>CM057463.1:56684735-66684735 GCA_030035585.1 Dugong dugon | reverse complement strand
TGGATCGTCCCCTTAATCATTATATAGTGTCCTTCTTTGTCTTTTATGGTAGATTTTGTTTTAAAGTCTATTTTATCTGAGATTAGAATTGCCACTCCTGCTCTTTTTTGGTAGTTGTTAGCTTGATATATTTTTTTCCAACCTTTGATTTTTAATAAATTCACATCTTTGTTTCTAAGGTGTGTTTCTTGTAGACAGCATATTGATGGATCCTGTTTTCTTATCCATTCTGTCATTCTCGTCTCTTTATGGGTGCATTGATTCCATTTACATTCAGTGTAATTACTGATAGATGTGAGTTTGTTACTGTCACTTTGTAGTGCTTTTTTTTTGTGGTGCTGATGTTTTCTATGTTCTTCTTACTCTCCTGTGCTGAGTTACTCTTGTTTGTGGATTTTTTTTTTTCATTTCTTTTGTTTTTGCTGAGACTTTATGTTTTTCCTTTTTATTTTTATGAGTATATTTGTTAACTTTCTTTGTGGTTACCATAAAATTTACCGTTATCTCTCTAAGTTTGAAGCTGTCTGTTATTACTTGATATCATCTTGTCTTCCTCTCCATTAGAAGGTTCTATACCTACACAATTTATTCCCTATTTTATTGTTCTGTTGTTGTTGCCATTTACTTATTAACTTCTCTGATTCCCTGTTGTATTTCTTTTGGTTTTGTATAGTCCTTGAGATTTCATTTCCTAGACTGGTATCTGGCTTGTATGATCCTGCATCCTAGATTCAGCCTGTGAGCTGAAGTTGCTTGTTCTCTGACTGAAGAACTCCCTTTAATAATTCTTATAAGTTTGGTCTGGTTTTTACATATTCCCTTAATTTCTGTTTATCTGGAAATATCCTAATTTCACCACCATATTTGAACAAGAGTTTTGCAGGATGTATTATTCTTGGCTGGAAATGTCTTTCTTTCAAGGTTTTATATATGTCATCCCATTGCCTTCTTGCCTGAATGGTTTCTGCCAAATAATCTGAGCTTAGTCTTATTGTTTCTCCTCTGTATGTGACTTCTTGTTTTTCACGAGCTGCTCTCATGATTCTTTATTTGTCTTTAAGTTTGGCAAGTGTGATTATGGTATGCCTTGGTGATTTTCCTTTGGGTCTATCGTATATGGGGTTTTTGAGGTTTTGGGATGGCCAGATTTCTATCTTTCAAGATATTGGGGAAGTTTTCTGTCAGCAATTCTTCATTGATACTCTCTGTGTGTTCTGTTTTCTCCTCTGTTCTCGAAAATTTTTGCTTTTGATTTTATCCCACTTAACTCTCGGGGTCTCTTCATTTTTCTTTGTTCTTTTTTCTGAGTTTTCCTCAGACAGAGTTTTATCCAAGTGTTTGTCTTAAATTCCACTGATTCTGTCTTCCACCGTTTCAAATCTGCTTCTCAGCCCTTCTATGACACCGCTCATTTCTGAAATCTTGTTGTTTATCTTTTGGATTTCTAGTTGTTGTTTTTGTATAATTTCTAGTTGTGAATTTATTTTGGCATTTTGTTCCTGCATTATTTTCCTGAATTCTCCCAATTTTTTTCTGTATTTTTCATGAATTTGTTTGCCTTTTCCATGAATTTGTCTATTTTTTCCTCATTTTTGTCTGCTTTTTCACTTTAACTCTTGGATAATTGTGAGTATTAGAGACGAATTCCCTTTCCCGTAGTTCTAGTGCCTTTTCTTCCACTGGAAATTCATCTGGTGTTTTATTTTGTAAGACTACTGGAACCATCCTGTTCTGTTTTTGTAAATGTTTTGATATTGTTTGCTGTCTTCGGAGCATTCAGTAGTTATTTTTCTCATTTATTGATTATAGATTTTTTTGTTTTCTCCTTTTTTTTTTTTTTTTTTAATTTGGCTATGTCTGATCAGGCAGGCTGTATGTTCTTTGTTGTTTGCTCTTCTGTGGGCACGATACTTTTCACCTCCTTCTCAATTGGCAGGCTCAGTCCCTCAGATATAGTATAGCAGGGCAGGTCTAGCTGAAGAGGCTAGATGGGTTGTATGTGGTACTGACTACAGCCAGTAATGCAGTTCAGTAATCAGTGCAGGGCAGGTTCCAGTAGGCTGTGCCTGTGCTGCTTGGTGGTGTGATGTTAAGCACACTGTGCAGGTAGGCAGGATGGAGGGTGGAAATTGTTATGTGTGGAGGTAAGATGGATATGTGAGAAAGGAGAGAGAAACAGGAGCCAAAAACATACAAACAAACAAAAAAGAGTGCTAGGGGAGCTTGCCATTGGAGTGGAGAGATGAGAGACTATGAAATGGACAAAAACAAAAAGGGGAAGTAGAAGAAGGAAGAAAAAGAAAAGAAAAGAATGAATAAATAAAAATCAGAAAGGAAAGAGAACAGCAAAGTTCCCAGGGATCCCACTGGTGTGGCTATGAGTTCTGGGGAAGTTGTTCTTAGGTGTTGCAATACAGCCTGGCTAGAAGGCATAGAGGTATTCAGCACCTGGTATTCAGGGAACAGACAGAGAAGGAATGTATAGAGAGATGAGAAACTGACTAATGAAGTAAGACAAAAAGGGAAAAAGAGGGAAAAGAAAGCAAAACAAATTCAAAAAAAAGAACAAGAAAAGCCCCCAAGAAAACAGAAAAAAGAAATCCACAAAATAGAAATGCCCTCAGGAGCCGAGGAGTTAGGTTCCAGGCTGCACAGCACCATCTGGCCAAAACGGGCTCCCAACTCAAGGAAAGGAAAAGAAAACAAACAAACAATTCAAAGAAAACAAACAAATAACAGCCCCATGATCCACCAGCATGGCAGCCCAGATGGGGAAGCAGTTCCACACTTGAAAGGAGCTCTGCAGCCCCTCAGGAAGAAGCAAAGATGGTGCACGGAGCCAGGTATTTGAGCAAAAAGAGAGGGAGGTGGTGAGAGATAAGGAAGAAATCAAAAGAAGTGGAAAAAAGCAATACCAGCCACCAACAAATGGCACTCAGAGAGCCAGCCAGTGAGGGCAGGTGGAATCCAAGCAGCCGGTGCTTCCCAGACAAGAGACTGTTTCTGCGGGAAGCAGAGGAAGCCGAGTGTGGGTGAAGAAGTGTAGGGGGTGGGAAAGTGTGTATCACAAATTACTGGAGCTCCGCAGCCCCTCAGGAAGAAGTAAAGATGGTGCACGGAGCCAGGTATTTGAGCAAAATGAGGGGGAGGTGATGAGAAGTAAGGAAGATATCAAAAGAAGGGGAAAAAAGCAACACCATCAGCCAACAAATGGCACTCAGAGAGCCGGCCAGTGAGGGCAGGTGGAATCCATGCAGCTGGTGCTTCCTGGATGAGAGACTGTGCCGGCAGAAGCAGAGGAGGCCGGGTGGAGTGAAGAAGGGTGGGGGGGGTGGGAAAGCGTATATCACAAATTACCTGTCGTTTTGTCTCCCACTGGAAGCTCTGTGAAGCTGCTTTCTGGTAGCTGGTCTCTGATAGAAGTCCAAGATGGTGGATCCGTGCTGCGTTACCTGATAGGGGACCTCTGCATGAATCTATCCTCGCTTTCCCATTTCTGTCACTTTTTTCACTCCATTTGGTGCTTGGCTGAGTTCTTTATCTCTTCGTCTGATGTTTTAGGGTTTCTGGATTACTGTTTACTCTGTTTGGCTTAGTTGTTCAGATCTTTGCTGTGGAGGGACGGCGTGGTGCTTCTGTCTAGAGCACCATTTTGCCAGAAGTCTCTCAAGAGATACTTTTGATAAGGAAATGGGAAGAAAAAAAAATACAGCTTCAGGATGGAGAAAGAAACATGATGAAATAACAAATGTGGTTGAAATAGATAGATAATTATTGAAAAAGCATATAGACATAAATTACTAAACTAATCCATTGGCCTTGTTTACATTATCCTATTTTTCAAAATTAGTGTGTTTTACAAAAGCTTTATTTATGTGCTAAGCCATTGGCCCAATTCACAGTATGATTTTTCTGTAAAAATTCTAAAAAGTCTGTACTATTATTTTCTTAGTAGAGTTCTATAATGTACCCCCAAAATTTGAGATATGAAATTATTATGTTTTCTTTCAATATTCTGCTAAAAATATGGATACAGGGAGTTGTGGTCAGAGAAAACGATATTACTCATTCCTTGAATATAAGCCAGTTCTGTGGTCCTTTTGATGATGGCACTTTCACTGTTGCAAACATTAAAAAAAAAAAAAAAAAAAACCTGGGAGAAAGAGCACAAGTGAGAAATCAACCTTCCACTTCATAAGGTACTTTACTAAAATATTTCTTGAAGAAATCTTTGATATACTAATCTTTTTTTCAACATTGTCAAACTTCACTAGCTTTTCCAGTAATAATGTTTCCAAGAATGGTTGTATATGGAGCAATTTATGATAATATCTAGCCAAAGGAGCTTATTGCCTTGGGGACTAGAAAGAGCAGAGTACAATATGTGATTCAATATATTTAGTGAAAACATTATCTGCTCTATTGAAGCATGGCACCTAGTAGATAGTTCTATTTCCCTTTCTGATATAGATATAGGTGGACTTTATATTCTCCAACAGTTTTATATCTTTGGATAGTATATATAATGATTACTTTTGTAAAATTTGCAGAAATTCTCAGCCATGATTATAAGATAATCTAAGAACAATCAATTGCCACATTTTACACTTAAAAACTAATGGACTATCAAATATTAAAACATAAAATAGGTGATCAGGGGTTTATGAAATGATGATATACCAAAACCAAATCCATTGCCATGGAGTCGATTCCCACTCATAGCGACCCTATAAGACAGAGTAGAACCACCCCATAAGGTTTCTAAGGAGCGCTGGTAGATTTGAAAGGCCAAATTTTGGTTAGCAGCCAAGATCTTAACCACTGCCCCAGAAAACGAGGTAACGTTGCCCTAATCATGAGCCCTGAACTTCCTCAAATTTTAAAGTCACTGCTTTTTATAGTGCATACTGGCTATCTTGAAGTACCCATGAAATTTGATACTAACCAAAGACAGATATCTGCCTTTCAAGGGAGACAAACTGTCCGTGTTCAAACTCTACCTCCACCAGTCACTAGTTACAGGGCCCTGGGTCAGTCACCTAGCTACTCTGTGCCTCAGTTCCACTTGTATAAAATGAGAAAAATTATATTATCTGTATCTTTGGAGTCTTCGTGAATATTAAATAAGATGATCTACATGAAAGTATTATAGTATCTGCCCCAGTGTAAAGATGTATAAATACATAATAATAGCTATTATTGTTGACAAGGAGGGAAATAATGATTACAGGAAATTCTAAAATACATTTCTTCTTGGAGGATAGCTGATGGACAATACAGTGGGCTCTTCTCTGAAGACCCAGGGCTATTATGCTTATATTTTTTCAAGAACAATGACAAACAGAGCAAAGTAAAAACCGTAACTAAAGTACAACAATTATTCCCATTGCATTTCAAAAGATGGAGTAAACAAAAGTACACATCTTTTCTATGGCTGTAGAATTGCTGTAGGCGCTGAGATAATATTTATCATCAAAAAATTGGAATCAAATTAAGGGGCTGTCACATAAGCACGTGATTAACCATACTGTAAAATGTCACTTTAGTTTATCTTTAGAGCAAATTTATGTATATATATATATATATATATATATATATATATACATATATATATATATATATATATATAAAAGTCTTTGTATTTTATTGGAAAACATATGTGAAGTGCCTTACTAAGAAATATGCTCAGTTTTCTAATTGTCAAAATGAATTTTCAGCCAGATGTAAATTTGACAAACAGTGAGTGTCTTCTATGTGTAAAACACCATGTTAGTCATGATCCTTTCCTTTCAGAAGTCCACAATCCATTGAGGAAATAGATAAAAACATAACATTTGCTTTTGATAGAGAAAAATATTTTAAGAGTTGTAATAAAGATTAACTAATGTGCTATAAGGAAACCCTGGTGGAGTAGTGGTTAAAAGCTACGGCTGCTAACCAAAAGGCCGGCAGTTTGAATCCACCAGGTGCCCCCTGGAAACTCTATAAGGCAGTTCTACTCTGTCTTGTAGGGCCACTATGAGTTGGAATTGACTCGACAGCAACAAGTTTTGGTTTTTGGTAATGTGCTATAGGAGTAGAAGAAAGATGCATGTGTGTATACATATATATATATATATGTATATGTATTCAGTGGAAGGTTGTAATATGCTTCTTAAAATGGTTGAGATTAACTGTACTTCTGAGGAAGCATAGATGCTCAACCACAGATAAGGTTGGGGTAAGAGGCGCTATTGTAAAAAGACAACTGATAGAAGAAATGGCCAGAGGTGTGAGAGTGCAAGATGAGTTTAAAAAAAAAAAAAATAGTACTGCTTCACAAACACAAAGGTAGCTAAAAAAAAAAAAAAAGACGAACAGTAACAAGTGTTGGTGAGGCTGTGGAGAAATTGGAACCTTCACGCAATGCTGTTAAGACTGTAAATTGGTGCAGTCACTTCGTGAAACAGTATGACAGTTTCTCAAAATGTTGAACATCCAGTTAATATATGACCCAGTGATTTCACTCCTATGTTTATACTGAAAATATTATGAAAAGAAATGTCCCAAAATAAACATATACATGAATTTTCATAGCAGCATTATTCATAATAGACAAAGTGGAGACAAGCCAAATATCCATCAGTTGGTGAATGGATGGTGTATTATTCAGTCATAAAAAGTCATGTAAGTACTGACACGCTACAACATGGATGAACCTTGGAAGATCATGCTAAGTGAAAGAAGCAAAACAAAAAAGACCACATATTTTGTGATTCCATTTATATGAAATGTCCAGAAATCAGCAAATCCATATAGATGGAAGACAGATTAGTAGTTGCCAGGGGCTAGGGTTAGGTGTGGGGAGTGACTGCTAATGAGTATGGGGTTTCTTCTCAGGATGATGAAAATTGACTAAAATTAGAAATTTGTCATGGTTATACAGCTGATTCAATATACTAAAAAATTTGAACTGTAAATTTTTAAAGGGTAAATTTTATGGGATGTGAATCATTTCTCAATAAAGCTTTTATAGAAATAGAATATAGCTTGTTATATTTTGAGATAAGTTTGATAAATAGGTTAAGGCCAAATTGTGGAGATTCTATGCATGAATCCTGGATTTATTTCTGTGTTCAGTAGGGAACAATTGCAGATTTTTAAAACAGGATGCTAATGTTAATAACTAACATGTTTTGAAGGCTTAAAAAAATGCCAGGGAACATAATAAGTGTGTTCCATGAAATAACTCTTAATTTCCTTAATAGCACTGTAAGATAGAGAATGTTGTTATTCCCAGTTCACAGAAGGAGAAGCTGGATCACAGAGAGTATAGATATCTGAATTTCCAATCTTAACATTTATATTACAAGGTCATTTGTCATTATCAGAGTGGTATTTTATGAAGAACACTCTGGTCAGAGTACGTAGAGTGAATTTAAGTAAGGGAAATTGGAGGCTAAGTGGCTATTATAACAGTTCAAACGAGAAGGTATTAGTTAATCCATAGCAATAGCAGTAAAAAAAAGTTCTATCACAATAGTTGAACATGGACTAAAGCAGAGGCATTTATCTAAAACAGAAATACTATTCTTAAAACCAACTTTGGCTTAAAATGCAAAATTAAGTTCAGAGTGACCAAATAATTTAAATTTGTTTTTCCTATAAATAAAACATTTTCTAGATTCAAGTTTTCTAGGACACAGTAAACTTAGAAAAATTGACTATTGGTGGCTATTAAGGCAAACATGTTTTATCATTAAATGTTCATAGGTGAAGGACTGATCTTATTTTGCATGCTGAACCAGTATAATGCTCCCAGTATTTACAGGTTCACCTAATTTTGTGCTACTCTATCCTCTGTGGGTTGTTTTAAATGCTTTTCTTAGGGTGGAAAGCTCATAAGCTTTAAGCTATGGCTTTGTAATAACACAAATGCTTTCTCAGTCTTTGAAATGCTTTGGGGAACTCTTAAAATTATATCACTGGCTGTTTGAAAAACCAACCTGGTGCTAATTGTTAATGTGCTATTTTACACTGTAGCTTAGCGTGTTATTGCCCTTAAATAAACACCCTCATGGAAAAATTTAATCAAGTTGTGTTATGAGAGAACTTTAACTTCTTTTCTAAGTGTAGAGATATAAAATACTAGAAAGCTTCCCAACATTTTAGGTATGTGTCCCACTTTTCAAGTTGAGAATAAGATGGTATCCATATCAAAGACTGCTCTGAGTAATGGTTCAGCAGCAAAATCCAGTCATTTCTATAGATAAAATAACACCAGCAAAACAATTAAAACTGTAATATTTTATTACTAATCAAAGAAAAATAGGCAGGCCCAATGTATTACAATTAATTACTTTTGTGTGTGGTCTTGTAACTCCCACCTAGGTAATTGGACTGGACTGTGTAATAGGGTAATTGTTGCCTAGGGGATTAGTCAGTTTTGCCTTAAAAGAAAGTGAATTCCAGACAGAAAGGAGAATCCCAGCACTACCAAGGAAGAACAGCCAGGATCCAGCACGTCCTTTGGACCTGGAATCCCTGTGCTGAGGAGGTTCTGGACCTAGGAGACAGAGAGTGAGCTGTAACCTTGAAGATGTTAAGAAGTGGTGGCAGGAAAGAGCCGGCAATAGAGACCTGGCCTACAGAGAGAGAAAGCTGAATACTTTTGAGGAGAGGCCTAAGGCCAGGCAGAGGCATGCCTGTGAGCACAGCTTCGAAGAGGCTACCTTGATGGAAGAACTGCATTCTGAGTGTTCCTGAGCCTGAACAGTAACTGTTACTTCCCTAATAAACCCCATAATTGTGAGTATGGTCTGTGAGTTCTGTGTAGCGATTGCAATGAGTTAATCAAACCTGGCAGAGAAGTAGAGAGTGCTGTGCCAGGGATGGCTGGTGTCAGTAAAGAAGGCAGACAGAGGAGGCTTGTCTGGCATCCACCTCTTGGGAGTCAGCCTTGCTGTTGATCTTGATTTTACTTTCCCTTTGTGGGGTTAGAGGAGGTCAGACACTGCCCCTATGCCGTTTTTACACCCAATGTCAACAACAAAAAATAGACAACAGGTTTGGGGAGTCTTCTTAATATGATTTAAAAAAAAAAGTCATATCAGAACCTTCAGTAGTGTTTCAGTTTACCTGCAGACTTTATTTATGGCCAAATAGCAAGCCAGAAATGTATGAAAAGTTTTTCTTCTCTATGATGCTGTAGCACTTTGGATTCAACACTATCATTACACATAAGACTTGGATTAAATTGAACAGTTCTGTTGTCTGAAACTATGTATCTGAGTAAAATCAGTTATACAAGACGATTGAAATATGTTTGCTTCTGTCAACAGTATTCTGGCACTTTACATTGTAACAATTCATGTATTCAAAAATATTAAGTGCGTATTTTGTGATAGGCATTGTTCTAGATGCTGGACATACAGAGTTAAAACGTGCAGCCTCTCTCTTCTCTTAGGAGGAAATATGGGCCAGTAAACATATCATTGCATGTACCTGTGGGACTACCTTGAAAAGCACAGACTTCTATCTGAGGAATGGGTTGAGTTTAAAAGAGGAAAGACTTTCATGATCTAATGATCATTAAGTGTTAAAAGCCACCCAGGAAGTAAAGGGATTGTGATAGAGAAAATAGGGTAAGAGGAAGTATCTAGGAAATTCAGCTTATTTACACAAAAATAAGAGAATGGCAGTTTGATAATTATAAACATTTTTCATAATACAATGAGGTAGGTTTATAAATTTTATACCTCACTGATGTACCTATTCCAAATCAGAAACACAAAATATAGAAATATGTGGCATTGTAAAAATAAATGTGTTTCTTATTTTTTCAGTAATGATTGCCATATTTTGTTATTTTCAAAATAGAATCATTGGAGTTAAATCTTTATGCAAACCTTAACTTATAGTCTTAATTTCAGAATAGAATACATACAGAATACTGTATGAAGCAAATTTTCTGAAGATAAAATTTATATGTAAATTTTTGTTGGTTTCATTTCTGTTTTTACTCTTGGAGTCTGAGTTTTTTTTACCAAGAATGTTGTAACTTTCAACCTTTTGGAGACTATCTGATAGTGTCATCCTGCATGATTCAGCCTTCTGCACTTCTGAAATGGATGATTCTGTTTCAACTTCCACTCCAACTTGAAAATGACTTTTTCCTTTAAAAGGAACTTCTTGTCCTTCAACAAAGCAGACCAAGAATGCTGGTAGTGCAGACAGAAGTCCGAGCGAATGCTCTGATATAGAACACTCAGATTAGAAAGAGAGAGTACTGCCTCATTATGCAGCTAACCCTGGGATTAACAAAATGGTACTTTGAGCAAAGCATGTGCAAATACTTATTTATGGTAATTCAGAAGAAGAAAGTAATATTTCACCAGAGACTAGACTACATAGGACTTTCAGCAGAGGATCCAAACTGAACCAAAGCTAATGTCTTAAGCATAAAATAACCAATACTAGTTCTTAGAATAAATATAACATACTGATTATAATATTAATTTTTAGAAGTTTTTTTAAAAAATCTTTTTGTATAAACCTACTACAGTAGATCTTCAGTGCCTTAGATTTTTTTGACTATGGAAAATCAGAAGAAAAGAAGGTAACGAATGGAAAGTATAATAAGTAAATATTGAGGAGATAATTTTGCATTTAAAACCTATTGTGTTCTCCTTTTGTCTCTGATAGTGTATTTGACCATAATGTCAATTTAATTTGTCAATAAGAAAAAGAAATTAAGAACTATTTGTATATTACATATGAAATCGTCTTGCTACATTGCCTACTTAAGGTAAAAAAAAAAAATTATGAATCTATATTAAATTCAGCCCCAGTTGATAAGAATAAAATATACTCTTCATAATTAAAATCTGATTAATAAACAGACTATTTTCTGTAGATATTCAGCTTTCATTGTCAGAGTTTTATTGTATTATTCCTTGGTTCTCCAAGAATATTCTCCAAGATACTCTTTGTTCTTTTCCATTACATATTTCTCATTTGTAGAAGATGTACAGGGGAACTGTTTTCTTTTCTTTTCTTTTTTTTTTTTTTGGTAAAAGTCTTCTTGACTCATTTTGAGGGCTTGGTTGGAGGCTAATAAACGCCTCTTCCTGAAGAACACATTAAGTCCACTCTCCAACCACTCCCTTTATCAGGTTCTCATACTCTTGGGCTACTATGAACTTACCCTATTTGCTCTGGAGCCAGGTAGATACCCATCAACTAGCGACATCCTCTATGCACAGAAACTTATAGAATTACTCAAAACAGACAGTCCTCAGGAAACCTAGGAAACCTAACTAATCCCCCCCTGGTTGCCATACATAATCTGCCTTCTACAATTCCAGCTTGTTGTTATCCTGTATCTAGGTGTAATCACCTGAGTGGCCCCGCATCGTGGGGTGCTATGAATACCAGGGACTGTGCATATAATGGATTTTTAAATGTTTCTGGCTTCCTTCTCTTGATCTGGTTCAACTTTGCCTTACGTGAAAAGTTGCTATTATATTAAGTAAAAACACATACAGTATAAAAATGCACCATATTAAAAGGATTATAATTTTGCACTTGAGATCATGCTGTATTACTAAAAATAAAAGAAATCTGAGAATGACTCATGTTGAAAACAAGATGAATGTTTCCTTTTAACCTTTAGTTTTTCTCACTTCTGAACACATGGAGGGTACTAGGACAGAAGAAATCATCAAGTCTGAATGTCAAAAAAAGAGAAAACTCAAAGTTCAGGCAGGAACTAGATCCATATTTAACCAATTATTTTACTATTATCACCTACCACCCGAAAGTAAGAAATCAAGCCTCAAGTGTTTACAGAGAAATGGGTGATACATGGCCCCATACACACTAAGGTGGATGTCTGGTTTAGGGTATGTCTGCATGATACATCGCAAGACAAGTGATTTATTGACCAGGAGATCAAAACCCAGTGACAAAGGTAAGTTAAGCTCTCCGGGGAAAATACAAAAGAAGCAAAAGTGAAAGAAAGGACTATTAATGGAAATGGTTAGATGGTCAAAATGTATGTCATCTCCATGTGTTTCTTCAGTCTCTCATCAAACAACTTGCTGTTATTTACATGCGGTGCCATGAGTTTCTTTTATGTGGACTTTCTGGCCCTGGGTTCGCAAATTTTCCCAGAATGATTGGTCGGGTTGCTATCTGCCAAAGGATTGATCAGTTTGCTACCTCTGTAAGCGGACTGCAATCCACCCAACACGACTGGTCAGTTTACAAAAGCCATGCCTTGAAATTGATAAGGAGTTTTCCTATATAAGGGGAAAATCTTACAGAGGTTTTTTTGAGCACCTCCTGATTAATAAGAGCCTGGAGAGAATTGCATCCTTTGGACCTGAAGTCCCTCCTAGACCCAAATAAAAGAGCTGTAATACTGGTCAAGGGCTGTAACACTGAGCTGATAACACTGAAGACCAAGAGAAACAGTGGAAACCATGACTGAGTAGCAGATAAACGGCAGCAGTGGTATGAGTAGTGGGAATCATGGGCCAGGAAGACGATGGCACAGATGGTGGTGGTGGACAGAGTTGGCCCATGGGGTGGAGACGGTCACCCCTGGGCAGGATGTTGCCAGTGAAGCTGGGTGCACTGTAAAGGAGAAGCTGTCCCAGTTAAAGCCTGTGCTGGTAGACATCCAAGAAGAGTCCAAGTGACAGCATGGGGTTCAATTTGGCCTGCCTTTGGCAGTGACAGACACCTGGCTGTGCTGATACCAGTAACACTAAAGCTGAGATGGGACAAGTCCTGAGGACTAAGAGGGGGTCAAGAAGATGCCTGTCCTCTTGGCTGCCTACAGAGGCTTGGGCATACACTGTCCAGGAGTTGCAGATAAAACAGTTTTGTCTCAAAAATTGTTGTAATGCTTGCCTAACTCTGGCACTGGCCCAAGGTTATCTCAGAGCTACTGGTTGAGAGCTGGACCAATAAGCACAGGAGTTCGGACCCAGCCAAGAAAAATCATGGTGAGAAAGAGAGAAAGAGAGAGAACAAATACATCCATGCTGCACCTGGCCTGAGCTGATGACACATCAGTTGAGAGAGAGAGGGGGACATCTGCTGACACCAGATCCTCAGCTTGCCCACCTAGTGACACAGAAATGGACATGGGTAATTTGGGAAGGGTGAGGGGGTCTTCTTTTAGATACAGGAGAGTTCTTCTCCTACGATAATAAGTGGAGTACTTGTGGAGGTGGAGGAGACCGGTTCACCACAAATATATTCCTGTTGTTTACTGTTTATCTTCTATAAATAATAATAACAGCTTTCAATTGCCAACACTTTGAAGACTCTTTGTGTGTGTGAGTCAATTGCATCAGACAGCATGTTCTCATCCTAGGGATCTTATTACTGCTTATAATTTTGAGGCAACCAGCATCTGTTTATGCACACAGTTTACCAGGTAATTCTGTATTCATCTTTAGAAAAAAAATTGTCTTATGTAGAAAAGCAGTAATAGATTCTGTTCTAATTATACCACCATATTAGTTACCCTCCAATCAGTGTTACTCAATGTCCGTATGTCCAAGTTATTCCAAATGAGACTCATAATTAAATTATGTTGTAAAAAACTAGGAATGGATGGCCTCAAATAAGAAAGAGGTGCCCAGAACACTGTAAAGTTGATTTTCTAAACATCAGGAGAACATATTAATTACATGTATGCATTCATATGAATAAAATTATTAGTTAATACTTACAGTTCTCATTTTTACTTCTTGAAATGTATAAAATAACTTGAATATTATGAATTCATTGATAATTACTGTTTGAAATAATAAAGTTGGTGAGCCAAGACAGAAATGGGAAACTAATTTCAAAGTAGCACTAGGAACATTTCCACCTCATATTTAAAGCTATAGTTAAAATAATTGCAATATTCTGGTGTCATCATTTTTTTTCTTCTTCATTGGATGGAGAGCTTTAAAAAATAATCTTGATTTTTAAATTTACGTTGGCATAGAATAAACACTTTTATTTTATAAAATTTATAATTTATGCAGCTATGATCAGTTTCGCTTTTAGAGGAAATTGCCCTTTAATTGCTGCTTGTGTTTTAACCACCTTGTTCAGTAATTAATCACTCTATCTTTCAAATGTCTTAAATGATCTTCCCAGGAGCCATTTTGTGCATTTCATAAGCTTCATTTTCTTTATCTGATGTGTGGTTATAACCTTGGAAGTCTATGGTAAAGATTAGAGATTACATGCATAGCAGGCCCACCACTGCTTGGCATGTAGTAGTTTGTGCAATAAATATGCATATAAACTTACTATTTAGATAATTTATTATTATTAAATTATAAGGGAAGATAAAATAATATCATATTCACTTAAAAGAGAAGTTGCTGTACCAAACCAAAACAAATCTGTTGCCATCAAGTCGATTCCAATTCATAGCAGCCCTGTAGGACAGAGTAGAACTGCCCCATAGGGTTTCCAAGGAGCTGCTGGTGAATTCGAACTTCTGACCTTTTGGTTAACGGCCAAGCGCTTAACCACTGCACCACCAGGGACCCAAAGAGAAGTTAGGGAACCAAATATTTTGTTCAACTACCATAACAAGTTGTTTTTTCCCCCCTAGCCAAAGATGTTAAATACAATGTAATGCTGAGCATAACAAGGAAAATTTTCTTCTTTACATACCAAGATGGATCAATTGACTTTGGGTTTGGTTTAGCTTACTTTTTAATGTTGATTATTTACTCTATATTTTAAAAATTGTAATTGTTTTGAACTAAGATGAATGAGTTATCTGTCTGCCCCCACTCATTCAGTGACTCTTTTGATCAACAGCACATATTTCTGAGATACAGACAAAAGTGAGAATTATGAATATCAGCCATTGAAAACAGCAAAGCTAAGATTTAAGAACAGGCATGAGATGGGACTTCCATTAACACAATGCAGTAAGCAATGGAATTTCATTAACATGAAAAATGAGTAGATTTATTACTAGCCCCTGTAATTTAACAACGTCTTTTTATGACAAAACATAGTTTTGTTTCACAGTCTTCCTTGAACATAGCACATTCAAAAACAATCAGAGGGATAAATGTTGTGGCTCACAGCAACGCATATTATTCTGTTAGGGAATGCCTTCTTGTAGCCCAATTAAATATGGCACACCTGAGGGATCTGACTGATAAATCCAGAATAAGAACAGTTTTTGAAGCAGAGGAATCCTAGGAGACGTAACGAAAAGTAATAGCAGTTATTTCCCACTTTACATGAGCGCAACATCCATCACAAGGAGAGAGAACAACCGCTGAGGCATTTTTAATGAACTGTCTCTGGGAAAAACGTCTGATCCATAGTTGCATAATAAAAAACAACAGCAAAACATTCTGGGTTTCTTCTGTGCTCATCACAAGATAATGTCACTAGGATGTGCCTTTGAGACTCTAACTGAAATCATTGTCACTTAAACACAAAAACTGAATTTAGGAATTCTAAGAAAGAACATATCTAAGCAATGAGATATTTTTACAATCAACTTTTAAAGTTACTTCATAGTAGCTCTGACAGCATGAATAAAAAATTTTAAAGGAAACGAAATCAAACAAAGGAAAAATGAGGGCATATAAAGAAGATCCTAATGGAAAGAAAACAACACAAGGAAAATAAAAAGGTATATTCAGTAGCCTACCAATTTGCATGGGTTTACATATAATTTTATGTATAATGCTTGTCTTAGTCATCGAGTGCTGCTCTAACAGAAATACCACAAGTGGATGGCTTTAACAAAGAGAAGTTTATTCTCTCAAAGTCCAGTAGGCTACAAGCCCAAATTCAGCGCATCAGCTCCAGAGGAACGCTTTCCCTGTCGGCTCTGGCGGAAGGTCCATGTCATCAATCTTCCTTTGGTCTGGGAGTTTCTCTGTGCAGGAACCTCAGGTCCAAAGGATGCACTCTGCTCCTGGCACTGCTTTCTTGGTGGTATGAGGTTCCCATGTGTCTCTGCTCACTTCTCTCTTTTATATCTCAAAAGAGATTGGATTAAGACACTATCCAATTTTGTAGACCTCATCAGTATAACCTCATCATAGTGACGAAGTTTACAATATATAAGGAAATCACATAAGATTACACAATCATACCACACCGGGAATCATGCCCAGTCAAGCCAATGGACATTTTTGGGGGACACAATTCAATCCATGGCAATGCTATTAACAGATATTAACAGGTCAGTGGTGCATTCACTTGGCTTCTAAGGCGTTTCGTGGGAGCTATAACGATATAGCACTAATTACCTTGCATCCGTCTTAGTTTCTTTTCGAAGTATTCAAATCGTATGCTTTGTCCTTTGCAAATGTTCTCAGATTAGATCAGAGCTTGTGTTCTCACATGAGGGATGATAAATCTGCTTATTGTTTATGCTAAAATAGTCATATCTTAGTGTTTACATTGTTTCTTCTTAGACAGTTTTGCATTTCAATTTTATTTTTTCTTTCAGTTCCTTAATATCTTTATAAGGAAATGAAATATTCTTCCTTAAACAATTGTTAAAGCAAGTGAAGATCTACATCTAATAAGGAATCTATAGTAAATTGTCTTCGTGCAATATGTATTTTTAACATTTATTTTATTTCTGCAAAAGTAAAAAATTTTGAGCATAAAGAAAATAGTTTATCAGTCATTAGGTGCCTTTGAGTCAGCTCCAACTCATAGCAACCCCATGTACAACAGAGCAAAACACTGCCTGGTCCTGCGCCGTCGTCACAATTGTTCCTATGTTTGAGCCTATTGTTGCAGCCAGTGTCAACTCATCTCTTTGAGGGTCTTCCTCTTTCTTGATGATCCTTTACTTTACAAAGCATGATGTCCTTCTTCAGGGACAAGAAACAAAGTCTCACCATCCTTGCTTCTAAGAAGCATTTTGGCTGTACTTCTTCCAAGACAGATTTGTTTGTTCTTCTGGCAGTCTGTGGCATATTCAATGTTCTTTGCCAGCACCATAATTCAAAGGCACCAATTCTACTTTGATCTTCGTTATTTATAGTCCAGTTTTCACATACATGCGAGGTGATTGAAAATACCACGGTTTGGGTCAGGTGCACCTTAGTCCTTAAAGTGATATCTTTGTTTTTTAACCACTTTAAAGAGGTCTTTTGCAGCTCATTTGTCCAATGAAATATGTTATTTGATTGATGCGTCCCTGAATGTTGATTGTGGATCCAAGGAAGATGAAATCTTTGACAATTTCAATATTTTCTCTGTTTATGATGATGGTGCTTATTCGTCCAGTTGTGAGGATTTTGTTTTGTTTATGTTGAGGTGTAATCCACACTGAAGGCTGTGGTCTTTGATCTTCATCAGTAAATTTTTCAATTCCTCTTCACTTTCAGCAAGTATGGTTGTGTCATCTGCATATCACAAGTTGTTAATGAGTCCTCCTCCAATCCTGAAGCCACATTCTACTTCATATAGTCCAGCTTCTTGGATTATTTGCTCAGCATACAGACTGAATAAGTATGGTGAAAAGATATAACCCTGACGCATACTTTTCCTGATTTTAAACATACAGTGTCCCCTTATTCTGTTTGAACGACTGCCTCATGGTCTGCGTACAGGTTCCTTATGAGGATAATTAAGTGTCCTGGAATTCCCATTCCTTGCTATCCATAATTTAATATGATCCACATAATCGAATACCTTTGCATAGTCAATAAAATACAGGTAAACATCTTTCTGGTATTCTCTGCTTTAGCCAAGTTCCATCTGACATCAGCAATGATACCCCTCATTCCGCATCATGTTCTGAATCTGGCTTGAATTTCTGGCAGTTCCCTGTCTATGTACTGCTGTAACAGTTCTTGATCAATCAATAGTGCTATTTAAAAAAAACAAAATTATATTTAGTGGTAAGTCTTAGAGTATATTTTATATTTTTAAATATTTGGGGGTACTAGCTATTTTTATTAAAAATAAAATATTTTTCTATGGAATTTTTTATTTAGATACTCTGATGAATAACACATGCTGAGAGTGTAATGCACATCTTAATTTTAAATTCAGATCTATTTAATCTCATTAGTTGTTGTACAATACAAACTCAGAAACTTCAGTGTTGTAATAATCAACTTCGCAGGTATAAGGTTATTGTGAAATACTATTTAGATTTGTGCTCTTACCCAATTAACTTCCATTAACTTTCTCTTTTTTTTTTTGGTGGATTACGGATTTCTACTGATAAATTAGCAAGTTATTACATTTTTCTGTCTTTCCAAATGTGCTGCTGCTTGTCCTCTTAAATTATTGCTCATAGTAATTCAGGTTTATTTGAACCTTCTTTCTCATAAATATTTTCTCCTAGTCTCTATATTTTGTTCAATTCCCTTTTGATGATATATCGGCCATACTCCTCATACTCTAAGATGCACCCTTACATTCATTATTTCTGATTTCTTCCTCCAGATCCATAGCTCTTTGCACCGCAAGATTCTATATATGGTTTCTGTTTGTTCCTGCTGCTGTTGGACTAATTTTTTTCATGTTAAGTAGCAGTGTTTTGGCAAATATAGTAAAATATATTAAAACCTGTAAAAGTCAGAAACTATGTAAGGCAGAATTTTTTCAGAGAAGGAAAACTCAAACATTTTCCACTAAAATGATCAATAGAAAGATAAATAAAACTGCACCCTGTGCAAGGTAGAAATCTTGCAAGACCTGGAAAAATAAGGCAGTCCTGTTGAGTTCTGGCTCTCACAGGTTTCACTGTATTTTACTTTCAGACTCTTTGAAATAAATTATCTAAAACTGAAAAAATAATCTATGTTTTAAAAAAAGGGATATTTTTAAAATACTATTTTTGGGGAGGGATATTACATGGACTTGAGAAGTAACTCAAATTCTACTTTCAGTTCAGAAACTTCTAAGTCTGTGTTGTCCAATAGGTTCAGTCCAATCACGAGTTGGATGAAAAATAAAATAGAATAAAGAAATGAAGTCTAAATACAGACAAACTGTTTTTACTGAAAAAAATTAACATGAGAATTGAGATATGATAGAAGTACAAACATTGAGTTTTAAAGACTTCATGAGTAAAGAATGTGAAATGTCATTAAAATTCTTTTTAATTCAATATGTGTTTAAAGGATGAATTTTATATAGATTGGATTAAATAACAATATTATTAAAATTAATTTTGCCTATACCTTTCCTTTTTTTAATGTGGCTACAGGAAAATTTAAACTATATATATGGCTCACACTATATTTCCATCAGATAGCACAATTCTAGCTAAATAAATTTCAGAGTTTGTTTTAAAATAAAATAAACTATTAGAAAGTTTATTTAACTACTAATACTTTCCACAAACTAAATATTGAGAACAATGCAAAATTTTAATAATAATTATAAAACATTTTACTATGGAGAGCCCGGCAAGATGGCGCTCTAGGCAGAAGCACCACACTGTCCCTCCACAGCAAAGATACGAAAAACTAAGCCAAACAGAGAATCAACAATCCTGAAACCCTAGAACATCAAATGAAGAGATAAAGAACTCAGCCAAACACCAAACGGAGTGAGAATACTGAAAGAGAACGGAGAGCGAGGAGAGACTCGTGCAGAGATCCCCTACCAGCTAACGCAGTGTGGATCCACCATCTTGGACTCCTATCGGAGACCAGAAAATGGGAGAACGGGAGAGCAGCCTCACAGAGCGTCCAGTGGGAGACGGAATGACCGTCTCTCATCTGTCCTTTCCAACGGCAAGCTCCCCTAGCATTCTTTTATGTTTGTATGTTTTTTGCTCCTGCTCCTCTCTCCTCTCTCCCATATCCAGCTTAGCTTCACACATAACCATCTTCCCGCTGCATCCTGCCTACCTGCACCGTGCACTTGACATCACCCACCAAGCTGTGCAGACACGCCCTATTGGAACCTGCCCAGCACTGACTACCGACCGTCCTGGTGGCTGCGGCGAGTGCCACAAACAACCCGTCCCAGTGGCTCCTCTTCAGCTAGACCTGCCCAGCTGTACCACAAGGATGAAACAAAAAAATCTACGATCAATAAACGAGAGAAATATCTACTGAATGCCCCAAAAACAGCAAACAATATCAAAACATTTACAAAAACAAGACAAGATGGCTCCAATAGGCGTCCAAATTAAAACACCAGATAACTCTCCTGTGGAAGAAAATGCACTAGAAGTACCTGATAGGGAACTCAAATCACTAATACTCGGAATTTTCCAAGAACTGAGGCAAAAAGCGGACAAACATGAGGAAAAAATAGACAAATTTATGGAAAATACAAACAAAAAATTGGAAGAATTCAGGAAGATGATGTATGAACAAAATGCCAAAATAAATTCACAACTCGAAATTATACAAAAACAACAATTAGAAATACAAACGATAAACAACGAGATTTCAGAAATGGAAGGTGTCATAGAAGGGCTGAGAAGTAGATTGGAAACCATGGAAGACAGGATCAGTGGAACTGAAGACAAACACTTGGATACAACTCTGTTTCAGGAAAACTCAGAAAAAAGAACAAAGAAAAATGAAGAGACCCTGAGAGTTATGTGGGACACAATTAAAAGCAAAAACTTATGAGTGATTGGCATACCAGAACAGGGGGAGAAAACAGAAAACACAGAGAGGATCATTGACGAACTGCTGACAGAAAACTTTCCCAATATCATGAAAGATGAAAACATGGCCATCCAAGAAGCTCAACGAACCCCATATAGAAGAGACCCCAAAAGAAAATCACCAAGACATATCATGTTCACACTCGCCAAAACTAAAGACAAACAAAGAATCCTGAGAGCAGCTCGTGAAAAACAAGAAGTCACATACAAATGAGAAACAATAAGACTAAGCTCAGATTATTCGGCAGAAACCATGCAGGCAAGAAGGCAGTGGGATGACATATATAAAATCTTGACAGAAAAAAATTGCCAGCCAAGAATAATATATCCTGCAAAACTCTCGTTCAAATTTGATGGTGAAATTAGGTCATTTCCAGATAAACAGAAACTAAGGGAATATGCAAAAGTCAAACCAAACTTACAAGAATTATTAAAGGGAGTTCTTCGATCTGAGGACAAACAGCTTCAGCCCTCAGGCAGGACCTAGGATGCACGTTAATACGAACAAGATACCATTCTAGGAAATGAACTATCAAGGACTATCTAAAACCAAAAGAAATACAACAGGGAATCAGAGCAATCAATCAAAAGATGACAATAACATCAAAGCAATGAAAGAGGGAACAAACGGCATAGGTATAGAACCTTCTAACGGAGAGGAAGGCAAGGTGATACCAAGTAAGGGTAGACTGCTTCAAACTTATAAAGATAAGGGTAAAATTCATGGTAACCACAAAGAAAGTTAACAAACCAACTCATAAAAATAAAGACGAAAAACATAAAGTCTCAGCAAAAACAAAACCTACAAAAACAAAACAAATGAAAAAAAAAACCACACACAAAAGTAACTCAGCACAAGAGAATAAGAATAACAAAGAAAACATCAGCACCACAAAAAAAACCTGCTACAAAATGACAGCAACAAACTTCCATCTATTAACAATTACACTGAATATAAATGGAATCAATGCACCCATAAAGAGACGAGAATGACAGAATGGATAAGAAAACAGGATCCGTCAATACACTGTCTACAAGAGACACACCTTAGAAACAAAGATGTGAATTTATTAAAAATCAAAGGTTGGAAAAAAATATATCAAGCTAACAACTACCAAAAAAGAGCAGGAGTGGCAATTCTAATCTCAGATAAAATAGATTTTAAAACAAAATCAACCATAAAAGACAAAGAAGGACACTATATAATGATTAAGGGGATGATCCATCATGAAGACATAACCATAATAAACATCTATGCACCCAATGACAGGGCTCCAAAATACATTAAAAAAAACTCTAACAGCACTGAAAAGAGAAGTTGACAGTCCCACAATAATAGTAGGAGACTTCAACACACCACTCTCAGTAAAGGACAGAACAACTAAGAAGAAACTCAGCAAAGATACAGAAGACCTAAAGGACACAGTCAGCCAACTGGACCTCATAGACATATATAGAACAATCCATCCAACCACTGCAAAGTACACATTCTTTTCCAATGCACATGGAATGTTCTCCAGAATAGACCTCATCTTAGGCCACAGAGCAATTCTCAACAAGATCCAAAACGTTGAGATAATTCAAAGTAACTTCTCTGACCACAATGCCATCAAGGCAGAAATTAACACTAGAAAGAGCAAGGAAAAAAAACCAACTACATGGAAACTGAATAATACTCTGCTTACACGTCAATGGGTAACAGAAGAAATCAGAGATGGAATTAAAAAATTCCTAGAATCAAAGGAAAATGAAAACACATCATACCAAAACCTTTGGGACACAGCAAAGGCAGTCCTCAGAGGACAATTTATAGCAATAGATGCACATATCAAAAAAGAAGAAAGGGACAAAATCAAAACATTAACTACAGAACTCAAACAAATAGAAAGAGAACAGCAAAAAAAGCCTACAACCACCGGAAGAAAGGAGATAGTAAAGATCAGAGCAGAAATCAATGAAATAGAGAACAGAAAAACAATAGAAAGAATCAACAAAACCAAAAGTTGGTTCTTTGAAAGAATCAACAAAATCGACAAACCAGTGGCCAGACTGACAAAAGAAAAATAGCAGAGGGCACAAATAACCCAAATAATAAATGAAATGGGGGACATTACAACAGACCCAACCGAAATAAAAAGGATTATAACAGAATATTATGAAAAACTATATTCCAACAAATTTGAAAACCTAGAGGAAATGGATAAATTTCTAGAAACACACGGCCTACCCAAACTACAACAAAGTGATATTGAAAATCTGAACAGACCCATAACAGGAGAAGAGATTGAAAAGGTAATAAAAAAACTCCCAACCAAAAAAAGCCCTGTCTCAGATGGCTTCACTGGAGAATTCTACAAAACATTTACAGATGAGCTTGTACCAGCACTACTCAAGCTATTTTAGAGCATAGAAGAGGAAGCAACACTTCCAAATTCATTCTATGAAGCCAGCATAACGCTGATACCAAAACCAGGCAAAGACATCACAAAAAAAGAAAATTACAGACCAATATCTCTCATGAATATAGATGCAAAAATTCTGAACAAAATTCTAGCCAATAGAATTCAGTATCATATCAAAAAAATAATACACCACAACCAAGTAGGATTCATACCAGGTATGCAAGGATGGTTTAACATTAGAAAATCCATCAACGTAATTCACCACGTAAATAAAAGAAAAGAAAAAAATCACATGATCATCTCAATTGATGCAGAAAAGGCATTTGACAAAGTCCAACACCCATTCCTGATAAAAACTCTCAATAAAATAGGTACAGAAGGGAAATTTCTTAACATAATAAAGGGCATCTATGCAAAACCAACAGCCAACATCATTCTTAAGGGAGAGAGGCTGAAAACATTCCCCTTGAAAACAGGAACAAGACAAGGATGCCCTTTATCACCACTCCTATTTAACATTGTGCTGGAAGTTCTCGTGAGAGCAATAAGGCAAGAGAAAGAAATAAAGGGCATCCAAATTGGTAATGAAGAAGTTAAACTCTCCCTGTTTGCAGATGATATGATACTATACATAGAAAACCCTAAAGACTCCATGAGAAATCTACTGGAACTAATAGAAAGATTCAGCACAGTAGCAGGATACAAGATAAACATTCAAAAATCAGTTGGATTCCTATACACCAGTAAAGAGAACGGTGAAAAGGAGATCAGGAAATCAATTCCATTTTCAATAGCCCCTAAAAAGATAAAATACTTAGGAATAAATCTGACCAGGAATGTAAAATGTCTATACAAAGAAAACTACAAAACACTGCCGCATGAAACCCAAAGGGATCTACATAAATGGAAAAACATACCATGCTCATGGATAGGCAGACTCAACATAGTGAAAATGGCAATTCTACCTAAAGCAATTTACAAATACAATGCAATCCTGATCCAAATACCAACAACATTCTTCAAAGAGATGGAAAAACTAATTATTAACTTTATATGGAAAGGGAAGAAGCCCCGAATAAGTAAAGCACTACTGAAGAAGAAGAATAAAGTTGGAGGACTCACACTACCTGACTTCAGAACCTACTATACAGCCACAGTAGTCAAAACAGCCTGGTACTGGTACAACAACAGATACATTGACCAATGGAACAGAATTGAGAACCCAGATGTAAATCCATCCACCTACGGTAACCTGATTTTTGACAAGGGCCCAAAGTCCATTAAATGGGGAAAAGACAGTCATTTTAACAAATGGTGCTGGCAAAACTGGATATCCATTTGCAGAAAAATGAAACAGGATCCATACCTCACACCGTATACAAAAACTACTTCAAAATGGATCAAAGACCTGAATATAAAGCCTAAAACTATAAAGTTCATAGAAGAAAAAATAGGACCAACACTTCAAGCCTTAATACATGGCATTAACAGGATACAAACCATAAACATCAACACACAAAACCCAACAGATAAACTAGATAACTGGGATCTTCTAAAAATCAAACACCTATGCTCTTCAAAAGACTTCACCAAAAGAGTCAAAAGAGAACCTACAGACTGGGAAAAAATTTTTGGACAGTACAAGTCAGACAAAGGTCTAATCTCCATAATCTACAAGAAAATCCAACACTTCTACAACAAAAAGACAAACAATCCTATCAAAAAATGGGCAAAGGAAATGAACAGACACTTCACCAAGGAAGACATTCAAATGGCCAACAGACACATGAAGAAATGCTCGTGTTCACTAGCTATTAGAGAAATGCAAATTAAAACCACAATGAGAGACCATCTCACCCCGGCATTACTGGCATGAATCAAAAATACTGGAAATAACAAATGTTGGAGGGGCTGCGGGGAGATGGGAACTCTTATACACTGCTGGTGGGAATGCAAAATGATACAACCATTTTGGAAAATGATATGGCGTTTCCTCAGAAAGCTAGAAATAGACATACCATTCGATCCAGATATCCCACTCCTAGGAAGATATCCTAGAGAAATAAGAGTCGTCACTCGAATAGACATATGCACACCCATGTTCATGGCAGCATTGTTCATGACAGGGAAACGATGGAAACAATGTAGGTGCCCATCCACAGATGAATGGATACACAAACTATGGTACATACACACAATGGAGTACTATGCAACTAGAAAGAACAACAATGAATCTGTGAACCATCTCATAACATGGATGAAACTGGAGGGCATTAAGCTGAGTGAAATAAGTCAATCACAAAAGGACAAATATTGTATGAGACCTCTATTGTAAAAACCCATGAAAAAATTCACATGCAAAATGTAACAATCCTTGTTGGTTATCAGGGATGGGAGGGGGGGGGGAATACTAAATAGGCAATATATAAGTGGTATCTTGGGTGAGAGGTGAGACAGTACACAGTACAAGGGAAACTAACACAACCTGCACAAGGAAAGGTCATGGAGGCCCCATGGACACATCCAAACTCCCCGAGGGACTGAGATGTTGGACGGAGGTTTCTGGGGACCGTGGTCTCAGGGAACATCTAGCTCAATTGGCATGACACTACTTATAAAGATAATGCTCTACATTCTACCTTGGTGAGTAGTGTCTGGGGTCTTAAAAGCCTGTAAGCGGCCATCTAAGATATTACACTGGTCTCATCCCTTTGGGAGCAAGGGAGAATGAAGAGAACAGGATACAATGAAAAGATTAGTCCAATGGACTAATTGTCCACAGCTACCAAGACCTCCACCGGACTGAGTCCAGTACAGCTAGATGGTGCCCGGCCACCACCAGTGACTGCTCTGACCAGGATCACAACAGAGGGTTCTGGTCAGAGCTGGAGGATGTAGAGCATAATTCTAACACACACACACACACACACACACACACACACACAAAAAGACCAGATTTACTGGCCTAAAGGAGACTGGAGAAACCTCAAGAGTATGGCCCCCAGACACCCTTTCAGCTCAGAGGTGACGTTACCTTCGAGGTTCACCGTTCAGCCTGGGAGTGGACAGCCCAGTAAAACTAAATGAGACTAACGAGGTACAGGAGTCCAGTGACAAGGGCCAGAAGGCAGAGGGGGAGTAGGAAGCTGATGATAAGGAACACAAGTTGAGTAAGGATACTGTTGATGTGTTGTGAGATTGTTAACCATTGTTATAGGGCAACATTTGTAGTAACTGTTAAATGGGAGGCTATTTTGTCCTGTATGCCTTCATCTTGGGTGAGAATGGCAGCACAATTGGAAGAGCATAGTCAATGTCACTTAAATGTGTACATAAAAAGTTTTGAAATGGTGTATCTTTGGCTATGTGTATTTTCACCAAAAAAAAAAAAAATTTCCTATCATATATTGTATACATTTCTATAGTTAAACCTAAATCATAAACTCATTTTGCTAATATAGCACCCTTCTGTCTACAGATTCATTAACTTTTCATTATGATAAATTTTTATAAGGGAAGAAATACCCTTTGTTAACAAATAGTTATGTGGAAGCAATAAGTAAATCTGGAAATGGAGAGCTAGAAAAATAGATTGCCAGACAGAGACAATGTCATCACATGTGTATAAGCTGCACCTAACGGAGAGCATCTTATGCTCAATCCTACATAATTTTTACCATGATCCTAAACATAAGTCAAAAATCAGAAAAGGACAAGATGTTTGCATTTTCTGTGTGTGTGCATGAGTGTGCGCATGAGCGCGTGTGTGTGTAGAAGGCCAAGTGACTACTTCATTTTTTTCTAAAGTTCATGAACTTAATAGAAATGTAATAATGATAATAAAGGAATTATGATGGGAGACGGTTCTCCGTGGGTGTCTCACATTGCTGCATGTCTTTCCAGCAGAGGCACTACCAGTTTTTTTCTAGACTATCTTTTCAAGTATGTTTGTATAGTGAACAGCTTTGGAAGAGAGATGTAGTGTCTCCCTCAGGAGCAGAGAGCAGGTGTGTTTACTATGAGGGATAATAAACATAATCACACCATCTAAGAAATAGGTCAGTTGTGTTTCCTTGCAGACTGTTAAGTTATAAAAGATCAGAATTCCTTAGGTCTGAGGTTCCTTAGCTCTGACGCTCACTGGGTGTGCAGCATCCACATTGGATGCTCCGTTTTGCTCCTATAAGACTTAAAGGGGAGGAGGAGCTAATATGAAGCAAATATGGAGCTAATACAATTTGCTTTACTGTGATTACTGAATTCCTTTGTCTCTGATCCAGGAGTCTCATGTCATCTGCCCCATCTATGAATTTGTGGCAGGTTAGCATTTTAACCTGCAAGTTGGGTAAAATGTCGTACCCTTCAAACCTCTGAACAAATAAAACATGTTCAATAATTAAGGTTTAGTTAAGAATAGTTTTTAAGCTGAGAAAAGAATAATAGAATGATAGTAAAAGGTAAGGGGCGATAGGATAACGGAGATAGGGCACTAAGTAAGGAGAAGATATCCATATGCATTATGAACATATAAAGGTGTGCATATAATAGTTTTATTCAATTTGAGAAGTAACTATTTTTTATAATTTATTTCAAATTAAGAAATACTTTTGCTGAAAGAACAAAATTTTATTACCTGCTCAAATATCAAGGAAGTTATTGTTTTAACTCCAAGGACAGACACAGTGGTTCACATAAGACATGCTATTCAAAGAGGAAAGAAGTTATTAATATTCTTAAGTTTCCTCTTGGCAAAAATGCACAGAAAATGTAATGTTGGTTAGTGAATAAATGCTTAATTTGCTTTTATAAGGCTGCAGTGCCCCAATGTCTTGTTCAATTATTTTTCCCTTAAGGAAGGGAAAATATTATATTAGTTTTCTAAAGAAAACATGATCAGGATTAAAGGAAGTTCTTTTCTAAATATTAATATTGAATGAAATATTGAGTGACATGCTCATGGTTTACTTTTCTGAACGGAAATAAAATGACTTTGGGAATTGCAAACTAAAAAAAACAAACAAAACTTTTGTGCTGATGATTTTAGTTTGGAGTCACACGTATGTATTTAAATGCAATCATTTTATTTTTATTCATATAAGTAAAATATTTACTGAAACTTTTTTATTAAATGCATCACAGAGAAAATTTATGGACTTCAATTACATTAATAAAAATGAAGGGCATTATTTTCATAAAAAGAACAAAAAATAACATGAAATGAAATAATTTCCTGGGTATTACTAGTAGATGGATATTACCCGTTAAAACTGTTGCCTTCGAGCTGATTCCGACACATAGTGACCCTGTAAGACAGAGTAGAACTGCCCTACAAGTTTCCAAGGAATGGCTGGGGGAGTCAAACTGCCAACCTTTTAGTTAGCAGCCTGGGCTCTTAACCACAGAACCAGATATTTTATACAGATAAGAAATTCATGGTTTAAGAAAGTTGGTAATGGGAATTTAAAATATATCCTTAATTTGGATTAAGCCCCTGTAACTATATTATTAATAAATAGATGTTTCAAGTTCTTTGCATGACCAATATTTGTGGTTCTTGACCAAGATCAAATAAAATACAGTACATTTTTATTATTATTAATATTTATTGTAAAAATAAAAAAATATTTGATACTCTAAAACCATCTTTATTACTCTAAAAAGTCTTGTATATATGTATATATATGTGTGTGTGCGAGGAATAATAAGTATATCGTTGTAGATGTGGGAAGATAATATGTAGCCTGATTTAAAGGCAACAAATCTAATCTGCCATTGGGTGATTTAATATTAAAATAGTAAAAACAATAAAACTTACACCTAAACAGAGAACAGGAAGAAAGTTTACCAAAAGTAATGGAAAACTGAATTTAACTATGATAATAACTACTAGCTTATAGTCATACCATGAATCTGAGTTCAGATAGTGTGATTCTCCTTCCCATGGGCTGTTAATGTCCTCTGCTTAGTATGAAACTGAATAAGACATACATGTCTATCAGTCAGCAGATTAAGACTTATGAAATGAGTACCTTCACAAGTCACTCACACAATTTAGTAATTAATTTCTTTCTTTTTAAATTTTATTTATTTTGTTGTTGAGAATATGCACAGCAAAACATACACCAATTCTACAATTTCTACACGTATAATGCAGTGACATTGATTATATTCTTTGAGTTATACAACTATTCTCACCCTCTTTTTCTGAGTTTTTCCCCTGTTAACATAAATTCACTACCCCCTAAAGTTCCTATCTGATCTTTTGCATTGTTGTTGTTAATTTGATCCCATATAGATAGTTCTTAAAACAGCATAATGCGCCAGGCAGACATATTTTACGAGTTAAACTAAGCTGTTGGGTTTTAAGGAGACCTCAGAAGATATTTTTGGTTTAAGGTTTAAAGATTATCCTACGGCTATAGTTTCAGGGGTTCATTCACCTTCCAGGGCTACAGAAAGTCTGGAGTCCATGAGACTTTAAAATTCTGTGCTATATTTTCCACCTTTTGATCAGGATTCTTCTATAGAATCTTTGATCAAAATTTTCTACAGAAGAAGAAGAATTAATTTCTTTATTATTTCACTCAGCAAGTAATACCAGAGTAGGTGTTCCATTTGTAAAATTCCTGGAAGGCAGCAACACTTCATACGTTAGCAATTGCCTCATGTTAATTTGAACAATTTAGCAGCTCTCTGAAAAAAAGTTCAGCAATTCTTCATACAGCTTTCAGTGTTAAATACACCTGACCCTGTTCTTCAATGAAGGAATTTTATTTTGGAGTATCAGGACCATGGGTTGCCTCTGAAATTGTAGTTTTGCCTGTGTAATAAAACTCTTCATCCCAGATAATATACTAAGCCAGAAGTATTGCTTAAAGCCATATTCATAAATGCTTGTACTATACAGTACCTTTACAGTCTCTTCTTTTTTTCTATGTCCCATTATTTGAGTTACAGGATATTGATAACAGTGGCAATATTTCTTAATGGCTATCTCAAAGACATATTCATTTTTTCTACCAAAAAAAAAAAAAAGGAAAAAATTAAACAAACACTCACAGTCTATGAACTTTTTTCAGTTCACCACATAATCACATAATTCAACTTGAGAAATCTTTTCTCGACCTAGCAGAAATGATTAAAAAATGTTAACAATGCTAAGATCTATTTAAAATTAAGATCATTTCCTGTTTTGTAAAAAGTACAAATGTGTAGCATTGTCTAAAATATAGTAAAGGTAACATCCTTTTTAGGGATAACTTCTCTGTCTTTTCAGGGTATTCTCTGATTATACAAAAGCAGGGTCTTACATGAAAATGCCTGCATCATATAAATTTATAGAAATATTGAGTAGAATTTTGGACTACCACAGAGGAAGTAAATACTAGGAAGGAAATTGTGGGATAAATCAATGTAACCTGGATATTAAGTGACTGGCAGGTTCTCAGCTCACACTTGGAATGCACTTCTTTCATACAACTAACCACCTACTCCTACATGTCAACTGCATAGTAGAAGTACAGAGTACTTTGTACTATTTTAGTGTAAATTTTATTATAAACCAATACAAACTATATTTTGTAATCTTCTCTTCAGTTGGCACTTCATGTAAGAGAATCTTTGGTAGAACAGGTAACAAAAATGTTCTCTAGATTAAATGATGAGCACTTTCCCCCATCTAGAAGGTCATTCTCTTCCATTAAAGTTCAACAATGTGACTAAACAGCAAACTCATCTTATCTGTGTCCCAAATTTATGAAACTTTGTCTTGTATTTTCTAAAAATCACTATTCCATAATGCCTTTAACCCACTGCCTATATAGTATTGATTCTCAACACTATTTGCCTTCCAAATGAACTTAAGTGAGATATAACACAGTTGTAAAAGTGGTTCATCATAGTTAATTCTAAATATTTGGAATGTCATCCCAGAAGGAAGAGAACAAGTTTTGAGGGTCTATATTTGAATTTCTGGGGTTTGTGGAGTGGATTTGTCTTATTTTAAAAAATCCAGCAAGTATTAAAAATGTAAAACCACCTTTCCTTCCATCTCCAAAATGTGCTGTTCTTCAGTCTGAGTATTCATTATTATTTGTTGTTGTTGTTAAGTACCACCAAGTCAGTTCCAACTCATAGTGACCCTACGTACTACAGAATGAAACACTGCCCTGTCCTGCACCATGCTTATAATCATTGCTATGCTTGAGCCCATTGTTGAAGTCACTGTCTCAATCCATCTTGTTGAGGGTCTTCCTCTTTCACGCTGACCCTGTACTTTACCAAGCATGGTGTCCTCCAGTGACTGATCCCTCCTGATAACATGTCCAAAGCATGCAAGATGTAGTCTCACCATCCTTGCTTCTAAGGAGAATTCTGGTTGTACCTCTTCCAAGACAGATTTGTTCATTCTTTTGGCAGTCCTTGGTATATTCAATATTCTTCTCCAACACCACAATTCAAAGGCGTCCATTCTTCTTTTGTCTTCCTTATTCATTGTCCAGCTGTCACATACATATGATGCAATTCTAAATACCATGGATTGGGTCAGGAACACCGTAGTCTTCAAGGTGACATCTTTGCTTTCCAACATTTTAAAGAGGTCTTTTGTAGCAGATTTTCCCAATGCAATGTGTCTTGATTTCTCGACTGCTACTTCCATGGGTGTTGATTGTGGATCCAAGTGAAATGAAATCCTTGACAACTTCAATCTTTTCTCTGTTTATCATGATGTTGCATATTGGTCCAGTTGTGACGATTTCTGTTTTCCTTCTGTTGAGGTGTAATCCATACTGAAGGCTGTAGTCTTTGATCTTCATCAGTAAGTGCTTCAAGTCCTCTCCACTTTCAACAAGCAAGGTTGTGTTATCTCTATAATGCAGGTTGTTAATGAGTCTTCTTCCAATCCTGATGCCCTGTTCTTCTTCATATAATCCAGTTTCTCAGATTATTTGCTCAGCATACAGCTTGAATAGGTATGGTGAAAGGATACAACCCTTTTTTTTTTGGTATTTCCTAAAAAGTTTATTTTTATTGAATCCCACGAAAAGCCACACACATGTACCTATCTTTAGCCACTTGGGAGCTGCTTTTCACTGGTTCGGAGTGTCCAAGCAGAATCTCTGCTGCCAGATCTCTCTCAGTGTGGAAACTGCCACCCAAGCGAGCGAGTGAAGCTCTATGCCTGCCTCCCTGTGCAACCCAAGCTGACCTGCACTGAAGGGCTGCAACTCCTACTGGGTCAAGTCAGGCAACTCCTTGCTACTTTCAAACCGTCAATCTCTCCCCCCGCCACTCAGTCCTATTCCTCAACTTTGCCTTGTTCAAGACTCCTAGATATTCATATACAATCAAATCACTTGTTTTTTCAGGTCTTTGTTGTAAGAGGGATATAGGAAGTCGTCTGACTACTCTGTCATCTTGGCCCCACCTCCTACATCTATGATCAGTTGATTTTTGACAAGGTTGCCAAATCTATTCAATGGGGAAAGAACAGTCTCTTTAAGAAGTGGTGCTGGACCAACAGGATCTCCACACGCAAAAGAATGAAATTGGACCAATGCCTCACACCATAGATGGAAATAGCTCAAAATGGTGCAACGACCTCAATATGAAAACTAAAACTATAAATCTCTTAGAAGAAAACATGGAAATAAAACTTCAAGACTTTTTTTTTTTTATAATGGATTCTTAGATATAGCACACAGAAACATGAGCAGATAAAGAAAAAAATAGATAAATTGGACTTCCTCACAATGAAATATTTTTGTGTATCAAAGCACTTTAACAAGAAAGTGAACAGAAATCTACAGAATAGGAGAATATATTTGGGAATTATGTATCTGATAATGGTTTAATATCTAGAATATATAAAGAATTCCTATAACTGAAGAACAAAAAGATGAACAATCCAATTGGAAAACTGAGCAAAGGACTTAAATAGAAATTTCTGCTAAGAAGATATGATCATGGTCATCAAGCACATGAAAAGATGCTCAACATTATTAATCATTAGGGAAATACAAATTAAAACTACAAGGAGCTACCTCTTCACACCCACTAGAATGGCTGTATCAGAAAAAGGGAAAATAATAAGTGTTGGTGACATTGTGGCAAAATTAGAATCCTCCTGCATTGCTGGTGGGAATGCAAAATAGTGCAGAATCTATGGAAAACAGTGAGGTAATTCCTCAAACAGTTAAAATAGAATTACCATATGACCCAGCAAATCCACTCCTATGTATATACCTAAAAGAATTGAAAGTAGACACTCAAAAAAGGTACTTGTACACCAGTGTCCACTACAGCATTATTTACAATAGTCAAAAGGTGGTAGCAAGTCAAGTGCCCGTCAACAGATGAATGGATAAAGAAAATGTGATACACACACACATACACACACACACATATATATATATACCCACGCATTTGTCAGTTTGTTGTACTGTGTTGGCTTGCATGTTGCTGTGATGCTGGAAGTTATGCCACGGGTATTTCAAACACTAGCAGTGTCACACATGGTGGAGAGGTTTCAGCTGAGCTTCCAGACTAAGTCAGACTAGGAAGAAGGGCCTGGCAGTCTACTTCTGAAAATATTAGCCAGTGAAAACCTTATGAATAGCAGCAGAACATTGTCTTATATGGTGCTAGAAGATGAGCCCCTCTGTTTGGAAGGTGCTCAAAAAACGACTGGGGAAGACCTGCCTCCTCAAAGTAGAGTCAACCTTAATAACATGGATGACATCAAGATTTCGAGACCTTAATTTACCCATGTGACATGACTCAAAATGAGAAGAAAGAGCTGCAAACATCCACTAATAATTAGAATGTGGAATATATGAAGTATGAATCTAGACAAATTGTAAATCGTCAAAAATGAAATGGAATGCATAAACATCAATATCCTAGGCATTAGTTAGCTGAAATAGCCTGGTATTGGCCATTTTGAATGGGACAATCATATGGTCTACTATGCCGGGAATGACAAATTGAAGAGGAATGACATTGCATTCATTATCAAAAAGAACATTTCAAAATCTATCCGGAAATACAACGCTGTCAGTGATAGAATAATATCCATGTGACTACGAGGAAGACCAGTTAAAATGACTATTATGCAAATTTATGCACCAATCATTAAAGCCAAATATGAAGAAATTGAAGATTTTTACCAATTTCTGCAGTATGAAACTGATCAAACTTGCAATCAGGATGCATTGATAATTACTGGTGATTGGAATGTGAAAGTTGGAAACAAAGATCAGGGAACAGTGGTTGGAAAATATGGCCTTGGTGATAGAAATCATGCCAGAGACTGCATGACAGAATTTTGCAAGACCAATGACTTCTTAATAGCAAATACCTTTTTTCGCCAACATAAACAGTGACTATACACGTGGACCTCTCTGGATGGAATACACAGGAATCGTATTGACTGTATCTGTGGAAAGAGATGATGGGAAAGCTCATTATCATCAGTCAGAACAAGGTCAGGGGCTGACTGTGGAATAGACCATCAATTGCTCAGATGCAAGTTCAAGACGAAGCTGAAGAAAATTAGAATAAGTCTCTAAGAGCCGAAGTATGACTTGAGTATATCTCACCTGAATTTAGAGTCCATCTCAAGAACAGATGTGATGCATTGAACACTAATGATGAGTTGTGGAATGACATCAAGGATGTCATACATGAAGAAAGCAAGAGGTCATTGAACAGACAGGAAAGAAATAGCAGACCAAAATAGAAGTCAGAAGAAACTCTGAAGCTTGCTGTTGAAAGCAGAATAGCTAAAGGGAAAGAAAGAAATGATGAAGTAAGAGAGATGAATAGAAGATTTCAAAGGGCAGCTAGAGAAGACAAAGTATTACAATGAAGTGTACGAAGATCTGGAGTTGGAAAACCAAAAGTGAAGAACACTCTCGATATTTCTCAAGCTAAAAGAACTGAAGAAAAAATTCAAGCCTCTAATTGCAATACTGAGGGATTCTATGGGGTAAATATTAAATAACACAGGAAGCATCAAAAGAAGATGGAAGGAATACAGAGTCACTGTACCAAAAAGAATTGGTCTACGTTCAACCATTTCAAGGGGCAGCATATGATCAAGAACTGATGGTACTGAAAGAAGAAGTCCAAGCTGCACTGAAGGCATTGGCAAAAAACGAGGGTCCAGGAATTGATGGAATACCAATTCAGATGTTTCAACAAACAGATGCAGTGCTGCAAGAGCTCACCGGTCTGTGCCAATAAATTCGGGAGACGGCTACCTGGCCAGCAGAATGGAAGAGATCAATATTTGTGCCTATTCTAAAGAAAGGTGATCCAACAGAATGTGGAAATTATCAAAAAATATCGTTTATATCTCACACAAGTAAAATTTTGCTAAAAATCATCCTAAAGCATTTGCAGCCGTACATTGACAAGGAACTGCAAGAAGTTCAAGCCTGATTCAGAAGAGGACGTGAAATGAGGGATATCATTGCTGATGTCAGATGGATCATGGCTGAAAGCAGAGAATACCAGAAAGATGTTTAGCTGTGTTTTTTGACTATGTAAAGGCATTCAACTCTGTGGATAATAAGAAATTATGGATAACATTGTGAAGAATGGAAATTCCATAACACTTAATTGTGCTTGTGAGGAACCTGTACGTAGACCAAGAGGCAGTCATTCGAACCGAACAAGGACATACTGAGGCTTAAAGTCAGGAAAGGTGTCTGTCTGGGTTGTAGCCTTTTACTGTACTTATTCAATCTGTATGCTGTGTAAATAATTTGAGAAGCTGGACTATGTGAAAAGTGGCATCAGAACCGGAGGAAGACTCATTACTAACATGCGATATACAGATGACACAACCTTGCTTGCTGAAAGTGAAGAGGACATGATGCACTTACTGATGAAGATCAAAGACTACAGCCTTCAGTATGGACTACACCTCAACACAAAGAAAACAAAAATCCTCACAACTGGACAATAAGCAACATCATGATAAATGGAGAAAAGATTGAAAATTTCAAGAATTCATTTTACTCGGATCCACGATCAACACCTACGGCAGCAGGAGTCAAGTAATCAAATGATAAAAACTACTTGGGAGGAGTGTGCTGCTTTGTTCAAGTAGATACATGAGACTAGATGGGCAGCTTCTGTCCGGAGGTGAGATGAGAAAGCAGAGAGGGTCAGGAGCTGGTTAAGTGCACACGGGAAATCAGGGGTGGAAAGGAGGAGTGTGCTGTCAAAGTATAGGGAGAGCAATTAGGGTCACATAACAATGTGTGTATAATTTTTTTTTTTTATGAGAGACCAACTTGAATCGTAAACTTTCACTTAAAGTACAACAATAAAAATAAAAATACAAAGAAATCAAAAATGCATTGTATTGGCAAATCTGCTGCAAAAGTTCTCTTTTAAGTGTTAAAAAGCAAAGATGTCACATTAAGGACTAAGGTGTGCCTGACCCAAGCCATGGTGTTTTCAATTGTCTCATATGCATTGGAAAGCTGGACAATGAATAAGGAAGACCAAAGAGGAACTGATGCCTTTGAATTATGAAGCTGGCGAAGAATATTGAATATACCATGGACCACCAGAAGGAAGAAATCCATCTTTGAAGGAGTAGAGCCAGAATGTTCCTTAGAGGTAAGGGTGGTAAAACTTTGTCTTATATATTTTGGACACGTTATTAGGAGGGACCAGTCCCTGGAGAAAAACATCACACTTGGTAGAGGGTCAGTGAAAAGGAGAAAGGCCTTCAAGGAGATAGATTGACTCAGTTGCTGCAACAAGGTGCTCAACCATAACAATGATTTTGAGAATGGCGTAGGACCTAGCAGTGTTTTGTTCTGTTGTACATAGGGTCACTTTGGGTCAGAACCTATTTGAATGCACCTGACAACAACCACAACATATATTCATACACACACATGTATACACACACAAAATGGAGCATCATTCAGTCATAAAGAGAAGTAAAATTCTAACACATATTATAACATGGATGAACTTGACAACGTTATGCTGAGTGGGTTAATTCAGACACAAAGGGATAAATACTGTATTACCTCACTTCTGTGAATTATCTGTTGTTGTTGTTAGTTGCTAAGTCAGCACTGACTCATGGTGACCTTATGTATAACAGAAGGAAACTTTGCCTGGTCCTGCTCCTTCCAGCATTATACTGGAAAATGTTCTGTTGTTATCCATAGGTTTTTATTGGCTAACTTTATGAAGTAGGTTGCCAGGTCTTTCTTCCTAGTCTGTCTTAATCTGGAGGTTTCACTGAAACTTGTCCACCATGGATGACACTATTGTTATTTCAAATACAAGTGGCATAGATTTCAGCATCATAGCAACACACTAGCTACCCAGTAGGACAAACTGACAGAGCAGTTGTGGAAGAAATATCTAGAATAGGCAAATACATAGATACCAAAGATTATTAGTGGTTACCAGGGGGCTGGGAGAGAGGGAGGAACGGGAGTTATTGCTGAAGGGGTACTAAGTTTCGGTCTGGGATGATGTAAAACTTTTGGAAATGGATAGTGGTAATGATGACACAGCATGGTGAATGTAACGAATGTCACTAAACTGTACAGTAAAAAAGGGTTAAGATAGCAAACTTTAGGTTACATATATTTTACCACAAAATAAGAAATCATTTGTAAATGCAAACCTATCTGAAAAAATAATATTTCTGAGCTTAAGTAATTTGAATTAAAACTTAAAAAGGTCATTTAAAAAAAAACTGGCAGAAAGACATCTTATTTTTAATCACTATCTTTTATGTCCTAAACATTATAGAGATAAGAATATTTCCTGAATGCTAGTTTATTGTATCAATACTTAAATGTAAAACCCCTTATATTAAACTGAAATATTACACAAACTCATGAAGTAGCAAAATAATTAAAAGGAAAAGGACAGGAATTGAAAAGAGGTAAAATTCTACCAGTGAACGTAGCATATCTGTCCAGTTTTTGATCAAGCAAGAGCAGTCTACATATTGCATAAGGACATACACGTATGCCCTAGGCAGCTGAACACACAGTACATGCTCTTTCACAGTGTGGAAGAGAAATATAAAATGTCTCTGGGAAGACTACCACTTGTTGTTAGGTGCCGTCACGTTGGTTCTGACTCATAGTGACCCTATGTACTACAGAATGAAACGCTACCTAGTCCTGCACCATGCTCACAATCGTTGTTATTCTTGAGCCCATTGTTGAAGCCACTGTGTCAATCCATTTCGTTGAGGGTCTTCCTCTTTTTCGCTGACCCTGTACTTTACCAAGCATGATGTCCTTCTCCAGGGACGGATCCCTCCTGACAACATGTCCAAAGTTTGTAAGATGTAGTCTCACCTTCCTTCTAAGGAGCATTCTGGTTGTACTTCCACTAGTAGAAGTAAAAGAAAAATAAGCCTTTATAATATATAAATTACACTGTTTTTAAGCTCCTTGGTTGAAACGTCATTGCATATAAAATGTAATGGCTAGGGAAAAGAAAATGTAACAATTTAATATTCTTGCCAAAGAAGAGTGGGTGTTTATTTACACATAAATAGATATTTATAAATACATTGTATATTTTGTATTACAGATTACAGATTATAGATTATCTTTCAGGAGATCATTTTTACTTTGTAAATGTAATATTGATCATAAAGAAAATGAAGCATGGGAAAATAGATAAAATACAGAGGATACTGAGAAATGTATTTTTAACTTGTCCAAAATCTTATTACTTTATATTGTCAGTTGATATAAAAATAAATGTGTTTTATATGAACATGAAGAGGCACAATAGCAATAGTCAATAATATATAAACCGTCTGTGTCTTTTCAATATAGCAGTTTACATTATGCATCTATATGCTAGAAATATTTCATACACAGATAATTAGACTTAAAGCCAATTAAGAAATAATCAAGATAGAAATTTTAAAAAAAGTTTATGACTTAAATGTTTATTTATAGGAGAAAATAATAAAATACACTTTGAAAATATCAACAAAAGAAAATGTGATTTTCTGAGTGTTTAAAAAACGCATCTGATCTCTCCTTTATTTATATTGTTTCAAGGCAGAAAGCAATTTAATGTAAACTCTGCTAATCTTTAAACAATCAAAGATGCTTGACTAGTTTTTATTACATATGTGAAAGATACTTGTTCCCATTGTACACACATCTCACCACAGTGAAGGCAGACTGGAATGTGTCGTATACTTATATTTCCATATACAAAAAAAGTTAAAAAACGAAAAAATCCTCCCTGCTGAGTGCACAGTTTTAATCAAGGGAGTGACATTATCTGGTTTTTGTCATTAAAGATGTTGTTGTTGTTATTAGGTGCCGTCTAGTCGGTTCTGACTCACAGCGACCCTATGAACAACAGAAAGAAACACTGCCGGGTCTGGAGCCATCCTTACAATCCTTGTTATGCTTGAGCCCATTGTTGCAGCCACCATGTCAGTCCATCTCGCTGAGGATCTTCCTTTTTTTCCCTGACCCTCAAGCATGATGTCCTTCTTCAGGGACTGATCTCTCCTGGCAACATGTCCAAAGTATGTAAGACATAGTCTCACCATCCTTGCTTCTAAGGAACATTCTGGCTGTACTTCCACTACAGACCTGTTAGTTCTTTTCGCAGTCCATGGTGTATTCAATATTCTTTTGCCAATGCCACATTTCAAAAGGGTCAATCCTTCTTCAGTCTTCCTCATTAATTGTCCAGCTTTCGCATGCATATGAGGCGACTGAAAACACCATGGTTTGGGTCAGGCGCACCTTAGTCCTCAGGGTGACATCTTTGCTTTTCAACACTTTAAAGAGGTCTTTTGCAGCAGATTTGCCCAACACACTGCATTGTTTGATTTCTTGACTGCTGCTTCCATGGGTGTTGATTGTGGATCCAAGTAAAATTAAATCCTTGACACCTTCAGTCTTTATGCCATTTATTGAGATGTTGTTTATTGGTTCAGTTGTGAGGAGTTTTGTTTTCTTTACGTTGAGTTGTAATCCATACTAAAGGCTGTAGTCTTTGATCTTCATCAGTAAGTGCTTCAAGTCCTCTTCACTTTCAGCAAGCAAAGTTGTGTCATATGCATAATGCAGGTTGTTGATGAGTCTTCCTCCAATCCTCATGACCATTCTTCATCAGATAGTCCAGTTTCTTGGATTATTTGCTCAGCGTACGGATTGAATAGGTATGGTGAAAGGATACAGCCTTGACGCACACCTTTCCTGACTTAAAACCACACAGTATACCCTTGTTCTATTCGAACAACTGCCTCTAGATCTATGTACTGGTTCCTCATGAGCACAATTAAGTTTTCTGGAATTCTCATGCTTCACAGTGTTATCCATCATTTGTTTGCATAGTCAATAAAACACAGGTAAACATCTTTCTGATATTCTCTGCTTTCAGTCAGGATCCATCTGACATCAGCAATGATATCCTTGGTTCCACATCCTCTTCTGAATCTGACGTGAATTTCTGGCAGTTCCTTGTCAATATACTGCTGCAGCCACTTTTGAATGATCTTCAGCAAAATTTTACTTGTGTGTGATATTAATGATATTGTTCGATAATTTTTGCATTTGATTTGATCACCTTTTCTGTGGAATAGGCATAAATATGGATCTCTTCCAGTTGGTTGGCCAGGTGGCTGTCTTCCAAATTTCTTGCCATAGATGAGTGAGTCCTTCCAGTGCTGCATCCATGTGTTGAAAAATCTCAATTGATACTCCATTGATTCCTGAAACCTTGTTTTTCTCCAATGCCTTCAGTGCAGCTTGGACTTCTTTTTTCACTACCATCAGTTCCTGATCATATGATACCTCCTGAAATGGTTGAACGTTGACCAATTCTTTTTGATATTGTGACTCTGAGTATTCTTTCTATCTTCTTTTGATGCTCCCTGTGTCATTTAATATTTTCCACATAGAAGCCTTCACTATTGCAATTCGAGGCTTGAATTTTTTCTTCAGTTCTTTCAGCTTGAGAAATGCTGAGTGTGTTTTTCCTTTTTCGTTTTCTGTCTCTAGGTCTCTGCACATGTCATTATAATACTTTACTTTGTCTTTTTAAGCTATTCTTTGAAATCTTCTGTTCAGTTCTTTTACTTCATCATTTCTTCCTTTTGCTTTAGCTACTCAACTTTCAAGAGCAAGTTTCAGAGTCTCTTCTGACATACACTTTGGTCTTTTCTTTCTCTCTTGTCTTTTTAATGACCTCTTGCTTTCTTCATGTATTATGTCCGTCATGTCATTTCACAACTTGTCTGGTCTTCGGTCATTAGTGTTCAACGTGTCAAATCTATTCTTGAGATGTTCTCTAAATTCAGCTGGATATCTCAAAGTCGTCTTTTGGCTCTCATGGCCTTGTTCTAATTTTTTTCAGCTTCAACTTGAACTTGCATATGAGCAACTGATGGTCTGTTCCGCAGTTGGCCCCTGGCCTTGTTCTGACTGATGATGTTGAGTTTTCTATTGTCTCTTTCCACAGATGTAGTCTATTAGATTCCTGTGTATTCCATCTGGCAAGGTCCATATGTATAGTTGTGGTTTATGTTGGTGAAAGAAGGTATTTCCAATGAAGAAGTTGTTCTTGCAAAATTCTATCATGCAATCTCGGGCATTGTTTCCATCACCAACGCCATATTTTCCAACTACCAATCCTACTTCTTTGTTTATGACTTTCACATTCTAATCATCAGTAATTATCAAGCACCCTGATTGCATGTTAGATCAATTTCAGACTGCAGAAGCTGGTAAAAGTCTTTAATTTCTCCATTTTTGGCCTTAGTGGTTGGTGTGTAAATTTGAATAATAGTTGTATTAACTGGTCTTCCTTGTAAGCATATGGATGTTTTCCTATCACTGACAGCGTTGTACTTCAGGATAGATCTTTTTGATGACGAACGCAAAGCCATTCCTCTTCAAGTTATCATTCCCAGCATAGTACACCATGATAGTCCAATTCAAAATGGACAATGCCAGTTCATTTCAGCTCACTAATGCCTATCAATGTTTGTGCCTTCCGTTTCATTTTTGACGATTTCTAATTTTCCTAGGTTCATACTTCATGCATTCCACGTTCCAATTATTAGTGGATATTTGCAGCTATTACTTTTCATTTTGAGTACTGCCACATTAGGAAGGGAAGGTCCCGAAAGCTTGACTCCATCCATGTCATTAAGGTTGACTCTACTTTGAGGAGGCAGCTCCTCCCCAGTTGTATTTTGAGTGCCTTCCAACCTGGGAGGCTCATCTTCCGGCACTATATCAGACAATGTTCCACTGCTGTTCGTAAGGTTTTCACTGGCTGATTCTTTTCAGAAGTAGACTGCTGTGTCCTCTTCCTAGTCTGTCTTAGCCTGGAAGCTCAGCTGAAACCAGTCCACCATGGGTGACCCTGCTGGTATCTGAATACCAGTGGCATAACTTCCAGCATCACAGCAGCACACGAGCCCTCACAGTACGACATACTGACAGACACATGGGGGAATTATTATTAATCTAGTAAATTATTATTTTCTAGACTAAAAACGTGGCTTTGACACTGCATGTAATAAACATTTTTGTCTAGGTTAAATGACAAGCAGTTTTCCCTGCTGTGATTGTTAATACTATGCATCAACTTGACTGGGCAATGATTCTCAGTGTTTTGGTAGTTATGATGTAGTATGGCAGTTGTATAATGATGTGATCACTTCCACGATGAGATTTACTATACTGTGATCACCTCCCTGATGGGATCTGCTGTGAGTAGACAATCAGTTGAAAGGAAGTTTCCTTGGGGATGTGGCCTGCATTGAATATATAAGTGAACTTTGTGGCAAGACTCCTGGGCTTTTGCTCACTCTGGATCCTGCAGCTGTCTCCTATTTATCTGACCTCCAGTTGTTGGTTCTTGACTGGCACCTTACCTGCTGTCTTACCTGATGATTTTGGGATTCAACCATCTTGGTATTCATCGACCTTCACAGTCTGTGAGCAAGAGCTCTTCTGTCTGACCTGTCTATCTTGGGTACGCCAGCCCCTGCAGCTACGTGAATCAAGAGAAGCCTTTGTCCTGACCCACAGACTTGGTAGGTTCCAGCCTCTACAATTGCATGAACAATTCCCTTGACATAAATTTCTCTCTCTCTCTATATATATATTTATATGCTTTACTACTTTTGCTTCTCAGAGAACCCAGCCTAAGAGACCTGCCTAGAAGGCTATTTTATTCCACTTAGAGCTTACATATTGCTACTCATTTTTCAAGATCCAATGTGATATCAGTTGTGATAATAATGTTTAACCCAAATTCTCTGAATAGATTTAATCTATCCCTTTTCTCCTATATGTTTCCATTGTCAAGTCAGAAATTGTGAAGAGTATGAGACTTTTAACCTTCTTCAAGCTAACAAGTTAGCCTGTCACAATTTCATAGCTACTGGCAGAAAACACAGACTTTGACATAAGGTTAAAAGAAAAAAATTATTCACACGAATCACAGTAGTCAGAGCAATATCGTGTAAATCGGGTACTCTGAAAGCAGAAAGCCTCAATCTTATACAGGGATTGCTGGAAAACTGGAGCCTCGGTGGCACACTGGTTAAAAGCTAGGCTGCTAACCAAAAAGTCAGGAGTTCATATCCACAGCCACTCCTTGGATACCCTATGGGGCAGTTCTACCCTGTCCTATAGGGTCACTGTAAGTTGGAAACAACTTGATGGCAAAGGGTTTGGTTTCGGTTCGGTTGCTGGAAAATTGCCCAATCCTCCCTCTGGAAGGAGACAGTATCTTTATTACCCTGAAATGTAAGCAAACCTGTTCTAGGGATCAGAAGAAAATGTTTCTATCTTTACTATCATAGAATAAGTAAATAAACCCTCTCTGGGGATGGAGATATTTTTTATCTTTCCTATTTTGGCATATATGAGACATCATTATCATTCCAAGGCTGTTTGCTTAAAGAAACACTCTTGAAAAGATAGTCTGGAGCAAATTTACTGTTCATATTATACAAAAGCATGAATGATTCATGGAGAATTGTCTCCCAACACCTATGTCATTGTTAATACCTTTACAATAACAGTTTTAAATTTTATTGTAATTATCTATTTACATTTTTGTTCCCTTAGCCCTTAGTACAGTACACAGCTTATAGTAAACATTATTTAAATGTGTTGTTGAAGAAATAAAAAATGAACTCAATTTTATTTAAAGAACTGAAAATGTATTATATCACTTCTACTGCTAAAATCATTCTAGTTCATGTCATTATTATCTCACACTTGTACTATTAAACATCTCTTTCAGTCTTTATTATTGCAATCAATCTCTGTCAAGGTTGATACACTTTAGAAACTGTTGCCAGATTATTCGTTGTAAAATAAATGTAATTATAATATAACTGTAAAGCCCATGTAATAAATACATTTTTTGACTCAAGACAATCACACAGTTTTATACCTTTTTTTTCCCCTTAATCTCATTTTTACTATTCATTACAATCAAACTGAATGACTCAATTTTCTTACCTTTTCACTACTTGCATTGACTTCATTTCCATTGGGTATCTAAAAACTAAAACCTAAAAAAAAAAAAAAAAGACTTCTTTGCTATTTTTTAGAATGTATGTGCTGGTGACCAATTCCTTCAGCTTTTCATTTTCTGAAAATGACTTTATTTTAGTTTCGTTTTGGAAAGATATTATCACTAGATTTAGAATTCCAGAATGATCTTTCCTTCTCTCTAAGCAGTTTAAAAATTTTCTGTTGACTTCTGTTTTGCTTCTTTTCATATAAGAAAACTTGTTGCCGTCAGTTGATTCCAACTCACAGCAACCCTATAGGACAGGGTAGAACTACCCCGTAGAGTTTCCAAGGAGAGGCTAGTGGAGTCAAACTACTGACCTTTTGGTTTGCAGCCGTAGCTTGCCTTGTTTCATGTAAGAAGAGTTGATAATTCTTGTATTTTCTTCCCTGATGTAGTGTCTCTTTTGTTCTCTGGCTGCTTCAATGATTTTCTTTTTACCATTAGTTTTCAACCATTTGACTATCAGGTGCTTTGGTGCGATTTTGTGTTATGTTTCTTAGAGTTTGTTAAACTTCTTAGTTCTGTGAATTTATATTTTTCAACAAATCTCGCAATGGTTTTGCCATTATGTCTTCAAACATTATGTCCATACTTCCCTTTCTCCTCTATTAAAACTTCAGTTACGCATATAATAGATTGTTTGATATGGCCCCAGAGATCACTCTAGCTCTGTTCATACTTACCAGTCTTTTTACTTTCTGTGATTTTGCTTGGAGTATTTCAGCAAAAAGGTCCTCAAATGTGTAGATATTTTTTTCTGTAGTGTCTAATCTGCTGTTAATCCAGTCTAATGATTAAACAAACAAAAAAAAAAGAAACTTTACATATTGTGTTTTTTTATTCTTAGTAATTATATTTAATTCCTTTTTATAGTTTTTATTTTTATCCTTATTTTTAACTTTTAACTTTTGAATCTATTTACAATGGATATTTTAATGTACTTTTCTTCTAATTTCATCGTGTCTGACATTTTAAGTCTGTTTCTATTGACTAATTTTGTCTATTATGACTCTTGTTCTCCTGCTCATTTGCATGTCTGGTGATTATTGATTAGGAGAAGGATATTATGTATCTTATGATTGTTGAGTTATTGGGTAGTTTATCATTATACACAAGTTACGACCATTCTAAAAACATCTCTAGTGACAGTTTTTTGGAACTCAACACAAAATTTTCAATTATACTAGTCATAATTGAAATTTACTGAGTGTATATTATAGGTACTATATTTGAGTTCTTCTGCTGTACTATATTTGAGTATATCATATGTACTGTATTTGAAGAACTCAAACACAGTACATATAATATATACTCAGTAAATTTTTATAGCAGGGATAAAAAAGAGAATTATAATGTATTTTATTCTTGCAAGACAGTATTAAAGTTTGAATATAAGATTTATATTCAATCAATATAAACAATTAAAGATATTTTAGTGAGAAAATAATATATTAATTTGTGTTTTGAATATTTTGGTAGAATTGAATAATATACACAAGAAGCAAAAAACAGAAATTGTAGAATTTTCAAAAGTAAAATTGAAATGTTTACTCAAAATTAAAGAAAATTGACTTTTTAAAACTTTTTAATTGACTTACAATATAATTCAGTACGTTCGATATATAGTTATTTGAGATTTAACAAACACACACTGACATATAACTATAAACACAATCAAGATATATAACAGTTCCATCATCACCAACGTACACTAAGTAAATAACTAAGTAACTAAATGAATAACTAACTAAATAACAGACACACACGCACACTCTTACAGTTTCCGAGATGAGAAGTCCAGAATGGGTTTTACTGGGCTAAAACCATTTCTTCTGGAGCATCTAGGGGACCTTCCATTTCCTTGCCTTTTTCATCCCTTAGATGCCGTTTGCATTCCTTAACACAGAGTGGATCCTTATCACCCTGCCATATCTCTGGTTCAGACTCTTTTGCCCCTGTCTTCCAGCTTTTAAGAATACTTGTAATTATATTGGTACCACCTGGATAATTCAGTATACTCTATTTTAAGATGTTTAACTTAATCACATTTTCAAAATCCCTATTGCCTAGTAAGGTAAGATAGTAAGAGGTTCCTGGAATTAGGACATGGACATCATTGAGGGGGCAGTCATTATTCTGCCTACCATCGCGTACATTATATGCTCTGGATTTTGGAAGTACAATATTTTTTTCCTGTTTGCTTATTATTGAATATGATTCTGAAGAAAGGCATAGTGCCTCAATTTCTGTTGATATTAGCTTACAAATTAAATGATTACCTTCTAGGGTTATCATATTATTTATGAGACTTTTTTTGGTGGAGGTTGGCTTTGAAGAACATGATTTGACCCAAAACATATTTCAATACATATAATAATGAACTAGACATAACGGAATGCTAATAAATGTACAAAGAATATAATTGTGTTGCAAAGCTATTTCAAGGAAGCACTGTAGCATAGTAGGAAAAAAACAAAACAAACTGAGCACTAGATTTCAAATAAGGTGACAATTAGTTACTTCTACTGTAAATAATGCTAGAAATTCTAAAGCTGAGTTTTCTCTTAGAAATGTCTTGTCCTTATTTAATATCATTTAATATCTTTTTACTTTCATTTTGTCTAATCGTTGACAAATCTAAGAGTCAGGAAACTAGTTCATATTATTTTTAACAATGCCAACTTCTATTTCGTGCATCAATATCCGTAGAGTTCCACTTGTACGACTGAGTTCAGAAAGGGAATATGTCTTTGTGAACAATCTGCTTCCATCTGTAAAAAGATAGGATTTCTAGAAGTTGTGTTCAGGTTACATGGCCACTGAGAGAATGAAGTAACTTTATTCAGGCATCTGTCTACTTAATTTTACATCTTTTTACAAAAATAACATTGTATCAGAGTAAGAATTTTATTGTAATTATGACCATTAGCCCTTTATACGTGATTACTTTAGCTATTTGCACTACACTCCGGGCTGCTGAAAATATAAGTTGGTAAATGTAGGTCACAACACTATTACATATTAGTCTACGAAGAAAAATGCCAATTTCTTTTTGGTTAGCATTCAAAGATATAATAGGACACGTATTCTAACCATTACCTTTTCTCTTATTTTAAAATAAGCACTCACATATACAATGCACGTTTTAATGGACAAGCACGATTTAATTGTAAATTAATTGTCAGAACAAAAGAGAAAGAGGAAGAAAAACCATATGCTGTCATGCTGTATTAAATTGGATCCAAAAGGTGTCTATGGGTAACTTGGCTGGTTTGTCAAGTACAGCATGAAGAAGTGAGACTCATGCAGAAAGGCCAGAAAACAAATAGAATTTAGTACACACAGGACCCAGAGAGGAAACTACAGCATACTTCAACACAGGGCCACACAGAAGGTTGCAGCCGGGCGCAAGGTAACGACAAGGTGGGCCTGTAGGAGAGGGCTTATATACAGCAAGCAGGGTGGAGTCTTGAGGTTAGTCTGATTGGTCGGTTTAAAGCTTTCTAGAGCAGTAGTGAGAGAAAACCTGTTGCTGTCGAGTTGACTCCTACTCCTAGTGACTCTACGGGACAGAGTAGAACTACTTGAGTTCCCATTCTTCCCAATGTTATATCTAAATTTCATTAGTTATATTTAATTGCATAGTTACTGTTATGGATAATCAGTCTAAGCATAGAGGATGATGTAAATTGCCTGTATTTCCCAAAATATATTATGACTAAGGTGACTGAGGATGTCTATGTACACTGTAATTCCATTTGTGATTTGATTGCTTAAGTAATTGAAATGTGACAGAAATGATAATTTTGGTTTCACAAATTGGAACATTATAATATCCCACCCTTTTTTCAAAAATTTATCTATGAATGTAACATATACATTTTCAATTCTTTGCCATGTCACAAATAAGGGACTATTGAATCACTTTATAATGAAATGTATATTTTTCTGTCTTTTTTGTAAGGCACATGCCACCTAAGACTATCAATAATGTCATTTTCTGTCCCAGAATGAAATTAACCAAAATATTTGGGTTATGGTCTGCAGTGGTCTACTGTTTAGTAATTGATTTAAAAGCACATAAAGTAGAATATAAAATTTGAAGTATAGATAATAAAAATTATATGCTTTTTAGTATTTCTCTTTGGGTTATATAAACAAAAATAACTTGTATAGAAGACATTAAAACAAACTATAATAAAGGGAAAGAATAAAATTAATTATCTGGAATAATATTATACACACAGAAAAAAAAATCATAGTAGTTGTCGTGGTCGAGGTTTCTGGATGGTGCAGAGAGTCCTCAGGGGCGACGATGTCCCCTGGGTTCGGAAAAGTCAGAGATGAGTCTAGAGGCACAGTTTTTGATGCCAGAACAGTTTATTAAGCAGCACTCTTGCAAGACAAGATAGCAATGGTACCGGTGGCAGGGCGCCCTACAGCCAGGACGTCATACAACCGGCTAGCCAGGAGGTTTTCTGTCCTAGGGCAGGTCTCAACTGGGTGGTCTCTGGGGCTGTTTTTATTCCTCAGCGGAGCCCAGGTTCTAGTTTCAACTTTTCTCCTCTGGATTAATCTTGTAAAGACAAGCATTATTTTAATCCTCTATGAAAGTAACATCTACTGTGGCCCTGGAAAGTCCCCTTGCTGTTACCATGGGATTCTGTTCTTAACTTACCTCTTTTGGAAAATTGGTTTGCCTGTCACCAGAGCAAGCTGTTCTTTTCTGAGTAGCGTACAGTCTGCATGTTCTCCCTCTCTTGTGTATCCTCGGAACACATAGTGAAGTGGTCTCGTGAAGCTCTTAGTGGCCATGGAGCTGTCCCTCGCTAGCAGCCATTTTGTGTCCTTAGGATACTACAGTAGTTCACTATAATTACTGTAATGACCTTGAAATGGCCCACAGGACTTCTTTCAGAATAATTTCAGTAAAATGTCATGACATCATTTATCTCTGCTACTGTTTTTGATATTTTGGAATGATGTTTATTATTGAAATGTCAAATATCAAATACTTGCATTGCATCAGGTATGGTGCTATGTTGTTTACAGTCACTGTTCCATTTTGATATTTGAGCCAAAACTTCAAAACAGGTAGTGAAATTTCATAGAGGTTAAATAAGTTTTCTAAGATAACAAAACCACTGTGTTGCTGGGTGCGAATCCTGAAAGCAATTATCTGACTCCAAAGCTCATGATCTTTCCAACAGACTACACTGCTCCCTAGAGAAAATACCCTATGGGATACATCACTCTCAATTAGATTTTCATGTTTAACTGTATTTCTATTTTGTTTAAGTGAAAGATCCATGAAAGCATAACTAAGCTATCTTGGCCAATATTTTATCTCTGGTTTATAGCACTAGCCTCGTACATTATTAACATGCAGTAAATATTTGTTGATGTTATAAATGAAAATAAATGTATTAGTGTTATCTTAGTTATAAAGATTAACTTCCAAAACTTTCAGATAACTAAATTATTCATCACTGATTTTTTTGTCTTTGCACACTCTGCTAAAATGGAAAACCTATATTTCATAATTAATTATTGCTTAAGCTGCTTTCATGTTTGTGAGATATTTCTGTATGCATCACAGGACTCTCTCTTGAACCATTTCCTGCCATTGCTATGCTCATTGATGATTTTCTTTATTCTACCTTCTAAGTCTACATTGTTGGCAAACCACAGACCGAACACTGTGCCCATTCTTCAACAGCCATCTGCATGTGCCCAGGAAAAATAGCAAAGAACAGAAAAAACCCTGTCAAGCTCTTATCCTTTGCCAATTTCTTCATTGAACTTTACTGTGTACTATGAGTGCTAAAATAAAGTGGGTATTCTGATAGCTTCACTTCTTCTCAATAGTTTGTATTTTAAAGAAGCAGGAAGAACAGAGATACAAAAAAGAAAACAGCTAGAGCTGTCATTACAAAACACTGGATTGATATATGTTATTATATGATGTATAATGACAAAAGAATACTTGCTAAAACACATTTTAATAGATATGTATGCATATATATTTAAGCTTAAATTTTGTTATGAATGCTTAAAAATATGATATAAATGATCACAATAGCTCAAATTCAGAGAACTTGACAAACTAAAACTAGAAAAACAAAATTTGTTAAACAAATTCTACTATGAATGTTTCATTAAAACACTTCACACTTAAGTAAAATGGTAGAAATTTAGATCAAAAGCAATTTTATGTTGGAGTATTTATGTTAAATTTTATGTCAGATATTAGAGATGAATATTTGATTTATTTATACATCAAAGCCTTAATGATAACTTTTTTATTGTAATTAATATATACATATGTTAGTAAGACATTTTTAGAAATATGTAGGTTTTTTTCCCCATTTTTCTTCTTTTTTTTTAAAGCATGTTTTGAAACAAGTGATTCTGCTATAAATGTATTTTCATTTAGGCTTTATGGCTATATATACTGAAGATAAGATTTCTGAGAATTATACCCTTTAACAGCTGGGAAAATATTTGTTGCCAACGAGTCCAGTGGTTTTTGACTATGTCCCTTGGAGATTAAGATTCTTCGGGAGTCCCTCAGGGGATGCTGAAGGTGATGAGCAAGAGAAGCTTTTATCAATTTACACTCAAGGAATTCAAATAAGATTTTGTCTGCTTAAAAGAAATGTGTTTTAAGAAAAGATACGAGAATCATTTAGCTAGTCCAGCTTGCTTAACAATGGAACAAAGGCTTGTGGAATTCTTAAGTAATTGTTCTGTTAGATTTGAAAAAAAAACTTGTGCCGTGTATTATAGTATATAGTGGGGAAAATGATTACATACATATTATTGCACACTGAGTCTTTTGTAGATTCTAAATGGGGTCCACTACTATCTGATTTGCTCAATGACACCTAAAATTCCTACATCACTGAATCTAACTATTAATCTCATTTTTTTTCTGTATTTTACTTTGCATAATGCCTGGTACATAGTAATGAACGCAATACATGCTTATTCAAAGAATAAATATTCGCAGAAAGTATTTCTACCCAGCTGAGGCTCCAACTCACTCGAAATCTCTAATCCGAGACTGCTTATTTCCTCACCATGTCTTTACTTTTGTTTATTTTCAGTAATGGAAAAGAAAGTTGAGCTCCTTTTCTTAAAGGAGAAGTAGCATGGTGAACACTTACGGGCTCACTCTCCTTTTTGGGATGTTGAGGGACTTATCTGACTCCTGATTTCCGTACCTACTGGCTCCTCTTTTCAAAGTAGGAGTTGCTAGCAATGCATTCTAATTATCTTGCCCTCTCATCTTCCAAGTGTGCCCTCTTCATTTGATTCCTATCCTCTGGCCAAAACCTCCAGGTCATGTGGGGAGAGGGGTTACTGATGAAGTGTGTTATGTCTTTCTCTGGCTTCTCCACCTGAGTATATCAGGGTTATGTGAGTTTGAGGGTCTCAGATCCAGAAACAGTAGAAGACCTTATCATATTTTCTAACCCAGTTCTACAAGTGAGAGCATTTATACAATATAATTTTCAGTTGAAGTCTTGTGTCTGTTGTCATTTGATTGGAACTTGAAAGGGAGAAGGGATGATTAATTAGCGTTCTTAAACTATGGATATTATTTTAATAATACCTCACATTAATTTAATGCATAATGTATGTCAGACTCTTTAAAGCATACTACATGAATTAATATGTTTTCTCTCCACAACAGCCATGTGATGTATGTAGGACTGTTTTACCATTTAACAGATGAAAAAACTGAGGCAGAAAGAGAAAATTTTCCCAGAGCAAAAATTCACATCCAGGCATTTTAGATTTAGAGCTAGCTCACTTACACATCATGTCATTTTGCCTCTCTAATATTATCTGACATTATACACTACGTGCACTTAACTAAAAGTATATTTAATTAGAAATCTAAACCAGGGTTCTGGTTCTCTTGAATCTTCTATGATCTTGAAGTTTTATTTCCTTTTTTGATACTACACTTTTCTATAAGCTGAAAGAAGCTTCTGGTTTTAATAGGAAGAAAATCATGAGTTTGGTCTGGGATATATTTAATATAATGTAAAAGTGGGATAATCCAGCTGAACTGCAAACTTTTACATTAGAAGCATGGTCGAGAATTCTTTTTTTTGAAATAGCTCTTTTGGAGCCATCTTGCTAAAAATGAAATAGATGAATTCATCTACCTTTTTCAGAATTTTACGATTGTGTAAGATTTTCTTTTCACATTCACAATTCCTTTTTTTTTTTTTACCTCAAACCATCCTAAACTGGACAGTTATTACTATTTCTATTTTATAAAATGTAAGAAATCACGTTCAAAAAGGCTAAATGATTTGTGTAAGTCCACAAATTTGTGCTAATTCATTCTAATTAGGGTCAGGTAAAGAAAATAATCCAAAAACTTGGGTGATAATACATTTTAAAAGAAATACTATTTAATTATTCTTATAATAGAAAAATACTATGACATAAAAAGGAATGAAGACTATATATGATAGAACATTTTATAACCATATAAAAATGTAATAATAAATATGTAGCCATTGAAATGTTGCTTTTTAAGACATTCACCCACATAACCATACATGGTAATTTTTACGTTATTAATTTAGTCTCAAATGTGTTTTTCTGTTTATACGAAAAGTTACATTTAAGTGTTCTCTGCATAACAAAGCTAGTGGATTCCAGTAGACTCTTTAACAATATTATATTCATGGTGATAACTAAAATGTATTGATGTTTATCTATGTGACAGTTTCTATACTTACTGGTTTACACGCATCATCATACTTCAGAAAATTACCTGGGTTTGAATCTCTGCTCCATCACTTATTTTTTGGGTGTCATGGGCAATTAATGTCACATCTTTGACCCCAGTTTCCTCATCTGTGAAAGAGGAAAAATAATTAAAGTTTACTTATAAATTGTTTTGAATGTTTGAGCAGTGCCTGACAAAAAGAACCTGACAGTGGATGTAAGCTGCAAATGTCATTTTAGATATGAGGAACTGAGGTTTTGGGGAGGACACTGAGGATTAACTAGTCACCCAAGGACATATAGTAAGGTACCGTAATTGAAAATTGTAATTTGAAAAATAACCTCCAGTAAATGCTTTAGCTTTCCATACCTTGATATCTGGCTCGTTTGGATGCTGACCTTTCCATTCTCTATAATCAGGGCTCGTGTCCTGTGTGTTTTCCATCACTTCATTTTCTCTGGGTGAGACTACTAACCTCTCCTACACATTGCCGAACTCTTTTCTTTTTTAAATCTTGTTGTTGTTAGTTGCCATCCGGTAGATTCTGACTCATGGCAACCCCATGTGTGCAGATAGAACTGCTCTATAACATTTTCAAGGCTGTGTTCTTTCAGAAGCAGATCACCATGCCTGTCTCCAAGGTACCTCTAGGTGGGTTCAAACTGCCAACTTTTAGTTAGTAGTTGAGCACTTAACGGTTTGTACCACACAGGAACTTCTGTCTTTACCTTACAGACTGTGAATAACCACAACAACAGCTGCAACAGTAACTGAGTGATTCCTGTGTGCAAGGCAAAGTATTGTGTTTTATATATTATTTTTAAATCTTAAAAAGTAACATTGTTGGTTTGATATTGTTATTAATATTACACCCATTTTAAAGACATGGAATCTGAGGTACAAAGTGCTCAGTAACTTGCTATAGGTCACACAGCTTCTAAATGCTATTTGTGATTTAAACTCAGATCTTCTGAATCCTGAGACAAATATCTTAGCCTCTATATCATACTGCCTTAAGATAAACATACTCAAGAGCACTAAATCTGTAGGGAAGTTCTATGAGACCTTTCAAGTCCATAATAAATACTCAATTTTTTACTGCTTCTTTGGTTTCATACAGTTTATATAATATTGCCATCAATGTCAAAATAGAAAGCATGCTATTAGGAAGCAAGGAACATTAACATTCTTTGGAAGAAGCACTGAAGAGCTCAGCATAAACAGTTGTGTTAAATCTGCACAGCAACCAAAAAAACACCCACAAAAACTAAAACTCGGCTGATGGAAAGCATGAAGCAAAAATCTAATATCAAATAATAGGTTTGGAAAAAAGTTAGGAAAATATGTTTCCAGAAATTTTTGTGAGTTTTGGTTAGATTTGATGGATTGATATTGTGTTCAGTAGAATACTGCTTAGTATGCAGCAGTTTGGTAGTTTGCAAATTTATTAGTTTTCTTTGTTGATGCTTCTAATTTAGTTACATTTCTTGGCATTTATGTTAACATAACCCTAGTGGTGCCATGGTTAAGAGCTTGGCTGCTAACCAAAAGATCAGCAGTTCAAATCCACCAACTAGTCCTTGGAAACCCTATGGGGCAGTTCTACTCTGTCCTATAGGATTGCTATGAGTTGGAATTGACTCGATGGCAATGTTTTTTTTAACATAAAAACTCTTTGTGGGTGTACTGACTTAATTAAAATACCTGAGTTCTACTATTGAATGTGATATTTTCCAGCATTGGCCTTGGACCAAATATACATTCTCTGGACCATTAGAATACATGTCCGTATGATACAAAGATTAGAAGATTCTTCTAACTTTGAGGAATTAGATGTTGGACTTGCCATGTAATTGACTTTGTATTTTTTCCTACAATTTAGCCAGCTCTCTTGCTCAATTTTTTCTTAGGTTTCGTTCACTCCAGAGGTTAGGAAACCTGAAACTGAAACAACTGGAACAAAACTACTTTACCAATGCTAGAGGTGAGGAAAATGAAGTTACATAAATAATAACAGAACTCACATTTATTGAACACTTAAATTTTCTAGGCAATATTCTGAATACTTTACATGTATTAACTTATTTTATTAACAAAATACTTTTTGTGGTAGGTAATGTAACAACTGGGGTCAGTGGCAGTTCACTGGTAGAATTCTCACCTTCCATGAGGTTGACCAACATTAGAGTGCCAGCCAATGCACTTCATGTGCAGCCACCACTCGTCTGTCAGTGGAGGCTTGTGCATTGCTATAATAGAGAAGAGATTTCAGCAGCACTTCCAGACTAAGGCAAACTAGGAAAAAAGGCCTTAGGATCTACTTCTGAAAAGGCAGCTAATAAAAACACTATGGATCACAGCAGTCCAATTCCATTGTGCATTGGGTCATCCTAAGTCAGGGCAGACTCAATGGCAGCTAAAAAAACTGTAACAACTATTTCCATTATACAGGTAATGAAAAATTGGTAGTGAAAGTTTCACACTCAGATTTGTGGAATGACATTAAGGACATCATAAATGAAGAAAGCAAAAGGTCATTAAAAAGACAGGAAAGAAAGAAAAGACCAAAATGGAAGAGACTCTGCAACTTTATCTTGAAAGTCGAGTAGCTAAGGCAAATGGAAGACATGATGAAGTAAAAGAGCATAAGAGAAGATTTCAGAGGGCTGCTCCAGAAGACAAACTAAAGCATTAAAACTACATGTGTAAAGACCTGGGGTTAAAAAACCAAAAGGGAAGAACACTCTTTGCACTTCTCAAGGTGAAAGAACTGAAGAAAAGACTCGAGCCTCAAGTTGCAATAGTAAAGGATTCAATGGGCAAAATACTGAATGATGCAGAAGCATCAAAAGAAAATGGAAGGAATACATAGAGTAACTGTACCAAAAAGAATTGGTCGATGTTCAACCATTTCAGATGGTAGCGTATGATCAAGAACTGATGGTACTGAAAGAAGAAGTCCAAGCTACACTGAAGACATCGGTGAAAAACTAGGTTCCAGGAATTGATGGAATACCAATTGAGATGTTTCAACAAAAGGATGCAGTCCTGGAAGTGCTCATCTGTCTATGCCAAGAAATTTGGAAGACACCTACCTGGCCATTCAACTAGAAGATATTCATATTTATGCTTATTCCGTAGAAAGGTGATCCAACAGAATGTGAAAATCGTGGGACAGTATCATTAATATCACACGCAAGTAAAATTTTGCTGAAAATCATTCAAAAGCAGTTGCAGCAGTACATTGACAAGGAACTTCCAGAAATTCAAGCCAGATTGAGAAGATTAGTGGAACCAGGGATATCATTGCTGATGTCAGATGGATCCTGGCTAAAAGCAGAGAATAACAGAAAGATGTTTACCTGTGTTTCATTGACTATGCAAAGGCATTTGACTCTGAGGATATTAACAAATTATGGATAGCATCGCAAAGAATGGGAATTCCAGCACACTTAATTGTGCTCATGAGGAACCTGTACATAGACCAAGAGGGAATATTTCAAACAGAACAAGGAGGTGTGTGGTTTACAGTCAGGAAAGGTGTACATCAAGGTTGTATCTTTCACCATACTTATTCAATCTGTATGATGAGGAAATAATCTGAGAAGCTGGACTACATGAAGAAGAACAAGTCATCAGGATTGAAGCAAGACTCATTAACAGCCTGTGATATGCAAATGACACAACTTTGTTTGCTGAAAGTGAAGAGGACTTGAAGCACATACTAATGAAGACCACAGTCTCAACATAAAGAAAACAAAAATCCCCACAACTGGACCAATAAGAAACATCATGATAAACAAAGAAAAGATTGAAGTTGTTAAAGATTTCATTTTACTTGAATCCACAATCAACACCTATGGAAGCAGCAGTCAAGAAATCAAATGACGCACTGCGTTGGGCAAATCTGATGCAAAAGACTTCTTTAAAGTGTTGAAAAGCAAAGATATCACTTTAAGGACTAAGGTTAGCCTGACCCAAGTCATGGTGTTTTCAATTGCCTCATATGCATGCAAAATTTAAGCAATGAATAAGGAAGATCGAAGAAGAATTAACATCTTTGAATTATGATGTTAGCCAAGAATATTGAATATACTATGGTCTGCCAGAAGAAGGGACAAATCTGTCTTGGTAGAAGTACAGCCAGAATACTCCTTAGAAGCAAGGATGGTGAGACTTCATCTCACATACTTTGGATATGTTATCAGGAGTGATCAGTCCCTGGAGAAGGACATCATTCTCGGTAAAGTAGAGGGTCAGCGAAACAGAGGCAGACCCTCAAGTAGATGGATTGACACAGGGGTTTCAACAATGGGCTCAAGCGTAACAATGATTATGAGGATGACTCAGGACCGGGCACTGTTTCAGTCTATTGTTCGTAGGGTTGCTATGGGTTTGATCCTACTCAAAGGTACCTAACCACAACATCAAGCATGTCATATAGTATGTTGAACAAGAAAACATAAAGTAGAATGTGTATGGAGTGGTAGAAGTGCATTTTATTTTTAAAAGAGAGGGCAGAAGAAGCCTCTCTGAGAAGGTGACATTGGAGCAAGTATCCAATGATACATACCTCAAAGATGAATAAATACCTCAAAGATGAAATAATATCATTCTTCCATCCTACCATGTGGACACAATCACTCCACTTATCAATCTTCGCAGTTGAATGAGAAGAATACATAGGATATATCGGGCACTTTTCTCACAATAACCTCTCTCCCATGCCAAAATCCTATAATGGTAAGATAGTGCTTAAAAACTTACATTGGTTTCCTTGGTACAAAATGAAATCTAAAATCCTTAATTTGATGAATACATCTTCACAGTCTAGTATCAACTTACTTTTTCATGCTTTATTTCCTTTTGATGTAAACATTCAACTTTTAAGTGGCAACATCCCTCTCTTGCTCTTTATTATCATTTAGTAATTTATTTTAAGTGCTGATTTATAATTTGGTCTTATACATAAGCAAGGCATGAAACCTAGGAGTTTTTCTTTAAGTAGGAGAGGAACCATTGATAGGACCATCCTAAAAACTTTAAGGGAGGAAATGGAAGATGAGACACAATGATTTCAAACTGAACAGTTTTATGAGCGACTCTACCAATAGGTGAATAACTAAAAAACTTGTAATTTATTTTAAAATACTGAAAATACGTAAAAATCAAATATTCAATAGTAAAAATAATTTGGTATACCTTACAGTTTTATATTCAATGTCAGGGAGAGTGTAGAAAATTCTTACATGAAGAAAAGGAACTGAATTTACTTACTTTGGGTTCTTTCCAATGCTAAGCTCTTTAATTTTTATCTTTATTACTTACAGTAGTTTTTTAATTAGCAAGTTTTTTCAAATGCTATGTAGTTGTATGTGAGATTACATAGGCATAATTATAAATTATAGTTATTATAATATAGAAATTAAAGGTTAAAAGCCATTAAATATTTCTAGACTCCTAAGTATGGACTATTAGAAATACTTCTAAATTATTAATATAAATGCTATTATATTTTTGAATAATTTTTCTTTAAAAATTTGACTTTGAAAAGCACAATCTATCCTAGACATTTCTAGTGAATTCAAAATATTTTATGTGAACATATTGATATATAAATGCTGACTATTTAAGTAGAATAAATTAATTTGAACTCATAGTGGTCAGTCAACCAAATTTTTCACATCTAACTTTATATAGAAAGAGAGCGAAGTATGGTAATCTTTGTCACTATTTCAGCTATGGTGACCTCCATGAAGATAAATATCTATGTGTAGCTTCTCTGTTTACTATGTAGTTCTTTTTTTTTTTTTAAATAATAATTGCACCTGCAGTTATTTTTTGGCTCCAACTGAAATACTATAAAATGTTTTCATAAGTTCCCATTTAAAAGTATTTCCTTATTATTTGCAATCTAATGGCTTGCAATTGCATTAAGCATTTGGAATGAATAGTGAAGAATTGAGTAGAAGCAAAATGAATCCATTAAGTCTGTTGAATAGAGATGGGTCAATAGCTAGAAGCCTAACTCAAGACATTTAATTTATTTATATTTATGTAAATGTACAAAATGTTCACTGCTGAATTCTCTTAGTAAAAGTAAATGTGAGATCAGCTTTATACAACTTAAAAGATTATCTCCAGATGTTCACAGGGAGGTAAACGTGTCATAGTAGTTCTCTAGAAGGAGGTTACAATATACCTGCCCAGTGTGACATTGCTGGCATAAGAAACTGGAGGGACATGAAGATGCACTCAAGGAGCTGCTTGAGTACCCAGAAATTTAACCTATATTAGAAATCAAATCCAAACAATTTAGTTCCAATATTTTATTCAGATTAGGGGGAAGGTAGGGGAACATCCGTCTAGGGGAAGGGTAAAGAAAAAATATTAGTAAATTCTAAGTCTTATCGTATTTAAACTGGTGACACCAACACTACTTTGAAATTGTGAGGATTAAATTATGTGATAACTATAGTGCAGATTTTTCCTCACATACTTCTGTCAATACTGCATTATTTTATCTGATGATGATTTGTTTGTCAGCCTCTGTGTTGTTTTTTTTTTTTTTTTTTTACTTTAAATTAGTCCAGGCAGAACATTTTTTAAGTTTGTGAAAATGAGGTTTCATTTTCAATCTTCTTTTACAGACAATACAAGATTGAGTTCCCCTGGGTATTCAGAATTGTTCAGATTACAGTGTGCTTTCTTCAGTGGCTTTAAATTTCTTTAGATATTTTCCAAAGCTGTCATTTTATATTTTCAAATATTAAAAGACATTCATTAAGGGTAAGGTTGCACAGTCACTTATTGTAATTGCTGTCAGTAAGTTGTACACCTGTAAAAAATTGAATTGGCGAAAGTTGTGTGACAGCTACATTTACAATGATAGGGAAAAAAAAGAGTAGCTGCTGAAGCTGCTTATGTACAAGCTAACACCTAACATTCATGGGATATTGTTCCTTGGTTTGGAGGGTTAGGGTCATGGTTTAATGGGACTTCCCAGTTAATTGGTCTAATAACACATGAGTGCTTCTGTTCTACCTCCTGGTTCATTGCACAGTGCCTGGAGTCTTAAAAGCTTGCGAGCAGACATGCATGTTACAACAATTGGTTTCTATTTGCCTGGAGCAATATAGAAAGGAGAGTCAGGAACAGGAGGAGGAAATGAAATGTGTGGTTAACTGCCTTCGTGAACGTTTGCCTTCTTTGCCATGAGACCAGAAGAACTGCATGGCACTGGGCTACCATTACTGAACATTTTGATAAAATATTCTACAGAAGAATCCTGATCAAAGGGGAGAAAATGCAGATAAGAATTTCAAATTCCTATAGAATCCAGGTATTCTAGAGCCATGTAGGCTGGATGAACTCCTGACACTATTGCCTTGAGATAATCTTTAAAACTTAAACCCAAAATATCAACTGAACTCTTCTTAAAACCAAAAAAGTAGTTTAGCTTAACTAGTAAAGAATATCTGCCTTGAGCATTGTGCTCTTTTAAGATCTATGCATATAGGATCAAATTGACAACAGAGACTTGAAAGATTAGATAGGAAATTTAGAGGGTAGTAAGTTTATGTTAATAGGGGAAGAACAACCAGTGGTAGAACTCAAAGAATGTAATTAATGTCACTGAATTGTACATGTAGAAATAGTTGAATTGCTTAATGTTCTACTGTGTATGTTTTCAACGACAATAATAAAAAATAAATTATAAAAAAACACAACTTTAAACTCAACAAGCATTTGTTAGTGTCTCTAATATGGTATGGCCTACAGAGATATAATGGTGAATAAGATATAATCCTCGTTCTTATAGACATTAGATATAAAAGTAAATGTATTTTGACCTTTTTCATTTTTGTCAGTTATTATTCAAGCCTCAGTTATTTTCAGGAATAATGCTTTTGTGTATTTATGAAACAGTAAAAACTTTAAAATGCTTCTTAAGTTGTGGGTATTTAAAAATATAGACTTCTACTCTGACATAGTCATATGGCGTTTTCTCCCATCCAGATGGTAATATTAAAGTTTTTTTTTAGTGTAAATTACCATACTTTTATTTTTCATATGATCCTTGCTTAGCTCGATTTCAAATTTACCGCAATATTCAATAGACTACACGAGGATTAGTGCTTTTCTTAGCTTTTCCAAATTCTGTAGCTATTGCATGCACAGTAATAACCACCTTCAAGCGGCTCATTCAGTGGAGCCAGCTGCTAGGGTCATGTCCTAAATACAGCTTAAATAGCAGGCTCCAGTCTGATGAAACCTGACCGGAAATAGTGGAGCAAACAAGCTCAGCAGTCATTCAGATTTAAGATTCAGCAGGCACACAAAGCTGAAAACACCTCTTCTGCTTTGACATTATCTACAGGTCCAATCCTCAATATGCTGATTCTGTCATAATACAGAAAATCGGTTAATTCCCTCTGGAAATTAGCAATAAAAAAGTCTCTCCTTGAATTGCTCTTGCTTCTTCTTTTGATTGACTGATGCTATCTTTCCTTGACCTGAGGATAAAAGGAACGTTTTAAACCAAAAGGTGTCTATTTATAAAACATCTGCACATTTGCTACATATATTCAATATACAACATGAGAACTGACCTGATATAAAGTGGGATAGGTATCACCCAAATCTAATTAGAATGTTTTTAAAGAATTCATGATTTGGTGAAGATTTTTTATTAATTCTTCTAAGCATTGCTTTCTTTTTTTATATGATATTTGGCATTTTGACTCAGAGACATATTCAAGTGTAGGTCACAGACTTCTGAAAAACCTGGACAATTATCTCCTGCTTCACAGATACATATATTTATCACTCTTTACTGTAATACAGACACACACACATACACATATGTGCTATATACTATCCTGTATTACACACTAATTAAGATCTGATTGATCTAATAGAGGCAACCACTCATATAAAAACTCATTATGTTAAAACATACAGTGAAACCTGTGAGAGCCAGAACTTGATGGGACTCCCTTGTTTTTCTAGGTTTTGTAAGTTTTCCGCCTTTGACAGGGTATAGTTTTGCCACTTATCTATCTACAGTTTTATTTGAAAATATTTGAATTTTCCTTCTCTGACATGTTTCTGCCTTACAGAAGTTCAGGCTTTCACAGGTTCTACTGTATATAGACAGATCTTTCTATCACAATAACTCTGAAGGTGACAATTTTGAAAGTCATGGGTTGTTGCTTGTACACTACACTATCTATTTCCTTGGGATTTTGCAAACATGCTCAGATAGTATTTGTTAAATGTGTCGTAATATATGTAATTACTGTGATGTTTCAAATTGGGATCAAATCAATCTTTTTGTTACCTAAGTGAACCCATGAATATATTTAAAAGAACAAGGAAAGAAATACATTTTAAATGAATCATTTTGAAATGTAAGGAATCCTTTCTCACTTCCTGTTTTGCAATATAATTATACTTTCGGTATTAGTATCTTTGGTGCTGTTTCATTTGTGTTCTATGCTTGTTTAGAATTTTTGTTGTTGTTGGAGGGTAGAGATCACTACATTTCAAGCTGCCGTGTTCACAATGCTCAAACACTTCACCAGCAGCCAATTTAAATGTTAGCACAATGAATTAATGAATACTTTTGATTAAAATAATGGTACTTATCTAGTTACTATTTACAGATCATTTAAGCAAGTGATTACTTTTCAGTTTACTAGTATACCTTGTAGCTTGTATGCATATTGAGAGAGATAAGCACAGTTTTTAAAAACTGTTTTGATCTTAACCTTCATTATTTGGCTGCCTCCTTCACTGATTACAGAGCATTTCTCAGTCTTGAATGTCACCTGAAGTTTACATTAGACATTTTTGCACAGTTTTGGACTTAATTTCCTTCTTGGTGAACAACTTCTCCTTCTATTCTCACTAGCTACCAATTAGAAACTCATGACCATAGGATGAAGAAACTAAAAGTTTCTTTCAGTGACTGGAATATAAATTTTATCTAATGTCACCATTACAAGTAGTTGTACTTAGTCCAATTGACACGGTTGACTGAGTGTAGTTATTTTCTATTAAATAACGGATTACTAGTGAGCAGTCTAATTCTGTATGTATTATCAACTTTCTGTTTAAGTAATTATACCTTAACTCAATGTTTCATAATTTCTTAGCCTTCTGCTTCAGTAACACTTAAAAACTCCTCCTCTTCTGATCAAATTTCTACATTTCATTATCAAGTAAAAATAATGGCAATGCAAAGCAGAGTCCAGAATGTGCTATTGTTAGTCCAATAGGTCATCATCCAGATACGATAGTGATAAATTTTTTTAAAAAATAACAAAATTAATAATAATATAGCAATAGTTACATCTGTGATGGTTAATGTTGTGTGTCAACTTGGCTAGGCTATGATTCTCAGTGGTTTGGCAGACACTATGTAATCATCTTCCATTTTGTGATCTCATATGAGCTGCTAATCAGTTGAAAGGGGAGTTTCCTTGTGGGCAATTCCTGACTTCAGTATATAAATGGATGTTCTGGCAAAGCTCACTCTTTCCATCCTGCACTTTTCTCATTCTCTGACTTCTAGTTCTTGGGGTGTGAGAAGCTTTCAGCCTGCTGCCTGACCTGCAGATTTTGGATTTGCCAGCTCCTGCAACAGCGTGACCCAGGAGAAGCCTTCAGTCTACCCCCTGACCCACGGATTTGGGACTTGCCTGCCCCACAATTGTGTGAGCCATTTCCTTGAAATAAATATTTCTCTATATACTTATGTATATGCTTCACTGATTTTGCTCCTCTAGAAAACCTAGCCTGAGACATCATCTGTTAAATATTTACTCACACTATTCCAATTAAGAGATTCAATTTATTTGACTATAATGTGCTCATTTTTGGTCCTAATATTACGGATTAGAAAACTGAAGCTTAAAATTTTGAGTAACTGGGAAAATGTCTTAAAAGTAGAATGTAACCCAGCTGGCACTCAAATTCAAGTCTGCAGAACTCCAAAGGTAATTATCTCAGCCTCTATATTTTATCCTTGTGCTTGAAGATGGGGCAAAAAATTGAATGGAGAGAAGTCTCATACATCTTGGTAGTTTAGCTTCAAAATGCAGTTTAAGGGAGCCCTCATATCTAATATTATTCTTACAGACTGGCTATAGCTCTGATATTTTGGGGAACAAAATTCTGTCTTTCTATTTCTTAAACTCAACACAGTGAGGACTAATTGCCATAAATATTAATATCTTGTGATCTAATCTGAATGCTTCAAATAACTGATGCAGATTTGGGATTGTAGAACCAGTAGTTTGATTCAGAATTTCGAAACTATCCAGTCTTTTTAGATGAAGTTTATGTTAAGCAAGATAATCTTCCCTGAAACAATAATTCAAAATTAATATGGATTCCTAACTAAGGTTTGAAAAACTAGATGATTATGCTTAGTAATCTAGCATGTAATTACAATATTTTCAACATTAGAAACAAATCTATCTACAATGCCTAAATTTTAGTCAATAATTTCTTATGAAAAATCCCCACATATAGATCCCAAATAATGTGAGGATAAGCTACTGACAATAAGTATGATCTATGCTAAAAAGTATTCTTTATAGTCAGACATTTATTATGTGGATGACTTAAAATTTGTAGTTTCTGTACTAAACTATCATAACAAACTATGGATAACATTACAAAGATTGGCAATTTGAGAACAACTAATTGTGCTCATGTGGAACCTATAAATAGATCAAAAAGCAGTTGTTTGAACAGAACAAGGGAACACTGCCTGGATTAAAATTGGAAAAGATGCGTGGCAGGGTTATGTCCTTTCAACTTACTTATTCAATTTGTATGCTGAACAAATGACCTGAGAAGCCAGACTATATGAAGAAGACAGTGGCATCAGGATTGGATGAAGATTCATTAACAACCTGTGATTTACAGATGAAAAAACCTTGCTTGCCAGAAATGAAGAAGTCTTGAAGCACTTACTGATGAAACTCAAAGACTACAGCCTTTAGAATGGATTATGCTTAAATATGAAAAAAAACAAAAATGATCACAACTAGATAGAAAGGCATCATGATAAATGCAGAAAAATTGAAGTTGCCAATCATTTCATTCTACAGGAATCAACAATCCGTGTCCATGGATGCAACAGTCAAGAAGTAAAATGACATATTTCATTGTGAAAATCTGCTTCAAAAGACTCTTTAATGTTTTAAAAAGCAAAGATATGATTTTGATAACTAAGAAGTGTCTGACTCAAGCCATGGTCTTTTCAATCACCTCATACGCAAGGGCAAGCTAGACCATGAAAAAGAAGACAGAAAAAAGAATTGGTGTATTAGAATTGTGTTGTTGGCAAAGAATATTGAATATACTGGGGGCTGCTAGAAAAATGAACAAATCAGTCTCAGAAGAAATACAAACAAGATGCTCCTTATAACTGAGGATGTTGCTTACTTTGGATACATCATCAAGAAAGACCAATCTCTAGAAAAGGACTTCGTGTTTAGTAGAGGGTCAAGGAAAAAGAGGGAAACCCTCAATGAGATGGATTGACACAATAGCCACACCAATGGACTCAAACATACAAACCTCACGAAGATGGCATAGGACCAAACAATGTTTGATTCTGTTATACATAAGGTTGCCATGAGTGGGAGAAGACACGAGGGCAACTAACAACAATGACAGCAATGGCAACAAACTAAACAGTAAAGAGATTGCACCTTTCATGTGCAGTGTCCCAAACCTTCACACTATCAGGTAAGATATTATTTTTTAAAAAGAAAAATAATGTAAGCATATCTCGAGTTTTCATTTCAACCATGAAGTTTGATAACTTAGTACTCTTACTACACCCTTTCCAGGGGTATAAACTCTTTCTTTTCTTTGTTCAGCATAAATACTTTTTTCTCATTGTTATCATTTGAACTTTTTTGAGATGATACAAATTTTAAAGAGAAACTTAAATAAAGACCATGAGAAAATAACATAAGATAATTAAAATAATCAAATATTGATCATATTTTTAAATAAAACAAATTTACAGAACAAATGAGGTCAGAGAATAAAATTCCTAAAATATGTTGTTGTTGTTAGGTGCCGTTGAGTTGGTTCCAACTCATAGTGATCCCACGTACAACAGAACAAAGCACTGCCCGGTCCTGTGCTATGCCCACAATCATTGTTGTGCTTGAGCCCATTGTTACATCCACTGTGTCAATCCATCTTGTTGAGGGTCTTCCTCTTTTTCATTGACCCTGTACTTTACCAAGCATGATGTCCTTCTCCAAGGACTGATCCCTCCAGACAACATGTCCAAAGTATCTAAGACATAGTCTTGCCATCCTTTGGCAAGGAGCTTCTAGGGAGCACTCTGGCTGTATTTCTTCCAAGATACTCTAAAATATAAAAATGTAATAATTATTAATTTAAATCCTCCCCAGATTCCAGCCCCCCCCCCCCAAAAAAAAAAGATAAAGTTGACATTATTGACCATTCAGTGTTGGGACTGAATTCACATTCTGGCTCTCTGATTCAAGAGCATATCCTCTTAACTGCTACCTATCTACCAATATTTATTTATTTTTGGTATGATATCAGCTCTATTAATAACTCTAAGATTCACTTTTCTTTTTATATCTTTGTTTCATAACTTCGAATTGATTTTCCTAATATGCCTATGCAAATACCTTTCTCAGAAGAATCCAAGTGTAAACATTGCTTCAAATTCTGATGTGTCTTACATTCATTTCAGCTGCTATTCGCTACTCTGTATCTGGGCTTATAGTGAGTGGCCACTTTCTGTCCCATTGTTGCTATACTTTTGGACATAATTCTAATGCTCATTTTCATGATTCACACAATTATCTAGTTGCGTACAGGTGTCTTCTTACTTTCTTAGCACCGTTAGGTCTGGAGCTAGGACATGACTAGCGCAGGACTACTGCCGGTAGTGTTTATGTTTTTCCCTACACATTTGTCCTCCACACTGCAATTAGAGCAATCTTTTAAAAATACAATTCTGACAATCTCTCCCCATTTCTGTAACCGTTATATTCCTTCCCATTTTCTTCTTACCATGGAGACAGTATGATGCAGGTGTAGTGGTTACAAATGCAGCTCTGGAGTGCTTCAACTTAAAACCTGAGCAAGTTACTTCACCTCTGTAAGTATCCATTTCTTTATTTATAAAATGGAATAGTTTAATAACACCATTTGTAAAGGAGAGTTGTAAAGATAAAGTGAGTCAATACATATAATATGTGAAAAACAGTCCCTGGCACCAAGTAAGCACTCTATAAATGAGTTACATTGTAAAATTTTTCAAGATGCTTCTGCATTTAGGTGCATTTACTCATGATTTTTCTCCTAAAATTTCAAGTTCTAAAAAGTAGATATTTAGTTTCTCTATCACTCATTACTTTTTAACTCTTTTTGGAACTTTTTCTACACTTTTTTTAAAAAGCTAATTCATCTTAATTCCTCATATTTCAGCTAAGGTTTCACTTCCTCTGGTTCTTTAACTTCCCAGTCTGTGGTAGTACTCCTTACATGATCCTCTACGCTTTGTACTTACCAAATACTGTTGTTGTTGTTGCAGTTACTTGTCACTGAGTCTACTCTGACTCCTGGTGACCTTATATGTAACAGAACAAAATATGGCTTGGTCCTGCTCGATCCTCACAATTGTTGGTATGTTTGAGCCCATTTTCCAGCTGTTGTGTCCATCCACTAATGGAGAAGTTTCCTCATTTTTGCTGATCCTCTACTTTACCAATCATGTTGTCCAAATATTAGTGCTTATCAAACTGTATTGTAGCTACATGTTTGCTTCTCTGAATCCTTTACTAGACCAAGACATTCATAAAGGCAGGAAATATTTCAATCATTTGCTTTGAATTCACAAAATATACAAAAAATTGGTAATTAAATTCATGTATGTGAGAGGAATTCCCCCAGAGTATATAATAAGGAAGAGAGATTGCTTAGGAACAAATCTTGAAGAACTATGATGTTTTATGATTGAATAGAAGAGGATGAGCCTAAAATAGTAGAATGTATGATCAAAGAGATAGGGCAATCATCCAGCAAGTGTGGTTTCATAGAAGTCGAGAAAAGAAAGGTTTAAAAAAAGCAGGGGTGATAATTTATATCAAAAATTGTTAAAACATTAAGCAAAGTAAGGTTTGAAAAACATTCCTTAGATTTAATGACTTGGAAATAATTGACAATCTTAGCAAGGTATTTGAGGAAAGAGAGATGTCACTGAAAGCCCTCTGAGAAGAATGGCATAGAAAAGAAATACTGACAGTGAACACAGACAATTCCTTCAGGAAGTTTGATTTTGAGTAGGAGACAAAAGATATGGTGGTACTTCGGAGTAGATGAGGGAATGAGTAGTAATTTTTCTTCTAACAGAAGAACTTTGAACAGGTATTAAAGTTAATGAAAGATATAGTTGAGAGGCAATCTTTGAATAGACAAGAATAAAAAGTGAGAGGGGTTAATACATAGCAACATGTCCCGTAATTGGTATGATGTCGGACGTTAGGGGCAGGATTGGTTTCAGAGAAAGGGAAGCAAAGGTCATCTACTGCAAGAGAATGATGCAGTGTTTGATACCAGGAAGATCATTAAAATGCATAGTTTGATGGTTTTTATTTTATCTGTAAATTTGGAGTCAATGTTTCAAAACTGTTGATCAGGTTTGAAATTGCTGCTGTGAAATGAGTAAGAGTGAGAAAGAAAGTCTGTGTGGGTGTTGGTGCCCAGAGTTTGTTTATACTATCTTGGTCATTAGGGTCTGATTTTTTTTCCCCAGAATATTATGCTTCTTTGTGCAGGCATGATAAAACAAATGAGTTTATTTAATTCATTATTTTTATCTTCTTCTTGGGAGGAAATTACATAACAATTTCGCAGCCTACATCTGATGTTGGAAGACGTGTTTCATCTGTGGCATGGGTTATGTCCTTTAACGGGTCCTTGTTTTCTATTTACCTCCTTCCAATGTATTCACATAGTAAGCACAGATTGTGCAGGGCCTTGACCAAAATGTTTACAGTTGATATACTTCTTTCCAGCTTAAAACCCTCGAATGGCTTCTAGTTATATTTATAAAATGATCAGATTCTTTACCAAGGTTTACAAGATCATACATTAGCTGCAACCTGACCTTTTTTTTTTTTTTAATTGTACTTTAGATGAAGGTTTACAGAACAAATAGTTTCTCATTAAACGGTTATTACACATATTATTTTATGACAATGGTTAACAACCCCATGACATGTCAACACTGTCCCTTCTCAACCTTGGGTTCCCTATTACCAGCTTTCCTGTCCCCTCCTGCCTTCTATTCCTTGTCTCTGGACTGTGGTGTCCCATTAGTCTCATTTTGTTTTATGGGGCTGTCTAATCTTTGGCTGAACGGTGAACCTCAGGAGTGATTTCATTACTGAGCTAAAAGGGTGTCTGGGAGCCATACTCCCGGGGTTTCTCCAGCCTGTCATATTTTTAATGTTACATTTCACCACTCTCCCTCTTACTGCAATTAAGCAACACGTCTCTTCTTTTTCCTTCCAAAATCTTCACATATCTAGATCCTTCTTATTATTCCTTTTAATATCATTTACTGAGGAAGGTCATCCCTTATTATCTTATCCTACTTATTCTCTATAATCTTGCCCTGTTATATTGCAGAATTTATCGTAAATAATTATCTCATAATTTTGGTGATTTACCTATTCCACTAGAATGCAAATTTCAAGAGAATAAGATCTTTTTTACCACTGTTTTTCCAACACTCAAATCAAAGAAGAGATTCAATAAATATTGTAGACTATTGAATGAATGACAAAATGTTATTAGAATCTCCAGTAACATCTTTGCAAATAAGAAGGAAAGATTTATTTACAAATATACACTTTTATGACACCAACTTTATATTTAGTATTTTTTAAAATTCTTACAATAGTTTTACAAGAAAGGTACTACTGTCTTCAGGTTTTAAATTAAAAAAATGACATTTAGAGAAACTGTAAATTCTTATTTGTTGCATAGTTAGCTAGCAGCACAGCAAAGATAATTCCACATCTTCTAACCACAAATTCAACATTTTTTATACTGTACTAAAGTTGGTCCCAGTGCACCCATTTATTACATATGAAAGGAACACTGGCTCTATCATTAGAAGACAAAGCAGAAAAGAGAAAGATTTCTTCTTAAGCCATTAATGGCCGCTAGATGTTAGGCAAATTGACTTAAGTGTTTTAAAACACTGAAATGTTTTTTTTATTGTTTACCCAGCTGCTTATAGCATTATAGTTAAAATGGAAATCCAATAAGATAATTTGGATAATTTGGTTGATTACACTTTATGTAAGAAACTAGAGTGAAAAAGGGATAGTTTCCTTCAACAAATCCCTTCGTTTCGAATAGCATGCTTTTCATTTTTTAAATAATGTTCATTCATATATTCTCTGAAACAAGTTTATTTACACACACACACATCCCTCCTAAAATTCCTTCCCACAAAGCAGAAGAGTTTTTCCTTTCTTTCAATTTCCAGAGAAATAGAGTTTTATAGTTCCCAAATACTCAAATACATTAAGGATGGATTGTTTATGGGCTAATTTTGCTCTTGTGACATGCACATTATTCTATAAACTTTGTGTTATGTTCATAATTAACATTATACACACTCATTAAGACTGCTGGTTAACTAAAAATTGCAGCTAAATTATAAGTCACTTTAAGGGGGTGCGTTTTTCTTTTTCATTTTTTTTTTTATTGTACTTCAGGTGAAGGCTTACAAAACAAACAGTTTCTCATGAAACAGTAGTACACATATTGTTTAATGACATTGGTTAACAACCCCACAACATGTCCACCCTCTAATTTCTCAACCTTTTTTTGGTGAAAATACACATAGCCAAAGATACACCATTTCAAAAATTTCTACATGCACAGTTCAGTGACATCGACTATGCTCTTCCAATTGTGCTGTTATTCTCACTTAAGATGAAGGCTTATAGAACAAAATAGTTTCTCATTTAACAGTTACTGCAAATGTTGCCCTATGACAATGGTTAACAAACTCACAACACATCAACAATATCCTTACTCAACCTTGGGTTCCCTATCACCAGCTTCCTTGTCCCCTTCTGCCTTCTGGCACTTGTCACTGGACTCCTGTACCTCGTTAGTCTCATTTGATTTTACGGGGCTGTACACTCCCAGGCTGAATGGTGAACCTTGGAGATAACTTCACCACTGAGCTAAAAGGGTGTCTGGGGGCCATATTCTCGTGGTTTCTCCAGACTCCTTTAGGCCAGTAAATCTGGTCTTTTTTTTCGTGAGTTAGAATTATGTTCTACATCCTTCTCCAGCTCTGTCCAGAACCCTCTGTTGTGATCCTGGTCAGAGCAGTCAGTGGTGGTAGCCGGGCACCATCTAGCTGTACTGGACTCAGTCCGGTGGAGGCCTTGGTAGCTGTGGACAATTCATCCTTCAGACTAATCTTTTTCTTGTATCCTGTTCTCTTCATTCTCCCTTGCTCCAGAAGGGGTGACACCAGTGGAGTATCTTAGATGGTTGCTCACAGGCTTTTAAGACCCCAGACACTACTCACCAAGGTAGAATGTAGAGCATTGTCTTTATAAGCTGCATCATGCCAATTGAGCTAGATGTTCCCCGAAACCATGGTGCCCATAGCCCTTCACCCAGCAGTTCAGTCCCTCAGGGAGTTTGGATGTGTCTATGGGGCTTCCATGAGTTTTCCTGGTACACGTTGTGCTAGTTTCCCCTGTATTGTGTACTGTCTCACCTTTCACCCAAGATACCACTTATCTACTGCCTATTTAGTAATTCCCCCCCACCCCTCCCATCCCTGGTAATCAACAAAGATTGTTACATTTTGTGTGAACTTTTTCATGGGTTTTTACAACAGAGGTGTCATACAATATTTGTCCTTTTGTGATTGACTTATTTCACTCAGCATAATGTCCTCCAGTTTCATCCATGTTATGAGATGCTTCACAGATTCATCATTGTTCTTTCTTGTTGCATAGTACTCCATTGTGTGTATGTACCATAGTTTGTTTATCCATTCTTCTGTTGATGGGCATCTAGGTTGTTTCCAACATTTTGCTATTGTGAACAATGCTGCCATGAACATAGGCGTGCATACGTCTATTCAGATGAGGACTCTTATTTCTCTAGGATATATTCCTAGAGGTGGAATTGCTGGATCGAATGGTATGTCTGTTTCTAGCTTTCTGAGGAAGCACAATATCATTTTCCAAAATGGTTGTATCATTTTGCATTCCCACCAGCAGTGCGTAAGAGTTTCGACCTCCCCACAGCCCCTCCAACATTTGTTATTTCCAGTATTTTTGATTCGTGCCAGTAATGCCGGGGTGAGATGGTATCTCATTGTGGTTTTAATTTGCATTTCTCTAATGGCTAGTGATCGCGAGCATTTCCTCATGTGTCTGTTGGCGGCTCGAATGTCTTCTTTGGTGAAGTGTCTGTTCATTTCCTTTGCCCATTTTTTAATAGGATTATTTGTCTTTTTGTTGTGGACGTGTTGGATTTTCTTATAGATTATGGAGATTAGAACTTTGCCTGACTTGTACCGTCCAAAATTTTTTTCCCAGTCTGTAGGTTCTCTTTTGACTCTTTTGGTGAAGTCTTTTGAAGAGCATAGGTGTTTGATTTTTACAAGATCCCAGTTATCTAGCTTATCCATTGGGGTTTCTGCATTGATGGTTATGGTTGGTATCCTGTTAATGACATGTATTAAGGCCTGAAGTGTTGGTCCTATTTTTTCTTCTATGAACTTTATAGTTTTAGGCTTTATATTCAGGTCTTTGATCCATTTTGAAGTAGTGTTTGTATACGGCGTGAGGTATGGGTCCTGTTTCATTTTTTTGCAGATGGATATCCAGTTTTGCCAGCACCATTTGATAAAAAGACTGTCTTTCCCACATTTGATGGAATTTGGGCCCTTGTCAAAGCTCAGGTGACTGTAGGTAGATGGATTTACATCTGGCTTCTCAATTCTGTTCCATTGCTCAATGTATCTGTCGTTGTACAAGTACCAGACTGTTTTGACTACTGCACCTGTATAGTAGGTTCTGAAGTCAGGTAGTGTGAGTCCTCCAACTTTATTCTTCTTCTTCAGTAGTGCTTTACTTATTCGGGGTTTCTTCCTTTTCCATATAAAATTAATGATTAGTTTTTCCATCTCTTTGAAGAATGTTGTCAGAATTTGGATCGGGATTGCATTGTATTTGTAAATTGCTACAGGTAGAATTGTCATTTTCACAATTTTGAGTCTGCCTATCCATGAGTATGGTATGTTTTTCCATTTATGTAGATCCCTTTGGGTTTCATGCAGTTGTGTTTTGTAGTTTTCTTTGTATAGGTCTTTTACATCCCTGGTAAGATTTATTCCTAAGTATTTTATCTTTTTAGGGGCTATTGAAAATGGTATTGTTTTCCTGATTTCTTTTTCATCATTCTCCTTGGTGTACAGGGATCCAACTGATGTTTGAATGTTTATCTTCTATCCTGCTACTCTGCTGAATCTTTCTATTAGTTCCAGTAGATTTCTCATGGAGTCTTCAGGGTTTTCTATGTATAGTATCATATCATCTGCAAACAAGGAGAGTTTAACTTCTTCATTACCAATTTGGATGCCATTTATTTCTTTCTCTTGCCTTATTGCTCTAGCTAGGACTTACAGCACAATGTTAAACAGAGTGGAGATAAAGGGCATCCTTGTCTTGTTCCTGTTATCAGGGGGAATGTTTTCAGCCTCTCTCCATTAAGAATAATGTTGGCCACTGGCTTTCCGTAGATGCCCTTTATTATGTTGAGAAAGTTCCTTTCTATACCTATTTTTTTGAGAGTTTTTATCAGGAATGGGTGTTGGACTTTGTCAAATGCCTTTTCCGAGTCAGTTGAGATGATCATGTGATTCTTTTCTTTCCTTTTATTTATGTGGTGGATTACGTTGATTGATTTTCTGATGTAGAACCATCCTTGCATGCCTGGTATGAATCCTACTTGGTCGTGGTGTATTATTTTTTTGATATGATACTGAATTCTATTGGCTAGAATTTTGTTCAGAATTTTTGCATCTATATTCATGAGAGATATTGGTCTGTAATTTTCTTTTTTTGTGACATCTTTGCCTGGTTTTGGTATCAGCGTTATGCTGGCTTCGTAGAATGAATTTGGAAGTGTTGCTTCCTCTTCTATGCTCTGAAATAGCTTGAATAGTACTGGCACAAGCTCTTCTGAAAAGGTTTTTGTAGAATTCTCCAGTAAAGCTATCTGGGCCAGAGCTTTTTTGGTTGGGAGTTTTTTTTTATTACCTTTTCAATCTCTTCTCTTCTTATGGGTCTGTTCAGATTTTCAACATCACTTTGTTGTAGTTTGGGTACGCCGTGTGTTTCTAAAAATTTATTCATTTCCTCTAGGGTTTCAAATTTGTTGGAGTATAGTTTTTCATAATATTCTGTTATAATCCTTTTTATTTCGGTTGGGTGTGTTGTAATGTCCCCCATTTCATTTCTTATTTGGGTTATTTGTGTCCTCTCCTGTTTTACTTTTCTCAGTCTCGCCCATGGTTAGTCAATTTTGTTGTTTCTTTCAAAGAACCAACTTCTGGTTTTCTTGATTCTTTCTATTGTTTTTCTGTTCTCTATTTGATTTATTTCTGTTCTGATCTTTACTATTTCCTTTCTTCTGGTGGTTGTAGGTTTTTTTTTGCTGTTCTCTTTCTATTTGTTTGAGACTGTAGTTAATGTTTTGATTTTTTCCCTTTCTTCTTTTTTGCTATGTGCATCTATTGCTGTAAACTGTCCTCTGAGGACTGCCTTTGCTGTGTCCCAAAGGTTTTGCTATGCTGTGTTTTCATTCTCATTTGATTCTAGGAATTTTTTGATTCCATATCTCATTTCTTCTATTACCCAGTGATGTGTAAGCAAGGTATTATTCAGTTTACATGTAATTGTTTTTTTTTTTTTCTTTTTCTTTCTATTGTTAATTTCTACCTTGATGGCATTGTGGTCAGAGAAGATACTTTGAATTATCTCAATGTTTTGGATCTTGTTGGGGATTGCTCTGTGGCCTAAGAAGTTTTGTATTCTGGAGAACTTTCCATGTGCATTGGAAACGAATGTGTACTTTGCAGCGGTTGGATGGAGTGTTCTATATATGTCTATGAGATCAAGTTGGCTGATTGTGTCCTTTAGGTCTTCTGTATCTTTGCTGACTTTCTTCTTAGTTGTTCTGTCCTTTACTGAGAGTGGTGTGTTGAATTCTCCTACTATTACTGTGGAACTGTCAATTTCTCTTTTCAATGTTGTTAGAGTTTGTTTTATGTGTTTGGGAGCCCTGTTATTGGGTGCGTAGATGTTTATTATGGTTATGCCTTCATGATGGATCTTCCCCTTAATCATTATATAGTGTCCTTCTTTGTCTTTTATGGTGGATTTCATTTTAAAGTCTATTTTATCTGAGATTATAATTGCCACTCCTGCTCTTTTTTGGTAGTTGTTAGCTTGATATATTTTTTTCCAACCTTTCACTTTTAATAAATTCACATCTTTGTTTCTAAGGTGTGTCTTTTGTAGACAGTATATTGATGGATCCTGTTTTCTTATCCATTCTGTCACTCTCCATCTCTTTTTGGGTGCATTGAGTCCATTTACATTCAGTGTGATTATTGATAGATGTGAGTTTGTTGCTGTCATTTTGTAGTGCTTTTTTTTGTGGTGCTGAAGTTTTTTTTGTTCTTCTTACTCTCTTGTGCTGAGTTACTTTTTTCTGTGGATTTTTTTTCATTTCTTTTGTTTTTGTATGTTTTGTTTTTGCTGAGAGTTTATGATTTTCCTCTTTCTTTTATGAGTATGTTTGTTAACTTTCTTTGTGATTTCCATGAATTTTACCCTTATCTTTCTATGTTTGAAGCAGTCTACCATTACTTGGTATCGCCTGGCCTTCCTCTCCGTTAGAAGGTTTTATACCTATGCTGTTTATTCCCTCTTTTATTGTTTTGATGTTGTTGTCATTTACTGGTTAACTGCTCTGATTCCCTGTTGTATTTCTTTTGGTTTTGGATAGTCCTTGAGAGTTCATTTCCTAATTGGTATCTGGCTGGTACAATCCTGCATCCTAGATTCTGCCTGTGAGCTGAAGTTGTTTGTCCTCAGATTGAAGAACTCCCTTTAATAATTCTTGTAAGTTTGTTTTGGCTTTTACATATTCCCTTAATTTCTGTTTATCTGGAAATGATCTAATTTCACCGTTAAATTTGAACGAGAATTTTGCAGGATGTATTATTCTTGGCTGGCAATTTTTTTCTTTTAGGATTTTATATGTATCGTCCCATTGCATTCTTGCCTGCATGGTTTCTGCTGAATAATCTGAGGTTAATCTTATTGTTTCTCCTCTGTATGTGACTTCTTGTTTTTCACAAAGTTCTCTCAGGATTCTTTTTTTGTCTTTTGTTTTGGTGAGTGTGATTATAATATGCCTTGGTGATTTTCTTTTGGGGTCTCTCCTATACAGGGTTCGTTGAGCTTCTTGGATGGCCAGCTCTTCATCTTTCATGATATTGGTGAAGTTTTCTGTCAGCAGTTTTTCTGTGATCCTCTCTGTGTTTTCTGTTTTCTCCCCCTGTTCTGGAATTCCAATTGGTCACAAGTTTTTGCTTTTGATTGTATCCCACATAACTCTCAGGATCTCTTCATTTTTCTTTGTTCTTTTTTCTGAGTTTTCCTTAAACAGAGTTGTTCCCAAGTGTTTGTCTTCAATTCCACTGATCCTGTCTTCTACATTTCAAATCTGCTTCTTAGCCCTTCTATGACATCATCCATTTCTGAAATCTTGTTGTTTATCTTTTGGATTTCTAATTGTTGTCTTTGTATAGTTTCTAGTTGTGAATTTATTTTGGCATTTTGTTCTTGCATTATTTTCCTGAATTCTTCCTTTTTTTTTTGTCTGTATTTTCCATGAACTTGTCTATTTTTTCCTCATGTTTGTCAGCTTTTTGCCTTAGCTCTGGAGAATTCTGAATATTAGAGATTTGATTTCCCTATGAGGTAGTTCTAGTGCATTTTCTTCCACTGAAGAGTCATCTGATGTTTTATTTTGGATGCCTACTAGAACCATCCTGTCCTGTTTTTGTAAATGTTTTGATATTGTCTGCTGTCTTCAGGGCATTCAGTAGTTATTTTTCTCGTTTATTGATTGTAGATATGTTTGTTTCTTCCCTTTTTAAAAAAAATTTGACTATGTCTGAGCAGGCGGACACTGTGTTCTTTGTTGTTTGCTCGTCTGTGGGCACAATAATTTTTGCCTCCTTCTCCAATTGGCAGGTTTAGTCACTCAGATATGGTATCGCAGGGGAGGTCTAGCTGAAGAGGAGTTACTGGGACAGGTTATTTGTGGCACTTACTACAGCCACCAGAGTGGGTCGGTAATCAGCGCATGGCAGTTTCAAGTAGGCCATGCCTGTGCTGCTTGGTGGTGTGATGTCAAGCACACGGTGCAAGTAGGCAGGATGCAGCAGGGATATTGTTATGTGTGGAGCTTAGATGGATATGGGAGTGTGGAGAGAGGAACAGGAGCCAAAAACATACAAGTAAACAGAAAAGAATGCTATGGGAGCTTGCCATTGGAGTGGAGAGATGAGAGATATGAAATGGAGAAAAACAGAAAGGGGAAGAGGAAGAAAAGAAAAGAAAAGAACGAATAAATAAAAAATCAGAAAAGTTAAAGAACTGCAAAGTTCCCAGGGATCCCACCTGTGCAGCTATGAGGACTGGGGAAGTTGCTCTCGGGTGTTGCAGTACAGCCTAGCTAGAAGGCGTAGAGATATACAACACCAGGTATTCAGGGATCAGAAAGAGAAGGAAGATATAGAGAGGCGAGAAACTGAGCAATGAAGAAAGACAAAAAGGGAAAAAGCGGGAAAAGAAAACAAAACAAATAAAAAAAAAATAAGAAGAAAGGCCCCCGAAAAAACAGAAAAAAAAAAAAAATCAAGAAAAGAAATGCTCTCAGGGATCCCTCTGCATGTCTGTGCAATCCGAGGGGGAAGCATCCTTGCCACGCAGCACCGCCTGGCCAGAAAGTGCTCCCAACTCAAGAAAAGGAAAAGAAAACAAACAAATAATTCAAAACAAACAAACAAAAGCCCCGGGATCCTACCAGCGCAGCAGCCCAGACTGGGAAGCAGCTCCACACTCAAATGGAGCTCAACAGCCCCTCAGGAAGAAGCAAAGATGGTACATGGAGCCAGGTATTTGAGTGAAAGGAGGGGGAGGTGATGAGAGGTAAGGAAGAAATCAAAAGGAGCAGGAAAAAGAGCAATACCAGCAGCCAACAAATTGCACTCAGAGAGCCAGCTAGTGTGGGCTGGTGTTTCTCAAACAAGAGACTGTGTCCATGGGAAGCAGAGGAGGCTGAGTATAGGTGAAGAAGGGTAGGGCATGGGAAAGCATGTATCAAAAATTACCGGAGCTCTGCAGGTCCTCAGGAAGAAGCAAAGATGGCGCACGGAGCCAGGTATTTGAGCGAAAGGAGGGGGAGGTGGTGAGAGTTAAGGAAGAAATCAAAAGAAGCAGGGAAAATAGCAACACCAGCAGCCAACAAATGGCACTCAGAGAGCCAACCCGTTCAAGTGTGTGGAATCCAAGCAACCGGTGTTTCCCGGTCAAGGGATTGTGGCCGCAGGAAGCAGAGGAGGCCGAGTCAGGATGAAGAAGAGTGGGGGGTGGGAAAGCATATATCGCAAATTACTGGTTGTTTTGTCTCCCGCTGGATGCTCCGTGAAGCTGCTTTCTTGTACCCCCTGTTTCCTGGTCTCTGATAGGAATCCAAGATGGCAGATCCACGCTGTGTTAGCTGGTAGGGGACCTCTGCATGAGTCTCTCCTCACTCTCCATTCTCTGTCAGTTTTCTCACTCCATTTGGTGCTTGGCTGAGTTCTTTATCTCTTCATTTGATGTTTTAGGATTTCAGGATTGTTGTATTCTCTGTTTGGCTTAGTTTTTTGGATCTTTGCTGTGGAGGGACGGTGTGGTGCTTCTGCCTAGAGTGCCATTTTGCCGGAACTCCAATGGGGTGCTTTTTATACACAGTAATGAAATGCTTGTGAAGACAATTAAAGGACATGCATTCTGTGTAGACATTTAGTGTTGGTACACACTTTCATCACAGTATAATGGTCTACCGAATTGTAAACACGATTAAGATGATGCTATTTGTCAATGATGACAAACAGTTATTGCCTTTACTTTAGTTTATTCTAATTGTATGCCTGAAACTTTTCTTCATTATAAGTTCTCGCCTTTGATTTGGATGTGTATCTCTAAACTGTTACAAAAATAGTCAACCAAAATAATCTAATTTCTAAAAAAATTTCTTGATATTCAAAAAAATATATCTTATTCCATTGTAAATATCTGCAACTAGGGAAATCTTGCATTGCTCCTTGTTTCTACTAACTTTAATGTACACATATAATGCAATTACAAAATATCTACTATCCTAGATAAAATTATGATGTAGGAAAATTATTTTACTAAAAACAAAAGGCAAATGAATTTTTGTGAGGATAGTGGAAATGCTTATAGAAGACAGAAATGATGTAGAGCCTTAGCAAAGAACTGAATCTTATACTAAAAAGCCAGTAGCTCTCTCTCCAACTTTATATTTTTCTACTCTCAGCGTATTTATTACATTCTACTTTCTCTGTAGACCAACATCTTCTGCTGCTTTGTACAAAAAGGTGGAAATTGGTTGATTAATGCCTTTCAGGCTTATATATACCAGTTGTTGAGTTGATTCCAACTCATCAGAACCCATGTGTTTCAGAGTAGAATTGTGCTCCATAAGGTTTTTAATTGTTGTCTTTTCAGAAGTAGATTGCCAGCCTTTCCTCTGAGGCAACTCTGGGTGGACTCTAACTTCCAACGTTTCAGTTAGCAGTTGAGTGCATTAACCATTTGCATCACCCATAGACTCCAACCAGGTTAAATCTACTTTATTTAATAGATAAGCTCATGGTTGGTTTACTATTTTCCAACCTAATTTCCAAGATTCCAAGAAAAAGAATAAAAAAGGCTTAAGTTAGGTCATATTTCCATCTTTGTTCAGACATATGCAGGAAAAAAGAATCATGAAAGAAAAAAATTGATGCTAGGAATCAAATCTGTGGGTGGAACAGGCAGTTCCAGAAAAGAGGGTTCTGGACTGACACTCAAATTGTTGCCCACTGCACTTTCCTATTATTTTTTGTTAAGTGACTATTAGTGCATTTAGATTAGCTGAAGACAGTTTAATTATTATCCTCCCAAACTATTGTACATGTAATTTTACGACTATAAAAATGGTATTCCAGGGAGTATTCAAAGCTGCTTTATATGATAAAATGATACATAATATGAGAATGTCAAATTTTATTCATGACATTTAATTTAATATGATCGAAAATACTGACGTCAAGGATTTTAGTTTACTTGGATCCTCAATCAATTCCCGTAGAAGCAGCAGTCAAGAAATCAAATGACAGATTTCACTGGGCAAATCTGCTGCAAAAGACCTCTTTAAAGTGTTAAGAAGCAAAGATATCACTTTGAGGACTAAGGTGCCTCTGACCCAAGCCATGGTATTTTCAATAATGTCATATGCATGAGAAACTTGACAATGAATAAAGAAGATTGAAGAAGAATTGACACCTTTGAATTATGGTGTTGGTGAAGAATATTGACTATACCATGGACTGCTAGAAGAATGAACAAATCTGCCTTGGAAGAAGTACAGCCAGAATGCTCCTTAGAAGCGAGGATGGTAAGATATCGTCTCATGTTCTTTGGACATATTATCAGGAGGGACCAATCCCTGGAGAAGGACATCATGTCTGATAAAGCAGAGGGTCAATGGAAAAGAGGAAGACCCTCAAGGAAATGGATTGACACAGTGGCTGCAACAATGGGCTCAAACATACCAACAATTGTGAGGATGGTGAAGGACCAGACAGTGTTCTATTCTGTTGTTTGTGGGGTTGCTATGAGTTGGAAATGACTCAATGGCACCTAACAACAACATTATTTCAATTAAAATTACAAGTAGACTAAAAGTACAAAGCAATGTTAATAAATATTTTATCTCACTATAAAGTATCATATAGGAATGTAAACAAATCCTAAGTGTAAACCTTGAATTATCACAAAGTGAACCACCTGTGTAACTTTCATGAAGTAGGACTTAACAATTTTCCAGAAGTCCGCTTATAGTAACTTCTTGAAAGGTAGACACTACCTTACTTTTCAAACAAAAGATTAAGCTTCTCTCTTTTGCAGTTTATTAAAATGGAATAAAAAAGCATATAGTGTTTTGTGACTAGCCTCTTTCACTTAATATCATATTTGCTGGATTCATCCAATGGGATAAATATAAATATAGTTTGTGTACATTGCTGTACAGTGTGAATTGACTACCTTTTGCTTATTTAACCATTTTGTTGTAAATGGATATTTGAGTTATTGTAAGGTTTTAGGTTGTTATGAATAATACTGCTATGCACATTCTTGTATAGATCTTGTGGTACATATTTGCATGCATTTCTCTTGGATGTATACTAGCAGTGGAGTTGCTGGGTCATAGGGCATTGCATATTTTTAGCTTTTGTAGATATCACTAGCTTTCCAAAGTACTAGTACCACCTTACTCTCCCACCAACAATACCTGAGAGTTCCAGTTACATTACAGGCTTGTCAACACTTAACTTGCTTTGTCTATTTTTTACATTGGTGAGCACAGTGTGAAATCTAAAGTAAGATATTAATGGGCATTTACCTGATGAGTTGGAACATACTTTATTTGTTGTTTGAATATACTTTGATTTGATGTGCCTGTTCTTATCTTTCCTCATTTTTTCAGTAGGGTTTTGTTTTTTCTTTTTGATTTACGGAGTTTTCTATATATTTTCAGAATTACAAAATATAATTTATAAGTATAAATTATATTTACAAATATAATTTTTCAACTCTGTGGCTTGACCTGCATGGTTTTTGCTTCCATTGAATCTATAGATCAGTTTTGTACAATACTAACCCTTTTTATCAATAGGTATATACAGTCTTAAATATTTAAAAGATGTCTTTAATTTCTTTCAATAATGTTTTATGACTTTCTGTATATTGATTTTTTTACTCCTTATAACTATATTTATTCACAGGAATTCTGTGATTTTTTGAAGTTACTGCAAATAATATTATATTTTAATTTTATTTTCTCCTTCTTCCTTCCTGGTATATGGAAATGCAGTTGAATTTTGTATATTGAACTTTTATCCACTGACTTACTATAAACCAAAAACACCTGTTGCTGTAGAGTTGATTCCAACTCATAGAGACGTATCTTCTATTAATTCTATTGACATGTTTTAGATTATGAATTTTTATGTAAATAATCATGACATCTGCACATGATGACAACTTTATTTAAAATTATTATATTTATTTTTTGCAAATAGAACATTAGATACATTATTTAATAACAGAGCTGATACTATATAGTCATATTTTTTCAGTCTAGAGAAATATATTTTATTATTTCATCTTTAACTATGTGGTTATTATGGATTACTTGTAGGTAGCTATTATGAATCAAATTCTGTCCCCTGAAAATATATGTTGTAAATTCTAACCTGATATGAGTTGTAGTCCACTCGATGGCAATGGGTCTGCTTTGTTTTTTTAATGCCTGTGGAAGTAATCCCATTTGGAAATAGAGTTTTTTTTGTTGTGTTAATGAGTCTATACCAGCGTAGGGTGTGTCTTAAACCAATCACTTTTGGTATACAATGGGAGCAGATAAAGCACAGAGACAAGCAAGCAAAAGCAAGGAAGACAGACACAGCTTGGAGGAAGCCAAGAAATATTGAAAAGAAACCTGGAGAAGCTGAGACAAAGATTTTTTCTAGAGTGGACAGAGGTTTTTCTGGAGCTGACACTCTGAATTTAGACTTCTAGTTTACTAAACTGAGAAAATAAATTGGTGTTTGTTAAAGCCACCCACTTGCAGTATTTCTGTTACAGTAGTACTAGCTAACTAAGACAATACTAACTTCTATATATCCATTATCAGATCAGCAAAGTTTCCTCTATTACTAGGTTGTTAATGGTTTTATTAAGGAACTTTGGTTAAAAGCTGGCCTGTAAAATGGGTAGTTCTAACTCACCACCTGAGGATCTACTCCTGTAAAGATTTCAAGTTTAGGAAAATTCTACTCTGTCCCATAGGGTAGCTATGAGTCAGAAACAATGGCGCACGAGAAAAACAGTGGTTTTGTTATAAATTGAATTTTGAATTTTATTAAATGCCTTTTCTGTATCGATTTTGATGATCATATGGCTTGTTCTATTTGATAGTGTTGATATAGGGATTACATTGTTTGATTTGCAAGTGTTAAATGAAATGTCTTAGTGTCCTCAAATAGAAATGCCTGAAGCAAAGATTAAAATGCTGAGCCTTTACTAAGGAGAAATAAGGCCAGAGTAGTGAGGGTGATGAAAAAAAGAGAATGTAAGGCAAGGAAAAACTCAAAGCAATGTGATGCAATGCATTGTCTAATTGGCTTCCATTTCACAGTCAGCCAGGAAGAGTGCCAGCATGTAGCTCTGTAGATCTGTTCGCTTGTCCCACATGCTTTCATCACTTTATGAAAGAGGTGTCTACGTGGCAGAGGTAAGTGTAAAGTTACTTTCACCTTGTGGTGATGTATCTGAAACTTTAAAAAATATCCTGGTCATCTTCAAACTTTCAATTTATTAATTTATTAATTTATATCAGTATGGATTAGTGTTTTCTTATTTTATTCAACTCACTATAGACTGTAACTTTTTTTTTTTTTTTTAACTATTATGATGCTAAATTTGTCCCAAAATTGACCAGTTGAAACCCATTTTAGGTAGGTAGTGTCATTTTGGACATAACTTATTCCAGGTTCATCTGGTTCTTTCCTCACTTCAGTCTTGGACTTATTTATTTCCCAGAAGAGTCCTAGTCTTTTTTTATTTTTCCAATTGCGGTGAATATATATGTAACTAAGCATTTGTGATTTCAACATTCTTCAAATGTACAGTTCATTGACATTATCTTATGTTTATCATTCTGTCCCCTTTCAGTAGAAAATGGTATTTATAAACCAATAGCTAGGTTCTAGATATTCTTATGCTGTTGGTCCCAACTTAAAGACTGAACTCTCCTCCTGTTTGGCTCTGAATTCTAATTATATTCCTTTCTGGTCTGAAATTAATGAAAGTTTTGTCAGTTTCTCAACCACTCAGCCCTCACTCTTTCTCAGTGTTTTAGTCTTTTGAGCGGTAACTTATGAATGAATAAACAACTGACTTTTTCATGTACTATTTAAGATAAAAAGGAGATGCAATAACTACTATCATCTGACATTTAATGCAGTTTGGTGATGTAGTTTGAAAAGCACCAGCATACTTCCTTTCCAGGAGGTTTTTTTTTTTTTTTTTTTTTGTCATTTTGTTCATGTTGTTGTTGTTGTTAGGTGCTGTCTAGCTGATTACGACTCAGAGCGAACCCTTTGACAGAGTAGAATTGCTCCATAGGATTCTCTCGTCTGTAATTTTGGAGGCCCAGTGGGTTGCTATGAGTCAGAATCGACTCAACAGCAACAGGTTTGGGTTTTTTGTTTGTTTGTTTTGGTGGAGCAGTGGTTAAGAGTTATGGCTATTAACCAAAATGTCGACAGTTCAAGTACACCAGCCACTCCTTAGAAACCCTGTGGGACAGTTACACTCTGTCCTATAGGATCACTATAAGTCGGAATCAACGGCAACGGGTTTGATTTGGTTTGGAATCTTTATAGGAGCAGAGTGCCGGTTCTTTTCCCCTCATAGTACTTGGTGGGTTTGAACTGCCAAACTCTATGTAACTACTAATTAATAGCAGAAGTCTGACACTCGAGACTCTACTCTGTGTGTTCCATAATATCTGAAATTTTTATAAAAGAAAAAAAAAATTAAAGTTAAGTGCATATATGAGGTCTGAGTCCAAATGTCTGTTCTGGTGCACATCAGCTATGTCTTCTGGGCATATACTTTTCTTACAAGAAAGGTAATAATATCAATTTCCTAGAGTCTGGAACGTTATACATTTTAAATTGATACCCATCTTTCCAAATTGACTTAATTTCACACAAAGTAATTGATGAGAAAGAGGAAGGAAACAATATGAGTGTTCTGTAATTCTGGATGTAATCAGAGATAAGTAATAGTTGAATGGAGAGAGGCTAAATACTCTGAAAATTGATGCTTCTTGTTTTACTATTTTTGCTGAGGGTAGGTCGGGAATTCCCTATGGGTTCAGTCAGGTATCCCTACGGGTTATATGCATGTTAACTGGGTACTTTGAATAGGTAGAAAGTTTTTCAAGGCTGCAAAGAATAGGAGTAACAAGGGTAAAATGACAGGTTATGCATGCAATTTGGATTAATGGGTTGGGTTAAATCAGAATACAAGAGTACCAATTTTTTAAATACTTCTAGGCTTACTCTACAGAAAGTAAGTCTCTGCATTTTGAACTATATATTTTTTACTGTACCTGAACCTTGATCCTATGTGCCTTTGATCTACACTAAAATGCACAAAAGACTACTAATATTTCATGAAGAATATAAACTATTAAAAAAAAATACTGACAAAACAAATGTTAAATTTTTAATAGAATAAAACTGTCAGAAGAAATCCATCTAATGGGTAGTTGAAAACTACAAAAAAATTATCTGGTAAAATAAATGTGGTAGACATAATCTATACAAAATAAACAACTCTTAAAATATTAAAAAATTGTTATTGCCACAATAAAGAGAAAAAAAAAAGTGATAATACTTTAATCTGCTCAATATGACCTGAGAAGATTTGACTTCAAAGAAATAATGATCCAAAAAATGGCTTAATTAAAAATTGTAAAATTTTTGATATGGATATGTCTTAGTCATCTAGTGCTGCTATAACAGAAATACCACAAGTGGATGGCTTTAACAAAAAGAAATTTATTTTCTTACACTCTAGTAGGCTATAAGTCAAATTCAGGATGTCAGCTCCAGGGGAAGGCTTTCTCTCTCTGTCAGTTCTGGAAGTAGGTCCTTGTCATCAATCTTCCCCTGGACTAGGGGCTCCTCCATGCAGGAACCACGTGTCCAAAGGACGCACTCTGCTCCCGGCACCGCTTTCTTGGTGGTATGAGGTCCCCAACTCTCTGCTTGCTTCCGTCTCCTTTTATCTCTTGTAAGATAAAAAGTGGTGCAAGCTACACCCCAGGGAAATTCCCTCTATAGTGGATCAGGGGTGTGACCTGAGCAAGGGTGTTACATCTGACCCTAATCCTCTTTAACCACAGGCACAGATTATGATTTATAACACATAGGAAAATCACAAAATGAAGGACAACTGCACAGTACTGGGAATCATGGCAAAACCAAGCTGACACATATTTTTTGGGGGACACAATTCAATCCATTACAGGATATAAATTGATTAATCAAATCTCCATTTTAAAATTCACGTAGCAAATAAATAATCTCAGGTTAAATAATTTCAGCTCACTAAAAATAAAAATAGAAATTATTGGAATAATGTAACTTAAATCTTTGCTCTATGCTGAATTCTATAAGTTTGGCATCGTTCTGCATGTTCTTATTATTTGCTATTTTATGTATGAAGAATACGAAGTTTGATTTGATCTGATGAGTCTCAGGGATGGAATGTTAGTAGAACCTATGACCCACTGTCTTAAAATGCATTGATTTTTGTATGCCAGATGTATAAAGATCTATTTTGAATGACAAAATCCTGCTCTCTATGTTTATGTAGAAATAAAAGTGATGAGATCTGTAGATTTTTATTATCTTTCATATTGTAATGTTGACTACTCTTGGACAACCAAGGAAAATAAAATGATTATAATTGCTACATTACAAAAAGAAAATGGTTAGGTAGTTAAATACAGAGCAAAAAATACCTCAATGTAATTAGAAGTTACATGGAAAAATCAAAATAAAACAAATAATTATAATCATAGAAATTAATGAACTCTGGGATTTGTTGTCTTACCAGTAGAAGTGTTATTGCCAATTAATGTATTTCTTAATGCAATGAGCAACGACTAGAAATGGCTAAGATCAAATTAAATTCTGCCTCTTATCTCTTATAATTAACCTGATGTGTTGAACTGTCATCAGTAACTAAATTATTCAAGTGTACAAATATTAACCTGGAAAAGAAGGGCATTAACACATTCCCCTTAGACTGCTGCTATTTGGGAATACATAATGATAAGAGACATTCTTCTGGGCAATAATAGCAGCAAAAAGAAAAGGCATTTAATCTAAACTTGTATTATTGAAAGACAGAATTGGAAGCCACACAACTCTAATGCTACACTAATTACTAATTATTTCCAGCATCTGTCTAATGAGGAAAAAAAAGTTCCAATTTACAAGTAATACAGGTAGTCATTAGATTGTAGGATGTGTGATGCCATTTCTACAATGTCAAATTTCACACAAGAAATGAATTGAACACTGGGAGGGAGTAAATGAAGCACAGGACATTTTAAAGGTGGTGAAACTATTCTGTGTGATATATAATGGTACATAACGGTACTGTAATGGATATTATGTACTTGTCAAAACCGATAGGACTGTACAACACAAAGAACAAATCCTAATGTAAACCATGGACTTTAGTTAATATTAATGTATCAATATTGGTTCATCACCTGTAGAAAATGTACCATATTAATGCAAGATATTAATAATAGGAGGGAGCGGGAAGTATATGGGAACTCTTTACTTTCTGCATAATTTTTCAGTAAACTTAAAAGTGCTCTAAAAAATAAAGTGTATTAAAAAGTGAACTGGCAACATTGCAAAGTGTTTTGGTCAGTTTGTTCCATATGAGATTTTAATGTCTTTAAAACTTACTACGTGCATGTTAGGTCCCTGAGTGGTTCAAACGGTTTGCTCTCTGCTACTAACCAAAGGTTGGCATTTTGAACCCACCCAGCAATTCAGTTAAAGAAAGGCATGGAGATCTTTAGAAGAAAGGTCTGGCAATCTGTTTCATAAAGATTAGAGCCAAGAAAACTCTGTGGAACTCAGTTCTACTCTGTGATACTTTGGGTTGCCTTGCATCTTTAAACTAGGGTGGCTCAGACTATTAACGGAAAGACTGAAGATTTGCATCCAGAGGCGTCTTGAAAGAAAGACCCGTTGATCTGCTTCTGAATGGTCATAGCCTTGAAAACTCTGTGTAGTGCAGCTCTGCTCAGCACACATGGGGTCATCATCAGTCGGAATCAACTTAACAGCAGCTGTTTTTAATACTTGGGAATGTAAACCTGAGATTGCACTCTGAAACAAACTTGAGACTGCACTCTGAAAGTGTTAAACACTTTCAGTAGCTTTATTTCTTTGCATTTTCTTCCAAATGAACATTTTAATAAATTTATATCTCTAGATTACTTGTTCTGCCTATGTCAGTGCTTTTACTTACTGTTTGATCTAATGTTATTTGTTCTGTAACTCAGAATGTATTGAGGGAAGTGAGAGATTATGATATTTCCATTCTGAGTTTAAAATAAAAAGTGACAAATGGGCTATATTTACTAGCTTTGCTACCACCAAGAATCTGTAAATCTAAGTAGTCTAATATTGAGTCCTGCAAGCACTTTTATTCCTCAGCAACTTTTCCATGCCAGTATGTACAAGGGGTATAAGATGAATGGTATTATTTGTTCAGTGCCCTTAGGAGGAAATTAATTATTTATTCAAAGTATTTTTTTACCTTGATAACAAATCCAATAAACAAGTGCTATGATTAATGAATAATAGCATTTCTTATTGTAAGTTGTAAGGATTATTGATAGCTTGAAGGCAACTTCAGGCAGAGCTTTGGGGAAGAAGTAGCATTTGTTTTGGGCAATGAAGATGCTAACAAAATGTTTGCTTGACACCAGTGAAAATGCTGTATTCTTGAACCAGCACTGACATCTTTTGCCCAAGAAACCTTGGACAAGTCACTCAACTTCTTTTATATGCAGTTTCCTCCCTCAGAATTGGGATTAAAAGAATATTTAAAACAGGAATACAGAACACATCTTGGCATTATAGAATGCAGGGGAAAACAGTCAAACACATGGTATGCCATTTCATTATTATGATTAAAGTGCAATATACACAAAGCTGGCTAAAAGATTTTTCTTGTACCTTCCATGATTTTAATAGTATGCATTTATTTCCTCTCTCCTTCTTGAATTTGTGTTCTACTTATGGACATATAACTTAATATCTTTTGTATATGTCTTGGACATGTTTTCAAATGCTCAGATGAAAGACTCATCTGTCCATAAATAAGGTTAGAGTTTTTGATAAAGACAACCGAAAAACTAAACCTGTTGACGTCAAGTCAATTCCGACTAACAGCGACCTTACAGGACAGAGTAGAACTGCTCCATAAGGTTTCCAAGGAGCGGCTAGTAGATTCAAACTGCCAATATTTTGGTTACTAGCCGAATGCTTAACTACTGCACCACCAGTGCTCAAACCCACTGCCATCAGTTGATTCTGATTCATAATGACCCCCATAGGGTTTCCAAGGCTGTAAATGTATACGGAAGTAGACTTGTCACATCTTTCTCCCACAGAACCGCTGGTGGTTTCGAACCGCGCTGACCTTTCAGTTAGCAGTCGATGGTTTTAACCACTGCTCCATCAAGGGACCTTTATTTCATTATTATTATTATAACTATTATTATGATTTAAAGGTTATTGTCAGCTTTTTAAAAAGATTATTAGGACTTCTAAAAGAAATATGAAGTGCTTGAGTGGTTCAAACGGTTAAATACATTTGGCTGCAAACTGAAAGTTTGAAGGTTCAAATCTACCCAGAGGCACTTCAGAAGAAAGGCCTGATAATCTACTCCTGGAAAATCAGTCATCGAAAGTTTTATGCAGCACAGTTCTACTCTGACACACATGGGGTCGCTATGAGTCAGAACTGACTTGACAGGAGATCGTAAAAAACAAAAACAAAGGAAATACAATTCAAATCTTGGCTCTACCACTTACTGACAATATGAGCTAGTTACTTATTATTTCTTAGCTTCACTCACTTGTTTTATAAAACAGGAGGGTTGTCTCTCTTTTAGGGTGAGTTTGAGGATGAGATGAGGAAATTTTCCTTGTATCTATCCCTACAGAATACCCTAATTTAATATGAGGGTGCCTTTCAATATACATATTTAATAAGTTTCTTTCATGTCTAGATCACAAATGAGAAGTTATGCAAAATGATGTCCTTCCAATAAATAAACTATAAGACAAAATTTTCTGATTTATTGGCTTATTTATTTGAAGATACATGGATATAAACTAAGATTGTGAAATAATAGTAAATTATTTTTGCATACTTGGGAAGGGTTATAAATTAAAAAGTAGAGTCTTTTTTTTTGGAAAAAATTCTGCTGACTGCTTGAGGGTCTTTTGGTTTTTGTTTTTAAATATGGAGTCCAAACTCATATGTCAGTAAAATATTAGAAGAATTCAATCTCAGTGTAGCTTTATGAAAGAAGCATCTTCTCACATGTTGCTTTCACCGTGGGTTTTTTAGATGGACTATAACTGTATTTTTTAAGGTTCAAAGGTTTGTTAAATAATGTAATTGGGTCTCAGAAATGTACACTGCTTGGTTAAAATACTCTATGTAGAACAAATTATATAATGGATGTGTAAAACTAGAGGCAGCTCAACTCTATCTGCAGTCTTTGGCAGCCAGTGGGATTTTCAATAGATTCTATACCTTTATATCTACACATCATTTAGTTAATTCCCAAATGCCAAATGAAGTTTATTTTTCAAAATTTATTAATATTAATTTTGTTTTGGGAGACTAATTATATTCATTCAACAAGGAGGGTAATTTAAGTGAAGAGTTAGTTCTTGAATGATATTTTATACAGTGTAAAATCACCATATTATATAAAAATGTATTTGGAGTCCAACAATTATTTGAAACAAGATCTTGTGACCCTACACACATAATAAAGCGGGTGAGTAGATTTTTTGGTATTTCAACTTGAATGCTTCTAGTTTTATTTTTATTTTCTTATTTATTTAGTTCTGATTATACAAGTCCTTATGAATAGCAGCAGAACATTGTCTGATACAGTGCCAGAAGATGAGCCCCGCAGGTTGGAAGGCACTCAGAATAAGACTGGGAAGAGCTGCCTCCTCAAAGTAGAGTCAATCTTAATAATGTGGATGGAGTCAAGCTTATGGGACTGTCATTTGCTGATGTGGCACAACTTAAAATGAGAAGAAACAGTTGCAAAAGTCCATTAATAACTGAAACGTAGAATGTACCAGGTATGGATCTAGGAAAATTGAAAGTCATCAAAAATGAAATGGAAAACATAAAGATCTATATCCTAGACATTAGTGAGCTGAAATGGACTGGTATTGGCCATTTTGAATCAGACAATCCTATGTTCTAATATGCCGGAAATGACAAACTGATGAGAGATGGCATCACATTCATCATCAGAAAGAACATCTCAAGATCTATCCAAAAGTACAACACTGTCAGTGATAGGTTAATAACCATACACCTACAAGGAAGACCAGTTAATACGACTATTATTCAAATTTACTCACCAACCACTAATGCAAAACATTAGGGATTTGAAGATTTTTACCAACTTCTGCAGTCTGAAACTGATCAAACAAGCAATCAAGATGCATTGATAATTACTGGTAATTGGAGTGCGATATCAGGAAACAAAAAAGAAGGATCTGTACTTGGAAAATACGGCCTTGGTGATAGAAATGGTGCCGAAGATTGCACAACAGAATTTTGCAGGACCGAGGACTTATTCACTGCAAATATCTTTTTTCAACAATATTTATGGCAACTATACACGTGGACCTCACCAGATGTAAAACACAGGAATCAAATCGACTATATTTGTGAAAAGAGATGATGGAAGCGCTTGATATAGTCAGTCAGAACAGGGCCAATGGCTGACTGAAAAACAGACAATCAATTGTTCATATGCAAGTTCAAGTTGAAGCTGAAGAAAATTAAAACAAGTCCACGAGAACCAAAATATAACCTTGAATATAGCCCACCTGAATTTAGAGATCATCTAAAGAATAGATTTGACACACTGAACACTAACGAATGAAGACCAAATGAGTTGTAGGATGACATCAAGGTCTCAAGGACATCATACATGAAGAAAGCAAAAGTTCATTAAAAAGACAGAAATAGACAGCAAGGACCAAAACATATATCAAAAGAAACTCTGACACTTGAATGCAGAGTAGCTAAAGCAAACGGAAGAAATGACAAAGTAAAGGAGCTGAACAGAAGATTTCTAAGGGCAGCCTGAGAAAACAAAGTAAAGTATTATAAAGACATGTGCAAAGACCTGGAAAGACCTAGAAAACCAAAAAGGAAGGACACTCTGACATTTCTCAAGCTGAAAGAGCTGAAGAAAAAAATCAAGCCTCAAGTTTCAATAGTGAAGATTTCTATGGGCAAAATATTGAGGGATGCAGGAAGCATCAAGAGAAGATGGAAGGAATACACAGATTTACTGTGCCAAAAAAGAATCTGTCAACATTCAACCATTTTAGGAGGTAGCATTTGATCAAGAACCGAAGGTACTGAAGGAAGAAGTCCAAGCTACACTGAAGGCAATGGCAAAAAACAAGGCTCCAGGAATTGACAGGATACTAACTGATATGTTTCAACAAATGGATGCAGACCTGGAATTGCTCACTCGTCTGTGCCATGAAATTTGGAAGACAGCCACCTGGCCAATCGACTGGAAGAGATCCATATTTGTGCCCATTCCAAAGAAAGGTGATCCAACTGAATGCAGATATTATTGAACAATGTCATTAATATGCACAAGTAAAATTTTGCTAAAGGAGATATAAAAAATTAAAAATAAAAAGATTATAACAGTAAAGAACAGCCAGAAATTCCAGTTGGATTCAGAAGAGGACCTGGAATGAGGGATATCATTGCTGATGTCAGCTGGATCTTGGCTGAAAGCAAAGGATACCAGAAAGATGGACAATCACACAGTACTGGGAATCATGGCCTAGCCAAATTGATACACATATTTTTGGGGGACACAATTCAGTCCATGACAGATGTTTACCTCTGTTTCATTGACTATGCAAAGGCATTTGACTGTGTGTATCATAACAATTTATGAATGACATTGGGAAGAACGGGGATTCCAGAACACTTAATTGTCCTCATGAGGAACCAGTACATAGACCAAGAGGTAGTTGTTCAAACAGAACAAGGGGATACGGCATGTTGAATGCAGAGTAGCTGAGGAAAAGTGTGCCTCAGGCTTGTATCCTTTCACCATACTTATTCAGTCTGTATGGTAAGCAAATAATCTGAGAAGCTGGACTATATGAAGAAAAATGGGACATCACGTTCAGAGGGAGACTCATAAACTACCTGAGATATGTATATGACACAACATTGCTTGCTGATAATGAAGAAGACTTGAAGAACCTACTGATGAAGATCAAAGACTACAGCTTTTAGTATGGCTTACACCTCAACATAAAGAAAACAAAAATCCTTACAAGTGGCCCAATAATCAACATCATTATGAGAAACAGAAAAAAGATTGAAGTTGTCAAGGATTTCATTTTACTTGGATCCACAGTCAACATCCATGGAAGCAGCAGTCAGGAAATCAAACAATATATTGCACTGGGGGAATCTGTTTTAAAAGACCTCTTTAAGGGGTTGAGAAGCAAAGATATCACTTTGAGGAATAAGGTGAGCCTGACCTAACCCACCGTATTTTCAGTTGCCACATATGCATGTGAAAGATGGACAATGAATAAGACTGAAAAAGAATCGATGCCTTTGAATTAAAGTGTTGGCCAAGAATATCAACTATATCACGGACTGCAAGAAAAACAAACATGTCCGTCTTGGAATAAGTACAGCCAGAGTTCTCCTTGGAAGCGAGCATGGTGAGTCTTCGCTTCAAATTTGTTGGACATGTTATCAGAAGGGACACGTCCCTGGAAAAGAACATCATGCTTTGTTAGATAGAGGGTCAGCATAAAAGAGGAAGACCCTTGACGAGATGGAATGACACAGTGGCTGGAACAATGGGCTCAAACATAGTAATGATTGTGAGGATGGTGCAGGACCTGTTAGTGTTTCGTTCTGCTGTCTATAGGGTTACTATGCATCAGAGCCGACTGATAGCACCTTACAACAACAAAATACAAGGTCTATCCTAGACGTGAGAAGATACATATGGGAAAATGACCCCTTTCTGAAGGAACTCCTGGTATAGAAGTGTGTATGGTTCTATGGGAACATAGACTGACCTATTCACTATACATTGAGAAATGAGTGGCCTTTAAACAGGTGAAGAGGGATGTAGAAGGAAAGGCAGGAAGTAGAAATAGCATCTCCAGAGATACAAACAGCAATGGTATAATGAGGAAAATAAAGCTAATTTTTTATTAGTGTAAAATAATCATGAAAAAATGCCACTGATAAAACAAGGAAAGACCACTTGAGGAGAAGAGTTAGAGTTTTTCAGAGAGACTGTGAAAAATCATTTACCTTTGAATCTAAGCAATAAGTGCATCCAAACATAAGAATTGTTCTATTGTTATTAAAAATCATCGTTCATTTAAAGTCACCATTACTATAATTGAAAATGATGAGGTATATTGTACTGTGATTTATTAGCGAAGAGCAAAACTGTTAATTAACTAACCATCACAATTTTCTGATATTAATGACATAGTAAGACGTAGACTAAGGTGGGTAAAAGGACAGTTTTATTAATTCTTGAGAAAATCTGAGATTTATTGAACTGGGTTTCTATATGTGAGACACTATGTTCAATTAATTACATATTTCATCTCACTCCAGGCTTTCCATAACTCTAACAGAGATATACTGTTATCTCTATTTTACAGATGAGAAATTTAAGCCTCGGTGAAATTCAAGAATTTAACCAAAGACCCTCAGCTAATAAGTGGGATTCCAGTCACATCTATTTGACTTAAAGTTCAGTCTCTGTGGCAGCATTGTATTTTTTTCACCTTACTTTTTCAATATATATGCTGAACAAATATTCAAGAAGATAAACGATATAAAGAAGAACATGACATCAAGATTGGAAAATTCTTAAACAACCTGAGATATACAGATAACACAGCCTTGCTTGCTGAAAATGAAGACAACTTGAATTGCTTGTTCATGAAGATTATTGATAAAGATTGATGAAGATAAAAGACTACAGCCTTCAGTATGGATTACATCTGAACATAAAGAAAAAAAAAATCCTTACAACTCGATTAATAAACATCATGATAAAGGGTAAAGAAATTGAAGTTGTCAAGGATTTCATTCTTCTTAAATCAACAGTCAATGCCCATGGAAGCAGCAGTCAAGAAATCAAGTGGCTTTTTGCATTGAGAAAATCTACTGCAAAGGACCTTTTTAAAATTTTAAAAAGTAAAGATGTCTTTTTGATGACTAAGGTGCGCCTGGCCCAAATCATGGTCTTTTTAATTGCTTCTTATTCATGTGAAAGTTGGACAACAAAATAGGAAGACCAAAGGAGAACTGACACATTTGAATTGTGGTGTTGGCAAAGAATATTGACTATACCATGAGCTGCCTGAAGAATGAACAAATGTGTTTTGGAGGAAGTATAGCAGTAATGCTCCTTCGAAGCGAAGATGATAAGACTTCCTCTTGCTTACTTTGAACACGTCATCAGGAGGGATCAATCACTGGAGAAATACATCATGTTGGTAGAGTGTCAGCGAAAAAGAGGGAGATCCTCAAGGACATTCTTTGACACAGTGACTGTAATAATGGGCTCAAACATAGCAATGATTGTGCGGGTGGTACAGGATTGGGCAATGTTTTGTTCTGTTATTAGTAATGTCTCCATGAATCAGAGCTGACTAGATGGCACCTAACAACAACAATATCCTGCTCAACAACACCTTGAGAAAAAGACAGATTATATTAACTCCCACTGTGTAATTACTTGATGATTTTAGCTCATCTATCTTCAGTGGAAAGACTCATGTGGCACCTATCTGGAATGTTAAGAGCGTGTCAGTGGAAAGAGAGTTGGTGAAAGGGATAAGATATTAACTGCAATGCTTCCTTTTACTCTTGTAAGGGAAACAATGACAATAAACCACTCATGATTTTTCAGGTTTTTTCTCAACTTTAACACTGTGATTTCTCTTCAGGTAAACTAAAAATAATGATTTTTTTTTTCCCTCAGGACAGTGTAACTTCTGATCATTTTAAATGATAGATATTTTAATTAAAAGCAACATTTTATCATCATCACCATTGTTATCATCATTATTGTGAATGTTATCTGTCATTAGAAAGGTACATGAAGTTTCAGATTCCTTAAACATTATTAATAGTCACACTGGACGTTTCTGAAACTTTTATAAAAATTAAAACTGTATTGAAAATATGTCAGCATTTTTCAGCATCCTTGTATGTTTTAGAACATTAATCTTTTGGATTCAGTGTTTAGGGACTGTGTGGACACACTTTATGTGATCATCAAGGAGTTATACTTTGTATAGACCTCTGCCTTTAAGTATGAGTAGAACCTGTAATGTGCTTCTAACCAAGAGCACAGGCAAAAGTGATGGGCGTTCAAGCCCTTGATTAGGTCACCTTTTAGAGGAAAGGTGATGGGAAAGTCACACCCATGATTTGGTTCTGTTATAAAAGACTGTCCCAGCAGTCTAGAGAGAAAGCAATTCTCTTCTGCTGGACTGGGAGATGTAAACCGCCATGCTGTGGAAAGGGCCACGTGTCAGGGAACTGGGAGTAGCCTTTAGGAGCTGAGGTCCTTATTTCTAGAGCCACAAGGATTAGTACTTTGTCAACAACCAGTGAACCTGGAAGAGGAGGTGGAGCCTCAGATGAAATCATATCCCCTGCTAACGGCATGATCACAGTCTTTGGGACACTTAGCAAAATGCCCAGTTGAACTGTGTCTGGAATCTTGACTCAATAGAAATGGTAAGATAATAAATATGTGTTGATTTAAGCCACAGTGTTTTTGGTAATTTGCTATTCGACAATAGGAAACTAATGCAGGAACTACAGAGCACACAGTGTTTAATTTGTGTAGGAATCTTATGCTCTAGGAAAAGGGTTTTTTTTTTTTTTTTTCATATAAAATGAAGGCAATCATTTAGTAAATAGGTTTCTTACTGGATTTGTACTTGATGTGGCATTATATTTGATATACCTGATTTATAGAGAATGAGATTATCTCAGAAATTCACTCAGGGCCAACTGTTACCACCTTTATTATGACTCACTATTTTCTCCACATTCATCTTTTAGGGTGGCGATCATTATCCCTCTAATTTTATTTTTTTATTTTCTATTTCTGTCTAATTTTAGGCTCCTTGCCAAATATGTCCATATAAAAATATAAAGAAATTGAGTATTATCTTGAGTACATAAATGTCAGGACTGATTCCATATTATTCAGAATATTTTCAAGGCAATAACTTCCTTTTATTTCTACCCTATAGGAGAGAAAACTATAGGCAATAACAATTTTGGTCAACGGAAGCCAAAGCTTGAGAGCAATTAATATTGGGAAATGGAGAAAGACATTTCAATTCTCTTTTCCTTTTCTTGAGTATTGCTTGGACTCATGTTCCATTATCATAGCCCTGAAATGACTCTTGCATCTACCATCTGATATGGCTTTAACTACATATACCCAAAAGTACTTCTCTTCTTCTGTTAATAACATCATATCCATTCACTTTCTTAGTTTAAAACTCTGGAATCACCCTTAATTCCTCATTTCACCTAACTCCTCTCATCAAACCTGTCAGTGAGAACCTGTAGCTTTATCTCCATGTTCTATCAGTTTTCACCATCTCTTCTGTTACCACTTTAGTACAAACCACCACTATCTCTCACCTGGATACCTCTGATATCTTCCTAACTACTTTTTCTATATCCATACGTGTTCATTTACAATCCATCCATCCTGTGGTTTCTAAAGTTACATTTTAAAAATATAATTAAAATCTCACCACTCCCTTTTGAAAAATCATCCAATAGATTCCTGTTCTTAAAATAAAACATTAAGTCTTTCCCATGTCCTATGCTATGGCATTCCACACGAGCTGTTTCCTGTCCTTAAACTTCCAGTTGTGCTACTCTCTTTCTCACACATTTTACTATGTTCACATTGGCTTTCTTTTCATTCCTCTAACACACTTCATTCATTTCCCCCTCCAGCTCTTTGTACTTGCTCTCCTTCTGGCTCCATTCTTTCGAGTGGCAACTTCCTTCTCTTCAAACTCAATTTTACTCCTCAGAGAGTCTTCATTCACCACCCTATGTAGTGTAGCCCACCATTTATCACACCCATTAATCACACTGCACCACAAAATTCTGCTTATTTCTTTTGTGACATTTACCACTATCGAAAATCTTATTCATTTTTTTACTCGTTTATTGTCAAGCTGTCCCTTTATATTGTCAGCTCTATAAAAAAAGATGGGTTTTATCTCATTCACCTTGCTATGTGTAGCATATTGAACATTATCTGGCACATATAACAACTCAATAAACATTTGTTAATTGAATGAATGAATATACTCAATCAAATGCATCTAAAACACCTCCTCTAAAATACAATCTAATCATATCGATACGTGCATAAAATCTTACTGTGGCCCCCATTATTTGTAGGTTCACTCTTAACTTCAGATATACTGTCCCTCGTGATTTATCTTGTGTCTTCCACCCATCCTAAAACTCTAAATTTATTGAACTACTTGAAGTTTACTCAATATAAATCCAGCTGCATATACTTGCATGCTGCTCTCTTAACGAGAGACTGATTAAAGGGTCAACTGAGAATTTACCCGGTCCTCAGTCTATAGAGGCACATACTTGAGGAATTTATGGAACACTTAGTTGTGGCTGATGTTTCTGATTTGTTCATATTCATTTTCTCTTTCATTGCCTCTGCTCTCCACAATTTTCTTCTATTACCCATGACTAACTATATTAAAATAGTTGCTTCTTTTTATCAGGGATTTTTGGTTATTGCAAATGAAACTTGAGTAAAACCTTGGGACAAACATTGTCCAAATTAAATTCAGTCTCATATTCAAAGGGAAACACAATCTAGCAACCAAAATTAGTCAAAAGTAACTCAATCCTTATTCTGTTCTTTAAAGACCTATCAAAGAGAGATATGGCCAGCAAACATCTAAAACTACTTCTCTCCATTACTTCGTACTTAATATACTTCAGACTGGTGGCAACTGCTTTCTGTTGTCTGAAATTGATTGATCTGCTCTCAATTAATTCTCATAATAGTAATAGTGATCACATAAAAAGTACTTATTATGTGACCTGCACTAGTCTATCCTAACCACTTAACATATATATTATTTAAATATAAATATAATATGTATTGTATTTAAACCTTTATAATAATTCTACAGAGTAATTATTGTTATTATAAGATAATCAAGCAACAACTTATTGAGTACCATTTCTATTTTGATTGTTGACATTTGGAATAAAAAGCAAATAACTCATGACTATAATGATCTTAAAACTTCACCTGAAAACATAATAAAAGAGAACATGTATATATATAATATTCATCCACTGCCACCATAATTTATAATAAAATATTGGATTCTATGGTACAGATACAAAGAAAGAGCTTTATTATAGCTGACTCTTCCTAGTATGCCTAGGCAAATATCTCTTTAAATTAGAACAGTGCCAGACATGCAATTCCTAATGACAACTTACCAACAGGTGATGAACCCCACTCAGACATGGGAGAAGACATTTGAGGCTGACATACCGGTTCCTATTCAGTTTCTGGCATTAACTTCTAATTTTAAATTAATTTCCAAAAGACACTAGCTGAAAATTTCTAGTATTATCACTCTCAGAAATTGACTAGCTTCTAAGATGGGTTCAGTTACATCAATATATTGAGTCTCAGACGTCCAAAGCAACACCATATGGCAACTAGGATGTTCTCTAGTCTTTACAAGATGGTTAGAAACGGGATATCTGGAGGAACAGGACAGATAGAGTAGCACAATTAGACATTATAAATAAAAGCATTTGAAGTATCAGTGACTCATTAAATCTCAGAGAAATCTTTGCTGGAAACAGATTGGGTCTTTACGGCTATATTATCCATATAATTCATTTAAATATTATATGGAAATGCATTATCTTGAAACTTACTAGAATAAATAATAGGATATTCATAAATGAGGGTGTAATTATGAAATATTAAACTTACTTTAATGCAATCATAATAATCTCTCAATTCTCCTTTAAATAACATCAAACTTGATATTAGCAAAAATCATAAACTGTTACCGAAGTTCTTCAGCAAAATCAAATGTAGCAATGCCCACATCAGAATAGAAGCTTATATGTTTCTCAAATATATGAATATTAAAGTCTTTGATAATCTGGTCATTTTTCATGAAAAAGGTTCTTGCAATTCTCTTTATCATAAGTTGGCAAAAATCAATATTGAAAAGAAGAATAACTATGTTGTTAAAACCCAAAACCCATTGCTGTCAAGTTGATTCTGACTCATAGTGACCCTATAGGACACAGTAGAACTGCCCCATAGTTTGCAAGGCTATAAATCTTTATGGAAGCAGACTACCACATCTTTCTCTCATGAACTATGTTGTTAGAATTTAATAAAATGTGTTTCTTTAATCATATCACTCAAGAAAATTTATAAGAAAATTAATAACATCATCTTAATTTAGTCTTAAAATTGATTTTCTAAAGCTAAATTAACACAAATATGTTAGTAACTAATCTTTTAGTAATAATAATAATTCCGTAATAATAACTCTGACTATAAGAATCAGTACCAACCTGGTTCGTAGGACGCATTCTACTGTACATAGTGTCAATGGAAGCCAAAGCTTGAGAGCAATTAATATTTGGAAATGGAGAAAGACATTTCAATTCTCTTTTCCTTTTCTTGAGTATTGCTTGGACTCATGTTCCATTATCGTAGCCCTGAAATGACTCTTGCATCTACCATCTGATATGGCTTTAACTACATATACCCAAATGTATATTAAACCAACTTATGTGCCATCTCTGACATCTGACATTTCCCCCACAGCACTCTTTCTTTATTGGGTTTGATAATTCATTGGAACAGTTACAGAGAACTCATGGAAACAACATATAAGTGCAATAACAAGTTTAATAACAGAAAAGGATCTAAACAATGTGTATAAACATTAACAAAAATATTTAAAAGGCGAGGTCTGAGAAGGGTCCTAGTATGACGCCTCAGTGTTTGAAAAGAGACCCACTTTTGTCTCAAAGGGGGCCCACTTACCCTTCCCAAAAACCAATGCTCATTCTCACCCATCAGAAAACTTTCAAACAGGAAACTCAAAATTCATTTGGTGCATCGGCTATTGATTGTTCTTCTGCTGGGGTTCAGTTTTTGCACTCTGCTTCCACTGCCTAGGTCTGCTCATTGTCTCTGTTTCTTCTGGTAGCATTGCACACACTGCCTCTGTGGCCAGAGCAGGTTTACTCTGTCTGGGAGAGTCATAGCAATTGCCTCGTGTCCAAAGGACTCCTTCCTCTCCTGGCTCTCCTTGATCAAGAAGCCTTATCTGAGGCTCCATGTTCTAGGAGTTTTATAGGCTAGTTCACGTACTCCTTGTTAATTACAAGGTAGGTTCCCTAACCAATTCGGGTAAAGATCACACTGAACAGGGATCTCTAGCCAGTCTTGGTACAGGTCAACTATAGGGTGGGTCATAAACTGACCAATCACTTGCAAGCCACTTATGCAAATGTAAATAATTGGCAAGATTGTCACCTGACCAATCATTTTGGGAGAACCATAAATCCAGGGAAAAAAAGGCCATTAAGTAAATCCAGTGCACTGCATCTTGCTTATAGAATAATCATTATTATAAAGCTAATTTTTTATTGCATGATTAAAATAGGGAATATAAGGAATATTGTTATTAATAAATATGAATGGTCCTATATTGACTTACACGCTAAAAATAAAAAAAGTCCAAACTTCGTAAAGACACATGTGGAATGATAATAGACTAGAGTTTTAACAATTATCTTAAGTGTATGTTAATGCAGAAAACTAAGCCCTGCAGCCACAGTGGTTAAGAGCTGGTCAGCTAACCAAAAAAGTTGGCAGTTCAAATTCACCAGCTGCTCCTTGGAAATCTTATGGGGCTGTTCTACTCTGTCCTATAGGGTCTCTATGAGTTGAAATCAACTGGATGGCAATGGGTTTGGTTTAGTGCAGAAAACAATTATAATAAGTAAATGAAAAACACTTGAGTAGTTCATATTGTTGATACTTGAACTCTGTGTATGTACATCTCATAATATATAAAACAATAACAATTATCTTAGGGAAAAAATGAATGTGATATGATTAATTTCAACTTTCAGTTAGGTATATTTCAAAAGATGAGTTCAGTTGAATCAAAGTAATCTCATATAATGAAAGTTTTTTACTTTCTTAAGACACTTTGATTGGCATTTCCATTGTGGAAAATTTGGAGCCTAATGTTGTTAGGTGCCCTTGAGTCGGTTCCAACTCATAGCGACCCTATGTACAGTAGAATGAACCATGCCCAGTCCTGTGCGCCATCCTCACAATTGTTACGTTTGAGTCCATTGTTGCAGCCACTGTGTCAATCCATTTTGTTGAGGGTCTTCCTCTTTTTAGCTGATCCTCTACTTTACAAGCATGATGTCCTTCTCCAGGGACTGGTCCCACCTGATAACATGTCCAAAGTACTTGAGACAAAGTCTTGCCATCCTTGCTTCTAAGGAGCATTCTGGCTGTACTTCTTCCAAGACAGATTTGTTCATTCTTTTGGCAATCCATGGTCTATTCAATATTCTTCGCCAACACCATAATTCAAAGTTGTCAATTCTTAAGTCTTCCTTATTCCTTGTCCAACTTTCGCATGCATATGTGGCAACTGAAAATACTATGGATTGGGTCAGGCACACCTTAATCCTCAAAGTGATATCTTTACTTTTTAACACTTTAAAGAGGTCTTTTGCAACAAATTTGCCTAATGCACTACATTGTTTGATTTTCTTTACAAAATAAAATAAAAATAAGTTGAAGGAAACTTTGAATTATGAATCATTAATATATGCATTATGACAGGATTATTGTCTACTCAGAAACCCTGATGGCTTGGTGGTTAAGAGTTATGGTTGTTAACCAAAAGGTTGGCAGTTTGAATCCACAAGGCACTCCTTGGAAACTTTATGGGGACTGTTCTACTCTGACCTATAGGGTCACTATGAGTTGGAATTGACTCGATGACAATGGGTTTGGTTTAGTTTTATTGCTTACTGTGTTTATAAATGTGTTTTATTCGTGAAAAATACTCAAACAATGCTTAGACAGATCTCATTGCTTAATCAGTACATTTTACCATAAAGTTAATTGCATTGATCTATTATGATCTACAGCAAAAGTTTGTTTATGAGAAGTCACATTTAGCATTTTAATATATACATATATATATAATGTTTAGTTCATAGATATTATAATAAATTAGCTTATTTCACTTAATTTTTTCTCAGATAAGCATAAACATTAGACACCTGAATATATTACTAGAAAATTGTACTGTATTTATAGTGTAAACATCCCACACTATGTTCATGTAAATATTGTACTCTTATCAAGAATTAGATGTTCAGCGCTGCTTCTGTTTTGAAGTTACTCCAAATAGAAAAATCATAAAATCACATCTTTAGTACATTTTTCAGAAAGTAAACTATTCTACTCTAAAAGGGCTTCTTCAATATTACCTAGGAAAAAGGTTTATTTTCTCTAGCCTTATGCTCCAAAAAGGAGCCCTGGTGGCACAGTGATTCAAGTGCTCGGCTGCTAACCAAAAGGACTGTGGTTCAAACCCACCAGCTGCTCCATAGGAGAAAGATGTGGCAGTCTGCTTGAATAAAGATTTACAGCCTTGGCAATCCTATGCGGCAGTTCTACTCTGTCCTATAGTGTCGCTATGAGTAGGAATAGACTGGACGGCTATGGATTGGTTTTTTGGTTTTGATATGCTCCAAAAAAGGAAAAAAAAAATGAAGCTTACATTCAGACATATTTTAGCATGCACGCTTGAGGATAGATGCAATGATTGCAAAGTTACTAAAATTATATCTTATCCTTGTCCAATAAAAATTATTTCATATCTGGGTCAATATGTAACTGTTAGTTTCCCAGATTAGCTGTTCTTAACTCTCATAAAAAAGAGAATGCTTTATGAAGATTAAAGGAGTGACCATGTAAATCAATTTAAAAAAACTGTTTAAAATAGAAAAACTTTGTCATTTAAGCATTTTTGAAGAATATTAACTTTGTTTAGCTCAACTCAGTTGTATTATCATTTGAGAAATAACATTCCCATGCAAGCAAATATTAAAAAAATAATTTACTCTCTGTATGCTTTAACACCATCATTTGATTATAATCAATAGAAATTTTATAAAAATAAAGCTAAGTATAAATAACAAAACCAGAGAAAATAAACAACATTTCAAAACTTCAGCTAACATTTTTGAGTTTTAATTAAGGCAGTGTGTACTGGATTGAATAGTGTCCACCCAAAACTCATGTCTACCAGGAACCTCAGAACGTGATCTTATTTGGTCCCAGGGTCTTAGCAATGGTAATTAAGATGAGGCCATATCGTGGTTAGAGAGGTCCTAAACCCAATGACTGGCATCCTTGTAAGAAGACCATATGAACACAGAGATACCAAGACATTCAGAAGAAGGCCACATGATGAGGAAGGCAGGGATTGGAGTGATGAGGCTATAAACCAAAGAACATCAATGATTGCCAGCAACTATCAAAAACTAGGAAGAGATACGGCACGATTCTTCACTAGATCCTTCCGAGGGAAGGTGGTCCTGCCAACACCTTGATTTCTGACTTCTGGCCTCCAGAACTGTAAGAGAATACATTTCTGTTGTTTTAAGTCAGCCAGCTTGTGGTACTTTGTTTTGGAAGCCCTGGGAAACTAATACACAGTGTTTCAGATTAATGGGAAAAGGATGGACTTTTTAATTAATGGTTTGGAAAATTGGTTATCCATTTGAGAAAAAGAGTTTAAATCCTTTCCACATGCCATGAACAAAATTAAATTTTAGAAGGATGAAAGAGCTAAAAGTTATGGCCTGAACTATAAAAATATTAGTAAGAAGTAAAAAGCAAACATCTTGAAAATTTTAAGGTGGGAGATTCTTAAGTAAATCACAAAATCAGTATTCATAAAGAAAAAGACTGATAGAGATGACGAATAATTTAAAGCTTGTATTCATCAAAGATTGTGTAAACAATGCTAACAGGCATATGATAGGGTGGAAGAAATATTTACAATGACTGTTCCCAAAAGTAAATATACAAAATATACATTTTTTTACAATGTTATATGAAAAATAGTCTGAAGCCAGTATGAAAATGTGCAAAGATGATCTGAATATGCAATTCTAAGAAGAAAACCCACTAATTCCAATAAAAATACAAAATAAGGCATAACCTCACATATAATCAGCAACAAAACAGCCAAGATACAGCATCCCAATCTTCAAATATGAGAAAATTTTAAGAAAAGATTGATAGTGTTCATTTCTGCCAAGAACCAGGCAAGGATTACAATAAGCTACTCACCTACACTGTTGGAGGAAATGTAAATGATACAACTTTCTTTTAGGGAAGTGTGCATCCTCTTTGCCTCAGTAATTCTACTTCTAAAATGATTCCAACCAGAATACACTTTTGCACAAACGTGTGCCTAAGGATGTTTATTGCAGCATTGTTTGTAACAAAGGGGGGGGGAAATCTAAAAACTAAATGAAACCCATTGCCATCAAGTCGATTCTGACTCATAAGGATCCTATAAGACAGAGTAGAACTGCATCATAGAGTTTCCAAGGAGCACCTGGTGAATTCAAACTGCCGACCTTTTGGTTAGCAGCCATAGCTCTTAACCACTATCAGACAAACTGTTAAATAATTTATAACATACCCATGCTATAGAATATCATGCTTCATGAAATAGAATTAATTGTAAGTTTATGTTGATTCAGAAAGATCTTCAAGACATTTGTCAAATGACGAATATAGTATAATCATGTTGTGAGTTGCCGTTCTTTTCAGATTCGTGGTAAGATCTGTGTGTATATGCATATATGTGCTAATGTATGTGGAAAGGACTGGATGGATGCTCCAACTCTTATCTAAGGGTGTGAAGTATAAATGGTGGTGCAGAGAAAGGGGGCCGGTGAAAGAGATATTTGTATACTAATACTATTCTTCATATGATCATTTTAAAAACAATGCATGTTAATTTTATTTTACTTATAGGAGAAAAAAAGTAAGAGAAAATGAAAAGCTCTTGCCTTCAAAAATGTATTTTATGTTTCTAATGTTATTATAATCAGAGATTGTAATGTTTGGTTAATTCTTCCATTGTGCTTTTTTGGCATCAATTGTATGACATATTCTGTTAATGTGTCAAAAAAACTTTTAGATGTATCCCTTTTGACTATAAATGTCTTGGAATCCAATTTTCTAAAAAATATATATCAATTTTTATGACTGACTGTGGAAGATCTAGGTGAGTAAATGAAATAATTTCAATATTGCATTAAATGAAATTACATCACTGTTTAAAAACAACCAAGTTTTAGAAAATGTGATGCTAGTTTTGAATTCACTGTCTACGCACGTTTGTAATTTATTCAAAGTTTCCCTCCAAAAAATATCCTCAGTCATCAATATGAGGTAAAATGTTTCTCTATCAAATGTTTTTATTTTCTTCTAGTTTATTTGTCACAAGGCTTTATCATGAACATGTTACCTAGTTGGTGCAACATGGTTGACATTTTCTTGCTAATAGGCCAATTTGCACCAGACAGTTGTTGTGAATTGAGTATCAGAAAGATCAACGAAATAATGTCCAATGATACTTGATATCAAGACTGCAAAAATGAACTGAAGCTATGAAAATCTACAGTCACATTAAATAAATATTTTTCTGTTAGTATATAGCGCCACCCAGTGTTACAGAATTCTCCATGGAGCCCTATGCACAATAGGCTATAGTGCCAAGGTAGAAAGGGATTTAAATGACACTATGTGAGCTACATATTAATGTGTTCGTTCTGAAGTCTGTTTAGGAATATTGCATATTGGAAAACACTAAGTTGAAATAAAACAGCAATAAAAGCAAACTAGAATGGTCACGCCAATCTTTACATAACTGGTAATTCTTCTCCTTTTGGAGCTTTGTTGCATGAAAAAAAAAATCCAGGGCAATTTTTAGAGTTTTATTAATTCACTTATACTGTAAGGTGATTTAAGACATTCCAAAGAGATAATTCTAGAGGCCACTGTAGATTCAGGCATATTTTATGCTTCTGCAAGTCTAAAATGATAACTTTTCTTTTGAATTAAATTTCAGGTGAAAATGAGAATGCATTTAGAGAGAGAAGCATAAGAATTTTTAATTTTCTTTAGTGACTTTCACCATAGGGATTTGGTGTTTTAGAGAAATGTTATTTGGAAATTAAGCAATACAATTAGAACATAAATATTCATACTAAGGGAGGACTGGAAAATAAAAAGTAATTAAAAAAAAGACATTGCTTCATTCCTTCTTCGCTGAAATGCTAAAGAAAAAAGTAAAATACCATCTTTGTAAGTCCTCAGAAATTATGTAGATTTGATAAAAATGACTAAATCTTCTAATAAATTATGTTGCATGTTTTTTATTTTATTCTGTTTCTAAGGTGTTCTTCAAGGCTCTCCCTCTCCCCTCTTCATTGCACTGCCTTTTTTGATTATGTCTTCACTAGTGCCTGACAAATATATACCTCTTGTCCTCAACTGCTTAGGTCTTTTCTTTTGCATGTCTTGCATCACATTAAACTCAGACTTTCTACAACCAAATGACAATTTTCCTCATTAAAATGGCTCTCATTCCAGTTTCTGTAACTGGCACTAATATTTTTGTCCCCTATGCTTGAGTCAGCTTTTAGTCAGTACTTAGCGAATGTAGCCTGTTGTTGTTGCTCTTGTTATTATAATATAATAATAATATAATAAGAAGAAGAACATTGTCATCATATTTTACTCCTCACTTATTTCTCAGGTTTTCTCCTGGTATATTGACTCCTTCTTTGCTATGTTTCTTGGTTTACTCTTTTCATTGTCTTTGCCACTATCATCACTTAAAATAAAAAAATTACAGTTTAGTCAGTTCCAACTCATAGCAACCCTATAGAATAGAGTAAACTTGTTTTACAGAGTTTCCAAGGCTGTAAATTTTTACAGAAGCAGACTGTCACATCTTTCTCCCACTGAGCACCTGGTGAATTCAAAACTGCAACCTTTCGGGTAGCAGCCAAGTGCTTAACCACTGCACCACCAGGGCTCCTTATCATCATTTAGGCCCCTTTAATCTCATATTATCATCACAGTTTTGTCCTACCTAATCTTCCTGTTGCTCACACCTTCTTCTTGCAATCTTACCTGCACAAAACAAAATTAATGCACCTCAAACTTTTCTCATTGTTTCACCAAATAGATTGTAGCTTTCCAAATGATCAGAATTATGCCTTTTAATACACAATTGTATCCGAAATTGATACTGTGCATGCTTATTTGTCCTATATGAAGTCGATCATGGAGCAACAACACAGTGATGCAGGGTAAACTGCTGAATGTGAGTAGAGTTCAATGACGTTCGGTGGGAAGAGTCATGAAATTTACATTGTTTTGCCATTGGCGATCACTTTTCAGATTCACTCATTTTCCACCGAAGTTAGTTTAAAAATCCATTTACATATCTAAACAGAACAGGAATACATACCTCACTGAAAGAAACATAGTTCCAGGGGTCTCATTAGAGAGAACTAGAGTGCATTATTATATAGCCATTGTCAAGCTTAACAAAAATAAATAAATAAATGGCTATATGTGATTAATGATGAAAAAACCAACATAAGATACGTGGCAAGGCAACCTGGGATATACAACAGCATCACAAATGTACTAAATGGAGACAAGTCAGAGTCCAAACTACTCCCTTAGTTCAACTAGTTTACATCTTCCCCCAGTTTCTTAGTAAAGAGGAAATAGAAATTATCTTTAGGGCACATTTTACCTGTATTATTTGTTTTATACCTTCTTTTTTTTTTTTTAACAGTGAACTTTCTATATTTCAATAAATGTGGGTAAATTCTTTCTTTTTTAATGAATGTTTTTATTGTCTTCATATATTCCCTGGTTAAAGGTCCTTAACAGCATTATGGACATCTGAACAAGACAGATGTTTTCTGACCTGTAGGCAAGACTTTGTTGTCTAGACTGAGGGTGAAGGAAAGCAAGCAATAGCCAATGCAGAAGGTATTTTTGGTTAAGGTGGCTTTGTGAGTTCATACTTCAAACTTCCCATTCTTTTCTAAACATGGCATAACTATACTTAATATGTATATATATATATACGATATAAATTGGTGCTAATACCATGACCATGCTGGTCTTAAGGACTCTACATAGGCAGATGCAACTTCAAATTTCTCCTCCCATGGGGTAAAGGTAAGGAGACATGGTGCACAGTGGTTATTAGCTCTGGGCTGGTAACTGAAAGGTTGGTGGTTTGGACCCACCAGCTGCTCCACAGGAGAAAGATGTGACTGTCCACTTCCATAAAGATTACAGCCTTGGAAGCCCTATGGGGCAGTTCTATTCTGTCCTATAGGGTGGCTATGAGTTGGAATTGGGTTTGTTTTGGGTGACTAAAGGTCATGAATGGCAGCTCTCTGGGGCAGAGGACAAGATCCAGCAGCTCTGGATGAAAGTAGAATAAAAATCTTTGGCCATGTCCAGGAGCTATGCTTTTTATAAAGCTGTTCTTGAAAGAAGGAAGAAAGTGGAGAAATCACACGGCAGTTCTGGCCTGCTGACTCAGTGACAGGTCTAGAACAGTCCTTGATCATTAGTGTATGAGAGCCAATGAAACTCCAGAATGGGGTCTAGGAAGCCAGGTGGAGGTAACTGCAGAAACTCTGGACAAAAAAGGAAGGTGAGAGAGAGTGAGATAAATAGTGAGATAGAGAGAGAGATGTTTCCATTTGAGTTGTTTGCAATTATTCCAAGCATGTGAGGACAGCTAACACTAAGAAAATAATCAGCAGAATCAACAACTGAGAAATAAGAACAAGTTAATGAAATACAAACATCAGAGCAATTTAAAAATTATTTTAAAATATGTTTACTTTTCTAAGGTGGAAAGAAAAATAACACCCTTGAAAACAGTAAGAAATTATGAAACAAAGATGGACAAATTTAACACAAGAACTGATAAATATTAAAAGCAAATTACACATTTTAGAAATTAAAATACAGTAACACAAAGAGAAATATATTGCATGGGAAAGTGTATGAAAACATTCACCTGAAATGTAGCATAGAATGATACATAAAGCTAAAATAAGAATGAAAAATTGAGAGTCATGGAGAATATGCTGATGACTCAATCAAGCTAATATGAGAGAGTATACTGGAATACATAGTGGAAAAGCTATATATAAGTGAAAATATTTTAGTATTTTTCAGAATTGAAGAATTATCTGGATTTTCAGATAGAAAGTATAAGCAGAAAGCTAACTGTTGCTGTCAAGTAGATTCTGACTCATAATAACTGTATAGGACAGAGTAGAACTGCCGCATAGGGTTTCCAAGGTACAGTCTTTACAGAAGCTGACTGCCACATTTTACTACCATGGAGAAGCTGGCGGGTTCCAATGGCTGACCTTTTGATTAGCAGCCAAACCCTTGACCACTTTGACATCAGGGATCCTCTACAGAATGCTAGGTAGGATAAATACAATTAATTCACCCGTATTCCCATTGTGGTGGCACAATGGTAAACCACTTGACTGCTAACCAAAAAGTCAGTAGTTCCAATCTACCAGCTGCTTCCTTGGAAACCCTATGGGGCAGTTCTACTCTGTCCTATAGGGTTGCTATGATTTAGAATTAACTCAATGGCAACAGGTTGTTTTGGTTTTATCCCCATTGTAGTGATATGAAAAACATAGTAAAGAAAAAATATTTAATGCTTGCAAAAAGAACTCCTAAACGTCTGTCAGTTTGTTGTACTGTGGGGGCTTGCATGTTGCTGTGATGCTGGAAGTTATGCCGCCAGTATTCAAATACCAGCAGGGTCACCCATGGTGGACAGGTTTTGGCTGAGCTTCCAGACTAAGACAGACTAAGAAGAAGGACCTGACAGTCTACTTCTGAAAAGAATTAGCCAGTGAAAACCTTATGAATAGTAGCAGAACATTGTCTGATATAGTGTTAAAGATGAGCCCCTCAGGCTAGAAGGCAGAAGAAGGAAGAAGTCCAAGCTGCTCTGGAGACATTGGTGAAAAACAAGACTCCAGGAATTGATGCAATACCAATTCAGATGTTTCATCAAACAAATGTAGTGCACTGATATTACATGCAAATAAAATTTTGCTGAAGATCATTCAAAAGCACCGCAGCAGTACATTGACAGGGAACTGCCAGAAATTCAAGCTAGATTCAGAAGAGGACATGGAACCAGTGATATCATTGCTGATGTCAAATGGATCCTGACTAAAATCAGAGAATACCAGAAAGATGTTTACCTGTATTTTATTGACTATGCAAAGGCATTTGACTGTATGGACATAACAAATTATGAACAACATTGTGAAGAATGAGAGTTCCACAACATTTAATTGTGCTCACGCAAAACCTGTACATAGATCAAGAGGCAGTCATTTGAATAGAACAAGGGGATACTGCATGGTTTAAAGTCAGGAAAGTTGTGTGTCAGGGTTGTATACTTTCACCATACCTATTCAATCTGTATGCTGAGCAAATAATCTGCGAAGCTCAACTATATGAAGAAGAACAGGGCATCAAGATTGGAGGAAGACTAATTAACAACTTGCATTGTGCAGATGACAAAACCTTGTTTGCTGAAAGCAAAGAGAGCTTGAAGCACTTACTGATGAAGATCAAAGACTACAGCCTTCAGAATGGATTACGCCTCAACGTAAAGAAAACAAAAATCCTCGCAACTGGACCAATAAGCAGCATCATGATAAATGGAGAAAAGATTGATGTTGTCAAGTATTTCATTTTACTTGGATCCACAACCAACACCATTGGAAGCAGCAGTCAAGAAATAAAAAGACATATTGCATTGGGTAAATCTGCTGCAAAAGACCTCTTTAAAGTGTTGAAAAGCAAAGATGTCACCTTGAAGACTAAGGTGAGCCTTACCCAAGCCATGGTGTTTTCAGTTGCCTCATGTGTACGTGAAAGCTGGACGATGAATAAAGAAAACAGAAGAAGGATTGATGCCTTTGAATCGAGGTGTTGGCAAAGAATATTGAATACACCTGCCAAAAGAAGGAACAAATCTGTCTTGAAAGAAGTACAACCAGAATGCTCCTTAGAAGCAAAGATGGCAAGACTTTGTCTCACATACTTTGGACATGTTATCAGGAGGGATCAGTCCCTGGAGAAGGACATCATGGTTGGTAAAGTAGAGGGTCAGTGAAAAAGAAGACCCTTAATGAGATGGATTGACACGGGCTGCAACAATGGGCTCAAGCATAACAACAATTGTGAGGATGGCGCAGGACAGGGCAAGGTTTCATTCTGTGAAACTCATTGCTATGAGTTGCAACTGACTCGACAGCACCTAAGAACAACAACACCAAAAAGAATAGAGAAATTGACTACAAAGGAATGACAGTAGTCAGAAAACTCACTTCTCACCAATAAAAATGATGCAAGACAATGAAATGCTATATTCAAAGAGCTGAGTGGAAATACACAAACATACACACAGCACATCTGTGATCAATTTTGCATGTGTCACCTGTTATGCTTACCTAATATTTTATTCAGCCTCCCTTAAGTAAAAGACAACAGAACAGAGACAATAACATTTTAACAAAAATTAATATATATAAGTAATACAGTATTTAGAAAATATAAAACAGTGAAAAATAATTCCAATTATCCAGATATTAATTATAGATATTATTCATGGTTTAGAAATTTCCGTAACCTCAAGTAGCATTTTTTTTAGAACCAGTATTCTAGTTTATTTTCTGCCATTAAAAAAAAAAAAAAGTGGCATTTTCTATTTAAAATATAATTACTTAGGGATAAGAGTCTTTGGGTTCCTGTTACCTATCACTGTACAACAAACCATTCCAAACATTGCTGCGTGCCATAGGATAGATTTCAACTCATAGCAACCCTGTAGGACAGAGTAGAACAGCCTAATAGGGTTTCCTAGGCTATAATCCTTACAGGAGCAGATTGCCAAGTCTTTTCTTCCTGGGAGCCGCTGGTGGGTTTGAACAGCAGAACTTTTGGGTTAGCAGTTGAACACTTAGCCACTGCACCACCAGAGTTCCTCTCCAAAACTTAGTGGCTTGAAAGTACAATTCATTTGCTCACATTTTTATGGCATAGGAATTTGGGAGGTACTTGGGATAGTTTGTGTATGAATGTAGCATCGAGTGGGTACTGGAGCTGAAGGATCCGTTTCCAAAACAGACTTTTACTCACATACTTACATGCCAGGCACCTTAGAGTTAATCTCTTTCTCTCTCTGTTTCTCCATAAAGTTTATCCTCCAGATCTACAAACAGCCTTGGCCTTTTAGAGCTTAAAGAAACCAATTTGCCTTTTAATCTTTTTTGTCTGGATATCTCCTTTTCTAGATTCACCAGTTCAATTTTCCACATTACCCCAGATTCCAGTTTCAATAAACTTTATACCATTACATAACAAAAGCCATCTTTCTCTTATCTCCAGTTCATTATCCTCACTGTCCTTCCAGCCTCCCTGTACTGTCTCCTGGAGACCTTTCCAGGTTCCCCTACTGCTTTGTTATGGCAGCCACCCACTTACTGTTAACAAGTTTCATGTGAACACTCTGCACTAAACCACCCTAAAACTTACCTAATTGCTTAAAATATCATTTTGTTTTGCTTACAATTTTATGAGTCAGGAATTCAGGAAGGGTTTATCTAGGTGGTTTATTTCAGATCTATGTGATGTCACTTGAGATGGCTAGGGATAAAGGATTTATTTTCAATATGGGCTTTTTTACTCATGTGTCTACCTTGATGTTCTGCATACTCTCTCTCTCTCTTTCTCTCCAAAGCTTGTTCACGTGCCTGAAATTTTCGCAACATGGTGGTGTTACAGTAATTGCACTTCTTAAAATCTAGGTGCTGCAAAGAGGCAGGAAGCAGAAGCTGCCAGACTAATAAAGGCCTACTGCTGAAACTGGCACAGTATCACTCCCACCTTATTACATTGGTCATTTCAGTCACAGGGCCTGGCTAGGCTAGAAGGGGGAGAGAAATAGACTTCCTGTCTTGATAAAGGAGTGAATTAACAATGTCAATTATAGATAAGTATGTCTAATAGGAGATGATGTTGTGATCTTTCGTGGAAAATACAATCAGTTACAATTATCTTTTTAAATATAAATCAAGTATACAAATAACAAATTATTCAGATAGTGAATTTAAGTTAACACTTTAACTTGCTAATATGAATAAATTCCTAAGCAATCTTTTTGAAAACAGGCAGATATTTAACAAAATTTCATTATAGTATAACTCCAATTAGATTATTATGAAGTCATATTTTCGTGTATGAATTAAACCACGCATAAAATATAGTACAAGAATCTACATAACAATAAATAGTAGTACTATTTATATACACAAATAAACAATAAATTTAAGAATATATAGAAAAGAGACTACTTAATTAAAATAATATCTTTAAAAAAAGAATGAAATTATATTAATCTTTGTAGTTCTCATATTAACTAAAACACTATTATTTTTCTTGAATTGTATGATTCAATTGAATTTTAAAAAGAATTAAACATAGGTAGATGTGAGTAGCTTAAAAGCAGAATCTACAACCCATTTCACATACGAATTAAAGTAATAATTATGTGAAGGGCATTTTACATTGTTATTGGAATAACAATTCATTTAATTTACCTAGTTTAAAGGAAAAGAAATCTGCTTTCTTGGTTGGAAGTCACTCTTTAGGAGTTAAACTATTTCTTCAGATATGGTGGGAATGGTATATCTAGGATTAATTTTTCCTGACTTCAAATTTAAGTCTTATTAGAATAAGTTTAACCTCTTTTGGTTTTGTAATAAATGAACATTATTTCAGCATTATTGTTTGGTTTCACTTTGTCATACATGCTACTGGTCGTATATCATCATACTGTGAAGTCACAGCAGCTGACTGATATTACAGGGTTACTCTCTTAGGTGCACATTAAGACTGTTTTATTTTCAACATTTTATCCATGCAGTTATTTGGTTGTGGTCCATTCAAGATTTATTCAGGCTAGTAAAATACGTTATATGCCATTACTTGAAAAATCCACTTACATAAAATACAATAGCTGGGTAGGTAAACAATCATTAAAAATCAATCCTTTAAAAATCTCTCTTGAAATGGTTCTAAGAAAACTGTAAAAACAAGATAAATTCAATTTTATGTTCTAGGTACTGCTGTGTTTTCCGGTAACTCACCGAGGGAACATGGTGATTTAATTGTATGGACGGCACAGCAAGAGATCCTCTGAAGCTGGCTCTGTAGTATCTTGCTTCTCTTTCACACAAACACACACTTTCTTTGGATACTCAGTGTGATATTCAGTAAGCATGGATATGAGAAGCTAACAAATAAGAAATGCTATTATTTATTATTCAATACTCTCCTGGGGTCCTTTGCCACTTGGAGTTAACCTACTTCCCTATGAAATTTAAGTCTCAACAATTCATTCCAGGTAAATCCATATCCGACAATGTACATAAGTCAAGAAAAATAGGAGTAAAATCTTAAGCTTTCATCAATCTAAATCCTATCTTTTAAAAATGTAGCTAAACAAAGGTTTTGTGAATAATTCCTATGAGCTTTGAAAAAAAATTAGAATTCATTTGCGGAAATTTTTACAGTCAATTCTCAAATTTCCTCATGTATATTATCCAAATAATTTGACAAATTTAATTGTCAAAGTATCTTTAGTAAAAAAATTTTCTTGATTCCAAATTATGTCTTAGTACTTTCTCACTCTTTATTTACAAATACTTTGCAAAGATTCTGAAAGCAAGCAGGAATCAAAGCACTTACTAGTCTGTGTTCTAGAAATGATGTGAAGGAAAACAGCACTCTGGGTATGTATTCTTTATTCATCTCAGAGACAGCAACATTTAGCCCTCATGTGCCTGAAACCCCTTGCCTCAAGTTGGTTGTGACTCACAGCGACCCTATAGGACAGAGTAGAACTACCCCATAGGGTTTCCAAGGAACAGCTGGTGGATTTGAACTGCCAATTTTTTTGGATAGCAGCCGAGCTCTTAACCACTGTGCTACCAGAGCTCCGTGTATATAAATATATATTGGTTTGGGTTCACATGTAGAATTTTTTATTTCCATTCTCATTACAAAATAAATCTAGCAGCTTAATACAAATGCAGACATCGTTGGATCAGAAATCTACGCATGGCATCTTGGCTGGTCCTCTGCTCAGGGTTTCACAAAGCTGCAATACAGGTGCCGACTGGGCTGAATTCTCATCAATGCTTTGACTAGGGAAAGATCACTTCCACACTACCATAAATTGCTCACATAGCTCATTTCACTGACTGTAGAACTCATGGCAGCTCATTTCTTCAAGGCCAGCAGGAGAATAAGTCTGACCCGAGAAAAGGCCTCGATCTTTCTTTTAAGGGCTTTCACTTGATTAAGTCATGCCCAGTAAGAATAATTTCCCTTTTGATAAATAAAAAATCAACTGATTTGGTACCTTAATTGTTGTTGTTATTAGCTACCATTGAGTCAGCTCTGACTCATGGTGACCATCTGTATACTAGATAGAAAAGATGTCTGGTCCTGTGCTATCACAGTTCTTAATCATATCAGCAAAATTTCTTCAACTTTTCCATATCTCTTTGGCTAACAGCAATTAGAATATGTCCCCCCTCAGAGGGAAGGGATTTTACAAGGGGTCACCTTAGAGTGTGCCAACCACAGCTGACTTAGGAGAAATTATTTCCTTGGTGGAATGTAGCTATATTCTAATATCAAATACTTTGAATTGCGTCCCCCCAAAATATCTGTCAACTTGGCTAGGTCATGATTTCCAGTGTTGTGTGATTGTCTACCATTTTGTCATCTGATGTGATTTCCCTATGTGTTGTAAATCCTATCACAACGATGTAATGAGACGGATTAGTGGCAGTCATATTGATGAGATCTACATGATTAGATAGTGTCTTAAGCCAGTCTCTTCTGAGATATAAAAGAAGCGAGCAGAGAGACATGGGGACCTCATACCACCAAGAAAGCAGTGCCAGGAGCAGACCGTGTCCTTTGGACCTGACGTTCCTGCACTGAGATGCTCTCAGGCCAAAGGAAGACTGATGCATCACAAGGACCTTGTTCCAGAGCCAACAGAGAGAGAAAGCCTTCCCCTGGAGCCAGTGGCCTTAATTTGGGCTTCTAGCCTACTGGACTGTGAGCGAATAAACTTCTCTTTGTTAAAGCTATCCACTTGTGGTATTTCTGTTATGGCAGCACTAGATGACTAAGACACATATTATTATTGAAGATGACAAAACATGAAAGAGCCCAGCTTCTTCTTTAAGAATAGCATTCAGGGACGTGTTTTTTATTGTCTCAACTTATTTTTCTCAATTTTTCTCCCACTGCTTCCCACCACCTCATTTGCTATACTCCAACTGAACATTGCTTATTTCATATGTTTTTCTTGGTTTGCCAATTTTATATCTTTGCTGACAATATTGTATCTAAATAGAATACTGTATTCTTCTATTTGATGTGTAGAAATCTTATCTCTTCTTCCAGGCCAAGCTTTAAAACAAGTTCTCATAGGTTGCCTTTTTTGAAGAACCTCTTGCCAATAGAAACACTCCCCTCTTCTAAAGTCTCCTAACTCTCCTTTTTTTGTCATTTTTAACTGCTATGGAGTCATCCCCCAACTCATGGTAACCCCATGTGTTACAGAATAGAATTGCTCCATAAAGTTTTCTTTATGGAAACAGATTGACAAGATTTTTGTTCAGTGGAGCTGTTGGATAGGTTCAAACTGCCAACCTTTTGGTTACAAGCCCATCATAAATGCTCCCACCACTTCTTTGATGTACTATAACTTTAATTTTAGTAGAGATATTTGTGGGTTTGCATGACAGAAAGTAAAAAACAGCTTAATACCATTCCATATTAAACATTCAATAAGCTGTAAATTTTTTATTATCATCTCTCCCATACTACAGTATCAAAAGTCTGGAGGCGGAATTTTTTCTACTCTCTAGTGCCGATATACTGGCATATGTAAGGCATATGTAAGGCATAAACTGTGACTGATTTTTTGTATTAATTAGTAATGCACATTAATGCACAATATTTTTAATGGGCATATTTTATTGACATGCATTATAAAGCACATTTAATATTAAAGTGACCATGGAAAAATTATGTTATTAGCTGGCTTCAAAATAGTAAGATAAAAGGTATAATATAACTTTAGAAGTTAATCATAGAGTAAGTCAACAATTTTCTGCCATCTCTGGCTTACACTGATTTATCATCATTCCTTTATAATCTATTATACTATTCACATTCAATTGTTTTAATTTTTATTTTTAATTAGGCTTCTTTTGAATTACTTCTTCATGGTACCATGCTTTATTACCTTACTAAGTATGTATGAGGAGTAAGAGGACTCTCCATCCAAGAATTTTCTAAATATGACTTTATATTAGGTTTTGCTCAAAATTTTTCACTTATTTTCCTTTTATTTATCTTTTCCTCTCCACCTTTAATGAGAGGAAAACTTTCTGATATTTAAGCTGTTATTAACTGGTGCTCTTTTCCATCATTATCTGTTGGATACCTGTCAAAGCCCAAAGTTTGTAGGTAAAAAAAATATAATAACTGTGTGTTAAATCTATTTTGGCCTATTCTCACTTTCATATCTGCCAATAGCATTTCCAGTCACAACTATTCATATATTCACATTCTACATGATAAAGTTTGCTTTCCTTATTTTCTATTAGACCTTTTACAAGCCACATGTTACCAGAGCTAGCATTTTACAATCCGCCATTTTTAGACCATTACTCCCTGCTGATTTCTTTCCCCCACACGGCTCTTATATCACTGTCCTCAGGGCATAATTGTCAGATTGCTTCTCTGTAACTGGGAATCTAAGAGAATTTTCAATTATTGTTTCTATTGTTGTTTGTTTTTGCTTACACACCAACCCAAAGGAGGAAAGGAAGAGATCTTATTTTTTCCTGTCAAACCGCTCTTTAATCTCTGGGTCAACTAGTTTCTTTGGGACACTTATATTTGGGTCTAAGTATACTTTTAAACAAAAAATTATATACCTTTTTTGATATTTATACTCTGGGCTCACAATTTATTCCATTCTTCATAGCCTTTTTAACTCTTTTACATTATAGCATTCTCATATCTCCCTGTGCTCTCTCATAGTTTACCTTACAAGGTTTGCAGATACCCACATGCCCTTCCAGTCTTTTTCTTTGATATTTCTTTTAGCACCTTTGCCTCTTATTCCTAATTTCCTCTCATTATGTATTTTTTTTTTTGCTTATTTCATTAACTGAAACAGATAGCCAATTAAAATATGTCAAGCTGCCAAATTTCCTTCAGCATGCAAAATCTGCCAAGTTTCCTTCTCTTCACAAAATTACTAAGTGATAATTTTTCTTTACATTTATGGCAGTCACTTTGTCTTCAAATAGAGACATATCTGTTAGAAAACCAGTCTATTGGAATTCTTGCTCTGGCAACCCCTAATGATGTATTTCTGTGATGCAGTAGTATAATCATGCCATGGTAAATATGTTTTCTCAAAAGACCAGGGGTTTGTTATACACAGTAAAACTTGTTTTTTAATGTAAGTCTAGACCTGGGATGTTAATGAGTTAATCTACCTTTCCAATTAATAAAATAAGATATTGATTAGGAAATAAATCCCTGTAAAATATTTCTATTAAATATGCCACCACAAACAGCAATAAAACAAAAAGGTTGCAAGCACTTGAAAATAATGCATGGAGGTTATCAAATTTATATTCCTCACGGGCAATTTTTTTTTAAATCAGGAGAACACTGTATCATAAATATTTATTCAGTTACTCACTTTGCTGATTTAATAGAAATTCTCTGCTCTCATGCAGCTTGCATGTTTACATAAAACCGAAAAAACCAAACCCGTTGCTGTCCAGTTGATTCCGACTCGTAGCGACCCCATAGGATAGAGTAGAACTGCCCATAGGGTTTCTAAGGAGTGACTGGTAGACTTGAATTGCCAAACTTTTGGTTAGCAGCCTAGCTCTTAACCACTAAGCCACCAGGGCTCCTATGTTTATATAGAAAATTAAAAAAAAAAAATGATGAAGGCATAAATAAGCAAAATGTATAGAGTGATAAATGGTCGTAAAAATATGGAGAAATATAAAGCAAGAAAGGGGAACATATGAAGTTTCAGCAGTGGAGATCAAGGCGTAATGTTACTTGACAATTTTAAGCAGTTATGTTCATTGAGAAGATGACACTTAAGATCTAAAGAAAGTGAGGGAGAAATCTATGAGAGTGAAATAATATTCCAGGCAAATGAAAAAGCAAGTATAAAAACCCTGAAGTGTGATTATGTGTTTAACAAACATCAAAGAGGCCAGTGTGTGGAGAGTATACTGAACAGAGTAAATAAGAGATGAGATCAAGGAGATTCTGCTGGCCAGGTAAGGTAAGTCCTTGTATAGGCATTGCAAGTACTTTCTCCGTGAGACTCAAAGTCATCACAGGCTTTCAGTGGAGAAGGAACATAATTTAACTTTATTTCTCTTAAAAGTTTTTTTGTGGAATGCAAAACACATATACAAAAAACACCCAAAACACACACACACACACACACACACACAAACAATACCTGAGACGAAAGTGCTGTGAATATAATATAATTTTGCCAGCTCTCCCAAAGCCGTTGATTGCCATTTGAATCCAAATTTCCTTCTTACTCCGAGAGTAACCACTATCTTGACTTTTGTGGTAATCACGTCCTTGCTTTATAGTTATACCAAATAAGTATGCGTCTCTAAAAATATGTGATTTAGTTTTGCCAGTTTCGAAATCTCTGTAAATGGAAATTAAACTCTCTAATTTTTATGTGAATTTATTTAACTCAACATATTCTTTTTAAGTTCTCCCCATGTAGTTCCATGTAGATGTAATTTGTTTATTTTCATTGTTCTGTAAAATAGAGTTGTTTTTAAATTTCTTCTACTTTTGATGGATATTTTCTATGTTTGCTGTTTGGAGCTATTACGAACAATGCTATCAACATCTTTATATGTGTATCCTAGAGTATATAACACATATTTCTTTTGGGTAATATCAAGAAATAGAATCAGAAGGCCATAGGACATGGATAATTTCACCTTTGTTTGATACTGACAAACTCTTTGTAACAAAAAGGGTCTTGCAATGGCATTCTCACTAGCATTAAATAAGAGCTATAATTGCTCCAAATGCTGACCACATTGGATATTATCATTCTTTTATTAATCAATTGATTAATTAATCTACAATTTGGAAGTTTGTTATTGGCTTAATTTGCACTTTCTTAATTACTACCATACTTGACCCCTATTTTACCTGTTTACTGACCAATGGAATTTGTTTTTAATAAAGTTCAAGATTTGTGCCCAATTTTCTGTCAGGTGTTCTGACATTTTTTTAGAAATTTATAGAAGTTCTTTATATATTATCCAATAGTGTATCTTGCAAATATAGTATCCCACTCTGAACCTTGCCTTTTCATAGTTTTATTGACATCTTTGAATAAACATATATTTAATATTTTTAAATGTTTTTTAAGAACATGAAGATACTCTCCTATATTATCTTCTAGGTTCTTTATTGTTTTGACTTTCATATTTAGAAGTTCAAATAATTTTATTTTTTAACCAGTTACCCATTTATCCTAGCATTATATATTGAAAAGATTATTATCTCTTCATTGATTTTCAAAGCCATATCTTACATATATTAAGTGTCCATATAGGTATGATCTTGTCTCTATTTTTGTTTCCTCATGGATTTCATTTTCCTCCAATACTACAGTATCTCTATTAGTTTTCTATTGCTACTACAATAAACTACTATAAACTTAATGTCACTAAAACTCTAGTCATAACAGGTACTGTGATTGTTAAGGTTGTGAGTCAACTTGGCTGGGCCATGATTCTCAGTGGTTTGGCAGTTACGATGTAGTTTGGCAGTCTTATGATGATGTGATCACTTCCTTGACAGATTTGATATAATGTGATCACCTCCATAATGGGATCTGCTGTGAGTGACCAATATGTTGAAAGGAGTTTCTTCAGAGTGTGGCTTGCATCAAATGTAAGTGGACTCTCTGGCAAGGCTTGTGTGCTTTTGCTCCCTATGGATCCTGAAACTGGGTCCTGTTTGTGTGACCTCTGGTTCTTGGAACTTGAGCTAGCAGTGTACTTGCCATCTTGCCTGCTGGTCTCGGGGTTTGTGGAATTTAGCAGCCTGTGAGCAAGAGCCCTGCTCTCTGACCTGCTGATCTTTAGTTTGTCAGGCTGTGTGGCTATGTGAATCAGGAGACTCCTCTACCCTGACCCACAGACTTGGGATGTTCCAGCCTCTACAATCACATGAGCCATTTTCTTGATATAAATCTATAAATATATTTATAGGTTTTACTGGTTTTGCTTCTCTAGAGAACCCAGCCTAAGACATTTTGTACTGAGAGTGTTTCTAGAGAAACAAACTTGTAAGGATGAGTTTTCTAAAATGGTTCGCAAGTCTGTTTTGTCTTAAAGGTGTTAATGATTCTGCTTCCAGTAGTAAAAAGGACACTGCTAATCCATGGTGTTAGGTGGCAGTACAAATGCACAAAATATCAACACTAATAAATCAGGTATTAGTGAAAAGTGAAGCTCTGGATGATTTGTATATTTTGTCAAAATGAGAAGTATAAGGAAGCTATTTGATTGGACCTACTTTCCCTAAAAAAAGTGGTGAAAGAAAAAGATGAGCTCAGGGCTTCATAGTCAAATCTCAAGCACTGCATAAAGGACATCAAAGTTTCCACTTGGCCTTGAAAGTCTTATTTCTTGTAGTAGCAGAGATGATATTGCTGAAAACTTAACCCAGAGTCTTATTTGTAAGAGTGGCTGAATTTCAACCTCAACTCAATTCCAACTTCAAGTTGTATCTGAAGTTAAAGTAAGTTGACTACTTGGAAAGAAATGGGAGCCTGAATCTAGGGATGGGGACATGTGCGTAGATAATCAGGAAGCTGGGGACACTGAGCACCTAAATTCTGTTGAATAACTTCTGCCAATAGAACTAGCCCTCTCACTCCCATATGAAGATATTACTCCATGTTAGTCTGCTAAGCCACCCTCCCCAATAAAATCATTAGCCTCTCCACCCACATCTAATGAGATTAACCCAGCTGTGTCTAAAGAGCCCTTGTCTGAGTTATTCTCTGGGGCATTTCCTGAGGCAGATGTCTTAGAAGACAATGCTGAATGTTCTCAAAACACATCCTCACCATGGATTTTGGCTTCTAGACCTATAACTACCCTTAAGTCCCAGACAGCCCCAAAATGTGAAGTGTAAATTGTGCCACAAGAGGAGATATGCTACACACCAAAAGAATAGCTTGACTTTTCTAATAAGTACAAGCAGAAGCCTGGGGAATAAGGGTGGGAATGGTAATTAAGGGTGTGGGGTAAGGGTGTAAGGAACATAAAGATAGATTAGTCTGAGCTTATTGATATGGGACCACTAAGCACAGATTCTTTATTTAGTGTTCCCGTTTGAGAGGTTAGAAATGGATCTAATAGTTTATTAGATTGGGTCACTGAAGCATGGATTATGTGGTAGCCTACACTAAATCAAGTTGAAGTACCAGACCTGCCTTGGTATACTGTAGAAAAAGGTATCCAAAGCCTTAGGGAAATTGGCGTGCTAGAGTGGATTTATCAGTTTAGACCCACAGACCCACACATGGAGTCCCCAGAGGACACATCTTTTACAATTGTGAGGAACAAATTTGTGAAGGAATCATCAGCATCTTTGAAGACTGCTGTGATTGATATTTTATGTAAGTCACATTTGATGGTGGAAATTGCCTCAACTGAATTAAGACATCTAACTACAATGGGGATGATTGGACCCTGTGGTAGTAGGGGTCAAGTTGCTGCACTCAATCAACAAAGACAAGGTGGGTGTGATTACAGTAATAAACAGTGGAGTCAAAGTAGTAATCAGCATAGTCTGACTCATACGGACTTATGACGTTGACTACTTAATCATGGTGGCCCTAGGAGTGAAATAGACAGATAATCTACTAAATATTTACTTGATCTGTACAACTAGAAGAATTCTAAGCCAAGTAAACAGCAGCCTAAGTCAAATCATCAGAACAGAGAGTCATGGTCTTCAATCAGTTCCCATACTTGAGTGAGTTTACAGACCCACAACCCCTTGAATGAAGGGACGTTGTTTGCTCTTGAGAAAGGACTCCAATACACTGCCAAAAATTTATACTGTTAATCTTTCTCCCAGCCTTCCCCAAAGGGTTCAATGGCCTTTTATGAAAGTGAGCGTTCATTGGGGAAAATGAAATAATCAGACTTTTCTGGGATTACAGGGTAATCTGAATTATCTCAATTCCTCTGAACTGGGGCTAATTCCAAAATGTCACTGTGGCCCACCAGTCAGAGTGGGGGCCTATGGAGGTCAGGTTATTAATGGAGTCTTGGCTCATGTCCATCTCACAGTAGCTTCAATGTGTTCCCAAACTCATCCTGTAATGATTTCCCCAGTTCCACAATGCACGATTGGAATAGGTATACTCAGCAACTGGTGGAGCCCCCACATTGGATCCCCGACAAATGTAATAAGGGCTATTATGGTAGGAAAAGCCAAGTGGAAGCCATTAGAACTGCCCCTACCTAGGAAAATAGTAAACCAAAGCAATACTGCATTCCTGGAGGGATTGCAGAGATTACTGCCACCATCAAGGTCTTGAAGGATGCAGGAGTGGTGATTCCCACCACATTTCCAATCAACTCATCTATTTGGCCTGTGCAAAAAACGGATGGATCTTGGAGAATGACAGTGGATTATTTTAAACTTAACCAGGTGGTGACTCAAATTGCAGCTGCTGTTCCAGATGTGATTTCATTGCTTGAGCAAATTACTCCATCTCCTGGTACCTAGTATGCAGCAATTGATCTGGCTAATGTCTTTTTCCATACCTGTTTCAAAGATCCACCAGAAGCAGTTTACCCTCAGCTGACAAGGCCAGCAATACACCTTCAGTTGCCTACCTCCAGGCTGCATCAACTCTCTAGCCTTATGTCATAATTTAGTCTGCAGGGTCCTTGATCACCTTTCCCTTCCACAAGGCATCACACTGGTCCGTTACATTGATGACATTACACTGATTGGACCTAGTAAGGAAGAAATATCAATGACTTTGGATTTATTGGTAAAACATTTGCAAGCTAGATGGTGGGAAATTAATCCCACAAAAATTCAGGTGCCTTCTACCTAAGTGACATTTCTAGGGGTCCAGTGGTGTGGGGCATATAGAGATATTCCTTCTAAAGTGAAAGATAAGTTATTGCATTTGGCTCCTCACACAACTAAAAAAGAGGCGCAATACCTAGTGGGCCACTTCGGATTTTAGAGGCAACATATTCCTCCTTTGGGTGTGCTACTCCATCCTATTTATCAAGTGACTTGAGAAGTTGCTTTTTTTTAAATTTTTTTAAATTTTTTTGTATGGAGGTTTATAGAACAAATAGTTTCTCATTAAACAGTCAGTACACATATAGTTTTATGACATTGGTTAATAACCTCACAACATATCAACAGTCTCCTTCTCAACCTTGGAGGAACTTTTTTTTTTCTTGGTGAAAATACACATAGCAAAAGATGCACTGTTTCAAAAATTTCTACATGTATAATTCACTGAGATAGATTACATTCTTTCAGTTGTGCTGGTATTCTCTCTATCCTTTTCCAAATTATTCCATCACTGTTATCTGCAACTGACTGTCCCCTAGGCTTCACAAGAAACCTTTTCAGTTGCTGTTGCCAATTTGATCTCACATAAATAATTCATTTTTTTTTGTACTTTAGATGAAAGTTTACAGAACAAATAGTTTCTAATTAAACAGTACACATATTGCCCTATGACAATGGTTAACAACCCCACAACATGTCAACACTGTCCTTTCTCAACTTTGGGGTTCCTATCACCAGCTTTCCTGTCCCCTCCTGTCTTCTAGTCCTTGTCCCTGGACTGTTGTGCCTAATTAGTCTCATTTTGTTTTATGGGGTTGTCCAATACCCGGCTGAACGGTGAACCTCGGGAGTGATTTCACCACCGTGCAAAAAGGGTGTCGGGGGGCCATACTCTCGGGGTTTCTCCAGTCTCTGTCAGGCCAGTAAATCTGGTCTTTTTGTGTGTGTTAGAATTTTGTTCTACATCCTTATCCAGCCCTGTCCAAGACTCTCTGTTGTGATCCCAGTAAGAGCAGTCAGTGGTGGTTACCGGGCACCATCTAGTTGTACTGGACTCAGTCTGGTGGAGGTTTTGGTAGCTGTGGTCCATTAGTCTTTGGGACTAGTCTTTTCCTTTTATCTTGTTTTCTTCATTCTCCCTTTCTCTGGAAGGGGTGAGACCAGTGGAGTATCTTAGATGGCTGCTCACAGGCTTTTAAGACCCCAGATGCTACTCACCAAGGTAGAATGTAGAACATTGTCTTTATAAGCTGTGTTATGCCAATTGAGCTAGATGTTCCCCGAGACCATGGTCCTCACAGCCCTCCACTCAACAATTCAGTACCTCAGGGAGTTAAGAGGTGTCTAAGGAGCTTCCATGATCTTTCCTTGTACAAGTTGTGCTGGCTTCCCCAGTATTGTGTGCTGTTTTACCTTTCACCAAAGATATCACTTATCTATTGTCTGTTTAGATCCCCCCCAAACCCTCCCATCCCTCGTAACTAAAAAAGATTGTTTCTTTTTGTGTGTAAACTTTTTCATGAGTTTTTACAATAGAGGTCTCATGCAATATTTGTCCTTTTGTGATTGATTTATTTCACTCAGCATAATGTCCTCCAGTTTCATCCATGTTATGAGATGCTTCATGGATTCATCATTGTTCTTTATTGTTGCATAATACTCCATTGTGTGTATGTACCATAGTTTGTTTATCCATTCTTCTGTTGATGGGCATCTAGGTTGTTGCCATCTTTTTCCTAATATGAACAGTGCTGCAATGAACATAGGTTTGCATATGTCTGTTCGTGTGATAGCTCTTATTTCTCTAGGATATATTCCTAGGAGTGGGATTGCTGCATTGTATAGTATTTCTATTTCTAGCTTTCTAAGGAAGTGCCATATCATTCCCACCAGCAGGGCATAAGAGTTCTGATCTCCCAACATCCTCTCCAATATTTGTTATTTGCAGTGTTTTTGATTCATGCTGGTAATGCCGGTGTGAGATGGTATCTCATTGTGGTTTTAATTTGTATTTCTCTAATGGCTAGTGATCTCAAGCATTTCCTCATGTGTCTGTTGGCCACTTGAATGTCTTCTTTGGTGAGGTGTCTGTTCATTTCCTTTGCCCATTTTTTAATTGGATTCTTTGTCTTTTTCTTGCAGAGGTGTTGGATTCTTTTGTAGATTTTAGAGATTAGAACTTCGTCTGACTTGCAATGTCCAAAATTTTTTTCCCAGTCTGTAGGTTCTCTTTTTACTGTTTTGGTGAAGTCTTTTGATGAGCATAAGTGTTTAGTTTTTAGAAGATCCCAGTTATCTAGCTTATCTTCTGGAGTTTATGTGTTTTTGGTTACGGTCTGTATCCTGTTAATGCCGTGTATTAGGGCCTCTGGCATTGATCCTATTTTTGATTTTATGAACTTTATAGTTTTTGGCTTTATATTTAGGTCTTTGATCCATTTTGAATTAGTTTTTGTGTATAGTGTGAGGTATTGGTCCCGTTTCATTTTTTTGCAGATGGACATCCAGTTTTGCCAGCACCATTTGTTAAAAAGACTATCTATTCCCCATTTGATTGGCTCTGGGCCCTTTTCGAAAATTAGGTGACCGTGGCTGGATGGATTTACATCTGGGTTCTCAGTTCTGTTCTACTGGTCAATGTATCTGTTGTTGTACAAGTACCAGGCTGTTTTGACTACTGTAGCTCTATAGTAGGTTCTGAGGTCAAGTAGTGTGAGTCCTCCTACTTTATTCTTCTTCTTCAGCAATGCTTCAATTATCTGGGGCTTTTTCCCTTTCCATATAAAGTTAATTATTAGTTTTTCCATCTCTTTAAAGAATGTTGTTGGTATTTGGATTGGGATTGCATAGTATTTTGTAAATTGCTTTGGGTAGAATTGTCATTTTCACAATGTTGAGTCTACCTATCCATGAGCACGGTATGTTTTTCCATTTATGTAGATCCCTTTGGGTTTCTCGCAATAATGTTTTGTAGTTTTCTTTGTATAGGTCTTTTACATCTCTGGTTAGATTTATTGCTGAGTGTTTTATTTTTTTAGGAGCTATTATAAATGGTATTGTTTTCCTGATTTCCTTTTCATCATTCTCTTTACTGGTGTATAGGAATCCAACTGATTTTTGTATGTTTACCTTGTATGCTGCTACTCTGCTGAATCTTTCTATTAGTTCCAGTAGATTTCTCATGGAGTCTTTAGGGTTTTCAGTGAATAGCATCATATCATCTGCAAACAGGGACAATTTAACTTCTTTTATTACCAATTTGTATGCCCTTTGTTTTTCTTGCCTTATTGATCTAGCTATGACTTCCAGCACAATGTTAAATAGGAGTGGAGATAAAGGGCATCCTTGTCTTTTTCCTGTTCTCAAAGGGAATGTTTTCAGCTTCTCTCTATTAAGAATGATGTTGGCCATTGGTTTTGCATAGATGCCTTTTATTAGGTTGCCAAATTTCCCTTCTATACCTATTTTATTGAGAGTTTTTATCAGGAATGGTTGTTGGAATTTGTTGAATGCATTTTCTGCATTGAGATGATCATGTGATTCTTTATTTTCCTTTTATTTATGTGGTGGATTGCGTTGATTGATTTTCTAATGTTGAACCATCCTTGCATACCTGGTATGAATGCTACTTGGTCATGGTGTATTATTTTTTTGATATGATGCTGAATTCTATTAGCTAGCAGTTTGTTGAGAATTTTTGCATCTATATTCATGAGAGATACTGTTCTGTAATTTTCTTTTTTTGTGACATCTTTGCCTGGTTTTCATATCAGGGTTATTCTGGCTTCATAGAATGAATTTGGAAGTGTCATTTCCTTTCCTATGTTCTGAAATAGTTTGAGTAGTACTGGTATAAACTCTTTGAATGTGTGGTAGAATTCACCAGTGAAGCCATCTGGACCAGGGTTTTTTTTTAGGAGTTTTTTTTATTAACTTTTCAATCACTTCTCTTGTTATGGGTCTGTTCAGATTTTCAACATCAGTTTTTCTTAGTTTGGGTCAGTAGTGTGTTTCCAGAAACGTATGCATTTCCTCTAGTTTTTCCAATTTTTTTAGAGTGTAGTTTTTGATAATACTGTGTTATAATCCTTTTTATTTCAGTTGGGTCTCTTTTAATATCCCCCATTTCATTTCTTATTTGGGTTATTTGTGTCCTCTCCTGTTCCTCTTTTGTCAGTCTGGCAAGTGGTTTCTCGATTTTGTTGATCCTTTCAAACAGCCAACTTTTGGTTTTGTTGATTCTTTCTATTGCTTTTCTCTTCTCTATTTCATTTATTTCTGCTCTGATCTTTATTATTTCCTTTCTTCTAGTGGCTGAGGACTTTTTATTGCTTTTCTCTTTCTATTTGTTCGAGTTGTGTAGTCAATGTTTTGATTTTGTCCCTTTCTTCTTTTTTGATATGTGCATTTATTGCTATAAATTGTCCTCTGAGGACTGCCTTTGCTGTGCCCTAAAGGTTTTCATTCTCATTTGATTCTAGGAATTTTTGATTCCATCTCTGATTTCTTCTATTACCCAGTGGTTTGTAAGCAGGGTGTTATTCAGTTTCCATGTAATTATTATTTTTTCCTTGCTCTTCATGTTGTTAATTTCTACGTTGATGGTGTTGTGGTCAGAGAAGATACTTTTTATTATCTCAACCTTTTGGATCTTGTTGAGGATTGGTCTGTGGCCTAAGATGTGGTCTATTCTGGAGAACGTTCCATGTGGATTGGAAAAGAATGTGTACTTTGCTGATGTTGGGTGTAATGTTCTATATATGTCTGTGAAGCCAAGTTAGCCGATTGTGCCATTTAGGTCTTCTGTATCTTTGCTGAGTTTCTTTATAGATGTCTTGTCCTTTACCAAGAGTGGTGTGTTGAAGTCTACTATTATTGTGGAACTGTCAATTTCTCTTTTCAGTGCCGTTAAAGTTTGTTTTATGTATCTTGGACCTCTGTCATTGCTTGCGTATGTGTTTATTATGGTTATGTCTTCATGATGGATCATCCCCTTAATCATTATATAGTGTCCTTCTTTGTCTTTTATGGTGGATTTTGTTTTAAAATCTCTTTTATCTGAGATTAGTATTGCCACTCCGGCTCTTTTTTGGTAGCTGTTTGGTTGATATTTTTTTCCATCCTTTGATTGTCAATAAATTTATGTCTTTGATTCTAAGATGTGTCTCTTGTAGACACCATACTGATGGATCCTGTTTTTTTATCCATTCTGTCACTCTCCATCTCTTTACGGGTGCATTTAGGCTATTTATATTCAGTATAATTATTGACCGGTGTGAGTTTATTGCTATCATTTTATAGTGCTTTTTTTGTGGTGGTGATGTTTGAAAAGTTGCTTGTTTTGAGTGGAGTACAGAACAAGAGAAGGCTCTGCAACAGGTTTAGGCTGCTATGCAAGCTTCTCTGCCAGTTGGACCACATTATCTTACTGATCACATGGTGCTCGAACTTTCAGTGGCAGATAGAGACGCCATTAGGCATCTTTGGCAGGCCCCTATTGGTGAATCACAGTGCAGACCCTTAGGATTTTGGAGCAAAGCACTGCCATCCTCCACAAATAACTACTTTCCTTTTGTGAAACAGCTTTTGGCTTGTTACTGGACCTTAGTAGAGACTGAACACCTAACCATGAACCACCAAGTCACCAGGCGGCCTGAGCTGCCCATCGTGAACTGAGTTTTGTCTGACCCTCAGAGCCTTAAAGTTGGATGTGCACAGCAGCACTCCAATACTAAATTGAAGTGGTGTATATGAGATTGGACCCAAGCTGGAACTGAAAGCACAAGTAAGTTGCATGAGAAAATAGCCCAAATGCCTATGGTCTCTAGTCCTGTCACATTATCTTTCTTCTCCCAGTCTGAACCTACTGCCTCATGGGAGGTTCCTTATGATCAGTTGACTGAGGAAGAGAAAATTCATGTCTGGTTTACAGATGGTTCTGCCTGATATGCAGGCCCCACTCAAAAGTGGACAGCAGAGGCACTACAGCCCTTTTCTAAGATCTCCCTGAAGGACAGTGGTGAAGGGAAATTCTCCCAGTGGGCCCAACTTCAAGCAGTGCACAGGGTTGTTCACTTTGCTTCAAAGGAGAAATGGCAAGATGCGTGATTGTATAGTGATTCATGGGCTATGGCTAATGATTTGACTGGATGGTCAGGGACTTGGAAGGAACATGACTGAAAAAATGGAGACAATGAAGTATGGGGTATATGGATAGACCTCTTTCAACAGGCCAAAGAAGTGAAGATATTTGTGTCTCATGTGAATGCTCACCAAAGGGTGACCTCAGCAGAGGATGAGTTTAACAATCAAGTAGATAGGGTAATGCACTCTGTGGAAACCAGTCATCCTCTTTCCCCAGTGACTCTCATCATTGCTAAATGGGCTACTTATACTTCTGCATTGGTATGCAAATAAAGAAGTTACCATACTGGCTGTTGTGATTGATCCTGATTACCAAGGGGAAATCAGATTGATATTACAGAATGGAGGTAAAGAAAAATATGTCTGGAATGCAGGAAATCTCTTATTAAGTCTCTTAGTACTACCATACGCTGTTATTAAAGTCAGTGGAAAACTATAGCAACCCAATTCCAACATGGCTACTAATGGACCAGACCCTTTAGGAATAGCAGTTTGGTTCACCCCACCAGGCACAGAACCACGACCAGCTGAGGTGCTTGCTGAGGGCAAAGGGAATACAGAATGGGTGGTGGAAGAATGTAGTTTTAAATATCAGCTACAAAAAAGTGACGAGTTGCAGAAACGAGCACTGTATTTGTTATGAGTATTTCTGCTTTGTATGTGTGTGTCTTAGTTGTCTAGTGCTACTATAACAGAAATAGCACAAGTGGATGGCTTTAACAAAGAGGAATTTATTGTCTCACAGTCAAGGAGGCTAGAAGTCCAAATTGAGGGTACCACCTCCAGGAGAAGGCTTTCTCTCTCTGTAGGCTCTGGGGGAAGGTCCTTGTCATCAATCTTCTCTGGTCAAACAGCTTCTCAGCACAGGGACCCTGGGTCTAAAGGACTCACTATTCTCCTGGCTCTTCTTTCTTGGTTGTATAAGGTTCTCATGTCTCTCTGCTCACTTCTCTCTCTGTATCTCAAAAGATATTGGCTTAAAACAAAACCTAATCTTGTAGATTGAGTGCTGCCTCATTAACGTAACCACTGCTAATCCCATCTCTTTAACATCATACAGATAGGATTTACAACACATGGGAAAATCACATAAGATGACAAAATGGTGGACAATCACACAATACAGGGAATCATGGCCTAGCCATGTTGAAAGATATTTTGGGGGACACAATTCAATCTTTGACAGTGTGGATCAAATATTTTTGTTTTCCTCACTTATAAAATATATGATGTAAACAGGGCTAGTGTTTTTTTGGTCGTATGTGTGTTATTTGTACCATGTTAGGTGCACGTATGACTTTATAATTGTCTTTATTCAGAGATTATGTATGGTTTAAGGAGATGTGTACAGGTGTCAAGTTGACAAGGGGTGGTCTGTGGTCTTTAATGTTAGGTATCAACCCAGCTGGGCCATGATTCTCAGTAGTTTGGCAGTTACGATATAGTTTGGCAGTCATGATGATGTGATCACTTCCATGATAAGATTTGATATAATGTGATCACCTCCATGATGGGATCTGCTGTGAGTAGCCAACCAGTTGAAAAGTAGTTTCCTTAGGGGTCTGGTTTGCATTAGATGTAAGTGGACTTTGGCAAGGCTTGAGGGCTTTTGCTCACTTTGGATCCTGCTGCTTGCTCCTGTTCATCTGACCTCCAGTTCTTGGGACTTGAACTAGCAGCTTATCTGTTGTCTTCCCTGCCGATCTTGGGATTCCTATATCTTAGCAGCCTGTGAGCAAGAACACTGCTCTATGACCTGCCTATCTTGGGTTTGCCAGCCCCTGTGGCTTAGTGAATCAGGACAGGCCTCTAATCTGAGGCACTAACTTGGAACTTTCCAGCCTCTACAATCACATGAGCAATTTCCTTGATGTAAATCTGTCTGTATATATATTTACACACTTTACTGGTTTTGCTTTTCTGGAGAACCCAGCCTAAGACAGGTACCTACGTGTTCCTCTAATAATCTAAGTAATATCATGCTGATGAATTGTGTTCCCAGAACACGTGCTCAAGTCCTAACTCCCAGGGCTTGTGAATGTGACATTATTTGAAAATAGGGTATTTGAAGGTGTAATTAATTAGTTTAAGATGAGGTCATACAGGGTTAGACAGGGCCCTAAATCCAATAAGACTGGTGTCCTGATGAGAAGAGAGGACAGAGACATGGAAAGGACACCATGTGACAGCAGAAACAGAGATTGGAGTGATGTATCTACAAGCCAAATAAGACCAAAATTTGCTGGCAACCACTTCTAGCTAGAAGCAAGAAGGGATCCTCTTCCTTCTAGAGCCTTCAGAGAGATCCTGGTCTTGCCAACACCTTGATTTTGGACTTCTGGCCTCCAGAATTGTGAGAAAAAAAAAAATTTCTGTTATTTTTAAGTCACACAATTTGTGGATTTTTTTTTTTTTAATGGCAGCCCTAGGAAACTAATGCACGTGACTATATGTGTTATTTACCTAAAATCCCTCTACCTCATTCTGCAAAATTCACAAAGATTCTTCCATTCCCAGTCAAATGTAACCTTCTTTTTCAGGCTTTTACTCATCCCTGCAGTCACAATTAAAGGCACAATGGTGTCACACTAGTTAAGTGCTTGGCCTTAACTGAAAGTTTAGCAGCTTGAATCCACTCAGCCACTCTGGGAGAAAGACCTAGCGATCTGCTTCTGTAAATATTACAGAAAGAAAATAGTATAGGACAAGTTCTGTTCTGTCACATGGGGTTGCTATGAGTTGGAATCGACTCAAGGCACCCCAAAACAATTTATTTTTACTTTGGTTTATTAAAAATAGTACACTTTTCAATGATTAGGATTGTCTCTTCAACTTTTTATGCTTTGTGAACAGGAGTATCTTGTGTATGGTAAGCATTCACTACCCATTTTTTAATACATGAGATTTTATTGTGTATAAAATATGTTCAATTCTAAACTTGTTTGGTATGTTTCACTGAACTCAAAAAGTGAAATATTTGAGTGGTTATTTGAGATTTTAACATTTATAGTTATCGCATATAAACTAGACACAGATCAACTTCTAAGTTATTCTCAAAAAATAAGCTGCAACTTATATTCTCATTTCATTGAATTGGAATTCTGTCAGATATAAGAGAATAAAATTGCTCAGGATCTGCCAGTTCTGGGATATTCACGAAACATTTTCTTTTCTAAGAAATGTGTCTTTGGCTTAGCTGAAGCTAATCTTTCCTCCAGGCCAAAAAGTACCCTGAGCCAGTCTGGAAGGATCAGGGATAAGGAGACCCATAGCCATTCTAAATTCAATATTTAATGAGGAGTCCTAAATATAAATATCTCCAACAATTGTAAGTATTCGTCGCCCTCTACATTATGTAAATTCAAGGCACATCCCAGTGAGACATCTTTTTAAAGTGAAGGCAATGCCTGTCTGAGATATAGTACTATGCTAAGATGAAATAAAATAAATTCTGTGGATTCCAGGGAGAGTAGCAGTCTTACGTCTCACAGATGAGTTGAAAAGATAGATGAATATAAATTTCTGGGTTTGCATATCTAAAGCCTTTTATAACATTATATCTTTTGTTCTCAAATACATGTTCTTGTCATGAAAATACTCCTAATACTTTACTTAACAAAAAGTGCTCTGAACAACTATATGGACAAGAGAGATTGACATATTAAATAGTATTTCTAAATATGAATATATAGAGAAAAATAAGTTTCAAAAAGCAATTCAGTGAAGTAGGGAAATCACCTGGGAATAGCTAGTGATGCTGCATAAGCAGCTATTGTTAACTAACAATTCCACGTTAGATTAAAATTTTCCCTGCTTTGGGAGATTTTATTGTTCTGGTGTTTATTTGTTTATAAACCTGCAGGAGGGTCTTTTTTTTTTTTTTTTTTTTTCTTTTCCTACATCTATTCTGGGCAATATTCACAGCAACTCATAGCTTTACTTCTTTATTTTAGAACCAGGGATTATATAATTTATTACGTTTATTCAAAAGGAACTGTTTTTGAATGTATAGCATGTGTCAGGCACTATTCTAAATACTTGACACACATCAGTGAACAACAACAACAACAAAAAACCTAGCAAAATAACTCTAATTACTTGGGGCTTACAGCCTAGAAAGGACTTAGAGATAGAAAATAATATAGTAAATAGGTAGAATACATTGTATGCTAGAAGGAGACAACCGCTATGGATAAAGGAAAAAAAAGTAAACCAATTTAAGAGGAAAGGGGGACACCAATGGTGAGAATGGGTAGGTAAGTCTCGGATTTCAAGGTAGACATTAATAAGGTAAGTTTTAATCAAAGACTTGAAGGATGTGAAGGAATTGGTCATGAAGATTTGTGGGGGACGAGCCTTCTAGAGAGAGGGAATATTGTGGAAACACATAGCTTACTTTTGATAAACTAAGGGAAGTATAATGACTGTATAGCAGAAGACTCTGAAGTAAAATACTTATCCTGCATTTTCTGTCTGTTTTTGAGAGTTAATGTTAAGTACGAGGGAATGCTTGGTACTATAGATTTGTGGCTCCCAATCTAATAACTAGTGTTCAAGGTAGGTATTTATCATTCCTTTTTAAACAGATGGGAAAAATAGGTATAGAGAAATTAAAGGCAGTTTCCTGACTCATAACTAGTAAGTGTTGGGACTAGGATTCCAATAAATCCAAGCATGTGTGTGTGTTTACATTTCAAATTTCCTTTTTGCAAAGACTTTTTATTAGGCAAACTTTTTATTATGCAAAATAGCACATATACAACTTCTTTTCTTGACCACAAGTGTAAAGTTTTTGCCTAGAAAATTCAAACTTTGTTTTCAATAGTTTTTAAGCTACTAATGAGAAACTGCTGTTCTTATATGCCTTCGAGTCTGTTCCCACTCACACGACCTTATGTACAACAGAAGTGAACAGTGCCTGATCCTGCACCATCCTCACAATCATTGCTATGCTTGAGCTCATTGTTGCAGGCACTGTGTCAATCCATCTCATTAGGGCTTTCCTCTTTTTCACTGACCCTCTGCTTTACCAAGCACGATGTCCTTCTCCAGGAACTGGTCCCTCCTGATTACATGTCCAAAGTATGTGAGACAAGGTCTTGCCATGCTTGCTTCTAAGGAGCATTCTGGCTGTACTTCTTCTAAGATAGATTTGTTCATTCTTTTAGCAGTCCATGGTATATTTAATACTCTTTGCCAACACCATAATTCAAAGGCATCAATTTTTCTTTGGTCTTCCTTATTCATTGCCCAGCTTTGGCATGCATATGAGGTGATTAAGAACACCGTGGTTTGAGTCAGGAGCACCTTAGTTCTCCAAGTGACATCTTTGCTTTTTAACACTTTAAAGAGGTCTTTTGCAGCAGATTTGCCCAATGCAATATGTCATTTGATTTCTTAATTGACGCTTCCATGGACATTTATTGTGGACCCAAGTAAAACAAAATCCTTGACAACTTCAATCTTGTCTTCTTTTATCATGATGTTGCTTATTGGTCCAGTTGTGAGGATTTTTGTTTTTTTTATGTTGAGGTGTAATCCATACTGAAGACTGTGATCTTTGATCTTCATCAGTAAGTACTTCAAGTCCTCTTCACTTACAGCAAGGAAAGTTGTGCTATCTGCATATGGCAGGTTAATGAATCTTCCTCCAACCTGATGCCCCATTCTTCTTCATATAGTCCGGCTTCTCTATTATTTGCTCAGCATACAGATTGAATAAATGTAGTGAAAGGATACAACCCTGACACAAACCTTTCCTGACTTTAAACCACTCAATATTCCCTCGTTTTGTTTGAACAACTGCCTCTTTGTCTATGTACAGGTTCCTCATTAGCACAATTAAGTGTTCTAGAATTCCCATTCTTTGCAATGTTATCTGTAAATTTGTTATGATCCACACAGTCAAATGCCTTTGCATAGTCAATAGAACATAGGTAAATATCTTTCTGGTATTCTCCACTTTCAGCCAGGACCCGTCTGACATCAGCAATGATATCCCTCAGTCCACGTCCTCTTCTGAATCTGTCTTGAATTACTGGAAGTTGCCCGTTGATGTATTGCTGCGACTGCTTCTGAATGATCTTCAGCAAAATTTTACTTGTATGTGATATTAATGAATTGTTCAATAGTTTCCATATTCTGTTAGGTCACCCTTCTTTGGAATGGGCACAAATATACACATCTTCTTGTTCATTGGTTAGGTAGCTGTCTTCCAAATTTCTTGGCAGAGATGAGTGAGCACTTCCAGTGCTGCACCCGTTTGTTGAAACATCTCGATTGGTATTCCGTCAATTTCTGGAGCATTGTTTATTCAGATGCCTTGAGTGCAGCTTGGACTTCTTCCTTCAGTACCATCGGGTGCTTGAACATATGAAAGTCAACCAATTCTAATGAGAAGCTAGCCAATGGAATTTTATTCAAGTAATCCTGGATAGTTAAACTTCAGAGCACTTGCTCATTATTTCTTCCTCATGTATTTGAATTAAAATATACTGTAACTTTGAAACAAAAATCTGTATTTAGGCCTATATATTTTAATGAGTTAAACCAATTAGTTGTAATTGGGTTGATTCTGACTAATGGCCACCCCATATGTGTCAGAGTAGAACTGTGCTACATATGGTTTTCAAAGGCTAATTTTTCAGAATGAGATCTCTAGGCCTTTCTTCTCAGTTGCCTTTCTTTCGAACTGCCAACCTCCTTTTGGATAACAGTTGAACACTTAGCCATTTGCTCCATCTAAAAAAAATAAAAAATAAAAAAAAATCCATTGCCCTTGAGTTGATCACCACTTACAGAAGCCCTATAGGACAGAGTAGAACTCCCTCTTAGGGTTTCTAAGGCTGTGATCTTTAAGGAAGCTGACTGCCGTATCTTTCTCCCACTGAGTGGCTGGTGGGTTCAACCTTTCAGTTAGCAGCCAAGTATTTAACAGCTGTACCACCAGGGCTAGGCCCAGGAACTCATTATTAACTTTTTTTGATCGTGTTAGTTGTTATGGCAATTGGCTTGAAACCAATTGCACCTTTTTCCAATGGGCTATATTTATAGAAAATGTGAATGTTTCAGGTTTGTACAATTAATCAGTCATTTTTATAACACACTGGACTATAAAATTCCCCTTCGGTTTAGGTTCTATGTAGGTCACTCCTCTCCTTTTAACTTATTCTTTATGCACTATGTAAATAGTGTATTTTATATGATTATGCTTTGATTCTATTTCAAAGTTTTTTTTCCCTTTGTACTTTAACCAGAGAGATAGCCTATCCCTATTACAATAGATAGCTAACGGTATCCTTTAAATAAAAGTAAAATTTATTTTAATTAGTTTAACTCTTAGAAAGCAATCATGTTTCTATCTTGGAGGGAATTGTATTTTACTTTCCAAAAAGCTAACTAACATATTTTGCATCCTATTAATCTAGGCAACAAAAAGTTTCAATAGTATGGAATTTTTAATAAATGCAGTGAAAAATGGGTTTATCTAAAATAAGTTAGATCTTGTGGGGTTTTGGAGTAGGGAGAATGAAAAGGAAACTTAATCAGTCTTAATTTATTTTCATGAAGAATCCAATAACTCAGACTTTTTCTATTTTTTACTGAGTATCTTAGATGAAGACAATGAAGGATGACTATTTGGTCATACTCTCCCTGACGTATCAACTGTTATAAATTTAAACCTTTTATTTATGGTAATGGAAAAACCATCCACTGTTCCCCCTACTCATTCCCCATTAGACTCACTAATTCTAATTCTATGAAAGAAAGCATTAAAAAATTGAATCATATTTTCTAAGTCTGAAATTGCATCTCTGATTCCAAAAAAACAAACCCACTGACGTCTAGCTGATTACAACTCATAGCTACCCTATAGGACAGAGTAGAACTGCATCATAGTGTTTCAAAGGCTGTAAATTTGTATGGCAGCAGACTGCCACATCTTTCTCCTATGGAGTGGCTGGTGGGTTTGAAGCCTCAACTTTTCGGTTAGTGACCAAGGGCTTTAACCACTGCACCACCAGGTCTCCTTACATCTCTGATTAACAAACATGATTTCATAAAAAAGATCCTTAAACACCGATTCTTCCCCATTGTACTATGTTTTGGTTTGTTTGTTTTAAACAATTGCCTTAGATGAAACATGGCTAACTTAAAACTTTTAAATAACTTTTGCACTGGAAAAATCTGGCTGAAATTCTCACATAAACTTCTCTATTTTCTGTGTTTTTTTTTTTTTTTTAACAAATCTAGAAACTGGTTATTTTATTTTTACCTTTTTAGTTACCTCTTTTAAAGCCAGTCTCTCAGTGATTTCTTTTCTCCCTGCTTCAGCATGTCATTAGGTGTGTGTGATTTATTGTCTCTAAGCCCTTCTAACTTGGACTGATCAGACGTCATGAAATACTTTCCCCACATTCTCCCATGAGAGTTGCAATTTATCATATATCATCATTTTTTCATATAAATGTTTTGGGAAGCATTTCTTTTTTCTAAAATTCATTATATAAGTTTGATCCCCCCAAATTTTTGTGTTTGCTATGTACTTAATGTCTTTTCCCACTCTTTTGGATTTTTAAAATAGCTTCTAAACCACTTCCTTGTCCCTTTCTAATCTACTTTCTATACTGCTGCCACTATGAACTTTTATACTGCAACTGTTATTATTTTACCATCCTACTTACATTTTTTCATTTGAACTATACCACCTGTAATAATAAAAAAAAATCTAATCCTTGGATTGGCATTCAAGGCTCCTCTTTATCTGAGCCCTTACTATGCAGCAATCTCATCTCCTGCTGCTAGAAGCCATGTGACATATTGTTGTAGTTTCTTAAATGGGCCACACTGCATTTCAATTATTTATTTAAATATAATTTATCCCTTTTAGACCTTGAAATCCTTGAGGACTTGGATTTCATTTCACTCATCTTTGGATCCAGACACATGCTTATTGTGGCATGTTGAGCTTTCTTGTTCTTTTTAATATTATATTTCAATTTAACATCTATTTTTAAAGGTCACTATACCTTAGGTGATGATTTGATAAAAGAAAATGAGCAGCAATATGGGAATCAGAAGTGCTGGATTATGATTTCAGCACTACCGCCTACTAGCCACATGATTGCCTAAACCCCAGATTCAGTATCTGTAGAGCAGGAAGAATAATTCCTACCCTTCCTCCTTCTAGGTTGTTATGAGGATCACAAATGGCAACATTTATAAAGATGGTTTGTGCACTGTAAAGTTCAATAAAAATAATATGTATTACTATGATTTAAAAGTAAGTGAAAATGCCTTATAAAAATCTTTTCCCTTCTCAGTAAACACAGTAATATGGATGACAGTAATATGGATGACAATAAGATTGTTTAAACTGAAATATATTCCCTCAACGAAAAACAAGCTTTTGGCTGATAACATTTTAAAAACTGTTTTCTATGTTCTCATGGACAGGGTTATATGTATGCTTTTACACGTGTGTGTGTTTTAGTATTTGTGTGTGTGTGTGGTTATTACTGCGATTTGGCTCAGATACGCCTTTCTCCTCTATACTTTTTAAGGGTTTAATAACACTATGTTAATATGTTTTATGATTAGCACACATAATAGGAAAAAATTCAAGCAATTTTATGATTCCCTTATTATGCCTTCTACAGAAACACGTAATATTAGACAGTAAATTAAAGTTCTATAGCATTAAAATTTCAGAATCACAGTACTGATTTGTTTAAAACAATTTCAACGACAAAGAAAGTAAGGTGAGATAGACTAAAAGATTCTTTGAATTATATCATCAAGTTTCTAAATATCAAAGATTCAAAACGTACTTCCCTTTCAGATATTCTTTCTTTCTTTTTTTTTTTTTTCAGTTTTATTTTAAAGGAATGAGACAGATGGGGAGGATGGTTGAGACACTGATGGATGTTTTAATCCAGAAAGCTGGTTTCTAAGTCTTGACTTTATCTTGCCAGTTATGAGCAGTAGCTTTGCTCACCCTCAGTTCATTGCCGCAGTGTGAAAAGGGAACCAACAAGTGATGCTGCTGTTGCTTGCAGACACTGACGTGACCCAAGAGGTGTTGCCTGTGGGAGAACGACAGGGGTACCGCCTGTAACAGGAATGATTAACTGCTGTGAAGTAGGAGTGAAAACATTTATCAGAATGTTAAAAATTTAAGATCAATTTTTGTGGCAGATGAGGATGGCATATAATAGTCACTTCTTGCTTCACACTGGATTTTACAACTTGCCACTTTTAAACTTTACTCTTCATTTCCATAAATTCATTTTGTATTTGCTAATATAAACAAGCATACTTCTTGATCTAATATTTTGCCACTACCAGGCCCAATCTTTCCTTCCTTTATAATGTTCAAACTAGCATCCTTGATATTCATATAAACTATATTGTTGTCGTCGTTGTTAGGTGCTGTACAGTTGGTTCCGACTCATAGCAACCCTATAGGACAGAGTAGAACTGCCCCATAGGGTTTCCAAGGAATGGCTGGTGGATTTGAACTGCTGACCTTTTGGTTAGCAGCTGAGCTCTTAACTACTACACCACTAGGGCTCCTATAAACCATATAGATTCTATGATAATTTATGATAATTTGATTTGTTGGGATTATTTTCATTATAGTCACTATTTTGTATGGCACATACATTATTTTTAGTGTTATATAGAACTGCTTGGTTCTCTCACCTTTTCTCATCTCCTTATTTTGTCCCTTGCTGGGTCTCAATTTATAATTTAAGCAGAAAATAAAAATATATAAAACAAAAACTTCCTTAGTACAATATTACTGAAGAAAAATTCATATGTAAAAGTATTAATGTTGGCTCAACTGCAAGTTGCTTTTGAAAAAGAAATCAGTATTTATATTTCTATTCTTTTCACTTATTATTCTGGCTCACCTTTCAGAAATAACAATAATATTAACCTATTATTGGGTACTCACTATTACCTGGATAGGTATTAGATGCTTTATATGCAATTTTATATTTAATTCTCATTAACTGTGCTACAGATGATAATACTGAGGCCCAGAGAACAAACTAATTCTCTTATATTCTCACAATTCACCTGACAGGTGGAAAAATAAATTTCATTAAGAACTGTCTGATGCTAAAATCAGTGCCCTTTCTATTATTAAATAGACTTTCTGAGGTTTCATCTTCTAAAATTCATTTTCTATATCATTGCTGTCTTTTGTATTTTGTAAAAATTTTAAGTGCCTTTCTTCTTTCATTTTTTCCAAGATATTTAGTGTACAGAATGTTAGAGAAAAAAAAAAAAAAAAGAAACGAAAAACGTCTGGGATCTCAGACTTTGACTCCAAACATGGCTTAACCAAGTTTTAACTTTGAAGTCCCAGGCACAGAAGAATCACTCTAAGCTCTAATTTTCACATATATGAACTGAAGATGGCAACAAACAAGATCTTCATAAGAATTTGATGAAGAAATATGTCAAATATTGCTATAATAAGTAACGTGCTGTTTCCTACACTGGTGTACTTAATGAAAGTTTATTATTATGCCAGGAGTTCCTGGGTTGCCCAGTTAAATGCTCGACTACTATCCAAAGTGTTGGCAGTTCAAACTCACCCAGAGGAGCCTAAGAAGAAAAGACTGGTGATTTGCTTCTGAAAGGTTACAGTGTTGAAAATCCTATGGAGCAGTTCTACTCTGCAGAAAAGTGTTGCTATGAGTCAGAATTGACTAGAGAATAACTAACAACAATATTATTATGTCTCATTATGACTTAACATTTAGAATTCCTAATTAAAAAAATACAATTTTGCATTTGCCTTTCATGTCATTGACTTTTTCTCTTCGATGGCATATTTTACACAGAAATTTCTAGAAATGGTTTGAGCCTAGGAAAGTCTCTGGGAAATAACAGAAACTTGTTTTCAGTATTGAGAGATAAATGATAGGTCTTTAGTGACTAGAATAGAAAAGCATAACAGACTTTATTTGCTGTATAGAACATAAACACAGTACTTTAAACTCCTTACTTATTTGTATTTTAGTTTAGCTAAGTGACACATAGTCTTTACTGACTTCAACAAATTAATTAGTTGCAGAGGAAATCACATTAGTTTAGTATTGCATATACTCAGTTTTATGAGGAATTGATGAAACTGTTTTGACTAATAATGTACTATTTTTACTTTTGAAGATTTACTAAGATAACAGTGGTATAGTGTTTGAATGATCACTAGTGGGCTATAGCCAGTCATGTGCTGATAAATGTTTAACAACCAGCTCTTCAGGATAAAAGAAAACACACACACAAGCTATCCTGATTTGTAGTGTTCACTGGTTTCCTTGGTGCAAATACTCCCATCCTAGCTGATTTTAAGCAACCAAAGTGATACCACTAAAAAAGAAGTTAGGAAGATCTCCAGAACACCACTAGACCCAGCTCACTTAGAGGCAAGTATGCTTGACAAACAGAACAGATGCATTTTGGTGGTTGTTCAACAAGTTTCTGAGAATAATGCAGAGAATTTGGAAATAAAAACAAGATGCTGTAAGGCAATTAGACAATTAATTGCCTTACTGTATAAAGACTCATTTTAGATGCTACCCAATGATTCAAGAAAGCAAGAAACAACTGCACGTTTTGAACAAATCACTTCTATCTGGTTAAATAAACATTTTAATAATGTTTTACTAGGACAACTCAATTCCATTTTTGAGACCAAACAACCCATTCTTATGCATGCTTTTGCTTAGCAAAATGTTTGTTGCTGAACTCAGAAATAACAACAAGTCAATAGGCAGTGGTGTAGGAAATAAAGAGCACCATTTAATTTAAAAAGATGAGACAATGAAGGCAAGAGAATTAAAAAGAAAAAGATAATTTATTTTTCCTATGGGTTTCTCGACAATTCTCTGAATACAATACTCATATCAGTGGAGTACTTTGTAACAACCCAGTTTAAAACCTACAGCAAGACTTTCAATGTCCATTGATAATTTAATATACTTTCAATTAAGAGGGAACACAAGATCTTAATAAACAAATATTTATTATAATCATAAAATTGTATATCAGAAAAAATACCCTTAAGCTAGTCTATATGTCTTTGTGTTATCTGGAATTATAGCCATAACTCTGACATGTGGGGTTATCAAATAAAATAAAGGCATAAACCATTTTCACTTTTCAAGTTTAATTGGAAAAAGCTTATTTCTAAAAAGAAATATGGCCAAATGCTTAGAAAATGGTTCTAAAACTACACCATTATCTTCCAAAATGTTGTTAGTAGGTCTCTGGAATGTCAAGTTCAAGGTTTATTTGTTTTACTTGCTTAAATAAGTATGGAAATTGTGCACTGAACTTATCAATACTTAGTAATTATTTATGTTATGGAATGTGTCTCTCATTGTGTGTGTAAATACTATACTTGAGCATTTCCTTCTGTAATAAAGAAGTTTTCATACATTTCATTTCTATATAGTCTCAAATTATAAAGTATCGGTAGTTTCTTATGTTAACTCATCTAGGAAAATTGTTTTAAATTAGAACAATATTATTAACATAGTACAAAAATTATTAATGTAAATAAAATAACAATTTACAAAATAATTAAATATAGTAAAAAATAATAATAATAAAAGGGTGATTTAATGCTGTTCCTGAAGGTGGACAGGGAGAAAACTTGAAAACTGACAAGTTATCCTTTACTTACTACTGATTGAGGGATCTTAGTAAATAAGGGAAATTCATTTTGATTTATTTTTCTTGTATTAATGAGAAAAATTTTTATCACTAATGAGCAAAAATTAAATTCAACAAATCTACCAAGCCCATAATATATTCAGGTATGTGTGTATAAGCACAGACATAAGCGTGAGCAAGGCATGATATTTTCCTTCAATATAGTAGGAGAGAAAGGCACATTCCCATATACGTATAAGACAAAAACAGAACAGACACTTAACGAAACACACACACTTTCATAGAAGTCCATTTCACCTGAATGAAAATTAACCAAAAGTACGTGGATGAGATGGGTTTGAAAGAAATCAGATGTGTAGAGGTAATGATGACGGTAACAGAGAGCCAGAAGGAAATGAAATATCAAAAGTCCTGAGATACGAAAACATAAGTCATCTGTTGAAAAGCAAGTCTCTCCCATGGTCTTGGGGAACATCTAGCTCAATTGGCATAGCATAGTTAATAAAGAAAATGTTCTACATTTTACCTTGGTGAGTAGCATCTGGGGTCCTTAAAGCCTGCAACCAGCCGTGTAGGATACTCCACTGGTCTCACCCCTTCAAGAACACGGGAAAATGCATAAAACAAGACACAAGGGAAAGATTAGTCCAAAGGACTAATGGACCACAACCACCATGGCCTCCACCAGACTGAGTCCAGTACAACTAGAAGGTGCCTGGCTACCACCACTGACTGCTCTGACAGGGATCGCAATAGAGGGTCCCAGACAGAGCTGGAGAAAAATGTAGAACAAAATTCTAACTCACAAGAAAGATCAGACTTACTGGCTTGATAGAGACTGGAGAAACCCCAAGAAAATGGCCCCCGGACACCCGTTTAGCTCAGTAATGAAGTCACTCCGAGGTTCACCCTTCAGCCAAAGATTAGACAGTCCCATAAAAGAAAACAAGACTAATGGGGCACAACATCCCAGGAATAAGGACTAGAAGGAAGGAGGGGACAGGAAATCTGGTAATAGGGAACTCAAGGTCGAGAAGGGAGAGTGTTGACTTGTCATGGGGTTGTTAACCAATGTTATAAAACAGTATGTGTACTAACTGTTTAATGAGAAACTATTTGTTCTGTAAACCTTCATCTAAAGTACAATAAAAAATAAAAATTAAAGAAAAAGCAAAACAACAAGAGAAGCAAGTCTCTCAATATAACTGATGCATATAATTAATTTTCCTGGGAGAGGACATGTGGAAAGGCTGATTTAGGTATAAGAATAGTAGGCTATGATTGCCATGGTGAGTTATCTGCACATCTGGTAATGGCATACAGGTGAGCTGTAATGGATATCAAATAGTTACACAGTGTTGGAAAATTATAGAAATGTGCCTACCCAGTTGGTGGTGTTTTCTATGTATTTACAACACCTTGGGATGTTTGTTAAGCATTCTATAAGAAGTACAAGTATAAATTTATTTTATTATAACCTTTATTTAAATTTTTATATAAAACATGACCACATTTGTGTTTGTTCTTAGGTGCCATCCAGTTGGTTCTCACTCAGAGTGACCCTATGTACAATAGAGCAAAACACTGCCCGATCCCACGTTATCTTAACAATTTTTGCTATGTTTGAGCCCGTTGTTGAAGGCACGGTGTCAATTCATTGAAGGTCTTCCTCTTTTTCTATGACCCTCTACTTTACCAAGCATGAAATCCTTCTCCAGGTATTATTCCCTCTTAATAACATGTCCTAAGTACTTGAGACCAAGTCTCTCCATCTTCACTTTAAGGAGCATTCTGGCTGTACTTCTTCCAAGACAGATTTGTTCATTCTTCTAGCAGTCCATGGTATATTCAATATTCTTTGCCATAGACCATAATTCAAAGGAGCCAATTCTTCTTTGGTCTTCCTTATTCATTACCCAGCTTTTGCATGCATGAGGCAATTGAAAACACCATGTTTGGGTCAGGTCCACCTTAGTCTTCTAAGTTATATCCTTTGCAGCAGATTTGACCGATACAATATGTTGTTTGATTTCTTGACTGCTGCTTCCATGGGCATTGATTGTGGATCCAATTAAAATTAAATACTTGACAATTTGAATATTTTCTCTATTTGCCATGATGTTGCTTATTGGTCCAGTTTTAAGGATTGTTGTTTTCTTTATGTTTAGGAATAATCCATAATGAAGGCTAGTACGTGATCTTCATCAGTAAGTTATTCAAGTCCTCTTCACTTTCAGCAAGGAAGATTGTGTCATCTGCATACTGCAGACTGTTAATGATTCTTCTTCCAATCCTGATGCCACATTCTTCTTCATATAGTCTAGCTTCTCAGATTATTTGCTCACTGTCTTAGGCTGGGTTCTCTAGAGAAGCAAAACCAGTAAAGTGTATAAGTATATACAGATAGAGATTTATATCAAGGAAATGGCTCACATGGTTATAGAGGCTTGAACGTCACAAGTCTGTGGGTCAGAATAGAGGCTTCTCCTGATTCAGGTAGCTGCAGAGTCTGGCGAACTCAAGATTGGCAGGTCAGAGAGCAAGGCTCTTGCTCACAGGCTGTGAAGATAGATAAATCCCAAGATTGGCAGGCAAGACCATAGGCAAGCTGCTAGCTCAAGCCCCAAGAACTGGAGGTCAGACCAACAGAAGCCAGCTGCAGAATCCAGAATGAGCAAAAGCCCACAAGCCTTGCCAGAATACCCACTTATATTCAGTACAGGCCACATGCCCAAGGAAACTCCCTTTCAACTGATTGGCTATTCACAGCAGATTCCATCATGAGGTGATCACGTTATATCAAATCTCATCATAAAAGTTTAACAACATTATACGACTGCCAAACCACTGATAATCATGGCCCAGCCAAGTTGATACACAATCTTAACCATGATTCTCAGTATACAGATTGAATAAGTACTGTGAAAGGATACACCTTTCCTGATTGTAAACCATGCAGTATCCAGTATCCCCTTGTTCTGTTAGAACAACTTGTCTATGTACAGGTTCTGCATGGGCAAAATTAAGTGTTTTGGAATTACCATTCCTTGAAATGTTATCTATAATTTGTTACAATCCACACAGTCAAATGTCTTTGCATATTCCATAAAACAGAGGTAAATATCTTTCTGGTATTCTCTGCTTTCAGCCAAGATCGGTCTGATATCAGCAATGATAGTCCTAGTTCCACATCGTCTTCAGGATCCAGCTTGCATATCTGGCACTTCTTTGTTGATATACTGCTGCCACAATTTTTAAATTATAGTCTGCAAAATTTTACTTGCAAGTGATATTAATGATACCAAAAAACAAAAATAAAAACAAACTAGTTGCCATTGAGTCAATTGCCACTCATGGGGACCCAATAGAACAGAGTAGAACCATCCCATATGGTTTCCAAGGAGTGGCTGGTGGATTTGAACTGCTCACTTTCTGGTTAGCAGCTATTTTAGCTCTTAACCAATGTGCCACCAGGGCTCTGATATCGTTTGATAATTTCCACATTCTATTGGATCATTTTTCTTTGGAATGGGCACAAATATGGATGTTTTCCAATCAGTTGGTTCGGTAGCTGTCTTCCAAACTTCTTACCGTATATGAGTGAGAGCTTCCAGTGTTGCATCCATTTGTTGAAACACCTCAAATGATATTCCGTCAATTCCTGGAATCTTGTTTTTTTCCAATGTCTTCAATACAGCTTGGGCTTCAATACCATTGATTCTTAATCATATGCAACCTCCTGAAATGGTTGAATGCTGACCAATTCTTTCTGCTACAGTGACTCTTTATATCCTTTCCATCTTCTCTTTATGTTTCCTGCATTGTTCAATCTCTTGCCCATGTTTTTGTTTGTTGTTAGGTGCCATCGACTTGGTGTCAACTCATAGCAACCCTAAGTACAACAGAAGGAAACATTTCCAGGTCCTGCACAATCCTCACAATTATTGTTATGTTTGAGCCCATTGTTGCCACCACTGTGTCAGTCTATCTCATCAAGGGTCTTCCTCTTTTTCACTGACCCTGTACTTTATCATGCATGATGTTCTTCTACGGGGACTGGTCCCTCCTGCTAATATGTCCAAACTACATGAGATAAAATTTCACCATTCTCCCTTCTAAGGAGCACTATGGCTGTATTTCTTCCAAGACAGACTTGTTTGTTCTTCTGGTAGTACATGTTATATTCAATATTCTTTGCTAATAGAATAATTCAAAAGTATCATTTTTTTTCAGTCTTCCTTATTTATTGTTCAACTTTATTTTTTTTTCATTTTGTATTTTTCTTTAATTGTACTTCACATGAAGGTTTACAGAACAAATAGTTTCTCATTAAACAGTAGTACACATATTGTTTTATGACGTTGGTTAACAACCCCACGACAAGTCAACCCTCTTCTCTTCTTGACCTGTTTATTTTTTATTTTTTTTGGTGAAAATATATGTAGCCAAAGAGACACCATTTCAAAAATTTCTACTTTCATGGCTCAGTGACATCGACTACGCTCTTCTGGTTAGCTGCTATTCTCACTTCAATGACCATTTACAGAATAAAATAGTTTCTCATTAGGACTTCCGGGCAGCATGACACTACAGTCAGAGGCACCACACCGTCCTTCCACAGCAAAGAACAGAAAAACTAAGCCAAACAGAGTCTCACGTCAATCTTGAAACCCTAACCATCAAATGAAGAGATAAAAGAAACCCTAACCATCAAATAAAGAGATAAAGAACTCAGCCAAGCACCGAATAGAATAAGAAACTGGTCAAGAACAGAGAGCGAGGAGAGATACATGCAGAGGTCCCGTATCAGCTACCGCAGCACGGATCTGCCATCTTGGACTCCTATCAGAGATCAGTGAACAGGAGGTAAGAGAAAGCAGCTTCACGGAGCTTTCAGCAGGAGACAGAACAACCAGTAACCCACAATATAGGCTTTCCCACTCCCCACCCTTCTTCACCCCCATTTAGCCTCCTCTGCTTCCTGCAGCCACAGTCTATTGGCCGGGAAGCACAGCTTCCCCCAGTGCCACTTGGATTACACCCGCCCACACTGGCCAGCTCCCTGAGTGCCATTTGTTGGCTGCTGGTGTTACTTTTTTCCACTTCTTTACATTTCTTCCTTACATCTCAGCACCTTCCCCTCCTTTCTCTCAAACACCTGGCTCCATGTGCCATCTTTCCTTCTTCCTGAAAGGCTGCAAAACACCGCTTGACTGTGAAACTACTTCCTGGCCCATATTGTCACACTGTTGGGACCCCTGGGGCTTTTCTATTTGTTTGTTTGTTTCCTCTGATTTGTCCTGTTTTTTTTTTTTTTTTTCTCAGCTTGGGAGTCCCTTCTAGCTGGGCAGTACCACGTGGCTTGGAAGCTAGTCCCTTACTCAGTGCAGACACACAGGGACTTCTCTGAGGGCATTTCTTTTTTCTTGTTTGTTTTCGTTTTTTTTTTTTTTCCATTTCTTTGTTTACTTCTCTTCTCTCTCTTATTCCCTTTTTGTCTTTCTTCATTTCCAGTTTCTCAATTTATTCATTTCTTTCTTCTACCCTTTTTCTTTTTTTTTATAATTTTTGTTTTCCCCATTTCTCAGTCTCTCATCTCTCCACTCCAATAGCAAGCTCCCTTAGCACTCTTTTATGTTTGTGTGTATGTCTTTGGCTACCGTTCCTCTCTCCTCTCTCTGATCTTTCTCATACCCATCTTAGCTCCACACATAACAATCTACACATCCTTCCTGCCTACCTGCACTGTGTGCTGAATGTCACACTCCCAAGCAGCATAGGCATTGCCTACTAGAACCTACTCTGCACTGATTCCTGGTTTGCACTGTCAGCCTTGGTAAGTGCCACAAAAAAACAATCCCAGAAACTCCTCTTCACCTGGACCTGCCCTGCTGTACCGTACCTGAGTGACTGACCCTGCCCATTGGAGAAGGAGGTGAAAAGTATCATGCCTACAGATGAGCAAACAACAAAGAATGCACAGCATGCCTGCTCAGACATAACCAAATAAAATAAAAAAGCAGGACAAAAAAAACAAATCTGCAATCAATAAATGAGGAAAATAACCACTGAATGCCCCGAAGACAGCAGACATATAAAATCATTTACAAAAACAAGACAGGATGGTTCCAGTAAGCATCCAAAATAAAACACCAGATGACCTTCCAGTAAAAGAAAAGGTACTAGACCTAACTGATAGGGAATTCAAATCTTTAATATTCACAATTATCCAAGAGTAGAAGCAAAAAAAAGACAAAAATGAGAAAAAAATAGACAAATTCATAGAAAAAGCAGATAAATTCATGGAAAATACAGACCAAAAAAATGGAATAATTCAAGAAAATAATAAGGGAACAAAATGCTAAAATAAATTCACAACTAGAAATCATACAAAAACAACAATTAGAAATCCAAAAGATAAACAAGATTTCAGAAATAGACAGTGTCATAGAAGGGCTGAGGAGCAGGTTTCAAACGATGGAAGATAGGATAAGCGAAATTGAAGACAAAGACTTGGATACAACTCTGCCTGAGGAAAACTCAGAAAAAAGAACAAAGAAAAATGAAGAAACCCTGAGAATTATGTGGGATACAATCAAAAGCAAAAATAGGAGTAATCGGAGTTCCAGAACACGGGGAGAAAACAGAAAACACAGAGAGGATCATTGAAGAATTGGTGACAGAAAACTTCCCCAATATCATGAAAGATGAAAAGGTGAACATCCAAAAAGCTCAACAAACCCCATATAGGATAGACCCCAAAAGAAAATCACCAAGGCATATCATAATCACACTCGCTAAAACCAAAGACAAACAAAGAATCCTGAGAGAAGCTCAAGAAAAACAAAAAGTCACATTCAGAGGAGAAAAAATAAGACTAAGCTCTGATTTTTCAGCAGAAACCATGCAGGCAAGAAGGCAATGGGATGACATATATAAAACCTTGAAAGAAAACAATAGCCAGCCAAGAATAATATATCCTGCAAAACTCTTGTTCAAATATGATGGTGAAATTAGGTCATTTCCAGATAAACAGAAATTAAGGGAATATGTAAAAACCAAACCAAACTTACAAGACTTATTAAAGGAAGTCCTTCAATCTGAGAACAAACAATATCAGACCACAGGCTAAATATGGGACACAGGATTGTACTAGCCAGATACCACCTTAGGAAATGAACTCTTAAGGACATTGCAAAACCATAAAAATTACAAAAGGGAACCAGAGATATTAATCTGTAAATGACAACAGCATCAGAACAAAAAAGAGAGAATAAACACTGTAGGTATAGAACCTTCTAATGGAGAGGAAGTCAAGTGATACCAAGTATTAATAGACTGGTACAAATCTAGGAAGATAAGGGTAAATTTCAAGGTAACCACAAAGAAAGTTAACAAACCTACTCATCAAAATAAAGAAGAAAAACATAAAGTCTCAGTAAAAACAAAATCTACGAAAAACAAAAGAAATGAAAAAAAATCCACAAACAAGAGGAACTCAGCACAGGAGAGTAAGAGGAACAAAGAAAACGTCAGCACCACAAAAAAAGAAGCACTACAAAATGCAATCCCACTACTTGGAATATATCTTAGAGAAATAAGAGTCATCATACTAATAGACATATGCACACCCATATTCAATGAAGCACTGTTCACAATAGAAAAAAGATGAAAACAACCTAGATGCCCATCAACAGATGAATGGATAAACAAACTATGGTACGTACACACAATGGAGTATTATACAAAGATAAAGAACGATAATGAATCTGTGAAGCATCTCAAAACTTGGATGAAACTGCAGGACATTACGCTGAGTGAAATAAGTCAATCACAAAAGACAAATATTGTATGAGACCGCTACTGTATAACTCATGTAAAAGTTTACACACAAAAGGAAACAATCTTTTTTGGTTGTGAGGGATGGAAAGGGTGGGGAGGGAACTAAATAGATAAATGGTAACTTTGGTGAAGGGTAAGACAATACACATTACTGGGGAAATCAGCACAACTTGTACAAGAAAAGGTCACGGAAGCTCCATAGACACTTCCAAACTTCCTGAGGGACTGAATTGCTGGACAGAGGGCTGTAGGGACCATAGTCTCGGGGAACATCTAGCTCAATTGGCATAACATAGTTTATAAAGACAATGTTCTACTTTCTACCTTGGTGAGTAGCGTCTGGGGTCTTAAAAGCCTGTGAGTAGCCATCTAAGATACTCCACTGGTCTCACCACTTTGGGAACAACGGAAAATGAGGAGAACAATATACAAGGAAAAGATTAGTCCAAAGGGCTAATGGACCACAGCTACCAAGCCCTCCACCAGGCAGCGTCCAGTACAGCTAGATGGTGCCCGGCTACTGCCACTGACTGCTCTGACCAGGATCATAACAGAGGGTCCTGGACAGAGCTGGAAAAGGATGTAGAACAGAATTCTAACTCACAAAAAAAAAAAAAAAAAAAGACCAGATTTACCAGCCTGACAGACTGGAGAAACCCTAAGAGTATGGCCCCCGGATGCCCTTTTAGCTCAGTGATGAAACCCCTCCTGAAGTTCACCATTCAGCCAGGGATTGGACAGCCTCATAAAACTACTAACAGGACTAATGAGGCACAGCAGTCCAGGGACAAGGGCTAGAAGGCAGGAGGGGACAGGAAAGCTGGTGATAGCGAACCCAAGGTTGAGAAGGGACAGTGTTGATATGTCATGGGGTTGTTAACCTAGAGCAATATATGTACTAACTCTTTGATGAGAAACTATTTGTTCTGCTAATTTTCATGTAAGGTACAAAAAAAAATTTATGTGAGATCAAATTGACAACAGCAACTCAAAAGGTTTGATGGGAAGCCTAGGGGACAGTGAATTGAAGATAATCGTGATGAAATAATTTGGAAAAGGATAATGAGAATAACAGCACAGCTGGGAGAATGTAATTGATGTCACTTAATTGTACATGGAGAAACTTTTGTAATGGTGTGACTTTGGATATGTATATTTTCACCAAAAAAGAAGTCCTCAAGGTCAAGAAGGGAGAGTGTTGACACATCGTGGGGTTGTTAACCAAGGTTATAAGACAATATGTGTACGGACTGGTTAATGAGAAACTATTTGTTCTGTAAACTGTCATCTAAAGTACAATAAAAAAATTTTTTAAAAAAGTTGGTAGCTGTGGTCCATTAGTCCATGGACTAATCTTTTCCTTGTATCCTGTTCTCTTCATTCTCCCATTCTCCGGAAGGGGTGAGACCAGTGGAGTATCTTAGATGGCTGCTCACAGGCTTTTAAGACCCCAGAAGCTATTCACCAAGGTAGAATGTGTAACATTGTCTTTATAAACTGTGTTATGCCAATTGAGCTAGATGTTCCCTGAGACCATGGTCCCCACAGCCCTCCACCCAGCAATTCGCTCCTTCAGGGAGTTTGGATGTGTCTATGGAGCTTCCATGACCTTTCCTTGTACAAGTTGTGCTGGTTTCCCCAGTATTGTACACTGTCTCACCCTTCACCAAAGATGCCACTTATATATTGCCTATTTAGTATTTCCCCCCACCCCTCTCATCCTTGGTAACCAACAAAGATTGTTACTTTTTGTGTGTAAACTTTTTCATGGGTTTTTACAATCGAGGTCTCATACAATGTTTGTCCTTTTTTGATTGACTTATTTCACACAGGATAATGTCCTCCAGTTTTATCCATGTTATGAGATACTTCACAGATTAATTCCTTTTGTTTGTGGATTTTTTTTTTCATTTCTTTGGTTTTTGTAGGTTTTGTTTTTACTGAGACTTTATGTTTTTCCTGTTTATTTTTATGAGTATGTTTGTTAACTTTCTTTGTGGTTACCATGAAATTTACCCTTATCTTTCTAATTTTAAAGCAGTCTATTATTACTTGGTATTGCCTTGGCTTTCTCTCCATTAGAAGGTTCTATAGCTACACTGTTTATTCCTTCTTTTATTGTTCTGTTGTTGTTGTCATTTACCGATTAACTGCTCTGATTCTCTGTTGTATTTCTTTTGGTTTTGTGTAGTACTTGAGAGTTCATTTCCTAGATTGGTATCTGTCTGGTACAATCCTGAGTCCTAAATTCAGCCTGTGAGCTGAAGTTGTTTGTTCTCAGATGGAAGGACTCCCTTTAATAATTCTTGTAAATTTGGTTTGGTTTGTACATATTCCCTTAATTTCTGTTTATCTGGAAATGACCTAATTTCAGCATCATATTTGAACGAGAGTTTTGCAGGATATATTATTCTTGGCTGGGAATTCTTTTCTTTCAAGGTTTTATATATGTCGTCCCACTGCCTTCTTCCCTGCAGGTTTCTGCCAAATAATCAGAGCTTAGTCTTATTGTTTCTCCTCTGTATGTGACTTCTTGTTTTTCACGAGCTGCTCTCAGGATTCTTTGTTTGTCTTTGGTTTTGGCGAGTGTGATTATGTATGCCTTGGTGATTTTCTTTTGGGGTCTCTCCTATAAGGGGTTCATTGAGATTCTTGGATGGCCAGCTTTTCATCTTTCATGATATTGGGGAAGTTTTCTGTCAGCAGTTCTTCAATGATCCTCTCTGTGTTTTCTGTTTTCTCCCCCTTTTATGGAATTCTGATCACTTGCAAATGTTTGCTTTTGATTGTATCCCACGTAATTCTCAGGGTCTCTTCATTTTTCTCCATTCTTTTTTCTGAGTTTTCCTCAAGCAGATTTGTATCCCAGTGCTTGTCTTCAATTCCTCTGATCCTGTCTTCCACCATTTCAAATATTTTCCTCAGCCCTTCTTTGACACTGTGCATTTCTGAAATCTTGTTGTTTATCTTTTGGATTTCTAATTGTTATTTTTGTATAATTTCTAGTTGTGAATTTATTTTGGCATTTTGTTCCTGCATTATTTTCCTGATCTCTTCCATGAATTTGTCTATATTTTCCTCATTTTTGTCACTTTTTGCTTCAACTCTTGAATTCTGAATATTAGAGATCTGAATTTCATATCAGGTAGTTCTAGCTCCTTTTCTTCTACTGGAAGGTCATCTGGTGTTTTATTTTGGACACCTACTAGAACCATCCTGTCCAGTTTTTGTAAATGCTTAAATATTGTCTGCTGTCTTCGGAGCATTAAGTAGTTATTTTTCTCATTTATTGATTGTAGATTTGTTTGTTTTGTTCTTTTTTTTTTTTTTTTTTTTAATTTGGCTATGTCTGAGTAGGCTGGCTGTGTGTTCTTTGTAGTTTGCTCATCTGTAAGCACAAAACTTTTTGCCTCCTTCTTCAATTGGCAGGGTCAGTCACTCAGATATGGTACAGCAGGGCAGGTCTAGCTGAAGAGGAGTTACTGGGATGGGTTGTTTGTGGCACTTACTACAGCCACCAGGGCAGGTCGGTAATCAGTGCTGAGCAGGTTCCAGTAGGCCGCGCCTGTGCTGTTTGGTGGCAGGCTAGGCAGGATGGAGGGGGAAGATTGTGATGTGCGGAGCTAAGACGGATATGGGAGAGAAGAGAGAGGAACAGAAGCCAAAAACATACAAACAAATAGACTGCTAGGGGAGCTTGCTGTTGGAGTGGCGAGATGAGAGACTATGAAATGGATAAAAACAAAAAGGGGAAGAAGAAAAAAAAAGAAAGGATGAATAAATAAAAATTAGAAAGAAAAAGAACAGCAAAGCTCCCAGGGATCCCACCAGTGTGGCTACAAGGTCTGGGGAATTTGTTCCCAGGTGTTGAAGTACAGCCTGGCTAGAAGACATAGAGGTATTCAGCACCAGGTATTCAGAGGACAGGAAGAGAAGGAAGGTATAGAGAGATGAGAAACTGAGTAATGAAGAAAGACAAAAAGGGAAAAAGAGGGAAAAGAAAACAAAACAAATTAAAAAAAAAATGAACAAGAAAAGCTGCCCCCAAAACAGAAAAAAGGTACAAAAGAAATACCCTCAGGGATCCCTCTTCGTTTCTGCACAAGCTGAGAGGGTAGGTCCCAAGCCATGCAGCACTGCCCGGCCAGAACGGGCTTCCAACTTGAGAAAAGAAAAAGAAAACAAACAAACAAACAAAAGACCCAGGAACCCACCACTGTCGCAGCCCATACCAGGAAGCAGTTCCACACTCAGAAGGAGCTCCACAGCCCTTAGGAAGAAGCAAAGATGGCACACAGAGCCAGGTATTTGAGCGAAAGTAAGGGGTGTATGTGAGTGGTAAACAAGAAATCAAAGGAAGTGGAACAAAGCAACACCAGCAGCCAAGAAATGGCACTCAGGGAGCTGGCCAGTGTAGGTGGGTGGAATCCAAGCATCTGGTGCTTCCGGACAAAGAGACTGTGGCCATGGGAAGCAGAGGAGGCCGAGTGGGGGTAAAGAAGGTTGGGGGTGGGTGGGAAAGTGTATATCGCAAATTACCGGTTGTTTTGTCTCCTGCTGGAAGCTCTGTGAAGCTGCTTTCTCGTACCTCCTATTTGCTGGTCTCTGATAAGAGTACAAGATGGCAGATCTGTGCTGCGTTAGCTGATAGGGGACCTCTGCATGAACCTCTCTTCGCTCTCTGTTCTCTGTCAGTTTCTCACTCCATTTGGTTCTTGACTGAGTTCTTTATCTCTTCATTTGATGTTTTAGGGTTTCAGGATTGCTGTTTTCTCTGTTTTGCTTAGTTTTTCGGATCTTTGCTGTGGAGGGACAGTGTGGTACTTCTGCCTAGAGCACCATGTTGCCAGAAGTCTTCCTATTGTTCAAATTTTGCATGCATATGAGGTGATTGAAAATATTATGACTTTGGTTAGACATACCTTATTCCTCAAAGTGACATCTTTACTTTTTAACACTTTAAAGAGGTCTTTTGCAGCAAATTTGCCCAAAGAAATACATCTTGCTCACAGAATTCTTCAATATTACAACTTGAGGCTTGAAATTTTTCTTCAGTTCTTTGAGCTACAGAAATGCCAAGTGTGTTCTTTTCTTTCAGTTTCCTAACTCCAGATCTTAGTACATTTGCTTATAATAATTTACTTCATCTTCTCAAGCTGTCCTTTAAAATTTTCTGTTCATCTCTTTTACATGATCATTTCTTCTTTTCCTTTAGCTACTCTATGTTCCAAGGCAAGTTTCAGAGTCTCTTCTGACATCCATTTTGGTCTTTTCTTTCTTTCCTGTCTTTTTAATGATCTCTTGCTTTCTTCATGTATGATTTCCTTGATGTCATCCCACAACTCATCTGGCCTTTGATCATTAGTGTTATCTGTCAAGTCTATTTTTGAGATGGTCTCCAAATTCAGTTGGAATATACTCAAGGTCTTACTTTTGTTCTTTTGGAATTGTTTTAATTTTCTTCAGCTTCAAGGTGAACTTCCATATGAACAATTGATGGTCTGCTCTGCAGTCAGCCTCTGGCCTTGTTCTGGCTGATGATATGGAGGTTCTTTATCGTCTCTCTCCACAGAAGTAGTTGATTTAATTCCTGTGTTTTCCATCCAGTGAGGTCTGCATGTGTAGTCTCTGTTTATGTTGCTGAAAATTGTATTTGCAAGGAATAAGTCATTTTTTTTGCAATATCCTATCATGAAATCTCTGGTGTCTTTTCTATCACCAAGGCCATATTTTCCAACTACAGATCCTTCTTGTTTCCAACATTTGCATTCCAATCACCAGTAATTATCAATTCAGACCGCAGAAGTTGGTAAAAATCTTCAATATCCTCATATTCGGCATTAATGGTTGGTGCGTAAATTTGGATGATGGTTGTATTAACTTGTTTTCTTTGTAGGCACGTGGATATTATCCTATCACTGATAGAGTTGTACTTCAGGATAGATCTTAAAATATTCTTTTTGACAATGAATGTGACACCATTCCTCTTTAATTTGTCATTCCTGGCATAGTAGACCATATTATTTTCTGATTCAAATTGTCCATTACCTGTCCCTTTCAGCTCACTAATGCCTAGGATATCAATCTTCATGTGTTCCATTTAATATTTGATGACTTCCAATTCTCCTAGATTCATATTTCATACATTCCATGTTCCTACTATTAATGGATGTTTGCAGCTGTTTTTGTCATTTTGAGTCTGCCACGTAAGCAAGTGAGCTTCCTAAAAGCTTTACTCCATCCCAAGTCATTGAGATTGACTCTACTTTGAAGAGGCAGCTCTTTTCCAGTCATATTTTGAGTTCCTTTTAACCTGAGGGGCTCATCTTCTGGCACTCTATCTCTATCAGACAAAGTCCCCTGCTGTTCATAAGATTTTCACTTGCCATTTTTTTTTTTTTTAGAAGTATATCACCAGGTCCTTCCCCCTAGTCTGTCTTAATCTGGAAACTCAGCAGTAACCCATCCACTTTTATTGACCCTGCTGGTATTTGAAATACTGGTGACAAAGCTTCCAGGATCAGAGAAACATGCAAGCCACCATAGTACAACAATCTAATTTGCAGATTAAGCTATGTCTTGTCATTGGAGCACTAGTTTATTTAATAGGGCTTTCTCAAGGAAACTTCTTTTCCACAGTGCCCGGGGTTTGTTGATTTTGTGTTTGCTGTGGCATTGGCTTTCAGCTTATTGTGACATAATACAATTGAGTACTAACATATCCTAAATATGGCTAATATTATATTTAAACACCATTAAATTGTAAACTCTTCTTTTTTTTTTTTATTGTACTTTAGGTGAAGGTTTACAGAACAAATATTTTCTCATTAAACAATCAGTACACATATTGTTTTATGACATTGGTTAACAACCCCATGACATATCAACACGCTCCCTTCTCGGCCTTGGAGGACCTTTTTTTTTGGTGAAAATATACATAGCCAAAGATACACCATTTCAAAAATTTCTACATGTACATTTCAGTGATGTCGATTACTTTCTTAAAGTTGTGCTGCTATTCTCACTTTAGATGAAGGTTTACAGAACAAAATAGTTTCTCATAAAACAGTTAGTACACATATTGCCCTATGACAATGGTTAAGAAACCCACTACATGTCAACACTGTCCTTACTCAACCTTGGGTTCCCTATCACCAGCTTTCCTGTCCCCTCCTGCCTTCTAGTCCTTGTCCTTGGACTGCTCTGCCTCATTAGTCCTGTTTTGTTTTATGGGGCTGTCCAGTACCCGGCTGAATGGTGAACCTCGGAAGTGACTTTACCACTGAGCTAAAAGGGTGTCGGGGGGCCACACTGTCAGGGTTTCTCCAGTCTCTGTCAGGCCAGTAAATCTGGTCTCTTTCTGTGTGTTAGAATTTTGTTCTACATCCTTCTCCAGCTCTGTCCAGAACCCTCTGATGTGATCCTGGTCAGAGCAGTCAGTGGTGGTAGCTGGGTACTACCTAGCTGTATTGGACTCAGTCTGGTGGAGGACTTGGTAGCTGTGGTCCATTAGTCCTTTGGACTAATCTTTTCCCTGTATCTTGTTCTCTTCATTCTCCCTTTCTCCAGAAGGGGTGAGACTAGTGGAGTATGTTAGATGGCTGCTCACAGGCTTTTAAGCATTATGTTTCGTATTCAGATGAATGGTTATCATAAAATCTTTATACAGCACATTTTATACTTACTTCTGTATAGTCCTTAAAAGATTTGTCAAATTTAAAGATAAATTGCACATTTTTCTTCTACAAATACTCTGAATTTTGTGACATTTTGTTGGATGACAAGTGACTGTCACAAATAACCTATTGATGAGCTGCTATAAAACTGTAAATAAATGTAATTTTTCTTTCCTTAAACATAAAGGTGACCTTTCACAAGGAGAGAGAGTTAATGCTTTTCAAAGGAAATGTGTGATATGAGCAACGACGTTTTGAAAACAGGTGTTTGGAGTTGTTTCAGTTATTTTGTGATTATATTGCCATAAGTACGTTAGTAAGTAAGAATGAATAAATCTGTCTTAGAAGGATAGCCAGAATGCTCCTTAGAAGTGAAGATGGTGAGAATTCTTCTCACATACTTTGGACATGTTCTCAGGAGTGACCAGTCTCTGGAGAAGGACATCATGCTTGGTAAAGTAGATTATAAAATAGAGGAAGATCCTCAATGAGATGGATTGATACAGTGGCTGCAATGGTGGGGTCAAGCATAATAATGATTGTGAGGATGGTGCAGGACCTGGCAGTGTTTCTTTATGTTGTACAAAGGATCACTATGAGTTGGAACTGACTCAATGACACCTAACAACAGTAAGTTAGTAACTTAACTTTATAATATCATATATACTATGCATAAAAAGTAAAAAGACCAATGGAAATACAATTTCCTTATCTATTTAAAAATCTTCCAAATGAAGAGATTTAGGGGAAATTTAAACCAATTTACTAATAATTTCAACAATTTCCCATTATTTTCTAAATATTTATTGTTGTTGTTAGGTGTCATCAAGGCGATTTTGACTCATAGTGGCCCCATGTGACAAAGTATGACCGCCTCTTAGGGTTTTCAGGGTTGTAATCTTTACGGACTCAGACTACCATGTCTTTATTCTGTGTAGCAGCTGGTAGGTTTGATCCACCAGCTTTTCAGTTAGTAGCCCTGTGCATAACTCCTTGTGCTACCTGGGGTCATAGTATTTACCAGCAACATTTTAATAAAACCTATGAATAACTGGTTGTTTGGGTTAATTATGCTGATCAGGATAAAATCGTTAAAAATAGTTATGATCTTCTTCCTTTTAGATCTATACATTTTCATGATCTCTTTTTCAAGTATGACAGTCAATAAACACAGTGGTGAAATACTTATACTACAACAAGATTTATAAGTTGCTAAGCCATAAATTGCTGAATAAAGATTATAAAAAATAGAGAAGCATAATCAGTCACATATCTTCCATTAAAATATTATTATTAATATACTGAGGTGAGACCAAACCTTATTTAATAATAAAAATTAAAAAATGACATATATTCCTTTTAAAATCTTTATCTGTTATACATATATTATAATGTATATATTAAATGGCATAACATTTATAAATAAATTTATATTAATGTCTGAAGAGACCACTGGTTTTGCTCAGTAATTTCTATATCTTTGTAGCTGTGGACTCTTTCATTCAAATAAAATCTTCTGGATAAACCTAACTACATACATTAATATAAAATAAAATCATTTTGGTTCAAGATGGATTTGGTTTAGGGCATATGTGAGAAGTGTCAATAACTTTGTACCCTTCTTCCTGACTCCACTCAAAAACTGGAATGACCTGGACCCTGGTATCACAGTTTGAAAAGCATTAACCTAAATGAGAATAAAAGAACATTCTTGATTGGGTAATGGCATATATGACATGCTTCATCAGTTGCATATTTTTATCTTCATTTCTTAGAACTGTTTTTCTAAATTTCTTTAAATTATAAAAATTTAGTGCTCCATTTTTTCAGAGAGACATTCTAGCAGCATATAGCCACATTTATGAGCTACTAACCATTAACACTCACTAGTGTTCTGAAATTCCAGGTTGATAAAAATCGCCAAATTCTTGAAACAGAAACCCATGTATAGGAATTACAGGGACAAACAAACACTCCACATTCTTTTCCCCGTCTTTCCTCTATGTGGAAGATATATCTAGAAATTCTCTGGCATATATGTCCTGATATGATATTGAAAACAGTGAATGCAACTAAAAAATGCTCACTGGACTAGATTTAGCAGCCTGATCCACCTGTTGACACTATAGTTATTCCTCCAGGAGAAGTATTGAGAATAATTTGAATCAAGTAAGTATATTTCTAAGAGAAGACACCCATTAATACAATCTTCCTTGGACCTGGTGGTGGTACTAATGGGTAATGGTTGACTGGGAGTGATTTTTGCCTCCCAGTGATAAACTATTTCAAGTCTGAGATAAAAGAGTCCATAGTTAGTAAAGTCCTCCTGGGCAAATGCTCAAATGGAGAGAAGCATCCCTCGTACTCCGCTGTTCTCTACCTTTATGACTCAATTCTTCTCTGTTCATATTTAATAAAGTATACAGTTATTTTAAAGGTAATTACTCTACCTAGAAGCTTCAGATATATTTCCCTGGCACATGTTCAAGGCACTATTATATAATAAATGTTCTTACATTTAAAATAAACTATATTTAACAGTTTTATTAATTATTAATTCAGAACACAAATAATTCAATACATGCAGTTGATGAAAATTTCATTAAAGTATTGATAATCTCATCACAATATATTTTACCTATCTTTTGAAGTTAGTGAACATATTCTAATGTCTAATGTCTAGACACTCACTAATGTCTAATGAATCCTTTTGATAAATGTTCCTTTAATACCTAATGAAGCTGGCAACAAATCACGTGGTCCCATCTCTCCAACCACAAGGTTGGGTGTGTGGCTCAGGCTGGCTAATCAGATACCCCATTTTCAGCCTACAATGGTTAGTGTAGGTATTTACTTGTGACCAAATCTGTCAATCTGAGTTACTCCAGGGACATTTGAGCAGGCGAAAGAAAAGAAGAAAGCAAGAGTGAGAGAGAGAGAGCTGATGATATGGTTTAAAAACTGTATCAAGCCATGCTTGAAACTAAGTGGAATTTCTGGTTACAGTAGTCAATATGCTTATCCTTCTTGTTACTATTCTCCATCAATTCGATAATTTCTTGCAAATTGTTTCTTTTTTTTTCTCATTTTCTTTTCTGTCTTTATTATTTATGTACTTTTGGCTTACACAATACTGAGTTGGATTTCTTCTTTCAGTTGAAAGACATCAGACTATTTAATCATCTACATGAACACAAATAACACATACATAAATAATTTGACAGATTAAAGATGGCTGCAAATTCTTTAACATTCACTCAATTTAGAGGTGGGTTCTATATCCCATCCCCTTGAATGTAGGCTTTGAATATGGTAGAACTGATGTTTGCCTGTTTGGGACCTACGTTTTAAGAGAGCTTTAGTGTCCACTTCTTTTTTCCTGGAGCCCTGAACCATCATTTAAGAAATCTGACCACCCTGTGTCCAGACTTTGCGGATGCCCAAGGTAACTACATGGAAAGGTCATGAGGAGACAGAGAAAAAGAGGAAAGAGAAAGAGAGAGAGACTCCATGCCCAACTTTTCCAGCCCCAGACATTCAAACCATCCCAGCAGAGGCCCCAGGTATTTTGGAGTGGCAGTCAGATCCTGAGATCTGCCCAGATCCTAACCCACAGAATATTTAAATAAAATAATAGTTAAGTTTTTGTTTTAAGTTACTTCATTTTAACATAAATAAAAACCCTGGTGAGATGATTATAAATTAAATATAGCTATAGATACAGATTATTTCTTTATTTTCCAAGTTTTCTGTCCTTAAAAGATATTACTTCTGCAAAAAACAGGAAAACAACATGATGCATGTTGATAATAAAAAGCACACTAGCTTTTAGTTGACTTCATTACTGTTAAGTCGCATAATGAGAATGTAATCCCATTATTGGCTGCACCTGGAATACAGCAAGTCTACCACTTCCAGCTTTGTTATAGGACTCCCAGGGAAAACCTAGCCTCTTTATACTTTTCTCTTTTATCTCAGTATATTAAAAAATGGCAACATATTTGTGAAGTGGTACCATATTTGTAAATATTTTGTATACCATTTTAAAACTTTTGCAATATAGTGATAGAGCCCATGCCAATAAACATTCTCATGTAAATGGTTTATGCTATGTGCATAGTAGTTTATGATTTAGCTTAAAATCTGCTATTATTTAAGATTTACTTTTCATCACTTTTATTCATCATTACTTTTCCTTATGAGTTCAAGATAGATGCCACAGTTTTAGCCATCATGTCCATGTTCAAGGAAAGAAGAAAAAAGAAAGACAGCAATGCCTGTACCTGCCAGATTTTAATAAAAAGTTACAGATTTTATAAAAAACTCCAACCCACTTCTGCTTCATGTCATTGACCAGAACTATTAGCCATCATGTCCACGTTCAAGGAAAGAAGAAAAAAGAAAGACAGCAATGCCTGTACCTGCCAGATTTTAATAAAAAGTTACAGATTTTATAAAAATCTCCAACCCACTTCTGCTTCATGTCATTGACCAGAACTATTAGCCATCATGTCCACGTTCAAGGAAAGAAGAAAAAAGAAAGACAGCAATGCCTGTACCTGCCAGATTTTAATAAAAAGTTACAGATTTTATAAAAAACTCCAACCCACTTCTGCTTCATGTCATTGACCAGAACTATGTCATAATCCTCTCTTCTTCAGTCTCTCTGCCCCTGGTACGTGGTGGTTTGGAAAAATGAATTTTTAGTTACATACATTTCCACCTCTCAAAACTCAAGATTATTTTAACAGGGAAAAAAGAGGGAGTATATATTGGCTTTGCTACATCTTTCACTCTTAATTCAACTTAAAAGGTATGCTGGAAGAGATAGGTAGATAGATAAGCAAAATATACAGTGGACATGCAAGATAGATTTCTGGAAAATGAGAACAGGGGTTTGGGAAATTTTTTTTCTTGTAATTGTGTGTAGTAAGTATCCTATGGTGATTTTTGATGAGTCAACATAAAATTAAATCACAGTATATTGACCTAATTTTTTTTAAAATAATGCAAATTGAAGCAAAATACTCATAGGTAAATAAATATGGGACATTGGCTTGAATTATCACTCTTAAAATTGAACATAAAAGAAAAAGTTTGGCTTGTAATTTCTCTTATAGGGTCTAGATACAGAATGGAAAAGTTATCTTTGGGGTAAAATAAAATACCAAACTAAGAAATACCCAAAAAAAAAAATCTGTACATCTCCCAGGGTTCAGCGTATTGTAGTTTGATGTTATTTTAATTACTCAGTGACCCATATTTGAGCATACTTTGCACTTAATTTATGCTGAGTCTTTAAAACTGATGTGTGTAAAGTAATTATAAAACTTTACTTCATTCCCGAAAACTTGGACGTTTTCAGTGTGGCACTCTACCCACCAAATTGCTATATGCCATATACTATTATGAAATGCTCCTGACTGTCAGTCTATATGCTTATCTTTCATCTCAAAAATTGATTACATTTGGAGTAAAAGACTTTTTTTTCTTTTTTCCAGTTGTGAAAAAAAGAGCTAAGCTTCAAATATTAACTAAGATTATATTTCTCATCACCTTAGAAATAATTCTTTTCCTAAGAAAATTTGTAGCCAAGTGAGGAGTATTGGAAGTTAAGTGTCTTAAAGTTTTGCTCTCTGTGGTGTAAAGTCTTGCACACAATTTTTAATCAGGCTTTTTCATAGAGGTATGGCTAATGTCTCTTCTACCATCAAAATATTTTATCTTTATTATTGACCTTAATTTTGAGATACACATAAATTAATGAAATAGGTGTTTACATTAAGCGAGTGAAATGAAAATAAAAAGGGTAAAAAGTGTATGAAAATACACATTTAAAATGTATAAGATTTATTTTTTGCTTAGATATACTTAGAAAAGTTGAGTGAATCTAGAAAGCTGCTGTATTTCTAGATACAGTGACTTTGTGAATACTCATGCTATATACCAAAATATAAACTGAAAGAGGAGAAAAATTGGGGGCAGATGAGAAAAGAGTAGTATAATTCTGGATACTTGAACTACCTGTTATTATAGCTATAACTTGATGCAAACAGATGCAATGCTGGAAACACTTACTTGTCTATGCCAAGAAATTTGGAAGACAGCTACCTAGTCAACCAAATGAAAGAGATCAATATTTGTTGCTATTCCAAAGAAAGGTGATCCAACAGATTGCACAAATTATTGAACAATATCATCAATATCACACACAAGTAAAATTTTGCAGAAGATAATTCAAAAATGGTTGCAGCGATACACAAACAGGGAAGTGCCAGAAATTCAAGCCAAATTCACGAGAGAATGTGCAATGAGGGATATGATTGCTGATGACAGACATATCTTGGTTGAGAGCAGAGAACACCAGAAAAATGTTTACCTGTGTTTTATTGACTATGCAAAGACATTTGACTGGGTGGATCATAACAAATTATGGATAACATTGTGAAGAATAAGAATTCCAGAACACTTAACTGTGCCCATGAGGAACTTTACATAGACCAAGTGGCAGTTTGAACAGAACAAGGAGTACTGAGTGGTTTAAAGTCAGGAAACATGTGTATCAGGGTTTTATCCTTTTACCATACCTATTCAATCTGTATGCTGAGCAAATAATCTGAGAAGCTGGACTATGTGAAGAACTCGGCATCCTGGATTGGAGGCAGACTCATTAACAACCTGTGATATGCAAATGGCACAAACTTGTTTGCTGAAATCGAAGACTACTTGAAGCACTCACTGATGAAGATAAAAGACTATAGCCTTCAGTATGGGTTACACCTCAAAGTAAAGAAAACAAAAATCTTCAGAATTGTACCAATAAGCAACATCATGATAAACAGAGAAAATATTGAAGTTGTCAAGGATTTCATTGTACTTGGATCCCCAGTCAATGCCCATGGAGGCAGCTGTGAAAAAAATCAAACAATGTATTGCATTGAGAAAATCTGCTGCAGAAGACTTCTTTAAAGTTTTGAAAAGCAATGATGTCACTTTGAGGACTAACATGGGCCTGATCCAAGCATGATATTTTCAGTCACCTCATATGCATGTGAAAGCTGGCCAATGAATAAGGAAGTGAACAAAGAAGAATTGATGCCTTTGAGTTATGGTGTTGGTGGAGAATATTGAATATACCATGGGCTGCCAGAAGTACCAATAAATTTGTGTTAGAAGTACAGTCAGAATACTCCTTAGAAGTGAGGATGGCTAGACTTCATCTTACCTACTTTGGGCATGTTGTCAGCAAGGACTAGTTCCTGGAGAAGGACATCATCCTTGGTAAAGTAGAGGGTCAGTGAAAAAGAGGAAGACCCTCAATGAGATGAATTGACACAGTGGCTACAACAATGATCTGAAACACAGCAACAACTTTGAGGATGTTGTAAGACTGGGCAATGTTTTGTTTTGTTGTACATAATCTCACTATGAGTCGGAACCAACCTGATGGCACCTAACTACAATAACAACTGAGCTATAACTCTGAATTTAAATATAGAAGTCTAATTTATAAAATATATATGATAGGCATAAATTGTAATTATAATTAAAGAAACAACCAGTTGCCATTGAGTCAGTCCAACTCATGGAGATCCCATGTGTGTCAGAATACAACTGTACTACTTAAGGTTTTCAGTGGATGATTTTTCCAAAGTAAAATGGCAGGCCTTTCTTCCAAGGTGACTCTAGGTGAACTCCAATGTTAACCCTTTGACCGTTGTGCTATGCAGGGGACCAATTAAATCAATAGGGTGTTTAGTAGGATCTGAGGAGAGTGTACTGTGTGAGAAAAGAACAAGAACTAGGGGAATGGTGGCACTTAAGGGACAAATGGGACAAAAGGAAGTCCATGATAAACCTGAGAGTGTCTGCCTGAGAAGTAGTAGGATAAAAGGAAAGATAGTGTTCATAGAAGCTAAGGAAATACGGAGTGTTGAGAGAGGGGATAAGCAATGGCATCACATGTCACAGAGAGGTTGTGAAATGCAAGGAATGAAAAATTAATTTGTAATTGGCAACTAAGTTATTATGCAGTTGCATTAGAATGGATCATTTGAATGCTGACGATAGAAGCTGTTTAATAACAGGCTATATGGAAAACAAAAAACAAATCTTGATTCATATCATTGTCAGTTTCTATGTTGTAAACATTTTCATCATGGCTGGTTTTAAGCTACCAAAGTTGGAAACAGATGCTCAGTAGCAAACCATTAGATAGAACGTAGACTATACATATGCAATAGAGAGTAACAATCTTGAGATCATATATAATAGTAAAATGTGTGAGATAATTAGGAGGTGATGAGTTCTGAACATAATTTATTTAATAGCAAATTTATACAACATATGTTTAAATAATGGCTGTGTTTAGCAATTGGCTCAAAATATTTCTGAAAATTTAGCAATTAGCTCTTGAGTTTCAGTATGAGCCAGCTTTAGCACACTACTGGATAAAAGCCTGATGTAAGTGGATTGTAGAATGAGGAGAAATAAGAAACTAGATAAAATAAAGATTATAAAGCACATTCCAGAAGTTGACTGTAAAGGAAATAAAAATAATGATGGTGTGTGTGTATGTGAGTATGTTTTGTGTACACGTGTGCGTACATGCACATGTATACGGTTTAAGAAGAAAATCTTCTTGAGTATATGCATGTAATGAGTTTTATGAACAGGTAGAAAGAGAGAGTTTAAAGAAAAAGACTTAATTACTAGCTAGCTATTGGGCTTCATCTGGATGAAATAATTCCACTTACGTGTCAACAACAAACTGCTAAAAATGCATAACTCTTGTTTGTTGCTACTTTTATTAGTATTAGGTTTAAATGAGGTATTGAAATGCTCTTTGCACAGAACTACTGAGATATGAATTGAAAGTTGAAATCTCATTTACTGACCTGTCAATTTGGTGATTAATTTTGGTCGTATATCCATATACTTGTGGAGAATTATTAACACTATTTAGACTGCCCTTTCTCACCTTCTCTAAAACCCCCAAAATGTGAGGGGTTTGATTTATAGTTTTCTTATGAGCTGCTGACATTTTGGTTAGCAGCCAAGCTCTTAACCATTGTTCTATGGGGGCTCCTCAAATATACAGTATATATTTAATTCATGTAAAATCTTCAGTGTTTAATTTCATAGAGCTTTCATCTGACATAGGTCTAAGGTCAAAATACGAGGTGAACATATAACTGAATTAATATTTCTTACAGATAATAAGCTGGTTTTTTGTTCTGGGATATATTATTTCCCGTAATTTTTTTTTTTTTTTTTTTTTATGTTTGCACTTACCAAAAGCTCTCTCACTCTGCTAGCCCAGTAAGTTGGGAGGTATCAATCATCAGTTGGCACTACTTTCTGGCTATTTGGGAAAAGGAAAAAAAAAAGAATTATAATCCTAATAAACAGAATTTATGGATAAGATTAATGAAAACAGAAGAAATGCTTCACTAATTTGCACAGAATGAGGAACATTTCATGCTTTCCTACATATCTCTATTGTGCTATTCAATTAACATCATTCATGAGGTTACTCTCCATTTTCTCCCCATTTTTAAAAATAGACCTAAGTCTGAGACAGAGGTACACCCTCAGGTACACTGCTTCTAAATCTCTAATTCTGGTTATAGTAATTTTCTTAGAGGTTTTAATGTATTCTTGAAAATTAGCTTCCACCCTCCAGGGACTGTTTGTATTTTAAAATAATATTTGAGTTATCCTCTGCTCCAATAAACTCAACTGGACTTATATAAAGACAATATTGCAGAGTGGGTCAAGAGGACAAAGTGTGGCACTAGACTGTATGAGTTTAAAGCCACATTTTATGATTTACTACCTGAGTGAATTTCTTAATCTTCTGCCCCTGTTTCCTTATCTGTAAAGTGGAGAAGATAACACTATTTACCATATAGAAAAACTTGAAGTTTATGTGAATTAACACTTACAAACTATTTAGAACTGTGTCTTAGGTATATCAATCATATGGATGCTGTTATTCTGATTACAATCATCATCATCTTTCTTGTTATACCCTATCTTGTCCTCAGTTATCTATTGTGTTAGTGGTATTAACATTGCCTTAAAATAGAAACAAAAAGTGTAAAAAAAAAAAAAATTCTTGTTTAATTTATTTTTTCACACTTGACCCAGTAATCTCTTATTACTAATTCTCCCTCCTTGATATCGCCATCATTTGTATATTCTTTATATTCCCACCGTCACCAATACCCCTCAGAACCTTATTGTTTTTCTCTAATACTATTATATAAGCCTCTTAATTGGACTTCTGCTTGCCTGCCTTCATTCAACATTTTAAATGTCTTGTCTAAACTTCCGAATCCAAACCACATACTAAATGCAACTGTAATCATAAGACGATCATGTGAAAAGCAAAAAAAAAAAAGTTTCTTATTAGACAGAGAATAAAATACAAACAACATATAAATCATGAAAGCCCGTCCAGGAGCTTACCTCAACCTCACTACCAGATTCATTTCTTACTGTTCCATTCATAATGGATATTTTCCCAGCCAATCACAACTAATCAGTGTTTCCAGAACACAGGAATGTAGTTATAACATGTTATTAGATTCTGGAATCAGTTTTGGAGACTCCATTTAAAAGAATTTAAGCACAAATTGTAACATACATAGAACAAAGGGGTAAATTAAACTATTATTGTGTGAGTAATGGTAAACAAACAACTGATGTGAGACTTCCGCCTCAAAGAGACAGAATGGCTGTGTGTAAGTATTTGAGAGGCTATTCCATGAAAGAGGAGTTAGAAATAGTTCTTTAAAACCTCAATAAATAGACATAAAAATGATGGGATTTACAGGGAGACATCTCAGTTCAAGTGAAAGAAAAACTATTTAATAGAGTAGTCCACAGACAGACTACACCTCATAGAGTAGGTTTTTTGTTTTTGTTTTTTTAACTGTGTCTTACGGGCATGTGAAATGGATTCTGGAAAAGAGAGTTGAGTCAAACTGCCTGATAACAGATGGAAACCCAGATCTTCAGTAAGAATAAAAAGCACCAGAAATTGTAAACATGTGAGTAAATATATTTTTTAAAAATACCTTTAATTTTTGCCTCTGATTTCTTTATGACAATAGACTATTCATACCAAAAATTTAAATTATATTCTGATGATCATAAGATACGTTTTAATGAAATATATGATTCTATTAGGAAAAAAAGGACTAGAATGGAATTATATTGTCATATAGTTTGTATGTGAAGTAGAATAATATTCATTCTAATTAGACATAATAAACATAGTAAAATAAAATAGTTAGCAAAAGGAAAAAGCGGGTAGAGGAAAAAGGATTGAAAACTAAAAATAATCCAAAAGAAGTAACTAAAAGAAGAGACAGATAATTTGAAAATAAAAGGATAGATGGAAAAATATATATCATGAAAAAAGTAATTACAAGAAAGCTTATGTATATATACTAATGTCATATGAATTAGACTTTAAGACAAGGGGTGTTATCAGATGTAAAGATGGATTTTTTTTTAATAATAAAAGGGTTAATTCCAGGAGTCTTTGTCCCTAACATGACAATCACAACATACATGAAACATAAATTGAAATAACAATAATAGGTGATTTAACACAGTTGTGTCAGTAATATAGTCTCAGTAATGTATTGAATAAACAAAGTCGTAAGAAATTCCTGCTTCCCTTTTTTTCACAATACCTCTCTTTTAATATGTATATATTTGTTCTCTTCTCTTCCTTTTTCTTCCTATCTCTTTCCTTCGCTTGAGATGGCCAGGGCTGGCAGGATCTGCAGGGCAGTACAAAGGACGCTGCTGGAAATGGCAGGACTGACAGGACCACAGGTATGGTTGAGAAGGCCAGAAAAGTCAGCAAAGCGAGAGTTGGAGTTTTGGGGACCAAGAATAGATCTGGTAGTTTGGGAAGACTTGATATATTGGGGGTGAGGGATTACCCAACAAGAAAATATGAGGACAATGAGAATCAGGATTTTCGCAGTCAGAGAAAGAAGGTTCAGATATTCAAAAGACAAAGAATGAGTTCCTGGCTAGTGCAAATGGTTAAGCAGTTGACTATTAACCAAAAGTGTTTAGTGGTTCAAATCCACCTAGATTCACCATGCAAGAAGGGCCTGGCAATCTGCTTCTGAAAGGTCACAGCACTGAAAATCTTATGGTGTGTGTATATGTGATTATTCAATTAATATTGAACATAGGCACCAAGGTAATTTTAAGATGAAAAGATAATCTTTCCAAGAAAAAAAAAATTTGCTGAAACACCTGGATATCACTAAGGGGGAAAAAAAAGAACTTTGACCTCTACCTCACATCTTCCACTAAAATTATTATAAGATGTGTAATATATCTAAAAGCAGCCAGTGATAGTGCAGTGGTTAAGAGCTTGGCTGCTAACCAAAAGGTTAGTGGTTTGAACCCACTAGCCACTCTACAGGAGAAAGATGCGGCAGTCTGCTTCCATAAAGATCACAGCCTTGGAAATCCTATAGGGCAGTTCTACTTTGTCCTGTAGGGTCACTAGAAGTTGGAATTCACTTGATGGCTATGGGTATATGTATCTAAAGAAGCCCTGGTTGCACAGTGGTTAAGTGCTTGGCCGCTAACCAAAAGGTTGAAAGTTTGAACTCACCCAGTTGCTCTGTGGGAGAAGAACTTCGCTATCTGCTTCCGTAAAGATTACAGCCAAGAAAACCCTATGGGACTGTTCTACTCTCTCACATGGGATGCTTACAAGTCAGCATTGACTACACAGCACCTGGCAACAGCAGCAATGTATCTGTGCATGACAAAGAAATCTTCAAGCTTCCAGAAGAAAAGCTTTATGACTTTAAGGGTAAATAATGATTTATTAAACAAGACAAACAAAATTGCTTACCATCAAAGTGATAAATTGGACGTTATTAAAATTAAAAAAAATTCTGCCCGTGGAGACACATCATTAAGAAAAGTAAAACTCAAGTCACAGGTTGAGTGAGAATATCTCCGATACATGTATCTGACATAGCACTTGTACCTAGAATATATAAAGAATTTCTATAAATCAATTAAAAGAATAACAATTCAATTAAAACACGGGCCAAAGTTATGAACACAAATTTCATCAAAGGAGATATATTTTGAAACATATACATTGATTCTCAATATAACTGGTCATCAGGGAAATGACAAATCCAGTAAAAGCACTATTTCACAATCACTAAGAAGACTAAATTTAAAAAACTCTCACCTGTGAGTATTGGTGTAGATGAGAAAGCCACTGGACCTGATATATACTGTTGATGGCAGGGTAAAATGGTAGAATCACTTTGGGAAAACAGGCAATTCACTGACACTTTCAATACTAGCTATTTACCCAAGATTAACTAATGCATATATCCACAAAAAGACTTCTACAGAAATATTCATGTCCACTTTATTAGTAATAGCCCCAAACTGGGAACAACCTAAATGTTCATCAATAGATGATGGAGAATAAGGGCACTTCCTGGAAAGATGGAACTATTTTAATTGTTGTAGTGGCGAAATTTTGTCAAATCTCTTTGAACTTGAAATATATGTATCTGCATTTAAAATATGGGAATATTATAGTATGTACATTAGAGTCAATAACATTAAAATTACAGAAAACACTTGTAAATATAAGTATAGCACACATTTTTTAGCAAAAAAGATATTTTAAGCCATTAATTCTTATTTGATTATTGTTGTAAAGGAGGTCATTAGTTAACTGAACAAGTGTCTTTAAATAAAACAGCTACTACAGTGATTAGCAGCTAATTTCTCTTAGAGAAGGTATCTTTCACTTTTTGAAAAATATTATCTGCAATTTTTTCCTTATAGCTGGATGTGTGTCTTCATTCTACTTTTCATTATTAATTCAATAAATATTAACTGAGCAAAACATATTGGTGAAACTCTCTTAGATCTGGAGACAAAATGACGCCTTGGTGGCCTAGTGATTAAGAGCTACAGTGGCTAACAAGAAGGTCGGCAGTTTGAATCCCCCAGCCACTCCCTGGAAACCCTACGGGACTGTTCTACTCTGTCCTATAGGGTCACTCTGAGTCGGAATTGATTCAAAGGTAACAGATTTCTTTTTTTCTTTTTTTTTTGAGATAAAATAATAAAACTAAACATTGGTGCTGTTTTTTGTGGAACTCACATTCAAAGAATGAAGACAGGCAACAATAAAGTATTAAGAAAAATATATGCACCATTTCAGCCGTGGTAACTGTTGTGACAGAAGTACATGGTTCCAATCGTAATAGAAAATTTGACCCATCCAGCCTGAATGGCAGGAAAAACATAATGAGGAACTCAAAACTGAGTTGAGATCTTAAAGATGTAAGACTGAAACAAGCATAGAAGAAAAGAACATCCCACACAGGATTGACAGGTATAAGATGTCTATAGTGGGCACGACTATAATTCATATCAGGGTATTAAAGTAAATTTGTGGAGATAGAGGCATAAAATTAACATAGTACAAGATAAATTTGGAGAGGTAGATAGGGGCTAACTAGTGCAGGTCTTTGGAGGCTATGTTAAGACATTTCTTTTTAAATTAAGATACATGGAGGAAAAAAACAGCTGAATATTTTAAGCAGAGATCTAAAGTATGTGTTTTACATGAATATATCTGCATTTTGGGAAATCAAAACACCACACTGAGAATGGTTTAGGAAAGAATACATAATGTTTAGTAATCTACTTCAGTAGCATAACTGAGAGTTGAGGTAAGATGGACCTTAACTAGATGAATTACAAAGATTTTTTAGGAGGCATATCAGTACTACTTGGTAATGGATTAGCTATCTGGATCTGAGTATGTGAGTGCAGACCAGTGTTGTCTCTTGTGAAGGAAAATGAAATGTCAGGAATGACTCCCTGACTCCCGTTACTTCATTATATGGCTGACTAATCCTGACTTGGAGGTCACTGAAAGACAGTCAATAACTTTTTTGCTTTGTTGTTTGGAATGGGATGAGATTGCGAGTTTGATATTGATATCTAGAGGCCTTTAATATATACAATCCACAATGTTAATTAAATATTTGAATATTGAGATTTCAAACTCTGTGGAGAAATCTGGGTTCCATATATTTATTTATTTATATAAAACTAAGCTATATATGGATGGTAATTGAAGCCATGTGAAAAAATAATTTCTCCTGGAAAGAGTGGTAATAATGAAATGTAACAAGGAAATACAACAAAATTTTGGAAAAAATCAGCTTTTGATATCTGCATTGAGAGATGATATATCCGGGTAACTTAGAAAACTGGCCAGGAGGGTAACAAGGAACACTAACAGAATACTGGGTTATAGAAGACAAGAAAATTCTCCCAAATCTGTTTTCTCTTTTTAATCAGAAACATGACCACTGGCAGCTTCTGAGCTTCACTTTTCGGGAAATGAATCACTTGCTTTAGTCTACATTAAAACACAAGCAAACAAAGTGACTTTTTAGACCCAAGCTACAAATGAACTTGCTTGTGGGTATGAGTTAATTTAGCATTGTTTCAATAAATTCCCTTTACAGACTAAGATGCTTTAAACTGGGTTTGTAATTTTCAGTACTACTTCTATTGCTCAAATCATGTGTAGTTTGTGAAGTCTCAACCAGCATGCTCTAATTTCAAACAAAATAGCTAAGGGCTAACAACTACTTTCTTTAAAGCAACTTAAAAACTTAACAATTTTATTAAAAAAAAAAGTGGCAGAAATATAGTGTGATTTATGGTGAATATGAAATCAAAGAATCCCTTACCTATATTTTTTCTTAATATTAGTTTATCATTCAGACAGTAATACTTCAAATATGAAAATTTTATTAAGAACTGTGAGGAGGAAAATTGATATAAGCTGAGAGTCCACACCTTATAACTCTAATTTTCAGACAATATAAAGTACTTTCCTAAAACCTGACACAGATTTTATAAAAATGCACAGGAAGTCAAAGGAACCAAGTCTTATTTATAATAGTAATTTTATTCTTATAATTTTTTGAATGTGGATATTTAGAAAAAATCATGTTGAAATGGATATGTAAATATAAAAAAGTAAATGTAAGTGTAATGTCTTTAAAAAGCGTTTAGGGAGAATTAATCAAGGAACTAAAAATAATTAATGACTCCAATAATTAAAATAGAATACATCTGAATGATAAAATGACAAAGACAAAATGTTATAAATTTTACATAGTAACTTTGTTTAACAGAGGCCAGCCCTCATTTTGTGTAAGTACAAAAATGTATATCCTAAAATAATCTTTTTTCACATCTTCCCACCCCCCCACCCCCACTATCTTGTTGAATTGAAATCTGGAAGCCACAGAAAGAATATTGAAGCTATTCATCAGTTTCTAGAAGATTTACTCACAGTTCTTTCTGTAGATATTTGCAGTGGCATTCTGTTCTCCTTGCCACAAAGTTATTTTTCTATTCGATTACTTCATAAAAAGGAAAACATGGCAAATTTTGTAGCTTATTTTAAAAATCTTTCTAAGCCATCAATACTAAAAGTCAACAATATCATTCTTAATATGTTTAGAGGATCAAGTGGGATTAATAAAAAATATATAGATGCCTTGGGTATTGAGAAAACTTGATAATAATGCACCAGCTGTTTATTCAAGTATTTTTCTTATCCTGACATTCTGAAGGTCTGATAAAGCAAAGTGGATTTTCCACATAATTACATTATAAAATTGGTGTTAGTGTTTGAGTAGATAGAGGTACATTTCAAAAATGCCATCAGATACATTTGATAAAACATTTCAGCAAATCTAAGGCAGAGATGGTATATATTGAGGAGTTAGGAGTTTGTAGGATGTTTCATGTGCTTCTACTTTGTAGATTACTGAAATATTTTATTTAAGAATTGGCTTAAAATCAAATGGCATGCTCACCATGGTGTCGACCTAAGCATTTATATTTTTAATAAAATAGTTCCACAAGCATTTAATCATATGCATTATATCAAGGAGACATTTTGAAAAGGCTATACCAGAGTCATTTCATATCATTTTTGAAATATAGACTATTGCTCTCCCTCTTTTTTCTCAGTTTTTTCCAGGTCTAAAATTCAAACTTTCTTTCTCTGTTACACTTACAAGCATACACTAATCAATGGACAAGCAAACTCAGATACTATCTTGTAGCATTAGTACGTAAGGCAGAAAAGTAAATTCAGAATTCTATTCTGTAGTAAGCTGTGAAACTCATTTTTGTGAGATAAAATTGGAGCAACTCCAGGAAGCATCAGCGGGGTGCTTAGATCTCTTCTCAGCTGCCCTGACTCGTCTCATCAGTTCCCATACCTTCCACATCTTGACAAACATCATCCTCTAAGAAAGAAATAGGAAGAATTTGAAAACCAAGGGTTGTAGTAGCGAGTGGTCACACACAGTGTCCTGAAGTTGTGTTGCCACTGCATGTTTGAAGGCAATGTCTATCAGTATATAAGCAATACCACAGAAGTCTACCACATTTCCAGGTTTCAATATGTCCCTCACATGACCAGTTAACCACCAAAGTCTGAAGGGTCTTTTGTAACTGCCTTCACTGTCAGGGGTAGCACTAATCCTACAGACAATTGAATCTAAGAAATTAATATAATTTACTAGATGTATAAGGAATCCTGATGGTATAGTGGATGGTTAAAGCACTTGACTGCTAACCGAAAGGTCAGTGGTTGCAACCCACCAATCACTCCATGAAAAAAAAGAGGTAGTAGTCTGCTTCTATAAAGAATTACAGCCTGGAGGTGGGGCCAAGATGGCAGAATAATCAAACGCTTCCTGTGGTTCCTCTTACAACAAAGACCAGAAAAAACAAGTGAATCAATTGTATATGACAATCTAGGAGCCCTGAACATCAAAGGCAAAGCTGAGGAATCGGATCGAGTGGGGGGGGGGGGGGGGGAGAGACTGTTTGGAAGCAGCGAGGAGTTGCCAGACCTGACCCAGCAGGAGCCAGAGCCCTTCAGGCTGGATCAGTTCATGTGCACAGTGGGACAAGAAGTGGGGCTCGGGAGGCATTTCCCACATCAGGAGAAGCCCAGCAGCAGAAAGTCTACTCGGCCAACCAGAACCAGTGAAAAGCAGTACTCAAGTGGCTAAAGTAAGTACTTGTGTCTGGCCTAATGCAGGGATCAAAAAACACCCTATTTGGGAGAAACCTCTCTCCCATTTACCTCCCCCCTCCCTGTTCTGTACTGGATTCCAGGCCAGCTTCAGCAATTGCAGAGTCCCCTAGGCCAGAAGTAGGAACCATCACATACCCTGAGCTATTCTCTTGGCCTTGGAGACAGAAAAAATTAACAAACAGGGAAAAAATAAGCTGCCAGCACTCTTAAGCCAGGAACTCAGGGTTGGCACAGCTCCTTTGCCTAGGCACAGGCACAAGGGGTCCACAGACTTTGAATGCGTTTCACCCCTGCATAAACTTATGTGGGCTCATTTCAACCATGTAGGCCCTCATTGCCACAATACAACAGGGTATATACCAAAAGTCTAACTTCAGATGTTTCGGCTGTGAAGTGGCAGGTTTGTGACATTTGACGCTGCTCTGCCCATTAAGCAGGTTCCTCACCTGCCCGTATCAGGGACCTGAGGAATGGTGGCTCCACCCACGACAAGGGTCCAAGAATAAGTGGCTCCCCCCTGTCCTTATATCCAACAGAATTGGGTGCTCACAGTCTGGCTGCAAAACTCACCCACCTACGTGTTCTAGGGAATAGGGACATGCTTTCATTTCAGACACTCAGGGGCAGCTATCAGCCCCCTGCCTTGCTCAGCACATGACTCCCTACTGCAGCCAGATACCTAGGCCTGCACCAATCACCCATGCCTGTCTAGGACTATAGATGAGAGCCTGCACCACACACTTGGTGACCGAACACCTGGATACCTGAGCTGAATCCATACAAGAAAATTTAATGGACTCCTACACTCACATACTTAGTAACAGATCTAACCACCTGGTGACAGGATGCTGGAGCTTCAAAGGCACCGATAAACAAACTAGCTTACATGAACAGCCATTTGAGCATGTCAAAATAAACAAACAAGGAAAAGCAAGAAGCTAAGAAACAGTAAGCAAAGATAAAATAAATTGTAATAACTTATTGATGGTTCACAGACCACAGTCAATATCAAATCACATAAAGAGGTAGACCATGATGGTTTCAGCAAGCTCCCAAAGAGAATTTCTTGGAATTACTGGAGGCAGACTACAAAAGATGAATATACAGAACTCAAGAGATTATGAAGAGGATAAATCAAAAGGCAGAGAAAGCCAAAGAACACACAGACAAAACAATAGAGGAACTTAAGAAGGTTATTCAATAGCATAATGACAAATTTAATAGGCTGTAAGAATCCATAGAGAGACAGCAATCAGAAATCCAGAAGACTAATAATAAAATTTCAGCATTACACAACACAACAGAAAGTCACAGAAGCAGAATTCAGGCAGTAGAAGTCAGAATTAGTGCAACTGAAGATAAAGCACTTGACACCAAATTAGTCGAGGGAAAAACAGATAAAAGAATGTAAAAAAAATGAAGAAGTTCTGAGAATTATATGCGACTGTCAAGAGAAATAACCTATGAGTGATTGGAGTACCAGAAAGGGAGGGATAACAGAAAATACAGAGAGAATTGTTGAAGATTTGTTTGCAGAAAACTTCCCTGATATCATGAAAGATGACAAGATATTTATCCAAGATGCTCATCAAACCCCATACAAAGTAGATCCCAAAAGAAAGTCAACAAGACATAGCATAATCAAACTTGCCAAAACCAAAAATAGAGAGAGAATTTTAAGAGTGGCTAGGTATAAACAAAAAGTCATCAACAAAGGAGAGTCAATAAGACTAAACTCAGACTACTGAGCAGAAACCATGTAGGCAAGAAGGCAATGGGATGACATATATAATGCCCTGAAGGAAAAAATTGCCAGCCAAGAATTATATAGCCAACAAAATTGTCTCTCAAATATGATGGCAAATTGAGGGCAGATTCAAATAAACAGAAGTTTAGGGAATTTGCAAAAACCAAACTAAAATTACAAGAAATACTAAAGGGAGTCCACCAGTTAGAAAAGCAATAACATCAGATAACAACACAAGACTAGAACACAAGACAGAGTAACCATATATTAACCCAGATAGGGAATTCACAAAAATAAATTTAAGCTATAACACTAAAAATAGGGAAACAGAGATGTCAATATTTAAAAGGTAACAACTTTAAAACAAAAAAGAGGGACTAAAAAATGTAGACATAGATTTTTCGTATGGAGAGGAAATCAAGGAAATGTAAAGAAATAAAAACTGGTTTAAACTTGGAAAAATAGACTTAAACATTAAGGTAACCACAAAGGAAACTAACAATCCTACACTTCAAAAAATAAATAAAACAAGAAAAATATAAAGACTCAGCAAATACAAAATCAACAACAATGAAAAAGATGAAAATACATAAAGAAAAATGACCAAGCACAGAAAATTAAATGGAATGAAGAAACTGTCACATAACACATAAAAAAAGATGTCAAAATGACAGCACTAAACTAACACCTATCTTTAATTACACTGAATGTAAATGGACAAAATGCACCAATAAAGAGACAGAGAGTGGCAGAATCGATTAAAAAACACAGTCTGTCTATATGCTACCTACAAGAGACACACCTTAGACTTAAAGACATAAACAAACTAAAACTCAAAGGATGGAAAAAAATATATAAAGCAAACAACACTCAAAAAAGAGCAGGAGTGGCAATATTCATCTCTGACAAAATAGACTTTAAAATAAAATCCAACACAAAGGATAAGTAAGGACACTATATAACGATTAAAGGATTAATACACCAGGAGGACATAACTACGATAAATATTTATGTACCCAATGACAGGCCTCCAAAATACATAAAATAAACTCTAACAGCATTGAAAAGAGAGATAGACAGCCCCACGATACTAGTAGGAGACTTCAACACACCACTTTTGGTAAAAGACAGAACATCCAGAAAGAAGCTCAAGAAAGACACAGAAGAGCTAAATGCTACAATCAATCAACTTGATCCCACAGACAAGTACCAACTCCACCCAACACCAGCTAAGTATACTTTCTCCTCCAGTTCACATGAAACATCCTCCAGAATAGACCACATTTTAGGCCATAAAGCAAGCCTTAACAGAATCCAAAGCATCAAAATATTACAAAACATCTTTTCTGACCATAAAGCCATAAAAGTAGAAATGAATAACAGAAAAATCAAGGAAAAAACAATCAAACACATGAAAACTGAACAACATCTTGCTCAAAAACTACTGGGTTACAGAAGAAATTAAGGATGGAATAAAAAATTCATAGAATCAAGAGAGAATGAAAACACATCCTACCAGAACCTTTGGGCACAGCAAAAGCGGTGCTCAGTAGTCAGTTTATAGCAATAAATGCACACATCCAAAAAGAAGAAATGGCCAAAATCAAAACATTAACCCTACAACTGGAACAAGTAGAAAGAGAGCAGGAAAAGAAGCCCTCTGGCAACAGAAGAAAGGAAATAATAAGAATTAGAGCAGAATTAACTGAAATAGAAAACAGAAAATCAATTGAAAGAGTTAACAAGACTAAAAGCTGGTTCTTTGAAAAGATCAACAAAATCGATGAACTATTGGCCAAACTTACAAAAAAAAAGAGAGGAAACAAATAGCCCGTATAAGGAATGAGATGGGTGACATCACAATAGACCCAACTGAAATGAAAAGAATCATAAAAGAATACTATGAAAAATTGTACTCTAACAAATTTGAAAACCTAGAGGAAAAGGACAAATTTCTAGAAACTCACTACCTACCTAAACTAACCAAACAGAGTTAGAAGAACTAAAGAAACCTATAGCAAAAGAAGAGATTGAAAAGGTAATTAAAAAACTCTCCCCCTCAAAACAAACAAACAAAAAAACCCTGGCCTGGACGGTTTCACTGGAGAATTCTACCAAACTTTCAGAGAAGAGTTAACGCCACTACTACTAAAGGTATTTCAGAGCAAAGAAAAGGATAGAATGCAACTAAACTCATTCAATGAAGCCAGTGTAACCCTGATACCAAAACCAGGTAAAGCCACCACAAAAAAAGAAAATTACAGACTAATATCTCTCATGGACACTGACGCAAAAATCCTCATCAAAATTCTAGCCAATAGAATTCAGCAACATATCAAAAAAAAATTCACCATGATCAAGTGGGATTTATACCAGGTATGCGGGGATGATTCAACATTAGAAAAATGATCAACGTAATCCATCACATTAATAAAACAAAAGGCAAGAACTACATGATCTTATCAATAGACGCAGAAAAGGCATTTGACAAAATACAATACCCATTCATGATAAAAACTCTTAACAAACTAGGAATAGAAGGGAAATTCCTCAACATAATTAAGGGCATTTATACAGAGCCTTCAGTCAACATCATCCTAAATGGAGAGAGTCTGAAAGCATTCTGCTTGAGAACGAGCACTAGACAAGGATGCCCTTTATCACCACTCTTATTCAACACTGTGCTGGAGGTCCTAGCCAAAGCAATTAGGCTAGAAAAAGAAATAAAGGGCATCTAAATTTGTTGGGAAGAGGTCCAAGTATCTCTATTTGCAGATGATATGATCTTATACAAAGAAAACCCCAAAGAATCCATAAGACAACTACTGGAACTAATAGAAGATTTCAGCAAAGTATCAGGATACAAGATAAATATACAAAAATCAGTTGGATTCCTCTACACCAACAAAGAGAACTTTGAAGACGAAATCACCAAATCAATATCATTTACAACAGCCCCCGAAGAAGATAAAATACTTAGGAATAAAGCTAACCAGAGACGTAAAAGACCTATACAATGAAAACTACAAAACACTACTGCAAGAAACCAAAAGAGACCTGCATAAAGTGGAAAAACATACCTTGCTCATGTATAGGAAGACTCAACATTGTGAACATGTCAATTCTACCCAAAGCTATCTACAGATACAATGCAATCCTGATCCAAATTCCACTGGCATTTTTTAATGAGATGGAGAAACAAATCATCAACTTCATATGGAAAGGGAAGAGGCCTCAGATAAGAAAAACATTACCGACAAGAAGAACAAAGTGCGAGGCCCCACACCACCTGATTTTAGAAACTATTATACCAGCATGGTAGTCAAAACAGCTTGGTACTGGTACAACAAAAGATACAAAGACAACAGAACAGAACTGAGAATCCAGACGTAAATTCAATCACCTATGAGCAGCTGATGTTTGACAAAGGCCCAAAGTCTATGAATTGGGGAAAAGACAGTCTGTTTAACAAACTGTGCTGGCATAACTGGATATCCATCTGAAAAAAACTGAAAAAAGATCCAGACCTCACACCATACACAAAAACTAACTCAAAATGGATCAAAGACCTAAATATAAAATCTAAAATGATAAAGATCATGGAAGAAAAAACAGGGACAAAGCTAGGAGACTTAATGCATGGCATAAACAGAATATGAACCATAAGTAAGAATGCACAAACACCAGAAGAGAAAACAGATAACTGGTAGCTCCTAAAAATCAAACACTTATCCTCATCAAAAGACTTTACAAAAATAGAAAAAAGACAACCTACTGACTCGGAAAAATTTTTTGGCTATGACAAATCTGATCAGCATCTAATCTCTAAAATCTACAAGATACTGCAAAATCTCAACAACAAAAAGACAAATAACCCAATTAAAAATTGGCCATGGATTTGAACAGGCACTTTGCCAAAAAAGACATTCAGGCAGCTACCAGACACATAAGGAAATGTTCACAATCATTAGCCATTAAGAAATGCAAAGCAAAACTACAATGAGATACCATCTTACCCCAATAAGGCTAGGACTAATCCAAAAATCACAAAATAATAAACGTTGGAGAGGTTGTGGAGAGAGAGGTACACTTATACACTGTTGGTGGGACTGTAAAATGGTACAGTCAGTTTGGAAATCAATTTGGCGCTTCCTTAAAAAGCTAGAAATAGAAGTTCCATATGATCCAGCAATCCCATTCCTTGGAATATATTCCAGAGAAATAAGAGCCATGACACTCATAGATATATGCACACCCATGTTCATTGCAGCACTGTTCACTATAGCAAAAAGATGGAAACAACCTAGGTGCCCATCAACAGATGAATGGATAAACAAATTATGTATATTCACACATTGGAATACTATGCAACAATAAAGAACAATGATGAATCCGTGAAACATCTTATAACATGGAGGAATCTGGAAGGTATAATGCTGAGTGAACTACTTAGTGGCAAAAGGACAGCTATTGTATAAGACCACTATTATAAGACCTCAAGAAAAGGTTTAAACACAGAGGATAACATTCTTTGATGGTTATGAGGATGGGGAGGGAGGAAGAGGTGTATTCAATAAGTAAATAGTAGACAGGAATTATTAGGTGAAGGGAAGGACAGCACACACTGCAGGGGAAGTCAGCACAACTGGACTAAACCAAAGCTAAGAAGTTTCTTAAATACAACCAAGCATTTTGAGGGACAGAGTAGCAGGGGTAGGTGTCTGGGGACCATGGTTTCGGGAACATCTCGGTCTATTGGCATAACAAAGTTTTTTAAGAAAATGTTCTGAATCCCACTTTGGTGAATGGCATCTGTAGTCTTAAAAGCTGGTAAGTGGCCATCTAAGATTCATCAATTGGTCCCAACCCATCTGGAGTAAAGGAGAATGAAGAACACCAAGGATAAAAGGAAACTTTTAGCCCAAGAGACAGAAAGGGCCATATAAACCAGAGACTTTATCAGCCTGAGACCAGAAGAAGTAGATGATGCCCAGCTACCACCAATGACTGCCTGACAGGGAACACAAGAGAGAGTCCCTGACGGAGCAGGAGAAAAGTGGGGTGCAGAACTGAAATTCTAGTAAAAAGACCAGACTTAATGGTTTGATGGAGACTGGATGACCACTCAAGACATGGCCCCCAGACTTTCTGTTAGCCCAAAACTAAAACTATTCCCTAGGCCAGCTTTTCAGACAAAGATTAGACTGAACTGTGGGATATAAAATGATACTCGTGAAGAGTGTGCTTCTTAGCTCAAGTAGATGCATGAGACTAAATAGGCAGCTCCTGTCCAGAGGCGAGATGAGAAGACAGAGAGGGTCAGGAGCTGGTTGAATCGACACGGGAAATCTGCGGTGGAAAGGAGGAGTGTGCTGTCACAGTATAAGAAGAGCAACTAGGTTCACAAAACAATGTATGTATAAATTTTTGTATGAGAGACTAACTTGAATTGTAAACTTTCACTTAAAGCATAGCAATAAAAACAAAAAAAAAAAAAAAGAATTACTTCCTTGGAAACCCCATGGGGCCAGTTTTACTCTGTCGTATAGGGTCACTATGAGTCAGAATCGACTTGACGGCAATGGGTTTTACTAGATGTGTATTATCTTTTGTGTAAAAATATTGCATTTTACATTGTGTGTGTGTGTGCACAGCTCTTATAGGAATGTGATCAGTTTCTTAAGATATTAAGTATACTCAATATTCCAAATAGAAATCCTTTACTATGTGATGAAAAGGAAATTTCTCCAGAAATGAGTCTGGCATGTTTAAGAGAGAGAGAGAAAAAAAAAATTTTTTATGATGATAATATTATAACTATGTATATTTACTTAGGCATTCTTCTATATGAAAAACTTTTATGGAAAATTGAGAAGCCCATTTCATTTGAAGAAAATTTGGTATTAAAACTTTAAAACATAAAACATATAAAGAAGGGGATTATTTGTATTGTGAATTTTTTTTAACAAATTAATTATTTTACGATTTCCTAAATAGCAAGTTTACTTTTATAATGTGTTTGATATAGAAGAAATTTTGTGTACAGCTTTTATATAGAAGAGGTAAACGTGGTTATAAGTGACTTCTTACAAGAAAGGCCTTTAATTTTCTCAATAATTTTAATAGCATGCATATGATAAATCTTATCTTTTTGTATAATCACTATTCAAAAAATAAAATATCGCCATGATTTTACTACACATAAAATAAAAATCAGGCAACTATGATTTTTCCAAATAAAAATAAAATATGAAACATTTAAAGCAAATTTTTAAAGGGAAGTAATATAGCGAGAAAGTCTGATGCTTTACCATTCCAGGTTGCATGTATCAAAATTACAATCCATAAATTTATTGTGTGTGTTTCTTTGTTTACAGGCATGCTCTCTTAAGGTATCCAATGAATTAATCCTTTTGAGACTCAGTTAGTTCATTTTTTGTTCACACTGTTTTCATTAATGGAGGACAAGCTGAATCATTGAATGGCTTAGTTTGGGGTACTTAATATGGTGTTTGTTTTATGCCTTATGCCACAAATCATACTCAGAGTCCAGAGGTACATGTGCTTACCCCTTGTGAACACAAATTCTACTCTCAGAGTCCAGAAATACATATGTGCACCAAATAAAAATTTTCAAAATTCATGTTTTTCTTACCAAAAATTCAGTGATTCAGCACTGCCTCATACAATACACTGTAAAAGCACTAATTTATGGCACATGCTTGTTTTTTTCATTTCAAACTGTTATATAGGGCCCTGCCTGCCAGAAGCACTATTATCAGTGGGACAGTAGCTTCCCAATGAACTCCAGAGATTAAAAAAAAAAAAAAAAAGTAAGTGGTGACTATATATACCACTAGTCCTAAAAGCATTAACTCTTTTCAAAGTATGCTTGATGGCTCTGAAATGTTACCTCACAGAGATTATCATTAATCTAATTACTGATTTCATCTGTGTTAGAGATGTGATTAATCACCCCCATATTTCATTCATTCATTCAACATTACTAGTTGTTAAGTATGGCTCTAAGCACTGTGGTGGAAAAAAGGAAGGAGGGAAGGAAGGAAGGTGGGAGAGAAGGAAAGTGGGAGGGAAGGAAGGGGGAAGGAAGGAAATAGGGAAGGAGGAAAGGAAAGCTGGGAGGGAGGGAGAGAGGGAGGGAAGGAGGGAGGGAAGGAAGGAAGGAAAAAAGCTGCCCTTAAGAAGTTTACATTCTAGTACGAACAGACAGAAATGGTAAACAAAATTAAAGCAGAATTAATTAAGTTGTTGTTGTTTTTAGGTACCATCCAGTCAGTTCCAACTCATAGCTACAATATGTACAACAGAATGGAACATTGCCCTGTCCTGCACCACTCTCACAGTCATTGCTATGTTTGAGCCCATTGCTATTGCCACTGTGTCAATCCATCTTATTGAGGGTCTTCCTCTTTTTCACTGACCTTCTACTTTACCAAGCATGTCCTTCTCCAGGTCCTGGTCCCTCCTGATAACATGTCGAAATATGTGAGACAAGATGTCACCATCCTTGCTTCTAAGGAAAATTCTGGCTTTACTTCTTCCAAGACAGATTTGTTCTTTCTTCTGGTAGTACATGGTGTATTCAATATCCTTTGCCAACATCATAATTCAAAGGCATCAATTCTTCTTCAGTCTTCCCTATTCATTGTCCAGATTTCACATACATATGAGATGTATTGGGTCAGGCATGCTTTAATCCTCAAGGAGACATCTTTGCTTTTAAACACTTTAAAGAGATCTTTTGCAGCAGATTTACCCAACGCAATGCATCGTTTGATTTCTTGACTGTTGCATCCACGGATGTTGATTGCGAATCCAAGTAAATGAAATTCTTTACAACTTCAGTCTTTTCTCCATATATCATGATGTTGCTTATTGGTCCAGTTGTGAGAATTTGTGTTTTATTTTTGTTGAGATGTAATCCATACTGAAGGCTGTAGTCTTTGATCTTCATCAGTAAGTGCTTCAAGATCTCTCCACTTCCAGCAAGCAAGATTAGGTCATCTGCATATTGAAGGTTGTTAATGAGTCCTCCTCCAATCCTGATGTCCCATTATTCTTCATTAAGTCCAGTTTCTCACATTATTTACTCGGCATACAGATTGAATAAGTATGGTGAAAGAATACAATCCTGACGCACACCTTTCCTGATTTTTAACCATGCAGTATCTCCTTGTTTTGTTCAGACAACTGCCTCTTGATCTATGTACTGGCTTCTCATGAGCACAATTAAATGTTTTGGAATTCCCATTATTTGCGATGTTATCCATAATTTGTTATGATCTACACAGTCTAATGCCTTTGCATAATTAGTAAAATACAGGTAAACATCTTTCTGGTATTTTCTGTTTTCACCCAAGTTTTGTCTGACATCAGCAACGATATCCCTCATTTCATGTCCTCTTCTGAATCAGGCTTGAAATTCTGGCAGTCCCCTGTCCATGTACTGCTGCAACCATTTCTTAATTATCGTTAGCAAAATTTTGCTTGTGTATAAAATATTGTTTGGTAATTTCTGCATTCTCTTGGATCGCCTTTGTTTGGAAGGGGCACGAATATTTATCTTTTCCAATTGGTTGACAAGGTAGCACATTGACAAATGAGTGCATCTAGTGTTGCATCTGTTTGTTGAAATATCTCAGTTGATACTCCGTCAATTCCTGGAGTCCTGTTTATCACCAATGCTCTCAGTGCAGGTTAGACTTCAATACCCTTGGTTCTTCATCATAAACTACCTCCTGAGGTGGTTAAATGTCTATCAATTCTTTTTGGTACAGTGACTGTATTCCTTCATCTTCTTTTGATGATTCCTGTGTTGTTCAATATTTTCTCATAGAATCCTTCAACATTTCAACTCAAGTCTGGAATTTTTTCTTCAATTCTTTCATCTTGAAAAATGCTGAGCGTGGACTTCCCTTTTGGTTTTCTAACTCCAGGTCTTTGCATATGTTATTATAATACTTTATTTTGTCCTCTAGAGACCCTCTTTGAGATCTTCTGTTCAGCTGTTTTATTTCTTCATTTTTTTCCTTTAACTTTAGCTATTCTATGTTCGAGATAAAATTTCTGAGTCTCTTCTGACGTCTGTTTTGGTTGTTTCTTTCTATTCTGTCTTTTTGATGACCTTTTGCTTTCTTCATATATGATGTCTTTGATGCCATCCTACAACTCGTCTGGTCTTCAGTTATTAGTGTTCAGTGTGTCAAATCTACTCTTTAGATGGTCTCTAAATTTAGGTGGGATATACTCAATGTCATACTTTGGCTCTCGTGGACTTGTTTTAATTTTCTTCAGCTTCAACTTGAACTTGCATATGAGTAATTGATGGTCTGTTCCACAGTTGGTGCCTGGACTTGTTCTGTCTGATGATATTGAGCCTCTCTGTCATCACTTTCCACAGATGTAGTTGACTTGATTCCTGCGTATTCCATCTGGCAAGGTCCTCGTGTATATTTGTCATTTATGTTGTTGAAAAAAGATATTTCCAATGAATAGGTTGGTAGTATTGCAAAATTCTATCATGTGACCTCCAGCATTTTTTCTTTTACTAAGACCATACTTTCCAACCACTGCCCATTCTTCTTTGTTTCCTACTTCACATTCCAATCACTAGTACTTATCAATGCATGTTTATTGCATGTCTGATGAATTTCAGACTGCAGAAGTTGGTAAAGATCTTCAATTTCTTCATCTTTGGCCTTAGTGGTTGATGAATAAATTTGAATAGTAGTCAAGTTAACTGGTCTTCCTTGTAGGCGTATGGATATTATCCTATCACCGACAGTGTTGCACTTCAGGATGGATCTTGCAATGTTCTTTTTGACAAAGAATGTGATGCTGTTCCTCTTCAATTTTTCATTCCCAGCATAGTAGACCATATGATTATGTGATTCAAAATGACCAATACCATCAGCTCACTAATTAATTCCTAGGATATCTATCTTCAAGCATTTCACTTCATTTTTGACAATTTCCAGTTTTCCTAGATTCATACTTTGTACATTCCACATTGTGACTATTAATGGATGTTTGCAGCTTTTTCTTGTCATTTTGAGTGGTGCCACATCAACAAATGAAGGTTCTGAAAGATTTACTCCATCCACATCATTAAGGTCGACTCTTCTTTGAGGAGGCAGCTCTTCCCCAGTCGTATTTTGAGTCTCTTGCAACCAGAGGGTCTCATCTTCAGGCACTGTATTAGATAATGTTCCGCTGCTATCCATAAGGTTTTCACTTGCCTGTTTTTTTAGATGTAGATCACCAGGTCCGTTTTCCCAGTCTGTCTTAGTCTGGAAGCCCCGCTAAATTTGTCCACCATGGGTGACCCTGTTTGTATTTGCAATACTGGTGGAATAGTTTCCAGTATCACAGCAGCATGCAAGCCCCTACAGTACAGCAAACTGACAGAAGAGTGGTGGATTAATTCTGTTAGAAAGTGATAGGTACTATGCAAAAAATATAAGGCAAAGATAAGCATAGGGTGTGAGGGTATTTCTTACTTTCCATATTTTTTGTGAAAATTGTTGTATTTTCAGGTTAGAAAATATTTCAGAGAACACTGACTACAAACAACAATCTAGAAAATAAGAAAAAAAATAAAACTGAAAATTTTAACTTAAATACATGGTGTGGGCAAAGATCATGAAAGAAATTATTCTTAAATTGAGAAAAGAACTACCTCACTTAAGCACTTGTAGTTTTTTCTTCTATCAAAGGCTTACATTAAATTCATGTCTCTGCGGAACCCTTTCTTTTATTGATAGGTGAAAAAGAGTTCTAGATTCTTTTTTTTTTTTTTTTTAGTGCTTCTTGTACATTCTTTTCATTTAATTTTACATAGACCTTGCTGATAGCAAAGATGAAGCTTTAGTAAATATTCTTTGATATTATTTAATGTCAAGTGTGTAGAGAAAATGCTTTTTTCTAAGTTGTTGTATCTAGGGATAGGCATACTTAAAGTCATATATGAATGTTAAATTTTGTAGTACAACTAAATTTGGTAAAGTAAGACAATATATATTACATGTCCCTTTATGTGTTTTATGATATCTCTGTCCTATCTTAAGTTTATTCTGTGTAGTCCCAGGTTTATAACTTTCAAATATCTGGAAATCTAAGTAAAAAGATTGCGTATCAATATATTTATCAAATTATTTCCGATAGGTTTCTGGTTATAAAATAGGCTTTTGGGGGAAGTTCTGAGTCCCTACCATTATAAATATTAAAACATAAACTGGTTAAATCTTTGGTAGGAATTATTTTCAAAGAGAAATAGAAGTACAAACATCAGATGAATAGCTACATAGATTTCCTTTAAAATCAGTCTCAAAACTTAATTTTTGTAACTGACTGGATAAATAAAATTGTTCTTTTCAGAGTGTAATTCAATTTTCCGCAGTAGCAGTGGTAATTGCTCTATCCAAATGTTGATTTGTATCTTTTACAATTATTTTTAGTTTTTTACTAGAGCAATCTTCATATTTTGTCTAGTGAATCTCATTAGCTTATTGAAGGAGAATAACTATTATTTGATAATATATTCATCTTTTTACAGTTAATTGTTGTGATGACTTTTTGTGGTCATCTCCAAAGACTTGATATTATTTTTTTAATTTTCTTTACTTCCATCTGTTAAATAGAATTTGAAGAGTAAGTGTTTTGTGTTTAATCTACTTCACTTGGATACTTGTGTGTTCCTGATTTAATTGAGTCATCTTCCCTTAATGACCATAAAGAGTCATGTTAAAGTGAAGTGTTATTAAAGTGAAGTGCTCTGATGTTTAGAACACACTATGAGGGTGTGGGGAGTGTTAATTGCCATCAAGCAAAGACATAGACTATAACAGATCTAAATGCTCTTTTATTGTAAAGTCAGTGATAAAAACCTAAAGATATAATTGTCCAAATTGGTCTAAAATTCAACTTATAGGCTAAGTAGGGTAATTTATTTTGATTGCACTTGCAAGGAAAATGCGAATTTCAAAGTGAACATAATTTTCCAAGGTGTTATTAATGGATTGTTCCCTTTGCCTAATATGATATTACTATATTATTTATAAATATAAATAATTTGGATATATTTTATGCATTTCAATATGTTCCTCAATTGGGCAGTACTGTGAAATGTGGGTTATATTGTTTGTTAGGGTGATTAGCATTCCTTGAGAAGCTATCATAACATAAATCTTATTATGTTGCTCTTAGCCAAACTTGTAGAGATGATAGTGCAATAAAATAATGTATTTTGTTAGGTGATTTAATAGTGACAAAAGATGTTGGCCTATTATTATATTTAACTAGTTTCCACAATGTTCTATATTGTCTTCAGAGATAATGATTTAGCTTTTAGTAAAGGTCAGATATGAATTTTTTATCTAAGTTTTTACAGCAATAACACATAAACTTTCAGAACTATCTATGTTGGAAACTGCAATTTTATAGCTTATAATCAGAGTAAGAAACAATATAGAATTGCAAAGATTGTGCCTCACATAAGTATGGTTACCACTGTAAAAGAGAAATAAAATTTTCTAAAATTCTCACTAAGTTACACAAATATAAAATATGTTGTTCAGTCCAATTGGTATCTTACTTAGTAACATTATTATTCTCGATAGTGAATATTTTTTGTGAAAATATTTTCCTTATTTAGATGATTAATTCCTTTGTTTTTAAAGATACCTTGAATTTAATTTAATACCAAAATAAAATAAATGGACTTTATTTTAATATGTGGGGAAATTTGTTGCCATAAAATATGGATCACGTAAGAATGCTGGTTCAGATTGCTAGATGTTGAATCTCCAGATAACACAGATAGAAATACAAGTTAAAAATGCTTCCACTAGTAACTCTAATATCAATAATCTTAATTTTCTTTTCTCTTGGCTCATTCTTGTTAGAATAGCCAGAAGACAGATTTTATTCCTAGTTCTGTAGAATCAAATTTACTACTGAACATTTCTATCTGTAAAATTGAAAGTACCCATAATGATTATAGTAACATTCAAAAATTGAATCACAAATATGTGTTAAGTGTTAATGTTCAGGGCTAAGTTATATCCCTAAGAGTAGCCTCGGAGAAGTATCCTAGCAAACTCAAATATATACAGGATGGGTGAAGAAAGTGGGAAGCAGGAATAAGACCAAGGAAGAGAAGATGGAGAAATAGCACAGAATTCAGGTAAGTGTGGTGTCTTCGTTATCTACTGCAGCTATAACACAAATACTACAAATGGATGGCTTTAATAAACAGAAATATATTCTCTCAAAGTCTAGGAGACTAAAAGTCCAAATTCAGACCACCAGCTCCAGGGAAAAGCTTTCTTTCTCTGTTGGCTCTGGGGGAAGGCCCTTATCCTCAATCTTCCCCTGGTCTAGAAGCTTCTCATCACAGAGACCCTGGGTCCAAAGGATGCTCTCTGCTCCTGACTCTACTGTCTTGGTGGTAGGAGGTCCCTCTCTTTGGTGCTCAATTCTCCATTCTCTATCTCAAAAGAGTTTGATTCAAGATACAGCCTAATCTTGTAGACTGAGTCTTCCCTCATTAACATAACTGCCTCTAATCCTCCTCATTAACATCATAGGTAGGATTTACAACACCTGGGAAAATTACAGAGCTCTGGTGGTGTAATGGTTAACAGCTTGGCTGCTAACCAAAAGGATGGTAATTCAAATCCAACAGCTGCCCCTTGGAAACCTTATGGGGAAGTTCTGCTCTATCCTATAGGGTCGCACACATTTCAGTTTTCTAGATAAAAGAGTGTAGTTACAGTTATAAAGCTAGTAATGGCACATAATTCATGCCTATCTTATCTATGAGTTTCTTGGAGCTACTGTTACTACTGATAGAGTGGATAAATTATTGTGGTGCTTTGATTTTTCCATAAGTTAATTTAGGTATCAAAATCTAGTTATACTCACAGAATTGTAGCAAGTCCAAAATAGTCATACATTGAGTGATATCTCACTCATTGAGAACTTTTGCCCTAGGTGATGAATCTAAACTCATCAGGCAGGTAGCCTGGCCCCAAACCAAACCGTTTTCATATTGCCTCTAAGCCCTGCATGCACTATTCCTTCTGTCTAAAATAACCTTCCCTCCTGGGAAAACTTGCAGTTCCAAGTGGCACAAATGGTTTGCACTTGACTCAATGGCAAAGGATAAGGAAAATCACGTCAAATGACAAAATGGTGGACAATCACATAATACTGGGGATCATGGCCTAGCCAAGTTGATACACTTTTTTGGAGGACATAATTCAATCCATATCATGTGGTTTAAGACCCTCGAGTGGCAAATAATGATGAGAATTGAAATACATAAACTGAAACGTTTTCATTAGATTTTAAAGCAAATACATCATTGGTTACTTTTAGAGCAGATGCAGTTTCACAATGGATGTAGAAACTAAACTGCAATAGGATGAGAGATCCACTAATGAATAAATAGAGCTAATGTGTGAATTTCACTGTACAGTCAAAGGAGAGAGAAAGAGAATATGGCAGAAAAAAATCCCCAAATGTAAAAATGGAGAGACTTGGGCATGTTTATATATTTAGGGGAAATATTATAGAGAAAGACTCTACGACTCTCAGAACAACTGGCATTAGAATTAAACACTGAAAAAGAAAAAAAAAAAGACTAAACATTTGGAAATTTTCCTAAGTGATGTAGTATCTACCTAATTCTCATTCCATCTGAGATTTCTTCCTCAAATAAACTCTATCTCAAAATTCAGGAATCAGGGCCAAATCCCCATGGAACATGGTGGAAATTCACAGAAATAAATAACATATAAATTAGAGTATGCCATAGTGAAGACATTATAAACCTATGATTCATCTATCACATGCTGTATTATTACCAGTTTATAATAAAACATTTGTTCTTAAATTCCCAATTAAAATCTCACTTTGTCATATATTTTCTATATTTTCAAGCATCAACTTCATTTGTACGCACCTGTTATGCATGAATTGTGTCCTACAAAAATATGTGTTGTAATTCCTTACCTCTATGCTTGTGGTTTTCCCACACGTCTGTCAGTTTACCATACTGTGTTGCTTTGAATGTTGTTGTGATGCTGCAAGCTATGCTACCAGTGTTTCAACTACCAGCAGGGTCACCCATGGTGGACAGGTTTCAGCTGAGCTTCCAGACTCAGACAGACTAGGAAGAAGGATCTCGTAGTATACTTATGAAAAAATTAGCCAGTGAAAACCTTATGATTAGCAGCAGGACATTTTCTGATACAGTGCCAGAAGATGAGCCCCCTCAGGGTGGAAGGCACTCAAAGTATGACTGAGGAATAACTGTCTCCTCAAGGTAGAGTTGACTTTGATGACATGGACGGAGTCAAGCTTTCAGGAACTTCATTTGATGTTGTGGCACAACTCAAAATGAGAAGAAGCAGCTGCAAACAGACATCAATAATAGGAGTGTGGAATGTATGAAGTATTAATCTAGGAAAATTAGAAGTTGTCAAAAATGAAATGAAATGCATAAATATCAATATCTTAGTTATTAGTGAGCTGAAATGGACTGGTATTGACACTTTGAATCAGACAATCATACAGTCATACTATGCCAGGAATGACAACTTAAAGAGGAATGACCTTGCATTCCTCATCAAAAAGAACATTTCAGGATCTATCCTGAAGTACAACGCTTTTAGTGATAGCATAATATCCATACACCTACAAGGAAGACCAGTTAATATGACTATTACTCAAATTTATGCACCAAACACTAAGACCAAAGTTGAAGAAATTGAAAGTTTTACTGACTTCTGCAGTTTGAAATTGATCAAACATAAAATCAAGATGCACTGATAATTACTAATGATTGGAATGCAAAAGTTGGAAGCAAAGATGAGGGAACAGTGGGTTGGAAAATATGGCCTTGGTGACAGAAACTATGCTGAAGATCACATGATGGAACTTTGCAAGACCAATGAATTCTTCATTGCAAACTCCTCTTTTCAACAACATAAATGGCAACTATAAACATGCACCACTCCGGATGAAATACACAGGAATTAAATCGACTACATCTGTGGAAAGAGATGATGGAAAAGCTCATTATCGTCAGTCAGAACAAGGCCAGGGCCAACTGCAGAAGAGACCATCAATTGCTCATATGTAAGTTCAAGTTGAAGCTGAAGAAAATTAGAACAAGGCCAAAAGAGACAAAGTACAACCTTGAGCATAATCTACCTGAATTTAAAGACCATCTCAAGAATAGATTTGATGCATTGAACACTAATGACTGAAGACAAGACGAATTGTGCAATGACATCCAGGACACCATGCATGAAGAAAGCAAGAGTCATTGAAAAAACAAAAAAGAAAGAAAAGACCAAAATGAATGTAGATGAGACTCTGAAGCTTGCTGTTGAATGTAAAATAGCTAAAGTGAAAAGAAGAAATGATGAAGTAAGAAAGCCAAACAGAAAATTTCAAAGGGTGGCTCAAGCAGGCAAAGTAAAGTATAATAATGACATGTGCAAAGACCTGGAGGTAGAAAACCAAAAGAGAAGAATATGCTCAGCATTTCTCAAGCTGAAAGAAAGGAAGAAAAAATTCAAGCCTTGAGTTACAATATTGAAGGATTGTACGGGGAAAATACTGAACGACACAAGAAGCATCAAAATAAGATGGAAGGAATACACAGAGTCACTGTATCGAAAAGAATTGGGCCACATTCAACCATTTCAGGAGGTAGCATATGATCAAGAACCAACGGTACTGAAGGAAAAAGTCCAACCTGCACTTAAGGCATTGGGCAAAAAACAAGGCCTCAGGAATTGAGATATTTCAACATACCAATTGAGATGTTTCAACAAACAGCTGCAGCCCTGGAAGCGCTCACTTATCTATGACAAGAAATTTGGAACACAGCTACATGGCCAAGCGACTGTAAGAGATCCATATTAGTGTCAATTCCAGTGAAAGATGATCCAACAGAATGCAGAAATTATAAAAAAAATCATTAATATCAAACACAAGTAAAATTTTGCCGAAGATAATTCAAAAGCCATTGCAGAAGTACATTGACAGGGAACTGCCAGAAGTTCAAGCTAGATTCAGAAAAGGACTTGGAACAAAGGATATTATTGCTGATATCAAATGGATCTTGGCTTAAAGCAGAGAATACCAGAAAGATGTTTACTTGTGTTTTATTGACTATGCAAAGTCATTTGACTGTTTGGACATAACAAATTATGGATAACATTGTGAAGAATGGGAATTCCAGAACACTTAATTGTGCTCATAAGGAACCTGCACATAGACAAAAAGCAATCATTTGAACAGAACAAGGGAATACTGAATTGTTTAAAATCAGGAAACTTGCACATCAAGGTTGTATCACTTCACCATACTTACGCGATATGTGTGCTGAGCAAATAATAAAGAAGCTAGGCTCTATAAAAAAGAATGGGACATCAGGATTGGAGAAAGACTCATTAACAACCCGCATTATGCAGATGACACAACCTTGCTTGCTGAAAGTGAAGAGGATTTAAAACACTTACTGACGAAGATCAAAGACTACAGCCTTCAGTATGGATTACACCTCAACATAAAGAAAACAATAATCCCCACATATGGACCAAAAATCAACATCATGATAAACAGAGAACAGATTGAAGTTGTCAAGGGTTTCATTTTACTTAGATCCACAATCAACATTCATGGAAGCAGCAGTCAAGAAATCAAAGGAGATATTTCATTGGGCAAATCTGCTGCAAATGACCTCTTTAAAGCGTTAAAAAGCAAAGATGTCATTTTAAGGACTAAGGTGCACCTGACTGAAGCTGTGGCATTTCAATTGCTTCATATGCACAGGAAAGCTGGACAATGAATAAGGGAGACAGAAGTAGAATTGATGCCTTTGAATTATGGTGTTGGCAAGAATATTGAATATAACATGGACTGCCAAAAGAACTAACAAACATGTCTTGGAAGAAGTACAGCCAGAATGCTCCTTAGAAGCAAGGATCTCTAGACTTCGCCCACATATTTTGTTATGTTATCAGGAGGGATCAGTCGCTAGAGCAGTTCATTATGCTTGGCAAAGTAGAGAGTCATGGAAAAAGAGAAAGTCCCTCAAAGAGAAGGATTGACACAGTGGCTGCAACAGTGTTCTCAAGCATAACAACGATTCTGAGGATGGCTCAGGACCAGGCAGTGTTTTGTTCTGTAGTACCCAGGGTGGAAACCCTACTGAAGGGCACCTAACAATGTAACAAAAACAATGTGCAGGTGGTCATAATCCCATTTGGGAATGGGTTGTTTTTGTTATGTTAATGACACAGTGTTAGTGTAAGATGTGTCTGGAGTCAATCTCTCTTTTTTTTTTTTCATTTTTTTAAAATTATACTTTAGATAAAGGTTTACAGAACAAACTAGCTTCCCACTAATCAGTTAGTACACACATTGTTTTATGACATTGGTTAACAACCCCACGACATGCCAACAACCTCCTTTCTCAACCTTGGGCTCCCTATTACCAGCTTTCCTGTCCCTTCCTGCCTTCTAGTCCTTGCCTCTGGGCTGGTGTGACACTTTAGTCTCATTTTGTTTTATGAGCCTGTCTAATCTTTGGCTAAAGGGTGAACCTCAGGAATGACTTCATTACTGAGTTAAAAGGGTACCCAGGGGCCATACTCTCAGGGTTTCTCTAGTGTCTGTCAGGACAGTAAGTCTGTTCTTTTTTTTGTGAGTTAGAAATTTGTTCTACATTTTTCTCCAGCTCTGTCCAGGACCCTCTATTGTGAGGGTCTGGACTCAGTCTGGTAGATGGAATCTACCCCTTTTCAGATGAAAAAGAGATTAATTGGATTATTTGTCTTTTTGTTGTAGAGGTGTTAATTTTCCTATAGATTTTAGAGATTAGAACTTTGTTGAATTTGTAATAGCCAATTTTTTTTCTCAGTTGTAGATTCTCTTTTTACTCTTTTGGTGAAGTCTTTTGATGAGCATAAGTGTTTCATTTTTAGAAGATCCCAATTATCTAGCTTATCTTCTGGTGTTTGCATATCATTAGTTATGGTCTGTATGCTATTTATTCCGTGTATTAGGGCCTCTAGCATTGACCTTATTTTTTCTTCTATGATCTTTATATTTTTTGGTTTCATGTTTAATTCTTTGATCCATTTTGAATTAGTTTTTGCATATGATGTGAGGTATGAGTCCTGTTTCACTTTTTTACAGATGGGCATCTGATTTTACCAGAACCATTTGTTAAAAAGACTGTCTTTTCCCCCATTTGATAGACATGGGCCTTTGTTGAAGATCAGGTGACTGTAGGTGGTTGGGTTTATATCTGGATTCTCAATTCTGTTCCATTGGTCAACGTGTCTGTCATTGTACCAGTACCAGGCTGTTTTCTCTACTGTAGCTGTATAGTAGGTTGTGAAGCCAGGTAGTGCTAGTCCTCCTAGTTTATTTTTCTTCCATATTGCTTTACTTATCCAGGGCCTCTTTCCTTTCCATATAAAGTTAATTATTAGTTTCTCCATCTCATTAAAGAATACTGTTGATTTTTGGATTTTTCCATTTATAGGTCTCTTTTGATTTCTTGCAGTAGCATTTTGTAGTTTTCTTTGTAGGTCTTTTACATCCATGGTTAGATTTATTCCTAAGTATTTTATTTTTTTAGGGGCTATTATAAATGGTATTGCTTTCCTGATTTCCTTTTTTGTAGTTCTCCTTATTGATGTATAGGAATCCAACTGATTTTTGTATGTTTACCTTGTATCCTACTTCTCTGATGAATCTCTTTATTAGTGCCAGTAGTTTTCTTGTGGAGTTATTTGGTTTTATATGTATTGATCATATTATCTTCAAATAGGGATAGTTTTACTTCTTCCTTACGAATTTGAATGTCCTTTCTTTCTTTTTCTTGCCTTATTGCTCTAGCTAGGGCTTCCAGCACATTTTTTAAATAGGTGTGGTGATAAAGGGCATCCTTGTCTTGTTCCTGTTCTCAGGAGGAATGTTTTCAGCCTCTCTCCATGACGAATGATGGTGGCTGTTGGTTTTGTATAGACGCCCTTTATTATGCTGAGGAATTTCCCTTCTATACCTATCTTACTGAGAGTTTTTATGAGGAATGAGTGTTGGACTTTATTGAATGCCTTTTTTGCATCAATTGAAATGATCATGTGATTCTTTTGTTTTATTTTTGTAGCGGATTATGTTGATCAATTTTCTAATGTTGAACAATCCTTGCATACCTGGTCTGAATCCACTTGATCATGGTGTATTTTTTTTTTTTTCATATGGTGCTGAATTCTACTAGCTAAAATTTTGTTGAGAATTTTAATCTATAAACATGAGAGATATCTGGTATTTATGAGGAAGGGGAGGAAATGGTGGTCCTCAAATTGAAATCTACTAATTCAACAATGAATTTATTCATCTCATTGACAGTTTTAAGTTCTGAGATAGATCTTTCTTGATTCATGTTGTCTTACCCATTCATGTAAAATAAAATCTCAGGGAGGAGGAGCCAACATGACACTATAGACAGAAGCACCATGCTATCTTTCCACAGCAAAGACCCAAAAAACTGAGTAAGACAAACATCAGTCCTGGAACCCTAAGCATCAGATGAAAAGATTAAGAACTCAGCCAAACATTGATGGAATATGAAACTGACAGAGAACAGAGAGCGAAGAGAGATACAAGTGTAGGTCCCCTATCAGCTAAGCAAGCACGGATTAACCATCTTGCGCTCCTGTCAGAGATCTGCAGACAGGGAGTAATGGAAAGATCGGGAGTACAGCTTCATGGAACTCCCAGCAGGAGACAAAACTAAAAAAACAAACAAACCCGTTGCCATTGAGTTGATTGCGACTCATAGTGACCCTATAGGACAGAGTAGAACTACCCATAGAGTTTCCAAGGAGCCCCTGGTGGATTTAAACTGCTGACCTTTTGGTTAGTAGCTGGAGTTCTTAACCACTACTCAACCAGGGTTTCCAGCAGGAGTCAGAGCACTTGGTAACCAGTGATATACGTTTTCCTACACCCATCTTTCTCCCTTCTGCTCTATCTCTGCAGCTTCATAGCTGCCTGAGGTTGTTTGGGCTTCCAGGAAGTGCAGGGTCCCTGCTGCTTGGATTCACCCCACCCACATCTGAGTTCCATGGACAGAGAGTACAGGAAAGCAGTTTCACAGAGCTCCCAGCAGGGGACAGAGCACCCATTAACCAGCTATTTATACTTTCCTACCCCCTACCCTTCTTCCTCCTTCTCAACATCGCCACTTTCCAACAACTGCAGTCTTTCAGCCAGGAGACTTTGGCTCCGTACCGCTTGGATTCGCCCCGCCCACACTGGCCGCCTTTCTTGGTACCATTTTTTTGTTGCTAGTGTTGCTTTTCTCTGCCTCTTTTGGTTTCTTCCCTGCCTCTCACCTCCTCCCTCTGCTTTCTCTCTAACACATGGCTCCATGTGCCATCTTTGCTTCTTCTTGAAAGGCTGTGAAGCACGGCTCTGCTGGGTAACTGCTTCCCCAGTTGTCGCTGCCAAGCTGGTGGGATCCCTGGGGCCTTTTTATTTTGTAATGTTCTGTTCTGTTAGTAGATAACCCTCACCCTCCCTCCCCACCCTCATAACCATCAAAGAATGTTTTCTTCTGTGTTTAAACCTTTTCTTGAGTTCTTGTAATAGTGGTCTTATACAATATTTGTCCTTCTGTGACTGATTAAATTCATTCAGCATAACGACCTCCAGCTTTTGCCATGTTATAAAATGTTTCACGGCTTCATCATTATTCAATTGCATAGTATTCCGTTGTGTGGATATACCATAATTTGTCTATCCATTCATCTGTTGATGGGCACTTAGGTTGTTTCCATCTTTTTGCTATTGTGAACAGTGCTGCAATGAACATGGATGTGCATATATCTATTTGAGTGATGGTTCTTATTCTCTAGGATATATTCCAAGGAGCAGGATAGCTGGATTGTATGGTACTTCTATTTCTAGCTTTTAAGGAAGTGCCAAATCGATTTCCAAAGTGGTTATACCATTTTACATTTCCACCAACAGTGTATAAGTGTTCCAGTCTCTCCACAATCTCTCCAACATTTATTATTTTGTGTTTTTCAGATTAATGCTAGTCTTGTTGGGGTGAGATGGTATCTCATTGTAGTTTTGATCTGCATTTCTCTAATGGCTAATGATCGTGAGCATTTCTCCATGTGTCTGTTAGACACCTGAATATCTTCTATGGAGGATTGCCTGTTTATATCCTTTGTCTATTTTTTAATTCGGTTATTTGTGTTTTTGTTGTTGAGGTTTCACAGTATCTTGTAGAATTTAGAGATAAGATGCTGATCAGATTTGCCATAGCCAAAAATTTTTTTCCAGTCTGTAGGTTGTCTTCTGACTCTTTTGGTGAAGTCTTTTGATGAGCATAAGTGTTTTATTTTTAGGAGCTCCCATTTATCTAGTCTCTCTTCTGGTGCTTGTGCATTGCTACTTATGGTACGTATTGTGTTTATGCCATGTATTAGGGCCCCTAGGGTTGTCCCTATTTTTTCTTCCATTATCTGTATCGTTTTAGATTTTATATTTAGGTCTTTGATCCATTTTAAGTTAGTTTTTATGCTTGGTGTGAGGTATGGGTCTTGTTTCAGTTTTTTGCAGATGGTTATCCAGTTATGCCAGCATCATTTGTTAAAAAGAGTATGTTTACCCCAATTAATGGAATTTGAGCCTTTGTCAAATAACAGCTGCTCACAGATGGATGAATTTATGTCTGGATTCTCAATTCTGTTCCATTGGTCTATGTATCTGTTGTTGTACCAGTACCAGGCTGTTTTGACTACTCTGGTGGTGTAATAGGTTCTAAAATCAGGTAGTGTGAGGCCTCCCACTTTGTTCTTCTTCTTGAGTAATGCTTTACTTATTCAGGGCCTCTTCCCTCTCCATATGAAGTTGGTGATCTGTTTCTCCGTCTCATTAAAAAATGCCAGAGGAATATGGATCGGGACTGCATTATATCTGTAGATCGCTTTGGGTAGAATTAACATTTTCACAATGTTGAGTCTACCTATCCATGAGTAAGGTATATTTTCCCACTTATGCAGGTCTCTTTTGGTTTCTGGCAGTAGTATCTTGTACTTTCACTGTATAGATCTTTTACACCTCTGGTTAGATTTATTCCAAAGTATTTTCTCTTCTTAGGGACTGTTATAAATGGTACTGATTTGGTGATTTCCTCTTCGAGGTTCTCTTTGTTGGTTAAAGGAATCCAACTAATTTTTTTTTTTTATTGCAATTCAGATGAAGGCTTACAGAACAAATAGTTTCTCATGAAACAATAGTACACATATTGTTTTACGACGTTGGTTAACAAGCCCACAAAATGTCAACCGTCTCCCTTCTTGACCTTTTTGCTGTTGTTGTTGAAAATATCCATAGCCAAATATACACCATTTCAAAAATTTCTACATGCATAGTTCAGTGACATTGACTACGCTCTTCCAATTGTGCTGCTATTCTCACTTTAGATGAAGGTTTACAGAAAAAAATAGTTTCTTATTTAACAGTTAGTACAAATGTTGTCCTAAGACAATGGTTAACAACCTCACAACACATCAACACTATCCTTAGTCAACCTGGGGTTCCCTATCACAAGCTTTCCTGTCCCCTTCTGCCTTCTGGCCCTTGTCCCTGGACTGCTGTGCCTCACTAGTCCCATTTGGTTTTATGGGGCTGTCCACTTCCCGGCAGAACGGTGAACCTCGGAAATGACTTCACTACTGAGCTAAAAGGGTGTCTGGGGGCCATACTCTCAAGGTTTCTCCAGTCTCCTTTAGGCCAGTAAATCTGGTCTTTTTTTTGTGTGTGTGTGAATTAGAATTTTGTTCTACATCTTTCTCCAGCTCTGTCCAGAACCCTCTGTTGTGATTCCGGTCAGAGCATTCAGTGGTGGTAGCCGGGCACCATCTAGCTGTACTGGACTCAGTCCAGTGGAGGCCTTAGTAGCTGTGGTCCATTAGTACTTCAGACTAATCTTTTCCTTGTATCCAGTTCTCTTCATTCTCCCTTGCTCCCAAAGGGATAAGACCAGTAGAGTATCTTAGATGGCTGCTTACAGGCTTTTAAGACCCCAAACGCAACGCACCAAGGAACAATGTAGAACACTGTCTTTATAAACTGTGTTATGCAATTAAGCTAGATGTTCCCAGAGACCATGGTACCCACAGCCCTTCGCCCAGCAATTCATTCCCTCAGGGAGTTTGGATGTATCTATGGGGCTTCCATGACCTTTCCTTGTACAGGTTGTGCTAGTTTCCCCTGTATTCTGTACTGTCTCACCCTTCACCCAAGATACCACTTACCTATTGCCTATTTAGTATTTCCCCCCACCCCTCCCATCCCTAGTAACCAACAAAGATTGTTACATTTTGTGTGTGAAATTTTTCATGGTTTTTTACAATAGAGGTCTCATACAATATTTGTCCTTTTGTGATTGACTTATTTCACTCAGCATAATGTCCTCCAGTTTCATCCATGTTATGAGATGGTTCAGAGATTCATTGTTGTTCTTTTTTGTTGCAAAGTACTCCATTGTGTGTATGTACCATAGTTTGTGTATCCATTCATCCATTGATGGGCATCTAGGCTGTTTCCATCGTTTTGCTATTGTGAACAATGCTACCATGAACATAGGTGTGCATATGTCTATTCGAGTGATGACTCTAATTTCTCTAGGATATATTACTAGGAGTGGGATTGCTGGATCATATGGTATGTCTATTGCTAGCTTTCTGAGGAAGCGCCATATCATTTGCCAAAATGGTTGTATCATTTTGCATTCCCACCAGCAGTGCATAAGAGTTCTGATCTCCCCGCAGCCCATCCAACATTTGTTATTTCCAGTGTTTTTGATTCGTGCCAGTAATACTGGGTGAGATGGTATCTCATTGTGGTTTTAATTTGCATTTCTCTAATGGTAAGTGATTGCGAGCATTTCCTCATGTGTCTGCTGGCCGCTTGAATGTCTTCTTTGGTGAAGTGTGTGTTCATTTCCTATGCCCATTTTTTAATAGGATTATTTGCCTTTCTGTTGTAGAGGTGTTAGATTTTCTTGTAGATTATGCAGATAAGACCTTTGTCTGACTTGTACTGTGCAAAAATTTTTTCCCAGTCTGTAGATTCTCTTTGTACTCTTTTGGTGAAGTCTTTTGAAGAGCATAAGTGTTTGATTTTTAGAAGATCCCAGTTATATAGCTTATCGTTTCGGGTTTGTGTGTTGATGGTTATGGTTTGTATCCTGTTAATACCGTGTATTAAGGCCTGTAGTGTTAGTCCTATTTTTTCTTCTATGAACTTTATAGTTTTTGGCTTTATATTCAGGTCTTTGATCCATTTTGAATTAGTTTTTGTATATGGCGTGAGGTATGGGCCCTGTTTCATTTTTTTGCAGATGGATATCCAGTTTTGCCAGAACCATTTGTTAAAAAGACCGTCTTTTCCCCATTTGATGGACTTTGAGCCCTTGTTGAAGATCAGGTGACCGTAGGTGGAAGGATTTACAACTGGATTCTCAAATCTGTTCCCTTGGTCACTGTATCTGTCCTTGTACCAGTATGAGGCTGTTTTGACTACTGTAGCTGTATAGTAGGTTCTGAAGTCAGGTAGTGTGAGTCCTCCAACATTATTCTTCTTCTTCAGTAGTGCTTTACTTATTCAGGGCTTCTTCCTTTTCCATATAAAGTTAATGATTAGTTTTTCCAACTCTTTTAAGAATGTTGTTGGTATTTGGATCGGGATTGCATTGTATTTGTAAATTGCTTTGGGTAGAATTGTCATTTTCACACCGTTGAGTCTACCTATCCATGAGCTTCGTATCTTTTTCCATTTATGTAGATCCCTTTGGGTTTCTTGAATTAGTGTTTTGTAGTTTTCTTTGTATAGGTCTTTTACATCCCTGGTTAGATTTATTCCTAAGTATTTTATTTTTTTTAGGGGCTATTATAAATGGTATTGTTCTCCTGATTTAGTATTCATCGTTCTCCTTACTGGTGTGTCAGAATCCAACTGACTTTAGTATGTTTATTTTGTATCCTGCTACTCTGCTGAATCTTTCTATTAGTTCCAGTAGATTTTTCATGGAGTCTTTAGAGTTTTCTATGCATAGTATCATATCATCTGCAAACAGGAGCAGTTTAACTTCTTCATTACCAATCTGAGTGCTTTTTATTTCTTTTTCTTGCCTTATTGCTCTAGCTAGAACTTCCAGAACAATGATAAATAGGAGTGGTGATAAAGGGCATGCTTGTCTTGTTCCTGTTCTCAAGGGGAATGTTTTCAGCATCTCTCCATTAAGAATGATGTTGGCCATTGGTTTTGCATAGATGCCCTTTATAATGTTGATAAATTTCTCTTCTGTGCCTATTTTATTGATATTTTTTAACAGGAATGGGTGTTGGACTTTGTCAAATACCTTTTCTGCGTCAATTGAGATGATGATGTTATTCTTTTCTTTCCTTTTATTTTTGTGGTGGATTACATTGATTGATTTTCTAATGTCGAACCATCCTTGCATACCTGGTATGAATTCTACTTGGTTGTGGTGTATTATTTTTTTGATATGATGCTGAATTCTATTGGCTAGCAGTTTGTTGAGAATTTTTGCATCTATATTCATGAGAAATACTGGTCTGTAATTTTCTTTTTTTGTGATGTCTTTGCCTGGTTTTGGTATCAGCATTATGCTGGCTTCATAGAATGAATTTGGAAGTGTTGCTTCCTCTTCTATGCTCTGAAATAGCTTGAGTAGAACTGGTACAAGCTCTTCTGTAAATGTTTTGTAGAATTCTCCAGTGAAGCCATCTGGGCCAGGGCTTTTTTTGGTTGGGAGTTTTTTTAAATTACCTTTTCAATCTATTCTTTTGTTATGTGTCTGTTCAGATTTTCAAGATCACTTTGTTGTAGTTTGGGTAGGTAGTGTGTTTCTAGAAATTTCTCCATTTCCTCTAGGTTTTCAAATTTGTTGGAGTATAGTTTTTCCTAATGCTCTGTTATAATCCTTTTTATTTCAGTTGGGTCTGTTGTAATGTTCCCCATTTCATTTCTTATTTGGGTTCTTTGCGTCGTCTCCTGTTTTTCTTTATCAATCTGGTGGTTTGTCGATTTTGTTCATCCTTTCATACAACCCACATTTGGTTTTGTGATTCTTTCTATTGTTTTTCTGTTCTCTATTTCATTTATTTCTGCTCTGATCTTTACTATCTCCTTTCTTCCGGTGGTTGTAGGCTTTTTTTGCTCTTCTCTTTCTATTTGTTTGAGTTCTGTAGTTAATGTTTTGATTCTGTCCCTTTCTTCTTTTTTGATATGTGCATCTATTGCTATAAATTGTCCTCTGAGGACTGCCTTTGCTGTGTCCCAAAGGTTTTGGTATGATGTGTTTTCATTTTCATTTGATTCTAGGAATTTTTTAATTCTATCTCTAATTTCTTCTATTACCCATTGATGTGTAAGCAGAGTATTATTCAGTTTCCATGTGTTTGATTTTTTTTCCTTGCTCTTTCTAGTGTTAATTTCTACCTTGATGGCATTGTGGTCAGAGAAGATACTGTGAATTGTCTCAACATTTTGGTTCTTGTTGAGGATTGCTCTGTGGCCTAAGATGTGGTCTATTCTGGAGAACGTTCCATGTGCATTGGAAAAGAATGTGTACTTTGCAGCGGCTGGATGGATTGTTCTATATATGTCTATGAGGTCCAGTTGGCTGATTGTGTCCTTTAGGTCTTCTGTATCTTTGCTGAGTTTCTTTTTAGTTTTTCTGTCCTTTACTGAGAGTGGTGTGTTGAAGTCTCCTACTATTATTGTGGAACTGTCAATTTCTCTTTTCAGTGCTGTTAGAGTTTTTTTTATGTATTTTGGAGCCCTGTCATTGGGTGCGTAGATGTTTATTATGGTTATGTCTTCATGATGGATCATCCCCTTAATCATTATATAGTGTCCTTCTTTGTCTTTTATGGTAGATTTTGTTTTAAAGTCTATTTTATCTGAGATTAGAATTGCCACTCCTGCTCTTTTTTGGTAGTTGTTAGCTTGATATATTTTTTTCCAACCTTTGATTTTTAATAAATTCACATCTTTGTTTCTAAGGTGTGTCTCTTGTAGACAGTGTATTGACGGATCCTGTTTTCTTATCCATTCTGTCATTCTCGTCTCTTTATGGGTGCATTGATTCCATTTACATTCAGTGTAATTGTTAATAGATGGAAGTTTGTTGCTGTCATTTTGTAGCAGGTTTTTTTTGTGGTGCTGATGTTTTCTTTGTTATTCTTATTCTCTTGTGCTGAGTTACTTTTGTGTGTGGTTTTTTTTTTTCATTTGTTTTGTTTTTGTAGGTTTTGTTTTTGCTGAGACTTTATGTTTTTCCTCTTTATTTTTATGAGTATGTTTGTTAACTTTCTTTGTGGTCACCATGAATTTTACCCTTATCTTTCTATGTTTGAAGCAGTCTACTATTGCTTGATATCGCCTTGCCTTCCTCTCCATTAGAAGGTTCTATACCTATGCTGTTTATTCCCTCTTTTATTGTTGTGATGTTGTTGTCATTTACTTATTAACTGCCCTGATTCCCTGTTGTATTTCTTTTGGTTTTGGATAGTCCTTGTGAGATCATTTCCTAGAGTGGTATCTGGCTGGTACGATCCTGCGTCCTAGATTCTGCCTGTGAGCTGAAGTTGTTTGTTCTCAGATCAAAGGACTCCTGTTAATAATTTTTGTAATTTCAGTTTGGTTTTTACATATTCCCTTAATTTCTGTTTATCTGGAAATGTCCTAATTTCACCAGCATATCTGAACGAGAGTTTTGCAGGATATATTATTCTTGGCTGACAATTTTTTTCTTTCAAGATTTTATATATATCATCCCATTGCCTTCGTGCTTGCATGGTTTCTGCGAAATAATCTGAGCTTAGTCTTATTGTTTCTCCTCTGTATGTGACTTCTTCTTTTTCACAAGCTGCTGTCAGGATTCTTTGTGTGTCTTTGGTTTTGGCAAGTGTGATTATTATATGCCTCGGTGATTTTCTTTTGGGGTCTCTCCTATATGGGGTTTGTTGAGCTTCTTGGATGGCCAGCTTTTCATCTTTCATGATATTGCAGAAGTTTTCTGTCAGCAGTTCTTCAATGATCCTCTCTGTGTTTTCTGTCTTCTCCCCTATTCTGGAACTCCAATCACTCACAAATTTTTGCTTTTGATTGTATCCCACATAACTCTCACTGTCTCTTCATTTTTCTTTGTTCTTTTTTCTGAGTTTTTCTCAAACAGACTTGCATCCTAGTGTTTGTCTTCAATTCCACTGATCCTCTCTTCCACCATTTTACATCTGCTCCTCAGTCCTTCTGTGACACCGTCCATTTCTGAAATCTTGTTGTTTATCTTTTGGATTTCTAATTCTTGTTTTTGTATAATTTCTAGTTGTGAATTTATTCTGGTATTTTGTTCCTGTATTATTTTCCTGAATTCTTCCATGAATTTGTCTATTTTTTCCTCATTTTTTTCTGCTTTTTGCTTCAACTCTTAAATAATTCTGAGTGTTAAAGATTTGAATTCCCTATCAGGTAGTTCTAGAGCCTTTCCTTCCACTGGAAAGTCATCTGGTGTTTTATTATGGACGCCTACTGGAACCGTCCTGTCCTGTTTTTGTAAGTGTTTTGATATCGTCTGCTGTCTTTGGGGCATTCAGTAGTTATTTTTCTCATTTATTGATTGTAGATTTGTTGGTTTCATCCCTTTTTTCTTAATGTGGCTTTGTCTGAACAGGTGGGCTATGTTTTCTTTGTTGTTTGCTCTTCTGTGAGCACAAAACTTTTCACCTCATACTTCAATTAGCTGGGTCAGTCGCTCAGATATGGTACAGCAGGGCAGGTCTAGCTGAAGAGGAGTTTCTGGGATGGTTTGCTTGTGGCACTTACTACAGCCACCAGGGTTGGTCAGCAATCAGTGCAGAGCAGGTTCTGGTAGGCCTTGTCTGTGCTGTTTGGTGGTGTGATGTTAAGTGCACCCTGCAGGTAGGCAGAATGTAGGAGGGAGATTGTTATGTGTGGAACTAAGATGGATATAGGAGAGATGAGAGAGGAACAGGAGGCAAAAACATACAAAGAAACAAAAAAGAATGCTAGGGGAGCTTGCCGTTGGAGTGGAGAGATGAGAGACTATGAAATGGAGAAAAACAAAAAGGGGAAGAAGAAGAAGAAAGAAAAGAATGAATAAATAAAAATCATAAAGGGAAAAGAACAGCGAAGTTCCCAGGGATCCCAGTGGTGTGGCTATGAGGTCTGTGGAACTTGTTCTCTGGTGTTGCAGTACAGCCTGGCTAGAAGGTGTAGAGTTATTCAGCACCAGGTATTCAGGGAACAGAAAGAGAAGGAAGGTATAGAGAGATGAGAAACAAAGTAATGAAGAAAGACAAAAAGGGAAAAAGAGGCAAAAGAAAAGAAAACAAATTTAAAAGAAAGAACAAGGAAAGTCCCCCCCCCCAAAAAAAAAAAAAACAGAAAAAAAAAAAAACCCACAAAAAAGAAATGCCCTCAGTGATCACCCTGCGCGTCTGTGCAAGCCGAGGGGATAGGTTCCAAGCCACGCAGCACCGCCTGGCCAGAATGGGCTCCCAACTCAAGAAAAGGAAAAGAAAACAAACAACTGAAAAGAAACAAACAAACAAAAGCCCTGGGATCCCACCAGCATGGCTGCCTAGACCGGGAAGCAATTCCACACTTGAAAGGAGCTCCGCAGCCCCTCAGGCAGAAGCAAAGCTGGCTCATGGAGCCCGGTATTTGAGCGAAAGGTGGGGGAGGTGTTGAGTAGTAAGGAAGAAATCAAAAGAAGTGGAAAAAATAGCAACACCAGCAGCCTAGAGATGGCACTGAGAGAGCCAGCTAGTGCCAGTGGGTGGCAGCTGAGCAGCCAGTGCTTCCCGGACAAGAGACTGTGTCCGCAGGTAGCAGAGGAGGCCAAGTGTGGGCGAAGAAGGGTGGGGGGTGGAAAAGTGTATATCACAAATTACCAGAGCTCCGCAGCACCTCAGGAAGAAGCAAAGATGGTGCACGGAGCCAGGTATTTGAGCGAAAGGAAGGGGAGGTGGTGAGAGTTAAGGAAGAAATCAAAAGAAGTGGAAAAAAGCAACACCAGCAGCCAACAAATGGCACTCAGAGAGCTGGCCAGTTCAGGTGGGTGGAATCCAAGCAGCCGGTGCTTCCCGGACAAGAGACTGTGGCCGTAGGAAGCAGAGGAAGCCAAGTGGGGGTGAAGATGTCGGGGGTGTGAAAGCGTATATTGCAAGTTTCCAGTTGTGTTGTCTACCACTGGAAGCAACGTGAAGCTGCTTTCTCATACCCCCTGTTTGCTGGTCTCTGATAGGAGTCCAAGATGGTGGATCCACGGTGTGTTAGCTTATAGGGGACCTCTGCATGAATCTCTCCATGCTCTCCGTTCTCTGTCAGTTTTCTCACTCCGTTTGGTGCTTTGCTGAGTTCTTCATCTCTTCATTTGATGTTCTAGGGTTTCAGGCTTGCTGTTTTCTCTGTTTGGCTTAGTTTTTCAGATCTTTGCTGTGGAGGGACGGCGTGGTGCTTCTGCTTAGAGCTCCATTTTGCCAGAAGTCCTCAGAATCCAACTAATTTTTATATGTTTATCTTGTATCCTGAAAGTTTGCTGAAATCTTCTATTAGTTCCAGTAGTTTTCTTATGGATTCTTTGGGTTTTCTGTGTATAAAATCATATCATCTGCAAATTGAGATAGTTTGACTTCTTCCCTACCAATCTGGATGCCCTTTATTTCTTTTTCTAGCCTAATTGCTCTGGCTAGGACCTCCAGCACAAAGCTGAATAAGAGTGGTGATAGAGGGCATCCTTGTCTGGTTCCCATTCTCAAGGGGAATGCTTTTAAAGTCTCTCCAATTAGGATGATGTTGGCTGTTGGACTTTTATAAATGCCCTTAATTATATTGAAGAATTTTCCTTCTATTCCTATTTTGTTGAGACTTTTTTATCATGAATGGGTGTTGGACTTTGTCAAATGCCTTTTCTGCATCGATTGATAAGCTCCTGTGGTTCTTGTCTTTTGTTTTATTTATGTGATGGATTACATTGATTGTTTTTCTAATGTTGAACCATCCCTGCATACTTGGTAAAATCCCACTGGATCATAAAGACTTTTTTTTTTTTTAATGTTGTTGAATTTTACTTACTAGAAGTTTGTAGAGATGTTTTGTGTCAATGTTCTTGAGGGATATTTGTCTATAATTTTCTTTTTTTGTGATATCTTTACCTGGTTTTGGTATCAGGGTCATGCTGGCTTTATAGAATGAGGTTTGGGTTTTTCTGTGCTCTGAAATATGTTTAGTAGTAGTGGTGTTAACTCTTCTCTGAAAGTTTGGTGGAATTCTCTAGTGAATCCATCCAGGCCAGGGCTATTTTTTTTGCTAAGAGTTTTTAATTACGCTTTCATTCTCTTCTTTTCTTATGGTTTATTTAGTTATTACACCTCTGTTTGTGTTAGTTTAAGTAGGTAGTGAGTTTCAAAAAATTTGTCCATTTCCTCTAGGTTTTCAAATTTGTTGGAGTACAATTTTTCATAATATTCTGTTATGATTCTTTTCATTTCAGTTGGGTCTGTTGTGATATCACCCATCTCACTTTTATACAGGTTATGAGCTTCCTGTCCAGTTTTTCTTTTGTCAGTTGGGCCATTGGTTTATCAATTTTGTTGATCTTTTCAAAGAACCAGCTTTTGGTCTTGTTAACTCTTTCAATTGTTTTTCTATTCTCTATTTCATTTAATTCTGCTTTAATTCTTATTATTTCCTTTCTTCTGGCCCCTGAGTGCTTCTTTTGCTGCTCTCTTTTCTTGTTCCAGTTGTAAAGTTAATGTTTTGATTATGGCCCTTTCTTCTTTTTAGATGTGTGTATTACTGCTCTAAACTGATCTCTGAGTACTGCTTTTGCTGTGTCCCACAGGTTCTGGTAGGATGTGCTTTCATTCTTGTTTGATTCTATAAATTTCTTTATTCCATCCTTAATTTCTTCTATAACCCAATATTTTTTGAGCAAGGTATTGTTCAGTTTCCATGTGTTTGATTTTTTTTCCTTGCTTTTTCTGTTGTTGATTTCGACTTTTATGGCTTTATTGTCAGAAAAGATGCTTTGTAATATTTCAATGTTTTGGATTTTGTTAAGGCTTGCATTATGTATGGCCTAATATGTGTTCTATTCTGGAGAATGTTTCATGTGTGTTGGAAAAGAAAGTATACTTGGCTACTGTTGGGTGGGGTGTTTGTACATGTCTATGAGATCAAGTTAGTTGATTGTAGCATTTAGTCTTCTGTGTCTTTGTTAAGCTTCTTTCTGGATCTTCTCTCCTTCACCTAAAGTAATGTGTTTAAGTCTCTTACTACTATTGTGGAGCTTTCTATCTCTCTTTTCAATGCTGTTAGAGTTGAGTTTATGTATTTTGGAGCCCTGTCTTTGGGTGCGTTAATATTTATTATAGTTGTGTCCTCCTGTATTGACCCTTTAATCATTATGTAGTGTCCTTCCTTATCCTTTGTGGTAGATTTTACTTTAAAGTCTATTTTATCAGAGATTAATATTGCCACTCCTGCTCTTTTTTGAGTGTTGTTTGCTTGATATATTTTTTCCATTCTTTGAGTTTTAGTTTGTTTGTTTCTTTAAGTCTATGGTTTGTCTCTCATAGGCAGCATATAGACATATCGTGTTTTTTTATCCAATCTGCCACTCTCTGTCTCTTTATTGGTGCATTTAGTCCATTTACATTCAATGTAATTATTGATAGGTGTGAGTTTAGTGCTGTCATTTTGATGTCTTTTTTTGTGTTTTGTTCACAGTTTCTTTGTTCCCCTTAATTTTCTGTGCTGAGTCGTTTTTCTTTATGTATTTTCTTTTCATCTTTTTCACTGTTGTTGATTTTGTGTTTGCTGAGTTTTTAAATTTTTCTAGTTTTTTATTTTGAATTATAGGATTGTCAGTTACCTTTCTGGTTACCTTAATGTTTACCCCTATTTTTCTAAGTTTATACCATTCTTTTAGTTCTTTATATTGCCTTGACTCCCTCTCTATATGAAAAATCTATGTCTACATATTTTAAGTTCCTCTTTTTTGTTTTAATGTTGTCATCTTTTACATATTGACAAGTGTTTCCTTATTTTCAGTGTTTTAGCTTTGATTTACTTTTGTGTCTTACCTATCTGGGTTGATACCTGCTTGTTACATCCTGTGTTCTAATCTTGTTTAGTTATCTGATGTTACTGATTTTCTAACCAGAGGACTCCCTTTAGTATTTCTTGTAATTTTGGTTTGGTTTTTGCAAATATCCTGAACTTCTGTTTATCTGAAAATGCCCTAATTTCCCCATCATATCTGAGAGACAATTTTACTGGATAAATAATTCTTGGCTGGTAGCTTTTTCCTTCAAGGTTTTATATACATCATCCCATTGCCTTCTTGCCTGCATGGTTTCTGCTGAGTAGTCCAAGCTTATTCTTATTGACTATCCTTTGCAGATTACTTTTCATTTATTCCTAACTGCTCTTAAAGTTCTCTCTTTATCTTTGGTTTTGGCATGTTTGATTATAACATGTCTTGGTGACTTGGGATCTACCTTATGTGGGGTTCGATGAGCATCTTGGATAGATATCTTGTCATCTTTCACAATATCAGGGAAGTTTTCTGCCAATAAATCTCCAATAATTATATCTGTATTTTCTCTTATCCCCCCTTATTCTTGTACTGCAATCACTCACAGGTTATTCCTCTTGATAGAGTCCTACACAATTCTTATGGTTTCTTCATTTTTTAAATCCTTTTATCTGATTTTTCCTCAAATAAGTTTATATTGAGTGCTTTATCTTCAATCTCACTAATTCTGACTTCCTTTGCCTCAGTTCTGCTCCTATGACTTTCTACTGAATTGTCTAATTCTGAAATTTTATAGTTAATCTTCTGGATTTCTGATTGCTGTCTCTCTCTATGGATTCTTGCAGCCTGTTAAATTTTTCATTATGCTCTTCTCTAATCTTTTTAATTTCCTCTATTGCTTATTCTGCATTTTGCTTAATTTCCTTCCTAATTTCTTGAACAATTATGTATACTAATCTTTTGTATTCTGCCTCTGGTAGTTCCAAGAAATTTTCCTCCTTTGGAAAATTTCTAGATTCTGTATTTTGGGAACTTGCTGAAGCCATCATGGAGTGCTTCTTTATGTGATTTGATATTGACTGTTGTCTCTGAGCCATCAATAAATTATTGTATTTATTTATTTTATGTTTACTTACTGTGTCCTAGCTTCTTGTTTTGCTTTGATATGCCCAGATAGGCTGCTCATATGAGCTAGTTTGATTATTGTAATCTTTGAAGCGCTAATGTCCTGTCACCAGGTGGTTAGATCTGTTACTAGGTATGTGAGCTCAGGAGTCTGCCCAATCCTCCTGTATGGATTCATCTCAGGTTCCCAGGTAGATAACAAGTGTTTGGTGTAGGCTCTCACTTACAGTCCTAGACAGGCACGGTTGATTGGCATATGCACAGACATCTGGCTGTAGCAGGGGGACACACTCTGAGCAAGGCAGGGGGCTGACAGCTGCCCTCGAGTGTCCAGAAGGATGGAGTGTTCCTGTTCACTAGAGGGCGTTGGTGGGTGGGTTTTGCAGCCGGATTATGAGCACCTAATGCTGTTGGCTGTAAGGACTGGGGGCACCTCTTATTCATGGGCCCCTACCGTAGGTGGCTAGGTGATATGGGTGGAGCCACCAGTCCTCAGGCCCTTAATGTGTGTAGGTGAAGACCCTGTTTAATGGGCAGAGCAGTGTCAAATTTCAAGAACCTGTCACTTCACAGCTGAAACAGTTGAAGTCAGCTTTCCGGTGTATAACCTGTTGCACTGTCGTAATGAGGGTCTATGCTGTTGAGATGGGTCCACTCAAGTCTATGCAGGGGGAAATGTGCTCAAAGTCAGTGGATCCCTTATGCCTGTGCCTAGGGAAATAGCTGTACTTACCCTGGGTTCCTGGCTTAAGGGAGATGGCTGTTTATTTTTTCCCCAGTTTGTTAATTTGTTCACTCTCCAAGGCAGGGATAATGGCTCCAGGCGTGTGACAGATCCTACTTCCAGCCCAGGGGACTCAGCAAGTGCTGAAGCCGGTCCAGGACCCAGTGCAGAGCAGGGAGCAGGGAGGTAAATGGGAGAGAGGTTTTCCCTAAGGTAGTGTTTTTGATCCACGTGGTAGGCTGTATGCAATTACTTATCTTTCACTGGATCAAGGGCTGCTTCTCACTCATTCTGGGTGGCCATGTAGACTCTCAGTGGCTGGGTCTCTCACGGTGTGGAAAACGTGCCTTCCAAGCGTGGCTGCTTGCCTGCCTCACGTCTTACTCCCTAGGTGATCAGGCCTGAAAGGCTAAGGTTCTCGCCAGGTCAGGTCTAGCAACTCCTTGCTATGTCCGAACCTTCTCTCCCTCCCCCTGCCACTCAGTCTTGTTCCTCAACTCTGCCTTTGATATTCAGGGACTTCAGATTGTCATATATAATCAAATCACTTGTTTTTTCAGGTCTTTGTTGTAAGAGGGTCCACCAGAAGCATCTGACTGCTCCACCATGTTTGTTCTGCCTCCAGGACCTTTTAATTTATGAACTTTATTCTTGTTTATTAACCTAGAAGATCAGCAACTTTTTGAACATGTTTCTCTACTGATTTTCCAGTGGCACTCCATGAAGCAGCAGTATATACCAAATGATTTACTTTGGAGGATACCAAACAAGATCACCAATATATTGTGACACCTGTTAGAGCTTTCAGAATTTTGTTTTCTGTATGTTATTGGAGGTTTCACACAATGTTTATGAAAAATGCACTTTAAGGTTTTATTAGCTACTATCTATACCTCTGCACTCAGTGATGATCACCATTAACTCTATTAATTGCTTAGCCAAATTCTGCTGATATTCTGTGGAGTGTAATACCACAAAGGGAAATAGAGGGGACAGGTGTTCTAGAGGGAAAAGAGAGATACTTAAATGGAGAAGAATCATCTGTGACAGCTCTTCAATAACTTTTGTAATTTGAGTACTGAAAGTATTGTGGTCAGCTCAAGCTCTTAAAAGCCCACTTTTTCTTCTCTGCAGGAAGTTTTAGGAAAGGATATTTGTTTACCTCATACTTTTAATTGAGGCTAAATATGTTGCATATACGTAAGCAACTTTATAATAGAATATATAAGCAATACACTAAATTGAGAACTGAACTTTTTCTTTATGTAATTTCAAGTATCACCTTGAGGGATTGTGGAAAAAGAAAAAAAAGCCTATCAGAAAGAAAGTGGCCAAAAGCAGTTGCAAACAAAATTATAATATTTTTGTGTTACTTTGATAATTCAACTTCTCTAGGAAATATATTTTTAAAGAAAGAGAATCTATGATTCAAAGATCCTTTAAATAATTAAAACTAGTAAGTCTTCAAATCTGAATTTCAAAGTTCATCTTTGTTATGTTTATTTTAGAAACTATTTTCAAAGTCCTAGTAAATAGACTGTTCCTTTCACAGGAGTCACAAAATTATAAGGAGACCAGAATGTAAGGTGATATTTATGTAGAGAAAATTAGCATCCCTGAGATATTCTAAATCTGACATCTAGAAATCTGCATTCAAATAGAGGATAAAAGTGGTCCTGCTGAGCCTATCTATTGCGGACTGGATGGGCATACTGAAATAAAGTATATTTTGAGGCAAAAGAATTTTTGTTCTTTCAGTTTGTCAGAGATTAATGACTCCAGGCATTTGTATAGAATCTTCTATTACAGAATCTTTTATTGTGAGCTCTCAACTAGAATTGCTTATTTTTTATGTTAATGAATTGAGTTTTTTTCTTCATCTTATGAAAACACAGTAGCTCAAATATATGATTTTACTCATTAATTTATAATTGTGAAAATATGTACAAACTACATATGCATAAATGAGGGCAATGTATCCATTTATATTTGAAGTAATATGTATTGTGCTATATCAGATATTTTATGGTGGAATAAATATTATATAGGCTTTTTCACAACTAAAGTTTTAATTCCTCTGCATAATATTCATTTGGAAGCATTGACTGGATACTTAGTATGGGCCTCTCTATTTTAAAAATCCATTTTTAACCTTTTTGATCCCTACTGATAGTCATAGTTTATCATTTTATTGTCATGTTATTATGCTTTTCTTTTTGTACATTTGTACATTCATATTAAATCATTTTGATATTTTCGTATTTATTCATTTCTTCTATATTTCTTTGTTTGAATTGTATTATAATTTTTTGTTTATCCTTGAAATTCAAATCCATTTTATCTATCATATTAATGTGGATTTTAGAGTCTGGATAGTAATTGCAAGGAAATTTCCAAGAGCTTTTAGATAGAAGCTTGTGTATGTGGAGAAATAGCTCCACTTGTTTTTCCTACTTTAAATTCCTCTATTGCTTTGTTGGATTTTATTTATTTATATTTAACTATTTTGCATATTTCATTTTTAATTCAATATGTAGGAAGATTTTCTTTCTCTCAAAATTTTCTTTATTTAACCTAACAATGAAAAGCTACAGTTCGTAGTACAGGCATTGTTAGTCATTTAATAGGTAGCCACCAATACACTAAGTTTTTTGAGATGCCCAATTTAAAAAAGAAAAAAAAATTTGAAAATTTTCTAATAAACACCCCATTAAAAAGAAATCTGGGGAAAAAAAGAATTTTGGAAAACATGCCAAAATTTCTGGTAAAATTCTGCTAAAATACAGTTGTATTTTAAACTAAAAAATTTCTTCTCTTACAAAGATTTTAGTAATGACGATACAATTTGGAGAATGAAGCTATAAATGCAAATGTATATCTTAGGAGGTTCATGTGCCCATTCATGAGCCCCTTGCCCCTACACATACAGTAATACACCACTATGGAGAGGGCTTTGGATTATTTATTTATTTTATTGTACTTTAGGTGAAGGCTTACAGAACAAATAGTTTCTCATGAAACAGTAGTACACATATTGTTTTATGACGTTGGTTTAAACAACACCACAACATGTCAATCCTCTAACTTCCCAATCTTTTTTTTTTTTTTTTTTGGTGAAAATACACATAGCCAAAGATATGCCATTTCAAAAATTTCTACATGCACAGTTCAGTGACATTGACTATGCTCTTCCAACTGTGCTGCTATTCTCACTTAAGATGAAACAGAACAAAATAGTTTCTCATTTAACAGTTACTACACATGTTGCCCTATGACAATGGTTAACAATCTCACAACACATCAACAATATCCTTACTCAACCTTGGGTTCCCTATCACCACCTTCCTTGTCCCCTTCTGCCTTCCTGCTCTTGTCACTGAACTACTGTACCTCATTAGTACCATTTGGTTTTATGGGGCTGTTCACTCCCAGGCTGAATGGTGAACCTCAGAGATAACTTCACCACTGAGCTAAAAGGGTGTCTAGGGGCCATAGTCTCGAGGTTTCTCCAGTCTCCTTTAGGCCAGTAAATCTGGTCTTTCTTTTGTGAGCTAGAATTATGTTCTACATCCTTCTCCAGCTCTGTCCAGAACCCTCTGTTGTGATCCTGGTCAGAGCAATCAGTGGTGGTAGCCAGGCACCATCTAGCTGTACTGGACTCAGTCTGGTGGAGGCCTTGGTAGCTGTAGACCATTAGTCCTTTGGACTAATCTTTTTGTTGTATCCTGTTCTCTTCATTCTCCCTTGCTCCTGAAGGGATGAGACGAGTGGAGTATCTTAGATGGCCGTATATAAGGTAGAATGTAGAACATTGTCTTTATAAACTGTGTTATGCCAATTGAACTAGATGTTGCCTGAGACCTTGGTCCCCACAGCCCTCTGCCCAGCAATTCAGTCCGTCAGGGAGTTTGGATGTGTCTATGGGGCTTCCATGACCTTTCCTTGTACAATTTGTGCTAGTTTCCCCCGTATTGTGTACTGTCTCACCCTTCATTGGATTACTTTTGAATAACTAAGTGTAAATCCAGTAGCAGTACAATTAGTCTATTAATGTTATGTGAGAGGATGTAAAATGGAAGTCACAAGTGAGACGTGTCTGAAGAATGAGTACATGGGAGAATACAATATTATCTTGAGGGCAATGTGTACCTTCTGAGCTTCGTAGAGGAGTTCTAGATTGAACACTTGTGGTGTCAATGCTGGGCTTCAGTTCTATCTGACAATGCCTAGTGACCTAGTAGGGAAGAACTGCCAAAGCTAATTAAAATTTTCTACAAGTTCTTGGAGAAATTTCCTTCAAAGGATTCACATGTGGTCAAGTAACAAAGTCATTCTCTGGCTGGAAGTTTTGGGTGATTGGAAATGTTGCATTCAGAACGTCTCAGAAACATTTTATTTCCCATCCAACCCCTCTATGATGTCACATCTGAGATTTATGTAGGGATTTAAAAAAATCTATGTAAAACCATGATAGATCTTTATAGTATAATAGCAACTGTGTTTTGGTACTAATGTGGTAAATTACAACACAAAATGGTGAAGGAATATAACTGGTTTACTTCTGCAGAAGGCATATCATACCACTAGCATATTCTGCATATTAAGTGCTTCGTGGTCTACACCACTCTGTTTCATAAAGGCTCCATTGTATTAGGTAGACATTTTTATCACGGGTGCCAGATATCCCCATTGAAAATGTCAGATCCTGGTTGAAAGTAAGAATAGAAACAAAACAAAACAAAACAAAAAAGTGCCAGTAGGAGCAGAAGTGTGCCTAAGGAGACCAGGAATAGTCCCTGAGACTATCACCCTGAGATGCTCTTTAAATCTTAAACCAAGATTATCCCTTGAGGTCACCATTTAGCTAAATAATAATAAAATAAAGAATATCACCCATGAGTAATGAGCTCCTTTAAAAAATCATCTGTATGAGACCAAATGGTTAAAAATTATTCTTAAGGAACAATGAAAAGGGAAAGGGCCAGAGAAACTAGAGGACTTGAAATAGTACAAACAGAATGGAATGATGAAGATGATGACACATTGTGAAAAACGTAACCAATATCACTGAATAACTCTTGTAGAGAATAATTTGTGTAGACATTGTTAAATGGGGACTTAATTTGCTGTGTAAACTTTCACCTTAAACACAGTAAATTATGTTTTAAAAAAAAGAAAAGGAACTGGGCTTTAGAATTAGAAATTAAAAACCTGGTTTATAGATTTCTTCTTTTATTGTTCACAACAAGGAGGAAATACAGTTTAAAAGAATTTAGCAAGTGATGGTCATGCTGAATTCCAATATGCATTCCCAGTTCCAAACTGGGAGGTGAAGCATGATAATAAACAGGATATTGAAATAAATAAATAAAAGTAAGTGAAATGTGCCGACCATCCTTGACCAACTGGCCTGGGCTTAGGGTTATGAATTCCTGGATTACAATTTGTCAGTGTTTTTAATACATGTTATGTTAATTTGCATTTTTGGTTTGACAGAATAAATTACTTCATTCTCAAAAAAAAAAAAAAAGAATATATTGTGTCATCTGTATGCTGTTCTATAAAACCAAGACATTTTAATCATAAGATTTTGTTGTTGTTGTTGAACTAGTCTGTTATTTTGATCAATGAACAAGGGTGCTATAACCAACAATCACCAGCTACCTTGAAAACAAACATTACGCCCCCCAAATCTCTTGATGACAATTCCACATGAAAAGCAACTGAGGTGCCCTATTCTATTTGTTCCACTCACATGACAGAAGCCCGTTTTTCCCCTATGGGGTATATGGTTGGTGCTGATATCTTTGATGTCCATTTAAATGTCATATGCAAATACATAATTTAAAAACTTGCAAAAATTGAGCAGACTATCCTCTATGTTCATTTTTACTTTGTGAAATTAATACGATAGTAGTACTTGGCATGTAATAGATAGTCAAGGCATCCAGAACACCACAAAACCACAAGACCTTTGGAGGTTGAGAAATTGAAAACAGATGGGAAAATATTAACCCTAGTCATGGTCACCGTTTGATCTCATGTACCATGCTTTTCCTCAAAGATGCTATCACATATTCAGGAAGTATCTATGTGACTGAGAGTAAGGATGGGAAAGGGGATGGGAAGGAAAAGGCAAGTATCCAGGCTGTGAGTTCCCAAAGAATTTCAGCCTGAGATAATTTTATTAGAATAGCTTTACCCAAGATCTGGGGTTCAGAGAGTGAGATCACCGCTAACATCCAAGACACATTAAAAAAAATGCTGAAAATTACTGAACTAGAAAGTCACAGATCATATACTTAAGACCTTTGTCTATTTCCAAATTTTAGTTACTGATTTTACATGTAAATGCCCCACCTAAACTACAAATTTGATTTAACAAAAATACCCACCTGATTAAAATCCTCTAACATATTTCTTATTTCTAGATTCTATAGAGTATGTCATAACATAGACTTCTGCTAACTTTCTACCCAATATTTGAAAATTCCTCACACAGATTACTGAGGGTTTTGTTGATCACCTTCAGGTATTTTAACAGGCTGTGTCATTTGATTGGAATGAATTTTCCTGTCTTTGACCGCATTGAAAGTCTTATTTTCCAAGACTCTGTTCAAGATATCTGTTTCTTTGGAAGATTTATGTGGCTTCTTCAGTCACAGTTAAGTTTTTCCTCTTATGTGCACCAAAGGCATTTTTTATTTTCACTTTACCACGACTTGCATTAGTTTTGCAAACCTCCTCTGAGTCCTGGATGAACAGCCATATATTCTTTCTCTTCCTCTACCCCATAATCACAAAAATACTAATCAGATATTAGATATTCAAGAGATGAATATAATTACATAACTAACATGAAGATGTGTAGGTATGCAATATATTAATGCATACAGCATTGATACATTCATGTTTCTATTTGGGTAAAACTTTTCCTTGTGCTGGAAAATATGCAAAATTGTATTCTAACACATTTAAGTTTTCATTTCATCAAAATGCATTTTATAGTTAGTGGAAAATTTAACACATGCAGTAGAACTGAACAAAGAAGAGTTCTTTTCAAGGTCAAACTCTGTTACATATTTTGTGGTTCTCGTTGCTGAAATTGGCAAATTGTCTAAAAATGTAAGTAAGCTTTGGTTTGAAATCTGATATCATAAAATGATTCTAGATCTTATTAAAAATCTAATTCATCTATGTACTCAGTGAATCTACTTATTTGTTGAAAATTCCATGGACTGATGTTAACCTTGAAAATATCCTGAAAAATTACCTAATACATGGTTTTCTGATAACTCGTATACTTGACATCAAAGAAGAAAACAGTTAAGATTATATATATTTTGTAATATATAATTGTAAAAAATATTATACATATATATGTAATCTTTACAATTAATGAAAATGTTTCATGTTATATGCTAAATTTGGCTTAAAACTGATGTTTTAGCTTTTTAATTTACTTCATAAATAGAGTATATATTTTGTTCACTAAGGAAAAGAATACTGTAATGTACTGAACTAAAACTTTTGGAGTTTACTGTTTAATGAAAATTTTATACTTTGAAAATGGCTTGAGAAAATAACTTATTAAAATAAGTTGCAGAGCAAGGGACTTATTTTTTATTTTGAAATCAGAAGACTTATTCTTCAAATTAAATGCATTGAAAATTTACAATGTTTATCCTTTTTATTTCTTGTTTTTAGAATCATAGAATAAAATATATAATTTCTGTTCTTTAACATTTCTCTCTATAAGCTCCAAGTCAGGCCAGAATTTCTGGAGTCATTAAATCAATGTATTTGGTATAGTTGAAAAAAGAAAAAAAAGAAATGTCAAATATTTTGGTTTAATGCAGAAATAAATTTTTCAAAAGTTGGAAAAACTTTCAAGTTTAACTTTTCTTACATTATCTAATTTTAGATTAGAAATCTAAACTTCATTGACATTAAACCCATTGCTATCTAGTCAATTCTGACTCATAGAAATCCTATAGGACAGAGTAGAACTGCCCCATGGCGTTTGCAAGGAGCGGCTGGTGGATTTGAACTGCTGACCTTTTGGTTAGCAGCCTATCTCTTAATCACTGAGCCACTAGGTTCCTCATTGAAGTTGGGATTAACTAATTACTCTATGAATTTTTTAAATGTAATAAATTTGTTTTCTGGCAACAACATACTCATAAATGTCCTGAACAATCTAATTGTTTTTAGATTTCTGAATAATAAATTCAATGATAATAATAGCGACTGTGAGTTGAAACTGACTCAGTGACAATGAGTTTGGATTTTTTAAATATTAAGTACTAGACACTATTCTAAGCCATTTATATGTTATAACTCAATTAATTCTCACTGTGACCTTATGACCTAGGTTAATACTATTATCCCCCGTTTTAATTGATGAAATTGCTGCATAGAATAGTAACTTGCCCAATAGTTCACAGCTAAAGAGTGGAAGAATCAGGATTCAAGTGGAGGCAGCGCAACTCCAGAATCAACTCTGGCTTCTTTGAAGATTAACAAGGAAAAATTCCAATACAGACAAAGATAAAAATGAACTTTTAAAAAAATACACCACTTCCCACTTCTCTGCACTTTCTGTAATGAGCTATTGCTGTATGATACTTACCAAAGGCAATTTTCTCTTTGTTCTTAAGGAACACACAGAAAGAATTTCAAATTTTATTTCGATAAAATCAGTCATCCTCAGTTGTCTTTTGAAGTAGATAGGTAATAAATCATGAATTATAAATCATGATTCAGTTTCTTTTATCTCCATTTCCAACCAAGAATTCTTGCCTTCTCTTAAACTTTTTTCTTCATATACTAGAGACTTTAATCTTTAGATCACCTATAGCTCACTGCAAAAAAGTTTTTATGATTGGCACTTATAGCTGAACAAAGTAGAACTAGATAAAGAAGAAAACAGGAGCTTAATTTAAGGTGAGGTTGGAAAGGAAATTTGAAATGTTTGAAAGAAAGGGGGAGAAAAAGAAGGGATAGCATAATGAGGAACAAACAACATAAAATAAGAAATAAGAAAGAAAAATGGAATAAACCTCTATTCTGGAGACTCATTTTGGCCAAGGATCAGATGTCATAGCATAAAGGAAGTAGGGTATTTTTTGTCCATAATCATGAAAGTGTAATGGTGACTTTTGTTTGAAATTTACAATGAAGTGAATAAAAGCAAAGCAAAATGTCTCTGATTTGTTAGTATATATAGGTAGACAGGTGATGATAGGTAGATACATAGATACATAAGTAGATACATAGATATATAGATGAATCAGTTGATCCAGGTGTTTGAAAAATATAATTCAAGTGAAAATAGTACAAAAATAGTGTTTTAGACAGATCTTAAGTTTTCTTTTTTAGAAATCACAACCTTCTGAAATATTGTAGTTAAAATGTCATTTCTGTCAGAATCTCAACTGACTTGCAGAGAATGATATTATCAATTTGACCCATGAAAATGTATGAATGTCGTAGCTTTGCTTTCCTGATAATTCCTTGCTTTCAAAGTCTCCTAAATTACAGTATATTTTTCAAGTAATACACACTTTATAAGTTTTTTTATTTTTGCCTACTGCCCAACATCTCCATGTATTATTTTGGTAAGTGCACTGTGCTAATTTTATTATACATGCTACTAAATTTAATTTCTATTTCTGAAAACATGGAGACTTCATTTAAGGAAAGCATTGATTTTACATTACTTGCAATTTAAACCAGACGTATTTACTGGTACAGCAAAAGTGATATACAAAATTTAGCTTTGCGATTTCCTGAAAAAAATATCCTCATCATTCTGGTGAATGGAGCAGTGGGATGCCATGTTGAAAGCAAAGAGTATGAATGCACAAAGAACTCAAAATTGTTGTTGTTGCTGCTGTTGTTAGGTGCTCTTGAGTCCGTTCCAACTACTAGCAACTCTATGTACAACAGAACAAAACACTGCATGGTCCTGCTCCATCCTCACAATCGTAGTTAGGTTTGAGCCCAATGTTGCAGCCACTTTTTTGCTGACCTTCTACTTTACGAAGCATGATGTCTTTCTCCAGGGACTGATCCCTCCTGATAGTGTGTCCAAAGTACGTGAGACGAACTCTTGCCATCCACAATTCCAAGGAGCATTCTGGCTGTATTTCTTCCAAGACAGACTTGTTTGTTCTTCTGGCAGTCCATGGTACATTTAATATTCTTTGCCAACACCATAATTCAAAAGTATCAGTTCCTCTACTGTCTGCCATATTCATTGTTTGGATTTCCCATACATATGTGGCGACTGAAAATATCAGGGCTTGAATCAGGCGAACCTTAATCCTCAAAGTGACATCTTTGCTTTTTAACACTTTAAAGAGGTCTTTTGCAGCAAATTTGACCAATGCAATATGTCGTTTGATTTCCTCACTGCTGCTTCCATGGGCGTTGATTGTGGATCCAATAAAATGAAATCCTTGACACTGTCAAACTTTTCTTCATTTATTATCATGTTGCTTATGGGTCCAGTTGTGAAGATTTTTGATTTCTTTATGTTGAGGTGTAATCCATACCGAAGGCTGTAATCTTTGATCTTCATCAGTAAGTGCTTCAAGTCCTCTTCACTTTCAGCAAGCAAGGTTGTGTCATCTGCATATCGTAGGTTGTTAACGAGTCTTCCACCAATACTGATGCCACATTCTTCTTCATACGGTCCAGCTTCTCAGGTTATTTGCTCAGCATAAAGATTGAATAAGTATGGTGAAAAGATACAAATCAGACCACACCTTTCTTAATTTTAAACCTTGCAGTATCCCCTTGCTCTGTTTGAATGACTGCTTCTTGGTCTATGTATAGGTTCCTCATGAGCATAATTCAGTGTTCTGGAATTCTCATTCTTTGCAATGCTATTCATAATTTGTTATGATCCACACAGTCAAATACCTTTGCATAGCCAATAAAACACAGGTAAACATTTTTCTGGTAGTCCCTGCTTTCAGCCAAGATCGATCTGAAAGCAGCAATGATATCTTTCATTCCATGTCCTCTTCTGAATCTGGGTTGAATTTCTTGAAGTTCCGTCTGGATTTACTGCTGCAATAGCTTTTGAATGTTCTTCAGCAAAATTTTACTTTTATGTGATATTAGTGATATTGTTCAATAATTCCTGCTTTCTGTTCTATCACTTTTCTTTGGTATGGGCACAAATATGGATGTCTTCCAGTTAGTTGGCCAGGTAGCTGTCTTCCAAATTTCTTGGCATAAGCAAGTGAGCACCTCCAGTGCTACATCCATTTGTTGAAATATCTCAGTTGGTATTCTGTCAATACCTGGAGTCTTGTTTTTAATCAATTCCTTCAGTGCAGCTTAGACTTCAATACCATTGGTTCTTGATCGTATGCTACTTCCTGAAACTGTTGAACATTGACTAATTCTTTTTGGTAAAGTGGCTTTGTGTATTCCTTCCATCTGCTTTTGTTGTTTTCTGTGTCATTCAATGTTTTGTCCATAGAATCTTTCAAAATTGCAACTTGAGGTTTGAATTTTTTCTTCTGTTCTTTTAGCTTGAGAAATGCCAAGTGTGTTCTTTTCTTTTGGTTTTCTATCTCCAGGTCTTAGCACATTTCATTATAATATTTTATTTTGTACTCTCGAGCTACCCTTTGAAATCTTCTATTCAGCTCTTTTTACTTCATCATTTCTTCCATTAGCTTTAGTTTCTCTAAGTTCAAGAGTAAGTTTCTTAGTCTCTTCTGACATCCATTTTGGTCTTTTCTTTCGTTCCTGTCTTTTTAATGACCTTTTGCTTTCTTCATGTATGATGTCCTTGATGTCTTCCCACAACTCTGGTCTTTGGTCATTAGTTTTCTATGTGTCATATCTATTCTTGAGAAGGTCTTCAACTTCAGGTGGGATATACTTGTTATAGATTGAATGGTGTCCCCCAAAAATGTGTATCAGTTTTGCTATGTGTATCAAAAATGTGTATCAATACTGGCCATGATTCCCTGTAGTGTATGATTGTCCACCATTTTGTCATCTGATGTGATTTTCCTATGTGTTATAAATCCTACCTCTATGATGTTAACGGGGCAGGATTAGAAGCAGTTATGTTAATGGGGCAGGACTCAATCTACAAGATTAGATTGTGTCTTCAGCCAATCTCTTTTGAGAAACGAAAGAGAGAAGCTAGCAGAGAGACATGGGGACCTCATATCACCGAGAAAGCAGCACCAGGAGCAGAGCACATCCTTTGGACCTGGGGTTTGCTACATGGAGAACCTCCTAGACCAAGGGAAGACTGATTACAAGGACCTTCTTCTAGAGCTGACCAAGAGAGAAAGCCATCCCCTGGAGCTGGCACACTGAATTTGGACTTCTAGCCTATTAGACTGTAAGAGGATAAATTTCTCTTTGTTAAAGCCATCCACTTGTGTTATTTCTATTATAGCAGCACTAGATAACTAAGATAATACTGGAGGTGATGTTTTAGCTCTTGTGGACTTGTTCTAATTTTCTCAGCTCCAACTTGAACTTGCATATGAGCAATTGATTGTCTCTTCTGCAGTCAGTTCCTGGCCTTGTTCTGACTAATGATAATGAGTTTTCCATAGTCTCTTTCTACAAGTGTAGTTAATTTGATTCCTGTGTTTTCTATCTGGTGAGGTCCATGTGTATAGTCACCATTTATGTTATTGAAAAAATGTACTGCAATGAAGAAGTCATTGGGCTTGCAAAATTCTATCATGCAGTCCCCACCATCATTCCTATCACTGAGGCCATATTTTCCAACTACCAATCCTTCTTCCTTGTTTCCAAATTTTGCATTCCAATCAACAGTAATTATCAATGCATCTTGATTGCATGTTTGATCAATTTCAGACTACAGAAGTTGATAAAAGTCTTCAATTCCCTCACTTTGGCATTAATGGTTGGTGCATGAATTTGAGTAATAGTTGTATTCACTGGTCTTCCTTGTAGACATCAGGATATTATCTTATCACTAAAAATTAGTAAATAAGAAATGATTATAGGCCTAAAATTAAACAAGCAAGATTTTTTTGCTTTCAAAAATCTTAACTGAAACATAATTTTGATGAAAACTAACAATGTCAGACTGTTTTTACACACATAAGCAAGAGATTTAAAAAAAAATAAACAGAATGAAAGAAAATGAACAGAATGATATGATTTACCTACAATATGAGAGGAAAAGTGAATGAGACCAAAATTCACATCTGGAAGTGTCACAAGACATACACAATATATGCATGGGTATGCTATGCCAGAATTGTTTTACTTAATTTCATCACTTCCACACATTTTATGTGTGGGCACTTTATTTGAGAAAATGCAGTAATTAAAAATATTACATTACTTAATATAAATGACTGATATTTTTGTGGATTATAATTCCATTTCCCTCCTGATCTGTACACCTTAATTTTATGTATTTTACAGGACAAATTAAAGTTCATATTTGCTTACAAATAATGCCACATAAATGATTTTTCATTTTTTAAAAATCTTTCTGATCATTAACTTGAAAATGATTATGTAGGTTAGTGTTTCTGTAAATCCAGTGAAATAATATTGATGCTAATTCACATGTTCTTTTTTCATGATTTTTGGCACACAGGCACATGTTAGACACTAAACAAATATATGTTAACTGCATTATTTTTGTCTCTATAAATATTATTGCCATGAAATGTACCAAAAGGTCTTACTAAATAATATTGGTGTAAGCCTATGTTGCTACCTAAGAAGGGTAAAAAAATAAAATATAAAAGTTTGATTCTCAAAGAGTTATACTGAAAGAGGAGAATATTTTCATATGGTAAATTGGTAGTATCCGATAAGCCCTCTTCTAATTTCCCATTAGTATACCAAAAGAGATTCATTAAAAGATTTAAAAATTCAGCAACATTGGAGAGAGAAATTAAACAATAGAATACGAAGGATGAGATTTCAATTAATAGGAACTGATTGAAAATCACATCTCTGGATTATCCCTTGAGAAACAAAATATTAAGAGTGACAGCCAATAAAACATCTAAAAACTGTTTTAGATCTTTAAATTATGTTAGAGTTACTCACACACATACATCCCAATACATCGATTCTTTTTATGTCTGTGTATAAGGAAAATATTACACATTCTACATAGCCGGGGTTAGAAAAAATTAGCATAAACTTTGGAGGAAAATACAGTATTTGAACTCTTTCATGAAGTATAAATGAATTAAAATCCAGACATTTTACAGTCAGTTACAAAAATAGATCCCTTCATCTTCAGATTCTACAATAATTCCATCTGCTCTTATGCACCAGCCCTTTGAAGTTTCTCCACATAGCAAGGTAATTCTTGTCCTTGATCTTATGTACTTCATTAACCCATAATGTCGATCTATTGATGTCTTCACAGTCTATTCTCTTAACATTGTGCAGAGTGATTGCTCCTGCATAACTCTCATAGGAAATTATACAGCCATATCTTCACCCAACAGTGGATGATCACCACCTTGGAACTGGCTTGTTGGCTTTTGCTCTCATATCAATTTCATGGCTTACTTTAGGTCCTTTGTAAATTATAGATCTCCTTCACTTCAATTTCAACTGCATAGGAAATTAGGTAGGGGTTTGGTGTTTTTAAAAGTACTTTACTACTATCTATAGTTAATATAGATACTTTTAAAAAGTGTGAGAAGTGTTTATGTCTAGCGCCAGTTAAACCAGATGGCCACAGCTTGATTACCTTTTGTCTTGAGCACTATTAAAATTTACAGGAGAAATAGTGTTATATTTTCTTATACTCCTTTGCCCTATATAAAGTAAGAAGGCAAATGCTACACAGGACCTCTAACTCTCCCCTGTTCTTCTTACACTCTGTTTCAGTCTAGACCCTTGTACTCTTTTAATTATGTTCTAATAAGTTACATTGGAATTTTCATATACTTTCAAAACATCAGATTATTGATTCACATCCTTTGCAAACTTGTAAGTGACTGCAAATTCTTTTCAGTTAAAAGCTAAAGGAAAGCATTTGAAATAGCAATGTGAGTAATTTTGTAGACCCACTGCTCAGTGAAAGTGGTGAAAATTATTAAAAAACAAGAAACAATGAAAAAAAAATTGACATTTAAAGTCTCTGTAAATGGTCTTAAGGGTGTACTGCAAATGAATATATAGTTATTTAAAAAATTCTACTCAAAGTCATTAAGAACAGCAAGTCTAAGATATTTGAACCAAGACTCACTCACTGCCTTCCACCTCCCAGCTCATCAAGATGGAAACTCCAGTCCAGACTGGTGTAGGCAAGAATGCAGGGCTCTCAGTTGCCTACCTCCCACCTGGAAGGCTACAGTAGCTTCCCAGGATGGGCAGGATATCAGCATTTTTTATTTTTCTCACAGCTACCTATTGCAGAGGCTATGTTCTGCGTGAGTGCAGCAAAAAAGTGGGGGTTTCAATTTTCTACCCAGCCCTGTGCATGGAAAGGCGTTCTACCTGTGGGCAGCAGCACTGAGACTACCGGGGCCCCAACTTGTAGGCTGAGTGTTCCACACCATAAAAGGAAAGCTGAGGAGACCTCAGTGTCCTGACACCTCCATGCATTGAATTATCAGTTCCTAAACTGATGGTGTCACACAGAGAAAAGTGTGTCATTGTCTTTGACTACAGAACCAGATCTGTGACTCAGAGAATTTGCCTTTGGGGAAGGAAAGCCATATATTTAGGAGCTTAGAACATTTTACCAAAGCAACTTACATAATTTGCAAAGGGAGTGTAGAGAAGTTTAAACCTAAGGCTCTGTCAGAAACAACACAGATTGTGGTGACAAGCAACTAGGTTGTAATGAAAAGCAATGCCATATCAAATAGGAATGAGTACAAAGAGATAGAAATTACAAAAAAGAACTAAATGAACATTCTGGTGTTGAAAAGTATAATAACTAAAATGAAAAATTCACTAGAGGGTTCAAACAGTACATATGTACCAGCAGAAGAAAAAATTTACCTAACTTAAAGATAGATAAGTAGAAATTATGCAATTTGAAAAATAGAAGAATAATTTTAAAAAAAAATAGAGCCTCAGAGAAATGTGGGACACAAATAAGTGCACCTGAGTGTATATATAATGGGAGTAGCATAAAAAGAAGAGAAAGGAGAGAAAATAATATCTGATGAACTAATGGATGAGAACTTAACAAACTGAATGAAAAACATTAACCTACACATCCATGAAACTCAGTGAACTCCAAATAAAATAAACACAAATTGATTCACAAACAGACAAATTGGAGTAAAAATGCTGAGAACCAAAACAAGGAGAAAATCATGAAAGTAGCATGAAAACCATGAGAAAAACAATTCATAACTTACAAAGGAACCCAGTAATGTTAACAGCTAACTTCTCAGCAAGAACAATGAAGGCTAAAAGGCAGTGGGATAACACAGTGAAAGTGCTCAAAGGGGAAAAAAACAAAACAAAACCCACAAAATTGTCAACCCAGAATCCTATATTCAGCTATGCTGTCATTCAAAAATGAGGGTGAAATAAAGACACTGTCAGATAAACAAAAACTGAGAGAATTAGTTGGTAGCAGACTCACCTTACAAGAAATACTAATGGAAAGTTCTTCAGGTTGAAAAGAAGTGACCCAGACATTAATTTGAATCCATAGAAAAAACAAAGACTGATAGTAAAGGTAATTATGGAATTGTAAACACAGTATAACTGCAAATTCCTTCTTTGTGTTAAATTATTTAAAAAGTAAATATATAAAACTATACATATTGTGTAAGAGCACTTTAAAACTGAGGTGTTTGGCATGACTAAAGTGGCTAACACACATCTGAATCAAATCTCCTTTGACCTAGATCCCTATGTTTGCTGTCAGAATACATGCACCTCTTCCCTCTTTTTGAGTGAACAACTATGTAGTTGTTTACGCTTGCCGAAGTTTGTGATAAAAATTTTCCAGGAAGAACATGACAAAAATGTTCTTTTATCAAGAGAAAATGTTTATGCAAAATGTTATCCAAAGAACACTTACACAGGTTGCCCCCAGAAAGCCTGTGATGGAAACTAGATTAACTGACATTATGAAAGATTTACTTGTGACTCATGTGTAACCCTCAACCCTCATGTATTAAAAAATCCCTCTCCCCTTTCTGACGTCAGAGCGTTTTGTTCTCAGAACTGAATGCTGCCCAATTCATGAATTGTACTTCTGTCCATAAAACTCTTTGCTTTTATCCTTACCAGACTCAGAGATTTTTTTTTTTTCTCCCTCTTTGACATTTCTTGGTGTCAGATATCTGGACTCCAAAGACACATTATCTTCAGTGGCCCCCGAGGTACTTGAGAAATGGGCTACATTACCAGCTGAACCATCTTAGGCTCTCTGTTTCAACAAACCACTAGTGAGTTGTCCAAGGTAAATAACCTCTTGGATTCAAGCTCCACCTTCCTTGTGTTAAGAACTTTTTGAGAGTTTTATTCTGAGAGTCTATTTCTCTCTGTTTGTTACTTCCATTCAGGACACTGTCTCTAAATTAACTAAGCAGAATAAATAATTGCAAGGTCAGATTTCTGCTTCTACCCTCTCTGTTCCATTGTTAGCTGCTACTCCTTTATATCCTTCTCTGGCCTCCTATTCCTCTTATAACACTCTGTACAAATTCTCTTTTTTTCCTAAAGAATCTACTAGCAAACCTTTGCCTGAAATGCCTTTTAAAGTCCACCCTAGTGATTCTGAGGACCCTGCCAGTATTACTTTGTCCCTCAGACTCGTGCAGAATTGTGCAGTGTTGTAAAAGACTTTCTGAAGCTGTGAGAGGACCCGTACAAATTTGAGGATCTTCCTTGAAGTTGACCAGCCTGGACTCCCTGATTTACGTCAACTAGTCCATATGCTAATTAGGCAGAGAGAAGTCTTAATGTGAGAATGAAAGATTTGACTCAAGCCATAAAGAAACAAGAAATGAAAGGCTCACAGGATTAGGAAAAGTTAGACTCCCATATAACAACTTTCTGTGTCCCGAATGCTGACAATCTAATGAAAAGCAAGAGAAACAAAATAAAAAGCCCTTCAGGATAAGCTTGAATTGAGCAGCTTTGAAGAGACCTTAGAAACTCCCTCTAGGATATACTGATAACTGTCCCTGCAAAGGTAACCAAACTGCAACATAGTCACAACTGCAAGAGTAAAAATTTTTAAAAAAGAAGACTATATAGGAGGAACTGTCTCCGTGTTACCAGGCAGTTAGGCTAGACCCATGCTGCTTGCGGTTGAAATAATGGATTCATGGCTCCACAAATGACTGAGGGCTCTGACAAGTTTACCCAGATCTTCTGACTTTCAGAAATAATAGCAACATGGTAAATTAAGAGAAACAACCTTGAAGACAAGGCAGCTAAACAAACTGCTTCTCAAATTACTCTTGTCCTAATGACAAATAAATAAATTTCCAAAATTTGTTTATTGATGACTCTAATTTTCATGAATTAACTTTAGAAAGACTTTTAAAACATCTTTGATAAATGGGCATGAATTTTTCCCCTGCTGGGATGCTGGTTTAGAGTTCATATTCAAAACATATAAGCTGAATAGAAAACCAACACCTGTTGCCGTTGAATTGATTCTGACTCATAGCAACACTGTAGAACAGAGTAGAACTGTCCCATAGCGTTTCCAAGGAACAGGTGGTGGATTCGAACTGCTGACTGTTTGGTTAGCAGCAGAGCTTTTAACCACTGCACCACCAGAGCTCCAAAACTGAATATACTACAAGTAATTCAGAATTTCAGTGATCACTTTAGGACAATGCATTTCAATCTGCTCTGTCTTTTTCCTTCCATCTTAGAAAAATGATTTCCCATTTGAAGTCTCTTTTCTTTCCTCTGGGGAGCTTTTGTTTGATACTCAAGTTTTAGTTAAATGATCTGAATAAAAATTCCTCCATCTGAGACTGTGGCAAACCAGTGAGTTTATCTAGGATCTGTTTTCCTAAATTGATCTCATCCAAGAATTACTATATACATTTTAAGAAACTAGGTAGTTTGTATTATGTGGTATTATATAAGCCTAGTTTTTGAACTGGCCTCATAGACTGATAAGTTTATATAGTTTTTCTGTTTCAGAGCACTATGTCTGAGTTCCTGTATCATATTGAAGGTCATGGTTAATGTTTTTCATAGGGCTATCTAAAAATCTCAGTTATTTCCTCTTCCAAGAAAAATTGCTTCTTGCACCTAGATTTTTAATAACTACTTTGGGAAATTATGATATAGATCAGTCTATTTGAAAAGTATACAAAAAAGATAGACTGTTTATTCTGATTACTATAATAAGCTTAAAAAGTGTCAAACTATTCCAAATAAGTTCTCTATAATACCCATAAAGTATTCAAAAGACAAGATTATGAAAATATAATAATTATCTACCTCCAGATATTATTATTAAGTTATAATATTGCTTTAAAGAACTTACTCTGATTAATTTAATTATAAATAACCATTTATATAAAGTGAATAGTTCTAATATTCCCCAAAATTAACAAAAATGAATTTGTTCTGATAAGTTTTTATGTTTTCTATTACGTCAACCTAAAAGTAGTTTCTAAGATCTTTTTAAGTAAGTTAAATTGATTATATAGAATATATCCTAAAGCTTAAAAGACAGTAATTTTTATCCTAAAATGAAAACTAGTTGCTGTCAAGATGAGAAAGAAGAAAAGCATAGATAAATAATTTTAATGAATATGGAAAATGGGAAAAAGTTAGAAGAAGTTTAGAAGTTTAAGTAGAAGGTTATCCAAGATTTGATGAGTTTATTTACAAAATTGTTAAAAAGCTTTAATATCAGGAATGGTTGTGTTTTGCCGTTATTCCAAGATTTTTGAGTGGCCTACTGATGTTGAGCTGGGTTAGTAGATGTTTTTTATACCTAAGTTTATAGGCTTTTGGTTTTATGCAACAGAGAATAGATGCCACAGAGAAAGGATATGCATGTGTTTTTAGGTCTGATAATAGATGTGTTCATTTTTGACACTTGAAAGGTGCACTATAAGAGGTATGTAGCAAAAATGGGAAATTTGAAAATTTTATTAAAGGAGAATTTGTTTGATATGGTCAAAATTTTTGTGTGCGGCAGCCAAGGGTTTGATGTGTTAGTTTCTGATAAGTTTTAGAAGCTTTAATGTCAAATAACAAAGAATTGAGTTTCCTGCTGTTGTGTTCTTTAATTACTAGGTTGAAGAGTTAATTTTATGCTTTATGCAATCCACATCGAAGGCAAGCGTTTGACAGAATAAATTCTCAAGTCAAAAACCAAGTTGCATGGCTTTGGAAGAAAGTTAAAGTTATTATCTTTAAGACCTTTAGTTAAATAACTGAAGTATTGTTCCTCAGTGATCTATGATAAAGTCCTGACAATTTTGAAACTTCATGGAAAGCCACAAAAAGATTTGTTTCTGTTTTCTGAAGGGAGAAGTGCTAAAAAAAAAAAAAAAAAAGTTTAGTTAATATGTTATAAATTGCATAAGAAATGTTATTAAATCAGAAGATGTACTTAATTTTAAGTTGAATATTATTAATACATTTCAGAAATTGTGTAAGTTCCTAGAGATTTGTCAATATTCTCTCTGTCCCTGATATGTTCTAATTCTACTTGGCCTAATGTTAAATATCCTTAGTATATCCTGACTATTTAGTATTATATCTTAAGATTGTTACGAGTTATATTTGAAACTCTTTAAAAAATTTTTGAATTGACATTATTTGACTTTACATTAGTGATGTAATTAATTCTCATCACATCTTTCACTTTTAGAATTATTATTAAGTTAATCACAGCTATTTTTTAAGTTGGTAACCTGCAGATAAGTTTTACTTTGCTTTGTGTTGTTTTTAGATGCTGTAGAGTCAGTTCTGACCCATAGCAATCCTATGTACAACAGAACTAAACACTGCCTGGTCCTGCGCCATTCTCACAAAGATTGCTGTGTTTGAGCCCATTGTTGCAGCCACTGTATCAATCCATCTTGTCTAGGTCTTCCTCTTTTTCACTGGCCCTCTACCTTGCCAAGCACGATGTCCTCCTCCAGGAACTGGTCCTTCCTGATAACATGTCCAAAGGATGTGAGATGAAGTCTCACCACCCTTGCTTCCAAGGAGCACTCTGGCTGTACTTCTTCCAAGACAGATTCTAACTTGGTATACTCAATAGTCTGCACCAACACCATAGTGCAAAGGCATCAATTCTTCTTCAGTATCTCTTATTCATTGTCCAGCTTTCACATGCATCGGAAGTGATTGAAAATACTATGGTTTGGGTCAGGTGCACCTTAACCCTCAAAGTGACATCTTTGCTTTTTAAAACTTTAAGAGGTCTTGGCCATCCAAGAAGCTCAACGAACCCCATATAGAAGAGACCCCAAAAGAAAATCACCAAGACATATCATATTCACACTCGCTAAAACTAAAGACAAACAAAGAATCCTGAGAGCAGCTCGTGAAAAACAAGAAGTCACATACAGAGGAGAAACAATAAGACTAAGCTCAGAATATTCGGCAGAAACCATGCAGGCAAGAAGGCAATGGGATGACATATATAAAATCTTGAAAGAAAAAAATTGTCAGCCAAGAATAATATATCCTGCAAAACTCTCATTCAAATTTGATGGTGAAATTAGGTCATTTCCAGATAAACAAAAACTAAAGGAATATGCAAAAGTCAAACAAAACTTACAAGAATTATTAAAGGGAGTGCTTCAATCTGAGGAAAAACAGCTTCAGCCCTCAGGCAGGACCTAGGACCTAGGACGCAGGTTCATATGAACCAGATACCATTCTAGGAACTGAACTACAGAGGACTATCCAAAAACAAAAGAAATACAACAGGGAATCAGAGAAATCAATCAAAGGATGACAACAACATCAAAACAATGAAAGAGGGAACAAATGGCATAGGTATAGAACCTTCTAAAGGAGAGGAAGGCAAGGCGATACCAAGTAAGGGTAGACTGCTTCAAACTTATAAAGATAAGGGTAAAATTCATGGTAACCACAAAGAAAGTTAACAAACCAACTCATAAAAATAAAGACGAAAAACATAAAGTCTCAACAAAAACAAAACCTACAAAAACAAAAGAAATGAACACAAAATCCACAAACAAAAGTAACTCAGCACAAGAGAGTAAGAAGAACAAAGAAAACTTCAGCACCACAAAAAAAAGCACTACAAAATGACAGCAACAAACTTCCATCCATCAATAATTACACTGAACGTAAATGGACTCAATGCACCCATAAAGAGATGCAGAGTGGCAGAATGGATAAGAAAACAGGATCCATCAATTTGCTGTCTACAAGAGACACACCTTAGAAACAAAGATGTGAATTTATTAAAAATCAAAGGTTGGAAAAAAATATATCAAGCTAACAACTACCAAAAAAGAGCAGGAGTGGCAATTCTAATCTCAGATAAAATAGACTTTAAAACAAAATCTACCATAAAAGACAAAGAAGGACACTATATAATGATTAAGGGGATGATCCATCATGAAGACATAACCATAATAAATATCTATGCACCCAATGACAGGGCTCCAAAATACATAAAAAAAAAAAAAAAAAAAAAAAACTCTAACAGCACTGAAAAGAGAAATTGACAGTTCCACAATAATAGTAGGAGACTTCAACACACCACTCTCAGTAAAGGACAGAACAACTAAAAAGAAACTCAGCAAAGATACAGAAGACCTAAAGGACACAATCAGCCAACTGGACCTCATAGACATATATAGAACAATCCATCCAACCGCTGCAAAGTACACATTCTTTTCCAATGCACATGGAACGTTCTCCAGAATTGACCACGTTTTAGGCCACAGAGCAATCCTCAACAAGAACCAAAACATTGAGATAATTCACAGTATCTTCTCTGACCACAATGCCATCAAGGTAGAAATTAACACTAGAAAGAACAAGGAAAAAAAATCAAACACATGGAAACTGAATAATACTCTGCTTACACATCAATGGGTAATAGAAGAAATCAGAGATGGAATTAAAAAATTCCTAGAATCAAATGAAAATGAAAACACATCATACCAAAACCTTAGGGACACAGCAAAGGCAGTCCTCAGAGGACAATTTATAGCAATAGATGCACATATCAAAAAAGAAGAAAGGGACAATATCAAAACATTAACTACAGAACTCAAACAAATAGAAAGAGAACAACAAAAAAAGCCTACAACCACCGGAAGAAAGGAAATAGTAAAGATCAGAGCAGAAATAAATGAAATAGAGAACAGAAAAACAATAGAAAGAATCAACAAAACCAAAAGCTGGTTCTTTGAAAGAATCAACAAAATCGACAAACCACTGGCCAGACTGACAAAAGAAAAACAGCAGAGGGCACAAATAACCCAAATAAGAAATGAAATGGGGGACATTACAACAGACCCAACCAAAATAAAAAGGATTATAACAGAATATTATGAAAAACTATATCCCAACAAATTTGAAAACCTAGAGGAAATGGATAAATTTCTAGAAACATACGGCCTACCCAAACTACAACAAAGTGATATTGAAAATCTGAACAGACCCATAACAGGAGAAGAGATTGAAAAGGTAATAAAAAAACTCCCAACCAAAAAAAGCCCTGGCCCAGATGGCTTCACTGGAGAATTCTGCAAAACATTTACAGAAGAGCTTGTACCAGTTCTACTCAAGCTATTTCAGAGCATAGAAGAGGAAGCAACACTTCCAAATTCATTCTATGAAGCCAGCATAACGCTGATACCAAAACCAGGCAAAGACATCACAAAAAAAGAAAATTACAGACCAATATCTCTCATGAATATAGATGCAAAAATTCTGAACAAAATTCTAGCCAATAGAATTCAGTATCATATCAAAAAAATAATACACCACGACCAAGTAGGATTCATACCAGGTAGGCAAGGATGGTTTAACATTAGAAAATCCATCAACGTAATCCACCACATAAATAAAAGGAAAGAAAAAAGTCACATGATCATCTCAATTGATGCAGAAAAGGCATTTGACAAAGTGCAACACCAATTCCTGGTAAAAACTCTCAATCAAATAGGTATAGAAGGGAAATTTCTCAACATAATAAAGGACATCTATGCAAAACCAACAGCCAACATCATTCTTAATGGAGAGAGGCTGAAAACATTCCCATTGAAAACAGGAACAAGACAAGGATGCCCTTTATTACCACTCCTATTTAACATTGTGCTGGAAGTTCTAGCTAGAGCAATAAGGCAAGAGAAAAAAATAAAGGGCATCCAAATTGGTAATGAAGAAGTTAAACTCTACCTGTTTGCAGATGATATGATACTATACATAGAAAACCCTAAAGACTCCACGAGAAATCTACGGGAACTAATAGAAAGATTCAGCAGAGTAGCAGGATACAAGATAAACATTCAAAAATCAGTTGGATTCCTATACACCAGTAAAGAGAACGATGAAAAGGAGATCAGGAAATCAATACCATTTTCAATAGCCCCTAAAAAGATAAAATACTTAGGAATAAATCTGACCAGGAATGTAAAAGACCTATACAAAGAAAACTACAAAACACTACTGCAAGAAACCCAAAGGGATCTACATAAATGGAAAAACATACCATGCTCATGGATAGGCAGACTCAACATTGTGAAAATGGCAACTCTACCTAAATCAATCTACAAATACAATGCAATCCCTATACAAATACCAACAACATTCTTCAAAGAGATGGAAAAACTAATTATTAACTTTATATGGAAAGGGAAGAAACCCCGAATAAGTAAAGCACTACTGAAGAAGAAGAATAAAGTTGGAGGACTCACACTACCTGACTTGAGAACCTACTATACAGCTACAGTACTCAAAACAGCCTGGTACTGGTACAACAACAGAGACATTGACCAATGGAACAGAATTGAGAACCCAGATGTAAACCCATCCAGCTACAGTCACCTGATCCTCGACAAGGGCCCAAAGTCCATCAAATGGGGAAAAGATAGTCTTTTTAACAAATGGTGCTGGCAAAACTGGATATCCATCTACAAAAGAAATGAAACAGGACCCATACCTCACACCATATACAAAAACTACTTCAAAATGAATCAAAGACCTGAATATAAAGCCTCAAACTATAAAATTCATAGAAGAAAAAATAGGACCAACACTTCAGGCCTTAATACATGGCATTGACAGGATACAAACCATAAACATCAACACAAAAAACCCAACAGATAAACTAGATAATTGGGATCTTCTAAAAATCAAACATCTATGCTCTTCAAAAGACTTACCAAAAGAGTCAAAAGAGAACCTACAGACTGGGAAAAAATTTTTGGACAGTACAAGTCAGACAAAGGTCTAATCTCCATTATCTACAAGAAAATCCAACACCTCTACAACAAAAGGGCAAACAATCCTATCAAAAAATGGGCAAAGGAAATGAACAGACACTTCACCAAGGAAGACATTCAAATGGCCAACAGACACATGAGGAAATGCTCGCGATCACTAGCCATTAGAGAAATGCAAATTAAAACCACAATGAGATACCATCTCACTCCGGCATTAATGGCACGAATCAAAAATACTGGAAATAACAAATGTTGGAGGGGCTGCGGGGAGACGGGAACTCTTATACACCGCTGGTGGGAATGCAAAATGATACAACCATTTTGGAAAATGATATTACGTTTCCTTAGAAAGCTAGAAATAGACATACCATTCGATCCAGCAATCCCACTCCTAGGAATATAACTTAGAGAAATAAGAGTCATCACTTGAATAGACATATGCACACCTATGTTCATGGCAGCATTGTTCACAATAGCAAAACGATGGAAACAACCTCGATGTCCATCAACAGATGAATGCATACACAAACTATGGTAAATACACACAATGGAGCACTGTGCAACGAGAAAAAACAACAACGAATCTGTGAACCATGTCATAACATGGATGAAACTGGAGGACATTATGCTGAGTGAAATAAGTCAATCACAAAGGGACAAATATTGTATGAGACCTCTATTGTAAAAACCTATGGAAAAATTCACATGCAAAATGTAACAATCCTTTTTGGTTACCAGGGATGGGAGGGGACGGGGGGGAAATACTAAATAGGCAATAGATAAGCGGTACCTTGGGTGAGAGGTGAGATAGTACACAGTACAGGGGAAACTAACACAACCTGCACAAGGAAAAGTCATGGAGGCCCTATAGACACTTCCAAACCCCCCGAGGGACTGAGTTGTTGGACGTAGGGCTCTGGGGACCATGGTCTCGGGGAACATCTAGCTCAATTGGCATGACACTACTTATAAAGATAATGCTCTACATTCTACCCTGGTGAGTAGTGTCTGGGGTCTTAAAAGCCTGTGAACGGCCATCTAAGATACTCCACTGGTCTCATCCCTTCGGGAGCAAGGGAGAATGAAGAGAACAGGATACAACGAAAAGATTAGTCCAAAGGACTAATTGTCCACAGCTACCAAGGCCTCCACCGGACTGAGTCCAGTACAGCTAGATGGTGCCTGGCTACTACCACTGACTGCTCTGACCAGGATCACAACAGAGGTTTCTGGACAGAGCTGGAGAAGGATGTAGAGCATAATTTTAACTCCAAAAAAAAAAAAAAAGACCAGATTTACTGGCCTAAAGAATAGTGGAGTAACCTCAAGAGTGTGGCCCCCAGACACCCTTTCAGCTCAGAGGTGAAGTTACCTTCAAGGTTCGATGTTAAGCCTGGGAGTGGACAGCCCAGTAAAACTAAATGGGACTAACGAGGTACAGGAGTCCGGTGACAAAGGCCAGAAGGCAGAGGGGGAGTAGGAAACTGATGATAAGGAACACAAGTTGAGTAAGGACACTGTCGATGTGTTGTGAGATTGTTGACCACTGTTATAGGGCAACATTTGTAGTAACTATTAAATGGGAGGCTGTTTTGTCCTGTAAGCCTTCATCTTGGGTGAGAATGGCAGCACAATTGGAAGAGCATAGTCAATATCACTTAAATGTGTAAGTAAAAAGTTTTGAAATGGTGTTTAAAAAAAAAAAAAAAAAACAAATGAGACTAATGAGGTACAGTAGTCCAGTGACAAGGGCCAGAAGACAGAAGGGGACAAGGAAGTCTCCTGGTGATAGGGAACACAATGTGGAGTAAGGATATTCTTGATGTGTTGTGAGATTGTTAACCATTGTCATAGGGCAACATGTGTAGTAACTGTTAAATGAGAAACTATTTTGTTCTGTAAGCCTTCATCTTAAGTGAGAATAACAGCACAGTTGGAAGAGCGTAGTCAATGTCACTGAACTGTGTATGTAGAAATTTTTGAAATGGTGTATCTTTGGCTATCTGTATTTTCATAAAAAAAAAAAAAAAGGTTGAGAATTTAGAGGCTTAATATGTTGTGGAGTTGTTAACCAATGTCATAAAACAACATGTGTACTACTGTTTCATGAGAAACTATTTGTTCTGTAAGCCTTCACCTGAAGTACAATAAAATATTAAAAAAAAAATTAAAATTAAAAAAAATAAATTAACAGAGTTAAAAAAAAAAAAAAAGAAGGGAGAAGGTTGACATGTCGTGGGGTTGTTAACCAATGTCATAAAACAATATGTGTACTACTGTTTAATGAGAAACTATTTGTTCTGTAAACCTTCACCAGAAGTATAATAAAAAAAAATAATAATAATAAAAAAAATTAAAAAAAAACTTTAAGAGGTCTTTTGCAGCAGATATTCCCAAAGATTTCTTAACCGATGCTTCCATGGGTGTTGACTGTGGATCCAAATAAACTGAAATCCTTGAGCACTTCAATATTTTCTCCATGTATCATGATGTTGCTTATTGGCCCAATTGTGAGGATTTTTGTTTTCTTTATGTTGAAGGGTAATCCACACTGAAGGCTGTAGTCTTTGATCTTCATCAGTAAGTACATCAAGTCCTTTTCACTCTCAGCAAGGCAAGGTTGCATCATCTGCATATCACAGATTGTTAATGAGTCTTCTTCCAATCCTGATGCCACATTTTGTCATTCCTGGCATATTAGGCCATATGATTGTTCGATTCAAAATGACCAATACCGGTCCATTTCAGATCACTAATGCCTAAGATATCGAACTTTATGCATGCCATTACGTTTTTGACCACCTCAGATTTCCTAGACTTCTACTTCGTACACTCCAGTTTCTGATTATTAATGGATGTTTTCAGCTGTTTCTCCTCATTTCAAGTCATGCCACATCAGCAAATGAAAGTCCTGAAAGCTTCACTCCAACCACATCATTAAGGCTAACTCTACTTTGAGGAGGCCATTCTTTCCCAGTCATATTTTGAGTGCCTTTCGGCCTGAGGAACTCATCTTCTGGAAGTATATCAGATAAATGTCCTGTTACTGTCCATAAGCTTTTCACTAGCCAATTTTTTTAGAAGTAGATCGCCAGGTCCTTCTTCCTAATCTGTCTTAGTCTGGAAGCTCTGCTGAAACCTGTCCACAGTGTTTAACCCTGCTGGTATCTGAAATACAGATGTCATAGCTTCCAGCATCACAGCAACATGCAAGCCACCAAAGTACAAACTGAGAGACGAGAGGTGGTGCTGCCAGGGAACCTATGAAATATAGGGTCCGAAACTGTATCCATGAGTCTAGCTACAATTCTATTATTACAAAAGAAAGAGAAAATGATTTTCAGGGAAAAGTGCCAATCTATTGAAATAAGGCCAACAAAAATAACATATATAGATTTTAATCTATATTGAGGTATTTTCCTGTAGCTGTTATTCACAATAACAAGTGAGTTTGTGAAATTATAAATGTTTATGTAGCTAAATACTTTGGATTGCATGAGCTGGATGAATTTTTCTTTCTGAGCATTTATTGCTTTTTTCTTTTTTTTGCTTGATGATGTAATTATTTTCAGAACTGTCCATTTTGTAACTAGTTCATTGAATGAGATAGACTCAATAGAAATTAACCAGCAAATAGCTTAATTTGACTTCCTCTTCACCTTTTAACATCTTTTGCATTTCTCCTCATCAACACCAGATGAGATCTCTGTAAGGTTCCAGAGCTTTTGTAATTAATTTAGAGTCTCAAACTGGTTGTAATTTAGATACTTGACATATTAAATTTAGGTATTACATCATTAAATTTTAATGTAAACTTTTGGAACACGTCTAATATAAAGGTTTTTCCTTTAAACCAAGCTTAGGTTTGGTATTTTACAATGGGCAAGGGTATGACAGATATCTATTTCTTACTTCTGCTGAAAGGGGGTTATAATCTTCCATTACTGCTTTCTGGGTTGCAGAGGCCCAAATATTGGCTATTTCTAGAAGAATACATCACTTAAATGCTTACTACAGAACATATAAAGAGAAAGCTTTATAAAAAAATATTATAACACAAAATAATCAAAATAATATAACATCGTTTTGGACATTTATAATACAATATAATGTATTATAAGGCCTACAAAAATATAACACCTACAAATTACAGGAAAGTCTCCCCATTGGAGAAATTTACTGAGCCAATGAGATACAACAAAACTTCAATTACTTTAAAATTTTATGTTCTAGAGGACATGATTCTGGGTCATATTTTATTTTGGGTTCCAACTCTGTTTAGTGGCCAGAGAACTTCTGAGACTGTTGGAGAAGAGACCATGGGGTAAGTGGAATAACTTGGAGTAGCAATGGAATCTGAACTTGGCAGCTATACTGACAGAACAAAAGTGATCTAAAAGAAACAGGTGAAAGTTCAGTTATTGGCAAGGCAGTATGGAACTGGTAGGGTGCAGATGAGTAGGGAGAAGAGAGAAAGCAGTGACAGGATTGTCTTGCTCCATCAACAGGAGATACTTGAAAAATGTCTGTCATGGATTGAATTGTGTCCCTCCAAAATATCTGTCAACTTGGCTAGGTCATGATTCCCAGTATTGTATGATTGTCTACCATTTTATCATCTGATATGATTTCTCTTTGTGTTGCAAATGCTATCAGTATGATGTAATAAGATGGATTAGTGCCTGTTATGTTAATGAGGTCTACAAGATTAGATAGTGTCTTAAGCTAATCTCTTTTGAGATATAAAAGACAGAAGTGAGCAAAGAGATGCAGGGACTTCATACCACCAAGAAAGCAGTGCCGGGAGCAGAGTGAGTCCTTTAGACCCAGGGTTCCTGGGCGGAAAAGCTCCTAGCGCAAGGGAAGACTGATGACAAGAACCTTTCTCTGGAGCCGAAAGAGAGAAGGCCTTCCCCTGGAGCCAGCGCCCTAAATTTGGACTTGTAACCTACTAGACTGTGAGGGAATAAATTTCTCTTTGTTAAAGCCATCCATTGTGGTATTTCTGTTATAGCAGCACTAGATGCCTAAGACAATGTCCCTGTTCTAGAACAGATATTTAAAGGTAGACATTGTAGTTAACATGAGATCCTGTGTTAGATAATGTCACACAAAATGAGGTTTTCACTTTAACAGGGACCAAGAGGTTTACAAGGCCTAAAGAAAGTCAGGTTTTGGGAATAATTTCTGTATGTTACCTCTCCCTCTCCTCTCTTTGTTATCTTTCTTTTTTTTCCGGTGTTTCCAATTGCTTTAATTTGGAAAGGAATTCCTACTCAGGGTCAAGAAAAAAATTATAGTATAAAAACAAAAAATGTTACCTATAACCTCTTTACTCAGATAAAATATTTTGGGGTTAATTTTCACTAAATTAATTTCAATACATTTAAATATGTTTATATCATAACATACGTGAAATCATGTATGTTTCTCCTCTTATTTTACATTATAAGAAATTACGTGCACTACTAAATATTAAATACTTTTTCTGATATGATAGCTGCAAAATATCCACTTTTATAATCATACCTGCATGGTTTTCCTTTCCCTCGTGCTTGTTATTTGAGTTATTTCCCATTTCTGTATTATAAATAATACTATGAATAATAAATTTCTTAAAACTTGGCACACTTTTCAGATTATTTTCTTGAGATAATTTTTTAGTAGTAGAATTTCTGAGTTAAGAATATAATTTTTTTAGGATATTTAATAAATTCTTGCAATTTTTTCAGGCAAAGGTCTGCCAATTTATTCTCCCATCTGTAGGATATAAAAGGAGTTTTTTTTTTGACCTATATGAAACAGTCTTTCCTATACAGATTCTTACGATTGTGAACAACTTTATCAGTTTTCTATGAAGGTGCAGGTCACGTTTGAGAGTGGTTTGGGATTTGTTCACATGTTTATCAGACCTTTGAATTTCTTCCTTATTGAATGATCTATGGATATTTTTACTAATTTATATATTTGGGTAATTGTGTATTTTACTATGGATTAACTATGTTCTTTAAACATTAAGAATACTTATTCTTCTCATTACAAAATTAATCCCAAATCTCTAAACCCATTCTGTCAAGTTGATTCTGACTCATAGTGACCCCATGTGTTAGAGAGTAGAAACAATTAAAAAAGTATAAAGTCCCACTGGCTACCACCAATGACCACCCTGACAGGGAACACAACAGAGAGTGCCGGATGGAGCGGGGAAATGGTGGGATGAAGAACTCAAATTCTAGTAAAAAGGCTAGACTTAATGGTCTGACTGAGACTGGAGGAATCCTGGAAAGCATGGCTCCCATACAACCCAGAACTAAAACAATTCCCAAGGCCAACTCTTCAGACAAAGATTGGACTGGACTGTGGGACATAAAATGATACTCGTGAAGAATGTGTTTCTCAGCTCAGGTAGATACATGAGACTAAATGGGCAGCTTCTGTCCCGAGGTGAGATGAGAAGGCAGAAGGGGTTAGGAGCTGGTTGAATGAACACGGGAAATCAATCGTGGAAAGAAGGAGTGTGCTGTCACAGTATAGGGAAAGCAAATTAGGTTCACATAACAATATAGGTATAAATGTTTGTATGAGAGAATAACTTGAATTGTAAACCTTCACTTAAACTACAACAATAAAAGAAAAAAAGTATAAAGTCCCAGATGACAAGCATCTCCTTTGAAGAGGAAGCACTAGTAACAAATGCATGTGTAATATTTTAAAAATTAAATTTATTAATATATAACAATGGAAATATATAAAATTTTTCTGAGCTTTTAACACAAATGGTGTCGTATAATTTCCATAAACCTGTAACTGCTATCAGTCACAATTATATTTGAGACTTATCTATCATGAATAGTTTTTAACTTTCAACTGCTATATTTATCATATGAATATGACACATTTTATTTATGCTTTCCCAATTTTGTCATTTAAAAATATTGTGGAAGTAAATTTCAAAGCATATGTCTGCATTTAGATTCCTATCATCATATATAAGAATACCTTTTATAGCACAACTTTGCTAATAACCAATCTTTTAATTTTACTGTAAAACTTCTGAGTGAAAACATTATCTCCTTTTGATTTACAGTGAGAAATAATTCACTTTTATATTGTTTATTATCAGATTCTTTCACTAAAAATAAATTTGCAAAGCCAAATTATGCTTTTTAAGGGAGCCAATACAATATGAATATTTAATAGCTTTAGGCACCGATGTTCTGATTTAGTCATCTTTAAAAAGAGATGTCTATGATAATTTGTCTGGGCAAACTCTCCAAAAGATAGTGATCAGACAAACATTACCAATATTTGCCTCTCTGACTAATTTCTGTGTCCTATTTTTATTTTCCCTTTTTTTAATGACATAAGCTGTCTTTAAATATATTTTTTTCCATTAATTAATTTATAAAATCACATCTTGATCTGCTGTATGCCTTATAGACCAGATCATCTGTCTCTCTAAGGCTGGAGAAACAAATTGGTAGCCCAAGAACTTTATCTGTCCAGAGTTTTTTTTTTTAATTATTCGTTGTTATTTTTCATTTGTTTGTTGGTTTGTTTTTACTTTCATAGTCATTTTTCTTTAAATTTGAATACCACTACTGAGGGTTGGAAACCTTGGTGGCATAGCGATTAAGAGCTACGGCTGCTAACTAAAAGGTCAGCAGTTCAAATCCACCAGGTACTCCTTGGAAACTATGAGGAAGTTCTACTCTGTCCTATAGGGTTGCTACGAGTCGAAATTGACTTGACGGCAATGGGTTTAGTTTGGTTTTTACTGAGGGTTAGTGGCACAACGGTTAAGCATATAGCTGCTAATCAAAAAGTTGGCAGTTTGAATCCACCATCCACTCCTCAGAAACCCTGTGAAGGAGCTCTACTCTCTCCTATAGGGTTGTATGAGTCGGAATCAACTTGAAGGCACCAGGTACTGAGGGCTAGATTTCTCTTCTTTCTCACAGTACCCTTGACTCCCTATTGTCTTATGCTTTAATAAATTCATATTGCATACTTGTTTCCTATGTACAGGTGAATATGTAGCTCTTTTTTAAAGTTGAACTCCAACTCATCCTCCATTTTCCCTTCCCACAGTAGCCTAGACTAAGAGCTTTTCTCTCTTAGCCTGTTGGAGGTGGAGTCAGGCAGGGAAGTGATAATCCAATATCCTTATTAATTGCTACTCAATGAGCTGAGATGGAAAACTTATCGTATTCCAGTTTCCTGACAAGCTTTAACCAGAACTCATCCCAAAGCTTTTTGTCCACTTTGAATATCAATGTTAATTACAGTTCCATATTAACTATGAATTTTGAGTTATCTGTGATTTCACACTGCCTTCTTCCCCTCCTCATATCCTCATTATTTCATTTAACTATGTTCAACTCAATCTTTTACTTTATCTTTAGGTCGGTCAGAAAATGTGCTTCAATGTGCCTTTTTTCTTTCATTTTATTAATAATTTTAGGATATTGACAATTTTCTGAGTTCACTAATACCAGATTTGTAAATAAAAAGCTATTCAGAGTACCATTCTTCACCAAATCTAATTTCCACTCATATGAACAGTATTATGGGTGGAGTTCCAGAAGAACAAACAAATCTGTCTTGGAAGAAGTGCAGCCAGTATACTCCTTAGAAGTGAGGATGTAGAGACTTTGCCTAACATTCTTTGGATATATTATCAAGAGGGGCCAGACCCTGGAAAGGACATCACTCTTGGTAAAGTAGAGAGTCAGTGAAAAAGAGGAAGACCCTTAATGAAATGGCTAGACACAGTGACTGAAACAATGGGCTCAAACATAGCAACGATTATGAGGATTGCACAGCACCGGACAGTGGACTGTTGTACTCAGGGGTCACTATGAGTCGGTACCAACTCAACAGCACCTAACAACAACATTGGTGGAGCACTGAACCACTTCTACCTTACAAAATACACACCATTGTTCCCCAACCCAACCACTCACAAAAGTCTCTATGTTATTACTGTTTTTGTCACAAATGAAAAATCAGGCTATTATATTTAATGCCCTCCATTTGTCTGTCAGTTGTTGTACTGTGGTCTACTTCTGAAAAAACTGGCCAGTGAAAATCTTATGAATAAAAGTGAAACATTGTTTGATGTAATGCCAGAAGATGAGTCCCTCAGGTTGGAAGACACTCAAAATATGACTGTGAAAGAGCTGCCTCCTCAAAGTATAGTCAACCTTAATGACGTGGATGCAGTAAAACTCTCAGGACCTTCATTTGCTTACATGGCATGGCTCAAAATGAGAAGAAACAGCCGTGAACATCCAATAATAATTGGAAGATAGAATGTACAAAGTATGAATCTAAGAAAAATGGACATCATCAAAAAATGAAACAGACAGCATAAAGATCTATATCCTAGGAATTACTCATTATACTTAAGAATCAATTTCAAATCGGTGACCCTACAGGACAGAGTAGAACTGCCCCATAAGGTTTCCAAGGAGCAGCCGGTGGATTTGAACTGCCAACTTTTTGTTTAGCAGCCAAATGCTTAGCCACTGTGCCACCAGGGCTCCATCCTCGCTGGCATTAGTGACCTATAACTGGCTGGTATTAGCTATTTTGAATCAGGCAATCATATTGTCTACTATGCTGGGAATGACAAATTGAAAAGCAATGGTGTCACATTCATCATCAAAAACATTTCAAGGGGCACCATGGCACTATAGTCAGAAGCACCATGCTAACCCTCCGCAGCAAAGATCAGAGAAACTAAGTCAAACAGAGACACACTTCAATCCTGAAACCCTAAGCATCAAATGAAGAGATAAAGAACTCAGCCAAGTACCAAATGGAATAATAAACTGACCAAGAACAGAGCACGAGGAAAGATACGTGCAGAGGTCCCCTATCAGCTACCGCAGTACGGATCTGCCATCTTGGACTCCTATCAAAGATTAGAGAACAGCAGGTATGAGAAAGCAGCTTCACGGAGCTTCCAGCAGGAGACAGAACAACTGATAACCCACGATATAGGCTTTCCCACCACCCACCCTTCTTCACCCCCACTTAGCCTCCTCTGCTTCCTGCAGTCACAATCTCTTGGCCGGGAAACACGAGCTTCCCCCTAGTGCTGCTTGGATTCCCCCTGCCTGCACTGGACAGCTCCCTGAGTGCCATTTGTTGGCTGCTGGTTTTGCTTTTTTCCACTTCTTTAGAATTCTTCCTTACCTCTTACCACCTCCTCCTTTCTCTCAAATAACTGGCTCCGTGAACCATCTTTGCTTCTTCCTGAAAGGCTGCGAAACACTGCTTGACTATGAAAACTGCTTCCCCACCCTATGTCGCCACGCTGGTTAGACCCCTGGGGCTTTTTTGTTTTTTTGCTCTGATTTGTTCTGTTTTGATTTGTTTGTTTTCTTTTTCTTTTCTTGGCTTGGGAGCACTTTCTAGCCAGGGAGTACCACGTGGCTTGGAAGCTAGTCCCTTACTCTGTGCAGATGCATGGTGACATCACTGGGGGCATTTCTTTTCTCGTGTTTTTTTGTTTGTTTGTTTTTGTTTTTTCATTTCTTTGTTTAGTTTTCTTCTTCCTCTTATTCCCTTTTTGTCTTTCTTCATTTCTAGTTTCACGATTTATTCATTTTTTTCTTTTACCCTTATTCTTTTTTTTTTTTTCATTTTTGTTTTTCCCCATTTCTCAGTCTCTCATCTCTCCACTCCAATAACAAGCTCACTTAGCACTCTTTTTTCTTGTGTGTATGTTTTTGGCTCCTGTTCCTCTCTCTCATCTTTCCCATGCCTATCTTAGCTTCACACATCACAATCCATCCCCTCCTTCCTGCCTACCTGCACTGTGCACCGAACATCACACTCCCAAGCAGCACAGGCATGGCCTACCGGAACCTGCCCTGCAATGATTCCCAGTCTGCACTGTAAGCCCTGGTAAGTGCCACAAAAAAACTATCCCAGCAACTCCCCTTCAGCTGGACCTGCCCTGCTGTATCATACCTGAGTGACTGACCTGCCCACTGGAGAAGGAAGTGAAAAGTATAGTACCCACAGATGAGCAAACAACAAAGAATGCACAGCCCACCTGCTCAGACATAACCAAATAAAACAAAAAAAGCAGTATGAAACAAACAAGTCTACAATCAATAAACGAGGAAAATAACCACTTAATGCCCCGAAGACAGCAGACAATATCAAAACATTTATAAAAAACAGGATGGGATGGTTCTAGTAGGTGTCCAAAATAAAACACCAGATGACCTTCCAGTAAAAGAAATAGCACTAGACTTAACTTGTAGGGAATTCAAATCTCTAATATTCAGAATTATCCAAGAGTTGAAGCAAAAAACAGACAAAAATGAGGAAAAAATAGAAAATTCATGGAAAAGGCATAAAAAATGATGGAAAATACAGACAAAAAATGGAAGAATTCAAGAAAATAATACAGGAACAAAATGCTAAAATAAATTCACAACCAGGAATCATACAAAAACAGCAATTAGAAATCCAGAAGGTAAACAACAAGATTTCAGAAATGGACAGTGTCCTAGAAGGGCTCAGGAGCAGGTCTGAAACGATGGAAGACAGGATCAGTGAAATTGAATACAAACACTTGGATACAACTCTGAGGAAAAATCAGAAAAAAGAAGAAAGAAAAATGAAGAAACCCTGAGAATTATGTGGGATACAATCAAAAGCAAAAATTTTCGAGTGATCGGAGTTCCAGAACAGGGTGAGAAAACAGAAAACACAGAGAGGATCATTAAAGAATTGGTGGCAGAAAACTTCCCCAATATCATGAAAGATGAAAAGCTGACCATCCAAGAAGCTCAACGAACTCCATATAGGATAGACCCCCAAAAGAAAATCAGCAAGGCATATCATAATCACCCTCACTAAAACCAAAGAGAAACAAAGAATCCTGAGAGTAGCGCAAGAAAAGCAAAAAGTCACATACAGAGGAGAAACAATAAGACTAAGCTCAGATTATTTGTCAGAAACCATGCAGGCAAGGAGGCAATGGGATGACATATATAAAACATTGAAAGAAAAAAATTGCCACTCAAGAATAATATATCCTGCAAAACTCTCGTTCAAATATGATGGAGAAATTAGGTCATTTCCAGATAAACAGAAATTAAGGGACTATGTAAAAAACAAACCAAACTTACAAGACTTATTAAAGGAAGTCCTTCGATCTGAGAACAAACAATATCAGACCACAGGCTGAATATAGGACATAGGATTATACTAGCCAGATACCAACCTAGGAAATGAACTCTTAAGGACTGTGTGAAACCAAAAGAATTACAAAAGAGAACCAGAGAGATTAATCTGTAAATGATAACAGCATCAGAACAATAAAAGAGGGAATAAACGGTGTAGGTATAGAACCTTCTAATGGAGAGGAAGTCAAGCAATACCAAGTAATAATAGACTGGTTCAAATCTAGGAAGATAACGGTGAATTTCAAGGTAACCAAAAAGAAAGTTAACAAACCTATTCATCAAAATAAAAAAGAAAAACATAAAGTCTCAGTAAAAATAAAACTACAAAAACAAAAGTAAAGAAAAAACATCCACAAACAAAAGGAACTCAGCACAGGAGAGTAAGAGGAAAAAAGAAAATGCCAGCACCACAAAAAAAAGTACTACAAAATGCAATTACACTCCTAGGACTATATCCTAGAGAAATAAGAGCTGTCACACGAATAGACATATGCACACCCATATTCACTGAAGCACTGTTCATAATAGCAAAAAGATGGAAACAACCTAGATGCCCATCAACAGATGAATGGATAAACAAACTATGGTACATTCACACAATGGAGTATTATACAAAGATAAAGAACAACGAGGAATCTGTGAAGCATCTCAAAACATGGAGAACATTATGCTGAGTGAAATGAGTCAATCACAAAAGGACAAATATTGTATGAGACCTCCACTGCATAACTCATGTAAAAGTTTATACACAAAAAGAAACAATCTTTGTTGGTTATGAGGGATAGGAGGGGTGGGACAGAACTAAATAGATAAGTGGTAACTTTGGTTAAGGGTAAGACAGTACACATTACTGGGGAAGTCAGCACAACTTGTACAAGGAAAGGTCATGGAAGCTCCATAGACACTTCCAAACTCCCTGAGGGACTGAATTGCTGGGCAGAGGGCTGTGTGGACCGTGGTTTTGGGAACATCTAGCTCAACTGGAATAACACAGTTTATAAAGACAGTGTTCTACATTCTACCTTGGTGAGTAGCGTCTGGGGTCTTAAAAGACTGTAAGAAGCCTTCTAAGATACTCCACTGGCCTCACCCTTTCGGGAGCAAGGGAGAATGAAGAAAACAAGATATGATGGAAATATTAGTCCAAAGGACTAATGGCCCACAGCTACCATGGTCTCCACCAGACTGAGTCCAGTACAGCTAGATGGTGCCCGGCTACCACCACTGACTGCTCTGACCAGGATCACAATAGAGGGTCCTGGACAGAGCTGGAAAAGGATGTAGAACATAACTCTAACACACACAAAAAAGACCAGATTTACTGGCCTGACAGACTGGAGAAATCCGGAGAATATGGCCCCCAGACACCCTTTTAGGTCAGTTGTGAAGCCCCTCCCGAAGTTCTCCATTCAGCCGAGGATTAGACAGCCTCATAAAACAAAACAGGACTAATGAGATACAACTGTTCAGGGACAAGGACTAGAAGGCAGGAGGGGACAGGAAAGCTGGTGATACGGAACCCAAGGTTGAGAAGGAACAGTGTTGACATATCACGGAGTTGTTAACCATTGTCATAAGGCAATATGTATACTAACTGTTTAATGAGAAACTATATGTTATGCAAACCTTCATCTAAGGTACAAAAAAAAAAAAAAAAAAGAAAGAATTGTCTATGTGGGATCAAATTGACAACAGCAACTCAAAAGGTTTGATGGGAAGCCTAGGGGACAGTGAGTTGAAGATAATGGTGATGGAATAATTTGGAAAAGGATAGTGAGAATAGCAGCACAACTGGAAGAATGTAATAGATGTCACTGAATTGTACATGTACAAACTTTTGAAATGGTATAACTTTGGCTATGTATATTTTCACCAAAAAAAAGTCCTCAAGGTCGAGAAGGGAGAGTGTTGACATGACATGGGGTTGTTAACGAATGTCATAAAACAATATGTGTACTGACTTTTTACTGAGAAACTATTTGATCTGTAAACCTTCATCTAAAGTACAACAAAAATATTTCAAGAAAAGAAAAAAATTTCAAGATCTATCCTGAGGTACAACACTGCCAGTGACAGAATAATATTTACATGCCTAACAGGAAGAATTGTTAATATGACTATTACTCAAATTAACACACCAACCACTAATACCAAAGATGAATAAATTGAAGTTTTGTTTTTTTTTTTTTTTTACCAATTCTGCAGTCTGAAATTGATCAAGCCTGCAATCAAGATGCTTTGTTAATTACTGATGATTGGAATTCAAAAGTTGGAAATGAAGAAGGACAGGTATTTGGAAAATAAGGCCTTCATGATAGAAAAGATGCTGGAGATTGTGTGATAGAATTTTGTAAGACCAATGACTTATTCATTGCAAATGTCATTTTTTAACAACATAGATAGCAACTGTACATGTAGACCTCACCAGACGGAATACACAGGAATCAAATTGACAACATTTGTGTAAAGACACAGTGGAGAAACTCAACAGCATCAGTCCCAACAAGGTCAGGGGATGACTGCAAAACAGATCAATTGCTTTTATGCAAATTTAAGTTGAAGCTGACGTAAATTAAAACAAGTCTACAAGAGCCAAAATGCAACCTTGAGTATATCCCACCTGAATTTAGAAAACATCTCAAGAGTAGATTAGATGCATTGAACACTAATGATTGAAGACCGGATGACTTGTGGGATAACATCAAGGATATCATACATGAAGAAAGCAAAAGTTCATTAAAAAGACAGAAAAGAAATAAAGATCTAAAATGGATGTCAGAAGAGACTCTGAACCTTGTTCTTGAACCTAGAGTAGCTAAAACAAATGGAAGAAATGGTGAAGTAAAAGAACTGAACAGAAGATTTTAGTGGGCATCTCAAGAAGACAAAGTATTAAAATGAAGTGTGCAAAGACCTATAGTTTGAAAACCAAAATGGAAGAACACACTCTGCATTTCTCAAGCTGAAAGAACTGATGAAAAAATTCAAGCTTTGAGTTGCAATATTGAAAGATTTCATGGGAAAATATTGAATGATGCAGGAAGCATCAAAAGAAGATGGAAGGAATACACAGAGTCACTGTACCAAAAAGCACTGGTTGATGTTCAACTCTTTCAAGAGGTAGCATATGATCAAAAACCTATGGTCTTGAAGGAAGAAGTCCAAGCTGCACTGAAGGCATTGATGAAAAACAAGGCACCAGGAACTGATAGAATACCAATTGAGTTGGTTCAACAAACGGATACATTGCTGGAAGTGCTAACTAGTCTATGCCAAGAAATTTGGAAGGGAGCTACCTGGCCAACTGACTGGAAGAGATACATATTTGTGCCCATTCCAAAGAAAGATGATACAACATAATGAGGAAATTATCTAACAATACCGTTACTATTATATGCAATTAAAATTTTGCTGATGATAATTCAACAGCGGTTTCAGCAGTTCATTGGCATGGAAATGCTAGAAATTCAAGCCAGATTCAGAAGATGATGTGGAATGAGAGATATCATTATTGATGTCAGATGGATCTTGGCTGAAAGGAGAGAATCCCAGAAAGATGTTTACCTGTGTTTTATTGACTATGCAAAGGCATTCAACTGTGTGGATCATAACAAACTATGGATAACATTGTGAAGAATGGGAATTCTAGAACACTGAATTGTGGTCATGAAGAACCTGTACCTAGACCAAGAGGCAGTAGTTTGAAAAGAATATGGGGATACTGTGTGGTTTAAAGTCAGGAAATGTGTGCATCTGGTCTGTATCTTTTCACCATACATATTCAATCTGTGCACTGAGAAAATAATCTGAGAAGCCAGATTATATGAAGAATAAGGTGGTATCAGGATAGGAGGAAGACTCATTAACAACCTGTGATATGCAGACAGCATAACATTGTTTGCCAAAAGCAAAGAGGACTTCAAGTACTTATTGTTGAAGATTAAAGACTACAGCCTTCATTATGGATTGTTATTGTGGTTAAGTGCTGTTGAGTCAGTTCCAACTCATAGCAACTCTATGTAAAACAGAATGAAACACTGCTCAGTCCTGTGCCATCCTCACAATGGTTGTTATGCTTGAGCTCATTGTTGCAGCCACTGTGTCACTCATCTCATTGAGGATCTCATTGAGGGTCTTCCTCTTTTTTGCTTACCCTGTACATTACTAAGCATGATGTCCTTCTCCAGGGACTGATTCCTCCTGATCAGTATGGATTACACTTCAACATAAAGAAAAAAAATCCTCACAACTGGACTTATAAGGAACATCGTGATAAATTAAACGGAGAAAATACTGAAGTTATGAAGGATTTCATTTTACTTGGATCCACAAACAACGTCCATGGAAGCAGCAGTCAAAAAAATCAAACGACGTATTTGGTTGGGCAAATCTACTACAAAAGACCTTTTTAAAGTGTGAAAAAGCAAAGATGTCACTTTGAGGACTAAGGTGCACCTGACCCAAGCCTGGTCTTTTTTGTTGCCTCAAACGAATGCAAAAGCTGAAAAATGAATAAGGAAGACCGATGAAGAATTGGCTTCTTTGAATTGTGGTCTTGATGAAGAATATTGAATATACCATGGACTGCCAAAAGAGGGAACAAATCTGTCTTGGAAGAAGTACAGCCAGAATGCTCCATAGATGTAACGATGGTGAGATTTCATCTCTTGTACTTTGGACATGTTATCAGGAGCCCAGTCCCTGAAGAAGGATATTATGCTTGGTAAAATGGAGGGTCAGTGAAAACTGGGAAGACCCTCAACGGGATGGATTCATACAGTGGTTGCAACAATGGACTCGAATATAGCAAAGATTATGAGGATGGCGCAGGACTGGGTAGCATTTCCTTCTGTTGTACAGAAGGTTACTAAGAGTCTGAACCAACTCAACAGCACCTAACAACAACAACATATTTAATGCATTTTTAATCTCTTAGAAAAGAGTGAAAATAATAAGAACTTATAAAATACTCAGACTATAAATGGCATCTCTGAAATTTTACCTTTCATACTATCATTTAATTACTAATGCAGTAGGCACAAGTAGTTCTGAATTTTTGTTCTTCTGTTCTAACCAAGGAATATCCAAAGACAGATAAGATTAAACAAAGTACTAGAGGGGAAGATTGAAATGTTCCTGTGAATGTTCATGGCCTTCCTTTGAGATCCAAATTTAAAAAAATCTAAATAATTTACAGAACAAGGGAATAAAAATGAGAGTCTTTTGATCAATGCCTAAGAAAGGAACTATAATTCCAGTGGTCATTAAACATTGGGTTATATAAAGTTAACAATCTTTTTACATTATTCACATTATAAGAACAACAAAGATTCTATTATTGATTAATCAGTAATTTATCATTTACTGTTTTTGAACCAATAATTCTTATAAATAAATGACATAATCTAGTTCTTTAATTTTTTTCTCCAGTAATTATATATGATTATTTTCATTCCTCTCCTAAACCCTATATTTTTGTCGTCTGTCCAGCCCTCCCCAGCAATCTGGACAATCTTACTGGCAAGCTATGGTAAAGACTATTCCTGCTTAAAGTCAGTTTTCTCAACATCCTCTCAGACCCTGATATGCCTGTCATTAATTATTTCATTCTTGCTAAAATATCTTGTTTAAACTTTCCTTTTTTTGTGTATATAAAATATAATGCCTTAAAAACAATTCTAAAAAAATCCTAGCTATATTAAAATGACAACAAAATCTCAAAACACGGCTCATAGGACTCAGTGAAATGCACGTGAACTGAATCATTCTATGATAACACAGAGTTCCTCTCCCCTCTTGAGGCCCTTGATATTTGCTATAAAGGGCTTTGTTGCCTATTATATCAATATAATTGCCATATTGTAGCGCCTCAAATTTATTTCTGTGGAACATTTGTCAGTGAGGGCTGCTTTTATTTTCTGCTTTTCTCAACTATTCAAAATTCAGCACTAAGCCTAGAACAGAACAGGCATTTTTTGTCTGCTGATAACAGATGTTATATAAGGAAGAACATCACACTCTCTGTTCTTTTTTATTTTATTTTTCCTGGAATCCTATCTACAGAGAATGAACTTCAATTGGACAGTAAAAATCTGTAATAGATGCAAACACAAGCGAACCAAAAGTTCGGGATTTATGAATTTCCCACGATGTACAATATCTGCTTCTCCGGTTCTGAGAGCAAGAACTCACCTACCTTTGGTGTTGTGTCAACATTTCGGTACTTCATTGTGTGTGTCTTTTGTTCCTTTCTTCCTCTTGACCCCGTTCAGAGTTGTTTATTCTGTGCCCCATGGTGATCTTCACTAGTGGTTGTCAGTGCATAAAATTACTCTACAAACCAGCTAAGACAGCACTACAGATAAGAGTAAACGCTGACTCCTTCCCCAAATGTGTCCATAGACTGCTTTTCTTTTCCTTGTCTAATCTTCCTTCTCTAGAGTATGGATGGAACTATTTCCTTTGGAAAAGTTGTGTTCAGGTAATTCTACCATTTACCTTTAGTATTATCATCTACAGAATCACCTTTAGTCACCTGTCTTCTCCATATTTTTAAAAGTTATTATTATTTTTAATTGAGATATAATTCATGTATCATAAAATTAACCCTTTTAAAGGTACCATTCAATGGTTTTAGTATATTCACAAGGTTCATTCTACGCTTTACTGTCTTTACCAACTCTTTCTCTCATTTTTGATGTATCCCAAACCATTTCTTCCTGTCTTCTGTAACTCACATTCTCAGCTAAAAATCCCTCTTGCAAACTTAATATTTTCAATATACTTTGCCTGTATCTCATTGCCCTAACTGAAATCTGGATTCCTGCTAAGAGTATAGCTCCTCTTACAACTTCTTCATTATCCAGTTTCCCACCTACTTTAGTGTTGGGAGACAAAGATTATGTCCAATTCACTCCTACATGGAGTTTCAGGAACATTACTGCTCCATCCTTATGTTAAAAGCATCTGCTCCTTTGATCATTATAACATCTGGCTATGCCTAGTCCTCCAAGTACTCAATTTTAGTCACTTTAACTTTATCAGATGTTGTAAGTCCCTTTCATTTACTGAAGAGTGCAGTAGCTAATACAAATGAGTCCTCTCCATTCTAATTTCTGTCATCATTCTGGTTGATTGTACCACTGAAATGGACTGTATACTCAACATCATAGACTATCTGGTCACACTACAAATTTTTGTTTTTCTACATTAAACAAGCTCTAAGTGAAGTTTCCAAAATACTCTGTTTTTCAAGTTTCCTCTGTTCTCTACATATACTATTGCAAACTTTCACTACTCTTTTCAAATCCATAGTCAACCACCTTTTCACTTACTCTTGGTAGAGTTCTTTTTTTAGTGCTGCAAAGAGAAAACAGAAAAAAAATCAAATGAATACGGCTTAAATTTTCTAATGCCACACTTAGAAAGTTTCATTACTCTGTGCTCATTCTTTTATTTCCCCCGTCTTTCACAATTGAAGAAGTGTGTTTCCTTCCCAGAATGCAATTATAGTAAAACTTGTGAAAACTGGAAAGTGTATAAGGCAGAAACCTGTCAGAGAAGGAAAACTCGAGTATTTTCCACTGATAGAAAACAATAGAAAAGTAGTAAGAACGCACACTGTCAAAAGTGGAAACCCTGTGAGACCTGTGACAACAAGTCAGTCCCATTGAATTCTGGCTCTCACAGATGTCACTGTATTATAACCTTTTATCTAAAGAAAGGTGAATAGATGTTTGGAGGTTTAAGATAAAAAAGAGGAAAAAATGCAACTACTTTAACAAAGTTTCATTTTCAAATTTCTTTTTGTCTTTGTACCATGAATTCTACTTGGATAATAGCATATATCCCCAAGTGTTAATGATGATCTCTGCAGAACTTGTCCAAATCAATACCATTTGCTTTATTTTTTCTCCTGAGCTCCAGAACACAGTATCCACTGGACTTCTTACAACATATCTCCACTAGACCATCTTATAGGCAGCTCACACTCAATATACCAAATTTTACTTTTTACTCCAAAATTCCCTTGTTCTCTGAATCACTTCTGCATTAATCAGACTTGCTAAGGAGGCAAATAACACAAATTTCAATAATTTATAGCTACAAATATTTATTTTTTAAATTTTTTGAAGATTGCAAGTTGGTTCTGGATTTGCTCCAGTCTATTTGTTGTTCCCCATGTCATCTTATTCTGGGATTCAGAATAAGGAGGAGGTCTCATTTGAGACATATCCATTTTAATATCAAAGGATAATAAATATAAACAGAATCATACAATTTGAGAACTGTAGGTAAACTTTAAAGTAATTGAATTAAGTAAATACAGGAAAGATTAATGCACTCAAGTTTATATATCTTGGTAATGACAAATCTATGGTGTGAATTCAGACTTCCTTATCTCCAAGCCATGGTAATGGTAAAGAATCTCTAACAGAAACATTATAATTCTGTCTTCTGTTTTTGTACAGAAAAGTAAATATAATTATTTCTAAATCTTAGAAATACCCCTAGTTCTTATGTTACGTTAGAGGTTAAGTAATTTTCTGGTAACCATTATGTCAAAAATCCCAAGTCTAAGGATTTAGAATTATTCAAGATAGAGTTTACACCAAACCAAGGATTTCTATCAAACAGTATTAACACAGTTAAGTATTAATTTTTGTTTATAGCACAGCCATTTAAATTACTCCTTATTCTGTGCCATTCCTGAAAGAGCAAGAAATTAATCTTTTTATTTAATGCCAAAGTGTAGAAGTGAAATTTTCAATAGTTTTGCATGGAGTCACATTCTTATCATAGCCTAGAAAATAAGTTAAATATTTAAGGAGAAGTTTAAGTGCTTGGCTGCTGACAAAATGCCTGGTAGTTTGAACCCTCCCAGCATCTCTGCAGGAGAAAGCCTTGACTACCTGCTCCTGTAAAGACTACCTATTGCCATCAAGTTGATTAGGACTCATAGTGACACTATAGGACAGAGTTGAACTGCCCCAAAGAGCTTCCAAGGAGCAGCTGGTGGATTTGAACTGCAGACCTTTTTGTTAGCAGCCAAAGGCTTCACCACTACCTTACCGGGGTCCCCCTGTAAAGACTACAGCTTAGGAAACCCTATGGGGCTGTTTTTTACTGTGCCATATAGGGTTGTTGTAAATCGGAACTGACTTGACGGCACACAACAGTAACAAAAATCCTATGCACTAAATTTGACTTTTTCTTTTTTTTCCCGAAAGCTGTTGTTGCTGTTAGCTGCCATTGAGTTAATCCTTGCCTCATAGCAACTATGTGCAAAATGGGATCAGACAGCTGTGATCCATAGGGTTTTCATTAACTGATTTTTCAGAAGTAGATTGCCAAGCCTTTCTTCTTAGTATGGAAGCTCTGTGGAAACTTGTTCAGCATCATAGCAATATGCAAACCTCTACTGGCAGAAGGATGGTGGCTGAGCATGAGGTGAATTGGCTGGGAATCAAACTCTGGTCCCCAGCATGGAAAGTGAGAATTCTACCACTGAATCACCACTGCCCCCTCCTTGGGCTACTCCCCTGCAACTGGATCTAAAGAATTAAGCTGTATATTTCATTAAAATTATTGCCATGAGCTATCATATTAGCTTTATTTTTATGTTATTACTGAGAGTCTTCTACACTCTCTAGTGTTTCCATTATTTATGTCCATTTCTAATCAGTTTTAATTTTATTTCTGTTTTCTGCTTACCAAGAAGAAAACATCAGACAGGCACTGATTGCACAGTTAGGCAGAAAGAGTGCTAGAGTATTACAAGTAATTTAATGTCTTTCCTCTGATATAATGTAAGAAGATGGTCACATTGTTTGGATATACAATATTTCTGAAGTACTGAAATGTCAAATTCAAGAAAAATAAAGTGGGTGATGTGGGTGGGCAAAAATGTGTCTGCAGATTAGGAATTATTAAAACCAGAAACAATAGATATTTCAGATTAATGAAACTCCTGGAAGAAATTTAAGAAAAGAATCTAGTTTTGATGGCCAATAACATAACCACAGCATTTTGCAACATGTTTTATCTAAGATAAATCACATCTACAAGCCCTCAGAGCCTCATACAAGGCGCTACTGTTCAGTTGATGGCAGCCGACTCAAATATAGGCAATGTGACCATTAAAGGGTGGGACTCACTAATAAAAATCTATCCACAAGTACTGAAACTCAAAGTTAATTCTTACAGTAGTTAACTGCTTCTTCAATACTTTAAGGTATAAATTAATTACGTATTTTTTTTCAAACTGTCTTATTAAATTACTGGCTGCCTATTGGGAGAATCATTAACGAATGTAAATAAATCCTGCTGCTACTTATCCTGGAGCACACATTTAGAGTTGCCTGGGTGACAATAGGCTTGATTGAATGTCAGCACACATAATTTGGAAGATCTACCTTTGTAACTTTCATTTTGTTGTTGTTGTTGTTAGGTGGCATCCGGTTGGTTCTGACCCCTAGCGACCCTATGTACAACAAATGAAACACTGTCTGATCCTGTGCCATCCTCATGATCCTTGTTATGCTTGAGCCCATTGTTGCAGCCACTGTGTCAATCCATCTTGTTGAGGGTCTTCCTCTTTTTCACTGACCCTCTACTTTACCAAGCATGATGTCCTTCTCCAGGGACTGGTCCCTCCTGATAACATGTCCAGAGTATGTGAGACGAAGTCTCGCCATCCTCCCTTCAAAGGAACATTCTGGCTATACTTCTTCCAATACAGATTTGTTTGTTCTTTTGGCAGTCCATAGTATATTCAACACCTAGAATTACATCTGACTGAGAGATATAGCCATATATGTTTACATGCTATGGATAAACAAATGAAAGTTTTAGAGACTCCATTTTAAACCACTGTGTGATTTGTTTATCCATATCTTGTAAACATATACTGATATATCTCTCAATCAAATGTAATTCTAGGTGTTCATCAGTTCCATGTGCCCTGAGGAAGGCTGCAAAGACCTCTGAGGTTCTCCTAAGTCTTCTTATGGTAAATGTCCTAGATACTACAAAACCTACGTTGTAAGTAAGTATCATAAATATTTACTGAAACTTTCTAGACTGGGTAAAAAATCTGTCCAACTATACGTATACTATACTGGAAGAAAAAACAGCAGAAAAATAAAAAACATCTATGTATTTTAAGAAATTCAAAAATTGCTTACCCTTTTTGTAATCTACATCTTAGGCTGGCTTTCCTTCTTATATTAAATTCCAATTAATAGTTTGATATTCATTCATTAATGTGACTCAAACCCAACATGTTCAAAGCCAAACTCATTGCGTTCACTTGAATACCAATTAAACTAGTTTTAAATAATTGCTCATTTAATAGAAACATCAATCCTCCTTGCCAATCAGATGAGAAATTCCTGTGACATATTCAGTTATTTTTTTCACACTATTGAATATTCAGATAATTTTCAAGTAGTATTAATTATATATCTCATTCATTCTTTCTTTTATTCATATACTTGACAAATATTTATTGAGTATCTACTATGCATCAGGAAATGACCTTGCTTGTGGTTGGCATTCCATATGAAACAAAATGGACATATATCTCTGCCCTCATGTGACTTATGGTAGGAGACAAAGAGACATTTAAAAAACAGAAAAGTGAGTCAAATGTGTGGTTCATCAGATGGTGATGTCTATAGATGAAAATGGAAGTGGGATGAGATATAATTTTTAAAAAATCTGAATTGTATTTTAAAGATTACTCTTGTTGCTTTATGAAGAAAGACTGTAGGTGGTGGGGGATGTCAGAAAAAGCAGACATAAACAGAAAGATAATTTAGAAGTTATTTTAAGTATCTTAAAATAATGGTGGCTTGGGCTAAGGTGGTAGAATTAGATGGGGAATATGTGGTATACTACTTGAAGTATGTTTTTAAGAACAAAAAATAATTATTAATTAGTTGAGTTCCATGTATAATACAGTAAAGAGGAATCAAAGACAAGTCCAGGATTTATGGCCTCAGCAACTAGAAAACTAAGGATGTCTTTTCCTGAGATAGTGCAGACTGCTGTAAGAGGACATTTTGGAGCAAAGATGAGAGACGTAATATATCTTAAATTTATGATGCCTCTTAAACGTTCAAATGGAACTGTTAGGTAAGTAGTTGAATTCAGCCATTTGGAATGTAAGGGAGAGATATATATCTGGAAATCAGCACATAGATTTAATTTATAGCTCAGTACTGAAGGAGACATAATCTAGAATCTTGAAGTACCTTTGTACTTCTGTAAAATATCAGTTGGGCATATTTGTGTGCTTGTATTTCTGGGCTCTCTATTCTGTTCCTTTAATCTATGTGCCTGTCTCTCTGCCAATACTGTATTTTCTTGATTACCATAGCTATATAGTGAGACTTAGCACCATGTAGAATAATTTTTACCACTTATTTCTTTTTCTTCTAAATTGTTTTAGCTTTTCTATGTTCTGCGCCTTTCTGTATAAATTTAAGAATAAACTTTTTGTGTCTACAATAAACTTTGTTGAAATTGTGATAGAAATTGCATTAAACTTGTGGATCAGTTTTGGAAAACCGACATTTTACTATGTTGAGTGTTTCAATTCATGAGCACTGCATGAATCTCCATTTATTTAGGTCTTCTTTGAATTCCTTCATTAGCATTTTGTAATTTTAAGCATACATTCCTTGTACCTGTTTTCCTAAGTTTATATATCAGTGTTCATTTTCTTTGGAGTGATTGTAAATGATTTGAACTTCAGTTTTCACATGGTCATTGTTAATGTTCAGAAAAGTGACCAATTTTATATGTTGATCTTGTATTCTGTAACTACTCATTAGTTTTACAATTTTTTTTAGATTCCTATAAATAAGGAAAATTTTATTCTTTTCTTTCCAATTTTGATCCCTTTTGTTTATTTTTTTCTTTCCTATTACAGTAGCTAGAACATCCAGTACTATGTTGAATAAGGGTTTTAAGAACAGACATTTTTGGCTTATTCTTGATTTTAGGGGAAAGCATCTAGACTTCTAGTGTCATATTAGTTGTAGGTATTTTGTAGATACTTTTTATTAACTATAGCACTTTCCTACTTTTCTATCTTGCTGAAAGATGTTATTATAGACGGCTGTTGGATTTTGTCAAATGCTTTTTCTGTGTCGTTTGATATGGATTAAATAGATTATCTTTGAATGTTGAGCAAGACTTGCAAAACTTGAATAAGTCTCACTTGATTATGATGTATAATTCTTTTTACACATTGTTGGATTCAATACATTAACACATTGTTGGGGATTTTCACACTTAATTTAATAAAAGCTATTGGCTTGTAGTTTTTTCTTTGATATTTGATACTGCCTTTGATTTTGGTATCAGGATAATACTGGCCTCATAAAATATGAGTAGGGGAGTGTTTTCTCCTCTTCTATTTTCTAGAAGATATTGTGCAAATTTGGTTTTAATCTTCTTTAAATGTTCGGTAGAATTCTCCAGTGAAACCATTGGTGCCTGAAGTTTTCATTTTGGGAAGATCTTTTAGTTACACATTAAATTTCTTTAATGGTTATGGGATTATTTAGATAATCTGATTAATTTGATTGAGTTATGTTAGCTTGCAATTTTCTAGGAATTGATCTATTTCTTTCAGATTGTCAAATTTAAGAGCATGAAGTTTTTCATGGTATGCCGTTATTATCCTTTTAATGGCAGCATAATTTGTAGTGATATCTCCTGTTTCATTCCTGATATTGGTAACTTGTGTCTTCTCTTCGTTTTTTTCAGTCTTTTAGACTTTTATCAATTTTACTGATACATTTTTGTTTCATTGATATTCTCTATCATTTCCTGTTTTCAGTCTTATTGATTGCTGCTTGTTATGGATTGAATTATGTCCTCTCAGTATTTTGTTAGCTGCATTCTACAAAGGTGTGACCTTGACAGATCTTTGGAAAGTTACTGTCTCTGTGTCGCTATTGCTGCCATGGCTCTGCAAACAAACATTTGTCAATGGGTCTGGGGGAGCTGTGATCAGCAGGAACAATTGTTGAGAAGAATAGCAGGACAAAGAGCAGAAGAGAGTGAGGATAAGCTAGGACTGCCAGACGTCTCTGCATATGGGAGGATTTTCCTTCGCCATGGTCCTTTCAAGCCACCCTTGTGTGAAGTGTAGGGAGGCAGCTGTTCACTATCAGACATATAGCATATTGTATATAACCGTCTCTACATTATAACTGAAATCTTTATTTCCCAGTGAACTTATCATAGAAAACTCTTCATGAGTTTATAATACAAGTTGATAAAGTAAGCAGTATAGGAGAAATGGGAACTATGGGAATATGAGCTACTTGATCATTCAGCTTACTTGTAATTTCAGGACCTGCTCTAGCCTAATATTGTGTGTAACACTTCTACTTGCTGATGGAGTACTTCTATGTAAGCCAAATTTTATGGCTTGGTGGATCAGACATAACAGAGTTCATGATGAGTAACTCAGATTTTATGATAACTCTTGGCCTGTGTTCAAGTGGCAAGTTCTTACTGGGACCCTGTAACAAGCCAAATGCTGTTTATCAAAACGGGAATAATTATTTGGAGAGAATCGCATAGCTTTGAACCCAAATCCTGAAGGCTCCATACAGCATCCCTATTGAACACAGATATGCCAAGCACCATCAAATTTCTGTTATATGATCCAGTGTCAGAGTAGCTTCCACCTGTTGCAGAGACTTATTTTCCTATAAGTTCCATTTAAAACTGGAAGACTTTCAAAAGAAAAAAAAAAGATAAAACTGGAAGACTTTCATATTACACAGGAAATGGGTCAAAATCATGTGTATATTGCTTCCAAATTCCAAAAAGGCCCACTAGGTTTTATACTTTCTAAGTGATGGGAAACGCCAGATGCAGAAATTGTCCTTCACGTTTCAAAGGATATTCTGACATGCACTTGACAACTGGATATGTAGAAATTTTACTGAAGTATAAAGAACCCAAAATTTTGTGGAATTGATTTTTCACCCAATGGCAATCATATGCCTTAGCAAGAAATCAAGGACAATTGCTACTTCCTGCTTAGCAGGTGCAGTCAGCATGATATAATAAATGGAGTGAACCAGTGTTACATCATTTGGGATAAAGAGGATATCAAGGTTCCTGCATAAAACAAGAGAATTGATATAGTCTTGAGGTAGGATCATAAAAAAAAGTTACCATGGAGTTCATTCTGACTCATGGTAACCTCATGTGTATCAGAGTAAATAGGGTTTTCAATGTTTTATATTTCTAAAGTAGTTTGCTGGACTTTTCTTCTGAAACACCTCTGGGTGGACTTGAACTTCCAAACTTTCAGTTAGCAGCCAAATGCATTAACCATTTGCACTGCCCAGGGACTCCTGAGGTAAGACAATGAAGGAATATAGATAGCTTTGGCGATATTACTAACAGGTATGAAAACCAAAAACCAAACCCATTGCCCTTGAGTCAATTCTGACTTATATTAATGGTATAGGACATAGTACGAACTCCCCATGGGGTTTCCAAGGCTGCAAATCTTTATAGAAGCAGACTGCCACATCTTTCTCATGAGCAGCAGCTGGTGAGTTTGAATTACCGACCTTTCAGTTAGCAGCCTAGCACTTAACTACTACACCACCAGGGCTTCCTCACTAATGAGTCTAGAGAAAAAAAAAATAAATCCCTTGCTCAATTTCTGTTTATCAGATGCCACAAGATGTTTTGATGTGCAATAGCAAATAACCCACATCTAGAAAAGAAACTGCATTTAGAGTCACCATCCAATTAAATTTACAATAATTCTATAATGTCCATCAGTTTTCTGCACATGCTAAATAGGCAAATTGGATGGAGATGTAGAGGCAATCACCTCTCTGTATCAGTCAAGTACTTGATGATTGCATCAATCTCTGCAATCCCTTCAAGAATGTCATATATGTTTGGTTTACTACTTTTGAAGGTGGTGGCTGTAATAGGAGCTTCCAGATGGTGTTTCCTACCATAAAAGCCCTCAATCCACAAGGCTAGAAAAGCAATTTAGGGATCAACATTTGCTGAGTATATCTATTACAATTATGCATTCCAGAAATGGGAAAATATTCACAGGGGAGTTTCAAGGGACAACTGAGCCCCCTCTGAGACAGTTTCTGACTAAACTCCATTAGTAAACAGACTTTCATAAATCCTTAATGTGATTGATGCATCAAAGTGGCACTGGGCATTAGGAATTAAAGTCACTTCAGAGTCAATATCCATTAATTCTTGAATATGTAGTAATTTATCAATCTTTAATGAAGAGTCATACTGGTAAATAAACACAGAACCCTTTGGGAAAGTCTATGAGTAGTAAAATATGGAATGTAAGCATGGTCTTTCCCTTTTTTTAAGAGGCTCTGTGTCTCTTTACTTGCTAAATTCCAGGATATTGTGGAAGAACATTGGCTCATTGGTAATACAATTCAGGTCTTTGCTCACCAGATCTAGGGCATTTGTAGTCATAGAAATCAAATAAAAGTTTAACACACAACCCACCCATTTAGTCCTAGGGACACCATGGTAATCACGCAACGCCAAAGCACTCTCTTTCTTAAAACTTTCTCATTAACATCTTGATTCTGCTGCCCACTATGGAAACAACATCATCCATGTCTGTAAGAGTTAAAAAAATGCCATTTGGCCCCTGTCTCTCTGGTTTCTCATCATCTCTATCAGGCATTTTCTAATTCTATTCCTGGTCTGCAGAGAAGAACCATTGCAGAGCTTTGAACGCTTGAATGGAGGGGATATAAAAGTCTTGATCATCAACAAGCGAAAAGTGGAGAACTGATAAGGGGAAATGAGAGATGAGAAAATACAGATTAGGCTGGACATGATCATGAACTAATTTATATAAAAAAGAGTATTGCTAGCACAAAGCTAATTTTAAGGTAGTACGTAAATTGAGTATAAGTTTTGGTGCAGCTGTTTGCATTTTTCAAAGGCACAACATCAAATATCTAAAGAGTTTATTTGCATCCAGAATCTTTGCTCTTAACCTTTACCTCAAAGGTATAATAAATAAAAGAGTCAGAATTCTAAGTGAAGACAGTTTCAAGAATTTACCAGTGCCATTGATAAAGAACTACCATAAATTCTGTCCATCTAATGTTGTGACATGTGTGCCTTTGATAGACAGAAAATTATAAGTGAAGAGGCAATATATCCCTTTTTCCACCTCCACACGTGCTCTGTCTGAAGCTGCCCACATATATGACTATATTCCCAAAAATAAGATTTTTTTTTTCCCTCAAGTATGTGGTAGGAAGTGTCATTTGTTTGTTTGGTACTCCAAATATTATTTATTACCTGCCTTCCTTTCTCTATTTCAAATTTTATTTAAGGCAGTCTCTTGAGTGTCAATGATATTATTTAATTTTATATCCTAATATCCTGAATCTGGATATTTATGGTCCAGTGCCCTTTATAAACTATAGAAAATCAAACTTATGCTGAACTCACAATATTACAGAAATGGATTAAGTGCTAACCACTCTACAGGGTCATGAGTCAAGCATAGCTGCTAAACATCAGTGTCATAATTATTTACATCTCATTCATCATCTCCCTGTGGTATTTATAATATATGCTGAGTTGGTGTTTATAATGTCTGTTTTATTTTCAATCATTCTATCCTTCATAATACCAAAAGGATATATCAAATGATGGGAAGAAAAAAAAAAGTTGAGATAAATACATATTTTATTATGGATATAATTCCCAGTGTAAACAAAGAAAGGAGTCTCTGGGTGGCACAAATGATTCAGCACTTGAATACTAGCTGAAAGGTTGGCTGTTCAAACCTACCCAGGGGCACCTCAGAAGACAGACCTGATGATCTGCTTCCAAAAGGTTACAGACTTGAAAACCCTGCGGAGCAGTTCTACTCTGTACACATGGAGTTGCTATGAATCAGAATTGACTCAATGGCAACTAACAGCAACAAATGATCTACAAAATGCTCTCTCTCTCTCTTTTTAATACATCAGGATTGGAGATTTCACAAATGCATTTAATACCATTATAGTGGCAGTTCCTTTTTTCCTTCAATTTGCTCTTAAAGATCCTTTTAAGTCTTTTGCAGCAGATCTGCCCAATGCAACACATCATTTGACTTCTTGACTGTTCCTTCCATGGGCTTTGACTGTGGATTCAAGTAAAGTGAAATCCTTAACAGCTTCAGTATTTTCTCCATTTATCTTGATGTTACTTATTGGTCCAGTTGTGAGGATTTTTGTTTTCTTTATGTCGAGGTGTAATCCATACTGAAGGCTGTGGTCTTTGATCTTCATCAGCAAGTGCTTCAAATACTCTTCACTTTCAGCAAGCAAGGTTGTGTCATCTGCATATCACAGGTTGTTAATGAGCCTTTCTCCAGTCCTCATGGCCTCCCTTCCTAGGGAGCCACAATTCATCAACTATCTTTTAGCTCCTTTAATAAACTTTTCTTATTTTATACCTCATCAATTAAATTGGTTATATTTTTGAAACTAACATAAAAATGATAACAACAATCACAGAAATAATTATTGTTTTCAAGTCCCCTCTACCTTACTGTATTTCTTTTTACATCCAGCTACATGTTTCTTGAGAGAGTGGACTGCATTCTCTGAGGAAATTTTTTATCTCACATTTACTCCTCAACTTTCTACCATCTGGTAGGCACCACCTATATTCATTTCTGCTGAAGTTACTCTGACCAAGTTACCATTGCCATAATTGACGCCAAAGGAAAGGCAGAGCATCCATTCAGTCCTTTCCTCATTGTTGATCCTTTTGCACATTGTCACTGCAGAATACCTTCTCCTAAATAATTCACTGGTTTTCTTGGCATCACTATTTTCTGGATTTTCCTGCTATCTTTCTGGTAGATTATTTTCATTATCATTTTCTCTCCCCTCTCTTTCTGCCAGTCCCTTAAATGCTGTTTCTTTTCTGTTCTCTGCTTCACACTCTTCCTATATGAACTCATGTACTCTTATGAATTCATCCAACATCATTTATGCTGATGTCTCCAAAATATGTTTGTAGCCCATTTACATACTCAGCTCTAGCTCATCATATCCCGTTGCCTTCTGGACTTGGATCAGTCCACAGTTTGGTTGGTCCACAGTAAATTAAGATCAAATGTCTGAAACTGAATTCATCTTCCTACTTCCACCTATTTCTTCTCTGCTCAGCCCCTAAACCTTAAATAACACTTATTTTCTTCCTATTATGTGAACAGTAAGTTTAACGTGTCATCCTTAATTTATTCCTCTTTCTCTCCCTCATTTCAAATAAGTCATGAAGGAATATCAATTATGTCTTTCTAACAAACCTGTAACCCGTGTTTCTCTCTGCTTTCCTGATTCCATTTCCTGTGTTCATAGTCTTAACATGGGGAAGAGGGAAGCAGTAATGCCCTTAGGTACAGCTCTGCCTTTCGTAAAATTTTAAATCATTCTCTTGGCATGTAAAATATATTTCAAAACCTTAACACATCTGCTGTGCAGCCACATCTGTCTATATTCCTCTGTCAAAATTTGTCTCCTGTTATATCATTTAGGATTGAGTTTGGCTGCATGTAAGAGAAACCCAGCTGTGATGACTTACATGATTTGGATTTTTCTCATGTAATAGTACCTCTAAAGTTATATAGTATATCAGATGGAAAACATCTTCAGTATTCCTTTCATGTATAGAGACATCTATTAGGCTGTTGACATCTCTCTAAACCATTATTTACTCTGCTGGAGGCGAGTGAGAGTGAATCGACTGATTAAATGTATCTGCTTAGCTCTCTTACTCTTTTTCTTCCCCATCGTAAGAATCAGACATTCTCCACTGCTCCTCCAAGGGTAGGGTCTTTCCCTACCATACAGGGAGACCTGCCTTAATCCAGCATTTTTGTGTTTGTGACTGGGTAGATAAATTTACCTAATTTTGAGGTTTTGGTTAACAAAATCCTTTGGCTCTCACATTAAGCCACACATTCCAATTTAACATCTACTAGTAATAGAAGTGATAAAGGTCCCATCTCCTTACCATTTGTTTTATCTCTCAATGTGTTCATAAACTATATGCCCCTTGTGATGGTTAAGATTGTGAGTCAACTTGGCTGGGCCATGATTCTCCGTGTTTTAATGTAATCACTCCGATGATTGAATATACTGTGAGTAACCAATCAGATGGAAGGGAGTCTCCTTGGGGGTGTGGCCCACATCTGTATATAAGCAGACGTTCTGGCTTTTTGCTCTCTCTGGATCCTGCAGCTGCTTCCTGTCGTCTCATCTCCCGTTCTTGGGACTTTAGCTGTCAGCTTATCTGCCGAACCTGGGATTCGTTGATCTGCACAACCTGAGTGGGAGCCCTACTCTCCAACCTTCCGATCTTGGGCTTGCCAGCATCTGTAGCTGGGTGACTTGGGAGAGGCCTCTACCCTGATCCATGGACTTGGGATGTTCTAGCCTCTACCATCACGTGAGCTGTTTCCTTGATATAATCTCTCTCTAGATACATATTTATACATGTTACTGGTTTTGCTTCTCTAGAGAACCCAGCCTAAGACACCCCTCTTAGAATACCAACACAGTGAAGACAGGCACTAGAGAGCCCAGACTATGTCTCTCTTCCTGCTCTGAACTGCAGACTTTGTGTTTCAACTTCAAGGCCAAAATATGGCTAAGGCTAATGCATTTTCATAAATTTCTTTTAAGTTTCCAGCAGTAAAAAAAAAGAGAAAAGAGTAAAATGCAAAAGCCACAGGACAGCCGTACATATCTCTTTTCACCATGAAAACAATAGTTTCTGGAAGTCCCATCAAGTACACTTTCATTTTTCAACATAACTGTCAGCTCTAGCTTAAACAACATCTGGGAAGGAGATTGGGTACATTGACAACCTGAACAAATCAGAGCTGCATTAAGACAAAACAGATAAAAACAGGAGAAGAATGAATATTGTAGGCAACCTACATGCACATGACATCTAAACCTCAAGCTCCAGGAATACTTATCCACCTGTAGCTTATTGAACTCACCAAATATTTCCATTGCCATGTTTTCTCATAATATGTTGTATCTTTTTGTAAAGTCCACTCCTGCTAAATTTACTTGTTATTCAAGATTCAACCAGGCATTTTTCCTTTCATAAAACTTACTCTATCCCAGGCTGTGTTAGGAGACTTTCTTAAGAGGTTTTCTAGCACTCTGCACTTAGGTTTATCTTAATACTTATCACACTGAATTGCCAATATCTATTTCGATATGTAAGAATAATGATGCTCTCTAAATTCCCATTTTTCTTTTTGTATGCATAAATCTATTTACAGGCTCTGAAAATTCTAAGATGTACTTGAGTGGCTCCCCTCCAACACCCCCCCCCCCCCGCCATAATGCAAGATAACTGAGATCAGAGAATGGGCAGTAATTATCTATTCATCTTCACTGCTCTCTTATAATATGTTTTAAGAATTATTGTCTAGCTATAATACCTTACTCCAAAGAATCAATCCAGATGGTAAAAATATCTCTATTAATTTTTTCTGAAAGAAGAATTACTTTGGTGTATCCAACTTTCTAGAGAGCTTAATTCACAGCACATTTTCCATTCCAGTTGAATACGGAGTCCACCTGAAGCCTACAGATTAGATTACTGAAGAGGTAAGGAAATAGAAAAGGGGGGGGGGTGTATGTGAGAGAGGACTTGGAATGGAAAACTTCTTAAGAAAATACTACTTTTATGTCCTCTCTTCTTCCTTTTATCCACCTTATCTCTTTGGAGATAAAATATCTCTCTAATTTTTCCATCTGGTCCCCATCACCCACTCTGGCTACTCCATTCAATAGTTTTGTAACTGTGGATGAATTAGCTAACATTTCAATGCTTCAGTTATATCATCTGTAAGGTAGGGATAATAATAGTATGCCTGGTAGGTCTGTTGTGACTATTAGTTGGACCTCCACATCAAAATGCAAAGAACATTGCCTTGTACGTCTCAAGTGTATAAATAACATTGACTAATATTATTATTATTATTAATTCAGTATGGATTACACCTCAATATAAAGAAAACAAAATCCTCAAAACTGGACCAATAAACAACATCATGATAAACAGAGAAAATCTTGAAGTTGTCAGAGATTTCACTTTACTTGGATCCACAATCAATGCCCATGGAAGCAGCAGTGACTAAATCAAATGAAATATTGCATTGGGCCAATTTGCTGTAAAAGGGTTCTTTAAAGTATTAAAAAGCAAAGATGTCACTTTGAGGACTAAGGTACACCTGACCCAAGACATGGTATTTTCAATTGCCTCATATGCATGTGAAAGCTGGACAATGAATAAGAAAGATGGCAGAAGAATTGGTGCATTTGAATTATAGTGTTGGTGAAGAATACAGAATATATCACAGGCTGTCAGAAGAAGGAACAAATATGTCTTGAGAGAAGTATAACCAGAATGCTCCTTAGAATCAAGGATGAAACTTTGGACATGTAACCATGAGGGACCAATGCTTGGAGAAGGACGTCATGCTTGGTAAAGTAAAGGGTCAGCAAAAAAGAGGAAGATCTTCAATGAGATGGATTGACACAGTGGCTTCAACCATGGGCTCAAACATAGCAACATTGTGAAGATGGCACAGGACCAGGCCACATTTTATTCTATAGTTCATGAGGTTGCTATGAGTCAGAGCTGACTTGATGGCAGATAACAATACAGCCATTTTGCTGTGTTTAATTATCTTATTCATGCCTCTTTCTTCCATTTTATAGACTAGTGAAAAAAGTAAAATAGAGAAGGGCACATTCAGTCCCAAAGTAAAATATCTTTTGTTTGTTTGTTTTTCTCTTAAAGAAATAGTAGCTATTTCCACTATATCAAATCAGAAAATATAATAAGTTCACAGAAGTTTATTGACATGTACTGTCTCTGATGTGAAGACTAAACTCAGGCATAGCTAAAAATAAATACATATACATGTGCTTTACAGGTTGTTGTCAAGAACATTCTGTTTTTGTTTTGTCTATTGAGAAGTATAACAAGATTGTGTTTACACCAAAAAATTAGTTTTTCTTACAGATTTGGGTAGTCTGTGAACCCAAGTTTAAGACCCATCTTTGCTTCTTATCTATGTGCTATTAGGTGAGTCACTGAATCTTCATCAACTTTATCGGCAAAATAGAGATAATTACACCAGTTTTGTTTTTATGAGGATTTTTGTGTGGAATAACTAAAATATGTAAAGCACCTATAAGAGTTTATGGCATATAGTAGAAAAATAATGCACTTTAAATCAATTTTTATATGTATTCTTAGATAAACTTAATAATGCATTAATTAATGTATTGAGATGTATTAATTTTATCATAATTAACCAAGTTTATAGGAAAACTACTACTAACTACAGGGCAACTTATTAATGTGAAAGAGCACTGTAAAACTGAGGCATTTGGTGTAACTAAAATGGCTGACACAGGTCTGGATCAGATTTAATTTTATTTTAAAGCCCTGATGCTGCTTGTAGAACATGAGCATTACTTTCAGGTAAACATCTGCCTTGTTTTGCAAACAAATGTGGCTTTGCTTGCTTGAGTATGATTCCAGGGAACGTGTGCAGATTGTACTCAGAAAAAATGTTTGCCCTCAGGAAGAATATGTTTGAAAATAGATTAACTTACATGAAGACAGGTCTATTTGTGGTTGCAGTCACCCTAGCCTTCGTGTATAAAAACCCTGCACTTCTTTGTGAATGTTGGAGCACTTTGTGATTTTACTCAGTGCTGCTAGACTTGAGTTGTGTTCCTCAATAAAACTCTATACATTCTCTTCATTCAGAGTTAGTGTTGTTTATACTTTTGACACTAATTTAAAATTAGAACCACTATTATTTAGGAAGCTGTGATGGTTAATTTTATGTTTCAACTTAGTTAGGCTGTGGTGCCCCACTGTTAGGTCAAACACTAGTCTAGATGCTACTATGAAGTAGTTAAATGTGATTAAGTCAGTTAGCCTTACGTAAAGCCTCCGTAATCAGTTGAAGACCTTAAAAGCAAAAAAAAAAAAAAAAAAAAGTTTCCCCGAGGTCATAGTCTGCCTGCAGACTGCAAATAGATATGTTGTCGGAACTTTTTTACTCTTCACTCTTCCTGTCACCTGATTTTTGGACACAAGACTGAAGAAATCCCCAGCCTGTCACCTGACCTACAGATTTTGGACTTGCCATCCCCTCACAATTGTATGAGTCAATTCCTTAAAATAAATTTATCTAGCTGTCTCTATCTACCTGTCTGTCTATCTATCTCATCTTGGTTCTGTCTCTCTACTGAAATTTTCTCCTTAAAAATAAATCTATTCGGAAAAACAAAATAAATCAGAAGAATGATTGGTAATCGCAATCTCTGAGAAAAATGACTTTTATGGCAAAAATACTAAGGGCATTAACACTGATACTTGATGCATGTGTCTCCTCAAAGGGGACAGAGTGAGTCCTTGAAAGAAGATACTCTTCCTTTGAATAATGCATAAATGTGTCAATTCTTTCTCACTGAATCTCCTTTTTCCAAGTCCTAACTTGACAGGTCACGGGATGACCATGAAAAAGGGATATTAGGAAATGGATTAACATCTGTAGAAATAAAGAGAGAGAGGCTAGACTGAGCAAAGGAAGAAGCTGAACTCCTTCAGTCCTCAAAGGATTCTCAGCTAACCCCACAGAAATTTGGAGCATTAATTGCCCTTCAGAGTTCTTCCAAATTGGGACATAGGATCAAGCTTTCACTGTAATGTTAATAGATCTCTGGCTGTGGGCTGCCCTGGTGAAGCAGACCTCTTCAGCTGAGACAGTCTCCTAAGAGGACTAACAGCTGAGGCATACTGCTAGTAGAAATCCCAGCAGCTGCGTAATAAATCCTTAAAGGATTCTGGGTGGTGAAGCACAGTGTCTACCATACTTAAGTTCTGTGGCAGTTAATGGTAGACTACTTCTGCAACTATAATAGTAAGTGCCACTTAACCAAGATGTAGCCCCGAGCATAGCTGCTCTCCTAGATGTAATAACTTTTCTAGAAGAGATGAACACAACATTTCACTTTAGAAGTGTATTTAATAATCTAGTAAATCTGTTTATTTTCATCCCTATGGTGTCCAAAACAGTGAATTTATATGGGAAAGAAAGAAATACAAATATACCATCTGGTCCCACCCTACCAAAACCAAACCCATTGCTGTCGGGTTGATTCCAATTCATAGTGACCCTATAGGACAGAGTAGAACTGCCCCAAAGGGTTTCCAAGGAGTGGCTGGTGGATTTGAACTGCCCACACTTTCGTTAGCAGCCAAACTCTTAAGCACCACACCACCAGGGCTCCATCTGGTCCCAGAACCAAGCTAATTTCCTGACTATCTGTCAAAATCGTTCTGAAAGGATCTTGATAAGGTTAACATAACATACACTATCTAATATGTTTATGACATCAATCCTTGCCCTCTTCACAAAAGTGAAGTGTAAAAGTGTTTTATAAACAGCAAACCACTATGAAATTGCTAATAAATATTTATATAAATTATTGCACACACTAACTAGTCTTATATTTTTCTGACTATTTTATAATCTTGGTTGTTATTTTTCATTGTGTTTAACTTCACTGAATAGTCTTTTCTGTGCATTTAATTTACTATTCATTTAAAACTGCAAGGCAAAGAGGTAATATGGAGAAAATGTGACACATTTATTTTATATTCAGCTTTGTCTTAAAAAAAAAAAAAAAGCCATCAATCAGTACAGTGTTCATGGACCCAGAATGGCTACACATAACTCACTGATGATATTTTATGACTTTGTGACAATTCATTTTCTCTAATTTGGGTCTAAAACATTTGTGTTATCCCAATTTCCAGTTATATGAAAACTAACTAGCTAAAATCAATGGAAGTCAAAAGACCAGGTAAGCAAACATATACTGCAAAATTTCTCCAGGTATTATAATATTGTATTTGTGAACACTTAGGTTTTAGATTTATTAATAGTTGTAATATTTTAAAATTTATGATCATCACGACCAAGATGAAGTTTTAGCTTTTTATCTGAATAACATCAAGAAGTTTCAATTCTATAACATATTCAAATTCAAGGCTATTGATATTACTTTTTGAAGCAGTATCTTTGATCTAGAGACTTAGTTTTAATTCTTCTGCCCACTAAACTTAAATAAATCTCTAAATTTTGCAATAGTGAAAACAATTAGAACATCATTCTTCTCTACTGCAAAAAAAAAAAAGGAAGAAAATTGCATTCTGTGACGGTTACAAAGTTACATAATTGCAGTCAACCTGCATAAAACAAGAAACAAATACATACACATGGGATATGAATATGATAATTAGGCATTAATTTATGCCCTTTTATATCTGTAAAATGTACAGATACATCATCTGATTCACTTCAGCCTACCACTTTAGGCATAAACTGCAATTTGAGGATTTAGTAAATGAAGATAAGGAAATGAGACTGCTTCAGGTAATTCAATCATAGATATTTCAATTACAAAATTATTTACAGTAAACGGATTCTGCACAAAAGCCAGCATACTTTCAGATGACTATTAGTTTTACATTATAAAAACTAAAGAAAAAGAACAACAATAAAACTTGGGTTCCTTGAGACCTTCATGCAAACATAATAACAACAATAAAAGCTTTCTTGTAAGATAGGGGTATGAAACTTGAGAACAACGGATCAGCGAGACTTCAGTAGGATCATCAATTTGGATGGAGAAAATTATATATTTTTTTCCCACTAACTTCTAACTAAAATTTACATTTACTTCAATTATGTACATAAGGCAGTCAATCATGGTTATAATTTTTTCACAATATAATTCACAGATATTTTCATATTCCATTACGCTAGTGGTAAGTATTTTCTAATATCTTTTATTCTTATCATTATTATTAGATTATGACAATTATTAGATGAGACTAGTTATCTTGTTTTCATTTTTATTTTTTAGTTGTACTTTAGATGAAGGTTTCCAGAACAAATAATTTCTCATTAAACAGTCACTACACATATTGTTTTATGACATTGGTTAACAACGCCATGACATATCAACACTCTCCCTTCTCAAACTTGGAGGACCTTTTTATTTTTGGTGAAAGTATACATAGCCAAAGAGACACCATTTCAAAAATTTCTACATGTACAATTCAGTGACTTCGATTACATTCTTCCAGCTGTGCTGCTATTCGCACTAACCTTTTCCAAATTATTCCATCAACATTATCTTCAACTCACTGCCCCCTAGGCTTCCCATCAATCCTTTTGAGTTGCTGTTGTCAATTTGATCTCACACAGATAATTCCTTTTTTGTACTTTAGATGAAGGTTTACAGAACAAATAGTTTCTCATTAAACAGTACACATATTGCCCTATGACAATGGTTAACAAACCCACAACATGTCAATACTGTCCCTTCTCAACCTTGGGTTCCGTACCACCAGCTTTCCTGTCCCCTCCTGCCCATTTTGTTTTATGGGGCTGTCCAATCCCCAGATGAACAGTTAACCTTGGGAGTGACTTAACCACTGAGCAGAAAGGGTGTCCAGGGGCCATACGCTTGGTGTTGCTCCAGTCTCTTTCAGGCCAGTAAATCTGGCCTTTTTTTGTGAGTTAGAATTTTGTTCTACATACTTCTCCAGCTCTGTTGAGGACCCTCCCTTGTGATCCCAGTCAGAGCAGTCAGTAGTGGTACCGGGCACCATCTAGCTGTACTGGACTCTGTCTGGTGGAGGCCATGGTAGCTGTGGTCCATTAGTCGTTTGGACTAATCTATTCCTTGTATCCTGTTCTCTTCATTCTCCCTTGCACCCAAAGGGGTGAGACCAGTAGAGTATCTTAGATGGCTGCTCACAGGCTTTTAAGACCCCAGACACTGCTCACCAAGGTAGAATGTAGAACATTGTCTCTATAAACTGTGTTATGCCAATTGAGCTAGATGTTCCCCGAGACCATGGTCCCCACAGCCTTCCACCCGGCAATTCAGTCCATCAGAGAATTTGGAAGTGTCTATGGAGCGTCCATGACCTTTCCTTGTACAAGTTGTACTGGCTTCCCCAGTACTGTGTATTGTCTTACCCTTCACCAAAGTTACCACTTATCTATAGTCTATTTAGTTCGTCCCCACCCCTCCCATCCCTCGTAACCAACAAAGATTGTTTCTTTTTGTGAGTAAGCTTTTTCATGAGTTCTTACAGTAGAGGTCCCATACAATATTTGCCCTTTTGTGATTGACTTATTTCACTCAGCATCGTGTCCTCCAGTTTGATCCATGTTATGAGATGCTTCACAGATACATCATCATTCTTTATGGTTGCATAATACACCATTGTGTGTATGTACCATAGTTTGTTTATCCATTCTTCTGTTGACGGGCATCTAGGTTGTTTCCATCTTTTTGCTATTGTGAACAATGCTGCAGTGAACATGGGTGTGCCTATTTCTATTCATTTGACAGCTCTTATTTCTGTAGAGTATATTCCTAGGAGTAGGATTTCTAGATCGTATGGTATTTCTATTTGTAGCTTTCTAAGGAAGTGCCATATAATTTTCCAAAATGGTTGCATCATTATGCATTCCTACCAGCAGTGCATAAGAATTCCAGTCTCCCCACAGCCTCTCCAACATTTGTTATTTCCAGTGTTTTTGATTCTTGCCAGTAATGCTGGAGTGAAATCGTATCTCATTGTGGTTTTAATTTGCATTTCTCTGATGGCTAGTGATCACGAACATTTCCTCATGTGTCTGTTGTCCGCTTGAGTGTGAAGTGTCTGTTCATTTCCTTTGCCCAGTTTTAAATTGAATTATTTGTCTTTTTATTGTACAGGGGTTGGATTTTCTTGTAGATTACAGAGATTAGACCTTCGTCTGACTTGCAAAGTCAAAAATTTTTCCCAGTGTGTAGGTTCTCTTTTTACTCTTTTGGTGAAGTCTTTTGTTGAGCATAAGCATGTAATTTTGAGAAGATCCCAGTTATCTAGCTTGTCTTCTGGAGTTTGTGTGTTGTTGGTTATGGTTTGCATCTTTTCGATGCCGTGCATCAGGGTGTCTAGCATTGATCCTATTTTTTTCTTCTATGAACTTGATAGTTTTTGGCTTTATATTTAGGTCTTTGATCCATTTTTAAGTAGTTTTTGTGTATGGTGTGAGGTATGGGTCCCGTTTCATTTTTTTGCAGGTGGATATCCAGTTTTGCCAGCACCATTTGTTAAAAAGACTGTCTTTTCCCTGTTTGATGGACTTTGGGCCCTTGTCAAAGATCAGGTGACCGTAGGTGGATGGATTTACATCCGGGTTCTCAATTCTGTTCCATTGGTCAATGTATCTGTTGTTGTACCAGTACCAGGCTGTTTTGACTACCGTAGCTGTATAGTAGGTTCTGAGGTCAGGTAGTGCAAGTCCGCCTACTTTATTCTTCTTCTTCAATAGTGCTTTACTTATCAGGGGCTTCTTCCCCTTTCATATAAAGTCGATGATTAGTTTTTCCATCTCTTTAAACAATGTGTTGGTATTTGGATTGGGATTGCACTGTATTTTGTAAATTGCTTTGTGTAGAACTGTCATTTTCACGATGTTGAGTCTACCTATCCATGAGCATGGTATGTTTTCCATTTTTGTAGATCTCTTTGGGTTTCTTCCAGTAGTGTTTTGTAGTTTTCTTTATAAAGGTCTTTTACATCCTTGGTTAGATTTATTCCTAAGTATTTTTTTTTTTTTAGGGGCTATTACAAATGGTATTGTTTTTCAGATTTCCTTTTCATCATTCTCTTTATTGGTGTATAGGAATCCAACTGACTTTTGTTTATCTTTTATCCTGCTACTGTGCTGAATCTTTCTGTTAGTTCCAGTAGTTTTCTCATGGAGTCTTCAGGGTTGTCTATGTATAGTATCATATTATTTGCAAACAGGGACAGTTTAACTTCTTCATTCCCAATTTGGATGCCCTTTATTTCTTTTTCTTGCCTTATTGCTCTAGCTAGGACTTCCTGCACAATGTTGAATAAGAGTGGAGATAAAGGCCATCCTTGCCTTGTTCCTGCTCTCAAGGGGAATATTTTCAGCCTCTCTCCATTAAGAATGATATTTGCCGTTGGTTTTGCATAGGTGCCCTTGATTATGTCGATAAATTTCCCTTCTGTACCAATTTTTTTGAGAGTTTTTATCAGGAATGGGTGTTAGACTTTGTTGAATGCCTTTTCTGCATCAATTGAGATGATCATGTGATTCTTTTCTTTTATTTATGTGGTGGATTACGTTGATTGATTGTCTATTGTTGAACCACCCATGCATGCCTGGTATGAATCTTAATTGGTAATGGTGTATTATTTTTTTGATATGATGCTGAATTCTATTGGCTAGAATTTGTTGTGAATTTTTGCATCTATATTCATGAGAGATACTGTTCTGTAATTTTCTTTTTTTGTCACATCTTTGCCTGTTTTTGGTATCAGGGTTATGCTGGCTTCATAAAACAAATTCAGAGTATCATTTCCTTTTCTATATCCTGAAATAGTTTGAGTAGCTCTTCTCTGATTGGTAGAATTCTCCTGTGAAGCCATCTGGGCCAGGGCTTTTTTCAGTTGGGTTTGTTGTTTTTTTTTTTTTAATTACCTTTTCAAACTCTTCTCTTCTTATGGGTCTGTTCAGATTTTTATCATCACTTTGTGGTAGTTTGTGTAGGTAGTGGGTTTCTAGAAAATTATGCATTTCCTCTAGGTTTTCAAATATGTTGGAGTATAGTTTTTCATAATATTTATCATCTTTTTTATTTCAGTTGGGTCTGTTGTAACGTCCCCCATTTCATTTCTTATTTGGGTTATTTGCCTCCTCTCCTGTTTTAATTTTGTCAGTCAGGCCAGTGGTTTGTCAATTTTGTTGATCCTTTCAAAGAACAAACTTTTGGTTTTGTTGATTCTTTGTATTGTTTTTCTATTCTCTATTTCATTTATTTCTGCTCTGATCTTTACTATTTCCTTTCTTCTGGTTGTTGTGGACTTTTTTTTACTGTTCTCTTTCTATTTGCTGGAGTTCTGTAGTTAATGTTTTGTTTTTTTCCCTTTCTTCTTTTTTGATGTGTGCATCTATTGCCATAAATTGTCCCCTGAGGACTGCCCCTTCAGTGTCCCAAAGGTTTTGGTATGATGTGTTTTCATTCTCCTTTGAGTCTAGGAATTTTTTAGTCCATCCCTGATTTCTTCTATTACCCAGTGATGTGTAAGCAGGGTGTTATTCAGTTTCCATGTAATTGATTTTTTTTCCTTGCTCTTTCTGTTAATTTCTGCCTTGAAAGCATTGTGGTCAGAGAAGATACTTTGTATTATCTCAACATTTTGGATCTTGTTGAGGATTGCTCTGTGGCCTAAGATGTGGTCTATTCTAGAGAACATTCCATGTGCATTGGAAAAGAATGTGTACTTTGCAGCTATTGGATGGAGTGTTCTATATATGTCTTATGAGGTCAAGTTGGCTGATTGTGCCCTACTTCATTCTTCTTCTTCAGTAGTGCTTTACTTATCAGGGGCTTCTTTTAGTCTTCTCTATCTCTGTTGACTTTCTTCCTAGATGTTCTGTCCTTTACCGAGAGTGGTGAGTTGGTCTCCTACCGTTATTGTGGAACTGTCAATTTCTCTTTTCAGTGCTGTTAGTTTGTTTTATATATTTTAGAGCCCTGTCATTGGGTGTGTAGATGTTTATTATGGTTACGTCTTCATGATGGATCGTCCCCTTAATCATTATACACTGTCCTTCTTTGTCTTTTATGGTGGATTTGTTTTAAAGTCCATTTTATTTGAGATTGGTTTTGCCACTCTTGTTCTTTTTTGGTAGTTGTTACCTTGATATATTTTTTTCCAACCTTTGATTTTTAATAAATTTACGTCTTTGTTTCTAATGTGTGCCTCTTGTAGACAGCATATAGATGTATCCTGTTTTTTTTTTTTTAATCCATTCTGTCACTCTCTGTCTCTTTACAGGTGCATTTAGGCCATTTAGTTTCAGTGTAATTGATAGGTGAGTTTATTGCTGTCATTTTGTAGTGCTTTATTTATTGATATATTTTTTTGTGGTTCTGATGTTTTCTTTGTTCCTCTTACTCTCCTGTGCTGGATTCCTTTTCTTTGTGGATTTTCTTTCATTTCTTTTGTTTTTGTAGGTTTTGTTTTTACTAAGATTTTATGTTTTTCTTTATTTTGATGAATAGGTTTGTTAACTTTCTTTGTGGTTACCTTGAAATTTACCCTTATCTTCCTAGGTTTGAAGCAATCTATTACTTGTTATCACCATGCCTTCCTCTCCATTAGAAGGCTGTATATCTACACCATTTATTCCCTCTTTTGTTGTTCTGATGTTGTTGTCATTTACAGATTAACCTCTCTGGTTCCCTGTTGTAATTCTTTTGGTTTTAGATAGTCCTTGAGAGTTCATTTCCTAGGTTGGTATCTGGCTGGTATGATCTTGCCTCCTAGAGTCAGCCTGTGGTCTGATGTTGTTTGTTCTCAGATCAAAGGACTCCCTTTAATAATTGTTGTAGGTTTGTTTTGCTTTTTACATAGTCCCTTTATTTCTGTTTATCTGGAAATTTCCTAATTTCACCATCATATTTGAACAAGAGTTTTGCAGGATATATTTTTCTTGGCTGGCAATATTTTTTCTTTCTAGGTTTTATATATGTCATCCCATTCCTTTTTTGCCTACATGGTTTCTACCGAATAATCTGAGCTTAGTCTTATTGTTTCTCCTCTCTATGTGACTGCTTGTTTTTCTCAAGCTGCTCTTAGGATTCTTTGTTTATCTTTGGTTTTAGGAATTGTGATTATGTTATGCCTTGGTGATTTTCTTTTGGGCAGTATGCTATATGGGGTTCGTTGAGCTTCTTGGATGGTCAGCTTTTCATCTTTCATGATATTGAGGAAGTTTTCAGGCAGAAGTTCTTCAATGATCCTCTCTGTGTTTTCTAGTTTCTCCCTCTATTCTGGAACTCCAATCACTTGCAAATTTTTGCTTTTGATTGTATCCCATATAATTCTCAGGGTTTTTTCATTTTTCTTCATTCTTTTTTCTAATTTTTCCTCAGAGTTGTAGTCAAGTGTTTGTCTTCAATTTTATTGATCCTGTCTTCCATCGTTTCAAATGTGCTCATCAGCCCTTTTATGACACTTCACATTTCTGAAATCTTGTTTATCTTTTGGATTCCTAATTGTTGTTTTTGTGTGACTTCTAGTTGTGAGTTTATTTTAGCATTTTGCTCCTTTATTATTTTCTGAATTCTTCCACTTTTTGTCTGTATTTTTCATGAATTTGTCTGACTTTTCCATTAATTTGTCTATTTTTTCCTCATTTTTGTCTGCTTTTTGCTTCACCTCTTGGGTAACTCTGAATATTAGAGATTAGAATTCCCTGTTGGTAGTCTAGTGCCTTTTCTTCTACTGGAAATTCATTTATTTTGGACACCTACTGGAACTCTCCTGTCCTGTTTTTGTAAACGTTTTGATATTGTCTGCTGTCTTCAGCGCATTCAGTACTTATTTTCCTCATGTGTTGATTGTAGATTTGTTTGTTTCATATTGCTTTTTGTTTTATTTGGTTATGTCTGAGCAGGTGGACTGTGTGTTCTTTGTTGTTTGCTCATTTGTGGGTGCTATACTTTTCACTGCTTTCTCCAATGAGCACGGTTAGTCACTCAAGTATGGTATGGCAGGGCACGTCCAGCTGAAGGGGAGTTGTTGGGATGGGTTGTTTGTGGCATGTACTAGAGCCAATAGGGCAGGCCAGGAATCAGTGCATGGCAGGTTCTGGTAGGCTGTGCCTTTGCTGCTTGCGAGTTTGATGTTCAGTGCACAGTACAGTTAGGCAGGAAGGAGGGGGGAGATTGTGATTTGTGGGGCTAAGATGGGTAAGGAAAGAGGAGAGAGGAACAGGACGAAAAACACACAAATAAAAAAGAGTGTTAAGGGACCTTGCTGTTGGATTGGAGAGACGAAAGACTGAGAAATGGAGCAAAACAAAAAGGTAAAAGAAAAACATAAACAAATAAAAATTAGAGAAAAAAAGAAAAGCCCCCAGATATCTCACTGGTGCAACTGCTAAGACTGAGGAATTTGTTCCCAGGCCACGAAGTACAGCCTGCTTAGAAGTGGTAGAGGTGTCACACAGAGCCAGGTATTCAGAAGACAGGAAGAGTAAGTAAGTACAGAGAGACAAGAAACTGGAACTGAAGAAAGACAGAAAGGTAAAAAGAGAGAGAAGAAAACAAAACAAAGATACACAAACACACAAAAAAAAACCCCACAAAATAAGAAAAAAGAAATGCCCCCAGAGATGTCACTGTGTGTATGCACAGAGTACAGGAGTAGCTCCCAAGTTGACAGTACTGTCCCACTAGAAGGGCTTCCCAAGCGAAGAAAAGAAAAAGAAAACAAACAAATCAAATCAGAACAAATTAGAACAAAGAAAGAAAGAAAAAAAGCCAGCGGTCCCACGAGTATGACAGCATGGGCCAAGAAGCAGTTTCTCAGTCAAGCAGTATTTCACAGCCTTTCAGGAAGAAACAAAGATGGCACACAGAGACAGCTATTTGAGAGAAAGGAGAGGGAGGTGTTGAGAGTTAAGGAAGAAACCTAAAGAAGCAGAAAAAAAAACACCAGCAGCCAACAAATAGCACTCAGGGAGCTGGCCAGTGCTGGCAGCTGGAATCCATGTGGCTCTGAGGTGAAGCCGGTGTTTCCCAGCCAAAAGACTGTGGCTGCAGGAAGCAGAGGCTGCGGAGTAGGGGTAAAGAAGGGTTTGGGGTAGGAAAGCATATATGGCTGATTACCAATTGTTCTGCCTCCTGCTGGAAACTCTGTGAAGCTGCTTTCTTGTACCCCCTGTTTGCTGATCTCTGATAGGAGTCTGACTTGGTGGATCCATGCTGTGATAGCTGATAAGGGACTTCTGCATGTATCTCTCCTTGCACTCTGTTATTGGTTAGTTTCTTATTCAATATGGTGCTTGGCTGAGTTCGTTATCTCTTCATTTGATTCTTGGGGTTTCAGGATTGACGTGTGTCTCTGTTTGACTTAGTTTTTCAGATCTTTGTTATACAGGGACAGCATGGTGCTTCTGTCTATAGTGCCATGTTGCCTGGAAGTCTATTTATCTTTTTTTTAATTTAATAAATTAATAAAGATGGATATGTTTAACTATATCATGCTTTTAATATTCTAACTGCATTTTATTATTTTTCCTTAGTAATATATATTATTGAAAACTATTCAGAGAAATGTTAAAAAACATTATTCAGAGAAAGACTCCATAGGCTTAACTAGACTGCCAAAGAAGTTAAAGGCCAAAAAAAAAAAAAAAGATAGATTTAACATAATAACTCCCATGTACATTGGGAGCAGAGAGGTGTATCATTAAACTGACATTTAAGAAAATCTGAAAAATGATTCAATTTTTTTTAAAAATGTCCTAATCTTTCACTGTACATTGTGTATGTTGCTGTTGTTGTTAGGTGCCATCTGGCTAGTTCCAACTTTTACCTACCCTAGGGGACAAGGTAGTATTGCCCACAGGGTTTCCAAGGGGCAGTTGGTGGATTTGAAATGCTGACCTTTTGGTTAGCAGCCTAATTCTTAACCACTATGCCACCAGGGCTATATCCATCTAAATTTTTATGTCCATGTATATGAGCTATATATGTTCCTAGAGATTTGTCCATATTCTCTCTGTCCCTGATATATTCAAATGCTATTTTGCTTAATATTAACTATACTTAGTATATCCTGACTATATAGTATTATCTCTTAAGATTATTATGTGTTATATTTGAAATGCTTTAAAAAATTTGATGGTGAAATTAAGTCATTTCCAGATAAACAGAAATTAAGGGAATATGTAAAAGTCAAACCAAACTTACACGAGTTATTAAAGCAAGTTCTTCTATTTGAGGACAACAACTCCATCTCACAGACAGAATCCAGGATGCAGGATCGAACCAGCCAGATACAAATCAAGGAAATTAACTCTCTAGGAATATCCAAAACCAAAAGAAATACAACAGGGCATCAGAGCAGTGAATCAATAAATGACAACAACATCAAAACAATAAAAGAGGGAATAAATGGCATAGATATAGAACCTTATAATGGAGAGGAAGGCAAGGTGATACCAAGTAATGGTAGACTGCTTCAAACTTAGAAAGATAAGGGTAAAATTCATGGTAACCACAAAGAAAGTTAACAAACATACTCATAAAAAAAGAGGAAAAACATAAAGTCTCAGCAAAAACAAAACCTACAAAAACAAAAGAAATGAACACAAAATCCACAAACAAAAGTAAGTCAGCACAAGAGAGTAAGAAGAACAAAGAAAACGTCAGCACCACAAAATGACAACAACAAACCCACTTCTATCAATAATTACACTGAATGCAAATGGATTCAATGCACCCATAAAGAGACAGAGAGTGACAGAATGGATAAGAAAACAGGATCCATCAATATGCTGTCGACAGGAGACACACCTTAGAAACAAAGATGTGAATTTATTAAAAGTCAAAGGTTGGAAAAAAATACATCAAACTAACAACTACCAAAAAAAAGCAGGAGTGGCAATTCTAATCTCAGATAAAATAGAATTTAAAACAAGATCTACCATAAAGGACAAAGAAGGACACTATATAATGATTAAGGGGATGACCCACCATGAAGACATAACCATAATAAACATGTACGCACCCAATGACAGGGCTCCAAAATACATAAAACAAACTCTAACAACACTGAAAAGAGAAATTGACAGTTCCACAATAATAGTAGGAGACTTCAACACACCACTCTCAGTAAAGGACAGAACAACTAAGAAGAAACTCAGCAAAGATACAGAAGACCTAAAGGACACAATCAGCCAACTTTACCTCATTGACTTATATAGAACAGTCCATCCAACCACTGCAAAGTACACATTCTTTTCCAATGCACATAGAACATTCTCCAGAATAGACCACATCTTAGGCCACAGAGCAATCCTCAACAAGATCCAAAACGTTGAGATAATTCAAAGTATCTTCTCTGACCACAATGCCATCAAGGTAGAAATTAACAATAGAAAGAGTAAGGAAAAAGAAATCAACTACATGGAAAATGAATAATACCCTGCTTACATGTCAGTAACAGAAGAAATCAGAGTGGGAATCAAAAAATTCCTAGAATCAAAGGAGAATGAAAACACATCATGCCAAAACCTTTGGGACACAGCAAAGGCAGCCCTCAGAGGACAATTTATAGCAATAGATGCACATATCCAAAAAGAAGAAAGGGACAAAATCAAAACATTAACTACAGAACTCAAACAAATAGAAAGAGAACAGCAAAAAAAGCCAAACTACAACAAAGTGATGTTGAAAACTTGAACAGAACCATAACAAGAGAAGAGATGGAAAAGGTAATAAAAAAACTCCCAACCAAAGAAAGCCCTGGCCCACATGGCTTCACTGGAGATTTCTACAAAACATTTACAGAAGAGCTTGTACCAGTACTACTCAAGCTATTTCAGAGCATAGAAGAGGAAGCAACACTTCCAAATTCATTCTATGAAGCCAGCATAATGCTGATACCAAAACCAGGAAAAGATGGCACAAAAAAAAAAGAAAATTACAGACCAATATCTCTCATGAATATAGATGCAAAAATTCTCAACAAAATTCTAGCCAATAGAATTCAGTATCATATCAAAAAAATAATACACCACGACCAAGTAGGATTCATACCAGGTACGCAAGGATGGTTCAACATTAGAAAATCCATCAACGTAATCCACCACATAAATAAAAGGAAAGAAAAGAATCACATGATAGTCTCAATAGATGCAGAAAAAGGATTTGACAAAGTCCAACACCCATTCCTGATAAAAACTCTCAATAAAATAGGTATAGAAGGGAAATTTCTCAACATAATCAAGGGTGTTTATGCAAAACCAATGGCAAACACCATTCTTAATGGAGAGAGGCTGAAAACATTCCCCTTGAAAACAGGAACAAGACAAGGATGCCCTTTATCACCACTCCTATTTAACACTGTGCTGGAAGTTCTAGCTAGAGCAATAAGGCAAGAAAAAGAAATAAAGAGCATCCAAATTAGTAATGAAGAAGTTAAACTGTTGCTGTTTGCAAGTAATATGATACTATACATAGACAATCCTAAAGACTCCATGAGAAAACCACTGGAACTAACAGAAAGATTCAGCAGAGTAACAGTATAGAAGATAAACATTCAAAATTCAGTTGGATTCATATACACCAGTAAGGAGAACGCTGAAAAGGAAATCAGGAAAACAATACCATTTTCAATAGCCCCTAAATGGATAAAATACTTAGGAATAAATCTGACCCGGGATGTAAAAGACCTATACAAAGAAAACTACAAAACACTACTGCAAGAGACCCTAAGGGATCTACATAAATGGAAAAACATACCATGCTCATGCATAGGCAGACTCAGCATTGTGAAAATGACAATTCTACCCAAAGCAATTTAGAAATACAATGCAATCCCTATCCAAATACCAACAACACTCTTCAAAGAGATGGAAAAATTAATCATTATATGGAAAGGGAAGAAGCCCTGAATAAGTAAAGCACTACTGAAGAAGAAGAATAAAGTTGGAGGAGTCACATTACCTGGCTTCAGAACCTTCTATATAGCTACAGTAGTCAAAACAGCCTGGTACTGGTACAACGACAGATACATTGACCAATGGAACAGAATTGAGAACCCAGAGGTACATCCATCCATCTACTGTCACCTGATCTTCAGCAAGGGCCCAAAGTCCATCAAATGGGGGAAAGACAGTCTTTTTAACAAATGGTGCTGGCAAAACTTGATATCCATCTACAAAAGAAATGAAACAGGACCCATACTTCATACCGTATACAAAAACTACTTCAAAATGGATCAAAGACCTGAATATAAAGCCTAAAACTATAAAGTTTATAGAATAAAAAATAGGACCAACGGTTTAGGCCTTAATACATGGCATTAACAGGATACAGACCATAACCATCAACGCACAAAACCCATTAGGTAAGCTAGATAACTGGGATATTCTAAAAATCAAACACCTATGCTCTTCAAAAGACTTCACCAAAAGAGTAAAAAGAGAACCTACAGACTGGGAAAAAATTTTGGGACAGTTTAAGTCAGACGAAGGTCTAATCTCCGTAATCTACAAGAAAATCCAACACCTCTGCAACAAAAAGACAAATAATCATATTAAAAAATGGGCAAAGGAAATGAACAGACACTTCACCAGAGAAGACATTCAAATGGCCAACAAACACATGAGGATAAGCTCACAATCACTAGCCATTAGAGAAATGCAAATTAAAATCACAATGAGATACCATCTCACCCCAGCATTACTGGCACAAATCAAAAACACTGGAAATAACAAATGTTGGAAGGGCTGCGGGGAGATCGGAACACTTACGCACTGCTGGTGGGAATGCAAAATGATACAACCACTTTGGAAAAAGATATGGCGCTTCCTCAGAAAGCTAGAAATAGACATACCATTAGAATCAGCAATCCCACTCCTAGGAATATATCCTAGAGAATTAAGAGTCGTCACTCGAATGAACGTATGCACACCTATGCTCATGGCAGCATTGTTCACAACAGCAAAATGATGGAAACAACCTAGATGCCCATCAACAGATGAATGGATAAACAAACTATGGTACATACATACAATGGAGTACTATGCAAGAGAAAGAACAACAATGAATCTATGAACCATCTCATAACATGGATGAAACTGGAGGACATGCTGAGTGAAATAAGTCAATCACAAAAGGACAAATATTGTATGAGACCTCTATTGTAAAAACCCATGAAAAAGTTCACACACAAAATGTAACAATCTTTGTTGGTTACCAGGGATGGGAGGGGTGGGGGGGAGAAATACTAAATAGGCAATTGATAAGTGTTATCTAGGGTGAAGCATGAGACAGTACACAATACCGGGGAAACCAGCACAACTTGTACAAGGAAAGGTGATGGAAGCCCCATGGACACACCCATAGTCCCTCCCTGAGGGACTGAACTGCTGCGCGGAAGGCTCTGGGGACCATGGTCTCGGGGAACATCTAGCTCAATTGGCATGACAGAGCTTATAAAGACAATGCTCTACATTCTACCTTGGTGAGTAGTGTCTGGGGTCTTAAAAGCCTGGGAGCGGCCATCTAAGATACTCCAATGATCTCATCCCTTTGGGAGCAAGGGAGAATGAAGAGAACAGGATACAAGGAAAAGATTAGTCTGAAGGACTAATTGTCCACAGCTACCAAGGCCTCCACCGGACTGAGTCCAGTATAGCTAGATGGTGCCTTGTTACCACCACTGACTGCTCTGACCAGGATCACAACAGAGGATTCTGGACAGAGCTGGAGAAAGATGTAGAGCATAATTTTAACTCACAAAAAAAAGACCAGATTTACTGGCCTAAAGAAGACTGGAGAAACCCCGAGAGTATATCCCCCAACATCCTTTTAGCTCAGTGGTGAATTTACCTCCAAGGTTCACTGTTCAGCCTGGGAGTGGAGAGCCCCGTAAAATCAAATGAGACTAATGAGGTACAGGAGTCCAGTGACAAGGGCCAGAAAGCAGAAGGGGACAAGGAAGCTGGTGATAGGGAACCCAAGTTTGAGTAAGGATATTGTTGATGTGTTGTGAGATTGTTAACGATTGTCATAGAGCAACATTTGTAGTAACTGTTAAATGAGAAAATATTTTGTTCTGTAAGCCTTCATCTTAAGTGAGAATAACAGCACAATTCGAAAAGCATAGTCAATGTCACTGAACTGTGCATGTAGAAATTTTTGAAATGGTGTATCTTTGGCTATGTGTATTTTCACCAAAAAACAAAAGTGGTTGAGAAATTAGAGGGTTGATATGTTGTGGGGTTGTTAACCAATGTCATAAAATAACACGTGTACTTCTGTTTCATGAGAAGCCATTTGTTCTGTAAGCCTTCACCTGAAGTACAATAAAAAATGTATATATATATAAAAATGCTCAATAAATGGTAAAAAAAAAAATTTATATAGAGATTATTTGGCTTAACATTAGTTATGTAAATTAATTCTTATCATGTCTTTCACTTTTAATAATTATTATAAGTTAACCACAGCCATTTTTAAGTTTGTCATCTGTAGATAAGTTTTACTTTGCTTTGTTGTTGTTTTCAGGTGCTGTCAAGTCAGTTCCAATTCACAGAGACCCTATGTGCAGCAAAACTAAACACTGCCCAATCCTAGGCCATCCTCATGATCATTCTTATGTTTGAGCTCATTGTTGCAGCCACAGTGTCAATCAGTCTCATTGAGATTATTCCTCTTTTACTCTGACCCTCTACCTTACCAGACAAGATGTCTTTCTCCAGGGATTGGTCCCTCCTGATAACATGTACAATTACATGCAACAAAGTCTCTCCATTCTTGCTTCCAGGGAGCATTCTGACTGTACTTCTTCCAAGACAGACTTTTTCATTCTTCTGGCAGTCCATGGTATGTTCAATATTCTTCATCAACACCACAATTCAATGGCATCAATTCTTCTTTGGTTTTCCTTCTTCATTGTCCAGCTTTTGCATACATATGAAGTGATTCAAAATACCATGGCTTGAGTCAGTCACACCTCAGGCCTCAAAGTGACATCCTTGCTTTTTAATACTTTAAAGAAGTCTCTTACAACAGATATTCCCAATGATTTCTTGACTGCATCTTCCACGGACGTTGACTGTGGATCCAAGTAAACTGAAATCCTTGATGACTTCAATATTTTCTCGTGCAGCACGATGTGGCTTATTGATCCAGTTGTGAGAATTTTTGTTTTCTTTATATTGAGGTGTAATCCACACTGAAGGCTGTAGTCTTTCATCTTCATCAGTAAGTGTTTCAAGTCCTCTTCGCTTTCAGCAAGCAAGGCTGTCTTATCTACATATTGCAGGTTTTCATGAGTCTTCCTCTAATCCTGATGCCATGTATTTGTCCTTTCTGGCATAGTAGACAATACGCTTGTGATTTCAAACTGGCCAATACCAGCCCATTTCAGCTCACTAATGCCTATGATATTGATCTTCATGCATTCCATTTCATTTTTGACCACTTCCAATTTTCCTAGATTCATACTGCATACATTCCATTTTCTGAGTATTAATGGAGGTTTACAGCTGTTTCTTCTCATTTTGAGTCTTGCCATATCAGCAAATGAAGGTCCTGAAAGCTTTACTCCATCCATGTCACATTAAGGTCAGCTCTATTTTGAGGAGGCATCTCTTCCCCTGTCGTATTTTGAATGTCTTTTCACCTGAGCAGTTCGCTTTCCAGCACTATATCAGAAAAGGTTTAGTTGCTATCCATAGGGTTTTCACTGGCCAATTTTTTCAGAAGTAGATTGCCAGGTACTTATTCTTAGTCTGTCTTAGTCTGAAACCTCCTCTGAAAACTGTCTATCATGAGTTTTCCTGCTGACATATGAAATACCGGTGACAAGCTTCTAGCATCATAGCAACAAGCAAGCCACTACAATATGACAAACTGAAAGACTAGTGGTGTAAACAAATACATGTATTTGTTGTTGTTAGGTACCTTTAAGTTGTTTAGGATTCATAGCCACCCTATGAACAACAGAAGGAAAACTGTTCAGTCCTGTGCCATCCTCACAATCATTGCTATGTTTGAGCTCATTGTTGCAGCCACTGTGTCAATCCATCTCATTGAGGGTCTTCCTCTTTCTCGATGACCCTCTACCTTACCAAGCACAATGTCTTTCTCCAGGGACTGGTCCCTCCTGACAACATGCCCAAAGTACGTGAGATGAAGTCTCAACATTATTCCTCCTAAGGGGCATTCTGTCTGTACTTCTTCCAAGATGGATTTGTTTGTTATTCTGGCCATCCATGGTGTATTCAATATTCTTCTCCAATGCCATAATTCAAAGGCAGCAATTCTCTTTCGGTCTTCCTTATTCATTATCCAGCTCTCGCATACTTATAAGGCAATTGAAAAACACCATGGCTTGAGTCAGGCATACCTTAGTCCCTAAAGTGACATTTTTTATTTTTAACAATTTAAACAGGTCTTTTGCAGCAGATTTGTAGCAGATATCTATATATATCTACATATATCTCCCATATATGGATAAATGTGTGTTTTTATATCGTATATATTATATGACCTCTCATAACCCTTAATTCTTTATTGAACATTGTGCTGCTTAAGCATTTCTCTATATTTCTTAAGTATGGAATCTTTTTCTTCAATTATAATGAGAGTATAAAATTCTATGGAAATGCATAAGAAAATTATAGTTTAGAATAATAAATATAGATGTAGAAATTTTTCAAATGATACTATTCCTATTAACAAAAAGTGAAATATTTTGATAAAACAGGAGAGAGATTAATAGACATAAGGGATGTTAGGTCTGCCAGAGGACAATTATTAAGATCTACAGAAAAACCTAGTGGGAGTTTTCAAAGTTAGTGTTAGAGTGCTAGAGGCTAAAGTAGGATTTGGTGTGGGGCAAATTGTTGAAGTGCTCGGCTACTAACTGACAGATTGGAGGTTTGAGACTACCCAGAGGGGCCTTGAAAGAAAAGCCTGGCGATCTACTTCCAAAAAATCAGATATTGAAAACCCTATGTAGTACAGTTCTACTCTTGCACACCTGTGGTCAACCTGAGTCAGAGTTCACTCAACAGCAACTAGTTTTTATAGGGCTAAAGTAGCTTCAATATTGTTCCTTTGGGGAGTTGTATCAAAGTATATTAAAGGTTACAGTGGGAATGTATATCCATGGATGAAGACTTAGCAAGAACTTTCAAGAGTAGGCCTAATGGCCATAAAAACAAACAAACAAACCCAAACCAGTTGCAGTCGAGTCTATTCCAGCTCATAGTAACCCTATAGGATAGAGTAGAACCACCCCATAGAGTTTCCAAGGAGCACCTGATGGATTTGAACTGCTGACCTTTTGGATAGTAGCTGTAGCATTTAACCACTACATCACCAGGGTTTCCCAAGACCAACCCTCAAATGCCCTGGGCTTAATCTGAGTTACTTCTGGGATCAATTGTGTCTATAATACTAGTTCCTCATTGCTAACGTTTAATTATTGTCATGTGTTTCCCTTGGATTAGTAAGAGTGTACATTCCATTTTACATAAGAATATTTATAAAATTAGCCAAATTCCTGAGGTTTGAGAGAGAGAAAGTGTGGAAATAATTCAATTTTGGGAAAGAAATTTTGCCACTGAAGTTTAAGTTATAGGAAGTTTGATTATCCTCAAACAATACACTGAAAGTTTTAACACATGCTAATTGCAAATATGCTTGAGTATTAAGTCAAAACAATAACAGTAAAAAAAAACAATAAAAGCTCCATTTATTCCGTACTTAATAGGAGTAAGGCAGTGTGTGGGAACTTGTAATTTTCATCTATGCCTTACAGCAATTATGAAATAGGTATCATTGTAATATAATAATAAAATTATTATTAATTTAAGTTACAAATAAAAGCCCTGATTCTGACATAAGCTGAGTAACTTGCATTAGGTCACACAATCACTAAGTAGCAGGGATAGTAGCTCCTTTCTTAAGATTCCAAACCCAGGCCTTTAATTACTTGACCAGGCTACATCCAAATTCAAAACAAAAAAGGGGGGAAATGTGTTTTATTGAGTGGGTTATCGGCCAATTTTGCACATTAAATTTTTGACCAGTTTTTCTGAAATCCTTGTTGGAGAACTGTAGTTCTAATAACATATAATTAAGTTAATCAAATCAATAAAATTTTGCACCACTAAAATTATCTACAACTTTAGATCTCTAAATCACAGTAGGAGTTTCATGTCATTAAAAAGAACATTTGAATTTGCAGTATGTTATGATGGAAAGAAACATGACTGTGGGACTTAAATGCTAAGTTGTGTATCATAGTTATGTCCCTATTATCTTCATGATCTTGAACATACCACTTCACAGTTCTGAGTCACAATTTCTTTAATTTAAAAAAACAAAACATTGCAGTCGAGTTGATTCCAACCCACAGAGACTCTATAGGACAGAGTAGAACTGCCCCATAAGGTTTCCAAAGAGCGCCTGGGGGATTCAAACTGTGGACCTTTTGGTTAGCAGCCGTAGCTCTTAGCCACTACACCGCCAGGATTTCCACGTCCTTAATAGGGGGTTAATATATATCTGCCTTACAGTAAGTACATTATAAGAATATAAAGAGGCAATAAATGAAGAAGTATCCACAATGATTGTACTCTGCAAAAATATTTTAAAAAAGTTAACAAGATTACCCTTCCTCAACACTTAACTGTGGTGACAATTTAATTAGCTGAGTAAAGATGCTTAACCTGTGCTGGGTAACCTGATCTTTCAATAATAATGATGATACATTTTAAATGATATTAATCCATAAAATACTGTCATTTATAAATACACTTTCCCTTTAAGATGTTTCTAATAAATCTTCAGGAGAGAGTGTCCCTGTAGAATCACCAGTACACCTACTCCTAACCTTTGATATGACTTACTTATTCTTATTTATAATTTTATTGATAAGGCCTTGAAAAGAAATAGAGATCCTTTAACCTTCCCTGTTATTAAGTAAGGAAAAATGCTTAAGCTGAAAATCATTATAGCCCATGAACTTATAAAGGAGATAACTAATATTCATGCCTTTATATTCATTGAAAAACTTAACCTTTAGGAATCATTAGTTTTCAGGATAGTCCATAAAGTTAAACCAAGCAGCACAAGGGCAGATGTGGAAGATCAGGGAGGAGAGTAGATCATAAACACTATTATCATTTAACATTTGTTGAGCAGTAGTCTTCTAGTCTTTAGCTCTCCCAAGTAGCAGAATATTTCAAAGCTCAAGTTCTTCAAGTAATAACCAAAGGGGAATGAGTTACTTTTTAAAAAAAATACAACATAGCACATCTCCCAAAGTGTATGATTTATTCTTGTGGATATAGAAATACTTCCCACTCACATTGTACTCCAGGTTATGGAAGCCAATTTAAAATCAATTAAGACCCCTCAATAACTCCACCTCTATCTGGGGTGATGAAAAGCTTAAGAATTTGTTTGTGTGTGTGTGTGTTTTCTTTTGCCTCAAAAATGTATCTAACAAACCACCTCAATTCTTACTGACTTAACATGACAACCGTTTCTCATTAGTCCATATTTTGAATGGGTAGTTCTGCAGATCTGGGCTGTACTTCAGTGATCTCACCTGGTCTTGCTTATATGTCTGGCTGGCTGGAGCTGGCTGATCTAGGATGGCCTCAGTTTTTCCCTCACATGATGCTCGTATCCCTACAGTAAGATTTGATCTCATGACAATGGCAAGATTTTAAAGGTGAGAATCTTGGACATGCAAAAGGATGAGCAGAAACATGCATGCACTTTTCAAGTCTCTATTTACCTCATATTTGTTGACATCTCATTGACCGATGAAAGTTGCATAGCCAATCTCTGAGTTATAGTGGGAGAAGACTACAAAACTATGGGGCAAAATATGTGGACAGCAAGATGACGGTAATTGCAGCCATCAATCTACAAGAATAATTATGAATTTAAGGGGGAGTCTTTTGAAGATGAGAATTAAAGATATCATTTTCCAACGTGATTATAATAATGGAGGATGGAAGAAAATATGCTTACCTAGTCTACTGACAGATAACAAAAAAGATGTAGTCTTGGTGTCATTAATACATGTTATTATTCCCAAACATTTCTTGAAAGGGAGAACCAGTTTCTTTTATTTATTTATAACTTTATAGGTGAAAGTTGTCTTGTCTGATAATCAAGATATGATTCTAGAAAAAGAAGAGATAAATTCTTCATAAGTTACAATCTTGGTGTAAGATTTCTATCTGAGCTTCTCATCGAAACTCACCCAAAGAATAGCTGATAGAACACTGCCATCTCATCTCTAAATTCCAGTAACTTTCTTAGGAAATATTATAAGATGATAATGAAGATATATTGTTCTAATTCACCCTATAAATGGTCTGTTGTGGTAAATTGGGTCTCTTTATCATATTTCAATTTATGCCTTTGGCCTACTAATTATTCCATTCTTGTAGGATACCATGGTTGGCGATAAATTTGTTTCTAATCACTATTAGTTAAAGCTCATAATGTCAAATTTATATAGAATTCTTTATCAGTATATTTACAACATTATCAAAAGGAAGACTTCAATGATTACTTTTTTCTTTTGTAGTCTCTTTCATAATTTCTTATTTTGCCCTAAGTTTAACCTCAGAGAGTGTCATGAGTACACATGAGCTTACTTTAACATGCTAATTTATTTTCTTCTGACACCATAGGCTCCTTTATATTTATGTTTATTATTGCTTACTTGCTGATATCCTATTTGCCTAGAAAGAAGAGTTACTACCATACGTTGTTACAAATCAGTGCACTTTTATATTTCAGGACACCAGGGATCAGCAGGATGAAATGGCTGGTGCAATGCAACTAAGTATGTTAGTAGGAAGGATGCAAACCCGAATTCTCTGAAAACATGAAGTGTTTACTGGCTGTTTAGAGAGAGAATTAAACCAAATTTAAAACAAAACAATTGAGAAGTAGATTTTCTTAAGCAAATAAACACTTCTTGAATATTTATAGTGATTTCAGGCAAATCAGACACAGATTCTACTCTGAAAAGGAGCTAAATTATTCTTATTAATAGCTATGTTGCAGAATATACAGTGATATATGGCAAAAATAGTACTGACACATTTTTAAAGACAAATTTTTATCTTTTTACCTCAGGAGATAATGTTGTTGGGACTAGACAGTGAAGAGCAAAAACCACAAGGCATATTTTTCCTCTCTCACCTTTAATGAACTTGACTTTCTACATTCATCTTAACACAGTTCAGTTTTTGACTTGTGATTCAAGACTTGCTGTGTTCTTTGTTGCAGGACACTATTATTCAAGATATTTCAAATGAACACTGTAAAATTTTTATTCAAAACCAACATTAATATATGCTGATTTATTTTGTTGTAAGTTTTAAATGACAGCTATTTCTTGCGTGACCCTAGAACAGATAACACTTTTTTTTTAAAGTACGTATATGAGGTTATAAAGATTATCTTTCTAAAGAGTGCTATTTTTTTCTATTTATAAAGTTTAGCTCAGGATCCTGATCATGCTTCACTGCAGACACACATATCTAATGATACACGAGTTAGGTAACAAGGGCAAAAGGTGAGACTAACTGAATGAAAAGTTGTTAATGAGCATATAAGGATATTCAGGAAAAGGTTTAGAAAGAAAGAAAATAGAGATTTGAAAGTTTTTTTTCTCTAAGTTTGCTGTGATAAACAACACAAAAATAGAAGAAGCTGTAAGACTTGTTTGTGTTACAAACATGCTTTTTTTTTTTTTTAATTTTCACTTCTATTTTCTCTTTCATTATTGTTGCAAACCTATAGGCTTGAAGTGTTAGAACCTCAACTAGTATAGGCCAAAAAAGATTTTAGTAGTAATTTCAACTTGCCATTAAAACAATGATGGAATAATAGGAAAGAAATATCTGAAGTAACTAAAGTAACTTCAAAGAACAGTAGTTTCGAATGCTGCAAATGTTGCTCTGTCATGATTGGAGAGCATATGTCATTAATAGGTCAACTGTGGTTATATGACAATATTTGGGTATGATAGAGCTCTTTTTAATTGTGTTTTGTAGAACTAGAATAAAACAGAAAACCCATTGCCTTCAAGTCAATTCTGAGTCATAGCAACCCTATAGGACAGAGTAGAAGTGCCCCATAAGGTTTCGAAAGAGTGGCTGGTGGATTCGAACTGCCGACCTTTTGGTTAGCAGCCAAGCTCTTAACCACTGCACTCCCGGAATTAGAATAGGAAAGCTAAATGTCTTAATATAATATTATTCACCAGGCAAAGGTAAAATCTAATAAATTAACTATCCTTCTTCACTGTTTTAGTTTCCCAAGGCTTCTGTAACAAATGATCACAAAATGAGTGTGTTTACATAATAGAAATTTATAGCTCAGTCGTGGAGGCTAGAAGTCCAAATCAAAGTGTTGGCCAAGTCCTGCTCCCTTGGAAGTCTAGGGAAGCTCCTTTCTTGTCTGTCCTAGCTTCTGGTAGCCCCAGCTGTTACTTGGCTTGTAGATGCATCTTCACTTGGCCATCCATCCTCTGTCTGTCTCTCTGTGCCTCTTCTCTTTTATAAGAATATCATCTAGATTAGGCTGGTACCCATCATACTCCATTAAGATCTCATGTTAAACTACACGATAACTTCAAAAACCCTATTTCCAAACAAAGTCATATTCATAGGTACCAAGGGTTAGGAGATCAACATATATTTTGGGGGAACACAATTCAATCCATAACTTCCACAAAGTATGTAGGTATATGTGCATTTTCTAAATGAGAAAACAATTTTTCAATTTATAACTCCAGATAGTTTGAAACCACCACAAGTCTATCAGTTTGTTGTACCATGGTAGTTTGTGTGTTGCTGTGATACTGGAAGCTATGCCACTGATATTTAAAATACCAGCAGGGCCACCCTTAGTGGACAGGTGTCAGTGGAGTTTCCAGACTAAGACTCCCTGGGAAAAAGGACCTGGCAGTCTACTTCTGAAAAAACTGGCCAGTGAAAACCTTATGAATAGCAGCAGAAAATTGTCTAATATAGGGTCAGAAGCTGAGCCCCTCAGGTTGGAAGTCACCTAAAATACGACTGCAAAAGAGCTGCCTTCTCACAGTAAAGTCCAGCTTAATGACACGGATGGAATCAAGCTTTCAGGACCCTCATTTGCTGATGTGGCATCATCGTTCAAAATGAGGAGAAAGCTGAAAACATCCATTAATAATTGGAAAGTGGAATGTATGACGTATGACTCTAGGAAAATTGGAAGTCATCAGAAAAGAAATGGGATGCATAAACATCAATATCCTAGGCATTAGTGAGCTGAAATGGACTGGTATTGCCCATTTTGAATCAGACAATGATATGGTCTCCTATACTGGTGTCATGGATTGAATTGTGTCCCCCCAAAATATCTGTCAACTTGGCTGGTTCATGGTTTGTAGTACTGTATGATTGTGTACCATTTTGTAAATCTGATGTGATTTCCTTATGAGCTGTAAACTCTATCACTATGATGAGGTTACATATGATTTCTTTAAGTGTTATAAACTCTGTCGCTATGATGAAGTTATACCGATGAGGTCTACAAGATTGGATAGTGTCTTAAGCCAATCCCTTTTGAGATATAAAAGAGAGAAGTGAGCGGGGATAATGTGATCCTCATACCACCAAGAAAACAGTGCTGGGAGCAGAGTGAATCCTTTGGACCTGAGATTCCTGTGTAGAGAAGTTCCCAGACCAAAGGAAGATTGACGACACAGACCTTCCTCCAGAGCCAACGGAGAAAGTGTTCCCCTTGAGCTGATGCCCTGAATTTGGACTTGTAGCCTACTGGACTGTGAGAGAATAAACTTTTATTTGTTAAAGCCATCCACTTGTGATTTTTCTGTTGGAGCAGCACTGGATGACTAAGACAGCAGGGAATGATAAACTGAAAAGGAATGGCGTTGAGTTCATCGTCAAAAGGAACACTTTGAGATCTATCTTGAAGTATAATGCAGTCAGCAATAATACCCATATGCCAACAAGGAAGACCAGTTAATATGACTATTATTCAAATTTACCACCAACCACTAAGGCCAAATATGAAGAAATTGAAGATTTTTACCAACTTCTGTCGTCTGAAATTGACCAAACATGCAATGAAGATGCACTTATTATTATTGGAGATTGGAATTTAAAAGTTGAAAACAAAGAAGAAAGATTGGTAGTTGGAAAATACGGCTTTGGTGATAGAAACAATGCCAGAGATCACATGATAGAATTTTGCAAGACCTACCAGTTATTCATTGCAAATACCTTTTTTCAACAACATAAACAGCGACTATACATACGGACCTCGCCAGATGGAATACACATAAATCAAATCAACTATATCTGTGGAAAGAAACAACAGAAAAGCTCAATATCATCAGTTAGAACAAGGCCAGGGGCTGACTGTGGCACAGACCATCAATTGCTCATATGCAAGCTCAAGCTGAAACCGAAAAAAGCTGGAACAAGTCCACGAGAGCCCAAGTATGACCTTGAATATATCCCACCTGAATTTAGAGACTATCTCATGAGTAGATCTGACTTACTGAATACTAATGACCAAAGATCAGATGAGTTGTGGAATGATATCAAGGGCATCATACATGAAGAAAGCAAGAAGTTGTCAATAGGACAGGAAAGAAAGAAAAGACCAAATTGGATGTCAGAAGAGACTCTGAAACTTGTTCTTGAAAACAAAGTAAAATATTATAATGACATGTGCAAAGACCTGGAGATAGAAAACCAAAAGGGAAGAACATGCTTGGCATTTCTGAAGCTGAAAGAACTGAAGAAAACACGCAACCCTGAGTTGTAATATTGAAGAATTCTACAGGGAAAATACTAAACAGCACAGGAAGTATCAAACGAAGATGGAAGAAATACAGTCACAGTACGAAAAAGAATTGGTCCATGTTCAATCATTTCAGAAGGTAACATATGATCAAGAAATGATGGTACTGAACGAAGAAATCCAAGCTGCACTGAAGGCTCTGGCAAAAAACAAGACTCCAGGAATTGAAAGAATACCAACTGAGATGTTTCAACAAATGGATGCAATGCTGGAAGCTCTCACTTGTTTATGTCAAGAAATTTGAAAGACAGCTACCTGGCCAACCAACTGAAAGGGATCCATAACAGTAGTTAATCCAAAGAAAGGTGATCCAACAGAATGCAGAAATTATAGAACAATATAACTAATATCACAAACAAGTAAAATTTTGCTGAAGATCATTCAAAAGTGATTGCAGCAGTATATTGACAAGGAGCTGTCAGAAATTCAAGCTGGATTCAGAAGAGGATGTGAAACAAGTGATATCATTGCTGATGTCATATGGATCCTGGCTGAAAGCAGAGAAAACCAGAAAGATATTTACCTGTGTTTTATTAACTATGAAAAGACATTTGACTGTGTGGAGCTTAACAAGTTATGGATAACATTGCTAAGAGTGGGAATCCCAGAACACTTAATTGTGCTCATGAGGAACCTGTACTTAGGCAAAAGGCAGTCTTTAGAACAGAACAAGGGGATGCTGCATGGTTTAAAATTAGCGAAACTTGTGTGTCAGGGTTGTATCCTTTCTCGGTACTTTTTCAATCTGTATGCTGAACAAATAATCTGAGAAGCTAGACTATATGAAGAAGAAGGAGGCATCAGGATTGGAGGAAGACTCATTAACAACCCGCACTATGCAGATGACACAAACTTGCTTCCTGAAAGTGAAGAGGACTTGAAGCATTTACTGATGAATATCAAAGACCACAGCTTCAGTATGGATTATATCTCAACATGAAAAAAAAAAAAAATCCTCACAACTGTACCAACAAGCAACATCATGATAAATGGAAAAAAGATATCAATGTCAAGAATTTCATTTTACTTGGATCCACAATCAATGCCCTTGGAAGCAGCAGTCAGGACATCAAAGAATGCATTGCATTGGACAAGTCTGCTGCAAAAGATCACTTTAAAGTGTGAAAAAGCAAAGATGTCACTTTAAGGACTAAGGTGCACCTGGCCCAAGCCATGGTGTTTTCACTTGCCTAGTATGTGTGGGAAAGCTGGACAATGAACAAGGAAGACTGAAGAAGAGTTGATGTCTTTGAATTATGCTATTGATGAAGAATGCTGAATATGCCATGGACTGCCAGAAGAAGGAACAAAACTTTCTTGGAAAAGTATAGCCAGAGTACTCCTTGGATGTGAGGATGGCAAGACTTCGTCTCAGGTACTTTGGACATGTTATTAAGAAGGACCAGTCCCTGGAGAGGGATATTGTGCTTTTTAAGGTACAGTGTCAGTGAAGAATAAGACCCTCGACTAGATGGATTGACCCAGAGGCTGCAACATTGGTCTCAAGCATAGCAAGGATGGTGAGGATGGCGCAGGATCAGGCAGTGTTTCGTTCTGTTGTACGTAGGGTCTCTGTGAGTCAGAACTGTCTCGATGGCACCTAACAACAGCAATATAGTTTGAAAAATTAATTATTAATTTTCCACCTGTTTTTTTTTTTTTCCCTGCAGTCATTCCTTTTGAAAGAATTATTTTTGGGGTTCAGTTGCAGGTGTTGTCATTTTGATTTTCAAACTCTCAGAATTTGCTCTAAAATATTACAAGTGTGTTTTCAACATATATTTGCTTATGAGTCAGAATTGACTCGACAGAAAAAGGCTTTGCTGTGGGTTTTTTGTTTTGTTTTTCCCCATTCACTTACTATGTTTAGTGAAAAATATTATACCTTAGTTCTTGAAAATCTGTACAGTTTAAGACAAAATAATGTTGCAAATGTGGCTTCAGGTTTGGCAATAATTTTAGAGTTTTCAGAAATGTGCTATGTGTACTGTGCTTTTACATATTAATTTAGATCACAGGAGAGAATTGAAATTGTTCCAGAAGTCAAAAATGGAGTGATCTTCAGTTATACTAAGCACACACTGATTTCAGTGTTCTAGTAGATTTTCTTTTGAGAAAAAGATTTTTTTTTGAGATTTTGTTTGCTTGCTTTTTCATAAAAAACAGAATTTGAAGGGTTTGAAAAATAAGCCATGCCTTCCAGCCAAATAAATTCAAAATAATTAAGGAAGTTGAGAGAGGGAATAAGTTAAAACTTTTTTAAAAAATCAAATGTAAATCTTAAAGTAAACTTTTTAGGAAGCAGAAACGTATTTGTCTTTCCTTTTTGTGATAAATAAAAACAAATGCTTACTAAATTGAGCAATTCTCTTTTACTTTTAGATATAAAGCTTAAGAAATCATTTTCTCTCTGGTAGAAACTATGGAAGAAATAGTTACGAAGTGTGTGGGGGACTTTTTTTTTTCCCCTACGAAGCTTTCCTAAAAATCCCTTAATAATCCAAATGTATTATACCAGTTATGATATAATTGCATAAAACTTGTGATTTGTTGTTGTCAAACTTTTTCTTTCATTCATTTGAAAGGCTGCCTCATAAAGTCTGTATTTCAATATGAAGAGTTTTTGTGGAAAACATATTATCATAGTTATAACACTGAAGGAACTTTTATTTTCCCAATTATTTTCTTTTGTTTTTCTAAAAGATGTAAATTACAAAACTGTCTCTAAATTAAATTTAAATGTGAATTAAAATTAGTTTTGAAGTGTTTAAAATGATATTCATTATTTTCTTATTCATGTAGTATATGTTGTATTATTCATGGGATTTTGATTCATCTGTGCAAGAACAATATTCTGAAAGCATTGCAAGACAGTTCATTCAATTCTGATGAAGTCTAAATTATAACTAAATAAAATGTATTTAATTGACATGCGAACAAATGTTACATGACCTATTTAATCACAGCTATTAATATGGAAAAATTTGGAGTAAGTTTAAATAACTGAACAATTGTCCATGTTATTTCTCTCTCAGTATATTTATTCACACAAATTCATAACTGGAAAAGTTGTCCAGATGCCTGCTTTTAGCAGTTAGCCTGTACTCTTTTCAAAGATTACTCTTTACACATTGCAATAATTGCCTAGAGTTCGATATTAAGTAAATAGGAGATGCTGTAAAGGAAATATACTCTTTAATTTTCCAGAGGATAAAAATGCATGGATATCAAGTGTTATGATAATTATTTTAAAAATTCAAATGTATATGCCAATTAAACAACTCCTGTTGTGCTTTAATATTACCTCTTATAACAAAAGAGGTAGAGGAAGAACCTCCGTGAGATGGATGGAGACAGTGGCTACAACAATGGGCTCAATTATAACAACAATTATGAGGATGGTGCGAGACCAGGCAGTGTTTCATTCTGTTGTGCATGGGTTCGCTATGAGTAGGAACCTAACAATAACTTATGACAATAGCATGTTTTCAATATATGGAAAAATTATAACTACCCTGAATAGAAAAATACTTGGAATATTATTTCAGGAAATGTTTAAGGAGTCTTTTAAATTTAATATATATTGAAGAACATAAGCAAAACAAACAAAAAAATTAAAACATCAGAAGTCTGAACTATTACTTTAGAATTCAAGAAGAGCTAGTTATAAGAAATTCACTTTGCAAAATTCTGAAAAACACATTTTTAATAGGACAAATGCATCTGAGGTGTTGTGAACTTACATTACACTATTATAAGAACAAATGATTTACATCCTTTAAAATCAAGGATTTATACTTCTTTCATTTTTAAATGGGTGATTTGGACACTGTAACTTCTACTAGAAGTAATGATTTCACTTCACCACTATAATATTTAATTCAAAACAAAATTATCATCCATAATTATTCATTAATAAGTTAGAATTGTTGGGAATGCAGATTGGCAATTTTTTTAATTCATTGTTTTATTATTATTAATTACCTGTTGAAGTAGTATCATATTACTGTGTACTTCACGTAATTCCAAGTGGAATTACAGTTGTATTGGTGAGTAGGAGGTTTAATGGCACAAAACAGAAAATAAAATTGTGCTACCCAATATAGAAAATATTTTCTCCTGTGATTCAAAAAATGTAATTCAAAGATAATATTAATCTATCCAATTGTTAAAATGCCATGGAGAAGGCTGTCATGTCAGCAAACATATATCACATAAAGAATGTTCACAGTAGAACCAAAAGTCATTGTCAGTTTTGCAAATCAAGGGGTTATCCATGAATTTGAGGGAAATGTTTCTAAAGAAAGAAAAATAATGAAGATTCTACTTACAGAAATTTGCATGTTTTCAGACTAAAACAAACAGACTTTCTGCATTTAATCATAAAGGAACTTACTGTCATGTGATTAAAAAAAAAAAAAAAAAAGCCTTGACAAAGAAAAGTATCACCTGAATCTTGAAAAAAATAAAAACACAGTGGAGTGAAATGGCATTATTGTATATCTAAATCCTGGAAGAATGTCTGTTCAATTCCATTAATGAGTCTGATGTCTTCTTAACACAGTGCAATCCATGACTTATTTCCTTTCTCATGGAAAATAAACAAGAGTAATAGATTGTGATCTTTATTATAGACTACAGTGAAATCTGATGTATCTCTTTTTTTCAGATAACAGCATATAATATTACAAAAAATGAATACATGATGTCTGTTTAGGAGCTCTGGAGGTGCAGTGTCTAAAACACTCAGCTGCTAATCAAAAGGTTGGCAGTTTCAATCCACCAGTTGCTCCTCAGGAGAAAGATGTGGCATCTATTTCCCTAAGATTTACAGCCTTGGAAACCCTACAGGGCAGTTCCACCCTGTCCTATAGTGTCACTATGAGTCGGAATCAGCTCAGTAGCAGTGGGTTTGTTGATTTTGGCTGGAATGTCTGTGTAATTGCTTCGAGAAATATCACTCTGTAGAGAACGTACTCTTACTTGCTAGTTTACATATCTACTAAGAAGTTGCCTGTCCATTGAAATTGTCTCAAATTAGGAAACATAGTTATGAGTATATATTAAGAAACCAATCATTTCTGCCTGAAGCAGGGAAAGTAAACGAGAAAGAAGACCTCTTCTCTTCAAACTGTTCACTAATTAAATGTGTCTTTGGGGCTTAGCTGTAGGCCCAGGTCAAAGACCTTTGTTTCAATCTATCAATCAGTATAGCCTGGTTCCTGAAACCCTCTTTTAAAAAGGAAACTCTCACTAGAATGTCATGGAAAAACATGTGTACGATATCTGAATGTTGACCAAGGTTGCCTTCTTTAAAATAAACTTGATAGCAGCAGAGGAAAAACAATTAAAGTAACAAAGTTTGAACTTGTATTTCTTGATGTACTGAAATGTCTGTGATACTATATTAAAAAATCAAAGTTGATTTAAGGAAGAGAAATGGGCCATCTCTCATTTGGGGTATATCCTAAAATAGTATCATTTAGGTAAGGCAAAGTTATACAGTTTGTCATGTTTTCATTGATTGATTGATTTGTTTATTCATTAAATTATATGCATTATTCTTTTCAAATTGCCATATAATCATATTCAACAAGTCCATTTTACTGGTAGTCATCTAAACATTATACCTTAAGAAGCTCCTTCAGGTAGAGTTTCCCAGAGGTCTCTGAAAAGTGGACCCTACTGGACTATTACTATTTAAGAATCTGGTATGTAGAGGCGGCAGATCTCATTAAGGAGCACCGCTTATAGAATGTTGTTTTTCTTTTATTTCTACCCAGGATTGTCACATAGTTTACACAAATACTATACTAAGTACATGAGTTTCAATGATAAATACTTCTTATCTGTGGCCCTCAAAGAACTTATAGATTATGGGAAGGGGCAGACAAACACCTATATATTCATACAACACCATGTTATTGAAAGTAAGAATACATTTATTTAAGAATATTACAACACTTTGATATTTAATGATTTTTTTTTCAGAAATATGTTCTGTCATACTTCTATAGTCTGTTAGTAAAGATTAGCTGAAACCATATGGAATGCCATATCATACACTTGTATGATGGATTTGACATCATGGTTTACAGTTTAGTGAAATCTATGAAACTCTTTAATCCCAAAACTAATCCTAAATATATAACTGCATGTTGCTTAAGTGCTAAATTCATATTTTTGATTAATTTTAGTCTTACAACCACTAAATTTTTTACATATTTATTTTCAACAAAGATGTTCTATTTCTAAAGCTAATAACAAATTAGATTTTTCCTTTTTCAGTTTTTCTTCTTATATTTAACACATTGTTTTATTCTGTGAAGATATTTTGGAATCTTAACTCTTTTGTCATGTAACAGACTTAGTACTTAAGCTTCATGTCATCAAAATGATAATATTTCTCATATTGTTAAATAACAAATAAAATGCTGATAAGACAGAGATAAATGCAGATTCTTATAACTTATTGTAAGCAGTAAATCCTTCCAATGAGGCAGGCCGCCATGGTTTTCTCCATTCCTCTCCCTGCTGGCATCGTTAGGCCTCAGAAAAAACCACCACCCCCACTGAGGCCTGATGTTTATTAACAAGATTAGAAAGAAACAGTTCTGGGCTAGCCACCCTTACCCTCCTCAGGAAGTCAAGGGAGCGTGATGCAGTAAGATGTTTGTTGTTGTTGTTGTTGTTAGGTGTCATCAAGTTGGTTCCGACTCTTAGTGACCCTATGTACATAAGAACAAAACACTGCATAGTTCTGCGCCATCCTCACAATCATTGTTATGCTTGAGCCCCTTGTTGCAGCCACGGTGTCAATCCATCTCGTTGAGAGTCTTCCTCTTTTTCAATGACCCTCCACTTTACCAAGCATGATGTCCTTCTTCAAGGATTGAGCCCTCCTGGTAACATGTCCAAAGTACGTGACATATAGTGTCATCATCCTTGCTTCTAAGGAGCATTCTGGCTATACTTCTTCCAAGACAGATTTGTTCATTCTTTGACAGTCCATGGTATATTCAATATTCTTTGCCAACACCATAATTCAAAGTCATCAATTCTACTTCGGGCTTCCTTATTCATTGTCCAGCTTTCACGTGCATATGAGGTGATTGAAAACATCATCGCTTGGGTCAGGTGTACCTTAGTCTTCAAGGTGACATCTTTACTTTTTAACACTTTAAAGAGGTCTTTTGCAGCAGACTTACCCAATGCAATGTATTGTTTGATTTCTTGATTGCTGTTTCCATAGGTGTTGATTGTGGATCTAAGTAAAATGAAATCCTTGACAACTTCAGTGTTAAAAGAGTTAAAAACATACAATTAATCACTTAGGCTGGGTGTATAAAATAGCTAGGAGAAGAAGTTTTCTTAGTTTCCTCAGCTATAATGCAGGTGGGGCAAACACAGCAGAAGCTTACAGTCCACGTAAGTGGACCTACATGGCCAGGGGGAGACTGGCAGTAGGTAGGGTCCCATTTAAGCCCCTCACTCATGGCACAAAGTGGGGTGTGCAAGGAAGAGTTATCATCTCTGCTCAAAAAGCTTTTGAGGGGAGGAACTGCTCACGATTGAACTTTTCTTGTTGTATGCTGTCTGATTTTTGTAAGTAATAAAAGCTACTTTCCACGTGCTAATGTATGGTCAGGCTCTGATAGAAACGACACTTCCTTTTATGGATCAGTCCATATTAATCGGCTTCCTTTTATGGATCAATCCGTATTAGTTATTGGTGCCCTTTTTCTAATGGCCTCTTGGCTATCTAGAAATTGAGTGCAACCTGTGAGCACCATGCAGATTTGGAGTGTCGTCTCACAGTTATGGTGTAGTTGAGCAGGACGTGTTGTCCTACACTGATACACATAAGCTGTGGAATTCCATCATATTGAAAAAACACTTCCACAACTTACTAGCTGTGTGACCTGAGCTACATTACTTTAACTCTTTAAGCACAAGTTTCCTCATCTCAAAATGAGAATAATAATAGTTTGCATCCAGAAGCAACTCCTGGAAATGTAGGAGCTCAATAAATACTACTTTGGATAGAGTTGTCAAAGAAGGTACTAATTTACCAATTATTCTAGCATCTGAACTATTTTTTAAAAACTTGTCCACAAGGTAATGTTTTACTGAAGTCTCAAAATGTTATTTTTTATTATATGTACTCATTTACTTGTCTAGAAAATTAAGATACAGTTGATTAATAACACATATTATTTGTCAGGTACACAAGCACAGTCCCTATAATGATTCATTTTAGAATTTTGCCTAGGATTAGTGACTTGAACTACATAATAAATTTTTTTTAAAAAGAAATTTTTGACTGTTCACTACGCATGAAAAAAGGCAAAGATACAGCACATGTCACTCTAATGTTCATAAATAGATTGTTAAGTCCCTAAATTTTACACCCTAGTATAAACCAAAAAACCCCCACTGCCATCAAGTCAATTCCAACTCATAGTGACCCTATAGGACAGAGTAGAACTGCCCCACTGGGTTTCCAAGGAGCAGCTGGTGAATTCGAATTACTGAATTTTTTGATTAGCATCCATAGCTCTTAACCACTGTGCCACCAGGGCTCCACACCCTAGTATACTGAGACATAATTCATCTAGACCATCTATGTCCAATAGATTAAAAAAAAAAGTTCTATATCTGTGTTGTCAAATACAGTAGGTAGTAGTCACATGCAACATTGAAATTTGTCTAGTGTAATTGAGAGACTGAATTTTAAATTTTTTTTTCTTTTTTAAAATTGTAAAAATGTATAACACATTTGCCAGTTCAACATTTTTTCAGGTGTATAATTTAGTGATTTTAAATTTTACTTACTTTTAATTAGTTAAAATTTAAATATCTGTATGTGGCTAGTGGCTACTCTCTTCCATAGCACAGATCTTGACAAAGCAATTTGCAAATATACTGCACAACTCATTTTTCTCTTCACTCATTTTAATGAGTTTTAGGGATGGGGGCTCACTTTAGCAGAATTTTGCTTTCCCTAACAATCTTTTAAATCTGAATTGTCATCCACTTAATAGAGAACAAAGAAGCTAAATAGATATTGAGTTGTTTTAGTTTTCAATCATTTAGAGTAAGCCATCAGCCTAAATTAATAGGTCTTTTCATGTTGTCAGTATATTGCTCCAAACACGACTAAAAAACAAAAACTGAAAAAAACAAAAAGAGCAGTGAGTGGTGTTTAAATAAAATCAGTCAAAAGCAACAATAACCTTCAGATTATATTGATAGTGATTTTTTTCCTTTTTTTTTTTTTTTTGTGGTGATTGACATCACTCTCTTATTCTTGGTCCCATGTTCACCATTATTTTATATAACTTTCATAGAATTTGTCAAAGGACAACCTATTTTAAGACCACCATGTTTCTTTTGTTATCTTCTCCTCTGCTTCCTCTTGAGGATCATTCATGAATGTAGTCAGTACTATATCTGCAAGAGCTTCTCATCCTTAATGGGCTTCAGTCCCAGGCTTTGGAATTTTCCCTATTGTTTCTCTATTTTAAAATGAACTTTCTAAAGTTTAATATTTACATATTCAATTATTTTCTAACTTCACTCTCCCAGGCTATTACCCACTCTAAGGTGGCTTTCGAGGACCACTTCATTTTTAAAAGCATCAATTTTCTCTTTTTCAGCCTCCTAGCTTTCAGGAAACTAAATCTCCGTTCCAAGGTCTGATTTTCTTCATTCCAAATGATAGCAACAACCGCAGCACACTTTAGCACTGCTCAAAGAACCTTAAGCTTTCAGGAAATAAAAAAGAATATAAGTATTAATGAAGGCAGAAACTAAGACTGGGTAATTTCTTCAATTCTTTTGGCAAAATAAAATAATAGTTAAAATTAGAATTAAAACAGCAGTGTTTTTAGGTTCTTTTTCTCTTCACCAGTCGGTTAAATCATCAAAAGAGAAGGAAAATTCTTATCAGCTGAATAGTCTTTTGGTGAGTAAGTAGATGCCCACACAGTCGGAACCACTATTACACTTTGCTCCTATTTTAGGTTTGAGAGTATTTCTGATCTATGGTAGAAAAACTTCACCTACCTCCTGCATCTAGCAAATCCTGTAGTATGCTATCTTCTGAAGACATCACTTTTGTTCTTTCTTCTGCTATTATAACAGTTTTTTCTTGATTGTTTTCTAGTCTTTTAAATAACAAATCTTTTATTTTTGAGACTCTGCAACCACAAGGTATGCACTCCTGCTTGAGTCTCTTTTTTATAGAAACACCTGGTTTACTTAATACATTCCAATCCAAGGTTAATGACTATGCTTATTAATGCATGGCATTATTTTGGCATTAACCAGATGAAAATACCCTTTTCTATAAAAACATTTCTAATTATATAAAAACAACAAACATTTACTTTTAAAAATAAAAACTTAGTCACGGTCGTATTAAAATTATAAAGTTAAGAGAGAACAGCAACTTAATGATAAACATACTCTTTTTCAGTGAATGATCCTATTCAAGATATATATTCCGTTTTACCCCAACTCTTCAAAATATGAGCATAATGCAGCTTGAGTCAGAGGTGAAATTGGAGTTAGATAACTAAATTCTCTTGTGTAACATACTATATTGACATAAGTAATTCTAAATGGTATATTCATCATACTAATACTGTTATTTTTTAATGTTTTCATTTTTGTTGCTGGTCTTAATATTTCTTATTTCAAATAATTTATATTTAAGAGAAATTCTTAAGTCATTTTGTTACGAAGATACTGTTCTTGAAGAATATGCTATTTTGTTTTATTTTTGTTCTTAGTACTTGTATACATGAGACCAACAACAAAGTAAAAAAAAAAAAAAAAAAAAAAAAAGGAAGATCAATTAAAACCTTATTATGAATTATCTACATACTCCTGAGGTTCTCTGAGTTAAAGCATTTAACTCAAGAGAAATGTACTTTGATTTTTTTTAAAGGTTGCCGTGAAGGTTATCAACAAAATCTGAGGGAAGTAAAAGCTGCAAGCTGTTGTGATTATAACACACCATCAGTGAAAGTCAAGTTTCCTATCTTTGACTGCCAAAGGTGTAAATGAGCATTTGAGACTAGTGCTAATTGCAGCAATCTAAAACAGAAACTGCTGTTCTTAAGTCTAAGAGGCAAAGTGAGATCCAGCATCGATTTCTAACGTGTGTAATTTTAGAACTCCTTCCTGTGGTACTGTGTTTGATCTTTCCAACAACGGTTCACGTTTAAATCATCAATCTAAAGTATTTTATTTAAAATTATCTTTAAAGCATTCATAAACACCAATTTGTAATTAATAATCAAGGTAAAATATTTCTAATCAATAAAGTCCTTTAGTGTGATGTTTGATACTCAGACTTAACTAGACATTCAAAATAAATTAACTGATAATCTTTCCAAAAAAAAAAGAGCCTTAGCAGTAATGTATTTATTTATACTGTTAACATAAATTTGCAGATATAGATGATAGATTTTGATTTTGAGGGTGAGGAATTAGTATTCCCAGGGTATGTAAATATATATTATATATATAAAAAGTGCCGTCGAGTCAATTCTGACTCATAGTGAGCCTATAGGACAGAGAAGAACTGCCCCATGGGTCAGCCTTGGAAATCCAATGGGGCAGTTCTATTCTGTCCTATAGGGTTGCTATGAGTTGGCATCCACTCCTTGGCAATGAGTAATCTTTACGGAAGCAGACTGCAACATCTTTCTGCTGTGGAGCAGCTAGTTCATACCACCCACCTTTCAGTTAGCAGTTAAGCACTTAACCACTGCACCACCAGGGCCCATAGTAAAGAAAAAACAATTAACGCTACCAAAGAGAAAAGAGAAATTGACAACAAAGGAATGACAGGTAGTCTAAAAACTTACTTCTCATCAACAAAAATGTTGCCAGAAGACAATGAAATACTGTAATCAAAGAGCTGAGAGGAGACACAGAAACATACACACAGCACATCTGTGATCAATTTTGGATGTGTCACCTGTTATGCTTGAGTAAAAAATAACAGATCAGAGATAATAATATTTTAACAAAAATTAATACTTATGTACAAGTAATACAGTATTTGTTGCTAATGTTAGTTGTCATTGAGTCGGTTCTGACTCATAGAGACCCCACATACAACAGAATGAAACATTTCCCAGTCCTGCGCCATCCTCACAATCCTTGCTATGTTTGAGCCCATTGTTGTAGACGCTGTGTCAGTCCATCTCAGTGAAGGTCTTCTTCTTTTTCACTAACCCTTTACTTTACCAAGCATGATGTTCTCCTGGGACTGGTACCTCCTGATGATATATCCAAAATACATAAAATAAAGTCTCTCCAACTTCCCTTCAAAGGAGCATCCTGGCTGTACTTTTTCCAAGAAAGATTTGTTCGGTCTTCTGGCAGTCCATTATACATTTAATATTCTTCGCCAACACTATAATTCAAGTGCATCAATTCTTCGGTCTTCCTTTTTCACTATCTGGTTTTTTAATGCTTATAAGGTGATTTAAAATACCAAGGCTTGGGTCAGGCTCACCTTAGTCCTCAAATTGACTTCTTTGCTTTTTAACACTTTAAAGAGTTCTTTTGTAATAGATTTACACAATGCAACAGGTCATTTGATTTCTTGACTTGGATTGTGGATCCAAGTAAAATGTAATCCTTGACAACTTCAATATTTTCTCTGTTTATCATGATGTTGTGATGATTTTTGTTTTCTTTATGTTAAGGTGTAATCCATACTGAAGGTTGTAGTCTTTGATCTTCATCAGTAAGTGCTTTGAGTCAATAAAATACAGGTAAACTTCTTTCTGGGATTCTCTTCTTTCAGCCAAGATCCATCTGACATCAGCAATGATATTCTTTGTTCTAAGTCCTCTTCTGAATCTGGCTTGAATTTCTCGTAGTTCCCTGTCGATGTACTGCTGCAACCAATATAGTATTTAGAAAATAAAAAACCATTAAAAATAATTCCAATTATCCAGCTAATAATTCTAATTGTTTTCTATAGTTTAGAAATTTCAATAACCTCAAGCAGCATTTTTTAAAATCATTATTCTAGTTTATTTTCTGCAATTAAAAAAAACAGTGGGGTGATCGTTTTAAAATATAGTTGCATAGGAAAAGCGTTATTGGGTTCTAGTTACATATTGCTATGTAACAAACCACTCCAAACTCTTTGTTGTGTGCTGTAGGGTTGATTCCAACTCATAGCAGCCCTATAGGACATAGTAGAATTGCCGCATAGGGTTTCTTAGGCTGTAATCTTTAAGGAAGCATATGGTCAAGTCTATTCTCCCACAGAACCGCTGGTGGGCTTGAACAGTTGACCTTTCTAGTTGGCAGCCAAGCACTTAACCACTGCAGAACCAGGGCTTCTCTTCAGAACTTAGTACCTTGAAATTATAACTCACTTTGCTTACAGTTCTGTGGCATAGGAAGTTGGGAGGTGCTTGGTTGGATTCTTTGTGTCCAATGTAGTGTATCAAGTGGGGCTACGGGAGCTGGAGGATCCACTTCCAAGATAGACTTTTAGTCACATACTCACATGCCAGGCACCTTGGATTTTTTTTCTCTGTCTCTCTCTCCTTAAAGTTTAGTACTCCCAATCTCCAAATGGCTTTCACTTTTCACAGCTTTGAGAAACCAGTTTGCCCTTTAATTTTTCTGTCTGGATATCTCCTTCTCCAGATCCACCAGCTCATTAAACCCATATTCTATTTTTCACATTACCCCAGACAACAGTTTCAATAAACTTTATGCCATTACATAACAAAAGCCATCTTTCTTTATCTCCAGTTCAATATTCTCACTGTCCTTCCAGCCTCCCCTTACAGTCTCCTTGAGACCCTTCCAGGTTTCTCTACTGCCTTGTTCTGGCTGCTACCCACTTAACTATTAACAAGTTCCATATGAACACTTTGTAGTAAACCATACTAAAACTTACTTAATTGTTTAAAATATCATTTTGTTTTGCTCACATTTTTATGAGTTAAGAATTAAGGAAGTGTTTGTGTAGGTGGTTTATTTCTGATCTGTGTAATGTCACCTGAGATGACTAGGGGTGAAGGATTGATTTCCATTATGGGCTTTTTTACTCATGTGTCCGCTTTGATGTTCTGTGTACTCTATCTCCAAAGCTTCTTTATGTGCCTGAAATTTTCACAACATGGTGGTGTCAGAGTAATTGCACTTCTTAAAGTCTAGGGGCTGCAAAAATGAGGGAGCAGAAGCTACCAGACTAATAAAGGCCTTCTGCTGAAACTGGCACAGTATCACTCCTGCCTTATTACATTGGTCATTTCAGTCATAGAGCCTCCTACACTAGAAGGGGTGGAGAAATAGACTATCTCTCTGATAAAGGAGTGAATTAACAATGTCAATTATAGATGAGTATATCTAATAGTAAATGGTGTTGTGACCTTTCTTGGAAAATATAATCTGTTAAATTGTCATTTTTAATATAAATCAAATATACAAATAATAAATTATTCAGATAGAACATTAAAGTTAACACCTTGTAAATGTGAATAGATATTCTAATCAATCTTTTTTGAAAACAGGAAGATATTTAACATACTTTCATTAAAGTATAACTCCAATTAGATTATTACGAAGTCATATTTTAGTATATGAATTAAACCACCTATAAAATATAGTATAAGATTCTATACAGTAAATAGTAAGATATACTCTTTATATACACAATAAATATTTAAGAACATATAGAAAAAGGACTATTTAGTTAAGAAATTTCTTAAAAAAAGAATTAAATTACATTAATCTTTGTAGTTTTCACATTAACTAAAACACTATTATTTTGCATGAGCTGTATATTTCAACCGAAATTTTAAAAAGAATTAAAGATACGTGGATGTGAATAGCTTAAAAGCAGAATCCATAATCCATTTCACATCATTATTGAAGTAATAATTCTGTGGAGGACATTTTCCATTGTTATTCGAACAACAATTCATTTAATTTACCCAGTTTAAAAGAAATTTGCTTTCTTAGTGGGAAAACGTTCTTTAGGAGCTAAATGCTTACTATTCCTTCAGATATGGTGGAAATGGTATATCTAAGATTCATTTTTCTGCATTCAGAATTAAGTCTTATTAGAACAGTTTTAACTTCTTTCAATTTTGTAATGAATTTTATTTCAGTATTATTGCTTGATTTCACTTTGTCATATATCTTAGTGATAATATATCATCATGCTGTGAAGTTAAAACAGCTGACTGATATTGTAGGGCTTCTTTCTTATGTGCACATTAAGAATCTCTGTTTTATTTTTAACATTTTATCAATGCAGTTATTTGGTTGTGGTTCCATTTAAGATTTATACATGCTAGTAAATTACTTTATATGCGGGGGTGAATTAACCAGTAAGCAAGATACTAACTGGCTTAATTGTGTTTACTTACTAATCTGTAGTGCAAGATTTCACATGGGGTTCACCATGTCTTTGATGTGGTAAAAATGGATAAAATTGTGCACTACAGATTAGTAAGTAACCAACAGTGCATACCTTGCTTATTGGGTAATCAGTCTCTGCTTTTATGCCATTTTTAGAAAAACCCACTTATATGAAATAAAACAGCAGAATAGGCAAACAATCATTAAAAAATCAGTCCTGTGAAATCCCTCTTGAAATGGTCCTAAGAAAACTGTAAAAACAAGATAAATTCAATTTTATTTTCTAGGCACTGCTGTGTTTCAGGTAACTCACCAAGGGAATGTGGTGATTTAATTGTATGGATGGCACAGCAAGAGATCCTCTGAAGTTAGACTGAAGTTGGCTCTGTAGTATCTTGCTTCTTTTTCACACAAACACACACTTTCTTTGGATACTCAGTGTGATATTCAGTAAGCATGGGTATGAGGGGCTAACAAAGAAGAAATGCTGTTATTTATTATTCAGTACTGTCCTGGGGTCCTTTGCCACTTGGAGTTAACGTACTTCCATATGAAATATTTAAGTCTCAACAATTCATTCCAGGCAAATCCATATTAGACAATGTACATAAATCAAGAAAAACAGGACTAAAAGCTTGAGCTTTCATCATTTAAATCCTATTTTTTAAAAAATTAGCTAAACAAAGGCTTTGTGAATAATTCCTACAGTCTTTGAAAACCAATTAGAATTCATTCACAGAAATCTTTACATTCAATTCTCAAATTTCCACATGCACATTATCCAAATAATTTGACAAATCCAATTGTCAAAATATCTTTAGTGAAAGAAAATTTTCTTGATTTCTACTAAATTGTGTGCTTTTTAAATCTGTTTTCACTCTTTATTTACAATACTTACCAAAGATTCTAGAAGTTAGCAGGAAACATAGCACTTACTAGCCCATTTTCCACAAATGATGTGAGGTAAAACAACACTCTGTGTATGTGCTTATTAATCATCTCAGAGAGCAATGTTTGGTCCTCATGTGCAGGATCTTCATATATATATAATTTTTTTTCGTCTAGGTTCACATGTAGAATTTTTTATTTTGATTCTTATTACAAAATAAATTTAGCAGCTTAATACAACATGCGAATATTGTTGAGTCAGGAGTCCAGGCACAGCTTGACTGGTCCTCTGCTCAGGGTCTCATAACGCTGCAATGCAGGTGTCTGTTGGGCTGTGCTGAATTCTTTCTGAAGCTTTGACTGGGAAAAGATAACTTCCAAACTACCACAGATTGCTCATAGCATTCATTTCACTGGCTGTAGGACTCATGTCAGCTTACTTCTTCAAGGCCAGCAGGAGATTGAATCACTGAGAAGGCCTAGGTCTCTCTTTCAATGGCTATCACCTGATTAAGGCAGGCACAACTAGGATTACCACGAGGGCCAAAGATGAAGAAATTGAAGATTTTTACCAATTTCTGCAGTCTGAAGTTGATCAAACATGCAATCAAGATGAATTGATAATTACTGGTGATTGGAACACAAAGTTGGAAGCAAAGAAGAAGGATAGGTAATTTGAATTGAAATTGCATGACAGAATTTTGCAAGACCAATGACTTCTTCATTGCAAATACCTTTTTTCAACAACATGAATGGCAACTCTACACATGGACCTCACCTGACAGTATACACTGGAGTCAAATTGACTACATCTGTGGAGACAATGGAAAACTCAGTATCAGCAGTCAGAACAAGGCCAGAGGCCAACTACGGAACAGACTATTAATTGCTCATATTCAAATTCAAGTAGAAGCTGAAGGAAATTAGACCAAGTCCATGAGAGTTGAACTATGACCTTGAGTATATCCCACCTGAGTTTAGAGACCGTCTAAAGAATAGATTTGAAGTGTTGAACACTAATGATGGAAGGCCAGACAAGTTGTAGAAGGACATCATACATGAAGAAAGCAAGAGGTCATCAAAAAGAGAAGAAAGAAAGAAAAGACCAAAACGGATGTCAGAAGAGACTCTGAAACTTAATCTTGAACACTGAGCAGCTAAAGCAAATGGAAGAAAGGATGAAGTAAAAGAACTGAACAGAAGATTTCAAAGGGTGGCTCTAGAAGGCAAAGTAAAGTATTATAATGACATGCAAAGACCTGGAGGTAGAAAACCAAAAAGAAAAGAACACACTCAGCATTTCTCAGGCTGAAAGAACTGAAGAAAAAATTCAAGCCTTGAGTTGCAATATTAAAGGATTCTACCGGGAAAATATTAAACAACACAGGAAGCATCAAAAGAAGACGGAAGGAATACACAGAGTCACTATACCAAAAATAATTGGTTGACGTTCAACCATTTCGGGAAGTAGCATATGATCAGGGACTGATCGTACAGAAGGAAGAAGTACAAGCTTCACTGAAGGCACTGGCAAAAAACAAGACTCCAGGAATTGACGGAATACCAATTGAGGTGATTCAACAAAGGGATGCACTGCTGAAGTGCTAACTCATCTATGCCAAGAAATTTGGAAGACCGCTACCTGGCCAACCAAGTGGGAGAGATCCGTATTTATGCCTATTCCAAAGAAAAGTGATCAACGGAATGGAGAAATTACCCAGAAATATTATTAATATCACACACAAGTAAAATTTTGCTAAAGATCACTCAAAAGCGGCTGCAGCAGTACATCAACAGAGAACTGCCAGAAATTTAAGCTGGATTCAGAAGAGGACGTGGAACCAAGGATATTATTGCTGATGTGAGAAGCATCCTGGCTGAAGGCAGAGAATATCAGAAAGATGATTACCTGTGTTTTATTAAATATGCAAAGGCATTTGACTGTGTGGATCATAACAAATGAAGGATAACATTGTGAAGAAAAGGAATTCCAGAACTCTTAACTGTGCTAATGAGGAACCTATACATAGATGAAGAGGCAGTTGTTAGAACAGAACAAGGGGACAGTGCATGGTTGAAAGTCAGGAAAGGTGTGTGTTAGGGATGTATCCTTTCACTGTACTTATTCAATCTGTATGCTGAGAAGATAATCCGAAAAGCTGAACTATATGATGAAGAAGGGGGCATCAGGACTGGAGAAAGACTCATTAACAACCTACAATATGCAGATGATACAACCTTGCTTACTGAAAGTGAAGAAGACTTGAAGCACTTACTGATGAAGATCAAAGACCACAGCCTTCAGTATGGATTACATCTCTACACAAAGAAGACAAAAATCATCACAACTGGACCGATAAGCAACATCGTGATCAATAGAGAAAAGATTGAAGTTGTCAAGGATTTCATTTGACTTGGATCCACAATTAACGCCCACGGAAGCAGCAGTTAGGAATCAAAGAACACATTTCATTGGGCAAATCTGCTGCAAAAGATCTTTTTAAAGTGTTAAAAAGCAAAGATGTCACGTTGAAGACTTATGTGTGCCTGACACAAGCCATAGTGTTTTCTTTCTTTCTTTTTTTTAAATTGTACTTTAGATGAAGATTTACAGAACAAACTAACTTATCATTAAACAGTTAGTAAACATATTAATTTATGACATTGATTAACAAACCCACAACATCTCAATAGTCTCCCTTCTACACCAGGTGTTGCCTATTACTAGCTTTCTTATCCACTCCTGCCTTCTAGTACTTACCCCTGGGCTGGTGTGCCCCTTCAGTCTCATTTTGTTTCATGGGCCTGTCTAATCTTTGGCTGAAGGGTGAACCTCAGGAATGACTTCATTACTGAGCTAAAAGGTTGTCCAGGGGCCATACTCTCAGGGTTTCTCCAGTCTCAGTTGGGCCAGTAAGTCTGGTCCTTTTTTGTGAGTTAGAATTTTGTTCTACATTTCCTCCACCTCTGTCCAGAACCCTCTATTGTGTTCCCTGTCAGAGCAGTCAGCGGTGGTAGCCGGGTACCATCTAGTTGTTCTGGGCTCAGTCTGGTGGAGGTTGTGATAGTTGTGGTCCATTAGTCCTTTGGACTAATCTTTCCCTTGTGTCTTTAGTTTTCTTCATTCTCCATTACTCCCAAAGGGGTGAGACCAGTGGAGTATCTTAGATGGCCGCTCACAGGATTTTAAGACCACAGACACTACTCACCAATACAGAATGTAGAACATTTTCTTTATGAACTATGTTATGTCAGTTGAGCTAGATGTTCCCCAATACCGTGTTCCCACAGCCCCCAGCCCAGCGATTCAGTCCCTCAGGGAGTTGGGATGTGTCTATGGAGTTCCATGACCTTGCCTTGTACAATTTGTGCTTATTTCCCCAGTATTGTGTACTGTTTTACTTAGTGTTTTTCCATCCCAACCCCATCCCTCCCTCATAACCGTCAAAGATTGTTTCTTTTTGTGTGTACACCTTTTCATGAGTTTTTGAAGTAGTGGTCTCATACAATACTTCTCCTTTTGTGATCAACTTATTTCACTCAGCATAATGCCCTCCAGAAACATCCATGTTATGAGATGCTTCACAGATTCATCATTGTTCTTTATAGTTGTGTAGTAATCCATTGTGTGTATGTACCATAGTTTGTTCATCCATTCAGCTGTCAAAAGGCATCTAGGTTGTTTCCAACTTTTTCTATTGTGAAAAATGTTGCAATGAACATGGATGTGCATATGTCTATTAGTGTGATGGCTCTTATTTCTCTAGGATGTATTCCTAGGGATGGGATTGCTGGATCATATGGTATTTGTATTTCCAGCTTTCTAAGGAAGTGCCATATCATTTCCCACAATGATTGTATCATTTTGCATTCCCACCAGCAGAGCATAAGAGTTCCGATCTCCCCACAGCCTCTCCAGCATTTGTTGTTTTCTGTTTTTTTGACTCCTGCCAGTAATGCTGGGGTGACATGATATCTCATTGTGGTTTTGATTTGCATTTCTTTAATGCCTAGTGATCACAAACATTTCCTTATGTGTCTGTTAGCTGCTTTATTGTCTTCTTTGGTGAACTGTCTCTTCATTTCCTTTGCCCATTTTTAATTGGATTATTTGTCATTTGTTGTTGAGGTGTTGAATTTTCTTGTAGATTTTAGAGATTAGACCTTTGTAGGATTTGTAATAGCCAAAAATGTTTTCCCAGTCTCTTTTTACTCTTCTGGTGAAGTCTTTTGATAAGCATAATTGTTTAATTTTTTGGAAGATACCAGTTATCTAGCTTATCTTCTGGACTTTGTGTGTTGTTTGTTATGGTTTGTTTCCTGTTAATACTGTGTATTAGGGCCTGTAGTGTTGATCCTATTTTTCCATCTACGAACTTTATAGTTGTTGGCTTTATATTTAAGTCTTTGATCCATTTTGAATTAGTTTTTGTGTATGGTGTGAGGCATGGGTCCTGTTTCATTTTTTTGCAGATGGACATCCAGTTTTGCCAGTGTCATTTGTTAAAGGGACTGTCTTTTCCCCATTCAGTGGACTTTGGTCCCTTGTCTAAGATCAGATGACCGTAGGTAGTTGGATTTACATCTGGGTTCTCAATTTTGTTCCATTGTTCAATGTATCTGTCGTTGTACCAATGCCAGGCTGTTTTGACGACTGTAGCTGTATAGTAGGTTGTGAGGTTAGGTACTGTGAGTCCTCCTATTTTATTCTTTTTCAATAGTTCTTTACTTATCTGGGGCTTCATCCCTTTCCATATAAAGTTAATGATTAGTTTTTCCATCTCTTTAAAGAATGTTGTTATTTCGATCAGGATTGCATTGTATTTGTAAATTGCTTTGGGTAGAATTGTCATTTTCACAATATTGAGTCTACCTATACATGAGCATGGTATGTTTTCCCATTTATGTAGATCTCTTTTGGTTTCTTGTGGTAGTGTTTTGTAGTTTTCTTTGTATAGGTCTTTTATATCCCTGGTTAGATATATTGCTAAGTATTTTATTTTTTAGGGGCTATTATAAATGGTATTATTTTACTGATTTCCTTTTCATCATTTTCTTTATTGGCATATAGGAATCCAACTGATTTTTGTGTGTTTATCTTGTATCCTACCACTCTGCTGAATCTTTCTATTATTTCCAGTAGTTTCCTGGTGGATTCTTTAGGGTTTTCTATGTATAATATCATATCATCCTCATATAGGAACAGTTTATCTTCTTGATTACCAATTTGGATACCCTTTATTTCTTTTTCTTGCCTTATTACTCTAGCTAGGACTTCCAGCACAATGTTGAATAAGAGTGGAGATAAAGGCCATCCTTGTCTTGTTCCTGCTTTCAAGGGGAATATTTTCAGCCTCTCTCCATTAAGAATGATGCTGGCCATTGGTTTTTCATAGATGCCCTTTATGTTGGGAAATTTCCCTTCCATACCTATTTTTTTGAGAGTTTTTATCAAGAATGCGTGTTAGACCTTGTCGAATGCCTTTTCTGCGTCAGTTGAGATTATCATGTGATTCTTTTCTTTTCTTTTATTTATGTGGTGAATTATGTTGATTGTCTAATGTTGAACCACCCATGCACACCTGGTATGAATCCTACTTGTCCAGGATGTATTTTTTTTTTTTTTGATATGATGCTGAATTCTATTGGCTCAAATTTAGTTGAGAATTTTTGCATCTATATTCATGAGAGATATTGGTCTGTAATTTTCTTTTTTTGTGGTGTCTTTGCCTGGTTTTGGTATCGAGGTTATGCTGGCTTCATAGAATGAATTTGGAAGCACCACTTCTTTTTTTTATGTTCTGAAATAGTTTGAGTAGTACTGGTGCAAGTTCTTCTCTGAATGTTTGGTAGAGTTCTCCAGTGACGCCATCTGGCCAGGCCTTTTTTTTTGTTGTTTTTGTTGGAAGTTTTGTTTTTTTTAAATCACCTTTTCAATCTCGTCTTTTGTTATGGGTCTGCTCAGATTTTCAACATCATTTTGTGTTAGTTTGGGTAGATAGTGTGTTTCTAGAAATTTGTACATTTCCTCTAGGTTTTCAAATTTGTTGGAGTGTATTTTTTTCATAATACTCTGTTATGATCCTTTTCATTTGAGTCTTTTGTAATGTCCCCCATTTCTTTTCTTATTTGGGTTATTTGCACCCTGTCCTGGTTTTTGTTTTTTGTTTTTTTTGTCAGTTCAGCCAGTGGTTTGTCAATTTTGTTGATCCATTCGGAGAACCAACTTTTTGGTTTTGTTGATTCTTTCTATTGTTTTTCTATTCTCTATTTCATTTGTTTCTGCTCGAATCTTTATTATTTCCTTTCTTCTGGTGACTGTGGGCTTCTTTTGCTGTTTTCTTTCTATTTGTTCTAGCTGTGTAGCTTATGTTTTGATTTTGTCCCTTTCTTCTTTTTTGATTTGTACATCTGTTGTTTTAAATCGACCTCTGAGCACTGCCTTTGCTCTTCCCAAAGGTTTTGGTTTGATGTGCTTTCGTTCTCATTTGGTTCTAAGAATTTTTTTGATTCCATCTATGATTTCCTCTATTACCCAGCAGTTTTTAAGCAGGGTGTCATTCAGTTTCAATGTAATTGATTTTTTTTCCTTGCTCTTCCTGTTGTTAATTTCTACTTTGATGGCATTGTGATCAGAAAAGATACTTTGCATTAGCTCAATGCGCTGGACTTTGTTGATGGTTCCTCTGTGGCCTAAGATGTGGTCTATTCTGGAGAACGTTTAATGTGTGTTGGAAAGGAATGTATACTTTGCAGCTGTTGGTTGGAGTGTTTGATATGTGTCCATGAGGTCAAGTTGGCTGATTGTGCCCCTTAGATCTTTTGTATCTTTGTTGAGTTTCTTTGTAGATGTTCTGTCCTTTACCGAGAGTGGTGTGTTGAAGTCTCTTAGTATTATTGTGGAACTGTCAATTTCTCTTTTTAGTTTTGTTCAAGTTTGTTTTATGTATTTTGAAGCCCTGTCATTGAATGTATAGACATTTATTCTGGTTATGTCTTCATCATGGATCATCCCTTTAATCTATTATGGTGGATTTTGTTTTAAAGCCTATTTTGCCTGTGATTAGTATTGTCACTCCTGCTCTTTTCTGGTATAATTTTTCCATCCTTGATTTTTAATAAATTTACATCTTTGTTTCTAAAGTGCATCTCTTGTAGACAGCATATTGAAGTATCCTATTTTTCTCATCCATTCTGTCACTCTCTGTCTCTTTGTGGGTGCATTTAGGCTATTTACTTTTAGTGTAATTATTGATAGGTGTGAGTTTATTGCTGTCATTTTGTAGTGGGTTTTTTTATGGCACAGACATTTTCTTTGTTCCTCTTACTCTCTTGTGTTGAATTCCTTTTGTTTGTGGGTTTTTTCATTTCTTTAGTTTTTGTAGATTTTGGTGTTACTGAGACTTTATGTTTTTCTTCTTTATTTTGATAAGTAGGTTTGTTAACTTTTTTCTGGTTACCTTGAAATTTACCCTTATCTTCCCAAGTTTTAACCCGTCTATTATTACTTGGCATCACATTGCCTTCCTCTTCTTAGAAAGTTCTATACTTACACCATTTATTCCCTCTTTTGTTGCTCTGCCATTGTTGTCATTTACAGATTGACCTCTCCGGTCCCCTGTAGTAAATCTTTTGGTTTTGAATAGTCATTGAGAGTTCACTTTCTAGGTTGGTATTTGGCTGGTACAATCTTGCATACTCGATTCAGGCTCTCTTCTGATGTTTGTTCTCAAGCCAAAGGATTCCCTTCAATAATTCTTGTAAGTTTGGTTTGGTTTTTAGATAGTCCTTTAATTTCTGTTTATCTGGAAATGGCCTAATTTCACCATTATATTTAAATGAGAGTTTTGCAGTCTATATTATTCTTTTTTGGCAATTTTTTTCTTTCAAGATTTTATATATGTCATCCTATTGTTTATTGCCTTGGTTTCTTCCGAGTAATCAGAGCTTGTCTTATTGTTTCCCCTCTGTGTGTGACTTTTCTTTTTTCTTGATCTGCTCTCAGGATTCTGTCTTTGTCTTTGGTTTTAGCAAACGTGATTATGATATACGTTGGTGATTTTCTTTTGGGGTCTATCTTATATGGTTTTTGTTGAGCTTCTTGGATGGTCAACTTTTTGTCTTTCATTATATTAGGGAAGTTTTCTGTCAGAAATTATTCAGTGATCTTCTCTGTCTTTTATGTTTTCTCCCCCTTTTATGTTTTCTTTTGGAACTCCAATCATTTGCAAATTTTTGCTTTTGATTGTATTCCACATCATTCCACATCATGTTTCTTCCTTTTTCTTGGTTCTCTTTTCTAATTTTTCCACAAGCAGAGTTGTATCCAAGTGTTTGTCTTCCATTGTTTCACACTTGCTCCTCAGCCTTTCTATGATGCTGTCCATTTCTGAAATCTTGTTGTTTATCTTTTGGATTTATAATTGTAGTTTTTGTGTGATTTCTAGTTGTGAATTTATTTTTTCATTTTGTTCCTGTATTTTTCTGAATTCTTCCATTTTTGTCCGTATTTTCCATGAATTTGTCTGCCTTTTACATGAATTTGTTTATTTTTCCCTCGTTTTTGCCTGCTTTTTCCTTCAACTCTTGGATAGCTCTAAATATTAGAGATGTGAATTCCCTATCATGTAGTTCCAGTGCCTTTTCTTCTACTGGAAAGTCATCTGGTGTTTTATTTAAGAAGCCTACTGGAACCATCCTGTCCTGGTTTTCTTTATATGTTTCAGTATTGTCTGCTGTCTTCAGGACATTCAGTATTTTCTTCGTTTATTGATTGTAGATTTTTTTGTTTCATCCTGCTTTTTTCTTTTATTTGTTATGTCTGAGCAGGCTGGCTGTGCATTCTTTGTTGTTTGTTTGTCTGTGGACATGATAATTTTCACCTCCTTGTCCAATGGGCATGGCCAGTCACTCAGCTATGGTGTAGCAGGGTAGGTCCAGCTTAAGCAAAGGGGAAAGAATGGGTTGTTTGTGACAAGTACTGGGGCCAATGGTCAGTGCAGGGCAGGTTCCAGTAGTCCATGCCTGTCCTGCTTGGGGGTGTGATGTTCAGCCCGTGGTACAGGTAGGCAGGATGGATAGTGGAGGTTGTGGTTTGCGAGACTAAGAAAAGTATGGGAAAGGAGAGAAATGAGAGAGAAATAGGAGTCAAAACAAACAAACACAAAAAAAAGTGCTGAGGGAGCTTGACATTGAAGTGGAGAGACAAGAAACCGAGAAATGGAGAAAAACAAAAAGGAAAAATGAAAAAGAGAAAAAAAGAAATAATTTTTTTTTTTTTTAAGTAAAGCTGCTTGGAATCCCACTGGCAACTGGGAAGTGGCTGACAGGCTTTGGGGCACAGCCCATCCAGAAGGGCAGAGATGGCACTCAGAGCCATGTATTTAGGAGACAGGAAAGGGAGGAAAGCAGAAAGAGACGAGAAATTTAGAAAAGAAAAAAAAAAAAGGAAAAGAGAAAAGAAAAAAATGAAAAAAAAAAAAAAGGAAAAGAGAAAAGAAAAAAATGAAAAAAAAAGAAAGGTCCCAAGGATCCCAGTGGCCTGGCTGTGCAGACTGAGGAAGTGGCATCCAAGATGAGCAATACAGCCCAGCTATAAGGGACAGAGACAGCACACTGCACCAGGCATTCAGGAGACAGTAAATGAAGGTAAGCAGAGTGAGATGAGAAACTGAGAAATGAAGAAAAGCAAAAAGCCAAAAATAATAATAATAAAAAATGAAAAGAAAGAAAAGCTTCCAAGGATCCCACCAATGCAGCTGTGCAGACCTAGGAGATGGCTCTCAAGCTGAGCAGTATAGCCTGGCTAGAAGGGGCAGAGATGGCACACAGTGCCAGGTATTCAGGAGACAGGAAAGGAAGGTAAGTATAGAGAGATGAGAAACTGAGAAACGAAGAAAGACAAAAAAAAAAAAAAAAAAAAGGAAAGAAATATCCTCAGGGATCCCACCAGTGCAGCTGCTCAGATTGGGGAAGTGGCTCCTAAGCCTCGCAATACAGACCAGCTAGAAGGGTCACCCAAGCTGTGAAAAGAAAAAGAAACAAACAAACAAATCAAAACAAAACAAATCAAAAAAGATCCTGGGGATCCTACCAGCATGGTGGTGTGGACCAAGAAAGCAGTTCCCATCTGGGAGGCACTTCACACCCTGTCAAGAAGAAGCAAAGAAGGCACGTGGAGCAAGGTGTTCCAGAGAAAGGGGAGGGAGGAGGTGAGATGCAGGGAAGAAACCAAAAGAAGCTGAAAAAAGTGACACCAGCAACAAAGAAATGGCACTGAAGGAGACAGCTGGTGTAGGCGGGGCGAATCCAAGTGGGACAGAGCTCCAGGCCAAGCAACCGCAACCAGCTAGGAAGCGGTGTAGGCTGAGAAGGGGGAAGAAGGGTGGGGAGTGATAAGATATATATCACTGGTTACCAGGTGCTCTGTCTCCTGCTGGGAGCTCTGTGAAACTGCTTTCCTATACTCCCTGTTTGCCGATCTCCAACAGGAGTCTAAGATGGTGAATCCATGGTGCATTAGCTGATAGGGAACCTCTGCTCATATCTGTCCTTGCTCTCTGTTCTCTGTCAGTTTCTTATTCCATTTGGTTCTTTGCTGAGTTTTTTATCTCTTCATTTGACACTTAGGGTTTCAGGATTGATGTTTGTCTCTGTTTTCATTAGTTTTTCAGATCTTTGCTGTGGAGAGACAGCATGGTACGACCGTCTATAGTGCCATGTTGGCTCTGCCTCGCCATAGTGTTTTCAATAGCCTTTTATGCACGTGAAAGCTGGACAATGAAAAAGGAAGACCAGAGAAGAACCGATGCCTTTGAATTATAGTGTTAGTGAAGAATATCCAATATACCATGGACTGCCAAAAGAACCAAGAAATCTGTCTGGGGAGAATTACAGCCAGAATGCACTTTAGAGACGAGGATGGAGAGTCTACATCTCATACACTTTGGACAGGTTGTCAGGAGAGATCAGTCCCTGGAGAGGGATATCATGCTGGGTAAAGTGGAGGGTCATCAAAGAACAAGAAAAACCTCAACTAGATGGATAGACACAGTGGCTGCAACAATGTACTCAGGCATAACAAAAATTGTGAGTATGGCACAGGACAGGGCAGTGTTGTTCTGTTGTACATAGGGTTTATATGAGTATGAACTGACTCCTCGGCACCTAACAACAATAACAATAACAACTAGGATAATCTCCCTTCAGATAAATATAAAATCAACTGATTTGGCACCTAAATCTTTGTTGTTAGTTAGTTACCACTGAGTCAACTCTGACTCATGGTGAACTTGGTATACCACAAGGAAAGGTAGTCTGGTCCTGTACTGTCACTGTTCTTAATCACATCTTCAAAATTCTTCCAATTTTTCCAGACTGTGTTTGCTGGCAGAAATTAGATTCTGTTCCCACTCAAGGGGAAGGGATTATACAACGGGTCACCTTAGGCTTGCCCGTCACATCTGTTTTAGGAGAAATTATTTTCTTAGTGGAATGAATCCATGTTCTTCTATCAAAAACTTAGGCATTTTATTTGTATCAAAAAGTGTAAGTGCAAGGTCAAAAATAGTTTTACACATGTTTATCTTGGTTTATAGTTAAACATTTAATAAATGTATGTAGAATGAATGAATGAAATGCATTAACAATATTTTGCCTTGATAATTTTAGCAATGAGAATACTAATAATAATACATTCTACATTAGGACATAGATTACAGAATAACAGCATCAATAACACCAACAATAAAACTGAGAAATCAAGTCCCATGACCTTACATATTATTGTTAAAGATGGCAAAACATGAATGAGCCCAGCTTCTTTTAGAATAGTGTTATTGTTTCAACTTATTTTTATCAGTTTATCTCCCACTACTTTCCACCACCTACAGTTGCTACACTCCAACTCAGCTTTTCTTCTTTTGCATGTGTTTCTTAGTTTGCCACTTTTATATGTTTGCTGGTGAAATTGCATCTAAATAGAATGCTGTATTTGGTGTTCTATTTGCTGTGTATAAATCTTCTCTCTTCTCCAGGCCAAACTTTAAAACAAGTTCTTATAAGCCACCTTGTCTGAAGAACCTCTTGTCAAACAGAAACATCCTCTTCTTCTGAAGTTTCTTAGCTCTCTCTTTTGTTGTGACTTACTGTTGTGGCGTAGTCCCCCAACTCATAGCAACCCCATGTGTTACAGAACAGAAATGCTCCATTGGGTTTTCTTGGCTGTAATCTTTATGGAAGGAGCCCTGGTGGCACAATGGTTAAGTGCTCAGCTGCTAATCAAAAGGTTGGCCTTAGGAATCTACCAGCTGCTCTGCAGGAGAAAGATTTGGCAGTCTGCTTCTTTAAAGATTTATAGCTCTGGATGCCCTATAGGGCAATTCTACTCTGTCCTATATGGTTCACTATGAGTTGGAATCAACTCAATGGCAACTTTTCTTTCTTTTTTTTTCTCTAATCTTTATGAAAGCAGATCACCAAGATTTTCCCTCCATGGAGCCATTGGATAAGTTCAAACTGCCAACCTTTAAGTCAGCAGCCAGTCGCAAACAGCTTGCATCACTTTTTTTATGTACTATACTTTTATTAGAGATATTTGTGAGTTTATGTGACAGAATGTGTGAAACATGCTCAATACCATTCCTTATTAAGCATTCAATAAATTATAAATTTTTTATTATCTTCTCTCCCATACTACTGTATCGAATATTTTGGAGGCAGAAATTTTTCTACTCCATAGTGCCTCTATACAGGCATACGTAAGGCATAAACAATGACTGATTTTTGGGGGTTTTAAGTAGTAATACACAGTAGTGCACAATATTTTAAATGAGCTTAATTTTATTAATATGCATTATAAAGCACATTTAATGCTAAATTGACTTTGAAAGAATTGTATTATTAGCTGTTATTCAAAATAATAGGGTAGAAGGTATAATATAACTTTAGAAGATAAGCATAGAGTATAATTATTTTCTGCCATCTCTAGCTTACACTGATTCATCATTGCTCCTTTATAATTTATAATACCATTTACTTTCAATGGTTATCTTTTTTTTTAAATCTGGGATTCTTTTTGAATTACTTTCTTCATGGTATCCAGCTTTATTATCTTACTAGAAATATGTATGTATGAGTAGTATGATGACTCTGCATCCAATAATTTTATAAATATTGAATTATATTGTTTTCCTCAAAATTTTTCATTTATTTTCCTTTTATTTTTTTCCACTTCCACCTTTAGTGAGAGGAAAACTTTGTTATTTTAAGCTGTTATAAACTGGTACTCTTTTTCGTTATTATCTTTTGGATATCTGCCATCAGTCAAAGTCCAAAGTTTAGTAGGTTAAAAAAATATATATAATAACAGTTTGTGTGTGTGTGTGTGAAATGACCTTTCTCAGTTTCATATGTGCCAATAGCGTTTCCAGTCACAACTATTCATATATTCACATTCTACATTGCAAAATTTGCTTTCCTTATTTTTTATTAGACCTTCCCACCCAGACCACTTCAGAGGAAAGAACTGGTTATCTACTTCTAAAAAACCAGCCATTGAAAACTCTATGGAGCACAGTTGTGTTCTGACACACATTTTTACGTATGTATACTACAATTTTTTTTTCTTTTTTAGGAGCTCTGGTGGCATAGTGGTTAAGAGTTTGCCTGCTAACCAAAAGGTCAGCAGTTCAAATCCACCAGCCGCTCCTTGGTAATCCTACGGCGGCAGTTTTACTCTGCTGTATAGGGTCGCTATGAGTCAGAACAGACTTCCACCGCAGTGAGGGTTTTTTTTTTTTTTTGTTATTTTTGTTGTATTAGTTAATCAATAACTAACTTTCTTTTTCATATAGGATTTTAGAAGTTGTGGCATATCAATGCTTCCAAGCAAGAACTAGAAAAAGATCAAATAAATTACAAGAAGTGAGATTTTAAAAGACATCAGAGATATAAGGAAGCAACAAAACTAGATGACATAAAGTTGCAAAATGTAAAGAAGACATTTCTAGGCAAACTGAAAATTGATAGTCATTTGCTTCCCTTGAGGCATTTTGTACAGGCATATTGAGACTCCACTGAGGGAAAAAGAAATCTTTGAAATAATGAGTGGGCTGAAAGAAAAGACTGGAATTTAGATAAGTCCTAAATTTAGACTGCCTTTTCCCTGGGCAGTTACTGAGTTTGGGGACATTTTGGGAGTTTAGGGACATGGGTCAGAATCTTCTGAAAAACAAAATAAACTTTTTCAGAGTCTCAAAATTTTAGGAGACTTATAAGAAATATAAGAGCATAGACATAAATTATCAATTAATTAATGAAAATGAGGAAATAATGCAATCCTATAGGCATTAAAATGACGAAATGGACTATCACAAACCAATTTAATACAAGATATTTGGCAGCTCAGATGAAATAGAAATAATCCTTGAAAAACACAAGTTATTGAAATGAGCACTGAACAAAGAGAAAAACATAGTCATATTTGTTTAGTCATGTATCTCTTGAAGGAATTTAACCTGTAAGTAAAACTTTCTTCCAAAGAAAAACATCAGTCTCAGATTGCCTAGTGGGTGAATTCTACAAAGCATTTGAGTAATAAATAAAATTAATCTTTTATAACTTTCTCAGATAATAGAAAATGAGCAAACTCTCTCAAAATGTTATATGAAGATAGCATGACCCTGATATCAAAACTTAAAAAAGATCTCACAAGCAAAGGGTAGCACAGCCCAGTATCTCCCATGCACATAAATGCAATGCCACTTAACACCATGTTAGGAAATTGAATTTAGTGATTTAGTAAAACTATAATAAATTATCACTGGGTTGCCCTTGCTTCAGGAAAATAAATTATTTTAGCACTTAAATATCAATTAATTTAATATCTCACATTGGAAAAGGTATATAGTCACATGACCAGATAAAGAGATTTGAGGAAAGCATTTAATGGTATAAAATACCCACACATGATGACAATTTTTACAAAACTGACAATAGAAGGTAATTTCATTATCCAGTAATAGAAATTAAAAAAAAAAAAACTTAAAACAATATCTCAAATATCATGGGATGGAGATAAAGAGATTTGCTAGGCTCTCATTCAAACTGCAAGGAAATTTGCACTGGAGGAGCAGAAACACGAAAAAATGGACTAATTATTCCTAAAACTGCAACCTTCTACCAAACCAGCAAGTCTCTGAATGGACTGAAGTTTTCAACCCTTCATCTAACTGCTTAAGAAAGGAAAGGGCAAACATTTCTCATTGGAAAATAACATCATAGGTAGCATCAATTCTTTATACACAATATCTGATACATAATAAAAAGTTATAAGATATGCAAATAGACAGAAAAATGGGAATAAAAAAGAAAACATAAACTAGAAGCAGACTCAGATATTATACAGGATTTGGAGATAGAAAGACTTCAAAAGAGTTATTATAGGTTGTCATGGTTTGAATTATGTCCCCCCAAAAATGTGTGTATCAATTTAGCTGGGCCATGATTCCCAGAATTGTGTGGTTGGCCTCCATTTTGTGATTGTAATTTTGTGTTAAAGAGGATTAGGTGGGATTGTAACACCACCTTTACCCAGGTCACATCCCTGATCCAACTTAAAGGGAGTTTCCCTGGGGTGTGGCCTGCACCACCTCTTATCTCTCAAGAGATAAAAGGAAAGGGAAGCAAGCAGAGAGTTGGGGACCTCATACCATCAAGAAAGCAGTGCTGGGAGCAGAGCTTGTCCTTTGGACCGGGGTCCCTGGGCAGAGAATCTTCTAGTCCGGGGGAATACCAAAGAGAAGAAGGCTGACAGAGAGAAAAAGCCTTCCCCTGGAGCTGAAGCCCTGAATTTAGACTGTTAGCCTACTTTGACTGTGAGGAAATAAACTTCTCTTTGTTAAAACCATCACTTGTGGTATTTCTGTTATAGCAGAACTAGATGACTAAGACATAGATATATTAAATACATAGATGAAAAGATAGACAAAATGGATGAAAGGAAAGAAAATTACAACATAAACTTGGAATCTATTTAAAAAAATAAGCAATAGATATGACAACTTAAAAATACAATATCCAAAATTAGGAACCAGTTGAAGGTGTAATAGCACACTTATGCAGCAGAAGAAAGGATTAATACACTCAATGTCAGTTTAATAAAAATATCTTAGCTACAACACAAAAGAAAAATATAAAGTAAATATGGAAGTTACAATTTAACATACATATAATTTGAGACTCACAAGAAAAGAAGAGAGAAAGATAATGGAATAGCAGTAAGATTAGGTGAGAAAATGGTCAGGAGTGTTTCAAAATTAATGAACTACATCAAACCACAGATTAAAAAAACTCAGTGAACTCCAGATATAATACATAGATATTCTCACTTAGATACATCATAGTTCAGCTCATTAAAACTAAGAAAAGCAGAAGCCTAAAAGCAAGCTGTATATAAAGACATTACTTTCAAAGTCTGAAAACTGTTATTTCAAGAAGCCAGAAGAAAACAGAATATTTTTTAGAAAGAAAGAGAGTAAGAGAAGAAGGAGCAGGAGGAGGAGGAGGAGAAGAAGGAGCAGAGGAAGGGAGGGAAGGAGAGAGGAAAGGAGTAAGTAAGGAAGGAAGATAGAAAATAAATCTCTGCTATCCTAGAATTCTTTTCCCAGTGAATATAGCCTTCAAAATTAAGGTTAAACACACACACACACACACACACACAAACACATTTGCATAAAAAAACTCTAAGTCTCCACAGAATTTATTGTCAGTGGACACATACTACAAGAAATACTAGAGGAAGTTGTACAGGCTAAATGGAAGTAAAACCAATGGAAGCATGCGTCTGCAGAAAAGAATAAAAAAATAAAAGAATGAGAATGTATGCATAATATACATAGAGGTAACAATAGTTTTACAATGTGCAATAGTACTGACTGTCATTAGACTCTTCTAAGTTCTTACATATTTTAGTGAAGTAGATGATAACTAATATAAGGTAGGTGGTAATTAGTCAAAGATGCATATAATGATTCTTACTCTAACCCCTAAAAGAAAAAAAATGTACAAATAAAATGCTAATAGTCATTACTGATTAATTAAAAAGTAGGCAGTAAAGAATGAAGATGTGAGCAAAGAAGAGAGATCACAAATAGAAAACATATGGTAACATATGGTGGAATTAAAACCAGTCAACAATTTTATTAAATGTAGATAGGCTGAAATTATCAGTGAATTGGGGAGCCACTGAAAGGATTTAAGCAGAAAAGTGTTCATTGGTACTCAGATTCAGTTACAGAATTTCCAGGAACCAGAACATAACAAACCTATAAATATTACCAATCTTTATATAAAATGATATCATAATTTTGTAAAAATTATAGTTTTGTCATGTATGTAATGTATGATAATAATTACATATTACCTCAATATATATGCCAATATAATGTACAAAATATATAAAAGTCCCATAGACATAGGTCTTTGGGAACTAATTTGAAAGTAGGTTTCTGAGAAAACAATGGAGAAAATTTATTAAAGAAAATATTTTCTTTTCTAATGTTAATAGAAAAAAAATCTTTGCAATCACTTTAGGCATTGGTTTAAAAGAAAATGGAGGTTCTAACTGAGTTATTAAGAACATAATCTATGCCTTCAAAGGGTGGGTCAGTGTCATGGATTGAATTGTGTCCCCAAAAAATATCTGTCAACTTGGCTAGACCATGATTCCTAGTATTGTTTGATTGTCCACCATTTTGTCATCTGATGTGATTTTCCTATGTGCTTTAAATCCTGTGTCTGAGATGTTGATAAAATGGGATTAGTGGCAGTTATGTTAATGAGTCAGGACTCAATCTACAATACTGGGTTGTGTCCTGAGCCAATTTCTTTTGAGATTAAAAGAGAAACTCAAGCAGATAGACTTGGGGACCTCATACAACCAAGAAACAAGAGCCAGGAGAATAACGCATCCTTTGGACCTGGAGTCCCTGCACTAAGAAGCTCCTAGACCAAAAGAAGATTGAGGACAAGGACCTTCCTCCAGTGCTGACACAGAGAGAAAGCCTTCCCCTGGAGCTGGTGCCCTGAATTTGGACTTCGAGCCTCCTGGACTGTGAGAGAAAAAACTTCTGTTTGTTAAAGCCATCCACTTGTGGTATTTCTGTTATAGCAGCACTAGATAACTAAAACAGTCAATGATAAGGAAGATTTTGTCTTAATGAACATTCAAGATCTCATCAGAGGTTGCCTCAAAATTTTAAATAGCAGTAAGACTGCTAGAATGAGGGTTTCACCCAGTGCCATCAACTGCTCCGTAGAGGCTACATTCATTTGATCAGGGCCTGAACACATAAGAGGCTCCCAGAGTGTTAGCACAAAGAAAGTAACTTTTATTACTAACAAAAGGAAGCAAACAGCACACCAGAACACATGCAGATCCATTTTTGAACCAGTACTCCTTATGACTAGAAAAGATTGTCTGGGTGAAGATGATGACCCTTCTACGTATGCCACACTTTGTACCGTAGACAAAGGACGCAGAAGGCCTTCCTTCAGACAATCCCCCCGGGCTAGGTAGGGTAGGTAGGTAGACTGAAATACTCTGATATGCGTGCTTCCACCTGGCACCATAGGCAAGGAACCCCAAAAATCTCTCCCTCGGCCATTTTTTTTTACCCCAAAGCCTACATGCCTTGCTACATGGAGCACAATGTAGATTTTCCTGCCTGATCTTGGGAAGAGGGGGTGGTTAGAGACGTGAGTGCCAGCCTGGAATTGTATATCGTTAGCCCAGCTGCTTATTTAGACAAGCCATTAAGCTTCAGGGGGCACAGTGGTTGTTCTTAAAGCCTAAAGATGCTAGCAGGAGGGGAGGAATAGGGAATACCTATAGCTGTTTGGGCCATCTAAAGGACTGCTTCCTCACAGTCCATCTCTAGGCTATTGTTTTACCCAATCCATTTAGCATGGTCAATTTTATAATCCCACTGGCCCCTTGGACATAGGTGCAGAGGTTTGTCTCCACAAGGTTGTTATCTAGAGGAAGAAAACCAGTGAAATGTGTATATAAATATATAGAGAGAGTTACTTCAAGGAAATGGTCCATGCAATTGTGGGGGCTGGCAAGTCCCACTTCTGTAAGTCAGAACGCAGGCTAAAAACTTCTGTTGGCTCACCTTGTTGCAGAGGCTGACAAACCAAAAATCTGCAGGTCAGGCGACAAATTGGTGGCCTCTACTGGCGCACAGGTTTGCAAGGGTTGGTAAAGCCAAAGTCTGCAAGTCAGGAGGCAAGCTGAAGACTTCTGCAGGCTTATGTCCCAAGAACTGGAGGTCAGAAGACAAGAAAAGAGCAGGGTGAAGAGAGAGAGAGCTTTGCCAGAACATCCATTTATATACTGGATATAAGCCACATGCCCAAGGAAACTCTTCTTTCAAATGATTGGCTACCCACATCAGATCACAAAATGGAAAGTGATTACATAGTGTCTGTTAAATCACTGAGAATCATAGCCTAGCAAAGTTGATACATAACATTAACTGTCACAGGTTGTTAATAACCCAAATGAAAGGGGTGTCTTTATAACACCTGGACACTATACCTATGATACATTTGAGGAGTCCAAATAGTGGTACCATCACTAGCAGGATAATCAGCCCTGCCTGTAGTGTTGACCTTAGCCAGGATACCCATCCAGTGGATAATCAAGTACTGAATAGGTTAAGCAAGAAAAAGTCAAGCGGACTCACTGTCTGCAACCAGTGAGCTTATCCTTCGAATAGCTCAGTCCAGTTAGGGTTCTGCCCTAGTATACTGTATTTTTATGCAAATAACATAAAAAAAAATTTTGTGGTTTTTTTGCCAACTACTCCCTCTGCCAGCTATTTTTGTAAGCATGCCATGCCGATTTTTTTACATGCTGCTGTAAAAAAAAAAAGCATAGGGTGCTTACAAAAATACCTGGGGGTGGGAGTAGGGGGGTGTGGTTGGCAAACAAATGTAGAACATGTGTGTAAAAATATAGTAATTGCATAAGTCCTGGTATATCCCATATAAGGAGATCCATTTGGCACATCTCACGGTTGAATCTCCACTTAGCTCCGCCACTTCACACATGGGTAGAGTTGTGGGCCAGGACATTTAGGACCAGAAGTATCAGGATCACAGAATGAGGAGGCAGAATGGATTCCTGGATGAAACATCCTGGAGTCCATGAGGGTTCTTACCGATGCTACTGCCTGGGCATTGTCTTGCCAGGCTGCTGTCCCACTCCTGTCAAACAAAGTCACAGAAACATTATTCATGACCCTCTCCACCCCCATTACTTGGTTGTCACAAGGAAGGGGCTGCTCCCTTCCTACCTGGTGAGGAATGAGTTTTTTCTGTCCATAGCCACCCAATCAGCCTGATCTTGTCTCATTGCCACCACCCCTTTCTCACTCCTCTGTAGTTCATACCAACACCTTCTTGCCAAAGGGAGTTTTCTTCCGTAGGAGGTTCAGTGGCAACAACAAAAACACCTCTCAAATATCCTAACATATGGCTAGCAGGGACAAGAGCTCAATACATCAGACTCTGTGTCCTGAAAAGTCCTCAGCGTAGCTTTCAGCCCTGCAGTTCCTGTCCACTGGACTAAGTACTCTTGAGAAGTCAGGACTTCCAGGTTCTCAACAGTGTATTCTTCTTTGTAACTGGAATAGGTGGCCACTTGATTCTATGGATGCTCAGTCCTGTAAGGTCCTTTGCCATGGACATCAATGTGGATGACTTACAAGTCAGACCATTCACTCAGCTTGGCCCAGATATTGGTGCTTCACACTAGGGAGACTTTACTTGTCCGAGAGTATTTTTTCCAGGTTCCAGACCACAGAACCAGTTCATTGGCAACTGCCCGTGAGTTATCACAACTGCACACAAGCCCATCAAGGGAGCAGGCTGCTGCAAGACACATCATATAAAACAGTCTGTTGGGAACTGTGCTCACGTCCAATGTCAATCACCACATCAATGCTGAGGCTGATGGCAACTGCTGACCACCTGACTCTTCCTGATTTTAGTTTAGTTGAACTGTCAGTGAACCAGTGGGTGCCAGAGGGTGGCACATCTCAAAGTCGAGGTCCCCATTGTGCACTGGGGGCAGGCAGGTTGTCTGGTGTGGGTTAGTAATGCAGCCATTTGTGTGTGTAGGTGATCGACTCCCTCGACTCCTTCGAAAAGCAAAGAAATTAACTAGTGGGCATCCTCCCTTAACCCCCCTCATTTTGAGTGTGAGCAAATACCCATGAAAATGCTCAAGCCAGTCTTTAATGCCTTTATTTTCCCCCTGTTTTAAACAGCCTATATTTTAATTGCTCATTTTTACTCTGGGGATGAAAGCATGCTCCTTTGTCTGAAGAAAAATGCACACTATCTTCTGTTTTGGCTCTCTCCTAGAACTTTGAGCATCTGCAGCAAAGTTCAGTCCAAAATGTAGTCTCCTGGGGCTACCAGCATTAGTTGGACTTGTCAGTTAATTCACATGAGCACCCCCCAGTCTGCCCCACCAGTCTTTTTATCATGCTGGCATACAGAACAGTTTTTACTGGCCTTTTGTGCCTCAGAGGGTGCAGAAGGACTAATATCTAGGTTCTGGCACATCTCTGCATCACTGTTATCTTCCACTTGCATTTATATTCATGGATGTAAGTGGTCACCCCAAGCAAACATTCATCTGATTCATCTACTTGCCAACAGCAACCAGCTTTTAGACCTGGAAAAGGGGTTCTTCTCATAGGCACTGACATGTCGGACTCAATGCATCCCTCAGATTTCCACAGCATGTGCCCCACATGGGCATTTCCCCGATAGGCCAGGCATTCACCGCCTTTTATTCCTGATTTCACAGTCAACCGCCAGCCACTGCCCAAAATCATAGGGGGGAAAAAAAACACAAACACCAAACTTGCTGGCAAAACCTTTGTGATTCAGTTGATAGCACCAAACAGTCTTTCTGTCTACAGGTAATTGCATGCAATTTTCCTGCTCCAAAGTTTAACAGTTTTCTGTAGGTGTGGCTCAAGATATCAGCCTGAGCCCCCAATACTCTCCATGCATGATATTAAGTTTTAAAGTGAGAAATCTGGTTTTTAGGGAAAATCTTAGTTTCTTTTTCAGTCATGTCCAAAGATGACCTTAAAGGCAGGCTTGCACAGTTTCTGTTTTTACGTATAATAAGAATATGTTCTCCATTCAACATGGTGTTTTTGTTTGTTTTTCTCCCAAAATACATTCAGAAAACTTTTTCTCCAAGCATTTCATGTAAATACCATTTAAACCTTTCATTTTTCATCCAAAACTCTCTTTTCCCTTACTGTCCCAATCTGAGGGTTTTTATTGGTGAGAGCCACTTTTTGCTCACCTCCCCCGCCCCAAATAGTATCTCTCCCATCACATAGCCCTCCATGAGACAGCTGCAGAAGGAGGTGGCCTGGGCCCTGAGGGGTCTCAGCAAGGCCCACTGACCACCCACACCACAGCTGCCCTGAAAATAGGCCTGGCCACCCTGTGAAGAGCTCCGCCCAGAGTCTAGTGGCACAGGGCAATAAGGTACCACTCCATGATCTCTCCCAGGCATATCCCTGGGACCATATATCTGAAAGTAGGTTGCTGCTTCAGTAATCTTACAGGAAACTCTGTTCACATTCACATGGCTCAGTTACAACCCAGGAATTGAACTTGGACAGGCTAACAGAAACAGCCTCCTCACTCCATTTATTCCCACATTTTCCACTCAACTCTTCCAAAAATTCCAACCTTTTATTTCCTTGGCTGATGTCTCTATCCAGCAACAAAGACTGGGGAATATCTGCCCTCACTTTTCCGAAATTGCATGTTTCAGCTATATCAGAATCTTGGTGGCAATGATACATCTGTGATGCACTCACAGATTTTAAACAGCAATAAGACTGCTAGGGTAAGGATTTCATCCAGTGCCATGGACCACTCAATGGGATCATCCATCGGATAAGACCGTGAACACGCAAGAAGCTTCAGAGGGTTAGTACATGGAAAGTAACTTTTATTACTTACAAAAAGAAGCAGAGAGCACACCAGAACTCATGTGGAACCATTTTTTCATCCAGTAAAAGAACATGACACTAGGACTGGAGGAAGACTCGCTAACAATTGGTGACATGCAAATGACACAAACGTGCTTGCTGAAAGTGAAGAAGACTTGAAGCACTTACTTAAGAACATCAAAGACTACAGCCTTCAGCATGGATTACACATCAACATAAAGAAAACAAAAATCCTCACAACTGGACTGATAAGAAGCGTCATGATAAATGGAGAAATATTGAAGTTGTCAAGGATTTCAGTTTACTTGGATCCATAATCAATGCCCATGGAAGCAGCAGTCAAGAAATCAAACAACTTACTGCATTGGGCAAATCTGCTGCAAAATACTTCTTTAAAGTGTTAAAAAGCAGAGATGTCACTTTGAAGGTGAAGGTAGGCCTGACCCAATCCATGGTGTTTTCGATCTCCTCATACGCATGTGAAAACTGGACAAGAATTGACACCTTTTAATTATGGTGATGGCAAAGAATATTGAATATACCATGAACTGTCAGAAGAACCAACAAATCTGTCTTGAAAGAAGTGCAATCAAACTGTTCTTTAGAAGACTTGGTCTCACTTACTTTTGACATGTTATTAGGAGGGAGCATTCCCTGGAGAAGAACATCATGCTTAGTAAAGAATCAGTGAAAAAGAGGAAGACCTTCAATGAGATATATTGACACAGTGGTTGCAACAATGGGCTCAAACATAGCAAAGAGTGTGAAGATGGCACAGGACTAGGCAGTGTTTCGTTCTGATAGTCGGAACTGGCTCAATGGTACCAAACAACAACAACAACAACCCCCTATTACTTTAAAAGACTGTCCAGGTGAAGATAACAACCCTTCCTCATATACCCCACTTTGTACAGTAGGTGAGGAACTCAAAGGGCCTTTCTTCAACTGACCACACCCTCTTTGTTAGATGAGCTGAAAAACTCTGATATGCACGCTCCCACTTGTCATCGTTGGTATGGAAGCCTGAATAATCTATCCCCCAGCCACTTTTATATCCCAAAGCCTACATGCTTTGCTACACAGAGAACAATGTAGATTTTCTACCTGACCTTCTAAGGAAGGGGTGGCTTGACATGTGGTGCCATCCTGGTAGTATATCTAACCTAGCTGCTTATTTAGACAAGCCGTTACGCTTCAGGGGAAAATATATGATTTTTTTCTATAGCCAAAGATGCTAGCAGGTGGGGAGAAATGGGGAGTAACTGTAACTGTTTGGGTCATCCAAAGGTTTGCATCCTCACAGTGAAGCCATGTCTTACTTCATTTGTGATATATGTAACATCTTTTACTTAAAAGACTCTGTTTCTTGACCTAGTGTTTGGTACTTGCCTTCCTTAGCCTAACCGTTAGCCATCAATCCCTTCTCTTCAGGTACACAGTGGTATATTTTTGGAAATTCAGGTATATTAGAGACTGTCACAGAGAAGTTTCTCAATAAACGCTCATTTGTTTATCTGTTTAATTCCATTTTTTAAAAAAATCATGTCCTGTCTTCCTCTTCCTGTCAAGGTTCCAAGTATCCTCTGGCCCTATGGGAACCTAGGCACATCAACCTTCTCAGAGGACCCTCATCTTGCATTTGACCAGGAGTGAATCTCATAGCCAATGAATCCAATTTTCCCTTATTCTGTATGAATTAGACAGGTCACTAATACCCTAAAACTAGTGTTCTATTATGACATTAATTTTTGACTTATGATAGATTCTAAAAATACTTTAAAAACCAAATTTCCACACATTAGCATTCCATTTTAGGGGTGTGATGTTAAATATTACCTTTTTAAAATCAATGTCAGGATTTGCCTAAGAGTTCACATCTATAAACTTAGTATAGTCCAGTCCCAAAAAATAATTAAAAAAAGAACAGTGAAACAATAACTTCCTTCTCTGAATTAAAGTTGAATCTGATTACTAAGGTCACTGGTAAAGATTCTTTCATCTAACAGACTCTGTTAAATTGCTTAGATATCAGAAGTTGCCTATTGTTAACTGCAGTCAAGTTGATTTCTACTCATTTATGAGCCTTTCTTCTATGCCAAGAAAGAATACAAGAGCAAGGATGGGGGGGCTATATCTCAGCTGTTTAAAATTACAATGCACTAAAATTGATTTAAAAAAAAAAAAGGCTACACAAGGAACTCAGTTAAAAATAAATGTAGCAAATATAGTTCAGACAGAATTCAAATGAAGATAAGGTCCTTAACTGTTATCAATTTATCCAAAATTGTTATTTTATTCCCAGTCCTTAATTAGAATGCTCTTTTGTAATTCAGCCTATTTTTCTAAATAGGGTAAAAAATAACTCCTTGCCAAGACTTACTCAGAGCAAGCTGGTGTCAAAAATCCATGTAAGTGAATTCTGTCATATGTCAAGGACTTCTTTCCTTTAGAGAGAATTTCTCCTCACCTTTCCCCTTTCTGAATGTTCAAATTTAATCAAAGAAACACTTTTGAAATGCCATCTACAGTTAAGTTTCTTTTCTTGCTTTTTTCTCCATTCATGGAATTAGCACAGATTTTAATTATATAGTTCATTTTATACAAAGTGAATTAACTCTTTGAGTATATTTTACAAATAAAAAATGAAGATACCACATGTACTCTTGCTCTCATTAACATTTTAAATATTTCCTTTCACTTCCGTTTTATTGTAAGAATGAAATATGCATTTTTATGATCCCTCAGTAAGCTAGATTTTATTTTATGCATTCTATTGATTTTAATATTGAGTGTAAAATGTTTAATTTTTAATTTGAAATAATCTGTATCAATTAAAAATATTTAATGAATATTTAAGCAGAAATCATTATAGAGTTATTTCTTAAATGACAAGAAAAGTGTTTTTTCACCTCACTTCTATCTTCTGAGATATCTAGCGAAATTATGCCAACTTTAGTTTTTAAATGAGGACTTACTTGGCAAGTAATTAGCACTAGCTGAAAATTTTCTGTAGAGATTTGACCTAACTAGTTGTTTTCCTATACAGCATTTAAGTTAGTAACAAGCAGAATAATACCAGATATACTTTGTGTAACATTTCTAGAGATAAATGGGGTGGACTAAGGAAAATAACATATATTGAACATTTACCATCTGCCATATAATGTGAGAGTCACTACATTGATTAGGATGTTTTCGTTTGAAAATAACAGTAAATCTGAATTTGGCTTGAACTTAAGGAAAATTTATTGCTCCATAACCAACAGTTCAGAGTTATTGTGGTTCCAGCAATGGTTAATTAGATGATTAATGATGGCAGCAATGATCCTTCATTTTTCTAATATTCATTTCTGCCATCTATAGCTTGGTTTTCTCCATAGGCTGGGACCAAGATGGCCACAGTAGTCCTAGGCATTATATTCAAATATTAAATATATCTGGAAAGAGATTATAACTTATGAGTTCCACTTTTAGGACAGAAGAAACTTCCCCCACATGTTGTCAACAGATTGTCCAGGACACTCACTGCCCATAATTAGATCATTTGCTTATGCTTAGACTAGTCATTGGCAAGGGAAATGAGAGTGTCACGATTGGATTAGACCTGGAATCTAAGGTTGGAATAAGGAGAGACTCCCCAGAAGCACATTGTCTTATGGAGGAGTGTGGATATCTGTACAGTATTAGACTTTGATGGAACGAAGAAGGGTAGGTCAATGATAGAGGTACTGTTACACATGTATTCTACAGTAATTTACTGTACTTTAATCCATCATGTAGCATTAATTCAGAATCCCTAAATAATCTAAAATCCTATTATATTTGTTCCAATTTTCCCAAGTATATAAAAATAAAAAATCGTTTTTCCCAAATATAATGATGATAGCCAATCCTAGGTAAAATTTTAAAACGTGCAAAGTTTCTCTTCTATATTTCCAGCTCTCCAAATTTGTATTTACTGATTAAATCTCATCAGGAAAATGATATTTTTATGCCAAAGAGAAATAAACATACAATTGACTCTATATCTTTTGGGTTTAGGTTGTACTTAAGATTTTCATACGAGAAACAAAAATATAACCTTTTAAATGGTGTCAGCAACAGAATCCAAGACTGATGCTGATAAAACTTTGTATCTACATTAATAATCTGAGTGCTTCAGGGATGTGAGGATCAATATCATGCCTTAGTCAAAATAGTTAAACCTGGAGAATAATCAAGCATCAGGCTTGCTGAGTCTTTCAAATTGAAAAAGACTTGCCAAGACTGATCTCTTCTCTGAGAGTTTAAAAATGTTGGATCTAATTATAAGCAAAAGCAGGATATAAAGACAGAGAATGAAAGTGGTTTAGAAAAGATATTTTCTTCCTATGAACTTCAAAAGCCTGGAACTTATAAAAAGCATAATGTGAAGTAAGGTCTTGGCTAGGCATTAAATCAAATATCTAACTAAGGATGTCCTGTGAGATGGAGCAGACTGAGGTGGTAAGCTTTCACACTCCTTATTTTAAAAATAAGCAGAATGGTGTGTGTGTGTGTGAGTTTGTTTGTATAATAACAATTTTAGAGTCATCCAAACTACAACTTTAAAGTGTAAATAAGAGTTTTTACCAACCTTACCTCTGTTTCATGCCCTACAGAGTCTGAGTAGAGGGAGTAGGTGAGAAAGTAGAAAGAGCAAAGACAGACCAGACCTCTTTTTTCATTGCAGGTGTATTGAAACTGAATAAGAAATTATCTTGAATTCCTTAGCACCTAAAAATAAGAGGATCTGCTAGTTCTATAAAGTAAAAATAAGTATTATTTCGTTTGGTAGAGACAATACTAAGAAACAGAAAAATGACAAACCCAATATCTTAGGAAAAATAAAGCTATCTCATGATTTCACCTCCTTGTAGCCAGATTGGTCAATAAAATGTTTACAAGTACAATGTTTAATTTTAATGAAATAAGTTGATTAAGTGATGGAAAGTTTTTTTTAAAACCGAAGTAGGGCTTTGGTTTATGGAGGCCCAATTCAAGGCTTTTTGTCGTTTCTACAGGCCAACTTGTCACATAAACATTAACACCTAATAAAATTTAATGTCAGAAACACTATATTAGAATAAACAAGGCACCCCATTCAAGATAGTTCCCAAAAGAAAGTCACAAGACATATCATAATTAAACTTTCGAAAACCAAAGACAAAGAAAGAATCCTAAGAACAGAGCAGGAAAAATGAAACATCACCTACAAAAGGGAACCAATAAGATTAAATTCTGACTTCTTAGAAGAAACCATGCTGGCAAGAAAGCAATGGGATGACATATATAAAACCCTGAAAGAAAAAAAGTTGCCAAACAGGAATTATATATGCAGCAAAATTGTCTTTTAAATATGATGGCAAAATTAAGACATTTCCAGATAAACAGAAATTAAAGGAATTTTTAAAACCAGACCAACATTACAAGAAATATTAAAGGGAGTTCTTTGGACAGAGAACCAACAACATCAGACAACAACCTGATATTCAGACACATGACAACATCACCCAGATGCCAATCTAAACAAGAATTCCCAAATCCAAAATAAAGCTACAAGACTAAAAACAGGGAACTAGAGACATCAATCTGTAAATGACAATTTAAAAATAAAAAGGGGAAATGAAGACCATGTGGTAACAGAACTTCCAAAAGGAGAGGAAGTCAAGGTGTTATCAAGATATAGTAGATTGTTTCAAACTTAGGAAAATAAAGGTGAATTTCAGGGTGACCACAAAGAAAATTAATAAACTTACTCAACAAAATACCCACAAATCTGTCAGTTTGTTGTACTGTGGTGGCTTGTGTGTTGTCATGATGCTGTAAGCTATGCTACTGGTATTTCACATACTAGCAGGGACACTTGTGGTGGACAGGTTTCAGCTGAGCTTCCAGGCTAAGACAGACTAGGAAGAAAGACCTGGTGGTCTGCTTCTGAAAAAAGTACCAGTGACAACCTAATAAATAGCAGAGGAATATTGTCTGATATAGTGCTGGAAGATGTGCCCCTCAGGTTGGAAGACACTCAAACAACAACTGAGGAAGAGCTGCCTCCTCAAAGTAGTTGTTATCATTAGGTGTCATCAAGTTGGTTCCGACTCATAGTGACACTCTGTACAACAGAGCAAAACACTGCCCAGTCCTGCAGTACCTTCACAATCATTATGTTTGAGCCCGTTGTTGCAGTCACTGTGTCAATCCATCTCTTTGAGGGACTTCCTCTCTTTTACTGACCCTCTACTTTACCAAGCTTGATGTCCTTCTCCAGGGACTGATCTCTCCTGATAAAATGTCCAAGGTATGTGAGACAAAATCGCACTATGTTTGTTTCTAAGGAGCATTCTGGTTGTACTTCTTCCCAGACAGATTTGTTTGTTCTTCTGGCAGTTCATGGTATATTCACTATTCTTCACAAATACAATTCAAAGGCATCAATTCTTCTTCAGTCTTCCTCATTCACTGTTCAACTTTCACATGCATATGAGGCAATTGAAAACATCATGGCTTGGGTAAGGCACACCTTAGTCTTCAAGATGACATCTTTGCTTTTCAACACTTTAAAGAGGTATCTTGTAGTAGATTTGCCCAATGCAATGCATCGCTTTATTTCTTGACTGCTGCTTCCGTTGGTGTTGAATGTGGATCCAAGTAAAATGAAGTCCTTGACAACTTCATCTTTTCTCTGTTTATCATGATGTTGCTTGTTGGTCTATTTGTGAGAAGTTTTGTTTTCTTCATATTGAGGTGTAATCCATACTGAAGGCTGTAGATTTTGATCTTCATCAGTAGGTGCTTTAAGTCCTCTTCACCTTCAACAAGCAAACTTGTGTCATCTGCATAGCATAGATTGTTACTGAGTCTTCTTTGAGGAGGCAGTTCTTCCCCAGTTATCTTTTGAGTGCATTACAACCTAAAGGGGCTCATCTTCTGGCACTATATCAGACAATGTTCTATTGCTATTCATAAGGTTTTCTACTCAAAGTGCAGTAGACCTTAATGACTTGGAGTCAGGCTTTTGGGACCTTCATTTTCTGATGTGTCATGACTAAAAATGAGAAGAATCAGCTGCAAACACCCATTAATAATCAGAACATGGGATGAATGAAGTACAAATCAAGGAAAATTGGAAGTTGTCAAAAATGAAATGAAAGTGTAAACATCAATATCCTAGGCATTAGTGAGCTGAAATGAATTGGTATTGGCCATTTTGAATAGGACAATCTTATGGTCTACTATGTAAGGAATGACAAATTGAAGACGAATGGTGTTGCATTCATCCTCAAAAAGAACATTTCAAGATCTATCCTGAAGTACAATCCTGTCAGTGATAGGATAATATCCATGCGTCTACAAGGAAGACCAGTTAATATGACTACTATTCAATTTATGCACCAACCACTAAGGCCAAAGATCAAGAAACTGAAGATTTTTACCAACTTCTGCAGTCTGAAATTGATCAAACATGCAATCAAGATGCATTGATAATCACTGGTGACTGGAACGAGAAAGACGGAAACAAAGAAGGAACAATAGTTTGAAAATATGGCCTTGGTGATAGAAATGACACCAGAGACCACATGATAGAATTTTGCAAAACCTATGACTTCTTCATTGCCAATACCTTTTTTCAACAACATAAATAACAACTATACACATGGATCCTGCCAGATGGAATATACAGGATTCAAATTGACTACACTTGTGGAAAGAGACAAAGGAAAAGCTCAATATCATCAGTCAGAACAAGTCCAGGAGCCGACTGTAGAACAGAACATCAATTGGTCATATGGAAGTTCATGTTGAAGCTGAAGAAAATTAGAACAAGTCCACAGGAGCCAAATTACAACCATGAATATATCACACCTGAATTTAGAGACCATCTCAATAATAGATTTGATGCATCAAACACTAAAGACAGAAGAGCAGATCAGTTGTGTAATGACATCAAGGACATCATACATGAAGAAAGCAAGAGGTCATTAAAAAGACATGAAAGAAAAAAAAAAAAAAAAGACCAAAATGGATGTCAGACGACACTCTGAAACTTGCTCATGAATGAAGAGTTGTTACAGTGAAAGGAAGAAATTATGAAATAAAAGAGATTAACAGAAGATTTCAAAGGCAGCTCAAGAAGACAAAGTAAACTATTATTATGAAATGTGCTAAGACCTGGCGTTTAGAAACCAAAAGGAAAGAACACACTCAGCATTTCTTAAGCTGAAAGACTTGAAGAAAAAATTGAAGCCTCGAGTTGCATTATTGAAAGATTCTACTGGGAAGATACTGAACAACACAGGAAACATCGAAAGAAGATGGAAGGAACACACAGAGTCACTATATCAAAAAAAATTAGTCAATCTTTAACCATTTCAGGAGGTAGCATATGATCAGGAACTAATGGTACTGAAGGAAGAAGTCCAAGCTGCACTGAAGTCATTGGTGAAAAATAAGGCTCCAGGAATTGATGGAATATGAACTGAGATGTTTCTACAAATGGACGTAGCACTGGAAGTGATCACGTATCTCTGCCAAGAAATTTGGAAGACAGCTACCTGGCCAACTGACTGGAGGAGATCCATATTTCTGCTTATTCCAAAGAAAGGTGATCTAATCAAATGCGGAAATTATCAAACAATATTATTAATAGCACACACAAGTAAACTTTGCTGAAGATCATTCAAAAGTGGTTGCTGCAGTACATTGACAGGAAATACCAGAAATTCAAACTGGATTCAAAAGAGGATATGGAAGGAGGGATATCATTGCTGATGTCAAATGGATCTTGATTGAAAGAAGAGAATATCAGAATGATGTTTACCTGTGTCTTATTGACTATGCAAATGCATTCGACTGTGTGAATCATAATAAATTACGGGTAACATTGTGAAGAATGGGAATTATAGATCAGTAAATTGTGCTCATACTGAACCTGTACAAGGACCACAAGGCAGTAGTTGGAACATAACACGTGGATACTCCAATCAGGAAAGGTGTGTCTTAGGGTTGCATCCTTTCATCATATTTATTCAATCTGAGAAGCTGGACTTTATGAGGAAGAATGCTGCATAAGGAATGGAGGAAGACTCATTAACAGCTTGTGATATGTAGATGACACAACCTTTCTTGCTGAAATTAAGAGGACTTAAACCACTTACTGATGAAAATCAAAGACTACAGCTTTCAGTATTGATTGCACCTCACAGAAAGAAAACAAAAATCCTCACAACTGGACCAATAATCAACATAATGATAAATGGAAAGATTGAAGTTGTCAAGGATTTCTTTGTACTTGGATCCACAATCAACACCCATGAAATCAGCAATCAAGAGATCAAAAGATGTGTTGCACTGGGCAAATCTATGTGAAAGAATGTTAAAAAGCAAAGAAGCCACTTTAAAGACTTAGGTGGGCCTTACCCAATCCATGAAGTTTTCTGCGCATGCAAAGGCTGAGCAATGAGTAAGGAAGACCAAAGAAGAATTGATGCCTTTGAATTATGGTGTGGGGAAAGAATATGGAATATACAATGCACAAGAACCAACAAATTTGTCTTGGAAGAAGTACAGCTAGAATGATCCTTAAAAGCAAGGATGGCGGGACTTCCTCTCATGAGCTTTGAACATGTTATCAGGAGGGACCAGCCCCTTGAAAAGGACTTTATGATTGGTAAAGTAGAGGGTCAGTAAAAAAGAGGAAGACCCTCAATGAGATGAACTGACACAGTGGCTGCAACAATGGACTCAAACATAACAAGGATTGTGAGGATGATGCAAGATCGGGCAGTGTTGTGTTCTGTGGTACATAGGTTCCCTATGAGTCGGAATGTACTTGAGGGCACCTAACAACTATGCTCACCAAATTAAAACTGAGGAAACTATAAAGACTTAGTAAACACAAAATCAACAACTATGAAGGAAATGAAAAGTAAGTCCATAAACAAAAAGAACCCTGTGCAGAAAAGTAAGTGGAACAAAGAAATCGTCAACACCCCGCAGAAAAAAAAATAGCACAAAATGACAGCAATCAGTCCCTATCTATCGATTATCACACTGAATGTAAATATGTTAAATGCATTAGTCAAGGGACAGAAAGTAACAGAATGGATTTAAAAAAAAAAAAAGACCCATCAATATGTTGCCTACAAGAGACATGCCTTAAACACGAAGATAAAAATAAGCTAAAAATCAAAGGCTGGAAAAACAAATGAAGGAAACAGTAACCAAAAAAGTGTAAGAGTAACAACATTAATCTCTGATAAAATACACTTTAAGAAAAATTCCAGTATAAGAGACAAGGAAGGATACTATTTAATGATTAAAGGGTCAATCAACCACGAGGACGTAACCATAACAAATATTTACACCTCAAGGACAGAACTCCAAAATACGTAAACAAGGCATCAAACTTTAAACATTGCCGCCAAGTTGTATATGATTTTAAACGATATTTGCTGCTGTTTTCTCCATCTCCTCCTCCTGGTTCTCTACCTCTTTCACCTCCTCCTCCTTCTTTTTTTCTTTTTTTAAATGGGAAAAAAATACGTACATTCTGAATCCGCAAGTTTGAAAGTAATGCCGATTACTCCGGACTTGTTAAAAGATGGAGTCACCAATGCCACTTATTAGTCACAAATTAAATTTTAGTCTTCAAAAACTTAATCAGCTCTTGAAAGGGCAATTCTAAAACTCTTAGCCATGTTACGGTTTTACACCATCAAATTTCACATCATGTTTTGGGAGGAAATTTTGTGCAGTTATAGTTCCTCAATAAAATTCATTGTGTCTGCCAAGTCTTTGGTTATTGTGGTTGCCTGCCTCAAATTTTTAACACACAGAGCAGTCAGGGTTATCTTAAAAACAAATGAACTTGCTAATGTAATTGCTTTTTAAAAAAATACTTACCAGCCTATTTTTGCACTTAACACCAAATGCAAATTCATTACCTCATCTACAAGCCTTTGTGTGACCTAGCTTCTTCCCTGATCACCAGCCTTATGGTATCTGGCTGCACCTTGATCACTGTGCTTCAGTGACACTGGCCTTTCTTAGTTCCCTCAATGGTGCAAAGCTTGTTTGTGCCTCAGAGCATTTACATATGCTGTTCCATCTGACTGGAATACTTTTCCAACGCTGTTCACACTTGCTGCAGGAGTACTCTGCTGTTTCTATTCATAGAGCAATTTGCATTTATGTGAACTTATGGGTTTATTTTAAGGTTTCTCTGATTATCTAGACCAAACTTGTTTCGTCACAGACACACAAACAAAATTGTATGAATCCCTGATACATGAGGATGCATAAATAGATGATGGATGGATGGATGGAAGGATGGATAGATAGGTATATAGATATAGTCCCTGAGTGGTTCAAATAGTTAATGTTCTCAGCTGCTAACCAGAAGGCTGGTGGTTCAAGTCCACCCAGAGATACCTTAGAAGAAACACCTGGTGATCTACTTTTGAAAGTCAGTCATTAAAATCCTTATTCTGACACACATGGGACCACCATAAGTCAAAACTGATTCAAAGTGACTGGTATATATCTATATTTATGTCTCTGTCTTTATCTATATTTATACTTTTACATATTTATGTAAACTATGCATGCACCTGTATTCTAATGTATTTTTTACCTCATGAAACATAAACAAACATAAACTTTAAAAAAGATAATAGAAAAAGTATTCAAATAAAAGTTCTAATATTTGTTTCTCCCAGCTCAAAAAATTGTTTGCGTATCCTCTGGGCAAATTCATCCCACTTGGGAGGACTCTGCATTCAATTATAAGCAGATTTATCACTCACTGTTGTATTCGCAGTGCCTTCTGTGTTTCACATAAAGTAGGAACTCAGTAAATGATTGTTGAATGCATGCATGAATAAATAAATGAATGCCTCTTTATGCCAAAGCATAGCAACCAAGAAGGAAAAGAAAAAACTAATATACTGCAGAACTTCTAACATTAAGATATGTTTGTGTTTGTTTGGTATGGATATTTCTTTCCTTCACCTCATTTTGTGCTTTTTTTGGGTAGATCCACATTTTTGGTCTGTAAACAGCAGATGTCATTGGTAGAATTCTATTCTTGTGAGGAACTAAAGACACTTAAATATCTCATTCATTTCACAAAGCCCTTGGAATCAATAAGGCAATATTTGACTTCTGTTTTATAAATTGCTATCACCTAAGAACATTTGCAAGAAACAAAGGCTGGGTGAATCCAGTCTGCATCCTTTATTTAGTTTACTGTATCACTTTATCGGGGCTAGTGACAGAAAATTAAGCATGGGCAGTGTCCTTACAACAGAGTCATAAGGAAAGGAAAGTTAGTTCTATATTTATGTCTTATAGAAACAATAACTTACTTTTGTATATTTTATATATTAAATACCAAGAGCCAGGATTAGAACACAGGTCTTATGATTATAGAACAGAACCCTTTCCAAACATTGTGTTTGCTTCATTTTGTATTCAGGAGTACATTACATATTCATTTAGTTTAAAATATTTACAGAATATTGAACATATTATATGCACTGCTCTAGAAACTGGGTATTCAACTCTGATTAAACTAGCAAGATTTATCTGCCTTCACAGAGCCTACATTTTAGTAGAGTGAGAGGAAAAAAGAAAAATGCAAAAGATATATTATACAGATGATGACAAGTGATATGGAGAAGAGCAAGGAAGCAGGATAAAGATCTTAGGAGAAAGGCTGCAAGGCTGTAAATAAATATAAGTAGGGGATCAGCAGAGGCCTCAGAGAAAAGTCATATTTGAACAGAAATCTGAATGAGGTGAGGGAGCAAGTCACAAATATGTGGAAGAAGATGATTCCAGGTTGAGTCAACAGAAAGCAAGAAAGCTTTTAGGTAAATGTGTGCTTGTTTAAGAATTGCAAGAATTCTGAAGTCACAGCCAAGTGAGGGTCAGCAGGGAGTAATTACGGAAGGGTGGTAGGCCAAGTAAAGGCTGTGTGCCACAGGATGGAGTTTATTTTTACTCTGAGTGAGATGAAAAGCTATTACAGTGTTGTGGGCCTAAAAGATACAATTTCACTTAAGTTTTAAAAGAATTAATCTGGCTTCTGTATTTATAATAAACTACAGTAGGGAGACAAGTATTAAAACAGGAAGGCGATTAGGAGACTTATAATAACTCAGGATAAAGTTGCTGATGGTTAGGACAATGGCGGTGTCTGTTCACTTGATAAAAACTGGTAGTATTCTGAACATATTTTAAATACAAAGTCAAGAGGAATTGCTGTCATATTGGATGCTGAGTATAAAAGAAAAGAGAAGAGTCAAGAATATCTCCATCTAGTGTTTCTGACCTAAGAACTTAGGACAGAATTGCCGTTTATGAGATGGGAAAACACTATAGGACAAACTATGTGGCAGTGATGGGGCAGGTGCAGAGATGTTGATCGAGGTACATTTTTGATTTGTTGAGTTTAGATGCCTATTAAGAATTAAAACATAGATACTAAGGAGTCAGAGAGATACATAATTTCACATTTCAAAATTAGTAGTATTGGATCACTCAGAGATCTTGTTGGCAATATGCTATATGTTATATTTCTAGGCATGTGTTTCTTCTTCCGTAAATATTAACATTTGATTTACATGATATGGAGTGGAGAGAATTCTTATTCATTTTTTTTGTGATATTCCTGTTTATTACTATTAAAGCCCTTGTTTTATTAAGTTATATGTATCTCCTTTATAAAATTAATCTGAAGTATCCCAAATATGCAAACTAAAGCAACAGAGAGGCCCTTATGAGTTAAGAACAAAAAATTAAAAAGATTACCCAGTTTAGGTTCCAAAATAGAAAAAGTTATTACAAAATCTGAAATATAGTTAGAAAATCTAGCCAAGTAAAAATAAGGATAAATATCATAACTCTTATTATCAGATTAGTATTATACACTATTATAAAACTTTATTGACATACCTCAACCAATTACTCAAACTTTTCTGAAGATAAGTACAACTACTTTTTTAAAAATTTTCTGTATTTTAGAAGTTGCTCAGCATCAGAGCAAAAGCTGAGAGATAAATGTGAGAGGGTAGAGCAGAACCATTTTCTCTAACCGTGACATCTGCGAAGGAAAGATTTCATGAAAGTGATGGTCGGATTATGATTATGATATTTAAATCACAGAGAGCCATTCACTATGGGTCTGTAATATATGCACATTTACAGTTTTATCTTATCTTTGAGTACTAATAGCTGTGATTACTCCAAATATGTAAAAGGAATAAAGACCAAATAAAAGATCACCCTTGACTCAGATAAGAGTGGTAGAGTATTTTCATCTGAACATCATCTGATTACTTCTTTATTGCTTACTGAGAATATAATAGAGAAGAAGATTTTTGGATCTTTTTGAACACTGCTTAACTTTGATGGCTATATCTTTCCAACAGACCTCTGCTGCCAGCTGCAATCCATGCATTTAGAATAGTTATACAAATAAAAAGAGAGTAGAGCTAAAACAAAAAGAAGCTTCTTTGATTATTTTATCTATTAAAGCCAATACATTTACCATCTTCTCAAATTGATTGTCGTTTCATCTTGTTCTTTGATACAAAAGGGTAATATGAATTTAGAATCTTTTAAAATGTATCAAAAATCAACATATACTTTATGTGTACTGTTATATACTTCAGAGCACTAGTGGCACGGTGGTTAAGAGTTATGGCTGCTAACCAAATGATTGGCAGTTCAAATTTACCGGCCGCTCCTTGGAAACCCTGTAGGGCAGCTCTACTCTGTACTATAGGGTAGCTATGAGTCGGAATCGACTCAATGGCAATGAGTTTTATTGATTAATATATTATCTGTTTGGTGTTTCAAAAACATCACTTCTTCTTTTCCGCTTCCAGGCTCTCATAAAAATTTCTGTAATAGTGGTGAAATAAGTGTTATTGCTGAACTTTTAACTTGATCTAACCCTACGTAATCTCATACTAATTTTTATTCTGCAAACATTACCATCTATACTTTGAGAAAAAAATTAGAAAAGTTAAAATGTTTAATAAAATCCCTTATTATAAAAAATGATATTAAACATTTTATTAGGGATAGTCCCCAACTTATGAAGTCCTCCTTTGTAATAGCAACTACATATAATATTGTAGCATGGAATTTGCTGGTGTTGTTGGTCTCATATGTTCACTTGCAGATGATCAAGGTTATGATTTACTACTCAAAACACTGCTATATAGCAGGCTATGGCCTGGTCTACACTTAAGTCAGTGTCAGTGTTGGTGTCAGGAGTCATAAAGGAAAGAAAATTGGGCGGTGTTCGATTCTAATAACATATGAAAATTGAACTGCGCAAGTGATGACAGATGTTACTTGATAATGCCCCAGAACATCCTCCCCACATAGATGATCTAAATCAAGATACGCAAGTGGTGTGTATCTGTCTCCCAAAAAGACAGCTGTGATTCAACCTATGAATCAAGGTGCAATTGTCACCTATGAGGCATACTACCTGCAAACCACTTTGCTCAGGCAATAGCTGCAACAGATGCAGGTATGGTAACATCATCCAATTTCTGGAAGAATTATAATATTCATCATTTTATTCAGAACATTGCATCTTCCTGGGAGGAATTTATGGGAAAATGCACGTGGCAAATACGGAAAACATTGCTGAGTTATGTGAATACTTCAGGATAATATGACGGAAGAGATCGATGAAAAAATTGTCCATATAGCAAGAACACTAGATTTTGAACAGCTCATAGATCACGAACAAGGGAAAGTAACAGATCAGAACTTAATGGATTTGAAGAGAAAATAAATACTGAAGTATAAAGAAATAATGAGGAAGAAGAAGGAAAGAAGTTGTCAAAAACTGAATTAACTGAATTTTTTCTAAACTAAATCAGGGGATTTAGTTGCTTGAAAGCATAGACCCAAATGCTGATGACTTTGCTAAAGCTGATAGGCAGATTTGGGAACCAGTGACAAGTTATGGCAAAATATATGAAGAAAAAAGAAAAGAACCATACAGACAAGTCTCACTAATTTTCTGACTTTAAACACCATCCCCATTCCCAGGGATAATCCAGATGATCTAGAACTTTTCACAAGTGGAGTTATTACCACAGTTAACAAAATGCCAATGTTGTCCAACTCTTCTTCATCAGTAGAGTAAATTTTTATAATCTGTGTATTTTTTAGGTATATATGAATATACATGTATTAAAATATACCTGTAAGTTATATGTAGTATTTTCGACCCCCAAAGACAAATAAAAGTCAGATTTTTAAAGATACTGATAATAAAAGGCAATAACAATGAAAATTTTTTTAAAATTGTACAAATTTATACAAAAAAACTGCACAAAAATTCTATATTAGAGATGATCAACCTGCTATACAGCTTTGGTATTCAAAACAGTCTGAAACTGGTACAACAACAGACACATTGGCCAATGGAACAGAATTGAGAACCCAAACATAAATCCATCCACCCATGATCAGCTGATCTTTGACAAAGGACCAAAGTTCATTACATGGGGAAAACACAATCTTTTTAAAAATCGTGCCAGCAAAACTGGGTACATCTGTAAAAAAAAATGAAACAAGACTCATACACAAAAAACTTACTCAAAGTGGATCAAAGACCTAAATGTAAAACCTAAAATGATAAAGACTGTGAAAGAAAAAACAGGGACAATGCTAGGGGTCCTAATACATGGCATAAATACAATACAAAATATAATTAACAACGCACAGACACAAGAAGATAAAGAGGAGCTCCTAAAAATTAAATACTTAATGCTCATAAAAAACTTCACCAAAAGAGTAAAAAGAGAAGCTACAGACTGAAAAAATATTTTGGCTATGACATACCCAACAAAGGTCTAATCTCTGAGGTCCATAAAATACATCAACACCTCAACAACAAAAGACAAATAATCCACTTAAAAAAATGCTCAAAGGGTATGAACAGACACTTCAAGAAAGAAGACATACATGAGCTAACAAACACATGAGGAAATGCTCATGATCATTAGCCACTACAGAAATGTAAATCAAAACTAAAATGAGATACCATCTCACCCCAACATAACTGACTCTAATTAAAAAAAACAAACAGAAAATAACAAATGTTGGAGAGGTTGCTAGGAAATCAGAACTCTTATGCACTGTTGGTGGGAATGTAAAAGGTTGAACCACTATGGATAACGTTATGACACCTCCTTAAAAAGCTAGAAATGGAAATACTATATGATCCAGCAATCCCACTCCTAGGAATATATCTTAGAGAAATAAGAGCTGTCACACAAATAGAAATATGCACACCCATGTTCGTTGAAGAATTATTATGACCTTGTTTGTCCCTTACACTAATAAGGTGTAGAGAAATCTGGTTCACATATTATATCTTTTTTAAAAAAAGTCTTTAAAAAAAAAAAAAAAGCTCAAGAAAATCTGCCTTGTAAAACTTTCATCTGCAATATTGTGGGAATATAATAGCAATCTTACAAAAATCTATTACTTTAAAACGTGTGTAGTTCAAAATGGTTAACCTAATAGAACAAGTAACTTCCAAATAAATATTTGTAACGCTACCTGTAAGAGTTTAATGCCAGCACAATTTGACCATTTTTTAGTGACAAAACCTTTATCTCAGTAAAATTATGATTCCAAAGAAACTCTTGTAACCTGAAAAGGCATCAGTATTTGTGACTATCTGTTAGCCTCTCTAGAGTCATTGTTTTTCTCAATATTTTATATGAAATAATTGAAACATCTGATATTGAGCCAATCCATCTGGACTTTAGACTATAGAATGATCATGTATCATAAACCTTTAACAATTAAGATACACATACAATGATTTTTTTAACTCATTACTTACTATGTGAATTAAAATAAAAACTGCTTCAAGTAACAAAAATTTCTAAAGCCTCTCTCTTTATTTGGAAGATTATATAAAAACATATAATCTTATATAAACTTATATATAACCTTATAATTTACTTGTCCCTTTCACATGTGTTCATAAAACGCCACAATTTAATTTTAACTGGACAGGAATCTGTGCAAAATATCCGTACTTCTTTCTGTTTTAAGATGTCACAGTTACCTCTTCAATTCTTCAAGAAAAATAAAATATTCTCAAAGGAATGTTTACTGATTAAAAAAAAAGAAAGAAAGAAAGAAAGAAAACAATGTCCCTTACACAAAAAGAAATCAAAGCCCCAAATCCCTGATTCTCCCATTTCGGAGTAGTTCAGATGAGATTTACAATAATTTCTACTGGCTGTTAAACAATATGTAAATTTGACATTATTTTAATGGTTTGTTATATTAACAATAATTCAAACAAAATTAGTAGATCTTTATATATACCCAATAACTTGTACTCAACAGGGTAAGATATATGATAAGATTAAAGAAATGGTTTGAGTTTTATGATTAATCTCAAAATTGTACTAATCTTCTTTTATTTTGTTTTTAAATGTTAACATTTCCAAGTAATTTTCTACATTATGTCTCACAATTCAATACACACAGATATGAAGACCATCAAATATATACTCTGCATAAGCAAACAAAAGAAGTTGGGAAAAATATTTGGACTATTAGTAAATATATAATGCTTGCATTAAAATATATAAATATTGATGCTTATAAATTCAGTTAATTTGTATAAACAAAAATCTTCCTGGAGAACAGGATTTTTTTTTAAAACTTTCATAATATATTACACAAGTTGTTGAATATATTTACAGTGTGGCTAGACCTTAATTTTTTAGATGTATTTAATTTAAATACATGTATCTTAGGTTTATCTATTTATTTATATACCTGTTGCCATCGAGTTGATTTCTACTCATAGTGATCCGATAGGACAGAGTGGAACTGCCCCATAGGGTTTCCAAGGAGTGGCTGGTGGATTAAAACTGCTGACCTTTTGGTTAGCACCCGTAGCTCTTAACCACTGCACCATTAGTTAACATATTTATTTTTGCTTACCATTACATGTTATAGTAAAAGAAAACAAATAAAAATTCTTGTGCATGTTTTGTGCATTTTCCAAGTATTTCAAGAACATATGCCCAGAAATGAAATTGTTCAACAAATTTACATAGGGTATCCCATTGGTTGTGAATGTTTGACAGATTGTTTTCTAGGCAGGTAGTGCCACTTTCCTTGCTCTACAGATTTACGTGAAAGCATTCTTGGCAAAACCAGGCATAACAAATCTTTTAACTTATTTTCCATCATGCAGATTTTTAAAAAAACCTCATTATTGTTATTTTATTACTTTATTAATTGCTATGGAAGAAACTAGTAGATATAATGAGATCACAAAAAAAAAAAAAAAAAAAAAGGACATCTGATCTGGACTAGGAATCAGAGAAAGTTTCATTTAAAATCGATATCTGAGACTTCTATTTAAAGAAATGTGACAAACAAGATATCCTGGGGGGGAAGGGGAACTTCCTGACCAAAACTCTAAAACTATTGGAAAAATGCAGAAGGCACATACAACCTTTTTTATTAGTGTTTAAACAGTATGGTGACAGTCTATAATAATGAGGAAATTGCCAACAGTCAAAAATGAATAGGGAACTAGACACCAAAGTGGTTGTGAGACTATAAAAACACCTGGGAATGTTTGTCAATCCATGTAACTAAGAGATTTGGATTTTCAATTTCAAAGTGAGGTAAAGAAGAGAAGGCCAAGGGCATTTAGAAGGTGTAAATTTGTAATTGATAAACTTCTCTTTAATCTAGTATATGGGAATGGCTTTGAGAGGGTGAACTAGAAAATTTCTTTTCATAAGCCAAGTGAAGAAAGGAAACCTGTGCTTGACTTAGGCTCTAGTTCAGAAAGAAAAAAAAAAGCTCTCTTAAGGAATTTTGATCACAGGCATCATGAAAATAGGTATGAGATTTGAATGTACACTAGCTGTGTGATCAGGGCATTGACAAGGAATTAAATTAAGAACTAAGAAGTCTTAGATTTAGCCTATTCCAATCACCCCTCCCTGTCTAGGACAAGTAGGTGAGAGCCTGCATCATACACTCGGGGACCGACAACCTGGACACCTGAGCTGAATCCACACAAGAAAAGTAAATGGACTCTTGGGCTCACATATCTAGTAACAGCTCTAACCAACTGGACACAGGACCTTAGAACTTCAAAGATGCCAAAAATCAGACTTGCTCACACAACCATCCTATTTGGGCATATCAAAAAAAAAAAAAGAGAGACAAAACAAGAAGCTAGGAAACAGTAAGCAAACATAAAATAAATACAATAACTGACTGATTGCTCGGAGACAACACTCAATATCAAATCATACAAACAGGCAGACTATGATGGCTTCAGGAAGCTCCCAAAACAAAGAATCAAAAAATCTTCTGGAGGAAGAGAACTTCTTGGAATTACTGGAGGTAGAATTCAAAAGACTAATATAGAGAACTCTTCAAGAAATAAGGAAGGAGATCAGACAAAACCCAGAACAAGCCAAGGAACACACAGAAGAGCAATAGAGGAACTTAAAAAGGTTATTCAAGAGAATAAAGACAAATTTAGTAGGCTGCAATCCATAGAGAGACAGCAAACAGAAATCTAAAAGATTAACAATAAAATTTCAGAAATAGACAACTCAATACAAAGTTATAGGAGCAGAACTGAGGCAACAGAAGTCAGAATTAGTGAGATTGAATATAAAGCACTTGACACAAATTTATTTGAGGAAAAATCAGATAAAGGAATTAAAAAAAAATGAAGAAACCCTAAGAATTACATAGGACTCTATCAAGAGGAATAACCTAAGACAATTGGAGTACAGGAACAGGGAGGGGTATCAGAGAATACAAAGAGAATTGTTGAAGATTTGTTGGCAGAAAACTTCCTTGATAGCATGAAAGATGAGAAGATACCTAACCAAGAAATTCATCGAATCCCACACAAGGTAGATCCCAAAGGAAAGTCACCAAGATATATTATAATCAAACTTGCCAACACCAAAGAAAGAGAATTTTAAGAACAGCTACTGATAAATGAAAAGTCACCTACATAAGGAGAGTCACTAACACTAAGCTAGGACTATTCAGCAGAAACCATGCAGGCAAGAAGACAATGAGGTGGCATACATAAAGTCTTGAAGGAATAAAAAAGTTGCTAACCAAGAATTATATATCCAGCAAAACTGTCTCTCAAATATGATCACAAAATTAGGGCATTTCTAGACAAACAGAAATTTAGGGAATTTGTAAAAACAAAAAACAAACAAACAAAAAAATTACAAGAAATACTAAAGGGAGTACCCCAGTTAGAAAATTAATAACGTCAGATAACAACTCAAGACTAGAACACAGGACAGAGCAACCAGATATCAACCCAGAGAGGGAAGTCACAAAAATAAATCAAAGCTAAAACACTATAAATGTCAATATGCAAAAGATGACAACATTAAAACAAAAAAGAAGGACTTAGAAGTGTAGTAATAGATGTTTCATATGGAGAGGAAGTCAAGGCAACACAAAGAAATAAAACATTGGTTTAAACTTAGAAAAACAGGGGCAAATATTAAGGTAAACATAAGGAAAATTAACACCTTTACACATCAAAATAAAAAACAAGAAAAACATAAAGACTCAGTAAATACAAAATCAACAATAAGGAAAAATACAAAAAGAAAATACATAAAGAAAAAACAACTCATCACAGAAAATTAAGTGGAACAAAGAAACTGTCAACAACACAGAAAAAAATACACCAAAATGACAGCACTAAACCCATACCTATCAATAATTATTGATGGACTAAACGCACCAATATAGAGACAGAAAGTGGCAGAATGTTTAAAAAAACATAATTTGTTTATATGCTGCCTACAAGAGACACACCTTAGACCTAAAGACAAAAACAAACTAAAATTCAAAGGATGGGGAAAAATATATGAAGTAAACAACACTTAAAAACGAGCAGGAGTGGCAATATTGATCTCTGACAAAATAGACTGTAAAGCAAAATCCACCACAAAGGATAAGGAAGGACACTATATAATGATTAAAGGATCAATACACCAGGAGGACATAACAATAATAAATATTTACGCACCCAACTACAGGGCTCCAAAGTACATAAAACAAACACTAACAACATTGCAAAGAGAGACAGACAGCTCCACAATAAAAGCAGGAAACTTCAACACACCACTTTTGGTGAAGGACAGATAATCCAGAAAGGCTCAGTAAAGACAAGGAAGATCTAAAAGTTACAATCAACCAACTTGATCTCATAGACATATACAGAACACTCCACCCAACATCAGCCAAGTATGCTTTCTTTTCCAATGCACATGAAACATACTTCAGAATATACCACATATTAGACCACAAAGTATGCCTTAACAGAATGTAAAACATCAAGATGTTACAAAGCATCTTTTCTGACCTTAAAGCCATAAAAGTAGAAATTGATGACAGAAAAAGCAAGGAAAAAAAAATCAAATACATGGAAAATGAACAGCATTTTGCACAAAAACTGGTGGGTTATAGAAGAAATTAAGTACAGAATAAAGAAATCCACAGAGTCAAATGAGAATGAAAACACATCCTACTAGAACCTTTGGGACACAGCAAAAGCAGTGCTCAGAGGTCAATTTACAGCAATAAACGTGCGCATCCAAAAAGAAGAAAGGGCCAAAATCAAAACAGTGACTCTACTACTGGAACAAGTAGAAAGAGAGCAGCAAAAAGAAGCCCTCAGGCACAAGAAAGGAAATAATAAAATGTAGAGCAGAATTAAATGATGTAGAGAGTAGAAAAACAATTTAAAGAGTTAGCAAGACAAAAAGCTGGTTCTTTGAAAAGTGTGATGGTTAAGATTGTGTGTCAACTCGGCTGGGCTATGATTCTCAATGTTTTAATGTGATCACTCCCATGACTGAATATACTGGGAGTAGCCAATCAGATGAAAGGGAGTCTCCTCGGGGGTGTGGCCTGCATCTGAATATAAGCAGAAGTTCTGGCTTTTTGCTCACTCCAGATCCTGCGGCTGCCTCCCATCATCTCATCTCCAGTTCTTGGGACTTGAGCTGTCGGCTTACCTGCCGAACTTGGGATTCATTGTTCTTCACAGCCTGTGAGCGGAGCCCTGCTCTCTGACTTGCCAATCTTGGGTTCACCAGCCCCTGCAGCTACGTGAATCAGGAGAAATCTTGGGGTCTTGCCAGCCAATCTTGGAATTTGTCAACCTTCACAGCATGTGATTGGGAGCACTGCTCTCTGTCTGACCTGCCAATCTTGGGCTTGTAAGCTTCTGCATCTGCATGACTTGGGAAAGGCATCTACCCTGATCCAGGGCCTTGGGAAGTTCTAAACTCTACAATCATGTGAGCTGTTCCCTTAATATAAATCCCTCTCTCTCTCTCTCTATATATATATATATTTATACACCTTACTGGTTTTGCTTCTCTAGAGAACCCAGCCTAAGACAAAAAGATCAACAAAATCAATAAACCATTGGCCAGACTGACGAAAGAAAAACAGGAGAGGAAGAAAATAACCCAAACAAGAAATGAGATGGGCAATACCACACAATACCCAACTGAAATTAAAAGCATCATAAAAGAATACTATGAAAAATTGTACTCCAACAAATTTGAAAACATAAAGAAAATGGACAAATTTCTAGCAACTCACTACCTACTTAAACTAACATAAACAGAGGTAGAACAAATAAATAAACCTATAAAAAAGAAGAGATTAAAAATGTAATTAAAAAACTCCCAACAAAAAAAAGCCCTGGCCTGGATGGTTTCACTAGAGGATTCTACCACACTTTCAGAGAAGAGTTAACACCACTACTACTAATGGTATTTCAGAGTATAGAAAAGAATAGAATACTCCCAAACACATTGTATGAAGGGAACATAACCCTGATACCAAAATAAGGTAAAGACACCACAAAAAAAGAAAATTACAAACCAATATCCCTCATGAACATAGATGCAAAAATCCTCAACAAAATTCTAGCCAATAGAATTCCACAACATATCAAAAAAATAATTCACCATAACCAAGTGGGATTTACACCAGGTATTCAGGGATGGTTCTACATTGGAAAAAGAATCAAGGTAATCCATCACATTAATAAAACAAAAGAGAAGAACCACATGATCTTATCAACTGATGCAGAAAAGACATTTGACAAAGTCCAACACCCATTCATGATGAAAGCTCTCAGCAAAATATGAATAGAAGGGAAATTCTTTGACATAATTAATGAGCATTTATACAAAGCCAACAGCCAACATCATCCTAAATGGAGAGAGTCTGAGAGCATTCCCCTTGAGAATGGTAACCAGACAAGGATGCCCTTTATTACCACTCTTCTTCAAGATTGTGCTGGAGGTCGTAGCCAGAGCCATTAGGTTAGTAAAAGAAATAAAGGGCATCCATATTGGTAAGTAAGAAGTAAAAGTATCTCTATTTGCAGATGGTATGATCTTCTACACAGGAAACCCCAAAGAATCCATAAGAAAACTACTGGAACTAATAGAAGATTTCAGCAAAGTTTCAGGATACAAGATAAACATACAAAAATCAGCTGAATTCTTCTACACCAACAAACAGAACTTTGAAGAGGAAATCACCAAATCAATACCATTTATAATATCCCCCAGGAAGATAAAATACTTAGGAATAAATCTAACCAGAGAAGTAAATGACCTAGACAGTGAAAACTACAAGACACTACCGCAAGAAACCAAAGGAGACCTACAGAAGTGGAAAAACATACCTTGCTCATGGATAGAAAGATTCAACATTGTAAAAATATCCATTCTACCCAAAGCAATCTACAGATACAATGCAGTCCCTATCCAAATTTCAACCACATTTTTTAATGAAATGGAGAAGTAAATCACCAAATTCATATGGAATGGGAAAATACCCCAGATAAGTGAAGTATTACTGAAGAAGAACAAAGTGGAAGGCCTCACACTACCTGCTTTTAAAACCTATTTTACCATCATGGTAGTCAAAACAGCCTGGAACTTGTACAACAACAGATACGTAGACCAACGGAACAGAATTGAGAATCCAGATGTAAATTCAACCACCTATGAGCAGCTGATATTTAACAAAGGCCCAAAGTAACTTAAGGGGGAAAAGATAGTCTCTTTAACAAATGGTGCTGGCGTAACTGATATCCATCTGCAAAAAAATGAAACAAGACCTATATCTCACACCATGCACAAAAACTAACTCAAGACTTCCTGCAAAATGGCGCTTTAGGCAGAAGTACCACGCCATCCCTCCACAGCAAAGATCTGAAAAACTAAGCCAAACATAGAAAACAACAATCCTGAAACCCTAGAACATCAAATGAAGAGTTAAAGAACTCAGCCAAGCACCAAATGGAGTGAGAAAACTGACACAGAATGGAGAGCAAGGAGAGATTCATGCAGATGTCCCCTACCAGCTAACACAACGCAGATCCGCCATCTTGGACTCATATTGGAGACCAGCAAACAGGCTGTACGAGAAAGCAGCTTCACGGAGCTTCCAGCGGGAGACAAAACAACTGGTAATTTGCGATATACACTTTCCCACCCCCCACACTTCTTCACCCCCACTCAGTCTCCTCTGCTTCTAGCGGCCACAATCTCTTGGCCAGGAAACACCGGCTGCTTGGATTCCACACACTGGAATGGGCCAGCTCTCTGAGTGTCATTTGTTGGCTACTGGTGTTGCTTTTTTCTGCTTCTTTTGATTTCTTCCTTACCTCTCACCACCTCCCCCTCCTTTTGCTCAGATACCTGGCTCCCTGCGCCATCTTTGCATCTTCCTGAGGGGCTGCAGAGCTCCAGTAATTTGTGATATACGCTTTTCCACTCGCTACTCTTCTTCACCCACACTCGGCCCCCTCTGCTTCCCACAGACACAATCTCTTGTCCAAGAAACACCAGTTACTTGGGTTCCACCAGCCTGCACTAGCTGGTTTTCTGAGTGCCATTTGTTGGCTGCAGGTGTTGCTTTTTTTTTTTTTTTTTGCTTCTTTTGATTTCTTCCTTACCTCTCACCACCTCCCCCTCCTTTTGCTCAGATACCTGCCTCCCTGCGCCATCTTTGCATTTTCCTGAGGGGCTGTGGAGCTCCATTCGAGTGTGGAGCTACTTCCCGGTCGGGGCTGCCACGCTGGTGGGATCCCGGGGCTTTTGTTCATTTGTTTGTTTTGAATTATTTTTTTGTTTTCTTTTCATTTTCTTCAGTTGGGAGCCCTTGCTGGCCAAGCGATGCTGCGTGGCAAGGAGACTACCCCCTCGGCTTGCACAGACATGCAGAGGGATCGCTGAGGGTATTTCTTCCTTCATTGTTTTTTTTTTTCCTGTTTTTTGGGGGGGCTTTTCATATTCTTTTTTTTTAATTTGTTTTGTTTTGTTTTCCCACTTTTCCCTATTTTTTTTTTTTTTTTTTTTGTCATTCTTCATTACTCAGTTTCTTGTCTCTCTATATCTTCCTTCACTTTCTGTTCCCTGAATACCTGGTGTTGTATACCTCTACACCTTCTAGCCAGGCTGTACTGCAATAACTGAGAGTGACTTCCCCAGACCTCATAGCTGCACTGGTGGGATCCCTGGGAATTTTGCAGTTCTTTTACCTTACCAATTTTTATTTATTCATTCTTTTCTTCCTCTTCCCGATTCTGTTTTTCTCCATTTCATAGTAACTCACCTCTCCACTCAAACAGCAAGCTCTCCTAGCATTCTTTTTTGTTTGTTTGTAAGTTTTTGGCTCCTGTTCCTCTCTCCTCTATCCCATTTCCATCTTAGTGCCACACATAACAATCTCCCTGCTACATCCTGCCTACCTGCACCATGCACTAAACATCACATCACCAAGCAGCACAGGCACGGCCTACTGGAATCTGCCCTGCACTGATTACCGACTCACTCTGGTGGCTGTACTAAGTGCCAAAAACAACCCATCCCAGTAACTCCTCTTCAGCTAGACCTCCTCTGCCATACCGTATCTGAGTGACTGACCCTGACAATTAGAGAAGGAGGCAAAAAGTATTGTGCCCACAGATGAGCAAACAACAAAGAACACACAGTCTGCCTGCGCAGACATAGTCAAGTTTAAAAGAAAAAAAAGGGATGAAACAAACAAATCTACAATCAATAAATGAGAAAAATAACTACTGAATGCCCCGAAGACAGCAGACAATATCAAAACATTTACAAAAAGAGGACAGGATGGTTCCAGTAGGCGTCCAAAATAAAAATCCAGAAGACTCTCCAGTGGAAGAAAATGAACTAGAATTACCTGATAGGGCATTCAAATCTCTAATACTCAGAATTCTCCAAAAGCTGAGGCAAAAAGCTAGCAAACATGAGGAAAAAATAGACAAATTCATAGAAAATACAGACAAAAATTAGGAAGAATTCAGGAAAATAATGCAGGAACAAAAGGCCAAAAGAAATTCACAACTAAAAAATATACAAAACAACAATTAGAAATCCAAAAAATAAACAACAAGATTTCAGAAATGGACAGTGTCATAGAAGGGCTGAGAAGCAGATCTGAAATGGTGGAAGACAGGATCAGTGGAACTGAACACAAACACTTGTATACAACTCTGTTTCAGGAAAACTCAGAAAAAAAGAACAGAGAAAAATGAAGAAACACTGAGAGTTGCATGGGATACAATCAAAAGCAAAAATTTGCTAATGCTTGGAATTCCAGAACAGGGGGAGAAAACAGAAAACACAGAGAGGATCATTGAAGAACTGCTGACAGAAAACTTACCCAATATCATGAAAGATGAAAAGCGGACCATTCACGAAGCTCAATGAATCCCATATAGGAGAGACCCCAAAGAAAATCACCAAGGCATATCATAATCACACTTGCCAAAACCAAAGACAAACAAAGAATCCTGAGAGCATCTCATGAAAAAGAAGAAGTCACATACAGAGGAGAAACAATAAGACTAAGCTCAGATTATTCAGCAGAAACCATTCAGGCAAGAAGGCAATGAGATGACATATATAAAATATTGATAGAAAATAATTGCCAGCCAAGAATAATATATCTTGAAAAACTCTCAGCCAAATTTGATGGTGAAATTAGGTCATTTCCAGATAAACAGAAATTAAGGGAGTAGGTAAAAGTCAAACCAAACTTACAAGAATTATTAAAGGGAGTTCTTCGATCTGAGGACAACAACTCCATCTTACAGGCAGAATCTAGGATGCAGGATAGAACCAGCCAGATACAAATCAAGGAAATGAACTCTCGAGCACTATCCAAAACCAAAAGAAATACAAGAGGGAATCAGAGCAGTTAATCAGTAAATCACAACATCAAAACATTAAAAGAGGGAATAAACGGCATAGCTGTAGAACCTCCTAATGGAGAGGAAAGCAAGGAGATATCAAGTAATGGTAGACTGCTTCAAACTTAGAAAGATAAGGGTAAATAAAATTCATGGTAATCACTAAGAAAGTTAACAAACATACTCATAAAAAAAAAGAGGAAAAACATGAAGTCTCAGCAAAAACAAAACCTACAAAAACAAAACAAATTAAAAACAAATCCACAAACAAAAGTAACTCAGCACAAGAGAGTAAGAACAAAGAAAACATCAGCACCACAAAATGACAGCAACAAACTCACATCTATCAATAATTACACTGAATGTAAATGGACTCAATGCACCCATAAGAGATGGAGACTGACAGAATGAATAAGAAAATAGGATCCATCAATATGCTGTCTATAAGAGACACACTTTGAAACAAAAAGGTGAATTTATTAAAACTCAAAAGTTGGAAAAAAAAATTTATCAAGCTAACAACTACCAAAAAAGAGCAGGAGTGGCAATTCTAATCTCAGATAAAATAGACTTTAAAATAAAATCTACCATAAAAGACAAAGAAGGACTCTATATAATGATTAAGGGGACGATGCATCATGAAGACATAACCATAATAAACATCTATGCGCCCAATGACAGGGCTCCAAAATACATAAAACAAACTCTAACAACACTGAAAAGAGAAATTGACAGTTCCATAATAATAGTAGGAGGCTTCAACACACCACTGTCCTTAATGGACAGAACAACTAAGAAGAAACTCAGCAAAGATACAGAAGACCTAAAGGGCACAATCAGCCAACTTGACCTCATAGACACATATAGAACAGTCCATCCAACCGCTGCAAAATACACATTTTTTTCCAATGCACATGGAAGGTTCTCCAGAATAGACCACATCTCAGGCCAAAGAGCAAACCTCAACAAGATCCAAAACGTTGAGATAATTCAAGGTATCTTCTTTGATCACAATGCCATCAAGGTAGAAATTAACAATAGAAAGAGCAAGGAAAAAAATCAATTCCATGGAAACTGAATAATACCCTGCTTACACATCACTGGGTAATAGAAGAAATCAGAGATGGACTCAAAAAATTCCTAGAATCCAATGAGAATGAAAACACATCATAAGAAAACCTTTGGGACACAGCAAAGGCAGTCGTCAGAGGACAATTTATAGCAATAGATGCACATATTCAAAAAAGAAGAAAGGGACAAAATCAAAACATTAACTACAGAACTCAAACAAATAGAAAGAGAACAGCAAAAAAAGCCCACAACCACTGGAAGAAAGGAAATAGTAAAGATCAGAGCAGAAATAAATGAAATAGAGAACAGAAAAACAATAGAAAGAATCAAAAAAACCAAAAGTTGTTTTTTGGAAAGAAGCAACAAAATCGACAAACCACTGGCAAGACTGACAAAAGAAAAACAGGAGAGGACACAAATAACCCAAATAAGAAATGAAATGGGGGACATTACAACAGACCCAACTGAAATAAAAAAGATTATAACAGAATATTATGAAAAACTATACTCCAACAAATTTGAAAACCTAGAAGAAATGGATAAATTTCTAGAAACCCACGGCCTACCCAATCTACAACAAAGTGATGTTGAAAATCTGAACAGACCCATAACAAGAGAAGAGATTGAAAAGGTAATAAAAAACTCCCAACCAAAAAATAGTCCTGGCCCAGATGGCTTCACTGGAGAATTCTACAAAACATTTACAGAACAGCTTGTACCAGTACTACTCAAGCTATTTCAGAGCACAGAAGAGGAAGCAACACTTCCAAATTCATTCTATGAAGCCAGGATAACGCTGATACCAAAACCAGGCAAAGACATCACAAAAAAAGAAAATTACAGACCAATGTCTCTCATGAATGTAGATGCAAAAATTCTCAACAAAATTCTAGCCAATAGAATTCAGCAACCTATCAAAAAAATAATACACCATGACCAAGCAGGATTCATACTAGGTATGCAAGGATGGTTCAACATTAGAAAATCAATCAATATAATCCACCACATAAATAAAAGGAAAGAAAAGAATCACATGATCTCCATTGACGCAGAAAAATCATTTGACAAAGTCCAACACCCATTCCTAATAAAATCTCTGAATAAAATAGGTATAGAAGGGAAATTTCTCAACATAATACAGGACATCTATGCAAAACCAATGGCCAACGTCATTCTTAATGGAGAGAGGCTGAAAACATACCCCTTGAAAACAGGAACAAGACAAGGATGCCCTTTATCACCACTCCTATTTAACATTGTGCTGGAAGTTCTAGCTAGAGCAATAAGGCAAGAAAAAGAAATCAAGGGCATCCAAATTGGTAATGAAGAAGTTAAACTGTCCCTTTTTGCATTGATACTATACATAGAAAACCCTAAAGACTCCATGAGAAATCTACTGGAACTAATAGAAAGATTCAGCAGAGTAGCAGGATACAAGATAAACATTCAAAAATCAGTTGGATTCCTATACACCAGTAAAGAGAATGATGAAAAGGAAATCAGGAAAACAATACCATTTTAAATAGCCCCTAAAAAGATAAAATACTTTGAAATAAATCTAACCAGGGATGTAAAAGACCTATACTAAGAAAACTATAAAAAATTACTGCAAGAGACCCAAAGGGATCTACATAAATGGAAAAACATACCATGCTCATGGATAGGTAGACTCAATATTGTGAAAATGACAGTTCTACTCAAAGTAATTTCAAATAAAATGCAATCCCAATCCAAATACCAACAACATTCTTCAAAGCGATGGAAAAACTAATCATTAACTTTATACGGAATGGGAAGAAGCCCCGAATAAGTAAAGCACTACTGAAGAAGAAGAAGAAAGTTGGAGGACTCACACTACCTGACCTCACAACCTACTATACAGCTACAGTAGTCAGAACAGCCTGGTACTGGTACAAGCACAGATGCATTGACCAATGGAACAGAATTGAGAACCCAGATGTAAATCCATCCATCTACCAGCACCTGATCTGCGACAAGGGCCCAGAGTCCATTAAATGGGGTAAAGACAGTCTTTTTAACAAATGGTGCTGGCAAGCTGGATATCCATCTGCAAAATATGAAACAGGACCCATACCTCATGCCGTATACAAAAACTAATTCAAAATGGATCAAAGTCCTGAATATAAAGCCTAAAACTATAAAGTTCATAGAAGAAAAAATACGACCAACATTACAGGCCTTAATGCATAGTATTAACAGGATACAAATCATAGCCAACAATGCACAAACCCCAATAGATAAGCTAGATAACTGGGATCTTCTAAAAATCAAACACCTATGCTCTTCAAAAGACTTCACCAAAAGAGTCAAAAGAGAACCTACAGACTGGGAAAACATTTTTGGACAGTACAAGTCAGACAAAGGTCTAATCTCCATAATCTACAAGAAAATCCAACACCTCTACAACAAAAAGACAAATAATCCTATTAAAAAATGGGCAAAGGAAATGAACAGACACTTCACCAATGAAAACATTCAAATGGCCAACAGACACATGAGGAAATGCTCGTGATCACTAGCCATTAGAGAAATGCAAATTAAAACCACAATGAGATACAATTTGACCCCGGCATTACTGGCACGAATCAAAAATACTGGAAATAACATGTTGGAGGGGCTGCGGGGAGATTGGAACTCATATGCACTGCTGTTGGGAATGCAAAATGACACAGCCATTTTGGAAAATGATTTGGCACTTCCTCAGAAAGCTAGAAATGGACATACCATTCGATCCAGCAATCCCACTCCTAGGAATATATCCTAGAGAAATAAGAGTCGTCACTCGAAGAGACATATGCACACCTATGTTCATGGCAGCATTGTTCACAATAGCAAAACAGTGGAAACAACCTAGATGCCCATCCACAGATGAATGGATAAACAAACTATGGTACATACACACAATGGAGTACTATACAACGAGGAAGAACAACAATGAATCTGTGAAGCATCTCATAACATGGATGAAACTGGAGGACATTATGCTGAGTGAAATAAAAGGACAAGAAACGACAAATATTGTATGCGACCTCTATTGTAAAAACCCATGAAAAAGTTCACACACAAAATTTAACAATCTTTGCTGGTTACCAATGATGGGAGGGGTTGGGGGGAAATACTAAACAGGCAATAGATAAGTAGTATATTGGGTGAAGGGTGAGACAGTACACAATACAGGAGAAACTAACACAACTTGTACAAGGAAAGGTCATGGAAGCCCCATAGACACATCCAAACTCCCTGAGGGACTGAATTGCTGAGCGGAGGGCTCTGGGGACCATGGTCCCAGGGAACATCTAGGTCAATTGGCATAACACAGTCTATAAAGAAATGTTCTACATTCAACCTTGGTGAGTAGTGTCTGGAGTCTTAAAAGCCTATGAGCAGCCATCTAAGATACTCCACTGATCTCATCCCTTCGGGAGCAAGGGAGAATGAAGAGAATAAGATACAAGGAAAAGATTAGTCCGAAGGACTAATGGTCCTCAGCTACTAAGGAATCTACCAGACTGAGACCAGTACAGCTAGATGGTGCCCAGCTACCACCACTGACTGCTCTGACCAGGATCACAACAGAGGGTTCTGGACAGAGCTGCAGAAGGATGTAGAACATAATTCTAACTCATGAAAAAGAAGACCAGATTTACTGGTCTAAAGGAGACTGCAGAAATCCTGAGAGTATGGCCCCCAGACACCTTTTTAGCTCAGTGGTGAAGTTATCTCTGATGTTCAAAATTCAGCCTGGGAGTGGATAGCCCTGTAAAACCAAACGGGACTAATGAAGTGCAGTAGTCCAGTGACAAGGGCCCGAAAGTAGAAGGGGACAAGGAAGCTGGTGATAGGGAACCCAAGGTTGAGTAAGGATATTGTTGATGTGTTGTGAGATTGTTAACCATTGTAATAGGGCAACATGTGTAGTAACTGTTAAATGTGAACCCATTTTGTTCTGTAAGCCTTCATCTTCAGTGAGAATATCAGTACAATTGGAAGAGCATAGTCAATGTCACTGAACTGTGCATGTAGTAAATTTTGAAATGGTGTATCTTTGGCTATGTGTGTTTTGCTCCCCAGAAAAGGTTGAGAAGTTAAAGGGTTGACATGTTGTGGGGTTGTTAACCAATGTCATAAAGCAATATGTGTAGTACTGTTTCATGGGAAACTATTTGTTCTGTAAGCCTTCACTGGAAGTACAATTAAAAAACAAAAAGTAAAAAATAAAAATAAAAACTAACTTAAAACGGATCAAAGATCTAAATATAAAATCTAAAACAATAAAGATGATGGAAGAAAAAATAGTGGCAATGCTAGGAACACTAATACAGAGCATAAACAGAATACAAACCATAAGTAAAAATGTACAAACACCAGAAGAGAAACTAGGTAATGGGGAACTCCTAAAAATCGAACACTATGCTCATGAACGTCTTCACCAAAAGATTCAAAAGACAACCTACAGACTGGGGATTAAATTATTGGCTACAACATATCTGATCAGAGTCTAATCTTTAAAATCTACAGGATACTGCTAAACTTCAACCATAAAAAGACAAATAACCCAATTAAAAAATGGGCAAAGGATATGAACAGACACTTCACCAAAGAAGACATTCAGGGGGCTAACAGATACATGAGGCTCATGATCATTAGCCGTTAGAGAAATGCAAATCAAAACTACAATGAGATACCATCTCACCTAAAAAAGCTAGCATTAATCCAAAAAACACAAAATAAATGTTGGACAGGTTGTGGAGAGACTGGAACACATATACATTGTTGGTGGGAATGTAAAATGGTACAACGACTTTGGAATTCCATTTAGTGCTTCCTTAAAAAGCTAGAAATAAAAGTATCATATGATCCAGCAATCCCGCTCCTTGGATTATATTCTAGAGAAATAAGAGCGATCAAGTGAGCAGATATATGCACACCTATGTTCACTGCAGCACTGTTCACAATAGCAAAAACATGGAAACAACCTAGGTGCTCATCAATAGATGAATAGAGAAACATATTATGGTATATTCACACAATGGAATAGTACCTAAGGGTAAAGAACAATGCTGAATCTGCAAAATATCTTATAACATGGATGAATCTGGAAGGCATTATGCTGTGTGAAATTAGTCAATCACAAAAGGACAAATATTGTATGACACCCGATTAAAAGAAATCAAGAAAGGTTTAAACACAGAAGAAAACATTATTTGATGGTTACAAGTCTGGGGAGGGAGAAAGACAGGAATTCACTAACTAGATAGTAGACAAGAATTATCTTAGGTGAAGGGAAGGACAAAACACAATAGAGGGGAAGTCAGCACAACTGGACTAAACCAAAAGCTAAGAAGTTTCCTAAACAACCAAACACTTTGAAGGACATTGTAGCAGGGGCAGTGATCTGGGAACCATTGTTTCAGGGGACATCTAGGTAAAGTGGCATAAAAAAGTTTGTTAAGAAAATGTTCTGCATCCCACTTTGGTAAGTGGCATCTGGGTTCTTAAAAGCTAGCGAGTGGCCATTTATGATGCATCAATTGGTCCCAACCCACTTGGAGCAAAGGAGAATGAAGCACACCAAAGACACAAGGGAAATATCAGCTCAAGAGACAAAAGGGGCCACATAAACCAGAGACTTCATCAGCCCGAAACCAGAAGAACTAGATGGTGCCCAGCTACCATCAATGACCGTTCTGACAGGGAACACAACAGAGAGTCCCCGATGGCGCAGTAGAACAGTGGGGTGCAGAACTCAAATTCTAGTAAAAACACCAGACTTAATGGTCTGACTGATACTGGAGGAACCCCAGAAGACATGTGTGCTGGACTCTCTATTAATGCAGACTAAAGTCAGTCCCAAAGTCAAGTCTTTGGACAAAGAATAGACCGGACTATAAGGCATAAAAGTATACTCATGAAGAGTGGGCTTCTTAGTTCATACAGATACATGAGACTAAATGGGCAGCTCCTGTCCGGAGGTGAGATGAGAAGGCAGAAAGGGATAGGATCTGGTTGAACGGAGATGGGAAATCGAGGGTGGAAAGGAGGCGTGTGCTGTCACATTATAGGGATAGCAACTAGGGTCACATAACAATGTGTGTATAAATGTTTGTATGAGAAACTAGAGCTGTAAACTTTCACCTAAAGCAAAATTTTAAAAAAAGAAGAAGTCTTAGATGTATAACTGGCTAAACGAAATACAAATATACTATGGAAAAAACAGCCTCAAACCAGGCCTGTTAGGAATCATAAGACTAAATTCTAGTTAGCATGAGTTTAGGATCCAAAATTACAAGGCACACAATGAAAACAAATACATAACAACTCCCTGAATGAGTCATCAATGATCATACTTAAATATAAATTTATTTTATCTCCAAATGTTACCTTCAGTATGGAGTATCAAATTACACTTTTTGTCTGCTTTCTGTGTGTTTCTTTCATGGAGAGGCAGGGGTAGAATTTTTTTTAGCTGTTATATTTTGATTTTCATTTCTTCTGTGGCAGTTTTGAATGGAGATTGTCTTCTATGTCAAAGCATTTTGTGGGCTGGGTTGCTAGATCAAGAGTACTTTCTCCTGACAGAGTTGTGAACTATAACTTCTTTAAACTCTTATGTTGGTGTTTGTGGTGAGAGAAGGAGGGGGTTATTATATATTTTTTTCATTCTAAACTTCTTCATGATTCTTAGTTTTTTTCCTTACCATGTTTTATGCAAATAACATGCATGTTATATGTTTTTTGCAGACAGCACAAAGCCCTGTGCCTTATTTTCATAAGCATGCTATACCGATATATTTTTTTACATGTTTCTGACTTAAATTTCTTTTCTTTTTTTTTTCATTCCAATGGATTTAATGTTACTGGGATAAAGCTGATTTTATGGAAACTTAATTTAATGTACGTATTTTACTAAACCAAGCACAACTAATGGTGAACTGAAGGGCTTTTTATGGAAATGGGATGCCATCCTGAAACCAGGAAGTATGAATGCATGGACAGCTAGACATTAGTAAGTAAGAAATTATCCTAGGCCTAAGTCATAGAAGCTTCACAGACACATCCAAACTCCCTGAGGGACTCAGCTACTGGGCCAAGGGCTGGGGACCATGGTCTCAGAGGACATCTAGCTCAACTGGCGTAGCATAGTCTATAAAGAAAATGTTCTACATCCAAATGTGGTGAGCTGCGACTGAGGTCTTAAAAGCTTGCAAGCAGCCATCTAAGATACATCTACTGGTCCCATCCAGCTGGTGCTAAGGAAAATTAAGAAAACCGAAGACACAAGGGAAAGATTAGTCCAAAGGACTAATGGACTGCAACTATCACATCCTCCACCAGACTGAGCCCAGAACAACTAGATAGCACCCAGTTACAACCACCAATTGTTCTGGCAGTGATCACAATAGAGGTTCCCGGACAGAGTTGGTGAAAAATGTAGAACAAAATTCTAACTCACAAAAAAAGACCAAACTTACTGTTTTGACAGAGACTGGAGAAACCGGGAGAGTATGGCCCCCGGACACCCTTTTAACTCAGTACTGAAGTCACTCTTCAGGTTCACCCTTCAGCCAAATATTAGACAGATGTGTAGGGTTACTATGAGTTGGAATCCGTTCCATGGGCTATGTGTTATAGGGCCAAAAATAACACAAATGAGGGAAGTACTTTATAGTTCAATCACGTATGTGAGACTAATGGGCATACCAGCCCAAAAGCAAAGACTAGAAGGCAGGAAGAACAGGAAAACTGAATGAATGGAAACAGGGAAACTGGGGTGGAGAATGGGAAAGTGTTGACATGTCACTGGGTTGGCAACCAATGCCACAAAACAATTTATGTATTATCTATTTAATGGAAAACTAATTTGCTCTGTAAACTTTCACCTAAAGCACAATTAAAAAAAAAAAAAAAGAATTTCAGGGGCCTGTAGTGTCGCTATGAGTCAGAATTGACCTGACAATGGATTTGGTTTGAGTTTTTTTTTTTTTTTTTTTTTTGGCCTTTTGGCTGACACAGTGGTTCATAGATACTAGATCATCTAGGGAGCTTTTTTTTTTAAAAAAAAGAAACAAACAAATTATCCTAGGCCTAAAACTACAATAGGAGCCCTGGGCCTAAAAGTACAATAGAAGCCCTGGTGGCACAGTGGTTAAGGGATGCTGTGAACAAAAGGTCAGCAGTTGGAATCCACCAGCTGCTCCTTGGAAACCCTATGGGTCAGTTCTACTCTGTCCTGTAGGATCGCTATGAGTTGGGATTGACTCCACAGCAATGGGTTTGTTTGGTTTTAAAACCACAAGAACAAAATTGTGTTTATATTTTACTGCTTTCATAAATCTAATCTAAACATAGTTTTTGATAATCAATGTATTTGCAATAAAAAAATAAAAGTCACCAGAAGAAATTGTGTTCTCATCCTTAAATAGGCCATTTTCGTTTATTCATTCATTATCATCATCGGTGGTTCTCATTCTCATAGAAAGACAATTCCTTTTCATGAATTTAGAAATCCAGGTGAAAACTCACCTTGAAATCTGGAATTCCTCTTTCATTTGGGAGAAGCTTTACTTTGATCTGAATTGTGACAAAACAGACAGCATGGTTTTGTTCCCTTTGAGAAGTAATTCACTCTTTCAGGTAGTTCTCCAACTCAGGCCATTTTACTTTGAAACCACTACTTGCACATTTTTGAGGATTCATTTTCTCCAGCTCTTTTTTCTCCTTTCTCCATTCATGAATGGACAACTCTCCAACCTTGAATTCTCACGCTGCCACTCTGTTGTTTGTTTCTTCTGTCCTCGAAATGACTTTCAGTTTGAAGTCGGCAGTGTAGGACTTGTGTTTAATTCCTGCCACGATCCTAAAGTGTTCTAAGATTTAGATATATAAAATAAAAAAATGTGGACAATATAATTGATAACTGGCTGCTTATAGCAAAGAGATAACAAAATCAAATGTGAGTGTGCAAGAAGCAAGCGTCTTTTTACATGCTGGAAAGCAGATGACTAAGGTGACTCATGATCATTGATGAAAGACACTGGTGTTAATAAGACACAATTAGAATGAAGTAAGCAGACCTAATGTAGATTAATGGTTTCTCTTAAGATGATCTAATAAGGTTTTCACGTTCAACTATTGAGCCAAGAGCAATCCTGTATCAGTTTTGTTGTGTTTACGCTTCCAATTAAAAGATTGAGTCAGAAGAGGACCGTGATAACTATGTCAATACATATTGAGATGAGATTCCTACTGATAGCTACTTGATGCTGTTTATGCCAGTACAGGCTTTGCTTTGCTTATGCTTCCAACTGATAGCATTTTTGTACAGGCTTCAATAGGTTCAAGGTTCCAACTGATGACTGAAAAGCAACAGGGTTATGATTATCAACTTAAGAGAAACAAACACATAGTTTCAATTGCTTATTTTCCAATTACTGGGGTTCTACCAAACTCGAACCATGACTTCTTGACCACGGCTTATCCCTTTATAATACAAATATGATCAAAAGTCACATTTTTGGACTATTGAATGAGGTTGAATACTCATTGATGTACTTTGCTAGAACATTTTCACAGTTTTGTCATTTCCATGTGTTATAAGTGTGCACGTTATTTACATGGGTGTGTTATTTGGGGGGATATGGTAATCCTTTTTGCACTTTATGACATCCCAAGGAGCACTTTTCCTTATGTATTTATCTCATTCTTTCCCAGAAACAATATTACTCTGGACCTGTTTTATCTAGTCCTTCTCATTTTCAATCCCTTTCTTTATAACTTGCACTGTGACTTTATAGATGAAAATCTATGTTCAATATTTTGACATTTAGATTTGGAACTCTCTCTCTGGGCTTACTTTTTTTGTTCTTCATGTCTTATCTGTGGCTTCCAGTCCTCTTTACTCTTTTCACTAATGCTCTTCAGTCTTCTCTTCCCCACTTTCTATGTTCATAGGTTTACAGAAGTGGGGGTGGGCCATTAAAATTTGATCAATTGATTTTTTTACTTAGAGAATTTGATATTTTTGATCTTCCTTTCCTAGAAATGCAAATTACAAGTTTAATATGTCATCACATTTAAGAGCTGGTTGACCTTGGGCTTTTATTGTTTTGGAGTTGGGGGTGGGTAGAGTATATAGAGAGCTTCAGATACAAAACATTTTACTTTTAATCTTTGTTTAACTTTTACTGTCATCTCCTTTGAAAAAAAATTTACACTCATTACTTTTGTTACTATTTTAGGCCAAAGTATCCATTTATGGACTACTGTTTATTCAATCTTGCATATTTAAAGATTTTACGTCACTACAATCCTCAATTTGTCTCTATGTTGTTGTTGCTGTGGTGTGCTGTCCAGTAGATTTTGACTTACAGCAACTTTATAGTTCAGAGTAGAACTGCCCCTCAGGGTTTTCTTGGTACAGGAGTAGATTGCCAGGTCTTTTCTCCTGCTTAGCCAGTTACTGGTGGGTTTGAACCACCGACCTTTCAGTTAGCAGCTGAGCGCAACTCTGCCTAGTCCTGCACCGTCCTCACGATCGCAGTTATGCTTAAGCCCATTGTTGGAGCCACTGTGTCAGGCCATCACATTGAGGGATCTTTTTCGCTGACCCTCTAATTTACAAAGCGCAGTGTATTTTCCCAGGGACTGATCCCTCCTGATAACATGTCCAAGGTATATGAGACACAATGGAGTACTACACAACGATAAAGAACAATGATGAATCTTGAAGCATCTCATAACATGGATGAAACTGGAGGACATTATGCTGAGTGAAATAACTCAATCACAAAAGGACAAATATTGTATGAGACCTCTACTGTAAAAACTCATGAAAAAGTTTACACACAAAAAGTAACAATCTTTGTTGGTTATGAGGGATGGGAAGGGTGGAGGGAAATACTAAATAAGACAATAGATAAGTGATATCTTTGGCGAAGGATGAGACAGTACACAATACTGGGGAAGCCAGCACAACTTGTACAAGGAAAGGTCGTGGAAGCTCCGTAGACACATCCAAACTCCCTGAGGGACTGAATTGCTGGGCAGAGGGGTGTGGGGACCATGGTCTCCGGGAACATCTAGCTCAACTGGCATAACAGTTTATAAAGATAATGTTCTACATTCTACCTTGGTGAGTAGTGTCTGGGGTCTTAAAAGCCTGTGAGCAGCCATCTAAGATACTCCACTGGTCTCACGCCTTCGGGAGCAAGGGAAAGTTAAGAGAACAGGATACAAGGAAAAGATTAGTCCAAAGGTCTAATGGACCACACTACAAAGGCCTCCACCAGACTGAGTCCAGTACAGCTAGACGGTGCCTGGCTACCACCACTGACTGCTCTGACTGGGTTCACAACAGAGGGTTCTGGCCAGAGCTGGAGAAGGATGTAGAACAAAATTCTAACACACACAAAAAAAGACCAGATTTACTGGCCTGAAAGAGACTAGAGAAACCCCAAGAGTATGGTCCCCAAAAACTCTTTTAGCTCAGTGGTGAAGTAACTTCCAAGGTTCACCATTCAGCTGGGGACTGGACAGCCCCATAAAACAAAACAGGACTAATGAGGCACAGCAGTCCAGGACAAGGATTAGAAAGCAGAAGGGGACAGCAAAGCTGGTAATAGGGAACCCAAGCTTGAGTAAGGACAGTGTTGACATCTCGTGGAGTTGTTAACCATTGTCATAGGGCAAGATGTGTAGTAACTGTTTAATGAGAAAATATTTTGTTCTATAAACCTTCATCTAAAGTGAGAATAGCAGCACAACTAGAAGAACGTAATCGATGTCACTGAATTGTGCATGTAGAAATTTTTGAAATGGTGTATCTTTGGCTGTGTATATTTTCACCAAAAAAAAAAAAGTCGAGAAGGGAGAGTGTTGACAGGTCGTGGGGTTGTTAACCAATGTCATAAAACAATATGTGTGCTGACTGTTTAATGAGAAACTATTTGTTCTGTAAACCTTCACTTAAAGTACAATAAAAATAAAATAAAATAAAACAAAGTATATCAGACAAAATTGCACCATCCTTGCTTCCAAGGAGCAATCTGGTTGTACTTCTTCCAAGACAGATTTGTTCATTCTTTTGGCAGTCTGTGGTATATTCAATATTTTTCTCCAACATCACAATTCAAAGGCATCAATTCTTCTTTGGTCTTCCTTATTCATTTTCCAGCTTTCACATGCATATGAGGTGATTGAAAACACCTTGGCTTCTGTCAGGTGCATCTTAGTCTTCAAGGTGACATTGTTGCTTTTCAACACTTTAAAGAAGCCTTTTGCAACAGATTTGCCCAAAGCAATGTATCTTTTGATTCCTCCACTGCTATTTCCATGGGTATTGATATTGGATCCAAGTAAAATGAAGCCCTTGACAACTTCAATCTTTTCTCCCTGCATGATGATGTTTCTTATTTTTGTTTTCTTTATGTTCAGGTATAATCCATACTGAAGGCTGTGGTCTTTGATCTTCATCAGTAAGCGCTTCAAGTCCTCTTCACTTCCAGCAAACAAGGTTGTATCATCTGCATAACACAGGTTGTTAATGAATCTTCCTCCAATCTTGATGCCCTGTTCTTCTTCATATAGTCCAGCTTCTCAAATTATTTGCTCAGCATACAGACTAAATAAGTATGGTGAAAAGATACAACCCTGATGCATGCTTTTCCTGACTTTAAACCACACAGTATTCCCTTGTTCTGTTCGAACAACTGCCTCTTGCTCTATGCACAGGTTCCTCATGACCACAATTAAGTGTTCTGGAATTCCCATTCTTCACAATGTTATCCATCATTTGTTATGATCCACACAGTCGAATGTCTTTGCATAGTCAATAAAACACAGATAAACATCTTTCTGGTATTCTCTGCTTTCAGCCAGGATCCATCTGACATTGGCAATAATATCCCTGGCTCCATATCCTCTTCTGAATCCAGCCTGAATTTCTGGTCCCCTGTCGATATACTGCTGAAGCCGCTTTTGAATGATCTTCAGCAAAATTTTACTTGCATGTGGTATTAATGATATTGTTCAATAATTTCTGCATTCAGTTGGATCACCTGTCTTAGGAATAGGCATAAATATGGCTCTCTTCCAGTTGATTGGCCAGGTAGCTCTTTTCCAAATTTCTTGGCACAGATGAGCGAGCGCATCCAGTGCTGCACTTGTTTGTTGAAATATCTCAACCGGTATTCCGTCAATTCCTGGAGCCTTGTTTTTGCCAATTCCGTCAGTGAAGCTTGAACTGCTTCCTTCAGTACCTTCGGTTCCTAATCATATGCTACCTCCTGAAATGGTTAAACTTTGCCCAAATCTTTTTGGTATAGTGACTGTGTGTATTCCTTCCATCTTCTTTTGTTGCTTCTTGTGTCATTTAATATTTTCTCTGCAGAATCCTTCACTATTGCTACTCAAGGCTTGAATTTTTCTTCAGTTCTTTCGGCTTGAGAAATGTCAAGCATGTTCTTCCCTTTTGGGTTTCTATTTCCAGGTCTTTGCACACGTCATTATAATACTTAGTCTTCTCAAGTTGCCCTTCCAAATCTTCTGTTCAACTCTTTTACCTCATCATTTCTTCCTTTCCCTTTAGCTACTCAATGTTCAAGAGCAAGTTTCAGAATCTCTTCTGTCATCCATTTTGGCCTTTTCTTTCTTTTTAATGACCTCTTAAATTCTTCACATATGATGTCCTTGATGTCATTCCACAACTCATCTGGTCTTTGGTCATTAGTGTTCAATGCACAAATCTATTCTTGAGATGGTCTCTAAACTCAGGTGGGATATACTCAAAGTTGTATACTTTGGCTCTCGTGAACTTGTTCTAATTTTCTTCAGCTTCCAGTTGAACTTACGTGTCAACAATTGACAGTTTGTTCCACAGTTGGCCCTTGGCCTTGTTCTGACTGATGATATTGAGCTTTTCCATTGTCTTCTTCCACAGATGCAGTCGATTTGATTGCTGTGTACGCCATCTGGTGATGTCCGCTTGTATAGTTGCTGTTTCTGTTAGTGAAGAAAGGTATTTGCCATGAAGAAGTCATTGATCTTGCAGAATTCTGTCATGCGATCTCAGGCATTGTTTCTATCACTAAGGCCATGTTTTCCAATTACTGATCCTTCTTTGTTTCCAACTTTTGCATTCCAATCACTGGTAATTATCAGTGCAACTTATTGCACTTTCTGTCAATTTCAGAAGGCAGAAGCTGGTAAAAATCTTCAACTTCTTCATCTTTGGCCTTAGTGGTTGGTGTGTAAATTTGAATAATAGTCGTATTAACTGGTCTTCCTTGTAGTCGTATGGACATTATCCTATTACTGTTGTACTTCAGTATAGATCTTGAAATGTTGTTTTTGATGATGAATACAATGTCATTCCTCTTTAAGTTGTCATTCTTGGCATAATAGACCATATAATTGTTGAATTCAAAAAGACAGTATCAATTTCATCTTATTGATGCCTAGGATATCAATGTTTATGCATTCCATTTCATTTTTGATGATTTCCAATTTTCCTAGATTCATACTTCGTACATTCCATGTTCCTACTATTAATGGATGTTTGCAGATGTTTTGACTACTGTGGCTGTATAGTAAGTTCTGAGATGGGGAAGTGTGAGGCATCCTACTTTGTTCTTCCCCTTCAATAATGCTTTAGCTATTTGGGGCCTCTTCCTTTCCATATAAAGTTAAAGATTTGTTTTTCCATTTTGCAAAAGAATATTGTTGAGATTTGGATCGGGATCGCATTATATCTATAGATCACTTTGGGTAGTATTGACATTTTAACAATGTTAAGTCTTCTAATCTATGATCTTGGTATATTTTTCCATTTATGTAAGTCATCTTGGTTTCTTGCAGTGTGGCTTTCCTTACATAAGTCTTTTACATTCCTGATTAAATTTATTCCTAGGTATTTTATACATTTGAGTCCATTCTATTTCTCAGAACCCACATTACTCCACTTCCATTCATCTTTCTATAATTTAAAAGTGCAATGGTCTCAAAATGTAGATACAATTGAAATTGTGTGATAAAAATCTATGCAAAGTGCAGAATTTACCTTAGCTACTATGATTTTTTAAAATTTGTCATCAATTTGTAATCAGAAGGAATTTCATGCTATCATGTCCATCTCAACTTTTTAAAGAGCATAGAAAAAGGTATACTATGTCTTTTTTCTGAAATGTTATTAAAAGTTTGTAATATCCCTATTTTTTTTGTATTATTCTGAAAATAGACATGAGGCTTTTGGGGCAGGGACCAATTATTATTACTTTCATCAGTAACTGTATCATTTCCCCTTTACCTTAATTCTTTCCTTTTCTTGGGTAATGCAGTGAGAGCCAGATACTATCTTACACATACTGGTGTCTGTGTTCCTGGTCAGGAACCTGAAAAATATGAATCTGAAAGCTTATATATGTAGCACTATTTTTCTACTTACAGAAGGAAAGAAACAATCTACCCAATGTAAACAAACTTTCCTTGGAAAGAAAAAGAAAAAGGATATCACTGCCTTCTTAACTTCTGGAATGTAAATACATGTTTTACAGAGGGAAGGTAAAACAAGCCTCTCTGTTTTAAGCCACTGGGATATCTTCATGGTTCCAGGTGTTATCCTTCTTTAAAATCTAAACACATACTTCTGAAAAGGTACATCTCAGGATGGTATCCTGTTATGTAAATCACCTTTTAACATCCAAGGTTTATACTTTAACCCAGAATTCAGTAAAATTTGTTCAGAAAAATCTAACCATGCATAAACATAAGTATTTTCTCTACAATCACAGAGAAATGTACTATTTTGTGTACAGGTATTTTTTAAAAGTTCCTAAAATGTTTTAATATTTTAGAAGAGTCTGCTGCAAACCTGTTCTATCTACCACTTTTACCTTCTCATTTAATGTTCCCACCCTAGTCCTCATTTTTCAGGTAGACAATCTTGGAGCCACTTTGACTACTCCTTTTTTTTTAAAACCCTCATCCAAATCTGTCAGGAAATTTATATTCTAAACATATAAATTTCAAAGAATATCAGTAACTGACATTTCTCAAAATAAATCCAGTATCTGACATTTCTCAACACCTCCTGCATCCCCAACCTCGTGTAAGAAACTTTCATCTAACTAAGATTATTGCAATAGATTCACAATTGTTTTCTCTTCAGGTCTATTAAAATGCAATCTATTCTTAACACTGTAGTCAGAGTGATATTTTTAAAACATAATTCATCAGACTTCCAGCAAAAGGGCGCTCTAGGCAGAAGCACCGCACTGTCCCTCCACAGCAAAGATCCGAAAAACTAAGCCAAACAGATAAAACAGCAATCCTGAAACCGTAAAACATCAAATGAAGAGATAAAGAACTCAGCTAAGCACCAAGTGGAATAAGAAACTGACAGAGAATGGAGAGCGAGGAGAGATTCATGCAGAGGTCCCCTATCAGCTAACACAGCATGGATCCACCATCTTGGACTCCTATCAGAGACCAGATAATAGGGGGTATGAGAAAGCAGCTTCATGGAGCTTCCAGCAGGAGACAAAACAACCGGTAATTTGCGATATAGGCTTTCCCACCCCGCACCCTTCTTCACACCCACTTGGCCTCCTCTGCTTCCCGTGGCCACAGTCTCTTGGGCAGGAAGCACCAGCTGCTTGGATTCCACCCACGCAATGGCCAGCTCCCTGAGTGTAATTTGTTGGCTGCTGGTGTTGCTTTTTACTGTTTCTTTTGATTTCTTCCTTACCTCTCACCACCTCCCCTTCCTTTTGCTCAAATACCTGGATCCATGTGCCATCTTTGCTTCTTCCTAAGGGGCTGCAGAGCTCCAGTCGAGTGTGGAACTGCTACCCAGTCTGGGCTGCCACACTGGTGAGATCCCAGGGCTTCTGTTTGTTTTGAATTGTTTGTTTGTTTTCTTTTCCTTTTCTCGAGTTGGGAGCCCGTTCTGGCTGGGCAGTGCTACTCAGCTTGGGACCTAACTCCTAAGCTAGCACAGACCCACAGAGGGATCCCTGAGAGCATTTCTTTTTTCGTGGTTTTATTTATTTATTTTTTTTGGGGGGCTTTTCTTGTTCTTTTTTATGTTTTTTAAATTTGTTTTGTTCTCTTTTCCATTTTTCCCTTTTTGTTTTTCTTCATTACTCGGTTTCTTGTCTCTCTTTACCTTCCTTCTCTTCCTGTTCCCTGAATACCTGGAGCTGAATACCCATATGCCCTCTGGACAGGCTGTACTGCAACACCTGGGAACAACCTCCCCAGACCTCACAGCTGCACTGGTGGGACCCCTCAGAGGTTTGCTCTTCTTTTCTCTTTCTAATTTTTATTTATTCATTCTTTTCTTTTTCTTTTCTTCTTCTTGTCCTTTTTGTTTTTCTCCATCTTGTAGTCTCTCACCTCTCCACTCCAATGGCAAGCTCCCCTAGCACTCTTTTTTGTTTCTTTGTATGTTTTAGGCTCCTTTTCCTCTCTCCTCTCTCCCATAAGCAACTTAGCTCCATACATAACAATTTCCCCCCTCCATCATGCCTACCAGCACTGTGCACTTAACATCACAACACCAACCAACAGAGGCACAGCCTACCAGAGCCTACCCTGCACTGATTACCAACACGCTGTAGTGGCTGTAGTAAGTGCCACAATAGCCATCCCAGCAACACGTCTTCAGCTAGACCTGCCCTGCTATACCATATCTGAGTGAATGACCCTGTCAGTTGGAGAAGGAGGTGAAAAGAATTGTGCCCACAGATGAACAAAAACAAAGAACACACAGCCTGCCTGCTCAGACATAGCCAAATAAAAAAAGGATGAAACAAACAAATCTACAATCAATAAATGAGAAAAGTAACTACTGAATGCCCCAAAGACAGTAGACAGTATCAAAACATTTACAAAAACAGGACAGGATGGATCCAGTAATAAAACACCACATGACTTTCCAGTGGAAGAAATGCACTAGAACTATCTGACAGAGAATTCAAATCTCTAATACTCAGAATTATCCAAGAGTTGAAGCAAAAAGCAGCCAAAAATGAGGAAAAAATAGACAAAATCATGGAAAAGGCAGACAAATTCATGGAACATACAGACAAAACAATGGAAGAATTCAGGAAAATAATGCAGGAACAAAATAACAAAATAAATTCACAACTACAAATTATACAAAAACAACAATTAGTAATCCAAAAGATAAACAACAAGATTTCAGAAATGGGCAGTGTCATAGAAGGGCTGAGGAGCAGATTTGAAACAGTGGAAGACAGGATCAGTGCAACTGAAGACAAACACTTGGATACAACTCTGAGGAAAACTCAGAAAAAAGAACAAAGAAAAATGAAGAGATGCTGAGAGTTATGTGTAATACAATCAAAAGCAAAATTTGAGAGTGAGCGGAGTTCCAAAACAGAGGGAGAAAACAGAAAACACAGAGAGGATCATTGAGGAACTGCTGACAGAAAACTTCCCCCAAATCATGAAAGATGAAAAGCTGGCCATCCAAGAAGTTCAACGAACGCCATATAGAAGAGACCCCAAAAGAAAATCACCAAGGCATATCATATTCACACTTGCCAAAACCAAAGACAAACAAAGAATCCTGAAAGCAGCTCATGAAAAACAAGAAGTCACATACAGAGGAGAAAAAATAAGACTAAGCTCAGATTATTTGGCAGAAAGCGTGCAGGCAAGAAGGCAATGGGATGACATATATAAAATCTTGAAAGAAAAAAATTGCCAGCCAAGAAAAATATATCCTGTAAAACTATCGTTCAGATAGGATGGTGAAGTTAGGACAGGCAGGAAGACTGGAGTTTTCATGCAAATAGTTTATCTATAAACCTTGAAACACAAGAAACAACTTAAAGCAATATTTATGAATATAGACTATAGAAGAAGCAATGACAGAATCAATCAAAATAGAGGAAGAAAACAATGAAAAGTAGACATGTTTCCATTAGTTACATTCAGCTAAATGTTTCCCTAATTATTAAAAAAAAATTAACAGCTTCCTGGTAATTTGGAAATAATAAACAAATAATTACAAAAATTATGAGTCATGGGAGGGTTAGCATAGGATACTCTCAGAACAAAAATCTTTGGGTCAAAACAGACCATCAGGGAAGCTTCCTTGAGAAAAATGACAATTTATCTTGAGAACATTAACAAAGTAAAAAAGCACCACTAGAATTCAGAAAATTTTTTTTTTCATATATAGAGATAAAAGGTTTACATTGCTAATATTCAGTAAATCGTCTTTCTTTGAAAGAAAATTCTGATAGAAATACGTAAAAAAGTGTAAAAACAGATTTTTCATGGAATAGGAAATGCAATTGATTCATAATACATGAGCAAGATATAGTCAGAGAAATGCTAACCAAACATATAATAAAATATTTTCTTCCATCAGTTTGGGGTTTTCAAAAAGACAAAGTACTGATAATTTTTAGTACTGCAGTATATATGAAGAAATAAAGATTCCCCATACAGTGCTTGCAGAAAGTAAAATGCCTCAGGAGGTGGGGCTAAGATGGTGGAGTAGTCAGATGGCTTCCTATATCCCTCTTACAACAAAGACCTGGAAAAACAAGTGATTTGATTGTATATGAATATCTACGAGCCCTGAACAAGGCAAAGTTGAGGAATCGGACTGAGTGGCAGAGGGAAAGAGAGATGGTTCTGAAGAAGTGAGAATTGCTGGACCACGGCTGGAGCCACAGCTCTTCAACCCCGATTGGCTCCAAGGTATGCAGTGAAGCAGGCAAACAGCTGCGCATGTGCTCCAGAGGCAGTTTCCACATCGAGAGAGATCCAGCAAGAGAGATTCTGCTTGGACAGTCCGAACCAGTGAAAAGCAGCTCCCAAGTGGCTAAAGATAAGTACTTGCGTGCGGCCTTTCACAGGGATTTAAAAAAAAAAAAAACCCATTTGGGAAAAATCTCTCTCCCTTTTACCTCCTCCCTTCCCGCTCTGCACCCGGAGTCTGCTGGGCCAGAAGTAGATCCTAAAAGGCATCCTTACCCTTTCTCCTGGCCTTGGAGAGGGAACAAATAAGCTACTGGTTCCCCTAAGCCAGGAACTCAGGGTTGGCACAGCTCCTTTGCTAGGCACAGGCATAATGGGTCCACAGACTTTGAGTGCCTTACACCTCTGTATAGACTTGTGGGTACTCATCTCAACAGTGTTAGCCCTCACTACCACAGTACAACAGGGTAAACTTCTGAAGTTTAACTTCAACTGCTTCAGCTGTGAAGTGGCAGATCTGTGACCCTCGACACAGCCCTGTCCCTTAAGCAGGCACCTTTACCGATCTGCAGCATGGGCTTGAGGACTGGTGGCATTACCTACACCACCTAGTCACCTGCTACAGGAGTCCAAGAAAAAGTGGTGCCCTTGAGTCTTTACAGCCAACAGAGTGGGGTGCTCATAGTCCCACTGCAAAACTCACCTACCTACTAGCCCTAGGGAATAGGGACGTGCTTTCCTTTCAGACTCTCAGGGGCAACGGTCAGCCCCCTGCCTGGCTTAGCACGTGATCCCCTACCACAGCCAGATACCAGTGCCTACACCAATCACCAGTGACTCTCTAAAACTATAGGTGAGAGCTTGCACCACACACTTGGTGACCAACTGCCTGGACACCTGAGCTGAACCCGTATAGGAAAATTTAACAGACTCCTGTGTGCGCATACTTAGTTACAGAACTAACTACCTGGTAACAGGACGTTAGAGCTTCAAAGGCGCCAATAATCAAACTAGCGCACACAGGCAGCCTATTGGGGCATATCAAAACAAAACAAAACAAGAAGCTAGGACTCACTGAAAAAATATAAAATAAAATTATAATAACTTATTGATGGCTCAGAGACTACAGTCAATATCAAATCACATAAAGAGGCCATCCATGATGGCTTCAGCAAGCTCCCAAAATAAACAATTAATTCTCTGATGGAAGAGAATTTCTTGGAAATACCAGAGGGAAAATACAAAATATTAATATACAGAACTCTTCTAGAAATTAGAAAGGATATTCAACAAAATGCGGTACCATAGGATCCAGCTATCCCGCTCCTTGGAATATATCCTAGAGAAATAAGAGCCATCACACTAATAAATATACGCACACCCATGTTCATTGCAGCACTGTTCACCATAGCAAAAAGATGGAAAAAACCTAGGTGCCCATCAATGGATGAATGGATAAACAAATTATGGTATATCCACACAATGGAATATTACCCAATGATAAAGAACAATGATGAAGCTGTGAGACATTGTATAACATGGTGGAAGCTGTAACTTATTATGCTGAGTGAATTTAGTCAGTCACAAAAGGACAAACACTGTATAAGACCACTATTATAAGAACTCAAGAAAAAGATTAAACTCGAAAGAAAACATTCTTTGATGGTTACGGGGGTGGGGAGGGAGGGTGAGGGTTATTCACAACTAGATAGTAGATAAGAATAATCTTAGACAAAGGGAAGTACAGCACACACTACAGGGGAAGTCAGCACAACTGGACTAAACCAAAGCTAAGAAATTTTCTGAATACAATAAAATACTTTGAGAGACAGAGTAGCAGGGGTAGGGGTCTGGGGACCATGCTTTCAGGGGACATCTAGGTCAATTGGCATAACAAAGCTTATTAAGAAAATGTTCTGCATCCTACTTTGGTGAGTGGCGTCTGGGGTCTTAAAAGTTTGCAAGTGGCCATCTATGATGCATCAATTGGTCCCAACCACCTGGAGTAAAGGAGAACGAAGAACACCTAAGATACAAGGAAAGTATTAGCCCAAGAGACAGAATGGGCCACTTAAACCAGAGACTTCATCAGCCTGAGACCAGAAGAACTAGAAGATGCCCAGCTACCACCAATGAATGTCCTGACATGGAACAAAACAGAGAGTCCCTGATGGAGCAGCAGAAGGATGGGGTGCAGAACTCAAATTCTAGTAAGAAGGCCAGACTTAAGGGTCTGACTGAGACTGGAGGTACCCCAGAAAGCACGGCCCCTGGACTCTCTGTCAGCCCAGAACTAAAACAATTTCCGAGGCCAACTCTTCAGACAGAGATTGGACTAGACTGTGGAACATAAAGTGATAGTCGTGAAGAGTGTGCCTCTTAGTCAAGTAGGTACAAGAGACCAAAGGGGCAGCTTCTGTCCAGAGGTGAGATGGGAAGGCAGAGAGGGTTAGGAGCTGGTTGAAAGATCATGGGGAATCAGGGGCAGAAAGGAGGAGTGTGCTGTCACAGAATGGGATGAGTAATTAGGGTCACATAACAATATATGCATAAAATTTTGTATGGGAGACTAACCTGAAATGTAAACTTCATTTAACTAAAATAATAATAATAAAAAAAAAGTAAAATGCCTCAGTAAATTTGAAAATTATTTGACAGTATTTATTTTAAAAAAGTATATACTCTTGACTGATCAATTGCTATTTGGTTACTCTAACTTACAAAAACAAATAAAAGTACGCTTGACTATGCACACACACATAAACACATACATATATGGTTTAATTTGCAGCATTGTTACAAATCTGATTGTAAATCAATAGAAAATAGGTTGAGATTTAATTATAGAATATTATACATCTAATAAAATAAATAAGTTATCTATATTAATGCAAAAGTTTTTCATGACACTTGCTAGGTACACAGATATACTATATTATAACTGCCTCCTCCCCTGCCCCCTTATTGCTGTAGCTACTAATGGACATAATATTTGCTAATGGACAAAAAGTAAAGTATGTGCCTTAGGGGGAGATGATTGCCCTATAAAGAAACCCAGAACTCTGTTATTCCAGTGGTGTAAATGAATAAGCGCTGTTCTCTGACATCAGAAAGGGTAGAATAGCCAATCAGTAGATGGTCACCCACCCTGCACTGGGACAATTAGTAATTTTTATTGCCCGCAAATCCACCAGGTGCTTCTTCGAAACCCTGTGAGGCAGTTCTATTCTGTCCTATAAGGTCACTATGAGTTGGAATCAACTTAATGGCAACAGGTTTTTAAAATTTTATTTCCTCTGCTGGCTTTCTGTGATGCTGTTTGGCACGTAGACATGGATGCTTGCTAGTATATTAACCCTGGGAGAGAGGGGCTTCTTTGTTCTCCCATGGTGTGAAGTGGGATGTGAATGGATACGATGTAACAGCATACCATGGGACAGGAGGAAATGACATGGATTGAATTGTTTCCCCAAAAATATCTGTCAAGTTGGGTAGGCCACGATTCCCCATATTGTGTGATTGTCCACCATTTTGTCATCTGATGTGATTTTCCTATGTATTGTAAATCCTATCTCTATGATGTTAATGAGATAGGATTAGTGGCAGTTATGTTAATGAGGCAGGACTCAATCTACAAGATCAGGTTGTTTTAAGCCAATCTCTTTTGAGATATAAAAGAGAGAAGTGAGCAGAGAGACATGAGGACCTTATACCACCAAAAACCAAGAGCCAGGAGAATAGTGTGTTCTTTGGATCTGGGGTCCCGGTGCTGAGAAACTCCTTGACCAGGGAAGACTGATGACAAGGACCTTCCCCCAGAGCTGACAGAGAGAGAACGTCTTCTCCTGGAGCTGACACCCTGAATTTGTACTTCTAGCCTCCTACACTGTGAGAGAATGAATATCTGTTAAAGCCATCCACATGTGGTATTTCTGTTATAGCAGCACTAAATGACTAAGACAGGAACCTTGGCTGATGACGATGTTTGCTGTTCTACTCATCCCTGTCCTGTTTATTCTATGAGCAATAAACACCTGTTGACCATGCCATTAGAACAGTGTCTGGTCTGTGCTCTGCTCCAAACAGTCTTCTCTAAGAACTTGTGAATACAGTACTTTGTGATACTATATATAGTTTGATTCCATATGTGCTATACATATGTTCTACTTTGGTATACATATAGATAAAAAAATTACACACCAAGTTGTTAACATTGATTCCCTTCCCAAAACCCACTGCCATCAAGTTGATTCTGACTCATAACGATCCTATAGGACAGAGTAGAACTGTCCCATAGGGTTTCCAAAGCTGTAATCTTTATGGGAGCAGACTGCCACATCTTTCTCCCATGGAGCAGCCAGTAGGTTCGAACCGCCAACCTTTCTGTTAGAAGTTGAGTGCTTTAACCACTGTGTCACCATGATTCCTTATTGATTACCTTAGGGGTAAGAAATTGAAGGAAACAAGAGAAACACTAGTTACACCCACCCCTCAGTTATCAACATGGTTATATTCCAAAGACCAGGTCGTTATGTGAAACTTGGTGTTGTGTGAAAACAGAGGATAACCACATCAAACCAGAAAATGGAGGGTGACTACATCATTATACAACTGCCAAATTGCATCATTACATAAGTGCCAAACCACTAAGAATCATGACCCAGTCAAGCTGACACATAATCTTAACCCTCAGAGCCAGTGTCACTCTTGCCTCACACGTCGGTGTTCGTTACTGACAGACATATGTCATTAACATGCAAATAGATAGTAGATTTTTTACTACTGTTGTAACTGTGAAACATCAGATAATAGGATATTTGATAAGTGAGGAGTAGGTGTATATTTTTATAATTGTGGTTTTATTTGGGCTGTTGCAAAATAATGTTATTTATTTAAGTAATAGAGCATAATGGACAGTGTTCCAGTTTAGGAGATTAACGTGTTTAAAGACCCAGAAACATATAAAACAATATGAAAAACTCAGAAAGTATGTAAAAGCACTATTAATACATAATAAAATTTAATTAAACAAAATTTTTTCTAAATCACTCCTTATTTTAATTTTTTAAAATTTATTAAATAGCAAGAAGATAGAAATTTTTTTTTTAATATATTTTATTGTACTTCAGGTGAAAGCTTACAGAGCAAATAGTTTCTCATGAAATAGTAGTACACATGTTGTTCTATGACATTGGTTAACAACCCCACAACGTATTAAGCCTCTAAATTCTCAACCTTTTTTTTTTTTTTTGATGAAAATTACAGATGGCCAAAGATACACCGTTTCAAAATTTTCTACATTCACAGTTCAGTGACATTGACTACGCTCTTCCAACTGTGCTGTTATTCTCACTTAAGATGAAGGCTTACAGAACAAAATAGTTTTTCATTTAACAGTTACTACACATGTTGCCCTATGACAATGGTTAACAATCTCACAGCACATCAAGAATATCCTTACGCCATCTTGTGTTCCCTATCACCAGGGGGCTTCCTTGTCCCCTTCTGTCTTCTGGACCTTGTCAGTGGACTATTGTACCTCTTTAGTCTCATTTGTTTATTTTTTATTTTATTTTATTTTATTTAAACACCATTTCAAAACTTTTTACTTACACATTTAAGTGATATTGACTATGCTCTTCCAATTGTGCTGCCATTCTCGCCCAAGATGAAGGCTTACAAGACAAAACAGCCTCCCATTTAATAGTTACTACAAATGTTGCCCTTAGCAGTGGTCAACAATCTCACAATACATCGACAGTGTCCTTATTCAATTTGTGTTCCTTATCATCAGTTTCCTACTCTCCCTCTGCCTTCTGGCCCTTGTCACCGGACTCCTGTACCTTGTTAGTCCCATTTAGTTTTACTGGGCTGTCAATTCCCAGGCTTAACATCGAACCTCGAAGGTAACTTCACCTCTGAGCTGAAAGGGTGTCTGGGGGCCACACTCTTGAGGTTTCTCCAGTATTCTTTAGGCCAGTAAATCTGGCCTTCTTTTTTTTTTTGGGGGGGGTGGGGAGTTAAAATTATGCTCTACATCCTTCTCCAGCTCTGCCCAGAACCCTCTGCTGTGATCCTGGTCAGAGGAGTCATTGGTGGTAGCCGGGCACCATCCAGCTGTACTGGACTCAGTCCCGTGGAGGCCTTGGTAGCTGTGGACCATTAGTCCTTTGGACTAATCTTTTTGTTGAATCCTGTTCTCTTCGTTCTCCCTTGTTCCCAAAGGGATGAGATCAGTGGAGTATCTTAGATGGCCGCTCATAGGCTTTTAAGACCCCAGACACTACTCACCAGGGTAGAATGTAGAGCATTATCTTTATAAGTAGTGTCATGCCAATTGAGCTAGATGTTCCCCGAGATCATGGTCCCCAGAGCCCTCCGTCCAACAACTCAGTCCCTCGGGGGGTTTGGATGCGTCTATAGGGCCTCCATGACCTTTCCTTGTGCAGGTTGTGTTAGTTTCCCCTGTACTATGTACTATCTCACCTCTCACCCAAGTTACCACTTACCTATTACCTATTTAGTATTTCCCCCCCCCTCCCCAATCCCTGGTAACCAACAAGAATTGTTACATTTTGCATGTGAATTTTTTCATGGGTTTTTACAATAGAGGACTCATACAATATTTGTCCTTTTGTGATTGACTTGTTTCACTCAGCATGATGTCCTCCAGTTTCATCCATGTTATGAGATGGTTCACAGATTCATTGTTGTTCTTTCTCGTTGCATAGTACTCCATTGTGTGTATGTACCATAGTTTGTGTATCCATTCATCTGTGGATGGACATCGAGGTTGTTTCCATCGTTTTGCTATTGTGAATAATGCTGCCATGAACATAGGTGTGCATATGTCTATTCAAGTGATGACTCTTATTTCTCTAGGATATATTCCTAGGAGTGGGATTGCTGGATCGAATGGTATGTCTGTTTCTAGCTTTCTGAGGAAACACCGTATCATTTTCCAAAATGGTTGTATCATTTTGCATTCCCACCAGCAGTGTATAAGAGTTCCCGTCTCCCCGCAGCCCCTCCAACATTTGTTATTTCCAGTATTTTTGATTCGTGCCAGTAATGGTGGGGTGAAATGGTATCTCATTGTGGTTTTAATTTGCATTTCTCTAATGGCTAGTGATCGCGAGCATTTCCTCATGTGTCTGTTGGCCATTTGAATGTCTTCCTTGGTGAAGTGTCTGTTCATTTCCTTTGCCCATTTTTTGATAGGATTGTTTGTCCTTTTGTTGTAGAGGTGTTGGATTTTCTTGTAGATTATGGAGATTAGACATTTGTCTGACTTGTACTGTCCAAAAATTTTTTCCCAGTCTGTAGGTTCTCTTTTAACTCTTTTGGTGAAATCTTTTGAAGAGCATAGATGTTTGATTTTTAGAAGATCCCAATTATCTAGTTTATCTGTTGGGTTTTTTGTGTTGAAGTTTATGGTTTGTATCCTGTTAATGCCATGGATTAAGGCCTGAAGTGTTGGTCCTATTTTTTCTTCTATGAATTTTATAGTTTGAGGCTTTATATTCAGGTCTTTGATCCATTTTGAAGTAGTTTTTGTATATGGTGTGAGGTATGGGTCCTGTTTCATTTTTCTACAAATGGATATCCAGTTTTGCCAGCACCATTTGTTAAAAAGACTGTCTTTTCCCCATTTGATGTATTTTGGGCCCTTGTCAAAAATCAGGTGACTGTAGGTGGATGGATTTACATCTGAGTTCTCAATTCTGTTCCATTGGTCAATGTCTCTTTTGTTGTACCAGTACCAGGCTGTTTTGAGTATTGTAGCTGTATAGTAGGTTCTCAAGTCAGGTAGTGTTAGTCCTCCAACTTTATTCTTCTTCTTCAGTAGTGCTTTACTTATTCGGGGTTTCTTCCCTTTCCATATAAAGTTAATAATTAGTTTTTCCATCTCTTTAAAGAATGTTGTTGGTATTTGTATCGGGATTGCATTGTATTTGTAGATTGCTTTAGGTAGAATTGCCATTTTCACAATGTTGAGTCTGCCTATCCATGAGCATGGTATGTTTTTCCATTTATGTACATCCCTTTGGATTTCATGCAGCAGTGTTTGGAGTTTTCTTTGTATAGGTCTTTTATATTCCTGGTCAGATTTATTCCTAAGTATTTTATCTTTTTAGGGGCTATTGAAAATGGTATTGATTTCCTGATCTCCTTTTCATTGTTCTCTTTACTGGTGTATAGGAATCCAACTGATTTTTGAATGTTTATCTTGTATCCTGCTACTCTGCTGAATCTTTCTATTAGTTCCAGTAAATTTCTCGTGGAGTCTTTAGGGTTTTCTATGTATAGTATCATATCATCTGCAAACAGGGAGAGTTTAACTTCTTCATTACCAATTTGGATGCCCTTTATTTCTTTTTCTTGCCTTACTGCTCTAGCTAGAACTTCCAGCACAATGTTAAATAGGAGTGCTGATAAAGGGCATCCTTGTCTTGTTCCTGTTTTCAAGGGGAATGTTTTCAGCCTCTCTCCATTAAGAATGATGTTGGCTGTTGGTTTTGCATAGATGTCCTTTATTATGTTGAGAAATTTCCCTTCTATACCTATTTTATTGAGAGCTTTTATCAGGAATGGGTGTTGGACTTTGTCAAATGCCTTTTCTGCATCAATTGAGATGATCATGTGATTTTTTTCTTTCCTTTTCTTTATGTGGTGGATTACGTTGATGGATTTTCTAATGTCAAACCATCCTTGCCTACCTGGTATGAATCCTACTTGGTCGTGGTGTATTATTTTTTTGATATGATACTAAATTCCATTGGCTAGAATTTTGTTCAGAATTTTTGCATCTATATTCATGAGAGATATTGGTCTGTAATTTTCTTTTTTTGTGATGTCTTTGCCTGGTTTTGGTATCAGCGTTATCCTGGCTTCATAGAAAGAATTTGGAAGTGTTGCTTCCTCTTCTATGCTCTGAAATAGCTTGAGTAGAACTGGTACAAGCTCTTCTGTAAATGTTTTGTAGAATTCTCCAGTGAAACCATCTGGGCTATGGCATTTTTTGATTGGGAGTTTTTTTTATTACCTTTTCAATCTCTTCTCTTGTTATGGGTCTGTTCAGATTTTCAATATCACTTTGTTGTAGTTTGGGTAGGCCGTATGTTTCTAGAAATTTATCCATTTCCTCTAGGTTTTCAAATTTGTTGGTATATAGTTTTTCATAATATTCTGTTATAATCCTTTTTATTTTGGTTGGGTCTGTTGTAATGTCCCCCATTTCATTTCTTATTTGGGTTATTTGTGCCATCTGCTGTTTTTCTTTTGTCAGTCTGGCCAGTGGTTTGTCGATTTTGTTGATTCTTTCAAAGAACCAACTTTTGGTTTTTTTGATTCTTTCTATTGTTTTTCTGTTCTCTATTTCATTTATTTCTGCTCTGATCTTTACTATTTCCTTTCTTCCGGTGGTTGTAGGCTTTTTTTGTTGTTCTCTTTCTATTTGTTTGAGTTCTGTAGTTAATGTTTTGATATTGTCCCTTTCTTCTTTTTTGATATGTGCATCTATTGATATAAATTGTCCTCTGAGGACTGCCTTTGCTGTGTCCCAAAGGTTTTGGTATGATGTGTTTTCATTTTCATTTGATTCTAGGAATTTTTTAATTCTATCTCTGATTTCTTCTATTACCCATTGATGTGTAAGCAGAGTATTATTCAGTTTCCATGTGTTTGATTTTTTTTCCTTCCTCTTTCTAGTGTTAATTTGTACCTTGATGGCATTGTGGTCAGAGAAGATACTGTGAATTATCTCAGCATTTTGGATCTTGTTGAGGATTGCTCTGTGGCCTAAGATGTGGTCTGTTCTGGAGAACGTTCCATGTGCATTGGAAAAGAATGTGTACTTTGCAGCGGTTGGATGGATTGTTCTATATATGTCTATGACGTCCAGTTGGCTGATTGTGTCCTTTAGGTCTTCTGCATCTTTGCTGAGTTTCTTTTTAGTTGTTTTGTCCTTTACTGAGAGTGGTGTGTTGAAGTCTCCTACTATTATTGTGGAACTGTCAATTTCTCTTTTCAGTGCTGTTAGAGTTTTTTTTTATGTATTTTGGAGCCCTGTCATTGGGTGCATAGATATTTATTATGGTTATGTCTTCATGATGGATCGTCCCCTTAATCATTATATAGTGTCCTTCTTTGTCTTTTATGGTAGATTTTGTTTTAAAGTCTATTTTATCTGAGATTAGAATTGCCACTCCTGCTCTTTTTTGATATTTGTTAGCTTGATATATTTTTTTCCAACCTTTGATTTTTAATAAATTCACATCTTTGTTTCTAAGGTGTGTCTCTTGTAGACAGCAAATTGATGGATCCTGTTTTCTTATCCATTCTGCCACTCTCCGTCTCTTTATGGGTGCATTGAGTCCATTTACGTTCAGTGTAATTATTGAGAGATGTGAGTTTGTTGCTGTTATTTTGTAGTGCTTTTTTTGTGATGCTGAAGTTTTCTTTGTTCTTCTTACTCTCTTGTGCTGAGTTACTTTTGTTTGTGGATTTTGTGTTCATTTCTTTTGTTTTTGTAGGTTTTGTTTTTGCTGAGACTTTATGTTTTTCGTCTTTATTTTTATGAATTGGTTTGTTAACTTTTTTTGTGGTTACCATGAATTTTACCCTTATCTTTATAATTTTGAAGCAGTCTACCGTTACTTGGTATCTCCTTGCCTTCCTCTCCTTTAGAAGGTTCTATACCTATGCTGTTTGTTCCCTCTTTCATTGTTTTGATGTTGTTGTCATACTTTTATTGATTTCTCTGATTCCCTGTTGTATATCTTTTGTTTTTGGAAAGTCCTCTGTAGTTCAGTTCCTAGAATGGTTTTTGGTTCATGTGAACCTGCGTCCTAGGTACTAGGTCCTGCCTGAGGGCTGAAGCTGTTTGTCCTCAGATCGAAGAACTCCCTCTAATAATTCTTGTAAGTTTGGTTTGACTTTTGCATATTCCTTTAGTTTCTGTTTATCTGGAAATGACCTAATTTCACCATCAAATCTGAATGAGAGTTTTGCAGGATATATTATTCTTGGCTGACAATTTTTTTCTTTCAAGATTTTATATATGTCATCCCATTGCCTTCTTGCCTGCATGCTTTCTGCTGAATAATCTGAGCTTAGTCTTATTGTTTCTCCTCTGTATGTGACTTCTTGTTTTTCACGAGCTGCTCTCAGGATTCTTTGTTTGTCTTTAGTTTTAGCGAGTGTGAATATGAGATGTCTTGGTGAATTTCTTTTGGGGTCTCTTCTATATGGGGTTCGTTGAGCTTCTTGGATGGCCAGGTTTTCATCTTTCATGATATTGGGAAAGTTTTCTGTCAGCAGTTCCTCAATGATCCTCTCTGTGTTTTCTGTTTTCTCCCCCTGTTCTGGTATGCCAATCACTCGTAAGTTTTTGCTTTTAATTGTGTCGCACATAACTCTCAGGGTCTCTTCATTTTTCTTTGTTCTTTTTTCTGAGTTTTCCTGAAACAGAGTTGTATCCAAGTGTTTGTCTTCAGTTCCACTGATCCTGTCTTCCATGGTTTCAAATCTACTTCTCAGCCCTTCTATGACACCATCCATTTCTGAAATCTTGTTGTTTATCTTTTGGATTTCTAATTGTTGTTTTTGTATAATTTCGAGTTGTGAATTTATTTTGGCATTTTGTTCCTGCATCATCTTCCTGAATTCTTCCATTTTTTTGTCTGTATTTTCCATAAATTTGTCTATTTTTTCCTCATGTTTGTCAGCTTTTTGCCTCAGTTCTTGGAAAATTCTGAGTATTAGTGATTTGAGTTCCCTATCAGGTACTTCTAGTGCATTTTCTTCCACAGGAGAGTTATCTGGTGTTTTAATTTGGACGCCTACTGGAGCCATCCTGTCCTGTTTTTGTAAATGTTTTGTTATTGTTTGCTGTTTTTGGGGCATTCAGTAGATATTTCTCTCGTTTATTGATTGTAGATTTTTTTTTTTTTTTTGTTTCGTTCTTGTGGTACAGCTGGGCAGATCTAGCTGAGGAGGAGCCACTGGGACGGGTTGCTTGTGGCACTCACCGCAGCCACCAGGATGGTCAGTAGTCAGTGCTGGGCAGGTTCCAATAGGGCGTGCCTGCACCGCTTGGTGGTGTGATGTCTAGTGCACGGTGCAGGTAGGTAGGGTGCAGCGGGAAGATGGATATGTGTGAAGCTAAGCTGGATATGGGAGAGAGGAGAGAGGAGGAGGAGCAAAAAGCGTACAAACATAAAAGAATGCTAGGGGAGCTTGTCGTTGGAATGTACAGATGAGAGACTATGGGATGGAGGAAACCAGAAGGGGGAAGAGAAAGAAAAGGAAAGAATGACCAAATAAAAATCAGAGAAGTTAAAGAACTGCAAAGTTCCCAGGGATCCCACCGATGCAGCTATGAGGTCTGGGGGAGTCGGTCTCAATTTTCACAGCTCAGCCTGGCCAGAAGGTACAGAGGCATACATCGCCTGGTATTCAGGGATCAGAAAGAGAAGGAAGAGATTGAGAGATGAGAAATTAAGCAATGAAGAAAGACAAAAGGGAAAAAGAGGTAAAAGATGACAAAACGGTCGTTCTGTCTCCGACCAGATGCTCTGCAAGGCTGCTCTCCTGTTCGCTGGTCTCCGATAGGAATCCAAGATGGTGGATCCGCGCTGCGTTAGCTGCTAAGGAATCTCTGCCTGCGTCTCTCCTCACTCTCCGTTCTCTTTTAGTATTCTCACTCCGTTTGGTGTTTGGCTGCGTTCTTTATCTCTTCATGTGGTGTTCTAGGGTTTCAGGATTGTTGATTCTCTGTTAGGCTTAGTTTTTCGGATCTTTGCTGTGGAGGGACGGCGTGGTGTTTCTGCCTAGAGCGCCATCTTGCCCTGCAGCCTCTAGGAAGATAGAAATTTTAAACCTGTTACTTTATTCTTGGTAAAGATCTGTCATAGAAAAGTCTTTTTTATGAGACTTAATGTGGAAAAAAGTATTTTAATTTATAAAATTCTCCAGATGGATGCTTTCTGGGAATTAAAGAAGAAACATTTAATCCATCTGTAATTCCATATATAAATCAGTGTGCTTAAATACATGATGAGCATTAAAACAGTTAATTCAAAGTGACAGATACTAATGGACTCCTTAGTGTATTAACAGCTAGCATGGCATCTTGCTAGGTCCATGCTATTTATTTGGATCCTGGGCTTGAAAGGATGCACAAATCACTTTCAGGTCTCTAAGGACATTTATTTCATGTGGACAGAAACACATGACGATATAACCAAGCAGACTATTGAAGTTGTGAGCTTTATCTTTTACTGTTCTATTGCTTCAAACTGTGAAGATATACAATGTTAGCCTTGGGACAAGTATTTGGAGTGTCCCCAAAGTTTGATGAAGAAAGAACTTGCCAGTGCTTTTTTTTTTTCCCCCATTACAAAGAAAATTTTTCATTTTTATAAAACTGTCTCCCCAGTTCTTAATTAATATCATGCACAGGTGGTATAAGGGATAGCCACTGTAAATCAGAAAATGGGTTATGAGCCTTCAAAGAAGTATTATTAAATAAGGTGCGTCATAAAACAATGCTTTAGAATGATGGGACTGTCAGGTCCAATATTTTCACTCTGTACCTTTTAAGTTGGTTCCTCTGTTCCTGCAAAATAATTTTTAGATTAAGCTAGAGATCTTACTTTATTATAGTAAAGAAAGTGTTTATGAAATCTCCACCCAAACTTAATTGATTATTTTAGGGATTTGATTTTCTTATATATTTTGATTTTTTTTCAAATAAATTTTGTATATAAAATAGTATGGGTAACCTAATGTTAATAAAAAGTCCTTGAACGCAGGAAATTATTATCTCCTTTTCTTCTCCTCTCCTGTCCTCTCTCCTCCCCTACCCTACTTTCCCTTCTCCTCTCCTCTCAGTTTCTTTTCTTTTAGGGATGGGGGAGAAGCAAATCTCAGTGAGAACTGAAAAGTCTTACTAATTATATTCTCACATTGAAAAACAAACCCAATATACCTACCTGAAAGCATTTTCATTCACTTACAAAAATCTTAATATCATTTCCACAGAGGATTATTTCCAGATGTTTCTACGTAAGAAGTAATCCTTCCCTTCATTCCTGATCCTCTAATCATGGCCTGCCTCTGGCTGGTTTTTTAGACATAATTCAGTGACTGGACTATTCTCCTAGAATGGAATGATATTTGTTCATTTACAACATCACCAGACTCACATATATATCTAAGAGCCTGCTGATCTTCACCCCATTTCCTTGATCTTACCCTGGAAGTAATCTTGTACTACCTCAAAACTTGTATTTTAACATCTAAAATAGCATTCTTCTTTTGATGCTTTGCAGCAGGTTCAGTGCTGTCATGTGTGTCTATCATATATTAAAGCTGTTTACCTGAACACAAAAGTAAATGACAGAATATTGACTATACAGAAGCATTTGACTCTGTGAATCGTAACAAATGATGGATAACATTGTGATGAATGGGAATTCTAGAACACCTAATTGTGCCCATGAAAAACCTGTATATAGACCAAGAAGCAGTCTTTTGAACAGAACAAGGGGATACTGTGTGGTTTAAAATTAGGTAAGGTATGCGTCAGGGTTTATACTTTCATCATACTTATTCAATCTGTATGCTGAGCAAATGACATGAGAAGATGGACTATATGAAGGAGAACATGGCATCACAATTGGAGGAAGACTTTAATAACCTACAGTATACATATGACACAATCTTGCTTGCTGAAAGCAAAGAGGACTTGAAGCACTTACTGACGAAGATCAAAGATCACAGCCTTCAGTATGGATTACACCTCAACGTAAAGAAAACAAAAATCCTCACAACTGAGCCAATAAGCAACATCATGATAAATGGAGAAATCACTGAAGCTGTCAAGGATTACATTTTACTTGGATCCATAATCAACGTCCATGGAAGCAGTCAGGAAATCAAACGACTTATTGCATTGGGCAAATCTGCTGCAAAAGACCTCTTTAAAGTGTTAAAAAGCAAAGATGTCATTTTGAGGACTAAGGTGTGCCTGACGCAAGCCATGATGTTTTCAGTCACCTCATACGCATGTGAAGTCTGGACAATGAATGAGGAAGACCAAACAAGAATTGATACCTTTGAAGTATGGTGTTGGTGAAGAGTATTGAATATACCATTGACTGTCAAAAGAATGAATAAATCTGTCTTGGAAGAAGTACAATCAGAATGCTCCTAGAAGAGAGAATGGCCAGACTTTGTTTTATGTGCTTTGGACATTTTATCCGGAGGGGCCAGTCCCTGGAGAGGGACATCATGCTTGGTAAAATAGAGGATCAGTGAAAAAGATAAAGACCCACACGGAGGTGGATTGACACAGTGGCTGCAAAGATGGGTTTAAGCATAGCAAGGATTGTGAGGATAGCGCATGACTGGGCAGTGTTTCATTCTGTTGTGTATAGGGTTACTATGAATCAAGTTGATTAGATGTTATCTAACAACAAAAAACACACACAACTCAGAAATGTTTTGTAGATTGCTTATTTAAATTGCGTGGTTAAGGAGCAATGCACCACCACTCACCAACCAAGTGTGGGTTGAGACTGTTGAACTAGGTATTTTGGCCAAAAATGTGGAAAGACATATAATGCATACACACACAAAGACCCATACTTTCTTGGATACATATTTCAGATATAAATATGATTTTAATCAGTCAGAGCTGAGTGAAGCATGTGAAATGGAATATGAAGATTAGAATAGTTCACCTCAAATAAAATGTAAGTAGGCCTATTTAGTCTCAAAATTATGACACCGTTTTCGTGTACTACTAACAGCACAGAATGGTGAATGTTTTAGTGGTTTGCCAATTGTCATCTAGTTTATCTTATCTGAGACATTGTTTTTGTAACTTTTTTCACTGTGATGATTTGTCTTCTAGTGCTTCACAAGGGAAAAATTAGTGATTAGCATTACTGAAAACTAAAATGAATTCTGTTATAAGGAAGGATATATATTTGTCCTTAAAGTGATCTGTTACAGTATGTATTAATGTTATTATCTTAAGAAAAAGTATAAAAAATAATTTATAATGCATCTTAATTCTTCCCTATTTGATATTTTGCAAGTCTATCTCTTTCTCTATCCTTGCTTTCTTCTTTCCTTCATTTTTTCTTATATTCATTCATTATACATCAATCTAGACGTAAGAGAGATAGTTGGAAACGTAATTAAATATATTTTGAAAATTGAGATCAAAGTACCGATACAGTTAATGACATTTTGTAAACTTAACAATTCACTGCCATTAAATGTTTTAAAACTACAGAATATTTCCATTTCATATTGTTAAATATTTATTATTTGTCTAATTTTTCACAGTTATAAAGAGTGCTATATAGTTTCCTTAAACAGAAATAGTTGTGTGCATCTCAGATTATCTTCTTAAATTAAAAATCTAAGAGATGAATTTACTGGATTAAAATATGTGAATGCTATTTCTAAAGTATCAGGACTGTTCTCCTAAATTCAACTGTTGACCAGAAATTTGTGATTTTTTTCTTTCTGTCTGCATGCTCTGACCAAATTAAGTTATTATAAGATTACTGTTACCTAGGCTGATTCACAGTGACCATATAGGACAGAGTTGAACTGCCCTATAGGGTTTCCAAGGAGCAGCAACTGGATTTGAACTGTCGGCCTTTTGGTTAGCAGCCTGAACTCTTAAGGACTGAGCCACCAGGGTTCCCCTAGACTGATGAAGTGTGTAATATTTAAAAAAAAAAAAAAAGTTTTTGTTTACTAGCATGCTCAAATACTATATTTAATATTATTTTTGAAATTTTTTCATTAAGTATTATCTGTGATTTGCACATATTTATAATGTTATTTTTCTTTACCTTGTTTTTTATAAAATCTCTCCTTAGAAAAGATATTAATATATTATTTGCCATATAGAGTAAATATGTTACAATATTATTTCTAGTGTTATTGTAGTTTCATTATTTCTTCAAATTATTGAAACTGTGATTCACTTTACAATGTGAATTAGATTTTAATTTTTAATGGTTAACTACATGTTCCATCACATTAATCAAAATTTTACTTGCTACGTTAAGCAAAACCCAACCCAAACCAGTTGCTGTCAAGTCGATTCTGACTCATGGTGACCCCATGTGTTGCAGAGTAGAACTGTGCTCCACAGCGTTTGCCAACTATGACCTTTCAGAAGCAGATTGCCAAGCTTTTCTTCTGAGGCACCTCTGGGAGGGCTCGAACCACCAACACTTCGGTTAGTAGTCCAGTGCTTGACAATTAAGACATCTATTTTATACTAACATAAAGTTTTATTTTATCTGCTTTATTTTTATTTTTAAGTATTGACTTCAATTCTGTTTACTGAGAATTTCCACAAGTCTTTACTGCAACATCTTCCCATCCAGTACTTGTGGTCAGCATTCTACTTTTCTCCTATTATTAATCAATTGCCTTCAAATTGAATAATAATGAATGTAAAACTCTGCTTCATAATGTTTTCAATGTTTGATTTTTAGGAAGTACATTGCCAGGTCTTTCTTCTGAGGTGTCTCTGTGTGGAATCGAACCTCCAACCTTTCAGTTAGCAGTTGAGTGTGTTAACCATTTGTCAGAAGTTCTTTCCTATAACTATGGACACATTATTTATGCTTCAACCTCATTCATTAGATATGTATCCTCTTGTCCAATAAATCTTATTTTTACTGCCTGCTCCTGGAAATTGCCCTAGCAATTCCACCCTCTTGGCCATGTGCCAAAAATTCTCACCCTTTAGAAGTTCATCCTCATCAACATACAAACATGAACTTGTTTTAACTATCTGAAAACAACAAACAAAATGAACATGTTTGGACTAAATAACTCCCTTCTGCTGCCACCCTGTTTGTTTTCCCTTGAAAGCAAAGCTCATTGAAAGTGTACATTCTACCTAGGCTGAACAATACATCTCAGTTAATCTGAGATAGTCACAATTTTTATCTGTTCTGCCACCTGATATAGGGGTTATCCAGGACAAAAGGTCCTGTATTCAATGATAAATTACACACTCACTCTAATTTTATCTGTCTTCATTGTCAAACCTTTTCCGTTCAGAATTTTGCTCCACCAAATGTGGAGCAACACAAATGTTTGTATCAATTTCATTTTAGCCAGCTTACTTGGATAAAATACTCAATATTTTTGAACTATAAGCAGCGTTTATGTTTGTTCACTTGCTTCTTTTCTGAAACTCATTCATAACTTTTATGGAATGATGCACTGAATAGTCTTCTGGCTTTCCTCCTACCTCATTGACTATTTCTTCTCCAACTCCTTTTCTGACTTCTCTGAAACTCTTGAAGCTCTAAACCTTTGGGTGCCCTGGTTCTTAGGCCCTGGGCTTGTACTATTTTATATATTTACTTCCTTCTGTAAGTAATACTAGATTTATTTATTTTATTCAAATCCCTATATGTATTTCTTTGTCTTCATTATTGCAGTGGTTAGAAACTCTGGCAAAATGCTGAATAGAAATGATGAAATGCACATTGTGCCTCCTCCTCACTCCCCACACACACTACACACACTTTTGCTTCCTGGCTTGCATTCTCTAACGAAGAATTAACACCAAAACTTTTGTCTCAGTCTTGAGTCTTAGGGAATCCCAGTTAAGAAAGATGTCTTTATATTTAAGACCTAAAAAATTTTTTTATAATGTAACCACTCCAAAGACCTCTATGTGCATATCATGGTCATCTCCTTCACATTGTCTCTGGTGATTAACTGCTGCCACATTCTCTCTAATATTCTGGGATGCCACCATCTACACTGAAATAAGCACTGTCATTTCAAGGATAGCATCTCTCACCTTCATTCCTACACTACAAAGGACAATCACAGTAGCACATAATAAAGATTCTGGTACTCCTCTTAGCAATGCAAACCTCAAATATAGTAAAGTATTCTTGGAACCCTCAGTAGAGTTAGTTAAGGACTTGATAAATAGATTCTTCCTGTTGTTAGCTGCGGTCAAACAGGCCCCAGACTCATGGTGACCCCATGCGCAATGGGATGGAACTGTTTTGATCCGTAGGATTGTCATTGGCTGATTTTCAAAAGTTAATGGTCAGGCCTTTCTTCTACTCTATCGTAGTCTGAAAGCTCAACTGAAACCTGTTCAGCATCTCAGCAACACATGAGCCTCCACTGACAGACTGGTGGTGGCTGAGCTTGAGGTACACTGGATAGGAATAGAACCTAGGTCTCTGTTTTAGTCATCCAGTGCCGCCATAACAGAAATACCACAAGTGGATGGTTTTAATGAAGAGAAGTTTATTGCCTCACAGTCAAAGTAGGCTAAAAGTCCAAATTCAGGGCATCAGCTCCAGGGGAAGCCTTTTTCTCTCTCTCTTGGTCTTCTCATCAATGTTCCCCCAGACTAGGAGCGTCTCAGCACAGAGACCCCAGTCCAAAGACGCGCTCTGCTCCTGGCACTGCTTTCTTGATGGTTTGAGGTCCCCCTGTCTCAATGCTCACTACTGTCTTTTACATCTCAAGAGATTGCCTCAGGACACAATCCAGTCTTGTAGATCAGGTCCTGCCTTACTAACACAACTGCTACCCATCCTCCCTCATTAACATCATAGAGGCAGGATTTACAACACATAGGGAAATCAGACAGTACCAGGAATCATGGCCCAGCCAAACTGATATACACATTTTTGGGGGGACATAATTCAAACCATGACAGTCTCCCACATGGAACCTGAGAATTGAGTGGGTAGAGCACTTAAATATACTTCAATTTTTCTCTCTTACTAAGGCTTTATATTTTATTAAGTGATATTTGGTATTTTAGCTTGAATTATCACAGGCTGCAACTAAATACAGGTTTCAATCAACCAACCATCTGAATAAAAAGTGAGACATACTCTTTGCTGAACAAGCTAACACATGAAATCTGGATTCACTCACTATTAAATGTACTCTGTTGGCTTATTCTCTCCATTTCAATATTACTTTTGTTTTTCTTCCTTGGCCCAGTACTATCAGTATCCATTCCCACATAAACACTCAAAGTTTCTGTCACAATAAATTCTAAAAATCCTTCTTTTGGTGTGTAAACCTAATCAGAGTTTAGATTTTATACTTTTTCATCTGAGATAGACTGAGCTTTAACACCAGTATGGAGACAGAAAATGTGGTAAAGACTGGACATAAGAAGATAGACATCCCCTTGAAGGGTAACTACCTCAGGTGAGTTCCTTACAAGGTTTATAGTCATTGCCCAAACAGCCTTCTTCAAAATGGAGAAAAAGTTTCTTCTGCTGCTAAGGAAGACTCAGTGGGGTTTAGAGTTCAGATTACCCAGAATCAGCCAATTACATTTTTTAAAATCCCTTTGCTATCTGTTGAGATCTCAATCTAAGTTCAGTCTTTCACATAATAACCTAACTAGTCTGTAAATTGTATATATGCTATAATTCAGCAACCTCCAAGATCAGATTCAACACCTGATTTTCAGATAAGCTGTGCCTTCCAGTTTTTCCCTTTACTACTAGCTGGAATATAGACATGATAGTAAATCAACTTAGATCATGCTGATCGGAGCAAAACCGAGAGATGTTTTACGAGAAGATAGAAGGACATTAATCCAAAATAAACATGCCAAGCCATATTAGTTTGGTGTGTTAATGAGCGAGAAAATTATATCGTGTTTAGGTCACTTTTATTTCAGTCTTTTTCTCATTTGGCTGGATCCATATCCTGATACTATATCCATGATTTCCACAGATAAGGACTTTTTTCCCCCTAAAGAGTAAAATGGGTCTATTTTATACTGTAAGATTTTATTGTGCATTTAGTTAAGCACAGAACAGATTGCAAGCAGATTGATTACTTGGAAATAGATTTCTATTCTAAAAAAAAAGGGGGGAATTTTCAAATGGTTCAAAAATAAACTTAGTCATCTTTTACACCTTTCTGCAAATGTGGCTTTAATGAATAATTCTGCTGACAGTTTCTTACCTTTGTTGGCTAAAAAGCAAACAAAACCAACAATAAAAGAAAAAAAACACATATTTTACAGATCTATTATAGCTATAAGTATAAATTTTCTACGCAAAGGGAGCTGGAAATACCACAAACTACAAGTAATTTATGTTCCAGTTATTCTGATAGTTTAAATTAAAAATTAAAAGATAGTGTGTGTATATATATATATATATTTTTTGGTAACACGTAAAGATAATAATGGCATTGAGTGCATTAGCTGTTGCAAGGGCAAAGTCCATGTTTCCTGTTAATGATTTTGAGGACTGTCTTCTGTTTAATGAAAAGGACACCACTGTGCTTGGCAAAGGAGTGCAGAGGTAAACATGCTGGTACCTTGCCCTGTTGGCACAACACCAAACCCAGAAACATATAGCCTATCTGCTGGAACTTTCTATTGAAAGTGATATTATTAAAACTATAGGAAGCATTCCTGAAATCAAACTAACAAGGACAGCTTGACAACTCAGTATAGTTTACAAAAATAAAAAAAAGACAATATATGTGTGCACTGTACTGATAGTTTTATGAATCCTTTATTGTGATGAAATATTAGCCATAAAGCTTTTCACATAATAAAATTCTGAAAATACAGATAAAAGAAATTCAAAAGCTTTATAAAGAAAGACACTATCAATTGTCTCTTTTCTCTCTCTCTCTTTTTACCTTGTTTATTTTGCTGGAGTTAAATATGAAATAGTTAAGTGGAGTTTAAAAGCTTTAGATTCTGTTTCAATAAATACAGAGATACAATTAGGAAGGCAAAACTTAAAGAATATGTTGAATAAGAATGTTAGAACATAGTACATTTTCAAAGACTGTTAAAACAGAGAAGAATGAATTGAATTTCAATTTTTCAACAAATATCAATGAGTCAAAATTCTTTGAGACACTGTAAGAGGCAATAGGGATATAGGGCTAACCAAATGCATAATATCTCCTGTAACCATGAGACTTATAATCTCCATGTTGTTGTTAGGTGCTGTTGGGTCTGTTCCAACACACAGTGACCCTACGTGCAACAGAATGAAACATTGCCGGGTCCTGTGCCATCCTCAAAATCATTATGTTTGAGCCCATTGTTGCAGCCACTGTGTCAATCCATCTTGTTGAGGGTCTTCCTCTTTTTCACTGGCCCTCTTTCTACTTTACCAAGCGTGATGTCCTTCTCAAGTGACTAATACCTCTTGGTAACATGTCCAAAGTATGTGAGATGTAGTCTCGCCATCCTTGCTTCTAAGGAGCGTTCTGGTTACACTTCTTCCAAAACAGATTTGTTCATTCTTTTGGCAGTCTATGGTATATTCAATATTCTTCACCAATACCACAATTCAAAGGCGTAATTCTTTTTTGGTCATCCTTATTCGTCATCCAGCTTTCTCCTGCAGATGAGGCGATTGAAAACACCATGGCTTGGGTCAGGTGCACCTTAGTCTTCAAAGTGGCATCTTTGCTTTTCAACACTTTAAAGAGGTCTTTTGCAGCAGATTTGGCCAATGCAATGTGTCTTTTGATTTATTGACTACTGCTTCCATGGGCATTGACTGTGGATCCAAGCAAAATGAAATCCTTGACAGCTTCAATGTTTTATCCATTTACCATGATGTTGCTTATTGGTCCAGTTGTGAGAACTTTTGTTTTCTTTATGTTTTTTTTCTACTTAAGCATTCATCAATTTATTATTATTATTATTATTTATTGTTGTGCTTTAAGTGAAAGTTTACAATTCAAGTTAGTCTCTCATACAAAAACATATACATACGTTGTTATGTGACTCTACTTGCTCTCCCTATACTGTGACAGCACACTCTTCCCTTCCAACTCAGATTTTCCGTGTCCATTCAACCAGGTCCTGACCCTCTCTGCCTTCTCATCTTGCCCCTGGACACGAGCTTCCGATTTAGTCTCATGTATCTACTTGAGCTAAGAAGCACACTCTTCACAAGTGTCTTTTTAAGTTCCATAGTCCAGTCTAATCTTTGTCTGAAGAGCTGGCCTCGGGAACAGTTTCAGTTTTGTGCTAACAGAGAGGCTGGGGGCCATGTCTTCTAGGGTTCCTCAAGTCTCAATCAAACCGTTAAGTTTGGTCTTCTTACTAATACTTGAGTTCTGTACCTAAATTTTCTCCTGCTCCGTCAGGGACTGTCTGTTGTGTTCCCTGTCAGGTAGTCATTGGTGGTAGCCAGGCATCATCTAGTTCTTCTTGTTTCAGGTTGATGAAGTCTCTGGTTTAAGTGGCCCTTTCTGTCTCTTGGACTAATACTTTTCCTTGTATCTACGATGTTCTTCTTTCTGCTTTACTCCAGGTGGTTTGGGACAAATTGATGCTTCTTAGATGGCCACTTACTAGCTTTTAAGACCCCAGATGCCACTTACCAAAGTGGGATGCAGAACATTTTCTTAAAAAACTTTGTTATGCCAATTGACATAGATGTCCCCTGAAGGTATGGTTCCCAGATCCCTGCCCCTGCTACTCTGTCCCTCGAAGTGTTTCGTTGTATTCAGGAAACTTCTTAGGTTTGGTTTAGTCCAGTTGTGCTGACTTCCCCTACAGTATGTGCTCTCCTTCCCTTCACCTAAGATAATTCTTGTCTACTATCTAGTTAATGAATAACCCTCTCCCTCCCTCCCCACCCTCGTAACCATCAAAGAATGTTTTCTTCTGTGTTTAAACCTTTTCTTGAGTTCTTATAATAGCGGGCTTATACAGTATTTGTCCTTTTGCGACTGACTAAATTCACTCAGCACGATGCCTTCCAGATTCCTCCATGTTCTAAGGTGTTTCACGGATTCATTGTTCTTTATTGTTGCATAGTATTCCATTGCGTGAATATACCATAATTTATCTATTCGTCATGGTTGTGCATATATCTATTCTTGTGATGGTTCTTAATTCTCTAGGATTTGTTTCAAGGAGCAGGATTGCTGTATCATATGGTACTTCTATTTCTAATTTTTTAAGGAAGCACCAAATTGATTTCCAAAGTGGTTATACTATTTTACATTCCCACCAACAGTGTATAAGTGTTCCAGTCTGTCCATAACCTCTCCAACATTTATTATTTAGGTTTTTTTGGATTAACGTAGCCTTGTTGGGATGAGATAGTATCTCATTGTAGTTTTGATTTGCATTTCTCTAATGGTTAATGATTGTGAGCATTTCCTCATGTGTTTGTTAGCCACCTAAATGTCTTCATTGGTGAAATGTCTGTTCATATCCTTTGCACATTTTTTAATTGGGTTGTTTGTCTTTTTGTTGTTGAGGTTTTGCAGTATCTTGTAGAATTTGGAGATTAGATGCTGATTGGATCTGCCGTAGCCGAAAATGTTTTCCCAGTTTGTAGTTTCTCTTTTTACTCTTCTGGTGAGGTCTTTTGATGAGCATAAGTGTTTAACTTTTAGGAGCTCCCAGTTATCTAGTTTCTCTTCTGGTGTTTGTACATGTTACTTATTGTTCTTTCTCTGTTTATGCCATGTATAAGGGATCCTAGCTTAGTCCCTGTTTTTCCTTCCATGACCTTCATCATTTTAGAGTTCATATTTAGATCTTTGATCCATTTTGAGATAAATTTAGTGCAAGGGGTAAGATATGGGTCTTGTTTCAGTTTTTTGTAGATGGATATCCAGTTATGCCAGCACCATTTGTTAAAGAGACTGTCTTTTCCCCAATTAACAGACTTTGGGCCTTTGTCAAGTATCAGCTGCTCACAGGTGGATGAATTTACACCTGGATTCTCAATTCTGTTCCATTGGTCTTTGTATCTGTTGTAGTACCAGTACCAGGATTTTTTGACTACCGTGACAGTATAATAGTTTCTAAAATTAGGTAGTGTGAGGTCTCCCACTTTGTTCTTCTTCTTGAGTAATGCTTTACTTATCCGGGGGCTCTTCCCTTTCTGTACTAATTTAGTGTTTTGATTCTCCATCTCACTAAAAAATGCCATTGGAATTTGGATCATGATTGCATTGTATCTGTACAAAGCTTTGGGTAGAGTTGATATTTTCACAATGCTGAGTCTTCCTATCCATGGGCAAGATATTTTTCTTCTTTTTATGCAGGTCTCTTTTGGTTTCTTGCAGTAGTGTATTGTAGTTTTCACTGTATAGGTCTTTTACGTCTCTGGTTAGATTTATTCCTAAGTATTTTATCTTCTTGGTGGCTATTGTAAATGATGTTGATTTGGTAATTTCCTCTTCAAAGTTCTCTTTGTTGGCGTAGAGGAATCCAACTGATTTTTGTATGTTTATCTTATATCCTGATAATTTGCTGAAATCTTCTATTAGTTCCAGTAGTTTTCTTGTGTATTCCTTGGGGTTTTCTGGGTAAAAGATCATATCGTCCGCAAATAGAGATATTTTGACTTCTTCCTTACAAATTTGGATGTCTTTTATTTCTTTTTTAAACTTAATTTCTCTGGCTAGGACCTCCAGCACAGTGTTGAATAAGAGTAGTGATAAAGGGTATCCTTGTCTGCTTCCCATTCTCAAGGGGAATGCTTTCAGACTCTCTCCTTTTAGGATGATGTTGGTTGTTGGCTTTGTATAAATGCCCTTAATTATGTTGAGGAATTTCCCTTCTATTCTTATTTTGTTCAGAGTTTTTATCATGAATGGGTGTTGGACTTTGTCAAATGTCTTTTCTGCATCAATTGATAAGATCATGTGATTTTTTTTCTCTTGTTTTATTAATGTGATGGGTTATGCTGATTGTTTTTCTGATGTTGAACCATCCCTACATACCTTGTATAAATCCCAGTTGATCATGGTGAATTATTTTTTTGATATGTTGTAGAATTCTACTGGCTAGAATTTTGTTGAGGATTTTTGCATCAATGTTCATGAGGGATATTGGTCTGTAATTTTCTTTTTTGTTGTGTCTTTACCTGGTTTTGGAATCAGAGTTATACTGGCTTCAAAGAATGAGTTTGGGAGCATTCCACCCTTTTCTGTGCTCTGAAACACCTTTAGTGGTAGTAGTGTTAACTCTTCTCTGAAAGTTTGTAGAATTCTCCAGTGAAACCATCTAGCCCAGAGCATTTTTTTGTTGAGAGGTTTCAAATTACCTTATCAATCTCTTCTTTTTTATAGGTTTACTTAGTTGTTCTACCTCTGACTGTGTTAGTTTTGGTAGGTATTCAGTTTCTAGAAATTTGTCCATTTCCTCTAGGTTTTCAAATTTTTAGAGTACAAGTTTTCATAGTATTCTGTTATGATTTTTTTAATTTCCTTTGAGTCTGTTGTGATATCACCCATCTCATTTCTTTTACAGGTTATTTGCTTCCTCTTCTGACTCCTTTTGTCAATTTGGCCAATGGTTTATTGAATTTGTTAATGTTTTCAAAGAACCAACTTCTGGTCTTGTTAACTTTTTCAATTGTTTTTCTATTCTCTGTATCATTTAATTCTGTCTAATTTTTAGTAGTTCCTTTCTTCTGGCACCAGAGGGCTTCTTTTGCTGCTCTCTTTCTACTTGTTCAAGTGGTAGGGTTAATGTTTTGATTTTGGTCCTTTCTTCTTTTTGGATGTGTGTATTTATTGCTATAAATTGACCTATAAGCACAGCTTTTGCTGTGTCCTAAGGGTTCTGGAAGGATGTGTTTTTATTCTCATTTGATTCTATGAATTTCTTTATTCCATCCTTAATTTCTTCTATAAACCAGTAGTTTTTGAGCAAGATGTTGTTCAGTTTCCATGTGTTTGATTTTTTTTCCTTGCTTTTTGATTCTAATTTTATGGCCTTATGGTCAGAAATGATGCTTTGTAGTATTTCAGTGCCATGGATTCTGTTAAGGCTTGCTTTATGGCCTAATATGTGGTCTATTCTGGAGAATGTTCCAGGTGTGTTGGAAAAGAAAGTATGCTTGGCAGCTATTGGGTGGAGTGTTCAGTATATGTCCATGAAATCAAGTTGGTTGATTGTAGCATTTTGATCTTCTGTGTCTTTATTGAGCTTTCTGGATGTTCTCCTCTTCACCAAAAGTGGTGTGTTGAAGTCTCCTACTATTATTGTGGAGTTGTCTATCTCTCTTTTCAATGCTATTAGAGTTTGTTTTATGTATTTTGGAGCCCTGTCATTAGGTGTATAATATTTATTATAATTATATCCTTCTGGTGTACTGATCCTTTAATCCTTATATAGTGTCCTTCCTTATCCTTTCTGGAGGATTTTACTTTAAAGTCTATTTTGTCAGAGATTAATATTGCCACTTGTGCTCTTTTTTGATTGTTGTTTGCTTATTTTTTTTTCTATCCTTTGAGTTTTAGCTTGTTTATGTCTTTAAGTCTAAGGTGTGTCTCTTGTAGGCAGAATATAGATGGATTATGTTTTTTTTATCCAGTCTGCCACTGTGTCTCTTTATTGGTGCATTTACATTCTGCATTATTATTGACAGGTATGAGTTTAGTGCTGTCATTTTGATGTCTTTTTTTGTGTGTTTTTGACAGTTTCTTTTTTCTACTTAATTTTGTGTTTTTCCTTATGTATTTTCTTTTCATCTTTTTCATTGTTGTTGATTTTGTATTTGCTGACTCTTTATAATTTTCATGTTTTGTATTTTAAATGTGTAGAATTGTTAGTTTCCTTTGCAGTTACCTTATTATTTACCCATGTTTTTCTAAGCTTAAACCAATCTTTTATTTATATTGCTTTAACTTCCTCTCCATATGAAAATTTATGTCTACAATTTTAGTCCCTCTTTTTTGTTTTAATGTTGTCATCTTTTACAGTGACCTCTCTGTTTCCCTATTTTAAGTGTTTTCTCTTTGATTTATCTTTGTGACTTCCCTATCTGAGTTGATATCTGGTTGCTCTGTCCTGACTTCTAGCCTTGGCTTGTTATCTGATGTTATTGATTTTCTAACTGGAGTACTCCCGTTAGTATTTCTTGTAATTTTGGTTTGGTTTTTGCAAGTTCTGTAAAGTTCTGTTTATCTGCAAATGCCTTAATTTTGCCATCATATTTGAGATACAGATTTGCTGGATGTATAACTCTTAGCTGGCATTTTTTTTTTCCTTCAAAGCTTTATATATGTCATCCCATTGCCTTCTTGCTTGCATGGTTTCTGCTGAGTACTCAACACTTAGTCTTATTGACTGTCCTTTGTAGATGACTTTTCTTTTACCCCTAGCAGCTCTTAAAATTCTGTCTTTATCTTTGGTTTTGGCAAGTTTGATGAGCATCTTGAATAGATATCTTCTCATCTTTTATGATATCAGGGAAGCTTTCTGCCAACAAATCTTCAACAATTCTCTCTTTATTTTCTGTTACTCCCCCCATGCCCCCATTCTGGTACTCCAATCATTCATAGGTTATTTCTCTTAATAGAGTCCCACATAATTCTTCAGTTTTCTTCATGTTTTTTTAAATTATTTTATGTGAGTTTTCCTCACATAATTTGGTATCAAGTGCTTTGTCTTCAATCTCACTAATTCTGACTTCTACTGCTTCAATTCGGCTCCTATGCCTTTCTATTGAGTTGTATAATTCTGAAATTTATTGTTAATCTTCTGGATTTCTGATTGCTGTCTCTCTATGGATACTTGCAGCCTATTAAATTTGTCATTATGCTCTTTAATAACCTTCTTAATTTCCTCTATTGCTTTTTCTGTATGTTCCTTGACTTGTTCTACATTATGTCTGATCTGCTTCCCGATATCTTGAAGAGTTCTGCATATTAATCTTTTGTATTCTGCCTCCAATAATTCCAAAAAATTCTCTTCCTGTGGAAAATTTATTGATTATTTTTGGAGCTTACTGAAGCCATCATGGTCTGCCTCATTATGTGATTTGATATTGACTGTTGTCTCTGAGCCATCAATAAGTTATTATGTTTACTTATTTTATGTTTGCTTACTTTGTCCCAGTTTCTTGTTATTTTTTTTTATTTTTATTTTCTGTGATATGACCTAATAGAGTGTTCGTATGAGCTAGTTTGATTATTGGTGGCTTTGAAGCTCTAACATCCTGTCACCAGGTGGTTAGATCTGTTACTGTGTGAGCCCAGTAGTCCGTTTACTTTTCTCTTATGGGCTCATATTAGGTGTTCAGGTACTCAGTCACCAAGTGTGTGGTGCAGGCTCTCACCTACAGTCCTAGACTGGCATTGGGTGATTGGTGTAGGCATAGGTATCTGGCTATAGTTGGGGGTCATTGGCTAAGCAAGGCAGGGGGCTGACTGGTGCCCCTGAGTGTCTGGGAGGAAAGCATCTTCCAGTTCCTTAGAGTGTATAGGTGGGCGGGTTTTGTAGCTGGACTGTGAACACCCAGTGCTGTTGTTTGTAAGGACTGGGGGTCACCACTTTTTCTTTGACCCCTGTCACAGGTGCCCAGGTGGCGTGGGTGGAACCATCAGTCCTCAGACCCCTGATGTTGGCAGGTGAGGAAACTGCTTAATGCACAGAGCAGTGTCAAATGTCACAAACCTGACACTTCATAGCTGAAACAGTTGAAGTTAGACTTCAGGTAAATACCCTGTTGTACTGTGGTAATGAGGTCATACACTGTTGAAATGGGCCCATGTAAGTCTATGCAGGGGTGAAAGGCATTCAAAGTCTGTGGACTCCTTATGCTTGTGCTTAGGCAAAGGAGCTGTGCTTACCCTGAGTTCCTGGCTTAGGGAAGCTGGAAGATTATTTTTTCCCTGTTTGTTAATAATGTTCCCTCTCCAAGGCCAGGAGAAGGACTCAGGGCACATGACAGGTCCTATTTCTGGCACAAGGTACTCAGCAATCACTGAAGCCGGTCATTACCCAGAGTAGAGCGGGGAGGGGGGAGGTAAATGGGAGAGAGGTTTTTCCCAAAAGGGGTGTTTTTTGATCTGCACAGCAGGCCAGACTCATGTAGTTATCTTTAGCTGATTGAGCACTGCATTTCACTAGTTCTGAATGCCTGAGTAGACTCTCTGCTATTGGGCCTCTCCCCATGTGGAAAATGCCTCCTGAGCACCACAGCTTGCCTCACCATGCATGTGATCCGATCTGGCCTGAAGGGTGCTGTCTCCCACTAGGTCAAGTCTGGCAACTCCTAGCTGCTTCCGAACTGTCTCTCCCTTCCCCCACCACTCAGTCCAATTCCTCAACTTTGCCTTTGATGTTCAGGGCTCCTAGATTGTCATATAAAATCGATTCAATTATTTTTTCATGTCTTTGTTATAAGAGGGACCACAGGAAATGTCTGACTACTCCACCATCTTGGCCCCACCTCCACGTTTTCTTTATGTTGATGTGTAGTCCATACTGAAGGCTGTGTCTTTGATCCTCATCAGTAAGTGCTTCAAGTCCTCTTCACTTACAGCAAGCAAGGTTGTGTCATCTGCGTATCAGAAGTTGTTAATGAGTATTCCTCCAATTGTGATGTCATGTTCTTTTTCATATTATCCAGCTTCTCGGATTTTTTGTTCAGCATACAGATTGAATAAGTAGGATGAAAGGATACAACCCTGAAGCACAGCTTTCCTGACTTTAAACATGTAATATCCCCTTGTTCTGTTGGAATGACTGCCTCTTGATCTATGTACAGGTTCCTTATGAGCACAATTAAGTGTTTGGGAATTCCCATTCTTCACAATGTTATCCAGCATTTGTTATGATCCAAACAGTAGAATGCCTTTGCTTAGTCAATAAAATACAGGTAATCAACTTTCTGGTATTCGCTGCTTTCAGCCAGGATCCATCTGACTTCAGTAATGATATCCCTGGTTCCATGACCACTTCTAAATCCAGATTGAATTTCTGGCAGTTCCTTGTTAATGTACTGATGCAGCCACTTCTGAATGATTTTCAGCAAAATTTTACTTGTGTGTGATATTAATGATATTGTTCGATAATTTATACATTTGGTTGGATCACCTTTCTTGGGAACAGGCATAAATATGTATCTCTTCCAGTCAGTTGGACAGGTAGTTGTCTTCCAAATTTCTTGGCATAGATGACTGAGCACTTCCAGTGCTGCATCTGTTTGTTTGTTGAAACATCTCAATTGGGATTCCATCAATTTCTGGAGCCTTGTTTTTTGCCAATGCCTTCATGGCAGCTTGGACTTCTTGTTTCAGTACCATTGGTTCCTGATCATATGCTATCTCCTGAAATGGTTGAATGTCAACCAATTCTTTTTGGTATATTGACTCTGTGTATTCCTTCCATCTTCTTTTAACCCTTCCTGTGTAGTTTAATATTTTCCCAGTAGGATCCTTCAATATTGCAACTCGAGGCTTGAATTTTTGTTCATTTCTTTCAGCTTGAGAAATGCTGAGCGTATTCTCTTTTGGTTTTCTACAGTCGGGCCTTTACACATGTCATTATAATACTTTACTTTGTCTTCTCGAGCCACCCTTTGATGTCTTCTATTTAGCTCTTTTACTTCATCATTTCTTCCTTCTCTCTTTAGCTACTCGACATTCAAGAGCAAGTTTCAGAGTCTCTTCTGTTATCCATTTTGCTCTTTTCTTTCTTTCCTGTCTTTTTAATGACCTCTTGCTTTCTTCATGTATGATATCCTTGATGTCATTCCACAACTCGTATGGTCTTCAGTCATTAGTGCTCAATGCATCCAATCTATTCTTGAGATGGACTCTAAATTCAGGTGGAATATGCTCAAGGTTGTACTTTGGCTTTCGTGGATTTGTTCTAATTTTCTTCATTTTCAACTTGAACTTGCATATGAGCAATTGACAGTCTGTTTTGTTCCACCGTTGGCTCCTGGCCTTGTTCTGACTGATAATATCGAGCTTTTCCATATCTCTTTCCACAAATGTAGTTGATTTGATTCCTGTATATTCCATCTGGCCAGGTCCATGTGTATAGTCACTATGTATGTTCGTGAAAAATGGTGTTTCCAGTGAAGAAGTGGTTGGTCTTACAAAATTCTATCATGTGATCTCCAGCATTGTTTCTATCACCAAGGCCATATTTTCCAACTACTGATCCTTCTTCTCATAGAGGAATGAAAAGTATTAAAAGTACTGTTTGTGCGTATCATATGCCAATCTGTGATAAATGCTATGAAAAAAAAAATCATTGTGACAATAAAAAATTTTTTAACAGCAAGTCCTGATTTTAAACGGGGCTTGTTATTTTTTTGTTTGTTTGTTTTTTTTTGCAGTAATTGGGGTTTATTGTGCAGCATTTTTTTTAATTTACCAAAACTAGTCATTCAAACTTAATCTTTCATTGTGCACATTATTTAAGTTTCTGTATAGTCATAGAAGATGACTGCTTACAATTGCTTTGAAAGTGTCTTGGCTGAACTCAAATCTGATCATGCTTTTTTGGATAAAATACATGGTTGTTAATAGAGCATATTCAGAGTTGCCTCCTGGAAAATTACGGTTTTTTCTTAATGTTTCCCTTGAACATTTTGGTGTCAAGCTGGTGTCTCATTAAATCTTAATTCAAGATCTTTCTTCAAGGTCAACAAAAATACATTTTTGTCTTTTGTCTCTAATAAGTTTGCTCTCATCAGACATATAGAATAATAGCAATTCTGACTTCTCAGGAAAACAATCACAAATTGTTTGCTTCCATCACATTTTAAAAACAAAATTGAAGAAAATAGTTTTAATAACATTCTCTTTTTTTCACTGCTCTAGGCAGTCTAAATTTTGTGTCGAATCAAATGAAACTCTTGAGAAGACTATGTTTAGATAATTTAACTTTTTAGTCCTTTTTACTTCAATATTTTTCATATAAACATTAATAACAAAAGTAATATATAGCAATACATAATGAATAAAATTTAATTTATTCCATTTCCTAAAGAAAATAAGCAACAAAATTTCATCACAAATTTGTCTACTCTTTTTGATAGGAACATTTTAAAACAAAATATATCAAATTCTGCGTTATATTTTAACATGGTTTTTTGACTTGACAAGATATTTTATGCATACATTTTATGCCATTATTATATTTCTTAATAATTATTTTAATAATTGATTTTTGATAATGTAGTTTTCTTTCACGATTTAAACAGACAAAAGCTTTTTCTAAATTAGTTATTCAAACATGGTCAGTTAGCTTGTTTTAGGGCCATGCCACTTACATTTATATGTTTTGCATAAGGCATCTCATAAAAACTCAGTCAATCTTAAGAGATGCTCACATCATGAGAGATGAGGAGGAACTGAGTCTTACAAGGAAAAAACAAACTCATACCTCAGATCTCATTGTCTAAGGTAAATATACATTAATTAGAATGGGGATAAACTTTTTTTACAGTATTTAAAATTCTCCTCTTATTTTCTTTTTCTTAGTTATATAAGTTGAATTCACAGAACAGAGTCATTATACTAAAAAGAATTGGTTGACATTCAACCATTTCAGGAGGTAGTGTATGATCAAGAACCAATGGTACTGAAGGAAGAAATCCAAGTTGCACTGAAGGCATTGGTGAAAAACAACCTCCAGGAATTGGCAGACCACCAACTGAGATGTTTCAATACACAGCTGCAAAGCTGAAAGCTCACACTCATCTATACCAATTTGGAAGACAGCTACCTGGCCAACCAACTAGAAGAGGTCCATATTTGTGCCCATTCCAAAGAAAAGTGATCCAATAGAATGTGGAAATTATTGAACAATATCATTAATATCACAAGCAAGTGGAATTTTGCTGCAGATCATTCGAAAACGGTTGCAGCAGTACACAGACAAGGAACTGCCATAAATTCAAGCCAGATTCAGAAGATGACATGGAATGAGGGATATCATTGCTGATGTCAGATGGAACTTGGCTGAAAGCAGAGAATACCAAAAAGATGTCTGCCTCTGTTTTGTGGACTATGCAGAGACATTTGACTGTGTGGATCATAACAAATTATGAATAACATTGTGAAGAATGAGAATTTCAGAACACTTAATTGTGCTCATGCAGAAATTGTACATAGACCAAGAGGCAGTCATTTGAATAGAACAAAGGTATACTGCATTATTTAAAATCAGGAAAGGTATGCATCAAGGTTGTATCCTCCAACCATACATATTCAATCTGTATGCTGAGCAAATAATCTGTGAAACTGGACTATATTAAGAACATGGAATCAGGGGTGGAGGAAGACCCATTAACAACCTCTTGTATGGAGATGACACAACTTTTTTGCTGAATGCAAAGAGGACTTTAAGCACTTAGTGACAAAAGTTGAAGACTTCATCTTTAGTATGAAGTCATCTTTATATAAAGTCATCTTTAGAAGACTTCATCATTTTAGTATGGATTAAACCCCAACATGAAGAGAACAAAAATTCTCAACTGGATCAATAAGCAATATCATGAAAAGTGAAGAAAATATTGAAGTTGCCAGGAATTTCATTTTACTTGGATCTAAAATCAATGTCCATGGAAGCAGCAGTCAAGAAATCAAACAACTTATTGCATTGCAAAAATCTGCTGCAAAAGACCTCCTTAAAGTGTTAAAAAAGCAAAAAGTCACTTTGAGAACTAAGGTGCACCTGACCCAAGCCATGGTATTTTCAATCGCCTCATATGCACGTGAAAGCTGGATAATGAAGAATGAAGACTGAAGAAGAATTGATGCCTTTGAATTAAGGTATTGGCACAGAATATTGAATGTATCGTGAACTGCCAGAAGAACAAACAAATCTGTCTTGAAAGAAGTACAGCCAGAATGCTCCTTAGAAGCAAGGATGGCAAGACTATGTCTCACATACCTTGGACATATTATCAGGAGGAACCTGTCCCTGGAAAAGGACATCATGCTTGGTAAAGTAGTGGTCAGCGAACAAGAGGAAGACCCTCAACAAGATAGGTTGACACAGTGGCTGCAATAATGGGCTTAAACATAGAAATGATTGTGAGGATGGTGCAGGAGCAGACAGTGTTTTGTTCTGTTGTACATATTATTTCTATGTGTCAGAACTGTCTCCATGGCATCTAACAACAACAACATCATTTTAATTATAATTTTTCTCTAAATAAGGAATGTTATTATTTAATATGAACATTGTCTACTCCTTTCTCAATTTTTTATTTGCCTGTATCCATAAATTGGCCTACCCTTTCCTAAAATTATTTATTCATATTTTCGTCTGTCAATTTAATGACATATTTAAAGTTAAATATTTAAAGTATCTGAATATAACTGAATATATTGTGTGATGTAGTTTTGTTACTGCAATAATGTGGATTGGCGCCATCTGCCACAATAGCCAATTCCGTGATGGGGTAAGGTGAGCAGCAAGAGTTTTATTATATATCGATATATAGGAGACAGAGAGGAATAGATTCCTCCAAAAACCTGTCTCTCTCACTGAAGAGAAGCCGAAGACTTTTATAGGGACAGACTTATGGGTCTTAGAAGTTTGTGATAGTTCCCCCTTGAGGTGGTCATGTCCCAGATGAGTTAAACTTTTCTTGGGGGTTATCTGGCAACATCCTGGTTTTCTTGTCCCAAGATGGATACTTTGTTCTGTTTGTCATTCCTAGATCATTATCACTTGTTTTCCACCCTCCAAGGAGGAACATCAGTTAATCTTAAACTTTTTATAGAGACTGGAATGGGAGGGAAAAACAAGATCATGAAATAAAGTGGGGGTTATCAATGGGGAGTAATAATAGTAAGCCGGACCTAAGCAGCCTCTTCCAATCCTGGAAGTTTCTGAATCTTTGGAAACTGTGTGTCGCTTCTTTTCTGACTACTTCCTGCTGGTTGGGGGCATCGGCTGGGGTGAGAAACCTCCCGGTATCGACTAGGGAACATAGGTGGTAGGGGGATTTAGAGTGGAAATTGGCTGCATCTTGGTGAATTAGATGACATTCAGCTTTAGAGCTTGAAAAATGGGTGTCCTTACTGACCAGGATAAAAATTTTTCTAGTCTTAAAAGTATTTGTAGTTCGTTTTGTTAGTATTCTCATAAAACAGGGAACACAAAAATAAACTAGAATAATCATTATTCTTAAGTTTCCTTTCTCGGGCTCCTGCATGGCCCACTTAACTGGACCTACTGGAGTTAGGATTGAGACTACACACAGGAAAGTCAGAGTGCCCCCAGATTGCACGGTCAGTGTCCCCTTTGCCTGTAGGATCATTGGCACCTCTTCTGTCCAGGTCTCCTGGAAAATAGAAAGATAGAGGGAAACAAGGTCAAAATCATTGTACTGTAAGCTTCTTGAACTAGTACTTCAGGCCCTGAATTGGAGTACAAGAGTATGGTGGCTCTTTGTTTTCTGCTTCTTTCTCTTCCTCTGGCAGGGCTGCTTTTACTTTAGAGTGATGCACCCACGCAGCTACTCCTGCTAATTTCAGAGATGAGTGGGTGGTCAGGAGAACTTCAAAAGGTCCCTCCCACTGAAGGGCCAGTTGATCTTCCGGGGGTTGATTATTCCAGGTTTTCAACAGGACTCGATCTCCGATCTCTGAGTTGGCACCTGTGGAGTGTCAAAAGGAAAAGACAAACAAGAAGAAGCATACTGATTAACAGTGTTTATGACAGCTCCCAGAGAACGGACTCAGTCTCTTTTCTCCACCTCGGTCATCACCTAGGTGGGGAAAGTCAACTTTTTCAGGAATGGTCTCCCATATATTAATTCATAAGGGCTCAATTTGAGCCTTCTTTGAGGGGATACCTGGATTCTGAGCAGGACAATGGGGAGAACTTGTGTCTAAGTGGAGCTTGTCTCCTGGCAAAGTTTCGCCAAGGACTTTTTCAGAGTATGGTTCATCTTTTTGGTCTTTCCAGGCAATTGTGGTCTCCAGGCTGAGTGCAATTTCCAATTTATATCTAAAACCTTATTGACTTCTTGGGTAACTGTTGCCATAAAAGCTCTCCTGTTGTCATTCTGGACTGAGATTGGAAGATCAAAATGGGGTATGATTTCTTTGAGTAATGCCTTGATCACTTCTTGGGCTTGATCGGTTCATCAAAGGAAAGCCTCCACCCACCCTGAATAGGTGTCCACAAAAACCAGCAGATAGCTAAAATTTCCAAGTGTCTGGGGCATTATACCACTGCCATCCAAAGGGGATCATTGATTGCCTTCAGGAGTCCCAAGATTTCTGGAACATGTTTTATTTCTTTGTTGGCAGTTGTCAGAAGTCCCCTTTCTTTCCACAAGTCACCATGTGAGTGAAGGACCAGATGGGCATATTTATTATCAGTATACACAGTTATGCATCTTCCTGCTGCTAGTTCCAGGACCTGCCCCAGGGCTATGAGTTCGATCTTTTGAGCCTAAGTGCTAGCAGAAAGTGGAGCTGCCTCTAAGACCTCAGTTTGTGTCACCACTGCATATCCTGCCTTGTGGCATCCTTCATATAGAAAGCTACTGCTATCTGTATACATTTCTATCTCTGGGTCAGTCAAGGGAACATCTGAGAGATCTAGTCTGCTAGAATAAACTTCCTCAATTATCTCTAGGCAGTCATGTATGGTGGCATCTTCTGAAATAAGCAGCAATGTGGAGGGATTGAAAGAGGAGACAGCCTTCAGAACCACGTTTGGGTTGTCTGACAAGATTGCCTGATATCTTCCCATCTGTCCTGCCATGAACCAAAAAATCTGCTTTTGTTCCAAAAGAGGCAGAACTGTATGTGGTGTGTTTACTGTTACCTTTTGTCCAAGGGTGAATTTCTCAGCTTCCTGTAACAGGTCACATGTTGCAGCCATGGCACGAAGACAAGGGGGCCATTCCAGGGCTACATTGTCCAGCTGTTTTGAAAAGTAGGCCACCAGTCTCCTGGCTGTTCCCAGAGTTTGAGTTAGTACGCCCACAGCAATTCCCTGTCTTAATATCAGTCCATTCAATGGCAAATAGAGGCTGAGATTTGGGGTGCAGAGGAATACAAAAGAAGGTATCTTTCAAGTCCAGTACTGAAAACCAAGCACATTGACTGGGTATAGTAATCAAGAGGGTATATGGGTGTGGAACAATTGAATGAATGTCCTCTACTATTTGCTTGATTTTCCTTAGGTCTTGAACAGACGCATGTTCCCTTGTTCCCAGTTTCAACACCTGTAAGATAGGGGTGTTTTAGAGAAACTGGCAAAATTTCAAAAGTTCAATTTTTAGGTATTGATGCACCAATGGTATGATCCCTTTCAAAACTTCCTTGTGGAAGGTATATTTCCTCTGGTTTATAGTAGGTGCTCCGGGTTTTAAAGTAATTTTAACCAGTGAGGTTGACTTGGCTCTCCCGGGCCTTTCTGAAGCCCAGACCTCCAGATTCACCTTTTGTTGAATATGGAAAGGAATGTCACTAAGTGTCACTATTTATTCTTGCAACAATGTCACCTGCAAGGTGCATGCGTTTTCGGGTGGGATCTGTAGAAAATGGAAAGGAACAACTCTGCCATACTATTTGGGTTACTCAAATAAGGAGGATTGTGATTCTTCCAGTTATACAAGTCGGAGGTAGAGACAGGAGTGTGTACTAATGTTGTTCCTCCTTCTGCTGGAGCTTCTATCAGAGAAAATTGCCCTGCCTGAGTCCTGGCAGTACCCTCACTGAAAACAGTACCCTGACGGGTGTGTGGCAGGGGAGACCATACCCAAAAAAAGTCGGACTCTTCCTTCCTGATTCCCTTCCTTCATCAGTTTCTCCCAAGCTGGCCAGACTAGAATCAGGCTCAGCACTTTCTGAGAGGGATTCTGCCACCATTCCTCAACCCAACCTGTCAGCTTCTACTGCACCTTCCCTTTATTGGTAGGGGGAGGAGCCGAAGCAGTCATCAGAGCTATTCCTTCTAAGAGGGACCCTCCTGTGAGGATTCAAAAAGCATTTTTGCCTTCAGCTTTCCCTGGAAACGAACCTGGTTAGAGGGATTTAAAGTTTGATAGAGAGACATGAAACCTTGAATATAGAGAACTTTGCCCCATTTTTTCCTACAAAAGAAGTCAAGCTGAAAAATCATGCTGTAAGCCAAAGACCCATTTTGGAGCCAATGTTCCTGGTCCCCCAGCTGGTATTGGGGCCATACAATGTTACATAAGCATATCATTTTCTTTCTTGTCATAGGCTCATAGCTATATCTCCTCCAGATTGCTAGAATGCAGCCTAGAGGAGATTTGGCTGGGATAGATGGGCCTCCCCCCGTAACAGGGGTTTGTTTATGCATAAGCAGCATCAGTAACTGCCTTTCATGTGTCTCAACAGCAACTACATTCTGCAAAACCTCAGACGGTGTATTAATATAAATACAGCAACATTTATCTATTAAGGCACAAATTGTTTCTTGAGAGACTAACAGGAAGGCTAATATGATTCTATTTTGTAAAATCACAGCTCAAATTTCATACACTTCTCTGGTTATGATACTTACAACTTACAACTTTTCTAATTCAAGAGTTACAATACGTAAACCCATTAGTTAGATAATTTAGGCGAAAGGAAAATGGTTTCTTATATCCAGAGAATAGGACCTTAAAACATCAGCAATATTCCTACATAAAACCCATAGTTTCCTTTCATTTACTCAGTCTTATTTGTAGTTAGTTTCTGTTCCATTCTGGATCAGCAGCAGTGTGCGAACTCATCATCTTCTGCATAAGAGTTCTGGAATACTTGATTGAGTCTAGTCACCATCCTTTTCATAAGTCCATTATAGTTTGTCTTTTTGTTGAAATATTGTGGTCAAATGTTTTCAGCAAATCAGTAAAGTAAAAACTTATCTGCAGATGACAAAACTTAATATGGCCATGATTAACTTATAAAAATAATACTCTTAATAGTGAAAGACCTGATAGAAGTTAATTACAAGCACAACGTAAAGGCCAAATAAAACCAGTTAAAAAAACTTTAGATAAAAATATTTATAAACATAATCATTAACTGCATTTTTAAAGAGCTTTAGATATAATACACAATAATCTTGAGACAAAATACTGTATAGTCAGGTATATTAAGAATATACCAAGTCTCTAAATACTCAAGTAGTAATAAAAAAACTTCCTAGGTAAATGATGTGAATTTTTCAATTAAACTATTGGCTTTGATAATGCTAGATTCAAAAGTAAATTTGTGACCAAGCTAACAATAAAGAGATAATAACAAAATTATGGCATAATATTATGTATTTGCTGTCTAATCCAGGCAAAAACATAAGAGGAAATACTAACATATAAATTTTAACCGGGCAAGAATAAGTTATATCTCTTGATTTTGAAAACATCTTCTGTATATCATGTTAAATAAAACTTTCTAACACTTTTTATTTGAGATTTTTTTTGTGTGTGTGTGGCTTTCCATGAAGTTTCAGAGTTGTCAGGAGTTGACTATACGTCACTGTGAAACAATACTTAAGTTATTTAATCAAAGATCTTAAGGTTAAAAAAAAAAAGGAAAAACTTAGCTTTTTTTCTCTAAAGCCATGTGACTTGGTTTTCAACTCAGGAAACTTTTTATAGTGAGAAACCAAACCTTTGTCTGTGAGTCAGATTACACAAAGAATAAATTAACCCTTCACTTCAGAAATCAAAGAAAATTTTGTTATTTTAACAGCAAGAAACTCAATTATTTTTCATATGCTATTTAACATTAATGCTCATAAAAATCTCATAAATTATAAATTAAACCATTAAGCTTTAGTTAGACATCTAAAACTTTTGACCATATCAGATAAATTTCTTTTTCAATAAACCTTTTAAACATTGTCTTTGTTGCATATCTCTTATAACGCATTCTTTTACAATGGCAAAAATCAACACACTCTTGGCCGACTTAAATATATATATATGTTCTCCTTCTTGTGGCATAAAAAGCCAAAGTATATAGGCTTAAATTATGACAAATATCTAGTAACTCAATTTAATATCAGTAAGTTACATTAAATGATTTGGGAATTATTTTAATACTGTATATAATAAAACATAAATGTTGAAAGAAAGTCTGTTTAAATATTCTAATTTTCATTTAACATTTATTATTATATTTTTCCCAATCTAATTTTAGCCCTTAAAGATTTTATTAACTGACTTTGGAAATTGCAAAGTGTCAGCTCAATTGACCAATTCATTGATATGGATATAACCTTAAGTCTCTGGCTACTGCTGGAAACAATTTTCCAGGTCATTTCAAGTGTGTTTCACTGGGATTACTTTTTTTTTTTTTTTTTTTTTTGGCTTCTTATAGTTCCCCTATCATAGAGAGAACTTGTTTACAGTTCTTTTATGACTAGGATCCACCCAATTTCTGATAACTATAGCAAAACACAATTTTTCTAATCTGTTGTCTTAAACAGGTCTCCGCCTAATTGGAAAAGGTCTTTTAAAAGCTTCCCTGGATCTACATAACCTTGGAGACTGGAGGTTGGGGGCTGAGGAGGCCTGATCTTGTCCTGCCCTCACTCTCTTGACTCATGGAAGACATTTATATATGTTTCAGTTAACCTAGATATTTTGAAGGGCAAAAGGTAACTAATTTCTTTCTTTTTTACTATTCTGGAACTGTTACTTTTACTTTAAGACAAAATGATTCTTTTTCCTTTAATAAAACATATTTAATATAATATTTAGCTTAGGTTAATTCCTATTCTGGGCCCCCAACCTCCTTGGAGACATTTTTCTCAGAACAAAAGAAAAAACTGGAACCAAAAATATTCATGAATCTGCTGACAGGTTTTATACAGATAAGGGTTAACGTGATGTCTACACAGGAATACTGAGGCTTCACAGGGACAAGTACACATAAATAACAGTAAACGAACGCAAAACGTGATCCCACTGAGATGACAAAAGTGATTTCGGCCGCCACAACCTCTCAGACAACCCCAACTAGGTTACAGAGGTGATCTTGGCAGACTCAACCTCCCACACAGTCCCTGAAGAATTTGTATTCTACACACTACAAACAGACAAAAATCCTGAAAGAAAGGCTGGAGATAATCTCGGCAGCCTCAATCTCTCAGACAAACTTTTCAGGTGACAGAGGTGATATTGGCAGCCTCAACCTCCCAGACAATCCCAGGAGCATTCACACACCCTAGAACGAAGATTCTAGAGTCACCAGGAGTCACTTCTTGCGACCCTACTCACAGGGTCGGTCATCTGAGGCGATTCCCACCTCAGAAACCAAGGGCTCAGGTCCCACTCCGGAACCCTTGGGCCTGCCCTATCTGCCCCAGCCTTGAGCAGAACAGGGAGGGGAATCGCAGACTCACCTTGGGATCCGTCCTATGTAGGTCTTGCTTTCTTTCACCCACTTCTTTTGGTGCGGTTAGGGACCTGCGGTACCGTGGCAGACCCAGATCTGGCTGATCGTCTCCCTGAAGGCAAATGAAGCCTCTCGCGGCCACTTATTGGGAGAGCAGTCAATCAGCCCCACGCCCTGCCCCAGGGCCATCTCATCTTAAGCAGCTGGAGCTCCCCCTACGGGCCCCCAAATTTGTTACCGCAATAACGTGGATTGGAGCCTCCTGCCACAATAGCCAATTCTGAGACAGGGGTGAGGTGAGCAGCAAGAGTTTTATTATATATCGAGATATAGGAGACAGAGGGGAATAGATTCCTTCAAAGACCCGTCTCTCCCACTGGAGATCTGCCAAAGGCTTTTATAGGGACAGGATTATGGCTCTTAGAATTTTGTGTTAGTTCCTCCTTGAGGTGGTCATGTCCCCCACATGAGTTAATCTTTTCTTGGGGGTTGTCTGGCGACATCCTAGTTTTCTTGTCCCAAGATGGGTGCTTTGTTTGGTTTGTCATTCCCAGATCATTATCACTTGTTTTCTACCCTCCAAGGAGGAACACTGGTTAATCTTAAACTTTTTATAGAGACTGGAATGGGAGGGAAAAGAAGATCATGAGACAATGTGGGGGTTAGCAATAGGGAGTAATAATAATGAGCTGGACCTATGCAGCCTCTTCCAGTTTTATTCTCTTATCCCAAATAAAGTTTATAAATAGAGAGAAAGGTAGAGAGAGTAGATAAAATAATGAATTCAACAGCAAACACTACTTGCAAAATATAACAAAAAGAGTGATACTTTGAATAAAACCAAAATTATAAAATTCCATGGAATATAGGTTTAAAAAAAAACAAAAACAAGAAAAGTCTTGATATAAATAGAACTGCAAGATTTTTTGAGAAATTTAAACCTGTGAAGTTAATATAGACATAGATACATCAATTTCCTGAAAGGGAAGACTTGTTATATAGTATGTATATATCACATGCAGTGAAGTTAATTATTTTTGTGTAGTTCTAATTAATATGCAAATTTTAAAATTCTTGAAATAGCCAAATGGATAATTTGAACCAAGTTCTCAATACCAAAAAAAAAAAAAAAAAAAAACCATTGCCATAAAGTCGATTCCTAATCATAGTACCCTATAGGACAGACTAGAGCTGCCCCATAGGTTTTCCAAGGAGCAGCTGGTGGATTTGAATAGCCGGTCTTTTGTTAGCAGGCAAATTTTAACCACTGAGCCACAAAACCTCAAAAAGTTCAAGACAAATATATGAAAACATCTTAAAAACATGAAAAAAAAAAATCAAGATAGTGAAGAATTTCAGGGCTAGAATCCAAAAGATAAAATGAATTCTAAGATTCAGTCCTGGTACGTGGGGTTAATATTGCCCAGTAGGCATGCTGAATATCTTTTTTTTTTTTTTTTTAGCAAGAAGTATATACTGTAAAATATCTTTCCAATCTTTCCTAATGATTCCAGTAGTCATATTCTTTGTTGTTGTTGTTGTTAGGTGTTGTCAAGTCAGCTCTGAATGGTAGCGACATTATGTATAACAGAAGGAAACATTGCCTGGTTCCGCACCATCCTGACAGTTGTTGCTATTTCTGAGTCTATTGTTGCAGCCAATCTATCTCATTGAGGATCTCCCCCTTTTTCACTGATCACCTACTTTTCTAAGTGTGATGTCTTTCTCCAGTGATTATAGTTTGTCCAAAATAGATTTGTTCATTCTTCTTGACAGTCCATTGTTTATTCAATACTCTTTGCCAACACCACCATTTGAACATATCAATTCTTCTTTGGTCTTATTTTTCTGTCATCCAGCTTTCACATGCTTATGAGGCAATTGAAAATACCATGGCATAGATCAGGGACACCTTAGTCATAAAAGTGACATCTTTGCTTTTTAAAACTTTAAAGAGGTCTTTTGCAGCAGATTTGTCCAATGCAATATGTCATTTGATTTCTCGACGGCTGCTTCCATGGGCACTGATTGTTATTCCAAGGAGAATGAGAGGAGGCAGTCCTTCTGATGGCCCAAATGGCCCAAATGATGATAGTTACTCCTAGTTCCCCACCCCTACACCCACCTCACTAGCGTCTTTGGGCTTTGGAACAAACTATTGCATCTCCCCCTTTAAAGCCTAATGGTCTGTCTAAATAAGCAGCAGTGCTAAAGAGTTACAATTCTAGACTGGTGCTAACATGTCTGACTACCCCCTTCTCTTCAGGTGATCAGATGGGAAAATTAGCATTGCTGATTCTGGAATAGAACATCTGTTGCTCATATGCAAGTTCAAGTTGAAACTGGAGATAAAGCAAGTCCAAGAGAGTCAAAGTGTGCCTTAAATATATCACTCCTAAATTTAGAGACCATCTCAATAATAGATTTGATGTACTGAACACTAATGACTGAAGACAGGAAGACTTGTGAAATGACATCAATGACCTCATATATGAAGAAAGCAAAAGGTCATTAAAAAGACAGGAAAGAAAGAAAAGACCAAAATGGATGCCAGAAGACACTCTGAAACTTGCTCATGAGCAGCGTAGCTAAAGCAAACAGAAGAAATAAAGAAGTAAAGGAACTGAACAGAAGATTTCAAAGGGCAGCTTAAGAAGACTAGGTAAAATATTATAATAAAATTTGCAAAGACCTGGAATCATGTTCTAGGGCAAGTGTAGTATACAGAAAATGGTGTATGAATAACTTTCAGCATCTATGGGATGCTGCCCCTGATCTGAAGACACGGAGCCCAGGGATTCAGTAATAAATGGAGTTTTTACCCAAAATAATTTAGTCATGTGCCCAGGCTATTTTTTCCAGGTATTTAATAAGTAGATGGAACAAACATCAGTAGCAAACCACATCTGACAATTGGACTAACAGTTACAAGTGGAGTAATGCTGGAAGACCTCTGACATTAGTCCTCCTTACCTAAATTGTGACCCAAATGCAATACTGTGAATTAGAGAGATTGGTGGCACTGGGTGAATTACAGGTATTGTGCCACCATCAAAGACTGAAACAGCGAAGCATTAGTGATTCTTACATCTCCTTTTAATTTGTTGGTACACACTGAGCAAAAAACAGAGTTCTCGAAAAAATGACGTTGGATTACTAAATGAATCAGGTTGTTATTAGGTGACAATGAGTCAGTTCTGACACATTGCAACCTTATGCACAACAGACTGGAACACTGCCCAGTCCTGCACCATCCTCACAATCATTATTATGCTTGAGCCCAATGTTGTGGCTGCCATGTCAATCCATCTCACTGAGGATCTTTCCCATTTTCATTGGCACTCTACTTTACCAAACATGACTTCCTTCTCCAGGGACTGATCCCTCCTGATAACACATCCAAAGTATGTGAGACAAAGTCTCGCCATCCTTGCTTCTAAGGAGCATTCTGGTTGTACTTCTTCCAAGACAGATTTGTTTGTTCTTTTGGCAAGCTGTGGTATATTCAATATTCTTCATCAACACCATAATTTTAAAGGTGTCAATTCTTAGATCTTCCTTACTCATTGCTCAGTTTTCGCATGCGTATGAGATGATTGAAAACATCATTGCTTGAGTCAGTCACACCTTAGTCTTCAAGGTGACGTCTTTGCTTTTTAACACTTTAAAGAGGTATTTTGCAGCAGATTTGTTCAATGCAATGTGTCATTTGATTTCTTGACTACTGCTTCCATGGGTGTTGATTGTGGACCTTAGTAAAATAAAGTCCTTGAAAGCTTCAATCTTTTCTCTGTTTATCATGATATTGCTTATTGGTCCGGTTGTGAGGATTTTTGTTTTCTTCATGTTGATGTGTAATCCATAGAGAAGGCTGTAGTCTTAGATCTTCATCAGTAAGTGCTTCAAGTCCTCTTCACTTTCAGCAAGCAAGGTTGTGTCATCTGCATATCACAGGTTGTTAATCAGTCTTCCTCCAATCCTAATGCCTTGTTCTTCTTTATATAGTCCAGCTTTTCTGATTATGTGCTCAGCATATAGCTTGAATAAGTATGATGAAAGGATACAACCCTGATGCACACCTTTCCTGACCATGAAGTATCCCCTTGTTTTATTCTAACAACTTCTCTTGATCTATGTGCAGGCTCCTCATGAGCACAATTCTGTGTTCTGGAATTCCCATTCTTCACAATATTATCCATCATTTGTTATGAGCCACACAGTCGAATGTCTTTGCATAGTCAGTAAAACACAGGTAAACACCTTTCTGGTATTCTCTACTTTCAGCCAGGATCCATCTAACCTTAGCAGTGATATCCCTGGTTCCATGTCCTTTTTGGAATCCAGCTTGAATTTCTGAATTAATTAAATTATCAGATAGTAACTCTGAATGCAGTTCTGTTTGAAATTTGTTTTGTCTTTTACTGGAGAAAATTTAACTGATTTATGACAACTGGTAAGGTGTTGGTGATCTTGAAATATTTTTCTCACCTTTCTTTCTGGCAATAACCAGATAAAAGTAGTAACAATTTGTTTTTACCCAACATGTAAAGCAATAAAATGTCACTGTGGTCTATAATGTCTACATCAATTCTTCTGCTGTCATAATTTAGTTTACAAAGAAGGTGATCATCTCTCCAGTCCAAGCAAATCATACTGGTCTACTACAATGATGGCATCTCACTGACAGGACAGTACCATAGATTCTTTAGGATGACACAAAATGCCTATGATAAAGCCAATGAAATTTTAAGGGCTTGCTACCTCAGTGAATATTTTACCGTCTGGAATGTGTCAGAAAACCCCTTTTATGTATCATATATCCACTATCACTAAGACAATAACACAATGTTTAATGGGCCTCTTCCCATTTTGGAAGCTGCATCAGCTGCATTGTGCACATTGTTCTGAATATGTATTAATAACCTGTATCAAAGAAAACTCAGAGGCAAACTTGAGTGCTGAGTTTTTACTTTGGTGCTTGCAAGGGAGACTAGTTATTAAAATACTGCTTCACTGAGTTAAAATACCCAGACAGAAATTAAAGGTAAAAACTTCAAATTTTAATTTGTTTCCTGGAAATTGTCACTTGTGATTATATGACTATTGGGTCAGGTTTGATAAAGACACATGTTCTTACTTAGTTTTATTCAGGTTGCAAAATTTTTAGGGATTTTCTGTTTCCCATGGCTTATCTCAGTATGTGAAACTTGAGGAATGTAAGATCTTTTTTGGACATTATTATATGATCTGTTAGCTTAGCCATGTTGAAAGACAAGAGAGGTAAGGACAAGATGATAGCTTTTAGTTTTTTCTTCATTTCTTATCCTGTTAATTTCTCTTCCTCAAGGCACATATTTCTTCAAATATATTTATTCAACAATTTTGTGATTCATTTCATTACTTTGACATTTTGCTTTTTTAGATGGTTTTATTTACATAGGTGCAAAAAGAGGTGTTGATTTATGTATAAAGACTTCTTTGCTATTTAGTTAACAAAACTAGATTCAAGAAATACTAAGAAAAAAATTGAGATAGAAGTTTCCTGTAGACTTTGTAAAGTCCTGAGTGCCACCTGTAATTTTTTGCCATAGTTCACTAAATATTTTTTATTGTCCTAATACTTTGTTTCTTCTAAGTCCAGGAGGCAAGGACCATCTTATTCACCTGTATCAGAACCTTCATGGAATATCTAACATGTAAAAGTATCCTGTTCTCTCTGAATTTTCTGAATTTTGATAATTTCATTTAAGTTCTTTAATATTTACATATGTAAGAGTTTGTGAATAATAATGTGATGGTTTAGGTTATGTGTCAAGTTGGTTAGGCCATGATTCTCAGTTGTTTGGCAGTTATGTAATGATGTAGTTTGCCAGTTGTGTAATGATGTGGTCATCTTCCATGATGTGATCTGAGGTGATCAGTCAATCAGTTGTAAGAGGAGTTTCTTTCAGGGATATAGTGAAGCTGGTTGGCAGGTCTTACTTTTGCTAGACAAAATGGTGAAAGAAAAAGATGAGCTCAGCGCTTCAGCTCAAGTACTACATAAAATACCTCAAAGTTTCTATTTGTGTCCTGAAAGAAAGCCTTCTTTCTTGTAGCAACAAAGCTGATATTGCTGAAAACCAGACCCAGAGTTTTATCGTAAGAGTGTCTGAATTATAAGGCACACTGAATTCCCAATCTCAAATGGTGTCTGAAGTTAAAGTGAGGGCATTGACTGGGAAGAAGTGGGATCCTGAAAATTGCAATGGGACATATGGGCAGATAATCAGGAAGCTGGGCACAACGATCCCCTAAATTCCATTGAATCACTTCAGCCAACAGAACCAGACTTCTGGTCCCATATGAAGAAATTACTCCATCTTTGTCTGTTAAGCTATCCTCCTCAGCAAAACCATTAACTCCTCCACCCCCATCCGATGAGGGTAACCTACCTGTGTCTGAAGAGCCTTTGAAATATTGCCTGGAGTGGCGATTAGTCATCACCTGGGGCAGCGTATGAGTCATTGCCGGAAGCACTGCCTGTGGTAGATGCCTTACAAGACATTGCTGAATGTTCCTAGGACCCACCTCCACCACTCATTTTTGCTTCTAGATCTATAACCAAACTTAAGCCTAAGTGAGCCCTAAAAGGTGAAGTACGAAGTGTGACCCAGGAGGAGGTACGCTACACTCCAAAAGAACTACTCGACTTTTCTTATATGTACAAACAAAAACATGGGGAATTCATGTGGGAATGGCTATTAAAAGTTTTGGATAATGGTGCAAGGAACATAAAGTTAAATCTGTTTCAGTTTGATATGGGCACACTAAGCACAGATTTTTCATACAATGGTTCAGATCGAGAGGTTAGGAAAGGATCTAATAGTTTATTTGGTTGGTTTGCTGAAGCATGGATTACACAGTGGCCTAGACTAAATCAAGTTAAAGCACTAGACTTGCTTTGGTATACGGTAGAAGAAGGTATCCAATGGCTTAGGGAAATTGGCATATTAGAGTGGATTTATCAGGTTAGACCCACAGACCCACCCACTGAGTGACCAGATGACACACCTTTCAACACAATAGCAAGGGAACAAATCTGTGAAGGGAGACCCAGCATCCTTGAAGGCTGCTGTGATTGCTATTGAATGAAAGTCAGATTAGACAGTAGAAACTACCCTAACTCAATTAAGATACCTAACTACAATGAGGCCAGCCGGACCCCATGGTGTTAGAGGCTAAGTGGCAACACTTAATTGAAAAAGACAAGGTGAGAATAGTTACTGTAATGGACAACAAAGTCAAAGCCTTAATCAGATTAGTCTGACTCTCATGGACTTATGGCGTTGGCTACTTAGTGTCCCTAGGAGTGAAATAGATGGGAAATCTACTAATTACTTACTTGATCTGTACAAGCAGAGGAATTCTAGGTCAAGTGAATGGCAGTCTAACTTGAATCCCAAGAATAGAGAGAGTCATGGCCCCTCAATCAATTCCCAGACTTGAGCCAGTTTACAGACCCACAGCACCTTGAAAGAGGGGAAGGCTGGGTATCCTTGAGGAGAGACCCCATTACATGGCCAAAAAATGTATCCTGTTAATCTTTCTCCCAGCCTTTCCCAAAGGGATCCATGGACTTCTATGAGAATGACTGTTCATTAGGGAAAAAGAAATAGATTTTGGGGGTTTACTGGAAAAAGACTAATTCCAGGAGACCCAAAAGATTACTGTGGCTCACCAATCAGAGTGTGGGTATATGGAGGTCAGGTTATTAATGGAGTCTCAGCTCAGGTTTGTCTCACAGTGTGTCCGGCATGTCCTCAAAGCTATCCTGTAGTGATTTCCCCAATTCCAGAATGCATAATTGGAATAGATATACTCTGAAACTTGCAGAACCCCCACACTGGATCCCTGACAAGTGGAATAAGGGATATTATGGTAGGAAAAGCCAAATGGAAGTCATTAGAACTGCTCCTATCTAGGAAAATAGTAAACCAAGAGCAATACTGTGTTCCTGGAAGGATTTCAGAGATTACTGCCACCATCAAGGACTTGAAGAATGCAGGGGTGGTGATTCGCACCATTTCTCTATTCAACTTGCCTATTTGACCTGTGTAAAAAAACAGATGGATCTTGGAGAATGACACTGGATTATTGTAAACTTAACCAGGTGATGACTGCAATTGCAGCTAATGTTCCTTATGTCGTTTCATTGCTTGAGCCTATTAATACATCTCCTGGTACTTAGCATGTAGCTATTGAGCCAGCCAATTCTTTTTTCTCTGTTCTTAAAGAAACACCAGCAGCAGTTTGTCTTCACCTGACAAGGCCAACAATACACCATCACTCTCACCTCAGGTATATCAACTCTTCAGCCCTGTCTCATAATTTAGTCTGCACAGATCTTGATCTCCTTTCCCTTCCACAAGGCTTCACACTGGCCCATTCTATTGATGACATTATGCTGATTGGACATAGTAAGCAAGTGTCAATGACTCTGGACTTACTGGTCAAATATTTGCATGCTAGAAGGTGGGAAATTAATCCCACAAAAATTGAGGTGCCTTCTACCTCAGTGAAATTTCTAAGAGTACTGTGATGTTGGGCATGTCAAGATAGTCCTTCTAAAGTGAAGGATAAGTGGTTATATCTGACCCCTCCTACAACTAAAAAGAAGGCACAATTCCTGGTGGCCTCTTTGGATTGGAAACTCATTTGATTATGCTACTCTGATGTATTTATCATATGACTCACAAAGCTGCTAGCTTTGAGTGGGGCCCAGAACAAGTGAACGCTCTGCAATAGGTATAGGCAGCTGTGCTAGCCACTCTGCTATTTGCATCACATGATCCAGCTTATCTAATGGTATTTGAAGTGTCAGTGATAGATAAAGATGCAGATAGGAGTCTTTGAATGCCCCTATGGGTAAATCATGGTGCAGACTCTTAAGATTTTGGAGCAAAGCTCTGCCCTCCTCTGCATATAATTACTCTCCTTTTGAGAAACAGCTTTTGGTTTGTTGCTTGGCCTTAGGAGAGAACTGAATGTTTAATAATGGGTCTTCAAGTCAGCATGCAGCCTGAGCTGCCCATCTTGAACTGAGTGTTGTCTGACTCACAGAGTTATAAAATCAGATGTGCATAGCACCACTCCGTCATTAAATGGAAGTGGTATATATGACATCGGGGCTGAGCAGGGCCTGAAGGCACAAGTAAATTGCATGAGATAGTGCCCCAAATGCCCATGGTCTCCACTCCTGTCACATTACCTGCCGTCTCCCAGTCTGCACCTATGGCCTCTTGGGAAGTTCCTTACCATCAGTTAACTGAGGAAGAGAAAACTCGTGCCTGATTTACAGATGGTTCTATGCAATATGTGGGCACCACTCAAAAGTGGACAGTGGCAGCACTGCTGCCCTTTTCTGGGACCTTGCTAAAGGAGAGTGGTGAAGGAAAATTCTCCCAATGGCCAGAACTTTGAGCAGTGCACCTGGTTATTTACTTTGCTTGGAAGGAGAAATGGCCAGATGTGCAATTATATACTGATTCACGGGCTATGGCCAATGGTTTGGCTGGATGGTCAGGGACTTGGAAGGAACATGATTGGAAAATTGGTGACAAGGAGGTATAGGGAAGAGGTATGTGGATAGACCTCTCTTAATGGGCCAAAGAAGTGAAGATATTTTAGTCTCATGTGAATGCTCACCAGAGGGTGACTTCAGCAGAGGAGAATTTTAGCAATCAAGTGGATAGGATGACACTTTTTGTGGAAACTAGTCATCCTTTATCCCTAGCCACTCCCAACATTGCCCAATGGGCTCATGAACAAAGTGACCATGGTGACATGGAAGGAGGTTATGCATGGAAGAGCTCCGCAACAACGACTTCCACTCTCCAAGGTTGACTTGGCTGCAACCACTTCTGAATGCCCAATCTGCCAGCAGCAGAAACCAACACTGAGTCCCCAGTATGGCACTATTCCTTGAGGTGATTAATCAGTAACCTAGCAGCAGGTTGATTACATTGGATCACTTCTATCATGGAAAGAGCAGAGTTTCATTCTTAGTGCAAAAGACAGTAACTCTGGACAAGAATTTACCTTCCCTGCATGCAATACCTATCCCAAAATGACCATCTGTGGACTCACAGAATGCTTTATCCACCATCATGGTATCCCACACAGCATATTCTGAGACCAAGGGACTCACTTCACAGCAAATGAAGTATGGCAATGGTCCCATGCTTATGGATTTCATTGGTCTTACCATGTTGTCCATCATCCTGAAGCAGCTGGCTTGATAGAACGAAGGAATGGCCTTGTAAAGACAAAACTGTGGCACCAGCTAGGTTGCAACACTTGCAGGGTTAGGACATTGTTCTCCAGAAGACTGTATAAGCTCTAAAGCAGAGTCCAATATATGGTGCTGTTTCTCCCATAGCCAGGTGTTATGTATTGAATTATGTCCCCCCAAAATGTGTGCTAACTTGGCTAGCTCATGATTTTCAGTATTGTGTGGTTGTCCACCATTTTGTGATCTGGTGTGGTATTCCTATGTGTTGCAAATACTAACCTGTATGATATTAATGAGGCAGGATTAGAGGCAGTTATGTTAATGAGGTAGGACTCAATCTCCAGGATTCAGTTGTATCTTGAAGTCAATCTATTTTTAGATACAAAAGAAAGAATTAAGCAGAGAGGCGAGGGACTTCATACCACCAAGTAAAAAGTGCCAGGAGTGGAGCAAGTCCTTTGGACCCAGAGTCCCGGCTCTGAGAACCTCCTAGACCAGGGAAGGTTGATCACAAGTAACTTCCCCCAGAACCAACAGAGACAGAAGTCTTCCCCTGGGAGCTGGCATCCTGAATTTGGACTTCTAAACTTCTAGACTGTGAGAGAATAAATTTCTGTTTGCTAAAGCCATCCACTAGTAGTATTTCTGTTTTAGCAGCACTAGATAACTAAGACACCAGGATTCACGGTTCCAGGAATCAAAGTGTGGAGATAGGATTGGCACCATTCACTATTACCCCTAGTGACCCACTCACAAAATTTGTTTCCTGTCCCCGTGACTCTATGCTTTGCATGTCTAGAGGTCTTAGTTCCAAAGGAAGGAATGCTCCCACCTGGAAACACAATATGGATTTCATTGAACTGGAAGTTAAGAATGCCACCTTGCTACTTTGGGCTTCTCACGCCTCTAGATCAGCAGGCAAAGAAGGTAGTTACCATACTGGTTGGTTTAAGTGACTGACTACCAAGGGGAAATCAGATTGATGTTGCATAATGAAGGTAAGAAAGAGTATGTCTGGAATATAGGAGATCCCTTAGGGTGTCTCTTAGTATTACCATGCCCTGTGATTTAAGTCAATGGAAAACTACAGCAACCCAATTCCAACATGACTACTAATGGGCCAGACCCTTCAGGAATGAAGGTTTTGTTTACTCCACCAGGCAAAGAGTGACCAGATAAGGTCTTTCTGAGGGTAAAAGGAATACGGAATGGGTGGTGGAAGATGTAGTTCTATATACCAGTTACTGACACATGACCAGTTGCAGAAACAAGGACTATAATTGTTATGGATATTTCTTCCTTGTATGTGTGCATCAAATATTTTTTTTTCTTCACTTATAAAATATAGGATGTAAATGGGGCTAGTGCATTTTAGTTGTATGCATGTTAGTTGTATCGTGTTAGGTGCAAAAATGACTTTGTAATTGTCTTTGTTTAGAGGTCATGCATGGTTTAAAGAGATGTGTATACTTCCCAAGTTTACAAGGGGTGGAATGTGATGGTTAAGGTTGGTGTCAACTTGTCTTGGAAATGATTTGCAGTAGTTTGGCAATTATGTAATTATGTAGTTTGACAGTTGTGTAATGATGTAATTGGGAAGTTATGTAATGATGTAGTCTTCGTCTATGATGTGATCTGATGTGATCAGCCAATCAGTTGTAAGAGGAGTTTCTTTGAGGGTGTGGGCTGTATCCAATATATATATGGACTTTCTGGCAAAGCCTGCTTGCTTGCTCAGGATGCTGCATCAGGCTCACCATCATCTGACCTCCAGTTCTTGGGACTTGAACCAGCTGTCTGCCATACTGCCTGCTGATCTTCAGATTCCTTAGCTTCTGCAGTCTGTGAGCCAGCAGCCTGTAGTCTTACCTGCCAAACTTGGATTCCTCATGATCCATAGTCTTTGAGCCAATGGTCTGCCTTCTGACCTGATGTTCTTGGGTTCATCAGCCCCTGCAGCTGCATGAGTCAGGAGAAGCCTCCAGCCTGATGCCTCTCCCACGGGCTTGGGACCTGACAGCCTCTTCAACTGCTTGAGTCATTTCCTTGAGATAAATCTCTCTCTCTCTCTCTCTCTATATATATATATATATATATATATCTTTCACTGGTTTGGCTTCTCTAGAGAACCCAGAATAAGACAAGTAACTAATATTGGAAACTTCTGTGGGCTAGTCTCTATTGTTTATTTTTAGTTTTGGCTTTCATGTATTTGTCTTTTTGATATCATGCTATTTTTTACTAAATGTCAGATACTATATATGAAAACCTGTAGATTTAATTTGATCCCCTTGATTATGTCATCTCCCCCCAGAGAGAAATTACTCTTATTCCTACCAGTCAGGGAAAGATTAAACTTTAATCAAATCAAGATTAACCTGACTTGAGCCTGAACCTCATTCTTGAGAAATGTGGTATACTGGAAAAAAAAAAAAAGGTCACAAATTCTTAGTAGCTTTTTTCATCAAGACATTGTGCATATTTCTGTAACTGTTAAATCTGGGCTTGGGCTTGACAATATGACTAAATTTTGGCCAATAGGAAACTAATAAATGGAATACAACTAGAGTTTGAAATGTGCAAACACATAAGGGCATGCTCTTTCTAGTGCATGAAACTTGCGGTGTGATTGATTACTTTCATGTGGCCTAGCCGTGGTCTTATAACTCCCACCAAGGTGATTGGGCAGGATTGTGTGATAGGGTAATCCAAGGGGATTGATCAGTTTTGCCTTGAGAGAGAGCCAATTCCAGAGCAGAAGAGAGGAGCCCACCACCACCAAGGAAGGAGAGACCAGCAGGAGACAACACAGTGATCTTTCCGGCGCACAGAAATTGAAGCTTAGTGCCTTTGGGAAAAGACTGAGGGCCAGGGAGAGGCATGCCTGTGAGCACAGTTGGGGAGAGGCTATCCTGAAGGAAGAACTGTAGCCTGAGTGTTCTTGAGCCTGAATTGTAATAGTTACTTCCCTAATAAACCCCATAATTGTGAGTATGGTCTGGGAGTTCTGTGTGGCCATTGCAGTGAATTATTGAACCCAGTAGAGAGAGCTGTGGGAGGGACAGTTGGTGTCAGAAATGATAGAGATGGCAAAGAGACGAGGTATGTCCGACCTCCCCCTCATAAGAATCAGCCTTGGGCTGCTGATCTTGGTTCTCCTTCCCACTTGTGGGGTTTGAGGAGGTCAGACACCTCCCCCAAACCATTTTTACAGAACCCAAAGATCATATCATGGTGTGAAGAAGCTTGAGCTAGCCTATTATATAGGCCATATGGAAAAAAAATACATATATACTCTGACACCTTAGCCACCATCAGACAAATGAATGAGGACATCTTACATCATGCACTCCCAGCTAAGCCCTCAGCTGACTGAAGAGAGTCCAGACAAGCCAAGCCCATATCACCAACCCACAGAATGATTATTGTTTTAAGCTATTAAAATTTGGGATGTTGTGTTACATATCTAAAGCCAAATGATACATGAAAGCTGTTCAACTTCTGGTTCACTTTTATGCATACAAGGTATCCCTCACGGTCACAGCTGAAAAAGCGTGAGGTATTTATCGATACTTCTTCGTCTTGGAAGGCATTAAAGTGCAATTGTTGTCTTCTCAGATTATCAAGAGTGTTACCCGAATGGGTCCATGCCGTGGAGCAGTGGCGCCAATGAAACACACCCCAAGTCAGAAAGAGTGAAGAAGTTTTAATTTAGGAAGTGTACACCACCAGGGATCCAACAGCAACACAGGCTGTCCTTAGGGAGTCCCAAAAGTCATTTTTACATCAGAGCTTATTTATGATTTTTACAAAGGTTAGAAGTGTTGTTATTCACTCCAAGATAATTACAAGAGGCTCTTTATCATACTAAAGAGATAGGGAACCGGACATTTCCTTACCAGGCTGAAGATATATGTCTCTGACATCTGGGCTCTAATCTTCCTGTGGGGGATCCTAAGTCATAAAACAGAGTTATTAACAAAGGCACGTGCAAAACAAAGCCATTAACAAAGGTATGCGAAAAGGGAGAAGGCAAAGAAAAAAGAAAAAAAAAATTAAAGGTTTATTATGGTGTTAGTTATGTCAAGCCCTCAGTTGCCCATTCTGAAAAGGAGAAAACATGCTGAATAGGGTCACAAGAGCTCTGCTCAGGTCCTCAACCTCTCAGCTGCTGTTATTTTCTTTTAAGCCTCTCAGCATATTGTTCAAGCCTTTTGAATATACCAGTGCCGCAAGAGAAAAAGTAGCATCAACTACTAGGCTCCCCTCTCTGGGGTTTCCTTCTCTCTAAGATTTCACCTCTGTAAGTCCTATCTTTCTGGCAGCAATTGCGTACCTTCACATGGATTTTTTTTTTTTTTTTAAGTCCTACTTTTCTGAGAGAGATTGATTTGAAAAAATCCAAGTCTGATATTGAAGAAAAGATAATTGTAATTAAATTTTACAAACTCCTTTTCCTTGTGGATTATGAATTCCTTGAGGAAAAGGGTCTGTAATTTATTTACCTCTGAGCACTAACATTTAACATAATGTCTGAAACAGAATTTCCTAAAAATTTTCTGTTGGATTTAAATTAGGTTTGGAATTTTAAATAAAAGTAAAAGAGTGAAATGTGCTGATATGAGAATGAAAAAGTAAATATGTATAGATATTGGCCAAGAAGGAATTTTAGTTACAGATAAATTCTGATATTTATCTATAAAAAAATATTCAATTTTTAAACAATCTTGAGCATTTTCTTTATTCCAGGCTCTATCATATTCACAAGGTGTTAATAAGCAGTTTAAAATGGTTCATTATTCAAGAAGCTCAAAATTTACATACAAAAAAAGAACCATTTAAACTTCACAAAGTTCTATCATTTCTACCTTCAAAATATATCTTGAATAGGCCCTTTGTCTCTTTCACTATTTCCAACTTAGTTCAAGCAGCCATAATTTTAGCCTAGTTCTCAAACTGCCATAATTTCAGCCTAGTTTAGAGCAAAAACTTCTCAAAATATCTCCTTTTCCACAAATCCCAGCCCCCTCAATCTATCCTGATAGAGAGATCAGAGTGGTATTTTTTAAATTGTAAATGAGATTGCATCACATTTCTCTGCGCTTAAAACATTTCTGTCTTTCCATTTTTGTTAGAATCTAAATTCGTTAGTCTGCAATACCTGAATGAATCTGATCTGCTTTCTTTCCACCTGCTTATTTCATGAATTTCCTCTGTATATCTTATTGTTTATGACTTTCCAGAATCTTTGATCTTCTTCCATTAGTTCTAAATTGTATTTATTTCTCTCCAGCCTTAGGACTTCCATGCTTTCTGTTTCCTTGGTGTGAACTGATTTTCCTATGTTTTCTCATATGAGTTAGTTATCATTCTCCAGGACTCATCAAACTTATACTTTCAGAGTCATGAAATATTAAGAATAACCTAAGTCCTACCAAATGACCACAAAACTGTATATCCGGTCAACCATGGGTCCAGACATCTGGCTATCCAGCTTTCATCACACCCAGGGTTTTTCCTAATTGTATGATACCTACTTACTTGTCTATCTATTTATTAGTTGATTTTTCACATCCACTAAAGAACACTATCTGCAAGTGTGGAGGGTTTGTCTGTCTTATTGTATCCCTAGCACCAAGTCTATCACAAGTCAAATAAATCATTGCCGTTGAGTCAATTCTGACTTTTAGTGACCCTATAGGACAGAGTAGAACTGCCCCATGTGGTTTGCAAGGAGTGGCTGGTGGATTCGAACTGTCAACCTTTTGGTTAGCAGCTAGCTCTTAACTGTTGCATCACCAGGGCTCCTATTGGTCAAGCAGTATGTGCTAAATACATTTTTTCAAATAGAGTGAATAATTTAAAATATGAATGTTTAATAGGCAGTCTTCTAGGTGCTAGAGATCCAACGATGAGCACAAATTGTTCAAACCCTTAAGTAGTTTTCTATTCAGACAAATGCCATGCAGGAGGAGAGAAATTCTGTATGGAATATAGAACGGTCATTTAAATTTGACACTGCTAGAGAAAATATTCCTCTCATTTTATAAATAATATTCCATCATCTATCATTCATCAAAGCAAATTTTCCTAACTTTGGATCACAAAATATACAAGATACATTTAAAACACATACCTAGTATACTGGTTAGCTAGTAACAACATATTTGCTCTCTCTTTCAGAGATGTAGAACTGTAAAAACACTTTTCATGGGAATAATATGAATTATTTATGATAGCTTTGACATAAAACCTTTCTTTGTCTTACTTGTTGCCTTTGAGTCAATTTCAACGCATAGTGACCCTTTAGGACAGAGTAGAATTGCCCCATAGGGTTTACAAGGAGAGGCTGGTGTAGTCAAACTGCCCACCTTTTGGTTAGCAGCCTGAACCCTCAACCACTGCGCTACCAGGGCTCTGTTTTTGTCTTAGGAAAATGTTTTCATGACCTTAATATATAAAGATTTCATACATTATAAATGTGTTTAAGTATATACTATAGTGTTTAGGGAGCCTGGTGGCACAGTGGTTAACAGTTGGCTGCTAACCAAAGGTCAGCAGTTCAAATCTACCAGTCGCTCCTTGAAAACTCTACGGGGCAGTTCTATTCTGTCCTACAGGGTCCCTATGAGTTGAAATCGACCCAATGACAATGGGTAATAGTGTTTAAAAGCATAGATTCTGGATTAAGTTTGCCTAGGTTTGAATCACAGTTCCCTCACTTTCCAATTACAATGAACCACAACCAAAAACAATTTGTTCAAAATTCTGTGCCATAATTTTGTAACATATCTCATAACATGTTTTGCAAGTTTAATGTTGTTGTTGTTGGTTGCCATTGAGTCATTTCTGACTCATGGCAAATGTATATATAACAGAACAACATATTGCTTGTTCCTGAGCCATCTTTATGATCAATGATAGGGTTGATCTACTGTTTCAACAGTTACTGTCAATCCATCTCATTAAAGATTTCCCTTGTTTTTGCTGACCCTCTACTATATCAATGATGATATCCTTTTCTATCTGTTGGTCTTTCTTGTTGATGTGTCAAAAGTAAGCAAGAGCCATGGAAGGTGAATGAACCCCTGAAACTACTGCCCTGTGATAACTTTTAAAAGCGTTGAGGCAAAAATATTTCCTCTAGTCATCTTAAAATCAAACAATAGTGTAGCTTAACTAGTAAAAAAGGTCTGCCTTGAGCATTATGCTCTTTTAAGAACTATCTGTACGGGATCAAATTGACAACAGCAGCTCCAAAGATTAGATAACCCCCTTAGCGGGAGGAACAGCTCAGGAAAGGGGGGCAAGAATGGATGCACAATTGGAAGAATGTAATCAGTTTCACTAAATAGTATATGCAGAAACCATTGAATTGGTGTATATTTTTCTGTGTATATTCTCAACAACAACAACAAAATAAATAAAATTTAGAAGGAAAAAAGTAAGCAAGACTATGTCTTAGCATCCTCACTTCTAAGGAACATTCTGGTTGTGTTTCTTCTAAGACTAGTTTGTTCATTCTTCCGGCAGTCAAGAGTATACTCATTATTCTTTGCCAACACCACAATTCAAATTCACCAATTCTTTTGTCTTCCCTTTTCATTGTGCAGCTTTCATACGGATATAAGGCAATTGAAAAGATCAAGGCTTGGATCAGGTGGACCTTGGTCATCAAAGTGACATCTTTGCTTTTTAAAACTTTGAAGAGGTCTTTTGTAGCAGATTTGACAAATGCAATATGTCGTTTGATTTCTTGACTACTGGTTCCATGAACGTTGATTGTGATCCAAGTAGAATAAAATAATTGACAACTTCAATTTCTTTGTCATTTATCATAATGTTCTTTATCGGCCCAGTTATGTGGATTTTCATTTTCTTCAAATTCATGTGTACTACATACTAAAGATTGTAGTATAAGGACATTTATATAAAATATTTGCAATAAGCAGTATGTGTGTTGATATGAATTGCATGTAAAATATTTTGTTTTAATGATTTTGTTTCAACGTCAAAAAAAAAAGAGAAAAATGAATATCTCTCTTGGAGACTAATTGGATAAATACTTGTGAAAAACTGGCAAAATATGCATACCAGATTTTCGACTTAGAAGAATATACTCAGCATATACATGTTTTTCTTAGTAAAGGATTAACTACAACAAGATTAATTAAAATATTTACAATATAGAAATAACATATGCATCCACTAATTTAGCATTAAGAGTCCCTGGGTAGTCGAAACGATTAACATACTCTGCTGCTAACAAAAAATATGGAGGTTCAAGTCCACCCAGAGGTGCCTTGTAAGATAGGCCTGTAGATCTACTTACAAAAAGATCAGCCATTGAAGGCCCTATGCAGCACAGTTCTACTCTGACACACTGGGTTAGCAATGAGTTGGAATAGACCTGAAGGCAATTTGTTTAAATTAGCATATGTTAAGTAAATATGAGGCCATTGGTAATTCAATGGTAGATTTTTTACCTTTCATGCAGGAGACCTGGATTCAATTTCCACCCAATGCTCCTCATGTGCAGCCACCACCTATTTGTTAGTGGAGACTTGTGTGTTCCTATGATGCTCAACAGGTTTCAGCAGAGATTTCAGACTAACATAAACTAGAAGTAAAGACCTGGTGATCCACTTCCAAAAATCAGCCAATCTCACAACCAATCGTGGCGATAGAGCAGTACTGGGCATCATTTTTTTCCTTTGTGCATAGAATGTCCAGGAAGGCACCTAAAAACAACAACAACAACAACAACAACAACAAATGATATGATAGATTTATATATATTTAGCCTTTAAGATCATGTGCTAGATGAATATTGTTAAGGAAAGATATTCACAATGTATTGCAAAGGTAAAACATATTTTCAAGCAGCATATCTATTTATTGTTATATGCAAAAAACATGTTCTGATGGGATATATAGCAGGTATTACCTGTTGAAACATACGGATAATAAAATAATGGGAATATTTTTGTTTGTTTTATATTGCTTATTTCTATTTTCCAGTCTTTCTACAATATATGTTGGTTGATTTTTTTTTCTTGATTTAATTTTTAATTAAAAAATTATTTTTTAAATTTTTTTCTTAATTTAAAAAAGATAGTTAAGCAGAAAGTCCATAACAATGATGCAAAAATATAAAATTGCTGGCATGGGCCCCATTTGTCTTAATTGCTTATTTTGGAAGTAAATCAACAGGAAACTCATTAACAGGAAAAAATCAAATATATTAGAATAGTCTCATTACTTGGCTGATTGTGTATACTATTTTAGTAGAATAAGTAGTGTTTTTGTTTTTTTCCAATTCTCCTAACAGAAAAGATCTATTTTAAACTAATACTGCTCAGTTACATTTATCAGGCATTTATAGGTAGAATTTTAAAGAATACATATAGATGTTTCTAAACAAACAAATAACTATAAAATATATATGTTATTTACAACTTACTTCATGCAGAAGCTAATGTCAGAAGTAGAGGACTCTGGCAGAGTAATGTAGGGGATTGATGACAAAGCTGGTGCCGAACATAAAATCAGCACAAGTCAACACAAGCATACAGAATCCAAAAAGAATTTAGTATGGATAAATAAAGTTTTTAGACTTTTGTTCTGACAGTACACCACTCTGACATGTCGAAGTACTGCATATCAAATTAGAAAATATAATAGTATTTAAAGGACAAAACAGCTTTAAATATGTTTGAGACTGCATATAATTTAAATTCTATAAGTTGTTGTTCATGGTCATTTGATGGAGCTGTTTAAAGGCAATATTTTGAGCTACTCATATAAACTATATTTTTTCCTATAAAATTCAATTTATATTTCCATCTACATTGAATATATTTCTGGTCAATATGATCTTAGTCATATTGTGATTAGTATTCTAATTATATATTTGTTCTCTTAGTTATAAACCAAAACCAAAAACCAAACCTATTGCCTTCGAGTTGATTCTGACTCATAGTGACCCTATAGGTTTCAAAGGCTGTAAATCTCTACAGAAGCAGACTACCACATCTCTCTCCCATAGAGTGGCTGGTAAGTTCAAACCATCAACCTTTTGGTTAGCAGACAAGCATTTTAAACACTGCATCACCAGGGCTCCTCTTAGTTATAAAAGAAGGGTCTTTCTATGCCTCTGTAATTTAAGGCATTTGTCAATACATTAAAAGACATATGCATAATTGTTAAAGGTAGTTATATTGGCTGGTAATTAAAAAACAATTTTTAAGATTAATTAAACTGTTTCTAGTGCATAACAGGGAGTATGATTAAATTAGTGGATTATATTAAGTCATAATGTCACCAAACTTAGGCCTTGCAATTAGTTTAACGATCTCCTCTTGTAGTCCTAAAGTATATATATTTATTAAGGAGACCTGCATTTTCATTTTGCCTGGTGTTAGGAATGAATTGTGTTCCCTAAAGTAATATGTGTAAATCCTAACCCCTTGTACTTGTAAACTTGACCTTGTTTGGAGAGAGGGTTTTGAAGATTGTCTTAGGCTGGATTCTCTAGAGAAGCAAAACCAGTAAAGTGCATAAATATACATAGAGAGAGATTTATATTAAGGAAAGAGCTCACAAGATTGTACAGGCTAGAATGTCCCAGGTCCATGGATCAGGGTAGAGGCCTCTCCCAATTCACCCACCCACAGAAGCTGGTCAACCCAGGGTCGGCAGGTTGGAGAGCAGTACCCCCGCTCACAGGCTGTGAAGGTCAACGAATTCCAAGATCAGAGACAAGGTATCAAAGTTTCTCCAGATTCACGTAGCTGCAGGGGTTGGTGAATCCAAGATCAGCAGGTCAGGGAACAGGACTCTTGCTCACAGGCTGTGAAGATCCATGAATCCCAAGGTTGATAGGTAAGCTGCTAGCTCAAGTCCCAAGAACCAGAGGTGAGACAACAAGAGACAGCAGCTGGGTCCTGAACAAGCCAAAAATCTTGGCAAGGTGAGCAGGAAGGAAGTAGCCAGTGGAGGGCTGAGAGATGAAGGCTGGGGTTGGGGGTGAGCCACCACAGATCCTGCCAGCACAAGTCCTGCCCCGACAAGTACCACTCAGAAGATTCCATCATGAGGGTGATCACATATCAAATTTCAACAGGGAAGTGATCACATTATACAACTGCCAAAACATTGAGAATCATGGCCTAGCCAAGTTGATATACAATCTTAACCATCATAAAGATGTTATCATTTAAGTTAGATGAGATCTTACTAGAGTGAAAAAAAAAACAAAAAAACCATTGCCGTCGAGTCAATTCTGACTCATAGTGACCCTACAGCACAGAGTAGAACTGGCCCATAGAGTTTCCAAGGAGTGCCTGGTGAATTCAAACTGCTGACCTTAACCACTATGCCATCAGGATTTCCCATACTAGAGTAGGGGGTCCTAATGCTATCTGAGCATAGTCCTTATAAAAAAGAAGAGACACAGAGAGAGGGAAGAAAGTCATGTGACAATAGGATTATGCTACAGTTGCAAGTCAAGCAACATCTGGGGCTACCAGAAGCTGGGAAAGACAAGAAAGGATCTTCCCTTAGATACTTTAGAGAGAACATGGCCCTAGCAATACTCTGAATTCACACTTTTAGCCTCTAGAACTGTGAGACAATAAATTTCTGTTCTTATAAGCCACCTACTTTGTGGGTTTTTTTGTTACGGTAGCCCTAGGAAATGAAAACACCTGACCTGCAAATTATATAGCCAGTGCTGTGTACAAGAAAGTTAAACTTGACAATGTTGTTGTTGGGACCCTGGTGGTGCAGTGGTTAAGAGCTCAGGCTGCTAACCAAAAGGTCAGCAGTTCTAATACACCAGCTGCTCCTTGGAAACCTTATGAAGCAGTTCTTCTCTGTCCTATGTGGTCACTATAAGTCATAACTGACTCGACGGCAACAGGTTTTGTTTTGTTTTTTATGTTGTTCTGTCCCATGGAGTTGATTCCGACTCATAGAGACTTCATGTGGCAGAGTAAAATTTCCCCACAGGGTTTTCTTGACTGTAACCATTACAGAAGCAGATTGCCAAGTCTTTCTCTACAGAGACACTGAGTAGGATCAAGCTGCCAACCTTTAGGCTAACAGCTAAGAGCTTAACAGTTGGCCACCCAGGGCTCCTTAATTTAATCTAATTTAACTTTACTACCCATAATATTCTAATACATTAGTCCATGTAAAGATGCCCTTTGGCTTCCTTAACATTCCCCAAACATGTTTTTCAATGTCAGTGAATTCATAACAAACTATCTATATCTTGTTGGTTTAAAACAAAAGCCATTTTATAATATCTCATAATATTTTAGTCAGAAATTATGCCAGGACACACATGGCTTTGACTGGGATTACTTTGTGTTATTCAGCTGGAAGCTATGCTGGTTTGGAAGACCCAACATGGCTTCACTCACATGCCTGACACCTTGGTGAGTTCAGTGGGAAGCTGGACTCACATAGGCCCCACTCCTTTTCTGTTTAGTTTCAGGACCTCTCCATCTGGTCCCTCCAGCAGGGTTCTCAGACTTTTACAGGGCTCTCAGAGAGAAAGTTACTGAAAACAGGAAGCAGAAGCTGCAAATCTTTTAATGCGTTACCAGATATTGTTACAACAGCACTTCCACAGCACTCTATTACTTAAAAGAATCACAGAGCCCATTCATATTCAAGGGGATGGATCGTGGACACCACCTCCTATAGGAGGAGTGTCAAAGCATTTACAATCTTTAATCTGCTAAACCAGATTAGGGTAATACAGACCAACAAAAAATTATTCTCAAACATAAATTGCTTTGTCCACACTGCTTTTATATCACTTAAGGCATTGTATAGACATAGACAAATAAAATAAATATAGACAGATGGATATCAATATTGATATATAGATATAAATATAGGCATAGATAGAGATAAAATATATAATCTCCACATATTTCCTCACTAGACTGTAAATTCTGTTGGAGCCATATTGGTTTTATTATTATTTTGTATTTGTATTCTCAGTTCCTGTTAAAGTATCTGGCACCTAGATTGAACTCTATTCAGTCTGTTCCAGTATATTGTGAGTTTCTGAAATGAAAATTAGCTCATGTGTGTTAGGTAAACATGGGCATGATGTCAGTATAATAGCAAGGTCACACTGGTTTACTAATTGTTAATGCTAGCACCAATAAGTAATAATTATTGAACATGAATTATATGAATGACAGTAAATTCAGAGAGGATTATAGTACGATTTATCAAGGCCGCGCACCTTACGTTTTCCCTCCTCTCTCAGTAGGGTCACATGCTGTCTCGGAAATGTTTACTGTATGGCTCTTCCAAATTCTGCCCTTGTCTCTCTGTCAACAGACATAAGAGTCCTTATACTCCTTTTCATCAAGCTACCTGTACAGTTTTTAAAGATGTAGTTAGATATTGTGGAATTTCTTTAATTATTAGGAATTTAATATATATTTTAATAAAATTGTGCTGATAATTTTATAGAGATTGCTAAGGCTTTTGTAATTTGTTGCACAGGCTTTGAGTGGTGAGTCCTAACCCTACTTTTCCCTTATTATTTTTAGTGTACAGTTCTGAAGAATGTGAAGTTTTGCAGGAATTCAAGTACTGTGTCATAGCAGAAACATCCATTATATTTGTTTAATTACATTTAAGTTGCACATACAGAATTACATAACATCAACAAAGTTATAATGACAGCATTTCTGTCATCTGAGTAGCATTTGGAAATTGTAAATATATATATGGATATACATAGATATTTAAACAAATGCCTTTTTACTTTACAAAAGCAAAAAAGAGTCTGTATAAGTAGAGCTTGATAGAAAACAATGTGCTTTAACTTAATTTAAAATAATTTATTATTGGATATTTGATCTCCTTTTTAATGCTTTCTCTATACAGTGAGACTAATTATATTCTATTTACAAGTGACAGTAAAGTATGAAATCAGGCCACTTTGGGAAAAAAATTAACAGATAAAAATGGTCATATTAAACACTTTTGGCAATGGAGATTGATTATTTAAGGGAATGAAAACAATTTTATATCATCTGACAAAGTTTGGAATTTCTTAAAAGTATACTTGTAGGAATATTTTCAAATTACAATGTTCTTCTAAATATGAAAAATAATAAACTTACAACCAGGAAGTAAATAAATAAAATAAAAATAAACAAAACAGGATTTCTTTTATAAATTCTTGAGTTTAATCTACGTAAAGTAAAATATTTAAATAACATGTAATGTGATCTGTTTTGTGACTTCCAACAATAGGAAAGGGAAAAGTTCTTTCATTTGTAGAAAGCCTCATAACCTTTGAAAAACTGAGTGTGTATTAAATGAAATATCACGTATAGGAACAAAAAAAAAAAACAAAACCGAAGATATATGGATAAAATGAACTTTCGTAACATAAGCCACACTGGGAGCTCTGCCTGGGCACGTCCTTTTTTGGGTCATCCTTTTTTGCAGAGGTCCACAGGTAGAAAAGAGTGCAACAGGAAGGATCATCACCATCTGAATATTATTTGACCCTTGAGAAGGAGTAGCCTATGGAAAACTCCAATTAAGGAGTTAATTAATTTATAAGAAGGAATTAATTTATAAGACTAGGGGCTTCTGTCCTTCTTTGTTCATGGGTATCTAGAGAACTGATTCAAAATACATTCCTGAGACAATATAATGAGTCTGTCCTAGAATAGGAATGACAGTGATGTATTGAGGCAGAAACAGGAGCATATTTAGAGCCCATGAGTTTTTCTTGGCTCGTCTGTGATGAGGGAGGGATCCAGGAATTTTCAAGTAGTCTCACTGGTGGAGGCAAAATGTAATTTATAGTTTAGTCTATTGGACTTGGCAAATGGTGACTGTGTAAAAAAGGACATGATTCCAAGACAGACATTGCAACATGGACTGCCAAGACCAGTGATGAGATAGAGACAGCAAGAAAGAGTCAGAGATTATACTGCTAGTCAAAACTAATATCTTCTGAATCAGTGAGAAAGTTTGCTTGACCTTAACAATGTTGATAAAACTAACCAGTGCACAAGACATTCTGTTTGTAACTTCATCAGTAGATGGCCACTTATAATGCCCAGTGGTTCTGGAAATCAGGATTCTAGAGTACCAAGAACTGGTAGCCCATCAGTATCATTATGAGAAGAAGTCACACATCACAATGAAAAGCAGACATAGTAACAATCTTTAATATGCCTTTTTCATTCTTAACCCTTGGGCATCTTTCCATGTTCATTTCTTGAGCACTAGTTCATTTTTAACATCTGTACACCCAGTGATGTTTAAACAATCTCTTGTTGATTGCTTTTTAGAGTGTTACCAATTTAGCTATTACAAAACTGCCAGGCTGGATAATTATGCATCCATCTTTTTATACTTGTCTCATTATTCTTTTTCATAAATCCATGGAAGTAGAATGGAAGGATCAAAGGTTATCAACACTTAAAAATGTTAACACATGATGCAGATTTTCCTCCAGAGAGGTTGTTAATAATTAGCCTTACTCCAAAATGTATAAGATAGCCTGCAATAGCAAGCCTTTACAATGAAGATACATACATACATACATACATATACATATATATATGTTGTATGAATGTTTATTTGTATCTTTTCTACAAATTGTCTATTCATGTTATTTGTTTTCCTATCCCTATTGATATATGCCTAGAATGTTTGTTTTTTATTTCAATAATTTATAGCAGAAATTAAAAAAAAAAAAGCATTCACTTTCTTCAGCTTAGGTAATTACTTAAAAAAATAAGTAAACATATTATTGAAAAAAAGAGGATGTATTCTTGAAGAAATCTAAAATATTCTGGAGAAATAATCATTCTAAAAGACTGAATAGGAACAACCTGGAAGGGAAAGTTTTAAACGTAAAAACTGTGCACATCAACTACTGGAAACGAAAAGTAAAAAATTTCCCTGAATGTCTATAGAACAATATACAATACAAGCCAGACAACTCGTCTCCTTTTCTTGTAAATTTGATTTTTTGTAAGATATTCTGCAAAGCACTCAATAATACTTTCAAGGATTCATTACAAGTAAATACACTTTTAGTAATAGAAGTTATAATTAGTTAAAGAATGGTAGATTTTTCTTTCTTCAAACAGTTCGAGGAAACATAAGTCGTAGCTAATAGGGTACCAAAGAGAAAGTGTTGCTGTTAGCTGCCCTCGAGCAGGCTTACTTAAAACAGCACTGCTTCTGCCTAGTAGCAAACTCAGATGATTACAGTTGTTCAGTTATATATGAGTATCTTATTTATTTATTATAATATGCCATGTCATCTTATAATACCAAGTAAAATATCAGTAACGTAGGTGTTAGAGCATTGAGTGTGGATATATAGGCAAATTTTCCTTTATGGAAACTGAGATTTTGTGCCAGTTATACACAACTGACAGAGGCTTTCTCCATACTGATAATCACTAATTCTGTGATATTTTGAGGGACATTAGAGCAATTAATGAAAGAGAAGACAACAAGATATTAGTTGTGAGTTCCACATAACTGTGAATCTTGAGTACTTTTCCATCGAAGAGTTTGGTTTAAAAGAATATTTTGTTTTTACCAGTCTAAAAGAAAGGTTAACAAGAAGGTAATATTATTGCTAGGAAAAAGGGATTTCATGAGAATAGTTATAAGCTAATTCACATTGTATTAGTTAGGTTTTCCTCAAGGTCAAATCAACATCTGTTATTTTCTTTAAATAAAATTCTCTTTATGTATCCAAGAGGCAAAATAATACTAATAATTTTACTTTATTTTTATCTAATGGTCGTTTGTGGAATGAATTTTGAGAAGCAGCTTCATGAATTTAAATAATTCCCAGTGTGAGTTTTTTTTTTTTTAAATTGCAAGTGAGCATGCAGAAGCATATCAAGGTCATTTTTCTTTTAATTGTATATAAGTGATTTGCAGTGTAAACATAAGAAACTAAATAATAAAAGAGTGGGACTCTTGAAATCATTAGAAGTTTAGTAAACCATAGAGAATGGAAGCTCAAAAACAAATACATTTCAGGGTTTTCTTGTAAAGAATTATCTTCTGGTTAGGTGCTATAAAAAAAAAAAAGATCGTTTTAGTAATGTTCAAAATCTGTTAGAGAAACATATAGATTATCTGTTAGTTGCCTAGGAGATAACCTTAGCTATCCAGAACACAGTTGCACATAAGAACCTGTAGCTATTCTAAACCCAATTATATCCAGCTTGCTTATATGCATTGCCAGATCACAAATTAAAAAATCTTGGAAAACACACACATATCAATTAAAAAAAAAACACTTCCATAAAGCAAGGCAGGGACAGGAAAAAGATAAAAAGTTAACATGAGAACTCAGCAAACATAGCAATTTGGAGGGATGTATGGTAGAAAAAAACAGATGCCAGAGTAGAAATTATTCCAGACTTCCTCAAAGAATTGGAACATTTTAAAGACAAAACTGGAGACAAGATCCCAATCAGATTATAGTACTAATGTAGTAATTTCTGCATGACATATAAAGAATTTCAAATTATCTGTTTGATTTTTCTTTTTTTCATTCAAATATTTAAAATTTTCTTTTAATTTTTAATTCAAATTGTTCAGATTTTTTTCCTTTTTGGTCTTCTGTCTTTCTTGGTGCTCCATTTCTGTAGGTTTGGAACTAAGATATTTATGGGATTGTACTCGTTTGAGATACACTTCCCAAGAAAGAGACCTAAAGTATGTGAGTTTGTTGGCTAAGCGTGATATGAAGCTGTGGATTGGAGAGACAAAAAAAGAAGTCATCTAGTATATCATGAGTCCCTGGATGGTGCAAATTGCTAACCTAAATTTGATGGTTTGAGTCTATCCAGAGGCCCCTCTAAAGAAAGGCCTGGAGATCTACATTTTTAAAAATTGACCATTGAAAGCCTTGTGGAGCATAGTTCTACTTTGACAAACGTGAGGCCACCATGAGTTGGAATCAACTCAATGGCAACTGGTTACTGTTTAGTTTATCATAATATCCAGGCCATTTCAACAAGAGACTAAGAGGTTTTTTTTCTTAAAACTATAGTTTTAAATATTGCATATTTGGCTCTCCTTTTTTCTCAATGATACATCTCCTCAAATCTTAGAGAGAGTGATTGAGGCCATGTGAGATAGTAGGTAAGATTGTCTCTCTATAAAGCTATTGCTAAAATAATACTGTCTTAGGTTAAGTAGGAGTTGATGTTTATAACACTCTGAACTATATAGAAAAATGTCAGTTACGTAAAATACATATATTCAGAATTTCAGATATCTTATTATTAAGCATAGTTTACATTAATACAGTAAGAGTGCAAACAGCAGAGCTATAGGGCTTGGACTGGAATTTTACCTCTGACATTCATTAGCTGAATGACCTTGATCATGTTACTTAACCTCTCTTTTATAGTTTCTTCACCTATAAAATATGAAATAAGCATAATTATAGTACTTACCTCAGAGATTTACAATGAGGAAAAATTTAGTTAATATATATAAATGACTTAGAAGATTCTTGTCCTTGTCATATTGTCTTATGTCGGTGTTAACTGTTACCATACACTGTTCATTTTAACATTTATGAAATAGTCACTGATTTGTCAGGTTTATAAAATATCAATTTACTCATTTAAGTGACTGATTTGCATCATTTACATAGCCAACTCTTTTATTAATAAACACATCTTTTCAAAATATCATTTGAGATTTATTTAAATACTGGCACAGACACACACTTTTTTTTTTTTTTACATATAATGATTAACTAAAGGACTAATATCAAAATTTTAGTCTTCAGATCAGCAAATTAACCTTACCAATTTTTTAAAACTATATTTAAAGACTTTTCATATTTTAGTATGCTTGCTTTTTATAGAATTAAAGCAATTTATGTTTAGAACTTAAGAATAACTGAACGCATGAGGGTTTTAATAGTTTTAAGAGTCTAGCATATAGAATGGAGCCCTGGTGGCATAGTGGTTAAGAGCTCATCTGCTAACCAAAAAGTAGGCAGTTTGAACCCACCAGCCACTCCTTGGAAACCCTAGGGGGCAGTTCTACTCTGTCCTATTGGGTCGCTAAGATTTGAAATCGATTCAGTGGCAACAGGTTTTTTTTTGTTTTTTTTTTTTTTTGGTGTATAAAAAAATGCAAAAAGGTTGACTTTCACAGATTCCAGAAAATGGAGGTAAATAATAAGAATGATTACAGTTGCTAAATGAGAATTGTAGTATGATAAATTTTTCATCCAAGAATAGTAGGCTATTCCTTGTATGTGGAATGCTCTATCTTCTCAATTTATTATTTTAGGCAAGGAGCTTACTTGTTTATCTATTAAATCGATGTAGTAATTTTAGGCTATCTATTTGGAAATGTCTCGATAATAAAACAATGATATATTTATAGCAAATTAAATTTGAATATATTGCTACAACTTAGATAAGCACATAATGGGGTATTTGTGTATATTAGTATTTTACCTGATGAAAATTCAAAGTTGACATAAATATTGTTGATGCTTCTTTGATAATTTTGGTAAACAATAACTCTAAGGTGTTTTACTTGAAACCACATAAGTATTTTAAGAAAGTTTAATTTTGCCCTGAAAAAGAACTTTGATTTACTTTTGCCTCTACATTAATAATTTTTCCATATGTTCAAAGTAATACGCTTATATTTATCATTCTATAACTAGTGTGGCTTAAAAAATTAGAATTTTTTTTTCATGTATAAAAGTAAAATTAAAAATTGGAGCATACATATCTATTTTTTATTATAAGTGATTGTGTGGGCCCTTGAGGATGCAATAGGAATTTTGCCACTCCAGTTTTGGAAAGGAAGACTTTGGAGCTTATACAAGTGTCAATCAACTTTGTTTGTTTGTTTTTAATAGCAAGTAAAAGGGAAAATTAAAGTAATAACTTGAGAAAGAAATGTTGACTTCTTCCCACCGTTATATTAAAGGTGTGCAATGAAAATATGTTAATTTTTGAATGCTTTATTTAGAAGTTCCATGAAGGTAAGAAAAATGTTAAAACAAACAATAAAGCTAATATCAGCATTTGTTTGCCAGACACTGTGATAAATGTGTTGCAACTGTTTCATCCTTACAACAAACTTAGAGCTAATAAGATAAACTAATGAGACACAGAAATTTCAAATAACTAGGCTAATATCTCAAGTTCAATAACTGACATATCAAAAGTTCAGTAAGTGGAAGAAAATGGGATTTTTACTCAGGCAGCTGGATTCAAGAACTCATCTTTTGGGGGATGTGGAGAGTTGGTAAGTGTGACAATGAGAACTAGTGCTCTTGTGGAAGCAGAAGACATGGCAGAGAGGGAAGAGGTACCAAGACTAGAAAATCTCGAGTGTTTCACACAATCATAATTGATATAAATATGTATTTAAAGGATTGGGTTTGGTAGGATTTTTTGGTTTGGATTCTGTTTTTGCCACTTATTAGAATGAGATTTTCTGCATATTACTTAACATGTCTACATTTCAGTTTCTGCTCCCATTAAAAGGGGAAAATAATTTCTTTATTGAGAGACTGTTTTGTTAATTAAATAATGTACAACTCAAAGTTCACTGCTTATTACAAAAGAAATGCTCCATAAATGATAGCTAGCATTATTTTATTGCTATTTTCTTAGCAATTATTATAATTTTTATTCAGTTAAAAGAACGTGTTGTCGTTGTTGTTAGATGTCGTCGAGTTGGTTCCAGCTCATAGCAACCATATGTACAACAGAATGAAACACTGTGCAATCCTGCGCCATCCTCACAACCATTGTCATGCTTGAGCCCATCGTTACAGCCACTGTGTCAATCCATCTCATTGAGGGTCTTCCTCTTTTTCCCTGACCCTCTATTTTACCAGGCACGATGTCCTTCTTGAGGGACTAGTCTCTCCTGATAAAATGTCCAAAGTATGTGAGATGAAGTCTCCACATGCTTGCTTCTAAGGAGCATTCTGGCTGTACTTCTTCCAAGATAGATTTGTTCATACTTCTGGCAGTCCATGGTATATTCAACATTCTTCACCAATACCATAATTCAAAGGCATCACATCTTCTGTCTTCCTAATTTATTGTCCAGCTTTCACATGCACATGAGGTAATTGAAAACATCATGGCTTGGGTCAGGCACACCTTAGTCCTTAAAGTGACATCTTTGCTTTTTAACACTTTAAAGAGATATTTTGCAGCAGATTTGCCCAATGCAATGTATTGTTTGATTTCTTGACTGCTGCTTCCATGGGTGTTGACTGTAGATTCAAGTAAAATGAAATACTTGAAAACTTCAGTATTTCTAGGTTTATCATGATGTTGCTTACTGGTCCAGTTGTGAGGATTTATGTTTTCTTTATGTTGAGGTACAGTCCATACCTAACGTGGTTGTCTTTGATCTTCATCAGTAAGAGTGTTTTAAGTCCTCTTCACTTTCAGCAAGCAAGGTTGTGTCATCTGCACATTGCAGGTTGGTAATGAGTCTTCCTCCAATCATGAGCCCCCATTCTTCTTCATATAGTCCCGCTTCTTGTATTATTTGCTCAACATACGGAATGAATAGGTATGGTGAAAGGATACAAATCTGACACACACATTTCTTGATGTTAAACCATGCAGTATCCCCTAGTTCTGTGTCAACGACTGCCTGTTGGTCTAAGTACACCTTCCTCATAACCACAACCAAGTGTTCTGGAATTATTATTCTTTGCAATGTTATCCATAATTTATTATGATCCATACAGTCGGATGCCTTTGCATAGTCAATAAAACACAGGTAAACATGTTTCTGGTATTCTCTGCTTTCAGCCAGGATCTATCTGATATCAGCAATGATATCACTTCTTCCATGTCTTCTTCTGAGTCCAGCTTGAATTTCCGGCAGTCCCCTATCAATGTACAATTACAATACTTTTTGAATGACCTTCAGCAAAATTTTATTTGTGTGTGATATTAATGATATTGTTCAATAATTTCCACATTCTGTTGGATTGCCTTTCTTTGGAATGGGTACAAATATGGATCTCTTCCAGATGGTTGGCCAGGTAGCTGTCTTCCAAATTTCTCAGCATAGACAAGTGAGGGCCTGTTTCACATTTCAATAGCCAGTAATTATCAGTGCATCTTGATTGCATGTTTGATCAATTTCAGACAGCTGAAGTTGGTAAAAGTCTTTAATTTCTTCCTCTTTGGCCTTACGGGTTGGTTCATAATTTGAAGAATAGTTGTATTACCTGGTCTTCTTGTAGACGTATGGGTATTATCTGTTACTGACAACACTGTCTTTCAGGATAGATCTTGAAATGTTCTTTTTGACAAAGAACATGATGCCATTTCTCTTTAATTTGTCATTCCTAGCATAGTAGATTGTCCGATTCAAAATGGCCAATACCAGTCCATTTCAGCTCACTAATGCCTAGGATATTGATGTGTATGCATTCCATTTAATTTTTGACTACTTCCAATTTTCCAAGATTCATGTTTTGTACATTCTATGTTCCGACTATTAATGGCTGTTTGCAACTGTTTCTTCTCATTTTGAGTCATGCCACATCAGCAAATGAAGGTCCTGAAAGCTTAGCTCCATCCATGTCATTAAGGTCAACTCTACTTTGAGGAGGCAGCCCTTCCCCAGTCATATTTTGAGTACCTTCCAACCTTAGGGGCTCATCGTCTGGCATTATATCAAACAATGTTCTGCTACTATTCATAAGGTTTTCACTGGTCAATTTTTTCAGAACACACCACATGTCTGTCAGTTTGTCATACTGTGGTGGCTTGGATGTTGTTTTGATACTAGAAGGTATGCCATCAGTATTTCAAATACCAACAGGGTCAGCCTCGGTGGACAGTTTTCATCTGAGCTTCCAGACTAAGATAGACTAAGAGGAAGGATCTGGCAGTCTACTTCTGAAAAAAGTGGCCAGTGGAAAAAAAAAAGTATAAGTATAGAAAATGTCTTAGATACAATTACAGAGAGTTTTATTTCAAGGGAAAAAATAAACATAAGCTCTCTCCAAATTATACAGCTACTTGTTCACAACACAATAATTAAAAAACTTGAGCAAGCCAGACATTTCTGTACTATCATTGATTCCAATATCATTTTAGTCTTTTGCATTTCATCATTAATTGTTTTATGTCTCTTGAATCCTCTAAATAGATATATTAACATTTGCAAGGAATGCCTTGGTTATTGTGACACAGTTTTTCACAAGAGCCTTCACTTTCTGTCCTCTTGCAGCCATTCTTGACTTTTCCAGTCCCTTGGCTATATGGTAGCTAGGTTATCTTTTAAACAAAAAATTTGATTAGGTTTAAGTCCAGGTACTGCTTTTGCTATGAGTTCTCTGCTTCTTAACAAAACATCACATTACATCATTTCATGTCACATCACACCACTACATGACACAACATCACACAACATAACAGAAAATATAGCAGTTCTTTATGATCTGCTCTCCCTTTAACCTCATTTCTCCAAGTTCCTCCTTAGAAATTGCCTATCTCCCTCTACTGAAATATTTTTCAAACACTATTTTTTCCATTTTGTTTCTTACCACATAGCAGTATCTGTTAAATACATTTCTCACTAAATCACGAGTTACTTAAGAGTAAGAAATGAACTGTGCTTAATATCAATAGCCAGAAAAAGAGTGTTTGATGCCTGATATACCTGCAATTTATATTTCTTGGATATGAATATGAATCTAAATAAGAATGCAAATACAAATATAAATATAGAACACATGGAATAAAGTAATATCTATACATGCATCTTAATTCATTTGTCTATCAGTTCAGAAGCAGGACCTGGCAGTCTACTTCTGAAAAAATAGGCCAGTGAAAACCATATGGATAGCAGTGGAACATTGCCTGTTATAGTGCTGAAAGATGAGTTCCTCCAGCTGGAAGGCACTCAAAATACAACTGGGGAAGAGCTGCCTCCTCAAAGTAGAGTCGACCTTAATGACTTGGATAGGGTCAAGCTTTCAGGGCCTTCATTTGCTGATGTGGCATGACTCAAAATGACAAGAAAATGCTGCAAACATCCATTAATAATTGGAGCATGGATTGTACGAAGTACGAATCAAGAAAAATCGAAAGTTGTCAAAAATGAAATGGAAAGCTTGAAGATTGATATCCTAGGCATTAATGAGCTGAAATGGACTCAAAGTGCTCATTCATCTGCCAAGAAATTTAGAAGACACCTACCTAGCCAACAGACAGGAAGAGATCCATATTTCTGCCTTTCCCAAGAAAGGTGATCCCAAGGAATGCAGAAATTATCCAACAATTATCACTAATATCACACACAAGTAAAATTTTTTTTTTTTTTTTATTTTATTTTTTTTTTTTTATATATATTTTATTGTACTTCAGGTGAAAGCTTACAGAACAAATAGTTTCTCATGAAATAGTAGTACACATGTTGTTTTTTTTGACATTGGTTAACAACCCCACAACGTATTAAGCCTCTAAATTCTCAACCTTTTTTTTTGATGAAAATTACAGATGGCCAAAGATACACCGTTTCAAAATTTTCTACATTCACAGTTCAGTGACATTGACTACGCTCTTCCAACTGTGCTGTTATTCTCACTTAAGATGAAGGCTTACAGAACAAAATAGTTTTTCATTTAACAGTTACTACACATGTTGCCCTATGACAATGGTTAACAATCTCACAGCACATCAAGAATATCCTTACTCCACCTTGTGTTCCCTATCACCAGGGGGCTTCCTTGTCCCCTTCTGTCTTCTGGACCTTGTCAGTGGACTATTGTACCTCTTTAGTCTCCTTTGTTTGTTTATTTATTTATTTATTTTTATTTTATTTAAACACCATTTCAAAACTTTTTACTTACACATTTAAGTGATATTGACTATGCTCTTCCAATTGTGCTGCCATTCTCGCCCAAGATGAAGGCTTACAGGACAAAACAGCCTCCCATTTAATAGTTACTACAAATGTTGCCCCATAGCAGTGGTCAACAATCTCACAATACATCGACAGTGTCCTTATTCAATTTGTGTTCCTTATCATCAGTTTCCTACTCTCCCTCTGCCTTCTGGCCCTTGTCACCGGACTCCTGTACATCGTTAGTCCCATTTAGTTTTACTGGGGTGTCCATTCCCAGGCTTAACATCGAACCTTGAAGGTAACTTCCCCTCTGAGCTGAAAGGGTGTCTGGGGGCCACACTCTCGAGGTTTCTCTAGTATTCTTTAGGCCAGTATATCTGGTCTTCTTTTTTTTTTTTTTTTTTCTTTGGAGTTAAAATTATGCTCTACATCCTACTCCAGCTCTGCCCAGAACCCTCTGTTGTGATCCTGGTCAAAGGAGTCATTGGTGGTAGCCGGGCACCATCCAGCTGTACTGGGCTCAGTCCCGTGGAGGCCTTGGTAGCTGTGGACCATTAGTCCTTCGGACTAATCTTTTCCTTGTATCCTGTTCTCTTCGTTCGCCCTTGTTCCCGAAGGGATGAGATCAGTGGAGTATCTTAGATGGCCGCTCATAGGCTTTTAAGACCCCAGACACTACTCACCAAGGTAGAATGTAGAGCATTATCTTTATAAGTAGTGTCATGCCAATTGAGCTAGATGTTCCCCGAGATCATGGTCCCCAGAGCCCTCCGTCCAACAACTCAGTCCCTCGGGGGGTTTGGATGTGTCTATAGGGCCTTCATGACCTTTCCTACACAAGTAAAATTTTGCTGAAGACAATTCAAAAATGTTTGCAGCAGTACATCGACAGGGAACTTCCAGAAATTCAAGCCGTATTCAGAAGAGGATTTGGTACCAGGAACATCATTGCTGATGCCAGATGGGTCGTGGCTGAAAGCAGAGAATACCAGAAAGATGTTTACCTGTGTTTTATTGACTATGCAAAGGCATCCGACTCTGTGGATCATAACAAATTATGAGTAATATTGCAAAAAATGGGAATTCCAGCACACCTAATTGTGCTCATGAAGAATCTGTAGATAGATCGACAGGCAGTTCAGTTGTTGAAGCAGAACAAGGGAATATCGCATGGTTTAAAATCAGGGAAGGCATGTGTCAGGGTAGTAGCCTTTCTCTGTATTATTCAATCTGTGTGCTGAACAAACCAAGAAGCTGGACTATAAGAAGAACGTGAAGTCAGGATCGAAGGAAGACTCAATAACAATCTGTGATATGCAGATGACACCACCTTGCCTGCTGAAAGTGAAGAGGATTTGAAGCACTTACTGATGAAACAAAGACTACAGCCTTCACTATGGATTATGCTTCAACATAAAGAAAACAAAAATCCTCACAACTGGACCAATAAGCACCATCATGATAAATGCAGCAAATATAGATGCTGCAAAGGATTTCATTTTACCTGGATCCACAATCAGAACCCATGGAAGCAGCAGTCAAGAAATCAAATGACATTGCATTGGGCAAATCTGCTACAAAAGACCTCTTTAAAATGTTAAAAAGCAAAGATATCACCTTGAAGGCTAATGTGTGCCTGCCCCAAGGCATAGTATTTTCAGTCGCCTTATATACATGCAAAAGCTTGTCAATGATTAAGGAAGATAGAAGAAGAATTTATGCCTTTGAATTATGGTGCTGTCAAATAATATTGAATATACCATGGACTGCTAGAGGAATGAGCAAATCCATTTTGGAAGAAGTACATTCAGAATGCTTTTTATAAGTTTTGATCTTCATCAGTAACTGTTTTAAATCCTCAGGGACTCAATGGCAGCTGGTATATATACATGTATAGTCCACCACCCATCTGTTAGTTTGTCATGCTGTTGTGGCTTGCATGTTGCTATGATTCTGGAAGCTATGCCTCCGGTACTTCAAATAAAGTAGGGTCACCCAAAACAAAACCCGTTACCATTGAGTCATTCTGAATCATGGCAAACCCATGTATTGCAGAGTAGAACTGCCTCATTGGGTTTTCTTGGCTGTAATCTTTATAGAAGCAGAATATCAGACCTGTCTTCTAACATGCTACTAGGTAGGGTTGAACTGCCAGCTTTACACTAATATTTGAGCACAAATGGTTTGTGCCACCTTGGAACCCAATACTGATTACAAATACTAATTTTTGTTTGTAGGTTGAATTTTGACTGAAAATGTCTTTTTTTTTTTCATGTTTGAAAGATTTTTCCTGTGGTTATGGACTTCATGGTTTGTCTTACAAAACTTTGAAGATGTCATATCTTTTGAGAAGTCTGCTATCAGTTTTATTTTGCCCCTTTGAGGTACACCCTCTCCTCACTTATTGACATGGTTAAGTTCCAAAGACCAGGTCTTTATGCAAAATCGGTGTTACACGAAATCACAATATCAGATCACAAAATGGAGGATGACTACTTTGTTATATAAATGCCAAATTATATCATTACATAACTGCCAAATTGCATAATTATATAACTGTCAAACAGTAAGAATCACGGTGCACCCAAGATAACATAACCTTAACTATCAAAGCTAGCACCTCAGTGTTGCCAGTTATACATCGTTAATATGTAAAATAGTTGGATAGTAGATTTTTTACTGTTGTTAGAAATGCAAAATATCATATAATGAGATCGAAGATAAATAAGGAAAAAGTGTTGTTTGGTTCCCTTGTTTCTGTTTTTTTCTTTGTAGTTGGTTTTTACCAGTTTTGCTATCATATGCCAAATTATTTTTTGTTTTTATTTAGACTGCATGGCTTTCCCTGAATTTGTAGCTTAAAAAAATTGTATATTAGCTCTTAAAATACTGTTTCTCTCCCATTTTCTCTTCTGTTCTTTGGGTATTCCAAATTTCAATTACACACATGTAAGGTTTTTTTCACTATGCTTCCCATATGCTCTTTTACTTATTTTCCTTCCAACTTAAATATCTGTGTGCTTCAGCTTGGACATACGTGGCTGATCTATCTTTTAGTTCACTAATCCTCTCTTCTTCCATTTCCAATTTCCTGTTACACCTAATTTTTTAGTTTTTAATTTCAATTAATGCATTTTTTATTTTTAGATTTCTATTTGAACCTTTATTTTATAAATTCATATTCTCAGAAGAAATTCCCATCTTAACATCTGTGGTAGGCTAAATAATGGCTTCCCAAAGATGAGTACCTTCGAATCCCCAGAATTTTGTAGACGTTAGTAAGGATCTTGAGACAAGGCCCTTACATCACAATTGTCCTTAAAAAAGGGAGGAAGCAAAAATATTGCCCTGAGATAATCTCTAAACCTTAAACCTTAACCAAAAATATCCCCTAAAGCCATGAAACAGTAGAATTTAACTAGTAAAGAATGTCGGCCTTAAGCATTGTGCTCTTTTAAGAACTATCTATATGGAATCAAATTGACAATAGCAACTCGAAAGATGAAAATTAAACATAAGAGCAGTGAGTTTATGTTAATGGGTGAAGAGCAATTCATAAAAAGAAGGTAAGAATGGTTATACAACTTGAAGAATGTAAGCTATGTCAGTGAACTGTACATGTAGAAATTGCTGAATTGGTGAATGTTCTGCCATGTATATTCTCAACAACAATAAAATAAATAAAGAAAAAGAGGGAGGCAGGCAGTCAGTGAGGAGAAGGCAATGAGGACAGAAGTAGAGCTCAGCCTGTGTGTTTTTCCTTACTATAGCACGTAGCTCTTAAGTTGAGAACCTGGGGGTATTTATTACTGCACCTCCACATTTGGTAGTCCTAAATCCCTCAGTACCATGACACTTGAAAACTTCACTCTAATTTTCATTGATTTTTCACTTATTTCATTTCTTTTTTTTTCCATGCACAGCTTAAGAATTTAACAAAAATTTTAAGGGAGTAAAACAACACACATTGGGCTCACTTCACAATATCTCCCTTCTCTCTGGGATTCTAGCCACTCAATTTCTGGGTGTTTTGATGACTTCAAACTCTAATTTCATTTTCTTAAGGCCCATTAGATTTTCAAATGTTCTCCTGACTTTTCTGACTCATAGATGAAATCCTCTGCGTAGTGTTCCAGTCACTTATTCCATGCCATGATTCATCAAAAGCCTTGAAGATCCAGACACACACACATAATCTAATCTAAGATTTATAACAACATGATAAGTTATAAATTAGCACTCTCATTTTAAATACATCAACATTGAGGCTTAGGGAGGTTACATAATTTGCTCAAAATGGTACAAGTAGAATTGTGCACAGTTATCTCCCTCTAAGGCGCACTCATTTCACTATGCAGAAGTGTCTCCCAGATGTTATTTAAAATGAATCCATCTAAGTTTGGTGAGAAAAATGTAAATAGAAGCTAAATTTATGGAGTTGCTAATTAGTTTTTACTTCTTCAATCATTAATTTTTTTCTAACTGAAAAGTGTAGGAAATGAAGTATTTTTCATTTTAAACAGACTTGATATATTCATTAAAATTTTAAATGTAAGCAATAGCAATAAATATCTAATTTTTGCAAGATTTTTTCATACAGATAACATAAATAGAAATTAACAAAAAACCATAGTTAGAAGGTAACATAACTCAGCCTGCAACTTCCTTGGATTTTTTTTCAATAGTGCCTGCCATAATTGGTAACCCACTGCTTTTTAAATACCATCCCTGACGTTCCCTTTTGGAAGTTTTTTTTTTTTTTCTTTCTTATGTTGAACAGTAAATAAAACCATATGTATGTTTCTTTTTTTTTCTGGGTGTGGAAAATAGATTTTCACAAATGAACCTATTGAGGAAATGCATACACATGTAAGGAACATAAACTCAAGCAAAGTATGTGTCTTAGGCTGGGTTCTCTAGAGAAGCAAAGCTAGTAAAGTGTATAAATATATATAGAGAGACATTTGTATCAAGGAAACAGCTCACACAATTATAGAAGCTAGAATGTCGAAGTCCATGGATCAGCATAGAGGACTCTCCCAATTCACACAGCTGCAGAAGCTGCCGAACCCAAGATCAGCAGGTCAGACAGAGAGCAAGGCTCCCTCTCACAGGCTGTGAAGGTTGACAAATTCCAAGATCTACAGGCAAGATGGCAAGTTTTCTCCGGGCTCACATAGCTGCAGGGGCTGGTGAACCCAAGATCAGCAGGTCAGTGAGCAGGGCTCCACTCAGAGGCTGTGAAGATTGACAAATCCCAAGTTCAGCAGATAAGCTGACAGTTCAAGTCTCAAGAACCAGAGGTGAGATGAGAGGAGGCAGCCGCAGGATCCAGGGTGAGCAAAAAGCCAGAACGTCTGCTTATATCAGATGGAGGTCACATCCCCAAGGAAACTCCCTTTCATCTGATTGGCTACTCACAGCATATTCAGTCATGGGGGTGATCACATATAAACACTGAGCATCACGGCCCAGCCAAGTTGACACACAATCTTAACCATCACAGTGTGTTAAAAGGTTAAGTTTCAGAATAATAAGGTGATAATTTAACCAAAACAAATAAGAGAGAACCACAGGGGGAGGTGATAATGCTATGCTGACATAGTTAAATTGCAATGCAGGGAACAGCTGGTTCTATGCTGGAATTTTAAAGAAAACTGAACAATAAATAAGATAGGGCAAGAAAAAAGCAAGTTTTTGTGGAATAGAGTACAAGAGGTATTTGATTGTTAAGTTTTGTATTGTAATATATTCTCAAACCTTTTTCTATAAAACATATTAAGATGCTAATAAGAATACTAATACAAATACATTAAATAATTCAATAGCTCTAGTAACAGTATTTTGGCAAAGCAATAAGGTTACCTCAGATTTTGGAGAATGCAGGGATAGGAACTTAAATTTTAATGGAGTTTTGAATAATTGACTCTTGCAACAACTAAATTTTATTCCATATTTTATATTTAAAAAAAGTCAATCAAAGAAAACAAAAACAACAGCAACAATAAAACCACTGATACTCTAAAGCCACTGAATGTTTTTAAATCTTGATTTTGCTTGACTTCTTGTCATTTGATTTGACTGATAACTCTCTTTTCAAAAATCTCTCTTCTCCAGTCTCCAGAGCACCAGTCACTCCTGATACTTCCATAACGTAGCAAACCACATAGCCTGATTCTCCCTTTTCATATTTATTCTTTCTACCTGTCTTTAAATTGTTATGCTTCTCAGAATTATACTTGGGATCCTCTTTTCTGTTCATTTTACACTACCCTTATGATAAATCTCACCTACTCTCAGATGTTTAAATGTGTATTTTATTTGCCATTAACCTCATGTAGCAATTTAGAGCTCTAGGTCTCTGGAATCAGCTAGACCTGGGTACAAATACTAAATTAATAAGCATGTGAATTAAGTTACTTAACCTCTTAAATTGAGGTATTCTCAACAAAGAAATAAGAGCTGTGATTTTAATACTTCCACCTGCTCTCTCACTATTCCCTCTAAAGAGCAACTATTATTATGTGTTTGATGAGATTCTAAAAGAGTAAGTAGACCATGAGTATGTGTGAGTTGAATCACTAGGCACATGAATGAAGGGCTTTGCTCCCCACATAATTCCTTCCAAGGTAAAAGCAAATTCATCTTGCTTTTCTGTTAAATTCTTTGGTACATGTGAGAGAAAGCAGGAATGATGCTGCCTCACATTGTTCTTGTTCCACTTGTACTAACAGCCATAACCTGTGGGAGAGACACTGAAGACTTCTTTAGGTTTTGGCACAAACCCTAGCTTAAGTTAATCTGCACTACCCACAAAATCCTAGCTATTAATAAAATGGTACCTTCTTTAATGTCCAAATGGCTTTTTTTAAAAAATTTATATTGTTGTTGTTGAGAATATACACAGAAACACATACACCAACTCAACCATTTTTACATGTATGACTCAGTGACATTGCTCACATTCTTCCAGTTGTGCAACAATTCTTGCTCTCCTTTTCTGAGTCCTCCCTCTTCCATTAACAGAAACTCACCAACACCTAAGGTTCCTATATAATATTTTGAGCTGTTGTTGTCACTTTGATCCCATATAGATAGTTCTTAAAAGAACATAATGCTCAAGGTAAACATTTTTTACTAGTTAAGCTAAACCATTTGGTTTTGATAAGACTCCAGGGATAATTTTGGTTTAAGTTTTAAAGATTATCTCAGGACAATAATTGTAGGGGTTCCTCCAGCCCCCATGGCTCCAGAAAGTCTGGAGTTAATTAGAATTTCTAATTCTGTTTCACATTTTCCCCCTTTTGATCAGGGTTCTTCTACAGAATCTTTGATCAAAATGTTCAGAAATGGTAGCCAGGCACAGTCTAGTTCTTCTGGTCTCAATGCAAAGGAGGCAGTTGTTCATGGAGGCAATGAGGCACATATTCCATATCCTCCTCTTATTCCTGACTCTTCTTCCTTCTATGTTATTCCAGGTGAATACAGACCAATTGTCATGTTTTGGATGACCACTTGCAAGCTTTTAAGATGCCAAGCACTGCATAATAAACTAGGAACTAGAATAGAAGCACTAAGCATGTTATTAGGCCAGTTAACTGAGATGTCCCATAAAACCATGACCCTAAACCTCCAAACCAAGGGACAAATCCCAATATTTTTGGTTGTACATAAGCATCCTCAGAAACTGCACTTTCTTGTTGAGCTTGGCTGCTAACCAAAAGGTCAGCAGTTCAAATCCACCAGCCACTCCTTGGAAACTCTCTAGGGCAGTTCTACTCTGTCCTATAGGGTCGCTATGAGTCAGAACCAACTTTACGGCACTTAACAACAACAACAGAAATATATTTATCACACAACTTTAGCCAGTTCAACTTTTTACAAGCGTACAACTTACTGATGGCAGTTACAATAATCTGCTGTGCAACCCTACACTAATCAATGCAATTTTTCCATCACCATTAGCCCCCACTTTCCTCTTCCTTCCCTCCCCTGGTAACCACTAATAAATTCTGATCTTCATACATTTGCATTTTATTGCCTTTTTATATAAGTGAGGTAATATAATATTTTGTCCTTTTGTGATTGATTTCACTCAGCATAATGTCTTCAAGTTCCATCCATATTGTACCATGTATCAAGACTTCATTTCTTCTATTGGCTGAGTAATATTTCACTGTATGGATGTACCACATTTTGTTTATCCATTCATCTGTAGATGGGCATTTATGTTGTTTCTACCTTTTAGCTGTTGTGAATATTGCTGTAATGAACATTGCTGGGTACAAGTCTCATTTGAGTCTATGCTTTCAAGTCTTTCGGGTATAAACTAAGAGTGAAATTGCTGTGTCATATGGTAGTTCTATTTTTAATTTATTGAGGAACCACCATGATGTTTTCCACAACAGCTGTACCATTTTGCATTCCCACCAGCAATGGGTAAGTGTTCCAATTTCCCCCCATCCTTGCCAACATTTGTTATTTTCTGTTTTTGTTTTCGTTTTTATCTTAGCCATCCTGTTGTTGTTGTTGTTAGCTGCCGTTGAGTGGTTCCCACCCATAGCGGCACTATGTGCAGCAGAACAAAACACCACTTGGTCCTGCACCATCCTCACAATCATTACTATGTCTGAGCCTATTGTTGCAGCCACTGTGTCAATCCATCTCAGTGACAGTCTTCCTCTTTTTCACTGATCCTCTTCCTTACCAAGCATGAAGTCCTTCGCCAGTGACTGGTCTCTCCTGATAATATGCCCAAAGTACGTGAGATGAAGTCTCCTCTCTTTGCTTCTAAGGAGCATTCTGGCTGCGCTTCTTCCAAGACAGAACTGTTCATTGTTCTGGCAGTCACTGGTATATTCAATATTATTCACCAACACCATAACTCAAAGATATCAATTCTTCTTCAGTCTTCCTTATTCATTGTGCAGCTTTCATATGCATATGAGGCAATTGAAAATACCTTGCCTTGGGTCAGGTGCACCTTAGTCATCATAGTGACATTTTTGCTTTTTAACACTTTAAAGAGGTCTTTTGCAGCAAATTTGCCAAACACAATATGTCATTTGATTTCTTGAATGCTGCTTTGATGGACATTGATTTTGGATAGGGGTGAAATGGTATTTCACTGTGGTTCTGATTTGCATTTCTCTGATGGCTAATGACCTTGGGCATTGTTTCATGTGTTTGGTGGTTATTTGAATGTCATCTTTGGTGAAATGTTTACTCAAGTCCTTGGCCCATTTTATGATTGGGTTATTTATCTTTTTGTTGTTGTCAAATTTATATATATTTTGGTAATTAGATTCTTATTGGATATACGGATTCCAAAGATAGTCTTCCAGTTTGTAGCTTGTCTTGTCACTTTTATCATAGTTAGGCTCTCAAACACTAAAGGTAAAGAGAGAATCCTGAATGCAGTGAGAGACAAGCAAACAGTAACATACAAAAGATCCCCAATTACTCCTTAGAAACATTGGAAGCCAGAAGGCAATGGAATGAAATATTTAAAGTGCTGAAATAAAAATAATAAATAAAAATAAACTGTCAACCAAGAATACAATACTCAGCAAAATCGTCCTTCAAGAATGAGGGTGAAATTAAAATATTTCCAGACAATCAGAAGCTGAGAGAGTTCTTATTCACCAGTGCAGCCCTGCAAAAAATACTAAGGGAACTTCTATAGATGCAAGGGAAAAGACACTAGAAAGTAATTCAAAGACATAAATAAAAAGAAAGATCCCTAATAAAAGGAACTGTATGAACAAGTATAAACGCTAATAAGTTACTCATGCGTGATAATTCTAATTGTTTCATCTTTCATGCTTTTTAATGACAGGGAAAAGATTATGTTACAGGACACATAAAATATAAAGATGTAATTAGTGATAACAATGACAAAATGGGGGAAGGGAGCAGGAGGAATTCCAAAGGTATAAAATTTATTGTATGTTAATGAAGTTAAGCTGGTATCAACTTACCCTGTTGTTGTTAGGTGCCATTCAGTTGGTTTTGATTCATAATGACCTTATGTACAACAGAACAAAACACTGCCCAGTACTGCGCCAGCCTCACAATTGTTGTTATGTTTGAGCGCATACTTGCATCCACTGTGTCAATCCATCTTGTTGAGGGTCTTCTTCTTTTTTGCTGACTCTCTACTTTAGCAAGCATGATGTCCCTCTCCAGGGACTGATTCCACCTGATAGCATGTCCAAAGTATGTGAGACGTAGTCTCACCATCCTTGTTTCTAAGGAGCATTATGGTTGTACTTATTCTAAGACAGATTTTTTCGTTCTTTTGACAATCCACGGTGTATTCAATATTCTTCGCCAACAGCACAATTCAATGCTTCTCTGGTCTTCCTTATTTATCATCCAGCTTATGCATGCATGAGAGGCGATTGAAAACACCATGGCTTTGGTCACGTGCACCTTAGTCTTCAAAGTGACATCTTTGTTTTTCAACATTTTAAAGAGGTCTTTTGCTGAAGATACGCCCAATACAATGAGTTATTTGATTTCTTGACTGCTGCTTCCATAAGTGTTTATTGTGGATCCAACTAAAATGAAATCTTTGACAACTTCAATCTTTTCTCCGTTTATCATGATGTAGCTTATTGGCCTAGTTGTGAGGATTTTTGTTTCCTTTATGTTAAGGTGTAATCCATACTGAAGGCTGTGGTCTTTGATCTTCATCAGTAAGTGCTTCAAGTTCTCTTCACTTTCAGCAAGCAAGGTTGTGTCATCTGCATATAGCAGGTTGCTAATTGGTCTTCCTCTAATTCTAATGCCCTGTTCTTCTTCATATAGTCCAGTTTCTCAGATTATTTGCTCAGCATACAGACTGAATGGGTAGGGTGAAAGGATACAACCCTGACACACATCTTTCCTGAATTTAAACCGTGCAGTACCCCCCTGTTGAGTTCAAACAGCTGTCTCTTGATCTACCTACAAGCTACTCATGAGCACAATTAAGTGTTCTGGAATTCCCATTTTTTGCATGTTATTCATAATTTGTTATGATTCACATAGTCATATGCCTTTGCATAGTCAATAAAACACAGCTAACTTCTTTCTGGTAGTCTCTGCTTTCAGCCAGGATCCATCTGACATAAGCAATGATATACCTGGTTCCACATCCTCTTCTAAATTTGCTTGAATTTCTGGCAGTTCCCTGTGGATATATTGCTGCAGCCCCTTTTGAATGAGCTTTGGCAAAATTTTACTTGCACGTGATGTTAATGATATTGTTCGATAATTTCCATGTTCTGTTGGAACACCTTTCTTGGGAATAGGCATAAATATGGATTTCTTCCAGTCGGTTGGCCAGGTAGCTGTCTTCCAAAATTCTTGGCAATCCAATCTCCAGTAATTATGAAAGCATCCTGATTGCATGTTCGATCAATTTCAGACTGTAGAAGTTGGTAAAAATCTTCAATTTCTTCATCTTTAGTCTTAGCGTAATATATATATATATATATATATATATATATATATATATATATATATATATATATATATATATGGAGAGAGAGAGAGAGAACCTTGGTGGTGCAGTGGCTAACAGCTTGGTGGCTGACCAAAAGGTCAGCAGTTCAAATCTGCCAGCTGCTTCTAGGAAATCCTATGGGGCAGTTCCCGTCTGTCCTGTAGGGTTGCTATGAGTCAGATTCGACTCAACAGCAATGTGTTTTGTTTATATATTTGTTTTATTGACTATGTAAAAAGCATTTGACTGTGTGGATCATAACAAATTATGGATAACATTGCAAATAATGAGAATTCCAGAACTCTTAATTGTGTCCATGAGGAACCTGTACTTAGACCAAGAGGCAGTCGTTCAAACAGAACAAGGGGATACTGTGTGGTTTAAAGTCAAGAAAGGTGTTCGTCAAGGTTGTATCCTTTCAACATACTTATTCAATCTGTATGCTGAGCATATAATCTGAGAAACTGGACTATATGAGGTAAGAATGCTAAATTAGGATTAGGGGAAGAATCATTAACAACCTGTGTTATGCGGATGACACAACCTTGCTTGCTAAAAGTGAAGAGGACTTGAAGCACTTACTGATGAAGATCAAAGACCACAACCTTCAGTATGGATTACACCTTAACATAAATAAAACAAAAATCCTCACAATTGGACCAATAAGCAACATCATGATAAACAGAGAAAAGATTGAAATTGTCAAGGATTTCATTTTACTTGGATCCAAAACAAACATCCATGGAAACAGCAGTCAAGAAATCAACAACACGTTGTATTGGGCAAATCTGCTGCAGAAGATCTCTTTAAAGTGTTAAAGAGCAAAGATGCCACTTTAAGGACTAATGTGTGCCTGACCAAAGCCATGGTGTTTTCAATCACCTCGTATGCATGTGAAAGCTGAACAATGAATAAGAAGACAAGAAGATGAATTGATGCCTTTGAATTATGGTGTTGGTGAAGAATATTTAACATACCATGGACTGCCAGCAGAATGAACAAATCGGTCTGGGAAGAAGTACAGCCAGAATGCTCGTTAGAAGCGAGGATGGCAAGACTTCATCTCATATGCTTTGAACATATTATCAGGAGGGACCAGTCCCTGGAGAAGAACACCATGCTTGGAAAAGTAGAGGGTCAGCAAAAAAGAGGGAGACAAGATGGATTGACACAGTAGCTGCAACAATGGTTCAAGCAAAACACCAATTGTGAGAATGGTGCAGGACCTGGACGTGTTTTGTTTTGTTGTCCATGTGGTGGCTATAAGTCAGAAACAACCCGAAGGCACCTAACAACAGCAAAATATATATGTCTTAGTGTTTATGTTTCTCTAGAGAACACTGACTAAAACGTGGACTGTGTCAGACCATGATGTAAAGTCATCATTATTATTCACAGTGGCTGATAATCCTGGTGTGAAGATACAGAAATCATTTTCATTAATTTCCTAGAATAAGTAAAAATTTGAAGGTGTAGGATAAGTTTGTATATTTAGATAAACTTTTGAAAAACTGAAGAAAATAATGGCTTTAAATTACTAAGCATAGCTGTCACAATTTATTTATTTAATTGTTTATTTTAAAATGTAAACTTGCTAAAATATATGCAGCAAGATTGCAACTGTTATTCACACTACACTCAGGTGTTGAAAATAGTTTTTCTATTCTCCTAAACTATGCTGATGTTCTCAAGAGCCAACACCTGGTTATTGAGAAGGTAGTAAACTGCAAATACAATCCCTCAGTTTTTCTCTCTGCAGGATCTTAGTTTCAGTAGTTTCTTTTTGATGGATTTTTCTCTTTTAGTTAAATCTATGTCTTTTGGATTTAGCCCTTGTTCCTGTCCAAAATGGCCTTTTATTTATTTATTTTTAATGTTGAGGCCAGGTTTATGTGGCATCTGGCAGTGGAGGGAGACAAAGACCATGAATATTTGCAGCAATTTTGGAAAAGTTCAGGTCTTTGAAAGAGAAAAGCTGCTGATATACCATATTTTTATGTAAATAACACATGCATTATTAGTTTTTTTGCCAAATGTTCAACTACCTCATGTATTATTTTCCTAGGTGCACTATGTGAGTTATATGTGTGGTAGAGTTATTTATGTGGGCACATTATTTATGGAAAAATATGGTAATCTTCTCTTTGGATTGGTGATCTCTGCATTGTGACTTGTCCTATCTTGTCTTTTGAAGTGTTTACTAAACTACACCTCCTGAATCCATGGCCCTGACAATTATCTTCATTGTGAAACTCCCACATACATAAAATATTTATTGTAACTTAAAGCTTCTGCTAGACCTTGGCTCTGATTGCTCCTCACTGAACTCTTCAAAAAACAAACAAAAATCATTGCCGTCTACTCTATTCCATCTCATAGCGACCCAATAGGTAAGACTAAAACTTCCACATAGAGCTTCCAAGACTGTAATCTTTACGGGAGCAAACTATCACATCTTTTTCCTGCAGAGTGGCTGGTGGATTCAAATTGCCAACATTTCAGTTAGCAGCCAAGTGCTTATCCACTGTGCCACCAGGGCTCCTTATTAAAGGATGTCTGAATCATTTTCTTGTTTCACACAATCTTTTGGGAGCTAAAATTACTGCCTCCATTTCATTAATCCATCCATCTTTCTCCACCATTTTGACACAATTGTCCTCACGTAAGGCTGATTGTACCCCTCTTGGGTTCTCCTGAAAGCTTGGCACATCCACAAGATACATTAAAGAAACTATGTGCTTAGAGTTTCTTCTCCCACACTTGCTGTTGTTGGGCTCCCTGTATATCTCTTTTCCAAGTGAGGATGATCTGATCTCTTCCTCAAACTCTGTTTCCCTTCTTCCCATAAACCATCCTTGTTAGAAAGGGTAGGCTTTGCCCTGTCTTTCTACTATATCTTTCTCCTTGTCAAAATATAATGCATATTTCCCCATGCTTTTGTGCCATCATAGAAGACAGAATCCCATGTAATGATAAACAGTGTAGACTTATGAGTCAGTCTGGGTTTGAATTCCAGTTCCATCAATTATCAGATACATGACCTTGGACATGTCACTTTAAGTATGCCTCAATTTTCTTGTCTATAAAATATGGATAACTATATTACCTACTTCATAGGGATATTGTAAATGAGTTATTGTAAATAATTGGCTTAGAACGATGTCTTGTACAAAATAAGCAAAAAAATATATTTTAGCAATTATCATTAATGAAAAACATCATATAATTTGGTATTAAAAGAACAATTTAAACTTTTGCACGTCTTCTAAATGACTCCCTAGGGTACTTGGCTGTCTCCTAGACTTCCCAGTCTAACTAGAATTTCAACTCTTAACCACCCCAATCTCAGACACATGGATTAGAACTTCTTCAAATCCAGAAAAAACATAGATATATCTTGTTTAGATGAATTTACTTAAATTTAGCAGGAAGGGTGGATTGGTCTAATCTCAATCTTATGCCATGTTCTTTATTCTACTCATAAAATCATAATCTAGCCATTGATCTTTGTTTGTTTTTTGTTTTTGTTTTTGGAGAGTATTTGTTTATTAGAAGTATATAACACAATATTTGCTTACTAAACATTTTTACATGTATAATTCAGTGACACCAATTACATTAATCATGCTGTGCAATCCATTATCAGTCCATCACCAAATTTTCTGTCACCATAAGCAGTTACTCAGTGCTTCCTAAACAATGACTCTGCCTTTCCCTCTACCTCCCACCTCCAGTAACCAATAATAAACTTTGGTCTATAAACATTTGCCTATTCTAGATATTTCAAGCAAGTGGATCATAAAAGATTTGTCCTTTTTGACAAAATGTTTTCAGTTTTTTGATTTGACAAATCAAAAAATAACTGATGCCTGACAGCAGTAAACTCATAACTATTGATAGTAACTATTAATAACTACACAGAAATGTAAATGGCTTGAAAGCACCAATACAGAGACAGAGAGTGGAAGAATGGATTAAAAAAACATGATCTATCTATATGCTGTCTATAAGAGACACACTTTAGATATGAGGTATAAACAAACTAAAGCTCAAAGGAAAGGGAAAAATATAACAAGTAAACAATAATCAAAAAAGGGCAGGAGTGGCAATATTAATCTCTGATAAAATAAACTTTAAAGCAAAATCTGCCATTAAGGATATGGAAGGACACTATATAATGATTAAAGGGTCAATACACCAGGAGGACATAACCATAATAAATATGTACACACCCAATGACAGGGCTCCAAAATACATAAAACAAACTCTAACAGCATTGAAAAGAGAAATAGACAGTTCCACTATAATAGTAGGAGACTTCAACACACCACTATCAGTGAAAGACAGAACACCTAGAAAGAAACGCAACAAAGATATGGAAGATCTAAATGCCACAAGCAACCAACTTGACCTCATATACATATACAGAACACTCCACCCAACATCAGCAAAGTATACATTATTTTCCAACTCACACTGAACATTTTCAGAATAGACCACATTTTAGGCCACAAAGCAAGACTCAACAAAATCCAAAACATAGAAGTAATACAAAGTATTTTCTCTTATTACAATGCCATAGAAGTAGAAATCACTAACAGGAATAGCAAGGGGGGAAAAAACACAACGAACACACAGAAACTGAACAACACCTTGCTTAAAAACCACTGGGTAACAGATGAAACTAAGGATGGAATAAAAAAATTCATAAAATCAAATGACAATGAAAACACATCTTACCAAAACATTTGGGACACAGCAAAAGCAGTGCTTAGAGGTCAATGCATGCACACATCAAAAAAGAAGAAAGGGCCAAAATCAAAATATTAACCCTACAACTCAAACAAATAGAAAGAGGGCAGCAAAAGGAGGCCACAGTCATCATAAAAAAGGAAATAATAAAGATTAGCACAGAAATAAAAGAAATAAATACAGAACAGAAAAACAATAGAAAGAATCAACAAGACTAGAAGTTGATTCTTTAAAAGAATCAACCAAATCAACAAACTATTGGCCAAATTTACGGAATAAAAGCAAGAATGGAAGCAAATAACCCAGATAAGAAATGAGATGGTTGAAATCACAACAGACCAAATTGAAATAAAAAGGAACATAAAAGAATACTACAAAAAATTGTATTCCAACAAATTTCAAAACCTAGAGGAAATGGAAAAATTTCTAGAAACACATTACTTACCTAAACCAACACTAACTGAGGTAGAAAAACTAAACAGCCCATAACAAAAGAATAGATTGAAGAGGTAATTAAAAAAATCTTAACAACAACAAAAAATCACTGGCACAGATGGATTCACTAGAGAATTCTATCACACAGAGAAAAGCTGACACTAGTACTATTCAAACTATTTGAGACCATAGAAAATGAAGGAATACACGCAAATTCATTCTATGAAGTCAGCATATCCTTGATACAAAACCCAGGCAAAGACAACAGAAAAAAAGAAAATTACAGACAAATATCCCTCATGAAAATAGACTAAAAAATTCTCAACAAAATTCTAGGCAATAGAATTCAACAGCATATCAAAGATAATAATAATAATACATCATGACCCAGTGGGATTCATAGCAGATACTCAAGGATGATTCAACATTAGAAAATCAATCAACATAATCCACCACACAAATAAATAAAAAAAGAATCACATGATCATCTCATTCGATGCAGATAAAGCATTTGACAAACAAGAACATCCAGTCCTGATAAAAACTCTCCGAATTTAGGAATAGAAGGGAAATTCCTGGACATAATAAAAGGCATTTATACAAAATGAACAGTCAATATTATTCTCAATACAGAGAGACTGAAAATATTCCCTTTGAGAAAGAAGAACCAGACAAGAATGTCCTTTATCATCACTCTTATCAATATTGTGATGGAAGCCCTAGCTAGAGCAATAAGGGAAGAAAAAGAAATAAAAGGCATCCAAACTGGAAAAGAAGAAGTAAAACTCTCCCTACTCGCAGATGATATGATCATATACGTAGAAAACCACAAAGAATCCACAATAAAGCTACTGGAACAAATAGAAGACTTCAGCAAAGTAGAATGATACAAGATAAACATACAAAAATCAGTTGGAATCCTTTATAGCAACAAACAGAACCTTGAAGAGGAAATCACCAAATCAATACCATTTATAGTAGCCCCTAAGAAGATAAAATAATTAGCAATAAATCTAACCAGAGATGTAAAACATCCATACAATGAAAACTACAAGACACTAATGCAAGAAACCAAAAGAGACCTGAATAAGTGGAAAAACATACCTTGCTCATGGATAGGTAGGCTCAAAATAGTGAAAATGTCAATTCTACCCGAAGTGATCTACAGATACAATGCAATCCTGATCCAAATTCCACCAGCATTTTTAATGAGATGGAGAAAAAAATCACCAACTTCATACGGAAAGGGAAGAGGCCCTGAATAAGTAAAGAATTACTCAAAAAGAAGAACAAAGTGGGAGGCCTCACACTACTTGATTTTAAAACCTTTTATAATGCCACAGTAGTCAAAACAGCCTGGTACTGGTACAACAACAGATACATAGACCAATGGAACAGAATTGAGAAGCCAGACATAAGTTCATCCACCTATGAGCAGCTGATATTTGACAAAGGGCCAAAGTCCATTAAATGGGAAAAGAAAGTCTCCTTAACAAATGGTGCCGACATAACTGGATGTCCATCTGTAAAAAAATACACACACAGTAATCACCTCATACACAAAAACTTAACTCAAAATGGATTAAAGACCTCAATATAAAATGTAAAATGATAAAGATCATGGATGAAAAAATAGGTACAATGCTAGGGGCCCTAATACGCAGCATGAATACAATACAAACCATAACTAACAATGCACAAACCTCAGAAGACAACCTAGACTACTGGGAGCTCCTAAAAATTCATCATTTATTTTCATTGAAAAACTTCACCAAAAAAGTAAAAAGAGAAGCTACAGGCTGGAAAAATTTTTTGGCTACAACATATCCATCAAGGGTCTAATCTTTAAAATGTATAAAATACTTAAACACTTCAACAACAAAAACACAGATAATCCCCTTGAAAAATGGGCAAAGGGTATGAGCAGACATTTCACCAAAGAAGACATTAAGGCAGCTGACAGACACATGAAGAAATGCTCCTGATCACTAACAATTAGAGAAATGAAGATCAAAACCACAATGAGGTACCATCTCACCCCAACATTACTGGTACTAATTAAAAAAAAAAGTAGAAAATAACAAATGTTGTGGAGGTTGCAGGGAGATTGGAACTTTTATTAACTCTTATTAACATTGGAGCTTCTGGGGCACTGGTGATTGAGCTAGCTCACACAAGCAGCCTATTTGGGCATATCAAAACAAAACAAGAAGCTAGGACATAGTACACAAACATAAAATAAATATAATAACTTCTTGATGGCTCGCAGACAACAGTCAATATCAAATAACATAAACAGGGAGAACATGAGGCATCAGCAAGCTCCCAAAATAAAGAATCTAGAAATTTTCTGGAGGAAGAGAAATTCTTGAAATTATCAGAGGCAGAATACAGAAGATTAAAGTACAAAACTCTTCAAGATATCAGGAAGGAGATCATGCAAACTGCAGACAAAGCAATAGAGGAACTTAAGGAGGTTAGAGAGGAGCATGATGACAAATTTAACAGGCTGCAAGCATCCATAGAGAGACATCAATCTGAAATCCAGAAGATTAACAATAAAATTTCAAAATTAGACAACTCAATAGAAAGTTCCTAGGAGCAGAACTGAGGCAATGGAAGTCAGAATTAGTGAGATTGAAGATAAAGCACTTGACACCAACTTATTTGAAGAAAAATCAAATAAAAGGATTAAAAAAATGAAGAAACCCTAAGAATTATGTGGGACCCTAAAAAGAGGAATAACCTATGAGTAACTGGAGTACCAGAATAGAGAAGGGGATAATAGAAAATACAGAGAGATTTGTTGAAGGTTTGTTGGCAGAAAACTTCCCTGATATCATGAAAGATGAGAAGATACCTATCCAAGATGCTCATCGAATCCCACATTAGATAGATCCCAAAAGAAAGTCACCAAGACATATTATAATCAAACTTGCCAAAACCAAACATAAAGAAAGAATTTCAAGAGCAGCTAGGGCTAAACAAAAAGTCAACTACAAGGGAGAGTCAATAAGACTAAGCTTGGACTACTCAGCAGAAACCATGCAGGCAAGAAGGCAATGGGATGACATATATAAAGTCTTGAAGAAAGAAAATTGTCAGCCAAGAATTATATAACCAGCAAAACTGTATCTCAAATATATGGCAAAATTAGGGTGTTTCCAGATAAACAAAAGTTTAGGGAATTTGTGAAAACCAAACCAAAATTACAAGAAATACAAAAGGGAGTGCTCTGGTAAGAAAATCAATAACATCAGATAACAACCCAAGACTAGAACACAGGACAGAGCAACCAGATATCAACCCAGATAGGGAAGTCACAAATATAAATCAAAGTTAAAACACTGAAAATAGGGAAACAGAGAGGTCAATATGTAAAAGATGACAACATTAAAACAAAAAAAGGGACTAAAAAATGTAGACATAGATTTTCATATGGTGAGGAAGTCAAGATGATATAAAGAAATAAAAGGCTGGTTTAAACTTACAAAAATTGGGGTAAATATTCAGGTAATCACAAAGGAAACTAACAAAATTTAAGAAAAACAAGAAAAATGTAAAGACTCAGCAAATACAGAAACAACAACAATGAAAAAGATGAAAAGAAAATACATAAAAATGACTCAGATCAGAAAATTAACTGAAGAAGAAACTGTGAACAACAAACAAAAAAAGGCATCAAAATGACAGCACTAAACTCATACCTATCAATAATTACGCTGAATGTAAATGGACTAAATGCACCAATAAAGAGACAGAGAGTGGCAGATAGGATAAAAAAACACGATCTGTCTATATGCTGCCTATGAGAGACAAACCATAGACTTAAAGACACAAACAAACTAAAACTCAAAGAATGGAAAAAAATATATCAGGCAAACAACACTCAAAAAAGAGCAGGTGTGGCAATATTAATCTCTGACAAAATAGACTTTAAAGTAAAATCCTACACAAAGGATAAAGAAGGACACTATATAATGATTAAAGTTCAACACACCAGGAGGACATAACTATAAGAAACAACAAGACATAAAACGAACTCTAACAGCATTGAAAAGGGAGATCGCTCAACAATAATAGTAGAAGATCTCAACACACCACTTTCGGTGAAGGACAGAACGTTCAGAAAGAAGTTCAATAAAGACACAGAAGATGTAAATGCCACAATCAACCAACTTGATCTCATAGAGATATACCAAACATTCCACCCAACAGCAGCAAAGTACGCTTTCTTTTGCAACACACATGGAACATTCTCCAGAATAGACTACATATTAGGTGATAAAGCAAGCCTTAACAGAACCCAAATATCAAAATATTACAAAGTATCTCTTATGAGCATAAAGCCATAAAAGCAGAAATCAATAAGAGAAAAAGCAAGGAAGAAAAAAATCAAACACATGGAAACTGAACAACACCTTACTCAAAAACTACAGGGTTACAGAATAAATTGAGGATGGAATAAAGAAATTCACAGAATCAAATGAGAATGAAACCATGTCCTACCAGAACCTTTGGAACACAGCAAAAGCAGTGCTCAGAGGTCAGTTTATAGCAATAAATGCGCACTTCCAAAAAGAAGAAAGGGCCATAATCAAAACATTAACCCTATAACCCAAACAAGTAGAAAGAGAGCAGCAAAAGAAGCCCTCTGGCTCCAGAAGAAAGGGAATAACAAAAATCAGAGCAAAATTAAACGAAATAGAGAATTTTATAATAACTGAAAAAGTTAACAAGATCAAAAGCTGGTTCTTTGAAAAAACCAACAAAATCAATAAACCACTGGCCAAACTGACCAAAGAAAAACAGGAGGGGAGACTTCTGGCAACATGGTGCTCTAGGCAGAAGGACCATGCTGTCCCTCCACAGCAAAGATATGGAAAACTAAGCCAAACAGAGAAAACAGCAGTCCTGAAACCCTAAAACATCAAACGAAGAGATAAAGAACTCAGCCAAGCACCAAATGGAGTGAGAAAACTGACAGAACAGAGAGTGAGGAGAAGTTCATGAAGAGGTCCCCTATAAGCTAACACAGTGTGGATCTGCCATCTTGTACTCCTATCAGAGACCAGCAAATAGGGTGTATGAGAAAGCAGCTTCATGGAACTTCCAGCAGGAGACAGAACAACCAGTAATTAGCTATATACACTTTCCAACCCCCCACCCTTCTTCACCCCCGCTCGGCCTCCTCTGCTTCCCGCAGCCACAGTCTCTTGGCTGGGAAGCACCAGCTGCTTGGATTCCACCAGCTCACACTGACTGACTCCGAGTGCCATTTGTTGGCTGCTAGTGTTGCTTTTTTCCTCGTTTTGATTTCTTCCTTACCTCTCACTACCTCCCCCTACTTTCGCTCAAATACCTGGCTCTGTGCGCCATCTTTGCTTCTTCCTGGGGTGCTGCAGAGCTCTGTTTGAGTGTTGAACTGCTTCCCGGTCTGGGCTGCCACACTGGTGGGATCCAGGGGCTTTTGTTTGTTTGTTTGTTTGTTTTGAATTTTTGTTTGTTTTCTTTTCCTTTTTTCGAGTTGGGAGCCCTTTCTGGCTGGGCAGTGCTACGCAGCTTGGGATCTACCCCCTCAGCTTGCATAGATGTGCAGAGGGATCCCTGAGAGCATTTCTTTTTTTTTTTGTGGGTTTTTTTTTTTTTGTTGTTGTTGTTTTGGGTGCTTTTTCTTTTCTTTTTTTTTTTTTGTAATTTGTTTTATTTTCTTTTCCCTATTTTTCCTTTTTTGTCTTTCTTCATTACTCAGTCTCTCATTTCTCTATACCTTCCTTCTCTTCCTGTCCCCTGAATACCTGGTGCTGAATTCCTTCACGCCTTCTAGCCAGGCTGTACTGCAACACCGGGGAACAACTTCCCCAGACCTCGTACTGCACCAGTGGGACACCTGGGAGCTTTGCTGTTCTTTTTTCTTTCAAATTTTTATTTATTCATTCTTTTCTTTTTTTTCTTCTTATTCCCCTTCTTGTTTTTCTCCATTTCATAGTCTCTCATCTCTCCACTCCAATGGCAAGCTCCCCTAGCACTCTTCTGTTTGTATGTTTTTGGCTCCTGTTCCTCTCTCTTCTGTCGCATACCCATCTTAGCTCCACACATCACAATCTCTGCCCTCCATCCTGTCTACCTGCACCGTGCACTTAACATCACACCACCAAGCAGCAGAGGCACGGCCTACCGGAATCTGTCCTGCACTGATTACTGACGTGCCCTGGTGGCTGTAGTAAGTGCCACAAAAAACCCATCCTAGCAACTCCTTTTCAGCTAAACCTGCCCTGCTGTACCATATCTGAGTGACTGACCCTGACAATTGGAGGAGGTGAAAAGTATCATGCCCACAGATGAGCAAACAACAAAGTACACACAGCCTGCCTGCTCAGACATAGCCAAATTAAAAAAAAAAAAGGACAAAACAAACAAATCTACAATCAATAAATGAGAAAAAATAACTACTGAATTCCCAAAAGACAGAAGACAATATCAAAACTTGTACAAAAACAGGACAGGATGGTTCCAAAAGGCATCCAAAATAAAACAACAGATGACTTTCCAGTAGAAGACAAGGCACTAGAACTACCTGATACAGAATTCAAATCTTTAATTCTCAGAATTATCCAAGAGTTGAAGCAAAAAGTAGACAAAAATAAGGAAAAAATAGACAAATTCATGGAAAAGGCAAACAAATTCATGGAAAATACAAACAAAAAAATGAACGAATTCAGGAAAACAATGCAGGAACAAAATGGCAAAATAAATTCACAACTAGAAATCACAGACAAACAACTATTAAAAATCCAAAAGACAAACAACAAGATTTCAGAAATGGACAGTGTCATAGAAGAGCTGAGGGGCAGATCTGAAATGGTGGAGGACAGGATCAGCGGAATTGAAGACCAGCACTTGGGTACAACTCAGTTTGAGGAAAACTCAGAAAAAAGAATAAAGAATAATGAAGAGAGCCTGAGAATTATGTGGGATACAATCAAAAGCAAAATCTGTGAGTGATTGGAGTTCCAGAACAGGGGGAGAAAACAGAAGACACAGAGAGGATCATTGAAGAATTACTGACAGAAAACTTCCCCAATATCATGAAAGATGAAAAGTTGGCCATCCAAGAATTTCAATGAACCCCATATAGGATAGACCCCAAAAGAAAATCAAGGTATATCATAATCACACTCAATAAAACCAAAGACAAACAAAGAATCCTGAGAGCAGCTCATGAAAAACAAGAAGTCACATATAGAGGAGAAACAATAAGACTAAGCTTGTATTATTCAGCAGAAACCATGTAGGCAAGAAAGCAATGGGATGACATACATAAAAGCTTGAAAGAAAAAAATTGCCAGCCAAGAATAATATATCCTGCAAAACTCTCATTCAAATATGATGGTGAAATTAGGTCATTTGCAGATAAACAGAAATTAAGGGACTATGTAAAAACCAAACCAAACTTACAAGACTTATTAAAGGAAGTCCTTTGGTCTGAGAACAAACAATATCAAACCACAGGCTGAATATAAGACACAGGATTGTACTATCCAGCTACCAACCTAGGAAATGAACACTTAAGGACTATGCAAAACCAAAAGAAATACAAACGGGAACCAGAGAGTTTAATCTGTAAATGACAACAGCATCAGAACAATAAAAGAGGAAATAAATGGTGTAGATACAAAACCTTCTAATGGAGAGGAAGACAAGCGATACCAAGTAATAATAGACTGGTTCAAATCTAGGAAGATAAGGGTAAATTTCACAGTAAGCACAAAAAAAGTTAACAAACCTACTCATCAAAATAAAGAAGAAAAACATAAAGTCTCAGTAAAAACAAAACCTATAAAAACAAAAGAAAAGAAAAAAAAATCCACAGACAAAAGCAGCTCAGCACAGGAGAGTAAGAGAAACAAAACTGGAGGACATTATGCTGAGTGAAATAAGTCAATCACAAAAGGACAAATATTGTATGAGACCTCTACTGTATAACTCATGCAAAAGTTTACACACAAAAAGAAAAAGTCTTTGTTGGTTATGAGGGATGGGAGGAGTGGGGGGAACTAAATAGTTATGTAGTAACTTTGGTGAAGGCTAAGACAGTACACATTACTGGGGAAGCCAGCACAACTTGTACAAGGAAAGGTCATGGAAGCCCCATAGACACTTCGAAACTCCCTGAGGGACTGAATTGAGGGGTGGAGGGCTGTAAGGACCATGGTCTTGGGGAACATCTAGCTCAATTGGCACAACACAGTTTATAAAGACAATGTTCAAGATTCTACCTTGGTAAGTAGTGTCTGGGGTCTTAAAAGCTTGTGAGCAGCCATCTAAGATATTCCACTTGTCTCACCCCTTCAGGACTAAGGGAGAATGAAGAGAACAAAACACAAGGAAAAGATTAGTCCGAAGGGCTAATGGACCACAGCTACCACGGCCTCCACCAGACTGAGTCCAGTACAGCTAGATGGTGCCCGGCTACCACCACTGACTGCTCTGACTGGGATCACAATAGAGGGTCCTGGACAGAGCTGGAAAAGGATGTAGAACAGAATGCTAACTCACAAAAAAAGACCAGATTTACTGGCCTGACAGACTGGAGAAACCCCAAAAATGTGACCCCCGGATACCCTTTTAGCCCAGAAGTGATGCTCCTCCCGAAATTCACCATTCAGCAAGAGATTGGACAGCCTCATAAAACAAACCAGGACTAATGAGGCACAGCAGTCCAGGGACAAGGACTAAAAGGTGGGAGAGGACAGGAAAGCTGGTGATAGGGAACCCAAGGTTGAGAAGGGACAGTGCTGACAAGTCATGGGGTTATCAATCATTGTTATAAGGAAATATGTGTACTAACTGTTTAATGAGAAACTAATTGTTCTGCAAACCTTCATTTAAGGTACCAAAAAAAAAAAAAAAAAAAAAACAATTAGCTATGTGAGATGAAACTGACAACAGCAACTCAAAAGGTTTGATGGGAAGCCTGGCGGACAGTGAGTTTTAGATAATGGTGATGGAATAATTTGGAAAAGGATAGTGAGAATAACAGCACAACTGGAAGAATGTAATCAATGTCAATGAATTGTACCTGTAGAAACGTTCAAAATGGTGTAACTTTGGCTATGTATATTTTCACCAAAAAAAAGGTCCTCAAGGTCTAGAAGTGAGAGTGTTGACAAGCTGTGTGGTTGTTAACCAATGTCATAAAACAGTATGTGTACTGACTGTTTAACGAGAAACTATTTATTCTGTAAACCTTAATATAAAGTACAATAAAAAAATTAAAAAAAAAAAAAAGGAAAACAGGAGAGGAAGCAAATAACCCACATAAGAAATGAGATATGTGATATCACAACAGACCCAACTGAAATTAAAAGAATCATAACAGAGTACTATGAAAAATTATACCCCCAAAAATTTGAAAACCTAGAGGAAATGGAGAAATTTCTACAAAATCACTACCTACCTAAACTAACACAAAAAGTGGCATGGTAGAACAACTAACTTATAATAGAAGACATTGAAAAGGTAATTAAAAAACTCTCAACAAAAAAAGTCCTGGCCTGGATGGTTTCACTGGAGATTTGTACCAAACTTTCAGAGAAGAGTTAACATCATTACTGATAACGGTATTTCAGAGCATAAGAAAAGATGGAATACTCCCAAACTCATTCTATGAAGCCAGCATAACCCTGGTGCCAAAAACAGGTAAAGATGCCACAAAAAAAGAAAATTACAGACCAATATCCCTCATGAACTTTGATGCAAAAATCCTCAACAAAATTATAGCCAATAGAATTCAGCAATATATCAAAAAATAATTCACCATGATAAAGTGGGATTCATACCAGGTATGCAGAAATGGTTCAACATTATAAAAACAATCAGTGTGATCCATCACATAAATAAAAGAACCACATGATCTTATCAATCGATGAAGGAAAGGCATTTGACAAAGTCCAACACCCATTCATGATAAAAACTCTCAACCAATTAGGAACAGAAGGGAAATTCCTCAACATAATTAATGACATTTATACAGAGCCAACAGTCAACATCATCCTTAATGGAGAGAGTCTGAAAGCATTCCCCTTGAGAACGAGTGCCAGACAAGGATGCCCTTTATCACCACTCTTATTCAACATTGTGCTGGACATCCTAGCCAGAGAAACTAGGTTAGAAAAAGAAATAAAGGGCATCCAAATTGGTAGGGAAGAAGTCAAAGTATCTCTATTTGCAGATGATATGATCTTATACACAGAAAACCCCAAAGAATCCACAAGAAAACTACTTGAACTAATAGAAGATTTCAGCAAAGTTTCAGGATACAAGAGAAACATACAAAAACCAGTTGGATTCCTTTACACCAACAAAGAGAACCTCTAGGAAATCACCAAATCAGTACAATTTGCAATAGCCCCCAAGAAGATAAAACACTTAGGGATAAATCTAAGCAGAGACATAAAAGACCTGTACAATGAAAACTGCAAGACACTAATGCAAGAAACCAAAAGAGACCTGCATAAGTGGAAAAACATACCTTGCTCATGGATAGGAAGACTCAACATTATAAATATGTCAATTCTACCCAAAGTGATCTACAGATACAATGCAATCTTGACCCAAATTCCAATGGCTTTTTTTTAATGATATGGAGAAACACATTGCCAACTTCATATGGAAAGGGAAGAGGCCCCAGATAAGTAAAACATTACTGAAGAAGGGCAAAGTGGGAGGCTTCACACTACCTGATTTTAGAAATTATTATACTGCCATGTTAGCCAAAACAGCCTGGTACTGGTATAACAACAGACACATAGGCCAATGGAACAGAACTGAGAATCCAGACATAAATTCATCCACCTATGAGCAGCTGATATATGACAAAGGCCAAAAATCTGTTAACTGGGGAAAAGACAGTCTCTTTAACAAATAGTGCTGGCATAACTGGATATTCATCTACAAAAAACTGAAACAAGACCAATACCTCATACCATGCACAAAAACTAACTCCAAATGGATCAAAGACCTAAATGTTAAATAGAAAACAATAAAGATCATGGAAGAAAAAGTAGGGACAACACTACAAGATCTAATATATGGCATAAACAGAGTATGAACCATAAGTAAGAAGGCAAAAACTCCAGAAGAGAAACTAGATAACTAGGAGCTCCTAAAAAATCAAACCATTATGCACATCAAAAGACTTCACCAAAAGAGTCAAAAGACAACCTACTGACTGGGAAAAAAAATTTTGCTATGAAAAATCAGACCAGTGTCTAATCTCTAAAATCTACAAGATACTGCGAAACATCAACAACAAAAAGACAAATAACCCAATTATAAAATAAGCAAAGGATATGAACAGGCACTTCACCAAGGAAGACAATCGGTGGCTAACAGACTCAAAAAGAAATGCTCATGATCATTAGCCATTAGAGAAATGAAAATCAAAACTACAATGAGATACCATCTCACCCCAACAAGGCTAGCATTAATCCAAAAAAACACCAAATAATAAATGTTGGAGAGGTTGTGGAGAGACTGGAACACTTATATACTGTTGATGTGAATGTAAAATGGTACAACCACTTTGGAAATTGATTTGACACTTCCTTAAAAAGCTAGAAATAAAAGTACCATACAATCCAGCAATTCCACTCCTGGGAATATATCCTAGAGAAATAAGAGCCATCACACGAATAGGTATATGCACACCTGTGCTCACTGCAACACTGTTCACAATAGAAAAAAGATGGAAACAACCTAGGTGCCCATCAATGGACAAATGGATAAACAAATTATGGTATATTGACACAATGGAATATGCTGCAATGATAAAGAACAATGATGAGTCCATGAAACATCTCATAACATGGAGGAATCTGGAAGGCATCCTGCAGAGTGATTTAATCAGTCACAAAAGGACAAACATTGTATAAGACCATTATTATAAGAATTCAAGAAAAAATTTAAACACAGAAGAAAACATTCTTTGATGGATACGCGGGTGGGGAGAGAAGGACAGTGAGGGTTACTCACTAACTGGATACTAGACAAGAATTATCTTAGGTGAAGGGAAGGACAGCACACACTGCAGGGGGAGTCAGCACAACTGGTCTAAACCAAAGCTAAGAAGTTTCCTGAATACAACCAAACACTCTGAGGGACAGAATAGCAGGGGTGGGGGTCTGGCGACCATGCTTTCAAGGGATATCTAGGTCAATTGGCATAACAAAGTTTTTTAAGAAAACGTTCTTCATCCTACTTTTTTGAGTGGCATCTGGGGTTTTAAAAGCTAGTGAATGGCCATCTAAGATACAGCAATTGATCCCAACCCACCTGGAATAAAGAATGAGGAACACCAAAGTCACAAGGAAAGTATTAACCCAAGAGACAGAAAGGGCCACATAAACCAGAAACTGCATCAGCCTGAGACCAGAAGAACTAGATGGTGCCCAGCTACCACCAATGACCGTCCTGACAGGGAATACAACAGAAAGTCCTTGATGGAGCAGAAGAAAATTGGGGTGCAGTACTCAAGTTCTAGTAAAAAGACCATAACTAATGGTCTGACTGAGAATGGAGGAACCCTGGAAAGCATGGCCCCTGGACTCACTGTCAACCCAGAACTAAAACAATTCTCAAGGCCAACTCTTCAGACAAAGATTAGACTGGACTATAGGATATAAAATGATACTCGTGAAGAGTGTGCTTCTTAGCTCAAGTAGACATGTGAGACTAAATGGGAAGCTCCTGTCCAGAGGTGAGATGAGAAGGCAGAGAGGGTCAGGATCTGGTTGAATGGACATGGGAAGTTAGGAGTGGAAAGGAGGAGAGTGCTGTCACACTATAGGGAGAGCAATTAGGGTCACATAACAATGTATGTATAAATTTTTATATGAGATACTAACTTGAATTGTAAACCTTCACTTAAAGTACAACAATAAAATTTTAAAAAAAAAGGGAAATTGGTCCCAAGTGAGCCTGCTTTCTGGAGATACCAGCATGCCTTAACTCTCTAATTTTCTAGAAGTCTGGCCTTACATAACACAAGAGAATTTATTTATTTCTCCTGATTATACAGCAAAGTATCTTTATAATATTCCCAAATCTATGTATGGTAGCTTGAGTTACTATAAGTTAGATTGGGCTAATGTTTCTGAAATGCAATTCAGTCCCTTCCAGAGATGACCTAAAGACAATTTTTTTAACTTTCCTTTTCTTCCCTTTGCTGTCTTTCTTTTCATTTTTATACTCTCTCAGGGTTGGAGTCCTAGCTTTATTATTGCTATGTAATTATCTTACCAAAACCAAAAAGACAAACTCATTGTGGTCAAGTAGATTCTGCTTCAGCGACCTCATAGGACAGAGTAGAACTATCCTGAAAAGTTTCCAGGGAGCAGCTGGTGGATTTGAACTGCCGGTCTTTCGGTTAGCAGCCAAGCCCTTAACCACTGTACCACCAGGGGTCCTGTAATTAGTTTAAGGCCCACATAAGTGATGGCAAATATTAACAAAAAGTTTGGATATAATGTTAAATACTGTGGAAATGTACTTCATCTTTGGTCTGTTCCACCCAACTACTGAAGTCGGGTTTTCACTTTCTACTTTCACTGCCTTTCTGGTTATCAATATCAAATTGTTGCCTTAATTTTCAAGTGTCCTGAAAATTTGAAAAGGACAAAATTCGACACTGTATATTCAAGTGAAAAAAAACTAAACCAGTTGCAGTCAAGTCCATTTCAACTCATAGTGACCCTACAGGGCAGAGTAGAACTGCTCCATAGAGTTTCCAAGGAGCATCTGGTGGATTTGAACTGCTGGCCTTTAGGTTAGCAGCCGTAGCACTTAACCACTACACCACCAGGGTTGCCACTATTCAAGTGAGTATGCGTATTTTTTTTTTTAATTGTCTCTAAACTATCTGCTATGTCAATTACTCTTTAATATATATATAATATGTGAATGCAACTGTCAAATGTTTTTAACATTCTTCTTTTTTCTTTTGACTGTTAATTCTTATCTATTCATTCAACCAATACCCCTCCATATAACTCATATAAATAATCTAGTATGAAGCTTTCTGTATGTCTTTTACAACTATTTAACCATATAGACAAATCTATATATTTTTAGTTACTTCATGTCTTAAAAATGAAGTTATTTCCCACGAGTTTTCTCCTTGTTGTTGTTACGTGGCCTTGAGTCAGTTCCCGCTCATAGAGACACTATGTACAACAGAATGAAACATTGCTTGGTCCTGCATTATCTTCACTGTTGTTATGCTTGAGCTCATTGATGTAGCCACTGTGTCAATCCATCTCACTGAAGGTCTTCCTCTTTTCCAATGATACTCTACTTTACCAAGCATGATGTTCTTCTCCAGGGACACTTCCCTCCTGATAACATGTCCAAGTTATGTGAGACAAAGTCTCACCATCTTTGCTTTGAAGGAGCGTTCTGGCTGTACTTCTTCCGAGACAGATTTGTTCATTCTTTTGGCAGTTCATGGTATATTCAATATTCTTCACCAACACCATAATTCAAAGGCATAAATTCTTCTTCAGTCTTCCTTATTCACTGTCCAGCTTACACATGCATATGAGGCAATTGAAAACATCATGGCTTGGGTCAGGTGCACCTTAGTCCTTAAAGTGACATCTTTGCTTTTCAACATTTTAAAGAGGCTTTTTGCATCACATTTTTCCAATGCAATACGTTGTTTGATGTTTTGATTGCTGCTTCCATAGATGTTGATTGTGGATCCAAGTAAAATGAACTCTTGACAATTCAATCTTTTCGTTGTTTATCATGATGTTGCTTATTGGTCCATTTGTGAGGATTTTTGTTTTCTTTATGTTAAGGTGTAATCCATACTGGAGGCTGTAGTATTGGATCTTCATCAGTAAGTGCTTCAAGTCCTCTTCACTTTCAGCAAGCCAGGTTGTGTCATCTGCACAATGTAGGTTGTTAATGATTCCTCCTGCAACCCTGATGTCCCAGTTTTTCTTCATATAATCCAGCTCCTCAGATTATTTGCTCTGATTGAATAAATATGATGAATGGCTGCAACCCTGATGCACACCTTTCCTGACTTTAAACCGTGTAGTATTCCATTGTTCTGTTCGAAGGACTATTTCTTGGTCTATGTACAGATTCCTCATGAGCACAATGAAGTGTCCTGGAATTCCCATTCTTTGCAATGATATCCATAATTTGTTATGATCCACACAGTTGAATGCCTTTGCATAGTCAAAAAAACACAGGTAAACATCTTTCTGGTAGTCTCAGCTTTCAGCCAGGATTCATCTGACATCAGAAATGATATCCTTCATTCCATGTCTTCTTCTGAATCCGCTTTGAATTTCTAGCAGTTCAGTGTTGATGTCCTACTTTTCTCCTATTTGCAGTGAAAAATACCTAATGGAAATCCTTCTTCACAACTGGTTATACATAATTAATTATTTTTAATGTCTGCATAATAGTTCATAATGAAGATATACCACAATTTATTCAGTTATCCTTTAATAACAGTCATTTACTTTATTTTTACTTTTTCTTCCACTACAAAAAAACAAAAAACATGGCAATAAAACCTTTGATGCATATAACATATCACTATATACTTGTGCTTTATTTCTATGGAGTGAATATCCAGGCACAGGATTGTGAATTTAAAAAGCAAATTTATTTTAATACATTTTATTTTGTGTTGCTCAATGGCCTGCCATCAATACTGTAACATTTCACCCTTTTACAAACAATATATGAGACTGTCCTTTTCTGGTAATTCCCAATAGTAATAGTACTTCTAGGTCTTTTAACATTTTTGACAGTTAGATACATATAAAATAAGTCATTATTACTTTTATTTGCATTTTCCTGAATATTAGTGAGTTTAATGACTTGGATTTCTTTTTTGGCGAATTTTTTTATGAACATAATTTGACCACTGATTTTTGCAATTTAATGTGTTTGTCCTTTTCTCATGAATGTATAAAGACACTTTGTTTATTAAAGATAAGAGCCTACAATATTTTATCTACATTACAAATATGTTTTGTATTGTCATACTTATGCTATTAATTTTTAAGTAGGCTAGTGTTACTATCGCATTTTTGGTTTGGTCTCTTTTACAGTTGTTATCATTTTTCTTTTTCTGCCTATTGGGGTTTAATTTTAGTTTAAGTTGTGGTAGTTTTGCAGTAGTAGGAATTCAAACTATCTCGACATGACCCATCAGAAGAAAATGTAGACTTATTCTTCTGATAATGTAAAGGAATCCTCTCATCTCTCTCTCTCTTTTTTTTTTTCTTGTATTCTCCACAAAATATGTCAGAAGAGGGCTCAGCTCACATATTCAAAGTACGTTGGAGAGATTAATGAGACAATTTAACATCATTGTTAAGTGTTGTTAAGCCTACAGTTGGGAATTCATAGGACAGGATGTTGGAGGCAAAGTTCTAATGTTGTTTACCAGTTACCTGCCCAAAAAAGTGATTAAGAGCTCAGGCTGCTAACCAAAAGGTTGGCAGTTTCAATCCACCAGTTGCTCCTTGGAAACCCTCTGGTGCAGTTTAATCTGTCCTGTAGGGGTGCTATGGGTCGGAATAGACTCAATGGCGATGGGTTTTGTTTTGGGTTTGCCCAAACAAGTGGGGGGAGAAAGCACAATACCAGTTCTTTCTCCCCAGAACTCAAGACTTCATTTGCACCTGCCTTCAGTGAGCCAGCCGGACATTTGACTCAGACTAGACAATGTATAGTGCTTTTAGTGTGAATGAAAGGAAAGAATTTCGGGTCATAGTCGTCCTAGAATCACTTGTTCTCTCTGTATTTAAAGTTCTTTGTTGTTGCTGTTGTTAAGAGAAAACAAACAAACAAACAAAAACAATTAAAAAATGCTGTAGGGTTGATTATGATTAGCATTCTCATGAGAGATATAATCCATTTTTCTACTGCTATTAATATGACATATATACATTTATGGAACACTGCTAGGGGCTTCTGATCAATTTTATGCAACTTTACATAGTTCCTCTTAATTTGGAATCTATGAAAATCAGGTCTATTTTATAAAAGAGAATGTTTTATCCAAGGTCACCCAATAAGTAAGCATTTGTTTGTCATTTTGTTGTCCGTAGTACTGATAATGAACCTGAATTTAACTTGTCACTATTGCTTTCAATGATGTAAATGCCATGTTGTAAACAAAATACAATTTGGTGAATTGCTAGTGCCTCCAAAATTGAATAATTCAGTTACAATGAATTTATTATGTGAAGAAAAATGAAGGACACCCCCCCAAACCTGTGAATTTGTATGCATCGAAATTACTGTACTAGATACAGTGGGAAAAGGATAAGAGGTATTAATCATTTTTATTAATATGATATTCAGAAAAAGTGCACTTTCTCCTCTTTCTCAGGTCTAGCATATCATGTTTGACACAGTTATTTTTGTCCTTCATAGTGAGTTACATTTCATCTTTTGGGTTATCGGCATGAAGAAAAAAGAGTCTTGTTGAGGTCCATTAATAGTTTCATATATTACTTTTTAGCTGTGACTCAGCATCTCAGTCATGTAAGTTCAATTTCTGTCTGTTCAGTATTATTCATACATCTGCCAGCACAATTCAGAGAGGTCAACATTGATTCTCCTTACACCGCAGAAGATTATATAGATCATTCTTCTTGTGAATCAACATAGAATATTTCCCGAAAGATTTTAAATATGCTAGACATTTCACACCACAAGTATGCTGATAAAGTACATGAATATCTGTGTTACTTGGCCAAGTGACAATATTCTTTGGTCACATTTTTTATGTAAATAAATAAATAATCAGACTATGAAAACCAAAAACCCGTTGCAGTCAAGTTAATTTCGACTCATAGCGATTCTATAGGATCCTGTAGGATAGAACCACCTTATAGGGGTTCTCTTGGCTGTAATCTTTACAGAAGCAGACTGCCCTATACTTCTCCCACGGAGTGGCTGGTGGGTTTCAACTGTCGACCTGTTGGTTAGAAGCAGAGTGCTTAACCACTGTACCACCAGTGCTCCTAAGTAGAATATTGTTATTGTTGTTAGATGCCGTTGAATTGGTTATGATTCATAGCGACCCTATGTAAAACAGAATGAAACACTGCCTGGTCTCATCTTTGGGAACTATATCAGATGATGTTCTGCTGCTACTGATAAAGCTTTCACTAGCTTTTTTTTTTTTTTTTTTTTTAATAATTAGATCTTCAGGTCCTTCTTCCCAGGCTGTGTTAGCCTGGAAGGTCCACCAAAACCTGTCCACTAAGGGTGGCCCTGATGGTATTTGAAATACCAGTGACATACCTTCCAGCATCACAGCAACACGCAAGCCACTGCAGTACGACAAACTGACAGACAAGTGGTGCAGAAGATGAGATTCGGGACTTGAATTCGATTTAAGACTTTTGGCATGATATGGTGGGGGTAGATGTGTTTTACATGTGGCAAGGACATGAATTTTAGGGGGCCAAAGGGAGGAATGTTATGTATTGAATTGTGTCCCCCAAAATTATGTGTCAACTTGACTAAGCCATGATTCCCAGTATTGTGTGGCTGTCTTCCATTGTGTGATGTAAATATCCTCCATTTCGTGATGTGTTGTAAATCCTAGCCTCTGTGCCTGTTGTTATGGTCCCATTTGGGAGTGAGTTGTCTGTTATGTTAACGAGGCAGGATTAGGATGGGATGTATCTTGAGTTACTGCCTTACTAGAGAGTGTCACTCAAGTCACCATCCTTACCTCAGTCACCACCATTACCACCTTTATTCAAATTATGCCCTTCTTGAGTCACACTTTTTATCTTACAAGAGATAAAAGGAGAGAGAAGCAAGCAGAGATAGGGACCTCTGTGCCACCAAAAAGAAGAGACAGGAGCAGAGCGTGTCCTTTGTACAAAGGGTCCTGCGCTGAGAACTTCTAGAACCAGTAGACACAGAGAAAGAGCTGTAACACTGGTGATGACTCAAGACAGCAAGAAGCAATGGCAGAGATACAGCAGCAGCAGAACCAGGAGACTGGAGTGAGACAGTGAGGGAACCAACCCAAGAAGAGAGAGAGAGCTGAGTTCCTTCAGGCAGGAGGCTTTCTGGTAGAGTCAGTGCCTCTGGGTACTTAACAGTGGAGCTGAAGAGCTTTGTAACACTTTCCTGAGCAGAGGAAGGGCCAAGGAGCCAAGGGTCAAAGAGAGATCTGCCTTTGGACACAGCTGAGAAGGGACTGCTCTGATTGACACAGAACTTCCTCCAGAGCTGACAGAAATTGAAAACCTTCCCATTGAGCCAGCAGTCTCAATTCAGACCTTTAGCCTCCTTAACTGTGAAATAATAAATTTCTGTTTGTTAAAGCCATCCACTTGTCTTATTTCTATTAGAGCAGTACTAGATAATTAAGACATACTATACATGTCATAAACTGTCTTTGTTTTGGAAAAATGTTATAATTCTATGAATCCTAAAGTTAGAAAAAAAGCAAGATTTTAATTTTTCCAACTAATACCTTATTTTTTCACAAATGACACGCAGAAATGATAAAATTAAGTGAAACTGTTCTAGTATAGCGCACCCATGCATATACTGTGCGTGTCTAGTGACATTTCCAGAAACGAATTTCAGCCTCCTTCAACTCCTCCCATATTGTAGGTAAATCATATCGTTCTGTTCATTTTCTTTCATTGTGTTCTTTATCTTTAATCTCCTGCTTATGTATATAAAAATAGTCCAAAAATATTACTTTTGATCATAATCTTATAATAACATAAGCCATGGTCAATAAGTCATGGATCAAGATTAGTAGTCCTCTAGTAAATGGAAAATAAACAATCAAAGCTGTGCATTTGTTTCTATTAATTAAATTGACAGTTACAGTGCATTAGCTCAACAGTTGAATGCAAAAACCTTAACAGATAGTCTTATGTGAAACCATTAGGTTATGTTAGGTCTGCTTATTTCATAGTTTAATTACGTCTTCTTAGTGTCAATTGAAGTCAGTGACATGTAAAAAAAATTGGTTATAAAAATAAAGCGTGAGGTGGTTGCGCACTTGGCAAAAAATTTATAACACATTCATTATTTGTGAAAAAATACAGTATCCATTTTAAGAGGGGTCTGCAAACAGCCAGAAGAAGAACTTCCATTTTCTGTTTTGGTCTATTTACTTCCGATAAACAACATCTTTTCTCTGCATTGCTATTGTGTTGATGTTGCAAGACCTGAACTGGATTTTACAACTGTTGTAAAAAAAGAATATCTTTGCAATCAGCATGGGGAGAAACTGTATATGCGTTGTGTGTTTCTGAGCATGCCAATAAGATGTTTTATCTGTTCCAATTATTTTTGTATTATGTTTTCAAATTTATGATTCGGAATCTCTTATCCAATAGGTAAAATTTTATTTTCCAAATGAGCAGAATCTGCAGAAAAATAACAAATTAAAAAAAAAATCTTTTTTCAGAGCATTCTAAAATCTGCCATCCAAAATGCTATATACCAGCACTGTCTGGAAGACTTACGAACCCTCAGTTTTTATAAGGCTGCATTATTTGATTCATAAGCAAGGAAATTTGATTGGAGTTTAAAAATTGTATCAATAAAAATAAGTTTTTTTAATCTATTTTTAAAGTAAGTGACTTTCCCACCAACCATTTTATTCATGACTATAGATGTTAAAGATACATTTGATTTTAACATTCAAACATTAGATCATTTTTCATAATGCATGGATTTTTAAGATAACGTAGTCCAAGCAGTGAAGAATTCCATAAGACTGTATACAATTATTACAATAACTACGATTTTAAAAACAAAAATCTGAATTAGTTTAATATGAAAGTAGGCGATATATCATGTAAGTAGTGAAATAAAGGTATACCAATCTGTGACAATTTAGGTCTTATTTAACACTGAAGCCCAGCGTGAAATCTTATCAAACCAGATAAATGTTAACCAAACTGTAAATATATGACATTTAAATGAAACTGGCAGAGTTTGTTAAATTTGAATAAATTTATTTTTAATATTTCCATATTCTAGCATATTGTGCATTTATTTAGAGTCCAATAAATTCAATTATCCCTTGCATCAGCATCATATATAAGTACTTTGTGATGGCAAGTCAATTTGAGGGATGTTAGCATTTTAATGGGATTGAGCAGCTTGGGGTGTATGATAGATACTCTGGTTAACTCTGTCAACTTCCCTTCAACTCTCCATCTTGATAAGAGGTAGGAAAACAAACAAAACATCTTTTTTTTTTTTTTCTCAGAGTCTTTGGAGCTAGGGTTCTGGAAGAGAATTGGAATCTATTGATATTAGGTTTGGAAGTTACAGCTATCTTTCTGCTTTTGTGGTTGCTGCTATTTCAAGTTAATGGAGTCATGCAAAGGAAGTTATGTGGTCGAGCTCAGCCTTCCAGTGTCAAGTTAAAAAATTCACAAGTATGACAAACTATTTTAGAGGCATTTTAAGAAAATGCCTTTAACTTGCTGGAAAGATGAAGTTATTTGTCTTATAGAATTACTCAAATTCTGTGTCTGGCAAATTGCTTTCCTGTCGTTTCATTTAATTTGTTTCTCTATCCACTGTATGTCCTGTAAAGTGGAAATTATAACTAGAGGCTTAATTAGTTTCAGATCCGTCTTTTGGAGAGAAAGAAAAATAGTGGTTCTGTGGACTTCCTGTTGTATTAAATATGAACCACAGAATGTCTGGTTGTTCCTCTATTATTAATGTTAACTTTGATCAGTGAGATAAGTGCTGTCAGCCTAATAACTCCAATATAAAATCCCTCAGTAAATTTTCACCTCATCATTTTACATCCATTTTGATAATTGTTTAGATGCATTGTCCCATTTGAAGCTGCAAAATGATGATTTTCTAATTCAATTTTTCCTTCTGAATGTATTAACTATAATTCTCCTATAAAGAAAAGTTTTTCCTCTTTAAGATCCGGGTTATGCTGAAACAGATAAGTAAAGGCAGATAGAATACATGGTTGATTCTATTCTTATCAATTTTCTGAGTAATATACTGATGTTCTAGTAACTTCTAATGGGAAACATTGAAATTCTTTTTTGTAATATCATTATGACTTTGTGAATTTCCTAAAAATCGATTGTAGTATTTTTGATATGCAGATTGTTTCAAGTTGGGCCAATGAAAGAGCCTTTGAGTTATTTTCTGTATTCTTTGGATATGACCACTTTAAGTTTTGAAAGCTTTCTTGCTTTTCAGCCAAGAATAAATCCCAAGCCAATCTGTAACATTTCTTTCCCCAGATCTGGATTGAATTATTTTTTGAAAGAGCTGTGGTTCTTTTTATCCTGAAATAATATTTAGAGATTGGAATCTAGGAGCTAGAAGTACATAGTACTATTAAATAATTAATACTTATAGGCTTTTCAATAGAAAAAGCTAGAAAAAAACAGCAAAAGCATATAGAAGTCCATATAAATACATGCATTCTAAGTTAAGATCTAAAATTTTTACATAAATGCTCAGATTATACCCTTTTATCTATTTCTATCAACTGTCATAATGTCAAAGTATCAGTAACAATGTGATTATTAAAAATAATATAACTGAATACAATGAAGAGTTATTTGCAGAAAGGTCGGCAGTTTGAATCCGCCAGCAGCTCCTTGGAAACCCTATGGGGCCGTTCTGTTCTGTCCTATAGGGTTGCTATGAGTCGGAATTGACTTGACTGCAATGGGTTTTTGGGTTGCTTACAATATAACCCATGAGTGACATAGTCTTGAAAACTGATTCAAAGTCATAAAGTAATTTTAAAATTATTTAAAGAAGTAATATGTTTACTTGTGTTGCTATCCCCTTAACATACAGTTAAATTAATTTGTCTCACTTTTTTTTTCTGTTTTAAGAAAACTTCCTTTATTTTTATTTAATACTTTAAAGTATTACAGGTGATTTCCCTACTAAAATATTCAAACAAACAAAAAAGGCAGTTGCCATTGTGTAGAGTCTGACTCATGGTGCCCCTATGTGTTTCAGAGTAGAAATGCATTTCATAGGGTGTTCAGTGACTGATACCTTTCAAAAGTACATCTTCAGGCATTTCTTCCAAAGTGCTTCTGGGTGCAGTCAAACCACCAACCTTTCAGTTAGTAGTCAAGCACTTAGCCATTTGTGCCACCCAGGGAATCCAAAAAAGTAAAGACATTAAAAAGAAAATTACAGACCACTTTTATTTGTAAATGTACTTTCAAATCTTAGATAAAGTATCAAAATGAAACTTCCAATGTTTGAAGAATATACCACATAATGACACAGTTAAGATTATTCCAGAAAATGTTAGCTATCTAGAGAAACAGAACCAGTGATTATATTTATGTCTATATCTGTATCTATCCCTGTATCTGCTTATGTCTATATCTAGCTAGAGAGAGAGAGATTTACAACAAATGATGGGCTTACACGATTTTGGAGGTTCACAAGAGCAAAATCCGTAGTCAGGTGATAGGCTGGAGAATTCTGCCCGCTTGTTTCTCAAGGTTCCTAAGTCAGGTGACTGAACAGTTCAGAGTGGAGAGCTAGAGAACGAGTTCTATCAAAATATATATTTATAGTCTGGAGGCAGGACACATACTAAGGAAACACCCTTTTCAACTAATTGATTGATTACATTACAGTACATTATGCAAGGTGATCACAGCGCATTACCTTAGATTGAATTTTATGTGTCAACTTAGCTAGCCCATAATTCCCAGTGGTTTGGCCAAACACTATACTAATAGTGTAATAGTGTTTGGCCAAACCACTGGGAACCATAGGTTAGCTAGCCAAGTTGAAACATGAAATTAACCATCACACCCATTAAGAGATTAAATGATAAACATATATGAGCATTAACATAAAAGCATAGATATCATTTTTAAAATTATAGAAAAATAAAACTCTTATAATAGAAATGGCAGAGAACTCTTTTAACCTGGTAAAATAATAATAATATTAATTAAAGCAAATATCAAACTTAAAAAAAAAAACATTAAAAACATTCTCCTCACATTACACGTAAGGCAAAAATGTCCAATATTACACTAAAGGTCAATATTATTGCAGAGACAAGATAATTTTAAAAATCAAAAGCATTGTTAAAATAGAAACAAAGCCTCATTATTTTTAGGTACTATAATTGTGTACATAGGAAATTCAAACATTTTCCTGACCCTGGCATGATTATAAATTTTTTTAACTTTCAACCTTAAACAATGTTTTCCACTATGCTTTTCTTTTTAATCGGCCATCGTCTCATGAATTCACAAGTTTAGCTGCTTTTCCATTTTTTGAGTAGCTTCTTTGTGCACTATAGATGTTGCTTTTGCACTTTCCAGAATGGCCTCTTGTACTCATTGACAAATTTTCTTTTCCTTTTTCTGGGTGTTATCGTATTGTTGGTTCAAGAGCATTGAACTCATGGCCAATAGCATGCCTGAATAAAGTCTATCTACCTAGCACATGTATTTTCTCCAAAAGGCACATCACAACCTCGTGTTCTTAAGAACAGTAGATAACAATTCAGCACTATGCCTAGGGCCATTTTAAACTATAAAATCAAAAACTAAAAGCAGAAAATTGAGGAAAACCTGGCTCTAAATAGACCACAGTATAGACACTTGTTTACATTAACCCGTTGCCTTCGAGTCGATTTTGACTCCTAGCGACCCTGTAAGACAGGGCAGAACTGCCCCATAGGGTTTCCAAGGAGTGGCTGGTGGATTTGAACTGCCAGCCTCTTGGTTAGCGTTTGAATTCTTAACCACTGTGCCACCAGGACTCCCCTTGTTTACATTATGAGAGCTGAAATAAGAAGACAGAGTGTCACCTTGTTCAACCTCAGCTGAGAACACTTATCTAGCAACTCAAATATTTACAGTGCTGCACATGTCCACGAATGACCAGGAAAGCACTGTGATTATTGATTTTGGGGTTCTAAGTAAATTTTAGGAAGTAGATGAATTCACAAATATGGAATCCATGAATAACGAGGATTGATTGTAAGATTTTAGAAGTAAAACCCGATCAAACATCAGTAAATCACTTTTGGGAAGGCAAATGGCAACAGTCAGTTCTGTGCTTTCTGTAGGGCAACTTGGTCAGGGTAAAGCATGGTAGTTCTTGAAGAAAAATTCAAGAAAGACCAACATTTTGTGGTGGAAAATGCCTCTGTCCACCCCAAAATGTTGGCCTTTACCTCTGGAGAATTTAGTTCTCTTCACCAGACTTTGAGAGAGAAAGTTGATAAAGAAAGCTTAGATAAACTGGAAACAATGACCTGAAGAAGGGAAAGCTAGGACAAGCCTGAGATCAATTTTTTGATATTTTGGGAACTTATTTTTGGGAAGAGGAGCCCTGGTGGCACTGTGGTTAAGTGCTCAGTTATTAACTGAAAGGTTGGTGGTTCGAACCCACCAGCCGCTCCATGGGAGAAAGATGTGACATTCTGCTTCTGTAAAGATTTACAGCCTTGAAAACTCTATACGGCAGTTCTACTCTGTCCTACAGACTTTTTATGAGTTGGAATCCACTCTTCGGCAGTGGGTTTGGTTTTTGTTTCCTTTTTGTTTTGGGGAAAATAAGCATAGACTTATTGGTCTGGAACATGAGCTCATAATTGTGACAAATGTCACAGAGGAAAAAAATATATATTTACATTGATAGAAGAAATAATGCACGTGAATTAGAAAAATCAATAACAAAAATTGTTGCCTAATTTCTCTTGAATTCTTATAAGAGAGTCTTCTGTCACTGTAAGTTTGTTACTTACCCTTGTCCTAATTATCCGGAGAGCAAGAAAATATGTAAATTACAGAAATACCAAAAAATTTAAAAATTATTTAATAAGCTTTGTGTATTTAAAAATATTCTATTAAAACAAGAATAAATTCAGTTTCTGTCTCACTAAATATATATAAAAGTACAACCTAAAAGATAATTCCTGATGAAATGATTGGTTGACAAATAATCAAAGAGAACAACATGGAACATATCTCTGACAAGGAAGGCATTATATCTGTTATGTTTCTTTCTCATTAAATACTTTTCCCAATTTTAAGGGATATCACTTGGGAAGGAAAATTTTACAGTTATATATTTTGTTAAGGGGCATATTTGACCTAGGCCAATAAAAAGGAACAGAAATGTAAGGTAATATTCATGACCAAGGGAGGATAATGAAGAAAGTCAAACTCTCATTAGCAAAAATGGAAAAGAAAAAAGGGCAGACTTCACTTTCAGGAATTAAAAAAAAAAAAGAAGTTTAAAGTTTATCAATTGTTCCCATTAAATTAGTACATATTAAAATAGTCAAACTATTAATATTAGTTACAGAATAGACTAAATTAATCATTCAACACAGAAAAAGAGAGCATTAAGGCCAATAGTCTTAAAAAGATTCTCTGTGGGTCAAAATGGTTCTTTTTATAACTTGCGAGGAATAACAGAAGGCAACCTGAAACACAGATATTAAATACTTGATTAAAGATTAAATTCTGAAAGACAAGCAGAGAGGTTTTGTTTTGTTTTGTTTTTAGAGAGAGAGACTTTAAAGAACCAAAAATAGTGAGTCTTATACTTTAAAAAATTAGTAACTCATGAGATTATCTACTGCTAAAGCTGTACCAAATACTGTGTCGAATAGTGGAATGAAGACAAGATGGCTTTCTGAGTATGAAGAAGGGACATAGAATTACATGTACAATTTTTGACGTGTAAAGTGACTTTTCTTGTTTGGAGGAAAAATTCTTCTCTTTTTTTAAAATTTTTTTTATTGTACTTTAGGTGAAGGTTTACAGAACAAATAGTTTCTCATTAAACAGTTAGTAGTACACATATTGTTTTATGACATTGGTTAGCAACCCCACGACATGTCAACACTATCCCTTCTTGACCTTGAGGAACATTTTTGGTGAAAGTATACATAGCCGAAGTTACACCATTTTGAAAGTTTCTACGTGTACAATTCAGTGACATCGATTACATTCTTCCAGTTGTGCTGCTATTCTCACTATCCTTTTCCAAAGTATTCCATCACCATTATCTTCAACTCACTGGCCCCTAGACTTCCCATCAAAACTTTTGAGTTGCTGTTGTCAATTTCATCTCACATAGATAATTCTTTTTTTCTTTTTTGTACCTTAGATGAACGTTTGCAGAACAAATAGTTTCTCGTTAAACAGTTAGTACACATATTGCCCTACGACAATGGTTAACAACCCCACTACATGTCAACACTGTCCTTATTCAACCTTGGGTTCCCTATCACCAGCTTTCCTGTCCCCTTCTGCCTTCTAGTCCTTGTCCCTGGACTGCTGTGCCTCATTAGTCCTGGTTTGTTTTATGAGGCTGTCCAATCCCCAGCTGAAAGGTGAACTTCAGGATGGGCTTCACCACTGAGCTAAAAAGGGTGTCTGAGGGCCGTACTCGGGGTTTCTCCTGTGTGTCAGGCCAGTAAATCTGGTCTTTTTGTGTGTGTGTGTCAGTTAGAATTATGTTCTAGATCCTTTTCCAGCTCTGTCCAGGACCCTCTGTTAAGATCCCAGTCAGAGCTGTCAGTGGTGGTAGCCGGGCACCATCTAGCTGTACTGGACTCAGTCTGGTGGAGGCCATGGTAGCTGTGGTCCATTAGTCCTTTGGACTAATCTTTTCCTTGTATCTTGTTCTCTTCATTCTCCCTTGGTTCTGAAGGGGTGAGACCAGTAGAATATCTTAGATGGCTGCTCGCAGGCTTTTAAGACCCCAGACACTACTCATCAAGGTAGAATGTAGAACATTGTCTTTACAAACTGTGTTATATCAATTGAGCTAGATGTCCCCTGAGACCATGGTCCCCACAGCCTTCCACCCAGCAATTCAGTCCTTCAGGGAGTTTGGAAGTGTCTACGGAGCTTCCATGACCTTTCCTGGTATTGACTTCCCCAGTAATGTGTACTGTCTTACCATACACCAAAGTTGCCACTTATCTATTTAGTTCCCCCCCCACCCCTCCTGTCTCTCATAACCGACAAAGATTTTTTCTTTTCGTGTGTAAACTTTTACATGAGTTATACAGTACAGGTCTCATACAGTATTTGTCATTTCGTGATTGACCTATTTCACTCAGCATAATGTCCTCTAGTTTTCCATGTTATGAGATGCTTCACAGATTCATCCTTGTTCTTTATCTTTGTATAATACTCCACTGTGTGTATGTACCATAGTTTATCCATTTGTCTGTTGATGGGCATCTAGGTTGTTTCCAACTTTTTGCTATTGTGGACAGTGCTTCAGTGAATATGGGTGTGCATAGATCTAGTAGTGTGATGGCTCTTATTTCTCTAGGATATATTCCTAGGAGTGGGATCACATTTTGTAGTGCTTTCTTTTGTGGTGCTGACGTTGTCTTTGTTCCTTTTACTCTCCTGTGCTGAGTTCCTATTGTTTGTGGATTTTTTTTTTTCATTTCTTTTGTTTTTGTAGGTTTTGTTTTTACTGAGACTTTATGTTTTTCTTCTTTATTTTGATGAGTAGGTTTGTTAGCTTTCTTTGTGGTTACCATGAAATTTACCCCTATCTTCCTAGATTTGAACCAGTCTATTATTACTTGGTATCGCTTGACTTCCTCTCCATTAGAAGTTTCTATACCTACACCGTTTGTTCCCTCTTTTATCATTCTGATGCTATTGTAATTTACAGATTAACCTTTCTGTTTCCCTTTTGTAATTCTTTTGGTTTTTCATAGTCTTTAAGAGTTCATTTCCTAAGTTGGTATCTGGCCAGTACAATCCTGTGTCCTATATTCAGCCTGTGGTCTGACACTGTATGTTCTCAGAATGAAGGACTTCCTTTAATAAGTTTTGTAAGTTTTGTTTATCTGGAAATGACCTAATTTCACCATTATATTTGAACAAGAGTTTTGCAGGATATATTATTCTTGGCTGGCAATTTTTTTCTTTCAAGCTTTTATATATGTCATCCCATTGCCTTCTTGCCTGCATGGTTTCTGCCGAATAATCTGAGCTTAGTCTTATTGTTTCTCCGCTGTATGTGACGTTTTGTTTTTTGTGAGCTGCTCTCAGTATTCTTTGTTTGTCTTTGGTTTTATTGAGTGTGATTATAATATGCCTTGGTGATTTTCTTTTGGGGTCTATGTATATGGAGTTCATTGAGCTTCTTGGATGGTCAGCTTTTCATCTTTCATGATATTGGGGAAGTTTTCTGTCAGCAGTTCTTCAATGATCCTCTCTGTGTTTTCTGTTTTCTCTCCCTGTTCTGGAACTCCAATCACCCCAGGTTTTTGCTTTTGATTGTATCCCACATAATTCTCAGAGTTTCTTCATTTTTCTTCATTCTTTTTTCTAATTTTTCCTCAAACAAAGTTGTATCCAAGTGTTTTTCTACAGTTTCTCTGATCCTATCATCCATCATTTCATACCTGCTCCTCAGCCCTTCTATGACACTGTCCATTTCTGAAATCTTATTGTTTATCTTTTGGATTTCTAATTTTTTTTTTTGTATGATTTCTAGTTGTGAATTTATTTTAGCATTTTGTTCCTATATTATTTTCTTGAATTCTTTCATTTTTTTGTCTGTATTTTCCATTAATTTGTCTGCCTTTTCCATGAATTTGTCTATTTTACCTCAGTTTTGTCTGTTTTTTGCTTCAACTCTTGGATAATTCTGAATATTAGAGATTTGAATTCCCTATCAGTTAGGTCTAATGTCTTTTCTTCTACTGAAAGGTCATCTGGTGTTTTATTTTGGAAGCTTACTGGAGCCATCTTGTACTGTTTTTGTAAATGTTTTGATATTGTCTGCTCTCTTCTGGGAATTCAGTGGTTATTTTTCTTGTCTATTGGTTTTAGATTTGTTTGTTTCATCCTACTGTTTTGTTTTATTTGGTCATGTCTGAGCAGGTGAGCTATGCATTCCTTGTAGTTTGCTTGTCTGTGGGCATGATACTTTTCATTTCCTTTTCCAAGGGGCAGGGTCAGTCACTCAGGTATGGTACAGCAGGGCAGGTCCAGCTGAAGGGGAGTTGCTGGGATAGGTTTTTGTGGTACTTACCAGGGCTGTCAGCGCAGACCAGGAATCAGTGCAGGACACCTTCCAGTAGGGCATGCCTGTGCTGCTTGGAAGTGTGATGTTCAGTGTGTGGTGCAAGCAGGCAGGATGGAGGGGGTAGATTTTGATGTGTGGAACTAAGATGGGTAAGGGAAAGATGAGAGAGAGGAGAATGGAAGAGGAGCCAAAAACATATACATAAAGAAAAAAGAGTGCTAAGCGAGCTTGCTATTGGAGTAGAGAGATGAGAGACTGAGAAATGGGGAAAAACAAATAGAAAGAAAAAGAAAGACAAAGGGAAAAAGAAAAAAGTGAATAAATCGATAAACTGGAAATGAAGAAAGACAAAAAGGGAATAAGATAGAGAAGAAAACTAAACAAAGAAATAAAAAAAAAGAAACAAGAAAACAGAAATGCCCCCAGGGATGTCCCTGTGTGGCTGTGCAGAGTAAGGGACTAGCTCCCAAGCTACACAGTACTGCCTGGCTAGAAGGAGCTCCCAAGCCAAGAAAAGAAAAAGTAAACAAGCAAACAAATCAAAACAGAACAAATCAGAACAAACAAAAAAAAGCCCTGGGGGTCCTTCCAGCCTGGTGGCACTGGCCAGGAAGCAGTTTCACAGTCAAGCGGTGTTTCACAGCCTTTCAGGAAGAAGCAAAGATGGTGCACAGAGCCAGGTATTTGACAGAAAGGAGGGGGAGGTGGTGAGAGGTAAGGAAGAAATCTAAAGAAGTGGAAAAAAGCAACACCAGCAGCCAACAAATGGCACTCAGGGAGTTGGTTAGTGCTGGCAGGTGGAATCCAAGATGCACTGGGGGGAAGCTCGTGCTTCCTGGCCAGTAGACTGTGGCTGCAGGAAGCAGAGGAGGCTAAGTGGGGGTGAAGAAGGGTGGGGAGTAAGAAAGCATATATTGTGGGTTACCGGTTGTCCTGTCTCCTGCTGGAAGCTCCGTGAAGCTGCTTTCTCATACCTCCTGTTCGCTTATCTCCGATTGGAGTCCAAGGTGACAGATCTGTGCTGCAGTAGCTGATAGGGGACCTCTGAGTGTATCTCTCCTCGCGCTCTGTTCTCGGTCAGTTTCTTATTCCATTCTGTGCTTGGCTGAGTTCTTTATCTCTTCCTTTGATCTTAGGGTTTCAGGATTGACTTGTGACTCTGTTTGACTTAGTTTTTCTGATCTTTGCTGTGGAGGGATGGCGTGGTGCTTCTGACTATAGTGCCATGTTGTCCGGAAATGATGGAGGAAAAAGTCTGGAAGCAATATTCCCATTTGAGGTATAAGTAAAAAATAAACTATTAAACATATTTAAAAAAATTGCAATCGAGTTGATTTGACTCATAGTGACCCTATAGAACAGAGTAGAACTGTGCTATAGAGTTTATAAGGAGAGGTTGGAGGATTTGAGCTGTGGACCTTTTGGTTAGCAGCCGAGCTCCTAACCACTGCACTACCAGGGCTCCATTAAACGTATAGGTAGACTGATAGATAGATAGACATCTGACTTAAATGGGTAAATTAAATATGATAGTAAATGAAAAAAATAACGATTTAGAGGTCAATATGGAAACATGTTAAAATAAATAAATTTCTCTATTCTTGGTATCAATATTCAACATTTCTAGATTTACCTACTTATATATTTAAATAGTATATATAATCTAAGAATTTAAATGTAAAATAAAGCTATGAAACTTTGCAAAGGAAAATTAAAGAATATCAGAAGAAATAAAGAGATAAAATATTCATGGATTGGAAGACTCCATATTGTTAAGTTGGAAAATTCTCTCAAAGCTGATCAATAGATTCAATGTAATCCCACTTGAAATCCTGGTAGACTTTTTTGAAGATGAAAAGCAGGTTTTGTATATTTAGGAACAAAGTACCTAGAATAGCTGAAACAATCTTCAAAAAGAAGAACACTTTTGAAGGACTTCATGCTATAGTAACCATTTCACTATGGAATTAGCTTTAGTATAGGTTTATAAATCAAATAAATAGATTGCAGAATCCAGAAATAGGATCACTCTTATCTTAACTAGTCCATTTATTTTCAACAGAAGTGTCACAGTATAATGCTTAATCAAAGAAAATGTTGAAATTATTTATGCAGATGACACAATATTGCTTGCTGAAAGTGAAGGGGACTTGAAGCACTTACTGATGAAGATCAAAGACCACAGCCTTCAGTATCAATTACACCTCAACATAAAGAAAGCAAAAATCCTCACAAATGGACCAATAAGCAACATCATGATATATGGAGGAAAGACTGAAGTTGTCAAGGATTTCATTTTACTTGGATCCACAATCAACACTGATGGAAGCAGCGGTCAAGAAATCAAAAGATGCATTGCATTGGGAAAATCTGATGCAAAAGACCTCTTTAAAGTGTTAAAAAACAAAGATGTCACCTTGAAGACTAAGGTGCACCTGACCCAAGTCATGTTGTTTTCAATAGCCTCGTATGTATGTGAAAACTGGGCAATAAATAAGGAAGACCGAAGAATTGGCTTCTTTGAATTGTGGTCTTGATGAAGAATATTGAATATACCATGGACTGCCAAAAGAGGGAACAAATCTGTCTTGGAAGTACAACCAGAATGCTCCTTAGAAGCAAGGATGGTGAGACTATGTCTCATATACTTTGGACATGTTATCATTATCAGGAGGGATCAGTCCCCGGAGAAGGACATCATGCTTGGTAGAGTAGAGGGTCAATGAAAAAGAGGAAGATCCTCAGTGAGATGGATTGACACAGTGGCTGCAGCAATGAGTTCAAGCATAGCAACAATTATGAGGATGGCACAGAACCAGGCAGTGTTTCGTTCCGTTGTACATAGGGTCACTATGAGTTGGAACCAACTCAATGGCACCTAACAACAACAACAAGAGTTATGAACAGTAATATATATATATATGTATAGAGAGAGAGAGAGAGGGAGAGGTGTGTATATATACACATATATTGTTAAACAATTTGTCTTCAGAAATACTACTTTTTCTGCCTGAAAATTATATATATATGTGTGTGTGTATATATGTGTGTGTGTGTGTGTGTGTGTGTATACCCACATACATACATTAAAAAAAAAAAACTTCTTGCCATTGAGTCAATTCCAACTCACAGTGGCTCTGTAGGACAGAGTAGAACGTCCCCATAGAGTTTCCAAGGAGGGGTTGGTGAATTCAAACTGCTGACCTTTTGGTTAGCAGCCAAGCTCTTAACCACTGCACCACCAAGGCTCTGTATACATGTGTATATATGTATATATATGTCATTAAACTATTTGGCTTCAGAAATCCTAGGTTTTTTTTTAAAAAACTTGAAAATTTTATGATGTGTCTATTGACTTAAAACCCAAGTAACTGTTAATAGTTCAACCATTTTAGTATGTACTATGTGCAAAATTTCCTACAGGTCTTAAAAATTTACATTCGGAGACAACATGCTCCCTAGATGCTCCACTCACTCTTTCAGACCTGAAGCACTCATTACCCTACTAGGGTAAGTGTTCTGCTGCTGGTTTCCAGATGAGTCACTGTCCAGGAAATGCAGTAGGCTAAATAGTCTTCATCAAATGACTGGCTGGTGTAGGGATATAATCTGATCAGTTCAATAGCCTCTATGCAAGGCAACTCTGTAGGGCCAGCCCAGCTCAATAATTCCCTTTGCCTAATCATGCTGTTTTCTCTCCTTCATAGTGTCAATCCGAAGAGCTTGCCCCAATAAACTCTCAGCAGGAAAATCTCTGACTCCAAGCCCCTCTCCTCCTCCCCAGGAACACGATCTGCAAAAAACTGTCTCCTGTAAGAAGAGCTCCAAATCTTGATTCTCGTGTCTTAGTTGTCACAGATCTGTTACACTTTTAAAGAATTATGAATTAAAGACAAGTTATAACTCTCATACTCAAAGTATATCTTTTGTTCTTAGACACAATGGCTTAATTATTCTTACCAATCGTTCACAGTTACTCAAGTGACTACTTAGTATCACAGTTCAGTGTTTCTAGGCACAGAGCCAGATTACAAGTCCAGTTATAGATTTTTTAACATCCTCTCCCCCAAGCCAGATACACTTAAATGGGTATTTAATTGAATTAATTAGAAAATTATCACTTAGTTTAAGTAACCTAATTGTTCTCAGCATTGGCAAGAATCCTGAAATTAACAAATTGAATTAAATGAGTGTTACTAAGAGTAGGGTGACATAAATCCTACTCAGAATGCGAAAGCTCAAATGAACTGTTGTTAAAAGAATTCTAAAGTTGCATATACAGCTAGATGAAGATATAGTATATATAAATTTTAAGCACACTACAAAGGAAAGATTTGTAACTAAAAAAATGAATATTATCTTTTTAAGCTCTTATTTTTTGGAAAGTGTAGTTTATTTCTATAAAAATTAATATCTATGATAGAGATTGGAGTTCTTTACATTTTCCTTTATTAAAGATATAAGAGCATTTACTTGTAGCAAAATCAACAGTGAAGAATACATTGCTATTGACAATCTCATTACCCAGGGAATACCTAATTGAATATTATATGTACTGCTTTCAAATTATATTTTGTGCATTTTAAATATGAAAAATTAAAGATTAAATATAATTTTGGCTGATATACTTATCCAGCAAGTACTCATTGACAGGATATCATGTAGTTATAACTGTTCATAACATTGAAAATACAATACTAATCAAATAAAAATTCTTGCCTTCATGGTGTTTATATTCAGTAAGGAAGAAATATTTCAAACCAATATATATGACGATATGCTGATCTATAAAATCCACTGCTTGTCTGTCAGTTTGTCATACTGTGATCGCTAACATGTTGCTGTGATGCTGCAAGCTATGATAATAGTATTTCAAATACCAGCAGGCTCACTCATGGTGGACAGATTTCAGTGGAGCTTCCAGACTAACACGGATTAGGAAGAAGGACCTGGCAATTTATTCGGGGGAAAAAAAAAAAAAAAAGCCAGTGAAAAACTTATGGATAGCAGCAGAGCAATGTCTGAAATAGTGCTGGAAGATGAGCCCCTCAGGTTGTCAGGCAATCAAAATATGACTGGGGAAAAGTGCCTCCTCAAAGAAGAGTCAATCTTAATGAAGTGGATGGACTGAAGTTTTCAGGACCTTCTTTTGTGGATGTGACATGACTCAAAAAGGAAGAAAGAGCTAAAAACATCAACTAGTTACCAGAACATGGAGTGTATGAAGTATGAATCATGGAAAATTGGAAGTTATCAAAAATGAAATGAAATACTTGAAGATCAATATCTTAGGCATTAGTGAGCTGAAATGGACTAGTATTGGTCATTTTGAATCAGAAAATCATATGATCTATGCCAGGAATGACTTCATGTGATTTACTATGCCAGGAATGACAAAATTGAAGGGGAATTGTGTCATGTTCATCATCAAAAAGAACATTTCAAGATCTATAGTGAAATATTACACTGCCAGTGATAGGATAATAGCTTCCACCTACAAGGAAGACAAATTATTATTCATATTTAAAGACCAACTACTAATACTAAAAATGAAGAAATTTAAGATTTTTTGCCAACCTCTGCTGTCTGAAATTGATCAAACATGCAATCAAGATGCATTGATAATTACTGGTGACAGGAACGTGAAAGTTGGAAACAAAGAACAAGGATCAGTAGTTGGGTAACATGGTGTTGGTGATAGAAAAGACACTGGAGATCACATGACAGAACTTTGCAAGATCCACAAATTATTTATTGGCAATAACTTTTTTTCAACAACAAAAATGGAAACTGAACACATGGACTGTGTCAGATGGAATACACAGGAATCAAATTAACTACATCTGTGGGAAGAGATGATGTAGAAGCTCAATATCATCAATTAGAATAAGGCCAGGGGCCAACTTCAGAACAGACCACCAATTGCTTATATGCAAGGTCAAATTGAAACTGAAGAAAATAAAAACAAGTCCAAGAGAACCAAAATAGAAACTTGAGTATCCCACATGAATATAGAGACCATCTCAAGAATATATTTGCATTGAACAAGTAAGGACCAAAGACCAGGCAAGTTGTGGAATGACATCAAGTATGTTATATATGAAGAAAACAGAAGGTCATAAAAATACAGGAAAGAAGGAAAAACCAAAATAGACGTCAAAAGAGAATTTGAAACTTGCTCATAAACACAGAGTAGCTAAAGCAAATGGAAGAATTGATGAAGTAAAAGAGATAAATAGAAGATTTTAAAAAGTAGCTAGAGAAGACAAAGTATTGTAATGAAATACGCAAAGACCTGGAGTCAGAAAACCAAAAGGGAGGAACATGCTAGGCATTCTCAAGCTGAAAGAACTGAAGAAAGTATACAAGCCTTGAGTTGCGATATTGAAGGATTTGGTGGGCAAAATATTGAATGACACAGGCAGCATCAAAAGAAAATGGACCAGGAGGTAGCATATGATCACTGTACCAAAAAACAAAAAAAACAAACCAAATATGTTTCCATCAAGTAGAGTCGAACTCATAGAGAACCTATAGAACAGAGTAGAACTTTGTCGTAAGGTTTCCAAGGAGCAGATGGTGGATTCAAATAGCCCAAAAGGTTAGCAGTTGAACTCTTAACCACTGCACCACCAGGACTCCATCACTATATCAGGAGGTAGGATATGGTCAAAAACCGAGGGTACTGAAGGAAGAAGTCCAAGATGCACTGAAGGCGTTGGTGAATATAATAATTACAACTTTGCTTGCTGAAAGCGAAGAGAACTTGAAGCACTTACTGATGAAGATCAAAGACTACAATCTTCAGTATGGATTATACCTTAACAGAAAGAAAACAAAAATCCTTACAACTACACCTGTCTTAGAGTGGATTCTCTACAGAAGCAAAACCAGTAAAGCATATAAATACATATAGAGAGAGATTTATATCAAGGAAAGAGCTCAAGTGATTGTAGAGGCTAGAATATCCCAATCCATGGATCAGGGTAGAGGCCACTCCCAAATCATGTAGCCACAGAAGCTGGTGAACCCAAGATACGCAGGTTGGAGAACAGGTCTCCCGCTCACAGGCTGTGAAGGTCGGCGAATTCCAAGATCAGCAGGCAAGACCGTAAAATATCCCCTGAGTCACATAGCTGCTTGGGGCTGGCAAACCCAAAGAAAAGCAAGTCAGGGAGCAGGGCTCTTGCTTGCAGGCTGTGAAGATCCACGAATCCTAAGAAAGACAGGTAAGCTGCTAGCTCAAGTCCCAAGAACCGGAGGTGAGACAACGAGAGGCAGCTGTTAGATCTGGAAGAAGCCAAAAACTTGGGTAATGCAAGCAGGAATGAAGTAGCCGGAGGAGGGCAGAGAGATGAAGGCTGAGGGAGCGGGGAGCCGTCACAGGCTCCACCCTCAGTGGTACCACTCAGCAGATTCCATCATGAGAGTGATCACATATCAAATTTCAACAGGGAAGTGATCACAACATTATACAACTGCCAAAACACTGAGAGTTGTGGCTTAGCCAAGTTGACATACAATATTAACCATCACAACACCAATAAGCAACATCATAAGTGGAGAAGCATTGAAGTTGTCAAGGAGATCATTTTACTTGGCTCCATAATCAATGCCCATGGAAGCAGCAGTTAAGAAATCAAGGAATGCAATACATTGACTAAAACGGCTGCATAAGACCTGTGTAACGTGTTAAAAAGTAAAGATTTCATTTTGGGCACTAAGGTGCACCTAACACAAGCCATGGTATTTTCAATTGCCTCATACGCACGTGAGAGCTGGACAATAAATAAGGAAGACCAAAGAATAATTGATGTATTTGAATTATGGTGTTGGCAAAGAATGTTGAATATATCATGGACTACTAAAAAAATAAACAAATTTATCTTGAAAGAAGTACAGCCAGAATGCTCCTTCGAAGTGATAATGGTGAGGCTTCATCTCATTTACTTTGGACATGTTATCAGAAGGAAATAAATCCTGGATAGGGACATCATGTTTGATAATGTAGAGAGTCAGTGTAAAAAGAAGACCCGCAGCAAGAAGTACTGATACAGTGGCTACGACAGTGGGCTCAAACATACACCAGAAGAGTTGTGGGATGATACGAAGAACATCATACATGAACAAAGCAAAGGGTCATTAAAAAGACAGGAAAGAAAGAAAAGACCAAAATGGATGTCAGAAGAGACACTGACGCTAGCTCTTGATCATAGAGTACCTAAAGTGAACATAAGAAATGATGAAGTAAAAGAGCAGAACAGAAGATTTCAAAGGGCAACATGAGAAGACATATTAAAGTAGTATAAAGAAACGGGCAAAGACGTGGAGTTAAAAGAACAAAAGGAAAGAACACTCTCAGCATTTGTCAAGCTGAAACAACTGACGAAAAAATTCAAGCCTCTGGTTGCAATATTGAAGGATTCTATAGGAAAAATACTGAATGATGCAGGAAGCACCAAAAAATATGGAAGGAATACACAGAGTCACTGTACCAAAAAGAATTGATACAATCATTTCAGGAAGTAGCATATGATCAAGAACCCATGGAATCGAAGGAAGAAGTTCAAGCTGCACTGAAGGCATTAGCAAAAAAGACAAGGTTCCAGGAATTGATGTACTACCAATTGAGATGTTTTAATAAATGGATGCAACATTGAAAACATTCACTGGTCTATGTCAAGAAATTTGGAAGACAGCTACTTGGCCAAACTACTGGAGAAGATCCATATTTGTGTCCATTCCAAAGAAAGATGATCCAATAGAATGCAGAAATTATCAAACAATGTCACAAGCAGTTAAAATTTTGCTGAAGAGAGTTCAAAAACTTTTGTAGTAGTACATGGACAGGGAACTGCCAGAAATTCAAGTCAGATTCTGAAGAGGACATAGAATGAGGAATGTCACTGCTGATGTCAGATGGATCTTGGCTGAAAGCGGAGAATACCAGAAAGATATTTTCCTGTGTTTTATTGATCATGCAAAGGCATTTGACTGTGTGGATCATAATAAATGATGGATAACATTGCAAAGAATGGAAATTCCACATTTTGTTGGCTCACATGCAACCTGTGCATACACAAAGAGGAAGCTGTTTGAACAGAACAAGGGGATACTGCATGAATTAAAATCAGGAAAGGTGTGTGTCAGGGTTTTATCCTTTCACCATACTTATTCAGTCTGTATGCCCAACAAATAATCTGAGAACTTAGAATAAATGAAGAAAAACGTGCGATCGGGATTTGAATAAAACTCATTAACAACCTTGGTTTCTGAAAGTGAAGAGGACTTAAAGCAGTTACTGACGAAGGTCAAAGACTACAGCCTTCGGTTTGTATTACAACTCAACATAAAGAAAACAAAAATCCTCACAACTTTACAAATAAGTAACATCATGATAATCAGAGAAAAGATTGAAGTTGTCAAGGATTTCATTTTACTTGGATCCGCAATCAACACCCATGGAAGCAGTAGTCAAGAAATCAAAAGACACATTGCATTGGGCAAATCTTCTGCAAAAGACATCTTTAAAGTGTTAAAAAGCAAAGATGTCACCTTGAAGAGTAAGATGCACCTGACTCAAGCCATAGTGTTTTCAATCACCTTATATGTGTGCAAAAGCTGAAAGATGACTAAGGAAGACCGAAGAAGAAATGACGCCTTTGAAGTGTGGTGTTGGTGAAGAATATTGAATATACCATGGACTGCCAAAAGAAGGAACAAATCTGTCTTGAAAGAAGTACAACCAGCATGCTCCTCAGAAACAAGGATGGCAAGACTATGTCTCACATACTTTGGACATGTTATCAGGAGGATTCAATCCTGGAGAAGGACATCATGCTTGGTAAAGGAGAGGGTCAGTGAAAAAGAGGAAGACCCTCAATGAGATGACTTGTGGGCTGAAGCATAATGATTGTGAGTATGGCGTAGGACAGGGCAATGTTTGGTTCTATTGTACATCGGGTGGCTATGAGTCAGAACCGACTTGATGGCACCTAACAACTTTCCACAGATGAAGCCAATTTGATCCCTGTGTATTCTATATGGTAAGGTTCACGTGTATGGTCACCGTTCATGTTGTTGAAAAAAGGTATATGCAATGAAGAATTTGGTCTTGCAAAATTCTATCATGTGATCTCTGGCATCATTTCTATCACAAAGGCCGTATTTTCCAACTACCAATCCTTCTTCATTTCAAACTTTCGCATTCTAATCACCAGTAATTATCAGTGCATCCTGATTGCTTGTGCGATCAGTTACTAAAAGTCTTCAGTTTCTTCATCTTTAGCCTTAGTGGTTGGTGCATAAATTTGAGTAATAGTCGTACTAACTGGTCTTCCTTGGAGGCGTATGGATATTATCCTATCACCGACAGCGTTGTTCTTGAATATGGATATTCTTGAAATGTTCTTTTTGATGATGAATGCAACACCTTTTCTCTTCCATTTGTCATTCCCAGCATAGTAGACCATCTGACTGTCCAATTCAAAATGGCCAGTACCAGTTCATTTCAGCTCAATATTGGCACAAATTTTTTTAAAATAAGTTTATAAATCCATTGGTTGTTAATAATAATAATTATTATTTTTAGTCAGCATATGCCCATTCATTTTAATTTGGCTTTGATTTTTTTAAAATTTTAAAATCCAGTCCTGCTTATTTTCTCCTGATCCCTATTAAACTTGGGTAGATGACATATTTCCACACCAAAACATAGTCCACAAAGCTAGAGAAACCTCTTCCTGGTCTTGAGCACCAATTTATGATAAACTGCTAAACTTTCTGCACAATAGGGACATTCATTCTAAACATTTCCAAGAAAGAATTGTCCAGAAAAAAACAAACCAACAAAAACTTAACATTAAGTTTTGAAATAAAGGATGATACAAAAAGAAAAAAGGAAAAAAAAAATCCAATTTTGAAAACAAAATAAACCACTTTGTGTTGTCAATTTTGACTTCAAAATATAAGGTACTTATTCAAAATGATTTTGATAGTAAAATAATAATAAGGAATTTACTTTGTGCTATAACTGTCATTGAACACAGTATCTCATTTAATAGTAGTGTTTGAGGAAGATGCTAATAAAATCACCATTTTTCAGATAAGGAAATGAAAGATGAAGAACTTCATCAATTAGACCAGTGCAAAAAGGCTGAATTCAGCAGTGTTTCTGACTATAAAGTTGAACTCTTAACTTCTGTTCTGCAATATTGATTGTAGAAAACTATTTAGAAACCTGGACTTCCTAGGTGGTACAAATTGTTAAGTGCTTGACAACTAATTGAAAGGCTGTCTGTTTGAACCCATCCAGAGGTGCCTTGTGAAATAGGTCTGGTGATCTGCTTCCTAAAGGTCACACCATGAAAATCCTATGGAGTGTATTTCTAGTCTACAACACAAGGAGTTGGACTTGATGGCAACTGTCCCCCCCTCTCGTTTAGAAACCGAAGCGACTTTATTTTGTGAATCTTGTATAACTTTTGTGTATAAAAGAAAAACGTTAGTCATATGTAAAACCAAAGTAAGTACATTTACTATTTAGCAACACTATAGTGAAATGCTGTTCTTTGTCTCTCCCAAATGGTAACTTTGTTTCTCAATAAAATCTCCATCTGTAGTTTCAGTCTCTCAAAAAGTCCGTGAAAGCATCACTTTTAATATATTTAAATCTATTTGTCTGAGATTAAGATGTAAGGAAAGGATTTTACTTTGCAGATGACTGGATTAAAAGTAAGCCCAAGAAATGATGTTTCAAGGACATTAAATTAGGATCATTCTCAATATATCAGAAAGATGAATTCATCCCCCTTAAAGAGTCAGAGAGAACTTTGTAAATTTGAAGCCAGTGTAACTATTATTTTAAGCTACTATCTCTAAAGAAACTGAATGCTTTTATGCTAAATCTGATAAATTATTTCAACTGAGTGGAAATCTTCTAAACTTGTAATAAATCAATATCCATTTGTGGTCTCCAATAATTGTAAAAACGACATAATTTTTTTCCTTCAACAGTTGTAAGTTAAGTGAGTTTCTCAAAATACCAGTTTTAACATTTTCCTGTGGTCTATGTTGAGTAATCAGGTATTGAATCCAAGCTAGATGCAGTAAATATGCCTGGTGTGGTATTTTAAACAATTTTGCTGTCTACTATTAGTCTTTTAGGAAAAAATTCTCTTCCGTATTTCTAAATATATTTCTATATTTTATTAGCATAATATTCTCTGTATGCCAGATGTTTTTTGAAAATAACTTTCCTTACCAATAGGCAGGGAAATTTTTTTCTGATGTTACTGTTAATCTATAATAGATAGTGTCTGGTTGTCAAAACCATGTGGTATCAACGGGAAAGAGTTTTCTGTCTGAAGGGACTGAAAGGCTAAAGAAAATGACATCCTTGACTTATACGCCATTTTGATTATTATCAACATTGACTATACAAAATATATCATTTGAAGTCAGAAACAGGAAAATTACCTAAAGAGGAAAGCGTATATCTGTCTTGATTATATAGTGTTCTTTCATTACTCTAGAGGGAAAGATAGTTCTGTTATTTACCATCCAAACTTGTGTATGTATAGGAATGAGTTTAAGTAACTAACACTTCCCAATGTAAATCACAAAAATTTGTGCTGTGAATGAATCAATGATAAATTTAATGTCTCAGAGATAATGGAAGCCCTTAGACATATGTCATCAGTTATATGATTCATACTAACACATTTGAGTTAGGTTTTATTTTCATTTGACAAATTCCAGGGCTTAGGAAGCTTTAATGACATGCCTGGGGAATATTGCTAGATTGTGACATTAAAAGATATAAAATAAGTAAACCTGGGTCTTCTAACTCCAAATACGGTGGTGTTTCTAATACACCATTGTAGTTCTCAGACGGTCAGATTCAATTCATGTGACAATTAGTTTATGCCTACCCTTGCCCATGTGATGGATTGGTTAGTAAATAAAGAACAGTGTTTGGTATTCATAGTGATAAAATAAGTGCTCTTATTTTTAAATCCCTTTTAAAGATGTTCTCTAATATCTGATTTAAAAGTATTTGTGTCATTTCAAATATGTTAGCCATCAGACTTGGACCTTGGAAGGTAGAAATTCATTTTGAGTCTCTCCTTACTTGTTTATCCACAGGGATATGGATGTGAAGGCTAAGAGAGGAAAGAAACAAAAACAAAAACTAAGGACAAACACATCATGTTTTCCAAGATTTGAGGAAGCATAGTCCTGTGATTGAGTAAAAATAAATTTTTGTTCCTTAAAAAGCTTACCCGTTTCCACTCAGATTTTTTCATTGCTAATCAGAGATACTAAATAACAAGATATTCCAGAATTTGGACCCTCTACTAATATTGTTTCTAACTTTACTAAATACATTCAGAAAGCAGAACTTAACATTGACTTATTATTAAATGTTCTTTATAAATAAAACTATGAAAAATACAAATAATGCTTAAAGACTAGGTTCTGAAAGACTCACTTTCTAAGCTTATTGGGTATCGTCTAAGCTAAAATGTTTGGGATATTTTCAGTTTTAGATTCATATTTACGTTATTGACTTAATATAAAATATTGTGTTTTCTTCACAAAACGACAAAAATAAAATTCAATTGATGGATTAAATAATATAGGAAAAGTAGGAAGGTTGTTAATCAAAAACCAGATCGAGAACTTTAATAGCTCTATATAAATTTAAACAGTCTTTGAACAATAATTAATTTTGATTACAAAATCTTTTAAATTTCTATAGTTATAAAGTGAGTAAATTTCAAAAGGTCTATTTCATATTCATTATCAAAAACATCCTAATAGAGTGCACTTACACAGGCAAAAAAGAATGGAGTATAGAATTTGTCAAACATGCCAAAGATTAAATTGTTTCTACGTAGTTGTAGTATTTCATTGGCAGTACTTCAGAACAAAAGACTCTGGATTACTGCTCAACTACTAGCCAAAAGTTGGAGGTTCAATCCAACCAGAGGCACCTCAGAAGACAAGCCTGGCCATCTGCTTTCAAAAGATCACAGACTTGATGAGCGGCCATCCGAGATACTCCACTGGTCTCATCCCTTCGGGAGCAAGGGAGAATGAAGAGAACAGGATACAAGGAAAAGATTAGTCTGAAGGACTAATGGACCACTGCTACCAAGGCCTCCACCGGACTGAGTCCAGTACTGCTAGATGGTGCCTGGCTACCACCACTGACTGCTCTGACCAGGATCACAACACAGGGTTCTGGACAGAGCTGGAGAAGGATGTAGAGCATAATTCTAACTCACAAAAAAAAAGACCAGATTTACTGGCCTAAAGGAGACTGGAGAAACCTTGAGAGTATGGCTCCCAGACACCCTTTTAGCTCAGTGGTGCAGCTACCTCCAAGGTTCACTGTTCAGCCTGGGAGTGGACAGCCCTGTAAAACCAAATGAGACTAACGAGGTACAGGAGTCCAGTGACAAGGGCCAGAAGGCAGAAGGGGATAAGGAAGCTGGTGATAGGGAACCCAAGGTTGAGTAAGGATATTGTTGATGTGTTGTCAGATTGTTAACCATTGTCATAGGGCAACATTTGTAGTAACTGTTAAATGAGAAACTATTTTGTTCTGTAAGCCTTCATCTTAAGTGAGAATAACAGCACAATTGGAAGAGGACAGTCAATGTCACTGAACTGTGCACGTAGAAATTTTTGAAACGGTGTATCTTTGGCTACGTGTATTTTCACAAAAAAAAAAAAAAAGGTTGAGAAGATAGAGGGTTAAAATGTTGTGGGGTTGTTAACCAATGTCATAAAACAACATGTATACTACTGTTTCATGAGAAACTATTTGTTCTATAAGCCTTCACCTGAACTACAATAAAATATAAAAAAAAGAAATCACAGACTTGAAAACCCTACTGTGCACACATGAGGTTGCCATGAGTCAGAATCAACTTGAAGACAACTAACAGAAACAACAACAACAAAGTTTTAATGATTAGATATTGGGATAGTTTTAAAGAAGATAGGCTTTTACATCTGAGAATTTAGTAGCTAATATGGATATAATTTTTTTTTTTGTTTCAGACTATATATGAAAAACTATGAAGTGAGATTATCAAATTTTCTTGGAATTTTCAGTGAAGTTTAACTTATTCAAGATCAACAGTTAAACATGTCCATTAAATCTTACTTGAAACAAAGTATTCTTAGTTTATTCCTATGACTATTCCCTGTGGCGCAGTGGTTAAGAGCTAGGCTGCCTACTGAAATGTCAACTGTTCAAACCCACCCACCACTTCATGAGAGAAAATAGCTGGCAATTCTGTTCCAGCAAAGATTATAGCCTAGGAAACCATGTGGGGAAGTTCTAGTCTGTCATATAGGGTCATTATGAGTTGTAATTGACTCAGCAGCACACAACAGCAACATTCTCTGTTAAAATCTGGCTTCTAATAAAAAAAAAATTAACTTCAAATATTGAAAAAGGTCTTTCTGTAGTTAAAGTTCGGTACAAAAAAATAGTCTTACTTCCTAATATTTAAAATCAGAATGAGCAAATGCTGGTATGAAAATAGGTTCTACTTTATTTTTGAATAAAATTTCAAAAAATAAATTATTATGAAACACATCTTCCAATCTAATTTATTACTGAGTCAAGAATTTTCTTTTTACTCACCCCCTTACCTTTATTATATTTGTATTTTAAAACAAAAAGCTGTTTTCTTTCCTCTTATAACCTAAGTAATTGCCGTATAATACCTATTGAAAACAAACGTTAAAAAATATGTGACACAGCTGTTTTAGAAATAATTCAATTACTTTTGATTCACTTGTATAATTTTTTACCTAAAATTTCATAGAATTCAATTTTAAATTATCCTATTCTTACTTCTTTTTATTTTTCATTTGCTTTTATGCCCAGTGTCTATATACATTAGTTCTCATAGTCAATAGGCCCTTCATTTATTCTTACAAAAAGTCAATGTCAGAGAAAGCAATTAGTCCTGATTTTCCCTGGCTGGAATCCAGTATCCATGAGAGCAGCCAGCTCTAGGACAAGTCTGACGCTGTGAACTGTAGAGCAAAGGAGTGAAAAAGAGGAGACCCCTGCTGCAGTTAAACCATTAGGGCCTACGGTGTCTCTCTGCATTCTTTACATTAACTAGTGCATTTCCGTTTTTTTTTTTTTAAGTCAGTTAAAATGGGCTCTTGAAAGTATTCTAATTGACATAGTATCTATTGACACAGTATCTAAGATTTCCTATCTTATTGTATGTTAGGAAATCCATTAGTCTTCCATATATATTAACTCTCACAACATTCAGCTTTACCAAAAACCCCCAAACCCATTACTGTTGAGTTGAGTCCAAAGCATCGTGACTCTATAGAACAGAGAAGAACTGCCCCAAAGGGTTTCCAAGGCTGTAATCTTGACAGAAGCAAACTGCCACATCTTTCTCCTGCAGAGCCTCTGATGGGTTTAAACCACCAACCTTTCAGTTAACGGCTGAGCACTTTAACCACTGAGCAACCAGGGCCCTTAGCTTTCAAAATTAGATACTATAATCTGCATTTTTCAAATTGCATATTCTATTATAAAAATTAATTAAATCTCTGAGTCTCAATTCTCTCAATCATAAAGTGGAAATGAAAATAATAAGATACATATGAGTTAGCTTATAGCTTATATAAATAATGAACCATATAATGAGAGAAAATATTTAGGAACATAGAAATAGTGAAATTTGCACAAAGATGTCTCACATTCTTGCACCAGCATGTAATTTGTTTCAAATGATTTTAAGATGTTGTCATGGATTGAATTATGCACCCCTCCTCGAAAAATATATGTCAACTTGATTAGGCCATGATTCCCAGTATGGTGTGATTGTCCTCCATTTTGTGATTATAATTTTATGTCAAAGATGATTAGGGTGGGATTTAACACCCTTGCTAAGGTCACATCCCTGATCCAATGTAAAGGGAGTTTCCCTAGGGTGTGGTCTGCACCACCTTTTATCTTACAAGAGATAAAAGGAAAGAGAAGCAAGCAGAATGGGGCGACCTCATACCACCAAGAAAGCAGTTCTGGTTGCAGAGCATGTCCATTGGCCCTGGGGTCTCTGCACAGAGAAGCTCTTGTCTGGCAGAAGATTGATGAGAAGTCCGACAGAGAGAGAAAGCCTTCCCCTGGAGCTGACACCCTGAATATGGACTTTTAGCCTACTTTACTGTGAGGAAATAAACTTCTCTTTGTTAAAGCCATCCACTTGTAGTATTTCTGTTATAGCAACACTGTATGACTAAGACAGAATTTGGTACTAAGAGAGTGGGGTGCTGCTCTAGCAGAGACCTAAAATGTGGAAGCAGTTTTGAAACTGTGAATGGATAGAACAGCAGCAGCAGAGGACCAGCAGCAGCAGAGAACCTGCAGCGGCAGAGTAGCAGCAGCAGCAGAACCAGAAGACTAGCGCGAGATAGCACTGGTGCCAACCCACAGAGCAAGACAGCTGAGTGCCTGTGCACAGGAGGCTTTCTGGCAGAGTGAGGTGCCTCCAGGCACTTATTGGTGGAGCTTCAGAGCTTTGGAACACTTGCCCCAGCAGGGCCCATGTGGGTGTGATGCCCTAGGAGCTGAGAGGCCAAGAAACCAGGAAGCAGAAGCTGAAGAGACAAGGAACACAAGAAGCCAAGCTGCCTCAGTCTCAAAAGGTATGGCCACAACCTCTGGGGTTTCAAAGGGTGGAGCCGTGGCCTCTGGTGTTTCTAAGGGTGGAATCACCACTCAGATGGACTAGGAGAATGGTGAACCTTAAGCCGAAGGAGCAGAGTTGCTATCCCAGTGGGCCTGGAAGCAGGGCTGAAGCCCAGGGCCAAGGGGCCTCCACTCAGAATCTGGAGAGTGTGGCCAATACCTAAAGTCTGTAGGGCAGGGCTATTGTGTAAATTGTCTCAGAGAACATAAGATTATTTTCAAAGCCTTGAGGGCTAATGTAATGTGTTCTGCTGACTTGCTTGGTGCCTGTTATCCCTTCTTCTCCTCCAGTTTCTCCCATTTGTAATGGAAATGTCTAGCTTGTGCCTGTTCTGCCATTGTACCTTTGGAAGCAGATAACTTGTATTCTAGATTTCACAGATTAAGAGTAGTTTTTGGATTTTGGACTTGGAACTAAGACTTTTGCTATAATATTATGGAGTGAATATGTTTTGCATGTTGCAAGGATGTGATTTTTGGGGGACCAAAGGGTGGAATATCATGGATTAAACTATGTCCCCCTCAAAAAATATATATGTCAATTTGATTAGGCCATAATTCCTAGTATTGTGTGGTTGTCCTCCATTTTGTGATTGTAATTTTATGTTAAAGAGGAGTAGGGATGGATTGTAACACCCTTACTAAGGTCACATCCCTCATCCAATGTAAAGGGAGTTTCCCTAGGGTGTGGCCTGCATCATCTTTTATTTTACAAGAGATAAAAGAAAGGGAAGCAAGCAAAATGTGGAGAACTCATACCACCAATGAAGCAGTGCTGGGAGCAGAGCACGTCCTTTGGACCTAGGGTCCCTGTGCAGAGAAGCTCTTGTCTGGGGGAAGATTGATGAGAAGGCCAACAGGGGTAGAAAGCTTTCTCCTGGAGCTGACATCCTGAATTTGGGCTTTTAGCCTACTTTACTGTGAGGAAATAAACTTCTCTTTGTTAAAGCCATCCACTTGTAGTATTTCTGTTATAGCAGCACTGGATGACTAAGACAGATATGCATGTGGGTATGTGTTTCTTGCTCTCTATCACCATTGTATAGAGTGTATTGACATAAAATCATTTAATAATTCAGAAACAAAGACTCTAGAGTAAATTGACTTAAAGATGAATATATCAAATTAAAATAAATTTAATTTGTTCTTACACAATGTTTTGGGTATTAAATTTACTGTATTTTATATACTTAAAAACCTAAGCAAAAGCAATATTTTGACAGATAAAATGTCAATTCCCTAAAGCATAAACAGGACAATATTAGAGCATTTTTTTTCACATAGACTATTATATATATACATATGTGTTTGTGCTTATGTATATAAAGTTAATATGAATTGAGTAACATTCTACAGCATTAGCTAAGAGTGAATTTTTAGTTTGAATTATCAAGTTAGAAGTGTCCTTCAGATGCAGTCCTGTAAGTGAAAGTATTCACAGACCTAAGTTTTATTAGTGATTACCAGGAACAGGAAGGAAGGAGGTAGAAAAAGGGACTCGTTTCTTAGGAGACTTTGAATTTTTGTTAATAATAGTGGAAATAATTGCAAACAGATAATGGTAATGGTTGCACACATGATGAACACAATGTCACTGAATTTTGTTGAAACGGCAAATGTTATGTATATGTATACTACAATAAAAAAATAAATAAATAAGAAAAAGTAACCATATAAGATAATAATATGATAATATAGTGAAAACAATAATATTGACCAGAGATATTGCATCACTCAAATGCTTAACATTAACTCAATTATACCAATTTAACTTTTTGTAAGTATATTTTGTAGCACGCCAGTCATTTCCTTATTTGCTCTCAGATCCATTTCCGGTTTTCTCTTTCTCTATTCTTTACAATCAAACCAAAAAACTAAGCCAGTCATCATCTGGTTCATTCTGACTCATGGTGACCATGGAACAACATTTCTTTGTCTTTCTTATGAATGTACTTCTCTCTTAAGTGCAATTACTAGGAGGTATGATGGGAGATTAAAGAGCAAGAAGAAGAATGAAACCAGAGATTTTTTTTTCCCATAAACTTTGCCCTGAGAAGTGTCTCAAACAACTGCTTCATTTCCTCTATGGCTTCAGCTCTGGCTAGGATGAAAGTTACCTCCATGGACCCAGCTTCTGCAATGCAGATCGACTCTTGATTCAGCTTCTGCCATGTCTTTTTTCCTGGCATTTGTGAATACCACCTGCTTTTATTGTCCGTAGGGCCTAGAGATGGTATTAGGTATATGCTATAATTCACTTTAATGTCCTTTTATCTAACTGTGTTGCCCTTGGACTCTCATCCACTGACAGGGTGGACTAAGTATTTGAGGACTTATGCTGACCCCCTTTTTAATAAGAATATTATTCCATGGTACTTCAAGGAGTCAGACTGAGGTGTGCAGCCAAGAAAATATGTACACATAAGATTACTAATTTTGCCAGGCATCATGTTGTGATCACATAACCTTCATAATAATTAGGAATAATTTAGAAGTTATCTCTAACTGTAAATACCAACTGTCAAGTTTGATTTATTGAATTTAAAGAATGATACAATTTTAATGCTATTATTTCTATACAAGAATTTATGAATAAAAATTATTTTTCATACTAATGTGGTATCATTTTTTAAAATATCAATGAAATCAATATAATCCCTAAAATTATTTTAGTCACAAGAGGAAATGGTAAGATATAATGTTATTGATTATTAGATAAAATTATCAATACTGTAGCATTCCCAAGACTATTGTATTGAGATATGTGATTTGAGTAAAGACTTTGTTTAGGACAAATTTTTAACCTGTAGGAAAGATTGTAAGTAAGACCCAAGATTAATTAACTTTTGGCAACATAAAATATCACTTCCCCTATGAAAGTTATAAGTAAAAATTGAGTTAGCTTACAGGAAATATTTCTGATTGAAGTAATATTCATTTAAAAGTTTTGTACCATCAATTGCAAACGTTGTTAGGGCTGTCGAGTTGGTTCTGATTCACAGTGACCCCATGTACAACAGAACATTACACTACCCGGTCCTGCACCATTCTCACAATCGTTGTTATGCTTGAGTCTGTTGTTGCAGCCACTGTGTCAATCCGTCTCGTTGAGGATCTTCCTCTTTTTCACTGACCCTCTACTTTACCAAGCATGATGTCCTTCTCCAGGGACTGGTCCCTCCTAATAACATGTCCAAAGAATGTGGGATGAAGTCTCACCATCCTTGCTTGTAAGGTGCATTCTGGCTGTACTTCTTCCAAAACAGATTTGTTTGTTCTTCTGGCAGTTCATGGTGTATTCAATATTCTTTGCCAACACCATAATTCAAAGACATCCATTCTTCTTCTATCTTCCTTATTCACTGTGTAGCTTTCACATACATATAAGGCAATTGAAAACACCATGGCTTGGGTCAGGCGCACCTTAGTCCTTAAAGTGACATCTTTGCTTTTTAACACTTTAAAGAGGTCTTTTGCAGCAGATTTGCTTAATGCAATGCTATCTCTTATATATTGCAAATAGAGAAGATTGCTAATTCTGCTTTGTTTATTCATAAATTTCAGTCAGGATCCTAGCAAGAAATTAGTAGTCTAAATAAATTAGAATAATTCAAGATTTATATTTAATAATGAGATTATTTTAAAAGATCAAGTCACACTGCAGTAAAGCGTCCCCAGACTAAACAGTTGAGCTCTTTTCACTTTAGGACTGAAAGGATTAGGGGAGTAAAAACTAGATTATCGGAAAGAGAAAAGAAAGTGTAATGTGGAGAAGAACACCTTGAGAACAGAAGTGGCCTTTTGTTGAGGAACAGCCAGCCTAAGCAGAATGAGAAATGGGGAAAAGGAGTGACTTCACTCTCTCCCCTTCATTCAATTTCCTGCACGTGCCACCCCCATTTCCATCTACCACTGGCTGAAGTCTACTGGAATTCATAGGGAAAGAGAGTATATTGATATAGAACAGCCTCCCAAGGCAGAAAAGGATATAGATGGATACAGCATGCATTTGGAGAAGATATTTGTAAAACCATATGTCTCTCAAATCATTTTCTCACTCTGTTCTGGACCTTTAATCTATTTATCTCTCTGTATTATTGTGCCAAAATGTTGTATTACAATAGATGACAGATATAAAATAATTTCTATCTGCTATGATATATTTTAGAAGAGCCCTGGTGGTGCAGTGGTTGAGCACTGGGCTGCTAACTGAAAGGTCAGAGGGTTGAACCCACCAGCTGCTTCTCGGGTGAAAGATGTGGCAATCTGCTTCAGTAAAGAATGGAAGTTATGTGGCACATGACTGTAATTATATTCATATAATTTTTTTCTGAGCATTTTAAGTATGGTTAATGAAGCTGAGGAGCTGAATTTGTAATTTTATTTATTTTAAATAACAAAAGTAAATTGAAAAACATATTTGATTCAGCTACTGGAAAACTTTTAACTGGAAATACTTGATTATGTAAATTTAATTTTTCAACTGTAAATTTTATGACTTCTAAATAAAGATCAGATATTTGTGATAAATATTTTGCATCCAAATTGAAATATGATTTAAGTGTAAAATACACATTGGCTTTTGAAGATTTAGTTAAAAAAAAAAGGTAAATTACCTCATTAAAATTATTTATATTGACAATATAGGAAAATAATAATATTTGGATGTAATTAGGTAAATAAAATACATATTTTAAATTACTTTTAGCTGTTCATGTTCATTTTTTTAATAGACTGTTAGAAAATTTTAAATTTCATATATGGCTGCATTATATTTCTCTTAGTGCTATTCTAGACCCTATCCTTCTTTTGAACAAATACTAACTTTTCAAGACTCAGCTTAATATTACCTTATGTCAAGTCTTTTCCAATAAACTTATATTAAAGTAATAAATAATAATAACATTAATTATGTACTAGGTACATCTCTTTATCATCATACATATTATACTTTGTAACATTTGTTCTTTATAAATTTATTTATTAACTATTTAGTGATTGTTATCCATCACCCTTCTGGAAGTTTGTAGTACTATTGTGGCTTGAGTGTTGCTATGATACTGGAAGCTATTCTACCAGTATTTCAAATACAAACAGATTCACCAATAGTGGACAATTTCAGCAGAACCTCCAGATTAAGACAGACTAAGATGAAAGGCCTAGCAATTTACTTCGGAAATTAGCCAATGAAGTCCTTATGGATCACAATAGAGTATTGCCTGATGTAGTGCTGGAAGATGAGACTCATAGGCTGTAAGGCACTACAAAAGGGCCACAACTATAGACTCAAACATGCCAACAATCATGAAGATGGGCATCATTTCATTATGTTGTACATAGGGTCTCCATGAGTCAGAGCTAATACATCAGCAAAGAACAACAACCGTGTGTCAAGTTGTAGAAATATAAGATGGTTGTAAAAGAACTCCTCCTCTTTCTTCCTACTCTTCCTTTACAAATGAGCATTTTGAGGTTTGTCTTAGCTGTTTGCCAATAACTCCTGTAGACTACTGGACAGAAAGTGCTAGGCCTTATTTGTCTTTTTTTTTAAATTGTAGTGAAATCCACATAACATAAAATTAACCCTATTTTAAGGTGTACAATTCAGAAGCATTTAGCACATTTACAGTGTTGTGCTACCAACACCTCTGTCAAGTTTTAAAACATGTTTTCACCCCCAAATAAAACTCCATAACCCATAGCAGTTACTCCTCAAACTTCCCTTACCTTCAGCTGCCTCATGCCCTCAATCACCAATATGCTTTCTGTCTCTATGGATTTACTTATTCTGGATATTTCATGTAAATGAATGCATCCAATATGTGAGTTTTGGGGTCTAGCTTCTTTCATTTAGCATAATGTTTTCAAGGTTCATCCATGTAGCATGTGTCATTACTTCTTTCCTCTTAACGGCTGATTAATATTCCAATGCATGCATATAACACATTTTGTTTATCTCTTCATTTGTTGGTGAACACTTGGGTTGTTCACATATTTTGATTATTGTGAATATTGCTGCAATGAGCATTCATGTATAACTCTCTCTCTGAGTCCTGTTTTAACTTCTTTTAGGTATATACATAGGCTTGGACTTGCTGGGTCTTATGGTTATTCTATATTTAAATTTTTGAGGAATTGCCAGACTGATTTCCATAAAGACTGCACCTTTTTACATTCCTACCAGCGATAGATGAGGGAGCCAGATTCTCCACAACCTTGCTAACTCTTGTGACTTTCTACATTTTTTTTTTTTTTAATTATAGCCATCCTAGCAGATGTGAAGTGGTATCTCATTGTGATTTTGATTTGCATTTCCCTAATGGTTAATTATGTTAAGCATCCTTTAATGTTTTTGTTGCTCATTTGTATATATTCTCTGGAAAAATGTTCATTCAAGTCCTTTGTCCAGTTTTTCATTGGGCTAGTTTGTTTGTTTATTGTTAGGTTGTAAGAATTTATATATTTTGGATAGTAGGCCTTCTTGAGATACATAATTTAAAAATATTTTATCCCATTTTGTAGGCTGTCTTTTCATTTTCTTGAGACTGTCTGTAGTAATTCCTATGTCCGACTTCCTCATGGACAATTTTTGTTAGTTTCTGCTATGAATGGGACTTCCTTTCTAATTTGTTTGCATGTCTTCTAATGTTTTGTTGAAAATTGTATGCTTTGTATATTATAATGTGGAAACTCTGGAAATCAGTTATATACTCCTCCTTTGAATTTGTTTCAGTTGCTGCTCTGGTAGTTGTTTTTTTGGTAACTTTTTCTAAATTATTTTTATAGAGATTGATTTATCTTCATGTACGGTTTCTAAAGTTTCTCATTCTTCAACTTGTGGTCAGCTAGTATTTTGACAGAGATTTTCTTGAATTACTGGAACATACACACATACATACATACATACATACATACACAGATAAATAAAATCACAGCTCTCCTAGTGTTTTCAGATTGGCCTTGTGCTGGGAAAGTCTTTCAGTGCTTTTCCAGGTGATTTAAAACACTATGTTGGCCTTCACTTCCTGCTTATAGTTACCTTAAAGATCAGTCCTTGGTGAAAACTTAGGCTCCTTTCAGATATTTTCTGAGCAGGTGTCCTGCCCTAGGCATGTATGTGCCTTTCTAAATTCCCTGGTATATGTGATACTTTTTGTTGTCCTAATCCTTCGAAGAATCTCTCTCCAGAAAGAATCTCTCTCCAGTCTCCAGTTTCTCTTCTCAGGTTTCCAGTACGTTGTTTTTTGTTTTTGCCTCAACTGTAATCTTTTATGCCATGAAGCAACAGGTTATTCATTTGTCTTTTAATGTTTCAAGGAATTTACTCTGCTTAGCCAATTTTACAAGTGAGAGAATTTTGAGCTAGGCAAAACAAAGGCAAGCTCTTTGCATCTGCCCTTTCTGCAGTCCCCAGCAAGTCAAAGCAAACTAACACAATTCTTTGAGAAAAAGCAGTCTTCTTCCTTTAGATCCAGTGACCAGGGTCACGAAATGGGAATGTGGGCTACATTTTTCAAGACTACCACTGAGCAGAGAAGGTGGGTAAGGTAAAGGCAATTAAAAATGTTGCAAAGCTTTACTATCATTTCTATGCTGCCTTTGTCTTGACTCAGCATTTGCTTGGTTGCTATAAACCTTTGACTGTCTTCCAGAATTCCAATAAAGTTGATTTTGAAGCCATTGCTAATATTTTTGGTGTTTCTATAGATCAACAGATCCTTGGAGCTATCTACTCCACCTTTTTTTTTGATGTCACTCGTATTTATCCTTATGATAGTAATATTCAGAAAAAATATCATAAAAAGGGTACTCAATAATTTTGAACTAAATGCATGAGTGAGTAAATATTGAATGTTTCATAATTAAATTATTAGTTTGTCACCAAAATGTTCACCTAACATTCTGGAAAATAGATTTTCTTAAACATAAAGCCAAATTCTATAAAATAGATAAAACATCAGTTGCTTCTGGGAGAAGATAAGCATATGTCAAACTAAAACGTAAAGAATTCCGTAGTAATTAGAATTAATGATTCATTAAATATTATGTAAGAATGTCTTTATATCCACAAGATACTGTTATCACTTTAAAATCTACATAAATTTACAATTAAAAAAATCCATTGACTAAGTAATGTTAACTATAATCAACTAAATATTTTCTTCATGTGCTTTTGGTGACTAGTAAGAATAATTTAAAGAATAAACAGTAATAAAAATTTACTTTATGTGTTCTGGTTGTACCCCAGTCCCACACACACAAATATATTCCCCTGAAACTTAGTTTCACAGAGAATTCAACACATTAGGAAAAAATATTCTCTATTTCTAACCGAATAATTTATTGTTCCAGTAACTAAGAGTACCACCAGTAGACTGCCATTAGGTTATAGCCTCAGGAACTGCTTCAGATTCAAGACCTAATTCACCTAAGGTCATATTCCTTCCTGGAAAAAACACATATACCATGCCAACAGTAATTAAAAATAAAGTAGCTGGTGTGGTTATATTAATATCAGACAAAGTCAGTTTTAGGCAAAATGTATTATTAGATGTAAAGAGGATATTTCATAATGATAAATGGGCTACTCAAACAGGAATTTTAAATTTGTATGTTTCCAACGACTGTTTTAAGATATAAACACCAACAACTGGCAAAATTAAAATAAACCTCAAATCCTCAAAGGTAGTTGGGGATTTTAAAACAGAACAAGAGGATCTCTTCTCCTCCCTCATCTCTACTCCTCCAAAAGCAAAACAACCAAACAAATAGAAAACTAGTAAGGATATGAAGCCAAAAACGCCTTTGCCATCAAGTTGATTCCTGCTCATAGAGACCCTATAGGACAGAGTAGAGCTGGCACATAGAGTTTCCTAGGCTGTAATTTTTACAGACGCACACTGCCACATCTTTCTCCTGCAGAGCTACTGGTGGATTTGAACCACCAATATTTTGGTTAGCACCCAAGTGCTTAACCACTCTGCTACCAGGGCTCCTTAGTAAGGATATAGAAGACTGGAATAATACAATCAACCAAGTTAACCTAACTGACATTTTTGTAATCCTATACTTTCAAATGCAGAGTAATTCTCCTCAGGACCATGTAGACTACTTATTACATTCAATAATATGCTGGCCATAAATCAAATTTCAATAAACTTCTAACTTTTTGAACCATGGTGGAAATGAACTAGATATTAATGATAAATATTACAATTAAAAACTTTCAAGGTTTGATAATTAAGAAAAATAGTTATAAGTAATTCAGGGAACAAAAGAAAAAAATCACAATAGCAAATAGAAAAATGTATTGAACTGATGAAAAATAAAAATATGACTTACACACTTACTGGAACTCAGATGAAGTAGTGCTTAGAGAAAAAAGTATAAGCTTTAAATACATACATTAGAGAAAGAAAAATATTTAAAGTCAGTTACCTAAATGCTTATTTCAAAAGACTAGGAAAAAATATCCAAAGGAAATGCAAAGAAAGTAGAAGGAAATAATAAGAATAAAAACTGAAATCAATGAAAGAGAAAGCAAATATACATTAACAGTATTAAATTTTAGTTTTCTTTTTTAAAAGTATGACTAAAGTTAAAAAAAAAAATCCCTCAACACTAATCAAGGAAAATAAAAACTAAAAAGAATTACCAAAATGAGGTTTAAAGCAGGGGACATCATGTCATATAAAAGATACTTATAAGGATGAAAAACAAACTCAGAGCATACATTTGCCTCATATACATTAATATGTATATGTATATGTTGTTGTTAGGTGCCATTCAGTAGATTCTGACACACAGTGACCCTATGTACAACAGAACAAAACACTGCCTGGTTCTGCACCATCCTCACAATCTTTGCTATGCTTGAACCCATTGTTGCAACCACTGTGTCAATCCATCTCATTGAAGGTCTTCCTCTTTTTCACTCACCCTCACCTTACCAAGATTGATGTCCTTCACCAGGGACTGATCCCTCCTGATAACATGTCCAAAGTGTGTGAGACGTTGTCTCAAAATCCTTGCTTTTAAGGAGCATTCTGGATGTACTTCTTCCAAGACAGATTTTTTCCTTCTATTAGCTCTCCATGGTATAGTCAATATTCTTCGCCAACACAACAATTCAAAGGTGTCATTTCTTCTTTGATCTTCCTTATTCATCGTCCAGCTTTCACATGCATATTAGATGACTGAAAGCACCATGGCTCTGGTCAGGCACATCTTAAGTTTTCGTGGTGACAGCTTTGTTTTCAACACTTTAAAAAGGTCTTTTGCTGCAGATTTGCCCAATGCAATATATCTTTTGATTTCTTGACTGCTGCTTCTTTGAGTATTGATTGTGAATACAAGTAAAATGAAATCCTTGACAACTTCAGTCTTTTCTCTGTTTATCATGATGTTGCTTATTGGTCCATTTGTGAGGATTTTTGTTTTCTTTATGTTAAGGTGCAAGCCATACTGAAGGCTGTGATCTTTGATCGCCATCAGTAAGTGCTTCAAGTCCTCTTCACTTTCAGCAAGTAAAGTTGTGTCATCCGCATAAAGAAGGTTTTTAATGACTCTTCCTCCAATCCTTATGCCCTGTTCTCCTTCATATAGTCCAGTACCTCAGACTATTTGCTCAGCATACAGATTGAATAGGTATGGTGAAAGGCTACAACCCTGATACACAGCTTTCCTGACTTTAAACCATGTAGTATCCCCTTGTTGTGTTCAAAAGACTGCCTCTTGTTCTATGTACAGGTTCCTTGTGAGCACAGTTCAGGGTTCTGGAATTCCCACTATTTGAAATGTTATCCATAATTGGTTATGATACACGTAATTAAATGCTTTTGCGTAGTCAATAAAACACAGGAAAACATCTTTCTAGTAGTCTCTAATTTTAGCCAGAATCCATCTGACATCTGAAATGATATCCCTGGTTCCACGTCCTCTTCTGAATCTGGCTTGAATTTTTGGCATTTCCCTGACGATATACTACTGCAGTCACATTTTTTTTTTTATTGTACTTCAGGTGAAGGCTTACAGAACAAATAGCGTCTCATGAAACAGTAGTACATGTATTGTTTTATGACATTGGTTAACAACCCCACTACATATCAACCTTCTAACTTCTCAACATTTTTTTTGGTGAAAATACACATAGCCAAAGATACACCATTTCAAAAATTTCTATGTGCACAGTTCAGTGACATTCACTACACTTTTCCAATTGTGCTGCTATTCTCACTTAAGATGAAGGCTTACAGAACAAAATAGTTTCTCATTTAAAAGTTGCTACACGTGTTGCCTTATGACAATCGTTAACAATCCCACAACACATAAAAAATATACTTATTCAATCACCTATCCCTATCACTACCTTCCTTGTCCCCTTCTGCCTTCTCATCCTTGTCACTGGATTACTGTACATCATTAGTCCCATTTGGTTTTAAGGGGCTGCCCACTCCCAGGCTAAACAGCGAACCTTGGAGATAACTTCACGACTGAGCTAAAACGGTGTCTGGGGGCCATACTCTCAGGGTTTCTCCAGTCTCCTTTAGGTCAGTAATCTGGTCTTCTTTTTTTTTTTTTTTTTTTTTTGAGTTAGAATTATGTTCTACAACCTTCTCCAGCTCTGTCCAGAATCCTCTGTTTTGATCCTGGTCAGAGCAGTCAGTGGTGGTAGCCAGGCACCATCTAGCTGTACTGGAATCAGACCGGTGGAGGGCTTGGTAGATGTGGACCATTAGTCCTTTGGAGTAATCTTTTCCTTGTATCCTGTTTTCTTCGTTCTCCCTTGCTCTAGAAGGGATGAGACCGGTGTAGTATCTTAGATGGCCGCTCACAGGCTTTTAAGACCCCAGAAGCTACTCACCAAGGTAGAATATAGAACATTGTCTTTATAAACTGTGTTATGCTAATTGAGCTAGATTTTCCCCGAGACCATGGTCCCCACAGCCATCCACCCAGCAATTCAGTCCCCCAGGAAGTTAGGATGTGTCTATGCGGCTTCCATGACATTTCCTCATACAAGTTGTGCTAATTTCTCCTGTATTGTGTACTGTCTCAACCTTCACCCAAGATACCACTTACCTATTGCCTATTTAGTATTCCCCCCAACCCCTCCCATGCCTGGTAACCAATAAACATTGTTACATTTTGTGTGTGAAATTTTTCAAGGGTTTTTACAATAGAGGTCTCATACAATATTTGTCCTTTTGTGATTGACTTATTTCACTCAGCATAATGTCCGCTAGTTTCATCCATGTTATGAGATGCTTCACAGATTCATTGTTGTTCTTTCTCATTGCATAGTACTCCATTGCATGTATGTACAATAGTTTGTTTATCCATTCATCTGTTGATGGGCATCTAGGTTTTCTCCATCATTTTGCAATTGTGAACAATGCTGCCATGAACATATGTGTGCATATCTCTGTTCGAGTGACCACTCTTATTTCTCTAGGATATATTCCTAGGAGTGGGATTGCTGGATCAAATGGTATGTCTATTTCTAGCTTTCTGAGGAAGCGCCATATCATTTTCCAAATGGTTTTATCATTTTGCATTGCGACCAGCAGTGCATATGAGTTCCGATCTCCCTGCAGCCCCTCCAACATTTGTTATTTCCAGTGTTTTTGATTCGTGTCAGTAATACCGGTGTGAGATGGTATCTCCTTGTGGTTTTAATTGTCATTTCTCTAATGGCTAGTGATCGAGAGCATTTCTTCATGTGTCTGTTGGCCATTCGAATGTCTTCTTTGGTGAAGTGTCTGTTCATTTCCTTTGCCCATTTTTTAATAGGATTATTTGTCTTTTTGTTGTAGAGGTGTTGGATTTTCTTGTAGATTATGGAGATTAGACCTTTGTCTGATTTTTACTGTCCAAAAATTTTTTCCCAGTCTGTAGGTTCTCTTTTCACTCTTTTGGTGAAGTCTTTTGAGGAGCACAGGTGTTTGATTTTTAGAAGATTCCAGTTATCTAGCTTCTCTATTAGGGTTTGTGCATTGATGGTTATGGTTCATATCCTGTTAATGCTGTGTATTAAGGCCTGTAGTGTTGGTCCTATTTTTCTTCTAAGAGCTTTATCCTTTTAGGCTTTATATTCAGGTCTTTGATCCATTTTGAAGTAGTTTTTGTATACGGTGTGAGGTATGGGTCCTGTTTCATTTTTTTGCAGATGGATATCCAGTTTTGCTGGCACCATTAGTTAAAAAGACCGTCTTTTCCCCATTTGATGGACTTTGGGCCCTTGTCAAAGATCAGGTGACAGTAGGTGGATGGATTTACATCTGGGTTCTCAGTTCTGTTCCATTGGTTAATGTATCTGTCATTGTACCAGTACCAGGCTGCTTTGACTACTGTAGCTGTATCGTAGGTTCTGAAGTCAGGTAGTGTGAGTCCTCCAACTTTATTCTTGTTCTTCAGTAGTGCTTTACTTATTCAGGGCTTCTTCCCTTTCCATATAAAATTAATGATTAGTTTTTCCAACTCTTTGAAGAATGTTGTTGGTATTTGTATCGGGATTGCATTGTATTTGTAAATTGCTTTGGATAGAGTTGTCATTTTCACAATGCTGAGTCTGCCTATCCATGAGCATGGTATGTTTTTCCATTTATGTAGATCCCTTTGGGTTTCATGCAGTAGTGTTTTATAGTTTTCTTTGTATAGGTCTTTTACATCCCTGGTCAGATTTATTCCTAAGTATTTTATCTTTTTAGGGGCTATTATAATTGGTATTGTTTTCCTGATTTCCTTTTCATCGTTCTCCTTATTAGAGTATAGGAATCCAACTGATTTTCGAATGTTTAGCTTGTATGCTGCTACTCTGCTGAATCTTTCTATTAGTTCCAGTAGATTTCTCGTGGAGTCTTTATGGTTTTTTATGTATAGTATATCATCTGCAAACAGGGACAGTTTATCTTCTTCATTACCAATTTGGATACCCTTTATTTCTTATTCTTGCCTTATTGCTCTAGCTAGAACTTCCAGCACAATGTTAAATAGGAGTGGTGATAAAGGGTATCCTTGTCTTACTCCTGTTTTCAAGGGGAATGATTTCAGCCTGTCTCCATTAAGAATGATGTTGGCCATTGGTTATGCATAGATGCCCTTTATTATGTTGAGAAATTTCCCTTTTATACCTATTTAAGTGAGAGTTTTTATCAGTAATGGGTGTTGGACTTTGTCAAATGCCTTTTCTGCGTCAACTGAGATGATCATGTGATTCTTTTCTTTCCTTTTATTTATGTGGTGGATTACGTTGATTGATTTTCTAATGTTGAACCATCCTTGCATACCTTGTATGAATCCTACTTGGTCGTGGTGTATTATTTTTTTGATATGATGCTGAATTCTACTCACTAGAATTTTGTTGAGAATTTTTCATCTATATTCATGAGAGATATTTGTCTGTAATTTTCTTTTTTTGTGACGTCTTTGCCTGGTTTTGGTATCAGCGTTATGCTGGCTTCATAGAATGAATTTGGAAGTGTTGCTTCCTCTTCTATGCTCTGAAATAGCTTGAGTAGTACTGGTACAAGCTCTTCTATAAATGTTTTGTAGAGTTCTTCAGTGAAGCCATGTGGGCCAGGGCTTTTTTTGGTTGGGAGTTTTTTTAATTCCCTTTAAATCTCTTCTCTTGTTATGGGTCTGTTCAGATTTTCAACATCACTTTGTTGTATTTTGGGTAGGCCATGTGTTTCTAGAAATTTATGCATTTCCTCTAGGTATTCAAATTTGTTGGAGGATAGTTTTTCATAATATTCTGTTATAATCCTTTTTATTTCGGTTGGGCATGTTGTAATGTCTCCCATTTCATTCTTTTTGGGTTATTTGTGTCCTCTCCTGTTTTTCTTTTGTCAGTCTGGCCAGTGGTTTGTCAATTTTGTTGATTCTTTCAAAGAAACAACTTTTGGTTTTGTTGATTCTTTCTACTGTTTTTCTGTTCTCTATTTCATTTATTTCTGCTCTGATCTTTACTGTTTCTTTTCTTCTGGTGGTTGTGGGCTTTTTTTGCTGTTCTCTTTCTATTTGTTTTAGTACTGTAGTTAATGTTTTGATTTTGTCCCTTTCTTGTTTTTTGATATGTGCATCTATTGCTATAAATTGTCCTCTGAGGACTGCCTTTGCTGTGTCCCAAAGGTTTTGGTATGATGTGTTTTCATTCTCATTTGATTCTAGGAATTTTTTGATTCCATCTCTGATTTCTTCTATTACCCAGTGATGCATAAGCAGGGCAGTATTCAGTTTCCATGTCATTGATTTTTCTCCCTTGCTCTTTCTATTGTTAATTTCTACCTCTGAAATCTTATTGTTTATCTTTTGGATTTCTAATTGTTGTTTTTGTACAATCTCTAGTTGTGAATTTATTTTGGTATTTTGTTCCTGCATTATTATCCTGAATTCTTCTAATTTTTTTGTCTGTATTTTCCTTGAATTTGTCTGTTTTTTCCCTATGTTTGTCAGCTTTTGCCTCAGCTCTTGGAGAATTCTGAGCATTAGAGATTTGAATTCCCTATCAAGTAGTTCTAGTGCATTTTCTTCCACTGGAAAGTCATCTGGTGTTTCATATTGGATGTCTACTGGAACTGTCCTGTCCTGTTTTTGTAAGTGTTTTGATATTATCTGCTGTCTTTGGGGCATTCATTCAGTAGTTATTTTTCTCTTTTATTGATTGTAGATTTGTTTGTTTTGTCCCTGTATTTTAAAAAAATTGACTATGTCTGAGTAGACGGACTGTGTGTTCTCTGTTGTTTACTCGTCTGTGGGCACAATACTTTTCGCCTCCTTCTCCAACTGGCAGGGTCAGTCACTCAGATATGGTACGGCAGGGCAGGTCTAGCTGAAGAGGAGTTACTGGGATGGGTTGTTTGTGGCATTTACTAAGGCCACCAGTGTGGGTCGGTAATCATTGCAGGGCAGGTTCCAGTAGGCCGTGCCTGTGCTGCTTGGTGGTATGTTGTTAAGTGCACGGTGCAGGTAGGCAGGATGTAGCAGAGAGATTGTTATGTGTGGAGCTAAGATGGATATGGGAGAGAGGAAAGAGGAACAGTAGCCAAAAAGATACAAACAAACAAAAAAGAACACTAGGGGAGTTTGCCATTTGATTAGAGAGATGAGAGACTATGAAATGGAGAAAGACAGAAAAGGGAAGAGGAAGAAAAGAAAAGAATGAATAAATAAAAATCGGTTAAGTTAAATAACCACAAAGTTCCCAGGGATCCAACTGGTGCAGCTATGAGGTCTGGGGAAGTCGCTCTCAGGTGTTGCAGTACAGCCTGGCTAGAAGGCATAGAGGTATACAATGTCAGGTATTCAGGGAACAGAAAGAGAAGGAAGATATAGAGAGATTTGAAACTCAGTAATTAAGATAGACAAAAACGGAAAAAGAGGGAAAAGAAAAGAAAACAAATTAAAAAAAAAAAGAACAAGAAAAGCCCCCAAAAAACAGAAAAAAAAAAATGAAAAAAAAAAACGCCCTCAGGGATCACTCTGCATGTCTGTGCAAGCTGAGGGGGTATTCTCCTTGCCATGCAGCACCACCTGGCCATACAGGACTCCCAACTCAAGAAAAGTAAAAGAAAACAAACAAACAATTCAAAACAAACAAATGAACAAAATCCCCGGGATCCCACCAGCACGGCAGCCCAGACTGGGAAGCAGCTCCACACTCTAATGGAGTTCCACGGCCCCTCAGGAAGAAGCAAAGATGGTGCACACAGCCAGGTATTTGAGTGAAAGGAGGAGGAGGTGGTGAGAGGTAAGGAAGAAATCAAAAGAAGCAGAAAAAAAAGCAACACCAGAGGCCAACAAATGGCACTCGGAGAGCCAGCTTGTGCAGGCTGGTGGAATCCAAGCATCCGGTGTTTCCCGGACAAGAGACTGTGTCCGTGGGAAGCAGAGGAGGCCGAGTGTGGGTGAAGAAGGGTAGAGAGTGGGAAAGCATATATCCCAAATTACCGGAGCTCTGTAGCCCCTCGGGAAGAAACAAAGATGGAGCATGGAGCCAGGTATTTGAGTGAAAGGAGGGGGAGGTGTTGAGAGGTAAGGAAGAAATCAAAAGAAGCAGAAAAAAGCAACACCAGCAGACAACAAATGGCACTCAGAAAGCCGGCCCGTTTGGGTGTGTGGAATCCAAGCAGCCAGTGTTTCCCAGACAAGAGATTGTGGCCACGGGAAGCAGAGGAGGCCGAGTGGGGGTGAAGAAGGGTGGGGGGTGGGAAAGCATATATTGCAAATTACTGGCTGTTTTGTCTCCTGCTGGAAGCTCTGTGAAGCTGCTTTCTCGTACCCCCTGTTTGCTGGTTTCTGATAGGAGTCCAAGATGGCAGATCCACACTGTGTTAGCTGGTACGGGACCTCTGTGTGAATCTCTCCTTGTTCTCCATTCTGTGTCAGTTTTCTCAGTCCATTTGGTGGTTGGATGAGTTCTTTATTTCTTCATTTGATGTTTTAGGGTTTCAGGATTGTTGTTTTCTCTGTTTGGCTTCGTTTTTCAGATCTTTGCTGTGGAGGGACGGCGTGGTGCTTCTGCCTAGAGCACCATTTTTCCGGACTCTCCTGCAGCCACTTTTGAATGATCTTCAGCAAAGATGTGTATATTTGATATTGATAGATAGATAGATAGATAGATAGACAGATAGATATATGGATGGATGGATATGTACATATATATGTATATTTTTATCGTTCTTTTGTTTAAAACCAACAAAAAATAAGTTTTATTCAGAAGAGATAAAGAACTTTTATTGATCAATAAAGACACACACCCAACAAAAATGGACACAAATTTTTTAAAGGCATTTCATAGAAACATATTTACAAATAACCAATAAGCGTATGAAAAGGTGATCAACTCTAAGAGTTAGTCAAGCATGTAAATAAAACCACAATCAGGTTACAATCACTCTCTGAAATGTATTAAATAGGCTAACAATATCAAGTGTCCATGAAGTTGAGTAGCAATCAGAACTTTCTTACTTTGCTAGTGGAAATATAAGTTAGTACAAAACAAAAACAAAACTAAATTTAAAACTAAACCTATTTCCATCATTTAGCAGTTCAACCAAAAATGAATGACTGCCTGTATCCACCAGGAGGTGTATAGAAGAATCACCTTGTTTATTCATGATAGCCTCAAACTGAAAACCACGCTAATGTATATTGAAAATTGAATGGGTAAATTAACTGGGGTGTTTTTATTGGAATACTATACAATAAAAATGAAGAACTACTGCTCCAGACAGCTACACTGATGGATTTTATGACCCTAATTTTGAGAAAAAAAGCATGACACAAAGGAGTAGATATAAACAACATGATTTTATTTATACAAATTTCAAGAGCAGGTACAATATATCTATGGTGTTAGAGTAATGGTTACCTGTAGGAATGTATTGACAAGAATATGGCACAGGAGAGCCCTTTGAAGTGTAAACTGTGTTCTATATATCGACTAGAATGATTTGTTTTTGCCTTAATATTTGTGCAAAGTAGTGTACTGTATCTCAATACACCTTTTTATTTTTTAAAGCACATTCTAAAGCCTATATACAGGATGAATTATAAAAAAATTAACAAACTCTAGTAGCAATGGTGACTTATATTGGGAAATCAATAAAAATAGAGCAAAGGAGCAAGATTCAAGGGATACTTTTGAGATGGAACTATCTGGATCTGTTCGCAGGATGGCATGGGTTTGTCAGATGAAATAAAATGCTTGTTTATTACTGGAAGATTAGAGAGGGTAGGAGTCTCTAGTGGCACAACAGTTAATGCATTTAATTTGATTGGATGTTCAAATCCATCTAGAGGTGCTTCATACAAAGGCTTGGCAATCTACTTCCAAAAACTAGCCATTAAAAACCTGAAGGAGCTTCGCTCTATTCTGGCACATAAGAGGTCGCCATGAGTCTGAATTGACTGCTTAGGGAGCGGTAGAGTAAATAGACATGTTTTTACACAGAAGAACACTAAATTTTAGATTTTCAAAGTACCTTTTACTTACCAAAATGAACACTTACATAAAAAAGAAAAAAGGAAAAAGTGATAAAAACAACTTCTAATTCCAAGTTGAAAAACATATGGATTCAAATATATCCTGGTACTTATACTCATAATGTAATTAAATTTTCAGTTTGCCTAGGTATGTGCTTAGTATGCTTAAATCTGTTGTAATAAATTATCAAACACACTGCACAACTGGCCTTATTTTTCTTTTTTACAGAAAGACTCATTAGAAGTCACCAACTTATCTTTAAATTCTTTGAACGTGGTGCAAAAGCTGAATTCATACAGTTATGTGCTAACTGCAGACAGCTTGCCTCACTGATCTTGCTGATTGAGATGTGTTAGGAATGGGTTCTGGTGAATGATGATTTGTATCTATTGCTATTTAAATACCTTGTAATAAAACATTTTTTTCTTGTTCAGCACAAGTGGTCAGTGAGATATTTTCCAAAACATTTTTCAGAATGTTGATAAGCTCTGATGTACTTAAAGAATTTTAGGTTTTTTTTTTTCTCCCTATTGCCTGTGTTTTCTCATCTCTTATTGATCTTTTGATTTAAAATGACATATTAAGAACACTTGAACTTTTCCAATTAGTTATTATCCTGATAATTAAGTGTATATCTAGGTATAATTTTATCACTAGGATGCTGTAATACATGTGAAAATATTTTCTTTAACTTTCCAAAATAGTTTGTTGCTCAGTTTTGTTTAATATGTATGTCTTAGTTATCTAGTGCTGCTATAACAGAAATACCACAAGTGGGTGGCTTTAATGAATAGAAATTTATTCTCTCACAGCTTAGGAGGCTAAAAGTCCAAATACGGGCAGCAGCTCTAAGGGAAGTCTTTCTCTTTCTGTCGGCTCTAAGGGAGGGCCCTTGCCATCAATCATCCCTTGGGTCTAGGAATTTCTTAGCGCAGGGACACCAAATCCAAAGGACAACTCAGCTGGCTCTTCTTGCTTGGTGGTAATGAGATCTCCCTCCTCTCTGCTCAATTCTCTCCTTTATATCTCAGGCGAAATTGACTCAAGATACACTCATTAGCATAACTGCCTCTGATTATGCCTCATTAACATCATAGAGGTTAGTAATCACAATAAACAGGATAATCACATCAGAGCACAAAATGGTGGACAGTCACACAATACTGGGAATCATGGCCTAGCCAAGTTGACACACATTTTTTGGGGGGACACAATTAAATCCATAACAATGTACTTCATTTTTTGTAGTCTTTCTATTGTGAAAACACCATGAATCAATTATTTTCCCAATTTAAAACAATTTCAATTATTCCAGCATTTGGTTCAATTTTTCACTATAAGTTTCATTCAATAACAATATCTATTTAAAGGCACTACTGAGATTTTTTTTTAATAATAAGATAATCAATTTTTCTGTCTGTTCCATCTTTACAGATTCCAAAACATTCATTATCTTGTTAGTGGATGCCTTTGAGTCAATTCTGACTCATAGTAATCCCATGTACAAAAGAACTAAATAGTACCCAGTCCTGTGTCATCCACACAAGAGTTGTCACACTTGAGCACATTGTTGCAGCCACTGTGTCAATCCATCTCCTTTAGGGTCTTCTTCTTTTTCACTGATCCTCTACATTAGCAAGCATAGTGTCCTTCTCAGGGACTGATCCCTCCTTATAACATATCCAAAGTATGTGAGATGTTGTCTCCACATCCTTGCTTGTAAGGAGCATTCTGGCTGTACTTCTTCCAGGACAGATTTGTTCCTTCTTTTGGCCGTCCATGGTATAGTCAATATTCTTTGTCAACACCATAATTCAAAGGCATCAATTCTTCTTCAGTCTACCTTATTCATGGTCCACCTTTCACATGCATATGAGGCAAATGAAAATGCTATTGCATGGGTCAGGCCCACCTTAGTCTTCAAAGTGGAATCTTTGCGTTTTAACACTTTCAGGAGGTCTTTTGAGCAGATTTTCCCAACGCATTGTGTCTTTTGATTTCTTGACTGCTGCTTTTATAGGTATTGACTGTAGATTCAAATAAAACGAAATCTTTGACAACTTCAAACTTTTTCTCTGTTTATCATGATGTTGCTTATTATTCCAGTTGTATTTTTGATTTCTTAATGTTGAGATGTAATCCAAACCGAAGGCTGTGATCTTTGATCTTCATCAATAAGTGGTTCAAGTCTTCTTCACTTTCAGCAAGCAAGGTTGTATCATCTGCATAAAGCAGGTTGTTAATGAGTCTTCCTTCAATCTTTATGCCCTGTTCTTCTTCTTATAGTCCAATATCTCAGATTATTTGGTCAGCATACAGATTGAATAGGTATGGTGAAAGGATACAACCCTAGCACACACTTTTCCTGAACTTAAACCATGCAGTATCCCTTTGTTGTCTTCAAAAGACTGCCTCTTCATCCATATACAGGTTCCTCATGAGCACAATTAACAGTTTTGGAATTCTCATTCTTCGAAATGTTATCCTTAATTTGTTATGATCCACATAGTCAAATGCCTTTGCATAGTCAATAAAACACAGGTAAACATCTTTCCGGTATTCTCTGCTTTTAGTCAGGATCCATCTGACATCAGCAATGATATCCCTTATTTCATGTTCTCTTTTGAATCTGGCTTGAATTTCTGGCAGTTCCCTGTAGATGTACTGCTGCAGATGCTTTTGAATGATCTTCAGCAAAATTTTACTAGTGTGTAACATTAATGATATTAGATAATTTCTGCATTCAGTAGCATTTCCTTTCTTTGGAATGGGCATAAATATGAACCTCTTCCAGTTGGTTGGCCAGGTAGCTGTTTTCCAAATTTCTTGGCATAGATGAGTGAGCACATCCAGCACGGTATCCATTTATTGAAACATTTCAACTGGTAATCCTTCAATTCCTGGGGCCTTGTTTTTCACCAAATGCCTTCAGTGCAGCGTGGACCTCTTCCTTCAGTACCATTGGTTCCTGAGCATATGCTACATCTTGAAATGGTTGAACACTTACTAATTCTTTTTGATATACTGACTCTGTGTATTCCTTCTGTCTTCTTTTGATGCTTCCTGAGTTGTATCTTCTGGCAGTATATCAGACAATGTTCCGCTGCTATTCATAAGGTTTTCACTGGTCAATTCTTTTCAGGAGTAGACTGCATGATCCTTCCTCTTAGTCTGGAAGCTCATCTGAAACCTGTCTGCCATGAGTGATCCTGCAGGTATTTGAAAACTGGTGGCATAACTTCTAGCATCACAGCAACATGAAAGCCCCCAAAGTATGACAAACTGACAGACACTTGGTGGCTCAGTATCTTATGCTTTATATATTAGTCATAGTTTAGTAATTTTTCACACAGAAAATATTGAAATTATCAAGGATCTCATTTTAATTGGATCTACAATTAACACTCAAGGAAGCAGCAGTCAAGAAACCAAATGATGTATTGCATTGGTCAAATATGCTGCAAAAGACCTCTTTGAAGTGTTTACAAACAAAGATGTCACTTTGAGGACTAAGGTGTGCCTGACCCAAGCCACCAGATTTTCAATCACCTTATATGCATGAGAAAGCTGGACAATGAATAAGAAAGACCAAAGAAGAATCAACACATTTGAATTATGGTGTTCACAATACTAAAAATACCATGGACTGCCAGACAAATGTTCAAATCTATGTTGGAAGAAGTACCGCCAGAATGCTTGTTAGAAGCATGGATTGCCAGACTGCATCTTATATACTCTGGACATGTTACCAGGAGGGACCAGTTCCTGGAGAAGGGCATCGTGCTTGGTAACGTAGAGGGTCAGTGAAAAAGAGAAAGATCCTCAGTGAGATGGATTGACACAGTGGCTGCAACAACGGGCAGAAATATAGCAAGGATTGTGAGGGTGGTACAGGACCAGGCAGTGTTTCATTCTGTTATACGTAGGCATGCTATGAGTCAGAACCAACTCGAGAGCACCTAACAACAACAATTTAGTAATTATAAAGTTGATTTGTGGATTTAACATTCTTATTAAATTATTAGAAAGTAATAATGTGTTTGCAGTTTATTAATACAAATATAAATAAGAGATTTATAGAATTTTATCCTTGAATTTGACTCCAAAAATTAATCTCAATTCTTCTATTATCACTACATGACCTCAAATCTGATGGTCTATTCATTGTTTATGCTATTTTGGTCATTTTTGCAATATTGTTATCCCTATTTCCAACAGTAGGATAAAAATAAAACTAAACATTTATGGATTCCATATGCTCTATTTCTGATTTTTATCACTGTAATACACAGATATGAATGAGGCTCTTGATTAAATACACTAAGACAATAGCCTTCTAAATATCCTTACTATATGAATACTTCCTACTCGAAATTATTTTTTATACTAGAGCCAGAGTGATCTTTTTAAAATTTTGGGTCTGATTATGTCATTCTCTTTCTAGAAACCTTTCCATCTTTTCCCACTGCTTTAGGATAATAACCAAAATATTTAACAAGGGCTCTCAATAGTCACTCCACCTAGAAGACCTCTACATTGTAGCACATACTTATCTCTCTAGTCCCCTCTCAGTCCACTCTGTGCCTCTGTTTCAACTATAACATTTGAGCTTAAGTGTCAGTGCTTATTCTAGAGTCTGAGAATTTTCATTTTCAAATGTTCTTCCCTGTACCTGTAACTTTACGCCTTTCCTGTCCTTAAGTCTCTTGACCTAATTAACTCCTACTCAGCCTTCATATTTAAAAACAACATTTCTTTCTTCTTTTTTAGGGAAGCTTTCCATAATGCCGCAGGACAAGTCAGGTTGCCTACCCATATGTTTATAATAAATTGCAAGCTCTCTCATAGTATTTATCATTTTAATTTTATTTTATTGTTATGAATATTTAATTAATATATGTCATCAGTCTAACTGAAAACTTCATAAGAAGAACCTTGCCTCTTTTTCTTGTCATGTTATCTTACACAACTGTCATAGTACCACCTACTTGTTAAGCATTTGATCAACAGTTGTTGAATAATCAAAAGTTGTTGAAATCGTCATGCAATCTAAAAGTTTGTTTTCCTCATTTTTTGAATAAAATAGTTATAGCAATATATCCAATATAAGTGAGAAAATGTAGTTATTTTTATATTTAAGAATTTGTCAAATGCATCTTAGTATAAAATCAATCCTTATGAATTTTGTTTGTAGATTCTTATAAATTAACAGCAAAAAATCAGGAATATGTGAAAATGACTCTAAAAGCTTTTAAATAATCTAAGGCCAAAATATATAGTATTAGGAACAATACCTACAGTAAGCATACAAAAAATACATTTTTTTCAAGGGAATAAATTATGTTACTTCAGTCTTATTTTTTAAAAGGTATAGTTTTGAGTGAAAGTAAGGGATGTTTTCATATTAAAAAGTGTTTACACTAGGTGGTTTACAATGCAAAGCTGTTTGTTGGTGGTTTGGGGCATGCCTTTTCTTTCCCTGCGGCACTCTTTAGAAAAGTGGTTCTTTTTGTGGAAATAATGCTTTCTCAGAGCCAACACTAAAGCACTGAATCCTGCAGTGCTTCAGATCTACCTGCTCTTTGATGAATGAGGATCAACAGAGGTTTCTGGGGATATACAGGTTATCAGAGGAAAAAAAAAATTTAATGTCTTTCTACCACCTCAGCTATTCAGGCAAAACACTGAATACAAGGTGAACCCTAAGGGTACATACTGTGTACAAACAGAAAGTGCAGCATCAAAAATATACTGTGCATAGAGCTAACAGCTAAAAAATAATGAATGGCTTAACAATACTACCATATATAAATGCTGGAAAATATGTTATTAAATTTTCTGTTACTGTCTTATGTGAAATAAGCTCCCTACATTATCACAATTTATTAATATGACTTCATGTGACTTTTTTTGGCCTCAATGGCAAAAATTTTAGGATAACATAATATTTAAAATGGAGTTGAGGTGCGTAACATTACAATCTGTTTACTTATTTAATGTGGATTTGTATTTTTTTATTATGTTTTAGGTGAAAGTTTACAGAGCAAATTAGTTTTTCTTTCAAAATTTTATACACAGATTGTTTTGTGACATTGGTTGCAATCCCCACAATATGTCACCCTGGGTTTCCCATGTCCATTCATTCAGGTTTCCTGTCCATTCCTGCCTTTTCTTCTTTGCTTTTGGGCAAGTGTTGCTCATTTCATCTCCTATAACTGATTGTACTAAGAAACACGATCCTCAAGTGTATTATTATTTATTTTATAGATCTGTCTAATTTTTGGCTGAAAGGTGGGCTTTGGGAGTGGCTTCATTTCTGGGTTAGTAGGGTATCTGGGGGCATAGTCTTGGGGTTTCTCTAGTCTCTGTCAGACCAGTGAGTCTGGACTATTTTTGTGAGTTTGAATTTTATTCTACATTTTTCTCCCACTCTACATGGGAATCCTTATTGTGATTCCTGCCAGAGCAGTCAGTGGTAGTAGCCGGGCATCATCTAGTTCTTCTGGGCTCATGTGGGTGGATGTTGTGGTTCATGTGTCCCATTAGTCCTTTGGACTGGTATTTTCCTTGTGTCTTTGGTTTTCTTAGTTCTACTTTGCTCCAAACGTGATGGGACCAATAGATGTATTGTAGATGGCTGCTCACAAGCTTTTAAGACCCCAAATGCTACACATCAAAGTAGGATGTAGAACATTTTCTTTGTGAACTATGTTATGCCAATTGACCTAGATATTACCTGACACTATAGTCCCCAGCCCTCAGCCCCAGTAACTCAGTCCCTCAAGGTGTTTGGATGTATCTAGGAAACTTCTGTGGTTTTGACTTGGTCAAGTTGTGCTAACTTCTCCTATATTGTGTGTTGTCTTTCCTTTTACCAAAGTTAACACTTATCTAGTATCTAGATGGATTGACACAGTGGCTGCAACAATGGATTAAAGTGTAACAACTGTTGTGAGCATAGCACAGGACAGGGCGGTGTTTTGTTTTGTTGTTCACAGGGTCACTATTAGTTGGAGTCAACTGGATGGCACTTAACAACAACAACAATTATCTAGTTAGTGATTTCCCCTCTCCACGCATCCACTCCCTTGCAACCATCAAACATTGTTTTTTTCCGTGTGTAAACCTTTTCTTGAATTTTTATGATAGTGGTCTCATAAAATATTTTTCCTTTAGTGATTGACCTATTTGATACAGCATCATGCCTTTCAGATGCATCTATGTTGTGAGATATTTTGGGGATCCATCATTGTTCTTTATCATTGTGTAGTATTTGATTGTGTGTATGTACCATAGTTTGTTTATCAATTCATCTGTTGATGAGCACTTAGGTTGTTTCTATCTTTTTGCTATTGTGAATAATGATGCAATGAACATAGGTGTGCATATATTTATTACTGTGACAGCTCTTATTTCTCTTGGATATTTGTCTAGTAGTAGGATTGTCTGATCTTATGGTATTTCTATTTCTCATTTTTTAAGAAGGCACCATATCATTTTCCATAGTGGTTGTACCATTTTACATCGCCACCAGCAGTGCATAAGTGTTGCAAGCTCCCCTCAACCTCTACAACATTTGTTCTTTTCTTTTTTTTTTGATTAGTGCCAGTAATGTGGGGATGAGATGGTCTCTCATTTACTTTTGATTTGCATTTCTCTAATGGCACAGTAGTTAAGAGCTTGACTGCTAACCAAAAGATTGGCAGTTTGAATCCACCAGCTGCTCTTTGAAAACCCTATGGAGCAGTTCTACTCTGTCCTATAGGGTCGCTATGAGTTGAAATCAACTCAGGGGCAATGGATTTGGTATGGTTAATGGCTAATGATTGGGAGTATTTCCTCATCTGTCTGTTAGCCACCTGGATGTCTTCTTTGGTTAAGTGTCTGTTCATATCCTTTGAGCATTTTTAAATTGGATTATTTGTCTTTTTGTTATTGAAGTGTTGAAGTATTCCATAGATTTCAGAGATTAGACCTTTGTCAGATACTTTGTAGCCAAAAATTTTCCCAGTCATTAAGTTCTGTTTTTACTCTTTTGGTGAAGTCAGTGATGAGCATAAGTGTTTAATTTTTAGGAGCTCCTAGTAATCGAGTTTATCTTCTAGTGTTTGTGAATTTTTCGTTATCGGTTGTATTGAATGTATGTCATGTATTAAGACTCCTAGTGTTGTCCTTATTTTTTCTTTCCTGGTCTTTGTTGTTTTAGTTTTTACGTTTAGGTCTTTGATCCATTTTGAGTTAGCTTTTGTGTATGGTGTGAGGTTTGGGTCCTGTTTCATTTCTTTACAGATGGACATCCAGTTTTGCCAGCAAATTTTTGTTAAAAAGACTGTCTTTTCTCAATTTAATGGACTTTGGTCCTTTGCCAAAGACCAACTGACAATAACCAAAAAAAAAAAAAAAAAAAAAAAGCCCAAACCCATTGCCATCAAGTTGATTTTGACTCATAGTGACCCTATAGGACAGAGTAGAACTGCCCCATAGGGTTTCCAAGGAGGACCTGGTTGATTTGAACTGCTAACCATTTGGTCAGCAGCCAAACTCTTAACCACTACACCACCAGGATTTCCACCAGGTGAGCATAGGTGGATAGATTTATGTCTAGTTTCTCTATTCTGTTCCATTGGCTTATGTATCTGTCTTTGTACCAGTACCAGGCTGTTTTGACTACCATGGCTGTATACTAGTTTCTTAGATCAGGTAGTGTGAGGTCTCCTACCTTGTTCCTTTTCTTCAATAATGCCTTGCTTATTTGGTGCCTCCTTCCTTTCCATATAAAGTTGGTGATTAGTTTTTCCATCTAGTTAAGGAAAGCTGTTGGTATTTGAATGGGAATTGCATTTTATCTGGGTATCGCTTTAGGTAGAATTGACAGTGTCACAATATTGAGTCTTCCTATCCATGAGTATTATATGTTTTTCTGTTTATATAGGTCTCTTTTGGTTTCTTGTAATAGCGTTTTGTAGTTTTATTTGTATAGGTCTTTTACGACCCTGGTTAGGTTTATTTCTAAGTATTTTATCTTTTTAAGGGCTATTATAAATGGCATTGTTTTCCTGATTTCCTTTTTGAAGTTCTTGTTGTTGGTCAATAGGAATTCAACTGATTTTTGTATGTTGATTTTGTATCCTGCCACTATGTTGAAACTTTCTATTAGGTCCAGTAATTTTCTTGTGGAATCTTTGGTGTTCTCCATGTATAGGATCATATCATCTGGCAGTAGGGATAGTTTTACTTCTTCCTTTCTAATTTGGATGCCCTTTATTTATTTTTCATGCCTTATTGCTCTAGCTAGAACTTCCAGCACAATTTTCAATAGGAGTGGTAATAAAGGGCATTCATGTTTTCTTCGTTTTCTCAGGGGGGAATGCTTTCAGCCTCTCTATGTTAAGAATGAGGTTGGATGTTTGTTTTGTATAGATGTCCTTTATTATGTTCAGTAATTTCCCTTCTATTCCTATTTTACTGAGACTTTTTATCAAGAATGGGTATTGGACTTCATCAAATGCCTTTTCTTTGTCAACTGAGATGATCCTGTGATTCTTTTCTTTTGTTCTATTTATGTGGTTGATTAGGTTGATTGATTTTCTAATGTTGAATCATCTTTGCCTATCTTGTAATTGCATTTGGTTGTGGTGTATTATTTTTTTTATATGATGCTGAAATTTATTGGCTAGAATTTTGTTGAAAATTTTTGCATTTATATTCGTTAGTGATATCTGTCTATAATTTTCTTTACTTTTTTTTTTTGTGGTGTCTTTGCCTGACCTTGGTATCAGGGTTATGCTGGCTTCATAGAATGAATTTGGGGGTATTCCTTTGTTTTTATGCTCTGAAATAATTTTAGTAGTACTGGTATAAGCTCTTCTCTGAATGTTTGGTAGAATTCTCCAGTGAAACTGTCTGGGCCAGGGCTTTTTTTGTTGGGAGTTTTTTTATTACCTCTTCAATCTCTTTTCTCTTGTCGTGGGTCTGTTCAGATTTTTTATCTCACTTTGTGTTAATTTAGGTAGGTAGCGTGTTTCAAGAAATTTGTCAGTTTCCTCTAGGTTCTCAAATTTGTTGGGGTACAATTTTTCATAGTATTTTGTTATGATCCTTTTTTATTTCAGCTGCATTTGTTGTAATGTCCCCTGCCTCATTTCTTATTTGGGTTATTTGCTTCCTGTCCTGTTTTTCTTTTGTTAATTTGGCCAGTGATTTGTCTATTTTGTTGATCTTTTTAAAGAACCAGCTTTTGTTGTTGTTGATTCTTTCTATTCTTTTCTGTTCTCTGTTTCATATATTTCTGCTCTAATCTTCATTATTTTCTTTCTTCTGATGTCTATGGGCTTCTTTTCCTCTTCTCTTTATATTTGTTCAAGTTGTAGAGCTAACATTTTGATTTTGTCCCATTCTTCTTTTTTGATGTGTGTGTTTATTGCTATAAATTGACCTCTGAGCATTGCCTTTGCTGTGGCCCAAAGGTTTTGGTATGATGTGTTTTCAATCTTAATTGATTTCTTCTATTACCTAGTTGTTTTCAAGCAAGGTGTTACTCAGTTTCTATGTATTTTCTTTTTCTTGTTTTTCCTGTTACTGATTTCTAATTTTTTGGTGTTGTGATCAGAGAGAATGCTTTGTGTTATTTTGATGTTCTGGATTTTTGAGAGTTTTTTTTTTGGTAGCCTAAAATGTGGTCTATTCTGGGGAATGTTCCGTGTGCATTGGAAAGTATGTATACTTTGCTACTGTTAGGTGGAGTGTTCTATATGTGTCTATGAAGTCAAGGTGGCTGATTTTGATCTTTAGATCTTCTGTATCTTTGCTGAGTTTCTTTCTAGATGTTCTGTCCTTTACTAAAAGTAGTGTGTTGAAGTCTCCTATCATTATTGTGGAACTTTCTATTTCTCTTTTCAGTGCTGTTAGAGTATGTTTTATGTATTTTGGAGCCTTGCTGTTGGGTGCGTAGATATTTAATAAGGTTATTTAATAAGATATTTAATAAGGTCTTCTTGGAGGATTGTCCCTTTAATTCTTATATAATGTATTTCTTGTCTTTTATGGTTGACTTTACTTTAAGGACTATTTTATCTGAGATTAGTATTGCCACTGCTACCCTTTTTTGGTTACTTGCTTGCTTTGGACACGTCAACAGGTGGGATCAATCTCTAGAGAAAGACATCATGTTTGGTGAAGATGAGGGTCAGTGAGGGCAAGGGAGACTCTTGGTGAGATGGATCGGCACAATAGCCATAATGATAGAGTCGAACATGACAGCAATTGTGAGGATAATGCAGGACAGGGTAAAGTTTTGTTCTGTTGTACTTAAGGTTGCCGTGAGTCAGAGTTGACTCTATGGTAGCTATTGTCATCTATCTATCTATCCATCTATTTATCTATTATATTTTAATGCAGATAATGCACACCTTCTACATTTTTTTGCCAGCAGCTACCTCCCTCTGGGAGGTATTTTCGTAAGCACCGGTATACCAATGTTTTTTACATGTTGCTGTAAAAAAAATTAGCACTGTGTGTTTACAAAAATATCTTATAGGGGGAGGGAGCAGTTGGTAAGCAAATGTAGAAGGTATGCATTATTTGCATAAAAATATGGTATCTATCTCTTTGTATTACAATAATTATGATAATCAGTGAAATTTATTTAGTACTTACCAGGAGCAAAACATATCTATTATTTTAATTATTCATCATAACAAATCATTTTATCTCTTTCCATAAATATATGGAACCCGAACTCAAAGTTATCTTTTAGCAATGCTGAGCTTGGCTTACAAATATATAAATAATGTCATATGATATAGAACTGAGCATTATCATCTGGGTACTACAGGGCTATATTTTTATTAATTAAAATAATCCTAAATATACTTACTTATTTTTTTTTAAAATTTATTCAGTGTCTATCTTTCTTGCTGGATTCTAAACCCCAAATAGTAAAAATCGTATTTGCCTTAGTTACTTTTATGTCTCCTATTCTCAATGTGATCAGCCTCACAGCACATAGTTAATAATTGTCTGTGAATAAGTGGAAAAATGTCTTAATTAACAAATAGTGAGAAACCGTCAAAGGGGACCATATAGTTTGGTTAAAAAATAATATCAGCAATAATTTATTGAGTGTCACTATGTGCCACTTAAGATGCAAATTCCCTTGCATGAATTACCACTGATAATTTGAGAAATTATCAAGATTATTTTGACTATCGCAGTGAACAAGAGGAAAAATGGATTATGTTGGACTCTTGTTCATTCAACCACTATAGTCAACAAACCCCCCACCCCAAAAAAAAAAAAACCCGTTGCAGTCGAGTCAATTCCAAATCATAGCAACCCTATAGTGTTTATGAGAAGACAAATGCCTTTGTATTTTTATAGGCTAATCTTCCCTCCCAATGCAAAATAACTTCCCCTGCTTGATATGTTAACAGAGCCCATCAAAATGACCTATGGTCAAAGCAGTCAGACAGTCAGAAATTGACAGAGAAAAGTAGAGGAATTGGTCACATTTGAACTCTAACTAGTCATCTTGGAGCAAGTACTCAGTGATAAAAGCCAGCCTTGAAATTGATGAAGAACAGGATGCAAAATAGGAGGTGAAACATCAAGCCAAATACATGAGGTAATGCAAAAACAGGGAATCTCAAAGGAAAACAGAAAAGAAATACCTTTGCACATAACATATCAAGGAAAAACATCAAATAATATATTGGAGGCATTTGCCATAAAACTTACAAACAATATCAAATATAAAGAATTAAAAAAAAAAAAAGAAACACAAATTAGTAACCAATAGGGGGAAAAAGGTACATAATCAGTGTATGTGCAGACAGGAAAATTCATGTTGTACTGATTAGCACATGAAATAATGTTCAACCTTAATTGTAATCAAAGACATTCATAAGAATGTGAAAGAAAAAAGGTTATCATTTTAAACATGTTGAATGAGAAAATATTTAAATAAATATTACTTCATGTTAGCATGTTTGTGGTGATACAGGTGTCCTCATGACTCCACTTTTGGAGTACAAATGGTTAAACTCTTTCAAAAAAAGGTGTTTAGCAGCAAAATATCAAGATTGCTAATAAGATTTTACCAAGTAATTTCACATGTGGGAATTTAGCTTAATAAATAGTTAAACATACATATGATACTTTATGGTCAATGATTTAATGTAGACCAGAAGAACTGGATGGTACCCAGCTACCATTACTGAATATTTTGATCAGGTATTCTATAGAAGAATCTTGATCAAAAGGTGGGGAAATAAATATAATTTCAAATTCTCATGGTATTCAGACTTTCTGGAGCCATTGAAGCTGGATGAACATGCAAAATTATTGCCCTGAAATAATCTTTAAACTTTAAACCAAAAATATTCTCTAAGGTCTTTAAAACAAACAATAGGTTAGCTTAAGTAGTAATGAATGTTTGACTTGAGCATCATACTCTTCTAAAGAACTATCTGTATGGGATCAAATAGACAATAACAACTTGAAAGGTTAGATAGGAAACTTAGGAGTAAATGAGTTTGTGCTAATAGGGCAGTAACAATTCAGAAAAGGAGGATGAGAAAGGTTGCACATCTTGAAGAATGTAATAAATGTTATTGAATTATACATTCAGAAATTGTTGAATTGGTGTATGTTTTGCTGTGTATGTTTTCAACAACAATAAAAAATTGCCTAAAAAATTTAAATCAGATTTTTGTCTGTGTAAAATCTCCCTTTCCAAAAATACATATTTATATATATGTATAAATTAATGAGGAACTAGAACCATAGAATTTTCAACACCAATGCTGAAAGTTATTGTATTAGTACAAAATTTTCAATAATCTAAATGAAAATTATTTGCATCCTAGAAGTCTCTATGAAGCCAGAATATCAATTAAGTGGAAAGGTAAAACAAAAAGTTGAAAGTTGAGTAAACTATAAAAATACTTGCTTTCACATACACTTTTGCAAAACGCCACCAAAGAAGATAGTGGTAGTAAACCAAAGGAAGATGTGAGATATTGTGAAGGGAGATCTAGAACTATAATTTACAACCATGATGTGATCATGGACATTATTTTGTTACAAGTAATACTGGGAAATGTAGGTGACTGACATCTCTCTGCATAAATACAGTGATTGTTGTAGTGCTCACTTTTTATCTTCCATATGAGAAATGGAGAGAAACTGACTAGATCTTCAATAAGCACGTACTCTTTCTGGAAGTCAGCTAAACTACAGTTTTACAGACCACTTTTACAGCTCCAAAGATGCTATTTGATTCATTCTGGCCATTGAAATATGGGCGTTGTGATATACATCTCCAGACTTGTCTCCTAAAAACACCCTATGCTTTACAACCTCCCACTTCCTTCATCCATCAGCAAACCTTCATAAAGAATCCAGCAAAGGACTCTTAGTGTTTTCTTGAGATCATAACTCACTAGAGAAACAGCCATGAGATCTATTCACCCAGACAGGAGATCCGTTCAATTAGGATGGTATGATTTGGGCTACGCACAAGTTGATTATTCATTGTGTCTTGGAGGTATGCAACAAAGCTTTGGAGGTTATGGGTTATATAATGGATTTTGTGTGTGTGTGTGCGTGTGTGTGTGTGTGCTGTGTGTTCATCAAGTAAGGGTCAACAAGGAAATACATGGGATTCCCTGAATACTTATCATCCTACAGAGAAATGTACTGTGGCTTGGGATAGCTCCTGGAGATAGAGATGTTTGGCATTCTGGTGAAGGGTTTTTGCTTGTGACTCCACCCACCACTTTGCTCTCTCTCTTAATGAGAAAACATAGAAACAAAGGGGCCAGTTGGGGGTACAAATAGACCATATGGATCTAGGTTGTCTGGGTTAAGATATCACCTGTAAATGTGAGTTAACCGCTGTTATTCAGCTGCCCAGGTTCTGGAAGACTCGGAGGTCTGTGGATGTGATGTGTTTTACCAAGAAGTTGGTGAGTGTTGCTGCGGAAAGCTGAATCTGAATGCAACTCCTTCCTTAGTAAGTAGAGTAGACTACCAGTCCCACTTGGCTTTTTGTCTAGCAACCAACAGTGAGCTCTAAGAATCATTTTTGGAAAATACTGCTTAGCATAACACAGTGAAGGAAGAACTTTATATTTCGTTAAGCCATTGTGATTTTGGGATTGTTTATTATGAGTTATTCACCGTGGATGACAGAAAAATATTTAGATAAGATCTTAAAATGGAAGATCAAAAAAGAAGAGAATCACTATGTTGTTTAAACTTATATTTAAAATCAAAAGATGAAAAGGCAGAAACACAGCTACAAAATCTGGAAATGGTTGACCCTGTGGAGTGAGACACAAGGGCAGATAGACGGGACAATGAACTTTATGTGTTTGGAATAGTAGACCTTGTAGAATTATTTGACTTTGAAATCTGTATCTACATTTCGCTTTAATAAAACAGCATTGCATTTTAATGGGAATAACAAATGTTTATTACATTTTTAAAAAAAATTAGAAACATGCACACAATCTATATTCCAATAACAGAATGGCTATATGTATTACTGAATACCCAAATACTGGTGTACTAAAAAAACCAAACCAAAGCCACGGCTGTTGAGTAATTCTGACTCACAGTGACCCCATAGGACAGAGTAGAACTGTCCCATAGGGTTTCCAAGGAGCAGCAGGTAGATTTGAACTGCCAACCTTTTGGTTTACAGACTATTTCTACACAACTAAAAATTATAATAATTTCCTACATAATATAATGAGAGAGGAAATGCACAAATTATGAAGTAAAGTTATAGACTAAAAAGTACAAGTAAGGCTTTATCAATTCTATTAAAAATAAACATTGCTATACACTAATAGAGAAAATACTATGAATTAGACCCAGGTATTAACTTGGGATCTTTCTTAAATTTAGGATTATCAATTTTTTGGGTTTATATATATATATATATGTTTTGTAATTTTCACATTTTCTGCAATACCACATAATTGTGTATGTGTGTGTAATTTAGAAATCAGAGATTATTTAAGTGTTCTTTAGAGAAGAGCATCAGGCCAGGGGTTGAATAGCTATTAATGACCAAGGAATGACTTACTGAAAGAAACATCATATTTGGAACTGTGCCCTCCACAACATTTGATATAATTCTTGATATTCTTATATAGAAAAATGATTTATCACATAAGCACTGAGTAGCTGAACCCATTATATACTGTTTGAATAAAAAGGCAAATCACTTCCAGAAGTCTTGTGTTTCCACAGTGTCTCTTTTACTATCGAACGCTCACCACTTGAAGAATCTTTGAAATGGCAATCAAACGATTCTTGGTTTCAATGAAAGACATGATTATTTAGTATTCTATAACTTCAATGAGTTTTACTGTATCAATATGTGGATAGTGTGACATTTTACAAGGACAAAATGTTACTAAATGCTTTTTTCAATCTTCCCAGTTAAATATGATATTCAGTTAGGCATCCTATATATTTTGATTTAGAAAATGACCTTATTTCTAACATAGACGTTTGCAATCTAAAATGTGAAAGGAAGTAATTACATCTAAGCATAACAGTCCAGGTCTTCTAACAGGAGATGTATACTAATAAATTAAAAAAAAAAAAAGAAATGGGAAACATTAATCATTTGTAACTTCAAAATCTGTAACAATGTATGAAAGGGATATGAATTTTCATGCCAGAAAGAAAAAAATGTCCTGCTCATTTGAATACTGAACTAATTGCATTATGTGCAGCACTGCATTCTGTGCTGGAAATGACTAGAGTAATAAAGTCATATTTAAACCAGCAATATATGTGCATTTAAAAACTCTCTTTTGGAAACATGTGTGTTTGATGTAATAACTTGCACTAGAGGATTGTTGTGATTAATTATATTATAAAACCAAAACCAAACACATAGCCATTGTCTTATAGCCAGCTAAATTTATCAGGCTTCACATTCCTGTTAACTGTGGTACTGTCAACTGCCCCAGTTATCATCCTTACTAGTCGTCTATATTCTCCGTTACCCTCATTCACATGTAACTCTGGATATGCTCTTTTCTAATCTGATTCCACATTAATTACCTTTTACAAAACTTTTCATTGTACCATCTGGAAGATGTCTTTCATTGTTATTAATATAAAATTAAAAAATCTTAATTTCTGCCGAACATTGCTCTCATCTTCTGATCTCTTCTGAAATCTAGCTTTCTTCTAAGTCTAATCATTACTATTCTAACTTGAATAAAGCAAACACATAAACAATAAATAAACAAATAGAACACTTCTCAGTTTTTATGCAATTCAGATGTAGCATCTTTCTTAGGCTGGGTTCTCTCAGGAGTAAAACCAGTGACGCTTATATATAAATATATATAGAGAGATTTATATCAAGGAAATGGCTCATGAAATTGTGGAGGCTGGCAAATCCTAAATCAGTAAGTCAGGTGGCAGGCTGAAGGCTTGTCTTGGCTCATGTGGTTGCAGATGCTGATGAATCCAGAATCTACATGTTTGGCGGTAATCTGCTGGCTCAGGGGCTTGTGGAAGCTGGCGAATCAAAATGTGCAGGTCAGTCAGCAGGCTGAAGGTTTCTCATGTCCCAAGAACTGAAGGTCAGATGACATGAGATGAATGCAGGAAACAGAGAGAGTCTGGCCAGAACATCCTTTTATATCATTGATTCAGGCCATATCCCCAGGGAAACGTCTCTTCCAAATTATTGGCTGCTCACGTAAGATCACAAAATGAGAGGCAATTACATAGAGTCTAAAAAACTACTGAGAATCACAGCCTAGCCAACTTGACAAATAACATTAACCATCACAACAATTCTACTTTGTTTTACTGTTATCTATTACATTGTTTATTGTGAATTTCATAATGCACCATTTCCTTACATGAAAATGATCTATTTTGCTGGTCACTTGTGACCAAACTTTCAACTCCTGATCCCATTGACTATAGGATATCATCTCTTATTGCAGAATTTTCCATCTAGTAGGCAGAGATAAAGCAAAGGTCAGACTGTAAAGTCAGACACACAAATAAGAGAACATACTCAGTATCAGGTTTCACTAATATTTTTTCAAGGATGCAAATAATCAATTAGTGTAGGCAAATCAGAAGGAGGTCTAGGACATCAAGTATTATTTCCCAGGTTTTCTTTCCTGTATCATATATACCCTTTGGCCTGTAGTCAAAGATTTTTTTTTTTTCCTCTACATAACAGATGATACCTTACACAGTATAGAATAAGCTTATGGAACATCTCCATATCCTGATATGAAAAGAACTTAAGTGACATTTTTCAGGGAAATGCCCATAAATCCATAGACTCTAAGTTTTTGTAAGAAATCCTAAACCAGGCATGTCTACTAAAAGCATTCAATAGTTAAGGATTGACCTCCTAGAAAATAACATTAGTCTACTTACTATGTGGGAGCCCTGGTTGTACAGTGGTTAGTGAGCTTGGCAGCTAACCAAAAAGGTCGGCAGTTTGAGTCTACCAGCTGCTCCTTACAAAACTTATAGGGCAGTTCTATTCTGTCCTGTAGGGTTGCTATGAGTCAAAACTGCCTGGATGGCAAAAATTTCCTTACTATGTGTGTAGAACTGCTCTGCAGGGTTTCCAAGAAGTGCCTGGTGGACTCGAACTGCCAACCTTTTTGTCAGCAGCTGTAGCTCTTAACCACTACCCTACCATGGTTTCTACTAATGAGTGTTATTATGTTTAAAAGAAGATTAGATTGGGCCATCTACCTTAGTTCTCTCCCAGTGGCATCCTCCACTATCCCAGTATGGGAGAGAAATAAGTTACAAGCAAGCCCCTGATTAACTCTTTTTTCTCCACATCAGTGTGATACCAGCAATAAGAGCCTCATTACAGCAGATATATTCCACAACATCCCCTTGACCTACAGGGAATACATGTGTTTTTGTCACAACAATAGTGGTAGTGCAGGCTACCTCTCTGCTATAGCCATCCTTTGCCTTGATTTCTATATCCATTCCCTTGCCTTCAAAATTCAAGTGATGAGAAATACATACCAGTCTCTAGGTTTATGTTTTCTCCAACTATTCACATGTCTTCCAAGATTTGTGTCAAACTTTCCAAAAACTATTTTCCCTAAAGTGGGATATCTGCCTATCTCTCTCTCTCTCCTCTCTCTGTCTAACTACCTATCTTCCATAATCATCTGCATCTTTGCTTAGAATGAGCTCTCCCTTTATTTCAGGTATGCTCAATCTCTATAAGCAGTTTAGTTGCAGTTTCCTTACTTGGTTAGAGAATATGTACCCCTCACCATGGGGAGAAAACATACGGAACACAATACATTAACCATAGATTAACAGCGCAGTAATCCTAATTAATTTGACTCACTCCTAGTTAATTTGAGATTTCTAATCTTCTATAATATATTATTATTGAAATAACAGGAGGCCCAGCCCACTTGTCTAAATTTGGGATAGTTCTGAAACACCATCCTAGCTGAGGGTTGCCCTTGGATCAGCTGATGCTTCTGTTGCAATTGCATCACAGATCAATTTCTCTCTGGTTCTCTATACCCATTGGGATTGCGGTTGAGAGCGTTGCCCAGTAAAGTTATTGCACACAAATCTCCATCCCAGATACTGTTTCCATAGGAAACTTACCTAAGATAGCCCCAAAGTTTGTTGTGTAAATTTTGTTTCCTTTGTACACTGGCTATTGTTTGGTGACTGGCATTTCAGATTAGGGACAGATGTCTTGTCTGCAGTATGACAGTTAGTGTTTGAATGTCTGTGAAAACCTTACAGTGGAGTAGAATAATGACTTTGCAGGTATCCAAAGTGTTCCCTTTATTAAAGAAGTCTGTTGGTTGGGGACTGTGAAATTCCAGGGTAGATGAGAAGAAAGTAGCAGCTCACAGCAGTCGTAATGTCTAATATAAAAAGTGGAAAAAATATTCTTTTTTCTAATTTTATAACATTATGGAATATTGCATAATAAATTACCTTTTGTAAGATTTAGGTTCTTTTTTTTTCTCCCCCCATAGAGAGGCTAGCAAATCTGTACTTCCCAAACTTAGTACATTGGATTTTTGACTGGATAAACTAACTGTATGTGGTAGCAAGTCTCCAAAACAGCTCCCAATTTTCATTACAATCTGCTATTCATGCTATTGTATAGTGCCATCACTCACTGGATATAGATGATCTGAAATTGAATACTTCGGATACTGTAATGCATGATTTCCATTGCCAGTTCATAAAAAGACATGTATTGATTGCTCACTCTGAGAGAAGTCAGCTACCATTTTCAGGTTGCACGAGCAGCCCATAGAGAGGCCGACTTGGAGAGGAACCTAGTCTTCCTGCCAATGACCAGCACCACGTGAGTGAGCCCAGCCCCAGCGAATCCTTCATGTAACTGTAGTGCCCTTTCCCCCAGTGGCCATCTTGATTGCAACCTCATTAACAATCTCAATCCAGCTAAGCTGCTTCTGGATTTATGACCAATAGATACTGTGAATTAATATGTTTAATTAACGTGTTAAGCTGTTATGTTCTGAGGCAATTTGTTGTACAGTGATAGATAATACACATTATTTCCATATACTGTCTAAAAGTATAAAAAAAGTAAAATTACACGCTCAAAACTCTTAAATTTAATAACATAAGCTTTAAAAATATTGTTTCTTTTGAATTTCAAATGATGCTTCAAATCATGTAGACTTATTTGGTACTTGTGTACTTGTGTTTTCCTATATTACACAAGTTTAAACATAATTTCAAAGATCTTTAGTTTAAGGATTTGGACTAAAAAAAAACATGACTCAGAGATAATGTTCTACATTCTACCTTGGTGAGTGGGGTCTGGGGTCTTAAAAGCTTGTGAGCAGCCACCTAAAGTACTCCATGGTCTCACCCCTTCAGGAGCAAGGGAGAATGAAGAGAACAAAATACAAGGAAAAGATTGGTCCAAAGGACTAATGCACCACTGCTACCAAGGCCTCCACCAGACTGAGTCCGGTACAGCTAGACGGTGCCTCGCTACCACCACTGACTGCTCTGACCGGGATCACAACTGAGGGTTCTAGACAGAGCTGGAGAAGGATATAGAACAAAATTTTAACACACACAAAAAAGACCAGACTTACTGGCCTAAAAGAGACTGGAGAAACCCTGAGAGTATGGCCCCCAGATACCCTTTTATCTCAGTGGTGAAGTCACTTCCAAGGTTCACCGTTCAGCCGGGGATTGGACAGCCCCATAAAACAGAACAGGACTAATGAGGCACAGCAGTCCAGGGACAAGGACTAGAAGGCAGAAGGGGACATGAAAGCTGGTGATAGGGAACCCAAGGTTGAGTAAGGACAGTGTTGACGTGTAGTGGGGTTGTTACCCATTGTCATAGGGCAACGTGTACTAACTGTTCAATGAGAAACTATTTTGTTCCGTAAACCTTCATCTAAAGCGAGAATAGCAGCACAACTGGAAGAGCATAGTCGATGTCACTGAACTGTGCATGTAGAAATTTTTGAAATGATGTATCTTTGGCTATGTATATTTTCACAAAAAAAAAAAAAGTTGAGAAGGGAGAGTTTTGACATGTCGTGGGGTTGTTAACCAATGTCATAAAACAATATGTATACTACTGTTTATGGAGAAACTATTTGTTCTGTAAACCTTCACCTGAAGTACAATAAAAATAAATACATAAAAAATATTAAAAAACTGAGTTAATTAATGCATAATTCCTTTTTTTAAAGTAAGATATTCTTGTTGTTATTAGTTTCCGTAGAGTCAGTTCTGACCCCATATGTTACGGAGTAGAATTTCTTCATAACGTTTGCATGGCCATAATCTTTATGGGAAAGGAGCCCTGTGCTTTGCTGCTAACCAAAAGGTCGGAGATTTGAACCCAGCAGCCACTCCACAGGAGAAAGATGTAGCAATCTGCTTCCTTAAAGATTACAGCCTTGGAAACCCTAAGGGGCAGTTCTACTCTATCCTGTAGGGTCTACGTGAGTTGAATCAACTCAACGGCATACAACAACAACAATCTTTATGGAAGAAGATTGCCAGACCATTCTTCCATGTCAGCACAGTGGTGGCACCATTGGATTCAAATCATCAACCTTAAGTTAGTCAGGCATAAACCGTTTGTGCCACCCAGGGACTTTTTAAAACAGTTACCTTCAAGTTGGTTCCGACTCATCACAACCCCATGTGTGCAGAGTAGAAATGCTCCATAGGGTTTTCAAAGCTGTAACCTTTTGGAAGCAGATATCCAGGCCTGTCTTCCAAGGTGCCTCTGGGTAGATTTGAACTGCCAACTTTTCAGCTAGTAACTTGAGCATTTAACCATTTGCATCACCCAGGGACTCCCAAGTAAGATGTAGTTTAAACTAATTGCTCACCAAGCACTGTATAAAGCCGTTGCCATAGAGTCAATTCTGACTCATAGCAACCTTATAGACAGAGTAGAATTGCCCCCATGCGGTTTCCAAGGAGAGCCTGGTGGATTTGAACTGCTGACCTTTTGGTTAGCAGCCAAACTCTTAACCATTACACCACCAAGATTCCAAGCACTATATATACGTATGTATATGTGTGTATTTGTCTATGTGAAAAATATACAAATATTAGATTGGTTACATCTTGAGTTGATATTCAAGTACAACTTCACTTTTTCCACTTCCAAGTTTATGATCTATAGATACTGTGAGATAACATGTTTTTTGTTTTAAGCCATTATGTTTCCAGGCAATTAAATGTAAATCTTTAAGATATTGTATCTGCTGCAAAAGACCTCTTTAAAGTGTTAAAAAGCAAAGATGTAACTTTAGGGACTAAGGTGCGCCTGACAAAAGCTATGGTGTTTTCAATCACCTCATATGCATGCAAAAGCTGGACAATAAATAAATAAAGAAGGTGGAAGGATTTATGCCTTTGAATTATGGTGTTGGTGAAGAATATTGAATATACCATGGACTACCAGAAGAATGAACAAATCTGTCTTGGGAGAAGTACAGTCAGAATGCTTGTTATGGATTGAATTGTGTCCCTCCAAAACATATGTCAACTTGGCTAGGCCAGATTCCCAATATTGTGTGATTGTACTCCATTTTGTGATTTGATGTAATTATCCTATGTGTGGTAAATCCTAACCTCTTTGATGTTAATGAGGCAGGATTAGAGGCATTTATGTTAATGAGACAGGACTTAATCTACAAGGTTAGGTTCTATCTCGAGTCAATCTATTTTGAGAAATAAAAGACAGAAGTGAGTAGAGAGACAGGTGAACCTCTTGCCACCAAGAAAGCAGAGCCAGGAGCAGAGTGCATCCCTTGAACCTGGGGTCCCTGTGCTGAGAAGCTCCTAGACAGGGAAAGATTGATGACAAGGACCTTTCCCCAGAGCCAATAGAGAGAGAAAGCCTTCCTCTAGAGCTAGCATGCTGAATTCGGACTTACAGCTTCCTAAACTGTGAGAGAATAAACTTCTGTTTGTTAAAGCCATCTGTTGGTGGTATTTCTATTATAGCAGCACTGGATAACTAAGACAGAATTTGGTACCAAGAGTAAGGTGCTGCTATACCAGATACCTAAATGTAGAAGCTGTTTTGAAATTGTGAATGGATAGAGGCTGGAAGAGTTTTAAAGTGCCTAACAGTAAAAGCCTACATTGCTTTGAAGAGACTGTCGGTAGAATTATGACATTAAAGACAATTTTGGTGAGGACACAGAAGGAAATGAGGAGAGCTCTTACACTAGAGAAGGCACAGACCATGAGAAACAGCAGCAGAACCAGGAGATCCATGGAATCAGAGAGCTGAGTGTCTTTTGCACAAGAGGCTTCCTAGCGGAGTGAGGTACCACTGAGCACTTATTGATGGAGCTAGGCTTGCCATCCCACAGGGCAAGAGAGCTGAGTGTCTTCCGGCTGAAGTTTATTAGTGGAGAAGTGTGCCTCCAGGCACTTATTAGTGGAGTTAAAGAGCTTTGGAACACTTGCCCCAGCAGGGCAGAAGCGGGCATGGAGGCCCAAGGGGGATTTAACAGGTCAACAAACCAAGAAGCAGAAAATAAAAAGACAAAGAACACAGGAAACAGAACTGCCTCAGTCTCAAAGGGTAGGTCCATGACCTCTGGAATCTCAAAGTGTGGAGCCATGGTCCCCAGATTTTCTAAGGGTGGGGCCACAGCCTCCTAGTTATCAAAGAGTTAGACCTTCACCAACTCTGTTTAGGAGTGTGGAGCTGCCTTTCATGAGTGCCAGCGGGATGGGGCCAGATCCACTGCCCAAAGCTGAAGGAGCAGGGCTGCCATGCCCAAGGAGCAGAAGAGTGGGGCCTGCCAGGGCTGAGGGGGTAGGGCCGGCACTCAGATGGTCTAGGAGAATGGGGCTGCCCAAAGCTGAGGTAGCAGAGTTGCCCTTCCTGTGGGCCTGGAAAACAGAGCTGAAGCCCAAGGCTGAGGGTACTCCATCCTAAATCCAGAGAATGTGGCCAAAACCCAGAGTCTGGAGGGCAGGGCCATTGCCTAAATGATCTCAGAGAACAGAGGATTATTTTTAAGCCTTGAGAGCTAATGTTATGTATTCTACTGACTTGCTTGCAGCCTGTTTCCCTTCTTTCCCTCCAATTTCTCCCATTTGTAATGGAAATATCTAGCTGTTCCACCACTATACTTTGGAAGTATATTCTAGATTTCACAGATGAAGAAGAAATTTTTGGGTTTTGGACTTGGAGTTCATTTAAGACTTTTGCTATGATATAATGGGGTTAATGTGTTTTATACATGGCAGGGACATGAATTTTGGGGGCCAAACGGTGGAATGTTATGGATTGAATTGTGTCCCCCCAAAATATGTGTCAATTTAGGTAGGCCAGAATCCTAGTATTGTGTGATTCTCTTCCATTTTGTTATCTGATGCGATTTTCCTATGTGATGTAAATCCTACCTCTATGATGTTAATGAGGCAGAATTAAAGGCAGTTAATGAGACAGGACTCAATCTACAAGATTAGGTTGTATCTACAGTCAATCTCTTTTGAGATCTAAAAGACAGAAGTGAGCAGAGAGACAGGTGGACCTCCTACCACCAAGAAAGCAGCACTGGGAGCAGGGTGTGTACTTTGGACCCAGGATCACTGCACTGAGAAACTTCTGGAGCAGGGGAAGATTGATGATAAGGACCTTCCCCTAGAGCTGACAGAGAGAGAAATTCTTCCACTGGAGCAGTGACCTGAATTCGGACTTCCAACCTCCTAAACTGTGAGAGAATAAAATTCTCTTTGTTAAGCTATCCACTTGGGGTATTTCTGTTATAGCAGCATTAGATAACTAAGACAGTGCTCCTTCGAAACAAAGATGGCAAGACTTTATCTCACATACTTTGGACGTGTTATCAGGAGAGACCAATCCCTGGAGAACGACATATGCTTTTTAAAGCAGAGGGTCAGTAAAAGAGAGGAAGACCATCAGTTATATGAATTGACACAGTGGCTGCAACAGTGAGCTCAAGCATAATAATGATTGTGAGGATGGCTCAGGACCAGGCAGTGTTTCTTCCTGTCGTACATAGGATTGCGATGAGTCAGAACTGACTAGATGGCACCTAACAAGAACAACAAGATATTATATATCATGTGTTTGTGAATTTGCTGGTCAGCTCAGATATTTATAGAAGGAAATTTTCTGTCAACTACTGCCCAATTTTTCCTATGCCTTTGAAAAAATAGATATTTATTAGTTTCTGATTAATATGGGTGAGCATGACTATACCAAGCACTGAGAACAATTACAAATAGTTTTGCAGGAAAAGAATGTTATTGTCCTTAACAAACAGACAAAGAAGATTTTTTTTTCTTGAAGGAAATGTATTTGTTCAGTCTTAGGAAGTGAAATGATATAGTAAAACACTCAGCTTGATGGGATTCAGTAAGCTGTAGAAGACTGCCTCTATCTTGGTTTGTAAAATGCAGTGCAAAAAGCAGTCATTAAATGTGTTAAAATTTCATCAAAGCTTGACTCATTTTGATGAGTTTATTTATTATTTTTATTTTACTGTTCTAATCAACTTTATTGAGGCGTAAGTTATACAAAATAAAATGCACCCACTTAGAATTTTATGAGATTTAAAAAACATTTATATCCATGTAACCACCATCTCTGTCAAAATATAGAGCATTTATATCACTTGAAAAGTTTTCCTATACCCCTTGACAGTCAATCACCCAAAACCCACCTCCAGCCTGAGGCAACCACTGATCTGCTGCCGTCATTATAATGTTGTCTGGTTTATAACTCCATATAAATGTATGCCATACTGTATGAATTCCTGTGTCTGGCTTCTTTCACTCAGCATATTTTTGAGATTCATATTTGTTGTTGTGTGTTTCAGTATTTTCTTCCTTTTTTTGTAGAGTAGCATCTCAGTGAAAGAATATACTGCAATTTGTTTATCCATTTACCTACTGATGGACATTTGGGTTCTTCCCAGTGTAGGTTATGATAGCTATTCTTGTACAAATCTTTGTGTGGACTTATTTTTAATTTTTGGAAATAATAAAAATGATAATAAAATGTTTTTAAATTACTGGTATATATGGATACTAAAGCTGTAGTTAAAAGAAAAAAAATCATAGTTATAATCACTATTGCCACCTTGAGGTGTTTTATAAAGCTGAGGTTTATTGATGTAAATTAAAAAAATAATAAGTACATTAAAACTAGCAGTTATGGAAGTGACTTTGCATCATGTGGATCAGGTTGAATAAGCTATATACAAATATTATCACTGTCCAGGATATAAATGCTGGTCTCCTGCACTTGTCTTAAATAAAGTAGTTTAAATTGGCATAATTTTGATAATGTAGTGGGAAAGAAGTCTCATTGTGATACTGGATAAACATCTATAGAACAAATGAACTTCTCACACTGTGATGAATAGCAGTTTGCAAGAATAATAGTAAAGTAGTATTTCTGTTTTTGCTTTGGAAGACACAATGAAACCCTAAGTTTCTTTTTCTACTGTTGCTGTCACTGCTTGAAATAATGTTCTCAGAACAGTAATTGTTTTGGAGAACTGGGAAAGTCAGAGTCTGGCAGATGTCAGTACTGTAATTCCTTGATTAACACAGATTTTTATCTGTCTTAGTAAAAGAGTTTCTTCAATGTGCATATGCTCCTGAAAATTTCAACAGTAAAAATTTTAGACTTTCTTTTTTCCCCACCATATGGTGTAAAACCATACTAAGACAGTAAATTCTCTTTAAAAAAAAAAATATAAAAGTACTAGAAATCATAGCTTAGGTAATATATATAAAACTTGGTCTATCCTCTTGAAAGGTTTTTTACTAAATATAGACTTTAGGATAAGGACACCTTGTTTTAACTTTATGAGTTAAATAATCCTAATTTCCAACACTGAGAAACAAGGACAAGAATATATAAAACATTTCAGTTGCATGAGGTAGGATTGTTTTTAAAAAAGGCTATTCATGTATTAAAGGTTGTAGAAATTTAATTTCTCTTAAAAATTTAAATTATATAATGCAATCAAGAATATAGAGAGCAATAGTTGAAATCCCTATTTCGTAATTGTGCTCTCTTTCTCATATTCAATTTAATCACTATTATTATTTTGATTTGTACCCTTACAGATCTTTGAATCACAAACACAACCCCACACATACACATCCTCCACACAGAGGTATTTTTCACATAAATATGGTGCCTTCTCTTTCTCCACTCTGCTCTGTAACCCTGGAGTGTGACATTGATAGACTGCATCAACTAGTTATTTCAAGCCACCAAGTCTATGGTAATTTGTTACAGCAACAATAGGATACAGTACCAAAACTAAACCAAGATTAAACAGATATCTGAATAGACTTATAACAATTAGACATATTCAATTAGTAATTTAAAATATCCTCAGAAAGAAATCCCCAGGCCTAGATGATTTTACTGAATAATTCACCAAACATTTAAAGAAGAATTAACACCAATATTACATAATCTCTTCCAGAAAATAAATTTTCAACTTGTTTTATGAGGTTAGTATTACCCTGATACCCAAAACAGAGTACAAAAGAAAGGAAGGAAGGAAGGAAAGAAAGTCTACAGACCAATATTTCTCACCAACTTAGATGGAAAAATTCTCAACAAAATTTTAACAAATCAAATCCAATAATGTATAAAAACTTTATACACCATGACCAAGTGAAACGTATAAGAGATATGCAGGGCTGATTCTACATTCAAAAATTAATCAGTGCAATCCAGCATATTACCAGGACAAAGAAAAAAAAGCATATGATCATATCAATTGATGCAGAAAAAGCACTTGACAAAGTCCAATACCCATTCATAAAGAAAACTATCATCAAAGTAGAAATGAAGGGAAGCTTCCTCAACTTGATAAAGAACATCTATAAAAAAATTAGAGCTGTCATTATATTTAATAATAAAAGACTAAATGATCTCCCTTTAAAATTGGCATTAAGACAAAGATTTATAATCCCCTTACTCCTCTTCAACACAGTACTGGAAGTACTAGACACTTTTGAATTTTTAACATAATGCTTCACAAGTTTTTCCAGTTCTTAAATATATTAATTTTGACTTATCAACCTTTCATCAAAATGACTATTATTACTCTAAATAAAAATAACTTTGCCATTTTCTAAGTACAAAATTTTGATTATATTAAAAATGTATCTAGAACGAAAGATTTTTGTACTTGAGGGGATGCAGATTTCACATAGATAAACCCACAACAAAAAGAAAAGAAGTTTCAAGAAGTCTATCAAATTCTATGCTTATAAATATTCTTTTGGATTCGCTTACCCTGCAGAGGTAGAAACAGGTAATATAATTGACCTGTTAATTGTTGATTCCAAAAGCAGGATTAAATGAAGCTATACTCTTTAAAAATTTGCCAAATGGGAAATGTCTTCATGATAGTATGTAGGGGGATCCAAAGGACTAATTACCTTTGTGTGAATTGTTTGCTACTCTGTGGACTTTCAACTATTTATTTTCAGGGCCACCTTGGAATGTAGCCTTAATAATCCTACGCCTCTGTCTGTTCCCTATGGAGTAGATATATTCAAGGGGGGAAAAAAATACATGACATAACTAAAGCATAAGAGGTGCAACTTTCTACAAGTAGGCAAAGAAAAACAAGCAATCAAAGGTAGAGTAAGCACCTTAATAGAATATTTAGCAGATACTATACCTAGAAGCACAAACTGCTATGACTTTAACAAAGACACAGATATAAGTACTTAACCATGATGCACCTCCAAACACTGGTGGCATAGTGGTTAAGAGCTACAGCTGCTAACCAACAGGTCAGCAGTTCAAATCCACCGGCTGTTCCTTGGAAACCCTATGAGGCAGTTCTACTCTCTCCTATAGAGTCACTGTGAGTTGGAATCGACTTGATGGCAATGGGTGTTTTTTTTTATGGGCACGTCTAAACAAAGAGTTAAATTTACTTTAACAAAAACCTTGGTTTAAAAAGTGCTAGTTAGTGACAATGACTATCATAACAAAATAAATTTAAGACTAAGATTATGTGTAATCGGGATTTAGATTATGTTCCAGACCAACTCACTGGACAACAAATTGAAAGGACGAAAGGAATTTGGATACAGAGGACAGGTGAACACGTCTACTTTGTACTTGCGTAAGGATATCATTGGAATGCTTCCAAGCAAGTATCTCCAGTATGATATCACTGCAACATACAGAATTGTCAAGAATTGAGAGCATCCCTCAGTATACAAAACCATGAAGCTGGATTTATTATTTACTTAAGTAAAGGAGAGCAGATCAGACCTGGATTGATTGAGCAAAGTAAACTGTTGATCTTCTATAAGGTTTTTGGGAGGAGTTTGTTTTGGGTTGTGTTGGTTACAAATACAAAGTGGTTGACATCAATCTAAACAGCATGATTTATGTTGGTTAGCGAAGTGTGTTTAGTATTGGTTGAAGAGACAAGAATAGGCTGACATTCAGTCTTAGAAGAGTGTTCACTAGAGCAAATTCTACAGTGTGGATATTCAAAGTATGAGGCTGCACCAGTTGGCTGGCACGCTTACTGAACTAGGTTGTCACTGATCACAAAACTTCAAAACCCATCTTGGTGCTTACCCGTTACTTGTTATTATGACCATAAAGCTGTCATTGACTGATTAAAGTTTGAAAACTACTTCCAAGATTTACCAGCTATAATGGCTATAGAATTATCAGTCTTGTCTTGGGTATGTGGGATCTTTTTTCTTTGTTTTATCTCTGAGAATGTGCTTTTGTCTGAAATCTGCATTACAGATTATTTTCCATTGCAGCAATTGACATCAGCCTTCTTCTTACCTAAAATCCAAACCAAACCCATTGCGTCAAGTTGATTCTGACTCATAGTGACCCTACAGGACAGAGTAGAATTGCCCCAAATGATTTCCAAGTCTGTAAATCCTTACAGAAGCAGACTGCCACATCTTTCTCCTGCCGGAGCAGCTGGTGGGTTTGAACCATTGACATTATCATTAGCAGTAGAGTGCTTTGGACATTGTACCACCAGGTTATAAAAGGTAAGCCATACACTTATTGAGTGCACATCTATCTTGTCTATAGAAACCATGATCTATTAGCCATTGACACAGATGCCTCTGCCAAGTGAGGTCACCAGTTCTCTAGAAATCCTATCATTCACATTGTTTGGAAACCAAGTTTTATAGAAGCATCCTCATTAATCATGATCTAAAAAGGACAATCACCACCAAGTTTTTTAAATAATGTTGTTGCTCCCCTTGATAGCACATTGCTTATTGCTGTAGTGAACGGAGTGTCAACTCTGCTGTCACTGGACAGAGTCAGCTGATAGACTTTCTGGATTTACAGTTTAATAAGTGCACCTTCCTCTGCTTTTTACACTTTCTCCTCTGCCAAGGAAGTTCCAGAATCTTCATTTCATTTCCATTTTTTTTTTAAGCTTCAAAGAATTATTCAGTAACAAATTAGGACTGAACAAAATGACATAACAATCTCGATAAATTCTGAATTTAGAGATAGACAGTTTTATATTTAACACAACCTACATGATCTATCTCTTTCAAGACTCATTCTCAAGATTATTCCGCCAATTCCAGCTGGTACATACTAGGAGGGTCTTGCAGTTATTTGATGAATAATTCCTTTACTTCCACAACATAAACAGCACTTCCTTTATTAGATCATGTCCTGAAGGATTTCTGCATTACGGAATTCATTGACATTTTCATTAAGGCCTAATATATAAACGTTTAAAATTTCTTCTATCACTATTTGAAAAATATATGTATTCTCTTTGTTGGGTGCAAATCGCCATGTTTTATATATATTAAGGAGCCCTGGTGGTGCAGTGTTAAAGGTTAAGCTTCTAACCAAAAGGATGGAGTTCGAATCCACCAGCCGCTCCTGGGAAAACCTATGTATGAAGCTGTTCTACTCTGTCCTATGAGCGTTAATCTACTCAATTGCAACGAGTTTAGATATATTAAATAAAGTAAATTGATTTAAGTATATAAATTTCCTAAAGACTCGTTTGTTTTAATATTGATCTATCAGTTTCTGAAAAAAATTGTCATTTTATTTCTTTCATTAATGAAATAATTAATTTCAAATCTTCTGTATCTGGCTATTCTAGTTTCTCACTCCAAAAAGTTAACTTCTCCATGTCTGAATTTTCATTTATAAAAAAATATAATATTTAAGTACTGATAAAATGCACTTGTCAGGGAGGTAGAGAAGGTAAGTTATGTTAATGAAGAGCAAACACCTAGTAGATAACACTTAGATAATGTTAGATGTGCTAAAGTGAAAAAAAAAATCATATATTTAGGGTTAAGTTTCTAGGTCCATGAAAATTCTTTTTTTTACTAATTTTTGATAAATCATACATTTTATAATATAAAAAAGAATTTTAGTTACGTTTAAATATTCTTCAAAACATTGAATTTAATATTGTCTGATATTAATATTGCTCACACCTGCTTTCTTAGCATCTTCCTAGTATATTTTTCTCTTCATTAAGTTGAAGTTTAAGTGTTTTATTAATTTTTCAATATTAGAAATCTAATTTTATAGTTAACAAAATATGCAGGTTCTGTTTATACATGCTGCATAAAATAGATCTGCTGTTGTTAGTTGTTGTCAGGGGCCCTCAAGCTGGTTTCAACTCATAGCAACCCTATGCACAACAGAATGAAACACTGCCCGGTCCTGAGCCATCATCACAATCGTTGTTACACTTGATCCTATTGATGCAGCCACTGTATCTTCTTGAGGGTCTTCCTCTTTTTCACTGATCCTATACTTTACCAAGCATGATGTCTTTCTCCAGGGACTGGTCCCTCCTGATAACATGTCCAAAGTATGTGAGACGTAGTCTCACCATCCTTGCTTCTAAGGAACATTCTGGCTGTACTTCTTCCAAGACAAATTGTTTGTTCTTCTGGTAGTCCACAGTATATTCAATATTCTTTGCCAACCTCATAACTGAAAAGCATCAATTCTTATTCAGTCTTCCTTATTCATTGTCCAGCTTTCACGTGCATATGAGGCTATTGAAGACACCATGGCTTGGCTCAGGTACACCTTAGTCTTCAAGGCGACATCTTTGCTTGTTTACATTTTAAAGAAGTCTTTTGCAGCAGATGTGCACATTGCAATGTGCCCTTTGATTTCTTGATAGCTGTTTCCATGGGCATTGATTGTGGATCCAAGTAAAATGAAATCCTTTACAACTTCAGTCTTTTCTCCTTTTATGCTGACGTTGGTTATTGGTCCATTTGTGAGGATATTTGTTTTCTTTATGCTGAGGTGTAATCCATACTGAACACTGTAGTCTTTCATCTTTATCAGTAAGTGCTTCAAGTCCTCTTAAGTTTTAGCAAGCAAGGTTGTGTCATCTGCATATCAAATGTTGTTAATGAATTTTCCTCTAATCCCGATGCCATATTCTTCTTCATATAATCCAGCTTCTCGGATTATATGCTCAGCACACGGATTGAATAAGTATGGTGAAAAGATACAACTCTGATGCACACCTTTCTTGACTTTAAACCATGCAGTAACCCCTTGTTGTTTAAATGACTGTCTCTTGGTCTATGTACAGGTTCCTCGTGAGCACAATTAAGTGTTCTGGAATTCCCATTCTTATCAATGCTATCCATTGAGATAGAGCCATTAAAATGGATCTAGAGAGCTTAATATATCATACATATACACACGCACACACACATACACATATATATTTGTATATACTCATAAATATTAAATATATATCTTCATTCATTATATAATGTTAGAGAACATATGTACACAGATATGGTTAGTTTGGTTGGTGGGTTTTTTGGTTTGATTTCCTCCTATGGGTAATGTACTTGCAGTCTGGTCTTATCTGTTAGAATAGAGCATTATTTGTACCAAGTGAGATTTTTGCTACTTATCTATCCATATATATTTGGTGAAAATCCATGAATATTGTTTTCACTGATTTATTGGTCTACCTTCAGTGTTTAATAGTCCAAGAGGGATTGACAGCTACCCATATGAGACCAAATCTGAAAAGCAAAACCAAAGACTTTCTTGGGAACATTTAATAATACGTATTACAATGACAGATGACACAAAGTTCAAGTAGCCTTAATTTATACGTGTATTAAGTGAAAGTTTTTATGCTCTTTATAAAGACGTTTCAGAATTTATAAGCAACAGCATGACAAATTATAGTAGGCAGGGTTTTCACAAAGAAATTACACCACCATATAATGTATGTGTGTATATATATGTACTATATATATGCTATGAATTGGAATCGACTGCATGGTACACAAAAACAACACTTTATATATGGGTTATTTATATACTTTATATACATCTTCTATGCATTTTTACATACTATTTATGTATGTATGCACACTTTTATTCTGTGTGACTTTTTCTTTACAATTTTATTGTATTTCCTAATATTCATATGAGCATTAGATTTTTTACAATTAAATTATAAGCAGAGAATCTCATAAGGAAATTAGAAAATAATTTTTATTATTGCTCTACTAGTTCATTTTTTCCTATTTGAAAAAGTCTCAACATTAAGCCAATATAAAATTCAACTACCTGAAAAAGTCTATTTTCCTTTGCATTTCACAAAGTATATATCTTGACTTACTATTTTAGAAAAAATACTTTATAATGAAAAAAGAAATGGCATTATTGAGCAAAGATATTAACATTCCCATTCAATTCTATAATATTAAAATAATTGGTAATTTCAATTAAATACCCAGTCAATTCACTGGCAGACTAGTGTAACTAGCACTTTGATTGATTCATTCATTTACTAGCTTGTAATTTTAAGCCTTTAAGTCTGTGGACATATGGAAAATATCATCTAATTTATATGAGTTCTCTTGCTTCATAAAACATATTCTTAATTTAATATTATCTATGAAAGGCTATGAGGAGCCCTGGTGGCACACTGGTTAAGCACTCCACCACTAAACGAAAGGTAGGTGGTTGGAATCCAGGGCAGTTCTAATCCAACAGCCACTCCGTGGAAGAAAGATGCAGCAGTCTGCTTCCATAAACGTTTATAGCCCTGGAAACTCTATGAGGCAGTTCTACTCTGCTACAGAGTCACTATGAGTCAGAATCTACTCAATGGAAGCAGGTTATTGTTTTGTTTTATGAAAGGCTATTATTAATGAGCTATTATTCACTTTGTAAGTCTTTCAGTAGTTATATATTATAACCCACTATTGAGTTTCACTAATACAGTAGCATTAATATACAAACAAAAATATCATATTTTATGTTATTTGTGATTTGAATATATCTCCAAAATAATCAAAAGCATTATTTTTAATAATAAAACAAGCATACAAAATTCAGAGATGACTACATTGAGAAGGTTATGCCCGTTCCATTTTATAAAAAACAAAACTAAATAATATGTGACTAATAAAAGTAAGAGGGAAACTTCAGATCATACCTGGCATCATTGCAGATTCAACGTTATTTCCGTGACATCCTATATTGGCTTACACTACACACATGAGTGTGAAATACATGGTAGATTGATTTGAAATTACACTTGAAACAGGTAAGAGCAAACCAGCGGAAATTATGATAGTTATAGCAACAGTCCTGTCACTTTATTAAGGTTGACTTAATACTCCTCTCAACACTTTTTCGTGATAGTTTATGAAACACGGTACCTTGATTTTTTAAATTGACAAATGGACAAATTTTAATCAAGTGCAATTTTTTTTTTAAAAAATAGATATTATTTTTAGAACAGTTTTACATTTATGGAAAAATTGAGATGATAGTATAGACTTCCCATATACCCTGTACTCAGGTACCACTATTATTAACAACATACATTACCATAGTACTTTTTTATAATTAATGAATCCATATCAATACAATAATATTAACTAAAGTCCACGATTTATTCCGATTCCCTTGTTGTTGTTCTTAGGTGCTGTCGACTTGGTTCCGACTCATAGCGACCCTATCTATATACAACAGAATGAAATACTGCCTGGTTCTGTGCCATCCTCACAATCTTTGTTATGCCTAAGCTCATTGTTGCAGCCACTGTGTCAATTCATCTCATTGAGGGTCTTCCTCTTTTTCGCTGACCCCTTACTGTACCAAACATGATGTCCTTCTCCAGGGACTGATCCCTCCTGACAGTGTGTCCAAAGTGTGTGAGACATAGTCTAACTGTCCTTGCTTCTAAGGAGCGTTCTGGCTGTACTTCTTCTAAGAAAGATCTGTTCATTCTTTTGGCAGTTTATGGTATATTCAATATTCTTCGGCAACACCACAGTTCAAAGGCATCATTTCTTCTTTAGTCTTCCTTATTCGTTGTCCAGCTTTCACATGCCTATGAGGAGATTGAGAATACAATGGCTTGGGTCAGGCGCACCTTAGTCTTCAAGGTGATATCTTTGCTTTTCAACACTTTAAAGAAGTCTTTTGCAGCAGATTTGCCCAATGCAATGTGTTTTCTGATTTCTTGACTGCTGCTTCTGTGGGTGTTGATTGTGGATCCAAATAAAATGAAATTCTTGATGACTTCAATTTTTTCTCCATTTATGCTGATGTTGCTTATTGGTCCAGTTGTGAAGAATTTTATTTTCTTTATGTTGAGGAGTAATCCATATGTAAGCCTGTGGTCTTGGATTTTCATCAGTAAGTGCTTCAAGTTCTCTTCACTTTCAGCAAGCAAGGTTGTGTCATCTGCATAATGCAGTTCGTTAATGCATTTTCCTCCAATCTTGATGTTGTCTCCTTCACATAGTCCAGCTTCTCGGATTATTTGCTTAGCATACAGATTGAATAGGTATGGTGAAAGGATACAACCCTGATGCACACTGTTTCTGAGTTTAGACCACGTAGTATCCCCTTGTTCTGTTTGAACAACTGCCTCTTGATCTGTGTGCAGGTTCCTCATGAGCACAATTAAATGTTCTGGAATTCCCATTCTTTGCAATGTTATCCATAATTTGTTATGATCCACATGGTCAAATGCCTTTGCATAGTCAATATAACTCAAGTAAACATCTTTCTAGTATTATCTGCTTTCAGCCAGGATCCATCTGACATCAGCAATGACATTCCTGGTTCCACATCCTCTTCTGAATTAGGCTTGAATTTCTGGCAGTTCCCTGTCAATACACTGTTGCAGCTGCCTTTGAGTCATCTTAAGCAAAACCTTACTTGTGTGTTATATTAATGATATTGTTCAATAATTTCCACTTTCAGTTGGATCACTTTTCTTGGGAATAGGCATAAATATGAATCTCTTCCAGTCAGATGGCCAGGTAGATGTCTTCCAAATTTCTTGGCATAAATGAGTGAGCACTTCCAGTGCTGCATCTGCTAGTGGAAACATCTCAATCGATATTTCATCAGTTCCTGGAGCCTTGTCTTTTCCAATGCCTTCAGTGCAGCTTGGACTTCCTCCTTCAGTACGATTAGTAACCGATCATATGCTACCTCCTGAAATGTTTGGACGTTGACCAGTTCTTGTTTGTGTAGTGACTCTGTATTCCTTCCATCTTCTTTTGATGCTTCATACATTGTTTAACACCTTCCCTGTAGAATCCTTCACTATTGCAACTCCGGGCTCGAATTTTTTCTTCAGTTATTCCAGCTTGAGAAATGCTGAGCGTGTTCTTCCCTTTTGGTTTTCTATCTCCAGGTTTTGCTCATGTCATTATAATAATTTACTTTGTCTTCTCGAGCCACCCTTTGTAATCTTCTGTTCAGTTCTTTCACTTTATCATTTCTTCTTTTTGCTTTAACTACTCCACGTTCAAGAGCAAGTTTCAGAGTCTCTGCTGACATCCAGTTTTGGTCTTTTCTTTCTTGCATGTCTTTTTAATGACTTCTTGCTTTCTTCAAGTATGATGTCATCAATGTCATTCCACAGCTTATCTGGTCTTTGATCATAAGTGTTCAATGCATCAAGTCTATTCTTGAGTTGTTCTCTAAGTTTAGGTGGGATATACTCAAGGTCGTACTTTGGCTCTCCTGCACTTGTTTCTAATTTTTTTCAGTTTCACCTTGAACTTACAGATGAGCAATTGATGGTCTGTTCATAGTCAGCCCCTGGCCTTGTTCTGACTGATAATATTGAGCTTTTCTATTGTCTTTTTCCACAGATGTAGTTGATTTGATTCCTGTGTATTCCATCCGGCAAAGTTGAGGTGTATAATTGCTGTTTATGTTGGTGAAAAAAGGTATTGGTGATGAGGAAGTCGTTGGTCTTACAAAATTCTATCATGTGATCTCCAGCATCATTGCTATCACTACAGCCATATTTTCCAACTACCCGTCGTTCTTTGTTTCCACCTTTTGCATTTCAATTACCGATAATTATCAATGCATCCTGATTGCATGTTTGATCAAATTCAGACTGCATAAATTGGCAAAAATCTTTAATTTCTTCATCTTTGGCCTTAGTGGTTGGTACATAAATTTTAATAATAGTATTAACTGGTCTTCCTTGTAGGCGTATGGATATTATTCTATCACTGACAGCGTTGTACTTCAGGATAAATCTTGAAATGTTCTTTTTAACAATGAATGGAATACCATCCCTCTTCATGTTGTCATTCCCGGCATAGTAGACCATATGATTGTCCAATTCAAAATGGCTAATACCCATCCATTTCAGCTTACTAATGCCTACGATATTGATGTTTATGTGTTTCATTTCATTTTTCATGATTTCTAATTTTTCTAGGTTCATACTTTGTACATTCCTCTTTCCAATTATTAATGGATGTTTGCAGCTGTTTCTTCTCATTTTGAGTCATTCCACATCATCAAATGAAGGTCCCGAAAGCTTGACTCCATCCATCGACTCTACTTTGAGGAGGCAGCTCTTCCCCAGTTGTCTTTTGAGTGCCTTCCAACCTGGGGGACTCATTTTCCAGCAATGTATTAGACTATGTTCCACTGGTATTCATAAGTTTTTCACTGGCTAATTCTTTTCAGAAATAGAATGCTGGGACCTTATTTCTAATCTGTCATAGTCTGGAAGCTGAGCTGAAACCTGTACACCAAGGGTGACCATGTTGGTGTTTAAATACTGCTGGCACAGTTTCCAGCATCACAGCAACTTGCAAGCCCCCACAGTATGACAAACTGACAGACATGTGGGGGCAGATTCCCTTACTTTAATTTAATGTCCTTTTTCTGTTCTAGGATCCTGCCCAGGATTCCACATTACATTGAATTTTCATAATTCCTTAGGCTCTTCTTGGCTATGATGTTTTCTCAGAATCTCCTTCTTTTGATTTCCCTTGACAGTTTAAACGTCCCTGTGTGGTGCAAATGGTTTGCACCCAGCTATTAACTGAAAGATTGACAGTTCAAATCCAACTTGTGGCACAATGGAAGAAAGGCCTGGTGATCTACTTCTATGAGATTACAGCCATTGAAAACCCTGTGGAGTGCAGTTTTATTCCGACACATATTGGTCACCATGAATTGGAACCGACTCCACAGCAAAGTGTTTTTTTTTCCCCCCACAGTTTTGAGGAGTACTGGTTATTTATTTTGTAAGGTGTTGCTTTATTGGAATTTCTGATGTTTTTGTTATGATTAGACTGAAGTTATGATTTTTCTAAAAAAAGTTTTTATTGTACTTTAGATGAAGGTTTACAGAACAAATAGTTTCTCATTAAACAGTCAGTACACATATTGTTTTATGACACTGGTTAGCAACACCATGACATGTCAACACTCTTCCTTCTTGACTTTTGAGGACCTGATTTTTTTTTCTTTTTTGGTGACAAGATACATAGCCAAATTTACACCATTTCAAAAGTTTTTATATGTACGATTCAGTGACATTGATTACATTCTTCCAGTTGTGCTGCTATTCTCACTATCTTTTTCCAAATTATTCCATCACCATTATCTTCAACTCACTGCTCCTAGGCTTCCTATCAAACTTTTTGAGTTGCTGTTGTCAATTTAATCTCACATAAGTAAATTTTTTTTGTACCTTAGATGAAGGTTGACAGAACAAACAGTTTCTCATTAAACAGTTAGTATACATACTGCCCTATGACAATGGTTAACAATCCCATGACATGTTGACACTGTCCCTTTTCAACCTTGGGTTCCCTATCACCAGCTTTCCTGTCCCCTCCTGTCTTCTAGTCCTTGTCACTGGACTGCTGTGCCTCATTAGTACCATTTTGTTTTATGGGGCTGTCCAATCCCCGGCTGAACGGTGAACCTTGGGTGTGACTTCACCACTGAGCTAAAAGGGTGTCCAGGGCCATATTCTCGGGGTTTCTCCAGTCTCTTTTAGGCCAGTAAATTTGGTCTTTTTTTTGTGAGTTAGAATTTTGTTCTACATCCTTCTCCAGCTCTGTCCAGGACCCTCTGTTGTGCTCCCGGTCAGAGCAGTCAGTGGTGGTAGCCGGGCACCAGCTAGCTATACTGGACTCAGTCTGGTGGAGGTCATGGAAGCTGTGGTCCATTAGTCCTTTGGACTAATCTTTTCCTTATACCCTGTTCTCTTCATTCTCCCTTGCTCCCAAAGGAGTGAGACCAGTGGAGTATCTTAGATGGCTGCTCACAGGCTTTTAAGACCCCAGATGCTACTCACCAAGGTAGAATGTAGAACAGTTTCTTCATAAACTGTTATGCCAGTTGAGCTAGATGTTCCCTGAGATCATGGTGCCTACCGCCCTCTGCCCAGCAATTCAGTCCCTCAAGGAGTTTGGATGTGTCTATGGAGCATCCATGACCTTTCCTTGTACAAGTTGTGCTGGCTTCCCCAGTGTTGTGTACTGTCTTACCCTTCACCAAAGTTACCACTTATCTATCATCTATTTAGTATTTCCCCACCCCGGCCCCTCCCATCCCTGCAGATTTTTGTTTTCTCTCAAAGTAGTAGGTAGCAGGAAACCATTTTTTCTTAAGCAGTTTGTGAGTCTCTTCTTACTGTTGCTAGGGGAATGTTGTTATGAAAGAAAAGTCTTGGGAGAAAGGGTGGTGGTGAAATGAAATCCACACAGCTCTTAGGAAAAAATGTTACCCCAGTTTGTTGGTAATAAAAAAATAATCTACAAAGAAGGTATATCCTTGGTAAAAGTAACTCCTAAGCAAAGAAGGAACAGATTTAGATGTTAGAGTTCTCCCAAGTGGACTTGTGTTATAACCACAGGCTGACAGAATAGCTGGAAGGCATTTCTAAAGCTTTTGAACAGATAATTACTTATTCTGATATCTCAATATTATTGTTTTACACCTAAATGGCAGATTTTACTCTTAAGAACCAGTTCCATTTAAAATTACAAAGTACATGTCTGAACCTTCGACACAGACATTTTTAAACCTCAGTAAAATAATTATTGCTATAAAATTCACAAGCCCTGACTATTTTCTTCTTTGGAATATTTAAAAGCTTGCTTGCTTTCTTTGTGTTGAAAATCCATTCATGTTATCTGGCTTCCTTGTATTTTTATAAGTATTAATTAGACTAGTGCAGAATAGTGATATCTTTTGTGGTAAAGTACTGCCAGTTGTGACAAATGGAGAGTGACTGAAATGACTAAACTTGTCTCCCAAATTGAATTTGCTCAATTTGTCTTCTGGTTATTTGTTATGACTGTGGATATCATTAAATTCAAAAGAAAAGAATATGTTGATAAATGTATTCATTAAGATTTCGTGGTTACCTATGAGTTTTTGATGTAAAAAAAAAGAGGTAACATTTATTATGATTGATTTTTTCTGTTTTCATATTGCCTAAACAATTGAATACTACTTACATATATCTGTAAAAATGAAAACCCACAAAAACGGTCTCAACCATAATATCCTACACTATATTTCTTTTGTGCTAAAGCGCAATTTCCTGATTATGCCTATAGAAAATAAACCAACTACGAAAGTTTACTTCTGTCTGGTTAGCTTTCTATTTTGCATCAAACTATTTAAAATAAATTTTTAAAATAGCTTACAAATAATGACAGTTATTCTCATAGAATTAGTCTCAAATTACCACAGAGGAAACACACTCTGCTACTTTAGAGATGTGAAGACCTAGATCAAAATGTTGTTTGGTGCCCTTGATGCGTTCCAACTCATAGTGACCCTGTGTACAACAGAATGAAACACTGCCCCATCCTATGCCATCCTCACAATCTTTGTTATGCTTGAGCCCATTGTTGCAGCCACTGTGTCAATCCATCCTGTTAAGTTTCTTCCTCTTTATCGCTGACCTTCTACTTTACCAAGCATAATGTACTTCTCCAGGGACTGATCCCTCCTGATAATATATCCAAAGTATGTGAGACATAGTCTCATCATCCTTGCTTCTAAGGAGCATTCTGGCTGTACTTCTTGGAAGACAGATTTGTCTGTTCTTTTGGCAGGCTGTGGTATATTCAATATTCTTCGACGACACCATAATACAAAGGTGTCAGTACTTAGGGCTTCCTTATTCATTGTCTAGCTTTCACATGCATATGAGGTGATTGAAAACACCACAGCTTGGGTCAGGTGCACCTTAGTCTTCAAGGTGACTTCTTTGCTTTTCAACACTTTAAAGAGGACTTTTGCAGCGGATTTGCCAATGCAATGCATTGTCTCATTTCTTGACTGCTGCTTCCATGGGTGTTGATTGTGGACCCAAGTAAAATGAAATCCTTGACAACTTCAATAATTTCTCTGTTTATCATGATGTTGCTCATTAGTCTAGTTATGAGAATTTTTGTCTTATTTATGATGAGGTGTAATCCATACTGAAGGCTGGGTCTTCATCAGTAAGTGCTTCAAGTCCTCTTCACTTTCAGCAAGCAAGGTTGTGTCATCTGCATAAATAAACAGGTTCTTAATGAGTCTTCCTTCAATCCTGATGCCCCATTATTCTTCATATAGTCCAGCTTCTCAGATTATTTTCTCATCATGCAGATTGAATAGGTATGGTGAAAGGATTCAACCCTGATGCACACCTTTCCTGACTTTAAACCATGCAGTAACCCCATGTTCCATTTGAACAACTGCCTCTTGATCTATGTACAGGTTCCTCATGTGCACAATTAAGTGTTCTGGAATTCTTAGATCAAAATTAGCTAAATGAATTGACAGGGGTCAAGTACCGTGTGCTACTGGCAGTTAGATTGTCATAAATCTTCTAATTCCAGGTGTTAAGATTTATTTTTCTATTTAATGTATCTTCTAAATAAAATGGCAGAAGATTATATTTTACATTTTTATATCTCTAATCAATTTTGTAATGATCCCTGATGGTGCAGCGTTTAAGCGCTCAGCTGCTAACCAAGGGGTCAGCAATTTGAACCCACCAATTGCTCCCTGAGAGAAAGATGTGGTAGTCTGCTTCTGTAAAGATTACAGGCTTGGTAACCCTATGTTCTACCCTCTCCTATAGGGTCATTATGAGTGGGAATCTATTCTATGGCAACAAGTTTGGTTTGTTTTTAATTTATTTTCCACCAAACTTGCAAAAAAAGTCAGTATAAGAGAAGTCCTTCAATAGATGATGAGTAAAATGAAATTCATTGATTACTAATTTTATTTACGAAAGCTATCTCATCTCAAGAGATACCAGTCAATATTTAATCAGCAATTTTCACTGACCACTAACCAACCACTGTCAGTTATTTAATTTTATTTTATATTCAGTTTTTTCATGATCTCTAGTCAGAATCGACTTGATAGTAAATAACAACAGCAACAACAGCACATTACAGCTTTTGTATGGAAAGGGAAATTATACAACACTGATCCTAGAGAGAGACAATGCATTGAGTAGTATTATTCAAAGTATCACTCAATATTCATAATAACTACATGTATTGCAGTCTACAAGTAACTACAAGCAATATGTTGTAAGCAAGACTTTAGTCTTCACAAACTCATAAACCCATTTTAATTTAGTCTTAGGTTTGGGCCTTTAGAAGTAGAGCTTGAGACTGGGGTTCTTGTTTAAACAATGTATTGGAAAATAATCCTCCTGACAAACTGAGTAAAGGAATCAGATGTGAGCAGGGTAAGAAACTAAGCTGCATCATCAACATAGACTATCCATATGGTATTCTGTGTCATATCCAGGCATCCCTATTATCATGGAATTTGTGTCAACTTGGCTTGTCTATGATTCCCAGTGTTGTGTGATTGTCCACCATTTTGTCATCTGATGTGATATTCCTATGTGTTGTAAATCTTACTTATGATGTAATGAGGTAGGATTAGCGACAGTTATGTTAATGAGGCAGGACACAATCTACAAGATTAGATTGTGTTTTAAGCCAATCTCTTTTGAGATATAAAACAGAGAAGCAAGCAGAGAGACATAGGGACCTCATACCACCAAGAAAGTGCCAGGAGCATGCATATTCTTTGGATCTGGGGTCCCTGCACTGAGAAGCTCCTAGACCAGGGAAAGATTGATGACAAGGATCTTCCTCCAGAACCAATAGAGAGAGAAAGCCTTTCCCTGGAGCTGGCATCTGGAATTTGAACTTCTAGCCTACTAGGCTGTGAAAGAATAAATTTCTCTTTGTTAAAGCTATCCACTTGTGGTATTTCTGTTATAGAAGCACTAGGTAACTAAGACACCTCTTCACTTTGGATTCTATCTGGCCATATAGCACTTGTGCAAGACAGTAAATGAATACTGTTGCCTATTTCATATGAACCCAAATTGTTACTGTTTCTCCTTCCTAGTGGGTATAGAAAACAGACAACATGTGTAAGACCTAACAATATCCCCAAACCTTGTGTCAAATGTTGCATTAATGTGCTTTATCAAGGATACCACAGCTGGCACAGTTGTTGCAATTCTGGTTTGTAATTTATTAAGTTTGTGTTAGTCCACTATCATCAACCATAATTTACGCTCAGTTTAGACTAGTGAATTAAATAATATATGATGGAGTCAATCACACTAATCTCTGCCATTTCTCCTGAGCTATGATATGATTTGTGGTGCACTACCTTGGCAATAAAGCATGTGGAGGCAGTTACAGGAGCTTTCACTTGAACTTTCCTTTTTCCTTTTATAATATCTCTCACTCTATACATAAAAGAACCAATTGAAGTATTTTGCCTACTACTAGTTTTATATATATATGTATATATGTATATGCATATATATACACATACACACACACACACACACACACACACACACACACACACACACATATGTTTATGTATTTGGGAAATGAGGAAATACTGCCTGGGAAGGTTCATGGCTCAGTGCACCTACCGTGTGAAAGACTTGGGCATATAACCCATTTATTAACTGACCTCCTACTTTAACATGAAGCCCATTATGGTACTCAGATTATGAGTAGCATTGTCAACTTGGTCCTTGCATCCAACAATTACCAAAAAAATTCTTGGATTTCCCTTTCTCCAGTGTATGCTTATCTGAGAAAAAGGACCATAGATGCCTCTAGGAAGAACTCAGGGAATCATTATACTATATCCTTGCCTTAATTTTTCAGTCAGTGGGTCTGGGTCAGAGAACTGGCTTAGAAATTCAGCAAGGAATCATGACTTTCTGTTGGACCAGCTGACATCAGGCATCTCTATCAAGTCTTGATTTCTTTTGAATATATACATATATATATATTTCAGTTTCTTGTTTGCTACTCATCTATCTCTCTCTTAGCAACATCGTATTCTATTAGTAATTTCTATAGGTTCCTGAATGTTGGGGAATTCTTTCCTACCATTCTGAACTTTTGACGAGTTACAGTATCCCTGTTGCCATGAGTCAGCTTGCCTACTTAAATGAGGCACTAGTGAAATATTTATTAAATAACAGAATTTGAAGTCAGAGAGTACTGGGTTTGAATCTGGGTTCTGTCATTTACTAGCTGCTTCATCAATTACAAGTTGCTTCATCTTCTACTAGCTAAGACATCATTTACGTTAGTCATATACATCCTCAGTTTATTTATCTTTAAATCTGAAATAGTAATTCATATTTCATAAAGTTATAGTAAGGATTGAACAATGAATAAATTGAAAGATTAGTTCCTAACATACAATAGATATAATAAGTAATGATTATTGTTAAGATAGAATAAAATGGTAAAAATATTAAAATGACAAAACTGATGTTAAGGGAATACTTGAAAGCAAACACTGACATCTGGGCCTACAACAGAAATGTACAACCTCCACTGACAGACTGAACAATATGGCGGTATGGCTACTCAACAGTGTAAAAAATGTTGTCAGCAAGAATAACAGCAAAAATTAAGATTAATATTATATTTTTGGCGTTTGATCCATGCAACAAAAAGGATAATACCTTGAAATTGTGTTTTAAAAATAGCATTTCATGGAATGATTATATTCGAATCATCAGGTGAGCACCAACAGTTTTCATGTTAAGGTATAAATCTGTACATTAAATGCCACACTTAAGAATGAAAAGCCCCCAAATTCTCATGCCAACAGTTCTACCAGAATAATATGATACACAAACAACCGGTGAAGATAGACACGAAACAGAAAGGACTGAGTATTTCACTGAAATTTTTTTTTGTCATACAAATTGTTCTACATTCTATGCATATTGTTCCAGCAATGATGTGACAAGTAAACCAGATGATTAATTAAACAAATATATTTATAAAGTATATTTTATATTTGTGGCATTGTTCTGTGTTTTTGGAGATACAGTAATGAAGAAGAAAAATCTCTATTTTCATGGAGCTTGTGGTGTAGGCATAGGTTTTAGGTGGGTACATTTAGCAATGTCTGGACATATTTTTTTATTTTTACAGTTAGCGTAGTTGCTAATAGCATCTAGTTGGGAAAGAAGAGGGATGCAAAATACCATCCTATAATACACAGGACAACCCCCCAGCAACAAAGACTTATCTGACACAAAATAACAATAGTACCAAGATTGAAAAACTCTGACCTTGATGGAATAGGGGAAGACAATAAATAAACTAACAAATCAACAGTAGAATTAAAAGAAAAAAAGATACCTAGATTTCTGACTTGGGTCAGAGACAATTGATATTACTTATTAAAATAGAGAAGACTGGGTTTTAAAGATTTGTGGAAAATTTAATATCAGAATATACTAAGTTTGAGATGCTTCTGTGTCATTCTAGTACAATTATCCAGCAAGCCACTGAATATATAACTCTGAATTCAGCATAAATGTTTGCTCTGGAGATTAGACAGACAGACAAATACATAAATAACTACCATTAGTAAATAATTTGTTATGGAATTCATAAGAATAGATCACTTGGGGAGAAAGTGTAAGGAGAAAGACAAGGCCACCAGTACTGGCTCCCAGAGAGCTTCATTATCGGTGCTTCAGTGAAGCAAGTGAAGTTGACAAAGGAGACTGGGAAAAAAGCATCAAAGATAAAAGATACGTGTCGTGCAAATTTTTTTTTTTAATTTTCATTGTGTTTTAGGTGAAAGTTTACAGCACAAATTAGTTTTTCATTCAAAAAGTTTATACATAAATTGTTTTGTGACATTAGTTGCAATCCCTGCAATATATCGGCACTCTCCCCCTTTCCCTTTCCACCCCGGGTTCTCGGTGTCCATTCATCCAGTTTTCCTGTCCCTTCCTGCCTTCTCAGGTTTTCTTTTGGGCAGGTGTTGCCCATTTAGTCTCATATACTTGATTGAACTAAGAAGCACATTCTTCATGTATGTTATTGTTTGTTTTATACTCCTGTCTAATCTTTGGGTGAAAGATGGACTTCAGGAGTGGCTTCAATTCTGAGTTAGCAGGGTGTCCAGGGGCCATAATCTGGGGTGTTCTTCCAGTCGTTCTTCCCACCAGTAAGTCTGGTCTTTTTGGGGAATTTGAATTCTGTTCCACATTTTTCTCCCACTCTGTCTGGGATTCTCTGTTGTAATCCCTGTCAGAGTAGTTGGTCGTGGTAGCCAGGCACCATCTAGTTCTTCTGGGCTCAGGCTGGTAGAGGTTGTGGTTCATGTGGTCCATTAGTCCTTTGGATTAATATTTTGCCTGTATCTTTGGTTTTCCTAAATATCTTTAAGACAGACTCCAGTATACCTTGGCAAGAGAGTTAGGGTGCTGTGGGATAATATTCTTAAGAATCTTAAAAGCTCTCCTATCTAGCAGAGAGGATCTAAGAGGTCACCCTAAGATTTTTAGAAGCCTTTTAGTGGGTCTATGAGGTACCACCTTGAATCTTTTATTTTTTCTCTTTTAATTTTTTTTTTTATTGTCCTTCATGTGAAGACTTACAGAACAAATAGTTTCTCATGAAACAGTAGTACACATATTGTTTAATGACATTGGTTAACAACCCCACAACATGTCAACCCTCTAACTTCTCAACATTTATTTTTGGTGAAAATACACCTAGCCAAAGATACACCATTTCAAAAATTCCTACATGCACAGTTCAGTGACATTGACTACGCTCTTCCAATTGTGCTGTTATTCTCACCTAAGATGAAGGCTTACAGAACAAAATAGTTTCTCATTTAACAGTTACTGCAAATGTTGCCCTATGGCAATGGTTAACAATCTCACAACACATCAACAATATCCTTACTCAACCTTGGGTTCCCTATCACCAGCTTTCTTGTCCCCTTCTGCCTTCTGGCCCTTGTCACTGGACTACTGTACCTTGTTAGTCTCATTTGGTTTTATGGGGCTGTCCACTCCCACGCTGAACAGTGAACCTCAGAGATAACTTCACCACTGAGCTAAAAGGGTGTATGGGGGCCATACTCTCCGGGTTCCTCCATTCTCCTTTAGGCCAGTAAATCTGGTCTTTTTTTTGTGAGTTAGAATTATGTTCTACATCCTTTTCCAGCTCTGTCCAGAACCCTCTGCTGTGATCCTGGTCAGAGCAGTCAGTGGTGGTAGCCAGGCACCATCTAGCTGTACTGGATTCAGTCTGGTGGAGGCCTTGGTAGCTTTGGACAATTAGTCCTTCAGACTAATCTTTTGCTTGTATCCTGTTCTATTCATTCTCCCTTGCTCCCAAAGGGATGAGACCAGTGGAGTATCTCAGATGGCCGCTCACAGGCTTTTAAGACCCCAGACACTACTCACCAAGGTAGAATGTAGAGCATTGTCTTTATGAGCTGTGTTATGCCAATTGAGCTAGATGTTCCCCAAGACCATGGTCCCCACAGCCCTCCGCCCAGCAAGTCAGTCCCTCACGGAGTTTGGATGTGTCTATGGGGCTTCCGTGACCTTTTCTTGTACAAGTTGTGCTAGTTTCCCCTGTATTGCGTACTGTCTCACCCTTCACAAAAGATACCACTTATCTATTGCCTATTTAGTATTTCTGTCTGCCCCACCCCTTCCATCCCTGCTAACCAACAAAGACTGTTACTTTTTGTGTGTGAACTTTTTCATGGGTTTTTACAATAGAGGTCTCATACAATATTTTTCCTTTTGTGACCGACTTATTTCACTCAGCATAATGTCCTCCAGCTTCATCCATGTTATGAGATGCTTCACAGATTCATTGTTGTTCTTTCTCGTTGCATAGTACTCCACTGTGTGTATGTATCATAGTTTGTTTATCCATTCATTTGTTGATGGGCATCTAGGTTGTTTCCATCATTTTGCTATTGTGAACAATGCTGCCATGAACATAGGTGTGCATATGTCTATTCGAGTGACCACTCTTATTTCTCTAGGATATATTCCTAGGGTTGGAATTGCTGGATTAAATGGTATGTCTATTTCTAGCTTTCTGAGGAAGCGCCATATCATTTTCCAAATTGGTTGTACCATTTTGCATTCCCACCAGCAGTGCGTGAGAGTTCCAGTCTTCCCGCAGCCCCTCCAACATTTGTTATTTCCAGTGTTTTGGATTCGTGCCAGTAATGCTGGAGTGAGATGTATCTCATTGTGGTTTTAATTTGCATTTCTCTAATGGCTAGTGATCACGAGCATTTCCTCATGTGTCTGCTGGCCATTTGAATGTCTTCTTTGGTGAAGTGTCTGTTCATTTTCTTTGCCCATTTTTTAATAGGGTTATTTGTCTTTTTGTTGTAGAGGTGTTGGATTTTCTTGTAGATTATGGAGATTAGACTTTTGTCTGACTTATACTGTCCAAAAATTTGTTCCCAGTCTGTAGGTTCTCTTTTGACTCTTTTGGTGAAGTCTTTTGAAGAGCATAGATGTTTGATTTTTAGAAGATCCCAGTTATCTAGCTTATCTATTGGGGTGTGTGCATTGTAGGTTATGGTTTGTATCCTGTTAATGCCGTGTATTAAGGCCTGAAGTGCTGGTCGTATTTTTTCTTCTATGAACTTTATAGTTTTAGGCTTTCTCTTCAGGTCTTTGATACATTTTGAAGTAGTTTTTGTATACCGCGTGAGGTATGGGTCCTGTTTCATTTTTTTGCAGATGGATATACAGTTTTGCCAGCACTGTTAGTTAAAAAGACTGTCTTTTCCCCATTTGATGGACTTTGGGCCCTTGTAGAAGATCAGGCGACCACAGGTGGATGGATTTACATCTGGGTTCTCAATTCTTTTCCATTGGTCAATGTATCTGTCGTTGTACCAGTACCAGGCTGTTTTGACTACTGTAGCTGCATAGTAGGTTCTGAAGTCAGGTAGTGTGAGTCCTCCAACTTTATTCTTCTTCTTCAGTAGTGCTTTACTTATTCGGGGCTTCTTCCCTTTCAATATAAAGTTAATGATTAGTTTTTCCATCTCTTTGAAGAATGTTGTTGGTATTTGGATTGGGATTGCATTGTATTTGTAAATTGCTTTGGGTAGAGTTGTCATTTTCACAATGCTGAGTCTGCCTATCCATGAGCATGGTATGTTTTTCCATTTATGTAGATTCCTTTGGGTTTCATACAGTAGTGTTTTATAGTTTTCTTTGTATAGGTGTTTTACATCACTGGTCTGATTTATTCCTAAGTATTTTATCCGTTTAGGGGCTATTGAAAATGGTATAGTTGTCCTGATTTCCTTTCATACTTCTCCTTATTGATGTATAGGAATCCAAATGATTTTTGAATGTTTATCTTGTATCCTGCTACTCTGCTGAATCTTTCTATTACTTCCAGTAGATTTCCCATGGAGTCTTTAGAGTTTTCTATGTATAGTATCATATAATCTGCTAACAGTGACAGTTTAACTTCTTCATTACCAATTTGGACGCCCTTTATTTCTTTTTCTTGCCTTATTCTTCTAGCTAGAACTTCCAGCACAATGTTAAATAGGAGTGGTGATAAAGGGCGTCCTTGTATTGGTTCCTGTGTTCAAGGGGAATGTTTTCAGCCTCTCTCCATTAAGAATGATGTTGGTTGTTGGTTTTGCATAGATGCCCTTTATTATGTTGAGAAATTTCCCTTCTATACCTATTTTAGTGAGAGTTTTTATCAGGAATGGCTGTTGGACTTTGTCAAATGCCATTTCTGTGTCAGTTGAGATGATCGTAATTCTTTCTTTCCTTTTATTTATGTGGTGGATTACGTTGACTGATTTTCTAATGTTGAACCATCCTTGCATACCTGGTATGAATCCTCCTTGGTCATGGTGTATTATTTTTTTGATATGATGCTGAATTCTATTAGCTAGAATTTTGTTAAGAATTTTTGCATCTATATTCATGAGAGATATTGGTCTGTAATTGTCTTTTTTTGTGACATCTTTGCCTGGTTTTGTTATCAGCGTTATGCTGGCTTCTTAGAATGAATTTGTAAGTGTTGTTTCCTCTTCTATGCTCTGAAATAGCTTGAGTATAACTGGTTCAAGCTCTTCTGTAAATGTTTTGTAGGATTCTCCAGTGAAGCCATCTAGGCCAGGGCTTTTTTTGGTTGGGAGATTTTTTTTTTTTAAACACTTTTTCAATCTCTTCTCTTGTTATGGGTCTGTTCAGATTTTCAACATCACTTTGTTGTAGTTTGGATAGGCCAGGTGTTTCTAGAAATTAATCCATTTGCTCTATGTTTTCAAATTTGTTGGAGTATAGTTTTTTGTAATATTTTGTTATAATCCTTTGTGTTTCAGTTGGGTCTGTTGTAATGTCCCCCATTTCATTTCTTATTTGGGTTATTTGTGTCCTCTCCTGTTTTTCTTTTGTCAGTCTGGCCAGTGGTTTGTCGATTTTGTTGATTCTTTCAAAGAACCAACTTTTGGTTTTGTTGTTTCTTTCTATTGTTTTTCTGTTCTCTATTTCATTTATTTCTGCTCTGATCTTTACTATTTCCTTTCTTCCAGTGGTTGTGGGCTTATTTTGTTGTTCTCTTTCTATTTGTTTGAGTTCTGTAGTGAATGTTTTGATTTTGTCCCTTTCTTCTTTTTTGATATGTGCATCTATTGCTATAAATTGTCCTCTGAGGACTGCCTTTGCTATGTCCGAAAGGTTTTGGTATGATGTGTTTTTGTTCTTATTTGATTCTAGGAATTTTTTGATTCCATCTCTGATTTCTTCTATTACCCAGTGATGCATAAGCAGGGTATTATTCAGTTTCCATGTCATTGATTTTTCTCCCTTGCTCTTTCTATTGTTAATTTCTACCTTGATGTCATTGTGGTCAGAGAAGATACTTTGAATTATCTCAATGTTTTGGATCTTGTGGAGGATTTCTCTGTGGCCTAAGATGTGGTCTATTCTGGAGAACGTTCCATGCGCATTGGAAAAGAATGTGTACTTTGTAGCGGTTGGATGGACTGTTCTATATATCCCTATGAGGTCAAGTTGGCTGATTGTGTCCTTTAGGTTTTCTGTATCTTTGCTGAGTTTCTTCTTAAATGTCTGTGCTTTACAGAGAGTGGTGTGTTGAAGTCTCCTACTATTATTGTGGAATTGTCGATTTCTCTTTTCAGTGTTGTTAGAGTTTATTTTTTTATGTATTTTGGAGCACTGTCATTGGGTGCGTCGATGTTTATTATGTCTATGTCTTCATGATGGATTGTACCCTTAGTCATTATACAGCGTCCTTCTTTGTCTTTTATGGTAGATTTCATTTTAAAGTCTGTTTTATCTGAGATTAGAATTGCCACTCTGCTCTTTTTTAGTAGTTGTTAGCTTGATATATTTTTTACCAACCTTTGACTTTTAATAAATTCATGTCTTTGTTTCTAAGGTGTGTCTCTTGTAGACAGCATATTGACGGATCCTGTTTTCTTATCCATTCTGTCACTCTCCATCTCTTTATGGGTGCATTAAGTCAATTTACAGTGTAATTATTGATAGATGTGAGTTTGTTGCTGTCATTTGGTAGTGCTTTTTTTTCTGGTGCTGAAGTTTTCTTTGTTGTTCTTACTCTCTTGTACTGAGTTACTTTGGTTTGTGGATTTTTTTTTCATTTTTTTTTTTGTTTTTGCTGAGACTAAGTTTTTCCTCTTTTTTTTAATGAGTATGTTTGTTAACTTTCTTTGCGGTTACCATAAATTTTACCCTTATCTTTCTAAGTTTGAAGCAGTCTACCGTTACTTGGTATGGTCTTGCCTTCCTCTCCATTAGAAGGTTCTATACCTATGCTGTTTGTTCCCTCTTTTATTGTTTTGATGTTGCTGTCATTTACTGATTAACTGCTCTGATTTCTGTTGTATTTCTTTTGGTTTTGGATAGTCCTTGAGAGTTCTTTTCCTAGATTGGTATCTGGCTGGTATGATCCTGCATCCTAGATTCTGCCTGTGAGCTGAAGCTGTTTGTCCTCAGATCGAAGAACTACCTTTAATAATTCTTGTAAGTTTGGTTTCTCTTTTACATATTCTCTTAATTTCTGTTTATCTGGAAATGACCTAATTTCACCATCAAATTTAACAACAGTTTTGCAGGATATATTATTCTTGGCTGGCAATTTTTTTTCAAGATTTTATGTATGTCATCCCATTGCCTTCTTGCCTGCATGGTTTCTGCTGAATAATCTGAGCTTAGTCTTAATTCTCCTCTGTATGTGACTTCTTGTTTTTCACAAGCTGCTCTCTGGACTCTTTGTTTGTCTTTGGTTTTGGCACATGTGATTATGATATGCCTTGGTTATTTTCTTTTGGGGTCTCTCCTATAAGGTGTTCATTGAGCTTCTTGGATGGTCAGCTTTTCATCTTTCACGATATTGGGGAATTTTTCTGTCAGTAGTTCTTCAATGATCCTCTCTGTGCTTTCTGTTTTCTCCCCCTGTTCTGGAATTCCAACCACTCACAAATTTTTGCTTTTGATTTTATCCCACATAACTCTCATTGTCTCTTCATTTTCCTTTGTTCTTTTTTCTGAGTTTTCCTCAAACAGATTTGTATCCAAGTGTTTGTCTTCAATTCCACTGATCCTGTCTTCCACCATTTCAAATCTGCTTCTCAGCCTTGCTTTGACACCGCCCGTTTCTGAAATCTTGTTGTTTAGCTTTTGGATTTCTAATTGTTGTCTTTGTATAATTTGTAGTTGGGAATTTATGTTGGCATTTTGTCCTGCATTATTTTCCTGAATTCTTCCAATTGTTTGTCTGTATTTTCCATGAATTTGTCTTTTTTTCCTCTGTTTATCAGCTTTTTGCCTCAGGTCTTCGAGAATTCTGAGTATTAAAGATTTGAATTCCCTATCAAGTAGTTCTAGTGCAGTTTCTTCCACTGGAAAGTCATCTGGTGTTTTATTTTGGATGCCTACTGGAACCATCCTGTCCTGTTTTTTAAATGTTTTGATATTGTCTTCTGTCTTCATGGCATTCAGTAGTTATTTTTCTCATTTATTGATTGTAGATTTGTTTGTTTCATCCCTTTTTTTTAAAAAATTTGACTATGTCTGAGCAGGCGGATTGTGTGTTCTTTGTTGTTTGCTTTTCTGTGGACACAATACTTTTTGCCTCCTTCTCCAATTGGCAGGGTCAGTCACTCAGATATGGTACGGCAGGGCAGGTCTAGCTGAAGAGGAGTTACTGGGACGGGTTGTTTGTGGCACTTACTACAGCCACCAGAGTCAGTTGGTAATCATTGCAGGGCAGGTTCCAGTAGCCCATGCCTGTGCTGCTTGCTGGTTTGATGTCAAGCATACGGTGCAGGTAGGCAGGATGCATCAGGGAGATTGTTATGAGTGGAGCTAAGTTGGATATGGGAGAGAGGAGAGAGGAACAGGACACAATAACATACAAACAAACAAAAAAGAATGCTAGGGGAGCTTGCCATTGGAGTGGAGAGATTGGAGACTATGAAATGGAGAAAAACAGAAAGGGAAAGAGGAAGAAAAGAAAAAGAATGAATAAATAAAAATCGGAAATGTTAAAGAACCGCAAAGTTCCCTGGGATCCCACCAGTGTAGCTATGAGGTCTGGGGAAATCGCTCTCAGGTGTTGCAGTACAGTCTGGCTAGAAGGTGTAGAGGTATACAATGCCAGGTATTCAGGGAACAGAAAGAGAAGGAAGATATAGAGAGACGAGAAACTGAGCAATGAAGACAGACAAAAAGGGAAAAAGAGGGGAAAGAAAACAAAACAAATTAAGAAAATAAAAGAACAAGAAAGGCCCCCAAAAAAACAGATAAAAAAAATATGAAAAAAGAAATGCCCTCAGTGATCCCTCTGCACGTCTGTGTAAGCCGAGGGGGAAGTCTCCTTGTCAGGCAGCACTGCCTGGGCAGAAAGGGCTCCCAACTCAAAAAAAGGAAAAGAAAACAAACCAACAATTCAAAACAAACAAATGAACAAAAGCCCAAGGATCCCACCAGCACGGCAGCCCAGAATGGGCAGCAGCTCCACACTCGAACGGAGCTCCACAGCCCCTCAGGAAGAAGCAAAGATAGCACATGGAGCCAGGTATTTGAGCGAAAGGAGGGGGAGGTGGTGAGAGGTAAGGAAGAAATCAAAAAAAGCAGAAAAAAGTGACACCAGAAGCCAACAAATGGCACTCAGAGAACCAGCTAGTGCGGGATGGTGTTTCTCGGGCAAGAGACTGTGTCCATGGGAAGCAGACGGGGCTGAGTGTGGGTGAAGAAGTGTAGGGAATGGGAAAGCATATATCACAAATTACCAGAGCTCTGCAGCCCCTAATGAAGAAGCAAAGATGGCGCACAGAGCCAGGTATTTGAGTGAAAGGAGGGGAAGGTGGTGAGAGGTAAGGAAGAAATCAAAAGAAGCGGAAAAAAAGCAACACCAGCAGCCAACAAATGGCACTCAGATAGCCGGCCTTTTCGGATGTGTGGAATCCAAGCAGCCGGTGTTTCCTGGTCAAGAGATTGTGGCCGCAGGAAGCAGAGGAGGCCGAGTGGGAGTGAAGAAGGGTGGGGGGTGGGAAAGCGTATATCGCAAATTACCATTTGTTTTGTCTCCTGCTGGATGCTCCATAAGGCTTCTTTCTCTTACGCCATTTGCTCTCCAATAGGAGTCCAAGATGGCGGATCCACACTGCGTTAGCTGGTAGGGGACCTCTGCATGAATCTCTCCTCACTCTCCATTCTCTGTCAGTTTTCTCACTCCATTTGGTGCTTGGCTGAGTTCTTTATCTCTTCATTTGATGTTTTAGGGTTGCAGGATTGTTTTATTCTTTGTTCAGCTTAGTTTTTCAGATCTTTGCTGTGGAGGGATGGCGTGGTGCTTCTGCCTAGAGCGCCATTTTTTGTGTCATGCGAATTTTGATGAGGGAATAGTCAACCTAGTGAGTCTTCTTTGCAAATAGATAACACATCCAATGGACAAAGAAAAATATTTATTAAGTTTGAAAACACACAAATGATTGATGACCTAGTGAAGAGAAATTTGGTATAGATAGAAGAAAAATTTGATTTCTGGGTGTCTAAATAGAGTTTGTTGAAATAGAGTCACTGTTGTTGTCATTAGGTGCTGTCAATTCGGTTCTGACTCATAGTGACCTTAAGTACAACAGAATGAAACACTGCCCAGTCCTGCACCATGTCCACAATGCTTATTATGCTGGAGCCCACTGTTGCATCCATTGTGTGAATCCATCTCACTGGGGGGTCTTCTTTTTCTCTGATGCTCTACTTGACTAAGCATGATGTCCTTCTTCAGGGACTGATCCCTCCTGACAACATATCCGAAGTATGTAAGACGTAGTCTCACCATCCTTGCTTCTAAGGAGCAGTCTAGTTGTACTTCTTCCAAGGCAGATTTGTTTGTTCTTTTGGCAGTCCATGGTATATTCAGTATTCTTTGCCAACACTACAATTCAAAGGCATTAATTCTTCTTCTATCTTCCTTATTCATTGTCCAGCTTTCACATGCACATGATGCAATGGAAAATACCATGGCTTGTGTCAGGAGCACCTTATCCTTCAAGATGACATCTTTGCTTTTCAACACTTTAAAGAGGTCTTTTGCAGCAGATTTGCCAAATGCAATACGTCTTTTGATTTCTTGACAGCTGCTTACATAGGTGTTGATTGTGGATCCAAGCTAAAATGAAATCCTTGACAACTTCAGTCTTTTCACCATTTATCATGATGTTGCTCATTGGTCTAGTTGTGAGGATTTTTGTTTTCTTTATGTTGAGCTGTAACCCAAACTGAAGGCTGTGATCTTTGATGTTCATCAGTAAGTACTTTAAGCCCTCTTCACTTTCAGCAAGCAAGATTGTGTCATCTGCATAATGTGTTGTTAATGAGTCTTCCTCCAATCCTGATAGTTCCTTCTTTTTCATATACTCCAGCTTTTCAGATTATTTGCTCAGCATACAGATTGAATAGGTATGGTGAAAGGATACAACCCTGTCGCACACCTTTCCTGACTTTAAACGACGCAGTATTCCCTTGTTGTGTTCAAAACACTACCTCTTGATCTATGTACAGGTTCCTCATGAGCACAATTAAGTGTTGTGGAATTCCCATTATTTGCAATGTTATCCATAATTTGTTATGATTCACACAGTTGAACACCTTTGCATAGTCAATAAAATATAGGTAAACATCTTTCTGATTCCCTGCTTTCTGCCAAGATCCATCTGACATCAGCAATGATATCCCTGGTTACATGTCTTCTTCTGAATTCGGCCTGAATTTTGGAAAGTTCCCTGTCCATACTCTGTTGCAGCTGCTTTTGAATGATCATCAGCAAAATCTTATTCGCATGTGATATTAATGATATTGTTCGATAATTTCAGCATTTGGTTAGATCACCTTTCTTGGGAATAGGCGTAAATATGGATCTCTTCCAGTCAGTTGGCCAGGTAGATGTCTTCCAAATTTCTTGACATAGACGAGTGAGCACTTCCAGTGCTGCATCCATTTGTTGAAACATCTCAGTTGATATTCCGTTGATTCCTGGAGCATTGTTTTTTGCCAAGGCCTTCAGTGTAGCTTGGACTTCCTCTTTCAGTACCGATGGTTCCTGATCATATGCTACCTCTTGAAATGGTTGAGTGTCGACCAATTCTTTTTGATATAATGACTCTCTGTATTCCTTCCATCTACTTTTGATGCTTTCTGTGTCATTCAATATTTTCCCCATACAATTCTTCATTATTGCAACTGGAGGCTTGAATTTTTTCGTCAGTTCTTTCAGCTTGAGAAATGCCGATTTTCTATCCCCAGCTCTTTGCACGTCATTGCAATACTTTGTCTTTTTCAGCTGCACTTTGAAATCGCTAGAAGCAAACAAAACATTTGGTGACTTTAGTTACTAAGGAAAACAGAAAATAGGACAATATTTGGAGGATAAGGAGCCGTGATGGGGGAGTGTTAAGTACTTGGCTGCTAACGGCAGTTTGAATCCACCAGCCTCTCCGTGGGACAAAGTTGTGGTATCTGCTACCCTAAAGAGTACAGCCTTGCGAACCCTATGGGACAGTTTTACTCTGTCCAGTAGTCAGTTTGAGTCAGAATCCACTCTACAGCAACAGGTTTGGTTTTGGGTTTTTGGTTTATTGGGAGGGTATAGGCACAAAGCAGTTTTATTTATATATATTTTTTTATTTTTATTTATTTTTAAGATTGAAGGTACCAGTGAATGTTCACTAAAGGCAGTTAGCAGACAGAGTAAGAAAAGACAAATTAATTATAATAAGAATAAAAAAACATAAATATAAGACTATCAGGTGACCAAAGTGAACAATTGATAACTAATTTGCATTCCACTTGATTTTGTCTTTCAGGCCTATTACCAATTGTGGTGACATACGTAAGACAGATTTTATGATTTCATTTTACTTCTTACTAAGGAATCAGAGGAGCCCTGGTTGCTCAGTCTTGAAGAGCCTGGCTGTTGACCAAAAGTTCGGCAGTTGAAACCCACCATCCACTCCTTGGAAACCCTATGGGGCAGTTCTACTCTGTCCTATAAGGTCGCTATGAGTCTGAATTGACTCAAGGGCCATGGGTTTTGTTTTGTTTTTTTAAGGAATGAAATCATTTATATTTAAACATTTTGAAATGTTTGTGGGAAAATCTCAGAATATCTTATTCTATAACACTTAAGTTCATTTATATACTCAAAATATGTATTTATTCAAAAGTATAAGAATTAAATTACTTAATTACTTTTTAAACTTAAAAAAGTAAACAAATATAAAAATGGCTAAAATTCTTGGCTTTGTTTTATATTTACGTTCTAAACTATGTTTAGAATACGTCATATTTATACTTGTGTATGATCATAAATAAGCTAATTTAACAGAAATCAGGAAGTCTCCTTCGCTTCATAAAAATAAATGCAATTTCTTTCAGCAATTTTTACTCACATTTATAGTATAACTTTATTAGAGCAAAACAGTAATTTTATTAAAAACCAGTTCAAAATTACTTACAGTTATATTTTTTCTGATTTTATAAATATGGCTTACACTTGAAATAACAATCATTAAAATTCTTCAGGAATCAAAATAGCCTCAAAGTTTGTCAATGACTTCAAGAAAAAAAAAAAAAAACGAAAACATACTATTTTACTTTTACTGTATTTAACAATATTTGTTATTTTCCCTTATAATGAAAATAATTTATTTAACCTACTTATTAGAAAAGAGAGTTTTGCAAGCCTTTCTAAATTTAATTTTCCTCTAAGGATAAATCTTATTAAAACTTCTTAAGTCAAATCTTTATTTGATTTATGACACTGAAAAAATCTTCATCAGTATGTGTGCATTCTCAATAAGCTAATGAAATCAACCTGTCACAGACAAAATTTAATAAACTTATTCTGTTTTTAGTAATTCCTTAATAATAAGAATGAAGAGCAAATATAGTAACTGGGTGGAATCTGAAACATGTATCAAACAATCATAAAATAATTCTGAAACTGTATTTCAAATAATTTATTATTCAGAAACATTCTACTAGTTTCTCTTTTTCTTTTATGAAATAATTTATTATACCTATTTTAATATTATTTTTTATAGTTATTTCTAGGTATACGTGTTCATATGATACACTATTTCTAATAAGTCTTATCTTCTGTAACAACTTCAATTTGCCATAATGCAGAAAATAGAAGCTGTTTGTATTTTTATCTTATTTTATTTTAACTTTAATTTCACTTATTATTTTTGATACATGACTCACTAATGAATTACATTATTTTACAATTACCATTTTTTAGGCCATCTGTCCAATTTTTAGACTATGTTTTATTAAAAATTAGAGAATCAAATCTAATTTTAATATATTTAAGTTTCTATTAAAAGGTGTAGACATTCTCATTGTCCTCTTTTATCATTTATGAAATTTCCCTACTCTTTGCTTATCTCAAAAAACTATTTATTTAAATTTTATTTTATCATATATCCTCCATAATGCATAATGCAATGGTTATAAATGTAAATATTTTTAAATATATATAGTTTTAATGTTCCTAACTTTAGATGAGTTTGACATACTGGTGATAACCAACTGAACTATTGTGGCCTCATATGTGACAACTTAGATTTTAATACAGAATATTGTGTCTGGAATATACTTAGCAGTTATTCAAATTTATCTATTGAATGTTGAATATGTGCCCCATACTTTGCTGAGCTCTAAGAATGTGTTGGTGGGCAAAGCATTTACAGTCCTAGAAGTTTTGGAATATTAATCAAATGATCACTGAAATAAATGTATACATCTTCTCCTCACTTATTGACATGGTTAGTTCTGAAGACCAGGTCGTTATGTGAAATTGGTTTTATGAGAAAAGGAAGGAGGACCACATCAGATCACAAAATGGAGGATAACTACATCATTACATGACCGCCAAATTACGTTATTCCATAATTGCCAAACCACTGAAAATCATGGCCCACCCAAGATGACACATGACTTTAACCATCAAAGCCAGCATTACTCTCTGTTCAAACCTCAGCATTTGTTACTGTCTGACTTTATGACATTAATGTAAAAATAGTTGGATAGTAGATTTTTTACTGTTGTCATAAATGCAGAATGTCAGATAATGAGACAGTCACTAAGTAAGGAGAGGGTATAGTTATTGACTGTAATATTATATTAAAATATTTGCCACATTTCACTATTAATAGTCAAATAAAAAGATAGTTTGGACTGAAAACTTTGAAAGCCTTTCATAGATTGTGATGGACATAACCATTTCTTCAAATAAAATTCTTAAATTATATTTTATCTTTCTTAAGTATCAATTTTTTAAATTTCTTTATTTTACTTCCAGAAGCTTCCAGTAGTGTCTCTGTAAGAAACTTGTCAGATGTTCTATAAAAATAATCTCATTGTTTTACTCATTTAGTTATTTCACTCATATCTACTGAGTACTTAAAGTTTATCAGGAACTAATCTAGGGCCTAATGACACAGCCTTGAATAAGACAGATGAATTTACCATCCCTACGGTTTTTGTATTCTAGTGTGGGAAGAGATGCAGTAAACAAAAAAGCAAGACTTAACAACATGCGAAATTGTGTTCCCTGAAACGAGTTCTCTACTATCTGTCAGAACCACTTACTAAGTGAATAAATGACTCCACAGGTATCCTTTTAAAAATAGTACTAGCCTATGAATTAGAGTCAACCATAACCAGGGTTAATTTATTGCTCCACAATTAACTACTTAATAAATCCACCCATGGCACCACAGATGTTGCGAGAAGACAGATTCTTGCACCACAAGTTAGCCTTGGAGTTTGACCTACTTGTTCATTTAATTTCTAAGTTCATTCAAAACTATCTCACTTTTAAATTAGGCATTTAAATTATTTTAAAATAAGTGATTATTTTCCTATTGTCTTTAATGAATATATTAATTATATTAAAATTAAATTGTGTCATTAACAAATATTAGTTTATTTAAAAAACTAATTTTCAATTGCACATTTATGAATCTTTGTAAGAAAAACTCGGTATTTAATTGCTTATTGCTGAAATTTACCTCCTTGCATGGTTAAATGCTGGACTACTAACTGAAGGTTGGCAGTCTGAACCCACACACAGGCACCTTGGAAGAAAGGCCTGGTGATCTGCTTCCTAAATGTCACAGCTTTAGATGTTCTAGGAAGCACAGTTTTACTCACAATACATGGGATCACCATGAGTTGGAATTTACTTGAGGGCAACTGGTTTGGTTTTGGTTTTTGCTAGTGAGATTTAAGTTAGCAGTGACTTTTCAACATAAGGTAATATTTATTAATTGCCTATGACACTGAACTAAATTGGTGGCATAATTCTATTTAAAATATTCTGAGGCCAAACATCATCTCAAAATATACTCATTTTCTTTAACATATTCATCTTTAAATACCTTTGTTGTTGTTGTTGTTACCCACTTTTTACTATCAGCTTTATCCCAATATGGGTTTCCTCTGTGAAAGGAGAAAATAACTATGGTGGGATTATGAAAGTGAAATAAGCAGTGTTAATGTGTTTAAATCAGAATGACCACATTTTATTTTCAGGAAATTTTTACACATTTCACACTGCATCATATTCTCTTCTTTCCCCCCACTGTTATGTACACATATTGACAACAGAACAGGGGTGGGTTTCCCATGCATTGTTATAAAAGTTCTTTTTTTATCCACCATAATGTGACAGCACGCTCCCCCTTTCCACCCGGGGTTCCCTGTGTCCATTCATCCAATAACTTTCCCTTCCTGCTTTCTTGTCCTGCTTTTGGACAGGAGCTACTCATTTGGTCTTGTATATTTGATTGAACTTAAATATTCTTAAATGTTCATTATTTTTAGGTCTATTTCCATTAGAATTCTGACAGACTTAGCAAACAGAACTACGTGGACCAATGAAATAAAATGATGCGACACTCAGAGAAAAATGAATAATGTTTTTAAAGCTTTGCTGTCTCTCTTCACGTTCTCTAAATTGATGATCAGTCATGTCAGTAAATATGTCATTATATATGCTTGCAACTCATTTTCAAAATACTTTAAAGACATATCTGGCATTAAACTCCCCAAAGAGGCTCACGAAAAGTTCTTGCAGGCCAAATATTTGATCTGAATAAAACTTGTCAGTAACATTTTCCTCTTAAATTTCATTAATTAATGTTTACATTTGTGAGATTTGATAATGGCTAAGAAAACTGTTCCAGTTTTCACAATATCTCTAAGAGTGTATTAGTTAGTCTTTTGAAAATAAGGTGGATTATGACTATTAAATAAATTATGAACTTTATTTTTATTTTTATTTATTTATTTTATTGTACTTCAGGTGAACGCTTACAGAACAAATAGTTTCTCATAAAACAGTAGTACGCATGTTGTTTTATGACATTGGTTAACAACCCCACAACATATTAACCCTTTAAATTCTCAAGCTTTTTTTTTTTTTTTTGGTGAAAATACACATAGCCAAAGATACATAGTTTCAAAAATTTCTACATACACAGTTCAGTGACATTGACTACCGTCTTCCAATTGTGCTGTTATTCTCACTTAAGATGAAGGCTTAAAGAACAAAATAGTTTCTCATTTAACATTTACTACAAATGATGCCCTATGACAATGGTTAACAGTCTCAGAACACATCAACAATATCCTTACTCAACCTTGGGTTCCTTATCACCAGCTTCCTTGTCCCCTTCTGCCTTCTGGCCCTTGTCACTGGACTCCTGTACCTCGTTAGTCTCATTTGGTTTTACGGGGCTGTCCACTCCCAGGCTGAACAGTGAGCCTCGGAGGTAACTTCACCACTGAGCTAAAAGGCTGTCTGGGGGCCATACTCTCGAGATTTCTCCAGTCTCCTTTAGGCCAGTAAATCTGGTCTTTTTTTTTGTGAGTTAGAATTATGCTCTACATCCTTCTCCAGCTCTGTCCAAAACCCTTCGTTTTGATTCTTGTCAGAGCAGTCAGTGGTGGTAGCCAGGCACCATCTAGCTGTACTGGACTCAGTCCTGTGGAGGCCTTGGTAGCTGTGGACAATCAGTCCTTCGGACTAATCTTTTCCTTGTATCCTGTTCTTTTCATTCTCCCATGCTCCTGAAGGGATGAGACCATTGGAGAATCTTAGATGGCCATTCACAGGATTTTAAGACCCCAGACACCATTCACCAAGGTAGAATGTAGAGCATTGTCTTTATAAGATGTGTCATGCCAATTCAGCTAGATGTTCCCCAAGACCATGGTCCCCAGAGCCCTCCGCCCAGCAATTCAGTCCCTCAGGGAGTTTGGATGTGTCCATGGGGCTTCCATGACCTTTCCTTGTACAGGCTGTGCTAGTTTCCCCTGTAATGTGTACTGTCTCACCCTTTACCCAAGACACCACACATCCATTGCCTATTTAGTATCCCCCCCCACCCCTCCCATCCCTGGTAACCAACAAAGATTGTTACATTTTGTGTGTGAACTTTTTCATGGGTTTTTACAATAAAGGTCTCATACAATATTTGTCCTTTTGTGACTGACTTATTTCACTCAGCATAATGTCCGCTAGTTTCATCCATGTTATGAGATGCTTCACAGATTCATTGTTGTTCTTTCTCGTTGCATAGTACTCCGTTGTGTGTAAGTACCATAGTTTGTTTATCCATTCATCTGTTGATGGGCATCTAGGTTGTTTCCATTGTTTTGCTATTGTGAACAATGCTGCCATGAACATAGGTGTGCATATGTCTATTCGAGTGACGATTCTTATTTCTCTAAGATATATTCCTAGGAGTGGGATTGCTGGATCGAATGGTATGTCTATTTCTAGCTTTCTGAGGAAGCGCCATTTCATTTTCCAAAATGGTTGTATCATTTTGCATTCCCACCAGCAGTGCATAAGAGTTCCCATCTCCCCACAGCCCCTCCAACATTTGTTATTTCCAGTGGTATCTCACTGTGGTTTTAATTTCCATTTCTATAATGGCTAGTGATTGGGAGAATTTACTCATGTGTCTGCTGGCCATTCGAATGTCTTCTTTGGTGAAGTGTCTGTTTAGTTCCTTTGCCCATTTTTTAATAGGGTTATTTGTCTTTTTGTTGTAGAGGTGTTGGATTTTCTTAAGGTGATGGAGATTAGACCTTTGTCTGACTTATACTGTCCAAAAATTTTTTCCCAGTCTGTAGGTTCTCTTTTGACTCTTTTGGTGAAGTCTTTTGAAGAGCATAGGTGTTTGATTTTTAGAAGATCCCAGTTATCTAGCTTATCTATTGGGGTGTGTGCATTGTAGGTTATGGTTTGTATCCTGTTAATGCCGTGTATTAAGGCCTGAAACGTTGGTCCTATTTTTTCTTCTATAAACTTTATAGTTTTAGGCTTTATCTTCAGGTCTTTGATCAATTTTGAAGTAGTTTTTGTATACAATGTGAGGTATGGGCCCTGTTTCATTTTTTTTGCAAGTGGCTATCCAGTTTTGCCAGCACCATTTGTTAAAAAGACTGCCTTTTCCCCATTTGATGCACTTTGGGCCCTTGTCGAAGATCAGGTGACCGTAGGTGGATACATTTAGATCTGGGTTCTCAATTCTGTTCCATTGGTCAATGTATCTGTCGTTGTACCAGTAGCAGGCTGTTTTGACTATTGTAGCTGTATAGTAGGTTCTGAAGTCAGTAGTGTGAGTCCTCCAACTTTATTCTTCTTCAGTAGTGCTTTACTTATTCGGGGCTTCTTCCCTTTCCATATAAAGTTAATGATTAATTTTTCCATCTCTTTGAAGAATGTTGTTGGTATTTGGATTGGGATTGCATTGTATTTGTAAATTGCTTTGGGTAGGATTGTCATTTTCACAATGTTGAGTCTACCTATCCATGAGCATGGTATGTTTTTCCATTTATGTAGATCCCTTTGGGTTTCATGAAGTAGTGTTTTATAGTTTTCTTTGTATAGGTCTTTTACATCCCTGGTCAGATTTATTCCTAAGTATTTTATCCATTTAGGGGCTATTGAAAATGGTATTGTTTTCCTGATTTCCTTTCCATCGTTCTCCTTACTGGTGTATAGGAATCCAACTGATTTTTGAATGTTTATCTTGTATCCTTCTACTCCACTGAATCTTTCTATTAGTTCCAGTAGATTTCTCATGGAGTCTTCAGGCTTTTCTATGTATAGTATCATATCATCTGCAAACAGGGAGAATTTAACTTCTTCATTACCAATTTGGATGCCCTTTATTTCTTTCTCTTGCTTTATTGCTCTAGCTGGAATTTCCAGCACAATGTTAAATAGGAGTGGTGATAAAGGGCATCCTTGTCTTGTTCCTGTTTTCAAGGGGAATGTTTTCAGCCTCTCTCCATTAAGAATGATGTTGGCCGTTGGTTTTGCATAGATGTCCTTGATTATGTTGATAAATTACCCTTCTATACCTATTTTATTGAGAGTTTTTATCAGGAATGGGTGTTGGACTTTGTCAAATGCCTTTTCTGAGTCAATTGAGATGATCATGTGAATCTTTTCTTTCCTTTTATTTATGTGGTGGATTACGTTGATTGATTTTCTAATGTTGAACCATCCTTGCATACCTGGTATGAATCCTACTTGGTCGTGGTGTATTATTTATTTGATATGATGCTGAATTACATTGGCTAGAATTTTGTTCAGAATTTTTGCATCTATATTCATGAGAGATATTTGTCTGTAATTGTCTTTTTTTGTGCCGTCTTTGCCTGGTTTTGGTATCAGCATTATGTTGGCTTCATAGAATGAATTTTGGAAGTGTTGCTTTCTCTTCTATGCTCTGAAATAGCTTGAGTAGACCTGGTGCAAGCGCTTCTGTAAATGTTTTGTAGAATTCTCCAGTGAAGCCATCTGGGCCAGGGCTTTTTTTGGTTGGGAGGTTTTTTTATTACCTTTACAGTCTCTTCTCTTGTTATGGGTCTGTTCAGATTTTCAACATCATTTGGTTGTAGTTTGTGTAAGCCGTGTATTTGTAGAAATTTATCCATTTCCTCTGGGTTTTCAAATTTATTGGAGTATAGTTTTTCATAATATTCTGTTATAATCCTTTTTATTTCAGTTGGGTCTGTTGTAATGTCCCCCATTTCATTTCTTATTTGGATTATTTGTGTCCTCTCCTGTTTTTCTTTTGTCAGTCTGGCCAGTGGTTTGTCGATTTTGTTGATTCTTTCAAAGAACCAGCTTTTGGTTTTGTTGATTCTTTCTATTGTTTTTCTGTTCTCTATTTCATTTATTTCCGCTCTGATCTTTACTATTTCCTTTCTTTTTTTGGTTGTGAGCTTTTTTTGCTGTTCTCTTTCTATTTGTTTGAGTCCTGTATTTATTGTTTTGATTTTGCCCCTTTCTTCTTTTTTGATATGTGCATCTATTGCTATAAATTGTCCTCTGAGGACTGCCTTTGCTGTGTCCCAAAGGTTTTGGTATGATGTGTTTTCATTCTCATTTGATTCTAGGAATATTTTTATTCCATCTCTGATTTCTTCTATAACCCAGTGATCTGTAAGCAGGGTATTATTCAGTTTCCATGTAGTTAATTTTTATTTTTCCTTGTTCTTTCTAGTGTTAATTTCTACCTTGATGGCATTGTGGTCAGAGAAGAACTTTTAATTATCTCATTGTTTTGGATCTTGTTTAGGATTGCTCTGTGGCCTAAGATGTGGTCTATTGTGGAGAACATTCCATGTGCATTGGAAAAGAATGTGTACTTTGCATTGGTTGGATGGAGTGCTCTATATATGTCTATGAGGTCAAGTTGGCTGATTATGTCCTTTAGGTCTTCTGTATCTTTGCTGAGTTTCTTCTTAGTTGTTCTGTCCTTTACTGAGAGTGGTGTGTTGAAGTCTCCTACTATTATTGTGGATCTGTCAATTTCTCTTTTCAGTTTTGTTAGAGTTTGTTTTATGTATTTTGGAACCCTGTAATTGGGTGCAGTAATGTTTATTATGGTTATGTCTTCATGATGGATCGTCCCCTTAATCATTATGTAGCGTCCTTCTTTGTATTTTATGGTAGATTTTGTTTTAAAGTCTATTTTATCTGAGATTAGAATTGCCACTCCTGCTCTTTTTTGGTAGTTGTTAGCTTGATATTTTTTTTCCAACCTTTGACTTTTACTAAATTCACATTTTTGTTTCTAAGGTGTGTCTCTTGTAGACAGCATATTGATGGATCCTGTTTTCTTATCCATTCTGTCACTCTCTGTCTCTTTTTTTGGTGCATTGAGTCTATTTACATTCAGTGTAATTATTGATAGATGTGAGTTTGTTGTTGTCATTTTGTAGTGCTTTTTTGTGTTGCTAAAGTTTTCTTTGTTCTTTTTACTCTCTTATGCTGAGCTACTTCTGTTTGTGGATTTTGTGTTCACTTCTTTTGTTTTTGTATTTTTTGTTTTTGCTGAGACTTTATGTTTTTCATCTTTATTTTTATGAGTTGGTTTGTTAACTTTCTTTGTGGTTACCATGAGTTTTACCCTTATCTTTCTAAGTTTGAAGCAGTCTACCATTACTTGGTATCACCTTGCCTTCCTCTCCATTAGAAGGTTTTATACCTATGCCGTTTATTCCCTCTTTCTTTGTTTTTATATGGTTGTCATCTATCAATTGACTGCTCTGATTCCCTGTTGTATTTCTTTTGGTTTTGGATAGTCCTTGAGAGTTCATTTCCTAGATTGGTATCTGGCTCATACGGTCCTGCGTCCTAGGTTCTGCCTGTGGCCTGAAGCTGTTTGTCCTCAGATCGATGTACACCCTTTAATAATTCTTGTAAGTTTTGTTTGACTTTTTCATATTCCCTTAGTTTCTGTTTATCTGGAAATGACCTAATTTCACCATCAATTTTGAACGAGAGTTTTGCAGGATATATTATTCTTGGCTGACAATTTTTTTCTTTCAAGGTTTTGTATATGTCATCCCATTGCCTTCTTGCCTGTATGGTTTCTGCTGAATAATCTGAGCTTAGTCTTATTTTTTCTGCTCTGTATGTGACTTCTTGTTTTTCATGAGCTGCTCTCAAGATTCTTTGTTTGTCTTTAGTTTTGGTGAGTGTGAATATGATATGCCTTGGTGATTTTCTCTTGGGGTCTCTTTTATATGGGGTTCATTGAACTTCTTGGATGGCCATCTTTTCATCTTTCATGATATTGGGGAAGTTTTCTGTCAGCAGTTCTTCAATGATCCTCTCTGTGTTTTCTGTTTTCTCCCCCTGTTCTGGAATGCCAATCACTCATAAATATTTGCTTTTAATTGTGTCCCACATAACTCTCAGGGTCTCTTCATTTTTCTTTGTTCTTTTTTCTGAGTTTTCCTGGTAGAGAGTTGTATCCAAGTGTTTGTCTTCAGTTCCACTGATCCTGTCTTCCATGGTTTCAAATCTGCTTCTCAGCTCTTCTATGACATCATCCATTTCTGAAATCTTGTTGTTTATCTTTTGGATTTCTAATTGTTGTTTTTGTATAATTTCTAGTTGTGAATTTATTTTGGCATTTTTTTCCTGCATCATCTTCCTGAATTATTCCAATTTTTTGTCTGTATTGTCTATGAATTTGTCTATTTTTTCCTCATGTTTGTCAGCTTTTTGCCTCAGTTTTTGGAAAATTCCAAGTATTAGAGATTTGAGTTCCCTATCAGGTACTTCTAGTGCATTTTCTTCCACAGGAGAGTCATCTGGTGTTTTAATTTAGATGCCTACTGGAACCATCCTGTCCTGTTTTTGTAAATGTTTTGAAATTTTTTGCTGTTTTGGGGCAATCAGTAGTTATTTCTCTCGTTTATTGATTGTAGATTTGTTTGTTTCATTCCTTTTTTTTTAAAAAAAATTCAGTATGTCTGAGCAGGACTTTGTGCTCTTTGTTGTTTGCTCGTCTGTGCACTCAATACTTTTTGCCTCCTTCTCCAACTGGCAGGTTCACTCACTCAGATATGGTACAGCAGGTCAGGTCTAGCTGAAGAGGAGCCACTGTGATGGGTTGTTTGTGGCACTCACTACAGCCACCAGGGCAGGTTGGTAATCAGTGCTGGGTAGGTTCCAGTATGCCATGCCTGCACTGCTTGGTGATGTCAAGCGCACGGTGCAGGTATGCCGAATGCAGTGGGGAGATGGTTATGTGTGGAGCTAAGCGCCTGTTTTGTCTTTCGCTGGATGCTCCATGAAGCTGCTTTCTCATACCCTCGGTTGCTGGTCTCTGATAAGAGTCCAAGATGGTGGATCCGTGCTTCATTAGCTGGTAGGGGACTTCTGCATGAATCTCTCCTCTCTCTCTGTTCTCTGTCAGTATTGCCACTCCACTTGGTGCTTGGCTGAGTTCTTTATCTCTTCATTTGATGTTTTAGGGTTTCGGAATTGTTGTACTCTCTGTTTGGCTTAGTTTTTCGGATCTTTGCTGTGGAGGGACAGCGTGGTGCTTCTGCCTAGAGTGCCATTTTGCCGGAACTCAAAATTATGAACTTTAATAGATTTTATAGAGTATATTTTAAAGAGAAAAGCAATACCAAAAATTTAAAACTCGCTTGGCTCCTTTTCAAAAATGTGTATTAAAATTTCCTCCAATCTCTATTCCCCACCACCAAATACTGGCTCTTTTCTTTGGGAAAGATTTACAAAAAAGTACATCAGAAATTGCCTTTGAAACATAAGATTTATTTTGGAGTGCCTCTTATTATCACAATTAATTTATTTTCCTTGCCCATGACCTTCTCATCACACACCAGAAGGAAAAAAAAAAAAAAAAAACCCGTTGTTGTCAATCAGATTCTGGCTCATAGCAACCCTATAGGACAGAGAAGTACTTCCCCATAAGGTTTCCAAGGAGTGGCTGGTGCATTCAAACTACCAACCTTTTTGTCAGCAGTCTAAGCTCTTAACCATTGCACCACCAGGACTCCTCGTCTCACACACACACCCCTCACATCAAAATTAAACAGTTGAGAATTATAAATCATAAAAAAGTATCAGAGATTAACACCAATTAGTCTCTCATTTTTATTATTATTTTAATCCATGTACCATGCACTTTTACATAGTCAAAGCTATGATTTGACTGTAATTCAAAATTAGTCAAGCATCATTGATTTGCTCCACAACAGCATAAAGTTTTAAGTGTGTAATACAATAAAATACAAAAACATCAAATATTACTTTGTGGTTAAAAATAGTCCTGGAATTATTGAAAACAGAATTGAGTATACATTATTAACAAGAGTGTTTTTTTTTTTTTACTTTGAGATAAGTAGGAATGATTCTTTATTACAAGATCACCTCTATAGCTAATAAATAGGTATTTGTTAAAATTCACCTTCATTCATTTCATTTGTTTATTTTAATTTTCACATGCCTTGAATATTTTATCATTGTATAATATACAGATGGTAAATCACAGATTTCAATTACATCACTTGATAATAGTTGCCTATGGATTCACCTAAGTTACCAACCCAGGTAAAAATATTCAATATTTTCCAGCTCTATAAGGTTTCTTTGTGTCCATTCTTAGTTATTCCTGTCCATTAACCCCCAGAAAGGGTAACAGCTATTCTTATATCTATCATCATTTATTAATTAACCTATTGTATTTCATTTTAAAAATATTCTTTTTGCCTAATTTTTTATTTGTGCTTTATGTTGCTACTGGTAGCATCTTTTTTATTGTTGTATATTATTCCATATTATGACTATACCCAATTAATTTTCTATTTCATTGTGAACAGACATTTGGGTTGTTTCCAGTTTTTGACTATTATAAATAAAGCTGCTATGAACATTTTTGTGCATGTCTTTTGGTGGACTAATGCATTCATTTTCCTTGGTTAAATACCTGTGAGAGGATTTCTGGATCTTAGGATATATTTATCTTTAGTGTTAGTAAACACAGTCAAAATTTGAAAAAAAAAAAAAACTGATTATACTAATTTACATTGTTCCCTGCAATGTATAAGTTTTCTTATTGCTCACCAACATTTGATATTTTCATTCTTTAAGTCTTTCTAAAGCACATGTTATCTCATTGTGGTTTTAATTTGCATTTTGATGAAGAGTAATGATAATGAGCATGCTTTTATATGTCTATTAATTATTTGGATGTTCTTTTTTGTAGGGTGTCTATTCAATATGTTGCCCATTATGTTTTTAACAGGGAGCCCTGGTGGAGCAGTGGTTAAGAGCTCCACTGCTAACCAAAAGGTCAGCTGTTGAAAATCACCAGCAGCTTCATAGGAGAAAAATGTGGCAGTTGGCTTCCATAAAGATTTACAGCCTTGGAAACCCTATGGGACAGTTCTGTCCTATAAGGAACCCTGTGGAGCAGTTCTACTCTGTTCTATAGGGTCACTATGAGTCAGAATCAACTTGACAGCAAGAGTTTTTGGCAGGTTATGTTCTTAATTGAGCTGTATTTCTTTCTACCTTCTAGATACAAGTCTTTTGTTGAAATTTACTGATTAATGGAAAGATATGATTTGTTTGTTTAGTGTATACTGGATGCTAGTCCTTTGTTAAACATATGTTGTACATAATAACACAATTTTATCTATTACATATTGCTAATTATCAAACCATTCTAAGATTTAGAGACTTAAACGGCAATCATTTTATTACTAATGGTTCTGTGGGTAGGAAATTAAAGCAAAGTTCAGTGGGGATGGCTTTGTGCTCCACATGATGTCAGCTGGATGTAGCTATACTGGAGTAGGAGAATCCAAGATGACCTCACTCATGTTGCTGGTAGTTTGATTTTCAGTGTTGTTTGGCATAGCTGGGTTCTTCTTCATGTGAACTTTTAAATTCCTGATGATTTAAAATAAAATTTATCAAACAAATATAAAAATAATTATAATATCAAAGTGAGAAAGTCCTTCCTAATTAGGCTTTAAACCTAACAGCTATAAGATAAATGAAAAAAAAATTATGAACGCATTAAAAAATAAAATCCACAAGGTCAGAAAAAAAAAAAAGCAAGCAAAGTCAAATGACAGAAAAATAGTTGTAATTCATAGAAAATACATAAATCTAACTTCCTGAATTTAAAATATACTTTTAATCACTAAGAAAAATGTCAAAAACCCACTATAAAAATGAGCAAATGATATAAACAAATAGTTTATAGAAAAGTAATATGAGCAATTCTTAAACATAGGAAAATATTCTCAGCCTCAGATATAAAAAGAGAAATGCAAATTAAATCACACATAAATTCACTTATTCTCCTTCTCCTATTAGATTGGTATAAGACAAGCTAGTGGATTCAATCTGCCAACCTTTTGGTTAACAGACAAGCTCTTAACCACTGCACCAGAAGGGCTCCATTAGAAAAGGTACATGGGGGGAAAAAATATTTTGTATTGCTTGTGGTTGTGTAAATTGGTACAATCTCTCTTGAGGTTGCTAATTTGTCAATGCTTATCAAAATGATAGATTGTTATACCTCTGAACTTCTAGTGATTTTTTTTTCTACAGATATAGAATGTATATTTGCAAACATCTATATAATCTGTTCCTACTTTGTAAGAGAGTGAGAAATAACCTGATTTTATGTTCTGTAAGACTATTAAATGTTATGAGATTAATTGAGAATATTGTAAAGTTTTGTTTAAATATGAATATGCTATCTCCCAGAAGATACACAAATAAGTGATAACCTTGGTGTACTCAAAAATGGTGATTTAGGTAGTCTTTTTGAAGGGGGAAATGAATTATCAATTTATACTCTCTTTTATTTTGATATTCAAATTACATGATTCAAAGTAATTGAAGAAAATAAAAATTAAAAAAAGAATTCCCAGCAATTACTTCTCTATGATACGGAAAAGCCTCTCTTCAGGTCAGGTCAAGATTTAAAAAAAAAATATCCACATGAAGACAAGCTTTTTATTATCAAGATTATTATGTAAGATATTAATGTAGTGAAAGGCAGTAAGACTTAAAATTTTGGTAACTATGCTGTAGTGGAGGTTGTTTTCCTTATGTAATTTATACCCTTGACAATCATATGATTTATTTTAATAATAAAAGGAATAAGCGTAGAGAAGCAGTTAAATGCCTAGATTTTAAAATCATGTCTCTTAGTTTATGGATTAGCTTTGTAGTTTCAGGTTATGTTGAGTCTCAGCTTTCTCCTTGGTAAAGTGTAGATAATAATGCATCAAAACGTTATTGTAAGAATTAAAAGAGATAATTTATATAAAATGCATGTCATGATGATGTACATTTATACATTCAGTCAGCTTAAGATAGTTTATGCTGTGATAACAAATAATCCCAAATATAACCCATGTTCATATCCATCATGGGTTTTCCATTTCTTCACCACATCCTTTTCATTCCAGAACCAAGTCTGGGAGCAGCCCCTGCCTGGGAAATGCAGCTCTCAGAGCAGAGCACCAAACCAAATGTGGAAACCACACAACGGACCCTAAAAGGTGTTCATGAAAGTTTACGCTTACGTTTCTTCAGCTGAAACAAATCACATGGCATTACAGTAATTATAATATTCCTTCTCTGGGAAGTCTGGTAAGGAGGGGCAGTAGTGTATAATATGACAACAATAAAATTTACCATATGCAATCAGTAAATACTATTTATTTTAACATTTTTAAAATTTATTTGTTATGGAATATTTTAGACTGCATTTTATATATATAGTAAATTAGTAGACTTTATGTACACAGTCTAAAATATTTTAGCTTATTATGTCTTTGCTCTAGGGGAAATAAAATGAAATTTAAAGTAAAAAACAAATACAATGATAAAGATTTTAAAAACTTACTTTCTAAATTGACATTGTAGCAGCATTAAATGGGTGTTGTGATGTACTGTGGAGTTAATTTTGACTCTCTACAACTCCGTGTGTTATACAGTAAAACTACTTCATAGGGTTTTCAAGCCTGTGACTTTTTGGAAGCAGGTCACCAGACCTATCTTCAGAGGCACTTCTGGTTGGGTTCAAACTACCAACCTTTCAGCTAATAGTGGAGAATTCAACAGTTTGCACCATCCAGGGACTCCTTAACATAAGATTAGTGAATAACTAGTATTGATTCAAACTTTGTAAATATCCCGATGGCATGAGAAGCAGAGGCTTATTAAAATTCCTAGTTATGAAAAACTTACCTGTTATATTTATGAATTTTAGATGAAAATGCAGTTATAGGTCACACCTCTAGTGTATTGCAAACATCTAATATTTAATATGCATGAAATAATGAGACAAGAAAATAGTCAACTGGCACCCAATATGTAGATAGAAATTTTTCACTGAAACTTTAGGGATGTTTCAAAAAATTTAAGACACAGATACTACTAAACAGGTAAAGGAGGAAAAGAAAGGCCTGAAATGTTTAAATTTTCTGAGTATCATTCTTATTCTTTTGCTTAAGACTTTAATTAAATGTGCATACTTCCTGCTTTCTTCTGTGCCAGTGACTCTTGGAATCCTCTCTTCTGAACTTCCCCGTAGTATCTTTTTATTAGGTGCCATGGAGTCCAGCTTGACTCTTAGCAACCCCATGTGACAAAACAGAATTGCCCTATAGGGTTTTCTAAAAAGAGCCCTGGTGGAGCAGTGGTTAAGGTTCAGCTGCTAATGGAAAGGTTGACAGTTCCAACCCACCAGCTGTTCCATGAGAGAAAGATGTGGAAGTCTGCTTCTGTAAAGATTACGGCCTTGGAAACCCTATGGGGCAGATCTACTCTGCTCTATAGGGTCATTATGGGTTGAAATCAACTCGAGGACTTTTTTTTTTAAATGAGTGTAGGGCTTTCTTGGCTGTAATCTTTATGGAAGCAGATTGCCAGGTCTTTCTCCTGTGAAACCACTGGGTGGGATAGCAGCCAATGGTTAACCATTTGGGCTACCTGAACAATCACTCTGTATGTTGTTGTTCTTAGGTGCCATCGAGTCAGTTACGTCTCATAGCAACCCTATGTACAACAGAACAAAACACTGCCTGGTCCTGCACCATCCTCGTGATCATCGTTATGCTTGAGACCATTGTTATAGCCACTGTGTCAAACCATCTCATTGAGGGTCTTCTTCTTTTTCTCTGACCCTCCGTTTTATCAAGCATTATGTCTTTCTCCAGGGACTGGTCCCTTCTGATAATAGTTCTAAAGTATGTGAGACAAGGTGTCATCATCTTTGCTTCTAAGGAGCATTATGGCTGTACTTCTTCCAAGACAGATTTGTTCATTCTTTTAGCGGTCCATCGTATATTCAATATTCTTTGCCAACACACAACTCAAAGGCATCAGTTCTTCTTCATCACTCTGTATAAGACACATAGAATAAAAAAAGATATATGATCAATAATCAGTTACAGATTTCACATTTGTGAATTCACTTGTTAGCATTTATTTATAATCCCAAAATCAATTCTTGTGGTGATTTAAGAGTCATTGATAGACATGCACAGAGAGCATCAAAAATTTTGAGTTGCCCAATACATGTGTACATTGGATGTTGAACAAGGTGATGCTCTGCTTTCTTGTTTTAGCGTTCATACTATAAAAAGTGTCCTTTTTGTGGCCTATTTAGCTCCACATTTTTGCATTTTCATGCTTTTTATTTTGATTGCACTGCTTAGAATGGCCCCCAAGCATAGTGCTGAAATGCTTTGTGCAAAAATTGAAGACTTCAGAGTTCCTAAGTGCAAGAAGACTGTGATATACTTACCATAAATAAATAAATAAATAAAAATACTTGCCCTTGATAAACTTTGGTGATGAATGAGTTATAGTGCTGTTGTTTTCAATGTTGGTGAATCAACACACAGTACATCTAGAAAATGAAAGAGGAAATTCACCGATCTATGTGTGAAGGCCATCCAAAAAGTGCTAAAGTAACATCTGTATTGCACAATGAAGCTATGGAAAAGCAGATACATTTGTGGATTGATGAGATGATGATCAATAAAAGAAGGATGGTTGACAGCATTGCTGTGAGGCTGAAAGCAAAAGAAATTTACTATCACTTTACCTAGAGCCAGAAAAATGTTAAACTCTTCTCAGCTATATTTTATTGTACAAAATACTGTGAATAATTTTTAGTAAGATTACACACTCACACAATATGCTTACATGCACACACACACGCACATATATACACACATTTTTTTTTTCAATAAAGTGTCTCTGAACAGAAACACACATAATACAAGTATATGTATTGATCAGTTGAGGAAACTTTTCTGACCAAAGGCTCACAGGAACCTAACTCTGAATTTTCTCAAAGTCTCAGTATTTGCTAATTCCGTTTTTTCAGTGCCTTTATTTTGGCTGGAGGCAGAGAATAACAGAAGGATGTTTACCTGTGTTTTATTGAGTATGCAAAGGCATTCGACTGCATGGATCATAAGAAATTATGGATAACATTGAGAAGAATAGGACTGAATTGTGTGTAGACCAAGAGGCAGTCTTTCTCACAAAACAAGGGGATATTGCATGGTTTAAAATCAGGAGAGGTGTGTGTCAGGGTTGTATCCTTTCACCATAATTATTCAATCTGTATGCTGAACAAACAATCCAAGGAGCTGGACTATTTGAAGAAGAACATGGCATCAGGATTGGAGGAAGATTCATTAACAACCTGCAATATACAGATGCCACAATCTTGCTTGCTGAAAGTGAGGAGGACTTGAAGCACTTACTGATTAAGATCAAAGATCACAGCCTTCAGTATGGATTACACCTCAACATAAAGAAAACAAACATCCTCACAAATGGGCCAATAAGCAAAATTATAACAAATGGAGAAAAGAAAAATTTTCAAGGATTTCATTTTACTTGGATCAGCAATCAATACCCATGGCAGTGCATTCAAGAAATCAAGTGACTTATTGAATTGGGCAAATCTGCTGCAAAAGATCTCTTTCAAGTGATAAAAAGCAAAGGTGTCACTTTGAAGATTAAGGTATGCCTGACCCAAGCCATGATATTTTCAATCCCCTCATATGCATTCCAAAGCTGGACAATGAAAGGAAGATCCGAGAAAAATTGATGTATTTGAATTATGGCGTTGGCAAAGAATATTGACCAAATCACGGACTGCCAGAAGAAAAAACAAGCCTGTCTTGGAAGAAGTACAGCCAAAATGCTCCTAAGAAGCAAGGATGGTGAGATTTCATCTCAAGTACTTTGGACATGTTATCGGGAGGAACCAATCCTTAAAGAAGGACTTGATGCTTGGTAAAGTAGAGGGTCAGCAAAAAAGTGGAAGCCCCTCAGCAAGATGGATTGGCACAGTGGCTGGAACAATTGGCTCAAACATAGCAAAGATTGGAAGGATGGCTCAGGACCAGGCAATGCTTCATTTTGTTGTACATAGGGTTGCTACGAGTTGGAATCGACTCGACGGCACCTAACAGCAGTGACTTTATGGAACATAAACTATTGCAAATAATGACAACCAACTGTTATATTAGTGTTTTGACTGTGTTTATGATGAAAGAAAAATTTCCTTCTTGTATTGTTTTTATCTGTTTCTATTTACCATTTTCCCTGATCAGAACTACTCCCAGGTTTCTAATTTTATTTCCCACAATTAGGCCAAATATTATAACAAACATCCCTTGTGTTTAGTCTCTAAATATCCTGGAAGATGTGATTTACTTTATAATGCTGTAATGACAGTTGTTCATGTTGTGTTATGTAATTTTGAAATGAATAAATCACGTATAATGTCATTCATTAGAAAGCAGATAATAGCAGAACAAAGATCCAGCTGCACGTTACTTTAAATTATAACTTCTTGTGTTTTTTATTTATTTTTTTTATTTGTCTGTGTTTTACGTCAGTTGGAGTAATCTCAGAGCAAATAATATATAACCTGACTCAAACTGCCCTAGAAAGTATTGAATCATGTGGTAATAACATGTCTAGAGCAATTCTGCTGTTTAATTTCATTTATAACATGTTTCATTTCCTGATTCCTGACAAGAAAAACAAATAAGTTTTCCTATATTTCTCAGCAAACCAATCACTTGGGTTATTAAATTAGGCCACATGATCATTATCAACCAATCACTGGCATGATGGACGGAATTAGCTTTAGAGCAATCAGAGCCACCTCAGGAGCTGTAAATGAAGTCATGTTTAACTGAAGTGCATAGGCTGAGTGATACAAAAGCATAAACATGAAAAAAATTGGATTCCTGAAGAGGATAAAGAAGAGAGAAGACATATAGAGCAGGTGATCAATAATACCCACTCTAATATGTTTTAAGATAGTTCCTTTTTACTCATCAGTGTTTGATGGTTTTTATTTTAAATGTTCCATAGTAAGGAAAAGGAGCCCTGCTGACACAGTGGCTAAGTGCTCGGCTGCTAACCATAAGGTCGGCGGTTCGAACCCACCAGCCACTCCACAGAAGAAGATGTGGCAGTCTGCTTCTATAAAGACATAAAGCCTTGGAAACCCTTTGGGGGCAGTTCTACTCTGTCCTACAGGGTCACTGTGTGTCAGAATCGACTTAATGGCCATGGGTTTTTGGTTTTATAAGAAGGAATAGTTGTGTTATATTAAATGTATTAATCCAGATATTGGGTTGTGCAAAACTCTATTAGGTACATTTGAACAGGCCCATATTTTGTTGTTGAGAGTATCAGATTCTGCTGAAAACAACTTTTTAAAAGAGCAATCCATCAACCTCTTATTCTGTACCAAAAGAACGTATGGCTTTGCAAGTGGGGTCAGTTGTAGTTTTCAATAAAAGAACAATACAAGCATGTATATAACTCTGAGATTAGACAAGCTGCAATTTTTGCAGTGACAGAGAAACAGATTTTATAGAACTATTTTCTCTTTTATTTCATAAAAAAGTAACAACTGCCTAGGTCAGTTACAATACTTGCTTTTCACACCACATGGACTGTGTTAAATAAAAATAAATCAAAATATTATTTTCTTTTTTTCAGTACTGGACATGTCCAGAGCTCTTTTCATTATTTGGAAATGCATGCTATAGCCAGAAGTATGTGTGAATTCTGTACATATTCCAAAAGGTACATTGCCCTAAAACTAATTGTGAAAAATAATGCTAGAACTTTAAACATAACAATAGAACAGTTTTAAATAAAATAATGTGACATAATAGATTATATCAAAGCAAATTCATGAACATAATCACCTCAGTATTCTTCACTACAAGCCAATTAATTATATAAGGGTATAAGATTTTTTAGATCCCATATTGCAGGTGAGTAAAGAAGCTCAGGTATACCAGGTCCACAGAACAGGTAGGTAAGAGGGCTGGGATTAAAATAGTCTTACTTTATTCCAGCATGTTTTCCAACTAAGAAAAGGATATTTATAAAGTAAATGATTTTACTAGATTGAATTAAAAAAAAGAAAAACTAAAGTATCATAAGCTGATTTAATCAATGTTCCATTTTTTTTCATTTTGAATTGATATTTTTTGTAGTGAATTGAATGAGAACAATTTTTGTTTTATGGGAGCTGATATACTCCACTATTAAGAAGGTAAGTGCCAAAATGGTTATTAGGTTATTTAGTTTTCTACTTTATAACCTTCTTTAATCTGATTATTTATATACCACCTAGTCACTAATGATAATTAGAAAAATTGAGGAAAAACATGGAAAAGAAAGTAACAACACACAAAATCACTGTATCTATAAAAAATTACATTTTATATTTTGGTGTGATTTTTCCCCCTATTACCCAAACTTCTACAATGTATTTGAGTCATCTCTTTCAGCCTGGTATAGTGAGTGACTTGAAATGTAATTGTGACATTTCCCTTGTCTTTAAGATTTGTTAAATTATGTCACATATGAAAGAGGATATTTAGCATATTTTGCTTTTTAACTTTACTCTTTTTCATATTATTAATATTTCATATGAAATCATTATTGTTTGCTTCTCTGATTGTCTACTTAACATAAATTGTTAAATATGAAATTATTTGGTGACATATATGAAACCACTTTATTCCAATATATATTGACTTATTTTTCCTTATAACATTTAAACCAATTTATACACTTGTCTTAATTTACGAGATGACTTTATTCCAATGTATATATGAAATATGTACTGTCATTTAAAATATATGTGCAATTTGATAGATGTGATATGAAATTTTGTTACAAGTTCAACACTACTGAGATTTAATAATATTGTGTATGTTTATTTTTTATTTATATTACTAGTTTGTGAATTCTATTTTTATATCATGTACCTATATCTGTTGGATATTCTTCTAATTACTAATTTGAAAGTTCTTTAGGTATTAACCCTGATCTAACATTGTTTAATTCACTGATTATACTCTGAAGATAACATGATGGAAAAGGCAGAGTTTGAAATAAAGATAGCTTAGCACCTAACATTTCTAGATACAAATTACCCCTTTCAAATGATCTTTTCCAAAGTAAATAGAAATAGAGGGATATGTATTATTCATATTTCTGTATTAAAATCTTATTGAAGTAAAGAATTGCATTTAATACACTTTTAAAATACTGCCTAGCCTAGTCATTTTAAAATTAGTTTATAATTTCTTTGAAAAAAAAATCTGTAAATATACTTCAAGAGAATTGCATAAATCTGGATGAATTTAAAAGGTTATAAATATTCACCTTATTGAAATAGGTTAGTAACAAAGAGAATTACTGATGAGATAACTGTGACATAATTTCTATTTGAACAAAGGTCTCAAGTCAATTTTAATAAATCATTAATACTTTGGTGACATAGGCTATTTAGATAAAGAAATAAGCTTCCAACAAGTCAAAATATTTTTTAGATAAAATGAAAAATTTCACATTATTAAACTATGCATTTGTTATAAAATTGGTACCAGGAGTAAGGGAATATTAATATGGTATGTAATTGCACCTCAAGAATAGATTTGATGCATTGAACACTAGTGACTGAAGACCAAATGAATTGTAGGATGGCATCTTCGACATCATCATAAGAAAGCAGAAGGCCATTAAAAAGACAGAAAAGAAACAAAAGACCAAAATGGATGTCAGAAGAAACTCTGAAACTTGCGCTTGAATGTAGAGTAGCTAAAATGAATGGAAGAAATGATGATGTGAAAGAGCTGAACGGAAGATTTCAAAGGACCGCTCAAGAAGACAGAGTAAAGTATTATAATGAAATGTACAAAGACCTGGAGTTGGAAAACCAATAGGGAAGGATATGCTTGGCATTTCTCAGGCTGAATAACTGAAGAAAAAATTCAAGCCTCGAGTTACAGTATTGAAGGATTCTATGGACAAGATACTGAATGATGCAGAAAGCATCAAGGTAAGATGGAAGGAATACACAGAGTCACTGTACCAAAAAGAATTGGTTGATGTTCAACAATTTCAAAAGGTAGCATAAGATCAAGCACAATGGTATTGAAGGAAGAAATCCAAGCTGCACTGAAGACGTTGGTGGAAACAAGGCTCCAGGAATTGATGGAATACCAATTGAGATGTTTCAACAAACTGATGCAGCATTGGAGGTGCTCACTAATCTATGCCAAGAAATTTGGAAGACAGCTACCTGGACAACTGACAGGAAGAGATCCATATTTGTGCCCATTCCAAAAAAAGGTGATCCAACTGAATGCAGAAATTATTGAACAATATCATTAATATCACACTCAAGTAAAGTATGGCTGAAGATATAACAAAAATGGTTGCAGTAGTACATAGACAAGGAACTGCCAGAAATTTAAGCCAGATTTAGAAGAGTATGTGGAACTAGGGATATCATTGCTGATGTGAGATGGATTTGGATCTTGGCTGAATACCAGAAAGATGTTCACCAGTGTTTTATTGACAATGCAGACATTTGACTGTATGAATCATAACAAATTATGGATAACGTTGCAAAGAATAGGAATTCCGGAACACTTAATTGTGCTCATGTGAACCTGTACATAGACCAAGAGGCAGCCATTGGAATAGAATAAGGCAATACTGCATGGTTTAAAGGCAGGAAAGTTGTGTCAGGGTTGTATCCTTTTACCAAAATTATTCAATCTGTATGCTAAGCAAATAATCTGGAAAGCTGAAATATATGAAGAAGAAGGAAGCATCAGTATTGGAGGAAGACTTGTTAACAATCTGCAATATGCAGAGGACACAGTCTGGCTAGTTCAAAGTGAAGAAGACTTTAAGTACTTACTGATGAAGATCAAAGTCTACAGCCTTCTGTATGGATTACACCGCAACATAAAGAAAACAAAAATCCTCTCAAATGGACCAATAATCAACATCATGATAAATTGAGAAAAGTTTAAAATTGTCAAGGATTTCATTTTACTTGGATCCACAGTCAGTACCCATGGAAGCAGCAGTCAAGAAATAAAATGGCATATTGCATTAGACAAATTTGCTGCAAAAAACTTCTTTAAAGTGTTGAAAACAAAGATGTCACTTTGAGGACTAAGGAGTTCCTGACCCAAGTCATGGTATTTTCAATTGTCTCATATGTATGCAAAAGCTGGACAATGAATAAGGAAGATGGAAGAAGAACTGATGTTGCATAATGGTGTTGGTGAAGAATTTTGAATATACCATGGACTGCCAGAAGAATGAACAAATAGGTCTTGGAAGAAGTATAGCCAGAATGCTCCTTAGAAGCAAGGACTGTGAGACTTCGTCTCAAGTACTTTGGATATATTATCAGAAGAGACCTGTCACTGGAGAAGAACGTTCTGCTTGGTAAACTAGAGAGTTAGTGAAAAAGAGGAAGATCCTTGACGAGACGGATTGACACAGTGACTGCACCAATGGGCTCAAACATGGTAGTGATTGTGAGGATGATGCAGGATGATGCAGGCAGTGTTTCATTCTGTTGTTCGTAGGGTAGTTATGAGTCAGAACTGACTAGAAAGAACCTAACAACAATATGTCCCATGTTTCTGTTCTAGCTTCTACTGGTTGCCTGCAATCTTTGGCATTTCTTGGCTTATTGATGGATACTCAAATGCTATCTTCCCCCTCTATCTGACGCTGTTTCCATCTCTGTTCTCCCCTTTTATAAGACATCACTCAGAAGGGATTAGGATTAGTACGCATTTTACTTGGGGACGACCACGTTTAACTTAGTTTAATTTACTTCCAAACAAGGTCACATGAATCAGGAGCGAACTTGACATCAATTAACAACAACAACAACAAGATATTTCAGAGTGTAATCATACATTTGTCCTTTTGTATCTGGCTTATTTTGCTTGTTGTTGTTGTTATGTGCCCTCAAGTTGGTTCTGACTTAGAGCGACCCTATAGGACAGATACAACTGCCCATACGGTTTCCAAGGAACTGCTGGTGGATTTGAACTGCCAACCTTTTGGTTAGCAGCGGAGCTCTTAACCACTACACCACCTGTTTTCTAGATTCATCATGTTGTTGCATTTGTCAGAACATCATCATTTTTTGTTTATTGTGGTAAATGTATATATAACAAATCATTTGTCATTTCAACATTTTTCTTGTATACAATTCAGTAACATTAGTTATGTTTACCTAGTTGTTCATCCATTACCATTATATGTTTCAAATTTTTTCCATCACTTTTAACGAAAGCTCAGTATCCCCTAAGCATTGAGTCTCACTTTTCCTCTCCCCCCTCCACCTGCCTCTATTGTTGTTGTTGTTTGTCATGGGTCTATTTCAACTCATAGTAACCACATATGTCAGAGTAGAACTGCTTCATAGGATTTCATTCAGAAAAAGAAGACAGCAAAATTTACTTTCTTCAGAATTCTCAGTCTCAATTCTATTTAGGCATATCTCGTCATCGGATCATATTTAAAGTTTTCTAAAAAATTTTAGTATCTGCTTTCCTAATATTAACTAGAAATTCAAATTAAATGTTAAACAAACAATGTATGTATCTCTTATCTAATTAAAAAATACTATAATTAATGAGCATACCAGAGGATCAATGCTTTCTTTTATGAAACCAGTCATAAACTAGTTCAGTTGTGGAATTTATACACTCTTAAGGCAATTAATCGTAAATTAATATCGTAAATTAATATTTCTTCTCCCACTCTACACTTCATATCTATTCCAAAATGCAAGCAAACAATAGATACATGTTTGTTAAGATATTTAACAGAAAATTATAGGTGATACAGATAATAGGCATTAAGCACAATGTCCCACTAATGAACAAGTATAATCTCGCTGATTTAGAAGACAGAAAACATCAGAATTTAAGTTCTGATCACAACTTACTATACAATATCCTTGGACAAATTGAGTATTTTTTCTTATCCTCCGTTTCTTCATCTGTTAACAGCTAACTTGTATAGTTGTTGTAAGAATTAAATAATATAGTGTATGAAATCAACTTAGCCTTATGTGATACATCATAAATATTAAATAAAGAGATTTTAATGGATTGAATTGTGCCCCACAAAAATATGTGTATCAGCTTAGCTAGGCCATGATTCCCACTATTTTAAGATTGTCCATTATTTTATCATCTGATGAGATTTTCCTATGTGTTGTAAATCCTGCCTCTATGGTGTTAATGAGGCAGGACTCAATTTACAAGATTAAATTGTGTCTTAAGTCAATCTTTTTTTTTTTTTTTTTTAATATTTTATTGTACTTCGGGTGAAGGCTTACAGAACAGTTTCTCATGTGACAGTAGTACCCATGCTGTTTTATGACTGGTTAACAACCCCATAACATTTTAACCCTCTAAATTCTCAGCTTTTTTTTTTTTTTTTTTTGGGTGAAAATACACATAGCCAAAGATACCCCATTTCAAAACTTTTTACGTACACATTTAAGTGACATTGACTACGCTCCTCTAATTGTGCTGTTATTCTCACTTAAGATGAAGGCTTACAGGACAAAATAGCCTCCCATTTAACAGTTACTACAAATGTTGCCCTATAACAATGGTTAACAATCCCACAACACATCAACAGTATCCTTACTCAACCTTGTGTTCCCTATCATCAGCTTCCTACTCCCCTTCTGCCTTCTGGCCCTTGTCACTGGACTCCTGTACCTCGTTAGTCTCATTTGGTTTTACTGGGCTGTCCACTCCCAGGCGGAACAGTGAACCTCGGAGGTAACTTCACCACTGAACTAAAAGTGTGTCTGGGGGCCATACTCTTGAGGTTTCTCCAGTCTCCTTTAGGCCAGTAAATCTGGTCTTTTTTTTGTGAGTTAGAATTATGCTCTACATCCTTCTCCAGCTCTGTCCAGAACCCTCTGTTGGGATCCTGGTCAGAGCAGTCAGCGGTGGTAGCCGCGCACCATCGAGCTGTACTGGACTCAGTCCGGTGGAGGCCTTGGTAGCTGTGGACAATTAGTCCTTTGGACGAATCTTTTCATTGTATCCTGTTCTCTTCATTCTCCCTTGCTCCCGATGGGATAAGACCAATGTAGTATCTTAGATGGCCGCTCACAGGCTTTTAAGACCCTAGACACTACTGACCAAGGTAGAATGTAGAGCGTTATCTTTATAAGTAGTGTAATGCCAATTGGGCTAGATGTTCCCCGAGACAATGGTCCCCAGAGCCCTCCGCCCAGCAACTCAGTCCCTCGGGGAGTTTGGGAGTGTCCTTGGGGCCTCCATGACCTTTCCTTGTGCAGGTTGTGTTAGTTTCCCTTGTATTGTATACTGTCTCACCTTTCACCCAAGATACCACTTATCTATTGCCTATTTAGTATTTTCCCCCGCTCCCCTCCCATCCCTGGTAACCAACAAGGATTGTTACATTTTGCATGTGAACTTTTTCATGGGTTTTTACAATAGAGGTCTCATACAATATTTGTCCTTTTGTACTTCACTCAGCATAATGTCCTCCAGTTTCATCCATGTTATAAGATGGTTCACAAATTCATTGTTGTTCTTTCTCGTTGCATAGTACTCCATTGTGTGTATGTACCATAGTTTGTGTATCCATTCATCTGTTGATGGACACCTATGTTGTTTCCATCATTTTGCTATTGTGAAAAATGCTGCCATGAACATAGGTGTGCATATGTCTATTCGAGTGACGACTCTTATTTCTCTAGGATATATTCGTAGGAGTGGGATTGCTGGATCGAATGGTATGTCTATTTCTAGCTTTCTGAGGAAACGCCATATCATTTTCCAAAATGGTTGTATCATTTTGCATTCCCACGAGCAGTGTATAAGAGTTCCCATCTCCCTGCAGCCCCTCCAACATTTGTTATTTCCAGTATTTTTGATTCGTACCAGTAATGTCGGGGTGAGATGGTATCTCATTGTGGTTTTAATTTGCATTTCTCTAATGGCTAGTGAACGCGAGCATTTCCTCATGTGTCTGTTGGTCGTTTGAATGTCTTCTTTGGTGAAGTGTCTGTTCATTTCCTTTGCCCATTTTTTGATAGGATTGTTTGTCTTTTTGTTGTAGAGGTGTTGGATTTTCTTGTAGATTATGGAGATTAGACCATTGTCTGATTTGTAGTGTCCAAAATTTTTTTCCCAGTCTGTAGGTTCTCTTTTGACTCTTTTGGTGAAGTCTTTTGAAGAGCATTGGTGTTTGATTTTTAGAAGATCCCAGTTATCTAGTTTATCTGTTGGGTTTTGTGTGTTGATGGTTATGCTTTGTGTCCTGTTAATGCCATGTATTAAGGCCTGAAGTGTTGGTCCTATTTTTTCTTCTATGAAATTTATAGTTTCAGGCTTTATATTCAGGTCTTTGATCCATTTTGAAGTAGTTTTTGTATACGGTGTGAGGTATGGGTCCTGTTTCATTTTTCTGCAAATGGATATCCAGTTTTGCCAGCACCATTTGTTAAAAAGACTGTCTTTTCCCCATTTGATGCACTTTGGGCCCTTGTAGAAGATCAGGAGACCATAGGTGGATGGATTTACATCTGGGTTCTGAATTCTATTCCATTGGTCAATGTATCTGTTGTTGTACCAGTACCAGGCTGTTTTGACTACTGTAGCTGTATAGTAGGTTCTGAAGTCAGGTAGTGTGAGTCCTCCAACTTTATTCTTCTTCTTCAGTAGTGCTTTATTTATTCGGGGCTTCTTCCTTTTCCATATAAAGTTAATAATTAGTTTTTCCATCTCTTAGAAGAATGTTGCTCGTATTTGGATCGGGATTGCATTGTATTTGTAAATTGCTCTGGGTAGAATTGCCATTTTCACAATGTTGAGTCTGCCTATCCATGAGCATGGTATGTTTTTCCATTTATGTAGATCCCTTTGGGTTTCATGCAGCAGTGTTTTGTAGTTTTCTTTGTATAGGTCTTTTTCATTCATGGTCAGATTTATTCCTAAGTATTTTATCTTTTTAGGGGCTATTGAAAATGGTATTGATTTCCTGATTTCCTTTTCATCGTTCTCTACTGGTGTATAGGAATCCAACTGATTTTTGAATATTTATCTTGTATCTTGCTACTCTGCTGAATCTTTCTATTAGTTCCAGTAGATTTCTTGTGGAGTCTTTAGGGTTTTCTATGTATAGTATCATATCATCTGCAAACAGGGAGAGTTTAACTTCTTCATTACCAATTTGGATGCCCTTTATTTCTTTTTCTTGCCTTATTGCTCTAGCTAGAACTTCCAGCACAATGTTAAATAGGAGTGGTGATAAAGGATATCCTTGTCTTGTTCCTGTTTTCAAGGGGAATGTTTTCATCCTCTCTCCATTAAGAATGATGTTGGTCGTTGGTTTTGCATAGATGCCCTTTATTATGTTGAGAAATTTCCCTTCTATTCTTATTTTATTGAGAGCTTTTATCAGGAATGGCTGTTGGACTTTGTCAAATGCCTTTTCTGAGTCAATCAAGATGATCATGTGATTTTTTTCTTTCCATTTATTTATGTGGTGAATTATGTTGATGGATTTTCTAATGTTAAACCATCCTTGCATACCTGGTATAAATCCTACTTGGTCGTGGTGTATTATTTTTTTGATATGATACTGAATTCTATTGGCTAGAAATTTTTTCAGAATTCTTGCATCTATATTCATGAGAGATATTGGTCTGTAATTTTCTTTTTTTATGATGTCCTTGCCTGGTTTTGGTATCAGCATTATGCTGGCTTCATAGAATGAATTTGGAGTGTTGCTTCCTCTTCTATGCTCTGAAATAGCTTGAGTAGAACTGGTACACGCGCTTCTGTAAATGTTTTGTAGAATTCTCCAGTGAAACTATCTGGGCCAGGGCTTTTTTTGGTTGGGAGGTTTTTTATTACCTTTTCAATCTCTTCTCCTGTTATGGGTCTGTTCAGATTTTCAATATCAGTTTGTTGTAGTTTGGGTAGGCCGTGTGTTTCTAGAAATTCATCCATTTCCTCTAGGTTTTCAAATTTGTTGGAATATAGTTTTTCATAATATTCTGTTATAATCCTTTTTATTTTGGTTGGGTCTGTTGTAATGTCCCCCATTTCATTTCTTATTTGGGTTATTTGTGTCCTCTGCTGTTTTTCTTTTGTCAGTCTGGCCAGTGGTTTGTCGATTTTGTTGATTCTTTCAACGAGCCAACTTTTGGTTTTGTTGATTCTTTCTATCGTTTTTCTGTTCTCTATTTCATTTTTTCTGCTCTGATCTTTACTATTTCCTTTCTTCCGGTGGTTGTAGGCTTTTTTTGCTGTTCTCTTTCTGTTTGTTTGAGTTCTGTAGTGAATGTTTTGATTTTGTCCCTTTCTTCTTTTTCTATATGTGCATCTATTGCTATAAATTGTCCTCTGAGGACTGCCTTTGCTGTGTCCCAAAGGTTTTGGTATGATGGGTTTTCATTTTAATTTGATTCTAGGAATTTTTTGATTCCATCTCTGATTTCTTCTATTACCCATTGATGTGTAAGCAGGGTATTATTCAGTTTCCACGTACTTGATTTTTTTCCTTGCTCTTTCTAGTGTTATTTTCTACCTTGACGGCACTGTGGTCAGAGATGATATTGTGAATTATCTCAGCGTTTTGGATCTTGTTGAGGGTTGCTCTGTGGCCTAAGATGTGGTCTATTCTGGAGAACGTTCCATGTGCATTGGAAAAGAATGTGTACTTTGCAGCAGTTGAATGGATTGTTCTATATATGTCAATGAGGTCCAGTTGGCTGATTGTGTCCTTTAGGTCTTCTGTATCTTTGCTGAGTTTCTTCTTAGTTCTTCTGTCCTTTACTGAGAGTGGTGTGTTGAAGTCTCCTACTATTATTGTGGAACTGTCAATTTCTCTTTTCAGTGCTGTTAGAGTTTTTTTTTTTATGTATTTTGGAGCCCTGTCTTTGGGTGCATAGATATTTATTATGGTTATGTCTTCATGATGGATCGTCCCCTTAATCATTATATAGTGTCCTTCTTTGTCTTTTATGGTAGATTTTGTTTTAAAGTCCATTTTATCTGAGATTAGAATTGACACTCCTGCTTTTTTTTGGTAGTTGTTAGCTTGATATATTTTTTCCCAACCTTTGATTTTTAATAAATTCACGTCTTTGTGTCTAAGGTGTGTCTCTTGTAGACAGCATATTGATGGATCCTGTTTTCTTATCCATTCTGCCACTCTCCATCTCTTTATGGGTGCATTGAGTCCATTTACATTCAGTGTAATTATTGATAGATGGAGGTTTGTTGCTGTCATTTTGTAGTGCTTTTTTTTTTGTGGTGCTGAAGTTTTCTTTGTGCTTCTTACTGTTTTGTGCTGAGTTACTTTTGTTTGTGGATTTTGTGTTCATTTCTTTTGTTTTTGTAGGTTTTGTTTTTGCTGAGACTTTATGTTTTTCGTCTTTATTTTTATGAGTTGGTTTGTTAACTTTCTTTGTGGTTACCATGAATTTTACCCTTATCTTTCTAAGTTTGGAGCAGTGTATCCTTACTTGGTATCGCCTTGCCTTCCTCTCTGTTAAAAGGTTCTATACCTATGCTGTTTATTCCCTCTTTCATTGTTTTGATGTTGTTGTCATCCTTTGATTGATTTCTCTGATTCCCTGTTGTATTTCTTTTGGTTTTGGATAGTCCTCGAGAGTTCATTTCCTAGAATGGTATCTGGTTTGTATGATCCTGCATCCTAGGTCCTGCCTGAGGGTTGAAGCTGTTTGTCCTCAGATCGAAGAACTCCCTTTAATAATTCTTGTAAGTTTGGTTTGACTTTTGCATATTCCCTTAGTTTCTGTTTATCTGGAAATGACCTAATTTCACCATCAAATTTGAACGAGAGTTTTGCAGGATGTATTATTCTTGGCTGACAATTTTTTTCTTTCAACATTTTATATATGTCATCCCATTGCCTTCTTGCCTGCATGGTTTCTGCCGAATAATCTGAGCTTAGTCTTATTGTTTTTCCTCTGTATGTGACTTCTTGTTTTTCCCGAGCTGCTCTCAGGATTCTTTGTTTGCCTTTGGTTTTGGCGAGTGTGATTATGATATACCTTGGTGATTTTCTTTTAGGGTGTCTTCTATATGGGGTTCGTTGAGCTTCTTGGATGGCCAGCTTTTCATCTTTTATGTTATTGGGAAAGTTTTCTGTCAGCAATTCCTCAATGATCCTCTGTGTTTTCTGTTTTCTCCCCCTGTTCTGGGATGCCAATCACTTGTAAATTTTTGCTTTTAATTGTGTCCCACATAACTATCAGGGTTTCTTCATTTTTCTTTGTTCTTTTTCCTGAGTTTTCCTGAAACAGATTTGTATCCAAGTGTTTGTCTTCAGTTCCACTGATCCTGTCTTCCACAGTTTCAAATCTACTTCTCAGCCCTTCTATGACATCATCCATTTCTGAAATCTTGTTGTTTATCTTTTGGATTTCAAATTGTTCTTTTTGTGTAATTTCTAGTTGTGAAATTATTTTGGCATTTTGTTCCTGCATCATCTTCCTGAATTCTTCCAAATTTTTGTCTGTATTTTCCATGAATTTGTCTATTTTTTCCTCCTGTTTGTCAGCTTTTTGCCTCAGTTCTTGGAAAAGTCTGAGTATTAGTGATCTGAGATCCCTATCAGGTACTTCTAGTGCATTTTCTTCCATAGGAGAGTTATCTGGTGTTTTAATTTGGACACCTATTGGAGCCATCTTGTCTTGTTTTTGTAAATGTTTTGATATTGTTTGCTGCTTTGGGGGCATTCAGTAGATATTTCTCTCGTTTATTGATTGTAGATTTTTTTGTTTCATCCTTGTGGTACAGCTGGGCAGGTCTAGCTGAAGAGGAGCTACTGGGACGGGTTGTTTGTGGCACTCACCGCAGCCACCAGGATGGTCGGTAGTCAGTGCTGGTCAGGTTCCAATAGGGCGTGCCTGCAAAGCTTGGTGGTGTGATGTCAAGTGCATGGTGCAGGTAGGCAGGATGCAGCAGGGAGATGGTTATGTATGAAGCTAAGCTGGATATGGGAGAGAGGAGAGAGGAGCAGGAGTGAAAAAACATACAAACATAAAAGAATGCTAGGGGAGCTTACCATTCGAATGGACAGATGAGAGACTATGGGATGGAGAAAACCAGAAGGGGGAAGAGAAAGAAAAGGAAAGAATGAACAAATAAAAATCAGAAAAGTTAAAGAACTGCAATGTTCCCAGGGATCCCACCGATGCAGCTATGAGATCTGGGGAATTCCGTCTCAGGTTTCACAGCACAGCCTGGCCAGAAGGTGCAGAGGCATACAACGCCTGGTATTCAGGGATCAGAAAGAGAAGGAAGAGATAGAGAGGAGAGAAATTGAGCAATGAAGAAAGACATAAGGGAAAAAGTGGGAAAAGAAAACGAAACTAATCATAAAAGAAAAAAATAAAATTAAAAAAAAAAAAAGCAACACCAGGAGTCAACGAATGCACTCAGAGAGCCAGCCAGTGTGGGCTGGTGTTTCTGACAAGATACTGTCCGTGGGAAACAGAGGAGGCCGAATGTGAGTGAAGAAGGGTGGAGAGTGGGAAAGCGTATATCACAAATTGCCTGTGCTCCGGGGACCCTCAGAATGGAGCAAAGAGGGTGCACGGAGCCAGGCATCTGAGTGAAAAGAGGGGGAGGCAGCGAGAGGCGAGCGAGAAACCAAAAGAAGCAGGAGAAAAAGAAAAAAAAAAAAGGCAGCACCAGCAGCCAACAAACTGCACCCAGAGAGCCACCTGCCCGGGCGCGCGGAATCCAAGCAGCCGACGGACCCTGGTGAAGAGACCACGGCCATGGGAAGCAGAGGAGCAAATGAACAAGAGCCCCGGGAACTCGCCAGCGTGGCAGCCCAGACCCGGAAGCAGCCACACACCTGAACGCAGCCTCACAGTCCCGCAGGAAAGGGCAAAGACGGCGCTCGGAACCAGGCACCCGAGCAAAAGGAGGGGGAGGCAAGCGAGAAACCAAAAGAAGCAGAAAAAGCAACACCAGCAGCCAACAAACGGCACCCAGAGAGCCGCCCACCTGGGCACGTGGAATCCAAGCAACCGATGCCCCCCCGCCCAGGGACCTTGGCCAAGAGAAGCAGGGGAGCCCCAGCTGGGGAAAAGAGGGGTGGGGGGTGGGAAAGCACACACTGCAAATTACCGGCTGTTTTGTCTCCCACTGGATGCTCCGCGAGGCTGCTCTCCCTTTCTCCCGTTTGCTGGTCTCCGATAAGAGTCCAAGATGGTGGATCCGCGCTGTGTTAGCTGGTAGGGGACATCTGCATGAATCTCTCTTCACTCTCCGTTCTCTTTCAGTATTCTCACTCCGTTTGGTGTTTGGCTGAGTTCTTTAGCTCTTCATTTGATGTTCTAGGGTTTCAGGATTGTTGATTCTCTGTTTGGCTTAGTTTTTTGGATCTTTGCTGTGGAGGGATGGCGTGGTGCTTCTGCCTAGACTGCCATCTTGCCAGACTCCAAGTCAATCTTTTTTGAGATATGAAGAGAGAAGCAATCAGAGAGACAAGGGGACTTCTTATCACCAAGAAAAAAGAGCCAGGAGAAGAGTGCGTCCTTTGGACCTGGGGTCCCTGCACTGAGAAGCTTTTTGACTAGGAAAGATTGATGCAAAGGACCTTCTTCCAACACAATAGAGAGAGAAAACCTTTCCTTGGATCTGGTACCATGAATTCAGACTTGAAGCCTCCTACACTGTGAGAGAATCAATTTCTCTTTGTTGAAGCCATCCACTTGCAGTATTTCTTTTTTTATTTTTTTTCTTGTTTCATTTTACTTTATTGTGTTGAAAATATACATAATAAAACATGCCATCTCATCAATTTCTACGTGGATAATTCAGTGATATTCATTACATTCTTCAAGTTGTGTGCCCATTTTTGCTATCCTTTTTCAAATCATTCTACCACCATTAGCATAACCTCTATACCCTCTAAACAAAATCTCCCTTTCCACCTCCCTCCCACTCCTGGTAACCACTAATAATCGTGGTTTCTGTATATTTAAGTATTTAATATAAGTGACATGATACAGTATTTTTCCTTTTGCTAATGACATTTTTCACTCAAAATAGTGTTTTTAACCTTCATCCATGTTGTGGCATGCATCAGGACTTCATTTCTCTTTATGGCTGGGTAGTATTCCATGGAGCCCTGGTGGTACAGTGGTTAAAGAACTTGGAGGCTAATCAAAAGGTCAAATGGAGAAAGATGTGGTAATCTGCTTCCAGAAAAATTACATCCTTGGAAACCTTATGGGGCAGTTCTAATCTGTCCTACAGGGTTACTATGAATACGAATTGATCTCACTTGTGTATTTCTGTCAAAGCAGTGCTAGTTAACTGAGACAGGGATGCTGCTATCTTTTGTATTAATATTGACAACATTGGCTGTCTGTGTAAATTTTTGTTGAAAAAGTATCCTGCTATCAGATAAAGATGGTGGAAAGAAGTTAGTTTTACATACACATGGGAATCTACAAAAACAATAATGAAAAATAGAGAAAAGAAACAAATTCATTTACTTTGTCTCTAAATAACTAGAAGTTAGTGGTTTACCTTTGTATGCCCACCAGTTAATATTCTGAATGGCTTATAGAGAGATTAACATATGTTTGTAGAACTCTAATTTGTGTGTTTTTTACTCCAAAATTTATATTCATTTTTAATATTGTTCTCCATTTATCACATAAGATCAAACTGCCAGTGAATAACTGTGGAGTGATAAAGAATTAGCAATAATATGCTTTTATAATTCATATGCATTATTCACAGGTACAATATGAATATGATGAATTATAGCCTTGAGTTTTAAGTGAAAAGGAGTATTTAAAATCCATATTGATACACACATGCTAAAATCCAGATGTGGGCTTTCAGTAGTACCACAAAAAATAAACAAATAAAATAATAACTGCCCTTAACTTTACAATTGAAAGCCTTAATGAATAGTGTGATTATTATTCACTTAAATTTCTATCTCTTAAAAGATTATCCAAAGATGAATATGTCCATCTGCTCTATACTGAATGTTGGTGATGGTTATGGTATTTAATCATCAGTATTTCTCCAATTTCCCTTTACTAAAAATCTATGTGTACTGATTTTGCAGTGATCTAATATATTCAAAAAAATTCAATCTAGAAAAAGAAGAATTTTCAGGAACTGCAAGCTAATCAGTTGGAAGCAAATTTATACTAAAATCTTAACACTGGCATAGAACATTGAGATAACCTAGTATAGGTGTAAAAATGGCATGGCGGCGGTGTCTGATCTCCTCTAATTTCACAAGCGGGAAGGGGGATCAAGATCAACAGCCCTAGGCTGATTCTTATGAGGTGGAGGTCAGACATGCCTCTTCTCTGGCATCTTTATCAATTCTGATACCAACCATTCCTCCCACAGCACTCTCTATTCTATTGGGTTCAATAATTCATTGCAATGGCCACACAGAACTCACCAGCAATATTCACGATTGTGGGATTCATTAAGGAAGTAATAGGTTACATTTCAAGTTCAGGAACACTCAGGATACAGTTCTTCCATCAGGACAGTCTCTTCCCAGCCAGTCAGCAGGCACACTTCTCTCTGGCCCCTCAGCCTCTGCCCTGGTTAGGCAAGTGTTACAAAGCTCTTTTAGCTTCTGCCAATAAGTGCCCAGGGGCACCCCACTCTGCCTGTAAGCCTCTTACTCAAAGGCACTCAGATTTCTCACTCCATGGGCCAGGAAGCCCATTGCATCGTCTCCTGCCAGTCTCTCCTGTGGCCATTTCTCTGTCACTGCTTCCCACTGTCTTCAGTATTACAACTCTCTGTCTGCTGGGTCCAGGCGCTTCTCAGCACAGGGATCCCGGGTCCAAAAGACACACTTTGTGCTCCTGGCTGTTCTTCTTTGGTGGTGGTGGGATCCTCTCTTTCCTGCCTCTGGGGTGGCTCATTTCAAGCCATGCAGGATGGCAAAACTGACCAATCCCTTTGGTGGGCCACAATTACCCTATCTGCACAGTCCCAATCACCTGGGTGGGAGTTAGAAGACCATGGCGAGAAACGCCACACAAAAGAGATCCATCGCACTCCAATAGGTAACTAGGGAAACTAAAGGCCAGAAATATTAACTGACTTACTAAAAGTTACGTAGCAAGTTAGTAGCAGAGCCTTTCAAGTCTCTAGTGTATTTATCTCTTTATAATAATTATAGATAACTTATTATTTTGACATGTAGCTTATGGTATTTGCAGGGAGAAATGTGTTGAAAAAGATAGTTAAACCACCCAATATTGTTGCAATTTTGGCCTATAATTCTAAAAACAAAAAGTTACAAACACAAGGCAAAATAAAATTTTATGTAATTCTATTTTGAATTCACAAATTTAATACATTTAAAAATTAGTATGATTTTTTAAAAAAGGCTGTTGACATAATGAGAAATTCATGCATATGGGAGAGTCTTGGAAGGAGAAGGTAAAACTTCTAGTAGGTTCTCTGCGTAAATTGACTACAAGGTTGTGGCCCACCATGAGAGGTACTCTCAAGGGTTAAACTACTTGGAAAGATGCATTAAGTCAAGGATACTATTGGCAAAGAAACATCTTCCAATGATAGACGTAAATTATAGAGGGACAGTTTACTTTAAGCTATATATTTATGCTTCTTCTCTAGAAAACTCTTTTTAAATCTTAGTCCATAAGCCACTTTCTATTTGATCTATTCTTTTATAGTATACATAAATTCCAAAATTTTAATCAGATTATAACACAGATTATTTAAAATTTTTCTTATGAAAACTGAATCAGTACTTTTTCAAATTCTCTTATTCTCCATTGGTCATCTTTTATGTTGTTAACTGTTTCAAGTACTCACTGTGTTATTTTTCTGTTTGCTTATCTTTGTAACTTGAGAGGACTTCCAATATCTAGGAAACCCCAAGTAAATATTATGCATAGGTGTATTCTTCTTGTTGGCCCTCAGTGGTCACATGGCTGTTGGTAGAAGTACAATTTGAGGTATAAAGCTAAAGTTCTGGTTACTGTATATAGCTTCTGATCCAGTTTTTGCTCTTCTTTTGTGTTTTATTCATGATAGATATGCTGTATAGCATTAGATCCCCAGGGCCTTCACATAGGCATCTTATTTACTAATTAAAGATTATTTCTGAAAATAGTATGTGAGCCATTTTTTTTTCTTCAACAATTTTCACAGTGTTACCTATCACTTCCAACCCACTTCCAGGATTACCTTCACTAAACACTATAGTCAATTCATGAAAATAAAGTTCTTTCCAGTGGTCACTTCTGCACCCAGTCACAAAGTATTGCTGCAGTAAGTCTAGAAATGAAGAATTTACTAGCTAGTCTAACAATGAAACATAACTATAGATGAGCTAGAAAAGTTGTGCTTGTCCTTCAGGCTAGCGTGGTTAAGAAAATGTTACATACTAAAAGTATGTATTTATACAGATTCTTACATCTAGTTCTCTTAAATGGTTTCAGTGTTTCGCTTTATGATTATCTGTAAATTGTGATTAATGGAAATTTATTCAGCTATCTAGCAGAATGTTTACTAATATGAATAGTTGCTTTGCTTTTTGCCTCACTTGTTCTGCTTTTATCACTAATTCAATGGAAGGCAGGGCTAGATGATTCCGTTATTTGTTTCCCTTCATCATGCATTTCATCATGAATTTCTACTTAACTTATGCTTTATTAAGTTAAGAGAGATTGGACTTTATTATGTCAAAAATCACTTTTAGTCATTAACTTATAATAAAATTAGTTATTAATCACCTACTATGTGCCACAGAAAGTCTCTGGATAGTGCAAATGATTAACACACTTGAATGCTAACTGAAAGTTTGGAGGTTTGGGTTCACCCAGAGGCACCTTGGAAGAAAGACCTGGCAATCCACGTCTGATAAATCAGCCATTGAAAACCCTACGGAGTACAGTTCTACTCTAAAACCTGGGGTTGCCATGAGTTGGAATCAACTCAACGGCAACTGTGATTTTTTTTTTTTTTATGCATCACATAGATTTTCTCTGACATCTACATTTTAAGGGACGGAATAGGAATATAATAAGTAAGAAGGCAAATTGAAAATATTTTGTTTTAATTAAGTACTTTGAAGTAAAACAATAGAGAATAAGAAAAATGGAGAATACATAGGTAATCTGGTAAAATGTTTCTTCAGAGTACCTCTCAGAAGACCAGATATTTAAGTGGAGAATTAAAAGAATGAGCTGCTGTGAGAAGAGTAGAGGTGCTATTGGAGGGACATTTTCATAGTGGAGGAAAGAGCATATATAGAGGCACTAAGGTGTAACAGAGATACGTTAAGCAAACGTAAAAAGATTATGTTATTTGTCAACATTGTATTGGATTGAATTAACTGGGAAATGTATTGACTAAACTACTTTTAGGAAAAAATTGATGTGCTATTAGAAATGAAGAAGGAAGAGTAGATAGACAATTAACAGTGCCTACCACTGGTAGTATATTGAAAAAATGTCTTTAAAGTATCAAAAAGTAAAGATAGCACTTTGACGATTAAGTTATGCCTGACCCATGCCATGATATTTTCAATTACCTCATATGCATGTGAAAGCTGGACAATGAATAAGGAAGACATAAGAAGAATTGATGCCTTTGAATTATGGTGTTGTCAAAGAATACAGAAGAACGAACAAGTCTGTGTTTGAAGAAACAGCCAGAGTGCTCTTCGGAAATGACGCTGGTGAGACTTTGTCTCATGTTCTTTGGATATGTTATCAGGAGGGACTACTCCTTGGAGAAGGACATCATGTCTGGTAAAAGTAGCGGGTCAGTGAAACAGAGGAAGACCCTCAATGAGATGGACTGACCCAGTAACAGCAACAATAGGCTCAAACATAACAATGATTGTGAGGATGGCAGACTGGGCAGTGTTTCTTTCTGTTGTACAGTGTCGCTATAAGCTGGAACTGCCGCCACAGTACCTAAAAACAACAACATTAGTAGTGTAATGAGTGAAGAAGGCTAGATGTATGAATGATTTTGGATACATAGAAGCCAAAACCATGTAATACGTGTAAGCCAAGCTATTGAGATTGAACCTTATTTTATTGGCAGGGATTAGATGCAATATAATTTGTTGATATTAATCAAGGACCCATTTATTTCACGGATCCTTTGCAAGATTTGAGAGTTTCATCTATTCTTCTATGACTTTATGACTTGTTATGGCTAAATATATATAGTTGTTATACATTCTTTCTTTATTACCGAAAAGCATTCTTGTCAAAGAATTTAGAGGTAACTGTAGTATATTCTAAAATGCTACACAAAGTAGACTGTTATTTCAAATTTGGATTTCTGTATTGGAGGAGAAATTTAATGAGCTTTTGTTATTCCAATTATATATCTTCTTTACCACATCAACAAATCTAAGTTTACTCTATTAACTTTACTGTTTTTAAAAAAATTTAGAGAAAATTTCACAAAACTAAAGGCATATAAATAAATTAACATATATATATACACATATATAATGTACATAGTACACCAATTATATATTTATTGATACCCACATACTAATTTCTAGAACTGAAATTCAGGACAATTGCTATGTAGGAAAATAGTATAAAAGTAGACGTTTCAGTAGGTCACAAGTACACACCAATTAAAGTGTATACAAGAACATAGATTTAAAATTAAAACAGAAATTAAAGATTGTTTAACATTGCTCCAGAGCATTATCTAATGACACTTCTACTAAAAGAAAATGTCTGATATGCATTTTTAAAAAGAATCACGTAAGCTAAATAAAATGAATTTTCAATTCAACTTGCTATGACATTAAAAACAAAATAGGTACTTTAAATATAAAATGATAAATTAATTAAATAGAAAATAAAATTATAGACTTGATCAAATAAAACTAAAGATTTTCTTTAAAAAGACTAATGAAATACTGTGAATACATTTTAACATATGTGGTTTAAAAAGTTGAAAATTTCAAATGACTAAAATGAAAATTAATACATGAAGAAAGTTTGTTTGAAATTATAAGAAAGTAACCTCTACAGTATTATGATAATGATTTGAAAACCAAAATTAAACTGTCAAAGAAAATAAACGTTCCCAAAATAGGCAATTAAAAAAAACCCATTGCTTTCAAGTCCATTTCGACTCATAGCAACCCTATAGGCAATAAAAGACTATAAAAGTATAAAGACATCTATAACAGTAGAAACTGGACTTGGGATCCAACATCAGCTCACCTATCTAACTGCAAGCCAAACACAACAAATTCAGATTATGTATAATTCTGTGTCGAGAAAAATATTAGCATATATTTTACTCATTTCATGAATCTTGCATAATACCACTACTAAACTTTCTAAGCTTGGGAGAAATGACACAAGAAAATCACTAGACCAAAATAATTTATTAACATTCTGTCAATAATAATTATTTTTACAATGTTAATAATTATTAATTAAGATTGTTCTACATCAAATCTAACACAATGTAGTTTAAAACAGTGAAATTATGTACAAGTATCACTGCAATGCTAGGAGAGTTTAATGTAAAAAATATATAAACATATATTACATAGTATATTATATTATATAGTATAATATATATATTTCAGTCTATTAACAGATTGAAGTGAAAATAAACACATAAACATTTCAACAGATTCTGAAAAGCCATTCCTAAAAATTTCTACAGAATTTTCTGATAAAAATAAATTATAACAATTAGAAATGGTCATGCATTTCCTTAACTTGTAACTTGGTAGTGGGTTTCTGCCAGAATACCACAGTAAGTATGAATATGTATAGCCACTACCATTGACACCAGATGAAAACAAAGAAGACTCATAAACCACTACCACTTAAAATTCTGCTGAAGATAGTGGTCTATCTAGGGGATTAAAAAAATGATAATAAATGAAATATTGAAGGGGAAGGATCAAAATATTTTTATTTGGAAACAATATTTGTGTATTTAAACTACCAGAGATAATAAAATCTTATAACTGAAAAGCACTTTATAATGCTGCCCTCCAAAAAATTCAACAGAACAACACAAATCAAAAAGATGTTCACAGTATGATAATGTAATTACACACACCCATACAGAAAAATTACAAACATTCATATTTTCAGAATGGATACCTCTGGAAAAGACTGTCATTGGGGGTGGTAATCAACTGTGTTACCTAACATTTTAAAATTAACTTGTCTAAAAGAATTATTTGTCTTCCTAAAACAGGTGCCTAATTCAGTCTCTCGTTTCCAGTAAATGACATTGTCATCCACCCTGTTAGGATAAAACCCAAAATATCATCCTTGATTCCTTTCTTGTCCTTATCATCCAATTCATCAGGAAAGCTTAACTAATGTCCACAGTATTGACTATTTTCCAACAGGGCCATTCTCCTGCTTTAGGGCATTTGCACTTGTTGTTCTCCAGTTGTAGAATATTTTTCTCTTACATATCCAAATGTGTCCATCTCTCACCTCCTTCAAAGTATTTTCTTCACTGCTACCTCCTCAGTGAGGACTTCTCTAACCACTATGTTTAAAATTGGAATAACCTCTTTTCTAGAAACTTTCTCTTTCTGATTTATGCTCCTTCAAAGTATTTCTATCATCTAAAATACTATATAATTTATTTATAAAGTTAATATCTTAGATCTTTCTGTCTATAGAATGTAAGCTCCAGAAAAACAGTGATTTTTGTGTTTTGTCTACATATTCCATGTTTCCAAACAAGCCTTCTTTAAGAAAAATTCAATTACACAAGAATTAGTTTTTGTATATAATTTTGAGATTTTAGGATAAATCTAAGTAATCATTTCTTTGTTTTAGTGACTTTGGGCCAGATATTTTCCATCAATGTCCTTTTATATATTTTCTATGAAATACATTTTAAATTTTTTAAATTATAGCACCTTTGATCTTTGTGATATATTTCTTATCATATAGTTATAATTTAAAAGAAATTTGAATTGTTCGAACCAGAATGTTTGAAAATGATCATCACATACATATTTATAACATGCAGAATTCAATAAATCCCAAAGTAGATATCACTTCTCAAGAGAACTAGGAACAAACCATTCACATTAGAGAAATTGTAAAACTATCATCTAACATCTTTTGAGCCACTAAAAGGGAAAGTCAGAAATGTATAAAGCGTTTCAAAGGGGACACAAGATATCCTAATCCCTAAAACCACTATTTTGAGCAAATCAACTCACAAATTATAAAAACATACATTCAAGCAAGTTTCAAATGGTTTGCTACAACCTTATAAGTCTGATCAAGACCAATATAATGTTTTTATTGGCTTCTCTCAAAACAGTCTGAACAATTATTGTTTTGGTCTACTAATGTCACAAGCAAAAAGAAAGACAAAAGGAAGTGTCTAAATCATTTTCATAGTTGCGTGAGGCTAGGAGGAGATTTCAGAGAAAGGCTTTATTCTTTGCTTTTTCCCCTATTACCACTGACATCATCTCCAATGCATCCTCCACAGAGATAGCTCAGCAAAAACTACAAATTTGAATCATAGCCATTGTGGCAAATTCAAGATATGTAATTTAGAATTGATAAAGTCTTTTCATGCATTGTGTTTCTTTATTATTTTATTTTAATAAGTCCAGATACATTTTTACATTGCACTTTCCATTTGCTTTTCCCATAAAGTATAATGTTATTTATCTTCAATATACTTACATATAAAATGTCAATGGCCCCACCTTAGCATTTGGGTAATTCAAATAAAGGGATATTTGGTATTAAACAAAAAATTTGAGGCTTTCATTAGTAAAATGAACATAAATCTTGACTTCAAATGACTATTACATAAATTTAAAATAATCCATGTTTTTGTTATTGTTGTTGTTAAGTACCTTCCAGTCAATTCTGACTAATAGCAACCCCGTATATTACAGAACAAAACAATGCCCGGTGCTGTGCTATCATCACCACCCTTGTTGTTTCAGCCCATTGCTGCAGCCACTGTGTCAATCCATCTCCTTGAGGGTCTTTCTCTCTTTTGCTGACCCTGTACTTTACCAAGCATGATGTCCTTCTCCAGGGACTCATCCCTCCTAATAACATGTCCAAAGCATGTGAGATGAAGTATCTCCATACTTGCTTCTAAGAAGTGTTCTGGCTGTACTTCTTCCAAGACAGATTCACTCATTCTTTTGGCAGTCCATGGTATGTAAAATATTCTTTGTCAACACCATAATTCAAAGGCCTCAATTCTTCAGTCTTCCTTATTCATTGTCCAGCTTTCACATGTATATGATGTGATTGAATATATCACGGCTTGAGTCAGGCGCACATTAGTCCACACAGAGATATCTTTGCTTTTAACACTTTAAAGAGGTCTTTTCAAACAGATTTGACCAAAGCAATATGTCTGTTGATTTTTTGACTGCTGCTTCCATGGGCATTGACTGTGGATCCAAGTAAAATGAAATCCTTGACAACTTCAACATTTCCTTCATTTATCATGATGTTGTTTATTGGTACAATTGTGAGGTTTTTGTTTTCTTCATCTTGAGGTATAATCCATACTGAGGGCTGAAGTCTTTGATCTTCATCAGTAAATGCTTCAAGTCCTCCTCTCTGTCAGCAAGCAAAGTTGCATCATCTGCATACCACAAGTTGTGAATGAGTCTCATGAATGAATTTTCTCTCATGATTACATGAAAAAAATACAATCTTAAGAAACATTTTTCTGTTAATTTACAAAAGTGGTTATCAAAACATAAAAGTATGTTTATATTTTCTTCTCCAATTTTAAAAGTAATATCTATTAACTGTAGAATATTTAGTAAGCAGGTTTTATCAATTAAAATTTTAAAATTTACCCACAATCACCCAGAAATAAGTACTTTTTATTATTCACATGTATAACTTCTTATATTCCCTTATGAATATTCTTTAAATGATCCTAACATTTATAGCAGTATTGTCCAATAGAAATGTAATACCATCTATGTAATTTAAAATTTTCTGGCACATTAAAACACATAAAATGAAATAATTTGTAATACTAGATTTTATTTAACTCAATATCTGCAAAATATCCTTTCAATATGCAATCAATAAAAAAAAATTAGTGAGATATTTCATTCTTTTTAAATCCTAAGTCATTAAAATCTTGTTTCTATTTTATACTTATACATCTCAATTCGAAGTAGCCCCATATCCAGTGCTCAATAGCCAGCTAGTGGCTGTTGTTAGGTGCAATTGAGTTGATTTCAACTCATAGTGACACCATGTGATACAGTAGAACTGCCCTATAGTTTTCTAGGCTATAATCTTTGGAGCATACCACCAGCTGTTTCTTCTACCTAGCTGCTGTGTGTATTTCAAGCACCAACGTTTCGTTAGCAGTTGAGCACTTAACCGTTGAGCCACTAGGGCTCCTTAACTAGTGGCTACCATATTGGAAAGCATAGGTCTGTGGTATTTGAATCTCATTTTTTTTCTCTATCTCATAATTTAAGCATTTTTTGTATTTTATTATAGGTATATAAGAACAATATTTTAATATCCACCTAGTATCCTATTCCATGATGTAAATGTAGCATATTTTATGAATTTTTATTTTCATTATTTAAAGTGATTCTCATTGGTGACAGCATATACAATTTTGCCTTCAGAGTCTGTTTATAGGAGTTGTTATGTCCATCATATTTAAGTTTCTCCAAGGTGAAGTCTTAGTAATAGAATTCCTGGGACAAAGAAAACAAAGGAGCCCTGGTTGCACAGTGGTTAAAGTGCTTGGCTGCTAATCAAAAGGTCAACAGTTTGAACCCACCATCTACTCTGTGGGATCAAGATGTGGCAATCTGCTTCTGTAAAGATTAGTTTTGGAAAACTTAAGGGCATTTCTACTACATCCTGTACAGTAGCTAAGAGCCCAAATCAACTTGATGGCAAATGAGTTTCGTTTTGGTTTGGGACAAAGAAAATCAAAATTTTTATGTTATTAATATATATTGAAAATGGGAGAGGCAGGGCCAAGACGGCAAAGTAGTCAGATGCCTGTGGTGGGCCTCTTACAAAAAAGACCCAAAAAACAAGTGAATCTATTATATATGATGATCTAGGAGCCCTGAACATCAAAGGCAAAGTTAAAGAATCGGACAGAGTGGCGGGGGACAGAGAGATGGTTCGGAAGCAGTGAGGAGTTCCCAGACCTGACCCAGTGAGAGTCTGAGCTCTTCAGGCCTGATCAGCTCGTGATGCATGGGAGGCAGGCAAACAGCAGCACTTGGGAGGTGTTTTCTACATTAGGAGAGACCCATTGGCAGAGAGTCTACTTGGCTATCCAGAACCAGTGAGAAGCAGCCCTCGATCTGTGAAAGATAAGTCTTTGCATCTGGCCTACCGTGTGGATCAAAAACATCCTCTTTAGGGAAAAACCTCTCTCCCATTTACCTCTCTGCTCCCTGCTCTGCACTGGATATGGGACCAGCTTCAGCAACTGCTGAGTCACCTGGGCCAGAAGTAACACCCATCATGTGTCCTGAGCCATTCTCCCAGCCTTGGTGAGGGAACAAATTAATAAACGGGGGAAAAAATGATTTGCCAGCTCCCCTAAGCCAGGAATTCAGGGTAGGCACAGCTCCTGGCATAAGGGATAAGGGATAAGGGCATAAGACATAAGGGATCCACGGACTTTAAGTGCATTTCCCCCTGCATAGACTTGCGTGGGCCCATTTCAACAGCATAGGCCCTCATTACCACAGTACAACAGGGTATATACCTGAAATCTAACCTCAATTATTTTAGCTGTGAAATGGCAATTTAATGACATTTGACACTGCTCTGCCCATTAAGCAGGGTCTTCACGTACCCACATCAGGGGCCTGAGGACTTGTGGCTCCCATGCCACCTAGCTACCTGTGACAGGGGCCCAAGAATAAGAGGTGCCCCCCAGCCCTTACAGCCAGCAGCATTGGGTGCTCATAGTCCAGCTTCAAAACCCACCATATACATGCTCTAGGGAATAGGGACATGCTTTACTCCTGGACACTTGGGGGTGGCTGTCAGACCACTGCCTTCCTCAGCCTGTGTCTCCCTGCTGCAGCAGGATGCCTGTGCCTACACCAATCACCCATGCCTGTCTAGAAATGTAGGTGAGAGCCTGCACCACATACTTGGTGGCCAACCACCTGGACACCAGAGCTGAATCCATACAGGAGGAGTGGGTGGACTCCTGGTCTCACATACTTAGTGGCAGTTCTGGCCACCTGGTGGCAGGACATTGGAGCTTCAGGGGCATTGGTGAACAAGCTAGCTCACAGGAGAAGCCTATTTGGGCATATCAAAACAAAACAAAGCAAGAAGCTAGGACACAGTAAGCAAACATAAAATAAATAAATATGATAAGTTATTGATGGCTCGGAGACAACAGTCAATATCAAATCAAATAAAGATGCAGACCATGATGGCTTCAACAACCTCCCAAAATAAAGAACCAAGAAATTTTCCAGAGAAAGAGAATTTTTGGAATTGGGCAGAATATGGAAGATTAACATAAAGAAGTCTTCAAGAGATCAGGACGAGGATCTTGAAAAACACAGAACAAGCAATAGAGGAACTTAAGAAGATTAGAGAAGAGCATAATGACAAATTTAACACGCTGCAAGAATCCATAGAGAGACAGCAGTCAGAAATCCAGACGATTAACAATAAAATTGCAGAATGAGACAACTCAATAGAAAGTCACAGAAGCAGAATTGAGGCAATGGAAATCAGAATTAGTGAGATTAAAGATAAAGCCCTTGACAACTTATTTGGGGAAAAATCAGATAAAATTATTTAAAAAATGAAGAAACCCTAAGAACTATGACTCTATCAAGAGGAATAATGTACAAGTGATTGAAGTAACAGAACGGGGTAGGGGGGAGGGGAATAACAGAAAATACTGAACATCTGTTGGCAGAAAACTTCCCTGACAGTGTGAAAGATGAGAAGATATCTATCCAAGATGGTCATCGAACTCCACATAAGTTAGATCCCAAGAAAGTCACCAAGACATATTATAATCAAACTTGCCAAAATCAAAGATAAAGAGAGAATTTTAAGAGTGGCTAGGGATAAATGAAAAGTTATCTACAAAGGAAAGTCAATAACACTATGCTCAGACTACTCATCAGAAACTATGCAGGCAAGAAGGCAATGGGATACCATATATAAAATCTTGAAGGAAAAAAATTGCCAGCCAGGAATTATATATCCAGGGAAACTGTCTCTCAAATATGATGGAAAAATAAGGGCATTTACGGATAAACAGAAGTTTAGGAAATTTGTAGAAGACCAAACCAAAATACGAGAAATACTAAAGGGAGTCCTCCAGTTAGAAAATCAATAACATCAGATAACTACTCAAGACTAGAACAAAGGACAGAGCAACCAGATACCAACCCAGATAGGGAAGTCACAAAAATAAATCAAAGCTGAAACACTGAAAATAGGGAAACAGATGTCAATATGTAAAAGATGACAACATTAAAACAAAAAAAGAGGGACTAAAAAATGTAGACATAGATTTTTCATATGCGAGGAAGTCAAGGCGATATAAAGAAATAAGACTGGTATAAATTTAGAAAAATTGGGGTAAATATTAAGGTAACCACAAAGGAAACTAACAATCCTACATATCAAAATAAAAAACAAGAAAAATATAAAGACTCAGCAAATACAAAATCAACAACAATGAAAAAGATGAAAAGAAATATATAAAGAAAAATGACTCAGCACAGAAAATTAAATAGAACAAAGAAACTGTCAACAAAACACAAAAAAAGACATCAAAATGACACCACTAAACTGATATGTATCAACAGTTATTCTGAATGTAAATGGACTAACTGCAACAAAAAAGAGACAGAGAGTGGTAGAACGGATAAAAAAAGATGCCTGTATATGCTGCCTACAAGAGACACACCTTAGACTTAAAGACACAAACAAACTAAAACTCAAAAGATGGGAAAATATATATAAGCAAACAACACTCAAAAAAGAGCAGGAATGGAAATATTAATCTATGACAAAATAGACTTTAAAGTAAAATGCACAACAAAGGATAAGGAAGGACACAATATAATGATTAAAGGGGCCACACACCAGGAGGACATAACTATAATAAATATTTAAGCACCCAATGACAGGGCTCCAAAATACATACAACAAACTCTAACAGCATTGAAAAGAGAGATAGACAGCTCCACAATAATAGTAGAAGACTATGAATTACCACTTTCTGTGAAGGACAGAACATCCAGAAAGAAGCTCAATAAAGACACAGAAGATCTAAATGCTACAATCAACCAATTTGATCTCATGGACATATACAGAACACTCCAACCAAAAGGAGCCAAGTATACTTTCTTTTCCAAAGCACGTGGAACATTCTCCAGAATAGACCACATATTAGGCTGTAAAGCAAGCCTTAACAGAATCCAAAGCATTGAAATATTACAGTGCATCTCTTCTGACCATAAAGCCATAAAAGTAGAAATCAATAACAGAAAAAGCAAGGAAAAGAAATCAAATACATGGAAACTGAACAACACCTTGCTCAAAAACTACTGGGTTATAGAAGAAATTAAGGATGTGTCATGGATTGAATTATGTCCCCCAAAAAATGTATGTATCAATTTGGCTGGGCCATGATTCCTGGTATCATGTGATTTTCCTATATGTTGCAAATCCTGCCTCTGTGATATTAATGAGGGAGGATGGGTGGCAGTTGTGTTAGTAAGGCAGGACTCAATCTACAAGATTGGACTGTGTCCTGAGGAAATCTCTTGAGATATAAAAGACAGAAGTGAGCAGAGAGACAGGGGGACCTCAGACCATCAAGAAAGCAGTGCCAGGAGCAGAATGCATTCTTTGGACCCAGGTCCCTGTGCAGAGAAGCTCCTAGTCCGGGGAACACTGATGAGAAGAAGGCCAACAGAGAGAGAGCCTTCCCCTGGAGCTGATGCCCTGAATTTGGACTTTTAGCTTACTTTACTGTGAAGAAACAAATTTCTCTTTGTTAAAGCCATCCACTTGTGGTATTTCTGTTGTAGCAGCACTAGATGACTAAGACAAGACGGAATAAAGAAATTCATAGAATCAAATGAGAATGAAAACACATCCTACCAGACCCTGTGGGACACAGCAAAAGCAGTGCTCAGAGGTCAGTTTATAGCAATAAATGCACACATCCAAAAAGAAGAGAGGGCCAAAATCAAAACATTAACCCTACAACTAGAACAAGTAGAAAGAGAGCAGCAAAAGAAGAGGTTGGGTGCCAGAAGAAAGGAAACAATAAAAATTAGAGCAGAATTAAATGAACTAGAGGATAGTAAAAAAAAAAAGAAAGAAAGAAAGAGTTAACAAGACCAAAATCTGGTTCTTTGAAAAGATCTACAAAATCAATAAACCACTGGCCAAAATTACAAAAGAAAAACAGGAGAGTAAGCAAATAACCTGAATAAGAAACAAGATGGTGATATCACAAAAGACCCAAGTGAAATTAAAAGAATCATAACCGAGTACTATGAAACATTGTACTCTAAAAAATTTGAAAACCTAGTGGAAATGGACAAATTCCTAGAAACTCACTACCTACCTAAACTAACACAAACAGAGGTAGAACAACTAAATAAACCCATAACAAAAGAAAAGATAGAAAAGGTTATTAAAAAACTTCTAACAGAAAAAAGCCCTGACCCGGATGGTTTCACTGAAGAATGCTACCAAACTTTCAGAGAAGAGTTAGCCCCACTACTACTAAAGGTATTTCAGAGCATAGAAAAGGACAGAATACTCCCAAACTCATTCTATGAAGCCAGCATAACCCTGATACCAAAATCAGGTAAAGACACCACACAAAAAAGAAAATTACAGACCAGTATCCCTCATGAACATTGACACAAAAATCCTCAACAAAATTCTAGCCAATAGAATTCTGCAACATATCAAAAAAAAAAAAATAATAATAATAATTCAGTATGATCAAATAGGATTTATACCAGGTATGCAGAGATGGTTCGACATTAGAAAAACAATCAATGTAATCCATCACATTAATACAACAGAAGAGAAGAACCACATGATCTTCTCAAATGATTCAGAAAAGGCATTTGACAAAGTCCAATGCCCATTCATGATAAAAACTCTCAACAAAGTAGGAATAGAAGGGAAATTTCTCAACATAATTAATGACATTTATACAAAGCCAACAGCCAACATAATCCTAAATGGAGAGACTTTGAAAGCATTCCCCTTGAGAACGGGAACCAGATAAGGATGCCCTTTATCACCACTCTTATTCAACATTGTGCTGGAGTCCTATCCAGAACAGGTAAGCTAGAAATAGAAATAAAAGGCATCCAAATTGATTGGGAAGAAGTTAAAGTATCTCTATTTGCAGATGATATGATCTTATACACAGAAAACCCCAGAGAATCCACAAGAAAACTGCCAGCACTAATAGAAGATTTCAGTAAAGTTTTAGGATACGAGACAAACATTCAAAAATCAGTTGGATTCCTCTACACCAACAAAGAGAACAGAGAAAAGCAAATCACCAAATCAATACCATTTACGATAGCCCCCAAGAAGATAAAATACTTAAGAATAAATCTAACCAGAGACATAAAAGCCCTATACAATGAAAACTACAAGACAACTGCAAGAAACCAAAAGAGACCTGCATAAGTGGAAAAACATACCTTGCTCATGGATAGGAAGACTCAACATGTCAGTTCTACCCAAAGTGATACACAGATACAACGCAATCCCAATCCAAATTACAACTAGTGTTTTTTAAGAGATAGAGAAACAAATTATTGACTTCATATGGAAAGGGAAGAGGCCCCAGATAAGGAAAGCATTACTGAAGAAGAAGAACAAAACGGTAAGCCTCACACTACCTGATTTCAGAACCTATTATACCACCACAGTAGTCGAAAGAACCTGGCACTGGTATAACAACACATATATAGACCAATGGAACAGAATTGAGAATCCAGACATAAATTCATCCACCTATGAGCAGCTGATACTTGGCAAAGGCCGAAAGTCTGTCAATTTGGGAAAAGACAGTCTCTTTAACAAATGGTGCTGGCATAACTGGATATCCACCTGCAAAAAACTGAAACAAGACCAATACTTCACATCATGCACAAAAACTAACTCAAAATGGACCAAAGACCTATATATAAAATTAAAAACGGTAAAGATCATGTAAGAAAAAATAGGGACAATGCTAGGAGCCCCAATACATGGTATAAACAGAATACAAACCATAAGTAACTGCACAAACACCAGAAGAGAAACTACATAACTGGGAGCTCCTAAAAATCAAACACTTATGCTCATCAAAAGACTTCACCAAAAGAGTCAAAAGACAACTACAGACTGGGAAAAAAATTGGGGGCTGCGACAAATCTGATCAGCGTCTAATCTCTAAAATCTACAACATAGTGCAAAACCTCAACGACACAAAGACAAATAACCCAATTAAAAAATAGGCAAAGGATATGAACAGGCATTTCACCAAGGAAGACAATCAGGTGGCTAACAGACACATGAAGAAATGCTCAAGATCTTTAGGCATTAAAGAAATGCAAATCAAAACTACAATGAGATACAATCTCACCCTAACAAGGCTAGCATTAATCAAAAAAAACAAAAAACAAAATAATAAATGTTGGAGACATTGTGGAGAGACCGGAATACTTATACACTGTTGTTTGGAATGTAAAATGGTGCAACGAATTTGGAAAGCTAGAAATAGAAGTACCATACGATCCAGCAATCCTGCTTCTAGGATTATATCCTAGAGAAATAAGAGCTGTCACGTGAATAGATATATGCATACTCATGTTCATTGCAGCAATGTTCATGATAGCAAAAAGATGGAAACAACCTAGGTGCCCCTCATCGGATGAATGGATAAACAAATCATGGTATATTCACACTGCGGAATACTACACAACGATAAAGAACAAAGATGAAGCTATGAAACATCCCATAACATGGAAGAACCTGGAAGGCATTATGCTGAGTGAATTTAGTCAGTCACAAAAGTACAGATATTGTAAAATTCCACTATTGTAAGAACTCAAGAAAAGGTTTAAACATAGAAGAAAAGATTCTTTGATGGTTACGAGGGTGGGGAGGGAGGGAGAGTGTTATCCACTAATTAGATAGTAGATAAGAATTATTTTAGGTGAAGGGAAGTACAGCACACACTACAGGGGAAGTAAGAACAATGGACTAAACAAAAGCTAAGAAGTTTCCTAAATACAACCAAACACTTGAAGGCACAGAGTAGCAGGGATGGGGGTCTGGGGACCCTGCTTTCAGGTGACTTCTAGGTCAGCTGGCATAACAAAGTTTATTAAGAAAATATTCTGCATCCTACTTTGGTGAGTGACATCTGGGGTCTTAAAAGCTAGTGAGTGGCCATCTAAGATGCATCAATTCGTCCCAACCCACCTGAAGTAAAGGAAAATGAAGAACACCAAAGTCACAAGGAAAGTATTAGCCCAAGATACAGAAAGGTCCATATAAACTAGAGTCGGCATCAGCCTGAGACCAGAAGAACTAGATGTTGCCCAGCTACCACCACAAAGTAGAATCCCTGATGGAGCATGAGAAAAGTGGAGTGTAGAACTCAAATTCTAGTACAAGACTTAATGGTCTAACTGAGACTGGAGGAACCCCAGAAAGCATAGTCCCGGACTCTCTGTCAACCCATCACTAAAAGTATATCTGAGTCCAACTCCTCAGACAAAGATTAGACTGGAGTATGCAACATAAAATGATACTCGTGAAGAGGTTGCTTCTTAGCTCAAGTAGATACATGAGATTAAATGGGCAGCTTCTGTCCAGAGGTGAGATAAGAAGGCAGAGAGAGTTAAGTGCTCATTGAATGGACATGAGAAATCAGGGGTGGAAAGGAGGAGTGTGCTATCACAGTATAAGGAGAGCAATAACAATGCATGTATAAATTTTTGTACGAGAGACTAACTTGAATTGTAAAGTTTCACTTAAAGTACAACAATAAAATAAAATAAATTAATTTAATTTACATGCAACTACTTTTCATCAGCATGAATGATGATTGTATGTGTAGAACTTGCCTGGAATATACAGAAATCTAATTGATTATATCTGTTTTAAAAATCTATGGAGAAGCTCAAGATCATCAGCCAGGGTCCAATGTGGAAGAGACCATCAGTTTCTCATATGCAAGTTCAAGTTGAAGCTAACTAAAATTAAAACATGTCCACGAGAGCCAAAGTACGACCTTGAGTATATCCCACCTGATTTTAGAAATCATCTCCAGAATAGGTTTGACACACTGAACACTAAAGATCAAAGACCAGGTGAGTTGTGGGATGACACCCACGACATCATACATTAAAAAGCAAAAGGTCATTAAAAAGACAGGAAAGAAAAAAAAAAAGACCAAAATAGATGTCTAAAGACACGCTGAAACTTGCTCTTGAACGTAGAGTAGCTAAAGTGAATGGAAGAAATGATGAAGTAAAAGAGCTGAACAGAAGATTTCAATGGGTGGCTCAAGAAGACAAAGTGAAGTACTATTATGAAATGTTCAAAGAACTGGAGTTAGAAAATCAAAAATGATGAACACTTTTGCCATTTCTCAACTTGAAAGAATTGAAGAAAAAAATTGCCTTAAGTTGCAATATTGAAGGATTCTACAGGGAAAATACTGAATGATGCAGGAGGCATCAAAAGAAGATGGAAGGAATACACAGAGTCACTGTACGAAAAAGAATTGGTCGATGTCCAACCATTTCAGGAGGTAGCATATGATCAAGAACTGATGGTACTGAAGGAAGAAATCCTATCTGCACTGGAGGCATTGGTGAAAAACAAGGCTCCAGAGATTAACAAAATACCGATTGAGATGTTTCAACAAATGGATGTAGCTATGGAGGTGCTCACTCACTTATGCCAATAAATTTCCAAGACAGCTACCTGGTCAACTGACTGAGTGGAAGAGATCCGTATTTATGTCTATTCCCAAGAAAGGTGATCCAATCAAATGCTGAAATTATAGAACAATATGATTAATATCACAGGCAAGTAAAATTTTGCTGAATATCACTCAAAAGTAGTTGCAGCAGAATATCAACTGGGAACTGCCGGAAATTTCAAGCCAGATTCAGAAGAGGACATGCAATGAGGTATATCATTGCTAATGTCAAATAAATCTTGGCTGAATGCAGAAAATACCAGAAAGATGTTTACCTATGTTTTATTGACTATGCAAAAGCTTTTGACTGTGTAGATCATAACAAATTATGGATAAGATTGCAAAGAATGGGAACTCCAGAACTCACGAGGAAACTACATAGACCAAGAGGCTGTTTTTCGAAGAGTACAAGGGGATACTGGGTGGTTTAAAGTCAGGAAGGGTGTGTGTTAGGGTTGTAATCTTTCACCACACTTATTCAGTCTGAATGCTGAGCAAATAATATGAGAAGCTGTACTACCTGAAGAAGAATGGGACATCAGGATTGGAGGATGGCTTATTCACAACTGACAATATGCAGATAATACAACCTTGCTTGTTGAAAGTGAGGAGGACTTGAAGCACTTACTGATGAAGATGAAAGACTACAGTCTTCAGTATGGATTACACCTCAACATGAAGAAAAAATCCTCACAGCTGGACTAGTAAGCAACATCATGATGAAAGGAGAAAAGAGAGAAGTTGTCAAGGATTTCATTCTACTTGGATCCACAATCAACACCCATGGAAGCAGCAGTCAAAAAATGAAATGACGCATTGCATTGGGCAAATCTCCTGTAAAGACCTCTTTAAAGTGTTAAATACCAAAGATGTCACTTTAAGGACTAAAGCACACCGGACCCAAGCCATGGTACTTTCATTCACCTCATACGCATGCAAAAGCTGAACAATGAAGAAGGAAGACTGAAGAACTGACGCCTTTGAACTGTGGTGTTGGTGAAGAATATTGAATATACCATGGACTGCCAGAGGAACAAACAAATCTGTCTTGGAAGCAGTATAGCCAGAATGCTCCTTAGAAGCAAGGATGATGAGACTTGGTCACACCTGCTTTGGGCATATTGTCAGGAGAGATCAGTCCCTGGAGAAGGGCACTATGCCTGGTAAAGTAGAGGATTAGCAAAAAAGAAGGCCCTCAACAATATGGATTGACCCAGTGGCTGCAATAATGGGCTCAAGCATAATAATGATAGTGAGGATGGTGCAGGATCAGGCAGTATTTCGTTCTGTTGTGCATAAAGTAACTATCAGTGGGAACCAACTCGAGGGCACCTAACAACAGCAACCTTGATCTTCCTCATTGTTAATAAAATTATATTTTCTTCTCTATAGTGTTCTAAATGTCTACACTTTCAGTATTTTCGCACATTATTTCACTGTGTTCTTTACATAAAATTTAGATAGATAAATAGATTATTTTTTATTATTGAACGTTTGAATTATGTACAAAATTGAGAGAATGGTATAATGAAACCTATATAGTCATCATCCAGATTTAACAATTATTAACACATATTCAATCTATTTTATTCATACCCCCAATAACTTTCATGGAGTGTTATTTTGAAGTAAGCTACAAACATCATATTATTTGTTTAGTAAATACTTTGGTATTTATCTCTAAATGATAAGAACCTTTTAGAAAAATATTCACTATTATTATCATCCCTCAAAAAAATAAACAATAGTTTCTTAATATTATCAATAACACAATCTTTATAGCAACGTTCAAAATTCCTGTTATTACATGAAGGTGATTACCATAATTTTATGCCTTCTATGTTTGCTTGCTAACCTTGCCCTATCCCAGAGAGGTATTTTCATAATTGTAACTACGCTTTTTTTTTCTGTCATAGAGTATTTATGAAAATACCTCACAGGGAGAGGGCTCAACTGGAAACCAACATAGAAGGTGTGCATTATTTGCTTAAAACTACAGTATTGTTATTTTCACTTTGAATCAGCATTCCACTAAGTACACACATCTTGTTTGCTTTATATGTCTTTTATGTTTCTTTCAATGTATACATTCTTACACTATCTTTTTTTTTCTTTTCTATTTATTTGTTGAGAAAACTGAATCATATATCTGTTTTGTTGAATTGTCCACATTCTGGACTTTGCTAATTGCACCCTGTCTCATTTAACATGTTCTTTAGACTTCTGTGTTTCCTATAACTTGTACTTGTATATAGAGGCTTGATTAAATTTATGTTATTTTGGTAAGTCTACTTCATAAGCGGCCATGAATTCTTGCATTATTAAATGTAGTATGTCTTCCTACTTCTCCATTAGTGATACGAACAGTTGCTTAAGATCAGTACCTAAATTTATTAAGTGATGGGCATTTTCAAATAGTGACAGTATAATTCTAACATCCGTTTTCCATTTATTAGTTGGAATATATCTCTTCATTTACTTTTTGTAGTATAGAAATCAAATACTATTTTTCTGCTTTATTTACCAGTTTTCAAAACAATGCTTTTTTTTTAAACTAACATTCTCTAAATGACAAACTAATTTTTGTTTGTTCATCATGAAATCATGTATTCAATTACATGATATGTTTTAATCTAGTGCTGTTAATATATAGATGTTTACCTTTTACATCTTCAGCCAATAGAGACTTCATCTGGTTGGCTCCTGAACAATTTTGATATAAAATTAATGGTCATTGAGTTCATCATCATAATCTGGTATGAGACTATATTCCAGGTCCATCTTTTACATTCCCTACTCCATACCTGTGAGGAATTGTGTTTCAGGACCATATTATAGGTGATAGAGAATTAATTGCTGCTACGTTATCATTGTTAATCTAAGAAAGCAAGCTGGAGAAAAGTGTATTTAGTATGTTACTAGTTATGTAATTAGGTCCCTTGGTAGCACAGTTTGTGCTGAACTACTAACCTAAGGTTGGCAGTTCACAGTGCCACAGAAGGAAGGCCTTGTTATCTGCTTCCATAAAGATTACAGCCAAGAAAACCATATGGAGCACAGTTCTACCCTGTCACAGATGAGGTTATCATGCTTTGGAATTGACTTGAGACAATGGGCTTGGGTTTTTTATTAATGTAATTAAGATCTAATATGTGCATATAGGAACATTTGCTTATAGTTTAAAACAACAGAAGGACAAAATATAAAATTTTTAAAATGTCTATCTACTGAAGAAAAGGAAAAAAAGCCTGTAAGGAAGAGTGAAAAGTTAGAATTTTTTGAGTTTAACTTGTTTGGCAAATGTGACTTTGAAATAATGCAAACGTATTACATAATTAAAAAACTAAAATTAAATACAAAGGCAATGCCTAAATATCTAACCTGACTACCTGAATACTAGTTGATGTTGTTAGTAGCTATAGAGTAAGCTCCAACTCATGGTGACCTTACGTATAACAGAACTAATCATTGCCCAGTCCGGTACCATCTTCATGACCATTGGTATATCTGAGTCTATTGTTGTGGCTATTGTGTTAATCCATCTCATTGAGGGCTTACTTCGTTTTCACAGACCCACTGCTTTACCAATCATGATGTTCTTTTCTAGCTATTGGTCTTTCTTGATGATGTGTCCAAAGTAAGCCAGCAGAAGTCTCATCATGCTCACTTCTAAGGAACATTCTGGCTGTACTTCCTCCATGGCTGATTTTTTAATTCTTCTTGCAGTCTACAGTATATTCAATATTCTTCACCAACACCAAAATTTGAGTGAATCAATTCTTCTTCTGTTTTCCTTTTTTGTTGCCCAGCTTTCACATGCATGAGCAGTGATTGAAAAGAACATGGCTTAGGTCAGGGGTACCTTAGTCATCAAAGTTACATCTTTGCTTTTGAAAATCTTGAAGGGATCTTTTGCAGCAGTTTAGCTCAATGCAATATGTCACCTGTATACTAGAGGTAGGTTGTAGTCTAACTCATTCTCTCTCTCTCTCTTGCTCTCACTCTCTCTCTATGGCTAGCTTTAAATTACATCATTTTTAATTGATGCAATTGTTTCTTTTATGTATCAGACAATATTATAGATACTATGAAACCTTTCTTCTTACTTTGATTCCACTGTTGTTGTTTTGTGATTTTTTTTTTTTTTACTTTGATTTTGGCACCTAAATTTTTATTGGAACTAGTCTTTCATCAAATGTCTGTCATTCTTTTTTTTTTTTTTTGTATTTTCTTCTTTAAGAGAGAAGCAAGCTCTGTGAGCATGGGTATATTGGTAGCAACTATTCGTCAAATAGTCTGGTTCATCTTCAGAGAACATATTAACTTAGATGCTTACTTTTCACTAAGAACACTGTTCATTAATCTATCCTCTTCTTCAGGAGATATTTTTCTCTCCATATTCTGGTGTGGCTGTTGTCTCATTGAATGGACCATATCTGCTTTAATTTCAATGTGAAATAAACCTTCTGTCTCCTGCTGTGTTGGAGCCAGTTTATTTCACCAGCTAAATCAGACAGGAAGGGAAAATTTTGAACAATCTCTGTTTTCTTTATCATGCTTCAACTCAGCCATACGCAATACATGGCGCTTTCCATATATGAGCCTGTCCTTGAGTCTGTGATGTGGTTTGATATACTTCTCATTGGCATCTCCTTATGTAAGTACTTGGAATTTAATCTTTTTTCATATTTGCTAACTCCTCTGCCTACTGTTCATATGTCAAGAATCTTGTAGACTCAATATTTTCTCTCCAACTACTTGTCATTTGGGTTTAATACTTTTTTATTTCTTTCTTCATATTTTAACTGAATTTAGGTAGGAAACAAAGGTGAATACATTGAACAGAGTTTCAATCCACCACTTTTACCTGAAGTCACTATAGTTTTTCCTATCATTCTTGGTATTCATAGAATTTCTAATTTTGTAGTGATTCACTATAAGTCTATGAATCTTAGACTTTTATGTAGTTATAGTAAAGAGGAAATTTATGATAAATCTTTATTTATGAGTGCATTGCAGATTTGGATGCAGTTTTTAAATTAATTCGCTTTAATACCTGATTGAGTTAGTCTTTGCTGCATATCAATTCACAAAAAATCCTAACACCTTAAAATAGCATTTATTTAGCCATGAATCTGTATGTGTGCAATTTGAAGTAAACTCCATCTCTTTACATTAGATGCTGCAAAGTCACATTGCAAAATGGCATATATACATATATACATGGAAAAAAATGCTGTGCATTTTTTACAAATTACCACAATGATTTTATATTTTACAACAGCAAATACGTTGTTTTTGAATAGTCTTAAAAAGATCAACAAGAGTGAATTATCTCAATACTTATATCTTGATAACCAAAGCAGCCCTGTTAGTATTTTTCAAATATAACTCTTTAACATTTGGGAATATTACCAGGATTGACTGATTGCAACTCACAGTCTGTTACAATTTGCTAATCCAGAGATAAAGAACCAACAACTAGTAATCATAACCACCATCACTCATGTGGCAATCTTTTCAGGAAAACAGATTAAGTTCCCAAAGATTAGTACTGGCATAAAAAAATCAATTTCCATAGAGTGAAAACACATAAGGAAACATTTATTCATAGAAAACCTGCAAACTGATTGTGGAGTCAGTCTGTCATTACCTTTTCAATATGGATGGAGTTCACAACTGCAGGAGGGATTCTACTACATTATGTCAAAAACAACACAACAGAAGAGTGAGATAAGAAGTGCTAGTAAGTTGTAGGAAAGCAGGTAACAAGTTTCCTCCTCAGTTACATGTTTACTTTTTTCTTTTTTTTTAAGTATTTGTGAGCATAACATACAGGAATAAAACAAAGTGGTATGCCCTCTAATTAGAATATTTCCCAGGTAATATATGTGAGAATGGGGCAGAAATCCAATTATTGAGTGAGCATATGTCTATGGGAACAAAGAGATAAAAACGATGCATGCATTTACTTCAAAGTTGTACAAAATAGAATATGTTCTAAAGAACAGAAGTAATATTGTGTCTATAACAGTCAATATGCCTATGTTAGGATGTTATTTATTTCATTTTATTTTTTGTCTTGTCTTTTTGATTTAGAACTTATTTACCAAGGATTATATGAAATCTAATCAGAGGGATAAAAATCAGATTACTAAGGTGTGATTAACATTTTAGAACACAAACATAAAATAACGAAAAAGAGAATCAGATTATCCCATATTATTTTTTCTTGTAATGTCAGAGACACTACGCTGGTATGAAACATCAGACATACATGAGCATATAAATAATTTCAAATTCAGTCTCTTTGGTGCTCTACAGAGCCAAAGAACTCTAAGTGAGACATCCTTCAAATACCACACAAAGTGATATTAGCAATTGTTTAACACTGATGGACATATATAACTCTCAGGTCACTGGACATAAACTTACAACTTCACCTTCAATATGCATATTTACTTCTAGTTTGCAAAATACTTCCAAACACAAAAAAGGGAAATATTTAGGAGATACCTGGAGTACTTATTAATGAACTATTTCTGTCCTGTTGCATGAATATAATCAATGATGTTATTATTTAAGTTTCATAAAGTCATAGCCTTTTGTTTTATTCATTGCTGTCTCCAATGCCTAGAACATTGCCTGACTTTTCCAGAAATGTAATAAATTTTTGGGAACAAGTTAATATTATTAATGTGTTATATATATGAACTCATTTCATCGTTTTGCAAGTCTATCTTACTAGTAAGAACATATAAAAAGCTTATCTGAGATGGATCAAGTTAGTACTGCCCTTTGATTAATAAAGAGTTTCAGGTTAAAGTTCAAGTCTTACCTTGTTGTTTTATGTTGTATTAGTCAAGGCTTGCATTGTTCTTTGTATTCGCATACTGTCCTGAGATGCACTCCATTAGTTATTCATTTAGCATCCAGAAGGAAGCTGAACTTAGGTCCCTAGTGACCGGTACTTCTCTTTCAATTTCAGTAGCAAAGTATCATTTATCCTTGACATTCTTGACATCACTTTAAGTGCTTAATGGTTGTGCAGGAACAACCAAAAAAAAAAAAAAAAAGAACAAAATGTCCAGACAAGGAAAAAAATTGAGGTTTCTTAAGTTAAATGTTTTTAAATTTTCTTTGTAAATACTTTTTTGAAGTAAAATTGACAGAAAATAAACTATGCATATTAAAACTATGTATATTTAAAATAAAGATATAGAGATAGATTTAGAAATAAAGATATATCTGGCCTGCTAAACTGTGAGAGAATAAATTTATCTTTGTTAAAGCCATCCAGTTGTGGTATTTCGGTTATAGCAGCACTAGATAACTAAGACGGAATTTGGTACCAGGAGAGTAGGATTCTGCTCTAATAGATACCTAAAATGTGGAAGCAGTTTTGAAACTGTGAATGAGTAGAGTCTGGAAGAGTTTTAAAGTGTGTAATAGTAAAATACTAGATTGACTTGAATAGACTATTGGTGGAATTATGGACATCAAAGAAAATTCTTGTGAGAACTCATAAAGAAGTGAGGAGAGCTGTTACACTGCAGATGGCACAGAAGGCGAGAAGCAGCAGCAGAGAAATGACAGCAGCAGAACCAGGAGACCAGTGCGAGATAGCTCAGGAGCCAAACCACAGAGTGAGAGAGCTGAGTGGCACAGGAGGCTTCCTGGCAGAGTAGTGTGGCCCCGGGCACTTATTGGTGGAGCTAGTCTTGCAGACCCACGGAGCAAGAGAACTGATTGCCTTCTGGCCAAAGTTTACTGGTGGAGTGGGGTGCCTCCAGGCATTTATCAGTGGAGCCAAAAAGCTTTGGAACACTTGCTCCAGCAGGGCAGATGCAGGCAGGGAAGCATGAGGGGCTGAGAGGCCAAGAAACAAGGAAGCAGAAGCTGAGGGGTCAAGGAGAACAGGAAGCATAGGTGCCTCAGTCTTAAAGCATAGGGCCATGATTTCTGGGGTCTCAAACAGTGGACCCATGGCCTCTGGGACTTCAAAAGGTGGAGCCACTGTCTCCTAGGTTTCAAAGAGTCAGATCTTCACCAACGTGATTCTGGAGTGTGGGGCTGCTGTGCATGAGTGCTAGTGGGATGGGGCCAGACCCGCTGCCCAAAGCTGAGGGGGCAGGGCGACCTTGCCCAAGGGGCAGAAGAACGGGGCCTTCCAGGGCTGAGAGGGTAAGGTAGCAACTCTGATTGACTAGGAAAATGGAGCCGCTCAAATGTGATGAGCAGATTTGAGTCCTGGTGGGCCTGGAAGGCAGAGCCCAGGCCCAAGGGACCTTCACTCAGAATCTGTAGAATGTGGCCAAAACCCAGAGCCTAGAGGGCAGGGCCATTGCCTAAACAGTCTCAGAGAAACAGAGGATTATATTCAAACCTTGACAGCTAATGTAATGTGTTCCTCTGATTTGCTTGATGTCTGTTATCCCTTCTTTTCCTCCAATTTCTCCCATTTGTAATGGAAATGTCTACCTTGTGCCTGTTCTACCATTGTACTTTGGAAGCAGATAACTTGTATTCTAGATTTCATAGATGAAGAGGAATTTTGTCCCAGGATGGGATGATATGATGGGGTGCATGTATTTTATGTATGGAAGGACATGATTTTTTGGGGGCCAAAATGTGGCATGTTATGGATTGAATTGTATCCCCTAAAATGTGTGTCAGCTTGGCTAGGGCATGATTCCCAGTATTGTGTAATTATCCACCATTTTGTCATCCAATATGGTTTTCCTATTTGTTGTAAATCCTACCTTTATGAGGTTAATGAGGCAGGATTAAAGATAGTTATGTTAATGAGGCAGCACTCAATCTGCAATATTAGGTTCTATCCTGAGTCAATCACTTTTGAGATACAAAAGAGAGATGCAAGCAGAGAGACAAAGGGATCTCTTACCACCAAGAAAGCAGAGCCAGGAGCAGAGTGAGTCCTTTGGACCCAGGGTTCCTTCCCTGAGAAGCTCCTAGACCAGGAGAAGATTGATGACAAGGAACTTCTCCCAGAGCCGACAGAGAGAAAAAACCTTTTCTTGGAGATGGTGCCCTGAATTCAGACTTCTAGCCTGCTAAACTCTAAGAGAATAAGTTTCTCTTTGTTAAAGCCATCAAGTTGTGAAATTTCTTTTCTGTTATAGAAGCACTAGATAACTAAGGCAGGTTCTATACACCTTATTTGCATAGTCCCACTCAATCACTGTATGTGAGTCACAAAGACTATGGCTAGAAGGGCCATATTAAGTAATTCATTGGACCTTCCAGCCATAGGCTTGGTGACTATGTAATTCATTGCACAACAATCTGACTCTGAAACCTAGGAGGCTGTGTCCCCACTCTTTCAGATCAAGGAGACTGTGGCTCCACACATTGAAACTAAAAGGCCCTGCTTCCCATGTTCCTTCAAACAGTTCTGCTGATCTCTGAACGGCTTCAGGGTTGGTCCTTTTCTTTTCTTATAGGACTACAGCTATAGCTTCTTTGGGCTGTTTCCTGCCTGTAGAATTCCAAGAGGCAGTTTTCTTTCCTTTCATCCTGTCTCTGATGTCTTCAGTCTAAGATGATGGCTTTTCTGCTGTGGTATTTGGTTAGATCCATCAATCATAGCCTTAATATCTTTAAAAGCCTTTCATGGTCCATGGTATCTATGGTGTACCACCCACTTATTCTGGATCTCAGGTTCTTTGGTAGTATACTTTTACCACTGAAAGTACTTATTTCCCTCCAGTGGGGATTTGCACAATGGTGAAAGGTGAAAGAAATGTTAGTTGAAGCAAAATAGCTGGGTTATGAGGCTTTCAAGTAAGGTAGTGCAACCAAGAAGTGTGATTGGGTAAAAATTTTGTCTCTTTTGGTTTTTGTACCCTTGTACAAGCCTAGTAAGATATTTATGGTTTTCTGTGTGATAGTCAGGGAGCTATGGTAGGTTTGTTTTGTCTTTTTCGTGTTATATTTGGAAGATCAGAGATTCCCCTGTAACCTAATAGAAGGCACGACAAAAATCAACAACAACCAAGATCCAGTGGTACAGATGGGCAACTAACTATGGGGTTTGAGAAACCTTAAAATTTCTGTAGTAACCATGTAGTACCAGATAATATTTCTAAAAATCCATATTACCAATGAAAACTTTAAACACACTCCATGACTCCACATACCTCCATTAATGAAAACATGATATTTAAAAACAAAAAAAATCAAAGCAGAAATTAATTGGACCTTGAATTAACAAAAGATTGTGTAGCCATGTCCTTGGTGAAAATCCTAGGACACGTATCCGTAGTTTGTACAACAGAATTTTCCAAAGGTTCTGTTTTCATTTTGCACAGTTCATTTAAAGTCCATCTCTTTCCACTTGGATTTTTCTATAAGCAGCACACTTCCCCTTTAAAACTTTCTTGGAAATCTCATTAGCCAGATATCCAAGTTTATCACTTACAAATTCTACCTTCCACCAAACATTTCAAGATAATTCAGACAAGTCATTTGCCACTGTATAAAAAGCATCACCCTTCCTCCATTGTCCAATCACATGTTCATTATTTTCTTTTAAAGTCTCACCAGAAACACACTTAACATCCACATTTCTAGCAACATTCTGTGTCTAGTGTCATATGTATTCTCTAAGAAGACAGAGACTTTCTCTATACCTCTATACCTCCTTCTGAGCCTTTACCAGAATTACTTTTGACATCTACTATTAGTCCACAGCCATTGAGCCGATTCTGATTCATAGCGACCCTACAGGACAGAGTAGAACGGCTTCATAGGGTTTCCAAGAAGTGGCTGGTGGATTTGAACTGCTGACCTTTCAGTCAGCAGCTGTAACTCTTAACCATAGTGCAACTAGTCCTCCCTTTTACTATTAGGCACCTTAAAACTCTTCCACCTAGTGTATCTCAGGTATTGCACTGGCCCTGGGTGCGCGGCATCACTGAGCAGTTTCTATCAACCCAGTACAGCCCAACAAATATTAACAAGCTTGACTTGTATTTTTGAGCTGATATCATGGTAAAATGATCTAAAAGAGAGGTGTCAGATGTTTTGATAGGGGCATAATTTCAGTGCTTGCCATAGGTGATGTTTTCGATAGATACGCCACTGGCCATACCGGATTATTTGAAACTGCTCAGTGGCACCATGTGCCCAGGGCTGATGCCATACCTGCCATACCCTAGATAATGTTTCTGCCTCCACCATTACTCAATTCCAAAACCATTTTCCACATTGTAGGTATTTGTTAGAGCAGCACTCCACTCACAGTACTAAATTCTGTCTAGTGCTTCTATAATAGAAATACCACCAGTGGATAGCTTTAACAAACAGAAATTTATTTTCTCATGGTTTAGGAGGCTAGAAGTCTGAATTCAGAGTGCAGTCTCTAGGAGAAGCTTGCTCTCTCTGTCGATTCTGGAGGAAGGTCCTTTTCTCTTCAGCTTCTGCTTACTGTTTCCTTAGAGATGTCAATGTGGTTTCCCATCTATCGTACCACATCTCTCCTTGCTCTTTTATATCTCAAAATAGATTGACTCAAGACACACCCTATGCTAATCCTGCCTCATTAACATAACAAAGACAACCTATTCCCAAATGGGATTATAACCACAGGCATAGAAGTTGGGATTTACAACACATAATTTTAGGAGACCTAATTCAATCCATTACAATCTCCATCTTAGTTTCTGCTTCCCAGGGAATCCAAACTAACATACAAATTAATTTTAAAGTTTATTTAATTACTTTTACTGCTTTCTTCTGTTTATTGACAGCTTTCTTAAAGCTATTACATGCTGAAACTGGACCATCTGGTAACCCACAAGATTAACGTAATTTTATGCAATTTTAATAACTTAGAAGTTTTCTTGATATAAAACAATTTATAGGCATTAATCATATTGCTATTAATGCCTATATTTTTTTTTATTTTCTATCAAGAAAACGTCTGTATTATTTATAGGCATTAATCATAAGGCAGAAACACTGGCAGCACACTGGTTAAAGTGCTTGGCTGCTAACTGAAAGGTTGGCAGTTCAAGTTCACCAGCTGCTCCTCAGGAGAAAGATGTGCAGTCTGCTTCTGTAAAGATTTACAGCCTTGAAAATCCTATGTGGCTGTTCTACTCTGTCCTATAGGGTTGCGATGAGTCAGAATCAACCTGATGGCAGTGGATATTCTTTTTTTTTTCAATCATAATGCAATACATCTTTTTTTTTTTTTTTAATGTTGCCAAATTTCCAGTCTTTTAAGTGTTCTCTACTTCACTTATCGATGGTTGGATGTGTGGGTGACATTCTGAGTTTGGACTAACTCTCTTTGTAGTATTTCCTACTATTGACTGCAGTCCCGTCTCTAAACTTCCATAAATTCTCTAATATTCAGCATTTGGAAACCCGTGTGAAGCTCTAGAGGTGATAATTTATTCTCAGTTGTGTCAATAAGGATTTCAAATACTCTAAGAAAGATTTGTTTTTGCTTTATGTTGGAAATGGAAGAAAAATAAACTCAAATGTTTTATTTTAGCATAACATTATGTGTACTTCCTCTCTGTGGCTTTTTTTTTTTCTTCCTAGAAACATCATCAGAGTTTGTGTCTCTGAAGACTTTCATCTTAATGAATTCTTTTGACTACCTCCCTTGAGTATTTTCTGTAGGACACAGTTAGTAGTATACACTCTCTTATCAAAAAAACAAAAAAAAATCCACTGCTGAATCATAGCAACCCTATAGGACAGAGTAGAACTGCTGCATACAGTTTCCAAGGCCGTAAATCTTTACGGAAGCAGACTGCCATATCTTTCTCCCACGGAGTAGCTGGTGAGTTCCAACCCCAGAACTTTTGGGTAGCAGCTGAGGACTTTAACCACTTAGCCACCAGAAAAAATTGCATTTAAATGGTGAATTCATTGGTGTATGTATTAAATACACAAATCAAAATATATAGAAATATTTGGAACAAAGTTACAGTATATCCCTAATATTATTAAAGTACAGTCTTAAAAATAAGTTTGTAAATGGATAAGTTGTTTCTCTATTTTTGAAATCTTATTGTGAAAAAATTATTCCCTAAGGAAAATTCTGTCATGTCTTTGGTGCACTAAACTGTAGGCTGAATTCCCCAAGGAAATTATGCAGATCACTGGAGCTTTAAAACCTATACTAATCCCCTGAAAGAATTATCTGGTCCTAGAGGTTTTGAAATGATTTGGAATAAAAGATTTAGTGTACATATTCTCTGAATGTTTACGAAATATATTAATAATAATTATGCTTAATTTTTGCATGAAATTTAGGTAAAACTTTTACATTACACCCTTTAAATAAACAACAAAAAATAATTATATATGTGACTTTCTATCTAAAGTTCATATATCAGAATTCAAAAATAGGTAACAAAGAGATTAATAATTTGCTCAATTTGGAACTAAAAGTAGTACAAATTATTCTGGATATTGGAAGACACTTGCATATTCTTCACCCTAGTCACAAGTAGAAAAGACAAGTGTTTTCTATTAGGTTAATTTCCTCACAGAAATTAAGAACTCAGATCCTTGAGTACAGGGACATACACTGTGAATCAACTACTACTTGCTGGATTTGTTCCTTGACCAGATTATTTAATATCTTATGTCCTATATTTTACCATATGTGTTAGAGATAAGAGAGTCTATTGTAAATATTGACGAGAACTTGAGGTATTTATAGCCTTCAATATGGATTACACCTCAACATAAAGAAAAAAAATCTTCACAAGTGGAAAAATAAGCAACATCATGATAAACGGAGGAAATATTGATGTGTTAAGGATTTCATTTCAGTTGTATCCACAATCAACACCCATGGAAGGAGCTGTCAAGAAATCAAAGGGTGCATTGCATTGGGCAAATCTGCTCCATAAGACCTCTTTAAAGTGTTAAAAAGACATCACTTTTAAAATCAGACAAAATGGTGCTCTAGGCATAAGCACCAAGCCGTCCCTCCACAGCAAAGATCCGAAAAACTAAGCCGAACAGAAAAAAACAACAATCCTGAAATCCTAAAACATCAAATGAAGAGATAAAGTACTCAGCCAAGCACCAAATGGAGTAACAAAACTGACAAAGAATTGAGAGTGAGGAGAGATTCATGAAGAGGTTCTCTATCAGCTAACGCAGCAGAGAGCCACTATCTTGGACTCCTATCGGAGACCAGCAAATGGGGGTACAAGAAAGCAGCTTCACAGAGCTTCCAGTGGGAAACAAAACAACTGGTAATTTGCAATATATGCTTTCCCAACCCCCACCCTTCTTCACTGCCACTCAGGCTCCTCTGCTTCCTGTGGCCACAATCTCTTGGCTGGGAAGCACCGGCTGCTTGGATTCCACCCACCCAAATGGGCCGGCTCTCTAAGTGCCATTTGTTGGCTGCTGGTGTTGCTTTTTTACGTTTCCTTTGATTTCTTCCTTACCTCTCACCACCTCCTTTCACTCAAATACCTGGCTCCATGCACCATCTTTGCTGCTTCCGGAGGGGCTGCAGAGATCCGTTCAACTGTGGAGCTGCTTCCTGGTCAGTGCTGCCACACTGGTGGGATCCTGGGGCTTTTGTTCGTGTGTTTCTTTTCAATTGTTTGTTTCTTTTCTTTTCCTTTTCTTGAGTTGGGAGCCCATTATGGCCAGGCAGAGCTGCGTGGCTTCGAACCAACCCCCTTGGCTTGCACAGACATTCAGAGGGATCCCTGAGAGCATTTATTTTTTCGTTTTTTTTTTTTTCTGTTTTATTGGGGGCTTGTTTTTAAAATTTGTTTTGTTTCCTTTTCCCTTTTTGTCTTTCTTCATTACTCAGTTTCTTGTCTCTCCCTATCTTCATTCTCTTTCTTTCCATGAATAATTGGCTTTATACACCTCTACACCTTCTAGCCAGGCTGTACTGCAAATCCTGAGAACCACCTCCCCAGACCTCATAGCTGCACTGGTGGGATCCCTAGGAGCTTTGCGGTTCTTTTCCCTTTCCTATTTTTATTTATTCATTCTTTTCATTTATTTTCTTTTTTCCTCTTCCCCTTTTTGTTTTTCTCCATTTCATAGTCTCTCATCTCTCCACTCCAGTGGCAAGATCCCCTAGCATTCTTTTTTTTTGTTTGTATTTTTTGGCTCCTGTTCCTCTCTCCTCTCTCCGAAAAACATCTTAGCTCCACACATAACAATCTCCCCGCTACACCCTGCCTACCTCCACCGTGTGCTTAATATCACACCACCAGGCAGCACAGGCATGGCCTACTGGAACCTGCCCTGCACTTATTACCGACCCGCCCTGGTGGCTGTAGTAGGTGCCACAATCAACCCGTCCCAGTAACTCCACTTCAGCCAAACCTGCCCTGCCGTACCATAACTGAGTGACTGATCCTGCCAATTGGAGAAGGAGGTGAAAAGTATTATGCCCACAGAAGAGCAAACAACAAAGAACAAACATCCCGCCTGCTCAGACATAGCCAAATTAAAAAAAAAAAAGATAACAGATGAAACAAACAAGTCTACAATCAATAAATGAGAAATATAAATAGTGAATGCCCTGAAGAGAGCAGACAATATCAAAACATTTACAAAAACAGGACAGGATGATTCCAGTAGGCGTCCAAAATAAAACACCAGATAACTTTCCAGTGGAAAAAAAGGCACTAAAACTACCTGAGAGGGAATAAAAATCTCTAATACTCAGGATTCTCCAAGATCTGAAGCAAAAAGCAGATAAAAAAGAGGAAAAAATAGACAAGTTCATGGAAAATACAGACAAACAATTGGAAGAATTCAGGAAAATAATGCAGGAACGAAATACCAAAATAAATTCACAACTATAAATTATACAAAAACAACAATTAGAAATCCAAAAGATAAACAACAAGATTTCAGAAATAGATGGTGTCATAGGAGGGCTGAGAAGCAGATTTGAAATGGTGGAAGACAGGTTCACTGGAATTGAAGGCAAACATTTGGATACAACTCTGTTTGAGGAAAACTCAGAAAAAAGAACAAAGAAAAATGAAGAGACCCTGACTGTTATGTGGGAAACAATCAAAAGAAAAATTTGGAGTGATTGGAGTTTCAGAACAGGGCGAGAAAACAAAAAAAAACAGAGAGGATCATTGAAGAACTGCTGACAGAAAACTCCCCCAATATCATGAAAGATGAAAAGCTGGCCATCCAAGAAGCTCAACGAACCCCATATAAGATAGATGCCAAAAGAAAATCACCAAGGCATAGCATAATCACACTCGCCAAAACCAAAGACAAAGAAAGAATCCCGAGAGCAGCTCGTTGAAAACAAGAACTCACATACAGAGGAGAAACAGTAAGACTAAACTCAGATTATTCGGCAGAAACCATGGAGGCAAGAAGGCAGTGGGATGACATATACAAAATCTTCAAAGAAAAAGATTACCAGCAAAGAATAACATATCCTGCAAAACTCTTGTTCATATATGATGGTGAACATAGGTCATTTCCAGATAAACAGAAATTAAAGGAATATGTAAAAGCCAAACTAAACTTACAAGAATTATTAAAGGGAGTTCTTCAATCTGAGAACAAACAACTTCAGCTCACAGGCAGAATCTAGGATGCAGGATCATACCAGCCAGTGAGCAACCTAGGAAATGAACTCTCGAGGACTATCCAAAACCAAAAGAAATCCAACAGGGAATCAGAGCAGTTAATCAGTAAATGACAACAACATCAAAAGAATAAAAGAGGGGAAAAATGGCATAGGAATAGAACCTTCTATTGGAGAGGAAGGCAAGGTGATACCAAGTAATGGTAGACTGCTTCAAACTTAGAAAGATAAGGGTAAAATTCATGGTAACCACCAAGAAAGTTAAAAAACGTACTCATAAAAATAAAAAGGAAAAACATAAAGTCGCAGCAAAAACAAAACCTACAAAAACAAAAGAAATGAACACAAAATCCGCAAACGAAAGTAACGGGAGAGTAAGAAGAACAAAGAAAACATCAGCACCCCAAAAAAAGCACTATAAGATGACAGCAACAAACTCACATCTATCAATAATTACACTGAATGTAAATAAAATCAATGCACCCATAAACAGAGAGTGACAGAATGGATAAGCAAACAGGATCCATCAATAAGCTGTCTACAAGAGACACACCTTAGAAACAAAGATGTGAGTTTAGCAAATGTCAAAGGTTGGAAAAAAATATATCAAGCAAACAACTACCAAAAAAGAGCAGGAATGGCAGTACTAATCTCAGATAAAATAAACTTTAAAACAAAATCTACAATAAAAGACAAAGAAGGACACTAAATAATGATTAAGTGGATGATCCATCATGAAGACATAACCATAATAAACATCTATGCACCCAACAACAGGTCTCCAAAATACATAAAACAAACTCTAACAACAGTGAAAAGAGAAACTGACAGTTCCACAATAATAGTAGGAGACTTCAACACACAACTCTCTGTAAAGCACAGACATTTAAGAAGAAACTCAGCAAAGATACAGAAAACCTAAAGGGCACAATCAGCCAACTTGACCTCATAGGGATATATAGAACAGTCCATCCAACCGCTACAAAGTACACATTCTTTTCCAATGCGCATGGAACGTTCTCCAGAATAGACCACATCTTAGGCCACAGAGAAATCCTCCACAAGATCCAAAACATTGAGATAATTCAAAGTATCTTCTCTGACCACAATGACATCAAGGTAGAAATTAACAATAGAAAGAGCAAAGAAAAAAAAATCAATTACATGGAAATTGAATAATACCCTGCTTACACATCCCTGGGTAATAGAAGAAATCAGAGATGGAATCAAAAAATTCGTAGAATCAAATGAGAATGGAAACACATCATACCAAAACTTTTGGGACACAACAAAGGCAGTCCTCAGAGGACAATTTATAGTAATAGATGCACACATCAAAAAAGAAAAAAGGGACAAAATCAAAACTTTAACTACAGAACTCTAACAAACAGAAAGAGAAAACTAAAAAAAGCCCACAGCCACCAGAAGAAAGGAAATAGTAAAGTTCAGAGCAGAAATAAATGAAATAGAGAACAGAAAAACTATAGAAAGAACCAACAAAACCAAAAGTTGGTTCTTCAAAAGAATCAACAAAATCGACAAACCACTGAGAAGACTGACAAAAGAAAAGCAGGAGAGGATGCAAATAACCCAAATAAGAAATTAAAGGGAGGCCATTACAACAGACCCAACTGAAAAAAAAAAGGATCATAACAGAATATTATGAAAAACTGCACTCCACCAAGTTTGAAAACCTAGAGGAAATGGATAAATTTCTAGAAACACACTACATATCCAAACTACAACAAAATGATGTTGAAAATCTGAACAGATCCATAACAAGAGAAGAGATTGAATAGGTAATAAAAAAAACTCCCAACCAAAAAAAGCCCTGGCCTAGATGGCTTCACCGGGGAATTCTACAAAACATTTACAAAAGAGGTTGTACCAGTAATACTCAAGCTATTTCAGAGCACAGAAGAGGAAGGAACACTTCCAAATTCATTCTATGAAGGCAGCATAACGCTGATATCAAAACCAGGCAAAGACGTCACAAAAAAAGAAAACTACAGACCAATATCTCTCATGAATATAGATGCAAAAATTCTGAACAAAATTCTAGCTAACAGAATTAAGCATCATATCAAAAAAATAATACACCACGACCAAGTAGGATTCATACCAGGTATTCAAGGATGGTTCAACATTAGAAAATCAATCAATTTAATCCACCACATAAATAAAAGGAAAGAAAAGAACCAAATGATAATCTCAATTGACTCAGAAAAGGCATTTGACAAAGTCTAACACCCATTCCTGATAAAAACTCTCAATAAAATAGGTATAGAAGGGAAATTGCTCAACATAATAAAGGTCATCTATGCAAAACCAATGGCCAACATCATTCTTAATGGAGAGAGGCTGAAAATATTCCCCTTGAAAACAGGAACAATACAAGGATGCTTTTATCAACACTCCTTTTTAACATTGTGCTTGAAGTTCTAGCTATGGTAATCAGGCAAGAAAAAGAAATAAAGTGTATCCAAATTGGTAATGAAGAAGTTAAATTCTCCCTGTTTGCAGATGATATGATACTATACACATAAAACTGTAAAGACTCCAGGAGAAATCTACTGGAACTAATAGAAAGATTCAGCAGAGTAGCAGGATACAAGATAAACATTTAAAAATCAGTTGGATTCCTATACTCCAATAAGGAGAACGATGAAAAGGAAATCAAGAAAACAGTACCATTTATAATAGCGCCTAAAAGGATAAAATACTTAGGATAAATCTGACCAGGGATGTAAAAGACCTATACAAAGAAAACTATAAAACACTACTGCAAGAAACTCAAAAGGATCTACATAAATGGAAAAACATACCATGTTCATGGATAGGTAGACTCAATATTGTGAAAATGACAATTCTACCCAAAGCAATTTACAACTACAGCGCAATCCTGATATAAACACTAACAGCATTCTAACAGAGATGGAAAAACTAATCATTAACTTTATATGGAAAGGGAAGAAGCCCGAAATAATTATAGCACTATTGAAGAAGAAGAATAAAGTTGGAGGACTCACACTACCTGACTTCAGAACCTACTATACAGCTACAGTAGTCAAAACAGCCTGGTACTGGTACAACGACAGATACATTGACCAATGGAAAAAAATTGAGAACCCAGATGTAAATCCATCCACCTACAGTCACCTGATCTTCAATAAGGGCCCAAAGTCCATCAAATTGGGAAAAGACAGTCTTTTTAACTAATGGTGCTGGCCAAACTGGACATCCATCTGCAAAAAAATGAAACAGGACCCATACCTCACGCCGTATACAAAAACTACTTCAAAATGGATCAAGACCTGAATATAAAGCCTAAAAGTATAAAGTTCATAGAATAAAAAATAGGACCAACACCACAGGCCTTAATACACGGCATTAATAGGATACAAACCATATCCATCAATGCACAAACCCCAAAAGATAAGCTGGATAATTGGGATCTTCTAAAAATCAAAAACCTATGCTCCTCAAAAGACTTCACCAAAAGAGTCAAAAGAGAACCTACAGACTGGGAAAAGATTTTTGGACAGTACAAGTCAGACAAAGGTCTAATCTCCATAATCTACAAGAAAATCCAACACCTCTACAACAAAAGGACAAATAATCCTATTAAAAAATCGGCAAAGGAAATGAACAGACACATCATCAAAGAAGACATTCAAGCAGGCAACAGATACATGAGGAAATGCTCGCTATCGCTAGCCATTAGAGAAATGCAAATTAAAACCACAATGAGATACTATTTCACCATGGCATTACTGGCACGAATCATAAACACTGGAAATAACAAATGTTGGAGGGGCTGCATGGAGATTGGAACTCTTATGCACTGCTGGTGGGAATGCAAAGTGATACATCCATTTTGGAAAATGATATGGCACTTCCTCATAAAGCTAGAAATAGACATATCATTCAATCCAGCAATCCTACTCCTAGGAATATATACTAGAGAAATAAGAGTCGTCACTGGAATAGACATATGCACACCTATGTTCATGGCAGCATTGTTCACAATAGCAAAACGATGGAAACAACCTAGATGCCCATCAACAGAAGAATGGATAAACAAACTATGGTACATACATACAGTGGAGTACTATGCAACGAGAAAGAACAATAATGAATCTGTGAAGCATCTCACAACATGGATGAAACCGTAGGACATTATTCTGAGTGAAACCAGTCAATCATAATAGGACAAATATTGTATGAGACCTCTATTGTAAAAACACATGAAAAAGTTCACACAGAAAATGTAACAATCTTTGTTGGTTACCAGGGATGGGAGGGGTGGCGGGTAAATACTAAATAGACAATAGATAAGTGGTATCTTGGGTGAAGGGTGAGACAGTACACAATACAGGGGAAAGCAGCAAAACTTGTACAAGGAAAGGTCATGAAAGCTCCATAGATATATCCAAACTCCCTGAGGGACTGAATTGCTGGGTGGAGGGCTGTAGGGACCATGGTCTCAGGGAACATCTAGCTCAATTGGCATAACACATTTTATAAAGGCAATGTTCTACATTCTACCTTGGTGAGTAGAATCTGGGGTCTTAAAAGCCTGTGAGCGGTCATCTAAGATACTCCACTGGTCTCATCCCTTCGGGAGCAAGGGAGCATGAAGAGAACAGGATACAAGGAAAAGATTAGTCCGAAGGACTAATTGTCCACAGCTACGAAGGCCTCCACCAGACTGAGTCCAGTACAGCTAGATGGTGCCCGGCTACCACCACTGACTACTCTGACTAGAATCACAACAGAGGGTTCTGGACAGAGCTGGAGAAGGATGCAGAACAAAATTCTAACTCACAAAAAATAGACCAGATTTACTGGCCTAAAGGAGACTGGGGAAACCCCAAGAATATGGCCCCCAGACATCCTTTTAGCTCAGTGGTGAAGTCATTTCCAAGGTTCACTGTTTAGCCGGGGAGTGGACAGCGGCCCCATAAAACCAAATGGGACTAATGAGGCACATCAGTCCAGGGACAAGGGCCAGAAGGAGAAGGGGACAGGAAAGCTGGTGATAGGGAACCCAAGGTGAGTAAGGATAGTGTTGATGTGTTGTGAGGTTGTTAACCAGTGTCATAGGGCAACATGTATACTAACTGTTAAATGAGAAACTATTTTGTTCTGTAAGCCTTCATCTTAAGTGAGAATAGCAGCACAATTGGAAGAGCGTAGTTGATGTCACTGAACTGTGCATGTAGACATTTTTGAAATGGTGTATCTTTGGCTATGTATATTTTTACCAAAAAAGAAAAAAAGGTCGAGAAGGGAGAGGGTTGAAATGTTGTGGTATTGTTAACCAATGTCATAAAACAATATATGTACTACTGTTTCATGAGAAACTATTTGTTCTGTAAGCTTTCACCTGAAGTACAATTAAAAATAAAAAAGACATCACTTTGAGGACTAAAGTGTGCCTGACCTAAGCCATGGTGTTTTAAATCACCTCGTAAGTATGTGAAAGCTGGACAATGAATAAGGGCGACCCAAGAAGGATTGATGCGTTTGAATTATGGAGTAGGTGAAGAATATTTATATACCATGGACTACCAGAAGAAGGAACAAATCTATCCTGGAAGAAGTACAGCCAAAATGCTCCTTAAAAGTGATGATGGTGAGACCTCATCTCACTTACTTTGGGTATATTATCAGAAAGAAACAATCCCTGGAAAAGGACAGCTAAAAAGGGATGACTTTCAGTGTGATGGATTGACACAGTGGCTACAGCAATGGGCTCAAATATAGCAACAATTGTGAGGATGGCACAGAACTAGGCAGTATTTCTTTCTGTTGTACAAGGGATTGCTGAGTCAGAATCGACTTAACAACACCTAACAACAACATTGTAAATATTAAAGATGCTAACCTATGTAAGATGACTATTATAATGTCTGACACACAAGTAGATAATGATGTCATCTTATGTTTTGTTTTTATTTGTTATCAGGCTGTAGTACAGTATCTGGCAGATGAGACAACCAAGTTGTTGAAAGCCTTGATCACATGCTATGCTTATCAAAGATAACCAAATGTTTAAATAATTGAGTTCGGAATGATACAAGGCAATTAACCACATACTTATTATATTCAAGACATATGTTAAACTTATTAATCAAATACATATTTTAGATCAAAAAAATTATTAAAATACCCTTTTCATGAGAAGTAATTTTATAGCAGAGAGCTTTAACAAATACACAGCCGTGGAGACAAAGTGTAAAATGATGAAATATTTGGGCTAAATTTCTATTCAGCAGTGAGCTTTAAAATACCTGTGGCTATGGAGCGTGACAAAATGTGTGTGTGTGTGTGTGTGTGTGTATGCTTTTTTTCCCTGAACATTAATATATGTAGTTTATATTATATCATGACCGACAGTGCACCCTATGGACACACATCTTCACTGTGAGCTCTTAAATCTAATAAAGTTATATATCACAAAGAATGATTCATAATGTTTATAGATATCCCAGTAAACTTTAAAATACACCTTAGGGGTATCATATATAATTTATACTTATTTTATAATTATTGGTGGCTGAATAAAGTTACTATAGTGACTATTTTCAACCGAATATGCATAATACAAAAAATTTTCTTTTCCTCTACCAACTCTAACTGAATTGGGCAAAGGAAATAAAAACATACTCATACTACGAAAACATCTTCTTAGCAATTTCTCTGAAGTCAGGTGGAATGAATCTGCCAAATGAAAGAATGTGAGCCACAGCTGCTGCCCCAAAATTGATCTGTTTAGTAGAACATATCTGCTTAATCTTTCATGATGGATCATGACACAGAAAGCATCCTGACATGAACTGAACTTGACATTTGCCAAATTAATTTCTCATTTTCTTTCCAGAAACAAGAAATCCTGTTAATTTACAGCTATTCACAACATACACCAACACTTATGTAATTATGTAACATATGGCAAATGATACACTGTTGTATGGGACATTGTATGCAAAATGATCACAAATTCAAATAGGACTTAACTACTGAATTCTAGCTAAGTGTCTAAATGTGATTCCAGTAAAATACTTGCTGCTGGAGATATTTTTTCTTCTTTAGTTTGCCAAGTCCTTGTCTGTGAGACTGATCTTTTTAATTTTTTATCAAAGAATAAAGTTTACTTAAAATTTATGTTTTCATGTTAAGTGAAATTATGAAATTAAACAATAAAAATGATGTAAATAATTAAAAATACTTCGGGAAAATTGTTTTCTTTGTTATGTTGAAAGCATACAAGTAGATAAGAGAAAATATGAAAGCATGAACCATGTCCTTAAGGAAATTACATTCTGTCTGTATGGGCACAGGAATGATTATAATGTGAAAATGTATAAAATCGTTATTGAAGAAAAATGGATACCTGTGCATCCTTTCTTTTACAGGAGAGTAATGTATTCAATTTATCATTTAAAAATATAATTGTGAGTACTATGTCAATTAAAATAGAGAGAGAGAGAGAGGAGAAAGAGATAGAGAGGGAGAACCAGTAAGAGAGTTATTTCAAGGAGTTAGGTGAAAGATAATAGTGTATTTCACCTTGTACTGGCTGAATTTTTCTCAGATTTTTCATTAACAGTGAAACTGGTGTCTACAGTCTATAGTCCAGTTCACATGAATTAACAGACATTCTGCAACACTGTTTTATTAAAATACAATTATCCCGTATTTGGTATTCTAATATAAATAAACAATGCAAAACAGAACTGCCATCCTCAAAATAAATTGCCTCCAGGAGACTATATTAGAATGTATCCTGTCTTGTGAAAAGTGCATTAGATTAGGTATTTTATCTTGTGAAATTGCTTCTTAACAGTATAGAATTTACCTCAAAGTAAAAATATGCAAAGGGAAAGAATATTTATTTGGCCACATATAAAAAATATCTCACCAGTTCTGTCTCTGATAATACATAAATAGGGGCTGTCCACTGCTAAGGAAACTGAGTTTGGAACTTAAGTCCAGGGAAGATAACTTCCTGCTAGGACAAAAACCAACACAGGTCACAGAAAGATAGCTAAATACATTATTATTGACAATATCACAGCTAAAATTAAAAAAAAGAAAACTAGATTAGTAAAAAATAGAAAAATGTGCCACATAGTTAAAAGAAAACATCCTAGAGATGACATACTGATGTTGGCGTTATCAGACAAGGATGTTAGAATTACCAGACAAGGATGTTAGAGAAACTAGTAAAAGTGTATTTGATTACTTAAAGATGATCATAATTAATGAATAGATAAGGACCATGAATAGAGCAAGAATCTATACAAAAATACATAAAATTCCAAAACAGAAAAATATAATAACCGAAATTAAAAAGTTATTGAATGGCCTTAACAATAGATTGGAAATGGCAGAAGACAGGATCAGTGAAGTAGAAGATATTTTTTTGAGAGTAGAAGTTGTAAAATTATGAGAAGAACATCAGTGACCTGTTGTACAATATCAAACCGTCTGTATACATTTAGAGTTCCAGAAGTACAGGAGTGATAGAATAGACCAGAAAAAGTATTTAAAATATATTGATGGAATATTTCCCAAATTTTAGTTAAAAATAAATTATTTTAAATCTAAGAACTTCTGCACACTCTAAGAAGGAATAAAACAAATAAGAAAAATACATACCTAAGCTTATCGTAGTGAAACTATTCACAACAAAGCAAGACAAACAGACAAAGAAAGAAAATCATGTATACCTCAAGAAATTAGAGAAAATAATTGTATTACATACAGGAGAAAAGCTATAGTAAGGAGGCTGACTTTTTATCAGAAAAGTGGTAATAATAGGTCAAAGGAATGAAATATTGAAAGCACTGAATTAACAGAAAAAAAAAAAAACAATCCATTATTCTAAGCTGGAAAAATTATCCTTCCATTATAAAGGCAAAATAAAAATATCTCATATAACGGTTAACTGTGAGATTTTATCGCCAGCAGGCTTGTACCAGCAGATACGCCAAAGGCTGAGGGAAAATGACACCAGATGGAAACTCAGATCTTCTGGAAGGAAGGTCAAGAGCACTATAAATGGGGAAATAAAAATTATTATATCACATTTGGTGTTTTATAATATACGCAGATGCAATGTAATGTATTTGACAATAATTGCACAAAGAAGAGGTTCAGTAAATAAAATTATATTATCATAAGGTTCTCACATTTTAAGCCAACTGGGTAGGTTAAAGATGTTGCAATATTTAAATAAGACACTGAAAATAATGTAAATAGAGATAGCTTATAATTCAATAAATAAAAATACAATACTATTTTTTTTTTATTAGCCTAGATGAAGAAAGGATAGATTGACATAGGAACAAAATAAGAGATGGAACAAATGGAAAACAAATTGTTGTTGTTGCCATGTGCCGTTGAGTCGATTCTGATTCACAGTGACCCTATAGGACAGTATAGATCTGCCCAGTAGTGTTTCCAAGGCTGGAATCTTTATGGACACAAACTGCCACATCTTTCTCCCATGGAGCAGCTGGTGGATTCCAACTACCAAACATTCAGTTAGCAGCCAAGTACTTTAACCACAGAACCACCAAGGCTCCTTAACAAACAAATGGTAGACCTAAAAACTATGCCAAAAAAAAAAAACCCTCTGTCTTCTAGAAATGATTTTAAGGTATGGTTTTACCTGTTTTTAGATTGCAATATTTTGAAATATGAATTAGTAAATGTATATTATTCAGCACAAAAATGGGTACTATTTGTACTCCTATTACTTTCCACTTATGTTATATAATTTTACTTTATTTCACACTTGCACAAGGAGAGATTAACCAGGCAGAAGTTTTTGTATAGTTTTATATAAAAACCAAAACCAAACCCATTGCATTCAAGTTGATTCCAACTCATAGTGACCCTACAGGACAGAGTAGATATGTCCCATAGGGTTTCCAAGGATCAGCAGGTGGATTCGAGCTGCCAACCTTTTGGTTAGCAGCTGAACTCTTTGTTTTTCTTTTTTTTGTATTGTACTTTAGATGAAAGTTTACAGAACAAATAGTTTCTCATTAAACAGTTAGTACACATATTGTTTTAAGACAATGGTTAACAAGGTCCCTTCTCAACCTTGGGTTCCCTATCACCAGCTTTCCTGTCCCCTCCTGCCTTCTAGTCCTTGTCTCTGGACTGTTGTGCCCCATTAGTCTTGTTTTGTTTTATGGGGCTGTCTAATCTTTGGCTGGATGTTGAACCTCTGGATGACTTCATTACTAAGCTGACAGGGTGTCCGGGGCCATACCCTCCGGGTTTTTCCAGTCTCTGTCTGGCCAGTAGGTCTGGTCTTTTTTTGTGAGTTAGAATTTTGTTCTACATTTTTCTCCAGTTTTGTCCAGGACCCTCTGTTGTGATCCCGGTCAGAGCAGTCAGTGGTGGTAGCCAGGTACCATCTAGCTGTACTGGACTCAGTCTGGTGGAGGCCGTGTTAGTTGTGGTCCATTAGTCCTTTGGACTAATCTTTCCCTTGTATCTTGTTTCCTTCATTCTCCCTTGCTGCCAAAGGGATGAGACCAGTGGAGTATCTTAGATGGCTGCTCACAGGCTTTTAAGATCCCAGGTGCTACTCACCAAAGTAGAATGCAGAACGTTTTCTTTATAAAGTGTGTTATGACAACTGAGCTACGTGTTCCCCGAGACCATGGTCCCACAGCCCTCTGACCAGCACTTCAGTCCCTCAGGGAGTTTGGATGTGTCTATGGAGCTTCCATGACCTTTCCTTGAACAAGTTGTGCTGGCTTCCCCAGTATGGTGTACTGTCCTACCCTTCACTAAAGTTACCACTTATCTATTGTCTATTTAGTTCCCCCCTACCCCTCCCATCCCTCATAACCAACAAAGATTTTTTCTCTGTGTGTAAACTTTTTCATGAGTTTTTACAGTAGAGGTCTTGTACAATATTTGTCCTTTTGTGATTGACTTATTTCACTCAGTATAATGTCCTCCAGTTTCATCCATGTTATAAGATGCTTCACAGATTCATCATTGTTCTTTATTGTTGCATAATACTCCATTGTGTGTGTACGTACGATAATTTGTTTATCCATTCATCTATTGATGGGCATCTGAGTTGTTGCCATCTTTTTGCTATTGTGAACAATGCTGCAATGAACATGGGTGTGTATATGTCTATTCGTGTGATGGTTCTTATTTCTCTAGCATATATTCCTAGGAGAGGGATTGATGGATCGTATGGTATTTCTATTTCTGGCTTTCTAAGAAAGCCCCATATCATTTTCTAAAATGGTTGTATCATTTTGCATTCCCACCGGCAGTGCACAAGAGTTCCGATCTCCCAGCAGTTTCTCCAACATTTGTTATTTCCAGTTTTTTTCATTCGTGCCAGTAATGCCGGGGTGAGATAGTATCTCACTGTGGTTTTAATTTGCATTTCTCTAATGGCTAGTGATCTGGAGCATTTCCTCGTGTGTCTGTTGGCTAGCGGCTGAACTCTTAACCACTAGGACACCTATTTATATTAAATCTCCTTTTTCAGTCTTATTATCATTCATAGTGTCATAAATATGTTTCTATGGATCTGAAGCTAAATTGTGCATCAGTGTAGATAAAATTAAATGATAGTTAAGAATACAAACTTTGGAACTAAAATGTTTGTGTTTGACCCCAGTTCTACCATTTACTGGCAATGTGGGAAAAATATTTAATTTTGTGCCTCAGTTTCCTCATTAGTATAAATGAATACAGTAGCAGTAGCTATTTCATAGAATGTGAGAAGTAGGTCAACATATGTAAAGCTCTTTGAAAGTTATGTAGCTCATACTTAATTTATAAATTAGTGTTTTCTATTATTATTCAAGGAGCCCTGGTGGAGCAGTGATTAAGCGTTTGGCTGCTAACCAAGAGATAGGCAGTTTTAATCCACCAGCCACTCCTTGCAAACCATATGGGGCAGTTCTACTCTGTCCTATCGGGTCATTATGAGTCGGAATCAATTCCATGGCAATGGGTTTGGCTTTTGGTTTTTGTTATTACTCAAATACTAATTAAAACAATATTTCCTTCCCTAAAGAAGTTCTCCTATGGATAAATCTCCGTCTTTTGCATTTGCCCTGTAAACATGACAAGGAACATTTGAGGCATTTAATTCTTTTAATAAAAAGGGAGGATAAAAATTTCTTGATATGGCTGCACTTCAAGCCTGCCCTTAACAATTACTTTACTCACCCCCAGAATTATTTTCTTCCTCATTGAAAATTTTTATTTTCACACTATCTTGGAAGACATACAAGTATGAATTATATTTATAGTTTGGGTGTTGGATAAATGTATTTTATAATTTTATCACGATTTCAGCCATTATTATTTTATTGTATGAGATGCTGAAATGTACTAATGCCAGTATACACAAAAGATAGGTCTATTTTTTATACAACATTGATCGTATGCCAGTTGTAAAGGGATGACTGTATGATTGTCCTGGATTTCTTGAAACTATGCTTAAGTCAAAAGACCTTTAGAAAAATGTAAAAATTAATACCATAAAATGAGGAAATCAGAAAACAAAACAATAACAACAAAAGAAAACTTACTGAGAACATCATTCTGGTGTTTAATTTTGTTTAATTACAAAATACAGCAAATTTAATAATAGTTTGAATTGAGTAGATGACGTATGCTGAATTTCATAATATGCTAATTAGGAAAAGTTATTCCTGGTGTAAATATTAGAATTTCTTTTTGGCTTGCATTGCTTTAGAGTATTCTTCTGCATTTCTGTTCTGTAGTGAGCAAGTTTATAAGTATTATCCACATTCTTTCGATTATCCACTAGTTATCAAACTATTTCTCTTCTAAAATCTATAAATATGGTGAAAGCATTTTTTTTTTCAAATGTTTTGGTGTATAAACTACCACATTCTTATCAGAAAAATATTTAAAGAAATTGCTACAATTAAAACATTTAAAACAAAATTAAGTTTGAGATTAATAAAATTGCAAGTTTAGGTAGAAATAATCCATACCTTAATTCAATGTAAAGTTAGTTTCCCAAAAAATATGATAATGTGAACTCATTTTCATATTAATTTTCATGGTCCCTAGAATGTTGCATTAAGCATATTTTATTGAATTATTTTTCATCTTTGCTTAACAGACTATGTTTTAAATCTTACTTGACAATATGGCCTGCAGCCATGTAACTGTAATGCTTTATTGCAACATGAAGCAGTATGATGGAAGAAAACAAGCTGTTTGCTTGGCGGGAAAAATTTTCAAAAGGCCTAATTACTGTAGTTTTGGCAAATAGTGTGCCTACATAAATAAAATGCACACACATACAATGCACAGAAATGACTAAATTGTGTAAAAAAAGTTCTGGCATAGCGTGCCCATGCATACACGGGGCGTGTCTCCTGACATTTTCAGAAGTGAATTTCAGCCTTGTTCACCCTCATTCAATAGTCCGAACATTTACTTTTGATCATATTTGTATAAAAAAGGTATGAGCAATAATCAAGAAGTCATGGATTGAGTTTGATACTACCCTAGTAACCGGAAAATAAACAAATTGATTTGTATGACACAGTGTTTAAGAGCTTGGCTGCTAACCAAAAGGTCAGCAGTTCAAATCCACCAGCTGCTCCTTGGAAACCTTATGGAGTGAGTAGTTCTATGCTGTCCTATAGAATCACTATCAGTAGGAGTTGACTTGACGTCAGTGGGTATATATATACTATAGTATAGTATATAATCTTCCTATTGTTTATTGCATGTTTTAAGAACACCCATGACGTTGTGGACAAATTTTAGATAAGCCCCAATTACCGACAGTAGTTACTTGCTCGATAATCCATTTTATTGGCTTCTTTCATTCCTGTATCAATTACCACTCCTCTACTAGAACTTCCTTTGGTCACTTCCCAAATAAATTACTTATACTTAATTCTTTGTCTTAAATTCTGTTTTTTGGGTAACCCAAACTAAAGCACTGACTTCTGCCCTTCACCCTAAGGATGACTTTAATGTTCCTCCTGGGAAAGAGAAATTTCTGAATTGAATTCCTTAATTATGTGGAATGCTCCTTGTGAGTTCTATTTCCTATTCTTCCTGAAGCAAACAACTACACTAATTTTCCAGCCTACCGTGAAATTATGTGTGATCTTCTCACTAAGTTCTAGGCAATGATATGTGTGTACACATGATTTGTTCCTTTACTACCCATTGCCGTTGAGTCAATTCTGACTCATTATGACCCTACAGATAGAATAGACGTGCCCCACAGGTTTTCCAAAACTGTAATCTTTATGGAAGCAGACCGCCACATCTTTCTCCTATGGAGTGGCTCTTGGGTTTGAACCACCCACCTTTTCGTTAGCAGCTGAGTGCCACAGTTTTTATGGTACTCACCTTCTTGCACCAAAGTCTCATAACTATAAATCTTATTTGTGGTATTCTTAATTAAAATTATGCTTCATCAATTGGATAACGGTAAATGAGTAGATTTGCTATTGGGTTTCTTTAATCCATTCTTCTGTTCAGCAATTGTTTGTCAAAGTGTAAACTTTTCTAGGCATGTGGGTTATAGGGAAGAACAATATACGTGTCTCACAAGACAATTAGGTGTGAAGAGACAGAAAAGAAATAAATATTTTCGAAGTGGAGAAATAAAATACAAGGCTGTCAATGTGTGTAACAGGGTGTCTCCTTCAAATTGGGTGGTTAACAAGGCCTTTATGTACAAAGAAAATTCCAGCTGACATACTGAAGAGCAATAAGGAGCTAACAAATCATCAATAGGGAAGTACATTATAAACCACTCTAAATTGAGTTACAATTATCACCCTCATTTAGACAATTAATTACATTCACACATAATTGCTCTGCTTATGCCCACTCTTGTCCTTCCTGAATCTATTTTCCACCAAACAACCAGCATTCTGTTAAAAATGTAAACTTCTGTGGACTTCTTATAGCCTTCTCTTATGGACTGAATTGTGTCCCCCCAAAAATGTGTGTCAACTTGGCTAGGCCATTATTCCTAGCATTATGTGGTTTTACACCATTTTGTCATCTGATGTGATTTTCCTATGCATTGTAAGTCCTACCTCTATGATGCTAATGAGGCAAGATTAAAGGCTGTTAGTATAATGAGGCAAGACTCAATCTACAAGGTTAGGTTTTGTCTTAAATCAATCACTTTTGAGATATAAAACAGAGAAGCAAGCAGTGAGGCAGGGGGACTCATATCACCAAGAAAGTAGTGCCAGGAGCAGATTGAATCCTTTGGACCCAGTATCCCTGCACTGAAAAGCTCCTAGACCAGGGGAAGATTGATGACAAGGACCTTCCAACAGAGACTACAGAGAGAGAAAGCCTTCTCCTGGAGCTACTGCCCTAAATTTAGACTTCTAGCCTTCTAGACTGTGAGAGAATATACTTTTGTTTGTTCAAGCCATCTACTGGTGGTATTTCTGTTATAGCAGCACTAGATAACTAACACACCCTCCAAATGTATATAGACTTCCAAATGGTTTAGAATAAAAATCCAAACTCCTTATTTTGTACGGCTTTCTTCTCTGATTTCATCTTCTAAACAGAGGGAAGAACCATTGCAAAAAGCTAAAGAGTGGAGAGTAGTTAATTATATGAGGCCTAGAAATAATACTATTGCAGCTGGAGTAGAGGAAGCAGAATCATAAAAGTCAGTAAAAAGCGAAAATCATCATAAATTTGCTGTCTTTTGATTTCATGAATATTTGAGTTTTGTTATTACTTCCCCTGGAGTATTAAAAAAAAAAAAAAAAGCTGTGAGCGATTAGCTCTTATGATTCATTTTAGTCATCATTTCAATGTGTTTCTTTTCAAAACAAATTCCTTTATAAATTTAGTATTAAGGAGAATAGTTAAGCAAGATATAATGAGAACGTATTAAAAACACATTATGAAAGAGTTTCAGTAGAGTTTAACAGCAAAAAAAAAAAAAAAAAAGAAGATGTTCTAGGCAGAATTCTGATCATCCTAACACAGTAGGTTATTGGATGTTTTTAGTATTAAAAGAGTCCCTTGGTAGTGGAAACTGTTAGCGCTCTCGCAAATGGTTATACATTCAAGTCCACCCAGAGGTGACTTGGAAGAAAGTCCTAGTGATCTACTTCCAAAAACCCAGCCATTGAAAAGCCTATGGAGCACAGCTCTACTCTGACAAACATGGGGTCATCATGAGTTGAAACTGACTGGATGGAAACTGGTACTGGTATGCTTAATTCAATTTTATTAGTATTAGCAGTTAGTAGTAATAATTTTACAATAATAATCAACATTTATTCATTAGCTGTATATCTTTATAGTCTCATATCTTTATGTTCACTCAAGTTTCATAAAGAAGTTGAGGTAACCTAAAAATAAATGAAAAGATACATAAAAAACAATGTATTGATATAATAAATCAAACACTGTTGTTGAAAAAATGAGGTATAAATATATATCAGAAAACCAAGCCCACTGCTGTTGACTCATAGCAACCCTATATCAAAAAGGATATAGCTAATATGTAAACATTATAAGCATTATGAATGCATTTTTTGAATTTTCAACAATGGTTTCCAAATATCATATGTTTCTAATGGATATACTTATGTAAATATGAAAGCATAACAATATTTAGGAAGTATTTATATTGAAAATATGAAAATATATTTGGAATATATTTTTCATAAAAGAGAAAAGAGGTGAGGATCAATAAACTTTCAATATATATCTATAATATTTTGTTACTTTTAGTTTAAAAGGTTTGAAACATATGAGAAAATAATGTCTATGTTCAATTCTTGGTAGTGAAAACATGGTAATATTTTCAGTTATTTTCCATTACATAATGCTTTTCTTTTAATATTCAATAGTTATTCACACACAGACATACACATGCATGTACACGCAAACACACTTACTACAAAGGCATAGAGACCAAGTTAAGACCAAAACAGAATATAATATTCCACTTTTGAGGAAATTAACTGCACAGTTTTTGAAGTTAAGGCACAAATTTGTCTTCCAACTAGTCAAGAAAATTATGTGGCAACATGAAAGCTGGGAGGGGCAGTAGCAGGTAGAAACAATTGCTTATAAGCTCAAAAAATCCATAAGTACAAACTAGTGTAATAGATAAAAAAAAAAAAAATGAGCATTTTTTTTTAGAATTTAGCTCTGAGGAAAAAATCTCATGTACCAATGATCATGAAGATGGTACAGGACAGCACAGTTTCCTTCTGTTATCCATAAGGTTGCCATGAGTTGTGGCCAACTTGATGGCAACTAATAACAACAAAATATTACAAAAATTGATTATAAATGGAAAGATTAAGCAAGTTACCATGCAACATTTATTTTCTGGAGGTAATATTTGTAATATATTTAATATACTTTGGAGGACTACTAAGAAATAATAAGTTAGGAGGAAGAAAGTGAGTAGTGTTTTTAAAACATATTTTTCAAATGAAAAGAATTATATGAATTATTTTTGGTATTATTTATAATCTATTGATGAAGATTTAAATTGTCAGATTAACTGTTTTATGCTGGGTTCTCTAGGGGAGCAAAACCAGGGAGGCATATATATAAATATAGAGAGATTTATTTCATGGAAATGGCTCACACAATTGTGGAGAATGGCAAGTCCCAGATCCGTGGCTCAGATGGCAGTCTAGAGGCTTCTGACTCACATAATTCCAGAAACTGACAAACCCAAAATCTGCAGGTCAGGCAGCAGGCTGCTGGCTCACGTCCCAAGAACTGGAGGTCAGAGGATGACAAGACTGATGTAGTATTGAGAGAAAGTGAGCTTTGCCAGACCATCCATATATACTGGATGCAGATCATACCCCAAGGAAACTCTGCTTTCACCTGATTGGTTACTCACATCAGATCACAAAATGGAGGATGATTACATAATATCTTTCAAACCACTGAGAAACATGGCCTAGCCAAGTTGACACACAACCTTAACAATCATAGTTCACCCCTTGTCAACCTGGCACCTGTACACATCTTCTTAAACCATACATAATCTCTAAATAAAGACAATAATCAAGTCCTACTTGCACCTAACATGATACAACTAACATACATACAAAAGAAAACACACTAAGCCAAAAGGAAAAAAAAAATCTGTTGCCGTTGAGTTGATTTTGACTTATAGCAACCCTATAGGACAGAGTAAAACTGACCCATAGGGTTTCCAAGGAGCAAATGGTGGATTCAAACTGCCGACCTTTTGGTTAGCAGCCAAGCTCTTAATCAACATGCACTAGTCTCATTTAAGTCTTATAGTTTTATAATAAGTAATGGAATAAGGGAGAGGAGAAAATAAAGATATTATATATATATATACACACACACATACATACATGTACAATAAAACAAGGAAGAAACCCTCATAAAAATTACAGTCTTCGTTTCTGCAATGGGTCACATGGTTGTAGCTGGTATTTAGAACTACCTTCTTCCACCACCCATTCTGTGTTTCTTTTGCTTTCAGCAAGCACCTCACTGATCATGGTTCTTTGCCTGGTAGAGTGACCCAAGCCTTCATTCCTGAAGGATCTGGGCCATTAGTAGTCATGTCAGAATTGAGTTACTATAGATTTCCATTGACTTTAATCACAAGATATGGTACCACTAAGAGATTTCCTAAGGGATCTCCTGTATTCTAGACATACTCTTCTTCATCTCCATTATGTAATGTCAGTCCTATTTCCTCTTGGTAATCAGAATCAATCATACTAGTCAATACGGTAACTCCCTAATTTGCCTGTTGATCCAAAGGCATGAGGAGCCCAAAGTAGCTGGTGGCATTCTTATCTTCCAGTGCAATGCAATCAGTGTTGTGTTTCCTGGTGGAATCATTCTCCCTTTGTAACTAAGACCTTTACATCTGTGGGGCATAAGGCCCAGGGGATAGGAAGCCAAAACTTTGTGAGTAGGTCACTACAGGTAATAGTGAGTGTCGCCACTCCCATTTCTACACTATGTTTCCTGGACTCATGGATCCTAGCTATGGGAGAAACAGTATCATATATTGGAGGCTGGTTTAGAGCATACACAGCCTCCTGGAGAATGTTATCCCAACCCTGCAAGGTATTGCCACCTAGCTGGTACAGTAATTTTTTCTTCAGAAGACCATTCCATTGTTCTATTAAGCCAGCTGCTTCAGGATGATGGGGAACATGTTAAGACCAGTGAATTCCTTGAGTATGGGGGCCATTGCCACACTTCATTTGCTGTGAAGTGAGATTCTTGATCCAAGAATGGTGTATGGGACACCATAATGGTGGATATGTCATTCTGTAAGTCCATGGATGGTAGTTTTGGCAGAAAACATTGCTTGCATGGAAAGAAATTCTGTATCAGGAGTGTCAATCCCAGTAAGAACAAAATGCTGTCCTTTCAACGATGGAGGTGGTTCAATGTAATCAATCTGCCACCAGGTTGCTTGCTGATCACCCCTAGGAATGGTGCTATGTCAGGACTCAGTGTTGGTCTCTGCTGCTAGCTGATTGGGTACTCAGCAGTGGCTGCAGCCAAGTTGGCCTTTGTGAGTGGAAGTGGTGGCTGTGCACATCCATTCCTGTCACCATTTCCACTTTGTTCATGAGCACATTGGGCAATGACAGGAGAAGCTGGGGAAAGAGGCTGATCAGTATCCACAGAATGCGTCATCCTATCCACTTGATTGTTAAAATCCTCCTCTGCCAAGGTCACCCTTGATATGCATTCATGAGTTACAAATATCTTCACTTCTTTGGCCCATTCAGAAATGCCTATCTACATGCCTCTTCCCAAAACCCCCTTGTCACCAATGTACCAATTACATTCCTTCCAAGTCCCCAACCATCCAGTCAAACCTTTGACGGTGAATCAGTATACAGTTGCACATCTGGCCATCTCTACTTCCAAGCAAGATGAATAACCAGGTGCACTGCTTGAAGTTCTGTCCACTGGAAGGATTTTCATCACCATTGTCCTTCAGGGAGGTCCGAGAAAGGGATTGTAGTGGTGTCGCTGTCCACTTTTGAGTGGTACCTGCATATTGCACAGAATCATCTGTAAATCAGGCACGAGTTTTCTCTTCCTCAGTCAACAGATCAAAAGGAGCTCACCATGAGACCATTGGTGTAGACTGGGAGGAGGAAGGTAATGTGACAGAATTGGGGACCATGTGCATTTGGGCTACTTCCTCATGTAACTTACTTGTTCCTTCAGGTCCTGCTTGAGCACAGTCTGGTATACACTACTTCCATTTAATGATGGAGTGGTGGTTGTGCACATCTGACTTTATGACTCTGTGGGTCAGAGAAGACCCAGTTCATGATGGGCAGTTCAGACCACATGGTGACTTGGCGGCCCATGGTTAAGCATTCAGTCTCTTCTGAGGCTGAGTAATAAACCAAAAGCTGTTTCTCAAAAGGAGAATAGTTATATGCAGAGGATGGCAGAGCTATGTTCCAAAATCCTAAGGGTCTGCCCCGTGATTCACCAATAGGGGCCTGCCAAAGACTCCAAACAGCATCTCTATCTGCCACTCTGACATTTCAAGAAACTTTGGGTCAGCCGGATCATATGGCCCAAGTGGCAGAGTAGCTTAAAGGGCTATCTGAACTTGTTTCAGAGCCTTCTCTTGTTCTGAGCCTCACTCAAACCTAGCAGCTTTTCGAGTCACTTGATAGATAGCCAGAGTAGCACACCCAGATGAAAGATATGTTGCCTCCCAAAACCAAAGAGGTCCAATAGGCATTGTGCCTTATTTTAGTTGCAGGAGGGGTCAGATGCAACAACTTATCCTTCACTTTAGAAGGGACATCTTGATATGCCCCACACCACAGGACCCATAGAGATTTCACTGAAGTGGTGAAAGGTGGAAGGTGCCTGAATTTTTGTCAGAATAATTTCCCACCCTCTAGCATGCAAATGTCTTACCAATAGGTCTAAAGTCATTGATACTTCTTCGTTTCCTAGGTTCAATCACATCGTGTCATTGATGTAATGGAGCAGACAATGTCTTGCAGAAGGGAAAGGGATCAAGCTCCCTACATACTAAATTATGACATAGGGCTGGAAAGTTGATATATCCTTGAGGTAGGACAATGAAGGCATATCACTGGCCTTGACAGCTGAAGGCAAACACTTCTAGTGATCCCTTGAAACCAGAATTGAGAAAAAGGTATTGGACCACTCAGTAGCTGGTACCAGGAGATGTACTGATTTGCTCAAACAATGAAACCATGTCTGGAATAGTAACTGCAATTGGAGTCACCACCTGCTTAAGTTTATGATAATCCGCTGTCATTGTCCAAGATCCATGTGTTTCTTGCACAACCTAAATAGGTGAGTTGAATGGGATGTGATGGGAATAATCATTCCCACAATCTTCAAGTCCTTGATGGTGGCACTGATCTCTGCAATCCCTCCATACACAGGTATTGATTTGGTTAAGCAAAGAAGAGGAAAACCCTCAATGAGATGAGCTGACACAGTGGCTGCAACAATGGTCTCAAACATAACAATGATTGTGAGGATGGTGCAGTGTTTTGTTCTGTTGTACATGGGGTCACTATGAGTTGGGACCAACTCGACAGCACCTAACAACAACAATATTTTCTTAGTCAGGGGCAATTCTAATAGCTACCACTTGGCTTTTTGTACCATAATGGCCTTTTCTCCAGATGTCAGGGATCCAATGTGGGTAATCTGCCAGTTTTTGAGTGTATCTATTCTAATTATGCATTCTGGAACTGGGAAAATCACTACAGGATGGGTTCAGGGGCCCAAAGGATGCACTGTGAGATATACCTGCACTAAGACATCATTAATAACCTAATCTTAATATGCTCCTACTCTGACTGCTGCACAATAGTGATGTTTTGAGTCTCATGGAATTAGTGTCATTTCAGAGCCAGTGTCCAGTAATCTCCCAAAAGTCTGATTATTTCTTTTTCCCCAATGAACAGCCACTCTGGTAAAAGGCCATATATGGAAGGCTAGCATAAAGATTAACAGTATAAATTTTTTGTAGTATAGTGGATTCCTTCCTCAAGGTGTCCTGGCTTTGCCTTCATTCAGGAGTTGTGATCCATAAACTGGCTCAAGTCTGGGAATTGAGTGAGGGGCTGTGACTCTCTGTTTGGCAGATAGAGATGCCAAATGACCCTTAATAGACATTCCTACATATATCCCCATGTTTCTGTTAGTATATATTAGAAAAATCAAGCGGTTCTTTTGGAGTATAGCATACCTCCTGGGTCACATTTTGTACTTCACTTCTCGGGGCTCACTGAGACTTAAGTCTAGTTATAGTTCTAGAAGCAAAAATAGGTGGTGAGGGTAAGTCCTGGGGACATTCAGCATTGTAAATCATCTGTCTCAGGTGAAGCCTCAGGCAATCCTCTAGGCACTGCTCCAGGTGATATCTCTGACTAAAACTCTTCAGCTGGGTAAATCTCATCTGTGGAAGATATAATGGTTTTGCTAGGGAGGGTAGCTTAGTGGACAAAGCTGTAGCAATCTTTTCAGATGGAAGTAAGAGGGATGGTTCTGCTGGCAGGAGTGACTCAATAGAATTTCGGGGATCAGTATCACCAGCTTCCTGATTAACTGCCCGTATGTCCCCATCTCAAGTTTTAGGGCCCCATTTCTTCCTAATCAATCCCTCACTTTAACTTCAGATACTATTTGAAGTTGGGAATTCAACTGATGTTGTAATTTAGCCGCTCTTATGATAAGACTCTGGGTTTGGTTTTCAGCAATATCAGATCTGTTACTATAAGAAATAAGGCTTTCTTTCAGTGAACACGTGGCATTATTCAGATTTTTCATGTGGTGCTTAAGCTGTGATGCTGAAGGCTTAAATTCTTCCCTTTCTTTCACCACTTTGTCTAGGGAAAGTAGGACCAACCAAACAGCTTTGTTATACTTCTCAGTGTGGCAAAATTGTAGAAAAGTATCAAATATACAATCACCCAGAGCCTTGTCTCTCACAAATATTTGATCCAATGGTGGTGATATTTTGCATATTTGTATCGCCACCTCATGTCATGCATTAATAGTGCCCCCTTTACTACTGGAGTCATCAGTGCCTTTAAGACTAACCAGATCTGAGAACCAATTCAGACAACTCATCCTTAAGATTTTGTTCTTCTAGAAGGACTCTCAGGGCCAAATGTCTTAGGCTGGTTTCTCTGGAGTAACAAAACCAGTAACACACACGTATATATAAATAATAGAGAAATTATTTCAAGGAAATGGCTCATGCAGTTGTGGCTGCCGGCATTCCCAAATCCATGGGTCAGGAAGCAGGCTGCTGGCTCACAGTTTTTGGAGCTGGAAAAGCCAACATCTGCAGATTAGGTGGCAGACTGTTGGCTCACATCCTAAGAACCGAGGTCAGAGGGTGATGAGATGGATGCAGTATTGAGAGAAAGTGAGCTTTGCCAGTATATCCATATACATTGGACTCAGGCTACACCCCTAAAGAAACTCCCCTTTCAACTGAATGGCTGCTCACATCACATCACAAAATAGAGGATGATTACATAATATCTGCCTAACTACTAAGAATCATGGCCTAGCCAATTTGACACATAATCTGAACCATCCCAGTAACCAAAACCAAATTCATTGGGATCAAGTTGATTCTAACTCAAGTTGACCCTTTGTGTGCAGAGAAGAACTTCGTTCCATAGTATTTTCAAAGCTGTGACCTTCTGGAAGCAGATCACTAGGCATTTCTTCAGAGGCATGTCTGGGTGGTTGAAATTGCCAAACTTTCTGATAGTAGTTGAGAGGTTAACTGTTTAAGCAACCCAGGGAATTCTTAAATTATTAGATATATATCTAACATTCATTCAACTTCATTAAACAAATAATTTTATAAATTCTGTTCGTAGTTTTTTTTTTTTTCTTTTAAAACACATAAATAGAGAAGTATCATCTTGTATAAATAAGAGTATGACTTTTTTTTCCTGTTGATATTTTTTGGTTGCTACTGAGAAAAATTCAGTCTGTAGTTAAACTCCATCTGATTATAGATAACATCACAGATATCTCTAAGTATATTACAAATCTTAAAAGAAATGTTTAATAGAAAACCATGAGATAGAGTCTACTGAACACTTCAGACTTGAAAAACAATCAATCATTAGGCAGTTCAATAATCAACTTGTGCTTATCTACCTTGAACATTATATTAAAATACAGCCTCTAACCACTTCAAACCAAAATCTGTTGCCAATATGCCTCCAAATATTCATTTCTTTTCCACTCTAATTTTGAATTCATAAAAAATATTTTGTATTTGTGCCTACGTGATCACTTGAAAAATATCAGAAGAAGCTATGCAAATATATGTATATTTGTGTATGTTGTTGTTAGGTGCCATCAAGACAGTTCTGACTCATAGCAACCCTATGTACAACAGAACGAAATACTGTCCGGTCCTGTGCCATCCTCACAATCGTTGTTATGCTTGAGCCAATTGTTGCAGCCACTCTGTCAATCCATCTCCTTGGTGGTCTTCCTCTTTTTCACTGACCCTCTACTTTACCAAGCATGATGGTCTTCTCCAGAACTGATCTGTCCTGATAATGTGTCCAAAGTACATGAGACGTAGTCTTGCCATCCTTGCTTCTAGGGAGCATTCTGGCTGTACTTCTCCCAAGACAGATTTGTTCATTCTTTTGGGAGTCCATGTAATATTCAATATACTTCGCCAACACCATAATTCAAAGTCAATTCTTGTCTGGTCTTCCTTATTCATCGTTCAGCTTTGCATCCATATGAGGCAATCTAAAACACCGTGGATGGGTCAGGTGCACTTTTGTAGATTTATCTACAAATCTGTTCTATGTCTTTTACAACATATTTGCCCAATTCAATGCATCATTTGATTTCTTGACTGCTGCTTCCATGGCTGTTGATGGTGGATCCAAGTAAAATGAAATCTCCTTTTATATTGATGTTGCTTATTGGTCCAGTTGTGAGGAATTTTGTTTTCTTTATGTTCAGGTGTAAACCATACTGAAGGTTGTAGTCTTTGATCTTCAACAGTAAGTGCTTCAAGTTCTCTTCACTTTCTGCAAGCAAGGTTGTATCATCTGCATAATGCAGGTTGTTAATGAGTCTTCCTCCAAACCTGATGCCCCATTCTTATTCATATAGTCCAGCTTCTTGGATTATTTGCTCAGCATACAGACTGAATTAGTATGGTGAAAGGATACAACCCTGATGCACATCTTTCCTGACTTTAAACCATGCAGTATCCCCTTGTTCTCTTCAGTAGACTGCTACTTGATTTATGTACAGGTTCCTCATGAGCACAATTAAGTGTTCTGGAATTCCCATTCTTCACAGTGTCATCCATTATTTGTTATAATCCACACAGTTGAATGCCTTTGCATAATCAATAAAACACAATAAAACACTTCCTCTTCTGAATCTGGCTTGAATTTTTGGGAATTCCTTGTTGATGTACCACTGCAGCCACTTTTGAATGCTCTTCAGTAAAATTTTACTTACATGTGATATTAATGATATTGTTTGATAATTTCTGCATTGGGTTGGATCACCTTTTTTTGGAATAGGCATAAAGATGGATCTCTTCAGTTGGTTGGCCAAGTAGTTGTCTTCCATATTTCTTGTCATAGATGAGTGAGCACTTACAGCACTGCATCTCTTTGCTGAAACATCTCAATTGGTATTCTGTCAATTCCTGGAGCCTTGTTTTCCACCAATGCCTTCAGCTCAGCTTGCACCTACTCCTTCAGTACTGTCAGTTCCTAATCACATACTACCTCCTGAAATAGTTGAACTTTGGCCAGTTCTTTTTGGTATAGTGAGTCTGTGTATTCCAACCATTTTCTTTTGATGCTTCCTGTATCGTTTAATATTATCCTCTTCTAAACTTTCAGTATTGCAACTTGAGGCTTGAATTTTTTCTTTAGTTCTTTCAGCTTGAGAAATGCCAAGTGTGTTCTTCTCTTTTGGTTTTCTAACTCCAGGTCTTTGCACATGTCATTATAATACTTTTCTTTGTCTTCTGGAGCTTCTGTTTGAAATCTTCTGTTCAGCTCTTTTACTTCATCGTTTCTTCCTTTTGCTTTAGCTACTTGACTTTCAAGAGTAAGTTTCAAAGTCTCTTCTGACATCTATTTTGGTCTTTTCTTTCTTTCCTGTCTTTTTAATGACTTCTTGCTTTCTTCTTGTATGATGTCCTTGATGTCATTCCACAACTTGTCTGGTCTTCAATAATTAGTGTTCAACGTGTCAAATCTACTCTTGAGATACTGGCTAAATTTAGGTGGGGTAATCAAGGTCATATTTTGGCTCTCATGGACTTGTTCTAATTTTCTCCACCTTCAATTTAAACTTGCATATGAGCAATTGATGGTCTGTTTGCAGTCAGCCCCTGGCCTTGTTCTGATTGATGATATTGAACTTTTCCACTGTCTCTTTTCACAGATGTAGTAGATTTGATTCCTATGTATTCCATCTGGCAAGGTCCATGAGAACAGTCACTGTTTATGTTGTTGAAAAAAGGTATTTGCAATGAAGAAGTCTTAGGTCTTGCAATATTCTCTAATGTGCTCTCTGGCATCATTTCTATCACCAAGGTATTTTCCAACTATCAATCCTTCATCTTTGTTTGCAACTTTCCCTTTCCAATCACCAGTAATTATCAATGCATCCTGATTGCATATTTGAACAATTTCAGACTGCAGAAATTTGTAAAAATCTTTAATTTCTTCATCTTTGACCTTAGTGGTTGGTGTGTAAATTTGAATAATAGTTGTATTAACTGGTCTTCCTTGTCGGCCTCTGGATATTAGCCTATCACTGACAGCATTGTACTTCAAGACAAATCTTTAAATGTTCTTTCTGATGATGAATGCAATGCCATTCCTTTTCAAGATGTTATTCCCAGCATAGTAGACGATATGATTTTCTGATTCAAAATGGTCAATACCGGTCCGTTTTAGCTCACTAATGCCTAGGATATGGATATTTATGTATTCTATTTCATTTTTGATGATTTCTAATTTCCTTAGATTCATATTTTGTGCTTTCCACGTTCTGATTATTAATGAATGTTTTCAGCTGTTTCTTCTCATTTTGAGTAATGCCACATCAGCAAATGAAGGTCCCGAAAACTTGACTCCAACCACATCAGTAAGGTCAACTCTACTTTGAGGAGGCAGAGCTTCCCAGTCATCTTCTGAGTAGCTTCCAACCTGTGGGGCTCATCTTCCTGCACTATATCAGACAATATTCCCCTGCTATTCATAAGATTTTCACTGGCTAACTCTTTTCAGAAATAGACCGCCAGGTCCTTCTTCCTATATAAATAAATGTACTTGTGTGTGTGTATATACATATATATATATATATATGTATAAGTACATATGTGTAAATATATATGTATATACATATATATATTTATTGAGAAATATTATTTTTATTGAGAAATATCATTAAATATCACACAAGTAAAATTTTGATGAAAATCATTCAAAGGCAGACATCAACAGGGACCTGCCAGAATTCAAGCCAGATTCAGAAGAGGACTCGGAATGAGTGATATTATTGCTGATGTCAGATGGCTCTTGGCTGAAAACAGAGAATACCAGAAAGTTGTTTACCTGTGTTTTATTGACTATGCAAAGGCATTTAACTGTGTGGATCATAACAAATTATGGTTAACATTACGAAGAACGGGAATTCCAGAACACTTAACTGTGCTCATGCAGAACCTGTACATAGACCAAGAGTCAGTTGTTTGAACAGACCAAGACTATATTGCATGGCTTAAAGTCAGGAAAGGTGTGCGTCAAGTTTGTATCTTTTCACCATACTGATTCAATTTGTATGTACAGCAAATAATACAAGAAGGTGGACTATATGAAGAAGAACACGGCCTCAGGGTTGGAGGAAGGCTCATTAACAGCCTGTGATACGCAGATGGCACAACCTTGCTTGCTGAAATTGAAGAGGACTTGCAGCACTGTCATGGGTGGAATTGTGTCCCACAAAAGTATCTGTCAACTTGGCTAGGTCATGATTCCCAGTATTGTGTGGTTGTTCATCATTTTGTCATCTGATGTGATTTCCCTGTGTGTTGTAAATCCTATCACTATGATGTTAATGGATTAGCAGCAGTTACACTGATGAGATCTACAAGATTACATAGTATCTAAAGCCAATATGTTTTGAGATGTAGATGAGAGAAGCCAGCAGAGAGACATGGGGACCTCATACCACTAAGAAAACAGTGCCAGGAGTAGATTGCATCCTTTGGACCCTGGGTTCCTGCATGGAGAAGCTACTAGTCCAGGAGAAGATTGATGACAAAGACCTTCCTCCAGAGCCAACAGGAAAGCCTTCCCCTGGAGCTGACACCCTGAATTTGGACTTCTAGCTACTAGACTGTGAGAAAATAAATTTCTCTTTGTTAAAGCCATTCACTTGTGGTATTTCTCTTATAGCAGCACTTGATGACTAAGACAAACACTTACTGATAAAGTACAGAGTACAATCTTCAGCATGGATTACACCTCAACATAAAGAAAAGGAAAATCCTCACAACTGGTCCAATGAGCTACATCATGATAAATGGAGAAAATAGTGACGTTGTCAAGGATTTCATTATACTTGGATCCACAATCAATGCCCATGGAACCAGCTGTCAAGAAATCAAACGACATAGTTCATTGGGCAAATTTGCTGCAAAAGACCTCTTTTAAAGTGTTAAAAAGCAAAGATATCACCTTGAAGACAAAGGTGTGCCTGACCCATGCCGTGGTATTTTCAATCATCTCATATGTATTCAAAAGCTGGACAATGAGTAAGGAAGATGGGTAAAAAAAATTGACTCGTTTGAATTACTGTGTTGGCTAAGAATACTGAATATACCATGGACTGCCAAAAGAAAGAATAAATCTCTCTTGGGAGAAGTACAGCCAAAATGTTCCTTAGATGCAAGGTTGGCCAGGCTTCATCTCACATATTTTGGACATGTTATCAGGAAAGACCAGTCCTTGGAACGACATCATGCTTGGTAAAGTGAGGGTCATTGAAAAAGAGGAAGGCTCTCAATGAGATGGATTGGCACAGTGGCTGCAACGATGGTCTTAAATCATAGTAAGGATTGTTAGGATGGTACAGGACCACACACTGAGTGTTTCTTTCTGTTATATAAAGGGTTGCTATGAGTCAGAACCAACTTGACAGGCAGCTAACAACAACATATATATATATGTGTGTGTGTGTGTATATGTGTATATATATATATGTATATATATTCTACATATTTGGATTTGATGAAAGTAATATATCTATTTTGGGGAGCCACTGAAATTATGAAACAAAAAAATAAGTCAACAAACTAATATATTATGTGCTTTAAATTCTTGAAGGCCTTTTCTGATGTCATTGTTTCTAGAATGAATCAAAATATTGAAAATACATCAATAATTTAGACAGTTTTTAGAAAGCAATTTTTAATTAGAATATCAATGTATTTTCATTCAGTTGTTTATCCTCCTACTCCTAGGCAGAGCATAAAATAACAGTGCATATTTTATTAAAAAGCATGCCAATTTTTTTTCAGATATTAATTTGTGTGAGATTAATCTCTGTAGAGTTTAACTTCCAGAATAACTATTTTTTTTTTGTTTGTTTGCTTACAACTTTCCGATAGCTACTTATTATCTAAATTTAATTGAGATTTGATGTTCTCATTAGGGAACAGTAAAAGGGTAGACAATTAAATTTATGATTTCTATGCATGTAACATATACCTGCTGTGGTTAATATCTAGTATCCAGTGGAGGAAATATAAATGTAATATATTGATTTTTTTTTTTTTTTTACTATTAGACAATCAATCATCAAAAACTATTGGTTAAACTGAATTACAAACTGATTATCACTGGGAAAAAGACATATTTACATGCAAAACAATGAAGCTGAATTTCTATCTCATACAATATATATACAAAAATTAATTCAGAAAGGATCAAAGACAAACCTGTTTGCAATGAATATCCTGTTAAAACTTTCTTTAGTACATGAGTGTGTATACCTCTATGATAAATCTCCAGGAACAGAATTACTGGGTCAAAGAGAATATGCATTTTTAATTTCAATAGATATTTTCAAATTTCTCTCCATAATGGGTGAACAAATTTACTGACCCTTCTGCAATGTATAAGCATGGAGGCATCTTTAAAATCTTAAGTCCTAGAAGAATGTACACGCTTTATAGTTAAAGTTGGCTTGTACTACACATCTATAGTCCCGTCCTATAAGTGAAAATGGTTGTTATACTCCTAACTATGTTTTACCACACAAGATGTCATTCCCCGTTCTTCAGCCTATTCCTCCCTCCAGCTCACTGAACTCGTTGCTCAACATCTTACAAACAAATACACATAATCCATACACTGTCCAAAAGTATTGATGGGATTTTCTCTCAGGGATTTTAATCAGGAACTCCTAAAGAAAATATTCAATTAGTGTTACAACATCTGAAATGCCACTATGAACTTGAGGGGAGTTGGATAGGTCATGATATGCTCTGTGCAAACCAGAATTAATTGACAGCAGGAACCATGAATATACAGAGGAATCAGAGGATTATAGCGTAAAAACTTAGTAGATACACGGAAAGAATATCAGGTCCCAAGTGAGAAGGATCCCATGTAGTCCCTTTGTGGAACTGCTTCCATTCCTGAACAATTTCTAGGTTCAGATCTGGATCCAGTGAATGAAAACTTAACCCTTTCTCTTGGGTTAACTTTAAAGTATCTCAGAGGCATACTTGGTGATTGGTCATATCACAAATTTGTTACAAAATTAGGAGTAAAATAAAGACAAAACTCTCTGCTAAACCCTTTTTAATCAGAGAGATCTTCTCTGACTTACCAAAGGCTATCTTATTCACCACTCCTCCAGCTATATACTACCATAGCACGCCACAGCTTCATACTCCCACTTACTTGTTTAGTGTTAAGAATCTCCTCTCGACCAAAAGCTCCATGAGATTATGGCTTTGTATTTGTGGACTGTGACATACTCAGTACCCAGCCCGGTGCCACGACAAAGAGGAGATTTTGAAAATATATGTGCTGAAATAATAATAATACCTGACGTGTATTACTATGTATCAGACACTGTTCTACAAAGATGATAGAGATAGATAGATAGTTTTGTTATTGTTGAGTCTATTCTGACACATGGCTATCCCATATGTGTCGGAGGAGAACTGTGATCTATAGGGTTTTCATGGCTGTGACCTTTTGGAAGCTGGTTGGCTGAGGTGTCCCTCGGTGGGTTCAAATGTTAACTTTTAGGCTTATATCGAGCACTTAACCCTTTGTGTCATGCAGGAACAATAGATAGATCAATCGATTGATAGAAATCAAATATACATTAATCTTGAGAGTAATCTATGATGTAGATACTATTGTTATCTACATTTACAGTTGAAGAAGTTTAGAAAGACATAAATCAAATAACTTGCCCTTGGTCACACAGCTAATAAATGATCGTTCTGGAATGTGTACCAAGCAATCTGGCTCAGGGACAGTGCCATCAATCAATTCAATATATGCCCTATATATCAATGATTGTATTGTCTTATGAGATTATCAAGCAGGTAGTTTCTATGAAAACAGTGGAAAAGAACAACTGCAGATTAAAAGAAAACAGAGGGAAGACAGTATGTATTAAACAAATATATCACAAAGGCACAATTATCTCAGAACATACAAGTAAACATTTCAGTTTTATAACAAACATAAAGGTTTCTCTATTTTGTTGTGAAACTAAGTTCAAGGAAAGATTCCTCTTTATCCAGCAAAATGAATATTTTATTGTTTACTTTTCAGTGTTTTCCACTAGCATGCAGCTTTTTTTTTAACCATCCCAATTGAGATGCCCAGGCATGCTATATTATAAATCATCTTTGAGTATCCTTCTGGAACCTGATAAAACTCACTTTTTATTCTTTTCCTTGAGTTTCAAGCTGGTGATAGCTCAACATGGCATTCTTCAAAGAGTAGAATCCTACCAAGATCACATCTGTTCAACTCATTTTCTCTTTGTTTTGAAGTTACTAAAGATAAAATATTTGTATATGAACTAAGACTCAGAATATTGCTTTAACAGCAATATGCATTTTCTGCATATTAAAGCTCTTGTTTAAATTTATCATTCAAACTTATATAGAAATAATATTTACTTGTTTTAAAGTGCTTATCTCTTCACCTACATACATGAATGACAACTGTGGATTAAAATTCAATAGCTCTCTAGTATTAATGAGAATCTAATAGAAAGGAAATTCAGGAATATCAGTACAATTCTGACCAGCTTAATTTGCCTGGTAAATATATATTTACACTAAAATATAAAATTTATATAAATTTCATGGTTTGAATTGTGTCCCCCCAAAAAATGTGTATATCAGTTTGGCTGGACCATGATTCCTGGTACTGTGTGATTTTCCTATATGTTGTAAATCCTGCCTCTGTGATGTTAATGAGGGAGGATGGGTGGCAGTTGTGTTAGTAAGGCAGGACTGGATCTACAAGACTGGATTGTGTTCTGAGGCAATCTCTTGAGATATAAAAGAAAGAAGTGAGCAGAGAGACAGGGGGACCTCATACCACCAAGAAAGCAGTGCCGGGAGCAGAGCGCGTCCTTTGGACCAGGGTCTCTGCGCAGAGAAGCTCCTAGTCTGGGGGAACATAGAAGAGAAGGCCAACAGAGAGAAAAAGCCTTCCTCTGGAGCTGACGTCCTGAATTTGGACTTTTAGCCTACTTTGACTATGAGGAAATAAACTTCTCTTCGTTAAAACCATCCACTTGTGGTGTTTCTGTTATAGCAGCACTAGATGACTAAGACTACAGAGAAGATATTTAAAAAAAAAAATTAAGTTGAAGCCTCTGAGATATATAACTTTATTTTCCCTATGCTTCTTTCACATTTTACCTTGTATTCAAATTTAGTATAAGTTTTATAAAATAATTATTTCATGCAAGCAAAACTTGGAAAAATGTACTCCATGGAATTCTAGTAAACACTTTGTTTGAAATATGTTTATTACCAAGATGAAATGTAAATACTTACAGGAGATGGAAATGTTGGTATTTAATTTTGATGCTTATGCTGTATTGTAGTAACTGGACTAGAATGAATTCTTATTGCATCCACTAGTCATGTGGCAGTGACAGCCATTTCTCCACCAAAATACATTCTCCACTTCACTCATATTACTAGCAGTACCAGTCACATGGCTGCCCAGTTACATTGTATTTTGAGACTCTCACTTTCAGTTAGGTGCAGCCAAGTGGTCATGTTATGGTCAATGGAAGGCAAACAGAGTTGATATGTGTAACTTCCAGGAAAAGATCCAGGATAAGCCATACCTTCTCAATGGTCTTCTTCTTCTTCCCTACACCATAGTAAAATGTGAACTGAACATTAACATGGAACAGAACCATCGTGCATTCGACAGAAGTAAATGTACATGTTACTGAGTTATTGCATTTGGGGTGTCTTGTTAGAGCAGCTTAGCCTTTTATCTTTACTAAAGCAAAGATTACCATGTTGAAATTGGGAGCTGCCCAACTGTAACATAAACTATGTTTTATTGGCATAGCTTCCAGCATCACAGCAACATGCAACAAAAAAGAGGAAGACCCTCTATAAGATGGATTGCACGATGGTTGCAACAAGGGGCTAAAACAAAGCAGTTTTTGTGAGGATGGTGCAGGACCAGGCAGTGTTTCGTTCTGTTGTTCACAGGGTCGCAATGAGTGTGCAGTTTGAAATTGATTGAACATGCAATCAGGGTGCATTGATAATTACTGGTGATTGAAATGTGAAAGTTGGAAACAAAGAAAAAGAATCAGTAGTTGGAAAATATGGCCTTGGTGATAGAAACTTGCCAGAAATCGCATGATAGAATTTTACAAGAACGACGACTTCTTCATTGCAAATACTTTTGTTCACCAACATCAATGGCGACTATACACGTTGACCTCTCCAAATGGAATACACAGGAATCAAATTGACTACATCTGTGGAAAGAGACAATGGAAAAGCTAAATATCATCAGTCAGAACAAGGCCAGGAGCCCACTGTGAAACACACAATCATTTGCTCATATGCAAGTTCAAGTTGAAGATGGAGAAAATTAGAACAAGCCCACAAGAGCCAAAGTATGACTATGAGTATGCCACACCTGAATTTAGACATTGTCTCATAAATAGATTTGATGCATTGAAAACTAATGACCGAAGACCAGATGAGTTGTGGAATGACATCAAGGACATCATACATGAAGAAAGAAAGAGATCATTAAAAAGACAAGAAAGAAAGACCAAAATGGATGTCAGAAGAGACTGAAACTTCCTCTTGAATGTCGAGTAGATAAAGCAAGTGGAAGAAATGATGAAGTAAAAGAGCTGAACAGAATATTTCAAAGGGTATCTTGAGAAGACAAAGTAAGTATTATAATGACATATGCAAAGACCTGGAGATAGAAAATCAAAAAGGAAATCAAAAGGGAAGAACATGCTCGGCATTTCTCAAGCTGAAAGAACTGAAGAAAAAATTAAAGCCTCGAGTTGCAATATTGAAGGAAGCAGATAGTGCGGGCAGAAAAATTGTCACTTTCAGTAACTAAGAAGGCACTCCGATCAAGCCTGTAGCCATAGGGGAAATGATTGAAATAATTCCCTATATATGAATTGTACTTAGCAAAATATTTAGTATTCAGTTTATTTAGCAAAGTATTACTGAAAAAGGAAGAAAAAAATGCATCCAGTTTGTAAACAGAAATAAAAAAGAAAAGAGTCAAGAGATTAGGGGACAAAAGATTTGGAATCTCCAACTTTTCAGGAGTCAAAAGGTTAAGATAATGCCTCCTCCCCTCTCAAACTCTTTTTGAAGCATATTATTTCAGATGGCCTCAAGCTAATGGTCATTAATATGAAGAGGGGGAGAGAAAAGATGTTTCTCTTGCTATGTAACAAGCCACCCAACAATTTAGTAAGTTAAAACAATAGTAATTTATTACTCATGATTCTGCAGGTTGACTGGAATCAGCTGAGTTGTTTCTTTGCTCCATGAGTAGCAGAAATCAGTCATGCAGCTGCATTCAGCTGGTTGAGGATGTGGTATCCAAGAGGTTCTCTCTTGTTCCAGAGTCTGTATTTATATAGGCCCTCATCATTGAGATCTCTACCCTGGGATTATTTTCAGCATAGCAGTTGGTTTCTAAGAGGGGACATTCTAAGAGATCAAACCCCAGTATGCATGCACTTACCAAGCCTGCGCATCATATGTGCTAATGCCTCACTGGCCAAAACAAGTCACATAACCAAACACAAGGTCAAAATGGAAGTCTACACAAAGGTGTAAAAACCAGGAGCAGTGCTTCACTGGAGCTACCAAAGGCAAAGCAAGAATGGAAAGGAATAAGGTAGATATGAAAATGATATCTAGAAAAGAACATTCATAATAGTCATCAGCACATGGAACTGTCTGAGCCTACTAAGTTCCTTAGGAAATTTTAATACAAAAGAAACAATGAGTATGGTCTACAAGTACAAAAACAACAATTAGATTACCAAACTCCAGCAGCAGGAAGAAGTATGCAAAAGTTATCTGGCCCCAAAGAGTTTATACTTCATGTTCTATACTTCAGTTATATTCAAGAAGGAAATGGAGAAAGGAGAACATCCCAGAGTGCAAGCCAGGACCATAGAAACATGGAGGTGGAATTTTCTTTCTTCCTTCCCATTTCCTGCCTTTCTTCCTCCTTTCTTCCCTTTCTCCTTTCCTTCCATTCTTTCTTCTTTCCTTCCTCCTTCCCTCCCACCCTTCCTTCTATTTAAGAAAGTAATACAGTTTTTCTTCAGAAAAATTAACATAAATTCATAAACTTACAGAAAAACTCCAGAAAGAATGTATTTTTAATATCCATGAAATACTATGGCAGATAAAATGTAAGTAAGGTTCTTAATAACTTGTCATAAATTCTATTACCTACATAAATATTTATTTAACTTTTTTAATTTCTCTTTTCATTTTAACGATAAACAGAATTAGTGAGAAAATTAGATAATTGTCAGTCACTTTTTAAAGCTCATGGAGAAAATCAATTGTATGTAATATGGCTCCCTATGGAAGAAAAAATAATTTAGTACGGTTATAGTATAATTTTCCTCATATCATTAGCTTCTAATGTAAAACTTTGTAAGCAATATGAGTTTTAGTCCTGTAATGTATCTACTTTAGAAACTTTCATTCGCAGAAAAAAGTCTAAGCAATGAATTGAAAGGCATATTGAAAATCTAATCCAACATATTTGGAGTTGATGTTATAAAAACACAAAATTATTGATTTTGTTACAGAAGGAAATTTTTCAACTTATAGTATTATAATTAATGAAATAATAAAAAAGATTTATGAGGATGTTTATGTTTTGAAATTTAAAAAATGGTACTCTTCAGATATAATGAGGAAATTCAATAGTTTTCTCATTTTTATGGAAGCAATTACATCTTCACTTGATTAATTTTTGTTTAATTATAGCATAAGATTTTTTTTTTCATTTGTATCATTGGATGATTTAGTTTGTTAAACTATTACATCAGCAGTTAGCATAAGATTTTTTCTATCACTACGTTTCATTAAAAAAACTTATTAATTTGCATTTTACATTAGGCTCAAATTACTCATTTATGATAAAATCAATTATCTACAAGGTAATTCTACTAAAGTGTCTAAAGGAAGTTTCATTATGCTCATTTATTTTGAATAAATAAACTTATATTCAAATTTAACAGTAATAAATTCCTTTATATAATCAACATCTTCCTTTTTCTTCCTCATCTCCAAATACACATAAGGAGTTGCACCCATTCAATAGTTCCCCCAATTCAATAGTTCCCTTGTATGGTATTCTAGCTCTTAAAACAGTCCAATACATCTGTAGCTGTATTTCTACTTGCCATAATTTCTTTATCTTACACAATGGGTGTATTTAGTGAGATAACTAAAAAAATCACAGCAAGTCTCTTATCTTGTGCTCCACTCATTATATTGCACTTAACATCAATGTAAGTATAAATATAAATGTATGTCTCTCTGTATCTTCAATTCAAAGGTTTTCATATCACTAAATATTATAATTGAAAATATTACTAATTTTTTAACTATAGCAATAATTTATTTTTGTTGTTTTTTGGATAAACCAAAACCCGTTGCCGTCGAGTTGACTTCTACTCATAGTGACCCTATAGGACAGGGTAGAACTGCCCCATAGAGTTTCCAAGCAGCAGCTCGTGGATTCAAACTGCTGACCTTTTGGTTAGCAGCCATAGCTCACTGTAGCTCTTAACTAGGACACCACCAGGGCTTTCTGAGTCAGTCTGTAAGTGAAAAATTGTTGAAAGAAGTCATCAATACTCATATACATTAGTGACCCAGTCTTTGTTGTCTTGGCACAGAATGATATTCTGTATTTGGGGAAGAGGGTATTTATTTACTTATTTACTGAAAAAGCATTTATTGATCAGTTTGTATGTGTCAATCACTAGAAAGATAAACAATAATGATATATGATCATTAATATCAGAGCATATATAATCAAGGACAGAGGTCCACACACTATGATCTGTGGACTAACACATAACACAGGCTCTTGGCCTATTGTGTAAGTAACGTTTTATTGGAATACTGCCTTGCTCCTTTGTTGTTTCTGGTTGCTTTCATACTACAATAGCAAGTGAATCATTGTAACAGATAACATATGGCCCACAAATCTGAAAATATTTACTCTCTGGGCCTTTACAGAAAAACCCTTGGTTTAGGAGATAGAGATAAATTTGCAAAATAATAATAATATTTATCAATTGATTAATAGTTAATAAATAATAATCAATATTTAATTAAATAATAATTTTAATATTAATTATTAAAATAATAATAAGGGCTTATTTGTGCTATGATTAAATTCTGTGGAAAGCACTGTGAAAACACAACAAGAAAACAATGAATGGTTTCACAGAGATGACTGGTCTTTAAATAAGTTTTTAAAACAAAGAAGGTATTTGTCTATGAGAGTGTCATGAACTGTTTTATTAACAAAGACGTACTTATTCACCTATGCCTCTTCTTCCACATTTAGGTAGTGGATACAGTGCTCAATTTACTTTCATAATGACTATCTGCAAAATATTAGAAACTATATGAATAGTACCAAATGAGCTAATGTTTGAAAAAAGTAGGGACAGCCTGTAACATCAGTACTCTTCCATAGCAGTCTGAAATAAACATGATACTTGGAGGTATCGGGAAAAAAAGAGAAAAAAGCCCACATCAACAAAACAGCGCTTAATGAAATGCTAGCAAAATATTCTAACAAAGATGCAATATAAAAACATATTTTTATAGTTCAATTGGCAAGAAACAAGTAAACTGTGGAGTGTTAAGATTACTAATGACTGGCAATTAAAAATAAAAGTACTACCAGCTCTGTCACTAAGAGACAAACTGAACTTAAGTAAAATAGATGGCTTAAATTAACTGAACTAAAGTTCCCTCCATGATTCTTCAACTGGCTTAAAGTTAAAACACAATGATTTTAGGCTTTCAGTACTATAGCTGTAAATAATAAAATCAGAAAATTCATAGACATACCAATTAAAAGATAGAAATTGCGAGTTGAATATAAAAAAAGCAAGAGCAAACTTTATACTATCTAAAGAAACCAACTTTAAATATTAAACATAGATTAAAAATATAAGGATGGAAAAGGTTATGGCATGCAAATACTAAGCAAAATAAAGTTGGAATATCTATACTGATATCAGAAAAAACAGACTTCAGAATAAAAAAAAAAATAGGGTTTAAGAGTGACATGACATCATGATAAATTTCAATTCTCCAAGAAAACTGACAATCCTAAAAATGTATGCACCTAGCAACAGAGCTTCAATAAAAAGCTGATATAAATGAAAGGAGTAATAGATGAATCCACACTTACAGTTAGGTATTTAAACACTGGAAAACCTGGTGGCGTAGTGGTTAAGAGCTACAGCTGCTAACCACAAGGTTGGCAGTGAGAATCCACCAGGCGCTCTTTGGAAACTCTATGGGGCAGATCTTCTATGTCCTATAGGGTCACTATGAGTCGGAAATGACTCGATGGCAATGGGTTTGTTTTGTTTTGTTTTGTTTTTGGTTTATTTAAATACTCCTCTCTCAGTTATTGATAGAACAAGTAAACACAAAATTGCTAAGAATATAGAAGACTTGCAAGTGCTATCAATCAACTTGACCTAATTAACATTCATAGAATACGTCTCTGAACATGTGCAGAATGTACATTCTTCTCAATTTTACATTAATCATTCACCAATACAGAAGCTAAAATGACTACAAGAAGAGTTTAACATTTTTTTTAAAAAGAAAAATTAAACAAATTATGGTCTTGCATAATAATGGCATGAAATTAGGAATCAGTAAAAACAAGGTATCTAGAAAATCCCCAATGTGTTGAAAATTAAAATGTTATTCAAAATAACCCATGAGTCAAAGAGGAAGTGTTAATGGAAATTAAAAAAAAATAACAAAATGAGAATATAAATAAAACAAAATGTGTGGGACACAACTAAAGTATGGTTTAGAGGAAAATGAATATCATACTACTTTATATTAAAAAAAAAGTAAACATCTACTTTAGAGAAAGAAGACCAGTAAAGTTAATCCAAAAGCAAGCAGAATGAATAAAATAAAAAGTAGAAATGATTGTAATTGAGTACACTAAAACAATGAGGAAAGTCAGTGAAGCCAAAAGACGTTTCTTTGAAAAATATTAATGAAATCAATATGCTTCTAGCCAGTCTGCTAAAAGAAAATGCATATTTTTTCGATAAAGATAACATAATCCATAGCTTTACATTAACTGAATATATTTTTAAATAATAAACTTCATTTTTTTAGAACAGTTTAAGACATACAAAAAAATTATGAACCTGGTACTTTGTTCCCATTCACCCCATGGCCAACTTCCCCTATTATTAGCATCTTATATTAGCCTGATGCATTTGTTACAAACAATGAACCAGTATTGATACATTATTGACTAAAGTGTATATTGCTTTAAAATTGCCTTAGTTTATAATTATGCCCTTTTTCTCCTCCAAGATCCCATCTAGGATTAACACTTTATATTTTGTTGTCATTGCCTTAGGCTTCTCTTGCCTATGACAGTTTCTCCAGCTTTTTTTTTTTTTTTTATGACTGATATTTTTGAAGAATACTAGCCAGATTTTTTTTTTAATGTCCCTCAAATAGGATTTGTCTGATGTTTTTTCTCATTATTAAACTTGGGTTAATGTTTTTTGGAAGGAAGTTTACAAGGCAAAATGCTATTTTAATCACCTCATATCAAGGATACATATTATCAACATGATGTACCACTCTTTATGTTGATATGGAGTGCCTGGCTGAGGTAGTGTTTGTCAGGTTTCTGCACAGTAAAGTCACTCCCTCGTCCTCATCCCATTTTCCATACTGTATCCTCTGCAAGGAAGTTTCTATGTGCATGCCACAGTTAGGGAGTGGTGACTCATGCTCTCCCTTCTGTAAGGCAGAGTAACTACTTATATTATTTGGAATTCTTCTTCTTATGAATATTTGTCTCTTCTCCCCAAGTTATCTAAAATTCAATTATTAACTTACATCAGTATGTACTAATGGGTATTTATTTTGTAATTTGTGTTAGTATCCATTGGAAACTCTTTAAGATGGCTCCTATGTTTATTTGACATACCTCCATCATTGTGGGGTTTTCTTTTTGTTTTTGTCACTATTTTTCTTTCAGGCACTACAAGATGCTCCAAATTCAACTTTTATATTTTCTGCCTCAGTCCTAGAATCATCCATTTCTTCAAGAATCCCTTATTCCATTATTCAGAATGACATTAGAAACCAGGATTTGGATGCTGGATGTACTCATTGCTAGTGGGGTCTCATTGTTTCTTGGCCATCTCAGCAGACAGAGCAAAAAAAAAATACTTTTATATATTAACCTGTGTATATACAGATACCTCTAAATATCTCTATGTGCCAACCACTAATGCCAAAGATGATAAAATTGAAGATTTTTATCAAAATATGCAGTCAATTGATCAAACATGCAATCAAGATGCATTGATAATTACTGATGATTGGAATGTGAAAGTTGGAAACAAAGAAGAAGAGTTAGTAGTTAGAAAACACGACCTTGGGGATGGAACTGTTGCCAGAGATCATATTACAGAATTTTGAAAGACCAACAACGTATTCATTGGAAATACCTGTTTTCAACTGCATAAACAGTGACTATACACATGGACATTGCTTGATGGAATACGCAGGAATCAAATTGACTACATCTGTGTAAAGAGACAAAGGAGAAGCTCAATACTATCAGTCAGAATAAGACCAGGGGCAGACTGCAGAATGGACTATTAATTACTCGTATATAAGTTCAAGTTGAAGCTGAAGAATATTAAATAAAGTCCATGTTTACCAAAATACGACCTTAAGTCTATCCCACCTGAATTTAAAAACCATCTTAAGAATAGATTTGATACGTTGAACACTAATTACTGAAGACCAGACGAGTTGTGGAATGACATCAAGGCCATCATACATGGAGAAAGCAAAAGGTCATTAAAGAGACAGGAAACAAAGAAAAGACCAAAATGGATGTCAGAAGAGACTCTGAAATTTGCTTCTGAATGCACAGTAGCTTAAATGAATGGAAGAAATAATGAAGTGAAAGAGCTGAACAGAAGATTTCAAAGGTTAGCTCCAAGAGACAAAGTAAAGTATTATAATGAAATGTGCAAAGATCTGAAGTTAGAAAACCAAAAGGAAAGGAACATGCTCAGCATTTCTCAAGCTAAAAGAGCTGAAGAAATAATACTAAATCTCGAGTTGCAGTATTGAAAGAGTCTATGGGTAAAATAAAGAACAACACAGAAAGCATCAAAGAAGATGGAAGGAATACACAGAGGCACTGTACGAAAAAGAATTGGTCAATGTTCAACCATTTCAAGAGGTATCATATGATCAAGAATCCATGATACTGAAGGAAGAAGTCCAATCTGCACTGAAGACATTGGTGAAAAACAAGACTCCAAGAATTTGTGGAATACCAATTGAGATGTTTCAACAAATAGATATAACACTGGAGGCGCTCACTTCCTCTATGCCAAGGATTATGAAGACAGCTACCTGACCAACTGACTGGAAGAGATCCATATTTGTGCCCATTCCAAAGAAGGGTGATCCAACAGAAAGCGGAAATTATCGAACAAGATCATTAATATCACACACAAATAAAATTTTGCTGAAGATAGTTAAAAAATGGTTGTGGCAGTACATCAACAGAGAACTTCCAGAAATTCAAACCGGATTTAGAAGAGGGTATGAAAAGATGGATATCATTGCTAATATCAGATGGATCTTGGCTGAAAGAAGAAACTATCAGAAAGATGTTTGCCTGTATTTTATTGACTATCCAAAGGCATTTGACTGTGTGGATCATAACAAATTATGGGTAACATTGTGAAGAATGAGAATTCCAGAACACTTAATTGTGCTCATGAGAAACCTGTGCATAGACCAAGAGACAGTTGTTTGAACAGAGCAAGGGGATACTATATGGTTTAAAATCAGCAAAGGTGTGCATCAGGATTGTATCTTTTCAATACATTTGTTCAATCTGTATGCTGAGTAAATAATTCTAGAAGCTGGACTATACAAACAAGGACTCAGCATCAGAATTGGAGGAAAACTCATTAACAACCTGTAATATGCAGATGACACAATCTTGCTTGCTGAAAGAGAAGATGACTTGAAATACTTACTGAAGAAGATTAAAGACTACAGACTTCAGTATGAATTGCGCCTCAGCATAAAGAAAATTAAAATCCTCACAACTGGACCAACAAGCAACATCATAATAAATAGAGAAAAGACTGGAAGTTATCAAAGATTTTATTTTACTTGGATCCACAATCAATGCCTATGGAAGTAGTAGTCAAGAAAGCAAATGATGATTTGCATTGGGCAAACTTACTGCAGAAGAAGTATTCAAAGTGCTAAAAAAGCAAAGACATCACGCGGAGTACTAATGTGCACCTGACCCAAGCCATGGTATTTTCAATCATCTCATATGCATGTTGAAGCTGCACTATAAATAAGGAAGACAGAAGAAGAATTGATGCCTTTGAATTATGGCATTGGCAAAAAATATTGAATATACCATGAACTGCCAGAAAAACAAGCATACCTGTCTTGGAATAAATACATCCAGAATACTCTTCAGAAGCAAGTATGATGAGACTTCGTCTCATGTAATTTGGACAGGTTATCAGGAGGGATCAGTCCCTTGAGAAGGACATCATGCTTGGTAAAGGAGAGGGTCCATTAAAAAGAAGAAGACCCTCAAGGAGATGGGTTAACACAGTGGCTGCAAAAATGGGCTCGAACATAGCAATTACTATGAGGATTACACAGGACCGCGCTGTGTTTCATTCTGTTGTACATAGGGTCATTATAAATTAGAACCCACTTGATGGCACTTAACTACAATAACCAAGTGTAAATATATATATACATATATATATATATATATATATATATACACACCCAAACAAGTAAACACACTAATGTCTTGTCATAAGGCCAATTTGCAGCCTATGTATGTAGTTTGCTGTCTGAACATCCATTGATTTTCATCCAGTGTCTGACATAGCCATTCATATGTTTTTACTATTGTTATACTTTTCCTTTTTCCAGAATGTCATGTAATTGAAATTATAGAGTGTGCAGCATTTTCAGACAGTTATTTCACTTAGCAATATGCATTTAAGAATCAGATATATTATTGATACCTCATTTCATTTTTTCTCTAAAGTACATTCCACTGTATGTATGAACTACAGTTTGTTTATCCATTCATCTACTGAAGGACATCTTTGTTCCTTCCAGTTTTTGGTAATTATAAATAAAGCTGTTATAAATACTCTATTGCAGGTATTTGTATAGTCATAGTTTTTGAATCAGTTGAGTAAATACATATAACCATGATTGTTTGATCTGTAAGGTAAACCTATGTTTGGCTTTGCAAGAAACTTTGCAGCACTTCAAAAGTGGCTGTACCATTTTGCATTTTCACCAACAATTAATGAGAGTTTCTGATGCTCTGCACTTAAGCCAGCAATTGGCATTGTCAGATTTTTGGATTTTAGCCATTTCTTTAGATGTGTAGTAGGATCTTATTGGTGGTTTAATTTGAAATTCCCTAATGACAAATGGAATTGTGAGAATGGCGCAGGACCGGGCAGTGTTTCGTTCTGTGGTACACAGGGTCACTATGGGTTGGAACCGACTCAACGGCACCTGATAACAACAACAACGACAAATGATTTTGTGTGTCTTTTAATGAACTTATTTGCTATCTAGGTTTCATCTATGGTAGACATCTTTTCAAATTATTTGTTCATTTTTTAATTGAGCTATTTGATTTCTTGTTGTGAGCTTTAAGCATTCTTTGTATATTTTGGAGTCATTTGTCAGATATGTGCTTTCTGAATATATTCTTCTGGTCTGTGACTTGTTTTATTCCCTTTAAGTGCCTTCTGCAGAATATTTTTGATTTTAATAAAATACAGATTATCATTTTTTTTTCTTTCATGGATCATGCTTTTAGTTTTATCTAAAAACTCATTGAAAACCTAAGGTCACCAAGACTTTCTCCCATATTTACTTCTATAAGTTTTGTAGCTTTGCATTTTACATTTAAGTCTATGATCCAGTTTGAACAATTTTTGTATAAGGTGTAACGTCTGTGTCTAAATTTATTTTTTGCATATGCATGTCCAATTTTACCAGCACCATTTCGTAGAAATACTTTGTTCATTGAATTGACTTTGCCCCTTTGTCAAACATCTGTTGAAAGTATTTGTGTGGGTCTGTCTATTCTTTCACCAATACAGCACTATCTTGATTAATGTAGCTTTATAGTAAGTCTTGGAATAAGCTAATATGTGTCTTCCAACTATATTTTCTTCTTCAGTATTATGTTGTCTATACTAGATCTTCTGCCTTTACAATCAGTTTGTATACACAAAACAGCTTGCTCAAATTTTATTAGGATTGTAATTAATTGATTGACACAGTTGGGGAGAGTTGAAATCTTAACAATATTGAGTTTTCTAATCATGACCATGTAGTATCTCTCCATTTATTTAGCTCTTTTTTTTAATTCTTTCATCAGAGTTTTGTAGTTTCCACAAATATGTCCTGTATATATTCTTAGATTTATACCTAAGGAGTTAATTTTATTTGGTACCATTACAAATTTTTTTTTTTAATTTCAAATTCTAATTGTTCATTGGTGGTAAATAAGCAAACAACTGACTTTTGTATGTTACTTTTGTATCCTGTGATCTAGCTACTCAGTTTTTGTCTCCAATTTCTTTGGAGTTTTGAACATAAAAAAATCATGTACACTGCAAACAATGGCAGTTGTATACTTCTTTCTTCCCAATCTGTATATGTTTATGTTTATATATGTTTATTCCTTTCTTGTTTATAACACTACCTCGACTTCTAGTATGGTGCTGAATCAGAGTGTTATGTAAGGATTTTTCCCTAACCTTTAGGGGGAAAACATTCAGTTCCTCAATATTAAGTATAATATTAACTACAGGTTTTCATAGAAGTTCCTTATCAAATTGAGGAAGTTCCCTGTATTCCTAGTTTGCTGAGAGTAACTGCCATGAATAGATGTTGGGATTTTTCAAATGTATTTTCTACATCTATTGACATGATCATATGATTTTTCTTCTTTAGCTTGTTGATGAGATGGATTACCAAATTGATTTTTGAATGTTGAACTATCCTTACATACATTGAATAAATCCTACTTGGTCATTGTACACAGAACTGTTTTTCATTGTTGGCTCAACTAATTAATATATTTTAGAGGATATCTGCACATATGTTTCTGAGAGATATGGATCTGTAGTATTCTTTTCTTGTAATTTATTTTTCTGGTTTGGGTATTAGGATAATTCTGGCCTCATAGAATGACTTAGAGTATGGTTCCTGTGCTTCTATTTTCTGGAAGAAGTTGTGGAGAATTGATAGCATTTCTTTATTAAATGTTTGTTAGGATTCAGCAGTGAAGCCATATGTGTCTGGTGCTTAATTTTTTGGAAGTTTTTAAATTATTGATTCAATTACTTTAATAGATACAGGGCTATTAGGATTATCTATTTCTCCTTATGTTAAGTTTGGTAGATTGTGTCTTTCAATGTATTATATTTTTTCACTTAAGCTACCAAATTTGTGGGCATAGCAGTCCACTTTCATACAACATCATACTACTTCATGTGTTGTATAACAGAGTATTCATAATTCTTCCCTTATCCCTATTACCATTGTGGTCATTCATTTCACTTTCCATATGCTGTAATAAATTGTCATTACTACTTTAAACAAGCAGTTATATATACAGATCAATTAAGAATAAGAAAATTATAAGACTTTATTTTACCTTTACCAGTATGGACTTTCAAATAACTATTCTTAATACGATGAAGGGATTGAAATAAAAGATTGATATTTTATTAGATAAGTTCAGCAGAGCTCTAGTGGAAAACCAGAAACAATAATGAAGAACAAAATGAGAATTCTAGAAGTGACAATAACAATAACTGAAAGCAAATTGCTCAATAAATGTTTTAACATCAGATTAGAATTCCTGAAAAGTATGAACTACGGAAAAGTTTTATACATATGTATATGTAGATATATGCATGTACAGTATATGTACAGAATAACACATGGAGAAACCAATAAAAAACAAAACAAACATACAAAAAATCAGAAAGAGAGAGTGGTAGCTAAATATGTCTATGATAAAAAAGGTTTACATGTAAGTATTTTAAGTCTCAGAGGAAGAGGAGAACTAATAAGGCAGAATCAATATTTAAATAAATAATATCTGATGATTTTTCAATTTTGAAAAAATACACTAATCTACAACTTCAAGAATATATTCAATTCTCAATGCAGTACATACCATATGATCATCATAAAATACAATAAATATCTTAAAAGCAGTCTGAGGAGAAAAATAAGAGATTATGCTTCAAAAGAGCCACAGTAAACTAACTGCAACTTCTTGCATAAACAATATAAGCCAGAAGACAGTAGATTGATGTATTAAATTTCTGAAGATCACAACTTTAACGTGAAATTCGAAAAGGCTTAATTTCATATACTATTTTTTTTCTTGTTGACAATAGCAGAAAATACTATTTTTCCCAGTTAATTTAAAAAACATTTAAAATTTTTTTATTACAGGTTAAAACAAAGAGAAGATAAATGTGTAGGAAGTTATTTGTCATTTTTCTTTATAATTTCAAATCTTGAGTTAACCTAAGAAAGCTCATGACTACCGGCTTTATCTTACATCTAATACTAGAGGATAATGTCTAAAATGACACTGAATGCTTTGGACCAGCATTAAAGGGGGTATTATTCGTCCTTAACATGACGTAAAAGTATATGTTAAGATACATTGTGAAATAATAAAACATTTTTTTTTAATGCAGAGATATTATATTAGGAACACGTGTTTGCCATTGAAGGGAGATTTAACTACCCCAAAGTTTGGAGGGAAACTCTGTTATACTGATTACATAGGGGAAGCTAGGAAATAGCTGTTTTGGTACCTACAATTTTATCATTTGGATTCATTTTGCAGGACCCTTAAATGTAAACTATGGTATCTCATAATGCTCTTCCTTCTTCCCAGAATAAAGGAAGTTATTTACTTTGAAATGGCAATTCAAATTTTCTACAATTGATGGTATTATAACATATCTGTTAAGTAAAATTACAGATTTGATAAGATATTGAACAGACCCTATAGATCTGTGAGCTAGTATAATGTTGCTAACTCTTAAAATTTACCTTTATAATTACCCAAATTAAGTCTATATATAGTCACTATGAGTCGGAGTTGGCTCAACGGCATTTTTTTTTTTTTTTTAATGAGTAATATGGAGCCCTGGTAGTGCAGTGGTTAAGAACTCAGGCTGCTAACCAAAAGGTCAGCAGTTCGAATCCACCAACTGCTCCCTGGAAACCCTATGGGGCAGTTCTACTCTGTGCTAGAGGGTCACTATAAGTCTGAATCAACTCGATGACAATCGGTTTATTTGTTTGTTTTTGGTATGAGTAACAGTGTCCTGGAGTATACTTACTCTTGGCTTTTTCAGATAAGTACAAGTAAGGAACTCATGATTTTCAGTTCATTAATTTTTCCAAAGAAAAAATTACCTATTGAATTGGGTTTTCCTGAGTGTCTGAATATCCTCCTCTGAACTTCCATTCAATTGTTTTCCTTTCCTTCCTGGAATTATTTTGATAACTTGGATAGCCGAGTTCATCTGGGAATCAGTGTAATTAGTCCCTTTGATTATGTGATTCACAGTAGTCCAGACAAATACAGATTCAGTAGAAAACTGCTTAAATATCTGCTTTTGTAGCCATAAATAAAACCTTAAAAACAAGAATGATTATTTCTGCCTTTGAAAGCCTCTCTCAGTCTCATAACTTACAATACTACCTTCACAATAGTATGCATAATCTGACTAAGCCATCAGAATTCTGTGAGGAAACAATGCATTTAAACAGATGTGATGACCTTTTACTCTGCCTAGAATAGTAATCTCAAAGCATAAACCACTTACCACCTGCTTCAGAATGTTTGTTTAAATTCTTTGGGGTAAAATGCAGAAATCTATATTTATCACAATTTACCAAGTAATTCTTTTTTAAATACTGAAGTTTTAGGGCCTCTTAGAAGAGAACTAGTGTGAACTCTGAAGTCCTTAACTGAAAAAGTCCAGATATTCCTCTTTATCAGTCTTGACAAGCACAGAGTCCTGAGCCTCCATTCCACAAGAATGCAGTCTTGAATTAGTCTTATCACTTTAATGTTCAAATCTAGAGTGTATGAGATTAGTCCTCCATGCAAATGAGCTGAGTGAAAGGCTTAACATTTTTTAGCCTAGTTTTTTGCCTTTGTTTCTGTTATCCTGGCCAGCATTCTGATATCACTACTGGTTTGCAACTTTACAGTTCATTTGGTTGGGGAGTATTAATATAATAATTAGGCCATATTTTTCCACAGTAGAAATTTGACCAGTTACTCAAATTCAGCTGCTGGATAAAAACTTTTCTGAAAAGAAGGAATTAAAGGAAATTGATGGCTTATTTGACTTTCTTCACATTCCATGTTTGCATATAATGCTATATTGTATCCAACATACTGTGTTTTCTTAAATACGAGCAATGGCTAATATCAATTCTGAGTGGATCATCACCTCTGGAAGCCGAATAACACAATGCTTACTATTGCTCTCACAGGTAACACTATAACTAGTTTAGTTCCCTGGGTACCTGGTTTGATTTTCTCCCATTTCCACCCACTCTGGCTGCTGCCTTCACAGTAAACCTCTTGGTTGCGATTGCAATCATGTTGACAGCCAATCCTTCAGAGTGAGATAAATTGGTAAAGCTGGATTCCAAAAAAAAAAAAAAAAAAATTTACTTAGAAATACAGAGTTCTTAAACATTTCACATAGGTTGATTTTAAATTAAAACATAAGGTTATAGTTTTATAAATTTTTATCAGGTATTTTCCTCTGGAATTGGATTCCAAATTACTTATGGAATTTGATTGTAGGGAATCAGTCTTACTTTGAGACAATTCTGACCTTCTTATCTGTTATCATGTACCTGTGATCATAGAAACAGACATAGGAAAGTGGCATATGTAAGATACATGTGTTTTTTAGCAATGTGATGTGTTCTTATTTATAGAATACGAAAAGATGACATCCTTCTCATGGGTTTACATATTTCTAAAATGTAATGCCAGATATTTTAAATATTTATTTTAGATACAGAAAAGGAAAACAATATTTTAAGTGAATATTTTTTTCAAATTCTTATTTATCTCTGTTAAAAGTAATAACAAAGTAGGTAACAACAACAACAACAAAACCAACACATTTAATAACTAATCTGGTGTTCTGTTACAAATTCAAAATTCATTGTTGTATTCCCTAGAATTATAAAATCTTATGAATGTTACAAATATTTTTAATCAGAATTGCCTTTAAATTATAATTTTCCCAAATTGGTTTTTAGATCCTCTATCTAAAACTGTACCACATGTCTGTCATCTGTTTTACTGTGGTGGCTTGCATGTTGCTGTGTTACTGGAAGCTTTGCCACCGGTATTGCAAATATCAGCAGGGTCACCATGGGTAGACAAATTTTAGCTGAGCTTCCAGACTAAGACAGACAAGGAAGAAGGATATGGCAGTCTACTTCTGAAAAAATTGACCAGTGAATACATTATGAATAGCAGTGGGGCATTGTCTGATATAGTGCACAAAGATGAGCCCCTTAGGTTGGAGGGCACTCAAAATACGACTGAGGAAAAGCTACCTCCTTGAAATAGAGTAGACCTTATTGATATAGATGGAGTCAAGCTTTTAGATCTTCATTTGCCAAAGTGGCATGACTCAAAATGAGAAGAAACAGTTGCAAACATCCACTGATAATCAGAACGTGGAATGTATGAAGCACGAATCTAGGAAAATTGGAAGCTGTCAGAAATGAAATGGAGCATCTAAACATCAATATCCTATGCATTAGTGAGCTGAAATGGACTGGTATTGGCCATTTTGAATCAGACAATCCGATGGTCTACTATGCCAGGAATGACAAATTGAAGAAGAAAGGTGCCATGCTTATTTGTCAAAAAAAAAAAATTCAAGATCGCTCCTGAAGTACAATGCTGTCAGTGATAGGATAATATCCATACGCCTACAAGGAAGACGAGTTAATATGACAATTACTCAAATTTACACACCAACTACTAAAGCCAAAGATGAAAAAATGGAAGATTTTTACCAACTTTCGCAGTCTAAAATTTATCAAACATGCAATCAAGTTTCATTAACAATTACTAGCAATTGGAATGCAATATGAATGAAACAATGAAAGATAGGTAGTTGGAAAATAGGTCTTGGTGATAGAAAGGACACCACGGATAGCATGATCAAACTTTGCAAGACCAATGACTTTTCATTGCAAATATCTTTTTTCGACAGCATAAACAGTGATTATATACGTGGATCTAATCAGATGGGTTACACAAGAATCAAATTGACTGTATCTGTGGAAAGAGACAATGAAAAAGCACAATATTATCTGTCAGAACAAGACCAGGGGCCAACTGTGGAACAGACCATCAACTGCTTATGTGCAAGTTCAAGATGAAGCTGAATAAAATTAGAACAAGTCCACTGGAGTCAAATTACTACCTTAAGTATATCCCACCTGAATTTAGAAACCATCTCAAGAATAGATTGTGACACATTGATTGCTAATGACTGAAGACCAGGCAAGTTGTGGAATGACATCAAGGACATGATACATGAAGAAAGAAAGAGGTCATTAAAAAGATAGTAGAGAAATAAAAGATCAAAATGGATGTCAGAAGAGACTCTGAAACATGCTCTTGAACATAGAGTAGCTAATGTGAAAGGGGTAATGATGAAGTAAAAGAGCTAAACAGAAGATTTCAAAAGGCTGCTAGAGAAGACCAAGTAAAATATTATAATGAAATGTGCAAAGTCCTGGAGATAAAACATCAAGAGGGAAGAAAACGCTAGGAAAAACTCAAACTGAAAGAACTGAAGAAAAAATTCTCACCTCGAGTTTCAATATTTGAAGGATTCTGAAGGGAGAATATTAAACGATGCAGGAAGCATCAAAAGAAGATGGCAGGAATACACAGAGTCACAGTACTGAAAAGAATCCGTTGACATTCAGTCATTTTAGGTGACAGAATATGATCAAGAACCAATGGTGCTGAAGAAAGTGGTCCAAGCTGCACTAAAGCCATTGGCAAAAAACAAAGCTCAAGGAATTGATGAGATGCCAATTGAGATGTTTCAGCAAACAGATGCAGCACTGGAGGGGCTCACTCATCTCTGCCAAGAAATGTGAATGACAGCTAGCTGGCCAATCAACTGGAAGAGATCCATATTTATACCCATTCCTAAGAAAAGTGATCCAAAAGAATGCAGAAATTACGGCACAATGTCATTAATATCACACACAAGTAAAATATTGCTAAAGATTATTCAAAAGCGGTTGCAGCAGTACATCGACAGGGAACTGCAAGAAGTTTAGGCCTTATTCAGAAGAGGATATGTAATAAAGGATATCATTGCTGATATCAGATGGATCTTGGCTGAAAGCACAGAATACCAGAAAGATTTTCACCTTTGTTTTATTGACTATGCAAAGTCATTCAACTGTGTGGATCATAACAAATTATGGATAACATTGCGAAGAATGGGAATTCCAGAACACTTAATTGTGCTCATGAGAAACCTGTACAGAGACCAAGAGGCAGTCGTTCTAACCGAACAAGTAGCCTGTATGTTTTAAAGTTGAGAAACATATGTGTCAGGGTTTTATCCTTTCACCATTCTTATTTAATCTGTATGCTGAACAAATACTCCAAAAAGCTGGTCTATATGAAAAGGAGCACAGCATCAAGATTGGAGGAAGACTCATTAACAACCTGCCATATGCAGGAGACACAACCTTGCTTGCTGAAAGTGAAGAGGACTTGAAACACTTCCTGATGAAGATCACAGACCATAGACTTTAGTTTGGATTACACTTCAACGTAAAGAAAACAAAAATCCTCACAACTGGACCAATAAGCAACATCATGATAAATGGAGAAAAGACTGAAGTTATTAAGGATTTCATTTTATTTGGATCCACCATTAACACCCATGGAAACAGCAGTCAAGAAATCAAATGATGCGTTGCATTTGGAAAATCTGCTGCAAAAGACCTCTTTACAGTGTTAAGAAGAAAGATGTCAGTTTGAGGACTAAGGTGCGCCTGGCCCAAGCCATAGTGTTTTCAATCGCCTCATATGCACGTGAAAGCTGGACATTTGAATAAAGAAGACCAAAGAAGAATTGACACCTTTAAATTATAGTGTTGACAAAAAATATTGAATATATCATGGACTGCCCGAAGAACTAACAAATCTGTCTTGAAAGAAGTACAACCAGAATGCTTACTAGAAGCAAGGATGGCAAGAATTCGTGTCACATACTTTGGACATGTTATCAGGAGGGATGACAGTCCCTGGAGAATGACATCATGCTTGGTAAAGTAAAGGGTCAGCGAAAAAGAGGAAGACCCTCAATGAGATGGATTGACACAGTGGCTGTAACTATGGGCTCAAGCATAACAACAATTGTGAGGATGGCACAGGACTAGGCAGTGTTTCAATCTTTTGTACACAGGGTTGCTATGAGTTGGAACAGACTCGACAGCACCTAACAACAACAATAGTCTACAAATGAGAATTTTGAATATATGTTAATGACTGTAAATTTATTCACCTCTCAACTCAATAAGAATTTGTAAATTCTAAGTGTGTATAATTTACTGAAAGAAATGTATCAATAGTTTTGGGCTTCTTTAAAGGAATGCTGGAATTCTTGCATATATCAGTGATGACTGGCTAGTCATCTACCTATTACTAGTATAATTTTAATTTCAAAGTAGACTAATAGGAGTTGACTGATGTCTGCCTGTGCACATTCTTAAGTGATAATAAGTATAAAATTACTCGTCAGTGGAGGCTTATGTCATAAATTGACTGTCTAAATGATGAATACATAATGAAATTAAACAGAATTGAGACAGATGGCTCTAGATTTTGATAAATGTGTGTATCTTCTAAATAAGATAATAAGTCTGCTGCCTGGAAGATCAACTGGGATATAATAACTTAGAAAACTAAATCATTTTATTGTTTGGCATTTATGAAACATGGTAAAAAGCAAATTCCATTTTAATTTATTTAAAATATAGCTTATTGTTTTCCTGAGCACTTGATTAAAAATGGAAAAGCAGATATTGTTGTTTTGTTTTCTACTTATATAAAACTATCTGGTTTGTTTTATAGACTTCGGAAAAATCATTTTAAAAACAAAATTTTGTAGATTAATGGCTTTTCTGGACAAAATAAAGGAATTAAAACAACATTTAAAGTGTTCTATGAAATTTCAAACATTAATGGTACCAGAAAGAAGAATAAAACTCTAAAATTAATTTGAAATCCCTTATTTCCTTTATATAAACTTCTGAAATAAACACAGGTCAGTATATTTTTTTATTCTGGGAAGATGCTTGGGTGCATGTTACATTAATATCAATATTTTTATACTTATTAAGCATTCTTAAATGATATAAAAATAGTAATATAATAAAAGTTTTAAAAAGGTTTGAATATGAGTATGCATTAAAAATATTTACTAAACAGATGACACTATTACTTATACTATGGCCTTTATTAGTATTTTAATGAAGCTTGTTTGCATAGTGGTTAAGAATTCAGCTGCTAACCAAAAGGTCAGCAGTTCGAATCCACCAGCCACTCCTTGGAAACCTTATGCGGCAGTTCTACTCCATCCTATAGGGACGCTATGAGTGGGAATCGACTTGATGGCAATGCATTTGGTCTGTTTTTTTTTTTTTTTTTTTTAGTTTAGTATTTTAATAATTATTTAATATATAAATTTAATTTAAAATATTTGTTGATAATTTATGGGTTTTGATACTCAGTGTAATAATGTAAACTGATATTGTGAAAGCACATAAAACAAAAAAATGGTGATACAAGCCTCCTAAAAGTTATATAAAAGGTATACAATTGAAGATCTAGAATGCACTTTATATATCATTTGATTTGTAATTTTCATTTTAATGATAAAGAAATTGGCACATAAATGGTATATTAATCACTGAATAGATCAATTCTCAAATTAATGAATGATTGATGGAGTAAATAAATGATTCTTAATTTATTTACATATGGATTAAATACTTTAAGAATGTTGTATAATTATTTCCGTAAAGGTCTTGCAGATCTTTATTACAATTGTTCTCAGGAACTACGTACTTTTGGTAGCTATTATACACTACATCTTTTTTAAAATATGGACTTTACTTTTGGTATAAAGAAATGATTTTTTAAAATAGTGATCCAAGTTACTTTGCTATTCTTTCGCATTAATTTTAGTAATTCTTCTGAGGAAGTTCTTGTAATTTCTGCATCAACAATCTTATATTTTGGACTATCTATGCTATTTTCTTCCCTTTATTTCCAATTTGCATGTCCTTTTAAAATTTCTTTTCTTTTACTTTATTTCTGTAGATAGGATTCCAGTTCTGTGTTGGAGATAATTTTAAGAAAGCGGGCATTTTTGATGTATTTCTGATTTTAAAGAAAATTCTTCAACTGTCTTACAAATTTGTTTGCTACTGGTAGAGACCCTTGTGAACTAAAGAAATTTTCTTTTTCTTTTTAGTTTATATTATTTCTTAATGCTAGCTTACTATTATTGGGTTTATTTTCTAACAAAAGTGAAATTAAATATGAATGAATCCATCATCTAGGAGGTGGAGCCAATATTATGTGATAGACAGATGCACCATGCCATGCCTCTACAGGAAAGACCTGAAAAACTAAGTAAAACAGATACAAACATGAATCCTGAAACCCTAAACATCAAATAAAGGAATAAAGAACTCAATCAATTGCCAAATGGAATATGAAACTAACAGAGAACAGAGAAGGAGGAGAGCTATGGAGTGGAGGTCCCCTACCAGCTAACACAGCACAGATTCACCATCTTGAAATATAGCCACCAAGAAACACAGACAGGGAGCATGGGAAGGGAACTTCATGGAGTTTCCAACAGGAGACGGAACACGCGATAACTAAGGATACACACTTTCCCATTCCCCACCCTTCTTCCCTGTACAAAGCCTCTGTCACTTTCCAAAGGGCCATGGTAGCTTGGCTTGACAGACACCAGCTCACTGCCACCCAGATTCACCATCCCGGACCTCAGCCACCAAGGACTGTGGACCAGGAGTATGGGAAGGTAACTTCACAGAGCTCCCAACGGGAGACACAGCACCTGCACCATTGGACGTGCCCTGCTGCACCATAGCTGAGTGACCACCCTTGCTCAAGTGAACAAGGTGGTGAGAAGTATTGTGCCCACAGGTGAGCAAGCAACAAAACATGCTTAGCCCACCTGTCAGACAAAACCAAATAAAACAAAAAAGCACGACGAAACAAACAAATCTGCAAAAAATAAATGAAAATAATTCCTGAATGTCCCAGAGACAGCAGACAATATCAAAACATACAAAAAAACAGGACAGAATGGCTCCAGAGAGTGGACAAAATAAAATAGCTGGTGACATTCCAATATAAAAAAAGGCACTGGAAGTACCTGATAGGGAATTCTAAACTCTAATATTCAGGTTATCCAACAGATGAAGGAAAATGCAGACAAAAATAGGGAAAAATAGACAAAAATAATGGAAAATACAGACAAAATCATGGAAAACACAGACTAAGCAATGGAAGAATTCAGGAAAATAATACTGGAACAAAATTTCAAAATAAACAAACAACAGAAATCATACAAAAACAGCAATTAGAAATCCAAAAGATAAGCATCAAGATTTCAGAAATGGACAGTGCGACAGAAGGGTTTAAGAACAAATCTGAAATAATGAAGAAAGGTTCAGTGAAATTGAAGACAAAACCTTGGGTACCACTTTCTTTGAGGAAAATTCAGAGAAAATAATGAGGAAAAATGAAGAAACCTTGAGAATGATGTGGGATATAATCAAAAGCAAAAATTTGTATGTGATCTGAGTTCCAGAACTGGGGGAGAAAACAGAAAACACAGAGATGATCACTGAAGATTTGCTGACAGAAAACTTAACCAATTATGAAAGACAAAAAAAAAAAAGACCATTCAAGAAGCTCAAAGAACCCCATGTAGGTTACACTCCAAAATAAAATAACCAAGACATATCATAATCACACTTGCTAAATCCAAAGAGAAAGAAAGAATCCTGACAGCAGCTTGAGAAAAACGAAATTACTTACAAAGGGGAAATAATAAGATTAATCCCTGATTACTCGGCAGAAACCATGCAGGCAGGAAGGCAATGGGATGACATATATAATACCTTGAAAGAAAAACAAACTACCAAACAAGAATAATATATCCTGCAAAACTCTTGCTCAAATATAATGGAGAAATTAGTACGTTTCCAGATAAACAGAAATTAAGGGAATAGCAAAAAACTAAACCTAACTTACTAGAATTATTAAAGGGAATCATTCAGTTAGAAAACCAACAGCATCAGACAACAACCTGAATCTTGGACACAAGACAGCATTATCTAGATACCAACCTAGATAATGAAGTCTCAAGGATAAAATAAAACTAAAATATTTACAACAGGGAATCTGAGAGGTCAATCTGTAAATGAAGACAATTAAACAGTATCAGAACAATAATTAGAACAATAAAGAGGGAATAAATGATGTAGGTATAGAGGTTTTAAATGGAGAAGTAGTCCAGGCAATATCAAGTAATAAAAGACTGGTTTAAACTTAGGAAGACAGGGATAAATTTCAGAGTAACCACAAAGATAGTTAACAAACCTATTCATCAAAATAATGAAGAAAAACATAAAGTCTCAGTAAACACAAAATCTACAAAAACAAAATGTCTTAGTCATGTAGCCAGGGCTTTTTTTTGTCAGGAGTTTTTTTTTTAATTACCTTTTAAATCTCTTCTTTTGTTATAGGTTTATTTAGTTGTTCTACCTCTGTTTGTGTTAGTTTAGGTAGGTAGTAAGTTTCTAGAAATTTACTCATTTCCTCTAGGTTTTCAAATTTGTTGGAGTAGATTTTTTCATAGTATTCTGTTATGATTCTTTTAATTTCAGTTGGGTTTGCTGTGATATTGCCCATCTCATTTCTTATTCGGGTTATTTGCTTCCTTTCCTGTTTTTCTTTTGTCATTTAGGCCAATGGTTTATCAATTTTGTTGATCTTTTCAAAGAACCAGATTTTTGTCTTGTTCACTCCTTCAATTGTTTTTCTATTGTCTATTTAATTCTGCTCTAATTTTTATTATTTGCTTTCTTCTGGTGACTGAGGGCTTCTATTGCTGCTCTGTTTCTATTTGCTCAAGTTGTAGGGTTAATGTTTTGATTTTGGTCCTTTTTTTTATTGTTGTAGTTTAAGTGAATGTTTACATATCACGTTAGTCTCTCATACAAAAATTTATACATATATTGTTATGTGACCCTAATTACTCTCCCTATATTGTGACGGCACACTCCTCCATTCCACTCCTGAATTCCCATGTCCATTCAGCCAGCTCCTAACCTTTATGACTTCTCATCTCACCTCCAGACAGAGCTTCCCATTTAGTCTCATGCATCTACTTGAGCTAAGAAACACACTCTTTAGGAGTATCATTTTATGTCCCACAGTCGAGTCCAATCTTTGAAGAGTTTGCCTTGGGAATTGTTTTAGTTCTGGGTTGACAGAGTCCAGGGACCATACTTTCTGTGGTTCCTACAGTCTCAGTCAGACCATTAATTCTGGTTGTTTTTATTTTTACTAGAATTTGAGCTCTGCACCCCACCTTTCTCCTGCTCCATCAGGGACTCTCTGTTGTGTTCCTTATCAGGGTGGTCCTTGGTGGTAGCTGGGAACTATCTAGTTCTTCTGGTCTCAGGCTGATGAAGTCTCTGGTTTATGTGGCCCTTTCTGTCTCTTGGGCTACTGCTTTCCTTGTGTCTTTGGTGTTCTTCAATCTCCTTTACTCCAGGTGGTTGGGACCAATTGATGCACATTAGATAGCCACTTGCTAGCTTTTAAGACCCCAGATGCCACTCACCAAAGTAGGATACAGAACATTTTCTTAATAAACTTTGTTATGCCAATTGACCTAGATGTCCCCTGAAAGCATGGTTCCCAGACCCCCGTCCCTGCTACTTTGTCCCTCAAAGTGGTTGACTGTATTCAGGAAACTTCTTAGGTTTCCAGTTGTGCTGATTTCCCCAGTAGTGTGTGCTGTCCTTCCCTTCGCCTAAGTTAAATCATGCCTACTATCTAGTTGAATAACCCTCACCCTCCCTCCCCACCCTTGTAACTATCAAAGAATGATTTCTTCTGTGTTTAAACCTTTTCTTGAGTTCTTATAATAGTGGTCTTATTCAATATTTGTCCTTCTGTGACTGATTAAATTCACTCAGCATGATGCCCTCCAGATTCCTCCATGTTATGAAATGTTTCACAGATTCATTGTTCTTCTTTATTGTTGCGTAGTATTCCAGTCTGTGAATATACCAAAATTTGTTTATCCATTCGTCTGTTGATGAGCACCTAGGTTGTTTCCATTGTTTTGCTATCATGAACAGTACTGCAGTGAACATGAACGTACATATATCTATTTGTGTGCTGGCTCTTATTTCTCTAGGATATATTCCAAGGAGCGGGATTGCTGGATCGTATGGTAGTTCTATTTCTAGCTTTTTAAGGAAGTGCCAAATCGATTTCCAAAGAGGCTGTACCATTTTACATTCCCACCAACAGTGTGTAAGTGTTCCAGTCTCTCTACAACCTCTCCAGCATTTACTGTTTTGTGGTTTTTGGAATAATGCTAGTATTGTTGGGTAAGATGGTATCTTACTGTAGTTTTGATTTGCATTTCTCTAATGGCTAATGATCATGAGCATTTCTTAGCCACCTGAATGTCTTCTATGGAGAAGTGCCTGTTCATATCCTTTGCCCATTTTTTAATTGGGTTATTTATCTTTTTGTTGTTGAAGTATTGCAGGATCTTGTGGATTTTAGAGATTAGATGCTGATTGGATTTGTCTTAGCCAAATTTTTTTTTCCCAGTCTGTACGTTGTCTTTTGACTCTTTTGGTGACGTCTTTTGATGAGCATAAGTGTTTGATTTTTAGGAAATCCCAGTTATCTAGTCTGTCTTCTGGTACTTGTGAATTATTACTTATGTTTCATATTCTGTGTATGCCATGTATGAGGGCTCCAAGCATTGTCCATATTTTTTCTTCCATGATCTTTATCTTTTTAGATTTTATATTTAGGTCTTTGATCCATTTTGAATTTGTTTTTGTGCATGGTTTGAGATATGGTCTTGTTTCAGTTTTTTGCAGATGGATATCCAGTTATGACAGCACTATTTGTTTTTTTTTTCTTTTTTTATTGATGTAATTAAATGAAGTTTACATTTCAAGTTAGTCTCCCATACAGAATTTTTTTTTTAACATACATTGTTATGAGACCCCCAACCGCTCACCCCATTCTGCAAAAGCACACTCCTCCCCTCCGCCCCTGATTCCCCATGAACATTCAACCAGCTCCTTACTCTGTCTGCCTTCCCCTCTAACTTCTGGACAGAAGCCACCCCTTTGGTCTCTTATAGCTACTTGTCTAAGAGGCACATTCTTCACGAGTATCACTTTATGTCCCACAGTCCAGACAGCACCATTTGTTAAGTAGACTGTCTTTTCCCCAATTAACAGAATTTGGGCCTTTGTCAAGTGTCAGCTGCTCATATGTGGATGAATTTATGTTTGGCTTCTCAATTCTGTTCCTTTGGTCTATGTATCTGTTATTGTACCAGTACCAGGCTGTTTCAACTACCGGGGCAGTAGAATAGGTTCTAAAATCAAGTAGTGTGCAGCTTCCAACTTTGTTCTTCTTCTTGAGTAATGCTTTGCTTATCTCGTTCTCTCCCCTTTCTACATGAATTTGGTGATTTGTTTCTCCATCTCATTAGAAAATGCCATTGGAATTTGGATCCTGATTGCACTGTATCTGTAGAAAGCTTTCGGTAGAATTGACATTTTCACAATGTTGAGTCGTCCTATCCATGAGCAAGGTATGTTTTTCCACTTATGCAGGTCTCTTTTGGTTTCTCACAAAGACACGGGATATATCACCCATCTCATTTCTTATATGGGTTATTTGCTTCCTCTCCTGGTTTTCTTTTGTCAGTTTGGCCAATGGTTTATCAATTTTGTTAACCTTTTCAAAGAACAATCTTTTGGTCTTGTTAACTCTTTCAATTGTTTTTCTATTCTCTATTTCATTTAGTCTGCTGTAATTTTAATTATTTCCTTTCTTCTGGTGCTCGAGGGCTTCTTTTGCTGCTCTCTTTCTACTTGTTCCAGTTGTAGGGTTAATGTTTTGATTTTGGCCCTTTCTTCTTTTTGAATGTGTGCATTTATTGCTAAAAACTGACCTCTGAGCACTGCTTTTGTTGTGTCCCAAAGGTTCTGGTAGGATGTGTTTTTGTTCTTGTTTGATTCTATGAATTTCTTTCTTCCATCCTTAGTTTCTTCTATAATCCAGTAGTTTTTGAGCTAAGTGTTGTTCAGTTTCCAGGTGTTTGATTTTTTTTTCCTTGCCTTTTCTGTTATCGATTTCGACTTTATGGTTTCGTGGTTAGAAAAGATGCTTTGTAATATTTTGATGCTTTGGATTCTCTTAAGGCTTGTTTTACGTCCTAATACGTGGTCTATTCTGGAGAATGTTCCATGTGCTTGTGAAAAGAAAGTATACTTGGCTGCTGTTCGGTGGAGTGTTCAGTATATGTCTATGAGATCAAGTTGGTTGATTGTAGCACTTAGATCTCCCGTGGCTTTGTTGAGCTTCTTTCTGGATGTTCTGTCCTTCACCGAAAGTGGTGTGTTGATGTCTCCTACCACTATTGTGGAGCTGTCTGTCTCTCTTTTCAATGCTGTTAGAGTTTGTTTTATGTATATTGGAGCCCTATCATTGGGTGTGTAAATATTTATTATAGTTATGTCCTCCTGGTGCACTGACACTTTAATCATTATCTAGTGTCCTTCCTTATCCTTTGTGGTGGATTTTACTTTAAAGTCTGTTTTGTCAGAGATTAATATTGCCACTTCTGCTCTTTTTTGAGTGCTGTTTGATTGATATATTTTTTCCATCCTTTGAGTTTTAGTTTGTTTGTGTCTTTAAGTCTAAGCTCTGTCCCTTGTAGGCAGCATATAGATGGATTGTATTTTTTCATCCATTCTGCCACTCTGTGTCTCTTTATGAGTGCATTTAATCCATTTACATTAATTGTAATTATTGATAGGTACTAGTTTAGTGCTGTCATTTTGTTTTGTTTTGTTTTTTTGTTATTGTTCACAGTTTCTTTGTTCCCCTTAATTTTCTGTGCTGAGTCATTTTTCTTTATGTACTTTCTTTTTATCTTTTTCATTGTTGTCAATTTTGTGTTTGCTGAGTCTTTATGTTTTTCTTGTTTTTTATTTTGATATATACAATTGTTGATTTCCTTTGTGGTTACCTTAAGATTTACCCCTATTTTTCTAAATTTATACCAATCTTTTATTTCTTTATATTGCCTTGACTCCCTCCCCATATGAAAGATCTATGACTACATTTTTTAGTCCCTCTTTTTTGTTTTAATGTTGTCATCTTTTCCATATTGATGTCTCTGTTTCCCTGTTTCAAGTGCTTCAGCTTTGATTTATTTTTGTGACTTTCCTAATCGGATTTATATCTGGTTGCTCTGTCCTGCATTCTAGTCTGGGGTTGTTGTCTGATGTTATTGATTTTCTAACTGGAGGACTCCCTTTAGTATTTCTTGTAATTTTGATTTGCTTTTTGCAAATTCCCTAAACTTCTGTTTATCTGGAAATGCCCTAATTTTGCCATCATATTTGAGAGACAGTTTTTCTGGATATATAATTCTTGGCTGGCATTTTTTTTCTTCAAGGCTTTACATATGTCATCCCACTGCCTTGTTGCCTACATGGTTTCTGCTTAGAAGCCTGAACTTAGTCTTATTGACTCTCCTTTGTAGATGACTTTTCGTTTATCGCTAGACACTCTTAAAATTCTCTCTATATCTTTGATTTTGGCAAATTTGATTACAATATGTCTTGGTGACTTTCTTTGGGGATCTTCCTTGTGTGGGGTTTGATGAGCATCTTGGATATATACCTTCTCATCTTTCACGATATCAGGGAAGTTTTCTGCCAACAAATCTTCAACAATTCTCTCTGTGTTTTCTGTTATCCTCCCCCCATTTTGTTATTCTAATTGTCTTGATAAAGTCCCATATAATTCTTACAGTTCCTTCATTTTTTAATTATTTGATTTTTCCTCAGATAAATTGGTGTCAATTGCTTTACCTTCAATCTCACTAATTCTGACTTCCATTGTCTCAGTTCTGCTCCTATGACGTTCTATTGAGTTGTCTAATTCTGAAATTTTATTTAGTCTTCTGGATTTCTGTTTGCTGTCTCTCTATGGATTCTTGCAGCCTGTTAAATTTGTCAATATGGTCGTCTATAATCTTCTTAAGTTCCTCTATTGCTTTGTCTGTATGTTCCTTGGATTGTTCTGTGTTTTGTCTGATCTCCTTCCTGATCTCTTGAAGAGTTTTGTATATTAATCTTTTGTATTCTTCCTCTGGTAATTCCAAAAAATTCTCTTCTTCTGGAAGATTTCTTGATTCTTTGTTTTGGGAGTATTCTGAAGCCATCATGATCTGCCTCTTTACATGATTTGATATTGACTGTTGTCTCTGAGCCATCAATTAGTTATTATATTTATTTATGTTTGCTTACTATGTTCTGGATTCTGTTTTGTTTTATTTTGATATGCCCAAATAGGCTGCTCCTGTAAGCTAGTTTGATTGTTGGTGCCGTTGAAGCTCTAATGTCCTATCACCAGGTGGTTAGATCTGTTACTAGGTATGTGAGGCCAGGATTCCATTTAATTTTTATTGTATGGATTCAGCTCAGATATCCAGGTAGTCAGTCACCAAGTGTGTGGTGCAGCCTCTCACCTACAGTCCTAGATGGGCGGGGGTGATTGGAGTAGGAACAGGTATCTGGCTGCAGTAGGGGGTCACGTGCTGAGCATGGCAGGGGTCTGACGGCCTCCCCTGAGTTTCTGGGAAGAAAGCATGTCCCTGTTCCCTAGAGCGCGTAGGTGGGTGAGTTTCGCAGCTGGACTATGGACGCCCAGTGCTGTTAGCTATAAGGACTGGGAGGCACTACTTATTCTTGGACCCTTGTTGTGGGTGGCTAGGTGGTGTGGGTGAAGCCACCAGTCCTCAGGCCCCTGAGGTGGGTGTAAGGATCCTGCGTAATGGGCAGAGCGGTATCAAATGTCATGAACCTACCACTCCACCATATAGCTGATATAGCTGAAGTTAGGCTTCAGGTATATACCCTGGTGTACTGTGGTAATGGGCACCTATGCTGTTGAAATGGGCCCACACAGGTCTACGTGGAGATGAAAGGCATTCAAAGTCCATGGACCTCTTATACCTTTGCATAGGCAAAGGAACTGTGCCTACCCTGAGTTCCCGTCTTATGGGAGCTGTCAGATTATTTTTTCCTCCTGTTTGTTACTTTGTTCCCTCTTTAAGGCCAGGAGAATGGCTCAGGGCACGTGACAGGTCCTACTTCTGGCCCAGGGAATGTGGCAATCACTGAAGCCAGCCAGGACCTGGTGCAGAGCAGGGAGGAGGCAGGTAAATAGGAGAGAGATTTTTCCCAAAGCGGGTGTTTTTTGATCCATGTGGTGGATTAGATGTACTTACTTATCTTTTGCCAACTGAGTGCCACTTTTCACTGGTTCTGGATGCTTGTAGACTCTTCTCTGTTCGGTCTCTCCTAATGTGGAAAATGCATCCCAAGTGCCACTGCTTGCCTCGCTGCACAAGCCAGCTGATCGAGCCTGCAGTGTGCCTCTTCCTGCCAGGTCAGGTCTGGCAACTCCTCCCTGTTTCTGAGCTGTCTCTCCCTCCACCTGCCTCTCAGTCCGATTCCTCAGCTTTGCCTTTGATATTCAGGGCTCCTAGATTGTCATATATAGTCAATTCACTTGTTTTTTCGGGTCTTTGTTGTAAGAAGGACCACAGAAAGCATCTGACTACTCTGCTATCTTGGCCCTGCCTTTCGTTATTCACATTTTTAAGGATTCAAAATTGTATTTGTCTTTGCTGCATTATTTGACAGTTAAGTAAGCATTAGCTTTATTTATCTGTGCCTGATTATGTTCATTATTTTAAATGTACATAGCCCATGTGAAAACTGGTATGCTAAAAATGAATATGAATAAAATATAAATATTTCTAAAACTAAGAGCTATACTCAATATAATGTATTATTTGTTTCTTTTTCCAGACTTTTCCACTGCTATGTTTTCAAATTCCAATTTTTCAGAGTAGTTTTCCAAAAATCATTTTTCTACTATGGTGTTATTTCATTAACTCTTATTGGGTGACTAATAACCATTTAATGTTAGCAACATTGTTTTACTAATTGATGTAGTATATACTTATAGATCTACATCATTGAATAAGCAATTATCATTAATGTCTGGATCAGATAATACTATCAGGTCTCAAGAACAATCAGGGAACAAGGGAAATAAAAATTATTAATATAAATGCATATACCTTGGGTCTGATTTACTTTTGGTAAAGTTTTAATGAGATGTAGGATTGCAAGTGTTGTTTCTCTGTTCCTTTTGGCCAGTACTTCATTAGAGAAACTCTTCTTTATTTAGTTTCCATTTAAAGAATAACAGTATTTTGAAATGCTTATTTTTCAAATGAGTTTTTCCTGAGATCATCTATTGTTAGCAACCAGATTGGCAAGCAGTGAAAATAAGCATCATTTATTTCTAATGACTATCAAATTGACAAGATCTAAGTGCTAGTTTTATTCTTCTAAAACTGCCTTTTCTTTGTTGGTATCTTACTGTTATTCTCAAAATCAAAATTGCGTTCTTTGAAATGTCCTTACTAAATCTGAGTAGTTTATACCTAACAAATCCCTTCTTTATTCTGATCACTAATTACATTTTTCTTGGTATTAAATAATAGTTACATATTTTTCTTTGTAATCCATGAATGTGCATAAGCACCCCTGATGAGAGCAAAGTATGAAAAAGCCCTCCACATTCCTTAAGCCTGTCAGTAATGCTAAATAATAACCAGAATTGAGAAGGGAGGAGGGTAATATACACAGGTATGCCATGTTATGGAACAAAAAGCATTATGAAAGATGTGTTTTACTACACTCAAGTGAAGACAATCCTGTTTCAGAGTATGTCCTTGTTTCTGAGAAATCAATTTTGCTTCTGATTGCATATATATATGTGTATATATATATATATATATATATGTGTATATATATATATATGTGTATATATATATATGTGTGTATATATATATATATATATATATATATATATATATATATATATATTCATACTCATTGCTGACAAGTTGATTCCAATTCCAACTCATAGCTCACAGTGACCCTATAGGACAGAGTAGAACTGCCCCATAGTTTTTCCAAGGATCAGCTGGTGGATTTGAACTGCCAACCTTTTGGTTAGCAGCCAAACACTTAACCACTGTGCCACCAGGGAAATCCTATATATATATTTCAGTTCCAAGTAGTTTCCGAGTAGTTACTTCTTGTTTGACAAGATCTTGGGATGACCATTTGTAACATAAGAATTAATCTTGTTTTAATCTATTCCTTCTTAGTATCTAATAATTTAATTACAGAAAAATTTTTTACCCCCCTTTATATTACCCTGATTCCCATTTTTCTGCTCCTGACTTTATGCATTTTCTAGATTCTCCACCCATCCAAAGATACAGTTAATGTTGATTAATGTTGATAAGCCACAAAGTAAATGTAATAAATGATGATTGCCCATTTGTTCCACCATATGCTTGTCTGTATGTTTGAAGTTAGGTTTTCCAACAGATTATAAGGGGATTGAAACCTCTGTGAATTCTTCCCAACATAAAACTTTATTATCAACTTAATATGCACATTGATATTTTTAATTTTCAGCTGAAAACTTTTTAAGGCGTCATACTTCTTCATTCTTTTATGTAATAGGTATTTATTGAGTATCTGCTATACATTCTGGGTACCAGGAATACAGTAGTAAACATAACAGACAAGGCCTATACCCTATGGCGTTTATATTCTAATTACACAGACTGAGAAAACTTAGAAGTAAGCAAATGGGTTCATAGGTAGTAGGAAAGAAATGAGTAGAAGGGAGTTTTACAGAGTAAATCACTGGGTTAGGATGGAGTTTATCAGGAAAACCTTCTCCCAGAGACTGGTATTTGAAAGAAGACCTGTATGATTGAGAAGCAGCTGAGAGACATGTGCTTTAGGAATAGGAAGAACAAAATCATAGGACCCAAGGTGAGAATGAGCATGCTATATTTGAATACAAACAACTTTAATGCTGCTACAGTGTAGCTTGTAAAATGAGGTTGAAGAGGTCATAAGGAAGTGCCTCATGAAGAAAGTTTTAGAAGTTTGTATTTTATTATAAATCAGTAAAAAAGTTATTGGAGATTTTTCAAGCTGGGAAATCACATGCTTTATATCTTAAAATGAAAACTCAAATTCTGGTTTGAAAACAGCAGTAAAGGCAGCATTTTCTCATTTTCTTCCTATAATTCATCCAAAAACACTGAGAAGAACTAACAAAAAACACTAACTCCATTATGAGCAAAATACATGTAATCCCAAACTATAAATTCAGTGAAAACTGTTAAAAGCAGAAGGTTGCTAGACAGACCTTCACAGGAAATGAAGTGGAGAGAGAATTCATGATTTTAGATTTTAGGAAAAAACAGTAAAGGGAACTGACAGACAGAATTAAAATACCAAAATATTTTATGTCAAAAAAAATTAAAGGAAGGAAAGGTGGGAGTGAAAGAGGGAGGGAGAAAGGAAAGAAGGAGGGAGGAAGAGAGGGAGGGAGAAAAGGAGGGAGGGAAGGAGCGAAGGAAGGAAGGAAAAATAAACAAACACAAATTAAAACATGGAAAAATTGTTAAATAATGAAAAATTATTATTTTTGATGTATTTCTAACTCTATAAATAGAATACTACGTAGACACTAGAAGACCAAGGCATTATTTTAACAATACATATACCCTGGGTCTGGACCTGCAAAGCTAACCAGCATGCATAGCCTTTGCTTTGTGCACTTGCTCAGATTTATTTTTCTATCATCAACTTCCTCTGCTTATTTTTATGCTCTCTTCCACCAAAACTTTGGCTTTCAGATGGACTACTAGAGCTTGTTTAGCCCCATTATACTTCAAAATCTTTCAAATACAGTTTCCAACACACCCTGCTTCATACTCTAAAGACTTCCTCAACTACTGAGGAATGGCAATTTCTCAGATGATATTTTTGAGTAAAGCAACATCATAATTTATGGATTTATTGCCCCTTGGGTAAGGCATGGTAGCATAAATGTCTGTGTCTATGAACAACATAGCCTTTATTTAGCAGTATATACATTCTTCTTCTAAGCTTCCTTAGAAGGGAGGATGGCGAAACTTTGTCCTCGTTACTTTGGACATGTCATCAGGAAAGATCAATTGCTAGAAAAGGAAATCACGTTTGGTAAAGTGGAGGGTCAGCAAAAACGAGGGAAACCCTGCATGAGAGATTAAAATGGTAGCTGTAACAATGAGATCAAATATATGAATGATTGTGAATATCGCTCAGGACTAGGCTGTTTTGTTCTGTTATATGTAAGGTCTCCGTAAGTAGGAGCTAACTCCCGGGCAACTAAAAACAACTCTCTTCTTCCAGTACAGTGTCAAAGATGCAACCACTAATCTATTGCTAGTAAACTGCTAAATTAACAAGGCTTTCTGGAGGATTAATTGGAAATATCTATTAAAATTACCAGTATTTCTACATCAAGGAGTCTCTTCTATAATCCCCTATGTGTAGATTACTATACACAAATTTGAAGCATGGTCTGGAAGATCGAAGATTGGAAACAATCTAAATGTTTATTAATTGAGGCCTCATTTAATAAATTGTTACATCTATTTAATGGAATAATTCTGCTGACATATGGATTAGAGATTTCATTAAATTTTGATATAAAATTTTCTCCACTGCGTATTGTTAAATTAAAAAAAAACAGGTGCAGATCATTATGCATATTATGGAAATGGATATATATGTATATTGCTTGTGTATGTTCCAAATATTTCAGATATAAAGAAGAATGCTAACATTTATTACTCTTGAGTGTCTTCTCAGGTATCCAGGAGACAGGTGGGTATTGGGAAAATTTTAGCTAAATTTAATTTTGAATCTTTTTAATTTTCAGTGATGAGATGGTAACTACCTATTTAAATGACATCAATAAAAATAAAACAAAATCATTATAAGTTATAAGGAAAATAAATTACAAGGTGTTAAGTTCAGAGATCACTTATGAAGCCCTTGAAATCTTGAGAGGTGATACTGCTTTGAATTAGTAGGCAGATTTGAGATGCATTTTTAAGTACAATTGATACTATCTGTTGACTAATTATAGATGGCGGAAGGGTGAAAAAAACTGAGGGACCAAGATTAACTCCTAGAGTCTTGACTTAATCAGCAGGGTGAATGATAATATTACTTTTAGAGATAAGGGACATTTTAGGGAAACAAAAAAAAAAGTGTGGTGGAACCAAAAACCAAAACCAGTTGCTATCGAGTTGATTCCATCTCATAACTACCCTATAGGACAGAGTAAAACTACCCCACAGGGTTACCAAGGAGCACCTGTGGATTTGAGCTGCCAACATTTTGGTTAGCAGCATGAATATATATTAGTTTACTAAGGCTGCTGTAACAAAGTACCACAAACCGAATGGCTTAAAACAATAGAAATTTATTCTCTCACAGTTCTGTAGGCTGGAGGTTATAAATCAAGATGATGGTTGGGCCATGCTCTCTTTAAAGGCCCTAGGAAAGAGTCTGTCTCATGCCTTTTTCTTAGCTTCTGGTGTTGCTGGCAATCCTTAGCATTCCTTACTTGGAGATACATCACTCGGTCTCTGCCTCCATCACCCCATTGCATTATCCCTGTGTGTCCCTGTCTTCACACGGTTGTCTTCTCTCTGTGCGTTTGTGTGTCTCTATTCCTTTTCTTAAAGACACAGGTCATATTAGATTAGGGTCCACTCTAATCTAGTATGACCTCATTTAACTTAATTATACCTGCACAGACATTATTTCCATATATGGTTGCATTCACAGGTACCAGGGGTTAAGACTTCAGTCTATCTTTTTGGGGGATACAAATCAACCTATAACAGAGTGGTATAAGAAATACGTGATTGCCTCTTGAGAGATTATAAACCGATTATTGAAGGAATTTCAACTAATTCAACCATGAATTTCCCATAATGCAATCCAGCACCGATGTGATTATCTGGCACTCTCCAGGACACTAATGATAAAAACATGAATAAAGCAGTCATGCTACCTGCTTTCATGGTAACTGTGGTTACCATTAAGAAATGGACATTGTTCATTTGCACCACTAAGGGAAGTCAGTCAGAGAGGACTTTTCTTGAGGAAGACTGCCTGGGCTGAGATATGAAGACGAGTAGAAGTTGACTTCAGTAAATGGGACCTGTATAGAAAAGGGAGTAACTGGGTGGTACAAATGGTTAATGTGCTAAACTGCTAACCAACAGGTTGTAACATGCACCAGATGCACCTTGGAAGAAAGTCATGAGGATCTACTTTCAAAAAGTAGAAAATCCGATGTGACACAGTTCTACTCTGACACACATGGGGTTGCCATGAGTCAGAATCGACTTGAAAAAAATTTTTTTTCATATAAAAAAAGGGCCTTAGGATAGGAAAAAACAAAGATTATTTGAAAAACTGAAAGAAAACAACTACAGATAAAGTGAAGAGGTAGACAGGAGCCAAAACACAAAAGGTCTAAGTGTAGAGGGCAGATATTGAAGCTGGGTCTGTAGCAAGTACATTAAAAAATTATCTATATGTAACAGATACCTGGGGGAAACAAAGCAAGGAAACATCTTTCCCCTTCCTTCTAATGAATTTTTACTTCTATTTAAATGTTAAAAATCATTCGTTTCAAAGAACTTTGTCATTATTTTATTATCATGCTTAATAGGTTTATTTATTTATTTATTTATTTTTGGATAGCACTACATAAAAAAATTATTTCACAAATGGATAGCTACTGTTAGGATAATTTTACAGCACAGCAATTCTCTCAACATATTTATTGTTGAAAATATAGACTTGGAAATGTTAACATTAATTTTAAATTAAAAGGATCCACGTGTAACATATGAATTAAATTTTACTATTGTAATATCATAACACAGTTGGTATTAAAAATGGTGGTCATAAGGGGGAAAAATAATTTAGTTAAGAAAATAGAAAATGCCTTAATGACATAAATGATAGAACGGAATGACTAATGGCCATGCTGTGTGCTTAATATTGGTGTTACCTCTTAATGCCAAGCAATAGAGCAAACAAGGCATTTTTATTAGGTTTTTTTTTTTTTTTTTTACATTTTGTCACACAGTGCCAATTTGTAGCTACTGGTAATTAAAATGACATTAAACAGCACTATTTTCAGTTCTACAATATTTCACAGTAAAACTCTCACAGAAAGTGCATCACTAATTCTACAGACTCAATTATACAAAAGGTATTACTGTGTCCTAGTGTGGAAATCATGATACATTATACAATTGCCTACAAAAGAAGACTTCAGTTTGGAAGTTATTCATGTACTACCTTTTACTGCTTTTTAAATTGATTCATGCATATGTGATTTGTCTGACCAACAATCCTGAAAGATTATAGGATAGAAAAATTATAAGCTATTCTTTCTTTTAATACCCATAGGGCCAATGATGAGTTTAAACAATGCTTAATAAACAAGGTGTTTAGAAATGCTTACAGACGCATAATGAAATAACAGATTTAGTGTAAGAAACACCTGTGTTTAACTTCCGTTTTTCTCTCTCTCCCTTTCTGACTGTCTCTCTGTTTTCCTAGCCTCTTCTCCCCATCTTCTTCCTTTCTCCATCTCTTTTAACCCTGTGTAAGTCTCTTTGTTATTTCTAAAAAGAGCATCTTAACACATTACTACTAGATTGTGATACTCGTTGCCGTCAAGTTGATCCTGACTCATAGTAACCCTGTAGAACAGAGTAGAACTGTCCCATAAGGTTTTCAAGGCTCTAATCTTTACAGAATGGTCTTTCTCCTGCAGATTGGCTGGTGGATTTGAACTGCTGATGTTTCGTTTAGCAGTGGAAGCCTTAACCACTGCTCCACCAGGACTCCTTACTAGATTATGATACATAGTAAAATTAAATTGCATTTTATCTTTCTCTAAGTCTATGTTTTCCAAACCATTTGTAAATCATTAAACTATAGCTATAAGTAATATAAATAGAATATATTCTCCAAGACATATGATGATTAGTCATTCACTCAGCTAAACACTAAAATGCATATAAAAATAAAAAATAACATTAACTGTATTAGAATATAAATGACAATTTATTGCTTGGATAGGAATGTGATTTTTATTACAAATAAAATTATTATACTTTAATTTTTGTTACATATACCAGCTGAAGTTAGTCCAGTCTATTGCTACTTAATAGAGGACCAATCTCATGCACTAAACAAAAGGGAGGTACAAACTCATTCCTAACTCATTCCCCGCCTTTTGGTTCAACTTCTGCTGCTGCTTTATAGCAGAGGCTTATATCACAGTTCTGAAAGAAGTAACAACCTATTATTTCTTCATTGTATCTTCTTTAAGGAGATGTTTCAAACACTGGTCTCTACTGGTTCTTGAATCAAACAGTATCAGCAAGACTACAAGACTGTCATCGGAAGACAGATACAGGTCAGTGTAGATGTTCTTGAATAATATATCTGCCTCTAATTTTAAGAATTCTTATAACCCTGGAGCTACTTAGTTTCCTCTATTTACCCAGTAAAATGCCAAAATATTACTTTTCATGCTTTACTATTTTGATAATTAAAAAAAAATGTTTCAATATTGAAAATTCAGAAAACTAAAAGAAGGTTTATATTATCTGATGGAATAATTTTCTAAAAGCCCACGTTTATGCCGTTTTTTCCTTTAATACCCCAGCATTTGCAAAACCAACATTAAAACAACAGCAGTACCACACACACACAAAAAACAACTCTCTTATACATACTTATTTTCTAATAAATCTTCATGTAACGTTATGAGGTTTGACGCCAAATTATAATTAAGTAACATCAGAGATATGGTGTTTATACCTGATGGGGTTTGTCTAGGTATATTTGCTGGCAGCACCAATTTTAAAAAGGACAATGAGTGGTAATTGTGAGTTTAAGACTTGCTTAGAGGCATGATGGGTCTTGCTGTACTTCTTTTCTTTAACGTAATGGGTTCTATACAATTTTGATAAAAGACAAAGATGCTTAAGTAATATTAAATACAGAGAAAGTTTCAAATGTCAAAAATCACATTACATTAATAGTCCTCACTTAATTGACATGTATGATGTAATTGCTACACTCTCAATTTCATTAAAGAAATATAAATACTAATTATCTCCTTATTTTAGTGCCCAGAGACTTTCTCTTATTTCATAATCATCTCCATGTTTTTAGCAGCTTTTTCACTTAGACTATTAAAATTATTAGCCCACTGGGGACTACTCTTCGCATTGTTTAGTGTTGTGTCTATTTCATTTTCAATATATCTTGATTAATTTGATTTTAAGCAGATTCTTTATTCAAAATTTACATTCAAAATAATGTTTCTGTTCTTTTTATTCAAAGATATAGAAACATTAAAGTTTTTCAAATGTTAATTGTAAATGTGAGGTTTTTTTTTCTACCAAGTCTATTTTGCAAATTTTCAAGACCAAAGAAAATCTAAATCAGATACTTTTCACCAGATATTTTTATTTACTTTTAAGACTTTTAATTCTAGAAGATGTTACTGTAATTGGATAGTGATCTTTATAACAAACAGGCATTAGAAATGCAGTGTAATCAAACATGACTCTTGGGTATATAGAGGAATATCATATCATTAACAGTAAAATACAGCTATTAGTTAACAATACAATGCCATGGAGTTCAAATTTATCCATTTATTTCTCACATATTCTCATGCGATTTTCTCTTTTCCTTGGTGTGATGGTTAATGTTATGTGTCAGCTTGGCTAGGCCAAATTCTCAGTGATTTGACAGACATTTTGTAATCATCCCCCATTTTGTGATCCAATGTGAGTAGCCAATCAGTTGAAAGAGGAATTTCCTTCGGAGTGTGGCCTGGCTCCATACATGTGGATGTTCTGGCAAAGCTCTCTCTTGATCTTGTGCTTGTATCTTAGTTTGACCTCTAGCTCTCAGAGAAGCCTTCAACCAGTCCCTGACCTGCAGATTTTGGCTTTACCAGCACCTGCAACCCTGTGAGCCAACAGCCTGCCACCTGACCTGCAGAATTTGGGTTTGCAGTCCCTGCAAACATGTGAATCAGTGGAAGTATTCAGTCTGCCTCATGACCCATGGGTTTGGGACTTAACAGCCCCCACAACTGTGTGAACCATTTCCTTGAAGTAAACCTGTCTATATAAATTTATACTTATAATTCACTGGTTTTGTTCCTCTAAAGAAGCCAGCCTAAAACACATGGGCTAAGTCTGTTCCTGATTTTAGTACACAATCTTGATCACAGAACTTTGGCAACAGATGACATAAAGCATGCAATTATAGTATCTTGTTCTTCTTCGTTGCCATCCAGTCAGCTCCTGGTGCCTTTATGTATAACTGAGTAAAATGTTGCCCTGGTCCTCTGCCATCTTCATGGTCATTGGTATATTTAAATCCATCATTTTAGCTATTGTGTCAATCCATTTCATTCTGGGTTTGCCTTGTTTTGGTTGACTGTCTGCTTTATCAAACATGATGTCCTTTTTATCAATAGGTCTTTCCTCATGATCTGTCCAAAGTAAGTGAGTCAACACCTCCACAACCTTGATTCTAAGGAGCATTCTGGTTGTATTTATTCTAAGACTGATGTGTTTATTCTTCACTGTATATTCAATATTCTTCACCAACATAACAGTTCAAATGTATCAATTTTTCTGACTTCCTTTAATATTGTTCAGCTTTTGCATGCATATGAGGCAATTTAAAAGACTATGGCTTGGGTCAGGTACACCCTCGCCATCCAAGTCAAATTTTTGCTATTTATAACTTTAAAGGGGTCTTTTAAAGCAGATATGTACAATTCAATATATTGTTTGGTTTCTTGACTGATACGTCTATTGGGTTTGGTTGTTGATCCAAGTAGAATAAAATCATCGACAATTTCACTTTGTTCTTCATTTATCATGATGTTGTTTATTCATCCAATTGTGAAGAGTTTTGATTTGTTCACATTCAGGTGTAGTTCATACTGAAAGCTGTTGTTTTAGAACTTCCTCAGTAAATGCTTCAAACTGTCTTTATTTTCTGCAAGGTTGTGTCATTAGGAATTATCAAGAGGCATCTTAAATTGATGGTAATATAACAATTAGAATTATTTTCACTCTATGTGTCTAGAAGCCCTACTTATAATGGTTAAAACAAAAAGGAAGTTTATTAGCACATATATGTAAATAATTTCAGATGTTCCATTTCATTCAGGCATGGCTGAATTCAGAGTTCCAAAAATATTATCAATGTTCAATGTCTCCTTATCTCTCAGTTCTACCTTCTACTGTATTATCTTTGCCTCAGTCTTAAAGTGCTAGCAAAATGATGACCTCCAATATAGCCATAACATCCTTAATATTCCTGGTTCAGCAGAAAAGAATGAAAGTTTCATTCTCAGAATACTAATAAAATATTCTCCTCCTATTGCCTTGTGTAGTTCTTTTATTCGCACTCACTGGAATGTAAGCTCTTTGAGAGCAGAAATTTTGTTGGTCATTCTCACTATGATACTTTGTAGATCTTTAACAAGTATTTGTAAAATTTTAAGAAAAAAAATTAATGGATTCCTCTTTGGCTCTAACTGGTTCACATACATTACTCATGATTAAATTACTGTATATATAAGAAGAAAACAAAATAAATTTATTTAGACTGAAGTCACATGCTCCAAATTGGCTCAGAGAGCCAAGTCAGCTTCATCAGAACAGTATTAGAGAAAGCAGAGGGAAGGGCTTCCAAATAAATATTTGGATATTTTAATATAAAAAGCTATAAGGAATGGGATAAAAATATCCATTTCATTCCAAATGTTTTGATTCCCAATGTCTATACATATCTGTGTGTGTGTGTGTGTGTGTGTGTGTGTGTGTGTGTGTATACAAAAATGTCCCCGCCTACATAAAACATATTCATCAACTTCCCCACACCCATCTCCAAGGGAGATGCATCCAGTTTCAAATCTTGGATCTCTAGGTAATATTCTGTTCACTAGGTCACGTCCAAAGTTTGTTACTAATGATCTGGTCACCTATAGACAAATAAAATATTTAACCATCCATACGTATCGAATCCCCACATGTCTGTCAATTTGTCGTACTGTAGTGGCTTGCATGTTTCTGTGATGCTGGGATCTATACCACTGGTATTTCAAATATCAATAGTGTCACACATGGTGGGAAGGTGTCAGCTGAGCTTCCATACTAAGACAGACTAGGAAGAAGGACCTGGTGGTTTACTTCTGAAAAAACTGGCCTTATGGAAACCTTATGAATAGCAGCAGAAAATTATCTGACATAGTGTCAGAAGATGAGCCCCTCAGGCTGGAAGGCACTCAAAATACAACTGGGGAAGAGCTGTCTCTGCACAGTAGAGTCAACCTTAACGACGTGGATGGAGTCAAGTTTTCAGGACCTTCATTTCCTGATGTGGTATAACTCAAAATGAGAAGAAACAGCTGCAAGCCTTCATTAATAGTAGGAACATACAAAGTATGAATATAGGAAAATTGGAAGTCGTCAAAAATGAAATTGAACACATAAATATCAATATTCTATGCATTACCCTGGTGGTGTAGTGGTTAAGAGTTATGGCTGCTAACCAAAAGCTCAGCAGTTCATATCCACCAGGAGCTCCTTGGAAACCCTACGGGGCAGTTCTGCTCTGTTCTATAGGGTCACTATGAGTCAGAATCAACTCCACGGCATTTTTTTTTTTTTTTTTTTTTTTTGCATTGGTGAGCTGAAGTGGACTAGTACTGGCCATTTTGAATCAGAAAATCATGTGGTATACTATGCTGAGAATGACAAATTGAAGAGAAATGGTGCTGCATTTACCATCAAAAATAACATTTTAAGATCTATCCTCAAGTACAATGTTGTCAGTGATAGGATAATATCCATACACCTACAAGGAAGACAAGTTAATACAACTATTATTCAAATTTACAGACCAAACACTAAGGCCAAAGATGAAGAAATTGAAGATTTTTACCAAATTCTGCAGTCTGAAATTGATCAAACACACAATCAAATGCTTTGATAATTATTGGTGATTGGAATTTGAAAGGTGGAAACAAAGAAGAAGTAACAGTAGTTGGAAAATATGACCTTTGTGATAGAAACGATGCCAGAGATTACATGATAGAATTTTGCAAAGCCAATGACTTCTTCGTGCAAATACCATTTTTTCACCAATATAAACAGCAACTTCACATGTGGACCTTGACAGATGGAATATACCGGAATCAAATCAACTACATCTGTGGAAAGAAACCATGGAAAAGCTCAATATCATCAGTCAAAACAAGGCCAGGGGCCGACTGTAGTACAGATCATCAACTGCTTATATGCGAGTTCAACCTGAAGCTGAAGAAAATTAGAACAAGTCCACAAAAGCCAAAGTATGATCTTGAGTATATTCCACCTGAATTTAGAGACCATCTCAAGAATAGATTTAACACACTGAACACTAAGTAACGATTTAAGACCAGACAAGCTGTGGAACGACATCAAGGACATCATACTTAAGAAAGAAAGAGGGCATTAAAATGACAGGAAAGAAAGAAAAGACCAAGATGGATGTTAGAAGAGACTCTGAAATTTGTTGTTGAAAGTAGAGGAGGCCAAAATGGCAGAGTAGTCAGATGCTTATTGTGGTCTTACAACAAAGACCCCCAAAAAACAAGTGAATAAATTGTATATAACTATCTAGGAGCCCTGAACATCAAAGGCAATGTTGAGGAATCAGACTGAGTGATGGGGGAGGGAGAGATTGTTCAGAAACAGTGAGCAGTTGCCAGACCTGACCCAGTGGGAGACTGAAACCTTCAGGCCGAATCAGCTACGGTCCATGATGAGGCCAGCAGTGCCACTCCAGGGGTGTTTTCCACATTGGGAGAGGCCCAGCAGCAAAGAGTCTACTTGGCCATCCAGAACCAGTGAAAAAAAGCACTCATGTGACTAAAGATAAGTACTTTCATCTGGCCTACTACAGGGATTAAAAAAAAACCAAAACACTCCATTTGGGAAAAAACTTTGTCCCATTTACCAACTCCCCTCCCCTCTCAGCAATGGGTCCCAGGCTGGCTTTATCGATTGCTGAGTCCCTTGGGCCAGAAGTAGGAACCTTAATGTGCCCTGAACCAACTCCTGGCCTTGGAGAGGGAACAAACTAACAGGGAAAAAAATAAGCTGCCGGCTCCCCTAAGCCAGGACCTCAGGGTTGGCACAGCTCTGTTGCCTCAGCATAGGCATAAGGGGTCCACAGACTTTGAATGCCTTTCACCCCTGCATAGACTTTTGTGGGCCTATTTCAACAGTGTAAGCCTTCACTACCACAGTACAACAGGGCATATACCTGCAGTCTATCTTCAACTGTTTCAGCTGTGAAGTGGCAGGTTTGTGATATTTGACACTGCTCTGCCCATTAAGCAGGCTTCTCACTTGCTCTCATCAGGGGTTTGAGGACTGGTGGCTCCACACACACTACCTAGCCACCTGTGACAGCGGTCCAAGAATAAATGGTGCTCCCCAGTCCTTACAGTCAACAGTATTGGTTGCTCACAGTCTGGCTGCAAAACTCACCTACATACTCAGTCTAGGGAAAAGGGACATGCTTTCCTTTCAGACACTCAGGAGCAGCTGTCAGCCCTCTGCCTTGCTTAGCATGTGACCCCCTGCTGCAGCCAGATACCCATGCCTACACCAGTCACCTATGCCATCTGGGACTGTAGGTGAAAGCCTGCACCACACACTTGATGACTACCTGGACACCTGAGCTGAATCCATACAAGAAAAGTTAATAGACATCTGGGCTCACATAGTTAGAGATCTAACCACTTGGTGACAGGAAGTTAGAGCTTCAAAGGCATCAATAATCAAACCAGTACACAAAAGCAGCCTATCTGGGCATATCAAAACAAAACAAAACAAGAAGCTAGGGCACAGTAAGCAAATATAAAATTTAAAAAAATTATAATAACTTATTGATGGCTTGGAGACAACAGTTAATATCAAGTCACATAAAGAGGCATACCATGATGGCTTCAGCAAGCTCCCAGAATAAAGAATCAATAAATTTTCTGGAGTAAGAGAATTTCTTGGAATTACCAGAGGCAGAATACAAAACTCCTTAAGATACTAGGAAGGAAATCTGACAAAACGCAGAGAGACAAAGAGCATACAGACAAAGCAGTAGCAGAACTTAAAAAGGTTATTTCAAAGCATAATTACGAATTTAATAGGCTGCAAGAATCCATAGAGAGACAGAAATCAGAAATCCAGAAGATTAACAATAAAATTACAGAATTAGACAACTCAATAGAAAGTCATAGGAGCAGAACTGAGGCAGTAGAAGTAAGAATTCGTGAGACTGAATATAAAGCACTTGACACAAATTTATTTGAGGAAAAATCAGATAGAAGAATTTTTAAAAAATTAAGAAACTGTAAGAGTTATGTGGGACTCTATTAAGAGAAATAACCAACAAGTGACTGGAGTACCAGAATGGGGTGAGGGGGATAACAGAAAATACAGAGAGAATTGTTGAAGATTTGTTGGAAGAAAACTTCTCTGATATCATGGAAGATGAGAAGATATCTATCAAAATGTTCATCAAACCCCACATAAGATAGATCCCAAAACAAAGTCACCAAGTCATATTATAATAAAACTTGCCAAAACCAAAGATAAAGAGAGAATTTTAAGAGCGTCTAGAGATAAATGAAAAGTCATCTAAAAAGGAGATCAATAAAAATAAGCTTGGATTACTCAGTAGAAACCATGCAGGCAAGAAGGCAATGGGATGACATATATAAAGCTCTGAAGGAAAAAAAAAAAATTGCCAGCCAAGAATTATATATCCAGTAAAAGTATCTCTCAAATATGATGGCAAAATTAGGGTATTTCCAGATAAACAGAAGTTTAAGGAATTTGCAAAAACCAAACCAAAATTATAAGAAATAATAAAGGGAGTCCTCCAGTTAGAAAATCAATATCAGATAACAACGCAAGACTAGAACACAGGACAGAGCAACCAGATTTCAACTCAGATAGGGAAGTCACAAAAATAAATCAAAGATAAAACAATGAAAATAGGGAAACAGAGACATTAATACATAAAAGATGACAATACTAAAACAAAAAAGAGGGACAAAAAATGTAGACATAGATTTTTCATATACTGAGGAAGTCAAGGCAATATAAAGAAATAAAAATTAAATTCAGAAAAATAGGAGTAAATATTAAGGTAACAATCCTACACGTCAAAATAAAAAACAAGAAAAATACAAAGGATCAGCAAATACAAAATCAACAATGAAAAAGATGAAAAGAAAATACATAAAGAAAAACCACTTAGCACAGAAAATTAAATGGAACAAAGAAACTGTCAGCAACACACACAAAAAAAGACATCAAACTGACAGCATTAAACTCAAACCTATCAATAATTACGCTGAATGTAAATGGATTAAATGCACCAATAAAGAGACAGAGAGTGGCAGAATGGATTAAAAAAATGATCCATCTATAACTTAAAGACACAAACAAACTAAAACTCAAAGGATGGAAAAAATATATCAAGTGAACAACACTCAAAAAAGAGCAGGAGTGGCAATATTAATCTCTTACAAAATAGACTTTAAAGGAAAATTCACCACAAAGGATAAGGAAGGAAACTATATAATGATTAAAGCATCAGTACACCAGAAGGACATAACTATAATAAATATTTATGCACAAACAACAAGGCTTCAAAATACATAAACTCTAACAACACTGAAAAGAGAGATAGGCACCTCCTAAATAATAGGAGAATTCAACACTCTACTTTTGGTGAAGGATGGAACATCCAGAAAGAAGCTCAATAAAGACACTGACGATATCAACCAACCTGATCTCACGGACATATACCAAACACTCCACCCAACAGCACCTAAGTATACTTTCTTTTCCAATGCATATGGAACATTCTCCAGAATAGACCACATGCTAGGCCATAAAGCAAGCCTTAACAGAATCCAGAGCATCAAAATATTACAAAGCAGCTTTTCTGACCATAAAGCCATAAAAGTAGAAATCAATAATGGAAAAAGCAAGGAAAAAAAATCAAACACATGGAAACTGAATAACACCTTGCTCAAAAACTACTGGGTTATAGAAGAAATTAAGGATGGAATAAAGAAATTCATAGAATCAAATGAGAACGAAAACACATCTGACCAGAACCTTTGGGACACAGCAAAAGCAGTGCTCAGAGGTCAGTTTATAGCAATAAATGCACACATCCAAAAAGAAGAAAGGGCCAAAATCAAAACATTAACCCTACAACCGGAACAAGTATAAAAAGAGCAGCAAAAGTAGCCCTCGGGTGCTGGAAGAAAGGAAATAATAAGAATTAGAGCAGAATTAAATTAAATAGAGAGTAGAAAAACAATTGAAAGAGTTAACCAGACCGAAAGCTGGTTCACTGAAAAGATCAACAAAACCAATAAACTACTGGCCAAACTTACAAAAAAAAAAAAAAAAAAAAAAAGAAAGGAGAGGAAGCAAATAACCCGTACAAGAAATGAGATGGGTGATATCACAACAGGCCCAACTTAAATGAAAAGAATCGTAACAGAATACCATGAAATACTCTAACAAATTTGGAAACCTAGAAGAAATGGACAAATTTCTAGAAACTCACTACCTACCTAAACTAACACAATCAGAGGTAGAAAAACTAAATAAACCTATAACAAAAGAAGAAATTGAAAAGGTAATTAAAAAACTCCCAACAAAAACAAAGCCCTGGCCCAGAAGATTTCACTGGAGAATTCTACCAAACTTTCAGAGAAGAGATAACACCACTAATACTAAAGGTATTTCAGAGCATAGAAAAGTACGGAATACTCCCAAACCCATTCTATGAAGCCAGCATAACCTTGATACCAAAATCAGGTAAAGACACCACAAAAAAGGAAAATTACAGATCAATATCCCTCATGAACATTGATGCAAAAATCTTCAACGAAATTCTAGCAAATAGAATTCAGCAACATATCAAAAAAAAATAATAATAATAATTCACCATGATCAAATGGGATTTCTACCAGGTATGCAGGGATGGTTCAACATCAGAAAAACAATCATAGTAATCCATCACATAAATAAAGCAAAAGACAAGAACCACATGAACTTGTCAATTGATGCAGAAAAGGCATTTGACAAAGTCCGACACCCATTCATGATAATAACTCTCAAAAAAATAGGAATAGAAGGGAAATTACTCAGTATAATTAAGGGCATTTGTACAAAACCAATAGCCAACATCATCCTGAATGGAGAGACTTTGAAAGCATTCCCCTTGAGAACAGGAACCAGACAAGGATGCCCTCTATCACCACTATTATTCAACACTGTGCTGGAGGTCCTAGCCAGAGTAGTTAGACTAGAAAAAGAAATAAAGGGCATCCAGACAGGTAGGGAAGAAGTCAAAGTATCTCTACTTGCAGATGCTATGCTCTTATACACAGAAACCTCCAAAGAATCCACAAGAAAACTACTGGAACTAATAGAAGATTTCAGCAAAGTTTCAGGATACAAGATAAACATACAAAAATTAGTTGGATTCCTATACACCAACAAAGAGAACCCCCAAGAGGAAATCACCAAACTGATACCATTTACAATAGCCCCGAAGAAGATAAAATACTTAGGAATAAAGCTAACCAGAGACGTAAAAGACATATACAATGAAAACTACAAAACACTACTGCAAGAAACCAAAAGAGACCTGCATAAGTGGAAAAACATACCTTGCTCATGGATAGAAAGACTCAACATTGTGAAAATGTTAATTATACCCAAAGTGATCTACAGATACAATGTAATCCCGATCCAAATTCCAATGGTATTTTTTAATGAGATGGAGAAACAAATCACCAACTTTGTAAGTAAAGGGACGAGGCCCTGATAAGTAAGGCATTACTCAAGAAGAAGAACAAAGTGGGAGGCCTTACACTACCTGATTTTAGAACCTATTATACCGCCACGGTAGTCAAAACAGCCTGGTACTGGTACAACAACAGATACATAGACCAATGGAACAGAATTCAGAATCCAGACATAAATTCTTCCACCAATGAGCAGCTGATATTTGCCAAAGGCACAAAGTCCATAAATTATGGAAAATACAGTCTCTTTAACAAATGGTGCTGCCATAACTGGATATCCATCTGCAAAAAACTGAAACAACATCCATACCTCACACTATGCACAAAAACAAACTCAAAATGGATCAAAGACCTAAATATAAAATCTAAAACAATAAAGATCAAAGAAGAAAAAATAGGTACAACTCTAGGATCCCTAATACTTGACACAAACAGAATATGAATCATAAGTAACAATGCACAAACACCAGAAGAGAAAATAGATAACTGGGAGCTTCTAAAAGTCAGACACTTATGCTCATCAGAAGACTTCACTAAAAGAGTTGAAAGACAACCTACAGACTGGGAAAAAAATTTTGACTATGACAAATCCAATCAGTATCTAATCTGTAACAAGATACTGCAAAACCTCAACAACAAAAGGACAAACAACACAATTGAAAAATAGGCAAAGGATATGAACAGGCACTTCACCAAAAAAGACATTCAGGTGACTACCAGATACATGAGGAAATGCTCATGATCATTAGCCATTAGAGAAATGCAAATTAAAACTACAATGAGATACCATCTCACCCCAATAAGGGTAGTGTTAATCCAAAAAACACCAAATAATAAATTTTGGAGAAGTTGAGGAGAGACTGGAACACTTATGTACTGTTGGTGGCAATGTAAAATGGTACAACCACTTGGAAATCAATTTGGCACTTCCTAAAAAGCTAGAATTAGAAGTACTGTACAATCCAGTATCCCACTCCTTGGAATATATCCTAGAGAATTAAAAGCCGTCACATGAATAGATATATGCACACCCATGTTCATTGCAGCACTGTTCACGATAGAAAAAAGATGGAAACAACCTAGATGCCCATCAACGGATGAATTGATAAACAAATTATGGTATATTCACACAATGGAATACTATGCAATGATAAAGAAATATGATGAATCCATGAACATCTTATAATGTTGAGGAATCTGCAAGGTATTATGCTGAATGAATTTAGTCAGTCACAAAAGGACAAATATTGTATAAGACCACTATTATAAGAACCCAAGGGAAAGGTTTAAACATAGAAGACAACATTCTTTGATGGTTTTGAGGGTGGGGGGGAGGGAGACGGGTATTCACTAACTAGAAAGCAGACAAGAATTATCTTAGGTGAAGGGAAGGACAGCACACACTACAGGGGAAGTCAACACAAATGGAATAAACAAAAGCTAAGAAATCTCCTGAATACTACAAAACACGTCAAGGGACAGAGTAGTAGGGGCAGGATCTGGGGACCATGCTTTCATGTTAGGCAATTGGCCTAACAAAGTTTTTTAAGAAAATGTTCTGCATCCCACTTTGGTGAGTGATGTCTGGGGTCTTAAAAGCTAGCAAGCAGCCATCTAAGATGCATCAATTGGTCCCAACCCACGTGGAGTAAAGGAGAATGAAGAACACCATGGACACAAGGGAAGTATTAGCCCAAGAGACAGAAAGGGCCACATAAACCAGAGACTTCAGCCTGAGACCAGAAGAACTAGATGGTGCTCAGCTACCACAATGACTGCCCTGACAGGGAACACATCAGAGAGTCCCTGATGGAGCAGGAGAAAAGTAGAATGCAGAACTCAAATTCTATTAAAAAGTCCAGGCTTAATGGTTTGATTGAGACTGGAGGGACCCTGGAATATGTGGCCCCTAGCCTGTTAGCACAAAACTAAAACCATTCCTGAGGCCAACCAACTCTTCAGACAATGATTAGACTGGACTATGGGACAAAAAATGATACTCGTGAAGAGTGTGCTTCTTAGCTCAAGTAGATACATGAGATTAAATGATCAGCTCTCGTCTGGAGGTGAGATGAGAAGGCATAGAGGGTCAGGAGCTGGTTGAACGGACACGGGAAATTGGTGGAAAGGAAGAGCGTGCTGTCACAGTATAAGGAGAGCAAGTAGGGTCACAAAATAATGTATGTATAAATGTTTATATAAGAGACTAACTTGAATTGTAAACTTTCATTTAAAGTACAGCAATAAAAAGAAGATAAAATTAAAAAAAAAAGTAGAATAGCTAAAGTGAAAGGAATAAATGATGAAGTAAAAAGCTGAACAGAAGATTTCAAAAAGCTGCTCCAGAAGACAAAGTAAAGTATTATAATGAGATGTGCAAAGACAGTTAGAAAACCAAAAGGGAAGAACATGCTCAGTATTTCTCAAGTTGAAAGAATTGAAGAGAAAATTCAAGCCTTGAGTTGCAATATTAAAGGTTCTACAGGGAAAATATAGAGCAAAGTAGGAAGCATCGAAAGAAGAGTCCCTGTACCAAAAATAACTTGTTGACGTTCAACCACTCTAGGAGGTAGCATATGATCAAGATACGATGATACTGAAGGAAGAAGTCCATGCTGCACTGAAGGCACTGGCAAGAAACAAGGCTCCAGGAATTGATGGAATACCAGTTTCAACAAACGGATGCAGTGCTGTAAGCACTCACTCGCCTATGCCAGGAAATCTGGAAGTCAGCTGCCTGGCCAACCAGATAGAAAAGATCCATATTTGTGCCCATTTCAAAGAAAGGTGATCCAATTGAATGTGAAGATTATGGAACAGTATCATTAATATCACACACAAGTAAAATTTTCCTGAATATCATTCAAAAGCGTTTGTAGCAATACATCAGTAGGGAACTGCCAGCCATTCAACTCAGATTCAGAAGAGGACGTGGAACAAGTGATATAATTGCTGATGTCAGATGGATCTTGGCTGAAAGCAGGGAATACCAGTAAGATATTTCCCAGTGTTTTATTGACTATGCAAAGGGATTTGACTGTGTGGATCATAACAAATTATGGATAACACTGTGAAGAATGAGAATTCCAGACCACTTAAATGTGCTTATGAGGAACATGTACATAGACCAAGAGGCAGTCCTTTGAACAGAACAAGGGGATACTACGTGGTTTAAAGTCAGGAAAGGTATGTGTCATAGTTGTATCTTTTCACCATACTTATTCAATCTGTATGCTGAGCAAATAATCAGACTTGGGACTTTCCAACCTCTACAACTGCATGAGCCATTTCCTTGATATAAACCTCTCTCTCTCTCCATACAGATGCTTCACTGGTGTTGCTTTTCTAGAGAATCCAGCTTGAGGCAGACAAATGGATTTCAAAGATAGTGTCTGTACACCCTTGAGAAATCTTTTAAAGAGAACATAATTGAAGAATAAATCACCTGTGCTAGAAAAGATGACACTGGGAGTTTCCCACCATGGATTGCAAAAACGTATGAAAAGTACATCACAAGAAAAAAAGTGACATTTGGCATCTGTGCTACAGAAGGCATCAAAGCCAGATTACAACTGATCCTTCCAAGTATGTGTCTTACACTTCCCTCTCATCTTCTATCTACTTTGAGTAAATCTAGAGATGACATAAGGATAAAAAATATCCTTCCCCACTGTAGGACACCAAAACAAGGTCATGTCAGTAGCTATGGAAAAAAGGAGAAAATTTAAATTTAATTGAAAGTTTTATTTAGATTGTATTACATGTATATATCTGAAAATTAGCTCTTTAGGAATTGAAAAGTCAGGAATTTGAGATATATAGTAAAGAGGGATGCATATTTAAAAGAGAGTGATGTGAGAAGTACATTTAAAAAAAAACTCATGATTTAATTTGAGTTTATTTAAAGTATCTGTTATACATACATAACTTAGTGAACATGAATAGCAAGAATTTTCTTTCCTAGCTTTACCACGATTTCTTTTTATAGTATGGCTACCCAAAGTCTTGTTCTCTGTGAGCTTCTCCTTTGGTAACAGGCAAAATTGGCCCCCTTTCTCCTCCTTGAAACATTCTTCATTGGGTATAATCATCCATGGCCACATGACTGATTCTCGGCTTGATTACAGCAGGTTTGGGGGGATAGGTATTCTTTAGATAAGCTGTCACAAACCATTGTTGAGATGACTTGGATTTTCTTTAAGCAATAAAAAACAAACCCATTGCCTTTGAGTCAATTCCAACTCATGGCAATGCCATGTGTTACAGATAGAATTGCTCCATAGCGTTTTCCCAACCGTAAGGTTTATGAAAGCAGATTTCCAGGTCTTTCTTCTCTGGTGCTGCTGTATGGGTTCAAATCACCAATGTTTAGATTAATAGTCAAGCACAAACCATTTGTGCCACCCAGAGATTTTATTCAGGCAAAACAATTCCCTAAATGTTTAGTAGGCTTTGGGCGTATTCGCATTTAATTGATAACCATATTCTAGATCAAAAAGGAGAAACCAAAAACCTGTTGTGGTGGAGTTGGTTCCAACTCATAGTTACCCTATAGGATGGAGTAGAACTGCTTCATAGGTTTTCCAAGGTTTAATCTTCATGGAAGCAGGCTGCCACAACTTTCTCCCGCAGAGCTGCTGGTGGGTTTGAAATGCAGACCTTTCTGTTAGCAGCTAAGTGTTTAAACCACTGTGCCACTAGGGATCCTCCATCTTTAATTCTCAACCTTATCCTAGTTTCAGAAGAAAACAAATAATTTGATTTGATGACGTTAAAGTGATTTGAAACACTATCTTCCATTGTTTTGCCTGATATTATAGTAAGGAGGATATTTCTTAAAAGAAATGTGAACAGAGATTTATGTTGAGCAAAGGTCATGTCCAATTATTTAAATTAAGAAGTAATGGGAGTGTCTTAGTCATCTAGTGCTGCTCTAACAGGAATACCACAAGTGGGTGGCTTTAACACAGAGAAGTTTATTCTCTTACTGTCCAGTAGGCTACAAGTCCAAATTCAGGGCATTAGCTCCAGGAGAAGGCTTTCTCTCTCTGTCAGCTCCAGAGGAAGGTCCTTGTGATGTATCAGTCTTCCCTTGGTCTGGGAGCAACTCAGCTCAGGAACCTCAGGTCCAAAGGGAGCACTCAGCTCCCGGCACTGCTTTCTTGGTGGTATGAGGTTCCCATGTGTCTCTGTTCGCTTCTCTCTTTTATATCTCAGAAGAGATTGGCTTCAGACACTATCCAATCTTGTATACCTCATCAGTATAACTGCTGCTAATCCATCTTATTAGATCATAATGGTTGAATTTACAACACATAAGGAAGTCACATCAGATTACAAAATGGTACACAATTATACAACACTGGGAATCATGACCCAGCCAAGTTGACAGATATTTTGGGGGGGACACAATTCAATCCATGACAGGAAGCATTTCCAGGAGCCCTGGTGGCACACTGTTGAAAGCCTTCAGCTGCCAATCAAAAGGTCCTTGGTTTGAACCCACCAGCTACTCCATGGGAGAAAGATGTGGCAGTCTGCTTATGTAAAGATGTACAGCCTTAGAAACCCAATGGGCAGTTCTACTCTATCCTATAGGGTCGCTATGATTTGGAATTAACTCGATGGCAACAGGTTTCAGTTTTTGGTTTTGGGGGCATTTTCTGGTAAAATGCTGGCATTTGCTTTGGAGGTGTTGTCTTCTATGAGGGCTTCAACCTAAAGTGAATGAAAGTTGATTAATGGATAGATGCATGGCACATGAGTCCTTCCCTGACCTCAAAGACTATGCCTGATCATAATAGAAAAAGAAGATACAGGAATAAGCAGAGGATTTTCTGGATATGAGGAATGTTATGAGACTTGGAGTATAAGCAGAGATGCTTAGGGCTTTTGTTGACAATTTGTGGGAATAGGAAACAGACGAAAAAAGGAGAAATAAGCAACCTCTCCACTTTGCATGAAGCACAGTGCTCAATTAGAATTAAGAAGATTTTCTGGCCTGAAGTGCAGATCCCAAAGCAGAATAAACAAAGGCTAGGGACCTGTTAGAAGAAATGACTTCACAGCATACCCAGTGGAAAAAGATGGAACCCAGAGTATATGACATTATTCATCTGAGACATGTGTAAGTGACCCCAAGGGATAGGAACTCAACTGAATACATGACAGCCTTTCCCCCTACTCCAAAGTATACCTGGGGAGGGTACTTTGCATGTGCATATTAATATTGATGTGATCATTTTATCACCCACCCCATGACAAAATCTAGTATAATTAAGTTTACTTAAAGATTTAAATGAAGAAAAAGACATGGTTATATGGCTGAGGAAAAGTGGGAAATGATTTAAAAAAAAAAAAAAAAAAAAAAAAAACAGTCCCCAGCAGCAAAGGGAGAAATTGCTTTAAAAAAAAAAAAGGAAAAAAATATTGGAGACCTAGAGGCACAATTTACTTTAAATGAATGTTTTGTAGCCAATGTACGTAAATTTGATAAGCACAACACAGTTGTCACTATATTCCTCATACAGTGACTTTTTAGTTATTTTATTTTACCTGTTACCCTTCTTCTTTTTATTTAGCTGATTTTCTCCTTCCTATTTCTCATTACTAATATTCAAGCATGCATTTTATACTTTATATTTCATTAACTTGATTCTTCTAAGTATCTTTATTTTCATACTTTTATCCCTATTCTTAAGTAAAGCAAGCACATGCCTTGGTGATATATTGCATTTTAAACTAATTTCATTAATCTTTGAAAACTTCTCATTATATGCATTTATCAATGTTCAAGATTATGAGATAAAAAACACAGCAATGTAGAATTGTTTAGAAAAGAATCATGACTTTTTAAAATATGCACATAAGTATCTTGATTCTAAATCTAACAGTCTTCCGTATTTGATGTATGCCCCAATCACCTATTGTGATTTCTATTCTTAATTATTGATCTCTTTATACAATTCTGCCCTTCTCTTCTCTTATTTACATTAATTTTAAATGCTGTTACCATACATTTCATAGTTATCTAGTGCTGCTGCAGCAGAAATATCACAAGTGGATGGCTTTAACAAACAGAAATCTGTTTTCTCACAGTTTAGGAGGCTAGAAGTCTAAATGCAGAGTGCCAGCTCTAGGAAAACAAATCTTTCTCTGTGGCTCTGGAGGAAGGTTCTTGTCTCTTCACCTTCTGGTTCCTTAGAGATCTCTGTGTGGCTTGGCATCTGTATTACCCCATCTCTGCTTGCTTGCTTCTGTGCCTAAACTGCTGTTTTTTTAATTTTGTTTTGTTTTTTTTGTAAGTCTCTAGGTTTTTATTTTGTTTTGTTTTTATATTCACTAAATATTTTTATTTGAAACACAGAATCACACAAAGTAAGAACTTACTGTCCCCAGGCCATATTAAAACAGAGCACAATAGGAGCAACTAGTCATGACAGTTCTCATATGTGAACATTGTCCTACTCACTGAGGTTGAGGTTACTTTATTTTTATACGCAGTTGTTCTACTGCAACACATTAATCCCAACCTACTAGTGTCACACAAAGGAAGTGGTCTTAATTTTGTGTGCTGGGCAACATGTTCTGTAAATGCTGAAAGGTGGGAGAAGCATAAGCACAACCTACTCTTTAAAAAAAAATGAAATAGTTCCACAGGGAATTTTCCATACCCTCTTTCTCCTGTCAAAAAAGTATTGCTGGGATCTGGCACCGAGAGTTGTTTTTTTCTCAAACATTTACAAAGTATTCTCCCATATGACTTGCATCATTAGGATTATAAATACTAGTTCATTCAGTTTGAGGAGAGATACATCTACTTCTTATTCCTTTTCTTGACTTCCTGGTCATGTTCCTTGGGGCAGCTGCTATCTGTGGGTCTTTTATTAGAGTCACTGTGCTGCTTGTCTCCTTGCAAAAACTTGTCCAAACCAAAAGGATCATCCGCAAACCGAATGGGTCCTTCTGGGCCTCTCTGCCTATGGTCTGAACCAGAAAATCCCTTATCAGAAACAAATCTGTTGGTCTTGATTCTGGCTTCTAGGTCATCACCATACATGTCTTTGTCCAAATGTTCACTGAGCCTGTCAATGCTCTGGACCATATCTTGACCACCTCTCCAGACCTGATCATAAGCATTGTAAATTTCATTTTCTCTACCTGAAAAACCACTGCCATTACCCTTGGATTGGCTGAAGAGCCTTCAGTCATACTGAACTTGATCAAAAGTCTGAGGATTGGGTACACCAACAGCAATGACTTAAATGATGTCTTGATTCTCATTTCTCTGCCATTTTGATGTGTTCTCAGGAGCTTCCCCGGAAAGATTCCAGTGATGTTATCTCTCTTTCTGCCTATCATACCAAATTTTACCCCTTCACGAGCCACTTCCCATCCTCTTTTTCCACATGGGCTTTGATCCCAGCTTTCCTCTCCCTGGCTTTCTGAGCCATTTCTTGAAGTTTCTCTTCGTGTTTCTTCTCTTCTTTCTGAGCCATTTTTCTATTTACTTGGGCACACACTTCCACAGCTTCACGAGCCTTGTGATCAGTGATATAGAGGATATCAGCTCATTTGGCAAAATTTTCTTTGATGTGAACTCTCTGCAGTCCACTTACTTCAGCAGACATTTGACTAATGGAGTTGTGCAACTCTTTATTTTTCCAGTTTGAAATACAAGGAAGAATCTTCCACTCTTGTTCCCTCATGGTCACCTCTCAGCTTGGAGAATGCATGACAAGTGCAGGAGAAGAAGGTTGTACTTGGGGAATTTTACTATTCATCTTGAACCTTGGATGTTCCATTGGATCTTTCTGCATTTCCACCATGTGAATAACCCTCTGTTTAGCTCCTGAGTTGAAAGTCACTCCTCGCTGAGATGGCGTTTACTGGATGTACTGAGCAGGAGCCAGTTTATCTGCCACTTGAACTGGCATGGCCTTGGCAATGTTCCTAAAACAGATTTTTCTAAGGCTAGTCTTTTATCTCAACAGCTTCTTCATCAGGTCTTTGCAGGTCTGGGTCATCTGCATTAATTTCTTCCTTGGGAACCAGGTCCGTGTACTTGCTGTAAATGACCTCATCTTTTGACTGCCCTTGTTGAGCAATTGCATAGAATTTAATTTTTCCTTCATCATCCACCTGAATGACAGATCACTGGACATCATTTTCCTCTGTCCCATATCCAGTGAATACTGGGCCACACGGATCTCTGGAAAACCACCTCTGTCTCCAAAATCCTCTAAGGGCTGAGGTCTTCAGCCTTTCTGGTACCCAAATGGAGGAAGTTTTCTTTTGAAGGAGACAAGTGAGTTTTGCCACGATCTCTGGGAATTTGCCTTTTCTTCAGCCTTAAGCTGGTCCTGAGACACCTGGGTTGGTGCAAGTAAAAAGCTGGTGAGCACCATCGTCTGCTTACATGAGGTTTATTTGGGCAGAAGTTCCAAGAATTGCATAGTGCCTAAGCAGAAATTGAAAGGTACTCCTCAGAGTATCAGCAGTGATTGGCTTCTATCTTAGGCTGAATCCTCTAGAGGAGCAAACTAGTGAAGTGTATATATATAGATATAAATATATACAGAGAGATTTATCTCAAGTAAATGGCTCACACATTTGTAGAGGTTGGCAAGTCCCAAATCAGTGGGTCAAGCATCAGGCTGGAGGCTTCTCCAGACTCAAGTGACTGCAAGGGCTGATGAGCTCAAACTTGGCAGGTCAGGTGAAAGAATGCTGGCTCATGTCCCAAAAACTGGAGGGCAGAGGATGAGGAGTCAGATGCAAGATTGAGAGAGGGGAGCTTAGCCAGAGCATTCGTTTACACTGGATGCAGACCACACGCCTAGGGAAACTGATTGACTTTCAAATGATTGGCTTTCTAGTAATTGGAGGATGATTACATAATATCTGCAAAACCACTGAGAATCAAGTCCTAGCCAAGTGTACACATACCCTTAACCATCACACCACAGATAACACTTTGTCAAAAAATTATATAAATATTCCATAAATTGGGATATATATTGTCAGCTGTTAGTGAATGATTATTGTTGTTCTCAAGAGATGTTGAGTGAGTTCTGACTCATAGCAACTTATTTATAACAGAATGAAATGCTGCCCAGTCCTGTGCCATCCTCACAATCAGTTGCTAGTTTTGAGTCCATTGTTGCAGCCACTGTGACCATCCATCTCACTGAGGGTCTTCCTCTTTTTTGCTGATCCTCTATCAAGCATGTCATTTTGAAGGGATTGTTCCCTCCTGATAACATGTTCAAAGTAAGAAAGACAAAGTCTTGCTATCCTCACTTTCAAGGAGAATTCTTGCTGTACTTCTTCCAAGAATGATTTGTTCATTCTTCTGGAAGTCCATGGTATATTCGATATTCTTCACCAACACCCCACCTGTTAATTTGTTATACAGAGGTGGCTTGCACATTGTTTGATGCTGGAAGCTATACCGCCAATATTTCAAACACCAGTAGGCTCAACCATGGTGGACAGGTTTCAGCAGAGCTTCCAAATAAAAAATGACTAGGAAGAAAGGCCTGGTAATCTGCTTCTGAAAATTAGCCAGTGAAAACCTTATGGATAACGATAGAACACTGTCCATCTCTTTTTACACAACCTTAATTCAGGCTACCTCATTGCTCACCTTGATAATCTCATTAGCTTCTTAATCATTCTCCCCGTTTCTGTAAAGCTAGTCTAGAGTCCATTCCACCACTTGTCAGTCAGTCTATCATACTGTGGTGGCTTGTGTGTTGCTGTGATGCTGGAAGTTGTGCCACTGGTATTTCATATACCAGTAGGGTCACCCATGGTGGACAGGTTTCAGTTGATCTTCCAGACTAAGACAGACTAGGAAGAAGGACCTGGCAGTCTACTTCTGAAAAATTAGTCAGTGAAAACCTCATACACAGCAGTGGAACACTGCTTTATATAGTGCCAGAAGATGAGCCTCTCAGGCTGGAAGGCACAAAATAGGATTGACGAAGAAGCGCCTCTTCAAAGTACAGTCGACTTTAATGATGTGGATGTAGTCAAGCTTTTGGGACCTTCATTTGATTATGTGGCACAACTCAAAATGAGAAGAAACAGTTGCAAATATCCATTAATAATTGGAAAGTGGGATGTAAGAAGTATGAATATAGGAAGATTGGAAGCCATCAAAAATGAAATGGAACTTATAAAGATCAATATCTTAGGCATTAGTGAGCTGAAATGGACTGGTATTGGCCATTTTGCTTTAGACAATCATATGGTGTCTTATGCCAGAAACGACAAATTGATGAGGAATAGCATCCAATTCATTGACAAAAAGAACATTTCAAGATCTATCCTGAAGTACAACGCTGTCATTGATAGGGTAATATACATATGCCTACAAGGAAGACAGTTAATATGACTATTATTCAAATGTATGCACCAACCACTAAGGCCAAAGGTGAAGAAATTGAAGAATTTCACTAACTTCTGCAGTACAAAATTGATCAAGCATGCAATCAAGATGTATTGATAATTACTGGTGATTGGAATTTGAAATATGAAAGCAAAGAAGAAGAATTACTAGTTACTAAATATAGCCTTGGTGATCGAAATGATACCTGAGATTGCAAGACAGAATTCTGCAAGACCAATGACTTCCTCATTGCAAATAACTTTTTTTCAACAAGATAACCTGTGACTATACTTGTGGATCTCACCAGATGAAATACACAGGAATCAAATCGACCGCATCTGTGGAAAGAGACAATGGAGAAGCTCAATATCATCAGTTGGAACGAGGCTAGGAGCCGACCGCATAACAGACGATCAACTGCTCATATGCACGTTCAAGATGCAACTAAAGAAAATTAAAGCAAGTCCACCAGAGCCAAAATAAGTTCTTGAGTATATCCCACCTGAATTTAGAGACCATCTATGCATGCCAAAACTGGAAAATGCATAAGGAAGACCGAAGAAGAACTGAAACCTTTGAATTATGGTGTTGGTGAAGAATATTGACTATACCATGGATTGCCAGAAGAACAAACAAATCTGTCTTGAAAGAAGTACAGCCAGAATGCTCCTTAGAAGCTAGGATGGCAAGACTTTGTCTCACGTACTTTGGACATGTTATCAGGAGGGACTAGTCCCTGGAGAAGGATATCATGCTTGGTAGAGTAGAGGGTCAGTGAAGAAAGGAAGACCCTCAACAAGATGGATTGACACAGTGGCTGCAACAATGGGCTCAAGTATGACAATGATTGTGAGGATGGTGCAGGATCTGGAAGTGTTTAGTTTTGTTGTGCATAGGGTGGCTATGAGTCAGAACCAACTTGACAGCACCTAACAACAGACTCCATTATTCACCCAAAGGTCAAAGAAATTTTTGAAAAGTGAATGATATCATGCCATACTTCTGAATAAATGCTTTCATACTATTATTTAAAACAAACCAATATTCAGAGTAACCCCTTAGTATGTCTTATTAAACTCTGTATTAATCAGTCTCTGTATACATCTCAAACTGCAATTTATATCATACACCCTCCTTCACTCTCCTCCACCACGTGAATTTTTGGCCAGTTGATTGTACGTTTAGTTTTTTTTTCTGCCTCATGATTCTTAGATATGCTGCCCCTTCTTTTTTCTTATCTGTGTCTTTCTGATATTTTGACTCTTATTTTACATGTCATTTCCTCATAAAGTTTCATCCTAAATGTAGCAAGCTTTTTATTTTCTATGCAGCTTTTATCACAAGTTGATTGTTTGCTTGTTTATAGTCTAATGCCACATTCACTAGAAAAATAGCAAGTATAAAAAGCCTGATTATTTCATTCGTCACCGTAAAACCAACATTCAGAACAGTGCCCAGCACCCAATAAACATCTAATAACTATGTGGTGAGTGAATGATGGGGAAGTGTTCATAGTATTTTGATAGTAGAACAAATAAATACATTATAATCCATTGCTATCGAGTAGAGTCCAACTCATCGTGACCATCAGGCCAATTTAATTTCCATTGTATGTTAGTTCTGTTGGTTAATTTTAGTCTGGTTTCAGTATTATGGCAATGTATATACAGGTAAATAAATATGTCAGCACAGAATAGAGTGCTATTTTTATTGACAGAATATAAAATGAATTATGTAAATCATTCAGTATACTGTGTCTTCTAGTTTTATCAAATTATATCTGTATCAGTAGAGTAACTAAAAGCAAATGAAAGATGAACACAATGAGAACAAAAGGTTTTATCTGTTTTAAGTTGAATATCCCATGTTATAATAAATATATATTCCCTATGCTTTAATTAAAGTATTAACAGATTAGAAGTCATTTTAACAAAGTTATTATGATGCTCAACATTATTACACTGCATTTCTTCTTTCCTTTGCAGAACTTAGCAAAAAAGTTTATAGATTACCCGGAGGTATTTTGAGAATGGAGCCCTCCTGGCACAGTGGTTAAGAATGACGGCTGTTAACCAGAAAGGTCGGAAGTTCAAATCCACCAGCCACTTCCTGGAAACTATATGGGGCAGTTCTACTCTGTCCTATAGGCTCACTATGAACCAGAATCAACTCGATGGCAATGAGTTTGGTTTGGTTTTGGTTTATTTTGAGAATAGTGATAGTAAGAGGGAAGGAATACACAGAGTAACAGTACCAAAAAGAATTGGTCTACGTTCAGCCCTTTCAGAAGGTAGCATATGATCAAGAACAGATGGTTCTGAAGGAGGACGTCTAAGCTGCTCTGGAGTCATTGGTGAAATACAAGTCACAAGGAATTGACAGAATACCAATTGAGATGTTTCAACAAATGGATGCAATACTGGAAGCACTCATTTGTCTATGCTAAGAAATTTGGAAGACTGCTACCAGGCCAACCAACAGAAAGAAACCCATTTACATGTCAATTCCAAAGAAAGGTGATCCGATTGAAAGTGGAAATTATCCAACAATACAATTAACATCATGCCAAATAAAGTTTTGCTGAAGATAATACAGAAACAATTGCAGCACTACATAGACAGGGAACTGCCAGAAATTCAAGCCCAATTCAGAAGAGGACATGGAACCAGGGATATCATTTCTGATGTCAGATGGATTTTGACTGAAAGCAAAGAATACCAGAAAGATGTTTACCTGTGATTTATTGATTATTCAAAGACTTTCAACTGTGTGAATCATAACAAATTATGAATAACATTGTGAAGAATGGGAATCCAGAACACTTAATTGTGCTCATGCGGAATCTGTACATAGACCAAGAGGCAGTTGTTTGAATAGAACAAGGTGATAGTGTGTGGTTTAAAGTCAAGAAAAGTGTGCACCACGGTGTATACTTTCACTGTATTATTCAATCTGCAGGCTAAGCAAATAATTTGAGAAGCTAGCATATATGAAGAAGAACTGAGCATTAGAATTGGAGGAAGACCCATTAACAACCTGCGATATGCGGATGACATGACCTTGCATGCTGAATGTGAAGAATATTTGAAGCATTTACTGACGAAGATCAAAGACTACAGCCTTCATTATGGATTACACCTCAACATAAAGAAAACAAAAATCCTCACACTTGGAGCAATAAGTAACAGTAAGATAAATAAGAAAATATTGAAGTTGTCAAGGATTTCATTTTACTTTGATCCACAGTCAACACCCATACAAACAGCAGTCAAGAAATCAAACAACATAGTTCATTGGGCAAATCTGCTGCAAAAGACCTCTTTAAAGTGTGAAAAAGCAAAGATGTCACCTTGAGGACTAATGTGTGCCTGACCCAAACCATGATGTTTTCAATCTTGTCAAATGCAAATTAACTCTTTCTGCTGGAAACTAATAAAAGTTAGAAAATAATAATAAAACTGTTTTTAAGACATTGATGAACTCCAAGTTAGTGAAAATTGTGTATTGAATAGATAGGAGAAGAGGTATGCAAAAAGATATGAAACTGAGGAGTTAGATCAGTGATATGGTGGAGTAGGCAAGTCCAAGTTCCTGTCCCCTCTACAGAAACATCAACAACAAGCAGAAACTCTTAGGACCAACTTTGTCAAAACTCTGGCAAATAGTGAAAGGTTTACTGCAACTAAGTGAATGCTTAATCAATAAAAAGGCAACATGAAAATGGTAGAAAATCTTTGTGACTTTATTACTTTTCCATGCATCACCACACCTCAAGTTTTGTGACCATCTTGGAGACAAAATCCCACATTCCCTGTGTGATATCCTGGGCACTGGTACCAGAGGGAGCAGAGCAGATCTTATTCACAAATTATTGTGTAATTTTGTTCTACACTGTCTAGTATCTACCTGAAAGATTAAGGAAAGGCACTTGTCTCTGTTTCACCTATCTCAGAACTCAATCAGAGTTCAAAAGTGACAGGTACAGCTGGAAAACAGTGTAAGTGAAATGGTCAATCTAAAGTCACTTGGGGCAAAAGAGTATGGTTGATACAAACAATCAACCACCAAACACCCAGGACTTAAAAAAAAAAAAAAAAAAAACCAGGAGAGAATTTCTTTGGGAAATTACGTTGTTCCAAAGCACATAGCAACCCTATAGGACAGAGTAGAACTGCTCCATAGAGTTTCCAAGGAGCACCTGGTGGATTTGAACTGAAGACCTTTTGGTTAGCAGCCATAGTACTTAGCCACTACACCACCAGGGTTTCCAAAGCACATATTCATGCAGGGGCATTTAGGAAGACATAGTCATGCCCAAGACATGCTCAAAAAAGGTCTGAGAAGAACATAAGCTTTCACCTTGGGCTTATCTCTAGGATCAGTGCAGACTGGCTAAGTATGGAATGATTGCTCTAGTACTGAGACAATTTACAAAAATTGGGAGAAGTTTTTATTTATTCATATTTTTTGTGTGGGGGGAGAATGTTCTTTTCTGTTTAATATTTTGTTTTGCTTTTTCTGTTCTGTTTCTTTTTTTAAGAACTAAGCATTCATGGAAATATTCATTAAATCACTAGGAGAATACAAGCTAAAGGAACTGAGATTTCAGTGACACCACATGACATGGAATATAGGCTTTGCAAAAAAAGTTTTGAAAAATTACTAAAGCAAAGGAATATTACATATTTTAACAACAACAACAACAAAAAATCTGGAGAAAGGAGTGTGTCTAATATCCAGGGTTATCACATTATAATATTCAAATATAAATTTTTCAACAAAAATCACAAGACATACAAAAGCAGTGAAATATGTCCCATTCAAAGAAATAACATAAAGCAACATAAACCATCATTGAGGAATCAGAGACTGGAGTTACTAGACAAAGATTTTAAAACAACTTTCTTAAATAGGCTCAAAACACTAAAGGAAAACATGAAAAAAATAAAGGAAATCAGGAAAACAATGTATGAAATAAATGAGAATTTCAGTAAAGAGAAATAAATTACATAAAGAAAATCAGCAGAAAAGTCTGGAGCTGAAAAGTAAAAAAAAAAAAAAATAGAGAAGTCCAACAACATAGTTGAGCAGGCAAAAAAAAAAAGAATTAGGGAACTTGAAGATTATTTTACCGGTTGCCGTTGAGTCAACTCTCATTCATCGAGACCCTATGTGTGTCAGAGTAGAATCGTGCTCCATAGCGTTTTCAATGGCTAGTTTTTTGTAAGTAAATCACAAGGCCTTTATCCTGAGCTCAAAATTTCAACCTTTTGCTTACCAGCCAAGCGCATTAACCATTTGCAACCCAGGACTTGAAGCTAAGACAATTGAAATGAACCAGTTTGAATAGCAGAAAGAAAAAAAGAATGAAGAAAAGTGAATAAAACCCACTTCCATCAAGTTGATTTCACCTCATAGCGACCCTATAGGACAGGGAAGAACTGCCGATTGGGCTTCCAAGGACTGGCTGGTGGATTCAAACTGCTGACCTTTTTTTAAGCAGCCATAGCTCGCTGTAGTTCTTAATGTGAATAGAGCATATAAAATTTGTGAGACACCATCAATTGGATCAAAATATAATTTATGGTAATCCTAAAAGAAGTAGAAAGTGAAAGGGTTATACAAATATTTGAAGAAATAATGGCTGAAAAACTTCCCAAACTTGACAAAGACATGAATCTAAACATCCGGTAATCTCAACAAACTCCAGTAGGATAAACTCAAAGAGATCAACACTGAGAAATTATAATCAAACCATCAAAAGCCAAAACAAAGAGAATCTTGAAAGCAGCAAGAGAAATGAAGGGACAAGAAAGAAGCAAATTGTCATGTACAAAGACTCCTTAATAAGTTTAACAGATGATTTCTCATCAGAAACCATGAAGACTAGAATGTAGTAAAATGACATTTAAAAGGCTAAAGAAGGGGGAAAAAAAAAGAAAAAAAAAACCTAACCAAGAATTCTAAATCCAGCAAAACTGTCTTTCAAAAATGAGGGAGAAATGAAGAAATTCCTAGATAATCAAAAGCTGAGAGAGTTTGTTACCAAGAAAGGCTAGAGGGAGAACTTCGGGTTGAAATGAAAGGATGCTAGAAAATAACTTGAGTCATATGAAAAATAAATCCTTGGTAAAGATAACTGCAACAGAAAATATATAAGCCAAAATTATTGAATCTTTAGTTTGTAACTCCTTTTTTTAGATACAACATTATTTAAAGGACAAATGCATATAAATAAGTATAAATCTATATTATTGAGCACACAATATATAAATAAATAATTTGTGACAACCAACATAACGGGAGCAGAGCTGTATAGGTGTAGTGTTTTTATTTGCTATTACAGTTAAGTAGGTATCAATTCAAACTATATTGTTATAAATTTAGGATGTTACATTTCCTAGAGTATATCTAGAAAATATACACATAAGGAAATGAGAAGGAAGCCAAATGGTTCATTATTTTAAAAAAAGCAACAAAACCCAAAGCAGTTAGTAATAGACAAAAGGAGGACAAAAACAGTATAAGAAATACATTTAAAAAATTAACAAAACAGCAGAAATAAGACCTTTTTATCAGGTCTATAAGAAACTCACTTTAGCTCAAAAGACACAAACTGATTGAAAGTGAAAGGATGTAAAAAATATTTCATGCAAATAGTGCTAAAAAGAGAGTTGTAGTAGCTATATTTCTATCAGACAAAATAGACTTTAAGCCAAAAACTCTTACAAGAGATACAACATGACATGATTCATTGATAAATGGGCCAATTCATTAAAAATATATTGTAATTATAAACATATATGTACCTAACAACACAGTCCCAAAATAGATGAAACATACATTGACAGAACTGATATATTGACAGAATTGATGGGAGAAACTGACAGTTTTACCATAAAGTTGAAGACTTCAACATATCACTTTCAGGAATGAAAAGGATATCTAGACAGATCAATTAAAAAAAATAGAAGACTTGAACAACTCTCTAAACTAACTAGACCTAGCAGACATATATAGAACACTCTACCTATCTGCAGCAGAATACATACTCTTCTTCAATGCATATGGATTATTCTCCAGACCATATAATTTTTAGGTTACAAAATAAGTCTGAATACGTTTAAATAGTTTGAAATCATACAAAGTATCTTCTACAACCAAATGTAATGAAGCTAGAAATCAATAACAGAAGAAACACTGAAAACTTCACAAATATGCGGAAATTAAATAAGACACTGTTTACCAACCAATGGGTCGAAGAATGAATCAATTATAAAATATTTACACACAAAGGAAACAAAAACGTATGAGATGCAGCAAAGACAGTGTTTACAGGGAAATTTATAGCTGTAAACACCTATATTAAAAAAGAAGAAATATCATACGTAATAACCAAACTTTACACATTTAGGAACTAAAAAAACAATAGCAAACTAAACCTAAAGCTAGCAGAAGGAAGTAAATAATAAAGATTTCAGTGGAGATAAATGAAACAGAAAACAGAAACAGAATAGAGAAAATCAACAAAATAAAAAATTGAGTCTTCAAAAAGAGCAATAAAATTAACAAAATTTTAGCTATACTGACAAGGAAGAAAATAAGACAAAAATAATTAAATTCAGAAATAAAAATGTGTAAATTACTACTGACATTACAGAAATAAACAGAATTATAACAAATGTTATGAAAAATTGAATGCCAACAAATTAGATGCTCTAGATGAAGTGGGAAGATTCCTAGAAACACAAATTATCTAAACTGACTCAAGAACAAATAGATAATCTGGACAGATTTACAACAAATAAAGAGACTGAATAAGTAAACACCTCCAAACAGAGAAAAGTCTCAGACCAGATGGCTTCCCTGGTGAACTCTACCTTTTTTTTCAAATTAATACCAATCCTTTTCAATCTCTTCAAAAAACATGGAAGAGGAGGAAACACTTCTTACTTTCCAATCTTACCCTGATATCAAAGACACATAATGACAACACAAGAAATCTATGGACCAACATCCCTTGTGAATATGGATGCAAATTGTTTACACAGCATTTGACTGTGTGGATCATAACAAACTATGGGAATTTCAGAACACTTAATTGTGCTCACACGGAACCTGTACATGGATTAAGAGGCTGTCATTTAAACAGAACAAAGGACTACTGGATGGTTTGAAATTTGGAAAGGTGTAGACAAGGTTGTATCCTTTCACCTTACTTATTCAATGTATATGTTGAACAAATAATTCATAAAGCTGGGCTACATGAAGGAGAATGGGACATTAGGATTAGAAGAAGATGAAAGCACAACCTGGCTTGTGGAAAATGAAGATAACTTGAAGCACTTGGTGATGAAGATCAAAGATGACAGCCTTCAGGATGAATTATACGTGAACACAAAGAAAAAGAAAATTCTTGGAACTAGGTTGATAAATAATATCGTGATAAATGAAGAAGAATTTAAAGTTGTTTATTATTTCATCTACTTGGATCAACAATCAAAATCCATGGAAGAAACAGTCATGGAATCAAAAGACATATTGCATTGGACAAATCTGATGCAAAAAACCTCTATAAAGTTTTAAAAGCCAAGTTTTCACTTTGATGACTGAAGTGTGCCTGATTCAAGCCATGAGCTTTTCAATCACTTCATATGCATGTGAAAGCTGGACAATGTAAAAGGAAGACAGAAGAACAGATGCAATACAACTGTGATGTTAGCAAAGACTATTGACTATAACTTGGACTGCTAAAAGATCAAACAAATCAGTCATAGAGGAAATACAATCAGAATGCTCCTTAGAAGAAAGGTTGGCTAGACTTCAGCTTGCCTCATTTGGAAACATCATCAGGAAAGACCAATCACTAGAAAAGGACATCATGTTTAGTAAAGTAGCAGGCCAACAAAAACAAGGGAAACCTCAATGATTGACACAATAGCTGTAGCAATGGACTCAAATATACCAAAAATCTTGAAGATAGCACAGGACCAAGCAATGTTTCATTCTGCTATATCTAAGGTTGCCATGAGTTAGACTGGACTCGACAGCAACTAACCACAACAATAACGTTATTATGAAACTAGTGTTCATAGTAACAATATTTATCTATTAAAAGGGTTGATAATATGATAAATAACTGCTTAAATATTATTCTGAATATCGGTATCTCCCTTTAGAAAACACAAATATGTAAAATAGCAAACTTTAAAGCTGACCAATTTTCAGGCCATTATTAATTTTATTAAAAGGTCAATCATGGGTGTCTTTAATAATGTGAACCATCAGCCTCCATGATGCATTTCAATGTGATGCATTTTACCAAAAACATGATATATCATATATACACACACATATCATATATATGTATACATATATAAATTTATATATATATAAATTTTTAAAAAATCACAGGACTTCAATGTTTGTGGAATAATGTAGAATGTAATTCAGCATTACTAAGTTAATTTACCTTGGTTTGTGATAGTAAAAAAATAAATAAAAATGCCTTACTCAGTGATAGCTTCTTTTCCATACAAGATTTTGTGCTAAGTTCAGACTTATTCTCACCAGATTGTTCAGTTTCATTTAATTTCAGTTGACAGACACTGTATATGCAACCCTAATAATTCCTATTTCTTGATTTTTCCTCTGTACTTTTACTGAGACATGTCTCAAAGAAGTGCATTTGTAAGGGTCTGTTTTATCATTACACTACAATTTATCCTTGATTGCTCTAGCAGATTTCTAAAAAAAAAGTTTGTAAATTGGATAATATTGCAAAGTTTGATGGCTAATTGATCTTTATTGTGATACTTTATTCATGTTCTTTCAAAATAACCTCTACAGATAAAGAGTTAATCAGTTAATTTGACTTCCTGTGTATATTATTTGGATGCAAATTAAAAATTCCAGCTTCAAATATAATTTTTCTTAATTTGTTTGCCCAATTTAGACTGAATGGTAGTCATCACTGGGACAAGTAAATACTTCTATTAATCTATGCCTTAAAAGGCATAAACTGTGTGAAGCTAACACAGTATCTCCATAGAAACCAATACAAGAAACAAAAGGCAATTTATAAAAAGTTATTTTAAAGTTTTTTAAGGTGTGCTTAGTGTTTTGCTAATTAACATATTTACTATTCACTTAAGAATATTTTCTTGAAAATTATAGGAAGTATTATTTCTCAAATTGTTCTATGGTTCGTTCTTTTTATCTTAAATACTGGTGTGAGCTTTTTTTTTTTTCAATAAAGCAATTCTAAAATAAAAACTACTATTAGTCTATGTAGTGCTTTTCACCAAATGCAAGGTGTAAGCTAAAGAATGCTTCATTTATTTCCTTGAATTTAACTCTAAAATATAGTCCAAACTCCATCACATATAAATTTAAATGGAAATAAAAAATAAGAGTTTAATAAAATTTTTTAAGTTATATCTTGATTCATTTTTATGGGGACATTTACTTGCTGGATTTGACTAAAATAATTGACTTTTTTTAATAGATACTGAGTCAAAAACAAACCAAACTATTATTATGAGAAATTTTATGCCTACCCAGGATATGTATTCTTGCTTATTTACAAATATGGGAATTCAAGTTTTTGTTTAAAGAAAAACTTTATTCAAGTAAGTAAATAGAATTTATGTTTATAAAAAGAACCTAAGTAGTACTTGGTAAATTATAAGATTCTAGGTTGCCATGAGTGAGAATTGACTCAACAGCAACTAACAACAAGCAAATAAAGCTAGTAAAAGTGATAACTTGAATTCCACCACAAAAATTTCTGAAGAATTGATTTGGTTCTTTGAAAAAACTTAGTACTAATTTATATAACATATTCTTGCAATCAGTTTTACAGGTTAGTTTTCTGTGATCCACACGCTTTCTCAACTAGTTTTTCTGAGGAACTACTTCTTTAACAATGGCATACACAAAACCATGTCTTTCTTTATTTTGGGGTGTTTTGCAAAAAACTTATCCTTAATGTGGTGAAAAATCACATTTTTGGTAGTATTTATCATCCCAAAAGGGAAGAACAGGCTCGGCATTTCTCAAGCTGAAAGAACTGAAATAAAAATTCAAGTCTTGAGTTGCAATAGAGAAAGATACTATGGGCAAAACACTGAACAACTCAGGAAGCATCAAAAGAAAATGGAAGGAATGCACAGTCACTATCAAAATGAATTGGTGGACAGTCAATCATTTCAGGAGGTAGCATATGTTCGAGAACTGACGGTACTGAAGAAAGAAGTCCAAACTGTACTAAAGACATTGGTGAGAAACAAGGCTTCAGGAATTGACTGAATGCCAATTGAGATGTTTCAACAAAGAGATGCAGCACTAGAAGTGCTCCCTCTTCTATGGCAAGAAATTTGGAAGACAGCTACCTGGCCAACTGACTGAAAGAAATCCATATTTATACCTATTCCAAACAAAGGTGATCCAACCGAATATGGAAATTATCCAACAATATCATTAGTATCACACAAAACTAAAATTTTGCTCAAGATCATTCAAAAGCAGTTGTGGCAGTATATAGACAAGGAACTGCCAGAAATTCAAGCCAGGTTCCCAAGAGGACAAGGAACCAGGGAAATAATTTCAAATGAGGCATCACAATAGAAGTAAGGAAGGTTTACTGTTTCACTCAGAATTTGATTAGAAAAGCAAAACCACTAGGAAAAATATCTACATGCTGAGGTCCAATGAATTCCAACTCACAGTGACCCTAGAGGACAGGGTAGAACTTCCCCATAGAGTTTTCAAGGCTGAAAATCTTTATGCAAGCAGACTACCACATTTTTCTCCTGTGGAGTGGCTGCTGGGTTCAAACTGCTGAACTTTTGGTTAGTAGCCGAACACTTCAACGACTGCCACCAGAGCTCCTTAAGAAAAATATAGAATATGGGAATTAGAATAAACATTTGACCTTACAAGTTGTGCCACAGATTAAATATTTTTTGTACAACTTTTCCTTTTGCATCTGACTAGGACTGAATTGAGAAAGGCAGGCAATTGTGAAGGAAAAATGGAGTGTGTTGGGAGAAAACAAGGACAGGCTGAAACCCACAAGAAAAAGCTGGAACTTGTGTGAGCCTCTCACTGCCTCCAAATCTCCAGCTTTGGGGATGCAGGTGACCTCGAGAAGAAGCTGGCTGCTTTCATCATTAACTAAGCAAGAACTTGGTCCAGGAGTTGGAGAAGCTGAAGGTGGAGATTAGGGGAGCTGGACGAACTGCAGACTCAGGGAATGTAACAAACCAACAAGTTGAGCCAGCATTTCACCAAAACTTCATAGGCTGCAACAGGGTCTGGTGATCTGCATCAACTTTCCTAATATGGCAGCTACTCCTCATTTGCCTTCCAAAGTTCATGCAAGTTCCCATGGCCCATGCTAACCCAAAGAAAGCATGGAAAGGAATTTTTGGAAACCTAGTTTCTATTTAGCTTATTTGATAAATTTTAAATCCTAACAACTGTAATATTTTCCGATTACCCTAAAAGTTACCTGATTAATCCAAGTTCATGAAAAAGATACAGATTTTTCCAGAAAATGTCTTTTTTTCTCATTTCCTTCTATCTCCAGATTTCCTTTTAAATTCTAGTAACTTTCCATTAAATGAGTTCTCCTACTTCCATTTACTTTTCTCTAATCTGAAAGTGTATTGACATCAGATTTTCAGAAGTTTGTAGAAAAGTTTATTATTCTGGAGATGAGACTATAAAATGAAAGTCAATCCAAGATAACTGACAGACCTTAGAGAAGAAACATTTACCCCAGAGAGCAAGTGGCTATCAAACAGCTTGTCCATGAATAAAATTCTCACATGATGGTTGGAAGAAAGTAAGAAAAGTTAAAATACCAAATGTGACATGACTTGTAAGCACAGTGTGACCAGAACTTTACCGGCAGACTATTTTGGTACTTAGGCTTTTGATTCAGTCCTCTGATCACCACTGAGTTGTCTTGATATCTACTAGTAAGCCTCTTCATCCCCAGCTGCCAGAGTTAATTTTAATCTAAGGACAGTGATTCTTAATTCTTCCTAGACTGGTACTTGGGATCTACGAATTTAGTCATATTTCTTTGCAATTTCACTCTGAAATTGTGTTCTATTTATGAGAACTAAGTTTTGAATCTTTCCTATTACTGGCCAGGCTATATACAAAATGTCTGCCATGCATTTGGAGGTAACTGTCTACAGCCCCTAGCTTAGATAAAATGTTTATATGCAATACAATAATCCCTACTGGAGATAATCAGGAATTAGAGCTGTTCTGTCATTCTGTTTTTGAAATTGAAGTATGTAATTAGTTTTATTTACTGGATCTCTAATAATGTGGGAAAGGGGGATAAAGGAAATACATTTTGTTAGGTTTTAGAGTGACAGAGTTTTTATTTAAAGCTTAATTATGAAGCAATCTAATAAGTGAAACTAGAAACATTTTCTAATATTTATATCAGTTTGGATTTCCCAGCAGTGGAATATTTCCTTCACTATAAATAATAATATAATGGAACATTCCAATAGAGATTATCAAGGATGTGTAAGTTAATTCTTTATGAAAAATTATATCTGCTTACATTAAGAAAATTAAAAGAAAATGTTCCCAGTTAATTTACTTAAGTACCTCATCAAAATGTTTATACAAGAATGAAAAATTATTTAATGGAAATATAATGAGTGTGAGACCAAATGGAAATTAATGGTATTGACAAGACAGTTTTCATAAAAATTATAAAATTTTATATAGATTTAGAAGAAGCATAGAATTGAAGTCAGTGACTTTATTCGGTGTTAATGATTTACATTGGGCAAATCTGCTGCAAAAAAACCTCTTTAAAGTGTTAAAAAGCAAAGATGTCACTTTAAGGGCTAAGTTGCTCCTGATTCAAGCCATGGTGTTTTCAGTTGCCTCATATTCATATCAAAGCTGGACAATGAATAAGGAAGACCAAAGAAGAATTGACGTGCCTGAATTATGGTGTTGGCAAATGGTGTTGAATATACTGTGGACTGCCAGAAGAACAAACATATCTGTTTTGGAAGAAGTACAACCAGAATGCCCCTTGGAAGAGAGGATGGCGAAACTGTATCTCATGTACTTTGGACATGTTATCAGGAGGGACCAGCCCATGGAAAAGGACATCATGCTTGGTAAAGCAGAGGGTCAGTGAAAAAGAGAGAGACCCTCAATGAGATGGATTGACACAGTGTCTGCAACAATGAGCTCAGACAAGATTGTGAGAAGGGAGCAGGACTGGTCAGTGTTTCCTTCTGTTATATATAGGGTCACTACGAGTAGGTACTGACTAGTCGGCGCCTAACAATGGCAAAAAACTGATACAAAGAAATACTTGTGGTGACTCAGGAATATTGACATACATTCATATTAAAATATCAAAGAAATTCAAGCTTGAAACACTCAGAATCTTAGGTTTAGTGAGTAATGGAGGGAAAATGTCACAAGTTAATCATTAGTATGGAGCATGGGTACAGGTATCAGACAGAACACACCTAGTAAATTACACACGTGGTTAATAAAAGGCTAGCAGCAAAGTCTTCTTGATAGCAACTCAACTGGAACCTCATTTCTGGGATCCTTAAATTCCTCTATTACAGCTGGTCAGAAATTTTACAAATTACTGAAATGATACAGACACAGGGAGTAATATTTTTAATTATTTCAATAACATAAATAAGATATGGAGATAAAATTCAAATCTCTTATTTCACACCTAAGGATATCATTTTGGACCATGATGTCTTCTATATTAATCATGTATATAAACTTACTTATATTGACAAAAATTTTCCATCTGATTATTAAGAGAGGAATCAAAATAATCTTTTTCATTTTTTTATATAAGACATCAAGATTTTTCCTGAATTAACTATATACATATATATATAATGAGAAGTAAACACTTTTAATAAATTTAAACCTCATCTGGATATAATTTGGCTATTTTTCTTAAGTGAAAGAAAAACAAATCCACCTAGAATAATAATCTCTATTCATAACTCCATCACAATTTAATTTCAAAATGGTCAAACATCCAATAACTCTGATTCTAGCAAAGAATATCTTTTAGTTTCTTAATTTAAGAATATTTTAAAGATTAGCATATTAGTCTTCATTAATATTATTTTCGGTTCAAGAAAAATTAACAATTTACACCAAGGTGGAAATAAAGTATCATGGTTTAGGTAATTAGGGTTACTTAAGGATATGTTTAAATCTTAAATAAGATCTGCCCAATAACTATATTATACAGCACATATTAATACACTTTATCTTTCCCCCCGCTGCCCCAAATGCCTCATAACTTAAACTTATAAAGCAGACTCTACAATAGCTACTCTGTTAATGTGCAGGCTGATACATTGGGAGAAAGAAAATCATTTTGCTGTATAGTTTGCATCACCATCCTCTGTTGCTTAGTAGTATAAAGATCACCCTGGAATAGTTGTTTGTCTATTTTGCAATTTGAGTAAAGATGTTGTAAAAAAACTGAGAGCCAACAGGGGCCAGAAAATCTCACCTGTGTTTTAAATGTTCTTATTGAAGTGGAGAAAGACGGCATTCTCATTGCTCTTAAATTCTTCTTTATTTCATTGGGGGATTCCTCTGTGCACATTAAAGCTCAGAAGGAACTTTCAAAAAGAGGCAATAGAGAAGAGACTTGATAAACCAATATCTGAATAATTTAGATGGCACTAAGGAGAAGTGGGAAACATTAAGATAGGCAATATCTAAGAGCAACTACTTCAAGTTGTGAGTACTATTAGTAAGAGTTCCAACATAAAGCAATCAGGAATTCCCTTGTAGGCCTCAAGATTGAAACAGTAGAGCACAGCTATTCTATAAAATGCTCAGTTGGTAATGCCTAGAGCAAAACCTGCCTTTACAAATGCATCTAAATTTTTTTCATAGACACCTGGAGATTTTCTTTTATAAAGGAATCTGTACACGGGCTAAGAACAATGGCTATCTTTCACGCAGTTTAATTGGCAATAGTACCGGATTTATCATCATCAGTGTCATCATCATCATCATCATCATCATTTTCTTCATCATCTTCATGGCTCTATTCAGTTCCTTAAAAGTGCAGTAATATTATAGCTGCCACAACCTTCCTTCCTGATTTCCACCTTCCTTCCTTTCATGACCTCACTTCACAGTAAATAATCAAGTACCTACATGCACAAGGTATTGAAACATGGAGATGGTATTATTTGAAGCATGGAGATTGCACAGGTTGTCGTAAAGGCTGTCTCCAGATCCCAAGTACCCATCATAGTACTGGGATGAGAATTCCACCCAGTGGTGCCAACCACTTCATGGGTTTGTATCTATTTATCCTGATCAAATCATAAACACAAGACACAAACAGGTGTTGGCAATACTGAAAGCTGTTTTAATTACTCACAGATAACAGATAGTGTACACCAGGAAAAGTTCCATCATGGGCAGTTCTTCCCGTCTCAAGGCTGTCAGGGCTGGATGGAAGGCTTCACAGGTGCCCCCTCTCTTTGCACAGTGGATAAAGGACCCTGAAGATCTTTCCCTGCACAGTTCTATATTCCAGGGGTTGTATATTTCACTGATCACCCAAAGAGGGGGTCGTCAGACTTGGAGCACCAGTGGAGAATTGTTAGCCTTGAATTGTATCTCTTTAGTCATGCTGCTTATTTAGACAAAATATTAGGCTTAAAAGGGGGAGGTACAATGGTATTTTTCAAAGCCCAAAGATGCTAGCAGAGGGGGTGGAAAGAGTTGTAATTATAGCCATTTGGACTACCTTAAGGACTGTCTTCTCCAGAAATGGTATTATTTATTATGGGAGATACTTACAAAAAGCTGAGAAAAACGTGTGTGGCATTGATGAAAGGACATATGGCAGCAGTATTTACATCTTTCTGCTTCAGATGTTGATGACTAAAGATGCTAATATTTTTGGGCTAGTGTTACCACTTGTGCCTCAGTGTTTTGAAATTCCCTAAGGAAATTACATTTAAATTAGAATCTACATTAAGAGCAAGGTGTGAAAACAGGCAATATAGTGATTACAGCAAAATTAACATTAAATATAAACTCTTCTTTAGTCACCTAGAAAATAGCAGAAACGAAGAAATATTTCCCTGTGATAATCAGAGATATGTAAGTAATGGGATAGAAAATGAAAATTAGATCCACTTCTTGACCAAAAAAGAAAAATTAACTGTTAATTTCTATTTATTAGAATATTGTCAAAGAATGATGTAATTACTTTCTTATATATTTGATAGGATTTTTCCACGAACTTTTGGGAAAATTTCTTGACCAGAACGTTAATTTGGAGGAAAATACTTTATAAAATATTAAATTTCTTTAATAAATAAAGGAATATTCAGTATCCCATTTTTTTTGTCTTCTGTTGGTTTTGTCAAGTATGTCATGTTTAATTTTTGTTTTGAAAGTTTTTTTTTTTGAAGTGTTTGTCCAATTTAAATAAGATGTCAACTTTACTCTGATAAAAACTTTTTTATGTTATGTTATTACTGTCGTCAAAAACCTAAATGCTTAGAGAAACACCAGAAAGTAGTGTAACAGAATATATTTAAGGTGAGTAGATACAATTAGATCAGTCAGCTTCACCTGAATATGTTGGGAAGGTTTCTGGAAGATTGACAGTGAAAATGGGTTATATAGGTCAATGTTATGTTACTTCCTCAATAGACAGTATCAAAGCACAGGGCAGGTTACAGGAACAGTCACCAAGGACATGTCATACATCCTAAAATAGTCTCTAATCAGATGCTGGAGTTCCTGCTTCTCTAAGCTGGCTGCACACACATAATCTTCCAAAAGAAACAATGCCTAAGGCAAAACTCTCTCCATTAAGCTGCTTACTAAACTACTGCTTAACCTGAAGGTGAGTCCAAGGAACCAGCTCCTTCAAGTTTCAAAAGGATACCTAAGGGCTGATGGCCTGGGTGAGTCATCCTAATTTAATGAACCCAGAAATTTGGATCACAGGAGAATCAAAATGATTTTGTCCTATCTTTCAAAATGAGGGGTGTTAACCTGACATATACAAGACCCAACATGGGGTCACTTATGCTAAGCCCTAGGTCGGGAATCTGAAACCTAGCTAGTTTCTATTTCTTTTAAATGCCTGATTTACCCAGGAGCCAAAACCTTAAGTCAACCAAACTGCATTTATTGCCTCAGCTATAGCATATGACATGGCTACAAAAGTTCCCAATATGCCATATAAGGAAAATAACTTAGAAATAACCAATCACTTTTTGCCCAGGGTTACCTTCTTGTTCTTACACCACTTTCCCCATATAAATTTGGTCTCTTCCACTTGCACTTTAGAGCTCAGTCTGAGTTCCAGACTAGATGCCATATAACACATTATTTGCAAATAAAGCTTATGAGTTCGTATACAAATTTAATCTTGCAGAAATTTTACTTTTAACAGGGGTGTCTGTAGTCACAACTCCCTATTTTTTTTGTTAATACTGGCAATTGTTGATTTATTTTCTTTTTTCTTAATTTACACCAATCTAGAGATGTATTAATTTAATCAGTGGTTTATGAACACTAATTTTTGGCTTAGATAATTTTTTTATTGAAAATTATTTCTTTCTCTTAGTTTCTTTGATTTTGATATATTAAATTTTTACTAGCTGTAGAGATGGTGATTTAGATGAATAATTTTTAAGCTTTTTAATATATGCATTTATTCTTATACATTTCCCTCTAATGTTGTTTTAGCTGCATCAAGCAAGTATTCATATCATATCATCGATACTCAGTTTAAAATATTTCTATTTTTCATTATGATTTCTTGTTTAAATCATATATAATTTAGATGACTATTGTTTAATTTCCATCTAGTTGGAGATTTTCTAGCTGTCTTAATTCCACTGTGATTAGGGAACACATTTCACACAATTTACCCTTTGAAATACTTCGCTACTTTCTCTGTGGCCTAGCATATATTCAGTTTATCTAATAGTTCCATTTTACTTGAAATAATGCATCTTGTGTCACGTTGGTTCAGTACCCAAAAATTTATCTCTAGATCAAGTTATTAATTGTTTTCATACCTCTTAATCATTACTTGGAGCCCTGGTGGCACAATGCTTAAGTGCTATGGCTGCTAACCAAAACGTTGACAATTTGAATCTACCAGTTGCTCCTTGGATGCCCTATGGGGCAGTTCTACTCTGTCCTATAGGGTTGCTATGAGTCAGAATTGACTTGATGGCAATGGGTTTAGTCATTACTTAATTCTACCTGATTTTTCTATCAGCTATTCAGAGGTATGTTAAATTCCCCTTCTGTAATTGCAGATTTTTTTTTTTTGGTCACTTTTTTTTTGCTTTATAAATTATGAATGCATATACAATTAGAATTGTTATGTTATTTGATGAATTGACCAATTTTTCATTATGAAATAAACATATGTTACTCTAGTAATACTTTTTGCCTTAAAATTAGTATAGTTCAACCCGCTTTCTTTAAGTCCGTGTTTTACATAATACAGCCATTTCCTCCCCTTTTACTTTTAACCTCTCTGTGTTTATATTTAAGGTGTTTCTCTTATATGCAGTATATTGCTGGATAGCTTTGTACATCCAATTTTACCACATTAGACTTTTAATTAGAATATGTGGTCAGTTAATATTTAATGTAATTCCTGATATGTTTAGGTCATATCTATCATGTCACAGTTTGTTTTCTATTTTACCTACCCATTTTGTATTCTTTTTTCTTACATGTGGTGCCTGCTTTGGAATTAATAAAGCATTTTTTTCCATTAATCTCTCATTGTATATTATTTGGCTTCTGTCGTAGGGAATGTGTAAGCAAGCTTTAGTAGATAGTAACAAAAAATTTCCAAAGTGCCAACACCATAATTCAAAGGCATCAGTTCTTCTTTGATCTTCCTTATTCATTGTTCAGCTTTTGCATGCATATGAGGCAATTGAAAATACCATGGCTTAGATCAGGTACAAATTAGTCCTTAAAGTGACATCTTTGCTTTTTAACACTTTAAAGAAGTCATTTGTAGCAGATTTGCCCAATATAATATGTTGTTTGATTTCTTGACTGCTGCTTTTTCGGGCATTGATTGAGGATCCAAGTAAAATGAAATCCTGGACAACGTCAATCTTTTCTCTGTTTATCATGATGTTGCTTATTGGTCCATTTGTGAGGATTTTTGTTTTCTTTATGTTGAGGTATAATCCTTACTGAAGGCTGTTGTCTTTGATCTTCATCAATAAGTGCTTCAAGTCTTCTTCTCTTTCAGCAAGCAAGGTTGTGTCAACTGCGTATTGTAGGTTGCTAATGAGTCTTCCTGCAATCTTGATGCCCGATTCTTCTTCATATAATCCAGCTTCTAGGATTATTTGCTCAACATACAAATTGAATAAGTTTGATGAAAGGATACAACTCTGATGCACAACTTTCCTAATTTTAAACCACAAAATATCCCTTTGTTCTGTTTGAAAGACTACCTACCTCTTGTTCTAGGTGAAGGTTCCACATGAACACAATTAAGTGTTCTGGAATTCCCATTCTTTGCAATTTTATCCATAATTTATTATGATTCACACAGTTGAACGCCTTGCATAGTCAATAAAACACAGGTACACATTTTTCTGGTACTCTCTTTCAGCCAAGATCCATCTGGCATCAGCAATGATATTCCTCATTTCATATCCTCTTCTGAATCTAGCTTGAATTTCTGGCAGTTCCCTGTCAATATTTTGTTGCAACTATTTTTGAATTATCATCAGAAAAACATTACTTGTGTATATTAATGATATTGTTTGATAATTTCCATATTCTGTTGGATTACTTTTCTTTGGAATAGGCACAAATATGGATCACTTCTAGTCGGTTGGCCAGGTAGCTGTCTTCCAAATTTCATGGCATAGATGACTGAGTGCTACCTGCCTTGCATCCATTTGTTGAAACATCTCAGTTGGTATTCCATCAACCTGGAGCCTTATTTTTCAACAATACCTTCAGTCCAGCTTTGGCTCTTTCTTTCAGTACCATTGGTCCTTGATCATATGATATGTCCTGAAATTGTTGAACGTTGGACAGTTCTTTTTGGTACAGTGACTGTGTATTTCTTCCATCTTCTTTTGATGCTTCTTAGGTCCTTCAGTATTTTCCCCATAGAATCCTTTAATATTGCAGCTTAAGGCTTGAGTTTTCTCTTTAGTTCTCTCAGCTTGACAAAAGCCAAATGTGTTCTTCCCTTCAGTTTCCTAACTCTAGGTCTTTGTACATTTCATTATAATACTTTACTTTCTTTTCTTGAGCCATCCTTTGAAATCTTTCTTTCAGTTCTTTTACTTCATCATTTCTTCCATTTGCTTTAGTTACTCTACATTCAAGAGCAAGTTTCAGAGTCTCTTCTGACATTCATTTTGGTCTTTTCTTTCTTTCCTGTTTTTTTTAATGACGTCTTTCTTTCTTCATGTATGATGTCCCTGATGTCATTCCACAACTCTTCTGGTCTTTGGTCACTAGTGTTCAACATGTCAAATCTATTCTTGAGATGGTCTCTAAATTCAGATGGGATATACTCAAGGTTGTACTTTGGTTCTTGTGGTCTTGTTTTAATTTTCTTCAGCTTCAGCTTGAAGTTGCATTTGAGCAATTGATGGTCTGTTCCACAGTTGGCTCCTGGCCTTGTTCTGACTGATGATATTGAGCTTTTCCATCTTTTCTTTTCACAGATGTAGTCAATTTGATTCCTGTGTATTCTATCAGGCAAGGAACACTTGTATAACACTTGTATAACCAAAAACCAAGACCAAACCCATTGCTGTCAAGTCAATTCCAACTTACAGAGACCCTATAGGACAGAATAGAACTGCCTCATGATTTTTCCAAAGTTATAAATCTTTACAGAAGCAGGCTGTCACATCTTTCTTCCATGGAGAAGCTGTTGGGTACAAACTGCTGACCTTTCAGTTAGCAGCTGAGTACTTAAATACTGCATAACCAGGGATAGGTGCCATTTACTTTGTTGAAAAAAAAGTATTTCCAATGAATAGGTTGTTGGTCTTGCAAAATTCTATCATGCAATTTCCCGTGTAATTTTTTTCACCAATGCCATATTTTCCAACTACTGATCCTTCTTCTTTGTTTCCAACTTTTGCCTTCCAATCAACAATAATTATCAATGCATCTTGATTTCATGTTTGATCAATTTCAGACTGCAGAATTTGGTAAAAATCTTTAATTTCTTCATCATTGGCAATAGTTATTGGTGCATGAATTTGAATAATAGTCATTGTCATGGATTGAATTTGTGTCCCCAAAAAGTACATGTCAACTTGGTTAGGTCATGATTGCCAGTACTGTGTCATTGTCCTCCATTTTGTGATTTTCCTATGTGTTATAAATCATAATATCTGCCTGTGGTTAAAGAGGATTAGGGTAGGACGTAACACCCTTGTTCAGGTCACATCCCTGATCAAATGTAAAGGGAGTTTCCCTAGGGTGTTGGCCTGCACCACCTTTTATCTTATAAGAGCTAAAAAGAAAGGAAGCAAACAGAGGGTGGGAGACCTCATACCACCAAGAAAGCAATGCCAGCAGCAGAGCACATCCTTTGGACCTGGGGTTCCTGGGCAGAGAAGCTCCTAGTCCAGGGGAAGATTTATGACAAGGACCTTCCTCCAGAGCCAACAGAGAGAAAGCATTCCCCCAGAGCTGACACCCTGAATTTGGACTTCCAGCCTACTAGACAGTGAGAAAATAAATTTCTCTTTGTTAAAGTCATTCACTTGAGGTATTTCTGTCATAGCAGCACTAGATGACTAAGACAGTAATATTACCTGGTATTCCTTGTATTTGTATGTATATTATCCTATCACTGACAATGCTTTACTTCAAGATAGACCTTGAAATGTTCTTCTGACAATAACTGTGACACCATTCTTCTTCAATCTGTCATTCCAAGAAAAAAGCTTATTTATTCAGACAATTTACATTTAAAGATTTTCCTCAAGACTTTCACCTTATGAAATTAATAAAGAATTACCATTTAAAATAGCATCTGAAAGAATAAAGTACCTAGTAATAAATTTAACTCTTAGGGGGAAAGACTTGTACACAGGAAATGATAAGACATTACTAAAGAAATTAAAGAAGACCTAAATAAGTGGTAGGATATTCCACTTTCATGGACTGGACAGATTAATATAGTTAAGTTGTCAATACTACCCAAAGCAATCTATAAATTCAATGTAACCCCCACCAAAATTTCAACAGCCTTCTTTACACAAAGAGAAAAGCCAATTCTCAAATTTATATGGAAGGGCAAGGGACCTAAATAGCTAAAGCAATCCTGAAGAAGAAAAATGAAGTAGGAGTACTCACAGTCCCTGATTTCAAAATGTAATATTGAGACATAATAATTAAAACAGGCTGGTATTGGTATAATAAGACATATAGGCCATTGGAATATCATTGACAGTCCAGAAATAAATCCAACATCATAGTAAACTTATTTTCTACAAAGGTGCTAAGTCCATTCAATGAGGAAAGAAGAGCCTCTTCAATAAATGGTGCTGGTTTAATTGGATTTCCACATACAGAAGAATAAAACAGGATTCATGCCTCATATCATACAAACAAAAAAAATTCCAAACAGATCAAGGTAATAAATGTGAGATTAAAACCATCACATTCTTAGAAGACAATGTAGGAGAGGTGCAGTGGCTCCCAGTTTTTAATGATATATTGTCAGATATAACAACAAAAGCACCAGAAGCAAAAAGCAAAGTAGACAAATGAGACCACATAAAACTTAAATTTTTTGTTCATCAAAGGACTTTATCAACGAAGTAAAGAGATAACCTACAAATTGGTAGAAAATTTTGAGGAGTCACATATCTAATAAGGTTCTAATAACCAAAATATATACAAAACTTCTAAAACTTATCAACAAAAGGCAAACAACCCAATCAAAAAATGGGCAGAGGAAAAAAATGGAAAGAAACTTGAACAAATATTTCAGCAAAGAGGATATACAAATGACCAAGAAGCGCATGAAAAGACGCCAAACATCATTAAATCATTAACCATTAGAATTACAATGAAGATACCATCTTACCCTTATTAGAATGGTAATAGTGAAAAAAATAAAAAACAAAACACATGAACAGAAAACAATAGGTACTGGTGAGGTTGTGGAGAGACTGGAACCCTTATTCACTGCTGATAGGAATGTAAAATGGTACAGCTTCTGTGGGAATCAGTTTGGCAGTTCCTCAAAAAACTGAACATAGAACTGCCATAAGACCCAGTAATCCCAATTCTAGGATTAGTGAAGGCAGGAATGCAAGCAGAAACCTTTACACCAACATTCTTTGCAGCACTTTTCACAAAAGTCAAAATGTGGAAACAGCCAAAATGTCCATCAACAGATAAATGGATAATCAAAATGTAGTATACACACACTATAGAATACTACTCAGCCATAAAGAGAAATGAAGTCCTGGTGCATGCCACTACATGGGTTAACCGTGAAAACATCATGCTGAGTTAAGTAAGTTGGTCACAAAAGGATGAATATTATATGATCTTGTATGAAATAAGCAAATATATAGAAAATGAAGATCATTAGTGGTTACTGGGATGGGAGGGAGGGAAGAATGGAGACGTTTTTGCTTAGGAGGCATGGAGATTATCGTGGTGGAATGAGTTGGGAAAAAATAGCGAGAATGATCGCAAAACTTGAAGAATTCAATCAATGTTACTGAATTGTATATGAAGAAATTTTTGAGATGACTTATGTTTTGTTACATATATTTTTACCAGAACAAAAATTTTTTTAAAGATCTAATCTTACTTTGTCTACCAAGCCTAACCTACTGTGTCACAAACATTGCCCAACCCTAACCAGTGTAATACTTTAAATGACCCACCTTAAATCACTTGAGTTCATATTGAAATACCCTGTGAATATCCTTTGTAATGTCTTCTTCTGAGGCATCATTAAGGTCCTCTCAAAGTGGGATTCTCCTTTGCTCCATTATGTAATAAACTCAACTGTCTTTGGCCAACAGATTTTTTATGTTCTTTGTGGAAAAGTTCTCTGTCAGCATTTGGGTTCGTTTAATACTATGCGCATCATTCATTAAACTTACTGCATGTCTTTAAATTTTGTTGTGTTATTGTAAATGGTAGTTTTTTTAAAACAATAATTTATATATAAACACAATAAACAATTATATAGAAGTTATAAAAAGTATAATTTAATCATAATTTTAGGAAAAGTCAAATAAAATGGAGAAATCATTATAATTACTTCACTTTAACCTCTTTAATTAAAAAAGAAACAGATATTAACCTCTGTCTTATAAGCTGTTATTTGAGACTCCACTTTGTGCATATTAAATTGGATAGTTTTATAGTATAATTAAAATAATTTAGAAAAAAAAAAGAAAAAGAAAACCTGAGCAACATAGTTTTTATACAAGTCTGATTTGATTATATCTCCAATTCTAGGGATCATAAAATCTTTTTTGGCTTTAGCTTTTAGGTTGTTTTGAAATATACCTTGGATTTTTTAAGCCTTAGCTAAAATATCTGTGATTGCACAGTGTATTGCACTACAGTTTAGAAAAATAATTAATCAATTAATTTTCTTTAACAGATGCTCTTTTGATTATTTCTTCATAATTTTGTGACTGAATCTTATATGACACATATTAATTTTATGGGTCAAGTTTTTTGGAATTTAAAAAACCAACCAATGTTTAAATTAATTTAGAACACAGTAAGAGTTACAATAATGTTGTTTCTAGGTTTCAAAGTGTATTGTAGCCTTTTAGCCTGGGTTACTCTGTTCATCACTGATCTACTTATAACAGATGGGTAGTTTAACATCCACATAATTCCAAATTTATTAATACAACACCATACAATTATAGTATATAGTCCATCCTGGTTTCCTCATCTTTGTTGTTTATTGTTAGGTGCCTTCAAGTCGGTTGTGATTCATAGTGACCGTATGTAAAGCAGAACAAAACACTGCCCAGCCGTACACCATCCTCATGATTGTTGTTATGCTTCAGCCCATTGTTTCAGCCACTGTGTCAGTCCATCTCCTTAGGGTCTACCTCTTTTTTGTTGACATTCTACCAAGCATGACGTCATTTAGGGATAGATTCCCTCCTGATAACATGTCCAAAGTAAGTGACATGAAGTCTCACCATCCTCGCTTCTAAGGAGCATTCTAGCTGTACTTCTTCCAAAACAGATTTGTTCATTCTTTTGGCAATCCATACTATATTCAATACTCTTTGCCAACACCATAATTTAAAGGTGTCGATTCTAATTCAGTCTCCTTTATTCATTGTCCAGTTACTAAATGCATACGAGGTGACTGAAAACACCATGGCTGGGGTCAGGCACATCTTAGTCGTTAAAGTGACATCTTTGCTTTGCAACACTTTAAAGAGGTCTTTTGCAGTAGATTTGCCAAATGCAATGAGTTCTTTGATTTCTTGACTGCTGTTCCCATGGGCCTTGATTATGGATCCAAGTAAAATGAAGTCCTTGACAACTTCAATCTATTCTCCATTTATCATGTTACTTATTTTTCTATTTGTGAAGATTTTTGTTTTCTTTATGTTGAGGCATAATCCATACCGAAGGCTGTGGACTTTGATCTTCATCAGTAAGCACTTCAAGTCTTCTTCGCTTTCAGCAAGCAAGGTTGTGTCATCTGCATAATGTAGGTTGTTAAGGAACCTTTCTCCAATCCTGATGCCTTGTTCTTCTTCATATAATCCAGCTTCTCAGATTATTTTCTCAGCATTCAGATCAAATAAGTATGGTGAAAGGATACAACCCTGAGACACACCTTTCCTGACTTTAAAACACGCAGTATCTCCTTGTTCTGTTCAAACGACAACCTCTTGATCTATGTACAGGTTCCTTATAAGCACAATTAAGTGTTCTGGGCTTTCCATTCTTTGCAATGTTATCCATAATTTGTTATGACCCACACAGTTAAATGCCTTTGCTTAGTCAATAAAACACAGGTAAACATCTTTCTGGTATTCTCTGCTTTCAGCCAGGATCCATCTGACATCGGCAATGATATCCCTGGTTCCACATCCTCTTCTGAATCTGGCTTGAATTTCTGGCAGTTCTCTGTCAATGTACTGCTGCAATCACATTTAAATGATCTTCAGCAAAATTTTAGTTATGTGTGGTATTAATGATATTGTTCAATAATTTCTACATTCTGTTGCATCACCTTTCTTTGGAATAGGCTTAAATATTGATCTCTTCCTGTCGTTTGGCCAGGAAGCACTCTTCCGAATATCTTGGCATAGACGAGTGAACACTTCCAACATTGCATTCATTTGTTGAATCATCTCATTTGGTATTTGATCAATTCCTGAATGTCTTAGGCTGGTTTCTCTAGAGAAGCAAAACCAGTAAAGCATATAAACATATTTTTAGAGAGAAATATTTATATCAAGGAAATGGCTCACACTGTTTTTAGAGGCTGTAACATCCCAAGGCCTGGGGCAGGAAAGAGGCTTCTTCAGACTCATGTAGCCACAGGGACTGACGACCTCAAGATTGGCAGGCCAGAAAACAGGGCTGTTGCAAGCTTCTCCTGATTCATGTAGCCTCAGGGGCTGGTAAACCCAAGATCAGCAGGCCAGAGAGCAGAGCTGTTGCTCACTGGCTGTGAAGATCGATGACTCTCAAGATTGACAGGCAAAACCGTAGGTAAGTTGCTAGCTCATGTCCCAAGAACCGAAGGTCAGCTGCAGGATCTAGAACAAGCAAAAGCACTGGCAAGAAGAGCAGGAAGGACCAGGCAGTGGAGGGTGGAGAGATGAAGGCTGAGGGAGTGGTGAGATGCCACAGGACCCACCCCCACTGGTACCACTCACAGCAGATCCCATCATGGGGGCGATCACGTATCAGATCTCAACCGGGAAGTGATCACAATATTATACAACTGCCAAAACACAGAGACTCATGGCCCAGCCAAGTTGACATACAATCTTAACCATCACACTGGAGCCTTGTTTTTCAGCAATTCCTTCAGTACCATCGGTTCTTGATCATATGTAATCTCCTGAAACGGTTGAATGTCAACAAATTCTTTCTGGTGCAATGATTCTGTATTCCTTCCATCTTTATGTTCTAACTATTTTCAGGTTAGTAATTAAAAATTCTTGATTTCTTGTGATGTCCTAGAACAGATCACACTAGTTCACACCAACTTGCAGGAAAGAATTATACACATCTCATCCAAACTCTTAGTTCAGCGCCCTCATGTTGATTGTATTATTCACACGAAAAAAATCTATAAACATTATAAATTAGGGCTTTAAAAATTTTTTTGGAGGAGGGGTCAAGATGGCAGGGTAGTCAGATGGCTTCCTATATCCCTCTTACAAAAAAGACATGGAAAAACAAGTGATTTGATTGTATATGAATATCTAGGAGCCCTGAGCAAGGCAAAGTTGAGGAATCAGACTGAGTGGCTGGGGGAGAGGGAGACGGTTCAGAAGAAGCAAGGAGTGCCAGACCAGCAGTGACAGGAGCTGCATCTTTTCAGCCCCGAAGTGCTCCTGGTGTGCAGTGAAGCAGGCAAACAGCTCTGCACATGCGCTCGGGAGGCAGTTTCCACAACAAGAGAGATCTGGCAGCAGAGATTCTGCTTAGACATTCCGGACTAGTGAAAAGCAGCTCCCAAGTGACTAAAGATAACTGCATACATGTGGCCTTTCATGGGGATTTAAAAAAAAAAAAAAAAGTCCACTTGGGAAAAACCTCTCTCCCTTTTACCTCCTCTCTCCCGGTCTGCATCAGTCTGGCCTTCTGAAGTCTCTGAGTCCCCTGGGTCGGAAGCAGATCCCAAAAGGCTCCCTGACCCATTCTCCTGGCCTTGGAGAGGGAATAAATAAGCTACTGGCTCCCCTAAGCCAGGAACTCAGGGTCAGCGTAGCTCCTTTGCTAGGCACAGGCATAAGGGGTCCGCAGACTTTGAGTGCCTTCCACCCCTCTATAGACTTCTGTGGACCCATCTCAACAGCGTAAGCCCTCACTACCACAGTACAACAGGGTAAACACTTGAAGTCTAATTTCAACTGTTTCAGCTGTGAAGTGGCAGATTTGTGACCCGTGACACAGCCCTGCCCTTTAAGCAGGCACCTTTACTGGTCCACACTAAGGCTTCAGGACTGGTGGCTCCACCTATGTCACCTAGTCACCTGCTACAGGGGTACAAGAATAAGTGGTGCCCCCGAGTCTTTCCAGCCAACAGAGTAGGGGGCTTATAGTCAGGCTGCAAAACTCACCTACCTACTCAATCTAGGGAATAGGGACACACTTTCACTTCAGACACTAAGGGGCAGCAGTCAGCCCCTGCCTTGCTCAGTGCATGACCCCTACTACAGCCAGATACCTGTGCCTACACCAATCACCCATGCCTGTCTAAGACTGTAGGCAAGAGTCTGCACCACACACTTGATGACCTACTGCCTGGACAACTGAAATGAACCGACATAGCAAAATTTAACAGACTCCTGTGTGCACATACTTAGTTATAGAACTACCTGGTGACAGGATGTTGGAGCTTCAAAGGTGACAATAATAAAACTAGTGCACACAAGCAGCCTATCTGGGCATATCAAAACAAAACAAAACAAGAAACTAGGACACACTAAACAAATATAAAATAAAATTATAATAACTTATTGATGGCTTGGAGACTACAGTCAATATCAAATCACATAAAGATGCAGTCTATGATGGCTTCAGCAAGCTCCCAAAATAATCAGTAAATTCTCTGGAAGAAGAGAATTTCTTGGAATTACCAGAGGCATAGTAAAAAAGATTACTATACAGAACTCTTCTAGAAATTAGAAATTTGACAAAATGCAGAAATGGTCGAAGAATACACAAAGTAGTAGCAGAACTTAAAAAATTTATTCAAGAACATAAGGACAAATTTAATAGGCTGCAAGCATCCATAGAGAGACAGCAATCAGAAATCCAGAAGGTTAACAATAAAATTTCAGAATTAGACAACTCAATAGAAAGCCATAGGAGCAGAATAGAGGCAGTAGAAATTAGAATTAGTGATATTGAAGATAAAGCACTTGACACCAACTTATTTGAGGAAAATCAGACAAAAGAATTAAAAAGAATGAAGAAACTCTAAGAGTTATGTGGGACCCTATCAAAAGAAATAACCTACGAGTGATTGGAGTACCAGAACAGGGGGGGAATAACAGAAAATACAGAGAAAATTGCTGAAGATTTGTTGACAGAAAACTTCCCTGATATCATGAAAGATGAGAGATATCTATCCAAGATGCCCATTGAACACCACATAAGGTAGATCCCAAAAGAAAGTCACCAAGACATATTATAATGAGCAGCTAGGGATAAAAGACAAGTCATCTACAAAGGAGAGTCAATTAGAATAAGCTCAGACTCCTCAGCAGAAACCATGCAGGCAAGAAGGCAATGGGATGACATATACAAAGCCTTGAAGGAAAACAACTGCCAGCCAAGAATTATATATCCAGCAAAAATGTCTCTCAAATATGATGGCGAAATTAGGGCATTTCCAGATAAACAGAAGTTTAGGGAATTTGCAAAAACCAAACCAAAATTACAGGCAATACTAAAGGGAGTCCTCTGGTTAGATAATCGATAACATCAGATAACACAAGACTAGAACACAGCACAGAGCAATCATATATTGACTCATATAGGGAAGTCGAAAGTACATCAAACCTAACACATTTAAAATAGGAAAACAGAGATATCAAAATACAAAAAAAAGGACATTAAAAGAAAAAAGAGGGACTTAAAAATGCAGACATTGATTTTTCGTATGGAGGGGAAGTCAAGGTGATATAAAGAAATAAAAGACTGGTATAAACTTAGAAAAATAGGAGTAAATATTAAGGTAACCACAAAGGAATCTAACAATTCTACCAATCAAAATAAAAAAGTAGAAAAATATAAAGACTCAGCAAACACAAAATCAAAAACAATGAAAAAGATTAAAAAAAATACATAAAGAAAAAAGAGCACAAAAAATTAAGGGGAACAAAGAAACTGTGAACAACATACAAACAGACACATCAGGATGACAGCAGTAAACTCATACCTATCAATAATTATGCTGAATGTAAATGGACTTAATGCACCAGTAAAGAGACAGAGAGTGGCAGATTGGATAAAAAAACATGATCCGTCTATATGCTGCCTACAAGAGATGCACCTTAGACTTAAAGACACAAACAGGCTAAAACTCAAAGGATGGAAATAAAATACATCAAGAAAACAACACTAAAAAAAGAGCAGGACTGGCAATATTAATCTCTGACAAAATAGACTTTAAAGTAAAATCTACCACAAAGGATAAGGAAGGGCACTATATAATGATTAAAGGGCCAATACACCAGGAGGACATAACTATTATAAATATTTACACACCCAACAACAGGGCTCCAAAATACATAAAACAAACTCTAACAGCACTGAAAAGAGAGATAGACTGCTCCACAATAGTAGTAAGAGAATTCAGCACACCACTTTCGATGAAGGACAGAACATCCAGAAAGAAACTCAACAAAGACACGGAAGTGCTAAATGCTACAATCAACCAACTTGATCTCATAGACATATACCGTACACTGCACCCAACAGCAGCCAAGTATACTTTCTTTTCCAATGCAAATGAAACATTTTCCAGAATAGATCACATATTAGGCCATAAAACAAGCCTCAACAGAATCCAAAACATCAAAATATTACAAAGCATCTTTTCTGACCATAAAGCCATAAAAGTGGAAATCAACAACAGAAAAAGCAAGGAAAAAAAAAAAAAAATCAAACACATAGAAACTGAACAACACCTTGCTCAAAAACTACTGGGTTATAGAAGAAATTAAGGATGGAATAAAGAAATTCAGAGAATCAAATGAGAATGAAAACACATCCTACCAGAACCTTAGAACACAGCAAAAGCAGTGCTCAGAGGTCAGTTTATAGCAATAAATGCACACATCCAAAAAGAAGAAAGGACCCATAATCGAAACATTAACCCTACAACTGGTACAAGTAGAAAGGGAGGAGCAAAAGGAGCCCTCAGGATCCAGAAGGAAAGAAATAATAAAAATTAAAGCAGAATTAAACAAAATAGAGATTAGAAAAACAATTGAAAGAGTTAACAAGTCCAAAAGCTGGTTTTATGAAAAGAGCAACAAAATTGATAAACCATTGGCCAAACTGACAAAAGAAAAACAGGAGAGGAAGCAGATAACCCATATAAGAAATGAGATGGGTGATATCACAACAGACTCAACTGAAATTAAAATAATCATAACAGATTATTGTGAAACATTATACTCTAACAAATTTGAAAATCTAGAGGAAATGGACAAATTACTAGAAACTCACTACCTACCTAAATTAACACAAACAGAAGTAGAACAACTAAATAGACTCATAAAAAAAGAAGAGGTTGAAAAGTGCCTTAGTCATCTAGTGCTGTTATAAACAGGAATACCACAACTGGACGGTTTTAACAAAGAGAAGTTTATTTCCTCACAGTTAAAGTAGGCTAAAAGTCCAAATTCAGGGCATCAGCTCCAGGGGAAGGCTTTTTCTCTCTGTCAGCCTTCTTCTCTTCAGTGTTCCCCTGGAATAGGAGCTTCTCTGCGCAGGGACGCCGGTCCAGAGGACGCGCTCTGCTCCTGGAACTGCTTTTTTGATGGTATGAGGTCCCCAACTCTCTGTTAGCTTCCTTCTCCTTTTATCTCTTAAGAGATAAAATGTGGTGCAGGCCACACCCCAGGGAAACTCCCTTTACATTGGATGATGGATGTCACCTGGGTAAAGGTGGTGTTACAATCCCACCCTAATCCTCTTTGACATAAAATTACAACCACAAAATGGAGGCCAACCACACAATTCTGGGAATCATGGCCCAGCCAAACTGATACATTTTTTGGGGACATAATTCAAACCATGACAAAGAGAACCTCAAACAGGAAATTACCAAATCAATACCATTTACAATAGCCCCCAAGAAGATAATATACTTAGGAATAAATCTAACCAGAGATGTAAAAGATCTATATAGAGAAAACTACAAGACACTACTGCAAGAAACTAAAAGAGACCTGCATAAGTGGAAAAACATATCTTGCTCATGGATAGGTAGATTCAACTGTGAAAACATCAATTCTACCCAAAGTAATCTACAGATACAATGCAATCCCGTTCCAAATTCCACTGGTATGTTTTAATGAGATGGAGAAACAAATCACCAACTTCATATGGAAAGGGAAGAGACCCCAAATAAGTAAAGCATTACTCAAGAAGAGGAACAAAGTGGGAGGCCTTACACTACCTGATTTTAGAAACTATTATACTGCCACGGTAGTCAAAACAGCCTGGTATTGGTACAACAACAGATATATAGACCAATGGAACAGAGTTGAGAATCCAGATATAAGCTCATCCACCTATGAGCAGCTGATTTTTGACAAAGCCCCAAAGTCCATTAATTGGGGAAAAGACAGTCTCTTTAACAAATGGTGCCGGCATAACTAGATATACATCTGCAAAAAACTGAAACAAGACCCATATCTCACATCATGCACAAAAACTAATTCAAAATGGATCAAGGACTTAAATGCAAAATCGAAAACAATAAAGATCAGGGAAGAAAAAGTAGGGACAAATTTAGGAGCCATAATACATGGCATAAACACAATACGAACCATAAATAACAATGCACAATCACCAGAAGAGAGATTAGATAAATGGGAGCTCCTAAAAATCAAACACTTACGCTCATCAAAAGACTTCACCAAAAAGTCAAAAGGCAACCTACAGACTGGGAAAAAAATTTGGTTATGACAAATCCAATCAGAATCTAATCTTTAAAATCTACAAGATACTGCAAAACCTCAACAACGAAAAGTCAAATAACCCAATTAAAAAATGGGCAAAGGATATGAACAGGCACTTCACAAAGAAGATATTCGGGTGGCTAACAGACACATGAAGAAATGCTCATTATCATTAGCCATTAGAGAAATGCAGATCAAAACTACAATGAGATATCATCTCACCCCAACAAGGCTAGCCTTAATCAAAAAACACAAAATAATAAATGCTGAAGAGGTTGTGGAGAGACTGGAACACTTACACACTGTTGGTGGGAATGTAAAATGGTACAACCATTTTGGAAATCGATTTGGCACTTCCTTAAAAAGCTAGAAATAGAAGTATGATACAATCCAGCAATCTCGCTCCTTGGAATATATCCTAGAGAAATAACAGCCATCACATAAAAGATACATGCACACCCATGTTCACTGCAGCACCGTTCACAATAGCAAAAAGATAGAAATAACCAAGGTGCTCATCAACAGACGAATGGATAAACAAATCATGGTATATCCACACAAGGGAATACTATGCAAAAATAAAGAACAACAATGAAGCCATGAAACATTATATAACATGGAGGAAGCTGGAACTTATTATAATGAGTGAATTTCATCAGTCACAGAAGGACAAACACTGTATAAGACCACTATTATCAGAACTCAAGAAAAGGTTTAAATGCAGAAGAAAATATTATTTGATGGTTACAAGGGTGGGGAGGGAGGGTGAGGGTTATTTACTAACTAGACAGTAGATAAGAATCATCTTAGGAGAACGGAGGGACAGCACACACTACAGGGGTTATCAGCACAACTGGACTAAACCAAAGCTAAGAAGTTTCCTGAATACAATAAAATACTTTGTGATACAGAGTAGCAGGGGTAGGGGTCTGGGCACCATGCTTTCAGTGGACATCTAGGTCAACTGGCATAACAAAGCTTATTAAGAAAATGTTCTGCATCCTACTTTGGTGAGTGGTGTCTGAGGTCTTGAAAGCTTGCAAGCAGCCATCTAAGATATAGCAACTGGTCCCAACCCACCTGGTGTAAAGGAGAATGAAGAACACCAAAGACACAAGGAAAGTGGTAGCCCAAGAGACAGAAAGGGCCACATAAACTAGAGACTTCATCAGCCTGACACCAGAAGAACTAGATGGTGCCCGGCTACCACCAATGACCACCCTGACAGGGAACACAACAGACAGTCCCTGATGGAGTATCAGAAAGATGGGGTGCAGAACTCAAATTTTAGTAAAAAGACCAGACTTAATGGTCTGACTGAGACTGGAGGTACCACGGAAAGCATGGCCACTGGATTTTCTATCAGCCTAGAACTAAAACAATTTCTGAGGCCAACTGTTCAGACAGGGATTGGACTGGACTGTGGGACATAAAGTGATACTCGTGAGGAGTGTGCCTCTTAGCTCAAGTAGATACAAGAAACCAAATGGGCAGCTTCCATCCGAGGTGAGATGGGAAGGCAGAGAGTGTTAGGAGCTGGTTGAACCGACATGGGGAAACAGGGGCAGAAGGGAGGATTGTGCTGTCGCAGAATGGGGCGAGCAATTAGGGTGACAAAACAATGTATGTAGAAAATTTTATATAGGAGACTAACTTGAAATGTAAACCTCATTTAAACTACAACAATAAAAAAAAAAAAAAAGAAAAGGAAACTCCCAGACATTGTTGTAAAAGTCGAATTGTTTATCGCAGTTGTGGAAACTGTTATGTTATGATCTATTAAAATTTACATTTGGGGGAAAAATTTTTTTTTTTACAACACACCTTTGATTTTAACTACTTATCTATGTTTTGTTGTTGTTGTTAGGTGCCGTCAAGTTGATTTACCACTCATAGCTTTCCCATGTGTCAGAGTAGAACTTCTCCATACAGTCTTCTAGGCTGCAATCTTTATGGTAGCAGATCATCAGTCCTTTCACCCAAGGAGCTCCTGGGTGGGAATGAATCACCATCCTTTTGGTTAGCATCCAAACACTTAACCATTATGCCACCAGGGCTCTTTCCCTATCTATGTTATAGCTGGTAATACGATTTTAAGGGTATGATTTGATGACATTTATATAATTATTTTAAAAAAATCTTCATATATATAATACACACCCATATATATGTATACACAAAATGAATTTTATGGCGTTTCTTATTTTTTCACATACTCATATTCTTAGAATATGTAAATATGAAATTATTTGACATGCAAAATTTGATTTTAATATAAAGTAATGAAGAAAACATAATTTGATAATGTGACTTCATTTTTCTCAAAATTAGCTGAGGGAGCCAATATGCTCCAGCTCTTGCAGTAGCTCAGACAATCGTTGCTAACTAGTGACTTAAAAAAAAAAAATTCTTCTTCGAAGAAACTATCTTTGGAGTCTCCACATCTCTCATCAGATTTTTAAATAACTGCCAAATTTCACAATCCCTCAAAGCAGCATAAAGGATACTCTCTGGGCTTTCATTAAAAAAAAAAAAAAAAAATCTAATCCAAAAATTTGAAAAGCCAGTTTCTCCTAAAATTTTGCATGATTGTGACACAGCATTTTAAAGTAAAAGAGTCCTAATAAACCCCCAACATTGGTGTAAATATGACACAAGACCGTATGCCACATTTATTTTATTATTTTGAACTACATTTTGACACGTTCAGGTACTCAATGGGATAATGAGAAACTCACTACATTGTTATCAACAGAATTAAACTCTGTTATGCCAAATTTGGCCACAACTTTCTAAACAACAAATTGAATTAAAGTTTCATCTCAGTTAGATCTCTTCCATTCTAAATTGGAAAGTACTGTGTACTAGGCAATATTCTAGACAGTTAGCACAGGGAATAAGCAGTCAAATGTAAAATGATTCCTGACTTTAAGAATATAAACTTTGCTTAAGTACATGGTAGCACAAAGGAGGGTGCATTCAAATTAAACTGTGGGATGGTTATGTGGGGGTAATTTGTCTGCATATTACTGGAACTATTTCAGGTAACACAGGATTAGTTCATCAGTGAAACATATCACATACAAGATAAAGTTTATGTATGACAATGGGTATAATCACGAATATAGAAAAATGGCACTCTAGGCAGAAGCACCATACTGTCCCTCCACGGCAGATTAGAAAAACTAAGCCGAACAGAGAATACAACAATCCTGAAACCCTAAAACATCAAATGAAGAGATAAAGAACTCAGCCAAGCACCAAATGGAGTGAGAAAACTGAAAGAGAATGGAGAGTGAGGAAAGACTTATGCAGAGATCCCCTACCAGCAAACGCAGCACAGATCCACCATCTTCAACTCCTATCAGAGACCATCAAACAGGGGGTATGAGAAAGCAGCCTCACGGAGCATCCAGTGGGAGACAAAACAACCGTTTCTCGTCTCTCTATATCTTCCTTCTCTTTCTGTTCCCTGATTACCTGGCTTTGTATACCTCTACGCCTTCTAGCCAGGTTGTACTGCAACACCTAAGAGCAACTTCCCAAGACCTCATAGCTGCACCGGTGGGATCCCTGGGAACTTTGTGGTTCTTTAACCTTTCCAATTTTGATTTATTCATTCTTTTCTTTTCTTCCTCTTCCCCTTTCTGTTTTTCTCCATTTCATAGTCTCTCATCTCTCCACTCCAACAACAAGCTCCCCTAGCATTCTTTTTTGTTGGTTTGTATGTTTTTGGCTCCTCTTCCTCTCTCCTCTCTCCCATGTCCATCTTAGCTCCACACATAAGAATCTCCATGCTGCATCCTGCCTACCTGCATTGTGCACTTGACATCACACCACAAAACAGCACAGGCACGGCCTACTGGAACCTGCCCTGCACTGATTATCGACCCACTCTGATGGCTGTAGTAAAAGTTACAGACAACCCATCCCAGTAACTCCTCTTCAGCTAGACCTGCCCTGCTGTATCATATCTGAGTGACTGACACCGCCAATTGGAGAAGGAGGTGAAAAGTACTGTGCCCACAGACAAGCAAACAACAAAGAACACACAGTTCGCTTGCTCAGACATAGTCAAAATTTTTTTTTTTAAAAAGGGATGAAACAAACAAATCTACAATCAATAAAAAAGAAAAATAACTACTGAATGCCCCGAAGACAGCAGATAATATCAAAACATTAATACAAACAGGATAAGATGGTTACAATAGGCGTCCAAAATAAAACACCAGATGACTATCCAGTGGAATAAAATGCACTAGAACTACCTGATAGGGAATTCAAGTCTCTAATACTCAGAATTCTCCAAGAGCTGAGGAAAAAAGCTGAGAGACAAGAGGAAAAAATAGACAAATTCATGGAAAATACAGACAAAAAATTGGAAGAATTCAGGAAAATAATGCAGGAACAAAATGCCAAAATAAATTCACAACTAGAAATTATAGAAAGATAACAATTAGAAATCCAAAAGATAAACAACAAGATTTCAGAAATGGATGGTGCCACAGAAGGGCAGACAAGGAGATTTGAAATGGTGGAAGACAGGATCAGTGGAATTGAAGACAAACACTTGGCTACAACACTGTTTGACGAAAACTCAGAAAAAAGAACAAAGAAAAATGAAGAGACCGTGAGAGTTATGTGGCATACAATCAAAAGCAAAAATTTTTCAGTGATTGGAATTCCAGAACAGGGGAAGGAAACAGAAAACACAGAGAGGGTCATTGAAAAACTGCCAACAGAAAACTTCCCCAATATAAAGAAAGATGAAAAACTGGCCATCGAAGAAGGTCGACGAAACCCATATAGGAGAGACCCTAAAAGAAAATCACCAAGGCATATCATAATCACACTCGCCAAAACCAAAGACAAACAAAGAATCCTGAGAGCAGCTCATGAAACACAAGAAGTCACATACAGAGGAGAAACAATAAGACTAAGCTCAGATTATTCGGCAGAAACCATGCAGGCAAGAAGGCAATGGGATGACATATATAAAATCTTGAAAGGAAAAAATTGTCAGCCAAGAATAATACATCCTGCAAAACTCTCGTTCAAATTTGATGGTGAAATTAGGTCATTTCCAGATAAACAGAAATTAAGGGAATATGTAAAAGTCAAACCAAACTTACAAGAATTATTAAAGGGAGTTCTTCGATCTGAGGACAAACAGGCAGAATCTAGGACGCAGGATCGTACCAGCCAGATACCAATCTAGGAAATAAACTCTCAAGGACTATCCAAAACCAAAAGATATACAACAGGGAATCAGAGCAGTTAGTCAGTAAATGACAAGAACATCAAAACAATGAAAGAGGGAATAAACGGCACAGGTATAGAACCTTCTAATGGAGAGGAAGGCAAGGCAATACCAAGTAATGGTAGACTGCTTCAAACTTAGAAAGATAAGGGTAAAATTCATGGTAACCACAAAGAAAGTTAACAAATATACTCATGAAAATAAAGAGAAAAAACATAAAGTCTCAGCAAAAACAAAACCTACAAAAACAAATTAAAAAAAATCCACAAACAAAAGTAATTCAGCACAAGAGAGTAAGAAGAACAAAGAAAACTTGAGCACCACAAAAAAAAGCACTATAAAACGACAGCAACAAACTCACATCTATCAATAATTACACGGAATGTAAACGGACTCAATGCACCCATAAAGAGACAGAGAGTGACAGAATGGATAAGAAAACAGGATCCATCAATATGCTGACTACAAGAGACACACATTAAAAACAAAGATATGAATTTATTAAAAGTCAAAGGTAGGAAAAAAGTATATCAAGCTAACAACTACCAAAAAAGAGCAGGAGTGGCAATTCTAATCTCAGATAAAATAGACTTTAAAACGAAATCTACCATAAAGGACAAAGAAGGACACTATATAATGATCAGGGGGACGATTCGTCATGAGGACACAACCATAATAAACATCTACGCACCCAATGACAGGTCTCAAAATTCATAAAACAAATTCTAACAACACTGAAAAGAGAAATTGACAGTTCCACAATAATAGTAGGAGACTTCAACACACCACTCTCAGTAAAGGACAGAACAACTAAGAAGAAACTCAGCAAAGGTACAGAAGACCTAAAGGGCAGAATCAGCCAACTTGATATCATAGGCGTATATAGAATACTACATCCAACTGCTGCAAAGTACACATTCTTTTCCAATGCACATGGAACGTTCTCCGGAATAGACCACATCTTAGGCCACAGAGAAATCCTCAACAAGATCCAAAACGCTGCGATAATTCAAAGTATCTTCTTTGAATACAAAGCGAACAAGGTAGAAATTAACAATAGAAAGAGCAAGGAAAAAAAATTAATTACATGGAAACTGAATACTACCCTGCTTACACATCACTGGGTAACAGAAGAAATCTGAGATGGAATAAAAAAATTCCTACAATAAATGAGAATGAAAACACATAATACCAAAACGTTTGGGACACAGCAAAAGCAGTCCTCAGAGGACAATTTATAGCAATAGATGCACATATCAAAAAAGGAGAAAGGGACAAAATCAAAACATTAACAACAGATCTCAAACAAACAGAAAGAGAACAGCAAAAAATGCCCAAAACACCGGCTACCACCAATGACTCCTTTGACCAGGATCACAACAGAGGGTTCTGGGCAGAGCTGGAGTAGGATGTAGAGCATAATTTTAACTCAACCCCCCAAAAAAAAAAAAAAAGAAGACCAGATATACTGGCCTAAAGAATACTAGAGAAACCTCGAGAGTGTGGCCCCCAGACACCCTTTCAGCTCAGAGGGGAAGTTACCTTCAAGGTTCGATGTTAAGCCTGGGAATGGACAGCCCAGTAAAACTAAATGGGACTAACGATGTACAGGAGTCCGGTGACAAGGGCCAGAAGGCAGAGGGAGAGTAGGAAACTGATGATAAGGAACACAAATTGAATAAGGACACTGTCGATGTATTGTGAGATTGTTGACCACTGCTATGGGGCAACATTTGTAGTAACTATTAAATGGGAGGCTGTTTTGTCCTGTAAGCCTTCATCTTGGGCGAGAATGGCAGCACAATTGGAAGAGCATAGTCAATACCACTTAAATGTGTAAGTAAAACGTTTTGAAATGGTGTTTAAATAAAATAAAAATAAATAAATAAATAAACAAACAAAGGAGACTAAAGAGGTACAATAGTCCACTGACAAGGTCCAGAAGACAGAAGGGGACAAGGAAGCCCCCTGGTGATAGGGAACACAAGGTGGAGTAAGGATATTCTTGATGTGCTGTGAGATTGTTAACCATTGTCATAGGGCAACATGTGTAGTAACTGTTAAATGAAAAACTATTTTGTTCTGTAAGCCTTCATCTTAAGTGAGACTAACAGCACAGTTGGAAGAGCGTAGTCAATGTCACTGAACTGTGAATGTAGAAAATTTTGAAACGGTGTATCTTTGGCCATCTGTAATTTTCATCAAAAAAAAAGGTTGAGAATTTAGAGGCTTAATACGTTGTGGGGTTGTTAACCAATGTCAAAAAAAACAACATGTGTACTACTATTTCATGAGAAACTATTTGCTCTGTAAGCTTTCACCTGAAGTACAATAAAATATATATTAAAAAAAAAAAAAATAAAATAAATGACATAGTCATTCCGGACAATGCTGCCAATTGCCCCAGATGAGGCAGGACAAAAAACAAAGGCTCAGGTAGGTTCTAGGGTCATTAAGAACAATGGAAGTGATGATTCTTTTCACTATGGGTAAATGGTGCCAAGTCCACTTTGCCCCTGTTCCTTCCCTTGATCTTCTTAGAAGTGCATCCACAACCTGGTGGTCTCAGGAACCTATGCAGAATGGGAAATCTACCAGATAAGAAGAACCCTGGGATTGTAGGCTCTCTGACTCTATGTTGTTTTAAACTGAAGGTGGGAGATAGTACAGGACATCAGTTCTCAAAGGTCCTTCTATTATAATAAATGACATTCCTAACTGCACCACAAAAAAAAAAAAAAAAAAAAATGCCCAAAACAACCTGAAGAAAGGAAATAGTAAAGATCAGAGCAGAAATAAATGAAATAGAGAACAGAAAAACAATAGAAAGAATCAACAAAACTAAAAGTTGGTTCTTTGAAAGAATCAACAAAATCAACAAACCACTGGCCAGACTGACAAAAGAAAAACAGGAGAGGACACAAATAACCCAAATGAGAAATGAAATGGGGGACATTACAACAGACCCAACTGAAATAAAAAGGATTAGAACAGAATATTATGAAAAACTATACTCCAACAAATTTGAAAACCTAGAGGAAATGGATAAATTTCTAGAAACACACGGCCTACCCAAACTACACCAAAGTGATGTTGAAAATCTGAACAGACCAATAACAAGAGAAGAGATTGAAAAGGTAATCAAAAAACTCCCAACCAAAAAAAGCCCTGACCCAGCTGGCTTCACTGGAGAATTCTAGAAAACATTTACAGAAGAGCTTGTTCCAGTACTACTCTAGCTATTTCAGAGCATAGAAGCAGAAGCAACACTTCCAAACTCATTTTATGAAGCCAGCATAAAGCTGATACCAAAACCAGGCAAAGACGTCACAAAAAAAGAAAATTACAGGCCAATATCTCTCATGAATATAGATGCAAAAATTCTCAACAAAATTCTAGCCAATAGAATTCAGCATCATTTCAAAAAAATAATACACCACGACCAAGTAGGATTCATACCAGCTATGCAAGGATGGTTCAACATTAGAAAATCAATCAATGTAATCCACAACATAAATCAAAGGAAACAAAAGAATCTCATGATCATATTAATTGATGCAGAAAAGGCATTTGACAAAGTCCAACACAGATTCCTGATAAAAACTCTCAATAAAATAGCTATAGAAGGGAAATTCCTCAACATGACAAAGGGCATCTATGCAAAACCAACGGCCAACATCATTCTTTTTTTTTTTTTTTTTAACGTTTTTTTTTTTTTTTTTTTTTTAATATATATTTTATTGTACTTCAGGTGAAAGCTTACAGAGCAAATAGTTTCTCATGAAATAGTAGTACACATGTTGTTTTTTGACATTGGTTAACAACCCCACAACGTATTAAGCCTCTAAATTCTCAACCTTTTTTTTTGATGAAAATTACAGATGGCCAAAGATACACCGTTTCAAAAATTTCTACATTCACAGTTCAGTGACATTGACTACGCTCTTCCAACTGTGCTGTTATTCTCACTTAAGATGAAGGCTTACAGAAAAAATAGTTTTTCATTTAACAGTTACTACACATGTTGCCCTATGACAATGGTTAACAATCTCACAGCACATCAAGAATATCCTTACTCCACCTTGTGTTCCCTATCACCGGGGGGCTTCCTTGTCCCCTTCTGTCTTCTGGACCTTGTCAGTGGACTATTGTACCTCTTTAGTCTCATTTGTTTATTTATTTATTTTTATTTTATTTAAACACCATTTCAAAACTTTTTACTTACACATTTAAGTGATATTGACTATGCTCTTCCAATTGTGCTGCCATTCTCGCCCAAGATGAAGGCTTACAGGACAAAACAGCCTCCCATTTAATAGTTACTACAAATGTTGCCCTATAGCAGTGGTCAACAATCTCACAATACATCGACAGTGTCCTTATTCAATTTGTGTTCCTTATCATCAGTTTCCTACTCTCCCTCTGCCTTCTGGCCCTTGTCACCGGACTCCTGTATATCGTTAGTCCCATTTAGTTTTACTGGGTGTCCATTCCCAGGCTTAACATCGAACCTTGAAGGTAACTTCCCCTCTGAGCTGAAAGGGTGTCTGGGGGCCACACTCTCGAGGTTTCTCTAGTATTCTTTAGGCCAGTATATCTGGTCTTCTTTTTTTTTTTTTTTTTTTTGGGGGGGAGTTAAAATTATACTCTACATCCTACTCCAGCTCTGCCCAGAACCCTCTGTTGTGATCCTGGTCAGAGGAGTCATTGGTGGTAGCCGGGCACCATCCAGCTGTACTGGGCTCAGTCCCGTGGAGGCCTTGGTAGCTGTGGACCATTAGTCCTTCGGACTAATCTTTTCCTTGTATCCTGTTCTCTTCGTTCTCCCTTGTTCCCGAAGGGATGAGATCAGTGGAGTATCTTAGATGGCCGCTCATAGGCTTTTAAGACCCCAGACACTACTCACCAAGGTAGAATGTAGAGCATTATCTTTATAAGTAGTGTCATGCCAATTGAGCTAGATGTTCCCCGAGATCATGGTCCCCAGAGCCCTCCGTCCAACAACTCAGTCCCTCGGGGGGTTTGGATGTGTCTATAGGGCCTCCATGACCTTTCCTTGTGCAGGTTGTGTTAGTTTCCCCTGTACTATGTACTATCTCATCTCTCACCCAAGTTACCACTTACCTATTACCTATTTAGTATTCCCCCCCCCCCCCATCCCTGGTAACCAACAAGGATTGTTACATTTTGCATGTGAATTTTTTCATGGGTTTTTACAATAGAGGTCTCATACAATATTTGTCCTTTTGTGATTGACTTATTTCACTCAGCATGATGTCCTCCAGTTTCATCCATGTTATGAGATGGTTCACCGATTCATTGTTCTTTCTCGTTGCATAGTACTCCATTGTGTGTATGTACCATAGTTTGTGTATCCATTCGTCTGTTGATGGACATCGAGGTTGTTTCCATCGTTTTGCTATTGTGAATAATGCTGCCATGAACATAGGTGTGCATATGTCTATTCGAGTGATGACTCTTATTTCTCTAGAATATATTCCTAGGAGTGGGATTGCTGGATCGAATGGTACGTCTATTTCTAGCTTTCTGAGGAAACGCCATATCATTTTCCAAAATGGCTGTATCATTTTGCATTCCCACCAGCAGTGTATAAGAGTTCCCGTCTCCCCGCAGCCCCTCCAACATTTGTTATTTCCAGTGTTTTTGATTCGTGCCAGTAATGCCGGGGTGAGATGGTATCTCATTGTGGTTTTAATTTGCATTTCTCTAATGGCTAGTGATCGCGAGCATTTCCTCATGTGTCTGTTGGCCATTTGAATGTCTTCCTTGGTGAAGTGTCTGTTCATTTCCTTTGCCCATTTTTTGATAGGATTGGTTGTCTTTTTGTTGTAGAGGTGTTGGATTTTCTTGTAGATTATGGAGATTAGACCTTTGTCTGACTTGTACTGTCCAAAAATTTTTTCCCAGTCTGTAGGTTCTCTTTTAACTCTTTTGGTGAAATCTTTTGAAGAGCATAGATGTTTGATTTTTAGAAGATCCCAATTATCTAGTTTATCTGTTGGGTTTTTTGTGTTGATGTTTATGGTTTGTATCCTGTTAATGCCATGTATTAAGGTCTGAAGTGTTGGTCCTATTTTTTCTTCTATGAATTTTATAGTTTGAGGCTTTATATTCAGGTCTTTGATCCATTTTGAAGTAGTTTTTGTATATGGTGTGAGGTATGGGTCCTGTTTCATTTTTCTACAAATGGATATCCAGTTTTGCCAGCACCATTTGTTAAAAAGACTGTCTTTTCCCCATTTGATGTATTTTGGGCCCTTGTCAAAAATCAGGTGACCGTAGGTGGATGGATTTACATCTGAGTTCTCAATTCTGTTCCATTGGTCAATGTCTCTGTTGTTGTACCAGTACCAGGCTGTTTTGAGTACTGTAGCTGTATAGTAGGTTCTCAAGTCAGGTAGTGTGAGTCCTCCAACTTTATTCTTCTTCTTCAGTAGTGCTTTACTTATTCGGGGTTTCTTCCCTTTCCATATAAAGTTAATAATTAGTTTTTCCATCTCTTTGAAGAATGTTGTTGGTATTTGTATCGGAATTGCATTGTATTTGTAAATTGCTTTAGGTAGAATTGCCATTTTCACAATGTTGAGTCTGCCTATCCATGAGCATGGTATGTTTTTCCATTTATGTAGATCCCTTTGGGTTTCATGCAGCAGTGTTTTGTAGTTTTCTTTGTATAGGTCTTTTATATTCCTGGTCAGATTTATTCCCAAGTATTTTATCTTTTTAGGGGCTATTGAAAATGGTATTGATTTCCTGATCTCCTTTTCATCGTTCTCTTTACTGGTGTATAGGAATCCAACTGATTTTTGAATGTTTATCTTGTATCCTGCTACTCTGCTGAATCTTTCTATTAGTTCCAGTAAATTTCTCGTGGAGTCTTTAGGGTTTTCTATGTATAGTATCATATCATCTGCAAACAGGGAGAGTTTAACTTCTTCATTACCAATTTGGATGCCCTTTATTTCTTTCTCTTGCCTTACTGCTCTAGCGAGAACTTCCAGCACAATGTTAAATAGGAGTGGTGATAAAGGGCATCCTTGTCTTGTTCCTGTTTTCAAGGGGAATGTTTTCAGCCTTTCTCCATTAAGAATGATGTTGGCTGTTGGTTTTGCATAGATGCCCTTTATGATGTTGAGAAATTTCCCTTCTATACCTATTTTATTGAGAGCTTTTATCAGGAATGGGTGTTGGACTTTGTCAAATGCCTTTTCTGCATCAATTGAGATAATCATGTGATTTTTTTCTTTCCTTTTATTTATGTGGTGGATTACGTTGATGGATTTTCTAATGTTAAACCATCCTTGCATACCTGGTATGAATCCTACTTGGTCGTGGTGTATTATTTTTTTGATATGATACTGAATTCTATTGGCTAAAATTTTGTTCAGAATTTTTGCATCTATATTCATGAGAGATATTGGTCTGTAATTTTCTTTTTTTGTGATGTCTTTGCCTGGTTTTGGTATCAGCGTTATGCTGGCTTCATAGAATGAATTTGGAAGTGTTGCTTCCTCTTCTATGCTCTGAAATAACTTGAGTAGAACTGGTACGAGCTCTTCTGTAAATGTTTTGTAGAATTCTCCAGTGAAGCCATCTGGGCCAGGGCTTTTTTTGGTTGGGAGTTTTTTTATTACCTTTTCAATCTCTTCTCTTGTTATGGGTCTGTTCAGATTTTCAATATCACTTTGTTGTAGTTTGGGTAGGCCGTATGTTTCTAGAAATTTATCCATTTCCTCTAGGTTTTCAAATTTGTTGGAATATAGTTTTTCATAATATTCTGTTATAATCCTTTTTATTTCAGTTGGGTCTGTTGTAATGTCCCCCATTTCATTTCTTATTTGGGTTATTTGTGCCCTCTGCTGTTTTTCTTTTGTCAGTCTGGCCAGTGGTTTGTCGATTTTGTTGATTCTTTCAAAGAACCAACTTTTGGTTTTGTTGATTCTTTCTATTGTTTTTCTGTTCTCTATTTCATTGATTTCTGCTCTGATCTTTACTATTTCCTTTCTTCCAGTGGTTGTAGGCTTTTTTTGTTGTTCTCTTTCTATTTGTTTGAGTTCTGTAGTTAATGTTTTGATTTTGTCCCTTTCTTCTTTTTTGATATGTGCATCTATTGCTATAAATTGTCCTCTGAGGACTGCCTTTGCTGTGTCCCAAAGGTTTTGGTATGATGTGTTTTCATTTTCATTTGATTCTAGGAATTTTTTAATTCCATCTCTGATTTCTTCTATTACCCATTGATGTGTAAGCAGATTATTATTCAGTTTCCATGTGTTTGATTTTTTTTCCTTGCTCTTTCTAGTGTTAATTTCTACCTTGATGGCATTGTGGTCAGAGAAGATACTGTGAATTATCTCAGCATTTTGGATCTTGTTGAGGATTGCTCTGTGGCCTAAGATGTGGTCTATTCTGGAGAACGTTCCATGTGCATTGGAAAAGAATGTGTACTTTGCAGCGGTTGGATGGGGTGTTCTATATATGTCTATGAGGTCCAGTTGGCTGATTGTGTCCTTTAGGTCTTCTGTATCTTTGCTAAGTTTCTTTTTAGTTGTTCTGTCCTTTACTGAGAGTGGTGTGTTGAAGTCTCCTACTATTATTGTGGAACTGTCAATTTCTCTTTTCAGTGCTGTTAGAGTTTTTTTTATGTATTTTGGAGCCCTGTCATTGGGTGCATAGATATTTATTATGGTTATGTCTTCATGATGGATCATCCCCTTAATCATTATATAGTGTCCTTCTTTGTCTTTTATGGTAGATTTTGTTTTAAAGTCTATTTTATCTGAGATTAGAATTGCCACTCCTGCTCTTTTTTGATAGTTGTTAGCTTGATATATTTTTTTCCAACCTTTGATTTTTAATAAATTCACATCTTTGTTTCTAAGATGTGTCTCTTGTAGACAGCAAATAGATGGATCCTGTTTTCTTATCCATTCTGCCACTCTCCGTCGCTTTATGGGTGCATTGAGTCCATTTACGTTCAGTGTAATTATTGATAGATGTGAGTTTGTTGCTGTCATTTTGTAGTGCTTTTTTTTGTGATGCTGAAGTTTTCTTTGTTCTTCTTACTCTCTTGTGCTGAGTTCCTTTTGTTTGTGGATTTTGTGTTCATTTCTTTTGTTTTTGTAGGTTTTGTTTTTGTTGAGAATTTATGTTTCTCGTCTTTATTTTTATGAGTTGGTTTGTTAACTTTTTTTGTGGTTACCATGAATTTTACCCTTATCTTTATAATTTTGAAGCAGTCTACCGTTACTTGGTATCGCCTTGCCTTCTTCTCCTTTAGAAGGTTCTATACCTATGCCGTTTGTTCCCTCTTTCATTGTTTTGATGTTGTTGTCATCCTTTGATTGATTTCTCTGATTCCCTGTTGTATATCTTTTGTTTTTGGAAAGTCCTCTGTAGTTCAGTTCCTAGAATGGTATCTGGTTCATGTTAACCTGCATCCTAGGTCCTAGGTCCTGCCTGAGGGCTTAAGCTGTTTGTCCTCAGATCGAAGAACTCCCTTTAATAATTCTTGTAAGTTTGGTTTGACTTTTGCATATTCCTTTAGTTTCTGTTTATCTGGAAATGACCTAATTTCACCATCAAATATGAATGAGAGTTTTGCAGGATATATTATTCTTGGCTGACAATTTTTTTCTTTCAAGATTTTATATATGTCATCCCATTGCCTTCTTGCCTGCATGGTTTCTGCTGAATAATCTGAGCTTAGTCTTATTGTTTCTCCTCTGTATGTGACTTCTTGTTTTTCCCGAGCTGCTCTCAGGATTCTTTGTTTGTCTTTAGTTTTAGCGAGTGTGAATATGATATGTCTTGGTGATTTTCTTTTGGGGTCTATTCTATATGGGGTTCGTTGAGCTTCTTGGATGACCAGCTTTTCATCTTTCATGATATTGGGAAAGTTTTCTGTCAGCAGTTCCTCAATGATCCTCTCTGTGTTTTCTGTTTTCTTCCCCTGTTCTGGTATGCCAATCACTCGTAAGTTTTTGCTTTTAATTGTGTCCCACATAACTCTCAGGGTCTCTTCATTTTTCTTTGTTCTTTTTTCTGAGTTTTCCTGAAACAGAGTTGTATCCAAGTGCCAACATCATTCTTAATGGAGAGAGGCTGAAAACATTCCCCTTGAAAACAGGAACAAGACAAGGATGCCTTTTATCACCACTCCTATTTAACATTGTGCTGGAAGTTCTAGCTAGAGCAATAAGGCAATAAAAAGAAATAAAGGGCATCCAAATTGGTAATGAAGAAGTTAAACTGTCCCTGTTTACAGATGATATGATACTATACATAGAAAATCCTAAAGACTCCATGAGAAATCTACTGGAAGTAATAGAAAGATTCAGCAGAGTAGCAGGATACAGGATAAACATTCAAAAATCAGTTGGATTCCTATACACCAATAAGGAGAATGATGAAAAGGAAATCAGGAAAACGATACTATTTTCAATAGCCCCTAAAAAGATAAAATACTTAGGAATAAATCTGACCAGGGATGTAAAAGAAAACTACAAAACACTACTGCATGAAACCCAAAGGGATCTACATAAATGGAAAAACATACCATGCTCATAGATAGGCAGATTCAACATTGTGAAAATGACAATTCTACCCAAAGCAATTTACAAATAAAATGCAATCCCAATCCAAATACCAACAACATTCTTCAAAGAAATGGAAAAACTAATCATTAACATTATATGGAAAGGGAAGAAGCCCCGAATAAGTAAAGCACTACTGAAGAAGAAGAAAAAAGTTGGAGGACTCACACTACGTGACTTCAGAACCTACTATACAGCTATAGTAGTCAAAACAGCCTGGTACTGGTACAATGACAGATACATTGACCAATGGAACAGAATTGAGAACCCAGATGGAAATCCATCCACCTACGTTCACCTGATCTTTGACAAGGGCCAAAAGTCCATCAAATGGGGAAAAGACAGCCTTTTTAACTAATGGTGCTGTCCAAACTAGACATCCATCTGCAAAAAATGAAACAGGACCCATACCTCACGCCGTATACAAAAACTACTTCAAAATGGATCAAAGACCTGAATATAAAGCCTAAAAGGATAAATTTCATAGAAGAAAAAATAGGGCCAACACTTCAGGCCTTAATACATGGCATTAACAGGATTCAAACCATAACCATCAATGCACAAACCCCAATAGATAAGCTAGATAACTGGGATCTCCTAAAAATCAAACACCTATGCTCTTCAAAAGACTTCACCAAAAGAGTAAAAAAAGAACCTACAGACTGGGAAAAAAATTTTGGACAGTACAAGTCAGACAATGGTCTAATCTTCATAATCTACAAGCAAATCCAACACCTCTCCAACAAAAAGACAAATAATCCTATTAAAAAATGTGCAAAGGAAGTGAACAGACACTTCACCAAAGAAGACATTCAAATGGCCAACAGACACATGAGGAAATGCTCATGATCACTAGCCATTAGAGAAATGCAAATTGAAACCACAGTGAGATACCATCTCACCCCAGCAGTACTGGCACGAATCAAAACCACTGGAAATAACAATTTTGGAGGGGCTGCGGGGAGATCGGAATTGTGATACACTGCTGGTGTGAATGCAAAATGATACAACCATTTTGGAAAATGATATGGCGCTTCCTCAGAAAGCTAAAAATAGACATACCATTCGATCCAGCAATCCCACTCCAAGGAATATATCCTAGAGAAATAAGAATCATCACTCAAATAGACATATGCACACCTATGTTCATGGCAACATTGTTCACAATAGCAAAACAATGGAAACAACCTAGATGCCCATCAACAGATGAATGGATAAACAAACTATGGTACATACACGCAATGGAGTACTATGCAATGAGAAAGAACAACAATGAATCTGTGAAGCATCTCATAACATGGATGAAACTGGAGAATATTATGCTGAGTGAAATAAGTCAATCACAAAAGGACAAATATTATATGAGACCTCTATTTTAAAAACCCATGAAAAAGTTCACACACAAAATGTAACAATCTTTGTTGGTTACCAGGGATGGGAGGTGTAGGGGGGAAATACTAAATAGGCAATAGATAAGTGGTATCTTGGTTGAAGGGTGAGACAGTACACAATACAGGGGAAACTAGCACAACTTGTACAAGAAAAAGTCATAGAAGCCCCATAGACACATCCAAACTCCCTGAGGGACTGAATTGCTGGGAAGAGGGCTGTGGGGACCATGGTCTCAGGAACATCTAGCTCAATTGGCATGACAGAGCTTATAAAGGCAATGCTCTACATTCTACCTTGGTGAGTAGTGTCTGGGGTCTTAAAAGCATATGAGCGGCCTTCTAAGATACTCCACTGGTCTCATCCCTTTGGGAGCAAGGGAGAATGAAGAGAACAGGGTACAAGGAAATGATTAGTCCAAAGGACTAATTGTCCACGGCTACCAAGGCCTCCACCGGACTGAGTCCAGTACAGCTAGATGGTGCCCGGCTACCACCACTGACTGCTCTGACCAGGATCACAACAGAGGGTTCTGGACAGAGCTGGAGAAGGATGTAGAACATAGTTCTAACTCACAAAAAAAAAAGACCAGATTTATTGGCCTAAAGGAGACTGGAGAAACCCCGAGAGTATGGCCCCCAGACACCCTTTTAGCTCAGTGGTGAAGTTATCTCTGAGGTTCACTGTTCAGCGTGGGAGTGGACAGCCCCGTAAAACCAAATGAGACTAATGAGATACAGTAGTCCAGTGACAAGGGCCAGAAGGCAGAAGGGGAGAAGAAGCTGGTGATAGGGAACCCAAGGTTGAGTAAGGATATTGCTGATGTGTTGTGAGATTGTTAAGGATTGTCATAGGGCAACATGTGCAGTAACTGTTAAATGAGAAACTATTTTGTTCTGTAAGCCTTCATCTTAAGTGAGAATAACAGCAGAATTGGAAGAGTGTAGTCAGTGTCACTGAACTGTGCATGTATAGATTTTTGAAATGGTGTATCTTTGGCTATGTGTATTTTCACCAAAATGAAAAGGTTGAGAAGTTAGAGGGTTGACATGTTGTGGAGTTGTTAACCAATGTCATAAAACAATATGTGTACTACTGTTTCATGAGAATCTATTTGTTCTGTAAGCCTTCACCTGAAGTATAAAAAAAAGAAAAAAGAAAAACAAAGAATATACTCACTCTTCTATGCCAAGAAATTTGAAAGACAGCTACCTGGCCAACCTAATGGAAGAGAGTTATATTGGTGTCCATTCCAAAGAATTCCAACTGAATGCAAAAATTATCAAACAATTGTAACCTGACTCTACAAATGCCAGTAAATTTCCATTTGTCCTGAAACTAGCCCAAGACAGATTTGGCCCACCACGCATGTGCAGAAGAGCCACCTGTGACCATTAACTGACCTCAACAGAGGAAACAGCAACAGGAGGAATGAATCAGAAGGAAAATCATCACGCAGGCCCTATTCCAAAGTAAGAGGTCTGACAAGAACTACATCACCTCCTGTTTCTTGGCCACCTTCTTAAATTCTCCTTCTCCAGTACACATGCACAGCTACCATCTTACTGCCCAAATCACCTTATAAGCCCTGCTTCACTGTACCTCAGGGAGTTGGATCTGAAGAACTTCCTCCCAGCTCCTTGCTCTGCGCATTGCAGTAAAGTTACTTTCTCGAGAGACAATTGTCCAGAAAATTGGCAAGCCTGAGCATGCTGGATGAGGACACATCTTCCCTAGTTCAGTAACAATTTTGGCATTCACCATGGGGCCTCTGTCCAGAGCCTGGCCTGGCAGCACCTCGACTGTGAGCAGAAACTCCACTGACCCTGAGCGTACACTGAGCCTCTTCTTCAGGAGGATCTAGTGGGTCTCCTGATAGTGACCGAGGTGGTGATTGTCCCGAGGCGCTTTTACTTTGAGAATTAGAAACGAACTCAGGTTTGGACATCCACTAGGTAAGTGCCGTAGGAATTTCTCTAGTTAAGTATAAGTGCTGGGGATTGGAGGTGGGGAAGTATCTGGAGGATTAAAGTAGAACTAAGACATCCCCATTAGAGGGGATTGAAGCCCTACAAAGATCATCCTCTGTAACTCTGCCACTCCCTGGTTCCGAGGTGGGGAGGTATCTGGAAGATTAAGGTAGGACTAAGACATTCCCATTGTGGGGACTGAAGCCCTACTAAGATCATTCTCATTATCTTGCCCTGCCACTCACTCTAGCCGATGGCAGAGAACAGGCAGCCTAGTTTATGGCTGTTGACTTTGGTTAAGTTCAGGTTCTGGTTCTGTTCTGAGTGTGTGTGAGAGTGAAATATGGGAAACCAACCTAGTGTACCTTTACTGGTGCTCTTTGTTTTTTTCATGTGGTTTCTAATTACTGTTTGGGGTCCCGTAACTATGACAGAAGAGGGAAAATGAGATGAAATCCCCCAAGTACAGACCTTTATGTCTTTCTGGCAAAGCAAAAAACTACAAAAACAGTGGGAAAAAGGAAAGGGAGATAGCCCCACCTGGAGAGACCTGGGGCAAAGCCAGGCCAGATAAATGGGATGATGCATATAAACAGGAAAACAGTTAAAGTGTGGAAAAGACAAATCTGGAATGTTTTAAAAAGGTTACGTATTTGATTATAAATTACAGAAAGCCTTTAACTCTGCCTCCAGCCAATACTTAATTGGATATGCTAAAAGGGGAACTAGGAATTTGCACAGGAGAAACACAGGCTTGATGTTTACAGAGTGGGAGCTTAGGTGAAAACCTGAGCCCCACCCAGATTTGCATTTATCCATACCACTTCCACCTGGAGGTGTAGGCCTCCTTCCTGGCCCAGCAGCCACTAGCCCTTTGGTGGAACCCTCCACCACCCCTCTGGCGAATTGCTCACTTGCACCTCATGAGTCAGAAACTCCTGGTCCTGCCCAGGGAATATTCTCCCCAGCACACACCAGTAGTGGGATGTAATTTGTCCAGGGATCCACCCAAGTCTCCTCAGGGCAATTTCTGCTGAGACAAATACCCCCTGCACTTGATCAGGAAGTCCAGTCTAAAGGGTTTATCTGGGTCCGTACACCGTTCTCCACCTCTGACCTGTGTATACTTTTAACTCCAAAGGAACAGAAGATAGTTTTAGAAAAGCACATTGAGAGGCAGATAGGTTGCATGACTTCAACACTCAAAATGGTATTTGACTTCCAGTAGCCTAGGCTGTACCTGCCACAGATACTGGCTGGGGCAGGACAGCTAGAACATTATAAAAACTGTTTGACAGCAAGGAGGCCCCAAAACAGAAGAGACTTAAGAAAGTTCAGGATGTACAACAAGGCCCCAAGAAAAATTCCTTTAGCTTCCTTGAATGGGGATCTGAAGCATACTGACATAAACCCTGAAGACTCAGAGAATTTCAGGTTAATAAATATTACTCACATCAGCCAGAACGCCCCCGATATCAGGCAGAAACTTCAAAAGTTAGAAGGAGATCTAGGAATGAATACTTCACAATTTGTTGAGATTGCCTTTAAGGTCTTCAATAATTGGGACCAGGTACAAGGAAAAAGGCCTGGCTCCTGGCAGCATCTCTCAGAGGTAACTCTCTGCCAAGGCAGACCTCATGCAGTGTAAGTCCTCGTGCGCCCCAAAAGGGCTGGTGGTCAACTCAAGGACCCCGAAAGCTAGGCCCCAGACAGTGTGCCTACTGCAAACAACAAGGCCACTGGAGACAAGAGTGCCCCTCGCAGCCAATCCAGTCCAAGCAGGAAACCCACAAGTCAGCTCTTGCAACTGTCAGCCAATGACTCTGATGGGGTCCAGGGACTCCCCTGCAACCCATGAGGAGCCCCGGGTTGCAATATCAGTGGAAGGACAACTTACTGACACAATAGACCAGAGACCTGGAGAACATGGCCTCTGCTGCTGTCTCAGGCACACAGAGGACCCTCCTGCTGCCCCAGGCAGGGACAAGTCTGCAGTCCCAGACCTCAGCTGACTTCAGTGGCAGTGTGGAGAGCTGCCAAACACAGGTACACAGCTTCAGGGCCTGGTGACACTGTCACCATCCTTACCTCACCCCAAATCCTAGGAGGCCCATGATAGCAAACAGCATCTTGGCCGGTGGGACTGGAGAAAAGAAACCCTACTAGAAATGCCTTTTTTGAATAAAGTAGTATGGTCAACAGAGGTGGCAGTTATACACTGCCCTGACACCAGAAGGGAGAGTCCCTTTAGCTACCAGAAAAATCCCAGTGATAAACAGAGTTTGTGAAGGGGCTTCGATCTTTATAACGGAGCAGAAGACAGGTACAATTTCCAAGGACAGGTGTTAATACCTGATACACCTGATAATAAAGGCAGCTCATGAGAGCACACATTATGATCAGGAATCCAGGTTTCACTGGCTAGCCAAACTGATTAAAGGGCCTAATCTACAAAAGACTATCCAGCAAGGAACAATCCAAAAACAGGCCCACCACTTCCTATGCCTGGGGTACAAGCCTGCGGGACTGAACTCGAAGAAGACTGGCAAGCGGACTTTACAGTTCAGGTAGATACCTTTACTGGATGGGGAGAAGTCTTCCCCTTCTAAATGGAAAAAGCATCCAAGGTAAGCAAAGCTCTCCTCAATTAAATTATTCAAAGCGATAACAGAGGAGTCTTTATCCAAAATCAGGACATTTAGGAATTCGGTAGAAGCTACATGCTCCCTGGAGACCACAGTAATTACTTCATTGACTGTGCGCTTAAAAGGTCTAATTAGAAACCTAAGCTAGTGTGAGCAATGTGGGTGAAGAATACTTACATTCTAAAGAGACCAGCCTGCCCTGGATCAAGCTGCTGCATTGCCCTGTTGAGAGTCTGTGTGGCCCTTAGAAGCAGTCTCCAACTGAGCCCCTGTGAAGCGCTGTATGGGAGACCTTTCCTTAAAGCAGCCTGGAGATGTAGTACTTCAGATGATCCTTAAGTAGGCTAGGAATTTAGTGTTTCCAGGTATCTTAGGTCACTATATGTAACTCTGAAAGCTATTGACCATTATGCTTCCAGTTGTATGTTCCACAGGAATAATGATTCTCCCAGTTCCCTGCTCCATTTACAGTGTTTACGGAGAGGTTAATTGGATTGAAGGGAAAACCTCTGAGTGTATGAGAGGGCCTGGCAGCGGGAGAAAGCCAATAAAGCTTCTGGTGGCAGTATAACAAGGTTTGTGGAGACCATCTGCCTGTGTTCAAATCTTGGCTCTGCTAGCCTTTGATTTTGGGGTCAAGGGGCTTTAATTCCATGTGGCTCAGTTTCCTTATCTGCAAAATAACAGTAAACAACAGTGGCTGATAAACTGAAAACCACTTAGCTCATTGCCTGGCATATATTCTTTATAAATTATGTTATCCCAATTGAGCTAGATGTTCCCTGAGACCATAGTCTTTATAGCCCTCTGCCCAGCAATTCAGTCCCTCAGGGAGTTTGGCTGTGTCTATGAAGCTTCCATGACTTTGCCTTGGACAAGTTGTGCTGGCTTCCCCAGTATTGTGTACCACTTATCTATTGTCTCTCATTTTGTTTTATGGGCATGTCTAATCGTTGGCTGAAGGGTGAACCTCAGGAGTGACTTATATTTTTCTCCAGCTCTGCCCAGGACCCTCTGTTTCTGTCAGAGAAGTTGGTGGTGGTAGCCATGTACCATCTAGTTGTGCTGAACTGTCTGGGGGAGGCTGTGGTACTTGTGGTCCATTAGTCCTCTGGACTAATCTTTCCCTTGTGTCTCTGGTTTTAAATTTTCTTTGCCTGCTACCCCCAGGAGCTAATCATTGCTTGCCTGTTCCAAGGTCCCTAAAACTCCACCCCATGTCAGCAGGAAGTAGCTGGATGAGTCCCCGATTCTTATCCCTTAAGATTAAGGAATTGCTACAGCTCAAGGGGGTATTGTATCCTGGCCCTATGAATGCCAGTAGATTTCCATTCATCCTTAAACTAGCCCAAGCCAGATTTGGTCCATCATGCATGTGCACATGGGCTAGTGGCAACTGCTAATAGACCTCAACCGAGGACGCAGAAACAAGAGAAACAAATCAGAATAAAAATTATCACCCAGACCCTATTCCAAAGCAAAAGATCTGACAAGAACCACATCACCTCCTGTTTCCTGGCCGCCTTCAGGAATTTTCTCTCCCCAGTATGCCTGCGTGGCCACCATCTCGCTGCCAAAATCACATATAAGCCCTGCTTCCCCGTAGCTCGGGGGAGCCAGATCTGAGGAATTTCCTCTCAGCTCCTTACTCTGCACATTGCAATAAAGTTACTTTCTTTTTCTCAAAGACCAGTGTCGAGATAATTGGCTGGTCTTAGCGCGCTGGACAAGGACCCACCTTCCCAGGTTCGTTAACACAATATCATTAATACCATACGCAAGGAAAACTTTGCTGAAGATATTTCAAAAAAACGTTGTAGCAGTACATCAACAGGGTATCTTACTTCTCTCTCCCCTTAACCCTTTCATCTTTGCTTTAGGGTAATCGTTGACCATCTGTTCTCACATAGATGATTTTTTATGGTCCAATCTGTTATTTAGCTAAAATCAAGTCTCTCTTTTCTAAATATTTAAAAAAAAAATCAATTTTTATATGGAACATGTTGAAGCCAGTATATGAAACTAGAAAATATGTGTGCTATATGTATAATAGAATTATTTATCAACTTCATTTTTTTTTCTTAGTAGTTTTTTGGTGAAAACTTTACACAGGAAATTAGGTTCCCATTTAATAATTTATATACCTTTTGTTCAGTAACATTGATTACATTTTCCACATTGTGTCAACATTCTCATTATTTCTGTTCTGATTGTTTTGTTTCCATTAATCTAGCTTCCCTTCCCCCTTCTCCTCTACCTTCTCATCTTTGCCTTAGGGTAAATGTTGACCATCTGGTCTCATATAGATGCTTTTTTTTTTTTTAAGGGAGCATAGTACTTACAGGTGATATTGTTTATTTTATGAGTCATTCTGTTATTTAGCTGAAAGGTGAACTCTGGGAGTGGTTTCAGTTCAAAGTTTAAAGGATATCTCAGGGTGATAGTCTCAGGGATCCCTCCAGTCTCTACTCGTCCAGTAAGTCTGGACTTTTTTTAAAGAATTTGAATTTTATTCTAGAATTTTGTCCCATTCTCTCTGGGACCAACTATTGTGTCCCTAGTCAGAACAATCAGTAGTGGTAGCAGGTCACCATCTAGTTCTTCTGGTCTCAGAAAAGATGAGGCCATGGTTTGTGTAGGTGATTAGTCCTGTAGATTAGTTTCTTCTTTGAGTCTTTTCTTTTCTTCTTTCTCTTGTGCTCTAGACTAGTAGAGACCAATAGTTGTATCTTAGATTGCTGCTAACAAACTTTTAAGACCCCAGATGCTACTTAATCAAACTAGAATGTAGAAAATAAAATTTTGGACTATGTTGTGCCAATTGACCAAGTTGTCTCACAAGACTATGGTCCTAAACCTTCAAACCCACAAAAGCAATTCTTTGGGGGTGTTTGGTTATGTCTGGGAAGTATCCATGACTGTGCCCCCTTCCTGTGCTTTTTAAGACTTGAAGGACTACATTTTTAAAAGACTATAATGTAGATAATTAGATACAAGATACAGTCCTCACACAAAGTCACTGAATTCATACTTTCTTTACCTTTTGTTGCTGTATTCTATTTACAAAGCCACAAATATCCTTAATACCTTTTATAGTAGGCATTCAATAGTATGATAAGTCACATATTAAACCATACTTGTTCTGCTTTTCTCTCTGGATTATTCAATTTTTAATTTTTTTTTTTATTTTTCAGGAAATAATTGATATTTATTATGGTTTGCCAATGTTTATCATTGACTAACTTTATTTTCTGTGTTTTCCACATGTCTCAAGGAGGAAATGATAAATATTACAGAATAGTTATGATCAGGTGTGGGGATATATGCCATTTAAACATGGCTGCACTATTGACAACTTCAGCCCCTCAAAGGCCCATATGCTACACACAACATGTTGAGACTTGTCAGTGATGAGAAGATTAGGCATGACTTGTTTTTCCAAAAACCTATGGTCTCATTACGGATTGGCTTGTTTACCTGAAGTCCATTCTCCCTTGCCCAAAACTTATTGTTACTCACCCAAAGCCCACTGTTCTGTTATTTGCTTCACTGCTTGCTGTATTGACTATAAATAAACTCCTGGGACTGAAGCCGGGGTCGACTCTTCGGAATGACCTTTCTTGGCCCCACTTCTCTGTAAGAGTTGTGTAGTTGGCTACCGTCGCCGTTCCAACAATCAGGTAATTCTAATTTTTTTAAATACGGTGGACTATATTAAAATCTAGAAACCCATACTTACATATTTTATGTTCCTACTCTTAGTAACTCCATCTGTTGCTTTCTAATAATAGAAAACAACTATATTTCAAAGCAGTATTTTCACCTTGACATTATTTAACAAATATATTTTGTAACTTCGTAATTTCAAGTGTTTCCAAATTTCCGTAATCAAATGTTTTGTAAACAAATTCAATATACTAATGGATAAATTTCAAAATAAACTTGAGTTAAATTGTAAGAATTTTGATATAAATTTGGAATTTTATCTGTGAAAATTTTAGGGAAAAAAGTACAGTTTCTCTTTTCCCTACCTAGCTGGCCTTTAGCTGCTATTTATTTCTAGCCAATCGTCAGGTGAACTAAAGATATATTCACACAATTGTCTAAACACGTCACCTAAAAAATAAGATTGCATTCAGGTAGACATATCTGAGAGAATTAGTTGAAATCTTTATCGTTTTACCCATCAGTTCCTCAATCATTTTATTCATCTGGCAGGTTAAAATTCTCTGAAGACTTTGGATCATTGAAGCACAGCTTCTTGGTGTGAGATTTAAACATGTATTAGCTATTAATATTTTAACATCACTTATGAGGTTTTATAAAATGTGACAAACTTATTCAAAAGCCATCCTTAGCATGAGCTTATCACAAAACTGTTTTTACTTTTATCCTCAGACTGTTTAGTTGCATTGCATTAAAAAGAGGAAATTGGGAATAGAATTTTTTAAAAGAGAATTCACAGTGCTCTTTGCAAGAGGTATTTGGGAAATGATATGCATGCTAATAATGTAAAGAATTGAAAACATGCAGCAGAGTTAATAGTGCATGCATTAGTCATGTAGAGGTTTATACTTACTTGCAGAACCAGTTTTCTTGCTGTTGTTGTTAGGTGCACTTGAGTCAGTTCTGACTCATAGTGACCCTATGTACAACAGAACAAAACACTGTCCATTCTTGTGCCGTCCTCATGATTATTATGCTTGAGTTCATTGTTGCACCCACTGTGTCAGTCCATCTCATTGAGGGTCTACTTCTTTTTCGTTGACCCTCTACTTTGCCCAGCATGATGTCCTTCTTCAGGGACAGGTTCCTCCTGACAGCATGTGCAAAGTATGTGAAACGAAGTCTTACCATCCTTCCTTAAAATGAGCATTTTGGCTGTATTTCTTCCAAGACAGACATATTTGTTCTTCTGGCCATTTGTGGTGTATTCTATATTCTTCAACAACACCATAATTCAAACGCATCAATTCTTTTCAGTCTTCCTCATTCATTATCCAGCTTTCAAGTGCATATTAGGTGATTGGAAACACCACGGCTTGGGTCAGGCGCACGTTAGTCCTTAAAGTGATATCTTTGCTTTAGGACACTATAAATAGATCTTTTCAAGCAGATTTGCCCAATGCAATGCGTCTTTTCATTTCTTAACTCTGGTTTCCATGGGTGTTAATTGTGGATCCAAGTAAAATGAAATCCTTGACAACTTCAGTCTTTTCTCCATTTATCATGATGTTACTTATTTTTCTATTTGAAGATTTTTGTTTTCTTTATGTTAAGGTGTAATTAATACTGAAGGCTGTATTCTTTGATCTTCATCAGTAAGTGCTTCAAGTTATCTTCACTTTCAGGAAGCAAGGTTGTGTTATTTGCATATCGCAGGTTGTTAATGAGTCTTCCTCCAACCCAGATGCCCCATTCTTCTTCTTATAATCCAGCTTCTCGGATTATTTACTCAGCATAAAGATTGAATAAGTATTGTGAAAGGATACAACCCTGATGCACAAGTTTCTTCACTTAAAGCACACAGCACCCCCTTGTTCCCCACACGTATATATCAGTTTGTTGTACTGTGGGGATTTGTGTGTTGCTGTGATGCTGAAACTATGCCACTGGTACTTAAATACCAGCAAGGTCATCCACAGTGGACAAGCTTCAGCTGAACTCCCAGACTAAGACAGACTAGGAAGGAGGACCTGGTGGTTCTACTTCTGAAAGGAATTAGCCTGTGAAAACCTTATGAATAGCAGCGAAACACTGATATAGTGCTGGAAGATGAGCCCCTGAGGATAGAAGACACTCAAAAGACGACTGGGGAAGAGCTGCCTTCTCAAAGTAGAGTCAGTCTTAATGACATGGTTGGAGGCAAGTTTTTGGGACCTTCATTTGCCGACGTGGCATGACTCAAAATGGGAAGAAACAGCTGCAAACATCATTTAATAATCAGAACATGGAATGTATGAAGTATGAATCTAGGAAAATTGGAAATCATCAAAAATGAAATGGAATGCATAAACATCAATATTAGACATTATGGAAATTGACTGGTATTGGCTGTTTTGAATCAGACAATCATATGGTCTAATATGCCAGGAATGACAACTTGAAGAGTAATGGTTTTCACTGACCAATTTTTTTAGAAGTAGATTGCCAGGTCCTTCTTCCTTGTCTGTCTTAGTTTGGAAGTTCTACTGAAGCCTGTCCACCATGGGTGACCCTGCTGGTATTTGAAATACCAGTGGCATAACTTCCAGCATCACAGCAACATGAAAGCCACCACTGTAAGACAAACTGCCAGACAAGTGTTTTATCACAGACCTTTTTAAAAATTTCACTTATCTGAGAAGTTCACACTGTTCTTGGTTACTCCTTACACCTATTTCCCCTTTTTAATGTTTCTGTTGCAATGTCTTCATACAGAATGTAGATTTTTTTTCCATATGTCTTGAACTTATTTCTGACACTTTCTAATTAACTTTCTTCCTTAGTAATGAAAGGATTGTCTTGATTTTGTGCAGTTCCCTGGCCCAGTATCCAATTAGTTCTCACAATATGCTTAGCTCATATTCCTGGTCTTGATCTCTGTTCACAAAACACTTTCCTCTGAAATTCTTGCTAAAAGTCATTTTGAAAACAGTTATGCTTGATCAATACATCAGGATTAATCTTTACTATTATCAGAATTTTTAGTCCAATTTATAAAGAAAGCCTATGGGTCATTCCTAGAATGTGATCAGGCCAGATTTATATCTATAATCTAAATCAGGCAAAGCACAAATGAAGAAATATTTCAAAAATTAAGAAAATAAAGGGTTGAGAAAGGAAACACACCTCACAATTATAGCAGTTCTATGCAGAATTGTATTTTGTTTTTATTTAAGGTCCCATGATTTACTAATCTAGCAAATTTCTTTTTTTTTAATAAACTTTCCTTTTTTTATAGACACAATTTTCTTTGAAACAAAATTCTTTAGAAAAGACTAATAGAAGCCCGATACCTGAAACAGAAAATCCAGGATCCTGTTAGAAGAGTAGGGTTTGGGGTGAGGGCATCCATGAGATACAGGCAAGCTTCTATTCGGTAACTCCTCCCTGCTTTTCTTCATTTCACTTTATTTAAGTTACCTCTTGAATCAAACATAAAAATATAAGATATGAGTATAATTTTAAAAACTTTTGGCTATAAGTAACAAAACTTGACTGACAAGCAGCTCCCTAACTTAAAAAAAAAAAAAAAAGTTTTCTTATAACTCTGTCTTAGTCATCTAGTGCTGCCATAACAGAAATACCACAAGTGGATGGTTTTAACGAAGAGAAGTTTATTTCCTTACAGTAAAGTAGGCGAAAAGTTCAAATTCAAGGAGTCAGCTCCAGGGGAAGGCTTTCTCTCTCTCGGCCTTCTCATCAGTGTTCCCCCAGACTAGGAGCGTCTCTGCGCAGGGACCCTGGTCCAAAGGATGCGCTCTTCTCCTGGCACTGCTTTCTTGATGGTATGAGGTACCCCTGCCTCACTGCTCACTTCTGTCTTCTATATCTCAAGAGATTGCCTCAGGACACAATCCAGTCTTGTAGATCAGGTCCTGCCTTACTAACACAACTGCCACCCTTCCTCCCTCATTAACATCACAGAGGCAGGTTTACAACATACAGGAAAATAACACAGTTCCAGGAATCATGGCCTACCCAAATTGATATACATGTTTTTGGGGGGACATAATTCAAACTATGACAAACTCCCACTTAAAACACTTTGAGATAATGAATTCCAAGATATAGTTTCTGACTCTGATATTTCATCAAGAATTTTTTTTTCTTTTTCTATATTTTGCTTGTCTATATTTTTATTTTATTTTATTTTTTTTATTTTATTGTACTTCAGGTGAAAGCTTACAGAGCAAATAGTTTCTCATGAAATAGTAGTACACATGTTGTTCTATGACATTGGTTAACAACCCCACAACGTATTAAGCCTCTAAATTCTCAACCTTTTTTTTTTTTTTTTTTGATGAAAATTACAGATGGCCAAAGATACACCATTTCAAGAATTTCTACATTCACAGTTCAGTGACATTGACTACGCTCTTCCAACGGTGCTGTTATTCTCACTTAAGATGAAGGCTTACAGAACAAAATAGTTTTTCATTTAACAGTTACTACACATGTTGCCCTATGAAAATGGTTAACAATCTCACAGCACATCAAGAATATCCTTACTCCACCTTGTGTTCCCTATCACCAGGGGACTTCCTTGTCCCCTTCTGTCTTCTGGACCTTGTCAGTGGACTATTGTACCTCTTTAGTCTCCTTTGTTTTTGTTTTTTTTTAATTTTATTTTATTTTATTTAAACACCATTTCAAAACTTTTTACTTACACATTTAAGTGATATTGACTATGCTCTTCCAATTGTGCTGCCACTCTCACCCAAGATGAAGGCTTACAGGACAAAACAGCCTCCCATTTAATAGTTACTACAAATGTTGCCCTATAGCAGTGGTCAACAATCTCACAATACATCGACAGTGTCCTTATTCAATTTGTGTTCCTTATCATCAGTTTCCTACTCTCCCTCTGCCTTCTGGCCCTTGTCACCGGACTCCTGTACCTCATTAGTCCCATTTAGTTTTACTGGGGTGTCCATTCCCAGGCTTAACATCGAACCTCAAAGGTAACTTCACCTCTGAGCTGAAAGGGTGTCTGGGGGCCACACTCTTGAGGTTCCTCTAGTATTCTTTAGGCCAGTAAATCTGGTCTTCTTTTTTTTTTTTTTTTTTTTTTGGGAGTTAAAATTATGCTCTACATCCTTCTCCAGCTCTGCCCAGAACCCTCTGTTGTGATCCTGGTCAGAGGAGTCATTGGTGGTAGCCGGGCACCATCCAGCTGTACTGGACTCAGTCCGGTGGAGGCCTTGGTAGCTGTGGACAATTAGTTGTTTGGACTAATCTTTTTGTTGAATCCTGTTCTCTTCATTCTTCCTTGTTCCCGAAGGGATGAGATCAGTGGAGTATCTTAGATGGCCGCTTATAGGCTTTTAAGACCCCAGACACTACTCACCAAGGTAGAATGTAGAGCATTATCTTTATAAGTAGTGTCATGCCAATTGAGCTAGATGTTCCCCGAGATCATGGTCCCCAGAGCCCTCCGTCCAACAACTCAGTCCCTCGGGGGGTTTGGATGTGTCTATAGGGCCTCCATGACCTTTCCTTGTGCAGGTTGTGTTAGTTTCCCCTGTACTATGTACTATCTCACCTCTCACCCAAGTTACCACTTACCTATTACCTATTTAGGATCCCCCCCCCCCCATCCCTGGTAACCAACAAGGATTGTTACATTTTGCGTGTGAATTTTTTCATGGGTTTTTACAATAGAGGTCTCATACAATATTTGTCCTTTTGTGATTGACTTATTTCACTCAGCATAATGTCCTCCAGTTTCATCCATGTTATGAGATGGTTCACAGATTCATTGTTGTTCTTTCTCGTTGCATAGTACTCCATTGTGTGTATGTACCATAGTTTGTGTATCCATTCATCTGTTGATGGACATCGAGGTTGTTTCCATCGTTTTGCTATTGTGAATAATGCTGCCATGAACATAGGTGTGCATATGTCTATTCGAGTGATGACTCTTATTTCTCTAGGATATATTCCTAGGAGTGGGATTGCTGGATCGAATGGTATGTCTATTTCTAGCTTTCTGAGGAAACGCCATATCATTTTCCAAAATGGTTGTATCATTTTGCATTCCCACCGGCAGTGTATAAGAGTTCCCATCTCCCCGCAGACCCTCCAACATTTGTTATTTCCAGTATTTTTGATTCGTGCCAGTAATGCCGGGGTGAGATGGTATCTCATTGTGGTTTTAATTTGCATTTCTCTAATGGCTAGTGATCGCGAGCATTTCCTCATGTGTCTGTTGGCCATTTGAATGTCTTCCTTGGTGAAGTGTCTGTTCATTTCCTTTGCCCATTTTTTGATAGGATTGGCTGTCTTTTTGTTGTAGAGGTGTTGGATTTTCTTGTAGATTATGAAGATTAGACCTTTGTCTGACTTGTACTGTCCAAAAATTTTTTCCCAGTCTGTAGGTTCTCTTTTAACTCTTTTGGTGAAGTCTTTTGAAGAGCATAGATGTTTGATTTTTAGAAGATCCCAATTATCTAGTTTATCTGTTGGGGTTTTTGTGTTGATGTTTATGGTTTGTATCCTGTTAATGCCATGTATTAAGGCCTGAAGTGTTGGTCCTATTTTTTCTTCTATGAATTTTATAGTTTGAGGCTTTATATTCAGGTCTTTGATCCATTTTGAAGTAGTTTTTGTATATGGTGTGAGGTATGGGTCCTGTTTCATTTTTCTACAAATGGATATCCAGTTTTGCCAGCACCATTTGTTAAAAGACTGTCTTTTCCCCATTTGATGTATTTTGGGCCCTTGTGAAAAATCAGGTGACCGTAGGTAGATGGATTTACATCTGAATTCTCAATTCTGTTCCACTGGTCAATGTCTCTGTTGTTGTACCAGTACCAGGCAGTTTTGAGTACTGCAGCTGTATAGTAGGTTCTCAAGTCAGGTAGTGTGAGTCCTCCAACTTTATTCTTCTTCTTCAGTAGTGCTTTACTTATTCAGGGTTTCTTCCCTTTCCATATAAAGTTAATCATTAGTTTTTCCATCTCTTGGAAGAATGTTGTTGGTATTTGTATCGGAATTGCACTGTATTTGTAGATTGCTTTAGTTAGAATTGCCATTTTCACAATGTTGAGTCTGCCTATCCATGAGCATGGTATGTTTTTCCATTTATGTAGATCGCTTTGGGTTTCATGCAGCAGTGTTTTGTAGTTTTCTTTGTATAGGTCTTTTATATTCCTGGTCAGATTTATTCCTAAGTATTTTATCTTTTTAGGGGCTATTGAAAATGGTATTGATTTCCTGATCTCCTTTTCATCATTCTCTTTACTGGTGTATAGGAATCCAACTGATTTTTGAATGTTTATCTTGTATCCTGCTACTCTGCTGAATCTTTCTATTAGTTCCAGTAAATTTCTCGTGGAGTCTTTAGGGTTTTCTATGTATAGTATCATATCATCTGCAAACAGGGAGAGTTTAACTTCTTCATTACCAATTTGGATGCCCTTTATTTCTTTCTCTTGCCTTATTGCTCTAGCTAGAACTTCCAGCACAATGTTAAATAGGAGTGGTGATAAAGGGCATCCTTGTCTTGTTCCTGTTTTCAAGGGGAATGTTTTCAGCCTCTCTCCATTAAGAATGATGTTGGCTGTTGGTTTTGCATAGATGCCCTTTATTATGTTGAGAAATTGCCCTTCTATACCTATTTTATTGAGAGCTTTTATCAGGAATGGGTGTTGGACTTTGTCAAATGCCTTTTCTGCATCAATTGAGATGATCATGTGATTTTTTTCTTTCCTTTTATTTATGTGGTGGATTACGTTGATGGATTTTCTAATGTTAAACCATCCTTGCATACCTGGTATGAATCATACTTCGTCGTGGTGTATTATTTTTTTGATATGATACTGAATTCTATTGGCTAGAATTTTGTTCAGAATTTTTGCATCTATATTCATGAGAGATATTGGTCTGTAATTTTCTTTTTTTGTGATGTCTTTGCCTGGTTTTGGTACCAGCGTTATGCTGGCTTCATGCTGGCTTCATAGAATGAATTTGGAAGTGTTGCTTCCTCTTCTATGCTCTGAAATAGCTTGAGTAGAACTGGTACGAGCTCTTCTGTAAATGTTTTGTAGAATTCTCCAGTGAAGCTATCTGGGCCAGGGCTTTTTTTGGTTGGGAGTTTTTTTATTACCTTTTCAATCTCTTCTCTTGTTATGGGTCTGTTCAGATTTTCAACATCACTTTGTTGTAGTTTGGGTAGGCCATATGTTTCTAGAAATTTATCCATTTCCTCTAGGTTTTCAAATTTGTTGGAATATAGTTTTTCATAATATTCTGTTATAATCCTTTTTATTTCAGTTGGGTCTGTTGTAATGTCCTCCATTTCATTTCTTATTTGGGTTATTTGTGCCCTCTGCTGTTTTTCTTTTGTCAGTGTGGCCAGTGGTTTGTCGATTTTGTTGATTCTTTCAAAGAACCAACTTTTGGTTTTGTTGATTCTTTCTATTGTTTTTCTGTTCTCTATTTCATTGATTTCTGCTCTGATCTTTACTATTTCCTTTCTTCCGGTGGTTGTAGGCTTTTTTTGTTGTTCTCTTTCTATTTGTTTGAGTTCTGTAGTTAATGTTTTGATTTTGTCCCTTTCTTCTTTTTTGATATGTGGATCTATTGCTATAAATCGTCCTCTGAGGACTTGCTTGTCTATTTTTATGAAAGTGTCTTCTATCCTCAAACTTGATCTTAATGTTCTTGGTATCACTGATATAATTCCAGTCGAAAATATACGAATATAAAGGGTTTCCTCTCTCTATGTTGATCATTTTCCTCCATTGTATTTTGAATTAAATAAACTTATTTTAGAATAATTTTATATTTACGGAAAAAAATGCAAAGATAATACAGAGTTCTCATATTCTGTACACTCCCTTCCCACTGATGTTTCAACAAATAGATGCAGCACTGGAAATGCTCACACGTCTATGCCAAGAAATTTGGAAGACGGGTACCTGGCCAACTGACTGGAAGAGATCCATATTTGTACCATTCCAAAGAAAGATTACCCGACAGAATGCAGAATAATTATCAAATAATATGATTAATATCACACACAAGTAAAATTTTGCCCAAGATCATTCAAAAGCAATTGCAGCAGTACGTCCACAGGGAACTGACAGAAAGTCAAGCTAGATTCAGAAGAGGACGTGAAACAAGGGCTATCATTGCTGACGTTAGATGAATCATGACTGAAAACAGAGAATACCAGTAGATGTTTACCTGTCTTTTATTGACTGCAAAGGCATTCGATTGTGTGAATCATTACAAATTATGTATAACATTGCGAAGAATGGGAATTCCAGAACACTTAAATGTGCTTGTGAGGAAACTGTACTTAGATCAAGAGGCAGTTGTTCAGGCAGAACAAGGGGATGTTTGTCGTTGTTGTTAAGTACCCTCCAGACAGTTCTGACTCATAGCCACCCCATGTACAATGGAACCAAACACCACCCATTCCTGCACCATTCTCATGATTGTTGTTATGCTTGAGCCCACTGTTGCAGCCACTGTGTCAATCCATCTCGTTAAGGGTCTTCCTCTTTTTCACTGACCCTCTACCAAGCATGATGTCCTTCTCCAGGAACTGATCCGACCTGATAATAAGTCCAAAGTATGTGAGACGTAGTCTGGCCATCCTTGTTTCTAAGGAGCATTCTGCTTGTACTTCTTCCAAGACAGATTTGTTCATTCTTTTGGCAGTCCACGGTACATTCAATATTCTTCACCAACACCACAATTCAAAGGGGTCAATTCATCTTCAGTCTTCCTTATTCAAGGCTCCAGGAATTGATGGAATACCAATTGAGATGTTTCAACAAACAGATGCAAACCTGGAAGAACTTATTGATCTATGCCAAGAAATTTGGAAGAAAGCTACCTAGACAACTGACTAGAAGAGATCCATATTTGTGCCCATTCCAAAGAAAGGTGATCTAACAGAATGTGGAAATTATTGAACAATATCATTAATATCAGCTAATAACTCATTGCTGTCGAGTTGATTCTGACCCACAGCACACTAGAGGATAGAGTAGAACTGCCCCATAGGGTTTCCAAGGAGCAGCTGGTGGATTTGAACTGCCAGCCTTTTGGTTAGTAGCTATATCACTTAACCACTGCATCACCAGGGCTCCATTAATATCACACTTAAGTAAAATTTTGATGAAGATTATTCAGAAGCAGTTGCAGCAATACATCCCTAGGGAACCGCCAGAAATTGAAGCCGGATTCAGAAGAGGAGATGGAATAAGGGATATTATTGCTGATGTCAGATGGATCTTGGCCTGAAAGCAGAGAATTCCAGATAGATGTTTACCTGTGTTTTATTGACTAAGCAATGTCATTTGATTGTGTGGATCATAACAAATTATGGATAATATTGTGAAGAATGGGAATTCCAAATCAATTGTGCTTCTGTGGAACATGTACATAGACCAGGAGGCAGTTGTTCAAACACAGCAAGGGGACACTGCATAGTTTAAAATCAAGAACGGTGTGTGTCTGGGTTATATCCTTTCACCATACTTCTTCAATCTGTATGTTGAGCAAACAGTCCAAGAAGCTGGGCTATATGAAGAATGTGGCATCAGGATTGGTGGAAGACTCATTTAACAACCTGCAATATGCAGATGACACAATCTTGTTTGCTGAGAGTGAAGAGGACTTGAAGCACTCACTGATGAAGATCAACGACCACAGCCTTCAGTATGGATTACACCTCAACATAAAACAAAAATCCTCACAACTGGAACAATAAGCAACATCATGATAAATGGAGAATATATTGAAGTTTTCAAGGATTTCAGTTTACTTGGAGCCACAATCAATGTCCATGAAAGCAACATTCAGGAACTCAAACAACACATTGCATTCAGCAAATCTGCTGCAAAAGAACTCCTTAAAATGTTAAAAAGCAAAGATGTCACGTAGAGGACTAAGGTGCACCTGACCCCAACCATGATATTTTAAATCTCTTCATATGCATGCGAAAGCTGAACAGTGAATAAGGAAGGTGGAAGAACTGATGCCTTTTAATTATGGTGTTGGTGAAGAATATTGAATATACATACCATGGACTACCAGAAGAATAAACAAGTCTGTCTTTGAAGAAATATAGCCAGAGTGCTCTTTGGAAGCGAGGATGGACAGACATTGTCTCACATACTTTGGACATGTTATCAGGAGGGATTGTCCCTGGAGAAGGACATCATGCTCAGTAAAGTAGTCAGTGAAAAAGAAGAAGACCGTTGACGAGATGGATTGACACAGTGCTTGCCACGATGGGCTCCAGCATAGCAATAATTGTGGGGATGACTTAGGACTGGGCAGTGTTTCCTTCTGTTGTACATAAGGTTGTTATGAGTCAGAACCTACTAGACGGCACGTAACAACAACAATAACATGTAGGGTGTGTGGGAGTGTGTGGGTGTGTGGGTGTGTGGAGGGAGAGAGACTTATATCAAAGAAATGGCTCAGGCAGTCATAGAGACTGGAAAGTCCCAAGTCCATGGGTCAGGCTGGAGGCTTCTCTTGATTGACCCTTGTCGCTGCATGGCTGAGGAACCCAAGATCACCAGGTAAGATGGCAGGCTGCTGGCTCATAGGCTGTGGAGGCTGGCTAACCTCAAAACTGGCAGGTAAGCTGCTAGCTCAAGTCTCAAGAACCAGAGGTCCAGATGCAGAATCCAGAGTAAGCAAAAGACTACGAGCTTTTCCAGAAAGGCCACATATATTGGATAAAGGCCACACCCCCAAAGAAACTAGCTTTCAACTGATTGGCTGCTCATAGCAGGTCTCATCATTATATCAGATCTCATTATAGAGGTGATTGCATCATTACATAGCTGCCAAACGACATGATAACTGTCAAACTGTTGAGAATCATGGCCCAGCCAAGTTGACACTCAGCCTTAACCATGACAAGCAGGAATCTCGAATACTTCTGAAACTAAACTCACTATCTTTGTCACATCTTTTTCCTCAAGTGTTACCAATCTCAGTGAATGACAGACACTATGCCCAATTTCTCTAGCTAGAAACCTGCATTTATATTTGCTCTGTGTCCGTTAAACCTTATACTAACTCAATTACCATGCCTTGGCTTATTAATTCTTTCTCCTACATAACGTTATTCCCCTCAGTCTTGTTCTTTTCCACCACCATTGCTCTTAGGTACACTTTGATCTGACTTCAGTATCATCCTAAACGTTTTTCTGCTTATCTGTGGCTTTTCCTAATTCCATCCTTTTTGCATACTAGAACATTAGTGATCAGTCAGAAATAAAACAATATTCACGCCACTCCCCAGTTGACTATCCATTGTCCTAGAAAAGCCCCGTCTATTATGTCCAAGGAGCCCTAGTGGAGCAGTGGTTAAGAGCTTGGCTGCTAACCAAGATGTTGGTAGTTTGAATCCACCAGCCGCTACTTGGAAACCTTATGGGGCCGTTCTACTCTGTCTTATAGGGTCACTATGAGTCAGAATCAACTCGACGGCAATGGGTAATCATGTCCAAATTTCACGGTCTATCACTATTTCTTTTCAGTAATTACCTCTACCTTCTATGTTTAAACTTTAGCAAAGGGCCTGTTGGCCTTCATTTATGTTGTCCTCTCTGCCTGGGACACTAATTATTCATATGCCTAGTTCTATTCTCTTCTGAGTGTTCTGGAATTCCCAATCTTCACAATGTTATCCATAATTTGTTATGATCCAGACAGTCAAATGCCTTTGCATAGCCTATAAAACACAGGTAACCATCTTTCTGGTAGTCTCTGTTTTCAGCCAAGATCCATCTGACATCAACAATGATATACCTCATTGCACATCCTTTTCTGAATCCATCTTCAAGTTCTGGCAGTTCCCTGTCAATGTTCTGCTGCATCTGTTTTTGAATTATCTTCAGCAAAATTTATGTATACATATTTGGTATAATATATGGTATAAAATGTATTTACTGTGACATCTTTATTTTCTATTATGTTTTTTAATCAAAATCCTAATATGCATTTTTAACATTAGTGACTTTGTCATCACTAAAGTTTCTGTTTGAGAACTCTAATGATTTCCCATAATACATCATCTTTACATCAAAATAACTGTTGAAGATACAAATTATTTACTTATTTATTTTTTGATGATGGAAAGTTAATCACATCTGACAAGTAGACATTTGGATAAAATTTTGGCAGGCACATTTTTACTTATTCTGCTGGTATATAATTATACTTTCACCACATTCTTTACTGCTTTTAGAAATGACCTGTAATAAAATTCAATTTTTGAAATTTTATATTCATATTATTATGAATAATTATTGAATTTGTGTTATAATGTGTTTTATTTTCTTTTTAATTGCAACAGGTGCTGTTCATAAACAATCAACACTAGATATGACTGAGATATGAAATGTCTTTTGAACATTCACCAAAGAGTACTTCATAGTTTTAAATGCATTATTTTGAGAGCATTTAATATTATGAGAGACTATAAGAGCTCTTTTAAAAGGATACTTTTTGGGGTAATTAAAAAAAAAATATTGCTGTCAAGTTGATTCATATTCATGGCAACCCCACATGTTACAGAGTAGAACTGCTCTATAGGGTTTTCTTGCCTTTACAGAAGCAGATTGCCAGGCGTTTCTTCTGTAGTGCCTCTGGGTGAGTTTGAATTGCCAACCATTAGGTTAACAGGCAATCACAAACTGCTTGTGCTACCAAGCCACCTTTTGGGGTAAACATTATTTTTCAGGCATACAGCAGGAATAAGCATATTATTCTTCTATGTACTATTTTAAGATACAGCATGATACTTTAAATTGCATTGCAAGTAGTATATAAAAATTTATATCAATTTCCTTAAACTAAGAAAGGGGTAACTATTGCTGGTGTAATCAGAGAAAATTTTTAAGCCATTAATTGAAGGAAGGCTCATGTATCTTAAAATTTCTCCCAAGGAGAGAGATTAAAAGGAAAATATATAAGAACAAAGTTACATGATGACAATTGTTTAGTGAAGATATTATTATAATGAATGATAAGTTTACAATAGATGCCATTCCATTAGATTATTTCTCCTAAGAGAGTTTTCTTAACAAATACCCTTGAAAAAGACAGTTTTACCTATCATTATTAACTTTGCTTTTTAGTTACAATGACTGAAAGGATGAAAGGACTCAATCTTCAGTTATATTGTGTCTCCTAGGAATTTGGAATTGGATCAAGGAAAGAATGAGTCAGTTTATAGAGGGATAGAGAACAACCTGCCCTATGTATTGTACCTAAATTACTGAAGAGTGCTGGTAGATGAGGTTAATATCCATCCATTTTCATGGATGGGGACCTGGAAGTGCACTGGTTTCTACAGTAGCCCACCGGTTCAGCAGTTTCTTGAATTCTGTCTGTTATGACTTACAATAAACTTGGGATAGCTTGAAAAACTTTCTAGTCATTGACATTCATTTTTCTCTAAAATATATTCAGGAAGTTTAACACAAGTTGTTGGTAGAAACTCATGCTTTGTTCACCATTACTTTATGAGATAGCTATTTCTTCTTCTTTTCCCAATATATGTCCACTGACAAATTATTTTTTTATAAAAATAAAATATCACCTTTAAGGCAATCACATTCTAAATAATGTACTGTATCAAAATGAAGTCATTTATTGCACATTTATTATTTCATAATATTGTTCTCCCTTCTTGACTGTGGGGCCCTGGTGGTACAGTGGTTACTAACTAAAGGGTCAGCAGTTGGAATCCACCATTCGCCCCTTGGAAACCCTATGGGGCAGTTCTACTCTGACCTATAAGGTTGCCATGAGGCAGAATCAACTTGATAACAATGGGTTTTCTTGACTGTGGATTCTTTTATTCACTTGAGTGTCTCTTTACTAGGTTATTCTGCATATTTTTCTATACATTTACAAGTTCTTTCTTTTCCTAATAGAAATTCGTTTTATGGCTATTAATTTGATTGTAACACTGTTTATTGTATTACTTCCTAAACAGTTGTATTATTTCTTTTAACAAATACCTCCTATGTCCAGAAATTGCTCTCAATCTATCCTGTCCAATATGATGTCTTCTAGTTATACGTGGCAATTCAAACAGTTTGAATGTGGTCTATTGGAACTGAGATGTGCTGTAAGCGTAACTAAACACCAGATTCTAAAGACTTAGCTAGAAAAAAGAATGTAAAATATTTCATTAATTATACTTTAAATTGATTACAAGTTGAAACAATATTTTGGATACATTGGGTTAAGTAAGATATATCATTAAAATGAACTCACCTTTTTTAAAAAAACTTTATTTAATGTGGTTCCTAGAAAATGTGAACGTACATATATATGGCTTGTATTTATAGCTCATATTTCTAATGGACAATGCTACTGTAGATAATAAAGCTGAAAGTTATATTCTGCACTCAGAGAAACTATAGCCCAATAGGCAAGAGTTATGCAAATAACAAAAACAATATAAACATTATATGTTACAAAAATTACATATAATAATGATATATCCATAGTGCAGATGGTATTTGTGTTATAATTTGAAGAATAGGTATAAATTGGAATTTATGATCAAAAGCTAGGGAAAAATGTATACAGTGCATGATGGAAAATTTATATTCTAAAATATTTGTATACAGAATTATATGATTATGTGCAGAAAACTAGACATATGTAACCAGGGAGTGAAACACCATGTATATATCTAGAGAATGGACAGATTTTAGAAATCATGTTCAAATGGGCATGAGAGTATGGGGAGACTATCTCCACAGAAACATGAAATATGTATTTACCAGTCAAGAACTCTGACTCAGAGTTCTATTTTGAAATAAATAGAACTCTAGTTAATAAATCCAGTTTGCTTAAAACCTCTGAAGATTCACACAATCCATTTCTCCTTTATAAATTTTAAACATTTTATTTTTATTTGCTGTTTCTCAATGTTACCAAGTTTCTTAAAACAAGAGAAGTTTTGGCATTCATTGCATATGACACATAAAAGAAACACAATTGCTCAAAAATTCTAGAATTTTCATCTAGCTTTGATTTTATAGAGCATTAAATTTTGAGTTTAAATTCTGAGGGAAATGCTGCTAGTGATTTCATGGTCCTGTTTTACCTCATTATCTCTTTTTGAGTCTCCTACTGTTTATAAAATTGAAAAATCATGCTGAGTTGAACGTCCAGTGGCCTGAATAAAATTGATTTTAGCATTGCGTATCCGTCTTCCTAACTTGGTCATTGACTAAAATGAAAAAAAAAAAGTGATTGTAGTCAATATTTTCTTTATTCACTACTACATGTAGAGCTGCCATCTGTTTATGCTGTGAATTTACCTTTTCATGATGAATGACTGGTAATAGTAGAGATCAGGATAATCATTCAAGAAATCAAGATTAAGACAATTCTCAATGCTGTCATTAAAACAAAGGTCAACATACTACCTACAATTTAACAATAAACTAAGTCGTAGATTAACTATGTATTTTGAATTATAGAATTTTGTTATTTAAGTTCAAAAGAATGATAAAATATAGAATATATGGACAGTGAAACCTGTGAGAGCTGGAATCTAATGGGACTGCCTTCTTTTTCCGAGTCTTTCAAGTTTTCCGCCTTTGACAGGGTGCAGTGTTACCACTTTTCTATCACTTGTTTTAGTGGAAAATATCTGAGTTTTCCTACTCTGATAGGTTTCTGCCTTACACAGGTTCCAGCTTTTACAGATTTTACTGTATTATTTAAAAAGTTCACTCTTGATTTCACAAATTCTTCAGTAAGAATTGGAGGTAATCAGAGAGATCCGAGATCAGAGACTATATGGCGTATTAAACATATATGAAAAATACAGAATAATTGTTTCTACCTAGTGAATGTAAAAATATGGGATCAAGTAAAAGACAGAAATAATAGGAGAAAACGATTTTAATTTGTAGATCAAGATCTGCAACAGTTTCAATGAAATGATTGCTTTAAGATTTAGCATTCATTATTATATTTTTTCTTGAATAATTTTAGATAAATCCATGCAAACACTGTGACTTTCATTCCCAGAATCTTGACGCAGGATTTTATTGTAAACAAAAGCTCAAAAAACACTATTCTCTTGATACTGATAGAAGGATGGTTGCTTCCTTGACTCGGTGCTTTAATTCAATTAAATTCTCCTGCTGTTTGAAAAACATTGTTCTAGAATTCTGTTTTGTACTAGAAAAATTACTGTAACATGTCTAGTCCTCCAGAGGATGATCCACTGGGAAGCTGGATCCCAGTGTCCCAGAAGTTATTAAACAGAAGAGTTGCTTGGCACTGATTCACCTTAACACAACAGTTAGAAAATTAGTTCACATTAAGCTGCATTTCAGTAATTTAGAGCAGTAGTATCTTTCTCTTAAAAAGTCTCTAAAAATATGTTAAATATAAACAAAATATCCACATTTCAAACTGTCACTAAGAAATTTTGATTAGTCTCTTGACTCCATGGGGGTAATTAAACTAGAAATGACCATTTAAAAATCATTAATTGTGACAGATTTTGTAGTTTGTTATTGATGTTGTTGCTTGTTTTAGCAGTATTTACAAGGAAGTTGACAAAATCGTAAACTTAGGAATCATTAATTTCTAGGCAGATTTGTTTTCAAAGGTATCTTCTTTTATCAAAGAAACACTTAAATTTCAAAGTAATCTTGATTTTCATAATGGAGATAAGAATACTTAGTGTGGGCATCAGATAAGGCATTAGGTAGAAAATACTTTGAAAATTTCAAATGGTGTACAAAATGTGGTTATTACTCAACTATATGAGTATAATATTACATGATTATTCATGATGCAAACTAATCTGAGCACATTGACTATTAGTGGAGCAAATGATTGATTTTTCTCTTTTTATCCGAGTTAAGTAGTATTGTATTTTGAAAAATTGGTGGTATGTTATTTTCTCATTTAACTTCTTTTTTTTTTCTTTCCCGGGATGAGCCTCAGGTAATATCTTTCTCCTTCAAACTTGAGATAACTATGACTTGTCTCGATCAGAATATGTTCACAGAAGTAGAAAGTCATTGCCTGCTCTAAAAAAAGACATAAAAAAAGTTCAGTAATAAACTTTCACCATTTCAGATGTCCAATTTTTTAACATTCCTCAGTAACCTACAAACTTCTTTCTTAGGAGAAAAAAGAAAATTATGCTGTAGATACTGATTTCTAATATTTTCTCATGTCCTTGACCTCTGTTACTTATTCTCATAAAGAAATACAAGCAATTGATGTAAAGGACTAATAGTATCAGGTTGTTGTTGTTAGTTGTCCTGGAGAAGATTCCGACTCATAGTGACTCCATGTGTGCAGAGTAGAACTGTTCCATAGGGTTTTCAAGGATATGAGCTTTTGGAAGCAGATTATCAGGCTTCTTTTCCCAGGCACATCTGGGCGGGTTCAAACTGCCAAGTCTTTGGTTAGTTGTTGAGTGCTTAACGATTTGCACTATCCAGGGACTCCTAATAGTGGTATAGATATTATGAACTAAAGAATAACTGTGGCAATTTAAGTATGTCATAAGACAAGCGGTGGTGGAGTAATTTTGTGCAGAAAGTTCTTCCTATGCTCTTGTATAGCCTTTTCTTAAATCAACCAGCCAGTCAGCCAAACAAACTAAGGACTCTGCACAGTACTCACAAGCAGGATTTTCCAATAGAATTTAGTGTGTGGCCTAAAGAAGAGATTGGATGAAACTATTTCTTTTAAGGCCCTCTTTGTGATTTCTGCCTGACTGAATTTCAAAAATAGCTACACATTTCTTAAGTGGATTAGAGAATCTTTATTCCAACTTTCCAAAAATGGTAATAATGATAATAATTGTTTGTGTGATTAGATGCCCATCAATCAACTCTGATTCATAGCAACCTTATGTAAAACAGAACAACCTTTGCCTGGTCCTGTGCTAGCCTCACAGTTGTTGCTATGTTTAAGCCCTTCATTGCAGCACTGTGTCAATCCATCTTATTGAGGGTCTCTTTTTCACCAAGCACGATGTACTTCTCAAGAAATTGATTCCTCCAGATGGCGTGTCCAAAATAAGTGAGACAAAGTCTTGCCACCTCATTTCTACCTAGCATTCTGGCTGTACTTCCTCCAACTGATACTAACTAACAATACTGCTTACCAAAGTAGCTATTGGAGGAATTAAATGTGATACAATTTTAACAATGCTTAGATTCATGTCTTACGTAAAGTAGGCAGGTAATGAATAGCTCTGTCCTGGCTCTCTCTCCCATTCCCAACCTTTAGGCCGGCGTTCTGTTGACAGGAAGAGCCTAGTTATTTTGAGCTAGAAACTGGAAGTTATTAAAAGAACTTTCTTGAGAGCTTGTAGTCTCTGAACTCTCCACAGAAAGAAGAAAATATAAATTATATCAAACATATAATTTAACAAGTTAAGATAAATCAATTTAACTTAAAAGACTTTTAACTATACAATTATAACATCAGTATTTTCAACGTTTCAAATGTTGAAAATATTGAGAAAAGATTTTATTACTCTATCTGTATATCTGCACATGATATTATTCAAAAGTGTCAGACAAGGCATGGAAAATAATCCAGTGCTCCAAAAGAAGACATATCGTTGCTAAAAATTAGAGCTTATCATGTTCTTCCATTATTGTTTAAATAGGAAATACAAAATTTGCCTATTTTACCTTTAATAAGAAGATCATAATGAACAGTAGATTTATTTAACAATCATTAAAATGTAGTTCCTTGGAATTAACAGCCTAACTATTAAGCCCAAAAGCACTATAAATCCACCTGGATAGACAGTATAAATGTTAAATACACTTGTTATCTTGAATTTCTCATTTTACTAAATGATGTATGGAAAAGTGAGCCATTGTAACTGGAAAAAAATCTGGATTACCTTTAGCAATGATACAATATATGGCCATAGTAGGAATTCAAAATGAAACTATTTTAAATTTATATATCCATATATATTGAATAATATTATATCCAAAGCAGTGTACTTGATAGTACAGGGTACAAAAAGAGCAAGAAAATAGAGTACTTGTTATCAAAGAGTATATAAAAGCAGGGCAAACACATAGTATAAGTATCACATGTTCTTTTCAACCTTATAATTAGTAAATAGACCTTCTTACAGAACAAATACATAAATAAATAAAAAATAAATTGCAACTGATTAAAGAAACACTAAAGAAGTCCCAAGCGTCTCTAGACAATTAGAGAACAATTCTCCTTTGAATATAAGTGGCAAATGAAAAAGAAAAGCAGGCTGAATAAAATATGCTTTAAACCTAAATTTAAAATACTTTATCTACCAGAACAATAGAGCCGATAATTGTTGAAACTTTGCTTTTAGGTTATACATTTTGTTCTCTTTTAAGCAGGTGGCCTATGATTTTTTTTCTACGTCAAATATAGTTAATAATAGTTTTTAACATATGGATAGCTACTTGTACCAAATGGTGGTGGCGGTGATAAGCTTAATGGAATAGGGTGTGATTATAAAACAGTTTTAGACTTGCTGTAGCATTTTTTTTCCTAACTTGTGAATACAGCAAAAAAAAAAAAGTGCATTTAAAACATTTTTAACAAAAAGCAGATTTTTGTAATCATTCTTAATCATTTTTTTCATAACTTGATTTTTTGATAATTTCTCAGTTCAGTAATGTAAGAACAATGACGCAGAATCAATGGAAGTATCAGGAACTCACGACAGTGCAATTAATGATATCATCGTCAACTCACCTTCAATTTAAATTGAAAGCTTTAACATGAAATATCCTAATTGCTTTTAATGTATTTTACCGATAGTCGCCAAGGGTATTCTAGCTCATTATGGCCCCATATGTTTCAGAGTAGAACTGCACTCCACGGTATTTTCAATGGCTGTGGTCTTTAGGAAGTTCCCAGGCCTTTCTTCCAAGAAGCTTCTGGTTAGATACAAACCATCAGCCTTTGGATTAGTAGCTGAGTGATTAACAATTCGCACCCGCTGGCAACTCCTTTTTATATATTAACATGCTATTACAGCAGTAAAGAGCTTGGCTGCTAACCAAAAGTTTAGCAGTTCGAATTCACCAGCTGCTTCTTGGAAACCCTATGGGGTAGTTCTACTCTGTCCTATATATACGGTCGCTATGAGTCAGAATCGACTAGATGGCAACGGAATCACTTGGTTATTTTTCATTTATACCTAAATGTCTCATATCTCACTCTCAATATAAATAAATTTGCTAGTTTCTGGATTTCCTCAGCAAAGTATAATAAAGAAGGAAATCTCAATTCTAAATTATTGCTCCCAACAATACTAAAATGTATGTTGTATTTGGATGTAGTTCAAAGAAAGACATAATCACAACACTTGTGTATTTTAAAATATATTATACTAGAACTATATAATAATCTTTAGGCATGAAACAGTCACTCTCACTGAGGATATATTTCAAAATGTACATCTGCAGACAAAATATGACAGAAATTCACATCACAAGGCAATACTGGATTTGAGATGTTATTGAGATTTTATGACTGAAATTATAAGGACATAACGTTAAACACTTTAAAATATACCTGTAAGTACTGACATAATTTCTTAGTATTTTCAAAAGTGTTTATTTGTCCCTGTCAGTTTCATCAAATTTTGACAGACTTGAGTACAAACATATGTTTCATTACTTGCAAATTGAGATATTAATATTCATGTTTTGAAGGATTTAGAAGTTTTAATTACTATTTGTGCTATGTATTTTTGAATGTTTTAAAATGGACGAATATTATTTAAACTATCAAATATTCCTATGTCAAGATGATCAAATATTTTTATCACTTGAGACGCTAAGCATATCAAAACATTTCAACAAGCTTTTAATAACCATTCTTAGATTATTATTGTTACATTAAATGCATCAAAGTCTAAATGCAAATGAATAAATCAAGGCTTTTTAAAGGTAAGTTAACTTTTAAAAGCTTTTTAAATCTGAATTCAGTGAGACTAATAATTTGGACTGGACATTTAAAAATATGTTGTTGACTTCAATTGCTTTTTATTTTGTTTGCTTTTCAAATAACTTTATACACATGTATAATAACATCCTGCTCTCCAATAACTCCTGCAAACCATACACTATCAGAAGAGTGGTCAAGAATATAAATTTGACTGTGGATAAGTGACTTATATTTTAATCATCTTCAAAATATGGATGATACTAGTACAAACCTCTTAAAGTCATTACTGGGGTTTTCTGAGGAAAAAAATACATATATTGAGGTCCCATAATATGCACTAAATAAAACTTTAGCTACTATTATCTATTGTGGTTTCTCTAGTTCAGTTGTTGGTTATCTAGTGTTGCTATAACAGAAATACCACAAGTGTATGGCTTTAACAGAGAGACATTTATTCTCTTACAGTTTAGGAGGTTAGAAGTCCTAATTCAGGGCACCAGCTCCAAGGGAAGGCTTTCTTTTTCTGTCGGCTCTGGAGGAAGGTCCTTGTCATCAATCTTACCTTGGTCTTTCAACCCAAGGTCCAAAGTATAGACTCTGCTCCTGGCGCTACTTTCTTGGTGATATGAGGTCCCCATGTCTCTTCACTCACTTCTTTGTATCTCAAAAGAGATTGGCTTAAAACACAACCTAATCTTGTAGATTGAGTCCTGTTTCATTAACATAACTGCCCCTAAACTCATCAATGTAATAGAGATAGGATTTACAACACACGGGAAAATCACATCAGATGACAAAATGGGGGACAATCACACAATATTGGGAATCATGGCCTAGCCAAGTTGATATATTTTTGGGGGACACATTTCAATCCATGACAACTACCAAACCTGCATTTTTACTAATCCGGATTACTCTGAGTACAACGTACTCCATTGTCGTTCTTGATCTTTGTATACACTCTTGCCTTTACCTATAATAGTCTTCTTCTGTCTTCCTACACTTACCTTTCACTTGTGTTTTTCCTTTTCTCAGCTTCTTCTGGGAAGACATTTTAGGCTCCATCAAAAGACTGACTAGAAGCTCAAGAGTAAAATACTATTTTTATTGTAATTTCCTAATAAAGAACTTGGGGATTCAGAAAATGTTTATTTAATGATTAAATTTAGCTTCAAATTTGAGGGAGTGTTGCCTAAATTTAACCCAAATAAGCTTAGGAGAAGACAAAATACTCAGGAATTGCTTCTGATTGTTTAAAGATAATGAATGGTATTTAGTTTGTACTATGCTAGGAGTCAGTGTGCATAGAAGCACAGCTAAAGAGAAGAAAAGAGTGTAAAATATGACAAACACTGGAATCATAAATAGAAATCCCATAACATTTTAATGAAAAAAAAAGTTCAATACACAATATCAACTGCCTCCTCTACAATTATAGGTTTTCTTATTATTGAGCAAAGGACTGATCTGCAATTTTTGGGTCCAATACAGTTTTTGTTTTGTTTGGTTTTAATTGAGGAAATCAGTTCTATGTGAAGCAAAGGGAATTTGGATACAAGCTAAACAAACAAGAATCATAGTCATGTGTCAAGAAAGCAGACTTTAGTCAATTCTCCTGGTTTTCACAAAGATTCCTATGTCCAGAATGACCAGTGAACTCAAAGTATCAAAACTTGGTAGAAATGACAAATAATCAGACAAGACACAGACATTGTCAGGTAGCAAAGTTATATTTCCATCCAGTCTAATCTTAGAAGCTTGAATTGCATTTACTTACAGTTTTTTGGTCCTTAGTATTATAGTAGTAGAATATGATCTTAAAATCTTTTTTTGTAAATTTTTTCTATTGTACTTTAGATGAAGGTTTACAGAACCAATAGTTTCTCATTAAAAAGTTAGTACATGGAGGCGGGGCAAGATGGCGTTCTAGGCAGAAGCACCACGCCGTCCCTCTACAGCAAAGATCCGAAAAACTAAGCCTAACAGAGAATCAACAATCCTGAAACCATAGAACATCAAATGAAGAGATAAAGAACTCAGCCAAACACCAAACGGAGTGAGAATACTAAAAGAGAATGGAGAGCGAGGAGAGACTCATGCAGAGATTCCTTACCAGCTAACGCAGTGCGGATCCACCATCTTGGATTCCTATCGGAGACCAGCAAACGGGAGAGCAGCCTCGCAGAGCATCCAGTGGGAGACAGAACGACCAGTAAATTGCGTTGCGTGCTTTCCCACCCCCCACCCCTCTCTGCCTCGGCTGGGGCTCCCCTGCTTTCCGTGGCCAGGGTCCCTGGGCTGGGGGGCACCGGTGCTTGGATTCAGCGCGCCCGGGCAGGCGGCTTTCTGAGAGCCGTTTGTTGGCTGCTGGCGAAGCTTTTTCTGCCGCCTCCCCCTCCTTTTGCTTGGGAGTCTGGTTCCGAGTGCCATCTTTGCTCTCTCCTGCGGGGCTGTGGGGCTGCGTTTGGGCGTGTGGCTGCTTCCAGGTCTGGGCTGCTGCGCGGGTGAGATCCCGGGGCCTTTGTTTGTTTGCCCCTCTGCTTCCCGTGGCCACGGTCTCTTAACCCCAAGACTGCCGGCTGCTTGGAATTTGCGCCCCTGAGTGGGGGCTCTCTGGGTCCCATTTGTTGGCTGTTGGTGTGGCATTTTCTGCTTCTTCTGGTTTCTTGCTTACCTCTCGCTGCCTCCCCCTCCTTTTGCTTGGGTGCCTGGTTCCGAGCGCCGTCTTTGCTCTCTCCGGCGGGGCTGTGGGGCTGCATTCGGGCGTGTGGCGGCTTCCAGGTCTGGGCTGCCGCGTTGGTGAGATCCCGGGGCCTTTGTTCGTTGGCCCCTCTGCTTCCCGTGGCCACGGTCTCTTAACCCCGAGACTGCCTGCTGCTTGGAATTCGCGCCCCTGAGTGGGGGCTCTCTGGGTCCCATTTGTTGGCACTGACTGCTGGTGTTGCCTTTTTTTTTTTTTTTTAATTTTAGTTTTCTTCTTTTTTGATTAGTTTTGTCATCTTTTCCCTCTTTTTCCCTTTTGTCTTTCTTCATTGCTTAAATTCTTGTCTCTCCATCTCTTCCTTCTCTTTCTGATCCTGAATACCAGGCGATGTATGCCTCTGTACCTTCTGGCCAGGCTGTGCTGTGAAAACTGAGACTGACTCCCCCAGACCTCATAGCTGCATCAGTGGGATCCCTGGGAACTTTGCAGTTCTTTAACTTTTCTGATTTTTATTTGTTCATTCTTTCCTTTTCTTTCTCTTCCCCCTTCTGGTTTCCTCCATCCCATAGTCTCTCATCTGTACATTCCAACGACAAGCTCCCCTAGCATTCTTTTATGTTTGTATGATTTTTGCTCCTGCTCCTCTCTCCTCTCTCCCATATCCAGCTTAGCTTCACACATCACCATCTCCCCGCTGCACCCTACCTACCGTGCACTTGACATCACACCACCAAGCTGTGCAGACACACGCTAAAGGAACCTGCCCAGCACTGACTACTGACCGTCCTGGGGGCTGCGGTGAGTGCCACAAACAACCCGTCCCAGTAGCTCCTCTTCAGCTAGATCTGCCCAGCTGTACCACAAGGACGAAACAAAAAAACAAAAACAAAAAAAATCTACAATCAATAAACAAGAGAAATATCTACTGAATGCCCCGAAAACAGCAAACAATATCAAAACATTTACAAAAACAAGACAAGACGGCTCCAATAGGCGTCCAAATTAAAACACCAGATAACTCTCCAGTGGAAGAAAATGCGCTTGAAGTACCTGATAGGGAACTCAAATCACTAATACTCGGAATTTTCCAAGAACTGAGACAAAAAGCTGACAAACATGAGGAAAAAATAGACAAATTTATGGAAAATACAGACAAAAAATTGGAAGAATTCAGGAAGATGATGCAGGAACAAAATGCCAAAATAAATTCACAACTCGAAATTATGCAAAAACAACAATTAGAAATCCAAAGGATAAACAACAAGAATTCAGAAATGGACGGTGCCATAGAAGGGCTGAGAAGTAGATTTGAAACCATGGAAGACAGGATCAGTGGAACTGAAGACAAACATTTGGATACAACTCTGTTTCAGGAAAACTCAGAAAAAAGAACAAAGAAAAATGAAGAGACCCTGAGAGTTATGTGGGACACAATTAAAAGCAAAAACTTACGAATGATTGGCATACCAGAATAGGGGAGAAAACAGAAAACACAGAGAGGATCATTGACGAACTGCTGACAGAAAACTTTCCCAATATCATGAAAGATGAAAAGCTGGCCATCCAAGAAGCTCAACGAACCCCATATAGAAGAGACCCCAAAAGAAAATCACCAAGACATATCATATTCACACTCGCTAAAACTAAAGACAAACAAAGAATCCTGAGAGCAGCTCGTGAAAATCAAGAAGTCACATACAGAGGAGAAACAATAAGACTAAGCTCAGATTATTCGGCAGAAACCATGCAGGCAAGAAGGCAATTGGATGACATATATAAAATCTTGAAAGAAAAAAATTGTCAGCCAAGAATAATATATCCTGCAAAACTCTCATTCAAATTTGATGGTGAAATTAGGTCATTTCCAGATAAACAGAAACTAAAGGAATATGCAAAAGTCAAACCAAACTTACAAGAATTATTAAAGGGAGTTCTTCGATCTGAGGACAAACAGCTTAAGCCCTCAGGCAGGACCTAGGACCTAGGACGCAGGTTCATATGAACCAGATACCATTCTAGGAACGGAACTACAGAGGACTTTCCAAAAACAAAAGATATACAACAGGGAATCAGAGAAATCAATCAAAGGATGACAACAACATCAAAACAATGAAAGAGGGAACAAACGGCATAAGTATAGAACCTTCTTAAAGGAGAGGAAGGCAAGGCGATACCAAGTAAGGGTAGACTGCTTCAAAATTATAAAGATAAGGGTAAAATTCATGGTAACCACAAAGAAAGTTAACAAACCAACTCATAAAAATAAAGACGAAAAACATAAAGTCTCAACAAAAAACAAAACCTACAAAAACAAAAGAAATGAACACAAAATCCACAAACAAAAGTAACTCAGCACAAGAGAGTAAGAAGAACAAAGAAAATTTCAGCAACACCAAAAAAAAGCACTACAAAATGACAGCAACAAACTTCCATCTATCAATAATTACACTGACCGTAAATGGACTCAATGCACCCATAAAGAGACGGAGAGTGGCAGAATGGATAAGAAAACAGGATCAATCAATTTGCTGTCTACAAGAGACACACCTTAGAAACAAAGATGTGAATTTAAAATCAAAGGTTGGAAAAAAATATATCAAGCTAACAACTATCAAAAAAGTGCAGGAGTGGCAATTTTAATCTCAGATAAAATGGACTTTAAAACAAAATCTACCATAAAAGACAAAGAAGGACACTATATAATGATTAAGGGGATGATCTATCATGAAGACATAACCATAATAAATATCTATGCACCCAATGACAGGGCTCCAAAATACATAAAAAAAAAAATTTTACAGCACTGAAAAGAGAAATTGACAGTTCCACAATAATAGTAGGAGACTTCAACACACCACTCTCAGTAAAGGACAGAACAACTAAAAAGAAACTCAGCAAAGATACAGAAGACCTAAAGGACACAATCAGCCAACTGGACCTCATAGACATATATAGAACAATCCATCCAACCACTGCAAAGTACACATTCTTTTCCAATGCACCTGGAACATTCTCCAGAATAGACCACATCTTAGGCCACAGAGCAATCCTCAACAAGATCCAAAATGCTGAGATAATTCACAGTATCTTCTCTGACCACAATGCCATCAAGGTAGAAATTAACACTAGAAAGAGCAAGGAAAAAAAATCAAACACATGGAAACTGAATAATAATCTGCTTACACATCAATGGGTAATAGAAGAAATCAGAGATGGAATTAAAAAATTCCTAGAATGAAACGAAAATGAAAACACATCATACCAAAACCTTTGGGACACAGCAAATGCAGTCCTCAGAGGACAATTTATAGCAATAGATGCACATATCAAAAAAGAAGAAAGGGACAAAATAAAAACATTAACTACAGGACTCAAACAAATAGAAAGAGAACAGCAAAAAAAGCCTACAACCACCGGAAGAAAGGAAATAGTAAAGATCAGAGCAGAAATAAATGAAATAGAGAACAGAAAAACAATAGAAAGAATCAACAAAACCAAAAGTTGGCTCGTTGAAAGAATCAACAAAATCGACAAACCACTGGCCACACTGACAAAAGAAAAACAGCAGAGGGCACAAATAACCCAACTAAGAAATGAAATGGGGGACATTACAACAGACCCAACCGAAATAAAAAGGATTATAACAGAATATTATGAAAAACTATATTCCAACAAATTTGAAAACCTAGAGCAATGGATAAATTTCTAGAAACATATGGCCTACCCAAACTACAACAAAGTGATATTGAAAATCTGAACAGACCCATAACAAGAGAAGAGATTGAAAAGGTAATAAAAAAACTCCCAACCAAAAAAAGCCCTGGCCCAGATGGCTTCACTGGAGAATTCTACAAAACATTTACAGAAGAGCTTGTACCAGTTCTACTCAAGCTATTTCAGAGCATAGAAGAGGAAGCAACACTTCCAAATTCATTCTATGAAGCCAGCATAACGCTGATACCAAAACCAGGCAAAGACATCACAAAAAAAGAAAATTACAGACCAATATCTCTCATGAATATAGATGCAAAAATTCTGAACAAAATTCTAGCCAATAGAATTCAGTATCATATCAAAAAAATAATACACCACGACCAAGTAGGATTCATACCAGGTATGCAAGGATGGTTTAACATTAGAAAATCCATCAATGTAATCCACCACATAAATAAAAGGAAAGAAAAAAATCACATGATCATCTCAATTGATGCAGAAAAGGCATTTGACAAAGTCCAACACCCATTCCTGATAAAAGCTCTCAATAAAATAGGTATAGAAGGGCAATTTCTCAACATAATAAAGGGCATCTATGCAAAACCAACAGCCAACATCATTCTTAATGGAGAGAGGCTGAAAACATTCCCCTTGAAAACAGGAACAAGACAAGGATGCCCTTTATCACCACTCCTATTTAACATTGTGCTGGAAGTTCTAGCTAGAGCAATAAGGCAAGAGAAAGAAATAAAGGGCATCCAAATTGGTAATGAAGAAGTTAAACTCTCCCTGTTTGCAGATGATATGATACTATACATAGAAAACCCTAAAGACTCCACGAGAAATTTACTGGAACTAATAGAAAGATTCAGCAGAGTAGCAGGATACAAGATAAACATTCAAAAATCAGTTGGATTCCTATACACCAGTAAACAGAACGATGAAATGGAGATCAGGAAATCAATACCATTCTCAATAGCCCCTAAAAAGATAAAATACTTAGGAATAAATCTGACCAGGAATGTAAAAGACCTATACAAAGAAAACTACAAAACACTGCTGCATGAAACCCAAAGGGATCTACATAAATGGAAAAACATACCATGCTCATGGATAGGCAGACTCAACATTGTGAAAATGGCAATTCTACCTAAAGCAATTTACAAATACAATGCAATCCCAATACAAATACCAACATCATTCTTCAAAGAGATGGAAAAACTAATGATTAACTTTATATGGAAAGGGAAGAAGCCCCAAATAAGTAAAGCACTACTGAAGATGAAGAATAAAGTTGGAGGACTCACACTACCTGACTTGAGAACCTACTATACAGCTACAGTACTCAAAACAGCCTGGTACTGGTACAACAGAGACATTGACCAATGCAACAGAATTGAGAACCCAGATGTAAACCCATCCACCTACAGTCACCTGATTCTCAACAAGGGCCCAAAGTCCATCAAATGGGGGAAAGACAGTCTTTTTAACAAATGGTGCTGGCAAAACTGGATATCCATTTGTAGAAAAATGAAACAGGACCCATACCTAACACCATATACAAAAACTACTTCAAAATGGATCAAAGACCTGAATATAAAGCCCCAAACTATAAAATTCATAGAAGAAAAAATAGGACCAACACTTCAGGCCTTAATACATGGCATAAACATGATACAAACCATAAACATCAACACAAAAAACCCAACAGAGAAACTAGATAACTGGGATCTTCTAAAAATCAAACATCTATGCTCTTCAAAAGACTTCACCGAAAGAGTCAAAAGAGAACCTACAGACTGGGAAAAAAGTTTTGGACAGTACAAGTCAGACAAAGGTCTAATCTCCATAATCTACAAGAAAATCCAACACCTCTACAACAAAAAGACAAGCAATCCTATCAAAAAATGGGCAAAGGAAATGAACAGACACTTCACCAAGGAAGACATTCAAATGGCCAACAGACACATGAGGAAATGCTCGCGATCACTAGCCATTAGAGAAATGCAAATTAAAACCACAATGAGATACCATCTCACCCCGGCATTACTGGCACGAATCAAAAATACTGGAAATAACAAATGTTGGAGGGTCTGCGGGGAGATGGGAACTCTTATACACTGCCGGTGGGAATGCAAAATGATACAACCATTTTGGAAAATGATATGGCGTTTCCTCAGAAAGCTAGAAATAGACATACCATTCGATCCAGCAATCCCACTCCTAGGAATATATCCTATAGAAATAAGAGTCATCACTTGAATAGACATATGCACACCTATGTTCATGGCAGCATTGTTCACAATAGCAAAACGATGGAAACAACCTCGATGTCCATCAATAGATGAATGGATACACAAACTATGGTACATACACACAATGGAGTACTATGCAACAAGAAAGAACAACAATGAATCTGTGAACCATCTCATAACATGGATGAAACTGGAGGACATCATGCTGAGTGAAATAAGTCAATCACAAAAGGACAAAAATTGTATGAGTCCTCTATTGTAAAAACCCTTGAAAAAATTCACATGCAAAATGTAACAATCCTTGTTGGTTACCAGGGATGGGAGGGGAGGGGGAGGAAATACTAAATAAGCAATAGATAAGTGGTATCTTGGGTGAGAGGTGAGATAGTACACAGTACAGGGGAAACTAACACAACCTGCACAAGGAAAGGTCATGGAGGCCCTATAGACACATCCAAACCCCCCAAGGGACTGAGTTGTTGGACGGAGGGCTCTGGGGACCATGGTCTCGGGGAACATCTAGCTCAATTGGCATGACACTACTTATAAAGATAATGCTCTACATTCTACCTTGGTGAGTAGTGTCTGGCGTCTTAAAAGCCTATGAGCGGCCATCTAAGATACTCCACTGATCTCATCCCTTCGGGAACAAGGGAGAACGAAGAGAACAGGATACAAGGAAAAGATTAGTCCGAAGGACTAATGGTCCACAGCTACCAAGGCCTCCACGGGACTGAGCCCAGTACAGCTGGATGGTGCCCGGCTACCACCAATGACTCCTCTGACCAGGATCACAACAGAGGGTTCTGGGCAGAGCTGGAGAAGGATGTAGAGCATAATTTTAACTCCCCCCCCAAAAAAAAAAAAGAAGACCAGATATACTGGCCTAAAGAATACTAGAGAAACCTCGAGAGTGTGGCCCCCAGACACCCTTTCAGCTCAGAGGTGAAGTTACCTTCAAGGTTCGATGTTAAGCCTGGGAATGGACACCCCAGTAAAACTAAATGGGACTAACGATGTACAGGAGTCCGGTGACAAGGGCCAGAAGGCAGAGGGAGAGTAGGAAACTGATGATAAGGAACACAAATTGAATAAGGACACTGTCGATGTATTGTGAGATTGTTGACCACTGCTATAGGGCAACATTTGTAGTAACTATTAAATGGGAGGCTGTTTTGTCCTGTAAGCCTTCATCTTGGGCGAGAATGGCAGCACAATTGGAAGAGCATAGTCAATATCACTTAAATGTGTAAGTAAAAAGTTTTGAAATGGTGTTTAAATAAAATAAAAATAAATAAATAAATAAATAAACAAATGAGACTAAAGAGGTACAATAGTCCACTGACAAGGTCCAGAAGACAGAAGGGGACAAGGAAGCCCCCTGGTGATAGGGAATACAAGGTGGAGTAAGGATATTCTTGATGTGCTGTGAGATTGTTAACCATTGTCATAGGGCAACATGTGTAGTAACTGTTAAATGAAAAACTATTTTGTTCTGTAAGCCTTCATCTTAAGTGAGAATAACAGCACCGTTGGAAGAGCGTAGTCAATGTCACTGAACTGTGAATGTAGAAATTTTTGAAACGGTGTATCTTTGGCCATCTGTAATTTTCATCAAAAAAAAAAAGGTTGAGAATTAAGAGGCTTAATACGTTGTGGGGTTGTTAACCAATGTCAAAAAACAACATGTGTACTACTATTTCATGAGAAACTATTTGCTCTGTAAGCTTTCACCTGAAGTACAATAAAATATATATATATAAAAAAAAAAAAAAAGCCTATGAGCGGCCATCTAAGATACTCCACTGGTCTCATCCCTTTGGGAGCAAGGGAGAATGAAGAGAACAGCATACAACGAAAAGATTAGTCCGAAGGACTAATTGTCCACAGCTACCAAGGCCTCCACCGGACTGAGTCCAGTACAGCTAGATGGTACCCAGCTACCACCAGTGACTGCTCTGACCAGGAGCACAACAGAGGGTTCTGGGCAGAGCTGGAGAAGGATGTAGAGCATAATTTTAACTCCAAAAAAAAAAAAAAAAAAGACCAGATTTACTGGCATAAAGAATACTGGAGAAACCTCAAGAGTATGGCCCCCAGACATCCTTTCAGCTCAGAGGTGAAGATACCTTCGAGGTTCGATGTTAAGCCTGGGAGTGGATAGCCCAGTAAAACGAAATGGGACTAACGAGGTACAGGAGTCCGGTGAGAAGGGCCAGAAGGCAGAGGGGGAGTAGGAAACTGATGATAAGGAACACAAATTGAGTAAGGACACTGTCGATGTGTTGTGAGATTGTTGACCACTGTTATAGGGCAACATTTGTAGTAACTATTAAATGGGAGGCTGTTTTGTCCTGTAAGCCTTCATCTTGGGCGAGAATGGCAGCACAATTGGAAGAGCATAGTCAATATCACTTAAATGTGTAAGTAAAAAGTTTTGAAATGGTGTTTAAATAAAATAAAATAAAATAAAATAAAATAAAAAAAAAAAACAAAGGAGACTAAAGAGGTACAATAGTCCACTGACAAGGTCCAGAAGACAGAAGGGGACAAGGAAGTCCCCTGGTGATAGGGAACACAAGGTGGAGTAAGGATATTCTTGATGTGTTGTGAGATTGTTAACCATTGTCATAGGGCAATATGTGTAGTAACTGTTAAATAAGAAACTATTTTGTTCTGTAAGCCTTCATCTTAACTGAAAATAACAGCACAGTTGGAAGCGCGTAGTCAATGCCACTGAACTGTGTATGTAGAAATTTTTGAAACGGTGTATCTTTGGCTATCTGTATTTTCATCAAAAAAAAAAAAAAAGGTTGAGAATTTAGAGGCTTAATATGTTGTGGGGTTGTTAACCAATGTCATAAAACAACACGTGTACTACTGTTTCATGAGAAACTATTTGTTCTGTAAGCCTTCACCTGAAGTACAATAAAATATAAAAAAGTAAATAAATAAAAAGTAAAAAAAAAAAAAAAAAAGTTAGTACACATATTATTTTATGACGTTGGTTAACAGCCCCATGACATGTCAACAATCTCCCTTCCCAACATTGGGTTCCCTATTACTAGATTTCCTGTCCCCTGTTGCTTTCTAGTCATTGTCTCTGGGCTGTTGCACCCCCTTAGTCTTGTTTTGTTTTATGGGGCTGTCTAATTTTGGCAGAAGGGTAAACCTCAGGAGGCACTTCATTACTGAGCTAAAAGAGTGTCCAGGAGCCATCCTCCTGGGGTTTCTCCTGTCTCTGTCACGCCAGTAAGTCTGGTCTTTTTTTAAGTTAGAATTTTGTTCTACATTTTTCTCAAGCTCTGTCCGGGACCTTCTGTTGTGATCCCGGTCAGAGCAGTCAGTGGTGGTAGCCGGGCACCATATAGATGTACTGTACTCAGTCTGGTGGAGGCAGTGGTAGTTTTGGTCCATTAGTCCCTTGGACTAATCTTTCCCTTGTATCTTGTTTTCTTCATCCTCCCTTGCTCCCAAAGTGGTGAGACCAGTGAAGTATCTTACATGGCTGCTCACAGGCTTTTAAGACCCAGACACTACTCACCAAGGCAGAAGGTAGAAAATTTTCTTTATAAACTATGTTATGCCTATTGAGCTAGATAGTCCCTGAGACCATTGTCCCAAAAGCCCTCAGCCCAGCAATTCAGTCCCTTAGGGAATTTGGATGTGTCTATGGATCTTCTATGACCTTGCCTTGTACAAGTTATGCTGGCTTCCCCAGTATTATGTACTTTCTTACCCTTCACCAAAGTTACCACTCATTTATGGTCTATTTAGTGTTCCCCCCCCATCTTCACCTTTCAACAACCATCATAGATTGTTTCTTTTTGTGTGTAAAGCTTTTCATGAATTTTTACAGTAGTGGTCTCATACAATATTTGTCCTTTTGAGATTGACTTATTTCACTAAGCATAATGTCCTCCAGATTCATCCATGTACCATAATTTGTTTATCCATTCATCTGTTGATGGGCATCTAGGTTGTTCCCATCTTTTTGCTATTGTGAACAATGCTGCAGTTATCATGGGTATGCATATGTCTATTTGTGTGACAGCTCTTATTTCTCTAGGATATATTCCTAGGAGTGGGATTGCTGGATCAAATGGTATGTCTATTTCTAGCTTTCTATGGAATCGCCATATTGTTTTCCAAATGGTTGTATCATTTTACATTCTCACCAGCAGTGCATAAGAGATCCAATCGCCTTGCAGGCTCTCCAGCTTTTTTTTTTTATTTGTGCCAGTAATACAGGGGTGAGATGGTATCTCATTTTGGGTTTGATATGTATTTCTCTAATGGCTAGTGATAGCCAGCATTTCCTCAAGTGTCTATTGGCCTCTTGAATGTCTTCTTTGGACAAGTGTCTGTTCATTTCCTTTGCCAATTTTTTCATTGGATTATTTGTCTTTTTGTTGTAGAGTATTGGGTTTTCTTGTAGATTTTAGGGATTAGAGCTTGGTCTGATTTGTAATGTCCAAAAATTTTTTCCTAGTCTGTAGGTTCTCCTTTTACTCTTGGCAAAGTCTTTGATGAGTGTTAAGTGTTTAATTTTTACAAGATCCCTGTTATCTAACTTGTCTTCTAGAGTTTGTGTGTTGTTGGTTACGGGTTGTATGCTGTTAATGCCGTGTATTAGGGCCTCTAGCATTGATCCTATTTTTTCTTCTATGAACTTCATAGTTTTTGGCTTTATATTCAGGTCTTTGATCCATTTTGAATTAGTTTTTGTATGTGGTGTGTGGTATTGGTCCTGTTTCATTTTTTTGCAGATGGATGTCCAGTTTGGCCAGCACCATTAGTTAAAAAGACTGTCTCTTCCCCATTTGATGGACTTTGGGCCCTTGTCGAAGATCAGGTGACCGTAGGTGGATGGATTTACATCTGGGTTCTCAATTATGTTCCATTGATCAACGCATCTGTCGTTGTACCAGTACCAGGCTGTTTTGACTATAGTAGCTGTATAGTAGGTTCTGGGGTCAGGTAGTGCGACTCTTCCTACTTTGTTCTTCTTCTTCAATAGTGCTTTACTTATCTGGGGCTTCTTCTCTTTCCATATAAAGTTAATGATTAGTTTTTCCATCTCTTTAAAGAATGTTGTTGGTATTTGGTTCAGGATTGCATTGTATTTGTAAATCACTATGGGTAGAATTGTCGTTTTCACAATGTCGAGTCTACCTATCCATGAGCATGGTATGTTTTTCCATTTATGTAGATCGCTTTTGTTTTCTTGCAGTAGTGTTTTGTAGTTTTCTTTGTATAGGCCTCTTACATCCCTGCTTAGATTTATTCCTAATTTTTTTCTTTAAGTGGCTATTATAAATGGTATTGTTTTCTTGATTTCCTTTTCATCATTTCTTTATTGGTGTATAGGAATCCAACTGATTTTTGTATGCTTATCTTGTATCCTCCTACTCTGCTGAATCTTTCTATTAGTTCCAGTAGATTTCTTGTGGAGTCTTTAGGGTTTTCTATGTATAATGTCATATCATCCACAAATAGGGACAGTTTAACTTCTTCACTTCTTATTTGGATGCCTTTTATTTCTTTTTCTTGCCTTAATGCTTTAGCTAGGACTTCCAGCATAATGTTGAATTGGAGTGGAGATAAAGGGAATCCTTGTTCCTGTTCTGAAGGGGAATGTATTCAGCCTCTCTCCATTAAGAATGATGTTGGCCATTGCTTTTCATAGATGCCCTTTTTTATGTTGAGAAATTTCCCTTCTATACCTACTTTATTGAGAGTTTTTTTCAGGAATGTTGGACTTTGTCAAATGCCTTTTCTGATTCAATTTGGATGAGCATGTGATTCTTTTCTTTCCTTTTATTTAGGTGGTAGATTACGTTGATTGATTTTCTAATGTTGAACCATCTTTGCATACTTGGTATGAATCCTACTCAGTCATGGTGTATTATTTTTTTGATACGATGCTGAATTCTATTGGCTAGAATTTAGTTGAGAATTTTTGCATCTATATTCATGAGAGATATTATTCTGTAGTTTTCATTTTTTTGTGTGTGGCATCTTTGCCTGGTTTTGTGGTATCAGGCTTATGCTGGCTTCATAGAATGAATTCAGAAGTGTCGCTTCCTTTTCTATGTTCTGAAATAGTTTTAGTAGTACTGGGGTAAGCTTTTCTTTGAATGTTTGGTAGAATTCTCCAGGGAAGCCACCTGGGCCTGGGCTTTTTTGTTGGAAAGTTTTTTTTTTACCTTTTCAACCTCTTTCCTTGTTATGGGTCTGTTCAGATTTTCAACCTCACTTTGCGTTAGTTTGGATAGGTAGTTTTTCTAGAAATTTATCCATTTCCTCTAGGTTTTCAAATTTGTTGGAGTATAGTTTTTCATAACACTCTGTTATGATCCTTTGTATGTCAGTTGGGTCTGTTGTAATGTCCCATATTTCATTTCTTATTTGGGTCATTTGCATCCTCTCCTGTTTTTCTTTTGTCAGTCTGGCCAGTGGTTTGTCGATTTTGTTGATACTTTCAAAGAACCAACTTTTGGTTTTGTTGATACTTTCTATTGTTTTTCTATTCTCTATTTCATTTATTTCTGCTCTGATCTTTATCATTTCCTTTCTTCTGGTAGCTGTGGGCTTACTTGATGTTCTCTTTCTATTTGTTCAAGTTCTGTAGTTTATGTTTTGTTTTCTCCCTTTCTTTTTTGATATGTGCATTTATTGTTATAAATTGTCCTCTGAGGACTGCCTTTGCTGTGTCCTAAAGGTTTCGGTATGATGTATTTTCATTCTCATTTGATTCTAGAAATTTTTTGATTCTATCTCTGATTTCTCCTATAACCCGGTGGTTTGTAAGCAGGGTGTTATTTATTTTCCATGTAATTGATTTGTTTTCTTTGCTCCTCCTGTCAATTTCTACCTTGATGGCATTGTGATCAGAGGAGATACTTTGTATTATCTAAATGTTTTGGATTTTGTTGAGGGTTTCTCTGTGACCTAAGATGTAGTCTATTATGGAGAACATTCCATGTGCATTGGGAAAGGATGTATACTTTTGCAGCTGTTTGGTAGATTATTCTGTATATGTCTATGAGGTCAAGTTAGCTGATTATGCCCTTTAGGTCTTCTGTATCTTTGCTGAGATTCTTTCTAGATGTTCTGTTCTTTACCATGAGCGGTGTGTTGAAGTCTCCTACAGTTATTGTGGAACTGTCAATTTCTCTTTTCAGTGCTGTTAGAGTTTATGTATTTTTTTTTTTTTTTATGTATCACTGGGTGCGTAGATGTTTATTATGGTTATGTATTCATGTTGGATTGTCCCTTTAAGGATTATATAGTGCTTTTCTTTGTCTTTTATGGTGGATTTTGTTTTAAAATATATTTTATCTGAGATTAGTATTGCCACTCCTGCTCTTTTTTGTAGCTGTTTGATTGATATATTTTTCCATCCCTTGATTTTTAATACATTTGCAGCTTTGTTTCTAATGTTTGTCTCTTGTAGACAGCATATTGATGGATCCTGTTTTTTTTTTTTTAATCCATTCTGTCACTCTCTGCCTCTATATGAGTGCATTTAGGCCATTTACATTCAGTTTAATTATTGATAGGTCTGAGGTTATTACTGTCATTTTGTAGTGCTTTGTTTTGTGTTGCTGACATTTTCTTTGTTCCTCTTACTCTCCTGTGCTGAATTACTTTTGTTTGTGGATTTTTTTTTTCATTTCTTTTGTTTTTGTAGATTTTGTTTTTACTGAGACTTTATGTTTTTGTTTTTTATTTTGATGAGTAGGCTTGTTAACTTTCTTTATGGTTACCTTGAAATTTACCCTTATCTTCCTAGGTTTGAACCAGTCTATTATTACTTGGTTTCACCTTACCTTCTTCTCCCTTAGAAGTTTGTATACATACACCGTTTATTCCTTCTTTTATTTTCCTGATATTGTTATCATTTACCGATTAACTTCTCTGGTTCCCTGTTGTAATTTTTTTGGTTTTGGATAGTCCTTGAGAGTTCATTTCCCAGGTTGGTATCTGGCTGATACGATCTTGCGTCCTAGACTCAGTTTGTTGTCTGATGTTGTTTGTTCTCAGACTGAAGGACTCCCTTTAATAATTCTTGTAAGGTTGATTTGGTTTGGTTCTTACATAGTCCCTTAATTTATGTTTATCTGGAAATGTCCTAATTTCACCATCATATTTCAATGTGAGTTTTGCAGGATAGATTAATCTTTGCTGACAATTTTTTCTCTCTCGAGGTTTTATATATGTCATCCCATTTCCTTCTTGCTTGCATGGTTTCTGACGTATAATCCGAGCTTAATCTTATTGTTTCTCCTCTGCATGTGACTTTTTGTTTTTCTGGAGCTGCTCTCAGGATTCTTTGTTTGTCTTTGGTTTTAGTGAGTGTGACTATGATATGCCTTGGAGATTTTCTTTTGGGGTCTATCCTGTATGGGGATCATTGAGCTTCTTGGATGGTCAGCTTTTCATCTTTCATTATATTGGGGAAGTTTTCTGTCAGCAGTTCTTCAGTGATCCTCTCTGTGTTTTCTGTTTTCTTCCCCTGTTCTGGAACTCCAATCACTTGCAGATTTTTGCTTTCGATTGTATCCCACATAATTCTCAGTGTTTCTTCATTTTTCTTTGTTCTTTTTTCTCATTTTTCCTGAAACAGAGTTGTATCCAAGTGGTTGTCTTCAATTTTGCTGATTCTGTCTTCCATCATTTCAAACCTGCTCCTGAGCCCTTTTATGACACTGAACATTTCAAAATCTTGTTGTTTATCTTTTGGATTTCTGTTTGTTGGTTGTGTATGATTTCTAGTTGTGAATTTATTTTAGCATTTTGTTTCTGTATTATTTTCCTGAATTATTCCATTTTTCTGTCTGTATTTTCCATGAATTTTTCTGTATTTTGTCCATTTTTTCCTCATTTGTGTCTACTTTTTGCTTCAACTCTTGGACTGCTCTGAATATAAGAGATTTCAATTCCCTGTCAGGTAGTTCTAGTGCCTTTTCTTCTACTGAAAAGTCATCTGGTGTTTTATTTTGGACACCTACTGGAACCATCTTGTTCTGTTTTTTTATATGTTTTGATATTTTCTGCTGTCTTCTGGGCATGCATTAGTTATTTTCCTCATTTATTGATTTTAGATTTGTTTGTTTCATCCTGCTTTTTTTTTTTTATTATTTGGTTATGTCTGAGCAGGCAGACTGTGCATTCTTTGTTGTTTGCTCATCTGTGGGTATGATAATTTTCACCTCCTTGTTCAATAGTCAGGGTCAGTCGCTCAGCTATAGTGCAACAGGGCAGGTCCAGCTGAAGGGGAGTTGCTGGGATGTGTTGTTTGTGGCACTTACTAGGGCCGACGGGGGGGCCAGGAGTGAGTTCAGCACAGGTTGCTGTAGATTATGCCTGTGCTGCTTGGGGATGTGACGTTCAGTACATAGTGCAGCTACGCAGGAAGTCTGGGGAAGATTTTAATCTCTGGAGCTAAGATGAGTATGGGAAAGAGGAAAGAGAGGAAAGAGAAACAGGGGGCCAAAAACAAACAAACAAATAAACAAAAAGAGTGCTAAGCATACTTGCTATTGGAGTGGAGAGATGAGAAACTGAGAAATGGAGAAAAACAAAAAGGAAAAAAGAAATAAAAGAAAAAGGGTAAAAATAAATAAATAAATAAATAAAAATTATTAAAAAAAGAAAAGCCCGTAGGGATCTCACTGGTGTGGCTGTGAAATCTTCAGAAATGGCTCCCAGGTCACAAAGTACAGCCTGGCTGGAAGGAGTAGAGGGGTCACACAGTGCCAGGTATTCAGGGGACAGGAAGAGAAGGTAAGTATAGAGAAATGAGAAACCGAGAAAGAAGACAAAAAGGAAAAGAAGAGAAAAGAAAACAATGAACAAAACAAAAAGAAATGCACCGAGGGATCCCACTGTGCAGCTGTGTCAACTGGGGTAAAGGATCCCAAGCCATGCAATACAGCCCCGCTAGAAGGGGCTCCCAAACTGAGAAATGAAGAAGAAAACAAACAATCAAACATAACAAAACAAACAAAAAAAAGCCCTGGAGATCCCACCAGCATGGCAGTGTGGGCTGGGAAGCAGTTCCATAGCAGAGTGGCATTTCACAGCCTGTCAAGAAGAGGCAAAGATGGCACACAGAGCCAGGTATTTGAGAGAAAGGAGGGGGAGGTGGTGAGATGTATGGAAGAAACCAAAAGAATGGCAAAAAGCAACACCAGCAACAAACAAAAGGCACCCATAGAGTCAGCCAGTGTGGATGTGTGGAATCAAAGCAGCACAGGGTTGAAGCCACTGCCTCCTGGCCAAGAAACTGTGGCCACAGGAAGAAGGGTAAGGGCTGGGAAAGCATATATCACTGGTTACCGGTTGTTCTGTCTCCTGCTGGGAAGTCTGTGAAGCTGCTTTCCCATACTCCCTGTTTTCCAGTTCCAACAGGAGTCCAAGGTGGCAAATCTGTGCTGCATTAGCTGATAGGGGACCCCTGTACATATCTCTCCTCTCTCTCTGTTCTCTGTCAGTTTCTTATTCCATTTGGTGCTTGGCCAAGTCCTTTATGTCTTTATTTGATGCTTAGGATTCCGGGATTGATGTTTGTCTCTGTTGACTTAGTTTTTTGGGTCTTTGCTGCAGAGGAACAGCATGGTGCTTCTGTCTATAGCACCATTTTGTCTGGGAATCCTGATCGTGAAATCTTGAAACACCTTCTTAATATCAAGAATTGTGAACAGTCTAAGATTTTACCTACGTATAATCTAATAAGTTAGTCTGTTGCTGCTTTTTGGATTCTATCAGAAGACACAAGTCTTCTGGGTCAGAGACAGAGAACTTTATTAGTCATGGCAAAAGTAATAGCCAGAACGTTTTTGTTTTTTGTTTGTGTTAGTTCTTCATGATCCCCAAGTATCACAGGGATTACTCAAAGGGCCCATTTAGGTTGCCTTTACACACAATAAGCTGGATAGGTAAGAATTAATTGATTTGAGGGCACTTTCTTGGGAAACAACATTTAACACTACGTAGGATAGAGTTCATTTATCCCTGGATTGTAGAAGCTCTGGCCACAATTTTGAGGATGCCTTGATATTTGGTTTTGACTTTTTGCTAAGATAAGGGTGTTGATATTTACAAAGTGATGTATAAAGTTGGAGATCCTAGACCAGTTTGTTTACTGAGAGTTTTCAATTGGCATAACCAGTGACACAGAATAGCTTGACAACAAGACCAGAGGAACATGAAAACCGTACTGGATTCTTCTTTCTTAAGTTCTCCCAAAACAAAAATATGAGCTGGATCTTGAGCAATGCGTTGCATTTGGAAAATGAAGATGAATATAAAAGAAAAATAATTAAAAACTCCTGAATTTCATTTACTTAGGTAGTAAGAGGCGATATGTATATGATACTGCCTCTACATCTCTTAAAAAAAGATTACTGGGCAACCAATAATGTAGAAAAGGGAATTATTTATATCTGTTGATCTTTTTTAACAGAAATAGGCCAACATAAGTTCTTAGTTTTTTTCATAATAAAAATTGTCATAATATTTAATATAACATTCTATGATCTGAACACTGAATACAAAATTTGGGCAACAGGAAGTAATGTAAGAAATTGCAGGAAACAATTGATAAGTGTCTACCTCATTTATAATATAAAAGGAGCCACACACACACACACACACACGCACACACACATACACTCTCTCTCATACACACATACATATATTTGTTTGTCAGCTGCACTCTCCTTCCATGATCTGTTTTCATAAGTGCCACTATGCCTTTTTTTTTTTTACATATTGAGGAGGGCGCATCCGGCAACCAAGGTAGAAGGTGCATTTATTTGCATAAAAATACGGTACTTTTCCTCTGAAATTTCATTTTTGTATATCTTACACTGCTAATTCAATCTTAACAGTTTTAAGAACTTTATATTGACAAGTTCTGTTATTATCAGAGGTAAATGAGAGAAATTTCATCTTTTACTTGTAATTTTAATATAGAACTGGCCATAGTAGAAATATAATTTCATCTAGTTACATTTTTATTTTTTAAGGACAAATACCTACTTTGAACTTGCATGCAGTGATTTTTACAATTTTAGAATGAGACATAGACTTTCTTTTTGGCAAGAAAATGACAGATGATTTCCTTCACATATATGAGGAAAATTGCATAAACAAGTTTGGATATAAAGCAGCTGGTATTAAGAGGAAAAAAAATCTATGCTCTTTGTTAAAATATTCATTTAAGATTTATAGATTACAAACTCGTCACCCATTCTGTGCCGGTAAAAAATGATTACCTAGATACTTTAAAATAAGTCATCTAGTGGCAAATGTAATTTAAAAAGGAAGCATGAGATTTCTTAGGGCACAGTGGGATGTCAGAACTGTTCATGAATTTACAAAAATGCATAGATGACTGAAAACTATACTTGGAATAAAGTATTTTGGAAGCACAGAGGTATCTTGCTTGTTGTTACTACACAGAGCGTATTTAATAAAGCAGTTAAAGGATTCCATAATATACATAAGACACTATTTAACAAATGTATTTGGAGCACCTGAAACTAAAATCTGAAATTAAATTATTTGAACATAAGAGAACATTTTTTATGAATTTGACATTAATCTTTTATTATTATAAGTTGTTTAAAATACAAATTTATAGTATATAAAATTGTTCCACGTTTCTCAGTTTGAAATTGGGAAGAAATGTAGCCTGTTTAGTAGAAAATTGGGAAGAAATGTAGCCTTCTATCATTTTTTTGATAGCTTAGTCATTTAATAGTGCTTATCTCTACATACTGAATTTAAAATATTCCATTATTTGCTTAGTACTTCATGCAACAGTTAGACAATTTGCATACTTCATTAATAATTATGACTTACATTCATTCAGAAGTATATGAGTTGGATAAATATCTGTTAATTATGTATATTTTTCATTGTGTGAATTTGGAGCCCTCCTGGAGCAGTGGTTAAGAGCTCACCCACTAACCAAAAGGTCAGCAGTTTTAATCCACCAGCTGCTCCTTGAAAACCTTATGGAATAGTTCTACTCGGTCCTATAGGGACTCTATGAGTCCTAATCAACTCAACAGCAACCGGTTTAGTTTTTTTGGTTTTAACATGAATTTATGTGGAATGATTGGGATTTAGTACAGTCATATGATATATAATTATATAAACTATTCTATGTTGATGACTTCATGATTAAAAAAAAATACTGAGATAAAGATACAGATGTCTATGTATAGTGTTGGGTAAGATGCAAAAATACAATAAAAGTCCTGTTCTCTGAAAATTACCATATAATAAAAATGGAAGAAACCATTAAGTTAAAAATTATGCAAATATTAACCATTATTTAAAAAAATTACTTGACAATAAAAAATTAATGTTATTTTTTCCTTCCATTAAAAATGAGCTTAAGGAGGCATGGCCAAGATGGCAATGTGGTTAGATGCTTCCTGTATCCCTCTTATAATGAAGACCTGAAAAAACAAGTGATTTGATTCTGTATGGATATCTAGGAGTCCTGAACAAGGCAAAGTTGAGGAATTGGACTGAGTGATGGCGGGAGAGGGAGAAGGTCTGGAAGAAGCAAAAAGCGCCAGAGCCGTGGCAGTGAAACTGCAGCTCTGCTGCTATACCAGTCTGCAGTGAAGCAGGCAAACAGCTGTGTTGTGTGCGAACTCGGGAAGCAGTTTCCACATCGAGAGAGACCTGGCAATAGAGATTCTGCTTGGACACTCCGAACCAGTGAAAAGCAGCTCCCAAGAGGCTAATATAAGTACATGTGTGTGGCCTTTCGTGAGGATTAAGAAAAAAAAAACCCATTTGGCAAAAACCTCTCTCCATTTTACCTCCTCCCTCCACGCTCTGCACCGGGAGTCCACTGGGCCAGAAGTAAACCCCAAAAGGCACCCTGACCCACTCTCCTGGCCTTGGAGAGGGAACAAATAAGCTACTGGCTCCCCTAAGCCAGGAACACAGGGTCGGCACAGCTCCTTTGCTAGGCACAGGTATCGGGGGTCCGCAGACTCTTAGTGCCTTACACCCCTGTATAGACTTGTGGGAATCCATCTCAACAGCGTTAGCCCTCACTACCACACTACAACAGGGCAAACATCTGAAGTTTAACTTCAACTGCTTCGGCTGTGAGGTGGCAGATTTGTGATCCTCGAAACAGCACTGCCCCTTAAGTAGGCACTTTTATCAATCTGCAACAGGGGCTTGAGGACTGGTGGCATCACCTAAAGCTCCTAGTCACCTGCTACAAGAGTCCAAGAAAAAGTGGTGCCCTCGATTCTTTACAGCCAACAGACTGGGGTGCTCATAGTCCGGCTGCAAAACTCCCCTACCTACTCACCCTAGAGAATAGGGACACGCTTTCCTTTTAGACTCTCAGGGACAGCCATCAGCCCCCTGCCTAGCTCAGCGTGTGATCCCCTACCACAACCAGAGTTCAGTGCCTGCACCAATCACCCATGCCTCTCTAGGACTGGGGGTGAGACTGCACCACACACTTGGTGACCGACTGACTGGACACCTGAGCTGAACCCATATAGGAAAATTTAACATACTCCTGTGTGCACGTACTTAGTTACAGAACTAACTACCTGGTGACAGGACGTTAGAGATTCAAAGGTGTCAAAAATCAAACTAGTGCACAAAAGCAGCCTATTGGGCATATCAAAACAAAACAAAACAAGAAGCTAGGTCTCACTAAACAAATATAAAATAAAATTATAATAAATTATTGATGGCTCAGAGAAAGCAGTCAATATCACATAAGAGGCAGGCCATGATGGCTTCAGCAAGCTCTCAAAATAAAGAATCAATAAATTCTCTGGAGGAAGAGAATTTCTTGGAATTACCAGAGGCAGAATACAAGATTAATATACAGAAATCTTCTAGAAATTAGAAAGGAAATTCCACAGAATGCAGAAACACCCAAGGAACATACAGATAAAGTAGTAGCGGAACTTAAAAAAGTTATTCAAGAACATAATGACAAATTTAATAGGCTGTAAGAATCCATAGAGACACAGCAATCAGAAATCCAGAAGATTAACAATAAAATTTCAGAATTAGACAACTCAATAGAAAGTCATAGGAGCAGAACTGAGGCACTAGAAGTTAGAATTAGTGACCCTGAAGATAAAGATCTTGATACCAACTTATCTGAGGAAAAATCAGATAAAAGAATTAAAAAGAATGAAGACACTCTAAGAGTCATGTGGAACTCTATCAAGAGAAATAACCTACGAGTGATTGGAGTACCAGAACGGGGGGGAATAACAGAAAATACAGAGAAAATTGTTGAAGATTTGTTGACAGAAAACTTCCCTGATATCATGAAAGATGAGAAGATATCTATCCAAGATGCCCATTGAACACCACGTAAGGTAGATCCCAAAAGAAAGTCACCAAGACATATTATAATGAGAGGCTAGGGATAAAAGAAAAGTCATCTACAAAGGAGAGTCAATTAAAATAAGCTCGGACTCCTCAGCAGAAACCATTCAGGCTAGAAGGCAATGGGATGATATATATATAAAGCCTTGAAGGAAAACAACTGCCAGCCAAGAATCATATATCCAGCAAAACTTTCTGTCAAATATGATGGTGAAATTAGGGCATTTCCAGATAAACAGAAGTTCAGGGAATTTGCAAAAACCAAACCAAAATTACAAGAAATACTAAAGGGAGTCCTACGGTTAGATATTCAATAACACCAGATAACGACGCAAGACTAGAACACAGGACAGAGCAACCAGATATTGACTCAGATATGGATATTGAAAATACATCAAAGCTAAAACATTGAAAAGAGGGAAACAGATATCAGTATGTAAAAAAGAACAACGTTAAAACAAGAAAGAGGGACTTAAAAAATGGAGACATTGATTTTTCATATGGAGGGGAAGTTAAGGCAATATAAGTAACAAAGACGGTATAAAATTAGAAAAATAGGAGTAAATATTAAGGTAACTACAAAGGAATCTAACAATCCTACAAATCTAACTAAAAAAGTAGAAAAACATAAAGACCCAGCAAATATGAAATCTACAACAAACAGAAAGATGAAAAAATAACAAAACATAAAAATGACTCAGCACAGAAAATTGAGAACAAAGAAACTGTGAACAACACATAAAAAGAGATATCAGGATGACAACACTAAACTCATACCTATCATTAATCACGCTGAATGTAAACAGACTTAATGCACCAATAAATAGACAGAAAGTGGCAGAAGGGATAAAAAAGCATGATCCATCTATATGCTGCCTACAAGAGATGCACATTAGACTTAAAGACATAAACAGGCTAAAACTCAAAGGATGGAAAAAAATATATCAAGCAAACAACACTCAAAAAAGAGCAGGAGTGGCAATATTAATCTCTGACAAAATAGACTTTAAAGTAAACTCTACCACAAAGGATAAGGAAGGGCACTATATAATGATTAAAGGGTCAGTACACCAGGGGAACATAACTATTATTAATATTTATGCACCCAACAACAGGGCTCCAAAATACATAAAAGAAACTCTAACAGCTCTGAAGACAGAGATAGACAGCTCCACAATAGTATTAGGAGACTTCAACACGCCGCTTTTGGTGAAGGACAGAACATCCAGAAGGAAGGACAGAACATCCAGAAGGAAGCTCAACAAAGACATGGAAGAGCTAAATGCTACAATCAACCAACTTGATCTCATAGACATATACTGAATGCAGCAGCCAAGTACACTTTCTTTTGCAACATACATAGAACATTCTCTACAATAGACCACATATTAGGTCACAAAGCAAGCCATAACAAAATCCAAAACATCAAAATATTACAAAGCATCTTTTCTGACCATAAAGCCATAAAAGTGGAAATCAACAACACAAAAAGCAAGGAAAAAAAATCAAACACATGGAAAATGAACAACACCTTGCTCAAAAACTACTGGGTTATAGAAGAAATTAAGAATGGAATAAAGAAATTCATAGAATCAAACGAGAATGAAAGCACATCGTACCAGAACCTTTGGGACACAGCAAAAGCAGTACTCAGAGGTCAGTTTATAGCAATAAATGCACACATCCGAAAAGAAGAAAAGGTCATAATCAAAGCATTAACCCTACATACAACTGGAACAAGTAGAAAGAGAGCAGCAAAAGAAACACCCAGGCGCCATAAGGAAGGAAATAATAAGAAATACAGCAGAATTAAATGAAATAGAGAATAGAAAAACAATTGAAAGAGTTAAAAAGTCCAAAAGCTGTTTCTTTGAAAAGATCAACAAAATTGATAAACCACTGGCCAAACTGACAAAAGAAAAACTGGAGAGGAAGCAGATAACACATATAAGAAATGAGATGGGTGATAACACAACAGACCCAAATGAAATTAAAAGAATCATAACAGAATACTATGAAAAATTGTACTCTAAAAATTTTGAAAACCTAGAGGAAATGGACAAATTTCTAGAAACTCCCTACCGCCTAAATTAACACAAACAGAGGTACAACAACTAAATAAACCCCTAACAAAAGAAGGGATTGAAAAGGTTACTAAAAAATTGCCAACAAATAAAAGCCCTGGCCCGGATGGCTGCACTAGAGAATTCTACCAAACTTTCAGAGAAGAGATAACACCACTTCTACTAAAGGTATTTCAGAGCATAGAAAAGGATGGAATACTCCCAAACTCATTCTATGAAGCCAGCATAACCCTGATACCAAAACCAGGTAAAGACACCACAAAAAAAAAAAAAAAAAAAAAAAACAAACCGATATCTCTCATGAACATTGATGTAAAAAACCTTAACAAAATTTTAGCCAACAGAATTCAGCAACATATCAAGAAAATAATAAACCATGACCAAGTGGGATTTATACCAGGTATGCAGGTATGGTTCAGCATTAGAAAAACAATCAATGTAATCCATCACATAAATATAGCAAAAGACAAGAACCACATGATATTATCAATTGATGCAGAAAAGGCATTTGACAAAGTCCAACACCCATTCATGATAATAACTCTCAAAAAAATAGGAATGGAAGGGAAATTCCTCAGTATAATTAAGGGCATTTATACAAAACCAATAGCCAACATCATCCTGAATGGAGAGACTTTGAAAGCATTCCCCTTGAGAACAGGAACCAGACAAGGATGTCCTCTATCACCACTATTATTCAACACTGTGCTGGAGGTCCTAGCCAGAGCAGTTAGACTAGAAAAAGAAATAAAGGGCATCCAGACAGGTAGGGAAGAAGTCAAAGTATCTCTACTTGCAGATGCTATGCTCTTATACACAGAAACCTCCAAAGAATCCACAAGAAAACTACTGGAACTAATAGAAGATTTCAGCAAAGTTTCAGGATACAAGATAAACATACAAAAATCAGTTGGATTGCTTTACACCAAGAGAACCTTGAGGAGAAAATTTCCAAATCAATAACATTTACAATAACCCGCAAGAAGATAAAATACTTAGGAATAAATCTAACCAGAGATGTAAAAGATTATACAGAGAAAACTACAAGACACTACAGCAAGAAACTAAAAGAAACCTGCATAAGTGGAGAAACATACCTTGCTCATGGATAGGTAGATTCAACATAGTGAAAAATGTCAATTCTACCGAAAGCAGTCTACAGATACAATGGAATCCCGATCCAAATTCCAATGGTATTTTTTAATGAGATGGAGAAACAAATCACCAACTTCATATGGAAAGGGAAGCGGCCCCAAATAAATAAAGCATTACTCAAGAAGAAGAACAAAGTGGGAGGCCTTACATTACCTGATTTTGGAACCTATTATACTACCACGGTAGTCAAGACAGCCTGGTATGGGTACAACAACAGATACATAGACCAATGGAACAGAGTTGAGAATCCAGATATAAACTCATCCACCTATGAGCAGCTAATATTTGACAAAGGCCCAAAGTCCATTAATTGGGGAAAAACAGTCTCTTTGTTTTTTTTCTTAAAACTTTTTTATTTTGATATAATTATAGATTTGCATGCAGTTGTAAGAAATAATAACAGAGAGATGCCTTGTTCCCTGGTACCCAGTCTCCCCCAATGGTAGCATCTTGTAAAACCATAGTACAGAATCACAGCTGGGATATTGGCATCTAGTCAGTCAAGATACAGAACATTTCCCTTACCACAAGGATCCCTCACAGTTGCCCTTTTATAGGCACGCTCACCTCCCTCCTGCCCCTTCCCTCTCTTTAACTCTTGGCCACCACTAATCTGTTCTCCATCGCTATAATTTTTTCATTTAAAGACTGTTGTATAAACGGAATAATACAAGTATGTAACTTTTTGGGATTCGTTTTTTTTTAACTCAACACAATTCCCTGGTGATTCATCCAGGTTGCCGTATGTATTAATAGTTTGCTACTTTTTATTTCAATTCCATTTACAGGCATGTCTTGGGGATATTGTGGGTTTGTTTCCAGACCACCACAATAAGCAACTATCTCAATAAGGCGAGTAACACAAGTTTTTTGCTTTCCTAGTGCATGTAAAAGTTATGTTTACTCTATACTCTGGGCTGTTAAGTGTGTAGTAGCATCATGTCTAAAAGAAAGGTAAATAACTGAAAAATACTTTATTGCTAAAAAATGCTAACAATCATCAGAGCCTTCAGTAATTCATAATCTTTTTGCTGGTGGAGTGTCTTGTCTTGATGTTGCTGGCTGCTGACTGATCATGGTGGTGGTTGTTGAAGATTGAGGTGGCTGTGGCAGTTTCTTAAAACAAGATAACAATGAAGTTTGCTGCATTGCTTGACTCTTCTTTTCACAAAAGATTTGTCTGTAGCATGCAATGCTGTATGATAGCGTTTTACCCACAGTAGAACTTCTTTCAGAATTGGAGTCAGTCCTCTCTAACCCTGCTGCTGCTTTATCAACTAAGTTTATGTAATATTATAAATCCTTTGTTGTCATTTCAACAGTGTTCACAGCATCTTCACCAGGAGTAGATTCCATCTCAAGAAACCACTTTCTTTGTTCATCCGTAAGAAGCAATTCCTCATCTGTTAAAGTTTTACCATGAGATTGCAGCAATTCAGTCACATCTTCAGGCTTCGCTTCTAATTCTAGTTCTCTTGCTGTTTCCACCACATCTGCAGTTACTTCCTCCACTGAAGTCTTTTTTTTTTTTTTAGTTTTAACAAAGAGAAATTTATTTCTTCACAGTAAAGTAGGCTAAAACTCCAAATTCAGGGTGTCAGCTTCAGGGGAAGGCTTTCTGTCTGTCAGCCTTCTCATCAATGTTCCCCTGGGCTAGGACCTTCTCTGCGCAGGGACCCAAAGGACGTGCTCTGCTCCTGGCACTGCTTTCTTGATGGTATGAGGTCCCCCGGTCTCTCTGCTCACCTCTCTCTTTTATATCTCAAGAGATTACCTCAGGACAAAATCCAGTCTTGTAAATTGAGTCCTGCCTCACTAACACAATTGCCGCCCATCCTCCCTCATTAACATCATAGAGGCAAGATTTACCACACATGGGAAAATCTCACAATACTCGGAATCATGGCCCAGCCAAATTGATACACACATTTTTTGGGGGACACAATTAAAACCTTGACAGTACACCCTTTGCCCCCACAAAAATCACATCCTTGCAACATGGAAAACATATTCACCCCATCACATCACGGCAAAAGTTTTAACTCCAAGTCCAAAATCCAAAAATTCCTCTTAATCTGTGAAATCGAAAATACAAGTTATCTGCTTCCCAAGGTACAGTGGCAAAACAGGCACAAGCTAGACATTTCCATTACAAATGGGAGAAACTGGAGGAAAAGAAGGGATAACAGGCACCAAGCAAGTCAGCAGAACACATTACATTAGCCGTCAAGACTTTGAAAATAAACCTCTGTTTTCTGAGACAATTTACACAATAGCCCTGCCCTCCTGACTCTAGGTATTAGCCACACTCTCTGGATTCTGAGTGGAGCCCCCTTGGCCCTGGGCTTCAGCTCCGCCTTCCAGGCCCACTGGGACAGCAACTCTGCTCCCTTGGCTTTAGGGGCACCATTCTCCCAGTCCATCGGAGTGACAACTCCACCCTTAGAAGCACCAGAGGCCTTGGCTCCACCCTTTGAAACCCCTGAGGTCATGGCCATAACTTTTGGGACTCAGGAAGCTCAGCTTCTTGTGTCCCTTGTCTCTTCAGCTTCTGCTTCTTTTTCCTGTGGCTTCTTGGCTCTCGGGCCTCATGCCCATATCTGCCCTGCAGAGGCAAGTGTTCCAAAGCTCAGTACCTCCACCGGTAAGTGCCCGGGGGCACCCCACTCCACTAGGAAGCCTCCTGCTCACAGACACTGGGCTCTCTCGCTCCGTGGGTTGGCTCCAGCGCCATCTTGCACCAGTCTTCTGGTTCTGCTGCTGTTGGTTCTCTGTCGCTGCCGCTTCTCTGCTGCTGCAGGTCTGCTGCTGCTGCTTCTCTGCCACTGCCGCACCTCTATACATTCACAGTTTTAAAACTGCTTCCACATTTCAGGTATCTGTTAGAGCAGCACCGCACTCTCTCAGTACCAAATTCTGTCTTGATCATCTAGTGCTGCTACAACAGAAATACCACAAGCGGATGGCTTTAACAAAGAGAAATTTATTTCTTCACAGTAAAGTAGCCTAAAAGTCCAAATTCAGGGCGTCAGCTTCAGGGGAAGGCTTTCTCTCTGTCGGCCTTCTCATCAATGTTCCCCTGGGCTAGGAGCTTCTCTGCCCAGGGATCCCCGTCCAAAGGACACGCTCTGCTCCTGGCACTGCTTTCTTGATGGTATGAGGTCCCCAAGACAGTCTCTTTAACAAATGGTGCTGGCATAACTGGATATCTATATCTATATGAAACAGGACCCATATCTCACACCATGCACAAAAACTAACTCAAAATCGATCAAAGACTTAAATATAAAATTGAAAACAATAAAGATCATGGAAGAAAAAATAGGGACAAGGCTAGGAGCCCTAATACATGGCATAAACACAGTACAAACCATAAGTAACAATGCACAAGCACCAGAAGAGAGACTAGATAAATGGGAGCTCCTAAAAATCAAACACTTATGCTCATCAAAAGACCTCACCAAAAGACAACCTACAGACTGGGAAAGAAATTTTGGCTATGACAAATCCGATCAGCATTTAATCTCTAAAATCTGCAAGATACTGCAAAACCTCAACAGCAAAAAGACAAATAACCCAGTTAAAAAATGGGCAAAGGATATGAACAGGCACTTCACCAAAAAAGATATTCAGGCGGCTAACAGACGCATGAAGAAATGCTCACGATCATTAGCCATTAGAGAAATGCAGATCAAAACTACAGTATCATCTCACCCCAACAAGGCTAGCATTAATCCAAAAAACAGAAAATAACAAATGCTGGAGAAGCTGTGGAGAGACTGGAACACTTACACACTGTTAGTGGGAATGTAAACTGTACAACCACTTTGGAAATCGATTTGGTGCTTCCTTTAAAAGCTAGAAATAGAAGTACCATAAGTTCCAGCTATCCCCTCCTTGGAATATATCCTAGAGAAACAAGAGCTGTCACATGAATAGATATATGCGCACCCATGTTCATTGCAGCACTGTTCCCAATAGCAAAAAGATGGAAGCAACCTAGGTGCCCATCAACTGACGAATGGATAAACAAACTATGGTATATCCACACAATGGAATATTATGCAATGTTAAAGAACAATGATGAAGCTGTGAAACACTGTATAACATGGTGGAAGCTGGAACTTATGCTGAGTGAATTTAGTCAGTCATAGGAGGACAAATACTGTATAAGATCACTGCTATAAGAACTCAAGAAAAGGTTTAAACACAGAAGAAAACATTCTTTGATGGTTACGGGGGTGGGGAAGGAGGGTGAGGTTATTCGCTAACTAGATAGTAGATAAGAATCATCTTAGGTGAAGGGAAAGACAGCACACACTACAGGGGAATCCAGTACAACTGGACTAAACCAAAGCTAAGAAGTTTCCTCAATACAATAAAATACTTTGAGAGATAGAGTAGCAGGTATGGGGGGTCTTGGGATCATGCTTTCAGGGGTCATCTAGGTCAATTGGCATAACAAAGCTTATTAAGAAAATGTTCTGCATCCTACTTTGGTGAGTGGTGTCTGGGGTCTTAAAAGCTTGCAAGCAGCCATCTAAGATGCATCAATTGGTCTCAACCACTTGGAGTAAAGGAGAATGAAACACCAAAGGCACAAGGAAAGTATTAGCCCAAGAGACAGAATGGACCACATAAACCAGAGACTACATCAGCCTGAGACCAGAAGAACTAGATGGTGCCTGGATACCACCAATCAACGTCCTGACAGGGAACACAACAGAGGTTCCTGATGGAGCAGTAGAAAGATGGGATGCAGAACTCAAATTCTAGGAAGAAGACCAGACTTAATGGTCTGACTGAGACTGGAGGCTCCCCAGAAAGCATGGCCCCTGGACTCTATCACCCCAGAACTAAAACAATTTCTGAGGCCAACTCTTCAGACAGGGATTGGACTGGACTGTGGGACATAAAGTGATACTCGTGAAGAATGTGCCTCCTAGTCAAGTAGATACAAGAGACCAAAGGGGAAGTTTCTGTCTAGAGGTGAGATGGGAAGGCAGAGAGAGTTAGGAGCTGGTTGAATGTTCATGGGGAATCAGGGACGGAGGGGAGGAGTGTGCTGTCCCAGAATGGGGTGAGCAGCTGCGGTCTCATAACAATGTATGTAAAAAAAAAAATTGTATGGGAGACTAACTTGAAATGTAAACTTCATTTAATTACAATAGTAAGAAAAAAAGAAAAATGAGCTTAACATTTCTCCTCATTAACATTGTTAAGTGTTTGCTTATAGACTACTACTTCCATAGCAGAGTCCCTGTGTGATCCAAACTGGTAAGAGGCTCCACTGCTAACTGAAAGGTTGGTGGTTCAAGTCTACCCAGAGGCACCTTGGGAGAAATGACTAGGGATCTGCTTTTGAAAAATTGGCCATTGAAAACCCTATGGAGCATCATTCTATCTGACACATGAGTCAGAATCAACTTGGCAGTAATTTGTTTTTGTTTTACTTCCATAGTAAAATCCTCTAAAACCTTAGATAGCATCCAAAAAAAAAAAAAAAAAAGAGCTTTCCTTCATGATGAATCCCTTGTTTATTTTCATTTCTAAATAGTATTCTTTCTTTAACTCTCTCCATACTGAATCACTTAATTTTTCCCTAATAAGGAGTGCCCTTTTTTCTCTTTTTACTTTATACATAGGTCCTCTCTCAGATTTTCTCCACCATTTCCCCCTTCTGAAACATACCTTCCAATATAGGTCTTGCTAACTTTTTTACTCAGCAGTCATTTTGCATGAAACTTCTCTTTAGGTAACCAGAACCCTGGATAAAATGTTTTAAAAGTGCTTTCAGGTGTTCTGTACATAGTCTTATGAATTTACCTGTAACCCTTATGGAGTTCCTGGGTAATGCAAATGATTACCAAGTTCAGCTGCTAACTGAAAGGTCAGAGGTTCGAGTCCATCCAGAGGCACTTCCAAAGAAAGGCCTGGCAATCTACTTTTAAAAAATCATTGTAAACCCTATGGAGAATAGTTCTACTTTGACAAACATGGAGTCTCCATGAACCACAGTGAACTCTGCAGTAACTGGTTAACTAGTAACCATGATATCATTCCCCAAGCTTTTTAAGAGCAGAAATGATATACTTTTTCTACAATGTATGCCCAGATCTTAGCAAAATACTCAGCAAAAAGTAATTGCCCAATAATTATTTTTGGAAAAAAAATCATGATTATATGAATGAGAACAGTTTGAGTTCCAAATTAACTCTGTGATTTAGAGCTACATTACTGGGGGTCAGCGACTCACAAATTTCATTACTACAGTGCTATTAGTTTGTTTCTGATTTAACCTAATTGAATATGTAGAAAACTCATGAAAAGAGAGAATATTAAATTTCCTGAAATAAGTTAAGCAGTAAACTTTAGATTTCTATTTTTCCTTTTATTCTCCTACAATAAATGGATAATTCAACATATGCCTGTAACTTTGTGTGATGTCCACTGGCATATCCACTGGTGTATTTGTGATCTAAATTCCTTTATTCTGTTGAAATCAGTTAATAAACTGTTTGGCAAAATTTTATGTCAACATCAAGCAAATTACTCCCACGATTGATATGAAATTACTTGGTATCTAGCCTTAGACACTATTGTAAATGACAAGCCACTCAGGTAGAAATAATTAACACAGGGCTTCTGTAAAACTTGTTAGCTAGCATTTGATATATGTCAAAAGCTGTAAATAGAAAATTAGCTAATTTTTAGCTTTAGAAAATATGTATACTTGCAGATATATTTTCATCTGTTACAATAGTTCCACAAGATGCTTTTTTAGTGCATAGAATTTAATAATGAAGAAGTAGGAAAAATGTTTATGAAACTTTATTCTTTTCCCTTTATCTATTTACATTTTTCATCAAGTAATCTCAGTGAAACTTGGAATATATCATTTCCGTAAAAGCAGCTACTATACTTCTTTGTGTTTTCTGTCTTTAAATTTTGGTCCTGTAGTAGCAGTCCTGTAATTGTATTTTCTTGATCTTTAAGATGCAGTCTTCCCCACCATCTGCTTCAAGTAGGTAAGACCTGCACAGAGGTCTTTTGATATCATCTGTCCTCATAATTATTTTATTACTAGCTATATTGATATGTAAGACAAGATTTTATATTTGATGCATATTTCACTTACATATGCACCTACTGCTCATTTATTGACTATCTTGTTATCTGACGTTTCACATTTACAACAATAGTAAAAAATCTACTATTTGTGAAGACGTGAGGCTGGCTGTGATGGTCAAGCTTGTGTGTCAACTTGGTTGGGCCATGATTCTCAGTGGTTTGGCAGCTATATAATGATATAATTTGGTAATTATGTAATAATGTAATCATCCTCCATTTTCTAATAACACCCTGGTCTCTGGAACCTAATCTTGTCGATAAGTGAGGACTGGATGTAGTTCTCAATCTTATAAAAAAAAAAATTATTGACAATGTCAAAGGAAAAATGCCCAGAAATTTTAACTAGCAACACCTTTAAGAGAAGAGTTTTGCACTGTTGAGTGATTTTCAGTCTCATTTGACTGATTTTCTTGAGTTAAATATTTGTCCTTTACTCAGCTTTTAGAAGAAATTTCTCAGGTAATCAGAAAGTTAATGAAATAGTTGTTCTTTTAATAAAAATTAGATAATTTCAAAACACTTTGCAAATCAATTCTTTATATTTAGACTTGACAGTCAATCTGCACTTTTTATGTTTTATGGTTTCCAGTATTTCTTTTTGATTATTATTTTTTGCTATAAATGATTTAAGTCAATTAAAGGAATAGCTAGACTAAATCACATTTTCTTGTTCCTGGTGATTGATAACGTATATTATTGACATCAAATTGGAGACAGAAATGAAAGCACTTATCTTCAGTCAATCCACTACATATACCTTCTTTGACTTAGATTATAATGCAAGTGTGGCAGTATAACAGAAGCGGGTTGTCAAAAACAGCTTTCTGAAGATGTAAATATCTTGGAATAAGTTTAAAAAGAAAATTTGCTTTATAAGGGCAGGTGCATGACAGAGAAAGAAATGGAGAATAAGGCTGATAAAAAAATAAAAGAGTTAGCATTAATTATTTTAACATACATTGAGTGTATTCTGCTAGATGCTGTGAAAGACATTATTAAATCTAACATAAGTTCAATATCCAAGGAAAATAATATTAAATATAAAAATGGAATAAAAGTATGAAATATGACATACAAAAAATAGTAATGATATTCAAATCTTCCATATTTATGCATTCTTTAAGACTCAATTAAGAAGATTCTTTCTACAGAAAATATTTCCTTGTTGTTGTTGTTAGGTGTCATCGAGTCAGTTCCAATTCATAGCAACCCTATGTACAATGGAATGTAACACTGACCAGTCCTGTGTCATCCTCACAATCATTGCTATGTTTGAGCCCAATGTTGCAGCCACTGTGTCAATCCATCTCATTGATGGTCTTTCTCTTTTTCAATGACCCTCTGCTTTACCAAACATGATGTCCTTCTCCAGGGACTGATCCTCCTGATAACATATCCAAAGTACGTGAGACAAAGTCTCATCATCCTCGCTTCCAATGAGCACTCTGGCTGTGCTTTTTCCAAGACAGACTTGTTCATTCTTCTGGCACTCCATGGTATATTCAATATTCTTTGCCAACATCATAGTTCATAGCATACTTTAGTTCATACTTAGTTCATACTTCTTTGATCTTCCTGCGTATAAAAAGCAATTAAAAATGTCATGGCTTGGGTCAAGCACACCTTACTTCTCAAAGTGACATCTTTGTGTTTTTTAACACTTTAAAGAGATGTTTTGCAGCAGATTTTCCCAAAGCAACACATTGTTTCTGGACGGCAGCTTCCTAGTAAAACGAAATCCTTGACAACTGCAATCTTTTCTCCAGTTACCATCATGTTGGTTATTGGTCCAGTTGTGAGGAATTTTGCTTTCTTTATGTTGAGGAGCAATCCATACTGAAGGCTGTAGTCTTTGAACTTCATCAGTAAGTGCTTCAAGTCCTGTTCACTTTCAGCAAGCAAGGTTGTGTCATCTGCAAATTGCAGGATGTTAATGAGTCTTCCTGCAATCCTGATGCCCCATTCATTGTATAGTTGAGCTTCTTGGATTATTTTCTCAACATACAGATTGAATAAGTATGGTGAAAGGATACAACCTTGACATACACCTTTCCTCATTGTAAACCATGGAGTATCACCTTGTTCTGTTTTAATGACTGCCTCTTGGTCTATGTGCAGGTTCCTCACATGTACAATTAAGTGTTCGGGAATTCCAATTCTTTGCAATGTTATCTATAATTTGTTATGATCTGCACAGTCAAATACCTTTGCATAGTCAATGAAATACAGGTAACATCTTTCTGGTATTCTCTTCTTTCAGCCAAGATCCATCTGACATCAGCAATGATATCCCTGGTTCCAAGTCCTTTTCTAAAACTGGCTTGAATTTCTGGCAGTTCATTGCCAATGTACTCTGCAACCATTTTTGAATTATCTTCAACAATATTTTACTTGTGTGTGACATTAGTAATATTGTTCAATAATTTCTGCATTGTATTGGATCATGTGTCCTCAAACCCTCAAAATATGTATTTCATATGGTGTCCCTCATAAGATCTCGCATAGGACCTTGTGTACACAGGGGACTGAATGTTCATGGCCCAGACAGATCCATTGTATTAGCTTTGTGTTCACACCTCCCTTCTTCCTTCACCCCTCCACTCCACTCCAAGCTATAAGCATCTCAAAATTCAGACTGTTTGCCCTTTGGCATAGGTATAGCGCTGCCTCTTTGTGGGTGGTTGGAAGCGTCTGCTCCTCTATGTCCCTACAGCAACCCATTCACTCCCTCACATTCTCAGGTGACCAGTGGTCTATGTCTGATGTGGGGTTACCAAAGCTCAGCTCTTTTGCTTCCATCTGGAACAAATTTAGTAGTAATTTGCATTTCATAGTTCCTCCTGGGATCAGCTGAATTTGCAACTTTATCTCAAATTCCACTCCTGCTAAATTCTCCTTTTATATCCTGCTTTCTCTAGTCCCTTTTGGAATTCTCTTGTGAGTTCTTCTTTAATAAATCAATTGCATCCAGATCTTTAGCTTATGGGTCTCTTCTCAGAGAACCCCATGTAAGACAAGTACCTTTTTCATTATACTTATCAAACTGCATTATCCTAGGTGTTTAGTGGTTAATTGAGGACTATGAACTCTTTATCTTTGTGTCTCCTAACAGCAAACCTAATCGATTCCAATTGAGTAAACATAGAATAATTAAAATATAGAGAAGGTTGACAAAAATACTATGAAGAAAAAAAGTGAATCTCATCTGTTGGAAATTTGACCCAGACTCAGAAAGAATAGTCCCATTGCCGTCGAGTCGATTCTGACTCATGGTGATCCTATAGGACAGAGTAGGACTACCTCATAGGGTTTCCAAGGAGTGCCTGGTGGATTCGAACTGCCGACCTTCTGGTTAGCAGCTATAGCTCTTAACCAATAATACAAGAGAGTTTATAAAATTTGGAATAATTAGCTCTTTAGAAAACGGTCTCAGGATAAATGTTCAGTAGGCAGAAGGAAGTATGATATGGAAATAAACTAGTTGTGTTTGGTTTTATCAAACATTAAGCTAATATGAGAGAAAACCAACTTAGAAAATAAAAAAATGACCTAAGTGAATGCACGTCATGTGTTTAAATGTATTGGAAAACCGAAATGTATCATTCTTTATAGATCCTGGGTTTTATTTTACTTATCCCTGATTACCAAGCCTGAACACTTCTAATATATGACTACTGCAATCACATTCATAGTATTACTGTGACAGGTATAGTGAAGAAAAATGGCAGAAAATATGTTTTTTCCAACTATTTGTCATTTAATAGGAATTTTTAATTTAAACACATCTCATTTCATTGCATGTTTATTCTATGTCAGGCACTACTCAGCACTTCATATGAATTAGTTTATTTAATTTTCATTAAAGATGAGAAAACTGAGGGGATAGACAGAATAAATAAGTTCCCCTGGCTCACATAGATGGTTAATGGTTGCATAGTCATTTCAACCCAGATATTGTCTCCAGAGTCTGGGTTTGTAATTCTCAACTTTTACAGGAACCTATAAAAAGATAATGTCATCACATTAGAATGCTGGTGGAAAGGTACAAGTGTTTAATAAATACTAATATGCTTCAGGTGCTTTGTATGCCTTGTATCAGTTATGCTCCCTCCATAGTAGTTCTCTGACTTAGGTATCTGTATTGTATAATTGAAAAATCAGAATTACGTAGTGGATAAGCAATTTGCTTATTCTTTAGTAGTGGAATATGAACCTGCCTAATTTCTAATCCACAGGCATTGTAATACAAAGAATTTGAGTCATATGCAGAACTTTTGCAAAGGGAAAGCAAAATTCTCATAAACTCTCAAAGTTAACAAATTATTTTAATGAAAATTAATATATTACGTACCAAAATTAAGCCAGGTGTAAACTCCATTAAAAAACTTCATTTCTAATTTAAAAATCACAAATTATATAAACAAAACTAGTATTAAAATTAAAATTGGCATAAATTTCACATTAAAGTTTACATCACACTGAAAAATAAACCAATTCATTATTTATTTGGTTTAATCAGCTTTAGAGTTTACCCCCAAATATAGTAATGAAAATCTTAAATAAATTCACATTTACAACAAAAAACTTCTTCATAGCATACTTACTACTACTACCTCAGCAGCTGGTATGTTAAAAATTAGTATCAAGGCAGTGCAGTACATGCAATAAAATGTAATTTTGGTGGTGACCACAGTTTCATAGTTGGACACATCTTTCAGACTGTATGTTGTATAACGATTCAGTTCTCCAAACACATTTCTCCTTTTGATCAACTTCAAAATCCTTTTCCCATATAGTGCTCTTGACTCAAATGAATTATTTTTATATTATATCATAATTTATTAGCACAAGAGACAATTAAATAAAATGTTTATTATTGTAGTATTTTATGTGGCAAATTAAATATTTTAAATCAAATATTTCAAGAAAAAGTATTAATCCATGATAATTTATTTTAATTACAATTGATAACTACAAACAAAACAATTGGTCCTTATACATGAATACTGTAAGACTATGAGCCAGTATTGGCAATGTAAATTGATTCTAATCTTTCTGGATGAGAAACTGCTAAAATTTTCTTTGTGCTCTTTACTACTGTAATTTAATTAATGCAAATTTATCCTAAATAGATAATTAGAAACAGTGAAAGTATCGGAGTATAAAAGCATGCTTGACAGAAAAATATCACAAAAATATCTATCTAAATGTGAATATTAGAAAAAAAACTGTGCTGCCCTGGTTAAATAACTTGTAATATTGAATATATTGCAGCCATTAAAATAATTCTGCAGAGATATATATGCAATGATGTCTTTTTTATTGATTTTTTTATAATTTATATTATTGTATATCTCCTATGTGCCAGAGGGTAACCTAGGTATTGAGAATACAGCAGCGAACAGCATTTATATAGCAACTTCTTTTATAAATCTAAACATCAGATAAATAGTAAAATAAACCAAAAAAGATATTCATGGGTATGGTAGAAAAAGAATAATCAAGTTTCAAAGCTTACAAAAAATGTAATTTGAAAATTCCAAAAAGTCTCTATTCAGATGTCCCTAGAAAATAGTTTGTAAGGAAAAGTGGCATAAACATGATTGTAGGGAATAATTAGCATTTTCTTATAGTATGGTGCTTTGAGTTTAGCATTGAATTCTTATGCCTCGGTAAAAATAAAAAAATTAGCTAATTTGTGGGGTTTGTATAGTAGCTAGACAGAATGAATTGAAATTATATTTAGAATTTAGAATTGTTTTTAGAATTGAAATTGTGTTTCTCATTGTATGCATATACACATATACATAAATGTAAACAATTGCAATAATACACATGTATACACACGTATTCTGTAAATCAATGTTACCCTAATATAAGTCACAAATAAGAGCCAGTACATAATTTAGATTTTCTGGTAACCACATTAATAAGGTGAAAACTAGAAGTAAATTTAATTTTAATATCTCTTTTTCTAAACCAATTTATCCAAAATATTACTATTTCAATATGTAATCAATATAAAGATTCTTAACGACTATTGTTACATTCTTTCTTTTTGTTCAACATCCTCAAAATCTTGTATGTGTTTTACACTTACAGCGGCTCTCAATTTAAATTAGTCAAATTTCAAGTGCTTGGTAATTACATGTGACTAGTTACTGTCATTTTGGACAGCACAAATTTTAGGCAAATAAATAAATATTATACCAAAATGCTAAGGAAACATAAAGTAAAGAAGTAGAAAGTTGAATTGAGTTAGGAGATTTGAGCTGGCACTTTTTATGGAAGCGCCTATAAGAAATAATTTCTGCTGCTAACCAAAAGGCCAGCAGTTTGAATCCACCAGCCGCTCCTTGGAAACCCTATGGGGCAGTTCCACTCTGTCCTACAGAGTCACTATGAGTTGGAATTGACGATGGCACCAGGTTTGTTTGTTTTTAACCCACTAATCTTAATTCTTTCATAGTACATAATATAACCAACTAAAAGGATTGTCAATTGATATATTAAACTTATAATTACATTTCACAAATATCCAAAATGAGATTAAATCCTAGAATTTACACTATGTACTTAAGAAAATACTTGTAATTGCAAAACATCAAAATCAACTCACATCTGTTCCAGGAATATAAATGACAAATCAAGAGGTTGAGGGACTGTATCTATGTAGAAATCTGATTGGAAAATATTATTCTATTTTAAAGCAATAAGCATACATTTAATTTAATAAATTTCTCCCTGAAATCAATTAACTATTTTAAATAAAACAGTTGCCAATTAAAATATTTCAAGTCCTCACAGATTTATAAAATGTAATGACTTAATTTCTGCTTTAGATTCTGCAAGAATAAAAGTGTTATCACTATACTCCTGACTACCAACACTACCTAACAGGAATATTAACATCAATAGCCATGATAATGCTCACGTTTATTGAACAACCAGTACACCAGGCATTGTTTTAAGTACTTTATGTATTAACCTATACAATTTTCATTGTCCTATTCTAAGACTATTATAAGATATATTATTATAAATTATACTATTATAAAAGGACTGAAGCACGTACTGAGGAAGATACAAGACTACAGCCTTCAGTATGGATTACACCTCAACATAAAGAAAACAAAAATCCTCACAACGGGACCAATAAGCAACCTCATGATAAATAGAAAATATTGAAGTGGTCAAAGATTTCAATTTACTTGGGTCTACAATCAGCACTCAAGGAAGCAGCAGTTAAGAAATCAAATGATGTACTTGCACTGGGCAAACCTGCTGCAAAAGACCTCTTTAAAGTGCTAAAAAGCAAAGACGTCACTTTGAGGACTAAGGTGCGCCTGACTTAAGCCACAGTATTTTCAATCGCCTCATATGCATGCGAAAGCTGGACAATAAATAAGGAAGACGAAGAAGAAGAATCAATATCTTTTAATTATGGTGTTGGCAAAGAATACCGTATATGCCACGGACTGCAGGAAGAATGAACAAATCTATTTTGAAAGAAGTACAGCCAGAATACTCCTTAGAAGCAAGGATGGAGAGAATTTGTCTCATGTACTTTAGACATATTATTAGGAGGGACCAGTCCCTGGAGAAGGATATCATGCTCAGTAAAGCGGAGGGTAAGCAAAAAAGAGGAAGACCCTCAATGAGATGGTTGACACAGTGGCTGCAACAACGCTCAAGAATAACAATCACTGTGAAGATGGCACAGGACCAGGCAGTGTTTTGTTCTGATGTAGGTAGGGTCTCTATGAATCTGAACTGACTCCACAGCACCTAACAACAACATTATAAGCAAGATGATACACGTACATATGGAAAATATCAAGTAGAGCAAAACTAATTGTGTAGTTGTGTTTAGTTTTGAGTGTAAGTAAAAACATGGAAAAGTCAACTTCAGTAAACACAATGGTTAAGGTTATGCTACATTTCTCTATTTTTGAAGTTTAACCTCGGAATTTATGCTAAAAATGCCTGTAACGCTAATTCAAATTCCACTCTAATTACAGAAGCCTGTAGCTGCGAATTTAGCATAGCCTGCAGCTATAATATCTGTCAGGAAATATTTGGGACCAATACTAACTATAATCTAAAAAGACATGGACTTAATTTGTTATGTCTCAAAGAAGTAGCAATTTACATTTTTAAATTTAAAAATACCAACACAATTTTATCTCATTTATCTAAAGGCATAGACATAATCATTATTTTAAATCTAACCTGGTATTTTGAATGACCTCATGTTGATGTATTTCTGTAGAAAACCTTATAAAGACACAAAACAGAAGATGGGGGAATGAAAAGAGATGCTGTATATAATGGCCTTAGGCACAGTACTAGGCATAGTGCCTACTGATAGATACTATGATTTCTTGGAAATAACCCTTATAGGAACAGAGAGAAGATTTTCGTGGTAAGTAGATTAATGTGGTGTGTACAAAAGCATCAGAGTAAATTCTTTTCTAATGATTTAACAATGATCTAACTAACTCTTGCTTTGCTATCCATTAGGCATGAATTAGTGAAGTTTCCTTTTAAAAATGATCTGCCTATACAATCATTACTTTAGCCTGGTTCATTTTTAGTTAATGTAGCCTGAAATATGAACCCAGTGAGTAATACACTTTAGTTTCATTACCAAGATTCTGAGAAAATTTCCAGACTTGCTTGGGAAATGGAGCGTGTCTCCATAAGGTCACAAATTCAACAGTTTGATACAAAAAAGGGAAAAAAATAATCACAAAAATTTAAATATTCTAAAAATTATGTGGTGATTTTTAAGTTACCAATATAATTATGTAAGCATTTGTTTTCTATACTATATAGGAGTTCTGGTGGCACAGTGGTAAGAGTTCGGCTGTTAACCAAGAGATAAGTAGTTTGACTCCACCAGCTGCTCCTTGGAAACACTTTGGGGCAGTTCTGCTCTGTCCTATAGGGTCACAATGAGTCAGAATTGACTCAACAGCAATGAGTTTGGTTTTTGGTATACATATACATGCACAAATTTGTGCATATATTGATATGCATACATACACACGTATATAATGTATATTTTTATATATTTTATGTATATAATAAAAGTATACTTAATTCCTACATTTACAAAGTATAATTATATATGTTTTCAGTTTTTTCTTGGAGTATATTAATGAATATTGCATTACTATTAATGAATTTTGGAGCCCTGGTGACAGTGGTTAAGCATTCAGCTGCTAAACAACAGGTGAGCAGTTTCAATCCACCAGCCACTCCTTGGAAACGTTATGGGGAAGTTCTACTCTGTCCTACAGGGTCTCTATGAGTAGGAATTGACTCAGCAACAACAGGTACAGGTATTAATACATTTTACAAAAAGAATCAGGTTGTGCATATAGGGTTGCCACTTCCTTATTCCTATAACAATATGTCTGAGAATTTTCTGCATTGGTAGATATAAATATATGTATACAAATATATATATATATATATAATTCTTTTGAATAGTATGTAAAAATTAATGTATGTATATGCATATGCTGGAATTTATGTAACTAATATGGTTGTGATGTGACTATGAGTTAGAAATGACAAATTCAGTAGGATAGCTTTTCTCTACTTTATACAAGTTGTGTATCAGCCCAAGGATATTTAAGCTTAAATACTTAATTCTTTAAGCTTCAGCATATTTCTCAGAGCAAGTGCTTTATTTATATACCACCAAATCTTATTAACCCAGAGTGTTTCATAGCAACTGAATTGGAAAATTAAAGTTTTATGTTAGAAAAGATAACAAAAAAAATTTAATCTATTTTCATCACATTTTGTTTTAAAAGTCCTTTAAGTTGTCGAAAAATGAAGATGAAACCAGAATTTGAATGTTTTATGTACTTTCAATAATAAGAAATTGCTGACACCTTGACACTATTTTTTTTTTTTTCACTATGAAATATTTTTGGTTCTTTTGTAGACACATCATTGGTGATAGAGGTGAAAGCATATCGTAAGTTACTAACAACTACAAAAAAAGTTACATTCTTCAAAGATTTTGTTGCTAGGCCATGTTATAAAGAGACAATGCCTTTTAAGTACAGTTTTAAGAAATGCTTTTCAATTGATATTTCTGATTTTATAATAGAGCATGAGTGGCGTATAACCTGACATGCTGCAATATAGCATGGTACCTCAGCTGAAATATCTGAAATTAATTGTTCTATAAAAGCAAAGTGAAAATGGAATGAAAAATTAAAATACATGCTGAATAGGTCATAGATATTTATAGAGTCTATAATTTGCAAAAGCTTTAAGACAGTTTTTATTTCCACAAATGTATCTTCAGGGAAATGTCCAAATAATGACCTACAACAGAATAAAATGCTGCCGAATCCTGCACCATCCCCATGACGGGTTGTAGATTTGAACACTGTGATCCAAAGGGTTTTCATTGGCCAATTTAAGGAAGTAGATTGCCACATCTTCCTTCCTAGTCCATTTTAGTCTCGAAATTCTGCTGAAACCTATGCAGCATCATAAAAACATGCAATCTGCCACTGACAGACAGGGGGTGGCTGTGCATGAGGTGCTTTGGCCAGGAACTGAACCAAGCCAATGATGCTGAACTGGTTTCTTCTGCATGGAAGGTGAAAATTCTACCACTGAACACAGAAATAGTACCTAATACATGTTATTTATAAAGTTACAAGAAAGAAAGCCCTGGTGATCTACTTCTGAAAATCAGCCAGATGAAAACCCTATGGATTACAATGGTCTAATCTGAAATCTATCATGGGGATAGTGCAGGACCAACATCCCTTCATTCCGTTGTGCGTGGGGTGGCCATGAGTCGGGGGCCAACTTTATACGGCTAGAAACAACAGCAACAGCATAAAGTTAAACATTTTTCTTTGAAAGTCTTTGAAGCTTAAGGATGATATTTTCAACTTCATACACTAGGAACATTTGGAGACACTTAATAAAATGCTGTCATTCAAAATATTTAAAAGTGATTTACATAAGCAGGAAACAAAGGAAGCAATGGACGAAAACATGGTTAAAAAGATCCAGATCCAGATATTAGGAAAACTAGAATGGGTTGTTTTAAAATTTTGTTAGCCCTGAACAGAGAAATGTAAGAAAGAGTAAAATAAAATGCTAAATTTTAAAATGTTTTGTTTTATAAAACTAGTTTATAAAATGATTGTTTTATAAGGAAGAAACAAAGGGTAAAAGAAAATAATAAAGATCTCTGTATTTAGGTTTTTCATAACATTTGATTATAGAGTCTTTGTATAATTCAGAAAATTCAGGAATATACAGATGTAAAATAATGACCAGGATGCTTTCTACAATTGAGAGGCAGAATAGCTTAGTACTAAAGATACCCAGGTCTAGAACGGGTCTATTTGTATGTTCCCAATGATTTCATTTTATATTTAAGTAGCCGTGGCCAAGTTGTGTATGATTTCAGGCCTCCATTTTAACATTTCTAAAAGTGGAGGTGATTTTTTTTTTACTTCATAGAATAGGTATAAGAACTGAAAGAAATTATATGAGATGAGCTTAGAATCATATCTAACCTATAACTAACATTGTAGTGAAGTGCTAAAATAACAGTTGTCATCATTATCATAATTATTATCATAATCATATTGATTATCATCAATGCAATAATTAGAGAAGGTGAGAGCCTATGGTTGCTTATCCAAAGAAATGCAAATACGCAGAATCCAAGATTGTGTTGAAAGAGCCAGAGAAATCAGACAGTTAAATTGATAACACTAAAAAGGGGAAGAGGGGGTAGTGGTTTATAAAATAAAGACAAGGTATCTAGATTTGTTCTATACGAATTTGAAGGATAACTTAAAAAGAGCTAATTTTACATATGCTTTCCATTCTAGATGTTGTATACTTAAATATAAACTTTAGAATTGTCCTTTTGGCAAACTTTCAGAAACACTGATAAAAATTTAAAAAAAATTTTAAACAAGAAAATATATCTTAATTAGTTTAGTAAAATATATTCCCTGTCTTGTATTTTTAAACATATAAGGCAGTCTCTATAGTGTTGATTCTCTAAATCATCTTAAAATTTCACCTGCAGATAAGATTATTTTTTCTGTGCATGTCTTAAGAAGTTACGGGTTAACTAATAATAAACTTGAATGATTTCTCTTTTGATATATAAAACATTAGAAAAATATAACAACTACTTTGAAAATTTCTTTGTGAAATAAAACTAAAAAAATAAAGAAGGAAAAAGTAAACACACCTATAGAAATCTATTTCAGAACAAAGATTTGTAGAATAAGCAAATTATATTAGAGATATTACCTGAACAGGCTGTAATTTTGACCTTGACGACAGTTTAGCTACTTCCAAGTATAAGTGGTATATAAATTTAATATTTCGATAAATAAAATTACTTCCTTTTTTGGAAAGAGTAAAAGTGATATTTTTAAAGCTCCTACAAGATATCGATTCTATTATTAGTTGTTTTATATTCAATTTTATTTTCCCAATTGACCCATTTGGCATTTATTACAACTGCCATTTTTAAAATAAGGAAACAGGTTTAGAGATACTAATTGTATGACTGGAACCCAGGTATGACTGGCTTTTGAAACCAATGTATGACTCTTGTATTTCTAATGCCACCTACTTCTTAACTATGATGTTTAGATTTTGGATGTAGTGGTATTTACAGTTAACTTTACCCAAATAATCTATTCTTTGTCCTTTTTTCTTCTGAGATCACTTATAAAACCTTGGGATTTCTTCATGTGTGAAGTGTTTTTGATGAGAGCTTCAGACTACTTCTACCTAACAAGTTATACTTCGAGGTGTCTCAGGTGAGGGCTGACTCTGCATGATACCGGCTGACCTCAGGGGAAGGACATAATTCAATCAATCATGACTATAATGAGGCACAAATAAAGGCTCTGGGTAGTGAAGCTCCACGGGCTTCCTTTTGGTGATAGACATCGGTGCAGGTGGGAGGTAAGCAAGTCCTTTGGGATATGAAAACTCTGTGTTGGTAACAGTCACAGACTTCATACAAGTCTCTTTATTATTTCTCCTTTTTGCTATAATAAAACTGTTATTGTAAATATAGCACTTTCCTGAATCCTATAAGTCATTCTAGTGAATTATCGAACCTGAAGGAGTAGTGGGAGCCAGCAGTCAGAAGCGTGGGGATCCTGGGGACGTCTAAGCTTATGACTGGCATCCTGAGGGGCTAGACGGAATCCCCAAATTTGTACCCAGCTGGTCGGAAATGAGAGTGTTGTGGAAATCCCTAAGCTTGTGACTAGCATCTGAAGTCTTGGGAAGACTTGGCAGTCTGGAGGACTGTGCCTTTAATTTGTGAGATCTGGCCTAGCTCTGGTAGGCTAGGGTCAGAGGAAGAAGTACAGCATGTATGGTTGGAAGTAGAACAGAATTGAATTGAATAGAATTTATTTGGAATTCAATTCCTTCATTCAGTTGGTGTGAGAAGTGGAATAGATTGCATTGATTGATCCTTACAGATGTGAATCAAATCTAGGACATTCATTAACTAGTGGTAGATTCTGACCAAGGAACTCATTTTGACTTTTCCCACATATCTTCAGCTTCCTGATTTTTGTGGGAATTAAAGAGTTACAGTGTTCACTGATAATGCAGTGCCTGGTACAGTACCATGCTTAAGTGCTTAATTAATATTTCTGCCCTGTTTCATTCCAATTATGCTCAGTGAGTGAAGCTAATTTAGAAAATATTTTATTAACATTATTCTAGGTTTCTGGGGGAAATTATTCTGAATACTTTGATAGGTTGCAAATCTTTAGTCCTTAACTGTGTGTCTGAGTTTTGAAAATAATGAAAAGCTGTTTAAGCCTACCACTGCTTAGTAGGTTGGAAGTTAAAACTTGCATACTAAACTTGGGTTTAAAATATGATTACAAAATGATGAGATAGTCACTTGTATGTTTTGTAATCTTGCTCTGGAGGCAATCCTAAAATAGAAATTCCATGTATTTTTAGAGATCGTGGCATTGTTTGACTATATTTATATCTGTATTGTAACACACTCACAAAACATGGATGAACCACACCTGTTGGAAGGTATATTATTTGTTACTTTTTTTGGTGACCTAATCAATTCAAGTTTAAAGTCACTATACTTATTCCTTAATGACATTCTGATAGCCCCAAGAATTAGCCTTATACAATCACAATCAATCACTTTATTGGACTCAACAAATAACATTTTGACGTGTCATTATCGCTTAATGAGGACAACACCCTTTAATTAAATCAGCATATTAGGTGGTAGACACTAGAATAAGCAGAGCAGCAGTCTTTATCTTTGTCAGCCATTGATAGAAATTATGCTATACTTTTTCTTGCCCCCATTAAGCTTACCAAGTTTTTTGTTTCATTCTATCCAAATGCTAATGTCGGACAGGTGGTTGTCATATTTAGAATGATGTGCAAATGAGTGCTAACTAATGTGTAATACATCCCAGGCAGTCCTGTTAAAGGGAGAACAATAATGAGCCACCTGGACAGGTGACTACAGCATCTCTGTATAGAAGACGTCCACACTGCCCTATCCAAAATAATTTGAGCAAAACATATTTTGGAATTTTTCGGATACTTAAAAAGGTTAAATTTGCATATGTTAGCTATTAGGCAAGAAACTCATTATAATCTGGGGAAGTACCTCATAACTAAAGACATTAACATAATCTACAGAAAAACTGAACAATTCACACTAAGTGAATAATACCAAAATATAGCTTCATGTTAAATTAAGGCAGATTTTGATTCTAAATAACGAATAAAAAATTCTTTTATTTTCAGACTTCTTAGATTTTGAAACTGCAAATAATGGGTTATGGATTTGTAACATTATTGAATTTAGGGGGCTATTGGCAGACACATTTGGGAAGCGTTTCTAACTAGAACACTGACATTTTATTTACACATGAGAAAATGAGTTTAATAGCAATATTCTGCTCATTGCAAAACTCCAACTTCTGGTTAATTCTATGAGTGTATAGTAACAAATTTAATAAAAATTAAATTTTGTTATAAAACGTCTCAGTAGCAAATAGTTGTATAGCTTCTATTTCTCTTTCTCAACGGCATGCTACTGTGTGAAGATGAGAATGACAGAAGTGTCCCACAATTCCCAATTTTTAAGTGTTTATATTCCAGAAAACAGCCTCAAGTCTCTGGAAATATAATTTGTTTTTACATTAGTTTAATACAAAAGCATTTTATTATTTTTCCCCAAAATATGTTACAGTATATTTCCCATATATTCTCTTTTTTCATTGCACTTGTCAAAGTTTAGGCTTTATTCTTCATGTTTAAAAGAAATATTTTACCACACATTCTAAAATAGCTCACTTTAGCATATTTTTTCAACAGCTCAAGATATTCTTAATCTTTTTCAATCCATTTTAATTAAGCTTGATCATGGTCTAATAGCTTAGGGCTTGTCAGAGAAGCAAACTGCCTTGATTTCAATCCCAATTATGCCAATTGCTATTGACCTAAAGCAAATGAAATATACCTGGGCTTCATTGGTCCCACCTGCAAAATGAAGGTTATGCTAATGCCTACCTAATATGATTATTGAATAAATTAAATGCCTTGTTATGTGTAAGTCGCTTAGAAATAGTTCCTGGCACAAAAGTTGGATTCTACAGCAACTGATTATTAATTAATGTTGAATCTTATTATTTTCTTATTTTTATCATTATTACCATTATCATCCTTTATTTGTTTTTCAGGTGGTCTCTTATATAAATTATTTCCAGTATACCTTCAGAATTATCTTTATAAAGGCATAAGAAAAACCTGTTGCCAGAGTTGATAATGACTTATAGTGATCCTATAAGACAGAGTAGCACTGCCCTAGAGGGTTTCCAAGGAGCAGCTAGTGGATTCATACTGCCAACCTTTTGGTTAGCAGCTGAGCTCTTTTACCACTATGCCAGCGGGGGCCCTTTTATTAGGCTAGTCCTGGTCATTACCTTCTGATTCCCTAGGGGATAAATATTGTAGTATTGTCCGAGGTGTTGTTTCCAACTTCAGACGTTTTTTCATTTGTTTTTATACCCTATACGGTAGCCCCAAACAGAATAATCACTATACTTCTGAACAAGTCTGTACCAATTCCTGTACTCATATTATGTCTACTTAAATGAGTGCCTTTAATTCATTCTTCATAAAATAAAACTCATTCTTTAATGCCCCAATCAAATGTTACTTTGTGTTTAAAATCTTAGCTTACTGAGCATAATTATAAGAATATCATATTAAAATTTGAAGATCATTCTGCTTATAGAAGTATAAGAAACAACATGTAATTTGAGTTTTTTTTATATTTTCATGATGTTATTAATATCATATGTTGTGTCATTTGCATATTGCAAGTCAGTAATGAGTCTTCCTCCAAAACTGATGTTGCATTCTTCTTCATATTCTCCAGCCTTCAGAACAGATTATAGCCTTCGGTATTGATTATAACCCAATATAAAGAAAACAAAAATCCTCACAACTGGAACAATAAGCAACGTCATAAAAAACAGATAAAATGTTAAAGTTGTAAAGCAATTTATTTTATTTGGATCAACAATCAACACTCATGGAAGCAAAAATCAAGAAATCAAAAGAAGCATTGCGTTGTGCAAATCAGCTGCAAAAGACCTCTTTAAAGTGTAAAAAGCAAATATGTCACTTTGAGGACTAAGATGAGCCTGACTCAAACCATCATATTTTAAATAGCCTCATATGCATGTGAAAGATGGACAATGAAACAAGAAGACCCAAGAAGAATTGATGGATTTGAGTCCTGGTGTTGGAAAAGAATATTGAATTACCATGGATTTCCAGAAGAACAAACTAATCTGCTTTGCAGAAGTACAGCAGAATGCTCCTTAGAAGCAAGGGTGGCCAGATTTTGTCTCACTTTGGAAATGTTATCAAGAGAGACTAATTCCTAGAGAAGGATACCATGTTTGGTAAAGTAGAGGTTTAGCGAAAAAGAGGAAGACCCTCAATGAGATGGATAGACATTGGCTGCAACAATGGGTTCAAACATATTTAGTATTATGAGGATGGCAGAGGACTGAGTAATGTTTCATTATGTTATATGTGGGGTTGCTGTGAGTCGGAACAGACTTGATGGCACCTAAAAACAACAATAACAACAATATTAATATTATAAATCTTTTTTTTCTAAAGCATTCTTATTTTTTTTTGTTGCTGTACACACCTTTTTTTCATATTTTTGTAAACTTCAGAGTTTTTTCTTCCTAAATTTAGTCTTAAAATACAGTAACTCTTTCTTTTGACAGAAATGTTAACTATGTGTTCTCCTTTTACCATTGCTAATTCAACTTTTAAGTCCTGTGCTCAATTTGTGGGATAAAGCCGAGGAATAAGCTTTGTCCCAAACATTCCTCTAATAAGAAGCTGTATCTTCTCTAATAATAAATAATATATACTTATGAACATATTTTATATGTGTGTATATATGTGTGTGTGTATATATATAAAATATGTGTGTATATGTGTGTGTGTATATATATAAAACCAAAAACCAAACCCTTTGCCATCAAGTTGATTCCGATTCCAACTCATAGCGACCCTACAGGGCAGAGTCGAACTGCCCCATAGGGTTTCCAAGGAGCGGCTGGTGGATTCAAACTGCCAACCTTTTGGTTAGCAGCCGTAGCTCTTAACCACTACACCATCAGGGTTTCTATCTATGTGTGTGTGTGTGTGTGTGTGTTAGCTTGTTAGCTGCTAACATCAGATGGGACACAACAACAAATATATATATATAGAGAGAGTGTATTATATATTAAGTTTTATATATTTATATTTGTTAATATAATTATTAATTATAGTTTATATGCCTTTATATTATGTAAATATATCAGTTGCAGTTGAGTCGATTCTGACTCATAGAGACCCTATAGGACAGAGTAGAACTGCCCCATAGGGTTTCCAAGACTGTAACCTTTATGGAAGCAGACTGTCACATCTTCTTCCCACAGAGAGAAACCTGGTGAGTTTAAACCATTGATCTTTCACTTAGCAGCTGAGAGTTTAATCACTGTGCCTCCAGGATTCTTGATACAAATATAGAAATATATGCAATTATATGAACTATAATCATAAATTTATATGAAATATATAAATTACATAGAAAACCAACAAAAACTCATTGCTGTCCAGTAGATTCTGACTTATAGTGACCCTATAGGACAGAGTAGAGCTGCCTCATAGCGTTTCCAAGGAGCGGCTGGTGGATTTGAACTGCCAACCTTCTGGTTAGCACCTGAGCTCTTAACCACTATGCCACCAGTGCCATAAATTATATGTAATAATATACATAAATATTTAAGAAAATCCAAATATGAAACAAGAAGTAGCTCAGCAAACTTAAAAAGTGCTGGCTGATTAAAAAAAAAAAGCAATATGTTCTAAATCAGATGAGAGGAGTGCAGTGTTAAAAGGTTCCTATACACGTCAAAAACCATCCTGTTTAATTTTTTCTAAAATTTGAGCTTTCTCACTGTTGTTATTGTTAGGAACAAGTGAGTGATGCAGACTCACAGCAATCCTATGTACAGAAGAATGAAACAGTGCCCAGTCTGTGCCACCCTCACAACCACTGCTATGTTTGAGCATATTGTTGCAGCCACTCTGTCCCTCCATCCCATTGAGGGTCTTCCTCTTTTTTCACTGACGCTCAACTTTGCTAAGCATGATGTCCTTCTCCAGGGACTGAGCCCTCCTAATAAGATGTCCAAAGTATGTGAGACAAAGTCTCGCCATCTACACATCTAAGAGCATTCTAGCTGTACTTCTTCCAAGACAGATTTGTTCTTTCTTCTGGCAGTCCATGGTGTAGTCAATATTCTTCACCAACACCATAATTCAAAAGTATCAATTCTCCTTTGGTCTTCCTTATTCATTGTTCAGCTTTTGCATGCATATGATGTGATTGAAAATACCATGGCTTGAGTCAGGTGAACCTTTGTCCTCAAAGAGACAACTTTGCTTTTCAACACTTTTTAGAGGTCTTTTGCAGCAGATTTGCCAAATGTAATACGTAGTTTAATTTTTTGACTGCTGCTTCCATGAGTGTTAATTGTGGATCCATGTGAAATGAAATCCTTGACAACTTCAATGTTTTCTCCATTTTTCATGATGTTGCTTATTGGTCTAGTTGCGAGGACTTTTGTTTTCTTTATGCTGAGGTGTAATCTGTACTGAAGGCTGTAGTCTTTGTTTTTCATCAGTAAGTGCTTCAAGTCCTCTTCACTTTCAGCAAGCAAGGTTGTATCATCTGCATATCGCAGGTTGTTATCGAGTCTTTTTCCAATCCTGATGTCATGTTCTTCTTCATATACTCCAACTTCTCTGATTATTTTGGTGAAAAAAGACACTGATTATCATTGTTCTTCTTAGCACTGTAGAGTTGGTCCTTGGTCACAGTGACCCCATGAACAACAGGAGGAAACAATTGTCTGGTCCTTCATCAAACCCATTGTTTTGGGATTAGACTGTTGTGATCCACAGAGTTTTCACTGGATGATTTTTGGAAGTAGAATGACAGGAATTTCTTCCTAGTATATCTTAGTCTGGAAGCTTTGCTGAAATCTGTTCAGCATCATAGCAACATGCAAACCTCCAATGACAGATGAGTGTTGGCTGCGCGCGATGTGCACTGGCCAGGAATTGAACCCAGGTATCCTGAATGGAAGGTGAGAATTCTACCACTAAGCCACCACTGTCCACATGATTATCACTGTAGTTTCTCTCTTTTAACTGGATAATATTAACTTTGACTGCTGTGATGTGATTGGTATTTAGTGAAAACATGGAAGGAAAAAGAGGAAAGCACAGAGAACACTATTCTCCAGAGAATCCCTTTTGAGAATGAGATACATCCCTAATCAGGTAGAGTAAACACTGATATGAACATTAGCATAGAACTGGAAGTGCAAGATGTTAGGAATTCTGAAAAAGAAACACCACAATTGAGCAGACCTTGTCAGCATGCCATTGGGATATGTACAAAGCTTCCTAATTGTAGTTCAGAGGAGAAAACATGTCAAGATCCCCTCTTTCTGAGACAGTAGAAGGGCTGGCCAAGTTTCCCAAGTGATGGCAAAATTAAAAAAAAAAAAGAAATAGTTTCAATTATTCAAACAAAAATAAAGGTAAAATTATTATTACATAAAACTACCAAACTAATGGAACCATAAAAAAGGATCAATGCTATAATTCAAGCAAAGTCCCTGACACCAAGAAGTGACTCTGCTGTTTCAAAGACCACTCTACATTCCAAGAGAATCAGATCCAGAACACCAAAGGAAAAAAGAAAAAAGCAATCTCCTGTAGAGAGAGAAAAAGGTTGCTATGGGAGAATGTTTGAATAACATTTAATGTCAGATGATAATAAAAAAAATGCAAACATTATGAAGAAAAAAAATTGACCAAAGGATGTTATATCCTACTAAGTTACTATTTGATTAAGAGCAAAGAAAACGCTTCTCAGTCAGGGAAGAACTAAAGGAAGAGTTCCACGAAAACAAAACAAAAACCATACATGATAATGAAATCCAACAAATTAAGAGAAGAATCAGCATAAATATTACTGGAACATAAATAAATCGCAGTAAAAATACATTGGAATATAAATTGACATTTTATAACTATGGGAATTAGTCACAGAACAAAATGTAAATAATATAAACAGTGGTAATATTTTATAAAAAATATTATTAACAAAGATTAACAGATGGAAGGAGGCACCTTAAAGAAAATTATGAAAGTCTTAATATCAAGATCTTTCACAGATAAAAGTCATTTAGTATTATATAAATTATATACCCATATTAAAAAATAAACCATAATGATCACAAACTCTAGATGATTTTCATATTACACGAGAAGGATATTTTAGTTCACTGTACTAGCGTTTGTGAAAAAACACCTTGTGATGTATGACAGCTCATTTAAAAATTTGTTTCTGTTACATTTGGTTTAAATTTTATTTGCTGTATTACATTAAAATAGCAAGTGTAAGATTATCCAGTTTTTATAAAAACATTTCTAACCATCAATCTACCCATCTATTTCTCATCCTTTTATCTATAGATACACAGAGAAAAATGCCGGAGTAATTTTGCTATTAGACAATAATGTGTTTCTTTTCTTATTGATATTGGTATTTTAGGAGCAGCAGTGGTTCAGTGGTAGAATTCTCACCTTCCATGCAGAAGAGCTGGGTACCATTCCTGGCCAATGCACCTCAAGCACAGCCACCACCCATCTGTAAGTGAAGGCTTGTGTGTTGCTATGGTGCTGAACAGATTTCAGGAGAACTTCCAAACTAGGATAGACTTGGAAGAAAGCCCTGGTGATCGATTTCCAAAACTCAACCAATGAAAATCAGGTGGATCACAATGGTCTTATCGCATTGTACACAGGGTCACCACGAGTCGGGGCTTGACTTGATGGCAGCTAACAGCAACAACATTGGCATTTTGGTATTTTGTACATTCATTTTTGTATGTATTGATTAAATTTCTTATAATGGGTGTATATCATTTTTATAAGAATATTAGCATACATATTCATAAAATGCAATAAAGTCTCTGCTCATTAGAAAGCTCCCCATAATTATAAAATTATTTATTTATGTATCTCTCATTTATGATTCAGTATGATTAGTCTGGAAAATAATAAATGAAATTTGATATTTCAGATTTCCTCATACTACGTAAGCTATATATACTCTCTAATTCATATTTTGTAATGAAAATAGGACTTTTAGAAAATCAAATATTTGAAGATACACATTGTGAGTCACAGAAAGATAAAAACAAGGACGATAAGGAGATTATTAAACATTGTTGAGGCCTGGGAAGCAAGGTACTCAGCTATGGTCTTAGGTTTCTTGGAGTCTGACAGAGAAATTGATTATTTGGAATTTTAGAGAAAAGTCGTATTATATATGGAAAGAATACAGCAGGTAAAAAGCACTTCAATGTTTTCTCCGTAAATAAACTATGAGAACTTTATCAAATTACTTAATTTCTCTGTCCCTTAACTGCTATTAACCATGGCAAATATATGTATCATAGCTCTATACAAGGATTTTAATACAATTACAAAAATTGATGAATTTGAACATACTTTGCACATGTTAAAAAACTCTAGTGTTGTTATAACTAATAGAAAACAGGTGCACACTTTAACTCTATATGAGCACATAGACAAATGTTAATTGCTTTTAACCGTCATTCATCCATCAAATATTTATTGTGAGCCTCTTACTACATATGACAATGGGAAATAAGTGCTAAGGAGAAAATCAAGTAGGATAAGGATGTAGAGAGTGTCTAAAGTGAACGGGTTTACTTTTTTTTTTAAGGTTTGTCAGGGATGCTTCACTAATAAGGAGAATTTTTATATGAAAACTGAAATAAGTGAGGGAGCAATGATCCGTGAATCTGGGGGAAACACCTTCCAGGATACGAACACAAACAAACAAATGCCAAGGTTTTAAGACAGAATTTTGTTTGAGGCATTCAAGGAACATGAAAGTAGCCATTTTATCTAGACAAAAGAAAATGAGTGAACGAAGATATTATTAGAAATATAGCAGTGGGTCAGATTATACACGTCCAACCGAGACTGGCATAGTGGTTAAGAGCTACGTCTGCTAAAGGTCAGCAGTTTGAATCTACCAGGAGCTCCTTGGAAACTCTATGGGGCAGTTTTACCCTGTCCTATAGGGTCTCTGTGAGTCAGAATTGACTCCATGGCAATGAATTTGTTTTGTTTGTTTGTTTCTTTACTGAGGCAAGGAAAATGTTTTGAATTTTCCCCTGGTGGCATAGTGGTTAAGAGTTTGGCTGCTAACCAAAAGGTGGGCAGTTCAAATCCACCAGCTGACCCTTGGAAATCCTATGGGGGAAGTTCTATTCTGTCCTATAGGGTCACTATGAGTCAGAATGGACTTGATGGCAATGGGTTTAAGATGACAATACATTTGGAAGTACTCAACCCAGTAGGGACTTACACTTTAGATGAGTAAGTCTTCCCTGTTGGGAAAAGATTGAGGGGCAAGGTGCAAAAGGAGAAGCAGGCAGATCAGTGAGAAGAATACCCTCGTAATCCAGATGACATAATTTGATGATTTGGACCAGGTGGAGATAGTGATATAGAGTCACAATATAATTTAAAGATAGAGGACGGGAATTGCTTATGAATTCCTGTGGTAATTACGGGTGGTAAAAGAAAGAGACGAGTCAAAAATAATTCCAAAGAGTTTTTCCAATGAGCAACTGGAGGAAAGGTACTGATGTTTACTTGTTTAGGGAGGAATAAAGGAGGAACAGTTTTGGTCATTTTGAAAACATGAAAAGTTATGTATAACAGTTTTAGATACCTATTATATATTTAAGTAGACATATTGGTGGAATATGGGTCTAGATTTCAGAGGAGATGTCTAGATTAGAGTTATAAATGGGAGCTGCCAGCATACAGCTGGCATGCAAAGCAATGAAACTGAGTGGAGTTTTCCAGGAAGTTAGTATAAACTGAAAAAGAAAAAAAAACAAAGGTCCTAGTACTAATACTTAGGGCATTCTAATGTCTAAATATCTACGTGTGAGGAAAAGGGACAAAGAAAAGGTGGTTGAATTAGGAGGATGACTAAGAGAATAACATGCCATAAATCAAGTGTAGAAACTGTATTAAGAAGAGAGTGATCAATTTAGTCAAATCCACTGAAAGTCAAAAGAAGAAGAGAACTGAGATTTATGATTAAATTCAGTGACATTGATAATTTTTGCAATACTTGTGCCTTGCTTTATTTTTTCTTCTCCCAGTTAGTTAATATATTTTTGAAAATAATACTCTCCTAGGAAGTTTATAAATGAAGAGGAGGGATATTTTAAAGTATTACTTGGTAAACCTTACCATACATTATTTATTTTTGAATTTTAAATATTCTCTGGGAGAGTTTTTCTGGCAAAAAAAGTACAAAGAAAATGAACTTTTGTAATGCAAATACATATTGAAATTGTGTACTGAATATAATGCCTATCTTAGGAATAAAGTGCATCATTGAATTTAACTGTTTTGTTAAGAAAAAAAAAAATCCCACAGAAGCAAAAATATATCTCTGGTATAAAAATCAAGTGCTCTAAAACCATGGATCACTATGTGGTAACGAAGTGAAAATTATCTGAATGATTTGAAATCATATTGTATTTTGAAAAGAAAATTTCAAAATCTCTTATGTACAAAGTATTTAGGAGGCATTTATCATGCTTTTCTGTCAGAAACAGAACCACTGCTACTTTTGAAGCCTGGGTTCAAGTTTATATGACTTATTAGTTTCAATAAAATACATACATATTACAACATGTATTTTGATTGTTTTTTATTCTTGTGATACATAATTTTGAATTATTATGATATTTGCATTTCCTCAATAACTTCTTTCTTTGTTTAAAGAAATATATTTTATAACATCTACATCAGTACAGGCGAGATGATTTAGGGAAGATATTACTTAGGAATATAAAAGTGAGATGAATTGTAATATTTTAAACACACACCTGGGCTTAGAAAATCTTTATTTAAAGGAGAGATACAGATGACTTACATAAGTTCTGGAATACCTAAATTTGTCTTTATCTTTCATATCATTTTTATTATTACAGACCTTGAAAAGAATGAAAACAATTAAAACACAACAAATATTTTGCCCCTTATCTTTTTAAAATAATAAATAATTTCATAATTCTCAACATAATCCCCTAAATTTAGAAATATTAAATTATATTTGTGTATATATCATGTTACATAAATAAATGTCTCACTAGAAATATTTAAATTTAATCTTATTGGGTGCATAATGAAAGGATACAACCCTGACACACTTCTTTTCTGATTTTAAACACAAAATATCCCCTTATTCTTTTTGAAATACTGCCTCTTAGTCTTTGTACAGATTCCTCATAAGTACAATTAAGTGTTTTAGAATTCCCATTCTCTACAATGTTATCCAAAATTCATCATGATCCAGATAGTCAAATGCCTTTGCACAGTCAGTAAAACATGAGTAAACATCTGTCTGGTATTCTCTGCTTTCAGTCAAGATCCATCTGACGTCAGCAATGATATCCCTCATTACATGTCTTCTTTTGAATCCAGCTTGAATTTCTGGCATTTCCCTATTGATGTACTGCTGTAACCATTTTTGAATTATATTCAGCAAAAATTTACTTGCATGTGATATTAATGATGTTGTTTGATAATTTCCACACTTCTTTGGATTACCTTTCTTTGGAATGGGCATGTATATGGATCTCTTCTAGTTGGTACATCAGGTAGCTGTCTACTAAACTTCTTGGCATAGACAAGTGAGTGCTTCGATCATTTCATCCATTTGTTGAAACATTTCAGTTGGTATTTAATCAATTTGTAGAGATTTCTTTTTTTTTTTAACCAATGCCTTCAGTGCTGCTTGGACTTCTTCCTTTAGTGCCATCTGTTCTTGATTATGTGCTATCTCCTGAAATGATTGAAAGTCAACCAATTCTTTTTGGAAACACTGTCTCTGTGTATCCCTTCCATCATCTATTGATTGTTCCTATGCCATTCAATATTTTACACATAGATCCTTCAATGTTGCAACTTGAGGTTTGAATTTCTTCTTCAGTTCTTACAGCTTGAGAAATGTCATGCATAGTCTTCTTTTTCCCCATGAATCTGTCAGTTTGTTGTACTGTGTCATCCTTGGTGGACAGGTTTCAGCTGAGCTTCCAGACTAAGGTGGACAGGAAGAAGGGCCTGGCTGTCTACTTCTGAAAAATTGTAGTCAGTGAAAATCTTATGAATAGCAACAGAACATTTTCTGATATAGTGCTGGATGGTGAGCCCCTCAAGTTGTAAGGCACTCAGAATACGACCGGGGAAGAGCTCATTCCTCAAAGTAGAGTCAACCTTAATGACGTGGATGGAGTCAAGCTATCAGGATCTTCATTAGCTGATGTGGCAAGACTCAAAATGAGAAGAAATAGCTATAAATATGCATTAATAACAGGAATGTGGAGTGTATGAAGCATGAATCTAGGAAAATTGAGAATCTTCAAAAATGAAATGGAAAGTGTAAAAATCGATATCCTAGGTATTAGTGAGCAGAAATGGATGGATATTGGCCATTTTGAATCAGACAATCATATGGTCTACTATGCCAGGAATGACAAATTAAAGAGGAATGGCGTTGCATTCATTGTCAAAAAGAACATTTCAAGATCTATTCTGAAGTACAACACTGTCACTGATAGGCTTCTGCAAGGACTACCAGTTAATACGAGTATTATTCAAATTTACGTGCCAACTACCAAGGCCAAAGATAAAGATATTGAAGATTTTTACCAACTTCTGCCATCAGAAATTGTTCAAGCATGCAATCAACGTGAATTGATATTTACTGGTGATTAGAATGCAAAAGTTGGAAACAAAGAAGAGGGAACAATGGTTGGAAAATATGGCATTGGTGATAGAAATGATGCTGTAGATCACATGACAGAATTTTTTGAGACCAACTTCTTAATTTTAAATACCTTTGTTCAACAACATAAATGGCAACTATACACATGGACCTAGCCAGGTGGAATACACAGGAATTAAGTTGACTACATCTGTGGAAAGAGACAATGGACAAGCTCAATATCATCAGCAAGAATAAGACAAGGGGCTGACTGAGGATCAGAACATCAATTGCTCATATGCAAGCTCAAGTTGAAGCTGAAGCAAATTAGAACAAGTCCACGAGAGCCAAAGTACAACCTTGAGTATATCCCACCTGAATTTACAGACAATTCAAAAATAGATTTGACTCATTGAACACGAGTGACAGAAGAACAGACCAGTTGTAGAATGACATCAAAGACATCACATATGAAGAAAGCAAGAGATCATTTAAAAGACAGGAAAGAAGAAAAGACCAAAATGGATGTCGGAAGAGACTCTGAAGCTTGCTCTTCAATGCAGAATAGCTAAAGCAAAAGGAAGAAATGATGAGATAAGAGAACTGAACAGAAAATTTCTAAAGGCAGCTAGAGAAGACAAAGTAATGTAGTACAATGAAATGTCCAAACACCTGGAGTAGGAAATCCAAAAGGAAAGAATACACTTGGCAGTTCTCAAGCTGAAAGAATTTAAGAAAAAATTTAAGCCTCAAGTTGCAATATTGAAGAATTCTACAGGGAAAATACTAAGTGATGCAGGATGATGGAAGGAATACACATAGTTAGTATACCAAAAAGAATTGGTCAACCTTCAGCCATTTTAGCAGGTAGCATATGATCAAGAACCAATGGTACTGAAGGAAGAAATCCAAGCTGCACTGAAGGCCCTGGTGAAAAACAAAGGCTCCAGAAATTGACGGAATACTGAATGAGATGTTTCAACAAATAGACGCAGAGCTGGAAGTGCTCACTCATCTGTGCTAAGAAATTTGGAAGACAGCTACCTGGCCAACTGACTGGAAAAGATCCATATTTGTGTCATTTTCAATGAAAAGTGATCCAACAGATGTGGAGATTATCAATTAATATCACACACACGTAAAATTTTGCTGAAGATCATTCAAAAGTGGTTGCAGGCGTACATCAACAGGGAACTACAAGAAATTCAAGCCAGATACAGAAGAGGACTAGGAATGAAGGCTATCATTGCTGATGTCAGATGGATCCTGGCTGAAAGCAGAAAATACCAGAAATATGTTTACCTGTGTTTTATTGACTATGCAAAGGTATTTGACTGTGTAGATCATAACAAATTATGAATAACATTGCAAAGAATGGGAATTCCAGAACACTTAATTGTGCTCATGAGTCATCTGTCATAGACCAAGAGGAAGTTGTCCCAAGAGAACAAGGGAATACTGTGTATTTAAAAACAGGAAAGATGTGCATCAAGGTTGTATTCTTTCACCATAACTATTCAATCTGTATGCTGACCCAGTAATCTGAGAAGCTGGACTATATGAACAAAAATATTGCAGCAGGATTGGAGGAAGACTCATTAACATCCTTTGATATGCAGATGACACAACCTTACTCACTAAAAGTGATTAGGACTTGAAGCACTTACTGATGAAGATGAAAGACCACAGTCTTCAGTACGGATTACAGTTCAACATAAAGAAAACAAAAATCCTCACAACTGGAACAATAACCAACATGATGATAAAAGGAGAAAAGACTGAAGTTGTCAAGGATTTCATTTTACTCGATTCTATAATCAATGCCCATGGAAGTAGCAGTTAAGAAAGCAAAGGATACATTCCATTGGGCAAATCTGCTGACAAAGATCTCTTTAAAGTGTTAAAAAGCAAAGATGTCACTTAAAGGACTAAGGTGCACTTGACTCAAGCCATGGTGTTTTCAATTGCCTCATATACATGTGAAAACTGGACAATTAATGAGGAAGATTGAAGAATTGATGCCTTTGAATTATGGGTTGGCAAAGAATATTGAATATACCATGGACTGCCAGAAGAACGAACAAATCAGTCTTGGAAGAAGTACAGCCAGAATGCTCTTTAGAAGCAAGGATGGCAAGACTTTGCCACACATGCTTTGGACATGTTATTAGGAGGGACCTATCCCTGGAGAAGGACATTACACTTGGTAAAGTAGAGGGTCAGCGAAAAAGAGGAAGACCCTCAATGAGATGGGTTTACACAGTGCCTGCAACAATGGGCTCAAGAGTAGCAACGATTGTGAGGATTGCGCAGGACCAGTGTTTTCGTTCTGTTGTATGTAGGGTCGCTACGAGTCAAGACAGACTGGATGGCAACTAACAACAATAACATTCTTCTATTTTGGTTTTCTAACTCCAGGTCTTTGTACATTTCATTATAAAAATTTTCTTTATCTCTCCAGCTGCCTGAAATCTTCTGTTCATCTGTTTTACTCCATCATTTCTTCCGTTCACTTTCACTACTCTATGATCAAGAGCAAATTTCAGCATCTCTTCTGACATCCATTTTAGTCTTTTCTGTCTTTTCAATGACCTTTTGCTTTCTTCATGTATAATGCCCTTGATGTCATAACACAACTTATTTGGTCTTCTTTAGCTTCAGCTTGGACTTGCATATGAGCAATTGATGGTCTGTTCCAAAATAAGCCCTCACTTTGTTATGACTGATGATATTGATGTTTTCAATCGTCTCTTTCCACACATGTAGTTGATTTGATTCCTGTGCATTCAATTCGGTGAGGTTCACCTGTGTAGTCATTGTTTATGCTGTTGAAAAAAAGTTAATTCCAGTGAATAAGTCCTTTGTCTTGCAAATTTCTATCATGCAATCTCCAGCATCATTTTTATCACCAAGGGCATATTTTCCAACTACTGATCCTTGCTATTTCTTTCCAACTTTCATATTATAATGCCAGTAATTATCAATGAATCTTGATTGCATGTTTAATCAATTTCAGACTGCAGAAGGTGGTAAAAATCTTCAGTTTCTTCATCTTTGGCATTAGTGGTTGGTGTGTAAAGTTGAACAATATATTAACTAGTATTCTTTATAGGCTTATGAATATTATCCTATTACTGACAGCATTGTATTTCAGGATAGACCTTGAAATATTCTTTTTGACAATGAATGTGATGCTATTCCTCTTCAATTTGTCATTCCTGGCATAGTATACGATATGACTGTCTGATTCAAAATGGCCAATATTAGTTCATTTCAGCTCCCTAATGCCTAGGATATTGATTTTCAAGCATTCCATTTCATTTTTGATAACTTCCAATTTTCCTTAATTCATACTTGTTACATTCCATGTTACAATTCCTAATGCTTATTTACAGCTGTTTCTTTTCATTTTGTGTTATGGCATATCAGTAAATGAAGGTCCCAGAAACTTTACTCCATCCACATCATTAAGGTTGACTCAACTTTGAGAAGGTAGCTCTTCCTACAGTGATTTTTTGAGTGCCTTCCAACCTGAGGGGATCATTTTCCAGAACTATATCAGATGATGTTCCATAAGATTTTCATTGGCTAATTTTTTCAGAAGTGAATTGCCAGGTCCTTCTTCCTACTCTGTCTTCATTTGGAATCTCTACTGAAATCTGTCTTCCATGGGTGACCCTTCTGGTATTTGAAATACTGGTAGCATAGATTCCAGCATCACAGCAAAATGCATGCCATCGCAGTATGACAAACTGACAGACAAGTTTTAATTCTTGTTGTTGTTGTTGTTAGGTGCCATCAAATTGGTTCCAACTCATAGTGACCCTATGTACAACAGAACGAAACACGTCCCAGCCCTGCACCATCCTCACAATCATTGTTATGCTTGAGCCCGTTGTTGCAGCCACTGTATTAATTCATCTTGTTGAGGTTCTTCCTCTTGTTTGCTGACCCTCTAGTTTACAAAGCACGATGTGCTTCTACAGGGACGAATTCTAAGTGACCCTGAAATCAGCTAAAACCACTCTGATAGGATCATATCTCTACAGCTTACTGTTTTCTGTTCACATACTCTCTAACTTCTTAGTACTGGAGTATTCCATTTTATCCATTCACCCTCATCTACCACACCCTTTGTCAGTGATCATTGTGATCCATAAGGATTTTATTGGCTGATTTTCAGAAGTAGTCCTTCTGAAATCTCCGCTGAAACCTCTTCAGTCTCTTGTCAAGGCAAGTCTCCACTGACAGACAGGTTGTCGCTGCAGTGAGGTACATTTACTGTGAATCAGATTCCGGTCTCCTGCATGGAAGATGATAATTTTGTCACTGAACCACCACTACCTCTTCATTAGTCTATTCACTTTTGTTTAGTGATTAGGCTCTGGTCAATGTGTTGGTAAGAGCTCTGTTTTGTAAGAGGGACGCTATTCTAAACTGTGAACCAGTCTCTTTCTAGTGATCTACTTTTGAAAATCACTCAGTGAAACCCTATGCATCACAATCGCCCAATCCCATTGTGCACGGGGTCACCGTGTGTTAGGGAGCGACTTAAAGGTACCTAGCATACACACACTTATAGCTGGCTCTTACTTATATCGACTTGCTCTTACCATTGACGACTTTCTGAAAAAAAAAACAAACTTGTTTTCTTTTTTTTAAATTCATTTATTTTGCCTTTGAGAGTTTTTTTTTCCCCCCGTCTTAATTACCAAAGTTGTTGGGTGCCGCTGAGTCTATTTCAACTCATAGCAGCTCCATGTGACAGAGTAGAACTGCACCATAGGGTTTTCTTGGCTGTAATCTTTTTTTTTGTTTCAACGTTTTACAGGTGTACAATTTATTGACAGCAATTACAGTAATTGGCTGTGCAATACCCTTAATCAATGTGATTTTTCCGTTACCGTTAACTCCCTTTTTCCCTCTCTCTCCTGCCCCCTGCTAGCCACTGATAAACTTTGGTCTCTATACATTTGCCTTTTCTTGTCTTTTTATATAAGTGAGGTCATACAATATTTGTCCTTTTGTGATCGGCTTATTTTGCTCAGCATAATGTCTTTAAACTCCATCCATACTGTAGCATGCATCAAGACTTCATTTCTCCTACTGGCTGAGTAGTATTTCATCGTATGTATGTACCACATTTCTTTTATCCATTCATCTGTTGATGGGCGTTTAGGTTGTTTCCATCTTTTGGCTATTGTGAATAGTGCTGCAGTGAACATTGGTGTATAAGTCTATTTCTGAGTCTCTGCGTTCAAGTCTTTTGGGTATATACTTAGGACTGGAATTGCTGGGTCATATGGTAGTACTATTTTTAGTTATTTTTTTTTTTATTGTACTTTAGATGAAGGTTTACAGAACAAATAGTTTCTCATTAAACAGTTAGTGCACATATTGTTTTATGACAATGGTTAACAACCCCACGACATGTCAGCACTGTCCCTTCTCAACCTTGGGTTCCCTATTACCAGCTTTCCCAGTCCCCTCCTGCCTTCTGGGCCTTGTCCCTGGACTATTGTGCCCTATTAGTCTCGTTTTGTTTCAGGGGGCTGTCTAATCTTTGCCTGAACGGTGAACCTCGGCAGTGACTTCATTACTGAGCTAAAAGATTGTCCAGGGGCCATACTCACAGGGTTTCTCCAGTCTCTGTCAGGCCAGTAAGACTGATCTTGAAAAAAAAACTTTTAAGTGTATTTTTTCATTTATTTGATAGAGGGCTAGGATGTTTAGCCTGACTTGGAAAAAGAAAGCATCATATTTCTAATAGAACATTCATCATGATGGTAAAAAATTCAGAGTGGAGTGATTTATTATATGCCTCAGCATATTATCTCTGTAACTAGAGGTGTTCACTATTCAAGTAAAACTTAACTTGAAGTAGTTTATGTCCAGCTTAAGTACCTGAAGAATTTCCAAAAACATATATTCTTTTCTGAATGGGAGTAAGGGATAAAATGTTGTAAACAGCGTTAAGTAGCTTCAATGTTTCTGTACAGAAATAGGTTTATCACTGTTACATACTGGTAGAGTTTTAATACAGTATTTAGTTTTTTTATCTTTTTATTTGATTTTTTTTTTTTAAAGATGTTAACTTTTAAGATAACTGCCTAGGGATTAAATCAGACTGAAGGAAACATTCTGACTCCCCGTATTACTACAAAGAAATAAATGGTTATTTACATTAAGCTGCAGGGGATAGTACACTTATAAAGTTAAATTTTCTTAAGAAAGTTAATTGTTTCTAATGATGTTGTAGTATAATCTTGAGCTACTTTTTTTTTCAGTAGGTAAAATCTCTGATCTTGTAACACCTCTTTTCCAACCTGTGAAATCAAATCCATATCTGGATAGTCACTGGCTCCTATGAGTAGTGTCATGTAAATAGATGCACTCCTGGCAGATTGCGTGCCTCAGGCGTTTTTCTTCTGCTTCTAGTCATCACGAAGTGTGAGACATCCCATAGTAATACAGGTTTCATTACAAGGGAAAGGATTGCAAACACTGGGTCTGGGGAGGGGGAGGGGCGAGGGGGACCTTAATGTTGCATCTCTGCTGGTTTTGACAAGATACCAGAACAGAGGCAAGCTTTTGCTCTGTGGGTAAAATTCATTATGTATTGTGATACGTAAATCTGCTCAACCCATCTACCAGGAACTGCTTGAAACTGTGGTCAGAAACCATTCCCTAAGCATGTAAGGAAACACTGCACCTGTGGGGAAATAACAATTTTATTATATTTTTTTATTTGATCAGAATATTATAACTTGCAAAAAAAAAAAAAAAAAGAAAAAAAACTGGAGTCAGAAAAAAATTTAATTGGTTTGGGTTTATTTTGTATTTTGAGAATCTGGTCTTACTCAAACAGACATAGCTCTATAGAAACATCAGTTCTTGTATATATAATACTCAAATTTGCACACGACAATCAAATTTATTAAAAATGAATCTTGTTTTTAAAAAAAACGGCCAGATTGGTTACTATATTAGTTTCCTATTGCTGTTGTAACAAACTTCGATAAGCTTCATGGCTTAAATCAACACAAATTTATTATCATGCAATTCTGGAGGTCAGACACCCAAAAATGAGTCTTGTAGGACTAAACTCAAGATGCTGACAAAGATGCATTCTTTCTGGAGACTTCAGGGGAGAATTTATTTCCTTATATTTTCTAGCTTCCAAAGGCTGCCAACATTTCTTAATTCAGGATCTATGGCTCCCTTCCTCCATCTTTAAAGAACATCACTCAACTTCTGGTTACAAAGTCACATCTCATGTTACTGACTTTGACCCTCTTATTCCCTCTTATAAGAACCTTGTGATTACATGCCCCCCCTCCCCAATAGTCCAGGGTAATCTCCTAGCCTCAAAATTCTTAATTTAATCACATTTACAAAGTCTCTTTTGGTGCAAAAGATAACAGCACATTCACAGGTTCTGGAGGACAGGATGTGACAATCTCTGAAGGGTCATCACTCAGACTACCACAGTTACCCTCCACAATCATCTCAGTCCTTAAATCTGTCCCTGGTTGACTCTGGCTCAAAGACTGTTCAGATATGGGACAAATAAATGTAGCTGAACCCTGAAAATTCTCAACTAACTGGTTTATGCCCTTCCCAAAAATGTTTGACAGGGGAAGGGGAAGGTTTAGGAAAACTGGTGACCACTGCAATTTCATACTTCCAAAAAGAACTTATTAACTCTCTTATTATTCCTCGTACTCTTGTTTCACTAATCAAAATGATGAATGGTTAAGCCATCACTTTCAATAAAATATGAGAACTCTAACTATTTCATGTATTTAGATACTCAAAATGACTCACAAGACTCCACAGAACATACTTGTAAAGCTTTTATTTAAGGACCAAATGTATGGTGCAGCCAAAGACAGCCCAGGCCAGTACTGCGAGTCTGGTAGACTGAGGAGCAAGCTCTGCAGAGTTCCTCTTATGTGTACATGACATATTTTGTCTCCAGATTGTACCACCACTTGTTTGGTGAATCTTAACTTTGGAAGAGCTCACGGCAGAAGTTTCCAGCAGGATTTTTGGTTATGAAATCAAATAAGGCTGTCTAATCTGTTATGCCTGTTGAAAACTATCAGCAAACAAATTGGCCCTGGTGGTAGCCAGGTGAGTTTCTCACTTTAAACATCATATCATAAATCATACTTCCCTTATCTTGGCCAAGAGTCAAAACCAGACACCCACGAATCCCAGAAATAATGACAGATTTTCCCAGCTCAGCTGTAAATTTACTGTAGTACCCAGTCCACCATCTGATACTTGTAAAGCTTTTATAATCATGAATTACTCATGACCATTTCTTCTCATGAATCTTTTAGAACATATATAGAATAAGAAAAGGACAACCGCCAAGTACTAATTAATTTTGCATCGTCAAATTAGATGTCAGTAAATTCATCACATTGATCTTACCAATACATCAATATAATCTGGCTTTACACTAAACAGAAATTACATTATGAATTACAGCCCAGATTCTCGGATTAATTTTTCAGTTTATAGATTGAATAAATAAGGTGAAAGAATACAACCCTAATGTACACCTTTTCAGATTTTAAACACACAGTATCCCTTGTTCTGTTTGAATTATGGCCTCTTGATCCTTGAACAGGTTCCACATGAGCACAATTAAGTGTTCTCAAACTCCCATTCTTCACAATGTTATCCATAATTCATTATGATTGAATGCCTTTGCATAGTTGATAAAACACAAGTAAACATCTTCCTGGTATTCTCTGCTTTTGATCAAGATCAATCTGACATTAGTAATGATATTCTTTTTCCACCTTCTCTTCTGAATCAGGCTTGGACTTCTGGCAGTTCCTGTTGTTGTTGGCTGCAGCCATTTTTGAATTATCTTCAGCAAAATTTTGCTAGCATGTGATATTAATGATATTGTTTGATAATTTCCACATTCTATTTGATCAATTTTCTTTGGAAAGGGGATAAATACGAGTCTCTTCTAGTCAGTTGGCCAAGTACCGTATTTTTACTCAAACAACATGTGCCTTCTACATTTGTTTGCCAACTGCTCCCTCCACCCGTGAGGTATTTTTTGTAAGTGCCACTATGCCAATTTTTTTTTACATGTTGTTTCAAAAAAAAAAAAAAATTAGCATAGCACATATATGAAAATACCTCATAGGAGGAGGGAGCGATTGGCAAATAAATGTAGAAGGTGTGCATTATTTGCGTAAATATACGGTAACTCTCTTCTAAATGTATTGACATAGACCAGAAAGAAGTGCCTCCAGTGTTGCGTCTGTTTCCCTTAACTGGTATTCCCTTAATTCCTGGAGGCTTGTTTTTCGCCAATGCCTTCAGTGCAGCTTGAACTTCTTCCTTCAGTACTGTTGGTTCTTGATCATATGCTACCTCCTGAAATGGTTGAATGTCATCCAGTTCTTTTTGGTACCGTGATTCTGTGTATTCCTTCCATCTTCTTTTGATGCTTTCTGTGTCACTCAGTTTTTTGTCCACATAATCCTTCAGTATTGTAACTTGAGGCTTGAATTTTCTCTTCAGTTCTTTCAGCTTCAGAAATGTTGATCACGTTCTTCCCTTTTGGTTGTCTAACTCCAGATCTTTGCACATTTTACTGTAATATTTTACTTTGTCTTCTAGAACAACTCTTAAATTATCTGTTCAGATCTTTTACTTCATCATTTCTTCTGTTTGCTTTAGATACTCTGCAGTCAAGAACAAGTTTCAGAGTCTTTTCTGACATTCATTTTGGCCTTCTTTCTTTCCTGTCTTTTTAATGACATTTTTCTCTCTTCATGTATGATATCTTGATGTCATCTCACAACTCTTCTGATCTTCGGTCATTAATGTTCAGTGTGTCAAATCTATTACTGAGATAGTCTCTGTCATGGTTTGAATTATGTCACCCCAAAAATGTGTGTATCAATTGTCTGGGCCATGATTCCCAGAATTGTGTGGTTGGCCTCTATTTCGTGATTGTAATTTTATGTTAAAGAGGATTAGGGTGGGATTGTAACACCACTCTTCCCCAGGTCACATCCTTGATCCAATGTAAACGGAGTTTCCCTAGGGTATGGCCTGCGCCACCTTCTACCTTACAAGAGATAAAAGGAAAGGGAAGCCAGCAGAGAATTGGGGATCTCATACCACCAAGAAAGAAGCACCAGAAGCAAAGCACATCTTTGGACCCAAGGTTCTTGCACAGAGAAGTTCCTAGTCTGGGGGAAGACTGATGAGGAGGAGGACCTTCCTCCAGAGCCAACAGAGAAAGAAAGCCTTCCCCTGGAGCTGACACCCTGAATTTGGACTTCTAGCCTACTAGGCTGTGAGAAAATAAATTTCTCTTTGTGAAAGCCATCCACTTGTGGTATTTCTGTTAGAGCAGCACTAGATGACTAAGTATCTAAATTCCGGTGTGATGCATTCAAGGCCTTACTTTGGCTCTCTTGGACTTTTAATTTTCTTCAGCTACTGTTTTAACTTGCATATGGTCCCCAGAATTGTGCGGGAATCTTTTTTTTTTTAATTGTGTTTTAAGTGAAAGTTTAGAGTTTACAGTTCAATTTCTCATACAAAAATTTATACACATATTGTTACGTGACTCTAGTTGCTCTCTCTATAATGTGACAGCACCCTCCTCCTTTCTACCCAGGATTTCCCGTGTCCATTCAACCAGCTCTGTCCCTTTTTTCTTTCTCGTCTCGCCCCCAAACAGGAGCTGCCCATATAGTCTCGTGTATCTATTGAGCTAAGAATCATTCTCTTCACAAGTATCATATTATGTCTTATAGTCCAGTATAATCTATGTCTGAAGAGTTTGCTTTGATTGGGAATGGTTTCAGTTCTGCGCTAACAGCCTGAGTGTCATGTCTTCCAGGGTCCCTCCAGTCTCCATCAGACCATTAAGTCTGGTCTTTTTACTAGAAATTGAGTTCTGCACCCCACTTTTATCCTATTCCATCAGGGACTCTATGTTGTATTCCTTGTCAGGGATGTCATTGGTGATAGCTGGCACCATCTACTTCTTCTGGTAGCAAGATGATGAAGTCTCTGGTTTACGTGGCCCTTTCTGTCGCTTGGGGCTAATATTCTCCTTATGTCTTTGGTATTAGTCATTCTCCTTTGCTCCTAGTGGATTGACACCAGTTGATGCATCTCAGATGGCCACTCTCTAGCTTTTAAGAGCCCAGATGCCACTCACTAAAGTGGGATGCAGAACATTTTCTTAATAAACTTTGTTATGCCAATTGACCTAGATGTCCCCTGAAAGCATGGTCCCCAGATCCCCGTACCTGCTACTTTGTCCCTCGAAGTATTTGGTTGTATTCAGGAAACTTCTTAGCTTTTGGTTTAGTCCAGTTGTGCTGACTTCCCCTGTATTCTGTGTTGTCCTTCCCTTCACCAAGATAATTCTTATATAGTCTCTAGTTAGTGAATACCCCTCTCTCTCCCTTCCCATCTTCATAACCATCAGAGAATGTTTTCTTCTGTGTTTAAACATTTCTTGTGTTTTTATAATAGTGGTCTCATACTATATTTGTCCTTTTGCAGTTGACTAATTTTACTCCACATAATGCCTTCCAGATTCATCCACGTTATGAGATGTTTCACGGATTCATCACTGTTCTTTACGTTGCGTAGTATTCCATTGTGTGAATATGCCATAATTTATCCATTTGTCCATTGATGGGCACCTAGGTGGTTTCAATTTTTTTGACCCTATAGTTAGGAGTGCTGCAATTAACATGGGTGTGCATATATCTATCTGTGTGACAGCTCTTATTTCTCTAGGATATATTCCAAAGAGTGGGATTGCTGGACAGTATGGCACTTCTATTTCTATATTTTTAAGGAAATTTCAAATCAATTTCCAAAGTGGTTTTACGATTTTACATTCCCACCAGTAGTATGTAAGTGTTCCAGTCTCTCCACAACCTCTCCAACATTTATTATTTTGTATTTTTGGATTAATGTTAGCCTTGTTGGGATGAGATGGTATCTCACTGAAGTTTGGATTTGCATTTCTCTAATGGCTAATGATCGTGAGCATTTTCTCATGTCTCTGTTAGCCACCTGAATGTCTTCTTAAGTGAAATCCCTGTTTATATCCTTTTCCAATTTTTTATTTGTCTTTTTGTTGTTGAGATTTTGTAGTATCTTGTAGATTTTAGGGATTAGACCTGATGGGATTTGTCATAGCCAAAATTTTTTTCCCGGTCTGTAGGTTGTCTTTTTACTCTTTTGGTGAAGTATTTTGATGATCATAAGTGTTTGATTTTTAGGAGCTCCCAGTTATCTAGTTTCTCTTCAGTGTTTGTGCATTGTTAGTAATGTTTTACATTCTGTTTATGCCGTGTATTAGAGCCCCTAGCTTTGTCACCCCCCCTTTTTTTTCCTATGATCTTTATCGTTTTAGATTTTTTATTTAGGTCTTTGATCCATTTTGAGTTAGTTTTTGTGAATGGTGTGAGGTATGGGTCTTGTTTTACTTTTTGCAGAGGGATATCCAGTTATGTGACCAACATTTGTTAACGAGACAGTTTTCCCCATTTAATGACTTTGGGCCTTTGTCAAATATCAGCTGCTCATCGGTGGATAAATTTACATCTGGATTCTCAATTCTGTTCCATTGGTCTATTTATCTGTTGTTATACCAGTACCAGGCTGTTTTGACTACTGTAGCAGTAGTGTGAGGCCTTCCACTTTGCTCTTCTTCTTCAGTAATCCCTTACTTATCCGGTGCCATTTCCCTTTCCATATGAAGTTGGTGATTTGTTTCTCTATCTCATTAAAAAAAGCCCTTGGAATTTGTATCAGGATTGCATTGTATTTGTAGATCACTTTGGGTAGAATAGACACTTTCACATTGTTAAGTCTTCCTATCCACAAACAAGGTATGTTTTTCTACTTATGTAGGTCTCTTTTGGTTCATTGCAGTAGTGTCTTGTAGTTTTCTTTGTATAGGTCTTTTATGTCTCTGGTTAGATTTATTCGTACATATTTTATCTTCTTGGGAGCTATTGTAAATGGTATTGATTTGGTGATTACCTCTTCAAAATTGTCTTTGTTGGTGTAGAGGAATCCAACTGATTTTTTTGTACATTTATTTTGCATCCTGAAACTTTGCTGATATCTTCTATTAGTTCCTGTAGCCTCTTGTGGATTCTTTGGAGTTTTCTTGCATAAGATCATATCAGCTACAAATAGAGATACTTTTACTTTCCTTACCAATTTGTACACCTTTTATTTCTTTTTCTAGCCTAATTGCTCTGGCTAAGACCTTCAGCACAATGCTGAATAAGAGTGGTGATAAAGGGCATCCTTGTCTGGTTCCTGTTCTCAAGGGGAATGTTTTCAGACTCTTTCCATTTAGGATGATGTTGGCTTTGTATAAATGCCTTTTATTATGTTGAGGAATTTATTTTCTATTTCTATTTTGTAGAGAGTTTTTATCATGAATGGGTGCTGGACTTTGTCAAATGTCTCTTTTGCATCGATCAATAAGTTTATGTAGTTCTTGTCTTTTGCTTTATTTATGTGATGGATTATATTGATTGTTTTTCTAATGTTGAACCATGTCTGCATACCTAGTATGAATCCCATCTGGTCATGATGAATTATTTTCATGATATATTCTTGAATTCTATTGGCTAGAATTTTGTTGAGGATTTTTGTGTCTATGTTCATCAGAGATATTGGTCTGTAATTTTCTTTTTTTGTGGTATCTTTACCTGGCTTTGTTATCAGGGTTATGGTGGCTTCATAGAATGAGTTTGGGAGTATTCCATCCTTTTCTATTCTCTGAAATACCTTTTGTAGTAGTGGTGTTAACTCTTCTCTGAATGTTTTGTAGAATTCTCCAGTGAAACCGTCAGTGTCAGGGCTTTTTTTTTTGTTGGGAATTTTTAATTACCTTTTCAAGCTCTTCTTTTATTATAGGTTTATATGCTTGTTCTACCTCTCTTTGTGTTAGTTTAGCTAGGTAGTGTGTTTCTAGAAATTTACTCATTTCCTCTAGGTTTTCAAATTTGTCGCAGTACAATTTTTCATAGTATTCTGTTATGATTCTTTTAATTTCAGTTATGTCTGTTGTGATATCCCCCATTTTATTTCTTTTTCAGGTTATTTGCTTCCTTTTCTGTTTTTATTTTTGTCAGTTTGGCCAATGGTTTATCAATTTTGTTGATCTTTTCAAATAATCAGCTTTTGATCTTTTTAACTCTTTCAATTGTTTTTCTCTTCTCTATTTCATTTAATTCTGCTCATTTTTATTATTGATTTTCTCCTGGTGCTCAAGGGCTTCTTTTGCTGCTCTTTTTGTACTTGTTTGAGTTGTATAGTTAATGTTTTGATTTTGGCCCTTTCTTCCTTTTGAATGTGTGCATTTATTGCTATAAAGTAACCTCTGAGCGCTGCTTTTGCTATGTCCCAAAGATTCTGGTAGGATGTGTTTTCATTCTCATTTGATTTTGTGAATTCCTTTATGACTCTGTGGGTCAGACAACACCCAGTTCACGATCGGCAGCTCAGGCTGCATGGTGACTTCATGTCCCATGGTTAAGCATTCGGTTTCTACTAAGGCTCGGTAACAAGCCAAATGCTCTTTCTCAAAAGGAGAGTAGTTATCTGCAGCAGATGGCATGGCTTTGCTCCACAATCCTAAAGGTCTGCGCTGTGAGTCACCAATAGGGGCCTGCCAAAGACTCCAAAAGAGCATCTCTTTCTTTCACCAGTTTTTCTAGTGAAAGTAGGACCAACCAACTAGCTTCCTTATACTTCTCATTCTGACAAAACTTTAGAAAGCTATAAAACATGTGTTCACCCAGATGCTTGCCTTTCACCGATACCTGATCTACTGGTGATGATATTGCATGCATTTGTATCATCACCTCACACCATGTATTAGCAGTGCCCTCTTTACTGCTAGAAGCAGAGTCATCAACCTCCTTGAGACTAACCAGACTTGAGAAACAATTTAGAAAACTCATCCTTACAATTTTGTTTCTCTAATACCACTCTTGGTACAAAATATCTTAGACTGGGTTCTCTAGAGAAGCAAAACCAGTAAAGTATATAAATATATATAGAGAGGGATTTATATGAAGGAAACAACTCACATGACTGTAGAGGTTAGAACAGCCCAAGTCCGTGGATCAGGGTAGAGGCCTTTCCCAATTCACACAGCTGCAGAATCTGGTGAGCCCAAGGTTGGCAGGTTGGAGAGCAGAGCTTCCACTCACAGGCTGTGAAAGTTGACGAATTCCAAGATCAGCAGACAAGCCCACAAGGTTTCTCCTGATTCATGTAGCTACAGGGGCGGGCAAACCCAAGATCAGCAGGGCGGGGAACAGGACTCTTGCTCGCAGGCTGTGAAGATCGATGAGTCTCAAGATTGTTGAGTCTCAAGATTGACAGGTAAGCTGCTGGTTCAAGTCCAAAGAACCAGAGGTGAGACAACAAGAGGCAGGTGCCGGGTCTGGAGCAAGCCAAAAATTTTGGCAAGGTAAGCAGCAAGAAAGTAGCCAGTGGACAGTGGAGAGATGAAAGCTGAGGGGGCAGTGAGCCACTACAGGCCCCGCCCCCACTGGTACCACCCAGCAGATTCCATCAGGGGGATGATCACATATCAAATTTCAACAGGGAAGTGATTATAACATTATACAAGTGCCGAAACACTGAGAATCATGGCCTAGCCAAGCTGACATACAGTCTTAACCATCACATCCTGTCACTCTGTCTGATCTCTCAACTTTGCCTTTGATGTTCAGGGCTCCTATATTGTCATATATAATCAGTTCACTTGTTTTTTTGGGGGGGGGGGGTCTTTGTTGTAAGAGCAACCACAGGAAGCATCTGACTACTAGGCCATCTTGGCCTCACCTCCTCCTGGATTTTTCTTGATTGATAATATTGATCTTTTCCATCATCTTGTTTCACAGATGTAGTCAATTTGATTCCTGTGTAAACCATCCGAAGAGATCTTCCATCTGTCCACCATGGATGACTCTATTAGTATATAGTTTAGAGAGTATAGTTATCACTTGTGTTGTTTAAAAAAAGTATTTATGATGAATAAGTCATGAGTTTTGAAGAATTCTATCATATGATCTCTGGCATCATTCCTATCACCAAGGCCATATTTTCCAACTACTGATTGATTCTTCTTTTTTGTTTCCAATTCTTGCATTGCAATCATCCATAATTATCAATGCATATTTATTGCACATTCAGTCAATTTCACACTGCAGCAGTTGGTAAAAATCTTCAGTTTCTTCATCTTTGGCATTTATGTTAGGTGAATAAATTTGAATAATAGTTCTATTAACTGATCATCCCTGTAGGTGTAGGTGTTATTATTGTACTGTACTTCAGGACAGATATTGAAATGCTCTTTTTGATGATTAATATAATGCCATTCCTATTCAATTTGTTGCTCCCTGCATAGTAGGCCATATGATTGTAGGATTCAATACGGTCAATACCACTCGATTTTAGCTCACTAATGCCTAGGATATCAGACTGTAAGCCTTCTATTTCATTTTTTTACAACTTCCAATTCTACTTGATTCATATTCTGTACATTCTATGTTCTGATTATTAATAGATGTTTACAGCTGATGCTTCTCATTTAGAGACTTGCCACACCAGGCGTTTTTCCTAGTCTACATTAGTCTAGAAGCTCTATTGAAACCTGTCTACCATGGATGACTCTACTAGTATTTGAGATACTGGTGGCATAGCTTCCAGCATCACAGCTACACTCAAGCTACCACAGTACAACAAACTGACTGATGTTATATAAAGTGAATAGATAACCTAAAATACAAAGAATATTGAATATAAACCAAAGATGCAACATCTTTCATAATAGAGTACTTATAAATTAAAAAAATTAATAACCTAATTTAAGGAAAATAAGAAAGAAAAACTCAAATAGGTAATTCATTCAAGAGAAAATTTGAACAGTCATAGATACAGAAAAATGTGTTTACCTTTACCAAACCAACTGCCATCTGTTGATTCTGACTCATGCTGACTTCATGTGTTTCAGAGTTGAACTGTGCTTCATAGGGTTTTCAGTGGCTGTGGTATTTTGGAAGTAGACTACAAGGCCTTTCTTTCTAGGTGCCTGTGGGTGGACTCCAATTGCCGTCCTTTTGATTAATAGCTGAGCACGTAAACATTTGTACTACCCAGAAACTTTATTATTACTATTATTAATTATCAACAAAATGAGAATCAAAATAATGGATAATATTTCTTCTACCTTTATTTGATAAAAGTTTTCAAATCTGATATATCAATCATTGTCAAGGATTTAAGGTAACCAGAACTTAATCAATGCTGGTGAAAACATAAATTGTTGCCGCTATTTTGGAAAATTATATGGCCTTTTCTAGTAAATGTGAAAGTACTAATAATAATATATTATTCTGAAATTCCTCTTCTGGTCGTATACACTAGAACAGTACTTTCTCCAAAATTTGTCAATGACATAGAGTAAGAAATGTATTTAATATCGAAACCTTGTAAACACATACATACTGACAAGTGTGTGTGTCCATTATTTGCAATAATTATATATATATATATACACACACACATTGAACAATTCAATGAAACCATATTTGCTCCAACTATTTGAGACAAACAGTGAAACTAATGTATTCTGTTTAATTCTTTCTGCTCTTTTCCATTTCATTTACAAATGTAGGTCACAATCCTCTAAATTACCTTTGTGATCCTCTGAAAGGTTGTGATCTAGTTTAAAAATACTATTCATGAATACAGTTCTCAGAGTACACACTTTTGTATATATCTACTAGGAAAAACATACAGGAATGTTTGAATGAGCAATTTTTATATAATAGCAAAAATGGAAGAGTCCTTCAGAAATTTGATAAATTAATTGATATACATGCATATTGTGGGATAATATACAATAATGAAAATAAAATACCTGACATTAAGCTACATATGATAATATGTATGAATTTCATGTAGATAATGTTGAGCAAAATGTTAAGTTGCAGAAATACATAAAAATGTAATTCCATTTATGTTTAAGAACATAAAATCAAACATTTATGTGTGTGTGTGTATGTGTGTGTGTGTGTGTGCAGTCTATAAAAATAAAGGCAAAGCAATGTTGTACACAAAATTTGAGAAAGTGATTGCTATTACATAGGGACATTTTGGTAGTTTAAAAGACATAACGAGAGTCTATTTTTAATTTTTGATGTATTTATCTGTATAATTGGTACATTCAGGTTAATTTTAACTTTATTTTTCTAATATGAATATTATTTTCAATTTTTTAATATTAAATATTAAGCTCATTTTAAAAAAATTAATATTTTTTATGAAGATACAAATTTAAATATATATATGGCTATATAATTTGAAGTTGCCCTGCTGGTGCAATGGTTACAGGCTCAGCTATCAACCAAAAGGCTTGTGGTTCAAACTTATCCAGCACCTCCACAGGAGAAAGAACTGGTGATTTGTTCCTGTAAAGATTACAGTCCGGGAGCCCAGTACAGCTGGATGGTGCCCGGCTACCACCAATGACTCCTCTGACCAGGATCACAACAGAGGGTTCTGGGCAGAGCTGGAGTAGGATGTAGAGCATAATTTTAACTCCCCCAAAAAAAAAAAAAAAAGAAGACCAGATATACTGGCCTAAAGAATACTAGAGAAACCTCGAGAGTGTGGCCCCCAGACACCCTTTCAGCTCAGAGGGGAAGTTACCTTCAAGGTTCGATGTTAAGCCTGGGAATGGACACCCCAGTAAAACTAAATGGGACTAACGATGTACAGGAGTCCGGTGACAAGGGCCAGAAGGCAGAGGGAGAGTAGGAAACTGATGATAAGGAACACAAATTGAATAAGGACACTGTCGATGTATTGTGAGATTGTTGACCACTGCTATAGGGCAACATTTGTAGTAACTATTAAATGGGAGGCTGTTTTGTCCTGTAAGCCCTCATCTTGGGCGAGAATGGCAGCACAATTGGAAGAGCATAGTCAATACCACTTAAATGTGTAAGTAAAAAGTTTTGAAATGGTGTTAAAATAAAATAAAAATAAAAATAAAAACCAAATGAGTCTAAAGAGGTACACTAGTCCACTGACAAGGTCCAGAAGACAGAAGGGGACAAGGAAGCCCCCTGGTGATAGGGAACACAAGGTGGAGTAAGGATATTCTTGATGTGCTGTGAGATTGTTAACCATTGTTATAGGGCAACATGTGTAGTAACTGTTAAATGAAAAACTATTTTGTTCTGTAAGCCTTCATCTTAAGTGAGAATAACAGCACAGTTGGAAGAGCGTAGTCAATGTCACTGAACTGTGAATGTAGAAAATTTTGAAACGGTGTATCTTTGGCCATCTGTAATTTTCATCAAAAAAAAAAGGTTGAGAATTTAGAGGCTTAATACGTTGTGGGGTTGTTAACCAATGTCAAAAAAAACAACATGTGTACTACTATTTCATGAGAAACTATTTGCTCTGTAAGCTTTCACCTGAAGTACAATAAAATATATATAAAAAAATAAAAAAAAATAAAAAAAAAAAAAAGATTACAGTCCGGAAAACTCAACGGGGCAATTCTACTCTGTCTTATGGGGTCACTACAAGCTGAAAATTGACTCAATGTCACCTAACAACAACATAATTTGAAAATAATTGAAAATGTATATTATAAGAAATACTGGTTCTAAGTGGGAATGTATGTGCTTGGTAAACTATCATAGGTAGACTATCATTTGGGACCCAACACAGGTTTTGTCCTTACTCTGTGTATTAGAATTATTCTGGAAACCCTGGTGGCATAGTGGTTAAGAGCTATGGCTGCTAACCAAAAGTTGTCAGTTTGAACTTACCAGGTGCTTCTTGGAAACTTCATGGGGCAGTTCTACTCTGCCCTATAGGGTTGCTATGAGTTGGAATTGACATGATGGCAATGGGTTTCAGGCTTCAATATTATTTTATTTCATCAAAAGGCACTATGCTGCTTAACATATTCTTGAAGGAATGGAAATTGGTTTCAAATATATCTTCTAGTACTATGGTAAAGATTTTGGAAACCAATAAGGCTACTAGAATACTAAAATATATTTTGTCTTTCTTTCTTATACTTAGAAACAACAACAGCACAACAAAAAATTATACTTGTTTACAATTTGCCAGCTGCATCAAATATATTAACCCATCTGATCCTAAAAAAAACCTGTGTGATAGAGTTAATCCCCACTATACAGAGAAAATTGAGGTACATAACAGTTAAGTAATTTACCCAAGACATAATACAAATAAGTGGTGGAACCATAATTTGAATGACTCCAAATTTTATGAAAAAAAAAATAAACAAACCTGTTGTCATCTAGTCAATTTTGACTCATAACAAACCAATAGGACAGAGTAGAACTGCCCCATAGGGTTTCCAAGGCTATAATCTGCAGTCTGCTTCCCTAAAGATTACAGCCTTGGAAACCCCACGGGGCAGTTCTACTCTGTCCTAAAGTGTCACTATGAATCAGGATCCACTGTTCCGCAATAGGTTTGATTTTTTTGGTTTGACTTCTTTATTTTATTAGGTGCATTATCATTCATATATATACATGAATGATATACATGTATTTATATATGTATACGTTTATATGTGTGCGTATATATAGTCACTGTGAGTTGGAATCAACTTGACAGTAACTTTTTGTGTGTGTGTGTGTACACACATACAGAGCCCTGGTGGCACAGTGGTTAAGCTCTCTGTGAAAAGTCTGCAGTTCAAACCCACCAGCCGCTCCATGGGAGAAAGACATGCCAGTCCACTTCTCTAAAAATTACAACCTTGGAAACCCTGTGGGGTAGTTCTGCTCTGTCCTACTGGATCACTATTAGTCAGAATTGTCTTGATGGCAGCAAGTAATAGTAGCAGTGTATATGGTTGTGTGTGTATAGTTGGATTTTCTAATGAATGAAATGGTAAACCATTTGATATTATTAATATATCTATTTATAGTGTACTTACCCCAATGAATTTCAATTAGTTAATATCCCCTTTTTTGAACTCCATTTTTTAATGTCAAAAGTCCACACTAAATAAACATAAAAAAAAAATTTCTCAGTGACTCAGCTTATAGTATGAAAAGATTATAAAACACTACTTACGTACATACTTTACTTAAGGTAGAAGTCATCACCAAACTACGAAATTGGAACACACTGTGGGCCTTGTATTACTCTTAAGAGAAGAATATTTGTATATACATAATGTTAAAATTAAGGATTTCTGTAGAAAAGGAAAAAAAAAGTTCCTGTGCAAACATAATGAAGAAATACCCATGTTGCTTCTAGAGTATTTGCATATGAAAATGAAACCACAGTTCTCTCTGCAAGAATTTCCTGTCACCTCAAACTTAAATGAAAGTGAAATATATTTTGTGCATGGGTGTTTTTGTGATTCAAATCAGTATCAATATTATTTTTTGTCAATTGTGTTTTGCTTTTGCCTGAATGGATATTGGTGATATCTCTCATGGGACAAATGAAAATAGAGACCAGGTGAGTCAAACCGTTTTGACTTTTGTCAGTCTGGATGTATGTACTTATGATCTGTCATTTTGCAGAATGGTGTTTCTTTTAATTTGTAAGACTGCTGCTCTGGGAGTTTTGCTGTCTTAACATATTATTTTTAAAACCCTTTTATGAAACCGTCCTTTTGGAGAGAAACATTTTCATTAATAATACTGAGTAAAATGAGTGTTTGTTAATTTAACTCACTTTTTGTATAATCTTGAACAAACCAAATTTCTACCACCTCAAATAGTTCAACTATATAATGAGATCCATTTCTCTCTCTCTTGTTCTCATTATCTCGTGAATATTTTGTGAAGGTTAATTAAAACTTTAGGCACTCTTACGTATCGCTCTCAGGTTAAGCTGTAATTTTTTCTTAAGTATCAAGGAAATAGGAAGAGAAAAAGAACTAAAAGAAAATTCTGGAATATAAAATAAATTATATAAATTAATACGTGATGTATTTGTTTAGTACAAGATTTTAAGGCATACATAATTGAATATCCTACTCTTAAAGTATTCTGGTGGTGCAATAATTAAGTGCTAGGCTGCTAACCAGAAGGTCAGTGGTTCAAACCTACCAGCCACTCTACAGGAGAGTAAAGATTATATCCTAGGAAACACTATGGTGCCATTCTAGTTTGTCTTATAGGGTCACTATAAGTCAGAATCAACTCGATGGCATGTAACAACTCTGACTTTCAGATTATTATTTTGGCAGATTCTGGCAGTATTCCATTATTCTCAGTGTCCACAAATCCAGAGTTACTCAAGTTTTCTTTTGCCCTGGAGTGGGCTTGTCACTAGGTAAATTTTTACCTAGGTAAATTTTCAATTTTGATTTATTCTTTTGCACATTTATGCATTTCAGCTCCTTAGCTACCTGGACCCTCTAATTCCTGATCTTGTCTATAATTCTTCAGGGTGAATTATTTTGATTTACAGGTAATCTCTTGTGGCCAGCATTTATGTTTCACCTTTTCCTACTCTTCTAGGAGAGCCATTTATTCTTCCTTCAAATTTCACACTTCAAAAACATGTGTTGGTATCTCTTATCAGCTATTGTCTCCCTCATTATCTTGGTCCTTTAAATGAGATTCAGGAGAATGAGGAGATGCAAGCATGTGTAAATTTTGCTATGTATAATCAGAAGTTCACACATACTTCATCTACTTGGCCGCCACTAACCCTAAATAACCCACAGAAATGTTGTGGAGAGTTTTAGTACAACACAGAATAACACAACATAGCAAATTTTAGCCTTTCTAAGTTGGTACAAGAGTTACAAGAGAATGAAGGATGCAGATCCTGGCAGCCTTCATTTCTTTAAACATCGAGTTGTCCTATTCAATAGCAGAGTATGTTCTCACTGGCTGAATTTCAAAAACAGACCCATATTGCTGGAACTCAATGCTCTGTAATAAATTTCCCCTTTTAACTGGGATAAAGATATTTCTCCCCTGTTTTACTTTAAAGGATTCTAAGGCATTCACTGATAATATCACTACTTAGGAAAATAAATGCTATACTCAGAACTTAAGCAGAATCACATCAATATATTTCAAATAAATGTTTTAAAACCAATAGCATTCACATAATTTATTCTTTAAGATATGAAACCTTTCTCTCTGCCCTATACTTAACAGCAAATTAGTTATTTCAATACCAAAAATAGATACATCAATTATTGTTTACACTCCTTACTCTTGAATATCCCATTATTGACTATGTACAATTTAAATTATGAATTCAAAAGGATTTATTTAAGATTACAATATTTACTGAAATTAACTCCTGAAGGTAATCACCTAGAGATGTCATAAAAAGCATCTTCCTGGAGATAAACTAACAAACCTAAAGTTTGAAAGATATAAGATTACTTGCAGGGCAAAATACTAAAACAATTTATTCATGGATTACTGTGATATTCTGGTCCTTATTTTATATGGATTTGGTATAATTGGCCCTATTCTTGTATGAAATATCAGTAAATAAATAAGATTACTATTTGCAATTTAATCTCACTTCTTTATCACAGCCTATTCCTCAGAGTACAAACAGTATTGATATAGTGTTTATGACATAGTCTAATGTTACTCAGCATTTTACGCAGTCCCTCCCTATTTCAGTTTCTGGAGGTTCCGTGACCAGTTGCCACTTGTGCCTTTTACATGACATCGCCTCTATAAATCTCTTGGGAAGAAACCTGTTGGGAAAATGGGACTGTACCCTAACCTTCAACAAAAAGGGGGATGTGGTTCTTCAACTTCCAGAAAACCCTATCCCTGAACTAATTTGTCATTTAGAGGCCCTAAATCTGCCAGAGGAAAGGGCCTCTTTGGAGACAGAACATCCCCTACTGTTATTCCTCCTCAGGTATACGTGACCTCTTCTACCAATATTGGGAAAATACTGAATGCCCAACCTGTTGAAGTCGAAATTGACCCCTCTAAACTGTTCCCTGCTGTTCCTCAATACCCATTGAAATCTGAGGCTATTCAAGGTCTCACCTCTTGTGGTATGATGTATCACTTTTGTGTGGCCTTTCTCGCCATAGTCTTGTAACTCACACCCAAGTGATTGGGCGGGACCATGCAGATATGGTAATTGTGGTCCACCGAAAGGACTGGTCAGTTTTGCTCTTCTGTTGGACTTTAGGTGAGTCATCCCAGAAGTGGGAGAAAGAAGATGTCACCACCACAAAGGAAGAACAGCCAGGAACCAGCATGTCCTTCGGACCCAGGATCCCTGCACTAAAAAGCTCCTGAAACCAGGAGAGAGAAAGAGGAAGAGCTGTAACACTGAAGACAGTGAGAAGCAGCAGCAGAGACCTGACAGCAGCGACCCAGTGTGGTGGGCTTCCCACACCACAGAGAGAGAAAGCTGAGTGACTCAGGGAGGGCCAGGGAGAGGCATACCTGCAATCATGGCTAGGAAGAGACTGTCCTGATAGAAGAACTGTATCCTGAGTGTTCCCGAGCCTAAACTGTAACTGTTACTTCTTTAATAAAACCCATAATTGTATTGTCTGTGAATTCTGCGTGGCCACTGCAATGAATTATCGAACCCAGCAGAGAAGTAGAGAGTGCTGTGCGGGGGATGGTTGGTGTCAGAATTGGTAAAGATGGTGGAGAGAGGAGGCATGTCTGATCTCTGTCTCTAGGGAATCAGCCTTGGGCTATTGATTTTGATCCTCCTTCCCCCTTCTGAAGTTAGAGGAGGTCAGACACTGTCCTCAAGCTGTTTTTAAAAACCAGACTAAACCAAACCCATTGCCCTTGAGTCAATTCCAACTCATAGCAACCCTATGGGACAGAGTAGAACTGCCCCATAGAGTTTCCAAGGAGCGCCTGGTGGCTTTGAACTGCTGACCCTTTGGTTAGCAGCTGTAGCACTTAACTACTAGGTCACCAGGGTTTCCCCTAGCTATTTTTACACCCCTCAAATTAAGAATTTCCTAGACAAAGGACTTATCATACGTTGTACTAGTCCTTGCAACACCCTCGTCCTGCCTGTTAAAAAGCCCCATGGCAAAGGGTAATTTGTACAAGACTTTCATACAATTAACCAATTGGTAATTCTCCACTTTTCAGTAGTACCCAACCCCAGACTACTTTTATCCCAAGTACCCCCTGAGGCTACAACTTACACTGTCATTGACTTATGCAGTTTTTTTTTTTTTTTTTTGGTTTTATTTTGTTTTTTAGGATTCTTGTCCATCCAGAAAGCCAATATTTGTTCACCTTCACCTGGGAAGGACAAAAATCCACCTGGACAGTCATGCTTCAAGTGTTCACTTAGTCCCCCAGTTATTTTTCTCAAGTATTAAAAGTGGACCTAGAGGTTTTAAATTTCCCCTGAAAGTCTGTCCTCATTCAGTATGTGGACAACTTACTTATTTGTTCCAAGTCTAAGGAAAGTTGTGAGAAGAAATCTGTTTATCTGCTAACCAGGCTGGCTCATAAGTGTGTTAAAAATCTAAACTATTTAGAGAAATACTAAAAATTAGTGTAACAGAATACATTTATTGTGAGTAGATATGATTCAAATCGGGCAGCATCACCCAAACATGTTGGGAAGACATGTCAAGGTGGGAACAGTGAAAGTGGGTGTCATGGCTTGAGTTGTGTCCCCCAAAAATATCTGTCAGCTTGGTTGGGTCATGATTCCCAGTATTGTATGATTGTGTTATCTGATGTGATTTCCTTATGTGTCCTAAACTCTATCACTATGATGAGATTATATGTGATCTCCTTATGTGCTGTAAATTCTATCACTGTGATGAGGTTATACTGGTGAGGTTGACAAGATAAGTGTCTTAATGCAATCTCTTTTGAGATATAAAAGAGAGAAGCGAGCAGAGACACATGGGAACCTCACACCACCAAGAAGCAGTACCAGGAGCAGAGCATGTCCTTTGGACATGAGGTTCCTGTGCTGAGATGTTCCCAGACCAAGGGAAGAATGATGCATCACAAGGACCTTTCTCCAGAGCTGACAGAGAAAGAAAGCCTTTTCCTGGAGCTGATACCCTAAATTTGGACTTGTAGCCTACTGGACTGTGAGAGAATAAACTTCTCTTGTAAAGCCATCCACTTGTGGTATTTCTGTTAGAGCAGCACTAGATGACTAAGACAGCAGGTTATATAGGTCATTGTTATATATTAATTTCTCAGAAGATAACATCAAAGCACAGGACAGGTTACAGAAACAGTCACCAAGGCTACAAACATGCCAATATTCTAAAATAGCCTCTAGTCAGACCCTGGATTTCCTGCTTCTCAAAGCTGGCTGCCAATACATAATTTTCCAAAGGAATCCAATGTCTAAGGCCAAATGTCTCCACTAAGCTGCTCTTACTAAGCTATTGTTAGAAATTGGAATGACTTCATGGAACCGTTTCCATCAGGGTTCAAAAAGACACCTAAGTATAGATGGTTTGTGTGGGTCACCCCAGTTCTATGAACCCAGAAATCTGGATTCCAGGAGAATCAAAATGATTTTGTCAATGGGCATTAAGTATCCAAGCGCAAACTACAGTTTGTCCTGCCACAAGTCAAATACCTAGGACATTTCCTTACTAGTCAAAGTATTCAATTGGACCTTACCAGTTTAGAAACTATTTGTGACTTCTCTCTGCCTCATATGAAGAAACAGCTTAGAGGGTTCCTGGGCCTGCGTGGTTACTGCCACACTTAGATGCCCAATTTTTCTTTCATAGCCCAATCCCTTTATGCCTTATTGAAGGCTGAGGCCCCAAAACTGATGTTTGGGCTAAAGAAAGGAAACATCAGTTCCAGGAGTTAAAAAGGGCCCTATCTTCACTCCAGCCCTAGGAATACCTAATTATGACAAGCCTTTTACTCTATACATACGTGAAAGGAAGGGAAATGCACTAGGAGCTCTGATTCAAAATCATGGAAGTCAAAGGAGGCCTACTGGTTATTATGGCCTCCAGCTTGACTCTGTAGGCTGAGCCTATCTTCCCTGTTTATGAGCAGTAGCTGCTACTTCTAACTTAGTAGGAGTCACTGAAGATATAATGATGGGGAACAATTTGGAAATTCTTGTCTCTCATTCTGTACATGTCTTATTTAACTGCCATAACACAGTATCTGTCTACCAGCTGACTTTCCTCCTATGAGATAGAGATACTTTTACTTTCTTCACCTCATCTGTACATTCACAAATGCCACCTTCTTAACTCTGTTACTTTTCTTCCCTTGTCTGATGAAGATGAACCACATCATGACTCCCTGCAGTTGACTGAACAATTGTTGACTTCCAGAGCTGACTTAAAGGACACCCCTCTCACGAACCCTGATCTCATTCTCTATACTGATGGTTCTTATTTAAAAACTTCCCTAGGAAACTATAGGGCTGGGTATGCTGTCATTACTCGTACTGAAATATTGGAACAGCATTCTCTACCTAGAAGTTAGCTCCACACAACAGGTAGAATTAATAAATAACCCTAACCTGTGCATGGAGCCCTGGTGGTGCAGTGGTTAAAAGCCTGGCTGTTAGTTAAAAGGAAATACACCAGCTGCTCCTTGGAAACCCTGTGGGGCAGTTCTACTCTGTCCTAGAGGGTTGATATGAGTCCAAATCGACTCAACATCAACGACTTTGGTTTGGGTTTGGTAACCGGTGTATGCCAACTCACTCATACCTTAACTGTTAAAGTATATGCAGATTATAGATGTGTTTTTGGTGTGTTCCATAACTTTGGTATGTTATGGAAACAATGAGGATTCTTATTCTTATCTGGGCATAAGATAAAGAACTGTACTTAAGTTAGTCACTGCTGGAGGCTCTTTTTTGCCTAAAGAAATTGCTATCATTAAGGTTGAAGTCCATACTGGTAAACAAAGCACTGAACATAAAGGGAATTCATTAGTGAATAAAGCTGCAAAGGCTACAGCCAGTTCAGATAAAATTATTCCTATTTTTATGTGTAAACTGAGTGAAACTCTGCCTGCCACTCCTGAAGAATTAAAAATACAACAAAGTCTCCTTCCTGATACTGAAAGGAAACAATGGAAGGCCCAAGGATATTGTCTGAAACAGGAATCGGGCCTTTGGATCAAACTAACCAAAAACCAGTGTTGTCTCGAAATTTAATGGTCCCGTGGTCCATACTCTATGTTCTCTAAGTCATTTTGCAGTGGACAAAATGATTCAGATTATGGGGAAAGATTGATGGGGAAAGTTCTTCCTCATTACTAAACAAGTTTATGCTTGATGCCCAACTTGCGACAAACATAATGTGGGGAAATTGTTAAAGGTTTCCCATGGACAATTTCCCCTACCTATCATAACCTACTTATCAGACTCTATGTAAGACCCTCCTGATAACATACTTTGGACATGTTATATGAAGGGACTAGTCCCTGGAGAAGGAAGTCATGCTCGGTAAAGTAGAGGGTCAGCGTAAAAGAGGAAGACCATTAAAAAGATGAATTGACACAGTGGTGCAACAACGGGCTCAAGCATAACAACTGGGAGGATGGCACAGGACTGGGCATTGTTTCATTCTGTTGTAGATAGGGTCTCTAAGATTTGGAACTACTCGATAGCACCTAACAACAACAACAACAATCAGACTGATGAGGGAATGGCAGATGGAATTCATTCAGCTCCCTCTCTCTATGTCACGTAAGTATGTTTTAGTCCTTATTTGTATGCATTCACATTGGCCTGAAGCTTATCTCTGTGGAAGGACAACTGCCACTTACATTGCTTAAAATTTTCTGGAAGACATCATTCCTCCTTGGGGTACCCTCACCACTCTACACAGTGATCGGGGTACTCTTTTCACTAGACAAGTAATCAAAGGCATTTTCTGAATACTTTCAATTACTCGACATCTGCCCATCCCATATCACCCCCAATTATCTGGGTTTGTTGAAAGAATAAATGGTATTATAAAACCACAGCTACCTAAGTTAACTGAAACTTTACATCTGTCATGCCCTAAGGTACTGCCTCTAGTTTTACTCAATCTTAGATCCACTGCTTTTGGAAAATATAAATTGACTACTCACGAAATTGAGACTGGATGACTCTTACTTTTAAGTCACATCACTTATACTGATCCTGAATTAGTAAATGCTGATATTCTGAACTATTGTAAGGTTTAATGACATATTCTCAAGCTTATATCTCACAAGTGGAAAAAACTTTTGCCAAAAAAGATCACTGTGATCTTGAAAACAACCCCCATTGGCACCAAGACACCTAGTACAGTAATCCCCTGCTTTTCAACAGTTCACTTTACATCACTTTGCTTTTATGAAAGACCTACATTAGTACCTATTTTCACTAACTTAAAGAAATTCAAAGAGGATTTTTGCTTTTGTGAAAAGCAGAAATAGCATGCAGTGAGCTGTGAAAGAAGCAGCACGCACCTTGAGCAGTGAAAGTGGTGCTGCCAAGCTTTAGATAGGCTGTGTATTTATCATATCATTACTTCTTTTACTTTATGTTAGTGTTATTTTACGTTTTATGGGTTATTTAGTATGATTTGGTAGGGCTTTTTTTGGGGGGGAGGTCTGAGAATGCTGTGAAATTTTTCCCATATAATTAATAGTAATTGCTTCTTCGCTTTATGCCATTTTGATTTATGTAAGGTTTCACAGGAAAGTTCCACTTTTAGGTAGCAGGGGAAACTTGTATATTGGAAGAACTTCCAAATGAAAAATTCTTTGGAACTTCGTTGGAAAGAACTTTACTAAGTCCTACTTACCAACCAATGTGCAGTCAAATTGAAGGAGTAAAATTCTGGGCACACATTTCTAAACTCAAAAGAGCTTCACCGAACTCTCAGATTAGAGAAGTAGCTGTTGACCACCTACTTTGTCTCTGCCCAGGATGTCCTGAAGCAGATGATGTCTAAAATGTAGACAGGTGTCCCAAGATCATCAGATTAAGATTCTATCTAAACATGTTTTCTTATTATTATTTTTCCTTTCCTATTTTTTTTTTATTTTCCCTTTCCTCCAATCACAATGAAAGTAACCTCTTTTTTCCTGTATTTTTTCCTAATAATTCCTTATTTTTATTCAATGGGCTCATTTATTTGCACAAACATTAAACCAGACAAATTTCTGTATTTGTGGTCATATGCCCATCTCCAGATCCTCTGGGATGCCCTGGTGGGTCTCCCCCCCACAAGGGAAAGACTGGATCTCTCTTACTGAGTTCATACTTGAGGAAAAACAGGAATCTCTCACACTAAATTCACCCACAACTCTAGATAATCCTTACTTGTGACCCATAAATCATACTTTGAATGAATCTGGTCATGGATATACTTTTTCTCTCACCCACACCATAAGAATGGTCAGAGAAACTGCTAAAAATGCTCCCAGAAACAGAACCACCAATTTGGCACTATCTGGCAGTTATGGGATGGATTAGTATGGATAACCCTAGGATATGGTTTCTTAAGCACTATTGCGTCTCCTTATTGGGAACAATGTAATCACTCCCAACAACAGTTCCCTGATATAGTCCATCAGATGTAATGGTTACCTTCAACTGCTTGTCACCACATTATCACCTTACATGAGTCTGATTGGTATAATACTTACTGGTCTTGTCGGCCCAGCATATCCTCAGTACCTCTCAAAGGCATGCAGTGGATTTGTGGCTCAAACCTTTGGCCTTGGCTTCCTCGTGAATTGCTAGGAAGATGCTATAGGGATTGCATAGGCTCAAGGTCGTCTCATGCGCACCTTAGACCCTGCTGAAAATATCCCTTTCCTTTGATCCCAATGGACTCATTCTGTTTGTCATTGGTATGACCATTTAGCTGCTTATTTGTACCCTCTATTGGGTTAGAAGATGTTATAGCACAAATTGGAACTTTAACTCATTCGTCCTTGAATGACAGTGATATCAATATTATAGCTCTGAATGCTGAAATACCCCAAATGTGGAAGGTTGTCCTTCAAAACCAAATGGCTTTAGGTATCTTTGCTGCTTCCCAAGGAGGAACTTGTTCTATAATTAAAAATAAGTGCTGTACTTTTCTTGCTGATGAATCTAGTAATGTTACCCAGTACACTTCACATATGAAAAATGTAACTAAACCAAATGTCTGACCCTACTCCCAGTGTAGGTGAGCTATTCTAACAATGGCTTTCAAGTTAGGAAGTCTGGAAGAAATCTCTATCAATGACCGCATAGCTATCATTCTATAATGCTTATGTTGTTGCTTACCATGTTGTTGTTCTTTTATTCAGACTGTTCAATAATTCTGGTTTTTGTTCATTGTCTTTGAGAAACCACAGACAACTAATGACTTTGTTTTCTACTTGAGGATTAGAATTGTTCTTATTACCCGGTTTATGTTGTTCTGTATATAATCAATTATCTAGAAGGAAAATTTGGAAATATGAGAGAGACTAAGGTTGAAAGCCGTAAAAAAATTGACCAAACTACTATCAAATCAGGGACCACTGACAAAGAGAGCATTAATTGGCTGTTCTATAACAGTCATAACACCCATAGTTACTGAAATTGGTTTAAACTATGAAATATATATATATATATATATAATATATATATAATGGTTACAAAATATATTAGACAAGGGGGCTCTGCTAATAATGTAGACCATGGTATACACACACTGTCTCTGAAATAGTATAAAGATAATTAAGGAATAAAATAAATCAGCATTTGATTATTTATCTACTTCCTAAGGAGTAGTTTGTACTCCAATACAAAGAAAATTGCTGTGGACATATTAATGACATCTAAGTAGAAGTATATTGAGACATAGTTTTAGCAGAAGTTCAGGACTAGAGATACAATACATGCTACAGATGCTCCTTTTGCATCTTCTTAAGATTTGTGGTCATAGCTAAGAAATTTGCTTTCATAGACCAGGCAAGTATTTCAGCTCACTGGCTTATAAATTCTAATTCTAATCTTTTATATTATTATCAAACTACTAAGCTATTTGGTGTCTGGGGTCTTAAAAGCTTGCAATCAGCCTCCTAAGACACAGCAAATGGTGTGATTCTGACCACAGGAACAGTGAAGAGAAGAAGCAAAAGAACAACAAGGATAACATATATTTCACAAAAAGTTATCTCACAAAGCAGTATCTAGGAGACCCGAAGAAACCTAGATTGATGCCCGACCAATGCTTAGTGATCAAAGATTCTGATTGAGTCATGATCAGAAATGGGGAAATGTTGAACAGGAAAATTAATAATAAACATCTTTCTTTGATTTAAGGTTTTTCTTATCCATGAAATCAAATATTAACCATAAAAAAGCCTAACCTAAACTGCAAAAGCCTGCCAGAAGAGCCTCTATAGCAATGGAAATTTGTCTTATCCACCTAGAAAAGGATATTCATCAAATCATTTCCTCTAATTTAAATCTCAAAAAGCCTCATGGCTGCAGGAGAGTAGAAGACCAAATTATTAGTAGCCAGACCAGAAGGGGCCTTGAAGCACATACTGATATAGATCAGAGACCACAGCCTTCAATATGGATTACACCTCAACAGAAAGAAAACAAAAATCCTCACAACTGGACCAATAAACAAAATCATGATAAACAGAGAAAAGATTGAAGTTGTCAAGGATTTCATTATACTCAGATCCACCATCACCACCCATGGAAGAAGCAGTCAAGAAATCAAAAGAAGCTGCATGAGACCTCTTTAAAGTGTTAACAAGTAAAGAAGTCACCTTGAAGACTAAGCTGCACCTGACCCAAGCTATGGTGTTTTCAATTGCCTCATGTGCATGCAAAAGCTGGACAATGAATAAGGAAGACCGAAGAAGAATTGATGCCTTTGAATTGTGATGTTGGCGAAGAATATTGAATACACAATGGACTGGCAAAAGAATGAACACATCTGTCTTGAAAGAGTACAGCCAGAGTGCTTCTTAGAAACAAGAATAGCAAGGTTACATCTCACATACTTTGGACATGTTATCAGGAGGAATCAGTTCCCTGGAGAGGGACATCATGCTTGATAAAGTAGAGGGTCAGCAAACAAGAGGTAGACCCTCAAAGAGATGGATTGACACTCTGGCTGCAACAATGGGCTCAAGCATAACAACGATTATGAGGATGATGCAAGACTGGGCAAGGTTCTGTTCTGTTGTACATAGGGTTGCTATGAGTCGGAACTGACTCAAGGCCACCTAACAACAACAACAGGCCAGAAGTAAACCGCTATCAATTGATCTCAGTAAAGAGGGAATGCAGGGTTCAATCAATCACGTAAGGATTAGCCAATGTTTCATCTATATGTCTCCCTCCCCTACTCTTTATAAGCCTCATGGTACCTAACTTTTTCAAGCCATTTGTTTTTTCTGGAATCAAAATGGTCTCCCTATATTCATATAGAATATCTGCTCAGAATAAATTTGATGTTCAAATTCCAGTGAGTTTTGATTATTTTTAAGACAGGGTGTATAATAGTGAGTGTCTAATACTGAACTTAAAAAAAGACTGATTCTTATTGAGAGTCTGACTCTCATTAGTGGGGACATAACGGGAAGATGAAATAGTAGTACATGTGAAATTATGTCTAAAGTATATAATATATAATCATCTCAAGTTAAATCATAGCTTTACCTTAAGTTTTTAGAATTCCCTTATTCAACTTAGAATAAGAAAAACTCACAAATATTTAGAAATTAGGTGTTTGAAATTTTCATTTAAAACATTTATTTTAGGGCCTGAGTACATGATCAAAAACATTTAATAAAATATACAAAGTTTTTAAACAAAGTTAGTATATTTGTTTAAATATTGTTTCACCTATGGTTCCTTTTAGGACACCTGTAACTATATTTTTGCACTTAGCATATTCCAGATCTAACATTCAAGTATATTATCTGTATTAGTGTCCTAGGACTGCAGTGATAAAATACCTACCAGCCAACTGAGTGGCTTAAAAGACAAAAATTCATGATCTCACAGTTCTGGAAGCTAGGAGGTTACAATCAGAGTTCTGGTCATGTTGATCCCCTCTAAGGGATTTGAAGGAGAATCTGTTCTATGACTCTTCTAGCTTTTGGTGGCGGTTAGTTATACTTGATGTTCCAATCTCTGCCATTATCTTTCCTTTGTGTTTCTCTTTTTTTTATCAGGACACCCTTCATAATAGATCCTACTCCAGTATGATCTCATGCTAATTTAACCAACATCTTTAAAGACCCCATTGTTTGCCTTATTCCAAGCAAGTTCCCTGAGTAGAGAAAAGGGTTTGCACTTGACACTTGTTTTTTTGCTATTGAGTCCATTCCAACTCATAGTGACCCTATAGGACAGAGTAGAACTGCTACATAGGATTTCTTAGGCTGTAAAGTTTAAGGGAGCAATCTCCAAGTCTTTTCTCGCGGATGATACATCTGGTCAGCTTGAATCGCTGATCCTACGGTTAGCAGCCAAGAGCTGAACCACTGCACCACCAGGGCTCCTTTTTAACCATTATTCTTTGGAAGCTGTGGCAGAAGTATTTGTAGTTAGCTGATAGAAATTTGGGGTAGCTTCCAGGCAAGTTTTTATGAACCACCGCCTTTGCGTTGCAAGGAGTTGAGATCAATAGGCATAGAAGAGAGTTACCATAACGACATGGATGGCTGATTCTAATTATTAAGGAAATATGTTGTTTATACAAAATGAGGACAAGAAGGAATATTTCCAGAACTTAAGAGCAAGCTGAGATCATCGGGCATAGAAGAGGGTTACCATAATGACATGGATAACTGATCCTGACTATTAAGGAAAAATATTGCTTGTACAAAATGGGAACAGGGAGGAATATGCTTAGAACCTATGTAGACTCATTCCTATTACTTCTATACCCATTCATAAAGTTAAATGAAGACTATAAGTACCTCATGCAGACAGGACTACTGGGAGCAAATAACATTCACAATTGTAGGCTTGAGTGACTTCACAAATTAAACAAATATGGCCCACTGAGTTGGTGGCCTACTGAAAAGGGAATTTAAATTAAGTAGTAGAAGCAACAAATTACCTGAGTCCTTATGCCCAGGTTAAGAAATATGGACTGTAGAAGCTATGTCTTTCCTCCTTCTTATTTTACTTATGTATATATTTGTTTGTATTACCATATTTCCTGTGTTTCTCTTCTTTTGGTACTCATTTTGCTAAGGCATGGTGATGGTTGTCAAGCTTATAGCTTAGTCTTTAAATTATAGGATATAAAAAAAAATACAACTGGGCCAGTGGTATCACTAGGGTTAGTATCACCTCCACCCCCTACGGACCTCCTTCCATACCAGACCATAGAAAATCCTTAGTAATGTTTTTTGTACTTTTACTTGTAAATGAAAATTCCTGCGTATCACTCCTTCTTTTCCTTTAATTATTCCTTCATTCTAGAAAAAAATATTGATACAGGCTCACAAATACTAATTACCACAATACTGTAGTTAAAACACCAGAAAAATTAACAAAATCAGCCACTATAAAAACAACTGGCAGCCAAGAAAACAATAGCAAGTACTTGTGGAGCTTGCAAAGGAATCAACATGATGTGAAGTGTCATTGTAATCGGGTAATAGTGACAGTTGTGACCGGAGCACACTAGAAGATTCAAGAGTCAAATTAGCATAGAGTTTCAGCCTCATGGTTATATTGATATATGTAAGCTGGGCTTATGAAAAATATTTTTTTCTTGTAACTAACTACAGGGATATTTTTATAAAAACAATAATAAATGCCAGCTTAAACATTGCACAAAAATTTTATAGACAGTCATTTTGATGTCAACCCCCTGAGAGTGTCACCTGGTGCAGTCCACACTTCCCCACACACCCCTAGCGACGCCACTGAACTGGGCTAGAAAGGAGATAAACATCACTCACAGATGTATAGAATGATCATTGGGGCTTTTGAGTCTCTCCTTTTGAGAGAAAGGGTGATGATAAGTTCATTTATTTGTACACAACAGTTAACTAAAACATGTCAGGCACATGCATTGATTTATTGTTGTGATTTAGAAATTAAATATAATTATAAGGGAGTTTATGGATACCAATAAAAGAGTATTTTGTATCATGTAATCTTTTCAAACACAGGAATCGCCTTTCCTTCCTCTCTCCTCTAGATTAAGAGAGAAGACTAGGAATTACACTTCTCAATCTGTTTTGCAAGAAGAGTTACAATTGTGATCCTGCCATTGAGAGATACTTGCAGAAAATTTGGAAGACAGAATAGAAGCTGAAGATATTCCTGGGTGAGAATGAAAGATAAATATATAGGCACTTGACAAAGTGTGGCTTGAGGTGGCTTCTGGGCAAGCACCCAAGAATCACTTCTGCCTTACATTCTGCGGACAGCCTGCGTATTTGGATTTCCAGAGCTAACAATGATTCAAGACCTTTGATCTTCAGCCCACCAATTACTGCAAAAGCCTCTGATGTTCTGTTTTAAATCCCTAGTACTGGAAATGTAGAAATTAATCTTTGTAATCAAAATCAATTCCACGGCAACAGGTTTATTTGTTTGTTTTTAATCTTTCTGATAGAATCTTGACTGATCAAACACTGAAAAGATATATTTTAGAAAATAGTAACATTTACCATTTATAAGGAACTTAGTGATATATTCCATTATTGCTTCCCAGAAAACATACATTCCATAGAAAACAACGATATACAAAAGAAAAACAATTAAATCTAAAAAATAGATATATTTTCTTGACTTTCCTATCTGTCTGTCTATCTACCTACCTACCTACAGATACAACTTTCCTAATATATATATATATTCCTCTTTTGCTCCTTCTCCTAAAGGGTTCTTTATGTCTAAATGAATTTAGATGTGTATTATTTCCTATTAAGTAAACTTTAATGTAGTCTTACATAATTAAGACATATTATTTTTTAGTTATGTTAGTCTTGAGATATTTACAATTCCCAGGATATAGAGGATACACACATGCACACACACACACACACACACACACACACACACACACACAATGTCTTCTGAGGACAAATTATGCACTTTTTGGAGATTCTGAATCTCCTATGATAACTGTCTTACGTTAACTTTTTCAACAAAGTATTCCCCAGATGTGTTTGATAAAGGAATCTTTCATCTCCGGACAGGCTGATATTAAACATTTGATCAGGGCTGTCAAAAATTCTAAATAATTAACAGGACAGATTAATTTATTTTCAGTTTTTTTTTAAACTACTTACACTGATGTCAACACTATTCAAAGTCATCACATAATCACTTTGCTGTGAAAATGGAGTCAAATGCATCATTAAATGTGTTGATCAGCAACCCTTAGTGTGAAAGGAGAGAATTATTAGAGGGAGAAAGACCAGCTGCTTCCTTTGAGAGTGAGAGAGGGGAAGAGAGAGAGAGAATTATTTTCTTTTTAACATATTGCTTTCCTAGGAAGAAATTAAAAACATATCATGTAAATAGTGGCATAAAATGAATTTTTACATAGCTCATATAACATTTATTTATTGCCAAAGATGATTCCTGATAACCCAATGAAGTCATTAAAGCACACAATTTTGTACTCATCAGCACAGTCTCATGTTCTAACGCACTTGCTTCTTGAAGTTAATCACCCAAGATTCACTCTTACTATTCTGCTCTTCATTTTCAGCAAACTTTGAAATTTTTACTTGAGAGGTGATGTTTCACTCTCCTTCACTTCTCTATTAATCTGGAATCTTTTGTTTGAAATACATTTAATTAAAATTACAAAGCATTATTGACTAAAAAAAATTTACCATGTCATTTTAATTAATATTAAATTCTCTGTATATTTTAAGAATATTAAATATAACTGAATGCTTTCTTCCCGGGATTTTAAAAATCATAATCATTTATGTATTTCAAAGTCAGTACAAAAAGCAGTACTGTTAACAGTTTTTGTATAACGTATAGTCTTTTCTATAAAAGAAAAATTATGCCAATGACCCTTTCTAATTTGACATACTCAACATTAAGATAATTTATTGTATTTAAATGCAGTGTTTACTACTAAGAAGTTATATTCTATATTGGTATTCAAAACTTTTCTCAAAAGCCAATTGTCAGTTGGATATCTTGTCTGACAGAGACAATATTGTGCATTTAACAAACTTTTAATTGTACCTTTGATGAAGGTTTACAGAACAAACTAGCTTCTCATTAAATAGTACATATATTGTTTTATGACATTGGTTAACAACCCCACAACATGTCAATATTCTCCCTTCTTGACCTTGGGTTCCTTATTAGCAGCTTTCCTGTCCCCTCCTGCCTTCTAGTCCTCACCCCTGGGATTGTGCTCTATTAGTCTCATTTTGTTTTACGGGCCTGTCTAATCTTTGGCTGAAGGGTGAGCCTCAGGAGTGACTTCATTACTGAGCTAAAAGGGTGTCCAAGGGCCATACTCTCAGGGTTTCTCCAGTCTCTGTCAGGACAGTAAGTCTGGTCTTTTTTCGTGAGTTAGAATTTTGTTCTACATTTTTCTCCAGCTCTGTCTGGGACTGTCAATTGTAATTCCTGTCAGAGCAGTCAGTGGTGGTAACCGGGCACCATCTAGTTGTACTGGACTCAGTCTGGTGGAGGCTGTGGTAGTTGTGGTCCACTAGTCATATGGACTTATCTTTCCCTTGTATCTTTAGTTTTTTCATTCTCCTTGCTTCTGAAGTGATTAGACCAGTAGAGGATCTTAGATGGTTGCTTGTAAGACTTTAAGACCCCAGACGCTGCTCACTAATGCAGAATGTAGAACATTTTCTTTATAAACTATGTTATGCTAACTGAGCTAGATGTTCCCTGAGACCATGATCCCCACAGCCCTCAGCCCAGTAATTCAGTCCCTCAGGGAGTTTAGATGTGTCTATGGAGCTTCCATAGACTTGACTTGGACAACTTGTGCTGGCTTACCCAGTATTGTGTACTGTCTTACCATTCACCAAAGTTACCAGTTATCTATTGTCTATTTAGTGTTTTTCCATCCCTGCCCCTCCCCTCCCCCATAGCCATCAAACTTTGTTTCTTTTTGTGTGTAAACCTTTCCATGACTTTTTATGCTAGTGGTCTCATACAATATTTGTCCTTTGGTGGTTGACTTATTTCATTCAGCATAACGCCATCTAGATTCATCGATGTTGTGAGATGCTTCACAGGTTCATCATTGTTCGTTAATGTTGCATAATACTCCATTGTGTGTATGTACCATAGTTTGTTTATCCGTTCTCCTGTTGATGGGTATCGAGGTTGTTTCCATCTTTTTGCTATTGTGAACAAGGCTGCAATGAACATGGGTGTGTATATGTCTATTCTTGTGACGACTCTTATTTCGCTAGGATATATTCCTAGGAGTGGAATTGCTGAATCACATGATATTTCTATTTCTAGCTTGCTAGGGAAGCACCATATTGTTTTCCAAAATGGTTGGATCATTTTACATTCTCACCAGCAGTGCATAAGAGTTCCGACTCCCCGCAGCCTCTCTAACATTTGTTATTTTCTGTTTTTTTGATTCCTGCCAGTAATGTTGGTGTGAGATGGTATCTTATTGTGGTTTTGATTTGTATTTCTCTAATGGCTAGTGATCATGAGCATTTCCTCATGTGCCTGTTAGTCACTTGAATGTCCTATTCGGTGAAGGGTCTGTTCATTTCCTTTGCCCACTTTTTAATTGGAGTATTTGTCTTTTTTGTTGTAGTAGTGTGGTATTTTCTTGTAGATTTTAGAAATTAGAACTTTGTCTGACTTGTACTGTCCGAAAATTTCTTCCCAGTCTGTAGGTTCTCTTTTTACTCTTTGGTGAAGTCTCTGGAAGAGCATAGGTGTTAGATTTTTAGAAGATCCAAGTTATCTAGCTTATCTTCTGGGGTTTGTGTGTTGATGGTTATGGTTTGTACTGTTAATGTCATGTATTAGGGCCTGTAGCATTGGTCCTATTTTTTCTTCTATGAACTTTATAGTTTTGGGCTTCATATTTAGGTCTTTGAGCCATTTTGAATTAGTTTTTGTATATGGTGTGAGGTATGGGTCCTGTTTCATTTTTTTTGCAGAGGAACATCCAGTTTGGCCAGCACCATTTGTTAAAAAGGCTGTCTTTTCCTCATTTGGTGGTCTTTGGGCCCTTGATGAAGATTAGGTGACCATAGGTGGATGGATTTATATATGGGTTCTCAATTCTGTTCCATTGGTCAATGTATCTGTGATTGTACCAGTACCAGGCTGCTTTGACTACCGTAGCTGTATAGTATGTTCTAAGGTCAGGTAGTTTGACTCCTCCAACTTTATTCTTCTTCTTCAGTAGTGCTTTACTTATTCAGTCTTCCTCCCTTTCCGTATAAAGTTAATGATTAGTTTTTCCATCTCTTTGAAGAATGTTGTTGGAATTTGAATTGGGATTGCATTGTATTTACAGATCCCTTTGGGTAGAATTGTCATTTTCACAATGTTGAGTCTACCTATCCATGAGCACGGTATGTTTTTCCATTTACGTAGATTCCTTTGGGTTTCTTGCAGTAGTGTTTTGTAGTTTTCTTTGTATAGGTCTTTTACATCCCTGGTTAGATTTATTCCAAGTATGTTATTTTTTTAGGGAGTATTATAAATGGTATTGTTTTCCTGATTTCCTTTTCATCGTTCTTTTTGTTGACGTATAGGAATACAGCCGATATTTATGAGTTTATCTTGTATCCTGCTACTCTGCTGAATCTTTCCATTCATTCCAGTAGTTTTCTCAAGGAGTCTTTAGGGTTTTCTGTATATAGTATTATATCATCTGCATATAAGGACGGTTTTACTTCTTCATTACTGATTTGCATGCCCTTTTTTTTCCTTTTCTTGCCTTATTGCACTTGCAGCACAATGTTAAATAGGTGTAGTAATAAAGTGCATCCTTGTCTTGTTCCAGTTCTCAAGGGGAATGTTTTCAGCCTCTCTCCATTAAGAATGATGTTGGCTGTTGGTTTTGTATAGATGTCCTTTAGTATGTTGAGGAATTCCTCTTCTACACCTACTTTACCGAGAGTTCTTATCAGGAATGGGTGTTGGACTTTGTCGAATGACTTTTCTGTACCAGTCGAGATGATCATGTGATTCTTTTCTTTTATTTATATGGTGGATTATACTGACTGATTTTATAATGTTGAACCAGCCTTGAACAACTAATAGGAATCCTACTTGGTCATGGTGTAATATTTTTTTGATATGTTACTGAATTCTATTGGCACACTGATATTTTTATTGAATAAAAATGTATTACTAGAAAAATGAAATTGATATGTACAAAATACAAACAAAAGTTTTTATTACAAATTAGACAATCACTAAATTATATTCCAATAAATATAAAGAACAAACACAAGTTTTTTTAATTATAAATGGTATTTTTTGAAAGTATGAATACTGACAGCTAAGAAAGAATCACTAATAGATTCCTAAATTTTTGTTCCATAACTGTACCTATACAAACTTTTTTTGAATTAAAAAGAAAGAAAAACAAGAAAACTTGTTGGCATCGAGTCGATTCCAACACATCGTGACCCTATAAGAGAGAATAGGATTGACCAAGAGGGTTTCCAAGCAGGGACTGGTGGATTTGCACTGCCTACCTTTTGGTTATCAGCGGACCTCTTAAAATACAATACTCCATTTAAATATCTGTACACAATTAGAATAAAAAGCAAGTAGTTCAAAATTAAAATGTTTAAGTATCATAAATGAGTATACTTTTTGCTTATTAAAATATCTAATTTAGACTTCCAGCAAAATGGCGCTCTAGGCAGAAGCACCATGCCGTCCCTCCATAGCAAAGATCTGATAAACTAAGCCAAGCAGAGAAAACAGCAATCCTGAAACCCAAAAACATCAAATGAAGAGATAAAGAACTCAGCCAAGCACCAAATGGAGTGAGAAAACTGACAGAGAAAGGAGAGCAAGGAGAGATTCATGCAGAGGTCCTCTATCAGCTAAGCAGCATGGATCAGCCGTCTTGGACCCCTATCAGAGACCAGCAAATAGGGAGTACGAGAAAGCAGCTTCACGGAACTTCCAACAGGAGACAAAACAACCGGTAATTTGTGATATACACTTTCCCACCCCCTACCCTTCTTCAACCCCACATGGCCTCCTCTGCTACCCGCAGCCACAGTCTTTCATCCAGGAAGCACCAGCTGCTTGGATTCCACAACCCACACTGGCCAGCTCCCTGAGTGCCATTTGTTGTCTTCTGGTGTCACTTTTTTCTGCTTCTTTTGATTTCTTCCTTAACTCTCACCATCTCTCCCTCCTTTTGCTCAAATACCTGGCTCTGGGTGCCATCTTTACTTCTTCCTAAGGGGCTGCAGAGATCTGTTTGAGTATGGAACTGTTTCCCGGTCTAGGCTGCCATGCTGGTGGGATCCTGGTGCTTTTGTTTGTTTGTTTGTTTTCAATTCTTTGTTTGTTTTCTTTTTCCTTTCTCAAGTTGGGAGCCCCGTTCTGGCCGGGCAGTACTATGCAGCTTGGGACCTACCCCCTCAGCTTACACAGATTTGCAGAAGGATCCTTGAGAGCCTTTCTTTTTTCGTGTTTTTTTTTTCTTTCTGTTTTTTGGGGGGCTTTATTGATCTTTCTTTTTTTAATTGGTTTTGTTTTCTTTTCCCTCTTTTTGCCTTTTTCTCTTTCTTCATTATTCAGTTTCTTGTCTCTCTATACCTTTCTTCTCTTCCTGTTCCCTGAACACCTGGCACTGAATACCTCTATGCCTTCTAGCCAGGCTGTACTGCAACACCTGGGAAAAACTTACCCAGACCTCGTAACTGCACCAGTGGGATCCCAGGGAGCTTTGCTGTTCTTTTTTCTTTCAAATTTTTATTTATTCATTCTTTTCTTTTTTTTAATTCTTCCCCTGTTTGTTTTTCTCCACTTCATAGCCTCTCATCTCTCCACTCCAATGGCAAGTTCCCTTAGCACACTTTTTTCTTTGTTTGTATGTTTTTGCCTCCTGTTCCTCTCTCCTCTCTACCATATCCATCTTAGCTCCACACATAACAATCTCCCCCCTCCTTCCTACCTACCTGCACCATGCATTTAACATCACACCACCAAGCAGCACAGGCACGGCCTACTGGAACCTGCCCTGCACTGATTACCGACCCACCCTGCTGGTTGTAGTAAGTGCCACAAACGACCCATCCCAGCAACTCCTCTTCAGGTACACCTGTACTGCTGTAACATATATGAGTGACTGACCCTGCCAATTGGAGAAAGAGGTAAAAAGTATCATGCCCAAAGACAAGCAAACAATGAAGAACACACAGCACATCTACTCAGACATAGACAAATAAAAAAAAAGGACAAAACAAACAAATCTACAATCGATAAATGAGAAAATAAAGTACCGAACGCCCCGAAGACAGCAGACAATATCAAAACATTCACAAAAACAGTACAGGATGGTTCCAGTAGGTTTCAAAAATAAAACACCAGATGACTTTTCAGTGGGAGAAAAGGCACTAGAATTACCTGATAGGGAATTCAAATCTCTAATACTCAGAATTCTCCAAGAGTTGAAGCAAAAAGCGGACAAAAATCAGGATGGAAAAAGCAGACAAATTCATGGAAAATACATACAAAAAAATGAAAGAATTCAGGAAAATAAAGCAGGAACAAAATGCCAAAATAAATTCATAACTAGAAATTATACAAAAAAAATTAGAAATCCAAAAGATAAACAACAAGATTTCAGAAATGGACAGTGTCATAGAAGGGCTGAGGAGCAGATTTAAAACAATGCAAGACAGGATGAGTGGAACTGAAGACAAACATTTGGATAAAACACTTTTGAGGAAAACTCAGAAAAAAGAACAAAGAAAAATGAAGAGACCCTGAGAATTATGTGGGATACAATCAAAAGCAAAAATTTGCACGATTGGAGTTCCAGAACAGAGGAAGAAAACAGAAAACACAGACAGGATCATTGAAGAACTGCTGACAGAAAACGTCCCCAATATCATGAAAGATGAAAAGCTGACCATCCATGAAGCTCAACGAACCCCATATAGGATAGACCCCAAAAGAAAATCACCAAGGCATATTATAATCACACTCACCAAAACCAAAGGCAAACAAAGAGTCCTGAGAGCAGCTCGTGAAAACAAGAAGTCACATACAGAGGAGAAACAATAAGAATAAGCTCAGATTATTCTGCAGAAACCATGGAGGCAAGAAGGCAATGGGATGACATATACAAAATCTTGAAAGAAAAAAACTGCCAGCCAAGAATAATCTGTCCTACAAAACTCTCGTTCAAATGTGATGGTGAAATTAGGACATTTCCAGATAAACAGAAATTAAGGGAATATGTAAAAACCAAACCAAACTTACAAAAATTATTAAAGGGAGTACTTCGGTCTGAGAACAATAAAACTTCAGCTAACAGGAAGTATCTAGGACGCAGGATCATACCAGCCAGATACCAGTCTAGGAAATGAACTCTCAAGGACTATCCAAAACAAAAAGAAATACAAGAGGGAATCAGAGAAATTAATCTGCAAATGACAACAACATCAGAACAATAAAACAGGGAATAAACGGTGTAGGTATAGAACCTTCTAATGGAGAGGAAAGCAAGGTGACCAAGTAATAATAGACTGCTTAAAACTTAGAAAGATAAAGGTAAATGTCATGATAACCGCAAAGAAAGTTAACAAACCTACTCAAAAAAATAAAGAGTAAAAACATAAAGTCTCAGCAAAAACAAAACTTACAAAAAAAAAGAAATGAAAAAAAAAAGGCTACAAACAAAAGTAATTCAGCACAGGAGAGTAAGAAGAACAAAGAAAACATCAGCACCACAAAAAAAAAAAAAAAAGCACTACAAAATGACAGCAACAAACTCACATCTATCAATAACTACACTGAATGTAAATGGAATCAATCCACCCATAAAGTGATGGAGAGTGACAGAATGGACAAAAACCAGGATCCATCAATATGCTGTCTACAAGAGACACAACTCAGAAACAAAGATGTGAATTTATTAAAAATTAAAGGTTGGAAAACAATATATCAAGCTAACAACTACCAAAAAAGAGCAGGAGTGGCAATGCTAATCTCAGATAAAATAGACTTTAAAACAAATCCACCATAAAAGACAAAGAAGGACACTATATAATGATTAAGGGGATGATCCATCATGAAGACATAGCCATAATAAACATCTATGCACCCAGGGACAGGGCTCCAAAATACATAAAACAAACTCTAACAACACTGAAAAGTGACATTGACAGTTCCACAATAATAGTAGTAGACTTCAACACACTACTCTCAGTAAAGGACAGACCATCTAAAAAGAAACTCACCAAGATACGGAAGACCTAAAGGGCACAATCAGCCGACTGGATGTCATAGACATATATACAACACTCCATCCAACAGCTGCAAAGTACACATTATTTTCCAATGAAAATGGAATGTTCTCCAGAATAGACCACATCTTAGGCCACAGAGCAATCCTCAACAAGATCCAAAACACTGAGATAATTCAAAGTATCTTCTCTGAACACAATGCTATCAAGATAGAAAGTAACAACTGAAGAGCAAGGAAAAAAAATCAATTACATGGAAACTGAATAATACCCTGCTGATGCATCACTGGGTAATAGAAGACAACAGAGACAGAATAAAAAAATTCCTAGGATCAAATGAGAATGAAAACACATCATACCAAAACCTTTGGGACACAGCAAAGGAGGAAAATTTATAGCAATAGATGCACACATCAATAAAGAAGAAAGGGACAAAATCAAAACATTAACTACACAACTCAAACAAACAGAAAGAGAATGGCAAAAAGGGCCCACAGCCACTGGAAGAAAGGAAATAATAAAGATCAGGCAGAAACAAATGAAATAGAGAACAGAAAAACAATAGAAAGAATCTACAAAACCGAAAGTTGGTTCTTTGAAATAATCAACAAAACTGACAAACCACTGGCCAGACTGACAAAAGAAAAATAGGAGAGGATGCAAATAACCCAAATAAGAAATGAAATGGGTGACACTACAAGAGACCCAACTGAAATAAAAAGGATCATAACAGAATATTATGAAAAACTATACTCCAACAAATTTGAGAACCTAGAGGAAATGGACAAATTTCTAGAAACACATTGCCTACCCAAACTACAACAAAGTGATGTTGAAAATCTGAACAGACCCATAACAAGAGAAGAGACTGAAAAGGTAAAAAAAAAAAAAAAAAAACTCCCAACAACAACAAAAAAATGCCTTGACCAGATGGCTTCACTGGAGAATCTACAAAACATTCACAGAAGAGCTTGTACTAGTACTACTCATTTCAGAGAATAGAAAAGGAAGCAAAACTTCCAAATTCATTCTATGAAGCCATCATAATGCTGATACCAAAACCAGGCAAAGATGCCACAAAAAAAGAGAATTACAGACCAATAGCTCTCATGAATATAGATGCAAAAATTCTCAACAAAATTCTAGGCAATAGAATTCAGCATCATATCAAAAAAATAATACACCACAACCAAGTAGGATTCATGCCAGTTATGCAAGGATGGTTCAACATTTGAAAATCAATCAATGTAATACACCACATAAATAAAAGGAAAGAAAAGAATCACATGATTATCCCAACTGAAGCAGAAAAGGCATTTGACGAAGTCCAATACCCATTCCTGATAAAAACTCTCAATAAAATAGGTACAGAAGGGAAATTTCTCAACATAATAAAGGGCATCTACGCAAAACCAACGGGCAACATCATTCTTAATGGAGAGAGGCTGAAAACATTCCCCTTAAGAACAGGAGCAATACAAGGATGCCCTTTATAACCACTCCTGTTTAACATTGTACTGCAAGTGCTAGCTAGAGCAAGGCAAGAAAAAGAAATAAAGGACATTCAAATCGGTAATGAAGACGTTAACCTGCCCCTGTTTGCAGATGATATGATACTATGCATAGAAAACCCTAAAGACTCCAAGAGAAATCTACTGGTACTAATAGAAAGATTCAACAGGGTAGCAGGATACAAGATAAACATACAAGAATCAATTGGATTCCTATACAACAGTAAAGAGAATGATGACAAGGAAATCAGGAAAACAATACCATTTATAATAGCCCCTTAAAAAATAAAATCCTTGGGAATAAATCTAATCAGGGATGTAAAATACCTATACAGAGAAAACCACAAAAGACTACTGCAAGAAACTCAAAGGGATCTACATAAATGGAAAAACATACCATGCTTATTGATAGGTAGACTCAACATTGTGAAAATCACAATTCTACCCAAAGGGATCTGTAAATACAATGCAATCCCAATTCAAATTCCAACAACATTCTTCAAAGAGACGGAAAAACTAATCATTAACTTTATATGGAAAGGGAGGAAGACTGAATAAGTAAAGCACTACTGAAGAAGAAGAAGAAAGTTGGAGGACTCACACTACCTGACTTCAGAACCTACTATACAGCTACAGTATTCAAAACAGCCTGGTACTGGTACAATCACAGATACATTGACCAATGGAACAGAATTGAGAACCCAGATGTAAATCCATCTGCCTAGGGTCAGCTGAACTTCGACAAGGGCCCAAAGTCCATCAAATGGGGAAAAGACAGTCTTTTTAACAAATGGTGCTGGCCAAACTGGATATCCATCTGCAAAAAAATGAAACAGGACCCATACCTCACACCATATACAAAAACTAATTCAAAATGGATCAAAGACCTAAATATGAAGCCCAAAACTATAAAGTTCATAGAAGAAAAAATAGGACCAATGATACAGGCCCAAATACATGGCTTTAACAGGATACAAACCATAACCATCAACACACAAACCACAGAAGATAAACTAGATAACTTGGATCTTCTAAATCTAACACCTATGCTCTTCCAGAGACTTCATCAAAGAGTAAAAAGAGAACCTACAGACTGGGAAAAAATTTTTGGACCTTACAAGTCAGAGAAAAGTCTAGTCTCCATAATCTACAAGACAATCCAACACCTCTACAACAAAAAGACTAATAATCCTATTAAAAAATAGGCAACGGAAGAGAACAGACACTTCACCAAAGAAGACATTCAGATGGCCAACAGACACATGAGGAAATGCAATCGATTACTAGCCATTAGAGAAATGCAAATTAAAACCACAATGAGATACCATCTCACCCCGACATTACTACACGAATCAAAAACACTGGAAATAAAAATGTTGGAGGGGCTACGGGGAGATCGGAACTCTTATGCACTGCTGGTGGGAATGCAAAATGATACAACCATTTTGGAAAATGATATGGCAGTTCCTTAGAAAGCTAGAAATAGACACACCATATGATCCAGCAATCCCACTCCTAGGAATATATCCTAGAGAAATAAGAGTCATCACTCGAACAGATGTATGCACACCTATGTTCATGGCAGCATTGTTCACAATAGCAAAATGATGGAAACAACCTAGATGCCCATCAACAGATGAATGGATAAACAAACTATGGTACTTACACACAATGGAGTACTATGCAATGAGAAAGAACAACAATGAATCTGTGAAGCATCTCATAACATGGATGAAACTGGAGGCCATTATGCTGAGTGAAGTAAGTCAATCACAAAAGGGCAAATATTGTATGAGATCTCTATATTAAAAACCCATGAACAAGTTCACACACAAAAAGTAACAATCTTTGTTGGTTACCAGAGATGGGAGGGGTGGGGGGGAAATACTAAATAGGCAATAGATAAGTGGTAACTTTGGTGAAGGGTGAGACAGTACACAATACAGGGGAAACTAGCACAACTTGTACAAGAAAAGGTCATGGAAGCCCCATAGACACATCCAAACTCCCTGAGGGACTGAATTGTTGGGCAGAGGGCTGTGGGGACCATGGTCTCAGGGAACATCTAGCTCAATTGTCATAACACAGTTTATAAAGACAATGTTCTACATTCTACCTTGGTGAGTAGCGTCTGGGGTCTTAAAAGCCTATGAGCGGCCATCTAAGATGAACCACTGGTCTCATCCCTTCTGGAGCAAGGGAGAATGAAGAGAACAGGATACAAGGAAAAGATTAGTCCGAAGGACTGATTGTCCACAGCTACCAAGGCCTCCACCGGACTGAGTCCAGTATAGCTACATGGTGCCTGGCTACCACCACTGACTGCTCTGACCAGGATCACAACAGAGGGTTCTGGACAGAGCTGGAGAAGAATGTAAAACATAATTCTAACTCACAAAAAAAAAAGACCAGATTTACTGGCCTAAAGGAGACTGGAGAAACCCTGAGAGCATGGCCCCCAGACATCCTTTTAGCTCAGTGGTGAGGTTATCTCCGAGTTTCACCGTTCAGCCTGGGAATGGACAGCCCCGTAAAACCAAATGAGACTAACGAGGTACAGGAGTCCAGTGACAAGGGCTAGAAGGCAGAAGGGGACAAGGAAGCTGGTGATAGGAACCCAAGTTTGGGTAAGGATATTGTTGATGTGTTGTGAGATTGTTAACCATTGTCATAGGGCAACATTTGTAATAACTGTTAAATGAGAAACTATTTTGTTCTGTAAGCCTTCATCTTAAGTGAGAATAACAGCACAATTGGAAGAGAGTAGTCAATGTCACTGAACTGTGCATGTAAAAATTTTTGAAATGGTGTATCTTTGGCTACATGTATTTTCACCAAAAAAAAGGTTGAGAAGTTAGAAGGTTGATATGTTGTGGGGTTGTTAACCAATGTCATAAAACAATACGTGTGCTATTGTTTCATGAGAAACTATTTGTTCTGTAAGCCTTCACCTGAAGTAGAATAAAAAAAAAAAAAAAAAGAGAAAAGCCTGTGAGCAGCCATCTAAGATACTCCACTGGTCTCATCCCTTCTGGAGCAAGGTAGAAAGAAGAGAACAGGACACAAGGAAAAGATTAGTCTGAAGGACTAATGGACCACAGCTACCAAGGCCTCCACCGGACTGAGTGCAGTACAGCTAGATGGTGCCCGGCTACCACCACTGAATGCTCTGACCAGGATCACAACAGAGGGTTCTGGACAGAGCTGGAGAAGGATGTAGAGCAAAATTCTAACACAGAAAAAAAGTCCAGATTTATTACCCTAAAGGAGACTGGATAAATCCCGAGCCCCCTTACACCCTTTTAGCTCGGTGGTGAAGTCACTTCCAAGGTTCACTGTTCAGCTGGGGATAGGACCCCCATAAAACAAAATGGGGCTACTGAGGCACAGCAGTCCAGGGACAAGCGCTAGAAGGCAGAAGGGGACAAGAAAGCTAGTGATAGGGAACCCAAGGTTGAGTGAGGACAGTGTTGATGTGTACTGAGGTTGTTAACCATTGTCATAAGGCAACATGTGTACTAACTGTTTAATGAGAAACTATTTGTTCTGTAAACCTTCACCTGAAGTAAAATAAAAAAAAAAAAAATTAAAAACTAAATAAAATAAAATAAAATATCTAATCTAGTTTGGATTGATGTAGATACCATTAGAAGAAATACTGTGTCTATGTGGTTTTAAACCATTTTTGAGGTATCAATTATATAACTTAAAATTCACTTATGTAATAATATATGTTAATGATTTTTTTTATTTTACACAATTTTGTAAGCATCACCACAAATGAGTTTTAAAACTTTTCCATCATAGCAAAAAGAACTTTCTTGCTTATTTATAATTGATCCACTTTCCCACTCTCAACCGCAAGAAACTACTAATCCACTTTCTGTTTCTATATATTTGTCTTTACTGAACATTTTACATAAATGGACTTATAGCATACTTATGTGTGTGTGTGTTTGCAATGTTTTGTTTCAGTAACTCTCAAGTAGAAAACTCATTGCAATGGTATTTCCTATTTGACCTGTAGGTTACTAAGTGTATGAATTTCCTAAATCTGAGGATATGCCAGATATTTTTCTGTTATTGATAGCTCATTTAATTCTTTTACAGTCTGAACATATATCATCTCTATTTTTTTTAATATTTATTAAGGCTTGTTTTAATGAGCCCTGATGGTGTAGCAGTTAAGCTTGGCTGCTAACGAAAACATTGGTGGTTGGAACCCATCACCTGCTCTGTGGGAGAAAGATATGGCAGTCTGTGTGTATAAAAATTATAGCCTTGAAAACCATGTGGGTAGTTGTATCAGTTCTATAGGGTCACTATGAGTCAGAATCTATTTGTCAGCAACTTTCTTTTTTAAAGTTTATTTTATGGTAAGAATATGTTCTATCTTGGTGAGTGTTCTATGCGCAATTGATAAAAATGTGTATTCTGCTGTCGTAGGGTAAAGTTGTCTAAGTTGTTGTTGTTGTTAGAAGCCATCAAGTTGATTCCAACTAATAGTGACCCTATGTACAACAGAATAAAACATTGCCCGGTCCTGTGCCATCCTCACAACTTTTGTTATGCTTGAGCGCATTGTTGCAGCCATTGTCAATCCATCCCCTTGAGGGTCTTCCTCTTTTTTGCTGACCTTCTACTTTACCAAGCACAATGTCCTTTTCCAGGGACTGATCCCTCCTGATAACATGTCCAAAGTATGGGAGACAAGTCTTGCCATCCTCACTTCTAAGGAGCATCCTGGCTGTACTTCTTCCAAGACAAAATTGTCTATACAGAGGTCAAATTGGTTGACAGTGTTATTCAAGTCATCCGAATCCTTACTGGTTTTCTGCCTCCTGATTTTCTCAATTATTTAACAAAGAGTGTTGAAATCTACAAAATATACTTGTAGATTTGGTGGATTTATCTATTTTTCCTTTCAGGTCTATTTTCAACAGGTATACGATTTTTCTTGATAGATCCCCTCCCCCCCCCCCTTTCAGTACTTTAAAAATGTCATTCTTTCCTCTGCTGACATTTTTCTGGTAAGAAGTCTGCTATAATTTTTATCCTTCGATGTTCTAGCTTTGAGATTTGGTGTTTGTCACTAATTTGGAAAATTATTTGCTGTATTTCTTCAAATATTTCTTCTGTCCATTCTTTCTTCTATTTCTGGGATTCCAATTATGAATGTTAGACTGTTTAGTATTATCCCACATTGCTTGAATGATCTCTTCTGTTTATTTAACTCTGTTTTTCTTTTTGCATTTCAGTTTGAGTAATTTTTATTGACTCATCTTCACAACCATTGATTCTTTCTTTGACTGTCAAGACTACTGAGGAGTCTGTCAAAGGCATTCCCTTTTTATAATTCCTAGCATTTTCATTTGATGATTTCTTATAGTTTCCATCTCACCACTGAAACCATACATCTGATCTCTCATGTAATATACCTTTCCGTATATCAATGTAATCATATATCATTCAAATTTCCTATTTCACTGTTCCAACAGCTTAGTAAAATTTTAGTCTGGTTCTAACGATTTCTTTGTTTCTTCAGATTGTGGGTTTTTTCTTTTGCTTTTTTGAATGCCTTGTACTTGTTTTGTTGAAAGATGAACATGTTCTATAGTACGGCAGATACTGAGTCAAATATTTGTTATGATTGGAGATGAGCACACCTTTCCTCCCTCTTGGTCTTTAGTATAAGGCTTTGCCTTAGCTGGGTAACAACTTGGGGCTGAGTTGTTTCAGGTTTTTTTAAAATTTTTTTGCTGTGGTTATCCGCAGTGCTCCAGAAGCTTTAAAAATATTTCACAAATTAATTTGTATATGGTGCAGGTTCATTTGCCAAATGTTTTTCTCAGTGTCTGCTCCAGACTTGGCTTTGGGTATGCCCACTTGGCTTGGGTCTTCCCTTTTTACCTCTCCCCAGAAAGAATCTGACCCCTACAGCTCTTCCTATTATATCTACCGATATTTTTATTTGCTACGTATTAGCTTGGTGGTAGGGAGCAGCGGAAAAATGCCATTCGCTGATACTGTGATTAAGCCTCTTTCTTATGCAGGTACTGTGAATCTGAGACCACTCATATTTAACATATTTATGTAGTTGAATTAATGTATAACATATTGCTAGTTGTTTTACTAGGAACCCTGGTGGTACAATGGTTAAGCACTCAACTGCTAACCAGAAGGCTGGTGGTTTGAACCCAGTAGTGGCTGCACAGGAAAAAAGACTTGGCAATCTACTCCCGTAAAGACTACAGCCTAAGCAACCCTATGGGACAGTTCTACTCTGTCCTATAGGTTTTATATGAGTCAGAATCGAGTTGTTGGCACACAACAACAGTGGTTTTCCATTTGTTCTATCTGTTCTTTTTCCTCACTCACCTGTCTTTTGGTATTCTGTCTCATTAACTGTGCTTATTTTGTTATTTTATCTACACTTTTAGCTTATTATTTATTTATTTTTCTTCGTTTAACTCTATAGCTTACAATATGCGTCTTTAATCAAAAGAAGCCTGTCCTCAACATCATACCACTTCATGTGTAGTGTAAGCACTTTAAGCAGTATATCCCCACATTTTTCTTCCCATACTTTGTGTTATTTTTGTTAATAGTACTATGCTTACATCAATTTATACACACAATACAGTGCTATCAGTTTTGCTTTACAGAGCTATCTATCAGAACAATTAAAAACAAGAAAATTATTTTATTTTCTTCATGTTCAATTCTCTTCTTTTGCTGTTTGTAAATTCAAGTTTCTATCTGGTATGATATTCCTCTACTTGAAGATTTTTCTTTAATATTTTTACAGTATAAGTCTAACTTATATGCATGTGAAATCTATGCGATGAATAAGGAAGACTGAAGAAGAATTGATGCATTTGAATTATGATGCTGGCAAAGAATATTGAATATACCAGGGATTGCCAGAAGAACAAACCAATCTGTCTTGGGAGAAGTACAGCCAGAATACGTCTCGGAAGCAAGAATGGTGAAACTTAGTCTAAATTACTTTGGACATCTTTTCAGTAGGGACCAGTCCCTGGAGAAGGACATCATGCTTGGTAAAGTAGTGGGTCAGTGAAAAAGAGAAAGATCTTTAAAGATACGGATTGAAGCAGTGGCTGCAATAATGGGCTCAAACAAAGCAAATATTGTAAGGATTATGCAGCTTGGCATTTAGTGACCTACTCTCCGAAAACAAACAGGAGCAGTGGTGTCACAATAGGAGCCCTGGTGGCAGAGTGGTTAAAGCACTCAGCTGCTCATGGAAAGGTTGGTGGTTTGAACTCACTAGCCAATCTGTGGGAGAAAGATGTGGCAGTCTTCCTCTGTGAAGATTCACAGCCTTGGAAACAATATGGGGCAGTTCTCTTCTGTCCTATAGGGTTTCTATAAGTCAGAACTGGTTCCATGGCAGTGAGTAAACGAGTGAGGTGGCACAGTGGTTAAGAGCTTGGCCAGTAACTCTAAGGTTGGTGGTTCAAACCCACCCTGTAGCTCCACAGGACAAAGACTTGGTGATCTGCTTCCGTAAAGATTTACAGTCAAGAAAACTCTATGAGGCAGTTATACTCTGTTACATGGGGTCGATATGGGTTAGAATCGACTTGATGACATATAACAACTACAGTAATTGCCCTATGAACTTAGCTTTCCAATGGTTTCAAGAAAAGTCATTACACTTTCTTCTCGTTTATCAGCTGTCTTATTATCAGACATTTCACATTTACAACAATAGTAAAAAATCTATCTATTTTGCATGTTGATGATGTATGTCTGGCAGGAATGAATGCTGAGGTGCGAGGCACGAGTCACCAGATTTTATGGTTAAGATTATGTGTCAACTTGGCTGGGCAATGATTCTCAGTGGTTTGGCAGTTATGTAATGATGTAATCTAGCAGTTATATAATGATGTAACTTCCATATCTGTTGTTAGGAGCCATCAAGTCAGTTATGACTCATAGCAACCCTATGTACAGCAGAAAGAAACACTGCCTGGTCCTGTGCCATCCTCACAATCCTTGCTATGTTTAAGGCCATTGTTGCAGTCACTGTGTCAATCCATCTCATTAAGGATCTTCCTCTTTTTTGCTGACCCTCTACTTTACCAAGCATGATGTCCTTCTCAGTGGACTGGTCCCTACTGATAACATGTCCAAAGTAGGTGAGACGAAGTCTCACAATCCTCACATCTAAGAAGCATTCTGGCTGTACTTTTTTCAAGATAGATTTGTTTGTTCTTCTGGCAGTCCATGGTATATTCAATATTTTTCACCAACATCATAATTCAAATGCATCCATTCTTCTTTATTTATCCCCATTGAATAATATTCTTGGAATAATATTTTCTTCTCCAGCTATTATTCAATATCCATCTTATGTCTGACCCCTCTGTGGAGGTTTTTCTCAATACTCTAGCCTACATTAAAGTCTAAACTTCAGAAGATTTTATTTTTTCATCCAAAGTATGTCATTGAGCCGTGTATATCTTACCTCCTTATGACTTAGACGTCTGATGTCTCAGTGGCTAGTATAATAGGTATTGGATGATGGTGATTATAATAGTGATGATGAAGATATTTATGGTGATGATATGAACCATAAAGGTTTTGAGAGATATAATTGTTCACAAAAAAGTGTTACATCAGAATCCAATGAGACAAGGTTGCTTGTTCTTATACATTTTCCCCAGATAGATGATATATTGTATGTCACACAGGATATTACAAAAGTCCTATTTTCATTTAAAGTTACAAATCAGTTTTATTGTTAACACTAAAGAGACAAGAAAAGAAAAAAAGAAAGAAAGAATGCCTAATATCTAGCTTTGGCAGTAGAAAAATAAGCTGTGTCCTAACATTTAATTTCAATCTTATATGAGACATAGCTACATCTTTTGAAGAATGCTGTGACCTATGTGATTATATTTGTTCCAAATGCCAGTGAAGGTTTCCGGGCAATGAAAGTATATATTTTTGAATGTAGAACTCTGTATATTGACTGTTGTTGAAAATTATGAAGTTATATGTGCTGAACTAAGAAATTTCAAGAGCCAATTAAGGAAAATTTTTTGAATACTTCCATAATTGCTGAATCTTTTTTCAATGAAAGGAAGAAAATATCAATTTTATAGAAACATACAGAAATAAGTCTATTACCACAATAATGAAACTGGGACTAGTAGTAGCAGCTTGCATTTGTATTATACTTAATATTATATAAAGCAATATATCATGTATCACTACATTAAATTTGATCTTCTCAACAACCATTGGTATGAAATATAATACTAATTTTTATTGAGGCTAGGATTGTGATTCAAGATTGACTTACCATATTTTTACACAAATAATGTGTGCTTTCCATGTTTGTTTGCCAAACTGTTCCCTCCCCACCAAGGTATTTTCATAAGCACGCTATGCTAAGTTTTTTTACAGCAACATGTAAAACAAATTGGCATAGTGGCCCTTATGAAAACACCTCACAAAATGAGGAGAGGAAGTAGTTGTCAAACAAATGTAGAAGGCACACATTATTTGCATAATACAGTAGTATCTGTCAATCACTCTACTGAGTCCATTACTTTAATCTTCATTACAAATGTGTAGGATAGGTACTGTCTTGTCCTTCTTACTAGATGAGTTAGGCAAGGTAGATGCTATTCATGAAATTTTACAGCAAAAAAGTATATTCAGAATGTCAAGATTAGTCAAAACTTTTAGAGCAAGCAACCGATTAAACAAGACCACGAACCCTGGTCTCTTAAAAACAAATTTGGTATTCTATTAGTAATTCTTTTAATTTCTAAACTTTCTAATTTCAGTAGCAATTCCTACAAAAGATAAAACTAACATTCATAAAAATAATGTAAATAAATATTGGACTATTTTAGAGCCGCAACTAAGAATCAAATTGTGTTTTATTCTTTTAGCATCTAAAAATGTCATGAAAGACAGCAGTGAGGAAAAACTCTCGTACTTGGCAGAGTCTCAAGCATATGCCTTAGCAGGAACAATATTTGAAGGCCAGAGACTAGAAGGTTTGAGGAAGAGGATTTTGGATGTGTATATAGGACTAGTCACAGTGTTTGTAAATCTTTGAGTGTCATATCATAGAGATGGAGCCCTTGTGGTGTAGTGGTTAAGAGCTTGGCTGCTAACCAAAAGATCAGCAGTTCAAATCCACCAGCTGATCCTTGGAAACCCTATGGGGCAGTTCTACTCTGTCCTCTAGGGTTGCTATGAGTCAGAATCGACTCGACGACAATGGGTTTGCTTTGATTTTTGGTATCAGATTGATGAACAGAGGCGACTGTAAACAACTACTTGGTAGAGTGACTTATTCAGGGGAGATCAGCCAGCTTCTCTCCTCAGCCTTACCATATGGGGTCCTAAAATGAACAAACCATGGAGGCTATGTAAAGTTCGGATAACATGAGGTCACATTCACAAAGGTTAATCTAGCCAACATCACAGCTGTATGTTCAGTCTATAAGGAGAGACAAGGAACACTAAGCCGTCAATATTGTACCATAGCTCACGGCCTCGGGGTAGTCAGCTTCTTGGAGGCAAGTTATTTATACTGAAACTATACCATTCAGAAGGGGCAGCAATTTTTCCGTAATAGAATTGATACATGTTATAGGTAAGGGTTCACCCTCCTTGCCAACATTGCTTCTGCCAACACCAAAACCCACAAGTTCACAATTATCTGAATTACTGATATGTGACCCAGCACAACATAACTCCAGACTAAGGGACTGAGATTTTGGCAAAGAAGGTGCAATAATGAGTCTAAGAAACTCACTTATTCTATCATGTATAGCATGATTGAGAAGATTGTCAACATATAAAAGATTGGTGAGAAGTCTGGTTCCAGATCAAAATCCTATGTGTGATAATTTAGGCCTGGCCATAAGCAATTATGAAGTCTTTTTCTGGCAGGCCTCATTAGGTAAAGCAGCCCTTTCCAAAACAGACTTGGTACACAGCCAGAGCACTGCAGTCTCTGGAGGGAATAGCAGTAAAGGACTCATAACCCCACACCCCTTCACCGCTTTCCCCGCAACTGATGGCCATGCTCATATGCATTCCTAGCCCAGGTACCTCCGTTTGGAGGTCTCCTTACAAAGAGGGGGAGCTAAACAGAGACGATTTTCAGGCACCTCTGCTCAGACCTCCTTATCGATGACCTTGACTAAAACACTCTTCTCCACTCTGACTCAATTTTTTTCCACTCCTAGCCATTCTTCTTTTCTACGTGACCCCAACCCTGCTTCCACATCCATAAAATGGCAGAAGACTTTTGGCCAGTGCTAGTCAGCAATGAGACAATTTGTCCCACCTGCATAGCATGTCATCTGACCCTTCCCCCACCCCTGCACTGTTCCATAGGAAAAAATAATAGAATGGGGAACTCTTCACTTTCCTTTTTATCCTCTTGATTATACTATCACAGGAAATAAATAAAAGCTCAATTATTACTTTCTATTAAGCTTGTTGCCCTAACTGGCCACCTCAACACTTGACATTTCTGATAATTAGAATATTCAGAACAGCTTGTGTTAGTAGGACAGCATCCTTCAAAATGCATTGTACAAGTGACTCCAACAGCTATTATATGGTATTGCATCTCCAACAGCCAGAATCCACAGTTCCAACAATCAAGGATTGGCCTCTCTCATACCTCCCAGTTTTGTACTTGGTGATTTTTGTGCTTTCCATTCTTGCAAATTTTGTCTCCGCATGATTAAGTGCTCTGGACCACAAGGTCACAGTAAGTATCCTGTTTAACTAGCTGTCAAATAAAGGAATTACTATACTGGGTAGGATCATCAGCTTTGATGATTTAAAAGTCTAGCAGAGCTGATACGTGATATGGGTTTGATTGACTATATTTGGAAATTAGGGTACTCATTGAATAAACTCTCATCTTTCCAAAACTGTTAATAATAGTAAATGGACAATTGAAGTAAGTGATTTCAGTTTAATGAGGGAATGGGAGTAGAGTTTTAGAAAACTCATCCATGAAGCTCTGGGTCAACCTACTGAGCACACAGCATAGAGTAACAGAAGTCCAGAATAAGGATGATAAACATTTAGGATGGTAGTAGAGAAAGTGGCAATGAATTTTTTTTTTACGCTTTTTTTTTTTTTTTATTGTACTTCAGGTGAAGGCTTACAGAACAAATAGTTTCTCATGAAACAGTAGTACACATACTGTTTTATGACATTGCTTAACAACCCCACAATATGTCAACCCTCTAACTTCTCAACCTTTTTTTTTTTGGTGAAAATACATGTAGCCAAAGATACACCATTTCAAAAATTTCTACATGCACAGTTCAGTGACGTTGACTACGCTCTTCCAATTGTGCTGCTATTCTCACTTAAGATGAAGGCTTACAAAACAGAATAGTTTCTCACTTAACAGTTACTACACGTTGTCCTATGACAATGGTTAACAATCTCACAACATACCAACAATATACTTACTCCACCTTGGGTTCCCTATCACCAGCTTCCTTGTCCCCTTCTGCCTTCTGGCCCTTGTCACTGGACTACTATACCTCATTAGTCCCATTTGGTTTTACGGGGCTGTCCATTACCAGGTTGAACGGTAAACCTCGGAGATAACTTCACCACTGAGCTAAAAGGGTGTCTGGGGGCATTACTCTTGGGGTTTCTCCAGTCTCCTTTAGGCCAGTAAATCTGGTCTTTTTTTGGGAGTTAGAATTATGTTCTACCTCCTTCACCAGATCTGTCCAGAACCCTCTGTTATGATCCTGGTCAGAGCAGTCAGTGGTGGTAGCCGGGCACCATCTAGCTGTACTGGACTCAGTCCGGTAGAGGCCATGGAAGCTATGGTCCATTAGTCCTTTGGACTAATCTTTTCCTTGTATCCTGTTCTCTTCATTCTCCCTTGATCCCAAAAGGATGAGACTAATGCAGTATCTTAAAGGGCTGCTCACAGGCTTTTAAGACCCCAGACACTACTCACCAAGGTAGAATGTAGAACATTGTCTTTATAAACTGTGTTATGCCAATTGAGCTAGATGTTCCCTGAGACCATGGTCTCCAGAGCCCTCCGCCCTGCAATTCAGTCTCTCAGGGAGTTTGGATGTGTCTATGGGGCTTCCATGACCTTTTCTTGTACAAGTTGTGCTAGTTTCCCCTGTATTATGTACTGTCTCACCCTTCACCAAAGATACCACTTATCTATTGCCTACTTAGTATTTCCTCCCCACCCTTCCCATCCCTGGTAACCAACAAAGATTGATACAATTTGTGTGTGAACCTTTTCATGGGTTTTTACAATAGAGGTCTCAGACAATATTTGTCCTTTTGTGATTGACTTATTCCACTCAGCATAAGGTCCTCCAGTTTCATGCATGTTAGGAGATGCTTCACAGATTAATTGTTGTTCTTTCTCATTGCATAGTACTCCATTGTGTGTATGTACCACAGTTTGTTTATCCATTCATCTGTTGATGGGCATCTAGGTTGTTTCCATCGTTTTGCTATTGTGAACAATGCTGCCATGAACATAGGTGTGCATATGTCTATTCGAGTGATGACTCTTATTTCTCTAGGATATATTCCTAGGAATGGGATTGCTGGATCGAATGGTATGTCTACTTCTAGCTTTCTGAGGAAGTGCCATATCATTTTCCAAAATGGTTGCATCATTTTGCATTCCCACCAGCAGTGCATAAGCATTCCTATCTCTCTGTAGCCCCACAAACATTTGTTATTTCCAGTGTTTTTGATTCATGCCAGTAATGCCGGGGTGAGATGGTATCTCAGTGTGGTTTTAATTTGCATTTCTCTAATGGCTAGTGATCGCGAGCATTTCCTCATGTGTCTGTTGGCCATTTGAATGTCTTCTTTAGTGAAGTGTCTGTTCATTTCCTTTGCCCATTTTTTAGTAGGATTATTTGTCTTTTTGTTGTAGAGGTGTTAGATTTTCTTGTAGCTTATGGAGATTAGACCTTTGTCTGACATGTACTGTCCAAAACTTTTTCCCCAGTCTGTAGGTTCTCTTTTTACTCTTTTAGTGAAGTATTTGAAGAGCATAGGTGTTTGATTTTTAGAAGATCCCAGTTATCTAGCTTATCTATTGGGGTTTGTGCATTGATGGTTATTGTATCCTGATAAAGCCGTGTATTAAGGCCTGTAGTTGTGGTCCTATTTTTTCTTCGATGAACTTCATAGTTTTAGGCTTTATATTTAGGGCTTTGATACATTTTGAAGTAGTTTTTGTATACGGCGTGAGGTATGGGTCCTATTTTGTTTTTTGCAGATGGATATCCAGTTTTGCCAGCACCATTTGTTAAAAAGACTGTCTTTCCCCCATTTGATGGACTTTGGGCCCTCGTCGAAGATCAGGTGACAGTAAGTGGATGGATTTACGTCTGCGTTCTCAATTCTGTTCCATTGGTCAATGTATCTGTCGTTGTACCAGTACCAGGCTGTTTTGACTACTGTAGCTGTATAGTAGGTTCTGAAGTCAGGCAGTGTGAGTCCTCCAACTTTATTCTTCTTCTTCAGTAGTGCTTTACTTATTCGGTCTTCTTTCCTTTCCATATAAAGTTAATGATTAGTTTTTCCATCTCTTTGAAGAATGTTGTTGGTATTTGGATCGGGAGTGTGTTGTATTTGTAAATTGCTTTGGGTAGAATTGTCATTTTCAAAATGTTGAGTCTGCCTATCCATGAGCATGTATGTTTTTCCATTTATATAGATCCCTTTGGGTTTCATGCAGTAGTGTTTTGTAGTTTTATTTCATAGGTCTTTTACATCCCTGGTCAGATTTATTCCTAAGTATTTTATCTTTTTAGGTGCTATTATAAATGGTATTGTTTTCCTGATTTCCTTTTCATCGTTCTCCTTATTGGTGTATAGGAATCCAACTGATTTTTGAATGTTTATCTTGTATCCTGCTACTCTGCTGAATCTTTCTATTAGTTCCAGTAGATTTCTTGTGGAGTCTTTAGGGTTTTCTATGTATAGTATCATATCATCTGCAAACAGGGACAGTTTAACTTCTTCATTACCAATTTGGATGCCCTTTATTTCTTTTTCTTGCCTTATTGCTCTAGCTAGAACTTCCAGCACAATGTTAAATAGGTGTGGTGATAAAGGGCATCCTTATCTGGTTCTTGTTTACAGTGGAAAGTTTTCAGCCTCTCTCCATTAAGAATGATGTTGGCCATTGGTTTTGCATGGATGCCCTTATAATGTTGAGAAATTTCCCTTCTATACCTATTTTATTCAGTTTTTATCAGGACTGCGTATTGGACTTTGTCAAATGCCTTTTCTGCATCAATTGAGATGATCATGTGATTCTTTTCTTTCCTTTTATTTATGTGGTGGATTACATTGATTGATTTTCTAATGTTGAACCATCCTTGCATACCTGGTATGAATCCTACTTGGTCGTGGTGTATTATTTTTTTGATATGATGCTGAATTCTATTGGCTAGAATTTTGTTCAGAATTTTTGCATCTATATTCATAAGACATATTGGTCTGTAATTTTCTTTTTTTTGTGATGTCTTTGCCTGCTTTTCTTATCAGCCTTAGGCTCACTTCATATAATGAATTTGGAAGTGTTGCTTTCTCTTCCATGCTCTGAAACAGCTTGAGTAGTGCTGGTACAAGCTCTTCTGTAAATGTTTTGTAGAATTCTCCAGTGAAGCCATCTGGGTCAGGGCTTTTATTGGTTTGGAGTTTTTTTAATTACCTTTTCAATCTCTTCTCTTGTTATGGGTCTATTCAGATTTTCAACATTACTTTGTTGTAGTTTGGGTAGGCCATATGTTTCTAGAAATTTATCCATTTCTTCTAGGTTTTCAAATTTGTTGGAGTATAGTTTTTCATAATATTCTGTTATAATCCTTTTTATTTCAGTTGGGTCTGTTGTAATGTCCCCCATTTCATTTCTTATTTGGGTTATTTGTGTCCTCTCCTGTTTTTCTTTTGTCAGTCTGGCCAGTGGTTTGTTGATTTTGTTGATTCTTTCAAAGAACCAACTTTTGGTTTTGTTGATTCTTTCTATTGTTTTTCTTTTCTCTATTGCATTTATTTTGGCTTTGATCCTTACTATTTCCTTTTTTACAGTGGTTGTGGGCTTTTTTTTGCTGTTCTCTTTCTACTTGTTTGAGTTGTGTAGTTAATGTTTTGATTTTGTCCCTTTCTTCTTTTTTGATATGTGCATCTATTGCTATAAATTGTCCTCTGACGACTGCCTTTGCTGTGTCCCAAAGGTTTTGGTATGATGTGTTTTCATTCTTGTTTGATTCTAGGAATTTTTTGATTCCATCTCTGATTTCATCTACTACCCAGGGATGTTTAAGCAGGGTATTATTCCATTTCCATGTAATTGATTTTTTTCCTTGCTCTTTCTGTTGTTAATTTCTACCTTGATGGCACTGTGGTCAGAGAAGATACTTTGAATTATGTCAGAGTTTTGGATCTTGTTGAGGATTGCTCTGTGGCCTACGATGAGATCTATTCTGGAGAATGTTCCATGTGCATTGGAAAAGAATGTGTACTTTGCAGTGGTTAGCTGTAGTGTTCTATATATGTCTATGAGGTCAGGTTGGCTGATTGTGCCCTTTAGGTCTTCTGTATCTTTGCTGAGTTTCTTCTTAGTTGTTCTGTCCTTTACTGAGAGTGGTGTGTTGAAGCCTCCTAATATTCTTGTAGAAGTGTCAATTTCTCTTTTCAGTGTTGTTAGAGTTTGTTTTATGTGTTTTGGAGCCCTGTCATTGGGTGCGTAGATGTTTATTATGGTTATGTCTTCATGATGGATTGTCCCCTTAGTCATTATAGTGTCCTTCTTTGTCTTTTATGGTAGATTTCGTTTTAAAGTCTATTTTATCTGAGATTAGAATTGCCACTATTGCTCTTTTTTGGTAGTAGTTAGCTTGATATAGTTTTTTCAAACCTTTGACTTAATAAATTCACATCTTTGTTTCTAAGGTTTGTCTCTTGTAGACAGCATATTGATGGATCTTGTTTTCTTATCCATTCTGTCACTCTCTGTCTCTTTATGGGTCCATTGAGTCCATTTACATTTAGTGTAATTATTGATAGATGTGAGTTTGTTGCTGTCATTTTGTAGTGCTTTTTTTTTCTGTGGTGATGATGTTTTCTTTGTTTTTCTTACTCACTTGTGCTGAGTTACTTTTGTTTGTGGATTTTTTTTCACTTCTTTTGTTTTTGTAGGTTTTGTTTTTGATGAGACTTTATGTTTTTCCTCCTTTTTTAATGTTTGTTAACTTTTTTTGTGGTTACCATGAATTGTACGTTTGAAGCAGTCTACCATTAGTTGGTCTCGCCTTGCCTTCCTCTCCATTAGAAGATTCTATACCTGTTCCATTTTTCCCTCTTTTATTGTTTTGATGTTGTTGTCATTTACTGGTTAACTGCTCTGATTCCCTGTTGTATTTCTTTTGGTTTTGGATAGTCATTGAGAGTTAATTTCCTAGATTGGTATCTGGCTGGTCCAATCCTGCGTCCTAGATTCTGCCTGTGAGCTAAAGTTGTTTGTCCTCAGATTGAAGAACTTCCTTTAATAATTCTTGAAAGTTTGGTTTGACTGTTACATATTCCCTTAGTTTCTGTTTATCTGGAAATGACCTAATTTCACTATCACATTTGAACGACAGTTTTGCAGGATATATTATTCTTGGCTGGCAATATTTTTCTGTCATTATTTTATATATGTCATCCCATTGCCTTCTTGCCTGCATGGTTCCAGCCGAATAATCTGAGCTTAGTCTTATTGTTTTTCCTCTGCATGTGACTTCTTATTTTCATGAGCTGCTGTCAGGATTCTTTGCTTGTCTTTGGTTTTTGGGAGTGTCATTATGATATACCTTGTTGATTTTGTTTTGGGGTCTCTCCTATATGGGGTTCATTGAGCTTCTTGGATGGCCAGCTTTTCATCTTTCATGGTATTGAGGAAGTTTTCTGTCAGAAGTACTTTAATGATCCTCTCTGTTTTCTGTTTTCTCCTCCTGTTCTGGAATTTCAATCACTTGCAAATTTTTGCTTTTGATTGTATCCCACATAACTCTCAGGGTCTCTTCATTTTTCTTTGTTATGTTTTCTGAGTTTTTGTCAAACAGTGTTGTATCCAAGTGTTTGTCTTCAATTCCACTGATCCTGTCTTCCACCATTTCATATCTGCTTCTCAGCCCTTCTATGATACCATCTATTTCTGAAATCTTGTTTATCTTTTGGATTTCTAATTGTTGTCTTTCTATAATTTCTAGTTGTGAATTTATTTTGGCATTTTGTTCCTGCATTATTTTCCTGAATTCTTCCAATTTTTTGTCTGTATTTTCCATGAATTTGTCTATTTTTTCCTCATGTTTGTCAGATTTTGCCTCAGTTCTTGGAGTATTCTGAGTATTAGAGATTTAAATTCCCTATCAGGTAGTTCTAGTGCATTTTCTTCCAATGGAAAGTCAGCTGGTGTTTTATTTTGGGTGCCTACTGGAACCATCCTCTCCGGTTTTTGTAACAGTTTTGATATTGTCTGCTGTCTTTGGGGTATTCAGTATTTTTCTCATTTATTGATTGTAGATTTGTTTGTTTTGTCCCTTTTTTAAAAAACATTTTGACTGTGTCTGAGCAGGCAGACTGTGTGTTCTTTGTTGTTTGCTCGTCTGTGTGCGCAATACTTTTAGCCTCCTTCTCCTACTGGCAGTGTCATTCACTCAGATATGGTACGGCAGGGCAGGTCTAGCTGAAGAGGAGTTACTGGGACAGGTTGTTTGTGGCACTTACTACAGCCAGCAGAGCGGGTTGGTAATCAGTGCAGGGTAGGTTCCAGTAGGCCGTGACTGTGCTGCTTGGTGGTGTGATGTCAAGCGCACGGTGCAGGTAGGCAGGATGCAGCAGGGATATTGTTATGTGTGGAGCTAATATGGATATGGTAGAGAGGAGAGAGGAACAGGAGCCAAAAACATACAAACAAACTAAAAAGAATGCTAGGGGAGCTTGCCATTGGAGTGGAGAGATGAGAGACTATGAAATGGAGAAAAACAAAAAGGGGAAGAGGAAGAAAAGAAAAGAAAGAATAAGTGAGAATCAGAAGGGTTAAAGAATCACAAAGTTCCCAGGGATCCCACTGGTGCAGCTATGAGTTCTGGGGAAGTTGCTCTCAGGTGTTGCAGTACAGCCTGGCTAGAAGGCATAGAGGTATACAATGTTAGGTATTCAGGGAACAGAAAGAAAAGGAAGATATAGAGGGACAAGAAATGGAGTAATGAAGAAAGACAAAAAGGGAAAAAGAGGGAAAAGAAAACAAAACAAATTAAATAAAAAAAAAAAGAACAAGAAAAGCCCCCAAAAAGACAAAAAAAAAAAAAAAAAAAACCCAACTAGAAAAGAAATGCCCTCAGGGATCCCTCTGCAAGTCTGTGGAAGCCGTGGGGGTAGTCTCCTCGCCACGCAGCACCGCCTGGCCAGAAAGGGCTCCCAACTCAAGAAAAGGAAAAGAAAAGAAACAAACAATTCAAAACAAACGAATGAACAAAAGCCCCGGGATCCCACCAGCATGGCAGCCCAGACCGGAAAGCAGCTCCACACTTGAATGGAGCTCCACAGCCCTTCAGGAAGAAGCAAAGATGGCTCATGGAGCAAGTTATTTGAGCGAAAGGAGGGGGAGTTGGTGAGAGGTAAGGAAGAAATCAAAAGAAGCAGAAAAAAAAGCAACACTAGCAGCCAACAAATGGCACTAAGAGAGCCAGCTAGTGCAGGCTGGTGGAATCCAAGCAGCCGGTGTTTCTCTGACAAGAGACTGTGTCCACGGGAAGCAGAGGGGGCCGAGTGTGGGTGAACAAGGGTAGGGAGTCAGAAAGCGTATATCACAAATTACAGGAGCTTTGCAGCCCCTCAGGAAGAAGCAAAGATGTCACACGGAGCCATGTATTTGAGCAAAAGGAGGGGGAGTTGGTGAGAGGTAAGGAAGAAATCAAAAGAAGCAGAAAAAAGCAACACCAGCAGCCAACAAATGGCACTCAGAGAGCCGGCCCGTTCTGGCTTGTGGAATCCAAGCCGCCGGTGTTTCCCGGACAAGAGATTGGCCGCGGGAAGCAGAGGAGGCCAAGTGGTGGTGAAGAAGGGTGGGGAGTGGGAAAGCATATATCGCAAATTACCAGTTGTTTTGTCTTCCGCTGGAAGCTCCGTGAAGCTACTTTCTTGTACCCCCTGTTTGCTGGTCTCCGATAGGAGTCCAAGATGGTGGATCCATGCTCATTTAGCTGGTAGGGGACCTCTTCATGAATCTCTCATCGCTCTCCGTTCTCTGTCAGTTTTATCACTCCATGTGGTGCTTGGCTGAGTTCTTCATCTCTTCATTTGATGTTTTAGGGTTTCAGGATCGTTGTTTTCTGTGTTTGACTTAGTTTTTCGGATTTTTGCTCTGGAGGGATGGCGTGGTGCTTCTGTCTAGAGCACCATTTTTTCAGAATTCCGGCAATGAATTTTAATTACAACCTCAATACCAACTATAGCACTGAAGACTATTAACCTTCCTTCAGAGAATCTTTTAATTTTTGGTTTTAATTTCATTTTTAAGGATTGTGACCACTAACTTTAAGAATTATTGAGAGTTTATGGTGGACTTAATATGAGGCACAAGTAAATCTGAATGGTATAAATGATGCATCTTAGGAGACACTGTGTGTGTCACACACATATCCCTTTGTCTTAAACTGGAGGTCTCTGACCGTGAATTCCCATACACATTAACTCTGTCTGAGTGTATTTTCTAGACCTGGAGTATGCTTGGCCCAAGCGTGGAAATCAATGAGTCAGGAAAGATCCTCAAATGATGAGGGACAGGATTTGATAAAAAATATCTCAGTTCCCTCTCCCCTCAGTTGGAAAATTTTGACATATATTATAAACAGTGTCTCAGAATTCTTCAGAAAGATTGAGGCCCAGGTGCCCTCGAAGGTAACATGTCCATTAATGTGTCTTTTACTGGATTTCATACCTCCCTGGAATAGCTTTTCCAGGTCCTCACCGTGCTTTCTAGGATCTTCCTAATGAAAGACTTTACCCATAATACTTACACCAAAATACTGACAGCCTGCTTCTTGGGGAAGAAAAACTAAGAAAGTCATCTTAGTCATTTAGCAGGAATTATGCCTGCCTAGGTGTCCTGATGGTGCAGTGGTTAAAGTGCTCAGCTGCTAACCAAAAGGTCAGCAGTTCAAACCCACCAGAGGCTCTGCAGGAGAAACAAGTGGCAGTACACTTCCATAAAGATTATACTCTCAGAAACACTATGGGGTGGTTTTACTCTGTCCTATAGGGTTGCTATGAGTTGGAATCAACTTGGCTCAATAGGTTTGATTTGTCTTAGAGGCTTTATTGTTGTTAGGTGCTGTAAAGTTTGTTCTGACTCATAGTGACCCCATGTACAACAGAACAAACACTGCCTGATCATGTACCATCCTCACAATTGTTGCTATGTTTGAGCCCATTCTTGCAGCCACTGTGTCAATCCATCATGTTGAGGATCTTCTTCTTTTTTGATGACACTCTACCAAGTATGATGACCTTCTTCAGGAATTTGTCTCTCCCAATAACATGTCCAAAGTAAGTGAGACAAAGTCACTCCATCCTCACTTCTAATGAGCATTCTGGCTTACTTCTTCCAAGACAGATTTGTTCGTTTTTCTGGAAGTTCATGGTCTATTTAAATTCCCTGAGTAGCCAACACCCTTGCGATAGTAATAAACACATGCTGAGTGTGATTGGTATACAAAAAAATTATTGAATGTAGTCTGGACTGGATGGATGTCTTCCAGCATAAGTATTCAGGATAGAGTGAAAAGACTGAACAAAAACAACTATGAGCCTCATCAGCCCTCCACAAATCTTATCAGCTGGAAAAGGTGAAACCCACACCGTGTTATAGGGTTAATATTTTTATTGTATTCAGCAAAAATTGAGGATGGAAAAAGTGTAGTGACTTGCTTATGTTTGTCTAGTGAATACAGAGCTTCAAACTTACATATATATTATGTCAAATTAGTTTTATAACAGTCTTATAAGTTTAAAGTTAGTTAAAGAAAGGAGAGAAATGCTGGGCATAATACGGTAAAGTTAAGAAAAATGATTATTGGAAATAAAAGGGGATACATAAAAAAAGAGAAGAAAATAAAATAGCCTATCTTACTGAAACTATAAAAATTCTCAAATATTTTAAAATACATAATCAGAACTGACTTTTAAAAACACAATACCTAGATAGCCACTTGCAAGCTTTTAAGACCCCAGATGTCACTCGCCAAAGTAGGATGCAGAACAAATGTAAACTTCATTTAATTACAACAGTAAAAAATAAAATAAAATAAAAACACGATACCTCTGAAAACTTTAATTCTGTAAAGTTTCTGGTGGAATTTATGTCTGTGTGATATATAGGTTTAGCAATGCTGGATTAGAATAGTCCCTGGCAAGTAGTACGTGCACCATGTAACTATTGGTTAAAAGAGTGGATAGATGATAAATAAAATAAAATTTTGGATGTTTCCCATAAGACAAAATTCTCTTAGCAATTGCCTCACTGGACCTTCCTAAAACAATAAAATGATAGCTTTATATAAACTCACTCTCTCTAAGATAAATAAATGAAAAATAATTTTATCATGTGATATAACTTTTTATTCCAAGTATTTTTCAACGAAAACTTTTAAATGCTTCCATAGGAGCTTTTGGCAGGGTAAGTATATGGGTAAAAGTTTAATTTGCTGCCATCTGACACCATGTAAATAAAGAGATATTTTGCAAACCACTTAGCTATGTTTCTACTGATTGTCAATTTAATAAGACATGAAAAGTTTTATAGGGAAAAGCAAAGGTTAACAAGACCATCTTTCCGTTACTAAATAGTCTTTCAATATAAATAGCACACAGAGTTGGTGAGTCAGAAAAGAAAGAAGTACATATGGTAATAATACTCTTTCATGAAATGTGGACTGATATTTTGCTATGAATGCAGCTCTTCTAATTAGTTAAAAAGAAGTTCACGTGTCCACTTAGCTGTGGATATTAATAAGAAAATGGCAAGAAAAATAGCATAGGGTGAGCCACAGTAATTAATGAGAAGGGATTATTAAGTATGCAGCCTTAAACATTTTCAAACCCTCAGTTATATAAGATATATTCGTCTAGGTTGATAAAAGTGGTTCACATAGACCAAGAATTACCTAAGTCATCCTATATTAACTGCTAATTTTTTGAGAAAAAAGTAAAATTTAATATCCTCCCCATTCCATGTACCATAACCAATACTTTCCAGTCTGATTCTAGCATGTCTCCTCCTACTAAATAACACAGTGTATACCTGCATAAATGGCAGTTATTTATGCTGTCCAAGTAAAGCCACTCTATATTTGTAACAACCCATGGGGATTTTCTGAGTAGACTAGGAGTGTGGGATATTAGGATACGACATTACAGACAATCACTTCAGTCAATAAGCTCAATGGTGACTTCTTGAACACTTTATACATTGGTAATATTTTATTTTTTCTAGTATCTCTTTGCTCTAATATTTTATTTTCAGGAAAGCATATGCTTCACCACAACTATACTGCTAAATTTCTTCTTACTGATATAAAGTTGTTATAAGCTCCATAAATCAAGAAGATATCAAGATATATCAAAGATGCAGGGACTTTATTACATTCCTCTCATTTTTTTTTCCAACGGAAGTGCCACCTCTTTTTATGCAGAGTTGGTAGGCAACTGTAAGACTGTGATTTTAGGAATGCAGAAGGTAAACCTGATCTTGATAAGTCTTCCCTATATCTTTTCTAATACTTTAAATTCATAAGAAAATAAACAGCTTAATTAAAGATAGATATAAAATGAAATATCCATTGGGGTAATAGAAACAACCCTAGGTGCCCTTCTGTTCACTGGCATGTTATTAAGTCCCCTTGCATCAGGATTATTTAAGAACACTTTGAATCCATTCCTTAACTCATTCATTAATCACCAGTTTTACTCCCACTTCAAAAGTTGTGAGTTTCCCAGACTTGTTTGCTGTGTCTTCCTTGTCTGCTTACTCTCTTAATTTTGGAAAATCTTAGCACTCATTCCTAAATCCTCTTCTCTCTATTTGCACTCCACTCAAGAAATTTAATCTAGACACATGGCTTCAAAAGGTGCATATTTTCAAGATTTCCAAGTTTATATTTCTAGCTCCTGTACGTCAATTGAACCTCATAATGATTGAATTAACAACATACTTGAAATCTCAACTTGATTTTATATTTATATATATCAAACATAAATGGAAAAAAGAAAACTTTTGACTTCTCAGCCTCTGTCCAACCATTTCTTACCTGAATTTTCCCCAATTTAGTAAATGGCAACACCATCCACTCAATCATTATACCAAAAATTTATGAGTCTTCATTAATCTTTCGCTTTCCTTCACAATTATATAATGCATCAATAAATCCTGTTCCCTCAACTTATGACATATATTGCAAATATGTAAATATATATGTATTTCCATCTCTATTGTGATAAGATCTAATATCTTTCATCTTGTCTACTGCAATAGTCATAACTCCCATCTTGCCTCCCTTCAATTCATTTATTTATCTCATAGGTCAGAATAATGATTAAAATTTAAATGTAAATGTAAATTATATTATTATCATAGCAGATATATATTTTTAAAACACTCTTATAGCCTTCCTATATTCTTCAAATAAAGTCCAAGTTTCTTGCCATGTCTATCTCTCTGCATCTCAGAACATGTTTATCCTTGTTCACTAATACTCAGCCACATGGGTCATTTTGTATCTCACACTTGCCAAATATTTTCTTGATTTTGAATCATTTGCCATTAGTGTTACATGAACCTAGAAGGCAGAATTTTGAGTGGCTACATCCTTTGTAATTTAGACATTCACTGATACTTGATTAAAAGTAGCATGTTTGTATACCATTAGTAGTCCATCTTGTTATTCGTGGTAGTTATATTTTATAAAGTGGTTGCTAACACTGAATTAGCAAATACTGAGACATTACTCCTAGAGAAATCACAGAGTTAGCTTCCTGTGAGCCTTTCATCACACCGTTTTCATCAACTGATTAATACATAACCATGTGTTAAATGTGTTTCTTTTTAAGGACACCATATTTAATATATACTATTGATTCATTAATATTAAACTCATGATCAACAACTCTCTAACTCATGCCTTAATGAAATTTTTCTAACACGTGTATTTTCTCCACATCACATTGTTCTCGTACTTAGATGCAGGAGGCAACTTTTCAGTCCTATATTTCGGCGACATTTTAAAAAGCAAACTCCTCAACAAAAAACCAAAAGATGTGAATAACATGGCATTAAATATACCGTGAAGAGGACACTTACTTACAGTATGAGATATGAAATGAGAAGGCACAGTGTTACCTTGTTTCACCTTAGCTGAGCACATGCATGTCAGGTGATGACCATGAAAATGCCAGGAGTATCAATTTGGGGATTACAAATAAATGTTAGCAAGTATGAGAATCTACAAATATGGAAAATGTAAATAATGACAGTTTACCATATTTAATATTATATTACCAAGATTTATTTTCTGATAGCATTCAATTACTATTTAAAGGACTCTTATTTGTTTACAAAGTATCTATCTTTATTACGTAGAAGGTAACCTAGCAGACTCTCCTGTAATTGCAGTATCTCTGAGAGTGTCTGGTACAGGGTAAGCTCCATAAAGTACTTAGAGAATAAAACAATATAAAAGTAAACTTAATTTTCTTTATTTTTAACTGGCTAGTATTACACAAATGAAATATTGATAATTAACTGAGATACTGTATAAAAACATTACAGAATTATTCCATAATATCAGAAGATTTACGATGAGTAAACCACTTGAGGGAAAAATGAAGAAAAGATATTTTGCAGGTTCTCATTCCATTTTGGTATTTTTATTCATTGATTAGATAGACAAAATATGTCTAAAACTAGGCAATTGTTATGCAATCATAGATTAACCCAAAGAAAAATACTGAGGTTTTTATTAAATTAGTTAATCTTAGATAAGAAGTCCACCCTTGAGGATTTAACTAGAATAGCTTTTTCCTATGTTTCTTGTCCCCCATGCATCTGTCAGTTTGTCGTACTGTGGGAGCTTGCGTGTTGCTGTGATACTGGAAGCTACACCACCAGTATTCAAATACCAGCAGGGTTACCCATGATTGACAGTTTTCAGCTGAGCTTCCAGACTAAGAGAGACTAAGAAGAAGGAGCTAGATGTCTATGTCTGAAAAAAATTGGCCTGTGAAAAACTTACAAATACCAGCAGAACATTGTCTGACATAGTGACAGAAGATAAGTCCCTCAGGTTGGAAGGCACTCAAAGGATGACTTGGGAAGAGCTGCCTCCTCAAAGTAGAGTTGACCTTAATGACGTGGATGAACTCAAGCTTTTGGGACCTTCATTTGCTGTGAGGCATGACTCAAAATGAGAAGAAACAACTGCAAAAATCCATTAATAATCAGACTATGGAATGTATGAAGCATGAATCTAGGAAAATTGGAAATCATCAAAAGTGAAATGGAATACATAAACATTGATATCCTAGGCATGAGCCAGAATGGACTGGTATTGGCCATTTTGAATCAGACAATCATATGGTCTTCTTTGCCAGGAATGACAAATTGAAGAGGAATGGAGACACATTCATCGTCAAAAAAAAAAAAAAAAAAAATCTCAAGATCTATCCTGAAGTATGGAATACACAGGAATCAAATTGACTTCATCTGTGGAAAGAGATGATAGAAAAGCTCAAAATCATTAGTCAGAACAAGGCTGGAGCCAACTGCAGGAGTGACCATCAATTGCTCATGTGCAAGTTCAATTTGAAGCTGAAGAAAATTCGAACAAGTTCAGAAGAGCCAAAGTACAACCCTGAATATATCCCTCTTGAATTTAGAGACATCTAAAGAATTGATTTAGCACACTGAACACTAATGACCAAAGACCAGAATAGTTGTAGAATGACATCATGGACATCATCCATGAAGAAAGCAAGAGGTTATTAAAAAGACAGGAAAGAAAGAAAAGACCAAAATGGATGTCAGAAGAGACTCTGAAACTTGTTCTTGAATGTCGAGTAGCTAAAGCAAATTAGGGATGATGAAGTAAAAGAGCTGAATAGGAGATTTCATAGGGCAGCTCAAGAAGACAAATAAGGTATTATAATGACTTGTGCAAAGACCAGGAGGTTGAAAACCAAAAGAGAAGAACACTTTCTGCATTTCTAAGCTGAAAGAACTGAAGAAAAAATTCAAGCCTTGAGTTGCAAGATTGAAGGATTCTATAGCAAAAATAGTGAATGACACAGGAAACATCAAAAGAAGATGCAAGGAAAACACAGAGTTACTGTACTAAAAAGAATTGGTCTATGTTCATTCATTTCAGGAAGTAACATGTGATCAAGAACCAATGGATCAGAAGGAAGAAATCCAAGCTGCATTGAAGGCATTGGTGGAAAACAAGGCTTCAGGAATTGACAAAATACCAGTTGAGATGTTTCAACAAACATGTGCAGTGCTAGTAGTCCTCACTCATCTATGCTAAGAAATTTGAAGGGCAGATACCTGGTCAACCAACTGGAAGAGATCCATATTTATGCCTATTTCAAAGAAAGGTGATCCAAGAGAATGCAGAAATTATCAAACAATATCATTAATATCACACACAGATCAAATTTTGCTGAAGATCATTCAAAAGTGGTTGCAGCAGTACATTGACAGACTACTCCCAGAAATTCAAGCTAGACTCAAAAGAGGATGTGGACATCCATCTGATATCAGATGGATACTGTCTGAAAGCAGAGAATACTAGAAGGATGTTTACCTGTGTTTTATTGATTATGCAAAGGCATTGACTGTGTGAATCATAACACATTATGGATAATATTGTGAAGAATGGAAATTCCAGAACACTTAATTGTGCTCATGAAGAACCTGTACATAGTTCAAGAGACAGTTGTTCAAACAGAACAAGGGGATACTGCATGGTTTAAAGTCAGGAAAGGTATGGGTCAGGGTTGTATCTTTTCACCATATTTATTCAATCTGTATGCTGAGAAAACAAGTCGAGAAGCCAGATCATAGGAAGAAAAATATGGCACCAGGATTAGAGGAAGACTCATTAACAACCTGTTATGCAGATGACACAACCTTGCTTGCTGAAAGTGAAGAGGACTTGAAGCACTTACTGATGAAGATCAAAGACCACAGCCTTCAGTATGGATTACACCTTAACATGAAGAAAACAAAAATCCTCATAACTGAATCAATAAGCAACATCATGATAAATGGAGAAAAGATTGAGGTCATGAAGGATTTCATTTTATTTGGATCCACAATCAACACCCATGGAAGCAGCAGTTAAGAAGTCAAAGGACACATTGCATTGGGAAAATCTGCTGCAAAAGATCTCTTTAAAGTGTTAAAAAGCAAAAATGCCATTTTAAGGACTAAGGTGTGCCTGACCCAAGCCATGGTGTTTTTAATAACCTCATTATGCATGTAAAAGCTGGACAATCAATAAGGAAGACAAAGAATTGACACCTTTGAGTTGTGGTGTTGGTAAAGAATATTGAATATATCATAGATTTCCAAAGGAACAAACAAATCTGTCTTAGAAGAAGTACAGCCAGAATGCTCCTTACAAGTGAAGATGAAAAGACTTGGTCTCAAATAATTTTGGACATATTATTAGGAGGGATCAGTTCCTAGAGAAAGATGTCATGCTTGGTAAAGTAAAAGGGCAGTAAAAAAGAAGAAGACCCTCAACAAGATGAAATGACATTGTAGCTGCAACAACGGGCTCAAGCATAACAACCATCATGATCATGGCACAGAACCAGGCAGTTTTTCATTCTGTAGTAGTACCTAGGGTCACTATGAGTTGGAGCCAACTTGACGGCGCCTAACAACAACAACAACAAAATCCTGAAGTACAACTCTGTCAGTGATAGGATAATGTCAATGCACCTACAAGGAAGATCAGTTAATATGACTATTATTCAAATTTAGGCACCATCCACTAAGGCCAAAGATGAAGAAATTGAAGATATTTGCCACCTCTGCAGTCTGAAATTGATCAAATATGCAATCAAGATGTGTTGATAATTACTGGCAATTGTAATGCAAAAGTTGGAAACAAAGAAGAAGGACTGGTAATTGGGAAATGTGGCCTTGGTGATTGAAACCATGCTAGATCACATGATAAAATTTTGCAAGACCAATGGCTTCATTGCAAATAAATTTTTTCAGCAACATAAATTGTGACTATACATGTGGACCTCGTCAGGTGAAATATACAGGAATCAAATCAACTACATCTGTGGAAAAAGATGATGGAAGAAACCAATATCATCAATCAGAACAAGTCCAGGGGCCAACTGTGGAACAGATCATCAATTGTTCATATGCAAGTTCGAGTTGAGGTTGAAGAAAATTAGAACAAGTCCACAAGAGTCAAAGTAAAATCTTGAGTATCTTCCACCTGAATTTAGAGACCATCTCAGGAATAGATTTGACACATTGAACACTAACGACTGAAGACCAGTCAAGTTGCAGAATGACATCAAGGACATCATAGATGAAGAAAGCAAGAGGTCATTAAAAAGACAGGAAAGAAAGAAAAGACCAAAATGAATATCAGAAAAAATCTGAAAGTTGCTCTTGAACTGAGAGTAGCTAAAGCAAATGGAAGAAATGATGAAGTAAAACAGCTGAACAGAAATTTTCTAAGGGCAGCTGGAGAAGACAAAGTAAAGTATTATAGTGAAAATATGCAGATACCTGGAGATAGAAAACCAAAAGGTGAGAACACATCTGGTATTTATCGAGCGGGAAGGACTAAAGAAAAAATTCAAGCCTTGAGTTGCAATATTTAAGGATTCTCCAGTGAAAATACTTAATGACACAGGAAGCATCAAACGAAAAGGAAAGAACACACAGAGTTACTATACCAAAAAGAATTTATCAATATTCAACCATTTCGTGAGGTAGCATATGATCAAGAACCGATGGTACTGAAGGCAGAAGTCCAAGCTGCACTGAGGGCATTGGCAAAAAACAAGTCTCCAGGAATTGACAGAATACTGGTTGAGATGTTTCAACAAATGAATGCAGTGCTGAAAGTGCTCAATCATCTAAGCCAAGAAATTTGGAAGGCAGCTACCTAGTCAACCAACTGGAAGAGATGCATATTTGTACCCATTTCAAAGAAAGTTGATCCAAAAGAATGCGGAAATTATCTAGCAATGTTATTAATATCACATGCAAGTAAAACTTTGCTGAAGATCATTCAAAAGCACTTGCTGGAGTACATTAACAGGAAACTCCCAGAAAGTTAAGTCAGATTCAGAAGAGGACGTGGAACAAGGGATATCATCGCTTACATCAGAAGGATCCTGGCTGAAAGCAGAGAATATCAGAAAGATATTTACTTGTGTTTTATCGACTATGCAAAGACATTCAACTGTGTGAATCATAACAAATTGGATAACCTTGAGAATAATGGGAATTCCAGAACACTTAATTGTGCTCATGAGGAACCTATACATAGACCAAGAGGCAGACGTTTGAACAGAACAAGGTGATACTGCATGGTTTAAAGTCAGGAAAGTTTTGTGTCAGGGTTGTATCCTTTCACCACACTTATTCAATCCGTATGCTGAGCAAATTATCTGAGAAGCTGGACTATATGAAGAAGAACAAGGCATCAGGATTGGAGGATTACTCATTAACAACCTGCATTATGCAGATGACAAAAGCTTGCTTGCTGAAAGTGAAGTGGACTTGAAGCACTCAACTGACGAAGATCAAAAACCACAGCTTTCAGTATGGATTACATCTCAACATGAAGAAAACAAAAATCGTCATAACTAGATTAGTTAGCAATATCCTGATAAATGGAGAAAAGATTGAAGTTGTCAAGGACTTCATTTTATTTGGATCCACAATCAAAGCCCATGGAAGCAGCAGTCAATAAGTCGAAGTACGCATTGTATTGGACAAATCTGCTGCAAACGATCTCTTTGAAGTGTTAAAAAGGAAAGATTTCTCATTAAGGACTAAGATGAACCTGACTCAAGCCATGGTATTTTCAATCGCCTCATATGCATGTGAAAGCTGGATAATGAATAAGGAAGACTGAAGAAGAATCATCGCCTTTGAATTATGGTGTTGGTGAAAATATTGAATATACCGTGGACTGCCAGAAGAATTAAAAAATCTGTTCTGTGAGAAGTACAACCAGAGTACTCCTTGGAAGCAAGGATGGCGAGACTTCGTCTCACATACTTTGGACATGATATCAGGAGACACCAGTCCCTGGAGAAGGACATCATGCTTAGTAAAGTAGAGGGTCAGTGAAAAAGAGGAAGACCCTCAAGGAGATGGACTGACATAATGGCTGAAACAATGGGCTCAAGCATGAAGATAGTGAGTATGGCCCACGTCGGGGCAGTGTTAAGCTCTGTTGTACATAGGGTCGCTCTGAGTCGGAACCCACTCTATGGCACCTAACAATAAAAACAACATGTTTCTCATAAGAAATAAATATTTCATAACATATTATTAGATATTATCCAGAAAAAGTATTCCCTAAAGTAATATGTGAAATATATGGGTATGACAAATGGTAACAAGGCTCTTTATTGTAAGCATCTGATAGACTTTAATGCTAGTCCCACTGTGACTCTCCAAGGGGGAATGCAATATCAGTGTTTTCTCACAGTAAGTTTTTACATGGAATTCTTTCCCTCCCATGGACACATCACAACTTTTGGGAAAAGATAACATGGGAACATTTACCGTCAGATTTCAAAATTATATTTATTTAAACATTGAAGAAAGTTGATAATTAATGAGCATCATATTTTCAAAAACATTTTGTGAACTAAATACTTGAAGAAAGATTTCAAAGTATTTCTAAGGCTTCTGCTAGTTATTATTTTCCAAAATTTTGAGTTTTGGAACTGTTATGTTTTAAAAAAGGTAACTGCAAATGAACAGCATAAACCAAAATCCAGCAAAATTGATTCTGATTCATGGAGATCCCATGGGGTACATAGTAGAACTGCTTGCTCCATAGGGTTTTCTTGGCTGTAGTCTTTACAGAAGCAGATCTCCAGGTCTTCATTCTGTGGTGCTTCGTGCTGGTTTCTAACTGTCAACCTTTAGGTTAGTAGTCAAGTGCAAATGGTTACATCACCCAAGGACCTTATAAATGGCATTATTTCCTTCTAAATTTTTTTGTTTGCATGTTTTTGCATTAATGAAATTTTAAAAAGAACAGTATACATTGAGACCTAGACCACAAAGAACCAGGATCCAAATATTGTAGCTGGTGCGTTCCTCTTACATGTTTCAAGGCTTTCAATAAAAATCTTGGAATCTACTGAAACATATCATAAAACAAAATCAAAACCATGTACAGATTGTCAATATACATTCTTTAAGATAAAGACACATGTTCAACTAGAACATATAGAAATAAAAATCTACTGGTATGTGTTTTACCTTTGAGGTAAAGGAAATTCTGGAGTACTTAGAGCTTAGTCTTCCTGTTTCAGCACTTAGTCTGAATGGATCAACTTGATTTTTTTTTTTTTTGTTGTTGCTGAGTTCATAGAGAATTAAGATATGTTGAAATTTTATGGAAAAATAATTAAAGTCAGTCTATCTGGTTGGAAAAGACTATAAATGTTCAAAGCAGGGTCTGAGGGTTTGTCAGAACTAACTTTTTTTTTCCTAGTGGGATTTGAAGAGTAGAACAATTTTTGAACTAATATGACAGTATCAGAATATAAATTTATATATTACCAGCCATATCAACTATTTAACAGATTCAAAAAGGAAGAATAATTTCCAAATAACATATGTTTTCTGAAACGTAACCCTGTAGAAAAATAAGGAAATATTTATTTTTTATCAAATTTCTTCATTTGGAATTTCCTGGGCTTGCTGTGAATTTAACTCTTTGTTAAATGAATTATTTCCTTGAACCCTGTTTTGCTACATAATATTATGGACACAATATCAGGTGTTGACTCTATGTCTCTGGTATGTCATAGATTGCATTATTTTACAACATTGAGAAAAAAGTCCAAAAAATATTTCAAGAAATAATTTATTTCAAACTTGCTTGTGCTAGTTTATATTTTAGCATTATTTATAACACATGCATAAAAAATAAAATAAAAGATTATTGTATATTACGTATATTTTAGTCTCAAAGTTGTAAATAGAACATATAGTGAATTAATTACCAATACAGTCAGCTGAGGAACAATTCTCCCACTCCACAAGAGTCTGAAGTAGCAAATAGTGTTTTGGTAAAAACATATTTATTTAAAAAATAAGGTAATCATAATAAAAGAATAAATAAGCCATACCCAAATGTGATGAATATTAAATATTATTATCTAGGAAGATTCATTCTGGTGATTCATTATATATTCTAAATTCTGATCAATAGTCTGTTAAATGGATTGGAAATAAATATCAGGTACCATCTGTGAGAAAATAGAAAAAAAATCTTCTTCCAAAAACAAAACAAAATAATGGCTATGGTACCTGAAAGTCATATATCTTATAATGCATTAAAGAGAAACAAGGAAGAAAAAAAGAAAAGATCTGTTTGTAAAATTAAATATTCCAATCTAATCTGTGGTGCTTTCTTAAGGAAAGTTATAATAAGGTAAATATACTAGTTGTTGCTATTGTTGTTAGCTGCCGTCCAGTTGGCCCCCAATAAGGCACCGGAAATCACACTTATTGATACTGTCCAAGTCATAAGAACCTATCTTGCAAAAAAAGTAAAAGCACGTGTCATCTCAAACCTTTTTAACAATATCTTACTAAAAGTCCTAATTAGAGACAGTTACCAAGGAAACAACGGCCAATTAATTAAATCAATTAAAACACAAAGTGTTTGACTTGACAGAATTTAGGCTTAAATTTCAAAGTGAATAATAGTCCTCTGGCATTATAAAATAAAATTTCAGACATTTAAAGCATCACTGAATAAAATCAGTGCAACTATAAGCAAATTTGGAACCCTGGTGGTGCAGTGGTTAAGTGTTTGGCTGCTAAACAAAATGTCGGCAGTTTGAATCCACCGGTTGCTCCTTGGAAACCCTATAGGGCAGTTCTACTCTGTCCTACAGGGTTACTATGAGTTGGACTTGACCTGAAGGCAACAGGTTTGGTTTGTTTTTTATAAGCAAGTTTACTTTTTTTTTTTTTCTCCTGCTCGCTGTCAGGGTTCTGTCTTGCTAACCTTGCCTTCTGTGCCAATTGTGCAAACCAGTCCAGGGAAACTAAGATCACCTACCTCTGACGCCTAATTCTGTGGTGGATAACAAATCCCACTCCACACGCCAGCTGTGTCCTGTAAAAATCTCAGCCTCTTTTCCCTGCTCAGCTGAGATCCAAGCTACTACATACAACCCTTTCTCTCTTATCCACACCTGGGGCTAGGTCAGCAGGTATTGGTCCCTTCTCTATTTCTTAACCCTGATAATCCATTGACATTACTCACAAACTCCAGGAAAAGGGCTATCTTGAATCTAGCAGAAAAAAAGAATATGAACACATAAGGGGAGGTCTGGGAGGAGTTTCTGCTCAGAGTCACCGTGTTCCCAGGGGAAAGCGTAACTCACCCTCCCAAAAGCAGATATTTGTGATTTCCACTCAGGAGGCACCATTGAGCCTCAGTCTCCCAAAGCCTTAGTGGCCTCTTGAGGCTTAGTCATCATCAGGCTCCTAGGTGGTCCTGGGTCTGGCCAGCCCCCACTCATTGACCTCAGGTCAGGCATTCAGAAACCAGGAACAAAAGCCAAATTGTTTATTGCAAGGAGGTTCTACACCTCCACTTGGCTAGGTAACCTAACGAAAATATATTACATTGTACCAGTTCTTGATATTCTTAGAAAGTTTTGGAAACCACACTGGCACACATGATCACTAAAAATTTCATTAAGAAATATACCCAAAATCCATTAGTGTCCAGTCAATTCCAACTCATAGCGACCCTATAGGGCAGATTAGAACTGTTCCATAGGGTTTTCAAGGCTGTAAATCTTTACAGAAGCAGACTGCCACATCCTTCTCCCGCAGAGCGGCTGGTGGGTTCAAACCTACAACTTTTCGGTTAGCAGCCGAGCGCTTGACCAGTGCACAACCAGGGCTTCTAAAGAAATACAGATCATTAAATTACTTAATTACCTTCCAAATTAACAAAATTAATATATTATATAAGGCAGAAACACAGATTAGGGAACTATTGCAAAGACAAAATTCAAAGAACAAATGTGCAAAAAGCTATAAAAAATGTATTTAAGGAATTGAACCTAGTAATGTTGTCTAGAATGGAAAAAAAATAGCAATAATAGCAAAATACGATTTTACTTCCTTATTCTTTATTAGTTTCATTGTAATGTCAAAAACCTGCTAAAACACAACCCACAGAAGACGAGGAGATAAAAAGTATCATGAAAATAAAGTTAATAATAATTCAGTCATTAAAGATACTATATAACAGTGATTCTCAAACTATTTGGTCTCAGGAACTTTCTACAGTCTTAGTCTTAGTCCAAAGAGTTTTCATTTATGTGTGTTAGAACTATTGAAATATTCAGTATTATAAAATAAAATCTGAAAATTTTAAATACTTACTAATTCACTTAAAATATCAATAAACCTATTAAACATTAATACAGATAACATATTTTATTAAAATAACTATTCTTCCCAAAACAAAACAAAAAAATGATAGAGTGATTTTTTTTTTACATTTTAGAAAATCTCTTTAATATCTGGCTTAATGAAGACAGCTGGATTCATACATTTTTTTTTACATTCAGTCTATTGCAATATCACACAACCTGTAGTTTCTAGAAAAATATACACTCATAAGGGAATGAGTGTGAAAAAGAGTTGATATGATGATAGTTTTGACGTGTGAAGCCCCTGAAAGGGTTCGGGGTCCCTTTTGAGAACCATTTTTATACCATATGGAATCTCTGTATGGTGTAAATGACTAACATGCTCAGATGCTAACCAAAGGGTTGGAAGTTCTAGTCCACCCAGAGGTACCTCAGAAGAAAGGTCTGGCAATCTACTTCTGAAATCAGCCATTGAAAACCTTACAGAGCACTGTTCTACTCTGACAATTTATGAGGTCGCTATGAGTCAGAGTTGACTCGATAACTTTTTTTAAAATTATTATTATGAAAAATAACAATAATATGAAAGAGAATGTTGACTCTCAGGAGATTTGTTAACGAATTTGTAGCAGAGGTGGAGACAGAAAAGATTACTGTATTTAGAAATTGTCAGTAAGAATTGATATCTTTGACTATCCAATGCTAACAAAAATCAGTGGCCCTCAAGTCGTTTATGATTCATGGCGACCTCATGTGTTACAGATTAGAACTGCACACCATAGGATTCTGAGGCTGTAAACCTGAGGAAGTAGATTACCATACCTTTCTTCTGAGGTATCTCTGGGTGAGTTCAAACTTCCAAACTTTTGGTTAGTAGTTGAACACTTAACCATTTGCACTTGTTACTATATCCTCAGACTTCCATGCTCCATATTTTTGACTACCTTTCCCCAGTTGTCTGAAGTGAGGGTATGATGAATCATTACCTTATCCAGTAATTTCCTCCAAGAACCTTCTCTACATGGATAGGTATGGTTAAATAGTATTTTGAATACCACATTGTAGCCTATATTCTCCTTAGAAAGATGGTTAAGATTATATAGTGGCAGAATTCAGGGTTTTGAAATGTGATTAGAGTTTTTCTAAGCTGAACCATAATAGGTGCCAATTTTCTTACAGCTCTGGGTATATAATAAATAAAGATTTTATAAAAAGCATGTTCTGAAGTGTCCTCCTTAATAACAGAATTTTGTAGCAGAATCCCAAAACATTATTTTCTCACTAAAGATGAAATTAATTATTCTTAAAATTGTTGGCCCTCATTTTCAGGGAATTATCAGTAAGAATTATGAAGATATATTGATATTAATATAGTTATCTATCACTCATTTATTACCACACTAGTTAATAACTAAAAAATAAGTGGATATTGTTTCAACATGATATACTTATTTTATATATGCCTACTATTTCTACTAGCATAAGTTAACTTTATTAAGCATATCATTTAAGTATGAAAAGATATGTTGACCAAGGCTAAAAATATCAAGAATAAAGCATATTTTTGTACTGAATCAATTGTATAATTTGTTTAGCTGGTATTTGCTGTTTACATTTTGATAAAAGTATTTTGCAATCATGTGGTTCAGATGAGTGTTTGATGTATTTTGACTTGTATACTTTACTATTTCAGACAAATTGTTCTTAGAAACAATAATATGAATAAAAACTTAATGATATATAAGGCAATTAAGCCTATTTTAAATAATTTCATTAATAAGGTAAAATGACTTCTGTTCACTCCTGTCCTACTACATCATTAAATATTACTGAGTTAGGCCCTGACATTTTATTCAGAATTATGTTTCTGGCATTTAAGTATTCAGCTCTAAATGTTAAGGATGTCAATTATATAAGCATCCATCTTTTTCACTATGGTTTCCCATCAAACATTAATGGTGGAAGCATTAATTCATTTCAAGTAGTCTCAGATATCTGCACTGAAGAAGGTTGATATCGTGCAAGTGCTCTGACAACCTCCAGTAAGTAATTACTCTTAAAAATATCTCAGTAAATTCAACACACTCCTAGAGGCATTTTAAATTATATGTCGTTAAAATGTAATGCTTTCTCAAATGACAAGGTCATGCCGAAAAGCAAAACTACACTCTATTTTTATCTTAGTCATACCCACTCCAATAACAATGTTACAACCTATGCTTCAAGCCTTGATAGATAAATTGTGCTACATCAAGAGGTGTGTAGTAAACAAAATAAAATTGTTATTTATACCACTAATATATCAATACTTTGATATCAGCCTATGTGAGGAAACGACCCATTTGTGTGATGAATAGTATATTCCACATCTTTATATAATCTGGGACAAAAACACACTCACAAAACTAGATGTTCAACTGTCTTTACATAATTTTTTCTCCTGACTCTTCAAACATCTTCCTTCTTCTTTTGGATAGATCTTTTCTAAGCAAAGCATGAAAGCTTAAAGTTAAATTAAATGTTGCCTTATATTAATGTGAATATTAAATAAAGGCATGCATTACAAAGCATAATGATAATCTATTATATGTTTTTGCCCCTCCTGGCTGTATTAACCATTCCTTTCATTTCTATAAAATGATGATTTGCCATCCACAAGATAGCCACTGGCTGCTCTGAAGTAAAACCCCAAAATGTCTGGAAACCTTAGATAGCCCCAAGTCATATGTTCCAATAGTTGTAGTAAACATGGGTTTCCTTGGAGGGGGACAGTCACATTAAAAAATAGGTGTCTAATTGTAAACTTGCTTGCCTTGTCTCACCCTCTCATTTCCCCAGAAACCACAGTGACAGCCCACAGAGTGGCCCTGTGTGGACTGCTGTGTTCTCTACAAGGAACTGTAAGTCTTTAAATTCTTTTGATATCTCTCTGTGAATCAGCTTCTGGCCTCACCATACCTTACCCAAAGCAACATGGTTAGAAAAATGGCACAAAAATAATATATAATGATTTGGGGAAAAAATGTAAATATAATATTCAAATGGAATTATGAGGCATATTAACCTATTTCCAGTCTCACTTTACATGGTAGAAGCAATTTTCTTAATCAAATTTATTTTGATAAGCAAGTATAGATATGTACTAAATATGTTTTCTACATTGTGTCAGTTAATATTTAGTAGTTTAATGCTTTTGGTTAGTAGTTGAATGATGAACCAGTTGCACCTGTTGTAGCAGTTAGGCTATTGACTAAGTAGAGTATACATTTTAGCAGCTCCCTCAATTCAATCCATCAAGAAAACTAAACATAATCATATCCAGAGAAGCTAAAACTTATATAACAATGATTGAAACATACTTATGCTTAATTATTTATATAAGAAGTTGATTTTTAATTTAAAAAAAAGAAAAATATAAAAAAGCATTTAGTTACTAGTCAAGAGTAAATATGAAAGTATAGGGAAATGATGGTTTCAAACTAATCCAGATGCTTTTTGTTTTATTTTTCTAATATCAAGTCTTACTTTAGTAGATCACTTCTAACAGCTTTTCTGAAACTTGGAATTTTTAATAAATATGAAATAAAACAGGCTTCTCACAAAATTTCTTCCAGAGAATAGGAAAAAAAAATCAATAAAAATTCTAGAAAATAATATAAGAAACAATTTTCATGTCCTTGAGCTAGGGAAATATTTCTTAAAAAGGACAGAGACATGGAGAATAATAAATTTGATTATATTAAAACTAAGAAATTAGGCAATCCAAGGATATTATTAAGAGAATGAAAAGGCCAAACACAGAGTGGATGAACGTATTTTCAATACTTAATCCTAGCATTCAAAACATTTCTGGAGATGTTTGATTAGAACAACATAACCTTGCTAGCAAAACATAACAATGATATTTTTATTGCTGTTAGTTGCTATCAAGTTGTCTCCAATTCTGTATGACCTTATGTATTAACAAACAGAATAAAACATTTCCTGGCCCTGTAACATCTTCATGATCTTGGTATCTTTAAGTCTATTTTTGCAGGTATTGTACAGTGCCTTCCAATCTGGGGGTATTATTTTCTAGCGCTATATTGGATGATATTTTTTGTTGTGTTCCACAAGGTTTTCATAGGTTCATTTTCTGAAGAAGGTCACAAAGCCTTTCTTGCTAGTGTCTCTTAGTCTGGAAGCTCTGCTGAAACCTGTCTGCTATTATAGCTCAGAGTGTCACAGCAACATGTAAGCCAGCACAATAAGACAAACTGAGACAGACAGTAGAACAATGAGACTAAAAGAAAGGAAAATTACAGAACAATCTGCCTCATGAACTTATGTACGAAAAGCATAAACAAAATATTATTAATCCAATATAGCAATAAATAAAATGCCAATCCAACAAAAACAAGTGAGGGATATTCTAGGAATTAATTTTTTTTTCTCTCACATTCAGAAATCAACTTAAATTTTACCACATAAGAAATTTTAAAAATCGTATAAATATTTTGACACATGTGGGAAAACATTTTTTAGAATAAAACACTAAGTTATAATAAAAATTAAAAGGTAGGATAGAAAAAGTTTTCTTAATCTATTATGAGTATGTCTTAGTCTGGGTTCTCTAGAGGAGCAAAACCAGTAAAGCACACATAAATACACATAGAGAGAAATTTACTTCAAGGAAATGGCACATGCAATTGTGAAGAAATGGCTCAAGTCTTTGTGGGGACTGGGAAGTCCCAAATATGTGGATCAGCCAGACAGGCTGAAGACCTCTACTGGCTCATGTAGTTACAGAAACTGATGAATCCAAAACTTGCAGGTCAGGCAGCAGGCTGGAGGCCTCTGCTGGTTCATGAGGTTGCAGGGGTTGGCAAATCCAAAATCTGCAGGGCAGGCAGTAAGCCAGAGACTTCTGCAGACTTACACCCCAGGAACTGGAGGTCAAGCGACAAGAAGGTTGAGAGAGAACAAGACTTGTCAGGCCCCATGCCCAAGGAAACTCTCTTTTCAACTGCTTGGCTGCTTATATCAGATAACAACAAGGAAAGTGATTGCATAGTGTCTGCGAAAGCAAGAATCATAGACTAGCAAAGTGGACACATAACATTAACTATCACAGAGTATAAACAAAAAAATTTAAAGCAGGCACCCTATTCCTAGTGAACTATTAAAAACTTTCTGTCTGAAATAAGGAACAAGAAAAATAAGGCCTCTGGCAAAATGGCGCTCTAGGCAGAAGCACCACGCCGTCCCTCCACAGCAAAGATCCAAAAAACTAAGCCAAATAGAGAAAACAGCAATCCTGAAACCCTAAAACATCAAATGAAGAGATAAAAAACTCAGCCAAACACCAAATGGAGTGAGAAAACTGACAGAGAACAGAGACAGAGGAGAGATTCATGCAAAGGTCCCCTACCAGCTAACACAGCATGGATCCGCCATCTAGGACTCCTATCAGAGACCAGCAAAAATGGGGTACAAGAAAGCAGCTTCACGGAGCTTCCAGCGGGAGACAAAACAACCTGTAATTTGCAATATACGCTTTCCCACCCCCCACCCTTCTTCACCCCAACTCAGCCTCCTCTGCTTTCTGCGGCCACAATCTCTTGTCCGGGAAGCACCGGCTGCTTGGATTCTACCCGCCTGCACTGGCTGGCTCTCTGGGTGCCATTTATTGACTGCTGGTGTTGCTTTTTTTCTGTTTCTTTTGATTTCTTCCTTACCTCTCACCACCTCCCCCTCCTTTCGCTCAAATACCTAGCTCCGTGCGACATCTTAGCTTCTTCCTAGTGTGGAACTGCTTCCTGGTCTGGGCAGCCATGTTGGTGGGATACCAGAGCTTTTGTTTGTTTCTTTGTTTTGAGTCATTTGTTTGTTTTCTTTTCCTTTTCTTGAGTTGGGATCCCGTTCTGGCCAGGCGGTGCTGCGCAGCTTGGAACCTACCCCCTCGGCTGGTGCTGATGCACAGAAGGGATCCCTGAGGGCATTTCTGTTTTCATCAGGTTTTGTTTTTTGGGGGGATTTTCTTGTTTTTTTTTCCTTAAATTTGTTTTGTTTTCTTTTCCCTCTTTTTCTCTTTTTGTCTTTCTTCATTACTCAGTTTCTTGATTCTGTATACCTTCCTTCTCTTTCTGTTCCCTGAATACCTGGCATGGAATACCTTTATGCTTTTTAGCCGGGCTGTACTGAAACACCTGAGAACAACTTCCCCAGACCTCATAGCCACACCAGTGGGATCCCAGGGAGATTTGCTGTTCTTTTTCCTTTCTGATTTTTATTTATTCATTCTTTTATTTTATTTTTTTCTTCCTTCTCCTTTTGTTTTTCTCCATTTTATAGTCTCTCATCTCTCCACTCCAACGGCAAGCTCCCCTAGCATTCTTTTTTGTTTGTTTGTATGTTTTTGACTCCTGTTACTCTCTCCTCTCTCCCATATCCATCTTAGCTCCACACATAACAATCTCCGCGCTACATCCTGCCTACCTGCACTGTGCGCCTAATATCACACCACCAAGCAGCACAGGCACAGCCTACTGGAGCCTGCCCTGAACTGACTACTGACCCACCTGTAGTAAGTGCCACAAACAACCCATCCCAGTAACTCCACTTCAGCTAGACCTGCCCTGAAGTACCATGTCTGAGTGACTGGCCCTGCTAATTGGAGAAGGAGGTGAAAAGTATTATGCCCACAGACAAGCAAAGAGCAAACAACAAACAGCCCACCTGCCCAGACATAGCCAAATTTTAAAAAAAGGATGAATCAAACAAATCTACAGTCAATAAATGAGAAAAATAACTACTGAATGCCCGAAGACAGCAGACAATATCAAATAATTTACAAAAACAGGAGAGGATGGTTCCAGTAGGCATCCAAAATAAAACACCAGATGACTTTCCAGTAGAAGAAAAGGCACTAGAACTACCTGATAGGGAATTCAAATCTCTAATAGTCTGAATTATCCAACAGTTGAAGCAAAAAGCAGACAAAAATGAGTAAAAATTAGACAAATTCATGGAAAAGGCAATAATATTCATAGCAAATACAGAAAAAAATAGGAAGCATTCAGGAAAATAATGCAGGAACAAAATGCCAAAACAAATTCACAACTAGAAATTATACAAAAACAAAAATCAGAAATCCAAAAGATAAACAGCAAGATTTCAGAAATGGACGATGTAGTAGAAGGGCTGAGAAGCAGATTTGAAATGGTGGAAGACAGGATCGGTGGAATTGAAGACAAACACTTGGATACAACACTGTTTGAGGAAAACTCAGAAAAAAGAACAAAGAAAAATGAAAAGACCCCGAGAGTTATGTGGGATACAATCAAAAGCAAAAATTTTCGAGTGATTGGAATTCCAGAATAGGGGGAGAAAACAGAAAACACAGAGAGTATCATTGAAGAACTGCTGACAGAAAACTTCCCCAATATCATGAAAGATGAAAAGCTGGCCATCCAAGAAGCTCAATGAACCCCATATAGGATAGACACCAAAAGAAAATCACCAAGGCATATCATAATCACACTCGCCAAAACCAAAGGCAAACAAAGAATCCTGACAGCAGCTCGTGAAAAACATGAAGTCACATACAGAGGAGAAACAATAAGACTCAGCTCAGATGACTTGGCAGAAACCATGCAGGCAAGAAGGCAGTGGGATGACATACATAAAACCTTGAAGGAAAAAAAAAAATGCCAGCCAAGAATACTATATCCTGCAAAACTCATTCAAATATGATAGTGAAATTAGGACATTTCCAAATAAACAGAAATTAAGGGAATATGTAAAAACCAAAACAAAATTAAAAGAATTACTAAAGGGAGTTCTTCGATCTGAGAACAAACAACTTCAGCTCAAAGGCAGAATCTAGGATGCAAGATCAGACACGCCAGATACCAATCTAGAAAATGAACTCTCAAGGACTATCCAAAACCAAAAGAAATACAACAGGGAATCAGAGCAGTTAATCAATAAATGAAAACAACATCAAAACAATAAAAGAGGGAATAAACAGTGTAGGTATAGAACCTTCTAATGGAGAGGAAGGCAAGGCAATACCAAGTAATAATAGACTGCTTTAAACTTTGAAAGATAAGGGTAAATTTCATGGCAACCACAAAGAAAGTTAACAAACATACTCATAAAAATAAAGAGGGAAAAACGTAAAGTCTCAGCAAAAACAAAACCTACAAAAACAAAAGAAATGAAAAAAAATTCACAAACAATTATAACTCAGCACAGGAGAGTAACAAGAACAAAGAAAATGTCAACACCTAAAAAAAAAAAAAAAATCACTGCAAAATAACAGCAACAAACTCACATCTATCAATAATTACACTGAATGTAAATGGACTCAATGCACCCATAAAGAGATGGAGAGTCACAGAATGGATAAGGAAACAGGGTCCATCAATATGCTGTCTAGAGGAGACACACCTTAGAAACAAAGATATGAATTTATTAAAAGACAAAGGTTGGAAAAAACTATATCAAGCTAACAACTACAAAAAAAGAGCAGGAGTGGCAATACTAATCTCGGATAAAATAGACTTTAAAACAAACTCGACCATAAAAGACAAAGAAGGACACTGTATAATGATTAATGGGATGATCCATCATGAAGACATAACCATAATAAACAACTACGAACCCAATGACAGGGCTCTAAAATACAGAAAACAAACTCTAACAACACTGAAAAGAGAAATTGACAGTTGCACAATAATAGTAGGAGACTTCAACACACCACTCTCAGTAAAGGACAGAACAACTAAGAAGAAACTCAGCAAAGATACAGAAGACCTAAAGGGCACAATCAGCCAACCTGACCTCATAGACATATATAGAACACTCCATCCAACAGCTGTAAACCACACATTCTTTTCCAATGCACATGGAACGTTCTCCAGAACAGACCACATCTTAGGCCACAGAGCAATCCTCAACAAGATTCAAAATGTTGAGATAATTCAAGGTATCTTCTCTGACCACAATACCATCAAAGTAGAAATTAACAACAGAAAGAGCAAGGAAAAAAAAATGAATTACATGGAAACAGAATAATACACTGCTTATACATCACTGGGTAATAGAAGAAATCAGAGATGGAATCAAAAAATTCCTAGAATCAAATGAGAATAAAAACACATCATACCAAAAGCTTTGGGACACAGCAAATCAGTCCTCAGAGGTCAATTTATACCAATAGATGCACACATAAAAAAGAAGAAAGGGACAACATCAAAACATTAACTACAGAACTCAAACAAATAGAGAACAGCAAAAAAAGCCCACAACAACAAGAAGAAAGGAAATAGTAAAGATCAGAGCAGAAATAAATGAAATAGAGAACAGAAAAACAATAGAAAGAACCAACAAAAACCAAAAGTTTGTTCTTTGAAAGAATCAACAATATTGACAAACCACTCGCCAGACTGACAAAATAAAAACAGGAGAGGACACAAATAACCCAAATAAGAAATGAAATGGGGGACGTTACAACCGACCCAACTGAAATAAAAAGGATTATAACAGAATATTATGAAAAACTATACTCCAACAAATTTGAAAACCTAGAGGAAATGGATAAATTTCTAGAAACAGAATTGAGAACCCAGATGTAAATCCACCCACCTACGGTCACCTGATCTTCGACAAGGGCCCAAAGTCCATCAAATGGGGAAAAGACAGTCTTTTTAACAAACTGTGCTGGCAAAACTGGATATCCATCTGCAAAAAAATGAAACAGGACCCAGACCTCACACCATATACAAAAACTAATTAAAATTGGATCAAAGACCTAAATATAAAGCCAAAAACTATAAAGGTCATAGGAGAAACAATAGGACCAATGCTACAGGCCATAATACATGGCATTAACATGATATAAACCATAACCATCAACACACAAACCCCAGAAGATAAGCTAGATAACTGGGATCTTCTAAAAATCAAACACCTATCCTCTTCAAAAGACTTCACCAAGACAGTAAAAAGAGAACCTACAGACTGGGAAAAAATTTTTGGACAGTACAAGTCAGACAAAGGTCTAATCTCCATAATCTACAAGAAAATCCAACACCTCTACAACAAAAAGACAAACAATCCTATTAAAAAATGGGCAAAGGAAGTGAACAGACACTTCACCAAAGAAGACATTCGAGTGGCCAACAGACACATGAAGAAATGCTCGCGATCTCTTGGCATTAGAGAAATGCAAATTAAATCCACAATGAGATACCATCTCACCCCGGCATTACTGGCACGAATCAAACACTGGAAATAACAAATGTTGGAGGGGCTGCGGGGAGATCAGAACTCTTATGCAGTGCTGGTGGGAATGCAAAATGATACAACCATTTTGGAAAATGATATGGCACTTCCTTCAAAAGCTAGAAATATACTTACCATCTGATCCAGCAATTTCAGTCCTAGGAATATATCCTAGAGAAATAAGAGTCGTCACTCGAACAGACATAATGCACACCTATGTTCTTGGTAGCATTGTTCACAATAGCAAAAAGACGGAAACAACCTAGATGCCCATCAACAGATGAATGGGTAAACAAACTATGGTACATACACACAATGGAGTACTATGCAATGAGAAAGAACAATGATGAATCTGTGAAGCATCTCATATCATGGATGAAACTGGAGGACATTATGCTGAGTGAAATAAGTCAATCACAAAAGGACAAATATTGTATGAGAACTCTATTGTAAAAACCCATGAAAAAGTTCACATACAAACAGTAATAACCTTTGTTGGTTACCAGGGATGGGAGGGGTGAGGGAGGGAATATTAAATAGGCAGTAGATAAGTGGTATCTTGGGTGAAGGGTGAGGCAGTACACAATACGGGGGAGACCAGTACAACTTGTACAAGGAAAGGTCATGGGAGCTCCATGGACACATCCAAACTCCCTGAGGGATTGAATTGCTGGGCGGAGGGCTGTGGGGACCATGGTCTTAGGGAACATCTAGCTCAATTGGCATAACACAGTTTATAAAGACAATGTTCTACATTCTACCTTGGCGAGTAACATCTAGGGTCTTAAAAGCCTGTGAGCAGCCATCTAAGATACTCCACTGGTCTCATGCGTTTGGAAGGAAGGGAGAATGAAGAGAACAGGATACAAGGAAAAGTTTAGTTTGAAGGACTAATGGACCACAGCTACCAAGGCCTCCACCAGACTGAGTCCAGTACAGCTATATGGTGCCCAGCTACCACCACTGACTGCTCTGACCAGGATCACAACAGATGGTTCTGGGCAGAGCTGGAGAAGAATGTAGAACAAAATTCTTACACACACACAAAAAAAGACCAGATTTACTGGCCTAAAGAAGCCCGGGCAACCCTGAGAGTATAGCCCCCTGACACCCTTTTAGCTCAGTGGGGAAGTCACTTCCGAGGTTCCCTGTTCAGCCGCGGAGTGGACAGCCCCATAAAACCAAATAGGACTGATGAGGCACAGCAGTTCCGGGACAAGGCTAGAAGGCAGAAGGGGACAAGGAAGCTGGTGATAGGGAACCCAAGGTTGAGTAAGGACAGTGTTGATACGTTGTGAGGCTGTTAACCATTGTCATAGGGCAACATGTGTACTAACTGTTTAATGAGAAAGTATTTTGTTCTGTAAACCTTCATCTAAAGTGAGAATAGCAGCACAATGGGAAGAGCATAGTCGATGTCACTGAACTGTGCATGCAGAAATTTTTGAAATGGTGTATCTTTGGCTATGTATATTTTCACCAAAAAAAAAAAGGTCAAGCATGGAGAGGGTTGACATGTCATGGGGTTGTTAACCAATGTCATAAAACTATATGTGTACTGCTGTTTCATGAGAAACTCTTTGTTCTGTAAACCTATACCTGAAGTACAATAATAAAAAAAGTTAGGCCAGAAAGAAAAATAAGGTCATTATATCACTTCTATTCATCATTGTACTAGAAACAATAAATAAAACAGTAAGGGAACTATAAGAAATATCAGGTATATGTGTTTGAAACAGAGGAAATATTTCCACCATCAGTCACAGATGCCATAATTGTGCCTGGAGAAAATCCAAAACAATCTAGAGAAAAATAGTAAGAATTAGTAAGTGAATCTAGCAAGGTCACTGAATATGAAACAATATAAATAAAATAATCTGTTTTATTTCTATATACTGGCAATGAACAATTGAAAAATGACATAAAAATACAATTTATACTAACCTTAGAAAACAAAATTTCTGACAATACATCTAACAAAAATTGTGTAATTCTTCTATAATGAAAAACACAAAATGTAGCTTGAGGAGATGAAGTATGACCTAAGTAAATGTATGCATATGTGATGTGCATGGATTGGAAAACTAAATATTGTAAAGCAGAGTATCTTAACTTTGGCACTATTGATAATTTTGGCTAGTAATTCTTCGTTGTTGGGGGCTTCTTTGTACATTTGGATGTTTAGTAGTATCCTTAGTGTCTAAACTAAGTAGAACTCCCCAGTTGTGATAACCAGACATGTCTCGCTACATGGACAGATGTCCCTGTGGGGGCAAAATCTCCACCAGTTGAAAAGTCCTGTTAAAGATTTCAATTTCCTCAAACTGATTTATAGATTCAATGTAATTACCAGCAAAATCTGTGTGTGTGTGTGTGTGTGTGTGTGTGTGTGTGTGTGTGTTTGTAAATACATAATCTGATTCTACACTTCATATGACAAGGCAAAGGCCAAGGATAGGCAAGGCAGAATGATGAAAAAGAAAGATAACACTGGAGGATTGCACTACCAAATATCAATAATTAAGTTATAGTAATTAAGGCGGTGTAATTTTGTCATAATTTGTCTATTAGACAAACCAATGGAATACCACATATTTCCCAAACAGATACCCACATGTATTTGATTTTCTGATCTGTGATGAAGGTAAAATACAATCAAAAAAAGATAATGTCTTAGACTGGGTTCTCTAGAGAAAAAAAACCAGTGGAACATATAAATTATATATATATATATAAAGAGAGATTTATATAAAGGAAATGGCTCAAGCAGTTGTAGAAGCTGGAAAGTCACAAGTCCGTGGGTCAGGCTGGAAGCTTCTCCTGACTCACATAGCCACAGGTGCTGGTGAATCCAATATCAGAAGTTCAGATCGCAGACCTCTGGCTCACAGGCTGTGGAGGCTGACAAATCCCAAGATCGGCAGGTAAGATGGCAGGTAAGCTGCTAGCTCAAGTCCCAAGAACCAGAGGTCAGATGAACAGGAGCCAGCTGCAGGATCCGGGGCTAGCAAAAGCCAGTGAGCCTTGCCATCCTATAATGGATACAGGCCACACACCCAAGGAAAGACCCTTTCAACTGATTGGCCGCTTACAACAGATCTCATCATGGAGGCGATCACATTATGTCAGATCTTAGTATGGAGGCGAATACATCATTAAAAAGCCAAACTATATCATAACTACCAAACCCCTGAAGATCATGGCCCAGCCAAGTTGACATACAACATTAACCATCAGAGATAGTATTTCTGAAAAATGGTCCTGGATAATTACAAGTCCATATGAAAACAACAACAACAAAAAACAGTTGCAACTGGTCCTCTTCCTCATGCTGTTAGTGAAGTCACTCCCAGATGTTTTGCTCATATAAGGATGAAAGGTAAATCAATAAAAATCCTAGAAAATAATATAATAAACTATTTCCAAATATCAATATTCTTGGGCTAGAGAAATATTTTTTTAAAAGGATGGAGACATGGAGAATAACAAATTTGATTTTATTAAAATTAAGAAACTATACAATCCAAGAATACTATTAAGAGAACGAAAAGGCCAAACACTGAGTGGTTGAACATATTTTCAATACATAATTATATCAAAAGATTCATATCCAGGATTTCAATAAGCAAAAGATAGACTACTCAACTGAAAAATAGACAAATTCTTGAACAAGAATTTCGTGCAAGTTTATCCAACTGTATTAAACTAATAAATATATTAAAACATACCCAGCCTAGTCAGCAGGTAAGTGCAAATTATAATCAAAATACAATACTAAAATACAATAGCTAAAACTGAAAAAAAGACAAAAAAATTCAAGTGTTGGTCCAAACGTGGAGCAAAAAGAACCCATGCACCTTTGGTGAAAGTATAATTTTTATAACTAGTTTGGAAAGCTGCTTTGCAGCATCTGTTGAGTTTTACATATGCATATTATGTAACTCAGAAATTGTGCTTCTTTTTAATCCAACAGACCTGTTTATGGTTGTTTATATATTGTTTATATGCAAGTTCAAGTTGAAAATGAAGAAAATTAGAACAAGTCCACGAGAGCGAAAGTATGACCTTGAGTACATCCCATCTTTAGAGATCGTCTCAAGAATAGATATGACGTGTTGAACACTAATGACTGAAGACCAGATGAGCTGTGGAGTGACAAAAAGGACATCATACATGAAGAAAGCAGGAGGTCATTAAAAAGACAGGAGAGAAAGAAAAGACAAAAATGAATATTAGAAGACACTCTGAAATATGCTCTTGAATGTCAAGTAGCTAAAGCAAAAGGAAAAAATGATGAAGTTAAAGACATGAACAGAAGATTTCAACGGGTGGCTCGAGAAGACAAAATATTACGATGACATGTGAAAAGACCTAGAGATAGAAAACCAAAAGAGAAGAACACGCTCAACATTTCTTAAGCTGAAAGAACTGAAGAAAAAATTCAAGCCTCAAGTTGCAATACTGAAGGATTCTATGGGGAAAATATACAACACAGGAAGCATCAAAAGGAGATGGAAGGAATACACAGAGTCACTATACGAAAAAGAATTGGTTGATGTTCAACCATTTCAGGAGGTAGCATATGATAAGGAACTGATAGTACTGAAGGAAAAAGTCTAGGCTGCACTGAAAGCATTGGCAAAAAACAAAGCTCCAGGAATTGATGGAGTACCAACTGAGACATTTCAACAAATGGATGCAGCACTGTAAGTGCTCACTCGTCTATGCCAAGAAACTTGGAAGACAGCTACCTGGCAACCAACTGGAAGAGATTCATATTTATGCCTATTCCCAGGAAAGGTGATCCAACCAAATAAGGAAATTATCAAACAATATCATTAATAATCACACGCAAGTAAAATTTTGCTGAAGATCATTCAAAAGTGGCTGCAGCAGTATATTGACTGCAAGAAATTCACGCCAGATTTAGAAGAGAACGTGGAAACAGGGATACCATTACTGATGTCAGATGGATCCTGGATGAAAGCAGAGAATTCCAGAAAGATGTTTGCCAGTGTTTTATTGACTATGCAAGAGCATTTGACTGTGTGGATCATAACCAATTATGGATAACATTGTGAAGAATGGGAATTCTGGAACTCTTAATTGTGCTCATAATGAATCTGTACATGGATCAAGAGGCTGTGGTTTGAACAGAACAAGGAGATACTGCATGTTTTAAAGTCAGGAAAGGTGTGTGTCAAGCTTGTATCCTTTCACCATACCTATTCAATCTGTATGCTGAGCAAATAACCTGAGAAGCTGGAGTATATGAAGAACAACGGGACATCAGGATTGGAGAAAGACTCATAACAACCTGTGTTATGCAGATGACACAAACTTGCTTGCTGAAAGTGAAGAGGATTTGAAGCACTTACTGATGAAGATCAAAGACCACAGCCTTCAGTATGGATTACACCTTAACATAAAGAAAACAAAAATCCTCACAACTGGACCAATAAGCCACACATGATAAACGGAGAAAAGACTTCTGTTGTAAAGGATTTCATTCTACTCGGATCCACAATCAACACCCATGGAAACAGCAGTGAAGAAATCAAAGGATGCATTACATTGGGCAAATCTGCTGCAAAAGACCTCTTTAAGGCGTTGAAAAGCAAAGAGGACTAAAGTGCACCTGACCCAAGCCATGGTGTTTTCAATTGCCTCATACGCATGTGAAAGCTGGACGATGAATAAAACCCAAGAAGAATTGACGCCTTTGAATTGTGGTATTGGTGAAGAATATTGAATATACCATGAACTGCTAAAAGAAGAAACAAATCTATCTTCAAAGTACAACTAGAATTCTCCTTAAAGCAAGGATGGTGAGACTACATCTCACATGCTTTGGGCACGATATCAGGAGGGGCCAGTCCCTGGAGACGGACATCATGCTTGGCAGAGTAGGGGATCAGCAAAAAAGAGGAAGACCTTCAATGAGATGGATTGAACCAGTGGCTGCAACAGTGGGTTCAAGCATAATAATTGTGAGGATGGCACAGGAGCAGGCAGTGTTTCGTTCTGTTGTTCATAGGGTTGCTATGAGTTGGAACCGACTCGACCGCACCTAACAGCAACGATATATATGTTTGCATATGTATAAAAATATACATAGTAACCTTCTTTGTAAGAACTACAGACAGGAAACAATTCAAATGTTTCCTGAATGGTAAATATATTGCGGTAAAACCATGTAACTATATTGCAATGAAAACGAACAAACTACAACCACATGCAAAAACATGGATAAAGTTAACAGTGTAGAGTATCAGAAACTGGACACAAATAATATAAAAGCCATTTTAGTTTTTATAAGATACCTACAAAGATGCAAAATAAATATTTGTATTCAAAACGACTATCCTTTGGGACAGATGGTGACAAGAAAGAGGAAAAGGAGAGCTTTTGGGACACTGGTAACTTTATGGTTCTTGATCTGGGAACTGATTATATGTATGTGTGGAATTTGTGAAAGGCACGCTGTGCACTTACGATTTGTGCAATTCTTTTTATGTCTGTTACTCTAATCAAATTTATAAAATATTGAAATATGGTTTGGGAAAGAAAAAAATAACCAATATGTCAATGCACACTTGTAAATTTTTTAAAAAGTGGTAGAAATGGAAATTGTTAGTCCTCTGAGGGTATTCTATTCCTAATTTTTATTTGTCCTTTAATATTTAGAAATATTTTTATGATCATTTTAGGTGAGAATTTTAGATTTCATTTATCCTGGAATTTCTTCATCTTCTTGAATTTGTGACGTGATGTGTTCTATATTTTCGGGTAATTTTCAGCCATTAACTCCTCCAATATTGCTTCCTCCAATTTGCTTTATTTTTTTCTAGGATGCCAATTACATATATGTTAGACCTTTTCACTTTAAACTGGTGTTATGGATTGCACTGTTCCCCTAAAAAGACATATTGAAGTCCTAACTTACTTGTAAATGTGACCTTGTTTGGAAATAGGGTCGTTGTAGGCGATATCAGTTAGGTTAACATGAATTCATACTGAAGTAGAATTGGTCCTAATCCTATATACCAGGTGTTCTTATAAGAGAGAGAAGATTCAGAGAGATGGGGAGACAGAGGAAGGATGTGTTTTCATGCTGAATCTACAAACCAAGGAATACCTGGAGCTACCAGAAGCTAGGAGAAAATCATGAAACAGTTTCCCTCAAAGTCTCAGGAGTGAACATGGCTGACCTACTAATCTTGAACTCTCAGACTCCAGAACTGTGAGACAATAATTCATGTTTTTATAAGCCACCCAATTTGTAGTGTTTTCTTACAGCAGCCCTAGAAATCTAAGACAGTTTTTTGGTACTGGGCAGTATCGTGTTGCTCTAACAAATACGTAAAAAGGTAAAAGAGATTTTGGAATTTGGTAATGGGTAGAGAGGGAAGAATTTGAGGTGCTTGATAGCAGAAGCCTCGATTGTCTTGAAGAGACCTTAGTAGAATTATGGATGTTAAAGAAATGTGGATGTTAAATGTGATTCTAATGAAGCTTTAAAAGTAAATGATGAATGTTTTACTGGACATGGAAGAAAAGGTGATTCTTTATAAAGTAGGAAAAAACTTGACTAGAATATATTAGAATGTTTTATAGAAAATAGAATTCATAACTGATGAGTTTGGATATTTAGCTGAAGATATTTCTCAGCAAAATGTTGAAGGAGTAACTTGGTTTCTCCTTGTTGGTTATAGCAAAATGCAAGAGAAAAGAGATAAATAGAGAAATGAAAAGTGATAGCAGAATTTGAAGATTTTGGAAATTCTCAGTCTCTCAGATGGTAAAAACTGAGAAGACAACAATGGTGTGACTGACAACTGTTTGCTGAAGAGATTAGGAAGGTATCTTACAGATTAATCAAACATCACAAAAAAATGCTTCCAACTTAGACTGAAGGGGAAAGAGATAGGGTGAATTCACTGTATGAATCCTGGAATTGTACAGGCAGGGAATTGATCCCTGGAGGTACTAGACTGTGAGTATATTGTGTCCTTCAAGAAAAGGAGCAGATAAATCACCAAACCTGTTCAGAGGCCAGCAGTGCTGTTAGCATAGGCTCAGTGGTGTGGGGACATCTCCCATGACAGAGGGGGCAGGGTCACCACTTTTATGGGCCTGGACGGTGGGGTCACTACCCTGATGGGCTTGGAGGACAGAGGATTATTTTTAAGCCTTGTAAATTAATGAAGTTTGTACTGCTGGGTTTTTAACTCACTTGAGACCCATAACTCATTGTTTTCCTCCAACTTTTCCCATTTGGAATGAGAATGGTCATACTATGCCTGTTCCACCAGTGTACTTTGGATGCAGATAACTTGTATTCTAAATTTTCCAAGTCTACAGATGGAGGTGGATTGTGCCCCAAGATGAATAATACCCAGTGTTATAGATTGAATTGGGTCCCCAAAAAATACTGGAATCCTAAATCTTAAATCTGTTGATGTAATCCTTTTTGGAAACTGGATTTTCTTTGCTGTTAATTATACTATACCCTAGTAAGTTAGGTTCTATGTCTAATCACTTCTGAGTTATTAAAAAAAAAAAAAAAGCAGATTAGACACAGAGATATGCACACACCTGGAGAAAAGGGACACCATGAGAAGATCATCTACAAGCCAAAGAACCAAGGGACTTTCTACAAAGAAGCAATTAACATGGCTGAGACTCTGATTTGGAATTTTAGCCTCCAGAACTGTGAAAAATTAAATTTTGGTTCTTTAAAGCCACCCACTTGTGGTATTTGTGTTATTGAAGCACTAGGAAACTAAGAAAAAAATTGGTACCAGGAAGTGGTGTGCTGCTCTAACGAATATCATTATGGAATACATTTGTTTAATGATCTGTTGAACCTCCTCCTGACATATGTTTTAGAATCAGAAATACTTGAATTCAAATGCCTTCTTTAAATTACATGCTATGAAAATTTAGAGTGGTTATTCCATGTCTTTTTATTTATTTATTTTAAAAATAGAAATAATAGTAAATTTAACTCACATGGCTGTTAAATTAATTTGTAGATATAGTAACCACAAGACACTTAGCTTGGTACCTGGCAGATAAGTATTGTCCTAGAAATAATTTATTATCATGATTAAGGATCGATTACCATGGTTATTAGTAAAGCACTCAGTCTTGGATTATTTCGAAGAGAATACATTTTTAGTATAAAATTGTGTATAAGTCTAATGAGTTGGCTGTATTTACATAAAATGTACTTAAAGTCTTATACTTTATAGCTCTGAGCAATCTTTTATCATTCATTTATTCTCAGAAATGAATTGGTATTCAGTCAACTACTAAATCTTAGTCATTTTGAGCGGAGCCACATAACATAACTCATTCTTATTTATTCTTTTGTAAATAAAAGTATATTATATTGTCTGATTATGTAAGTAGCAGTATCAAAATATGTTAAAATTATCTATATTTGAAAAGAGAAAAAAATATGAAGAAAATTAGGTTATAATCCAATACGCCAAATATAACCATCCAGATGCTTTTTTTCTTTTCTTTTGCTTGTATTATTTTTTCCACCAGGCATGTTTATTTAAGACATTTATTTATGCAATGACATTAGAAATAGATTTTATGAGATATTTAAAGATTGGAGATGAATTGAATTTTCCTAATTAAAAAAAATGCTAACGACAAAAAAAAAAAAAAGGTGGGATATTGAGTTTGTTTGTGGCATCACACATATATCAGCGTAGGAATGCATAAGCTAGGATGAAGTATTAGTCCTGTTTAATCAGTGTGCCACACTTACAGCTGTGCATTTAAAAAAGTCAAGAAATAGGGACCAAATAAGACATAAATAGTAAGTGTCTAGGGAATAACAATAGGGACTTAAAATCAAATGTATACTGTTAGGTTAAAAAGAAAGGACAGTTGGAGAAAAAAAGAAAAAAAATCTTCAAATGTTCAATTAAATTCCACACGACTTGTAAACAAAAAGGATGTGGGGAGAGAGAGTGAGACAGACTAATAGAATCAGGTAGTATCTGTGTTTTAGTAGCACAAGCATAATTCATGAGAAAGGTGATGAAATATCATGTAAAAAATAGACATTTGGGAAAGTATTAGGGATGAATCATTGGGGAAATGTTTCTTCAATATATGGCAATAATTAGGGTGAACAAACAAAATGAAATTTTATTATTCTTTAAACTTTCCCTTTTTATTAGCTGTCTCAAAGATGAAAATGCATTAATCACATTTAACTGTTTTTAAAAGTCATGATTATATTTTCTTCTATTCTACTCTCTTCTGAATGGTATAGTTAGTATTTAATTTTTTTCTACTTTAATAGTGTGATGAGAAAGTTCTTATGAAATCATAATTAGACATAAGCCAATACTATTGTTGTCCTTGATCTTTACTTGGAAAAAAAAAAAAAAACTTCCTTATCTTCATTGACTATCATTTGATAAGTAAACTGATGCAAAGTTTTCAGAAAAGATGTTTGTGCCAGCGAAGAGCACTGGCAATTTACCTGGGACTCCTCTTACAGCATGAATCTTACTTTGAATGGTTACTTCAGGTATGTGAAAAGAGTTTCAAAGGAATACAGTGCTGTAAACTAGAAATAATGTCTTCCCATGTTCATCCCAAACACCCCACCATCCTTGTCCCCGTCCCATCAAGAACCCAAGAAAATGAGAAATTTTAGTTTTTCACCTCTGAGTGAGGATTAGAAGGGCAAGTATATCATTTTAAATGACTTAGCTTGTTTTATTGTTCAAGCCGTTATGTGAGTTACAAATTTGTTATTTATTTATTTATTTATCCTATACATTTAACTCAGTCCCTGCTGGTTTGCTCTTTTTATTCATGTTTTAAAATCATATCACTTTGTTCCAGTTGCTACTTTTTCCCATATAGCATTGTTTCATTTAAAAAAAAAAAAAAAAAGAAGTGATGTATATACTTAAGTTGAATACCAAACCAAATCCAAAACCATTGCCTTCAAGTTGATTTCAACTCATAGTAACCCTATAGGACAGAGTAGAACTGCCCCCATAGGGTTTCCAAGGCTGTAATTTATGGAAGCAGACTGCCATGGAGCAGCTGGTGAGTTAGAACTGATGACCTTTCAATTAACAGTCAAGCATGTAATCACTGCACCACCAGGGCTCCTTGGCAAGTGAGTTGAATAGTGTTCCCAAAATAGATGCGTCCATACTGTAGTTCCTAGAAACTAAACATTAAGTTATATGGCAAAAGAGTAATATTACTTTATATGGCAAAATATGTGGTTAAAGATCTTGAGAAGAATAGCTTATCCTGGATTATCCAGATGGACCCTAAATGCAATCACAGTATCCTTATAATACCCAAAGACACAGAAATACAGACAAGGAAATGTGGAGACGGAGCAGAGAGATGCAGCCACACCACAAGAAATACAGACAGCCAACAGAAGCTGGAAGAGGCAAGGAATAGGTTCTCTCCTAGAGCCTCGGGAGGAAGCATTGCCCTGACAGCACCTTAATTTTGGACTTCTGGCCTCAAGAACTCAGAAAATATATTTCGGTTGTTTTAAGCTAGCAGATTTGGTAATTTGTTATAGTAGCAACAGCAAACTAGTACAATTTATCTGATAGCAATCTCCCTAATTAGCATGTAGTAGCCAAAAATAATTTTTGTAGTTTATCTTTAACATATTTACATGTCATTAAATTATAATTTTATTTTAAGTCTTACAATTATGCTCATCTCTGTCATACATCATGGGTCTGAAGTAGTACTAATTCATTAGTCTGAAGAGAGACTAATACATAAGCTTCTTCATTCTCTCACCAAAACAAAGAAAAATAATGAACAACTCTTGGAAATATAAATCAAATACAAATTTATATGGTCCATATTTTTAGAGTTATGAATACTCAGTGAAAGCATAGGAGAGATAGAGAAGGGATATTGAGATTAGCTGTGGGGAGCGTGTGCTCCGGCAGTTCAGGGAAACGATCTTAATTCTTAAATGCCATCAACTTCTTTCTTGCTATAGAATCTTTGAAAATTACGTAGCATCTTTGAATACTGTTTATATCATCTACAAAATGAAGATAATAATGAAAACTAAACAGTGTTCTGGGGAGGATTTAATAAAATAATGAAGGTAAAACATTTGCATCATGAAGTTTGCATATTGGATACTTAATCAGTACTTAAAACCGTTGAGTTTTATAAATGTCTTAAGCATTGTAATTATGTTTAGTCTGATAAAGACGTATAATAGCACATTTTCCCTGCTTATTTATTCATCTTGTTCATCTACTCCACTTGAATATAAGCTCTATGTGGCATAGGCCTTTCTTGTTCCATATCTCATTTCTAGTATCTGAGACAACGTCTTGCGTCAGTGAAATATCGAAAAATTGTAGAAGAAAGGTAAGAACATGATTACTAGAGTAAGACAGAAATAAGATGGGATTCTAGATTACAGTTCTAACACTGAGAATAGAAAGGAGTTGAAATATAATCATGTTTTGAGCTAAGGCTTGATTAAATAAAATATTGGTGACTGAGTTGACATTAAAGTACAAGGAGTCAAAAATAAGTAAATGACTTCAGTAATTTGAAAAATGGTTGAAATATTCACAGAAAAAATTTGTTTTTTTTTTCTTTTTCCTGCTGACTTCTGCTGTATTGTGTGTTGTCCTTCCCTTCACCGAAGTTGACACTTATGTACTATCTAGTTAGTAATTTCCCTGCCCCCTCCCTGTACACATATTAAGTGGAGCAAATTAGAATAACATAGAGTATTTCTTTTTAAAACTGCTTTATTGTGGTAAAATATATATAATAAAACTTTTGCCAATTTAACATTTTTTATGTATACAATTCAGTGACATTGGTTATGTTTATCATGTTGTTCAACCATAGCTACTATCCATTTCCAAATTACTACACCACCGTTACTAGAAACTCAGTGCCCCTTAAGCTGAGATTACCCTTTACCCTAACTTCCCGCCCCTATTAACCAGTAATAAACCTTGTTCTCCATGCGTTTGTCTATAAAACAGTATTTTTGGTTATGTTAATTTAGAAGAGAGCTAAATGAAAAACTTATATAAAAAGTTGGTAAAGAATTGAAAGTGGATCAAGATTAAGAACTGAAAGAAGGAAAACGAGGGTGCCAATAAATAGTAAAATGAAAAAGAGATAGGTAAAACTGTAAAGGCAAGCAGAGACCTGATCATTTAAAATTTTGCATAGCATTTCATGATCTTGGAATATCTTCTAAGAGCGATATGGTGTTCTTGTAGGATTTTAAGCAAGGAAGTTAAAAAATCAGTTTGTATTTTTAAAAACATCAATCTGAATGCAATGATTAAAAAAAAAATAGCTAGAATTCCCCAAGAAAGGATATAGGTAGATCATGTCTTTTGCCAGGCAAAGGAAAATCAATCTAGTTAGCAAGGAATAAGCATAAATGATGCAAGAGGAATGTAGGGGGAAGAATAAATGTGAATTGGTAATTTATAAGAGAATGCTCCATAAACTTCAGGATGAATCCTTAAATTCCTAGTCTGAGCAAAAGTACTGTGTTGTAAAGACATTGATTACCACTGGAAATTCTAGAAGAGGAACAATGATAGAGGGGGAGATCATGAGTTCTGACTCTTTTGGATATGTTTTGAGATATCTATGAGGTATTCAAATTTAGATTTCCAATACGTATTATATAGAGAGATTTAAAGTTCAAAAGTGAGTTTGGTCTAAAAATGTAATCGTGGTGATTTCAGTATTAGATGGTGATTGAAGTCAAGTCAGTGGAAGATATCAACAAGGCTGAGAATTTGGAGTAGACTTTTTAGTTTTATGTACATGTGGTGTGGTAACCTGATATAACCATTAGAAAATGTTCAAGGATTTTTATTGTATAATTTTAAAGGCAACTAGATATCAACAAATTCAATATATTAATACCTTCTTCAAGAAGAAAATGAACAGTTCTATTCTGCAATATCCTTAGTACTTCTGCTTTTCTTGAAGGTATCATGTTATGAAAGTTATAAAGGCAGATGCTTAACTATACTTACTTTTTTGAAAAGCATTTCAAATGCTACGTAAGAGTAAACTAATGTAGTATAAGATGTATCCCCTTATTGAAAATGGCTCCATTGTGCATAATGGGAGACTTTGTACAGCAATGACTTTGTACACTACTAATGCTAAGATTGTGACAATTTTTGACCTTGAAGAACCACTTCTGTGAGGACATTAAAACATTCTAACAATACATCTCACTGAGGCATGATTAATCTTACATGTACTGATGATGTTTAACGCAGAAGTATTATTGAAATCAATCTTCAAGACTAAGGTGCACCTGACCCAAGCCATGGTGTTTTCAATCACCTCATATGCAGGCAAAATCAGGACAATGAATAAGGAAGCCCTAAGAATGAACTGCTTTGAATTATGGTGTTGGCGAAGAATATTGAATTTACCATGGACTGCCAAAAGAAGGAAAAAATCTGTCTCTGAAGAAGTACAACCAGAATGCTCCTTAGAAGCAAGGATGGCTAGACTACATCTCACTTTGGACATGTTATCAGGAGGGATCAATCCTGGAGGCTGCAACAATGGGCTCAACATAACAACCGTCATGTGAATGGTGCAGTACCAGGCAGTGTTTCGTTCTGTTGTACACAGGGTCACTGTGAGGTGGAACTGACTTGACAGCACTTAAAAACAACAACTATATATATATATATATATATATATATATATATATATATATATAACTATATATATATATATATATATATAACTATATATATATATATGGGCATTTCCAAATTATGCATATATAAAAAATAAAAACTAAACCCATTGCAGTCAAGTAGATTCCAACTTATAGCGACCCTATAGGACAGAGTAGACCTACCCTACAGAGCTACAGAGTTTCCAAGGAGTGGCTGGTGGATTCGAACTGCCTACCTTTTGGTTAGCAACTGAACTCTTAACCACTGTACCACCAGAGCTCCATATACCCACACCCATACCCACTCACCCACCTACCCACCCACACACACATATACAAACACACACACACACATACACATATTTTGACAATAACAGAAAAATCAATTAGACAGGCATAGAAATTGTTGAGAAACAGAGTTTTTTTTAAAATGATACTCAGTAAATACTTTGCTGAGAATATGAGAGTTGTGTAAAACTGGAAGAGGGTAAAGAAGTCAGAGAAGTGGTTATCTGGTAGAATAGCAGAATAGGCAGAAAATTCAGCAACCTCAAATCCCATAGAGTGGCCCTTGCTTGGAAAGTGTGAAGAAAAGGAAAAAGACTAGTGACTGGACTGAGGAAAGCAGAGAGAGGCTAGTAAGAAACAAAGTAAAAGGTGGAATAACGGGGGCAGATCATATATGGTCATATACACCATTGTAAGGTTTTAAGATTTTATTAAGAGCGATATGGGAAGTGTCTTGCCAACAAGGGTGAATGACTGGGTAACGCTCATAGCAGGCCTAGAACAGCAAGTATTAGGCAAAATGTTATGCTAACAATAAAATAGTCATGAAAATGCAAATGGTCAAGAATAACAAAACAATCTGAAAGGTTAAAAAGTGGAAGGCTTAAACCAGTAGATATAAAAATATATTTAAAAAACTACAGTAAATCAGTATAATACTAATACATGGATAAATTAGTACATCATAGAATGGAATAGGGAATTAAAAAATGAAACCAGCACATATAAGATCATCTGACTTAAGATAAAGGTACTAAAATGATACAGTAGGGAAAGGATAGTATAGTTAATAAGTAATGCTCTTTTAATTTAAAATTCCTAATTAAAATAATAAAATTTGATCCAGAAATCACACTAAATGCAGAAGTCAGTTTCAGATGGATTGTAGACCTAAACAATGATTTTTTTAGAAATGAGGGGAGTTTTTTTTTTTTTTTATGAACTTGGTGCAGGAAAGTTTTCTTAATCTTAATATTGCCATAGAGGATAAGATTGATGATTTAGATTATATTAAACTTAACAAATTAATATATCAAAAGAAACCACGCAAGCTACATGATGGAAGATGGTAGTTTCGACACATTTATTTGACAATAGACTTAGAGACAAAATATATAAAAACCTGGTACAAATCCATTAGAAAACAACAACAAAAAATCAGAGACAATAACAACAACAAAAAAGGGTAAATGCCTTGAAAAAAATACTTCACAACAGAAGGTATCAAAATGGTCAAATGCTTATGAAAAAAATACTCTCACAATCTTTACTCATTAGGAAGATCCAGATTAAACCCCATTGAGATACTGAACATGTAACAGAAGTCTGAAAATAATTCAGCAATAAAACAAGCAATAATATGGCAATATCATGTATTGACAAATTGTGTAGCAAAGAGAATTCTCATATCCTGATATTACGAGTGTAATAGAACTTATGACTCACCATTCTGCTCCTAAGTATATATATAACAAAGGTCTGATATTTAAGAACCAAACACACTTTAACGCTATTTATTTTAGTATTGCAACAGCCAAAGAATGGAGACAATCTGAGGCCATCAACTTTACAAATGTGAATATACTACATAGCAGCTCAACAGAATGAACAAAAAATAGTGGAAGAATATAATGGAGAGAATAACAATTCTGTGAGATATAAATCAGAGACAGGAGACTACATATTGTATGATTGCCTATGTATAATATTCTAATACAGTCAGAATTGATCTATGGTGTTAGAAACTATTTTTTTCTACTCTATACATATATAAAGTTTATTTTTAATGTGTGTATAGTCACAAAAAGTTTGTTTTTCATTAACGTCTGGAATGAAATTTTTGCTTTATGCTGTTTTTGTTTTTTTTTAAATATTTGTTATGATTATTATTTATTTATTTTTATTGTACTTCAGGTGAAGGCTTACAGAACAAAGAGTTTCTCATGAAACAGTAGTACACATATTGTTTTATGACATTGGTTAACAACCCCACAACATGTCAACCCTCTAACTTCTCAACCTTTTTTTTGGTGAAAATACACATAGCCAAACATACACCATTTCAAAAATTCCTACATGCACAGTTCAGTGACACTGACTACGCTCTTCCAATTGTGCTGTTATTCTCACTTAAGATGAAGGCTTACAGAACAAAATAGTTTCTCATTTAACAGTTACTACAAATGTTGCCCTATGACAATGGTTAACAATCTCACAACGTCAACAATATCCTTACTCAACCTTGGGTTCCCTATCACCAGCTTCCTTGTCTCTTTCTGCCTTCTGGCCCTTGTCACAGGACTCCTGTACCTCGTTAGTCTCATTTGGTTTTACGGGGCTGTCCACTCCCAGGCTGAACAGTGAACCTCAGAGATAACTTCACTAATGAGCTAAAAGGGTGTCTGGGGGCCATACTCTCGAGGTTTCTACAGTCTCCTTTAGGCCAGTAAATCTGGTCTTTTTTATTGTGAGTTAGAATTATGTTCTACATCATTCTCCAGCTCTATCCAGAACCCTCTGTTGTGATCCTGGTCAGAGCAGTCAGTGGTGGTAGCCGGGCACCATCTAGCTATACTAGACTCAGTCCGGTGGAGGCTTGGTAGCTGTGGATAATTAGTCTTTTGGACTAGTCTTTTCCTTGTATCCTGTACTCTTCATTGTCCCTTGCTCCGGAAGGGATGAGACCAGTGGAGTATCTTAGATGGCCACTCACAGACTTTTAAGACCCCAGACACTACTCACCAAGGTAGAATGTAGAGCATTGTCTTTATAAGCTGTGTCATGCCAATTGAGCTAGATGTTCCCCGAGACCATGGTCCCCACAGCCCTCCGCCCAGCAATTCAGTCCCTCAGGGAGTTTGGATGTGTCTATGGGGCTTCCATACAGATTCATCCATGTTATGAGATGTTTCAAGGATTCATCATTGTTCTTTATCTTTGTATAGTATTCCATTATGTGAATATACCATAATTTGCTTATCCATTCATCCATTTATGGGCACCTAGGATGTTTCCATCTTTTTGCTACTGTGAACAGTGATGCAATGAACATGAGTGTGCACGTATCTATTCGTGTGATGGCTCTTATTTCTCTAGGATATATTCCAAGGAGTGGGATTGCTGGATCGTATGGTACTTCTATTTCTAGATTTTTAAGGAAATTTCAAATCAATTTCCAAAGTGGTTGTACATTTTACATTCCCACCAACAGTGTATAAATGTTTCAGTCTCTCCACAACCTCTCCAACATTTATTATTTCGTGTTTTTTGGATTAATGCTAGCCTTGTTGGGGTGAGATGGTATCTCATTGTAGTTTTGATTTGCATTTCTCTAATGGTTAATGATTGTATTTCTTCATGTGTCTGTTAGCTGCCTGTGTCTTCTTTGGCCATGTGCCTGTCCATATCCTTTGCCCATTTTTTAATTGGGTCATTTGTCTTTTTGTTGTTGAGGTTTTCCAGTATCTTGTAGATATTACAGATTAGACCTAGATCGAATTTTTCATAGCCAGACATTTTTTCCCAGTCTGCAGGTTTTCTTTTTACTCTTTTGGTGAAGTCGTTTGAAGAGTATGTTTGATTTTTTGGAGCTCCCAGTTATCTAGTTTCTCTTCTGTTGCTTGTGCATTGTTATTTATGGTATGTATTCTGTTTATGCCATGTATTAGGGCTCCTAGAATTGTCCCTATTTTTTCTTGCATGATCTTTATTGTTTTAGATTTTATATTTAGGTCTTTGATCCATTTTGAGTTAGTTTTTGTGCATGGTGTGAGGTATGAGTCTTGCTTCATTCTTTTGCAGATGGATATCCAGTTATGTCAGCACCATTTCTTAAAGAGACTGTCTTTTGTTCATTTTGGACTTTGGGCCTTTGTCAAATATCAGCTGCTCGTACGTGGATGAATTTACATCTAGATTCTCAATTCTGTTCCATCGTTCTATGTATCTGTTGCTATACCAGTACCAGGCTGTTTTGACTACCATGGAAGTATAATAAATTCTAAAATCAGGTAATGTGAGGACTCCCACTGTGTTCTTCTTCTTCAGTAATGCTTTACTTATCCAGTGCCTCTTCCCCTTCCAGATGAAGTTGGCGATTTGTTTCTCCAACTCATTAAAAAATGCCATTGGAATTTGGATCGGGATTGCATTGTATCTGTAGATTCCTTAGGGTAAAATTGACATTTTCACAATGTTGAGTCTCCCTATCCATGAGCAAGGTATGTTTTGTCACTTATATAGGTCTTTTTTGGTTTCCTGTAGTAGTGTCTTTTTTACTGTGTATAGGTCTTTTACATCTCAGTTAGATTTCTTCCTAGGTGTATTACCTTCTTGGGGGCTATTGTAAATGGTATTGAGTTGGTGATTTCCTTTTCGAAGTTCTCCTTGTTGGTATAGAGAAATCCAACTAATTTTCATATATTTATCTTTTATCCTGATACTTTGCTGAAACCTTCTATTAGTTCTAGTAGTTTTCTTGTGGATTCTTTGGGGGTTTTCTGTGTATAAGATCATATCATCTGCAAATAGAGATACTTTGACTCCTTCTTTACCAATTTGGATGCTTTTTATTTCTTTTTCTAAGCTAATTGCTCTGGCTATGACCTCCAGCACAATGTTGACTAAGAGTGGTGATAGAGGACATCCTTGTCTGGTTCCTATTCTCAAGGGAAGTACTTTCAGACTGTTTCCATTTAGGATGATGTTGGCTGGTTGCTTTGTGTAAATGCCCTTAATTATGTTGAGGAATTTCCTTTCTATTCCTAGTTTGTTGAGAGTTTTTATCATGAATGGGTGTTGGACTTTGTCAAATGCCTTTTCTGCATCAATTGATAAGATCATGTTGTTCTTGTCTTTGTTTTTATTTATGTGGTGGATTACATTGATTGCTTTCTAATGTTGTACCTTCTCTGCATATCTGGTATGAATCCCAATTGGTCATGGTGAATTATTTTTTTAATATGTTGTGGAATTCTATTGGCTAGAATTTTGTTGAGGATTTTTGTGTCTATGTTCATGAGGGATATTGGTCTGTAATTTTCTTTTTTTGTGGTGTCTTTACCAGGTTTTGGTATCAGGGTTATGCTGCCTTCATAGAATGGGTTTGGGAGTATTCTATCCTTTTCTATACTTTGAAACACCATTAGTAGTAGTAGCGTTAACTCTTCCCTGAAAGTGTGGTAGAATTCTCCAGTGAAACTGTCCAGGCCAGGGCTTTTTTTGTTGGGAGTTTTTTAATTATCTTTTTAATCTCTTCTTTTGTTACAGGTTTATTTAATTGTTCTACTTCTGTTTGTGTTAGTTTAGGTAGGTAGTATGTTTCTAGAATTTTGTCCCTTTCCTCTAGGTTTGCAAATTTGTTAGAGTACAAGTTTTCATAGTATTCTGTTATGATTCTTTCAGTTTCAGTTGGGTCTGCTGTGATATTACTCATCTCATTTCTTATTTGGGTTATTTTCTTCCTCTCCTGTTTTTATTTTGTCAGTTTGGCCAATGGTTTATCAATTTCTTTTTATCTTTTCAAAGAACCAGCTTGTTGTCTTGTTAAGTCTTTCAATTTTTTTTTACTACCCTCTATTTCATTTAATTATGCTCTAATTGTTATTATTTCCTGTCTTCTGGCATCCAAGGTGTTCTTTTGCAGCTTTGTGTCTACTTGTTCCAGTTGTTTTGATTTTCGCGTTTTCTTCTTTTTGGATGTGTGCATTTATTGGTATAAACTGACCTCTGAGCACTGCTTTTGCTGTGTCCCATAGGTTCTGGTAGGATGTGTTTTCATTCTCATTTGATTCTATGAATTTCTTTATTCCATCCTTAATTTGTTCTATAACCCAGTAGTTTTTGGGCAAGGTGTTGTTCAGTTTCCATGTGTTTGATTTTTTTTTCCTTGCTTTTTCTGTTTTTGATTTGAACTTTTATGGCTTTATGGTCAGAAAAGAAGCTTTGTAATATTTCGATGCTTTGGATTCTGTTAAGGCTTGCTTTATGGCCTAAAATGTGGTCTATTCTGGAGAATGTTCCATGTGCTTTGGAAAAGAAAGTATACTTGGTTGCTATTGGGTGGAGTGTTCTGTATATGAGATCTATGAGATCAAGTTGGTTGATTGTGGCATTTAGATCTTCTGTGTCTTTATTGAACTTTCCGGATGTTCTGTCTTACACTGGAAGCGGTGTGTTGAAGTCTTCTACTATTATTGTGGAGCTGTCTATCTCTCTTCAGAGCTGTTAGAGTTTGTTTTATGAATTTTGGAGTCCTGTCATTGTGTGCATAAATATTTATTATGGTTATGTCCTCCTGGTGTATTGACCTTTTAATCATTATATCATGTCCTTCCTTGTCCTTTGTGGTGGATTTTACTTTAAAGTCCATTTTGTCAGAGATTAATATTGCCACTCCTGCTCTTTTTTGAGTGTTGTTTGCTTTATATATATTTTCCATCTTTTGAATTTTAGTTTGTTTGTGTCTTTAAGTCTAAAGTGTGTCTCTTGTAGACACCATATAGACAGATGTGTTTTTTATTGATTCTCCCAGTCTCTGTCTCTTTATTGGTGAATTTAGTCCATTTATATTCAGCGTAATTATTAGTATGTATGAGTTTAGTGCTGTCATTTTGATTTTGTGTGTGTGTGTTGTTGAGTTTCTTTGTTCTTCTTAATTTTTTGTCCTGAGTCATCTCTCTTTATGTATTTTCTTTTCATCTTTTTCATTGCCGTTGATTTTGCATTTGCTGAATATTTATGTTTTTCTTGTTTTTTATTTAGATGTGTAAGATTGTTAGTTTCCCTTGTGGTTACCTTAATATTTACCCCTATTTTTCTAATTTTAAACCAATATTTTATCTTTTTTAAATCTCCTTGACTTTTCCATACGAAAGGTCTATGACTGCATTTTTTTAGTCCCTCTTTTTTTATTTTAATGCTGTCATCTTTTACATATTGACATCTCTGTTTCCTTATTTACAGTGTTTTAGCTTTATTTTTGTGACTTCTCTATCTGGGTTGATATCTGGTTGCTCTGTCCTGTGTTCTAGTCTTGTATTGTTTTTCTAACTGCAGGACTCCCTTTAGTATTTCTTGTAGTTTTTGTTTGGTTTTTGCTTATTCCCTAAACTTCTGTTTATCTGGAAAAGGCCTAATTTTGTCATCATGTTTGAGAGACAGTTAAGTTAATAGAACTTCAAGGAGAAATAGAGAAATCTATTATTATAGTTGGAGATTTCAACACTACTCTGTTAGTAATTGACAGATCAAGCAAGCAGAAAATCAGTAACAGTATGTTTGAACTGAACAGCACCATCAGTCACCTAGATTTACTTGACATTTATAGAATCTAGCTGACATTATAGAATCCCATTCAAAACCGAAACAGATTTTAAAAATAGAATACAACAAGGTGATTCTAAAGTGTATGTAGAATTGTTAAAGGAAAATAATATATGAGAGAATATTGAAAGAAAAATTGTATGGACTAACATTTCAAGGTAACATTTAGTATAAACTTACAAAAGTTAGGACATTAGTATGGCATGGGTAAGCAAACTGATTACATTACAATATATATTCTAAAGCCAGATTACCTATACAGAGGCAACAGATTAATGGCAGATGTATCAATGATATATGGTAGATGAAGAATGGACTTTTTACTAAAGAATTCTAGGATTCAGTAAGGAAAACAAAACAAAATGAAAAAAAAAAAAATCCATCTCTTACATGATACACAAATAACCAAACCATAGGGATTGTACATTTACAAGTGAAGAGTAAAATGATAGTGATTTACTGAGCATATAACGATGCTATCTTCATGACCATAGACAAGCAAAGATTTCATAAACAAGGAAAAAGAGCATTGATTATGAAATTTAAAAAAAAATCATGAATTGGATTCCATTAAATGTAAGAACCTCTGTTCATTAAAATAAACCCTTAAGAAGTTGAAAACTGAAGCAAAGAAAATAGTATGTGATAGACAAAACATTTAAAAGGGGGGATAGACTTGAAACAGTTACTTTACAAAACAAAACAAAACCAGTAGCCATCAAGTCAGTTCTGACACATATCAACCCTATGTGTGTCAGAGTGGAACATTGCTTATTAAGGTTTTCAGTGGCTGGTTTTTTGAAATAGATTACCATGACTTTCTTCCCAGAAGCCTCTGGGTGGACTCAAACAGCCAATCTTTTGGTTAGCGTGGAGAACTCAAACATTTATGCCCCTCAGGAACTCTACCAAATAAATAAATAAATAAAAACCCACAACAACAATACCAACAAAAAAGAAGATATGCAAAAAGTGATGATTACTAATTATTAGAGAGCCATGGTGGCACAAGGGTTAAGCATTTGGCTGCTAACCAAAGGGCCTGAGGTTGAAACCCACCAGCAGCTACACTGGAAAAAAGACCTGGTATTCTCCTTCTATAAAGATTTCAGCCTAGGTACCATTACTGAACATTTTGATCAAAGATTCTATAGAAGAATCCTGATCAAAAGGGGTAAAATTTATAGAATAAAATTTCAAATTCCCATCAAATCCAGACTTTCTGAAGCCGTGGAGGCTGGATGAACTCCTGAAACTATTGCCCCAAGATAATCTTTAAACCTTAAACCAAAAATGTCTCCTGAAGTTTTTTAAAAACTGAACAATAGTTTAACTGGTAAAGAATCTTTGCTTTGAGCGTTGTGCTCTTTTATGAACTATCTGTATCAAATGAAATTGACATCAGCAACTCAAAAGATTAGATTAGAAATTTAAGAGGCAATGAGTTTCTGTTAATGTGGGAGAAACAACCCAGAAAATATGAGTGAGAATATTTCACAACTCAAAGAATGTAATCAATGCCATTGAATTGTACATATAGAAACTGATGAATTTGAGTATGTTCTGCTGTGTTTATTCTCAACAACAACAAAAAATAAAATAGTTTTTAAAAAAAGCATTTAGATCACAGAAAAAAAAAGATTTCATTCTAAGAAACCCTATGGGACAGTTCTACTCTGTCCCATAGGGTTGCTAATGAGTAGAAACTGACTTGAAGGCATGCCATAACAACCAATTATTAGGGAAATGTAATTTAAAATCACAAAGATGTATAATGGCATACGCTGCTGTAAGTGCTCAAACTATACAGACAGAAAGAAGGAAGAGAGGTAGGGCAGGGTGAGGCAATATGGGGCAAGGCAAGGCAATATCAGTTTACTGTAAACAAAAACACCAAACCCATTGCCTTTCAGTCAATTCCAACTCATAGTGACCCTATAGGACAGAGTAGAACTGCCCCATAGGGTTTCCATGGAGCGGCTGGTGGATTCAAACCGCTGACCTTTTGGTTAGCAGCCTGAGCTCTTAACCACTGCACACCAGGGCTCCATCAGTTCACCCCGTATTAGCCAAAACTGATACAAACCATGAGATTGTATTGTGATATTTTGACAGCATCCTCTAATCCTGTAGTTGTGTATATCCTACTACCCAACAAACTTATTCTTATTTAAAAGCCCAATAACAATTCATGTATATGTGCATCAAAGACTTCTATGAAACTTCAGACAAGTGTTATTTATACTATTAGAAACATAGGATGAATAAGCATATTATTGTACACTCATATAGTAGAATGCCAAAGACACTGGGAAAAGGAAAACTACTGCTATAGTTAACACAACAAATAAATTTCACAGAAATAAAATTGAGCAAAGAACAAAATAAATACTATTATTTGATGACATATGAATTTTAAAACCAGGCAAACATTATGTACACTGTCAAAAATCATCAATTATGTACCTATTTGTGGGTAATTGTCACAAAAGGTTTGGGAAGGCTTCTGAGGTGCTGGTAAATTGTGTTTGTTGATCTTGGTGGAATTTACTCAGATATATTTAATTAAAAATCATTGAGTCATATTGTGCATATTAAAAAAAAAAAGAAAAAAACCCCACTGCCCTCGAGTTGATTCCAACTCATAGCAAACCTGGATGTATATAGTACTATATTTTAATAAAAGTGTCTATCACTTTCAAATACTACTGAAAGATGCTGAACAAAAAAAAAAATTAAAAAAAGTTTGGGCAAATAGAAGGATATATCTTAATCTTTGGATCTGAAAACCATATCATAAAGATGTCAAATAAGTCTAATTTATTATATAAAAGCAGTGAAATCCCAATAAACACAATTGCCACAGCTTATTTGTTTACTGTTTTTGACATTTCTAGTAAGGAGCAATCTCACAAGGGAATTTTTTTTAATTCATTAGAATTGTGAAAGAATTCTAAAGTTTAATGTGCTTAATAATTTTGTCAAAATATATACAGGAAAAAATGGACACCACTAAAGAGAAAATTTGACAAATTCAGCATCAAAGCATTGGTACACACTCTTAAAAATTATAGACCTAACAGAAAAAAGTCTTTGGGAAAATAAAATATTTGAAAATATAACTACATTTAAACAAACATAATATATATTTAATACAATATACATTTATAATATAACTGACATATTTTTAAGAACACAAGGACGATTAATAAACATTATTCATGTTAGTCTATAAACTAATCTCAACAAATTTTAAAAGATAGTATCATACATACTACAACATCTGGCTTTAATTTTACTTAACAAGAAATGAAGAATAATAAATTTTAAAAATACTAGGAAAAGTGCTCGCTTCGGCAGCACATATACTAAAATTGGAACGATACAGAGAAGATTAGCATGGCCCTTGCACAAGGATGACGTGCAAATTCGTGAAGCATTCCATATTTTTACTTCATCAGCCTGAGAGAAGAACTAGATGGTGCCCAGCTACCATCAATGATCGCCCTGACAGGGAACACAGCAGAGAGTTCCTGATGGAGCAGCAGAAAGATGGGGTGCAGAATTCAAATTCTAGGAAGAAGACCAGACTTAATGGTCTGAGACTGGAGGTACCCTGGAAAGCATGGCCCCTGGACTCTCTATCAGCCCAGAACTAAAACAATTTTCAAAGCCAACTCTTCAGACAGGGATTGGACTGGAATGTGGGACATAAAGTGATACTCGTGAAGAGCGTGCCTCTTAGTCAAGTAGATACAAGAGACCAAAGGGGCAGCTTCTGTCCAGAGGTGAGATGGGAAGGCAGAGAGGGTTAGGAGTTGGTTGAATGGACATGGGGAATTAGGGGTGGAAAGGAGGAGCATGCTGTCGCAGAATGGGGTGAGAAATTAGGGTCACATAACAATATATGTATAAAATTTTGTATGGGAGACTAACTTGAAATGTAAACTTCATTTAACTACAACAATAAAAAAATAAATAAAGAGTTCTTTTGCAGCAGAAAAAGAAATACTAGGAAAAAAAAAAAACTTATATGTTTGAATTTTTTAATCCAAATCTAAACAAGTCAAAAGTTGAGAAGAAAATCATATTAGAAAATATATAAGAAGGACAATAAAACTATTATATTTCAAGCCTTTGTGTGCAGATAAATCATATTTAGAGGAGATTTATAGGCATAAGTGCTTACATTAGAAAAGAAAGTATACCCAAAAATAAATATATTCTACTAAGGAGTGAAAAGAACATCAGAATAAACCAAAAGAAAACTAAAGCAATGGAATAATAAAAAGGAGCATAGAATTTAACTGAATTGAATACAAAATAAATAATCAAGAAAACAAAGACTTATTTTGGAAAAAAAAAAGAATAAACTATATATAACTCTAGTAAAATGGCTTTATTGACATATACCTCATACACTAAAAAGTTTACTCTTTTAAAGCATGCAACTAAGTTTTTAGTATATTTGCAGAGTTGTACAACTATCATCACTATGTAATTGTATAATATTATTTTCACCACTTCAAAATGAAACCTCAAACTCATTAGCAGATACTCCCCATTCTCCACTTATACCAGCCCCCAAAAATCACTAACCTAATTTCTGCCTATGCTGATTTGCCTATTCTGGATATATTGTATAAATAGAATCATACAATATGTGGTTTTTATGACTGGCTTTTTTCATATAACATAATGTTTTAAAGGTACGTTGAAGTTGTACCATATAGGACTTTAAATTGTACTATATAGGACTACAAAGGTCTTCATTTCTTTCTATTGTCAAATAATATTCCATTTTATGGCTATGCCACATTTTGTTTATTCATCAATTGATGGGCAGAAATTTTTTTTTCCACATTTTGTCTATTATGAATAATGCTATTATGAACATTCATGTTCAAGTTTTTGTTTGGATGACTGCAGTATTTAAAGTCATTCTTGACAGTTTTAATAATCTTAAGAGAATTGATAAAAGCATATAAATATTCTTAGATATTTTTATATATTTTGGCTCTTTAATTTTCTTCTAGCATTGTGTATTCCAAACAGTTTTATAGTAAAAAATGTAGTACTCCTCAGATTTAAATGAGGTGGAATCATTCTAATTTTCAAAGTCCAGTTTCAATTTTTATCTGATCTATAATATACTATCCATTCCCACCAATCAGAATAATTGACACATAATTATGGATTGAATTGTGTCCCCCAAAAATGTGTGCCAAATTGGCTAGGCCATGATTCTCAGTATTGTGTGATTTTACACCCTTTTGTGATCTGATGTGATTATCCTATGTGTTGCAAATCCTAACCTCTGTGATGTTAATGAGGCAGAGTTAGAGGCAGTTATGTTAATGAGGCAGGACTCAATCTACAAGATTATGTTGTATTTTGAGTCAATTTCTTTTGAAATATAAAAGACAGAATTGAGCAGAGAAGAGCAGACCTCATACCACCAAGAAAGAAGATCCAGGAGCAGAGCATATCCTTTGGACCCAGGGTTTCTGCACTGAGAAACTCCTAGACCAGGGGAAGATTGATGACAAAGGCCTTCCCCAGATCTGACAGGGATAGAAAGCCTTCCCCTGGAGCTGGCACCCTGAATTTGTACTTCTAGTCTCCTAGACTGTGAGAGAATAAATTTCTGTTTGTTAGAGCCATCCACTGTGGTATTTCTGTTATTACAGCACTAGACAGCTAAGACAGAATTTGGTACCAGGAGCAGGGTGCTGCTCTAATAGATGCCTAAAATGTGGAAACATATTTGAAACTGAATAGGTAGAGGCTGGAAGAGGTTTAAAGTGCCTAACAGTAAAAGTCTGGATAGCCTTGAAGAGACAGTTGGTGGAATCATGAGTATCAAAGACAATTCTGGTGAGGAGTCAGAAGGAAGTAAGGAGAGCTGTTACACCAGAGATGGCATAGATGGTGAGAAGCAGCAGAAGAGAAATGGAAGCAGCAGAACCAGTAGACCGATGTGAGACAGCACAGGAGCCAACTCAGAGCAAGAATGTAACTGCCTTTGCACAGGAGGCTTGCTGGCATGGTGGGGTACCTCGGGGCACTTATTGGTAGAGCCTGGCCAGCTGACCTAAGGAGTGAGAGAGCTCAGTTCCTTCTGGCTAAGGTTTATAGGCAGAGTGGAGTGCTTTGTAACACTTACCTGAGCAGGGCAGTTACCGGTCTGATCCAAGAGGCCTGTGGGGCTGAGAGGCCAAAGAACCAGGAAGCAGAAGCTGAAGAGACAGGGAACACAGGAAACAGAGCTTCCTTGGTCTCAAACTGGGGGCTGTGACCTCTGAGGTCTCAAAGGGTGGAGCCACAGCCTCTGGAACTTCTAAAGGTGGGACCACGGCTTCCTAGGTTTAAAGAGTCAGATCTTCACCAACTTGGGTCCAGAGTGTGGGGTTGCCATTCACGAGTGCCTATGGGATGGGGCCAGATCCACTGCCCAAAGCAGAGGGGGCAGGGCTACCATGCCCAAGGGGCAGAAGAATGGAGTCTGCCTGGGACAAGAGGGTAAGGTTGCCACTCAGATGGACTAGGAGAATGGTGCCTGTTATCCCTTCTGTCCCTCCAATTTCTCCTATTTGTAATGGAAATGTCTACCTTCTGCCTGTTCCAGCGTTGTACTTTGGAAGCAGATAACTTGCATTCTAGACTTCATAGATGAAAAGGAATTTTGCCACAGGAGATTTTGGACTTTCAGTTTATTTAAGACTTTAGGGAGGATATAATGGGGTGAACGTGTCTTACATGTGGCAAGGACATGAATTTTGGGAGGCCAAAGGGAAGAACGTTATAGATTGAATTGTGTGTCCCCAAAATGGATGTCAAATACTAGGCCATGATTCTCAGTATTGTGTGGGTGTCCACCATTTTGTAATCTGCTGTGATTATCTTATGTGTTGTAAATCCTAACCTCTATGGTGATAATGAGGCAGGATTAGAGGCAGTTATGTTAATGAGGCAGGACTTAATCTATAGGATTAAGTTGTATCTTAATTCAATCTCTTTTAAGATATAAAAAAGAGATTTGAGTGAGAAAAGAGGGACCTCAGAACACAGAGAAAGAAGAGCTGGGAGTGGAGCGTGTCCTTCATACACAAGGTGCCTATGCTGAGAAGTTACTAGACCAGGGAAGATTGATGACAAGGACCTTCCCCCAGGGCTGACAGAGAGAGAAGGCCTTCCCTTGGAACCAGCACCTGAATTTGAGCTTCTAGCCTCCTAGACTATGAAGGAATAAATTTCTGTCTGTCAAAGTCATCTACTTGTGATATTTCTGTTATAGCAGCACTGGATAAGACACACATCATCAATGCTACTATAATATTTATTTTTATCTTTATGATTAATTAAGTAAAATGTAATTTATTATAGTGCTCAGCATAGTATTTGGCATGGTAAGTTCTTAATGAATGTGAATTGTAGAAACAATGTATCAATGATATTATTATTAATTTACAAATAAAGATAATATTGTTATAAATTATAAACCTACATTTCTCTTTCTTTGATGTTGAGCTCATCTGGAAATATAAAACATACTTTAAATATTACTGCATATCAATAAATGTTCATACACATAATTTTATGTTTATTAAATAATATAGTATTTATAATATATATCTATATCTGTCTATACTAATTCCTATGTCTATACCTATAAGAAACAAAAAAAAAATACCCATCTTTGTCGAGTAGATTCTGACTCATCGCAACCCTGTAGTACAGAGTAGAATTGCCCCACAGAGTTCCCTGTAAGACAGAGTAGAACTGCCCTGGGAGCAATTTTTCAGGATGTAAGTCATCCATAGTGTTTCCAAGGATGTAAGTCATTAGGGAATGAGACTGCCACGTTGTTCTTCCACAGAGCGGCTGATGGATTCACACCACTGAACTTCTGGTTAGCAGCTGAACCACTGAACCAACAGGGTTCCTCCTATATATATATATGTTTAGTTTTTTGCAGAGTTCCTGGAATATAGAAAACAAAAATCTTGATTACTTAAAAGTGAAATGCAAAGTATGCCCCTCCTTCCCCTTCTCATTCTGTTGGAATTTTATTTATTCTAAAAATTCATTTTTAACTAAAATATCTGTGAAATATTCTTGAAAAATTCATTCTGAAATATTTTCAATCTCTGCATCTAGCTTTTAATATTTATTAACTTCAGTATTTAACACATTTAATAATAATAGGCAGAATAAATTTATTTCTTTTTTGTTAGATTTTCAGAAATCTCAAAGCAAGGAGCTTGTCTGTATTTTCTTTGATGCCACCATCTAAGCACAAGTCCTGTCTTGTCTGAAGTTCTCCGTATACATGAGTTGTCTTAAGAAAAAGTGACAAATCTCACACATTTGAAAAAGCTGATTTTCTTATATGTTTTAACTCTCCACATTAGAACATATATTTTTGTAAGTATGCCACGCAGTGTGTATACATATATGCATACACAAATATATATACGTGTGCATGTATATTTACATTTGCCATATGTTTAACATCAACTAGTTTGGAAATGTGTTAAGGGAGCTGTATGCTTATATAATTATCTTAAACATACATTAAACTTACAAGCAGATATATAAACAACATAAGTGTATTTTTATATATCATAATTTTTTTTAATTGTTCTCTCACACTTTCTAGTAATGAAAACAGGATTATCTCTAGGTAAATTAAAAAAACGTTTCTCTTTTTGTGGGTTAGTTAGATCCTCAGAACTACCAGCTTTACACCAGATAAAAAGTACACAATGATCCTGAAGATTTATCACTTCGTTTAGATTATGATTCACCAGTGAGTTACCGCCTAGTGTTCATTGTTCCTCAAGGTTTGTAAAAAGAATCATAACTTCTCTGTTGATAGCTAATTCTTCATAAATTATGCATTGAATCTATAATTTGTAAAGTAATTGTTCATATATGAACAATTGAGTTTCTAAGCTTTTTTTTATCAAATACATTTCAGTATCTATATAAAGATTAATTTACTATTTAAGAAAAGACTATCTCTTTGGTTAATTGGGAGTTGAAAGACATCATCAAGACATGACCCAAGTCATGGTGTTTTCAATTGCCCCAGATACATGTGAAAGCTGGACAATGAATAAGGAAGATTGAAGAAGAATCAGTGCCTTTGAATTATAGTGTTGGCGAAGAATATTGAATATACCTGGACTCCAAAAGAACGAACAAATCTGTCTTGGAAGAAGTACAGCCTGAATGCTCCTTAGAAGCAAGTATGGTGAGACTTCACCTCACATACATTGGACATGTTGTCAGGAGGGATCAGTCCCTGGAGAAGGACATCATGCTTGGTAAAGTAGAGGGTTAGTGAAAAAGAGGAAAGCCTTCAACCAGACAGACACACTGGCTGCAACTGTGGGCTCAAGCATAACAACAATCCTGAGGATGACGCAGGACTGGGCAGTGTTTCGTTCTGTTATACATAGGGTCACAATGAGTCGGAAAGACTCAATGGCACCTCACAAACAACAAGCTCATTTATCAAACCCGTATCCTCTGAGGTGTCTCCTCAGATCAAGGAGATAGGCCCTTGACATACACATGTGTAGTCTGTAAACTTTTCTTTCTTGCCTCCAACTGACTGTGTCACAGCTGATCATACAGTCCAAGTGCAGCAATGAAGTTTTCTCTTTGGAATTCAGAACTTTGATCCACAGTTTTCAGTCGGCCTTTGAATAAGACTAGAGGTATATAAAATCAGGAAAAACATATTCTACCATGTGAATGAAAATGCAAAGAAAATATAAAAATCTGCAATATCTAAGAAGAATGAGATCTTTTCAGAGAAATGCAGAGATAAGAGACAATGCAAATGTATGATCTCAGTTACTGAGGGTTTATTTTCTGATCTGATGCAAGATTTAGTTACCCTGTTGCTCTTGCATTATAAGAACAACTCCTGTATCATTGATTAAGATGATTTTTTAATATAAAAGTAAAGCATTTACGCTTATAAAAATAGTGTTTTCTTTTACATGCATAAACTTTCTTTGCTAAGATTCATCTAAGATAAATACAATATAATAGCTTGTTATAATACATAAGTCAGTAACATTTGAATATGAATACCATAAAAGAAGAATAATTTGTATGAAGGTAAATTATATTACGTAAATTCAGTAATTCTCCTTTGTAACATTAAAAAAACAAGAAAAAAATACAGAACTCCTTATGTTATATTCCCAGTTATTTTGATTGAACTTCTACAGAAATACTTTGCAATGCTTGAAAATAAAAACTAATTCTCCCTTTGAAAAAATAATTTACTAAACATTTTTATCATTGAAAAAAGGTCTTAGCATCCACCAAGGTAACACTTTAAAAAGGTTAAAAATGGAGCTATAGCTTGAGAGAAATTTAGCACTGATCATTTAGAGCAGTGGAAAAATATTCTCCATTTTAATTTTCTTTTTTGTCTCAGATATTGCCATGGTTGTTATTAGGAGTTTACACCAAAAAATAAAATCCTTAAATAGTTTTGGAAACTCAATTTTCTCCTCTCAAAAATTATACACTACCATGTTAAGCTTCACAGTACTTACATTATTTATTATTTGTATTTCTTTATCTGAATGTAAAATACTATTATATAGTATAATCAAGATTCTAATGTAATTTTCTTTTGTATTAAAGCTCAAATCACCTTATTTCTGTCTCATTATAAGATGTAAAAAAGAGAACATGGGAAAAAGTAAAATGGATTGAAACTGTTTTATTCCGATACAGAAAATAGAACATGAATTCTACAAAGCTGGTGAGGATACTTGTCAACAGTAGTAGACAGTGAGTGTCTGTCTGAGGCGATATTCACACAGTCCCAATGTCAGCTTCAAGAAATCCTTTTCAAAGTAAAATGAATCAATATATTCAACCAAACTTGTTTTTTGTTACTTTTGTATCAAGCTGTCTGAACTCCTATTTTTTGCTAGTAAATAATAAAACTACTATGATAATCACCAAAGTCTACTAGTTGCAACTTCATTCTACACAAATCTTTTCTGCTGGGTTCAAGTGTTTATATTCTATCTTTCCATAAACCTTAGGAAAATTTCCAAACTGGTGGTTAGGTATAGCATAATTTCCTTTCTTTCTCAAATTTTCTGCTTATATAATGAATGGCCTTTTTTTCTACTTAATGATGAAGACCTAAATTTAATATCAACAATTCAATGGCTGGATGAGCGATTAATATGAAAGCCTGTCTTTTATGTAAATTATGTGTACATAATTTGAATATGAAGTTACTGGTAATTTTATAGCTAAAAAATATTGTAATACCCATAGTTTTGCCAAAGGACAAGGAGGAATATTTCAAATTGTTTTAAATCCACAGACACTAGCACTGTGAGATAATTTTGAGTGGATGAATCTGTGAAATACACTGGAACCTCTCAAAGCTTTTTCATATGGTCCGTTTTGTGGGAATGCTTTGTAGATAGCATTGTGCTGCCTAATGCAGATCTTTTGCTAATTTAATAATTAAAAAACAAAACAAAACAAAAAATGTCAACATGAATTCTGTAAGTACCAATAAAATTCTAGTATGATAATATACTTACATGATGCATACTAAGTGGCTATTAAATTTGCATAACATTGTCAAATAGGAAATATATTGTAATTGCATTGAATCATGATTTTAAAAAATACATTTCCTTAATTTATTCATATGATGGGTATTTATTGAGCAGAATTTTGTGCGAGACACTCTTCTAAGCTAGGGGTACAGCAATGAAAACAACAACAACAAGAGTATTATCTCCTCTTGTAGCATGTATTCTAGTGGTAGAGATAAGAACAAGCAAAAAAATTAAAATATGTATGGTGCTGGCTAGTGATAAGTTCTCAGGAGAAAACTAAACTGGAAAGTTTGATAAGAGCTATCAAGCATGAGAAATGTTTAACATCCACCGTAAAGTATGGTGGATAGAGAAGTCTTCACTGAAAAATCTGAATTTTGAGTAAAGTCTTGATAGAGGTGAGGTAGTAAATCTTACAGATAAAGTATTCTAAGAATAGTAAAAGCCCTAAGGAAGTACATTATCTCCTATGTCCCAGGATGAGAAACAGCAAAGAGGCCAACATGGTTCAAGCAAGTGGTGCTACAGGGGGTGGGTGAGAAGGGTAATAAAAGATGAGGAATTTAATCCAGTATTTAAGAAACCACATAGCTCACTGAGATTGTAAATGGGCTAGAAAGAGAATAACTATCAGTATACGTAAAGTAGTATATTGAAGTGCGTGTCTGCCTTTATGGGGGATGTGAACATACCCTCAGCGGCATGAAAGATAGTTGCATCGTTAGGTGGAAGTATAATGCTGATATTCTTTATTCAGAAGTCAAATATAGGATAAAAAGTATGTATTCATATCCTGAGTTTACGAGGAGGTAGACAGCACTATGTTACTTAGCCTGCTCAGTATTACCCCCATTTACTTCTGGGCAGTGCAGAGGGGAAACCTTGCATTGGAACAGAGATTCTCTTTACTCATTTGTTTTGGATCAGAGTTTTCCAATGAGAGAAGTTCAGAAGATATTTGGAAGGTGGAAGGTAAGGGAAACCATTATTTTTGGAGGTTATTGTGGAGAGACAAGATGACTCTGCAAACTTCTCCATGATCTCTTGATTCTCATGCAACTACATATGTCAGTTTAGCCAATTGTGCTTATGCCTCAAGGTTCTGGGAAAGACTGGAGGCTTCACAGATCTATACACTTGTTCTTACATCAGAATGGTAGTGAGATGCTATGCTCTTTCGACCTTTCCGAGAATTCTGGCTACTCCATCTGGTTTAGAGCCTTGGTGTTAAGTCAATAATGGCAGTTTCTCAATTGCTTCAGCTACAGCCTTCCAGACCTTCATTTATCCAGCTCCATCTACACTCATTTAAACTCTTGTTCCCATAGCGAACCTCTATTCTTATAACACATGAAGTGGCTGGTTTTTCTGATCAAACTGAGGCTGCTGTGTACACCATACATATCCAGGTAACAGAAACAGTTAATTATTAAAATTCTCATGTGCATCTATATTCCTTATTATTAATTTTTTTGGTAACTGTTAGGGATTGAATTGTGTCCCCCCCAAAATATATGTTGAAGTATTACCCCTTAAACCTGTTTGGAAATAGGTTCTTTTTCTGATGATGTTAGTTAAATTAATGAGGTCATACCAGAATCTAGGGTAGATGTTAACCCCTTCATACTAGTGTTATATAAAAGGGGAAAACAGACACAGAACGGGGAAAGACACCAAGTAAAGATAAATCTATAAGTCAAGGAACATAAGGAGATGCCTGGCGTTACCTGAAACTGGAGGAGATAAGGGAGAATCTTTCCCTAGAGTGAACAGAGAGCAAATAGCCCTCATAACACTCCAAATTCTAACCACTAGACCCTAAAACTATGAAACAATAAATTTGTGTTCTTTAAAGTTGCTCACTTTGTTTTGTGATATTTTGCTATAGCCATCCTAGGAAACCAAGGCAGTAACACACTTAAAAGTTAAAAAGCATTTAACAATATAAGATATATATATTTACGTACATCTCTGTCTGTCTGCCTATTATTATCTATCTATCATATAGCTATCAGTTATAGGAAGGAATATAATTCATAATTTAATTTAATTTAAGGAAAATATGTAGTACTTGCCCAGCTAACTACACTAGGTTTCCTTTCAGATCTAACTGGGTGTTCTTAATTGCCCCCAGCTTCACGTCTGTACTTCCTTCTACAGCCCACTCCACTAAAAAGGAGTGGGGAACTGAGAATTGTTGGGATACATATATTGTTAATTTAAAAGCAGTGTTTAATATCTATTATTTACTTTTGTGTGAAGGTTGAAATTTTGCTCTACATGGATGTTTGTGGATCAGTGGACAAGGATAGGGATGTGTCTGGGCTTTCTTTAAGGTATGACTTCTCCTTTTTTTTCTCCCTGGACTTCCTATGTGTGGTAACTGTTCATTTAAGGAGATCCCAGTCCTTCAAAAAAGTAAATCCTCAACTCTAAGTGCATTTAGTTCAAGGCTTATTTCTTTATTGGTTAATTTTGCTGATCCCAATAATAACCAAATATAGTTTTATTTGCTGCAGTTTAACTGGAAGATGCATAATGTGCCCTTTGTGTATGATATTTACATTGATTACCCCAATTTCCTACTCCCAACTTAGTTCATTAATTTTGACTGCCCCCTTCCACTTAAGTCTATTCTTTACAAAACATGCTGATTAAGGCCTTTAAATAAAATATGACTGTGATTATATCAGATTTAAAAGGTTTCCAGTCTCACTCAAAGATCTTGACATTACCTGGATGTCAAATAAATATCTCAAATGTAACATGTTCAAAACTAAATTCTTGAAATCCCACTCACCCCAGCCCCCAATAAATGTGCTCTTTTCATACTTCTGGCTAACTCAACTAATATGTACAAGTAGTTTAGTCCAAATACTTTGGAATAGTATTGACTTTTTCTTATACAACTCACATCTAATTTGTCAGTAAATGTGATGGACCTCTAGCTTAAAATTATATTCATAATTCACCATCTTTCACAATTAGCCCTGTATTACCCTTGTCTAAGTCACCATTATTACTTACCTTCATTGGTTTAATGGCTCCTAACTGGTCTCTCTATTTCAGCATTGCTCCCTTCTCCTTAATTATAGTATTAACACAATAATTTTAGTGAACCTGTTGGAATGAAAGTCATGGTATGGCACTTTTTTGCATTAAACACTGCCAAGTTTCTCGTTGCACTTAGAAAAAAGTCAAACTTGACATAAGTCTCAATGCAATGTTATCCTCCTTGTCCCACTGGGTTTGGTTTTTTGCTTAGCCTTATTCAACTTACTTGTGCCTTCAAGACCTTTCTCTTATATACTATTTTCACTTGAAAATAGACTGTTCTGTGTACACTCAAGTTTATGGCTTGACTGTTCAGATATTAGAGTTGAAGATGAGCACTTAGGCTACATGGTAATTTCATGGTTCATTCTAAACTACTAGTCTATGCTTGGGCAAATATTAATCTAGAAGCTTTTTTTTTTTTCCCCCTGAAGAACAACTGTCTACTTAAAAAATCTTAAATCCTTAGAGTAAACATAATAGTACACCCAAAGTGTTGTCTGCAGAGCATTCCAATTTGTCACAGGCACTTCACCCACCATCAGATTTGCTGAATCATATAACCCAAGTGTCAAAATACCTTATACAATAGCCTGAACCTGTTACAAAGCTTTCTCTTATGCCCACCACAAAATTGAAAGGAAAATGAATTATTCTTTAAATGGGCTTGTAGAAGCATTCTCAAAAATAATACAATGTTGCTGCAAAAATTCAGAAGTAGATATTGGAGAGAGAGAGTTAAGTAAATTTGAAGAATTTATTCCCTTCACCCCTTTCCTGCAGGCTTTTCCCACGTGCTATGTCTCTTGTGCTGTAATCAAAAGGCACAGCTTCTTTTATGCGGTCTGCTCTATCCACAAATCTCTTTATAGATAAAGGATGATAGATAAATAAATGGATGGATGGATACTCTGTCCGGTAATCACTCCCTCTTCACTCATATTGTCCCCTCAAAAGTTGAAGAGATAGCAACTCCTGCTGTTATTCACTGTAGGATTCTCACTCTCTGTGTGCTTTTTCTAAACATTCCCCCACCTTGTAAACATTTTTGTAAGTAAAAATTCAGTGCTATCTTTTTCTTTGTAGGATCCTGAGAAATACAATTAAAGAGTATAATTGCATTACATTTCAATATTCTTCAATATTACTAAATATTATTTTAATTCCATATTAATTTGCATTTAATTGACTACTAGCCTTGTTTTTTTAGTTTATTGATCTATATTATTATATTGTGAATTTCTTCTCTTGCTTTTATAATTTTTGTCTTAAGAGGATTTAACTGATTGCTATAATTGTTGTTAACTGTCATCACGTGGCAACCTTATGTATATCAGAGGCAAATATTGCTCATTCCTGTGCCAACTGATTGCTTTAATTGATCCCATGATATGAGTGATTTGGATTGTGAATAGATAGTACTTTTTGTCACGTGTGTTTCAAATAATTTTCCCTCATATGTCGTTTGCCTTTTCAGTTCAGGCATTTTTTTTTCTTCTCTCATTAAATTTTTTATTATTATTCAGCCATACCTCTTAACTGAGAATTGGATTTCTATGTTCTATATTCGTATCAATTATAATCACTCATCACTTTGATTACTTTGTCATTTTTTTTATACAGTCACATTAAACATTTTTTGTTTCACCTCTTAAAATAGATCGCATTTCTTCTAGTCTCAAGTTTGTTTTCTGTTGACTTTTAATATAGAATGCAATCCTACTACCAAAATTTTTAGAGAATTTGTTGGCTTTTCTTATTCTTGTGTGTTCTCACTTTCCTCAGGAGAGTTTTGTTTATCTTTTCAATTTGTCCTACATTATAATGAACACTTCTTATTTTTCAGGGCATCACAGACTATTATTTTACATAAAACACAAAAAAAAGAGATTTTTCTATTGATTTATTTGGTTTCTGTTAGTAAGAAAATTAAGAGAAAAGCTTTTTTTACCAGTTCTGAAATGTGTCCCCTTTGTATTTTTAAAATGTGTAATTGACAAAAAAAATATTTTGGCTTACATGTATCTGTTTACTTATCTAGGAAGGAAGATAAATCTACCCAGTGCCATGGATTGCCCTTAATACCTTTATAATCATGCCCTATGTGCCTGGAAATTCTCCTTTCTTATCTAAAACTGAATCCCAGCCCATAATAGAAATCTAACAGTGGTTAATCCATTGTGGTTACAAAATGGGGGGATATGGGAACTCCTCCTGTTCCATTACTTGTTTCACAGGATTTGAAAAACACACGTATAACTGAAGAATCCAAGGCCACTTGTAATTAGTCTTCATAAACCAGATATATGGCAGCACAACTACTTACTCCAGGATGTAGAGCTCCTGGGGATCTTTTAGCCTCCATTTCCGGTTATAAGGCACAATGATTCATTTTCATTTAATCACTGACATGGAAGATATTAGCATTTGTATTTTCTAAGTACGTATCTGTGTATGAAAAGAAGACCTTAGGAAACTAGAAGTTATTCCGGTGGGTAAGAAATCATTTTTTATAAAATGAGTGAACTGGTTTCCAAATTGACTTAGGCTCTGCATTTCCATGCCTAGGATGAGAGAACTGGGATGAAGAGTGTCCTTTTCCTCTTAACTTACCATGTTTTCCTCCTTTCTGATGCTGGATTCAGAATATTTGCAAATATTCTCTATTAATTTACGTTTCTGTCCATTCTCATAACATTGTATTTTGTAGTAATTATTCGCATATTATCACATAATGCAGACTCTTTTTCCTAGGGAAGGTTTTTATTTGTTTTAGTTTTGGCATGTTTTATGGCTGTTTTAATGTACATAAGTCAAACAATAGTAACTAGCTTGCAGAATGCTTAGCGCTGAAGTTCCTGGAAGATTTTTGCAGTTAACGTTTATGCTTGTGACAGGTGTCCAAAATTTTAATGTAAGTTCACCTGTCCATTACCACAAAAGGTGTTTGTATGGTGTAGCAGTAAAAAAAAGAAAAAGCACACTTTTTTTTCAACAGTACTACAAACACTAGTAAAGAGCATTAGTTGTTCCAGGAGTACTTCCATTTTTAAAATTTCCATTTTTAAAGAGTGGACCTAATGTCATACAGTGAATACTAATTGTTACTTCCTGCAGTGAAGAGAGGGGTTTGTGGATTGTGACTTCCCATAATGTCCAGTTTCTCTGCCTAAATATAAAGCTGTCACTGAATCTAACTCTTCTTAGGAAAGCAAATCTATTGACCATGATAATAGAATCAGCTTATTTTATCTTTTGATAGTGCAACACGATGGACTGTCCAGAGAACAGCCAAATTCAGGCTGAGTTGGCTGAGTGCAAGTCTTGGCTATGCCTTTTGCTTTATTTTTTTTTTAAACGTAAATGGGGAAATTAACTTTATTATTGCATTTCACCACTTGAAAAATGAGAATGTTATCTACTTTTTAATATATTTTTCAAACTAAAGTATGTCATAGACAATGTTGATGAATATTTTTAATACAAAAATATAGTCCTTACATGTGCAGTAATGTGAACAAATAGTAGAAATATATGAATGCCAGTATTAATTGTGGCATGGTGGTAAAGAGCTATGGCTTCTAATCAAAAGATAGAGTTTGAATCTGCCAGCTACTCCTTGGAAACCCCATGGAGCAGTTCTACTCTGTCCTATAGGGTCGCTAAGAATCGGAATCTACTAAACGACAATGGGATTTTGGTTTTGGTCATTAAATTAAATCAGCAATTATTTTTGGTGTATTTATTCTATCAAAAGAAAATCTTATAAATACACATTTTTGCTGTAATCATTGTAGGCCAATATGGTTACTATTAAATATAGTTCTTAGAATAGCCATAAGATTTGAAATAGAATCTCATGATTCGGAGATTTTCTGATGATTATATTTTTCCACTTATTTTTAAGTCATAGAGTTGTATTGAAGTTGGAAAAAGCAGATTCACTTTGACAAATGATTTGGAAAACAACAGATATTAAGAATACTGGTTTCTATAAACTTTGATTTTTGTTTCTACTGATACTTAATATATATTTAAAGTATATCATAATTATCTAAATTATAATTCATGTTATAAATATTAATCTTTGAAAACAAAATTTTTCAATATGAAAAGCTGAGAGAGATATTTAAACAAGAAAAAAGAAATCTTTCTTGGAAAGACAACACAGAAACAAAAAATGTTTTCTTTAAGTAAAGAAATTGGAACAAGATATATTTAAACAAGAAAAAAGAAATCTTTCCTGGAAAGATAACACAGAAACAAAAAATATTTTCTTTAAGTAAAGAAATTGGAAGGTATTTTAGTGAGCAAAATTTCTTTACATAGAACAAATGCAAAATGACTTAGATTAAAAAAAATGAAGTATTAAAAGCATAAAAAGTATTCTGTTGTTGTTACAGAAACACAAATTATAATTACTGTTAGTGGGTCACAGGGCACTAAATAAAGCAGGTGGAATTCAACATAGTTGAGGTTATTTTGATCTCTATAAAGTCATCATTTATACAGGACAAATTCAGAGTACTTACTTTGACTCTACTAAAATTACTTTGTAATTAAATAAAAGAAATATCCAATAATATTTGATACATGGAAGATATATTAATACCTAGATTATTTAGTATAGCAATGTACTATAGAAAATTATACTTCATGCACCAAATCCAGCCCCTCATTGATTTTGTAAATAAAGCTTTATTGGAATACTCTGACATCTACTTGTTTAGACATTGTCTCTGGTTGCTTTCCTGTTACAATGACAGAGTTAAATATTTCTTTCAGAGGCTATATGATCTTTAAAGCCTAAAATATTTGCCATCTGTCTTTTTGCATAAAAAATTTACTAAATCTTGATTTAATGTATTATCTGGAACGTAGTAGGAATTCAACATTATTTACTCTTATCAAAATATATGATCAGATGAGGTACTGATACAGACAGTACAAAAATCAGATTTAAAAAAGTCTTCATATAATATTATAGAATACAAAGCTATTTTTATAAAAAACAATTTTATGCTATCTATCAAGAGTAGTAAAAATATTAAAAAATTTTGGCCTAATAATTATACTTGAAAATATATCACAAAAAAAGATATTGAAATACGTAAAGACAATAAGATGTTCATATGGAAAAATAAAAACAATGTAAGATTGATGATTGTTACATATTTTATTCCCTGCATGGAGTAGTACATGTCCATTAGAAATTATATCTATTAATAATATGTAATAATACCTAAATGTATTTTTAGGTTAAAAAACAATTATATACAATTTTAAATATTCAATGACTCTGATTATTAAAAAAAAGAAAAACAATAGATTGATAATGGCACTTAACAGTAATGGCACTTATTATAATTAAAAATGATAGAATGATAATGTCACTAATGGGACTAGTGAAATTATGAATTATGTTTTCTCTCTTTTTCAAAGTTGTATACTTACGATTGTTCTTAAAATGAATGTGGCTTATATCATTTTCTCAGTTTTAATCTCAAAGTAAATATATATTAAATATATTGACAGCTTAACATATTATATTTAATATCACAGAATATTAGTGTCTTAGTTTCTAAATGATGCTATAAAAACAATATAAATGGGAAGCTTTAAAGATTAGAAATTTATTTTCTCACAGTTCAGGAGGCTAGAAGTCCACATTCAGGATGCTGGCTTTAGGGGAAAGCTATCTGTCCACTCTGGAAGATGATCCTTGTCTCTTTTAGCTTCTCTTCTTTGTTTTTTTGGTTATCTCCTCATGGTATCAGTCTTTCCCCATTTGTGCTTGCTTCTCTCTCTGTCTAATCTGCTCTTTTTATATCTCATAATTGATCGGTTTAAGAAAGACACACCCTACACTGATATGGCCTCATTAACGTAACAAAAAAACTTTGTTCCCAAACAGGGGAGAATGCACAGTATAAACTCATTGCCCTCGAGTTGATTCTGACTCATAGCGACCCTATACGACACAGTAGAACTGCCCCATAGGGTTTCCAAGTAGCAGCTGGTGGATTCTAACTGCTGGCCTTTTGGTTAACAGGCGAATATTTATCCACTCACAGAATAGGGGTAAGGATTTACAACACATATTTTGGGGGACACAGTTGAAGCCATAACAATTGGTATTAAAAATAAATTTAGATAGCAACTAGTCTAATTTCCTTACCAATCATGGAGATGGTGCAGGACCGGGCAGCTTTCCCTTCTGTGTACATGAAGTCACCATGAGTTAGGTGTCTACTCAAGGGCAGCCAACAACAACAACAACAACAACAACGTTCCGATCCAATATAAAACTTTCTCTGTCAAGAACCTTTTTATCCTCCCCTTCATCATTTCAGTGAAATAAGTTTATAATCAAGATACTACTTATGTCAGCATCTTAAGCCAAAAAATAAATTTCTTTTACATGTAAGTATCTAGTCAAACCTTATGTCACTTATTATTTCAAGTGATGAACTTTACTATTTTAAAAGTTGAAAATAGTCTATGTATCCACAGGTTTTATCAGTTTCCTATGAATAGCATCAATGTATTTCAAGACATGCTTCATATTTTTTCAGGATGCTTATAAGTGGGTAATAGCAGAAGTTTTGATGAAACTCTACAGGCTCCAATCATGTCTCAGAAAAATGTGATGATAGATGGCATAGAGGTCACTATTATGAATCATTCGCTCAAACTTACTAATGTCTATAAATGGAATTTGCTGTTCTGTGATACTTGGGATATGGTTTTGTCTTCAGAAAGACTGAATCCATGACTTTTGGTAGAAATTCATATGTGTTGTGTGATTCTGTAATTCAGTGTGTAATATCTCCTTCATTTTGTTTATTTCCTTTTGTGACATAAACTAGCCCAAAAATGCTTAATACATAAGAGAGACTTATGAATGTTTACATATCACAGAAACAATATTGTGGCTGCAAATGTGAGTAATATCTACTTGTTTTGAAAGTCTCTCCTTAAAATTCTTGAAAAGTATTCTTTTTTATTTTCATTGTACTTCAGATGAAGGCTTACAGAATAAATAGTTTCTCATGAAACAGTAGTACACATATTGTTTTATGACATTGGTTAAAAACCCCACAACATGTCAACCCTCTAACTTCTCAACCTTTTTATTTGGTGAAAATACACATAGCCAAAGATACACCATTTCAAAAAGTTCTACATGAACAGTTCAGTGACACTGACTAAGCTCTTCCAGTTGTGCTGTTATTCTCACTTAAGATGAAGGCTTACAGAACAAAATCGTTTCTCATTTAACAGTTACTACACATGTTGCCCTATGACAATGGTTAACAATCTCACAACACATCAACAATATCCTTACTCAAACTTGGGTTCCCTATCACCAGCTTCCTTGTCCCCTTCTGCTTTCTGGCCCTTGTCACTGGACTACTGTACCTCATTAGTCCCGTTTGGTTTTACGGGGCTGTCCACTCCCAGGCTGAACGGTGAACCTCAGACATAACTTCACCACTGAGCTAAAAGGGTGTCTGGGGGCCATACACTTGGGGTTTCTCCAGTATCCTTTAGGCCAGTAAATCTGGTCTTTTTTTTTTTGTGAGTTAGAATCATGTTCTACATCCTTCTCCAGCTCTGTCCAAAACCCTCTGTTTGATCCTGGTCAGAGCAGTCACTGGTGGTAGCTGGGCACCATCTAGCTGTAATGGACTCAGGCCAGTGGAGGCCTTGGTAGCTGTGGGCCATTAGTCCTTCGGACTAATCTTTTCCTTGTATCCTGTTCTCTTCATTCTCCCTTGCTCCTGCAGGGATGAGACCAGTGGAGTATCTTAGATGGCCACTCACCGGCTTTTAAGACCCCAGACACTACTCACCAAGGTAGAATGTAGAACATTGTATTTATAAACTGTGATATGCCAACTGAGCTAGATGTTCCCCGAGACCATGGTCCCCACAGACCTCCGCCCAGCAATTCAGTCCCTCAGGGAGTTTAGATGTGTCTATGGGGCTTCCATGACCTTTCCTTGTACAAGTTGTGCTAGTTTCCCCTGTATTGTGCACTGTCTCACCCTTCACCCAAGACACCACACAACCATTGCCTATTTAGTATTCCCCCCCCCCACCCCTCCCATCCATGGTAACCAACAAAGATTGTCACATTTTGTGTGTGAACTTTTTCATGGGTTTTTACAAGAGGTCTCATACAATATTTGTCCTTTTGTGATTGACATATTTCACTCAGCATAATGTCCTCCACTTTCATCCATGTTATGAGATGGTTCACAGATTCATTGTTGGTCTTTCTTGTTGCATAGTACTCCATTGTGTATGTACCATAGTTGGTTTATCCATTCATCTCTTGATGGGCATCTAGGTTATTTCCAGAGTTTTGCAAATATGAACAATGCTGCCATAAACATAGGTGCGCATATGTCTATTCGAGTGACGACTCTTATTTGTCTAGGATATATTCCTAGGAGTGGGATTGCTGGATGGAAAGGTATGTCTTTTTCTAGCTTTCTGAGGAAGTACCATATCATTTTCCAAAATGGTCCTATCATTTTGCATTCCCACCAGCAGTTCATAAGAGTTCCGATCTCAACGCAGCCCTCCAACATTTGTTATTTCCAGTATTTTGGATTCGTGCCAGTAATGCTGGGATGAGATGGTATCTCACTGTGGTTTTCATTTGCATTTCTCTAATGGCTAGTGATCGTGAGCATTTCCTCATGTGTCTGTTGGCCATTTGAATGTCTTCTTTAGTGAAGTGTCTGTTCATTTCCTTTCCTCATTCTTTAATAGGATTATTTGTCTTTTTGTTGGAGAGGTGTTGGATTTTCTTGTAGATTATGGAGATTAGACCTTTGTCTGACATGTACTGTCCAAAAATTTTTTCCCAGTCTGTAGGTTCTCTGTTTACTGTTTTGGTGAAGTCTTTTGAAGAGCATAGGTGTTTGATTTTTAGAAGATCCCAGTTATCTAGCTTATCTATTGGGGTTTGTGCATTGATGGTTATGGTTTGTATGTTGTTAATGCCGTGTATTAAGGCCTGTAGTGTTGGTCCTATTTTTTCTTCTATGAACTTTAGTTTTAGGCTTTATATTCAGGTCTTTCATCCATTTTGAAGTAGTATTTGGATATGACCTGAGGTATGGGTCCTGTTTCATTTTTTTGCAGATGGATATCCAGTTTTGCCAGCACCATTTATTAAAAAGACTGGTTTTTCCCCATTTGATGGACTTTGGGCCCTTGTTGAAGATCAGGTGACTGTAGGTGGATGGATTTACATCTGGGTTCTCAATTCTGTTCCATTGATCTATGTATCTGTCGTTGTACCAGTACCAGGCTATTTTGACTACTGTAGCTGTATAGTAAGTTCTGAAGTAAGATAGTGTGAGTCCTCCAAATTTATACTTCTTCTTCAGTAGTGCTTTACTTATTCGGGGCTTTTTCCCTTTCCATATAAAATTAATGATTAGTTTTTCCATCTCTTTGAAGAATGTTGCTGGTATTTGGATCGGGATTCCATTGTATTTGTAAATTGCTTTGGGTAGAATTGCCATTTTCACAATGTTGAGTCTGCCTATCCTTGAGCACGGTATGTTTTTCCATTTATGTAGATCCCTTTGGTTTTCATGCAGTAGTGTTTTGTAGTTTTATTTCATAGGTCTTTTACATCCCTGGTCAGATTTATTCCTAAGTATTTTATCTTTTTAGGAGCTATTGAAAATGGTATTGATTTCCTTTTCATCGTTCTCCTTACTGCTGTATAGGAATCCAACTGATTTTTGAATGTTTATCTTGTATCCTGCTACTCTGCTGAATCTTTCTATACGTTCCAGTAGATTTCTCGTGGAGTCTTTAGGGTTTTCTATGTATAGTATCATATCTTCTGCAAACAGGGACAGTTTAACTTCTTCATTACCAATTTGGATGCCCTTTATTTCTTTCTCTTGCCTTATTGATCTAGCTAGAACTTCTAGCATGATGTTAAATAAGAGTGGTGATAAAGGGCATCCTTGTCTTGTTCCTGTTCTCAAGGGGAAAGTTTTCAGCCTCTCTCCATTAATAATGATGTTGGCCATTGGTTTTGCATAGATGTCCTTTATTATGTTGAGAAATTTCCCTTCTGTACCTATTTTATTGAGAGTTTTTATCAGGAATGGGTGTTGGACTTTGTGAAATGCCTTTTCTTCATCAATTGAGATGATCATGTGATTCTTTTCTTTCCTTTTATTTATGTGGTGGATTACATTGATGGATTTTCTAATGTTGAACCATCCTTGTATACCTGGTATGAATCCTACTTGGTTGTGGTGTATTATTTTTTTGATATGATGCTGAATTCTATTGGCTAGAATTTTGTTCAGAATTTTTGCATCTATATTCATGAGACATATTGGTCTGTAATTTTCTTTTTTTGTGATGCCTTTGCCTGCTTTTGGTATCAGCATTATGCTAGATTCATACAATGAATTTGGAAGTGTTGCTTCCTCTCCTATGCTCTGAAATAACTTGAGTAGTACTGGTACAAGCTCTTCTGTAAATGTTTTGTAGAATTCTCCAGTGAAGCCATCTGCGCCAGGGCTTTTTTTGGTTCAGAGCTTTTTTATTAACTTTTCAATCTCTTCTCTTGTTATGGGTCTGTTCAGATTTTCAACACCACTTTGTTGTAGTTTGGGTAGGCCGTATGTTTCTAGAAATTTATCCATTTCCTCTAGGTTTTCAAATTTGTTGGAGTATAGTTTTTCATAATATTCTGTTATAATCCTTTTTATTTCAGTTGGGTCTGTTGTAACGTCCCCCATTTCATTTCTTATTTGGGTTATTTGTGTCCTCTTCCGTTTTTCTTTTGTCAGTCTGGCCAGTGGTTTGTTGATTTTGTTGATTCTTTCAAAGAACCAACTTTTGGCTTTGTTGATTCTTTCTATTGTTTTTCTGTTCTCTATTTCATTTATTTCTGCTCTGATCTTTACTATTTCCTTTCTTCCGGTGGTTGTGGGCTTTTTTTGCTGTTCTCTTTCTATTTGTTTGAGTTCTGTAGTTAATGTTTTGATTTTGTCCCTTTCTTCCTTTTTGATATGTGCATCTATTGCTATAAATTGTCCTCGGAGGACTGCCTTTGCTGTCTCCCAAAGATTTTGGTACGATGTGTTTTCATTCTCATTTGATTCTAGGAAATTTTTGATTCCATTTCTGATTTCTTCTATTACCCAGGGATGTGTAAGCAGGGTATTATTCGGTTTCCATGTAATTGATTTTTTTTTTCCTTGCTCTTACTGATGTTAATTTCTACCTTGATGGCATTGTGGTCAGAGAAGATACTTTGAATTATCTCAATGTTTTGGATCTTGTTGAGGATTGCTCTGTGGCCTAAGATGTGGTCTATTCTGGAGAATGTTCCATGTGCATTGGAAAAGAATGTGTACTTTGCAGCAGTTGGATGGACTGTTCTATATAAGTCTATGAGGTCCAGTTCGCTGATTGTGCCCTTTAGGTCTTCTGTATCTTTGCTGAGTATCTTCTTAGTTGTTGTGTCCTTTACTGAGAGTGGTGTGTTGAAGCCTCCTACTATTATTGTAGAACTGTCAATTTCTCTTTTCAGTGTTGTCAGAGTTTGTTTTATGTATTTTGGAGCCCTGTCATTGGGTGCGTAGATGTTTATTATGGTTATGTCTTCATGATGGATCGTCCCCTTAATCATTATATAGTGTCCTTCTTTGTCTTTTATGGTAGATTTCGTTTTAAAGTCTGTTTTATCTGAGATTAGAATTGCCACTCCTGCTCTTTTTTGGTAGTTGTTAGCTTGATATATTTTTTTCCAACCTTTGACTTTTAATAAATTCACATCTTTGTTTATAACGTGTGTCTCTTGTAGACAGCATATTGATGGATCCTGTTTTCTTATCCATTCTGTGACTCTCCATCTCTTTATGGGTGCATTGAGTCTGTTTACATTCAGTGTAATTATTGATAGATGTGAGTTTGTTGCTGTCATTTTGTAGTGCTTTTTTTTTGTGGTGCTGACCTTTTCTTTGTTCTTCTTACTCTCTTGTGCTGAGTTACTTTTGTTTCTGGATTTTTTTTTTCTTTTGTTTTTGTATGTTTTGTTTTTGCTGAGACTTTATGTTTTTCGTCTTTACTTTTATGAGTTGGTTTGTTAACTTTCTTTGTGGTTACAATGAATTTTACCCTTATCTTTCTAAGTTTGAAGCAGTCTACCATTATTTGGTATCGCCTTGCCTTCCTCTCCATTAGAAGGTTCTATACCTATGCCGTTTATTCCCTCTTTCCTTGTTTTGTTGTTGTTGTCATCCATCCATTGACTGCTCTGATTCCCTGTTGTATTTCTTTTGGTTTTGGATAGTCCTCGAGACTTCATTTCCTAGATTGATATATGGCTGGTACTATCCTGCGTCCTAGATTCTGTCTGTGAGCTGAAGTTGTTTTTCCTCAGATCGAAGAACTCCCTTTAATAATTCTTGTAAGTTTGGTTTGACTTTTACATATTCCCTTAATTTCTGGTTATGTGGAAATGACCTAATTTCACCATCAAATCTGAATGAGAGTTTTGCTGGATATATTATTTTTGACTGGCAAATTTTTTCAAGATTTTATGTATGTCATCCCATTGCCTTCTTGTCTGCATGGTTTCTGCCGAATCTTCTGAGCTCAGTCTTATTGTTTCTCTTCTGTATGTGACTTCTTGTTTTTCATGAGCTGCTCTCAGGATTCTTTGTTTGTCTTTGGTTTTGGTGAGTGTGATTATGATATACTTTGGTGACTTTCTTTTGGGGTGTCTTCTATATGGGGTTCGTTGAGCTTCTTGGATGGCCAGCTTTTCATCTTTCATGATATTGGGGAAGTTTTCTGTCAGCAGTTCTTCAATGATCCTCTCTGTGTTTTCTGTTTTCCTCCCCTATTCTGGAATTCCAATCACTCTCAAATTTTTGCTTTTGATTGTGTCCCACATAACTCTCAGGGTCTCTTCATTTTTCTTTGTTCTTTTTTCTGCGTTTTCCTGAAACAGAGTTGTATCCAATTTTTTGTCTTCAATTCCACTGATCCTGTCTTCCACCGTTTCAAATCGGCTTCTCGCCAGTTCTATGACACCGTCCATTTCTGAAACCTTGTTAATCTTTTGGATTTCTAATTGTTGTTTTTGTACAATCTCTAATTGTGAATTTATTTTGGTATTTTGTTCCTGCATTATTTTCCTGAATTCTTCTAATTGTTTTGTCTGTATTTTCCATGAATTTGTCTATTTTTTCCTCATGTTTGTCAGCTTTTTGCCTCAGCTCTTGGAGAATTCTGAGTATTAAAGATTTGAGTTCCCTATCAGGTAATTCTAGTGCCTTTTCTTCCACTGGAAAGTCATCTGTTGTTTTATTTTGGACACCTACTGGAACCATCTTGTCCTGTTTTTGTAAATGTTTTGATATTGTCTGCTCTTTTCGGGGCACTCAGTAGTTTGTTTTCTTGTTTATTGATTGTAGATCTGTGTGTTTCTTCCCTTTTAAAAAAAATTGACTATGTCTGAGCAGGCGGACTGTGTTTTCTTTGCTGTTTGCTCATCTGTGGGCACAATACTTTTCACCTCCTTCTCCAACTGGCAGGGTCAGTCACTCAGATATGGTACGGCAGGGCAGGTCTAGCTGAAGAGGAGTTACTGGGATGGGTTGTTTGTGGCACTTACTACAGCCACCAGGGTGGGTCGGTAATCAGTGCAGGGCAGGTTCCAGTAGGCCGTGCCTGTGCTGCTTGGTGGTGTGATGTTAAGTTCATGGTGCAGCTAGGGAGGATGTAGCGGGGAGATTGTTATGTGTGGAGCTAAAATGGATATGGGAGAGAGGATTAGGAGCCAAAAACATACAAAGAAACAAAACAAAATGCTAGGGGAGCTTGCCGTTGGAGTGGAGAAATGAGAGACTATGAAATTGAGAAAAACAGGAAGAGGAAGAAAAGAAAAGAAAAGAATGAATAAATAAAAATCGGAAAGGTTAAGGAACCACAAAGTTCCCAGGGATCCCACGGGTGCAGCTATGAGATCTGGGGAAGTTGCTGTCAATGTTGCAGTACAGCCTGGCTAGAAGGCGTAAAGGTATACAATGCCAGGTATTCAGGGAACAGAATAATAAGGAAGATACAGAGAGACGAGAAACTGAGTAACGAAGAAAGACAAAAAGGTAAAAAGAGGGAAAATAAAACAAAACAAATTAAAAAAAAAAAAAGAACAAGAACTACCCCCCCCAACAAAAAACTGAAAGAAAAAAGAAATGCCCTCAGGGATCCCTCTGCACATCTGTGAAAGCCGAGGGGGTAGTCTCTTTGCCACGCAGAACCGCCTGGCCAGAAAGGCCTCCCAACTCAAGAAAAGGAAAAGAAAACAAACAAACAATTCAAAACAAACAAACGAACAAAAGCCCTGGGATCCCTCCAGTGCGGCAGCCCAGACCAGGAAGCAGCTCCACACTTGAACGGAGCTCCACAGCCCGTCAGGAAGAAGCAAATATGAGCATGGAGCCAGGTATTTGAGCGAAAGGAGGGGGAGGTTGTGAGAGGTAAGGAAGAAATCAAAAGAAGTAGAAAAAACCAACACCAGCAGCCAATAAATGGCACTCAGAGAGCTGGCCCATTTGGGTTTGGGAATCCAAGCAGCCAGTGTTTCCCAGACAAGAGATTGTGGCTGCAGGAAGCAGGGGAGGCCGAGCAGGGGTGAAGAAGGGTGGGGGGCGGGAAAACGTATGTTGCAAATTACCAGTCGTTTTGTCTCCCGCTGGAAGCTCCGTGAAGCTGCTTTCTCGTACCCCCTGTTTGCTGGTCTCCGATAGGAGTCTGAGATGGCAGATCTGCACTGCGTTAGCTGGTAGGGAACCTGTGCATGAATCTCTCCTCGCTCTCCATTCTCTGTCAGTTTTCTCACTCCATTTGGTGCTTGGCTGAGTTCTTCATCTGTTCATTGGATGTTTTAGGGTTTCAGGATTGTTGTTTTCTCTGTTCGGCTTAGTTTTTCGGATCTTTGCTGCGGAGGGACGGCGTCGTGCTTCTGCCTAGTGCACCATTCTGCCGAAGTCGTGATGAGGTTTCTTTAAATCTGATATTTTTTTGGGGGAAAATTATTGAGAAGGCCTAAACCCACACTATAAAATAAGCATTCTGCCATTTACCAGCAGTTAACACAGGCACATACAGACATAGAGATAATAATTGTATACAATATAAAAGTTAATGTAAATTTCTCATTGCTTCTTTCCTATGACATTGAAAAAAAGAGCTTGCAGTTACTCTGAATTTGCTTATTTCCTTTTTTTTTTTTCTTTTTTCTTTTTCAACCTTCAGTACATGCTTTCAGCCTTTATTTCCTCCAATGATATAGGCCGAGCTGGTTCCTTTTGGATATCAGACCTGTTAAGAAATTGTGAAGTTTTCTCATTACTTTTTAGTAATTAACTTAGTATTGTGTTTATTTTGTCTTAATTAGAAAGACTCAACTGTACTTTGTAGTGCTTTCAATATTATTCCTTTGGTAACTGTTATTGCAGATATTTAACTAAAAAAGTAATGATGAAGATGTAAAATTTTCTTGCATATGCATCAATTCTACATTGTGCTGTTGTTTAAGAAAATATTTTGTTGACTTCTGGAGACAGTGGAGAGGAATTGTCTGTAATAAAATCTACACAATTTGTTTAAGCCAAGTAGACTTAGGCTAGAATCATAATTCATTAGAAGAGTAAGCTTATATTTTAACAAAGGTAAAAGTGGAATTTCAAGTATTGCCTATGAATTTATTATAAGGGAATGTATTTTATTGATACTAACAATGGAGATATACTGATTTTTGCAATATTATACTAAATGTACAGTATATGTTATCTACAACACTCCTCTCTCTCTATATATATATACGTTATATATATAGATATAGGTATAGATATAGGTATACACACACACACATACAAACCAAAAAACAAACCAGTTACCATCGAGTTGATTTCGACTCATAGTGACCCTATAGGATAGAGTAGAACTGCCCCATAAGATTTCCAAGGAGTGGCTAGCGGAGTTGAACTGCCTACTTTTTGTTTAGCAGCTGAGCTCTTAACTACTAAACCACAAGGGCTTCATACACACATACACACACAGAGACTAGCTATGAAACAGTCTTATCATTTTTTTCAGTGCTAAAATTGGATTGCTATTGTGAAAATAACATGGAACTCTATTCCTTGCAAAAATAAATATGAATATATTAAAATGCAAAGCAAAAATTTGTAAGTAATTCATAAGGTAACATCCTAAATTTTTTCAAATGTGAATAGTCCTTATATTTTATTAAGTGTTGAGAATAATATGCTAAAAAATTTATAAAAGCAGACAAATATAGGAAATATATTTTGAATTGTCTTTTTATTTTTATTTTTTTGCACATATGTAGAAAAGATTATTGTAGAGCAAATCTAAACCTATTCAATTATAGCTGAAATCTATTCAGAGGTTTGGCAGTATAAGTTAATGATACAAACTAAATTAGAAACCAAAAACCAAACCAAACCCATTGCTGTTGTGTCAATTTCGACGAATAGAGACCCTATAGGACAGAGTAGAACTGCCCTATAGGCTTTCCAAGGAGCAGCGCATGGATTTGAACTGCCGACCTTTTGGTTAGCAGCCGAACGCTTAACCATGCATGCATTCAAATATTAGGGATGTGCTCAACAAACAAGCAAGCAAAATAGCAAACACTTGTGGTGTTACTAGTTGAATTAAAGCAAGGCATAAACAGATATTCTACCTTGTTGACACTGGAGTTAATTTGCTAAATCCTGCATCCTTGCATTGCCAGTTTATCATTATAGACTGTCAAATGTATAAACATTACAGAAAGTATAAATATTCTACCACAATCCCATTGCTGTCAAGTTGATTCCAACTCACAACGACCCTATAGGACAGAGTAGAACTGAGCCATAGGGTTTCCAAGGAGCAGCTGGTAGATTCGAACTGCCGAACTTTTGGTTAGCAGCCAAACACATAACCACTGCATCACCAGGGCTCCAAAAATTCTACAATGGAGATTTTTTCTTTTATATATATGCCACAAACCTAAGCATTTCTACTAATTTTTTTCTTTGTTAGTGTATAAGTAGTAGGGAGCAGTAATTGTTGTATTTTTAAAAAATCAAAGACGGTCATATAAATGAATATTTCTTGGCTTCTTTCTGCTTCTAGAAGATAATTTCTGGACTTCCAGTTTCCTGTTCAATATGTAAAGAGCTTGGAAGTCATCACTCCTGTCCTCACAAAAAGAAAAAAAAACTGAACAATCTGAAAATCAACACCTCTTTTTTGATCTGTCAGAGAATTGATGTCACAGGGTAAACTGCTGTCCGAAAACTACAAGGACAGACAGTCTAATACAGACAATCACAGCATATAGGGAACAGAAATCCAGGAGCAGAAGCCTGCAGCAGGAGTCAAAACTGAAATCATTACTGTTGAGTCGATTCTGACTCATAGTGACCATATAGGACAGGATAGAACTGCCCCAATAGGGTTTCCAAAGAGCAGCTCGTGGATATGAACTGCAGACTTTTTGGTTAGCAGCCATAGCTCTTAACTACTGAGCCACCAGGGTTCAGCAGGAGCCAGTACTGGTAAAAAAAACTTTAACTGTAATTGATGAAATACAATGTGGTTTAGTTTGAGAGGTAAAACTCCTGGGGAGGGGGGCCTAGTATTAGGGTGTTCCTACATTTTTTGTGTTTTACCACCAGGAGCCCCACCAAGTTCTTAAAGTAAGATCAGAGAAAAATCCCTTAGAGCTATTGTCAGGGGAAGGAAAAAAGCAACCATTTTGGCATGTGCTCAGAGCTGTCTGTTTTCCTTAAGAAAAAAAAAAACCTACCCTCAAGAAAAACTGTTTTACCAGAGCCTGACAGACTTGGGTTTTACCAAAGCCTAATCAACCTGGTGGAAACAATACACCCAGTCCTAACCCCCTTCAGCCTTCCTGTGTCACCTCTGGCAGAGGAGGGCAAGCTGAGAAGCACTTGAGAAGATCACAGCCCATGGACAAAAGCTCAATAAAAGATTGAGTCCCAATCATAGGACTATAAAATGCCTCTTCTCCTCCCACACTTTACCACCACTTCAATAAGGTTCCTACCTAATAACAGGGGTCACAGCTAAAATAAACCCTGCAATCTATTTAAGAAGAGCCTCTAGGTAAACTCAAAAATGACAGGAGAGACTAAACAAGCACAACAGAGGAAATTTAATCTTCTTATATCACAGATAAGGGTAAACACTCTAATTTTTAGCCAGATAAACATAAAACCTCACATTTAAGGCCTATATATTTCAGTTCCTTTTACATTATACATCATGACTTCTTTTAAACAAAAAATTACAATGCATACTAAAATATGAAAAATAGTCTAAAGAGAGAGCAAATGGCATACCCACACTCAGACATGGCAAAGATTTAAGAATTATCTGACTGGGGGTTGAAAATAACTGGGCTTATTATGCTATGAAAATTTATGGAAAAAGTGTACAACATGCAAGAGCAGATGGGTAATGTAAGGAAAGAAATAGAAAATTTAGGAAAGAATTGAACAAGAAATGCTAGAAATAGTTTTTAAAAAGCATCAAAAGTGAGGAATGTGATGAGCTTATCAGCAGACTGGACACGGCAGAGGACAAAATCAGTGTGCATGAAAATATGTTAATAGAAACCTCTGAAACTAACAAACAAAAGGAAAATATAATAATAATAATTTAAAAAATGGAACAGACTATCCAAGTACTCTGGAAAATTATCAGTGTTGTAACATACATATAATGGGACTACCAGAAGGAGACGAAGGAAAAAAAGAGCAGGTAAAATATTTTGAAGTAGTTATGACTGAGAATTTTCCAAAATTAATGAGAGACATCAAACTACATATTCAAGAAATCCAGAGAATACCAAATAGGATAAATACCAAAAAAAATCTACAATTAAGCATATCGTATTCAAACTGCACAAAAATGATATGAAAGAATACTTCGAAAGAAATTGGGGCACCAGTGGCACTTACTTACAGAGGAAATAAGGATAAGAATTTATCAGATTTCTCTGCAGAAACAATGCAAGCAAGAAGAGAGTGGACTGAAATATTTAAAGGGTTAAAAGAAAGAAAATTCACAAACCTAGAATTATGTATCCAGTAAAATTTCATTAAAATGTAAAGTAAATGTAAAGACTTTGTTAATTAAAAAAATTGAAAGAAATTGTTCCCAGTAGATCTTCCTTCCAAGAAATGTTAAAATAAATATCCAGAGTGATAGAAAATGAAAAAGATCAGAATCTTGGATCTATAGAAACAGAGGAAGAGTTTTAGAGAAGAAATAAATGAAGGTAAAATAAAATCTTTTTTACTCTTATTCTTAGTTGATATAATAGGTAAAAGTTTGCACAAAATTTTAATAATAACAATGTATCAGATGATTATAGCTTATGGATAAGTGAAATGTATCAAAACAATGTAATAAGAGATGTTGTTAGTTGCCATCAAGTTGGCTGCAATCCGTGGTGATCTGATGTATAACAGAATGAGCTATTTCCCAGTCCTATGCCATCTTCATGATCTTTGGTTATGAGACCATTGTTATGGCTATGTTTCAATCTATCTCATCAAGAGTTTCCCTCATTTTTGCTGTCTCCTACTTGACAAACCATAATGTCCTTTTCTAACAACTGGTCTTTCCTGAAGACTTGTCCAAAGTAAGCAAGCTGAAGTCTTGCCATCCTTCTAAGGAACATTCTGGTTGTATTTCTATTAAGGTTGATTTGTTTATTCTTTTGGCAGTCCACAGTATATTCATTATTCTGTAAATCCATAGATTGAATGTATCAATTCTTTTTCTCTCTTCCTTTTTTATTATTCATCTTTTGTTTTCATATGAGGTGATTGAAAAGTCCATGGCTTCACTCAGACACACCTTTGTCATCAAAGTGACATCTTTCCTTTTTAAAACTTTAGAGATCTTTTGCAGCAGATTTGCTCAATGTAATACATTGTTTGATTTCTTGACTTTTGCTTTTCATAGATTTTGATTGATGATACAAGTAGAACTAAAATATAGACAACTTTAATTTCTTCTTCATTTATCATGATGTTGTTTATCGGTCCATTTGTGAGGATTTTCATTTTCTTTACATTCATGTGTAATCCATACTGTAGTCTTTGATCTTCATCAGTAAGTTATTCAAGTTGTCTTCATTTTGGGAAAGCAAGATTGTGTCATCTGCATATCACAGGTTGTTAGTGAGTCTTTCTGCAATCCTGATGCTACATTCTTCTTCATATGTTTTAGCCTTCATATTATATTTTTAGCAGACAGACTGAATGAGTAAAGTGAAAGGATATAACCCTGCTGCATGCCTTTTCCAATTTTGAGCCATGCAGTATCTTCTTGTTTTGTTCAAACAACTGCTTATTGATCCATGTACAGTTTTGCACGGGCACAATTAAGTATTTGAAATTTCCACTGTTCACAATGTTATCCATAATTTGTTATGATTCACAGTCAAATGCCTTCACATAATCTATAAAACATAAATAAACATCCTTCTGATATTCTCTGCTTTGGGCTAAGACCCAACTGATAAAACAATGATATCCTTTTTCCACATCCTCTTCTCAATACAGCTTGAACTTCTGGCAGTTTCCTGTCAATTTACATTTTTTAAAATTATCTTCAGAAGATTTTTCTTATCTTATTTTATTAATGATATTGTTTAATAATTTCTGCATTTCATTTGCTAGCCTTTATTATGGGAGTGAATATGGATCTCTTCCAGTCAGTTGGCCAAATAGCTGTGTTTCAATTTTCTTGACATAAATAAGTAAGCACTTCCATTTTTTGCATCCATTTGTTGAAGCATCTCAATAGGTATTCTGTCAGTTCCTGGGGTCCTGTTTTTTGCCAATGAGTTCAGTGAAGGTTGAACGTCTTCCTTCAGTACCAGTTGTTCTTGATCATATGATACCTCCTGAAATGGTTGAAGTTCAGCCAGTTCTTTTTGGTACAGTGACTCTTTATATTCCCTTCATCTTATTTTAATTCTTCTTGAGTCATTCAGTTTTTACCCATAGAATTTTTCAAGATTACAACTTGAGGCTTGAATTTTCTCTTCAAGTCTTTCAGCTTTAGAAGTGTTGATTGTATTCTTCCCTTTGATTTTCCATGTCTTTGTACATTTCATTATAATACTTTACCTTGTCTTCTCAAGCTGCCCTTTGCAATCTTCTGTTCATTTCTTTTACTTCATCATTTCTTCTGTTCACTTAAGTTACTCTGCACTTAAAAGCAAGTTTCAGAAACTCTTTTGACATCCATTTTGGTCTTTTTTGTCTTTCCCATTTTTTTAATGACCATCTACTTTCTTCATGTATGATGTCCTTTCACAATTTTCACAACAATTGTCTTAAAATAGATCACAGACCTAAATGTAAAATGTAAAAATATAAAATTTCTAAAAGTTAACATAGGACAAAATCTAAGTGACTTTTGATTTGACAATAAATTTTTAGTTACAAAACCACAAGTATGATTCATGAAAGAAAAAAAATGATATGTAGGACTTCATGAATCTTTTTTTAAAAACTGCCCTATCAAAAGCACTATCAAGAGAATTAAAAGACAAACCTCTGACTGGAGGAAAATATTTGTAAAACACATATCTCATAACTGAACTTGAATCAAAAATACACAAAGAACTATTAAATTTTGACTATTAGAAAACAAACAACCCAATTAGTAATGGACAAAGATCTGAACAGAAACCTCATCAAAAAAGATATATTATTGTGTGATGTTAAGTAGATTCCAACTCATAGTGACCCCATGGACAGAGTAGAACTTCCTCATAGGGCTTTCTTGGCTGTAATCTTTACAGAAGCAGATTACCAGGTCTTTCTCCTGCAGAATCCTGGGCAGATTTGAAGGGCCATCCTTTCAGTTCATAGGCTAGTGGTTAACCATTTGTGCCACCAGGGCTCCTGGCAAATAAGTATATGGAAAGATGCAGAACATCGTATGTCTTTAGATAAATGTAAATTAAAACAACAGTGGGGTAACACTACAAACCTATTAGAAAGGCTAAAATCCAAAACCCCAGAAAATTCCAAATGCTGATGAGGATGTGGACCAAAAGGAGCATTTATTCATTGCTGGCAGGAAAGCAAAATGGTGCAGCCACTCTGGAAGACAGGTTGGCAGTTTCTTACAGAGCTAAACATAAGCTTATCATACTGTCCACCAAATACAGTCCAAGATATTTACCCAAATGATTTGAAACCTCATGTCCGCCCTCACAAAAAACCTCATGCAAATGTTTATAGCAGTTCATTCAAAACTGCCCCAAATTGGAAGCAATTAAATGTACTTCAATAGTTAAATGGTTAAACAAACTATGGTACATCTGTACAATCAAGTATTATTTAATGATAAAAAGAAATGAGCTATCAAGCAGCAAAAAATACATAAAGGAATCTTAAATTCATACTAAGTGTGAGAAGCTAGTCTGAAACGGATACATACTATATGATTTCACCTATCTGGTATTCTGTAAAAGGCAATACTATAGAGTAATTTAAAAGATCAGTGGTTGCCAAGGGTTTGGAAGGTAGAAGTGTATATGTGGAACATGGGGTATTTTTAAGGCAGTGAAACTATTCTATATGATATTGTAATGGTGGATATGTCACGCTATGCATTTTTCAAAACCCGTAGAACTATATAGGACTAAGAGTGGACCCTAATATAAACTAAGGTGTTTAGTTAATAATAATGTATCAACATTCATTCTTCAAATGTAACATATGTACCACACCAATACAAGATGCTAATACAGGGGAAACTGTAGTAGCGGCAGAGGGAGTATCTGGAAACACTCTGTACTTTCAGTTCAATTTTTCTGTAAAACTAAAACTGCTCTAAAAAATTGCCATTATTAAAAATACATATATGTATAAATTGTACACTCACACACATACGCATATATTTCTGATTCTAAAACCTGCATGTTTTATTGGAAATAGACATTTGTTCTCTACAAAGCTTATAAATTCTTTTTATTCATTCTGCATTCTTGTACATGCCAACTAATAGAAGTAATCTCTTAGATGTGAATAATATGTATATATACATACACACAGACACATCTCTCTCCAATTAGTTTTCTCTAAAAATAAAACAATTCTAAACACTACATTTTCAGTATTTCTTCCAATTAAAACCTTTAGAAAATATACAAATCCATATATTAAACTGCTGGAATGCAACAGAAATATAATGATAGTTAACATTTACTGAGTGATAACTATATGTTCAGGTTCTTGGTTATGTGGCTATCATGTAATCCTATTTAATCCGCACTCCAATCAATAAAGTAGAGGATGTCAGCATTTGGATTACTCAAATGGTGAAGCTGAGGATTATATTGAAAAAGTTATTGAACCAGGATTACATAGTTTCTAAATCATGATGCTGAATCCCAAAATTTTTGTAAATGGGCCCAGTGAATACACTCTTAAGCACGCTGACTGGGGGCTTATGGAGGTCAGGTTATTAATGGAGTCTTGGCTCATGTCCGTCTCACAGTAGGTCCAGTGGGTCGGTCCCCGAACACATCCTGTAGTGATTTCCCCAGTTCCAGAATGCATAATTGGAATAGATATACTCAGCAACTGGCAGAACCCCCACATTGGATCCCTGACAAATAGAGTAAGGACTATTATGGTAGGAAAAGCCAAGTGGAAGCCATTAGAACTGCCCCTACCTAGGAAAATAGTAAACCAAAAGCTATACCGCATTCCTGGAGGGATTGCAGAGATTACTGCCACCATCAAGGACTTGAAGGATTCAGGGTTGGGGCAATGTTCTCCAGGAAGCTGTATATGCTTTAAACCAGCGTCCAATATATATGGTGCTGTTCCTCCCATAGCCAGGATTCACGGGTCCAGGAAGCAAGGGGTGGAAATGGGAGTGGCACCACTCACTATTACCCCTAGTGACCCACTTGCAAGATTTTTGTTTCCTGTCCCCTCAACCTTATGCTCTGCAGGCCTAGAGGTCTTAGTTCCAAAGGGAGGAATGCTCCCACCTTGAAGACACATCACTGATTCCATTGAACTGGAAGTTAAGAATGCCACCTGGCTACTTTGGGCTCCTTATGCCTCTGGATCAACAGGCAAAGAAGGGAGTTACCATACTGGCTGGTGTGATTGATCCTGATCACCAACCAGAAATCAGACTGATAACGGAGGTAAAGAAGAGTATGTCTGGAATGCAGGAGATTCCTTAGGGCGTCTCTTAGTGCTACCATGCCCTGTGATTAAAGGCAATGGAAAACTACAGCAACCTAATTCTGACATGACTGATAATGACACAGACCCTTCAGGAATGAAGGTTTGGTTCACCCCACCAGGCAAAGAACCATGATCAGCTGAGACAGACCCTTCAGGAATGAAGGTTTGGGTCACCCCACCAGGCAAAGAACCACGACCAGCCGAGGTGCTTGCTGAAGGCAAAGGGAATACAGACTGGATGGTGGAAGAAGGTAGTTCTAAATACCAGTTACGGCCATGTGACCAGTTGCAGAAATGGGGACTGTAATTGTTATGAGTATTTCTACTTTGTATGTGTGCATCATATATTTTTGTTTCCTTCACTTATAAAATATAAGCTGTAAATGGGGCTAGTGCGTTTTCGATTGTATGCATGTTAGTTGTATCACATTAGGCGCAAGTGTGACTTTCTAATTGTCTTTATTCAGAGATTACATATGGTTTAAGGAGATGTGTACATGTGTCAAGTTGACAAGGGGTGGACTGTGATGGGTAAGATTGTGTGTCAACTTGGCTGGGCCATGATTCTCAGTGTTTTAATGTAATCACTGCCATGATTGAATATACTGTGAGTAGCCAATCAGATGAAAGGGAGTCTCCTTGGAAGTGTGGCCTGCATCTGTATATAAGCAGACATTCTGGCTTTTTGCTTTCTCTGGATCCTCAGGCTGCTTCCTGTAGTCTCATCTCCCATTCTTGGGACTTGAGCTTTTGCTTATCTGCCGAACCTGGGATTTGTCGATCTGCACAGCCTGTGAGCGGGAGCCCTACTCTCCGATCTGCCGATCTTGGGCTTGCCAGCTTCTGCAGCTGTGTGAGTTGGGAGAGGCCTCTACCCTGATCCATGGACTTGGGATGTTCTAGCCTCTACAGTCACATGAGTTATTTCCTTGATATAATCTCTCTCTATATATATATTTATACACTTTACTGGTTTTGCTTCTCTAGAGAACCCAGCCTAAGACAAGCACCATTAAATTTTCTGTCCAAAACAATTATTGATGACAACTGAGGATTAAAATATATAAGAATTTAGTTTTTCTTATCCAGCATCTTGATGGAAGAAAAAAACATTCCACTGTATAAATGATGTAGTTATGTCACTATTTTCTTTAAGACAGAACTTTACTCAATTCCTTCCTTCAACTAAAAATATAAAATTTATGCTTCTATTCCTTGCGTTTTTGGAATAAAAACATAATCCCCAGTATAAGTGATGAAAAGATTCATCAGATGATTAATTATAATATTCTTTTGTTTGTCTTTGTGTCCATAGCTTCATGTGCACTTTTCTAAATTGCATTTATAGTAGTTATGAGAGTACAGAGTATTCAAGTGTTAGATTTCTTCTCATCTAGTGTGTAATTTAGGGTAGCTAATATTATTTTCATGAACTTTAAATCTGTAGTGCACAGTGTAGCACCCAGAAATGTAATTGATGTTTGTCATAGATTGAACTGTGTCCCTCAGAAACATCTGTAAGCTTGGCTAGGCCATGATTCCCAGTATTGTGTGATTGTCTACCATTTTGTCATCTGATGTGATTTTCTTATGTGATATAAATCCTACCTCTATGATGTTAATGAGGCAGGACTCAATCTACAAGATTAGATTGTGTCTTAAGTCAATATCTTTCAAGATATAAGAGAGAAGCAAGCAGAGAGACATGGGGACATCATAATACCAAGAAACAAGAGCCAGGAGAATAGCACATACTTTGGACCCTGGGTCCCTGTGCTGAGAAGCTCTTTGATCAGGGAAGACTGATGTCAAGGACCTTCCTTCCCCTAGGGCCGACAGAGAGAGAAAGCCTTCCCCTGGAGCTGACACCCTGAATCTGGATTTCTGGCTTCCTAGACTGTGAGAAAATAAATTTCTTTTTGTTAAGCCATCCACTTTTGGTAGTTCTGTTATAGCAGCACTAGATAACTAATGCAGTGTTCAACAAATAATTGCAAAATTAATTCATATGTACACACAATTGCTTATGATTTTAAAATATTTATATTTACATATATTTTTGTATTCTTTCCTAATAAGTACATATTTAGTTGAAAAGTCAAAAACCTTCTTGAAATAACTCATTTAAAAATTAGAGAGTATTTAAGAATACTAATCTAGTACCCTCTAGGAAAACTTATGTCTATACTCTGAATTAGTGACATATTTATTTATAAAAGACTATATAGAGTTTAAATACCTCTTTTTTTCAAAATCAATCATTTTAGGAAAACTCATACTATTATAATGTAAATTTTTTATCCATTAGACTGAGCCATGTTTTAACTGAAGCCACAATAAAATACAATTTCAAGTTCTTTAATAATTACTAACAAGATTAATTCTACTATTTATAAAAGTGTATTGAATGACTTGAGAGGTGTTGTATAACATTTTGAATAAAGTTAACTTAAATAACTCAGCTTTCATAAAATCTATATGATTCAGTAGACAATATGATTGCAAATATGCTATATTAAATATAAAAACTGAAATACTCAGATTTTTAAAAAAATATCAAAATGGCTTCATCATAACTTCATACTTAGAATTTTATAAAGGTTTCATTTAGGACAAAAAGACATTTAGTAAAGTTGCAATTAAATGGGATCTTGCTGAAAGTCATAGTGTATTTACAATTGCAGTAATGGTAACAAATAGATAAAGTACCTTTAAAAAAAAAAAAACTCCCAAAGAAACTAGATTAAATGAACAAATTCTCTGATCTGGAACAGAAATAAATTCTGGTGCAGCATCTCAAAAGATCAAAAAAAAGGAACTTTCGGAAACAGAGTGATTTTTTATCTGGGTGTCTAACTTTCCTGGTAACTTGTCAGTCTTAATAAGAAAGAAAGTGTAAAACTCTCTCTGGATGACACTGAAACATCACTCCAAAGCCTGAAGCAAAGTCACATTGAGCAGAAAACAGTTTTAAAAAGAACTCAGGAAAGATCAAAAACTTTGGTCATATTGACTCTAGATTTAATGAAAAACTGTCTATACAAAGTGTTCAAACTCAAACAAGCTCCCTCCCCTCAACACCCCCCAAAAAAGTAGGGCTTGAGGATATCACATCTTTCAGAACATTTTTTTTTTTTTTTTTGGTCAACTGAAAGCCTATAAGTTTGAGTTTTCAATTGCTCCTAAACATACTTTAGGGTAAACACATAAAATTATACTCCAATAATTCAGAAATGCTATGTATTAGATTAAACTCGAGGAACAAAAAATAATATTTTCTACTACATATCAATGAATTAATAGATGAGTAGAAATTTAGAAAAGAAGCCCTGTTATATGTTTTATAAAACATTGATGTGGTAATAATAAGCATTTTGAAAAGCCAGCTATACTTTGTTAACTCAATTTATCTGGAAATTATATAAAGTCATATTAGAGTTAATTATAATTACATACAGTGTCTCAAATATTCTAAAATAGTGATTGTTTTCTGAAAAATTATTTTCACCTTTCTCTTGGTCAAAATATTGACTAGGCATTACCTACATATAAATCTCAAAAACATAATGTTATGAAAATTAAACTTAGGAGTTCAATATATGCATTATATATACATTAAATACAAAAATTCATAAAATCCTCATATTAATCTTGAATTAGTAGGAACCATCATTTTCCTTAAAATTATAATCAATAAATTGAGTCCAAGCACATATATAAAGATTCTAGTGACATGAAATTCACTTTCAACCATCTCGTTGGCAAAAATTTGGGGAAAAAGCAAAAAATACCTTGCACTAATGGTAATGCAGTGAAATAGACACTGTTAAATAATGCCACAGGAAAAATGCATTTCAGCTCCATTCTTTAAATGCAATTTTTCAGTAATATTGAAATAAAAATTATCATGTGATAGGGCATAATAGCTTGTGACATTCCAATACTACTGTTGAGAACAACAACGAAAATAAGTTGAGTAAAAAATATAAAAATCATTATTTTAAGGATATCAGAGAGCTGTTGAAGCAGTAAGAACTACTAGAATAAAGAGTCGGCATAGTGGAGAAAGAAGAAGTGGGATAAACCTAGTCAGGTGTATGTTTCCGTGGAAATTTGCCACATCAGGGTAAAAGCAAAAGAATAATTTAAAAAAAAAAAAAAAAAAAAGCTCTTTACCTAGTACAGGGACATTATTAAAGGATAATAAAACCAGCATACCTATTGGTGATCTTGTGAAGTAAGAGTAAAGATACTGATGCCCTGATAGTTCCTAAACACACACCCCATTTCCCCTAAAACATTTGCCAAATTCAGAAGACGCAAGGATTCAGAGCCAAATAGCTAGGGCAAACATCTCCAATATGTAGACCAAATGTTTTATCCAGTTTGTGGGAGTGAATAGAAAAAGAAAAGAATTTGGGAGGACCCCAGAGAACCATATTTCACTTGAAATGTGTAGATATAGCGAAAAAGATAAAAGTATGTATGTGTGGTGTTGTTTTTAGGTGCCGTTGTGTCGGTTCTGACTAATAGCGACCCTATGTTCAACAGAACAAACACTGCCTGGCCCTGCACCATTCTCACAATCTTTGCTATTCTCGAGCCATTGCTGTAACCACTGTGTCAATCCATCTCATTAAGGGTCTTGTTAGATATACCTATGTATACATTTAACAAGATGTAAGTATATAAACCAGAATTAGAGGAAATATTAACCCAAATCCAGTGGACACAGTTGTATGCCTGACTAGTGTAAGATGATAAGCCCTATTTCTATCTACATAATAAACAAAAGGATAAACACTCTCTAAAAAAAAGATATAATTTAGTCTCTGTAATTTTATATACACAATAACTATTACTCAAACAAAAATGATTAGGCATGCCAAAAGAGAGAAAAATAAGACTAAAAAGCAAGAGAAAAAATACATAAACCTTAACATTTACTATAGGCTGCACTATGTATGCTCGTCATAGCATAATGCTTAGAAGAAAGTGATATGTATCAAAGAGAAAGCCAGTCTTTTTCCCTCAGATATATGTCAACATTGAGCTACAATATATACTCATATTTTAAGGCTACTGTAATTACTGCAGTGTGGCATTTGCCAAAGGTTTGGAAATTGTTCAATGGAAGATATTAAATTCAACAACAGATCCACCCATTAATGACTGTTTGATTTATGATAAATGTAAAACTACAGTGCAATGTGAAATTGGTTATTTTTCTGTAAATGGTGATGGATTATCTTCTCAGTTAATGATAAAATGTACATTCATAGGTAAAAACAATGAATATGCATTCTATATCACAGATACTTAAGAAGTATAATTAAGAATTAAAACATTAATGATAAAAAATTAAGTTTCTAGAAGTAAATATAGAAAATATCCTTATAACTTTAGTATACGTATATATTCTTTAAAAGAGTCCAACAAACACTAAACAAAGAAATAAATAATAAATGGGACTACATTAATATTATTAATTTTTACTCATCAAAAGACACTGTTAAATAAATGAAAAACAAAAAAGTGAATTATATTTGCAATACAAATATTTGAAAAAATACTTTAATGAAGAATATATTAAAAAACTTCTACACATTGATAAGAAATGTACCCATTTAATAAATAATCAAAAGACTGGATCGACCAGTCACTTTACAGAAGAGAGTATATTCGATCATTTATTTCGTACAAATTAAATCACACTGAGATACTCCTATACCAAAAAACCAAACCTATTGCCACTGAGTCAATTCTGACTCCTAGTGACCCAGTAGAATAGAGTAGAACTGCCCCATAGGGTTTCCAAGGAGACGCTGGTAGATTCAAACTGCTAACATTTTAGTTAGAGCCAAGCTCTTAACCACTGCACTACCAGGGCTCTGAGCTATTGCTGTATGGTCATCAAAATAGCTAAAAGGAAAAAAAAAAAAAAGCAATCCTAAGAAGTAATGATGAAGATGTGCAGAACCTGGAACTTTCTTACAGCATTTTTGAAGGGATAAATTGGATCAACCAACTTGGAACATTATTTGGCAATATCAACCAAAATTGCTAATATGCACACATTTGGTCCATTAATTGCTTTTCTTGTTTTATGCTTAATGTTGTTGTTGGGTGCCTTTGAGTTGATTTTAACTCATAGTGATCCCACATGACATAGTAGAACTGCCCCATTGAGTGTTCTAGTCTGTAATCTTTATGGGAACAGATCACTAGATCTTTTTCCAGTGGAGCCCCTGGTGGGTTCAAATCACTAACTTTCACTTAGTGGCTGAGCGCTTAACCATATGTCACAAGAGCTCTTTTTATGCTCAATAGAAATGTGTTATTATGTTAACCAAGAGACCTGAAAAATAAAGTTCAAAGTAGCAACTATTGTTAATAGCATATATTGGAAAACACTTAAATGTGCATTTACATTTTATGAATAAATCAATTTTGCTATAATTACATAGTGGAATAATATACATTAATGAAAATGAACATGGACCATTACTCAGGAATCATGAATCCCTCCAACAGAAATCAGACACAAATCTCATAAATAAAAAACAAGTTCATTTACTATATGACCTGACACATGTAATGTTCAAAAACAAGCATAGCTAAACTATGATGTAAGGTGTACAGATATTGTTTAATTTTGCATTATTTAATAATTGAAAGTGGCATAGTGAGCCTTCTAGGTTGCTGGTATTGTTTTCTCTTGATTTGTGTCATGATTATGTGCATATGCATGTATACTCTGTGAAAATATATGAAGCTACATTTATGTTTTGCTTGCTTTTATTTCTGTTTATGTTGTATTTCAATGAAATTTTACCAAAATAATTTATGTGTCTTTCCAATGAATAATCCCATTTCTAGGAATGATTTCCAGTTATTCCCATTAAAATCATCTAAATTTCCTCATCAGCAGACCACCCTACAATAAATGTTAAAGGAAATCCTTCAGGCCAAGTAAAAATGATACCAGATGAAAATGTATTGTTGTTAGTTGCTGTCCAGTCAGCTCTGATTCATAGTGACCCCATGTACAACAGAAGGAAATGTTGCCTGGCCCTGCATCACCTTCAAGAGTGTTGGTATGCTCGACTCCATTGTTGTGGCCACTGTATCCAACAATATTCTGTCATGATCCATAGGGTTTTCATTGGCTAATTTTCAGAAGTAGCTCTCCAGGGCTTTCTTCCTAGTCTGTCTTAGTGTGGAATTTCCATTGAAGCTTATCCACCATGGATGACCCTGCTGATATTTGAAATACTGGTGGCATAGTTCCAAGAATCATAGCATGTTGTAAGCCACCACAGTAGACAAACTGACAGACCAGTAGTTGAGATGGAATTATGGCTTACATAAAGAAATATAAAGCACTGGAAATAGTAAGTACACAGACAATAAATAAATATATTTTCTCCTGATTATTTAAATATATTTGAAATATGATTTATAAACCAAGAACAATAACTATATAGGTTAGAATTTTTAAAACTGTATGATGACAATTGCTCAAAGGTTAAAGAGGTAAGAACAAATGCATAGTACTCTAATGCAAAGTTTAATGCATATATTGAAAGCGTGCTATAAGTGAAGTAGTATAGTATTACTTGATGGTAGACTGAAATGTTAAATTTGTATATTTTAAACTATAAAGTATTAGCTAATATCACAAAGAATTTTAAATAATGAGTCAGCAAAGATGTTAAAAATGAATCATAAAATAATCTCTAAGAGTAAGAAAAAGGGAAATATGGAAAAATAATAGTTTAGAAAAATAGAAAATAAGTAGCAACATGATTTAAGCCTAACCATATCAAAAATCACATTTAATGTAAATAATCAAAATACACCACTTAAAAGGCAGACATTTTCAGATTGGATAAAAAAAAAATGTCCAAACTGTATGCTACCTACTAAAAGTACACTTTAAATATGAAGACATGACCAGCTTAAATGCAAAAGCTTAATAAAGGATTTGCATGTGAAACTAACCAAAACAAAGCTGAAGTGGCTACATTAATATCAGACATAGTAGATTTTAGATAAATAAATATCTATATTTATAACCAGGGATAAACAAGGTTGTTGCATAATGATAAAGAGGTCAACTCAAGAGAACCTAACAATCCTAAACATAGCTTCAAAACACTTGAAGCAATACTTGATAGAAATACAAGGAGAAATCAAGAAATCTATAATTAATTGTTTTTATTTTAACATTTCTCTTTTAATAACACATAGAACAACTTTTTTTAAAAAATCAGTAATGTTGTAAAAGACGTGAAGAACACTATCATCCAGCTTGGCCTAACTGACTTTATAGAAAACACTGAAAAACAGTAGGATACAAATTTTGTCCAAGTGCACACTGAACATTTACCTTACTCTGAACCAGTCTCAAAAATACTTAATGTATACAAATAATAAAAAGTATGTTATTTGACCACAATGAGATTAAATTAGAAATCAATACCAAGAAGCTCTCTGGAAAATCACCAAGTATACTGGAAATGAAATAACACATTCTAAATAAACTGAATAGCACACATAAAAAATTTATTGTAGTTGCATGTGACAAAACATTTGTGATTTTAACAATTTTCATGCATACATTTCAGTGACATTAGTTAGGTTCACCATGTTGGGCAGTCATCACCTCTACCCGTTTCCATTCTTTTTTCCTTATCCTTAACATAAACTCTATATATTTGCCTATTCTACATATTTGATATAAGTGGGATCACATAATATTTGTCTTTTTGTGTCTGACTTATTTCACTCAGCATAATGTTTTCAAGCTTCATCCATGTTATAGCATGCATCAGAAATTAATTTCTCTTCATGACTGGATAATATTCAAATGTATGTACACTCTGCATTTTGTTTATACATTCATCTGTTGAAGGACACTTTTGATTCATAGTTCAAAGAGGAAATCTAAAGGAAATTTAGAAATACTTTTAACTGAATGAAAATGGAAACTCAACATCAAAATTTGTAGAATGTTGCAAATTGATAAATTTGACTTCATCAAAATTAAGAACTTCTGGCACTCACAAGACACTGTTAAGTAAATGACAAACCAAGTCACAGGTAGCGAGAAATTATTTGTAAACTGTGTATCTTAAAAAGGCCATGTACTCAAACTACACGCTCTAATCTCAGTAGTAAGGAAACTAGTGAATTTTAAAAAGTGGGAAAATATTTGAAAACTCTCCAAAAGTGTACAGATGGCATATATGCACATTGTAAGATGCTCAATATCATTAGTTATCAGGGAAATACAAATTAAAACTACAGTGTAATACCACTATACCCCTATTTAAAAGACTAAAATTAACAACGCTGACCATACTAAATACAGATGAAGATGTAGAGGAACTTCAGCTCTCACACACAGCTAGTGGGAACAGAAAGTGGTGTAATCACCTTGGATAAGAGTTTGTCGGTATCTGAAAACTTAAATATGTATCTGTTATTCATATAGCCATTCCATTCATAGGTATTTATATTCCCTTTAAAAACACATACACGTGCACACACACACACACAAGATGTGTGTTAAATGATTGGAACACCAATGCTTGCACAATTTTTTTTTTTATTGTTGTGCTTTAAGTGAAAGTTTACAATTCAAGTTAGTCTCTCATACAAAAATTTAAACATACTTTGTTTTGTGACCCTACTTGCTCTCCCTATACTGTGACAGCACATTCTTCCTTTCCACCCTGGATTTCCTGTGTCCATTCAACCAGCTCCTGACCCTCTCTTCTCATCTCGCCTCCAGATGAGAGCTGCTCATTTAATCTCATGTATCTACTTGAGCTAAGAAGCACACTCTTCACGAATATCATTTTATGTCCCATGGTTCAGTCTAACCTTTGAAGAGCTGGCCTCGGGAATGGTTTTAGTTTTGGGCTAACAGAGAGCCTGGGAGCCATGTCTTCCGGGGGCTCTCCAGTCTCAATCAAAACATTAAGTCTGGTCTTTCTACTAGAATTTGAGTTCTGCACCCCACTTTTCTCCTGTTCCATCAGGGACTCTCTGTTTTGTTCTCTATCAGGGCAGTTATTGTGGTAGCTGAGCATCATCTAGTTCTTCTGGTCTCAGGCTAATGAAATCTCTGGTTTACGTGGCTGTTTCTGTCTTTTGGGCTAATACTTTTCTTGTGTCCATGGTGTTCTTCATTCTTATTTAATCCAGGTGGGTTGGGACCAATTGATGTATTGATGGCTGCTTGGTAGCTTTTAAGAGCCCAGACGCCACTCACCAAAGTGGGATGCAGACCATTTTCTTAATAAACTTCGTTATGCCAATTGACCTAGATGTCCCCTGAAAGCATGGTCCCCAGACCCCTGCCTCTGTTGTTCTGTCCCTGGAAGTGTTTGGTTGTATTCAGGAAACTTCTTAGCTTTGGTTTAGTTCAGTTATGCTGACTTCCCCTGTAGTGTGTGCTGTCCTTCCTTTCACATAAGATAATTCTTGTCTACTTTCTAGTTAGTGAATACCCCTCTCCCTCCCTCCCCACCCTCATAACCATCAATGAATGCTGTCTTCAGTGTTTAAAACTTTTATTGGGTTCTTATAATAGTGGTCTTATCCAATATTTGTCCTTTTGCGACTGACGAAGTTCACTCAGCGTAATACCTTCCAGACTGCTCCATGTTATGTTTCACAGATTCATCGTTGTGTTATATTCCATTGTGTGACTATACCACATCTTGTTCATTCTTCCGTTGATGGACACCTAGGTTGTTTCCAACTTTTTGCTATCGTGAACAGTGCTGCAATGAACATGGGTGTGCATATATCTATTTGTGTCATGTCATCTAATTCTCTAGGATATTTTCCAAGAAGTGAGATTGCTGGATTGTATGGTATTTCTATTTCTAGCTTTTTAAGGAAGTGCCAAATCGATTTCCAAAGTGGTTGTACCATTTTACTTTCCCTCCAACAGTGTGTAAGTGTTCCAGTTTCTCCATGACCTCTTCAGCATTTATTATTTTGTGTTTTTTGGATTAATGCTAGCCTTGTTGGGGTGAGATGGTTATCTCATTGTAGTTTTGATTTGCATTTCTCTAATGGCTAATGATCGTATTCCCTCATGTGTCTGTTAGCCACCTGACTGTCTTCTTTGGTGAAGTGCCTGTTCATATCCTTTGTCCATTTTTTAATTGGATTATTTGTCTTTTTGTTGTTGAGGTTTTGCAGTATGTTGTAGATTTTAGAGATCAGATGCTGATCAGATTTGTCATAGCCGAAAATTTTTTCCCAGTCTGTAGGTTGTCTTTTTACTTTTTTGGTGAAGTCTTTTGATGAGCAAAAGTGTTTGATTTTTAGGTGGTCCTAGTTATGTAGTCTCTTTCCAGGTGTTTGTGCATTGTTACTTATGGTTCGTATTCTGTTTATGCCATGTGTTAGGGCTCCTAGCGTTGTCCCTATTTTTTCTTCCATGATCTTTATCATTTTTGATTTTGTATTTAGGTCTTTGATCCATTTTGAGTTAGTTTTTGTGCATGGTGTGAGGTATGGGTCTTGTTTCAGATTTTTTGCACACGGATATCCAGTTATGCCAGCCCCATTTGTTAAAGAGACTGTCTTTTCTGTGGTTAATGGACTTTGGGCTTTTGTCAAATATCACCCGCTCATAGGTAGATGAATTTATGTCTGGATACTCAATTCTCTTCCATTGGTCTGTGTATCTGTTGTTGTACCACTACCAGGCTGTTTTGACTACTGTGGCAGCATAAGAGTTTCTAAAATCAAGTAGTGTGAGGCCTCCCACTTCGTTCTTCTTCTTTAGTAATGCTTTACTTATTCGGTGCCTCTTCCCTTTCCCTATGAAGTTGGTGATTTGTTTCTCCATCTCATTAAAAATACCGTTGGAATTGGGATCGAGATTGCGTTGTAGCTGTAGATCACTTTGGGTAGAATTGATATTTTCACAATGTTGCATCTTCCTATCCATGAGCAAGATATGTTTTTCCACTTATATAGCTCTCTTTTGGTTTCTTGCAGTAGTGTCTTGTAGTTTTGTTTGCATAGGTGTTTTATGTCTCTGGTTAGATTTATCCATAAGGATTTTATCTTCTTGGGGTCTATTGTAAATGGTATCGATTTGATGATTTCCTTTTCTAAGTTCTCTTTGTTGGTGTAGAGGAATCCAACTGATCTTTGTATGTTTATCATGTATCCTAATACTTTGCTGAAATCGTCTATTAGTTCTAATAGTTTTCCTGTGGATTCTTTGGGGTCTTCTGTGTATAAGATCATATCATCTGCAAACAGAGATACTTTTACTCCTTCTTTACCAATTTGGATGTGCTTTATTTATTTATTTATTTTTTTTTTTCCAGCCTAATTGCTCTGGCTAGGACCTCCAGCACAATTTTGAATAAGAGTGGTGATAAAGGGCATCCTTGTCTGGTTCCTGTTCTCAAGGGGAAGGCTTTCAAACTCTTACCATTTAGGATGATGTTGGCTGTTGGCTTTGTATAAATGCCCTTAATTATGTTGAAGAATTTCCCTTCTATTCCTATTTTGTTGAGAGTTTTTTATCATGAATGGGTGTTGGACTTTGTGGAGTGCCTTTTCTCCATCAATTGATAAGATCATGTGCTTCTTGTCTTTTGTTTTATTAATGTGATGGATTACATTGATTGTTTTTCTAATGTTGAAACATCATTGCATACCAGGTATAAATCCCCTTAATCATGGTGAATTATTTTTTTGATATGTTGCTGAATTCTATTGGCTAGAATTTTGTTAAGGATTTTTTGCATCTATGTACTTGAGGGATATTGGTTTTGGTATCAGGGTTATACTGGCTTCACAGAATGAGTTTGGAAGTATTCCATCCTTATTTATGCTCTGAAATACTTTTAGTAGTAGTAGTGTTAACTCTTGTCTGAAACTTTGGTACAATTATCCAGTGAAACTGTCCTGGCCAGAGCTTTTTTTTGTTGGGAGTTTTTTAATTACCTTTTCAATCTCTTCTTTTGTTATAGGTTTATTTAGTTGTTCTACCTCTGATTATGTTAGTTTAGGTAGGTAGTGCATTTCTAGAAATTTGTTCATTTCCTCTAGGTTTTCAAATTTGTCAGAGTACAATTTTTCATAGTATTCTGTTATTATTCTTTTAATTTCAGTTGGGTCTTTTGTGATATCAACCATCACATTTCTTATACGGATTATTGCTTCCTCTACTGTTTTTATTTTATCAGCTTGGCTAATGGTTTATTGATTTTGTTGATCTTTTCAAGGATCCAGCTTTTGGTCTTGTTAACTCTTTTAATTGTTTTTCTATTTTCTATTTCACTTAATTCTGTTCTAATTCTTATTTTTTCCTTTCTTCCAGAGCCCGAAGGTTTCTTTTGCTGCTCTCTTTCTACTTGTTCCAGTCATAGGGTTAATGTTTTGATTTTGGCCATTTCTTCTTCTTTGTGTGTGCATTTATTGTTATAAACCGACCTCTAAGCACTGCTTTTGCTGTGTTCCAAAGGTTCTGGTAGGATGTGTTTTCATTCTCATTTGAGTCTATGAATTTCTTTATTCCATCCTTAATTTCTTCTATAACCCTGTAGTTTTTGAGCAAGGTGCTGTTCAGTTTCCATGTGTTTGATTTTTTTTCCCTTGCTTTTTCTGTTATTGATTTCTACTTTTATGGCTTTATCATCAGAAAAGATGCTTTATAATATTTTGATGCTTTGGATTCTGTTAAGGCTTGCTTTGTGGCCTAGTATGTAGTCTATTCTGAAGAATGTTCCATGTGCATTGGAAAAGAAAGTATACTTGGCTACTTTTGGGTGGAGTGTTCGGTATATGTCCATGAGATCTAGTTGGTTGTTTGTAATATTTAGATCTTCCGTGTCTTTGTTGAGCTTCTTCTTGGATGTTCTGTCCTTCACCGAAGGTGAAGTGTAGAAATCTCCTACTGTTACTGTGGAGCTTTCTATCTCTCTTTCTAATGCTGTTAGAGTTTATGTATTTTGGAGCCCTTTCATAGTGTGGATAAATATTTATTATAGTTATGTCCTCCTAGTGTACTGATCCTTTAATCATTATATAGTGTCCTTCCTTATCCTTTGTGGTGGATTTTACTTTGAAGTCTATTTTGTCAGAGATTAATATTGCCACTCCTGCTCCTTTTTGAATGCAGTTTGCTTGATATATTTTTCTCCATCCTTTGAGTTTTAGTTTGTTTGTGTCTTTAAGTCTAAGGTGTATCTCTTGTAGGCAGCATATAGATGGATCGTGTTTTTCTATCCATTCTGCCACTCTGTGTCTCTTTATTGGTGCATTTAGTCCATTTAAATTCAGCGTTAATTATTGATATGTATGAGTTTAGTGCTGTCATTTTGATGTCTTTTTTTGTGTATTGCCAACAGTTTCTTTGTTCCATTTAATTATCTGTGCTAAGTGGTTTTTCTTTATGTATTTTCATCTTTTTCATTACTGTTGATTTTGTACAGGCTGAGACTTTATTCATTTCTTGTTTTTTTTATTTTGATGTGTAGGATTGTTAGTTTCCTTTGAGGTTACCTTAACATTTACCCTTATTTTTCTCAGTTTAATCCAGTCTTTTATTTCTTTGTATTGCCTTGACTTCCTCTCCATATTTAAAATCTATGTCTACATTTTTTAGTCCCACTTTTCTGTTTTAATGTTGTCATCTTTTACATACTGACATCTCTGTTTCCCTATTTTCAGTGTTTTAGCTTTGATTTATTTTTGTGACTTCACTATCTGAGTTGATATCTGATTGATTTGTCCTGTGTTCTAGTCTTGTGTTTTTATCTGATGTTACTGATTTTCTAACTGGACGACTCTTTTTATTATTTCTTGTAATTTTCGTTTGGTTTTTGCAAATTCCCTAAACTTCTGTTTATCTGGAAATGCCTTAATTTCACCATCATATCTGAGAGACAGTCTTGCTGGATATATTATTCTTGGCTGGCAATTTTTTTTTCCTTCAAGTCTTTACATTTGTCATCCAATTGCCTACTTGCCTGCTTGGTTTCTGCTGAGTAGTCCAAGCTTATTGTTATTGACTCTCCTTTGTAGATGACTTTTCTTTTATCCCTGGCTGCTCTTAAAATTCTCTCTTTATCTTTGGTTTTGGCAAGTTTGATTATAATATGTCTTGGTGACTTTCTTTTGGGATCTACCTTATGTGGGTGATGATAAGTATCTGGGATAGATATCTTCTCATCTTTCATCATATCAGAGAAGTTTTCTGTTGACAAATATTGAACAATTTGCTCTGTATTTTCTGTTATCCCCCCCTCCCCGTTCTTGTACTCCAATCACTCATAGGTTATTTCTCTTTAAAGAGTCTCACATAACTCTTAGATTGTCTTCATTTTTTATCTGATTTTTCCTCAAATAAGTTGGTGTCAAGTGCTGTAACTTCAGTCTCACTAATTCTGACTTCTACTGCCTCAGTTCTGCTCCTATGACTTCCTATTGAGTTGTCTAATTTGGAAATTTTATCGTTAATCTTGTGGATTTCTGATTGCTATCTCTCTATGGATTCTTGCAGCCTATTAAATTTGTCATTGTGCTCTTGAACAACTTTTAAAGTATTTTACTGCTTTGTCTGTGTGTTCTTTTGATTTCTCTGTGTTTTGACAGATTTCCTTCCTAAAATCTTGAAGAGTCCTGTATATTAATCTTTTGTATTCTGCTTCTGGTAATTCCAAGAAATTCTCATCCTCTGGAAAATTTATTAATTCTTTATTTTGAGATCTGCTGAAGCCAACATGGTCTGCTTCTGTATGTGATTTGATATAGACTGTTGTCTCTGAGCCATCAATAAGTTATCATAATTTATTTGTTTTATATTTGCATAATGTGTCCTAGCTCCTTGTTTCATTTTGTTTTGATATGCCCAAATAGGTTACTCATGTGAGCTAGTTTGAATATTGGTGCCTTTGAAGCTCTAATGTACTGTCACCAGGTGGTTAGATCTGTTACTAAGTATGTGAGCCCAAGAGTCCATTAACTTTTCTTGTATGGATTCAGCTCAGGTGTCCAGGTAGTCAGTCACCAACTGTGTGGTGCAGGCTCTCACCTACAGTCCTAGACAGGCATGGTTGATTGATGTAGGCACAGGTATCTGGCTGCAGTAGGGGGTCACGTGCTGAGCAAGGCAGGGGGCTGAAGGCCACCCCTGAGTGTCTGTAAGGAAAGTGTGTCCCTGTTTCCTAGAGCGAGTAGGTAGGTGGGTTTTTCAGCCAGACTATGAGCACCCAATATTGTTGGTTGTAAGGACTGGGAGGCACCACTTACTCTTGGACCCCTGTCAAGGGTGGCTATATGGCATGTGTGGAGCCACCAGTCCTCAAGCTCCTGATGTAGACAGGTGAGTACCCTGCTTAATGGGCAGAACAGTGTCAAATGTCACAAACCTGCCACTTCACAGCTGAAACAGTTGAAGTTAGACTTCAGGTATATATCCTGTTGTACTGTGATAATGAGGGTTTATGCTGTCGAAATGGGCCCACAGAAGTCTATGCAGGGGAAAAGCCATTTAAAGTCCGAGGACCCCTCATGTCTGTGCCTAGGCAAAGGAGATGTGCCAACTCTGAGGTCCTGGCTCAGGGGAGCCAGCAGCTTATTTTTTCCCCCTTTGTTACTTTTTTCCTTCTCCAAGACTGGACGAATGACTCAGGGAATGTGATGTGTCCTACTTCTGGTCCAGGGGACTCAACAATTGCTGATGCTGGCCTGGGAACCAGTGCAGAGAGGGGAGGGGAGATGTAAATGTGAGAAAGGTTTTTCCCGAATGGGTTTTTTTTTTTTTCTTTTCTTTTTTATCCCTGTGGTACACCAGATGCAAGTACTTATCTTTAGCCCCTTGAGTGCTGCTTTTCACTGGTTCTGGATGTCCGAGTCAACTCTCTGCTGCTGAGCCTCTCCTGATGTGGAAAACGCCTCCTGAGTGCAACTGCTAGCCTCATTGCACACAGGAGCTGATCCTGTCTGAAGGGCTCAGGCTTTCACTGGGTCAGGTCTGGCAACTCCTTGCTGCTTCCAAAACATCTCTCCCTCACGCTGCTGCTCAGCCCATCCCTCAGCTTTGCTTTTGAAGTTCAGAGCTCCTAGATAGTCATATACAATCAATCCACTTCTTTTTTTTTCAGGTCTTTGTTGTAAGAGGGACCACAGGAAGCATCTGACTATTCTGCCATCTTGGCCCTGCCTCCAGCTTGCACAGTTTTAATGACTAGAGTATCAATACTTGCACAACCTTATTTTTTATAGCCTGTAATTGGAAATAACCAAGTGCCCATGAACAGATAAGTAAATTGGGGAATATTTATACATCATCAATAAAAAGGAATAAACTATAGATGCTGTCAATGACACGGATGCATCTCAAAATAACTATAGTGAGTGAAAGAAGCCAGGTATTTAAAAAGTCTATTTATATAAAATTCTAGAAAAGGTAAGCTTACTTATAGTGACAGAGAGCAGGTCATCAGTTGCCTAGGGGCATGGGAAAAGACAGCAAGGAAGATTGCAAGGAGACATGGAAAAACTTTTGGAGTTGATGAATATGATCACTATCTTAATTGTTGTGATGGTTTGATGGGTAAACACAGATGTCAATACTTATCAAATTGTATACATTTAAAAAGTACAGTTTATTGTCTGTCAATTATACTTTCTAAAAACTGTAAACAGGAACCCTGGTGGAGCAAATGGGAAAGACCTGGATATCTGTTTCTGTAAAGATTAGAGCCAGGAAAACTCTATGTGTCAGGTCTACTTTGTCACATGGGGTTGCTATGAGACAGAATCTACTCAAGGGCAATGGGTTACTTTTGTGTCACTATCCCATATTTTATCCTAATGTTTCCCATGATTTTCTTTCCACAAATCAGTACTAGCAAAACATAAAATCAAACATATCCAAGTTCAAACTTATGAGTTAGTAACTGAACTGCTTACTTAGAAAAAAAAACTATAGTTTTCAGAGGATGGTAATAGAATCCAAAGTCTCAACAATGCATTATTTATAGTGTTAATTATAAATTTTTTTTTAAAAGTTATACATACAAAAAATAAAAAAAATAACCACCAAAAAGGAAATGGAGTCTATATTCAAGAAGAAAATAATCACCTAGGAACTTAATTCATTTGGCTCATACATTGGATATAGCAAGCAAACATTTTAAAACAAATATTATTAACTTATTTTTAACAGTATTTTAAAAATCAGATTAAAATATATATTTTTAATGAATAAACAGAGAGGAAACCTATGCAGAAAAATGGAAATTGTAAAACAACAACCAAATGGATATGGAAGAAGTGATAGGAAATAAAATGAAAAATTCACTGGACAAGCTTCACATAAAGTTAAAGACAGAGAAGAAACAGTCAATTAGTGTTAAGACAGATTAATAGAATGTGGTATGAAATTAAAGGATATAGAAAAAAAGGATTGAAGGAAAGAGAGCAGAACATCAGAGACAGGCTGGCAGTTTCAGGGTGACTTTTCTTAGAGTAATATATGTATATATCTAAATGTGTCAGCAGTAGAATTTTTCATAAGAATAAGGAAAGAAAATGAAAGCTTTTTAAGGCTTAGTTTCCAAAACTCACACAATGTCACCTCTGCTACATTTTATTAGACAATGTAAATCAAAATGGATAACCCAGATTCAAAGTGGTTAGAGAAATAGAGCTCTTCATTGGAAGGCAAGATTAGAACATTCATAATGAAAAGGGGACAATAATACTAGGATAGGAGTAACATGTGGTCAAAATAATCAAAAACCACTTGGAACATGTTTTATACTTACTTATTAAAAAGATGGAATTATCCCACCACCACTACATGCTCACTAACCTACAGTAACTGTTAGACTTATATAAAATAATCATTATCAATGTTTCCATTTTAAATAATATTAGAACCTATAACTCCTTTAATTTAGCTTAAGCAAATAGGGATGGATCCATTTTATAAAATCTCAGAAAGCTTTATTTTTTCTCTAAATTTGTTTATTCTAGAAATGATTGGTTAAGATAAAGGCCAATAATGATATTACAGCAAAAATAAAAATAAAAAAGTATGGCTCTTAGCAACATAAAGTTACTTTAAATTTATAATAAAAGGGGATGAGGATTTAATTTAAAAGTCAGTGTTTACCTTGTCCATGAAACAAAGTATACGTGATAATAGACACCAAGTTACTCTAGCACATGTTCTGAACTAAAGGATTAACAAAGATTCTTAAGGTTAGTTAGGTAACAAATTAGGATTTACTTATTCTATAGAGCAAAAGTCAGTGCCAGACAGCAATAGAATAGTGTCTTCAAAGTTCTGAGGGAAAAAAGAAAATCTAACTAGATAATATTTTGAAGTTGATTTGCCCTTTGTGCACTAAGATACTAAGCATTTCTTCTGAGGCATTATGAAAATTAAGAAATATTGCACCTTTTATAATTATAAAATAATTATGTGAATGAAAAACATGAGTGAGCAAAGCAGCATACAAGTCAGAATTCAAAATACAGAGAAGAAACCATGAAACCATTTCAAATATGAAATTCTAGAAATACATCATGCAATATAATTTATTAACTCTTCTGCTCAAAGCACTTAAAAATGTACGATATGATATGACAAAATACTTTTTTAATTAACAGCTAAGCTAAGCTTACACTTAAGAAATGGAAATCACTAGACAAAGAATATTATTTTTTTTTAATTTTAAGGTTACTTTGTAGGTAAATTAATTTTAATACTTTGGGTGCTTTGGTTCAGCTCAGTAATGAAACATTTCAGCATTAACTGTTACAGAAATAGAGAAGACTTGGCCAAGTGAAAGACAAGAAGCCAGTGCATAAACCCAAACTCACCAAATACTGCAGACTCAGAAAAAGGATGGACTAGAAATAAAGTCACTTACCACTGAAGGATGATAGGGTTTTTCTGTCTTGCTTTGAAATCAAGCCAAAAAATTAAATTAGAAAAATTTTTAATTAAACCCCCTCCAAAAAGTTGTGCCTGGTTGCATGTGATCTTATATGCAGAACTTAGGATACCCAAACCTAGAAATTAGAATTTAAAAACAAAACTATAGATGGAGAATCATTCTGAGACCCACAGAAGAAACAAGTAAAAAAATCTCTTTGGAAAGATCCATAAAAAGAACGTCATAGAATTCTCTAATCCAAAGCCCTATTCATTGAATTCATAAACTATTTTGCAAAAAAAAAAAAAAAACAAAGCTCAAAACAACAATCCACCATGACTACAGATCAGAAGAAAAAGCAGTAAATACAAAATTAAGCTCTCACAGACTACAAAAAATAGATTTAGAAAGTAGAGTCTATAAAATAAATAAGTTTAAAAGAATTAAATAATTAAAACAAGGGGCTATTTTAAACTAATAAGATAACACAGATAAATTTGTGGCAGATCTTAAAGTAATTACTGAAAACAAAATAGATAATTAGAAATAGATATAGATTTATTTAAATTATAATTCCATCGATGGACTAAAAAGCACAATAGACATGGTTAAAAATTAAAAAAAATGTGAACAGTACTATAAATCTGAATAAGCAATCTAGCACAGAGACCCAAAACGTTCAAAATATGAAAGAAATTTAAGAGTAATGGCAAACTGAATAAAAAGGAACATGAGTCTCACTGCAGTATCCAGAAGCAGCAAATGGAGATTAAAAAAAAAAAAAAAGAATGGTTGAAACATGAAAATTCACAGATTCAGCATCATTATATTAACTAAGTAATACAAGCAAAATAAAGTTTTCATCTAGATATACTGAAGCATAACTGCTTCATGAGCATCTTAAAAACACACAAGGACTTCCAAGCAGCTGTCTAAAATACAACTATTGGTCTATACTTATCTGCAGCAAAAGAGAAAGAAGGAAACTAAAGATTCAAAGAATAAATTAGTCTTTAGGACAAATAGACTGCACAAACTGTGACCTCATCTACACTGTGACGAGAACTAGATTGTGCCCGACTACCACTACTGACCTTTCTAAAGACCACAATAGATGGACCCTAATAGAATGAAGGAAAACGCGGAACAGAACTTCAAATTCCTAAAAAAGAAAGAAAAGAAACAGTCCTACTTGACTGGTTGACACTGGAGGACTCCCCAAGACTATTGCCCTGAGACACTTTTCAAACCTTGAACTGAAACTAACTCCTGAGGTCACCTGTGGGGATATATGCCATTAAAATATGGATGTATAAAGGCCTCTATGCTGCACAACGTGTTGAGATTTGTCCCCAACATGTTGAGACTTGTCACAACTTATTTTTCCAAACCTGTTACTGATTGGCTTGTTTACCTGAATTCCTCCTCCCTTGCCCAAAACTTGTTGTTATTCACCCAAAGCCCATTGTTCTGTTATTTGCTTCACTGCTTGCTGTATCAACTATAAAATAAACTCCTGGGACTGAAGCCAGGGTTTGACTCCTCAGAGTGACCCTCCTGGCCCAACTTCTCTGTAAGAGTTGTGGCACTGGTTACTGTCTCTGCTGCCCTGACAACCGTCGCCACTGTGACAGTCACCTTGTAATTAAATAACAAAATGGCTCAGAAAAGAATGAATATTACCTGTAAATACTGTGTTCCTTTAAAAAAGCACCTATATGAGATGAAATAGTCAACAATTACTTTAAAATAAAGATGAGAACATAAAAGGGCAGGGAAACTAGATTAATGGAAACAGAACAGCCGGAACAGAAATAATGAGAATGTTTACGCATTGTGAAGAATGTCAATGTTACTGAACAACTTGAGTAGAAATTGTTGTATGGGAATCTAAACCACAGTACAAATCTTCACTGAAAACACAATAAAATATTATTTAAAACATATATACACAAGGAGAAACAACCCGTAACTTACAAGAGAAGATAATTAGATAAGCTTTGTAACAGTAACTGTAGAAAATAAAAACAGTAGAGAAGTATTTCATGATTCTGACAGAAAATAACATCCATTTATAATCTCATACCCCCCAAAATTTCATCAATATCGTGATTAAACATATTCTTTAGACAAACAAGAATTGAGAATGTTTGATACTCATAAAATATCACTGAAAAACTAGTCTAAATCTAAAAGGTATAATTTCTCTTATTATTTATCAATATTTTCAACTTTTTTCAAACTTGAAGTATTATCATCTTTACTGTCATCTCTCCAAAGTCAGTTTATGAAACCAACAAAAATACATGCAGCATAATATTAATGATAACTGAACTGAGATGAGCTTAGCTGAGAGAACAGAGCTGAGCTATCAGGTATTGAAGTAGCTCATTAAAACAAGACAGAATGAAAGTAACTATCAAGCCTTTGATCATTTACTGCAATAGTATAAGCAAGAGATTAATCCCAGAGAAAGCTCTGGCTCCTTCCTTATCCCTACTTCTCCAGGACCAGTGCCTGGGCAAGTATCAGGTGGATCAGCATAGATTTGGGACCCCAGCTCGCTGTTGAGAGAACCCATAACAAGGCTCTTGCAGTTTTATGCACCCAGAAGGGAAGGGGGAGTTGAGCAGGAATGGCTAGGAGTTAAAAAGTATTGAGTATTGAATCAAAAAGAGGAAAAGTGTCTTCAAGTCCATTTTCCCTCCTCCTGATAAGAAGCTTTAGCAGAGGTGCCTAAGAAAGATCTTTGACAAGGTCTTAGGACAAAGAAGTTTTTGTATGCAGGCACCTGGGCCAGGAATGCGGATATTGGAAAGAGCATGACTGATGTGGAGCCCTGAGTCCTTTACTGCAACTCCCTTCAGAGACTTCAGTGTGTTAGCTATGCACCAAGTCGTATTGGGGAGGGCTGCTTTCCCCTGTGGCCTGTCAGGTAAAACCTTTTATACTTACCTGTGGTGAACAACAACAACAAAAAAAAAAACAAACTTATTGCCATCCAGTGGATTCTAACTTGTAACAACCCTATAGGACAGAGTAGAGCTGCCTCATAGGGTTTACGAGGAGAAGCTGGTGGATTCGAACTCTCAACCTTTCCGTTAGCAGCAGAGTTCTTAACCACTGTGCCACCAGGGCTCCTGAAAAATCACACATAGTTTTTAACCAGGAGCCAAATTCCTCAAATAAATTTAAAACATTTCAAATCACTTCAATAAATATTTATTGAGTAAGAGTTCTGTTCCTGACACTGTAAGTTTTGCTGTTCCTGACACTACAAGTTTTGGACATACAAAGATTAATTAAACAAAATACATGCCTTCAAAGAGATTACACATTAGTGTAAAAATTAGACTCAGATAACAAATTAAGTTTCTTGGAAACAGAAATTAAAAATGAATTTAAAGTTAGAATGGCAAATAAAACTGGTTTCATTAATTTGATAGAAATACAATTTTTTAATTTTTAAAATTTATTTTTATTTTATGTTCAAAATAAAAATTAGCAAAGTAAGTTTTGCTGTTATTAGAGGCAAAATTCTATAAAGAATTCATAACATAACCTTCAATCAAACTGTATATCAGTTTGTTTAAAATGGATGTTTGACATGAATATTTTCTCCAAATATTTATCAAACATGATATTTTGGAATAAAAATAAAATAAAACACAAAGTTTATAAATTTAGTACTATTTTAAATGTAGCTTCAAACTTTGTTATTACATGTACACTCTGGAACAGAAAACCAAATGTTATGGATTAAATTATATCCCCCCAAAAGATGTAGAAATCCTAGTCCCTCTACCAGTGAATGTAACTTTTTTTGGTGGTAATAAGATTTTTATTTCTTCACCAGTTACACTAACAAAGTCATAACAGAATAAGGAGGACCTAATCGTAATCCCTTCTGAGTGGTGTTTTCAAAAAGAGAGGGGAAGATACAGAAGCAGAGTCACAGACACAGAGGGAGGACAGCATGTGAAGATCTGTATTCAAGAAAAGGAATGCTATAGACTGCCAACAGCCACCAGAAATTAGGAGAGAAGCATAAAACTCTTTTTTAAAGCCCTCAAAAGGAATTGACACAGACAAGACTGATTTGGTCTTCTAGCCTCCCAAACTGTAAGAAAATACATTTATATTCTTTAAAGTCACCGAAGTTGTGGTATTTTTTATTGCAGCCCAAAGAAACTAAAACTGAGCTCGGTACCAGGAAGTGGGGGTGATGCTCTAACAAATACCTAAACAAGTGGTAGTTGCATTGGAATTATCTAACAGGCAGAGTCTAGAAGAATTTTGAGGCACTGGGTAGTAACAGCTTAGATTGCCGTGAAAAGACTGTTGATAGAATCATTTATTTAACAGGCAATCCTTCTGACTTCTCAGAAAGGAATGAAAAAAGCTGAGGGGAAAGCTATTGTCATGAGCAGAATGTTGCTAGAAATGTGGACATTTAAGTGTGCTTCTGGTGAGGTCTGAAAGGAAATTATGAACGTGTTATTAGATACTGCAGGTAAGGTATCTTTGTTATAAAGTGACAAAGATTTTGGCTAAATTATGTTTTAATGTTTTGTGGAAAGTAGGATTTGTAAGTGATGAACTTGAAGATTTGGAGAATTCTCAGTCTACAAGTGGTTCTCAGCTTATGACGGGGTTTCTTTCAGACAGCTCTGTAATAAGTCAGTTCAGACATGAGTAGAATATCTGTTATTTTAGTTTTCATTATTATTTCCTTTTATTATCAGTATCTTTATAAATCCAGCAACATGTCCTTCATGCAGCAGCATGATTCTGTCTTTAAATGCCTTGAAATCAAGCATTGACTTTGCCTCTTTGTGAATATAGATCTGTTCTGGCATGATTTTCCAAAACAAGCCTGTTTCGTTCACATTGAAAATCTGCTCTGGTATATATTCTTCATCTTGTATTGTTTTGTCCAGGTCATGCTTGAATTTTTGGCAGCTTCAACATTGGCACTTCCTACTTTTCCAGTTGTACGCAAATCTGCATTTGAACCTATGAAAGCAGCTCTTGCTGGCATTAAAGTACTTGTGGTAGCCTTCTTCTTGCTGTTCCTTCAGATTTTCAAAAAGATTGCATGCTTTTGTTTGAATTGTCAGTAAACTCATAGAAATCCTCTTCTGGATTTTGTCTTCTATCCAAATCTTCAACAGTTTTTCCATCTCATGGATTAGCCTTTTCTTCTTCTTTGTTAAAACTGTTGATTTTATGCCAATTGCTCTTTTAACTGCCTCCAAAATCTTATTCTTATCCTTAATAAATTTCTGAAATGTTAGAAAAAGACAGTCCTCTCTCATGTGCTATTTCACCGATTTTCTTGCCATTGTCACAGGCCTTAATGATCTTCATCTTTATATCCATGTCTAGAGACTTCCTCACCTTTTTGGATTAGAACTTTTAATGACATAACTTCTTTTGCTAGACATATTGTTGGGGGTATAAGCAGTGCATGTGTTACAGTTAGAGAAACTTGAACAACTTGGTTTCAAACTAACAGCTGATTCTTCCTATGGTACAAACACTGGCAGTAAGCCTGGTCTACATGAAGTCAGCATCAGTGTGGTAACAATGAAATCGGAGTCCTAATGACTGTCAGGAGCATGTGTAGTTCAATTTTTGTATGTTGTTAGAGTTGAACATTGCCCAACTTTTTATCCTTTATGACTCCTGACACAGATGCTAACTTCATAGCAGACCAAGCTACAGCCTGCTATGCAGCACTGTTTTGAACAGTGAATCATAAAATTGGACATCTGTAAGTGAACATCTGAGAATGATAACATCAGCAAATTACACACTGCAACATTGTATGTAGTACATATTACTAGCAATACCAAAACCTGTTGCTGTCAAGTGGATTCCAACTCATAGTGAACCTATAGGACAGAGCAGAACTGCCCCATAGGGTTTCTAAGAAGTGGCTGGTGGATTAGAACTGCCAATCTTTTGGTTAGCAGCCAAGCCAAGCTTGTAACCACTGTGCAACTGGGGCTGTTATTAATGATAAAACATACCAAAAAAAAAAAAAATACAGTTGTAAGTGCAGTACATGATAACTGGAATATGTTATAGATCAGGTACTGGCTGTATCCATATAGTGAAAATTAAGAAAGCATGCTCTGGAGAGAACACCGAGTATATGCCTAATTAACCATTTGCTAAAGAGATTAGACAAGTTACTTATGGACTCAAACAACTATCTCAGGGACTATGACTGAAGAGGACAGAAATAGGATAAAATGAAGGAAAACTGTCAAATTCCTGGAATTATACATGCAGGAAACAAGATGGTGGAACTACCTGACTGTGAACATCTGTTGTCCTCCAAGAAAAGAAAAGGACAATCCCAGAAGCAGTTCAGAGAGCAATAGAACTGCCAGCAGGAAAACAGGGGGCTGGACCACTACTTGCTTGGTTCAGAAAGCAGAGCCACTGCCTAGGTTTCGAAAGGTGGGCCCACAACCTTGATTCCAAAGGATGAGGCTACTGCCCTGGTGGGCTGGGAGAATGGGGCCACCTGTGGCTGGTGGTGTGGAACTGTCATTCTAGTGGATCAAGAAAATGGAGCCACACAGGACAGAATGAGTAGGCCCAGTGCCCAGAGCAAAGGGGGTAGGGTCAACTCCCAGGGTTGAGGGGTAACTGACCAGAATCTGGAAGGGGGGTCCAGCATTCAGAGTCTAGAGCCAAAGAGTGGAGCCAATGCCCAAATGGACTGAGTACAAAGAATTGTTTTCAAGCCTTGAAATCTAATGACATTTGTCCTGCTGGGTTTCAGACTTCTTTGGTAGTTAGCACCAACTTCTCCCTTTTGGAAGGGGAGTATCTATGAATGCTTGTACCACCACTTTACGTTGGGAGTGAATAACTTATACCCTAGGTTTCACAAGTGCACAGATAGGAATTTTTCCCTGGGCTGGAATACACTCAGAGTCTCACCCATTCTTGATTTAGATGATTCAAATGATGAGAACTTGGATTCAGAGTGGACTCTAGAATGGGTTAGGACTTTGGGGTATGCTGGGATGGGATGAATGCATTTTGCTTGTGAAAAGGACATGAGTTTTGTCACTCTAGAAGGTGGAGCGTTACAGATTGAATTGAGTCTTCCTAAAGGATATACTGAAGTCCTAAACCCTATACTGGTGAATGTGAGTATGTTTGGGGAAATAGAATTTTCTTTTGTTATCAGTTAAATTAACAAAGTCAAACCTGAGTAGATTGGGTTCTAATCTTAATCCCTTCTGCGTGATTTATAAAAGAGAAGGACAGACACTGAAAAGAGTCACACACACAGTAGGGAGACAGACAGCATGTGAGGATCTGTCTAAAATCAGAGGAACACCAAGGATTGCCTGGCCTCAAAAATTAGGAGAAAATTCCTTTCAAAGCCCTCAAAAAGAGACAACATGGCTGAGATTCTGATTTAGCCTGCTAGCCTTCAGAACTGTGAGAAAATACATTTATATTTTTTAAAGCCACTCACTTAGTGGTATTTTGTTATGGCAGATCTAGGAAATTAAAACACCAAACAATACTATTGGAAAGTTAGCACCTTTTTAAGAATCACTGGTGTTTTATTGAGCTGTTAGATCATTTGATATTTGGAAGATTTTCTTTGTTTTTATAGTCAGAAAAGAGAGAAGTGATGTAAAAAATAAAGACATTAGAAATCAATTCCTCTCCTAAAACATACTCAATTTCAACTGCCCAAATTTTAGATAGGGGCCAGTTTATAAACATATTGACTCATATATATATATATATACACACACACACATACATATATATGTATTATATATATACACATAGGTATATAATATATATTTAAAAATTATGACCAGTTTAACTGTAGTAAGGTCAAACTGAAAAATGAGGTTAAAACAAAATAAATGGCATTTCAACTGTCAAACAACTTCTTGTATATAATTAAAATGTTTATAAAGTGAGTGTCGTGGAGTGAATTATGTCCACAAAAAATGTGTGTATCAGTTTGGCTGGGCCATGATTCCCTGTACTGAGTGATTTTCCCAAGTGTGGTAAATCCTGCCTCTATGATGTTAATGAGGGAGGATGGGCAGCAGTTGTGTTAGTGAGGCAGGACTCAGTTTACAAGACTGGATTGTGTCCTGTGGCAATCTCTTGAGATAGAAAAGACAGAAGTGAGCGGTGAGACAGGGGGACCTCATACCATCAAGAAAGCAGTGTGCAGAGAAACTCCTAGTCTGGGGGAACACTGAAGAGAAGAAGGTCGACAGAGGGAGAGACTTCTCCTGGAGATGACCCCTGAATTTGGACTTTTAGCCTACTTTGACTATGAGGAAATAAACTTCTCTTCATTAAAACCATCCACTTGTGGTATTTCTGTTATAGCAGCACTAGATGCCTAAGACAGTGAGCATTCTTCTTGTATTGTTTCATCTATGCTAATAACCTGGATGATTGTAAATTCCAAAAAAAATTCTATATTGACATTTCTTTCTTTATATACTGTTATTTTTTCTGAGAATTATGAATAACAACTCTCATGGGGTACATCCTGCCTTTTAACCTATACTTTGAAGTTAACTATGTAAATATCAATAATATTATGACAATAATGTAGAAAAATATTTTATTATAGATATGTACAAAACTAATGTTCCTTAAAAGGTATTAAGCTAATTCAAAAAAAAAAAAAAAAGATTCTGCATGTAAGTTACTGAAACTGTTTATGGTATATACATATATATGATATAAAAATCCAAAACTCACTACTGTTGAGTTGATCCCAACTCTTAGCAAACCTATAGAATGGACCAGAACTGCCCCATAGGGTTTCCAAGACAGTAAATCTTTACAGAAGATTTGGTCACAGCTTTCTCCTGCAGAACCAGCTGGTAGATTTGAACCACTGACCGTTTGGTTAGAAGCCAAGCACTTAACCACTGAGTCAGCAGGGATTCAACAAATGATATGTACACATATATATTTGCTATTACCTGCTCTCCTGTCTTGGTCTGCTAACTTTTTAAGATGAGGATAACACCAAAGTGCTGAGCTCTCTACTCAGAGGACTTACTCTTTCTAGAGAATTCTGACAAAGTCAGCTATTGTCAGAATCTTGTAAAAGAAACTTTAAGTCTCTTTAAGGTGAGCAGGTCAGCTGCTGTATTATTAACTACTACAATAGGCCTACCCGATTTTCTTGATGCTCTGCTAAAATATACATCTTTCTTTCAGCCCAGTTATTCTTCTATATAGAAAATTTCTGGGGAATTATTAGGGCATTAACAATTAGGGCAATATTTCTTAGCATCCCCATTGATTCTGGCTTCACTATAACCATCTATTCAACCACAGACTTGAAGACTATGCTGATCCATATACAAAATGCTGCAATTATAATTACTTTGTTTTCCCTATCTAATTATCAGAGATTTTATTTATTTTTCATAAGCAACTCAAAGAGCTCTAGATTGTTTATAGCCTCTAAGAAATACTATTTTCTGCAGCTTAGTTACAAAACTAAAACCATGAGTATATTAAATACAGAATCATTTTATTACATAGCAGAATATAATTTAGTGGTGGTTAAAATGCCCCCAAATTAGAATGTTCATATAATTATTTGAGTATTGCAAAGTCAAATGATATTCTCTATACTTAGTATAAAATGTGGTAACTAAGAGAGACAGCAAAGTAATTAAAACAAAAACTACAAGCTTTGGAGGCCAATTTGCTGGTGTCAAAACTCTGCCACTTCCCAGCTGTACAACACTGGACAACTTACTTAAATTTTCTCTGCCTCAATGTCCCCATCTATATAATTAAAATAATAGCAATATTTGGTTCACATGTTATAGTGAAGAATTTATAAGATATATGGAGATATATTAGAAAAGTGCCTGTAATATAATATGCATTTATCAAGTGTTAGTTACTATCATTTATATTATTATTTTTAAAATATTGTATGACCAACCCTATAGAAGATTTGAAATAATTCAAAGGGTGAGAAATGAGAGATGAGAGATGTGGTCTCATTAGCTTACAGTTAAATTATAGTTATAAAATAAAGCCAGAAACTTCTTAATTAAGATCTTTACTAATAGGAACGGAGTGGAAGCATTATTGTATTGAAAGAAAAATAATAATACAGAAAACAATTAAATTATTTTGATCTACTGTTACTTATCAATAGACAAGAAAAAATGCAATTTGGATTTCGGAGATACTGATAAAATATTTCATTATTTGTATTTCCCAGATAACCTTTAAAATGATAGTAAGTAGGAAGAGGTGGCTTAAAATGCAGTGTTGAAATAATAATGACACACAGTGTTATAATATATTGCTTTTTGTGAAATTACCAGCATACTTACTGAACTAAAAATGTGCAGCCCTTTGGGTACAAAGATTCAATTATTAACACACCATTAATAGGGCATGTTGTTAGTAGTTCTCCCAGTGAAGGTCACTACTTTGTGCTAACTTCTTCGTACTACTTCCATGATTATGATTGTGAGTAATGATACTGGATTGAAAAAGCTGAAACTTAGTCATTATGATTACTTATAACACCAAGATTTAGAAAAGTATAAAAAAACATAATTTAACATTCATTTATTCAACCTCTATTTTGCTTGTTCACTCTGTATGTAGAGGTGATAACACAAGAAATGATATTTGATCACATAAAACCTGTAACAAGTAAAAAAAAAAAAACAAATTTAAAATTATATGTATGTATATATGTATATCTATATATGTGTGTACGTATATATGCATGTGTATTCATATATATGTATGTGTGTATATATACGTATGTGTGTGCATAAATAGATAGACAGATATATTTTGTTGTTGCTAGGTGCCATCAAGTAAGTTCCTACTTATAGAGACCTTATGTACAACATAACAAAACATTGTCTGGTCCTGCGCCATCCTCACAGTCATTGTCATTTTGAGCCCATTGTAGCAACCATTGTGTCAATCCATTTCAGTGAAAGTCTTCCAGTTTTTTGGCTAACCCTCTACTTTACCCAGAATGATGTCGTTCTCCAAGGACTGGTCCCTCCTGATAACATGTCCAAAGTATGTGAGATAGAGTCCCTCCATCTTCACTTTTAAGGAGCATTCTGGCTATATTTCTTCCAAGACAGATTTGTTAATTTTTCTGGAGTCCATAGTATATTCAATATTCTTCACCAACACCATAATTTAAATGCAACAATTCTTCTTCAGTCTTCTTTATTCATTGTCCAGGTTTTGTATGCACATAAGACTAATGAAAATACCATGGCTTGTGGCAGGCATACCTTAGTCCTCAAAGTGACATCTTTGTCTTTTAAAAGGTCTTTTGCAGTAGATTTGCCCAATGCAATATGTTGTTTCATTTCTTGTCTGCTGCTTCTGTGGGTGGTGATTGTGGATCCAAGTAACATGAAATCCTTGAAACCTTCAATATTGTCTTCATTTATCATGATTTTGCTTATTAGTTCAGTTATGATGATTTTTTCTTTACATTGAGGTGTAGTCCATACTGAAGGCTGTAGTCATTGATTTTCATCAGTAAGTGTAAGTCCTTCTTGCTGTCAGCAAGCAAATTTGTGCCATCTGCATATCACAGGTTGTTAATGAGTCTTCCTCCAATCCTGATGCAACATTCTTCTTCATAGTCCAGCTTTTTGGATTATTTGGTCAGCATACAGTTTGAATAAATATGGTGAAAGGATAAAACCCTGACACACACCTTTCTTGATTTTAAACCACTCAGTATTTCCTTGTTCTATGTACAGATTCCTCATGAGCACAATTAAGTGCTCTGCAATTCCTGTTCTTTGCAATGTCATCCACACTTTATTATGATCCACACAGTCAAATGCCTTTGAAAATTCAATAAAACACAGGTAAACATCTTTCTGTTATTCTCTGCTTTCATCCAGAATCCACCTGACATTGGCAATGATATCCCTCATTTAATGTCCTCTTTAGAATCCACCATGAATTTCTGGCAATTTCTGCATTCTGTTGGTTAGCCTTTCATTGGAATGGGCACAAATATAGATCTCTTCCAATTGGATGGCCAGGTGGCTGTCTTCCAGATCTCTTGGCATAGATGAGTGAGTGCTTCCAGCGTTGCATCCATTTGTTGAAACATCTCAGTTGGTATTCCTTCAGTTCCTGAAGCTCTGTTTTTTGCCAGTTCCTTCAGTGCATCACCCACTGGTTCTTGATCATATGCTTTCTCCTGAAATGAATGAACATTGACCAATTCTTTTTGGTAGAAAGACTCTGTGTATTCCTCCATCTTTTGATGCTTCCTATGTCTTTCAATTTTTTGCTAATAGAATCATTCAGTATAGGAACTCAAGCCTTGAACTTTTTCTTTAGTTCTTTCAGCTTTAGAAATTCCAAGCCTGTTCTTCTCTTTTGGTTTTCTAACTCCAAGTCTTTACACATTTCTCTGTAATACTCTACTTTATCTTCTGCAGTCACCCTTTGAAATATTCTGTTCAAATTTTTTACTTCGTCATTTCCTACATTCGCTTTAGCTATTCTAAGTTCAAGAGCAAGTTTCAGAGTCTCTTCTAACATTCATTTTGGTCATTTCTTTCTTCCTGTCTTTTTAGTGACATTTTGCTTTCTTCATGTATGATGTCCTTTATGTCATCTCACAGCTCATCTGGTCTTCAGTCATCAGTGTTAAATGTTTCATATGTATTCTTGAGTACATCTACTAAATTCTTAAGTAGGTCATATTTTGGCTCTGGTGGACTTCTTATTTTCTTCAACCTCAATTTGAACTTGTATATGAGCAATTTATGGTCTGTTCCACAGTAGGCCCCAGGCCTTGTTCTGACTGATGGCATTAAGCTTCTTTTTTGTTTCTTCCCACTGACGTAGTCAATTTGATTCTTGTGTATTCCATCTGGTGATGTCCATGTGTATAGTCAATTGTTTATGTTGTTGAAAAAAGGTATGTTCAATAAATATATCATTTGTCTTGCAGAGTTGTGTCATGTCATTTCAAGCCTTGTTTCTATCACCAAGAACATATATTCCAACTACTGATTCTTCTTTGTTTCCAACTTTCATATTCCAATTACTAGTAATTATCACATCTAGATTGCATGTTTGATCAATTTCAGACTGCAGAAGTGGGTAAAAATCTTTAATATCATCTTTGACATTAGTAGTTGGTGCATACATTCAAATAACGGTTATATTAACTGGTCTTCCTTGCAGGTGTATGGACAGTATCCTATCACTAACAACATTGTACTTGAGGATAGATCTTGAAATGTTCTTTTTGACAATGAATGTGATACTGTTCCCTTTCAATTTGTCATTCCTGGAATAGTAGACTATAAGATTTTCCAATTCAAGATGGCCAATACCAATCCATTTCTGCTCACTAATGCCTAGGATATCCACCTTCAAGCACTCCATTTCATCTTAGATTACTTCCATTTTTCCTAGATTCATATGCTGTACATTCTATGCTTCAATTATTAATGGATGTTTGCAGCTATTTCTTCTCATTTTGAGTCATGTCACATCAGCAAATGAAGGTCCCAAAAGCTTTACTTCATCCACATCATTAAGGTCAACTTTACTTTGAGGAGGCAGCTGATTTCCAGTAGTTTTTTGAGTGGCTCTAACCTGAGGGGCTCATCTTCTGGCACTATATTAGATGATGCTCTGCTGCTATTCACAAGGATTTCACCGACCATTTTTTAATAAGTAGTTCCACAGGTCCTTCGTTCTAGTCTGTTTTAGTCTAGAAACTCTGCTGAAACCTGTCTACCATGGGTGACCCTGCTGGTATTTGGTGTCATAGCTTCTAGTATCACAGCAACCTGTAAGCCACCACAGTATGACAAACTGACAGATACATATATATAAATCAAAAAAACATTTGCTTCAGTGTTATGATGGAAAAAAAAAGGAAAAAAAGGGAGATGATATAGACAGATAGATAGATGATAGATAGATAGATTGATACATTGCTAGACATATGTTGTTGTTAGATGGCCTTGAGTCAGTTCTGACTCATAGTGACCTTAAGTATAACAGAACGTAATGTTGCTCGGTCCTGTGTCATCTTAACAATAGTAGGTACGCTTGAGCCTATTGTTGCAGCCATTGTGTCAAACCATCTCGTTGAGGGTCTTCCTCTTTCTTGCTGACCCCTGCTATTCCAAGCATAATGTCCTACTTCAGTGATTGGCTCCTCCCAATAATATGTTCAAAGTAAATGAGACAAAGTCTCACCATTCTCACTTTTAAGGAGCAGTCTGGCTGTACTTCTTCTAATACAGATTTGTTTGTTCTTCTGGCAGTCCATGGTATTTTCAATATTCTTCACCAACACCATAATTTAAATGTACCCGTTCTTCTTCAGTCTTCCTTTTCCATTGCCCAGCTTTTGCATGCATATGAGGTGATTGAAAAGACAATGGATTGGGTCATGTGCACCTTATTCAACCAATTGACATCTTTGCTTTTTATGATTTTAAAGAGGTCTTTTGCAGCAGATTTGCCCGATGCAACATACTGTTTGATTTCTTGACTGCTGCTTCCATGTGTGTTGATTGTTGATCCAAGTAAAATAACATCCTTGACCACTTCAATATTTTCTGCATTTAGCAGTATCCTGGAGCTCTGATGATGCGGTGGTTAAGAGCTATGGTGAGCTACAGCTGCTAACCAAAAAGTTGGCAGTTCGAATCCACCAGCTGCTCTTTGGAAACCTTATGGGGCAGTTCTACTCTGTCCTGTAGGGTCCCTGTGAGTCTACAGCAATGGGTTTTGTTTTGTTTTGTTTTACCACGATCTTACTTATTGGCCCAGTTGTGAGAATTTCTGTGTTCTTTGTGTTGAAGTGTAATCCATACTGAAAGCTATAGTATTTGATCTTCATCAGTAAGTGCTTAAAGTGATCTTCACTTTTGGCAAGCAAAGTGGCATTATCTGCATATCACTGGTTGTTAATGAGTCTTCCTCCAATCCTAATGCCACATTCTTCTTTATATAGTCCAGCTTCTCAGATTATTTTCTCAACATCCATATTGAATAAGTAAGATGAAAGGATAAAACACTGACACACACCTTAGATTGATAGATAGAGAGATATATCAGTTGCTGTAATCTTGAGATTGTATTTGGGCTCATATCTGAAGGAAAAACTGACCTGGCCACATAAAAACTTAGTAGCATGGCTTTCTAAGCATAGAGTAGTAAATAAAGAGACCCTGAATTAGGGAAAAAAAAAAAAAAAAAAGGAGAGAGAGAGACAGAGATAGAGAAGAAGAAAATTATGGCACAAGCATAATGATTGAATGTGTAGAACCCGTGAGATGAGGCTAAAGAGGTGGATAAAAGACTGTGCAAGGTCTTGTAAGCCATTATTTAGGAATTAGAATTTTATTTTAAATGTATTAGAGTAACAATTTTTACAGTGGAATAATATAGTCTAACTTAGGTTTCAAATGATCATTCCAGGTTCCTTTGCATTATAGATACAATTTGTTAGGGACAAGTGTGGAAGCAGGGGAACCAGGCCATTTCAGCAGTTAAAGCAAAGGATGGTGATGGCAAAGGCTATGGTAGAGGCACACAAGATTAAATTAGGTGGGTGTATCACAGGTGATGCAAATAACTACTAACTAAAAGACTGGTGGTTCAAATCTGCCCAGAGGTGCCTCAACCTGGAGATCTGCTTCCAAAAGTTCACAGGTTTGAGAACTCCGTGAAATGTAGTTCTACTCTGCAATATAGGGGGTTGCTGTGAGTTGGAATCAACTGACCAGCAATTTTTCTTTTAATTGTGGTATATTTTTTGGTAAAATTTTCTATTGTTAGTTAATGAACTAGCTGTGGGATTGAAAAGGGAAAAAATACAGAAGGTTGAATTGAACAACTCATTGATGTGTAGACATACCCTGAACTGGAAAAAGAAAAGAAAAGGGCGGGGGGAGTTGAGGGAGGATGGAATAAGATTTGTTTGGATTAGATACGGCTACAAAGACCATGTTACTAATATAATGTCTTCTATTTAATGTAATTATCTCTTTTCTGCATGTACCAATTATCAATTTATTGTGTCATAGCTGCAAATCCACTATTCATTGCTTGCTCTACAATAACGGGCATTTAGGCATGTCTCTTTTGTTGTGAAGATAATTTTAAGTGTTGTCAATACAGAGCTCTTGGGGAACATTAGAATAAGAATAGGGTTCTCCATGAACTGTTGTTTTTTCTTTCTCCTGCAGCATGACTATCAGCTGCACATGTGTGAAAATATCTAGTGGCACTGCACCAGCCAGGATTATACAGTCATTTATCAAGTTGTGAGTCCCTGCCCTGGTCCAGAGACCACCTGGGGTTCTCCCAACACACACACTGTATGTCCTGGACCTCAAACTGCTTTACTGCTAAGCAGGTTCACAATGCCCCAATTCCCTCTGAGCACCTGCAGTACAGACTTGAACCAACTACAACTCTGAAGGTTGTTTCCCATGGTACTACAGATACAGACATCCCGAACCTCAGAGAGTGTACCACTCAGCTTGCAAGCAAGCTCCAAATGCCTTAAATCTCTAAATTTTCCCCCTTTTGCCTTGGCCTGATGGCACCCCAGGGATATTTCCTTCTTGCTTAATGTCTGTGGACTAGTTCCAACCTGGAAAGTCAGAGAACTTACCTGCCAGCCAATGGACTTCAACTGCACCTTCTACAATGAGCCTCAATTTCAGCCTTGAGAAGGGGCTTCCCTTTCAGGTTTGTCATTTCTTAGGTACTCTTCCTTAGTCTTAGGGTATTCATTAGAGTTCTTTTGCTATATTTATTATTACTCTCCTGTTGTGGTATTTTCTGTGTTCAAATTACTGTGTAGTTTCTCTCTCCTGACTGGATTTTGCATGACACACACTATTTTACTTCGAATTCTGTAAGCATGGAGACAGGGCATAAGTCATGTCTCTGTACCTGGCAACTAAATATAGTGTCGTAAACGCTTGATTAAATTAAATCTCAGAATATCTTTGTATTGTTATATCTCATGGTTTCCTCACTGATTTTTTTTTCTTTTCTGAATTCAGCATATTCTTTAAACTAGAGTGAACATTCACATGATGTTTCCATTTATATTTCTAGGAAATATTATAAAATGTAAAATTTTCATTAGCTATGGGATAACTTGGAGTCCTGGGGCATAGTGGTTAATAGCTCAGCTGCTAACCAAAATGTCGGCAGTTCTTATCCACCAGGTGCTTCTTGGAAAGCCTATGGGGCAGTTCTACCCTGTCCTATAGGGTTGCTATGAGTTGGAATCCACTCAGTGGCAACGTGTTTGGTTTTTCAAATGGGGTAACAAAGAGATTGTTTCAAGAATTAGGGTGTAGTCAGCTGTGACCAATGATGCTAAAACTTTGAAGAAGAAAAGAGAAAGGTGCTAATTTTGTTAATGTTGAAGTAATTCTGGACCTTAGCAAAAATAATTTCAGTAGAAACATGGGAGGCCTGAAGTCTGAAGAGTAAGTGAAGAAATTAAAACAACAGTGAAGAACGTTTCAAAATAAATTTATCTATGTGAAATTAAAGGGACAAATATCTGTCTTCCTTTTCCTCTTTATTTTTATCTTTTTCCATTTCTCTCTCCTTCTCTTCCCCCTCATTTCTTATCAAAGAGTGTAATATTTGTAATGATCCAACAGAATGTGGAAATCATTGAACAAAATCATTAATATCACATGCAAGTAAAATTTTGCTGAACATAATTCAAAAATGGTTGCAGCAGCACATCGACAAAAGCTGCCAGAAATTCATGCTGGATTCTGAAGAGGATGTGGAACCAGAGATATCATCACTGATGTCAGATGGATTTTGGTGAAAGCAGAGAATATCAGACGGATGTTAACCTGTGTTTCATTGACTATGCAAAGGCATTTGACTGTTTGGATCATAACAAACTATGGAGAACACTGAGAAGAATGGGAATGCCAGAACACTTAATTGTGCTCTTGAGGAACCTGTACATAGACAAAGAGGCAGTCATTCAAAAAAAAAAAGGAGGATATTGCATGGGTGAAAATCAGCAAAGGTGAGCATCAGGGTTGTATCCTTTCACCATACTTATTCAATCTGTGTACTGAGCAAATAATTTGAAAAGATGGACTGTATGAAGAAGAATGGGGCATCAGGATTGGAGGAAGACTCATTAACAACCTGTGATATGCAGGTGATACAACCTTGCTTGCTTAAAGTGAAGAAGACTTGGAATACTTATAAAAATCAAAAGCTATAGCCTTCAGTATGGGTTACTGCTCAACATAAAGAAAACAAAAATCCTCACAACTGGACCAGTAAGCAACATCTTATAAATGGTGAAAATATTGAAGTTGTCAGGAAGTCGTCTTGAATATTTGCTTTTTATTCTACCACTTTTCAGCTGCTCAAAGATAGTTCCCCTTGAATTATTGCCTTTCTGTTATGTACCCAATGGATATATAAAAGTGAACTGTTGAATTTACCCAGGTGAACAGGATAAAACTGGATAGAAATTAGGACATGGAGAATTTAAGTTATTTTGAAGGGAGTCTTTGAAATGATGGATGATATAATTTAAGAAGGGCAAACAGTGAAGTGTAATTTAGTGACTGATGTTAATTATTAGTTAAATTATTAGTCATTTAAAATAAATATTAGTGATATAAATTATTAGTTAAATTATCAAAATGCACTCTATATTCTCTATAAAAAAAAAAAACCAAACCCATTGCAGTCAAGTTGATTCCAACTCAAAGCAGCCCTATAGGACAGAGTAAAACTGAACCATAAGGTTTCCTAGGCTGTACTATTTATAGAAGCAGAGTGTCATACCTTCCTCCAGTGGAGCTGCTGGTGGGTTTGAACTGCCAACGTTCTGGTTAGCAGTCAAGTGCTTTAACCACTGTGCCACCAGTGCTCTGATATTCTCCTTTCTGAAGCCATATTATAGATTACTGACATAAAAAATACTTTAGGGAAACAATATAATAAAACATAGTTCTCTGTAGTATATCTTAAATTGCAGTCTAAGCCCTATATGACCAAGTGTTCTTCCACTTCTCATGTATGCACCATCAAACTTCATTCTTTTTTGAAATATAGGAATGATGCATCTGTTGGATTGTCTTTTGCCTATCCATATAAACTTTATGATCAGTTTGCAAATATAAAAAAAATAGCTTGCTGAGATCTTTACTATGATTGCATTGACCCTGTAGATCATATTGGGAAACGCTGACATCTTGCTAATATTAAGTGTTTCTATCCATGATCATGAGCTATCTTCCCATTTATTTAGATTTTCTTTGATTTTTTAATCCAAATTTTGTAGTTTTCTTCACATAAATCTCCCTCAAATTTTTGATGTTTAGTTTTTCTAATAAATTTATTAAATACAGATCTCTAGCTCAAAAGCTTTTTTAATAGAAAACAGATCTGTGGCTGTTGGTTCAAGAACTGGTTCAAGAAAGACAACTCCAAATTGGGATTTTTTGCTGGTTCACCCAATGCCTGTTGGCCATAATGCCATCATACAAGGGACATGCAGTAGCGAAAAAATGGATGCAAAGGCAAGGCTCATGGGTGTTAAATGTATTAGGCATTTGGGAAATATATGAGATATGATAATGAGATGATATTGAATGCTTAGGAAATCAATGCTTTGGAAACAAAATTCAAGAATTAGGTTAAAAAACCATGAATTAAAAGTTAAGTTTTAAAGCTAGAATATCTCCTTAGAAGATATTGGAAGAATATAGAAAGACTCCAACCCCTTGCAGCAGAACAAAGGAAAAAAACAAAAAGGGAAACTAATTACAAGACTAGCAGTGCTTCAGAGGTTTTGAATTTTCAACCTGGATGTATTCTATGCTTGATAAGGTCATGTTTGAAAAGACTGAGAGCCTAGGGTTGACTTGATGCATATGAAAACCTTGACTCCTGTCTTAGTTATCTAGTGCTGCTATAACAGAAATATCACAAGTGGATGGCTTCAACAAAGAGAAATTTATTTCTTCAGAGTAAAGTAGGCTAAAAGCCATATTCAGGGCATCAGCTCCAGGAGAAGGCTTTCTCTGTTGGCGCTGGAGGAAGGTCCTTCTCATCAATCTTCCCGTATACTAGAAGCCGCTCTGCACAGGAACCCTGAGTGCAAAGGACACACTTCTCCCGGCACTACTTTCTTGGTGGTATAAAATCCTCCTGGCTCTCTCTGCTCACTTATCTTTTTTATATCCCAAAACAGACCAGCTCAAGATGCAATCCAATCAGTAGATTGAGTCCTGCCTCATGAACACAACTGCCACCCATCCCTGATCATCAACATCATAGAGGCAAGATTTACAATGCATAGAAAAATCACTTCAGATGACAAAACAGTGGAATCATACCGGGAATCATAGCTCAGCCAAACTGATACATATATTTTTTGGGGACACAATTCAATCCATGACAACTCCCCATATTCTTTTGAACCCTCATACCTTGTAGAATTAGATCTCTTCTCCATGTTAAAAGCTAGTGGTAGAATCTTACCTGAAGAAAGTGTAGACACTTCTGTCTTGAAAGGCAACACCTGTTTGTCTTATGATCTACCCTCATTTCCTCTTCTGGCCAACAAACTAGAGATGTGTCAAAACATAATACAGTCAGGGGAGTTTTGAATTCGCTAAAGCAGGAGGTAAGTACAATATCCCAAAGAACTTGTAGAACATAGCCACTATTGATCAGCAGGAGCCAAGAGGATATATGAGAGACCAGAATCTGTAGATACTGGATGAAAGGTAGCAAAACATAACGTTGAATAAAGAGGAGGTTTATAGATATGGAAATATTCACCTGTGATTCAGGGTTTAACCCTCTGGGAAGGACCCCATGGGATGATGCTAACACGCTGATAGGATGAGCATTGGAAAATTAGAGAGAGTAATGACCCAAAGTAACTGAAGCAGAAATGCCAGAAGTGCTCTGGAAAAGATCTGAAGAAAGAGTCAAATGGCTCACAGAAATAAGAACATTACAGTGAATAATTATACAAGACTAGAAAACCCACTAGCTTACCATGTTCCATAGAGGGCCTATAGGATTCTCCAATATCAAAGGGATAAGAAATTCTCTACTAAGAGGGGTACCAACACCGTTGAAAAGCTCAATAGTGGCTGTTTTCTGTAGGACAGTACCAATGATAGATATTGTTACAAAAATAAGCTTGCTGATAACAATGAGATGACATAATTTCAAAGTAGTAGAGGACAGATGGTGGCACTTAGAAGAAATGTGGGCACACATAATAAATAACTTCAAGGTTGGATTTGCACTGAAGGGAACCTGACTCACAAAAATCTATGGAGCTCGATAACAGAGCATATAGATGCTATTGGGGACCTCAAAGATTGAAAAAAAAAGGATATTGATCAATCTATATGATTTAAAAAAAATCAATGATCAGTGATCAGGAGGTTAATCAGCAATGAAAGTTCACAAAAATTTGTCCGGTTCTGGACCTCAGCCTATTAATCAGACCCTAAACCCACAAGGTTGCTACGAGTTGGAATAGACTCAACAGCAATGGGTTTGTTTGTTTTAAACCAACAGAATGAAGAAGAGAAATGGTACACCAAAAGAAGGAACCTACAGCACCATCCCAAGTGGATTTGAGGGTGATTCTTCCAGTAATGCTTCACAGGTACCTATGAAAAGTTACTCGAATAACCATACACTGAGGAAAGGGAACACCCAAACATTTTGAGAACTATTGGACATAGGGCGTCAGTTGGCAGGAACTTGAAGTGTTATCCTGGTTTTCCCGTTAGTGTGAGGGCTTGCGGGAACAGATAATAAATGGAGTCGTGATCCAGATTCAGCTGAGGATGGGTTCACTGGGTCCTTGGATCCATCTAGTGGTCATTTATCCAATCCCCAAATATATAATTAAAATGAACATACTTGATATTTGGCAAATAAAATAATAACTCTAGGATAAGAATCAGCACAAAGCTGGTTCCTATGAGACAGAGGTCAAATATACTCCCATTCTCCAACTTCTCCACATTTCTGACACCATCCTTCCTGCTTTCCATGACACTCTATTGGGTTGATAATTCATTGCAATGGTCACACGAGAACTCATGGAAACACCGTATCTGCAATAAGAACTTTGATATAACAGAGAAGAATATAAACAAATGATATGAAAATAATCAGATACACATAAGGTGAGGTTCAGAAGGGGTCCAAGCATAGAAACTCAACATCTCAGGGGAACTGGCTTTTGTTTCAAAGGGGAACCACTTACATTTCCCAAAAAAAGGATGTTCATTCTCAACCATCAGGAAACTTCATAACAGAAAACTCAGTGATGTCACTTGCCAGGCTCGGCTACCAGTCACTTCTCTCAGCTGGCTCCCAGCATCTCTTTGTCAGCTCCGGGACAGTTCTCTAATGCCCCTCCTCTGCAGGTGGCCTGGGGTGCCCCAGCTCTCATAGTGTTATGTCTCTCAGCTGGAGTTCAGCCTTTACACTCTGCTGCCACCTTCTGGGTCTGTTTGTTGAGCCTGTCTATTCTGGTACCATCTCAGTCTCTGCCTCCATCACCATCACAGGTTTACTCAGTCTGGAAGGGCCAGGGCACAAGGTCAAACTCTCTTCCTGGCTCCCATCTGTGCCTCTGTGTTCTAGGATTTTTATCAGTCACCAGGCTGGAACCCCCAGCTAATCTATGTAAAAATCAACTACCAGACTCTCTGCCAGCCAATCCTGGTAAAGCTCAACTACTTTGTGGGGTCCCCAGCCAATCCAGGTAAAGCTCAGTTTCTGGCCTGGGTTCCACTGCTAATCTTGGTAAAGGTCAGTTACTGAGAAGGGCTCGGAAACCAGGAGCAAAAATCCAAATTGCTTTTTGGTAATGTGATTCCATACTGCAAAGAACACTCATATCCGCCTGTTGGTCTGCGGGCTGATATCTTTCATGTGTGAATGACAAGGGGAAGGCTTTGAAACTGTGTCTCCACCTTACCCCCAACAAAGATAGTAAATAAGAAACCACCTTTGCATCCTAAGTAGAATAACAGGAATTAATGACTACATTAAAAACCTAAAGGATGTAGAATTGGTGGCCCCTATCATATCCCCACTTAATTTATCAATATTTTACCAAAGAGAAACAGATCTTGAAAGATGACTACAAACGCAATCAAATAGTTTTCCAGTTGTAGCTACTATGCCAGATATGATGTCTTTGCAAGAGCACACAACCCTAGCCTTGGGTACATATAATGCATCCACTGAACTGGAAAATGCATTATTATCCATCCTATTAGGAAAATGAATCAGAAGCAGTTTGCATTCACTTGGAAGGGACAACCACATATATTTATAGTCTTGTTCCAGTACTATGTTAACTTGTCCCTGCTTTCTGTTATAAAATAATCTGAAGGGAATTGGAATCTGATCATCCTGTAGAACATAATTACTTGATTTTATTGCATTATATCAATGTACTCATGTTAATCAGATAATAAAAAAGTGACAATACAGTGGAGGCATTGGGAATGAAAATGCCTTACAGAGAGTGGAAAATAAATCTTATAAATATTTCAGGGGCCTGTTACATCAGTGAAGGATGCAGGGGTCCAGTGGTCTGGGATATACAGAGACATTCCCACATATACATGAAAAAAAAAAAAAGCTTACATCTCATTCCTTCCACCAATAGAAAATAATCACAATGTTTATCAGGCTTCTTTGGGTTCTGGTGTATATTACAAACTTCAGGATATAAATCTGACCCCTATACCAGGTGATGTGAAAGGCTGGAGATACAGATGACCCAGAATCCCATCTCATTTTTCCTGCAATTATTTTACTGACATCTCTCTCTTAACTCACACCTATGATGACATATTGTATTTTACTACTAGCATATAGAATACGAAGAAAGTAAGCTTCTTTCACAGATGAGTTCAGTAAGAATGTGCATACAGCCAAAACTGGATTGTGACTGCACTACAGCCCCATTTAGGGATGGCTGTGAAAGATAGCAGTGAAGGAAAAATCTTCCCAGCAGGGCAGAACTTTGGTTGGTACACCCTATCATACATTTTGTGTGGAAGGAGAAGCAATTCAAAGTAAGAATATACACATTTCATTTAAAAAGTAAAGGGACTGGCAGATTTTTATGCCAATCTCAAGGCAATTTTTGGAGGTTGCATTTATATAAAAGAAAATGCCTACAGTTTTTATGTGGTAGGAAGTAGAAATAAAATGAAATAGAATAAAAGAAAATCAAATACATAAACTTTTCAAAATTCATAACTTCAGATATCAAATCCTTGTCCTCTAAACTTGTTTTGTATTCCCGTCTCTTTAGAAGTCACTCACACATAGATTCCCTACCTCAATTACAACAAATACAAAATATCTTTTCATCCCGAATGGATAAACAAACTACGGTACATACACACAATGGAGTACTATGCAACAAAAAAGAACAACAATGAATCTGTGAAGCACCTAGGACATTATGCTGAGTGAAATAAGTCAATCACAAAAGGGCAAATATTGCATGAGACTGCTATTGTAAAAACCCATGAAAAAGTTCACACATAAAATGTAACAATCTTTGTTGGTTACCAGGGATGGGAGGGGTAGGGGGGGAATACTAAATAGGCAATAGATAAGTGGTATCTTGGGTGAAAGGTGAGACAGTACACAATACAGGGGAAACTAGCACAACTTGTACAAGGAAAGGTCATGGAAGCCCCATAGACACATACAAACTCCCTGAGGGACTGAATTGCTGGGCGGAGGGCTGTGGGGACCATGGTCTCGGGGAACATCTAGCTCAATTGGCATGACAGCTTATAAAGACAATGCTCTACATTCTGCCTTGGTGAGTAGTGTCTGGGGTCTTAAAAGCCTGTGAACGGCCATCTAAGATACTCCACTGGTCTCATCCCTTTGGGAGCAAGGGAGAATGAAGAGAACAGGATACAAGGAAAAGATTAGTCTGAAGGACTAATTGTCCACAGCTACCAAGGCCTCCACTGGACTGAGTCCAGTACAGCTAGATGGTGCCCGGCTACCACCACTGACTGCTCTGACCAGGATCACAACAGAGGGTTCTGGGCAGAGCTGGAGAAGGATGTAGAGCATAATTCTAACTCACAAAAAAAAAGACCAGATTTACTGGCCTAAAGGAGACTGGAGAAACCCCGAGAGTATGGCCCTTGGACACCTCTTTAGCTCAGTGGTGAAGTTATCTCTGAGGTTCACTGTTCAGCCTGGGAGTGGACAGCCCTGTAAAACCAAATGAGACTAACGAGGTACAGGAGTCCAGTGACAAGGACCAGAAGGCAGAAGGGGACAAGGAAGCTGGTAATAGGGAACCCAAGGTTAAGTAAGGATATTGTTGATGTGTTGTTCTATTGTTAACCATTGTCATAGGGCAACATGTGTAGTAACTGTTAAATGAGAAACTGTTTTGTTCTGTAAGCCTTCATCTCAAGTGAGAATAACAGCACAATTGGAAGAGCATAGTCAATGTCACTGAACTGTGCATGTAAAAATTTTTGAAATGGTGTATCTTTGGCTATGTGTATTTTCACCAAAAAAAAAAAAGGTTGAGAAGTTAGAGGGTTGATATGTTGTAGGGTTGTTAACCAATATCATAAAACAACATGTGTACTTCTGTTTCATGAGAAACTATTTGTTCTGTAAGCCTTCACCTGAAGAACAATTAAAAAAAATAAAAATATATCTTTTCATCCCCAAATTTGTATAAATAACCATATTGTTTATTTTCTCCTCAAAGGCACTAATATTTTCCAGACAACAAAGATCAAAACTTCTTTTTAAAAATGTGGTTACTTGGTATTATTTCTTAATTTGTAATAGCTATTATGTTTGCCCCTTCTCTTCTATCAGTGGTCCCTAAACCTTGCTTAACATCATGAAATACTTTGTTGAAATACACATTCTGTGCAGGGCAGTAGTTGTTGTTAGGTGCTTTCGATTCACTTCTGACTCATAGCGATCCCATGTACAATAGAACAAAATGCTGTTCGGTCCTGCTTCATCCTCACAATTGCTGCTATGTTTAAACCCATTGTTGAAGTCACTGTGTCAATCCATCTCATTTAAGGTCTTCCTCCTTTCGGCTGACCCTCTACCTCACCAAGCATGATGTCCTTCTCCAGGGATTGATTCCTCTTGATAATATGATCAAAGTGAGACAAAGTCTTGCCATTCTCATTTCTGAGGAGCGTTCTGGTTGCACTTCTTCCAAGATACATTTGTTCTTCTGGTAGTCCATGGTATATTCAATATTCTTCACCAGCATCATAATTCAAATCATCAATTCTTCAGTCTTCCTTATTCATTGTCCAGCTTTCACAAGCAAATAAAGTGATTGAAAATACCATGGCTTGGGTCAGGCACACTTTAGTCCTCAAAGTGACATCTTTGCTTTTTAACATTTTAAAGAAGGCTTTTGAAGCAGATTTGCCCAATGCAATGTGTTGTTTGATTTCTTGGCTGCTGCTTCTGTGGACGTTGATTGTAGATCCAAGTAAAGTGAAATTCTTGAAAACTTCAGTGTTTTCTCTGTTAATCATGATGTTACTTATTGGTCTAGGTGTGAGGATATTTGTTTTCTTTATGTTGATGTGTAATCCACATGGAAGTAGTAGTCTATAGAGCAGGGCACTAGACTCTGAGGTAAATTTTTCTTTTTTTTTTTAATGCCTGGAAATGAGCACACCTTCCTTTCTGCTAGGATTTTCATGCAGTGGTTTGAAATAATCAAGTTAGGAATTGGACTGCGTTTCTGATTTGTTGGGTTTATGCTTACTCTCATTGTTCCTGTCCAGAAAATAAATTTGCCTTTTAGATTCAGATATTTAAACTTCCCTTTGCCCTTTGCCTCAAAATGTCTATCTTTCTTCCTCTCCTGTCCCTCTCCCAGCAGTATTGTTTGTTACTTGTTATTCTTCAGCTCTATGTTGGGTTGAAAAAGAAAGAAGTCCAGAATTTCAAGTTAATCATCCATTTTACTGATTTAAATGTGGAAGAGAATCTTCTTTTAGATCCATAGTATCAGGGTGAAACACAGAAACTGCCTTCATATTTGAAGGACATTTTTGTTACACAGAAAAGTCTAGGGACAGCTTTTCTTCTTTCAGCACTTTAAAGATGTCATCCCTTTGTCTCTTGTTGTTAGTGGTTTCCATCCAGTTGTCTCCAACTCATGGGAACCTTGTGTAGCACAAAACTAAATGTTGCCCAGTCCTGTGCCATCTTCATGATCATTTGTGTATTTGAGTCCATTGTTGCGGCTATTTTGTCAATCCATCTCATTGAGGATTTCCCTCCTTTTTTTTATCTATATACTAAGAACAAACTCATGCTTCTACATAATCACCTTAAAATTATCACACACAATAAATTTAATAATGATATAATACTTTTATTAAATTTCTCGAATTATTTAAGTAATGGGTAATTTTTGATTTTCTTTATAGAAATTTTCTTTTTAATGAAAGATCCAACATTGTTAATCTAGAATTCTGAAACCTTTCCCCTAATTATTGCTTGTCTTTCATGATATCACATTTTAGAAAAGAGTCTAGAAAAATTCAAGATGATTACTGACAAATAGAATGTTTGAAATTGAGATTCTCAAGTAGATATATTTCTTAGAACTGCAAGATCAAGAACTAAGCAGTTCAATATGGTAGCCACTAGCTATATGCGACTATTTAAATTTAAATTGAATAAAATAAAAAATTTAGTTCACCAGTTGCACTAGCCACGTTTCAAATGCTAAATAGTTACATGATGCTAGTGAGTACCATATTAGCACAGATATAAAACAGCTCTCTCAATGCAGAAATTTCTTTTGAACAGTACTGGCATAGGACATAACTGTGGTTGTGGGTGATGAAAGTAGATAAATGAGAAAATCATAGGCTGTGAAGGAATCATATAATTTTGAGGTTAAAAATGAGATTAAAATGAGCATCATTTTTAAATTCATCTCCATTTTATTTATTAAAAGTCTGAAAAATTTCATTTTGAAAAAGAAGTACATATGCATTTAGTTAAGATATAGGCTGTAACTTATAACAAATAAGAAAATATAATAGTGACTTAAAAAAAATCAAAAATCTCTTTGATTTATTAATTTTAGCATAAGTAGTCCATGGCTGATAAGGTACCTTCACAGTTTCGGGACTCAATTTATTTTCATTTCATTGCTCTGTCACACATAGCGCACAGCTTCATCATTCACATCTGTTTACAAGATGGCTACTCTGTTTGCCGCGATCATACTGCAACCAAACCCAGGGTTAAAAGGCAAAGAAAATGACGGTGCTCCCATTTCTTTTAAAAATTAGAAACAAAAGTAACATACACTACTTCCACTCAAATTCAATTGGCAAACATAAGGTCATATATCCAGTAGTATCTCCACGTCACTGAGTGACACAGTTATGCAGGTGGCTACGAACTAAAACCTGGTGGTTCAAATCCACCCAGAGGCATCTTGGAAGAAAGATCTGGCGATCTGCTTCCTAAAGATCACCATCATTGAAAACCCTATGGAGCACAGTTCTACTCTGACACACATAGGGTCTCCATGAGTCAGAATTGGCTCAACGGCAAAAAAAACAAACCCTCCAAGTTATGCCAAGAAATGTAGTATTTAGCTAAGGAGCCATGTACCCAGCTAAAACTCAAGAGGTTCTAAGATGCAAGAGAAAAAATGGTGTTGGAGGACAACTGTCAGTATCTTGTACAGCACTGGATTAAGAATAATGCTAAAAAAAGTAACTCTCCTTTTTGTATTGCGTAACCATAGCGTTTAGTACATTATTAAATATGTATTCTCAAGATTTAATTATATGAATCAAAATATTAATTATACTAATACTCTTCTAAGGAATGCCAAAGTAATTGTTTAGTGCTTCGTACTTTTCAGAGCACTATCCCACAAAATTAGCTCATTTCTTCCTTAGTTAATAAATATCTATTAAGTTCTTAGTATGTTCTAGAAAGAGTTCAAGGTGATCAGGATGCGGAAGTGAACAAAACGGTCAGTGATTTTATCGTTAATGAACATATAAACATGTAAGCAACTGCTATGCGGCCATCCGGCCATCCACTAGATTGCAATTCATAGCAACCCCATGTAGTAGAGTAGAACTGCCCAATAGGGTTTCCTTGGCTCATTTCAGACGCAGTTGATTATGATCATAAAGATAAAATAGGAAAATATGGTAGCATTCCTGGGGACTACTTTAGTTAAGATGATCAGTTTAGGCATCTCTGATTCAAGTCCACCCTCACTAATACACATAACTAGTTCCACGCAGTTCAGGTATAACATAGAACTCATTGCATAAAAATGTATGAGCAGAGAAATAGGTGAACACTCACAATTCTCATTATTCCATAGCATAGCATAGATGTTCTGTACGAACCTTGGCCAAGTTTTCCCCCAAATGGGCCTCCCTGGGTTGGCAGGCTGTATATAGTATTCAGAGCATTTCAATAGAGAAAATGCCACCCCTCCCCATCACACACTGCAATAAATACTTACAGGTTACCATAAAAGGAACTAGATAATAGACGTATATCCAGACCCAGGAAAAAAGGTAAGTTATGTGTACTAGGGGCCAAGAACTGCGTTCTGAAGATCCTGGGAAAAGTTTGCATGTCAGTAATACTGACCTTGGCCAAAGTCTATTTTGCACTTAAAGACTGGCTGATGCATCTGGGCCAGCTCTCTAGTAAACTACCTCAAGGGAAAAGAAAATGAAACTCAAGGGACAGTTGGATTTGTCTCTTATTTGTATAGAAATTTCATTAAAACTGAAATTTCAGTGATGAGTTATAGGTAACTTTATGCAAATCTTCAATGAAACAACTCCCAGATAGGTGAAAAAAAATTGTACATTGAAGCAGATTTTGCAATTGGTCTTACCAATAAGGAAACTTTGACTGGACTATAAGTAAAATTTTACAAATTATGGTATAACAAAATCACACTATGATGCCAGTAAAACTTTATCTTATGATGTGTTTTAATCAGAAATGCTTAGCATTGTTTAATTATAATCCAGGAAAAATATCTGAATTTATTACTTACTAAATATTAAGGTTAGTTAATTTAGCCTGGAATAATCATTGAGAAATGGTTAATACCATCACTATTTCACAGATAAAGATAGGGAAGCTTGGCGTGGTTAGTTAACTTTCTAATGGCTGCATAATTATGAAGAATCAAACTATTACTCAAATCAGCAATACATAGTGCCAAGCATTTGTACAATACTCCACTACCCTTCTCACCAAACCAAAAACCAAACCCATTGCCCTTGAGTTGATTCCAACTCATAGCGACCCTATAGGACAGAGTAGAACTGCCCTTGTAGCTGGCTGGATTAGAACTGCCAACCTTTTGGTTAGTAGCCGAGCTCTTAACCACTGAACCATCAGGGCTCCTCTCTTCCCACTACCAGCCCCTATTTCTAGGTAGGAAGAGAGGTGAATATTTTGGCATCATATTTCTTCAGAGTGTTCTCTAATGCACATTTTATGTTTAAAAGTAAGTTTGACACATGTTCCTAAGAACAATTTAAAGAGTAAAGCATATTTGACCTTAGTTTTCTAATAAATTAGTGCCCACTTCTACAGCCATAATGTGCTAGCACCTTAATTCACACTTTTAAAGACAAAAATTATGTTTATAAAGCTCATTTACAAGAGTTAAGACAATGTCCTTGACAAGTTATGAAGCTCAAGTTTTTAATGAAAGAGGGATTGGAGAAGAATTTAGAATATGCTTTGTTTGTTTATAATTTTAGGGATCTTTTACGATATAAAGCATTGGCATATTAAGCAAATAATCATATTTTATTTTCAATAATAAAAAACATTACTTTTTTGAAAAAATATATTTCTCTTTAGCGTGATATTTTTCCTTTGATTTTCTATATATTTACTGTATTTATAAAAGTTATGTGAAAATTGTCTACATATTCTGATGATTCTATAACACTCAGTGGTCATTTAGATTTTCAGCTTCTTATAAATAAAATCTCATCACCTGAGACAACACTGAATGACATAAAAAAAAAACAAAGTCATTGCTATCAAGTCAATTCCAACCTATAGCAACCCGATAGGACAGAGCAGAGCTGCCCCATAGGCTGGTGGATTCAAACGGCCGACCTTTTGGTTAGCAGCCATAGCTCTTAAACACTATACGATCAGGGCTCCAAAACATAAGCAATATATAAAAAATAGTAATATTTCCCAGGACCTGAAATAAGAATCTCTAATCTTACATAAAGGCTATTTGTAATTCTATCAATGTTTTAATTCTCCCATGGGTTACTTCATTTATCCATTTAAAAAAAAATTATTGGTGAATTTACCAAACATTTATTCTTTCAGACTCTAAACAAAAATGGTGAATATGACATGCTCTGCTTTCATGTATTTTATACTGAATCAGAGTAGCATAAAGAAAAATGTATTGTTTTGGAGTCATGGGTCTTGAATCTGGATCCTGGCTCTTTCACTTACTCAATAAACATGGCCAATGAGATGAGATTGAAAAGTTTATCATGAGTAAAATAAATAAATAACCATGTAAGTTCACATTGGAAAAGAAAAACAAGATAGCTTTCTTTAAATACTTAGCATACTGTTCTCTAAAAGAAGAAGGCATGATACCCAATGATTAACAGATGGAGATTATAAAATGCTTAAACTCACAGAATAACTCTCCAAGGAACATCATTACTAGGAAAGAATGAGCTTGTCTTTACTTAATTGACGGAGTGAAGAGTGGAGTTTCATCTTTTAGAGATAATAAAAAATGATCTTCTTTCCAAGAAGCGGGTTGCATTGGTTTCTAAGGCTCCTTATAACCCTATACATTATACATTATTTGATATATTAAATACCAACTGAATTAATTACCCATATCCATTGAAAAACTACTCCAACTGTGGTTTAATTATTTAATAATTATCATTAAGAAAAAACAGTAATTCTACTGATTTCAGAAATCAATAGGAAAAATTATAATATGCATTTTCAGTACAAATGATTCCATGTAACCCTCTATAGCAAAAAAAAAAAAAAAAAAGCATCATCAATAGATATCAAAGGTTAAAAGTAAATTAAATAATGTTTAAAAAATTAATTTTTTTTAATTAACTTACATGGGAGAAGTAAGTTGGTCTTGCTTTATAGAGAAACATAAATAGTAACTTTGAATTTACATGGAGTTAAGAGGATTTTTATGACTAATGAGTCTTAAGATAGGAGAGGAAGATATTACCGATCTTACTTACAGTACATATTTTAAAATCCATAAAAATTATATGATACTATAAGCAGGAAAAATTATGTGATACTCATCAAATTCAAGGTCAAATATCCTTGAATAATGGATGTTTATTAATATTCACCTTCCTTTTATGATTTTTAAAATATAGTATGTATTACAAGTTCACTGCTAGAAAATGGTTTTTCCAGAAATACAGAATATCAAATGTCTCTTGAATGAATTAGGAGACCATTCACATTTAGGCAGATATACATAATGCATTTGAAAATAAACCACTAGTAAAATTACTTCTAAGGATTATTGTAGCATACTTTGAAAGAATTTCCAAGTGAAGTCTCAATTTACATTTTTTATAAGAAAGATTATGCAATGAATTACTTTACAAATGGATTTCAAAACAATGAACAAAACTACTTACACTGATGTTTTCCAAATGCTAGTTTTGCATATCTGTATTTCTTTCCAAATGGAATTCAGATTTATTTATGCATTATATTAGAATGAGGAAGACTAAGAGGAATCTCAGGAAAAACATCACTAAAACTTGAGATGGAACTTCCTTGCCGTTTAAAAATGAACAGCTATTTATCGTGAAAGCAGTTTTAAAATATTATTATTATCTGCATTAGTTACAGTTTGGTCATTTCTTATCAAGTTGTGGATCAAGTGAAAGTTTTTAAGTTGTAAATAAGTAACAACATATATACATATACAAATTATATGGGTAAGCTTTTTGAACTTAGAATTATATGGAAAAGCTGTTGTTGTTTTTTTACTTTTAATCAGTTGTGAGGTCGCCTGCTCTATTTGATACAAGAAGATTTCTTTTAAAGAAGTACTGCACATTTTTTATTAATCTTATATAAATAGTCCTACAATGTGTTAATATCTATACATTCTGTAAATGATCCTTTTGACTAGCCATAAAACACACCACAAAAGACGTGGATTTTAATGTTACAATTGAGTGAAGAGTAAGTTAGTTTTATTACACATTCAGAGAAAAACTTTAATGCACATTGTGCTTCCTGTCAATTTCATTCAATGTTTGTATTATATGTTAATACAAATTTAAACTAAAATTTTATTTTCTTTAAAAAAGCATCTACTTAAAAATGAGTAAAACCTTTCTTTGATGAAGACAAAATTAAAGTAGTATTAATTAGTGATTCAACTTCTATTTTGCAAATTAAAATATTAAATTTCAGAGATACCGAAATCACTAGAAAAGATGAACATCATGCATTTTCTGAATATAATCAATCACTGATTATCTCTGTTTTCCAAAAGTAATTTCTATATATATTAAGAATATTATCTAAATAAAGAAATAAAACATGTATAAGTTACTTAAAATAGAATGTAGATTTTTATATAATAACATGGAAGGTGAATGGGAATTAAAATCAGTTGTCCATTGACTTATTTTATTTAACTTTTTGGAGTCAGCTCGATGGTAAGGGGTTTGGTTTGGCTTTTTGTTCACCAACAAATTAAAATGCATAAAATATGTAAACAAACCAATTGAACATAAAATATACAAATGGAAATAAACAGAAACAAATATCTGTGAAGAAGCTAGTGTATTATATACTAAGCTACTATCCTCAGAGAATTATGGCCTCATTGCAACTTTAAAACTTTTATTTTTAATTTTTTTATTTAATACTACTTCTGGTATACATAGGAAATAATTTTGCCAAGAAAATTCATTCAACTTTGCTTTAAAATGCACATTTTTCTGAGTATTTCTAACCTATTACCTTAAAGAGGTATAATGGACTTCATACACTTTAAGTTTTAAATGGAAAAAAATAGCATCATATTCATGAAAGACTGTGTAAAAGTTAAAACATTAAGTCTAATGTGTTTTAATATTCTTTGATGACATGCTCCTTTCAATGTATATATAGGAGTTGACTGGAAGGCAACTTGGTTAACTGGTATGTATTTCGGATACATAACATAAACTAAATTTAAATAACTTCAATTCTTTTATTCACTTTAGTATGAATTCACATAATAGATGAAGATTATAGAAAAAGGGAGAATTTATTATGTGAATGTAGCAGTTGATATTGTAAGAGCTTTACATATAGTAAATCATTTAGATTTTTCAACAGTCTTATAAGAAAGGCACATGTATTATTCACATTTTACAAGTGAAGAAACTGAGGCATGGTAAAGTTGAGTAACTTTCTGGAAGCCACAGAACTAATTAGTGGTACAGCCTACTCTCCTAAGGCAGGCACTCTGACTCCAAAGATTTCATTCTTAACCCCTATGTTGTCTATGCTAATGTATGCTACGCTACTATTTTACAGTAATAAAGTTATATGCTGTACTTTTTAATTAAAAAAAAACTTTATATATCTGCTCTCAATAGAAAGCCATCTGAAATAAAGGAAATGCTAAAATGTTAGATACTTTTCTGCAAAATACAAAATTAACTTACAATAAATGCCATATATAATTATCCATATACCAGGAACAACAAAATTTAGTTTTAAATTGCCTCACTATTTTGCAAAGTTTTCTTTCTTTTTAGGAAAAAGTGAAAGAATCCAAAGTCATATGGTAGTTATCATATTAAACATTAATCTAACTATATATATCAAGATATAGTAAAAACTAATAAGATAATACATTCAGACTGCTTGTTTATCAAGCATATATTGACAAGCTCTACATATGAATTTTTGTAGTGGAGGACTTAAGGGAGATACAAATTACTGAGTATTAAGAATTAAAGACAATGTAGAGAGTTAGAGTGTACATATGTAGCGAGTTAAATAGTAAAAGCAAACATTGAATGTTCTGAGAAAGTTAGAGGAAGAAAAAAGTAGCAAATGCAGAATGTAATTTGTAAAAGTAAAGTAAATGTTAAAAAATATAATTCAGCTATCAGACAATTATCAAAAGTTATAGATCCTAAAATTTTATCTCATTAGAAAAATTTTAGCCCATTAATATTTGAATTATACAGTTCCCATCCATAACGTGCTTTTCAAGTCATAATTCCAAAAAAAGTTTTTACGAGCTATTTAGGTTGGGATTCAGTATGCTTGAATGAAGTCTATTCCCATTTTTGTCATTTCTAACCGATGGATATTCTTACATAAATTGAAGTCTAAATTACTTTCCTCAGTGATCCTATTTTAGCTCTAGGGACAAAATAATATTCATGGTTAAGACCTCTTTTAAATGGCCCTCTTCAAAGATAAGCTATGTAGTGAAGGACAATGGTGCATGTATAGCAAAACAAAAACTCATTGCCATCGAGTGGATTCCAGCTCATAGCAACCCTATAGGAGAGAGTAAAACTACCCCATAGGGTTTCCAAAGAGTGGCTGGTGGATTTGAACTGCTGACCTTTTGATTAGCACCAGAACACTAAACTGCTGTGCCACCAAGGCTCCAAAGCACATCATCGAATCACCTTGGCAGGTAACACAAAATAACTAGAAAGGAAAAATAATTTCTAAACACAGCCACACCCTAAGCATAACTTAAAAACTTTGAATATCATCCAAGAACAGTACTCCACCCAAAACCTAAAAAACACTGGAAAATTGTCTAGGAAGAATAGTGCATGCTAGGGAGGGAATCTCAAAGTATCAGCCACTTGAACAGGCAAAATTTAAAGAAACAGTTGCTATTTCAAAGACAGCCTGATTTTAAAGGATTATGTGATTTAAAGGCCAGTCTTTGAAACACATAGATTCTGTGGGATTTCAAAAAACAAAAGGTCAAAAAGAAAGGTAGTAGCACTATTTGGCAATTGGGTGATAAAGGAAAAAATAAAATCATAAATCATAAACAAATAAATATGAGAGAGAATGGTACTGAAAGACAAAGAAAATCATAAATTCTGAATTCTCACAAAAACTACCTTACTCTATGAACATTTTTATTTAACCTGCTAAAGTAACTTGACTTTGATATTCTGACAGAAGAGGGCATCATTAAGAATTGTAAAACACTCCATTATCAAAAGTCAATAAGAGGAAAACATAGTCCTTCCATAACTATTGCAGAAAACCAAGAAGCAAAAGTTCAAACATATTAAATGAGGAAAATTATCCCATGAAAAACAACCATGAAGCATAAGAAAATGTAAACCAACATTCCAAACATAATTAAATACACTCAAACAAGCAAGCATTGAGTGTAGGTAAAATTATGTTAACTCAGAAATTCAAAGACTAAACACAAAGATGGTCAAAAAAGAGTGAGTAATGAAGAGAGGTGATTGATTTCAAAGAATAAATGCAAGAAAAAGAGAAGAAATAAAGAATAAACTTTAAAAGTCTCCCAAAAGGAATAAACTCACATAAAATTTAGTAAGAGGCATTGAAGAACAGCAGAAAAACAGCCAAGGCAATAAAAATGCTATAGAGAAAAAAAGCAAACAACAGTCAGAAAAAAATTCAGCATAATAAGAAAATAAGCAAAGAGGCAATGATGTTGAATTATCAGACTCTTTGAAGATGAAAATTAAAAATGGGAAAGAAATAACAATAATTTAAAAAACAAACAGTAAGAAAATTTTCCAGAAATAGAAAAAGACATGAATCTATGTGTTTGATGGCCACTAGTTACCTGGAAAAATTAACCTAGAAATAACAATTCAAACTCATATTCTACTAAAACTCTTAGCTTAAAAAATAAAAAATAAATCAGAGTCTCCAGGGAAAAAAGATTAAGTAACTTTGAATGTGTTAAACCATATGGCAAAAGTAGTAGATTTGCTTCAGACAACAAAACCAACAAACAAAAGAAAGCAATAATGGAGCAACATTAAAAAAAAATCAGTAAAAGAAAATGTGATCCACAAATGTTATATCCAATAATCTGTCTTTCAAATATAAAGACTTTAGGAAAATAGTTTTCAATATAAAAGAAATTTAAGAAATTCTTCACTCTTACCCTTTCTTGGGAAACCTAGTAGAGGATGAGTTTCATTCAACAAAATAATGATTGGGAAAATTGGTGAGCATTTTAAATACATCAAACTGATGAGAGTGGAAAAAAAAATGTTTATTTTTATATATGTAATAAGTAAGTATTAAAGGATACCAAAATAAACTGAAAAATTAAGTAGTAAAAGGACTACAGTACGAATTGCCATGGAGTCAATTCTGACTCGTGATGATCCCATGTGTGTCAGAGTAGAACTCTGCTCTGTAGAGTTTTCAGTGGCTATTTGTTTGGAAATAGATCACCAGCCCTTTCTTGTCAGGCACCTCTGACTGAAATGGAACCTCCAACCTTTTGGTTAGCAACCAAGCATGTTAACTTTTACACAACCCATAAGGACATTGAGAAACATATATGTAAATGATAAGGACTAGAGCAAAAATGCAAACCTTCCTAAATACAAAAGAGCAAAAAATATATATAATAATAATAAAATAATAGCAACAATAAACAACAAATAAATAAAAAGCACAGAATACACATCCTGTACAGAAAGGAACATAGCAAATATACATAAAAATCCATTGCCTTTGAGTTGTTTCCAACTCATAATGACCTTATAGGACAGAGTAGGACTGCCCCATAGGGCTTCCAAGGAAGGGCTGGTGGATTTGAACTGCTGACCTTTTGGTTGGCAGCCGAGCTCTTAACCACTGCACCATCAGGGCTCCAGATAACGCACAGTATTAAAAATATTACAGAATGGAGAAAAATCCTATCAGTCATAATATGTGTACTGACATCGCTATTTTTGTTGTTGTGTGCCATTGAGTCCATTCTGACTCATAGCAACCCTATAGGACAGAGAAGAATGACCACATAATGTCTCCAAGGCTGTGATCTTTATGGGAGCAGACTGCCACATCTTGCTCCCACAGAGCTGCTGATGGATTCAAACCGCCAACATTTTGGTTAGCAGCAGAGGACTTAACCACTGCACCACCAGGGCTCTTTGTATTGACATTACTAACCTATTAAAAAAGAATTTTTAATTTGGCTCCCAGAGAAGCCTAACTATATACTGTATATAAGATACTTAAAGTGAGTCTGAAAGTCTAAAAGTGAAGGAATTCAGATGATATTAGTACAAGCTAGGTTAAGGCTATATCAGGACTAATATTTTTGCATCTCTTCTGTCTGACTAGCATTAGTTCAAAATAAAATAAAAAATAACAAGGACAGTTATGCTTCTCTTGATTTTTCACCTTCACCAAGCTAAAATCATCAGTCTCCACATATATTTCTCAAATTGTACTTTCCTTTTTTCCCCGTCTAATATTATTTCAAAGAATCCAATTTGTTCCTATTTCTTTCCAACTGTGTTAAGAGAAATACTCAAGGAAATACTGTGAAAAACCTACCTACCAAGTACTTATCCCACAAAAAAATAAAAAGTCACATAAACTATCACATAAAATTAAACACTACAAACTAATCAATAAAAACTAAGTAACAAGGCACGTTTCACAAACATCCAACTCACCAAGAACAATGCTACAATTATTATAAAATCACTTGTTCAGAAAGAAGCAAGGGGAGAATAAAGGAACACCAAACCATCCCAAGAGCCATAGAATACAAACATTTCTAACAAATACTCTGCACATAAGTGAGTTCCTACATGGAATGGAAGTTCATAAGATTTATCTGAGAAAATGAATGTCAGAAGAGACTCTGAAATTTGCTCTTCAACACAGAGTAGCTAAAGTCATTGGAAGAAATGATCGAGTAAAAGCTGAACAGAAGATTTCAAAGGCCGGCATGAGGAGACAAAATAAAATATTGTACTGAAATGTGCAAAGATCTGGTGTTAGAAAACCAAAAGGGAAGAACATGCTTGGCATTTCTCAAACAGAAAGAAGTGAAGAAAAATTCAAGCATCAAATTGCAATTTTGAAGGCCTCTATAGGTGAAATATTGAACAACCTTGGAAGCATCAAAAGAAAGTGGAAGGAATACACTGAGTCATTGTACCAAAAAGAATTGGTCAACGTTCAGTCATTTCAGGAGGTAGCATATGATCAAAAACCGACAGTACTGAAGGAAGAAGTCCAAGCTGCACTGAAGGCATTGGCAAAAAAACAAAGCTCCAGTAATTGTTGGAATACCAATTGAGATGTTTCAACAAACGGATGTGGCACTGAAGGTGCTCACTCATGTACACCAAGAAATTTGGAAGACAGCTAACTGACCAACCCATTGGAAGAGATACATGTTGGTACCCATTCCAAAGAACTGTGATCCAACAGAATGTGGAAATTATCCAACAATATCATTAATATTACACGGAAGTAAAATTTTGCTGAAGATAATTCGAAATTGCAGCAGCTCATCGACAGGGAACTGCTGGAAATTCAAGCTGGATTGAGAAGAGGATATGGAACTAGTAATATCATTGCTGATGTCAGATGGATCTTGGCTGAAAGCAGAGAATACCAGAAAGATGTTTACCTAAGTTTCATTAACTTTGCCAAGGCATTTTACTGTGTGGATCATAACAAATTATGGCTAACATTGTGACGAATAGGAAATCCAGAAAAATTAATTGTGCTCATGAGGAACCTGAACATAGACCAAGAGGCAGTCAGTCATTCAAACCAAACAAGGGAATACTGCATGGTTTAAAAACAAGAAAGGTGTGTGTAAGGGTTGTATCCTTTCACAATACTTATTTAATCTGTATTCTGAGCAAATAATTGGAGAAGCTGGACTGTATGAAGAAGAACGTGGCATCAAGACTGGAGGAAGATGTATAAACAACCTGCAATATGCAAATGACAGAACCTTGCTTGCTGAAAGTGATGAGGATTTTAATCACTTACCAATGAAGATCAAAGACTACAGCCTTCATTATGTATTACACCTCAACATAAAGAAAACAAAAATCCTCACAACTGGACCAATGCGCCACATCATAAAAAAATGGAGAAAAGATTGAAGTTGTTAAGGATTTCATTTTACTTGGATGCACCATCAGTGCCCATGGAAGCAGTAGTCAAGAAATCAAAAAACACATTTCATGGGGCAAATCTGCTGCAAAAGACCTCTTTAAAGTGTTGAAAAGCAAAGATGTCACTTTGAGGACTAAAGTACATCTGACCCAAGCCATGGTATTTTCAATTGCCTCATATGCATGCAGAAGCTGGACAATGAATAAGGAAGACTGGAGCAGAATTGATGCACTGGAATTATGGTGTTGGTGAAGAATATTGAATATAGCGTGGACTGTCAGAACAAATCTTCCAGAACAAAGCTTTAAAATGAGTAGATATTAAATGAGCAGACATTACAGGGAATATAATCCAATTTGATTAAAACATTGTCAGTATCTAAAGGCAAGGGAAGTTTCATGTAGTAGATGGAGAGTGGAACAGTGTGAATAAAATAACGAAGACTTGCCCTAAAAAGCAGGCCCACAGTCAGATACAATGTGTAACCCAGTGTGTTAAAACCACCCAGGGATAAATTTTTCAACAATAGTACCAATAAAAAAGGACAATAAGTCAGAATTAGATCAAATCAGGAAAGCAATTATTGGACAAACAGAAGATATAAGAACAATGACAGAACTCAGGAAAAATACAAATAAAAGAAAAAATATATTCAGGAATAACGATTAAAACTAAAATAGACACCTATATAACCAAAAAAAACCAAACCAACTCCTTTCAAGTAGATTTCGACTCATAGCGACCCTTTAGGGTAGAGTAGAACTGCCCCATAGGGTTTCTAAGGTTGTAATCTTTATGGAAGCAGACTGCCACATCTTTTTTCCGTGGAGCGGCTGGTGGGTTCGAACTGCCAACCTTTTGATTAGCAGCTGAGCGTTTAACTACTGTGCCACCAGGGCTCCTGACACCAGTGTACAAGTATACAAATGGGCGTAACTGATGTGTTGTAAAGATTATAGGTAGTATAATTAGAAAAAGAGAAAAATCAAACAGATATGAAGGAGCCACTAATTATGGTATGATCGATTGAGAAGTTCAAGAAATCATCACCTTGATTAGCAACTATATGACTGAATGTAATTGTGAAAAACAACCCCATCAGCAGTCTAGAAAACATTCAAAGGAATATTACTCATTTAGTTTTTGTTTTGTTTATTCCTTGCAAAAAATACTAAGGTCTGTGTAAGAACAGTGCAAACCTATAGCCTTCTTGCTGTGGGCTTCTCTCATATGCCCTTTTGGCTTGGTTTGTACACGAACTCACCCAAGGTGGGGAAGGTCATGAAAACTACTAACTTCACTGCCAAACAAGACTCATTTGATTTACAGCAGAGAGAAATCTAATTAAAAAAAAACCTATTAGTGTCTTAGTGTGATGTTACTGTCCTGTTAGGGAAAAGCAATGAAAAGCAACGAATGGGTAGACTAGGTATAGATTAAACACGTGTAAAAGGTCTTGATAAATGTGATTGGGTTCATCTGCATTAACACAAAAAATGGAAAAACTGTAATAAATGTGTTTTTAAATGTGGATCCCAAAGTTTTAATGTGATTTACCTTCAAATTTCACTGGTTGTAACTGAGTCACATGTCTAAACCTACCTGCCTGGAATGTTGACATTTGTAGTGCAGCAGTGTGCCCAGGAGGAAAATAAAATAGGTAAGGTAATTATTTAGCAATCTCTGACACATTAAGATAAGACATTGTAATATACAGTCTGAATCTATTTTTGATGTTTGACTGCTCGGAGCTTTCAAGCCACTCTGCTAACCCTCTCCTTCTGCTCCACATGTGAGCAAGCTGACAGGAAAGCCCAGGTGCTCCCTACTTTGGCACCAGTGGTAAAGTCACATGTATGCTCACCCCACTTCCACCCCTTAATCACCATAAAAGCTGAGCCAGTGTCCTTTCACTCTCTCTCAAGCGCTTTTCGTACTAGCTTAAGAGCTTGCCCTGCTATCTCCTAAAAGCCTCATTATGTGAGTGGTAAATGTTGTCATATCCTCTTGGTGCACGTGTGGCATAATCAGTCCTAACATCAAAGTCAACTTTTGGGTGGAAGGATCCATTCGACCTCTGAGGGGTTACCACAAGAAACATAAAAATGTTTGGAACCGCCTACTACAGTGAATGTGTGCAAAATATAAAACAACAGAAGAGGCAATAAGGGTGCATGTGAGGTTTAAAAAACTGCATGTTTTAATGTTAATTTTTCTTTCCATTTAATAATGATTATACATTTAGAAATATTTTTTACATTTTCAAGGTATGCATACTTTAAAATACTGAGAATTGAGGATAAATTGCTTCAAATAATTACTCCAAATATACTAGAAAGGTACTTAAATATAAAGTGTGTAAAGCTGACAAAAATTATGTGTATGTTTCCCATATACTACTTACTGACGTCCCACTATTTACTAGGCACATGTTACAGCTATGAAAAATATTAAACTATATTTTAATTGATATAATCTTTATTAATAACAGCTGCCCTCCCAGGCAGAATGTTTTTCTTTAATTGAAAAAAAAAGAGTTGCAGGAATTTATTTTCAACATATTGATATTTATGGAGAGAATTTCTTCATTTAACCACTTGTATGAAAGTGGAGTGCAAAGTTTCAAGAAGGAATGCAGATATCCAAAGATTCCAGCAAAATGGAACACTAACAAATTCCACAATTAATTAAATTGCTGAAGGAATCAATGACACTCGTCTTCAGTTGTTTGAGTCTGTTAGATTGAGTAGAAAAATAGGCAATGTTATTATGCTTATTAGAGTAATTTCTTCACTTGAATTAAAAGCTTCTTAAACAATTCTCCTAATCTTGCCTTTTAAATAACACTTCAATAATGTATCTTACTTAGTCTTCACAGCTTCTGAGCACATAATATGATTCAAACGAGCCTGTAAACTGACAATTTTTTTTATTATTAATATGAGATTAAAGACAGGAAATTATTATTGCTGTGAGAATTACTGAGTCCCGTTTATTTTATTAAATCATTATGTAGACTTCAAGATATATAAAATATTAACCCTTCTCTCTTTTTTTTCTTTTATTTCTTGCCATCTTTTTCTCTAAATTCTCATTTCTTCTTTAAATGTAAGCTGGTATTTACTTTATCTTTAGAACATGCACAACATTTTATAATTGAAAATATCATAGTGTCTTCCAATATCAAAACTACATGTATCTGAGTGAAATTATAGACTCTCACTTTTAATAATTAATTTAATTTACCTGGCAATTTGTAATTAGTGCTTTTCTAGATTATCAAAGACAAAAATACGACTAGCATTGAATACCATTGAATGACGAGCATCGTAAAAATAACTATATTAACAAAATTACATTGAATTCATGCTATATATTTATTGTTGTGCTAATCACTGAAAGTAAAAGAATCGATTTTAGGTAAAATGGAAAATTCTCTCCACGTATTTTGTTTTTGCTCACTCTGATGTCCTCAATGTAGTGGGAAAAATGAGTAAAAAACTGGATTTAAACCCAAGAATTTGTGAAATATTTCATACTTACAAAAATCTACAAAGAATATAGTAAAAGACCCCATATACATTTTAAGAAGTAGCACAGTGCCAATAGAGGTGTAGCCCTGTGTACTTCTCATTTAGTATCACATTCCTGTATCTCTCCACCCTTCTTGACATAGATGTCACCACTACTTTAAATCAGAAGCTTACCATTTCCAGCATGACTTTATATATTCATTACATATTATATATCTAAACAATATTTTTAATTAATTGCCTCATTTCAAGTACTACAGGTGACACCATATTCTGCATTTGTTTACTACAATTAAAATATTTTTCTTTCCCCTGCATGCAAGTGGCTCCTCTTCAAATGTTGATTAAAGGCCACAAATTTCCTTAATCAGGTAGTTCTGTTGTCATCGATGTGTGGCTTCAAAGACCACCGTGTTACTATGAGTCAGATTAAGGGAAGGAAAGTTATCAAGGAGGAGAGCATGTGTACATTAATATCCTATCGTTACAACAACGCAATAAAGTGTAATAGAATCGTTCAAAGAGTAAGGCAGCTCTATATAGAGTGATGTGGATCTGCAAAATATATTGTTAAGTGAGAAAAACAAGATATTGAATGCCATTTACAGTATGCCGGTATGTGTATTATATATTCTTTATACTTAAACGGCATTGTACATATGCCCAATAATGTATGAGTTATTGCCCAGTTTTAACTTTATATGAATAGTATTATTCTTTGTGTATACTTTGGAAACATTTTCATTTGATCAAAATTATATTTGTGACATACATCAGTGTAGATGTTCAAATGACATGTATGTGTTATCATTGCTATAAATACTTTATTTGCATAAATATATCATGACTTCTTTATATTCATTGTTTTTGTTTGTTTGGGGACGTTCTTGTTCACCGTCGCAGTGAGCACTCATGTACCTGTTTCTTTATGTATTTTTGTGCAAGTTTCTCCTATACAAATAAAGTGAAATTGCAGAGTACCTGCATCTTAAGGTTTGCTAGATATATTCAAACTGCTCTCCATAGTAGTTGTACACATTTTTATGTGTAAGAACTAACTTAGGTCACATCACTAGAGTTGTATCTCATTTTATATATATATAAATTTTTACTTCTTCCATCACTAGTCAGATTGAGTAACGTTTCATATGTATATTGTACCCTAGGATATCCTGTTCTGTTAACTGTCTGTAGGAGCTTGTACTCTTAATTACTAGGTTAATAACTGATGGAATAATAAATACAATTGTAAGTATAGTTTCTGTATATTATTATACATGTATATTATATCTGTATATTATATATATGTATGTATATTGTTACAAAGAATATAATTACAAGGACAAAGGAAGGAGTGTGGTGGCAATTCAGCTAAATCTTTATCTACTATTGCAAAAAGTTAATAGATATTGTCTTAAATTAATAAAAGAAGTAGAAATAGTAGTATATTATTTAGTGAACTGGAATTAACCATCAGAAATGAAAATTAAAGAGTGAAAATGGTTGCTTCTTGAGAGTAGGACAAACAATTGGTAAAGGGCAATTACTTTCAATAAATGTACATAATGACACAAAATATTTAAGAATAGACACACACACACAAATTCAAATGAGTAATTGCGTATATTTGCATAAAATGTCTATAATAATGCACAAGAAAAGGACAATTGCAATCACAATAGGATCTGAGGAAGAGAAGAACTGGGCTAATTTTTAACTGCATACCATCTGTTCCTTTAGAATTTTGTTCCTTGTGACTGTAGAACCATTACAAAATAAAATATTATTTAAAAAAATTGAACCCTCCCAATCTGTATTTAAATATGTTTTAAGTATCCCTGGAAGATAGTAGCTATTTAAATAGATTTGACAAAAGTTTTAAAGCAGAGAGAAAGTGAGTGATGAATTCCTATTTATTGAGAATGCAGGGAGCTGGTAACTCGATCATTCGAAAGAATATCTGTGCTGGTAATAGGCTTACAAAAGAGGCTAATACTTTCTGGAGTAATGTACTTTATATTTGTTGCATTAGTGATAGTGTCTTAAAGGGAACAGCACACTTAGTTTTAAACTTCTATTTTACAGGTTATAAGGTTTGAGGTTATTCATCTTTAACATGAAATATCAACTTATATTTTATAGAAGCTAGTGACATTGGCAACTGAGAAATTACTACCTTTTTTTAAATTTTGTATATGTATTTTATATTTCTTATTCATATCATGGAAAATTAATTGTAGAATTATATCTCCTTCTTTTATCCCCTTCTGTCACTTTACCATTTCCAGCCCTCCCTCAAATTTGCATACATTGACATTTTCAACATTTCAAAAATTAGACAGTTTTATTTCACTAAGCTGGAATATGAAAGCATCTAGCAATTATGTCTCATTGATATTCCATTCTAGCAAGTGTACTTCTCATATAAGGATTAGCATTTGTTATTTCCAGAACTGTCTCCTGTTGTACTTTGTGGTGATAATTCCTTAATTTCCATATCCATATCTAATATCTGTATCTTTTTCAAAGCTGTGAAGTATTATACTTCTGTAGGAACCATTTTTATAAATCCTACACATTTAGAAATTTCGCAGATTGTTATGACTTTCATATTGAGTTTATTTGAGAAGGAAGGTCACAATAAGACATTTCTGGAATGTTGTTTAATAATAAACTAAATGCATTTCAAGATGCTTAGTATGTACCTGTATTAGTTATCAATTTCTGCTTAAAAATTGTCACAAACTTATCAGCTTAAGAAAATACACATTTATTATATCACAGATGTCTATAACAATTTTTTTAAATTAAAACAGAACTGGTAGTGAAGTGGTTAAAAGAGAATTTATAATGAAATATAAAACAGCTTAAGTTGCAGAGTATGAAAGAATATCACGACAGTAAAACACTATGCATACTGTGGATAAGGCAATCTTCATCTTTTTAAAAATCCCTTTAGGGGAAGTTATCACAAGTTTTTAAAAATTAATTTTACATCTGATCAAACACAATCCTGCTATCAACTTCATAAATATCCATATTTTGTATTACTTGTGAATTATCCCATTTCTTATGTATAAATACAGTACAGTATAGAATTTAAGGCAGTTGGGTTTGCATTACACCCAGATAAAATCCACACTTTTATTTATTAGTTTTGGAAACTTTCCAAGGTTCTATGTATATAAGCTTCTATTATAAATGTAGAACATAAGATCGCCTCTGTAGGCTTATTATTAAAAATAAGTAACATAATATATATAAACTTTTTACTACAGTATCTGGGATGAATTAAGCTCATAATAAATTATAATTATCATCTCCAGAGAATCTTAATTATCAGATCCAGATATATATATATATATATATATATATATACATATAAACATAAAACAAATGTTGGTGGGAATGCAAAACGGTACAGCTGCTGTGGAAAACAATTTGGCAGTTCCTCAAAAAGTTAAACATAGAACTACCATATGACCCTGCATATTCCACTCCTAGGTATACATACCCAAGAGACTTGAAAGCAGCAACTTGAGCAGACACATGTACATCAGTGTTAATTTCTTCACTGTTTATCTGTTTGTTATAGCCAAAAATTGGAAACAACTTAAGTATCCATCAATGGATGAATGGATAAGTAAACATTGTGGCACATACATACAATGGAATACTACTCAGCCATAAAGAGAAATGAAGTCTTGATCCATGCTACAGTATGGCTGAACTTCAAAAACCTTATTCTCAGTGAAATAAGTCAATCACAAAAGGACAAATATTATATGACCTCACTTATATGAAAAATAAGTAAATTGTAGAGACCAAAGTTTATTAGTGGTTACCAGGGACAGGAGGGAGGAGGCAAAGGAGAAACCAATGTATAGGAAGCAGTGAGTGTTTATGGTAATGGAAAATTTGGTAAAATTATGGGTGATGATTGCACAACAAGATTTATGTAATTGATATCACTAAATTGTACACCTGAAAAATGTTCAAATGGCAAATGTTGTGTTACATATATGTATGTATATGTATATGCATCTGTATATGCATATGTATATGTATATATACAGATATATATGGATGCATATATTACGTATATATTTATATTGTATATACATATTTACAACAACAAAAAATTATAATATAGAGCTTTTGTAATCCTTGGCAAGGATATAGGAAGTATCCTTAAATTTGGGAAGCTAATACACCGAGAGAGGACCCCCATCCCTGTGAGAGATGAGTTATGTTGTTGTTGGGTTCCTGTGAGTCGATTCTGACTCATAGCAACCCTATGTAGAACAAAACGAAACACTGCCCCGTCCTGTGCCACCCTCACTATTGTTTCTATATTTAACCCCATTGTTGCAGCCACTGTGTCAAGCCATCTTTTTAGGATCTTCTTCTTCACCAATCCTCTGCTTTACCAGGCATGATGTTGTTCTCCAGGAACTGGTCCCTCCTGATACCATGTCCAAAGTCTAAAAGACAAAGTCTGTCCATCCTCACTTCTAAGGGACATTCTGGCTGTACTTCCTCCAAGACAGATTTGTTCTTTCTTCTGGCATTCCATGGTATATTCAATATTTTTCACCAACACCATAATTCAAAAGCATCAATTCTTCTTCAGTCTTCCTTATTTGTTGTCCAGCTTTCAAATGCATATGAGGCAATTGAAAATATCATGGCTTGGGACAGGCACACCATAATCCTCAAAGTGACATCTTCCCTTTTAACGCTTTAAAGATGTCTTTTGCAGCAGATTTGCCCAATGCACTAGGTCAATTGATTCTTGACTGGTGCTTCCAGGAGCATTGATAGTGGATCCATGAAAAATGAAATATTTGTAGTCAATATTTTCTCCTTTTATCATTATGCCACTTATTGGTCCAGTTGTGAGTATTTCTGTTTTCTTTATGTTGAGGTGAACCCGTAATGAAGGCTGTAGTCTTTGATCTTCATCAGTAAGTGCTTCAAGTTCTTTTCTCTTTCAGAAAGCAAGCTGGTATCATCTGCACATCACAGGTTGTTAACGAGTCGTTCTCCAATCCTGACGCTGCATTCTCCTTCATATAGTCCAGCTTCTTGGATTATTTGCTTAGCATACAGGTTGAAAAAATAGGGTGAAAGGATGCAACCATGATATACATCTTTCCTGATTATAAATCACACAGCATGTCCTTGTTCTGTTCAAATGACTGCCTTTTGGTGTATATACAGGTTCCACATGAGCACAATTAAGTGTTCTGGAATTCTGATTCTCCACAATGTTATCCATACTTCTTTGTTATGATTGACATAGTCGAATGCCTTTGCATTGTCAATAAAACACAGGTAAATATCTTTCTGGTATTCTCTGCTTTCACCAAGTTCCACCTGACATTGCAATAAGATCCCTTGTTTCACATCCTCTTGTGAATCCAGATTGAATTTCTGGCAGTTCCACGTCTATGAACTGCTACAGTTGTTTTTGAATGATCTTCAGCAAAATTTTACTTGCATGTGATATTAGCGGCATTGTTTGATAATTTCTGCGTTTTGTTGGATAGCCTTTCTTTATAATGGGAACAAATATGATTCTATTCCAGTTGGTTGGCAAGGTAGCTGTCTTCCAAATTTCTTGGCATCCTTTGCTGAAACATCTTAACTTGTTTTCCCTTGATTCCTGAAGACTTGTTTTTCACAGATGCCTTCAGTGCACTTTGGATTTCATCCTTAGATATCATCGGTTCTTAATCATATGCTGCCTCCCAATTCTTTTTGGTACAGTGACTCTGTATATTCCTTCTATCTTCTTTTGATGCTTCTTGTATCATTTAATGTCTTGCCCATACAAAAAAAAAAGAAACATCCGTTGCCAACAAGTTGATTCTGACTCATAGAGAACCTATAGGAGAGATTAGAACTGCCCCATAAGGTTTCCAGGCTCTAAATCTTTACAGGAGCAGATCACTACATCTTTCTTCCACGGAGTGGACGGTAGGCTCGAACTGCCATCTTTTCAGTTAGCAGCTGAGTGCTTAACCACTGCACCACCAGTGATCATACAATATTTCAATATTGCAACCTGAGGCTTGAATTTGCTCTTGAGTTCTTTCAGCTTGAGTTTTGCCTAGTGTTTACTTCCCTTTTCATTTTCTAACTCCAGGTGTTTTGCACATTTCTTTATAACACTTTACTTTGTCTCCTTGAGCTGCCCTTTGAAATCTGTTCAGCTCTTTTACTTCATCATTTCTTCCTCTGGCTTTGGCTACTTTATGTTCAAGAGCAAGTTTCAGAGTCTCTTCTGACACCCATTTTGTTCTTTTCTTTCTTTTCTGTCTTTTAAAATATCTTTTGCTTTCTTCAAGTTTGATGTACTTGATGTCATTTCACAACTCATGTGGTCTTTGGTCATTAGTGTTAAAAGTGTCAAATCTCTTCCTGAGATGGTCTGTAAATGCAACTTCATTCCTTGGCTCTTAGGGAATTGTTTTAACTTTTTTCAGCTTTAACTGGAACTTGCATATGAGCAATTGATGGCCTGTTCCAAAGTCGACCCCTGGCCTTGTTCTCATTGATGATATTGAGCTTCTTTATTGTCTCTTGCCACAGATGTAGTCAGGTTATATCCAGTGTATTCCACCTGGTGAGTTCCACATGTATAGTCACTGTTTATGTTGTTGAAATAAGGTATTTTCAATGAATAAGTCGTTGGTCTTGCAAAATTCTGTCATGTAATCTCCATTGTCATTTCTGTCACCAAGGCCATATTTTCTAACTACTGATCCTTCTTTGTTTCCAACTTTTACATTCCAATCACCAGTAATTATAAATGCAACTTGATTGCATGTTGGATCAATTTTAGACTGCAGAAGTTAATAAAAATCTTCAGTTTCCTGATCTTTGGCATAAGTGGTTAGAGTATAAATTTGAAAAATAATGTTATTAGTTTATCTTCCTTGTAGGCATATAGATATTATCTTATCATTGACAGCGTTGTACTTCAGGATAGATCTTATAATGTTCTTTTTGATAATGAATGTGATACCGTTCCTCTTCAATTTGTCATTCCTGGAAAAGTTAACCATATGATTGTCTGATTCAAAATGGCTGATATCAGTCCACTTCAGCTCACTAACGCCTAGGATATTGATTTTCAAGTGTTCCATTTCATTTTTGACAACTTACAATTGTCCTAGATTCATACTTTGTACATTCCATATTATGGTTATTAATGGATGTTTGCAGGTGATTCTTCTCATTTTGAGTTGTGCCATAACAGCAAATGAAGGTCCTGAAAGCTTTACTCTATTCACTTCATTAAAGTGGACTCTACTTTTAGGAGAGAGCAATACCCTAGTAGTATTTTGAGTGTCTTCCAACCTGTGCAGCTCCTCTTCCCACAATGTATCAAACAATATTCCATTGCTTTTCATACGGTGTTCACTGGCCAATTTTTTTAGAAGTAGATCACCAGATCCTTCTTTCCAGCTTGTCTTATTCTGGAAGCTCCACTGAAAACTGTCCACCATGGGTGACTCCAATGTTATTTGAAATACCAGTGGCATGACAGCAACATGCAAGCACCACTGTACTACAAACCTACAGATGAGTGGTGGTGGGAGATTGTTAGACAACTGGAAAAGCAATGAATGGTAACCCTGTTAAACAATTTTAGATCCAAAGGAAACTGAAAGTCTCAGTTTCTAAAGTTTTCATTTCAGAAAGACTAAGAGTTTTAGTAATTTGCCTTGGATCATCAAATTAGATAGTAGCATAATTGGACCAAATTCATATAATACCCAATTTAGTGTACCTCTTACTATCATAATTGAAGTTGCAATCTGCCTAAGATTAGGCATAATTAAATTGAATTCAGTAGAGCATAATTCAATGCTGCCATTTAAATTCATTTTTTAAAGTTATTCCTAAAATATAAGTATTTTTAATTTGTTTTGTTCTTCATATGTTCTATATATTAAATACTTAAGTAAAAGTTATTTAAGTGTGACTGCTAAAACAAAAAAAATCTATCTACCTACCTACCTACCTACTTACCTATCAATCTTCTATATATCAAGAAATAGAGAGAGAGAGAAGCAGAGATAGACTACATCTAGGCCAATAATCTCGTGAATAAATTTTGAGAACCAAAATGTTCTCACATAAAAAAAATTAAAAAAAAACAAAAACACTCGTTTTTTGAAAAATCTGACTTGATCTAAACACAGTGCATTTTTATTCCAGTATTGTCAATATCCATACATTTTCATATAGAAACATGAATACATTTGATGATAGTGTGTCGTCCTAAACACTGAAGTGGTATATGCACATATTATTTCTCTAAAAAAATAAAATAAAATCTGCACTGCAAATTACATCTGCCCCTAATATTTTAGGGTAAGGCTTTACAAAAAAAAACAAACAAAAAAACCCATTGCCTTCGAGTCAATTCCAACTCATAGTGATCCTATAGAACAGAGTAGAACTGCCCCATAGGGCTTCCAAGGAGAAGCTGATGGATTCAAACTGCTAACTTTTTGGTAGGCAGCCAAGCTCTTAACCACTGTGCCACCAGGGCTCCAAGGCTTTACAGATCTACATATATATGGTCACATGCACAGCAATACATTGTTGTTGTTAGGTAAAATCGAGTCAATTCCAACTCATAACCATCCTATGTACAACAGAGCAAAACACTGCCCGGTAATTGCCATCCTCACAGCTGTTGTTATGCTTGAGAGTATTGATGCAGCCATTGTGTAACTCCATCTCATCAAGGGGCTTGAACTTTTTCAATGACCCTCTACTTTAACAAGAAGAATGTTTTTCTACAGGGATAGGTCCCTTCTGGTAACATGTCAAAATATATGAGAAGAAGTCTCACTATCCTTGTTTCTAAGGAGAATTCACTGTACTTTTTCCAAGACAATTTTTTTTTCATTCTTCTGGCAGTCCATGGTATATTCCATATTCTTTGCTAACACAATAACTCAAAGGCATCAATTTTTCTTTGGTCTTCCTTATTCATTGTCTAGCTGTCATATGTCATGCATATGAAGCTATTGAAAACACCATGGCTTGGGTCTGTGCACCTTAGTCCTTAAAGTGAAATCTTTGCTTTTCAACAATTTAAAGAGGATTTTTGTGGCCGACTTGCCCAAGGCAATGCATCATTTCATTTCTTGACTGCTGCTTCAATGGACATTGCTTTTGGATCCAAATAAAATGAAATCCTTTGGAACTTCCATATTTTCTCTTCTTATCATGATATTGCTTATTGCTCCAGTTGTGATGATTTTTGTTTTCTTTATATTGAGTTATAATGCATACTGAAGGCTGAAGTCTTCGACCTTCACCAGTAAGTGCTTCAAGTCCACTTCACTTTCAGCAAGCAAGGTTGTGTCATTTGCATATTACAGGTTGTTAATACGTCTCCCTCCAATCCTGATGCCCTATTATTCTTCACATGTTGCAACTTCTCAGATTATTTGCTCAGCATACAGGTTGAATAGGTGTGGTAACAGGATACAACTTGAGGCACACCTTTCTTGACTTTAAACCATGCAGTATCCCTTTGTTCTGTTCTAATGACTGTCTCTTGGTCTATGTACAGGTTCCTCATGAGCACAATTAAGTGTTCTGGAATTCCTAATTTTTGCAATGCTATCCATAATTTGTTATGATCCACACAGTTGAAAGCTTTTGCAGAGTCAATAAAACACAGGTAAACATCTTTCTGGTAGTCTCTGCTTTCAGCCAGGATCCTTCTGACATCAGCAGTGATATCCCTGGCTCCACGTCCTCTTTTGAATCCACCTTGAATTTTTGATAGTTTCCTATGTACTGCTACAACTGCTTTTGAATGATCTTCAGCAAAATTTTACTTGTGTTAGATATTAATATTTTTCAATAATTTCTGCATTGTTTTGGATCACCTTTCTTTGGAATGGGCACAAATATGGATATCTTCCAGTCCTTTGGCCAAGCAGCTGTCTTCCGCAGACAAGTGACCACTTCCAGCACTGCATCTATTTGTTGAAACATCTCAATTGTTATTCCAATAATTCCTGGAACCTTGTTTTTTTCCAATATCCTCAGTGCACCTTGGACTTCTTCTTTCAGTACCATCGATTCTTGATCATATGCTACTTCCTGAAATGTTTGAATGTCGACAAATTCTTGTTGGTACAGTGACTGTTTATTCCTTCCATCTTGTTTTGATGCTTCCTGTGTCATTTAATATTTTTCCTGTAGAATCTTTCAGTGTTTAAACTCTAGCTTTGAATTTTTTGTTTAGTTCTTTCATCTTGAGAAATGTTGAGTGTGTTTTTCCCCTTTGGTTTTCTGTCTCCAGGTCTTTGCACATTTCATCATAACACTTTACTTTGTCTTCTACAGCTGCCCTTTGAAATCTGTTCAGCTCTTTTATTTCATCATTTCTTCCTTTAACTTTAGCTATTCTATATTCAAGAGCAAGTTTGAGAGTCTCTTCTGACATCAATTTTGGTCTTTTCTTTCTTTCCTGTCTTTTTAATGACCTCTTACTTTCTTCACATACGATGTCCTCGATGTCATCCCACAACTCGTCTGGTCTTCAGTCATTACTGTCAGTTTGCCATAATGTGGTAGCTTGAGTGTTGCTGTGATGCTGGATGCTATGCCACAAGTTTTTCAAATACCAGCAGGGTCATCGTTAGTGCCAGGTTTCAGCTGAGCTTCCAGACTAAGATAGACTAGAAAGAAAGACCTGGTGGTCTACTTCTGAAAAAATTAGTCAGTGATAACCTATGTATAACAGCATAAAGTTGTCTGATATAGTACCAGAAGATGAGACCCTCAGACTGGAAGGGGCTCAAAATACAACTGGGGAAGAGCTGCCTTCTTAAATTAGAGTTGACCTTAATGACGTGGATGGAGTCAAGCTTTTGAGACTGTCATTTGTTGCTGTGGCATGACTCAAATGAGAAGAAACAGCTACAAACATCCACTAATAACCCAAACATGGAATGTACAAAGTATGAATTTAGAAAAATTGGAAATCATCAAAAATGAAATGGAACACATAAAGATCAGTATTCTAGGCATTAGTAAGCTAAAGTGAACAGGTATTGGCTATTCTGAATCAGACAATCATATGGTCTACTACACAGAGAATGACAAATTGAGGAGGAATTTGTCATTGCATTCATCATTAAAAGGAACATTTCAATATCCATCCTGAAGTACCATTCTGTCAGAGATAGGATAATATCCATACACCTACCAGGAATACCAGTTAATACGGCTATTATTCAAATTTATACACCAACGACTAAGGCCAAAGATGAAGAAATTGAAGATTTTTACCAAATTCTGCAGTCTGATATTGATCAGTCATGCAATCAAGATTTATTGAAAATTTCTAGTGAATGAAAATTGAAAGTTGGAAACAAAGAAGTGTTAGTAGTTGGAAAATATGGCCTTGGTGATAGAAATTACACTATAAATCACATGACAGAATTTTGCAAGACCAATGACTTCTTCATTGCAAATACCTTTTCTCAACAACATAAATGGTGACTGTACATGTGGACCTTGCCAGATGGAATACACAGGGATCAAATCGACCCCATCTGTGGAAAGAGATGATGGAGAACCTCAATATCACCAGTCAGAAGAAGGCCAAGGGCCGACTTCGGAATAGACCACCAATTGCTCATATGCAAGTTGAAGCTGAAGAAAATTATAACAAGTCCATGAGATTCAAAGTATGGCTTTGAATATATCCTAGCAATATATTAAGCTACATTTATTCAGTTTTTATAAGGAAGACTGAATGCAATAAGAGTACCTAATTGTGTCTTATGACCATTTGTGATACTGCTTTGCTGAGTAGCAGAGAATGTTTTGTAGTTAGAAACCGTGTTTGTGTTTTGTTAAACTATTACAATAAAACCCATGAACTACATGCCTGTAATTTCCCTTGTTTGTATCAACATTATCATAGACAATTTTGTTCTTTTAATTTGTATAAGCATTTAAAAATATTTTCATGTTTCACATTATTTTTGTTAGAGTTTCTCTCTATTGTTACTTGAGTTATTGCTTTAAACTTTATTCCTTTTGAAAATGGAACATGTTTCCTCAGATATGTGTTCCTCAATAGCATTCTTGTATCTTCTTTGTGCATTTACTAGTACCGATGACATTATTTAAAGTTCTCTTTTGTCTGTGTTCCAGAAAAACCCCTAACACTTCACTCCTGAATTAAATATAGTTACTTATTTAATCAAAGACATAGGTGATCAATCAAACACAGGTCCAGCAAATCAGGAACCCCTCCTGCCTAAGCATACCAGAGAGCAGAATTAAATACATAAATCATCCTTGAAGGAAGGTCCCCAAAAAAGAACATGCCCATTTCCATTAATGACCACACATGTTCTATTACAATGTAAATTTACCTCTCTTTCTCCTGAATCTGTACAGGCTTATGACTACAGTATGGTGGAAAACACTTCATGGCTTTAGAAGCTAGGTGATAAAAAGCAATGTCACTTTCACCTGGTTATCATGGGAAACTTATTCTGGAAATCCATATACCCTGAGACTGCCATGCCGGAGAAGCCACATATTGGTGCTACAATAAACTATTCCAGCCAACAGCAAGTATCATCTATGGGAAGAAGCCATCATAGATGTCCAGCTTACTGAAATCTTCACTTATTATAACCCCATCTGACATTGTACTGAAACAGTGTGAGCCATCCAAGTGAGAACTATCCAGCAGAGCACTGCCAAATTCCTGAGCCACAAAATCCAAGAATGTAATAGAATGGTGTTGCTTCTCACCACTAAGTTCAAATGGTATGTTACTCAGTTATAGCAATTTGCAAGATGCATTTTAATATTATACTATTTTAAATTATTTATTATTAAGATTCATTAAGCTCTTTATTCAATTATAATCACAAATATACATGGTTATTAAAATACATATTTGTATGACAAGCGGTGCTATTATTATGTATAAAACTTCTTAATGTAATTCATTTTACAACACTTATTTAAAAAAATTAACATTTATTGAAGTATCCTATTTTCTATTTTCTTAAGCATTGTTCATTTACTTCTTTAATGCTTGCCATAAACACAGATTAAGTGTTATTTTACTCATGTAATAGGGAAAATCTGAAAGAATAAATATCATATCAAAGATAGCATACCTGGCAAGCAGCAAGTCTAGCAACTCTTAAATGCCTTTAGTTTACAAACTATTTCACGGTGTATTTAGAAGAGAAAATCACTATAATGGGTTAACATTGCAATGTATGTATCAGATGTTTTACAAATTTCATGATGTGGCTCTAGCTTCCTATTTTAGTAATTCTTTCTTTTCCTGCTCATTTCCAATTCTAGTATAGTCTTATATTTTCTGCAAAGAGTATGCTTACTTTTTCTGCTTGTTTATTTTATACACATGAATGACTTTAGAATTTTGTGCTGAACTGGTGGCATAAGCCAATTAGTTATGGTTTAGGATATTAAACAGGTCCATCTGTCAGACAGTGGGAGAACTCTGAAAATGTTGCCTGTGGTAAGATTACTTATTTATCTTTGCTGTGTATTAAGAAACAAAGGCTTACTTAAATAATTTTTGTTCTATGAACTTTGACAAATGTGATAATACAGTGTGGCTCACATACTTAAGAATATTTTGAAGACACTTTGCAAAATGAAATTTATATCTTATAGTGAATACAAATTTCTTATACTTTGTACATGTTATCAGGGCCCAGTCCCTGGTGAAGGAAACCATGCTTGGTAAAGTAGAAGGTCAGTGAAAAAGAGGAAGACCTTCAACAAGATGGATTGACACAGTGGCTGCAGCAATGAGCTCAAATATAGCAATGATAGTGAGGATAGCACAGGTCCGGGCAGTGTTTTGTTCTGTTGTACATAGGGTCGCTAGGAGTTGGAACTGACTCGATGGCACCTAACAACAACACAGAAAAAGAAGGTAGACAAAAACAATGACATGAGAGGAAATTCAAGTCTCTAACATCTAAAGCTACAATAAACATTAAACACAGCCCAACTCGTTGCCAGAATAACATAAAACCTTACACTAAAGGATAACTTATCTCAGTTATTATTACACATTACATCATATTTGGCTTTCAACAACAACATAAAAATTACCAGACATGCTAAAAGTCAAGAAATGCATAGTCTTAAGAGATAAAGCAAGCATCAGAGGCAAACTCAGATATGGCACAGATTTTGAAATTATCAGACTGTGAATTGAAAATAACTATAATTAATGTTAAGGTACCTAATGGGGGAAAAAATAGCCAACATGCCAGAAGAGATGGGTAATATAAGCAAAAAGATAGGCACTCTAAGAAACAATTGAAAGGAAATCCTAGAAATCAAAAATACTGAAAAAGAAATGAAAAATGCCTTTTCTGAGCATCAGTATATTGGACATGGTTGAGGCAATAATCAATTAGCTTAAAGATATATCAATAAAAATTTCCCAAACTTAGATGAGAAGAGAAAAAAGTAAATGGAAAAAAAAAAAAGAGAGAGAAAAAGACAACAGAATATCCCAAAATGTGGGAAATAACAACAGGTGTAAAATATTTGTAACTGTAATCTCAGAAAGAGAAAAAAAGAGAACAGATCAGAAGATATTTGAAGTAACAATGGATAAGAGTGTTCCAAAGTAATAAAAGACACCAAACCACAGATACAGGAAGCTTGAAGAACACCAGGCAAGATAAATACAAAAAATTCTAAACCTGTGTATACAAACTGCTGAAAACCAAAGACAAATTCAAAAATCTTGAAAGCAGTGGCAGATAGAGTAGGGAGGGACATCTTACCTACAGAAGAACATAATTACATCAGACTTCTCTTCACAAACCGTACAAGCAAGAAGAAAAAAGAACAAAAGTTTTAACATGTTGAAAGAAAAATATCACCAACTTAGAATTCTAATTTCCAGAGAAATCATCTTCTGAAATTGGAGAAATTAATACATCTGTAGCAAACAAAATCTTATGGAATTAATTGCCAGCAGACCTGTCCTGCAGGGATAAGAATGCCAGATATGTTACAAGAAATTTTTCAGGGACAAAGAAAATAATACAGGTCAGAAACCTTGTTCTACATGAAAAAAAGAATGAGAAAAGAAATAAATTAAAGTAAAATAATTTTTTTTCTTATTCTTAATTTAATATTTAACTGTTTATTCAAATATAATCGTAACAATGCATTAAGTGATTATAGTAAAACAGATAAAGGAGAAAAATAGGAAAGTGGAGAAAAGAACAGGTGTAACTAATACAGTTAAAAACATTGTAGATACAAATCCACCTGTATCAATAATCGCTTTAATTGTAAATGTTTTAAATAAACTAATTAATGCACAGAGATTGTCAGAATAGATAGGGAAAAAAAACAAGACAAAAATATATGTTATATATATATTTTAATGTAAAGGCACATATAGTGTAAAGTAAAATAATAGAGAAAGGATGCACCATGCTAACAATAATCAAAAGAAACCTGATAGCTGTATTAGTTTCTGACAAAGTAGACTACAAGAAGAGGAAAGTTATCAGGGATAAAGAAGGGTTTAATATAATCATAAATGGATCAATTCCCCAAGAGTCATAGCAATCCTAAATTGAATGCATCTACCAAAAGCACATCAAAACATGTGGGGCAAAAATTGACAAACCTACAGTAGAGGACTTCTGGGCAACATGGCACTATAGACAGAAGCACCATGCCATCCCTCCACAGCTAAGCTTGAAAAACTAAGCCAAACAGAGAAAATGTCCATCCTGAAACCCTAAGCATCAAATGAAGAGACAAAGAACTCAGCCAAGCACCAAATGGAATAAGAAACTGAGAACAGAGAGCAAGGAGAGATACTTGCAGAGGCCCCCTATCCACTAACACAGCACAAATCCACAATCTTGGACTCCTATCGGAGATCAGTGAACAGGCAACATGGGATAGCAGCTTCATGGAGCTTCCAGTAGGAGACAGAACAACTGCTAACTGGCAATATATGTTTTCCCACCACCCACACTTCTTCACCCCCACTCGGCCTCCTCTGCTTCCAGTGCCCACAATCTCTTAGCCAGGAACCACTGGCTTCACCCCAGTGCTGCTTGGATTCCACCCGCCCAACTGGACAACTCCCTGAGTGCCATTTGTTGGATGCTGGTGTAGCTTTTTTCTGCATCTTTTGATTTCTCCCGTACCGCTCACCACCTCACCCTCCTTTCTCTCAAATACCTGGCTCTGTGTGCCATCTTTGCTTCTTATTAGGAGGCTGTGAAACACCACTTGAGTATGGGACTTCTTCACAGCCCATGCTACTGCACTGGTGGGATGCTGGGGATTTTTTTTATTTGTTTGTTTATTTGTTTTGAATTATTTCTTTGTTTTCTTTTCCTTTTCTCAAATTGGGAGCCCACTCCAGCCAGGCAGTACTGTGTGGCTTGGGACCTACCCCCTCAGTTTGCGCAGATGAACAGAAGATTCGCTGAGGGCATTTCTCTTTTCTTTTTTTGCGGGGGAAGGTAGTTTCTTGTTCTTTTTGTTTATTTGTTTTCTCTCTTTTTCCCTTTTTATCCTTCTTCAGTATTCAGTTTCTCATCTCTCTATACTTACCTTCTCTTCCTGTCTCCTGAATAACTGGTGCTTAGTGACACCTCCACCCCTTTTGTGAGGCTTACTTCACATCCTGGGAGCAACACTCCAGACCTCACAGCCACACCAGTGGGATCCCTGGGGGCTTTGCTTTCCTTTTTTCTTTCTAATTTTTATTTATTCATTTTTTCTTTTCTTGTTTTTTCTTCTCCTTTTTGTTTTTATCCATTTCTCAGTCTCTTATCTCTCCACTCTAATGGCAAGATCCATTAGCACTCCTTTTTTGTTTGCTTGTATGTTTTTTGCTCCTGTTCCTCTCTCTTCTTTCCCATCTTAGCTCCACACATCACAAACTCACCCCTCCATCCTGCCTACCTGCACTGTGCACTGAACATTACACTCCCAAGAAGCACAGGCTTGGTGTACCAGAACCTGCCTTGAACAGATTTCTGGCCTGCCCTGTTGGCCCTAGTACATACAACAAACAACCCATTCCAGAAACTCCTCTTCAGCTAGACCTGCCCTGCTGTACCATATCTGAGAGACTGACCCTGTGCATTGGAGAAGGAGGTGAAAAGTATCTTTCCCACAGACGAGCAAACAAAAAAGAACATACAGCCTGCCCACTCAGACATAAACAAATAAAACAAAAAAGCAGGATGAAACAAACAAATCTACTCTCAATAAAAGAGAAAAATAACTACCAAATGCCCCCAAAACAGCAGACAATATCAAAACATTTACAAAAACAGAACAGGATAGTTTCAGTAGGCTTCCAAAATAAAATACCAGATGACTTTCCAGTAGAAGAAAAGGCACTAGAACTACCTGATAGGTAATTCAAACCTCTAATACTCAGAATTATCCAAGAGTTGAAGCAAAAAGCAGCCAAAAATGAGGAAAAAACAGACAGATTCATGGAAAAGGCAGACAAATTCATGGAAAATACAGACAAAAAATTGGAAGCATTCAGGAAAATAATGCAGGAACAAAATGCCAAAATAAATTCACAACTATAAATTATAAAAAAACAACAATTAGAAATCCAAAAGATAAACAACAAAATTTCAGAAATGGACAGTGTCATAGAAGGGCTGAAGGGCAGATTTGAAATGGTGGAAGACAAGACCAGTGGAATTGAAGACAAACACTTGGCTACAACTCTGTTTCAGGAAAACTCAGAAAAAAGAACAAAGAAAAATGGAGAGAACCTGAGAATTATGTGGGATACAATCAAAAGCAAAAATTTTCCAGTGATCAGAGTTCCAGAACAGAGGGAGAAAACAGAAAACACATAGAGGATCATTGAAGAACTGCTGACAGAAAACTTCCCCAGTATCATGAAAGACGAAAAGGTGGCCATCCAAGAAGCTCAACGAACCTCATATAGCATAGACCTCAAAACAAAATCACCAAAGCATATCATAATCATACTCGTAAAAACCAAAGACAAACAAAGAATTCTGAGAGCAGCTCGAGAATAACAAGAAGTCACATACAGCAGAGAAACAATAAGACTAAGCTCAAAGTATTCAGAAGAAACCATGCAGGGAAGAAGGCAATGGGATGACATATATAAAACCTTGAAAGAAAAAAAAAATTCCAGCCAAGAATAATATATCTTGCAAAACCCTCATTCAAATATGATGGTGAAATTAGGATATATCCAGATGAACATAAATTAAGAGAATATGTAAAAACCAAATCAAATTTACAAGAAGTGCTAAAGGGAGTCCTTCTGTCTGAGAACAAACAACATCAGACCACAGGCTGAATCTAGGATGCCAGTCTAGGAAATGAACTCTCAAGGACTATCCAAAACCAAAAGAAATACAACAGGGAATCAGAGAAGCTAATCTGTAAATAACAACAATATCAGAACAATAAAAGAGGGAATAAATGGTGTAGATATAGAACTTCTAATGGAGAGGAAGGCAAGGCAATACCAACTAATAATAGACTGCTTCAAACTTAGGAGATAAGGGTAAATTTCAAGGTAACCACTAAAAAGGTTAACAAATATACTCATAAAAATAAAGAGGAAAAACATAAAGTCTCAGTAAAAACAAAACCTACAAAAACAAAAGAAATGAAAAAAATCCACAAACAAAAGGAATTTAGCACAGGAGAGTAAGAGGAACAAAGAAAATATCAGCTCCCTGAAAAAAGTACTACAAAATGACAGCAATAAACTCACACCCATCAATAATTACACTGAGTAAATGGTCTTAATGCACCCATAAAGAGATGGAAAGCAACAGAATGGATAAAAAAAACAGGATCCATCAATATGCTGTCTACAAAAGAAACACCTTAGAAACAGACATCAATTTATTAAAACTCAAAGGATGAAAAAAAAATTAAGCAAATAACTACCAAAAAAAGACCAGGAGTGGCAATACCAATCTCAGATAAAATAGATATTAAAACAAAATCCACCATAAAAGACAAAGAAGGACACTGTATAATGATTAAAGGGACAATCCATCATGAAGACATAACCATAATAAACATCTATTCATCCAATGACAGAGCTACAAAATACATAAAACAAAGTCTAACAGCACTGAAAAGAGAAATTGACAGTTCTACAATAATAGTAGGAGACATCAACACACTACTCTTGGTAAAGGACAGAACATCTAAAAAGAAACTCAACAAAGATACAGAAGACCTAAATGGCACAATCAGCCAAATTGACCTTACAGATATATAGAACACTCCACCCAACAGCTGCAAAGTACACATTCTTTTCCAATGCACATGGAACATTCTCCAGAATAGACCACATCTTAGGCCACAGAGCAATCCTCAACAAGATCCAAAACATTGAGATAATACAAAGTATCTTCTCTGACCACAACGCCAACAAGGTAGAAATTAACAATAGAAAGTGCAAGGAAAAAAAAATCAATTACATGGAAACTGAATAACACATTGCTTACACATCACTGGGTAATAGAAGAAATCAGAGATAGAATCAAAAAATTCCTAGAATCAAATGAGAATGAAAACACATCATACCAAAACCTTTGGGACACAGCAAAGGCAGTCCTCAGAAGACAATTTATAGCAGTAGATACACACATCAAAAAAGAAGAAAGGGACAAAATCAAAACATTAACTACAGAACTCAAACAAATAGAAAGAGAACAGCAATAAAGCCCACAGCCACCAGAAGAAAGGAAATAGTAAAGATCAGAGCAGAAATAAATGAAATAGAGAATAGAAAAACAATAGAAAGAATCAACAAAACCAAAAGTTGGTTCTTTGAAAGAATCAACAAACCACTCGCCAGACTGACGAAAGAAAAACCGGAGAGGTTGCAAATAACCAAATAACAAATGAAATGGGGGACATTACAACAGACTCGAATTAAATAAAAAGAATCATAACAGAGTATTATGAAAAACTATACTCCAACAAATTTGAAAACCTAGAGGAAATAGATAAATTTGTAGAAACAACTACCTACCCAAACTACAACAAAGTGATGTTGAAAATCTGAATAGACACTTAAGAGCAGAGATTGAAAAGGTAATTAAAAAAAAAAAAAAACTCCCAACAAAAAAAAAAGCCTTGGCCCAGACGGCTTCACTGGCGAATTCTCCAAAACATTCACAGAAGAGCTTGTACTGGTACTTCTCAACGTATTTCAGAGCATAGAAAAGGAAGCAACACTTCCAAATTCATTCTATGAAGCTATCATAACCCTGATACCAAAACCAGGCAAAGACACCACAATAAAAGAAAATTACAGACTGCCCTAGCCATCTAGTGCTGCTATAACAGAAACACCACAGTGGATGGTTTTAACAAAGAGAAGTTTATTTCCTCACAGTTAAAGTAGGCTAGAAGTCCAAATTCAGGGCATCGGCTCCAGGGGAAGTCTTTTTCTCTCTGTTGGCCTTCTCTTCGGTGTTTCCCTGGACTAGGAGCTTCTCCGCACAGGGATCCCGGTCCAAAGAACATGCTCAGCTCCTGGCACTGCTTTCTTGATGGTATGAGGTCCCCCTGTCTCACTGCTCACTTCTATGTTTTATATCTCAAGACATTTGCCTCAGGACACAATCCAGTCTTGTAGATCCAGTCCTGCCTTACTAACACAACTGCCACCCATCCTCCCTCATTAACGTTATAGAGGCAGGATTTACAACATATAGGAAAATCACACAGTACCAGGAATCATGGCCCAACCAAACTGATATACACATTTTTTGGGGGACATAATTCAAACCATGACACAGACCAATATCTCTCATGAGTATAGGTGCAAAAATTCTCAAAAAAAATTCTAGCCAATAGAGTTCAACATCATATCAAAAAAATAATACACCATGACCAAGTAGGATTCATACCAGGTATGCTAGGATGGTTCAACATTAGAAAATCAATCAACATAATCCACCACATAAATAAAAGGAAAGAAAAAAGTGACATGATCATCTCAATTGATGCAGAAAAGGCATTCGACAAAATCCAACACCCATTCCTGATAAAAACTATCTATAAAATGGGTATAGAATGGAAATTTCTCAACATAAAAAGGGCATCTATGCAAAACCAACAACCAACATCATTTGTAATGGAGAGAAGCTGAAAACATTCCCCTTGAGAACAGGAACAAGACAAGGATTTCCTTTATCTTCATTCCTATTCAACACTGTGCTGGAAGTCCTAGCAAGAGCAATAAGGCAAGAAAAAGAAACAAAGGGCATCTAAATTGGTAATGAAGAAGTTAAACTGTCCCCATTTGCAGATGATATGCTACTATACATAGAAAACCCAAAAGACTCCATGAGAAAACTACTGGAACTAATAGAAAGATTCAGCAGAGTAGCAGGATACAAAATAAACATACAAAAATTGGTTGGACTCCTATACACCAATAAAGATAACGATGAAAAGGAAATCAGGAAAACAATACCATTTATAATAGCCCCTACAAAAATAAAATACTTAGGAATAAATCTAACCAGGGATGTAAAAGACCTATACAAAGAAAACTACAAAAACTCTACTGCAAGAAACCCAAAGGGATCTGAATAAATGAAAAAACATACCATACTCATGGATAGGTGAAAATGACAATTCTACCCAAAGCAATTTACAAATACAATGCAATCCTGATCCAAATACCAGCAACGTTCTTTAAAGGGATGGACAAACTAATCACTGACTTTATATTGAAAGGGAAGTAATTCCAAATAAGTAAAGTACTATTGAAGAAGAAGAATAAAGTAGGAGGACTCACACTACTTGACCTCAGAACCTGCTATACAGCTACAGTAGTCAAAACAGCCTGATACTGGTACAACGGCAGATACATTGACCAATGCAACAGAATTGAGAACCCAGATGTAAATCCATATACCTATGATCACCTGATCTTTGACAAGGGCCCAAAGTCCATCAAATCGGGAACAGACAGTCTTTTTAACAAATGGTGCTGGCAAAACTGGATGTCCATCTGCAAAAAAATGAAACAGGACCCATACCTCACAGCATATACAAAAACTAATTCAAAATGGATCAAAGACCTAATTATAATGCCAAAAACTATAAAGTTCATAGAAGAAAAAATACGATCGATGCTAGAGGCCCTAATACATGACATTAACAGGATACAAACCATAGCCAACAAGACACAAACTCCTGAAGATAAGCTAGATAACTGGGATTTTCTAAAAGTCAAACACTTAAGCTCATCAAAAGACTTCACCAATAGAGTTAAAAGAGAACCTACAGACTGGGAAAAAAGTTTTGGACATTATAAGTCAGACAAAGTTCTAATCTGTGTAATCTACAAGAAAATCCAAACCCTTACAACAAAAAGACAAATAATCCAATTAAAAAATTGGCAAAGGAAATGAACAGATACTCCATCAAAGAAGACATTCAAGCAGCCACCAGACACATGAGGAAATGCTCGTGATCACTAGCCATTAGAAAAGTGTACATTAAAACTACAATGAGATACCATCTCACCCTGGCATTACTGGCAAGAATCAAAAACAATGGAAATCATAAATGTTGGAGAGGCTGCAGGGAGTTCAGAACTCTTATGCACTGCTGGTGGGAATCCAAAATGATACAACCTTTTTGGAAAATGATATGGGCTTCCTTAGAAAGCTAGAAATAGAAATACCATACAATCCAGTCATCCCACTCCTAGGAATCTATCCCAGAGAAATAAGAGCCATCACACAAATGGACATATACACATCCATGTTCATTGCAGCATAGTTCACAATAGCAAAAAGATGGAAGCAACCTAGATGCCCATCAACAGATGAATAGATAAACTACGGTACATACACACAATGGAGTATTATGCAACGATAAAGAACAACGATGAACCTGTGAAGCATCTCATAACATAGATGAAACTGGAGGACATTGTGCTGAGTGAAATAAGTCAATCACAAAAGGACAAATATTGTATGAACCTCTACTGTAAAAACTCAAGAAAAAGTTTACACACAAAAAGATACAGTCTTTGTTGGTTAAAAGGGATGGGAGAGGTGCGAGGGGAAATACTAAATAGACAATAGATAAGTGGTAACTTTGGTGAAGGGTAAGACAGTACATAATACTGGAGAAGCCTGCACAGGTTGTACAAGCAAAGGTTATGGAAGCTCCACGGACAATCCAAACTACCTGAGGGACTGAACTGTTGGGCGGAGGGCTGTGGGGACCATAGTCTCAGGGAACATCTAGCTCAATTGGCATAACACAGTTTATAAAGAAAATGTTCTACATTCTATCTTGGTGAGTAGCTTCTGGGGTCTTAAAAGCCTGTGAGCAGCCATCTAAGATACTCCACTGGTCTCACCCCTTCAGCTACAAAGAATAATGAAGAAAACAAGATACAAAGGAAAGGTTAGTGAAAAGGACTAATAGACCACAACTACCACGTCCTCCACCAGACTGAGTCTAGTACAGCTAGATGGTACCCAGCTACCACCACTGACCTCTCTGACAGAGATCACAACAGAGGGTCACGGACAGAGCTGGAGAAAAATGTAGAACGAAATTCTAACTCACAAAAAAAGACCAGGCTTACTGACCTGAAAGAGACTGGAGAAACACCGAGCGTATGGCCCCCAGACAGCCTTTTAGCTCAGTAATGACGTCACTCTAGAGGTTCACCATTCAGCCAAACATTAGACATCCCCATAAAACAAAATGAGACTAATGGGGCACAACAGTCTAGCGACAAGGACTAGAAGGCAGGAGGGGACAGGAAAGCTGGTAATAGGGAACGCAAGGTTGAGTAGGGACAGTGTTGACATGTTGTGGGGTTGTTAACAATTGTCATAGGGCAACATGTGTACTAACTGTTCAACGAAAAACTATTTTCTCTGTAAACCTTCATCTAAAGTACAATAAAAAAATAAAAAATAAGCTCCAGGAGAAACAGACAAATCTACTATAAATGGGGTTTTCAACACCTCTCTTTCAATAATTGATAGAGTATCAGGGATAAAATAATAAGAATAATGTTGACCTGAGCTTGTTGCTGTCAGCTGCCTTGAGTCAACTCTCTATTTATGGTGACCCATATACACCATCCCTATGATCGATTGCAGATCAGACTATTGTGATCCATAAGGTTTTTCTTGGCTGATTTTCAGAAGTACATCACCAGGTCTTTCTTCTTAGTCCATCTTAGCTTGGAAACTCCACTAAAAATTGTTGAATATCATAGCTATATGCAAGCTTCCGCTGACAGATGAGTGATGGCTGAGCGTGAGGTGCATTAGCCAGAAATTGAATCCATGAATCCCACGTGGAAGGTGAGAATTCCACACTGAACCACCACAACCCGAAGAGCACCATAAATCAACTTGACATTTACATTTATAAAACAATTTATACAACACTTGCCAAATACACATTCTTATCAAACTTACATGAAATATTCACCAAGGTAGACCACATTCCTGGTTATAAAACACACCAGAACAAACTTAATTCATGCAAAGTAAGTTCTCAGAACATAACAGAATTATACTGGAAATCGATAACAGAAAAAGAGCTGGAAAAACCCCAAATATTTGGAGATTAAACAACACACTCCTAAATGACACATAGGTCAATAAATAATTATCAAGAGAAATTAAAAAGTATTTTGAACTAAATGAAAATGAAAATGTAACTTATCAAAGTTTGTGGACCCAAGTGAAAGCTTAGAGAAAAATATATAGTATTAAATGCATATAGTGGAAAGGAAGGTAGATATAAAATCAATATTCTAAGTGTTTTCTTTAGGAAAGTAAAGAAAGAAGTAATTTTAACATAAAATAAGCAGAAGAAAATAAATAATAAAATAAAATAATGATTTTGAAACAGGAACGCAATAGAGAGAATCAAGGACCAAGAAGCTGGTTTTTTGAAAAGATCTATAAAATTGATTAACCTCTAGTCAGGCTAACAAAGAAAAAATCGAGAAAGCATGAATTACCAATATTAAAAATTAAAGATGTGTCAGCACTACTGATTCCATGGACACCAAAATTATAATTGAAGAATATTATGAAGAATTCTATGCCCCAAAATTTGATAAATTAAATGTAATGGAACAATTCCTTGACAGACAAAGACTACCAAAACTCATATGAGAGGAAATATGTAATCTGAATAGGCCTATTGAATCAACTGAAAGAAATTGAGTCAATAATTAATAACCTTCCATAAAACAAAATATCAGGCCCAGATGATTGCACTGGTAAATTCTACCTAATATTTAAAGAAGAAACAGTTCAAATCCTCTGCAATCTTTTTGAGTATATAGAAGCAGAAGGACTACTCCAAAACACATTTTATATTACCTTAATATACTACATATAATAAGAATACATTACAGATAAAGATATTACAAGAAAATAAAATTACAGACCAATATCTCTGAAGAACATAGATTAAAAAAAAAATCCTTAACAAAATATTAAGAGTCAAACCAAACAATGTATAAAAAAATTACGTACCATGACCAAGTGGGATTTATCACAGGTACACAAAGCTGGTTCTACATTTGAAAATCAATTAATGTAATCTACTACATCAACATGCAAAGAAAGAACAACATAATTATATCAATTTATTCTGAAAAAATGTTTACCAAAATCCAACATTCATGATAAAACTCCCAGCAGTAGGTAGGTATATATGTGTATATTTGTGTGTATATATAGGTGTATCTATAGGCGTATGTATATACAGTTAAGTGTGTACTGTGTATATATTAATATATATAATAAAGCACTTAGGGGCACAGCTACAGATACTTGTTAGATATAACTGAACACCTCATGGGATTGGTTTTCTGAGTCTGAAGGCTTAAGACCGTATATAGTCTCATGGGACAACTTGGTCAGCTGGCATAATATAGTTCATAAAGTTTATGTTCTACATCTTAGTTGGGTGAGTAGTGTCTGGGGTCTTAAAAGCTCGGGAGTGGCTATCTAAGATGCAACTGTTGGTCTCTATGCATCTGGAGCAAAAGAGACAGAAGGAAACCTAAGACTCAAAGAAGAAACTTTTCTGTGGGACTAATAGCCTAGGCAAATCATAGCCTCCTCTACCCTGAGACCAGAAGAACTAAATGGTGCCCAGCTACCACTACTAACCATTCTGATCAGGGCCACAATAGATGATCCCAGATAGAGTGGGAGAAAAATGTAGCGCAAACCTCAAATTCCTTCAAAAGTCCAGACTTCCTGGACCAGTAGAGACTAGAGGATCCCCTGAGACTATCACCCTGAGATACCCTTTAAACTTGCAACTGAACCCACTCCCAGAGGTCACCTTTCAGCTGAATAATAGATTGGCACATAAAATGAACAATATCACCTGTGACTACTGCGCTTCTTTTAAAAAAAAAAAAAAATCTATATGAGACCAAATGTTCAACATTTACCCTAAAGCAAGGATGAGAAAATAAAGGAGGGCAAGGAAACTAGATCAGTGGAAATGGAACTACCAGAAGAGAAATAATGAGAATGTTGACATATTGTGAAAAAATGTAACGAACGTCATTGAACATATTATATAGAAATTGTTAAATGGGAACCTAAATTGCTGTGTAAACTTTCACCAAAAACACAACGTAATATTATTAAAAAAAAAAAAAATTGGGTATAAGTCTAACAAAAGTGTATAGGTTCTATATTTGAAAAACTATAAAAGTCTGATGAAAGAAGTCCAAGATGATCTAAATAAATAGAAATTCATTTTATGTTCATGGTTTGGAACACTCAGTATTTTTAAGATTTCAATACTTCCCAACTTGATCTATAGATTCAATGCAGTCCCATTCAAAATCATAGGAAGTTGTTTTGTGAATATTAAAAACAAAAAACAAAAAAAACTGATTTTAAAGTTTGCATTGAAGTACAAAATACCCAGAAAAGCAAACACAATACATAAGAACAATATAATAAATAAGAACAAAAACTGAGGACTGAGACACTACCCAAATTCAAGAAATACCAAACAGCTGCACTACTAATTACTACCACTAATCAAGTCAATGTGGTATTGGCGACAGAATAGATCTACGAAACAGAATGCAGATCCAATAAATATACTGTCAAAAATACAGTCCACTGATCTTTGAAAAAGGAGCAAGGACAATTGAATGGGGAAAGGATAGTCTTTTCAGTAAATGGTGCTGGCTAATTGGACATTCACATAAAAAAAAAGAATAAATCAAGACCCTGATTGTATACCTTTCACAAAAGTAAACTTAAAATGGGTTATATATACAAATACAAAATTTAATAATATAATGTATTTAGAAGAAAATCTAGGTGACCATGAGTTTGTAATGAGTTTTTAGGGAAAAAAATTGAAAAAGCATAAAACATCGAAAAGAATGATAAACTATACTCAATTAAAAGTAAAAACTTCTGCAAAAGACATAGTCAAGAGAATCAAAAACAAGCTACAGACAACTCTATCAGCTATGCATGTGTACGGAAGTGAAACAAGTAAATGGATGGCGGATGGTGGAAACCTAATTTCCTACAATTCGATTGAGAATTTACAGATAAGCATGATGAGCAAGTTAAAATGATCCATGTAGTAACGAATTAGAGTTGGAGACAGCAGAATGAACTCATGTTTAGGTTAATATAGATACTGATGTTTATGTATAGGAATATTTATAGATATGTGCGTATATATGGTTAGTATAAACACTAATATTGTTTTGATCTCTCAGCTGAGAGGACCTAAAGGAAATAATACCTGTTGTTCCCAGATGTGGGTTTTTAATATCATTCTCCAATATAAGGAACTAAGACTCATTATAGGAAGGGCTGATTCTAGGACTGGGGAAAAAATATACAAAATGAGCCTAGAGCATCCTGTAGTATCAGAAAGTAAGGGAGTGCTTAAGAAAACAAAACCACACACACATACATATTGATAGGGATATGTACATTATAAAATGTACAATAAAATTAAATATCGTCTTATTCAATTCCATTACAAATCAACTAGTAAATGTTAACTGTCATAGGAAAATGAAGCTAGTGTTCTGGGAAGAGTGTGATAAACATCTTAACCTTAAAGTAGCCAAACATGTATCTTCATAAATTATCATCAAGAACATTATACTTTAATAAAAAACCTTATATACCCACATAATATGTTCAGATAAAAGAGGGGAGACAATTCAGGGCCTGTTAGTTTCAACTGGGAAGCAGAAGGGATTGATGTTTGCATCTCTTAATATAGGCTTTCATTCTAATGTATCAGGACTCTGACTTAATCAAAAAGGGAAATTTTTGGAAATCATGAGCAAACTCATTACCAAAATTTAGAGACCCTATCTGGACAGAAAACAAAGAATGAGAATTACAGCAAAACGTTTGATGCAGTAAAGATGTGCTCAGAATTTGTTAGCTGGTACTGTGACTACTGAATATGGCCTTTCCCTGGCACTGAGTTCCAGGTACTCACTATAGCAATTACAGACTCTGCCACTCCAGAATGCTCACATCGATGATACTGTGTCTCTGAGTCACTTTGCCAATTATTTTGAAAATCATTATTTCTACTGGTTAAAAAATTAGTAAGGATAATCACTTGTACTTACGTCTGGTGTCTACCAACATTTCCTTGCTCTGGGTCCTATTCCAAGCCTAACAGGATATTTGCAATCACTTGACAAACGTATAAAAGCAAAATACTCATTGTAGCATATTAGAAAAAAAATACCCCACTGCTGGTGAGTCTATTATGACTCATAGCGACCTTATCGGACAGAGTAGAACTGTCCCATAGGGTTTCCAAGTCATAAATATTTATGGAGGCAGACTGCCTCTGCTGCCACATCTATCTCCCGCAGAGTGGCTGATGGCTTCAAATCAGCAACCTTTGGGTTAGCAGTCAAGCACTTCAACCACTGTGCCACCAGGTTGCATATTCAAAAACCAAACCCATTGCTGTTGAGTTGATTCCAGCTCATAGCGACCCTATACGACAGAGCAGTACTACCCCATAAGGTTTCCAAGGAGCAGTTGGTGGATTTGAACTGCCAACTTTTTGGTTAGCAGCCAAGCTCTTAACCACTATGCCACCAGCCTCAGCCAGTACTATATGATTAAGCAAAATATTGAGCACTTTAATATGAGTGTCTGCATACAAGATTATATAACCACTGATTATGGAGGATATTTAATTTACACATATTTATCATCAATGTTGTAACAGATTTCTTAAAACATCTTTAACAAAGGTAAGTTTATTTATATGCTTCCTTCTGTTACATTTCTTTTGTAATGCATGATCTAAATATTTGTTTTTACAAAGAAAATCAGGAATATGAAACTCATTCAATTCAGCAAATCTCATTCATTTTTTTTCAAACAGCATCAATATCTTAATTGTTATCCATTACTATAGATTACAGTTCTGTACTTATTCTGGAAAAGCTATCTTGTAATACAGTTTAAACTTTGATTTCTTTTAATATTGAGATTTCTCTAAATAACTACAAATGTTTTCCAGAATATGTTTAGGCAACAATAATTTGTTCTATGTAGATTTCTGTTCATCTCCATCTTTTCTGTGCCTGTGATTTATTTTCTAACTTATGAACAATAATTTTTTCCCAAATATGTAATAATATTATTGAAAATTCATAAAATTATCCTTTATGACAATGATGTCTCTAAAAGAAAAGTTATATAAATAAAACACATTCACTGTCCTCAGAAATTCCTCTTGTAGTACAGTTGCCACATAAGTGTAATTCAATTTTATAAATGGAAATTTCTGGCTAACAGTTTACTAGAAATCTGTTCTGTGGATGTTAATATATCAACTATTATATGGTTCATTATGGTGGAAGCACCGTCTTTCTCAGCCATGATCATTAATCCAAACATTTTTTCTTGTGGACTTCCACTTAAAATTTCCATTTTAACTTAATCTGTTATATCTAACAAGTCCTTTAAAGCAAGAATCTCTACTTGAGTTAAGAGGAATATTAACATATTATCACTTTAAGATTAATTATTTTGCACAGATAAGGACAGTATGTTGTAGTGGTTATGAACAAGTGTTCCAGAGTTAGACAAACTTTGTGTCCCTGTTTATCACTTCTTGTTTTTAGCTGCTGACAGGTTGGCCCCCTTACTCATGACAACCTCATTCACAACAGAATGAATTGTCACCCGGTGCTACACCATCCCCATGATGAGTTGCAGATCAGACCATTGTGATCCATTGGATTTTCACGGACTGATTTTTGAGAGTAGATCACCAGACTGTTCTTCCTAGTACATTTTAGTCTAGAAGCTACACTTAAACCTGTTCAGCATCATAGCAACATGAAAACCTCTACTGACATTCTAGTAGTGGTTGTGCGTGAGGTTCATTGGTCAGGAATCAAACCCTGGTCTCCAGCATGGAAGATGAGAATTCAGCATTGCTTATCATATCATGTAATTTGGAACACTTTCATGTGTGAGACATAAAACTGAGTCTACAGCTAAACTAAATCAAACGGTTACCCTACCATATGTTAGAAATATTAGGAAGTTTAGTGGCAGTGAAAACTTTGCTTATCGTTTTTAATCATCAGCTGGATAAAAGCAGCTACTAGTTCACATGCCTCTAATAATCAGTAAAGAAATTCTGGGGGTAATAAAAAAAAACTCCCAACAAAAAAAGGCCCTGGCCCAGATGGTTTCACTGGAGAATTCTACCAAACATTCAGAGAAGAGCTTACTTACACCAATGCTACTTAAATTATTTCAGAACATAGAAAAGGAAGGAATACTTCAAATTCTTTCTATGAAGCCAGCATAACCCTAATACCAAAACCAGGCAAAGATACCATAAAAAAAGAAAATTAGAGACCAATATTTCTCATGAATATAGATGCAAAAATTCTCAACAAAATTCTAGCCAATAGAATTCAGCATCATATCAAAAAAATTATACTCCATGACCAAGTAGGATTCATACCAGGTATACAAGGATACTTCAGCATTAGAAACTCAATCAATATAATCTACCACAGAAATAAAAGAATCACATGACCATCTCAATTGACGCAGAAAAGGCGTTTGACAAAGTCCAACAATCATTTCTGATAAAAAATCTCAATAAAGTAGGTATAGAAGGGAAATTCCCCAACATAATAAAGGGCATCTATACAACACCGAAAGCCAATATCATTCTTAATGGAGAGAGGCTGAAAACATTCCCCTTGAGAACAGAATAAGACAAGGATGCCCTTTATCCCCACTCCTATTTAACATTGCATTGAAAGTCCTAGCTAGAGCAATAAGGTAAAAAAAAGAAATAAAGCATCCAAATTGGTAAGGAAGAAGTAAAACTGTCCTTATTTGTGGATGATAGCAACTCAAATGGAACTGTGGCCTTATTTTTAGGTATTTGTAGTACTCCAAGTTTCTAGTCCCTTTTGTTAGCTCAGCTTAGATTTAACTTCGTTTTCCCACACCTACCTACTTCCTCATTCCTTGTTCATTTTCAACATTTAAACAAATTAGCACCCATTAGTGCTCAATCGAAGGAATCCCTGGGTGGCACAAGTGGTTATGCACTCTGTTATTAACTGAAAGGTTGATGGTTCAAACCCTCCCATTGGTGGCTCAGAAGAAAGGCCTGGCAATCTGCTTCTGAAAGATCATAGACAGGAAAACCTTATGAAGTGCAATTCTGCCCTGAAACAGGTGGAGTTGCCATGATTTAGAATTAGCTTGACAGCAACTGGTGGTAGTGCTCAATCTACCACAAATGATGGTAGTAGTTGAGTTCTATTCAGTTTGTTTTTTACTATACAATCTAATCTTGAAATGCGAATATCACGGTGATATTGAATCAAGTGGAAGTGATCATGAACCACTTTGAAATCACACTTTGAATCACTTTTGGCTTACAGTGATCTTGAAACAATTTGGAAAACAATCAGTTTTCACTATCACTGCACTTTTCCCAATATTTTTTCATTAAGTAGGATGACGATATGTTTCAGTTAACCTGCAGACTCAGTTTACACCTCACACATGAAAGTTTTCCAAATTATATGCTAAATTTGGTTTTCATCTTAAAAGTATGGCTTGAGGATATGTATATGTGCATGGATATGTATATGTGCATGCATGTGTGTTTTCTTTTCTTTTTAAAAAACAAAAACTCTCTACTTCACCTAGCATTATAATTTCTCAGATACTAACACAGTGTGTTTTTCTAGACTTGTGTGGAATGAGGTTATTATTGTTGTTGTTTGCCATCGAGTTAGCTCCTGTGCATGGTGACCTGGTCCTGTGCCATCTTCACAATCATTGGTATGTTTGAGTCTATTGTTTCAGCTAGTGTGTCAGTCCCTCATATTGGTCTTTCCTGATAATGTATCCAAAGTAAGTGAGCTGAAGTCTCACCATCCTCACTTCTTAGAACGGGGTAGGAAGGAGAAAAATATCTTGCTACCTGAGACTCCATGACTTTTTATCTATATGTTTACCTTTACATATGTGACAGCAAAAAATCTTCTATCACTAAAAACCGAGCAAGCAAGCTGTAAAGGAGTTTCAGAGTTTTCATTTGTTTGCTTGTTTGTTTTTTTAAAATAATACAGAAACATTACCAAGTCCCTGTGCAAGAATTTGTGTCCTAATAATAGATCAAGAGTTAAAAGTAGTCACCAGGTACTGTGTAAATGACTTGTAACCATGAATATAAAAGATGAAAAGAAGAATATAAGTTAATTTTTTTCAGAGAATAGAAAAGAGTATACAAATTATTTCTAACTATCATGCATAAGATTTTTGTGGCCACTCTATAAATTGCAAGATTAAATGAGAAAGTTATCAAATAAAAGATGCTAAATATTTACTTAAGTCTGAATTCTTTTAATAATTATACATCCCTATTTAGGACTTTTAGATTTTCTCAAACCCTGAAAAAAAAAGAGTAAAAGCTTTATTCCCACAAAAAAATCTTCATTAAAGACCACTTTGTAAGGAGAAAAAACAGCATAAAAATAAAATAATGGACAGTTTTCTAACTTGTATGTTTTCATCAAGGTAAATATTATATTAAGCACTACCTTGTTGTGGGGTTGGAAGGTGGCTTCTTACCTCTACCTTTTGGATGATTGGATTATAATTTATGTCAGAGAAAAATAATGAGTAGTTCTTGTATTTTGTTGAAAGCTTTTAACTCAATTGATAATTCTATTGCATGCTTTACAATGTTTTAAATAGCCAGGAGAAAACAATTTAATTGACAAAATAGAACTTTATACTTGATAGAATAAAAACCAAACCTCCCTTGGTATCTTAGTTAAAAAATATATTTACACTACAAAATAATAAAAAGCTAGCATCTTAATATTTGAAAGAAACTTTGAATTATTTTTTTCAAGATGTATTTTCTCAACATTTATAGACGAGACCATATCTGTGTTAGGAACCCTCAAGACCACTCTCAGGTTTGATGATTTGCTAGAAGGACTCATATATCAACTGTTACATGCATGATTACAGTTTACTACAAGTGAAAGGCTACAGATTAAAATGAGCAAAAAGAAAAAGACATATGGGTTGAATCCAGGAGTAACCAGTCAGAAGCTGCCAGGTGCCCTTTTCCAATGGAGACACATGGGGACTCAGTTCTCCCAGGAGTGACGTGCAAATCACTGCCACCCAGGAAAGTTCACGTGGTCCTGGATATTCAGGATTTTCATGGAGGGTCAATCATGCAGGCGTGGAGTGCCCAGGTGGCTGAAATTTACTAATCAGTTTCCATTTCCCCCAACACCAGGAGTCAAACTGATACACATGACCCAAAGAGCCAGGCATAGAAAAAGAGGCATTGCCATAAATCACATTGTTAGCATAAATTATTTCACATGTCCCAAGGTCTCAGGTATGCAAAGTCACTCTTATTAGGCAGGATAGTTCAAGAGCTCAGAGCTTATCTCCAAGGAGTTAGTCAGCTGCCAGTCCTGAAGACTTTTGGAATACACAGGGTTTTGGCAATCTGATTTAACACTGTACAGCACAATGTCCAAGGAGATATCTGATAATTTTTAAATAAAACTAAATTACAACTTACGTTGCTTAAGGTATAAAGGAGTGTGAAGCAGAGCAAAGTTTCCAAAAAAATTTCAACTAATCTGTAATTGCACGTGATATACTAAAAGGCTTAGTCATAGAAATAATATTCCGTAACCAGAGAGAATACTGAAAATAATTTGACTTCTGTAATATTTAGCATACACAGGAATTTGTTTTTTATGAATATATGTGAGCATTTTCTATATTATTCTTAAAATTATTCTAATACAGCAGTTTATATATTATTCTGAAAATGCAGAGTGTAGCTTAATAAATTGTTGGAAAGCTTTCATCATCATACTATTTTCATTGTAAAAAGTTAGCAGCTGAAAGCAAAATTATATTCTTTGCAGTTCACTTAAAATATCCTGAATAGACTGGTGTATTATAATTAAGAATGGGATCAGATATACTTGAAAAAAATTGGTATACAAGTAAACATTCGTAGATGTTTTATAATATCATACTTAGGAATTATATCAAATCCAGTTTATAATAATTAACACTGAACATAATAAAAATGAATAATTTTTATCATACGTTTCTTACCCTCCTTACATTTTTCTCTCTGATAAAAATAAAAGAAACGTTGGTATTTTTACCTACTGTAGACATTGGATACCTATTGAAAATATGGCTCGGATTTATGTCATATATTTTGTTACATTTTCAATACCATAGTTTGACTAAATGCATTCTTTTGAGAAAAAATATATTCTTTTATAATACAAAGAATAGTCATGTTGAAATGTCATGACACTAAATAGTATAGAATCAAATAATATGAGTCAAAATTATTTTCAAGATATATATTCATGTATTTTAAGCTTTGCCCACTTTTTTTTGTGCCTACTTGTAGCTATTCATGCTGCATTCAATAGATCTGAAGCATAATAATTTATATGAAATCTAAATGCCACCTATTTCAAAGTAGGATTTAACTTGACAACATGTAATTATTTAGAGAACTCAATTGAACTACACATATGTTAAAGATTCTTAGGTGTGTGCAGAAAAAAAAATGCTGTTTTACTGTGCTAATTTTACTAATCAACTTCACTAGATTCATTGTTCCCCTGGGTTGAGAAAAAAGCAACAACAAAAAAAAAAGCATCCAAGTTTTCAGCTTACTCTTATTCATGGGGAACCATCTGGATACCCTCAAATGGATTTTACGGTGGGCATTGTATTAAGTGTACTAGGAGAATTTCTTATTTTGCATCATGTATTTCAGATGTCTCTTATAAAATGCATGCTCATGCACACACACACCCAAATGGTTAGAGCTGAAGAAGAGGAGGATTATTCATTGAAATAGATGTTATGGATTGACTCGTATCCCCGAAAAATACGTGTTGTAAATCCTAAACTCTATACATGTGGATTTAATCCCATTTAGGAACAGGGATTTCTTTGTTATATTAATGAGGCCATGTAAGTATAGGGTGTGTCTGAAACCAATCACTTTTTATTGGTTTATAAAAGGGCTGATCAAGCACAGAAAAAAACAAGCTCAAATAGAGGGGAAAATACACATTGAATAGACATGAGGAGCACTGTGAGAAGGAGCTCTGGTGGCACAGCTGTTAAGCAATTGGCTGCTAACCTAAAGGTTGGTGGTTCACATCCACCAGCAACTAAAAAGGAGAGCAGATATAGCAACATGTTTCCATAAACATTACAGCCTAGGAAACTTTATGGAGCAGTTCTATTCTGTCATATAGGGTCACTATGAGTTGAAATCTACTTGACAGCATACAACATAAAAAAATCATGAAAAAATAAAATTCTGCTTGTTAAAGCCACTCATTTGTGATATTGCTGTAACAGAAGCACAATATAACTAAGACAATGGCTAACAAGTCTTGTTACCTCCAAGGTCATTTAAAAGAAGTACCTTAAAGGCAAATTGAGTTAATTATTAATGATTATTTATAACTAGGTATAGGTTTCCAAGGCCGTTTGTAAGGAGAGTGTAAAATGGAGGGTGGGGGTATTATTAGGGCTCAGAAAAATTTTTGAGGTAGATAGGGGATTGAGTGGATACCAGAAACTTTTAAAATCCTTATGTTTTTCCTTACCCCTAATGTTGACAAAGAAAATAATATGAAAAATGTTGCAGTTAGGGAGTTCCGGCAAAATGGCACTCTAGGCAGAAGCACCACACCATCCCTCCACAGCAAAGATCTGAAAAACTAAGCCGAACAGAGAATACAACAATCCTGAAACCCTAAAACATCAAATGAAGAGATAAAGAACTCAGCCAAGCACCAAATGGAGTGAGAAAACTGACAGAGAACAGAGAGCGAGGAGAGATTCATGCAGAGGTCCCCTACCAGCTAACACAGCGCAGATCCACCATCTCGGACTCCTATCAGAGACCAGCAAACAGGGGGTACGAGAAAGCAGCCTTATGGAGCTTCCAGTGGGAGACAAAACAACCAATAATTGGTGATATATGCTTTCCCACCCCCCCACACTTCTTCACCCTGACTTGGCCTCCTCTGCTTCCCGCGGCCACAGTCTCTTGACCGGGAAACAGTGGCTGCTTGGATTCCACACACCCGAATGGCTGGCTGTCTGAGTGCCATTTGTTGGCTGCTAGTGTTGCTTTTTTTCCACTTCTTTTTATTTCTTCCTTCCCTCTCCCCACCTCCCCCTCCTTTCGCTCGAGTACCTGGCTCCGTGCACCATCTTTGCTTCTTCCTGAGGGGCTGCAGAGCTCCGGTAATTTGTGATATACGCTTTCCCACTCTCTACCCTTCTTCACCCACACTCGGCCCCCTCTGCTTCCCACAGACAGTCTCTTGTCTGGATACACCAGCCTGCACTAGCTGGCTCTCTGAGTGCCATTTGCTGGCTGCTAGTGTTGCTTTTTTTTTCTACTGATTTTGACTTCTTACTTGCCTCTCGACACCTCCCCCTCCCTTCGCTCAAGTACCTGACTCCGTGCGCCATCTTAGCTTCTTCCTGAGGGGCTGCGAAGCTCCGTTCGAGTGGGGAGCTACTTCCTGGTTTCAGCTACCACAATGGTGGTATCCCGGGGCTTTTGTTCGTTTGTTTTGAATTGTTTGTTTGTTTTCTTTTCCTTTTCTTCAGTTGGGAGCCCTTTCTGGCCAGGCTGAACTGTGTAGCAGGGAGACGCCCCTTCGGCTTCCACAGACGTGCAGAGGGATCCCTGAGAGCATTTCTTTTTACGTTGTTTTTTTCTTTTTTTTTCCTGTTTCTTTGGAGGCTTTTCTTGTTTTTTTTTTTTTTTTTTTAAATTTGTTTTGTTTTCTTTTTCCTCTTTTGCACTTTTTGTCTTCCTTCATTGCTCAGTTTCTTGTCTCATATATATTCCTTCTCTTTCTGTTCCCTAAATACCTGGCGTTGTATACCTCTACGCCTTCTAGCCAGGCTGTACTACAACACCTGAGAGAGACTTCTCCAGACCTCATAGCTGCACCGGGGGGATCCTGGGAAACTTTGTGGTTCTTTAAACTTTCTGATACTTATTTATTCATTATTTTTTTTCTTCCACCTCCGCTTTCTGTTTTTCTCCATTTCATAGTCTCTCATCTCTCCACTCCAACGGCAAGCTCCCTTAGTATTCTTTCTTGTTTGTTTGTATGTTTTTGGCTCCTGTTCCTCTCTCCTCTCTCCCATATCCATCTTAGCTCCACACATAACAATCTCCCCACTGCATCACTGCCTACCTGCACCGTGCACTTGACATCACACCACCAAGCAGTACAGGCAAGACCTACTGGAACCTGCCCTGCACTGATTACCGACCAGCTCTGGTGGCCTTAGTAAGTGCCACAAACAACCGATCCCAGTAACTCCTCTTCAGCTAGACCTGCCCTGCTGTACCATATATGAGTGACTGACCCTGCCAGTTGAAGAAGGAGGCAAAAAGTATTGTGCCCACAGACGAGCAAACAACAAAGAACATACAGTCTGCCTGCTAACACATAGTCAATTATTTTTTTTAAAAGGGACAAAACAAACAAATCTACAATCAATAAATGAGAAAATAACTACTGAATGCCCTGAAGACAGCATACAATAACAAAACATTTACAAAAACAGGACAGGATGGTTCCAGCAGGTGTCCAAAATAAAACACCAGATGACTCTCCTCTGGAAGAAAATGCACTAGAACTACGTGAGAGGGAATTCAAATCTCTAATACTCAGAATTCTCCAAGAACTGAGGCAAAAAGCTGACAAACATGAGGAAAAAATAGAAAAAGTCATGAAAAACACGGACAAAAAATTGGAAGAATTCAGTAAAATAATGCAGGAGCAAAATGCCAAAATAAATTCACAGCTAGAAATTATACAAAGAAAACAATTAGAAGTCCAAAAGTTAAACAACAAGATTTCAGAAATGGACGATGTCATAGAAGGGCTGAAAAGCAGATTTGAAACTGTGGAAGACAGGCTCAGTAGAATTGAAGACAAACACTTGGATACAACTCTGTTTCAGGAAAACTCAGAAAAAAGAACAAAGAAAAATGAAAAGACCCTGAGAGTTTGTGGGACACCATCAAAAGCAAAATCTGCGAGTGATTGGCATTCCAGAACAGGGAGAAAACAGAAAACACAGAGAGGATCACTGAGGAACTGCTGACAGAAAACTTCCCCAATATCATGAAAGAATAAAAGCTGGCCATCCAAGAAGCTCAACGAACCCTGTATAGAAGAGACCCCAAAAGAAAATCACCAAGGCATATCATATTCACACTCGCCAAAACCAAAGACAAACAAAGAATCCTGAGAGCAGCTTGTGCAAAACAAGAAGTTACATACAGAGAAGAAACAATAAGACTAAGCTCAGATTATTCGGCAGAAACCATGCAGGCAAGAAGGCACTGGGATGACATATATAAAATCCTGAAAGAAAAAAATTGCCAGCCAAGAAAAATATATCCTGCAAAACACTTGTTCAAATGTGATGTTGAAATTAGGTCATTTCCAGATAAACAGAAATTAAGGGAATATATAAAATTCAAACCAAATTTACAAGAATTATTAAAGCGAATTCTTCATTCTGAGGACAAACAGCTTCAGCCCACAGGCAGAACCTAGGACGCAGGATCGTACAAGCCAGATACCAATCTAGCAAATGAACTCTCGAGGACTATCCAAAATCAAAAGAAATACAACAGGCAATCAGAGCAGGTAATCAATAAATGACAACAAAATCAAAACGGTAAAAGAGGGAATAAACGGCATAGGTATAGAACCTTCTAACGGAGAGGAAGGCAAGGCGATACCAAGTAAATGTAGACTGCTTCAAACTTAGAAAGATAAGGGTAAAATTCATGGTAACCACAAAGAAAGTTAACAAACATACTAAAAAATAAAGAAGAAAAACATAAAGTCTCAGCAAAAACAAAACCTACATAAACAAATGAAATGAAAAAAAATCCACAAACAAAAGTAACTCAGCACAAGAGAGTAAGAAGAACAAAGAAAACTTCAGCACCACCAAAAAAAGCACTACAAAATGAGAACAACAAAACCACATCTATCAATAATTACACTGAATGTAAATGGACTCAATGCACCCATAAAGAGATGGAGAGTGACAGAATGGATAAGAAAACAGGATCCATCAATATGCTGTCTACAAGAGACACACCTTAGAAACAAAGCTGTGCATTTATTAAAAGTCAAAGGTTGGAAAAAAATATATCAAGCTAACAACTACCAAAAAAGAGCAGGAGTGGCAATTCTAATCTCAGATAAAACAGACTTTAAAACGAAATCTACCATAAAAGACAAAGAAGGACACTATATAATGATTAAGGGGATGATCCATCATGAAGACATAACCATAATAAACATCTACGCACCCAAAGACAGGGCTCCAAAATACATAAAGCAAACTCTAACAACACTGAAAAGAGAAATTGACAGTTCCACAATAATACTAGGAGACTTCAACACACCACTCTCAGTAAAGGACAGAACAACTAAGAAGAAACTCAGCAAAGATACAGAAGACCTAAAGGGCACAATCAGCGAACTGGACCTCATAGACTTATATAGAACAATCTATCCAACCACTGCAAAGTACACATTCTTTTCCAATGCACATGGAATGTTCTCCAGAATAGACCACATCTTAGGCCACAGAGCAATCCTCAACAAGATGTTTGATTTTGTTAATGTTTGCTTTGTGGCCTAATATGTGGTCTATTCTGGAAAGTGTTCCATGTGCTTTGGAAAAGAAAGTATACTTGGCTGCTGTTGGGTACAATGTTTGGTATATGTCCATGAAATCAAGTTGGTTGATTGTAGCATTTAGATCATCCATGTCTTTGTTTAGCTTCTTTCTGGATATTCGGTCCTTCACCGAAAGTGGTGTGTTGAAGTCTCCTACTATTATTGTGGAGCTCTCTCTCTTTTCAATGCTTTTAGAGTTAGTTTTATGTATTTTGGAGCCGTGTTGTAGGGTGAGTAAATATTTATTATAGTTATGTCCTCCTCTTGCATTGACTCTTTAATCATTATATAGTGTCCTTCCTTATCCTTTTTAGTGGATTTTACTTTAAAGTCTATTTTGTCAGAGATTAATATTGCCGCTTCTGTTCTTTTCTGAGTGTTGTTTGCTTGATATATTTTTTCCATCTATCATGGATTGAATTATTTTCCCCAAAAAATGTGTGAGTCATGATTCCCAGTGTTGTATGGTTGTGTACCATTTTGTAATCTGATGTGATTTCCTTATGTGTTGTAAACTCTATCACTATGATGTGGTTATATGTGATCTCCTTATATGTTGTAAATTCTATCACTGTGATGAGGTTATGCTGATGAGGTCTACAAGATTGGATAATGTCTTAAGCTAATCTCTTTCTAGATATAAAGGGAGAAGCAAGCAGAGACACATGTGAACCTCACACCACCAAGAAAGCAGTGCTGGGAGCAGAGCATGTCCTTTGGACCTGAGGTTCTTGTGCAGAGAAGCTCCCAGACCAAGGGAAGATTTATGACATGGACCTTCCTCCAGAGCCTACACAGAAAGAATTCCCTTGGAGCTGACATGCTGAATTTGGACTTATAGCCTACTAGACTGTGAGAGAATAAACTTCTTTTTGTTAAACCCATCCACTTTTTGGTATCTCTGTTAAAACAGCACTAGATGACTAAGACACCATCCTTTGACTTTTAGTTTGCTTGTGTCTTTAAGTCTAAGGTGTGTCTCTTTTAGGCAGCATATAGACGGATCATGTCTTTTTATCCAATCTGCCACTCTCTTGTCTCTTTATTGGTGCATTTAGTCCATTTGCATTCAGTGTAATTATTGATAGGTATGAGTTTAGTGCTGTCATTTTGATGTCTTTTTTTTGTGTGTTGTTCACAGTTACTTTGTTCCACTTAATTTTCTGTGCTGAGTCGTTTTTCTATATGTATTTTCTTTTCATCTTTTTCATTGTTGTTGATTTGGTATTTAATGAGTCTTTTTATTTTTCTTGTTTTTCATTTTGATTTGTAGGGTTGTTAGTTTCCTTTGTGGTTAGCTTAATATTTACCCTTATTTTTCTAAGTTTAAACTGGTCTTTTATTTATTTTTTTCCCTTGACTTCCTCTCCATATGAAAAATCTATATCTACATCTTTTAGTCCCACTTTTTTATTTTAATGTTTTCATCTTTTACATATTAACATCTCTGTTTCCCTATTTTCAGTGTTTCAGTTTTGATTTATTTTTGCAACTTCCCTATCTGGGTTGATATCTGGTTGCTCTGTCCTGTGTTCTAGTCTTGGGTTGTTATCTGATGTTATTGATTTTCTACCCGGAGGACTCCCTTTAATATTTATTTTAATTTGGTTTGGTTTTTGCAAATTCCTTAAACTTCTGTTTGTCTGGAAATGCCCTAATTTCACCATCATATTTGAGAGACAGTTTTCCTGGATATATAATTCTTGGCTGGCAGTTTTTTCCTTCAAGGCTTTATATATGTCATCCCATTGCTTTCTTGCCTGCATGATTTCTGCTGAGTAGTCCAAGCTTATTCTTATTAACTCTCCTTTGTAGACGATTTTTTGTTTATCCATAGCCACTCTTAAAATTCTTTCTATATCTTTGATTTTGGCAAGTTTGATCATAATATGTTTTGGTGACTTTCTTTTGGGATCTACCTTATGTGGGGTTTGATGAGCATCTTGGGTAGATATCTTGTCATCTTTCACGGTATCAGGGAAGTTTTCTGCCAACAAATCTTCAACAATTCTTTCTGTATTTTCTGTTATCCCCCCTGTTCTGGTACTCCAATCACTCATAGGTTATTCCTCTTGATAGAATCCCACATAATTCTTATGGTTTCTTCAATTTTTTTTAAGTTCCTTTCTCTGATTTTTCCTCAAATAAGTTGGTGTCAAGTGCTTTATCTTCAGTCTCACTAACTCTGACTTCCATTACCTCAATTCTGCTCCTATGACTTTCTATTGAATTGTCTACTTCTGAAGTTTTATTGTTAATCTTCTGGATTTCTGATTGCTGTCTCTCTGTGGATTCTTGTGGCCTGTTAAATTTGTCATTATGCTCTTCTCTAATCTCCTTAAGTTCCTTTATTGCTTTGTCTACATTTTGCTAAATTCCTTCCTGATCTCCGTATATTAATCTTATGTATTCTGCCTCCAGTAATTCCAAGAAATCCTCTTCCTCTGGAAAATTTCTAGATTCTTTATTTTGGGAGCTTGCTGAAGCCATCATGGTCTGCCTCTTTATGTAATTTGATACTTACTATTGTCTCCAAGCCATTAATAAGTTATTATATTTATTTTATATTTGCTTACTGTGTCCTAGCCTCTTGATTTGTTTTGTTTTGATATGCCCAAATAGGCTGCTCGTGTGAGTTAGCCCAATCACCAGCAACCCTGAAGCTCCAACGTCCTGCCACCAGGTGGCCAGACCTGCCACTAAGTATGTCAGCCCAGGAGTCCAACCACTCCTCCTGTAGGGGTTCAGCTCAGGCATCCAGTTAGTTGGCCACCAAGTGTGTGGTACAGGCTTGCACCTAAAGTCCTAGACAGGCATGGATGATTGGTGTAGGCACAGGTATCTGGCTGCAGCAGGGGGTCACATACTGAGCAAGGCAGGGGGGTGATCGCCACCCCCAAGTGTCTGGGAGGAAAGCATATCCCTGTTCCCTAGAGTGTATAGGTGGGTGGGTTTTGCAGCTTCACTGAGAACCCAATGCTGTTGGCTGTAAGGACTGGGGGGCACCACTTATTCTTGAGCCTCTGTCACAGGTGGTTAGGTGGCATGAGTGGAGTTAACAGTCCTCAGGCCCCTGATGTAGTTACTTTTAGACCCTGCCTAATGGGCAGAGCAGTGTCAAATGTCACAAACCTGCCACTTCACAGCTGAAACAGTTGAAGTTAGACTTCTGGTATATACCTGTTGTGCTGTGGTAAAGAGGACCTATGCTGTTGAAATGGGCCCACACAAGTCTCTGCAGAGGGAAAGGCACTCCAAGTCCATGGACCCCTTATGCCTGTGCCTAGGCAAACGAGCTGTGCCTACCCTGAGGTCCTGGCTTAGGGGAGGTGGCAGATTATTTTTCCCCCTTTTTGTTAATTTGTTCCCTTTCCAAGGCCAGGAGAATGGCTCAGGTGCATTACAGGTCCTACTTCCAGCCCAGGGGACTCAACAGTCACTGAAGCCATCCCAGACCCAGTGCAGAGCCGTGTGCAAGGAGGTAAATGGGAGAGAATTTTTCCCAAACGGGGGAGGTTTTTGACCTGCATGGTAGGCCAGATACAAGTACTTATCTTTCTCCAGTTGAGGGCTGCTTATCACTGGTTCTGGATGCCCAAGCAGACTCTGCTGCTGGGTCTCTCCCAATGTTGAAAACACCTCCTGAGTACTGCTGCCTGCCTCACCATGCACCAAGAGCTGATCTGGCCTAAGCAGTTCTGGCTCCTGCCAGGTCAGGTGTGACTACTCCTCACTGCTTCTGAACCATCTCTCCCTCCCCCTGCCACTCAGTCTGATTTCTCAACTTTGCCTTTGATGTTCAGGGCTCCTAGATTGTCATATATAATCAATTCATTTGTTTTTTTGGGTCTTTGTTGTAAGAGGGACCACTGGAAGCATCTGAGTACTCCGCCATCCTGGTCCCGCCTCTTCCTTTTCCTTTTGCCTCTTGTAAGATAAAAGGTGGTGCAGGCAACATTCCAGGGAAACTCCCTTTGCATTGGATCAGGGTTGTGACCTTAGTAAGGATGTTACAATCCCACCATAATCCTCTTTAATATAAAATTACAATCACAAAATGGAGGACAACTACACAATACTGGGAATCATGGCCTAACCAAGTAGACACATATTTTGGGGATAGGCACAATTTAATCCATGACAGTCATTAAATTTCAATACTAATATTTCCTAACCAAAGGATTCTTAATTATATAGTTACAACATCTAATTACTTTAACATTGTGGTATGTTATTTGAAAAGAGAGTTTTATGAAAAAGAGAATCAGAAAAATTATAATCCTTAGGGTTGGTTTTTATACCATGATTCTAAAATTCTAGTATAGTTTATATATTTTAATGCTGATAAGAGTTCAACATTTTAGTTGATAACCTGTAGCTAATAGAAATCCTCCGAATGAGTCACAAATTTAAAACATGAATGCGGAGTCTCTCTATGTGCGTCCTGCTAAGTGATGGTAGAATGATGTTGATAGACATACAGATAATGCTATGGTTTTAGTCAGTAAGCTGGTCTTCAGAATATGCCTGATATAGTATTTTGTGAATAATTTCAAACATCTTCATATTTGCTAAAGAATATATGACTATATAATTTCATAAGTTAAATATGGAACCCTGATAGCTCAGTGTTAAGAGCTATGGCTGCTAACCAAAAGGTCGGCAGTTTGAATCCACTAGTTGCTCCTTAGAAACCCTATGGGACAGTTCTATTTTGTCCTATAAGATTGCTATGAGTCAGAAATGACTCAACAGCAAAAGGTTTGGTTTTTTTTTGTTTGTTTGTTTGTTTTCAGGCAAGAATATGGCAATTGAATTGTAGTTTCTCCATTTCTGTCTTATAAATATAACCAAGTTTTAATACAATATGTAACAGATTGTATATTTTTAGCTAACAAGAGTATGAATATAATCAAAAGTTCAAAAATTGAGCTAGATCCACACAAATCCAACATTGGTGATCATTTTATATAGCATAGGATAATTATACATATATTTATATGTATATAAAATTATGTATAACAATTACACATAACAATGTTATAACACTGTTATACATAACAAATCCAACATTGGAGATAGATGGATAGGTAGATAGATGATAGACAGATAAATACATAGATAGATGATTAAAAAAAAAGAAAACCATCACTGAGTTGATTATGACTCATAATGACCCTATAGGACAGAGTAGAATTGCCCTGTAGGGTTCCAAGGAGTGGTTGGTGGATTCAAACTGCTGACCTTTTGGTTAGCAGCTGAGCTCTTAACCACTGTACCACCAGGGCTCCATATAGATGATAGATAGATATAAATAACAAAACTTTCATAATTTTTATAACTTAGGTGTCATTTATAACAATACTGAAAGAAGTTAAATTTTTATGGATTTTATTAGTGCAAAATTTATATTACTCATGTAAAGGTTAACTATATTTTCCAGTTTGCTTGGGGCAGTCCAGGTTTATACCTTTTGTTCTAATTTAAAATATTTTTCATTTCTCTTCCCTCACTTTTCTTATTTAGGTATGTATACCTCATATATATGAATCTCTAGTGTACGATTCACACCCAAATCAAGATAAAGAAAATTTGTATTCTTCAGAAGACTCTCTCATAACACTTCACCAAAATTATCCACAAAGGTAATTGCTATTCTGTTCTCTATTACCTCAGAGTATATTTTTTTAAACAATGCTTACACCTCACATAAGTTGAATCATATACTATATATTTTTTGTGTCTGATTTTTTTCTGTTCAACGTCACATGAAATTAATCCATGTTGTTTCAGGAATCAGTTCATTTATTTTAACTGCTCTAGGTATTCCAATACAAATATAAATATACCAAAATTTATTTACCCATTTAACTGATAATGGGAAAAATCAGCTGTGTATAAAGCTACTATGAATATACTTTTACATGTCTTTTTTCGGTAGATATACTAGTTGTTAGTGGGTATCTAATCAGGAGTGAAATTGACAACTAAGGGTACACTCATATATAGTTTTACTAGAAAACCTGAGAGATCTTTGGTTTTGAACTATAATTTTATTAGTAACGAATAAGAGTATTATTGGTTCCACATACTTGTCAGTTTGGTATTGTTAATCCTTACAGCTTTATTCATTCTGCAGTGACATCACTTCATGGGTTTAATTTCTATTTTTGCCTTCTAATGATGTTGAACAACTTCTTATATGTTTATCAGCCATTTAGAAATATTTTTCTATGAGGTATGTGTTTAAATTTTTGGCCCTTTTTTATTAATTGGGTTGTTAGCTTTTTTCTTATTGATTTGTAGAATTCCTTATAGATTCATGATCAAGTCCTTTTATATAAACTTCAAGTATTTTCTCTGTACCTATGGCTTACCGTTTTACACTTCTATTTAATTTTAATCTAAAGCATTTTATCACTCTTTTTTTTAATCGCTAGTGTTTTCAACTTCTGTTTACAAAGTCTTTGCCTAACCCAAAATCACAGCAAATTTATATTAAGAAAATGAAAAGGTACACAAGACTGGGAAAAAATGTTCCTGACAAAATTCTTGTATTCAGCAAATGAAAAACCCTACAAATCTATAATAAAAAGACAAACAAAAGAATTAAAAAGGGTCTTTTGCTGAACAGTCACTGAACACAATAACATATTTGAATAAATGAAAATATCCCATCATCACGATCTTTTTAAAGGTCCTATTGAATAAATTTTGCAGGTTGGTACACCTAGGAGATCATTTGTTGACTTCATTTGTGACGACTAGCCTTCATTGTGTAGCTACCCCTATGCTCTAAGAATTGGTGGGTAGGCGAGGATTCTGTCTGTCTCTGGGATCTAATCTGTCATATCAACCCAGGTAAGGCAGTGAAAAGTTTTAGATTATTTCCCCTTTTCAGGGCAAAATCCTCCCGCTTATGCTGGGTTTTCTCTTCCACTTGCAATGACCTCAAGGATTAAAGTGATTTACTACTACTACTACCCATTTCCATCCAGTCGATTCCAACTCATAGTGACCCTATAGGACAGAATAGGACTGCCCCACAGGGCTTCCAAGGATCGCCTGGTGGATTCGAACTGCCAACGTTTTGGTTAGCAGCCGTAGCTCTTAACCACTATGCCACCAGTGACTTAGGTCTCTATTTTCCTAAGAAAGTTTTGTTTCACTCTAGAATTTAGTTTATTTAAACATATTTAATTCTTCAGCACTTTTATGTTGTTGCTGTACATCTGGCATATTATTGTTGTTGTGGTAGAAGCAAAGTGCCTTGAAACTTTCTGTATTTTAAGGACATAGAGTATGGTGTCATTTTAAGGACATAGAATATGGTGATAAGTATACTTATGTTTAAACTTGACTTCTACATAGTAGCTATATAGTGTTTAAAAAAAAAAAAAAAAAAAAAAACCTTTATAATTTCTCCAAGTCTACTTTTTTTTTAAATTGGGGATAGAATATCTACTACTCAGGATTGTTTTCAAAATTACCTACAATATATGTGAAAGAGTACTTATTAATGCTCAACCACTTGGCTCTTTGTTTAACACATTATCATAAATATAAGACAAAATGCACGGCTTTCTCACGTACAAGTTACATCAGAATTGTGAATAGTTTTCACCTAACTAGCTAAGTGTATGACAAGACCTAAGGTCAAACATGCTCCTTTTTGTGGACAGTGGACTTTCTGAAAGTACCTCCCTTTGTTACAACATCAAACTGTAATAAATGCTAAGAATATGAGATAATCTATAGCTACTTATTCTTCAGAATTATGGACCCACGGGGAAGAAAGGGAAAATTAAACATCGTATAGGAAACACTGGTGGTGCAGTGGTTAAGTGCTACAGCTGCTAACCAAAAGGTTGGCATTTTGAATCCACCAGGTGCTCCTTGGAAACCCAATGGGGCAGTTGTACTCTGTCCTATAGGGTCGCTATGAGTCAGAATTGACTCCACGGCAATGGGTTTGATTTTTTGGTTTGGGTATAGTATTCTTATTGATTTTAATTGTAAGCATATTATAGACATTGCATGGAAATATTTCTTTCTATTTAGACAATAAGTCTATTAAAATTGCTCAAAGTCATCAATATTTATAATTTTAACTTATATGTCACAAATAATATTTTGTATTGCTTCACAGTGGTCTGTAACTTGTGTTCTTAAGGGATTGAAAGAAGATGTTCAGGGACCACCATGTGTGGGTGTAACTTGATATAAATTTACCTATGGACCAGAGTATATGTTTAAAATATTTTAAATCTGGGTAAGATTTTATTGGATGAAAATTTTGTGCTGCTCAAAAGACATAAAAAAATAATAAATAACACACAAACACATATACATATATCACACATACATAGTCATAAATTCCAGTTAAGAATGAGTAGACTAATGCATTTGTTTAGGACAAACTAAGATCCCTGAGATGAATTTTAATTCTACTAGATAAATATTTTTTTCTGTAGCTCAATAGAAACACGTATAATACTTATACTGTTTTGGTGTTTTTTCCTAATCTAAAGAATTGTGGTATACTTTATATTATAAGGTTGTTATGTGAAATTGTATGAGACAATATATTTAATGTAACATAGTAAACACTCAAGAACTCTATAAATGAAACACGCTTCTTATTATTACTGTATTCTCAGGAAGAAATTATATCTAATATTCTCATAGAAAACTTAATTTTGAAACAAACACTTGTTGCCTTATAGTCTATCATGTTCTTTACAGCTAAAATAAGGATAGCATATTAGAATGGTAATAAGTCTATCACAAGTCTTCTCAAGTGAGAAATAAATAATATTGAAATTTCATCTACTTGTAGTTTGTGACACTTTATTAATACTAGTGTTTATACTTTATGTTTCGGTGTTTATATAATGAATAATAAGATATATGAGAATCATATAGTTTCCTATGTATCTATCAATATGTTCCCGTTGAAGATATGAAATATGCATTTTTTAAATTATTGTAACAATAAATAATTTTTCTACTACCTGGAAACCTAGATTTTGTTTACAGTTCTCACATTAGCAGATCCTATCTTTACTTTAATTCTTGGATAAAAACAGAGGAGATTTCAGTAGCTCAATGGCGAGACAATTAATACTTTTATTTTTTTGGGATCTTTTCCTCATCTAAACAATTTTGGTATAGTTAATATCTACATTATAATGTTGTTGTAAGTATATATGAGACAATATATTTAATTATATTTAGTGTCAAATAGTGCTGAATATTTTTGTGCGTATGATTTGTATACAGGTGTTAACATTAGGCTAATAATTATTTGTTTTTATTAAAATGTGTTTTTTTCTGTTCTTAAATGAATTTAATTGACACAACAATAGTTTTTAAACGATAAATTTGTAATCCTCATGAGAAATGTAAACATTTGAAGGTTAAAACCAAGAAACATTTTGTTAATTTTCACAATTAACTGTGGGTGTTAATTAACAATATCATCTCTAACTGTGATCTATTTTATCTTTAGTATCTATCCATTCAGAATTTGTTTATAAAATGCCATATCTGGGCTGGGTCATACACTACACATGTGACTTTATAAACAATTGTGAATAGGTAGACCATTTCATCCATCACAGGCCTAAAAGTTGGTCTCAGGGATGCAAGCACTAAAGAAGTAAGTATAAATATAGTGTGAAAGTGCTTTAACAAAGTCCGTACAGGGACTATGGGAGCACAAGGGAAACTGTCTAACGTGGGACTAAAGGGTAAGGGAATTCATCACCACTCCTATTTAACATTGTTCTGGAAGTCCTAGCTAGAGCAATAAGGCAAGAAAAAGAAATAAAGGGCATCCAAATTGGTAATGAAGTAGTTAAACTTTCCCTATTTGCATATGATATGATACTGTACACAGAAAACCCAAAAGACTCCACAAAAAAAAACTACTGGAACTAATAGAAAGATTCAGCAGAGTAGCAGGATACAAGATAAACATACAAAAATCAGTTGGATTCCTATACACAAATAAAGAGAATAATGAAAAGGAAATCAGGAAAACAATAACATTTATAATAGCCCCTAAAAAAAATAAAATATTAGGAATAAATCTAACCAGAGATGTAAAAGACCTACACAAAGAAAACTACAAAACATTACTGCAAGAAGTCAAAAGAGATCTACATAAATGGAAAAACATACCATGCTCATGGACAGGTAGACTCAACATTGTGAAAACTACAATTCTACCCAAAACAATGTACAAATACAATGCAATCCCTATCCAAATACCAACAGTATCTTTTAAAGAGATGGCAAAACTAATCACCGACTTTATATGGAAAGGGAAGAAGCCCCAGATAAATAAAGCACTACTGAAGAAGAAGAATAAAGTAGGAGGATTTGTACTACCTGACCTCAGAACCTACTATACAGCTATCGTAATCAAAACAGCCTGGTACTGGTACAATGACAGATACGTTGATCAATAGAAAAGAATTGAGAACCCAGATGTAAATCCATCCACCTACTGTCACCTGATCTTCGACAAAGTCCTAAAATCCATCAGATGGGGAACAGATAGTCTTTTTAACAAATGGTGAGGGAAAACTTGATGTCCATCTGCAAAAAACTGAAACAGGACCCATACCTCACCCCATATACAAAAAACTAATTCAAAATGGATCAAAGAACTAAATATAAAGCCAAAACTATAAAGTTCATAGAAAAAAAATAGGATCAATGCTAAGGCCCTAATACATGGCATTAACAGGATACAAACCATAACCAAGAACACACAAACTCCAGAAGATAAGCTAGATAATTGGGATCTTCTAAAAATCAAACACCTATGGTCTTCAAAACACTTCACCAAAAGAGTAAAAAGACAAGCTACAGACTGGGAAAAAAATTTTGGCCATTACAAATCAGACAAAGGTCTAATCTCTAAAGTCTACAAGAAAATGCAACACCTTTACAACAAAAAGACAAATAATCCAATTAAAAAATGGGTAAAGGAAATGGACAGACACTTCACCAAAGAAGACATTCAAGCAGCCAACAAACATGAGGAAATGCTCGCGATCACTAGGCATTAGAGAAACGCAAATCAGAACCACAATGAGATACCATCTCACCCCGGCATTACTGGTACAAATAAAAAAAAAAACTGGTAATAACAAATATTGGAGAGGCTGTGGGGTGATAGGAACACTTATGCACTGCAGGTGGGAATGTAAAATGACACAATCATGTTGGAAAATGATATGGTGCTTCCTTAGAAAGCTAGAAATAGAAATACCATACTATCCAACAATCCCACTCCTAGGAATATATCCTAGAGAAATAAGAGCCGTCACATGAATAGACATATGAACACCCATGTTCATTGCACCATTGTTCACAATAGCAAAAAGATGGAAACAAGCTAGATGCCCATCAACAGATGAGTAATAAACAAACTATGGCACATACACACAATAGAGTATTATGCAACGTTAAAAAACAATGATGAATCTGCAAAGCATCTCATCACATGGATGAAACTGGAGGACATTATGCTGAGTGAAATAAGTCAATCTCAAAGGGCAAATATTGTATGAGATCACTACTGTAAAAACTCATGAAAAGTTTACACGCAAAAAGAAACAATCTTTGATGGTTATGAGGGATAGGAGGTGTGGGGTGAATACTAAATGGATAATAGGTAAGTGGTATCTTTGGTGAAGGGTAAGACAGTACACGATACTGGGGAAGACAGCACAACTTGTACAAGGTAAGGTCACGGAAGCTCCATAGACGCATTCAAACTCCCTGATGGACCGAATTGCTGGGCTGAGGGCTGTGGGGACCATGGTCTGGGGGAACATCTAGCTCAATTGGCATAGCATAGTTTATAAAGACAATGTTCTACATTCTACCTTGGTGAGTAGTGTCTGGGGTCTTAAAAGCCTGTGAGCAGCCATCTAAGATACTCCACTGGTCTCACTCTTTCAGGAGCAAGGGACAATGAAGAAAACAAGACACAAGGGAAACATTAGTCCAAAGGATTAATGGACCACAACTACCACGGCTTCCACTAGACTGAGTCCAGTACAACTACATGATATCCGGCTATCACCACGGACTGCTCTGACAGGGATCACAGTGAGAGTACCAGACAGAGATGGAGAAAAATGTAGAAGAAAATTCTAACTCACAAAAAAATGACCAGACTTACTGGCCTAACAGAGAATGGAGAAACCTTGAGAGTATGGCCCCTAGACACCCTTCTAGCTCAGTCACTCCAGAGGTTCTCCCTTCAGTCAAAGATCAGACATAAAGCAAAAGGAGAGTAATGGGGCTCAACATCCCAGGGACAAGGACTAGAAGGCAGGAGGGGACAGGAAAGCTAGTAATAGGGAACCCTAGTTTGAGAAGGAAGACTGTTGACATGTTCTGGGGTTTCCATAACACAATATGTAGACTAACTGTTTGATGGGAAAATATTTGTCCTGTAAACCTTCATCTAAAGTACAATTAAAACAAACAAAAAAAAGCTAAACTAAAACTAATAAAAAATAAATAAATAAAAGGTAAGGGCAGATTTCACAGATAAAGTTAAATGAAAGTTAATACATAAATGATGTGTTAAAATTAGTTAGGATAGTCATGATCAAATGATTATATATATATGCAGGTGTGTGCATGTACATGTGTTTGTGTGTAGTTTTTCACCATATTTGAAGAAGCATAACAAATATGTATAAAGCTCTGAATATGAAAAATTACAGCATATATTAGAACTGCAAGAGATTCAAAGGGATTCAATATGGTTGGCCATATACTGTGACATGATGAGGCAAGGGAGACAAAAAATAATATATGTATGGAATTCCTTATTATGTTCTTTTCACCTAAGGGCACATTGAGGATGTCATCTATGCAGAAGAGATGGGAGATTTGTATATATAATGGGGTTGATCAAATAAGTAAACATATTAAAGATAATGATTTCTTTTCAGAGAAAGAATTTACAAATACAGAAAGGGAGAGAAACAGAACAATCTCTGTCATGTTGGATTGGAATTGTAGGTATCAATGTGAATTCATGTTTTTAAATATGTAGATTTGTATATATGGATAATTCTGTGCACAGCCTCTAACTCTAACCCTAACCCTAACCTTAACCCTAAGCCTAACCCTAACTCAACAACAATACATCAATATGAAAGAGTACATCTAATGCCCAAATCTTGACATCTAACACCTTTCACCAGTAAAAGAAACCAGAGGCACTTTTTGAAGAATTGGCTGGCTTCAGGACTACGGCAAGCAAGATTCAAGATAAGCCTGAAACATTTTGTTGTGCCAAAAAGCAAGTAAATGCTCAAGGAATTATCAACACATGTCAGAAGGACAAAATCTAGATTAAAGGGGCTCCACAAGCCAAACACAGGGCAATTTGAACATAAAAGTACATTATATTAATGGTTAATCATTCATTATGTACATCAGTGAACATGAATCTAGACAATTATGCATTTACAAATGAATATATTGAAAGTTTGGTGTGAAACAAGATATTTATTTACAATGCAAAAATACCTCCCCACAAAATCCTTAGTTAGTTACAAAATAAAATTATAACTTTAGAGCCTGTCAGACATAGTTTTAACCAAAGGATCAAAGTGATAATCACCAGCAAGGAACAAATTAAAATTGTATGCCACCTAAAAGATTCAATAAGAAGTGTTCAGCATTATTTCTACGATATTCCTGCCAAAGATACATAACCTGAATCTAATCAGAAAAACTCAGTTGATAAACAGTCTGCATAATAAGTGTCCTGTATTCTTAAAAACCCCCATGCATCTGTCAGTGTGTCACACTATAGGGGCTTGTGCATTGCTGTTATGCTTGAAGCTATGACACCGGTATTTCAAATACCAGCAGGGTCATCCATGGTGAACAAGTTTCAGCTGAGCTTCCAGGCTAAGACAGACTGAGAAGAAGGACTGTGGTTCTACTTTTGAAAAAAGTTAGCAAGTGAAAACCTTATGAATAGTGGCAGAACATTGTCTGATATAATGCCTGAAGATGAGCCACTCAGGTTGGAAGGCACTCAAAATAAGACTAGGGAAGAGCTTCCTCCTTAAAAGAGTCTATGTTAATGACACTGATGGAGTCAAGTTTGGGGACCTTCATTTGCTGATGTGGCATGACTCAAAATGAGAAGAAACAGCTACAAATATCCATTAATAATAACAATGTGGCATGTACGAAGTATAAATCTAGGAAAATTGGAAATCATCAAAAATGAAATGGAACGCATAAACATCGATATCCTAGGCATTAGTGAGCTAAAATGTACTGGTATTGGCCATTTTGAATCAGACAATCATATGTCGCAGCAGCGACGGTTGTCGGGGCGGTGGAGACAATAACCAATGCCACAACTCTTACAGAGAAGTGGGGCCAGGAGGGTCACTCTGAGGAGTCAAACCGCGGCTTCAGTCCCAGGAGTTTATTTTATAGTCAATACAGCAAACAGTGAAGCAAATAACAGAACAATGGGCTTTGGGTGAATAACAATAAATTTCGGGCAAGGGATGAGGAATTCAGGTAAACAAGCCAATCAGTAATGGGTTTGGAAAAACAAGTCGTGATGAGTCTCAACATGTTGGGGACAAGTCTCAACATGTTGTGCAGCATAGAAGCCTTTATACATCCATATTTTAATGGCACATATCCCCATAATCATATGATCTACTATGTGGGGAATGACAAATTGAAGAGGAATACATCACATTTATCGTCAAAAAGAACATTTCAAGATGTATCCTGAAGTACAACACTGTCAGTGATAGGATAATATCCATAGGCCTACAAGGAAGACCAGTTAATACGAGTATTATTCAAATTTACACACCAACCACTAAGGCCAAAGATGAAGAAATCGAAGATTTTTACCAACTTCTTCAGTCTGAAATTGATCGAACATGCAATCAGGATGCATTGATAATTACTGGTGATTGTAATGTGAAAGTTGAAAACAAAGAAGCATTGGTAGTTGGAAAATATGGCCTTGGTGATAGAAATGATGCCGTAGATTGCACGATAGAATTCTGCAAGACCAATGACTTCTTCATTGCAAATACTTTTTTTCACCAACATAAACGGTGCCTATACACATGGACCTCGCCAGATGGAATACACAGGAATCAAATCGACTAAATCTGTGGAAAGAGATGATGGAAAAGCTCAACATTATCAGTCAGAACAAGGCCAGGGGCATGAACTGCTGATATGCAAGTTGAAGTTGAAGTTGAAGAAAATAAGAACAAATCCACCGGAGCCAAAGTACAACTTTGAGTATATCCTCCTGAATTTAGAGACCACCTCAAGAATAGATTTGACACATTGAACACTAATGACAGAAGACCAGATGAGTTGTGGAATGACATCAAGGACATCATACATGAACAAAGCAAGAGGTCATTAAAAAGACAAGAAAGAAAGAAAAGACTAAACTGGGTGTCAGAAGAGACTCTGAAACTTGCTCTTGACAGTAGAGTAGCTAAATCGAATGGAAGAAATAATGAAGCAAAAGAGCTGAAAAAAAGTTTTCAAAGTAAAGTATAAAATGAAATATGCAAGGATCTGGAGATAGAAAACCAAAAGGGAAGAACACATGTGGCATTTCTTAAGTTGAAAGAACTGAAGAAAAACTTCAAACCTCGAGTTGCAATATTAAAGGAGTTTATGGGGGAAAATACTAAAGGATGCAGGAAGCATCAAAAGAAAGTGGAAGGAATACACCGAGTCACTGTACTAAAAAGAACTGGTCAACATTCAACCATTTCAGGAGGTAGCATATAATCAATAAATGATGGTATTGAAGGAAAAGGTTCAAGCTTACCTGAAAGCACTGGTGAAAAACAAGCCTCCAGGAATTGATGGAATACCAATAGAGATGTTTCAACAAATGGATGCAGTGCTGGAAGTGCTCACTAGTCTATGCCAAGAAATTTGGAGACAGCTACCTTGCCGACCAACTGGAAGAGATCCATATTTGTACCCATTCCAAAGAAAGGTGATCCAATATAATGCAGAAATTATAGAATAATATCATTAATATCACAAATAAGTAAAATTTTGCTGAAGATTATTCAAAAGCAACTGCAGCAGTACATCAACAGGGAACTGCCAGAAATTCAAGCTGGATTCAGAAGAGCCTGTGGAACAAAGGATATCATTGCTGATATATGGATCCTGACTGAAGCTAAGAATACCAAAAAGTTATTTATCTGTGTTTAATTGAGTATGCAAAGGCATTAGACTGTGTGGATTATAACAAATTATGGACAACATTAATAACAATGAGACTTTCAGAACACTTAATTGTCCTCATGAGAAACTTGTACAAAGACCAAGAGGCAGTCATTCGAACAGAACAAGGGGATACTGCATGGTTTAAAATCAGGAAAGGTGTGCATCAGAGTTGTATCCTTTAATTGTACTTATTCAATCTGTATGCTGAGCAAATAATCCAAGAAGTGGGCTATATGAAGAATGGGGCATCAGGATTGGAGGAAGACTAATTAACAACATGTGTTATACACATTTATCTTTAAAAAGAACATTTCAAGATCTTTCCTGAAGTACAACACTATGCACATGACACAACCTTTCTTGCTGAAAGTGAAGAGGACTTGAAGCATTTACTGATGAAGATCAAAGACCACAGTCTTCAGTATGGATTACACTTCAACATAAAGAAAACAAAAATCCTCATAACTGGACCAATAAATAGCATCATGATAAACGGAGAAAATATTGAAGTTATCACAGATTTCATTTTACCTGAGCCAGCAATCAATGTCCATGGAAGCAGCAGTCGAGAAATCAAAGGATGCATTTCATTGGGTAAATCTGCTGCAAATGATAGCTCGGAAGTGTTAAAAGGCAACAATGGCATTCTAAGGACTAAGGTGCACCTGAGTCAAGTCATGGTGTTTTCAGTTACCTCGTATGCATGTGAAAAGATGACAATGAATAAGGAAGACCGAAGAAGAATCGATGCCTTTGAATTACAGTGTTGGTGAAGAATATTGAACATAAACATGGACCTCCAGAAGAACAAACAAATCTGTCTTGGAAGATGTACAGCGAGAATGCTCCTTATAAGCAAGAATGGGGAGACTTTATCTCACATACTTTGGACATGTTATCCGGAGGGACCAGTCCTTGGAGAAGTACATCATGCAGAGTAAAGTGTCAGCGAAAAGAAGGAAGACCCTAAATTAGATGGATCGCAACAGTGGCTGCAACAATGAAATCAAGCACAACAACGATTGTGAGAATGGTGCAGGACGGGGCAGAGTTTCGTTCTGTTTTAAATAGGGTTGCTGTGAGTCGGAACTGACTCAATGGCACCAAACAACAATAACATTCTTAAAAAGAGTTGAAATTGAAAGTTAAGAGAAGACAAACTTATTTTTCAGACTAAAAGAGACAAAATAGAAATGACAATAAAGACAGCTTGTGAATCTATATAAGCTTCTTTTGTTGGGGGTGATTGTGGAAATCTGAAATCTGAATTTGGTATGAAGATTAGGTAATAAGATTCTATGAATATTAATTTCTTAATTTTGATGGCTGTATTAGTGGCACAACGGTTAAGCACGTGGCTTGCAGTTCAAACCTACCCAGTGGCTCTGGAAGAAACACTTGGCAGTCTGCTCCCGTAAAGATTACAGCCTAGAAAACCCTATGATGTGTTCTACCCTGTCACATGGGATTGCTATGAATGGAAGCCTAGTTAATGGCACCTAACGACAACAATTTTGTTTATTTATGAAAATATCCTTGTTTGTATGAAATACATGCAAAAATATTGGGGGATAATGAGGCATCATCACCATAATTTGCTATCAAATATTTAAGGAAAAACGTGAGTTTTTTAAATAGTATTATAAACTTTTCTATAAACTCATGATTGTTTCAAAATAATGAATATCTATCAATATGTATATAATATGTAATGTATAAATATTGCCTAGTTATGTAACTTATATAAAATATATAATTTATATAAACAATAATTATGTTATATAGTATGTACATTGAATATAATTTACATATATTTACATTAGATATCTACCATGCATCTGACAGTTTGTTGTACCGTGATGACTTGCAGGTTGCTGTGATACTGTAAGCTATGTCACCAGTATTTCAAGTACCAGCAAGGTCACCCATGGCGGACATATTTCAGCAAAGCTTTCAGACTAAGACAAACTAGGAAGAAAGACTTGGTGGTCTACTTTTGAAAAAATTGGCCAGTGAAAACCTTATGAACAGCAGCAGAACATTGATATACAGCCAGAAATTGACCCCCTCAGGTTGGAAGGCACTCAAAATATGACTGGGGAAGAGCTACCTCCTCAAAATAGAGTCATTGTTTATGAAGTGGATGGGGTCAAGCTTTTGGAACCTTCGTTTGCTGATTTGGCACAATTCAAAATGAGAAGAAATAGCTGTAAACATCCATTAATAATTAGATCATGGAATGTATGAAATATGAATCTAGGAAAATTAGAACTTGTCAAGAATGAAATGGAAAGCATAAAGATCGATATACTAGGTATTAGTGAGCTGAAATTGACTGGCATTGGCCATTTTGAATCAGACAATCGTATGGTCTACTATGCCAGGAATGACAAATTGAATATAAATGGCATCACATTCATAGCTGAATAGAACGTCTAAACATCTATCCTGAATTACAAGGCTATCAGTGAGGGGAAAATATCCATACACCTAAAATGAAGACAAGTTAATAGGATTATTATTCAAATTTATATACCAACCACTAATGATAAAGATGAGGAAATTGAAGATTTTTACCAACTTCTGCAGTCTGAAATTGATCAAAAATGCAATCAAGGTACATTGAGAATTACTGGTGATTGGAACCTAAAAGTTGGAAACAAAAAAGAAGGATCAATAGTTGGAAAATATGGTGTCAGGGATTGAATTATGTCCCCAAAAAAATGTGTGTATCGATTTGGCTAGGGCATGATTCCCAGTATTGTGTGGTTGTACTCCATTTTCTGATTGTAATTTTATGTTAAATAGGATTAGGGTGGGATTGTAACACCCTTACTAAGGTCACATCCCTGATCCAATGTAGAGGGAGTTTCCCTGGGGTGTGGCCTGCATCACCTTTTATCTTACAAGAGATAAAAGGAAAAGGAAGCAAGCAGAGAGTGGGGGACCTCATACCACCAAGAAAGCAGTACCAGGAGCAGAGCACGTCCTCTGGACCCAGAGTCCCTATACGGAGAAGCTCCTGGTCTGGGGGAAGATTGATGAGAAGGCCGACAGCGAGAGAAAACCTTCCACTGGAGCTGATGCCCTGTATTTGGACTTTTAGCCTACTTTACTGTGAGGGAATAAACTTCTCTTTGTTAAAGCCATCCACTTATGGTATTTCTTTTATAGCAGCACAAGATGCCTAAGACATATGGCCTTACTGATAGAAATGACACCGGAGATCACATCATACAACTTTGCAAGACCAATGACTTCTTCATTGCAAAAAACTTTTTTCAACAACATAGACAATGACTATACACCAGGACCTCACTGGAAGGAAAACACAGGAATCAAATCAACTACATCTGTGGAAAGAGACAATGGAAACGCTCAATATCATCAATCAGATCAAGGCCAGGAACTGACTTCAGAACAGATCATCAGTTGCATATGCAAGTTCAAGGTAAAGCTTAAGAAAATGACAAAAAATCAATGAGAACCAAAATATGACCTTGAGTATATCCCACCTGAATTTGGAGACAGTCTCAAGAATAGATTTGACACATTGAACACTAATGACCAAAGACCAGAGGTGTTGTGGGATGACTTCAAGGACATCATATATGAATAAAGCAAGATGTCAGTAAAAGGACAAGAATGAAAGGAAAGACCTAAATGGTTACCAGAAGAGACTCTGAAACTTGCCCTTGAACATAGGGTAGCTAAAGCAAATGGAAGAAAGAAACTGGCAAACCCAAGATAGGCAGGCTGGAGGGAAGGCTCCTGCTCACAGGCTGTGAAGGTCAAAGAATTCCAAGATCAGGAGGAAAAGACTGCAAGGTTTCTCCTGATTCATGTAGGTTCACTGGCTGGCAAACCCAAGATCAGCAGGTCGGGGAGCAGGACTCTTGCTCACAGGCTGTGAAGACAGACGAATCCCAAGATCGAAAGGTAAGCTGCTAGCTCAAGTCCCAAGAACCAGAAGTGAGACAACAAGAGGCAGCTGCTGGACCCAGAACAGGCCAAAAACCTTGGCAAGGCAAGCAGAAAGGAAGTAGCTGGAGGAGGGCAGAGAGATGAAGACTGAGGGGGCAGTGAGCCACCACAGGCCCCGTCCCTGCCAGTGCCACTCAGCAGATTCCATCATGGGGGTGATCATATACCAAATTTCAACAGGGAAGTGATCACAACATTATACAACTGTCAAAGCACCGGTAATCATGGCCTAGCCAAGTTGACATACAATCTTAATCATTGCACATGACATGTCTCAGGCTGAAATAACTGAATCAAAACTTCAAGCCTTGATTTGTAATATTGAAGGACAATATGGGCAAAATATTGAATGACTCAAAAAACTTCAAAAGCAAATGGAAGGTATACACAGAGTCACTGTACCAAAAGAAATTGGTCGACCTTCAGTCATTTCAGAGGGTAGAACATGATAAAGAACTAATGATATTGAAGGAAGAATTTCAAACTGTATTGAAGGGAAAGATGAAAAACAAGGCTCCAGGAATTGAAAGAATGCCACTTGAGATGTTTCAACAAACAGATGCAGTACTGGAGGTGCTCATTCATCTATGTCAAGAAATTTGGAAGACAGCTACTTGGTCAACTGACTGGAAGAGATCCATATTTGTGTTCATTCCAAAGAAAGGTGATCAAATGGAATGGGGAAATTATCGAACAATATCATTAATATCACAAATAAGTAAAATATTTACGAAGATCATTCAAAAGTGGTTGCAACAGTACATCCATAGCAAACTGCCAGAAGTTCAAACCTTATTCAGAAGAGGACATGGAACAAAGGATATGATTGCTGATGTCAGATGGATCTTGGATGAAAGCAGAGAATACCAGAAAGATGTTTGTCTATGTTTTATTGACTATGTAAAGGCATTCAATTGTGTGGATCATAATAAATTATGGATAACTTTGTGAAGAATTGGAATTCTGGAACACTTAATTGTGATCATGTGGAACCTATACTTAGACCTAGAGGTCTAACAGAACAAGGGGATACTGTGTGATTTAAAATCAGGAGATGTGTACCTCAGGGTTGTATCTTCTCACCATAGTTATTCAGTCTGGATATTGAGCAAAGAATCCGAGAAGCTGGACTTTATGAAGAAGAACACAGCTTCAGGATTGGAGGAAGAGTCATTAACAACCTGCAATAGGCAGTTGACACAACCTTTCTTGCTGAAAGCGAGGAGGACTTGAAGTACTTACTGATGAAGACCAAAGGCTACAGTCCTCTGTATGGATTACACTATAACATAAAGAAAACAAAAATCCTCACAATAGGACCAATACGTAACAGAATGATAAAGGGATATATTTTGAAATTGCCAAACATTTCATTTTATTTGGAGCCACAATCAATGCCCACAGAAGCAGCAGTCAAGAATTCAAAAGATTAATTGCATTGTGCAAATCAGCTGCAAAAGACTTCTTTACGCAGTCTGGCAAAATGGCGCTCTAGGCAGAAGCATGACACCGTCCTCCACAACAAAGATCCAAAAAACTAAGCCGAACAGAGAAAACAACAATCTAGAAACCCTAAAATCTCAAATGAAGAGATAAAGAACTCAGCCAAGCACCAAATGGAGTGAGAAAACTGACAGAGAATGGAGAGCTAGGAGAGATTCATGCAGAGGTCCCCTATCAGCTAACACAGCTCAGATCTGCCATGTTGGACTCCTATCAGAGACCAGCAAACAGGGGGTACGAGAAAGCAGCTTCACAGAGCTTCCAGTGGGAGACAAAACAACCGATAATTTGAGATATATGCTTTCCCACCCCCCACCCTTCTTCACCCCCACTTGGCCTCCTCTGCTTCCTGCGGCCACAATCTCTTGTCTGGGAAGCACCAGTTGCTTGGATTCCACCCACCCGAACTGGCCGGCTCACTGAGTGTCATTTGTTGGCTGCTGGTGTTGCTTTTTTCTGCTTCTTTTGATTTCTTACTTACCTTTCACCACCTCTCCCTCCTTTCGCTCAAATACCTGGCTCCATGAGCCATATTTGCTTCTTCCTGAGGGGCTGCGGAGTTCTGTTCGAGTGTGGAGCTGCTTCCCGGTCTGGGCTGCCATGCTGGTGGGATCCTGGGGGCTTTTGTTTGTTTGTTTGTATTGAATGGTTTGTTTGTTTTCTTTTCTTTTTCTTGAGTTGGGAGCCTGTTCTGGCCAGGCGGTGCTGCGTGGCTTGGAAACTACCCTGTCAGCTTGCACATACGTGCAGAGGGATCCCTGAGGGCATTTCTCTTTTTGCTGTTTTTTTTTTTTTTTTCTGTTTTTCTGGGGGCTTTTGTTGTTCTTTTTTTTTAAAATTTGTTTTGTTTACATTTCCCTCTTTTTCCCTTTCTTCATTACTCAGATTCTCATCCCTCTATACTTTCCTTCTTTTTCTGTTCCCTGAATACCTGGCACTGAATACCTCTATGCCTTCTAGCCAGGCTGTACTGCAACACCTGGGATCCCTGGGAGTTTTGTACTGCAACACCTGGGATCCCTGGGAGTTTTGCTGTTCTTTTGTCTTTCTAATTGTTATTTCTTCATTTTTTTCTTCTTATTCCTCTTTTTGTTTTTCTCCATTTCATAGTCTCTCATCTCTCCACTGCAACAGCAAGCTCCCCTAGCACACTTTTTTCTTTGTTTGTGAGTTTTTGGCTCCTGTTCCTCTCTCCTCTCTGTCAGGTCCATCTTATCTCCACACATAACAATCCCCCCCCCTACATCCTGCCTACCTGCACCGTGTGCTTAACATCACACCACCAAACAGCACAGGCATGGCCTACTGGAACCTGGCCTGCACTGATTACCGACCAGCTCTGGTGGCTGTACTAAGTGCCACAAACAACCTGTCCCAGTAATTCCTCTTCAGCTAGACCTGCCCTGCCATAGCATATCTGAGTGACTGACCCTGCCAATTGGAGAAGGAGTCAGAAAGTATTGTGCCCACAGATGAGCAAACAACAAAGAAAACACAGCCTGCTTGCTCAGACATAGCCAAATTTAAAAAAAAAAAAAAAGGGACAAAACAAACAAATCTACAATCAATAAACAAGAAAAATAACTACTGAATGCCCCAAAGACAACATATAATATCAAAACATTTACAAAAACAAGACAGGATGGTTCTAGTAGGCATCCAAAATAAAACACCAGATGACTTTCCAGTGGAAGAAAAGGCACTAGAATTACAAGACAGGAAATTCAAATCTCTGATAATCAGAATTCTCCAAGAGCAGAAGCAAAAAGCAGACAGAAAGGAAGAAAAAAAATACAAATTCATGGAAAATAAAGGCAAAAAACTGGAAGAATTCAGGAAAATAATGCAGCAACAAAATGCCAAAATAGATTCACAACTAGAAATTATACAAAGACACCAATTAGAAATCCAAAAGATAAACAACAAGATTTCAGAAATGGATGGTGTCACAGAACGGCTGAGAAGCAGATTTGAAACGGTGGAAGACAGGATCAGTGGAATTGAAGACAAACACTTGCATACAACCCTTTTGAGGAAAACTCAGAAAAAAGAACAAAGAAAAATGAAGAGACCATGAGAGTTATGTGGGATACAATCAAAAGCAAAAATTTGCAGGTGATTGGAGTTCCAGAAAAGGGGGAGAAAACAGAAAACACAGAGAGGATCATTGAAGAACGGCTGACAGAAAACTTCTCCAATATCATGAAAGATGAAAAGCTGGCCAACCAAGAAGCTCAATGAACCCCATATAAAATAGACAACAAAAGAATATCACCAAGGCATATCATAATCACACTCCCCAAAACCAAAGACAAACAAAGAATCCTGAGAGCAGCTTGTGAAAAACAAGAAGTCACATACAGAGGAGAAACAATAAGACTAAGCTCTGATTATTTGGTAGAAACCATTCAGGCTAGAAGGCAATGGGGTGACATATATAAAATCTTGAAAGAAAAAAAATTGCCAGCCAAGAATAATATATCCTGCAAAACTCTTGTTAAAACATGATGGTGAAATTAGCTGATTTCCAGATAAACAGAAATTAAGGGAATATGTAAAACCAAATCAAAATTACAAGAATTATTAAAGGGAGTTCTTTGATCTGAGAACAAACAACTTCAGCTCACAGGCAGAATGTAGGACGCAGGATCGTACCAGCCAGATACCAGTCTAGGAAATGACGTCTCAAGGACTATCCAAAACCAAAAGAAATACAACAGGGAATCAGAGCAGTTAATCAGTAAATGACAACAACATCAAAACAATAAAAGAGGGAATAAACAGTATAGGTATAGAACCTTCTAATGGAGAGGAAGGTAAGGTGATACCAAGTAACAGTAGACTGCTTCAAACTTAGAAAGATAAGGGTAAAATTCATGGTAACCACAAAGAAAGTTAACAAACATACTAAAAAATAAAGAGGAAAAACATGAAGTCTCAGCAAAAACAAAACCTACAAAAACAAAAGAAATTAAAAAAAAAAAAAAAAACCCACAAACAAAAGTAACTCAGCACAGGAGAGCAAGAAGAACAAGGAAAATGACAGCACCAGAAACAAAAAGCAGTACAAAATGACAGCAACAAACTCACATCTATCAATAATGACACTGAATGTAAATGGACTCAATGCGTCCATAGAGATGGAGAGTGACAGAATCGATAAGAAAACAGGAACCATCAATATTCTGTCTACAAGAGACACACCTTAGAAACAAAGAGGTGAATTTATTAAAAGTCAAAGGTTGGAAAAAAATATATCGAGCTAACAACTACCAAAAAGGAACAGGAGTGGCAATACTAATCTCAGATAAAATAGACTTTAAAACAGAATCCACCATAAAAGACAAAGAAGGACACTATTAATAACTAAAGGGATTATCCATCATGAAGACATAGCCATAATAAACATCTACGCACCCAAAGACAGGGCTCCAAAATACATAAAACAAACTCTAACAACACTGAAAAGAGAAATTGACAGTTCCACAATAATACTAGGAGACTTCAACACACCACTCTCAGTAATGGACAGAACAACTAAGAAGAAACTCAGCAAAGATACAGAAGACCTAAAGAGTAAAATCAGCCAACTTGACCTCATAGACATATATAGAACACTCCATCCAACTGCTGCAAAATACACATTCTTTTCCAATGCACATGGAACGTTCTCCAGAATAGACCACATCTTAGGCCACAAAACAATCCTCAAAAAGAACCAAAACGTTGAGATAATTCAAAGTATCTTCTCTGACCATTTGCCATTGAGGTAGAAATTAACAACAGAAAGAACAAGGATAAAAAATCAATTACATGGAAACTGAATAATACACTGCTGACACATTACCGGGTAATAGAAGAAATCAGAGATGGAATCAAAAAATTCCTAGAATCAATTGAGAATGAAAACCAGTCATACCAAAACCTTTAGGACACAGCAAAGGCAGTCCTCAGAAGACAATTTATAGCAATAGAAGCACACATCAAAAAAGAAGAAAGGGACAAAATCAAAACATTAACTACACAACTCAAACAAATAGAAAGAGAAAAGCAAAAAAATCCCACAGCCACTGGAAGAAAGGAAATAGTAAAGATCAGAGCAGAAATAAATGAAATAGAGAAGAGAAAAACAATAGGAAGAATCAACAAAGCCAAAACTTGGTTCTCTGAAAGAATCAACAATATCAACAAAGCACTGGCCAGACTGACAAAAGAAAAACAGGAGAGGACACAAAAAACCCAAATAAGAAATGAAATGGGGGACGTTACAACAGATGCAACTGAAATAAAAAGGATTATAACAGAATATTATGAAAAACTATACTCCAACAAATTTGAAAACCTAGATGAAATGAATAAGTTTCTAGAAACACACTACCTACCCAAACTACAACAAAGTGATGTTGAAAATCTGAACAGACCCATAACAAGAGAAGAGATTGAAAAGGTAATCAAAAAAATCCCAACCAAAAAAGCCCTGGCCCAATGGCTTCACTGGAGAATTCTACAAAACATTTACAGAAGAGCTTGTAGCAGTACTACTCTAGCTATTTCATAGCATAGAAAAGGGAGCAACACTTCCAAATTCATTGTATGAAGCCGGCATAATGCTGATACCAAAAGCAGGCAAAGACGTCACAAAAAAAGAGAATTAGAGACCAATATCCCTCCTGAATATAGATGCAAAAATTCTGAACATAATTCTAGCCAACACAATTCAGCATCATATCAAAAAACAAATACACCACGACTAAGTAGGATTCATACCAGGTATGCAAGGATGGTTCAACATTAGAAAATCAATCAATGTTATCCACCACATAAATAAAAGGAAAAAAAAAAAAGAATCACATGGTTATCTCAATTGACACAGAAAAGGCATTTGACAAAGTCCAACACCCATTCCTGATAAAAACTCTCAATAAAATAGGTATAGATGGGACATTTCTCAACATAATAAAGAGCATTTATGCAAAACCAATGGCCAACATCATTCTTAATGGAGAGAGGCTGAAAACATTCCCCTTGAAAACAGGAACAAGACAAGTGTGCCCTTTATCACCATTCCTATTTAACATTGTGCTGGAAGTTCTAGCTAGAGCAATAAGGCAAGACAAAAAAAATAAAGGGCATCTAAATTGGTAATGAAGAAGTTAAACAGTCCCTGTTTGCAGATGAAAAGATACTATACATAGAAAACCCTAAAGACTTCACAAGAAATCTACCAGAACTAATAGAAAGATTCAGCAGAGTAGCAGGATACAAGATAAGCATACAAAAATCAGTTGGATTCTTATACACCAATAAGAAGAATGATGAAAAGGAAATCAGGAAAACAATACCATTTATAATAGCCCCTAAAAAGATAAAATAATTAGGAATAAATCTAACCAGGGATATAAAAGACCTATACAAAGAAAACTACAAAACACTAGTGCAAGAAACCCAAAGGGATCTACATAAATGGAGAAACATACCATGCTCACAGATAGGTAGATTCAACATTGTGAAAATGACAATTCTACCCAAAGAAATTTACAAAGACAACGCAATCCTGATCCAAATACCAACAACATTCTTCAAAGAGATAGAAAAACTAATCATCAACTTTATACAGAAAAGGAAGGAGCCCCGAATAAGTAAAGCACTACTGTAGAAGAAGAAAGTTGGAGGACTCACACTACCTGACCTCAGAACCTACTATACAGCTACAGTAGGCAAAACAACCTGGTACTGGTACAACGACAAATACATTGACCAATGGAACAGAACTGAGAACCCAGATGTAAAACCATCTAGCTATGTTTACCTGATCTTCGACAAGGGCCCAAGTCCATCAAATGGGGAAAAGACTGTCTTTTAAACAAATGGTGCTAGCAAAGCTGGATATCCATCTGCAAAAAAATGAAACAGGACCCATACCTCACGCCGTATACAAAAACTACTTCAAAATGGATCAAAGATCTGAAGATAATCCCTAAAACTATAAAGTTCATAGAAGAAAAAATAGGACCAACACTACAGGCCTTAATACCCGTTATTAACAGGATACAACCATATCCATCAATGCCCAAACCTCAAAAGATAAGCTAGATAACTGGGATCTTCTAAAAATCAAACACCTATGCTCTTCAAAAGACTTCACCAAAACAGTCAAAAGAGAACCTACAGACTGGGAAAAAATTTTTGGACAGTACAAGTCAGACAAAGGCCTAATCTCCATAATCTACATGAAAATCCAATACCTCTACAACAAAAAGACAAATAATCCTATTTAAAAATAGGCAAAGGTAATGAACAGACACTTCACCAGAGAAGACATTCAAATGGCCAACAGACACATGAGGAAAAGCTCGCGATCACTAGCCGTTAGAGAAATGCAAATTAAAACCACAATGAGATACCATCACACCCTGGCATTACTGGCATGAATCAAAAACACTGGAAATAACAAATGTTGGAGGGGTTGCAGGAAGATCGGAACCCTTATGCACTGCTGGTGGGAATGCAAAATGATACAACCATTTTGGAAAATGATATGATGCTTCTTCAGAAAGCTAGAAATAGACATACCATTCGATCCAGCAATCCCAGTCCTAGGAATATATCCTAGAGAAATAAGAATCGTCACTCGAATAGACATATGCACACCTATGTTCATGGCAGCATTGTTCATAATAGCAAAACAATGGAAACAACCTAGATGCCCATCAACAAATGAATGGATAAACAAACTATGGTACATACACATAAAGGAGTACTATACAATGAGAAAGAACAATGATGAATCTGTGAAGCATCTCATAACATGAATGAAACTGGAGGACATTATGCTGAGTGAAATAAGTCAATCACAAAAGGACAAATATTGTATGAGACCTCTGTTGTAAAAACCCATGAAAAAGTTCACACACAAAATGTAACAATCTTTGTTGGTTACCAGGGACGGGAGGTGTTGTGGGGAGGGAATACTAAATGGACAATAGATAAATGGTATCTTGGTTGAAGGGTGAGACAGTACACAATACAGGGGAAACCAGCACAACTTGTACAAGGAAAGGTCATGGAAGCCCCATAGACACATCCAAGCTCGCTGAGGGACTGAATTGTTGGGTGCAGGGCTGTTGGGACCATGGTCTCAGGGAACATCTAGCTCAATTGACATAAAACAGTTTATAAAGAAAATGCTCTACATTCTACCTTGGTGAGTAGTGTCCGAGGTCTTAAAAGCTTGTGAGCAGCCATCTAAGATACTCCACTGGTCTCATCCCTTCGGGAGCAAGGGAGTATGAAGAGAACAGGATACAAGGAAAAGATTAGTCCAAAGGACTCATTGTCCACAGCTACCAAGGCCTCCACCGGACTGAGTCCAGTACAGCTACATGGTGCCTGGTTACTACCACTGACTGCTCTGACCAGGATCACAACAGAGGTTTCTGGACAGAGCTGGAGAAGGATGTAGAACAAAATTCTAACTCACAAAAAAAAAGACCAGATTTACTGGCCTAAAGGAGACTAGAGAAACCCCAAGAGTATGGATACCAGAACCCTTTTAGCTCAGTGGTGAAGTCAACTCCCAGGTTCACCGTTCAGCCTGGGAGTGGACAGCCCCATAAAACCAAATGGGAATAATGAGGTACAGCAGTCCAGGGATTAGGGCCAGAAGGCAGAAGGGGACAAGGAAGCTGGTGATAGGGAACCCAAGTTTGAGGAAGGATATTGTTGATGTGTTGTGAGGTTGTTCACCATTGTCATAGGGCAACATGTGTACTAACTGTTAAATGAGAAACTATTTTGTTCTGTAAGCCCTCATCTAAAGTGAGAATAGCAGCACATTTGGAAGAGTATAGTCGATGTCAGTGAACTGTGCATGTAGAAATTTTTGAAATGGTGTATCTTTGGCTATGTATATTTTCACCAAAAAAAAAAAAAAAACTTGAGAAGGGAGAGGGTTGACATGTTGTGGGGTTGTTAACCAATGTCATAAGACAATATGTGTACTACTGTTTCATGAGAAACTATTTGTTCTGTAAGCCTTCACCTGAAGTACAATAAAATAAATAAAATATTAACAAAAAAATCAAATCGTGCATTTTTTTGGACACATCTGCTGTAAAAGATCTCTTTAACGTGTTAAAAAGTGAATATGTCACCTTGGAGACTAAGGTGCACTTGATCCAAGCCATATTATTTTCAATTGCCTCATGTGCATGTGAAAGCTGGACAATGAATAAGGAAGACAGAAGAACTGACTCCTTTGAATTAAGGTGTTGGTGAAGAATATTGAACGTACCATGGACTGCCAAAAGAATGAACAGATCAGTCTTGGAAGAAGTACAGTCAGAATGCTCCTTAGAAGGGCGAAAGGCAAGAGTTCATCTCACATACTTTGGACATGTTATCAAGAGGGATCAGTCTCTGGAGAAGGACATGATTCTTGGTAAAGTCGAGGGTCCAAGAAAAAGAAGAACACTCTCAATGGCACATTGGCTGCAACAGTGGGCTCAAGCATAACAATGATTGTGAGGATGGCACAGGACCAGGCAGTGTTTCCTTCTGTTGTACATGGGATGGGATCACTATAAGTCAAAACTGACTTGACAGCACCTAACAACAACAACAACATGCCAGGAGTATGAGACTTATGAGACAAATTCTTAGGAATCTCAAAGTACAGAGTGTATTAAGGTTACTGATTTATTGAGTAGCCCTGGTGGTTCAGAGCTTGGCTGCTAACCAAAATGTTGGCAGTTTGATTCCACCAGTTGCAGGTTGGAAACCCTGGGAAGTTCTACCCTGTACTATAGGATCGCTATGAGTCGAAATTGATTTGACGGCAACAGGGTTTTTGTTTTTTGTTTTATATTGCTAAATATATATATATTTATATATATTATATATATATATATTTATATATATATTTATATATATAAATATATATATATATATATATATGCAGTCCATAATAAAACTCAAAACCTAACTTTCTTCAGCAAGCAAAGTAAATTGAAATATAAGAGTATCGCAAAGTAAATGCTGACTGGATAGTTTCAACTCCATTTTGAAAAATTGAATGATATTAATAATTCTTTTAGACAACAGCTTTTTTCTGGCACCATCCCAGACAAACCAGAATACATGGTAATCCTACCACTAGGTGATTAATAAAATATCTATCCCCATTTCTGTCTTGCATTTTGAAACAAGGCTAAATTTCTAGCCTGAGTTAGCCTGGTAGTAGGCACTTGAAAAATTGTCAAGACATGTTCTAAACAAATTTTACCACTATTATAAGCAAGTGAGACCTCATGGAACTAACTGAAGCATAAAAAATGGACAAATAGGAAATTTTCTATAGAAACAGATGCTAGTATGCTTACTTTGCAGTCCACATTTTGTACAAAATTTTTTTAATCACATCATGATTTCTTTCTTCCTTTTTTCTCTTTATTATACTTTAGATGAAGGGTAACAGAACAAGTAGTTTCTCATTAAACAAGACACACTTTTTTTTTTTTTGAGGTTATAATTTGGTAGTATTTTATTCTCTTTTTTATTTTCCATTCTTTTATAACAACAACATGGATGTAACATAATTCATTTTTGCCTGAAGCAGCATCCAATTTTATTTTTTTATTTATTCTTTGTGTGTGTGTCAAAGGGCATGGCCTTTCAATTTTTTATTTTTTATTTTTTTGCTGTCTCTCTTTTTGTTTTAAATGATTGTAAAAATGTATATAACAACATTTGCCAGTTCAACTTTTTTTTTTTTTTTGCCTTTTTTTAAATTGTATTTCAGGTGAAGGCTTACAGAACAAATAGTTTCTCATGAAACAGTAATACACATATTGTTTTATGACACTGGTTAACAACACCTCAACATGTTAACACTCTCCTTTCTCAAACATGGATTCCGTATTACCAGCTTTCCTGTCCCCTCCTGCCTTCTAGTCCTTCTCCCTGGGCTATTGTGTCCCATTAGTCTCGTTTTGTTTTATGGAGGTGTCTAATCTTTGGCTGAAGGGTGAACCTCGGGAGTGACTTCATTACTAAGCTAAAAGGGTGTCCGGGGGCCATACTCTCAGGGTTTCTCTAGTCTCTGTTAGGCCAGTAAGTCTGGTCTTTTATTGTGAGTTAGAATTTTGTCCTACATTTTTCTCCAGCTCTGTCTGGGACCCCCTGTTGTGATCCCTGTCAGAGCAGTCAGTGGTAGTAGCCAGGCAGCAACTAGTTGTACTGGACTCAGACTGGTGGAGGCCGTGGTAGTTGTAGTCCGTTAGTCCTCTGGACTAATCTTTCCCTTGTATCTTGTTTTCTTCATTATTCCTTGCTCGCGAAGGGGTTAGACCAGTGGAATATCTTAGATGGCTGCTCACAGGCTTTTAAGACCCCAGACGCTACTCACCTACGTAGAATGTAGAGCATTTTCTTTATAGACTATGCTATGCCAATTCAGCTAGATGTTCGCTGAGACCATGGTCCCCAGAGCCCTCCACCAAGCAATTCGGCCCCTCAGGGAGTTTGGATGTGTCTATGGAGTTTACATGACCTTTTCTTGTACAAGCTGTGCTGGCTTCCCCAGTATTGTGTACTGTGTGCTCTTCACCAAAGTTACCACTTATCTATTGTCTATTTAGTATTCCTTCCCACCCCATCCCTTGTAACCATCAAGGATTTTTTCTTTTTTTGTGTAAACTTTTTGATGAGTTTTTACGATACTTGTCTCCTACAATATTTGTCCTTTTGTGATTGGCTTATTTCACTCAGCATAATGTCCTTCACTTTCATCCATGTTATGAGATGCTTCACAGATTCATCATTGTTCTTTATTGTTGCGTAATACTCCATTGTGTGTAAGTATCATATTTTGTTTATCCATTCATCTCTTGATGGGCATCTAGGTTGTTTCCATATTTTTGCTATTGTGAACAATGCTGCAATGAACATGGATGTCCATATGTCTTTTCGTGTGATAGTTCTTATCTCTCTAGGAAATAATAAGGGCTTACAATTTATTGTACTCTGTCTTAAGTATCTTGAATGTTACCTATATTATATACATCTTTATAAATTATCCCTCAAAAGTAGATGGTAACTTAAAACTTTGTTTCATCTTGCTATATGTTTATAGAATCCATTTAAATATCCAAATACTAGTTAAACATTTTGACACTTGTATTGACGTAAAGACCTGTAATACTTAAAAGTTTCATGTTAGTTTTTATCATCTTTAAACTCTACTCATATTAGCAACATATGAATTTCATAAAGAGAATTTTTTCTTAATTCTTGTAAAAACTACCAGAGCTCCATGATATGATTAGATGAAGCTTAAAAGGAACTCCCACAAATAAATATCCAGAAGGCCATAAGAAAAAACTAATGATACTTAAAGCTTAAATAATATATGATTTTTCATCTTATCTCCTTCTTTTAAAAACTCATTTTATTTTTGTTGTTGTTGAGAATATTCACAGCAGAATACACACCAATTCAACATTTTCTACATGTACAATTCAGTGACATTGATTACATTGTTCAAGTTGTGCAGCCATTCTCACTTTCCTTTTCCAAATTTTTCCTCCCCCATGACTTAAACTCACTGCCGTCTAAATTTCCTATCTAATCTTTTGAGTTGCTGTTGTCAATTGGTTCTGTACAGATAGTTCTTAAAACAGCCCAGTGCTCAAGGCAGACATTCTTTACTATTTTATCTAAACTATCATTTGGTTTAAAGAAGACTTCAGGGGTTATATTTGGCATAAAGTTTAAAGACTGTCTCAGGGAAATAGTATTGGGGACTCATTCAGCCTCATTGGCTCCTGGAATTCTGGATTTTATAAGAATTTTAAATTCTGACCCACATTTTCCCCCTTTTGATCAGGATTCTTCTATAAAATCCAGTTTTTCTAGTCTCATGACAAAGGAAGCAGTTGCTCAAGTAGGCACTTAGCCACACATTCCATTTCCTATACCTATTCCTGACTTTTCTTCTTTTTCTGTTGCTTCAGGTGAATAGAGACAAATCTTTTTACCTTGGATGGCTACTTGCAAGCTTTAAGGACCACAGGCACTATGCAATGGACTAGGAGGTAGAACAGAAGCACTAAACACAATGTTGGGCCAATTAATTGGGATATTCCATGAAACTATGACCCTAAAACTCCAAACCAAGAAACCAAATTTCTGAGGTGTTTATTTCTACATAAGCAGTCTCAGCATCTGCTCTTTTTGTTGTTGTTATTTTAAATATATCTATCACACATCATAAGCCAATTCAACTTTTTACAGATTAACATTAACTGCATTAATCAGCTGTGCAAACTTTACCTTAATCAATGCAAGTTTTCCATCACCGTAAACCAAAATTCAGTGTTCCATAAGCAATAACTCCCTTTCTCCCTCACTCCCACCCCTGGTAACCGCTAATAAACTTTGGTTTTCATACTTTTGCCTGTTCTTGTCTTTTTATAGAAGTGAGGTCAACAATGTTTGTCCTTTTGTGATTACTTATTACACTCAGCATAATGTCTTCAAGCAATCCTTAACTTTATATGGAATGGCATGAGTCCTCAAATGAGAGAACACAGTAGGGGAACTCATTCTTTCTTATTTCAAAATATATTATACAGCTAAAGTGATCAAAACAGTCTGGTAGTAGCATAATAATGGACAGATAGACCAATGGAATAGAATAGAGTCCTGAAATAAACCCACACATATATGGTTAACTGATTTTTTACAAGGGTGCTAAGTCCATTCAATGTGGAAAGAAGAGTCCCTTCAATAAATTGTGCTAAGAAAATTGGATTTCTACATGCAGAATAACAAAACGGGATCCATGCCTAACAACCTACACAAAAACAAATTCAAAATGGATTAAGGACCTAAATGTGAAAACTAAAACCATAAAATTCTTAGACATTTGGGTAAGGGAGTTGAGCATAACTTTTAACAATGGATTATCTGATATAATAAAAGCTTGAACAGCAAAAGATGAAATAAGTAAAGGGGACCTCATAAAGATCCCATCTTTTCTTGTTGTAAATGTGATTTCAAATTGTTTTGGTGATATAATTTTCTCATTTTCATCCCAAAATGTGTTATGGGGACAAATATCAAATTACAAATTTTGTTATTTATGAAATGTGATGTTAGTTTTTTATAATAATATAATTTTAAAATTAAAATCACAAATTCTCTGGGGAATTGAAAATAAAACTTAGTCACTGAGGATCACATCTGGTAGTACAAGTTGTTTGTTTTGCCACAATAGTTCAGTTTTTCTTTTATAATAATATATGCAAACATGGTTGTACAGAAGACAGATTGCGTTTTTGTGTGTGTAGCTTTCTGCAGTTAGTTGTGGCCATATGACTTAATTCCATCAAACGAAAGTAAACAAAAGTGGTGTGAGCAGAATTTGAGAAGATTCATTTTTAGAGAGTGATATCCACTATCCTTTTCTTTTCTTCTTTCCTGCAATCTTAAATGCAGACATGCTATCTAGCCTTGGGTACACTGGACCATCAGATAAGCCCAGGACAACAGAGAACAAGACAGAGGGAGCCTAAGATTCTGCCACTGTGCATCAAAGAAATAGCCCTGGACAGCATTCCTTTGGATGCTGTTTACATGACAGAGAAATAAATTTTCATGTTGATGGAGCTACCATTCTTCAGAGTTGGATGTTACTGGTAGCTAATCAAATCTTAACTAGTCAAAGCCTAGCCATTTTATTCTTTGAGTTGTGTGTAGTTTCTGAGGATTTCCATCATTTCAGTGAACTGGCAGGAAATAGCTAGTCCTTGATTATGGTTGGTACATGTGGTTTTTGTTTTTGTTTTTTTCTTTTTTTACTAAAAAGTCTCTTCTGATTCCTGAAAACATCAGGAGAGATGCCCTCAGCTTTACCAAAAGAAAAGTTTATAAACTTTTCTCAGGATTATTCGTATCCTTCCTCCCAAACCAGTGAATACTTATTTTTCACTAGAACAGGAAATACAGCATTTCTTTTCTCATGCAGTCTTCCAAATCTATCATCCTGATTACTTCAGGGCTTAGAATGTTGTACATCATAACCTCACAATGTAAAGGTCTGGCTTCTAAACACAAGAAATATTTTCCCAGTTTTTCTGTTGTATCACAACAGCCTCTCTCTGAATATGGAATGACGACAATGGCATATAAGAAAACGTGGAAAGGGGAGAAGAAAATTTTGGTTATTTTCCCCAAAATATTATTTTACAACAAATATTATGAATTTTCTGTTTCTGTGTGTATCTGTATTTCTGCATATCTCTCTGTAAGTACATTTTATCCTCTCATTCCCTAGAAATTAATGACAACAATTTCACTATGTAACTATCTCCAGATATTTCACTTGAGCCTCAAAGTCTTTTAAATGACTATTAGCAAAACATTCTTCCATAGCATGCAGATCATAAATCTAAATGAATATTAGTTCTACTTAATTTAAATTTAAGTAAATATTGTGGAACATACTCATTTTGTCCTGTCAATGTGTCTTGGCTTGGCATATACCACTAAATGGTGAGGTTAGCATCTATGAATACTGGTATGTTGGAAAGAAAGCAGCTTTTGGACTTAGGAAAAGATAATTTTTAATAAAAGATATGCCACTTTTTAGTTATATGACCTTGTTAGCAACGTATTTCATATACATATGGTAGTAAGAGTGGGCTCAAACATAGGTCAATGTTTCGTTCTGTTATACATAAGATAGCTATGAGTTGGAGCCAACTTGAAAGCACCTAACAACAACAACTGCAGCAGTGACAAATATATATATATATTTGTTGGCTCAGTGGTTAAGAGCTCAGCTGCTAAACGAAAGGTCAGCAGTTCGAATCTACTAGCCACTCTTTGGAAACCCTATGGGGCAGTTCTACTCTGTCATATAGGGTCGCTATGAGTTGGAATTGACTCTATGGCAATGGATTTTATACATATCGTATATATATATATATATATATATATGATATCAGGTGAATATTGAGTTATTAAGGTAAAACCTGAAACTGCATGAAAACAAAACAAAACAAACCCGTTGCCATCCAGTCAATTCCAACTTATAGCAACCCTATAGGACAAAGTAGAATTGCCCTATAGGGTTTCCAAGGAGTGGCTGGTGGATTTGAACTGCTGACTTTTTGTTAACAGTCGAGCTCTTATAAAGTAAATATTAATGACTGCATATTGGAGACTAACATAAATGTAATATTCTTTCCCTCTTCACTTTTATTTTAATTCAAATATATAAACAAGTTTGAATAAAAAACAGCAACAACTTTATTAGTGCTTGATTGCAGACTAAAGGAAAGTATACTCATAACTGAGATTGAACTGGATTGGGTGTGGGGGACATGTTTCAGTATGGTTTATCAGTTTTATAATTTATGGGGGACTGAATGTTCAGGAAAAAACAATCACTAAAGAAAGACATCATGTTCGATAAAGTAGAGGGTCAACGAAGAAGAGGAAAATACTCAATGAGATGGATTGACACGATAGTCCCAACACGGGCTCAAACATACCAAAGTTTGTGGAGATGATTTAGGACTGGGTAACACTTCTTTTTGTTATACACAACATCGCCCTGAGCCAGAGCCAACTCAATGGTAACTAACAACAACAGCAAGTGTTTGGGAATTTAGCAAAACAAATTAAAGAGAATACCGGCATTTATACAAGAGGAGATTTAAGTTAAGATTGACTGTCTTTCTGAAGTAAATTGTAGTTAATGGATACATTTCCACTTAAAGAATATATGAAATATGAAAAGCATTTGATAGAGTCAGGTACAGTAGAACTTATTTAGAGCTTGCCAGTGCAACACAAATAAAATAAATATAAAATGATAATGTTCTTAAGAAAAAAATGATCTTCTAGTAAACATGGATATGACAATAAATTATTTAGTAAAATATGAGAGAATAACAATTTAATGTATGTACAAATTACGTATGTCATACAGAGAAAATATGTTAGAACTGGTTTTGATTTGTCAAAGGTAACAGGTACTAATTTTAAACAAAAACAAGATTTATTAGGATACTAGATGGGGTGTTAGGACTTGCTAGTCAAATATTACATTTAGAAGCACTGAGAAAGGAAATAATTGGAAAGTTCACAGAAATACATGTATTTCAGTACTATCGAGAGCAATTTTTAGACAGGAGGTGATTGGCAAAAGAAACACTTCCATGGCAGTATATAAAGAGACCATTGCCTTCTGTAGTCATAGGAAAAGACTCTCCTGGAAATCAAATAACAATAACACAGATACAAAGGAGACTGAATACATAGTCTCAAAAGTTCTTTTTGCCAAGGTCCCTGGTATGGAAAGCAGGAAACTTGAGACCCAGACTCTCTAGTGAGAGCTGAGTGGAAGAGTCTGAGAATTTTGAACACACAAATGTCCCTTAATGCATCAGGTAAAAAGAAACAGACCTTTAACCTTGATGGAAGAAAGCAGTCTCCCTTTCTGCAGAAACCCTGACACATTCTCACCCAAAACAAGCAGATGCCACACATTATTGAATTTTGAATAGGTTTAGATCAGACAGGGTAAAATACAGAGCTTGATGGGGAGAATACCTTACTGACACTAGGATGTTTAATCATGACTTATTTTTAACATCATGGGTAGGGCACCTGGAATGGTTTTAAAATGCTACAAGGAATAGCTCCAGGAAGCTTGGAAACAAAGATTGCTTATAGAGAATGAGGTAGACATGCATGCACTTCTTCAGCAGAGTATGGGGTCAGATAATTATCCAGAACTAGTAATGTTAGAATCTATTTATTTGGTAGATTACAGAAGAGATGTCAAAAGATATTCTAAAACTTGCTCTTGAACATAGAGTAGCTAAAGTGAATGGAAGAAACGATGAAGTGAAAGAGCTCAACAGAAGATTTCAAAGGACAGCTCAAGCAGACAAAGTATTAAAATGAAATGTGCAAAGACATGGAGTTAGAAAACCTAAAGGGAAGAACATGCTCGGCTTTTCTCAAACTGAAAGAACTGAAGAAAAAATTCAAGCCTCAAACTGCATCTTTGAGGGATTCTATGGGCAAAATATTGAATGATGCAGGAAGAATCAAAAGAAGATGGAAAGAATACAGAGAGTCACTGTACCAAAAATAATTGGTCAACGTTCATCCATTTCAGGAGGTAGCATATGATCAAGAGCCAATGGTATTGCGGGAAAAAGTCCAAGCTGTACTGAAGGCATTGACAAAAAACAGGGCTCCAGGAATTGTTGGAATACCAATTGAGATTATTCAACAAACAGATGCAGCGCTCAAGTGTCCATTCATCTATACCAAGAAACCTGGAAGACAGCTACCTGGCCAACTGACTGGAAGAGATCCTTGTTTGTATGCCCATTCCAAAGAAGTATGATCCAACAGAATGCAGAAATTATTGAACAATATCATTAATATCACATGCAAGTAAAATTTTGCTGACAATCATTAAAAAGTGGTTTCAGCAGTATATAGATAGAGAACTGCCAGAAATTCAAGCCAGATTCAGAAGAGGACATGGAATGAGGAATGTTGTTGCTGATGTCAGATGGATCCCGGCTGAAAGCAGAGAATACCAGAGAGATGTTTACCTGTGTTTTATTGACTATACAAAAGCATTCAACTGTGTGGATCATAACAAATTATGGATAACATTGCACCGAATGGGAACTCCAGAACACTTAATTGTGTTTCTTTGGAACCTGTACACAGACAAAGAGGCAGTCTTTGGAATAGAGCAAGAGGATACTGCGTGGTTTAAAATCAATAAAGGTGTGTGTCAGGGTTGTATCTTCTCACTATGCTTACTCAAAGTGTATGCTGAGCAAAAAATCTGAAAAGTTGGACTTTATGAAGAAGAACACGGCATCAGGATTGGAGGAAGACTCATTAACAACCTGCAATATGCAGAAGACAACAACCTTAGTTGCTGCAAGTGAAGAGGACTTGAAGCACTTACTGATGAAGGTCAAAGACTACAGCCTTCAGTATGGATTACACCTCAACATAAAGAAAATGTAAACCCTCACAACTGGACAAGTAAGCAACATTATGATAAATGGAGAAAAGTTTGATGTCGTCAAGGATTTCATTTTACTTGAATCCACAATCATTGCCCATGGAAGCGGCATTCAGGAAATAAATCATGTATTGCATTGGGCAAAGCTGCTGCAAAAGACTTCTTTAAAGTGATAAAAAGTAAAGATATTCCTTTGAGGACTAAGGTGCACCTGACCCAAGCCATGATATTTTCAATTGCCTAATATGCATGCAAAAGCTAGACTATGAGCAAGGAAGACCAAAGAAGAATTGGTGCCTTTGAATTATGGTGTTGGGAAGAATATTAAATGTATCATGGACTGCCAGAAGAACAAACAAGTCTGTCCTGGAAGAAATACAGCCAGAGTGCCCCTTGGAAGCTAGGATAGAGAGACTTCGTCTTATGTATTTGGACATGTTATTAGGAGGGACTAGTCCCTGGAGAAGGACATGATGCTTGGTAAAGTAGAAGGTCAGAAAAAAGAGGAAGTCCCTTGAAGAGATGGACTGACACAGTGGCTGCAAAAAATAGGCTCAAGCATAACAATGACTGTGAGAATGGTGCGGGACCAGGCAGTATTTTGTTTCATTGTACATAAGGTCACCATGAGTTAAGAACCATCTCGATGGTACCTAACAACAACAATAACAGGATTTACCCCCTAGTTATATATCCCAAGAAGACCCAGACAATATCCCCCTTTCAATACAGTAAAAAGAACAAATAAGGAAGGGCATTTTGTTAACTAAAGAAACGCACTGATGAGGGGGCATCTACATGTTTGAAAAACACAGTGGTAGTTGCATCTGTAAATTAAAGCTAACAGCAGGAGAGAGGACCATGTCATGTGATTTCTTGTCTCACTGAGAATAATAGGAAAATGTAGAATATCTGGAAGGAGCTGGCCTAACACAATGATAGATGGCCTAAGAAATGCTAGAATTGTTAGAAAAGGGTCACCATGATGCAGGATTTGGGTTCTGACATGCTAGTTGTGATTATAACTAAAAAATGGCTGATTTGTGTTGACAAATAGCTAGAATAAATTAATCTGGTAACCAAGGATGGAAAATAGAATTGTACCTTTTCACCATCACTCAGAGCAACTAATTTGTGAAATTTGTGTTTCCCACTCCCTCAGGCTTATGTTCAGGACTAGAAGCCCTGGCTATCAAGGCTGAAGGAGGGGGTGACATTTTTAACAAGGGATACAGTAAATATTTCACAATAAATTGAAGATATGACACTCTTGATTTTTGGTTAAGAGCTCAGCTTCTAACCAAAAGGTCAGCAGTTTGAATCCACCAGCTTCTCCTTGGAAACCCTGTGGGCCAGTTCTACTCTGTTCTATAGGTTTGCTATGAGTCAGAATTGATTCAATGGCAACAGTTTTGAATGCTAGTGAACCAAAGACTAAGAAAGGATTTTCTACACTGGTAGAGGACATTGCCTTCCTAATGAAGAGGATATTGGTTTGCTGTTACACAATGGAGACAGCAAGGCACAAGTGAAAGATAAGAGATTACACGAGGTGTCTCTTGGTGCTTCCATATCCGGTAGGAATTGTACCAACCACAGCCTTACAAGAGTAAGGGTTCTAATGCTTTGAAATAAAAGTCTGGTCACTTGACCAAAACTAAAGAGGAACCAAAATAGAGAGGGCAGAAGGGAGAAGATAAATTATCCAGTTTTGGGCCCAATTGCTACAGTGGGAAATGCAGCTAAAATCTATAACCCTCTGATATTGAGCCTTTTCTTATAAAAGAACACGATGGAGGTGCTCTGACTTTTTGTATTTAGTGAAAATCACCAGCAGATCACACTGTATAAAGGGTATGTAAGATACTTCTTTACCCCATCTCATGTTCTCTGAGCCCATCTTTTTAGTCTATCCAGTGCTGTGACAACTAACTGGATGCAGTTTTAAACTGACAGCACTTCATCTCAGCTACAATGCATTGTACACATCTTCTCTGTGCCCTGAAATCATTCTGGGAATGATTTGCCTTGAGGAAGTAGCTCATCTATTCTGATGCGTATATGAAGTTCAAAGTTAAATTCCACTGAACAACTCTTGATAAAGGAGGGAAGGAGTCAGTGTATAAGTATTCCTCATTTCTGTAACTTGCAAAGCTAACTCTGAGACATATTCTATAAGAATTCTCAGTGTGTTCCCAGGAGAATTAAGCCCCATTATCAAAATAGTGGCTGTACCTGGGCTGCGCAAATGGTTAAGTGCTGAACTACTAGCTGAAAGTTTGGCAGTTCAAACCTACCTAGAGATGCTGGGACGACACTATGAAGCAATTCTACTCTGCACACATACATATAGGGGTCACCATGAGTAGGCATCAACTTGATGGTAACTTACAACAGCAACATCAAAATGGTAACCAGCTCAATTACACACATTTGGATTTGCTTTTTCTTCATCATTTTAATTTCCCCATGCCCACTTCTCTTTCTTTGTAAAGCTTTCCAAAATAAATGACCTTATTCAAGCATTGGAATCAACCTTTGTTTGGGGGAACAATACAGGCTAAGCTAAATTTTCACAGCTGTACCACATTAAGCAGTTATTGTTTTTTCCATTTTACAGATATGGAAAGTGAGACTCAGAGATGTTAGGAAAATGTCCCATTGTTTCACTGTGATTCATTGAAGAATTGATATTTTAACTCATTAAGTATAAGTTAATAGTTTCTGCTTTCCAATTATCTTCAGTATTAGTCCGCTAAATGAAATTAAACAACTAACAGTGAAAGGAGAATGATTAAAATCGAAGAGAAATTTGAACACAGTATTAAAGTAGAAAATATTAAAATAATATGAATTATTTTTTTCTTAAAGACTTTACATCTGACATTTCAAGCTAATTTCCTCTATAATTAGACCTACACTGAGACAAATACTTATGTGTAATGAAATAGATTTAAAGCTAAATAAATAAAATGGCAATATCAAGTTAGGATGCCCATAGTGAAACAAATCAAAATCTTTTTTGCTACAAATATTATAGTCTGGTAGGAAACTCCCAAGCTTTAAAAAGTTCTGTAGCTAGCTCTCTAATATATGAGATGTTATAAGCCACTCATTTTCTATCCCTATTAATGTCAGAATAATTTTAACTAAGACTTTCTATCTAGTAGCATTGAAGAAGCCTTCACTTCCCGTAGTTACAATGAAGGACACATTTTCCGGCAGAGTTTACATCAGTTTATGAAACAGTGCAGTCTCAATCTATTTCAGAGAAGAGCATGATTAAAATGGTTATCAATGACTTGTGTTTCTGTCCTAAAATTGCTTGTTTAGTTATTGCTGCAAGAATATTCCATAATACAACCCAACTAGAAGTGTCTTATAGCAATAAACATTATTATTTTTCACTTGTGGGTCTTGAGAGATGGCTGGAACATTTCTTTTTTAGGTTGCAGGTTGTTTTGGGTTGGCACTTAGCTTCAGCTTGGTTTAGGTCCATTCTACTTATCTCCAGATTATCCTTTGAGCTACTGCTGGAGTATGATCTCATGGCAGATAACAGAAGCATGTCAAACTGATAGCTGAATTGCAAAAATATATTTAAACTTCCTTCTTGTAACATGTCCACAAATATTCCATTGACCAAAGATGGAAACATGACTAAGTTGTGGTAAATAAAACAATTGATCCAAGTCTTTGCTGCATCTTGTACCCCATTGCTATTGTAAGATTGTGTGTGCTCCAGTGACTCTTATCTTGGAGTCCATCCATTGACTTACTTTAGGGAAAATAAAGTAGCAAGAAATAATAGCATGCCAGTTCCAAGACTCATACCTAACAGACCTCAGCCCTTTCTGCTTGCCTTCTTATACCTCTTCCATCTTCATAACTGTAATATGTTCCCACTATTCCACTAGCTGACACTGAATGTGAGACAAACGTGGAACAGACAATGACCCAACTAATATCTTAGATCTTCCCAGCTGAGACCTGTCGTGATCAGAACTGCCTTGTATGAACATGAGATATAATTGTTATTGTTGCATGCCACTGTGATTTTATGATTATTTGTTATAATGTAATAACTGATTACCATAGAAGTCCAGTATCAATGGGAGAGAGAAAATACTCACTGACAGTTTAAAGATATTGGAAAAGTACATGACAAAGGGTGTGAATGTATTTCCCTATTACATAAGAGTGAATAACTGAGAAAAATAACCCTATCTACCAAAAATTTCTTATCCTTTAAAACCCTTATTTACCATTTTTGGCAGGAATTATGACAAAAATCAATACATTTTATCTGAGCATAGAGTACCATATTAAAAATACTTTCGTTGGATAAAATTCCTTAAATTTAAGTCTAAAAAATATAATTCTTTTGATTTATAGGGTTAATTTATTTCTTTCCCATATAGTTCAACTTAATATTATTCAAGTTATAATCATATATTAATATTTTCAAAAAATGCAAATGTTTTTAAAGAAATGTTTTTAAAATGTATTCATTGATATATTTCACTATAGTCCATATAAGTAGCATGGGTGCTTATGGCAAGATATAATTTATAGTTAAGTAATATATTATTTGAGAATATAAGAATAAAAAGTATAGAAGCAAGAAACTTTTTCTGCTTCAGTGCAGATGTTAAAAATAGCGCAATAAAAGGCTATGAGATCTTTTTAGCTATCTGAGTGGACAGAGTTGAGCTCCTGAGAGGTGCCCTTGGGTGGAGTTATAGATTTTTAGTCTTTATTATGAGCTCTAAATTTCGACCTGAAAAGGACTGTATTAGTTATATGTATGGAGTCCTTAAACAAATGATATAATAGTGTTTGGGGTCATTATTCTAACTTATCACGCCATTTTAAGGAGAGTAGATGAGGCAATTAGCCATAAACAGAGAGCAGATTCTTACCAGCCACAGATGAGTCAATAAGTGCCAGACTCAGTACACTACATCCAGTGACAGACTCAAAACAATTTGGAAGAAAAGCAAGGTGAATTCATACTGCCAAAATATGAATTAGGTTGTACCTTAAAATTTCACTGAGTATTTAAAACTTCTTTAAATTGTCTATGTATTAAAACTTGAGATGAAATTTACTAATTATTTTTCTTATGCTTTGAAACTTCAAATTTTAGAGAATTCTTGTGATAATTTAGAATAGAAAAAAAAAAGAGGACTTCATTTTAAGGATGATTAAAGTGAAGCTAAAATGACTTAAGTTACTTTCATAACAACCCACCTTGTTTTACATAGTATTCCCAATGCTTTTCACTGTTGTAAATTGAAGTGTGATGTCATGTATCTAGTTAGTGTAGTAGACTTGACTAAACATAGGTACATTGAGTTTTAATTCAGTAATCTGTTCATTAAATCACACTGCCTTTTGGGGGGGCATAGAAAACAGAAAAATATTTCAAGTAAAATATCCTACCAACAGATATAAATCTCTCTCTTTTTTTTTTTTTTCCTTTTTGCTTATATTTTTATGTTCTGCTTATTAGTAGAAATGTGCAGGATATTGATTGAACCAAAACAAGTGGAGATATATTTACAAGAGTAAAGAGAATAAACTTTGGAATAAACGAAGAGTTTTGATGTTAGATGTTAGCAAGCAACATTGATGGATGTATTTTATACGAGCCTTTGTTCTTAATCTAGAAGAGTCATTAACAACCTGTGATATGCAGATGACACAATCTTGCTTGCTGAAAGTGAAGAGGACATCAGTAAATGTACTGATGAAGACCAAAGATTACAGCCTTCAGTATGGATTACACCTCAACATAAAGAAAACAAAAATCCTCACAACTGGACCAAAAAGTAAGATCATGATAAATGGAGAAAAGATTGAAGTTTTCAAGGATTTCATTTTCCTTGGATCCACAATCAATACCTATGGAATCAGCAATCAAGAAATAAAGTGATTGAAATAAAATGATCAAAAAAGACAGAAAATGATGTATTGCATTGGGCAAATCTACTACAAAATACCTCTTTAGAGTGGTTAAAAAACAAAGAAGTCACTTTGAGGACTAAGATGCGCCTCACTAAGCTATGGTATTTTCAATCACCTCATGTGCATGCAAAAACTGGATAATGAATAAGGAAGACCAAAGAAGAGTTGACACATCTCAATTATGGTATTGGGGAAGAATATTGAATATTCCATGGACTGCCAGAGACTAAACAAATCTGTCACGGAAGAAGTACAGCCAGAATGCTCCTTAGAAGTGAGGATGACGAGACTTCATCTCACGTACTTTGAACATGTTATCAGGCAGGACGAGTCCCTGGAGAAGGACATGATGCTTGGTAAAGTAGAGGGTCAGCAAAAAGGAGGAAGACTCCTAATGAAACGTATTTACACAGTGGCTGCAAAAACGGGCTCAAACATAGCAACGATTGTGAGGATGGCACAGGACTGGGCAGTGTTTTGTTCTGCTGCACATAGGGTCACTATGAGTTGGAACCCACTAGATGACACCTACCAGCAACAACAATGACGAAAAATGAAGTCCCTGGGTGGTACAATTGATTATAGAGCTTGACTGTTAAGCAAAAATTCAGAGGTTCAAGTCCACCCTGAAGTTCCTCTGTAGAAAGTCTTGGTGATCTACATCTGAAAAAGCAGTCATTTGAAAACCCCGCGGAGCACAGTTCTACTCTCAATGAAAACTTTTTTATTTTCCTTTTTTTAAGGATGAAAAATGCATTATAAAATTTTTTCCTATCATCATATTTTCACAAAACAGTGCACATGTTTACAGTAGGATAAGTCTGAGACAAGGAAAAGGCCCTGTGGTTGTGGAGGCGGCAATGGGTATGTGTATATGTGTTCATGTCTGTATTATTTAGATGTAATTACTTATATAGACTAGTTTCCATAGAATTCAGTAGAAAGAAGGGAATATATTAAGAACTTAATCTTTCAAATTATTAAATGAGATACAAAAAAATTAATTAATTAATTAAAATAGTTTCCTTTACCTTCCCCAACACTTGATTTGCTCTGCAGGTATCTAACGGTATCTCTGGAGGTCAACTTCCCCCAAAACTATGTGGAAATAAATGCTTTTAATTTTCTCCAGGGTTGGTAACTGCCTCACTTGTGTTTTTCTCTATTTGGTAGTACAAAAGTACAAACAGTCACAATACTGAGTTATCGTTCCTTGATTGATTCTGTCATATGTAGTATCAATTTTTCTCATTGTGATTCCTGAGTACCTTCTTTTTGTTGCTTTGATAACCTTTCTGTTTCTCATTCATGAACATTCACAGCTTGTAATTTTACCCACGTTTAATAAGGCTGACTTAAATAATAATTAAAAGACAACATGAAGCATTATGCTTATTCCTGTAATCAGTGTCTAGATTAATCTCTGCTGACACAGTGAATAGTTCACCAGCTTAACACTGCAGAAAACCAGTAAGTGCTTGGTTTATTTTGGGATGGCAGGATTTGATGGAGTGTAAATCTAGTTGCTTAAACCTAATACATGATTAGACCTGCTTTACTTTGCTACCTCTTATATTTGTGAATGTACTTTGCACACACACTAAAAAGAAAGCAATTTACATTCTAAAGCAAAATTTAGGAATTCACTAGTGCTTTATTCTTTGTAGATTTTTGTCAGCCCTTCTCAAGCTTACTAGATTTTGATTTCAGAGTCTGTTTAAGTTGTGTGTCATACTCTTCAGCATTTGAAAAACATATGTAAGCTTCTTAACTGTAGATTTTCTAGCTCCTTGCATGTGATACCATATAGGTTATGTTCTATTGGATAGGAATGCTTGACTTCCAAAGTTCTAGCTACAAGTTCCAACCAGATAAAATTAAATTTACTGAAGCTCAAAAAGAGAAAAGCAAGCTTTACAGTACTTGTCATATAAATCACTTAGAAATCTAACAAAGAAAAATAAATTGTACTTATCCAAAGGAGATGTTATAGTTACATATTCCCAGTAATTATCAAACATTTGTCATTGTCACTTGAAACAATGTTTCCCTAAATTCTTAACTAAGCAATTATATGGAGTGTATTTTTGTCAGGTTATTCTATAAACATCGATTTTTGTTTTTGTTGAAAAAAATATAATGTAAACTTATCAATCTACTTAATTTTATAGCCAAGACTAAATAGTACTCATTAGGGTATTCTAAAATGATAGCCGTTATGTGAAACTGGAGAAAGAATCAACTATAAGCAGAATAAGTTTAAGAACTTTGATAAACTTAACTTTACAAATATTAGATATTATTTATAAAAAAAGAAAAAAATTTAGACTTGTACATATTCATTTTCTTACCTGAGTTTGGCATTTAATTTTATTAGTATGGTATTATGAAGAGTTGGTAGATGACATAAGCAAGATCTCTGCATGTGAGTATTTTTCAAAGAATTTTTTTTTTAGTAGTAACCACTTCACATTATTATTGTAGGAAAGTTCATCTAAATTATAAATAATTTTTTTAGTACTTTATAATTTTTCTAAATAAAAAAAATGTTTACTCTGCTCTTCATCTTAGTAGGAAAAACATTTATCCAAAAACACTTTACATATATTCCACAGAAAAATGCTCTGAATATACTAGATAAATTTATTTAAAAATAAATATTAGGTGGAAACTCAGTGACATTTTCTTTTGTACAAAAGATTAAATCATGTATATTACATTGACATGACATTTTACATCCCAACCTGCCATACTTCATTATTTACATAAATTAAATTCAATGAAGAGATTCTTTTTTGTAGCTTTTTCATGCATCACAATGCAGTTGAATATGTCCTTGGAAGCAATATTGGATTGGTTATTCATGATTGGTAGAATCATTCATCTATGGGATACATTTAGTCTTCTGGATGCCCAGGAGTTTCTAATAAAGGATTGTCATTCTTTCACTTGAAAAGCATTTTAAATTCTTTGACTCAGAATGGAGGTGGGCACATGTTTAAATTACCAATTTTATTTTCTTTGATGACTAGAATTTCAAGAATCTCAAAGGTCAGATGCTTTCCAATGTGTAGATTCCATCTAAAACGTCTTGAAACATCTTACTAGCTCCAGAAAAATAATGTATATAAGTAAATATGGATAATTTATATAAAATATTAATATTGATCATTATAAATTATGAAATTGGAAAATATTAAGAAGTAGATCACACTTTCTCTACAGGAATGGAAAACAGATCTTCTTATGCATCTATAATGGGAGAAAAAGTAATACAACATCCATGGCTGGGGTAATTTGGCAATATCTTATAGCATATGTACTCTCCAGTAAAACATACAAGACAAAATGCAAGTACCTAGATTTTTAGCCTTTTCTTAGTAACAATTACATATTAAGTCAGAAAACTCACATTTTGGTGGGTAGGTAGATGTCTCTTCTACTTCAGGCTTTTTGGGAAAATGTAAGTCTATCACATTTTGATAATTCTGTCCATCACAATTTGATATTTAATTCTATGTTTCAAAACAATTCCATTCAAATATAGAATATTATTCCAGTCCATGGATTCTAATATTTATATTGTACTCTTTTCATATTTTTATGCCATCTGCTACTCGTTTTTATATCACCTGTATGATTAGAAACCAAATCGTATATAATGGATGACATATTTTACATTCTGTTTCATTTCATTGATTTTTCTGGGAATTACATTTTTTATTAAAACATAAAGAAAAACTTAAATTACTTTAAAATGTATATTTATCTCTTTTTATTTTTATGTCTCTCTCCATGTTTCAGATTTTATATTACTGATGAACATTATATTGTTGTTTAAGTCTCAGAAGATCTATCTCTATCTATGTATCTCTGTCTCTAAATATGAATTGTAATTTTAAAGAATTTAAGTTTGTAGATTAATTTGCTTTGTTTTTGATGTTTCTATAATATTAAAAATGAGACATCCAGTATAGAGTTGGTTCCAGGTTGCCAGGTTCAGATCCACTTGAATCCCCTACTTACCGGTTATGTGACTTTGAACAGAGTTCATAACGTAAGTGGTTTTTCTATCTGATATGTTACTGTTAATACCGGTAAAGTAAGTAAAATTCATGCAAGAATACCTAGCACATATATGTACTCAACAAATGTTACATATTACCTTATAATAATAACTATAGTTACTATTATTGCTAAATTATGGAGCTCATGTATGAATGGTATAGTCTAAACTTATGATTTGAGACACACCAGTATTTGAAACAAATACAATATATGAGATTTTCAAGCCCCCACAGTATGAAAAACTGACAAACATGTCCATCAATAATTGGAACATGGAATGTATGAAGTATGTATCTAGGAAAATTTGAAATCATCAAAAATGAAATGGAATGCATAAACATCAATATCCTGGGCATATAGTGAGCTGAAATGTACTAGTATTGGCCATTTTGAATTGGACAATCATAGACTTACTTTGCTGGGAATGAACACTTGAAGAGGAATGGTGTTACATTCACCCTCAACAAAAAACATTTCAAGATCTATCCTAAACTACATCTCTTGTCAGTGGTAGGATAATATCCGTATGCCTACAAGGAAGGCCAGATAATATGATTATTATTCAAATTTACACACCAACCATTAAGGCCAAAGTTGAAGAAATTGAATATTTTTATCAGCTTCTGCAGTCTGAAATTGATGGAACATGCAGTCAGAATGCATTGATAATTACTGCTGGTGTGAGCGCAAAAGTTGGAAACAAAGAAGAATTGGTAGTTGGAAAATATGGCCTTGGTGATAGAAACGATGCCAGAGGTCACATGACAGAATTTTGCAAGACAAATGACTTCTTCATTGTAAATACCTTTTTCCAACACCATAAAGGGCAACTATACATGAGAATACACAGGAATCAAATACAGTACATCTGTAGAAAGAGACTATGGAAAAGCTCAGTATCATCAATCAGAACAAGGCCAGGGGCCGATTGCAGAGCAGACCATCAATTTCTCATAAGCAAGTTTAGGTTGAAGCTGAAGAAAATTAGAACAAGTCCACAAGAACCAAGTACAACCTTGAGTATATCCCATCTGAATTTAGAGACCATCTCAAGAATAGATTTAATGCATTGAATACTAATGACCAAAGACCAGACGAGCTGTGGAATGACATCAAGGATATCGTACATGAAAAAAAGAGAGGTCATTAAAAAGACAGGAAAGAAAGAGAAGACCAAAATGGATGTCAGAAGAGACTCTGAAACTTGCTCTTGAATGTTGAATAGCTAAAGAAAAAGGAAAAAAAAAAATGATGAAGCAAAAGACTTGAAGAGAAGATTTCAAAGGGCTCGAGAAGACAAAGTAAAGTATTACAATGAAATATGCAAAGACCTGGAGTTAGAAAACCAGAAGGGAAGAACGCACTAGGCAATTCTCCTGCTGAAAGAAATGATGAAAAAATCCAAGTCTCAAATGGCAATATTGAAGAATTCTACAGGGAAAATACTAAATGACACAGGAAGCATCAAAAGAAGATGGAAGGAATACACAGAGTCACTGCACCAAAAAGAATTGGTTGACATTCAGCCATTTCAGGAGGTAGCATATGATCCGTAACCAATAGTGCTGAAAGAAGAGGTTCAAGTTGCACTAAAGGCATTAGTGAAAAACAAGGCTCCAGGAATTGATGGAATAACAATTGAGATGTTTCCACAAACAGATGCAGCACTGGAAGTGCCCACTCATCTATGCCAAGAAATTTGGAAACAACAACCTGGCCAACGGACTGGAAATGATCTGTATTTATGCCTATTCCAAAGAAAAGTGATCCAGCCAATTGCAGAAATTATAGAATAATATCATGAATATCACTTGCAAGTAACATTTTGCAGAAGATCATTCTAAAGCAGCTGCAGCAGTACCTCCACAGAGAACTGAAAGCAATGCAAGCCAGATTCAGAAGAGGACATGGAATGAGGAATATCATTGCTGATGTCAGATGTATTCTGGCTGAAATCAGAGAATACCAGAAAGATGTTTACATGTGTTTTATCAATTATGCAAAGGCATTCGACTGTGTGGATCACAACAAATAATGGGTGACATTGCACAGAACTGAAATTCCAGAACACTCAATTGTGCTCATGAGGAACCTGTACATAGATCAATAGGCAGTCATTCCAACAGAACAAGGGGATACTAGGTTGTTTAGTCAGGAAAGGTGTGCATCAAGGTTGCATCCTTTCACCATACCTATTCAATCTGTATGCTGAGCAAATAATCTGAGAAGCTAGACTATATAAAGAAGAACAGGGCATCAGGATTGGAAGAAGACTCATTAACAACCTGCTTTATGCAGATGATACAACCTTCCTTGCTGAAAGTGAAGAGGACTTGAAGCACTTACTGATGAAGATCAAAGACTACAGCCTTCAGTTTGGATTACACCTCGACATAAAGAAAATAAAAATCCACACAACTGGACCAATAAGCAACATCATGATAAACAGAGAAAAAATTGAAGTTGTCAAGGATTTCATTTTACTTAGATCCACAATCTACCTCCATGGAAACAGCAGTCAAGAAATCAAAAGACGCATTGCATTGGGCAAATCTGCTGCAAAAGACCTCTTTAAAGTGTTAGAAAGCAAAGATGTCACTTTGAAGACTAAGGTGTGCCTGACCCAAGCCATGGTGTTTTCTGTCACCTTATAGGCACTCAAAAGCTGGACAATGAATAAGGAAGACTGAAGAAGAATTGACCCCTTTGAATTGTGTTGGCTAAGAATACTCAATATACCAAGGATTGCCAAATGAATGAACAAATCTGTCCTGGAAGAAGTACAATCAGAATGCTTCTTAGAAGCAAGGATGGTGAGACTATGTCTCACTGACTTTGGACATGTTATCTGGTGGGATCAGTCCCTGGAGAAGGACATCATGCTTGGTAAAGTAGAGGGTCAGTGAAAAAGAGGAGGACCCTCAATGACATGGATTGACACAGTGGCTACAACAATGAGCTCAAGCATAACAATGATTGTGAGGATGGCACAGGACCAAGCAGTGTTTTGTTCTGCTGTACATAGTGTTGCTAAGTGTCAGAACCAACTCAATGACATCTAACAAGAACAATAACACAACTTTGTAACAGGCTCTGTTATAAGCATTCTACACGTATTTTCTCATTACTCTTCTCTCAATGGTCAATAGATAAAAAAGACTTTCAGTAGGATTGTAAATTAGGATGATGTGATGTAATAGTGACAAATAGACCCCAAAATATATAATGGTTCATAAATAATAAATATATATTTATCATTCATGTGAGTATCCTTAATTACTAAGATACACTCTTGCACATGATTATATAGAGGCCAAGTTTCTTACCATTTCTAGACTCCAGCATACGTACAGTCTTGCTTACTTTTGCAGGTAAGAGGACTATAGCACATCGAAAGGCTTACCTACATTTTAAATGCCTTGTCCAGGAAGAGATATACTTTACTGATGATAATATTTCATTAGAATGTACTCATCACAGGACATTACCTAGATGCAAGGGCAACTGGGAAATAAAAGTACACGCCTTTTTAGCCTTCTCTGAGTAACAATTAAGTTAGAGGACCCACATTTTGGTGAATGGTTAGCCGTCTCTACTTCAGAGTTTCTTGAAAAACGTGAGCCTGAACCTGTCTCTGTTTTCCTTTCCTGTCAATATTTTTTTTCATTCTACCCAAAATAAGGAAGGGCAGATACAATTGTGAGTGTTTCAGAAAAGACTGCTAACATTCCTATCTTTCAAGAAGATATTGGGAGCCAAAAATTGGAGCAAATCTTAATTAACTGTGAGCTTGGGCCTATATCCTATAAAATTTGAGGGTCCCTTTGTAAGAAAAGGAATATAAAATCGTAGCTAAAAAGATAAATATATATTTAGAGAGAGAAAAAATTCACAACACATTATCAATTTTTTAAAAGCCAACAAATACCACAAATGCTAGAATTTTATTGGTTAACAGTATGACACCACTCTGTAATGCTTTTCCCCTGTATTTGTGGCTGTAATCCTTATGGCATATAAAATGGAAGTAAAGTGAGAAAAAGCTCAAACACAGACGTATTTAGATTGCAATCACCATTGCCATATCTTCAACCCTCTATTCCCACCTTTTATAGTTCCATGTTTCCAAAATATCCCTTTTAATCACACTGTTTATAAATTATAATTAAAATTTTTTATTTGACCTAAATTTAGCTTTTCTCCAAAAGACTGAGCCATATGTTATTTATACTATAAATCACCGGCTTGAGGTCAAAATGGATGTCTCTTCATATCGTCAGTAACTTAGGTAAATATTTGGCACTGTATTTAATTAAGTAATTAAAACTCTTTACCACTCTATTTCCTCATAGAACAATATCAGCTGACCAAATCTGAAAATTCTCAGATATTAAAATTGGATAGATTATTTGCAAAGCTTCTGCAGATCATACCAAGACATTAAATTAAACAGTGGCAAGACACTATTATACCATCAATCATTAATAAAGGCCTTTTGAAATCACCTATAAATCCTTCTATTATAAAGGGGAAAAAAATGAAAATTACCAGGGCTAGAGTATATATCTTCTCTTATTTTGGTAACCTTGCAATGTGACAATTTGGCAAAGCCGAACTACATTTTCCAGAATTCTCTTTCTTGTAAGTTTTTGGTTGGATGCATCATGAGAATTTTTCTTGGGTGAGATCTGGAGGGCAGATGGGATCTATAGCCATTTCATAGCTTGCACACATTGTTACTGATCTGGAGAATCACTTTGTGCTCTTGAGGCAACAATTGTGCCTCTATTGCTTCACTTTCTACTGGAACCTCCTTCCATTCTTCTGATTCCTAGGCCAGATGTGTGCGTGCGTGTTTAGCTTTAGGGTGAAAGGTCCCAGATTCTCCAGTATACTCAAACCACCAAGGTCAGAAGCAACAAAAGTTTACGTGGATTTCACTCTATTCTGTGGATCCAGCTTGTATTTGTGGGTCCTAGCTTGTTCTTGCTGTCTTCTACCCTCCTGCCTACCTACCGTGTGAACTTCAAGCTTTAGCATCTCATGTGAAAACAACAGCCTCAAAAATATTGCCTGCATAAGATCGAATAAAAGTTTGCAGCTATAGATCTTAACCACTATGCCACCGGGGTTTCCATATATATATATATAGCATAGAAAAGACCACCACTCAGTCAATTTGTCTTACTGTGGTGGTTTGCATGTTTCTGTGATGCTCGAACATGCCACTTGCCACCGGTATTTCAAATACCAGCAGGGTTACCCATGGTGGATGGGTTTCAGTGGAGCTTCAGACTAAGACAGGCAAGGAAGAAGGACCTAGTGATCTACTTCTAAAAAAAATTAGCTAGTGAAAACCATAAAAATAGCAGTTGAACATTGTCTGATACAGTGCAAGAAGATGAGCCCCTCAGGTTGGAAGGCACTCAATATACAACTGGGGAAGAGCTGCCTCCACAAAGTAGAGTTGACCTTAATGATATGGATAGAATCAAGATTTTGGAACCTACATTTGCTGATACGGCAGGACTCAAAATGAGAAGAAAGAACTTCAAACATCCTTTAACAATCAAAACATGGAATGTACAAAGTATGAATTTAGAAAAATTAGAAGTCATCAAAAATGAGCTAGAATGCATACAGATAAATATCCTAGGCTTTATTGAGCTGAAATAGGCTGGTATTGGCCATTGTGATTAGGACAATCATATGGTCTACTATAGTAGGTGTCATGGATTGAATTGTGTCCCCCCAAAGTATCTGTCAACTTGGCTGGGTCATGATTCCCCATATTGTATAATTGTGTACCATTTTGTAAGCTGAGGTGATTTCCTTATGTGTTGTAAATTCAATCACTATGATCTAATAAGATGGATTAGCGGCAGTTATACTGATGAGGTATACAAGATTAGATAGTGTCTTAAGCCAATATCTTTTGAGATATAAAAAAGAGAGGTGAGCAGAGACACATGGGATCCTCATACTACCAAGAAAGCAGTGTTGGGAGCAGAGGGCATACTTTGGACCTGAGGTTCCTGTGCTAAGATGCTCCCAGACCCAAGGGAAGACAGATGCATCACGGGGACCTTCCTCCAGAGCCAACAGAGAGATGGCCTTCTCCTGGAGCAGATGCCCTGAATTTGGACTTGTAGCCTACTGGACTGTGAGAGAATAAACTTCTCTTTGTTAAAGCCATCCACTTGTGATATCTCTGTTATAGTGGCGCTAGATGACTAAGACAGTAGAAACATCATATTGTGGCGCAGTGGTTAAGAGCTACGGCTGCTAACCAAAAAGTCAGCAGTTTGAATCCACCAGGTGCTCCTTCGAAACCCTATGGAGCAGTTCTACTCTGCCCTATAAGGTTTTTATGAGTAGGAATCAACTTGATGGCAACAGGTTTGGTTTTTTGGGTCTTTTTTTTTTTTTTTTTTGGTGTCTTACTAATTACCAAAAAGAACGTTTACAGGTCTATCCTGATATAATTCTGTCAGTGATAGGATAACATACATATGCCTACAAGGAAGACCAGTTAAAATGACTGTTATTCAAATTTACACACCAACCATCATGCCAAAGATGAAGAAATTGAAGATTTGTACCAAATTCTGAAGTCTGAAATCAATCAAAAATGCAATCAATATGCATTGATAATTACTGGTGATTGGAATTCAGAATCTGGAAACAAAGAAGAAGGTTTGGTAGCTAGAAAATATGGCCTTGGTGATAGAAAGGACGCCAGAGATCACATGGTAGAATTTTGCAAAACCAACTATTTCTTCATTGCAAATCCCTTTTATCAGCAACATAAACAGTGACTATACACCTTGAACTCCATGGATGGAATACATGGGAATCAAATAGACTACATCTGTAGAAAGAGATGATGGTGAAGCTCAATATCAACGGTAAGAACCAGACCAGGAGCTGACTGTGGAACAGAAAAACAACTGCTCATATGCAAATTCAAGTTGAAGCTGAAGAAAATCAATCAAGTCCATGAGAGCCGAAATACCACCTTGAGTATATCCCACCTGAATTTAGAGACCATCTCAAGATTAGATTTGACCCATTAAATATTAATAACCAAAGTCCCTACAAGTTGTGGGATGACATCAAGGGCATTATACATGAAAAAAGCAATAGGTCATTAAAAAGACAAGAAAAAAAGAAAGGACCAAAATAGATGTTAGAAGAGATTCTTAAACTTGTTCTTGAACAAACGGTAGCTAAAGTGAAAGAAGAAATGATGACATAAAATTGCTAAACAGGAGATTTCAAAGAGCAGCTCCAGAAGACAGAGTAAAGTGTTATAATGAAATGTGGAACGACCTGGAGTTATAAAGTGACAAAGAAAGAAAACACTTGGCATTCTCAAGATGAAAGAACTAAAGAAAAAAATTAAGCCTCTAGTTGCAATATTGAAGGATTCTATGGTTAAAAACGGGCCCTGGTGGCTCAGTGGTTAAAAGCTTGGCTGCTAACGAAAAGGTCAGCAGTTTGAATCCACCAGGTGCTCCTTGGAAACTCTATGCAGTAGTTCTACTCTGTCCTATAGGGTTGCTATGAGTTGGAATTTACTCGATGGCAACAGGTTTGATTTTTTGGTTTTATGGTCAAAATATTGAACTATGCTGCAGGGATCATCAAAAAAAGGATGGAAGGAATACACAATTACTGTACCAAAAAGAACTGGTCAATGTTCAACCATTTCAGGAGGCAGTGTAAGAAAAAACTGATAGTTTTGAAGGAAGAAGTCAAAGTTGCAATAAAGGCATTGACAAAAAACAAGGCACCAGAAATTGATGGAAAACCAACTGAGATGTTTCAACAACTGGATGCAATGTAGCAAGCGTTCACTCATCTATGCCAAGAAATTTGGAAGAAAGCTACGTGGCCAACCAAATGGAAGTGATCCGTATTTGTGCTTACTCCAAAAAAAGATGATCCAATAGAATGCAGAGATTATCTAACATTACCATTAATATCACACACAACTAAAATTTTGCTGAAGATATTTCAAAAAAGTTTGCAGCAATACATCAACAGAGAAAGGCCAAAACTTCAAGCCAGATTCAGAAGAGGACATGGAATGAAGGGCTATCACTGCTGGCATCAAATGGATCTTGACTGAAAGCAGAGAATAACAGAAAGATATTTACCTGTGTTTTATTGAGTATGCAAAGGCATTCAATTGTGTGCATTGTAACAAATTATGAATGACACTGCAAATAATGGGAATTCCAAAACATTTAATTGTGCTCGTGTGGAACCTATACACAGACCAAGAGATAGTCATTTAAACAGAACAAAGGGATACTGGGTGGTTTAAATCTGGAAAGATTTAAATGAACTGGTACTGGCCATTTTGAATCAATCATGCGGTCTACTATGCCAGGTATGACAAATGGAAGAGGAATGGAGTCACATTCATCATCAAAAAGAACACTTCAAGATACATGCTGAAATAACAATGTTGTCAGTGATAGGATAATATCCATTCAACTACAAGGAAGACCAGGTAATACGACTATTATTTAAATTTACGCACCAAACACCTATGCCAAAGATGAGGAAATTGAATATTTTTACCAACTTCTGCAATTTGAAATTCATCAAACATACAATCCACTTTCTTTGATAATAGCTGGTGATTGGACCGCAAAAGTTGGAAACAAAGAAAGAACAGTAGTCGAAAAATATGGCCTCAGTGATAGAAATGACTCCAGAGATCTCATGATAGAATTTTGCAAGACCAAAAACTTATTTGTTGCAAATACCTTTTTTCAACAACCTAAATGGTGACTATATACGTGGACCTCAGCAGATGGAATACACAGGAACGAAATTGAATATACCTACAGAAAGAAATAATGGAAAAACTCAATATTATCAGACAGAACAAGGCCAGGGGCTGACTGTGGAACGGATCATCAACTGATCACATGCAAGCTCTTGCTGAAGCTGAGGAAAATTAGAACAAGTACACAAGAACAAAAGTACGACTTTGGGTATATCCCACCTGGAATTAGAGACCATCTCAAGAATAGACTGGCTGCATTTAACACTAATGAGCGAAGACCAGGCAAGTTATGGAATGACATCATGGACATCATACATGAAGAAAGCAAAAGGTTATTAAAAAGACAAGAAAGAAAAGACCAAAATGGATGTCAGAAGAGACTCTAAAACTTGCTCTTGAACATTGAGTAGCTAAAGTGAAAGGAAGAAATGATAAAGGAAAAGAGCTAAACAGAAGATTTCAAAGGGTGGCTCAAGAAGACAAAGTAAGGTATTATACTGAAATGTGCAGAGACCTGGAGTTAGAAAACCAAAAGGGAAGAACAAGCTTGGCATTTTTCAAACTGAAAGAACTGAAGAAGAAAATCAAACCACGAGTTGCAATATTGAAGGATTCTACTGGGAAAATATTGAATGACTCAGGAAGCATCAAAAGAAGATGGAAGGAATACACTTAGTCACTGTGCCAAAAAAGAATTTGTCAACATTCAACCATTTCAGGAGGCAGCATATGATCACGAACCGACGGTAATGAAGGAAGAAGTCCAAGCTGTACTGAAAGGAATGATGAAAAACAAGCCTCCAGGAATTGACAGAATACTAACTGAGATGATTCGACAAACAGACGCAGTGCTAGAGGTGCTCACTTGTCTATGTCAAGAAATTTGGAAGATAGCTTCCTGGCCAACCGACAGAAAGAGATGAATATTTACGCCCATTCCAAAGAAAGGTGATCCAAAAAAATATAAAAATTATCAAAAAAATCATTAATATCACACACAAGTAAAATTTTGCTGAAGATCATTCAAAAGCAGTTGCATCAATATATCCACAGGGAACTGTCAGAAGTTCAAGCCGGATTGAGAGGAGGACTTGGAACGAGGGATATCACTGCAGATGGCAGATGGATCTTGGCTGAAAGCAGAGACTATCAGAAAATTGTTTACCTGTGTTGTATTGATTATGCAAAAACATTCGACTGTGGATCCTGACAAATTATGTATAACACTTCAAAGAATAGGAATTCTTGAACACTAAATTGTCCTCATGAGCAACCTGTAAATAGATCAGAAGGCAGTAGTTTGAACAGAACAAGGGGATGTTGAATGGTTTAAAATCAGGAAAGGTATGTGTCAGGGTTGTATTCTTTCACTATACTTATTCAATCTGTAGGCTTAGCAAATAATCTGAGAAATTGTACTATATGAGGAAGAATGAAGCATCAGGATTGGAGTAAGGCTCATTAGCAACCTTAGATATACAGATGACACAACCTTGCTATGATAAACCTCTTTCTAGGATATACCTAGAGCATCTTCTGCTTTTCTGACCATATCCTCACTACTTGAACGACTCTTCTGTATTATATTTTAAAGCATTTACTCATTTTATATGAATTTGGTTTATTATTTATTAATTGTGAAAGAAATATCAAGCAAACAGAAGTTAAATCACAATAAGATAACTTTACAACTTAAATCTGGCATTATCAAGTGTTGGGGAGCATCCTGAGGAAATGGACTCTCATACATTTACAGCTGGAGCATAAACTGATATTAAAAAAATGCAAAAATTTAAAACATATTGAAATAATTTAGTAAATTTGAAAATGTGTAGAACTCTGACCCAGCAACTTCACTCCTGTTTAAATATCCTAGGAAAATGCTTGCACATGTTCACACAAGACATGGACAAGGATGTTCATAGCAGCATTTTTCATTGCAGTTAAAAACCGTACACAACCTGAATATTTATCAGCAAAAGAACTGGTGGGGAAATAATTTTGTTATATTAACACAGTTGTAAATCATATAACAATGAAAATGATGAACTATAGATACAAATAACAAGAAAGTAAATTTCAAAAATCTAATATTAAGCAAAAGATGCAAGACACAAACATAACAGCATGAGTCCATTTATATACATTTCAAGAACAGAAAACAAAATGCTCTGATTTTTAGAGATGGTTACAAAGGGGATAAACATATAAGGAAAAGAAAGAAAACTCAAACAAGTTAGGATAATGGTTGCCACAAGAATGGAGGGAGAGGGTTCTGATCAGTGAAGGTAAATGCATAGCTTCTGAGGTCCTGTAAAAAATGCTACTCCTTGGCATGTGTGATTACCTTGTTGTGTAATTTACATTTTTTCTTTAAATTATAAACATATATATATAATTTATATATACATAATTTTATGTATAAAATTTATATGTATGTAATTTATATATGTAATATACATGTGTGTGTGTGTGTGTATATATATATATATATATATATACACACACACACAATTTCTATATCTAGGCAGCTTTCTGTCCATATAAAATATTAGTCTTAAGAAAAATCCCCCCAAAAAACAAAAAATAACAAAAAAAAAGAAAGAAAAAAAACAATAGAAATTAAAAAAAAAAAAAAAAAAAAGGCAAATAACAAAACAAGGGCATCCAGGATTATTAAGAGGATTGCCAGGCAGCTGGGAATTACATTCTGTAAACTCAGAGCCATACACTTTTTACTGATGATGATTTCATGGGCCATGCCACACAGTATTCCTTCTCAGAAAGTGATACTAAAGAAATTTAACAACATGCATTTAAATATGTAGGATATAAAACTAGCCATGTAGGATCTCAATTTGTTGTGAAATTCTGCATTCTCAGTCCTCACTCTAGTGTGCTAGGCCTGCTACATTATGTTTGAGTTGGTGGCCATAGGTTTTTCTTGGGATAGCATCAAACAGTTTTACTTTGGGAAATATAGACACTCCTTGAGAAATGTAATTTCTCAAACACAGCAGCTATAAATCCTCCTATCAGACAAACTTGAGCTTATTTTGTGGTTATCAAAATATAGTCTTTAATGACAAAAGTCATCCATAACTGCCCATTTCTTACCCTCTGCTTTGCTTTGACCAAACTTTCAGGCTTTCTCTCCTCCCCAAAGGTCCCTGCATTTTGTTTGTTCCCAAGTCTGAGCAAGAACTGTATTGTAGAACACTCCCCCTTTGTCAGGGTTAGCTGACCAAGAGATACTTTTCCTGTTAAAAGTACCTTGGTTGTGCAACTTACTTAACTTCCCCCTCGTATGATTAACTTCTCTTTGACTGCTTACCCCTATCCTATAAAAGAAAGGCCTCTTTCTGTTTAATTTTGAGATGCTCGCAGACTCCTGAAATCATAGCATCTCCTTATGCAATAGATTTTTTTAAATAATGTTTCTACCTAAGTCTGAATTTGTTTTATTTGACAGAGGCTTGATTTATTATAAAAATAGTGCTGTCTCTGGTGGGAAAGATATTTTAATTGCCAAATTTCTCTTTTTCTTTCTCACTGTTAATCTGTCTTACTCTCTTTCCAATTACGGCTGGAATATTGGCTAATAAAAGTGTCTATCAAAAGGTAAAGAAAAAAAAAACCAGCAAAGGGGCATATCTGTGCCATATCTACACAGCTTTTGTAATGGAGTTTGAATTCTTTTAACTGTTGAGGTCAATAATCACTATCTTAACTCTTTATATAACTTAAATTTATTCATATTTATCATAGAATAATTATCTACAAAAACTGTCTCTAATGTTTTTCTGGCTTAAAACAAACAAACAAAACTTGGCCTAAATAGCATCGATTTAATTTATCTAGTTCTAATTAAAATCAGAAGTCATCGAAAGCATTTGAGCAGAGGAGTGACAAAAACCTAATTTTAAGCACTGCGATGCATTGGGAAAGCAACACAAAGAAAAATAGCTTGTCTTATCTATCTGTTTTTAATTTGGAGCCCTAATGGCTCAGTAGTTAAGAGCTCAGCTGCTAACCAAAAGGTCAGCAGTTCTAATGCACCAGCTGTCACTGCTTGGAAAAACTACAGGGAAGTCCTACTCTGGCCTATAGGGTCGCTATGAGTCAGAATCAACTGGATGGCAAGGAATTTATTCTTAATTCATCCTAATCTTCACAGTCAACTTGAGGGACAACTTTTCTATATATTTTTTTACCTTCCTGAATTATTTTAAGGAAGTCAAAATTTATTCAGTTTGAATTCTTTCTCAAACAAAAGATCACATCAATTTTCTTCTAATTAGGTAACATTTTGCCAATTCATATGAGTTAAATAAGTTATAATTTGTTAAGTGTTTTCAAAAGAGTGAGAATTTATGCCATTTCAGAAACTATTGCAAATTAAAGTACAGATTTTTGAATTCTGAATGTATTTATTCATTTCCACGTTTATGTTACATAAACATTGCCATAGAATACTGAAAGACAATAGATTCAAGTGTTCTTCAAAAATGTATCTGACAACTCAGGCAATTTTTCCTTGAAGAAGTTAGGTTAGTTAAAGTTTTGTTTGTTTTTTCAGTCTTGAAAACATAAAAATGATTTACTTAGTGAACTAACGCAATGAGCATATTTATGTATAATCTCTTTGATGGTTCTGATTAAAAATATGAGTATAAAGCTATTGGAATTGCATCTGAATACTCTTACCTTCCATTGATTTATTCAAAAGTATAAAGTATGTGTATGCTCTGTCCAGGACCCTCTGTTGTGATCCCGGTCAGAGCAGTCGGTACCATTGAGCTGTACTGGACTTAGTCTGGTGGAGGCCTTGGTAGCTGTGGTCCATTAGTCCTTTGGGCTAATATTTTCCTTGTATCCCATTCTCTTCATTCTCCCTTGCTCCTGAAGGGGTGAGGCCAGTGGCGTATATCAGATGGAGCAGGATGTAGAACAAAATTCTAACTCACAAAAAAAGACCAGATTTACTGGCCTAAAGGAGACTGGAGAAACCCCGAGAGTATGGCCCCCAGGACACCCTTTTAGCTCAAAGGTGAAGTCACTCCTAAGGTTGACCTTTCAGCCAGGGATTGGACAGCCCAACAAAACAAAACAGGACTAATGAGGCACAGCAGTCCAGGGACAAGGACCAGAAGCCAGGAGGGGACAAGAAAGCTGGTGATAGGGAATGCAAGGTTGAGAAGGGAAAGTGTTGACATGTTGTGGGGTTGTTAACCATTGTCATAAGGCAATATGTGTACTAACTGTTTCATGGGAAACTATTCTGTAAACCTTAATCTAAGGTACAAAAAAAAAAAAATTATCTATGTGAGATCAAATTAACAACAGCAACTCAAAAGGTTTGATGGGAAGCCTAGGGGCCAGTGAGTTGAAGATAATGGTGATGGAATAATTTGGAAAATAATAATGAGAATAGCAGCACAACTGGAAGAATGTAATCAATGACACTGAATTGTACATGTAGAAATTTTTGAAATGGTGTACCTTTGGCTATGTATATTTTCAGCAAAAGAAAAAAAAGTCCTCCAAGGTTGAGAAGGGAGAGCGTTGACATGTCGTGGGGTTCTTAACCAAAGTCATAAAACAATATGTGTATTGACTGTTTAATGAGAAATTATTTGTTCTGTAAACCTTCACCTAAAGTACAATAAAAAAAGTAAAAAAAAAAAATGCATACGCGTTTACTTTAGGATAGTATCTAAACACACATATTTCACTATTTTCCCTCAAACTTTCTTATTGAAATATGTATCTGTATATGTATATATGTATTATATATGCGATACATATGTAAGTGTGTGTCTTTCTATATTAAGAAACATCTGTATCAGAACTGAAAATTTGCAAAGTACACCACTCATCAGTTATACTTTTTTGAGAATATTTCATGACTTATATATAGTGCAAATGAGCTCATATTGATAAAGTAATTATCAATCTAATGATTTATTGGAGAAATATTTCAGATAAGTTTTTTTTTTTCAAATCTTCAAAGATGAAGTAGGTCTTATGCTTTTCAAACTGTTACAAAGTATATAAAAAATTAGCCTCACAGTTCATTTTACAAAAGTATTTTATAACTGGGGAGCCCTGGTGGTGCAGTTCCTAAGAGCTATGGCTGCTAATCAAAAGCTCAGCAGTTCAAATCCACCAGCTGCTCCTTGGAAACCCTATGGAGAAGACCTACTCTGTCCTATAGGGTCGCTATGAGTCTGAATCGACTCGACAGCAACTGATTTGGTTTTGGTTATCATAACTGGTAAGTAAAAGACATGCAAATCAATACTCATGCTCATTCACATTTTTCTGTACAGATGCAGAACTACCAACTAAAACATTAGGAAACCAAACCAGAGGGATATCCACACATTAACAAGTCAATAAGAGTATATATTACAAACCTGTATAGACGGTGGTGGCCTGCGAAGGTCAGGATCATTTCTTGCAAAGGAAAGGCTATCCTGCTTCATTCTGTCTGACAAGATCAAAGCTGCTGGGGAATGGACAGTGAGGTACAGAGAGATGGAAGGATCTTGGATTTGATTGATGATGCTTGGCGAGAAGACAAGCTGCCCTATGAGGATGTTACAATACCTCTGAATGAACTTCCCTAACCTGAACAAGACAATAGTAGCACTACAGAGTCTGTTAAAGAACAAGAAATGATGTGGACAGACTTAGCCTTACAATACCTCCATGAGAATGATCCCCTCATTGGAAACTGACACCCAGCTCCTTCTTCATGGACAGTTTTTTTTTTTTTTTTTTTTTAATACATAGGTACAAAATTTTTTTTTAAGTTTTCTAACTCAGATCTTTTAGTGATAAATCAACACTCAAAAATGTATAGCCACTTGGTTTGTGGCAGCAAAGTACACTGTGAAAATATTCACCAGGATGAGAAACTGATTGAGATTTCTCGAGAATGTAGACTATTTGGCTCTTTGAGAATAAAAAAAAAAAAAAGTATTACTCCTGAAGTAATAGAATAGCTTAATTTTAAGCACTATGACAGCATAAAGGATTACATGAACAGATAAAAAGAGGAAAACCACATTACTATTTTAATAGATATTGGTTGGCTTTTCAGTGCCATTTATCATCTGTAAGTTGGAATTGACTTGATGGCAAAGGGTTTAAAGAGATATATTTAAAAAGAGTAATAGAATGTACCTCCCTCGATGAACTGAGTAATATCTCCATAAGTCAACTATCAGAATTATAGTTAAATGTGAAACTAGAAAAGCTTTTCCACTAAGGATGAGGAATAAGAAATCAATGTCATTATTTAAGAATATTTTGGAAATTCTAGTTATTACACAAAAATGCAAAATAATTATGACAAAAATATAGGTTGACACAATGAAAGAAATTGCAGAATGGTATATAGACCATGCTGACATTTTTGAAAAGTAATTATTCATTACCTCTTCAATTTCTTCTTTTGTTGTAGGTTTATTAAGTCTTCTGCCTCAGTTTGTGTTAGTTTCGGTAGGCAGTGTGTTTCTAGAAATTTTGTCCACTTCCTCTAGGTTTTCAAATTTGTTGCAGTACAATTTTTTCATCGCATTCTGTTATGATCCTTTTAATTTCATTCGGGTCTGTTGTGATATTACCCATCTCATTTCTTATACAGGTTATTTGCTTCCTCTCCTGTTTTTCTTTTGTCAGTTTGGCCAATGGCTTATCGATTTTGTCGAATCTTTTCAAAGAACCATCTTTTGGTCTTGTTAACTCTTTCAATTGTTTTTCTATTCTCTATTTCAGTTATTTCTGCTCTAATCTTTATCATTTCCTTTCTTCTGGTGCCTGAGGGCTTCTTTTGCTTCTCTCTATTTGTTCGAGTTGTAGGGCTAATGTTTTGATTTTGGTCCTTTCTTCTTTTTGGATGTGTGCATTTATTGCTATAAACTGACCTCTGAACACTGCTTTTGCTGTGTCCCAAAGGTTCTGATAGGATGTGTTTTCATTCCATTTGATTCTGTGAATTTCTTTATTCCTTCCTTAATTTCTTCCATAACCCAGTAGTTTTTGAGCAAGATGTTGTTCAGTTTCCATGTATTTGATTTTTTTCCCTTGCTTTTCTTGTTACTGATTTCTACTTTTATGGCTTTATGGTTAGAAAAGATACTTTGTAAATATTTCAATGTTTTGAATTCTGTTAAGGCTTGTTTTGTGGACTAATATGTGGTCTACTCTGGAGAATGTTCCATATGTATTGGAAAAGAAAGTATACTTGGCTGCTGTTGGTTGGAGTGTTCTGTATATGTCTATGTGATCAAGTTGGTTGATTGTGTCTGTAAGGACTAAGAGGCATGACTTACTCTCAGATCCCTGTTGTGGGTGGTTAGGTGGAGTGGTTGGAGCCAACAGTTCTCAGGCCACTGATGTGTGTAGGTAAGGACCCTGCTTAATCAGCAGGGTGGTGTCAAATGTCACAAATCTACCACTTTCCCTTAGCTATTGCAGTTGAATCTAGGTTTCAGGTATATACCCTGTAGTACCATGCTAATGAAGGCCTATTCTGTTGAATGGGCCCACACAGGTCTCGGCAGGGGTGAAAGGCATTTGAAGTCCATGGACCTTTTACGCCTATTCCTAGGCAAAGGTGCAGTGCCTGCCCTGAGTTTCCGTCTTAGGGGAGCTGGCAGTTTCTTTTTTCCTGTTTGCTCTTTATTTATTCCCTCCCCAAAGCCGGGAGACTGGCTCAGGCACATGACAGGTATCACTTCCAGCCTAGGGGGAAAGGCTACTGCTGAACACTGCTGGACAGGGACTGGAGCAGAGCGAGGAGAGCATGAGTGAGGAGAAGAGAGGCACTTCCCAGAGAGGGAAGGGTTATTTTGGTCTCATAAGATAGGTTAGACGTTTGCACTTAATTGTCACAGATCCAGTGCAGCTTCCCCGTGGCTCTGGAGGCTTGTGCAGACTCTCTGCTGCTCAGTTTCTCCCAACATAGAAAACACTTTCTGAACACTACTGCTTGCCTCAGCCCTTATGCCCCAAACAATACAACCTGCAGGGTGCTGGCCAGGTCAGGTCTGGCACTTCCTTGCTACTTCTGAACTGTGTCTCTCTCCCCCTGCGGCTCAGTCTGACTCCTCAACTAGATTGTCGTACATAATCAATTCCCTTGTTTTTTGGGGTCTTTGTTGTAAGAGTGACCACAAGAAGCATCTGATTATTCTGCCATCTTGGCCTAACCCTTTGAAAAATGTGATTATCATTACTTAGGTTAGTAAGGGCAATTCATAGGGTATAATTAAAGATGAGTTCTGTGTTATAATAAAAAGTTGAATTCTTATGCTTATGTTGGAAATGCTTCCAGCTTAGCAAACTCAGTTTTCAAAAACTGGAAAAAGCATGTTCTCAATTTTTTGTGCTATTCATAAGGTGACGACCACAGGCATAAAGCATTTTTAAGTTTAATCCACATTATTAACATTTTCTTACATTACTTTCTCAAAGCTAGGATCTTATAATTGGAGTTTATGTTGTAAAACATTGTTACCATCACTTCATATATTCAAAAACCTTCTCCAAATTAAAAAAAAGCACAAAAAAATTTGTTCCTTTCAAAAAAAAATTTTAAAAATCCCTGATGTAAGAGATAAACTGAAAGATAAAAATAAGGCTTTTATAAAACTTTATAAAGATGATAGACATGCAAATGTTTCTAACTTGGCATAAAAGATAAATTTATTGAGACTCTAGAAATAGATTTTCTTTTATATTGCTTCAGATAATTCTTTTAAAATAACCATTAGGAAAGAGTTCATTGCTAAAGAAGTAGAGAGCTCATGTTAACAAATGGAAAAACAGAAAAACGTTCATTTTCTCATCAACCTCAGTAAAAGAGGTACTATGTTTCTCACTGCCAGTTACATGAAGATTTTTTTAAGTTAGTATAAATGATTAAAGCTACTCAATAAAGTTTTTTCTTTTTTTTCAGTGTGAATGCCAACAGCTCCTTCTATCTGTTTTGATATTAAGTCAGTTTTAGACTACTTAATAGCAATAGATGAGAATTCTATTTCCTTCAACTTCAGTGGAATGTGCCCCCTGAATTAAGTGCTAGGTATCATCACCTTAGTGTATCTTCTTTTGTAGAAGGATGTAGTTTTACAGCAACAGCATCTACATTATAAGTGTAGCCACTATTACAGATAAAGGAATTTTTTTTCCCCATTAGAAAAAGAGTGTTTTGATGAAAGGACATATGGAACACCACGTGATTTACTGACATAGAAAACATTTTTGAGAATTTAAATATTGTACATCTCATTGTCAAATGTCCTTTATTACAGTGAATTTATGTATTTTATTAACAGTAAGCTAGGCATGTTCAGGAAATGATGGAGTTTAGCAAAAAGGATTTCTTCCATGTTTATCTTGTTAAATTTGTATTGTAGTCGGAACAGAACTATTGAAATTAAGCTGTAGCTTTGTGCAGAACTGGGTGTTTGAAACTTAAAAAAAAAAAAAAAAGAACTCAATGCTTAGAATTCCAAGAATTATTATAAGGTATATTGTTTCTTAATATAATATCTACATAATTTTATCAAATTTTATCAAATGGAAAAGCCATTCGTGGGAAATATGAAGTCTATGCAATGGCAGAGGGGCAATGGTGGTTCAGTAATAGAATTCTAGCCTTCCATGCAAGAGATGGGTGCCTGATTCCCGTCCAATTTACTTCATGGACGGCCACCACTTGTCTGTCAGTGGAGGTTTGTGTGCTGCTCAGATATGTTGAACAGGTTTCAATGGAGTTCCTGGCAATCTGCTTCCAAAAATCAGCCAATCAAAACCCTATGGATCATAATGGTCCTAACTGCAGCAGATCATGGGGATGGTGCAGGACTAGGCAGCTTTTCATCCCTTTCAGTTGTGCATGGGATTGCCATAAGTGGAGAGCTGGCTTGGTGACAGCTAACAAAAACAACAATGCAATGGTATGTATGTGTCCTGTAATGAGCCTCCACAGCCTTTAAAATAAAGGTTGAACTTCTTATAGGATGGATAAAATATGATCCTATGATATACATGTATCAAGAGCTACACACACACAGATACACACACACATACTCACACACATACGCACACACACTTTTCTCCTGTCATACTGAATTACTGGCAAAATGTTTTCTTCTAGCTCATTTATCAGTACATTTGTACTTATTGTTCATACTGTTTGGAAAAGTGGATCCCCCTAAATGTAATTTCCCAACTTCCAATCAAACCCCAAAACAGTTAAAAATTCTACTTGTCCTGAGAGAATGTCCTTATCTACACAGAATGAAATCTGTCACCACCTTTGTGCTCCCATAGATCCCACTGTATAAATCCCTGTGTAATAGATTACTGACAAAATTTGTTGTCATATTGATTTTATTGAATCTGAATCCTACTACACTCACTTTTGGCAGGTAGAGTTTCTTTATTTTCTGCAACCCCACATTGTAGTATATAGTAGATTTTTTATTTAACAGGTTACAAATTAATTAGGATGCAATTCAGTTTTGTATCTAAAATATCTGAATGAAACACCAAGGCTCTACCTACTTAGTATACTTAAAACATGCGTCATTAGATATTTACCCTTTAAAAAAAAAAAAAAAACTATTATTCTTTAGTTTAGTAATTGCACCAAAATGTTAATGCACCCTAAAAGAGTCTTTAGAAAATGCAAAATTGTCTCAAATGACAATTTTACTAAATCAAACTCAGAGTGTAAAGTAAGTTATTGTCTCAAAATTTCACATATATAAAACACTGAAGCCTTCAAAAGTCCATTAAGAATGACAAGCATTTTAGAAGTAAAGTTTGATTAAGATGTAGAAAGCTAGAGGTGTTAAAAAAATGCATCAGTTTGGAAGTACTAGATAAAGTAATAAGATTTTTAAAAGTGATGCAAAAAACTCAATTCCCAGTTCACCTCTGGGTCTCTTCTCTAGACCAAAAAAAAAAAAAAAAAAAAAAGAAAGCAAAACAAAAGATGTACAATTTTTTTTTTCACATTAGTGCAAAACTATAATTTTCCTAAATTGTGAGCATAGAAGTAGAATAGTATAAACTTCAGTTTACAGGAAAGTGAAGTGATTATTGCAATTATTTTTATTATTGTTATCCCACGCCACCCATTTGGAAAGAAAATACTTTACATAGTTATAGTAGTCATGTCTTAAAAATACCTTACTTCACCTGGCAATCGACTTCCAGAAAAATCAGCCATTGAAAACCCTATGGTGCGGTTCTACTGTGTAACACACTTGGGGTTGCCATGAGTCAGAGTTGACTCGATGGCAACTGGTAGACATTCCTTGTAACGATCAGAAAGCAGTCACAGGAAAGTCAAGATACTGAGAGCTTTAGCAGCAGCCAGAGCAAGGCCTAGGGAGGCACAAGTCTGGGATGGGTTAGGCCCAACACAGAAATTCCAAAGGACTTGAAAGAAGCTTCTAATCAACATTGGCGTGAGAGATGAGGTTTAGAAGAAAGGTATAAAGGAAGAGTGAAAATTAATGAGAAAATGCCATTTTTTATCTATGAGTTTATTGCTTTAATCTCTTTCTTAATAAAATCATCTCCTTCACTGGTTTTAAAAAATATATATATTATCTCAATCAAGGTCAACAGTTAATTTACCTTACTCCAATCAAGTTATAAAAATAAATTGACTTGGCACATGCCAAATTTTGAAGGGCATAGCAAACGTCTATTGTATAGTACGTATGATCTAGGTCTTGTGCGAATATAAGAGATAAAAGAGGAGTTAAAGATTGTGTTCTACTTTCCAAGCTATTACAGGTCAATGGAGGATAAAGAGAGAGAAAAGCCGTCTAGTATAAGAAATGACAGTGTTATCTGTAAGTTGCTATTGGAACACAACAATTGACTCAAATAACTTGAAAATTATTTCCCTGGTCTCATAAAAAGGTGTACATTTTTTATTTTCTTTCAGTTTGTTAATATTTAATATATGGAAATTTGAGACAACACCACAATATAGTTAATGAAGAAGACTCTCATACTATATCCTATCAAGAGTTTTAATTAACATATCTCTTGGGGTGCCGAGAATTTAGTAATCCAGTATGCTTAAAAATACTATTGTATATCTCATCTTATCATTTTGGATAAACCAAATCCAATGTGAATAAGGAAAGTTTATGTCTAGGAGATAATTTCTGACTTGGGTCTTTAATGGTAACGCAGCAGACAAAGCTGGAAATGTGTTTGGAATTCCAAGTTTACACTGTTGTTGTGTAGTTGTGTGCCATCGAGTGGATTTTGACTTATAGTGACGCTACAGAACAGAGAAGAAACTGCAAAATCTTTACAGGAGCAGATCCTTTCTCCCTTGGAGTGGCTGGTGGGGTCACGCAGCTGATCCTTCAGTTGGCAGCTGAGCACTTAACCATTGCTCCACCAGGATGCCTATGTGAGCTTTCAAATGTCTGGATTGGAAAATGAGAACATAGATAGGGGCCAATTCCTAAAGACTCCTCATAAACAATTCTTAAAAAGTGAGATTTATTCTACAGGTGACAGAGATTAAGGACTGCATAGTAAGCTAAACAATGTGTTTGCTTTAACTATAAGAAGAAAACTGTTGGAAGAGTGAAGAATGGATTTCAGTGGGTAGCAAAAAGAAGAGGTATTGAATTTGCTGAGCAGATCATTTGAAATAACACCTGCAAGATAAAGTAACAGTCTATTTAAGGTTGATCAAAATGATAACAGGAGGAGATATTTTAAGATGTGACTGAGGTAGTTACATTTCCAACAGCAACAACAACAAAACTATTTCCCTTCTGCTAAAATGTAGAACTGTGGCTGGTTACAATGGTTAGCAATGGACTAAATTTCTTCCACCCACTTGGATCCAGATGTGGCTTTGAAACTAATTCTTACCAGCGCAAAGTGAATAGAAGTTATTCCATCTCTTTTGCTCTCTTCTGCAAACCGACAGGTTGGCAGGTTTGAACCCACTCAGCAGTGCCACAAAAGAAAGGCTTTCCATAAAGATTTGCTTCCATAAAGATTACAGCCAAGAAAACCTATGAAGCAGTTCTACTCTAACACATGGGGTTGCTATGTGTAGGAATTGACTTGATGGTAACAGCTTTGGTTTTGGTTTTCAGCTGAATTCAGAAGACTGAAGGAGCCAAATGTTTTGTGTAGAATTAGGACAAAAAGGTAAGTCATGAGTCGAGCTTTTTTGTTGTTGTTGTGGAGTGTTTTTATTTTGTTTTGTTTTATATAAAAAAATTCATCCTGAATAATACAGGCTGTAAAAGAAGAAAAAGTAATTCAAACTTTGGGACTGATTAGATGCATACATGTGTGCCTGTGAGAGAGAGAAAATTCTGTATTAGAGATTATTCCCAGGCTAAGTGAGCAAGGAAGAAAGCAAAAAAAAATTCCTCATTCTTTTTTTTTTTTGTGACTTTGTCTTAGTTTCATAGTGCTGCTTAACACAAATATTGCAAGTGTGTGGTTTTAACAAACAGAAATTTATTTTCTCACAGCGTAAGAGGCTAGAAGTCCAAATTCAGGATGCTGGCTTTAGGAAAAGATTCTCTGTTGGCTCTAGGGTAAAATTCTTGGCTCAGCTTCTCTAGCTGACCATCCTTGGAATTACTGGGCTTGTAGACTGGTCAGCCGGCAAACCTGGTGCTGTCAGGTCAATTCTGACCATAGCGACCCTGTAGGACAGAGTAGAACTGCCCCACAGGGTTTCCAAGACTGCAATATTTACAAAAGCAGACTGCCACATCTTTACCCACAGAACAGCTGGATGGAGGGTTTGAACCATCTACCAGCTGAGCTGTGACACCAGGTCTCCTTCTGCCTCCAGAGTTTTTAGATAATGTTGTCCTTTCCCCTGTGTCTGCATCTTCTGTACTAATTCACTCTTTTATACCTCAGCAGCAACTGGTTTAAGACACACCTTACACTGAGACAACCTCATTAGCATAACAAAGAAATTCTATTCACAAATGGGATTATATCCATAGTTATGCTGTTGTGTGCAGTCCAGTAGATTCCAACTCATAGTGAACCTATAAGACAGAGCAGAATTGCCCCTTAGGGTTTCCAAGGTTATAATCTTTACAGAAGCAGACTGCTACATCTTTCTTCTGAGGAGCCCCTGGTGGGTTCAGATCATTGACTTTTCCATTAGCAGCCTAGCAAGCACTTAAACACTGGGTTAGGATTTACAATACATACTTTTGGGTTATACAGCTCAATCCATAACAGACCTGGACTATGTATATAAAAACTACTACTGCAAGTAATATTTTTTCTTTCATATTAAATTTGTAGAAATATTTCTTTCAAATATGATGTTACATTTATTTTTTAAGTTGATTATATTGCTTGAAGCATTTTCCTGTTGAATCCAAAATTATGAAGGATTGAGATTTTAACTTACTTGAAAGTTAACAAGTTAGCCTGTAGTTTCATATCTATACACTTAATTGTACTTATGATGAACTTGCACATAGATCAAGAGGAAGTTGTTCAGACAGAACAAGGGGATACTGAGTGGTTTAAAGCCAGGAAAGGTGTGTGTCGGGATTATATCCTTTCACCATATCTATTCAATCTGTATGCTAAGCATATAATCTGAGAAGCTGGTCTATATGAAGAGGATTGGAGAAAGATGACACAACCTTACTTGCTGAAAGTGAAGAGGACTTAAAGCACTTACTGATGAAGACCAAAGACCACAGCCTTCAGTATGGATTACACCTCAACATAAAGAAAACAGAAATCCTCACAGATGGACCAATAAGCAGCATCACAATGAACAGAGAAAAGATTGAAATTGTCAAGGATTTCATTTTACTTGGATTCACAATCAATGCCCATGGATGCAGCAGTCAAGAAATCTAACAATGCATTGCATTGGGCAGATCTGCTGCAAAGGGCCTCTTTAAAGTGTTAAAAAGCAAATATCTCACCTTGAAGACTAAGGTGAACCTGACCCAAGCCTTGGTGTTTTCAATTGCCTCATTTACATGTGAAAGCTGGGCAATGAATAAGGAAGACCAAAGAAGAAACAGGGCCTTTTAGTTGTGGTGTTAGTGACGAATACTGAATATACCATGGACTGCCAAAAAAATGAACAAATCTGTCTTGGAAGAAGTTCATCCAGAATGCTTCTTACAAGCAAGGATGGTGAGACTATGTCTCACATACGTTGGACATGTTATGAGGAGGGACCAGTTCCTGGAGGACTTCCTACTTGGTAAAGTAGAGGGTCATCGAAAAAGAGGAACAAAGAGATGGATTGACACAGTGGCTGCAACAATGGGTTCAAGCATAGCAACGATTGTGAGGATGGTACAGGACTGGGCAGTGTTTCATTCTGTTGTACATAGGGTCACTACGAGTCAGAACTGACTAGATGACACCTAACAACAACAGCAATGTACTGAATGTATGTGTGCACGTGTATTATATACAAAAGTCATTCATGCACACGAAAAACTAACAAAAAAACCCATAGCGGTAAAGTTGATTCGGACTCAGAGAGCAAACCTATAGGACAGAGTAGAACCCCATAGGGTTTCCAAGGAGTGGTTGCTGAATTCCAACTGCCGACCTTTTGGTTAGCAGCCGAGCTCTTAACCACTGTGCCACCAGGGCTACACACATACACACACACACACACACGTTTTGATAATAACATAGAAAAATGAATTAGAGAGAGACATAGAAATTGTTGGGAAACTGATATTTTTGTTTTTGAAAAAATGATAGTCAGGAAATAATTTATTGAGAATATGAGATTTGTGTGAGTAGCAGTGGCAGCAGCCAAGGTTGAGCTGCCAGGTGCAGGATGTCAAAGCTCAAGCAATGTGAAGAATACAACTGTAAAGAAAGCCATTGATTTCGATGGTGAGCAAAAATCATGTACACACAGTAGGATTGATTAAACAAGTAAGTGTTTTTAAATATATTAAGTAGAAGGGAGAGGGGCAAGATGGCGCTCTAGGCAGAAACACCACGCCGTCCCTCCACAGCAAAGATCCGAAAAACTAAGCCTAACAGAGAATCAACAATCCTGAAACCCTAGAACACCAAATGAAGAGATAAAGAACTCAGCCAAACACCAAACGGAGTGAGAATACTAAAAGAGAACGGAGAGCGAGGAGAGACTCAGGCAGAGATTCCTTACCAGCTAACGCAGCGCGGATCCACCATCTTGGATTCCTATCGGAGACCAGCAAACGGGAGAGCAGCCTTGCAGAGCATCTGGTCGGAGACAGAACGACCGGTAAACTGAGACATCACATCACCAAGCGGTGCAGGCACGCCCTATTGGAACCTGCCCAGCACTGACTACCGACCGTCCTGGTGGCTGCGGTGAGTGCCACAAGCAACCCATCCCAGTGGCTCCTCCTCAACTACATCTGCCCAGCTGTACCACAAGAACGAAAAAAAAAAAAAAAAATCTACAATCAATAAACGAGAGAAATATCTACTGAATGCCCCGAAAACAGCAAACGATATCAAAACATTTACAAAAACAAGACAAGATGGCTCCAATAGGTGTCCAAATTAAAACACCAGATAACTCTCCTGTGGAAGAAAATGCACTAGAAGTACCTGATACGGAACTCAAATCACTAATACTCGGAATTTTCCAAGAACTGAGGCAAAAAGCTGACAAACATGAGGAAAAAATAGACAAATTTATGGAAAATACAGACAAAAAATTGGAAGAATTCAGGAAGATGATGCAAGAACAAAATGCCAAAATAAATTCACAACTCGAAATTATACAAAAACAACAATTAGAAATCCAAAAGATAAACAACAAGATTTCAGAAATGGACGGTGTCATAGAAGGGCTGAGAAGTAGATTTGAAACCATGGAAGACAGGATCAGTGGAACTGAAGACAAACACTTGGATACGACTCTGTTTCAGGAAAACTCAGAAAAAAGAACAAAGAAAAATGAAGAGACCCTGAGAGTTATGTGGGACACAATTAAAAGCAAAAACTTACGAGTGATTGGCATACCAGAACAGGGGGAGAAAACAGAAAACACAGAGAGGATCATTGACGAACTGCTGACAGAAAACTTTCCCAATATCATGAAAGATGAAAAGCTGGTCATCCAAGAAGCTCAACGAACCCCATATATAATAGACCCCAAAAGAAAATCACCAAGACATATCATATTCACACTCGCTAAAACTAAAGACAAACAAAGAATACTGAGAGCAGCTCGGGAAAAACAAGAAGTCACATACAGAGGAGAAACAATAAGACTAAGCTCAGATTATTCAGCAGAAACCATGCAGGCAAGAAGGCAATGGGATGACATATATAAAATTTTGAAAGAAAAAAATTGTCAGCCAAGAGTAATATATCCTGCAAAACTTTCATTCAGATTTGATGCTGAAATTAGGTCATTTCCAGATAAACAGAAACTAAAGGAATATGCAAAAGTCAAACCAACTTACAAGAATTATTAAAGGGAGTTCTTCGATCTGAGGACAAACAGCTTAAGCCCTCAGGCAGGACCTAGGACCTAGGATGCAGGTTCACATGAACCAGATACCATTCTAGGAACTGAACTACAGACGACTTTCCAAAAACAAAAGATATACAACAGGGAATCAGAGAAATCAATCAAAGGATGACAACAACATCAAAACAATGAAAGAGGGAACAAACGGCATAGGTATAGAACCTTCTAAAGGAGAAGAAGGCAAGGCGATACCAAGTAACGGTAGACTGCTTCAAAATTATAAAGATAAGGGTAAAATTCATGGTAACCACAAAAAAAGTTAACGAACCAACTCATAAAAATAAAGACGAAAAACATAAAGTCTCAACAAAAACAAAACCTACAAAAACAAAAGAAATGAACACAAAATCCACAAACAAAAGGAACTCAGCACAAGAGAGTAAGAAGAACAAAGAAAACTTCAGCATCACAAAAAAAAGCACTACAAAATGACAGCAACAAACTCACATCTATCAATAATTACACTGAATGTAAATGGACTCAATGCACCCATAAAGCGAAGGAGAGTGGCAGAATGGATAAGAAAACAGGATCCATCTATTTGCTGTCTACAAGAGACACATCTTAGAAACAAAGATGTCAATTTATTAAAAATCAAAGGTTGGAAAAAAATATATCAAGCTAACAACTATCAAAAAAGAGCAGGAGTGGCAATTCTAATCTCAGATAAAATAGACTTTAAAACAAAATCTACCATAAAAGACAAAGAAGGACACTATATAATGATTAAGGGGATGATCCATCATGAAGACATAACCATAATAAATATCTATGCACCCAATGACAGGGCTCCAAAATACATAAAAAAAACTCTAACAGCACTGAAAAGAGAAATTGACAGTTCCACAATAATAGTAGGAGACTTCAACACACCACTCTCAGTAAAGGACAGAACAACTAAAAAGAAACTTAGCAAAGATACAGAAGACCTAAAGGACACAATCAGCCAACTGGACCTCATAGACATATATAGAACACTCCATCCAACCGCTGCAAAGTACACATTCTTTTCCAATGCACATGGAACGTTCTCCAGAATAGACCACATCTTAGGCCACAGAGCAATCCTCAACAAGATCCAAAATGCTGAGATAATTCACAGTATCTTCTCTGACCACAATGCCATCAAGGTAGAAATTAACACTAGAAAGAGCAAGGAAAAAAAATCAAACACATGGAAACTGAATAATAATCTGCTTACACATCAATGGGTAATAGAAGAAATCAGAGATGGAATTAAAAAATTCCTTGAATCAAATGAAAATGAAAACACATCATACCAAAACCTTTGGGACACAGCAAAGGCAGTCCTCAGAGGACAATTTATAGCAATAGATGCACATATCAAAAAAGAAGAAAGGGACAAAATCAAAACATTAACTACAGAACTCAAACAAATAGAAAGAGAACAACAAAAAAAGCCTACAACCACCGGAAGAAAGGAAATAGTAAAGATCAGAGCAGAAATCAATGAAATAGAGAACAGAAAAACAATAGAAAGAATCAACAAAACCAAAAGTTGGTTCTTTGAAAGAATCAACAAAATCGACAAACCACTGGCCAGACTGACAAAAGAAAAACAGCAGAGGGCACAAATAACCCAAATAAGAAATGAAATGGGGGACATTACAACAGACCCAACTGAAATAAAAAGGATTATAACAGAATATTATGAAAAACTATATTCCAACAAATTTGAAAACCTAGAGGAAATGGATAAATTTCTAGAAACATACGGCCTACCCAAACTACAACAAAGTGATATTGAAAATCTGAACAGACCCATAACAAGAGAAGAGATTGAAAAGGTAATAAAAAAACTCCCAACCAAAAAAAGCCCTGGCCCAGATGGCTTCACTGGAGAATTCTACAAAACATTTACAGAAGAGCTCGTACCAGTTCTACTCAAGCTATTTCAGAGCATAGAAGAGGAAGCAACACTTCCAAATTCATTCTATGAAGCCAGCATAACGCTGGTACCAAAACCAGGCAAAGACATCACAAAAAAAGAAAATTACAGACCAATATCTCTCATGAATATAGATGCAAAAATTCTGAACAAAATTTTAGCCAATAGAATTCAGTATCATATCAAAAAAATAATACACCACGACCAAGTAGGATTCATACCAGGTATGCAAGGATGGTTTAACATTAGAAAATCCATCAACGTAATCCACCACATAAATAAAAGGAAAGAAAAAAATCACATGATTATCTCAATTGATGCAGAAAAGGCATTTGACAAAGTCCAACACCCATTCCTGATAAAAGCTCTCAATAAAATAGGTATAGAAGGGAAATTTCTCAACATCATAAAGGGCATCTATGCAAAACCAACAGCCAACATCATTCTTAATGGAGAAAGGCTGAAAACATTCCCCCTGAAAACAGGAACAAGACAAGGATGCCCTTTATCACCACTCCTATTTAACATTGTGCTGGAAGTTCTCACTAGAGCAATAACGCAAGAGAAAGAAATAAAGGGCATCCAAATTGGTAATGAAGAAGTTAAACTCTCCCTGTTTGCAGATGATATGATACTATACATAGAAAACCCTAAAGACTCCACGAGAAATTTACTGGAACTAATAGAAAGATTCAGCAGAGTAGCAGGATACAAGATAAACATTCAAAAATCAGTTGGATTCCTATGCACCAGTAAAGAGAACGATGAAAAGGAGATCAGGAAATCAATACCATTTTCAATAGCCCCTAAAAAGATAAAATACTTAGGAATAAATCTGACCAGGAATATAAAAGACCTATACAAAGAAAACTACAAAACACTGCTGCATGAAACCCAAAGGGATCTACATAAATGGAAAAACATACCATGCTCATGGATAGGCAGACTCAACATTGTGAAAATGGCAATTCTACCTAAAGCAATTTACAAATACAATGCAATTCCGATACAAATACCAACAACATTCTTCAAAGAGATGGAAAAACTAATTATTAACTTTATATGGAAAGGGAAGAAACCCCGATTAAGTAAAGCACTACTGAAGAAGAAGAATAAAGTTGGAGGACTCACACTACCTGACTTGAGAACCTACTATACAGCTACAGTACTCAAAACAGCCTGGTACTGGTACAACAACAGAGACATTGACCAATGGAACAGAATTGAGAACTCAGATGTAAATCCATCCACCTACGGTCACCTGATTTTTGACAAGGGCCCAAAATACATCAAATGGGGAAAAGACAGTCTTTTTAACAAATGGTGCTGGCAAAACTGGATATCCATTTGTAGAAAAATGAAACAGGACCCATACCTCACACCATATACAAAAACTACTTCAAAATGGATCAAAGACCTGAATATAAAGCCTCAAACTATAAAATTCATAGAAGAAAAAATAGGACCAACACTTCAGACCTTAATACATGGCATTAACAGGATACAAACCATAAACATCAACACAAAAAACCCAACAGATAAACTAGATAATTGGGATCTTCTAAAAATCAAACATCTATGCTCTTCAAAAGATTTCACCAAAAGAGTTAAAAGAGAACCTACAGACTGGGAAAAAATTTTTGGACAGTACAAGTCAGACAAAGGTCTAATCTCCATAATCTACAAGAAAATCCAACACCTCTACAACAAAAAGACAACCAATCCTATCAAAAAATGGGCAAAGGAAATGAACAGACACTTCACCAAGGAAGACATTCAAATGGCCAACAGACACATGAGGAAATGCTCGCGATCACTAGCCATTAGAGAAATGCAAATTAAAACCACAATGAGATACCATCTCACCCCGGCATTACTGGCACGAATCAAAAACACTGGAAATAACAAATGTTGGAGGGGCTGCGGGGAGACGGGAACTCTTATACACTGCTGGTGGGAATGCAAAATGATACAGCCATTTTGGAAAATGATATGGCGTTTCCTCAGAAAGCTAGAAATAGACGTACCATTCGATCCAGCAATCCCACTCCTAGGAATATATCCTAGAGAAATAAGAGTCATCACTCGAATAGACATATGCACACCTATGTTCATGGCAGCATTATTCACAATAGCAAAACGATGGAAACAACCTCGATGTCCATCAACAGATGAATGGATACACAAACTATGGTACATACACACAATGCAGTACTATGCAATGAGAAAGAACAATGAATCGGTGAACCATCTCATAACATGGAGGAAACTGGAGGACATCATGCTGAGTGAAATAAGTCAATCACAAAAGGACAAATATTGTATGAGACCTCTATTGTAAAAACCCATGAAAAAATTCACATGCAAAATGTAACAATCCTTGTTGGTTACCAGGGATGGGAGGGGGGGGGGAATACTAAATAGGTAATAGGTAAGTGGTAACTTGGGTGAGAGATGAGATAGTACATAGTACAGGGGAAACTAACACAACCTGCACAAGGAAAGGTCATGGAGGCCCTATAGACACATCCAAACCCCCCGAGGGACTGAGTTGTTGGACGGAGGGCTCTGGGGACCATGATCTCGGGGAACATCTAGCTCAATTGGCATGACACTACTTATAAAGATAATGCTCTACATTCTACCTTGGTGAGTAGTGTCTGGGGTCTTAAAAGCCTATGAGCGGCCATCTAAGATACTCCACTGATCTCATCCCTTCGGGAACAAGGGAGAACGAAGAGAACAGGATACAAGGAAAAGATTAGTCCGAAGGACTAATGGTTCACAGCTACCAAGGCCTCCACGGGACTGAGCCCAGTACAGCTGGATGGTGCCCGGCTACCACCAATGACTCCTCTGACCAGGATCACAACAGAGGGTTCTGGGCAGAGCTGGAGTAGGATGTAGAGTATAATTTTAACTCCCAAAAAAAAAAAAAAAAAGAAGACCAGATATACTGGCCTAAAGAATACTAGAGAAACCTCGAGAGTGTGGCCCCCACACACCCTTTCAGCTCAGAGGGGAAGTTACCTTCAAGGTTCGATGTTAAGCCTGGGAATGGACACCCCAGTAAAACTAAATGGGACTAACGATGTACAGGAGTCCGGTGACAAGGGCCAGAAGGCAGAGGGAGAGTAGGAAACTGATGATAAGGAACACAAATTGAATAAGGACACTGTCGATGTATTGTGAGATTGTTGACCACTGCTATAGGGCAACATTTGTAGTAACTATTAAATGGGAGGCTGTTTTGTCCTGTAAGCCTTCATCTTGGGCGAGAATGGCAGCACAATTGGAAGAGCATAGTCAATATCACTTAAATGTGTAAGTAAAAAGTTTTGAAATGGTGTTTAAATAAAATAAAAATAAATAAATAAATAAACAAACAAAGGAGACTAAAGAGGTACAATAGTCCACTGACAAGGTCCAGAAGACAGAAGGGGACAAGGAAGCCCCCTGGTGATAGGGAATACAAGGTGGAGTAAGGATATTCTTGATGTGCTGTGAGATTGTTAACCATTGTCATAGGGCAACATGTGTAGTAATTGTTAAATGAAAAACTATTTTTTCTGTAAGCCTTCATCTTAAGTGAGAATAACAGCACAGTTGGAAGAGCGTAGTCAATGTCACTGAACTGTGAATGTAGAAATTTTTGAAACGGTGTATCTTTGGCCATCTGTAATTTTCATCAAAAAAAAAGGTTGAGAATTTAGAGGCTTAATACGTTGTGGGGTTGTTAACCAATGTCAAAAAACAACATGTGTACTACTATTTCATGAGAAACTATTTGCTCTGTAAGCTATCACCTGAAGTACAATAAAATATATATTAAAAAAAATAAAAAAAATAAATAAATAAATAAATAAATATATTAAGTAAGTAAATAATGTAAGCTAATTTTCTCGTGTGTTTCCAGCCTCCCATACATGACCAAATATTATAAAGGAGAACTCTAGAATGAACCTTGTGCTGTTAGGTTGCATTTGCTTTTCTTGTATGAACTTACAGTTTTTAACACATATGCAAATATATAGAAAAAAATAGAGGTGCAAATATTTGTATGTTTGTAATCTCCAACTCTATCCAATGAGAAGTCCTGGAATCAGCAACCCTCAATAGCATTGAGCACACTTAATACCCAGATTTTCAATTCTAAATATCATTATATACTAAAATAAACCAGATGTCCTTTACAACAGCTGAATTCAGGGACGGTGAAAGGGTATGTTTTTGTGCTAGAAAGATAGAAAATGCTCAGAGAATAATGGGAACATGTCAAAAAGACAAATAAGGGCCTCCCATTGGCTAAAACTGAGACAATGTGGGCATCAATGTAGACAATTATAGTTACAGAATATAATCTATTGAATAAAATAGTAACTTATGAATAACTGATATGAATACTCTGAATAAATAAATGAGTAACTGGGAGACTAGAGAGCTCTTTTTAATGGAATAATGCCAACTAATAAATTTTGAAGTAATGAAGGAATTAAAGAATCACCATTTGCAACCATCATACTTATATTTAATGCAGGCAAGAAACATCAATAGCTGTGTGATGAGAAATGGTAGCTGTATGGTCTCAAATTATGTCCCCACAAAATATTATTAATGAGAAAGAGAAAAGAAATAACTCTACAATGGAGAAACAGAACATTATTCGAGTGATCAGAGCTAGTATCACCAGTGGTGGGGCAAATCTACATTGGATGCTACCTCATGGGATGCTGTGAGAAGAGCAGAACATTGTCCTGTGATATTTTTGCCAAGACTACATAAAGTGAATCTAATCATATAAAAATATCAGATACACCCAAATAGAAGGACAAATTGTAATATAACTGGCCTGCAGTGTTTAAAGGTGTGAAGGACAGTGAAGTCAAGAAAAGACTAAGAAAATATTCCAGATTGAAGGATATTAAATAGATGATTACTAAATTATGTGAATGATTCTGGATTGGATCCCTTTGACATAAAGAACATTATTAGGATAATTGTCAAAACTTAAGCGAGGACTGTGGATTAGATGGCATTAATCATTGTTAATTTTCTGATTTTTACAGTTGCACTATGGTTATATAGGAACAGGTCCTCGTTAAATTTAACTATGTCATAGTAAGTTAAGTTGTACTGGGTTGCACTGATGAGTGGATGTAATATGAAATATTTCGTGGAAGACAAATATATGTATTTTTAAATTTTCTAACTGATATTTTGGAAGAATCAGATATTGTTATAATCCATTGAAAATACTTTGTCTCTAGGCATTGTGTATTTACTGATGTAGAACATTTTATTATGTGAGACAACACAATGTAGCTAATGAAGCAAACTGTAAATATGTAGTGCGTTAAAAGGATTCATCTATTTTAGGTCATCAGGCATCTATTCAATTAAATAATCCAGAATAATTTCAAAATATATAATTATTAAGTTTTGCATTTAAAATTTCATTATTTTTCATAATGATTTCCAAAGCTTTAATACACTGGACACTTTGCAAGTAAGTATTTCTCTTACCATTTTTATTATTGTGAAATAGTTAAGGCTCAGCCTTGTTTTGATAGAGCATTTTTAACACTTTTTTTTAAAAAACAATTATATTATGCATCAATGTACAATTAGTCAATAAGTGGAAAATTGCTTTTAAGCAGCTCTAAGGGGAGTATGATTTGTCTTGTATGACTACATTTTTAAAACAACTACTGTATAGAGCAAAGAGGCTTTCATATATCATTACTTGTGAGTCTTTATTGAGCCAAGGAAGATTCATGAAAAGCAAGCACTTGAGTTGATCAGCTGACTGAACAACTTTGGTGCATTTCCTGGATTTCCTGACAGTCTAATTCATGGATGTGTTTTACATTTGGGGCCATTTAAAAGCAATAAACAATGGGCTCAAACATAACAACGATTGTGAGGATGGCGCAGGACAAGGCAGTGTGTTGTTCTGTTGTGCATAGGGTCGCTATGAGTTGGAACCAACTTGACGGCACCTAAGAATAACAACAATAGCAATAAATGTGTTTCTCTTTATACTGGGAAATCAATTCTGTTAAGCTTCATTGTTCTAACTAGATCCACCTTCTGCTCTCTATTTCCTAAATAACCTCCCTATTCATTAGCTATGCTTTGCAAATGCTGAAGCCAAGGAAGTGCAATCATATAATTTGTGTTCAAATGGTAAAAATGATCTCAAAGGTTCAGAGTTGTTTTGTGGTTCTTCCACCTTTGAAATCATTATTGCATAATTTTTCACTGCTGCCTAAGCACCACAGAAACATTAGTAGTCGATTTATGAATTACTAATGTGGTGCTTAAAAGTGAAATATAAAGACCTCATCAAACTGTGGATATTTGCATATACCTTGCAAATACACTCATGTGTCTCTTAACATCCATGATATGTAGTTATGTGATTTGGACGTTGTGCGAAAACCATATCCACCATGTTGTAGTCTGGTTCTGCTTTTTCTTTAAGCATCTCCAACAAGCTTCACGCCTTAGCAGTGATCATCAGCGTGCTGAGAGGGATTCACTTTTGTGTTTGGTCCTCAATCCACATCATTAACAATTTCTCCAAATGTGATACAGTTCCCTCTTGCATTTTTCTTAGCCTTGTAGCTTTCAGTGGTGCTTATCTTGGATAATTTTTTCTTGGTTTTTGAAGATTGTCATGATTGTCAAGTGCGACATAGTATGCCTAAATCATGAGCAATAGCTTTCACTGGTTTTCTACCTTCATGTTGTCTAATAACCTTTTGTTTCACTTCCAAATTGATACTTCTCCTTTGCTTCTTGTTGCTACTATCACTGGCACTTGTTTCACTGCTTTTGGGAGCCGTGACACACTTCATGGTAATATTTTCTGGAGAAAATTAAACAGAAAATTACAACATTTGAGAGACACAGGATACAAGAGATTGGAATCTGCTGCCTAAGAGTCAAAGCATACACGGTTATATGGTAAACTTTTTAGATAGAAAGTACAGTACGGTACTTACATAAGCCAGTAGCATAAGCATTTATGATGACTATCAAGATATATGTACTATAGGTTATATATGTACTGTACCATTATATGCCTGGCAGCACAATCACTTTGTATACAAGAGACATGTGATACACGTGTTTCATGAGGGAAGCTGTTGTGTTCACTATGTCCCACCCTCCAATTGGGATTTCTGAATGAAATTATGACCTTATGAGAACATGGATGTATAAGTGTTGACATTGCCTGAATGAATGCTATGTGTTGCATGACTGTAATTAAGTGGCTCGCAAGCAATGCTTTCCTCTCCCCACCCCTGCGCTGGAGTATTCAAAGCTGGGAGGATATTCCATATAATATAATTCTCGGTGTTAACTCCACTTTAAGACAATCCAGCCGCATATATTTCAGGGTGCACGAACTTTCATTTGCCGTGTTGCTCCTTTGTTGTTTACATTAATAGTAATATAAAATAGAGTCACATTTTATATAAAACCTAGAAACTGTAGGCATAAATGCAATTCTTTGTTTTGTTTTACTTTAGTAAATTCAATGGTCTCTTTTGATCAATATGTGTTGATAACATTTGTTTAAGAACTAGCTAGAAAACACACATTTTCCATAATATATATTTTATAAAATGATTAGCAATCTATAAAATTTAAAGGCAATAAGCAGGTGGGAACACTATTTTGTTCTAAAGCTGACATGCCTTTTCTTAATTAGATACGGTTTGCTTGCTATAGGTCATTTGCTTCAGTCTTTGAAAACAGTAACACTGTATATTTATCTTACTTTTTCAAAGTTTACAATGTACTTTCAAATGCATTATCTCATTTGGTACTCACAACAACTCTGCAAGCTAAATAACTGATGTCTAGATTTCAGCTACAAAACATTGTTATTTAGAATCAAATGAGACAAGCAGAATATTTATTTCTCATTTACATATATTAAACATGTTTTACACAATTTCAGCTCAAACAGATTAAAGTGTACACAGGATCTGAAACAGTACATAATAATTAACGACCTAATTTTGATCCTACTTTATCAATTGTATGCCTTTAGATAGCAAAAATACTTCTGTATATGCTAAATAATGGAGATTTAGTCTGTATTGTTTTAACTTATGACATTTGCAGTTTTGTTTATTTAAGTCTTCTATAAAATGTCAGGTTTAATTCAACAGATGTTTATTGAACTCTTATTTTGAATCAGCTGAAGGGAATAAAAACAGTCTAATAATATATTCTTTTTTATTATTATTACAGAACACTTTTTGGAAACAAAACAATTGAAAGATAAATGGGAAACAGGGCTCTAGCATCTGAGAGTAAACTCTACAATTTTAAGGATTGTAGAACTATAGAATTACATATATTTGTGATACTATGTGGCAGGATAGCCTCAACGACATACCATGAAATGCATGATCTCTTTGAAAATATGAGAGTAGGAAACATTATTTTTTGAAGGTTAATAAGTAGAGTTGGAATAAAGTTTTGTGTTGAATAAGAAATGAGATATAATATGGACAAAGGAAGTATACATACAATATTGTAAACGACTATACTTCTAGCAAATGTAGGATGGGAGTTACTTCCACAGCACTCAGCAGTACACAGTTTTTCAACACTTACATTTATAACTTGGTTTTTTTTCTTATAATAAATCTGAATTTCTCATATAGTAAATTAAATATAATTCCAATTCTGGATTTAAAAATAAAACAGGTAAAAGCAAAAGCAATTAAGTATACAAATATCACTACCACCTCCACCATTACCACCACTACTAACAACAACAAAACACAAAGAAACATAGGCTTCCTTTTGCAGACACTTTACTTAAAACACAATTTTTCATTTTTTCCACTACTAGACCATAACTAGAGCAATAAGCAATATTATGATAAATAGAGAAAATATTGAAGTTGTCCAGGATTTCATTTTATTTGGAGCCACAATCAATGTCCATGGACGCAGCAGTCAAGAAATCAAATGATGAAAAAAAAAAAAGAAATCAAATGATGTATTGCACTGGGCAAATCTGCTGCAAAAGACCTCTTTAAGGTGTTAAAAAGCAAATATGTCACGTTGAGGACTAAGGTGTGCCTGACCAGAGGCAAGGTATTTTCAATAGCCTAATATGTATACGAAAGCTGGACAATGAATTTGGAAGACTGAAGAAGAATTGATGCCTTCAAATTATGGTGTTGACATAGAATATTGAATATACCATGGACTGCCAGAATAATGAACAGATCTGTTTTGGAAGAAGTACAACTAGAATGCTCCTTAGAAGGGAGGATAGAGAAACTTTATTTCAAGTACTTTGGACATGTTATCAGGAGGGACTAGTCCCTGGAGAAGGACATCATGCTTATTAAAGTAGAGGGTACGTGAAAGAGAGGAATACCCTCAAGGTGATGGAGTGACCCAGTAGCTGCAACGATGGGCTCAAACATAGCAATGATTGTGAGAATGGTGAAGGACCAGGCAGTGTTTCATTCTGTTGTACATAGGGTCATTATGAGTCAGAACCAACTCGATGGCTCCTAACAACAACAACATACAATCAGTGTTTAACCAAAAGCCAAAACCAAACCTATTGCCATCGAGTCAATTCTGACTCATAGCAACCCTGAAGGACAGAGTAGAACTGCCCCATAGGGTTTCCAAGGAGTGGCTGGTGGATTCAAACTGCCACATTTTGGTTAGCAGCTGTAGCTCACTGTAGTTCTTAGCCACTGTGACACCAGGGCTCTGATCTGTGTATAGTATCCTCTAAACTCTGAACTTCTAAGAGTAAATGTAAGAGAAAGTGGAATTAAAACAAAACAAAAAAGACAATACTAAGACTATTTGAAATTATGTGAAGTTTCTCAGACTACTCTTCTGTTAACTGTAATTCTCTCAGCTTGAAAATTCATTTTAAAATAACTGGGAAATTAAATCAAAATATTTGTATATTTTGCTGCACACACAGGAATAAGGACAATTTTGTTCTTCTCATTTCTGAGTTGAAAAGGGAGAATTCTTTAGAGTGCCTTTTTTCTTTCTTTCTAACTTTACAACATTCCACCAGGTTCAAAAATCATAATTCCCTTTTCATCTTGTGATTATTATGTGTTTTCAGAGTTACCATATTCAACAAGGAGATAGTGATCATTTAACATTGACAGCAACTTTGGATGACACATGTTTATGGCTATTGGATATCTATATAGAAATAAATTGCAGAGATAAAGATATTTTTGACAGTCTTTGGTAACTCCTGGGTACTGTCTTTAAAGTATTAAGTTCATGGATTTTAGGTGCCTCCCCTACTGCTACAAAATCTACCAGGAAGTATAGTAGCAGAAGGACTTTGGTGCCTAACAAGAAAATAAAGAGTCATAATATGAGTAGAAGACTGGTAATGGTGAACTGGAGTCTGATGCAATGTCACTTGAACTTACACATGAAAGATACTGTTCTATATAAAGGCAAGTAATATATTAATCGTTACCTGGTATCTATTCACTCATATCCCTATCTTCCTACCTACCTACTTACTCACCTCTATCAGTGTATTGCAGTTTTGATTTGGAACATTACTGCTTGAGATAATGCCTTCATATGATGACATTTTCTTAATCATTTGGATTTATATTAATATTCTGTTATAGCTGCCATCCTGTCTGAAAATTGGATTTCTACTATCTCCTTATGTAAAGAGGAGAATTATTGTGTCATGAAATTTTAAATTTTGAAAGAAAAGTACTCGAAGATTGTTATATCATTATCCCAAACCATCCCATTTCAGTTCAATTAAAATAGATCACCACTGTGTGCTACTCTCATTGCATTATTTGGGATAGAAAATTCAGGAGACTTCTAATCTTTACACCAGTCTCCTCACTACCTAAATTGAAACTCCTGACTATAATCCAGACAACCAATAATGTCTTTCTGCTGTAACTAGATTATTAAACACCAGACGTAAATTACTCCAGCTTACATCACCTTTTAGATGTTCAGGTCCTTTGGCACTAAATTTGATGGGAAAAATGTGTGATTCAAAATTTGACTGGCTGTTTTTCCTATTCTGTCCAAATGCGTTCTCCCCCTTGATTGTTGCATCCATGGACTGAATCCGTAGGCAACCTTATTCTTATCTTCTAGCTGGGTTCCGCCAATGGGAGAGACCAGAGGAAACTGGCAGAACCATAAAGTCTTGGTATTTGTTTACGTATCTCTTCTTCTAGGTTGCTAAAATTTGTTTTTCTTATTATGCCAAATATTTCAGTTACTGTCAGGCAGCCATCTCTTTAGAGCGACTCTCTACAGGTCCTATTAAAATTCCCTTTCCTTTCCTCCTTCAGAGAGACATATTTTAGTGCTTCAACATCAACACTTCTGGCTTCCCTAAACCCTACAGACTACACTGTAAACAGTCCCTACATTATACTCTCATTTACCACCCACATTGGTGCCAACACTTTTCCTCAAGAGATTTTGACTTATGCATGAGTCTCAACAGTTTCCTTTTTACAACTCAGCAAACATTTAATGAGTTTCAGCAAACTCAGTCTTAATTTGTCTTATTAATCCAGTTATACCACCACTACCTCCAACTTTTAATATTTAACTTCCTACCCCCAGGCATATTATGTTCCTTCTTATTTTACAAAGCAAATGGCTCCCAACTTCCCAATGCTAGCACAACAAACAGATATAGAGATACAACTCCTCTTATTTTTCTTCAGTCAACTTAAATTCAAGGATAATACCTCCACCCGTAATCTGACAATAATTTTTCCTCCTCCAAATAGATCATTTATTCCCTTTATGTTATAAATTTTTATATAAAGTGTGGATTTAAAGTATTTGTAGGACTAAGGTAAATCATGTCAATAATTTAAATGGTGAATTAAATATATTCTTAGATCAAAGTAATACCTAGAAAGTAGTAAAAGTAGTAATAAATATTAAAAAAAAATAAACAATGTCTGTTGAAATCTTAAGGTAATCAGACAAGATTAGAAAAAGAATGCATAACTATTAAATGAGTTCATTGAGAAAAAATGGAATAATAAAAATATATTTGATTAATCAATAAGAAATCAAGAAAGAGATAAATATTAATATGTAACTGGTAGGACACCCACAGAACAAATAGTTATTAATCATTACATTAAATGCAAATGCATTAAGTAATCTATTCAAAAGACCGACATCATCAGCCTTAATAAAGGAAAATAAAATCTTCTGCTTACAAATATGTACGTGAAAGATTAAAGCAATGTTTTAAATAAAATGATAAAAAATATTCCATGCAAAAAGGAAGCTGTGAGTTATATTAAAACTTGTTGCTAATTGCAATTGAGTCAGCCCCAACTCGTGATGACCTCAGGTAAAGCAGAAAGAATTGTTGCCTGGTCCTGTGCCATCTTCATGACTATTGGTATGTTTCAGACCACTGTTGATGCCATTGTGTAAATCCATTTCATTGAAGGTTTCCCTTATTTTCACTGACCATCTACTTTAAAAACCATGATGTCCCTTTCATGTTTGGTCTTTCCTGATGATGTGTCCAGAGTAAGTGAGCCAAAGTTTCCTCATCCTCACTTCTAAGGAGCATTCTGGTTATATTTCTCCTAAGACTGATTTGAACACAATTTAAATGCATCAATTCTTCTTCCTTTTTCATTTCTAGCTTTCATGTGTATATGAGACAATTGAAGAGACTATGGCCAGAGTCAGGCACATCTTACTCATCCAAGTGACATCTCTGCTTTTTAAAACTTTAAAGAGGGTTTTTGTAACAAATTTGCCCAGTGTAACATGTCATTTAATTTCTTGTCTGCTGTTTCCATGAACATTGACTATTGATTGTAGAATGAAATCATATATTATGAATGCCTTCCAACCTAAGGAGTTCATTTTCCAACACTATGTCAGACAATGTTCTGTTGTTATCCATAAGGTTTTCATTGGCTGATTTTCAGAAGTAGATCACCAGGCCTTTCTTTCTCATTTCTCTTAGTCTGGAGCTCTGCTGAAACCTGTTCACCATTGGTGATCATTCTGCTCTTTGAAATAACTGGTGACATAGCTTTCAGCATTATACACCAGGGTACTACAAACTGGTAGGTGATGCTATTACCCTGTGGAAATCTACAGTGAATATTAAAACATAGACTAAGTGAAAATGATGTCAAGAAGCATTACTAGAGACAAAGACTGACATTTTAATATAAAATAAATGAGTAACTCCACCAGTAAAGTATAGCAATTCTGAATTATATGCAACTGGAAGGAGGTAGTCTTTCGAACAGCGCAACAACTATAGTTCCTCCCCACCTGCTAGTTTCTCAAGACATCAGGAGCAAACCACTGCCTCCCTTCAAGCCTGGTATTTTGGCCAAATAAGCAACAGGGCTAAAGAAATACAATTCCAGGCTGGCACGCAGATTTCTAACCACATCTCCTCCTTGGGTTGTCAGGCCAGGAAATCTGCAAATGTTCTGCCTGCAGTCAGTCACATAACACTTGGAATTTAAAAACAGGTAACGGAAACGTTTCCTTGTCTCTCTCCTATGGTGCAAAGTGCGGGCATATTTAAAAGACTCTCCATTCCAGCCAGAATCTTTCAAGAGTAGAGGGGACTGGCTCATCATGGAACAGTTCCTGGTGTTTACTGTCTGTTTTCTGTGAGTAATTAAATGGCTTTCATTTGCCAATGCTTTGTAAATGTCTCATGTGTACTACTACATGATAAGACTAGATAGACGCAGCACCTATAGATGGGTTTATGCTACTAACTGGGGTCTTCATCCTAGTAGTCTTGTGGCTGCTTGGGATCTTACGACCACCTCTGAGACAACTTGCATGTGCAACACAACAACTAATAAGATTGACTTAAATATATAGAGCAACACTGACAGAATTACAGATAAATATAGGCAATCCTACAATCATAGCAGAGGACATTAATATGTTCCAGAAGTTTATAGGAAAATCAAAATATCAATAAGGATAGAGAAGATCTCAAACATAACATTAATAATATTTACCTAATTGACCTATGTACAGCACTGTATGCAATAATGAGAGATATACATTTTTTGTAATAGAAGAAGATGAAAATTAATGATATTGTAACAGATTCATAATAATAAAAAAAAAACAACAAAGCAAAAATTTTGATTCTTTGAGAATAAAATAAATAAATAAATATAACAGACTTACCATAAGACGGAGACCTGGCGGCACATTAATTAAAAGATACAGCTGCTAACCAAAGGTTAACAGTTTGAATCCATCAGTTGCTCTTTGGAAACCCTAGAGGGTAGTTCTACTCTGTCCTTTAGGTCTACTGTGGGTCCAAATCCATTTGATGGCCACAGGTTTTTTACTATAAGACAAAACAAGAAAGCAAAGAGGAAGAGAAAAAATTGAACAGTCTCTGTGAAAACATGATTATAATTACGAATTACATGGAAATTGAAAAATAATGAGTATATATATTTTGCCAATATATTTGAAATTTCACACAAAAATTCCACTTATCCAAACTAAAACAAGAAAAAAAAAAGCACAGTCTACTAAAGAAAGAAAACCCTAAGACCAGTTGGCCTCAGTAGAAAATACTTCTAAACATGCAAGAAGTAACACCAAACTTAATCATACCTGGAAGGAGCCCTGATGGTGCCATGGTTACGCACTCCAGTGCTAATCAAAAATTCAGCAGTTTTAACTCACCAGTGATTCCTCAGGAGAAAAGATGGGGAATTCTACTTCCATAAACATTATTGTTGAGGTAGAGCAAACATGGCACTATAGATAGAAGCACTATGCCATCTCTCTGCAGCAAAAATCATAAAAACTAAGAAAAACAGATACAAACATCAATCCTGGAACCCTAAGCACCAAATGAAGGAACAAAGAACTCCTTCAAGCATCAAATGGAATAAGAAACTGAAAGAGAAGAGAGAATGAGGAGAGTTATGGCATGCAGGTCCCCTATGAGCTAACATGACACAAGTTCTTCATCTTGTACTACAGCCACCAAGGAATGCAGACAGGGAGTACAGGAAGGCAAATTCACAGAGCACAAAACAGAAGACAGAGCAACCAGTAACCAAGGATACATGCTTTCCCATTCCTTATCATTCCTCCCTGTTTGAGCCTCCACCACTTTCCACCAGGCCACAGTCACTCTTTGATATTCTAAAAGTAGAAATTAATAACAGGAAGAGCAAGAAAAAATCAAATACATGGAAACTGACAAACACCTTTCTCAAAAACCTCTTGGTAACAGAATAAATCCAAGATGGAATAAAAAAATTCCTAGATTCAAAAGAGAATGAAAACACATCATATCTAAACACGTAGGACAAAGCAAAGGCAGTGCTTAGAGGATGATTTATACCAATAGATGCACACATCAAAAAAGAAGAAAGGGACAAAATCAAGACATTAACTAAACAACTCAAACAAATAGAAAGAACAGCAAAAGAAACCCACAGCCACCAGAAGAAAGGAAATAATAAACATCAGAGCAGAAATAAATGAAATATAGAATACAAAAAAAATAGAAAGAATCAACAAAACTGAAAGTTGGTTCTTTGAAAGGATCAACAAAATTGACAAACCACTGGTCAAACTGACAGAAGAAAAACAAGAGAGGAAGCAAACAGCCTCAATAAGAAATGAAATGGAGGACATTACAACTGAGCTAACTGAAATAAAAAGGATCATAACAAAATATTATGAAAGACTATACTCTGACAAATTTGAAAACCTAGAGGAAATAGACAAATTTCTAGTAACACCCTATCTATCTAAACTAACACAAACTGAGGTAAAAAATGCGAAAAGACCCATAACAAGAGAAGATATTGAAAAGGTAATTAAAAAACTTCCCCTGCAAAAAAGCTCTGTCCTAGATGACTTCACTGGAGAATTCTACAAAACATGCAGAGAAGATCTTGCACCAATACTACTCAAACTATTTCAGAATACAGAGAAGGAAGTGACACTTTCAAATTCATCCCATGAAGCCAGCATAACCCTGATACCAAAACGAGGCAAAGATGCCACAAAAAAAGAAAGTTACAGACCAGTATCTGTCATGAATATAGATGCAAAATTTCTCCACAAAATTCTAGCCAACGGAATTCAGTATCATATAAAAATAATACACCACAACCAAGTGAGATTCATACCAGGTTCGCAAGGGTGTTTCAGCATTAGAAAATCAATCAACATAATCCATCACATAAATAAAACTAAAGAAAAGAATCACATGATCATCCCAATCAACACAGAAGAGACATTTGATAAAGTCCAACACCCATTCCTGATTTAGAAAAACTCTCAATAAAATACATACAGAGAGGAAATTTTTCAGCATAATAAAGAATATTTATACAAAACAAATGGCCAACATCATTCTTAATGGAGAGAGGCTGAAAACATTCCCCTTGAGAACAGGAACAAGACAAGGATGCCCTTTATCACCACTCTTATTTAACATTGTGCTGGAAGTTCTAGCTAGAGCAATAAGGCAAGATAAAGAAATAAAGGGCATCCAAATTGGTAAGGAAGAATTAAAACTATGCCTATTTGTGGATGATGTGATACTACACATAGAAAACCCAAAAGAATCCACGAGAAGATTACTGGAGCTAATAGAAAGATTCAGCAGAGTAGCAGGATATGACAAACCTACAAAAGTCAGTTGGGTTTCTTAGCACCAAAAAAGAGAACTATGAAAAGGAAACCAGGAAAACAATACTATTTATAATAGCCACTAAAAAATAAAATACTTAGGAATAAATCTAACAAGGAACATAAAATATCGATATAAAGAAACTACAAAACACTACTGCAAGAAAACTACATAAATGGAAAAAAAATACCATGCTCATAGACAAGTAGACTCAACATTGTGAAAATGTCAATTCTACCCAAAGCAATCTACAAATACGATGCAATCCCAATCCAAACACCAACAGCATTCTTTAACGAGAAGGAAAAACTAATCTTTCACTTTATATGTGAAGGAAAGAGGCCTCAAAAAAAAATGAAGCACTACTGAGAAAAAAGAATGAAGCAGGAGGACCCACACTACCTGACCTCAGAACCTACTGCACAGCTATGGTAGTCAAAACAACCTGGTACTGGTACAAGGACAAACACATTGACCAATGGAACAGAATTGAGAATCCAGATGTAAATCCATCCACTTATAGTCTCCTCATCTTCAGCAAAGGCACAAAGTTCATGAAATGGGGAAATAAAGTATTTTTAACAAACGACTTTGACAAAACTGTTCATCTCTAAAAAATTGAAAGAGGACCCTTACCTCACAGCATCCACAAAAACTAATCCAAAATGGATTGAAGACTTAAACATAAAACCAAAATCTATATAGATCATGGAAAAAAATAAGGTCAGTGCTAGAGGCCCTAATACATGGCATAATTAGGATACAAACCACAACTAACAATACACAAAAACCAGAAGATAACCTAGATAGCTGGGATCGTCTAAAAATTAAACACTTATGCTTATCAAAAGACTTCACCAAAACAGTAAAAAGAGAACCCACAGACTGGGAAAAACTTTTGGCTATGACAAACCCAACAAAAGTCTAATGTCACCAATCTATAGGAAAATCCAACACGTTTTCCAATAAACAAACAAACAAACAAAAAAGACAAATAATCCAATTAAAAAATGGGCAAAGGATTTGAACAGACACTTCACTAAAGAGAACGTTCAGACAGCTAACAGACACATGAAGAAATGCTTGAGATCACTAGCCATTAGAGAAATGTAAATCAAGACTACAATGAGATACCATCCCACCCTGGTATTCATGGCACGAATCAAAAAAAAAAAAAAAAATTACAAAAATTGGAGAGGCTGAGGGTAGCTTGGAATTCTCATGTACAGCTGGTAGGAATGTCAAATGGAACAATCATTTTGGAAAATTATATGGCACATCCTTAAAAAGCTAGAAATAGAAATACCATATAATACAGCAATCTCACTCCTAGGAATATATCCTAGGGAAACAAGAGCTGTCATGTGAATAGACACATACAAACCCATGGTCACTGCAGCATTATTCAGAACAGCAAGTAGATGGAATAAAACCTAAGTGCTCATCAACAGATGAATGGGTAAACAAACTATGCTACATACATACGATGGAATACTATGCAACTATAAAGAACACTCTTCCAGCAAAATGGCACTCTAGGCAGAAGCACCACACCGTCCCTCCACAGCAAAGATCCAAAAAACTAAGCCAAACAGAGAAAACAAAAATCCTGAAACCCTAAAACATCAAATGAAGGGATAAAGAACTCAGCCAAGCAACAAATGGAGTGAGAAAACCGATAAAGAACAGAGAGCAAGGAGAGATTCGTGCAAAGGTCCCCTATCAGCTAATTCAGTGCGGATCTGCCATCTTGGACTCCTATCAGAGACCAGCAAATACGGGATACGAGAAAGCAGCTTCACGGAGCTTCCAGCAGGAGATAAAACAACCAGTAATTTGCTTTCCCACCCCCCCACCCTTCTTCACCCCACTCAGCCTCCTCTGTTTCCCGCTGCCACAGTCTCTTGGCTGGGAACAACGGCTGCTTGGGTTCCACCTGCCTGCTCTGGCCAACTCCCTGAGTGCCACTTGTTGACTGCTGGTGTTGCTTTTTTCCACTTCTTTTGATTTCTTCCTTACCTCTCACCACCTCCTCCTCCTTTTGCTCAAATACCTGGCTCAGTGAGCCATCTTTGCTTCTTCCTAAGGGGCTACAGAGCTCCATTTGAGTGTGGAACTGCTTCCTAGTCTAGGCTGCCATACTGGTGGGGTCCCAGGGCTTTCGTTTATTTGTTTGTTTTGAATTGTTTGTTTGTTTTCTTTTTCTTTTCTTCAGTTGGAAGCCCGTTCTGGCTGGGCAGTGCGACGCAGCTTGGGACCTACCCCTCCCTCACCTTGCCCAGACACGCAGAGGGATCCCAGACGGCATTGCTTTTTTTGTGGTTTTATTTTTCCCCGTTGTTTGGAGGGACTTTTCTTGTTCCTTTGTTTTTTTTTTTTTTTTTTATTATTGTTTTGTTTTCTTTTCCCTCTTGTTCCCTTTTTGTCTTTCTTTTTTACTCAGTTTCTCATCTTTTTATACCTTCCTTCTCTTCCTGTTCCCTGAATACCTGGAGCTGAATGCCTCTACACCTTCTAGCCAGGATGTACTGCAACACCTGGGAAGAACTTCCCCAGACCTCATAGCCGCACCGTTGGGACCCCTGGGAGACTTGATGTTCTTTTTTCTTTCTAATTTTTATTTATTCATTCTTTTCTTTTCTTTCTTTTTTCTTCTTCTTCCCCTTTTTGTTTTTCTCCATTTCATAGGCTCTCATCTCTCCACTCCAATGGAAATCTCCCCTAGCACTCTATTTTGTTTGCTTGTATGTTTTTGGATCCTATTCCTCTCTCCTCTCTCCCATATCCATCTTAACTCCACACATAACAGTCTTCCTCTTCCATCCTGCCTACCTGCACCGTGTGCTTAACATCACACCTCCAAGCAGCACTGGCATGGCCTACTGGAACCTACCCTGCACTGATTACCAATCTGCCCTGGTGGCTATAGTAAGTGCCACAAACAACCCAACCCAACAACTCCTCTTCAGCTAGAACTGCCCTGCTATAACATATCTGAGCTACTGACCCTGCCAATTGGAGGAGGAGAAAAGTATCATGTCCACAGATGAGCAAACAACAAAGAACACACAGCCCGCCTGCTCAGACATAGCCAAATTAAAAAAAAAAAAGGATGAAACAAACAAATCTACAATCAATAAATGAGAAAAATAACTACTGAATGCCCCGAAGACAGCAGACAATATCAAAACACCTACAAAAACAGGACAGGATGGTTCCAGTAGGCGTCCAAACTAAAACACTGGATGAATTTCCAGTGGAAGAAAACGCTCTAGAACTACCTGATAGGGAATTCAAATCTGTAATACTCAGAATTATCCAAGAGTTGAAGCAAAAAGAAGACAAAAATAAGGAAAAAATAGACAAATTCCTGGAAAAGGCAGACAAATTTATGGAAAATACAGCCAAAAAAAAAAAAAATGGAAGAATTCAGGAAAATAATGCAGGAACAAAATGCCAAAATAAATTCACAACTAGAAATTATACAAAAACAACAATTAGAAAACCAAAAGATAAGCAAAAAGATTTCAGAAATGGACAGTGTCATAGAAGGGCTGAGGAGCAGATTTGAAATGGTGGAAGACAGAATCAGTGGAATTGAAGACAAACACTTGGATACAACTCAGTTTGAGGAAAACTCAGAAAAAAGAACAAGAAAAATGAAGAGACCCTGAGAGTTATGTGGGATACAATCAAAAGCAAAAATTTGTCAGTGATCGGAGTTCCAGAACAGGAGGAGAAAACAGAAAACACAAAGAGGATCTTTGAAGAACTGTGACAGAAAACTTCACCAATATCACAATAGATTTAAAGCTAGCCATCCGAGAAGGTCAACAAACACCTTATAGAATAGACACTAAAGGAAAATCACCAAGGCGCATCATAATCACACTCACCAAAACCAAAGACAAACAAAGACTCCTGAGAGCAGCTCTTAAAAAACAAGAAGTCACATGCAGAGGAGAAACAATAAGACTAAGCTAAGATTATTTGGCAGAAACCATTCAGGCAAGAAGGCAATGACATATACAATACCTTGAAAGAAAAAACTGCGAGCCAAGAATAATCAACCTTGCAAAACTCTTGTTCAAATATGATGGTGAAATTAGGACATTTCCAGATAAACAGAAATTAAGGGAATATGTAAAAACCAAACCAAGCTTCTAAGAATTATTAAAGGAAGTTCTTCAATCTGAAGCTGACAGGCTAAATCTAGGACACAGGATCCTACCAGCCAGATACCAGTCTAGGAAATGAACTCTCAGGGACTATCCTAAACCCAAAGAAATACAACAGAGAAGCAGAGCAGTTAATCCATAAATGACAACATCAGAACAATAAAAGAGGAAATAAGTGGGGTAGGTATAGAACCTTCTAATGGAGAGGAAGGCAAGGTCATACCAAGTAATAATACACTGCTTCAAATGTAGAAATATAAGGGTAAATTCACAGTAACAAAAAAAAAAAAGTTAACAAGCATACTTATAAAAATAAAGAGGAAAAACATAAAGTCTCAGCAAAAACAAAACCTACAAAAACAAAAGAAATGCAGAAAATATCCAAAAACAAGAAACTCAGCACAGGAGAGTAAGATGAACAAATAAAACGTAAGCACCACAAAAAAGGCACTACAAAATGACAGCAACAAACTCACATCTATCAATAATTACACTGACTATAAATGGACTCAATGCATCCATAAAGAGACAGAGAGTGATGGAATGGATAAAAAACAGTATCCACCAATATGCTATCTACAAGAGACAAACCTTAGAAACAAAGATGTGAATTTATTAAAAGTCAAAGGTTGGAAAAACATATATCAAGCTAACTACCAAAAAGAGCAGGAGTGGCAATACTAATCTCAGAAAAAATAGACTTTAAAACAAAATCCACAATAAAAGACAAAGAAGGACACTACATAATGATTAAGGGGACGATCCATCATGAAGACTTAACCATAATACACGTATAGGCACCCAATGACAGGGCTCCAAAATACATAAAACAAACTAACAACACTGAAAAGAGAAATTGACAGTTCCACAATAATAGTAGGAGACTTCAACACACCACTCTCAGTAAAGGACAGAACCATTAAAAAGAAACTCAGCAAGGATACAGAAGACCTAAAGGGCACAATCAGCCAACCTGACCTCATAGACATATACAGAACAGTCCATCCAACCACTGCAAAGTACACATTCTTTTCCAATGCGCATGGAACGTTCTCCAGAATAGACCACATCTTAGGCAACAGAGCAATCCTCAACAAGATTCAAAATGCTGAGATAATACAAAGTATATTCTCTGAACACAATGACATCAAGGTAGAAATTAACAACAGAAAGAGCAAGGAACAAAAATCAGTTATGCAGAAACTGAATAATACCCTGCTTACACATCACTGGGTAACAGAAGAAATCAGAGATGGAAAAAAAAAAAATTCCTAGAATCAAATGAGAATGAAAACACATCATACCAAAACCTTTGGGACACAGCAAAGGCAGTCCTCAGAGGACAATTTATAGCAATAGATGCACACATCACAAAAGAAGAAAGGGACAAAATCAAAACATTAACTACACAACTCAAACAAATTGAAAAAGAACAGCAAAAAAGCCCACAGCCACCGGAAGAGAGGAAATAATAAAGATCAGAGCAGAAATAAATGAAATAGAGAACCGAAAAACAATAGAAAGAATCAACATAACCAAAAGTTGATTCTTTGAAAGAGTCAACATTCGACAAACCACTGGCCAGACTGACAAAAAAAAAAAAAAAAAACAGGAGAGGACGCAAATAACCCAAATAAGAAATGAAATGGGGGACATTGCAACAGACCCCACTGAAATAAAAAGGATCATAACACAATATTATGAAAAACTATACTCCAACAAATTTGAAAACCTAGATGAAATGGATAAATTTATAGAAACACATTAGCTACCCAAATTACAACAAAGTGGTGTTGAAAATCTGAACAGACCCATAACAAGAGAAAAGATTGAAAAGGTAATAAAAAAAAAACTCCCAACAAAACAAAGCCCTGGCCCAGATGGCTTCACTGGAGAATTCTACCAAATATTCAGAGAACAGCTCATACCAGTACTGCTCAAACTATTTCAGAACATAGAAAAGAAGCGACACTTCTGAGTTCATTCTATGAAGCCAGCATAACCCAATACCAAAACCACCAAAGATGACTCCCAAAAAGAAAATTACATACCAATATCTCTCATGAATATAGATGCAAAAATTATCAACAAAATTCTAGCCAATAGAATTCTGCATCATATCTAAAAAATAATACACCATGACCAAGTAGGATTCATACCAGCTATGCAAATATGGTTCAACATTAGAAAATCAGTCAAAGTAACCCACCACGTAAATAAAAGGAAAGAAAGAATCACATGATCATGCCAATTGACACAGAAAAGGCATTCGATAAAGTCCAACACTCATTCCTGATAAAAACTCTGAATAAAATAGGTATAGAAGGGAAATTTCTCAACATAATAAAGGCATCTATGCAAAACCAACGACCAACATCGATCTTAATAGAGAGAAGCTAAAAACCTTCCGCTTGAGAACGGGAACAAGACAAGGATGCCCTTTATCACCACTCCTATTTAACATTGTGCTGGAAGTTCTAGCTAGAGCAATAAGGCAAGAAAAAGAAATAAAGGGCATCCAAATTGGGAAAGAAGAAGTTAGAGGGTCCCTGTTTGCAGATGATATACTATATGTCTTTGTCATATAGTGCTGCTATAACAGAAACACCACAAGAGGATGGTTTTAACAAACAGAAGTTTAATTCCTCACAGTCAGAGTAGGGTAAAGGTCCAAATTCAGGGTGTCAGCTCCAGGGGAAGGCTTTTTCTCTATGTCAGCCTTCACATCTGTGTTCCCCCAGACTAGGAGCTTCTCTGTGCAGCGACACTGGTCCAAAGGAAATGCTCTGCTCCCAGCACTGCTTTCTTGATGGTATGAGGTATCCAACTCTTTGCTTGCTTCCCTTCCCTTTTATCTCTTGAGAGATAAAAGGTGGTGAAGGCCACACCCCAGGGAAACTCCCTTTACATTGGATCAGGTATGTGACCTGGGTAAAGGTGGTGTTACAATCCCACCCTAATCCTCTTTAACATAAAATTACAATCACAAAATGGAGGCCAACCACACAATTCTGGGAATCATGGCCCAGCCAAATTGATACACACATTTTTTGGGAGATATAATTCAATCCATGACTGTGTAGATAGAAAACCCTAGAGACTCCATGAGAAAACTACTGAAACTAATAGATTCAGCAGAGTAGCAGGATACAAGATAAACATACAAAAATCAGTTGGATTCCTATACACCAATAAGGAGAAGGATGAAAAGGAAATCAGGAAAACAATACTATTTATAATAGCCCCTAAAAAAATAAAATACTTAGCAATAAATCTAACCAGGGATGTAAAAGTCCTATACAAAGAAAACTACAAAACACTACTCCAAGAAACCCAAAGAGATCTACATAAATGGAAAAACATACCATATTCATGGATAGATAGACTCAACATTGTGAAAATGACAATTCTATCCAAAGCAATTTACAAACACACTGCAATACCTATCTAAATACAAACAACATTCTTCAAAGAGATGAAAAAACTAATCATTAACTTTATATGGAAAGGGTAGAAGCCCGAATAAGTAAAGCACTACTGAAGAAGAAGAAGAAAGTTGGAGGACTCACACTACCTGACTTCAGAACCTACTATACAGCTACAGTAGTCAAAACAGCCTGGTAATGGTACAATGACAGATACATTGACCAATGGAACAGAATTGAGAACCTAGATGTAAATCCATCCAACTATGGTCACCTGATCTTCGACAAGGGCCCAAAGTCCATCAAATGGGGAAAAGACAGTCTTTTTAACAAATGGTGCTGGCAAAACTGGATATCCATCTGCAAAAAAATGAAACAGGACCCATACCTCACGCCGTATACAAAAACTACTTCAAAATGGATCAAACACTTGACTATAAAGCCTAAAACTATAAAGTTTGTAGAAGGAAAAATAGGACCAACAATTCAGGCCTTAATAGACGGCATTAACAGGATACAAAGCATAACCATCAATGCACAAACCCCAACAGATAAGCTAGATAACTGGGATCTTCTAAAAATCAAACACCTATGCTCTTCAAAAGACTTCACCAAAAGAGTCAAAAGAGAACCTACAGACTGGGAAAAAATTTTTGGACAGTACAAGTCAGACAAAGGTCTAATCTCCATCATCTACAAGAAAATCCAACATCTCTACAACAAAAAGACAAATACTCCTATTAAAAATTTGGCAAAGGAAATGAACAGACACTTCACCAAAGAAGACATTGAAATGGCCAACAGACACATGAGGAAATGCTCACGGTCACTAGCCATTAGAGAAATGCAAATTAAAGCCACAATGAGATACCATCTCACCCCGACATTACTGGCACAAATCCAAAACACTGGAAATAACAAATGTTGGAGGGGCTGGGGGGAGATTGGAACTCTTATGCACTGCTGGTGGGAATGGAAAATGATACGACTATTTTGGAAAATGATATGGCGCTTCCTTAGAAAGCTAGAAATAGACATACCATCGATGCAGTAATCCCACTATTAGGAATATATCCTAGAGAAATAAGAGTTGTCACTCGAATAGACATATGCACACCTATGTTCATGGCAGTATTGTTCTCAATAGCAAAACGATGGAAACAACCTAGATGCCCATCAACAGATGAAAGGATAAACAAAACTATGGCACATACACACAATGGAGTACTATGCAACAAGAAAGAACAATGATGAATCTGTGAAGCATTTCATAACATGGATGAAAGTGGAGGACATTATGCTGAGTGAAATAAGTCAATCACAAAAGGACAAATATTGTATGAGACCTCTGTTGTAAATACCGATGAAAAAGCTCACACATAAATAGTAACAATCTTTGTTGGTTACCAGGGATGGGAGGGGTTGGGGGAAATACTAAATAGGCAATAGATAAGTGGTATCTTTGGTGAAGGGTGAGACAGTACACAATACTGGGGAAACTAGCACATCTTGTACAAGGAAAGGTCAGGAAACTCCCTAGACACATCCAAACTCCCTGAGGGACTGAATTGCTGGGCAGAGGGTTGTGGGGACCATGGTCTCAGGGAACATCTAGCTCAACTGGCATAACACAGTTTATAAAGGCAATGTTCCACATTCTACCTTGGTGCATAGCGTCTGGAGTCTTAAAGGCCTGTGAGCAGACATCTAAGATACTCCATTGGTCTCATCCCTTCAGGAGCAAGGGAGAATGAAGAGAACAGGATACAAGGAAAAGATTAGTCCAAAGGGCTAATGGACCACAGCTACCAAGGCCTCCACCAGACTGAGCCCAGTATACCTAGATGGTGCCCTGCTACCACCACTGACTGTTCTGACTGGAATCACAACAGAGGGTTCTGGACAGATCTGGAGAAAGATGTAGAAGAAAATTCTAACTCACAAAAAAAAAAAAAAAAGACCAGATTTGCTTGCCTAAAGGAGACTGGAGAAACCCTGAGAGTATGGCCCCCAGACACCCTTTTAGCTCAGTGGTGAAGTCACTTTCGAGCTTCATCGTTCAGCTGGGGATTGGATGGCCCCATAAAACAAAATGGGACTAATGAGGCACAGCAGTCCAGGGACAAGGGCTAGAAGGCAGAAGGGGAGAGGAAAGCTGGTTAGAGGGAACCCAAGGTTGAGTAAGGATAGTTTTGATGTATAGCGAGATGGTTAACCATTGTCAAAGGGGAACATGTGTACTAACTGTTTAATGAGAAACTATTTTGTTCTGTAAACCTTCATCTAAAGTGAGAATAGCAGCACAACTGGAAGGGCGTAGTCGATGTCACTGAACCGTGCATGTAAAAATTTTTGAAATGGTGTATCTTTGGCTATGCATATTTTCACCAAAAAAAAAAAAGGTCAAGAAGGGAGAGGGTTGACATGTTGTGGGGTTGTTAACCAATGTCATAAAACAATATGTGTACTACAGTTTAATGAGAAAATATTCGTTTTGTAAACCTTCACCTGAAGTACAATAGAAAAAGTAAAAAGAACACTGATGAATGTGTAAAACATCTCACAACATGGATGAATCTGGAAAGCATTATGCTGAGTGAAATAAGTCAATCACAAAAGGTCAAAGATTGTATGGAACCACTGTTATAAAAACTCATGAAAACGTTTACACACAGAAAATAACAATTGTTGATGGTTACTAGGGAAGGGAGTGGTTAGGAGGGAAAAACCCTAAATAGACAATAGATAAGTCGTAACTTTGGTGAACGGTAAGACAGTACACCAAAAAAAAAGCTAGATGCAGTTGAGTTGATTCCAACTCACAGTGGCCCTATAGGACAGAGTAGAACTGCCCCACAGGGTTTCCAAGGAGCAGCTAGTGTATTCAAACTGCTCACCTTTCGATATAGCAGCCATAGCACTTAACCACTATGCGACCAGGGATAGTACACAATACTGGCGAAATCAGCACAGTTTGACCAAGGCAAGGTCATGAAAGCTTCATAGACACTTCCAAGCCCCCTGAGGGACCCAATTACTGTCCTGAGGGCTAGGGATCATGGTCTCCAGGGACATATAGTTCAACTGGCATAACATAGTTTATAAAGAAAATGTTCTACATCCTACTTTAGTGAGTAGTGTCTGGGGTCTTAAAAGATTTCAATCAGCCATCTAAGATACTGCAGTGGTCCTACCAAGTCTGGAGGAAAGGAGAATGAAGAAAACCAAAGACATAAGGGAAAGATCAGTCCAAGGACTTATGGACCACAACCAGCATAGCCTCCACCAGACTGAGACCAGCAAAAGTGTATGTTGCCCAGCTACCACCATCGACTGCTCTGACAGGGATCACACTTGATGGTCCCAAACAGAGCTGGAGAAAAATGTAAAACAAAATTCTAACTCCCAAAAAAAGACCAGACTGACTGGTCTGACAGAGACTAGAGAAACCCTGAGGATATTACCCACAGACATGCTTTCAACTCAGTACTGAAGTTACTCCTGAGATTCACCCTTCAGCCAAAGATTAGACAGGCCCATAAAACAAGACTATTTGGGTACATCAGCTGAGGGACAAGTATGAGAAGGCAGGAGGGGACAGGAAAGTTGGTAACAGAGAACCCAGGGTTGAGAAAGACAGAGGGTTGACATGTCGTGGGTTGGCAACCAATGTCACAAAAACAACATGCTTATTAATTTTGAAATGATAAAATAATTTACTCTGTAAATGTTAATCTAAATTACGATAAAAAAAGATGGTTGTTTTTCTTACGTGCCCTCCAGTTAGCTCCGACTCATAGCGACCCTACGTAAAACAAAACGAAACACTGCCTGGTCCTGTACCATCCGCACAATCTTTGCTATGTTTGAGTACATTGTTGCAGCCACTATATTCATCCATTTCCTTGCGTGTCTTCCTCTTTTTCACTGACCCTCCACTTTACCAAGGAAAGATTACAGCCTTGGAAATCCTGTAGGGCTGTTCTACTTTGTCCTGTACAGTCACTGTAAGTCCTCAGTACACAGAAATCAAATCGATTGCAGCTGTGGAAAAAGAAGATGGAGAAACTCGCTATAATCAGTCTAAATAAGGCCAGGGGCCGACTGAGGAACAGATCATCAATTGCTCATACACAAGTTTAACTTGAAGCTCAGAAAAATTAGAGTAAGTCCACGCGAGCCAAAATACAGCCTTGACTATATCTCATCTGAATTTAGAGACTATCTTTCAGGAATAGATTTGATGCATTGAACATTGATGACTGAAGATCAGAAGAGTTGTGCAATGACATCAAAGACACCATAAATGAAGAAAGCAAAAGGTCATTAAAAAGACAAGAAAGAAAAGACCAAAATGGATGTCAGAAGAGGCTCTTCTCATTGGTGAAAAACAAGGCTCCAGGAATTGACGGAATACCAATTGAGATGTTTCAACAAATGGATTCAGTGCTGGAGGTGCTCACTTGTCTATGGCAAGGAATTTAGAGGACAGCTGCCTGGCCAACTGACTGGAAGAGATCCATATTTGTGCCCAGTCCATAGAAAAGTGATCCAACAAAACGTGGAAATTATCAAACAATATCATTAATATCACAAACAAGTAAAATTATTTTGAAAATCATTCAAAAGCAGTTATAGCAGTACATTGAAAAGGAACTGACAGAAATTCAAAACTAGATTCAGAAGAGGACATGGAACAATGATACCATTGCTGATATCAGGTGGATCATAGCTGAAAGCAGACAAAACCAGAAAGATGTTTACTTGTGTTTTATTGCCTATGCAAAGGCATTCAATTGTGTGGATCATAACAAATTATGGATAACATTGCAGAGAAAGGGAATTTCAGAACTTGTACGTAGACCAAGAGGCAGTCATTCGAACAGAGCAAGGGGGTACAGTGTGGTTTAAAGTCAGGAAAGGTGTGCATCAGCGTTGTAACCTTTCACCAAGCTTATTCAGTTTGTATGCTGAGCAAATAATCCAAGAAGTTGGAATATGAAGAAGAATTCAGCATCAAGGTTGGAGGAAGACTCATTAGCAAGCTACAATATGTAGATGACACAACATAGCTTGCTGAAAGTGAGGAGAACTTGAAACACTTACTGATGACGATCAAAGACTAGAGCCTTCAGTATAGATTGCATCTCAACATAAAGAAAATAAAAATCCTCAAAACTGAACCAATAAACAACATAATGAGAAATGGAAAAAATATTGATGTTGTCAACAACTTCATTTTTCTTGGATCCACAATCCACACCCATGGAAGCAAGTCAAGAAATCAAACGATATATTGCACTGAGAAAATCTGCTCAAAAGACCTCCTGAAAGTATTAAAAAGCAAAGATGTCACTTTGAACACTAAGGTGTCCCTGACCCAAGCCATGGTATTTTCAATTGCCTCATATGCATGTGAAAGCTGGACAATGAATAAGGAAGACTGAAGAAGAATTTATGCCTTTGAATTATGGTGTTGGGGAGAATATTGAATATACCATGGACTGCCAAAAGAATGAACAAACTTGGCTTGGAAGAAGTACAAGCTAGAATGCTCCTTGGAAGCAAGGATCCCGAGACTTCATCTCATGTACTTTGGACACATTATCAGGAAAGACTAATCCCTGGAGAAGAACATGATGTTTGGTAAATTAGAGGGTCAGTGAAAAACAGGAATACCTTCAAGGAGATGGAAAGACACAGTGGCTGCAATGATGGGCTCAAGGATAACAATGATTGTGAGGATGGCACAGAACAGGGCAGTATTTTCTTCTGTTGTACACAGGTTCTCTATGAGTTGAAACTGACTTGATGGCACCTAACAACAACTTGCCTCCTAAACTATGAGTTAAAAATGATGTTTCTGAAGCCATCAACTAGTGGTATTTCTGTTACGACAGCATTGGCTAACTCAGACAGCAGGCTAAAAGGCAATAAAAAACACAGTCTGAAAAGGCAATGTAAGCATCAAAATCAGCCTCCAATATGACACAGGCGTTGAAATTTCAGATAGGGAATTTAAAATACTTATGACTGATATGTTATTAGCACTAATGGAAAAAGTAGGTATCTTAAAAGTACAGTTGGGTAATGTAAGCAGAGACTGAAACTCCAAGAAAGAATCAAAAAGAAATGTTAGAACTCAAGAACATCATAACAGAAATGAAGAAGTCTTTGATAGTCTTATCAATAGACCCCAGTTGGGTATAGCTGTGAAAAATATTAGTGAGCTTGATGATTGGTTAATATAATCTTCCCAAACTGAAATGCAAAGTGAAAAAAAATGTATTAAAGATTAGAACATCCAAGAATTGTGTGGTATCTTCAAAAACAGTAACATATGAGGGGGCGGGGCCAAGATGGAGGAGTAGTCAGACACTTCTGGTGGTCCCTCTTACTACAAAGACCCCCCCCCAAAAAAAGTGAATCGATTATACATGACAATCTAGAAGCCCTGAACATCAAAGGCAAAGCTGAGGAATCAGACTGAGTAGCAGGGGGAGGGAGAGACCATTTGGAAGCAGCTAGGAGTTGCCAGACATGATCCAGTGAGAGCCAGAGTGCTTCAGGCCAGATCAGCTCGTGGTGCACAGTGAGGCAAGCAGCAGTGCTCAGGAGATGTTTTCCACATCAGGAGAGACCTAGTGGCAGAAAGTCTACTCAGCCATCCAGAAAGAATGAGAAGCAGCCCTCAATAGGCAAAAGATAAGTACTTCCGTCTGGCCTAGTGCAGATCAAAAATGCCACCCTCTGGGAAAACCCACTCTCCCATTTACCTTCCTGCTCTCTGTTCTGCACTGGGTCCCGGACAGCTTCAGTGATTGCCGAGTGTCCTGGGCCAGAAGTAGAACCCGTCACACACCCTGAGCCATTCTCTGGACTTGGAGAGGGTACAAATTAACAAACGGGGAAAAATAATTTACCAGCTTGCCTAAGCCAGGAACTCAGGGTAGACACAGCTCCTTTGCCTAGGCACAGGTATAAGGGGTCCATGAACTTTGAATGCCTTTCCCCTGCAGAAACTTGTGTGGACCCATTTCAACAGCATAGGCCCCCATTACCACAGTACACCAGGGTATATACCTGAAGTCTAACATCAACTGTTGCAGCTGTGAAGTGGTAGGTTCATGACATTTGACACTTCTCTGCCCATTAAACAGTGTCTTTACCTACCCATGTCAGGTACCTTAGGACTTGTGGCTCCACCGACACCACCTAGACACCTAAAACAGGCGCCCAAGAATGAGTGGTGCCCCCAGTCCTTACAGCCAACAGCATTGGGTGCTCATAGTCTGGCTGAAAAACCCATCCACTTACGTACATTAGGAAATAGAGACACACTTTCATCTTGGCCACTGGGGAGCGGACATTGGCCTCCTGCCTTTCTCAGCATGTGACCCCCAGCTGCAGCTGGATGCATGTGCCTACACCAATTGCCCATGCCTGTCTAGGACTGCAGGTAATAGCCTGCACCACACACTTGCTTCCCGACTACTTGGACACCTGAGCTGAATCCATACAGGAGGAGTGGGAAGACTCCCGGGCTCACATACCTAGTTGCAGGTCTGGCCACCTGGTGGCAGGACTTTGGAGCTTCAGGGGCACTGGTGATTGGACTAGATCATCTGAGCAGCCTATTTGGGCATATCAAAACAAAACAAAACAAGAAGCTAGGACACAGTAAGCAAATATAAAATAAATAAATATAATAGCTTATTGATGGGTCAGAGACAAGAGTCAATATCATATCACATAAAGAGGCAAATCCATGACGGCTTCAGCAAGCTCCCAAAATAAAGAATCTAGAAATTTTCCAGAGGAAGAAAATTTCTTGGAATTACTGGAGGCAGAATACAAAAGATTAATATACAGAACTCTTCAAGGTATCAGGAAGGAGAAAAACAATATGTGTACTACAGTTTCATGAGAAACTATTTGTTCTGTAAGCCTTCACCTGAAGTACAACTTAAAAAATAAATAAATAAATGAGGAGGAGAGTATCTTCCATGGGTATTCATTAAAATTTCTTCTTTATGAGTAACTTGATATTGCCCCAAGGCTATGTAGCTTAAAAAAAAAAAAAAAAAAAAAAACAACAAACTGTGAAATCAATTGAAAGTGAAACAAGCCCTTGTACAAACCATACATATTAAATAAAATAAATATTTTCTCATGCCCCCCCCCCAAAAAAAAAAGATATCAGGAAGGAGAGCATGCAAAACACAGACAAGATAATAGAGGAACTTAAGAAGGCTAGAGAAGAGCATAATGACAAATTTAACAGGCTGCAAGAATCAATAGAGAGAAAGCAACCTTAAATCCAAAAGATTAAGAATAAAATTTCAGAGTTAGACAACTCAATATAAAGACATAGGAGCAGAAATGAGGCAATGGAAGACAGAATTAGTGCAATTGAAGATAAAGCACTTGAAGTGAACTTATTTGAGGAAAAATCAAAAGAATTTTTAAATAATGAGGAAATGCTAAGAATTATGTGGGACTCTTTCAAGAGGAATAACCTACCTGTGATTAGAGACCCAGAAGATGGAGAATAACAGAAAATACAAAGATAATTGTTTAAGATTTGTAAGCAGAAAATTTCCATGATATCATAAAAGATGACAAGACATCTATCCAAGATGCTCATCAAACCCCACATAAGGTAGATCCCAAAAGAAAGTCACCAAGACATATTATAATCAAACTTTCCAAAACTAAAGATAAAGAGAGAATTTTAAGAGGTGCTAGGGATAAACAAAAAGTCATCTACAAAGGAGAGTCAGTAAGACTAATCTCGGACTACTCAGCAGAAACCATGCAGGCAAGAAGTCATTGGGATGACATATATAAAAACTTGAAGAAAAAGAATTGCCAGCCAAGAATTATATATCCAGAAAAACTGTCTCTCAGATATGATGGAAAAATTAGGGCATTTCCAGGTAAACAGAAGTTTATGTAATTAGCAAAAACCAAACAAAAATTACAAGAAATTCTAAAGAGAGTCCTCCAGTTAGAAAATCAATAACATCAGGTAATAATTCAAGCCTAGAACACAGGACAGAGCAACCAGATATCAACCCAGATAGGGAAGTCACAGAAACAAATCAAAGCTAAAACACAGAAAATAGGGAAACAGAGATATCAATATGTTAAAGATGACAGCATTAAATAAAAAAGAGGGACTAAAAAATGTAGACATAGATTTTTAATATGGAGAGGAAGTCAAGGTGACAAAAAGAAATAAAAGACTGGTTTAAACATAGAAAAATAGAGGTAAATATTAAGGTAACCACAAAGGAAACTAATAATCCTACACATCAAAATAAAAAACAAGAAAAATATAAAGACTCAGCAAATACAAAATCAATAACAATGAAAAAGATGAAAAGAAAATGCATAAAGAAAAATGACTTAGCACTGAAAATTAAGTGGAACAAAGAAACTGTCAACAGCACACACACAAAGACATCAAAATGACAGCACTAAACTCATACTTATCAATAATTATGCTGAACGTAAGTGGACTAAATGCACCAATAAAGAGACAGAGAGTGGCAGAATGGATAAAAAAATAAATAAAACACGTTCCATCTATATGCTGCCTAAAAGAGACACACCTTAGACTTAAAGACAGAAACAAACTAAAACTCAATGGATGGAAAAAAAAAAAAAACATATCAAGCAAATAACACTCAAAAAACATCAGGAGTGGCAATATTAAGTTCTGACAAAATGGACTTTAAAGTAAAATCCACTACAAAGGATAAGGAAGGACACTATATAATGACTAAAGGGTCAATACAGCAGGGGGACATAACTATAATAAATACATATGCACTCAATGATAGGACTCCAAAATACATAAACTCTAACAGCACTGAAGAAAGCGATAGATATCTCCACAATAATAGTAGGAGACTTCAACTCACCACTTTCGGTGAAGGACAGAACTTCCAGAAAGAAGCTTAACAAAGACATGGAAGATCAAAATGCTACAGTCAACCAACTTGATCTCTTGGACATAATACCGAACACTCCAGCCAACAGTAGCAAAGGATACTTTCTTTTCCAACGCGCATAGAACATTCTCCAGAATAAACAACATATTAGGCCACAAAGTAAGCCTTAACAAATCCAAAGCATCCAGATATTACAAAGCATCTTTTCTGACCATAAAGCCATAAAAGTAGAAATCAATAACAGAAAAAGGAAGAGAAAAAAAAATCACACACATGGAAACTGAACAAAATCTTGCTCAAAAACTACAGGGTTATGGAAGAAATTAGGACAGAATAAAGAAATTCGTAGAATCAAATGAGAATAAAAACACATCCTACAAGAACCTTTGGGCACAGCAAAAGCTGTGGTCAAAAGCTGAGGTCAGTTTATAGCAATAAATGCACACATCCAAAAAGAAGAAATGGCCAAATTCATAACATTAACCCTACAACTGGAACAAGTAGGAACAGAGCAACAAAAAGAAGCCCTCAGGCACAAGAAGAAAGGAAATAATAAGAATTAGAACAGAATTAAATGAAATAGAGAATAGAAAACAAATGAAAGAGTTAACAAGACAAAATCTCATTCTTTGAAAGGATCAACAAAATTGATAAACCGTTCACCAAACTGACAAAGAAAAACAGGAGAGTAAGCAAATAACCCATATAGGAAATGACACGGGTGATATCACAACAGAACCAACTGAAATTAAAAGAATCATAACAGAATACTATGAAAAAGTGTACTTTAACAAAGTTGAAAACCTAAAGGAAATAAACAAATTTCTAGAAACTCACTACCTACCTAAACTAACACAAACAGAGGTGGAATAACTAAATAAACCTATAACAAAAGAAGAGATTGAAAAGGTAATTAAAAAACTCCCAACAATAACAAAATCCCTGGCCCAGACAGTTTCACTGGAGAATTCTACCAAACTTTCAGAGAAGAGTTAACACGACTACTACTAAAGGTATTTCAGATCATAGAAAAGTATGGAATACTCCCAAACTCCTTCTATGAAACCAGCATAACCCTGATACAAAAGCCAGGTAAAAACACCTCAAAAAAAGAAAATTATAGAACAATATCCCTCATGAACATTGACACAAAAATCCTCAACAAAATTCTAGCCAATAGAACTCAGCAACGTATCACAAAAATAATTCATTTTTTAATGAGATAGAGAAACAAATCACCAACTTCATATGGAAAGGGAAGAGGCCCTGTATATGTAAAGCATTACTCAAGATTAGGAACAAAGTAGAGGCCTCACACTTCCTGATTTTAAAACCTCTTCTACCACCACGATAGTCAAAACAGCCTGATGCTGGTACAACAACACATACACAGACCAATGGATAGATATCAATCTGCAAAAAACTGAAACAAGACCCATACCTCACACCATGCACAAAACTAATTCAAAATGGATCAAAGACCTAAATAAATATAAGATTGGAAGAAAAAATAGGGACAATGCTAGGAGCACTAATAGATGGCATCAGCAGAATACAAATCATAAGTAATGATGTACAAACTCCAGAAAAGAAACTAGATAACTGGGAGCTCCTAAAAATCAAACACTTATGCTCATCAAAAGACTTCACCAAAAGAGCCAAAAGACAACCTACAGACTGGGAAAAAATGTTTGGTTTCGACAAATCTGATCAGTATCTAATCTCTAAAACCTACAAGATTCTGCAAAATCTCAACAACAAAAAGACAAATAACCCAATTAAAAAATGGGCAAAGATATGAACAGGAATTTCACCAAAGAAGACATTCAGGCAGCTAACAGACACATGAAGAAATGCTCACGATCATTAGCCATTACAGAAATGCAGATCAAAACTGCAGTGAGATACCATTTCACCCCAACAAGGTTAGCATTAATCCAGAAAACACAAAATAATGAATATTGGAGAGGTTGTGGAGAGACTGGAACACTTACACACAGTTGGTGGGAAGGTAAAATGGTACAACCACTTTGGAAATCATTTTGGCGCTTCCTAAAAAGCTAGAAATAAAAGTTCCATATGATTCAGCAATCCCGTTCCTTGAAATATATCCTATAGAAATAAGAGCCATCACATGAATAAATACATGCACACCCATGTTCATTGCAGCACTGTTCATGATAGCAAAAAGATGGAAACAACCTAGGTGCTCATTAACAGATGAATGGATAAACAAATTATGGTATATTCACACAATGGAATACTAAACAATGTTTAAGAACAACGATAAATCTGTAAAACATCTTATAACGCAGAGGAATCTGGAAGGCATTACACTAAGTTAATTCAGTCAGTCGCAAAAGGACAAATATTGTATAAGACCACTATTATAAGAACTCAAGAAAAGAAGAAAATAGTCTTTGATGGTTAACATTCAGGAGGGAGAGAAAGGGTTATTCACTAACTAGATAGTAGATAAGAATAATCTTAGGTGAAGGGAAGGACAGCACACACTAAGGGGAAGTCAGCACAACTGATAAGAAGTTTCCTGAATACAACGAAACACTTCAAGGGGCAGAGTAGCAGGGGCAGGGGTCTGAGGACCATGCCTTCAGGGGACATCTAGGTCAATTGGCATAACAAAGTTTTTTAAGAAAATGTTCTGCATCCCACTTTGGTAAGTGGCATTTGGGGTCTTAAATGCTAATGAGCAGCCATCTGAGATGCATCAATTGACCCCAACCCACCTGGAATATAGGAGAATGAAGAACACCAAAGTCACAAGGAAAGTATCAGCCCAAGAGACAGAAAGGGCCAAATAAACCAGAGACTTCATCAGCCTGAGACCAGAAGAACTAGCTGGTGCCCGGCTACCACCAACGGCTGCCCTGACAGGGAACAAAACAGAAAATCCCTGATGGAACAAGAGAAAAGTGGGGTGGGGAACTTAAATTCTAGTAAAAAGACCAGACTTAATGGTCTGACTGAGACTGGCTGAACCCAGAAAGCATGGCCCCCAGATTCTCTATCATCCCAGAACTAAAACCATTCCTGAGGCCAACTCTTCAGAAGAAGATTAGACTGGGCTATGGGACATAAAATGATACTTGTGAAGAGTGTGCTTCTTAGCTCAAGTAGATCATAAGACTAAATGGGCAGATTCTGTCCAGAGGTAAGATGAGAAGGCAGAGAGGGTCAGGAGCTGGTTGAATGGACACGGGAAATCAGGGGTGAAAAGGAGAAGTGTACTGTCACAGTATAGGGAGAGCAGTTAGGGTCACATAATAATGTATGTATAAATTTTTATATGAGAGACTAAATTGAATTGTAAACTTTCACTCAAAGTACAACAATAAAATTTTTAAAAAGTATAATATGTGTAAATGGAATATTAAAAGGAAAACAAAGAGAAGACAGAGCAGAAGAAATACTAGAAGTAATAATGGCCTAGAAATTTACAAAATTAATGACAGATAATAAACCAAAGATCAAGGATGTTAAAAGAACACCAAACAAGATAAATGTCAAGATAAAAATCTGCACCTAGTCAAACTGAAGAAAACTAAACACAAAGAGAAACTCTTGAAAGAAGCTGGGAGGGGGCATCTTAAATACAGAGGACCAATAATAGGAATTGTAGCATATTTCTCATCTGAACACTTTCAAACAAGAAGAGAGTGAAGTGAAATATTTATAGTTTTGAAAGAATAAAAACCACCAAAGTAACATTTTATATCAAGAAATATCCCTCAATAGTGAAGGGGGAACAAAAACTTTCTCAGATCTTTTCTCCTGATGAGCCACTGGTGAGTTTGAACCACTGACCTTTTGGTTAGCAGCATAGTACTTAACCACTGCACCACCAGGGCAACAAATAGAAAACAGTTAAAAACATGTAGAGATTAACCCAACTATGTCAATAATCACATTAAATATGAATAGTCTAAGTACAGGTAGTCCCCAACTTACAACAGGTTTCATTCCGGTGACTATTCCATTGTAAGCAGTTCTGATGTAAATCAAATACCTCCTTTTCTTTTTCTTTTTTTTTTTTAGTTTTCATTATTATTACCTTTTATTATCACTATCTTTATAAATACAATCTTTATTTGTCTCTGGGGTTGGAAACATTACATCTGAGAATGATAACATAAACAAATTATGCTTTGCAACATTGTATGTAGTACATTATTACCCCCCCCCCAAAAAAAAACAACCAAACGAACGATTATAATTGTAGTTTGTAGTAACTGAAATATGTCTTAAGTCAGGCACTACCTGTACACATGTATAAGACAGATATTTTAATATTGTATAAAACAAGACTCAACTCTGTTTTCTACAACAACCCACTTTATACATAAAGACTCGTATTTAAAACTAAAAGAATGGAGAAAGATATACCAAGATAACACTAATAAAAAGAAACGTGGATTAGTTCTATTAATTTCAGACAAGGTAGACTTCAGAACAAAGAATTACTTGGACATGAATGATAAAATAAAAAATAAAATAAAATCAGGAATGACTGAAAGGTTTTGGCTGAGCAACTAGATAGAAAAAAGTGCTGATGTCGAGATGTGACAACCTGGAGAAGAAGCATAAACTGTTTTGAATCTGTTCTATTTGAAATTCTTTTCAGATACCCAAGTGGAATTAGCAACTGGTCAACTGGTTATGAGATATGAGTTCGTTAGTGAATTGAGGCTGGAGATAGGAATTTAGTATAGAGATAACATTTAAATTCATGGTGGTATGGATTCAATCATGTCCTTTAAGATACGTTAAATTCTAACTCTTCAGTCCCTGGAGAAGAACATCATACTTGGTAAAGTAGAGGGTCAGAGAAAAAGAGGAAGACCCTCGATAAGATGGATTGACACATTGGCTGCAATAGTGGGCTGAAGCATAACAATGATTGTGAGGATGGTGCAGGACCAAGCAGGGTTTCATTCTGTTGTACATAGGGTCGCTATGAGTCAGAACCAACTCGATGGCACCTAACAACAACTCGTGCACATGATTTTGTTTGGGGAAATAAGATCTTTCTTTGAAGATATCATCAGTTAAGTAATACTAGAGTAGGGCTGTCATAGTCTTAATCCCCTCTGAATTGTCTCTTATAAAGACAGAGAACAGACACAGAGAGACAGGCACACAGAAGGGAGACATCATGTGAGGATCTGTCTACAAGTCAAGGAGTGCTAGAAAATCCCCAGGGATTCTTCAGAAGCTGAAAGAGCCAAGAAAGCATCCTCTCCTAAAGCTGACAGACATAGCCCTGATGATGACCTAAATTCAGACTTTTAGCCCCCAAAACTGTGAGAAAATGAATTTATGTTCTTTAAAGCCACGACTTTGTGGTATTTTGTTATGGTAACCTTGAAAAACTAGAATAGAGTTTGATACCAGGAAGCAGGGTGCTACTGTATCAAATACCTAAAAATGTGGAAGTGGGTTTGGAACTGGACAATGGCTACAGACAGAAGCAGCTTTGAGGAATTTTATAGTAAAAGTGTAGTTTGCCTTGAAGAGTCTGTTGGTAGAATTATAGACTTAACAGGCATTATGATGAGGGCTCAGAAAGAAGTGAGGAGAGGAAAGCTGTGAAGAACATTTCTATCATCATGAAGAGAAAGTTTCAAGAAATATGTATATTAAATGCACTTCTGGTGTGGTCTCAAAAAGAAATGATAAACATGTCATTGGACACTGGAAGAAAAGTGATCCTTGTTATGAAGTGGCAAACAACTTGGCTGAATAGGTTTTAATGCTTTGTAGAAAGTAGAACTTGTAAGTGATGAACCTGGATATTTAGCTGAGAAGTTTGTTAAGCAAACCATGCAGGTCAATCTGGATTCTTCTTGCCTTTTATAAGAGGAAGTGAGAGAAAAGAGATAAATCGAAGAGGAAATTGTTAAGCAAAAGAAGCCAAAACTTGAGGATTTGGAGAATTCTCAGCATATATATCCTTGTGGTGTAAATTAAGAAAACATTCTCTTCAGAACAGACCAAGGATGTGGCCACACAAATATTTGTTAAAGATATTGGTTTTTTGACTGATGGATCTAATTAGTCATTTTGGCAGAAATGCTGTCTTAGAATAAAAGGGACAGAGATGAAAATAATGAAGAAAATCTATCTGCCTCCTGGAATTTACAGGCAGGAAATGAGCTGATAGAAATATTTGCCTGTGAGCATCTGTTGTACTTCAAGAAAAGAAAAAGGATGAATTAAAGAGCAGTTCCTTGGGAACAGACCATCAGTTTGTTCCAGGGAGTAGTATCACAGTCATAGTGGGTTGGGAGAATGAGGCTGTCATCCAAAGCTGGTGTAGGATGGGTCCTACCCCTAATGCCTTCTAAGTAAAATTAGAAATATACACAGAGGAAAGACACCACATGACGATCCATCTATGATCTAAAGGAATGCCAGTAAATGCCCAGGGCTAGAAGAGATGAAAAGACAAGTAAGGATCTTCCCCTAGAGATGACAGAGAGAGACCATAGCCCTGTAGACATCCTAAATGTGGACTTCTAGACTGCAGAATTGTGAGAAAATGAATTTCTGTTCTTTAAAGTCACCAGATTTGCGATACTTTGTTATGATAGTTGTCTTAGTCATCTAGTGCTCCACAACAGAAATACCATAAGTGGATGGCTTTAACAAAGTGAAATTTATTTCCTCACAGTAAAGTGGCTAAAAGTCCAAATTCAAGGCGTTAGCTCCAGGGAAAGGCTTTCTCCCTCTGTCAGCATTCTCATCAGTGTTCCCCTGGACTAGGAGCTTCTTGGCGCAGGAACCCCGGGTCCAAAGGACACTCTTTTCTCCTGGCACTGCTTTCTTGGTGGTATGAGGTTCCCATGTCTCTCCGCTCATTTCTCTCTTTTATATCTTAAGAGATTGCCTCAGGACACAATATCTTGTAAATTGAGTCCTGCCTCACTAACACATCTGCTGCCCATCCTCCCTCATTAACATCATACAGGCAAGATTTACAACACACAGGAAAATCACACAATACCAGGAATCATGGCCCAGCCAAATTGGTACACACATTTTTTGGGGGACATAATTCAATCCATGACAATAGTCTTGGGAATGTATTGGGGGAAATACTAAGAGAAAAAGATTAAGAAGCAAAGACAGAGGTTTCTGGGACCAAGCTTTCTGTATTCCAAAATATAGAGCATGAGGAGAGGCGCAGGAGTCAGCAAAGGGCTATGCTTAGGAGAACGCTAACTACAAGTTCAATGAACTCTTTACAGCACTCAGAATACATCCTGAAGTCTCATAATTTTATAGTTTTACCCTTACAGCTCCTTCTGCCAAAATGAATTTTCCCATATCTGTACCTAGTATAAAACACTAATCATTTGATACTCATGTCAAAGATCAATTCCTTTATAACTAATTTGTTTACTTCACTCTCCCTTTCCTTATTCAGGAATGTTTGATTGTATATTTTTCTTTCATTATAGTTGCAAGCCTTTATCAGATTTATTTTTTGGTTATAGGCTGCCACTTGCAAAGTTTGTCTTACTCTCTTATCAGTACATGGCATAGTCATAAGACATACTACATAAGACATACTTTATAAATATTCCTGATTGAATTAATGATTGCTACCCCTCATCCCTTACTTTCCTCAAGGGAGAGGCACACACCTTGGTAATCAAGTGGTATGTCTACCTAAGATATAGAAATTTTAAAGTGTGTTTCTTTAAAAACAGCCATCTTTCTATTAAACAAACGTGGATTTTATTTCAATATAGCCTGTGCAAATTATAGGATTAGACGTGCCTTGAAATAATTTGTCTGTTTCTGTAATTTGTCTTATCGAATAAACCATCAGTATTCTCAGAAGGGAAAGCACATTCTTTGAGCAACACATTATATGACATTCTTCCTTTTAGTTATTTTAATTTTTATAATGACACATATCTTTAGTTAATCTTTGGTCTTGGAAAGGAATTTTTCACTTTTGTTATCTTATGTATTAATGGAGGCCAACGACTGGCCTAGAGTAACGGGATAAATTCAAGTGTATTGATCTAATTGCAAAATATATTAAGTCTGGGCATGCTATCAAGAATTAGGTCTATTATTCATTCTAATCGAGTCAATTAACTCTTTTCAGGAGTAAAGAACCTTTTATCAGAGGATAAAGTCTCTACTGAAGCTAATCCTATGACCTGGAAAGTTATTGATCCCAGAATGATCAATCCACTATTTTCTAACCTAGTGATTCCACCTCTTTAGCTAAAACAACTTTTCAACTGACTTTTTTTAGGGTTGTTCACCAATTTCAGTTTTCTCATTGAATCTGTGTGTATACACGTCACAAAAAAAGCAAAATGATTTAAGTACATTGTGATTTTGCTGTGTTGTTTTTAATCTCACTATCTGACTTATACCAAATCCCTTAAACATCTTTTTAACTTATCAAGAAAATTAAGCCCCCTGGGGAATCACTATATAACCATTGAACATATTCAGGCACAAAAGCAAGATTCCTTTTGGAAAAAATAAAGAACAAGCTCAAAAATACCAACTACTATGAGTAGTAGTTTTCAATCACCTCATATACATGTGAAAGCTGGACAGTGAATAAGGAAGACCAAAGAAGAATTGATGCCTTTGAATTATGGTGTTGGCGAAGAATATTGAATATACCATGGACTGGCAAAAGAACAAACAAATCTGTCTTGGAAGAGTACAGAGTTCTCCTTAGAAGCAAGGATAGCAAGACCAAGTCTCAAATACTTTGGACATGTTATCAGGAGGAACCAGTTCCTGGAGAAGGATATAATGCTTGGTAAATTAGAGGATCAATGAAAAAGAAGAAGATCCTCAAGGAGATGGATTGACCCGGTGGCTGCAACAATTAGCTCAAGCATAATAACGATTGTGAGGATGGTGCAGGATGGGGTGGTGTTTCGTTCTGTTGTACATAGGGCCACCATGAGTTGGAACCAACTCAACAGCACCTAAAAACTACAAGAACATGAGTAGTGAATATGAGGGAAGCAAGCTCAATAAAAGTTAAAATTTTGAGAATCTGACCTAAGATTTAGATGGTTTTGAACATTGTTTTAGGAAATTGGTTATATAGATATAAGAATAAAAAGATACTGTCTTAGGCTGGGTTCTCTAGAGAAGCAAAACCAGTAAAGCATATAAATATATATATGTAGAGAGAGATTTCTATCAAGGAAATGGCTTACTAGTTTATAGAGGCTGGAACATCCCAAGTCTGTGGGTCAGAATAGAGGCTTCTCCTGATTCATGTAGCTGTAGGGGCTGGTGAACCGAAGATTGGCAGGTCAGAGAGCAGGGCTCTTGCTCACAGGCTGCAAAGATGGATGACTCCCAAGATTAGCAGGCAAGACCGCAGGTAAGCTCCTAGCTTAAGTCCCAGAGGTCAGATGGGATGAACAGGAGCCAGCCGCAGGATCCAGCAACAGCAAAAAGCCCCTGATTCTTGCCAGAATGTCCACTTACATTTGATGCAGGCAACATGCCCTAGGAAACTTTTTTTCAACTGATTGGCTACTCACAGCAGATTCCATCATGGGAATGATCACATATCAAATCTCAACAGGGAAGTGATCACAGCATTGTACGACTGTCAAAACACTGAGAATCATGGCCCAGCCATGTTAACACAATCTTAACCATCACACATGCTATAACACTTTTGGAAAAACCGTTCCTATGAGTAGCCATACTTGGTAAAGTACAGTGTCAGTGTAAGAACCTCAGTGAGATAGAATGACTCAGTGCTGGAACAATCGACTCAAACATAGCAACAATAGTAAGGATGGCTCAAGACTGGGCAGTGTTTTGTTCTGTTGTACATAGGGTCACCATGAGTCAGAACCAACTCAACAGCGCCTAATAACAGCAACAGAAGTAAAGTTTAAGGTTTAGTTTTGAAAATCTTAGAATATTGTGTTATGCAAACCATCTGAAGAGATGACTTTTGAATATGTATCATAAAACTGCAAAGTATAGAACAGAGTTGCCCTTTCCTGGCCATAAATCTTTCAATAGTATCCTCATATCTTTACTGTATTCAGCATGTATAAAATGGATATTATTTGCTTCATTGTTTGCTTGCTATCATGAATTTTTATCTTTTTAATACACACTTAGGGATTCTAAATGAAGTCATTTAGAATTTTTGCAGTAGAATGTCTCTATGATGTTAATATAGGATTGAAAGGGAATGACTTAACCTATTCTTATGAGAATGGCTGTTATTTATTTTCTTAATAGGGAAACATTTTATAGGAGAGATTTATATACAAAGACTTCATATTTTCAATAATCCACCCCTGCTCAAAACCTAATAGTCCTCTAATCTTATTATAGGAATTTATGGACAAGTTTAGTAAAGGAAAGATGAATATGTTTGGTTAAAATTATACCAAACCAAAACACCGAATGTGTTGCCATTGAGTCCATTCTGACAACCCTATAGGACAGAGTAGAACTGCCCCATAGGGTGTCCAAGGAGCGGCTGGTGGACTCAAACTGCTGACCTTTTGGTTAGAAGCCAAGCTCTTCACTACTGCACCACCAGGGCTCCTAAAACTATACAATACTGTTGAAATAGAATTGTCCTGTTCAAACACAGTCAATGGTTAAAAAAAAAAAAACTATTAATTTTATCACTTAAATATGGGCAATAATATTTTCATCATGAAAACCTGGACAATCTACAAAATGTACTATCATAAATTTTTGACTTTGCAATTTGATTTCTTTAAAGAACAATCTTAAAAAATTAAGATGCCTATAAATGGGGGAAATTCTCCCTCAAATTCGAAGAAGAAATTTCTGACTATGAGAGTTCTCTAAGAATATGACAATGTCATTTGCTATAGTAATGAAATTTAGAATTAAGTTTAGTCATTTTACCAGTGTTCTTATAGATTATTGGTAAAATTATTCAAATAAAAAGCAAAATATGAAGACAATTCTAAAGAGTAACACAATTATCTGAGAATAAATAGACAAGAATTTTAAATATGAAGACAAACATCAGCTAAAATAATTCCTACATGAAAACAGCCAAATAATTTTCAAATATACTTTTATTTTTCATGCACAATGCCACTTTTTCCTATTAATTTACTCTCAAAGAAAGAAATAATTTTGTGATCACGTGTGTTTAAATACATTCCCATTAAATTCATCACAAATGTTCTCAATTAGAACTTAAAGGACCAAAAACCAGTTTTTCTAGGTTATCATCCTGAGAACAACATATAAAGCTGTTTTCAAGTAGCTGTATGCCTGGCTGTATGCAAACAAAGGTGATTTCAAAACAAAATATACCAAGCACTTGTCTAAGTTTTTTTGAGGTATTAAATCATTTAATTGTAAGATTTTGCTTTATTAGCTTTATTTTACAGATGAAGAAATTGACACAAAGAGAGATTAAATTATTTATTTGCCTGAACTCATCTAGCAAGTAAATCTAATTCAAACCTAGGAGAACTAAGCATTTAGTGTATTTAGAGCTTATACAGATCACTTCCTACCGTTCAAATTTTATTAAAATCTAAGAGAAAAAGAATTACCACTTTCTTTAATTTTGGCTATAAGAGAAAAGAAAGGTTTAAGTTTTATATCTTTAGTATATTGTGTCTACATAAACATTGATCAAGTAGAAATGATTTGAGGACCTCTGACAATGTTAAGATCTGTATAATTTTATTGTGAAGGTTTTGTTCAAGTTTTTAAGGAAACAGAAAATTTAAACAATCTTAAGAGAGTCTTAAAATTTTAAACTTCAGCCTCATCTGATAAATGGAAACTTAAAGGCCTCCACATCATCTTGGCACTACAATCAGATAACACTTCAGATTTGCTGAATATACAGCAAGGATACAAACAGAGGTCCATATACAATATTTTGAAATATTTAATAATCAGACCAAGCTAGCAAAGTTAAAAATAATAGGTGCTAAATTTTCTTCAACTTAAAACCACAGAAATTATTTTATTTTGTAATACAGGATAACAAAAGCATTACAATCTATTTTTAAAATACCTATGCTTCTGAAAGTACAACACCAACTTTATTAACATTGATCTTTAAGTAATCAAATATTAATCAACAATTATTTAAATCACCTTCTGCTTCCCATAAATTTGCTATTCACTATTCAATAAACAGAGAATTAGAGCATGACTCCTTACTTCAAAGAACTGATAGTCTATTCTCTATCCACATTGATAAGGAGACAAACTATACCTCTCAACGGAGTCCCTGAGTGGTGTGAAAGGTTGATTGTGATAGACTGCCGATGGCAAGGTGGGAGATTCTGAAAGGCTGGAGGTTCGAGTCCTAGTCTTATTGCACTATCTTGGACTTCCAATATGATATTGAATAGGATTGATAAGAGAAGAAATCCTTGCTTTGTTCCTGATCTTAGGGGGAGAGTTTCCAGTATCTCATTACTAAGTATGATACTAGCTGTAAGATTTTTGTAATGTTCTTTATCAAGTTGAAAAATGATCTCTCTATTCCTATTTTGCGGAGAGGTTTTTTTTTTTAATCATGACTACATGCTGAATTTTGTCAATTGCTTTTTTTGAGTCAATTGTTATGTCATGTTATTTTTCTTCATTAGCTTGTTGATTGCATTGACTAATTTTTGAATGCTGAACTGACTCTCATATCTAAAATAAATCCCACTTGATTGTGATGGATAATTCTTTTTATAAATTTTTGGATTTTATTTGCTATTATTGTGTTGAGGACTTTTCATCTATGCTCACCAGAGAGGTAATTGGTCTTTAGTTTTCCCTTTTTAAGATCTTTAAATGATGTTGGTATTAGTGTAATCCTGGCTTCATACAATGAGTTAAAAAGTGTTCCCTTTGCCTCTATTTTCTGCAAAAATACTGTAGAGAATTGATATATTTTCTTCCTTAATGTGTGGTAGAATTCACCAGTGAAAACAGCTGGTTTGATGATAAAATGTGGGGTAAAAAAAGGATTCTAACAATTTATGATTAAATATCGGACTTTTATTGGGTCTGTGTCTCTGGGCTGTGATCTTCACAAGTATTCCTTAGCTTCCTCCCCATTTAGGTGAGGGGTAGGAAGGGCACTGGAGTGGGAGAAATGTCCATTCCCCAGATGGTTAAAGATCTAGTAGTCTTTTCTCGTGGGGAGTTGTAGTTGTTAGGTGCCGTCGAGTCAGTTCCAACTCATAGTGACCTTATAGGACAGAGTAGAATTGCCCCATAGGATTTCCAAGTAGCAGCTGGTAAATTTGAACTGCCAACCTTTTGGTTAGCAGCCAAGCTCTTAACCACTATGCCACCAGGGCCTTTTATAAGAAGAGTGCTCTGGGCATTATTTAAGTGGTGTTACTCTTCCACTTCCCCTGTCAGACTCATTAGGGAATTCTTTTCAGTTCTTTACCTTGAAACCCTTGTGAGGGTTTTGGTGGTAATACTCACAAAATTGGGCTCACCGCTAAACTACAGTTCAGGAATTTCTTATTCTCACCCTACTCCACACTGAGTTTTCAGCAATTAATTAAAATTATCATTTAATTCTCTGTAGTTCGTGGCTCCAGGGCTTTGGCTCAAGGGAAACAGATTTTAGCTGTGTTTCACTGGATTTGCCTGTATCTCCAGATTTATGGGTGCTGGTTTGCCTCGTGACTTCAATTCTCTCCTATCTCCAAGAAAAGATATTGATTTTCAGTTTTTTCATAATTTTTTATTGTTGTAAGGAAGAGGGTGATGACTTTCAAGCTCTCATCGTCTTATGAAGCTCTGATGAAACCAGAAGTAAGCTCTCTTTTTTAATTTAGCAAATATACTTTCAAAATGACAAAGTCAAAAATTGTGTGCAATTTATTTTTGCACAAGAATTAAATTTGGCAACATATCTAAATTTAGTGAATTTACTACATTTATAAATTTATGGATGACTCTTGACAGATGTTTTAAGTTTAGATTAATAATAAATTTAGGACACATAATATATACATTTCATCAGTATTTTCCTTTCAGAAAAATAGGAGCCCTAGTGGCAGAGTAGTTAAAGTGCTCGGTTGCTAACCAAAAGGTGTGTGGTTCAAATTCACCAGCTGCTCCACGGAAGAAAGATGTGGCAGTCTGCTTCCGTAAAGATTTGCACCCTTGGAAACCCTATGGGGCAGTTCTACTCTGTCCTATTAGGTCACTATGAGTTAAAATTGACTTGACAGCAATAGATGATTTGGGGTTCAGAAAAATCATTAATTGTTTTCTATCCTATACATTCTATTGACAGTGATGGTCTAAAACAGAAATCAGCAAACTAAGGACCACAACCCTCAGCATAATTTTGTGAATAAAGTTTTACTGGGATACACAGAGGCTCATTCTTTTACTATAATTGCTTTTGGCTGTCTTGGGTGGTGCAAATAGTTAAATGCTCAAATACTAACTGAAAGTTTGTTGGTTTGAATCTAGGAAGAAAGTCCTGGCGATTTGCTTCCAAAAGGTCATAGTCTTCAAAACACTATGAAGTGCAGTTCTACTCTGCAACACATGGGGTTGCCAGGAGTCAGAATCAGCTTGATGGCAACTTTTTTTTTTGTAAGGATTATTTTTCCCTTTGACAACAGAGTTGAATTGTTGTGATGGAGACCATATGGCTTCTAAAGCCTAAAATATTTACCATCTGATCCTTTACAGAAAACATTTGTCAACCCCTGTGCTAAATGTCTAAAAAAAAAGTAATTGTAATATACAGGTATAAAATTTTAAGTTACTATCATCAAAATTATAAATTAATAAAAAGAGAAAAATTTAAATTATGTTTCACATGTGCTTTCAAAAATTGCTTTTTTTCTAAAGTAGTCAAGTTTACCCATCCAAATAAAAAAAATTATAAAAATAAACCAAACTATTTAAATAAAGCTTCTTTTTTAATTCAGAAAATTAAATTTTATCTTATATAACTTTAAAACATATTTTATATAACTGTTTGAAATTCTCTCATCCAATATCCTTCTGCTGGTCGTATACTACTTATACACATACACACACACACACACACACACACACACACACACCAATTCAAGAATAATGTCTGTGGGTTTTGTTTTTTTTTTTTTTTGCTAATGTTTTCTAGCCACAATGCGTAGTTGGTTTCAATGCCACAAACAAACATCCAGAAGCCAAGAGAAATCTATTTTATCACTATGTCACTAAAGGCAAATAATGGTTCATTATGCATGCATGCTAAGATAAGGGAAGTAACTAGTCAATTAACTTCATTTTTCTCTAACTTAAGATACATAGTACACAGACCTTAAAAGATAAACTTTTTCCCTGGATCCTGAATTTTGTTGACCATGACACTGGTTGCTTAGAGTTCGAGGTTATGCTGTGCCAGTGCTGAGTGCAGAATCCTGAGTAACAGAAGCACCCGTGTGTTCTCTAATAAATACATGTTTATTTATGTATTCATTATGTATTTATTTATTTATGTTTGCCTTGTGATGTATGCTGTACAGAGTTATCTTACCTAATTTTAACTGTGGTACTGCCACCAAGAATACCATTTAAACTAAATTAAGATATTTCTTCATTTAAAAGTAAACATTCTTCTAATTTTATCATAAATTTATCTTTTGAGTGATATTGTTAAAGCTTTTATTAAAAAATAAAGTCTTTATGTCTTGATTCATTTATTTTTATACAGCCTGTATGTATTCTCTAATCACAAATTTTAAGTTTCACCTTCCCCATGAAACCAATTTTGATCATCTCACGTCGTAGTATGTCTTTTCTTTGATCCTCTACTATCATCTATATTTAACTTAATATACATTATTTATCACTTTTGTCATTAGGTACACATAGAATAATTGCTAACACACAGTAAAAGATTATTAAATATTTATTGAGTGAAGGAATGAATAAATTGGCATATTAAACTTTTCAAGAATAAATGTTTCCTCTGGTACCTTCTGTAATCACTGTTACATACTAAAGGGCTTTATAGCAAATAAACCAAAAACCAAATCTGCTGCCATCAAGTCAATTCTGACTCATAGTGACCCTATAGGACAGAGTAGAACTACCCCGTACAGTTTCCAAGGAGCAGCTGGGGGATTTGAACTACCGACCTTTTGGTTAGCAGCCTTAGCTCTTAACAACTACGTGACTAAGGTTTCCAATAGGTATTATATAAATATACACATACCCACATACATACACATGCACATGCATACATACATATAATCATCTATTTTATTTATATAGAATATATAGATGTAGGTGTGGGTAAAGATATAATGCACAAGTTGATTAGTTCACTAGTAAAATTTTTAGTGTATTAAGAGAGCAGACGTACTTATTGAACAGATACTGTATACAGAGAGTAAATCAGTTAGGACACATGACAATAGGATACATTAAGCCACTTCTCTGAGTAGTATAAAATTTTTTTTTTAACATATCAAACTTAAAATGAAGACCTGCAAATTTTTACCTTCCCTCGTGATGAATAGTACTTTGACAAATGATTCTATAGTCACTGCTGTATATTTTCCTTAATAAGGAGCCGTACAATTACTGGTTTATTACATTTATATATTATTTAAACTCACCATTTTAAAAATATTATTTTAATTTTATTAGCAATTGAAGTTACTAGCTACTAAACTTTTAAAACAATTGTAACTCAGATGTGATTTTTTATTATTATTTTTTTATTATTGTTATTTTCCTTGGACAGCCAGTGTTATCACTCTGTATTCACCTGTAAGCAAAATTCAGCTTTTAAATAATCCTTACAAACATATCTAACTCCACAAAATATTAAAATGAAATAAATCTTCTCATAAAGATTGCAGGGAAAATCACAGACAAAACAGAAACTTAATGCTTAATTCAGTGCCTGCTTTAGTCCAGCGATGTCGTGCCCTTTCTCACCTCTTTCTCTTAAGAGGATACGGTCTGCTTCTCATTAACCAAAGAATTTAACTCACTCTTTTCCTCAAAGCAAATGCCTTAAAGTTGACTAAGCCTACTGACTACCAATTCTATTCGTATTCAAACGTGCCTCATACATGGAGTGTTTTTCATCCCCAACCTCACTCAAATTATTTATGAGGCTAGGATTTGGCAGGAATTCTAGTGCAAAGAAAATAAGACTCTACTTTTTTCATGCTACATAAATTCAAGAAATATCTATTGAGCACCTACTATGTGACAAGCATAGTTCTAGGCATTGGATATATAGTGGTAAAAATTACAAAGCATAAAGGTCTAGAAGAATAAAAGACAGGTAACCGAAGTGGAAATATATTTGTACCATAAAATTAGATTCGTATTAATAATTCAAAAATATTACTTACTGAGCAGCCATAGAAAAATGAATAATAGTAAATTACATTCCACACTAACTTGTCCAAAGACATATATAACACCCTACTCTTTATAGAAGAAAAAAAAAGTTAACTTTGTAAAACAATCTTTATAGTTTAGGTGAAATAATCTCTTTCATGAAATGTGAAAGTTAATTTTCCTTTATTGATAAATAGGCTATAATAGAAGGACAGAAAGCTACTCTCACAAGGGCAGAAGTAAAGAAACATGAAAAGTGGTATTTGGGAAAGATGCAGTAAGAATTCTATTCTGTTAAAATGGAGACAAATTCTAACTATCAGTGAAGAGTTGTCACAGTAAGAATCTCAGAAAAAGCCACGTGAAACAGAAAACTTGACATTTAGATAGCAGTTTCCATTTATAATAGACTTCTTTTTCTTAAACAAAAACTGCTAATTTGCTGGTTACTGGATAAATGGATACTGAAAACAATAACATTCATTCTTTTAAGTTCACTGTTACTACAGTATTTTTAACGGTCATTTAAACAATTCATGCCACCCAGTATATTTCTGCAATTTTCTTTTTCTACTCCAGTTCTTATTTTACTATTAATATTTAAATGTATAAGCAGATTCATGGGAGATCATTGATTTACCTAAATTCTACAAATTATAAATGTTTTATTTAAGGTAAAAATACATTGTGAGTTACTGAAAACTACAAATGTGGAAATTATAATGAAATTAATGGATTTTTATGCTCTAAATACCGTTAGTCAAGAAATACAGTTCAGTATTAATACTTCCTGTTGACCATCATGACTTGCACATTAAAATTACCAAATGGAAGAGCAAATATTCTGTGAAAATGTACAAAGCAGAAATTGTTCCTATTAGATGTTCTGAAAAGACTTTAAGTTTACATGTTCAAATCTATTACGTAAAGAGTACAAATTAAATGTTTGCTTTGGTAATTTCTTGGGAGTTATTTTGCAATAAACAAACATAAAGCCATTTCTCTAACAAAAAAAATTTATAGATTAAAACAAGTTATTAAAACTGCTTTCTCTTATATTTCCCAAGAATAGTAAAGTTATATTAAGAGTACATTACAAGATAAATAAGTATGTTTGCTTATTTTACATAGTATTTTCTCTTAAAATATTGCATGATTTCTTTATTTTAATAAACACTTTAAAATTTTAGAATAGTTTTAGACTTACAGAAGAATTTAGATTGCTTCACTGGGTATGAAGCAATGATAGTAGAGGATATTACCATATGCTTCACACCCAGTTCTCTCTATTGTTAACATCTTACATTAATACGAAAACTTTCATTAGTTTTAACCTAAATCCATGCTTTATTTATATTTCCTTAATTTTTACCTAATATCCTTTTTCTTTTCCAGGATCCCTACCAGGCTACCACATTACATTTCATCATCATGTCTTCTAAGGCTCCTCTTGGCCATGAAAATTGTTTCAGTAGTTTTTATATTAGTTAGAAACTGTTAACTATTGCTTTGTAACAAACCATCCTACAACTTAGAGGCTTTAACAACAATAGTTTATTTTATTTCATGATTCTGTGGTTTTGGTGGGTGGTTCCACTGTAGTCATTTACTAGCTCAACTGTAAATGGAGTTTCCAAAACGGTCTCATGAATATGTCTGGCAGTTGTTAGTTGCCATTGAGTTGATTTCAACTCACACAGACCGCATGTGTGCCGAGTAGCACTGCTCCATAGCGTTTTCAAGGCTGTGGCATTTCTCAAGCAGGTTACCAGACTTGTCTTCTAAGGCATCTCTGGGTGGGTTTGAATTGCCAGCATTTCAGCTAGTAGTTGAGTGGTAAACCATTGTACTACCCAGGAATTGTGGCAGTTGGTGCTGGTTTTCAACTGGAGCACTTTGGTTGTCCTCCGGTAGGTTAGACTTGTCTTCTTCATAACAGAGTAGTTTCAGGTTTCCAGAATTATAAAAGCACAGGATGCAAGGCTGTCTAGAGCGTAGACTCCCAAACATAATTTCCCCATCTTCTATTTGTCAAAACAAGTCACAAATCCACCCAAGACTCAGAGGAGTGAAAAAATATACTCAATTTCTTCATAAAACTGGCAGTAGCATCACATTGTAAAGATGTGTAATCACAAAGATTTGCAGGATTCACTGGGAGCCATTATTACAATAATCTGCAACCACGGTCTACTGATTAAAAAAAAAAAATTCTGAAGTCACACATATTCATGGTTCTACACTTTATTTATGAATAACTTCTTTGATTCTTAATTTTCCACCATAAAATAATGTCGTTATTCTTGTTAGGTGCCATCAGGTTGGTTCCAACACATAACAACCCTATTTACAACAGAACAAAACACTGCCTGGTCCTGTGACATCCTCATAATAGTTGTTTTGCTTGAGCACATTGTTGCAGCCACTGTGTCAATCCATCTCTTTGAGGGTCTTCCTCATTTTCATTGACCCTCTACTTTACCAAGCATGATGTCCTTCTCCAGGGAATGGTCTGTCCTGATACATATCCAAAGTACTTGATATGAGGTCTCACCATCCTTGCTTCTAAGGAGCATTCTGGCTGTACTTGTTCCAAGATAGACTTGTTCTTTGTTCTGGTCTTCCATGGTATATTCAATAATCTTTGCCAATACCATAATTCAAAGACGTCAATACTTTTTTCTTCCTTATTCATTGCCCAGCTTTTGAATACATATGCGGTGATAGAAAATACCATGGTTTGGGACTTCTGGGCAACATGGCGCTATAGACAGAAGCACCACGCCGTCTCTCCACAGCAAAGATCCAAAAAACTAAGTCAAACAGAGACACACGTCAGTCCTGAAACCCTAAGCATCAAATGAAGAGATTAAAAACTTAGCCAACCACGGAATGGAGTAAGAAACCGACCGAGAACAGAGAGCGAGGAGAGATACATGCAGAGGTCCCATATCAGCTAATGCAGCATGGATCCAACATCTTGGACTCCTATCAGAGATCGGTGAACAGGGGGTACGAGAAAGCAGTTTTACAGAGCTTCCAACAGGAGACAGAACAACCAGTAACCAGCAATATATGCTTTCCCACCCCCCACCCTTCTTCACCCCCACTTGGCCTCCTCTGCTTCCTGCGGCCACAGTCTCTTGGCCAGGAAGCACCAGCTTCACCCGGGAGCAGTTTGATTTCCACCCACCCACACTGGCCGGCTCCCTGGGTGTCATTTGTTGGCTGCTGGCTTTCTTTTTTCCACTTCTTTAGATTTCTTTCTTACCTCTCACAACCTCCCCCTCATTTCTCTCAAATACCTGGCTCCATGTGCCATCTTTTCTTCTTTCTGAAAGGCTGAAAAACACTGTTCGACTGTGAACTGATTCCTAGCCTGTGCTGCCACACTGGTGGGACACGCAGAGCTTTTGTTTATTTGTTTGATTGTTCTGATGGGTTCTGTTTTGATTTGTTTGTTTGTTTCTTTTCTTTTTCTTTTCTCAGCTTGGGAGTCACTTCTAGACAGGCAGTACTGCATGGCTTGGGAAATACTCCCTTACTCTGTGCACATGCACGTGGCATCCCTGGAGATATTTCATTTTTCTTGTTTTTTCTTTATTATTTTGGGTTTTTTTGGGGGGTCTCTTTGTTTTGTTTTCTTCTCTCTCTCCTTTTTTGTCTTTTTTTCATTTCTCAGTTTCTCATCTCTCTAAACTTACCTTCTCTTCCTGATTCCTGAATACCTGGCGCTGTGTGACACCCTTACCATTTCTAGCCAGGCTGTACTTCAAGGCCTGGTAGCAACTTTCCCAGTCCTCACAGCCACACTGGTGGGATCCCTGAGACTCTTTTTCTTCTTCTAATTTTTATTTATTCATTTTTTTCTTTTACCTTTTTTCTTTTCTTTTTTCCTTTTTGTTTTTATCCTGTTCAGTCTTTCATCTCACTCTCACAGCAAACTCCCTTAGCATTCTTTTGCTTGTTTGTTTGTGTGCATGTTTTTTTGCTGCCGTTCCTCTCTCCTCTCTCTCCTCTTTCCCATACCATCTGTCATAGATTGAATTGTGTCCCCTAAAAAATGTGTGTATCAATTTGGCTAGGCCATGATTCCCAGTGTTGTGTGGTTGTCCTCTATTTTTTTAATGTAATTTTACGTTAAAGAGAATTAGAATGGGATTGTAACACTACCCTTATCCAGGTCGCATCCATGATTCGATGTAAAGGAAGTTTCCCTGGGGTGTGGCCTGCACCACCTTTTATCTCTCAAGAGATAAAGGGAAAGGGAAGCAAGCAGAGAGTGGGGGACCTCATACCACCAAGAAAGAAGCACCGGGAGCAGAGCGCGTCCTTTGGACCTGAGCTTCCTATACAGAGAAGCTCCTAGTCCAGGGGAAACTGATGATGACAAGGACCTTTCTCCAGAACCAACAGAGAAAGAAAGCCTTCTCCTGAAGCTGACACCCTGAATTTGGACTTTTAGCCTACTTTACTGTAAGGAAATAAACTTTTCTTTGTTAAAACTACTCACTTGTGGTATTTCTATTATAGCAGCACTAGACAACTAAGACAGAATTTGGTACCAAGAGAGAGATCGTGCTCTAACAGATACCTAAAATATGCAACAGTTTTGAAACTATGAATGGATAGAGCAGTGGCAGCAGCAGAGAAGTGACAGTGGCAGAGAACCAACAGCAGCAAAACCAGAAGACCAGGGTGAGACAGTGCTGGAGCCAATCCACAGAGCAAGAGAGCTGAGTGCCTGTGCACAGGAGGCTTCTGGCAGAGTGGGGTGTCTCATGGCACTTATTGGTAGAGCTACTGAGCTTTGGAACACTTTCCCCAGCAGGGCAGCTGTGGGCAGGAGTCCCAAGGGCCAAGAGGCCACTGGAAACAGAAACAGAAACTGAAGAGACAAGGGATACAAGAAGCCTAGCTACCTCTCTCTCAAAAGGTATGGCCATAGCCTCAGGAGTTTCAAAGGGTGTATCCATGGCCTTTGGTGCTTCTAAGGGTGGAGCAGCCACTCAGATATACTGGGAGAATGGTGCGCCTAAAGCTGAGGGAGTAGAGTTGCTGTCCCCGTGGGCCTGGGAGGTGGAGCTGAAGCCCAGGGCCGAGGAGCTTCCACTCAGAATCTGGAGAGTGTGGCTAATACCTAGAGTCTGGAGGGCAGGGCCATTGTGTAAATTGTCTCAGATAACACAGGTCTATTTTCAAAGCCTTGAGAGTTAATGTAATGTGTTGTGCTGACTTGCTTGGTGCCTGTTATCACTTCTTTCCCTCCAGTTTCTCCCATATGGAATGGAAATATCTAGCTTGTGCCTGTTCTTCCATTGCACCCTTGGAAGCAGATAATTTATATTCTAGATTTCACAGATGGAGAGGAATTTTTGGATTTTGGACTTGGAGTTAAGACTTGCAATGATATGATGGGATGAATGTTTTGTATGTTGCAAGGATGTGATTTTTGGGGGGCCAAAAGGTTGAATGTCATGGACTGAATTGTGTCCCCCCAAAAATGTGTGTGTCAATTTGGCTAGGCCATGATTCCTAGTGTTATGTGGTTGTCCTCTATTTTGTGATTGTAATTTTACGTGAAAGAGAATTAGGCTGGGATTGTAACACCACCGTTACCCAGGTCACATACCTGATCCAATGTAAAGGAAGTTTCGCTGGGGTGTGGCCTGCACCACCTTTTATCTCTCAAGAGATAAAAGGAAAGGGAAGCAAGCAGAGAGTGGGGGACCTCATACCACCAAGAAAGAATAACTGGGAGCAGAGTGTGTCCTTTGGACCTGAGGTTCCTGCACAGAGAAGCCCCTAGTCTGGGGGAAAACTGATGATGAGGAGGAATTTCATCCAGAGCCAACAGAGAAAGAAAGCCTTCCTCTGGATATGATGCCCTTAATTTGGACTTTTAGCCTACCTTACTGTAAGTAAATGATCTTCTCTTTGCTAAAACCATCCACTTGTGGTATTTCTGTTATAGCAGCACGAGATAACTAAGACACCATCTTAGCTCCACACATCACAATCTCCCCCCTCCTTCCTACCCACCTGCACTGTGTGCTGAACAACACACACCCCAGCACCACAGGCACGGCCTACTGGATCCTGCCCTGCACTGATACCCAGCCCGCCCTGTCAGCTCTAGTACATGCCACAAACAACTTATCCCAGTAACTCCCCTTCAACTGGATGTGCCCTGCTGTACCATACCTGAGTGACTGACCCTGCCCATTGGAGAAGAAGATGAAAAGTATCATGCCTACAGACAAGCAAATAACAGAGAATGAACAATCCTCCTGCTCAGACATAACAAAATAAAACAAAACAGCAGGATGAAACAAACAAATTTACAATATATAAACAGAGAAAAATAACTACTGAATGTGCCAAAGACAGTAGACAATATCAAAACATATAAAAAACAGGACAGGATGGCTCAAGTAGGGGCATAAAATAAATCACCAGATGATTTTCCAGTAGCAGAAAAGGCACTAGAACTACCTGAAAGGGACTTCAAATCTCTAATATTCATAAGTATCTAAGAGATGAAGCAAAAAGCAACAAAAATGAGGAAAAAATAGACAGATTCATGGAAAAGGCAGACAAATTCATGGAAAATACAGACAAAAAATGGAACAATTCAGGAAAATAATACAGGAACAAAATGCTAAAATAAATTCACAACTAGAAATCATACAAAAACAATAATTAGAAATCCAAAAGATAAACAATAGGATTTCAGAAACGGACAGTGTCATAGAAAGGCTGAGGAGCAGGTATGAAACTATGGAAGACAGGATCAGCAAAATTGAAGACAAACACTTGGATACAACTCTGAGGAAAAATCAGAAAAAAAGAATGAAGAAAAGTGAAGAAACCCCGATAATTATGTGGGATACAATCAAAAGCAAAAATTTGCCAGTGATCAGAGATCCAGAACAGGATGGAGAAACAGAAAACACAGAGAAGATCATTGAAGAATTGCTGACAGAAAACTTCCCCAATATCATGAAAGATGAAAACCTGGCCATCCAAGAAGCTCAATGAAACCCGTATAGGATAGACCCCAAAAGAAAATCACCAAGGCATATCATAATCGCACTCACTAAACCCAAAGAAAAACAAAGAATCCTGTGAGCAGCTCGAGAAAAAAAAAAAAGTCACATACAGAAGAGAAACAATAAGACTAAGCTCAGATTATCTGGCAGAAACCAGGCAGGCAAGAGGGCAGTGGGATGACATGTATAAAACCTTGAAAGAAAAAAATTGCCAGCCAAGAATAATATATCCTGCAAAACTCTCATGCAAATATGATGGTGAAATTAGGACATCTCTGGATAAACAGAAATTAAGGGACTATGTAAAAACCAAACCAAACTTACAAGAATTATTAAAGGGAGTCCTTCAATCTGAGAACAAACAACACTAGACCACAGGCTCAATCTAGGATGCGGGAACTACCAGTCAGATAACAACCTAGAAAATGAACTCTCAAGGACTATCTGAAACTAAAAGAATTACAACAGGGATCCAAAAAGGTTAATCTGTAAATGGCAAAACATCAGAACAATAAAAGAGGGAATAAACAGTGTAGGTATAAAACCTTCTAAGGGAGAGGAAGGCAAAGTGATAAAAGTTCTAATAGACTGGTTCAAACATAGGAAGATCATGGTAAATTTCAAGGTAACCACAAAGAAAGTCAACAAACCTACTCATCAAAAAAAAAAAAAAAAGAGAAACATAAAGTCTCAGCAAAAACAAAACCTACAAAAACAAATGAAATGAAAAAAAATCCACAAACAAAAGGAATTCAGCACAGGAGAGTAAGAGGAACAAAGTAAATGTCAGCACCACAAAAAAAAAAAGTGGGACAAAATGACAGCAATAAACTCACACCTATCAATAATTACACTGAATGTAAATGCCCTAAATGCACCCATAAAGAGATGAAGAGTGACCGAATGGATAAAAAAACAGGATCCATTAATATGCTGTCTACAAGAGACACACCTTAGAGGGAGCCAAGAAGGTGGTGTAGTCAGACGCTTCCTATATCCCTCTTAAAACAAAGATGCAGAAAAACAAGTGATTTCATTATATATGAATATCTAGGAGCCCTGAAAAAGGCAAAGTTGAGGAATCGGGCTGAGTGGTGGGGGGAGAGGGAGATGGTTCAGAAGAAGCCAGCAGCACCAGAGCGGCGGTGGCAAGACTGCAGCTCTTCAGCCTCTCCAGGTCCGCAGTGAAGCAGGCAAACAGCTGTGCGCGCACTCGGAAAGCAGTTTCCACACTGAGAGACCCGGCAGCAGAGATTCTGCTTGGACACTCTGAACCAGTGAAAAGCAACTCTCAAGTGGCTAAAGATAAGTACATGTGTGCAGCCTTTCATGGGGATTTAAAAAAAAAAAAAAAAAGGCCATTTGGGAAAAACCACTCTCCCTTTTACCTCCTTCCTCTGCACTCTGCACCAGGAGTCCACTGGGCCGGAAGTAGATCCCAAAACGCTCCCTGACCCATTCTTCTGGCCTTGGAGAGGGAACAAATAAGCTACTGGCTCTCCTAAGGCAGGAACTCAGGTCAGCACAGCTCCTTTGCTAGGCACAGGCATAAGAGGTCTGCAGACTTTAAGTGACTTACACCCCTGAATATTCTTGTGGGGACCTATCTCAACAGATTAGCCCTCACTACCACAGTACAACAGGGCAAATAACTGAAGTTTAACTTCAACTGTTTCAGCTGTGAAGTGGCAGATTTGTGACCCTCGAAACTGCCCTACCCCTTAAGTAGGCACTTTTACTGATCCATAACAGTCACTTGAGGACTGGTGATGTCACCTAAACCACCTAGTCAGCTGCAACACGAGTCCAAGAAAAAGTGGTGCCCTTGAGTCTTTACAGCCAACAGAGTGGGGTGCTCATAGTCTGGTGGTAAAAGTCACCTACCTACTTGCCCTAGGGAATAGGGACACACTTTCCTTTCAGACTCTCAGTGGCGGCCGTCAGCCCCTTGCCTGGCTCAGCACGTGATCCCCTACCACAGCCAGAGTCCAGTGTCTGCACCAATCACCCATGCCTCTCTAGGACTGAGCATGAGAGTCTGCACCACACGCTTGGTGACCGACAGCCTGGACACCTAAGCTGAACCCATATAGGAAAATTTAACAGACTCCTGTGTGCACATACTTAGTTACAGAACTACCTACCTGGTAACAGGACGTTAGCGTTTTGAAGGTGCCAATAATCAAACTAGGGCATATGAGCAGCCTATTGGGGGATATCAAAACAAAACAAAACAAGAAGCTAGGTCTCACTAAACAAATATAACATAAAATAACTTATTGATGGCTCAGAGACAACAGTCAATATCAAATCACATAAAGAAGCAGTCCATGATGGCTTCAGCAAGCTCCCAAAATAACCAATAAATTCTCTGGAGGAAGAGAATTTCTTGGAATTACCAGAGGCAGAATACAAAAGATTAATATACAGAACTCTTCTAGAAATTAGAAAGGAAATTCTACAAGAATGCAGAAACTGCCAGGAAACACACAGACAAAGTAGTAGAGGAACTTAAAAAAATTATTCAAGAGCATAATGTCAAAATTAATAGGCTTCAAGAATCCATAGAGAGACAGCAATCAGAAATCCAGAAGATTAACAATAAAATTTCAGAATTAGACAACTCAATAGAAAGTCATAGGAGCAGAATTGAGGCAGTAGAAGTTAGAATTAGTGACATTGAAGATGAAGCTCTTAACGCCAACTTATTTGAGGAAAAATAAAATAAAAGAATTAAAAAGAATGAAGAAACTCTAAAAGTCATGTGGGACTCCATCAAGAGAAATAATCTACGAGTGATTGGAGTACCAGAACAGGGGGGATAACAGAAAATACAGAGAAAATTGTTGAAGATTTGTTGACAGAAACCTTCCCTGATACCATGAAAGATGAGAAGATATCTATCCAAGATGCTCATCAAACCCCACATAAGATAGATCCCAAAAGAAAGTCACCAAGACATATTATAATCAAACTTACCAAAACCAAAGATAAAGAGAATTTTAAGAGTGGCTAGGGATAAAAGAAAAGTCATCTACAAAGGAGAGTCAATAAGGATAAGCTCTGACTAATCAGCAGAAACCGTGCAAGCAAGAAGGTAATGGGATGACATATATAAAGCCTTGAAGGAAAACAACTGCTAGCCAAGAATTATATATCCAGCAAAACTGTCTCTCAAATATGATGGCCAAATTAGGGCATTTCCAGGTAAATAGAAGTTCAGGGAATTTGCAAAAACCAAACCAAAATTACAAGAAATACTAAAGGGAGTCGTACGGTTAGATAATCAATAACAGCAGATAACAACACAAAACTAGAACACAGGACAGAACAACCAGATATTGACTCAGATAGGGAAGTCAAACATACATCAAAGCTAAAACACTGAAAATAGAGAAACAGAGATGTCAATATGTAAAAAACGACACCATCAAAACAAAAAAGAGGGACTTAAAAAATGCAGACATTGATTTTTCAAATGGAAGGGAAGTCAAGGCAATATAAATTAAGAAAAGACTGGTATACACTTAAAAAAATAGGAGTAAATATTAAGGTAACCATAAGGGAATCTAACAATCACACAAATCAAAATAAAAAAGTAGAAAAACATAAAGACCCAGCAAACACAAAATCTACAACAATGAATAAGATGAAAAAAATACATAAAGAAAAACGACTCAGCACATAAAATTGAGAGGAACAAAGAAACCGTGAACAACACACAAAAAGAGATATCAGGATGACAGCGCTAAACTCATACCTATCAATAATTACGCTGAATGTAAACAGACTTAATGCACCAACAAAGAGAACGGAGAGTGGCAGATTGGAAAAAAGAAAGCATGATCCGTTGATATGCTGCTCACAAGAGATGCACCTTAGACTTAAAGACACAAACAAGCTAACACTCAAAGGATGGAAAAAAATATATCAAGCAAACAACACTCAGAAAAGAGCAGGAGTGGCAATATTAATCTCTGACAAAATAGACTTTAAAGTAAAATCCACCACAAAGGATAAGGAAGTGCACTATGTAATGATTAAAGGGTCAATACACCAGGAATATATAGCTATAATAAATATTTACACACCCAACAACAGGGCTCCAAAATACATAAAACAAACTCTAACAGCTCTGAAGAGAGAGATAGACAGCTGCACAATAGTAGTAGGAGACTTCAACATGCCACTTTCGGTGAAACACAAAACATCCAAAAAGAAGCTCAACAAAGGCAAGGAAGAGTTAAATGCTACAATCAACCAAACTGATCTCATAGACATATAATGAACACTGCACCCAACAGCAGCCAAGTATACTTTCTTTTCCAATGCACATGGAACATTCTCCAGAACAGACCACATTTTAGGCCATAAAGCAAGCCTTAACAAAATCCAAAACATCAAAATATTACAAAGCATCTTTTCTGACCATAAAGCCAGGTGGAAATCAACAACACAAAAGCAAGGAAAAAAAATCAAACACATGGAAACTGAACAGCACCTTGCTCAAAAACTACTGAGTTATAAAAGAAATTAAGGATGGAATAAAGAAATTCGTAGAATTGAATGAGAATGAAAACAGATCCTACCAGCAACTTTGAGACACAACAAAAGCAGTGCTCAGAGCTCAGTTTATAGCAATAAATGCACACATTCAAAAAGAAGAAAGGGTCATAATCAAAGCATCAACCCTACAACTGGAACAAGTAGAAAGAGAGCAGCAAAAGAAGCCCACAGGCACCAGAAGGAAGGAAATAATAAGAATTAGGCAGAATTAAATGAAATAGATAATAGAAAAACAATTGAAAGAGTTAACAAGTCCAAAAGCTGGTTCTTTATAAAGATCAACAAAATTGATAAACCACTGGCCAAACTACGAGAGAAAAACAGGAGAGGAAGCAGATAACCCGTATAAGAAATGAGATGGGTGATATCACAACAGACACAACTGAAATTAAAGGAATCATAACAGATTACTATGAAAATTTGTACTCCGACAAATTCGAAAACCTAGAGGAAATGGACAAATTTCTAGAAACTCACTACCTGCCTAAATTAACACAGAGGTAGAACAAATAATAAATAATAAACCCATAAGGAAACAAGAGATCGAAAAAGTTATTAAAAAACTGCCAACAAAAAAAAAGCCCTGGCCCGGATGGCTTCACTTGAGAATTCTACCAAACTTTAAGAGAAGAGATAACACCGCTTCTACTAAAGGCATTTCAGAGCATAGAAAAGTATGGAATACTCCCAAACTCATTCTATAAAGCCAGCATAACCCTGATACCAAAACCAGGTAAAGACACCACAAAAAAAAAAAAAAAAAAAAATTACAGACCGATATCCCTCATGAACATTGACGCAAAAATCCTCAACAAAATTCTAGCCAATAGAATTCAGCAACATATCAAAAAAATAATTCACCACGGCCAAGTGGAATTTATACCAGGTATGCAGTGATGGTTCAACATTAGAAAAACAATCAATGTAATCCATCACATAAATAAAACAAAAGACAAGAACCACATGATCTTATCAATCGATGCAGAAAAGGCATTTGACAAAGTCCAACACCCATTAATGATAAAAGCTCTCAATAAAATAGGAATAGAAGGGAAATTCCTCAGTATAATTACGGGCATTTATACAAAACCAACAGCCAACATCATCCTAAATGGAGAGACTTTGAAAGCATTCCCCTTGAGAACATGAACCAGGCAAGGATGCCCTCTATCACCACTATTGTTCAACATTGTGCTGGAGGTCCTAGCCAGAGAAATTAGGCTAGAAAAAAGAAATAAAGGGCATCCAAATAGGTAGGGAAGAAGTGAAAGTATCTCTGTTTGCAGATGATATGATCTTATACACAGATAACCCCAAGGAATCCACAAGAAAACTTCTGGAACTAACAGAAGATTTCAGCAAAGTATTAGGATACATGATAAACATACAAACATCAATTGGATTCCTTTACACCAACAAAGAGAACCTTGAAGAGGAACTTCCCAAATCAATACCATTTAAAACAGCCCCCAAGAAGATAAAATACTTAGGAATAAATCTAACCAGAGATGTAAAAGATCTATACAGAGAAAACTACAAGACACTACAGCAAGAAACTAAAAGAGATCTGCATAAGTTGAAAAATACACCTTGCTCATGGATAGGTAGACTCAACATAGTGAAAATGTCAGTTCTACCCAAAGCAATCTACAGATAAAATGCAATCCTGATCCAAATTCCACCAACATTTTTTAATGAGATGGAGAAACTAATCACCAACTTCATATGGAAAGGGAAGAAGCCCCAAATAGAGAAAGCATTACTCAAGAAGAACAAAGTGGGAGGCCTTACACTACCTGATTTGAGGACCTATTATACTGCCACGGTAGTCAAAACAGCCTGGTACTCGTTCAACAACAGATACATAGACCAATGGAAAAGAGTTGAGAATCCAGATATAAGCTCATCCACCTATGAGCAGCTAATATTTGACAAAGGCCCTAAGTCCATTAATTGGGGAAAAGATAGACTCTTTAACAAATGGTGCTGGCATAACTGGATATCTATATGCAAAAAACTGAAACAAGACCCATACCTCGCACCATGTGCAAAAACTAACACAAAATGGATCAAAGACTTAAATAGAAAATCAAAAACGATAAAGATCATGGAAGAAAAAATAGGGACAACGCTAGAAGCCCTAATACTTGGCATAAGCACTATATGAACCCTAACAATACACAAGCACCAGAAGAGAGACTAGATAAATGGGAGCTCCTAAAAATCAAACACTTATGCTCATCAAAAGACTTCACCAAAAGAGTCAAAAAACCTACAGACTGGGAAAAAATGTTTGGCTAAAACAAATCCGATGAGCATCTAATCTCTAAAATCTGCAAGGTACTGCAAAACCTCAACAACAAAAAGACAAATAACCCAATTAAAAAATGGGCAAAGGATATGAACAAGCATTTCACCAAAGAAGATATTCAGGCAGACAACAGACACATGAAGAAATGCTCACGATCATTAGCCATTAGAGAAATGCAGATCAAAACTACAATGAGATATCATCTCACCCCAACTAGGCTAGCATTAGTCCAAAAAACACAAAATAATAAGTGCTGGAGAGGTTGTGGAGAGACTGGAACACTTATACACTGTTGGTGGGAATGTAAAATGGTAGAACTACTTTGGAAATCAATTTGGCTCTTCCTTAAAAAGCTAGAAATTGAAGTACCATACTTTCCAGCTACCCTGCTTCTTGGAATATATCCTAGAGAAACCGTCACACAAATAGATATATGCACACCCAGGGTCATTGCAGCACTGTTCACAATAGCAAAAAGATGGAAGCAACCTAGGTGCCCATCAATGGACGAATGGATAAACAAACTATGGTATATCCACACAATGGAATATTAGGCAACAATAAAGAACAACGATGAAGCTGTGAAACATCGTATAACATGGTGGAAGCTGCAACTTATTATGCTGAGTGAATTTAGTCAGTCACAGAAGGACAAATACTGTATAAGACCACTATTATAAGAACTCAAGAAAAGGTCTAAACACAGAAGAAAACATCCTTTGATGGTTACAGGGGTGGGGAGGGAGGGTGAAGATTATTCACTAACTAGATAGTAGATAAGGATCATCTTAGGTGAAGGGAAGGACAGCACATACTACAGAGGAAGCCAGCACAACTGGACTAAACCAAAGCTAAGAAGTTTCCTGAATACAATCAAATACTTTGAGAGACAGAGTAGCAGGGGTAGGAGGTCTGGAGACCATGCTTTCAGGGGACATCTAGGTCAATAGGCATAAAAAAGCTTATTAAGAGAATGTTCTGCGTTGTACTTTGGTGAGTGGTGTCTGGGGTCTTAAAAGTTTGCAAGTGGCCATCTAAGATGCATCAGCTTGTCCCAACCACTTGGAGTAAAGTAGAACGAAGAACACCAAAGACACAAGCATTAGCTCAAGAGACAGAATGGGCCACATAAACCAGAGACTTCATCAGCCTGAGACCAGAAGAACTAGATGGTGCCCAGTTACCACCAAAGAACGTCCTGACAGGGAACACAGTAGAGGGTCCCTGATGGAACAGTAGAAGGATGGGGTGCAGAACTCAAATTATAGTGAGAAGAACAGAATTAATGGTCTGACTGAGACTGGAGGTGCCCCGGAAAGCATGGCCCCTGGACTCTCTATCAACCTGGAACTAAAACAATTTCTGAGGCCAACTCTTCAGATAGGGATTGGACTGGACTGTGGGACATAAAGTGATACTCGTGAAGAGTGTGCCTCTTAGTCAAGTAGATACAAGAGACCAAAGGGGCAGCTTCTGCCCAGAGGTGAGATGGGAAGGCAGAGAGAGTTAGGAGTTGATTGAATGGTCATGGGGAATCAGGGGAGGAAAGGAGGAGTGTGCTGTCCCAGAATGGGGTGACCAATTAGGATCTCATAACAATGTGTGTATAAAAAATTTTGTATGTGAGACTAACTTGAAATGTAAACTTCATTTAATTACAACAATAAAAAAATAAAAAACAAGAGACATACCTTAGAAACAACCACAAAAGCAGAAATATTATATGAGACCTTTACTGTACAAACTTGTGAAAATGTTTACCCACAAAAAGAAACAATCTTTGTTGGTTATGTGGGATGGAAGAAGTGGGGGGAACTAAATAGACAATACATAATTGGTAACTTTGGTGAAGGGTAAGACAGTACACAATACTGGGGAAGCCAGCACAACTTGTTCAAGGAAAGGTCATGGAAGTTCCATAAACACATCCAAACTACCTTAGGCACTGAATTGCTGGGAAGAGGGCTATGGGGACCATGGTCTCAGGGAACATCTAGCTCAATTGGCATAACACAGTATATATATAAAATGTTCTACATTCTACCTTGGTGAGTAGCATCCGGGGTCTTAAAAGCCTGTGAGCAGCCATCTAAGATACTCCATTGGTCTCACCCCTTTGGGAGCAAGGGAGGATGAAGAAAACAAGACACAAGGAAAAGATTAATCCAAAGGACTAATGGACCACAACTACCATGGTCTCCACCAGACTGAGTCCAATACTACTAGATGGTGCCTGGCTACCACCACTGACTGCTCTGACAGGGATCAAAACAGAGGGTACCAGACAGAGCTGGAGAAAAATTGTAGAACAAAGTTCTAACTCACAAAAAAAAGACCAGATTTATTGGCCTGACAGAGACTGGAGAAACCCTGAGATTATGGCACCCGGATACCCTTTTTAGCTCAGGGTGAAGTCACTGAGTCACTCCATGGTTCACAGTTCAGCCAAAGATTAGATGGCCTCATCAAACAAAATGAGACTAATGGGGCACAACAGTCCAGAGACAAGGACTAGAAGGCAGGAGGGGACAGGAAAGCTGATAATAGGGAACCCAAGGTTGAGAAGGGACAGTGTTGAAATGTCGTGGGGTTGTTACCCATTTTCACAGGACAATATGTGCACTGTTTAATGAGAAACTATTTGTTCTGTAAACCTTTATCTAAAGTACAATTAAAAAAAAAAAAGAAAAACAACAAATCTACCATGGTTTGGGTCAGGAACACTTTAGTTCTCAAAGTGATATCTTTGCTTTTCAACATTTTACAGATCACATAAACATGATTATTCTAGGTGTTAGTAAGCTGAAATGGACTGGTATTGGCCACTTTGAATTGGACAATCATCTGGTCTACTATGTCAAGAATAACAAACTGAAGAGGAATGGCATCACAATCATTGTCAAAAAGAACATTTCAAAATCTACCCTGAAGTACAACACTGTCAGTGATAGGATAATATCCTTACGCCTACAAGAAAGTTCAGTTAATATAACTATTATTCAAATTTACACACCAACCGCTAAGGCCAAAGACAAAGAAATTGAAGATTTTTGCCAACTTCTGCAGTCTGAAATTAATCAAATATGCAATCAAGGTGCATTGATAATTACTGGTGATTGGAATGCAAAAGTTGGAAAAAAGAAGGATTAAAAAAAACAGTTGACATCTAATCTATTCCAACTCATAATGACCTTATAGGACAGAGTAAAACTTCCCATGGGCTTTCTAAGGAGTGGCTAGTGGATTCGAACAGCCAGCCTCTTGGTTAGCAGCCAAACACTTAACCACTGTGCCACCTGGGCTGCAAAAAGGATTAGTATTTGGAAAATGTGCTCTTGGTGATAGAAACTATGCCAGAGATGGCATGATATAATTTTGCAAGACCAGTGACTTCTTCATTGCAAATACTTTTTTTTCAACAACATAAATGGTGACTGTACACATGGACCTCACCAGATGGAAAACAGAGCGATCAAATCGACTACATCTGTGGAAAGAGACAATGGAGAAGCTCAATATCATCATCCAGAACAAGACTAGAGGCCAAATGCAGAACAGGTCATCAACTGCTCATGAGCAAATTCAAGTTGGAGTTGAAGAAAATTAGAGTAAATCCACTAGAGCCAAAATATGACTTTCAGTATATTCCACTTGAATTTAGAGACCATCTCAGGAATAGATTTCACACGTTGAAGACTAATGACTGAAGACCAGATGAGTTGTGGAAGGACATCAAGAACATCATACATGAAGAAAGCAAGAGGTAATTAAAAGACAGGAAAGAAAGAAAAGACCAAAATGGATGTCAGAAGAGACTCTGAAACTTGCTTTTGAACACAGAGTAGATAAAGCAAAAGGAAGAAAGGAAGTAAGAAATGTTCCTTACAACCAAGGATGGCTGAACAGAAGATTTCAAAGGGCTGCTCGAGAAGACAAAGTAAAGTATTATAATGACATGTTCAAAGACCTGGAGTTATAAAACCAGAAGGGAAGAACAAGTTCAGCATTTCTCAAGCTGAAAGAACTGAAGAAAAAATTCAAGACTCAAGTTGCAATATTGAAGGATTCTACGAGGAAAGTATCAAGTGACACAGGATGCATGAAAAGAAGCTGGAAGTAATAAACAGAGTCACTGTACCAAAAAGAATTTGTCAACTTTCAACCATTTCAGGAGGTAGCATATGATCAAGAACCAACGGAATGGAAGGAAAAAGTCCAAGCTGCACTGAAGACATTGACAAAAAAACAAGGCTGCAGCAATTGATGGAATACCAATTGAGATGTTTCAACAAATGCATGTGGCCCTTTAGGTGTTCAGTGGTCTATGCCAAGAAATTTGGAGGACAGCTGCCTGGCCAACTGACCCAAAGAGATCAATATTTGTGCTTATTCCAAAGAAAGTTGTTCTAACAGAATTCACAAATTACCAAACAATATCGTCAATATCACACAAAAGTAAAATTATGCTGAAAATCATTCAAAATTGGTTGCTGCAGTACAGCAACAGAGGACTGCCAGAAATTCAAGCCAGATTCAGAAGAGGATGTGGAACAAGGGATATCATTGCTGATGTCAGATGGATCATGGCTGAAAGCAGAGAATACCAGAAGGATATTTACCTACATTTTATTGACTATACAAAGGCGTTCGATTGTGTGGATCATAATAAATTATGAATAACATTGTGAAGAATGGGAATTTCAGAACATTTAATTGTGCTCATGCTGAAACTGTACATAGATCAAGTAGCAGTCACTCGAGCAGAACACAGGGATACTGCATGGTTTAAAGACAGGAAAGGTGTACATCAGGGTTGTCTTTTCACCATACTTGTTCAGTTTGAATGCTGAACAAATAATCTGAGAAACTGAACTGTATGAAGAAGAACGGGCATCAGAATTGGAGGAAGACTCATTGATAACCTGCAATATGGAGATGACACAACCTTGCTTGCTGAAAGTGAAGAGGACTTGAGGCACTTACTGATGAATATCAAAGACTACAGCCTTCCGTATGGCTTGCACCTCAATTTAAAGAAAACGTAAATCCTCACAACTGGACCAATAAACCACGTCATGATAAACGGAGAAAATATTGAAGGTATTTACTTGTATCCACAATCAATGCCCATGTAAGCAGGAGTCAAGAAATCAAAAGCGTATTGCATTATGCAAATCTGCTGCAAAAGTCCTCTCACAATTGTTAAAAAGCAAAGAGATAACTTTGAGGGCAAAAGCGTGCCTGACCCAAGCCATGATATTTTCAATCACAGTATATGCATGCGAAAGCTGGACAATGAATAAGGAAGACTGAAGAAGAATTGATGTCTAGGAATTATGGTGTTGGAGAACAATATTGAATATACCATGGACTACCAGAACAAAGAACAAGTTTGTTTTGGAAGAAGTACAGCCAGAATGCTCCTTACAGGCAAGGATGGTGAGACTTCATCTCACATACTTTGGACATATTATCAGGAGGGATCAGTCCGTAGAGAAGGACATCATGCTTGGTAAATTAGAGGGTTAGAGGAAAAGAGGAATCTCGTCAAGGAGATGGATTTACACAGTGGCTGCAACAATGGGCTCAAATGCAGCAATGATTAAGAGTACGGCACAGGACCAGACAGTGTTTTGTTCTGTTGTACGTAGGGTTACTATGATTCAAAACCAACTAGATGGCACCTAACAACAACATCATAGCAAAGAAAACCCAATTACAAATGGGATTATTACCACATGTGTATGGGTTAGGATTTACAGCACATATTTTTTGGGACACAATTTAACCCATTACACTCCACATTCAGTTTTTCCTATTCTTAACATCTTACATTAGTATGGTATATTTTACACAATTATTAAATCAATATTGATATGTTATTCTTAGCTAAAGTCCATAGTATAGTTTATTCATATTTCTTAGCTTTTCTCTAATGGCACTTTTCTGTTTAAGGGTATCATCTAGCATGTCATATTACATTCATTGTTATATCTTTATGATTAGGCTCTTTTTGGCTGTGGCAATTTCTCAGACTTTGCTTACTTGGACGACCTTGACATTTTTGAGGAATATCTCTCTTGTGTTTAGTAAAATGTCCCTTAACTGGGATTTGTCAGATTATTTCCCCAAGATTAGACTGATCATAGATTTTTGGCAGGAACACAGATTTCAAGTCCATTTTCATTACATCACATTATAATGAGGGTACATATTAACAATATGACTTATTACTGTTGATGTTAACTTGATCACCTAACTGAGGTAGTGTTTGTTAGTTTTCTCCACTGTAAAGTTACTCTTTTTTTTCTCTCTTTTTCTACTGTACTCTTTAAAAGAAATCAACATTCACAGCCCACAGTTCAGGAGTGGGGAGTTATGCTTCATATCCTGAAGGATAGAGTATATCAAAAAATTATTTTGAATTCCTTTGAACTCTGTCTCTTCTCTATTTTCTGTTTATTGTTTTTAATTATATCTGTATGGACTCATCAATATTTATTTTATATTTTTATTTATAATTTAATATTACTACATTTTATTTCTGAAAAGATTCATTTTAACTATTATTTTATTTGACTCCTGTGTCCCTTTGAGATACTCCAGTCACTTTTTTTTCTTTTATTAAACACTTTCTTAATGTTTATCATTACAAGATGCTACAGTTCTATATTGCATATTTACTGTTCCAGTTTTGAAATCAGTCATTTCTTCAAGAACTTTTATTGTACAGTGGTATTAGAAACCATCATTGGGTGCTAAATGTGTTCATTGCCCCTTGGGCTTTACTGATTCTAGAGTTACACAGCTACAGAGAAAATATGTATATTTATATGTATATTACTAAAGAATGTATGTACACTTATTGATAAATACATACGTGTGTGCGTAATTATGTATCTGTAACTATATTAAGTGAAACATGAGTTAATATTGATGTCTCCAACTCTAATCCATTACCACATAGATTTAGATTCTTCCTCTTACTTAACGCAGACAAACCTTGCTCCCACCCTTTGCCACCAATTTATTTAGTTATTAATTTATTTTTTATAACTTAAAATTTTTTTTCTGTTAAAGGCCTTATCTAAAACCGATATGAATCCCTAGCCCACTTCTATCTGAATTAGGCTTCAACCTAATAATGGTCTAAAATGGATATTCCTCAGTCCTAAGCTGTTAATTCTCTTTGTTCTTACTTCTTTTTACCCCATGTTTATAATTTTATTATTTTTGCATTCAGGTTGTTCTGTTGTATAAGTCCTGTTTATATCATCTGCTATTTTGTTTTGAAATTGCTACTGACAGTAGGCAATATTCCTTTAGCACAGCAGTCAGCAGTAAAATGATCTTCCTGTTGACATGGATTCTTCCTGGGGAAACCTACACATGTAAAAGATTCCACAGGGAGAACCTATATATATCCCACATCACTTCTTGCAGAGCCAGCTGTTTTGTTTTGAACTAAAGCTTGAGCCATCTTTTTAACAATATTGCCTGCTTTTCGTGGCTCCAACATGTTTTAGTTATTAACAGTAACTGATATGGTCCCTTCTTCCTAGAATCTAGGGCGGTTTTTCGTTTGTTTTTCCTGCTGATATTTCCATTAAATGAGATCCTCAGATTAAAGTTCATGAAGAAGTATTTGAGACTATTTTCTTGGGAAATCTCAACATTTTTTAGCATATTTATTATAAAGCTGAATATACTGCATAAGTCCTCCACAATATATGACCATATCTTCTTGGAAAAGATTAGATTCAAGTATTGGAGGACTAACTTCTAATCTCATGGGTTTCTCAATGACAAATTTATACAATAAAGTCAAAGGAGTTGACAGCCAATAAGGCTAAAAGAAACACTTATGTTCTTGAATTGAAATATGAGCTTCTGTTCTTAGGGAGAATAGCCACAATCACTAAAAAATATTTGCATCTCTGGGGGGAAGGTAAAATCTCCAAGGCCTTTGAATCTCAAGTCCCTATTTCTGCCCCACCTTTACAGACTTCTTTGAGGATTTGGTTTTGCCCTACGATGCCTCCGCTAAGAACACTGGCAGTTATTCATTTTATGTTTCCCCACCAGTGGTTCATTAGGAAAGTTTTCAAGTTAACTTTGCTATAATGGGATATAATATCTTTGCCAAATTCTACTTCAGTTGATCTGATGTCTCCAGATATGATCATATTCTGGTGATTCAAGTGTCTTAAAAGTGGTCAGATTTTTCAGAGTATTTTTAATATTGTCAGTGAAACTACTCAATTTCTCAACATTGTGTTGAACAATTAAAGCCTGAACAAAATGGAGCGACGGGTTTGGAATCCTTTAGGGAGAAGTGAAAGATTTTAGTTACCGCAGCACATGTAGCATAAATGCTAGCCTAAATCATTTCTATTGATTTCATCGATTTTTATTTGGTATGCATATTTATTTTAATCACAAATATTCCCTCAGTAAGGGTCATAGCATGAAGCAATTACTGAAATTATTATTATTATTATTTTTTTTTTGGAAGGGGACTTCCATTAGTGACACAGTGGTTAATAATTTGGCCTCTAACCAAAAGGTTAGCATTTCGAATCCACCAGCTGCTCCTTGGAAATTCTATGGGGCAGTTCTACTCTGTCCTATAGGGTTGCTATGAGTCAGAATCAACTTGATGGGAATGGTTTGGTTTGGTTCATTAGTAGTTAAAAACATTTTATGCTTCTATCACTCAAAAATTCATATACCATTCCAAAGGAATGACACTTTCAGTAGAGTTGTTGACCCTATAATCATTTAGAGAGTTGACATGTTCCAGTAGGAGCTATTATCAGGATCATTGTGTTGATTTAAAATCCGGGAGAGGACTGCAGTTTTAAATATGTTAGAATTCAGTAATAATATATCCAGCCTGATTTATTTCTCCATTTTAAGTATAAGTCATCTACAAAAGAATCAAAATAGGATTGTCAAGTTTAGTTTTGAAAATACCAGTTTGTCAAGTGAGTTCATGAATAGCAAACTGAAAGTCACCAGCTATTATCTCATTGGGAATTTACAATAATGTGCTGAATTTAAGCTGTTACATCAATATGTTATGATGTGAGAAAGGGATAGTCTTTTATATAATGTATGATTAACCAGTTTGCAGAAAAAAATGCCAGTTAAAACTAAGGTTTAGAGACTGTGAGGCATTAACAAATTTAAGTCATTTCCCAGAGTCAAATTGGCAGAACATTCTACTATGTGAAAGTGACTAGTGCCCTTACAGAAAAGGTAAGTCATATCTCCAGCATCCAAAATTGAAATGTAGTGTTCACTAGTCTATGTATCCTGGGTGGCAGTAATGCTTAATGACTTAGCTAATAATTGAAAAGTTTGAGGTTCAAGTTCACCCCGAGGTACCTGGGAAGAGAGGCCTCGATATCTACTTCCAAAAGATCACAGCCTTTGAAAACCATATGGAGCACAATTTTACACTGAAGGTTGCCATGAGTTGGAATCAACTTGATGAAAACTGGAAAACACGTGTTATAGTTTATGGTGTCATTTTCTTTTTGAGTATGCTCAAATGTTTCATGTCCAAAGAAAAGGATTTATAATATCAGAGAGCCTCCAGATTAGGGGATAGCAAGAGAAAATTTAAGGGCAACAGAAGAAGGGCACGTTGTGAGTGAATACAGAGATCCAGCTCCTCAACATTGGACAGATTATTTCGAAGAAATTTGTAACCTACTTATAACTATTGTTCTCAAAGATTTGTAAGTTCTATTTTGTTGGTTGGGTGAGGAAAGTTCTTAGTGACCCATAAAAAGTCAATTGATAGATTTTTACTTTGGAGATGTCAAGCCATAGATAACAGACAGGGAATTAACTAATATGTAGTTTATCATTGCAGGCACAGTTACCATTTTGAGCAAGTATTTGAAGAAAATAAAAAGATTCTTCCATTAAAATGTTCTTAGAGGACAAACAAAGCATTAAATAATCCATATGTTAACTAAGGATAGTACCTCCCTCAAAGGAAAGATAATTCAAGTCTTTTTACAGAAAGGTGCTTCAGTATACATTTGTTGCATGACTTCCCAAGTATATTGCTGCCTTGCTCAAGTGAAAGCAAACAGAAGATAAATATTGACTGTTTCTAATGTATAGCTAGAGAAAATAAGATGAGAACAGTTTTATCACAGTAAAATACATTACATCTGAAAGCACATAGGCAAGAATAATATTTGTAACAATCTGATAAGATTAGGTTTATATCAACCAATATATAGGTTTGCCCTCAACTAATACCATAAGATTGGTTGTTCAAACCCACCCAGTGGTACCCTGGAAGGAAAGTCCTTGAGATGTGCTTCTGTTAAGATTATGGCTAAAGAAACCTTATGGTTTCTTCTATTCTGTAACACATGGAGTTGCCATGAGTCAAAATTGACTTGACAGCAACTAACAACAACAAACCAACCAAGATACATTGTATATTATAATAAGTAAGATACAATAATCTTATTTATGGCCTTAAGATTCTGAACAACATCCTAGCCTAGAGTGTTGTTGTTGTTGTGTGCCGTTGAGTTGATTCAGACTCATAATAACCCTATATGATAGAGTAGAACTGCCCCATAGGGTTTCCTAGGCTATAATCTTTACAGGAACAAATTGCCAGGTCTTTCCTCCTATGCAGCCACTAGTGGGTTTGAACCAGTGACCTTTTGGTTAGTAGCTGAGCATTTAACCTTTGTGTCACCAGTTCTTCTAAACTAGAGTGTAGGATCTATAAAAGTTATGATCAAACTTTTTTGTACAGAGTTCTTTTTCTTCTTGTTTTCAAGCATATTAAGGAAGTTTGTATAAAATTTATTTTGGATTTTTATTAATTGTTAGGGACTTAGCATCCATGGAAGCAGCAGTGAAGAAATAAAATGGTGTATTACATTGGGAAAATCTGCTGAAAAAGACCTCTTTAAATTTCTAAAAAGCAAAGATATCACTTGAATGACTAAGGTGCACCTGACTCAAGCCATGGTCTTTTCAATCGCCTCATATGCATGAGAAAGCTGGACAATGAAAAAGGACGACAGATGAAGAATTTATGTATTCGAATTATGGTGTTATCAAAGAATACTGAATATACTGTGGACTACCATAAAAATGAACTAATTAGTCTTAGAAGAAATACAACCAGGATGCTCCTTAGACATGAGGATAGACAGACCTGGGATGGCTTACTCTGGTCAAGCCATTAGGCAAAACCAGTGTTTAGAAAAGGGCATCATGTTTGGTAAAGCAGAGCATCATTACAAATGAGGGAAATACTCAGTAAGATAGATTAACACAATAGCTTCACCAGTGTACTCAAAAATACCAACTAGTATGAGGCTGGCACAGGACTGGGCAGTATCTCACTCTGTTATAAAGTTTCCGTGAGTGGGAGCCTACTCTATAACAAATAACAACAGGGTGTTAGCACCAAGAATGGAAACTATGTCCTTATTTTCTATAGCTCACAATGTAAAGAATTGTTCTAATATGCTAAATTGATTGATGCAATCTAGGAGTTTAGGTCATCAAATCCAAAAGTCATTATGTATTATTATTAGACTCATATCCTCAAAAAAAAAAAAAAAAAAAAAAAAAGAGGTGCAAGGAATCTCTTGAATGCTCTAACTTCATTGAGAAGACAGAGCCAGGCAACGAAGGTAGTCTTCTTCATCAAAGTCATGGCAACAAGTACTATTAAAAAAAAATTGCTATGAGATTGTAATATGTTTCATTTTCATTTGCGTAGTACTGCAGCTCAAGAGGTAGCTTAGGGAGGGAAATGTTCCACTGCCTGCTAGGGCGAAGGGCTTATATTTTGTTAGAAGGGGCTTAGGAGTTATGGGAGATCAGAGCATAAGTGTAGTCTGACATATCCAACTTTAAAGAGTATGTGCAGTATATGAAGAAGAATGGGGCATCAGGATTGGATGAAGATTCATTAACAACCTGCATTATCCAGATGACACAACTTTGCTTGCTGAAAAGGAAGAGGACTTGAAGCACTTACTGATGAAGATTAAAGACTCCATTCTTCAATATGGATTACACCTCAACATAAAGAAAAGAAAAATCTTCACAACTGGACCAGTAAGCAACATCATGATAGACAGAGGAAAGACTGATGTTGTCAAAGATTTCATTTTACTTGGATCCACAATCTACACCCATGGAACCAGCAGTCAAGAAATCAAATGACGCATTGCATTGGGCAAATCTGCTGCAAAAGAACTCTTCAGAGTGTTAAAAAGCAAAGATGTCACCTTGAAGACTAAGGTGCACCTGACCGAAGCCATGATGTTTTCAACTGCCTCATATGCATGCAAAAGCTGGACAATGAATAAGGAAGACCGAAGAAGAATTGATGCCTTCGAATTGCCATGTTGGTGAAGAATATTGAATATACTGTGGACTGCAAAAAGAATGAACAAATCTGTCTTGGAAGAAATACAGCCAGTATGCTCCTTAAAAGCAAGGATAGTAAGACTCTGTCTCACATACTTTGGACATGTTATCAGGAGGGACCAGCCCCTGGAGAAGGACATCATGCTTGGTAAATTAGAGGATTAGCAAAAGAGAGGAAGATCCTCAATGAGACAGACTGACACAATGGTTGCAACAATGGGTTCAAGCACAACAACAATTGTGAGGACGGCACAGGACTGGGCAGTGTTTCATTCTCCAGATAAGAGAATAAGGACAGAGAATTCTTGTACTGGATAGGAGGAGGATGCTGCTTTAAGATGTGTCTGGATCAGGTTTAATTGAGTTACTAAGTGTGTGATATTATCCATGTGCTTGAACATTAAACATCAAAATTAAATTTCCTAATTAAAAATAATTTTTTTTTTATTCAGTCAAGACCAATCCATGTGTAATACCATTTAGGAATCTAAGAGCTGTAGACTGATTTGTTTAGTTATCTAAATAATTCTATCTTCCTATTTGGATGGTACATTTAAATATTCAATGACTCTCATGAGTATGATAATTCCATACTGAAAAGAATTGAGACATAATGTTTTATCTTTCAAATATAATAAATTTACCTTCCACACAATGAATCAATTTGAGTATTGCTTTCAGCAGTTGACTAGCAATTCTGAAAATAATCTAACACCTGTGGTGTAATATGTTAGGTTAAATTATTTTCTTTGAGACTACATACTATCAATTTCATAAATGACATGCTATCACATTTCAAAGCTTATACATTAATGTGCAATAGTGCACATAATATAGCAATAAAACTTAGCTTAACAGATGAATACCTGACAATAATTTATTCTTATTTCTAATAAAGTAAATTCTTCGTACCTAAGCTTCTAACTAATCTTTTAAAATACAAATACTTACATAGTATCTTAAATAAATTTTTGTTGCATTCAGATTTTGCACTGTTTCTGTGATAATTACCAAATTCATCTGATGACCAAATTTATCATTACAGTGCCATTTCAAACTGTTGGACAATTGAATTTTGTTTGCCTCTCAGTCCTCTCAAGTCACAATTTTCAAAAATTCACTCATAAAATTGGAAAATCTTGGACCTTGCCAGTGTACATATGTACAGTGTACTTATCCTGTACATATTACTGATGAAGAAACAACATCACCAGTATTATTGCCTTCCAAATCCCTGATCTTCTTTATTTCTTGGGGTTTTCATAATTCATCTCAACTAAGTTTAGATTTCAGATGAACCATATGTTGTATATTGTTTTATGGTGTGCTTACTAACCACAAAAATCACAGTAGTGGATTAAATATTTATGTTTTGCCCACTGTCCCTTCTGAACAGCAGTGAAATGACAATATAAAGAGGAAAAGACATAAATCTTCAAAGACAAAGAAGTAGAAACGAAAGATATCAGAAAGAAGGATCTTGAATGATGGATATAGTACAGTTACAAATAGTAATAAGCTAAAAGGTTAGCGAATGCATACCTAGAAACCAAGAAGCAAGCCAATATTCACCAGAGAGCTACGGAAATTAAAATATTAGATCTCCCTGAACATGAGAGCACTAGCAGGGATTTGTTAAAAGTCAGTATAAAAAGCAACTCAAACCTGGATCCACTTCTATACCGTCTATAGACAGTTAACTGCCTTTTTCCCCTTTAAAGAGAATACAGTAAATTTATTGTCTGGAAAGTACACACTAGAGGGACCTTGGATTCAGGCACTGAAAACTGAGAAATTAGGTAACAGCGCGTGTTCCCGACAGTGAATGCTCCAGTCTCACTTAGCCCAAGACAATGCTGCCTGGCACACTGATGGCTTCTGCATCCCCAACCTTCTTAGGCAAGAGATGGAAGCTTCTTCCCTGAGGTAACAGATCAGCTGAAAATAAAGAGGTATGGAGACTATAACATCAAGAAGTTCTCCAAGGAAATGACTGGAGGCTGGCAAATCTCAGTAAAGTCTAATAAACCCCCAAGTGACTCCCATGAGCATAGAGTTTACAATCAGCTCTAAGTGCTTTACTCAATATGAATGGCAGCCAAAGATTACCAGATATTTGAGTAAAAATTCTATAATGATGACTTTTGAGTAAAGATCAGTAGCTGATTTAGGGCAGGAAAGAATGTTTGACAAGAGTGGATGAGGCATTAAATAATTTCTTCATTATCAAAAGAGTGAGTTTGCAAGACGAATTTACTAATATTCTGAAGACTTGCTGATGGTCATTTTATATTGATGATCAAGTATTTGTAGTAATATCTGTGCACCAGCGTTCCTTGAAGATTAAACCATATTATTTCTCTATATCCACAGTAGCAAAAAGGTGGAAACAACCTAAATACCCATTGTGATTGTCCATCATTTTGTCATCTGATGTGATTTTCCTATGTGTTGTAAATCTTATTTCTTTGATGTTAATGAGATGGGATTAGTGGCAATTATGTTAATGGGGCAGGATTCAGTCTACAAGATTACGTTGTGTCTTAAGCCAATCTCTTGAGATATGACAGAAGCCAGCAGAGAGACAGGTGAACCTCATACCATCAAGAAACTAGAGCCAAGAGAATACCATGTTCTTTGGACCTGGGATCCCCGCACTAAGAAGCTCTTCATCTGGGGAAAACTGATAACAAGTACGTTCCTCCAGAACTGACAGAAAGAGAAAGCATTTCCCTGGAGCTGGTGCTCTGAATTCGAACTTCTAGACTCCTAGACTGTGAGAGAATAAACTTCTGTTTGTTAAAGCCATCTACTTACAGTATTTCTGTTATAGCAGCACTAGATGACTAAGACATTCATCAACAAATGAATAGACAAACAAAATGTGGTACATACATACATACAATATAATACTACTGAACCAAAAAAAATGAAGTCCTGATTTATGCTATAACATGAATGGAGCTTGAATACATTATGCTAAGTGAAAAGAAGTCAATAAAAAAGAGACAAATATTCCGTGACTGCACTTATATAAAAAGACAAAAACAGGCAAATTTAGAGAGACCAAAGTTTATTTGTAGTTATTAGGGATACAAGGGAGGGGGAAAAGGAGAGTTTTTGCTTAAGGAACACTGAGTTTCTGTCAATGGTGATAGAAAGTTCACACTGATTAAGGGTAATGGTTGCAGAGTCAGTTAATGTAAATGAAGTCAAAAAGATGCACACCTGTAAATAGTACAATTGGAAAATGTTATGTGATATATATATTTACCAAAAAAAAAAAAAAAAGACTAGCTACTGAGGCTGCCTATGTACAACCAAACACCTCAGGTGATTTGGTTTCTGAGTTTGGAGGTTTAGGGTCATAGTTTCATGACACATCCAATTTAAATGGCCTAATACTGTTTTTAGTGCCTCTGTTCTACCTCCTAGTTTGTTGCATAGTGTTTGGCATCTTAATAGCTTGCAAGCTGCCATCCAAGGTATAAAAATTGGTTTCTATTGTTGTGGAGCAACAGAGGAGTAAGGAGAGTTAGGAATAGGGGGACAAACGGAATGTGTGGCTAATTGCCTCTGTGAAAAACTTCCTCCTTTGGCCACCTCTTCAGACAAAGATTAGACTGGACTATGGGACATAAAATGATACTCAAGAAGAGTGAGCTTCTTAGCTTAAGTAGATACATGAGACTAAACTGGCAACTCCTGCCCAGAGGCAAGATGAGAAGGCGGAGAGGGTCAGGAGCTAGTTGAATGGACACAGGAAATCTGGGGTGGAAAGGAAGAGTATGTTGGCATAGTATAGGGAGAGCAACTAGGGTCACAAAACAATATATGTATAAATTTTTGTATGAGAGACTAACTTGAATTGTAAACTTTCAATTAAAGCACAAAAATAAAAAATAATAAAAAATAATAAAAAAAAACTGTCTCCCTTGCCATGAGAACAGAACTGGATGGTGCCCTGCTACCATTACTGAACATTTTGATCAAAGAACCTGTTCAAGAATCTTGATCAAAAGGGGGGAAGTGTGGAACAGAATTTAAAATCCTCATGAAATCCATATTTTCTGGAGCCATTGAGGGTGAATAATCCCCAAAACTATTGCCCTGAGATAATCTTTAAACCTTAAAACTTAAACTAAAAATAGCCCCTGAAGACTTCCTGAAACCAAACTATAAAACCCGCTGCTTGCAAGTCGATTCTGGCTCATAGTGACCCTGTAGGACAGAGCAGAACAGCCCCATAGGATATCCAAGAATTGGCTGGTGGATTTGAACTGCCAAACTGTCTACCTTTTGGCTAGCAGCCATAGTTCTTAACCACTGTGCCACCAGGGCTGCAATTAGTACAGAATGTTTATCATGAACATTGTGCTTTTTAAAGGAACTATCTATTTGGGATTAAATTGATATTACCAATACAGAAGTTTAGATAGGAAGCTTGGGACAATGACTTTATGTTAAGGGGGAGAAACAATTCAGAAAAGGAAGGTAAGAATGGTTGTTCAACTTGAAGAGTATAATCAATGTTATTAAATTGTATGTGCATAAATTTTTGAATTGGTATGTATTTTGCTGTGTATGCTCTCAACAGCAATAATAAATTTTTAAAAACAGAATGTGTAGTAATTCCCATGCTGAGGGATTTTTCTCTGGCAAACAGCAGCTACTCAGTAAAAAGTTCTATTAGGCTACATAAGGTTGACACTGAGACATTTTAAATAGGATTAATGAATAAGTCTCCACTCATTTTGTTGTAATTAAACCATACTCTCTAAATGATAGATTAAATCGTTTTATTCCTCTTATATTTACTATGGCTACAGATCTTGTACTATTTGTTTATTATTATTATTATTTTACAGTTTCACCTATTCATTCAATCCTCACTAATACAAAACCCAGGAATCCCTGGGTTGCACAATTGGTTAAGGGCTCAACCACTAGCCAAATGGTTAATGGTTTGAACCTACTCAGAGTTTCCTCAGAAGACAGGCCTGGTAACCTGCTTCTGAAATGTCACAGCCTTGAAAACCCTATGGAGCAGTTCTATGCAGCATACTTGGGGTTGCCATGAGTTGGAATCGACTAGACAGCAACCAACAACAACAACAATAATGCAAAGCTCTTCTATCCCCATTTATATACTATGCATGATAAAGAAGAAGTGTTATTGTTGTTGTCAGGTGCCCTCTAGTCAATTCCAACTCAGAGGGATCCTGTATACAAAGGAAGGAAACACTGCCTGGTCCTGTGCCATCCTCAATCATTGCTATATTTGAACTTATTGTTGCAGCCACTGTGTCAGCCCATCTCATTGAGGGTCTTCCTCTCTTCTGCTGACCCTCTACTTTACCAAGCGTGATGTCATTCTCCAGGGACTGATCCCTCCTGATAACATGTCCAAAGTATGTGAGAAGAAATCTCGCCATTCTTGCTTCTAACGAGCATTCTGGCTGTGCTTCTTCTAAGACGGATTTGTTCTTTCTTCTGGCAGTCCATGGTATATTCAATATTCTTCACCAACACCATAATTCAAAGGCATCCATTCTTCTTCTGTCTCCTTTATTTATTGTACATCTTTTGCATGCCAATGAGGCAATCCAAAACACCATAGCTAGGGTCAGGAGTACCTTAGTCCTTAAAGTGACGTCTTTGTTTTTTTAACAGTTTAAAGAGGTCTTTTGCAGCCGATTTGCCCAAAGCAATGCATTATTTAATTTCTTGACTGCTGCTTCCATGGATGTTGATTGTGGATCCAAGTAAAATGAAATCCTTGACAACTTCATTCTTTTCTCCATTTATCATGATGTAGCTTATTCATCCATTGTGAGGATTTTTGTTTTCTTTATGCTGAGGTGTAATCTATACTGAAGACTAAAATCTTTGTTCTTCATCAATAAGTGCTTCAGGATCTCTTCACTTTCAGCAAGCAAGGTTGTGTCATCCGCATAATGCAGATTGTTAACGAGTCTTCCTCCAATCCTGATACCTCGTTCTTCTACATATACTCCGGCTTCTCAGATTATTTACTCGGCATATGTACGGTGAAAGCTTAAGTATGGTAAAAGGCTACAACCCTCATGAGCACCTTTCCTGACTGTCAACCATGCAGTATTCCCTTGTTCTGTTTGAACAACTGCCTCTTTGTCTAAGGACAGGTTCCTCATGAGCACAATCAAATGTTCTGAAATTCTCAGTTTTTGAAATGTTATCCATAATTTGTTATGATCCACACAGTTGAATGCCTTAAAACCCAGGTAAAAATTTTTCTGGTATTCTCTGCTTTCAGCCATGATCCATCTGACATCAGCAGTGATATCCCTTGTTCCATGCCCTCTTCTGAATCTGGCTTGAATTTCTGGCAGTTCTCTATTGATGTACTGCTGTAACCACTTTTGAATGATCTTCAGCATGTGTGATATTAATGATATTGTTAGATAATTTCCACCATCTGTTGGATAACCTTTCTTTCGGATTGGTACAAATATGGATCTCTTCCAGTCGATTGGTCAGGTAACTGTCTTCCAAATTCCTTGTCATAGACAAGTGAGTGCTTCCAGTGCTGCATCTGTTTGTTGAAACATCTCAATTGATATTCCGTCAATTCCTGGAGCCTTGTTTTTTGCCAGTACGTTCAGTGCAGCTTGGACTTCTTCCTTCAGTACCATAAGTTCTTAATCATGTGCTGCCTCTTGAAATGGTTGAACGTCGACCAATTCTTTTGGGTACAGTGACTCTGTGTATTCCTTCCATCTTCTTTTGATGCTTCCTGTGTCAGTCAATATTTTCCCCATAGAATCTTTCCATATTGCAACTCGAGGCTTGAATTTTTTCTTCAGTTCTTTCAGCTTGATTAATGCTGTTTTCTTCTCTTTTGGTTTTTTATCTCTAGGTCCTTGCACATTTCATTATAATACCTTACTTTGTCTTCTCGAGCTGCCCTTTGAGATCTTCTGTTCAGCTCTTTTACGTCATCATTTCTTCTGTTCACTACCTACTTTAAGTTCAAGAGCAACTTTCAGCGTCTCTTCTGACATCCACATTGGTCTTTTCCTTCTTTCCTGTCTTTTTAATGACATAGAAGAAGTAGACTTGAGAAAATCTGATTTATATCAGTCAGTTTACTATGAATTCCATCTCAGTATTAGTAATTGTGAATTCATGTCTTGCTGCAGTCTGAGTTTGGGTCTTAGACACAGTTTTTAAAAAAGCTCACCATTGCCTTAATAACTTTCTTTTGTTGCTCCTCTGCCCCCTTAAATCCCATAATTTCAGTTTCATTTCTTTTCATATTTTTACATCAGTATGGAGGATTACGAGTTTTTTGCTTGGGGCTGGAGTTTACTACACCATTTCTATTCACTATTAAGAATATTTGTTTCAGTAAAATGAAAGGCAGTATAGCATTGTGAGTAAAACCACAGATTCTGCAATCATTCTAAACTTGTTGCAGATGAGTGGATTCCGACTAATAGCGACCCTATAGGATGGAGTAGAACTGCCCCATAGAGTTTCGAAGGACTTCCCCATAAAATTTCCAAGGCTATAATCTTCATAGAAGCAAAGCAGCTGGTGGGTTCAAACAGCTGACCTTTTAGTTAGCGTCAGAGTGCTTAATCACTGTGCCAGGAATCCTTGGAATCATACTATCTTGGTGTATATTAAAGTCCTGTCATTTACTGCTTGAGTTACATTGGGCAATTTATCTACTGCCCATAGTCTTAATTTCCTCATCTGTAGAACAGGGAAAATAATACTACCAATTCATAGAGTCCTAAGAGTTAGATGAGTTAATGACACAGGTGAAGAGCTCCAAAGAGTTCTAGGATATATAACAAGTCAATAAACTTTGTTGTAGTTGTTAGATGTCATTGAGTCAGCTCCAACTCATAGTGACCCTATGTATAACAGAACAAAACATTGCTTTGTCCTGTGCCATCCTTACAATAAAATTTACCTGTTATTTAAAAGTAGAGTTCTTGGGTGGTGCAAATGATTAACACACTTGATTGCTAATTAAAAGACTGGAGGTTTGAACCCTCTCAGTGGTATCTCAGAAGAAAGACCAGATGATCTATTTCCAAAAAATTCACCCATTGAAAACCCTACGGAGCACAGTTCTACTATGACAAACATGGGATCACCATGGGTAAAACTGATATTTAAAAGGTAGGAACTTCCATCTCCTCAGGATAATATATTTTATTATATTGAGTGACATACAATTATCTCTACTATGTAATTTATTGGCCTTTCATGATGAAATAAAGGAATTGTGGAGAGCTGTTTATTAGTGAAAGTCTTTTAAGTTTGATGAGGTTTCCACAGTTAGGATAACGTATACATGTATCCCATTTAATACTTGGAAATAAGTTTAAAAAAAAAAAGCTAATGTTTCTTAAAAAAGAGACCTTGATATGCCTACTACAGTGACTCAATGAATCATTGATAATTTAGAAAATATTTAAAACCTATGGTTGATTATATCATCAGGTTGGGGAAGTTCACTATTTCAGTAGTAATTCTCTATTTCAGAAAAATGTTGTTTTATATGTCATCAGAAGAACAACAACCAAAAAGAGAATTTGAAATATTTGAAAAAATTAATTTCTGTGTCTTACCATGTGTTCACACAAAGAATAAAGAAACACATTCTTTTAAAGACCATCAGTTATATACTTTGTTCACTGAGTCACAATATTTCTAATATATTAATGATTATAAATTATATACTCAAGTCCTAAAATGATCAGTCTCAAATATAAGTGGGCACCTTGATATGAGTTACAAGTTTAAATTTACAAGATTAAATCTGTAATTTCTCCAGGTAGGAGAAATCTGAATACAATACAGCAATAGGATTTTATAGAGGCAAGGAAATTATAAATTTATTAAGTTTAATTTAGATAAATGGACTCAGTCTGGCAGAAGTACTCCTAAGAAGAAAAGTAAGTTAAGTGTTTCAAATGGCAAAGAAGTTAGAATTGATAGCATAGATTGTATTTCCTAATATGATTAAGAATTACTATTGTTATTTGAGCAACTTAGACATATTACATGTATAGTTAATAGCAATAGTAAGTTTTAAAGTATGTTATTTTTAATTTGAAAAAAAAAATTGACCAAAAATATGTTTCTATTTTCCCAGGCTTCATCCCACAGTACATTTGAAAACTACTTTTGTTACCGCAATGGCGGGTCTGAGCTGCCTGCCACAGAAGCCAATACTGAGACAGAGTGAGGTGAGCAGCAAAAGTGTTCTATTGTATATCGACATACAGGAGACAGAGGGGAATAAGCTCCTCCAAAATCTGCCTCTGTCTCTAGAGGCCAATCAGAGCATGTTATCGGGACTGGGTCAGGGACCGAAGAATCAGTGGAATGTTAGTTCCCCTTTGAGGTGAGCACAATGGCCTCATTCCAGACATGCTGGCTTTCTGACACTATCCTGATTTCGGCCACAAGATGAATTTTCCTTGCTCAGCACTTGTCATTCTACCTCTCAAAGAGAAATTTAGGTTAAATTTAAACTTTTAAAATCATGGGAAAGTAAGAGGGAGGAGAGGAGGAAAGTAAATCAAAATCATGCGAGCATGCAAAAGCAAACTATGCAAGCTAGGCATTAACAATACCACAGTACCCAGGAAGCTAGGCCTATACTGCTGGCAGTAAACAACAAATGTGAAAATTCCTACTCACCCCTTTCACTTGTATACATCTTATAAGAATCATTTCCATTTTATTTAAATAATCACTTAAATTATTTAATATATACTATGTTTGCTCATATGTGCCAAACAGATATAATCAAGTAAATTATGTTCAAAATGAAGTCTCTTCATAAATATTTAACAATTTTGGAATTCAGAAATACATATTCTTTGTTAAGAGTACGTTATGGATTGAAATGTGTCCCCGAAAAATATGTGTCAACTTGGTTTGGTCATGATTCCCAGTATTGTGTGGTTGTCTCCCATTTCATAATTGATGTAATTTTCCTATGTGTTGTAAACCTTAATCTCTGCCTATGGTTAATGAGGCAAGATTGCATTATGTTAAAGAGGATTAAAGTGGGATGTAACACCCTTACTCAGGTCACATCACTAATCCAGTGTAAAGGGAGTTTCCCTGGGGCGTGGCCTGCATCATTTGTTATCTTACAAGAGATAAAAGGAAAGAGAAGTGAGCACAGAGTTGGATACCTCATACCATCAAGAAAGCAGTGCTGGGAGAAGTGCACATCCTTTGCACCCCGGCGTTCCTGCAGGGAGAAACTCCTAGTCCAGGGGAAGATTGATAACTAGGATATTCCTTCAGAGTCGACAGAGAAAGCTTTCCCCTGGAGCTGATGCCCTGAATTTGGACTTGTAGCCTACTGGACTGTGCAAGAATAAACTTCTCTTTGTTAAAGCCATCCACTTGTGGTGTTTCTGTTATAGCAGCACTACATAACTAAGACAGAGTAGGACTACAGTGTATCTATAATGTAAAACTGTAGATTTGATGATAATGAATCTGATTTAATAACAAAAAAGTTACAAGTGAGAAAAATATTCCATATATATAATAAACATGTGTGTGCGTGTGTGTGTGTGTATGAAAATAATTTGGTTAAAACAGAACCTTAGCCAGTATATGTTCTTTGAATAAGAGAAAAATGCTGTTAGTCTGTTGTCCCTGTTATTAGGTACTACTGAGTTAATTCTGACTCACAGCAACCCCATGTACAACAGAATGAAACACTGCCCAGTCCTGCTCCATTATCACAACTGTTGCTATGCTTGAGACAATCTTTGCAGACACTGTGACAGTCCAACTCATTGAGGGTCTTCCTCTCTTTCACTGACTCTCTATATTACCAGGCATTATGCTGAGGATGGGGGGATTTCGTCTCACCTACTTTGGACATGTTATCAGGAGGGATCCGTCCCTGGAGAAGGCCATCATGCTTGGTAGACAATCACGAAAAAGATAAAGACCCTCAATGAGATGAATTGACAGAGTGGCTGCAACAATGGGCTCAAGCATAAAGATGATTGTGAGGATGACACAGGACCTGGCAATGTTTTACTCAGTTGTACATAGGGTCCCTATGAGTCGGAACCGACTGCCCAGCACCTAATAAAAACAATGTGATTTCTTTCTTTGAGGACTGGTCCCTCCTGATAATATGTCCAAAGTACTTGAGAAAAAGTCTCTCTGTCCTCCCTTTTAAAGAGCATTCTGGCTGTACTTCTTCCAAGACAGATTTGTTTCTTCTTCTGGCAGTCCATGGTATATTCAATATTCTTCAGCAACACCATAATTCAAAGGCATCAATTAATCTTCTTTCTTCATTATTCGTTGCCCATCTTTCTCATGCATATAAGGCATTTGAAAAGACCATGGCTTGGGTCAGGCTCACCTTAGTCCTCAAAGTGAAGTCTTTGCTTTTTAACACTTAAAAGAGGTCTTTTGCAGCAGATTTGCATAATGCAATACATCTTTTTATTTCTTGACTGCTGCTTCCATGGATGTTGATTGTGGATTCAAGAAAAATGAAATCTTTAACAACTTCAATCTTTTCTTTGTTTATCCTGATGTTGCTTGTTGGTCCAGTTGCGAGGATTTTTGTTTTCTTTATGTAGAGGTGTAATCCATGCTGGAGGCTGGAGTCTTTGATCTTCATCAGTAAGTGCTTTGAGTCCTCTTCACTTTCAGCAAGTAAGGTGTTATCTGCATATTGCAGGTTGTTAACGAGTCTTCCTCCAATCTCAATGCTGCAATCTTCTTCATATAGCCCAGTTTTCCAGATAATCTTCTCAGCATACAGATTGAATTGGTATGATGAAAGGATACAATCCTGAAGCATGCCTTTCCTGATTTTAAACCACACAGTATCCCCTTGTTCTTTTCGAACACCTGCCTCTGCTGTATGTACAGGTTCCTCATGAGCACAATTAAGTAATCTGGAATTCCCATCCTTCACAATGTTATCCATAATTTATTGTGATCCACACAGTAGAATGTGTTTGCATAGTCAATAAAACACAGGTATACATCTTTCTAGTATTCTTTGCATTCAGCCAAGATCCATCTGATAACAACAATGATATCCCTTCTTCCACGTTCTCTTTTGAATTTCTGGCGATTTCCTGCCCATGTACTGCTGCAACAACTTTTGAATGATCTTCAGCACAATTTTACTTGTGTGTGATATTAATGATATTGTTTGATAATTTCCACATCCTGTTGGATCACCTTTCTTTGGAATAGACACAAATATGGATCTCTTCAGGTCAGTTGGCCAGGTAACCATCTTTCAACTTTCTTGGTATAGATGAGTGAGCACCTCAAGTGCTGCATCTGTTGTTGAAACATCTCAGTTGGTATTCCATCAGTTCCTGGAGCCTTGTTTTTCGCCAATGCCTTCAGTGCAGCTTGGACTTCTTTCAGTACCATCAGTTCTTGATCATATGCTACCTCCTGAAATGGTAAAATGTCAACCAGCTCTTTTTGGTACAGTGACTGTGTATTCCTTCCATCTTCTTTTGATGCTTCCTGCATCATTCGATATTTTCTCTGTAGAATCTTTCAATATTGCAACTTGAGACATGAATTTTTTCCAAGGAGCACCTGGTGGATTTGAACTTCCAAACTTCTGGTTAGCAGTTGTAGGTCTTAACTACAATGTCACCAGAGTTTCTGCATGACTGTAAACTAAATTATCTCTTTTCCAAAACTGTATACCAGACTCTGGAACATGATAATAATGACAAGGCTCTGCCAACCTGCTTTGTCCTGCTTTTTTGTTTAAGTTTAAAGGTCATAAACTTCATCTGATTTTTCTCTTTCATTCCAGTCAGGGAAGTAAGGACAACCAGTATGTGGTTGAGTGTAGGTAAATGATTCCAGGAGATAGCAACCTATCTTTACAGGAGATTGTTGTTGTTAGTCACCATGGAGTCAGTCCCTGACTCATGATGACCTCATGTACAATGGAACTAAATGCTGCCTAGTCCTGCACAGATCATACTGTTATGATATATAGGGTTTTCATTGGCTGATTTTTGGAAGTAGATTACCAAATGTTTCTTTCTTATCCATGTTAGTCCAGAAGCGCCACTGAAACCTATTCAGCATCAGGGCAACGAGCAGATGGGTGAAAGACGGATGGTGGCTGTACATGAGGTACATTGGCTAGGAATTGAAACCAGGTCTCCTGCATGGAAGGTGAAAATTTTACCACCGAACCACTAATGCCTCTTATAGAAGGGTAGAAAACTCAAATGTTTGCTAGAAACATTCAGAAAAATAATGAATGGCAAAAGTGGATGCTGAAATTAGGTAAATTAGAGATCACATGTATTATCAAAGGGCATGCCTCACAGTCAATTTTTGCTATGCCTCATACTACTTTTTCAATGGAAGTCTGAGGTCTAAAAAGTATTGAGATATCTTCTGATTTGAAATGTGAGGAAAAAACTTTAAAAAATTACAGAAAAAGTAAAACAATTAGAATGCCAAATTCAGTCCCTAGGCCATGGTTTTTGACCCCTATTTTTAAATAGGATGCTTGAAAATTCGTTTTATCTCAGTAATGAGAATTCTTAACGTTCTAACATGCATTCACTGAGCAACCAGCTTGTGGTACTCAGAGCAGGATTTCAATTATCTCTCTTTTTTCCTTCTATCATAGTGTAAGTATGGTCAAGTTAATTAATATTTTTGCAACTCATGTTCCTCATACAAAATAGAGCATAATAGCTATCTTCCTTATCATAAGAATATATTGAAATGATGCATATGAAGTAACTGAGCAATAGGAGAATTTCAACACATACTAGTTTGTTTTCCTGTAACAATTATTTCCTCTCAAAATTCTGTTACAAAAATAATGAGTTTAAGAAAAAAAAAATGTGAAAATCTAAAACAGGGGCATTTGTTTTTAAATATATTTTAATATACTGAATTTAAAAATATAACAATATAAAAAAGTAATGCCCATCAATTAATAATTATGAAAGAGTAGGTTAGTATCCTTTGTAAAATATATGAAAAAAAAAAAAAAAACTCTATTACCATCAAGTCATTTTTAACTCCTGGCGACCTAATGTGTTACAGAGCAGAATTGCTCCACAGGGTTTCCTTAGGTATAACCTTTACAGAAGCAGATCACAAGGCCTTTCTTCTACATCAAAATTAGGTGGGTTTGAACTGCCAACCTTTAGGTTAGCAGGTGAGCACAAACCTACTGTGTCACCCAGGGATCATTTATGGGAGGAAATGCAGTCTAAATGCACCTAAACAACAGACTAAGCAGTCTGAATACTGCAATATATAACTTATGAGATGTAAAAGATTTAGGGAAAAAAAAGGGAATTTGACTTGACAGTTTGTGATAGCTTTTCTTGAGTGTTGTCATCTAAGGATCAATGTTTTTATATAAATTGATCACAAATCCATGACTTTCTATTTCTGCTTAATAAAACCAATCATGCTTCATTCCAAATACTTCACAAATTTTAAGAAAACCTTTGAAAAGCAAAGGAGCCTCATAAGCAGGACAGCAACCACAATATTTTTAAAATAGTCATCAGGGGGCCATTTATTCCATCTGTTATTTCAGCTAAACTGCATTTCTGCCTTGAAAGTGTTTCATGAGACTCCAGCGAATGAGGAGTATTTGTGATTCATTTCAATACCAGCATATTCCAGAATAATTGGCTTTTAGTGGAAAGCTACCATCATGAGCCAAGTTTTAAAATATGCTATTTTTCTGAATTTTGTGGCCATGAAGGGATACTTCCAAAGTAAATTATATTGGCAAGTACTGCTACTAACATGTAATTTTACAGTTATTAGTGAGGAAAGAATCCTTTTTAGAATATAGATAACATCACAGTCCTAGACAGGGACATTTTTCTTATATCCTTATCCATTACAGAAGTATGAAATTATGGCTTCATACATAAATGTCATTTCCAAAAATGGTGTGATTAAGGTTTTACATGATTCATCTAAAATTCATTTATTAACTTTTCTTTATAGGTGGGAAATAAATGATCAGGCAATCCCCTGGAAAAAGTCATGGCCATCACGTAGATAGGCCAAAAATAATTAAATGTACTATGTATGGAGTCAGAAAAAAAAAAGCAATAAAATATGCAGTTCTTAGTTAAGTTAGAACCGATTATCCAATCTGAAGTTATTCATTGATAGGAGGATTGGCTACATATCTATCATGTACTGATTTATTTTTCAAAAATATAGGGATATAATTTAAAAGAGCTTAAAATGATTACATAAAATAATAACATTAATGAGTTTTATAAAACACTGTGTTTGTTTGTTTGTTTCCTTATTTAACCAAAGATGTGTGAGAAAGTATCTCAAGCTACTAAACTAGTTGAAAAGTTAGAGCTGGACTGGAGAAGTAGATTTAGTGGTCATACCTTATTCAAATTAAACAAGAAATAAACAACCAAATTCACAATATGTAAGAAATATGTTGTGTTAAAGATTATCTCAAGATGTGTGTGAGTACAGAAAAAGAAATATAAAATAGTAAAAAGTGAAGGTGGGGAAGTAGTGGAAGAGAACGTTTTCTGGAGCAGTTGATATCTAAGCTAATAAAATATAAGTAGGAGTTTTACTGGAATGGAAAAGTGTTTGAAAGACTTTCAGTGCTTACTCTAATACATGTCACCTAAAAGTTTAATATGGTAAAAGAATAGATGAATTGCTGGTAAAGTAACAATGTTTACAAAGACCATGGGTAAGGCAGAATGACTCATGTAATAAATTAAAAGTAGCTCAGAAAGACTGATAAAATTTAGAAGGAAACACCAGAACAAGAGATAACCATGAAAATAATGAGTGGTTTTTTTTCTTGCTTTTTTTTTTAGTGAAGAGGTTTGAATGTGGATGAATGGAGAGGAGTGGTTTACATGCAGATGATAGCACAGAATATTGAAATGATTAAATGTTAAAATTTTTGAACATATTACACATTAACAGTATTGAGGAGGTTTTGTTGAAGACAAGTCTAGAGATTGATACCAATTAAAAAAGTACTGCAGTAATATTGAAGGGATAGCATGAGTTTGTTACTTGAGTAAGGATAGGGAAAACAGGCAGGATTCCACAACATAAAAAATAAATAAATAAAGCAAACAGAATTAAAAGATTAAGCAGATGAGAAAGATGAGTGAGAAGAAGGAGACTAGAATGCCTTCTAGATTTAAATCTGTATCAACTGGGTTTATAAAGCTTTAATCATAGAAGAAAAGTCTGTATTAGCAAGAGGACTGAGGGTAGGAAGACTTGGTTTTAAAATGTTAAGTTTAAAATGCCTATCTGAAGTTCAAGCGTGTCTAAATTGTGTATTCAATGATGAAAATGTGAGAAGAGATATGCTAGGTGTTGAAAATCTTCCAATCTTTTTAATGATATAAATGCTAATTAAAATTAATATTTGGATACAAATTCACTTGCAGAGTATATGAGGGAAAAGAGGGCTGAAAATCCCAAAATTGACGTGAAAAACAGAAAAAACAACTTGAGAAAGAACTCTGAGAATAAGAAAGAATAAAAATAAGAAACTATGTTATTATTTACAGTGGCTGTTGAGTCAGTTCTGACACACGGTTACTTCACATGTGTCAGAGTAGAACTGTGCTTCAGAGGGTTTTCAAAGGCTTATTTTTTGGTAGATCATTAGACCTTTCTTTTGTGGCACCTCTGGGTGGACTCTACCTCCAACTGTTTGGTTAGCAGCCAAGTGAGTTAACCCTTTGCACCAGCAAGGAACTCCATGTTATTTTTAAGGTGACCATATAGTTTATCATCCAAATCAGAGGATTTTTCAGACTGGAAAGGTGCACTATTAATAATTTCACAACTGTGTTATTGCTGGTGGTGTACAGCCAGTTTGTCCCAGTCAAATTCAGAATGTGTGGTCATCCTAGTTATAATGGAATCCAAGAGAGAGCAGACTTTCATGAAGAAGGGTATAATCATCAGCTCAAAACACTAAAGAGATTCCAGGTGAGATAAGAATTGGAAATTGCATGTTTGACCACTTGAGAACATCTAAAGACAAATGTAATGAGATCAGTTTTGGTGGACTTATGGGGTAAGTTCCGTTGTGCAGAATATTGATAAGTGAAATAGATGAGATACTGCAGATACTGAATATAAACTAATTTTTAAAAGAGCTTGACTAGATAGAGACAAAATAAGATAGAAACATAGCAAAAAAAGATTTAAAAATTTAATGGAGAGAAACTGCCTATGTTACGCGTCTTGACTAATCTTCATCTATCTTGGATACCTACATTCATTCACAAAGAAGAAATGACACATAGAATAATAATGTCTTTGGTTTCTGAGTGTCCACCAAGAGGACACATGATGCAACCATGAAGAAAGAAGCAGGTAGTTTTCCATGAAGAAAATCTTGAAATATGGAAAATAGAAGACCTAACTAAAAAAGGATGATGAATCCCCTTATATTTCACCTTTCATGGACTTCACCTATAGTGCGCTAATTGTTTTTAACCTTCTGAAAAAGTCTCATGTGCCAAGGGAAGAGAAAATAATTTGAGAATGAGTTAAAAGTTAAACTAAAAGAGAGTTTCCAAGAGGATTCTACAAGGACTGACAAGAAGCACAAGAATATGGACCTTGATGTTGTTAGGTGCCATTGAGTCGACTCCAACTCATACCAACCCTATGTACAACAGAACGAAACAATGCCCGGTACTGTGTCATCCTCACAATCATTATTATGCTTGAGACCATTGTAGCAGCCACTGTGTCAATCCATCTTGTTGAGAGTCTTCCTTTTTTTCACTGACCCTCTACTTTACTGAGCAAGATGTCTTTCTCCAGAGACTGGTCCCTCCTAATAACACGGCCAAAGTAAGTGAGACTTAGTCTCACCATCCTTGCTTCTAAGGATCATTCTGGTCGTATTTCTTCCAAGACATATAGGTTTGTTCTTTTGGCAGTCCATGGTATATTCAATATTCTTTGCCAATACCACAATTCAAAGGTGGTAATTATCTTCAGTCTTTCTTATTCATCATCCAGGTTTCACGTGCATATGAGGCCATTGAAAACACCACGGCTTGGGTCAGGTGCACCTTAGTCTTCAAGGTGACTTCTTTGTTTTTCAACACTTTAGAGAGGTCTTTTACAGCTGATTTGCCCAATGCAATGCGTCTTTTGATTTCTTGACTGCTGTTTCCATGGAGGTAGACTGTGGATCTAAGTAAAATGAAATCCTTGACAACTTCAGTCTTTTCTCTGTTTATCATGATGTTGTTTACTGGTCCAGCTGTGAGGATTTTTGTTTTCTTTATGTTGAGGTGTGATCCATACTGAAGGCCATGGTCTTTGATCTTCATCAACAAGTGCCTCCAGTCCTCTTCACTCTCAGCAAGGAAGGTTGTGTGATATGCACAATGCAGGTTGTTAATGGGTCTTCCTCCAATCCTGATGCCCCAATCTTCTTCATATAGTACAGCTTCTCTGATTATTTGCTCAGCATACAGATTGAATAAATATGGTGAAAAGATACAACCCTGATGCACACCTTTCCTGACTTGAAAGCATACAGTATCTCCTTGCTCTGTTTGAACGACTGCCTCTTGATCTATGTACAGGTCCCTCATAAGCACAATTAAGTGTTCTGGAATTCCCATTCTTTGCAATGTTATCCATAATTTTCCATGACCCACACAGTCAAATGCCTTTGCATAATCAATAAAACACAGGTAAATATCTTTCAGGTATTCTCTGCTTTCAGTCAGAATCCATCTGACGTCAGCAATGATATCCTTGTTCCATGTCCTCTTCTGAATCCAGCTTGAATTTCTGGCAGTTCCTTGTCAATATACTGCTGCAGCCACTTTTGAATGATCTTCAGCAAAATTTTATTTGTGTGTGATATTAATGATATTGTTCTATAATTTCTGCATTCAGTTGGATCACTTTTCTTTGGAATGGGCATAAATATGGGTCTCTTCCAGTCGGTTGACCAGGTAGCTGTCTTCCAAATTTTTTGGCATAGGTAATATGTATGAATCATACTGTATGTAATTAAGATTGGACCTTCATTGCTGTTTTACTAAGATTGTAATGAGTATATTTTATGTAGACTTTTTTATGTTTCAAAATTTACTTAATATAGTTTACCAAAATTATCTGCAGAAATACTTGATAGAAGCTTATAAGTACTTTTAAATTTCTCTGTAGAATGTCTGCACCAACTGTACTGAATGAGAAATATGAATAAATTAATTCACTCAGTTACCTGAAATTTCCTGAAAACTGAACACTATCATTAAAACATCCTTGTCAATTTTTGTTAATAGCTATACAAATGTTGTATCACCTTTATTCGTTTTGTTTAAAAATTTTAAGTGTAGTTTGACATAAATTTTTTATTTCTAAAAGTTTACATTTCTCTTTTTTTTGTGTTGTTTTAAACTAAAAATTTGAGACTAAAGTATAATATTGCCAGAAATTCAAGCTGGATTCAGAAGAGGACATGGAACCTAGGGTATCATTGCTGATGTCAGATGGACGCTTGCTAAAAGCAGAGAATAACAGAGAGAAGTTTACATGTGTTTTATTGACTGTGCAGAGGCATTTGACTGTGTGGATCATAACAAATCATGGATAACATTGCAAAGAATGGGAATTCCAGAACAGTTAATAGTTCTCACGAGGAACCTGTACATAGATGAAGAGGCAGTCATTTGAACAGAACAAGGGGATACTGCACGGTTTAAAGTCAGGAAAAGGGTGTGTCAGGGTTGTATCCTTTCAGCATACTTATTCAACATGTATGCTGAGCAAATAATCAGAGAAGTTGGACTATATGATGAAGAATGGGACATCAGGATTGGAGGAAGACTCATTAACAACTTACAATATGGAGATGATGTAACTTTGCTTGCTGAAAGTGAAGAGGACTTGAAGCACTAACTGATGAAGATCAAAGACCACAGCCTTCAGTATGGATTACACCTCAACATAAAGAAAACAAAAATCCTCACAACTGGACCAATAAGCAACATCATGATAAACAGAGAAAAGATTGAAGTTGTCAAGGATTTCATTTTAATTGGACCCATAATCCATGGAAGCATGGAAGCTGCAGTCAAGAAATCAAAAGACACATTGCATTGGGCAAAACGGCTGCAAAAAACCTCTTTAAAAAACAAAGATGTCACCTTGAAGACTAAAGTGCGCCTGACAGAAGCCGTGGTGTTTTCAATCACCTGATAAATGCATGTGAAAGCTAGATGATGAAAAAGGAAGATCGAAGAAGAACTGACACCTTTTAGCTGTGGTGTTGGCAAACAATATTGAATATACCACGGACTGCCAAAGAATAAATAAATCTCTCTTAGAAGAAGTACAACCAGAATGGTTCTTAGAAGCAAGGATGCCAAAACTACATCTCACATACTTCGGGCATGGGTCATGGATTGAACTGTATCCCCCCAAAATATGTGTCAACTTGGTTAGGCCATGATTCCCAATATTGTGTGGGTTTCCTCCATTTTGTGATTTTACAACGTGTTATAAATCATAATCTCTACCTGGGGTGTGGCCTGTACCCCCTTTTGTCTCACAAGAGATAAAAGGAAAGGGAAACAGACAGAGTGTTGAGGACCTCATATCACCAAGAAAGCTGTGCTGGGAGCAGAGCACATCCTTTGGATCCAGGGTTCCTGTGTAGAGAAGCTCCTAGTCCAAGGGAAGATTGATGACATGGACCTTCCTCCAGAGCCAACAGAGAAAGCCTTCCCTTGGAACTTACACCCTGAATTTGGACTTCTAGCTTACTAGACTGTGAGAGAATAAATTTCTCTGTTGAACCTATCCACTTGTTGTATTTCTGTTATAGCAGCACTACGTGACTAAGACAACCTCTTATCAGAAGGGATCAGACCCTGGAGAAGGATATCATGGTTGGTAAAGTAGAGGGTCAGTGAGAAAGAGGAAGATCCTCAATGATGGATTGACACAGTGGCTGCAATAATGGGCTAAAGCATAACAATGATTGTGAGGATGGCGCAGGACCTGTCAGTTTTTCATTCTGTTGTACATAGGCTCCCTATGAGTCAGAACCCAATCAACTACCCTTAACACTTGCAAGGTAATTTTTATATCCCAGTACAAAAAATGTACAAAACATTGAAGTTGTCTTGGATTTTATTTTTGTCTGACCCCTATCCTCATAGAAGTAGCAGTTAAGAAATCAAAGGACATATTTCATTGGGCAAATCTTCCATAAAAGACCTCTTTAACTCTTAAAAAGTAAAGATGTCACTTTGAGGAATGAGGTGCTCCTGACACGAAACCATAGTATTTTCAATCTCCTCATGTGCGTTCAAAAGTTGGACAATGAATAATGAAGACTGAAGAAGAATTGGTGTGTTTGAATCATGGTGTTTGCAAAGAATATTGAATATACCATAGTCTGCCCCCCAAAAAAACACGAATAAATCTGTCTTGGAAGAAGTACAGCTAGAATGCTTCTTAGAAGCAAGAGTGGTGAGACTTTGTCTTTGTCTCACGTTCTTTGGACATATTATCAAGAGGAATCAATGAAGGCCGTCATACTTGGTAAAGTGTAGGGTCCACAAAAAGGAGAAAGACCCTCAAGGAAATGGATTGACACAGTGGCTGCAACAATGGGCTCAAACATAGCAACCATTGTGAGGACAATGCAGGACTGTGTAGAGTTTTGTTCTGTTGTACATAGGGTCAGTATGAGTCAGAACTGATTTGAGGGCACCTAACAACAATGAACAGTACAAATAGAAAGAAGCCCTAGTGGTGCAGTAGTTAAAGCCCTCCTCTACTAACAGAAAGGTCAACAGTTTAAACCCACCAGCCACTCCAAGAGAGAAAGATGTGGCAGTCTGCTTCTGTAACCATATTTTTATGCAAACGACAGGTGCCTTCTACATTGGTTTGTCAACAGCGCCACCCTTCCCCCATGAGGTACTTTCATAAGTGCCACTGTGCCAATTTTTTTATATGTTGCTGTAAAAAAAAAAAAAAAATACTACTTTTACAAAAATACCTCACGAGGTGAAGGCATGCTTGGCAAACAAATGTAGAAAGCACATGTTATTTGCATAAAAATAAGGTACAGCAGTTCTAGGTCCTACTCAAAAATAGCAGCTTTTTGGAGTTAAGGCAAAATGGCACTCTAGGCAGAAGCACCACGCCATCCCTCCAGCACAAAGATCCAAAAAAACTAAGCTGAACAGAGAATACAAAAATCCCGAAACCCTAAAACATCAAATGAAGTGATAAAGAACTCAGCCAAGCACCAAATGGAGTGAGAAAACTGACAGAGAATGGAGAGAGAGGAGAGATTCATGCAGAGGTCCCCTACCAGCTAACGCAGCGCAGATCCACCATCTTGGTCTCTGATAGAGGGGGTATGAGAAAGCAGCCTCATGGAGCAACCAGCAAGAGACAAAACAACCGGTAATTTGTGGTGTGTGCTTTCTCACCCCCCACCCCTCTTCGCCCTGGCTCGGCCTCCTCTGCTTCCCACAGCCACAGTCTCTTGACCGCGAAGCACCAGGTGCTTGGATTCCACACACCTGAGCGGGAGATTTTCTGAGTGCCATTTATTGGCTGCTGGTGTTGCTTTTTTCTGCTTCTTTTGATTTCTTCCTTGCCTCTCACCATCTCCCCTTCCTTTCGCTCTAGTGCCTGGCTCCATGCACCATCTTTGCTTCTTCCTGAGGGGCTGCAGAGCGCCGGTAATTTGTGAGATAAGCTTTCCCATTCTCTACCCTTCTTCACCCACACTCGACCCTTCTTCACCCACACTCGACCCTTCTTCACCCACACTCGACCCCCTCCGCTTCCTGCGGACACAGTCTCTTGACCAGAAACACCAGCCCACACTAGCTGGCTCTCTGAGTGCCATTTGTTGGCTGCTGGTGTTGCTTTTTTTTTTTTGTTTACTAATTCTTTTGATTTCTTGCATGCCTCTCGCCACCTCCACTTCCTTTCGCTTGAGTGCCTGGCTCCGTGCGCCATCTTTGCTTCTTCCTGAGGGGCTGTGGAGCTCCATTCGAGTGTGGAGCTGCTTCCCGGTCTGGGCTACTGCACTGGTAGGATCCTGGGGCTTTTGTTCATTTGTTTGTTTTGAATTGTTTGTTTCTTTTCTTTTCCTTTTCTTGAGTTGGGAGCCCTTTCTGGCTAGGTGGAGCTGCGTGGCAAGGAGACTACCCTTCAGCTTCCACAGAAGTGCAGAGGGATCCCTGAGGGCAATACTTTTCTCGTTGTGTTTTCTTTTCTGTTTTTTTGGGGAGGCCTTTCTTGTTCTTTTTTTTTTTTAATTTGTTTTGTTTTCTTTTCCTTCTTTTGCCCTCTTTGTCTTTCTTCATTGCTCAGTTTCTTGTCTCTATCTATCCTCCTTCTCTTTCTGATCCCTGAATACCTGGCATTGTATACGTTTGTGCCTTCTAGCCAGGCTATACTGCAACACCTGAGAGTGACTTCCCCAGACCTCACAGATCCACCTGTGGGATCCCTGGGAACTTTGCGGTTCTGTAACCATTATGATTATTATTTATTCGTTCTTTTCTTTTCTTCTTCTTCCCCTTTCTATTTTTCTCCATTTCATAGTCTCTCATCTCTCCACTTCAACAGCAAGCTCCCCTAGCACTCTTTTTGTTTGTTTCTATGTTTTTGGCTCTTGTTCCCCTCTCTTCTCTCCCATATCCATCTTAGCTCCACACATAACAATCTCCCCACTGCATCCTACCTACCTAAACTGTACACTTGACATCACACCACCAAGCAGCATAGGCATAGCCTACTGGAACCTGCCCTGAACTGATTACTGACCTGCTCTGGTGGCTGTAGTAAGTGCCACAAACAACCCGTCTGAGTAACTCCTCTTCAGCTAGACCTGCCCTGCCGTACCGTATCTGAGTGACTGACCCTGCTAGTTGGAGAAGGAGGCGAAAACTATATTGAGCGCACAGAAGAGCAAACAACAAAGAACACAGTCTGCCAGCTGAGACATCATCAATTTTTTTTTTTTAAAAAGGGATGAAACAAACAAATCTACAATCAAAAATGAGAAAAATAACTACTGAATGCCCCCAAAACAGCAGACAATATCAAAACATTTACAAAAACAGGACAGGATGGTTCCAGTAGGTGACCAGAATAAAACACCAGATGACTCTCCTGTGGAAGAAAATGCACAAGAACTACCTGATAGGGAATTCAAATCTCTAATACTCAGAATTATCCTAGAACTGAGACAAAAACCTAAAGAACATGAGGAAAAAATAGACAAATTCATGGAAAATACAGACAATAAAATTGGAAGAATTCAGGAAGATAATGCAGGAACAAAACACCAAAATAAATTCACAACTAGAAATTATACAAAGACAACAATTAGAAATCCAAAAGATCGTCAACAAAATTTCAGAAATGGACGGTGTCATAGATGGGCTGAGAAGCAGATGTGAAACGGTGGAAGACTGGATCAGTGGAATTGAAGACAAACACTTGGTTACAACTGTGTTTGAGGAAAACTCAGAAAAAAGAACAAAGAAAAATGAAGAGACCCTGAGAGTTTATGGGACACAATCAAAAGCAAAAATCTGCGAGTGATTGGCATTCCAGAACAGGGGGAGAAAACAGAAAACACAGAGGATCATTGAGGAACCTCTGACAGAAAACTTCCCCAATATCATGAAAGAGGAAAATCTGGCCATCCAGGAAGCTCAACGAACCCCATATAGAAGAGACCCCCCAAAAAAAATCACCAAGGCATATCATATTCACACTCGCCAAAACCAAAGACAAATAAAGAATCCTGAGAGCAGCTCTTGGAAAACAAGAAGTTACATACAGAGGAGAAACAATAAGACTAAGCTCAGATTATTCGGCAGAAACCATGCAGGCAAGAAGGCAATGGGATGACATATATAAAATCTTGAAAGAAAAAAATTGTCAGCCAAGAATAATATATCCTGCAAAACTATCGTTCAAATTTGATGGTGAAATTAGGTCATTTCCTGAAAAACAGAAATTAAGGGAATATGTAAAAGTCAAACCAAACTTAAAAGAATTATGAAAGCGAGTTCTTCAGTCTGAGGACAAACAGCTTCAGCTCAGAGGCAGAACCTAGGACAAAAGAACATACCAGCCAGATACCAATCTAGGAAATGAACCCTCGAGGACTATCCAAAACCAAAAGAAATACAACAGGGAATCAGAACAGTTAATCAATAAATGACAACAACATCAAAACAATAAAAGAGGGAATAAACGGTATAGGTATAGTACCTTCTAATGGAGAGGAAGGCAAGGTGATACCAAGTAATGGTAGACAGCTTCAAATTTAGAAAGATAAGTGTAAAATTCATGGTAACCACAAAGAAAGTTAACAAACATGCTCATAAAAATAAAGAGGAAAAACATAAAGTCTCAGCAAAAACAAAAGAAATAAAAAAAATCCACAAACAAAAGTAACTCAGCACAAGAGAGTAAAAAGAACAAAGAAAACTTCAGCACCACAAAATAAAGCACTACGAAAAGACAGCAACAAACTCACATCTATCAATAATTACACTGAATGTAAATGGACTCAATGCACCCATAAAGAGACAGAGAGTGACAGAATGGATAAGAAAACAGGATCCATCAATATGCTGTCTACAAGAGACACACCTTAGAAATAAAGACGTGAATTTATTAAAAGTCAAAGGTTGGAAAAAAATATATCAAGCTAACAACTACCAATAAAGAGCAGGGGTGGCAATTCTAATCTCAGATAAAATAGACGTTAAAACAAAATCTACCATAAAAGACAAAGAAGGACACTATATAATGAGTAAGGGGACGATCCATCATGAAGACATAACCATAATAAACATCTACGCACCCAATGACAGGGCTCCAAAATACATCAAACAAACTCTAACAACACTGAAAAGAGAAATTGACAGTTCCACAATAATAGTAGGAGACTTCAACACACCACTCTCGGTAAAGGACAGAACAATTAAGAAGAAACTCAGCAAAGGTACAGAAGACCTAAAGGGCAAAATCAGCCAACCTGACCTCATAGACGTACATAGAACACCGCATCCAACCACTGCAAAGTACACATTCTTTTCCAATGCACAGGGAACGTTCTCCAGAATAGACCACATCTTAGGCCACAGAGCAACCCTCAAGAAGATCCAAAATGTTGTGATCATTCAAAGTATCTTCTTGGACCACAATGCCATCAAGGTAAAAATTAACAATAGAAAGAGCAAGGAGAAAACATCAACTACACGGAAACTGAATAATACCCTGCTTACACATCAGTGGGTAATAGAAGAAATCAGAGATGGAATCAAAAAATTCCCAGAATCAAATGAGAATGAAAACACATCATACCAAAACCTTTGGGACACAGCAAAGGCAGTCTTCAGAGGACAATTTATAGCAATAGATGCACATATCAAAAAAGAAGTAAGGGACAAAATCAAAACAGTGACTAGAGAACTCAAACAAATAGAAAGAAAACACCAAAATAAAGCCCACAGTCACTGGAAGAAAGGAAATAGTAAAGATCAGAGCAGAAATCAATGAAATAGAGAACAGAAAAACAATAGAAAGAATCAACAAAACCAAAAGTTGGTTCTTTGAAAGAATCCACAAAGCACTGGCCAGACCGACAAAAGAAAAACATGAGAGGATGCAAGTAACCCAAATAAGAAATGAAATGGGGGACATTACAACAGACTCAACTGAAATAAAAAGGATTATAACAGAATATTACGAAAAACTATACTCCAACAAATTTGAAACCCTAGATGAAATGGGTACATTTCTAGAAACACACGGCCTACCCAAACTACAACAAAGTGATGTTGAAAATCTGAACAGACCCATAACAAGAGAAGAGACTGAAAAGCTAATAAAAATACTCCCAACCTAAAAAAGCCCTGGCCCAGATGGCTTCACTGGAGAATTCTACAAAACATTTACAGAAGAGCTTATACCAGTACTACTCAAGCTATTTCAGGGCATAGAAGAGGAAGCAACACTTCCAAATTCATTCTATGAAGCCAGAATAACGCTGATACCAAAACCAGGCCAAGATGTCACAAAGAAAGAAAATTACAGACCAATATCTCTCATGTATATAGATGCAAAAATTGTGAAAAAAATTCTAGCTAATAGAATTCAGCATCATATCAAAAAAATAATCCACCATGACCAAGTAGGATTCTTACCAGGTATGCAAGGGTGATTCAACATTAGAAAATCAATCAACGTAATCCACCACATAAAAAAAGGAAAGAAAAGAATCACATGATCATCTCAATTGACGCATAAAAGGCATTGGACAAAGTCCAACCACCATTCCTGATAAAAACTCTCGATCACATATGTATAGAAGGGAAATTTCTCATCATAATAAAGGGCATCTATGCAAAACCAACAGCCAACATCATTCTTAATGGGGAGAGGCTGAAAACATTCCCCTTGAAAACAGGAACAAGACAAGGATGCCCTGTATCACCACTCCTATTTAACATTGTGCTGGAATTTCTAGCTAGAGCAATAATGCAAGAAAAAGAAATAAAGGGCATCCAAATTGGTAATGAAGAAGTTAAACTGTCCCTGTTTGCAGGTAATATGATACTATACATAGAAAACCCTAAAAACTCCGTGAGAAATCTCCTGGAACTAATAGAAAGATTCAGCAGAGTAGTAGGATAGAAGATAAACATTCAAAAATCAGTTGGATTCCTATACACCAGAAAGGAGAACAATGAAAAGGAAATCAGGAAAACAATACCATTTTCAATAGACCCTAAAAAGATAAAATACTTAGGAATGAATCTGACCAGGGATGTAAAAGACCTATGCAAAGAAAGATACAAAACACTGCTGCATGAAACCCAAAGGGAGCTACATAAATGGAAAAACATACCATGCTCATGGATAGGCAGACTCAACATGGTGAAAATCACAATTCTACCCAAAGAAATTTACAAATACAATGCAATCCCAATCCAAATACCAACAGCATTCTTCAAAGAGATAGAAAAATTAATCATTAACATCATAAAGAAAGGGAAGAAGCCCCGAATAAGTAAAGCACTACTGAAGAAGCAGAATAAAGTTGGAGGACTCACACTACCTGACTTGAGAACCTACTATACAGCTACATTAGTCAAAAAAGCCTGGTACTGGTACCACGACAGATACATTGACCAATGGAACAGAATTGAGAACCCAGATGTAAATCCATCCACCTACGGTCACCTGATCTTCGACAAAGGCCCAAAGTCCATCAAATGGGGAAAAGCCAGTCTTTTTAACAAATGGTGCTGGCAAAACTGGATATCCATCCGCAAAAAAATGAAACAGGACCCATACCTCACGCCGTATACAAAAACTATTTCAAAATGGATCAAAGACCTGAATATAAAGCCTAAAGCTATAAAGTTTGTAGAAGAAAAAATAGGACCAACCCTTGAGGCCTTAATACATGGCATTAACAGGATACAAACCATAACCATTAATGCACAAACCCCAATAGATAAGCTAGATAACTGGGATCTTCTAAAGATCAAACACCTATGCTCTTTAAAAGACTTCACCCAAAGAGTGAAAAGAGAACCTATAGACTGGGAAAAAATTTTTGGACAGCACAAGTCAGACAAAGGTCTAATCTCCATAATCTACAAGAAAATGCAATACCTCTACAACAAAAACACAAATAATCATATTAAAAATTGGGCAAAGAAATGAACAGACACTTCACCAAAGAAGACATTCAAGCAGCCAACAGACACTTGAGGAAATGCTTGCATCACTAGCCATTAGAGAAATGCAAATTAAAACCACAATGAGATACCATCTCACCCCGGCATTACTGGCACGAATCAAAAACAATGGAAATAGCAAATGTTGGAAGGGCTGCGGGGAGATCGGTACTCTTATGCACTGCTGGTGGGAATGCAAAATGATACATCCATTTTGGAAAATGATATGGCGCTTCCTTAGAAAGCTAGAAATAGACATAGCATACGATCCAGCAATCCCAGGCCTAGGAATATATCCTAGAGAAATAAGAGTGATCACTCGAATAGACATATGCACACCTATGTTCATGGCAGCATTGTTCACAATAGCAAAACAATGGAAACAACCTAGATGCCCATCAACAGATGAATGGATATACAAACTATGGTACTTACACACAATGGAGTACTATGCAATGAGAAAGAACAACAATGAATCTGTGAAGCATCTCCTAACATGGATGAAACCGGAGGACATTATGCTGAGTGAAGTAGGTCAGTCACAAAAGGACAAATATTGTATGAGACCTCTATTGTAAAAACCCATGAAAAAGTTCACACACAAAAAGTAACAATCTTTGTTGGTTACCAGGGATGGGAGGGGTGGGGGAGGGAATACTAAATAGTCAATAGATAAGTGGTATCTTGGGTGAAGGGTGAGACAGTGCACAATACAGGGGAAACTAGCACCACCTGTACAAGGAAAGGTCATGGAAGCCCCATAGACACATCCAAACTACCTGAGGGACTGAATTGCTGGGCGGAGGGCTCTGGGGACCATGGTCTCGGGGAACATCTAGCTCAATTGGCATGACACAGCTTATAAAGACAATGCTCTTCATTATACCTTGGTGAGTAGTGTCTGGGGTCTTAAAAGCCTGTGAGCGGCCATCTAAGATACTCCACTGGTCTCATTCTTTTGGGAGCAAGGGAGAATGAAGAGAACAGGATACAAGGAAAAGATTAGTCCAAAGGACTAATGGACCTCAACTACCAAGACCTCCACTGGACTGAGTCCAGTACAGCTACATGGTGCCCAGCTACCACCACTGACTGCTCTGTCCAGGATCACAACAGAGGGTTCTGGACAGAGCTGGAGAAGGATGTAGAGCATAATTCTAACTCACAAAAAAAAGACCAGATTTACTGGCCTAAAGGAGACTGGAGAAACCTCGAGAGTATGGCCCCCAGACACCCTTTTATCTCAGTGGTGAAGTTACCTCCGAGGTTCACAGTTCAGCCTGGGAGTGGACAGCCCCGTAAAACCAAATGAGACTAACGAGGTACAGGGGCCCAGTGACAGGGGCCAGAAGGCAGAAGGGGACAAGGAAGCTGGTGATAGGGAACTCAAGGTTGAGTAAGGATATTGTTGATGTGTTGTGAGATTGTTAACCACTGTCATAGGGCAACATTAGTAGTAACTGTTAAATGTGAAACTATTTTGTTCTGTAAGCCTTCATCTTAAGTGAGAATAACAGCACAATTGGAAGAGCGTAGTCAATGTCACTGAAGTGTGCATGTAGAAATTTCTGTAACAGTGTATCTTTGGCTATGTGTATTTTCACCAAAAAAAAAAAAAAAATGTTGAGAATTTAGAGGGTTAATATGTTGTGGGGTTGTTAAGCAATGTCATAAAACAACATGTGTACTACTGTTTCATAAGAAACTATCTGTTCTGTAAGCCTTCACCTGAAGTACAATTAAAAAAAAAAAAAAAAACAAAAGGTACAGCATTGGAAACCCTATGGGTCAGTGTTCTACTCTGTCCTATAGAGTTGCTATGAGTGGGATTATACTCAATGGCAATGAGTTTGGGTTTGATTAGTACAAAAAGATTCAATTTCACCAATATGGGCTTCAAGTTTTTACATACACAACAATATAATCAACCCTTGTCATTTTCTTTCACTTGTATATGGCCAAGGAAGTTAACACCTGTCAAATGCAAGATTTTCCTGGTGTATTAGGGAAAATGCTCTTGTAAGGGCTTATTTTAAGCTGTGTATTAGACAAAAGTGAATTCCTTCTGCTATGTTTGAATTGTTTTTATTCATATGACTATAAAAATGAAGGACTAAATAGTTAATTTGCTTGTAAATGATATTTTTAAACTATTTTCAGTCGTGTAACTGCTACCATGTTTTATTTACATTGAAGTAGTAAATTACACAGTAGTTTACTTAATTATTTTAAATTAGAATGATAAACATATTATCCATAAACTCACATACTTTATATAACTGTATTAGTTACCGCTTGATTCTGTGACAAATTACCACATACTTAGTGGCTTCAAGCAATACTAATGTACTATCTTACAGTTCCAGATATTGGAATTCTTAAAGGGGTGGGAAGTGTTGTGTTTCCTCTGGAGAATCTAAGGGAAAATCCATTTCCTTGATTTTCTACCTTCAAGGAATTGTCTGCATTCCTTGGCTAGTTTTCAAAGCCAGAAGCATAGCATGTTCAAATCTAAATTTCTCTCTGACTTTCACTTTCATCATCACATCTCCTTTACTTTTACATCCTGCCTCCCTATTGTAATGACCCTTGTGATTACACTGGACAATCCAGAATAATCTCCCGAAACCATATTCTTAACGTAATCGCACCTGCAAAGTCTCTTTTGCCATAAAAGGAATACATTCATAGGTTTCAGGAATTAGGATGGGAACAATTCATGGATCCATTATTTCATTTACCACAATTACAAAGTAATAAAATTTAAGATTTAGATTTATGTTCACATTTATTTGTCAGAGCTGGATAGAATGTGAAATGGCCTTAAAAATTAATCTTTATCTAAATTGTTTCCCATCTGATTTTTAATATGGTAACCTACTATGCATTTTCTTTTCCAACACCAGTTTGTAGAATTGTATTATTCCTGTCTGAAATATTTCCTGTTCAGATTAAAATATGACTTTAATAAATGATAGAACTGAGGTACTAAAGTGTGACTGGTGTAAGAAGACAGCAAACAAGAGACAGGTAAATGTTTTTCATGGATCAATAAAACATTTAAATCTTCATGATCTTACTAAATTTCATTAAAAATATTGTGCTCAACATTAAAAAAAATGATATCTAAATTGTTTTTAATTCACTGGCAAAAAAATAATAATTTAATGATGTGCAACAATTTAGCTTCTGTACCAATGTTCCTAACTTTTTTTTTTATCTAATATAATATTTTAGAATATAATGTAGTTTCTAAATGAGCTGAAGGTGGCAGGGATAATTATAAAATCCTGAATCAGCACAAACTTCTGAGTTCATTTTTTATTACTTTTGGCACTACTGTTAATTTCACATGTAATAATAAGTTAGCAAATTATTAAAATCTTAGTAAGAATTGAATTTTCTTCATTTCTTTAGAGGGAAGATACATATTAAATAGTCAATGAGTCAAGATTCATGAATTATAATAATAAGGGCAATTATTTTTGTATCATTAAGCATTTCTTGAGTCAAAGTTGTTCCACAAAGGTTTTAAAAAATTAACTTCATGTTCTCCATGGCTGTATAATTCCTTTCTAGCATATATTTTTCTAACAGCATATGTATTTCTCATGGAATGTATTTTTTTTTTTATACTATCTCTCAAGAAAATTACATTAAAAAACCCAAAAGCACCGTAAATGATGATACTCTTAAAAATAGCATACAGGACATCAGCAAGATGGCAAAGTAAGAAGCTCTACACTCCCATTACCACACAGAAACATCAAAAACCAGGTAGAAACTATCAGAACCAAATTTTTCAGAATTCTGGAAAATAGTCAAAAAGTTATAGCAACCGAGAGAATGAATACTGAATCAAGAAAAAGGAATGTTCAAAACAGGAGGAAAGCTTTGTGGACTTTTTACTTGCCTGTGCCTCCATCTTCTCCCAGGCTCAGTGCTAGCTTGGAGATAGCAGTTCATGTTCTTCCTGTGGGACTCTGGACTCTGGTTCCAGTGGGAGCAGAGTGGACCTTATTCACATATTCTTGAGGTTGTTTCTGTTCTAACTGTTCAAGGGCTACCTAATGGACTGAATCAAGGTGCTTATTTCTATTTCATCTATCTCAGAACTCATGCAGGGCAGGTAAGTGGCAGGCATTGCCTGAACACAGCAAGGTGAATGATCAACCTGTAGCTGCCTGGGGCAAAAATGTGCAGATTGCCTAAGGATTGGGAGGCAAAATTGGGGAGCCGGTTTCACTGGAAATTATGGAATTCAAAAGCACCTGTGTATACAGATAATTTAAAAAGCCATATGCATGCCCAGGGCAAGAAATGCTCAAAAAGACCTGAGAAAACCCTAAATTTTCAACTTGGGCTGATCTGTAGGTTCAGTGTAAACTTTGCTAAGTGTTGCACCGGTGTCCCACCACAGTGCCAATCTGCAAAGTCTCAGAGAGATCTATTTTTTTTCTGTTGTGGTTGTGTGTTTCTTTTTCCTTTAACTCCTTATGTTCAAGGAAATTTCTGTCAAAATATAGTTGAATACAAGCTAAAGGAACAGAGACTTCAGTGACCATATAGACATAAAAGCATAGTCTTCACAAAATAACGTGAAAGAGCCACTAAACCAACAGATTACTACAGCTTGCAATAAACAAAGAACCAAAACAAAATTCTGAAGAAGGGGGATAATCTGATTTCCATCATCATGGTATAACCTGCCCCTATGATCGCCAGTAAATTTCCATTAGTCAGAAAAGACTGCCTTAAACCAGCCCAAGCCGGATTTGGCCCACATGCACAGAAGGACCAGCTAAGACCATTAATTGACCTCAACAGAGGACACAACAACAGGTGGAATGAATCGGAAGGAAAGTCATTACCTGGACCCCATTCCAAAGTAAGACGTCCGACAAGAACCAAGTCACCTGCTGTTTCCTGGCCACCATAATTCCTGCAACATCTTCAAGAGCACAATTTAGTATTCTGGAGTTCTTTGCAATGTTATTCATGTATCCTTCAAATGTTCAAGGAAGTAGGGTATAATATCATGATGATGAGAAGAGATACAGAAGAGTCAATTAAACTTCTAAAAAGGAAATATGCAATAGCTGAAAGGAAAATCTAATGGCTAGTTTTAACAGCCAATTAGACATTGCAGAAGGAAACACCAATGAAACTGAAGTCACAACAGCAGAACCAATTCAAAATGAAGCACAGATAAGAGAAAGGACTAAGAAATATGTCAATAGAATGTCAGTGAATTGTGAGACATGATTTGGGGTCCCAGAAAGAGAGGATGGGGATGTCAAAATAAATATTTGGAGGAATAATGGCCAGCATAGTTCCAACTTTGATGAATACAGTAAACCTACAGATCTAAGAATCTCAATAAATTCCAGTAGACAAAAAAAAAAAAAAGAAGAAGAAGAAATCTATGCTATGACACAGCGTAATTAAAGTAGTGAAAACCAGAGATAAGGAGAAAAATCTTAAAAGAACAAGAGAAAAAAGATATATATTTAGAAAATTTAAAGAATTACAACAGACTTCTTGTCAAAAGCTGCAAGCCAGAAGAAAACAGAATGATATCTTTAAAGTACAGAAGGAATAAAAAACAGTCTACAAAAAATTGTTTTTCTGGTTTTGACACCAGATGGAAACTTGGATTTACACAAAAGATAAAGAGCACTGGAAATAGTAAATATGCAATGATTTTTCCAAATTAAAAAGAAAAATATATTCAAAATATTATTATCTTTAAAAAAATAATAATTAGAATGGTGTAAGTAACTGTATGAGCAAATAGCACAAAGAAAAGGGGACATGTAAATATACTATTCTAAGTTTCTTACACCTTAGAAAACATTATGTGAAACAGTTTATTATTTAAAAGTCAATCAATTCTATGACGTTGAATAAATGAGTGAATTCATTTTAACTATAGCCATCAATTTGTAAATACTTTTAGGCATGCATAATTTAAAAACAAAATATATACTTATACAATTTACAGAGGTTTTGAAATGAATTTAGAAAAGAATATTCAACAAACAAACAAAAACAAGATCTTTCATAGATGGTATTTTGGAAAACTTAAAAACAAAACAAAACAACAATTCAGTTATGAGAGCTCTGTTATATATGACAAGATGTGATTTATATATCAGAAAACACAACAGTGGGAATCTTAACGTTGGTGTTAGATACGATTTAATAATTAATTTAACATAAATGTCCAAAATATACTCATATTTAATTATTTTCGATGTGCAATCTACATTTGCAACCCCAATAACTAATTTGTCTTTTCTTATCAGTGCCTTTTATATAGCTCCTTGATATGAGATTGTTTCACACTGATTTGGATCTATTCAATTTAACTTGAGGGACTATGTACACAAATCCCCAGGTTTTCTGTTTGAAAATAGATGAAGAAAAAATTTTAATAATTCAAAATAATAGAATTGAATACATCATTTTTTCTTGAAGGACTGGCAATGTGAGGCAGTGTAAGGTATTAAAATTTCTGACTGAAAATATGAGAAAGAGCAATGATAAATCATTCCAATTTCACAATACATTTCATGTAGATATGGGACTGATTGTAGTTGGAGATTTCCAACAAGAAATATAATGCCTTTGTGAATTCTGAATAAATCTATAAAATTAAGTTACAGTTTGAACTAATGCTTACACCAGTATTATTTTTGTACTATTATTCTAAGAAATGGACTAATAAAAATATGCAAAAGGACATTTTAGCATAGGTCACATTGTTGACTTTGGAACCACTAGAATCGTATTTTAGGGAAGATTTTTATTCCATCATTTTCAATAGTGAATTCATGAATATTTCATAATATTTTTTAATAAGATTTTCTTCTCTGTAGGCAAAATAGTGTTTCCCAAAATGTAATAGAACACTTTTAAAGTTAAATATTATCAGGGAATTCAGAGAAAAAGTTTTTGGCAAAACATTTTTCATGACTTAATTAAAACGTTAGAAATTTCTGTGCATTAACTAAAATATTGTTAAATATTGAGTCATGGATGATTTCAAATACTGTCAACATGTGACAAGATATTTCTAAAGGTAAGGTTTTCTGGATAAGATTAATATTTGTGAAAGCTCTAGGTCTTCTAAAGTTGTCAGAAATACTTTTTCTTATTTAAGAAATTGTTCAAGAGATTGAAGTATTCAATAGGAATAATATACGAAATATATATCTCTTCAAGGTCCTCTTAAAAATAGTAGATGCAGAGATGCCAGGACAGACTCCTCACAGAGTGTGGGATACTTGCATATTCCATATATTCTTTATGAAGAATAAGGGGGGAGGTGAGTGGAGCAGTATGTAGAAAGGAATCATTGATTATCTTTGGCTGGATTCAGTTTTGACGTAGAGATGGGATTCCCATTATTTTGGCCAAAGTAAGTAACCATGCCACAGACATGATGATGCACTACACATTCTCCACATTAGGGATGGATTTGTAGCTCTGTCTGGTAGGGGTCCTGAATGCAGAAAGCCTGCAACTGGCAATATCTTCTGTGATATTTCAGCTGCAGACAGCATCTTTGTCAAATGTTATGGATTGAATTGTGTCCCCCAGAAATATGTGCTGTAAAGCCTAACCCCTATACCTGTGGTTATAATCACACTTGGGAATGGGTTTTCCTTGTTATGTTAATGAGATGGTATTAGTGTAGGGGTGTTTTGAGTCAATCTCTTTAGACTCAAAGGAGCAGATTAAGCAAGGAAGCAGAGATGGGGGAAGATAGATACCATATCATCTGAAGATCACCAAGGAGCCAAGAAATAGAAGCTGAAGAGACAAGGATCTTCTCCAAGAGCCAATAGAGAAAGACTTCCCCTATAGCCAGTGCCCTGAATTGAGACTTTTAGCCTCCTAACTGTGAGAAAATAAATTTCTATTTGTTAAAGACACTTACTCTGTGGTGTTTTGTTATGGCAACCCTAAGAAATTAAGACACCATGGTCACACCTTTCCCAGGACAACCCATATCCAATGACTGATTGACCATATTGGTCCCATATAGTACAATTCTGAAAGGCTACCTTAGCCCCACAGTTATCTGTGCAGTTGGTCAAGGCCGTAATTAGGCCAGAATTACAATTCAATGAGTTTCTTCTCATAATACTGATTCCTTTCACTCTGTTCCACAAGTGTTGAGCCCAAGAGTAGTCACAAATAAAAATCCAACACACAAAATTTCATCTCAGAGTCTGATTTCCAGAGAAGCCAAACTAGGACAAAAAGCAAGCCCAGATTCCTCTTGATATAAATTATAAAGTTACATTGAACAAGGTGTGGATATATTAACGTGTGGAAAATTTGGGCATATTTTCAATCAATTTAACACACCCTCCAGTGAGTATTAAACTTTGCTCGGTATAAATGTATAACCAAGCAAAATATATAATTCTGAACCTCAAGGAATTTTAAATGTGAGATACAAACAATAAATTGTCAATAATATTAAAATGTAGTCATTCAGATTTTAAAAAAAAAATAGAACAGTTAAGGTAGTATTTGAAAAGCACAACCACCCCAATACTGGAGGACACAGGAAAGGTTTCTAAACTGAAGACATAGATTATTTGAGATGTAAATGGTAAACGTTAGCCAGAAAATATGAAATAAAATGTATTCATTCTTCCCAGATCATGTAACCGTCATTTAGCGAAATGTAAGTTAATGAGAAAACATTGCATGCAGACTATATATTCTGACGTTAGATACAAAGTATTTTTAAAATGTACAAGTGTCAGAATTGAATCAAAAGGAAAGACTGAAGGGGTTTATTTAAAAATCAGGAACTTTCAAGAAAACATTGTAGGATCTTGGCAATATCCTACAGAGAAATATTTTATGTGCTGAGAAAGACATTTAGCTAGCTTAACAATTTTACCTAGGTTTTAATCAAATATAAACATATTTAAATAACTAATTATTTTTACTTGTTTGACATTATTGGTCAGTAATTTCAATATTAGACTGCAGATAATTTTACAAAGTCAATAACAAGACTAATGCTGGCTATAATGGCTTTTCTCTTAGCAACCAGAAAACGGCAGGAACGGACCTCAGAGGGAATTAAAACCCTGACCTATTTCAATATCCATGCTGATGGTCAATAGTCATTTTTAAGCACACACTATTGTAAATTTAATTAATATACGATATCCTATTGTGAGCATTTAAAAAAAAAAAAGTTGCTGTCTAGTCAATTCCGACTCATGGTGACCCTATAGGACAGAGTAGAACTGCTCAATAGGGTTTCCAAGGAGTACTTGGTGGATTTGAACTGCCAGCCTTTTGGTTAGCAGCCATGCTCTTAACCACTGTGCCACCAGTGCTCTGTTGTGAGCATAGCTTAGTGAAATATATTACTGAGCTATAGTAATAATTTTCAAAATAAAAATAAAATTAGAAGCAAACTGTAACAATAATTTCTTGTGACTCTAATATCTGTCGTGCTGACTTGGTTTCACATGGAACAATTTACAAAACAATGTTAATGGATATTATGCTTTACATTTAGCATAGAAGTCCACAGTATAAAATGTATTCCTTAATTAAATGCTAAAGGACATAAAAGGTTATTAGGGTTGATGTTTTGAACACATATGTTTACTTATTATTTTCCTTGAAACTCTATTAAAATCACCATGGGGATGAAGAAAACATACATTGATAAGGAAAAAAAGAATAGTGTAAGACATCTTATCCAGGAGAACTCTATCAACCAAGTATTGAGAGTTATAAACTCTGATAAGAATGTTTTGTTCTGAAAGAGAATAAAATAGTTTACAGCACACCACATCTGACTGCTGAGGAAAAAAAAAAATCATAGAAAAGTGGGATAAATATGGAAATCATTTGAGTGAAAAATTCAGAGTCATTAGAGAAACAGAGACTTGAGATGCTAAGATTGTTGAGGAGAGAAGAATCTTAAAGAGGTAAGTTGACCTTTACCAAATTCTAAAGATACATGTGAGAGGAGGCAAAATCCTAACCCAAAAGCCTCTGGAGAACAACATAAAGTTTTCCTTATTCTTCTATTGCTGAAGAGAGTTACACAGAACTTCAGAGTCTGCCAACACCTGTCAGTGATCATATTAAGCTCTCAACTGCATTGCTAGAAAGCTGTGGTCTAGGAACAGAACTAAGAGATAGATTAAGCATTATCCAAAGTGTCACCCAGCTTCAACTCAGTCGTTTATTATTTGTTTAGGGTAATTGTCTTGGTTATCTAGTACCGCTATAACAGAAATACCACAAGTGGTTGGTTTTAATGAAGAGAAATTTGTTATCTCACAATCTAGTAGGCTAGAAGTTCAAATTCAGGGCAACAGCTTCAGGAGAAGGCTTTCTCTGTCAGTTCTGGAGGAAGGTTCTCGTTGTCATCAATCTTCCCCCAGACTAGCAGCTTCTCTGCCCAGGAACCTTGGGTCCAAAGAACACACTTTGCTCCTGGCACTGCTTTCTTGGTGGTATGAGGTCCCCAACTCTCTGTTGGCTTCCCTTTCCTTTTACCTCTTGTAAGATAAAAGATGGTGCAGGCCACACCTTAGGGAAACTCCCTTTACATTGGATCAGAGATGCGACCTTAGTAGGGGTGTTATACAATCCCAACATAATCCTCTTTAACATAAAATGACAATCACAAAATGGAGGACAACAACACAATACTTTGAATCATGGCCTAGCCAAACTGACACACACATTTTTGAGGGGGACATAATTCAATCCATGACATTCCACCCTTTGGCCCCCCAAAAATCACATCCTTGCAACATGCAAAACATATTCATCCCACCATATCATAGTAAAAGTCTTAATTCCAAGTCCAAAATCCGAAAATTCCTTTTCATTTGTGAAATCTAGAATACAAGTTACCTGCTTCCAAAGGTACTGTGGCAGAATAGGCACAAGCTAGACATTTCCATTACAAATAGGAGAAGCTGGAGGGAAAGAAGGCATAATAGGCACCAACCAAGTCAGCACAACACATTGTGTCAGCTCTCAAGGCTTTGAAAATAATCCCATGTTCTCTGAGATGATTTACACAATGGCCCTGCCCTCTAGACTCTAGGTATTGGCTACACTCTCCAGATTCTGAGTGCAGGCCCCTGGACCCTGGGCTTCAGCTCTGCCTTCCAGGAACACTGGGACAGCAACTCTGCTCCCTCACTGTAGGCATACCATTCTCCTAGTCCGTCTAAGTGGCTACTTCACCATTAGAAACACCAGAGGCCATGGCTCCACCCTTTGAACCTCCTGAGATCCTGGCCATACCTTTTGAGACAGAGGCAGCTCAGCTTCTTATGTTTCTTGTCTCTTCAGCTTCTGCTTCCTGTGTCTTCTTGGCCCTCAGGCCTCCCATCTACACCTGCCATGCTGGGGCAAGTGTTCCAAAGCTTGGTAGTTCCACCAATAAGTGCCTGGAGACACCCAACTCCACTAGGAAGCCTCCTGTGCACAGGCACTCAGTTCTCTTGTTCCACAGGTCTGTTCCAGCACTTGGTCTCCTAGTTCTGCTGCTGCTGGTTCTCTCCCACTGCTGGTTCTCTGCTGCTGGTCCTCTGCTACCGCGGCTCCTCTACCCATTCACCATTTCAAAACTGCTTCCACATTTTAGGTATCTATTAGAGCAGCAGCCCACTCTCTAGGTACCAAATTCTGTGTTAGTCATCTAGCGCTGCTATAACAGAGACACCACAAGTGGATGGCTTTAACAAAGAGAAGTTTATTCTTGCACAGTCCAGTAGGCTACAAGTCCAAATTCAGGGCATCAGCTCCAGGGGAATGCTTTCTCTGTTGATTCTGGAGGAAGGTCAGTGTCATCAATCTTCCCTTGGTCTGGAAGCTTCTCAGGTGCAGGAACCCCAGGTCCAAAGGATGTACTCTGCTCCTGGTGCTGCTTTCTTGGTGGTATGAGGTCCCTGGGCCTGAGAAGCTCCAAGACCAAGGGAAGATTGATGACACTGACCTTCCTCCAGAATCGACAGAGAAAGCTTTCCCCTGGAGCTGATGCCCTGAATTTGGACTCGTAGCCTACTGGACTGTGTGAGAATAAACTTCTCTTTGTTAAAGCCATCCACTTGCGGTATTTCTGTTATAGCAGCACTAGATAACTAAGACAGTAATCATCCTCCCCAACATCTACTTCATTTAGTGGAGAAATGGGTGAACCTTCTCTAAAGGAAGACTGCATTGTCAGGAGACTCAAATTTTATACACAATATCTAGTATTCAATAAAAATTTCAAGACATGCAAACAGGCATTACTGTATAACAAAATGTAGAATAAAAGAAGCAATTGTAACAAATTCAGAGATGATCAAGACTGGAATTAGCAGACAAGAACTTAAAAATAACTAAGATTAACATATTAAAGCCAATAATATTTAGGGAAAAAATCATGAGAGAGACAAGAATACGGAGATTTTCATCGATAGATAAGTAGGTAGCTAGATAGGTAGGTAGTTAGGTAGCTAGCTAGTTAGATAGATAGACAGAAATCAATCTAAATAAAGAATTCTAAAGAAGACCAATTATAAAAAGTAAAATATCAGAAATTTAAGAACACATTGGGCATGTTAAACAACAGATTAGATACAACAAAAGCCAAGAATAGTGTACTGGAAGACTTTTCAATAGAAGAAGTCTAATTTGAACCAACAAGACATTGAAAAAAAAAAGGAAAATAGATAAAAAAGCATAAGATACATGTGGAATAAAATGAAAATTAAATAACTAAAACATGTAATTTTTGTCAGAGAAGTAAAGAAAAGTGGAAATGGGACGTTAGTATTTTTGAAGGTATTATGACCAAAACGCTTCCAAGTAATATACAATAAACAAGTAAAAAATAAACACCACACAGAGACAAATCAGAGTCAAACAACTAAATAGCAAAGTAAGTGCAGCCAGATAAGTCTTTAAAAGAGCAACATTAAGAATGGCATCTGACTTATAACAGAAATGATTGAATAAATAAAACAATATATTAAAATATTTCCATTTGAGAGAGCAGAATTAAAACCTATATTGTTTTTATCCCATATTAAAATAACTTAAAGTCAAACCAAAGATGATTTTAGACAGAAAACAACTAAGAATTTTTCATGAGTAGAGCTGCACTAAAAATATACTAAAAGGAGTTTGTTAGGTGGAAGGAAAACAATACAAGACAGAAACAAGACATTATAGATATAAATGAAGAATAATGACAGCAAAATTATAATAAACTAAATGATGCTGATGATTCAACACAATAATAATAAAGTCTTATAATTTTAAATTAAATGTAGAAATAAAATAAATGATGGCAATTACATAAAGGATGGAAACGGAAAATGAATTAAAGTGTTAAAAGTTCTAGCATAATGGGGTGTGATATACGAAAAATAGTCATAACTACTACTCTGTATCCATGTCCTTGATAATGTGACTTACCTCTCCTTCCATCAAGTGGGGCAATTTGTTTCCTCCCTTCTTCAGCCTGGGCTGTTCTTGTGTCTAGCTTTGTCCAATTAAATGCAGCAGAAGTGACATAGTACCTGTTCCAGACCTAATCACCAATAGCCTTTGCACATATCCACTCCTTTTCTTGAAACACTGAAAATGCCATGTGAATAAGCTCAGGCTAGCCTGATTGAGGATACAAAAATATGTGGAGCTAAGACAAGCAATCCTAGGTGAAGCCTCCAGAGCAGCCAGTCCAGAGCTGATCCACCAGCTGAATAGAGATACGTGAGTGAGCCCAGCCAAGAACAGCCTAGTCTGGTACAGAATATATGAATTGCTTAGTCAAAATACAGACACATAAGCTGAAAAAATGGTTGTATTAAGGCAGTACATTTTAGGTGATTTACTGCACAACTGAAGATACAAAATATTATTGATTGAAATGGATCAGAACTGACTCAAGGGCAACAAACAGCAACAAATAAAGGTACGGGTATGCTATGTTCATGAACTCGAGCACTCGATATTTTAAAGATGTCTATTTACCCCCAAATCATCTATAAATAAGATGTATTCCAATCAAAATTCCTGTTTTGGCAATGCACGAAATGTTTCCAAAATTACTGTGGAAGTAGAGAAGACCAAGAACAGACAAAGCAATGTTGAAGAACAAACTTGAAGGACATAACTACTGGTTATTTGATACCATTGTTTTCAGGTATTAGTAAGGATGTGACTAATGGAATACATTCATTGCTAGTGGGTATGAAAAAGATTAAAAATACATTAGAAAACATTTGGACAATTTTTTTTCTTTCTTTTTTTTTTACAAAATTAAACACAGAGACACATTGGAAAACAGTTTGATATTTTTTTACAAAGATAAACATCTCATTACCGTACAATCCAGCAATTCTACTTCTATGTATCCAACAAAGAGAAATGAAAACATATGTTCCCACAAAGAATTGTATGCAAATAATGGCCCCAAACCAGAACAACTCAATGTCCATCAACTAGTGGATGGATTAAAAAATGTAGTACATGCATGTGACTGCAAACTACTCAGCAATAACAAGGAATGTTGTACTGTTACACACAACAATATAGATATACCTAAAATATATAATACCAACTAAAGGCAGCAAAACACAAAAGACTACATACAGTGTATGTATGTGTATATAAAATTCTATAGCTGCAGATCAGCAGTTTCCTGGGGTAAGGGTGGGGATTGAATGCATAGAGGCATGTAGGAATTATTTGGAATGATGGAATGTTCTAAAACATAGAGACCTAGTGATTATAAAATAATCTAGTATCATAACTTTTTATAAATAACTTTTTGTAAGTTCAATGCCTGTGTATCCCAGATGAATGCTTATTCCATAAACATAAAAATATACATTTAAATGTTTCTTTGAAAGAAATACTTACCAAAGATAATTAAAAATATAGTGTAAAATACCTATTTTATGTTCATAAGATGATAACATAGTCAAACACAAGAAATAACTCCAATAGATGCAGATGCTATCATAGCACTTGCGTGTCTCCATTTATTATGGAAAACCGTTGTCGATCATGAGTTTTTAAAATACACATTACTTTTACATTCTTAACTTCTCTTGTTAGAATTTCTGTCACAAAGCATCAGCAAGGTTTTGAAAAAGTTTCACATGGAATGAAGTAAAGTTTCTATCATTAAAATGAAAAATTATTTCTATACTGTCTTTTATTTTACAAAATTGCATTTGCAGCACCAGACTCCAAGGCAAGTGGATGTGATATGAGTAACCAAGAAAATATGCTAAACTTATTAGCATTTACTTGTTAGTTTACAAATATCCATCAAAAACTTTGTTTTAAAATGTGTCTATTCCTTTATTCACTCATATTAAATTATATTGAATTATAGCATTCTAAGTGTTAGATAACAAGTAACAAAGTAGCTTTGGCAAGAATATTTTTAAGAAACAAATATGAATTCAACTGAAATGATTATCTGAATGGAATAAATAATCAAAAGAACTAAGATGATTTATATACTATTTAAGGAAAATAACAATTATGAGTTTAGAAAAGTAAATGACTACATCTAGAACATAAGTTTTATTTTTAAAAAAAACTGCTCAAAAATATTATTTTACAGTTTTCTCAATTTATAGGTCTTCAGTTGAGAGTTTTCAAAATAACATTGAATCCAAGGAAACATTAAATAGAAAGATATATCAGAAATACCGCACAGACATAAATTTACTTCAGATTTGGGATTTTTTTTATCATACTCACCAGGCAGAAAGAATGCTTTAAAGTTTTATTTTGACACTATCTCTATTAAAGTCGGAGCTATAAATTCTAAATAATTGTCTTCAAAGTTTCAAGCTCACAAGCATTTTCCAAGCTTCATATATCAATATGTATTGCAGGTCAGTCTTACATATTATATTACTCTGTGATATCTGCATTATCTAATTCCCTTTTGCATACTTTCACCCATAGGTTTTATTTCTACCTCCTCTTTTATTCTAGAGATTACAAATCATTTTATTATAACATTTACTTCAGTAGTTGGGAAAATTTTAGAATGTCTCCAAACTCCTTTTAAAATTTAATAGCACATATATTCATCTAGATACTCCAGTATCTATTATACTGCAAATTCAATCTCTTTTATTCTTTAAGCAAGATATTTTATAGCAGAATTCCTAAAGCAGATAAAGACTTAATTTTTATTAAACATTTATATAGTAGTTTCAGGCCCATGTTACACAACTATGGGCCTCTCACATGGTAGTTAAATGTCAGCCTCAGAACCTACAGTTCATAGACTATGCAGCCTACCCCCGGTCCTGAATTTGTTACATACTTTTCTTGTCTTCCTCAAAGTTTTTCAGAAAAAAATAATTAATCAGGGTATTAGGTAGGCATATTTTCATTTAATCATTAATAACTCCCCCAACTTAAGAACAGAGGACCATTAGCACTTTTGATTATAATTTCTAATCATTTCAGGAGCCCTGGTGGTGTAGTGGTTAAGTGTTCAGCTGCTAACCAAAAGGTCAGCAGTCCTACCCACAAGCCACTCCTTGGAAACCCAATGGGACAGTTCTACTCAGTCCTATAGGGTCGTTATGAGTTGGAATTGACTCGATGACAACAGGTTTAATTATTTCAACAACACGAAGCACAATTAATTACTTCTAAAAACAACAGCAACAACAAAAATGCTCTAAACTATAAGATATAAAAGTTTAATACAGTTGACATCATGAAATCATGATCTGTTTCAACAGCAATTAAAATTTAGAATATAATGCAAGAAAAGAGAAATCCCAAAATAAATAGTCTCAAGTACATAAAAATGTACTCAATACATAATAAAATATCATTATCTGCCCTCTGATTCTCATTTCTCTTTCTCAATGGGCCTAAAATATTATTCACACAGTTGGTTATTTAACTTTTTGTGGATTAGGAAGAGACATGTTCCTGAATTCTTACCTGGTGGCTATGGAAACAATGGTGCATCTTAAAGTAAGATTCTAAAGGATCATGCCTGGATAAAGTAGATATGCTAATAGGTCAGCGACCTAAATAACGAGTTTTTAAACAAACTCTGCTGAGAGATTTATAAGACTTAGCCATACCTAGTGAAAATCCAGTTAACCTTTAGCTGATAAAATACTCTACCCTCTATTCTTAATTTAGTGACTGAGGAAAACATTATTCACAATACCATCATCATCTTTTCTTTGAAGAAAAGAAAACAACTAGGTATAAAAGAGGTACATTCATAGCCACAAATAAAGCGTGGTAAATCCACTGCCATCCAGTCAATTCCAACTCACGTGGACCCTATAGGACAGAGTAGAACCACACTGCAGGGTTTTCAACGTTATAATCTTCATGGGAGCAGACTGCCACATCTTTCTCACTCAGAGCAGCTGGTGGGTTTGGATTACCAACCTTTCGGTTAGCAGCTGAGCGCTTAACCACTGCACCACCAGGGCTTCTTACACCATGTTAAAGAGCTTCTGTATTAGTTATGGAATAAATTTTGAAGTCAAAATTACAAAGAGTTAAACATTCACTCTGAACATTAGTCAAGGAAAAATTTCATTACTTATGTGTGAAATCTTGGGGCAAGTTTAAACTTTAATTTATACACTAAAAATCTATTAGTTGATACAGTAATTTTAATTGTACAGAGTCAGAAACAACAAGGGAGTAAACAGTAAAATTCTTTCAACTGTATGCCTAGTTTGTTAGAAGAGGACAAATTGTGAGACTATTATAGGAAATAAAAATAAAAGAAAATTTTAAAGTATGTATGTTTAAAGTATGTTTGAGTCATAGACAACTAATGGGTCAGACTAGAGATAGACAAAATAATCTGCAAAATATAGGAATCTCAAATGCATGTGAAAAATAGAATTATTAGTTTTATCAAAATAAATATTTTTCATTCCTTTAAGTTCAGCAATAGAAAAGGAAAATTTTGCTTAAGAAGAAAAATGACTCCAGTGCTTAGGCAGTGGTCTTCAAGGCTTCAGGGAAAGAAATTATTGGCTAATTATTTCTGGATATTGCATTCTCATTTGCTTTTCTCCTATCTCCCATTGTCTGGTTTCTACTAATTCTTCAAAATTTAGCTTAGCCACTGTTTTTTCAATTTAGTCTTTCTAGGCACACAGAACATGTCAGAGTCCTCTAATTTTACTTTCAATAGATTTATTAAACTGTATATAAATATTTTTCTATACATCCGTGTGTCTGACAGTTCATCATACTGTGGGGGCTTGCATGTTGCTATGATGCTGGAAGCTATGCCACCAGTATTTAGACACCAGTCACCTTGGAGAACAGGTTTCAGCTAAGCTTCCAGGCTAAGACAGACTAGAAAGAAGGACCTGCCAGTCTACTTCTGAAAAGAATTAGCCAGTGAAAACCTTAAGAATAGCAGCAGAACACTGTCTGATATAGTGCAGAAGATGAGCCCCTCAGGTTGGATGGCCCTCAAAATACGACTGGGGAAAAGCTGCCTCCTCAAAGTGGAGTCAACCTTAATGACATGGATGGTGTCAAGGTTTCGAGATCTTCATTTGCTAATGTGGCACAATTCCAAATAAGAAGAAACAGCTGCAAACATCCATTAATAATCAGAATGTGAAATATATGAAGTATGAATCTTGGAAAATTGAAAATCTTCAAAAATGAAGTGGAATGCATAAACATCGGTATCCTAGGCATTAGTGAGCTGAAATGGACCGGTACTGGCCATTCTAAATAGGATAATCATACGGTCTACTATGCCGGTAATGACGATTTGAAAAGGAATGGTACAGCATTCATTGCAAAAAAAGAACATTTCAAGATCTATCCTGAAGTACAATGCTGTCAGTGATAGGATAATATCCATATGCCAACAAGGAAGACCAATTAATAACTATTATTCGAATTTACACACCAACCACTAAGGCCAAAGATGAAGAAACTGAAGACTTTTACCAAATTCTGCACTCTGAAATTGATTGAACATAAAATCGGGATGCATTGATAAATACTGGTGATAAGAATGTGAAAGTTGGAAGCAAAGAAGAAGGATCAGTAGTTCGAAAATATGGCCTTGGTGATAGAAACAGTGCCAGAGAGCTCGTGATAGAATTTTGCAAGATCAGACACTTCTTCATTGCAAATACCTTTTTTTCACAAACATAAGCAATGACTATACACTTGGACCTCACCAGATGAAATACAGAGGAATAAATCGACTACATCTATGGAAAGAGATGAAGGAAAAGCTCAATATCATCAGTCAGAAAAAGGCCAGCAGTTGACTGTGGAACAGACCATCAATTGCTCATATGCAAGTTCAAGTTGAAACTGAAGAAAATTAGAACAAGTCTGTAAGAGCCAAAGTATGACCTTGAGTATATCCCACCTGAATGTAGAGACCGTCTAAAGAATAGATTTGACATGTTGAACACTAATGACCGAAGACGAGATGAGTTGTGGAATGACATCAAGGACATCATATATGAGGAAAGCAAGAGGTCATTAAAAAGACAGGAAAGAAAGAAAAGACCGAAACGGATGTCAGAAGAGAGTCTGAAACTTGCTCTTGAATGTCGAGACGCTAAAGCAAAAGGAAGAAATAATGAAGCAAAAGAGCTGAACAGAGGCTTTCAAAGGGCAGCTTAAGAAGACAAAGTAAAGTATTATAATGACATGTGCAAAGACCTGGGGATAGAAAACCAAAAGGGAAGAACACGCTCGGCATTTCTCAAGTTGAAAAAACTGATGAAAAAATTCAAGCCTCAAGATGCAATATTTAAGGATTCTATGGGGAACATATTTCATGATGCAGAAAGCATCAAAAGAAAATGGAAGAGATGTACAGAGTCATTATACCAAAAAGAATTAGTCAACATTCAACTATTTCAGGGAATATGGTAAGGAACTGATTTTTCTGAAGGAAGAAGCCCAAGCTGCACTGAAGGCATTGGAGAAAAGCAGGGCTCGAGGAATTGACAAAGTATCAACAGATGTTTCAACAAACAGATGCAGCACTGGAAGTGCTCACTCGTCAGTCTATGCCAAGAAATTTGGAAGACAGTTACCTGACGAACCTACTGGAAGAGATCCATATGTATGCCTATTCTAGAGAAAGGTGTTCCAACCAAAGGTGGAAATTATCAAACAATATCATTAATATTACCTGCAAGTAAAATTTTGCTGAAGATCATTCAAAAGCGGCTGCAGCAGTATATCGACAGAGAACTGCCAGAAATTCAAGCTGGATTAAGAAGAGGATGTGGATCCAGGGATATCATTGCTAATGTCAGATGGATCCTGGCTGAAAGCAGAGAATACCAGAAAGATGTTTACCTGTGTTTTATAGACTATGCAAAGACATTCGACTGTGTGGATCACAACTATTATGGATAACACTGCAAAGAATGGGAATGCCAGAACACTTAATTGTGATCAAGAGGCAGTTGTTCGAACAGAACAAGGGGATACTGAATGGTTTAAAGTCAGAAAAGGTTTACGTCAGGGTTGTGTTCTTTTGTCTTAACTATTCAATCTGTATGCTGAGGAATAATCCCAGCAGCTGAACTATATGAAGAAAAATGAGGCATCAGGATTGGAGGAAGACTCATTAACAACCTGCGTTATGCAAATGACATAACCTGGCTTGCTAGAAGTGAAGAGGACTTGAAGCACTTACTGAAGATCAAAGACCACAGCCTTCAGTATGGATTACACCTCAAAATCAAGAAAACAAAAATCCTCACAACTGGAACAATAAGAAACATCATGATAAATGGAGAAAAGATTGAAGCTGTCAAGGATTTTATTTTACTTGGATCTACCATCAACACCCATGGAAGCAGCTATCAAGAAATCAAAAGACCCATTGCATTGGGCAAATCTGCTGCAAAAGACCTCTTTAAAGTGTTAAAAAGCAAAGATGTCACCTTGAAGACTAAGGTGTGATTGATCCAAGCCATGGTGTTTTCAATTGCCTCATGCATGTGAAAGCTGGATGATGAACAAGGAAGACCGAAGGAGAATTGACGACTTTGAATTGTAATGTTGGAGAATACTGAATATACCATGAAGCCAAAGAACGAACAAATCTGTCTTGGAATAAGTACAACCAGAATGCTCCTTAGAAGCAAGGATGGTACTACTATGTCTCATATACTTTGGACATGCTATCAGGAGAGTTCAGTCCTTGCAGAAAGACATCATGCTTGGTAAAGGAGGGGGTCAGCAAAAAAAGAGAAAAACCATCAAGGAGATGGATTGACACAGTGGCTGCAACAATGGGCTTAAGCATAACAACAATTGTGAGGATGGAAAAGGACCAGGCAGTGTTTCTTTCTATTGTACATAGGCTGCTATGAATTGAAACCGACTAGATGCACATAACAAAAACAAAAACATTTTTGTAACTTACTGTATAATATTAGTGTATCCTTCAAAAATATAAGTTCACAAGTGATGAAAATCCACCTTTTTATGTTTAAAATTCCATTCTCAGTAAGAAGCAAAAAGTTCTGCGTAGAATAGACACTACATTATTTGTTGTTTTTGTTGAATCAATGATTGGGTGGATGGATTAGAAAAAAAATTCCATAATGAAAAAGAATGTCTCAAGTTATCTTAGGTGAAAAATAATCGTTGTTTTCAGGTGCCATGGAGTCACTTCTGACTCAGAGCTACCCTGTGTACTACAGAAAGATAAACTGCCCAGTCCTGTGCCATGCTCACAATAGTTGTTATGCTTGAGCCCATTGTTGCAGCCACTGTGTCAGTCCATCTTGTTGAGGGTCTTCCTCTTTTTCCCTCTTTACTTTACCAAGCATGATGTCCTTCTCCAGGAACTGTCCCTCCTGACAACATGTTCAAAGTAAGTAAGACACAGTCTCACCATCCTTGCTTCCAAGGAGCATTCTGGCTGTACTTCTTCCTAAACAGATTTGTTCGTTCTTCTGGCAGTTCATGGTATATTCAATATTCTTTGCCAACGCCACAATACAAAGGTGGCAATTCTTCAGTCTTCCTAATTCAGTGCCCAGCTTTCGCATGCATATGGTGGGATTGAAAATACCATGGCTTGGTTCAGGTGCACCTTAGTCTTCAAGGTGACACCTTTGCTTTTCAACACTTTAAAGAGATCTTTTGCAGCAGATTTACCCAACACAACGCGTCTTTTGATTTTTTTTTTCCACAGCTTTTTTTTTTTGTTGTTGTTTGTTTGTTTGTTTATTGTTGTACTTTAAGGGAAAGTTTACCTTTCAAGTTAGTCTCTTATGCAAAAATTTATGCATACATTGTTATGTGACCCTAATTTCTCTCCCTATAATGTGACAGCACACTTCTCCTTTCCACCCCTGATTTCCCATGTCCATTCAACCAGCTCCTAACCCTCTCTTCCTTTTCATCTCACCTACAGACAGAAGCTGCCCATTTAGTCTTATGTATCTACTTGAGATAAGAAGCACACTCTTCACAAATATCATTTTATGTCCCACAGTCCAGTCCAGTCTTTGTCTGAAGAGTTGACCTCAGAAACTGTTTTAGTTCTGGGCTGATAGAGAATCCGGGAACTATGCTTTCAGGTGTTCCTCCAGTCTCAGTCAGACCATTAAGTCTAGTCTTTTTACTAGAATTTCAGTTCTGCACCCCACCTTTCTCCTACTCCATCTGGGACTCTCTGTTGTGTTCCCAGTCAGGATGGTCACTGGTGATAGCTGGGCACATCTAGTTCTTCTGGTCTCAGGCTGATGAAGTCTCTGGTTTACGTGGCCCTTTCTGACTCTTGGACTAATGCTTTCCTTGTGTCTTTTGTGTTCTTCATTTTCCTTTACTCCAGGTGGTTGGGACAGATTGATGCATCTTAGATGACCGCTTGCAAGCTTTTAAGACCTCAGACACCACTCACCAAAGTAGGATGCAGAACATTTTCTTAATAAGCTCTGTTATGACAATTGACCTAGATGTCCCCTGAAAGCATGGGCCCCAGATACCCACTCTGCTACTGTGCCCCTTGAAGTGCTTGATTGTATTCAGGAAACTTCTTAGCTTTGGTTTAGTCCAGTTGTGCTGATTTCCCCTGTAGTGTGTGCTGTCCTTCCCTACACCTAAGATAATTCTTGTCTACTACCTAGTTAGCGATTAACCTTCACCCTCCCTCCCTACCCTCATAAACATCAAAGAATGTTTTCTTCTGTGTTTAAACCTTTTCTTGAGTTCTTATAATAGTGGTCTTATACTATATTTGTCCTTTTGTGAGTGACTAAATTAACTCAGCATAATGCCCTCCAGATTCCTCCATGTTATAAGATGTTTCACAGCTTCATCGTTGTTCTTTATTGTTGCATAATATTCCATTGTGTGGTATACCATAATTTGTTTACCCATTCGTCTTTGACGTGTACCTAGGTTGTTTCCATCTTTTTGCTATTGTGAACAGTGCTTCAGTGAACATGGGTGTGCATATATCTATTTGTGTGACGGCTCTTATTTCTCTAGGATATATTCCAAGAAGCGGGATTGCTGGATTGTATGGTACTTCTATTTCTAGCTTTTTAAGGAAGCGCCAAATCGATTTCCAAAGTGGATGTACCATTTTACATTCCCACCAACAGTGCATAAGTGTTCCAGTCTCTCCACAACCTCTTCAGCATTTATTATTTCGTGTTTTATGGATTAATGCCAGCCTTGTTGGAGTGAGATGATATCTCATCGTAGTTTTGATCTGCATTTCTCTAATGGTTAATTATCCTGAGCATTTCTTCATGTGTCTGTTAGCCACCTGAATATCTTCTTTGGCGAAGTGCCTCTTCATATCCTTTGCCCATTTTTTAATTGGGTTATTTGTCTTTTTGTTGTTGAAGTTTTGCGATATCTTGTAGATTTTAAAGATTAGACGCTGATCGGATTCGTTGTAGCCAAAAATATTTTCCCAGTGGTTAGGTTGTCTTTTTACTCTTTTGATGAAGTCTTTTGATGAGAGTAAGTGTTTGATTTTTAGGAGCTCCCAGTTATCTAGTCCCTCTTCTGGTAATTGTGCATTGTTAATTAGGGTTCGTATTCTATTTTTGCCATGTACTAGGGCTCCTAGTGTTGTCGCTATTTTTTCTTCCATGATATGTATCATTTTCGATTTTATATTTAGGCCTTTGATCCTGGATTTAAAAGAATCATAACAGAATACTATGAAAAATTGTATTCTGTTAGTTTTTGTGCATGGTGTAAGGTATGGGTCTTGTTTCAGCTTTTTGCAGGTGGATATCCAGTTATGCCAGCACCATTTGTTAAAGAGCATGTCTTTTCCCCAATTCACAGACATTGGGTCTTTGTCAAATATCAGCTGCTCATAGGTGGATGAATTTAAGACTGGATTCTCAATTCTGCTCCATTGGTCTATGTATCTGTTGTTGTACCAGTACCAGGCTGTTTTGACTACCGTGGTGGTATAATAGGCTCTAAAATCAGGTAGTGTGAGGCCTCCCACTTTATTGTTCTTCTTCAGTAATGCTTTATTTATCCAGTGCCTCTTAACCTTTCCATATGAAGTTGGCGATTTGTTTCTCCATCTCACTAAAAAATGTCATTGGAATTTAGATAGAGATTGCGTTGTATCTATAGATCCCTTAGGGTAGAATTGACATTTTCACAGTGTTGAGTCTTCCTATCTATGAGCAAATTATGTTTTTCCGCCTATGCAGTCTCTTGTTTTCTTGCAGTAATGTCTTATAGTTTTCATTGTATAGATCTATTATGTCTCTTGTTAGATTTATTCCTAAGTATTTTATCTTCTTGGGGGCTATTGTAAATGGAATTGATTTGGTGATTTCCTCCCGGAAATTCTCTTTGTTGGTGTAGAGGAATCCAGCTGATTTTTGTGTGTTTATCTCGTAGTCTGAAACTTTGCTGAAATCTTCTATTAGTTCCAGTAGTTTTCCTGTGTGTTCTTTGGAGTTTTCTGTGTATAAGATCATATCATCTGCAAATAGAGATACTTTGACTTCTTTCCTACCAATTTGGATGCCCTTTATTTCTTTTTCTAGCCTAATTGCTCTGGATAGACCTCCAGCACAATATTGACTAAGAGTGGTGATAAAGGGCATCCTTGTCTGGTTCCCATTCTCAAGAGGAATGCTTTCAAAGTCTCTGAATTTAGGATGATGTTGGCTGTTGACTTTGTATAAATGGCCTTAATCATGTTGAGGAATTTCTCTTCTATTCTTGTTTTGTTGAGAGTTTTTATCATGAATGGGTGTTGGAGTTTGTCAAATGCCTTTTCTGCATCGATTGATAAGATCATGCGGTTTCTGTCTTTTGCTTTATTAATGTGATGGATTACATTGATTGTTTTTCTACTGTTGAACCATCCTTGCATAGCTGGTATAAATCCCACTTGATCATGGTGAATTTTTTTTTTTTTTTGGATATGTTGCTGAATTCTATTGGCTAGAATTTTGTTGAGGATTTTTGCGTAAATATTCATGAAGGATACTGGTCTGTAATTTTCTTTTGCTGTGGTGTCTTTACCTGGTTTTGGTATCAGGGTTATGCTGGCTTCATAGAATGAGTTTGGGAGTATTCTATCGTTTTCCATGCTCTGGAATACGTTTAGTATTAGTGGTGTTAACTCTTCTCTGAACCTTTGGTAGAATTCTCCAGTGAAGCCATCCGGACCAGGGCTTTTTTTTTGTTCTGATTTTTGAACTACCTTTTCAATCTCTTCTTTTGTTATGAGTTATTTAGTTATTCTACCTCTGTTGCATTAGTTTAGGTAGGTAGCGAGTTTCTAGAAATTTGTTCATTTCCTTTACGTTCTCAAATTTGTTAGAGTACAATTTTTCATGGTATTTGCTTATGATTCTTTTAATTTCAGTTGGGTCTGTTGTGATATCACCCATCTCATGTCTTATATGGGTTATTTACTTCCTCTCCTGTTTTTCTTTCATCAGTTTGGCCAATGGTTTATCAATTTTGTTGATCTTTTCAAAGAACCAGCTTTTTGTCTTGTTAACTCTTTCAATTATTTTTCTATTCTCTATTTCATTTAATTTTGCTCTAATTCTTAATATTTCCTTTCTTCTGGAGCCCAAGGGCTTCTTTCACTGCTTTCTTTACACTTGTTTGAGTTGGAGGGTTAATGCTTTCCTTATGGCCCTTTCTTCTTTATGAATGTGTGCCATTTATTACCATAAACTGACCTACAACACTGCTTTTGCTGTGCTCTAAAGGTTCTGGTAGGATCTGTTTTCATTCTCGTTTGATTCTATAAATTACTTTATTCCGTCCTTAATTTCTTCCATAACCCAGTAGTTTTTGAGCAAGGTGTTGTTCAGTTTCCATGTGTTTAACTTTTTGCGTTTTCTTTTATTGATTTCTACTTTTATGGCTTTATGGTCAGAAAAGATGCTTTGTAACATTTCGATGCTTTGATTTTGTTAAGGCTTGATTTATGGCCTAATATGTGGTATATTCTGGTGAATGTTCTAGGTGCGTTGGAAAAGAAAATATACCTGGCTGCTGTTGGGTGGAATGTACCGTATATGTGTATGAGATCAAGTTGGTTGATTGTAGCATTTAGCTTTTCCATGTCTTTGTTGAGCTTCTTTCTGGATGTTCTGTCCTTCATCGAAAGTGGTGTGTTGAAGTCTCCTATTACTACTGTGGAGCTGTCTATCTCTGTTTTCAATGCTGTTAAAGGTTGTTTTATATATTTTGGAGCCCTTTCATTGTGTGCATAAATATTTATTATAGGTATGGCACCCTAGTATACTGACCCTTTAATCATTATATACTGTCCTTCCTTATCCTTTGTGGTAGATTGTGCTTTAAAGTCTATTTTGTCAGAGATTAATATTGCCACTCCTGCTCTTTTTTGAGTGTTGTTTGCTTGATATATTTTTTCCATCCTTTGAGTTTTAGTTTGTTTGTGTCTTTAAGTCTAAGGTGTGTCTCTTATAGTCAGAATATAGATGGATCGTGCTTTTTTATCCAATCTACCACGCTCTGTCTCTTTATTGGTGCATTTAGTCTTTACATTCAGCGTAATTATTGATAGGTATGAGTTTAGTGGTGTCATTTTGATGTCTTTTTTTGTGTGTTGTTCACAGTTTCTTTGTTCCACTTAATTTTCTGTGCTGAGTTGTTTTTCTTTATGTATTTTCTTTTCATCTGTTTCATTGTTGTTGATTTTGTATTTGCTAAGTCTTTATATTTTTCTTGTTTTTTATTTTGATGTGTAGGATTGTTAGTTTCTTTTGTGGTTACCTTAATATTTAGCCCATTTTCTAAGTTTATACTAGTCTTTTATTTCTTTATATGGCCTTGACTTCCTCTCCATTTGAAAAATTTATGTCTACATTTTGTAAGTCCCTCTTTTTTGTTTTAATGTTGTCATCTTTTACATATTGACATCTCTGTTTCCCTTTTTTTCAGTGTTTTAGCATTGATTCATTTTTTTGACTTCCCTATCTGGGTTGATATCTGGTTGCTGTCTCCTGTGTTCTAGTCTTGGGTTGTTATGTGATGTTACTGATTTTCTAACTGGAGGGCTCCCTTTACCATTTCTTGGAATTTTTGTTTGGTTTTTGCAAATTCCCTAACTTCTGTTTATCTGGAAATGCCCTAATTTTGCCATCATATTTGAGAGACAGTTTTACTGGCTATATAATTCTTGGCTGGCAGTTTTGTTTCCTTCAAGGCTTTATACATGTCATCCCATTGCTTTCTTGCCTGCATGATTTCTGCCGAGTAGTCTGACCTTATTCTTATTGACTCTCATTTGTAGATGACTTTTCGTTTATACCTAGCCACTCTTAAAATTCTCTTTATCTTTGGTTTTGGCAAGTTTGTTTATAACATGCCTTGGTGCCTTTCTTTTGGGATCTACCTTACATGGGGTTCGGTGAGCATCTTAGATAGATATCTTCTCATCTTTTATGATATCTGGGATGTTTTCTGTCAACAAATCTTCAACAATTCTCTCTGCATTTTCTGTTATCCCCCCTGTTCTGGTATTCTAATCACTTGTCAGTTATTCCTCTCGATAGAGTCCCACATAATTCTTAGGGTTTCTTCATTTTTTTAAAATCCTTTTATCTGATTTTTCCTCAAATAAGTTGGTGTCAAGTGCTTTATCTTCAGTCTCACTAATTCTGCCTTCTATTGCCTCAGTCCTGCTCCTATGACTTTCTATTGAGTTGTCTAATTCTGAAATTTTATTCTTAATCTTCTGGATTTCTTATTGCTATTTCTCTGTGGATTCTTGCAGCCTGTTAAATTTGTCTTTATGCTCTTCTCTAATCTTTTAAATTTCCTCTATTGCGTGTTCTGTGTTTCGCTTAATTTCCTTTCTGACATCTTGAATAATTCTGTATATTATTTGTATTCTGCCTCTAGTAATTCCCAGAAATTTTCTTCGTCTAGAAAATTTGTAGTTTCTTTATTTTGGGAGCTTGCTGAAGCCATCATGGACTGCCTCTTTATGTGATTTTGATATTGCCTGTTGTCTCTGAGCCATCAATAATTTATTATATTTATTTATTTTATGTTTGCTTACTGTGTCCTAGCTTCTTGTTTTGTTTTGTTTTGTTATGCCCGAATAGGCTGATTGTGTGAGCTAGCCCAGTTACCAGCACTCTTGAAGCTCCAATGTCCTGCCCCCAGGGGACCAGACTTGCCACTAATTATGTAAGCCCAGGAGACTGCCCGCTCCTCCTGTGTGGATTCAGCTCAGGTGTCCAAGTAGTCAGCCACCAATTGTGTGGTACAGGCTCTCACTTACAGTTCTAGACAGGCATGGGTGATTGTTGTAGGCACATTCTGACTGCAGCAGGGGGACACAGGCTGAGCAAGCCGTGGGGCCGACGGCCACCCCTGAGTGTCCTTGTTCCCTAGAGAGTATAGATGGGTGGGTTTTGCAGCCAGACTATGAGCACCCAATGCTGTTGGCTGTAAGGACTGGGGGGCACCTCTTATTCTTCAGCCCCTGTAGCAGGTGGCTAAGTGGTGTGGGTGGAGCCACCAGTCCTCAGGCCCCTAATGTGGGTAGGCGCTTAACGGGCAGGGCAGTGTTGAATGTTACAAATCTGCCACTTCACAACTGAAACAGTTGAAGTTAGACTTCAGGTATATACCCTGTTGTACTGTGGTAATGATGGCCTACGTTGTTGAAATAGGCCCACACAAGTCTCTGCAGTTGGAAAGGCACTCAAAAAGTCCATGGATCCCTTAAGCCTGTGCTTAGACAAAAGAGCTGTGCCTACCCTGAGTTCCTGGCTTAGGAGAGCCAGCAGATTATTCTTCCCACTATTTGTTAATTTGTTCACTCTCCAAGGCCGGGAGAATGGCTCAGGGCATGTAACAGGTCTTACTTCAGGCTCAGTGGACTCAGCAATTGCTGAAGCCAGTCCGGGACCTAGTGCAGAGCAGGGAGCGGGGAGGTAAATGGGAGACAGGCTTTTCCCTCAGGGGGGTGTTTTGATCCATGCGGTTGGCTGGCCACAAGTACTTACCTTTTGCCTATCGAGGGCTGCTTCTCACTGGTTCTGGATGACCAAGTAGACTCTCTGCCGCTGGTTCTCTCCTGGTGTGGAAAACGTGTCCCGAGCACTGTTGTTGTCTGCCTTACTGCTCACCCCAAAGCTGATCCCAGCTGAAGGACTCAGGCTCTCTCTGGGTAAGGTCTGACAACTCCTTGCTGATTCTGAACCATCTCTTCCTCCCCCTGCCACTCAGTCTGATTCTTCAACTTTGCCTTTGATGTTCAGGGCTCCTAGATTGTCATATATAATCAGTTCACTTGTTTTTTAGGTCTTTGTTGTAAGAGGGAACATCAGAAGGGTCCGACTACTCCGCAGTCTTGGCCCCATCTCCTCTTTTGATTTCTGGACTGCAGCTTCCATGGGTGTTGATGGTGGATCCAAGTAAAATGAAATCCCTGACAACTTAAATCTTTTCCCTGTTTATCATGATGTAGCTAACTGGTCCATTTGTGAGGATTTTTGTTTTCTTGATGTTGAGGTGTAATCCATACTGCAAGCTGTGATCTTTGATCTTTATCAGTAAGTGCTTCAAGTCCTTTTAGCTTTCACAAGCAAACTTGTGTCATCTGCATAACGCAGGTTGTTAATAAGTCTTCCTCCTATCCTGATGTCATGTTCTTCTTCCTATAGTCCAGCTTCTTGGGTTATTTGCTCAGTATACAGATTGAATAGGTATGCTGAAAGGATAAAACTCTGACTCACATCTTTCATGACTGTAAACCACTCAGTATCCCCTAGTTCAACTTGAACAACTGCCTTTTGATCTATGTACAGGTTCCTCATGAGCACGATTAAGTGTTCTGGAACATTGTCCATAATTTGATGTTATCCACACAGTCGAATGCCTTTGTATAGCCAATAAAACACAGGTAAATACCTTTCTGAAATTATCTGCTTTCAGCCAGGATCTATCTGACATCAGCAATGATATCCTTAGTTCCACGTCCTCTTCTAAATTTGTCCTGAATTTCTGGCTGTTCCCTGTTGATATACTGCTGCAGCCACTTTTGAATGATTATCAGCAAAATTTTACTTGTATGTGATGTTAATGATATTGTTGGATAGTTTCCACAATCAGTTGGATCACCTTTCTTGGGAATAGGCATAAATATGGATCTCTTGTAGTCAGCTGGCCAGGTAGCTGTGTTCCAAATTCCTAGGCATAGACGAGTGAGTGCTTCCAGTGCTGCATCTGTTTGTTGAAACATCTCAATGGATATTTCATCAATTCCTGGAGCCTTTATTTCCTCCAATGCCTTCAGTGCAGCTTGGACTTCTTCCTTCAGTACCACTGATTCCAGATTATATGTTACCTCTTAAAATGGTTGAACATTGACCAGTTCTTTCTGGTATTATGACTTTGTGTATTCGTCCCATCTTCTTTTCAGGCTTCCTACATCGTTTAATATTTTTCCCATAGAATCCTTCACTATTACGACTTGAGGCTTGAATTTTTTCTTCAGTTCTTTCAGTTTAGAAATGCTAAGCGTGTTCTTCCGTTTTGGTTTTCTATCTCCAGGTCTTTGCACATGTCATTATAATACTTTACTTTGTCTTCTCAAGCTGCCCTTTGAAATCTTCTGTTCAGTTCCTTTACTTCATCATTTCTTCCTTTTCCTTTTGCTTTAGCTCCTCGATGTTCAAGAGCAAGTTTCAGACTCTCTTCTGACATCCATTTTGGTCTTTTCTTTCTTTCCTGTCTTTTTAATAACCTCTTGCTTTCTTCTTGTATGATGTTCTTGATGTCATTCCACAATTCATCTTGTCTTTGGTCATCAGTGTTCAATGCAACAAATCTATTCTTGAAATGATCCCTACATTCAGGTGGTATATACTCAAGGTTGTACTTTGGCTCTCGTGGACTTGTTCTAGTTTTCTTCAGTTTCAACTTAAACTTGCATATGAGAAATTGATGGTCTGTTCCACAGTCGGCTCTGGCCTTTTTCTGACTGATAATATTGAGCTTTTACATCGTCTCTTTCCACAGATGTAGTCGATTTGATCTCTGTGTGTTCCATCTGGCAAAGCCCATGTGTATGGTCACTGTTTATGTGGGGGTAAAAGGATATTTGCAATGAAGAAGTCTTTGGTCTTGCAAAATTCCATTATGCAATCTCTGGCACCGTTTCTATCACCAAGGCCATATTTTCCAACTACTGATCCTTCTCTGTTTCCAACTTTCGCATTGCAATAGCCTATAATTTATCAATGTATCCCAATTGCATGTACGATCAATTTCAGACTGCAGAAGCTAGTAAAAATCTTCATTTCTTCATCTTTGGCCTTAGTGTTTGGTGCATAAATTTGAGGTAATAGTCGTATTAACTGGTCTTTCTTGTAAGCTTGTGGATATTATCCTATCACTGACAGCATTGTACTTCAGGATAGACCTTGAAATGTTCTTTTTGATGATGAATGCATTGCCATTCCTCAGCAAGTTGTCATTCCCAGCATAACAGACCCTATGATTTTCCTATTCAGAATGGCCAATCCTAGTCCATTTCAGTTTACTAATGCCTAGGGTATGGATGTTTATGTGTTCCATTTCATATTAGACAATTTCTAATTTTCCTAGTTTCATACTTCATGCATTCTACATTCAGATTATTAATAGATGTTTGCAGCTGTTTCTTCTTATTTGGAGTCCTGCCACATCGGCAAATGAAGGCCCTGAAACCTTGACTTCATCCACGTCATTAAAGGAAGCAGCTCTTCCCCAGTCATCTTTGATCGCTTTCCAACCTGGAGGGATCATCTTCCTGCACTATATCAAACAATGTTTCGCTGCTATTCATTAGGTTTTCACTGGCTAATTCTTTCCAAAACTAGACTTCTCGGTCCTTCTTCCTAGTGTGTCTTAGTCTAGAAGCCCAACTGAAACCTGTCCCCCGTGGGTGACCTTGGTGGTATCTGAATACTGGTGGCATAGCTTCTAGCATCACAGCAACATGCAAGCCCCCACAGTGTGATAAACTGACAAACACGTTGAAAAACAATTAATATCGCTAATATCCCTGGTGGTGCAGTGGTTAAGACCTCATCTGCTGACCAATAAGTTGTCGGTTCAAATCCACCAGCTGCTCATTGGAAACCCTTTAAGGTAGTTCTACTCTGTCCTATAGGGTTGCTTTGGGTCGAAATCAACTCAGCAGCAAAGAGTATTCCCTTTAATCTCTCTTCATGCTGGCAGCATTATGCAATAGGTCTTTATGATTTAAGTTTTTCTTCATATTTATGTCTACCTATATAGAGAAATGATTTTCTGATCAGACTTGGTTTTGTAGTTTGATTGGTTTGTGTGCCATACCATTTTGTTATGAATTACTAAACCTAATTCTGAGAAGGAAAAAATATATGCTGTATTTTCTTGAAATCTCTTAAATAGCACTGTTCTTATGTTTTCCCAGGCCCCAAATCCTATTTACAGAGCTGGAAAATTTCACTTGGCCTAAAATTAGAACTAAGTAATCTATCACTTGCAATTTCTCAAGAAAACTCCAGATGGATCATTTTGTTCTAGCTCCCATCAAAGATATCACATTTTCCTTAAACTTGCATTGCATGTACAGGTAACATTTCCAGAATCTTTGATACTTGCCCTCCAAGTGAAATGGCCCATTTCTCCAAACCACACGCACACACACACACACACACACACACACACACACTATCATCTATCTATCTATCTATCTATCTAAAATAAACCCCTGCTTAACTTCTTTGAAACAGACTGTCTTCTCTGTATATATATGCATGCATTTATGTGTGTGTATATATATATATATATATACACATATAATTATATGTATATATATACACACATACAGACATATATGGTGAGAATGTTTATAAAATATATGTATTCATTGATGTATATATTTCACATATTAAATTTTATTTAACAAACTATTTACAGTGTAATTATATACAATGTTATTTATTCAATTTATCAAATATAATTAACTATGTTAATATGTACCCATTTCATGGTGTAACAAAATCAACAAATTTCTAAGTGTATAATGCTGAAGCCTAGGAGTCAGAATTGAATTTATGATAATGGGTTTGATTTTGTTTCTTGGAAATCTTAGAACGGTAACAAATACATGCAAATAAAATAAAATGTTAAAGGCTTTTGTTGACTTTACAATCATTTCTGGTAATATCCAAGGTCATAAGCTTTTTTTGCCTAACAAATGCTTTGTGTTTTTCCTGAATTAAATTATTATTTGACTAAATCATACTCCTTTGATTAAGTTCTTTGCCTACTTATATAGTGGTTAATGTCTGACTTTTTTGACAAAATTAAAATTATACCATATGCATTATATATTATTTAGAAATTCTAAAATTCTTTGTTAGGCACATACTTTTTGGAAGCACATTGAATACTGTTAGCAAATTATTTTACAAATGCCAATATCTCAACCTAAAGCAAAAGTGTATATATATATGTATATGTGCTTTGTGTGTTTCTAAGTAGAGGAAATATACAGTTGAAATTATTTCAGAATGCAAGGTGTTAAGAAAATGTTAATGAATAGCATTAAAACAAAAATAGTATGAGGTAATAAAAATAATAATAATAGTAATCATTAATTTTTAGATTCCTAATAAGAGTCATGATATTTAAAGGTAAATTCTATAATTACTTTCAACAAATATTTTGTCCATTGTTTACCTTTTGTGACCAGAAGTATTTTACATCCTTTGCTTATGCATATCAAATATATTTGCATAAAATCTAGGGGACCCTTAGTAGTTCTCTCTCTGAACATAAATTAAAACTCGAAGTACCCAAAGTAATATAATTATTCCAGAATATTAGTTCAGGAAATTTCCTGTGACTCAGCCTTTCTTCTGATTAGAAAGTCATCTGGGGGTTAAGTAAAGCTTCATAGCCATGTTCTTGAGAAACTGTACCCTGAAATCAATTTATTTGTAAGTGATAAAAGTATAAATTTTTTTTTTGAAATTCAACTTTTTCTACTTTTATTTTAAATATTTATATATACATTTTCTCATATACTTTTTAAAAAAATATTTTATTGCACGTCAGGTGAAGGCTTACAGAACAAATAGTTTCTCATTAAACAGTATTACATATGTTGTTTTATGACATTGGTTAACAACCCCACAACATATCAACCTTCTAACTTCTCAACCTTTTTTTTTTTGGTGAAAATACACATAGCCAAAGATACACTGTTTCAAAAATTTCTACACACACAGTTCAGTGACATTGACTACGCTCTTCCAATTGTGCTGTTATTCTCACTTAAGATGAAGGCTTCCAGAACAAAATAGTTTCTCGTTTAACAGTTACTACAAATGTTGCCCTACGACAATGGTGAACAATCTCACAACACATCAACAATATCCTTACTCAAACTTGGGTTCCCTATCACCAGCTTCTTTGTCCCCTTCTGCCTTCTGGCCCTTGTCACTGGACTCCTGTACCTCGTTAGTCTCATTTGGTTTTTCGGGGCTGTCCACTCCTAGGCTGAACAGTGAACCTTGGAGGTAACTTCACCACTGAGCTAAAAGGGTGTCTGGGGGCATACTCTCAAGGTTTCTCCAGTCTCCTTTAGGCCAGTAAATCTGGTCTTTTTTTTTGTGAGTTAGAATTATGCTCTACATCCTTCTCCAGCTCTGTCCAGAACCCTCTGCTGTGATCCTGGTCAGAGCAGTCAGTGGTGGTAGCCGGGCACCATCTAGCTGTACTGGACTCAGTCCGGTGGAGGCCTTGGTAGCTGTGGTCCATTGGTCATTCAGACTAATGCTTTCCTTGTATCCTATTCTCTTCACTCTCCCTTGCTCCCAAAGGGATAAGACCTGTGGAGTATCTTAGATGGCTGCTCACAGGATATTAAGATGCCAGTTGCTACTCACCAAGGTAGAATTTAGAACATTACCTTTATAAACTGTGTTATGCCAATTGAGGTAGATGTTCCCTGAGACTATGGTCCCCAGAGCCCTCCACCCAGCAATTCAGTCCCTCCGGGAGTTTGGATGTGTCTATGGAGCTTCCATGACCTTTCCTTGTACAAGTTGTGCTAGTTTCCCCTGTATCGTGTATTGTCTCACCCTTCACCCAAGATACCACTTATCTATTGCCTATTTAATATTCCCTCCCCCACCCCTCCCATCCCTGGTAAGCAACAAAGATTGTTACTTTTTGTGTGTGAACTTTTTCATGGGTTTTCACAATAGAGGTCTCATACAATATTTGTCCTTTTGTGATTGACTTATTTCGCTCAGCATAATGTCCTCCAGTTTCAACCATATTATGAAATGCTTCACAGATTCATCATTGTTATTTCTCATTGCATAGTACTCCATTGGGTGTATGTACCATAGTTTGTTTATCCATTCATCTGTTGATGGGCATCTAGGTTGTTTCCGTCGTTTTGCTGTTCTGAACAATGCTGCCATGAACACAGGTTTGCAAATGTCTATGCGTGTGACGACTCTTATTTCTCTAGGATATATTCCTAGGCCTGGGATTGCTGGATTGTATGCTATGTCTATTTGTAGCTTTCTAAGGAAGCCCCATATCATTTTCCAAAATGGTTGTATCATTTTGCATTCCCACCAGCAGTGCATAAGATTTCACATCTCCCAGCAGCCCCTCCAACATTTGCTATTTCCAGTGTTTTTTATTCTTGCCAGTAATGCCGCGGTGAGATGGTATCTCATTGTGGTTTTAATTTGCATCTCTCTAATGGCTAGTGACACAAGCATTTCCTCATGTGTCTGTTGGCCGCTTGAATGTCTTCTTTGGTGAAGTGTCTGTTCATTTCCTTTGCCAATTTTTTAATAGGATTATTTGTCTTTTTGTTGTAGAGGTGTTGGATTTTCTTGTAGGTTATGGAGATTAGGTCTTTGTCTGACTTGTACTGTCCAAAAATTTTTTCCCAGTCTATAGGTTCTCTTTTTACTCTTTTGCTGAAGTCTTTTGAAGAGCATAGGTGTTTGATTTTTAGAAGATCCGAGATATCTAGCTTATCTTCTGGGTTTGTGTGTTGATGGTTATAGTTTGTACCCTGTTAATGCCGCGTATTAACATCTGTAACATTGGTCCTATTTTATCTTCTATGAACTTTATAGTTTTAGGCTTTATAGTCAAGTCTTTGATCCATTTTGAAGTAGTTTTTGTATACGACGTGAGGTATGGGTACTGTTTCATTTTTTTGCAGATGGATATCCAGTTTTGCCAGCACCATTTCTTAAAAGGACCATCTTTTCCCCATTTGATGGACTTTAGGCCCTTGTCAAAGATCAGGTGACTGTAGGTGGATGGCTTTACGTCAGGGTTCTCAATTCTGTTCCGTTGGTCAATGTATCTGTTGTTGTACCATACCAGGCTGTTTTAACTACCATAGCTGTATAGTAGGTTCCGAGGTCAGGTAGTGTGAGTCCTCCAACTTTATTCTGCTTCTCCAGTAGTGCTTTACTTATTCGGGGCTTCTTCCCTTTCCATATAAAGTTAATAATTAGTTTTTCCATCTCTTTGAAGAATGTTTTTGGTATTTGGATCAGGACTGTGCTGTATTTGTAAATTGCTTTGGGTAGAATTGTCATTTTCACCATGTTGAGTCTACCTATCCATGAGCATGGTATGTTTTTCCACTTATGTAGATCCCTTTGCATTTCTTGCAGTAGTGTTTTGTAGTTTTCTTTGTATAGGTCTTTTACATCCTTGGTTAGATTTATTCCTAAGTATTTTATTTTTTTAGGGGCTCTTATAAATGGTATTGTTTTCCTGATTTCCTTTTCATCATTCTCTTTACTGGTGTATAGGAATCCAATTGATTTTTGAATGTTTATCTTGTATCCTGATACTCTGCTGAATCTTTCTATTAGTTCCAGTAGATTTCTCATGGAGTCTTTAGGGTTTTCTATGTATAGTATCATATCATCTGCAAACAGGGAGAGTTTAACTTCTTCATTACCAATTTGGATGCCCTTTATTTCTTTTTCTTGTCTTATTGCTCTAGCTAGAACTTCCAGCACAATGTTAAATAGGAGTGGTGATAAAGGGCATCCTTGTCTTGTTCCTGTTTTCAAGGGGAATGTTTTCAGCCTGTCTCCATTAAGAATGATGTTGCCCATTGTTTGCATAGATGCCCTTTATTATGTTGAGAAATTTCCCTTCTATACCTATTTGATTGAGAGTTTTTATCAGGAATGCGTGTTGGACTTTGTCAAATGCATTTTCTGTGTCAATTGAGATGTTCGTGTGATTCTTTTCTTTCCTTTTATTTATGTAGTGGATTATGTTGATTGATTTTCTAATGTTGAACCATCCTTGCATACCTGGTATGAATCCTACTTGGTTGTGGTGTATTTTTTTTTTGATAAGATGCTGAATTGTATTGGTTAGAATTTTATTCAGAATTTTTGCATCTATATTCATGAGAGATATTGGCCTGTAATTTTATTTCTCTGTGACTTCTTGCCTGGTTGTGGTAACAGTGTTTTTCTGGCTTCATAGAATGAATTTGGAAGTGTTGCTTCCTTTTCTATGCTCTGGTATAGCTTGAGTAGTACTGGTACAAGCTCTTCTGTGAATGTTTTGTAGAATTCTCCAGTGAAGCAATCTGGGACAGGGCTTTTTTTTTGGTTGTGAGTTTTTTTTATTACTTTTTCAATCTCTTCTCTTGTTATGGGTCTGCTCAGTTTTTCAACATCACTTTGTTGTAGTTGGGTAGGTAGTGTGTTTCTAGAAATTTATCCATTTCCTCTAGGGTTTCAAATTTGCTGGAGTAAGTTTTCCATAACATTCTGTTATGATCCTTTTTATTTCAGTTGGGTCTGTTGTAATGTCCCCCATTTCATTTCTTATTTGGGTTATTTGTGTCCTCTCCTGTTCTTCTTTTGTCAGTCTGGCCAGTTCTTTGTCGATTTTTTTGATTCTTTCAAAGAACCAACTTTTGGTTTTGTTGATACTTTCCATTGTTTTTCTCTTCTTTATTTCATTTATTTCTGTTCTAATCTTTATTATTTCCTTTCTTCTGGTGGCTGTGGGCTTTTTTTGCTGTTCTCTTTCTATTTGTTTGTGTCCTGTGGTTAAAGTTTTGATTTTGTCCCTTTCTTCTTTTTTGATGTGTGCATCTATTGCTATAAATTGTCCTCTGAGGACTGCCTTTACTGTGTCACAAAGCTTTTCGTATGATGTGTTTTCATTCTCATTTGATTCCAGGAAATTTTTGATTCCATGTCTAATTTCTTCTATTCCCCACTGGTGTGTAAGCAAGGTATTATTCAGTTTCAATGTAACTGATTTTTTTTTCCTTGCTCTTACTGATGTTAATTTCTACCTTGATGGCATTGTGGTCAGAGAAGATACTTTGAATTATCTCAGTGTTTTGGATCTTGTTGAGGATTGCTCTGTGGCTTAAGACATGGTCTCTTCTGTAGAACGTTCCATGTGCATTGGAAAAGAATGTGTACTTTCCAGCTGTTGGATGGAGTGTTCTATATATGTCTATGAGGTCAAGTTGGCTGATTGTGCCCTTTCGATCTTCTCTGTCTTTGCTGAGTTTCTTCTTAGTTGTTCTGTCCTTTACTGAGAGTGGTGTTTTGAAGTCTCCTACTATTATTGTATCTTTTCAGTGTTGTTAGAGTTTGTTTTATGTATTTGGGAGCCATGTCATTGGTTGCGTAGATGTTTATTATGGTTATGTCTTCATGATGGATCATCCCTTTAATCATTATATAGTGTCCTTCTTTGTCTTTTATGGTGGATTTTATTTTAAAGTCTATTTTATCTGAGATTAGAATTGCCACTCCTGCTCTTTTTTGGTAGTTGTTAACTTGATATATTTTTTCCAACCTTTGACTTTTAATAAATTCACATCTTTGTTTCTAAGGTGTGCCTCTTTTAGACAGCATATTGATGGATTATGTTTTCTTATCCATTCTGTCACATTCCATCTCTTTATGGGTGCATCAAGTCCATTTACATTCAGTGTAATTATTGATAGATGTGAGTTTGTTGCTGTCATTTTGTAGTGCTTTTTTTTTCGTGGTGCTGACGTTTTCTTTGTTCTTCCTACTCTCCTGGGCAGAGTTACTTATTTTGGGGGGATTTTTTTTTTTTCCATTTCTTTTTTTTTGCTGAGGCTTTACTTTTTTCCTCTTTATTTTTATGAGTATGTTTGTTAACTTTCTTTTTGGTTACCATGGAATCTCCCCTTATCTTTCTAAGTTTGAAGCAGTCTATTATTACTTGGTATTGCCGTCCCTTCCTCTCCATTAGAAGGTTCTATACCTACACCTTTTATTCCCTCTTTTATTGTTCTGATGTTGTTGTCAGTTAGTGATTAACCACTCTGATTCCCTGTTTTTTGTATTTCTTTTGGTTTTGGATAGTCCTTGAGAGTTCATTTCCTAGATTGGTATCTGGCTGGTATGATCCTGCATCCTAGATTCTTCCTGTGAGCTGGAGTTGTTTGTTCTCAGATCAAAGAACTCCCTTTAATAATTCTTGTAAGGTTTGTTTTGTTTTTACATATTCCCTTAATTTTTGTTTATCTGGAAATGTACTAATTTTACCATGATATTTGAATGAGAGTTTTGCAGGATATATAATTCTTGGCTGCCATTTTTTTCTTTCAGGGTTTTATATATGTCATCCCTTTGCCTTCTTGCCTGCATGGTTTCTGCTGAATAATCTGGGCTTAGTTTTATTGTTTCTCCTCTCTATGTGACTTCTTGTTTTTCATGAGCTGCTGTTGGGATTCTTTCTTTGTCTTTGGTTTTGGTGAGTGTGATTATGATATGCCTTGGTGATTTTCTTTTGGGGTCTATCCTATATGGTGTTCATTGAGCTTCTTGGATGGCCAGCTTTTCATCTTTCATGATATTGGGGAAGTTTTCTGTCAGCAGGTCTTCAATGATCCTCTTTGTGTTTTCTGTTTTCTCCCCATTCTGGCACTCCAATCACTCATGAATTTTTGCTTTTGATTGTATCCCACATAACTCTCAGTGTCTCTTCATTTTTCTTTGTTCTTTTTTTCTGAGTTTTCCTCAAACGGAGTTATATCCAAGTGTTTGTCTTCAATTCTGCTGATCCCGTCTTCTGCTGTTTCAGATCTGCTCCTCAGCCCTTCTATGACACCGTCCATTTCTGAAATCTTGCTGTTTTTCTTTTGGATTTCTGATTGTTGTTTTTGTATAATTTCTAGTTGTAAATTTATTTTGGCATTTTGTTCCTTCCATATTTTTGTGAATTCTTCCAAATTTTTGTCTGTATTTTCCATGAATTTGTCTATTTTTTCCTCATTTTTGTCTGCTTTTTGCTTCAGCTCTTTGAGAATTCTGAGTATTAGAGATTTGAATTCCCTAATAGGTAGTTCTAGTGCCTTTTCTTCCACTGGAAAGTCATTTGGTGTTTTATTTTGGATGCTTACTGGAACCATCCTGTCTTGTTTTTGTAAATGTTTTGATATTGTCTGCTGTTTTCAGGGCATTCAGTAGTTATTTTTCTCATTTGTTGATTGTAGATTTGTTTGTTTTTTCTTTTTTTTTTTTTAATTTGGCTATGTCTGAGCAGGCGGGCTGCGTGTTCTTTGTTGTTTGCTCTTCTGTGGGCACAATACTTTTCACTTCCTCTAATTGGCAGGGTCAATCGCTCAGATATGGTATAGCAGCGTAGGTCTTGCTGAAGAGGAGTTGCTGGGACATGCTGTTTATGGCACTTACAAAGCCACCAGTGCGGGTAGGTAATCAGTGCAGGGCAGGTTCCAGTAGGCCGTTCCTGTGCTGCTTGGTGGTGTGATGTTAAGCGCATGGTGCAGGTAGGCAGGATGTAGGGGTATATTGTGATGTGTGGAGCTAAGATGGTTATGGGAGAGAGGAGAGAGGAACAGGAGCCAAAAACATACAAACAAACAAAAAAAAGTGCTAGGGGAACTTGCTGTTGGAGTGGAGAGATGAGAGACTATGAAATGGAGAAAAACAAAAAGAGGAAGAAAAAGAAAAAACAGAAAAGAAAATAATTAATAAATAAAACAGGAAAGGTTAAAGAACAGCAAAGTTCCCAAGGATCCCACTGGTGCACCTATGATGTCTTGGGAAGTTGTTCTCAGGTGTTGCAGTACAGCCTGGCTAGAAGTCGTAGAGGTATACAACGCCAGGTATTCAGGGAACAGAAAGAGAAGGAAGATATAGAGAGACGAGAAACTGAGTAATGAAGAAAGACAAAAAGGGAAAAAGAGGGAAAACAAAACAAAACAAATTTAAAAAAAAAAAAAAGAACAAGAAAAGCCCCCAGAAAAACAGAAGAGGAAAAAAAAAAAACACCAAAAAATAGATGTCCTCAGGGATCCCTCTGCATGTCTGTGGAAGCCGAGGGGGTAGGTTCCAAGACGTGCAACACTGCCCAGCCAGAACGGGCTCCCAACTCAAGAAAAGAAACAAACAATTCAAAACAAACAAACAAAAGCCCCAGGATCCCACCAGCATCGCAGCCTAGACCGGAAAGCAGTTCCACACTTGAAAGGAGTTCCACAGCCCCTCAGGAAGAAGCAAAGATGGCGCATGGAGCCAGGTATTTGAGCAAAAGGAGGGGGAGGTGGTGAGAGGTAAGGAAGAAATCAAATCAAGCAGAAAAAAAGCAACAACAAATGGCACTCAGGGAGCCAATCAGTGTGGGCAGGTGAAATCCAAGCAGCCAGTGCTTCGCAGACAAGAGACTGTGGCTGTGGGAAGCAGAGGAGGCCGAGTGGGGGTGAAGAAGGCTGGGGGGTGTGGAAACGTATATCGCAAATTACCAGTTGTTCTGTCTCCCCCTGGAAGCTCTGTGAAGCTGCTTTCTCACACCCCCTATTTGCTGGTCTCTGATAGGAGTCCAAGATGGCAGATCCATGCTGCGTTAGCTGATAGGTGACCTCTGCATGAATCTCTCCTTGCTCTGTTCTCTGTCAGTTTTCTCTGTTTGGCTTAGTTTTTCGGATCTTTGCTGTGGAGGGATGGCGTGGTGCTTCTGCCTACAGTGCCATTTTGCCAGAAGTCCTGTAAAGAATTTTTATGTTGCTGTTAAAGTATGATTCCCAGAACTCTTCATAGCAGATAAAGTTATATTGAAAAACCAAATTGAAGTCAGCAGTTCCAAAATTTTTGACTAATTAGATTGGAAATTCCTCAACATTCTAATTATATTTTGCTTATTTGAGCATCATAGTTTCCAAAAGCCTACACAAATTGGCATGGGGATAAGTACACTGATTTATGTGGGTAAGTATGAATTTTCATTGTGTCTTATTTACTCTAATACCAAGTTTCTGTGGTTCCAGGCCTTTAAGAGAAGGAAAATACTCCAAACATGCCTATGAATCTGTTTATTTTGAATTCTGCCTTCCATTAATTGTGACAGGCACATATCTTCACTGAATTTTTAATCATCACACCAAGGACAATTACTCAGTAAATTCTGCATCTGTTAGTTTCACACACTCCAAATCACTAGCCCTACTGACATGATTTGCTTTTATCAGTGTTTGCATCAATAAAAGAGCAAGTGCAGTTTATGCCTATTCTGGGAAAAAAAGTGAGTGAGCTTCATCTCATTTCTGTATTTCTTACATTCTAGTATTAATTCCCTAACTTATGTAATTTAAAATAAATTTCACATGTATGTACGGTATATAAGTTTTGCAATCTATTATTGAAAGAAAAAGAACTTTTTAATCAGTGTAATTACATAACTATCTTAAGACCTGGGGTTTTGAAGTGATAGACATAAACCTGTAATACTACAAATATTTGTAAAATATTTATTTCACGATAATTAAAAAATATTTATGTTCTTTAATTAGTTGACTGAGGGAATGCATTATTTTTATTTCTACAGTTGGAAAAATTGAAAGAGCCAATTAACCAGAAATAGCAGTTCCATACTCATTGTTATATTAGCCTCATATTATCTTTTACTCAGACCAAGCCAGCAGACTTCTACCTGCTTCAAATATTACTTCAAATGCATTCATTTTTATAAAACATAAAACTTGGCAAGACATTTCCTGACTCAAAATGAATCAGTGACTTTCTACAATTAGGAGGAAAATGACCTGGCTTTCTAGCAGTCATCTAGGTACACTATGACCTCTTCCATATACAGATTTACAATTCATCTAACAACATGCAGCAGACTGCTTTTGATTAAAGCATTCCTTGTATCCCTAGCTGTTACCATGTTAGTCTGTAATAGTAAGACCCTTCTATCACTATAATGCATCCTTTTGCCTACTTGACCTTTAATATTTACTTTCACTACTCACTCTCCTCTCTATCATGCTCTCTATAAATATGTATATTTTTATATTCTATTATATACATATATGCAAATTGGTGTGTGGATCAATACACTGATTTACATACATATATATGCTATATATATATGTCATGGTTAATTTTATGTATCAACTTGGCTAGGCTATAATTCTCAGTGATTTGGCCAGATTTCTAACTGGTAGCTGTAATGTAATGTAATCACCCTCCATGATGTGATCTGATGTCATCAACCAATCAGTTCGTTTTAGTTGGGTTCTTGAGAGGAGCAAAACCAGTGAGAAGTATATATATATAAATATGTAGAGAGAGATTTACTTCAAGGAAATGGTTCATGCAATCGTGGGGACTGGCAAGTTCCAAATCTGTATGTCAGGTGGCTGGAGACTTCTGCTGGCTCATGGGTTGTGGGGGCTGGTGAATTCAAAGCTACACATCAGGCAGCAGGCCGGAGATTTATGCAGCATTATGTCTCAAGATCCAGATGTTAAGCAATGAGAAGAGTGCAGGATTGAGAAACATAAAACTGCCAGAATATCTATTTATATTCTGGAGGCAAACCACATCTCCAAGGAAACTTCCTTTCAAATGATCAATTAATCACATTAGATCACATCATGTACAGTTATTATATTGCATTGCATGGCATTGCATTACATTACTGACCAGCAACAAGTCCACTATCTGACCAAACCACTGAGAATAGTAGCCTAGCTAAGTTGACATATAAAATTAACCATCACAATCCACCCTTTGTCAACTTGGCACCTATGCATATCTCCTTAAACCATATATAATCTTCACATAAAGACAATTATGAAGTCATAGTTCCACCTAACATGATATAATCAACACACATACAACCAAAAATGTACTAACCTCTTTTACATCTACTATTTTTTAATAAGTAATAAAATAATAAGTAATGGATTATGGTGTTGGATAAGAATATTGAGTGTACCAAGGACTGAGAGAAAAGTGGAGTGCTGGTGGTGCAGTGGTTAAGAGTTCAACTGCTAACCAAAAAGTCCACAGTTCGAATCCATCAGCCACTCCTTGGAAATCTTATGGGGCAGTTCTACTCTGTCCTATAGTATCTCTATGAGTTGGAATCAACTGAGTGGCAATGGGTTTGGTTTGTACAGGCCAGAAGAATGAACAAATCTATCTTGAAAGAAGTACAGCCAGAATTCTCTTTAGAAGTGTAAATGGCGAGACTTCATCTCAAGTATTTTGGACATGTTATCAGGAGGGACCAGCCCCTGGAGAAGAACATCATGCTTATAAAGTACAGGGTCAACAAAAAAAGAGGAAGACTGTCAATGAGATGGATTGGCACAGTGGCTGCAGCAATGGCCTCAAACATAGCAATAACTATGAGGATGACACTGGACAGGGCAGTATTTCATTCGGTTGTACATAGGGCCACTATGAGTCAGAACCGACCCAATTATACCGAACAACAACAGCAACAACAATGTGATCATGAAGGGGACAAAAGATATTTGTTACATATGTATACACACACATAAACATATAGATCAAAACAATTATAGTCCTCATTTCTTCAACTGATCACTTGGTTGTAACTGGTATTTAGAACTACCTTCTTCCACTACCCATTCAATGTTCCCTCTCTCCTCAGCAAGCAGCTTAGCTGGTTGTGGTTCTTTGCCTGGTGAGGTGATTCAAACCTTCATTCCTGAAGTTTTCTGGGACATTAGTATTTCTGTCAGAATTGGGTTATTGTAGTTTTCCATAAATGTCAATCACAGGGCACAGTAGTACTAAGAGACACCTTATGGGTTCTCCTATATTCCAGACATACTCTTCTTTACCTCTATTATGTAATAAAAGTCCAATTTCCTATTGATAATCAGAATCAATCACACCAACCAGTAAGGCAACCCACTTCTTTGCCTGTTGATTGAGAGGAGGACAAAGCGGTCAAGTGATATTCTTAACTTCCAGTTCAATGGAATCAGTGTTGTGTCTCCTGATGGGTGCATTCATCCCTTTGAAACTAAGAACTCTAGACCAGCAGAGCATAGGATCACAGGGACAGGGAGAAACATTTTGTGAGTGAGTCACAAGGGGTAATAATGAGTGCTATCACTCTCATTTTCAACCCTTGATTTCTGGACCTGTGATTACTGGCTATGGAAGAAACACCACCATATATTGGATGCTGGTTTAGAGCATATACAGCCTCCTGGAAGATAATGCCCCAGACCTACAAGGTAACGTCACCTACCTAGTGCCATAATTTAATCTTTAAAAGGCTATTCCATCATTGTATCAATCCAGCTGCTTCAGGATTATGGAGAACATGTTAAGACCAGTGAATTCCATGAGTATGGGCCCATTGCCATATTTCATTTTGCTGTAGAATAAGTTCCTTGAACTGAGTCAGTGCTGTGTGGAATATCATGACAGTGGATAATGCATTCTGTAAGTCTACAGATAATACTTCGGGCAGAAGCATTTGGTGCAGGGGAGGCAAATCTGTATCAAGAGAAAGTGTGTATTCTGGGAAGAAGAAAATGATTTCCTTTCCATGACGGAAGCAGTCCAAGTAATCAACCTGCTACCAGGTTGCTGGCTGATTGCTCTGAGGAATGATGTCATATTGAGGTCTCTACTTCTGGCTGATTGGACACTCAGCTGTGACTATAGCCAAGTGGCCCTTGGTTAGTGAAAGTCCATGTTTCTGAGTCTGTGCTTAACCTCCATCCTTGCCAACATGGCAAGTTTGTTCATGAGCACATCGTGCCATGACAGGAGTGGCTAAAGTAAGAGGATGACTGGTAGCCACAGAACGTGTCATCTTATCCACTTTATTGTTAAAATCTTCCTCTGCCAAGGTTACCCTTTGGTGAGCCTTCACGTGAAATACAAATGTCTTTACTTCTTTGGCCCATTTAGAGATGTCTTTCCACATACCTCTTCCTCATACCTCCTTTTCACCAATTTTCCCATCATGTTCCTTCCAAGTCCCTGATCATCCAACCAAACCATGGGCCACAACCCTTGAATTAATATACAATTGCACATCTGGTCATTTCTCCTTCCAAGAAAAATTAACAACCAGGTGCACTGCTCTAAAGTTTGCCTACCGGGAGGATTTCCCTTCACCATTGTCCTTTGAGGAAGCTCTAGAAAGTGGTTACAGTGCTGCTGCTGTCCACTTTCAAGCGTTGCCTATATACTGAGCAGAATCATCTGCAAACTAGACACAAGTTTTTCTTCCTTTTTCAATTCCCCATGAGGCCATAGGTGCAGGCTGGGAGAGAGAAGGTAGTGTAACAGGAGTGGGGATCATGGGCATTTGTGCCACTTTCTCATGTAACCTATTGTGCCTTCAGGGCCTGCGTGAGTGTGATCCTTTGCAAATGACTTCCATTGGATGATGGAGTGCTGCTGACCACATTCAACTTTATGATTTTGTGTGTCACACAACACACAGTTTATGATGGGCAGCTCAGTTCACATGGTAATTCTGTGGCCTATGGTTAAGCCCTCAGTCTCTACTGAGGCCCAGTAACAAGCCAAAAGCTGTTTCTCAAGTGCAGGCTAGTTATCTGCAGAGGATTTCAGGGCTTTGTTCTAAAATCCTGAGGGTCTGCACCGTGATTCAAAAATAGGGGTCTGCCAAAGACTACAAGCAGCATCTCTATCTGCAATTTATACTTCAAGCACCATTGGATCAGCCAAATCATCTGGCCAAAATGGCAGAGCAGCTTGCATGGCAGCCTGGACCTCTTGCAGAGACTTCTCCTATTCTGGGCTCCATTCAAAACTAGCGGCTTTTTGAGTTATTTTGTAAATAGGTTGGAGTAACACACCCAAATGAGGAATGTGTTGCCTTCAAAATCCAAACAGACCCACTTTTAGTTAGGAGGAGCCAGATGCAATAATTTACCCTTAACTTTAGAAGGAACATTTCAACTTGCCCCACACCACTGGACTTCTTGAAATTTCACTGAGGTGGAAGGTGCCTGAATTTTGTAATGTTAATTTCCTACTCTCTAGCATGCAAATGTCTTACCAATAAGTCTAGAGTAGTTGTTACTTCCTGCTCACTAGGTCCAATAAACATATTGTCTTCTATGTAATGGAGCAGTATAATTTCTTGTGGAAGGGAAAGGTGATCAAGTTCCCTGCAGACTAAATTATGACATAGGCCTGGACAGTTGATATACCTTGAGGTAGGATACAGCAGGTATATTGCTGGCCTTGTCAGCTGAAGGCAAACTACTTCTGATGGTCTTTAGAAACAAGTATCAAGAAAAAGCCATTGACCAGACTAATAGCTGCAAATCAGGTACCAGGAGATGTATTGATCTTCTCAAGTAATGAAACCACATCTGGAACAGCAGTTTCAAATGGAGTTATCACCTAGTTAAGTTTACAATAATCCACTTCCTTCTCCAAGATCCATCTGTTTTCTTCACAGGCCAAATCAGCGAGTTGAATGAGGATGTGGTGGGAATCACCATCCCTGCATCCTTCAAGTCCTTTATGATGGCACTAATCTGTGCAATCCCTCCAAAAATGCAGTATTGCTTTATGGTTGTGATTTTCCTAGTAGAGGTGGCCTTTCCTACCATAGTAGGCTTCACTCCACATGTCAAGTATCCAATGTGGGCATTCTCTCAGTTGCTGAATATGTCTATTCCAATTATGGATTCTGGAACTGGGAAAATCACTAAAGGTTGGGTTCATGAAACCACTGTGCTCACTGATCTCTGTATGCCCCTCCTCTGACTTGTGGACCACAGAGATTTTTTGTGTCTCCAGGAATTAGTGTCACTATAGAGCCAGTGTCTAATAATCCCTGAAAAGTTTGATTATTTCCTTTTCCACAATGCACAGTCATTCTAGCAAAAGGCTGTAGATCCCTTTGGAGAAGACTGGGAGAAAGATTAACAGTTTACATTTTTAGCAGCATAGTAGTGTCCTTCCTCAAGGAGAATCAGCCTCCCCTTCATTCAAGGGGTTGTGGGTCTGTAAATTGGCTCAAGCCTGGGAATTGATTGAGGAGACATTATTCTCTATTTTGGCAATTCAAGTAAGACTGCCATTCACTTGTCCAAGAACTTTTCTGTTTATACAGATCAAGTAAATATTTAGTAGGTTTCACGTCTTTTTCACTCCTGTGGACACCATGACTAATTAGCCAACGTCATTAGTCCATGTTAAAGAGGCTATTCTGACTACTGCTATAACCCTGCTGTCCATACGGTAACCACGGCCATCTTACCTTTGGCAGTTAAGTGCCATCACTTGACACTTTCCACTCTGGAATCCAATCTACCTCTTTGTAGTTACGTATCCCAACGCAATGAGGGCAATTCCTACTATAATATCTGACCTTCATAGAAGAGTAATCACAGCACTCTTCAAGAAGGCTGGAACTCCCCTCACAAATTTATTTCTCACAGTTGTGGTGAAAGATGTGTCCTCTAGGTATTCCCTTGGTAGGTGGGTGGATCTGACATGATAAATTCACTCTAACTTTCCAATTTCCCTAAGCCTTGGATACCTGCTGGTGCCATCCACCAAGGTAATTCCAGCATTGCAACTTCATTTAGTGTATGCTGCCTTTTGGCTCATGTTTCAGTTAATCAACCAAATAAACTGCTAGATCCTTTTCTAACCCCTTGAGATTAAACACTGAATGAAGAATGTATGCTTAGTGGGCCCATATCAATAAATTCAGACTGATACAACTTTATGTAGCACCATTATCCCACACCTTTATAGCCATTCCCACACATATTCCCCAGATTTACATCTGTATACTTTAGAAAATGCAAGTAATTAATTTGGAGTGCAGCATACTTCCTCATAAGTCATACTTGGTATGTCACTTTTTGGGGTCTGTTGGGGCTTGATTCTAGTTATGGATCCAGAAGCAAAGACAGTGGGGGTAGATCCTGAGGTCACTGAGCAGTGTCTTGCAAGGCATTTGTCTCAGACAATGCCTCAGGCAAAGTTTCTTCAGACAAAACTGAATTTGTGTCTTCAGATTGGGGAAAAAACGAAAACAAACAAACAAAAAGAACCAAAACTCATTGCCTTTGAGTTGATTCTGACTCAAGTTAAAATATAGGACAGAGTAGAACTTTCCCAGAGGATTTCCAAAAAGCAGCTGATGGATTTGAACTATCAACTTTTTGGTTAGCAGCTGAGCTCTTAACTACTGTGCCAGCAGAGTGGGGTGGGGGTCTGATTTTACCGGCAAAGGTGGTGTAGCAGACAAAACTGGATTAATCTCTTCAGTTAGGGGTAAAAGGACTGGTTCTACTGGCAAAGGGGAATTAACAGAATTTAGAGACTCACTGTCCCCAGCTTTAAGGTTATTTTCCTATGGGTCCCATTCCAGTATTTAGGATCCCATTTTTTTTCCCAATCAATGCCCTCGCTATAACCTCAGACTCTTTTCCAGGTTGAGGATTCAAATGGCTTTGTAATTCAGCCACTATGAGATAATATTCTGTGCTTGGTTTTCAGCCATCTCAGCTCTGTTACTACAAGAAATAAGGCTTTCTTTCAAAGTAGAAATAGCAACTTTCAGATTCTTTATCTGGCACTCAAGCTCATGTTTTACTTTTTCCAGTTTATCCAGTGAATGTAGGAGCAACAAGCCAGCTTCATTATACTCATAAGTTTTACAAAAATGTTTGAAGGTATGAAATACTCTATCACCCAGAGCCTTATCTCTCACAAGTATTTGGTTAAGAGTATCCAACGGTGATGATATCTTGAGTGTCTCTAATGCAAAATCATGCCATGGATTGACAGTGCCCCCATTACTTCTGGAAACAGAATCATTAGTACCTTCAAATGTAGCCATGCTTGATAACCAAATAAGAAAACTTGTCCTTAAGATTTTGTTTCTCTAGCATCACTCTTGGTACCAAAATGTCTTAGCTGAGTTCTCTAAAGTAGCAAAACTAGTGATACGTATGTATCTCTATATATCTCTATCTCTATCTATCTATCTGTCTGTCTGTATGTCTATTTATCCTATCTATCTATGTATCTATATTTACTGCAGTGAAATGGCTTACACAAATGTGGAGGCTGGCAAGTTCTAAATTCGCAGCTCAGGCAGCAGGCTGCGGACCTCTTCTGGCTTACAGGGTAGCAAGGGCTTACAAATTAAAATCTCCAAGTCAGGCAGCAAGCCAGAGACTTCTGCAGGCTTACATCCCAAGAACTGGAAACCAGGCAATGAGAAGAGTGCAGGGTCAATAGAGAGAGAGTTTTGCCAGAATATAAGAAAATAGAGTTCCTTTCCTTGTAACAGCACTGCTACCCTGGTGACTACAGCCAGCTTTGTGTTGTGGTGGGCCTTATTATTACTTCATAAAGAGGGAAAATCATTAGCAGTCATAAAAGAAGAGTAGATGTTGTTTAGTGGAATTGCACAGCTGGCAGTAAAGCAAAGAAATCAGGGTAAAACAAGGATAGTGACTCTGTAAGCAGTAGGCATATGCCGAGAGAAAGTATCAAGCAGAAAACTTCCTCCTATCAAAAAGAAATTCATCTCTGTAAATCTTCCAGGCAGGTAAATGCTCACATGGTGTACTATATAAATCTGTATTTAGTTGTAATCCTTGGGTTTGGTTAGTATTTTTCTGTCCTTCCTGTCCTTGCCTCTATACGGAGAGAGAATGCTTTGCAGAAAGTTACTATGTCCTAGTTATATTTGATTTGATAAACTGATGAACAACTAGAAATTCTGAATCAATCTGATTCTAAGATCATATAGAAAATAGTATTGTTTTTTGATTAAAAAATAATTTATTAACTCTATAAGACCAGGGTGTTTGCTTGTTGTTCCATTTTTTGTCCTCAGCATACAGAACAATGTCTAATACATAGCCGAAACTTAACAAATACTCAAGGAATTGACTTGATCTGAATTGAATTGAACTTAAAAAGAGAGCAATTCTGGATTGATTTTGTTGTTGTTCTCAAATTAGAGAGGATAAGTGCAAAAGTATGTAAGCATATGTCTTAGTCATCTAGTGCTGCTCTGACAGAAATACCACAAGTGGATGAGTTTAACAAGGAGAAGTTTATTCTCTCACAGTCCAGTAGGCTATAAGTCCAAATTCAGGGCATCAGCTCAAGGGCAAAGCTTTCTCTGTCAGCTCTGGAGAAAGGTGTGTGTTATCCGTCTTCCCTTGTCTGGAAGCTTCTCGGCACAGGAACCTCAGGTCCAAAGGACACTTTCTGCTCCTCGCACTGCTTTCTTGGTGGTATGAGGTTCCCATGAGTCTCTGCTTGCTTCTCTCTTTTATATTTCAAAAGAGATTGGCTTAAAACACTATCTAATCTTGTAGACCTCATCAGTATAACTACCGCTAATCCATTTTATGACATCATAGTGATAGAATTTACAACACACAGGTTAATCACATGAGATGATAAAATGGTAGACAATCATACAATACTGGAAATCATGACCTAAGCAAGTTGATAGATATTTTGGGGGGACATAATTCAATCCATGACAGCATAATACGACACACATCCTATCTTTTGGAGGATAGTAGACCCAGAAATAATGTGTTTTTTCTGAATCTTCTCATTTCGACAATTTTATCCTTTACCATAGACACGTATTCTACAACAGTATATGCACACACTCTACTACACCATGCAGAGATGTAATTCTCATTACCTCTTTAAACAGACACAATATTTAAGCATCTAACTTCATGTATTTGTATATTAATTTTATAATTGATAAAAAAAATCATACTTATCAAGTTTAGAGCAGTAGGTCCAAATTCATCACCAAAACAAAGCTAAATGAGATTTTTTTTTTTTTAATTCACCTTTTCCATTATGGCCACTCTGGAGTTTCATCATAACTCCTGTAATTCTACATTGCAATAATTTGATTATGTTTATTAAAATATGTTGAACAATAGTCTCCTTCAAAGTAGAACCAGACATATAGTAGTCTCTCAATTTGTGTTCCTTGAGTAAATAAATAATTAAGTGATCAGTTATACACTCAAAAAGATATTAGAAACCTATGCTAACTTGTGGGGATATAGTGTTAAACAACACATGGTACTTATTTTAACAGTGGTTCTATACAATGAATACAAATTACATAATTAGTAATTAAAAGTGAGTTAATTGCTACAAAAGAACACCTCATAACTCCAATAAAGAACACTGTGTAACCCCAAACCAGTAAGATCTAATCTAGCCTGGAAGTTCTGAGAAGCCATCCTGAAAACAATGGTGTATCAGCCAACTATCTGAAGAATGGCTTAAAGTTATTTAGACCTAGAAGGTGTAAGTCATATCATGTACGGAGCAAACTGCATAAGCAAAAGTGCTGAAGTGACTAGAAAATGGCACATTCTAGGAACTGAGTGTATGGATCTTGTTGTGTATGGAGCTGCAAACAGTAGGGGATTGAGGAACACAAAAATAAGGTTAGTAAGGTACAGCAGCTAGATTATTCAAGGTGATATACTGATGTGTTTTTATTTTTTTTTTAGTTTAGAAGCAATAATAAAGCAGGATTATATCCAGGGGAACATCTGACTGCATTGTGGACCACTGATTGGAATAGGTCTAGATACAAGTGGAGAGATCAGTTAGTAGGCATTGCATTAATTCACATAAATGGTGATAATGTATTTAACTAATTTTTTTGTTGCTTTTTTAATGTGCTTAGTGCTTTATATTTTCTTGAAGCCTCCTACAACCTTAAAGTATAGTATGCTCATTGTTTTTATATGAGGAAACATGTTTACCAACAAAACCATTGCCATCAAGTAGATCGCGGTTCATAGCGTATCTCTAGGACACAGTAGAGCTGCTCCATAAAGTTTCCAGGGAGTGGCTGGTGGATTCAAACTGCCAACCTTTCGGTTAGCTCAACTAATATTTTTGTGAAAGATGCACCATTGAATATTATCTGCATCAGTGTGTTTCAAACAGTTGAAACTGATGTTTACTTCAGGTGTCATTCTTTTTCTATTTGTAGAAAGAAAAGACTAGCTTCATGTATAAATGCTAACAATAATAATTCATTGACAAATTTTCAGTTACATCTGAAACAGTCCTAACGTTCTCACTCAAGCTGTGTTGATAGATTTCTGAAACTGTTGCTCTGCTTGTGGTTCAATACATTAAGTTAGTGCACTGTGACAATGTCCTTGTCAGTTTGACTTTCGTTTGCATTCACTGTTACTTTCTCTCTTCCTTTAGCAATATATAAATACAATGGGCAATTCATAAATTTAATTAGAAGTGAGAATTCAATTGATAATTTTTGAAAGCCTGAAGAAAATACGCCTCCTCCCATGGGCATCTTGAATACAAACTCAGCAATCATTGAGAGAGATTGAAGAAACAATGTACAAAATTACCTATTACAATTGTTCAATCCATGGTGGAATTACAGCCATACTATATTGTATAACAAGACACTTCTATAATGCCAATCATCACAAATTCCAATATTTATATTATTTTCTCTAAGTTATTATCTTAAAAAAAAAAAAAAAACATTGCTATTGACTCAATTATGACTCACAGCAACCCTATAGGATGGAGTAGAAGTGCCCCATAGGGTTTCCAGTGAGCAGCTGGTAGATTCGAACTGCCAACCTTTTGGATAGCAGCCATAGCTGTTAACCACCGCACCACTAGGGCTCCAAGTTATTATCTTAGGCACATATTATGCTAATTAAATTGTTTCAGAATAAATGGGATGATAAGTAGGATAATAAAATAAAAAGAGTTTGGGTTAAATTGAGTAAGTGATAGAATAATCTATAATTATACATTTTAGATATTTGCTTATAATTAATACATTTTAGATATTTGATGAAAAATGATCTATTGAATACATATGCTGAGATATTTGTACAATCAAGAAGCCATGCAGATTCTTATCTGTATAGTTATAATAAGCTGGATTAATAAAATGGATCCATCATCCAAATATATTTTGTAAGATATAAACTTTTGAAAATCTTCAGATAGCTCTCCTGCCATCCATATTTTCCAAATTCATATAAATGTTTCAAGCGCTTGCACTTACAATAGCACCTAATATCTCTGTTTTTTTTAAAGGCTTAAATTCATTATTAAATTGTAAGAAATGCTCTGTGCAAGAAATCAGAAGGAAATTAATATTTTTTGTCTAATGTATACTAAAATACATTCGTAAATTTACAATGTTTTGCTTGGTAGTTATAGTAAAAGTAGTCATTTGTACTTTATTTCATGGGTATAATACCAATAATCAGCTGTCTTTATTATGCCTCAAACTTGCTTATATACAAGCAGAAATTATCCACTCTTTGAAGGTACTGGCATTATGAAGCCTATTACAGGAAAATAAATACAGAGCCCTTATAAAAGTGATTTTTTAAATATTTAAATTGTTGTTGTTAGCTGCCATGGAGTCGGTTATGACTCATAGCGACCCTACGTACAACAGAACAAAACACTGCACAGTCCTGCACTACCCTCACAATCGCCGTTATGCTTGAGCCCGCTCTTGCAGCCGCTGTGTCAGTCCATCTGGTTGAGAGTCTTTCTCTTTTTCACTGACCCTCTTCTTTACCAAGCATGATGTCCTTCTCCAGGGTCTAGTCTCGCGTGGATAACAGGTCCAATATGCTTGAAAAGAAGTCTCGCCATCCTCTCTTCTAAGGAGCATTCTCTCTATACTTATTTTAAGACAGAGTTGTTCTTTCTTCTGGTAGTCCATGGCATATTCAATATTCTTCAACAACACCATAATCCAAAGTTGTCAATTCTTCTTTAGTCTTCCTTATTACTTGTCCGTGGTTAAGTGCTATGGCTGCTAACCAAAAGTTCAGAAGTTTGAATCCACCAGGCGCTCCTTGGAATCTCCATGAGGCAGCTCTACTCTGTCCCATAGGGTTGCTATGAGTCGGAATCCACTCTACGGCAACTGGTTTTTTTTTTTTTGTTTGTTTGTTTTTTTAGTTCATTGTCCGACTTTCACATGCGTATGAGGTGATTAAAATACCATGGCTTGCATCAGTTACACTTAGTTCTCAAAGTGACATCTTTTTCTAGTCTTTGGCTGAAGGGTAAACCCCATAAAGATTTCAATACTGAGTTAAAAGGATGTGCAAGGGTCATATTCTCAGGGATTCTACAGTCGCTGTCAGACCAGCAAGATTTTTTTTTTTTTTTGTGAATTTGAATTTTGTCCTACATCTTTATTCCACTTTTTCCAGGACCTTCTACTGTGATCCCAGACAGAGCAGTCGGTGGTGGTAACCAGGCACCATCTATTTGATCCGGACTCAGTCTGTTGGAGGTTGTGGTCCATTAGTCCTTTGCACTAATCCTTCCCTTGTGTCTTTGGTTTTCTTCATTCTCCTTTGCTCCAGCTTGGATGGGACCAGTAGATGTACCTTAGATGGCTGCTCACAGGCTTTTAAGACCCCAGATGCTACTCACCACAGTCAGATGTAGAATATTTTGTTTATAGACTATTTTATGCCAATTGAGCTTGATGACCCCTGAGACCATGGTCCCCAGCCCTCAGCCCAGTAATTCAGTCCGTCAGGATGTTTGGATGTGTCTGTGAAGCTTCTATGACTTTGCCGGGATCAAGTAGTGCTGACTTCCCCAGTACAGTGCACTGTCTTACCCTTCACACAAGTTACCACTTATCTACTACCTAGTTAGTGTTTTTACCTCCCTATCCCTGTCCTCCCTAGGAACAATCAAAGATTATTTATTTCTGTTTGTAAATCTTTTCATGAGTTTTTATAATAGTCGTCTCATACAGTATTTGTCCTTTTGTGATTGACTTATTTCACTCAGCATAATGCCATCCAGATTCATCCATGTTGTGAGATGCTTCACAGATTCATCATTGTTCTTTATTGTTGCTTAGTATTCCATCGTGTATGTACTATAGCTTGTTTATGCATTCCTCCATTGATGGATGCTTAGGTTGTTTCTTTTTGCTTTTGTGAATAATGCTGCAAAGAACGTTGGGTGCATGTGTCTATTGGTGTGATGGCTCTTATTTCCTTAGGATATATCCCTAGGAGTCAGATTGCTGGATCGTACGGTATTTCTATTTCCAGCTTTTTAAGGAAACGCCATATCATTTTCCAAACAATAATACACATGAGGAATGTGCTTCATTGTTCAATCATGTACATAAGACTAGTGGCTACACCAGCCCCACAGCAAAGACAAGAAGGCAGGAAAGGACAGAAAAACTGGACAAATAGAAACAGAAACCCAGTGTGGAGAAGGGAAAGCATTGACATATCACGGGGTTGGCAACCAATGCCACAAAAGAATTGTGTATTGACTGTTTAATGAGAAACTAATTTGCTCTGTAAAATTTCACCTAAAGCAGAATAAAAAAAATAAATAAACAAAGCAACATATTTGCTTTCTAACACTTTAAAGAGGTCTTTTGCAGCAGATTTGCGCAATGCAATATTCCTTTGATTTCTTGACTGCTGCTTCCATGGGCATTGATTGTGGATCCAAGTAAAATGAAATCCTTGACATCTTCAATATTTTCTCCATATATCATGGTGTTGCTTATTGGTCTAGTTGTGAGGAACTTTGTTTTATTTAGGTTGAGGTGTAATCCATACTGAAGGCTGTAGTGTCTGCTCTTCATCAGTAAGTGCTTCAAATTGTCTTCACATTCAGCAAGGAGGTTGTGTCATCTGCATATCACAGGTTGTTAATGAATCTTCCTCCAATCCTGTTGCAGCATTCTTCTTCATATAATCCAGCTTCTCAAATTATTTGCTCAGCATACAGACTGAATAAGTGTGGTGAAAAGATACAACCCTGACACACACTTTTCCTGAATTTAAACCACGCAGTCTCTCCTTTTTCTGTTCAAATGACTACCTGTTGATCTATGTACAGGTTCCTCATGAGCACAATTAAGTGTTCTGGAATTCCCATTCTTTGTAACATTATGATCCACAGAGTCGAATGACTGCATCTTTCTGGTATTCTCTGCTTTCAGACAAGATCCATCTGACATCAGCAACGATATCCCTCATTACATATCTTCTGAATCCAGCTTAAACTTCTGGTAGTTCCCTGACCATGTATGGCTAGAACAGCTTTTGAATAATCTTCAGCAAAATTTTACTTGTGTGTGATATTAATGATGTTGTTTGATAATTTCCACATTCTGTTGGAACACCTTTCTTTGGAATGGGCACAAATACAGATCTCTTTCAGTCTACTGGCCAGGTAGCTGTCTTCCAAATTTCCTGGCATAGACGAGCGTGCACCTCCATTTGCTGAAACATCTCAATTACTATTCAGTGAATTCCTGGAGCCTTGTTTTTCACCAATACCGTCAGTGTTTGGGCTACTTCCTTCGGTACCAATTGTTTTAGTTACAGTGACTCTGTGTATTACTTCAATCTTCTTTTGATGCTTCCTGTGTTGTTCAATATTTTGTACATAGAATCCTTCAGTATTGCAACTTGAGTCTTGATTTTTTTCTTCAGTCCTTTCAGTTTGAGAAATGCCAAGCATGTTCTTCCCTTTTGGTTCTCTAACCCCAGGTCTTTGCACATTTCATTATAATACTTTCCTTTGTCTTCTCGAGCCTCCCTTTGAAATCTTCTGTTCGGCTCTTCTACATGATCATTTCTTCCATTTGCTTTAGCTACTCTATGTTCATAAGCAAGTCTCAGAATCTCTTCTAACATCCATTTTGGTCTTTTCTTTCTTTCCTTTCTTTTTAATAACTTTTTACTTCTTCATGTATGATATCCTTGATGTAATTCCACAACTCGTCTGGTCTTCAGTCCTTAGTGTTCAGTGTGTCAAATATATTCTTGAGATGGTTTCTAAATTCAGGTGGGATATATTCAAGGTCATATTTTGGCTCTCATGGACTTGTTTTAATTTTCTTCTGCTTCATATTGAACTTGCATATGAGCAATTAATGGTCTTTCTGCTGTTGGCCTCTGACCTTGTTCTGATGGATATCGTTGAGCTTCTCCTTCATTTCTTTCCACAGATCTAGTCAGTTTGATTCCTGTGTATTCTGTCTGGTCAGGATGCCAGTTATGTTGTTGAAAGAAGGTATTCACAATGAATAAGTTGTTTGGTCTTGCAAAATTCTATCATGTGATCTCCAGCACACTTTCTATCACAGAAGTCATATATTCCAACTACTGATCCTTCTTCTTTGTTTCCAACTTTTAAATTCCTATTGCCAGTAATTATCAATGAGTATTGATTGCATGTTTGATCAATTTCAGACTGCAGAAGTTGGTAAAAATCTTCAATTTCTTCATCTTTGACCTTAGTGGTTGGTTCATAAATTTGAATAATATCGTATTAATTGTAGGCATATGGATATTATCCTATCACTAACAGTGTTGTACTTCAGGATAGATCTTGAAATGTTCTTTTAGAATTCTATCCAAAACTTTTATCTTATTACAGGATAAATAAATACAGAGCTCTTAATAACAGTGCTTTTTAAAATATTTAGTTTGATACAAATCTATGTCATATGCATGCTAAGATTTAACATACTAAGAATATCTAATTAAAATTTTAAATATATTTATATTAAAAATACAATATTGTTGTTGTTAGGTGCCCTTCCTTGAATCTGTTCTGACTCAAAGTGACCCTGTGTATAGGAGAAGGAAACACTGTCCGTTCCTGTACCATCCTGACAATGGTTGCTATGTTTCAGCCCATTGTTGGAGTCACTGTGTCAATCCGTCTTGTAAAAATACATAGGTATGTGGAAAAAGTAATACCCATTACAAATTTCCTGCATGTATTATACAAATAAATACTAATGCTTCAGTTGCATTTAACACTCTACATAACCCATTGCCCCTTGCCGTCGATTCTGACTCATAGCTACCCTGTATAAGAACCAAGTAAAGTTAGTCTACAGAGACTTAAAATATTTTAATTAAAGCACAATTTCTAAAGTTGAAATGAGTCTTTTTATTTTTAGACGCTATAGCAATTCAACCCATTGCCGTCGAGTCTATTCCAACTCATAGTAGAACTGCCCCATAGGGTTTCCAAAGCTGTAATCTAAATGGAAGCTGTCTGCCACATCTTTCTCCCTAGGGGCAGCTGGCAGATTCCAACTGCTGACCTTTCTTTTAGTAGCTGCGCACTTAACCATTGTGCCACCAGGGCTCTGTGATTCAGGCTTCTAACTAAAAGGTCAGCAGTTCAAATCTACCAGCTGTTTCTTAGAAACCCTGTTGGGCCAGTCTACTCTGTCCTATAAGGTTGCTACTAGTCAGAATCGATTTGAAGGCAACAGGCTTGGTTTTTGGTATATAACAATTTAAACATAAATATAAAATTATTGGTTGCTATTTAATTTATACCTCTTTTAAAAACTTTCTCCATTCTTATGCTCTAGATATGTCTCCCATAAATAGCATAGGCAAGTTTCTTCATTTCAGACAATCTTTGCCTTTCCAAAGAGGATTTTAAGCTATTTACAATTTATACCATTGCTGATAAAACCGTATTTTCTATTTGCCTCACTTGTCCAATGTTTTATTTTCTCTCCTTTTCTTTCTTGTTATTTTTTTGTTTGCTTTTTTTTGTAAGTGGATCATTTTTCACTATTTTCTTTTCTTTGTTATCTGTTTGGGAGTTATATACTCTGTTCTTTTTCTTTAATAATTACCCTAGAAAACATAACACATGTAATTACTTAGGTTTAACATTAATATACCGTCTTTCTGAACAGAAAAAATGACCTTAAAATACTGTAACTCTATTTTCCTCTTTCCTGCTTATATAGAAACTGTTTTATTACACATATTAATTGTACCTTGTTAGATTGAGTCATACAATATATTTTTAGTGTACAGCTAATATTCATTTACATTCTCCCTCATTTTATTATTTTTTTACTCTATTTAATCTGTTAAAAGTATATCTTTAAGAATATTCTTTAATAAGTGTCTGTTGGTGACAAGCTGTCTTCATTGTTGATAGGAACATTGATTCTATTTCCCCATATTCATGGAATTTATTACCTTTGAGTTTAATATTCTGAGTTTAGTATTCACTCTAGGTGAACAGTTTTTGGTTTCAGTGCTTTGAACGTATTGTCTCTGAAGAAAAGCCAACTATGAATTTGACAGCTGCTCTTTGAAGACAATATTTCTTTACCTCTAGTTGCTTTTCAAATCTCTTTGTCTTCGTTGCTATTGTGTAGTTTCCCTAGAATGTTAAAAAGTGTAAAATTGTTTTAACTATTTTTATTTTTGCTTGTTATTTTCTAATTTTCTTTAATTTGTGAATTGTTGTCTTTCATCAATTCTGGACAATTATCAATTATTATCCCTTCTTCTGAGGTTTTAATTATTCATTATTTGTTATTCTCTAACTTTTTTTCTACTTGACTTTCTGTGATGCATTCTGTATAGTTTTTTTTATATGTATCTTACAGTTCATCAGTTCTTCCATGTCCAATTGCTGTTACATTCATCCGCTCAGTATTAAACATAAATTGCTGTTTTTATCTTCTAGAAGTTCTTTTTATTCTTTTATAAATACACCTTGTATCATTTATTGTGCCATTTTCCCTGCAAAAACAAACGTTTTACATTTATTTACTTAAACATATTAAATACATTTAGCTTATTTTATTGAATATTTTCTCTTCCTTCCTTCCTTCCTTTCTTTCTCTTTGTTATCTTCTACTATCTGCTTTTACTGTGTGACTTTTTTAGAGCTCTTTCTTAATAATGGTTAACTTTTTCTCTGTGTATTCAGATATATATATATTTTTAATTATGACATTCATTTTTCTTGAAATCTAACATAGTTAGTTTTTTGAGATGTGAGATAAATTTCAGTACATCCAGAAGGACATGTGTGTTTCTCTGTATGTGTTTTCCAGTAGCTACCTGCTAGCACTACCTGTTCTGCATTATTCTAGAATAAATTATTTTCTTGGTAATTTTATCACCTATATAGTGTATATTTAGGCTTCACACTTACACGAGGTTGGCTTGGAGTTTTAATTTAGGAGCTTTTTTTCCCTCGGCTTCTTGTCAATATTCAGTTTTTCTTGCAGTTATCTTGCAATATTTTCTATCACATGCTTATACTTAGAGATTTTTATAGCTGTGGCTTTATGTGGGGAGAGGGAGTTTATTAGAATCAGAACAAATATATCATAAAAATATGATGGCGCTGTTTGTGCCATTGACTTCTGTAAATATTTTAATGCTTGTTGCTTCTCAAAGTTCAATGCAAATTCAGACTTCTCCTGGTGACTTTGTGAATAGGAGACATCATGCACCCTAGATATGGAATATAGTTTCACTAAAATTCAAAGAACCCTGCTAGTCTCTGAGTTTCTTGTCAATTTGCAGGATCTATGAGAGAAGATATGTTATTCTTTGGAACTTTATTTATAAGAATGATTCTAGTTGCTTCAGCCCATGTAATTCCCAGGAATTTCATAGATTGGGATGGACTTAAATTATACCTAGATATATCAGCCAGCCTCTAGTTGTCAAACTGATCACATGGTCCTTAACTCCTCTTCAGCTTCCTCATATAATGAAGCAATTACCTTGACATAAAAAATGTAATGTACTAATTTGCTCTTAATATTTATGAAGTCCAAGTCCCGATGCACTAGATTATGGCAGTATTCCAACAAATTCAGATTTTTCTGTGGCAGTTCAGAGAAGGTGTTCCAGTTCACACAAATTCAAATGTTGCTGGACAGGACAATGAAACAGGAATGGAGACGAGGCACGTTGTTCTCTAGGTTATAAATGTTTTTTCACAGTGATACAGATTAGCAACTGTGAAACTACATATATATTAGATTTAATAAAATAAGTATACATATATAATTTCCATATGTAATATATAGTGTATTTATCTGTATAAATATAGAGAGTATATATATAGATACTGTATATATATAGATACACACACACACACACATATATATATATATGTTCCAGCTCCCCATATGGTCTTCAGTGAAACTGCAGTGTGAGTGGCCTAATTACCTCTGGGCAATTAGAAATGCCCTGACTCTCCAACAGGTCTTCTCTGATACCACCCCAGCATCGACAGGGTGGAGTGCCTTGTTACTGCCAGGTGTGGAAGATGCCCATGTTCTCCATGTGTTTTCCACTGACACTGTCTTGGTGAGAGGAGTGGGCCTTGTTAGTGGTCATTAGGGTTGAAAATATCAGAACTCTACTTGACCATCTCTGACACCACTCTGGTGGGAGAGAATGTTGCAGTACATTGTTGCAGTCTTACAAGGGTAGAATTATGGCTTCCCCATTCAGCATTTGTTGGAGTTTGTGGAAATGGATTCAGTTTTGGTCTGTGTAGTTTCGTTGAAGTAGAAAGATTATTGTCTGAAAGTTTTAGACAAAATCTGGGATATATGAATCAAAAAGAAACCATAAGGAATCTACAACCATATTGTCCTTTAGGTTCTGAGGTCCCTAGCTGTTCTGCATTCTTCCTTCCATGTTTCAAAGTTTCAAGTTTGGTCACCAAAAAGTACATCATCATGTAAAATGCAGAGTTTTTAAAGTTATCCATTTAATGCTTCTTGGGACAGAGGCTACTCACGAATATTTTCAGGGTCTCAGCATTTTTGGGATGCTGCTTTTCCCACTAAAAGTATTTGCTGCCCTCCGGTGGGGGAATGTGTAACAGTGAAAAACAAAATAAATGTCCTTTGGAGAAAATGCACTAAGATATAAGTCTTATGTATGAAGTAGTGCATCCAGGAATTGTGATTAGGTCAAATTTTTGTCTCTTTTGGCTTTTGTACAGCTAGATAATCCTTGTAAGCATATCTATGGCTTCCTGTGTAATAACTGGGAAGCCATGGTGTGTTTGGTTTTTTTTGGGGGGGGTCATATTTGGAAAATCAGAGGTATCCAATGTAACCAAGTAAAAGGTGCTGGTTATGTATGACAACTTTAACGTTTTTTTGGCTGCACGTGCCCCACAAAATACTATGTATGAAACTGTTAACATTCTTTAGGATATATGTACTCCACAAAATATGTATCAAAATCCATATTTCATAACATAAATTCAGAAAGACTCCTTAATTCAGCATACCTTCCATTACTGAAAACACAGCATATCAAAAAAAATTTAAAAGGAGAAAGTAATAGGGTCTTTAAAGGATTATGTCAAGGGAGAGAAACAGGGAAAAGTGTATCAAGTGCATCTTTCCACAAGTGGAAACCACTCTTATTTTAATTTTGAGAAAAAAAACGTACTTGTTTTTATTAAATAAATAAATAAATAATATGCTGCCCCAATAGAAAAATGAGATTTTACATGAAGGTGTGAGAGAAACCTGTGGGTTTTTCTGAATTCATCTATAAAATTTTTCAAACAAGTATGCACTAAACAAAATTAGACTGAAATTTAGAGTCATTTGGCATTTACTGGAAAAAATATAAGGCACAGTTATACATATAACAAAATATCAAAAGAAATAAGGGAAATCTAATGTAGTCAAAATCAGCAATTAACACTTTATGTCATCATTTCTTCTCTGTTGGCATTTATACCATATATTTATGTGATGTTAAATAATGTCTTATATAAATACACCATTAATTTTGAAAACACAAAATCTATTGACAGAAGGTTTATTATTTAGTTATTTCAGAACTATCCTATGATCTAATCAGTGAGTTCTGTTTCACAAATTTAAATCCCCCTAAGACAGGCACAGAAACCCTGGTGGCATAGTGGTTAAGTGCTACAGCTCCTAACCAAAAGGTCAGCAGTTTGAATCCACCAGGTGCTCCTTGGAAACCCTATGGGGCAGTTCTACTCTGTCCTATAGGGTCACTATGAGTCAGAGTAGACTTGACGGCAATGGGTTTGGTTTGGTTTTAAGACTAGCACAGTGCTAGGAACTGGCTTTATTAACCTAATGGGTATTCTGATAATAGTCTCTAGAGGTAAATCCAAAGGCTAAAGGAAAAAAGAAAAGCCATCTCTTTGACTTCATAAAAATGTAAATACTACAACATATATTCTCAAATATGTTTATATCACACTTACAGATTTTAAAATTCTTGCCCTGAAATTTACTTGAAAATGCACTTATTGATTTTAAAATAATGATATAGATAATCTTGTGTCTCAAATTGAAATTTTCAGTGATTTTTGAATTCAGTCTCAACTGAATCCTCTTTTAGCTATAGTGAGAACAAAAGAATGTCACATATAAGTTTAGTTCTAAGAGTTCTCAGTAGAGTCATGAATCAAACATTTCATTTTTAAGGTAGAATCCCAGTGTAAGATGTCTTGATAAACAGCTTTCTGTCACGTGAAAAGAAGTCAAGTGATTCATTTATGTTTAGAAATTTGACCAATTTAATCCAAATCAAGCAACTGGACAGAGAAATGTGCCATAGGCAAAGGTACCAAACCCCATTAAAGTCAATTCCGACTCAAAAGGACCCTATAGGACAGAGTAGAACTGCCCCTATAGGGTTTCCAAAGCTGTAAATCTTTACGGAAGAAGAATGCTACATCTTTCTCCTGTGGAGAAGCTGGTGTGTTAGAACTACTGACTTTTAGGTCAGCAGCTTAATCACTGCATTACCAGGGCTCCTCATAGGCAAAGATAGGAGCTTGTAATTCTGTGCTGTTTTTCCCAGAGAACTTGATGGTGTCTAAGCAGGCCAGCCATTTCCCTTTGTCTTGCATTCTGTTCTCACACACTGTGCCAACCTGCCTTCCAAACACATTATCTCACTGTGCAGCCAAGTTATAGGGCCATCTGGTACATTTAGCATTCCAGAATACTGTGAGAGTCTTGGAGCTGTGGTCTCTGAGAGCCTGAATAAAACACTGTCCCTAAGCTAATAACTTGACAACTGTATTTCAATCAACATATATATCATTATGATTACTCAAATCCTCATTATTTAATCTTTGTTCTCAATTGTTGTGACTTTATGTATAACAGAACAAAACGTTACCCGGTCCTGCACCATCCTCATAATCATTACTATGTTTGAATTCATTATTTCAGTCACTGTATCAGTTCAGCTTATTGAGGGATTCCCTCTTTTTTGCTGACTCTCTACCTAACATGACGTCTTTTGCCAGCAACTCGTCCCTCCTGATGACATGTCCAAAGTAAGTGAGACGAAGTCTCACCATCCTCACTTTCAGGAAGCATTCCGCCTGTACTTCCTCCAAGACATATTAGTTAATTCTTCTGGAAGTCCATGGGATATTCAATATTTTTCACCCGTATCACAATTTGAATGCATCAATTCTTCTTTGGTCTTCTTTTTTCATTATCCAGCTTTACCATACATACGAGGAGATTGAAAATACCATGACTTGAATCAAGGACTTCTTAGTAATCAAAGTGACATCTTTGCTTTTCAACACTTTAAAGAGGTCTTTTGCTGCAGATTTGCCCAGTGCAACAGGTTGTTTGAGATCTTGACTGCTGCTTGCATTGTGGCACTGATTGTGGAGCCAACAAAAATGAAATCCTTGACAAATTTGATATTTTCTCCATTTATCAAAAGGGCGTTTATTTGTCCAATTTAAAAATTTTTATTTTCTTTATGTTCAGAAGTAATTTATGCTGAAGGCTGTAGTCCTTTACCTTCTTCAAAAGGTGCTTCAAGTCCTCTTCAGTTTCAACAAACAAGGTTGTGTCATCTGCATATCTCAAGTTGTTAATGAGTCTTTCTCCAATTCTGATGCTGTGTTCTTCTTTATACAGCCCAGCTTCTTGGATCATTCATTCAGCATATAGATTGGATGAGTAAGGTGAAAGAATACAACCCAGCCAAGCATATATCTATCAGTATCTATGTCAATATCTATCTATGCGCACACACCCTCATAAACCAACTTTGTGGAACTTTTTACAAGATGTGAATTCAAATCTTGCTGAAGTCTTTTCAAGTTTAGTAAACAACAACTCTGTCTTTCCAGTGTTTGTTCAAAACTCAATTCCTCTCTTTCTCTTATAGCCTATGTCTTGGTTATCTAGTGCTGCTATAATAGAAATAGCACAAGCGGATGGCTTTAACAAGGAGAAATTTATTCTCTCACAGTGTAGTAGGCTACAAGTCCAAATTCAGGGAGTCAGCTTCAGGGGAAAGCTTTCTCTCTCTGTCGGTTCTGGAGGAAGGTCTTGTCATCAATCTTCCTCTTGTTCTAGGAACTTCTTAACACAGGAACCTCCAATCCAAAGGACCTGCTCTGCTCCCAGCATTGCTTTCTTGGTGGTATGAGGTCCCCCACTCTCTGCTCACTTCCCTTTCCTTTTATCTCTTGTAAGATAAAATGTGGTGCAGGCCACACCTCAGGGAAATGCTTTTACACTGGGTCAGGGATGTAACCTGAGCAAGGGCGTTACATCCCACCCTAATCCTTTTCAGCATAATCCAATTTTGCCTCATTAACCTCAGGGAGAAATTAAGATTTACAACATATAGGAAAATTATATCAGTCACAAAATGGAGGACAACCACATAATACTGGGAATCATGGCCTAACCAAGTTGACACATATTTTTGGGAGACAAAATTCAATTCATGATAGTCACATATGATTATCATAAAAGCCATTCAGTTCTAATTCTGAAGCACTTTCTGACCTCTAATTTCTCTTATCGAAGCCTTCATTTTCTTTTATTTGTTATATTGAAGTTGCCTACCAACTGATCTTCATGACCCTACCCTTGCTTCTGTATAGTCTATTTCCTTTCTTTTAATTGTACTTTAGATGAAGGTTTACATAACAAATAGTTTCTCATTAAACATTTAGCACACATAATGTTTTATAACAATGGTTAACAACCCCATGACATGTCTACACTGTCCCTTCTCGATCTTGAGTTCCCTATTACCAGCTTTCCTGTCCTCTCCTGCTTTCTAGTCCTTGCCCCTGGACTGTTATGCCCCATTAATCTCATTTTGTTTTATGGGGCTGTCTAATCTTCGTCTGAAGAGTGAAGCTCAGGAGTGACTTCATTATTGAGCTAAAAGGGTGTCCGGGGGCCATACTCTTGGGGTTTCTCCAGTTTCTGTCAGGCCAGTAAGTCTGGTCTATGTTTGTGAGTTAGAATTTTGTTCTACATTTTTCTCCAGCTCTGCCTGGGACCCTCTGTTGTGATCCCTGTCAGAGCAGTCAGTGGGGGTAGCCAGGCACCATCTAGCTGTACTGGACTCAGTCTGGTGGAGGCCGTGGTAGTTGTGGTCCATTAGTCCTTTCGACTAATCTTTCCTTTGTATCTTGTTTTTTTCATTCTCCCTTTCTCCCAAAGGGGTGAGACCAGTGGAGTATATTAGATGGCTGCTTACAGGTTTTTAAGACCCCAGACACTACTCACCAAGGTAGAATGTAGAACATTTTCTTTATAAACTGTATTATGCCAATTGAGCTAGATGTTCTCTGAGACATGGTCCCCATAGCCCTCCACCCAGCAATTTGGTCCCTCAGGGAGTTTGGATGTGTCTATGGAGCTTCCATGACCTTGCCCTGTACAAGCTGTGCTGGCTTCCCAGTATTGTGTGCTGTCTTACCCTTCACCAAAGTTACCACTTACCTATGTATAGTCTACTTTCAGTATAGCAATAAGAGGAATCTCTTACAAATGTTTGAGTCAAATCATGTCATTATTTTACTCAAAGTCTCCAATGACTTGTCATCTAATAAAAGACTAAGTCTTAACAACTGCCTTTAAGTTACAAATAATCTGTATACACACTCCCTCAGTTATCTAGTGCTGCTGTAATACACATTGCACAAGTAGGTGGCTTTAGATACAGAAATTTATTTTCTCACAATGTCTATTTTTTATGAAGGCTAAAAGTACGAATAAGGGTCTCAGCTGTATTGATTTCTTCTTTGTCAATAGCTCTGGGTGTTCCATGGTTCCTTGGCATTCCTTGCCTTGTAAATGATCCTCACATGGCTTCTGTCTTACCCCTTGTGTCGTGTGAAAAGAATTCAAGTAACTGTGTTTATTCTGTTTCTTTTTTAATAACTCAAAAGTGATTATGTTTACTATCCACCCTACAAATGCCATGACTTCATAAACATAATAATAATAAAAAAAATCTATTTCCAAACAGGAGCACATCCACAGATACAAGGTCCAGGAATACAACATATTTTGGGGGGACTCAATTCAATCTATAACACCCACTAACTTTCTGACATCATCTACTGCAAGAGTTCTTTGCATTTATTCTTTTCCTAACTTCCTTGGCATCTAGCAGGCCATTCACACACCTGCCACAGATGTTGTTGATCCATCTGCCTGAAATAATTCTTTCTTACAACCTTCAAATCATTGCTCAAATATCATAGTATCAAAAAAAAATTGCATTATTCTGTATAAAATAGCAACTCCCATCCTCTACACTTCTAATTCCCTTGTCTAATTGTATTTTTCTTCATAGTACTATCACCATCTGACATAAAATATACCTGTTTTTATTGAATGGAAGATGTTAATTATAAGACGTACTATTTATATACATATATATATATATATAAGTGACAGCAATAGCTTGCAGTTAAACTATGACATATTACTTTCTTATCACTTCAATATTTTTATATTTTTTTACTTTTTAAAAAAGGCCTCTTATATACTCTTAAATGTATATGTTTTCTTACTCATTAACTCTTATGGTTATATAAACAGGAAAATAAAATATCAGTCAAGGTAATCCTAAAACTTTTCTATATTTAAAACTATATTCCACTTAAACATTTTCTGATTCATTGTCTTTGATGTTTACATTTTTTCCAAACAATGATATACTTTGTGACATCAAGAACTTTGCAGATGCAACATTTTGTAAAAGAGTGTCCCACTTTGTCCCTATGACTTCTTCAAATCAGCTGATGCCCTGTTTTGATACTTTATTTTTTTTCTTACTCTATGAAGATCTGGCTGAGTCCTATCCTCACAAAACACAAAATCCAAGTGGCATACAGTAACCATTTATTCCCATGCTCAAAAATCTGTTGTTTAGCTGCTTTGATCTGTTTCTATGTATCTTACTCTGGAACCCATTCTGGAGGTGCCCATTAGCTACCTCCTGTATTTTCTTCTATGGTAGAAGTTGGAGATACCAGACAATGAATAACAACATGTAATGCCTAGGATCAGAACTGTCACGCTGTTATTTCCTCTAATATTTCATTGTTCAATAAAGTTGGTTGGCAAAAAGTTCGACATTAATGGGATGGAGAAATGTACTCATCCCACAGAGGTCATTAATAGTAGTAATAGTATGGGGTGATTGTGATGAGGCAATAAATATTTATTGAATAATAATTATACCTACATATCCTCACAAGTATTTTTAGGATCTTTCTCTTGGATTACTCAGATTCTCCAGACATGTTCTTCAGGTCTTTGAGCTAAAGGATAAAGGCTTAGCTGTCAGAATTTGAAAGCCAAGTGCATGAATTTACTCCAAGTCTCAAAATTCAATACATCGCTGTTATTGACTGAGTTGTGTCTTCCCAAAACATATGTTGGAATTCTAACACCAATGCCTATGGATGTAATCCTGTTTGGGAATAGGTTTTTCTTTGTTACGTTGATGAAGCCTTATAAGTGTAGGGTGTGTACTAAACTTAATCACTTCTGAGTTATCAAAAAAACAGACTGGACATGGAGATAGGCATACCAAGGGAAAGACAGAGGACACTCAAGGACCTTCTATAAGCAAAAGAGTGTCAAGGATTATAGGCAGACACCAGAAATAAGAGAGAGAGTCTTACAGAAGGAATCAACAGGAAGACCTTGATTTGGACGTTTAGCTTCCAAAGCTGTGAGAAAATAAATTTCTGTTTTTTAATGCCACACATTTGTGGTGTTTTTGTTACAGCAGTGCTAGGAATGTAAGACACTGTTTCACCCACTCTAAATAATTAAACTCCAAGTTTATGCCCAGCTCTGTGAACGGGTTAAGAGATCTGTGCATCTAACTGCTTACTTCACAAACTTTCAACCCTTCCTCCTGTTTTTGCCTTTCTCTTCTTTCCTACATACAGTGACTCTTGGTTGAAACACTGAGCTTTGTGCTTTGTCAAAAAAATCCCAAAATGTAGTGACTTAAAATGGATTTTTGTTGTTGTTGTTGTTGCCCATGATTCTATAGGACAACAGTTCGAGGTGGGCTCCATCACGATGGCTCATTTCTGATTCATATGTTGTTGGTTGGGCTTACTTAATGATTGTGCCTCAGCTGGAACAGCTATGTGTTCTTTCATTCTCTACCCCTATGCGTGTTCACTTGGCAGCAACATCTCAGGAAGGTGAGAGTGGAAACTGCATGATCTCTTTTTGCCTAGGCAGGCCTCCAACAGTGTCATTCCTGAAACACTTATGTTCAAAGCAAGTCACAAGGCTGATCCATATTCAAGGAGTGGGAAAATAAACCACATCTCTTGATGGAAGGACCTACAAAGTTTGTGTGGCCGTTAGCAATCTCTCTAGAGAATCCAGCATAAGACAGCCATCAAACAATTCAGTTTCTTGGATCTCTTAACACAGTTCTCTAGAGAAGCAAAACCAGTAAAGCACATAAATATACATATAGAGAGAAATTTATGTTAAGGAAATGACTGACATGGTTGTAGAGGTTGGAACATCCCAAGACCGTGGGTCAGACTGGAGGCTTTTCCTGATTTACGTAGCTGCAGGGGCTGGTGAACCCAAGATCAGCAAGTCCGACAGCTTGGCTCTTGCTCACAGCCTGCGAAGACCAACAAATCCCAAGATTGGCAGGCAAGGTGGCAGGTAAGCTGCTAGTTCAAGTCCCAAGAACTGGAGGTCAGATGAACAGGAGCCAGCTGCCGAATCCAGTGGGAGCAAAAGCCCACGAGCCTTGTCAGACAGTCTACCTATATTGGATGTAGACCACACCCCCAAGGAAATTCCTTTTCAACTGATTGGTTACTCACAGAAAATCCCATCATGGAGGCAATCATATTATATCAAATCTCAACATGGAGGTGATTACATCATTATGCAACTGCCAAATTTACATCATAACTGCCAAGCCACTGAGAATCATGGCCCAGCCAAGTTGACTCATAACCTTAAATATCACAGAGAATTACCACTTACCCATAAAATTTATCCATCTTCCTTCAGTTTGTTTCTGCTGTCTCCTCTGCCGCTGGGTGTGTACTTACTGTTCACTTTCCCTGGAATGCTCTCCTCTGAAATATCTAAATGGCTTTTCACCTCACTTCCTTTATATTCAAAAATTATTTTTTCAGTCAGGTCTCTACTGACTATGAAATAGCAACCCAGTCCTGATATCATTCTCCATTCCTCAATTAGACTTATTTCTCTCCATAGCTGTTGCCAGTCTCTGGCATTATATGTAATTATTAAAAAATTCATAAAGGAACTAATCAGTTATTTAATATTATCTAAGTTATTTTCTCACATGTGAATTGAAGGAATTACTGAATTTAAAAGGGAAATTAATATTATATGCCATTTTTTGCTAAGCATTGGGATTCCCAGGTTCTAGAAGGTTGATATAAAACCTGGCTTCTGTTGTCAGGGAGTTTACAATCTAGTGGGGGGTCACAGATCTGCTAGGGTAAATGAGTTCCATTCAAATACACTTATAAAAGTGTTAGGACATTTTTCTATCTCAGGGAAACAAAGATCTTCACAGAGTAGAAAGTATATGAACAGGGCTTTGAAAAGTGTGTAAAATGCCGGGATGGTAAAGGAGAAAGGACTTTCCAGTCAGAGGGACTAGCATGTGCAATAGCACAGAATTGTGAACATGTATTGTAGGGCTGAGTAGAGTAGTTGATTAGGTAATGTTGACAGGGAAAAAATAGGTTGCCTTCTAATGATGATTTATTTTTTTATCTCTTTGGATTTAAAATATGGAGAAAAACATGAACACATATTGCATCCTTTCTTCCAAATAATTATGCAGGCTAGTACAAGTTTATAAAAATATCTGCTATCAAGCAATCTGTTTTAAATAATTTTTATTTTGCAACACTTGTTTGTGTATGTTTGTTGAATTTATTCACACCTCCCCATCTTCAGTTGAATGCAGTGGCAAAGTACTTAGTTTGTTCTTCAAAGGATTTTGTAGAAGAGTGAACCTATAGTTTCTGTTCTTATATTTACTTTTGTTTGTTTTTTTTTAAAGAAGTGAGTCAGAGGTATAATTGGTTTTATGCTGGGCACTCAATGGTTTTATTCTTGCCCAGTTTTCTTAGTGACCTGAAGACAAACAGTTTAATAAAAAACCAATCATTCTAGACTAACAATATGGTACTATTTATCAAACGTAGACAAAATATTTATTTTAATCAGTTAAGATGACATCAGTGTTGATGTTTAGTTTTTAATCTGAGCATCCTTAATACATGTTCTTCATTTTCAAAATAGAACAACTACTCTATCCTTGAAAAAAGACGGTATAATTTTATAATCACTCACAAGAGTGGCAAATCTAAAGTAATTGTATTTGTTATGTAGTTGTAAAATCATTTTAAAAATAATGAGCTCAAAATCCCACTATTATTTGAAAATTAAATTATGACTATCTTATACTTTATTTTATCTTTGCCAAGTGTATAGGAATAAGCAAGTCCAAATACACTTTCTGCATTTTTTTTTTTGGCTAAAAATCCGTATTTTGAATCTTCTCTGTTTGAATCACATGGTCTCTTCTTTGATTCCAATTAACCATTGGTCTAAAATAATTGCCTTTGAGTATATATTTCCAGTCTGTATCTTTATCTCCTACAATGCTGGATAAAATATTAAGAATGTATTCTATGTATGAAATTAAAATAAGAGATATCGGTATATATTCTTAAAAGAAGTATTTGACAAGAATAATATTTCAAATTCAATATATTCAAAAATTATTTAATTGCAATGACTTATCAAATACAAAACTGTCTAATGTAAATTTTTTCTCTCTGAATTTTGATCTAAAAATAAAATGAACTAAAACAGATCTGTTCACTAAAGGACGCCAACTAGGTGTAAATTAAATTTTTGTTTTGATATAAAGGATTGGCTCCCATTTACAAACCATAATATTTGCATCTTAACATATATCTAATTTTGCCTAACTATTATGGATTTTATACATTTGATTCACACAAACATGTCCAGAATTTTAATTGGCCTTATCTACTAATTAGAAGAAAGGAAATTTACTAAAATCTCAATTTTTATTGATGCGTAATTTAAACAACTGCATTTGCTAAAGTGGCACATTATTCTACCTATTGTGTGACACACTATAAGAAGCTGTGGTTATATTATACTACTTCATCAAATGAAGCTTTAGAACACTATTTAAAAGAGTCAATGTAATCTGTATTTTTATCGTAATGACAGTGTTATTTTGTAGCTAGTTTGGTGTTTGATTTGCTTTGGAACTGATTTCAAGGGATATAAAAAAGTCCAAGCACAAGAGGGATGCCAGGTATAGATGGATAGCAATCAATGCTTTAGGAAATAAATGAAAACATTACCTAACAAACAGTACTTTTAAAAGTCAGAGGGTATTAAATCTCTTTTGAAGTATAGTTAGCCAAACATTGCTGTGGTAATGCCTTTAAAATTTCCTACATTCACTTTACTTTATATAAGCTCTTTTGCCATTTTGTGGTTCTGTTCTACACTAATGACAAAGCTTTTGCATACATTTGAAAAGCAAATAAAACAAAAGTTATTTTAAGTAGACACAAATGTCTTTTAAAATCATGTAGCATCACAGGAAATAGAATCCAGTAATTTTTTCAATGAAAAGACATTATTAAAAATGGCAGTTATGCAAGTTGTTATTTTTATTGTTAAGTGCTGTCCAATAAGTTACAACTCATAGCAACCCTATGTACAACAAAATAAAACACTGCTTAGTCCTGCACTATCCTCACAATCTTTGCAGTATTTGCGGCCATTATTGCAGGCACTGTGTCAGTCTGTCTCCTTGAGAGTTTTCCTCTTTTTGGCTGACCCTCTACTTTACCAAGCATGATGTCCTTCTCCAGGGACTGGTCCCTCCTGATAACATGACCAAAACACTTGAGATAAAGTCTTGCCATCCTTTCTTCTAAGGAGCATTCTGTCTGTACTTCCTCCAAGACAGATTTGTTGGTTCTTCTGGTAGCCCGTGGTATATTCAATATTTTTTGCCAGCACTGTAATTCAAAGGCATCAATTCTTCTTTGGTCTTTCATATTCATTGTCCAGCTTTTACACGCATATGAGGCAATAGAAAATACCAAGGCTTGGATCAGGCTTACCTTAGACCTCAAGGTAATATTGTTGCTTTCTAACACTTCAAAGAGGTCTTTTGCAACAGATTTGCCCAATGCAGTATGCCTTTTGATTTCTTGACTGCTGCTTCCATGGATGTTGACTATTGATCCAAGTAAAATGAAATCCTTGATATTCAATATTCTCTCCATTTATTAGGATATTGCTTATTGGTCCAGTTATGAAGATTACTGTTTTCTTTAAGTTGAGGTGTATTCCATATGGTAGGCTGTAGTCTGATCTTCCACAGTAAGTGTTTCAAGTCTTCTTAACTTTCAGCAAACTAGGTTCTATCATCTGCATATCGCAAGCTGTTAATTAGGATTCCTCCATTCTTGATGCTGGGTTCATCTACATATAGTACTTCTTCTCAGATTATCTGCTCAGCATACAGACTGAACAAGTATAGTGGAAGGATACAACCCAGATGCATAACTTTCCTGCTTTAAAATCATTTATTATCCCCTCATTCTGTTTGAATGACTGTCTCTTGGCCCATTTACAGGTGGCTCATGAGTACAATTAAGTGTTCTGGAATTCCCATTCTTCCCAAAATTATCCATAATTTGTTATAATCAACACTGTGGAATGCCTTTGCATAATCACTAAAACACAGATAAACATCTTTCTGGTATTCTCTGTTTTCAACCAAGATCCATCTGATATCAGCCATGATATTCCTCATTCCACATCCTCTTCTGAATCTGGTATGAATTTCTGGCAGTTCCCTGTTGATATACTGCTGCAATCGCTTTTGAATTAATTTCAATAAACTTTTACTTGTGTGTGATATTAATAATATTGTTCAATAACTTCTGCATTCTGTTCAATCATCTTTCTTTAAAATGTGCAGACAGTTGGCCAGGTAATTGTCTTCCAAATTCCTTGGCATAGATGACTGAGTTCTTTCAGAATTGCATGCATTTGTCAAAACATCTCTATTGGTATTCTGTGAATTCCTGAAGCCTTGTTTTGCACCAGTGCCTTCAGTGCAGCTTGGTCTTCTTCCTTCAGTAACATCGGTTCTTGTACACATGCTACCACCTGAAATGGCTGAATGTCAACCAATTCTTCATAGTACAGTGACTCTGTGTATTCCTTCTATCTTCTTTTGATGCTTCCTGCATCATTCAATATTTTGTCCATTAAATCCTTCAATATTGCAACTGAAGAGCTTAATTCTTTCTTCACTTATTTCAATTTGAGAAATGCAGAGAGTTTTTTCTCTTTTGGCTTTATAACTCCAAGTCTTTGTACATTTCATTATAATACTTCAATTTGTCTTCTTGAAACATCCCTAGTGGTGTAGTGCTTAAGCCCCTGGCTGCTAACCAAAAGGTCAGTGAATGGAACACACCAAAGGCTCTGCACAAGAAAGATGTGGCGATCTGCTTCACATAAAGATTATAGCTTTGGAAACCCTATGTCTTCTCTAGCCACCCCTTTGAAATCTTCTGTTGAGCTCTTTCACTTCATCATTTTTTCCTTTTGCCTTAGCTACTGTACATTTAAGAGCAAGTTTCAGAGTGTCTTCTGACATCAATTTTGGTCTTTTTTTCTTTTCTGTCTTTTCAATGACTTCTTGTTTTCTTCATGTATGATGTCCTTGATGTCATCGCACAAACTCATCTAGTCTTAGGTCATTAGTGTTCAATGCATCAAATTTATTCTTGAGATGGTTTCTAAATTCAGGTGGGATATATTCAAGGTTGTACTTTGGCTCTTGTGGACTTATTTTAATTTTTTTCAGCTTCAACTTGAACTTACATATGAGCAATTGATAGTCTGTTTTGCACTCAGCCCCTGGCCTTGTTCTGACTGATGATATTGAGCTTCTCCATTATCTCTTTCCACAGATGTAGTTGATTTAATTTCTGTGTATTCCATCCAGTGATAGTCACCATTTGAACAGTCACCATTTATGTTATTGAAAGGTATTCCCAATGAATAGGTAGTAGGTCTTACAAAATCTGTCGTGAGACCTCTTGTGTTGTTTCTATCACCAACGCCATGTTTTCCAACTACTGATCCTTCTCCTTTGTTTCCAACTTTTTGCATTCCAATTACTAGTAATTATCAATGCATGTTGATGCATGTTTGAAAAATTTCAGACTACAGAAGTTGGTAAAAATCTCCAATTTCTTCATCTTTGGCATTAGGTCCTTCTTCCCAGTCTGTCTTAGTCTAAGAGTTCTGCTGAAATTTATTCTCTATTGGTTACCCTATTGGTATTTGAAAATACTAGTGGCATAGCTTCCAGGGTCTCAGCAACATGCAAGCCGCAACAGCATAACAAACTGACAGATGAGTGGTGGATTAGGCAAGTTAGCTTGTAGTTTTCTTTATCTGAAGCCATTTCGTTTCTCAACAGCAACAATAAAAAATTAGATTTCCTGCCTGGGGAATGGAAAATACACTGTTCTTATTTTTCTCTATGATGAGGAATGCAGGTTGTATTCTCAACTTTAGTTTTTCCAGAGAGTGAATGTTGGTTCTCTCTGAAGAATAGAAGTAGTGTGTGTTTGTTTCCTGGTATTTTCCTCTTGGAATATCAACCTCCTAATATGTCCATTCTTAGACTTTAAGTCTATCCTTTTATATATTGGTCAGTTTGCAGAGTGATTGAAGAGAGTAGAGTTCTGCCAAGGGGGGAACTTTTTGCTAAGCTTGTAATCTAAATTAACAGAGTGAGGTGGACAATTGAGTCAGTTTCTAAAACAAGAAAAAGAATCTTCCTGAACAGACTTCCATTGAATATTTTAGCCAGATGATGGGCCTCAGACCAATAATAAAGTTTTGATTAGAGTGTGATAATTTTTTTTATCCAAGTCTATAAATCTGATGACCTTAAGGTTGCCACAAATCAAATGAGCAATAAATGAATAGGTCAAATACAGAAGGTAATAAATAAAGAAAAAAGAGTCAGCAGGCTTAAAAATGTATGTCTATTCACGGTTGTGATTATTTGCATATGGAATTGAAGGATGAAAATAGATTTAAAAAAAATTAATAGTTTACTGAGTATATTGTACAATCAAATAATAAACAAACCTGTCCCCTAAAATCTTTTATTCAGTTTCTAATGCGACACTTCTTCTCAGACCTGTAACATCAGGAAGCAGTGGGAGGATGTTTTTGGCTAACAAGGAAGCATACTCTCAAGCAATAACTTCAGATGTACCATTGAGCATAATGAACAAAAAAGAATCTCCTCCAAGATCAAAGCCAGGGGCCATGAAAACCAAAGGATAAGGGAGTTGCTAGCAGAGAATCAGGGGCATCCTGTTGAGACAAAAAAGGAATCTTCTCTACATTTAGAATCTATATTATCTAAGTTTAAACTGAATGTATGTGTTAAACATAATGAAACAATTAATAAATGGTATAAGTTTATGAAAATAAATTGTTTCACTACTAAACACTGCAAACAGCAACAGGCGTTACATATATATTTTTAAATCAATCTCCAAATTGTACTTGAATATCAAATTTATTTATTTTCCTGACATATCCAAATAGAGATTATAAATTTGTTTCCATAGTGGTAACATTCATATACTAATTTTAATCTTCATGAAATACAGATTCATTCATATTTTACAGAATAGAGCTTCTCAGTCTTGATACTACTGTCATTTTGAACCAAATAGTTCTTTGTTGTGGGAACCTGGCCTGTGCATTGTAGAGTATTTAGCAGCATCCTTGGCCTCTAAATATTGAATCCCAGTAACACTTCCCTCAGTTGTGACAACCTAAAATGACTCTAGGTTTTCCCAGAGGTCTTCCTGCGACAAAGTTATCCTTGTTGAAAATTACTGCTCTAGAATATTGCCATCCTTTCACAAAAGGTCCTCCAAATGGCCTTCCAGAACCAGGAATACGTTCATATTCTTTTTTTCACTGAAGGATTTTCTAACAGTATCCATGTACTCTTCAGGCATTATTTAGAGACATACTACTTTTCTTTACCTTTGTGGTAGAGTGAATTACTTAATATGGTCTTTCTAGCCATAGTTTTTGTGACTTCCACACAATGATTAGCAAATAAGGTGCTTGTGATCCACCAAGGCAACCAGACAGCTTGCTCCTAATGCAAATAAGGTGTATGGAGCCAAGGATGGTTCAGGTTATGTGTCACCTTGGCTTGGTCATGATTTTCAGTGGTTTGGAAGCTATGCAATGATGTAGTCTTTCTCCATTTTGTTGTCTGATGTAGTTGTCCTTCATTTTGTGATCTCATGTAATTATATTCCATTTTGTAATGTGTAATAAATCCTAGCCTCCATGCCTGTGGTTATGGTCCTGTTTGGGAGTGAGTTGACTGTTATGTTAATAAGATATGATTAGGATGGGATGTATCCTGAATTACCACCTTCACAGAGGTTGTGACTCAAGTCACCACATTTACCCCAGCCACCACTCTTAAAATCCTTATTCAATTCACACTCTTGCACCACTTTGCAAACGTAAGGGAAGTTTCTTTGAGGGTATGGTCTGTATCTTTTATATACATATATATATATATGTATATATATGCATATATATATATATGTCAATGCTCTGGCAAAGTTCTCTCTCTTGCTCTGGATCCTGCATCTGGCTCATCATCATCTGACCTCCTGTTCTTGAGCCAGCAGCCTATCATCTGACCTAATTCATCACCTTCAGCAGCCTTGTGTGCCAGCAGCCTGTTGTCAGACCTGCTGATTTGAGTACGTCAGCCCCTGCAGCCATGAGAGTCAGGAGAAGCCTCCATCCTGTCCCTGACCCACATATTTAACAGTTGCCGGTCTAAACACCAGCTGCCACTTATTTGATGGTTTGTGAGCTCTGTGAGACACTGCAACATATTATGGAACAAAGAGATGGGAGGGAGAATACTGAAGGAGTAGCTGATATTAGAAATGATGGAGTGGCACAGCACTTTGGAAAAATTGGGCATTTGGGACATCTTTAACCTCTCCCTCATAGGAACCAGCTTTGTGCTGATCCTTATAAAAGAAAATATTCATTCAACCTTCCTGATTAGAAATTTAAAATATGTTTTTCTTTTATGACAATTTTTATCTCCTTAACATGACTGAAACAGATACCTCTGAAACACATTAGCAAATTTTTAAACATTCTCTCTCTATGTTAGTTCTTATTTCAGTGTCTATTAAAATTCAAGAGAGAAAGTGAGAAAGAAAGAAAAAGGAAAGAGAAGGAGGGAGGGAGGGAAAAAGGAGGAGAGAATTAAGGAATAAAGAAAGGAAGGAAAAAAGTGGAAAGAAGGGGAAAATGTCAGATTTACAATAGGAGTTCTGATATTTTTATTAATCATACCAGTTATATAACAGTGTTCTAGATATCTTGTATTTATGAGTTGGCTTTTGGTTTAGTTTTTCTGTATGAATAATATAAAACAGAAAATTGAACTGGAAAAAAAAAGAAACAATCTGCCTGAAATGGCTTGCATTAACTATGATATTAGAATATTGAAGTGGAGCATTCACATTTCACATTTTTGAGAATAAAAATGTGAAAATTGCATGACTCATGAGTCAGTACACATATGAATTAAAATAAAAAAGAGAAATGTGATTTTTACCTACAAAGCCTGTTTTGCAAAACTTTATCTGTACTTAATCATGCTAAGATGTTAGATTGTCAAATACCTGGTGGGAGAAAGTAAAGTTCTAGAGAGTGAGGCTCAGAGTATTTTCTTATTTCAGGGTCCAGATATGAATATTGATATCAGCAGTTGTTCTTATTCATAAATTCTCTATAGGAAAAGGAAGAGGCTGATATTTTTGTTGTTGCTGTTATTGCTATTGCTGTTTTTAAACACATACAGAGAACAGAAAATATTGGAGAGCTATTTTTATAGTATTGCTAACTAAGAAATTATGAAGGCTGAAAGAAAACAGAGAATTAGAGTGACTCTTTTAATGATTTATAATGAACAATATCCAAGTAACTTATGAGCTTTAGGAAGACAACTTCAACTTACTCCTCCTATTCTGTCAATTGATGTGGTGCTGGTTTTCAAAATCAATCAATGACTCTACTGACTTTTAACTCTGTTCCATGGCAGTTCCTTACTCAATCTTTTATATCATCTGCAAAGTGCAAAAGGCTATAAAACAAGTAGTCGCTCTTCCTCATTTGATGACTTTTATTCTTTCTAGTTCTTAACAGCAGCTAATCTTCTAGACTTTGACAGTAAAGATGAATTCTGTGTAAGGATTTATTGTCCACAGTTAGGCAGTCACTGCAGAATGCTATTCTCTGTGGTATTAAAAATCTATCAGTGCCATATGTTACCCACTGACCTACTCAGGTAATAGTTTTTAGGAGTATATTGGGGGAAGAGGTGTGGACTTTACGAGGATCAGTAGTTTATCATAACTTGAAAGTGTCAGAGAAGTTTGGAAAACAGTGTCCTGATTCATTAATTTATTAGATATATTTAATTAGCATCTAATATATGCCATGCACTTTCCCAATCTGATTAGTTCTGTGAAAAAAAAAATAGAGGCATGTGACAGAGAGTGGCATGCCTGAGAAGGAGATTTACATTGAGTAATCAGAGAACTCATCACAAAAGAGATGATATTTAGACTGAGACTTAGTTTACAACAGTATAACAAGCACAGAATAGTTGACAACAAATGATACAGACAGAAAAAAAATCTCAGGGAAGTTGGAGCTCTGACATTTACTGAGTATTTGGATGGCAATTGGCAGAGTGAAACAATAAAAAAGATAAAACATCTAAAATGATAAAAAATGTGAAATGATGCATCGACAATTACAAAATTTTACTCAGAGTCAAAACATGATGCATTATTAAAAGATAAACAAAGATGTCACCTTGAAGACTAAGGTACGCCTGACCCAAGCCTTGGTGTTTTCAATCACCTCTCATGCATGTGAAAGCTGGATGATGAATAAGGAAGACTGAAGAAGAATTGCTGCCTTTGAATTGTGGTGTTGGAGAAGAATATTGAATATACAACGGACGGCCAAAAGAGTAAATAAATCTGTCCTGGAAGAAGTACAACCAGAATGCTCCTTAGAAGCAAGGATAGCAAGACTGCATTTCACATACTTTGGACATGTTATCAGGAGGGATCAGTCCCTGGAGAAGGACATCATGCTTGGTAAAGTACAGGGTCAGTGAAAAAGAGGAAGACCCTCGACGAGATGGATTGACACAATGGCTGCAACATTGGGCTCAAGGGTAATGATTGTGAGGATGGCACAGGACCAGGCAGTGTTTCTTTCTGTTGTACATACTGTCTCCACGAGTGGGAACCAACTCAATGTCACCTAAGAACAACAATAACAAGGGCAGTTCTACTGTGTCATTTCAGTTCTACCCTGTCATTTAGCATCACTATGAGTTGAAATTGATTTGGCAGCAATGGGTTTGGTTTTTTAAGAGACCTGTAGGAGACCATTAAGTGGATTAACATGTGCATTTTGGAGTCAGAAAAATTCCCAAATTTGACAAAGTACATAAATGTACACATCCAAAAAGTTCATCGAATACCAAGTATAATAAACCCGAGGAGATCCACACCATACACATTATAATCAAACTGTCAAAAATCAAAGATGAAGAGAGAATCTTTAAATATGCAAGAGAAAAGAAAGTGTCACATACAAGAGATCCTCAATAAAGATAAGTGCCAATTTCTCCTAAGAAACCATAGAGGCAAGAAGGCAGTGGGATGACATATTCAACGTGCTGGGAAAATAACTAAATAAATAAAGTCAATCAAGAATTCTGTATGTGGCAAAACTTTCCTTTAAAAAATAGGGCAAAATGAAGACATTCCCTGACAAACAAACATTGCAGGAGGTCATCACCATCAGAACTCCCCACAGGAAATGTTGTAGGCTTCAGGTTGAAAAGAAAACACACTAGGTAGTAACTCAAAGCTATATGAAGAAATAAAGATCTCTAGTAAATGGGAAAACACAAATATGAAATATTTACTGTAGTTTTGTTTTTATTTGGATGAGTGTTTGCAGTACTAGGGAAATGAAAGAAATAGAATAGAGCAGTGGGAAAAGGCTAAGCAAAGGTAACATTTCAGCTAGAGTTTAGCTTCATTTTGTTACCTTGGAAAACTCTGGAATGTGAATTGTACCACTGAGTTGATCTCACATTAAGGCAAGAAAACAGACATTTTAAATCCCCTGCTAATCAATCAGGAACGCTGGTGGTGCAGTGGTTAAGAGCTCAGGTTGGTAACCAAAAGGTTGGTAGTTTGAATCCACAAGCCGCTCCTTGGAAACTCTAATAGGCAGTTCTACTCTGTCTTATAGGGTTGCTATGAGTCAGAATTGACTCAACAGCAATGGGTTTGGTTTTGGTTTATTAGTCCATCAAGAAGGTTGCCCCTTTGAAGAGATGGGGACATGAATTCCCAGTTGAGTTGGCCCTTTAGAACCAGAACAATTCTCAGCAAAACCAAGTCAAATCAAACCTGTTGCCATCAAGTTGATTCTGTCTCATTGCTACCCTACAGGACAGAGTAGAACTGCCCCACAGGGTTTCAAAGGAGTAGCCAGCGTATTTGAACTGCTGACCTTTTGGTTAACAGCAGAGCTCTTAATCACTGTGCCGCTAGGGCTCCTAATTGTTAGCAAAAGGGGCATAAAATGAGAGGCCATTAGAAGTCAATACTAACAGCATCTTAGGGGGTGGGTACACTTGGCAGTAAAGACGAACAGCACCCAATACAATCTACTCAGGTGTAATTGTTTCTCACTCTCAATTCACGTCACTTGCAGATTCTCCAAGATTTGGTTGGTCAAATTTACAGGAAAACTTAAAAGAAGCAGGCATTAGAGTAATTTAAATACCCCACTTCCACATTTGGTCTGGAGTCCATAACTGACACTTCCTCCGCCTTGATTTCTACAATCTCCATCACACTGAATAGCAGTTATTCTGCTGCTCTACTTGATTCACCTGGTTGGGTGAATAAGACCCACATTATTGAGGGTTCTGATCTTTTGATATCATTCCTTATCAGGCTGTGATTGCTGTGCTTACCCATTTCTAGTTGCAACTAGACATAGGAGTACCAAGAGTCATTCCATTTAAACGCCTAGTTCCTACGCACATTCTTCCTTGGCCGCACTATGTATATATTAATGACTTGCTTATGATGATCAGGATCATTGTCCCTGCCAGTATTGTAAAGTTTCTTCTTTACTTTCTAGTAGAAGTGCCTCCCACTAACTGCAACCCCACACCAGGAAGCAAGATTTCAAGTCTTATAGAACCTAAAGCTATAGGCATAGGAAACACAATTTCTCCAAATACAGTAGTTCCTAAAGTGATGGTGCCACAGTGATTAAGCCGTCAACTGCTAACCAAAAGGCCGGCAATTTGACTCCACCAGCACTCATTGAAAACCCTATGGGGCAGTTCTACTCTGTCCTAGAGAGATGCTATGAGTCAGAATCGACTTGACAACGGCTTTTTTTTGTTTTTTGCTTTATAGTGACTGTAATCAAAGTCATTCCCAGTTCCACCTTTTTGTTCCCAGACCATGTGTTTTAACAGTTGGGGACACAACACCATATAATGACAGTTGTTTTAAAGCAGTTACTTTAGTATTCATGAGAATCGTCTGGAAAGTTTGTTAAGTTTCTGAATACTGGGTCCTATCTGCAGGGTTTCTTTTTTGCTGGGTCTAAGGTGAGACTTGGGAGTTCGCAATTCTAATAAATCCCCAGGTAATGCTGCTGCTGCTAATCCAGCAATGAAATTTTAAAATATACTGGTTTAAGTTGTATATTCTGAACAATATTATCTTGCTATCACAAGATGCCTTCTCGAAGATGGTGTATCAGCTGTACCTCAAGAGGCCATTTGTTCCACTACTCTATCAGGCTGGCAGCTGTTTGAAAATGTGGCATATAGCAGGAAAAGTGGATTCTGTGGTTATGAGTATACTGTTACCCATCATCATTTTTGTAACATGGTTCAAGTAGTCTGAATTGAAGTCATGCAGGAGGAATATCAGTAGATCAGACATGCTCCGAACTTTTAAATAACGTTGCTGGCTGGGGCAGGAAAGGCAAACTCATTCTCAAAAGTTGTGTCAATCATCAGAAGGAAGAAATATGTCCCTTTACTGGTTAGAAAAGGAGCCCTGGTTGCACAGTGGTCAGAGCGCTCAGCTGCTAACCAAATGGTCAGCAGTTTGAACCCAGAAGCCACTCCACAGGAGAAAGATGTGGCAATCTGCTTCTGCAAATATTACAGCCTCAGAAACCCTATGTGGCAGTTCTACTCTGTCCTATAGGGTCACTATGAGTTGGAATTGACTTGATGGCACACAACAACAACTGGTTAGAAAGAATCCTATGTAATCAGCTTGTCATCAAGTGGCTGGTTGGTCTCCTTGGTCTTCATTGATGGCAAGTTAGACATTAACTAGTGACAATAGTTAAATCTGACTTGGTGAAAGAGAATCCATGCTGTTGGGCCAATGAGACATCACCATTTATGCCGACATGTTTACTTCATGAATGAGCCCATAACAAAACACAAGTGTTATTTAAGAAAAGAGCTTGGCTAACATCTACTGGCTGAGTGATCATTTCCAATTTTCTGTTTGTTTTTTCTTGCCATTAATGCATTGAGTACTCTCAGTGGGACATAAAGATACTAAGACTTTTTGTTTATTCCCACAAGTCCATACATATGCTTCTTCCTAAGACTGCCTACACCTAATCTTATAATCATTCTTATAGGCCCTGGACCAACAAGCTAAATCATTTGCTATTGTTAATGAGTCAATATCATGAATTAAATATTTTCTGCCTGATACACACAGAGTGGTTTCTGTTATCTTCACTGACCCCTAACTGATAAAGATAAGGACTGAGCAATGTCTTGGTTCCAAACATGAATAAGATCTATGGAATAAATAATATCTGTTTTTGATAGGAGATTCTCATTTGACAACATGTAGAAAGAAATACATTGTAGATTTTTGATCTTGGAAATACATGCTGTTTCTTCTGTTTGACGCTAGCCAACCATCATGTGCCAACTCTGGTCCAGGAAAAGTGAAGCCTGGAATAAGAGTGGGGTACAAAATATTTTTTATTACCTCTTCCTCACACAATATGTTTAATGTATCTAATCATTAGAAACAATCAGATGTCTTTTTTTTTTCTTTTTTCACCTTTTATAATCTGTTGTTAAAGGCACAAACTATATGCCCTGAGTCCTTCTAGGGAAGACTAGAAAAATTTAAAAAAGTAATAATAATAACCTAGAATCTTGATAAAATAAAGCTTTTGTTTATGAATTTTTTTTTTCTCCACCCTTTTGTTGTATTACTCTTTCCCTAGAAAATTGCTGGCTGATTGGGGAAGGGAAGATGCTGGGTAAAAATCTCATTTAGCACATAAAAAATATTAACTTTTCATATGTCAGCAGCATTTAGCACAGGTTCTGACACATGTAAGGTGCTGATGAAATACTAGCTATTACTGTTGTTGTTATTGTAGATCTGAAAGAATACACATAGGATCCAAGAAACAAATCCTCTAAGCATTACCATTTATTCCAACAAAAACCCAAATACATTAATAATATCTGTAATAACTTATGAAGGCATTTTGAAAAATGTAACAAAGTGCTTACAATTCTTGATAAAAGATTTTGTAATTACCCTCCAAGACCTTATGGCAATCAGTGTGTGGATAAGCAATATTGATTTTAAAAAAAATCACTCATTTTCTCTTAGAAGACAATGATTTGATCCAGATTTAAGACTATTTTTTTATTGTTATATTAAAGGACTTTAATTACCTTTTTTCCATTTTGACTCTTTACTCATATGAGTGTAGATGAAGAATAGATTTTTACTAACATGTAATATAAAAAATATTGAGGAAAGCTCATCAGATTGTTAATGTAAATAATCATCATTGTCTTAAATTAAGAAACATGGATAATAATATGGATAAAAATCTTTTTAGTAACTGACAAAATGTTGTAATTCAATTACATTATTATTTCAATGTAAAATCTTATTTTTAACTCAAAACTCATTTAAAAAATATTGGTGATTGTAAAGTCATTTATTTTCTGAAGTGATAAAATTTTCTTCTAGCAAATTTTGTGAGACAGCAGAAATATGGATAGAAAATAGACAAGTATCATATCATGGCTATTCAACACTTTACCTTTTATAAGTATGGTGTCAAAAACAAAGTGGAAAATAGGCAATAACAAATAGGAGATTTTTAAATGTAATATTTAGTGATAAGTCTCTAAAATTCTCAGTTATTTTTCATTTTCAAATACGAGTGTGATTTACAATGACAATTATAAGAAGTTACCCAAACTTCTTTTTGGAAATTCCACACGTCTTAAGCAGACAGTATTAGAAAGTAGTGGCCTAATAATAAGCAGCTAACTCTTGATGAATTTATGGAATGCAATAAATTTTGTTCCATGTACTGCTATTAGGTGATGATCCTAATTCCCCAAGAAACTAACAAAAATCTGCTTTATTGCTTTATAGTAAGAGTCCTTAGCATAGGCTTCACGTATATCCAGGTATAATTGAGATAAACTGGAGTAGCTCTAGCTGACTCATATTAATTCGAACAGAACACAAGGGTGTTGCCTTATCCATTTTTGTTGTTGTTGTTTTCTAATTATAAACTCCTTTTATGAAACAACCCTGGACCAATACAGAGCGCTTCTCCACCACTATTACCTTAGTGATTGGCTAGAAATGAGCTAGGACCCTAAGCAGTTAATTTAGAATAATTATTTTTGAACTTTCAGACATAGTTGGGTAAATGAATGATGCCTGACAGGGGCCAAGGACAATTGAATGAGCATCACAGAACACTTGACTCAGTTTAAAGTATGTGAAAAAATTGGAGAGAGAGTATGGTTAACCTTTTTGCTAGAGAAAATATCCTAAGATGCTCAAAAGAGTTCCAAACGCAAAAAAAATTAGAGTCAAACACATTATTAGAACCACGTGTATCATACCACGTGTTTCATATTTCTACTACAGTTTAAAACAAAAAAAAAGTATTGACTAATGTGACAATTACTTAATTATCCTTGGCAATAATGGTTTAGATTTATTTATTTTCATTAGTTAGGTTTACATCATCCTTCCCTGTAGCAGGATTTTGTTATGATTATCATGTAGAATTTTCCCCCAACCTAGACAATTTGCTCTTTCTAATAACCTAAAATTAGGAAAGATGAGGAAGAGAGCCATTGAGATTCTATATACATCTATGTCTAGCTTGATCTAGCATTGATTTTGTGTGTAGTTTGCTTTAGTTTGAGGCTTTCATTTATTTATTTTACCTTGTTTGGCAGATAGGCACATCAATTGAATAGACCCATCTGTTGTCCCAGCAATTAGTTGGCTTCAATCTGGATGAACCAGGCATGAACCCAATGCCAGAAGAGCCTTCTGTGGGGTGCCCTGAGTGTAGAATTGGCTTGCAGAAGAACTGCCAACTGAATCTAGGCCATAAGCCTGTTCATTCATTCATGGCATTTTGGGGCTTTTTTAAGACTGATAAAGTTTATTGATAATATTAATTGAAAAAATTTATTAGTCACTATAAAACTAACTTTAGCTTCACTTTGAAGAATTTTATGTTATTTTAAGTAGCTCAAATCACAGTTGACAAAATGGGCTGATTTATTGTTATATTTACTTAAGAGTTCAACTAAAGCTTAATATATTAATATTTGTACATTTATATAAGTATTTTGGAAGAATATTTTCATACAACTGATCTTTGAAAAAAAAATCTCTTTGATGAAACAGAAGGTCAGAATTAAATAACAGTGTAGTTCAAGTGCTCATCATCTAACTACCGTCATGTGAAAAACAGGATAAAAATATTTTCTTACTGACTTATCTTGCTCTACCTATCCCTTGAATATTATTGGTACTTCTTATGTTAAAGACCCTCAAAACCATACTTTCAAAATCTAGAACAATATTTTACAATTCTTGAATGTTCAGTTTATTTCAGATAGGTGGGTCCAAAGCTGAATTAATTATCTTTTAACAGCATCTCTACTTAGTAAAGTTAAGAAACTTATCATTTATCTCTGGCTCATTTATCTCCAGTATTTCTCACATGCATTAGGTTACTAAATTCTCCAAACTCAACTTCCTGAATGGCTTTCACACCCATTCTTTCCTTTTTGTTTTCCTAACACCAGCATCACTATTCTGGTTAAAGAACTTATCATCTGTTATCAGAAATATTATGAATCATGTGAATTCTCTATCCACTGATTCTCACAGTTGCAGTACTATAGTTCATCTTCTTGCCAAATTTCTTTCTAAAATACAGTTCTAGTATTTATTCTATTTGAAATATAGCTATGATTCTCCATTGCCTACATTGAAAACTCTAAGGTTTGTGAAATGACATGAAACTTTCTTATTAACATCATTTTATTTTATTATATGAAACTGTCTTTCTTCCTGTAGTAGACACTGTACTTCTTCCAAGACAGATTTGTTCATTGTTCTGGAAGTCCATGGTATATTCAATATTCTTCACCAACTCCATAATTCAAATTTGTTAATTCTTCTTCAGCCTTCCTTATTAATTGTCCAGCTTTTGCATGTATATGAGGTGGTTGAAAACACCATGATTAGATCAGGCACACCACAGTCCTCAAAGTTACATCTTTTTTTTTTTTTTTTTTTTTTTTTTTTTACCACTTTAAAGATGTCTTTTGCAGTAGATTTTCCAAATGCAATAAATCATTTGATTTCTTGACTGCTGCTTCCATGGGTGTTGATAGTGGATACAAGTAAAATGAAATCCTTGACAACTTAAGTCTTTTCTCTATTTATCATGATGTGCTTATTGGTCCAGTTGTGAGGATTTTTGTTTTCTTTATGGTGACGTGTAATCCATACCCAACGCTGTAATCTTTGATCTTCTTCGGTAAGTTCTTCAAGTCCTCTTTGCTTTCAGCAAGCAGGATTATGTCATCTGCATTTAGCACATGTTGTTAACGAGTCTTCCCTCAATCCTGATGCTACATCTTTTCATATAGTCCATCTTCTCAGATTATTTGGTCACCATACAGATTTAATAAGTTTGTGAAAGGATGCACCCATTACACACATCTTTCCTGACTCTTGGTCTGTGTACCAGTTCCTTAAGAGCACAATTAAGTGTTCTAGAATTCCCATTCTTCACAGTGTTATCCATAATTTGTTATGATCCACACAGTCGAATATCTTTTCATAGTAAATAAAATACAGTTATACATATTTCTGATATAGGCTGCTTTCAGTCAGGATCCATCTAACATCAGCAATGATATCCCTTGGTCCATGTCCTCTTCTGAATCCAGCTTGAATTTCTGGCAGTTCCCTGTCAATGTACAGCTACAACTGTTTTTGAATTATCTTCAGCAAAATTTACTTGCATGTGAAATTAATGATATTGTTCCATAATTTCTGCATTCTGTTGCATTATCTTTAGTTGGAGTGGGAACAAATATGGATCCGTTGCAGTCATTTTGTCATGTAGTTGTCTTCCAAATTTCTTGACATAGAAGAATGAGCACCTCCAGCACTGCATCCATTTGTTGAAACATCTCAATTGGAGCCTTGTTTTTCGCCAGCGCCTTCAGTGAAGCTTGGAGTTATTCCTTCAGTACCACTGGTTCTTGATCATATGCTCCATCCAGAAATGTATGAACATTGACCAATTCTTTTTGGTACAGTGATTTTGTGTATCCCTTACATCTTTTTTTGATGCTTCCTGCATGGTTCAATTTTTTGCCCATAGAATCCGTCAGTACTACAACTTGAGGCTTGAATTTTTTCTTCAGTTTTTTCAGCTTGAGAAATGTCAAGCATGTTCTTCCCTTCAGGTTTTCTAAGTCCAGTTCTTTGCACATTTCATTTTAAGTCTTTAATTTGTCTTCTCAAGCCTCCCTTTGAAATCTTCTGTTCCACTCTTTTACTTCATCATTTCTTCTATTCGTTTTAGATACTCTGTGTTCAAGAGCAAGTTTCAGAGTCTCTTCTAACATTCGTTTTGGTCTTTTTTGTTTCTTTTTTTTTTTTTCCTTTCCTGTCTTTTTAATGACCTTTTGCTTTCATCCTGTATGATGTCCTTGATGTCATTCCACAACTCATCTCGTCTTCGGTCATTAGTGTTCAGTACGTCAAATATGTTCTTAAGATGGTCTCTAGATTTAGGTGGTGTATAATCAAGGTTGTATTTTGGCTCTTGCTGACTTTTTAAAAAATTTTCTTCAGTTTCAACTTGAACTTGTATATGAGCAATTGATGGTGTGTTCTGCAGTCAGCCCCTGGCCTTGTTCTGACTGATGATATTGAACTTCTCCACCATCTCTTTCCACAAATGTAATCAATTTAATTCCGGTTTATTCCAACCGGTGAGGTCAATGTGCATAGCTGCTTTTTATGTTGCTGAAAAAAGGTATTTCTAATGAATAAGCCGTTGGTCTTCAAAATTCTGTCATGCAATCTCTCATGTCGTTTCTATCACCAAGGCCATATTTTACAACTAATTAGCTACTGATCCTTTTTTGTTTCCAACTTTCACATTCCAATCAAAGTAATTATCTATGCATCTTGATTGCATATTTGATCAACTTCAGACTAAAACTTCAATTTATTCATTTTTGGCATAAGTAGTTAGTGTAAAAATTTGAATAATATTCATATTAACTTGACTTCCTTATTGGTGTATGTATATTATCCTATCACTGATAGCATTGTATTTCAGGATAGATCTTGAAATGTTCTTTTTGATGATGAACCTGATGCTGTTCCTATTCTATTTGTCATTCCTGCCATAGAGACCATTTAATTGTCCAATTCAAAATGTCCAATTACACTCCATTTCAGCTCACTAATGCATAGGATATTGATCCTCAAGTGTTCCATTTTATTTTTGACAAATTCTAATTTTCCTTTATTCACACTTTATACATTCCATGTTCCAAATATTAATGGATGTTTGAAACTGTTTCTAGTCATTTTGAGTTGTGCCATGTCAGCAAATGAAGGTCCCGAAAGCTTTCCTCCATCCATGTCATTGATGTATACTCTACATTGAGGAGGCAGCTCTTTCCCAGTTGTATTTTGAGTTCCTTGTAACCTGAGGGGATGATCTTGCACTGTATCAGACAATGTTCCACTGATATCCATAAGATTTTCACTGGCAAATTTTTTGAGAAGTAGGTCACCACATCCTTCTTCCCAGTTGTCTTAGTCTGGAGGCTTCACTGAAACCTATCCGCCATGGGTGACTCTGCTGATATTTGAAATACCAGTGGCATAGCTTCCAGTAACACAGAAATATACAGGCCACCACAGTAGGACAAACTGACAGATGAGTAGTGGAGGCTTTACCCTACCATACATATTTATTTCATCATTTATTTGCATTTTTTTCCTTCATAAAGATTGGGTTATAAAGTACACTGTATTCAACTTAAATATATTCATACTTATTAATGTATGGCAAATATTACAGTTAACTACAAATTCCTATTAATAGAAACACTGTAGCAACAAGAAGTAAAGTTTTTCCTCCAGCCAATCTATAAAGTAATATACTTCCTCTCTAGTCAGGATGATAAAACAATGAGATTAGTGGCAGGGGAGCTAGGGTATACACAGGAGAATGATTATCATTCCTTAAACTGGAAACCTTATATAAGTAGTGAGTGAAGTTAGAATATCAAAGATAAACAATAAGAGTAGCAGAATCAATTGCTAGATCGTTTGGATATGGTTGAAATTATTTAGAGTTAGGGAATTAAAATAAGCAAACCTTGAAAACAGCATGTGATTGTTAATTTTGGCTGCTTGACACCCATTCATTTTCTCTGAAATGTAAGCTCCAGTATTATTTAATAATATTTGTATGTTCTCTTCTTTTTTCTAATTGTTCTTTTTTTATTTTTTTTCTACCTAAAATTTGAAACATTTTAATCTTCATTTATAATTATGCATAATTGGCATTGTGGAAATATTATAAAGTTATGTTTCATAATAAGGTGAGTTAACAATTTTAAAAATCGATCTCTATACACTTTTGGATTTAAAAAGAGCTTCTTGATTCCTCTCATGTGTTTCTGAAAAGATCACCATTCCCTGATTCTACCAGAGAGCCTCTGTCGTGGATTGGATTATGTCCCCCAAAAAAATGTGTGTATCAATTTGACTGGGCCATGATTCCTGGTATTGTGTGATTTTCCTATATGTTGTAAAGCCTGCCTTTATGATGTTAATGAGGGAGGGTGAGTGGAAGTTGTATTAGTAAGACAGGACTCAGTCTACAAGATTGGATTATGTCCTGAGGCAATCTCTTGAGATATAAAAGACAGAAGTGAGTAGAGAGACCAGGGGGTGGAGGAGACCTCATACTATGAAGAAAGCAGTGCCAGGAGCAGAGTGTGTCCTTTGGACCTGGGGTCCCTGCACAGAGAAGCTCCTAGTCTAGGGGAACATTGACAAGAAGGCCAACAGAGAGAGAAAGCCTTCGCCTGGAGCTGATGCCCTGAATTTGGACTTTTAGCCTAGTTTACTATGAAGAAATAAGTTTCTCTTTGTTAAAGCCATCCACTTGTGATATTTGTGTTGTAGCAGCACTAGATGACTAAGACAAAATTTGGTACCAAGAGAGTGGGGTGCTGCTCTAACAGATACCTAAAATGTGGAAGTGGTTTTGAAACTGTGAACGGGTAGAGGAGCGGCAGTGGCAGAGTATCAGCAGCAGAGAAACAGCAGCAGCAGAGAACCAGAAGCAGCAGAACCAAAAGAACAGCACGAGACGGTGCTGGAACAGACCCGTGGAGTGAGAGAGCTGAGTGCCTGTGCACAGGAGGCTTCCTGACTGAATGGGGTGCCTCCAGGCACTTACTGGTGGAGCTACCGAGCTTTGGAACACTTGCCCCAGCAAGGCAGATGTGGGCGTGAGGCCCCAGGAGCTGAGAGGCTAAGAAACCAGGAAATAAGCTGAAGAGACAAGGGACACAAGAAGCCCAGCTGCCTCAGTCTCAAAAGGTATGGCCATGAACTCAAGGGTTTCAAACAGTAGAGCCATGGATTCTGGTGCTTCTAAGGCTGGAATCGCCACTCAGACGGACTGGGAAAATGGTGTGCCTAAAACCAAGGGAGCAGAGGTGCTGTCCCGGTGGGCCTAGAAGGCAGAGCTGAAGCCCAGGGCTGAGCGGCCTCCACTCAGAATCTGGAGAGTGTGGCCAATACCTAGAGTTTGGAGGGCAGGGCCATTGTGTAAATTGTCTCAGAGGACGGAAGATTATTTTCAAAGGCTTGAGGGTTAATGTAATGTGTTCTGCTGACTTGCTTGGTGCCTGTTATCCCTTCTTTCCCTCCAGTTTCTCCCATTTGTAATGGAAATGTCTAGCTTGTGCCTGTTCTGCCATTGTATCTTTGGAAGCAGATAACTTGTATTCTAGATTTCACAGATGAAGAGGAATTTTTGGATTTTGGACTTGGAGTTAAGACTTTTACTAAGATATGATGGGATGAATATGTTTTGCATGTTGCAAGGATGTGAGTTTTTGGGGGCTAAAGGGTGGAATGTCATGGATTGAATTATGTCCCCCAAAAAATGTATGTAACAATTTGGCTAGGCCATGATTCCTGGTGTTGTGTGACTTTCCTATATTTTGTAAATCATGCCTCTGTGATGTTAATGAGGGAGGGTGAGTGGCAGTTGTGTTAGTAAGGCAAGACTCAGTTTACAAGATTGGATTGTGTCCTGAGGCAGTCTCTTGAGATATAAAAGAGAGAAGTGAGCAGAGAGACAGGGGGACCTCATACCACCAAGAGAGCAGTTCCAGGAGCAGAGTGTGTCCTTTGGACCTGGGGTCCCTGTGCGGAGAAGCTCCTAGTTCGGGGGAACACTGATGAGAAGGCTGATGGAGAGAGAAAGACTTTCCCTGGAGCTGATGTCCTGAATTTGGACTTTTAGCCTACTTTACTGTGAAAAAATAAATTTCTCTTTGTTAAAGCCATCCACTTGTGGTATTTCTGTTGTAGCAGCACTAGATGACTAAGACAGCCTCTCAACTCATCTGTTTCATTTATTAAAAGACTACAGATTTTATAATTAGGATTAATCCACAACATTCTTCTAAAAGGCCTTCATATGTGTGTGTGTGTATATATATATATATATATACATATATATATATATATATACATACATATATGCACACATTATTCTTTGTTTACTTCAAATGTAAACGATCTAAGACTCTATAGATTTCACCATCATCTGTGCTATTTTCCTCATGTATTTCTATTGTTATTGTGTGCCCTCGAGTGGATTCTGAATCATAGTGACCCTATATGACAGAGTAGAACTGTTCTGTAGAGTTTCCTAGGCTAAATCTTTACTGAAGCAGATTGTCAGGTCTTTTCTTCCTCGGAACAAATGGTGGGTTCAAATCACTGACCTTTCGATTAGCAGGTTCCTATACATCCCCTGGAGCTCTGCTTTCACAATAGTTCAGCACTAGGCTGCTAACCAAAAGGTCAGTGGTTCGAACTCACCAACCGGTCTGCAGGAGAAAGATGTGGTAGTCAGCTTGGAAACCCCATGGGACAATTCTACTTTGTCGTAAAGGGTCACTGGAGCCCTGGTGGTGTGCTGATTAAGAGCTCGGCTGCTAACCAAGAAGTCGGCAGTTAAAATCCACCAGCCTTGGAACCCCTTGGAAACCCTATGGGGCCATTCTACTCTGTCCTATAGGGTCACTATGAGTCAGAATAAACTCAACGACAACAGGTTTCGGTTTTTTTGGTTTGGGGAGTTGGAATTAACTAGACGGCAATAGGTTATACATCCCTAATTTGATGTAATTGCTTACCTTTCCTATAGAATTCAGAGTTTATTATACACAAAGTCCATTTTCTTATCTACATATTACTTGAATACTCCCTTTGCTTTCTCTCACTAACTATAGAATGATTTTCCAATTAAGACACTTCCTATAGAATTGTCTTAAATAATTATGTTTTTTTCCCCTGCCTGCTATATGCTTTCTATGAGCCCCTATGTGATGCAAATGGTTAAGTCCTCAACTACTAGTTGAATGATTGGTGGTTCAACTCAACCCAGAGGCTCCCCTGAAAACGGGACTGGCAATCTATGGACAGCAACTAACAACACAACAGCAACAGAACGCTTTCTATGGTTCTCCAAGGATTTAAATTGCCCATTCTGGAATATTGTTCCTTTTTTCTCCAGTAATTATTTACTCCTTTGAAGCACATGCCATTATATTATACCACTCACTATTCCTTATTGTACTTATCTAGTAAACCTTCGTGTATGACCCACCCTACTTGCTATGATCTCATTAACCTCAGAAAAACCTTATTTCCAAACATGGTCATATTTACAAGTACAAGGGTTAGGACCTTGAAACATATAGTTTTGGAAGACACAATTCAATCCATTAGAACTGCTGTTCTTGCTCTTTGAACACTAAAATTTTGCCTGTGTTGGGGTTTTTGAACTGATTATTATTATTTTATTTTTGGACTGAATTGGCTCATATTCCTGCCATATTTTGAGTGAGGCCTTTCTAAAACCCTTTCTTATTTAAAATAGCAACATAGCCACCTCCCAAATAATGAATTCATTCCCTTTACTCATTCCTTCCTAATAATCTCAAGGTACCCACAATGACGTTAGGATAGAATGCATGATGCGTAAAAGGAAAGCAATGGAATTTTGAATCCAAATATTAAACAAATAAACAAAAAAATGCTAATTTTTAAGGCAGTTACATTGCCAAAGTAACCATACGCCTGAACTAAAATAGTTTGTGACTTTCTGAGACTTAAAATGACACTAGGTCTCCCATATCTTTGAGCAGAAATGGAGATAAGCAATCTATGCAAGCCCAGATGTGGAAATATTCTTAAATACAACTTACTTTCCAAACCTGTTGCCATAAAGTCAATTCCCACTCATAGCAACCCTATAGAACAGAGTAGAACTGCCCCATAGGGTTTTCAAGGAGTGGCTGGTGGATTTGAACGGCTGATCTTTTGGTCGGAATCCTGAGCTCTTAACCACTGCCTCACCAGGGCTCCACTAGTTACTTTAAATGTGGTCAAATAGAAAACGAATGCAACTCTTAGGGAAGAAGAACCAGGAGTGATGCTGTGCAATGAGCAAAGAAGCATCTTCACGGCAGCAGAATCAAGGCATATTTCCCATGCCCAAGAGAGCAGAATTTTAGAATTAATATAGATCAGTGTTTGCTACATATCTCCTATTCTTCACCTCTCTGAAATAATGTTTTTAATGCAGTTATCCTGTTCCTGATACATTACCATATATTGACTATTTCATTACTGACAAAGCACATTTTAAGTTCATAGATCTCTGTATCTACTGATATAGATATTGTTATTTATTATGACTCTTTAAATATGCATGTATTCACCACATATCCTAAATTGAGATGCAGTGTTTTAACTTAACAAGATTCTGGAGTTCTTTTCTTCAGAAGCGCATAAGTATATTTTGCATCAGAAAAGCAGAGTAATTAAGTGTCTGATGATAAGAAGGATAGACTGCAATAGTCATTGTAACTATTAACAATTTGGTTCTTTTCACCTTTCAGGTTTTACTTTGTAATATTATTTGAAATTAGCCATGCTTGCATAAAAGACATTTTAACAGCAAATATTGTCTTCCCCTTACAATGGTGATCACTGAAGTAAATATGAAAATGATTCCTTAACAGATTATCTAAGTGACTAGGCTGAGCAGACCTCTGAAGATCCAGGTGAAATTGTAGCTATGGCAAAAAGTAAATTTTTGTTGCATTAAGCCACTGACATTTGGTTTTTTTTTGTTAGATGAATGTAGTCTGTCCTATTCTGGCTGATACTCTAATATACTATGATAATATTTCATTATTTTTCTTTATTTGCTGTCTGTCCCCTAAGAATATATGCTTCATGAAGTCATAGATTTTTATCTGTAGGTTAGCTTTATACTCACAGTATCAATAAAGTTGCTGGGGCATAGTAAACACTCAAACATTTGTCAAATAATGGATCAAAGAAGATAGGCATAGGGAGTTGATTCATTACAACAGAAAAAAATGCAGATTAGATGACAACAAATGCATGGCAGTTTGTAGATTTGGGGGAGGGTATATGTAAATTGTTTCTGCTTTTTAGTGAAATTAATAGAAAGATTTTTACTAAATAAACATTTTTTAATTGCATGCTAAATGAATAAAACAAAAAATAAATATTAATATTTCTCATTTTGTAAAACACCTAGAATTTAGTCATATACACACATTTAGTTATAAGGCATACAAACTACCTGGTAATTATCAAAATATATTAAAAGGCAATGTAACTATAAGATTAGTATTCTAAAGTGCTTGCTCTTATTTTAAATGTGATTTAAATATATGATATCAAAGTTTGAGTTTTAGAGCATTCTCTTTCAAAATGTCAAAATACACTGGAATTTCCTCTCTCTACTTTTACTTTTCTGTTTTTCTTTTTTTTTTTTTTTTTGTAAAAAATTATTTGGTTACACAGATATATTCACCTAATGCATTTCTCAAGACTTATAAACATCATTCATTCTCTCTGAAGGGAAGAAGTGGTTTACATTAATGGAGAAACATCTGTTCTTTCAGAACTAAGTGAGTTCCCAGAAGGACAATTAATAAAGATGTTGCCACTAAACACACCTGCTAAATTGTTAATAAAAATATAACAAATTAAAGGGAAGGTAACTGTGGATTCAAGAAATATGAAGAGAGTAAAGTATATAAATTAATGATTTTATTATTAAGTGAATTAAACTAGATTTTTTAATTCTTAACATAGATGTAACTTACTTTTCTATAATAGCATTTTGATCGTTGAAACCAGAAATACTCAGTAGGGTTTTACAATTGCAGAAAAAAAAGTAAATTGTTGCATTTAGTAAACTAAACCTTGATTGAGTGAAAATCTGTTAAAATGAAATAATGTTACATGAATTAGAAGAAAAAGTATCAGCTTGAGATCCTATCAGGTGCACTGTGATATGATAACATAAAGAATGATGAATTAAATGAATGTAATCAATTTTTTGTTATTACCTTACCTACATACATGCTATCTATCAATAAGGGAGATATTGTGACCTCCACAGAGGCACAGCGAAGCACAGAAGAGATCATACTTTGGATTAAATTGATGGATATGTGTAAGTTAACTTAATTCCACTTATAATGTAGGAATGTGTACTTATTTACTTAAATACAGATAAATATTTATCAACAGACAGATTATATAGATAGATTATAGATATATAGATATAGATAGAACTATACAGACTAACATGTATTTATAGAAAAAGTCATAAAGATATATGTACATATATACATAAATATACACAAATATTTATGTATACATACAAACATATATATGTATATATATATATATATATACACCTTATCATCTTGACGGGTATGTGTGTAAATGTAGGTAAGTTCTTACTTACAGAACATACCATCGGGAAAGGTACTATCTAAAGCTGAGAGAAAGCCATTTGGAAAGGAACTGGTCAAATCTTGAAGAACGGGAACATCAACATAAATAAATAAATGGCTAGATAGGTAGATAGACATATAGATAATAAATAAATAAATAGATCCATAGAAGGATAAAAATAAAAAATCCTTTGCCGTCGAGTCAATTTTGACTCATAGCTATACTATAGGACAGAGTAAAACTGCTACATAGGATTTCCAAGGAGTGTCTGGTGGATTCGAACTGCCAACCTTTTGGTCAGCAATCAAGCACAGAGAGATGATAAATGAATTAAAGAATGAATAGATGGACAAACAGATAAAATATATAGATAAATAAATAAATAACCTGTTAAATAAATGAGCAATTCATGAGTCTATGCTATAAAACAGAATTCAATAATTACACAAATGGAGATCAAGTTCTTCCTTAAAATAGGATGCAAATTAAGTGTGAGCAGATTAATGAAGTTAGAAAATCGTCAAGGAATGACAAAATTAACAGCCAGTTGTCATCATGTTGAGTTTGACTCATAACAACTATGAGTGTGTCAGAAAATAACTGTGTTCTATAAGGTTTTCAATGCCTGATTTGTTTTCAGAAATAGATAGCCAGGCCTTTTTTCTGAGTTGCCTCTAGGTGGCCTCAAATCTCCAACCTTTAGGTTAGCAGCCAAGCACATTAACCATTTGTACTACCCAAGGACTCTATGGCAAAATAAGAAAGGGAAAATTTTAATAGGTTAATCATATTGTCTCAAATTAACTCCTGAGAAATTAACTATTTACTTCAAAAGGAAAAACTGTATCTTTATTTAGTAGCTTCACTGTGTCATGACCTAGTTGTAGCTTACTTTATTCAAGTTCCTAATGTTCCAAAAAAAAAAAAAAAGATGCACAGAATGGAAGAGAGAAAAAAGAACAAAGCAACTGCCAAAACAAGACAGTGTGGGTATGGGTGTGCTTGTAGGTCTGCAAATGTTCTAATTTTCTGTAAAATTTATTTTATATCAACAGGAAATTAAGATAAGACATACAAGGTAGTACTATCAACTATTCATATATCCATGCAAAGTATTTATAGTATAAATAAACACATAGACATGATAAAGACCAAATGCAGGAGAGTGATTGTCTTGTGTGGAGAGGGGAATAAAGAGAAATATTCAGTTGAAGAGACATCCACAGGGGCTTCTCTAATATGTTTAGAAATCACAAAACTCCATAATAAAAAACAGATAACCCAATAAAACTGGGCAAAAAAATTAAACAGACAACAAAAAATATACATAAATAGCAAATAGTAACATGAAAAGATGTTCAAAACCACTAGTCATTAGAAAAAATAAACACAAAAGTGAGATAATACTACATACCTAGTAGAATGTCTAAACTTCTTTGCCAAATGATTGCAAAGATGTGGAGCAAAGGAACTCCCATAAAATTGTATATATAGTGCTTATTAAATTTTATGTAACTTTGTGCAACCACTTTGAAAAACACAGAAGTTTTTAAAATGCTTAAACATACATTGACATACAACTTCCTCATTCCACTATTTGGATTACCTAAGAGAACTGAAAGCACTCATTCACAAAAAAAAAAAAAAAAAAAAAATAGACATGTGCATACATGTTCATTGTATCTTTATTTATAATAATCATACCTGGGAAAAATCCCAAATATCCAACAACTGGTGAAGAGAAACCACTGGATTAGTCTCAAAATAATTATACTGAGTGAAAGAAATCCAATAAAAAATAATACTGTATGAATTAGTTATATAAATTTCTAGAAACTATAAACAAATCTATAGTAAGAGAAAATATATCATTGGTTGCTTAATTAACAATGAGGGTGGAGATTGGATGGAGGGATTACATAAGGCATGAGGAAACTTTTGGAGGTGGAGGTTATGTTCTTTTATCTTGATTATGGTGATGACTTTGCAGATGCATGCATATGTCAAAACTTATCAGATTGTACAAATTATCTTATTTTATTTTTTAGTCGAGACTTTTTTTTTAGGAGTTTCTGGGGGATTCAAGGGGTGGGGAAAATGAGGTCGGCAACCAAGGTCCAGCTGGGATCTCCTGCACCTCCCAACAGCTGAAAGGCCAGCACTTCACTATGACACCTACTTAAAACAGCAGATGGGGGGTGGTTCAGACTGTGCACTTTAAACATGTTCATTCTGTGTTAATGATACTTCAATAAAGCGGCAAAAATTTAAGTAAATGAATTTATTAGGTTATGCCTCATGGATTTAAATAAATGAAACTATTAGGTTATCCCTCATGGGATAATTAATTAATTCATCACATACTAATTACATTTTCTACCTCAGAAGTTAAAAGACAAAAAAAAAATCACAAAGACTGAGAAGGCACACTATTTCAAATCTAGGCAATACACATTAAAACTCAAAGTGAGATGTCGCATGTTATTTTTAAATAAATCAGTTTGAAGATAAAAAGCCTTAGCTGTAGTAGATATTGCCACTAAGAGTCGCTTCTTTTAGCAAAGTAAAAATGATAAGGTTAGAAATATAAAGGGAAAAGAAATCTAAATCCAGCATATCTCCTCTGGGAATATTAAGAATTGGATATTGCTTACCTGACAAAAAAATGAATAAAGAATATGGAATCATTTGAATTTCAATTAATGTATTAAGACCATGAAGCATTGTAGAATTAAATAGATTTAGATTATGTTTGTAATTTTTACCAAGGACCAAGCTGGAGGGAGAATAGAGTCCCTGTACTAAAAAGAATTGGTCAACATTAAACCATTTCAGGAGGTAGCATATGACCAAGAACCAACAGTACTGAAGGAAGAAGTCCAAGCTGCACTGAAGGCATTGGCGAACAACAAAGCTTCAGGAATTGATGGAATACCAATTGAAATGTTTCAACAAACAGATGCAGTGCTGGAGGTGTTCACTCATCTATACCAAGAAATTTGGAAGACAGCTACCTGGCCAATTGACTGGAAGAGATCCATATTTCTGCCCATTCCAAAAAAAGGTGATCCAACAGAATGCAGACATTATTGAACAATATCATTAATATCACACACAGGTAAAATTTTGTTGAAGATTATTAAAAAAGAGTTGCAGCAGTATATCGACAGGAAACTGCCAGACATTCAAGCCAGATTCAGAAGAGGACTTGGAAGGAGGGATATCATTGCTGATGTAAGAAGGATCTTGGTTGAAAGAAGAGAATACTAGAAAGATGTTTACCTGTGTTTTATTGACTATACAAAGACATTCAACTCTGTGGATTATAACAAATTATGGATAACATTGCAAAGAATGTGAATTCCAGCACACTTAATTGTGTTCATGAGGAATCTGTACGTAGAACAAGAGGCAGTCATTTAAACACAACAGGGGTTACTGTGTGATTTAAATTCTGGAAAGGTGTGCATCAGGATTGTATCCTTTCATATATTATTCAGCATGTATGCTGAGCAAATAGTCTGAGAAGCTGGACTATATAAAGAAGGATGTGACATCAGGATTGGAGTAAGATTTATTAACAACCTACCATACACAGATGACACAACCTTACTCACTGAAAAGTGAAGAAAACTTGAAGCACTTACTGAGGAAAGTCAAAGACCACAGCCTTCAGTATGGATTACAGTTCAACATAAAGAAAACAAAAATCCTCACAACTGTATCAGTAAGCAACATCATGATAAACAGAGAAAATATTGGCATTGTCAAGGATTTCCTTTTACTTTATTTTACAAGGATCCACAATCAATGTCCATGGAAGCTGCAATCAAGAAATCAAAAGACTTATTGCATTGGGTAGATCTGCTGCAAAAGACCTCTTTAAAGTATTGAAAAGCAAAGACGTTCTTTTGAGGTCTAAGGTGTGCCTGACCCAAGGCATAGTCTTTTCAATCACTTCATATGTGTGCAAAATCCCGACAATGAATAAGAATGACCAGAGAAAATTTAATGCCTTTGAATTATGTTGTTGGAAAGGAATATTGAATATACCATGGACTGCCAGAGAAATGAACAAGTCTGTCTTAGAAGAAGTACAGCCAGAGTACTCCTTGGAAATGAGGACGGTGGGACTTCATCTTCATCTCACCTACTCTGGACTTGTTATCAGGAGGGACCAGTCCCTGGAGAAGGACATCATGCTTGGTAAGGCAGAGGGTCAGTGAAAATAAGGAAGACCCTTTAATGTGATAGATTGACGCAGTGGCTGCAACAATGGATGCAAACATAGCAACAATGACGAGAATGGTGCAGGACTGGGCAGTATTTCTATCATACATAGGGTCAGTGTGATTTGGAACTGACTCAACAACACCTAACAATAACAACAACCAAGTACCACTAGTTGCATCAAGTCATTTCTGGCTGATAGTGAACCTATGTGTGTCAGAATAGAACGGTAGCCAACCAAGAAAACCATAATATTTAATAAATCTAATAAAATATCAGAATCAGTCTTAAATGAAACTGATTCAGTGAAAATAGCTTCTTTTTAATTTTTTTATTTGTAAAAATAAAGAGAACACATTTGCAAATTTGCCATTCTTCAAGTGTACAATTCAATAAACTCAATTACAACAATCAGGAAAATATCTTCTTGACTTTAGTAAAGATTTAGCAAAGGGTTACTTTTAGGACTTAAGAAATTAACTGGCATTTATTTGGTTTTTAGCATTGAAATTATATTTTTAAAATTTGTTATTAAAGGACACATTTTTTTTTTCTTTTAACTCCCAAATTTTATTGACTATGGGATATTTCCAGGGACATTAATTGGGTGGTATTTCTATATTGCCCTGGATGGGGCCTAAAAGAAAGCTATGAAGCACAGACTTGAATGATGAGTGGCAAGGGTCATGGACAGTGCCCTGCTAAATGACTCTTTTTCATTATGCGTTGTTAGTTACCATCCAGTCGCTTCTGACTCATGGTGATGCCATGTACGACAGAACGAGATGTTGCCCTGTCCTGAGCCATCTTCACCATCATTGCTATATTTGAGTCCCTTGTTGTGATCACTGTGTATTTTGAGTGACTTCAGTCTAGCAGGCTCATCTTCCAGCACTATATCAGACATTACCCTGTTGGAGTTCATAGGGTTTTCACTGGGTAATTTTCATAAGTAGAATGCCAGTTCTTTCTTCCTACTCTGGAAGCTGGAAGCTCTGCTGAAACTTGAAGGACACATTTCTTAAGTATCCTTGCTAAATTAAACAAGAGTAGATGCAAATTACTGCACATATTTGAATATTAGAATCATGAAGGAACTAAGTATTATGTTGTTTATATTTATCACTTTACAGAGGAGATAAGTTAATACAGAGAATTCAGTGGATAGTGGCTTAAACAGTTCTGGTAACTCCCAGTTATTATCTATTTCTTCTTTTTTTTTTTTTAATACTGAAAAGTCTCTTTATTGATCAGTACCATACATGACTAGAATGGCACCCCCTCCAAAGAAAAAAAGCACTATAGTTGGGATGGCACATCCATGTTTTCCGTTTCTCCTCTTGGCTACTGACATAAAACCCTTCCAACAGTGACAGCTTGAGTAGAGAAAAAGGGTATAAGAACCCCAGAAACCAGAGGGAGGAGTCAGGAGAGAGGTGATGCTAACACTTTTGGGACTTCTCACTGGGATATGGAAGCAAAGCCACAGAGCTGGACCTACACTCATGGGACCTTGCTCTTGACCTCACCCTGGGCCTTGAGCCTCCATGTGTCCACATGTGAAACGGAGCTGAGGATCCAGGCTGCCGCCTCTTCCCTTTGGTAAGGAAGTAGGGGAGGGTAGACTGTGAGATGAAGACCCTGGATTTCAGCTGGAGGATAAATCCTTCATAAGAAGAATGAGGTATTAAGAAGAGAGGGATGAAAGACGTTTTATATGGAATTCATTGATTTACAATTACTATAGCTATTTCATATATTAACACTTCCTAATTCTGAATATTTATGAAATTTCTAATTGCAATCTCATTAAGCTATTTAAAAGAAAGATGTGTTACAATTATATGAACTTATTCTAATTCCAAAATGGCTTAATTGTGCATCTTGTATGTTTTCAGAGGGAACCGTCACAAGAAATTGCGAACAAGTAGTCTAAATAGACTCTAATACCTAAAATCTGTATGGGAAGATTGTTGTTGTTATTAGTTGTCCTCGAGTGGATTCTGACTCATAGTGACCCCACATTTGCAGAGTAGAACTGCTCCATAAGATTTTCAAGGTTGTGACCTTTTGGATTCAGATTGCCAGGTCTGTCTTTAGAGGCACCTCTGCATGGGTTCATATCGCTAACCTTTCAGCTAATAATCAAGAGCTTAACTATTTGTGCTACCCAGGGACATGCAAAGATTATATTTCAAAATTACCATAAAAACCAGGAAAGTTTACATATATAAGGAATTATTTGAAATGAATTTGATGTGTTCTTAATCTGTGAGGTTTTTGCTGTGACATGTTAATGGTTTTCAGTGATTGAAGCAATATGGCTGAAATGAAGAATAATAAAATTTAGAGTCAAAGATTATTTTTTTACAAATTCTAAAAAAAAACCGTTGCCATCGAGTCAATTCCTACTCATAGCTACCCTATAGGACAGAGTAGAACTGCCCTATAGGGTTTCCAGGAGCGGCTGCTGGATTTGAACTGCCAACCTTTTGGTTAGCTGGAGATCAATTAACCACTGCACCACCAGGGCTCCAGTAGGCATCAGAATATCTGCATTTATTTTCTAATATTAAATTGATTATAATTACAGCTTCTAAAGTCTACCGAATTCACAGAATTATTTATGTGTGTAAATACACACATACATATATGCAATGACTTTCTGATTTTTCCATAAATTTTTGTGGGTTTTTTGTTTGTTTTTTTGTTTCACATTATTTTTTCACAGTATTAATAGCTATTACATAACAAAGATATTTTAGTGTGAGAATCAGTTTACTCAGTTGTATTGTGTTAATGCTTATTTAGCCATATGTTCTTTTGCTTTGATTTGCTAAAGCTATCTACTAATTAGGAGCCCTGGTCGTGCAGTGGTTAAAGCTATTGACTGGAAGGCTGGTGGTTAGAAATCACCAGTGGCTCCGCAGGAGAAAGGTGTGGCAGTCTGCTTCCATAGAAATTTACAGCGTTGGAGAAACCCTGTGGGGTCGCTATGAACCGGAATCCACTCAATGGCAGTGGTTTTTTTCTTTTTAATCTACTAATTATTATGTGTCAAATGATTTATATATGCTTAAGAAAATAATTATATATTGTTAATTATTCATTAGTTTATGAAATACTTAGATTTTTAGAAATTTTCCTGTAATTAGAATATAGTTATATTATTATTGCAGATTATCTTTATAATTTCCAGAAAAAAAGTTTGTATTTTAATATGAGTTCAATTCTGCACTGAAAGTTACATGGAAATTTTTGTAATAATTTGCTATTTAATTAAAAAAAAAGAATGCTACTGCTAATTATTATTTATTTGTATTTTTATAAATATGATTATACTTCAAAAGTATTTTATTATTTCTTTATAAAACATTATCATTGTCATTATTTACATTATTATTTTAAAATAAAAATAAGAAATGATGCAAGGCATAATCATTATAAGGAATTGTTGATTAAAATTCCAGACAGTTCATAATTCTAGTGTTCTAAACTTGTTTTAGAAGGGGAAGCCCATTGCCTTCTTGTTCATCATGACAGTGCTTATAGAATTTCCTGCTCCAAAATACGAAATCAGTTTACATTCCTTGAATGAATGCCCTCTTCTTCACTTATATTTCCATAGGTATATTAATAGAACAGTAAGTGTTTAAATTCTCCCAAATGGAGTGAGAAACTGACAGAGAATGGACAGTGAGTAGAGATTCCTGCAGAGGTCCCCTATCAGCTAACGCAGTGCAGATCTGCCATCTTGGACTCCTATCAGAGACCAGTGAACAGGGGATATAAGAAAGCAGCTTCACGGAGCTTCCAGCAGGAGACAGAACAACCGGTAAACAGCAATATAGGCTTTCCCACCCCCAACCCTTCTTCACCCCCTACTCGGCCACCTCTGCTTCCTGCAGCCACAGTCTCTTGGACGGGAAGCACCGGCTGCTTGGATTCCACCTGCCTGCACTGGCTGACTCTCTGAGTGCCATTTGTTGACTGCTGGTGTTGCTTTTTTCTGCTTCTTTTGATTTCTTCCTTACCTCTCACCACCTCCCCCTCCTTTCGCTCAAATACCTGGCTCCTGGTGCCATCTTTGCTTCTTCCTAAGGGGCTGTGGAGCTCCGTTCGAGTGTGGAACTGCTTTCCGGTCTGTGCTGCCACTCTGGTGGGATCCCAGGGCTTTTTCTCTGTTTATTTTGAATTGTTTGATTGTTTTCTTTTTGTTTTCTTGAGTTGGGAACCCACTCTGCCCAGGCAGTGCTGTACAGCTTGGGACCTACACCCTCAGCTTGCACAGACATGCAGAGGGATCCCTGAGAGCATTTATTTCTTCATGGTTTTTTTTATTTCTGTTTTTTGGGGGGCTTTTCTTGTTTTATTTTGTTTTTTTTAAATCTGTTTTGTTTTCTTTTCCCTCTTTTTCCCTTTTTCTCTTTCTTATCACTCAGTTTCTCATCTCTCTATGCCTTCCTTCTCCTCCTGTCAACTGAATACCTGGCACTGAATACCTCTATGCATTCTAGCCAGGCTGTACTTCAACACCTGGGAACAACTATCCATGACCTTGTAGCTGAACCAGTGGGATCCCTGGGAGCTTTGCTGTTCTTTTTTCTTTCTAATTTTTATTTATTCATTCTTTTCTTTTTCTTTTTCTTTTCCCCTCTTCTTCTCCCCGTTCTTGTTTTATTCCATTTCATAGTCTCTCATCTCTCCATTCCAATGGCAAGCTCCCCTAGAACTCTTTTTTGTTGGTTTGTATGTTTTTTGCTCCTGTTCCTCTCTCCTCTCTCCCACACACATCTTAGCTCCACACATCACAATCTCCCCCCCTTCATCCTGCCTACCTGAACCATGGGCTTAATGTCACACCACCAAGGGCACGGCCTACCAGAACCTGCCCTGCACTGATTACCGACCCACCCTGGTGGCTGTAGTAAGCAGCACAAACAACACATCCTAGCAATTCCTCTCTCGATAGAACCTGCTGTACCATATCTGGGCGGCTGATCCTGCCAATTAGAGAAGGAGGTGAAAAGTATCATTCCCACAGATGAGCAAACAACAAAGAACACACAGCCCACCTGCTCAGACATAGCCAAAATTTTTTTTAAGAAAAGGACAAAACAAACAAATTTACAATCAATAAATGAGAAAAATAACTACTGAATGCCCCAAAGACAACAGACAATATCAAAACATTTACATAAACAGGACAGGATAGTTCCAATAGGTATCCAAAATAAAACACCAGATGACTTTCCAGTGGAAGGAAAGGCACTAGAACTACCTGATAAGGAATTCAAATCTCTAATACTCAGAATTATCCAAGAGTTGAAGCAAAAAGCAGACAAAAATGAGGAAAAAATAGACAAATTCATGGAAAATACAGACAAAAAATTGGCATAATTCAGGAAAACAATACAGGAACAAAATGCCAAAATAAATTCACGTCTAGAAATTATACAAAAATAACAATTAGAAATCCAAAAGATGAACAACAAGTTTTCAGAAATGGACAGTGTCATAGAAGGGCTGAGGAACAGATTTGTAATGGTGGGAGACAGGATCAGTGGAATTGAAGATAAAAACCTGGATCCAACTCTGTTTGAGGAAAACTCAGAAAAAAGGACAAAGAAAAATGAAGAGACCCTGAGAATTATGTGGGATACAATCAAGAGCAAAAATTTGTGAGTGATTGGAGTTCCAGAACAGGGGGAGAAAACAGAGAACACAGAGAGGATCATTGAAGAACTGCTAACAGAAAACTTCTGCAGTATCATGAAAGATGAAAAGCTGACCATCCAAGAAGCTCAATGTACCCCGTATAGGATAGACCCCAAAAGAAAATCACCAAGGCATATCATAATCACACTCTCTAAAACCAAAGATAAACAAAGAATCCTGAGAGCAGCTCTTGAAAAACAAGAAGTCACATACAGAGGAGAAACAGTAAGACTAAGCTCAGATTATTCGGCAGAAACCATGCAGGCAAGAAGGCAATGGGATGGCATATATTAAAGCTTGAAAGAAAAAAATTGCCAGCCGAGAATAATATATCCTGCAAAACTCTCATTCAAATATGATGGTGAAATTAGGACATTTCCAGATAAACAGAAATTAAGGGACTATGTAAAAACCAAACCAAACTTACAAGAATTATTAAAGGGAGTCCTTTGATCTGAGAACAAACAACTTCAGCTCACAGGCTGATACTAGGATGCAGGATCATACCAGCCAGATACCAATCTAGGAAATGAACTCTCAAGGACTATCCAAAACCAAAAGAAATACAACCGGGAATCAGAGCTGTAAATCTGCAAATGACAACAACATCAAAACAATAAAAGAGGGAATAAATGGTGTAGGTATAGAACCTTTTAATGGAGAGGAAGGCAAGGTAATACCAAGTAAAGGTAGACTGCTTCGAACTTAAAAAGATAAGGGTAAATTTCATGGTAACCACAAAGAAAGTTAAGAAACATACTCATAAAAATAAAGAGGAAAAACATAAAGTCTCAGTAAAAACGAAACCTACAAAAACAGAAGAAATGAAAAAAAAAAAATCCACAAACAAAAGGAATTCATCACAAGAGAGTAAGAAGAACAAAGAAAACTTCAGCACCACAAAAAAAAGCAGTACAAAATGACAGCAGTAAATTCACATCTATCAACAATTATACTGAATGTAAATGGACTCAATGTACACCCATGCTCATGGCAGCATTGTTCACAATAGCAAAATGATGGAAACAACCTAGATGCCCAGCAACAGACGAATGGATAAACAAACTATGGTACATACACACAATGGAGTACTATGCAATGAGAAAGAACAACAATGAATCTGTGAAGCATCTCATAACATGGATGAAACTGGAGGACATTATGCTGAGTGAAATAAGTCAATCACAAAAGGACAAATATTGTATGAGACCTCTATTGTAAAAACCTATGAAAAAGTTTACACACAAAATGTAACAATCTTTGTTGGTTACAAGGGATGGGAGGGGTGGGGAGGAAATACTAAATAGGCAATAGATAAGTGGTATCTTGGGTGAAGGGTGAGACAGTACACAATACCGGGGAAACCAGCACAGCTTATATAAAGAAAGGTCATGGAAGCTCCCTAGACACATCCAAACTCCCTGAGGGACTGAATTGCTGGGCGGAGGGCTCTGGGGACCATGGTCTCAGGGAACATGCAGCTCAATTGGCCTAATACAGTTTATAAAGACAATGTTCTATATTCTACCTTGGTGAGTAGAGTCTGGGGTCTTAAGCCTGTGAGCAGCCATCTAAGACACTCCACTGGTCTCACCCCTTCGGGAACAAGGGAAAATGAGAAGAACAAGATACAAGGAAAAGATTAGTCCAAAGGACTAATGGACCACAGCTACCAAGGCCTCCACCAGACTGAGTCCAGTACAGCTAAATGGTGCCCGGCTACCACCATTGACTGTTCTGACCAGGATCACAACAGAGGGTTCTGGACAGAGCTGGAGAAGGATGTAGAACAAAATTCTAATACACAAAAAAAGACCAGATTTACTCACCTGAAAGAGACTGGAGAAACCCCGAGAATATGGGCCCCAGACCCCTTCTAGCTGAGTGATGAAGTCACTTCTGAGGTTCACCGTTCAGCCTGGGATTGGACAGTCCCATAAAACATAAAGTGACTAATGAGGCACAGCAGTCCAGGGACAAGGACTAGAAGGCAGAAGGGGACAGGAAAGCTGGGGATAGAGAACCCAAGGTTGAGTAAGGACAGTGTTGACATGTAATGGGGTTGTTAACCATTGTCATAGGGCAACGTGTGTACTGTTTAATGAGAGACTATTTTGTTCTGTAAACCTTCATTTAAAGTGAGAATAGCAGTGCAACTGGAAGAGCATAATCGATGTCACTGAACTGTGCAAGTAGAAATTTTTGAAATGGTTGGTGTATCTTTGCCTATGCATATTTTCACCCCCCAAAAAAAAGGTTGAGAAGGGAGAGGAGTTGTTAACCAATGTCATAGAACAATATGTTTACTGACTGTTTAATGAGAAACTATTTGTTCTGTAACACCTGAAGTACAATTAAAAAAAAAAAGAAATAAAAGATGTTCACAGTGTTTTTTATAATTATCATCCCTTGATTTATTAATGGTTTTGAATACTCAGAATGAAAATAATTGACTGTACACTGTTAGTATCTTTATATTAAAAAAATTCTTTATATTTGATCATTGGTATTAAATATCCCAGTAGTTTTAGTAGATAAATTAAACAGGATATACAAATTGACCGTGCTTTGGAAATGGTTGTCTTATTTTTTTTCTCCACCTGAGAAAGAAGAATTAACTACAGTTTATAAAACAGTCATATTATGTATTTTGTTAATAGTTTTTTTGCTGTATTGGATTGTATGGTTTATGGGAGAAAGAGTACAACAACCATAAGGAAAGACAGTTTATAATGTTGCTATAAAAGGCAGGAAAAGGCAGACTCATTGTTGAAACCAGAGCAAACAATATGTTAAAATTTAAGGTAACTTTTATTATTTTTTAATTCATAAAATGATTTAACGTTTAGGAATTGAATATTACATAAAGTTTACAAAAAATTAAAAATAAAATTATTTTCATAAATGAATTTTGAATGTTATGAAGTGCCCCAGTGTTGTAGATTGAATTGTGTCTCCCAAAATGTGTGTTGGAAGCCTTCCAAACTGCTGTTGAGAGCGCTGGTGCACTACGTGTCCAATGACCCTACCTGTGGGTGTGTCCTGGCTCACCTAAGGGAAAATGTTCCCAGCCAGCCTCCTGGCTATGTGCACTGGGACAGAAATGGGGAACGGGTACTACTGGTCCAACCTAACAATACTTGAAATTCCACCAAAGCCTTGAGAACTCAAAAGGGAGCTTTTGGGACTAAAACAGAGACAACACAAACCTCAAATTTCTGAGCAGTAGAAACCTAAAATACCACTATGCCAATAATTTTGTGAATAATATTTTAAATCTTTTATATATATATATATATATATAATTTATATATACATAATCTATTGAACGTCAAACTACTAGCCCTTAAGCACCTAATACAATGTTAACTGCAAGAGGAGGTGCTAAGTAGATATGAACTGACACATGGAGATTTAACTATGGTTTGACCAATATATCTTAAAAACTGCCGAAGCTTCTTGAATGTGGTTTGGAAGAGGTTTGGTTTTGAATATCATGTGACATACAGTATTTTCAGTGTCTTTTGTCATTATAACTCTGGTTTATTTCTCTGAGTAAGCTTTAATTATAACGGTGAATGGGAATCATATATACTAAAAGTGACATTGACAAGGAAAAAATATGTATGTGTTAGAACCCTAACCGATATACCTGTGGATGTAATTTCTATTTGGAAACAGTTTTCTTTGTTATGTTAGTGAAGCCATATTAGTGTATTGTTTGTCCTAACCCTAAGCAATTTTGAGATACAAAAACAGTAGATTAGGCCCAGAGACGAGCAAGGACGAATGGGGGAAGATAGATGCCACATGAAGATTGCCAAGTGTTATGGACTGAATTATGTCCTCCCAAAATACGTGTTGTAAATCCTAACCTCTATGCCTGTGGTAGAGGAGTCCTGGTGGTGTAGTGGTTAAGGGCTCTGCTGCTAACTGCAAAGGTCTGCAGTTCAAAACTATCAGCTGCTCCGTGGGAGAAAGATGTGGTAGTCTGCTTCCTTAAAGAGTACAGCCTTGAAGATCCTCTGGGACACTTCTACTCTGTCTTATAAGGTCGCTATTAATCAGAATCAACTCCACAGCAATAGATTTTTTGTTTTTTTGTTTTTTTGGTATACCTGTGTTATAATCCCATTTGGAAATGGGTTGTCTTTGTTATGTAAATGATGCAGGATTACTGAAGGGTGTATCTTGAGTCAATCTCTTTTGAGCTATAAAAGATTTTAAACAAGTTAGCAGGGCAGAGGCTGGGGAAGAAAAATGCCAAGCAACATGAAGATTATCCAGGAGAGAAGCTCAGAAGGGACAATGACCTTTTTCCAGAGCACACAGAGAAAGCCTCTCCCTAGAGCTGGCACCCTAAATTTGGACTTTTAGCCTCCTAAACTGTGAGAAAATACTATGGTATATCCACACGATGGAATATTATGCAACGATAAAGAACAATGATGAAGCTGTGAAACATCGTATGACTTGGTGGAAGCTAGAACTTATTATACTGAGTGAATTTAGTCAGGCACAGAAGGACAAATACTGTATAAGACCACTATTATAAGAACTCAAGAAAAGGTTTAAACACAGAAGAAAACATTCTTTGATGATTACGGGGGTGGGGAGGGAGGGTGAGGGTTATACACTAACTAGACAGTAGATAATAATGATCTTAGGTGAAGAGAAGGACAGCACACACTACAGGGGAAGCCAGCACAACTGGACTAAACCAAAGCTAAGAAGTTTCCTCAATACAATCAAATACTCTGAGAGACAGAGTAGCAGGGATACAGCATCTGGGGACCATGCTTTCAGGGGACATCTATGTCAACTGGCATAACAAACCTTATTAAGAAAATGTTCTGCATCCTACTTTGGTGAGTGGCATCTGGGGTCTTAAAAGTTTGCAAGCGGCCATCTAAGATGCATCAATTGGTCCCAACCACTTGGAGTAAAGGAGAATGAAGAACACCAAAGACACAAGGAAAGTATTGGCCCAAGAGACAGAATGGGCCACATAAACCAGAGACTTCATCATCCTGAGACCAGAAGAACTAGATGGTGCCTGGCTACCACCAATGAACATCCTGACAGGGAACATAACAGAGGGTCCCTGATGGAGCAGTAGAACGATGGGATGCAGAACTCAAATACTAGTAAGAAGACCAGACTTAATGGTCTAAGACTGGTGGCACTCCAGAAAGCATGACCCCTGGTCTCTCAATCACCCCAGAACTAAAATAAATTCTGGGTCCAACTCTTCAGACAGGGATTGGACTGGACTGTGGGACATAAAGTGATACTCGTGAAGAATGTGCCTCTTAGACAAGTAGATATAAGAGACCAAAGGGGAGGCTTCTGTCTAGACGTGAGAGGGGAAGGCAGAGAGAGTTAGGAGCTGGTTGAATGTTCATGGGGAATCAGGGGCAGAGGGGAGGAGTGTGCTGTCGCAGAATGGGGTGAGCAGTTGGGATTTCATAACAATGTATGTTAAAGAAAATCTGTATGGGAGACTAACTTGAAATATAAACTTTATTTAATTACATCAATAAAAAAAAAGTAAACTGTGAGAAAATAAATATGTTTGTTAAAGCCACCCACTTATGGTATTTCTGTTACAGCAGCACTAGATAACTAAGACACTAAGGAACAAAGAAACAAGCTGAAAGAGACAAAGATCTTCCTCCAGAGCTGACAGAGAGAGAGAGAGTGAGAGAAGAGCCCTTCCTGAATTTGGACTTATAGCTCCTAAACTGTGATAAAATAAATTTATTTTCTTTAAAGTCACCCACTTATGATATTTCTGTTACAGCAGCACTAAGAAATTAAGACACTCAGCATGCAATCAATAGTCATGGAACTTGGGACATTGTTTTGACCTTCAATATTTAAGAGCATTTGTGAATATTATGCTTTTAAAATATTGGTTAAAGCTCTTGCATTTAACAAGCTTTTCAAATTACTTTATTTCCTCAACTTTGCTCTCTTTTTAATTCCTCTAACTCTTATTAATATAAAATAAATCAAATATTGCTATAAAAGAACATTGGTACTCATTTTTGGAGTCTAGGTTTCTCGTGATGGATGTTTAATGCATTTTGCTGAGATGTTTTAAAAATATATTGCTGTACATATTTTCTAAAATTTTGGAAGAAATCTTTACATCCAAAAATCAGTGACTGCCCACAAGTTATGTTAAATTACTGTAGAAAAGGAAATGTACATGGAAAAAAAATAGGCAAATAATGATAACTAACATAACAATTATTTAATGACTGCTGATTTCCATATATTACTTTGAGCTTTTACATGTATCAACTACTTTGATAATAAAACAAATTAATATTTTTTTATTAGTGGAATATCTGGATTAAAAACATTTATATTAATTAAACCTATTATCATTAGTATTATCAGCTATAATTAGTACATTGCAATTTATTTCTGATTTTCAATTCATAGTGACCACACGTGACATAGTAGAAGAGCCCCCATAGGATTCTCTAGGCTGTGATCTCTATGGAACATATTTCAGGTCTTTCTCCAGTGTAGCCCCAGGGTGGTTTTTCTTTGTTTTGTTTTGTTTTTTTCACATTCTCTTTTTTTATTTTTTTATATTTTATTGTACTTCAGGTGAAGGCTTACAGAACAAATACTTTCTCATGAAACAGTAGTACACATGTTGTTTTATGACATTGGTTAACAACCCCACAGCATATTAACCCTCTAAATTCTCAACCTTTTTTTTTTGGGGGGGGGGGAAATACACATAGCCAAAGATACACCGTTTCAAAAATTTCTACATACCCAGTTCAGTGACATTGACTATGCTCTTCCAATTGTGCTGTTATTCTCACTTAAGATGAAGGCTTACAGAACAAAATAGCTTCTCATTTAACAGTTACTACAAATGTTGCCCTATGACAATCGTTAACAATCTCACAACACATCAACAATATCCTTACTCAAACTTGGGTTCCCTATCACCAGCTTCCTTGTCCCCTTCTGCCTTCTGGCCCGTGGAACTGGACTCCTGTACCTCGTTAGTCTCATTTGGTTTTACGGGGCTGTCCACTCCCAGGCTGAACAGTGAACCTCAGAGGTAACTTCACCACTGAGCTAAAAGGGTGTCTGGGGTTTCTATAGGGGTTTATCCAGTCTCCTTTAGGCCACTAAATCTGGTCTTTTTTTTTTTTTTTTTTTTTCTGAGTTAGAATTATGTTCTACTTCCTTCTCCAGCTCTGTCCAGAACCCTGTGTTGTGATCCTGGTCAGAGCAGTCAGTGGTGATAGCTGGGCACCATCTAGCTGTACTGGACTCAGTCTAGTGGAGGCCTTGGTAGCTGTGGACAATTAGTCCTTTGGACTAATCTTTTCCTTGTATCCTGTTCTCTTCATTCTCCCTTACTCCCGAAGGGATGAGACCAGTGGAGTATCTCAGATGGCCGCTCACAGGCTTTTAAGAGCCCAGACACTACTAAACAAGGTAGAATGTAGAGCATTCTCTTTATAAGCTGTGTCATGCCAAATGAGCTAGATATTCCCCGAGAGCATGGTCCCCAGAGCCCTCCGCCCAGCAGTTCAGTCCCTCAGGGAGTTTGGATGTGTCTATCGGGCTTCCATGACCTTTCCTTGTACAGGATGTGCTAGTTTCCCCTGTATTGTGTACTGTCTCACCCTTCACCCAAGATACCACTTACCTATTGCCTATTTAGTAGTTCCCCCCCCACACCTCCCATCCCTTGTAACCAACAAAGATTGTTACATTTTGTGTGTGAACTTTTTCATGGGTTTTTACAGTAGAGGTCTCATGCAATGTTTGTCCTTTTGTGATTGACTTATTTCACTCAGCATAATGTCCTCCAGTTTCATCCATGTTATGAGAAGCTTCACAGATTCATTGTTGTTCTTTCTCGTTGCATAGTACTCCATTGTGAGTATGTACCATAGTTTGTTTATCCATTCATCTGTTGATGGGCATCTAGGTTGTTTCCATCGTTTTGCTATTGTGAACAATGATGCCATGAATATAGGTGTGCATATGTGTATTCAAATGAGGACTCTTATTTCTCTAGGATATATTCCTAGGAGTGGGATTGCTGGATCAAATGGTATGTTTATTTCTAGCTTTCTGAGGAAGTGCCATATCATTTTCCAAAATGGTTGTATCATTTCGCATTCCCACCAGCAGTGCATAAGAGATCCGAACTCCCCGCAGCCCCTCCAACATTTGTTATTTCCAGTATTTTTGATTCGTGCCAGTAATGCCAGAGTGAGATGGTATCTCACTGTGGTTTTAATTTGCATTTCTCTAATGGCCAGTGATTGCGAGTATTTCCTCATGTGTCTGTTAGCCATTTGAATGTCTTCTTTGGTGAAGTGTCTGTTCATTTCCTTTGCCCATTTTTTAATAGGATTATTTGTCTTTTTGTTGGAGAGGTGTTGGATTTTCTTGTAGATTATGGAGATTAGACCTTTGTCTGACGTGTACTGTCCAAAATTTTTTTCCCAGTCTGTAGGTTCTAGTTTTACTTTTTTGATGAAGTCTTTTGAAGAGCATAGGTTGTTGATTTTTAGAAGATCCCAGTTATCTAGCTTATCTGTTGGGGTATGTGCGTTGATGGTTATGGTTTGTATCCTGTTAATGCCATGTATTACGGCCTGAAGTGTTGGTCCTATTTCTTCTTCTATGAACTTTATAGTTTTTGGCTTTATATTCAATTCTTTGATCCATTTTGAAGTAGTTTTTGTATACGGTGTGAGGTATGGGTCCTGTTTCATTTTTTTCCAAATGGATATCCAGTTTTGCCAGCACCATTTGTTAAAAAGACTGTCTTTTCCCCATTAGATGGACTTTGGGCCCTTGTCGAAGATCAGGTGACCATAGTTGGATGGATTTACATCTGGGTTCTCAATTCTGTTCCATTGGTCAATGTATCTGTCGTTGTACCAATACCAGGCTGTTTGACTACTGTAGCTGTATAGTAGGTTCTGAAATCAGGTGGTGTGAGTCCTCCAACTTTATTCTTCTTCTTCAGTAGTGCTTTACTTTTTTGGGGCTTCTTCCCTTTCCATATAAATTTAATGATTAGTTTTTTCATCTCTTTGAAGAATGTTGTTGGTATTTGGATCGGGATTGTGTTGTATTTGTAAATTGCTTTGGGTAGAATTGCCATTTTCACAATGTTGTGTCTGCCTATCCATGAGCATGGTATGTTTTTCCATTTATGTAGATCCCTTTGGGTTTCTTGCAGTAGTGTTCTGTAGTTTTCTTTGTATAGGTCTTTTTCATCCCTGGTCTGATTTATTCCTAAGCATTTTATCTTTTTAGGGGCTATGGAAAATGGTATTGCTTTCCTGATTTCCCTTTCATGGTTCTCCTTACTGGTGTATAGGAATCCAACTGATTTTTGAATGTTTATCTTGTATCCTGCTATTCTGCTGAATCTTTCTATTAGTTCCAGTAGATTTCTCGTGGAGTCTTTAGGGTTTTCTATGTATAGAATCATATCATCTGCAAACAGGGACAGTTTAACTTCTTCATTACCAATTTGGATGCCCTTTATTTCTTTTTCTTGCCTTATTGCTCTAGCTAGAACTTTCAGCACAATATTAAATAGGAGTGGTGATAAAGGGCATCCTTGTCTTGTTCCTGTTTTCAAGGGGAATGTTTTCATCCTCTCTCCATTAAGAATGATGTTGGCTGTTGGTTTTGCATAGATGCCCTTTATTATGTTGAGAAATTTCCCTTCTATACCTATTTGATTGAGAGTTTTTATCAGGAATGGGTGTTGGACTTTGTCGAATGCCTTTTATGAGTCAATTGACATGATCATGTGATTGTTTTCTTTCCTTTTATTTATGTGGTGGATTACGTTGATTGATTTTCTAATGTTGAACCATCCTTGCATTCCTGGTATGAATTCTACTTGGTAGTGGTGTATTATTTTTTGGATATGATGCTGAATTCTATTGACTAGAATTTTGTTCAGAATTTTTGCATCTCTTCGCATGAGAGATATTGGTCTGTAATTTTCTTTTTTGTGAAGTCTTTGCCTGGTTTTGGTATCAGCATTATTCTGGCTTCATAGAATGAATTTGGAAGTGTTGTTTCCTCTTCTATGCTCTGAAATAGCTTTAGTAGTACTGGTACAAACTCTTCTCTAAATATTTTGTAGAATTCTCCAGTGAAGCTATCTGGGCCAGGTGTTTTTTTGGTTGGGAGTTTTTTTAATTACCTTTTCAATCTCTTGTTATGGGTCTCTTCAGATTTTCAACATCACTTTGTTGTACTTGGGTAGGTAGTGTGTTTCTAGAAATTTATCCATTTACTCTAGGTTTTCAAGTTTGTTGGATTAGAGTTTTTCATAATATTCTGTTATAATCCTTTTTATTTCATTTGGTTCTGTTGTAATGTCCCCCATTTCATTCCTTATCTGGGTTGTTTGCGTCCTCTCCTGTTTTTCTTTTGTCCGTCTGGTCAGTTCTTTGTAGATTTTGCTGATTCTTTCAAAGAACCAACTTTTGGTTTTGTTGATTCTTTCTATCGTTTTTCTGTTCTCTATTTCATTTATTTATGCTCTAATCTTTACTATTTCCTTTCTTCCGGTGGTTGTGGCCTTTTTTTGCTGTTCTTTTTCTATTTGTTTGAGTTCTGTAGTGAATGTTTTGATTTTGTTCCTGTCTTCTTTTTTGATATGTGCATCTATTGCTATAAATTGTCCACTGAGGACTGCCTTTGCTGTGTCCTAAATGTTTTGGTATGATGTGTTTTCATTCTCATTTGATTCGAGGAATTTTTTGATTCCATCTCTGATTTCTTCTATTACCCACTGATGTGTAAGCAGGGTATTATTCAGCTTCCATTTAGTCGATTTTTTTTTTCCTAGCTGTTTCTATTGTTTATTTCTACCTTGATGGCATTGTGGTCAGAGAAGATACTTTGAATTATCTCTACGTTTTGGATCTTGTTGAGGATTCCTCTGTGGCCTAAGATGTGGTCTATTCTGGAGAACATTCCATGTGCATTGGAAAAGAATGTGTACTTTGCAGCGGTTGGATGCAGTGTTCTATATATGTCTATGATGTCAAGTTGGCTGATTGTGCCCTTTAGGTCTTCTGTATCTTTGCTGAGTTTCTTCTTAGTTGTTCTGTCCTTTACTGAGAGTGGCGTGTTGAAGTCTCCTACTATTATTGTGGAACTGTCAATTTCTCTTTTCAGTGTTGTTAGAGTTTGTTTTATGTATTTTGGAGCCCTGTCATTGGGTGCGTAGATGTTTATTGTGGTTATGTCTTCATGATGGATCATCCCCTTAATCATTATATAGTGTCCTTCTTTGTCTTTTATGGTAGATTTTGTTTTAAAATCTATTTTATCTGAGATTAGAATTGCCACTTCTGCTCTTTTTTGGTGGTTGTTAGCTTGATATATTTTTTCCAACCTTTAACTTTTAGTAAATTTACATCTTTGTTTCTAAGGTGTGTCTCTTTTAGACAGCATATTGATGGATCCTGTTTTCTTATCCAATCTGTCACTCTCCATCTCTTTATGGGTGCATTGAGTCCATTTACATTCAGTGTAATTATTGATAGATGTGAGTCTGTTGCTGTCATTTTGTAGTGCTTTTTTTTTTGTGGTGTTTAAGTTTTCTTTGTTCTTCTCTCTTGTGCTGAGTTGCTTTAGTTTGTGGATTTTTTTTCATTTCTTTTGCTTTTGTAGGTTTTGTTTTTGCCGAGACTTTATGTTTTTTGTCTTTATTTTTATGAGTTGCTTTGTTAACTTTGTTTGTGGTAACCAAGAATTTTACCCTTCTCTTTCTAAGTTTGAAGCAGTCTACCATTACTTGGTATCGCCTTGCCTTCCTCTCCAGTAAAAGGTTCTATACCTATGCCGTTTATTCCCCCTTTTATTGTTTTGATGTTGTTGTCACTTATTGATTAACTGCTCTAATTCCCTGTTGTATTTCTTTTGGTTTTGGATGTCCTTGAGAGTTCATTTCCTAGATTGGTATCTGGCTCGTACGATCCTGCGTCCTAGGTTCTGCCTGTGAGCTGAAGCTGTTCGTCCTCAGATAAAAGAATTCCCTTTATTAATTCTTGTAAGTTTGGTTTGACTTTCATATTCCCTTAATTTCTGTTTATCTGGAAATGACTTAATTTCACTATCAAATTTGAACGAGAGTTTTGCAGGATATATTATTCTTGGCTGACAATTTTTTTCTTTCAGGATTTTATATATGTCATCCCATTGCCTTCTTGCCTGCATGGTTTTTGCCGACTAATCTGAGCTTAGTCTTATTGTTTCTCCTCCGTATGTGACTTCTTGTTTTTCACGAGCTGCATTCAGGATTCTTTGTTAGTATTTGGTTTTGGCGATTGTGAATATGATATGCCTGGTGATTTTCTTTTGGGGTTTCTTCTATATAGGGTTCATTGAGCTTCTTGGATATCCAGCTTTTCCTCTTTCATGATATTGGGGAAGTTTTCTGTCTGCAGTTCCTCAGTGATCCTCTGTGTGTTTTCTGTTTTCTCCCCCTGTTCTGGAATGCCAATCACTCGTAAATTTTTGCTTTTGATTGTGTCCCACATAACTCTCAGGGTCTCTTCATTTTTCTTTGTTCTTTTTTCTGAGTTTTCCTAAAACAAAGCGGTAATCAAGTGTTTGTCTTTAGTTCCACTGATCCTGTCTTTCACAGTTTCAAATCTGCTTCTCAGCCCTTCTATGACATCATCCATTTCTGAATCTTATTGTTTATCTTTTAGATTTCTAATTGTTGTTTTTGTATAATTTCTAGTTGTGAATTTATTTTGGCATTTTGTTCCTGCATCATCTTCCTGAATTCTTCCAATTTTTTGTGTATTTTCTATGAATTTGTCTATTTTTTCCTCATGTTTGTCAGCTTTTTGCCTCCGTTCTTGGAGAATTACGAGTATTAGAGATTTGAATTCCCTATCAGGTAGTTCTAGTGTATTTTCTTCCACAGGAGAGTCATCTGGTGTTTTATTTTGGATGCCTGCTGGAACCATGCTGTCCTGTTTTTGTAAACGTTTTGATATTGTCTGCTGTTTTGGGGGAATTCAGTAGTTATTTTTCTAGTTTATTGATTGTAGAATTGTTTGTTTCATTCCTTATTAAAAAAAAAGAAAGAAATTGACTATGTCTGAGCAGGTAGGCTGTGTGTTCTTTGTTGTTTTCTCATTTGTGCACTCAATACTTTTCACCTCCTTCTCCAACTGGCAGGGTTAGTCACTCAGATATGTTACAGCAGGGCAGGTCTAGCTGAAGAGGAGTTACTGGGGTGGGTTTTTTGTGGAACTTACTACAGCCACCAGGGCGGGTTGGTTATCAGTGCAGGGCAGGTTCCAGTAGGCTGTGCCTGTGCTGTTTGGTGGTGTGATGTCAAGCGCACAGTGCAGGTAGGCAGGATGCAGTGGGGGAGATTGTTATGTGTGGAGCTAAGATGGATATGGGAGAGAGGAGAGAGGAACAGAAGCGAAAAACTTACAAACAAACAAAAAAGCATGCTAGGGGATCTTGCCACTGGAATGGAGATATGAGAGACTATGAAATGGAAAAAAAAAAAAAAGCAAAAAGGAAGAAAAGAAAAGAATGAATAAATAAAAATCAGAAAGGTTAAAGATCTGCAAAATTCCCAGGGATCCCTCTGATGCAGCTATGAGGTCTGGGGAAGGTGCTCTCAGGTGTTGCAGTACAACCTGGCTAGAAGGCGTAGAGGTCTACAATGCCTGGTATTCAGGGATCAGAAAGAGAAGGAAGATATAGAAAGACGAGAAACTGAGCAATGAAGAAAGACAAAAAGGGAAAAAGAGGGAAAAGAAAACAAAACAAATTAAAATAAAATAAAAACAAGAAAGGCCCCCCAAAAAAACAAACAAACAAAAAAAACAATGAAAAAAGAAATGTTCTCAGGGGTCCCTCTGCACATCTGTGGAAGCTGAAGGGGAGTTCCTTGCCACACAGCTTTGCCTGGCCAGAAAGGACTCACAACTCAAGAAAAGGAAAAGAAAACAAACAAATAATTCAAAACAAACAAATGAACAAAAGCCCCGAGATCCCACCAGCACAGTAGCCCAGTCCGGGAAGCAGCTCTACACTCAAACGGAGCTCCGCAGACCCTCAGGAAGAAGCAAAGATGGCGCACGGAAGCAGACACATGAGCAAAAGGAGGTGGACATGGCGAGAGGCAAGCAAGAAATCTAAAGAAGCAGAAGAAAAAAAAAAAGCAACACCAGCAGCCAACAAATGGCACTCAGAGATCCAGCTAGTGCGGGCTGGTGTTTCTGGGCAAGAGACTGTGTCTGCGGGAAGCAGAGGAGGCCGAGTGTGGGTGAAGAAGGGTAGAGAGTGGGAAAGTGTATATCACAAATTGCTGGCACTCTGCAGCCCCTCAGGAAGAAGCAAAGTTGGTGCACAGAGCCAGGCACTCTAGTGAAAGGAGGGGGAGGTGGCGAAAGACATGTGAGAAATCAAAAGAAGCAGAAAAAAAAGCAACACTAGCAGCCAACAAATGGCACCCAGAAAGCCACCCTCTTGGGTGTGTGGAATCCAAGCAGCCGGCACTTCCCTTTTAAAAGACCGTGGCCACGGGAAGTAGAGGAGGCTGAGCCAAGGCAAAGAGGGGTGGGGGTGGAAAAGTGCACACCGCAAATTACTGGTTGTTTTGTCTCCTGCTGGACGCTCCGTGAGGCTGCTTTCTCATACCCCCATTTGCTGATCTCCGATAGGAGTCCAAGATGGTGGATCCGTGCTGCATTAGCTGATAGGGGACCTCTGCATGAATCTCTCCTCGCTCTCCGTTCTCTGTCAGTTTTCTCACTCCATTTGGCGCTTGGCTGAGTTCTTATCTCTTCATTTGATGCTTTAGGGTTTCAGGATTGTTGTATTCTCTGTTTGCCTTAGTTTTTCAGATCTTTGCTGTGGAGGGACGGCGTGGTGCTTCTGCCTAGAGCGCCATTTTTCCAGAACTCTCTCTGGGTGGTTTTGAACTACTAACCTTTCAGTCAGCAGTCAAGCGCTTAGCCATAATTAGGACAACAGTGTAAAATTTTACCATTTTCCACACTTGTTATTTTTATTCAACTGTACGCAGAGTCTATGGGTGGTGCAAACAGTTAACCTGATAAGCTGCTAACCAAAAGGTTGGGCGTTCAAGTCCACCCACAGGAGCCTCAAAAGAAAGGTCTGGCAGACTACTTCCAAACAATCAGTCATTGAAAATCATATAGATTATAGTTCTACTTCGACACAGAATCAACTTGATGGTAACTGGTAAATGGGTACACTAATTTAATGTCCACCACATGCCTGTCAGTTTGTCGTACTGTGGTGGATTGTGTGCTGCCATGATACCGAAAGCTTTGCCAATGGTATTTCAAATAACATCAGGGTCACCCCTGGTGGACAGTTTCACAGGAGCTTCCAGAATAAGAGACTAAGAAGAAGGACTTGGGAGGATACTTCTGAAAAAATTGGCTAGTGAAAATTTTATGAATAGCAGTGAATATTGTCTGATATAGTGCCAGAAGATGAGCCTCTCAGGTTGGAAAGCACTCAAAATACAACTGTGGAAGAGGTGCCTCTTCAAAGTAGAGACGACCTTAATGACGTGGATGGAGTCAAGGTTTCAGGACCTTCATTTGCTGATGTGGCATGACTCAAAATGAGAAGAAATGGCTGCAAACATGCATTAATAATTTCAATGACGTGGAATGTACAAAGTATGAATCTAGGAAAACTGGAAATTGTCAAAAATGAAATGGAACACATAAACATCAATATCTTAGGCATTAGTGAGCTGAAATGCACTGATACTGGCCATTTTGAATCAGATAGTCATATAGCGTACTACAACGGAATGACAAATTGAACAGGAATGGCATTGTGTTCATTGTCAAAAAGAACACTTCAAGATCCTGCTGAAGTACAATACTGTCAGTGATAGGATGATATCCGTACACCTATAGGGAAGACCAGTGAACAGTACTATTATTCAAATTTACATACCAAGCACTAAGGCCAAAGATGAAGACATCGAAGATATTTAGCAACTTCTGCAGTCTGAAATTGATCAGACATGTAATCAAGATGCATTGATAATTACTGGCAATTGGAATGCAAAAGCTGGAAACAAAGAAGAAGGATGGCTTGTTGAAAAACATGGTCTTGGTGATAGAAATGATGCCGGAGATCGAATGATAGAATTTTGTAAGTCCAATGACTTCTTCACTGCAAATACCTTTTTTCATCTACATAAATGGTAAATATACACATGGATCCCGCCTGATGGTATACACAGAAATCAAATTGAGTACATCTGTGGAAAGAGAAGATGGAAAAGCTCAGTATCATCAGTCAGAACAAGGCCAAGGGCTGACTGTGGAACAGACCATCAATTTCTCATATACAAGTTCAAGTTGAAGCTGAAGAAAATTAGAACAAGTCAATGAAAGCCAAAGTATGACCTTGAGTATATCTCACCTGAATTTAGAGACTATTTAAAGAATAGATCTGAGGTATAGAATACTAATGACCAAAGACCAGGTAAGTTGTGGAATGGCGTCAAAGACATCATAAATGAAGAAATCAAGAGGTTATTAAAGAGACAGGAAAGAAAGAAAATACCAAAATGGATGTCAGAAAAGACTGGAAGTTGCTCTTCAATGCAGAGTAGATAAAGTGAAAGGAAGAAATGATGACGTCAAAGAGCTGAATATAAGATTTCAAAGGGTAGCTCAAGAAGACAAAATGAAGTATTATAATGAATTGTGCAAAGACCTGGAAATAGGAAACCAAAAGAGAAGAATACACTCAGCATTTCTTAAGCTGAAAGAAAAGAAAAAAAATTGAAACCTCAAGTTACAATAATGAAGGATTCCACTGGGAAAATATTAAATGAAGCAGGAAGCATCAGAAGAAGATGGAAGGAATATAGAAAGTCACTGTACCAAAAAGAATTGGTCTATGTTCAGCCATTTCAGGAGGTAGTACATGATCAAGAATATGGCACTGAGAAGAAGTCCAAGCTGCACTGAAGGCACAGGTTCCAGGAATTGAATACCAGTAGAGATGTTTCAACAAATGGATGCAGTGCTTGAAGTGTCACCATGTCTATGCCAAGGAATTTGGAAGACAGCTAACTGGCCAACCAACTGGAAGAGATCCATATTTATGCCTATTTCCAAGAAAGGTGGTCCAACAGAAGGTGGAAATTATCAAACAATATCATTAATATCACACACAAGTAAAATTTTGCTGACAATCATTCAAAAGTGACTGCAGGAGTACATCAACAGGGAACTTCCAGAAATTCAAGCTGGATTCAGAAGAGAACACGGAAGCAAGGATATCATTGCTGATGTCAGATGGATCCTGGCTGAAAGCAGGGAATACCAGAAAGATGTTTACCTGTGTTTTATTGACTATGCAAAGACATTCAACTATGTGGATCATAACATATTATGGATAACAGTTGGAAAAATGGGAATTCCAGAACACTTAATTGTGCTCTTGGGGAACCTGTACATAGGTCAAGAGGCAGTCATTCCAAAAGAATAAGGGGATACTGCATGGTTTAAAGTCAGGAAAGGTGTGTGTCAGGGCCGTATCCTTTCACATACCTATTCAATCTGTATGCTGAGCAAATAATTTGAGAAGCTGAACAATATGAAGAACAGGAGCATCAGGACGGGAGGAAGACTCTTTAACAACCTGCATTATGCAGATGACACAACATTACCTGCTGAATGTGAAGACGACTTGAAGCACTTACTGATGAAGATCAAAGAGAACAGCCTTCATTATGGATTACACCTCAACATAAAGAAAACAAAAATCCTCACAACTGCACCAATAAGTGACATCATGATAAATGGAAAAAAGAGTGAAGCTGTCAAGGACTTCATTTTACTTGGATCCACAATCAATGTCCATGGAAGCAGAGTTCAAGAAATCAAAAAGACGCATTGCATTGGACAAATCTGCTGCAAAATACCTCTTTAAAGTTTTAAAAAGCAAAAATGTCACTTTAAGGATTAAGGTGTGCCTGATCCAAGCTATGGTGTTTTCAATGGCCTCGTATGCAAGTGAAAGCTGGACAATGAATAAGGAAGACCACAGACAAATTGATGCCTTTGAATTATGTTGTTGGAGAAGAATATTGAATGTACTGTGGAATGCTAGAACAAACAAATCTGTCTTGGAAGAAGTACAGCCAGAAAGTTCATTAAAAGCAAGGATGGAGAGACTTGGTCTCATGTACTTTGGAGATATTATCAGGAGAGATCAAATCCTGGAAAAGGACATCATGCTTGGTAAAGCAGAGGGTCAGCAAAAAACAAGAATACCCCCAATAAGATAGATTGACACAGTAGCTGCAATATGGGGCTCAGACTTAGCAACGATTGTAAGGACGGTGCAGGACCGGGCACTTTTTCGTTCTGTTGTACATAGGGTCTCTATAAGCCAGAGTCAACTTGAAGACACCTAACAAAAACAACAACTTAATGTAGGGGCACTGTGATACTTAAAGTTGTGTGTCAACTTGACTGGGCCAAGATTCTCAGTGTTTTGGCAGTTATGATGTAGTTTGGCAGTTGTATAATGATGTGATGATTAGATATATTTTGATCATCTCCAAGATGGGATCTACCATGAGTAGCCAATCAGTAGAAATGAGTTTCCTTGGGGTGTGTGGCCTGTATACAACATAGGTGAACTTTCTGGCAAGGCTCCTGGGCTTTTGCTCACTCTGAATCCTGAAGCTGGCTCTTCTTTGTGTAATCTCCAGTTCTTGGGACTTGAGCTAGCAGCTTGCCTGATGTTTTGACTGCTGATCTTAGGATTTCTGGTCTCTGCAGCCTGTGAGCCAGGAGAAGCCTCCAGTCTGACCAGCTGACTTTGGACTTTCCACCCTCTACAACCACATGAGCCATTTCCTTGATATAAATCTCTTTCTATATATATTTATACAATTTACTGGTTTTGCTTCTCTAGAGAATCCAGCCTAAGACAGGCACTAAATATTTTTCTACCAATTTTATACCTTAAAAATTGGAAGTTTGAGTAATAAAGTGACTTAGACAATATTTTCAGAACATTTTCTCTCAATAATATTTATAAACTATTTCTCTTTTATATAAATTTACACTACAGAAATAATTACATTATTTTGTATTCTTTACTGAAAGAGAATGAAGTTCACTTCAGAAGGATAGATTATCCATTCTTGGTCTGAACACACAGGTTATCTACTGAAATTTGAGGCTCAAATCTAACACGTATGGCTAGCTGGTTTGTTCTCCACACCAGACTAGAAATAGCTAATTAAATGTAGTTTATGTTAGCCAGGTGTGAGCAAGCTAATAAAAGAAAATACATAATAAACAGGAGCAAAAGACAAATGATAGACTGACAGCATTTTAAAAGTCTTAAACTAAAATGAAAAAGGCATGAAAACTAGGAAAGTGTGTGATCAGAAGCATTTAGTGTTCCCCTACGTAGTTTGTAACCACGAAAACATTTAAGAGTCCTAGAAGGGGCATAACTACCTCTTTGGTATCTCCTCAACTCCTGGTGCTCACTTTAACCATAGTTGGGACAAAATAATAATAGCTCCCATGTTTTGAGCACTGTCTAGATGGTGAACTCTTCTCCATGAAATTTAAGTGTATTACTCAACAGGTGAAGAAATAGTGTGTGAGTGAAATCTTAGCTACTTGAAAGCAAATTCTCAGCAAGTATCCAAAAGCAGCAGTCTCAGCGAAGATCCACATTAATATTAGCCTGTGTGGATTTTCTCCTAAGGAGCCCTGATGTTGCAGTGGTTAAGTGCTCGGCTGCTAATCAAAAGGTCAGCAGTTTGAACACCCAGCTACTTTGTGAGATAAAGTTATGGCAGTCTGCTTCCACAAAGATTTAAAATTTTGGAAACCCTATGGGGTAGTTCTACTCTGTCCTATAGGATCAATGTGAGTAGGAATCAACTCAATGGCAGTGGGTTTAGTTTGGTTTTCGGTGGGCTCTTCTCCTTGATATTCAACCCATCTGTTCTACTGTGTGCCAATCTCAGCCCATCCTGCTTAATTCAGTACACATTATTGTTGTTAGATGCTGTCGAGTTGATTCTGACTCATAGTGATCCTATTACAACAGAACAAGACAATGCCCGATCCTGAGCCGTTCTCACAATCATTGATATATTTGACTCCCTTGTTGCAGCCACTGTGTCAATCCATCTCATTGAGGGTCTTCCTCTTTTTAGCTGACCCTCTATGTTACCAAGCATGATGTCCTTCTCCCTCCTGATAACATGTCCAAAGTATGTGAGACAAACTCTCACTGTCCTTGCTTCTAATGAGCTTTCTGGCTGTACTTCTTCCAAGACAGATTAGTTTATTCTTCTGGCAGCCCATGGTACATTCAATATTCTTCACCAACACCATAATTCAAAGGCATCAATTCTTCTCCAGTCTTTCTTGTTCATTGTCGAGCTTTCATGTGCATATGAGGCCATTGAAAACACCATGGCTTGGGTCAGGCAAACCTTACTGCTCAAAGTGTTAGCTTTGCTTTTTAACACTTTTAAAGAGATCTTTTGCAGCAGATTTGCCCAATGCAATGTGTTGTTTAATTTCTTGAACTCTGCTTCCATGGACGTTGATTGTGGATCCAAGTAAAATGAAGTCCTTGACAACTTCAGTCTTTTCTCAATCTATCATAATGTTGCTTATTAGTTCAGTTGTGAGGATTTTTGATTTCTTTATGTTAAAGTGTAATCCATACTGAAAGCTGTGTTCTTTGATCTTTGTTTTTTATTGCTGTAATTAGATGAAGTTTATATTTCAAGTTAGTCTCCCATACAGAAATTCGTTTTTTACGTACATTGTTATGAGACCCCAATCGCTCACCCCATTCTGTGACAGTACACTCCTCCCCTCCGCCCCTGATTCCCCATGAACATTCAACCAGCTCCTAACTCTCTCTGCCTTCCCATCTCACCTCTGGACAGAAGCTGCCCCTTGGTCTCTTGTATCTACTTGACTAAGAGGCACATTCTTCACGATTATCACTTTATGTCCCACAGTCCAGTCCAATCCCTGTCTGAAGAGTTGGTCTCGGGAATTGTTTTAGTTCTGGGGTGGTAGAGAATCCAGGGGCCATGCTTTCTGGGGCACCTCCACACTCAGTGAGACCATTAAGTCTGGTCTTCTTACTAGTATTTGAGTTCTGCATCCCATCATTCTACTGCTCCATCAGGGACCCTCTGTTATGTTCCCTGTCAGGATGTTCATTGGTGGTAGCCAGGCACCATCTAGTTCTTCTGGTCTCAGGATGATGAAGTCTCTGGTTTATGTGGCCCCTTCTGTCTCTTGGGCTAATGCTTTCCTTGTGTCTTTGGTGTTCTTCCTTCTCCTTTACTCCAAGTGGTTAGGACCAATTGATGCATCTTAGATGGCAGCTTGCAAGCTTTTAAGACCCCAGATGCCACTCACCAAAGTAGGATGCAGAACATTTTCTTAATAAGCTTTGTTATGCAAATTGACCTAGGTGTCTCCTGAAACCATGGTCCCCAGACCCCCCATCCCTGCTACTCTGTCTCTCAAAGTATTTGGTTGTATCAAGGAAACTTCTTAGCTTTGGTTTAGTCCACTTGTGCTAACTTCCCGTGTAGTGTGTGCTATCCTTCCCTTCACCTAGGATGATTCTTATCTACTATCTAGTTAGTGAATAACCCTCCCCCTCCCCTCCACCCAGTAACCATCAAAGAATTTTTTGTGTGTGTGTTTAAACCTTCTCTTGAGTTCTAATAATAGTGGTCTTATACAGTATTTGTCCTCTGTGATGGACTAAATACACACAGCATAATAAGTTCCAGCTTCCACCATGTTATACAATGTTTCACAGCTTCATCATTGTTCTTTATCATTGTGTAATATTCCATTGTGTGGATATACCATGGTTTGTTTATCCATTCTTCCATTGATGGGCACCTAGGTTGCTTCCATCTTTTTGCTATTGTGAACAGTGCTGCGATGTACCTGGGTGTGCATGTATCTATTCGTGTGACGGCTTTTGTTTCTCTAGGATATATTCCAAGGAGCAGGATAGATGGATCATAAGGTACTTCTATTTCTAGCTTTTTAAGGATGCCTCAAATCGATTTCCAAAGTGGTTGTACCATTTTACATTCCCACCAACAATGTATAAGTGTTCCAGTCTCTCCACAACCTCTCCAGCATTTGTTATTTTGTGTTTTATGGATTAATGCTAGCCTTGTTGGGGTGAGATGATATCTCATTGTAGTTTTGATCTGCATTTCTCTGATGGCTAATGATCGTGAGCATTTCTTCAAGTGTCTGTTAGCTGCCTGAATATCTTCTTTGGTGAAGTGCCTGTTCATATCCTTTGCCCATTTTTTAATTGGGTTATTTGTCTTTTTGTTGTTGAGGTTTTGCAGTATCTTGTAGATTTTAGAGATTAAACGCTGATCAGATTTGTCATAGCCAAATTTTTTTTCCCAGTCTGTAGGTTGTCTTTTGACTCTTTTGGTGAAGTCTTTTCATGAGCATAGGTGTTTGATTTTTAGGAGCTCCGATTTATCTAGTTCTGGTGCTTGTGCGTTGCTACTTATGGTTTGTATTGCGTTTATGCCATGTATTAGGGCTCCTAGCTTTGTCCCTGTTTTTTCTTCCATGATCTTTATTGTTTTCGATTTTATATTTAAGTCTCTGATCCATTTTGAGTTAGTTTTTGTACATGGTGTGAGATATGGGTCTTGTTTCAGTTTTTTGCAGATGGATATCCAGTTATGCCAGCACCATTTGTTAAAAAGACTGTCTTTTCCCCAGTTAATGGACTTTGGGCCTTTGTCAAATATTAGCTGCTCATAGGTGGATGAGCTTATATCTGGATTTTCAACTCTGTTCTATTGGTCTATGTATCTGTTGTTGTACCAGTACCAGACTATCTTGACTACCGTGGCAGTATAATAGTTCCTAAAATCAGGTAGTATAAGGCCTCCCACTTTGTTCTTCTTCTTGAGTAATGCTTTATTTATTCGGGGCCACTTCCCTTTCCATATGAATTTGGTGATTAGTTCCTCCATCTCATTAAAAAAGGCTGGTGGAATTTGGATTGGGGTTGCATTGTATCTGTAGATTGCTTTGGGTAGAATTGACATTTTCACTAGGTTGAGTCTACCTATCCATGAGCAAGGTATATTTTTCCACTTTTGCTGGTGTCTTAGCTTCTTGCAGTAGTGTCTTGTAATTTTGTCTGTAAAGATCTTTTACATCTCTGGTTAGATTTATTCCTAAGTATTTTATCTTCTTGGGGGCTATTGTAAATGGTATTGATTTGGTGATTTCCTCTACAAGGTTCTCTTTGTTGGTGTAAAGGAATCCAACTGATTTTTGTATGTTTATTTTGTATCCTGAAAATTTACTGAAATCTTCTATTAGTTCCAGTAGTTTTCTTGTGGTTTCTTTGGGGTTTTCTGTGTATAAGATCATATCATCTGCAAATAGAGACACTTTGACTTCTTCCCTACCTATTTGGATGCCCTTTATTTCTTTTTCTAGCATAACTGCTCTGGCTAGGACCTCCAGCACAATGTTGAATAATAGTAGTGATAAAGGGCATCCTTGTCTGGTTCCTGTTCTCAAGGGGAATGCTTTCAAAGTCTCTCCATTCAGGACAATGTTGGCTGTTGTTTTTGTATGAATGCCTTTAATTATATTGAGGAATTTCACTTTGATTCATACTTTATTGAAAGTATTTATCATAAATGGTTTTTGGACTTTTCCAAATGCCTTTTCTGCATCAATCGAGAAGATCTTGTGGTTCTTGTCTTTTGTTTTATTTATGTGATGGATTATGTTGATTGTTTTTCTGATGTAGAACCATCCTGCATACCTGGTATAAATCCCACTTGGTCATGGTGAATTTTTTTTTGATATATTGCTGAATTCTATTGGCTAGAATTTTGTTGAGGATTTTTGCGTCAATGTCCATGAGGGATATCGGTCAGTAATTTTCTTTTTTTGTGGTGTGTTTTCCTGGTTTTGGTATCAGGATTATGTTGGCTTCATAAAATGATTTTGGGAGTATTCCATCCTTTTCTATGCTCTGAAAATACCTTTAGTAGAAGTGGTGTTATCTCTTCTCTGAAAGTTCAGTAGAATTCTCCAGTGAAGACATCCAGGCCACGGCTTTTTTTTTTTTATTGGAAGTTTTTTAATAACCTTTTCAATCTCTTCTTTTGTTATGGGTTTATTTAGTTGTTCTACCTATGTTTGTGTTAATTAAGACAAGTAGTGAGTTTCTAGAAATTTGTCCATTTCCTCTAGGTATTCAAATTTGTCAGAGTACAATTTTTCATAGTAATCTGTTATGATTCTTTTGATTTCAGTTGGGTCTGCTGTGATATCACTCATCTCATTTCTTATACAGGTTATCTGCTTCCTCTCCTGTTTTTCTTTTGTCATTTTGGCCAGTGGTTTATCAATTTTGTTAATCTTTTCAAAGAACCAGGTTTTGGACTTGTTAACTCAATTGTTTTTCTATTCTTTATTTCATTTAATTCTGCCTAATTCTTATTATTTCCTTCCTTCTGGCGCCTGTGGGCTTCTTTTGCTGGTCTCTTTCTACTTGTTCCAGATGTAGGGTTAATGCTTTGATTATGACCCTTTCTTCTTTTTCGATGTGTGCATTTATTGCTATAAACTGACCTGTGAGCACTGCTTTTGCTGTGTCCCAAAGTTTCTGGTAGGATGTGTTTTCATTCCCATTTGATTCTATGAATTTCTTTATTCCATCCTTAATTTTTCTATAACCCAGTGGTTTTTGAGCAAGGTGTTGTTCAGTTGCCATGTGTTTGATTTTTTTTCCTTGCTTTTTGTGTTGTTGATTTCCACTTTTATGGCTTTATGGTCAGAAAAGATTGTAATATTTCGATGTTTTGGATTTTGTTAAGGCTTGCTTTATGGCCTAATATGTGGTCTGTTCTGGAGAGTGTTCCATGTGCATTGGAAAAGAAAGTATACTTGGCTGCTGTTGGGTGCAGTGTTCAGTATATGTCTATGAGATCAATTTGGTTGATTGTAGCATTTAGCTCTTCCATGTCTGTGTGGAGCTTCTTTCTGGATGTTCTGTCCTTCACCAAAAGTGGCATGTTGAAGTCTCCTACTACTATTGTGGAGCTGTCTATCTCTCTCTTCAGAGCTGTTAGAGTGTGTTTTACGTATTTTGGAGCCCTGATGTTGGGTGCATAAATATTTATTATAGTTATGTCCTCCTGGTGTACTGACCCTTTAATCATTATATAGTGCCCTTCCTTATCCTTTGTGGTGGATTTTCCTTTAAAGTCTATTTTTTTTGCCAGAGATTAATATTGCCACTCCTGCTCTTTTTTGAGTGTTGTTTGCTTGATATATTTTTTTCTTCCTTTGAGTTTTACCCCGTTTGTGTCTTTAAGTCTAAGGTGCATCTCTTGTAGGCAGCATATAGATGGATCATGCTTTTTTATCCAATCTTCCACTCTCCGTTTCTTTATTGGTGCATTAAGTCCATTTACATTCAGTGTAATTATTGATAGCTATGACTTTAGTGCAGTCATCCTGCTCTCTCTTTTTGTGTGTTGGTCACAGTTTCTTTGTTCTCCTCAATTTTCTCTGCTGAGTTGTTTTTCTTTATGTATTTTTTTCTTCATCTTTTGCTTTGCTGTAGATTTTGCGTTTGCTGGGTCTTTATGTTTTTCTATTTTTTAAATTTGATTTGTAGAGTTGTTAGATTCCTTTGTGGTTACCTTAATATTTACCCCTATTTTTCTAAGTTTATACCAATCTTTTATTACTTTATATCGCCTTAACTTCCCCTGCTTATGAAAAATCAATGTCTCCATTTTTTAACGTCCCTCTCTTTTTGTTTTAATATTATCCTTTTTTTTACATATTGATATCCTTTTCCCTATTTTCAATGCTTTAGCTTTGATACAGTTTTGATATCCAAATCTGAGTCAATATCTGGTTGCTCTGTCCTGTGTTCTAGTCTTGCGTTGTTATCTGGTGTTATTGATTATGTAACCATAGGACTCCCTTTAGTATTTCTGGTAACCTTGGTTTGGTTTTTGCAAATTCCCTGAACTTCTGTTTATCTGGAAATGCCCTAATTTTGCCATCATATTTGAGAGACAGTTTTGCTGGATATATAATTGTTGGCTGGCAGTTATTTTCCTTCAAGTCTTTGTATATGTCATCCCATTGCCTCCTAGCCTGCAGGATTTCTGCTGAGTAGTCGGAGATTATTCTAATTGACTCTCCTTTGTAGATGACTTTTATTTTATCCCTAGCTGCTCTTAAAATTCTCTCTTTATCTTTGGTTTTGTAAGTTTGATTATAGTATGTCTTGGTGACTTTCTTTTGGGATCTACCTTATGTGGGGTTCGATGAGCATCTTGGATAGATATCTTCTCATCTTTCAAGATATCAAGGAAGGTTTCTGTCAACAAATCTTCAACAATTTTCTCTGTATTTTCTGTTATCCAACCCCCCCCGCAATTCTGGTACTCCATTCACTTGTAGGTTATTTGTCTTGATAGAGTCCCACATGACTCTTAGAGTTTCTTCATTCTTTTTTAATTCTTTTATCTGATTTTTCCTCAGATAAGTTGGTGTCAAGAGCTTTATCTTCAGTGTCACTAATTCTAACTTCTACTGCCTCATTTCTGCTCCTATGACTTTCTATTGAGTTGTCTAATTCTGAAATTTTATTATTAATCTTATGGATTTCTGATGGCTGTCTCTCTATGAATTCTTGCAGCTGATTAAATTTGTCATTATGTTCTTGAATAACTTTTTTAAGTTCCGCTACTACTGTGTCTGTATGTTCCCTGGCTGTTTCTGCATTTTGTCGAATTTCCTATCTTATTTCTAGAAGAGTTCTGTATATTAATCTTTTGTATTCTGCCTCTGGTAATTCCAAAATATTCTCTTCCTCGAAAGAGTTCATTGATTCTTTATTTTGGGAGCTTGCTGAAGCTACCATGGACTGCCTCTTTACTTGATTTTATATTGACTGTTGTCTCTGAACCAACAATAATTTATTATAATTTTATTTTATATTTGTTTAGTGAGACCTAGCTTCTTTTTTTGTTTTGTTTTCATATGCCCAAATAGGCTGCTCATGTGCATTAGTATGATTTTTGACATCTTTGAATCTCTAATGTCCTGTCACCAGGTAGTTAGTTCTGTAACTAAGTATGTGCACACAGGAGTCTATTAAATTTTCATGTATGGGTTCAGCTTAGGAGTCCAGGCAGTTGGTCACCAAGTGTGATGCAGGCTCTCACCCCCAGTCCCAGAGAAGCATGGGTGATTGGTGCAGGCACTAGACTCTGGCTATGGTAGGGGATCATGTGCTGAGCCAGGCAAGGTGCTGACAGCTGCCCCTGAGAGTCTGAAAGGAAAGCGTGTCCCTATTGTTTAGGTTGAGTAGGCAGGTGAGTATTGCAGCCAGACTATGAGCACCCCGCTCAGTTCACTGTAAAGACTCGAGGGCACCACTTTTTCTTGGACTCCTGTAGCAGGTGACTAGGAGCTTTAGGTGATCCCACCAGTCCTCAAGCCCCTGTTGCAGATCGATAAAATTACCTACTTAAGGGGCAGGGCTGTTTCAAGGGTCACAAATCTGCCAGTTCACAGCTGAAGCAGTTAAACTTCAGATGTTTGCCCTGTTATACTGTGGTAGTGAGGGTTAATGCTGTGGAAATGGGTCCCCACAAGTCTATACAGGGGTGTAAGGCACTCAGCGTCTGCGGACTCCTTATACCTGTGCCTAGTGAAGGAGCTGTGCCGACCCTGTGTTCCTGGCTTAAGGGAGCCAGTAGCTTATTTGTTTCCTCTCCAAGACCAAGGGAATGGGTCAGGTTGCCTTTTGGGATCTACTTCTGGCCCAGTGGACTCCTGGTGCAGAGCAGGGAGGGAGGAAGTAAAAGGGAGAGAGGTTTTTCCCAAATGGACTTTTTTTTTTTAAATCCCTGTGAAAGGCCGCACACATGTACTTATCTTAGCCACTTGGGAGCTGCTTTTCACTGGTTCAGAGTGTCCAAGCAGAATCTCTGCTGCCGGGTCTCTCTAGATGTGGAAACTGCTTCCCAAGCACACTCAGAACAAAGCTGTTTGCCTGCTTCACTGTGACCAACGTGGCTGCAGTGCTGCAGTTTCGCTTCCAGGGCTCTGGCACTTCTTCCAAACTGTCTCCCTCTCCCCCGCCTGGACAATCAGTCCGATTCCTCAACTTTGCCTTCTTCAGGGTTCCTAGATAGTCATATAGAATCAAATCACTTGTTTCTCCAGGTCTTTGTTGTAAGAGGGATATAGGAAGTGTCTAACTACTCTGCCATCTTGGCCACGCCCCCCTGTGTTCTTTGATCTTTATCACTAAGTGCTTCAAGTCCACTTCACTTTCAGCAGGTAATGTATCATCTGCATAACAGAGGTTGTTAATGAGTCTTTCTCCAATCCAGATGCCCGGTTCAGGATTCAGTACACAGTCCTGTTATAAATTATAAATGCAAATAAACCTGTGGTTTAGAGGTACCCTCAGAAATACAATTGCCTTTTGGACTCATATAGACAACATAACTCCACACTGGTTTATCTGCCATACTGAATAGATCAGACACTACAGTGTGTCTTATTGGTGGATTCTCTGGCTAAAAACACTCCCTTTGGTATAACAGATGACCCAGTGACTATGCTGCATGCATAGATCTTCAGGATTAAAACATGGAAACTGGAACCTAGGTGGAAGGGTTAACTGATTATCTGGAAGTGTCTGGGATGAGCTAATATCTATACTTGCCCGAATTTTGCTCCCAATCAATGTAATCCTTACCGCTTACATTTTCTAACTTTTTTTTTTTTTTTGGTTTTCAACTTTCACATGCACAGTTTCTAAGGTCAAATACTCTGTACTACTTTTCACATATTAACATTACATTGAACAAGTGGAACATTTCATAGGTAAGCAAAAAACTTCTTTGTTTATCATTCACTCTGGAATATAGTAATTACCTGATCCTTTGCTGAAATCTAGGGTAAATCCCATGCCTTTTGTAGTCATTTCTAGATAAAGTTCCAGCCAATTAGTTCCAAGAATTATTGCACTTTAGTAATTAACATATCAAATCCAGTGCAATAGTTTTAGCTCAAACTTAAATTAAAAATTTTCCTTCCCCTGACCTGTGTCTGCAGTCCAGGAATCCTGTAATGCAGGTGGGGATGAAAAGAATAGTCAATTTCTCTTTTATGACAACCACTCTCCTGAAGCTTCTATGCCTCTTCCAATCTCCAGCTTGCTAGAAGAGTTCAGGGTTGCATTAAGTGAGAATTGTGAGAGAGGAAAGATAAGAGACAGAAATGATCTTACTTTACTGGCATGCACTTGTGTTGAGATTTCTATTCTATAACACCAATGTATGACTTAATAAATATTTTACTTTACTATTTGTTTATTGATGTCTTCCTACCCCAGTTCCGTAATATAAACTTTCTGAGAGCAAAGCATATCATCAGTCAGGTTCACTGTTTTATCAACAGTGCATAGATAAGTGCCCAACATATAGTAAATACTTGATAAATATTGACTGAATGCATAAATAAAATTTTAATATAAATTATAAACTATATTAAAATAGAACTTTAATGAGTTATAGATTGATTCATAATCTTATAAACCTGCACATGCAATTTCTTCTTCTTTTTTTTTTTTTTGAGTGTGTCCTACTTTTTCTTTTTTATACTTCAGGTGAAGGTTTACAGAACAAATAGTTTTTCATGAAACAGTAGTGCACATATTGTTTTATGACATTGGTTAAAAACCCCACAACATGTCAACCCTCTAACTTCTCAACATTTTTTTGGTGAAAATACACATAGCCAAAGATACACCATTTCAAAAATTTCTACATGCACAGTTCAGTGACATTGACTACGCTTTTCCAATTGTGTTGTTATTCTCACTTAAGATGAAGGCTTACAGAACAAAATAGTTTCTCATTTAACAGTTACTACATATGTTGCTCTATGACAATGGTTAACAATAGAACAACACATCAACAATATCCTTACTCAAACTTGGGTTCCCTATCACCAGCTTCCTTGTCCCCTTCTGCCTTCTGGCCCGTGGAACTGGACTCCTGTACCTTGTTAGTCTCATTTGGTTTTATGGGGCTGTCCACTCCCAGGCTGAACAGTGAACCTTGGAGATAACTTCACCACTGAGATAAAAGGGTGTCTAGGGGCCATACTCTCGGGGTTTCTCCAGTCTCCTTTAGGCCAGTAATTCTGGTCTTTTTTTTTTTTGTGAGTTAGAATTATGTTCTACATCCTTCTCCAGCTCTGTCCAGAACCTCTGTTGTGATCCGGGTCAGAACAGTCAGTGGTGGTAGCCGGGCACCATCTAGCTGTACTGGACTCAGTCCGGTGGAAGCCTTGGTACCTGTGAACAATTACTCCTTCGGACTAATTTTTTCCTTGTATCCTGTTCTCTTCATTATCCCGTGCTCCCAAAGGGATGAGACCAGTGGTGTATCTTAGATGGCCGTTCACAGGCTTTTAAGACCCCAGACACTACTCACCAAGGCAGAATGTACAGCATTGTCTTTATAAGCTGTGTCAAGCCAATTGAGCTAAATGTTCCCCGAGACCATGGTCTCCACAACCCTCTGCCAAGCAATTCGATCCCTCAGGGAGTTTGGATGTGTTTATGTGGCTTCCATGACCTTTCCTTGTACAAGTTGTGCTGGATTCCCCTGTAATGTGTACTGTCTCACCCTTCACCCAAGATACCACTTATCTATTGCCTATTTAGTATTTCCCCCCAACCCCTCCCATCCTGGGTAACCAACAAAGATTGTTACATTTTGTGTGTGAACTTTTCATGGGTTTTTACAATAGAGGTCTCATACAATATTTGTCCTTTTGTGATTGACTTATTTCACTCAGCATAATGTCCTCCAGTTTCATCCATGTTATGAGATGCTTCACAGATTCATTGTTCTTTCTCGTTGCATAGTACTCCATTGTGTGTATGTACCATAGTTTGTTTATCCATTCATCTGGTGATGGGCATCTAGGTTGTTTCCATCGTTTTGCTATTGTGAACAATGCTGCCATGAACATAGGTGTGTATATGTCTATTCGAGTGACGACTCTTATTTCTCTAGGATATATTCCTAGGAGTGGGATTGCTGGATCAAATGGTATGTCTATTTCTAGCTTTCTGAAGAAGCGCCAAATCATTTTCCAAAATGGTTGTATCATTTTGCATTCTCACCAGCAGTGCATAAGTGTTCCGATCTCCCCGCAGCCCCTCCAACATTTGTTATCTCCAGTGTTTTGTATTGGTGTCAGTAATACCGGGGTAAGATGGTATCTCAGTGTGGTTTCAATTTGCATTTCTCTAATGGCTAGTGATCACGAGCATTTCCTCATGTGTCTGTTGGCCATTTGAATGTCTTCTTTGGTGAAGTGTCTCTTCTTTTTTTTGCCCATATTTTAATAGGATTATTTGTCTTTTTGTTGTAGAGTTGTTGGGTTTTCTTGTAGATTATGGAGATTAGACCTTTGTCTGACTTGCACTGTCCAAAATTTTTTTCCCAGTCTGTAGGTACTCTTTTTACTCTTTTGGTGAAGTCTTTTGAAGAGCATAGGTGTTTGATTTTTAGAAGATCCCAGTTATCTAGCTTATCTATTGGGGTTTGTGCATTGATGGTTATGGTTTGTATCCTGTTAATGCCATGTATTACGGCCTGAAGTGTTGGTCCTATATTTTCTTCTATGAACTTTATAGTTTTAGGATTTATATTCAGGTCTTTCATGCATTTTGAAGTAGTTTTTGTACACGGCGTGAGGTATGGGACCTGTTTCATTTTTTTTTGCAGATGGATAGCCGTTTTTACCAGCACCATTTGTTAAAAAGACTGTCTTTTCCCCATTTGATAGACTTTGGGCCCTTGTCGAAGATCAGGTGACCGTAGGTGGATGGATTTACATCTGGGTTCTCAATTCTGTTCCATTGGTCAATGTAGCTGTCATTGTACCAGTATCAGGCTGTTTTGACAACTGTAGCTGTATAGTAGGTTCTGAAGTCAGGTAGTGTGAGTCCTCCAACTTTATTCTTCTTCTTCAGTAGTGCTTTACTTATTCAGGGCTTCTTCCCTTTCCATATAAAGTTAATGATTAGTTTTTCCATCTCTTTGAAGAATGTTGTTGGTATTTGAATCAGTATTGCATTGTATTTGTAAATTGCTTTGGGTAGAATTGCCATTTTCACAATGTTGAGTCTGCCTATCCATGAGCATGGTATGTTTTTCCATTTATGTAGATCCCTTTGGGTTTCTTGCAGTAGTGTTTTGTAGTTTTCTTTGTATAGGTCTTTTACATCCCTGATCAGATTTATTCCTAAGTATTTTATCTTTTTAGGGGCTATTGTAAATGGTATTGTTTTAATGATTTCCTTTTCATGGTTCTCCTTATTGGTGTATAGGAATCCCACTGATTTTTGAATGTTTAGCTTGTATCTTGCTACTCTGCTGAATCTTTCTATTAGTTCCAGTAGATTTCTCATGGAGTCTTTAGGGTTTTCTATATATAGTATCATATCATCTGCAAACAGGGACAGTTTAACTTCTTCATTACCAATTTGAATGTCCTTTATTTCTTTTTCTTACCTTATTGCTGTAGCTAGACTTTGCAGCAAAATGTTAAATAGGAGTGGTGATCAAGAGCATCCTTGTCTTGTTCCTGTTTTCAGGGGGAATGTTTTCAGCCTCTCTCCATTAAGAATGATGTTGGCCGTTTGTTTTGCATAGATGCACTTAATCATGTTGAGAAATTTCCCTTCTATATCTAGTTTATTGAAAGTTTTTATCAAGAATGGGTGTTGGCAAGGTGGAGTAAGGATATTCTTGATGTGCTGTGAGATTGTTAACCATTGTCATAGGGCAACATGTGTAGTAACTGTTAAATGAAAAACTATTTTGTTCTGTAAGCCTTCATCTTAAGTGAGAATAACAGCACAGTTGGAAGAGCGTAGTCAATGTCACTGAACTGTGAATGTAGAAATTTTTGAAACGGTGTATCTTTGGCCATCTGTAATTTTCATCAAAAAAAAAAAAAAAAAAGGTTGAGAATTTAGAGGCTTAATACGTTGTGGGGTTGTTAACCAATGTCATAGAACAACATGTGTACTACTATTTCATGAGAAACTATTTGCTCTGTAAGCTTTCACCTGAAGTACAATAAAATAAAATAAAAAAAAAAAAAAGAATGGGTGTTGGACTTTGTCAAATGCCTTTTCTGCATCAATTGAGATGATCATGTGATTCTTTTCTTTCCTTTTATTTATGTGGCGGATTACGTTGATTGACTTTCTAATGTTGAACTGTCCTTGCATACATGGTATGAATCCTAATTGGTCGTGGTGTATTATTTTTTTGATATGATGCTGAATTCTATTGACTAGAATTTTGTTCAGAATTTTTGCATGTATACTCATGAGAGATATTGGTCTGTAATTTTCTTTTTTTGTGACGTCTTTGCCTGGTTTTGGTATCAGCATTATGGTGGCTTCATAGAATGAATTTGGAAGTGTTGCTTCCTCTTCTATGCTCTGAAATAGCTTGAGTAGTACTGGTACACGCTCTTCTGTAAAAGTTTTGTAGAATTCTCCAGTGAAGCCATCTGGACCAGGGCTTTTTTTGGTTGGGAGTTTTTTTTATTACCTTTTCAATCTCTTCTCTTCTTATGGGTCTGTTCATATTTTCAGCATCACTTTGTTGTAGTTTGGGTAGACCGTGTGTTTCTAGAAATTTAACCATTTCCTCTAGGTTTTCAAATTTGTTGGAGTAGAGTTTTTCATAATATTCTTTTACAATCCTTTTTATTTCTTTTGGGTCTGTTGTAATGTCTCCCATTTCATTCCTTATTTGGGTTATTTGTATCCTTCCTGTTTTTCTTTTGTCAGTCTGGCCAGTGGTTTTTTGATTTTGTTGATTCTTTCAAAGAACCAACTTTTGGTTTTGTTGATTCTTTCTATTGTTCTTCTGTTCTCTATTTCATTTGTTTCTGCTTGATCTTTACTATTTCCTTTCTTCCACTGGTTGTGGGCTTTTTTTTGCTGTTCTCTTTCTATTTGTTTGAGTTCTTTAGATAATGTTTTGATTTTCTCCTTTTTTTTTTTTTTTTTTTTACATGTGCATCTATTGCTATAAATTGTCTTCTGAGGACTGCCTTTGCTCTGTTCCAAAGGTTTTGGTATGATGTGTTTCATTCTCATTGGATTCGTGGAATTTTTTGATTCCATCTCTGATTTCTTGTATTACCCAGTGATATGTAAGCAGGGTATTATTCAGTTTCCATGTAGTTGATTTTTCTTCCTTGCTCTTTCTATTGTTTATTTCTACCTTGATGGCATTGTGGTCAGAGAAGATACTTTGAATTATCTCAGCATTATGGATCTTGTTGAGGATTGCTGTGTGGCCTAAGATGTGATCTATTCTGGAGAACATTCCATGTGCATTGGAAAAGAATGTGTACTTTGCAGCCATTGGATGGAGTGTTCTATATATGTCTATGAGGTCAAGTTGGCTGATTGTGCCCTTTAGGTCGTCTGTGGCTTTGCTGAGTTGCTTCTTAGTTGTTCTGGCCTTTGCTCAGAGTGGTGTGTTGAAGTCTCCTACTATTATTGTGGAACTGTCAATTTCTCTTTTCAGTGTTGTCAGAGTTTGTTTTATGTATTTTGGAGCCCTATCATTGTGTGTATAGATGTTTATTATGGTTATGTCTTCATGATGGATCGTCACCTTAATCATTATATTATTATATATATTATATATATTATAAAGTGTCCTTCTTTGTCTTTTATGGTAGATTTTGTTTTAAAGTCTATTTTATCTGAGATTAGAATTGCCACTCCTGTTCTTTTTTGGTAGTTGTTAGCTTGATATATTTTTTTCCAACCTGTGACTTTTAATAAATTCACATCTTTGTTTCTAAGGTGTGTCTCTTGTTGACAGCATATTGATGGATCCTGTTTTCTTATCCATTCTGTCACTTTCCATCTCTTTATGGGTGCATTGAGTCCATTTACATTCAGTGTAATTATTGATAGATGTGAGTTTGTTGCTGTCATTTTGTAGTGCTTTTTTTGTGGTGCTGAAGTTTTCTTTGTTCTTCTTACTCTCTTGTGCTGAGTTACCTTTGTTTGTTTGTTTGTTTGTTTTTCATTTCTTTTTATTTTGTAAGATTTGTTTATGCTGAGACTTTATGTTTTTCCTCTTTTTTTATGAGTATGTTTGTTAACTTTCTTTGTTGTTACCATAAATTTTACCCTTATCTTTCTAAGTTTGAAGCAGTCTACCATTACTTGGTATCACCTTGCCTTCCTCTCCATTAGAAGGTTCTATATCTATGCCGTTTATTCCCTCTTTTATTGTTTTGATGTTGTTGTCATTTATTGATTCACTGCTCTGATGCCCTGTTGTATTTCTTTTGGTTTTGGATAGTCCTCAAGAGTTCGTTTCCTAGATTGGTATCTGGCTGGTATGATCCTGCGTCCTAGATTCTGCCTGTGAGCTGAAGCTGTTTGTCCTCGGAGCAGAGAACTCCCTTTAACAATTCTTGTAAGTTTCTTTTGACTTTTACTTATTCCCTTAATTTCTTTTTATCTGAAAATGTCCTAATTTCACCATCAAATCTGAACAATAGTTTTGCAGGATATATTATTCTTGGCTGACAATTTTTTTCTTTCAAGATTTTATATATGTCTTCCCATTACATTCTTGCCTGCATGGTTTCTGCTGAATAATCTGAGCTTAGTTATTGTTTCTCCTCTGTATGCGACTTCTTGTTTTTCATTAGCTGCACTCAGGATTCTTTGCTTGTCTTTGGGTTTGGTGAGTGTGATTATGATATCCTTGGTGTTTTTCTTTTGGGGTCTCTCCTATATGGAGTTCGTTGAGCTTCTTGGATAGCCAGCGTTTCATTTTTCATGATATTGAGGAAGTTGTCTGTCAACAGTTCTTTAATGATCTTCTCTGTGTTTTTGGTTTTATCCCCCTGTTCTGGAATTCCAAAAACTCACAAATTTTTGTCTGTATTTTCCATGAATTTGTCTATTTTTTCCTCATTTTTGTCAGCTTTTTGCTATAGCTCTTAGAGAATTCTGCATATTAGAGATTTGAATTCCCTATCAGGTAGTTCTAGTGCATTTTCTTCCACTGGAGAGTCTTCCGGTGTTTTATTTTTGATGCCTACTGGAACCATCCTGTCCTGTTTTTGTAAATGTTTTGATATTATCTGCTGTCTTCAGGGTATTCAGTAGTCATTTTTCTCGTTTATTGACTGTAGATTTGTTTGTTTTGTTCCTTTTATTTTTTTAAATTTGACTATGTCTGAGCAGGTGGACTGTGTGTTCTTTGTTGTTTGCTTGTCTGTGGGCACAATACTTTCCACCTCCTCCAATTGGCAGGGTCAGTCACTCAGATATGGTATGGCAGGGCAGGTCTAGCTAAAGAGGAGTTACTGGGATGGGTTGTTTGTGGCACTTACTACAGACACCAGAGCAAGTCAGTAATCAGTGTAGGGTAGGTTCCAGTAGGCCATGCCTGTGCTGGTTGGTGGTGTGATGTCAAGTGCACAGTGAAGCTAGGCAGGATGCTGTGGGTAGATTGTTATGTGTGGAGCTAAGATGGATATGGGAGAGAGGAGAGAGGAGCAGGAGCCAAAAACATACAAACAAACAAGAAAGAATGCTAAGGGAGCTTACTGTTGGAGTGGTGAGATGAGAGACTATGAAAAGGAGAAAAACAGAAAGGGGAAGAGGAAGAAAAGAATGAATAAATAAAAATCGGAAAGGTTATAGAACTGCAAAGTTCCCAGGGATCCCACCAGTGCAGCTATGAGGTCTGGGGAAGTCGCTCTCAGGTGTTGCTGTACAGCCTGGCTAGAAGGGATAGAGGTATACAGTTCCAGGTATTCAGGGAACAGAAAGAGAAGGAAGATATAGAGAGACAAGAAACCGAGCAATGAAGAAAGACAAAAAGGGAAAAAGAGGGAAAAGAAAACAAAACAAATTTTAAAAAAAGAACAAGAAATGCCCTCAGAAAAACAGAAGGAAAAAAAAAAAAAACCACCAAAAAAAGAAATGCTCTCAGGGACCCCTCTGTACATCTGTGCAAGCTGAGGGGTGAGTCCCCCTTCCACGCAGCACCGCCTGGCCTGAAAGGGCTCCAAACTCAAGAAATTGAAAATAAAACAAACAAACAATTCAAGACATACAAATGAAAAAAGCCCCGGTGTCCCACCAGCATGGCATCCCAGACTGGGCCACAGCTCCACACTCCAACGGAGCTCCACAGCCCCTCAGGAAGAAGCAAAGATGGTGCACGGAGCCAGGTATTTGAGTGAAAGGAGGGGGAGGTGGTGAGAGGTAAGGAAGAAATCAAAAGTAGCAGAAAAAAGCAACACCAGCAGCCAACAAATGACACTCAGAGAGTCAGCTAGTGCAGGCTGGTGTTTCTCAGACAAGAGACTATGTCCACCAGAAGCAGAGGGGGCCAAGTGTGGGTGAAGAAGGGTAGGGAGTGGGAAAGCGTATATCACAAATTACCGGAGCTCTGCAGCCCCTCAAGAAGAAGCAAAGGTGGCGCAAGGAGCCAGGTATTTGAGTGAAAGGAGGGGTAGGTGGTGAGAGGTAAGGAAGAAATCAAAAGAAGTGGAAAAAAGCAACACCAGCAGCCAACAAATGGGCACTCAGAGAGGCGGCCCATTCAAGCGTGTGGAATCCAAGCAGCCGATGTTTCCCAGTCAAGAGATCGTAGCCACGGGAAGCAGAGGAGGCCGAGTCGGGGTGAAGGGTAGGGGGTGGGAAAGCGTATATGTCAAATTACCAGTTGTTTTGTCTCCCGCTGGATGCTCCGTGAGGCTGCTTTCTCATTCCCCGGTGTGCTGGTCTCTGATAGGAGTCCAAGATGGCAGATCCGCGCTGCGTTAGCTGGTAGGGGACCTCTGCATGAATCTCTCCTTGCTGTCTGTTCTCTGTCAGTTTTCTCACTGCATTTGGTGCTTGGCTGAGTTCTTTATCTTTTCATTTGATGTTTTAGGGTTTCAAAATTGTTGTATTCTCTGTTCGGCTTAGTTTTTCAGATCTTTGCTGTGGAGGGATGGCGTTGTGCTTCTGCCTAGAGCACCATTTTGCCTGCAATTAATTTTTCTATAATTTATTTCTTAAAGGACAATCTCAGAATAACAGCAATTCATATAATGTTGAGTCTCCATGGATACAGGCCATCTATTTTGAAAGGGCTATTATAGTTTTGATTACCTGTTTTTGGCAAGACCAAAACCAAGTAATCTTCTTTGGATCATCATCATTAACACATAATTCTAGCATAAAAATAAAATGCAACAATTCCATAATATTTAAAAATGTCTGTATTCATCAAACAATGAAGCTATTACAAAGCTACAGTTTCGGTTTTCATGAATCTGTTAAATGTATTTATCATTCTGTACAAGTGTTTTTTTTGGTTTGTCAATAGCGTATGTGGTTATGAATTTAATAATGAAATTAAATATGTTCGTTTCACAAACCTTTTAAAGTAACCTTCATTTTGAAGATTTCTGCGGAGTAGATAATATCCTTTAGCTCATGTTATTTCTGAGTATTCAGTGTTTAATATAGTGTAAATTTTTCCTTTCACTAAAATAAAATGTCAAATTAATAGTCTACCTTCTGAATACTTATTTTAATGCTATGCAATGAAAATCACTGTCTTAGACTGGGTTCTCTAGAGAAGCAAAACCAGTAAAGTGTATCAATATATATAGAGATTTATATCAAGGAAATGATTCACAAGTTTGTAGAGGCTGAAATGTCCCAAGCCTGTAGGTCATGATAGAGGCTTCTCCTGATTCACATAGCCGCAGGGGCTAGTGAACCCAAGACCGGCAGGTCAGAGAGGAGGGCCCTAGATCACAGGCTGTGAAGATCAATGAATCCTAAGATGGGTAGGCAAGATCGCAGGTAAGCACTGCTAGCTCATGTCCCAAGAACCAGAGTTCAAATGAACAGGAGCCAGCTGCAGGACCCAGCATGAGCAAAAGCCACGAGTCTTGCCAGAATGTCCACTTACATCTGATGCCGGCCACATGCCGAAGGAAACGCCCTTTCAACTAACTGACTACTCACAGCATATACCATCATGGAGGTGACTACAACATCATATAACTGCCAAACCATTGAGAATCATGGCCCAGTCAAGTTGACGCACAATCTTAACCATCACAGGCACTCCCTCTCTGTATGTATATACATATACATTTTTTCTTAGTTATCTAGTGCTGCTATAACAGAAATACCACAAGTGGGTGGCTTTAACAAACAGAAATATACTCTCTCAAAATTTAGAAGGCTAGGAGTCTGAATTCTGGGTGCCAGCTCTAGGGGAAGGCTTTCTTTCCCTGTCAGCTCTGGAGGAATGTTATGTCTCTTCAGCTTCTGCTTCCTGGTTCCTAGGAGATCTCCGTGTGGCTTGGCAACTATCTTACCCCATCTCTCTTCTGCTCACCTGTTTTTTTAATCTCTTATTTTTTTTCTTTTGATTATATCTCAAAGAGATTGATTTAAGACACACCCTAAACTAATCCTGTCTCATTAACATAACAAAGACAACCCATTCCCAAATGAGATTACAACCACAGACATACAGGTTAGGATTTATAACACATATTTTTGTGGGGCACAACTCAACCCATAACAATATTCCAGATATTTAAAAACATGAAAATAAGGCACATACAGCAGATGTTATAATTATGATAGCACTCTCCATTTCTAAAAGTGTTATTTCAATATATTTTCTTTGAAAGATCACAGTTTATTGTAGCTTTACAGATGAATAACGTGCAATAGCAAACTCAGCCAAGAGTAATTCAGCATGTCATTCAAGGAAATGTGAATTGTTATGTCTCTTATCATTCTGATTCAGTGCTGATCCTTTATATAAAGCAGAGTTTTTGATTCTTTTATTCACTAAATATCTATTGAGTACCTGCTGGGCTAATATGGTGAATAGAACATGTATGTATCTCACAATCCTGTGAAGACAGATTAAAAAATGTCTGGCTTCATGGTGTAATTGGAAGGCTCCAGTAAAATGTTTGAAATAGAAAACTTGTAGCACAGATAGCTTTGTTAGTAGGCATATCTGTTACATCTGTTTGGAAGTCAGCAAAATTGGTTTTAAATGATGGTAATAGGCTATACTAACTGATATCATGCTCAACAGAACTGGAGCTGAATTATGGTTATACTACCTAACGTCATGTGAGCTTGCAAAAGTTATTTAGATGCCATCAAGTCAGTTCCTAAAGATAACAACCTTGTGTACAACAGAACGAAACATTGCCTGGTCTTGTGTCATCCTCACAATCATTGCTATGTTTCAGCCCATTGTTGCAGCCACTGTGTCAGTCCATCTCATTGAGGGTCTTCCTCTTTTTAGCTGACCTTCTACTTTACCAAGCATGATGGTCTTCTCCAGGGACTAGTCCCTTCTGAAAACATGTCCAAAATACATGCTTCTAAGGAGCATTCTTGTTGTACTTCTTCCAAGACACATTGTTCCTTCTTCTGGCAGTCCATAGTATAGTCAATATTCTTTGCAACGCCGTAATTCAAAGGTGTCAATTCTCCTTAGGTCTTCCTTATTCACTGTCCAGCTTCTGCATGTATACGGGGAAATTGAAAATACCACGGCTTGGGTCAGGCACACATTAGTGCCCACAGTAACATCTTTGCTTTTTAACTCTCTGAAGAGATCTTTTGCAGGAGATTTGCTCATTGCAGTAAGTCACTTGATTTCTTGGCAGCTGCTTCCATGGACATTGATTATGGATCCAAGTGAAATGAAATTCTTGACAACTTCCATCTTTTCTCTGTTTATCATGATGTTGCTTATTGGTGCAATTGTGAGGATTTTTGTTTTCTTTATGTTGAGGTGTAATCCATAATGTACGCTGTAGTCTTTGATCTTCATCAGTAAGTGCTTCACGTCCTCTTCATTTTCAGCAAGCAAGGTTGTGTCATCTCCATATCGCAGGGTTTTAAGGAGTCTTTCTCCAGTCTTGATGCCTTGTTCTTGGTCATATAGTTCAGCTTCTTGGATTATTTCCTTAGCATACAGATTGAATAAGTATGGTCAAAGGATACAACCCTGACACACACCTTTCCTGATTTTAAACCACTGAATATCCCCTTGCTCTGTTTTGGACTGCCTCTTGGTCTATGTATAGGTTGTTCGTGAGCACAATAAAGTGTTCTGGAATTCCCATTGTTTTCAATGTTATCCATAATTTGTTATGATTCACAGAGTTGAATATCTTTGCATAGTCAATAAAACAGAGGGAAACATCTTTCTGGTGTTCTCTGCTTTCAGCCATGATCTAGCTGACATCAGCAATGATATTTATCCTTCCACGTCCTCTTCTGAATCCAGACTGAACTTCTGGAAGTTCCCTGTTGATGTACTGCTGCTGCCGATTTTCAATGTTTTTCAGAAAAATTTTATTTGTGTGTGATATTAATGATATTGTTAGATAATTTCCACATTCTGTTGGATCACGTTTCATTGGAAAGGGCACAAATATGTATGTCTTCCAGTTGGTTGGCTAGGAAACTGTCTTCCAAATTTCTTGACATAGACAAGTGAGCACCTCCAGTGCTGCATCTGTTTGTTGAAATATCTAAATGGGTACTTCATCAATTCCTGGAGCCTTGTTTTTCATCATTCCCTTCAGCACAACTTTGAGTTCTTCCTTCAGTACCTGAAGTTCTTGATCATATGCTGTCTCCTGAAATGGTTGAATGTTGACCAATTCTTTTTGGCACAGTGACTACATATTCCTTCCATCTTCTTTTGATGCTTCCTAAGTCGTTCAATATTTTCCCCATAGAATCCGTCAATATTGCAATTTGAGGCTTGAAGTTTTTCAACAGTTCTTTCAGCTTGAGACATGCCAAGCGTCTTCTTCCCTTTTGGTTTTCTAACTCCAGGTCTTGGCACATTTCATTATAATACTTTATCTTCTTGAGCAGCCATTTGAAATCTTCTGTTCTGCTCTTTTACTTCATCATTTTTTCCATGCTCTTTAGCGATTCAACGTTGAAGAGCAAGTTTCGAAGTCTTTTCTGACATTCTTTTTTTTTCTTTTCTTTCTCTCCTGTCTTTTTGATGACCTTTTGCTTTCTTCATGTGTGATGTCCTTGATTTCATTCCACAACTTGCCTGGTTTTCAGTCATTAGTGTTAAATTCATCAAATCTATTTTTGAGATGGTCTCTAAATTCAAGTGGGATATACTCAAGGTTGTATTTTGGCTCTCATGGACTTGTTCTAATTTTCTTCAGCTTCAACTTGAACTTCTATACGAGCAATTGATGGTCTGTTCTATAACTGGCACCTGACCTTGTTCTGACTGATGATATTGAGTTTCTCCATTGTCTCTTTCCACAGATGTAGCTGATATAATTCCTGTGTTTTCCATCTGGTGAGGTCATGTGTATAGTTCCCATTTATGTTGTTGAAAAAAGGTATTTGCAATGAAGAAGTTATTGGTGTTGCAAAATTTATCATGTAATCTCTGATGTCATTTCTGTCAGCAAAGCCATATATTCCAATTATCAATTCTTCCTTTTTGCTTCCAATCACCAGTAATTATCAGTGAACATCTTTGACATTAGTGGTAGGTGCATAAATTTGGAAAACAGTCATAATAACTGATCTTCCTTCTAGGCCTATTACCCTATCACTAAGATATTACCCTATCACTGACAATGTTGTACTTCAGGATAGATCTTGAAATGTTCTTTTTGAATATAAATGTGACACCATTCCTCATCAATTTGTCATTCCCGGCATAGTATTTCATAAGATTGTCTGATTTAAAATGGCCAATACTAGTCCACTTAAGCTCACTAATGCCTAGGATGTCAATGTTTATGAGTTCCATTTAGTTTCGATAACTTTTAATTTTCCTAGATTCATACTTTGTACCTTCCGTATTCTGATTATTAATGTATGTTTGCAGATGTTTCTTCTCATTTTGAGTCATACCACCTCAGCAAATAAAGGTCGACTCTTCCTTGAAGAGGCACCTCTTTTCCTAGTTGTATTTTAGTGCCTTCCAACGTAAGAGACTCATCTCCCTGCATTATACCAAACAATGTTCTGCTGCTATTCATAAGGTTTTCACTAGCCAATTTTTTTCAGAAGTAGACTGCCAGGTCCTTCTTCCTAGTCTTCTTCTGGAAGCTCCGCTGAAACTTGTCCACCGTGGATGACCCTGCTGGTATTCGAAATACCAGTAGCATAACTTCTAGCATCACAGTAACATGCAAGCCACCACAGTAGGACAAACTGACAGATGCTTGAGGGAGTTAACATTACCATACTTCATTTTTGTGATATTATAAAGTACATGTGATGATATTAATTTCCAATTTTTAACCATAAAAGAAGTAATGTATGTGAAGCTTATCTGTACACCTTTTGTACATAGTGAACAAAGCAGAAATTCAGGGCCACTCTCTACCTATGTGACCCTGAGATATATCATTATTTTCCTTAGACATTAGTTTTTACATTTGAACATTTTCTATAATACCTCTTCTGTAAGCTATTTTGAATATTATTTGAAGAAAAACAGGCCAAGTGCTTAGTACAAGGTCTACTAATCTTTGCATAATTTTATATTTAGTTGCAGTGTGTGTAATTTCTTTCTCCCTAATAAACTTTATCTTTGTACTCATTTATGACTTAACACTTGATGTAAAATATTCTGGTTAGAAAAATATCTCCCTTAATTTTCAGCTGCTTGGATTATCTCATTGTACAGTTTGAAATGTAATTGAATAACAATACAAATTGTTAGCTGTCTTCCAGTCAACTCAGACTCATGCCTACCTTATGTACAAGAGAACAAAATCCTGCCTGGTTCTTCATCATCCTCACAATTGCCAGCATGTTTGAGTCCATTGTTCAGGCTATTGTGACAACTCATCTCACAGTGGGTCTCCCTCACCGTCATTGGCCTTCTGCTTCACCAAGCATGATGTCTTCCTCTAGTGATTAATCTCTCCTGATGATGTGTCTAAAGTAAGACAATTTTCAGAAATAGATTGCCAGGCCTTTCTTCCTAGCCTGTCTTATACTGGAAGCTCTGCTGAAACTTGTCCACCATGGGTGACCCTAGTGTATTTGAAATACCGGTGGCATAACTTCCAGAGTCATAGCAATATGCAAACCACAGTAGGACAAACTGACAGATGGGTGGTGAGTTAATACTTGGGCTTATCTTATTCATGGTATGGCTTGAAAAATATTTTCTTAGGACATTATGTGCTAAGTGTCTTGGGAGATACAAAGGCACATCATTTATGGTCTCTGTTCTCTAGTTACTTGTGGTATGATGGGGATACAATACAAATACATGTGTACAAATAGAAGTAAGAAACACATTTATTTCCAGTAATGTCATCCTACATAATTATGGCTAATCCTCCTGTTACATACATCCAGAAAATAAAGTTGAAATTATATTTTTGAAATCTTAGTTGTATTAAATAGCTGATTGGATATACAGAAACTATTTGTCCAAAATATACAAGAAAAATGCATACAGAGATAAAAGCTTAGCAATCAAAGTTTTGAAAGTAAGTTCTACTTCTGGTGTCCTCTTCAGAAAAGAAAAGCTATTCTATTCATTTTAGTCAGGATGTGTCTAAAATGGAGACTCTGACAAATACCTTTACATTTTAGACTGGTATTCAATATGGTAGGATGCCGAGGGTGAATGGGAAACAGAAATAAAGCAGATAATAATGCAGTACTGAGAGCTGGCTTCGCATTACCTGAGTGGTCCTGGATTGATATCAGCCTTAAGTACCAAGAAGAAACAAAAAATCTTTAATTTACCCTTGTATTTTTTTCAAATATAATGAATTACTATAATATAATCAAACATATCAAAAAATACAAATATTAATAATTTAAATGTAAAAATATTTAATAGTTTAAATAAAATCAAAATCCACAAACCTGGATATAAAATACTGTATACACATTTTGAAGGATCCATTATAAAATAATGATTCAAAAATTTTGAAGGAAAAAAAAATTGGAAAACTTTTTTTGCAAATGCAAACCAACAAGCAAAAAACAAAAAAATTGATGTTGCTATATTGACACATAAATAAACAGAATTTGAAGCACAGAGTATTGCTAGAGATACAGTCACTAGATAAAAATGTTAAAACTATCAGGATGATATTATAGCTTAATTTTTTGTCCCTAGTAATGTAGAATCAAATATATAAAGCAAAATTTATAAGCAGAACTATATAAATGTGTGATTAATGTGGGCAATTATAAAACACCTCTTGCAGCGGAGAAAACCAGCAACATAAAAATAATTAAGAATATATAAGACTTACACAAATTGATTAACAAACAGCTTTTACTGGACATATGCAAACTTTGTACCCAGCAATTGCTTAGTATACATTTTATAAGCATAAAAGACAATTTAAGGATTTAGTATACTCTTAACACTAAAACGAACCTCAACAAATTTAAATGTAGTAAGATCATGCTGTTGTGTGCTGTGGAGTTAATTCCAACTCATAGTGACCACAATGTAAATTATATTACTAGACATGGTCATCGAAAAAGAGGAAGACCCTCAACAAGATGGACTGACACAGGAGCTGCAACATTGGGTTCAAGCATAACAACAGTCCTGAGGATGGCACAGGAGCGGGCAGTGTTTCGTTCTGTTGTACACAGGGTTGCTATGAATTGGAATCAACTCAATGGCATCTAACAACAACAACAAAATTTGGACTTCAAAAAATAAGTATTAATTTTACATTTGTTTGAAATTAAGAAACCAATTGCTAAATAACTAGTGTTTCAAATTAAAAAATTGAAAATGTATCATATGGAATATTAATAAAAACAATGTATAAAAATTTATCTGATGCAACTGTTGTTGTTCAGTGCCGTCGAGTCGATTCTGAATCAGTGATGCAAACGGGAATTTTCAACTTTAACCTCATCTTTTAGAAAGGAAAAAAAGTTGAATATGAATGACTCAGTCTCCTATCTCAAAATAATAGAAAAACAATAATAAAATTAAGAACTTCTAAGAAATCAGTTTTTAATGAACATAAGCTAATGAAATAGGCATAAATATAAGAAAGAGCAACAAAGCCAATTGTTTGATAATAAAAAATATATAAATAATCTGCTAAGTGAAAAATGAGACATTGCTACAGATGTTGCAGATACAAAAATATTATGAGACTATGAATATGTCTATGAAAATGCATTTTAAAATTTAGATAAAATATACAACTTAACAGAAACGTATACTTACCAAAATTGGCTCAAGATTAAATAAAGTACCTGAATTTTCTTATAATATACTGAATAAATGTAAATATACTTTAAAAAATTATAGGCCAAGATGACTTAATTGGCAAGTTGTAAAAAATATCCCCACATATACAAATTCTTTCTGAGGCAATATTTTCCAATTTTTTTAGTGAACATTTCATGACATTGATACTAAAACAGAATCTGAAAAGGAATCCTAGAGAATGCTGTTAATCATGAACATAGATGCAAAATGTTAAACCAAATGTTAGCATATAAAATCCAGCACTATATTTAAAAGGGGAGGAGGGGCTAATGCATCATGGACAGGTTGATTAGATTTTATGCCAAAATAAGAGGCTATTTTAACTTTAGAAAAGCAATAAATTAATACATTAACAGAGTAACAGTAATGATCTTTTCAAACACAGATATGATTAGAATCAACATCATTTATGATGACAATTCTTAACACTAGAAACAGAAATAAATTTAATATTATAGGTGCCTAATAAAAATCTGAAGGATATATCATACCTAATGGTGAAATATTAAATTTTTCTTTTCTGATTTTATATAAGACATATGTTCCAACTATCTTCCATTCAACATTTTATTGACGTTAACAGCCAGCCCAAAAATTCAAGAAAAAAAGTTAAAAGTACTGGAAAAGCACAAAAAATGATTGTTCACAGATAATACAATGATGTAAATATAAAATTCAGAGGCATATACAAATGAAAATAAGCAATAGGGTAGATATAAAATAAGCATAAAAAATCAAATGTATTTGTATATAGCAAAACATAGTAGTTAGCAAATAAATTTATGAAAAGATTACATCAGTGACAAAATGTCATGTACCTAAAAATAATCTACTAAAATACGTGACACACAAGCAATGCTTGTATGACAAAAAAATAAAATATTAGAAATTCCTTGAGTATTTTATTGCACTTTCAGATCCTGGGATAGTAATGGTAACTTGCTGTTGCTGTTGGTAATCAAAGGGAGAGTCACCTTTCTTTATTTATTCCCTTATTCCTATCCACACATTTTCAGTTTAGTGCTGTCATTTTGATGTCTTTTTTTTGTGTGTGTTGTTGACTGTTTCTTCGTTCCTTAATTTTCTGGATTGAGTCGTTTTTCTTTACGTATTTTCTTATTGTTATTGATATTGTATTTCCTGAGTCTTTATGCTTCTCTTGTTTATTTTGACGTGTAGGATTGTTAGTTTCCTTTGTGGTGACCTTAATATTTACCCTATTTTTCTAAGTTTAAACCAGTCTTTTTCTTTACATCGCCTTGACTTCCTCTCCATATGAAGGATCTAGGACTACATTTTTTAGTATCTCTCTCTTTTTTAATGTTGTTGTCTTTTACATATTAACATCTATGTTTCCCTATTTTCAGTGTTTTAGCTTTGATTTATTTTTGGGACTTCCCTATCTGGGTTGATATCTGGTTGCTCTGTCCTGTGTTCTAGTCTTGCGTTGTTGTCTGATGGTATTGATTTTCTAACCGCAGGGACTCCGTTTAGTATTTTTTGTAATTTTGGTTTTGTTTTTACAAATTCCCTAAAATTATGTTTATCTGTAAATGCCCTAATTTCACCATCATATTTGAGAGACAGTTTTTCTGGATATATAATTCTTGGCTGGCAATTTTTTTCCTTCAAGGCTTTACATATGTCATCCCATTGCCTTCTTGCCTGCATGGTTTCTGCTGAGTAGTCCAAGCTTATTCTTATTGACTCTCCTTTGTAGATGACTTTTCGTTTATCCCTAGCCGCTCTTAAAATTCTCCCTTTATCTTTGGTTTTCGCAGGTTTGATTATAATATGTATTGGTGATTTTCTTTTGGGATCTACCTTGTGTAGGGTTCGATGAGCATCTTGGGTAGATATCTTGTCATCTTTCATGATATCAGAGAAGTTTTCTGCCAACAAATCTTCAACAATTCTCTCTGTATTTTCTGTTATCCTATCCCCCACTGTTCTGGTATTCTAATCACTCATAGGTTATTCCTTTTGATAGAGTCCCACGTAATTCTTAGGGTGTCTTCACTTTTTTAAGCCTTGTATCTGATTTTTCCTCAAATAAGTTGGTGTCAAGTGCTTTATGTTCCATCTCACTAATTCTGACTTCCACAGCCTAAATTCTGCTCCTATGACTTCCTATTGGGCTGTCTAATTCTGAAATTTTATTGTTAATCTTCTGGATTTCTGATTGCTGTCTGTCTATGGATTCTTGCAGCCTGTTAAATTTGTCATTATGCTCTACTCTAATCTTGTTAAGTTCCTCTAATGCTTTGTCTGTGTTTTTCTTGGCTTGTTCTGCATTTTACCTGATCTCCTTGATCTCTTGAAGAGTTCTGTATATTAATCTTTTGTATTCTACCCCCTGGTAATTCCAAGAAGTTATCTTCCTCCAGAAGTTTTCTTGAATCTTTGTTTTGGTGGCTTGCTGAAGCCATCATGATCTACTTTTTATGTGATTTGGTATTGACTGTTGTCTCTGAGCCATCAATAAGTTATTATATTTATTTTATGTTTGCTTACTGTGTCCTAGATTCTTGTTTTGTTTTGTTTTGATATGCCAAAATAGGCTGCGCACGTGAGCTAGTTTGATTATTGACACCTTTGAAACTCTAATGTCCTGTCACCAGGTGGTTAGATATGTTATTATGTATGTGAGCCCAGAACTCTGTTTACTTTTCTTGAATGGATTCAGCTCAGGTGTCCAGATAGTCATAAAAAGTGTGGTTCAGGCTCTCACTTACAGTCCTAGACTGGCTTGGGTGATTGGAGTAGGCACAGATATCTGACTGCAGTAGGGGGTCATGTGCTAAGCAAGGCAGGGGGCTGACAGATGCCCCTGAGTATCTGGGAGGAAAGCGTGTCCCTCTTCCCTAGACTGTGTAGGTGGGTTTTGCAGCTGGACTATGGGCACACAATGCTGTTGGCTGTAAAGACTGGGAGGCACCACTTATTCATGGACCCCTGTCACAGGCGGCTAGGTGGCATGGGTGGAGCCACTAGTCCTCAGGCCCCTGATGTGGGTAGGTGAGGACTCTGCTTAATGAGCAGAGCGATATCAAATTTCATGCACCTGCCACTCCACCATATATCTGATACAGGGAAGTTAGGCTTCATGTATATACCCTGTTGTACTGTGCTAATGAGGGCCTAGGCTGTTGAAATGGGCCCACACAAGTTTATGCAGGGATAAAAGGCATTCAAAGTCCGTGGACCCCTTATGCCTGTGCCTAGACAATGGAGCTGTGCCCGCCCTGAGTTCCCAGCTTAGGGGAGGTGGTAGATTATTTTTTCCTGTTTGTTAATTTATTCCCTCTCCACAGCCTGGAGAATGGCTCAGGGTACATGACAAGTCCTGCTTCCACCCCAGGGGACTCAGCAATTGCTGAAGCCAGCCCGGGACCCTGTGCAGAGCAGGGAGTAAACAGTTAAGTGGGATAGAGTTTCTTCACAAACAAGATGTTTTTTGATACGAGCGGTAGGTTAAACACATGTACTTATCTTTTGCTGATCGAGCACCACTTTTCACTGGCTCTTGAGGCCTGAGCAAACTCTCTGCATCTCTGTCTCCCCTGATGTGGGAAACGCATACCAAATGCCACTGCTTGCCTCACTGCACCCCCCAGCTGATCCAGCCCACAGGGTGCCAGTTCCTACTGGGTCAGGTCTGGCAACTCCTCGCTGCTTCTGAACCATCTCTCCTTCCCCTATAACTCAGTCCAATTCCTGAACTTTGCCTTTGATGTTCAGGGCTCTTATATTGTCATATATAATCGATTCACTTGCTTTTTTCAGGTCTTTTTTGTAAGAGGGACCACCAGAAGCATCTGACTACTCTGCCGTCTTGGCCCCACCTCTAGCCCCACCTTTTTAAATAGTCACTCTACTGTTCCATTCTCTTCAATTACATTTTTTGATTAAGGTGTAGCATAAGTATCATGAACCTCATGATGTATTCCTTACTTCTAGTTTATGACGTGTACTCTTATAACAGTTATAATATTCACAAAAGAATGTTGTTATTTATCTATTTATGTGTATTAAATCTATTCAATTTTGAAGATTCCTGCCAAGAGCTATATCATAATCATTATCTACCTCCTATGCCTACATTGCACCTGTCTTTTATGTCAGGAGTCAGTAAAATCTGAAGTCGTTTTAAAATCTGAAGTCTATGAATCCACAAAGTTAAAATTTTTCCTTGTCATGAAAACAAGTCTCTCAAGGAAAATAGTCCAGACTGCTGTCCAACTTTATATAAGATAGATGTTTCTCTGCCATTTGAGAGAATAAGCAACATCTGTCACCCTCCACACAAGTGTTTATATTCCATCTTTCTTATTCATTCTTATTTGGTATGACAATACTATTAATATGATACAGAGAAATAAACTAATAGGTTTTCATCATAGGGAAATTTTGTAATTGAAAGTTCTCTTTCTTTTCAGAAAAGTAATTTAAAATGATCAGAATACTTTTTCTGCAAATATTTTTAATACATTATATTTTTTAGAAAAGTTTTAGGTCTACAGAAAATGTCCAGAAAGTACAGAGGGTTTCCATAGACCTCTTCTCCCCTCCCCACCTCACACAATTTCTCCTATTATTAATATCTTGCATTATCATGTTATAATTGTTAGAAATAATGAATCAATATTAATGCATTCCTATTAACTAATGTTCCCTCGTTTATTGGGTTTACTCTTCGGGTTCTACAGTTATATAGGTTTTTACAAATGTATAATGTCATATTTTCATCATTATAGTATCATGTAGAATAGCTTCACTTTCATAAAAATGCTCTGTATCCTAGAATTTTTTAACTGATTCTTGAGTGTCCGTCTGTGAGATAAACCAGACCTACTTACTTCCAATATAACCAAGAAAACAACATTAATTCTGTTGTTCAGAGCTAGTCAGACTATTGAAAATGCCCACCTTAAAGCAGAGGATTAAAAAATTGGGAGAATTTAAAGAGGCAGTTTTTCAAACAGAATAAGGGGATATTGTGAGGTTTAAAATCAGGAAAGGTGTGTGTCAGGGTTTCATCTTTTCACTATACACATTCTATCTGTGTGCTGAGCAAATAATCTGAGAAACTGGACTACATGAAGAAGAACACGGCATCAGGATTGCAGAAAGACACATTAACAACCTGCGTTATGCAGATGATACAACTTTCCTTGCTGAAAGCAAAGAAGACTTGAAGTACTTACTGATGAAGATCAAAGGACTGCCAAAAGAATGAACAAATCTGTCTTGAAAGTACAGCCAGAATGCTCCTTAGAAGCCAGGATGAGGAGGCTTCGTCGCACGTACTTTGGACATGTTATCAGGAGAGACCAGTCCCTGGAGAATGACATCATGCTTGACAAAGGAGAGGGTCATGGAAAACCAGGAAGACCATCAATAAGATGGATTGACACAGTGACTGCAACGATAGGCTCAAACAAAAGTAGGATTGTGAGGATGGCGCAGAACCAGGCAGTGTTTTATTCTGTTGTACATAGGGTCTCTGTGAGTCAGAACTGACTCGAGAGCACCTAACAACAACAACCACCTTAAAGCAGAGGAATAAAAGTATTGGGAGAATTTAAACATTGTTTAGGATTTGAGTTTAATAGCAAATTAAAATATTAATTAAAACGATGCTTAAAATTTATAAAAAACATTGGGGTCAGCAAAAATTGAAGACACCCTTAATGAGATGGATTGACACAATTGCCACAACAATGAACTCAAACATACCGATGATCATGAAGATGGTACAGGACTGGGCAACGTTTGTTATATTGTACCTAACGTTGTCATGAGTCAGAGCCTACTTGAGGGAAACTAACAAGAAAGTAGAGGAAATTGCACTTCTTTCACATTCTAAAGCACTGACATGTAGACATGTAGACTTTCTTAAATATTGGTTACATGTGTGAATTCATGCATATATGAGTAAAAGAAGGGGAAAGGAGATTCTATGGATGTTCAGAAATTTTAATTTCAACTTTCGTGACTTGGAAAATTATTTTCTTAGTATTAGACAGCTGAGGTCAGAAAACTAAGGAGAAGGGAAATTATAAGAAAGGGAGAGCAATTATGAGCATAATGTGATACCTTTTAAGACTTAGGGTGGCTAATATGCTTCCATACATTCAAACATACAGCATACTCACGATCAAGGGAATTGGGAAATCAAAGAGAATTAGGAAAGCCTATCACAAAATTGCATCAACTGCTGGCTTGCTCTAATCAAATCTTTGAATCTCTACGTAATAGTTAAAAACAAAACAAAACCAACACAACCACAAAAAACTTTTAGGTAAAGTTTATAAATAAAGGATATTTTCCTAAGTTGAGAAAATAAGAGTCTGTAATACAAAATAATTGTTAATATGTCCTGAATAGTGTTGGACCTAGTTTTATTTATTTATGAATTTCAAATTTAATGAATAAATTTAGTATTTACAATCTTATATCCAAAATTTTTTCAGATATGGAAAAAATGTGCCTTGAGGCTCAGCCAACATAAATTTAGGCCAATGTATTCAAATATGAATTTAAATTTGAAGACTAGTGTTTGATTCCAAACATGCTTATGTAGAAGTAAGTAAGTATATGTTAACACATCATGCAGTAAGACGTCTCTTGGCAAGCCCTACCACACTGGGTCACTCATTTCTATAATGGCTCTTCATCTTTCAAATTCCTTAAAAGTGCACACTCCATGCCAGTTCCCTTGCCCAGGACTATTAAGGCTTGTTATTTTAAAGGCTGTGTTTAGATATTTTTTCACCTGTGTAATTCCATTCCAAAAAATAGTTCTGCAGCTGATCACATTTCAAATTCTTACATATAAGTGGGGAAAATAATACTTTTGTTGCAGATATATACATATATACATATATATATATACATACACATAAGGACTGTAAAAAGTGAACGTACAGTATCCAAAATAAATTATTTGTGTGTTCATATATATTCTTTCCAATATCATTAATTTCCCTGCGCTACTGGATCTTTTGTATTAGCATAAATTTACTGTAATTTCTCCTAAGTGAAAACAACTCCTTTGACCCTACACTTTTATGAACCACTTACTTCCTTTCTATTCCCCCCTTTTAGTGAATCATTTATTCAAAGAGTCACTACATTTGCAATTCCATTTCCATTCTCCCATTTTTCCTTAAACCCACTCCAATCAAGCATTTGTTTCCTTCAATCCACTGTCACTGTCTATATCAAGGCCAGCTTTGACCTCCACATAAGAAAACTTAATAGATAATTTATTTTCATAGTATTTTATCAATACAGGATACCATTTATCATGCCTTCGTTTTTTAAATGTTTTCTTTTTTTGGATTCCAGGAATATTTTTTTCTTATCTACCTCCTCCTTCACTGGCGAAACCTTTCAATCTTTTTCACTGTTTCTATTACTAAATGATATTCTCAAGGATAAATTCTTATCTTCACTGTTCATCCTCAGTTCCGGCATAATCTCACCCAGCCTCACAGTTTTGTATATCATCTATACGTTGATGGGTCCCAAATTTATGTATTAGTTCAGCTATCCCCTATGATTCATGCCACCTAGAGGTCTAATGCTCAAATATGTCTATTAGCCATCTTAAACTAAATGTGTCAAAACATCAACTTCTTATTTTCTTCAACTTTTATATTCTGCACATTTTATATGCTTCCTTATCTTAATAAATGCATCTCTCTTCTTCCAAAAACTCAAGACAAAAATACTCGGAGTTGTCTTTAATTTTTATTTATATTCCCCAAATCCAAAATGGAGTGCAGTGGTTAAGAGTTTGGCTGCTAACCAAAAGGTTGGCAATTCGAATCCACCAGTTGCTCCTTAGAAACCCTAAGGGGCCATTCTACTCTGTCCTATAGCGTCGCTAGGAGTCTCAATCAACTCGATGGCAATGGATTTTGGAAATCCAAAATATAAGCACACCCCATCATTTCCACCTTTAAAATATGTCCCAAATTCAACAAATTGTTACATTTATCCATTGCCAAATACTGTGAATTTTCAATAATAGATTGGCATTTGACTCGTATTTTCACTATCCCATTTTCTAAATGCGTACAATGCATTTCACAATCAGGGATGGCACAATCCTCCTATGTTTTATTTAGCTGATTTTGAAGAATGAATGCCTACCTTTTGTGGTATTGACTGGGCTCTCCAAAGGTAATATTATATGTGCTGCCTAGATTGTGTTTTATATCAGACTATCCCAAATATGTATTATACTTTCCAAATCACTCAAAATAAAGTCATTATCATATGAAGTTAAGAAAAATAAAGATGGAAATATTATTTTGATTTCTTCCTAAAATGGTAGTTAATTTTTTATTGTGTCAAATATTAGATAACTTGAAAAATAATCATAACATTCATGTTTGGTCTTTTTTTCAAAATAATCTTTCTTTTACTTTGCATTTTATTTCTCTACCCTGCACACATATACTTTTTTACATTCCTGAAGTTCTATTTACCCACAGTGAATATACCAATATTTATTTGGATGTTTACAGTCATTTTTGTAATTTAAGTATATGTATTTTTAACTGTAAATATGACTTAAATTTGAATTTTAGTCTAATGATATGCCTCATTTTTACCATTTATCTTGTATAACTCCATAATTAGTCACATAATCTGGGTAACTTTCAGATCCCTTAGTATTTAGTTCTTTTCTCATTTGAAACTTTCATTTAAGAATTACTGAAAGCAATAGTTTGTTTTATTTGCAATCATGTTTAACTTATTGCATTTCAATTGCTTAAATATAATCATTATGTTTTCAGAGAATCAATTTTTAAAAATCTTGAACATAAAAATAAAGACATATTTGAAGTAGGAAGGGCACAAAGGAGGAAACCTTATGTTTATTCCACAACCTACCAACAGATCAGGGTTATTTGCAAAACTAGAGCTATCACAAAAGTTGAAACTACATTACAGAAGAATTCTGCGAGGCATGTATGTGTGAACAAAGTGTTTTGTAGTGCAGATGGCTTAATATTATTTCACTTTGTAGAAACAGTTTCTAATTTCTATGGACAACAAATTTGATTCTGACACTCTTAATAGCTATGGTAACCAAATATTATATTGAAATTATTATTCTGAGCTTTTAAATAATCAGAAAATAGCACCAAAGACACTATGGACTTTGCATAGAGAACAACAGCATTGGTGTAGTTGCATCCTTATGTACCTTTGAATGTCATGGACACAAATGCAAACTGTCAGGCTAATTCTGTTCATGAAAGTACATGGAACACACACAAACACAGTCAGATATACGGGTGTCTTAGGCTGGGTTCTCTAGAGAAGCAAAACCAGTAAAGTGTATAAATAAATATATACAGAGAGATTATATCAAGGAAACAGCTCTCGCGATTGTAGAGGCTAGAAAGTTCCAAGTCCATGGATCAGGGTAGAGGCCGCTCCCAAGTCATGCAGCTGCAGAAGCTGGCAAGCCCAGGATTGGCAGGTCGGAGAGCAGGGCTCCCACTCACAGGCTGTGCAGATCGACGAATCCCAGGTTCGGCAGATAAGCTGACAGCTCAAGTCCCAAGAACAGGAGATGAGACAACAGGAAGCAGCCACAGGATCCAGAGAGAGCAAAAAGCCAGAACATCTGCTTATATACAGATGTGGGCCACACCCCCAAGGAGACTCCCTTTCATCTGACTGGCTACTCACAGTATATTCAATCATGGGAGTGGTTACATTAAAACACTGAGAATCATGGCCCAGCCAAGTTGACACACAATCTTAACCATCACAACAGGGGAGAGACTTTCCTTGGGAATATGAAAAAACAAGAAGACTTAGGTTCTACTTAGGCAAATTAGGAAAGAAGTCAGAAAAATTTGTGGTATTGCGCAAACGTGACTAGAAGAATTTGTTCCATTTACTACACGCTTATGAGCCATGGCAATATGTGGATATATTTTATTGTTGTTGTTAGAAAAATGTTTAAGTAAAGTATTTTTCAAAAAATACCATGTTTCTCAAAGTTAAACATTTTTAAATGTGCTAATAATTTAATAAGCAAGAGAGCAACTTAAGTGAATTTGTCAGATGTCATCACCAATTGAAATTCAATCAATGAAGGACAGTTATACTTGTAAAAATTATAAAGTATTTGAGCACAAGAACCACTTCTTATCTATTATTTTTAATCTCAATATAGCCTAGTTGTTGGAAATATTTTGATTGCCTGCTCAATAACCCTCTTCACACGTTTCTTGCCAGTAGAGGCAAATATTGTTTTTCTTTCTTCCCATATGTTCAGGAAATGGGACTCTACACCAGACCTAGGATTTAACTAACCTGAACATCCAAGTTATTATGGTATTATATTACTTTTATCAGTGATTAGCCCAGTTCATGTTATTTGAATATAAGCCATAAGGAGATGTCTCCTGGGTGTTTCCGGATAAGTTTCCACCCTGATAAAAATAAAAACGAGTAGATATAGTTCTTTATTAATAAAAGCAAAGTGAGTACTTGATGCTTGGGGCTTCTACAATTATCTTAAAATAATTTAAGAAGGTAGAATAGCCACTCTGAGAATGAAAATACGGAAAGTACATAGGTCTTTGAAGACATTGTTAGATTTCTAAAAATAAAAAATCCAGAATCATTATTTAAGCATTCCTGATATATTATATAATAATACATATTTGATAATATTAACAATCATAATATTATTTTAGCTATGTTTGATCTTTTTTGATATACTTGTCCATTGCATAATGCTCTATATTTTTTTTTTCTAACTTGCTTCTGATTCATAGCTTAATTTCTTTTGGTGTTTAAGTGGGTAGAAGTAGTATATGATTAACTAGTATGTATTTATAAACTTAGATCATTCCTTGAATAATTGCTATATTTAAGACTTTTTCTTACAGCTATATTTTCATGATATTAGTATCATTTCACAGAATTTGTCCATATGAAATAAATAAATATGGTTAAGAACTGATCTAAGTATTTTGAGCATAGAAAAAATAAGTATAAATCTATGCTTTGAGTTTCTCTTAGAATGCAATTTATTTTTCGTGCAGAAATGAGTGTTCCTCTTAATTTAAAAAGATTTATGCTATTAGTTCTAAGAGTAGGTATTGAACACAAAAGAAATTATGCAAAAAAATGTGCTGAATGAGTAAGTTTGAAATAAATAATAGATTCAAGTTAAATAAATTTTTGGCAGGCTATTTCTAATTAGAAACATAACAATTTATTGTGCTTCTAAGAAAACATCAGGATAATGGTAAGCAATATTGTAAAAAGTAGTGGAAGAAATAAGATGAATCCACGTCATCTTTAAAATATCTATGTGAAAATCTATAAGGAAATTTATGCACAATAAGATGTATAAGTACATAAGGTAAGTCAGAATTTGCTGTTAATAGTTTTCTCATGTATATTTTCTTATACTGAGGCCATAATTTAGTTATATCTACATTGAAAAAAATTGTGCTTTTTTATAACATCAAAATGAGTGGTTGTATTTTTACATGCTTACACAATGCAACATTATCTACATTTTTTTAGCTTTCTTTTTTTTACAATTTTATATCCTTAGATTTAGTATTATTTTTGAACATGATAGTCATACACAATTTATATTTTACTACATACTGCTACATTTGAACTATTTTAGTAGATTCAAAAAATAATAAGATTATCATTGCTGTCTTTCTATTGTGAATACTGATAAGAAACTTTATTATCATCTGATATTTCCAGAAATCAATTAAATAAAATGTGCTATAATAATGGCCCAAATTCTTCATAGATTATTTTATCCATGTTAATGGTGGCAGCTTCTTATATTCACACAATTCTTTAATTTCATATAATATTTTTTTATACCTTATTCCGACTGCAGCTAAATAAAAACTAATAAAGAAAAGCTACTTACAATGATTCTTTCAGACAGAATTTTCTAAAATTGAGTGAAAATTGGGTAAACATAAAGAAAAAGTCCAGTTCAAATAAGAGGTGTATTTTGTGCACAGTTACTTACATGAAAAGCCTTTCTTGAAGAAGATGAGAAATAAGTGAATAAAAATGCCCTTTACCAAATTTTTGTCTTTACTCCTTTTAATGAGAACTGTATCTAAGTCTGTTAATGTCTTTGATGTCTTTTTTGGCTGTCAGTGATATTTCTCTGTATCTCAAAAATGCACAGAACTGTCAAGCTCTTGTCCTTGAACTTAGAAATAAATTATCATTTTATATAGCAGAAAAATTCAATACATTAAAAATACAATACTGCCTTCTGTAGTTCTTCAGAAAAATGTAACATTGAATGCAGCCTCATTACAGAAAACACAGGGCAAGAAAGGAGCCACTCTGAGGCAACCAGTGACAGTCATTTTAGGTATTTTAATAATTTATGTAGCCCTCTGCCATCTTATTCCCTTCCTTCTGTTGGTGTTAATTATGATGTCTTTAGCTCTTCTGTGGCTCTCCAGTCTCTGGGCCCATACATTTCTTTTGTGGGTCATATGAGTTAGTGTCTTTAACCCTCATTTCAATCCTCTTGCAGATTTTCTCTTACTTAAAAAATACACACACACACATATATAATTGATTTCTCAATCTCTTTTGCATGTGGAATTGTTCATGTAATACACTTCTGGGAACAGACTAGGTGGAAGTTCCTAGAAAAAATGTTCTTTCCATCTTGGCCTTTTGTAGTTTTCCTGCCTGAACTTTGGAAATGTCTAAAGATGCAAGAGACAAAAGTCATCATGAAAATAGGAATATAATAGGAGTATGGTTTGCTGAAGGAATCTGCCCCCTAGGTTTTCTGTCTAATTGTTTGAGTTACTATTGTCATTTTTATCCCATATAGATAATTTTTAATAGAGCATAATGCTCAAGGCAGACATTTTTTTACTAGCTAACTATTGTTTGATTTTAAGAAGACTTCAGGGGATATTTTTGGTTTAAGATTTAAAAATTATCTCAGGGCCATAGTTTCAGGAGTTCATCTAGCTCCCGTGGCTCCAGAAAGTCTGGAGTCCATGAGAATTTCAAATTCTGTTCTGCATTTTCCCCTTTTTGAACAGGATTCTTCTATAGAATCTTTGATCAAAACTTTCAGTAATGGTAGCTGGGTACCATCTAGTTCTTCTGGTCTCATGGCAAAGAAGGCAGCTGTTCACGGAGGCAATTAGTTGTTCATAGAGGCACATTCTATATCTTCCTCCTGTTTCTGACTCTCCTTCTTCTTTTATTGCTCCAGGTGAATAGAGACCAATTGTAAAGCCTTGAATAGCCACTTGCAAACTTTTAAGATCCTAGGCACTACACAACAAACTAGGAGGTAGAACAAATGCACTAAACATGTTATTAGGCCAATTAACTGAGATGCCCTATGAAACCATGACCCTAAACCAACAATAACCAAATCTGGTGAGGTTTTTCATTGTATATAAGCAGTCTCAGCAGCTACTCTTTTTGTTGTTGTAAATATATCTATCACACAACTTTTTCCAGTTCAACTTTTTACACATGTACAAGTTATTGACAGCAATTACAATAATTGACTGTGCAACCCTACCCTTAATCAATGAGATTTTTTAATCACCATTAACCCCCTTTCCCCCTCCCTCCTGCTCCTGGTAACCACTAATAAACTTTGGACTCTACATATTTACCTTTTCTTGCTGTTCATATAAGTGAAGCCATACAGTATTTGTCCTTTTGCAATTGACTTATTTTACTCAGCATAATATTTTCAAGCTCTATGCATATTGTGGCATGTATCAAGACTTCATACTTTCTGCTGGCTGAGTAGTATTACAGTGTACGTATGTACCACATTTTGTTTATTAATTTATCTGTTGATGGGAAATTCAGTTTTTTCCACCTTTTGGCTATTGTGAATAATGCTGCAATGAGTAGAATTACTGGTTCATATGGTAGTTCTTCCCCATGCATCTGTCGGTTTGTTGTACCGTGGGGGTTTGTGTGTTGCAGTGATGCTAGAAGTTATGCCACCAGTAGTCAAGTACCAGCAGGGTCACCCATGGAGGACAGGTTTCAGCTAAGCTTCCAGAGTAAGACAGACCAGGAAGAAGGACCCAGCAGTCTACTTCTGAAAATAATTAGCCAGTGAAAACTTTATGAATAACGGTGGAACACTGTCAGGTACAGTGCCAGAAGATGAGCCCCTGAGGTTGAAAGTCACTTAAAAGATGACTAGGGATGACCTGCCTCCTCAAAGTAGAGTTGACCTTAATGATATGGATGGAGCAAGCTTTCGGGACCTTCATTCGCTGATGTGCTACGACTCAAAATGAGAAGAAATGGCTGCAAAGATCCATTAATAATTGCAACATGGAAAGTATGAAGTATGAATCTAGTAAAATTGGAAATTGTCAAAAATGAAATGGAAAGCATAAGCATCGATATTCTAGGCATTAGTGAGCTGAAATGGACTAGTATTGGCCATTTTCAGTTGGACAATTAAATGGTCTACTATGCTGGGAATGACAACTTGAAGAGCAATGGTGTTGCATACATTGTCAAAAAGAACATTTCAAAACTATCCTGAAGTACGACACTGTCAGTGATAGGATAATATCCATACACCAACAAGGAAGACCAGTTAATACAGCTATTATTCAAATTTAGGCACCAACCACTAAGGCCAAAGGTGAAGAAATTGAAGATATTTACCAACTTCTGTAGTCTGAAATTGATCGAACATACAAACGAGATGTATTGATAATTACTGACAATTGGAATACAAAAGTTGGAAACAAAGAAGATGGATTGGTAGTTGGAAAATATGGCCTTGGTGATAGAAATGATGCTGGAGATTGCATGACAGAATTTTGCAAAACCAACAACTTCTTCATTGCAAATGCCTTTTTTCACCAACTATACATGTGGACTTTGATAGATGGAACATACAGGAATTGAACCGAATACATCTGTGGAAAGACAGCATGGAAAAGCTAAATATCATCAGTCAGAACAAGGCCAGGGGCTGACTGCAGAACAGACCATCATTACTCATATGCACGTTCAAGTTGAAACTGAAAAAAATTAGAAAAAGTCCACAAGAGTCAAAAAGAGACTTTAAGTATATCCTACCTGAATTTAGAGACCATCTGAAGAATAGATTTGACTCAATGAACACTAATGATCACATCCCAGATAAGTTGTGGAATGCCATCAAGGACATTATACATGAAGAAAGCAAGAGGTCATTAAAAAGCCAGGAAAGAAAGAAAAGACCAAAATGGATGTCAGAAGAGACTCTGAAACTTGCTTTTGAACATTAAGTAGCCAAATCAAAAGGAAGACATGATGAAGTAAAAGAACTGAACAGAAGATTTCAAAGAGCGGCTCGAGAAGACAGAGTCAAATATTATAATGAAATGTACAAAGATCTGGAGATACAAAACCAAAAGGGAAGAACATGATTAGCATTTCTCAAGCTGAAAGTACTAAAGAAAATATTCAAGCTTCGAGTTACAATACTGGAGGATTCTACAGTGAAAATATTAAACTAGGCAGGAAGTATTAAGAGAAGGTAGAAGGAATATACAGTCAATCTGTCAAAAAGAATTGGCCAATATTCAACCATTTAAGGGAGCAGCATATGATCAGGAACTGATGGTACTGAAGGAAAAGGTCCAAGCTGCATTGAAGGCATTGGTGAAGAACAAGGCTCCAGGAATTGACAGAATATGAATATGAATATGAATAAGAAGTGCTCACTCTTCTATGCCAAGAAATTTGGAAGACAGCTACCTGGCCAATCGACTGAAAGAGATCTGTATTTATGCCTATTCCCAAGAAAGATGACCCCACCGATTGAGGAAATTATAGAACAATATCATCAATATTAAACATAAGTAAGTTTTGCTGAAGATCATTCAGAAGTGATTGCAGCAGTATATTGACAGGGAACTGCCAGTAATTCAAGCTGGATTCAGAAGAAGACGTGGAAACAAGGATATCATTGCTGATGTCAGATGGATCCTGGTTAAAAGCAGAGAATCCCAAAAAGATGTTTACTTGTGTTTACCGATTATGCAAAGGCATTTGACCGTGTGGATTATAACAAAATTATGGATAACATTGTGAAGAATGGGAATTCCAGAACACTTAATTCTGCTCATGAGAAACCTGTACATAGATCAAGAGGCAGTCATTCGAACAGAATAAGGGGATACTGTGTGGTTTAAAGTCAGGAAAGCTGTGCATCAGGGTTGTATCCCTTCACTATACCTATTCAATGCATATGCTGAGCAAATAATCTGAGAAGCTGGACCATATGAAGAAGAACAGAGCATCAAGTTTGGAGGAAACCTCAATAACAAACTGCATTATGCATATGACACAAGTTTGCTTGCTGAAAGTGAAGAGGAGTTGAAGCACTTACTGATGAAGATCAAAGATCACAGCCTTCAGTATGGATTACACCTCAACATAAAGAAAACAAAAATCCTCACAACTGGACCAATAAGCAGCATCATGATAAATGGAGAAAAGATTGAAATTGTCAAGGATTTCATTTTACTTGGATCCACAATCAACATCCATGGAAGCAGGAGTCAAGACATCAAAAACCACATTGTGTTGGACAAATCTACTGCAAAAGACCTCTTTAAAGTGTTGAAAAGCAAGGATGTCACCTTGAGGACTAAGGTGCACCTGACCCAAGCCATGGTGTTTTCAATTGTCTCATATGCATGTGAAATCTGGACAGTGAATAAGGAAGACCTAAGAAGAATTGATGCCTTTAAGCTGTGGTGGTGGAGAAGAATATTGAATATACCATGGACTGCCAAAAGAACAAATAAATCTGTCTTGGAAGAAGTAAAACCAGAACGCTCCTTAGAAGCAAGGATGCCAAGACTACATCTCACAGATTTTGGACATGTTGTTAGGAGGGATCAGTCACTGGAGAAGGACATCATGCTTGGTAAAGTAGAAGGTCAGTGAAAAAGATGAAGACTGTCAACGAGATGGACTGACACAGTGGCTTCAATGATGGGCTCAAGCACAACAACCATTGTGAGTATGATGCAGGACCAGGCAGTGTTTTGCTGTTGTACATAGGGTCACTATGAGTCAGAACCAATTGGACAGCACCCAACAACAAATGGTAGTTCTATTTTTAGTTTCTTGAGGAACCGTGACACTATTTTCCATAATGACTGTACCATTTTGTTTTCCCACCAATAATGGATAAGGATTTCAATTTTCCCACATACTGGCCAACTTTTGTTATCTTCTGTATTACTATTATTATTTTTTAATCTTAGCCATCCTAACCAAACCAAACCCAGTGCCGTCAAGTCAATTCAGACTCATAGTGACCCCACAGGGTTTCCAAGGCTGTAAAGCAGACTGCCTCATCTTTCTCACACGGAGTGGCTGGTGGTTTGGAACCGCCAGCCTTTTGGTTAGCAGTCAATTTTCTTAACCACTTGTGGTTTTGACTCTCATGTCTCTGATAGCTAAGGATTTTGAGCATACTTTCATGTGTTTGGTGGCCATTTCAATGTACTCTTTGGGAAAATTTCTATTCAAGTACTTCGCCCATTTTATGATTGGTTTATTTGTCTTTTTCTTGTCAAGTTGTTGAAGTTTTATATACAAATTGGTTATTAGATTCTTATTGGATACATGATTTCCAAAGATATTGTCTATTTTCTTTTCACTTTTTTGGTAAAGTATTTTGATGAACAAAAGCTTTTAATTTTTATGAGTTCCCATTTAATTATTTTGCCCTTTAATGTTTGTGCTTTTATATTATGTTAGTTAATCCAGTGTTAAAAGCTAGACCCGGCAGTATTTCCTCTAAGAATTTTATGGTTTTGTTTGCACATTCAGGTACTTAATCCATTTTGACTCATAGGATCGTCAGGTATCAAATCGGCTTGACAACAATGCTTTCCTTTTTTCTTTTTTTAAATCCATTTTGAATTAGTATGATGTGAGGCATGAATCTTGTTTCATTTTTGCTGCGTATGGGAATCTAATTTTCCCAACACCATTTGTTGAAGAAATTCTTCTTTCCCCATTGGACAGACTTAGCATCCTTATCAAAAATCAGTTGACCATAGATACATGCGTTTATTTCTGGGCTGTGAATTCTATCCCATTGGTCTATGTGTCTAGTTTTATAACAGTACCAGGCTGTTTTTATTAATGTAACTTTATAATGTGTTTTAAAATCAGGAGGTGTGAGTTTTTATATTTTGTTCTTCTCCTTCAACATTTCTTAACTATTTAGGGCCTCTTCCCATTCTACATAAAGTTGAGGATTAGTTCTTCCATTTCTGCAAAGAAACTACTGGAGTTTTGATTGGGAATGCATTGAATCTATAGATAGCTTTGCGTAGTATTGACATCTGAACAATATTAAGTCTCCCAACCCATGAACATATATCATATTTTCATTTATTTAAGCCCTTCATGTCTCTGGTTAGGTTTATGCCTAGATACTTTATTCTCTTAGATGATATTGTAAATGAAATTATATCCTTAATTTCCCTTTCAGATTTCTCATTGCTGATGGATAGAAATCCAACTAATTTTTGTTAACCTTTTACCCTGCAACTTTGCTAAATTCCTCTATTAGTTCTAGAAGTTTTTTCACAGACTCTGTGATTTTCTATATACAGGATAATATTATACATCAATAGAGATAATTTTACTTCTTCTTTTCCAATCTGGAAATCTTTTATTTCTTTTTCTTTTCTAATAAATGTCAGAATTATATACTGTTAAAGAATAAAACTAAAATAAATATTGTAGCTGCATCAAGTAATTGAAAGGATAGAAATGTTGTTAAATATTAGAATTGTCAGTGATAATAATTATAATGATGATGATAATAACGCCAACTATACTACTACGTTTCAATGATTATTATGTACCAGATACTATATTCTCTGTTGGAGTGTCAAATATATTATCTTACTTAGTCTTAATAACATTTATTATACAAAATAGACAGTATTATCATCATGTTTTAAAGAATAAAACATAGACATGAGAATATAATAAAGTATCTTGCCACAGCAGTTAATCGTAGAGCTATTATTTATACAAGTGACTGATTACCGTATATTTATGCAAATAGCACACACCGTCTGGGTTTGTTTGCTGGTCACGCCCTCCCTCTAGAGAGGCACCTTCACAAGTGCAGCCATGCTAATCCTCTTCCACATGTTGCTGTAAAAAAATAAATAAATATGCATAGTAGGCTTATGAAAATACCTCACAGGGAGGGTGCAGCTGGCAAACAAACGCAGAAAGTGTGCCTTATTTGCTTAAGAATACGATATAAAGCCCATGTGCTTTCAATGGTAGTATTAAGAAAGTCAAACGTAGTGATCACTATAGTAGGTTTTTTGGTTCTACACTGCTATACTATAGATCTGGATGGCAAAGAAAATCACCTTTTTGTTCATGCAATTTTAGAACAGGTCTGATTATCATCAGGGCTTTTGAAATGTATATTACAACAATGTGAAAGCAAATTTAGTTATGATTTTTTCAAGTTATGTGTTTGAGATATAATTAATAGCAAATAAAATTCACTTTTTTAGGTGTATTGTTTGATGAGTTTTGAGAAATTTATGGAATAATATAATCACTGCTATAATTAAGATATAGAAAATTTCCATCATTCCCAAAATTCTCCTTATATATTTTGTATGTATGGTCTGCTTCAGATCTCAGCCAACAAGCACTAATATGAATTATCTCACTTTATATATATTTTTATTTGCCTATAATGTCATGTAAGTTAAAACGTACAGTAAGTAGCCTTTTGTGTCTGGCTTTTTTCAGAGTATAATGCTTCTGAGATTCATGCTATTGCATGTACTAGTAGTTCATTGCTTTACATTCCTGAGTAGTGTTCCAGTGTCTTGGTCGTCTAATGCTACTATAACAGAAATACCACAAGTGGATGATTTTAACAAAGAGAAATTTATTTTCTCACAGTCTATTAGGATAGAAGTCCGAATTCAGGGCACTGGCTCCGGGGGACGCTTTCTGTCTCTGCTGACTCTGGAGGAAGGTCCTTGTCATCAATCTTTCCTTGGTCTGGAAACATCTCAACACAGGAACCTCAGGTCCAAAGGACACGCTCTCCTCCCTGCACTGCTTTCTTGGTGGCATCAGGTCCCCATGTCTCTCTGCTTGCTTCTTTCTTTTATATTGCAAAAGAGATTGGCTTAAGACACTGTCTAATAGTATAGATCTCATCAATATAACTGCCACTAATCCATCTTATTACATCATAGTGATAGGATTTACAACACATAGGGAAATCACATCAGATGTCAAAATGGTAGACAATCGTACAATACTGGGAATCATGACCTAGCCAAGTCAACATATATTTTTGGGGGACACAATTCAATCCATGACCTCCATTATACGGCTATACCTTAATTTCATTGTCTACTTGCCAGCTGATGAGCATAGAAGTTGTTTCCAAGTTTTGGTAATGATAAATAAAGCCAGTATAAACATATACATACAGGATTTGTTGGACATTTGATTATCTAAATATCTAGGAGTGGGATTGCTGTGTTATATAGTTTTCACTTGATAAGAAACTGGCAAATTAGCCTCAAATAGTAGTACCATTTCGCATGACAAGTTACAAAATATGAGGTTTCCAGTTATTATGCATCCGTGCTTTGTAATGTCTCTTTTGCTGTTATTTTGTTTTGTTTAAATCAATCCATTTAAATAATGGGTCATGATAAGATTTTCTTTTGCATTTCTCCGATAACTAATCTTTTTACATACTTGTCATTCATATCCATGTTTTGATTATGTGTCTGCTCAAGTCCTTATGCCATTTTTAGTAATTTGATTATTTAATTATTGAGTCATGAGACTACTTCATATACTCTAGATACAAACCTGTTATCAAATATGTGTTTAGAAATATTTTTCTATGAGTTTGTTGCTTGCCTTTCCATTTTCTTATCACAGTCTTTTGAAAATCTACTTTATCTTTTTTTTTTTAGTTTTGCTTCATGCATTTTGCATCCTATCTAATAAATATTTTCTTCACTCAAGATCTTCTATATTATCTTCTAGATTTTTCTTAGGTTTTACATTTACATCTTTGTAGTGATGCCTCCTTTTAAATTCTGATACTGGTTATTAGCAGACTGGAGCAGAAAGAAACTTCCTGAACCTGATAAAATTCATCTATAAAAAACCTACAACTTATACCATATTAGTGGTGAAAGATTTAATATTATCTTTCCAAGATCAGGAACAAGGCACAAGGACATTACTGAGATAAACTCCTGACACACTTTTTAATGGTCATTTAACTCTCTTCAGCGTAATATTGTCAACTTCTATTTTCAACCAGATGGTTGTTTAGCTATCATGAAATCTTCCCATTATGAAACATAAAGATTTGGAAAAAATTATAAGAAAACGGATTTTCCCAAATATACTAAACACTAGACATAGTATTCCCTGCCCCTATTAGGGAATGCAATACGATTCACCATGGCAGTCAATAGAATAATATCTTTCTTTATCTCATGGTTCAGTATCATAAGGAGCCCAAAAGGCCAATTGGCAATCTCATTTACCAACTCAGTATGACCACAAGACTTCCTAAGCAACAGAATTCAAAGTTTCAGAGATAGGAAGCAAAAATTTTACAAGCGGATTATTAGGTATAATGGTGTACCAGTGAGAGACGTCATTCCCAGGCCCATCTTTTGAATCCCAAACTCATACATTCTGTCATTAGGAGAAACAGCATTATATATTGATCTCTGATTTAGCAGTGCATTTATTTTCATTATTTTTATTGCTGTAATTAAATGAATAGCAGTGCATTTTTTTTTTAATTTTTTTAAGCTTTTTTTATTGTTCTAATTAAATGAAGTTTACATTTCAAGTTAGTCTCCCATACATAATTTTTTTTTAACATACATTGTTATGAGACCTCAACCACTCACCCCATTCTGTGACAGCGCACTTCTCCCCTCTGCCCCTGATTCCCCATGAACATTCAACCAACTCTTAACTCTCTCTGCCCTCCCCTCTCACCTCTGGACAGAAGCTGCCCCTTTGGTCTCTTATATCTACTTGTCAAAGCGTCACTTTCTTCACAAGTATCACTTCATGTCTTACAGTCCGGTCCAATCCCTGTCTGAAGAGTTGGCCTCAGAAACTGTTTTAGTTCTGGGGTGATGGAGAGACCAGGGGCCGTACTTTCCGAGGCACCTCCAGCCTTAGACCATTAAGTCTGGTCTTCTTACTAAATTTGAGTTCTGTATCCAATCGTTCTACTACTCCATCAGGGACCCTTTGTTGTGTTCCCTATCAGGAAGTTCATTGGTGGTAGCCGGGCACCATCTAGTTCTTCTGATCTCAGGTTGATGAAGTGTCTGGTTTATGTGGCCCATTCTGTCTCTTGGGCCATTACTTTCCTTGTGTCTTTGGTGTTCTTTGTTCTCCTTTACTGCAAGTGGTTGGGACCAATTGATGCATCTTAGATGGCTGCTTGCAAGCTTTTAAGACCCCAGACGCCACTCACCAAAGTGGGATGTAGAACATTTTCTTAATAAGGTTTGTTATTCCAATTGACATAGATGTCCCCTGAAAGCATAGTCCCCACACCGCACATCCCTGCTACTCTAAGTATTTGATTGTATTGAGGAAACTTCTTAGCTTTGGTTTAGTCCAGTTGTGCTGGCTTCCCCTGTAGTGTGTGTTGTCCTTCCCTTCACCTAAGATCATTCTTATCTACTGTCTAGTTAGTGAATAACCCTCACCCTCCTTCCCCACACCCGTAACCATCAAAGAATGTTTTCTTCTGTGTTTAAACCTTTTCTTGAGTTCTTATAATAGTGGTCTTATACAGTATTTTTCTTTCTGTGCCTGACTAAATTCACTCAGCATAATAAGTTCTAGCTTCCACCAAGTTGTACAATGTTTCACAGCTGCATTGTTGTTCTTTATCATTGCGTAATATTCCACTGTGTGGATATACTATAGTTTTTTTATCCATTCGTCCATCGATGAACACTTAGGTTGCTTCCATCCTTTGGCTATTGTGAACAGTGCTGCGATGAACATGGGTGTGCATATATCTATTTGTGTGACAGCTCTTGTTTCTCTAGGATATATTCGAAGGAGCGGGATAGCTGGATCGTATGGTACTTCTACTTCTAGCTTTTTAAGGAAGTGCCAAATCGATTTCCAAAGTGGTTGTACCATTTTACATTAACACCAACAGTGTATAAGTGTTCCAGTCTCTTCACAACCTCTCTGGCATTTGTTATTTTGTGTTTTATGGATTAATGCTAGCCTTGTTGGGGTGAGATGATATCTCATTGTAGTTTTGATCTGCATTTCTCTGATGGCTAATGATCGTGAGCATTTCTTCAAGTGTCTGTTAGCTGCCTGAATATCTTCTTTGGTGAAGTGCCTGTTCATATCCTTTGCCCATTTTTTAATTGGGTTATTTGTCTTTTTGCTGTTGAGGTTTTGGAGTATCTTGTAGATTTTAGAGATTAAATGCTGATCAGATTTGTCATAGCCAAAATTTTTTTCCCAATCTGTAGGTTGTCTTTTGACTCTTTTGGTGAAGTCTTTTCATGAGCATAGGTGTTAGATTTTTAGGAGCTCCGATTTATCTAGTCTCTCTTCTGGTGCTTGTGCGTTGCTACTTATGGTTTGTATTGCGTTTATGCCATGTATTAGGGCTCCTAGCTTTGTCCCTGTTTTTTCTTCCATGATCTTTATTGTTTTCGATTTTATATTTAAGTCTTTGATCCATTTTGAGTTAGTTTTTGTACATGGTTTGAGATATGGGTCTTGTTTCAGTTTTTTGCATATAGATATCCAATTATGCCATCACCATTTGTTGAAGAGACTGTCTTTTCCCCAATTAATGGACTTTGGGCCTTTGTCAAATATTAGCTGCTCATAGGTGGATGAGATTATATCTGGATTCTCAACTCTATTCCATTGGTCTATGTATCTGTTATTGTACCAGTACCAGGCTGTCTTGACTACCATGACAGTATAATAGGTCCTAAAATCAGGTACTGTAAGGCCTCCCACTTTGTTCTTCTTCTTGAGTAGTGCTTTATTTATCTGGGGGCTCTTCCATTTCCATATGAAGTTGGTGATTTGTTTCTCCATCTCATTAAAAAACACTGCTGGAATTTGGATTGGGATTGCATTGTATCTGTAGATTGCTTTGGGTAGAATTGACATTTTCACTATGTTGAGTCTACCTATCCATGAGAAGCGTATATTTTTCCACTTATGCAGGTCTCTTCTAGTCTCTTGCAGTAGTGTCTTGTAGTTTTCTCTGTAAAGATGTTTTACATCTCTGGTTAGATTTATTCCTAAGTATTTTATCTTTTGGGGGGCTATTGTAAATGATATTCATTTGGTGATTTCCTCTTCAAAGTTCTCTTTGTTGGTATAAAGGAATCCAATCGATTTTTGTATGTTTATCTTGTATCCTGAAACTTTGCTAAAATCTTCTATTAGTTCCAGTAGTTTTTTTGAGGATTCTTTGGGGTTTTATGTGTATAAGATCATATCATCTGCAAATAGAGATACTTTGACTTCTTCCCTACATATTTGAATGCCATTTATTTCTTTTTCTAGCATAACTGCTCTGGCTAAGACCTCCAGCGCAATGTTGAATAATAGTGGTGATAAAGGGCATCCTTGTCTGGTTCCTGTTCTCAAGGGGAATGCTTTCAAAGTCTCTTCATTCAGGATAATGTTGGCTGTCGTTTTTGTATGAATGCCTTTAATTATATTGAGGAATTTCACTTTGATTCATATTTTATTGAGAGTATTTATCATGAATGGGTTTTGGACTTTTCCAAATGCCTTTTCTGCATCGATTGAGAAGATCTTGTGGTTCTTGTCTTTTGTTTTATTTATGTGATGGATTACGTTGATTGTTTTTCTAATGTAGAACCATCCCTGCATACCTGGTATAAATCCCACTTGGTCATGGTGAATTATTTTTTAATATGTTGCTGAATTCTATTGGCTAACATTTTGTTGAGGATTTTTGCGTCAATGTTCATGAGGGATATCGGTCTTTAATTTTCTATTTTTGTGGTGTCTTTACCTGGTTTTGGTATCAGGGTTATACTGGCTTCATAGAATGAGTTTGGGAGTATTCCATCCGTTTCTATGCTCTGAAATATTCTTAGTAGAAGTGGTGTTATCTCTTCTCTGAATGTTTGGTAGAACTCTCAAGTGAAGCCATCCGGGCCAGGGCTTTTTTTTGTTGTTGTTGTTGGCAGTTTTTTAATAAACTTTTCAATCTCTTCTTTTGTTATGGGTTTATTTAGTTGTTCTACCTCTGTTTGTGTTGATTTAGGTAGGTAGAGAGTTTCTAGTAATTTGTCCATTTCCTCTATTTTTTCAAATTTGTCAGAGTACAATTTTTCATAGTTATCATTCTGTTATGATTCTTTTAATTTCATTTGGGTCTGTTGTGATATCACCCATCTCATTTCTTATACAGGTTATAGTCTTCCTCTCCAGTTTTTCTTTTGTCAGTTTGGCCAATGGTTTATCAATTTTGTTAATCTTTTGAAAGAACAATCTTTTGTTCTTGTTAACTCTTTCAATTGTTTTTATGTTCTCTATTTCATTTAATTCTGCTCTAATTCTAATTATTTCCTTCCTTCTGGCACCTGTGGGCTTCTTTTGCTGCTCTCTTTCTACTCGTTCCAGTTGTAGGGTTAGTGCTTTGATTATGGGTCTTTCTTGTTTTTGGATGGGTGAATTTATTGCTATAAACTGACCTCTGAGCACTGCTTTTGCTGTGTCCCGAAGGTTCTGGTAGGATGTGTTTTCATTCTCATTTAATTCTATGAATTTTTTTATTCCGTCATTAATTTCTTCTATAACCCAGTAGTTTTTGAGCAAGGTGCTCTTCAGTTGCCACGTGTTTGATTTCTTTTCCGTGCTTTTTGTGTTGTTGATTTCCACTTTTATGGCTTTGTGATCAGAAAAGATGCTATGTAGTATTTTGATGTTTTGGATTTCATTAAGGCTTTCTTTATGGCCCAATATGTGGTCTCTTCTGGAGAACGTTCCATGTGTGTTGGAAAAGAAAGTATGCTTGACTGCTGTTGGGTGCAGGGTTCGGTATATGTCTATGAGATCAAGTTGGTTGATTGTAGCATTTAGCTCTTCGGTGCCTTTGTTGAGCTTCTTTCTGGATGTTCTGTCCTTCACCAAAAGTGGCATGTTAAAGTCTCCTACTACTATTGTGGAGCTGTCTATCTCTCTCTTCAGAGCTGTTAGAGTTTGTTTTATGTATTTTGGAGCCCTGTTGTTGGGTGCGTAAATATTTATTATAGTTATGTCCTCCTGGTGTATTGACCCTTTAATCATTATATAGTGCCCTTCCTTATCTTTTGTGGTGGATTTTACTTTAAAGTCTATTTTGTCAGAGATTAATATTGCCACTCCTGCTCTTTTTTGAGTGTTCTTTGTGTGATATATTTTTTTCTATCCTTTGAGTTTTACCCTGTTTGTGTCTTTAAGTCTAAGGTGCATCTCTTGCAGGTAGCATATAGATGGATCATGCTTTTTTATCCATTCTGCCACTCTCTGTCTCTTTATTGGTGCATTAAGTCTGTTCACATTCAGTGTAATTATTGACAGGTATGAGTTTAGTGCTGTCATCCTGATATCTCTTTTTGTGTGTTGTTCACAGTTTCTTTGTTCTACTCAATTTTCTGTGCCGAGTTGTTTTTCTTTATGTATTTTCTTTTTCATCTTTTTCTCTGTTGTAGATTTTGTGTTTGCTAGGTCTTTATGTTTTTCTACTTTTTTATTTTGATTTGTAGGATTGTTAGATTCCTTTGTGGTTACCTTAATATTTACCCCTATTTTTCTAAGTTTATACCAGTCTTTTATTACTTTATATCACCTTAACTTTGCCTCCATATAGAAAATCAATGTCTCCATTTTTTAAGTCCCTCTTTTTTGGTTTTAAAATTATCCTTTTTTTTTTTTTTTTACATAATGATATCTGTTTCCCTGTTTTCAATGTTTTAGCTTTGATGTAATTTTGATTTCCATACCTGAGTCAATATCTGGTTGCTCTGTCCTGTGTTCTAGTCTTGCGTTGTTATCTGGTGTTATTGATTATGTAACCATAGGACTCCCTTTAGTATTTCTGGTAATTTTGGTTTGGTTTTTGCAAATTCCCTGAACTTCTGTTTATCTGGAAATGCCCTAATTTCACCATCATATTTGAGAGACAGTTTTGCTGGATATATAATTCTTGGCTGACAGTTATTTTCCTTCAAGGCTTTAAATATGTCATCCCATTGCCTTCTAGCCTGCATGATTTCTGGTGACTAGTCTGAGCTTATTCTAATTGACTCTCCTTTGTAGATGACTTTTCTTATATCCCTAGCTGCTCTTAAAATTCTCTCTTTATCTTTGGTTTTGTAAATTTGATTATAATATGTCTTGGTGACTTTCTTTTGGGATCTACCTTATGTGGGGTTTGATGCTTGTATAGATATCTTCTCATCTTTCATGATATCACGGAAGTTTTCTGTCAACAAATCTTCAACAATTTTCTCTGTATTTTCTGTTATCCCCCTCTGTTCTGGTACTCCAATCACTCGTAGGTTATTTCTCTTGATAGAGTCCCACATGACTCTTAGAGTTTCTTCATTCTTTTTAATTCTTTTATCTGATTTTTCCTCAAATAAGTTGGCATCAAGAGCTTTATCTTCAATGTCACTAATTCCAACTTCTAGTGCTTCAGTTCTGCTCCTATGACTTTCTATTGAGTTGTGTAATTATGAATTTTTTTTTTTAATATATATTTTATTGTACTTCAGGTGAAAGCTTACAGAGCAAATAGTTTCTCATGAAATAGTAGTACACATGTTGTTTTTTTTGACATTGGTTAACAACCCCACAACGTATTAAGCCTCTAAATTCTCAACCTTTTTTTTTTATGAAAATTACAGATGGACAAAGATACACCGTTTCAAAATTTTCTACATTCACAGTTCAGTGACATTGACTACGCTCTTCCAACTGTGCTGTTATTCTCACTTAAGATGAAGGCTTACAGAACAAAATAGTTTTTCATTTAACAGTTACTACACATGTTGCCCTATGACAATGGTTAACAATCTCACAGCACATCAAGAATATCCTTACTCCACCTTGTGTTCCCTATCACCAGGGGGCTTCCTTGTCCCCTTCTGTCTTCTGGACCTTGTCAGTGGACTATTGTACCTCTTTAGTCTCCTTTGTTTGTTTATTTATTTATTTATTTTTATTTTATTTAAACACCATTTCAAAACTTTTTACTTACACATTTAAGTGATATTGACTATGCTCTTCCAATTGTGCTGCCATTCTCGCCCAAGATGAAGGCTTACAGGACAAAACAGCCTCCCATTTAATAGTTACTACAAATGTTGCCCTATAGCAGTGGTCAACAATCTCACAATACATCGACAGTGTCCTTATTCAATTTGTGTTCCTTATCATCAGTTTCCTACTCTCCCTCTGCCTTCTGGCCCTTGTCACCGGACTCCTGTACATCGTTAGTCCCATTTAGTTTTACTGGGGTGTCCGTTCCCAGGCTTAACATCGAACCTTGAAGGTAACTTCCCCTCTGAGCTGAAAGGGTGTCTGGGGGCCACACTCTCAAGGTTTCTCTAGTATTCTTTAGGCCAGTATATCTGGTCTTCTTTTTTTTTTTTTTTTTTTTTTGGGAGTTAAAATTATGCTCTACATCCTACTCCAGCTCTGCCCAGAACCCTCTGTTGTGATCCTGGTCAGAGGAGTCATTGGTGGTAGCCGGGCACCATCCAGCTGTACTGGGCTCAGTCCCGTGGAGTCCTTGGTAGCTGTGGACCATTAGTCCTTCGGACTAATCTTTTCCTTGTATCCTGTTCTCTTCATTCTCCCTTGTTCCCAAAGGGATGAGATCAGTGGAGTATCTTAGATGGCCGCTCATAGGCTTTTAAGACCCCAGACACTACTCACCAAGGTAGAATGTAGAGCATTATCTTTATAAGTAGTGTCATGCCAATTGAGCTAGATGTTCCCCGAGATCATGGTCCCCAGAGCCCTCCGTCCAACAACTCAGTCCCTCAGGGGGTTTGGATGTGTCTATAGGGCCTCCATGACCTTTCCTTGTGCAGGTTGTGTTAGTTTCCCCTGTACTATGTACTATCTCATCTCTCACCCAAGTTACCACTTACCTATTACCTATTTAGTATTCCCCCCCCCTTCCCATCCCTGGTAACCAACAAGGATTGTTACATTTTGCATGTGAATTTTTTCATGGGTTTTTACAATAGAGGTCTCATACAATATTTGTCCTTTTGTGATTGACTTATTTCACTCAGCATGATGTCCTCCAGTTTCATCCATGTTATGAGATGGTTCACCGATTCATTGTTCTTTCTCGTTGCATAGTACTCCATTGTGTGTATGTACCATAGTTTGTGTATCCATTCGTCTGTTGATGGACATCGAGGTTGTTTCCATCGTTTTGCTATTGTGAATAATGCTGCCATGAACATAGGTGTGCATATGTCTATTCGAGTGATGACTCTTATTTCTCTAGGATATATTCCTAGGAGTGGGATTGCTGGATCGAATGGTACGTCTATTTCTAGCTTTCTGAGGAAACGCCATATCATTTTCCAAAATGGCTGTATCATTTTGCATTCCCACCAGCAGTGTATAAGAGTTCCCGTCTCCCCGCAGCCCCTCCAACATTTGTTATTTCCAGTGTTTTTGATTCGTGCCAGTAATGCCGGGGTGAGATGGTATCTCATTGTGGTTTTAATTTGCATTTCTCTAATGGCTAGTGATCGCGAGCATTTCCTCATGTGTCTGTTGGCCATTTGAATGTCTTCCTTGGTGAAGTGTCTGTTCATTTCCTTTGCCCATTTTTTGATAGGATTGGTTGTCTTTTTGTTGTAGAGGTGTTGGATTTTCTTGTAGATTATGGAGATTAGACCTTTGTCTGACTTGTACTGTCCAAAAATTTTTTCCCAGTCTGTAGGTTCTCTTTTAACTCTTTTGGTGAAATCTTTTGAAGAGCATAGATGTTTGATTTTTAGAAGATCCCAATTATCTAGTTTATCTGTTGGGTTTTTTGTGTTGATGTTTATGGTTTGTATCCTGTTAATGCCATGTATTAAGGTCTGAAGTGTTGGTCCTATTTTTTCTTCTATGAATTTTATAGTTTGAGGCTTTATATTCAGGTCTTTGATCCATTTTGAAGTAGTTTTTGTATATGGTGTGAGGTATGGGTCCTGTTTCATTTTTCTACAAATGGATATCCAGTTTTGCCAGCACCATTTGTTAAAAAGACTGTCTTTTCCCCATTTGATGTATTTTGGGCCCTTGTCAAAAATCAGGTGACCGTAGGTGGATGGATTTACATCTGAGTTCTCAATTCTGTTCCATTGGTCAATGTCTCTGTTGTTGTACCAGTACCAGGCTGTTTTGAGTACTGTAGCTGTATAGTAGGTTCTCAAGTCAGGTACTGTGAGTCCTCCAACTTTATTCTTCTTCTTCAGTAGTGCTTTACTTATTCGAGGTTTCTTCCCTTTCCATATAAAGTTAATAATTAGTTTTTCCATCTCTTTGAACAATGTTGTTGGTATTTGTATCGGAATTGCATTGTATTTGTAGATTGCTTTAGGTAGAATTGCCATTTTCACAATGTTGAGTCTGCCTATCCATGAGCATGGTATGTTTTTCCATTTATGTAGATCCCTTTGGGTTTCATGCAGCAATGTTTTGTAGTTTTCTTTGTATAGGTCTTTTATATTCCTGGTCAGATTTATGCCTAAGTATTTTATCTTTTTAGGGGCTATTGAAAATGGTATTGATTTCCTGATCTCCTTTTCATCGTTCTCTTTACCGGTGTATAGGAATCCAACTGATTTTTCAATGTTTATCTTGTATCCTGCTACTCTGCTGAATCTTTCTATTACTTCCAGTAAATTTCTCATGGAGTCTTTAGGGTTTTCTATGTATAGTATCATATCATCTGCAAACAGGGAGAGTTTAACTTCTTCATTACCAATTTGGATGCCCTTTATTTCTTTTTCTTGCCTTACTGCTCTAGCGAGAACTTCCAGCACAATGTTAAATAGGAGTGGTGATAAAGGGCATCCTTGTCTTGTTCCTGTTTTCAGGGGGAATGTTTTCAGCCTTTCTCCATTAAGAATGATGTTGGCTGTTGGTTTTGCATAGATGCCCTTTATTATGTTGAGAAATTTCCCTTGTATACCTATTTTATTGAGAGCTTTTATCAGGAATGGGTGTTGGACTTTGTCAAATGCCTTTTCTGCATCAATTGAGATAATCATGTGATTTTTTTCTTTCCTTTTATTTATGTGGTGGATTACGTTGATGGATTTTCTAATGTTAAACCATCCTTGCATACCTGGTATGAATCCTACTTGGTCGTGGTGTATTATTTTTTTGATATGATACTGAATTCTATTGGCTAGAATTTTGTTCAGAATTTTTGCATCTATATTCATGAGAGATATTGGTCTGTAATTTTCTTTTTTTGTGATGTCTTTGCCTGGTTTTGGTATCAGCGTTATGCTGGCTTCATAGAATGAATTTGGAAGTGTTGCTTCCTCTTCTATGCTCTGAAATAACTTGAGTAGAACTGGTACGAGCTCTTCTGTAAATGTTTTGTAGAATTCTCCAGTGAAGCCATCTGGGCCAGGGCTTTTTTTGGTTGGGAGTTTTTTTATTACCTTTTCAATCTCTTCTCTTGTTATGGGTCTGTTCAGATTTTCAATATCACTTTGTTGTAGTTTGGGTAGGCCGTATGTTTCTAGAAATTTATCCATTTCCTCTAGGTTTTCAAATTTGTTGGAATATAGTTTTTCATAATATTCTGTTATAATCCTTTTTATTTCAGTTGGGTCTGTTGTAATGTCCCCCATTTCATTTCTTATTTGGGTTATTTGTGCCCTCTGCTGTTTTTCTTTTGTCAGTCTGGCCAGTGGTTTGTCGATTTTGTTGATTCTTTCAAAGAACCAACTTTTGGTTTTGTTGATTCTTTCTATTGTTTTTCTGTTCTCTATTTCATTGATTTCTGCTCTGATCTTTACTATTTCCTTTCTTCCGGTGGTTGTAGGCTTTTTTTGTTGTTCTCTTTCTATTTGTTTGAGTTCTGTAGTTAATGTTTTGATTTTGTCCCTTTCTTCTTTTTTCATATGTGCATCTATTGCTATAAATTGTCCTCTGAGGACTGCCTTTGCTGTGTCCCAAAGGTTTTGGTATGATGTGTTTTCATTTTCATTTGATTCTAGGAATTTTTTAATTCCATCTCTGATTTCTTCTATTACCCATTGATGTGTAAGCAGATTATTATTCAGTTTCCATGTGTTTGATTTTTTTTCCTTGCTCTTTCTAGTGTTAATTTCTACCTTGATGGCATTGTGGTCAGAGAAGATACTGTGAATTATCTCAGCATTTTGGATCTTGTTGAGGATTGCTCTGTGGCCTAAGATGTGGTCTATTCTGGAGAACGTTCCATGTGCATTGGAAAAGAATGTGTACTTTGCAGCGGTTGGATGGATTGTTCTATATATGTCTATGAGGTCCAGTTGGCTGATTGTGTCCTTTAGGTCTTCTGTATCTTTGCTGAGTTTCTTTTTAGTTGTTCTGTCCTTTACTGAGAGTGGTGTGTTGAAGTCTCCTACTATTATTGTGGAACTGTCAATTTCTCTTTTCAGTGCTGTTAGAGTTTTTTTAATGTATTTTGGAGCCCTGTCATTGGGTGCATAGATATTTATTATGGTTATGTCTTCATGATGGATCATCCCCTTAATCATTATATAGTGTCCTTCTTTGTCTTTTATGGTAGATTTTGTTTTAAAGTCTATTTTATCTGAGATTAGAATTGCCACTCCTGCTCTTTTTTGATAGTTGTTAGCTTGAGATATTTTTTTCCAACCTTTAATTTTTAATAAATTCACATCTTTGTTTCTAAGATGTGTCTCTTGTAGACAGCAAATAGATGGATCCTGTTTTCTTATCCATTCTGCCACTCTCTGTCGCTTTATGGGTGCATTGAGTCCATTTACGTTCAGTGTAATTATTGATAGATGTGAATTTGTTGCTGTCATTTTGTAGTGCTTTTTTTTGTGATGCTGAAGTTTTCTTTGTTCTTCTTACTCTCTTGTGCTGAGTTCCTTTTGTTTGTGGATTTTGTGTTCATTTCTTTTGTTTTTGTAGGTTTTGTTTTTGTTGAGACTTTATGTTTTTCGTCTTTATTTTTATGAGTTGGTTTGTTAACTTTTTTTGTGGTTACCATGAATTTTACCCTTATCTTTATAATTTTGAAGCAGTCTACCGTTACTTGGTATCGCCTTGCCTTCTTCTCCTTTAGAAGGTTCTATACCTATGCCGTTTGTTCCCTCTTTCATTGTTTTGATGTTGTTGTCATCCTTTGATTGATTTCTCTGATTCCCTGTTGTATATCTTTTGTTTTTGGAAAGTCGTCTGTAGTTCAGTTCCTAGAATGGTATCTGGTTCATGTTAACCTGCGTCCTAGGTCCTAGGTCCTGCCTGAGGGCTTAAGCTGTTTGTCCTCAGATCGAAGAACTCCCTTTAATAATTCTTGTAAGTTTGGTTTGACTTTTGCATATTCCTTTAGTTTCTGTTTATCTGGAAATGGCCTAATTTCACCATCAAATCTGAATGAGAGTTTTGCAGGATATATTATTCTTGGCTGACAATTTTTTTCTTTCAAGATTTTATATATGTCATCCCATTGCCTTCTTGCCTGCATGGTTTCTGCTGAATAATCTGAGCTTAGTCTTATTGTTTCTCCTCTGTATGTGACTTCTTGTTTTTCACGAGCTGCTCTCAGGATTCTTTGTTTGTCTTTAGTTTTAGCGAGTGTGAATATGATATGTCTTGGTGATTTTCTTTTGGGGTCTCTTCTATATGGGGTTCGTTGAGCTTCTTGGATGACCAGCTTTTCATCTTTCATGATATTGGGAAAGTTTTCTGTCAGCAGTTCCTCAATGATCCTCTCTGTGTTTTCTGTTTTCTCCCCCTGTTCTGGTATGCCAATCACTCGTAAGTTTTTGCTTTTAATTGTGTCCCACATAACTCTCAGGGTCTCTTCATTTTTCTTTGTTCTTTTTTCTGAGTTTTCCTGAAACAGAGTTGTATCCAAGTGTTTGTCTTCAGTTCCACTGATCCTGTCTTCCATGGTTTCAAATCTACTTCTCAGCCCTTCTATGACACCGTCCATTTCTGAAATCTTGTTGTTTATCTTTTGGATTTCTAATTGTTGTTTTTGTATAAGTTCGAGTTGTGAATTTATTTTGGCATTTTGTTCTTGTATCATCTTCCTGAATTCTTCCAATTTTTTGTCTGTATTTTCCATAAATTTGTCTATTTTTTCCTCATGTTTGTCAGCTTTTTGCCTCAGTTCTTGGAAAATTCCGAGTATTAGTGATTTGAGTTCCGTATCAGGTACTTCTAGTGCATTTTCTTCCACAGGAGAGTTATCTGGTGTTTTAATTTGGACGCCTATTGGAGCCATCTTGTCTTGTTTTTGTAAATGTTTTGATATTGTTTGCTGTTTTCGGGGCATTCAGTAGATATTTCTCTCGTTTATTGATTGTAGATTTTTTTTTTTTTTTCATTCTTGTGGTACAGCTGGGCAGATCTAGTTGAGGAGGAGCCACTGGGATGGGTTGCTTGTGGCACTCACTGCAGCCACCAGGACGGTCGGTAGTCAGTGCTGGGCAGGTTCCGATAGGGCGTGCCTGCACCGCTTGGTGATGTGATGTCTAGTGCACGGTGCAGGTAGGTAGGGTGCAGCGGGAAGATGGTTATGTGTGAAGCTAAGCTGGATATGGGAGAGAGGAGAGAGGAGGAGGAGCAAAAAGCGTACAAACATAAACGAATGCTAGGGGAGCTTGTCGTTGGAATGTACAGATGAGAGACTATGGGATGGAGGAAACCAGAAGGGGGAAGAGAAAGAAAAGGAAAGAATGTCCAAATAAAAATCAGAAAAGTTAAAGAACTGCAAAGTTCCCAGGGATCCCACCGATGCAGCTATGAGGTCTGGGGGAGTCGGTCTCAATTTTCACAGCTCAGCCTGGCCAGAAGGTACAGAGGCATACATTGCCTGGAATTCAGGGATCAGAAAGAGAAGGAAGAGATAGAGAGACAAGAAATTAAGCAATGAAGAAAGACAAAAGAGAAAAAGAGGTAAAAGATGACAAAACTAATCAAAAAAGGAAGAAAAATAAAATTGAGAGAAAAAAAAAAAAAGGGCAACACCAGCAGTCAGTGCCTACAAATGGGACCCAGAGAGCCCCCACTCAGGGGCGCGAATTCCAAGAAGCCGGTAGTCTCGGGGTTAAGTGACCGTGGCCACGGGAAGCAGAGGGGCCAACGAACAAAGGCCCCAGGATCCCACCCGCGCGGGAGCCCAGACCTGGAAACAGCCACACGCCCGAACGCAGCCCTACAGCCCCGCAGGAGAGAGCAGAGACAGCACTCGGAACCAGGCACCCAGGCAAAAGGAGGGGGAGGCGGCAGAAAAAGGCTCGCTAGCGGCCGGCAAACAGCTCCCAGAAAGCCCCCCGCCCGGGCGCGCGGAATCCAAGCACCAGCGCCCCCCAGCTCAGGGACTCCGGCCACGGAAAGCAGAGGGGCGAACAAACAAAGGCCCCGGGATCCCACCCACGCGGGAGCCCAGATCTAGAAACAGCCACACGCCCGCACGCAGCCCTACAGCCCCGCAGGAGAGAGCAGGGACGGCACTCGGAACCAGGCACCCAGGCAAAAGGAGGGGGAGGCGGCAGAAAAAGGTTTGCTAGGTGCCAGCAAATGGCTCCCAGAAAGCCTCCAGCCCGGGCGCGCAGAATCCAAGCACCGGCGCCCCCCTGCTCAGGGATTCCGGCCACGGAAAGCAGAGGGGCGAACGAACAAAGGCCCCGGGATCCCACCCACGCGGGAGCCCAGACCTAGAAACAGCCACACGCCCGCACGCAGCCCTACAGCCCCGCAGGAGAGAGCAGAGACAGCACTCGGAACCAGGCACCCAGGCAAAAGGAGGGGGAGGCGGCAGAGAAAGGTTCGCTAGCTGCCAGCAAACGGCTCCCAGAAAGCCGCCAGCCCAGGCGCGCGGAATCCAAGCACCAGCACCCCCCAGCCCAGGGACCCTGGCCACGGAAAGCAGGGGATCCCCAGCTGAAGCGGAGAGGGGTGGGTGGTGGGAGAGCGCGCACCGCAGTTTACCAGTCGTTCTGTCTCCGACCAGATGCTCTGCAAGGCTGCTCTCCCGTTTGCTGGTCTCCGATAGGAATCCAAGATGGTGGATCCGCGCTGCGTTAGCTGGTAAGGAATCTCTGCCTGAGTCTCTCCTCGCTCTCCGTTCTCTTTCAGTATTCTCACTCCGTTTGGTGTTTGGCTGAGTTCTTTATCTCTTCGTTTGGTGTTCTAGGGTTTCAGGATTGTTGATTCTCTGTTAGGCTTAGTTTTTCGGATCTTTGCTGTGGAGGGACGGCGTGGTGTTTCTGCTTAGAGCGCCATCTTGCCCCTCCCTCTAATTATGAATTTTTACTGTTAATCTTCTGGATTTCTGGTTGTTGTCTCTCTATGGATTCTTGCAGCCTATTAAATTTGGCATTATGTTCTTGAATAACTTTTTTATGTTCCGCTACTACTGTGTCTGTAGGTTGCCTGGGTTTTTCTGCATTCTGTCGAATTTCCTTTCTTATTTCTAAGAAGAGTTATGTATATTAATCTTTTGTATTGTGTCTCTGGTAATTCCAAGAGGTTCTCTTCCTCCAGAGAATTTATTGATTCTTTATTTTGGGAACTTGCTGAAGCCATCATGGACTGCCTCTTTATGTGACTTGATATTGACTGTTGTTTCTGAGCCATCAATAATTTATTATAGTTTTATTTTGTGTTTGCTTAGTGAGACCTGGCTTCTTATTTTGTTTTGTTTTGATATGCCCAAATAGGCTGCTCATGTGCACTAGTTTGATTTTTGACACCTTTGGATCTCTAATGTCCTGTCACCAGGTAGTTAGTTCTGTAACTAAGTATGTGCACACCGGAGTACATTAAAATTTCCTATATGGGATCAGCTTCGGTGTGCAGGCAGTCGGTCACCAAGTGTGTGATGCAGGCTCTCATCCACCCTCCTAGAGAGTCATGGGTGATTTGTGGAGGCACTGGACTCTGGCTGTGGTAGGGGATCACGCACTGAGCCAGGCATGGGGCTGACGGCTGCCCCTGAGAGTCTGAAAGAGAAGTGTGTCTCTATTCTCTAGGGTGAATAGGTAGGTGAGTTTTGTAGCTAGGCTAAGCGCACCCTACTATGCTGGCTGCAAAGACTCGAGGGCACCACTTTTTCTTGAACGCCTGTAGCAGGTGACTATGCATTTTAGAAGCTACCACCAGTCCTCAAGACCCTGCTGCAGATCAATAAAAGTGCCTACTTGATGGGCAGGGCTGTTTCGAGGATCACAAATCTGCCCGTTCACAGCTGAAGCAGTTGAAGTTAAACTTCAGATGTTTGCCTTGTTGTACTGTGGTAGTGAGGGCTAACGCTGTTGATATGGGTCCCCACAAGTCTATACTGGGGTGTATGGCACTCAGAGCCTGTGGATCCCTGATTTCTGTGGCCAGCAAAGGAGCTGTGCTGACCCTGTGTTCCTGGCCTAGGGGAGCCAGCAGCTTATTTGTTCCCTCTCCAAGGCCAGGAGAATGGGTCAGGGTGCCTTTTGGGATCTACTTCCAGCCCAGTGGACTCCCGGTGCAGAGCGGGGAGAGAGGAGGTAAAAGGAAGAGAGGTTTTTCCCAAATGGGCTTTTTTTTTTTTTTTAATTGCCGCAAAAGAGTGCGTGCATGTACTTATCCTAGTCTTTTGGGAGCTGCTCTTCACTGGTTCGGAGTGTCCAAGCAGAATCTCTGCTGCCAGGTCTCTCTCGATGTGGAAACTGCTTCTTGAGCATGCACACAGCACAGCTGTTTGCCTGCTTCACCGCGGACCAGCGTGGCTGTGGCTCTGCAGTTTCGCCACCGTGGCTCTAGTGCTCCTTAGCTCTTCCAAACGGTCTTCCTCTCCGGTATGACTCAGATGGATTTCTTAACCTTGCCTTGTTCAGGGTTGCCAGATGTTCACATAGAATCAAATCACTTGTTTGTCCAGGTCTTTGTTGTAAGAGGCATACAGGAAGTGTCTAACTAGTCCGCCATGTTGACCATGCCTCTAAATAGCAGTGCATTTTGTAATAACTCCATTCTTTCATGATTTTGCCTCCAAATATGAGCTGTAGCTGTGTCATGTGTAGCCATTTCATAAGTTCAGCTCCTTCTAAGTAACAGGGTATACAGTAAGAACAGTTAATTCTGTGGGGATGAGCCCTTAACTTTACTGTGAAATGATTTTCTTGATCAGAACCAGTTCTGTGAAGAATACCATGACAGTGGCATTTATTCTGTCACAGTTATGGAGGATAGAAGCCTGAAATAAAGGTGTCTACAGAGCCAAGCTCCCTCTTAAAATGCTAGGAAAGAATCTGTTCCATGACTGTCTTCAAACTCCTTGTAACTTCTAAGAAATCCTTCAAGTTTCTTGGCTTGTAGATGATCACTCCAATCTCTACCTTTGTCTTTACTTCACATTCTCTTATGCGTGTCTTTGTGTCTCCTCTCCTCTTCTTATAAGGATAGCAGACATAATGGCTTTAGGATCTACCCTAATGTAGTGTAACCTCATCCTAACTTAAATAATTACATCTGCAAAATTACATTTCAAAATAAGTTCATATTCTGAGGCTTCATGTAGGCATGAATTCTGGGGGACACCAAGTACCCACCTTCGTAGCCAAGGTTCTTAATCAAATAGAAAATTTTAAAAATAATATTTACATAGTTTTAAAGCATTCATTTCAGAAAAAAAATCAAAATTTGTTGAAATTTCTTATATTTATTTTACACTTAAGTAATATTCTTATTTAGAAATGCATGTAAGTAGGAGAGGCAGAACCATAATAGTTTCGATGCTTATCAACCCAACATGAGGAGGTCTCATAGTTGATATCATTTTTTTAAAACATTTTATTGTATTTTAGGTGAAAGTTTACAGAAAATTAGTTTCCCATTCAACAATTCATATATAATTTTCCTGTGACATTTGTTGCTATCCCTGCCTTTTATCAATGCTCTCCTCATTTCTATACTACCTTCCCAGTTTCCATCCCTCTAATTTCCCTACCCCTGCTTGCCTTCTCATCTTTGCGTTTGGGCAAATGTTGCCCGTTTGGTCTCCTATAGTTGATTTTTCTAAGGAGTACATTTCTCACCGGTGTTATTGCTTATTTTATCGGCCAATCTATTATTTGACTGAAAGGTGACTGCCAGGAGTGGCTTAAGTTCTGGGTCAAAAGGGTGTCCTCCAGTCTCTGTCTAGTAAGTCTGGTCCTTTCTATGAATTTGAGTTTTGTTCTACATTTTTCTCCCATTCTAACTGTGACCTTCTATTGCATCTCTGGTCAGAGCAGTGGGTAGTGGTAGCCAGGCAGTGTCTATTTCTTCTGGTCTCAGGTTTGATCAGGCTGTGGTGCATGTGGGTCATTAATCCAGTGGACTAACTGCTTCCTGGAGTATTTAGTTTCCTTCACTCCCCTTTGATCCAGATGAGAAGAGACCAATAGTCTCTTAGATGGCCACTTACAAGTTTTTAAGACCCCAGGTACTATTCACCAAACTAGGAGGTAGACCATTATCTTTATGAATTATGTTATGCCAATTGACCTAGATGTCCCCTGAGTCTGTGGTCCTTAGTCTTCAAGCATGGTAACTCAGTCCCACAAGGTGTTTGGATATGTCTAAGAAGTTTCCATAACTACACCCTATGTGTTCTATTATGTATATGAATATATATATAACACAGTCAAACATGTATACACAAATGCCCACAATTTTACCTATATTTGCACTCGCACGTACTGCCGTATGCCCTCCCATACCTATATAGCATACATATCTACGTATGTAACTGCTGACAAATTTTTGGTTGTTACTACTGTTGCAGAATTGTATATGTTATAGCATTTACAATAGTTTTCCTTTATTCATGGAGCCCTGGTAGTGCAGTGGTTAAGAACTCGGCTACTAACCAAAAGGTTGGCAGTTCAAATCCACCAACAGCTCCTCAGAAACCCTATGGGGCAGTTCAACTCCACCCTATAGGGTCACTATGAGTTGGAATCAACTCAATGGCAATGGGTTTGGTTATTCTCGGGTACGTCTCAGTGTCTTCCTTCACCTTGGTGGTTGTGCTCACTTCCCTCATATTGTGTATTGCCTTTCCCTTAACAAAAATTACCGTATTTTATGCAAATAATGTGCACCGTCTACATTTGTTTGTCAATGGCGCCCTCCCACCACAAGGTATTTTTGTAAGCCTGTTACACTAATTTTTTTTTTACAGCAGCATGTTTGTTTTACCCTGTTTTGATATATAAGGGTAGACAGGGTGGGCGTGCTCCACTGATCCCTTGTCTAGTGGCACAGGAGCACTCACTACCTGTCGCTGGGTGGGTGGAGCAGAGGCCAGCAAAGTGAGCACACATGCTGTTCACAGGCTGTGTGGGGCAGATGGGGGTGGGCTAGGCAGGAGTGGGCTGCTGCTTGTCATCAATCCAACATCATGTGTGGTGATGCTTCCAGGCGGGCAGTGCAGTGGGTGGGGTGGGTGTGACAGGCGACCAGCAGCTTGGGTGCACTCATCCTGTGGGTGAGGTGGCAGGCAGAGAAGTGTGTCAGGCAACTGAGGCACACGACCGTTCTCTGGCACTCACCCGGTGGAAGGGGTGGTGGGCGTGGTGGATGTAGCAGTCAACCGGGGCTTGAAAGCTCACTGCTGCTTACTGGGTGGGTGGGGCAGCAGATGGGAGAATGTGATAGATGACTAGTGGCTCCAGGGTGCTTATTGCTGTCTGTCAGGTGAGCAGGGTGGCAGCATGGGAGGAGTAGCAGATGGGGCTGTGTGTATAGGGTAGAGGAGACTCCTACTGTGTTACTCAGTTGGACGTGGTGACATAGATGGCGGCGGGGTTCCTGCCGCTAATCACCAGCAGGGTGGGAGGAGGGGAAACATTCTCTCCTGGTCACTGGGCATGGGTGCCTGTGCACTTCCTGTTGGCTGCAGCCAGGAATGAGGACCTGGCTCCAACCAAGTGTGAATGGAGGGGGCTGCCCAGAGTCCAGTCGGGTGGACAACCTCATGCTGACACTTTATGAATCTATTACTTGGTGCAGGCCATGCCCCCTAATGGTCAAGAACCACCGCTCATGGGTAGTCCTGTCTAGTTCCTGGCTCGCTCCCTGCTCTGTGGACTCTAGGATCCCTAAAGCTCTCACCTGCTTTCCTGTACTTTCCCTTCTTAGATCCAGTTCATATCCTGCTTACCTTTCTTCTCTCTGAGTATGTCTACGTAGTTTCTCTGCCTATTGTGTACGGGGTGGAATTCGGTGAAATTGTTTCTCTGTACTCCTCACCTGGGATCTGGTAGAAGTATAACAGGCAGAGAACAAACCTGTCCAGAATACCTGTCTATTACATTGAGGACAGACCTCTGCTCTGTACTTTAGAGAAAGCCCTTGGGTAGCTGTTTAATCTCCTTAGTGAATGGTGCCATATTTTGTGCTCAATTTTTACACCGTTTGCATATTAGCACTCAGCAGTTGTTGTTGATAGGTGCCATTGAGTCAATTCCAAATCATAGCAACCCTATGTACAACAGAAAGAAACACTGCCCTCTCCTGCAACATCCTCACAGTCATTGTTATGCTTGAGCCCATTGTTGCAGCCACTGTATCAATCCGTCTTGTTGAGGGTCTTCTTTTTCACTGGCCCTCTACTTTACCAAGCCTGATGTCCTTCTCCAGGGACTGAGCCTTCCTGATAACATGTCCAAACTATGTGAGATGTAGACTGGCCATCCTTGCTTCTAAGGAACATTCTGGTTGTATTTCTTCCAAGACAGATTTATTTGTTCTTTTGGCAGTCCACAGTATATTCAATATTCTTTGCCAACGCCACAATTTAAAGGTCTTAATTCTTCTCCATCTTCCTTATTCATTGTCCAGCTTTCGAGTGCATATGACTTGACTGAAAACACCATGGCTTGGGTCAAGCACACCTTAGTCTTCAAGGTGACATCTTTGCTTTTCAACACTTTAAAGAGGTCTTCTGCAGGACAGTTGCCTAATGGAATGCATCTTTTGATTTCTTGACTGCAGCTTCCATGGGTGTTGATTATGGATCCAAGTAAAATGACATCCTTGACCACGTCAATCTTTTCTCTGTTTATCGTGATGTTAGCTATTGGTCCAGTTGTGAGGATATTTGTTTTCTTTAATCCATACTGAAGGCTGTGGTCTTTGATCTTCATCAGTAAGTGCTTCAAGTCCTCTTCACTTTCAGCAAGCAATGTTGTGTCACCTGCATATCGCAGGGTGTTAATGAGTCTTCCTCCAATCCTGATGTCCCTTTCTTCTTCATATACTCCAGCTTCTCAGATTATTTACTCAGCATACAGATTGAATAGGTATGGTGAAAGGATACAACCCTTATGCACACCTGTCTTGACTTTAAACCATGGAGTATCCCCTTATTCTGTTCGAATGACTGTGTCTTTATCTATGTACAGGTTTCTCATGAGCACAATTGTCTGTAATTCCCATTCTTTGTAATGTTATCCATAATTTATTATGATCCATATAGTTGAATGCTTTTGCATAGTCAATAAAACACAGGTAAACATCTTTTTGGTATTCTCTGCTTTCAGCCAGGATCCATCTGACTGATGTCCCTGGTTCCACGTCCTCTTTTGAATCCGGCCTGAATTTCTGGCAGTTCTCTATCGATATACCACTGCAGCTGCTTTTGAATGATATTCAGCAAAATTTTACTTGCATGTGATATTAATGATATTGTTCAATAATTTCCATATTCAATTGGATCACTTTTCTTTGAAATAGGCATAAATACAGATCTCTTCCAGTCGATTGGCCAGGTAGCTGTCTTCCAAATTTCTTGGCATAGACAAGTGAGTACTTCCAGTACTGCATCCGTTTGTTGATATATCTCAACTGATATTCTGTAAATTCCTGGAGACTTGTTTTTTGGCAATGCCTTAAGTGCAGCTTGGACTTCTTCCTTCAGTACCATTGGTTCCTGATCATACACTGACTCCTGAAATGGTTGAATGTCGACCAATTCTTTTTAGTATAGTGACTCTGTGTATTCCTTCCATCTTCTTTTGATGCTTCCTGTGTCATTTAATATTTTCCCCATATAGTCCTTTAATATTGGAATCTGAGGCTTGAATATTTTCTTCAGTTCTTTCAGCATGAGAAATGCCAAGTGTGTTCTTCCAATTTGGTTTTCTATCTCCAGGTCTTGCACATGTCATTGTAATACTTGACTTTATCTTCTCGAGCCACCCTTTGAAATTTGCTCAGCTCTTTTACGTGATCATTTCTTCCTTTTGCTTTGGTTACTCGATGTTCAAGAGCAAGTTTCAGAGTCTTCTGACATCCACTTTGGTCTTTTCTTTCTTTGCAGTCTTTTTAATGTCCTTTTGCTTTCTTTATATATGATGTCCTTGATGTCATTCCACAACTCGTCTGGTCTTCAGTTATTAGTGTTCAACATGTGAAATCTATTCTTGAGAAAGTCTCTACTTTCACGTGTGATATGCCCAAGGTCGTAGTTTGGCTTTCATGGATTTGTTCTAATTTCTTCAGTTTCAACTTGAACTTGCATATGAGCAATTGATGATCTGTCCCTAAGTTGGCCCTGGCCTTGTTCTGACTGATGATATCGATCTTCTCCCTCATCTCTTTCCACAGATATAGTCGAACTGATTCCTGTGTATTCCATCTGACAAGGTCCAGGTGTAGAGTCGCCATTTATGTTGGTAAAAAAAGGTATTTGCAATGGAGAAGTCATTGGTCTTGCCAAATTCTATCATGCGATCTCCGGCATCGTTCCTTTCGCCAAGGCCATGTTTCCAACTACCAAGCCTTCTTCTTTGTTTCCAACTTTTGCATTCTAATCACCAGTGATTATTAATGCATCCTGATTGCATGTTTGCTCAATTTCAGACCGCAGAAGTTGGTAAATTTGTTAATCTTTGGCCTTAAATTTGAATAATAGTCATATTAACTGGTCTTCCTTGTAGGCATAGGGGTATTTTCCTCTCACTGACAGTGTTGTACTTCAGGATAGATCTTTAAATGTTCTTTTTGATGATAAATGCAACGTCATTCCTCTTCAATCTGTCGTTCCCGGCAGAATAGACCATATGACTGTCTGATTCAAAATGGCCAATACCAGTCCAAGCAGATCACCAGGACTTCCTTCCATGAAGCCACTAGGAGGATCCAAATTGCCAATCTTTTGGTTAGTAGCTGATCGCAAACTATTTGAGCCACCAAGTCCTTTCCCATTTATATAAACACATCTTTACGACATTGTGAACACGAAATAAAGACAACAAGTTTGAGAATCTGCTAAAAGCTTTTACTGTGTAAATTGTACATTACTTACAAAGGAATACAATTGGCATCTACATCCCTTTCAGCAACATGGTGCTCTAGGAGAAAATTTTAAAAATGGCTACAAAATTTGGATAAAATATATAATTAACGAATATAGTACATTTTTTTCCACAGAATGAAGTATATGAGGGAAGAATAGTGGCATTTTCAGGCACACAAGTGCTCAAAAAAGCAAAACTTCCCCCACCCTATTTAATAGAGTAATATTTAAGGACTAACCTCACATACTGGAAATTATACAAGAAGGAATACTTTGGATCCTGGAATGGGTGATTTCTATCCAGAATAGCGCTGAAAGAAAATCCTAGGTTACTATGTGCGCAGATTTTAGATTACATTAGGAGAAGAGAGTAATTTCAAGAAAAAAAGAGGTTAAGTACAGGAAGGCACCAATTAATAGATAAAGGTAGATTATTTGAAAAGCACATTATTAGAGAAAATAGGCATTTAGAATCACCAGGAGAAACCCAAAATTATATAAGTGTCCACTTCAGAAACTGCTCAAAGCTGCTGCCAACTAAAATGTACAAATATTTTAAATAATACATGACTGTAAAATACCATTTGATCTTTGTGCACAACAATCCAGACAGAGGAGGCAATGTAATCTTAGCACCATACCTGGCCTAACATGAACTATTAGTTACATAGTTATTATGGTTATTATTTTTAACAGTATTCATTATTATGTACAACAATGTAAATTATCACATATAAACAGCGCCAGATTAAGGCATGTTAGGGTCTTAATAATCTGTAGTGCGAAGGAGTTCCAGCAAAATGGTGCTCTAGGCAGAAGCGCCACGCGGTCCCTCCACAGCAAAGATCTCAAAAACTAAGCTGAACCGAGAAAACAACAATCCTGAAACCCTAAAACATCAAATGAAGAGATAAAGAACTCAGCCAAGCACCAAATGGAGTGAGAAAACTGACAGAGAAAGGAGAGAGAGGAGAGATTCATGCAGAGGTCCCCTACCAGCTAAAACAGCACGGATCCACCATCTCGGACTCCTATCAGAAACAAGCAAACAGGGGGTATCAGAAAGCAGCCTTATGGAGCTTGCAGTGGAAGACAAAACAACCGCTCCACACATAACAATCTCACTGCTACATCCTGCCTACCTGCACCGTGTGCTTGACATCACACCACCAAGCAGCATAGGCATAGCCTACTGGAACCTGCCCTGTACTGATTACCAACCAGCTCTGGTGGCTCTAGTAAGTGCCACAAACAACATGTCCCAGTAACTCCTCTTCAGCTAGACCAGCCCAGAAGTACCATATCTGAGTGACTGACTCTGCCACTTGAAGAAGGAGGCAAAAAGTATTGTGCCCAAAGATGAGCAAACAAAAAAGAACACACAGTCTGCCTGCTCAGACATAGTCAATTTTTTTTTAAAGGGACAAAACAAGCAAATCTACAATCAATAAATGAGAAAAATAACGACTGAATGTCCCAAAGACAGCAGACAATAACAAAACATTTACAAAAACAAGACAGGATGCTTCCAGTAGGCGTCCAAAATAAAACACCAGATGACTCTCTTCTGGAAGAAAATGCACCAGAACTATCTGATAGGGAATTCAAATCTCTAATATTAAGAATTCTCGAAGAACTGAGGCAAAAAGCTGACAAACATGTGGAAAAAATAGACAAACTCATGGAAAATACAGACAAAAACTTGGAAGAATTCAGGAAAATAATGCAGGAACAAAATAAATTCACAGCTAGAAATTATACAAAGACAACAATTAGAAATCCAAAAGATAAACAACAAGATTTCAGAAATGGATGATGTCACAGAAGGGCTGAGAAGCAGATTTGAAATGGTGGAAGACAGGATCAGCGGAATTGAAGACAAGCACTTGTATACAACACTGTTTAAGGACAACTCTGTAAAAAGAACACAGAAAAGTGAAGAGACCCTGAGATTTATGAGGGACACAATCAAAAGCAAAAATCTGTGAGTGATTGGAATTCCAGAACAGTGGGAGAAAACAGAAAACTCAGAGAGGATCACTGAGGAACTGCTGACAGAAAACTTCCCCAATATCATGAAAAATGAAAAGCTGGCCATCCAAGAAGCTCAAAGAACCCCATATAGAAGAGACCCCAAAAGAAAATCACCAAGGCATATCATATTCACACTCACCAAAACCAAAGACAAACAAAGAATCCTGAGAGCATCTCGTAAAAAAAAGAAGTCACATACAGAGGAGAAACAATAAGACTAAGCTCAGATTATTCAGCAGAAACCATGCAGGCAAGAAGGCAATGGGATGACGTATATAAAATCTTGAAAGAAAAAGATTGCCAGCCAAGAATAATATGTCCAGCAAAACTCTCGTTCAAATATGATGGTGAAATTAGGGCATTTCCAGATAAACAGAAATTAAGGGAATATGTAAAAGTCAAACCAAACTTACAAGAATTATTAAAGAGAGTTCTTCAATCTGAGGACAAAAAGCTTCAGTTCACAGGCAGAACCTAGGACGCAGGATCGTACCAGCCAGATACGAATCTACGAAATGAACTCTCGAGAACTATCCAAAACCAAAGGAAATACAACAGGGCAACAGAGCAGTTAAAATCAGTAAATGACAACAACATCAAATGATAAAAGAGGGAATAAACAGCATAGGTATAGAACCTTGTAATGGAGAGGAAGGCAAGGTGATACCAAGTAATGGTAGACTGCTTCAAACTTAGAAAGATAAGGGTAAAATTTATGGTAACCACAAAGAAAGTTAACAAACATACTCACAAAAAAAACAGGAAAAACATAAAGTCTCAGCAAAAACAAAAGAAATGAAAAAAAAAAATCCACAAACAAAACTAACTCAGCACAAGAGAGTAAGCAGAAGAAAGAAAACGTCACCACCACAAAAGAAAGCACTCCAAAATTACAACAACAAGCCCAGATCTATCAATAATTACACTGAATGTAAACAAACTCAATGCACCCATAAAGAGATGGAGAGTGACAGAATGGATAAGAAAACAGGATCCATCAATATGCTGTCTACAGGAGACACACATTAGAAACAAAGATGTGAATTTATTCAAAGTCAAAGGTTGGAAAAAAATATATCAAGCTAACAACTACGAAAAAAGAGCAGGAGTGACAATTCTAATCTCAGAAAAAACAGACTTTAAAACGAAATCTACCATAAAAGACAAAGAAGGCCACTATATAATGATTAAGGGGATGATCCATCATGAAGATATAACCATAATAAACATCTACGCACCCAATGACAGTGCTCCCAAGAACATAAAACAAACTCTAACAACACTGAAAAGGGAAACTGACAGTTCCACAATACTAATAGGAGACTTCAACACACTACTCTCAGTAAAGGACAGAACAACTAAGAAACTCAGAAAAGATACAGAACAACTAAAGGGCACAATCAGCCAACTTGACCTCATAGACATATATAGAACACTCCATCCAACGGCTGCAAAGTACACATTCTTTTCCAATGCACATGGAACTTTCTCCAGAATAGGCCACATTTTAGGCCACAGAGAAATCCTCAAGAAGATGTAAAACATTGAGATAATTCAAAGTATCTTCAAGGTAAAAATTAACACTAGAAAGAGCAAGGAAAAAAAATCAACTACATGGAAACTGAATAATACCCTGCTTACACATCCGTGAGTAATAGAAGAAATCAGAGATGGAATCAAAAAATTCATAGAATCAAATGAGAATGAAAACACATCATACCAAGAACCTTTGGGACACAGCAAAGGCAGTCCTCAGAGGACAATTTATAGCAATACATGCACATATCAAAAAAGAAGAAAGGGGCAAAATCAAAACATTAACTACAGAACTCAAACAAATAGAAGAAGAGCAAAAAAAGCCCACAACCACCGGAAGAAAGGAAATAGTAAAGATCAGAGCAGAAATAAATGAAATAGAGAACAGAAAAACAATAGAAAGAATTAACAACACCAAAAGTTGGTTTTTTGAAAGAATCAACAAAATCGACAAACCACTGGCCAGACTGACAAAAGAAAAACAGCAGAGGGCACAAATAACCCAAATAAGAAATGAAATAGAGGACATTACAACAGACCCTACTAAAATAAAAAGGATTATAACAGAATATTATGAAAAACTCTACTCCAACAAATTTGAAAACCTAGAGGAAATGGATAAATTTCTACAAACACATGGCCTCCCCAAATTACGAGAAAGTGATCTTGAAAATCTGAACAGACCCATAACAAGAGAAGAGATTAAAAAGGTAATAAAAAAAACAACCAACCAAAAAAAGCCTTGGCCCAGATGGTTTCACTGGAGAATTCTATAAAACATTTACAGAAGAGCTTGTATTTCAGAGCATAGAAGAGGAAGCAACAATTCCAAATTCATTCTATGAAGCCAGCATAACACTGATACCAAAACCAGGCAAAGATGTCACAAAAGAAGAAAATTACAGACCAATACCTCTCATGAATATAGATGCAAAAAATCTGAAAGAAATTCTAGCCAATAGAATTCGGCATCATATCAAAAAAATAATACACCACGACCAAGTAGGATTCATACCAGGTATGCAAGGATGATTCAACATTAGAAAATCAATCAATGTAATCCACAACATAAATAAAAGGAAAGAAAAGAATCACATGATCATCTCAATTGACACAGAAAAGGCATTTGACAAAGTCCAACACCCATTCCTGATAAACACTCTCAATAAAATAGGTATAGAAGGGAAATTTCTCAACATAATAAAGGGCATCTATGCAAAACCAATGGCCAACATCATTCTTAACAGAGAGAGGCTGAAAACATTCCCCCTGAAAACAGGAACAAGACAAGGATGCCCTTTATCACCACTCTTATTTGACATTGTGTTGGAAGTTCTAGCTAGAGCAATAAGGCAAGAAAAAGAAATAAAGGGCATCAAAATTGGTAATGAAGAAGTTACACTGTCTCTATTTGCAGATGATATGATACTATACATAGAAAACCCTAAAGACACCATGAGAAATCTACTGGAACTAATAGAAAGATTCAGCAGAGTAGCAGGATACAAGATAAACATTCAAAAATCAGTTGGATTCCTATACACCAGTAAGAAGAACCATGAAAGGGAAATCAGGAAAACAATACCATTTTCCATAGCCCCTAAAAAGATAAAATACTTAGGAATAAATCACACAAGGGATGTAAAAGACCTATACAAAGAAAACTACAAAACACTACTGCAAGAAACCCAAAGGGATCTACGTAAATGGAAAAACATACCATGCTCATGGATAGGCAGACTCAACATTGTGAAAATGACAATTCTACGCAAAGCAATTTACAAATACAATGCAATCCCGATCCAAATACCAACAACATTCTTCAAAGAGATGGAAAAACTAATCATTAACTTAATATGGAAAGGGAAGAAGCCCCGAATAAGTAAAGCACTACTGAAGAAGAAGAATAAAGTTGAAGGACTCACACTACCTGACTTCAGAACCTACTATACAGCTACAGTAGTCAAAACAGCCTGGTACTGGTACAACGACAGATACACTGACCAATGGAACAGAATTGAGAACCCAGATGTAAATCCATCCACCTACGGTCACCTGATCTTCGACAAGGGCCCAAAGTGCATCAAATGGGGAAAAGACTGTTTTTTTAACAAATGGTGCTGGCAAAACTGGATATCCATTGTGGGGATATATGCCATTTAAATATGGCTGCACTATTGACAACTGCAGCCCCCACGGGCTTCTATGCTGCACAGCATGTTGAGACTTGTCTCCAACATGTTGAGACTTGTCACCAGTTGTTTTCCCAAACTTATTGTCCCTTTGACTTCTTTACCTGAATTCCTTCTCCTTTGCCCACACCCAAAGCCCATTGTTTGGTTAATTGCTTTATTGCTTGCTGTATTGACTATAAAATAAACTCCTGGGACTGAAGCAGGGTCGACTCCTCAGAGTGATCCTCCTGGCCCCACTTCTCTGTAAGAGTTGTGCAGTTGGTTACTGTCTTCGCCGTCCCGATTACCGTCATCGCTGTGACAGATGGTGACCCATGTGAGGGGCTGTGACAATCCATCTGCAAAAAAATGAAACAGGACCCATACCTCACACCGTATACAAAAGCTACTTCAAAATGGATCAAAGACCTGAATATAAAGCCTAAAACTATAAAGTTCATAGAAGAAACAATAGGACCAACACTTCAGGCCTTAATACATGAGATTAACAGGATATAAACCATAGCTATCAGTGCACAAAATCCAATAGATAAGCTAGATAACTGGGATCTTCTAAAAATCAAACACCTATGCTCTTCAAAAGACTTCACCAAAAGAGTCAAAAGAGAACCTACAAACTGGGAAAAAATTTTTGGACAGTACAAGTCAAAGGTCTAATCTCCATAATCTACAAGAAAATCCAACACCTCTATGACAAAAAGACAATTAATCCTATGAAAAAATGGGCAAAGGAAATGAACAGACACTTCACCAAAGAAGGCATTCAAATGGCCAACAGACACATGAGGAAATGCTCGCGATCACTAGCCATTAGAGAAATGCAAATTAAAACCACACTGAGATACCATCTCACTCCGGCATTACTGGCAAGAATCAAAAATACTGGAAATAACAAATGTTGGAGGGGCTGCAGGGAGATTGGATCTCTTATGCACTGCTGGTGGGAATGCAAAATGATACAACCATTTTGGAAAATGATATGGAGCTTCCTCAGAAAGCTAGAAATAGACATACCATTCAATCCAGCAATCCCACTCCTAGGAATATATCCTAGAGAAATAAGAGTCGTCACTCGAATAGACATGTGAACACCTATGTTCATGGCAGCATTGTTCACAATAGCAAAACGATGGAAACAACCTAGATGCCCATCACCAGATGAATGGATAAACAAACTATGGTACATACGCACAGTGGAGTACTATGCAATGAGAAAGCACAACAATGAATCTCTGAACCATCTTATAACATGGATGAAACTGGAGGACATTATGCTGAGGGAAATAAGTCAATCACAAAAGGACAAATACTGTATGAGACCTCTATTGTAAAAACCCATGAAAAAGTTCACACACAAAATGTAACAATCTTTGTTGGTTACCAGGGATGGGAGGGGTGGGGGGGGGCAATACTAAATAGATAATAGACAAGTGGTATCTTGGGTGAAGGGTGAGACAGTACACAATACAGGAGAAACTAGCACAACTTGTACTAGGAAAGGTCATGGAAGCCCCATAGACACATCCAAACTCCCTGAGGGACTGAGTTGCTGGGCGGAGGGCTCTGGGGACCATAGTCTCGGGGAACATCTAGCTCAATTGGCATGACACAGCTTATAAAGACAATGCTCTACATTCTACCTTGGTGAGTAGTGTCTGGGGTCTTAAAAGCCTGTGAGCGTCCATCTAAGATATTCCCCTGGTCTCATCCCTTCAGGATCAAGGGAGAATGAAGAGAACAGGATACAAGGAAAAGATGAGTCCAAAGGACTAACTGTCCGCAGCTACCAAGGCCTCCACCAGACTGAGTCCAGTACAGCTAGATGGTGCCCGGCTACCACCACTGACTGCTCTGAGCAGGATCACAACAGAGGGTTCTGGACAGAGCTGGAGAATGATGTGGAGCATAATTCTAACTCGAAAATAAAATACCAGACTTACTGGCTTGAAGGAAAGTGGAGAAACCCCGAGAGTATGGCCCCCAGACACCCTTTTAGCTCAGTGGTGAAGTTACCTCCGAGGTTCACGGTTCAGCCTGGGAGTGGACAGCCCCGTAAAACCAAATGTGACTAACGATGTACAGGAGTCCAGTGACAAGGGCCAGAAAGCAGAATGGGACAAGGAAGCTGGTGATAGGGAACCCAAGGTTGAGTAAGGATATTGTTGATGTGTTGTGAGATTGTTAACCATTGTCATAGGGCAACATTTCTAATAACTGTTAAATGAGAAACTATTTTGTTCTGTAAGCCTTCATCTTTAAGAGAATAACAGCACAATTGGAAGAGCGTACTCAATGTCACTGAACTGTGCAGTTAGTAATTTTTGAAATGGTGTATCTTTGGCTATGTGTATTTTCACCAAAAAAAAAAAAAAAAGAGGTTGAAAAGTTAGAGGGTTGCTATTTTGTGGGGTTGTTAACCAATGTTATAAAACAACATGTGTACTTCTGTTTCATGAGAAACTATTTGTTCTGTAAGCCTTCACCTGAAGTACAATGAAAAAAAATTAAAAAATAAAAATAAATAAATAATCTTTAATGCCCCCACCTCGGCTTACTCACGCATTCAAATGGAATATGTGAGTTGTATTCATATATATATGTATAAACACCTCATTTATTAGCATAGAGACTGTAATATCAATCAGTGTCCCACACAGTAGACAGTTAAAAAGTGAAATTCACTTGATTCGCAAATAAAACTTTTCAGTTAGATCCATATTAATATTTCCAGTATTTCTGGACATTTGCTGTATTAGTATTATATTAAATTATTATCTATGTTAGTATTATGTTAAATGTAAGCTAGATTGCATCCATGAGTATGCCAAACTTATTTTAAAGTTAAAGTTATAAATAATATGTTTACAAAATTTAGGACATAAGTCTGTATGTAGATGTTATACAGTTAAAAAATAACTTAAGTGAATTCATTGCAATGGTTGACTTATTCAAGTTCCCTTACTCCTGCACGTCATCTGGAACTGGAGCTCCCGTTGGTTGTTTACCAGGATGTGCTCAAGAGCTTACCCTTGTGTTTGTATCAAGGCAAAGAACATTGCTGGGCCTCCTGGCTGAAGTTACTCGATTGCCAGACGTGGATGTACAAGAAGGTTCTCTAAAATGGATCAGAGACTTGTAATTTATTAATATAATCCATCCTCGCCCAGTAACTGTTCATGTTGGATCCAGATGCATATTGAGTGAATGTAGGAAGTGTTATACTAGACAGCCTACCCCCAACTCTTGTTTATTAGAAAGAAATACTATCCTCCAAGAGACCTGTCAAGATAGAGAGTTTCAGTTACACAGGAGGAGACCATATGAGACAGATGTCAACGAAGGTGTTGAAGTGATAGGGGCCTCATAGTTTAAACAACCTTGCACACGGATGCCTTTATGACCCTGCATGACCTTTATTTAGAGCCAGCACATTCTCATGCACTGGAGCTGATAGCAATTTCATCTAGTGCCCTACAGTGCCCTTCCACTGTAGTGCTCACTTTTACTTGTGTCGTGTTTGCTTTGCATCTACGGGTCTTTGATTTGGACTACTAGTGCCCCTTTTTTTCGGTGTCCTAAGCACTTGCTTACTTGCTATTGGGTAATTTGTACCTGCATATAAATTATTATTTTCTGTTTTTAGTCAGTCAATTTATAGTTTTCCAGTTTTAATCACTCAACTTGCCAAAAAAAAAGTATAAAAAGCATAATTGTTTTAAGCCAGCAAATTAATGTTAAAATATGTGTTAAAATAATCAGTGGAAACTAGAACATATAAATTGAGAAAAGAAATGGAGACAAGGGTAAGTAGGTGATAACATCATTATCCTAAAAGTAAGTGTTTTAGGCTGGACTATCTAGACAAGCAAAACCAGTGACGTGTCTACACACACATATATAGAGAGAGAGCGAGAGAGAGAGAAATTCATATCAAGGAAATGGCTCACATGGTTGTAGAGACTGGAAAGTCCCAAGTCAGTGGGTCAGGCTGGAGGCTTCTCCTGACTCATGTAGCTGCAGGGGCTGGTGAACCAAGATCCAGACTGCAGAGGCTGACAAATCCCAAGACTGGAAGGCAAGACGGCAGGTAAGCTGCTAGCTCAAGTCCCAAGAACCAAAAGTCAGATGAACAGGAGCCAGCTGAAGGATCCAGAGTGAGCAAAAGCCAGTGAGCTTTGTCAGAAAGTCTACCTACATAGGATGCAGAACTCACCCCCAAAGAAACTCCTTTCCAACTGATTGGCTGCACATAACAGGTCTCATCATCGAGGTGATTGCATTATATCAGATCTCACTATAAAGGGGATTACATCATTACATAGCTGCCAAGCTACATCATAACTGCCAAATAACTGAGAATCATGGTCCAGCAAAATCAACACACAACCTTCACCATCACAGTAAGGTTCAGTTATGGCTAAAGTTTATGAAATGTGACACCGACACATAGGGTTATGATTTAAAGTTTTATTAAAGGCTATCAAAATACTTCTTAGAACAGCTTAATATTGTAATAAAGATATTGCCTATAAATATCAGGAATAAGGAAGGAAGACTAAGGGAATTCAATGTTTATCAGGCATAACAAGTTGTTGGCATACTATTTAGATTTAGGGAGGTAAATGACAGATAGAATGTAAACAGGAACAGTTAAAAGAAGCCATACCTGCAGAATGGGGTGGTAGATGAGGAGGTAAAGGGAAAAAAGATCTGTGCATTTAATCACAAGCTATTCTTGGGATATGACTTGTTAACATATACATATATGACTCTGATAAAGTTACATTTAATTGAAGAAATAATTAAATGCATTGGGCTACTGTTAACAGAGCAAAAGCAATCTATCAAATCGAACATATATTGTGATTGTTAAGGTTGTGTGTCAATTTGGCTGGGCCATGATTCTCAGTAATTAGGCAGTTATGTAGTGATCTAATTTGGTGGTTATATGATAAAGTAATCATCCTCCATGAAGTGATTTGATATGATCACTTAATCAGTTGTAAGGGGAGTTTCCCCAGAGGTGTGGCCTGCATCCAATTTATATATGGATGTTCTGGTAAAGCTCACTGGCTTGCTCTGGATCTTGCATCCAGCTGATCATTATCTGACCTCCAGTTTTGGGGATTTGTAGCTTCCACAGCCTTTGAGCTAGCAGCCTGCCCTATTACCTGCTGATCTCGGATTTGTAAGCCCTTGCAACTCCATGAGTCAGGAGAAGCCTCCAGCCTGAGGCCTGACCGACAGACTTGAGACTTGCCATTCTCTACAACCACGTGAGCCATTTCCTTGCTGTAAATCTTTCTCTATAGTTATACAGATGTTTAGCTGGTTTTAATTCTGTAGAGAACCCAGCCTAAGACATTTGGTACTGAGTGGTTCTAGAGAAACAAAATTGTAAGGATGAGATTTCTACATTGATTCTCAAGTCTGACTTGTCTTAAAGGCTCTGATGACTCTGCCTCTAGTAGGAAAGAGGTTGCAGCTAATCTACAGTGTGAGGTGGCATTACTAATATACAAAATATCACCACCATTAGATCAAGTATTGGTGAAAAGTGAGGCTCTGGGTGATCATATGTTTGATACTTTTCTACAATTTTGTCAGAGTGAGAAGTATAGGGAAGCTGGTTGTTTGATCCTACTTTTGCCACTAGAAAAGTAAAAGAAAGTTGAGTGCAAAGCTTCAGAGTCACAGCTCAGGCGCCATATAAAGTTGCCACTTGTGCCCTGAAAGAAAGTCTTATTTTTTGTAGTAACAGAGCAGATATTGCAAAAAATAAAATAAAATAAAACCAAACCCAGAGTCTTATCATAAGAGGGGCTGAAATACACCACCAACTGAATTCCCAGCCTTGAATGACGTCTAAAGTTAAAGTGAGGGTATTGACTGGGAAGAAATGGGATCCTGAAACTTGGGATGAGGACATAGGGCAGGCAATCTGGAAGCTAAGGTTATTAAGCCCCTAAATTCCATTGAATCACTCCTGCCAACAGAATTAGTACTCTTACCCCATTGGATGAGATTAGCCCAGCTATGCCTGAAGAGTGTTTGTCTACCATATTGCCTGGAGTGAAGCCTGGGGCATCACCTGAAGCAGATGCCATACAAGACATTTCTGAATGTTCTCAGGATCCATTCTCACCACCCATTTTTGTTTCTAGAACTGTAACTAGACTTAAGTCCCAGTGAGCCCCAAAAAGTAAAGTACAAAATGTGACACAGGAGGAGGTATGCTGTACTCCAAAAGAACTGCCTGAATTTTCTAATATATACAAGCAGAAACGTGGGGAATATGTGTGGGAATGGCTATGAAGGGTGTGGGATAATGGTAAAAGGGACACAAAGTTGGATCCGTTTGCATTTATTAATATGGGACTACTAAGCACAGGTTCTTCATTGAATGTTTCAGCTCAAGAAGTTAGAAAAGGATCTCATAATTTATTTGTTTGGTTCATTGAAGCATGGATGATGCAGTGGTTTTTACACTAAATCAAGTTGACATACCAGACCTACCTGGACATACTGGAGAAGAAGGTATCCAAAGTGTAAGGGAAACTGGCATGTTAGAGTGGATATATCACGTTAGACCCAAAGACCCACACATGGAGTGTCCAGGGGACATGCCTTTCACCACAACATTGAAGAAAACTTTGTGAAGGGAATCCCAGTATCCTTGAAGACTGCTGAGACTGTTTTCTTTTGTGAGTCAGATTTGACAGTGCCCTAACTGAATTAAGACACTTAACTACAGTGGTGTTGACTGAACTCCATGTTGGTAGGCACCAAGTGGCGTAAATTAATTGACAAAGACAAGGTGGGTGTTTTACGCTGGGTTCTCTAAAGATGCAAAACCGGTGAAGCATATATACATATATATGGAGCCCTGGTGGCACTGTGGTTAAGATCTCAGTTGCTAACCAAAAGGTTGGCAGTTCCAATCCACCAGCAGCTCCTTGGAAGCACTATGGGGCAGTTCTACTCTGTCCTATAGGGTCACTATGAGTTTGAATCCACTTGACGGCAATGGGTTTATTTATATATATACATATATATAAAACCAAATATATATATATAAGCACAATCATATCAATGATGTGAGGATGGTGCCGGACTGGGTAGTGTCTTGTTTTATTGGATATAGGGTAGCTATGAGTCACAAACAACTCGACAGCACCTAACAACAACAATAATATATATATGTATATGTATATATACACACATACACATACATATATATGTATATATACATAGTGTTATTGATATTGTTCTTAAGTGTCATTGAGTTTGTTCCGACTCATAGCAACTCTATGTACAACAGAATGAAACACTGCCCGGTCCTGCACCAACCTCAAAATCATTGTTATTCTTGAGCAGATTGTCGTAACCGCCATGTCAATCCATCTCATTTTCTTCCTCCTTTTTGCTGACCATCTGCTTCACCAAGCATGATGTCCTTCTCCAGGGACTGGGCCCTCCTGACAACATGTCCAAAGTATATGAGACATAGTCCCACCATTCTTGCTTCTAAGGAGCATTCTGGCTGTACTTCTTCCAAGACAGACTTATTCATTCTCTGGTAGTCCATGGTACATTCAATATTCTTTGCCAACAGCATAACTCAAAGGCATCAATTCTTCTCCTGTCTTCCTTATTCACTGTCCAGATTTCACATGCATATGAGGCGATTGAAAACACTATGGCTTGGGTCAGGTGCACATTAATCCTTAAAGTGACATCTTTGTTTTTTAACACTTTAAAGATGTCTTTTGTGGAAGAATTGTCCAATGCAATGTGTGGTTTGATTTCTCGACTTCTGCTTCCATGGGCATTGATTGTAGATTCAATTAAAACGAAATCCTTGACAATTTCAATACTTTCTCCAGTTAACATTGTATCAGGCTAGGTTCTCTAGAAAAGAAAAACTTGTAAAGTGTATAAATATATAGAGAGATTTATATAAAGGAAGTGGCTCACATGGTTGTAAAGGTTGGAAAGTCCCAAGTCCATGGGTCAGGATAGAAGCTTCTCCTGATTCACGTAGCAACAGGAGCTGGCAAACCCAAGACTGGCAGATCAGAGAGCAGAGCTCTTGCTCACAGGCTGCAAAGATCAACAAATCCCAAGATCACCAGGCAAGATGGCACGCAAGCTGCTAGCTCAAGTCCCAAGAATCTGAGGTCAGATGAACAGGATACAGGATCCAGAGTGAGCAAAAGCCCACAAGCCTTGCCAGAAAGTCTACTTATATTTGATGTAGACCACACCCCCAAGGAAACTCCCTTTCAACTGATTGGCTACTCACAGAAATCCCATCATGAAGATAACCACATTATAACAAATCTTATCTGGAAGTGATCACATCATCATATGATTTCCAGACTACATCATAACAGTCAAACCACTGAGAAACATGGCCTATAGCGAAGGTGACACACAACCTTAACGATCACAATCATGATGTAGCTTATTGGTCCAGTTGTGAGGATTTTTATTTTCTTTATTTTGAGATGTAATCCATATTGAAGGATGTAGTCTTTGACCTTCATTAGTAAGTGCTTCAAGTCCTCTTCACTTTCAGCAAGCAAAGTAGTGTCATCTGCATATACACATATGTTTATCTCAAGGAAATGGTTCACACTGTTGTAGAGGCTGGAAAGTCCCAAGTCTGTGGGTCAGATGTCAGGCTGTAGGCATCTCCTGACTCAAGTAGCTGCAGGGGCTGATGAACTCAAGATTGGAAGGTTAGATGTCAGGATGCTGGTTAACGCCATTCAGAGGCTGAAGAATCCAAGATCAGCAGGTAAGACCACAGAATGCTGGCTCAGTCTGTGGAGGCCAATGAATCCCAGTATCAGCAGGCAATATGGCAAGCTGCTAGATCAAGTCCCAAGAATTGGAGGTCAGGTGACGATGAGCCAGATACAGATACAGAGCGAGCAAAAGCCAGCCAGGTTTGCAAGAACATCCATATAAATTGGATGCAGGCCACAGCCTTGAGAAAACTCCTCTTACAACTGATTGGTTGATCACATTGGATCACATCATGGAGGTGATTATATTACATCACAAAATGGAGAATAATTACATTATTATATCACTGCCAAATTACATAATTGCATAACTGTTAAATTACATCATTATATAATGGCCAAACTACATCATAATGTAACTGCCAAAACCACTGACAACCATGGCCCAAACAAACTGACATACAACCTTAACAATCATAGTGAGCATGGCTACCATAATGAACAGCTGAGTCAAAGCAGTAGTTAGAGTAGTCTGACTCATATGGACATATGGCATGGGCTACTTAGTCATGGTGCCCTAGGAATGAAATAGATGGGAAATCTACTAAATATTTATTTGATGTGTACAAGTGGAAAAATTCTAGGTCCAGTGAACAGCAGTCTAACTCGAATGCCAAGAATAGAGAGCCATGGCCCCTCAATCATATTCCCGGAACTTAGCTAGTTTACAGACACACAACCTCTTGAATGAAGGGAAGGCTGGGTCGTCTTGACGAAGGACCTCACTGGACTGCCAAACATTTATACTGTTACACTTTCTCCCAGCCTTCTCAAAGGGATCTACAGCCTTTCATGAGAGTGACTGTTCATTGGGGAAAAATGAATAATCAGAATATTTAGAGATTACTGGATACTGGCTCTGAACTCATCATAATTCCAGGAGACCTAAAACATCAGAGTGTGGATGTATGAAGGTCAGGTTATTAATGAAAACTTAGCTCAGATTTGTCTCAGTGTGTCCAGTAGTTCCCTGAACCCATCCTGAAGTGACTTTCACAGTTACATAATGCATACTTGGAATAGATAAACTCAGCAACTCACAGAACTCTCACATTTTATCCCTGATAAGTGCAGTAAGGGCTATTATGGTAGGAAAAGACTAATGGGACCATAAGAACTTCCCTAACTAAGATAACAATAAACCAAAAGCAGTACCAAATTCCTGGAGGGATTGTAGAGATTAGTGCCACCATCAGGGACTGGAAGGATGCAGATGTGTTGATTACCACCATAGGACCACTCAACTCTCCTATTTGGCCTGTGAAAAAAGCAGATGGATCTTGGAGAATGACAGTGGGTTATCATAAACTTAACCAGGTGATGACTCCAATTGCAGCTTCTCTTCCAGATGTGATTTTATTGCTTGAGCTAATTAATACAACTCCTAGTACCTGGAATTCAGCTATTTATCGAGTGTCATAGATTGAATTGTGTCCCCCCAAAATATCTGTTGACTTGGCTGGGTCATGATTTCCAGTATTGTATGATTGTGTAATCTGATTTCCTTATGTGTTGTAAACTCTATCACTACGGTGAGGTTATATGTGATCTCCTTACATGTTGTAAATTCTATCACTGTGATGAGGTTATGCTGATGATGTTTAGAAGATTATATAGTGTCTTAATGTAATCTCTTTTGATATCTAAAAGAGAGAAGTGAGCAGAGACACATAGGAACCTCATACCACCAAGAAAGCATGCCAGGAGCAGAACACATCCTTTGGACCTGAGGTTCCTGCGCTGAGATGCTCCCAGACCGAGGAAAGACTGATGCATCACAAGGACCTTCCTCCAGAGCAGACAGAGAGAGAGAGCCTTTTTCTGGAGCTGGTGCCCTGAGTTTGGACTTGTAGCCTACTGGACTGTGAGAGAATAAATTTTTCCTTGTTAAAACAGTCAACTGTGGTATTTCTGTTGGAGCAGCACTAGGCGACTGAAACATCGAGTCAATGCCTTTATCTTGATTCTGGTTTCAAAGAATCACCAGAAGCAGTTTGCCTTAGCTGGCAAGGCCAGCAATACACCTTCACTGTCCTACTTCAGATATATATATATATAACCCTCCAGCCTTGTATCATTATTTAATCCTCAGGCATCTTGATCACCTTTCCCTTCCACAAGATGTCACTCTGGTCCATTACATGGATGACATTATGCTAATTGGACTTAATAAGGAAGAATTATCAATGATTTTAGACTTACTGTTAAGACATTTGCATGCTAGATGGTGGGAAATTAACCCAACAAAATTTCAGGTGACTTCCAAATCAGTGATAATCCACAAAACTGAATGTCTTTGCATAGTCAATAAAACACAAGTAAACATGTTTCTTGTGTTCTCTGCTTTCAGCCAAGATCCATCTGGCATCAGCAATGGTATCCTTCATTCCACGTCCTCTTCTGAAATCTGTTTGAATTTCTGAAAGTTCCCTGTTGATATACTACTGCAACCATTTTTGAATTTTCTTCAGCAAAATTTTACTTGTGTGTGATCTTAATAATATTGTTCAGTAATTTCCACATTCTGTTGGACCACCTTTCTTAGAAATGGGCACAAACATGGATCTCTTACAGTCAGATACTAAGTAGCTGTCTCTCAAATCTCTTGGTATAGACAAGTAAGCACCTCCAGCGCTGCATCCATTTGTTGAAACATTCTGATTTGTATTCCACCAATTCCTGAAGCTTTGTTTTTTGACAATGCCTTCAGCGAAGCTTGGACTTCTTCCTTCATTACCATCAATTCTTGATCATATGCTACCTCCTGAAATGGTTGAAGGTTGACCAATTCTTTTTGGTACGGGCTGCCTGTATATTCCTTTCATCTTCTTTATTCTATATGTATCCTGAGCAAATAATCCAAGAAGCTGGACTATATGAAGACATACGTAACATCAGGACTGGAGGAAGATTCATTATCAACATATAATATGCAGATGACACAACCTTGCTTGCTGAAAGCAAAGAGAATTTGAAACACTTAGTGAAGAGGAGCAAATACTACAGCCTTCAGTATGGACTACACCTCAACATAAAGAAAACAAAAATCCTCAAAACTGGAAAATAAGCAACATCATGAAAAACGGTGGAAAGATTGAAGTTGTCAAGGATTTCATTTTACTTGGATACACAATCAACGCCCATGGAAGAGAACAGCAGTGAAGGTACCAAAGGACATATTGCATTGGACAAATCTGCTGTAAAAGGCCTCTTCAAAGTGTTGAAAAGCAAAGATGTGACTCTGACGACTAAGGCAAGCCTGACCCAAGCCATGGTATTTTAATCATCTCATATGCATGTGAAGCTGAACAATGAGTAATGAAAACTTAAAAAGAATTAAGCCCTTTGAATGATGGTGTTGGTGAAGAATATTGAATATTCCATGGACTGCCAGAAGAATGAACAAGTCTGTCTTGGAAGAGGTACAACCAGAGTGTTCCTTGAAAGCAAGGATGGTGCGATTTCATCTCATTTACTTTGGACGTATTATCAGGAGGGACTAGTCCCTGGAGAAGGACATCTTGCTTGGTAAGGTACAGGGTTAACAAAATAGAGGAAGACCTTGATGAGATGGATTAACACAGTGGCTGCAACAGTGGGCTTAAACATAGCAATGATTGTGATGATGGCTCAGACACTTAGGGTTTTGGAGCAAAGCCCTGCCATCCTCTGCAGATAACTACTCTCCTTTTAAGAAACAGCTTTTGACTTGTTACTGGACCTTTGTTGAGACTGAATGCTTAACTATGAGTCACCAAGTAACCACCCAGCTTGAGCTGCCTGTCACAAACTGGGTGTTGGCTGACCCACAGAGTCATAAAGTCGAACGCACTGTGGTACTCCATCATTAAATGGAAGTTATGTATGAGATTGGGCTCGAGCAGGACCTGAAGGCACAATTAAGTTGCATAAAGAAGTGGAACAAATGCTCATGGTCTTCATGCCTATCACATTACCTTTCCCTTTCCATCCTGAAACTATGGCCTCATGGAAGTTCCTTATGATAAGTTGACTGAGGAAGAGAAAACTCTTGCCTGGTTTACAGATGGTTCTGTGTGATATGCAGACACCACTTGAACGTGGAAAGAGGTAGCACTGCAGCCCCTTTTTGAGAGCTCTCTGAAGGACAGTGGTGAAGGGAAATCCTCCCAATGGACAGAAATTTGAACAGTGCACCTGGGTGTTCACTTTCCTTGGAAGTAGAAATGACCAAGAGTGCTGTTATATACTGATTCATGGGCTCTGGCCAATGTTCTGGCTGGATGGTTAGGGACTTGTAAGGAATAGAATTGGAAAATTGGTGAAAAGGAGGTTTAGGTAAGAGGTATGTGGATAGACCACTCTGAATGGGCCAAAAAATTGAAGATATTTGTGTCTCATGTGAATTCTTACCAAAGGGTGACCTCTGCAGAGGAGGATTTCAACAATCAAGTGGATCGGATGATGTGTTCTGTGAAAACCAGTCATCCTCTTTCCCAAGACACTCCCATCATTTCCTGTCTTAGGCTAGGTTCTCTAGAGAAGTAAAGCCAGTAAATTGTGTGTGTGTGTGTGTATGTGTATATATATATATATATATATATATATATATATATTCAAAGAGAGAGATTTATATCAAGGAAATGGCTTATATGGTTGCAGAGGCTGGAACTTCCCAAGTCCATGGGTCAGGATAGAAGATTCTCCTGATTCATGTAGCCACAAGGGATGGCAAACCCAAGGTCAACAGGTCAGACAGCAGGGCTCTTACTCACAGGCTGTGAACATCAATGACTCCCAAGATTGGCAGGCAAGCCTGTAGGTAAGCTCCTAGCTCAAGTCCCAAGAATCTGAGGTCAGATGAAAAAGAGCCAGCTGCAGGATCTAGAAGGAGCAAAAGCCCGTGAGCCTTCCCAGAAAGTCCACTTATATTTGATGCAGGCCACACCCCTAAGGAAAATCCCTTTCAACTGATAGGCTACTCAGAACAGATCCCATCATGGAGGTGATCACATTATATCAAATCTCATAGTGGAAGCAATCACTTCATCATACCACTGCCAAACTACATCATAACTGACAAACCATTGAGAGTCCTGGCCCAGCCAAGTTGACACACAGCCTTAATGATCACTTTGCCCTATGGGCACGTTAACAAAGTGGCTATGGTGGCAGGGATGGAGGTTATACATGGACTCAGCAACACGGACTTCCACTCACCAAGGCTGAGTTGGCTACAGCCACTATTGAATGCCTAATCCACCAGCAGCAGAGGCTGACACAGAGTCCCCAGTATGGCACAATTCTCCGAGGCTGTCTGTCAGCAACCTGGCAGCAGGTTGTTTGGAGCACTTCTATCCTGGAAAGGGCAGTGTTACTTTCTTACTGGGATAGACACTCTGTGTACAGATTTTCCTTCCTTCTTTGCAGTGCCTCTGCCAGACTATCATCCATGGACTCATAGAATGCCTTATCCACCATCATGTTAACCCACATAGCATTGCCTTGGATCAAGGGCCTCACTTCACAGCAAATGAAGTACAGATGTTGGCCCATGCTCATGGATTTCACTATTTTTATCATGTTCCCCATCATCCTGAAGCAGCTGGCTTGATGGAATGATGGAATAGCTTTCTAAAGACACAATTACAACACCAACTAGGTGGTAACACTTTGCAGATTTGGGGCGATGTTTTCCAGGAGGCTGACTATACTCTAAACCAGCGTCTAATATATGGTGCTGTTTCTCCCATAGCCAGGATTCGTGGTTCCAGAAATGAAGGTGTGGAGATGGGCGTGGCACCCCTCATTATTCCCTCTAGTGACCCACTCACAAAATTTTGCTAAATGGTGTAAACCTGCAACCCTTTGCTCTGTGGGTCTAGAGGTCTTAATTCAAATGGATGCATACTGTCACCTGGAGGCACAACACTGATTCCATTAAACTGAAAGTTAAGAATGCCACCCTGCTGCTTTGTGCTCCTCATGCCTCTGGATCAACAGACAAAGAAGGGACTTACCATATTGGCTGGTGTGATGGTTAAGATTGTGTGTCAACTTGTCTGGGCCATGATTCTCAGTGTTTATATGTGATCACTCCCATAAATGAATATGCTGTGAGTAGCCAATCAGATGAAAGGGAGTTTCCTTGGGAGTGTGGCCTACATCTGAATATAAGCAGACGTTCTAGCTTTTTCCTCACTCTGGATCCTGCATATGCCTCCCTTTCATTTGACCTCCGATTCTTGGGACTTGAGCTGTCAGCTTATTGGCCGAACTTGGGATTCGTTGATCTTCACAGCCTGTGAGTGGAGCCCTGCTCTTTGAGCTGCCGATCTTGTGTTCACCAGCCCCTGCAGCTATGTGAATCAAGAGAAACCCTGCGGTCTGGCCTGCCGATCTTGGAATTCGTTGACCTTCACAGCCTGTAAGCGGGAGCCCTGCTCTCTGACCTGTTGATCTTGGGCTCACCAGCTTCTGCGGCTGCATAAATTGTTAGAGGCCTCTACCCTTATCCACGGACTTGGGACATTCTAGCTTCTTCAATCACATGAGCTGTTTCCTTGATATAAGTCTCTCTCTCTATATATATTTACACTTCACCAGTTTTGCTTCTCTAGAGAACCCAGTCTAAAATGGCTGGTGTGACTGACCCTGACTACCAAGTAGAAATTAGACTGATATTACATAATGGAGGTAAAGAAGAGTGTGTCTGGAATACAGGAGATCTGTTAGGATGCCACTTAGTACTATCATACCCTATGATTAAAGTCAATGGAAAACTGTAGCAACCTAATTCTGAGATGATTAGTAATGGTTCAGACCCTTCAGGAATGAAGGTTTGGGTTACCCTACTAAGCAGAGAACCACAATCAGCTGAGGTGTTTGCTGAGGGTAAAGGGAATACAGAATGGTAGGTGGAAAAAAAGTAGTTCCAAATACCAGTTATGACCACGTGACCAATTGTAGAAATGAGAATTATAATTGTTAAGACTATTTCTTCCTTGTTTTATTATACATGTGTTTATATATGCCTCTGCCATATATACATATATATATATATATATATATATATATATATATATATATATATATATATATATATATATAGGAATTTATTTTGGTTTTCTTCCTCCCTTATAAAATATAAGATGTAAATGGGATTAGCACATTTTCAGTTATACAAGTTAGTTTTATCATGATATGAGCAAGTATGACTTTGTAATTGTCTTTATTTATAGATTGTGTATAATTCAAGGAAATGTGTACAGATGCCAAGATGACAAGGGGCAGACTGTGTGTCATTGGCTGGGCCATGCTTCTCTGTGGTTTGACAGTTATGTAATGATGAAATTTGGCAGTTACATAATGATGTAATCATCTTCAATGATGTAATCAGCCAATCACTTTTAGGGGGAGTATCATCAGCTGTGTGCCTTGTATGGAATTTATATATGGATGTTCTGGCAAATATCACTCATTTTTTCTAGATCCTGCATCAAGGTTGCTATCATCTGATCTCCAATTCTTGGGATACGTCAGCCTCCCCAGCATGTGAGCCAGCAGCTTGCCATCTTACCTGCTCATCTTGGATTCATCAGCCCATGCAGGTACCTGAATCAGGAGAAGCCTCCAACCTGATACCTGACCCATGGACTTGGGATTTGCCAGCCTCTACAACCACGCTTCCCACTTCCTCGAGATAAATCTCTCTCTATGTATATACTCTACATATATATATATGTATATATATATATATGTATATACACACACACACACACACACACACACACACTTCACTGGTTTTGCTTCTCTAGGTTACCCATTCTGATACATATATTAAGTTCCAGATATATGTAAAGGTATAGACTGAAATAAAGAGAAATATAAAAACAAACAAATATTGTCCCCAGCCTTCAAGTACTTCTTTTTCTCATTATGTAGCTTTTCAAATATCAGTCTTTCAAGGGAAGAACAAAACAAACCCAATAAGCATGGAGTAAATGAGGGATACTTTTCAGAAAACTGACCACCCTTTCAATAAATGATGCAGAAAATTGCATAATTTAATTATTACATTCATTCCAGAATCTGTTAATCCTGATGCTATTTACATTATTCTAAAGACTTGAGAAAGAATGAAAGTCTCCATAGTATTTACGGAGCCAGTATACAATAAAAAAATAAACCCAGTGCTTTGAATTAACATCAATACAACAATCTTAAGTAAAGAAGAAAAGAACATATAGTTGTAACTTTAAATAAGTATATACTTTGACAAAGATGGTTTCATTTCAGGTGGGAAAGATGATTACCATAATTCACCATTTTAATTAGTTATTGGAGAAAAATCATATAATAATCTTAATTGTTGAAACTCAACAACAAATCAGCACTTATTCTAATGGAAAATTATTTATTAAAAAATCCAGAAAATAGAGGAAGTATGGTGTATATTACTACAGTCTAAGAAAATAAAAATAGGAAGACAAGAGACATCAAAAATGAAAGTGAAAGACAGTGTCCTAGAATAAATTACTTGCCACATACAAATGTATAAAAGATTAATATCCAGAGTAGGTAATAGGCTCCTTCACATTACTAAGAAAAAGAACACCTGCTAGAAAAATGAGAAATGAAAATAGATAGTTCATATAAGAGGAAACACAATTGTTCCATAAATATATGAAAATATTCTCTACTCCTTTCTGAATTAAGTAAAAACAAATCAAAATAAGAAGTTTTTCTTTTTCTTTCCAAATTTTGGTTTTAATCTTCTGATGGTGAGGATGTCAGGCACAATCTCATATCCAGTTGATGGTATAGAAATTTGGTACATGGTTAATAAAATTCTATATAAGAAAAATCTTATCAAATATTAAAATATGAATAGTCTTTGACCCAATATTCTCCTTTCTATAAATATATCATATAAATATGTAAACGTATATATAGAGCATTTCTTTATAATGTTGCTGCATCGACCTGGGCTTCAAAAACACAATTTGAGGGAGAGGGCTTATATGCTACTATATTATTAAGTCCAATCACATGGAGTATGAGTGAGGGAAAGGGAAGTCAAGCAGGGAAGGAGCAAGAGCCGATTTTTAACAAACTAATCTCTGCTAAATGTGATTTCTTCCTAGATCCTTGTGACTGAATCATGTGAAACCGTATAAACTGTATTTTAAGAAGGAGAAAGGTAGGGTCTCATCCCATACTCCTCATTGCCCATTGGTCAAAGGTTCAACATTATTCCTCAGACATTAAAGAGATAATATTAATATTATGAACAACTTTGTGCCACAAACTTAATAACTTAGATAAAATGGACCAACTCCTTGAAAAACATAAACTAATGAAACTTACACAAAAAGAAAGGATCATCTGAATAGTCCTATTAAATATTTATTAAAGAAATGAAATCAATAATAATATATTATCTGTTAGTTTCTAATATTAGTTGTTTTTCACTTCTTTGCTTTTTTTCTTGGGTAATGAAGTTAGAGTCTTACCAATTTTATTGATCTTTACATAGAATCAGCTTTTGATTTCTAAGATTTTCCCTATTGTTTTCCTGTTATCAATTTTATTGATTTCTGCTCTATTCTTTACTATTTCTTTTTATGTTTATTTTATGATTAAATTACTTTAGTTCTCTAGTTTCCTAAGGTGGATGTTTGTATTATTAATTTTAGATCTTTCTTGTTTACTAATATATGCATTTTGGTCTATAAATTTCCCTCTAAGCACTGTTTTCAGTGCATCCTACATATTTTGATAAGTCACATTTTCATTTAGTTCAAAATATGTTTTAATTTCTCTTGAGCTTTCTACTTTGACCATGTGTTATTTAGAATGTGTTGTTTAATCTTTGAATATTGTGACATTTACCAGACCTCCTTCTGCTACTGATTTTTAGTTTAATATCATAGTAGTCTGAATACAGATTTCAGGTGATTTCTATTCCTTTAAATTTGTTAGCATGTATTTTATGACAGGATTTGATCTCTCTTGGTTAATGCCCTATGCAATCTTGAGAAGTAAGTCTATCCTTCTGTGGGTGACTGGAATGTACTATAAATGTTAACTAGATCAAGATGATTGATAGAACACTTCAGGTGAACTGTATATTGATTCTCTGCCAGCTTAATCTATTACTGAAAAGGGGTGTTGAAGCCTGTAGGTGTAATAGTGGATTTTTCTATTTCTCTTTGTAGTTTTATCATTTTTTTTATCCCAAATACGTTGAGGCTCTGTTGTTTGGTACACAGACATTACAGATTTGTATATGTTTTTGGAGAATTAACATCTGTATCTTTGTATAATGCCCCTCTTTATCCCTGATCATTTCCTTGCTCTGAATTCTTCTATGTCTCATAGATAATCAGGACTGCACCTGGTTCCTTTCATAAGGAAGGTTGGGTAGGAGACCCTATCTGCTGAAGCATAGTCAGGAGGTAAATTTGCAGTTAGGCCAGATGATTCTACCAGATGTCAGAGCAACACATAATTTGTTGTTTTTGTTGTTAGGTGCTGTCGAGTTAGTTCCAACTCACAGTGGCCCTATGTGTAACAGAATGAAACAGTGTCTGGTCCTGTGCCATCCTCACAATAGTAGGTATGTTTGAGTCCATTGTTGCAGCCACTGTGTCAGTTCCTTTCATTGAGGGTTTCCCTCTTTTTTGCTGACCCACTTCTTTGCCAAGTATGATGCACCTCTACAGGGAATTGTTCCTCCTGATAACATGTCCAAAGTACATGAAATGAAGTCTTTCCACCCTCCCTTCTAGGGAGCATTCTGGTTGTACTTCTTTCAAGACTGATTTGTTTATTCTTCTGGCAGTCCATGGTATATTCTATATTCTTTGCCAACACTGTAATTCAAAGGCATGAATTCTTCTTTGATCTTCCTTTATCATTCCAGCTTTTGCATGCATGTGAGGCAAATAACATGGCTTGGGCCAAGCACACCTTAGTCCTCAAAGTGACATCTTTGCTTTTTAAGATTTTAAAGGGGTCTTCACGCAGATATGCCCAATAAAATACAATACTTGACTTACTGACTGCTGCTTCCATGGGTGTTGATTGTGGATCCAAGTAAAACGAAATGCTTGACAACTTCAATATTTCCTCCACACTTAATATTGGACCTTAATTTTAGGCCTTACACCACAGTCCCCTTAAGTGTGACAGAAAAACTATAGGAGTTGGGTTGCTGCTTTCCCATCAATATGAGGTAAGTTTTTCACTCTAGAGAGTAAGACTTTGTTACGGAGAACACACTGGGTATGGTTCCAATGGTCACTATTCCTCTCCCTGTGACAAGAAACAAAGTGACTATACATGACTCTTCAACAAGAGAACCTGGTGGAGTTCCTAAAGGTAAAACCCACAAAAGCATAGGGACTTACCCCTACAAGACTGCAGCCCCAGGTGTTTTATTTACTTTCAGGCTAGAGCACACTCAGACTCTAAGAATTCATCAAAACTAGCCTTAACATGTTCCTACCAGTTTATGGCCTCAGTGGCTTCTGTTCCACAAAAGCTGGTCTTTTCTGTCCTCTATAGTCACTTGCCTCTCCAGATTTGGGGGTTTACAGGTTGCCTTGAAACCTCAGGTCTTTGACAAGACTGAGAAATGTCATTGATTTGTAGTTTGTTCATTTTGTTGTTGTTGCAAGAATAGGAGTGAAGCCTCTTTACATGCTGAAGGGGAAATCTAAAGTCCATTTTCTCATTATTTTATGATTTTTTTCTTTGATTTCTATCATAAGGTTTAATACTGAAGCAAATAGTAATTATTTCAATCAATTTAAACTGCATAAAAATGGCTAATATATGAGATGCAGTTTAATTAAAAAACAAACAACAACCAGAAAACATCACAAAAATGGGTTTGATAAACACCGCCCTTTGCTGATTTTAAGATGAAAATTTTCATATTTTAACATATCTGAAATCGAAATGTCTCTTAAATTCAATGTTGTCTTAGAATCACTACTAACATTGCCAGTTATAGTGTGGCTGGCATTGTCTACACAAGTGTGAACTTGGCAGTAGCCCTTTACATAGTTGCCCCACCTATTAAACTATGAACATTGTTGACACTATTGTATTGTTATCATCCTTTCATATATCTTCAAAGGGATTATGCTATGGTTCCATATATAAAGAATAATTTAATTTATATACAGAAAAGAACAAGAACAGAACTTCTAGGCAAACTGTTAATATTAGTATGACAAATATTTTCCACTAAAGAATAGTTATAACTTATGCCTCCTTTCAAAAAAAGGCAAATTACTAAAACATAATGAAAGGAATATGCCAACAAGTAAGTTAATCTTTTGTTGTTGTTGCTGTTAGGTGCTGTCAAGTTGGTTCTGACTCATAGCAACACTATGTGCAACAGAATGAAACACTGACCAGTCCGGAGCCATCCTCAATGCTTGAGCCCATTATTGCAGCCACCATGTCATCCATCTCTTTGAGGATCTTCCTTTTTTTTGGTGACCCTCTACTTTACCAAGTATGATGTCCTTCTGCAGGGACTGATCCCTCCTGATAACATGTCCAGAGGATGTGAGACGTAATCTTGTCATCCTGCCTCTAAGGAGCATTCTCGTTGTACTTCTTCCAAGACAGATTTGTTCCTTCTTTTGGCAGTCCATAGTATATTCAATATTCCTTGCCAACACCACAATTCAAGGGCTCCAATTCTTCTTCGGTCTTCTTTACTCATTGTCCAGCTTTTGCATGCATATGAGGCAATCGAAAACACCCTGGCTTGGGTCAGGCACACCTTAGTCTTCAAGGTGACATCTTTGCCTTTTAACGCTTTAAAGAGATCTTTTGCAGAAGATTTGCGCAATACAATGCATCTTTTGATTTCTTGACTTCTGTGAGCATTGATTGTGGATCCAAGTAAAATGAAATCCCTGACAATTTCAATCTATTCTCCGTTTGTCATGATGTTGCTTATTGGTTCAGTTGTAAGGATTTTGTTTTCTTTATGTTGAGCTATAATCCATACTGAAGGCTGTGGTCTTTGATCTTCATCAGTAATTGCTTCAAGTTCTCTTCACTTTCAGCAAGCCAGGTTGTGTCATCTGCATATCGCAGGATGTTAATGAGTCTTCCTTCAATCCTGATAACCAGTTCTTCTTCATATAGTCCAGATTCTCGGATTATTTGCTCAGCATACAAATTGAATAGGTATGGTGAAATGATACAACCCTGACACACACCTCTCCTGACTTTAAACCATGTGGTGTCCCCTTATTCTGTTCGAATGACTGCCTCTTGATCTATGTACAGGTTCCTCCTGAGCACAATTAAGTGTTCTGGAATTCCCATTCTTCAAAATGTTTTCAATAATTTATTGTGGTCCACACAGACAAATGCATTTGCATAGTCAATAAAACACAGGTAAACATCTTTCTGGTATTCTCTGCTTTCAGCCAGGATCCATCTGACATCAGCAATGATATCCCTGGTTTTACATCCTATTCTGAATCCACACTGAATTTCTGGCAGTTCCCTGTTGATATACTGCTGCAGCCACTTTTGAAAGATCTTCAGCAAAATTTTACTTGTGCATGATATTAATGATGCTGTGTCTACTATGCTGGAAATGACAACTTGAAGAGGTTGGTGTTGCATTCATTGTCATGGTGTTGCATTCGTTGTCAAAAAGAACATTTCAAGATCTATTCTAAAGTACAACACTGTCAGTGATAAAATAATATCCATACACCTGCAAAGAAGACCAGTTAATATGACTATTATTCCAATTTACACACCAACTGCTAAGGCCATAGGTAAAGAAATTGAAGATTTTCACCAACTTCTGCAGTCTAAAATCGATCGAACATGCAATCAGGATGCATTGATAACTACTGGTGATTGGAATGCAAGAGTTACAAACAAAGAAGTATTGGTAGTTGGCAAATATGGCCTTGGTGATAGAAATGATGTCAGAGATTGCATGATAGAATTTTGCAAGACTGAAGACTTCTTCATTGCAAATACCTTTTTTCACTATGGACCTAGCCAGACTAAATACACAGGAATCAAACAGACTACATCTGTGGAAAGAGAGGATGGAAAAACTCAATATCATCAGTCAGAACAAGGCCAGGTGCCAACTGTGGAACAGACCATCAATTGCTTATATGCAAGTTCAAGTTGAAGCTGAAGAAAATTAGAACAAGTCCAGCAGAGCCAAAGTACGACCTTTAGTATATCCCACCTGAATTTAGAGACCATCTCAAGAATATATTTGACCTCGTTGATCACTAATGATCAAAGAGCAGACAAGTTGTGAAATGACAATAAGGACATCATACATGAAGAAAGCAACAGGTCTTTAAACAGACAGGAAAGGAAGTAAAGACCAAAATGGATATCAAAAGAGATTCTGAAACTTGCTTTTGGACGTCAAATAGCTAAGGCAAAAGGAAGAAATGATGAAGTAAAAAAGCTGAACAGAAGATTTCATAGGGCAGCTGAAGAAGACAAAGTATTTTAACAACACTTGCAAAGACCTGGAGATAGAAATTAATCTTTATCATATTTAAAATTGAGCACATGCAGCAGTTGCTTACCACATTCCAAAGAAGCATCAGCAACAAAGCTTGAAGAATGTATGTCTTCCAAGTGGAAGAAGATCTTGGGGACAATGTTGGAGCACCCTGTTATGATATGTTGCATTTTCTATGTAGTATCAGTGGTGTAGAGTGTGATATCGTTTGGAAAAACATATATAAACTATGTGTGAAAAGTGGTTCAGAAGGATTGGACACTGAAGTTTAAGTAAATTATTAACCAATTTATTTAGATTAATTCTTTTTATGTCTGCATAAGAGCTGCACATGAAAAAATTCCATGTTAGGCCAATCAGAACTTGTAAAATAATTACAAAATAAAATTATAATTGATAACAATGTAGTAACATTCTAATTGGCAGCATTTTAAAGGAAATACATAAAGTAATTACTCTCTAAAACTTAGAACTCTATTAGTGTACTTATTAGTCATAAAACTGAGTAGACTGAGCCAAACATTTTTATATAGTTGAATTAAAACAGAAGTTGCCATAGAGTTGACTCCAGAATTAGTGTTGACTATTTATATCTTCATTTACCTTTGAATTACTTTTTTACCATAAAAAGAGAAACTATCTAATTATTACTTTTACTAGATTCATAGAAACACTTGCTAATAGTTTATATCTTGATAAGGAGCCTGTTAACCCCACTGTCGTCGAGTCGATGGATAATGAGGAAGATCTAAATACAAGAGATTTTCTCCATCTACCTAATAAAAAATAGGACTGCTATACATGATTTTTCAAAAACCACAAAGCTAAGTACTTATTTGACCTTTGTTTGACAAAACATGTAACACAGATAATTAGGTAGGTAGATAAATATTTAGAAATATATATAGATGACAGATAGGCAGAGAGATAATCTGAGAGGATGTAACCAGAATTTAGTCCATGTGCATGAATCAAGTGTAGGGGATATTAAGTTTGTTTTTAATTTTCAAAAAATAATCTCCTTTTAAAATCTGTCTTTAAACTCATTGACTACAATTCATTACATAAATTTTGAAAGTAAGAACCTTCAAAAAAATAAAAACTAACTATAGTAGTAGCCATATAGGCAAATATTTGTAAAATAATAATTTTAAAAAAAGGCAAGATTCACAAAACCAGTGTTTACTAGTGTGACCTTAATCAATCACTAGCACCTCAATAAGAAGCCTTCATGGCACAATGGTTAAGCACTCAGCTGCTAACCAAAAGGTCAGTGGTTGTAACTCACCAGCCACTCTGCAGTAGAAACATACAGCAGACTGCTTCAGTACAGATTACAGCCCTGGAAACCCTATGGGGCAGTTCAACTCTGTCCTATAGACTCACTTGGAGTCAGAATCGACTGGACAGTGATGGTTGTTAGGTGGTGTTCTCACTTCAGTCTTACTTTCTACAAAACTGTAAAAAACAAACAAACAAAAAACTTAAATAACTAACAGTAGAAAGCAAGAGAAAAAAGGAAGGAAATAGAAAATGAAGAAATAGAACAAAAGCAATCATTTTAAAGAGTTATTCTGAAGATTAAACAACATAGTACATATAAAAATGATTTCATTATAATAGCCACATAAAATTTTAATTCTTATTTTATAAAAGTTGTTGTTTTATTATTTACCATTGGGTAGATTTAGACTCATGATGACTCCATGTGTGTCAGAGTTGAACTATGTTTCATAGGGTTTTCAAGATTGTGACTTTTGTGAAGCAGACTGCAAGGCCTGTCTCCCAAGGACCCTCTGGAAATGTTCAAACTGCCAAGCTTTTAGCGAGCAGTCAACCACTTAACATTTTGTGCTACCCAGGGACTCCCTGTTGCAGAAAATGCTTTATCAAATGTCATGGATTGAATTATGTCCCCCCAAAAATATGTGTATCAGTTTGGCTGGGCCATGATTCCCTGTATTGTGTGATTTTCCTATATGTTGTAAATCCTACCTCTATGATGTTAATGAGGGGGGATGGGAGGCAGTTGTGTTAGTGAGTCAGGACTCAATCTACAAGATTGGATTGTGTCTTGAGGCCATCTCTTTTGAGATATAAAAGAGAGAAGGGAGCAGAGAGACAGGGGGACCTCATACCACCTAGAAGGAGTACTGGGGACAGAGCAAGTCCTTTGGACCTGGGGTCCCTGCACAGAGAAGCTCCTAGTCCAGGGGAAGATTGATGAGAAAGCCAACAGAGAGAGAAAGGCTTCCCCTGGAGCTGATGCCCTGAATTTGGACTTTTAGCCTACTTTACTGTGAGGAAATAAACTCTTTGTTAAAGCCATCCGTTTGTGGTATTTCTGTTATAGCAGCACTAGATGACTAAGACATCAAGTATCACATCTAAAATATCAAAGCAAGTAAAATATTACTGAAAGATTTACTATTACATGCCTAAGAACCAAATTATAGGGGACTGAAAACAGTCTCAGCTTTTTGAATTATATTCCCCGAAATTATATGTCTACTTGGCTGGGCCATGATTCCCAGTGGTTTGGCAGTTATGTAATAATATAATCATCCCCCATAATGTGATCTGATGTGAACAGCCTAACAGTTGTAAGGGGATTAGGATGGGATGCAATACCCTTACTCGGGTCACAGCTCTGATCCAATGTAAGGGGAGTTTCCCTGGGGTGTAGCCTGCATCACCTTTTATCTTACAAGAGATAAAAGGAAAGAGAAGTGACCAGAGAGTGAGGGACCTCCTACCACCAAGAAAGAAGAGACAGTAGTGGATCATGTCTTTGGGCCCAGGGGAAGATTGATGACAAAGACCCCCAGATCTGACAGAGAAAGATTTCCCCTGGAGCTGGCACCCTGAATTTGGACTTCTAGCCACCTCAATTGTGAGAGAATAAATTTATGTTTGTTAAAGCCATCCACTTGTGTTATTTCTGTTACAGCAGCACTAGATAACTAAGACAGAGCTATATACATTAAAACCAACCATCATTCTTTGTAACTCTAAATATTGATTTAATTTATTATATGCCTAAAATAAAGATACTTTGACCCATATATAATTGTATTAGTCAGGATGCATTGAGGTTAAAAAAAAAAAAATAATTGAAGTGTCTTAACACAAGAAAAAAAATTCTCTCACACAGTACATATCATATCTGGGTTAGCAGTGGCACTCTGTTCATCTTAATGTCTATGGGATCCAAATTTATAGTAACAAACATCACATAATCTTCCAACCTCACTGCAGTGCAATAGATCACTTTTGTGTGAACTTTCTCAGCATAGTCTTGTAATTTCCATGCAAATGATTGGGTGGGACTGTGCAAATAGGGTAATTGTGGCCAACCAAGGGGGACTGGTCAGTTTTGTCATCCTTCTGGGCTTGAAATGAGCCACACCACAGGTGAGAAAGAGAAGATACCACCACCACCAAGGAAGAAGAGCCATTGTGTCCTTTGGACTCAGGATCCCTGGGCAGAGAGCTCCTAGAACCAGGAGACAGAGAGGAACAGCTCGAGAAGTACTGGCAGAGAAACAATAGCAGGAGATGGCAGGAGATGACTTGGTGGGCTTTCTGGTCCATGGAGTGAGAACGCTGAGTGCCTTTGGGTAGGAGGCTTGCTGGTGGAATAAGATGTCTTTGGGCACTCATTGGCAAAGCTAAAAGATCTTTGTAACACTTGTCCAAGCAGGACAGAGGCCAAGGGGCCAGAGAGAGGCAGGCCTGTGGCACAGCTGGGAAGAGGCTGTCCTGATGCAAAAAATGTATCCTGAGCATTCCTCAACCTGAATTGTAACCTGCTACTTTCCTGATAAACCCCATAATAGTGAGTATTATTGGTGAGTTCTGTGTGGTCATTGCAATGAATTATCAGATCCAGAAAAGAAGTAGAGAGTGCCGTGGGAGGGACCGTTGTTTTCAGAATTGGTAAAGAATTGGAGAGATGAGGCATGTCTGACCTCCATTTCATAGGAATCAGCTTTGGGCTGTTGATCTTGATTCTCCTTCCCCTGTGTGAAGTTAGAGGAGGACAGACATGCCCCAACTCCATTTTTACAATCACCAAGACAAAGGCAAAATAACATGGAAAATCATACACAGATTATTAAATCTGGAAAGAGTAAGAGCCATTTCACTCGTATGATAATGGATGAAAGAAAATCACATGGCCTTACCAAAGCTCAAAGGAAAAATTCAATCTTACCATATGCCAGAAAGAAGACAAATATATAGTTGTGAATAGCTCTATGAATACTACAGATATTTTATATTGCTGGATTCAAGGTGTACCTGCTTGCCCATTCAATAAAACTGAAAAATAAAAGTTCATTGATTTTTTTTCCTTTCTTAAATTACACTTGAGAAAATATATCAAGACATTTAAATAAGCAAGAAGATATTAATTGTTACATGTGTACTGTTCATAAAAACCACAGTTAGTTTTAATGTAGCTGACACAGTGGCTGCCACAATGAGCTCAAACACAGTAATGATTTTGAGAATGGCAGAGGATTGGGCACTATTTCGTTCTGTTATACATAAGGTCTCTATGAGTAGGAACCAACTCTCCAGTTCCTAACAATAACAACAGTTTCAATCTGTCACACCTAATAGCAGGAGACTGTTGTTTGACAAAAGAGGTAACATAGCAATTCTTCATCCTGTTTAAAATCCATGAAGCCATATCTAGAAAGACAAATGCTTATTAATTTCTAAATTGCTTTATTGACTCTAACAACAAAAACACAGGCTTTATAGGCTGTAATACAATTAAAGTTAATTTTCTTTATCCTATTTAGTTGTAAAGATAACTTTGAGTAGTTTTATGTACTATAGATTTTTTGTAAATAATATATGGGATTGTTGAAGAACGTGAGCAATTGTCAAATAAGCACATTTTCCATGAAAAGGTGCTTTGATGGTGGAAGAAGTTTATTACAATCCACATTATATTAAATGCATAGGCCTCTATGCATTCTACTGGTTAGTTTGTGTTCTGAATAATGGGAGGTGGGGGATTATTGCAAAAATGTTCCAATTTTCTACCTTCCATGTATCTACAGGCTTTGCTATGTGATTTTGTAGTTTCTCCTATCAAATGACACAGTCCATTTCTCTACTTTATAAATCTGAACTGGCTTATAAGCTACACTGACCAACTGAATACAGCATAATGGACACTGTGTCATTTCAGAGCTTGAAAAGGTCAACAAGCCTTGTGCACTTTAGCTCTTTCTCTAGAAAGAGCCATGTCTGTCCAAGTCCAAGGACCATTACAAAGTCATCAGTATATATTAGCATTACAAACAGGCAAAACCATTGAAAGCTTCACCTTTTCATTGATTGGCTAGAAACTGTGATCTTACATTTTGAATCGTCTTTCTTAACAATCATTGATACAGGTTTCAGTAACAACAGTCAGGAGTGTCTTCATTGGTCCAACAAATTTCTATTCACTAAATGCTAATAGAAAAAGAGTGGAAAGTCTTTTTTGTGTTCTGTTTGATTGGCTTTATGTGAAAGTTTCCCTAAAAGATATTTTCAAAGATTATCTTAGCTACTGTCTTTATACCTCAGGGCCCAGTTGATGTGGACATGTGAGTCTGAGTCTTTGTGAGTCCCTGTGAGCCCATATCCAGCTGGGTCACATTCTCTACGCTCAAGGACAGGGAAAAATAACTTCAATATTATTTCCTAAATCATTCCCTCCTCTTGATTGGAGATTGGAGATAACACATCAATGATCAATACCTGGACTTAGTTTAGCTCCTAGATGGTGGCCATTGCAGGCTCTTTAAACTCACGGTGCTGGTTTTCCACCAGATACTATCTGGTTCTTTACTAGGTTATTAAGTAAGAGCAACGTTCTCAACAATTCAATTGAATGGGGTGAGCAGATTCAATGTACATCAACATTTTAGCCTAAGGCCTTCTTTTGCCCTTTAGGTGTGTAAGACAATAGAAGATAAATTTTATTATGTCTAATACTGTCAGAAAGTAGATTAATAATATTACTATTCCTTGTAATAGTGATCTAGCCTGTGTACTTATTCCTGATGGTAAGCAACTGAAAAAATTTGGTGTTTGTAAGAGTGTTAGAGTGTGGAACTAAGTAGCTTGCTGTCTAATTCTGCAGCACAGACTATACTATCTTGGACTAATAAAAAAAAAATCTAAGGTTATTTTATTATCTCATGTTACCTTGGCTTATGAGATCAGAGATCACTGTTGTGCTTCCATCTCACTAGCAAGTTCATCTGCTATTTGTCTCATAGTGACTGAAAAATTTTCTTAAAGATTTCTCCAGTTTAACTATATATAACTAGGAATTAAATCTACCAAGCATATCCTGAGTATAGGACAAATGGGTTTTCTTCTGACTTTCATTTTACAATGTGTAACAATTTTAACATTACCTTTCAGTATTTACTAGCATTATTACTATGAATATATAAAAATAATCCTAAGGTTTCCCAAGCACATTGTCCACGCATTCGTCAGGAATCTAAACAAGAGATTGCCCACATAAACTCAGTATCAGTTGGAAAGGCATCATTTAAATTAGTATAGTTGGATCTATCACACATAAAGAGAACTCAAAGTTTGTCTAGAGAAAACAGAAGTTATAGAAAAATTTACATGTGACAAATGAGTTTTCATTAGAGAACTAATGATTAGCAAGATAATACAGAATGGACATTTCCTGTAGGGGGTCTTCAGTTAATCTCTTTAAAACATACTAAACGTTCTCCCTGAGGGCAAGCTGTCCCTCTTTGGTTACCTATTAATAGTCATGAGTCACTTTCTCAGAAGCAGAAGTAGAACCTAAGACAAAAATAGAATCTGAGCCATAGGGTTGATCTGAAGCAGAAGTGGAGCATAAGACGAAATGGAGTCTGAGCCATGAGGTCGATCTCCTCTGAGAACCTGGTTTCTTCAAGATACATAACTTTCTGCATCCTAAGAGGGTGACAGTTTGATTACAAACATTAAACAAGTATTTCATAAGACACTGTCTTAAAGACTGATTAAATGAATTACTGATTTACCTTGAAAGTAACTCAGTCTGATCTTTTAAGTTTCTTAAACCAGACTGAATTCTTCAAAAAAAAGCACAATGCCCAGAGGAAAATAGTCTTATTAGTTTATATGGACCATTGATTGACTCAAAGTGGCTTCAAGAACCATTTTTTTTTTTCTCTTAAAGCTTGAGGTTCAAAAGGACACCCAAAGGTGATGTCTGTGTAGGTTGCCTCAACCTCCATGAAACCAGAAATCTGATTTCCAGGAGAATTATATACTAGTCTCTTATCATTCTTTCCTTTGGATCATGATCTTGCTATAGAATCTTTTATCAAAAATGTTCAATGAATGGTAATTAGGCACTATCTGGTTTTTAAGATCCCAGGCACCATACAATAACTAGCAAGTAAAAAGGAAACACTAACAATAATAGGCAAATTACCTGAAATAACCAATGAAACCATGACCTTAAGGTCTTTGAACCAAGGAAATAAATCTCATTAAGTATTTTTCTATACATAAGCAACATTAGTGACTTTTTCATGTGCCTCAACAGCAACTACATTCTGAAAAACCTCAGATTGAGTATTAATATAAATACAGGAACATTAATCTATGAAGGCACAAACTGTTTCTTGAGAGACTAACAGGAAAGCTAATATTATTCTATTTTGTAAAATCATATCTTAAATTTCAGATACTTCTCTTGTCATGACATTTACTACTTTGTTAAGTTTACCAACAAGAACTTCTAATTCAAGAGTTACAATATCTAAACTCATTTGTCAGATAATTTAGGAGAAAGGAAAATAGTTTCTTATATCCAGAAATTAGGACCTTAAAACATCAGCAATATTCCCACATGAAAAAACAAGTTTCCTTTAGTTTATTCAGTCTTATGTAGTTGATTTCTGTTCCACATGATTCTGGATCTACAATTAATAAACAAGGAAAATAACCCTGAATGCCCCAAAGACAGCAGACAGTATCAAAACATATACAAAACAGGACAGGATGGTTCCAGTAGGTGTCCAAAATAAAACACTAGATGACTTTCCAGTAGAAGAAAAGGCACTAGAACTACCTGACTGGGAATTCAAATCTCTGATATTAAGAATTATCCAAGAGTTAAAGCAAAAAGCAGACAAAAATTAGGAAAAAATAGACAAATTCATGGAAAAGGCAGACAAATTCATGGAAAATATAGACAAAAATTAAGGAAGAATTCAAGAAAATTATACAGGAACAAAATGCAAAAAAAAATTTACAACTAGAAATCATACAAAAACAACTATAAGAAATCCAAAAGATAAACAAGATTTCAGAAATGGACAGAGTCATAGAAGGGCTGAGGAGCAGGTTTGAAATGATGGAAGACAGGATCAGTGAAATTGAAGACAAACACTTGGATACAACTCTGAGGAAAAATCAGAAAAAAGAATGAAGAAACCCTGAGAATTATGTGGGATACAATCAAAAGCAAAAATCTGTGAGTGGTCAGAGTTCCAGAACAGAGGGAGAAAACAGAAAACACAGACAGGATCATTAAATAACTGCTGACAGAAAACTTCACCAATATCATGAAAGATGAAAACCTGACCATCCAAAGAAACCCCATATAAGATAGACCCCAAAAGAAAATCTTCAAGGCATATCATAATCACACTCGCTAAAATGAAAGACAAACAAACAATCTTGAGAGCAGCTCGAGAAAAACAAGAAGTCACATATAGAAGAGAAACAATAAGACTAAGCTCAGACTATTCAGCAGAAACCATGCAGGCAAGAAGGCAATGGGATGATATATATATAACCTTGAAAGAAAAAAGAAAGGCCATCCAAGAATAATATATCCTGCAAAACTCTTGTTTAAATATGATGGTGAAATTAGGTCATTTCCAGATAAACAGAAATTAAAGTACTTGTAAAAACCAAACCCAACTTATAAGAATTACTACAGAGAGTCCTTTGATCAGAGAACAAACAACATCAGACCACGGGCTGAATCTAGGACACAGGACTGTACCAGCCAGATACCAACCTGGGAAATGAACTCTTAAGGACTACCCAAAAACAAAAGAATCACAACAGGGAACCATAGAGGTTGATCTGTAAATGACAACAACATCAGAACAATAAAAGAGGGGATAAACAGTGTAGGTATGGAACCTCCTAATGGAGAGGAAGGCAAAGTGGTACAAAGTAAAAATAGACTGGTTCAAACCTCGGAAGATAAGGGTAAATTTCAAGATAACCACAGAGAAAGTTACCAAACCTACTCATCAAAATAGAGAAACATAAAGTCTCAGTAAAAACTAAATGTATGAAAACAAAAGAAATGAAAAAATAATTCACAAGCAAAAGGAATTCAGCACAGGAGAATTAGAGGAACAAAGAAAACATCAGCACCACAAAAAAAGCACTACAAAATGACAGCAATAAACTCACACCTATTAATAATTACACTAAATGTAATGACTTAAATGCACCTGTAAAGAGACAGAGTGACAGAAAGTATAAAAAGACAGTATCCATCAATATGCTGTCTACAAGAGACACATCTTAGAAACAAAGATGTAAATTTATTAAAAATCAAAGGATGGAAAAAAAATGTCTCAAGCAAATAGCTACCAAAAAAGAGCAGAAGGGGCAATACTAATCTCAGATAAAATAAACTTTAAAACAAAATACACCATAGAAGACAAAGAATGACACTGTATAATGATTAAGGGGATGATCCATTATGAAGACACAACCGTAATAAACATCTAAGCACCCAGTGAAAGGGCTCCAAAATACATAAAACACACTCTAACAGCACTGAAAAGAGAAACCGACAGTTCCACAGTAATAGTAGGAGACTTCAACACACCACTCTCAGTAAAGGACAGAACATTTAGAAAGAAACTCAAAAAAGATACAGAAGCCCTAAAGGGCACAATCAGCCAACTTGACCTCATAGACATATATAGAACACTTCACCCAACAGCTGCAAAGTACACATTCTTTTCCAACACACATGGAATGTTCTCCAAAATAGACCACATCTTACACCACAGAGCAACCCTGAACAAGATGCAAAACGTTTAGATAATACAAAGTATCTTCTCTGACTACAATGCCATGAAGGTACAAATTAACAACAGGAAGAGCAAGGAATAAAATCAATTACATGGAAACTGAATAACCCTCTTTTTACAAACCACTGGGAAATAGAAAATATCAGAGATGGAATCAAAAAATTCTTAGAGTCAAACGAAAATGAAAACAGTTCATACCAAAACCTTTGGGACACAGCAATGGCAGTCCTCAGAGGACAATTCATACCTATAAATGCACACATCAAAAAAGAAGAAAGGGACAAAATCAAAACATTAACTACTGAACTCAAACAAACAGAAAGAGAATGGCCAAATAAGCCCATAGCCACTAGAAGAAAGGAAATAATAAAGATGAGAGCAGAAATAAATGAAATAGAGAATAGGAAAACAATAGAAATAATCACCTGATCTTTGACAAGGGCCCAAAGTCCATCAAATGAGGAAAAGATTGTCTTTTTAACAAATGGTTCTGGTAAAACTGGATGTCCATCTGCAAGAAAATGAAACAGGACCTTTATCTCACACCATACAAAAAAACTAATTCAAAATGGGTCTAAGACCTAAATATAAAACCAAAAACTATAAAGTTCATAGAAGAAAAAATAGGATCAACACCAGACGCCGTAATATATGGCATTAACAGGATACAAACCATAATAAACAACACACAAACTCCAGAAGATAAGCTAGATAACTGGGATGTTCTAAAAATTAAACACTTATGCTCATCAAAAGACTTCACCAAAAGAGTAAAAAGAGAACCTACAGACCGCAAAAAAAATTTCTGGACATTACAAGTCAGACAAAGGTCTAATCTCCATAATCTACAAGAAAATCCAACACCTCTACAACAAAAAGACAAATAATCCAATTAAAAAATGGGCAAAGGACCTGAACAGACACTTCATCAAAGAAGACATTCAAACAGCCAACAGACACATGAGGAAATGCTCGCGATCACTAGCCATTAGAGAAATGCAAATTAAAACCACAACCAGAGACCATCTCACCCCGGCATTACTGGTACAAATCAAAAACGCTGGAAATAACAAATGTTGGAGAGGCTGCAGGGAGATTGGAACTCCTATGCACTGCTGGTGGGAATGCATAATGATACAATGATTTTGGAAAATGATATGGTGCTTCCTTAGAAAGCTAGAAATAGAAATACCATATGATCCAGCAATCCCGCTCCATGGAATATATCCTAGAGAAATCAGAGCCATCATGTGAATAGACATATGCATACCCATATTCATTGCAGCATTGTTCACAATAGCAAAATGATGGAAACAACCTAGATGCCTATCAACAGATGAATGGACAAATAAACTATGGAGTATTATGCAAAGATAAAGAACAATGATGAATCTGTGAAGCATCTCATAACATGGATGAAACCCGAGGACATTTATGCTGAGTGGAATAAGTCAATCACAAAAGGACAAATATTGCATGAGACCTTTACTGAAAAAACTCATGAAAAGGTTCACACACAAAAAGTAACAATCTTTGTTGGTTACGAGGGATTGGGAGGGAAACTAAACAGACAATATATAAGTGGTAACTTTGGTGAAGGGTAAAACAGTACACAGTACTGGGGAAGCCAGCACAACTTGTACAAGGAAAGGTCATGGAAGCTCCATAGAAACATCTAAACTCCCTGAGGGACTGAATTTCTGGGCGGAGGGCTGTGGGGACCATGGTCTTGGGGAACATCTAGCTTAATTGGCATAACACTGTTTATAAAGAAAATGTTCTACATTCTACCTTGGTGAGTAGTGTCTGGGGTCTTAAAAGCCAGTGAGCAGCCATCTAAGATACTCCACTGGTCTCATCCCTTCAGGAGCAAGTAAGAATGAAGAAAACAAGATACAAGGAAAAGATTAGTCCAAAGGACTGATGGACCACAACTACCACGGCCTCCATCAGACTGAGTCCAGTAGAACTAGATGGTATCCAGCAACCACCACTGACTGCTCTGACAGGGATCACTATAGAGGATCCCGGACAGAGCTGAGGAAAAATGTAGAACAAAATTCTAACTCACAAAAAAAGACCAGACTTACTGGCCTGACAGAGACTGGAGAAACCTCGAGAGTATGGCCCCTGGACACCCTTTTAGGTCTGTAATGAAGTCACTCCCAAGGTTCACCGTTCAGCCAAAAATTAGACAGCCCCATAAAACAAAATGAGACTAATGGGGCAAAACAGTCCAAGGACAAGGACTAGAAGGCAGGAGGGAATAGGAAAGCTGGTAATAGGGAACCCAAGGTTGAGAAGGGACAGTGTTGACATGTTGTGTGGTTGTTAACCATCGTCCTAAAACAATATTTGTACTAACTGTTTAATGAGAAACTATTTGTTCTGTAAAACCTTCATCTAAAGTACAATTAAAAAAAAAAGAAAGAACAAAATTTCATAGATAAATGATGTGAATTCCTCAAACTACTGGCTTTAATAATGTTAGATTCAAAAATAAAGTTGCAACCAAGTTAACAGTATAGAAACAAAATCGTAACACTTCATGCGTTTGTCGTCCAATATTAGGCAAAAACATGAGAGAAAATACAAACATACAAATTTTAACTCAAAGAGAATCAGGTACTTCTCTTGATTTTGACAACACATTCCGTGTAATTTATAACATGTTAAATAAACCTTCTTAGCACTTTTATAAAAATTCTTGTTGCTTTCCATGATGTTTCAGTTGTCAGGAGTTGGTTATAAGTCAGCATGAAACAATACTTAAGTTATTTTAACCAACGATCTTAAAGGTAAAAAGCTTTCTTTTCTAAAAGCCATTTTACTTGGTTTTTGGCTCAGGAATCCTATACTAATGAAAGGCCCAACCTTTGGCTTCCAGGCAGATTACAGAAAGAATAAATTAATTCTTTAACTCAGAAATCAAAGAAAATTTTGTTATTTTAACAGTGCAAAGCCTAATTCTTTGTTTTATATGCAACTTAGCATTAAAACTCCTAAAAATCTCATAAATTAAACCATTAAACTTTAGTCAGGCAGATAAAACTTGACCATATCAAATAAATTTGTTTTTCGATAAACCTCTTAAACTTTGCCTTTGCTGCATATCTCTTATAGTGCATCCCCGTAATGGCAAAAGTGAACTCACTTATTAGCAGACTTAAATATATATATACATTCTTCTTCTTGTGGCATAAAAAGCCAAAGTATCTAAACTTAAATTATGACAAATATCTATTAACTCAATTTAATATCTGAAAGTTACCTAAAATGTCTTTGGAATTATTTTAAGCCTGTATACCATAAAACATACCGTTGAAATAAAGTTTGTTTAAACATTCCAAGTTTTCATTTACTTTTACCATTTCTCATATTTTTCCTCATCTAATTTTAGTCCTTAAAGATTTTATTAACTGGCTTTGGAAATCAAGAAGTCTCTGCACAAATGACCAATTCATTGATATGGATATAACCTTAAGTGTCTGGCTAGGAGTGGAAACATTTTTCCAGGGCACTTCAGGTGTGTCTCATTGTGTTTTTTATTGTTGGACTTCTTAGAGTTCCCCTATAATAGAGAGAACTTGTTTACAGTTCTATGATAGGGATCCACCTAATTTCTGATGACTCCAGCAAAGCAATTTTTCTTATCTGTTGTCTTAAAAAGATCTCCACCTAGTTGTAAAGGTTCATTCAAAAGATTCCCTGGAGTTTTATGACCTTGGAGACTGTGGGCTGGGGGCTGAGGAGGCCTGATCTGGCTCTGCCCTCACTCTCTTGACCCTTGGAATACATTTACATATGTTTAAGTTGACCTAGGCACTTCAAAGGGCAAAAGATAACATTTCTTTCTCTTTACTATTCTAGAACTGCTACTTTAAGACAAAACTATCCTTTCTCCTTAAATAAAACACATTTCATATGATATCTAGCTTAGGTTACTCCGGAAGATTTTCCTTTTAAGATTGACATAGTATAGAACATAAAGATCTTAGTGTACTTTTCAAATAGACCAAATTATATCAAAGTTTCTCCAAGCAGCTATTAAAAATCTAAATCATAAGACAGACACAAGATACAGTTTTCTCTGGATGAAGAAAGAACTGAGGTTCTATGACTAGCCTTACAAAAAACAGCAATTCTAGCCATAACCTCCAACCTAATATAAGACACAATGCTCTAGACCAGAAGCAAGCTATTTTAGGACAAAAGGAGACAGAAAGACCACATATACTCACCAGATAACACCACACAAAACAAGGATATGAAGATTCTAGTTTCTTAAAGTGCATGTAGCAATTTTTGTTAAGATTGACTCAATTCAATGGAAAAAACAGGTTCTAGATAAAACTTATTGTCAGAGGCTCAGATGGAGGAATATTAGACCTTTTGGCAAAAGCTGAGCATCAAGCAAAATTTCCCTAAATAAGAAAGAAGGGACAGCACAAATGAAAGCTCATTTTCCCAAAGTAGTCACTGAAACTCCATATTAGTTCTAGTATACTCAGTTTATAATGTTTTTAAATATGAACCCCAAACCAGTGCCTTGGTACATTTATCAAAGTTGTTAAGCTCTAAGCTTCAAGCTTTTGGTTTCCTTCTTTCTGAACTTAATTCATTCTGCTGGCTAGAGACTTAGTCTCTTATTTTAGACCTTAAATAGCCTAGTTCCTTCAACTGGAAAGTACTTTAGAGTAGCTACTGATGATTTTAATTTTAACATTTTGGTTCTTTGAAACTATATCATAAAACAGGTACAAAACTACCACTTCTCCCTGCAAATTTCATAACACAGGTCAGGAGCTGCCACCTCCCCCTGATAATTTGGCAAAACAGAGTATTATTTTCCAGGTTTTCTTTGAGCCACAAAAAGACCGGAATTTTGTGGTTTATAGTGACTCAAAGCTCTTTGAAAATAGAATTACCTCTTTAACGTTTCAAACGTCTGAATCCAGACTTAACTGCAGTACACCTAAAGCCAAAAGAGTTAGTAAAAGTCACTCTTAACCAAAAGATCAAGCAAAAATCTAAGAAATATTCTCCTTAATCAAACAACTGGTTTTTCAAACAAACATGCCAAAAAGAACTTAAGAAAACACGAGAAAGAGAACAAAAAAGATTAAGCAAAGTCTTGTTTTCCGAGGGCACTCACCTTGTCAGTGTCGAAGGGGCATGGAGTGGGAATATGTGGGTCCAGAAGATAGGACCTCTGTTTACTAGCTTCTGCTCCGTAGTTCAGGTCTCCTCAAGGTTAACTGGATTTGTAGCTTCAGAAATCCTTGAAGACTATGCCATTAACTGTTGTAGGGGTAAAACATCACAAAGTTTAGTAAAGCAAAAAAAATGTTTTATTTGGCATATATTCAAAAAGGACAACCATACTGCCAGAATCATGTCTGCCCAAGTTCAAGGAAATATCACAGAACAGACAAAAGTGGGAAAATGAACAAGCATGCTGCTACAGCCAAGTCTGTCCGAGTCCAAAGAATATTACAGAATAGGCAAGAATGGGAAAACAGACAAGCATACTGCCAGAGTCACGTCTGCCCGTGTCCCTATAGCATCAGTTTTGATTATAATTAATCCAAAGAACTTTAAAATGTCTGTGAGAACTTGGCTCTTGGAAGTATTTAATGTTGGCTAATGTACACATGGAGTCCTGGTGGAGCAGTGGTTAACAGCTATGGCTGCTAACCAAAGGGTTGGCAGTTTGAATCCACCAGCTGCTCCTTGGAAACCTTGTGGGGCAGTTCTACTCTGCCCTCCAAGGTCACTATGAGTTGGAGTCGACTGAACGTCAATGGGTTAATGCACATATAGATCCCTGGGTGGCCCAAATGGTTTGTACTCAATTATTAACCAAAAGATTGGCTGTTCTAACCTACCCAGTGGCACCACAAAAGAAAGGACTGTTGATCTGCTTCACTAAAGATTACAGCCAAGAAAATCCTATGGAGCTCAGGTCTACTCTGTAACACATGGGGTTCCCATGAGTCAGAGTTGACTCAACACTAACTGGTTTGGTTTTGGTTTTAATGCACATATTCAGGAACATTTCAGCTATATGCATTTTTTCCAGTGAATTTTTTTGAGAAAATACATGTTTACATAGACTAGGCTATGTGATCTTGATAATATAAAGTTTAGAGACACCACACAAATATTAAGAAGTAGTAATTTTAATATATTTCTAGAAAATAGTTTTATCCTTCCTACCTGAATTTCATTTACCCTTATTCCATCTTTTTTTGTGCAATATGTAAGAACAGAACACTCGAAACATATTAAGCCATTGATTTTACTAATCTGGAAGAAGAAAGACTTAATTCTATGGTATACTTATGAGATGTTACTTAGAATGTTTTATTTTACATGGAGAATATTTATATTTATAAAGGAATGTGCAGAAATATAGAAAACTATAAGTGGGAAAATGGGAGCAAGAGCTGTTTGCTCTCTAAGCTCAATACATTTTAAGAGAAAACCTTGTACTTTTTATTTACAAAATTTATCGGAGTTCCTAACAATATTAATGACTCAAATGATGTCTCTTGAATGACTTAAATAACGAATGGATGAATTTCATATATGTTTATTTCTTACGTTGTTGTTCTTGTCAGGTGCCTTTGAATCGATTCCAACTCATAGTAACCCTATGTACAACAGAACAAAACACTTCCTGGTCCTGCACCATCCTCATGATGGTTGTTATGCTTGAGCCCATTATTGCAGCCACAGTGGCAATCCATCTCGTTGAGGGTCCTCCTCTTTTTCGCTGATCTTCTACTTTACCAAGCATGATGCACTTCTCCAGGGACTGATCCCTCCTCAGAACATGTCCAAAGTATGTGAGACATAGTCTCCCCATCATTGCTTGTAAGGAGTATTCAGGCTGTACTTCTTCCAAGACAGACTTGTTTGTTCTTTTGGCTGTCCATGGTATATTTAATATTCTTTGCTAACAACAATTCAAAGGCACCAATTCTTCTTTGGTCTTCCTTATTCCCCGTCCAGTGTGATACGGCCCAAGAGCTGATCCACAGAATGAGAGAGCTGAGTACCTTCCGACCAAAGTTTACTGGCAGTAGGGTGCCTCCAGGAACTTACTGGCAGAGCTAAAGAGCTTTGTAACACTTGCCCGAGCAGGGCAGAGACTGGGCCAGTCCAACAGGCCAAGGGAGCAAGAGGCCAGCCAACCAGGAAGAAGAAGCTGAAGAGACAAGGAGCATGGTAAGCAGAGATGCCTCAGTCTAAAAGGGTAGGGCCACTACCACTGGGGTCTCAAAGGGTGGAACCACAACCTGCAGGATCTCAAAGGATGGGGACATAGCCTTCTAGGTTTCAAAAAGTCAGATGTTCACCCACTTGTTTCCACAGTATGGGGCTGCATTTCATGAATGCAAGTGAGATGAGGCTGGATACATTGTCCAAAGCTGAGGGGTCAGTGTGCTGTCTTAGGCTGGGTTCTCTAGAGAAGCAAAACCACTGGAGGTTATATATATATATATATATAGAGAGAGAGAGAGAGAGAGAGATTTAGCTCAAGGAAATGACTCATATGGTTGTAGAGGCTAGCAAGACTCCAGTCTATGGGTCAGGCAACAGGTGTCAAGCTGGAGGCTTCTCCTGATTCATGTAGCTGCAGGGGCTGATGAACTCAAGATCCACAGATCAGTTAGACAGTAGGCTGTTGGCTCAAGGCTTCAAAGGCTGACAAATCAAGATTGGCAGGTAAGACGGCAGGCTACCGGCCCAAGTCCCAAGAACTGGAGGTCAGATGCTGATGAGCCAAATGCAACATCCAGAGTAGAGCAAAAGCCAGTGAGTTTTGCCAGAAAGTCTCCATATATTGGATGCAAACTATACCCCCAAGGAAATTCCTTTCAGCTGATCGGCTATTCATAGCAGATCTTGTCAAGGAGGTGATTACATTATACCAATTCTCATCACAGAGGTGATCACATCATTATACGACTGCCAAACTACATCATAACTGCCAAACCACTGAGAATCATGGCTTAGCCAAGCTGACACACAACCTTAATGATTATAGTTGCTGCTATGCACAAGAGGCAGAAGAAAGGGTCTTCTGGGGGGTGAGGGGGTGGGACACCATTCAGATGAACTAGGACGGTGTGACAGACCAAAGCAGAGGGAACAGAATTGCCATTTCAGTGTCCCTGGAAGGCAGAGCTGAAGCCCAGGGCCTAGATGCCTCCACCCACTATTTGGACAGTATGGCCAACACTCAGAGTCTGGAGGGCAGGGCCATTACCTAAGTGATCTTAGGGAACAGAGGATTATTTTCAACCTTTGAGAGCTAATGTAATGTGTTCTGTTGGGTTTTGGACTTTCTTTGTGCCTGTTATCCCTTTGTAATGGAAATGTCTACCTTGTGCCTGTTCCACCATTGTACTTTGGAAGCAGATAACTTGTGTTCTAGATTTCACAGATGAAGAGGAATTTTGTGGAAGATGAGATTTTGGACTTGGAGTTGATTTTAAGACTTTTGGGATGATATGATGGCATGAATGTGCTTTACAAGTGGCAAGGACATGAATTTTTGGAGGCCAAAATGTGGAATGTTATGGGTTGAATTGTGTTCCCCCAAAATATGTGTCAACTTGGCAAGGCCATGATTCCCAGTATTGTGTGGTTGTCCACCATTTTACAATCAGATATGATTGTCCTAGATGTTGTAAATCTTAACCTCTAGGATGTTAGGGAAGATAGAGGTAGTTATATTAATGAGGCAGTACTGAATCCACAAGATTAGGTTGTATCTTGAGCTGATCTCTTTTGATATATAAAAGAGAGAATCAACTGGAAAGGAGAGGGAACACGTTACTATCAAGCAAGAAGAGCCAGGAGTGAAGAACGTCCTGTGGACGTGGGGTCTCTGTTCTGAGATGCTCCTCGACCAGGGGAAGATAGTTGACAAGGGCTTTTCCCCAGAGATGACACTGAGAGAAAGACTTCCCTTGGAGGTGGCACCCTGAATTAGGACTTCTGGCCTCCTAAACTGTGAGAGAGTAAACTTCTGTTTGTTAAAGCCATCCGCTTGTGCTATTTCTGTTATAGCAGCACTGGATAATGAAGACACAGGCTCTTGAAATTGGAAAGTCATATGTGAAAGAGATATCTAGAACAACTAGATCCCAGGATAATTTTAGTACTCAAACTGAGTTGCCTGCTCCCAATACTGGTGGAAGAGTTAGGGTCACCTAACTGACAACCTCAGTGAGCCCTGGTGGCACAGGGGTTAAAGCACATAGTCGCTAACTGCAAGGTGTGCAGTTTGAAACTAACAGCTGCTTGTAGGGAGTAAAATGTGGCATTCTACATCTGTAAAGATTACAGCTTTGGAAACCGTATGGGGCAGTCCTACCCTGTCAAACAGGTTCACTATGAGTCAGAATCGACTTGAAGGTAGTGGTTTAATTGACAACACCAACAGAATCACATACAGGAGAGACATTTCCAGAAGTCAGGTTATGAAAAGAAGAAGAAGAAAAAAAAACAAAAAACTTTAGTATAATGAATTTTTTATTTAATTTTTTTGATAACCCTATGCAGTGAGGGTTCCAATTTGCTTATTTGTTTTTTTAATTTACATACGAGGAGACTAAGTGAGACAAGATTAGACTACTAGTTTATCTGACTCCAGAGACAGCCCTCCTAATGATTACACTTAATGAGTTCTTATGCTGTGTCATGGATTAAGTTGTGTCCCCCAAAAATATCTGTCAGCTTGGCTGGGTCATGATTCTCAATATTGTATGATTGTGTAATCTGATGTGATTTCCTTATGTGTTGTAAACTCTATCACTATGATGAGGTTATATGTGATCTCCTTATGTGTTGTAAATTCTGTCACTGTGATGAGGTTATACTAATGAGGTTTACAAGACTATACTGTGTCTTAATCCAATCTCTTTTGAGATATAAAAGAGAGAAGCCAGCAGAGACACATGGGAACCTCGCACCACCAAGAAAGCAGTGCCGGGAGCAGAGCGCGTCCGTTGGACCTGAGGTTCCTGCACTGAGATGCTCCCAGACCAAGGGAAGACTGATGATATGGACCTTTCTCCAGAGCCGACAGAGAGAAAAAGCCTTCGTCTGGAGCTGATGCCTTGAATTTGGACTTGTAGCCTACTAGACTGTGAGAGAATAAATTTCTCTTTGTTAAAAGCCATCCACTTGTGGTATTTCTATTAGAGCAGCACTAGATGACTCAGACATGCTGCTATAAACTGGTTTTAATTACTGTAATTTCATTGGAATAGTATGATGAGATTAGGAATAATTTTTTTAACAGAATTTGGATTTAGTTGTATTTATTTTTAGTTTATGTATATACTTATTTTTTTCTTTACACATATAAAAATGCAGGGATTTTTTTTTTTCCTTTTTTGATGGTCTTTCAATCATGTCTCCTCCATCTTTCTCACTCTTCCTTCTTCAGATAATACACAGGGATTGCTTTACTACCTTAAGGGGAGAAACAGTCTCTTAAAGAAGACCAGAAGAAACACTAATCATAAAGGAAAGTGAAGTTGATAATTTCAAATACATAGAAATTAAGAATTTTTATTCATCAAATAAAGCCATAAAGAGAGTGAAAAACAATCCAGAAAATAGAGGAACTTTGCAGTACATAGTATCAACAACAAACTTATGCCAGTAGGTGAATCTCCAAAATGAAACCTGAAGGAGATGAACATCACAAGTCCAATTTTTTTTTTCTCTCAAACACATCTATCTGTGAAGATTGATCAAAGGTGCTGAAAGCATCCAGTAGTATTAATCTAAGTCCCTCCACATTGAAAAGTGAGAGTAGGGGAAAACAGACTCATCTATTGTATTTTGTATGTGCGTGTGTGTGTTAATAAAAACATTATATATATATATATATATGTATACACATATATAAGTTATTTAGTGCTGTTGTAACAGAAATACCACAAGTAGGTGGCTTTAACAAACAGAAATTTATTCTCTTACAGTCTAGGAGGCTGAAGTCCAAATTCAGGGCACGAGCTCCAGCGGAAGACTTTCTCTCTCTGTCGGTTCTGGGGAAAAGTCCTTGTCATCAGTCTTTCCCTGTTCTAGGATCTTCTCACCACAGGGACCCTGAGTCCAAAGGACACACACTGCTCCTGGGGGTTCTTTCTTGATGGTATGAGGTCCCTATCTCTCTGATTGCTTCTCTCTCCTTTTATCTCTTATGAGATAAAAGGTTATGTAGGCCACATCCCAGGGAAATTCCTCTTATATCTGATCAGGGCTGTGACCTGAGTAAGGGTGTTGCATCCCACCCTAATCCTGTTTAACATAACCCAGTCTTGCCTCATTAACCACAGGCAGAGATTAGAATTTACAACACATATGAAATGTACTTCAGATCACAAAATGGAGGACAACACACTGTACTGGGAATCATGGCCTAGCCAAGTCGACACACATTTCTTGGGGACACAATTCGATCCATAAAAATAATAACATGTATGTGTGTGTGTGTGTGTGTGTGTGTGTGTGTGTGTGTGTGTGTGTGTGTGTGTGTATTCCACTGAGATTACCAATTGAAAGAGAAGATGAACAGTCTATAGGATGTCACTTTCTGACTTTCATGGGGCCATGACTTCGCATAACTAGCTGGAACTTCTATTAAGCCATGCTCATTAACAGTCCATTAAAAATTTCACTCTCAAAGATATTTTTCTGGTATGATAGAAGGATACATGCATATGTAAAATATGAAAAATTTATATATTCTGGAAGGGAATATAATAAAATTTTAGTAGCAGATATTTTTCAGTGCTGGACAATGGAAAATTTTCATGTAAATTTCTTGCATTTGAAAATTCTTTAGCTTGTATTTTATTATAGAAATTATACATATTGATTAATAAATCATAAATCCTATAAATATAAAACTAACATAGATTCAATAAATAATATTGTGTTAGAACAAAAAAAAGTCCCAATGGCTGATATATATTATTCTGAGAATATCAGTAGTTCTCAGCCATCATTGTGAAGCAGAATCATCTGGAAAATTGAAAAAAACCAAAAACATAATAAACAACAAGAAAAGCCTGGGTCCCACCCCAATTAAAACTGATTCAATTGGTAATTAATGTGTTATTCATTCAGAACTATTTTGTAATCAGTTACAGGCATGTCTACAGTCTATACTCACATTTACAGTGACTATAATTGGCTAAGTGGCTTGTAGTTTTGTAATAAAACTGTTAATGAGTCTTCACTATCTGTGAAAAAATACAGTATTTATAAATAGATTATTTTGATTTGTTTTTACTCAGTTTTACAGTTTTTATTGTTACTGTGCTTTACAGTATTATCCATTTGTAAGTTTTCAACAAACTAGTTTAAAAGATGATGTTGATGTAGGACTCTGGAGACATTTTGGGAAATTATTAGCTTTTGAAATCAAAGAAATGTATTACTCCATCTCTATGAAGAAATATATTTCAGTTTTTCTCGGAAACATAATTACTCTTATTGAGCAACCTGGAAAAGATAACAAATCATGTCAAAGTTTTTCACCCAATTGATCTGTAAATATCTGAGGTAAGTTATTGGCCAAAACAGGTGTCCCTCAAATGGAAACAAGAGTGCAAACTTTTTGTTATCTTCTTAAAGATGACTCCTAAAAAATTGATTAATACAAGGATTTTTTTTTTTATTGTATTGGCTAAGTAATTTGAAATAACTTTCTTCTTTTTGAATTTCTTTCTTTCTTCCTTCCCTTCCTTCCTTTCTTTCTTTCTGCCTTACTTCCATTTCTGCCTTCTTTCTTCTTTGACAAATGCCAGCTATATGTTGGCCACTGGGGATATGATGTGTAACAGGAACAAGACAGACATACTGTCCCAGACCATAGTGTCTAATGTTGGATACATACATTTAAAAGAGCTATTGCAAAACCAAGGGAATACTTGATGTGCTCATAACATTAGTAAAACAGATAACACAGGAAATATTCCTTAAGGAATACTGCCTATGTTCTATCTAAAATGATGGTGGGAATTAGTGTGAGGCTGAGGGAGGACAATGTAACATAAAGTTCCTGATTAAAGGTACAAACCAAGCAACTAAAATGGGACTCTGGAATATCCAACTGGCAAAGCATGAGTGAGGAATGGAAGGACAATTGGAAGTAGAGAACAAGAGGAATTGTAGTTATGATTTCAGATTTTTAAAAGAATACTATATTTTAGATTTTATTGTAACAACAAGGAGGTTTAATTGAACTGTTTAAACAAGGAAATGACATAGTTATATCTCAAGTTTAGAAAGATCATTCTGAAAGTACAATTGTTGTAAGAAAGTCTACTCTGTCCACAAAATTGCCCAAGTCAAATACATGGTAAGTCACTGCAAACTCATTTCTTATTTCAAACCCATACCTAAATTATCACCCAATCCAGTTGATTCTAGCCCCAAACACATTTCAAATACATTATCTTTAGTTTATCTTTTATCTCCTAACTACAGTGTTAGAAGCCTTTAACTCCTCCTCTTATTGCTTACCCCTGTTACTTTCTTACCCTGTAAAGAATTCTCCAATACTGAGTTAATTTGGATCCTGAATGACTTAGATGACAAGTTGTGATTGGACATGCAAGAGATTTATTAGTGATTTACCTGTGAGTAAAAAGGGACAGTAGCCAGAGGAAGTGAGGAAAATCTTCAGACCATGATGCTGGTCTGACTCCAGTGAAAGAAAAAGTAGAGAAAGGAAGATTGGGTAAGAAGAGTCTCAGACTATAGCATACTTCTACAAAAGTTGTAGCCATGTCAATGGGATTCCTCAAGTTACACATCAGAGGAGTTGGGAACCTCCCTGGAATGGAACTGCACTAGCATCTCTGAGAGCCCATTGTCTCAGAGCAAACAAGGTGGTAAATTTGCAGTACCCAGGCTTAATTTATGGTCTGACCCTTTTTTAAATACAAGAGTGTTTTATGTGTTTAGATGGGAAGAGGTTGGCATGTAGGAGCTATTCATATTTGCTTATTTAATGAGATCCAGCTTTGTTTCAGAAAGCATTGAGATTATTTAATTCCTATGCATGTATTTGCATTTGTTTGATCATGTGGGTTAATATCAATAATTTTGAATAAATTTTATTGTAAATATGTCTTTAATTTTTTAAAGAGATTAATATTTATTTAATAGTATATTCAGTATAATTGTTATGTAATGGTATATAATGGTTGTTATGTTCAATAAGTATTCCAAGTTGTCTAACATTGAAATTTCTTTCCTGCTTGACCTCAATGTTCCCTCCTCTTCTCTGCTTTCTCTCTAGTACTCTTCCCTTCTTGCTCTCTCTCTTTCATTCTTTCTCTCTAGTTTAGTTTACTTGCTCTCTCACGTGCATACAAAGATAAAATTTACAAAATAAAAGTATGGGTCTCCTCTCAAATGACATACAGACTGGAGGAAAAGTTCAAGGAATTATTTATACACATATGTTAAATTGTGTGTATTTAATAAAACGCTTTTCTTCCCAAAAATTGTTCACTTTCACCATATAGAAGCTTCTGAATTTGCATAATCAAATTATTACCTAATTTTAATATAGTGACAGAATTTAGAGGTATTTTTATATACTGTTAAAGAAAGTATCCACATTAGCATTACATTTTCTTATCGTACTTCCATCCATCAAGTCTTAGGGGAAACACATATACTTAGTTATAACAAGTTAAGTAATAACTATGTTAATTTTAACTATAAGAAGTCACTTATGAGAAGTCCCATTTTTTGACACATATAAAATGTTTCAAAATACATATTTATGTTCTGTGTTAGAAACATGTAAATCTCATAATCTAGCTCCATTACTTAAAAATCTTTAATGGCAAAAAGGTTGAGAAGTTAGAAGGTTGACATGTTGTGGGGTTGTTAACCAATGTCATAAAACAATATGTGTACTACTGTTTCATGAGAAACTATTTGTTCTGTAAGCCTTCACCTGAAGTACAATAAAAAATAAAAAAATTAAAAAAAAAATAAAATTTAAAAAGAAATCTTTAATGGATCCCCACAATGTTCTAAGAATTAGTTTCATAAATCCTTAACATGGCACAACATGGCACCTGTCTAACTCTGCAGCATCATTTCCCACCACTCACTATGACTCTGTCTCACTGAGTCCCAACTATACCAGCCTCAGGTTTCTCTAAAGCATCCAACCTCAGGGTCTTTGCTAATGCTAATTCCACTACTGGAAATGAACCTCTCCCTATTTCAAATAGAGTAACTCCTTCCTACCTTTCAGATCTCGTATCATATATTAACTTTCCATGGAGGTGTTAACTGCTTCTACAGACCAAGTTCTCACTGTTGTGTGTTCTTACATACCCTCTTCTCCTTTAAGTGTTACCTCACAATTTTATTTGTGTATTAATTTGTATGACTATCAGAGCAATGTCTGTCTTAATTTACTTAACTATAACACTGTTTAAGTTCTAACTTACTGACTGAATAAAAGAGGGGGCAGGTTGGTACTGGATACAGTGCATTGTATTAGGAGAGGTACTCCTATTACTATGGTGAGCACTGGGCTTATTTCTATCCTTTGAGTTTCTCTTAAACACAAAAATAGCTGTTTATAGAATTGTTGTAGATAGACTAATGCCCCCTAAATATTTCCACATCATAATGCCCAAAATGTTATGTTAGATGGCAAAAGGAATTTTGCTGATATAAATAAGCATAACAAAACCATTGCCATCTAGGTGATTCCCACTCATAGTGACCCAATAGGGCAGAGTAGAACTGCCCCATAGGGTTTCCAAGGCTGTAATCTTCAGGGAAGCAGACTGCCACATCTTTCTCCTGCACAGCGACTGGTGGTTTGAATAGCTGACCTTTTGGTCAGCAGCTGAGCGCTTTAACTACTGCACCACCAGGGCGCCTTTAAATAAGGTTAAAAAACCAAACCAAACCCATTGCAACTGAATTAATTCTGACTTATAACGACCCTATAGGACAGAACAGAACTGCCCCATAGTGTTTCCAAGGAGTGGCTGGTGGAGTGGAACTGCTGACCTTTTGGTTAGCAGTCGCAACCTTAATTACTGCACCACAAGGGCTCCCAAATATAATCATATAACCCCTTATAGAAGATGAAAAAGAAGGAAGACAAGGAGGACGAGGAGGAGAAGAAGAAATTTTAAATGTAATAGGGACTCAGACATCCCTTGCTGGATTTAAAATGGAAAGAGTCTACAAGTGAAGAAATGTGGGTGGCTTCTAGAAGCTAGGACTAGCCCTCAGTTGAGAAGCAGCAAGAAAATAGGGACCTCAGTCCTACAAACACACAGAACTGAATTCCGCCAACAGCCTGAATGACCAAGGAAACTGATTTTCCCTGTTAGTGAACAGATAGGAATGAAGATTGCTGACACTTTGATTTCAGCATTGTGGGACTCTAAGCAGATCTTACTGGACTCTAACCTACAGAGCTGTGAGATAATAAATGGATTTTTTTTAAGCTGCTAAATTTGTGGTAATCTGTTATGACAACATTGGAAAATGAATACAAAAATCCAGGAGATTTCCTTGTTGACTGTAGGGTCTTATGGACACAGCAGAGACAGATGATAAATCCAGTCTCCGTAATTAGATGAAACTTTAATAAAAGACTATTTAAGAACTGTGGTTGGGGATTAGAAAAGCCAACAAGGGCCTAGCAACAGAAGAAAGCTATTACTGTCATAGAAGAAGTAGACTGCAGAAAGAAGGTCACCTAGCAGGAGCTTGATAGAGAGATAGCTAAACCATAGTCATCTTGCAGGGTGAGAGATGGGAAAATAAATACCCAACCTCACTCTTCTACTGACTTACGATCTCCTGTTGGTGCCTGCCACTGACAAACTCATTGGAAGTCTTTTTACCTTTCTCTATGGTCAACTGATTGTGGGTGTTATGACAAAGGTTGTTCCTTTCCAGGGACTGGTCCCTCCTGATACCATGTCCAAAAACTTAAAATGAAGTCTTGCCATTCTTGCTTCTAAGGAGCATTCTGACTATAATTCTTCAAAGACATATTTGTTCATTCTTCTGGCTGTCCATGGTATAGTCTATATTCTTTGCCAACACCACAATTTAAAGGCATCAATTCTTCTTCTTCTTCCTTATTCATTGCCAAGTTTTCTCATGCATATAAGGCGATTGAAAACCTCATGGCTTGGGTCAGGGGCACCTTAGTCCTCAAAGTGACGTCTTTGTTTTTTTACACTTTAAAGAAGTCTTTTGCAGCAGATTTGCCTAATGCAATACCTCGTTTGATCTCTTGACTACTGCCTCCCTTGACATTGATTGTGGATCCAAGTAATATGAAATCCTTCACAATTTCAATCTTTTCTATGTTTATCATGATGTTGCTTATTGGTCCAATTGGGAGGATTTTTGTTTTCTTTATGTTGAGGTGTCATCCACACTGAAGGCTGTAGTCTTTGATTTTCATCAGTAAGTCCATCAAGTCTTTTTCACTTTCAGCAAGCAAGGTTGCATCATCTGCATATTGTGGGTTATTAATGAGTCTTCCTCCAATCCTGATGCCTTACTCTTCTTCATATAGTCCATCTTCAGATTATTTGTTCAACATACAGACTGAATAAGTATGGTGAAAGGATACAACCCTGACACACCCCTTTCCTGATTTTAAACCATGCAGTATCACCTTGTTCTGTTCGAAAGACTACCTCTTAGTATATGTACAGGTTCATCATGAGTAAAATTAAGTGCTCTGGAATTTCCACTCTTCACAATATTATTCATAATTTGTTATAATCTACATAATCAAATGCCTTTGCATACTCAACAAAACACAGGTAAACATCTTTCTTGTATTCTCTGCTTTCAGCCATGTTCTATCTGACATCAGCAATGATATTCCTTTTTCTATGTCCTCTTCAGAATCTGACTTGAACTTCAGGCAGTTCCCTTTCGATGTCCTGCTGCTTCCACTTTTAATGATTTTCAGCAAAATTTTACCTGTGTGTGATATTGATGACATTGTTCGATAATTTATGCATTCTGTTCGATCACCTTTCTTTGATACGGGTACAAATATGTATCTCTTCCAGTCAGTTATCCAGAAGCTGTCTTCCAAATTTCTTGACATAGACCATGGGAATTGGTATTCTGTCAATTCCAGCAGACTTTTTTTTTTTTTTTTTGCCATTCCCTCAGTGCAGCTTGGACTTCTTCCTTCAATACTATCAGTTCTTGATCGTATGGTACCTTCTGAAATGGTTAAATGTCAACCAATTATTTTTGGTACAGTAACTCTGTATTCCTTCCATCTTTTTTTCTTGCTTCCTATGTCATTCAATCTTTTCCCGTTAGAATCCTTCAATACTGCAATACTGCAACTTGAGGCTTGAATTTTTAATTCAGTTCTTTCAGCTTGAGAAATGTGGAGTGTGTTCTTCCCTTTTGGTGTTCTAGCTCCAAGTTATTGCACATTTCATTATAATACTTTGTCTTCTCTAGTAGCCATTTGAAATCTTTTGTTCAGCTCTTTTACTTCATTGTTTCTTCCATTCGTTGTAGCTACTCTACATTCAAGAGCTTGTTTCAGAGTCTCTTCTGACATCCATTTTGGTCTTTTCTTTCTTTCCTGTCTTTTTAAAGACCTCTTGCTTTCTTCATGTATGATGTCCCAGATGCCATTCCACAATTCATCTGGTCTTCGGTTACTAGTGTTCCATGTATCAAATCTATTCTTGAGATCATCTCTACATTCCGGTTGGATATACTCAAGGTCTTATTTTGGCTCCCTTGGGCTTATTTTAATTTTCTTCAGCTTCAGCTTGCATTTGAGTAGGAGCAATTGATAGTGTGTTCCATAGTTGGCCCCCGGCCTTGTTCTGATTGATATAGAGCTTCTGCATCTTCTCTTTCCACAGATGTAATTGATTTGATTCCTATGTATTCAATCTGGTGCAGTCCACGTGTATAGTCGCCATTTACATTGTTGAAAAAAGTATTTGCAATGAAGAAGTCTTTGGTCTTGCAAAATTCTTTAATGTGTTCCCCAGTGTCACTTCTATCATCAAGGCCATATTATCCAACTACCAATCCTTCTTTGTTTCCAACTTTTGCATCCCAATAACCAGTAATTATCAATGCATCATGATTACATGTTTGATCAATTTCAGACTGCAGAAGTTGCTAAAAATCTTCAATTTATCTTTGGCATTAGTGCTTTGTGTATAATTTGAATAATAGTTGTATTAATGGGTTTTCCTTGTAGGCATATGGTTATTATCCTGTCACTGATAGCCTTGTACTTCAGGATAGACCTTGAATTGTACTTGTTTGATGATGAATGCAACACCATTCCTCTTAAAGCTGTCATTCCCAGCATTGTGGACCATATGATTGTCTGATTCAAAATGGCCAATACCAGTCCATTTCTGCTCACTAATGCCTAGGATATTGGTCTTTATATGGTCCATCTCATTTTTGATAACTTCCAATTTTCCTAGATTCTTACTTCATACCTTCCATGTTCTGATTATTAATGTATATTTACAGCTGTTTCTCCTCATTTTGAATCATTCCACATCAGCAAATGAAGGCCCTGAAAACTTGACTCCATCCACTTCATTAAGGTCGACCTTAATTTGAGGAGGCAGCTCTTCACCAGTCATATTTTGAGTGCCTTCCAACCTGAGGGGCTCAGCTTCCGGCACTACACCTGACAATGTTCCACTGCTATCCATAAGATTTTCACTAGCCACTTTTTTCATAAGTAGACCCCAGATCCTTCTTCCTATTCTGTCTTATTCTGGTAGCTTCATTGAAACCTGTCTACCATAGGTGACCCTGTGGGTATCTGAAATACCAGTGGCATAGCTTCTAGCATCACAGCAACACACATGCCACCACAGTATGTCAAACTGCTAAAATCACCTCAGTCCTGTGCAAACTAGGATGATTGGTGTCTTAGTCTGGGTTCTCTAGAGAAGCAAAACCAGTAAAGGATATAAATATATATATAGAGAGAGATTTATATCAAGGAAATGGCTCACATGGTTGTAGAGGCTGGAATATCCCAAGACTGTGGATTAGGATAGAGGCTTCTCCTGATTCATGTATCTGCAGGATCTGGTGAACCCAAGATCAGCAGGTCAGAAAGCAGGGCTCTTGATCATAGGCTATGAAGATCAGGAATCTCAAGCCTGGCAGGCAAGACCGCAGGTAAGCTGCTACCTCCCAAGAACCGGAGGTCAGACAAACAGGAGCCAGCTGCAGGATCCAGAGCAGGCAAAAGCCAGAACATCTGCTTATATTTGGATGCAGGCCACATGCCCAAGGAAACTCTCTTTCACCTGAATGGCTACTCACAGCACATCCCATCTTGGGGGTGATCACGTATCAAATTTCAACAGGTAAGTGATCACAATGTTATACGACTTCCAAAACACTGAGAATCATGGCCCAGCCAAGTTGACACACAATCTTAACCATCACAGTTGGTGTCTTCATCTGGGTTCTCTAGAAGAGCAAAACCAGTCTCTCTCTGTGTCTCTCTCTCTCTCTATATATATACACCCACATACACATATATATGTATATATATAGAGAGAGAGAGAGAGACAGAGACTTCAAGGGAATGGCTCAGGCAATTGTGGGGGCTAACAAATTTCAAATCCATAGGTCTGGCTGTGTTATGAATTGAATTGTGTCCCCCCAAAATGTGTGTCAACTTGGCTTCCATGATTCCCAGTATTGTGTGATTGTCCACCATTTTGTCATCTGTTGTGATTTTCCCATGTATTGTAAATCCTACCTCTATGATGCTAATGAGGTGGGATTAACAGCTGTTATGTTAATGAAGCAGGACTCAATCTACTAGATTAGGTTGTGTCTTGAGCCAATTTTTTTTGAAGATACAAAAGAGAGAATTGAGTAGACAGACATGGGGACCTCATACCACCAAGAAACCAGAGCCAGGAGAATAATGAGTCTTTTGTCTCCTAGATCCCTGTGCTAAACTCCTTGACTGGTGAAGATTGATGACAAGTGCCTTCCCCCAGAGCCAACAGAGAGAGAAAGCCTTCCCCTGGAGCTGGCAACCTAAATTTGGACTTCTAGCCTCCTAGACTGTGAGAGAATAAATTTTTCTTTGTTAAAGCCAGCCACTTGTGGTATTTCTATTATAGCAGCACTAGATGACTAAGACACGCAGCAAACTGGAGACTTCTGCTGGCTCAGGGAATTGTGATGACTGGCAAATCCAAAATTTTCAGATCAGGTTGGCAGGTCAGAGACTTCTGCAGGCTTACATGTCAGAGGCAAGAGGCAAAGCAATGAGAAGATTGCAGTGTCAAGGGACAGACTAAGCTTTGCCAGAACATCCATTTATAAACTGGAGGTAGGCCACACCCTTAAGGAAATTCCCCTTTTAACTGATTATTTGATCACATAAGATCACATCATGAAACGTGATTACATTATATTACATTATGGAAGAGCAACAAATGCAGTGTTTGCCGAACTGCTGAGAATCATAACCTAATCAAGGTGACATACAACATTAAACATCAACAGTTGGACACTCTTGTCCCAGCAGCAAGATACTTTATGAAACATTTGCCTATATATTTGACATTTCTATTCCTAGGTCTAATTCCTCTCTCTCTCTCTGTATATATATATACATGTATATATATGTACCCTGAATGCTTTGTTTAAAAAGAAAAATCTACACTTGGTGTCAAAGAGGTGCCTGTAAATGAACCTAAATACTATTTCTGAGCCTTTTCCTGTACGAGTCATCCTCTTTCAGTAAATGGCACCACCCTGCCCAAATTGCTCATACAAAACCCTCACCATCAGACTTGATATTTCGCGTGCATTCACTCTTCAAGCACAGTCTATTAACAAGACTTTTTTTCTCTGAATTTGGCTACTTCTCCTGCTGATTCATTGTCAGAAATCTAATCTGTCGTCATTCTAGCAGAGGATACAGAAATAATATTTTAGTTCATTTTTACATAACAACTTGAAGAGTCTTTTCAAAAGCAAAATCAAATCACTTTTGAAGTCTCTAATGGTTACCAACACATTGTACTGGAAAAAAAAAAAAAAACTTGACATAAACTTAAATGGTCTATATGTCCTGTTCCCTAACGCTCCGTATTTTTCTGCTACAACATTCTTTAGCATTCATTTTGCTCCAGCCATGAAGAACTTATTCCAGCTCCTTTTGCCCCAGAGCCTTTGGATTTTCTGTTTTAACACTTGGCATTAATATTCTCAAAGGACTACTGGTGGAATTCAAATGTTCCCTCTTCAGAGAAATATTCACTGATTATTCTAATGTAGAACCTCCATGATCCACTATTAATAGGCACACACATACATACATACTTTCTGTAACTTCCCTTTATTATGTAAAGAAGGCAGAAAGATAGATTTCTTGTCTGTTCTGTTTCTACTATATTTCCCAGGCCTGGCAGATTAAGGTACTCAATGTTAGATTTATAAACAATTGAAAGTTAAGAGTGTGTTCTAATGCCTTTTTTCAATAAATCATGTTTTTTTTCTTATATAACCATTCCATAGGATTACTTCAGTTAAAGCATAAGTCTAAAAATGTTAAACTTGTTATACTTTGAGTTTTTATATTGTCTTTCTTATTAACTGCCAGGTAAATTATTATGATTATAAATCAGTATGGAGATTTATGAGGTTGAAATTTGATTCCATTTAAAAATATACAGTCAAAATTAGTTCAAGTGAACATTTATTCTTTTGAGTGAATGTATTTTTACTTAGTTGTTTAAGGAAAAAGAAATACATATTCCAAAAATATAATGAATATTCTTTAATTTATAAAAGTTGAGTAGAATTTTCTTATAGAATACACATGCTCTTGTTTATGAGGGATTGTTGTTTTTGTTGTTAGGTTCTGACTCATAGCAACCCTATGTACAACAGAATGAAACATTGCCAGATCCAGCATCATCCTCACAATCCTTGTTATGCTTGAGCCCATTGTTGCAGCCACTGCATCAGTCCATCTTGTTGAAGGTCTTCCTCTCTTTCACTGACACTCTACCAAGCATGATGTCCTTCTCCAGGGATTGATCCCTCCTGATAACATGTCCAAAGTATGTGAGACAACTACCACGACCTCCACCAGACTGAGCCTCGTACAACTAGATGGTGCCCGGCTACCACCACTGACTGCTCTGAGAGGGATCACAATAGAGGGTCCCGGACAGAGCTGGAGAAAAATGTAGAACAAAATTCTAACTCACAAAAAAAGACCAGACTGGAGAAACCCTGAGAGTATGGCCCTGGACACCCTTTTAGCTCAGTAGTGAAGTCATTCCCGAAGTTCACTGTTCAGCCAAAGATTAGACGCTCCCATAAAATGAGACTTAATGAGGCACATCCATCCAGGGACAAGGACTAGAAGGCAGGAGGGAACAGGAAAGCTGGTAATAGGGAACCCAAGGTTTGGAAGGGACAGTGTTGACATGTCGTGGGGCTGTTAATCATTGTCATAAAACAATATATGTACTAACTGTTTAATGAGAAACTATTAGTTCTGTAAACCTTCATTTAAAGTACAATAAAAATAAATTAATTAATTAAAAATAAAAGGGCAGCTCCTGTCTAGAGGCAAGATGAGAAGGCAAAAAGAGACAGGAGATTGTTGAATGGACAAGGGAAATCCGGGATGGAAAGGAGGAGTATGCTGTCACATTATAGGGAGAGCAGCTAGGGTCACGTAGCAATGTGTGTATAAATTTTTGTAGGAGAAACTGAACTGAACTGTAAACTTTCACTTAAAGCACAATAAATTTTTTAAAAAGTAGCCAAAAGGTCTTATTAGCATAGTAAAATTATCACCCTAAGGTGGAGTTAGACACCCTTTTCTCTACATGCTAAGTTTGTATAAACAACTGTACTGTGGCTATGTGCCATAACAGAATATGTAACCCTTGATATTTGTATAAACTTACTTGTTTGAAACTATATAAAAACTGAGCTTCCAACAGATGAAGGAGCAGAATTTGAGGAATCACCTGTTTCTTGTTCATGCACCTGCAATAAACACTCTCCCTCTCTCCTCAAAAAATAAAAATAAAAAATAAAACAAAGTATGTGAGATGTAGTCTCCCCATCCTTGCTTCTAAGGAGTACTCTGCCTCTACCTCTTCCAAGACAGATTTGTTCATTCTTTTGGCAGTCAATGGTATATTCAATGTTTTTGCCAACACCATAATTTGAAGGCATCAATTCTTCTTTGGTCTTCCTTATTCATTGTCTAGCTTTTGCATGCATGGCTTGGGCCAGGTGCACCTTAGCCTTTAAGGTGACATCTTTGCTTTTTAATACTTGAAAGAGGCCTTTTGCAGCCCATTTCCCAATGCAATGTGTTGTCTGATTTCTTGACTGCCACTTCCGTGGGTGTGGATTGTGGATACAAGTAAAATGAAATCCTTGACAACTTCAGTATTTTCTCACTTTATCATGATGTTGCTTGTTGGTCCAATTTTGGATTTTTGTTTTCTTTATGTTGAGGTGTAATCCATGCTGAAGGCTGTGGTCTTTGATCTTCACCAGTAAGTGCTTCAAGTCATGTTAACTTTCAGTAAGCAAGGTTTTGTGATATGCGTAATGAAGATTGTTAATGAGTCTTCCTCCAATCCTGATGACTCATTCTTCTTCATATAGTCCAGCTTCTCAAATTATATGCTCAGTATACAGATTTAATATGTATGGTGAAAGGATAAAACCCCGATGCACACCTTTCCTGACTTTAAATCCCCTTGTTCTGCTCAAACAACGGTCTCTAGATCTATGTACATGTTCCTCATGAGCACAATTAAGTGTTCTGGAATTCCAATCTTTACAATGTTATCCATAATTTGCTATGATCCAGAGCTGAATGCTTTTTCATAGTCAATAAAACACAGGCAAACATCTTTCTGGTATTCTCTGCTTTCAGCCAGGATCCGTCTGACATCAGCAATGATATTCCTGGTTCCATGTCCTCTTCTGAATCCAGCTTGAATTTCTAGCAGTTCCCTGTCTATATATTGCTGCAGCTGTTTTTGAATGATCGCCAGCAAAATTTTACTTGTGTGTGATATTAATGATATTTTTCAATAATTTCTGCATTCTGTTGGATAACCTTTCTTTGGAATAGGCATAAATATGTATCTATTGCAGTCTGTTGGGCAGGTAGCTGTCTTCCAAATTTCTTGGCATAGATGAGTGAGAACTTTCAGCTCTGCATCTGTTTGTTGAAACATCTCAACTGGTATTCCATCCATTCCTGGTGCCTTGTTTTTCTCCATTGCCTGCAGTGCAGCTTGGACTTCTTCCTTCAGTACCCTCAGCTCCTGATCATACGATACCTCCTGAAATGACTGAACGTCAACCAATTTTTTTTGGTATAGTGACTCTGTATCCTTTCCACCTTCTTTTGATGCTTCCTGTGTTGTTTAATACTTTCCCCATAGAATCCTTCAATATTGCAACTCAAGGCTTGAATTTTTTCTTCAGTTCTTTCAGCTTGAGAAATGCCAAGCAAGTTCCTCTCTTCTGGTTTTCCATCTCCAGGTCTTTATCTCCAAGTCATTATAATACTTTACTTTGCCTTCTCGAGCCACCCTTTGAAATCTTCTGTTCAGTTCTTTTACTTCATCATGTCTTCTTTTTGATTTGGCTACTTAACCTTCAAAAGCAAGTTTCAGAGTCTCTTCTGACATCCATTTTGGTCTTTTCTTTCTTTCCTGGCTTTTTAATGACCTCCTGCTTTGTTCACGTATGATGTCCTTGATGTCATTCCACAACTCTTCTGGTCTTCAGTCATCCGTGTTCAACTCGTGAAATCTGTACTTGAGATGGTCTCTAAATTCAGGTTGAGACTAGAAGTCCAAATTAGGGCACTGTCTCTAGTGGAGGGATTACTCCTTGTCAGTACCCTGGGCTTTCCTTGTAGATGGTTGGCTTTAGATGGTTCCTCACACGGTCTCTTCCTCCTGTGTGTGTCTGTGTCTATTTTGCTCTTTTTTAGGACGGTACTACCCAGTATGACCTACTAATATAACTTGACTGAAAAACCTATTTCCAAACAGGGTCATATTTATAGGTATAGGAATTAGGACTTTAACATTGATATGGGACATAAAATCAAAAGTGCCATCTGACCTAAAGTAAAAATGGCTGAATTAATGCTAAGGCCCAGTGTAACCTTTTACATAGATTCAAACCTTCTTGCTTAAGAACCATCCCACCATTAAGGAAATGATTTAGTTTGTGGTCAGGCTAAGAATGTGGATACTGCGTGTCCTGGGGTCTCTAGCCAGACCTTATCAAAACTCTTTTATGTTAGATCTCCCCAGGACACCTAATGCTCTGGGGGAGGTAAGGTTAACAACCTCTTCCTGCCATTATTGTCATGCTATTGTTTTGTGACAGTCATGAGACCCCATCCATGACCACATATGTTGTAATTATGTCTCTTAGCCAGTCAATGTATTTCGAACCCTGGTGGCATAGTGGTTAAGCACTTGGTAGCTAACCAAAAGGTAAGCTGTTTGAATCCACCAACCACTACTTGGAAACCATATGGGGACAGTTGTACTCTGTCCTATAGGGTTGCTATGAGTTGGAATTGACTCGATGGCATTGTTTTTTTTTTTTTTTTGAGCCAGTCAATATATTCCAGACATGTTAATCAATAATATTAAAAATAATGCTTCACTTTGTCTCACCTTTGACTGAACTCAATCACTAAACCAATCAGAATATTTCTCTACAACAACATAAATTTTGGGGTGCCACAATTCAATCCACAGGGGGTGGGACTGCTTTACCACATGGCCTAAAAGGAAAGTTCTCTTCCCTGGAGGACCTGGAACCACTGCCCAGGGCTGGGTGGGGTTGGCAGGAAGGGTTTGGGGTTTGGCAGGCCACTGCCAAGTTGGTGCAGAGGACAGAGGATTATTTCCAAGCCTTGAAATCTAATGAAATTTGCCCTGTTGGGTTTCAAATGTCCTTGGGACCAATGACCCCTATTTTTCCTCAAATTTCTCCACTTTGTAATGGCAATGTGTGTCCTGTGCCTGTTCCAACATTGTATTTTAGAAGCAGAAAACTTGTATTCTAGGTGTAACAGCTCCACAGAGAGGAATTTTACTCAAGGATAAACTATTCACAAAGACTCACCCATACCTGATTTAGAAGATTTAGGAGATGGGATTTTTGATTTACAGTTGATGCTGGAATGGGCTTCAACTTTTGGGGATGCTGGGATGAGATGAATGTATTTTTTATGTAATAAGCACATGGATTGTTAGAGCTAGACAATGGACTGTTATGGACTAAATTGTGTATCCCGAAAATATATGTTGAAGTCCTAAACCCTGGTAACTGTGAATGTGACCTTGTTTGCAAACAGAGTCTTTGAGGATGTTAACAGTAACCATTAAATGCAACCCTTGGTGACTGTTTACTAGTGAGTCCTGCAGGTGCCCCAGCTGACTTCCCAGACAGTTCAGCAGCACCCATCAAAGGAGGCATGCTAACAGCATTCTGTCAAGTCCAGCCAGTAACTCAACTTTATTTCTAGAAACTTCAGACACCCTCTCTTGTAGACAGCTACCCAGCAAATTTCATGGCACTACAGTATAAGATTCTCTGCCCACCAGCTTCTGTCCACTGAACCCACTGAATGTGGATGAGCTTTTCATCAGGTCAACAGAACAGGTTTCTGTACCATCCACTAGACTATAACCATATACTTCCCAAAAAGATCTGATTCCCAGCTTTGAAAAAATCTATAACTTGTTTCCAAGTTTGTTCTTTCCTTGGAAAGTCTCCTTCAGCCTTAGGTATTCTACAGAGTTTTCCTTAGTAGCTTATAATTCTTTATATTAAACTTTCCTGTTCAAGTTACCATGTGGTTTACATGTCCTGACTACATCATGACTGATACAATACAGGGGAAAAAAAATAGTTCTAAATAGTTGTATTTATATGTGTATGCGTGTATCCTGAATACAATGCTGTCAGTGATAAGATAATATCCATATGCCTACAAGGAAGACCAGTTAACACCAACCACTAAGGCCGAAGGTGAAGTAATTGAAGATTTTCACCAACTTTTTCAGTCTGAAATTGATCAAACATGCAATCAATAAGCATTGATAATTACTGGTGATTGGAATACAAAAGTTGGAAACAAAGAAAAAGAATTGCTAGTTGGAAAACACGGCCTTGGTGATAGAAATGATGCCAGAGATCGCATGACAGAATTTAGCAAGATCAACACTTTATTCATTGCAAATACCTTTTTTTAACAACATAAATGGCAACTACAAACACGGACTTTGCCAGATAAAATATGCAGGAATAAAATCGATTATGCCTGTGGAAAGAGATGATGGAGAAGCTCAGTATCATCAGTCAGAACAAGGCCGGGGCCAACTACAGAACAAACAATCAATTGCCAATACGCAAGTTCAAGTTGAAGCTGAAGAAATTTAAAAGAAGTCCACGAGAGCCAAAGTATGAACTTCAGTATATCCCACATAATTTAGAGACCTTCTCAAAAATAGATTTGATTTACTGAACACTAATGATAGAAGACAAGAATAGTTGTGGGATGACAATGGGGAGGGACATCACACATGAAGAAAGCAAAATGTCATTAAAAAGACAGGAAAGAAAGAAAAGACCAAAATGAATGTCAGAAGAGACTCTGAGACTTGCTCTTGAATGATGAATAACTAAAGCAAATTGAAGAAATGATGAAGTAAAAGAGCTGGACAGAAGATTTCAAAGGGTTGCTCAAGAAGACAAAGAAAAATATTATAATGAAATGTACAAAGTCCTGGAGTTAGAAAATCAAAAGGGAAGAACTCTCTCAGCATTTCTCAAGCTCAAATAACTGAAGAAAAAATTCAAACTTCAAGTTGCAGCATTGAAGGATCTATGGGCAAAATATTGAATGACACAAGAAGCATCAAAATAAGATGGAAAGAATACATAGAGTCACTGTACAAAACATTTTGTTCTATGTTCAGCCATTTCAGGAGGTAGCATATGACCAAGAACTGATGGTATTGAAGAAAGAAGTCCAAGCTTCCCTAAAGACATTGGCAAAAAACAAGGCTCCAGGAATTGATGAAATACCAACTGAGATGTTTCAACGAACAGATGCAACACTGGAAGCACTCACTTGTCTATACCAAGAGTTTGGAAAACAGCTACCTGGCCACCAACTGGAACTGTTCCATATTTGTGCCCATTTCAAAGATAGGAGATCCAACAGAATGCAGAAATTATTGAACAATATCATTAATATCACAAACAAGTAAAATTTTGCTGAAGATAATTCAACATTTGCAGCAATACATTGACAGAGAACTGCCAGAAATTCAAGCTGGATTCAAAAGAAAATGTGGAGAAAGTGATATCATTGCTGATGTCAGATGGATCCTGGCTGAAATCACAGCATACCAGAAAGATATCTACCTTTGTTCTATTGACCATGCAAAGGCATTCATCTGTGTGGATCATAGCAAATTATGGATAACATTGCAAAGAATGGAAATTCCAGTGCAGTTCATCATGCTCGTGGGGAACACATACACTGACCAAAAGGCAGTCCTTCAAACAGAACAAGGGGATCTCGCATGGTTTAAAATCAGGAAAGGCGTGTGTCAGGGTTGTATCCTTTCACCACATTTATTCAATCTGTATGCTGAGCAAATAATTTGAGAAACTGGACTGTATGAAGAAGAATGGGTCATCAGGATTGGAGGAAAACTCATTAACACACTGAGTGACAGAATCACAGAAACTTGCTGGCTGAAAGTGAAGAAGACTTGAAGTACTGATGAAAATCAAAGATGACAGCCTTCAGTATGGATTACACCTCAACGTAAAGAAAACAAAAATCCTCACAACTGGACCTTAAGCAGCATCATGATAATCAGACAAAATACTGACGCTGTCACTTCACTTGGATCCATAATCAATACCCATGGAAGAAGCAGTCAAGAAATCAAAGGAAACATTGTGTTGGGGATATCTGTTGCAAAAGACCGCTTTAAAATGTTAAAAAGCAAAGATGTCACTTTAAGAACTAATGCATGCCTGACCCAAGCTATGGTATTTTCAATTGCCTCATACGCATGTGAAAGCTGGACCTTGAATAAAGAAGATTGAAGGAGAATTGATGCCTTCGAATTATGGTGTTAGAGAAGAATATTGAATATACCATGGTCTGCCAAAAGAAGGAACAAATCTGTCCTTGAAGAAGTGCAGCCAGAATGCTCATTAGAAGCAAGGATGGTGAGACTTTGTCTTACATACTTTGAACATGTTCTCAGGAGGGACCAGTCCCTGAAGAAGGACATCATGTTTGGTAAAATAGAGGGTCAACGAAAAAGAGGAAGACCCTCAAGAAGATGGATTGACTTTGTTGCTGCAGCATGGGCTCAAGCATAACAATTATTATGAGGATGGAATAGGACAGGGCAGTGTTTTGTTCTGTTGTACAATGAGTCACTATGAGTTGGAACTGACTCAATTCCACTTAACAACAACTATCTTAATTTTGATACTATTTTTATATTTACCAGTGACTAAAATATCTACTTCTAGATTTGAAGTAGAAGTATCCTGAATGTAAGTCATCAACTGTAAGCAGTTGAAATACATCTATAGTTATGCAGTAGAATTTTCAAACTGGGAATCCACTTTGAAAAAGAATAATAAATATCTGTGACAGAATATTTTTTAATGAAAATATTTCAGTGTTACCAATTATGTATCACAATGCCATAGAGGTTTTAATTCTGAGTATATATATTTTCACATAATTAATTTTGTTTATATCTTCCTCATTTCCAACTAGAATAATATTAAGCAGGCAATTCCCATTTTTCTTGGCCATGACACTTAAACTTCTACAGCCAAAGTGTAACACCAAGCATTAGCTTATCTATTTCCCAGCGTGTTCCTTCTAAAGGAACAATAATAATTGTTGGGACAGTTGGTGTTTTCTGTAACACTGAAGTGAGTGAAACCAAGAAATATTTGGCTTATAGTTCATATTTATTCACAGATTGTGGCATCTCAATTTAAGTATTTTTTTTTCTATTTAATACAAAAAAATTTCTTCAAAAATATTCACTTATTGCACACTGAAAAAATTAGTTTAATATGTTTTTATATTTATTTGTTTTTCAGTATAGGATTTTAATCTATATACAGAGACTTAAGAACTGAAAGTTTTGAATTTCTAGGTCAGAAATCCTTTTGGCAACTGATTCTGTAGTCTTTCTATCATCTTTATTTTTCTATTTATGAATTAAATGATTTATGAGATTGGACTTTCTGTTGCTGGAGCTGTGATTTTGCCAAACTAATGGATAGGAACTGCATCATCTTTTCTGTTCTCTATAAAGCAAACAAAGAAAAGAAAAGCTGACAGAATTTCAAAAGTGTCAATCAAGAAGCAATTGCAAAGTCGAAAAGCATAAGGCAATGGCATTCCTGACAAGCTGACAATACCTAGGCTCTCGATAGAAGTCACTTTGAGTCTGGGTGACTAGCATAGGGCGATGTCTGACAGCTGACTTATACAAGCAACTGAAGAAGGCAGAAGGAGCAATGAGAAAATATTAAAGAGTAAGGAAGGCATAGACCTTAAGTTAAGGCGACAGATGTCTTCCATGCAGCAGTCAACCAACATTCCTCCTTGTAGTTAAATTACTTTCTTACATGATCTAAAAAAAAGTAATTCTGAGACAAAGAAATAATAAAATGATTAACTCTGTAATAATGCAGCTGGTTGGTTGTTATTTATTACCTCCTTTCACTAGAATATTGTCTCCAAGAGGCAAGTTGTTTTTGTCTGTTTCCATTGACTATCATATCCCCAGGCATTAGAAGACAGCCTTGTACTTAGACACTCAAAACATGTTGACTGGATATGAGATAGACCAATAATACGCTCAACTGTCAATTATTTCAACATAAGCCATCTTAATGGTTTCATTTGAATTATGAAGACAAAATATAAACATTGAATTAAATGTTATTTTCTGTTATTGGTGTTGAAATAATATAATTAAGGAGTTATGGTAACCCACATATCATAAATCACCCTCTAGATGTATTCTATTTAATTTGTTAATGGGTTTGATTTTTTTTGTTTGTTTTTGGTAGTCTTCTTTAAGTGCTAAATTTTTCACTCCCATAAAAGAAGGCTTGAAGACTTATTTCACCAATATCCATATCACCCTTCCTTCTTGGACACATGGAATACTGCGGATCCTACTCGTAATATAGTCATGCACATTCATGTGACTAATGAAGACTAGTGGACTATGAGTAGAAGTGGTATTGTTTTATTAAATGTTTCAAAAAATGTTATTTATGCACCACCACATTTTGAGAAAGATCATTATCATTATCTTTGAATTTACTTACTGGTTGTGATCCTTCCTTAGAGATAGCCATTTCTTTTGTTTTTTTAAATTATTTTTATTGCTCTTTAGATGAAGGTTTACACAACAAATTGTTCCTCATTAAACAGTCAGTACACATACTGTTTTATGACATTGGTTAACAACCTCACGGCATGTCAACACTCTCCCTTCTTGACCTTGGAGGACCTTTTTTTTCTTTTGGTGAAGATATACGCAGCCAAAGATACACCATTTCAAAAATTTCTACGTGTACAATTCAGTAACATTGATTACATTCTTCCAGCTGTGCTGCTATTCTTACTATCCTTTTCCAAATTATCGCATCACCATTATCTTCAACTCACTGGCCCCTAGGCTTCTCATCAAACCTTTGGAGTTGCTGTTGTCAATTTGATCTCACATAGATAATTCTTTTTTTTTTTTTTTTGTACTTTAGATGAAGGTTTATGGAACAAATAGTTTCTCATTAAACAGTTAGTACACATATTGCCTATGACAATGGTTAACAACCCCACGACATGTCAACACAGTCCCTTCTCAACCTTGGGTTCCCTATCACCAGCTTTTCTGTCCCCTCCTGCCTTCTAGTCCTTGTCCCTGGACTGCTGTGCCTCATTAGTCCTGTTTTGTTTTATGGGGCTGTCCAATCCCCAGCTGAACGGTGAACCTCAGGAGTGACTTCACCACTGAGCTAACAGGGTGTCCGGAGGCGAAATTCTTGGGGTATCTAGTCTCTGTCAGGCCAGTAAATCTGGTCTTTTCTTGTGTGTTAGAATTTTGTTCTATATCCTTCTCCAGCTCTGTCCAGGACCCACTGTTGTGATCCTAGTCAGAGCAGTCAGTGGTGGTAGCCAGGCACGATCTAGCTGTACTGGACTCAGTCTGGTGGAGGCCTTAGCAGTTGCGGCCCATTTGTCCTTTGGACTAATCTTTTCCTTGTATCCTGTTCACTTCATTCTCCCTTGCTCCAGAAGGGGTGAAACCAGTGGAGTATCTTAGATGGATCCTCACAGGCTTTTAAGACCCTAGATGCTACTCACCAAGTTAGAACGTAGAATATTGTCTTATAAACTGTGTTATACCAATTGAGCTTGATGTTCCCCGAGACCATGGTCTCTACAGCTGTCTGCCCAACAATGCATTCCCTCAGGGAGTTTGGATGCATCTATGGAGCTTCCACGACCTTTACTTGTACAAGTTATGCTGGCTTCCCCAGTATTGTGCACTCTCTTACCCTTCACCAAAGTTACCACTTATCTATCGTCTATTTAGTTTCCCTTCCCCACCCCTCCCATCCCTCATAACCAACAAAGACTGTTTCTTTTTGTGTGTAAACCTTTTCATGAGTTTTTACAGTAGAGGTCTCATACAATATTCTCCTTTAGTGATTGACTTATTTCACTCAGCATAATATCCTCCAGTTTCATCCATGTTATGAGATGCTTCACAGATTCATCATGGTTGTTTATCTTTGCATAATACTCCATTGTGTGTATGTACCATAGTTTGTTTATCCATTCATCTGTTGATGGGCATCTAGGTTGTTTCCATCTTTCTGCTATTGTGACCAATGCTGCAGTGAACATGGGTGTGCATATGTCTATTCATGTGATGGCTCTTATTTCTCTAGGATATATTCCTAGGAGTGGGATTGCTGGATCGAATGTTATTTCTATTTCTAGCTTTCAAAGGAAGCACCATATCATTTTCCAAAATGGTTGTATCATTATGCATTCCCACCAGCAGTGCATAAGAGTTTCAGTCTCCCCGCAGCCTCTCCAGTATTTTCTATTTCCAGTGTTTTTGATTCATGCCAGTAACATCTGGGTGAGATGGTACATCATTGTGGTTTTGATTTGCATTTCTCTAATGGCTAGTGATCGCAAGCATTTCTTCATGTGTCTGTTGGCCGTTTGAATGTCTTCTTTGGTGAAGCATCTGTTCATTTCCTTTACCCATTTATTAATTGGATTATTTGTCTTTTTGTTGTGGAGGTGTTAGATTTTCTTGCAGATTTTAGAGAGTAGATCTGTGTCTGACTTGTAATGTCCAAAAAATTTTCCTCACTACGTAGGTTCTCTTTTTACTCTTTTGGTGAAGTCTTTTGATGAGCATAAGGGTTTAATTTTTATAAGATCCCAGTTATCTAACTTATCTTCTGGAGTATGTATGTTGTTGGTTACGGTTTGTATCCTGTTAATGCTGTGTATTAGGGCCCCTAGCATTGATCCTATTTTTTCTTCTATAAACGTTATAGTTTTTGGCTTTATTTTTAGGTCTTTGATTCAGTTTGAATTAGTTTTTGTATATGGTGTCGGGTATGAGTCCTGTTTCATTTTTTTGCAGATAGACATCAAATTTTGCCAGCACCATCTGTTAAAAAGACTGTCTGTTCCCCATTTGATGGACTTTGGGCCCTTGTCAAAGATCAGGTGACTGTAGGTGGATGGATTTACATCTGGGTTCTCAATTCTGTTCCATTGGTCAATGTATCTATCGTTGTACCACTACCAGGCTGTTTTGACTACCACAGATGTATAGTAGGTTCTGAGGTCAGGTGGTTCAAGTCCTCCTACTTTATTCCTCTTCTTCAATACTGTTTTACTTATCCCAGGCTTCTTCGTTTTCCATATAAAGTTCATGATAAGTTTTTCCATCTCTTTAAAGAATGTTGTTGGTACTTGAATTGAGATTGCATTGTATTTGTAAATTGCTTTGGGTAGAATTGTCATTTTCACAATGGTGGTCTACCTATCCATGAGCACAGTATGTTTTTCCATTGATGTAGATCACTTTGGGTTTCTTGCAGCAATGTTTTGTAATTTTCCTTGTATAGGTCTTTTACATCCCTGGTTAGATTTATTCCTAAGTATTTTATTTTTTTAGGGGCTATTATAAATGGTATTGTTTTCCTGATTTCCTTTTCATTGTTCTCTTTATTGGTGTATAGGAATACAACCGATTTTTGTATGTTTATATTGTATCCTGCTACTCTGCTGAATCTTTCTATTAGTTTCAGTAGCTTTCTCGTGGAGTCTTTAGGGTTTTCTATGTATAGTGTCCTATCATCTGTAAACAGGAACAGTTTACCTACTCTATTACCAATTTTGATGCCTGTATTTCTTTTTCTTGCCTTATTGCTCTAGCAAAGACTTCCAGCACAATGTTAAACAGGAGTGGAGATAAAGGGCATCCTTATCTTGTTCCTGTTCTCAAGGGGAATGTTTTCAGCCTCTCTCCATTAAGAATGATGTTGGCCATTGGTTTTGCATAGATGCCCTTTATTATGTTGAGAAATTTCCCTTCTATACCTATTTTATTGTGAGTTTTTATCAGGAATGGGTGTTGGACTTTGTTGAAAGATGTTTCTGCATCAGTTGAGATGATCATGTGATTCTTTTCTTTCCTTTTATTTATGTGGTGGATTACGTTGATTGATTTTCTAGTGTTGAACCATCATTGCATACCTGGTATGACTCCTACTCAGTCATAGTGTTTTGTTTTGTTTTTGTTTTTGTTTTTGTTTTGATATGATGCTGAATTCAGTTGGCTAGAATTTTGTTGAGAATTTTTGCATCTATATTCATGAGAGATGTTGGTCTGTAATCTTCTTATTTTGTGGTGTCTTTTCCTGGTTTTGGTATCAGGGTTATGCTGGCTTTATAAAATGAATTTGGAAGTATCCCTTCCTTTTTCTATGCTCTGAAATAGTTTGAGTGGAACTGTTATAAGCTTTTCTCTGAATATTTTGTAGAATTCTCCAGTGAAGCCATCTAGGCCAGGGCTTTTTTTTTGTTGGGAGTTTTTTTTTATTACCTTGTCAATCTCTTCTCTTCTTATGGGACTGTTCAGATTTTCAACACCACTGTGTGGTAGTTTGGGTAGGTAGTGTGTTTCTAAAAATTTATCCATTTCCTCTAGGTTTTCAATTTGTTGGAGTATACATTTTCATAACACTCTGTTATAATCCTTGTTATTTCAGTTGGGTCTATTTTAATGTCTCCCGTTTCATTTCTTATGTGGATTATTTGTTTCCTGTCCTGTATTTCTTTTGCCAGTCTGACCAGTGATTTGTCAATTTTGTTGATCCTTACAAAGAACCAACTTTTGGTTTTGTTGATTCTTTCTATTGTTTTCCTATTCCCTATTTCATTGATTTCTGCTTTAAAATTTATTATCTCCTTTCTTCTGGTGGCTGTGGGCTTTTTTTTTTTTTTTTTTGCTGTATTTCTTCTATTTGTTTGAGTTGTTTAGTGAATGTTTTGATTTTGTCCCTTTCTTCTTTTTTGATGTGTGCATCTATTGCTATAAATTGTCCTCTGAGGATTGCCTTTGCTGTGTCCCAAAGGTTTTGGTATGATGTGTTTTCATTCTCATTTGATTCTAGGAATTTTTTGTTTCCATCTCTGATTTCTTCTATTATCCACTAGTTTGTAAGCAGGGTGTTATTCAGTTTCAATGTAATTGATTTTTTTCCCTTGGTCTTCCTGTTGTTAATTTCTACCTTGATGGCATTGTGATCAGAGAAGATACCTTGTATTTTCTCAGTGTTTTGGATCTTGTTGAGGATTGCTCAGTGGCCTAAGATGAAGCATATTCTGGATAATGTTCCGTGTGCATTGGAAAATAATGAGTACTTTGCAGATGTTGGGTGGAGTGTTCTATATGTCTATGAGGTCAAGTTGGCTGATTGTGCCCTTTAGGTCTCCTGTATCTTTGTTGAGTTTCTTTCTAGATGTTCTGTTCTTTACCAAGAGTGGTGTATTGAAGTCTCTTACTATTACTGTGGAACTGTCGATTTCTCTTTCAGTGCTGTTAGAGTTTGTTTTATGTATTTTGGTGCCCTGTCATTGGGTGAGCAGGTTTTTATTATGGTTATGTCTTCATGACGGAGCATCCCTTTAATCATTATATAGTTTCCTTCTCTGTCTTTTATGGTGGACTTTGTTTTAAAGTGTATTTTATCTGAGATTAGTATTGCAGCTCCTGCTCTTCTGTGGTGGTTGTTCCATTGATATATTATTTTCTATCCTTTGATTTTTAATAAATTCACATCTTTGTTTCTAAGTTGCGTCTCTTGTAGACAGCATATAGATGGATCCTGTTTCTTTATCCATTCTGTCAGTCTCATCTCTTTAATGGTGCATTTAGGCCATTTACATTCAGAGTAGTTATTGATAGGTGTGAGTTTATTGCTGTCATTTTTTAGTGCTTTTTTTGGTGGTGCTGACGTTTTCTTTGTTCCTCTTACTCTCCTGTGCTGAGTTCCTTTTGTTTATGGAATTTTTTTTCATTTCTTTTAATTTTGTAGATTTTGTTTTTACTGAGGCTTTGTTTTTCTTCTTTATTTTGATAAGTAGGTTTATTAACTTTCATTGTGGTTATCTTGACATTTACCCTTATCTTGCTATGTTTGAGCCAGTCTATTATTACTTGGTATTGCCTTGCCTTCCTCTCCATTAGAAGGTTCTATACCTACATTGTTTATTCCCTCTTCTATTGTTCTGATGCTGTTTTCATTTACAGGTTAACCTCTCTGGTACCTTGTTGTAATTCTTTTGGTTTTGGATAGTCCTTGAGAGTCCATTTCCTAAACTGGTACAATCCTGTGTCCTAGATTCAGCCTGTGGTCTGATGTTATTTGTTCTCAGATCGAAGGACTCCCTTTAATAATTCTGATAAATTTGGTTCAGTTTTACATAGTCCCTTAATGTCTGTTTATCTGGAAATGACCTAATTTCACCATCATATTTGAATGAGAATTTTGCAGGATATATTATTCTTGGCTAGCAATTTTTTTCTTTCAAGGTTTTATATATTTTATTCCATTTCCTTCTTTCCTGCATGGTTTCTGCCAAATAATCCGAGTTTAGTCTTATTGTTTCTCCTCTGTATGTGACTTTTTGTTTTTCTCAAGCTGCTCTCAGGATTCTTTGTCTTTGGTTTTAGCGAGTGTGATTATGATACACTTTGGTGATTTTCTTTTGAGGTCAATCCTAAATGGGGTTCTTTGAGCTTCTTGGATGGTCACCATTTCATCTTTCATGATATTGGGGAAGTTTTCTGTCAGCAATTCTTCAGTGATCCTCTCTGTGGTTTCTGTTTTCTCCCCCTCTTCTGGAACTGCGATTACTCGCAGATTTTTGCTTTTGATTGTATCCCACATAATTCTCAGCGTTTCTTCATTTTTCTTTGTTCCTTTTTCTGATTTTTCCTCAGAGTTGTATCCAAGTGTTTGTCTTCAATTTCGCTGATCCTGTCTTCCATCTTTTCACACCTGCTCCTCAGCCTTTCTATGACACTGCCCATTTCTGAAATCTTGTTATTTATCTGTTGGATTTCTAATTGTTGTTTTTGTATGATTTCTAGTTGTGGATTTATTGTAGCATTTTGTTCCTGTATTATTTTCTTGAATTCTTCCTTTTTTTTGTCTGTATTTTCCATGGATTGGTCTGCCTTTTCCATGAATTTGTCTATTTTTTTCCTTATTTTTATTGGTTTTTTGCCTCAACTCTTGGATAATTCTGAATATTAGAGATTTGAATTCTCTGTAAGGTAGTTCTAGTGCCTTTCTCCAATTGGAAAGTCATCTGGTGTTTTATTTTGGACCCCTACTGGAACCATTCTGTCCTGTTTTTGTATATATTTTGATATTGTCTGCTGTGTTCAGGGTATTCAGTAGTTATTTTTCTCGTTTATTGATTGTAGATTTTTATTTGTTTATGTCTGAGCAGTTGGGCTGTGAATTCTTTGTTGTCTGCTCATTCGTGAGTACACTACTTCTCCCCCCTTCTCCAATGGGCAGAGTCAGTCACTCATGTATGGTATAGCAGGGCAGGTCCAGTTGATGGGGGTTTCTGGGATGGGTTTTTTTGTGTGTGTGTGTCACGTACTAGGGTCTACAGGGTGGGCCAAGAATCAGTGCAGGGCAGGTTGCAGTAGGCCGTGCTTGTGCTGTTTGGGGCTGTGATGGTCAGCACAAGGTGCAGTTAGGGAGGAAGGAGGGGGGAGATTGTGATGTGTGGAGCTAAGATGTATATGGGAAAGAGAAGAGAGAGGAGAGAGGAACAGGAGCCAAAAACAAACAAACAAAAAAGAGTGCTAAGGGAGCTTGCTGTTGAAGTGGAGAGATGATGGACTGAGAAACGGAGAAAAACAAAAACTTAAAAAAAAGAAAGGGTAAAAGAAAAAAACGAATAAATAAATGTTAGAGGAAAAAAATAAGAATAAAGAAAAAAAAAAAAAGTCCCCAGGGATCCCACTGGTGTGGCTGTTAGGACTGGGGAAGTTGTTCCCAGGCTGTGAAGTATGGCCTGGCTAGAAGGGGTAGAGATGTCACACAGCACTAGCTATTCAGGAGACAGGAAGAGAAGGTAAGTATAGAGAGAAGAGAGACTGGAAATGAAGATAGACAAAAAGGGAAAAAGAGGAAGAGGAAATAAAAACAAAAAAATAAACAAGAAAAAAGAAATTTCCCCAGGGATGTCACTGTGCATCTGTGCAGAGTAAGTGAGTAGCTCCCAGGTCACACAGTACTGCCCAGCTAGAAGGGGCTCCCAAACCAAGAAGGGAAAAAGAAATCAAACAAAGAAACAAATCAAAACAGAACAAATCAGAAAAAACAAACAAACAAACAAAAAAAGCCCCGGGAGTCCCACCAGTGTGGTGGCATGGGCCGGGAAGCAGTTTCACAGTCTAGTGGTGTTTTGCAGCCCTTCGGGAAGAAGCCAAGGTTGCAGACAGAGCCAGGTGTTTGAGAGAAAGGTGGGGGTGGTGAGAAGTAAGGAAGAAATCTAAAGAAGCAGAAAAAAGCAATACCAGCAACAAACAAATGGCACTCTAGGAGTCGGCCAGTGCAGGTGGGTGGAATCCAAGCAACACTGGGGTGAAGCCGGTGCTTCCTCACCAAGAGACTGTGGCTGCAGGAAGCAGAGGAGGCCGAGTCGGGGTGAGGAATGGTGGGGGTGGGAAAGCATATGTCACTGATTACCGGTTTTTCTGTCTCCTCCTGGTACTGCTATGAAGCTGCTTTCTCGTACCCCCTGTTCACTGAACTCTGAAACAAGTCCAAGATGGCAGATCCATGCTCCGGTAGCTGATAGGAGACCTCTGCATGTATCTCTCCTCGCTCTCTGTTCTCAGTCAGTTTCATATTCCATTTGGTGCTTGGCTGAGTTCTTTATCTCTTCATTTGATGCTTAGGGTTTCAGGATTGACATGTGTCTCTGTTTAACTTAGTTTTTTTGTATCTTTGCTGTGGAGGGACGGCATGGTGCTTCTGTGTACAGCACCATGTTGCCTGGAAGTCAAGACTGTTTTAATTTTAAAAAAAATTTATTTTCTTTATGGCTTGCTTTTCTAAATTATCACTCTTTGCATGTTTTAAATATGCATATGAATAAAATGATGCTGTATATTTCCTTCAGAGACTTTCTCATATTACTCAGCATTTAATTCCTTGGATCCATCAGTATTGTTGCTTGTTGCTTTAATTAGTTTATTATAATAGCTATGTAGTATTCTATTATTTGAATATAGAACAATTTATTATTGATTTTCTCTAGAGGTCATTGGTGTAGTTAGTGTTTTTACTAACACAAAATTAACTATGAGTATTCTTGTACAATTCCTCTGGTTTCTATATGCATGAGTTTAGATAGGCAAAAGTGTCTTTGTGGTTTTGGAAAATATAGATTTCATTTGAAGAACAGAAGAATAAGAAAGGTCATCCAATTGGGAAAATAGTGTTACAAAAATGTTCAGAAGACAGTATACTGTCTATGATACATATTCCAATGAAACAATAATCAATAAGGTGGGTTATAAACTCAGTGATGAGTGTTTTGTAATTAAAAGCTAATAAGTGTTTTATCTAGAGAGTTTCAACTCATTCATGTATCATGAGCAGTTGAGGCCTTCCTAGAGAGGAATTTGCTACTAATAAAAAGTCCTGCATTTTATTATTTACTTGTAAAATATTTGTTAAACTGTGACTGCAGTGTAACTCATCCTCACATTTTTTTAAACTTTGATGAGAATAAGAAACAGTGGTGCACTTGAGGCAAAAAAAAAAAAACTCATTGCTGTCCAGTCAATTCCAGCTCATAGCCACAGCACAGACAGAGTAGATCTGCCCCATAGGGTTTCCAAGGCTGCTATCTTTATGTAAGCAGACTGCCACGTCTTTCTCTCGCGGAGCTGCTAGTTCCAATTGCCCACCTTACAACTAGCAGCGCAGCACTCTCCCACTGCGCCATCATGTGTTTCATTTTACCTAAAGGTGGATACTGCCAAAAGAATGTATAGTGCGTATTATCGTAATTTGTTCCACTTGTCAATACAGCAGAAAGGAAATAAACAAAACAAAATAAAATCATGCTTTTTGCACCAGGAAAACATGAATGGTTTTTGAATAGGAAACTGATCAAAGTTGTTTCGGAAAGACTAATTCAGAGGTATTTTGCAAGACTGGTTTTTTAAGGGAGAGGTTGGGGCAGGGAGACTAGTAAACAGACTGTTACAGGAGACCAGGTGTGAAGAGAATAAGCATTAATTCAGGTTGATGCTCTGGAAATACATAGAGAAGAATGATGCAAATGGCTTTATGAGGGGAAAGCCAGCATCTCTGTTTGATTAGGTATAGGAACAAGAGATATTCATGACAGGAAATAGTAGGGTTTTCTAAATTTGAGGGTGTATATCTGTGAATGTGGTTAAGAACTACACAAGTTATGGCTGCTAACCAAAAGGTCAGCATTTTGAACCCAGCAGCTGCTCCTTGGAAACCCTATGGTGGTAGTTCCATCCTGTCCCCTAAGGTCACTATGAGTCGGAATGGACTCGACAGCAACAGGTTTGGTTGTTGTTTTTATAGATCCATGACTGTGTGAAAAGATGATATTTATGGGAACTATACAGGCTAGTTTTACCATTCTGGATATTTATTATTGGCATTCTGAGTGGACTTATTTTGTAGGGAAGACAGAGCATATTGCTTCAGAATCTTTGCAGAATGTCTGTGTAAAGGGAACCAAAGGATAAAGAGGGACAACAACACACTGAGTTGTTTTTATTCCTTTCTCTTTTTCTTTTGGTCTTTTTATATAGAGATAAAATTTAAACAGTACTTTTTAAAACATATTAAGTAGGTTTAACAAGCTCTTTCTCCACTTCTTAAAACCTCAATTTCAAAAGGAAATTATAGCATAAGAATGTTGACAAATATGTAATGAAGTTTATCTTTGTAGTTAAAATTCTTGACTTATTTTTAAACTTAGGTTCTTATTCTGAAGGACTGTCAATTAGACTGTGACTTTAAGTAACATAGAAAGTTGTACAAGTGAAAGCTATTTTTAGTAAAAGATATTGTAAAAATTTATATGTATCCACTATGTTGTATTTTAAGATTTTAGATGATTTATATAAAAATAAAATTATATCACTTATATACTACCCTATGTAATAATCAATATATTCTATAATAACAACATACTTAACATTTAAAATTAAAATTTTCTGTGTTCTTTTCTTCTTGAAGTTTTAGAATTCATATTTGGTTAAAATGGAATGCAAGGATTCGATGTTATTTTATAATAATATTCCTGTATTAATGAAAAAATACATAAAATACACAAAGGATGTAAACTTATGTAAATAGGCAAGTGAAATTAAAATTAATTTTATAAATTAGATATCTCTCTTTTGTTCTATAGGTAATTTAGAAAAACTTACAAATATCGATACAAACTAGTAATTTAGGAAAAATTTTTGATAATAAGTACATAATTTTTTATTTTTCTGAATGATTTTTTTTGGTTTTGAAATATTAACATATCCTTTGTCCAAAAATTTAAATAATTTTACTGTTTTTCGGTGTCATTGAATTGGCTCTGATTCATAGCAACCCCATGTATAGCACAACAAGATGTTGCCTGGTCCTGCATGATCCTCATCATCATTGCTATGTTTGAGCTCATTGTTGCAGCCACTGTGTCACTCCAACTTATTGAGTGTTTCCCTTTTTCCCTTGACCTTCTATTTTACCAAGCATTATGTTCTTCTCCAGTGATTGATCTCTCCTGATGATGTGTCCAAGCACACCAGAAGTCTCGCCAGTCTCGCTTCTAAGGAGCATTCTGGCTGTACTTCCTCCAAGACAGATATTTTCATTCTTCTGACAGTCCATGGTATATGCAATATTCTTCGCCAAAGCCAAAACTGAAATGCATCAATTCTTCTTTGGGCTTCCTTTTACATTGTCCAGATTTTGCATGCATATGAGGTGACTAAAAAAATAATGGCTTGGGTCATTGGCACCCTAGTCCTTAAAGTGACATCTTTGCTTTTTAATACTTTAAAGAGGTTTTTTGCAGTAGACTTGCACAGTGAAATACATCTTTTAACTTCCATGAGCATTGATTTTTGATCCAAGAAGACTGAAATCCTTGACAATGGAAATTGCTTTACTATTTATCATGATGTTGTTTATTGGTCCAGTTGTAAGGATTTTCCTTTTCTTCATGTTCAGATGTAATCCATATAGAAGGCTATAGTATTTGACCTTCATCAGTAAGTGCTTTGAGTAGCCTACACTCTTGGCAAGTAAGGTTGTGTCACCTGCATATCTCAGGTTGTTATCGAGTCTTCCTCTAATCCTGATGCCATAGTTTTCTTCAAATACCTCAGCTTCTCAGATTATTTGTTCATCATACAGTTTGAATAGGTAAGGTGATAGACTACAACCCTGCCACACATCTGTTCTAATTTTAAACCACAAAATGTCCCCTTGTTCTGTTTGAACTATTGCCTCTTGATTCATGTAGAGGTTCCTCATGAGCAAATGAGGAATTAATTTATTATTAATATATAACCTATCCATACAATAATTTAGGTAATATATGCATATATATGTGTGTGTGTGTACATATAATGCATAAATAACAGTTATGTAAAAATGTTAGATTCTGTGAAGAAAACCTTTAACACGGGTTTCTTAATATGAATTTTGTGGATGGGCTTCAAGATTTCTGTAAAATATTTAAACTTGTAAACAAATACTTGCATATATTTTCTACCCTTTGGAGATGATCCATAAAGATAATTTGTTTCCTATAGATTCATTATCAAGTAAGACTCTAATCCTTTATTATAACATGGAAATAAAGCTCATCCATATCTCATACTGGAAAACTTATATTAATAAAAAACATTTGGATTTGCCTTTATTACTTTCTGCCATAAGATACTTTCCTGAACTCTAAATAATTATTCTGTCCAAAGAGCCACAAGCTGGTATAAGATGTTATCTTTAGCTTAAGAATTTATCTCCACAGTTTGAAGCCATGTAAACAAACAGACTGGAAGTGTTAAAGGCCAGGATCAGAAATAATTTTGCACTGGAGCACATAAAAATGCCTGTATTATGAAAAGCAGGATCCTGCCTCCTCTGAGTCTATATTTTTCTAGCCAATAATTGCTTCACAGGGTTACTATGAATGGTTTACTAGAATATTATCTTTTTGGCTTCAAAAACTCTCAGAATTCCCAGAATGTTTTAATGTAACATATTTATTGCATGCAAATAAGAACAATTGTTTATTAAAAAAATAAGTTTCTCCTTAAAATACTTATTTGAAACCATCTTAATTCTCCAGTGTATTGGCAGTGAGCTGCGTTATTATCTCTACAGAGGGCAGAGACCTTTTCATGACTTATAAATCTAAGAAAGCTAGTGCCAGAGCGATATTTCACAAAATGTGCTGCCACAGGGGAGTCTAACCATATTTCTTTTTTTTTTTTTTATTGTACGTCAGGCAAAGGCTTACAGAACAAATAGTTTCTCATGAAACAGTAGTATACATATTGTTTTATGACATTGGTTAACAGCCCCACAACATATTAACCCTCTAACTTCTCATCCTCTTTTTTTTTTTTTTTTTTTGGTGAAAGTACACATAGCTAAAGATACACCATTTCAAAAATTTCTACGTGTACAGTTCAGTGACATTGACTACGCTCTTCAAATTCTGCTGTTATTCTCACTTAAGATGAAGGCTTACAGAACAAAATAGTTTCTCATTTAACAGTTACTACAAATGTTGCCCTACAACAATGGGCTCTGATAGCAATAAGGCAGACCTCCCTGAGGGTCCATTCAGAATGTGGCAATCCCTTTCCCACTTAGTAACTGTTGGCTGCTAGGCCGATATGAACTCCAAAGAAGGTCCCCTACAGTGCAGCCAGGAAGAGGGTCACCTAAGAGGAGACTGACCCCCCACTCCCCAACCACCACAGGACCACTGGGGCACTGAAACCAACAAGACAGATCTCTTGGAGGTTCTTCTATGACCTGCCAGTCCTTTATCCTCCTGAAACAGAGGAAAGTCAGCTTGTGCTTCCCCTGAAAGCCAGCTCAGATAGAAGCAGCCACCACAGAGCAGGGAAGGAAGCCTCAGGCTCCTGAGCGTAGGTTCTTTGACTGAAAAAGTGGTTACAGAAACAGAGAAGGGAAGGGAGTAACAGAGAGAGGACTGTGCACTCTCTTAGAAAAATTGACTAGTACACAATATCGCACATGCTTGGTGGTACTGGTGGTGGACAGATTCATCATAGCATGTTTTCTGGTGTGTTTGGGAGGGATTGAAAGTTGAAAACTGAGATCTGGAACTTTCAAATCCTAATTAAACCAGAGAAAGAAAAAAAGCTATCACAGAGAGGGAGAGGAAACAGTAAGTAAAGGCTGAAGCTGCTGTCCACCTAAGAGTTTTAGCAGAAAATAATGCAGGCAAAACCACCAAACGCTAGGGAGAACTGAAAAAGTTAACACCCTAGAAAATTCCAATGTTTTAACAAATAATCACAAGACAAAAAAAGAACATAGAAGTAATGACCCAACTAAATGAGCATGACAAAGGGAGTGAAAACGCAGCTGGGGATGACCAAATAATGGGAAAAAAAAAAAGACTTAATACAACAACGTTAAACATAATTAAAAAACGAAGGGAAAATATAGACAAAATTAAAAGAAATAAGGAAAACAATGGAAGAACAAAATGAGGATCTACAAAAAGATACTGCAACTGAAAGGGACAATAACTGAAATAAGAAACGTAATAGAAGGACTTACCAAGAGTTTTAATTAGACAGAAGAAAGAATTGGAAAATTAGAGGATAAGATAGTTAAAATTACAGATGCTGAAAAGAAACAAGAACGGAGGCACAAGAAGGTTGAGTACAGTTTAATAGAATTACAGGACAATAGCAAGAGACCGAATATGTGCATCATGGGAATTCCAAAAGGAGATGAAAGAGAGAGAAAGAGACAGAAAATATATTTGAAGAAATAATGACATAAAATTTCCCCAATCTAATGAAGGGCATGAATCTACAAATCAAAGAATCTCAAAGTACCCCAAGAAGAATACACTCAAACCTACAGCAAGACACATCATAGTTAGGCTCTCAAAAATCAGAGATAAAGAGAGAATCCTGAAACCAGCAAGACAGAAGCAAACAGTCACATACAAAGGATCCCCAATAAGATTAAGTGTCAATTTTTCCTCAGAAGGCCAGAAGGCAGCAGAATTATATATTTAAAGCGCTGAAAGAAAAAAAACAAAACTGTCAACCAAAAATATTATACCCAGTGAAACTATCCTTCAAGAATGAGGGTAAAATTAAAGCATTCCTAGACAAACAGAAGCTGAGAAAGTTCACATCCACCAGACCAGCCCTAACAACAAAAAATACTAATGGGAGTTCTGTAGATGAAAGGGAAAAGACACTAGAAAGTCATTCAAATCTATACATAAAAATAAAGATGCCTAATAAAGGGAAACACATGGACAAGTATAAGGACTAGTAATAAAGTATTCATGCCTTGAAAATTCTAAATGTTTTGTCCTTCTTGTTTTTTAATAACAAATATATAAAAGACAAGGATAAAATTATGTTACAGGACACATGAAATATAAAGATGTACTTAGGATAATAACAACAAAAAGAGGATATGGAATGGCATAGATACAGAATTTCTTGTATGTTACTGAAATTAAGTTGGTACCAACTTACCCTAGAATGCTATGAATACAAGCTCTTAAATGTAATATTCATGGTAACCACTCAGAAAATATGTTTAAAAAATACACAAAAGGAAAGAAGGGAATCAAAAAGGCTTACTACAATAAAACAACAAAACATAAAAGCAGACAACATTAAAGAACAAAGAGAAAGAGAGCTTAAGATACACACACACACAAAAACGAATAACAAAATGGCAGAAGTAAGTCACTTCTTACCAATTACAGTGAATGTAAATGTACTATATGCCCCAATCAAAAGGCAGGGCATGGCAGAATGGATAAAAAACATGATCTAACTATATGCTGTTTACAAGAGACACAGCTTAAACCCAAGGATACCAACAGATTGAAAGTGAAAGGATGGAAATAATGTTCTATGTAAATAACCAAAAGAGAGCTGGGATGGCAAATCTTAGTATCAGACAAAGTAGACTTTAAGACAAAATCTGTCAGAACAGATAAAGATGGACATTATATAGTGATAAAAATGTCAATTAATCAAGATGATTTAACATTCATAAATATATATGCACCCAACATCGGGGCACCTAAATATACAAACACTGATAGAATCGAAGGGAGAAATAGACACTACTACAATAATAGTTGGAGACTTCAATACACCACTTTCAAAATTGGACAGAACATTTAGAAAGAAGATCAACAAGGAAACAGAGGAAGTGAATGACACTATAAACCAAGTAGACTTAACAGACATACATAGAACACCCCACCCAAAATCAGCACAGCATACATTCTACTCCAGTGCACATGAATCATTCTCCAAGACAGACCACATTTTAGGTCACAAACAAGCCTTGATAAATTTAAAAAGATTTTAGTCATAGAGTATTTTCTCTGACCACAATGAAGTGAAGCTAGAAATAACAGAAGAAAAAAAAAAAAAAAAAACCCTGGAAAATACATAAACATACAAAAATTAAATAATAGTATTAAACTATCAATGAGTCAATGAAGAAATTAAAAGAGAAATCACAAATTTCTGTGAGTCAAATGAAAATAAAAGCACAAGGAAAATTTATGAAATGCAGCAAAGGCAGTACTCAGAGGGAAACTTAAAGCAATAAATGCCTATATATAAAAAAAAAGATCTCAAATTAACAGTCTATCTAGACAACACCAGGAACTAGAAAGAGAAGAGCAAACTAAGCCTAAACCTAACCAGAAGAAAGTAAATAACAAAGAACAGAGCGAAAATAAATAAAATTGAAAAGAGAAAAATAGATTCAATAAAACTAGAAGTTGGTTCTTTGAAAAGATCAATAAAATTGACAAACCTTTAGCTAGACTGACAAAGGAAAAAAAAGATGCAAATAATCAAAATAAAAAAATCAAAGAAGGGACATTAGGGTTGCTATAAGTCAATCAAATGGACAGCAAATAACAATAACAACTTACAGTTTCATAAGAAATTATACTTTGGAGACATAATAAACATTATCTTGGAAAATGTTGTACTATCAGTACAGTTATTATCGAAAAAAATTTTATATATATATATGTATTTTACACATTATTACATTAAACTTAGTACCTGGAAAAATACCAGTAAATTGCTCAAATATTTCTGTAATATAAAAGGACAATTATCACACATTTGTTCTGATCACAAAGAAAATTAATAAAATGCTAAAATAATACTCCAAAACTTCAAGAGATTTATCGTCCTCATTTCTTCCCTTGGCAACATATTTAAAACAGAACAGTAAGAGTGGAATAAGTTTATTTTCTTTGGAAGGTAGATAATTGGTATATTCTATTTGGGATTTTTGTTGCACTACATATGCTTATTAAAATAAGAGGTGGGCATATTGAGTTTATTAAACATGAAAGGTAATGTACAGGTGAAGCATGTACAAACAAAAGGCTTCATATGACAATATAAGTGGATTTTTTTAAAAGATGTGAAATGTGGAAATATAAAAGTGCACGTGACTAAAAATTCTATAAGGTCTTTGTCTGTTTTTTTTTTTTTTTTAACCCCCTGCCCTGAATTGAGAGTATAGTTTTGCTCTGGTTCTGCCTTAAAAAGAAATTAAAATTTTGTTGAACCAGTATCCATGACCCCAAACCACAATGTTTTGTAGTTTGGTCATTGTAAACTGTACATTAAACTGGAAATCATGTTAGTGAGAGGCATGAAAGAACCAAATCTGTAAAATCACCTTGAGAATTCTGCCCTGAATTCTCTTGAGAGCACTTTTCTTTAGTTCTATGACAATGTGATACTCAGCCATTCTCAGTTATTTTCTTTTCTTTGCGTTTCTGCCCTCTTAAAAATTTCCAAGTCTTATTTTTGTCTCTTTTTATTTAACTTTATTCAATCTGCCTGAGTAAACTCATCTACACCCATACCTTCAACTTATATTATTGTATGCTTAAGAACTGCGTACCTATTACTTCAACTGAGAGCTTGCTCGTGTCCTCAGATCTATATATTCAACATCCTAGAATACAATAACTATTCTGATATTCTATAAGCTCCACAAAGGCCTACATCTCAAAAATTTAACGCCTCATCTACTTCCCTCAAATCCCCTCTTTTTCCAGACTTCCTACTGTCAGTTAATTAAATCACATCACTGAGTCATTCAAACCTGAAATCTGTGTCATTTTCAATTTCTTCCTTTGTGGCACTACTTTTATTCAATCTGAGACCAAATTTTATTAAATACTACTATTGATCCTTTGTTTTAGTCAATAATTGTATATAAGGACAAAATATCATTTACCACAGATCCCTGCAATACTCAGATATGTACAATAATTTCAAAATAAAATTTTATTTTGAGAGTTGTTCCCTGGCATAATTTCCAGAGCCAATTGCTCAATCAAGTCAGGGTACTGCAATAAAACACATGTCACATTAAAGTTGAGTTATTTGAATATTGTCAATAGATATAGGGAAACAAAAAACAGATAATAAATTTTAGACACTAAAAATAGACAACTCCAAAACCAAAATAGTAAAATGCCATTACCCCTACTCTGTGTGAAAACAAGACAAAAAGAGGGGATAATTGAGAACTGAGACAAAGAGAGACTTATGTGTTAAGTATTTCCATATAAGAACTATGACTTTTTCTTCTCCAAGGAAGAACTCTGAGGAATAAGCACTTCTGCTCATGTTTCCCATTGGCTGAAGCAGAAACTAGAGATAAATAAATAAATAAATAAGCCCATGAACTCTAATCAGACTCCTAGGCCATAAAGCAAGATACAGAAGGATGGAAAGCTGTCTTGAAGGGATGCATAGAGGATTGTTGTTGCTGTTAGGTATCACTGAGTGGGTTCATACTTATAGCAACCCATGTACAACCGAATGAAACACTGCCTGGTCCTGCACTATCCTCACAATCATTTATATGTTTGAGTCCAATGTTACAGCCACTGTGTCAATCCGTCTTTTTTGCTGACCCTCTGCTTTACTAAGCATGATGTCCTTCTCCAGGAACTGGTCCCTCCTGATACCACGTCCAAAGTATGTGAGATGAAGTTGTGCCATCCTCGCTTCTAAGGAGCATTCTGGCTGTACTTCTTCCAAGACAGATTTGTTCATTCTTCTGGCAGTCCATGGTATATTGAATATTCTTTGCCAACACTATAGTTCAAATGCATCAATTTTTCATCTGTTTTCTTTATTCTTGTCCAGCTTTCACATGCATATGAGGCTATTAGAAATACCATGGCTTGGGTCAGGCACTCCTTAGTCCTCAAAGTAACATCTTTGCTTTCAACACTTTCAAGAGGTCTTTTGCAGCAGATTTGGTCAATGTAATATGTTGTTTGATTTCTTGACTACTGCTTCCATGGGTGTTGATTGTGGATCCAAGTAAAATAAAGTCCTTGACAACTTCAGTCTTTTCACAGTTTATCATGATTCTGCTACATAGAAGATAGCTAGTACAATAGTCCTTCCTCCATGGGATAGAACCTTCATAAAGCTTCAAAGTAGGATTTCAGAATTGCTATAAACCAGACTCCATGTCTTTTGCTTTTAAGAAGGATGATTTATTGTGGTTTTCCTGTTATTTTCTGCTTTATTATTCTATACTGAGTTTAACTAGGGGTGGGGAACAAATGTTTTGCTTTAATTCTTAGATTGCCAAAGTAGAAAAAGTAGCATTCAGAGTTAATTGAAAAGAGTGACTATCACCAAGCAATCTTGTACAATGACTGAATAGAACACTGTGTTGTCTCCTTAGGGAGCATAGTGAGTGGGTAGACTAAAGATGGTAGCTTCTGATTAATGTCTGTTGATGTGAATTTTTTAAAATTTATTTTGTTTATTTTAATTTTATCATTAATAATTATGTTGATAAACAATTTGGATTTAGAGGAATTTCTGATAATGGGTTTCTAATTTATGCCAGCAATTCTTAACACTTTTTAACATATGATAATGTAGGTGACTTCAAAGCAGTGAAAGAATAAATGTAATTAAATAGATTTTGATGAACCAAAAAACAATTTGGAAAAATAAATCAGAACATATATGTTACCCTATAATAAAATACATATTCAGTAAGATTTAAAAGTTAAACATTGAAATAAATTTGTAGGAAACAAAGAAGAAATTGGGCATTACATATGGTATATTTTCTACTGAAAATGAAAAAAAATCTGGCTGTAAAATAGTTGAATAAAATATGACCCACAAAGATATATCTACATGTAAAAAGAGTACATTTACATGTATCTAATAGGTAAACTGGAAAAAGAATATGGCTAATTATCAATGTTGGTAAAAAAAAAACGTGAATCTTAATTCATGTAAATTCCCTGAAACCAACTTAGTTTTATAATAATACCTCACTGTTGATGAAATTGGGGAAAGCTGATAATCGATATACCACTAGTGGCAATTAGATTGCTATTTTATCCCTTTAGATACTTAGTATCTTGAAATGAGTTAAAAGTCACAAAAGGCTCAAATTTTCTTAACCCAAATTTCAAAGATGTAACAATTTCCTCTAACAAAATAATTTATCAGAGAAAAATGTATTCATGAGATTGTTCATCATTCTGTGATGGTAAAATACTGGAAATAATCTAACTGCTCAACAAACAAACAATGCTTAAGTTACTATAAGACATCACTATATTTAAATATGTACTCAAAATGTAAGTATGAAGATTATATTTGCAACATGGAAAATGTTTAGGACATAATAATATCAAAATTTTTGTATATAATATGGAATAATTAAACTATACGATTGAACAAACCTTTTATAAAATACTAAAAGAATTAAAAATACCTTACATTCAATAACCAGGACCCTGCATGAGAACAAAACATTCAAGGCTGATTGACAAAACTGAACACACTTTTCCTTTTATTTGAGATATTTTACAAAAAGAAAATGATTCTTAGTTATCTCTTCTGTAGTTGTTCTCTATTCCAAAAAATCATGGGATTTGACAAGAACAGAAAAATGTGAAATCTGCCTAAAGAATAATACATAAGAGAAGGAGAAAAAATGCACATTGAAGTGATGTGGATAAATGTACCGTATTTCTTTTCTTGTACTTTCCTTCTTTTGTGTATTTAGCTGTGATGTCATATGTGCAAAGTTTCTTATAAATCTTACCTCCCTAATGTAGCCACAGTGTCCATGTAATTCTCATATTCGTGTCAAAAAATGATCTGCTAACAAAAAAGACTGCAAACTAAACAGAGGAGAAATAAATCAATTTTAGCTATATTTTCAAAAGCAGCAGGTACAACCTTTTATAAATTACTATGATCCAAGACAGTGAACTATGTAATAAAGGAAATAGCTAGCAATTTTGGTCAGGGGGTATCTTTTAAAATATACAGCTGTGTGAATTCAGTATTTTTCTTTGGTGACTGATAAAAGTTCTATTTCTTCCACTTATGTGTTGTTTCTTCATTATTGATTGATTATTGATTGTCTGTTTTCAGATGTGCTAGGCCAGTATATATTCCGTATATTTGTGGGATTATTCTTTTATAATTGTAGTTTTCTGAAATTTAGCATATGTTGTGACAGACAGGAGCTACTCCTTTCACCACTTTATGCTATTTTGAACTTTTGGTTGTCCTGTAAGTGAAAATAAGGGAGCCCTGGCAATGCAGTGGTTAAGCACATGGCACAAACTTAAAGGTCAGTGGTTCAAACTCACCAGCCATTTCACTGCAGAAAGATGTGGCAGTCTGCTTCTGTGAAAATTTACAGCCTTGGAAACCATATGGGGCAACTCTACTCTGTCCTATAGCATCACTATGAGTTGGAAAAGACTCGATGGAAATGGGTTCATCAGTGAAATATATAGTTAACAATATTTAGTGGTTTTGAATAATTATTAAACTCTCCTTTTCATATGGGATGAAATGCAGACCTTTCTAACATCTACAAGGAAATCTGAATTAGCTTTGCTCTTCCCTGCTTAAGTTGGAAACCATGCTGCTGCTAAAGAGAAATATGTCTTAATTTTGTTGACTATTTTACTGATCCTGTATTTTAGGCCAAAATACAACCTTTAGTATATCTCGCCTGAATTTAGTGACCATCTCAAGAATAGATTTGACACTTCGAACACTAATGACCTAAGACCAGACGAGTTGTGAAATGACATCAAGGACATCACATATAAAGAAAGTAAGAGGTCATTAAAAAGACAGGAGGGGAAGAAAAGACAAAAATGGATGCCAGGAGAGACTCTGAAACTTGCTCTTTAATGTAGAGTAGCTAAAGCAAACAGAAGAAATGATGAAGTAAAAGAGCTGAACAGAATATTTCAATGGGCAGCCCAAGAAGGCAAAGTAAAGTATTATAGCGACATTGGCAAAGACTTGAAGTTGGAAAATCAAAAGGCAAAAATACTTCACATTTCTCAAGCTGAAAGAACAGAAGAAAAAATTCAAGCTTCAAGTTGCAATATTTAAGGAGTCTACAGGGAAAATATTAAACGATGTAGGAAACATCAAAAGAAGATGGAAGGAATACACAGAGTCACTATATCAAAAAGAACTGGTCGACATCCAACCATTTCAGGAGGTAGCACATGATCAGGAATTGATAGTACTGAAGGAAGAGGTGCAAGCTGAGCTCACGCACTGGTGAAAAACAAGTCTCCAGGAATTAACGGAATACCAATTGAGATGTTTCAACAAAAGTATGCAGGGCTGGAAGTGCTCACTCGTCTAAGCCAAGAAATTTGGAAGACAGTTACCTTGCCAATCGACTTGAAAACCATATTCATGCCTATCCAAAGAAAGGTGATGCAACCGAATTCAGAAATTATCAAACAATATCATATGCAAGTAAAATTTTGCTGAAGATCATTCTAAAGTGTCTGCAGCAGTACATTGACAGGGAACTGACAGAAACTGAAGTTGGATTCAGAAGAGGACGTGGAACCAGGGATATCATTGCTGATGTCAGATGGATCATGGCTGAAAGCAGAGAATACCAGAAAGATATTTACCTGTGTTTTACTGACTATGCAAAGGCATTCAACTTCGTGGATCATAAGAAATTATGGATAATGTTGTGAAGAATGGGAATTCCAGAACACTTAATTGTGCTCATGAGGAACCTGTATATAGATCAAGATGCCTTCGTTTGAACAGAGCAAGGGGATACCGCATGGTTTAAAGTCAGGAAATATATGTATCAGGGTCGTATCCTTTCACCATACGTGTTCAGTCTGTATGCTGAGCAAATTATCCAAGAAGCTGGACTAATTGGAGAAGAACAGGGTATCAGTATTGGAGGAAGACTCATTAACAACCTGCAGTATGCAGTTGATACAACCTTGCTTGCTGAACGTGAAAAGGACTTGAAACACTTACTGATCAAGATCAAAGACCACAGCCTTCAGTATGGATTACACCTCAACATAAAGGAAACAAAAATCCTCACAACTGGACCAGTAAGCAACATCATGATAAACGGAGAAAAGATTGAAGTTGTCAAGGATTTCATTTTACCTGGATCCACAAATCAACACCCATAGAAGCAGCAGTCAAGAAATCAGATGACACATTTCATTGGGCAAATCTGCTGCCAAAGATCTCTTTAAAGTTTTAAAAAGCAAAAAATATCACCCTGAAGACCAAGGTGCACATGACTCAAGCCGTGGTGTTTTCAGTTGCCTCATATGCATGAGAAAGCTGGACAAGGAATAAGAAAGACTAAAAAAGAATTGAGGCCTTTGAACTATGGTGTTGGTGAAGATTATTGAATATACCATGGACTGCCAAAAGAATGAACAAATCTGTCTTAGAAGAAGTACAACCAGAGTGCTCCTTAGAAGCAAGGATGGCGAGACTGCATCTCACATATTTTGGACATGTTGTCAGGAGGAATCAGTCTCTGGAGAAGGAAATGGTGCTTGGTAAATTACAGGAGCACAAGGGTCCGAGGAGGACCCTCAATAAGATGGATTGACACAACAATGGGCTCAAGTATAACAAGGATCACGAGAATGGTGCAAGAATGGTGCAAGGCAATGTTTTGTTGTACATAGGGTCTCTATGAGTCAGAGCCAACTGGACAGCACCTTACAACAACAACAATATTTTAAGATGCACAACACTTTTGTCATTCCCAAAAAAATGACAAGTTCATTTAATGACTAAGTGTGACTATATTATATGAAAATTCCTGTTGATAAAATGTTAACCTAACCACAGCAGGCCATAACCAGAAAAGGCCAACTTGTTTGTCAGAACCTGAAAAACATAAGAACAACAGGAAACTACATCAGAAGAGCAGGACAGAGCGTTCAACTGATTCAATGAACAGTGGACATGCATACCAAAAATTAAGTAACTATGTCAGGAAGCAAATTAAAGATCTACCCGACATCATACTTAGCCCAAATAACAAATAAAAATTCATCATTATATGACAGATCAAGACCCCTGAGCCAAGAGATCAAATCATTAGAAAAGAAAAACAAGAAAAGTTCACCCAATCATTATCTTAGTTCTTTGTCTTTACTTTAAACAATTATAGTCTGTAATTTACTCATAATGAGCCAGCACTCATCAAAATTGTAGGAAAAGCACTTATAAGTTAATCACAAAACAACAAATATTGTATAAGACCTCTATTGTAAAAACCCATGAAAAAGTTCACACACAAAATGTAACAATTTTTGTTGGCTACCAGGGATGGGACGGGTGGGGGGGAAATACTAAATAGGCAATAGATAAGTGGTATCTTGGGTGAAGGGTGAGACAGTGCACAATACAGGGGAAACCAGCACTACTTGTACAACGAAAGGTCATGGAAGCTCCATAGACACATCCAAACTCCCTGAGGGACTGAATTGCTAGGTGGAGGGCTGTGGGGACCATGGTCTCAAGGATATTCTAGCTCAATTGGCATAACACAGTTCATAAAGACAATGTTCTACATTCTACCTTGGTGAGTAGCGTCCGGGGTCTTAAAAGCCTGTGAGCAGCTATCTAAGATACTCCACTGGTCTCATTACTTCGGGAACAAGGGAGAATGAAGAGAACAGGGTACAAGGAAAAGATTAGTCCAAAGGACTGATAGACCACAGCCACCAAGTCCTCTACCAGAATGAGTCCAGTACAGCTAGATGGAGCCCAGCTACCGCCACTGACTGCTCTGACCAGTATCACAACAGAGGGTTCTGGACAGAGCTGGAGAAGGATCTAGAACAAAACTCTAACTCACACACAAAAAAGACCAGATTTACTGGCCTGAAGGAGACTGGAGAAACCCCAAGAGTATGGCCCCCAGACACCCTTTTAGCTCAGTAGTGAAGTCATTTCTGAGGTTCACCATTCAGCTGGGGAGTGGACAGCCCCATAAAACCAAATGGGACTAATGGGGCACAGCAGTCCAAGGACAAGGGCCAGAAGGCAGAAGGGACAGGAAAGCTGGTGATAGGGAACCCAAGGTTGAGTAAGGGTAGTGTTGATGTGTTGTGAGGTTGTTAACCATTGTCATAGGGCAACATGTGTACTAACTGTTAAACGAGAAACTATTTTGTTCTGTAAGCCTTCATCTAAAGTGAGAATAGCAGCACAATTGGAAGAGCGTAGTTGATGTCACTGAACTGTGCATGTAGAAATTTTTGACATGGTGTATCTTTGGCTATGTATATTTTCAACAACAACAACAACGAAAGGTTGAGAAGGGAGAGGGTTGACATGTTGTGGGGTTGTTAACCAATGTCATAAAACAATATGTGTACTACCATTTCACGAGAAACTATTTGTTCTGTAAGCCTTCACCTGAAGTACAGTAAAAAAAAAAAAAAAAATATGCTGGTGGGAAAAAAAAAAAGCTCTTACAGATTGCACAACTTTGATTTTGGTCTGTTTATAGCCTGAGTGCTTGCAGCCAATTTCCCATCTTTGTTTTCTGATAGAAACCCTGGTGGCATAGTGCTTAAGAACTTGGCTGCTAACCAAAATGTAGGCAGTTCGAATCCAGCAGCAGCTCTTTGGAAACCCTATGGGGCAATGTTACTCTGTCCTATAGGGTCGCTATGAGTCAGAATTGACCTGACAGTAACTGGTTTGATTTTTTTTTTTCTTTTTGGTTTTTGGATATGTCACAATAAAAATCTCTTTGTTCCAGAAGGCTTTGGTGAAAGTTGTTTCTCTACAACACTTTCATATTCTCAGAGTATGATTCAGTTCAGAGTCTTATGAGACCATTATGGGTCAAAAACATATCAGTCCTACTAGAAAAGAAATTAAGCATTTTACTTTGATCTATCAATTGAGCAATTAGCATAGACAATTTGTACCAGAAATATCTTTTCAACAGACCTGATGCACTATACAGCACTCCCCCACTGAAGAAACATTTATTTTAATCCTTCTCTTTCTGTAAGTTCTATGGCCGAACACAAAGTAAGCTGTCATCAGCCCTTACCACTTTGTTATATATTCATTTATAATATTCATTTCCAACTTCCTCTGCATAACTAACTGGGAACAAGGCACCTAAGAATTAATGGTAATTGCATTTTAAATTCTCCTTAAACAGCTTTCAAAGCTCCTTAACAAATTTGTATCATCAGAAAATATCTTATGAACTAAGCACATTTCCCAGAAAAATAAACTGGATTTGCCTAACAGAATATATCATCATCAATGATAAGCAGAGCCATGGCTGAAACACTACTCTCTTGTTCCAGGATGGTTGATATTTCTGATATACCTGCAACCTGTAAGAGATGCTAGGACAGGTCGAGGGCTGGGTGAGATACTTTTTCAAAGAACCCATAGCTTCAAAAAAGCAATTAAATTATAAACAGTATTTGTGATTTTGGCCAGTCAGTGCTCCTATAAATTTAAATAAGATAAGTACCTTCTTGGACAGTCTTTTGCTGACTACTCTTAGGCCCGCGTTCAAGAATGGAGATTCTATTATTCACTGTCATAACTCCCTATGATTACATTCATTGTAAGTATCATATTTGAAATACTCTATTTGTGTGTTTGATTAAAGACTTTTGAACTGAATATCTTTCAAACTTGAGGTCAATGTTAATTTTTTTTTTTTTTCATGATTCTATTCCTGATACATGGCATGATGTGTTACATATTGGGAGAGGGGGCTTTGAATATAGCTTCATTTATTCATCAATTTATTGTTTTTTATTTTATTGTAGAAAAACATATATAACAAAAATTTGCCATTTTAACAATTTTTAAGTGCACAATGAAGGAATATTATACTCACCATGTGGTACTACCATCATCTCTATCCATTTCCAACAATTTTACATCACCCCAAACAGAAACTCAGTATCCCTTAAGCCATAACTTCTATTCCCTCTTCCCCTCAGTCTCTGGTAATCACTAATAATCTTCTGTCTCTGTGCATTGGCCTAATCTAGATAGTCCATGTAAGTGGGATCATGCAATATTTAACCTTTGACATCTGACTTAATTCACTCAGTATAATATTTTCAAAGTTTATCCATGTTATAAAACCAAACCCACCGGTGTTGAGTTAATTCCTACTCATAGCGACCCTGTAGGACAGAGTACAACTGCCCTATGGGATTTCCAAGGCTGTAAATCTTTAAGGAAGCAGACTGCCACATCTTTCTCCCACAGAGGGGCTGGTGGGTTCAAACCACCTACCTTTTGGTTAGCAGCCAAGCACTTTAACCACTGTACCACCAGGGATCCTTCATCCATGTCATAGCATTTAATTTATTTATATGGATGGATAATCTTCAGTTGGATGTATATACCATATTCTGTTTATCCATTTATTTGTTGATGGACATTTGAGTTATTTCTATCTTTTGGTTATTGTGAATAATTTTGCAATGAACATTGGTGTACAAGTATCGGAGTCCTTGGTTTTAAGTCTTTTGGGTACTTACTAAAGGAATTTTTGGGTCATATGACAGCTCTAGGCTTAAAATTTTGAGGAACTGCCAAACTATTTTCCACAGCGGCTACAACATAGCATTCTCACCTGTAATGCAACAGGGTTACATTTTTTCCACATCCTTACCAACACTTGTTATTTTCAGTTTCTAAAAATAGTCATCCCGGTGGGTGTGAAGTGATTTTAATTTGCACTTCACTAATGGCTAATGGGAGGCCCTGGTAGCACAGTGGTTAAGGGTTTGGCTGCTAACCAAAGGTCTGCAGTTTGAATTCACCAGCTGCTCCTTGAAAATGCTACGGGGCAGTTCTACTCCGTCCTATAGGGTGGCTATGAGTCAGAATTGACTCAACGGCAACTGTTTTGTTTTTGGTTTAGTGACTAATGCCAACGCTCATCTGTCGATTTGTCATACTGTGGTGGCTTGCATGTTGCTGTGATCCTGGATGCTATGCCATCAGTATTTCAAATTCCAACAGGGTCACCCATAGTTGACAGGGTTCAGCGGAGCTTCCAGATTAAGACAAACTAGGAAGAAGGACCTGGCAGTTTACTTCTGAAAAAAATTGGTCAGTGAAAATCTTATGACTAACAGTGGAACACTGATAATTATGATGTTCAGGAAGAATATGGAATATACTATGGACTGCCAGAAGAATGAACAAACCTGCCTTGGAAGAAGGACAGCCAGAGTGTTCCTTAGAAGTGAGGATCTTGAGACTGTCTTATATACTTTGTACACGTTATCAGGAGGGACCAGTCCCTGGAGAAGGACATCGTGCTTGGTAAATTAGATGGTCGGCTAAAAAGGGGAAGAAACTCAGCGAGATTGATTGACACAGTGCCTGCAACAATAGGCTCAAGTATAGCAATGACTGTGGGAATGGCTCAGGACCTGGCAGTGTTACCTTGTGTTGAACATGGAGTAGGAACCAACAAGATAGCACATAATAACAACTATAATGGCTAATGATGGTGAGCATATTTTGTTGTGTTTATTGGCCATTTGTATATATTTTTTGGGGTCCCTGGATGATGCAAATGATTAACACACTCTGCTGTGGTTGGAGTCCACCAAAAGATGCCAATCTACTTTCACAAAAATCAGCCATTGGAAACTCTATGGAGCACAGGTCTATTCTCACACATGGGGTTGCCATGAGCCAGAATCAACTCGATGCAACTATTTGATTAATTATCTTCTTTGGAGAAATGTCTATTCAAGTATTTTGCCAATTTTTCAATATGTTGTTTGCCTTTTTGTTGTTGAGCTGTAGGAGATTTTATATACGTATATATAGCGCTGATGGCACAGTGGTTGGGAGTTTGGCTGCTATCCACAAGGTCAGCAGTTCAAATCCATCAGCCACTCCTTGGAAACCCTATAGGGGCAGTTCTACTCTGTCCTATAGGGTCACTATGAGTCTGAATTAACTCAGTGGCAACTTGTTTTGGTTTTATATATACATACATATATATATATATATATATATATATATATATTCTAAATATTAAACACTTATCAGATATGTTGTTACCAAATATTTTCCCCCATTCTGAAGTTGTCTTTTCATTTTCTTGATAAAATTCTTTTTGCTGCACAAAAATTTTTCATTTTGATACAGTCCTGTTTATCTATTTTGTTGTTGTTATTACTTGTGCTTTTGGTGTCATATCTAAGAATGAATTGTAAAATCAAGTGCTTGAAGTTTTACCCCTCTGTTTTCTTCTAAGAGGTCCCTGGTTTTAATTTTTATATTTAGGTCATTGATCCATTTTCAGTTAGTTTTCATATATGGTGTGAGGCATATATGACTACATTCTTTTGCATGTGGAGACCCAGTTGTTCCAGCACTGTTTATTGAAGAGATTATACTTTCCCCATTGAATGGATTTGGTATCTTTGCCAAAAATCAATTGGCTATATACATATGGGTTTGTTTCTGAACTTTCAATTCTATTCCATTGGTATATATGTCTATCCCTATACCAGTACCTTACTGTTTTGATTACTGCAACTTTATAGTGCATTTTGAAATCAGGAAGTATGAGTCCTCCTACTTTGTCCTCCTTTTCACGATTGTTTTCACTATTTGTGGTCACTTGTATTTCCTCATAAATTTGAGGATCAGCTTTTTTATTTCTTCAAGAAATGTTGGAATTTTGATAAAGAGTGTAGATCTTTATTTGTAGATCACTTTGGGTATTATTGGCATGTTAACAATACTAAATCTTTTAAAGCATCACCATGAGGTGCCTTTCCTTTTATTTAGGTATTCTTTAATTGTCTCAGTAATATTTTTATATTTTTTAGTGTAGATATCTTTCAACTCCCTGGTTTAATTTATTCCTAGATATTTTATTCTTTTAAATGCTACTGTAAGCAGGATTGTTTTCTTGATTTGCTTTTCAGAGTGTCCATTGCTGATGTATAGAAAGACAACTGATTTTTGTGTGCTGATCTTGTAATTATACGTTGTACCACCTAGAGACACCTAATATAACTTGTAACTTTTCTATCAACAATTAAAAATGAAAAAAAATCATATTATCTTCTGTAATAATTTAGAAAATTTAGAATATAAGAATTGATAGCCTGTAAAAAATTATCCATTAAGCCAGACTATATGTGCATTAGGCATGCCCAAATGACAATCTGTGAAAAGGAATTACAGCAACTGTTTGATTTATGTAGAATAAAACAAGACACAAGAGACATTGCATTACTTTTGTTTCTGTGAATTCTGTATACCATTCAGTGATACATGGAACAAAAGGAATAGCAGTGAATGATATTCCTAATGGGAAAAGTTTTACATCTTGGTTAAAAGAAAATGGGAATGAGATGATTTTATTCCTCTACTAAGGGAAAAATAGGTACATTCTTTAAGCATTTAGTCTTAAAATGTGTAATTCATTTTGTAATTAAAATAAAGTGGTATAAGCCTTTTATATTTCATTGATGGAAATTCTTTTTAGAATTTTTTTATGATATAAATCTAAAGAATGCATACCGTACATTTTATTATCCTGAACCATGCCATTTTATTGAGAATCTCATCAAGTGCTTAATATCCCCTAATGTAAGTCACTTAATAGCATGACTGTTTCCATGGAAACCAAATAGCAAGATATCACTGCAGTAATATAGGTTAATGTACTGTATATTAATAGTTTAGAAGTGCCCAAAGCATTGCTTTTTAAAAATATGCATAATATTAAGTCAGTATGATATTTAAATAGAAAAATCAAAGTTAAGTTCTTTTATAAGATCTATTACTGTCAAATTTGAAATAATTCACTTCAATTTCAGCAACTTCTACCTACCGCTATGATAGGGGGGTATAATAGGGAATAAGGCCAGAGAGTTAAATTATCTACTGTCCCTGATTTAAAGAAAGGTCAAGAATGAGAGAGTAATAGACAAAAATAATGTATTTGTGATGCTAATACTGAGGGTGATTATGGAAAATGTGCTATGTATTAGAAAATCTGCTAAGGATTTTTATGCTAAAAATATATGCCCTACACAGTTGTTGTTGTTAGGTGCCATCGAGTCTATTCTGACTCACAGCAACCCCATGTACAACATAATGAAACACTGGCAGGTCTTGTGCCATCCTCGCAATCCTTGTTATGTTTGAGCCCATTGTTGCAGCCACTGTGTCAATCATCTCACTGAGGGTCTTCTACACAGTAGATATAGATTATTCCTATTTCACTAATCAGGGAAGTAAGCTATGGAGAAGTCAATTAAAAAAAAAAAAACTGTGTGATCTGGAAGACTGGGCTTCAAACTGCTTCACTGTTTTGTCTATAATTGTGGAATAAATTAGATATAATCACGTAGTACGTAAATTTAGTGCACATTTACTTGCTTGTATTTAATCTATGTTATCATGTTTATTCCATTTAACTCATCATAATTCTAAGTTTTCTGATTGAAAGCCAGAGAATGATATAAACAAGCTAGAACTTGCATTATAAAATTTCACCACCCTCAGGAAGTCATTTCAGCAACCAAATTAAAGATTGCCTTCAATACTTTAAGTCCGTGATTCTCGATTCAGAGTCCACAATTCTTCCTCTGCAAGGGAAACATATTTACTACTATGTCCTCACTTGTAAAAACTGAGTGTTCCTTTTCTATGAATTCATTTGCTTATCTTACACAGCTTTATGTCCAAAACTGTCCTTGATTTCTTTTTCATTGGTCTGTCCATGCTCTTCAATATCTAATGCTACATTGTATTGGATATTACCTCTGAAACATTATATGCAGCAATTAATTATTTTTACTTTTGCAAGATAAGTGCCTACATAGCACCTTATGTTAATAGGTGCAATTTATAAAGTGTGTTTGAAGCTTAAATCTGATCTTTAAGAGTTGGGAAATGTAAAATGTATGCATCAATTTTTTCACCTCTAAATTGGGTATACTTTTAATTCCATAACTTTATTGTGTGTGTGTGTATATGTGAGAAATAATATAACATACGTGATATTACCTGGGAAAGTTTAGACTGTAGTTTTAAAACTATCTTATAAAAATAGTAAATTCAGGATAGCAATAGATAATAAATTATTAAATGGTATTGAATATTCGAATTGATAATGCCCTATGAATGAGACAAACAAACATGCTAGAAAAGTATTAATGGTAAAAGTAGAAAAAGAATGAAATATGGGAAGTTTGGTCAATAAAATGTAAGGTATGTATTGGCAGTAATACTTTATTTTCATAAAAATAGAGATATTTTCTTTGTCTTGGCATCTAGGAACCTAGCAGAATTTGTTTTTCTCAGTATAATTAATAATCCACTTCATAGATTTTTCCTCAACATTTTGCTAGAAAAAAAAATTAAAAACATAGAAAAGCCCAGAAATATCGAAAAATGGCACTCTAGGCAGAAGCACCACGCTGTCCCTCCACAGCAAACATCCGAAACACTAAGCCAAACAGAGAATACAACAATCCTGAAAACCTAAAACATCAAATAAAGAGATAAAGAACTCAGCCAAGCACCAAATGGAGTGAGAAAACTGACAGAGAACAGAGAGCAAGGAGAGATTCATGCAGAGGTCCCCTACCAGCTAATGCAGCACGGATCCACCATCTTGCACTCCTATCGGAGACCAGCAAACAGGGGTACGAGAAAGCAGCCTCACGGAGCGTCCAACGGGAGAAAAAACAACCGGTAATTTGTGGTGTGCGCTTTCCCACCCCCCACACCAGTTCACCCCTGCTCGGCCTCCCCTGCTTCCCGCGGCCACGGTCTCTTGACTGGGAAGCGCCGGCTGCGTGGATTCTACACACCCAAGCGGGTGGCTCTCTGGGTGCCATTTGTTGGCTGCTAGTGTTGCTTTTCTTTTCTGCTTCTTTTGATTTCTCACTTGCCTCTCGCCACCTCCCCCTCCTTTCACTCGAGTGCCTGGCTCCGTGCGCCACCTTTGCTTCTTCCTGAGGGGCTGCAGAGTGCTGGCAATTTGTGATACATGCTTTCCCACTCTCCACCCTTCTTCACCTACACTTGGCCTCCTCTGCTTCCCGCGGACAGTCTCTTGTCCAGAAACACCAGCCCGCACTGGCTGACTCTCTGAGTGTCATTTGTTGGCTGCTGGTGTTGCTTTTTTTTTTTTTCCTGCTTCTTTGGATTTCTTGCTTGCCTCTCGCCGCCTCCCCCTCCTTTTGCTCGATTTCCTGGCTCCGTGCACCAACTTTACTTCTTCCTGAGGGGCTGCGGAGCTCCATTCGAGTGTGGAGCAGCTTCCCGGTCTGGGCTACTGCGCTGGTGGGATCCCAGGGCTTTTGTTCCTTTGTTCCTCTGCTTCCTGCAGCCACAGTCTCTTTATCGGGAAGCGCCGGCTGCTTGGATTCCACACACCCAAGAGGGCGGCTCTCTGGATGACATTTGTTGGCTGCTAGTGTTGTTTTTTTTTTCTCCTTCTTTTGATTTCTCACTTGCCTCTCACCACCTCCCCCTCCTTTCACTCAAGTGCCTGGCTCCGTGCGCCATCTTTACTTCTTCCTGAGGGGCTCCAGAGCATTGGCAATTTGTGATATATGCTTTCCCACTCTCCACCCTTCTTCACCCATACTCGGCCTCCTCTACTTCCCTCGGAAGCAGTCTCTTGTCCAGAAACAGCAGCCCGCACTAGCTGGCTCTCTGAGTGTCATTTTTTGGCTGCTGGTGTTTTTGTTTTTTTTTTTTTCTTTCCTGCTTCTTTGGATTTCTTGCTTGCCTCTCACTGCCTCCTCCTCCTTTTGCTTGAGTGCCTGGCTCCGTGCGCCATCTTTGCTTTTTCCTGAGGGGCTGCAGAGCTCCATTCGAGTGTGGGCTGCTTCCCGGTCTGGGCTACCACTCTGGTGGGATCCCAGGGCTTTTGTTCCTTTGTTCGTTTTGAATTGTTTGTTTGTTTTCTTTTCCTTTTCTTGAGTTGGGAGCCCTTTCTGGCCAGGTGGAGCTGCATGGCAAGGAACTCCCCTTTGGCTTCCACAGACGTGCGGAGGGATCCCTGAGGCCTTTCCTTTTTTTGCTGTTTTTTTGTTTTCTGTTTTGTCGGGGGGTCTTTCTTGTTCTTTTGTTTTTTAATTTGCTTTGTTTTCTTTTCGCTCTTCTTCCCTTTTTGTCTTTCTTCATTGTTCAGTTTCTCATCTCTCTATATCTTCCTTCTCTTTCTGATCCCTGAATACGAGGCGTTGTATACCTCTATGCTTTTTACCCAGGCTGTACTGTGACACCTGAGAGCAACTTCCCCAGACCTCATAGCTGCATTGGTGGGATCCCTGGGAACTTTGCTATTCTTTAACCTTTCTGAATTTTTTATTTTTATTTATTCATTCTTTTGTTTTCTTCCTCTTCCCCTTTCTGTTTTTCTCCATTTCATAGTCTCTCATCTCTACCTTCCAAAGGCAAGCTCCCCTAGAATTCTTTTTTGTTTGTGAGTATGTTTTTTGGCTCCTGTTCCTCTCTCCCATATCCATCTTAGCTCCACACATAACAATCTCCCTGCTGCATCCTGCCTACCTGCACCGTGTGCTTGCCATCACACCACCAAGCAGTACAGGCATGGCCTACTGCAACCTTCCCAGCACTAATTACCGATGCGCCCCAGTGGCTGTAGTAAGTGCCACAAAAAACCCGTCCCAGTAACTCCTCTTCAGCTAGACCTGCCCTGCTATACCATATCTGAGTGACAGACCCTGCCAGTTGGAGAAGGAGGCAAAAAGAATTGAGTGTACAGACGAGCAAACAATAAAGAACACGCAGTCCGCCTGCTCAGACATAGTCAAAATTTTTTTTTAAAAAAGGCACGAAACAAACAAATCTACAATAAATAAACGAGAAAAATAACTACTGAATGCCCCAAAAACAGCAGACAATATCAAAACATTTACAAAAAAAGACAGGAAGGTTCCAATAGCCATCCAAATTAAAACACTGGATGACTCTCCTGGGGAAGAAAATGCACTAGAAGTATCTGATACGGAATTCAAATCTCTAATACTCGGAATTCTCCAAGAACTGAGGCAGAAAGCTGACAAACATGAGGAAAAAATAGACAAATTCATGGAAAATACAGACAAAAAATTGGAATAATTCAGGAAGACGATGCAGGAACAAAATGCCAAAATAAATTCACAACTAGAAATTATACAAAAACAACAATTAGAAATCCAAAAGATAAACAACAAGTTTTCAGAAATGGATGATGTCACAGAAGGGCTGAGAAGCAGATTTGAAACCGTGGAAGACAGGATCAGTGGAACTGAAGATAAACACTTGGATACAACTCTGTTTCAGGAAAACTCAGAAAAAAGAACAAAGAAAAATCAAGAGACCCTGAGAGTTATGTGGAACAGAATCAAAAGGAAAAATTTACGAATGATTGGAATTCCAGAACAGGGGGAGAAAACAGAAAACACAGAGAGGATCACTGAGGAACTGCTGACAGAAAACTTCCCCAATATCATGAAAGATGAACAGCTGGCCATCCAAGAAGCTCAAAGAACCCCATATAGAAGAGACCCCAAAAGAAAATCACCAAGGCATATCATATTCACACTTGCCAAACCCAAAGACAAACAAAGAATCCTGAGAGCAGCTCCTGAAAAAGAAGAAGTCACACACAGAGGAGAAACAGTAAGACTAAGCTCAGATTATTTGGCAGAAACCATGCAGGCAAGAAGGCACTGGGATGACATATATAAAATCCTGAAAGAAAAAAATTGTCAGCCAAGAATAATATATCCTGCAAAACTCTCGTTCAAATTTGATGGTGAAATTAGGTCATTTCCACATAAACAGAAATAAAGGGAATATGTAAAAGCCAAACCAAACTTACAAGAATTATTAAAGGGAGTTCTTTGATCTGAGAACAAACAGCTTCAGCTCACAGGCAGAACCTGTGACGCAGGATCATACAAGCCAGATACCAATCTAGCAAATGAACTCTCGAGAACTATCCAAAACCAAAAGAAATACAACAGGGTATCAGAGCAGTTAATTGATGGATGACAACAACATCAAAACAATGAAAGAGGGAATAAATGGCATAGGTATAGAAACTTCTAATGGAGAGGAATGCAAGGTGATACCAAGCAATGGTAGACTGCTTCAAACTTAGAAAGATAAGGATAAAATTCATGGTAACCACAAAGAAAGTTAACAAACCAACTCATAAAAATAAAGATGAAAAACATAAAGTCTCGGCAAAAACAAAACCTACAAAAACAAAAGAAATGAAAAAAAAAATCCACAAACAAAAGTAACTCAGCACAAGAGAGTAAGAAGAACAAAGAAAAGTTCAGCACCACCAAAAAAAGCACTACAAAATGACAACAAACCCACATCTATCAGTAATCACACTGAAAGTAAATGGACTCCATGCGGGAGATGGAGAGTGACAGAATGGATAAGAAAACAGGGTCCATCAATATGCTGTCTAAAAGAGACACACCTTAAAAACAAAGATGTGAATTTATTAAAAGTCAAAGGTTTGAAAAAGATATATCAAGGTAACAACTACCAAATAAGAGCAGGAGTGGCAATTCTAATCTCAGATAAAATAGACTTTACAACAAAATCTACCATAAAAGTCAAAGAAGGGCACTATATAATGATTAAGGGGATGATCCATCATGAAGACATAACCATAATAAACATCTACGCACCCAATGACAGGGTCCCAAAATACATAAACTCTAACAATACTGAAAAGAGAAATTGATAATTCCACAATAATAGTAGAATACTTCAACACACCACTCTCAGTAAAGGTCAGAACAACTAAGAAGAAACTCAGCAAAGACACAGAAGACCTGAAGGGCACAATCAGCCGACTTGACTTCATAGACATATATACAACACCCCATCCAACCACTGCAAAGTACACATTCTTTTCCAATGCACATGGAACGTTCTCCAGAATAGACCACATCTTAGGCCACAGATCAATCCTCAGCAAGATCCAAAACTTTCAGATAATTCAAACTACCTTCTCTGACCACAATGCCATCAAGGTAGAAATTAATAATAGAAAGAGCAAGAAAAAAAATCAACTACATGGAAACTGAATAAAATCCTGCTTACATATCAGTGGGTAATAGAAGAAATCAGACATGGAATCAAAAAATTCCTAGAATCCAATGAGAATGAAAACACATCATACAAAAACCTTTGCACAGCAAAGGCGGTCCTCAGAGGACAATTTATAGCAATAGATGCACATATACAAAAAGAAGAAAGGGATAAAATCAAAACATTAACTACAGAACTCAAACAAATAGAAAGAGAACAGTAAAAAAAGCCCACAACCACCGGAAAAAAGGAAACAGTAAAGATCAGAGCAGAAATAAATGAAATAGAGAACAGAAAAACAATAGAAAGAATCCACAAAACCAGAAGTTGGTTCTTTGAAAGAATCAACAAAATCGACAAACCACTGGCCAGACTGACAAAAGAAAAACAGGAGAGGACACAAATAACCCAAATAAGAAATGAAATGGGGGACCTTACAACAGACCGAACTGAAATATAAAGGATTATAACAGAATATTATGAAAAACTATACTCCAACAAATTTGAAAACCTAGAGGAAATGGATAAATTTCTAGAAGCACACGGCTTACCCAAACTACAACAAAGTGATGTTGAAAATCGGAACAGACCAATAACAAGGGAAGAGATTGAAAATGTAATAAAAAAAACTCCCAACCAAAAAAATCCCTGGCCCAGATGGCTTCACTGGAGAATTATACAAAACATTTACAGAAGAGTTTGTATCAGTACTACTCAAGCTATTTCAGACCATAGAAGAGGAAGCAAGACTTCCAAATTCATTCTATGAAGCCAGCATAAGCTGATAGCAAAACCAGGCAAAAACGTAACAGAAAAAGAAAATTACAGACCAATATCTCTCATGAATATAGATGTAAAAATTCTGAACAAAATTCTAGCCAATAGAATTCAGCATCATATCAAAAAAATAATACACCAAGACCAAGGAGGATTCATACCAGGTATGCAAAGATGGTTCAACATTAGAAAAATCAATCAACACAATCCACCACAAAAATAAAAGGAAACAAAAGAATCACATGATCATCTCAATTGATGCAGAAAAGGCATTTGACAAAGTCCAACACCCATTCCTGATAAAAGCTCTCAATAAAATAGGTATAGAAGGGAAATTTCTCAACATAATAAAGGGCATCTATGCAAAACCAATGGCCAACATCATTCTTAATGGAGAGAAGCTGAAAACGTTCCCCTTGAAAACAGGAACAAGACAAGGATGCCCTTTATCACCACTCCTATTTAACATTGTGCTGGAAGTTCTAGCTAGAGCAATAAGGCAAGAAAAAGAAATAAAGGGCATCCAAACTGGTAATGAAGAAGTTAAACTGTCCCTGTTTGCAGATGATATGATACTATACATAGAAAACCCTAAAGACTCCATGAAAAATCTACTGGAACTAATAGAAAGATTCAGCAGAGTAGCAGGATACAAGATAAACATTCAAAAATCACTTGGATTCCTATATACCAGTAAGGAGAACGATGAAAAGGAAATCAGGAAAACAATACCATTTTCAATAGCCCCTAAAAAGAGAAAATACTTAGGAATAAATCTGACCAGGGATGTAAAAGACCTATACAAAGAAAACTACAAAACACAACTGCATGAAACCCAAAGGGATCTACATACATGGAAAAACATACCATGCTCATGGATAGGCAGACTCAACATTGTGAAAATGGCAATTCTACCCAAAGCAATTTACAAATACAATGCAATCCCGATCCAAATACCAACAACATTCTTCAAAGAGATGGAAAAACTAATCATTAACTTTATATGGAAAGGGAAGAAGCCCCAAATAAGTAAAGCACTACTGAAGAAGAATAAAGTTGGAGGACTCACACTACCTGACTTCAGAACCTACTATACAGCTACAGTAGTCAAAACAGCCTGGTACTGGTACAACGACAGACACATTGACCAATGGAACAGAATTGAAAACCCAGATGTAAAACCATCCACCTACGGTCACCTGATCTTCGACAAGGGCCCAAAAGGGGAAAAGACAGTCTTTTTAACAAACGGTGCTGGCAAAACTGGATATCCATCTCCAAAAAAATGAAACAGGACCCATACCTCACACTGTATACAAAAACTACTTCAAAATGGATCAAAGACCTGAATATAAAGCCAGAAACTATAAATTTCATAGAAGAAAAAATAGGACCAACACTTCAGGCCTTAATACATCGCATTAACAGGATACAAACCATAACCATCAACGCACAAACCCCAACAGATAAGCTAGATAACTGGGATCTTCTAAAAATCAAACACCTATCCTCTTCAAAAGATTTCACCGAAAGAGTAAAAAGAGAACCTACAGATTGGGAAAAAATTTTTAGACAGTACAAGTCAGACAAAGGTCTAATCTCCATAATCTACAAGAAAATCCAACACATCTACAACAAAAAGACAAATAATCCTATTAAAAAATGGGTTACTGAAATGAACAGACACTTCACTAAAGAAGACATTCAAATGGCCAACAGACACATGAGGAAATGCTCGCGATCACTAGCCGTTAAAGAAATGCAAATTAAAACCACAATGAGATACCATCTCACCGTGGCATTACTGGCACAAATGAAAAACACTGGAATTAACAAAAGTTGGAGGGGCTGCGGGGAGATCGGAACTCTTCTGCACTGCTGGTGGGAATGCAAAATGATACAACCATTTTTGAAAATGATATGGAGCTTCCTCAGAAAGCTAGAAATAGACATACCATTCAATCCAGCAATTCCACTCCTAGGAATATATCCTAGAGAAATAAGAGTCGTCACTCGAATAGACATATGCACACCTGTGTTCATGGCAGCATTGTTCACAACAGCAAAACGATGGAAACAACATAGGTAGCCATCACCAGATGAATGGATAAACAAACTATGGTACATACACACAATGTTGTACTATGCAACGAGAAAGAACAACAATGAATCTGTGAACAATCTCATAACATGGATGAAACTGGAGGGCATTATACTGAGTGAAATAAGTCAATCACAAAAGGACAAATATTGTATGAGACCTCTATTGTAAAAAGCCATGCAAAAGTTCACACACAAAATGGAACAACCTTTGTTGGATACCAGGGATGGGAGGGGTGGGTGGGAAATACTAAATAGGCAATAGATGAGTGGTATCTTAGGTGAAGGGTGAGACAGTACACAATACAGGGGAAACTAGCACAACTTGTACAAGGAAAGGTCATGGAAGCCCCAGAGACACATCCAAACTCCCTGAGGGAGTGAATTGCTCAGCGGAGGGCTGTGGGGACCATGGTCTCGGGGAACATCTATCTCAATTGGCATGACACAGCTTATAAAGACAATGCTCTACATTCTACCTTGGTGAGTAGTGTCTGGGGTCTTAAAAGCCTGTAAGCGGCCATCTGAGATACTCCACTGGTCTCATCCCTTCAGGAGCAAGGGAGAAGGAAGAGAACAGGATACAATGAAAAGATTAGTCCAAAGGACTAATTGTCCACAGCTACCAAGTCCTCCAGCAGACTAAGTCCAGTACAGCCAAATGTGCCCAGCTGCCTCCACTGACTGCTCTGACCAGGATCAAAATAGAGGGTTCTGGACAGAGCTGGAGAAGGATGTAGAGCTTAATTCTAACTCACAAAAAAAAAAAAAAAAAAAAGACCAGATTTACTGGCCTAAAGGAGACTGGAGAAACCTCGAGAGTATGGCCCCCAGACACCCTTTCAGCTCAGTGGTGAAGTTACCTCCGAGGTTCACTGTTCAGCCCCGTAAAACCAAATGAGACTAACGAGGTACAGAAGTCCAGTGATGACGGCCAGAAGGCAGAAGGGGACAAGGAAGCTCGTGATAGGGAACCCAAGTTTGAGTAAGGATATTGTTGATGTGTTGTGAGATTGTTAACCATTGTCGTAGGGCAACATTTGTAGTAACTGTTAAATGAGAAACTATTTTGTTCTGTAAGCCTTCATCTTAAGTGAGAATAACAGCACAATTGGAAGAGCATAGTCACTGTCACTGAACTGCGTATGTAGAAATTTTTCAAACAGTGTATCTTTGGGTATGTGTATTTTCACCAAAAAAAAAAAAAAAAAAGGTTGAGAATTTAGAGGGTTAATATGTTGCGGGGTTGTTAACCAAAGTCATAAAACAACATGTGTACTACTGTTTCATGAGAAACTATTTGTTCTGTAAGCCTTCACCTGAAGTAAAATAAAATATAAAAAAAAAAAAAAAATGGAAAAGTCCAAAAAATTTCACAGTAAACACCCATATCCCCACCACTTAGGTTCTCTAATTTTGCTATATTTGCTTTATCACATATTTTTACAACTATCAATCTTTTTAACCAACCATTAACACATGTTATATTTTGATGCATTTCAAAATTGTAGATATTAGTACACTTTACACCTAAAACCAGCAGAATATTATTAACCAGAGATTAATTATTCCTATTAACTAGGGTTCAATGTCATTTTTAAATAGTTTAATATTTGTTAACATTTTTGAGGTAAAAGTTAAAAAAACAAACCCGTTGCTGTCAAGTTGATTCCAGCTCATAGCAACCCTACAGCACAGAGTAGAACTTCCTCATAGGGTTTCCAAGGGGCAGCTGGTGATTTGAACTGCCGATCTTTTGGTTAGCAGTAGAAATCAACCACTGTGCCACCAGGGCTCTGAGGTAAAAGTTACACATAGTGAAATGCACAAAGCTTAGTTTTCTATTATTCACGTTATTTAATGAGTTTTTCAAACACATGTTTTTGTTATGTTGTTAGGTGCCATCAAGTTAGTTCCGACACATAGCAACCCTATGCACCACAGAACGAAACACTGCCTGGTCCTGCACGATGATCACAATCACTGTTATGCTTGAGCCCATTGTTGCAGCCACTGTGTCAATCCATCTCGTTGAGGGGCTTCCTCTTTTTCACTGACCCTCCGCTTTACCAAGCATGAGATCCTTCTCCAGGGACTGATCCCTCCTGACCCCATGTCCAAAGTATGTAAGAAGTAGTCTCTCCATCCTTCCTTCCAAGAAGAATTCTCATTGTACTTCTTCCAAGACAGGTTTGTTCATTCTTTTGGCAGTCCACTGTATATTCAATATTCTTCACCAACAACAATGTTCAAAGGGGTCAATTCTTCTTTGGTCTTCCTTATTTGTTGTCGAGCTTTTGCATGCATATGATGGGATTGAAAATACCATGGCTTGGGTCAGGCGCACCTTAGTCCTCAAGGTGACATCTTTGCTTTTCAACACCTTAAAGAGGTCTTTTGAAGCAGATTTGCCCAATGCAATGCATCTTTTGATTTCCTGACTGCTGCTTCCATGGGTGTTGACTGTGGATCCTAGTAAAACGAAATACTTGACAACTTCAATCTTTTCTCCGTTCATCATGATGTTGCTTATTGGTCCAGTTATAAGGATTTTTGTTTTCTTTATGTTGAGGTGTAATCCACATTGAAGGCTGTCGTCTTTGATCTTCACCAGTAAGTGCTTCAAGTCCTCTTCACTTTCAGCAAGCAAAGCTGTGTGAACTGCATACTGCAGGTTGTTAATGAGTCTTCCTTCAATCTTCATGTCCCATTCTTCATCTACTCCAGCTTCTTGGATTATTTACTTAGAATACAGATTGTATATGTATGGTGAAAGGATGCAACCCTGACACACACCTTTCCTGACTTTAAACCATGCAGTATCCCATTCTTCTGTCTGAACAACTGCCTCTCGATTTGTATACAGGTTCCTCATGAGCACAATGAAGTGTTCTGAAACTCCCATTCTTCACAATATTATCCATAATTTGTTATGATACACACAATTGCCTTTGCATAGTCAATAAAACACAGGTAAACATCTTTCTGGTATTCTCTGCTTTCAGCCAGGATCCATCTGACATCAGCAATGATATCCCTCATTCCACTTCCTCTTCTGAATCTGGCATGAATTTCTGGCAGTTCCTTGTTGACATGCTGCTGCAGCCGATTTGAATGATCTTCAGCAAAATTCTACTTGCGTGTGATATTAATGATGTTGTTTGATAATTTTCACATTCGGTTGGTGCATCTTTTCTTGGGAATAGGCAAAAATATGGATCTCTTCCAGTTGGTTGGCCAGGTAGCCGTATTCCAAATTCTTGGCATAGACAAGTGAGCACTTTCAGTGTTGCATCTGCTTGTTGAAACATCTCAGTTGATATTCTGTCAATTCCTGGAGCCTTGTTTTTCGCCAGTGCCTTCAGTGCCACTTGGAGTTCTTCCTTCAGTACCATCAGTTCCTGATCGTGTGCTACCTCTTGAAATGGCTGAACGTCAACCAATTCTTTTTGGTATAATGACTCCGTGTATTCCTTCCGTCTTCTTTTGATGCTTCCTGCATCGTTTCATATTTTCCCCATAGAATCCTTCACTATTGCAAATCGAGGCTTGAACTTTTTTCTTCAGTTCTTTCAGCTTGAGGAATGCCAAGCGTGTTCTTCCCTGTTCGTTTTCTATCTCCAGCTCTTTGCACATGTCATTATAGTACTTTACTTTGTCTTCTTGAGCCACCCTTTGAAATCTTCTGTTCAGTTCTTTTACTTCATCATTTCTTCCTTTTACTTTATCTACTTGATGTTCAAGAGAAGTTTCAGACTCTTTTGACATCCACTTTGGTCTTTTCTTTCTTTCTGGCCTTTTTTATAACCTATTGCTTTCTTCATGTATGATGTCCTTGAGATGTCATTCCGCAAATCGTCTCGTCTTGGGTCATTAGTGTTCAACGAGTCTAATCTATTCTTGAGATGGTCTCTAAATTCAGGTGGGATGTACTCAAGGTCGTACTTTGGCTCTTGTGGACTCGTTCTCATTTTCTTCAGTTTCAACTTGAACTTGCTAATGAGCAATTGATAGTCTGTTCCACAGTCAGCCGCTGGACTTGTTCTGACTGATGTTATTGAGCTTTTCCATAGTCTTTTTCCACAGATGTAGTCAATTTGATTCCTATGTATTCCATGTGGTGAGGTCCATGTGTACAGTCACCATTTATGTTGGTGAAAAAAAGTATTTTCAATGAAGAAGTCACTGGTCTTGCAAAATTCTATCATGTGATCTCCGGCATCATTTCTATCACCAAGGCCATATTTTCCAACTACCGATCCTTCTTCATTTCCAACTTTCGCATTCCAATCACCAGTAATTATCGATGCATCCTGATTGCATGTTTGATCAATTTCAGACTGAAGAAGTTGGTAAAAATCTTCAATTTCTTCAGCTTTGGCCTTAGTGGTTGGTGCATAAATTTGAATAATAGTCGTATTAACTGGTCTTCCTGTAGGTGTATGGATATTATCCTATCACTGACAGTGTTATACTTCAGGGTAGATCTTGAAATGTTCTTTTCGACTATGAATGCAACACCATTCCTCTTCAAGTTGTCATTCCTGGTATAGTAGACCATATGTTTGTCTGATTCAAAATGGCCAATACCAGTCCATTTCAGCTCACTAATGCCTAGGATATCTATGTTTATGTGTTCTGTTTCATTTTTGACGATTTCCAATTTTCCTAGATTCATACTTTGTACATTCCATTTTCTGATTATTAATGGATTTTTACAGCGGTTTCTTCTCATTTTGAGTCGTGCCACACTAGCAAATGAAGGTCCCGAAAGCTGTACTCCATCCACACCATTAAGGTCAACTCTACTTTAGGAGGTAGCTGTTCCCCAGTTGTCTTTTGAGTGCCTTCCAACCTGGGGGGCTCATCTTCCGGCACTATATTAGACAATGTTCTGCTGCTATTCATAAGGTTTTCACTGGCTAATTCTTTTCAGAAGTAGACTTCCAGGTCCTTCTTCCTATTCTGCCTTAGTCTGGAAGCTCAGCTGAAACCTGTCCTCCATGGTTTACCATGCTGGTATCTGAATACTGGTGGCATAGCTTCCAGCATCATAGCAACACAAGCCCCCACAGTACGAGAAACTGACAGACACTTGGGGGTTTAAAAACATAAGTGATATTAATGATATTAAACAGGTGTATATATATCCAAACACATAACCTTTTTAAACAAGAGCTCTATTATGCTATATAATTACCAAAGTTCCTTCATCCTTCTTCCCAGTCAGTTCTTACCTCCATACTGCAAAGGTAAAATATTTAATCTTTTTTTTTTTTTAACTGTAGATTAGTTTTGTATTTTATAGACCTTTTTTTATAAATGAGATTATAGAGCATGCACTGTTTTGTTTAAGGCTCTCTAATTCAGCATAGTATTTTTGAAATTCACCCATGTGTTTGTGAATCCTTTTTTATTTCTAAGTAATATTCCATTGAAGAATATACCATTAAAAAAAAAATCAATCCCATATAAATGAAAACCTGAACATTTCAAAGTTTTGCCTATTATGAATAAAACTGCTATGAACATTCCCTGTACAATCTTATTTTAGATATATGTTTTTATTTCTCTCAGATAAATGCATAATTGTGGAATTTCTGCATGATCTGGTAGGTGTACTGTTAGTCTGATGAGAAATTGCCAGACTTTTTCCCATAGTGATTGTACTATTTTATTTTTAGACATAATGTACAAGAGTCCTAATTCTCTACTCATCTTTCTGGTGGGCATGTAGTTTATCTTATTGTGGTTTTAATTTACATTTCCTTAATGCCTAATGAAGTTTAACACTTTTTCATGTACTTATCGATCTTCTGTATATCATTTTTCTCATCTCCAATTTCTCCCTTTTTATAGAGTTGTTCATTTATTAGTATTGAGTTGTTGACATATTTTACATAGTGAGGGAATAAGTCTTTTCTCAGATACGTGTTTTGCAATTATTTTTCTGACGTTTATGGCTTCCATATTCAGTTACTTAATAATGTATCTTCATAAAGAAATTTTTAGTTTTGATGAAGTCTAATAGCTTCAATTTCCCATTCATGGTCATTACATTCTCAGTTTTAGAAACCTATGTCTATCCTTTAGCTGCAACTGTATTCTCTTCTAGAAAATATTAAATTTTAGTGTTTATATTTATGTCTATCTTTAATTTTTGTGCATGATTATTGACAGGTTTTGAAGTTCTTTTTGTTTTTCAGTATGGAGAGTGAATTGTTTTAGCTATATTGGTTGAAGATATTTTTTTCCCCTATTCGTATTGATTTGCTTTGGTATACTTGTTAAAAAATAATTTGAACATATATACATAGGTTTATTTCTGGACTATATTCTATTCCAGTGATTTATATATCTATCAATGGGCTGACATCTTGAATTTTGCTTGCTATGACTCTATAGTAAATGCTGAAATTGTACAGTATTAATGCTTGAACTTTGGTCTTCTTTATAAAAATTAATTTAACTATCATTGTTTCTTTGTTTTTGTATATGAAGTTTAGACTCAGTCAACTTCCACAAAGGAAATTGAGTCTTGTAGAGTTTATGACTGGAATTGATTTAAATCTCTAAACAATTGTGGGTTAATTTTACATCTTAACTACATTGAGTCTCCAATTCATGTATTTGGTCTATTTAGTCTTTTTTTAATGATTATTCTCAACAATATTTTTGTGTTATTTACTGCACAGATTTTTTAATTATTTTCTTTTAAATTTAGTGCTAAGTATTTTATGATTTGCAGATTAAATTGATTTTATTTCCTTTTTTAATTTCTTCAAAAAATACCATTAATTTTTTACTAGCCTTGCATCTTGTGAATTTTCTAACTTACTAGCTGTTGTAGTTGTTTTATAGATTGTAATTTTCTACATACAGGATTATACCATCTGCATTGCTTTAATTTTTTCTTTATAATATATATATTTTCCCAACCTTATTATATTGCCTAGGACATCTTTCAATAGATAGATAGATGATAGATAGACAAGTAGACAGGTAGACTGCTAGATTGATAGGTACAGATATAGATGTGGATGTAGATATAGATAGCAAACAGATTTATAAACATGAAGGTATAGGTCATATAGTTTTTATTGAATATTGAGTTGCTACAGAATATTTTGTTAAAATAACAGTTTTTATTTAAAGAATTGCCATTTTACTTTGTCAAAAATCGATTGATAGCTGTTTTTCAATTTCTATGATGACTGTTCTCTTGCATTGAACGATTTGTCTATTCTCATGTCAGAGCCTTATTGTCTGGATTACTATAACTATGTATTGTCTTGAAATAAACAGGTTAAGTCTTACAACTTTGTTCTTTTTTATCAAACTTGTTTTGTATATTCTAGTTCTTCACATTTTCTTATTAAGTTCAGAATCAACTTTTCTACTTTTCAGAAAAATGCCTACTACAATTTTGATTGGAGTTGTGTTGAATTTATAGATTAATTTGGGTATACTTGACATCTGAACAGTACTGAGTCTTCCAAACTGCAAACATGATTTGTCTCTCCATTTATTTTGATATTCTTAAATTCCTCTCAACATGTTTTGTAGTTTTGAAATACAGGTCTTATACATATTTTGTCAGATTTCTTGCTATGCTTTTCATATTTTATGTGATTATATAGGGTATTTTTAATTCAATTTCTAATTTTTTTGGTAGTTTATATAAGTACCATTGATTCTTTTTATTGATATCGTATTCTACAACTTTTCTAAACTGACTTATTAGATCTAATAGCTTTTTTGTGTATTCACTAGTATTGTCTACATAGTGATCTATCATCTGTAAATGAACTCAGTTTTATTTCTTAGTTTCCATTCCAGATGCTCTCCATTTTTTATAATTGGCATGGGTAGAACCTCCAGTACAAGACTGAAGAAAATCGTCAGAGTGGTTATCTTTTCCTTGTCCCCGATATTAAGAGAAGAGCATTAATTCTCTCACCATTAAGTATAGTAACACCTGTAGTTTTGTTGTTTTTCTTTTCCCCCAGAATAGTAAAAATTGTCCTTTATATATATATATGGTTAGATACAATTTGCTAAAATTCTATCTTGGATTTTTGTATATATACTTATTGGGATATTAAATTATAATTTTCTTATCTAGCAATATCTAGTTTTGGTGTTAGGCACTATAAACCTCAAAGATTAAACTGAAAAGTAGTCTCACCTCTTGGATTATCTGGCCAAGTTTACATAGAATTGGTATCATTTCTCCCACCAAAGGAGGGAGGGGTTACTACAAATTCATTTATTTTAGTAATTACATGGCTTACCAGGTTTCTTCTGGAGTCACCTTTGATAGTTTGTGTTTTTAAAGGTTCTGTCCATATCATCTAAATTCTTTATCAGTATTAAATTTCTCACAGTATTCTCTTATTATTATTTTAATATCTATAGAATCTGTAATTCTCTAAGTGATGTAAGTAATATCCCTTCTTTCAGTCCTTTAAATTGGTAGTTTGTGGCATCTCCATGCTTATCCTGTGTTTTTGGCTTTATCTATTTGATTAATTTACTTAAAGAAGCAGGTTTTTTTGTTTTGTTTTGATTGTTTTTCTGTTCTCTACTTCATCAATAGATCTTTATCATTTTCTTTGTTCTTAATTTGGGTTTCATTTGCTCTTCTTTTCCTATGTTTTTAATATGGATTTGAGACAATTATTTTTTTAATATAGCCATTCATTACTATAAATTTTCCTTAAATACTGTAAATTTAAATGTATTTTCATCTTCATGCAGTTGACAATAAATTTCTAATTTCTCCTTTGATTTCATATTTGAAGCATGGATTATTTAGAAGTATGTAATTAGGTCTCCAATATTTGAGGATTTTTTTTAATTGTTGAAATACCTTATATATCCCAGAATATAATCACTCTGGTTAATGTTTATTGTACATTGGAGATGAATTTTTAAGCAGCTTCTTAGTAGTTTATGTCTGAACCCACATCTCCCTCCCCATCATACAGGATATGAAAGAAAATAAAAACAGCACAACTTAGCGATCACTTTCCACAAATCATTAGACCTTCATGACAATATATATTTAAATACTCTTTCTGTTTCTGTTGTCTACCTTGGGATATTTAGTTTTGCATAAAGTATCTCATTGCTTCATAGATAAATTTATAACTTTACAGTAGTAAGTTCCTATCTCATACAAGCACAGAATTCCATTTATTCTCTGTTCTTTCTTTCATATTCCTTGCCGAAGACATACTTACTCATTGCACTCAAAGTTGTTATCTGCATCTTTCTTTACCAAAACAATTAATCTTTAAGCACAAATCACAGACCAACACAGAAGGCATTCTAAGTCAATCATTAAAGTGGAATGAAGAGAGTCAAATGTGCTTGGGTTCATGAAAAATTAGTGTTTAAGATGTCTTTTCCATCAGTGGGTATTCCATATTATAGATCCCAAAACAATGATCTCATTTGATCCGCATTTTAATCCAAATAAACTATGCTGAGGTTGAAGAAAATTAAGCAAACTGCTTATAATGCATACTTACTAAATGGTAAAGTAAGATGATTCAAGATCTTCTAATGCTACAACAATGAACACAGGAGAATTTGTGACTCAACATATCATTTACAATGGCTTACACATCAGCTGTTTGTATGCGTTTCACTTTTAAATAAAACAAATTAGAGAGTTTTTGAAAAAAAGTACTTTTTTTGCAGAATACATTATGGGCCATGCTTTTCTTAAAAAATCATAAATGTGCTACTGCATAAACTTTACTATAACAAGTGTTTTGGTTATTCATTGATGTGTAAAAAACTATCTCATACTAAGGCAAATAAGAAACAAGATTAATTTATTTCTATTGTCTATCATAGTTCTTGGGGATGACTGAGCTCAGGTAGTCAGTCTTGGCTCATAGTTTTTCATTCAGACATGATCTGAGGCTGAAGTCACATGTCCGATGCCTGAGCTGAGAAAACGCAAACAGTTGGGAATAGCTGAGACTCCTAAGGCTTCTTACTCCACATGATCCCCCAGCCTGGCAGCCTCAGTGTAGCTGAACTTCTAACTTGGCAGCTGAAGACTCCTAGAACTTGTGTCCCAAGAGAAACCAGTAGGAGCTATGTGCCCTTTTCTAACTTAACCTCAGAAATCACAAAGCCCCAGTTTCAAAAGACCTGTCCAAGTTCAAGAGAAGGGACATAGACTCAAATTATTTATGATATGAGTAACGAAGTATTTATATATATGATTTAAAAACCACTACAATAAGCAAAATATTAATTACAACAATACTAGTCTCATTACTTCACTATAAATAATTTGTTCTTCTTAGAATCCATTATATATGACCATTTTGTTTTAGAAAATCCTTCAACAGGTTTCTCTACCTGAGATATTAAAGTTTCATCAACACTGCCCACTTATATTCTGGTATATAATTATGAAAGTTTATAGAATTGTCTCCTACCACTGGTGAGCAATTACTGTGTTTACACAAGTAGACATTAGGGCAAACCTATTTTGCTCATTTTCATTCCTGCACAACACATTTATCAGGCAATAAATCCACTATACTTTTGAAGAATTGAGAGATCTTCAGGAAATGTTGTGATATTACAGTATCCTGTGATATGCTGTTTCAACATTTTCCACATTCCACATGAGTGAAAATAACAACTGTTTAAAGGCATTACCTCTTTCCAGGACAATAGTTTGGAGGAACAGGTTCATGTTATCTTGGTCTCAGTCTGGAGCTCATTTCAGTAAGTTCAGATTGGCTGCATTTTTTAAGACAGCACGATTAGTTGTCTCATTTGCTACAGCCATTCTTTGCAGTTCTCACATCTGTCAACATCCACACAAATAGCCCCCTAGAGGAAGCAGATGTTGCAAAGTTATGATTTACATGTTTGGTTTGCCTCTTAGTATCTGGACAGCAATCATCCTGGTCTGTTAAACACCATTATCAAATGCAAATTGTTGATGAATTTTTTTATTAGTTTGTCACTGCTTTTAAAGTGCTTATCTCAGTAATTACTACTGGGGAAAACAAAATATTCTATGAATGCTAAGCCTTCAGATATACATAGATAGATCAGATAGATAGGTAGATAGGTATACAGATATAGATAATAGATACTGACATATTTAGATAGATATTAGTATAGCTAGCAGCTAGGTGTGATTTTGCAATTATAGTTGCTATTTAAAATAAATGCTAACTTGATATCACAATATTCAGGAATATTTACTGACAAAATGCTGTGCCATGTGTAATACTTATTCCAAAAATGGAGATATTAGACAATGACCAATTAAAAAACACATATAGATATACTTTTGTGAATTGTTCAACTAGGTTTTGCTTTTCATTTTAATTGAAATTTATTTTATCCATATAGCTTCATCAAGCATACCCGTATTAACTCTGAACAAGTAATGGGGAGATTATTTTAAGAGTGGCTGCTAATTTTCATACTGTATAACATTTTAATTTTCTGTTTATGTATTAATTTACAAAACAATAAAAAAAGTGAACCAAATGTAATCTTGAGTTTGCTGTAGTGACAGGGATCTTTTCTGCTCAATCTTTAGCATCTATCCTTTACATACATGTTACGTATTACTTGTTCATTTTCTGTCACCTGATGATAGAATTAAAGCTCCTTGACTGCAGTCATAGTTATCTGCTCCATGGAATATCTACAGCAGGGTCTGGCATATTAAAGTACTTAATGTTTATTAAAAAATAAATAAATGACCATTTGAATTAGCAATGAATGGGGAAATTAGTGCTTGAAATACAAGATCCTTATTTAGAGGTTGACAGGCTTCAAAAACTAATTACTACCACCACTACTATTACTACTAATTATCATTATTATAATTATCAAGCTAACAACCACACCAAGAAAATACAAAGTATTATAAATAAATAAAAATTAGGACATATTTTTAATTGCATAGAAACTAATTTGTAAATCAAGAATTTTGTGTTACAATAGCCAAAAGCCAATTTCCCCGTATTTTGAGTCCTTGTTGCTCAGTGGTTAAGCACTAGTCAGCTAATGGAAAGGTCAGTGGTTGGAACCCACCAGTTGCTCTGTGGGAAAAAAGACCTGAAGATCTGCATCCTTAAAGATTAAAGTCTAGGAAACCTTAAGTGGCCATTCTACTCCGTCATACAAGGTCATTATGAGTCAAAATTGACTTGATGGCAAACAGCGATCACAAAATATCAATTTATGCTACATACACAATATTAATATTTTAAAATTTAATTAAAATATTAATGCTATAATAAATTGTCTCTATATCCTTCTGAAGCCCTGTTGGTGAAGTGGTTAAGAGCTTAGGCTGCTAACCAAAAGGTCATCACTTAGAATCCACCAACCGCTCCTTGGAAGTCCTATGAGGCAGTTCTACTCTGCCCTATAGGGTTACTGTGAGTCAGAATACACTTAACAGCACACAACAACAAAAAAATAACATATCTTTCAAGCTTTCCTGAGTGAAAAAAGGACACTTATTTTTAACTACTAATTCATAGGCAGCAGCATGATTTTTTTTTTCTAAAATAAATTATTTTCACTGAATTTTACTTTTTTAATATGTATTGTTCAAGTATACCCATATCAACTATGAACTTGATAAAATTTAATTATTTCAAACTAGACTAAATGCCTTCCTGTTATATAAAACTTTGTCTATAAGTGAATATAAAATCTTATCAAATTGTTTGCAATGGTATAAAATGTCAAAATAAAAAAATAAATTTAAAATATTTTACATTTATTATGTTACAAACTTAAACTAAATGTTCATTTACACCTGTGTGATGCCCACCAAAACCCAAGTACTTTTGGAAATTCACTTAAAGACAAGAGTTATACCCTGAGAATATGTAAATGCATGTCTTAGCATTTTTTTCCAAGTTCTTCTTCATTTCATAAAAAGCATTAATATTGCAAAATCTATTTTTTTACTTTGATTCAGACTACATAAAGATTTATGACTTTTAAAACAATCAAGATTTTTATTAATCTGAAGTGCATTTAAATTAGAATTTTAACATATCCTGTTACTTTTAATTGCTACAAATGTCATTTTATTACATGAAATTGACTTGGTTGTAGTTAAAAGTAAATTTTAGTTAACATTCTTCTTGAATCAAGCTTTATTCATTGTTGTGGAATGAACTTAGGAAGTTATTCTTTGTCTGATTTTGTTTTTTCCTTCAGTATATCCTTGTCCCTTTGATGAAAACTCTTAATTTACTACCATGAAATGAAGAATAATACATTTATACAAAACAGAACACAATTATCCCAAATATTTGTGTAAGCTATTTTTCATAATGGTTTAATGAAAATAGTAAACACTATTAACCTAACTATCTTAAGTATTAAAATGGTTAAATGAATTTTCTTAGATAAAATACTGTTTTATACTAGAGAAATTAAAAATAAGATTTTGTAAATACTTTTAAAATTTATGAGAAAATATTCACAGCATTGTATTAAATCCACAAGAATAACACAAACCTGCAATAAGTTAACCGTCTTCTTGTAATTGGTTTTTAAAACATATAATGCCTGGCCTTTATGAGGTTGCTTCTCAAAAACGTTTCATAGAAATACATTTTCCTAAGTCCTAAAATATTTTAACAAGGAAGAAATTCACATAGATATCTATATGAAAGAAAATGATCTAATTAGTTTAATTTTATTTTCAATGTTATTAAAACTGACAATATTGTATCTATGTGTTTCTTTGATGTTTAATAAAAGTAGCTAAAACATATCCTGAAACAAATATTTGACTATTTAGTACATTTCTTAATAAGTATAAAATTATTGAGTATTTTTATTTCATTGAATTAGTTTTGGTAAGTTATTTATTGTAGAATGTGTTTAATTATTTTACGTATTCAAAGTCATTGGCATAATCTTAATAATAATATTGTCATTACTTTTTTCTTATCTACAGCTTCTTTATGATTCATTTTTCACTCAAGGTGTAGCTTATTGAGTATTCTCTCACTTTTAAAACTAATTATCTCAGGTAATAACTTTTAAAAAATTTTATTGTGTTTTAGATGAAAGTTTACAGCACAAATTAGTTTCTCATACAAAAATTTATACACAAATTGTTTTGTGACACTGGTTGTAATCCCCCCAATGTGTCAGCACTCTCTCCTTTTCCTTCCCTTTACACTCTGAGTTCCCCATGTCCATTCCTCCAGGTTTCCTGTCCCTTCCTGCCTGCTAGTCTTTGCTTTTGGGCAGGTGTTCCCCATTTGGTTTCCTATACTTGACTAACTAAGAAACACTGCTCACATGTATCGTTGTTTGTTTTATTGGCCTGTCTAATCTATGATTCAGAATCCACTCAACGACTATGGGTTTGGATTGGTTTAATCTTCGGGCAGAAAGGTGGACTTCAGGAGTGGCTTTGTTCTGAGTCAGCAAGGTGTCTGGGTGCCATAGTCTCCGGGGTTCCTCCAGTTTCTGTCGGACCAGAAAGTCTGGTCTTTTTGTTTGCGAATTTCAATTTTGTTCTACATTTTTCTCCCATTCTGTCTTGAACCAGATATTGTGATCCCTGTCTGAGCAGTCAGTGGTAGTAGCCAGGCATCATCTAGTTCTTCTGGGCTCAGGCTGGTGGAGGCTGTGGTTCATGTGGTCCGTTAGTCCTTTGGACTGATATTTTCTTTGTCTTTGGTTTTCCTCATTTTCCTTTGCTCTGAACGGGATGGGATGAATAGATGTATCTTAGACGGCTGCTCACAAACTTTTAGACCCCAGACGCTACTCACCGAAGTAGGATGTAGAACATTTTCTTTATGAACTATGTTATGCCAATTGACTTAGATGTCCCCTGAGACCATGGTCCCCAGTGCTCAGCCCCAGTAACTCGATCCCTCAAGGTGTCTGGATGTGTCTAGGAAGCTTGTATGTCTTTGCCATGGTCACGTTGTGCTTTTTCTATATTGTGTGTTGTCTTTCCTTTCACCAAAGTTAACACTTGCCTGTTATCTAGTTAGTGATTTCCCCTCCCCGCCTTGTAACCATCAAAGATTGTTTTTCTTTTCTGTGTGTAAACTTTTTCTTGGGTTTTTATAATAGTGGTCTCAAACAGTATTTGTCATTTTGTGATTGACTTACTTCACTCAGGTTAATGCCCTCTAGATTCATCCATGTCGTAAGATGTTTTGCAGATTCATCATTGTTTCTTATCATTGTGTTGTATTCCATTGTGTGTATGTATCATAATTTGTTTATTCATTCAGCTGTTGATGGGCACTTAGATTGTTTCCATCTTTTTGCTATTGTGAAAATGCTGCGATAAACATAGTTGTGCATATGTCTATCTGTGTGACAGCTCTTATTTCTCTAGGATATATTTCTAGCAGTGGGATTGCTGGATCTTAAGGTATTTCTACTTCTAGCTTTTTAAGGAGACATCATATCGTTTTCCATAGTGGTTTTATCATTTTACATTGCCACCAGCAGTGCATAAGATTTGAAATTTCCCCGCAACCTTTTCAACATTTGTTACCTTTTTTTTTTTTTTTAATTTTTGCCATTAATGTTAGGGTGAGCTGGTATTTCATTGTATTTTTCATTTGCATTCCTCTAATGGCTATTGATCTAGAACATTCCTCATGCGTCTGTTAGATGCCTGAATGTCCTTGGTGAAGTGTCTGTTCATATCCTTTCCCATTTTTTAACTGGATTATTTGTCTTTTTGTTATTGAGGTGTTGAAGTATTCTATAGACTTAAGAGTTCAGACTTTTGTCAGATATGTCTTAGCCAAAATTTTTTTCCCAGCCTGTAGGTTCTCTTTATACTATTTTGGTGAAGTCTTCTGATGAGCATTAAAGTGTTTAATTTTTAGGAGCTCCCAGTTATCTATTTTATCTTCTGGGGCTTGTGCATTGTTTGTTATGGTTTGTATTGAATTTCTACCACATATTAGGGCCTCTAGCATTGTCCCTATTTTTTCTTCCATGATCATTGTTGTTTTAGGTTTTATATTTAGACCTTTGATCCATTTTGAGTTCATTTTTGTGTTTGGTGTGTTATAAGTCATGTTTCATTTTTTTACAGATGGACATCCAATTTTGCCAGCACCATTTGTTAAAAAGTCAGGTCATAACTTTTACTTATAATTTTTCTTTTTTTAGTAGTTTATATTTTGCTATAATGAATATGAAGTATTTTTTGCATGAAAATAAGCTATATATTTGATGGTATTTGTCATGATAATTAGCCATCACTTTAAACATTTTAATGTCTGCAGATTATACTATGAAATGGTTTATGTGATTTAGTAATCATAACTATCATAAATAGCACCACAAGAAGAACCTAGTGGACATACTTTTTATTGTTATTCACATCTCTAATTGTTATTTTACTAAATACCTATAACTGAAATTATCACATTGAGTTAAATCAGTATGTTTAACACACTGAATGTAAGTTGAAAACCTGCTATCCAGAAATATTGTTCTATTTCATTTACAATATCAGTTTATAACAATTTCAACAATTATTAGCTAATACTTGTTTTCTAAAAATCTACATAAATTTAAGGAAGAAAATTTGTGGGGCTTTGATTATCCATGGAGTGCCAAACTTTCAAAATCTTATTGAATATCTAAAATTTTTCTTATATAAATGAATTCTTGTGATACTTTGTCCATTATTATTCTAAAGGATTCACATTTGTCTTATTGATTTTTGAGGAATATACTTATACAATGAGTATTAATAATTTGATTGGAATATTAATTATTCCAGATTTGCATTATCTTTTACATTTGCTTTATGATTGTATTATACAATATAAAATATTTCTGTTATCATTAATATACATATTTTTATTTGTGATTTATTCATTATCTTTTATTAATAGAAACATTTTTGTCAAAAATGATACAAATGCATTAGAGATGGTGCCATTCTTCTATTGTTATTGAACATTTCCTTAATCAATTGGGATTTCACACTATGAATGATGATGTCACATATGTTCATAAGCTGAATATGTTTTACTTCTCAGTAATTAAAATATGGATTAATCATCATTTATGACCTAATTTTATTTTTCTAGGGGTTAGTGTAATATTTCTTATGTATCTGATTCCTATATATTGTTTGGAATTTTCTTCAGTTCCCACCAGCTATAATACTGCATCATGAAAATAAATTAATGTCCTGCTACTTTGAACATTATATAAATTTTGCAATACATGTCATGAAAAAAATTCCTGCTATTTCCTAGAAAAATCATGTTCTTGTTTGGTAATTGTTATATATGCACAAGAATATATATAATGCACATGGGAGATATATCTATATATATAGATATATATACACACACATATATGTAATATATAGAAGAATGAACAAATCTTTCTTGGAAGAAATACAGCCAGAATGCTCTTTAAAAGTGAGGATGGCAAGACTTCTCACAAACTTTGGATATGTTATCAGGAGGAACCATTCCCTGGAGAAGGACATCATGCTTCATAAAGTAGAAGATCAGTGAAAAAGAGGAAAAGCCTCAGTGAGAAGAAGTGGCAGTGACAATGGGCTCAAGCATAACAACAATTGTGAGGATGGCACAGAACAGGGCAGGGTTTCATTTTGTTATACATAGGGTTTCTATGAGTTGGAACTGACTTGAGAGCACACAACAGCATTTCATATATACGTATATATTTATATGTAATATATAAAGCATGTACTTTGTATGTGTAAATATATTTATACATATGTAAAGATTAATATAAAATTCAAGTTAAATAAAACATATTTCTAATATAACATACTGATGTCTTTGAATTATGGTGCCAGCAAAGAAAATTGGTTATACCAGAGACTGACAGAAGTATGAACAGATCTGTCTTGGAATGAGTACAGCCAGAATTCTCCTTGGAAGGAAGGATGGCGAGACTACTTCTTACATACTTTGAACATGTTGTCAGGAGGGATCAGTCCCTGGAGAAGTAGCTCATGCTTGGTAAAGTAGACGGTCAGTGAAAAAGAGAAAGACCCTCAAAGAGATGGATTGACACACTGGCTGCAACAATGGGCTCAAGCATAACAATGATTGTGCTTATGGTGCAGGACTGGGCAGTGTTTCGTTCTGTAGTGCATAGGGTTTGGTATACGTAGGTTGCCATGAGTCAGAGCTGATCTGATGGCAACTAACAGTAGTGTTTTTTTTTTTTTTTTAAATAAACTCATTAACATGTGTCAGTAAACTGGAAAAAAAATTCTATGAGAAAATGAGATAATTTCAGTTGATATTCAAATGCAAAAACGTTTAAATTATTATTTTTTTTAATTAAAAAAAAGAGAAAAAGGGGTAACAAGGAACCAACATGGCACTATAGACAGAAGCACCACACTGTCCATCCACAGCAAAGACCTGAAAAACTAAGTAAAACAGAGACAAATTCCAATCCTGGAACCCTAAGATTCAAATGAAGAGATAAAGAACTCAATCAAGCACCAAATGGAATAAGAAACTGACAGAGAACAAAGAGTGAGGAGAGTTATGAGCAGAGGTCCCCTATTAGCTAACACAGCACGGATCCACCATCTTGGTCTCCTGTCAGAGACTGGCAGACAGGGAATACAGGAGAGCAGATTCATGGAGCTCCCAGCAGGAGACAGAGCACCCAGTGACTACCAAGACACACTTTCCCATGACCAACTCTGCCTCCCCCTGCTCTACCTTCGCCACTTCCCAGATGGCCAATTCACTGCTTCCTGGAGGGCTGATTCCAAGCTTCCCGGTGAGCCAATCTGCAGTTTCCCAGTTGTCCAATTCACTGCCTCTCATTGGGCCAATTCCCAGCTTCCCAGGAGGCCAATTTGCTGTTTCCCAGTGAGCTGATCTGGGGCTTCCCGGAAGGCTGATCCCAGGCCTCCCAGAGGGCCAATTCACTACTTCCTGGAGGGCCATTCACTGCTTCCTGGCTGGCTGATCCACTGCTTCCCCGCGGGCCAAGACAACAGCATGGGAGGTGCTAGTTCTGTACCATGAGGATTTGCTCCACCCACACTGACCGGCTTTTTCACTAGCATTTCTTTGTTGCTAGTGTTTCTTTTTTCAGTCTCTTTTGGTTTCTTCCCTACCTCTCACCTCCTCCTTCTCCTTTCTCTTAAACACCTGACTCCATATTCCATCTTTGCTTCTTCTTGACAGGATATGAAGCACCACTCAGCTGGGGAACTTCTTCCAGGTCTGTGGGGCAATGCTGGTGGGATCCTGGGTCTTTTTTTGTTTGTTTTCTTTTTCATTTCTCAGTTTCTTGTCTCTTTCTACTTAACATTTTTTCTTGTATCCTGAATACCTGGCATTCTGTATCATCTCCACCCCTTTTAGCAGGGCTGTACTGCACAGCTTGGTAGCCATTTCCCAGTAGGATCCCTGGGGGAATTTTTTTTTCTTTCTTTTGTCCGTTTGTTTTTCTTCATTTCTCAGATTCTTGTCTCTCCACTCTAATGGGAAGCTCCATCAGCACTTTTTTTTTTTTTTGCTACTGTATGTCTCTCCTCTCTCTTTTCTTTTCCATACCCAACTTAGTTCTATACATCACAACCTCCCCCTCCACCTGCATCTGCCTATCTGCACCATGTGCTGAACCTTGCACTCCCGAATGGAACCTGCCTTGCACTGACCACCACCTTACCTTGTTGGGACCAGTATGTGCCAAAAACAACCCATCCCAGTCCCTCCTGTTCACCTGGACATGCTCTGCTGCAACATAGTTAAATGACTGGCCCTGCACATTCGACAAGGAGGTAAAAAATCTCATATCCACAGATGAGCAAACAACAAAGAACACACAGCCCACCTGCTCAGATGTTACTAAATAAAACAAAAAAAGCAGGATGAAACAAACAAATCTACAATCAATAAATGCAAATAACTACTGCATGTCCTGAGGACAGCAGATAATATCAAAACATATACAAAAACAGGACAGGATGGTTCCAGTAGGTGTCAAAAATAAAACACGGGTTGACTTTCTAGTAGAAGAAAAGGCACTAGAACCACCTGATAGGAAATTCAAATCTCCAATATTCAGAGCTATCCAAGAATTGAAGGAAAAAGCAGACAAACATGAGGAAAAATAGGCAAATTCATGGAAAAGACAGACAAATTCATGGAAAAAACAGACAAAAAAATAGAAGAATTCAGGAAACTAATAGAGGGACAAAATGCTAAAATAAATTCACAACTAGAAATCATACAAAAACAATGATTAGAAATCCAAAAGATAAATAACAAAATTTCAGACCTGGACAGTGTCATAGAACGACTGAGGAATAGGTTTGAAACAACGGAAGACAAGATCAGTGAAATTGAAGACAAACACTTGGATACAACTTTGAGGAAAAATCAGAAAAAAGAACAAAGAAAAATGAAGAAACCCTGAGAATTATGTGGGATACAATCAAACACAAAAATTTTGAAGTGACCAGACTTCCAAAACAAGGAGAAAAAACGGAAAACACAGAGAGGATAACTGAAGTATTGCTGGCAGAAAACTTACCTAATATAATGAAAGATGCAAAGTTGACCATCCAAGAAACTCAATGAACCCCACACAAGAGAGACCCCAAAAGAAAATCACTAAGGCATATCATAATCACTCTCCCTAAAACAAAAGACAGAATCCTGAGAGCAGCTTGAGAAAAACAAAGTCACATACAGAGGGGAAACAATAATATTAAGCTCTAATTATTCAGCAGAAACCATGCAGACAAAAAGGCAATGGGAAGACATACATAAAATCTTGAGAGAAAAAAATTGCCAACCAAGAATAACATATCCTGCAAAACTTTCATTCAAATATAATGGTTAAATTAGGACATTTCAAGATAAACAGAAATTAAGGGACTATGTAAAAACCAAACCAAATTTACAATAATTATTAAAGGGAGTCCTTTGGTTTCAGAACAAACAACATCAGACCACAGCATGAGTCTAGGACACGAGATCACACCAGTCAGATACCAACCTAAGAAATGAACTCTCAAGGACTATTCAAAACCAAAAGATTTACAAAAGGGAACCAAAGAGATTAATCTGTAAATGACAACAATGTCAGAACAATAAAAGAGGAAATAAATGGTGTAGGTATAGAACTTTCTAATGGAGAAGAAGGTAAGGTGATACCAATAGACTAGTTCAAATGTAGGAAGATAGGCATAAATTTCAAGGTAACCACAAAGAAAGTTAACAAACCTACTCAACAAAATAAAGAAGAAAAGCATAAATCTTACTAAAAATAAAATCTACAAAAGCAAAAGAACTGAAAAAAATCCACAAAAAAAAAAGGAATTAAGTACAGGAGAGTAAGAGGAACATATAAATCATCAGAACCCCCCCCCCCAAAAAAAAGCACCACAAAATGACAGCAATAAACCTATCAATAATTATACTGAATGTAAATGGCCTTAATGCACACATAAAGAGACAGAGAGTGACAGAATGGATGAAAAAATAAGAACCATCAACATGCTGTTTACAAGAGGGACACACCTTAGAAGCAAAGACAAAAATTTATCAAAAATCAAAGAATGGAAAAAAATTTATCAAGCAAACATCCACCAAAAAAGAGCAGGAAAGGCAATTCTAATCTCAGATAAAATAGACTTTAAAACCAAATCCACAATAAAAGACAAAGAAGGGAACTATACCATGATTAAAGGGATGATCTAGTATGAAGACATAATCATAATAAATACTTACGCACCCAATGACAGGGCTCCAAAATACATAAACAAACTTTAAAAGCATTGAAAAGAGAAATTCACAGTTCCACTATAACAGTAGGAGGCTTCAACACACCACTGTCAGTAAAGGACAGAACATCTAGAAAGCAACACAAAATGATATAAAAGATCTAAAGGCCACAATCAGCCAACTTTAACTCACAAATATATATAGAACACTCCACTCATCAGCTGCAAAGTACACATTCTTTTCCAATGCACATGGAACGTTCTCCAGAATAGACCATGTATTAGGCCACAAAGAAACCCTCAACAAATTCCAAAACACTGAAATAATAAAGTATCTTCTCTGATCAAAATGCCATCAAAGTAAAAACTAACAACAGAAATAGCAAAATCAATTATATGGAAACTAAATAACACCCTGCTTAAGAACCACTAGGTAATTGAAGAAATCAAAGATGAAATAAAAAAAAATCCTAGAATCCAATGAGAATAAAAACACATCATACCAAAAACTTTGAGACACAGCAAAGGCAGTGATCAGAGATCAATTTATAGCAATAGACACACACATAAAAAAAAAGGAAAGCATCAAAATATTTACACAACTCAAACAAATAGAAAGAGAACAGGAAAAGAAGCCTACAACCACCAGAAGAAAGGAAATAATAAAGATCAGAGCAGAAATAAATGAAATAGAGAATAGAAAAACAATAGAAAGAATCAACAAAATCAGAAGTTTGTTGTTTGAAAGGATCAACAAAATCAACAAACCAGTAGCCAAACTGACAAATGAAAAACAGGAGAGAATGCAAGTAACTCGAGTAAGAAATGAAATAGGGGACATTACAACACACCCAACTGAAATAAAAAGGATCATAACTGAGTGTTATGAAAAAATATACTCCAACAAATTTGAAAATCTAGAGAAAATGGACACATTTCTAGAAACATACTACCTACCCAAACTATTACAAATTGATGTTGAAAATCTGAACAGACCCATAACAAGAGAGTGAAAAGGTAATTTAAAAATCTCCCAATGAAAAAAAAGCCCTGGCTCAGATGGTTTCACTGGAAAATTCTATGAAACATTCAGAGAAGAGCTTACACCAGTACTACTTAAGTTATTTCAGAACATAGAAAGGAAGGGATACTTATGAATTCATTCTATGCAGTCAGCATAATCCTGATACCAAAACCAGACAAAGACACAACAAAATAGAAAATTACAGACCAATATCTCTCATCAATATAGATACAAAAATTCTCAACAAAATTCTAGCCAATAGAATTCAGCATCTTATCAAAAAAATGCTACACCACAACCAGGTAAGATTCATAACAGATAGGCAAGGATGGTTCAACATCAGAAAATCAGTCAATGTAATCCACTGCGCAAATAAAAGGAAAGAATCACATGATCATCTCAATCGATGAAGAAAAGGCATTTGACAAAGTCCAACACCCATTCCTGATAAAAGCTCTCAATAAAATAGGTATAGAAAGGAAATTCCTCAAAATAATAAAGGGCATCTATACAAAACCAACGGCCAACATCATTCTTCATGGAGAGAAGCTGAAAACACTCCCCTTGAGAACAAGCATGAGACAAGTTCATCCTTTATCACCACTCCTATTTAACATTGTGTTGGAAGAGCTAGCTAGAGCAATAAGGCAAGAAAAAGAAACAAGGGCATCCAAATTGGTAATGAAGAAGTAAAACTGTCCTTATTTGCAGATGATATAATACTATGTATAGAAAACCCAAAAGACTCCATGGGAAAACTACTGGAACTAAGAGAAAGATTCAGCAGAGTAGCAGGATACAAGATAAACATACAAACATCAATTGGATTCCTATACACCAATAAAGAGAGCAATGAAAAAGTAATCAGGAAAACAATGGCATTTATAATAGCCCCTAAAAAAATAATATGTTTAGGAATAAATCTAACCAGAGATGTAAAAGACCTATACAAAGAAAACTACAAAACATTACTGCAAGAAACCGAAAGAGATCTACATAAATGGAAAAACATCTCATGCTCATGGATAGGTAGACTCAACATAGTGAAAATGGCAATTATACCCAAAGCAATCTACAAATACAAAGCAATCCCTGTCCAAATACTAACAATATTCTCTAAAGAGATGGAAAAAAATAATCATTAACTGTATATGGACAGGGAAGATGTCCTGGATAAGTAAAGCATTATTGAAAAAGAAGAATAAAGTAGGAGGACTAGCACGACCAGACCTCAGAACCAACAATACAGCTACAGTAGTCAAAACAGCCTGGTACTGTTACAATGACAGATACATTGACCAGTGGAACAGAATCAAGAACCCAGATGTAAATCCATCCACCTACAGTCACCTGATCTTTGACAAGGCCCAAAGCCTATCAAATGGGGAAAAGACAGTCTTTTTAAGAAATGATGCTGAACATCTGCATAAAAAAGAACCAGGATCCATAACTCACACTATACATAAAAACTAATTCAAAATGGATCAAAGACCTTAATATAAAACCAAAAAGTATAAAGATCATAGAAGAAAAAAGAAGATTAACACTAGAGGCCCTAATACATGGCATTAACAGGATACAAATCATAACTAACAACATACAAACTCCAAAAGATAAGCTAGATAACCGGGATCTTCTGAAAATTAAACACTTACGCTCATCAAAAGACTTCACCAAAAGTGTATAAAGAGAACTTACAGACTGGGGAAAAAATTTTGGCTATTACTAACCCAATAAAGGTCTAATCGCTAAAATCTACAGGAAAATCCAAGACCTCTAGCACAAAAAGTCAAATAATCCAATTTAAAAATGGGCAAAGGAAATGAACAGACACTTCACCAAAGAAAACCTTCAAGCAGCTAACAGACATACAAGGAAACACTCGCCATCACTAGCCATTAGAGAAATGCAAATCAAAACCACAGTGAGATACCATCTCACCCTGGCATTACTGGCAATCAAAACAACAGAAAATAACAGATGTTGGAGAGGCCGCAGGGAGATTGGAACTCTTATGCACTGCTGGTGGGAGTGCAAAATGATAAAACCATTTTGGAAAATGATATGGTGCTTCCTTAGAAAGTTAGAAATAGAAATACCATATGATCCAGCAATCCCATTCCTAGGAATATATCCTAGAGAAATAAGAGCCATCACACAAATAGACATATGCACATCCATGCTTATTGCAGCACTGTTCACAATAGCAAAAAGATGGAAACAATCTAGATGTCCATCAACAGATATGGATAAACAAACTATGGTACATACACACTATGGGATACTACATAAAGGTAAAGAACAATGATGAACCTGCAAAGCATCTCACAACATAGATGAATCTAGAGGGCACTGTGCTGAGTGACGTAAGTCAATCACGAAAGGACAAATATTGTATGAGACCACTACTACAAAAACTCAGGAAAAACTTTACGCACTAAAGGAATAATCTTTGATGGTTATGAGGGAGAAAAGGAGTAGGGTGGAAAAACACGAAATAGAAAATAGATAATTGGTAACTTTGGTGAAGGGTAAGACAGTACACAATACTGGGGAAGCCAGGAAAACTTGTTCAGGGTAAGGTCATGGAAGCTCCGTGGAGAAATCCAAACTTCCTTAGGGATCAAATTACTGGGCTGAAGGCTGTGGAGACCATGGTCTCAAGGAACATCTAGTTCAATTGGCATAACATAGCTTATAAAGAAAATGTTCTACATTCTACTTTGTTGAGTAGCATCTGGGGTCTCAAAAGGCTCAAAAAGCCATCTAAGATAGTCCACTGGTCTAACCCCTTCAGGAGCAAGGGAAAATGAAGAAAACTAAAGACAAAGGGGAAAGATTAGTCCAAAGGACTAATAGACCACAACAACCATGGCCTCTACCAGACTGAATCCAGTACAACTAGACGGTGCCCAGTTACCTTCACTGACTACTTTTACAGGGTTCACAACAGAGGGGCCCAGACAGAGCTGGAGAAAAATGTAGAACAAAATTCTTACTCAAAAAAAGACCAGACTTACTGGCCTGACAGAGAATAGAGAAACCCGGAGAGTATGGCATCTGGACACCCTTTTATCTCAGTAATGAAGTTACTCTGGAGGTTGACCTTTTAGTCAAAGATTAGACAGACCCACAGGACAAAACAAACTAAAGGGGCACACCAACCCAGAGACAAGGACTAGAAGGCAGGAGAGGACAGGAAAGCTGGTAATAGGGACCCAACATCAAGAAGGGAGAGTACTGACATGTCACGGGGTTGTTAACCAATGTCATAAAACAACATACGTACTAATTGTTTAATGAGAAGTTAGTTTGTTTTGTAAACCTTCATCTAAAGTAGAATAAAAAAAAAAGGAAAATAAATAAATAAAGATTTTGGGGAAAAAACAGGAAAAGGAAGAAAAACATTGCAGGTGCATTATTTGAAAATAGCAATTCCATTCAGAATTTTTGAGTTTAGTATATGGCATAGCAACCGTGAAAGTATTCAGCAGGGTGCTTGTCACACAATAGCCAAACACTATGGATCAGAACCTTAGGTTGCAATTTTCTTTTAAAGTTTTGATTTGTCTTATGTTTTTTGATATTCCAGCAATCATAAACTGAAATTCTTTCAAAGAGCAGGCAGGCTATGCAAATAAGTAAAGCCAGCTGGTTGTAAGAATGAATAGTATGGTGAGGATTGTGACAAAGCTGAGAGTTTACTTCATCATTTCTGCTATATAGTCATGAAGCTTTAAAGTTACCAGACTATTAACTAGTAAATCTGTACTTTTATAAAAACTTTTTTTAAATTTCAAATTCTTAAAAAAATTAATCTTAAATACTGTCCAGGAAAAATACAACTTGTTTGTGGAACATAATCAGTCAGCATACCACAAATTTGCAACATATTATTATTTTTCATATTTTGTTTACATGTTCTATGATCTGCTTACATCACATGTAGTAGAGGTGAAGCTTTCTTGGTTATTATGCTAAATTAGGTAATGACTGATTAAGGAAGGCTGCCTATTGGACCAAAGCATACAGAAATAGTCAACATGATATAATGGAAACTCAGTAAATAATATTTCTATTACAATGTGCCTCTGTTACAATAATGATAATTGAATGGTTTCTTTTAGGTTCAATTTTCATGTTTAAAAGTGAAGAAGTTGTAGTAGATGATATTTAAGGACTATTTCAAATCTCAATTTCTAAGGTGAAAAATAAAACGTCAGAATTGCTTCTCAAGGTATGAACCTTGCTCTTAGTAAACGAATTACAATCAATTGATAGGATTTGATCAGGACATAACTAAAGCAATGTCCTCGAAGGAAATAACTATTTGTTATACATCTTTGTTTTTTTGGAACCAAATATTAATCTTTTTAAAAGGTGGTGTGTTCCATAATGTTAAATTGATATAAGTTTTGCATTCTCATGAAATAAATCAATATAGCAATTTGAGGAATAGTTTATCTCTCTCTGCATATGTCATTTAAGCATATTCTCTTTTTTTATAATTTTTCTTTTAATTTTTAGTTTTGATTTTCTTTTTTATATTTTATTGTACTTCAGGTGAAGCCTTACAGAACAAATAGTTTCTCATGAAACAGTAGTACACATGTTGTTTTATGACGTTGGTTAACAACCCCAAAACATATTAACCCTCTAAATTCTCAAACTTTTTTTTTTTTTTTTTGGTGAAAATACACATAACCAAAGATACATCATTTCAAGAATTTCTACATACACAGTTCAGTGACATTGACTACGCTCTTCCAATTGTGCTGTTATTCTCACTTAAGATGAAGGCTTACAGAACAAAATAGTTTCTCATTTAACAGTTACTACACGTTGCCCTAAGACAATGGTTAACGATCTCACAACACATCAACAATATCCTTACTCAACCTTGGGTTCCCTATCACCAGCTTCTTTGTCCCCTTCTGCATTCTGGCCCTTGTCACTGGACTCTGTACCTCGTTAGTTCCGTTTGGTTTTACGGGGCTGTCCACTCCCAGGCTGAACAGTGAACCTCGGAGGTAACTTGACCACTGAGCTAAAAGGGTGTCTGGGGGCCATATTCTCGGGGTTTCTCCAGTCTCCTTTAGGCCAGTAAATCTGGCCTTTTTTTTTTTGTGAATTAGAATTTTGTTCTACATCCTTCTCCAGCTCTGTCCAGAACCCTCTGTTGTGATCCTGGTCAGAGCAGTCACTGGTGGTAGCTGGGTACCATCTAGCTGTACTGGACTCAGTCCGGTGGAGGCCTTGGTAGCTGTGGTCCATTAGTCCTTTGGACTAATCTTTTCCTTGCATCCTGTTCTCTTCATTCTCCCTTGCTCCTAAAGGGATGAGACCAGTGGAATATCTTAGATGGACGCTCACAGGCTTTTAAGACGCCAGAAACTACTCACCAAGGTAGAATGTAGAGCATTGTCTTTATAAGCTGTGTCATGCCAATTGAGCTAGATGTTCCCCGAGACCATGGTCCCCACAGCCCTCCGCTGAGCAATTCACTCCCTCAGGGAGTTTGGATGTGTCTGTGGGGCTTCCATGACCTTTCCTTGTACAGGTTGTGCTAGTTTCCCCTGTATTGTGTACTGTCTCACCCTTCACCCAAGATACCACTTATGTATTGCCTATTTAGTATTTCCCACCCCACCCCTCCCATCCCTGGTAACCAACAAAGACTGTTACATTTTGCGTGTGAACTTTTTCATGGGTTTTTACAATAGAGGTCTCATACAATATTTGTCCTTTTGTGATTGACTTATTTCACTCAGCATAATGTCCTCCAGTTTCATCCATGTTATGAGATGCTTCACAGGTTCATTGTTGTTCTTTCTCATTGCATAGTACTCCATTGTGTTTATGTACCATAGTTTATCAATTCATCTGTTGATGGGCACTTATGTTGTTTCCATCATTTTGCTATTGTGAACAATACTGCCATGAACACAGGTGTGCATATGTCTATTTGAGTGACGACTCTTATTTCTCTAGGATATATTCCTAGGACTGGGATTGCTGGATCAAATGCTATGTCTATTTCTAGCTTTCTGAGGAAGTACCATATCATTTTCAAAAATGGTTGTATCATTTTGGATTCCCACCAGCAGTGCATAAGAGTTCCGATCTCCCCTCAGCCCCTCCAACATTTGTTATTTCCAGTGTTTTTGATTCATGCCAGTAATGCCGGGGTGAGATGGTATCTCATTGTGGTTTTAATTTGCATTTCTCTAATGGCTAGTGATTGCGAGCATTTCCTCATGTGTCTGTTGGCCATTTGAATGTCTTCTTTGGTGAAGTGTCTGTTCATTTCCTTTGCCCATTTTTTAATAGGATTATATGTCTTTTTGTTGTAGAGGTGTTGGATTTTCTTATAGATTATGGAGATTAGACCTTTGTCTGACTTGTACTGTCCAAAATTTTTTCCCAGTCTGTAGGTTCTCTTTTTACTCATTTGGTGAAGTCTTTTGAAGAGCATAGGTGTTTGATTTTTAGAAGATCCCAGTTATCTAGCTTATCTGTTGGGGTTTGTGCATTGATGGTTATGGTTTGTATCCTGTTAATGCGATGTATTAAGGCCTGAAGTGTTGGTCCTATTTTTTCTTCTATGAACTTTATAGTCTTAGGCTTTATATTCAGGTCTTTGATCCATTTTGAAGTAGTTTTTGTATACCGTGTGAGGTATGGGTCCTGTTTCATTATTTTCCAAATGGATATACATTTTTGCCAGCACCATTTGTTAAAAAGACTGTCTTTTCCCCATTTGATGGACTTTGGGCCCTTGTCGAAGATCAGGTGACCGTAGGTGGATGGATTTATATCTGGGTTCTCAATTCTGTTCGATTAGTCAATGTAGCTGTCGTTCTACCAGTACAAGGCTGTTTTGACTACTGTAGCTGTATAGTAGGTTCTCAAGTCAGGTAGTGTGAGTCCTCCAACTTTATTCTTCTTCTTCTTCAGTAGTGCTTTACTTATTTGGGGCTTCTTCCCTTTCCATATGAAGTTAATGATTAGTATTTCCATCTCTTTGAAGAATGTTGTTGGTATTTGGATCAGGATTGCCTTGTATTTGTAAATTGCTTTGGGTAGAATTGCCATTTTCACAATGTTGAGTCTGCCTATCCATGAGCATGGTATGTTTTTCCATTTATGTAGATCCCTTTGGGTTTCTTGCAGTAGTGTTTTGTAGTTTTCTTTGTATAGGTCTTTTACATCCTTGGTCAGATTTAATCCTAAGTATTTTATCTTTTTAGGGGTATTGAAACTGGTATTGATTTCCTGATTTCCTTTTCATCGTTCTCCTTACTGGTGTATAGGAATCCAACTGATTTTTGAATGTTTATCTTGTATCCTGATACTCTGCTGAATCTTTCTATTAGTTCCAGTAGATTTCTCATGGAGTCTTTAGGGTTTTCTATGGATAGTATCATATCATCTGAAAACAGGGACAGTTTAACTTCTTCATTACCAATTTGGATGCCCTTTATTTCTTGTTCTTGCCTTATTGCTCTAGCTAGAACTTCCAGCACAATGTTAAATAGGAGTAGTGATAAAGGGCATCCTTGCCTTGTTCCTGTTTTCAAGGAAAATGTTTTCAGCCTCTCTCCATTAAGAATGCTGTTGGCCATTAGTTTTGGATAGATACCCTTTATTAGGTTGAGAAATTTCCCTTCTATACCTATTTGATTGAGAGTTTTTATCAGGAATGGGTGTTGGACTTTGTCAAATGCCTTTTCTGCATCAATTGAGATGATCATGTGATTCTTTTGTTTCCTTTTATTTATGTGGTGGATTACGTTGATTGATTTTCTAATGTTGAACCATCCTTGCATACCTGGTATGAATCCTACTTGGTCATGGTGTATTATTTTTTTGATATGACACTGAATTCTATTGGCTAGAATTTTGTTCAGAATTTTTGCATCTATATTCATGAGAGATATTGGTCTGTACTTTTCTTTTTTTGTGATGTCTTTGCCTGGTTTTGTTATCAGCGTTATGTTGGCTTCATAGAATGAATTTGGAAGTGTTGCTTCCCCTTCTATGCTCTGAAATAGCTTGAGTAGAACTGGTACAAGCTCTTCTGTAAAAGTTTTGTAGAATTCTCCAGTGAAGCCATCTGGGCCACGGCTTTTTTTGGTTGGGAGTTTTTTATTACCTTTTCAATCTCTTCTCTTGTTATGGGTCTGTTCAGATTTTCAACTTCACTTTGTTGTAGTTTGGGTAGGCTGTGTGTTTCTAGAAATTTATCCATTTGCTCTGGGTTTTTAAAATTTGTTGGAGTATATTTTTTCATAATATTCTGTTATTATCCTTTTTATTTCAGTTGGGTCTATTGTAATTTTCCCCATTTCATTTCTTATTTGGGTTATTTGTGTCCTTGCCTGTTTTTCTTTTGTCAGTCTGGCCAGTGGTTTGTCGATTTGGTTCATTCTTTCAAAGAACCAACCTTTCGTTTTCTTGGTTCTTTCTATTGTTTTTCTGTTATCTATTTTTGTTTATTTGTGCTCTAATTTTTACTATTTCCTTTCTTCCAGTGGTTGTGGGTTTTTTTTGCTGTTCTCTGTTTGTTTGAGTTCTGTAGTTAATGTTTTGTCTTTGTCCCTTTCTTCTTTTTCGATATGTGCATCTATTGCTATAAATTCTCCTCTGACGACTGCCTTAGCTGTGTCCCAAAGGTTTTGGTATGATGTATTTTCATTCTCATTTGATTCTAGGAATTTTTAGATTCCATATCTGATTTCTTTTATTACCAAGTGATGTGTAAGCAGGGTATTATTCACTTTCCATGTAGTTGATTTTTTTCCCTTGCTCTTTCTAGTGTTAATTTCTACCTTGATGGCATTGTGGTCAGAGAAGATACTTTGAATTATCTCTACATTTTGGATCTTGTTGAGGATTTCTCTGTGGCCTAAGATGTGGTCTCTTCTGGAGAACGTTCCATGTGCATTGGAAAAGAATGTGTACTTTGCATTGGTTGGATGGAGTGTTCTATATATGTCTATGAGGTCAAGTTGGCTGATTGTGCCCTTTAGGTCGTCTGTGTCTTTGCTGAGTTTCCTCTTAGTTGTTCTGTCCTTTACTGAGAGTGGTGTGTTGAAGTCTCCTACTATTATTGCAGAACTCTCAGTTTCTCTTTTCAGTGTTGTTAGAGTTTTTTAAATGTATTTTGGAGCCCTGTCATTGGGTGCATAGATGTTTATTATGGTTATGTGTTCATAATGGATCATCCCCTTAATCATTATATAGTGTACTTCTTTGTCTTTTATGGTAGATTTTGTTTTAAAGTCTATTTTATCTGAGATTAGAATTGCAACTCCTGCTTTTTTTGCTAGTTGTTAGCTTTATATATTTTTTTCAAACCTTTGACTTTTAATAAATTCACATCTTTGTTTCTAAGGTGTGTCTCTTTTAGACAGCATATTGGTGGATCCTGTTTTCTTATCCATTCTGTGACTCTCTGTCTCTTTATGGGTGCATTGAGTCCATTTACATTCAGTGTAATTATTGATAGATGTGAGTTTGGTGCTGTCATTTTGTAGTGGTTTTTTTTGTGGTGCTGAAGTTTTCTTTGTTCTTCTTACTCTCTTGTGCTGAGTTACTTTGGTTTGTGGATTTTTTTTTTCATCTCTTTTGTTTTTGTAGGTTTTGTTTTTGCTGAGACTTTATGTTTTTCGTCTTTACTTCTATGAGTTGGTTTGTTAACTTTCTTTATGGTTACCATGAATTTTATCCTTATCTTTTTAAGTTTGAAGCATTACTTGGTATCGCCTTGCGTTCCTCTCCCTTAGAAAGTTCTATACCTATGTCGTTTATTCCCTCTTTCATTGTTTTGATGTTGTTGTCATCTGTCGATTGATTGCTCTGATTCCCTGTTTTATTTCTTTTGGTTTTGGATAGTCCTCGAGAGTTCATTTCCTAGATTGGTATCTGGCTCATACGATCCTGCGTCCTAAGTTCTGCCTGTGGGCTGAAGCTGTTTGTCCGCAGTCTGAAGAACTCCCTTTACTAATTCTTGTAAGTTTGGTTTGACTTTTACATATTCCCTTCATTTGTGTTTATCTTGAAATGACCTAATTTCATCATCAAATTTGAACGAGAGTTTTGCAGAATATATTATTCTTGGCTGACAATCTTTTTCTTTCAAGATTTTATATATGTCATCCCATTGCCTTCTTGCCTGCATGGTTTCTGCCAAATAATCTGAGCTTAGTCTTATTGTGTCTCCTCTCTATGTGACTTTTTGTTTTTCATGAGCTGCTCTCAGGATTCTTTGTTTGTCTTTGGTTTTACCGGGTGTGAATATGATATGTCTTGGTGATTTTCTTTTGGGGTCTCTTCTATATGGCGTTCGTCGAGCTTCTTGGATGGCCAGCTTTTCATCTTTCATGATATTGGGGAAGTTTTCTGTCAGCAGTTCCTCAATGATACTCTCTGTGTTTTCTGTTTTCTCCCCCTGTTTTGGAATGCCAATCACTCGTAAATTTTTGCTTTTAATTGTGTCCCACATAACTCTCAGGGTCTCTTCATTTTTCTTTGTTCTTTTTTCTGAGTTTTCCTGAAACAGAGTTGTATCCAAGTGTTTGTCTTCAGTTCCACTGATCCTGTCTTCCACCATTTCAGATCCGCTTCTCAGCCCTTCTATGACATCATCCATTTCTGAAATCTTGTTGTTTCTCTTTTGGATTTCTAATTGTTGTTTTTGTATAATTTCTAGTTGTGAATTTTTTTGGCATTTTGTTCCTGCAGCATCTTCCTGAATTCTTCCAATTTTTTGTCTGTAATTTCCATGAATTTGTCTATTTTTCCTCATGTTTGTCAGCTTTTTGCCTCAGTTCTTGGAAAATTCCGAGTATTAGAGATTTGAATTCCCTATGAGATACTTCTAGTGCATTTTCTTCCCCAGGAGAGTCATCTGGTGTTTTAATTTGGATGCCTACTGGAACCATCCTGTCCTGTTTTTGTAAATGTTTTGATATTGTCTGCTGTTTTCAGGGCATTCAGTAGTTATTTCTCTCATTTATTGATTGTAGATTTGTTTGTCTTGTCCCTTTTTAAAAAAAAAAAATTGAGTATGTCTGAGTAGGTGGACTGCGTGCTCTTTGTTGTTTGCTCGTCTGTGCGTTCAATACTTTTTGCCTCTTTCTCCAACTGGCAGGTTCAGTCACTCAGATGTGTTACCGCAGGGCAGGTCTAGCTGAAGAGGAGCCACTGGGACGGGTTGTTTGTGGCACTCACTACAGCCACCAGGGAGGTTCGGTAATCAGTGCTGGGCAGGTTCCAGTAGGCCATGCCTGCACTGCTTGGTGGTGTGTTGTTACTCGCACAGTGCAGGTAGGCAGGATGCAGCGGGGAGATGGTTATGTGTGGAGCTAAGCTGGATATGGGAGAGAGGAGAGAGGAATAGGAGCCAAAAAACATACAGAAAAACAAAAAAGAATCCTAGGGGAGCTTGCCGTTTGAATGGAGAGATGAGAGATTATGAAATGGAGAAAAACAGACAGGGGAAGAGGAAGAAAAGAAAAAAATGAACATATAAAAATCAGAAAGATTTAAGAACCACAAGTTCCCAGGGATCCCACTGATGCAGCTATGAGGTCTGGGGAAGTCGCTCTCAGGTGTCGCAGCACAGCCTGGCCAGAATGTGCAGAGGCATACAATGCCTTGTATTCAGGGATCAGAAAGAGAAGGAAGATATAGAGAGATGAGAAACTGAGCAATGAAGAAAGACAAAAGGGAAAAAGAGGAAAAAGAAGACAAAGCAAATAAAAAAAAAAAGAACAAGAAAGGCACCCAAAAAAAACAGAAAAAAAAAAAAACGATAAAAGAAATGTCCTCAGGGATCCCTCTGCACGTCTATGGAAGCTGAAGGGGAGTTCCTTGCCACTCAGCTCTGCCTGGCCAGAAACGGCTCCCAACTCAAGAAAAGGAAAAGTAAACAAACAAACAATTCAAAACAAACAAACAAAAGCCCTGGGATCCCACCAGTGCGGTAGCCCAGAACGGGGAGCAGCTCCACACTCGAATGGATCTCTTCAGCCCCTCAGGGAAAAGAAAAGATGGCGCATGGAGCCAGGCACTCGAGCAAAAGGAGGGGGAGGCAGTGAGAGGCAAGCAGGAAATCCAAAGAAGCAGAAAAAAAAAAAAAAAAACCCAATACCAGCAGCCAACAATTGGCACTCAGAGAGCCAGCCAGTGTGGGCTGGTGTTTCTTGATAAGAGACTGTGTCTGTGGGAAGCAGAGGAGGCCGAGTGTGGGTGAAGGAGGGTGGAGAGTGGGAAAGCGTATATCACAAATTGCCAGCACTCTGGAGCCCCTCAGGAAGAAGCAAAGATGGCGCTCAGAGCCAGGCACTTGAGCAAAAGGAGGGGGAGGCAGCAAGAGGCAAGTGAGAAATCAAAAGAAGCTGGAAAAAAAAGCAACATTAGCAGCCAAGAAATGGCACCCAGAGAGCCACCTGCTTGGGTGTGTGGAATCCAAGCAGCCGGCGCTTCCCAGTCAAGAGACTGTGGCCGCAGGAAGCAGAGGAGGCCAAGCCAGTGCGAAGAGGGGTGGGGGGTGGGAAAGTGCACACCACAAATTACCAGCTGTTTTGTCTCCCACTGGACGCTCGGTGAGGCTGCTTTCTCATACCCCCATTTGCTGGTCTCCGATAGGAGTCCAAGATGGTGGATCCACGCTGAGTTAGCTGGTAGGGGACCTCTGCATGAATCTCTCCTCGCTCTCCGTTCTCTGTCAGTATTCTCACTCCATTTTGTACTTGGCTGAGTTCTTTATCTCTTCATTTGATGTTCTAGGGTTTAGGATTGTTGCCTTCTCTGTTTGGCTTAGTTTTTCGGATCTTTGCTGTGGAGGGACGGCATGGTGCTTCTGCCTAGAGCACCATCTTGCCGGAACTCTATAAGTATATTCTATGTAGGAAGGGAAAGTATATTATGTAGGAGAAACAATTTATCCACTGAAATATCCATTTTCACCATGGTGGAAAGCATTGTTTCATGTATGGTATTTAATACATAAAGAAACAGAACTAAAAAGTAATAATCTGTGCCTAATTTCTTCAAAGACCTAAAAAAAATAGTAACCACTAGAACAAAAACATCTCTTGCTCTTTGATAAGTATCCTATGGGAAGGGAAAAATGCACATTTTTATTAAAGTGTAATGGTCCTGCATGTCAATGGGGAAACCTGCTGTCCCTGAGCATGTATTATCCTACCAAAGAAGGCATAATGATTAATGATAGAAAATGCTAGATGAATGGGTATCATAAAAACTGCCAAAACTTTCATTCCTTTGCCAGTTACATTTTATCTCACATAATCTCTTGGCGTACCTATACATTATTGATGCAGAAAACTGTTATTCCATTCATTAATAATTTAGCAAGCACAAAATGGATGATGGGAAGTTGAAAAAGAAAAGATGCTATTTTTTTCTGTCCAAGCCATATGTATACAAAGGACAACAACAAATGTTACTGTAAGCAATGTGTTCAGTAGATTGCTTTGCAGATTTTGATTCTACTCTGTGATTAAGCTAATTGAGGAAACCTCTGGTTTACTGCCTAGGAAGTTTATATCTTGTGTTTTGTCTCTAAATTTTTCTGATATGTAAATTGAAATCTATGACATACAGTGAATGGCAAGTAAGTTTATATTTTGAATGGTTTCTATGGGCTAGGTTGACTGGCATTCACCAATATCATAATGACAGTGTATTCTACTACAGGATGTTTGAAATTACCAGTTGGGTTTTGCTAATGTGTGTTACATGAAGATAATACATGTGAGAAATACATGTTGACATTTCTTCTTTAGTGTATGGCTCTAAGTATTTAGTGTAAGGCTAAGTAGTATTGAAAAATTTAGTGTGTGGCTCAAAATAAATATGGACAAAGCCACCAAAATCTCTTTCACAAAAATTATATTTTTATTTTTTTTATATCTCCAGTAGAAAAAAAGGGAAATTTTATGTATATAAAAGAGGTAGATATATTGATTTATTAATTAACCAACCCGTGTAATTTTAATGACACACTTCATAAATATTATGTCGTGAAATTTAGAAACTTATTCTGGTAACAGTGAACTAGTTTTTAAGACCAGCATTTCTGGTAAGGATTCCAAAAGTCTGAATAGAGTTAAATGAAATATCAAGTGTAATGCAATCATCAAAGTGTTAACAATATAGTGAGGAGTTATTGGGGCAAAATCTAGGAGAAAGCAAAAATAACATAAATATAGTTCTAGTACTTAAAGCTGTTTTTGTATAGATGGCATTTTATAAGGGGTATCAAATAAGAGAAGTTATGAGGGCACCTATCCTGAGTGGAAAAGGGGGTTCTTATTTGTGTGTGTGTGTGTGTGTGTGTGTGTGTGTGTGTGTGCACACATGAGAGAAATTTGCAGCAACTTCTAACATGAAGGGAATGCTATCTCTCACTTGGGATTTGTGGAACACTTTAACCTATTAGTGTTCAGGTAAGTCTGTACAGCCAGCATCCTCAGTAGTGTCAATCCATGTTTTCTCTCCCCTTTTTCAACATTCCAGTTTTTCCAACAAGGGCCCTGATTTTAAAACAATATTGCCTTTGTAGAGCGTGTAAACATCTCTGAAGCATTACAAATGGTGCTACCAATTCCTGAATCAACTACACAGCTGTTTTCCCCCTTTCATTGCAGGATACAAGGATCTTTTAGTAAGCCACCAAAGATACATTTTGACACTCCTTTCTGTGATCTTAAGTGTCCCTTAGTTTCCCATAATTGTTTTGTGATGTGTCAATTTCATCTTAGCAAAAACCACCATCTCTGCTGATCTTGTATATAATTATTTCTACACCCCACCCATCCTTTTCAAATATCGGAACCATCACATTTGCAAGCATGCTTTTTCTCATCAGGGTGTTATCAAAGTCTATGACAGTGAACTTTTCCACAATCGGGCTGTGCTCAGCACTCAACATACTAACTTATGACATCCTCTTTGCTCATCCGATAATGAGTAAGCCAGTCCCAAAGCCCCATCTTACCATCTGTTTCCTCAGACCTCTACTGGTACCTCATTTTCACTCTTCCCAGAAGTATTTCAGAGAGAAAATGGCATCAGTGTGATACAATAGTCAATCCAGTGGGATGGCAACTGGTGCCCTCAGCCAACTATGCTCCTCACAAGCACAGATTTGAAAGGCAAATTTTCATGGCCACCACAACTGGATATTGTAGTAAGTTATATTGTATAGTGCTTCTGGATTCTGTTATGTTCTTCTCTGGAGTATTGAATTCTATTTCTACTAGGTAAGTAATTAATTTCCAGAGACTCATTCTGCAAACTCTGCCTCCACAATAATGTGCATCAGTTACTATATCTGCATAATTCTTTCGGCTTTCAGAGGCTGATATTTTAGCCTGGCTCCCGGGGATCTTATTACTACCTGTTTAGCTTATTAGCCAGTCAAGTATTTGGGCTGAGTTTACCCTCAGATTTTAAAGCTCACAGTTTCTGCAGTTCCCTTGCTTCTTAAGTGTCCTCCTAAATAAACTAATTTGCATTCACTCCTTTCGTTGGGGTTTGTTTCTGGACTTACCCATACTAGAACCCCACTTTAGGCTTTAATTACTTGTTCCTGGACACCCTTCTTCCCAGAATTTTTCCAGGCCAAAGTCCTTTTAATTTCAAACTAGAGGAAATTTTCAGAATTCTTATATGTGGAAGTCACAGTACTCATGTTGTTGTCAGGTGAGTTGAGTCATTTCCAACTCATGGGGCCTTATGTATAATTGAAGAAACATCTGGTCATGCGCTATCCTCACAATCATTGCTATGTTTGAGCCCATTGTTGCAACCACTGTGTCAACCCACCTACTTGTGGGTCTCCCTCTTTTTCACTGACCCTCTACACAGTACTCATAGCTTCAGTCTAAACCTTCCACTTTTAATTCTAAAGAATTCTAAAGAATCTACTGATTTCATTGCAGTCTCTAAACGTTTATTCTTTTTTTGCTTTCACTGTTTTGGTATCCTGAACCCTAAACTTTAACATCTTTCCTCACGTTTAACGTATCTTCTTCTTCATTATGAAATTTCTGTGGCTGGTTCTACTAAATGACCTTGCTGTTTAGTTATTCCTAAGATGCATTCTAACTTAACAGGACATTATGGGGAAATACCAATCTACAGAGTCTGGTTAAAAAACAGTAAGATAAGGCTCTCTGTTTCAGGACTCCAGAAATAATTACCTCTTCTCTCTACCCTGCTAGAGATACCTAATTCTTAAGTTATTACAAATTTAGTTTCAATTTTTAACATTTAAGGATATGACTTGTCAAAATAATTGCTAATAATTTTGAATGACAACACCTGAAGCATTTCCACAATATGAAAAATAATTGCAAAACTCATACCTGTTTGACTTGATGTTTTTACTTTTACATACTTTTAATTTTCATCTCTGATTTTAATTATAAAATATTAAGCTGCCACATCACTATTATCTTTGCAGGAGTACTCCCAGTGCAATAGCATGTACAAGAAAAAATGACATAGTGACTGAGAGGAAGAAGTTGCACTTGATGTATTTGGTAACTTCCAAGTCAAAGCTGAACATTAAGAGGAGCTAAAATTGATTATGATAAATTGACAACGTTAACAGCAGGAAGTGTGGTGAAATGCTGTGAAGTGAATGAGTGACCTTAACGCAATTCATTTAAGAGAAGGCAGAAGTGCACTCTGTAAAACTGAATGATTAGCTTACAAAAGGAAAGAGGAAACCCCCTAGAGAAGTAGAGAAGTAGAAGTATTATCAATCTTTTTTTTCAATCCTGTGCTGCCTAATCATTATATTTTGCATAATTACCAGTTTTACTAGAAAATTGTCTTGTAACTTTTGATTTCGATATATATTCAAAATTATAGAAAATTGAGAATAGTAAAATAAACTCCTGCATACCATTAAAATCTCAGTCACCAGTAATTTCCATTTTCTGAGCTGCTTGCCTTATTCTCTCTCATTTTAATTTGAATTTCTCTAGTGATGAATATCATAGTCATATCAGACTATATGAATATTTTTGAGCACCTTAATGTATTTGGAATTGCTTTATAAAACTATTTTAAATCATCAAAATCTTTATTAGAAATTATATATTATTTATATTTTCATATTTTTCTATTTCACATTAGAATGTTGTTGTTAGGTGCGATCAAGTCACTTCTGACTCACAGCGACCCTATGTACAACAGAATGAAACACTGCCTGGTCCTGTGCCATCCTCACAACTGTTGTTATGCTTGAGCCCATTGTTGCAGCCACTGTGTCAATCCATCTTGTTGAGGGTCTTCTTTTCTGCTGACCCTCTACACAGCAAATCTAGTTCCGCTTTAACAATTTTTATACATATTGTTCCATGCCATTGGTTACAATTTTTATAATGTGTCAGCATTCTCATTATTTCCATTCTGTTTCTTCTATTTCCATTTATCTAGCTTCCCTTCATCTCCTTGCCCTCTCATCTCTGCTTTTGGATAAATGTTGACTGTTTCCCTTTTACAGTTAATTGTTTAAGGGACCACATTACTCAAGTGGTATTGTTTATTTTATAAGCTAATCTATTATTTGGCTAAAAGATAACCTGAAGAAATAGTTTCAATTCCAAGTTCAAAGAGGATCTTAGGGTGATAGACTCTGGGTTCCTCTATTCTCTCTCAGTCCAGTAGGTCTGGCTACTTTTATGAATTTTTGTTTTACATTTTTCACTCATTCTATCTATGACCCCTATTGTGTACTTAGTCAGAAAGGGTCTGTAGTGGTAGCTGGGCACCATCTAGTTCTTCTGGTTTCAGGTCAGAAGAAGCTGTAGTTCATGTGGGCTATTAGTGCCATTGACTAGTTTCTTCTTTGAGACTTTGATTTCCTTCATTCTCTTTTGCTCCATATGAGTACAGACCAATAATTATATCCTAGATGGTCACTCACAAGTTTTTAATATCCCTGACGCTACTCACCAAACTAGGGTGTAGAAAATTATCTTTGTGAACTATGCTATGTCAACTAAGTTGTCTCTTGAGACTATGGTCCCAAGCATTTTAACTCAGTAAACCAGTCCAGTGAGTTGTCTGGATATGTCTAGGAAGCCTCCATAACTTTGCCTCCATGTAGTTTCTTATGTATGTGGAAATAATGCAGCACTCACAAACATGCCTACAGATACAGCTATACATACAGGTGTATTTACTCACATATGCCTTCCGGTACACGTATATGCAAACATATCTACCTACGTAACTATACAAATACATTTTTTGTTGTTTTTACTGTCCTTGTAAATTGTATAGTTTGTAGCATTTACCAAAATTGTCTCTTTTTCTCATGTACTTCTTAGTGTCTTTACTTACCTTGCTCAAGCTGTGCTGACTTCATCCATATTTGGAACTGCCTTTCTCATGACCACAAGTAACAAGTGCTAATATCTAGAAAGTGATTTCACCTTCTTCTCCCTTCCATCTCTGGTAACCATCAAAGAACTTTGCTTTCTGTGTGTATATCTATTCTTGACTTAGAAAAATAGTGGGACCATACAATTTTTTTTTTTTTTTTTTTTTTTTTTTTGTGATTGACTTCTTTCAACTCAGCATAAGGTCCTCCAGATTCATCCATGTCATGTTTTGTGGACTCCTCATTATTCCTTATAGCTGTGTAGTGCTCCATTGTGTGTGTGTGTGTGGTGTGTGTGTATCACAATTTGTTAATCCATTCATTCACTGGTGGACACTTAGGTTGTTTTCACTATTGTGAATTATTCTGTAATGCATATAGGCGTGCTTATGTCTATTCCCGTCATGGCTCTTACATCTCTAAGATATATACCTAGGAGTGAGATTGCTGGGTCATAAGGTATTTCTATTTCTAGCTTTTTGAGGAAGTACCATACTATTTTCCACAATGGTTGCACCATTTTACACTCTTACCAGCAATGTGAAAGAGTTTGTAACCCCCCCTTCAACCTCACCAGCATTTGTTGTTTTCTGTTTTTTGGGGGTTTTTTTTGATCATTGCCATTTTTGCCGGGGTGAGATGGTATCTCTTTGTAGTTTTGATGTGCATCTCTCTAATGGCTAATGATCACAAACATCTTTTCATGTATTTGTTGGCTGTCTGAATGTCCTCTTTGGTGAAGTATCTGTTCACGTCTTTTGCCTTTTTAATTTATTGTGCTTTAAGTGAAAGTTTACAATTCAAGTTATTTTCTTATATAAAAATTTATATATACTTTGTTATGTGATCCCAGTTTCTCTCCCTATGCTGTGACAGCACACTCCTCCTTTCCATCCTCGATTTCCCATGTCCATTCAACCAGTTCCTGACCCTCTCTGCCTTCTAATTTTGCCTCTGGACAGGAGTTGTCCATTTAGTATCATGTGTCTACTTGAGCTAAGAAGTACATTCCTCACGAGTATCATTTTATGCCCCATAGTCCAGTCTAATCTTTGTCTGAAGAGTTGGCCTCAGGAATGGTTTTAGTTTGGGGCTAATAGAGTCTGGGGGCTGTGTCTTATGGGGTCTCTCCAGTCTCAGTCAAACCATTAAGTCTGGTCTTTTTACTAGAATTTGAGTTCTGCACCCCACTTTTCTCCTGTTCTATCAGGAACTCTGTGTTTTTTTGCCTGTCAGGATGGTCATTGGTCATAGCCGGGCACCATCTAGTTCTTCTGGTCTCAGGCTAATGAAGTCTCTGGTTAGTGTGGCCCTTCCTGTCTCTTGGGCTAATATTTTCCTTGTGTCTTTGGTGGTCTTCATTTTCCTTTGCTCCACATGGGTTGGGACCAATTGATGCATCTTAGATGGCCGCTCACTAGCTTTTAAGACCCCAGAAACCACTCATCAAAGTATTATGCAGAACATTTTCTTAATAAACTTTGTTATGCCAATTGACCTAGATGTCCCCTGAAAGCATGGTCCCCAGACCCCTGCCCCTGCTACTTTGTCCAACAAAGTGTTTGGTTGTATTCAGGAAAATTCTTAGCTTTCTGTTTAGTCCAGTGGTGTTCACTTCCCCTGTAGTGTGTGTTGTCCTTCCCTTCACCTAAGATAATTGTTGTCTACTCTGTAGTTAGTGAATACCCCTCTCCTCCCTCCTGACCCTCGAAACCATCAAAGAATGTTGTCTTCTGTGTTTAAATCTTTTTTTGAGTTCTTAGAATAGTGGTCTGATACAGTATTTGTCCATTTGTGACTGACTAAATTCACTCAGCATAATGCCCTCCATGTTATGTTTCACAGCTTCATTGTTTTTCTCTATCATTGCATAGTATTCCATTGTGTGAATATACCATAAATTTGTTTAGCCATTCGTCAACTGATGGGTACCTAGGTTGTTTCCATCTTTTTGCTATCGTGAACAGTACTGCAGTGAACATGGGTGTGTGTATACCTATTTGTGTGACAGCTCTTATTTCTCTAGGATATATTCCAAGGAGTCGGATTGCTGGATCATATGGTACTTCTATTTCTAGCTTTTTAAGGAAGCACCAAATCAATCTCCAAAGTGTTATAGTATTTTACATTCCCACCAACAGTGTGTAAGTGTTCTAGGCTCTCCACAACCTCTCCAATATTTATTGTTTTGTGTTTTTTGGATTCATGTAGCCTTGTTGGAGTGAGATGATATCTCATTGTAGTTTTGATTTGCATTTCTCTAATGGCTAATGATCGTGAGCATTTCCTCATGTCTGTTAGCTGCCTGAATGTCTTCTTTGGATAAGTGCCTGTTCATATCCTTTGCCCATTTTTTAATTGGGTTATTTATTGTTAGTCCATTTTTTGATTGGATTGTATGTCTTTTTGTTACTGAGTTGTTGAAGTTTTCTATGTATTTTAGAGATTAGACCTTTATAAGACATGTCTTTGCTAAAGATTTTTTTCCTAGTCCATAGGTTCTCTTTTTACTCTCTTGGTAAAGTTTTTGGATGAGCATAAGTATTTAATGTTTAAGAGGTCTCAGTTATCTAATTTATCTTCTGTTATTTGTGCATCTTTAGTTTTGTTTGATAGGCTGTGTATGCCAAAAATTATGTCCCTTAGCTTTGACCCTATCCTATGTTATCTTCCAGGACTTTACAGTTTTATCTTTAACATTTGGGTCTTTGATCCATTTTGAGTTACTTTTTGTGCATGGTGTGAGGTATGGATTCTTATTCATTTTTCTACATATTGATATCCAGTTTTGCCAGCACCATTTATTAACGAGATGCTTCTTCCCAATGGAATGGCCTTTGACCCTTTGTCAAAGATCAGCTGCCCATAGATAGATTTACAACTGGATTCTCAATTTTATTCCATTGATCTATGTGTGTCATCGAACCAGTACCAAACTGTTTTTATTACCTTGCTTTATTAACTTACTTTATGTTAAGTTTCGAGATTGGGAAGTGAGAGGCTTTCTACTTTGTTCCTCTTCTTCAGTATTGCTGTAGCTATTCAGGGCCTCCTTCCTTTCCATACCAAGTTGGAGATTATTTTTTCCTATTCATTAAAGGATTCCATTATATCTATAGCTTGCTTTTGGTAGTATTGACATTTTCAAATTATTAAGCCTTCCAATCCATGAACACGGAATGTTTTTTCATTTATATAGATCTCTTTTAGTTTCTTGCATTAGTGTTTTATAGTTTTACTTGTATGTGTCTTTTATATCCCCAGTTAGGTTTATTCTTAAGTATTTTATCGTTTTCGGAGCCATCGTAAACGGTATTGATTTCTTGATTTTCTTTTCAAAGTCCACCTTGTTAGTGTTGAGGAATCCAACTTATTTTTGTGTGTTGATTTTGTACCCTGTCACTTTGCTGAATCCTTCTATTAGTTCCAGTAACTTTCTTACGGCATCTCTAGGGTTTTCTATGTATAGAATCATGCCTTCTGAAAATAAAGATAGTTTCACTTCTTCCTTTCCTATTTGGGTATCTTTTATTTCACTTTCTTGCCTTTTTGCTCTAGCTAGAACTTCTAGTACAATATTGAATAAGAGTGATGAAAAAGGGCATCCTTGTCTCATTCCCATTCTCAAGAGGAATGCTCTTATTCTTTCCCTGTTAAGAATAATGTTGGTTGTTGGTTTTGCATACACGCCTTTAATTATGTTGAGGAATTCTGCTTCTATTCCTATTTTGCTGAGACCTTTTATCAGTAAAGGGTGTTGGATTTTATCAAACGCCTTTTCTGCTTCAATTGAGGTGATCGTGTGATTCTTTTCCTTTGTTTTATTTATGTGGTGAATAATGTTGACTGATTTCCTTATGGTGAACAATCCTTGGATCCCTGGTATGAATTCCATTTGATCATGATGTATTTTTTTTTTTTTTTGATATGCTGTCAAATTCTGTTGGTTGGAATTTTGTTGAAATTCTTACATCTATATTCATGAGGGATATTGGTCTGTAATTTTCTTTTATAATGATGTTTTTGCCTAGCTTTGGTATCAGGGTTATGCTGGCTTCATAGAATGAATCAGGGACTAGTTTTTCCTTTTTTATGTTCTGGAATAGTTTGAGTGGAATTGGTGTCAACTTTCTCTGAAACTGTAAAAGTAGAATTCTCCAGTGAAGCCATCTGGGACAGGATTTCTACTTTTTGGGAGTTTTTTTTTTTTTTTTTTTTTTTAATGACATGTTCAATTTCTTCTTTTGTTATGGGTCTGTTCAAATGTTCAACCTCTATTTGTGTTAATTTAGGTAGATAGTATGTTTCTAGAAATTTGTCCATTTCTTTTAGGTTTTCAAATTTGTTGGAGTACAATTTTTCATAATATTTGGTTATGATCCTTATCTCAGTTGGTTATGCCATAATGTCACCAACCTCATTTCTTATTTTGGTTTTTTGTATCTTCCCATTTTTTATCTGTTGTCAATTTGGTCAGTGGTTCGTCAATTTTATTGATCCTCTCAAAGGACCAACTTCTAGTCTTGTGGATTCTTTGTATAGTTTTTCTGTTCTTTATTCCATTTATTTATGCTCTGATCTTTATTATTTCCTTTCTTCTGGTGACTGTGGACTTCTTTTGCAGTTATTTCTTATTTGTTCAAGTTGTTCTTGTTGCTGTTAGGTGCCATCAAGTTGGTTCTGACTCATTGTGACCCTATGTATAGCAGAAAAAATCACTGCCTGGTCCTGCACCATCTTCACAATCATTTCTATGTTTGAGTCCATCATTGCAGCCATTGTTTCAATCCATCTCATAGAGGGTCTTCTTCATTTTCACTGATTCTTTCCTTTACCAAGCATAATATCCTTCTCTGGTGACTGGTTCCTCCTAATAACATGTCCAAAGTACATGAGATAAGAGTCTTGCAATCCTCACTTTTAAGGAGTATTCTGGCTGTATTTCTTCCAAGAAAGATTCTCCACCAACATCATATTTCAAATGCAACGATTCTTTTTCAGTCTTCCTTATTCATTGTCCAGCTTTCAAATGCATATGAGGCAATTGAAAATGTCATGGATTGGATCAGGTGCACCTTATTCCTCAAGGCGACATCTTTGCTTTTTAACACTTTAAAGGGCTCTTTTGTAGCAGATTTGTCCAATACAGTACTTCATTTGATTTATTGACTGCTGCTTCCATGGTTGTTGATTGTGGACCCAAGTAACATGAAATTCTTTTTTTTTTAAATTGTGATTTACATGAAGGTTTACAGAAAAAATAGTTTCTCATTAAACAGTTAGTACACATATTGTTTTATCACAATGGTTAACAACTTCATGAAACGTCAACACCGTCCCTTCTCAACCTAGGGTTTCCTATTATCAGCTTTCCTGTCCTCTCCTGCCTTCTAGTCCTTGTCCCTGTACTGTTGTGCCCCATTAGTCTTGTTTTCTTTTAAGAGGCTCTCTAATCTTTGGATGTAACAGAGAACCTCATGAGTGACTTCATTACTTAGCTACAAGAGTATCCGGAGGCCATGCTCTTGGGATTTCTCCAGTCTCTGTCAGGCATGAGTCTGGTCTTTGTAAGTTAGAATTTTGTTCTACATTTTTCTCCAGCTCTATCGAGGACTCTCTGTTGTGATCCCGGTCAGGGAAGTCAGTGGTGGTAACCAGGCACCATCTAGTTGTACTGGTCTCAGTATGGTGGAGGCCGTGGTAGTTGTAGTCCATTAATCCTTTGGACTAATCTTTTCCTTGTATATTGTTTTCTTCATTCTCCCTTGCTCCTGAAGGGGTGAGACCAGTGGAGTATCTTAGATGGCTGCTCACAGGCTTTTAAGACTCCAGACGCTACTCACCAAGGTAGAACGTAGAACATTTTCTTTATAAACTGTGTTATGCCAATTGAGCTAGATGTTCCCCAAGGCCATGGTCCCCACAGCCCTCTGCCCAACTATTCAGTCCCTCAGGGTGTTTGGATTTGTCTATGGAACTTCCATGACCTTTCCTTGTATAAGTTGTTCTGGCTTCCCCAGTATTGTGTACTGTCTTACCCTTCAACAAAGTTATCAATTTTCTATTGTCTATTTAGTATTCCCCCCATCCCTTGTAACCAACAAAGATTGTTTCTTTTCATGTATAAACATTTTTATGAGTTTTTACAGTAGAGGTCTCACACAATATTTGTGAAGCATCTCATAACATGGATGAAACTGGAGGACATTATGCTGCGTGAAATAAGTCAATCACAAAAGGACAAATATTGTATAACATAAAATTCTTGACAGCATCAATATTTTCTGTTTTTCTTGATGTTACTTATTGGTCTAGTTGTGAGGATTTTTATTTCCTTTATGCTAAGGTGTACTCCATACCGAAGGTTGTAGTCTTTGATCTTCCTCAGTATATGCTTCATGTCCTCATCACTTTCAGCAAGCAAGGTTTTGTCATATGCATATTGCTGGTTATTAATTAGTTTTCCTACAATCCTGATGCCAAGTTCTTCTTCATATAGTCCAGGTTCTTGGATTATTTACTCAGTGCCTTAGGCTGGGTTCTCTAGAGAAACAAAACCAGTAAAGCGTATAAATATACATATATAGAGAGATTTATATCAAGGAAACAGCTCACGTGATTGTAGAGGCTAGAACGTCCCAAGTCAGTGGAGCAGGGTAGAGGCTTCTCCCAATTCACATAGCCACAGAAGCTGGAAAACCCAAGGTTGGCAGGTCAGAGAGCAGGGCTCCCACTCACAGACTGTGAAAGTTGATGTATTCCAAGATTGACAGGTAAGCCGCTAGCTCAAGTCCCAAGAACTGGAGGTGAGAAGACAAGAGGCAGCTGCTGGGTCTGGAACAATCCAAAACCCTTGGCAAGGTGAGCATAAAGGAAGTAGCCAGTGGAGTGCAGAGATATGAAGCTGAGGAGGTGGTGAGCCACCCCAGGCCCTGACCCCACTGGTACCACTCAACAGATTCCATCATGGAGGTGATTACATATCAAATTTCAACAGGGAAATGATCACAACATTATACATCTGCCAAAACACTGAGAATCATGGCCTAGCCAAGTTGACTTACAATCTTAACCATGACACTCAGCATATAGAATAAGCATGGTGAAAAGATACAACCCTGATGCACACCTTTCCTGATTTTAAACCATGTACTGTGCCCTTGTTCTATTCCAACAACTGCCTCTTGGTATATGCACATTCCACATGTTTAAATGTCTTTGTGTAGTCAATTAAACCCAAGCCAAAATCTTTCTGGTATTCTCTGCTTTCTGCCAAGATCCATTAGACATCAGCAATGATTCCCCTCATTCCTCGTCCTCTTCTGAATCTGGCTTGTATTTCTGGCCGTTCCCTGTTGATGTAACGCTCCCACAGTATTTTAATTATCTTCAGCAAAATTTTACTTGTGTGTGATACTAATGATATTATTTGATAATCTCCACATTCTGTTGGATCACCTTTCTTTGGAACGGGTACAAATATGGACCTTCTGCAGTTCTCTGGTCAAGTAGCTGTCCTTCAAATTTCTTAGCATAGTTGCGAGAGTACTTCCAAGATTGCAACTGTTTGTTGAAATATCTCAATTGCTATTCAATTCCTAGAGCTTGTTTTATACCAATGTATTCAGTTCAGCTTGGACTTCTTCCTTCACTACCATTGACTCTTGATCATATGCTACCTCTTGAAAAGTCTGAATGTCAACAATTCTTTTGGTATAGTAACCATGTATTCATTCCATCTTCTTTTGATCCTTCTTGTGTCATTCAATATTTTTCAAATAGAATCCTTCAATACTGCAACTCAAGGCTTGAATTTTTTTTTTTCCAGTTCTTTCAGCTTGAGAAATGCTGAGTGTGTTCTTCCCTTTTGGTTTACTAACTCCAGGTCTTTGCACATGTCATTATAATACTTTACTTTGACTTCTCGAGCTGCCCTTTAAAATCTTCTGTTCAGCTCTTTTACTTCGTCATTTCTTCCTTTTGCTTTAGTTACTCTACATTCAAGAACAAGTTTCCCAGTCTCTTCTGACATGCATTTTGGTCTTTTCTTTATTTTATGTCTTTTTAATAACCTTTTACTTTCTTCATGCAAAATGCCCTTGATGTCATTCCACAACTCCTCTGGTCTTCAGTCATTACTGTTTAATGCATCAAATCTATTCTTGAGATAGTCTCAAAATTCAGGTGGGATATACTTAAGGCCATACTTTGGCTCTCATGGACTTGTTTTAATTTTCTTCAGCTTCAACTTGAACTTGCATATGAATAATAGATGGCCTGTTTTGCACTCGGCCCCTGACCTTCTTCTGACTGCTGATATTAAGCTTCTTCAGAGTGTCATTCCACAAATGTAGTGAATTTGATTCCTGTGTGTTCCATCCAATGAGGTCTATGTTTATAGTTGTCATTTATGTTGTTGAAAAATGGTATTTCTCATGAGTAAGTTGTTTGGTCTTGTGAAATTCTATTAAGTGATCTTCAGAGTCGTTTCTATTATCCTGGCTGTATTTTCCAACTACCGATCCTTCTTCTTTGTTTCCAATTTTTGTATTCCAGTGACCAGTAATTAACAATGCATCTTGATTGCATATTTGATCAATTTCAGACTGGCATTGCTGATGAAGTGATGTGTCTGTCAGGCCAGTCATCAGGGCATGGGTGCAGGGAACATTCTTGCCAATTTCTGGGTTGAATGCTCTGTGTGCACACTGCAGGTTGCCAGGTGGTCGGGGCGATGGTGCATGTGTCACTGGGTTGGTGGCATGTGAACTTGCACTGCTGGTCGCCACGTGGATGGGGTGGCAGGGGCGGGGGGGGAGGTTTTGCACCTCTGGTCTCCATCCTGGCAGAGGGAGCATATGCCACTGATCTATGGGTGAGTGGAGTGATGCATGGGTGCTTAGAGTGGCCAGAAGCTTCCAGCGGCAGGTCCCATGGGGTGAGAACCCATGCCAGGGATCACCAGGCAGGGGATGTGAAGGAGGCATACCACTGGTCACTGGTACGGTGGGAGAGTGGAGTGAGGGAGCACGTTCCCCCAGTCTCTGGCATGGGTGCCAGAACACTCGCCTCAGAGTGAACCCAGTCTTGACCAAATTTGAGAAGGGGGCGCTATCCAGAATCCAATTGGGTGGAGAACCTCTAGCAGCCACTCCAAGGATCCTCCAATCCACCCAAACCACCTGTCCAAAATATCAAGGACTGCTGCTGGTGAGTAGTTCTGTCCATATTTTCTGTCTCCCTCCCCACTCTATGGTCACCTGGACGCTTAGTTCTCTTGCCCTCCTGCCTGCACTTTCCCTCCTTAGATTCAGTTCATGTTTTGCTCACTTTGCTTCACTCTAGGTTTGTCTGCACAACATGTCTGTATTCTATTGGGGATTCTGTGCAGTTGCTTTCCTGTGCTCCTTTCTCGGAAATACTGCTCACTTTGTCTCAAGATAGCCACGCTGTGCCTGGCTGACTGGCAGGATGCCTACAGTCGATAAGTATCCTTGTTTGTTGTTTTCAGTTTCTCCTTCCTCTCAGTGTTCCATTTAATTCTTCATTCTTCCATTTACTGTGATAGGTTCACAGATTGTCATCTCTATTTCACTTAGTTTCTCAGTTCTTTGCTGCAGAGGGATGGCATGGTGTGTGTGACTAAGCTGCAATCTTGGGGACATCTCTCCTGTCTTTTTTTTAACTTTTCTTTCTTTCCTGTGCTGACTTCCCAAGTACTGTGCAATGTCCCATCCTTCACCAAAATTACCACTCATCTATTGTCTATTTAGTATTTTTCCATCCCTACCCCTCCCCTCCCCTCCCTCACAATCATCAAAAATTTTTCTTTTTGTGTGTAAACATTTTCATGAGTTTTAATATTAGTGGTCTCATATTTGTCATTTTGCGATTGATTTCACTCAGCACAATGCCCTCCAGATTCATCCATATTGTGAGATACTTCACAGATTCATCACTGTTAATCATTACCGTGTATTACTCCATTGACGTCACCTTGAAGACTAAAGTGCGCTTGACCCAAGCCATGGTATTTTCAATCACATCATATGCAAGCAAAAGCTGAACAATGAATAAGAAAGACTGAAGAAGAAATGACACCTTTGAATTGTGATGCTGACGAAGAATATTGAATATACTACAGACTACCAAAAGAACGAACAAATCTGTCTTGAAAGAAGTACAACCAGAACGCTCCTCAGAAGCAAGGATGGAGAGACTACGTCTTACATAATTTGGAGGTACTGTCAGGAAGGATCAGTCCCTGGAGAAAGACATCATGCTTGGTAAAGTACAGAGTCAGCCAAAAAGAGGAAGACCCTCAAACAGATGGATTGACACAGTGGCTACAACAATGGGCTCAAGCATAACAATGACTGTGAGCATGGCACAGAGCCATGCAGTGTTTCATTCTGTAGTTCATAGGGTCGCTATGAGTTGGAACCAGCTGAACAGCACCTAACAAAAACAACAACAGTACTCCATTGTGTGTATGTACCATAGTTTGTTTATCCATTCATCTGTTGATGGGCTTCTAAGTTGTTTCCATCTTTTTGCTATTGTAAATAATTCTGCAATGAACATGGGTGTGCATATATGTCTATTTATGTTATAGCTCTTATTTCTCTAGAATATATTCCTAGGAGTGGAACTGCTGGATCACATGGTATTTCTATTTCTAGATTTTTAAGGAAGCACCATATTGTTTTCTAAAATGGTTGTACCGTTTTGCATTCCCACCAGCAGTACATAAGAGTTCCAATCTCCCCACAGCCTCTTCAACATTTGTTAATGTCCGTTTTTTTTTTTTTATTCCTGCCAGTAATGCCGGGGGGAAATGGTATCTCACTGTAGTTTGATTTGCATTTCTCTAATGGCTAGTGATTGCATTTCTTCACGTGTCTGTTAGCCACTTGAATGTCTTCTTTGTTGAAGTGTCTGTTCATTTCCTTGGCTCATTTTTTAATTGGAATATTTTGTCTTTTTGTGGTAGAAGTGTTGGATTTTCCTGTAGATTTTAGAGACTAGATCTTTGTTGGATTTGTAATAGCCAAAATTTTCATTGTCATTTTCACAATGTTGAGTCTACCTATCCATGAGCATGCTATATTTTCCCCTTTATGTAGATCTCTTTTGGTTTCTTGCAGTAGTTTTATAGTTTTCTTCATATAGGTCTTTTACATCCCTGGTTAGATTTATTCCTAAGTATTTTATTTTTTTAGGGGCTATTATAAATGGTATTGTTTTCCTAATTTCCTTTTCATCATTCTCTTTGTTGATGTATAGGTATCCAACTGATTTTTGTATGTTTATCTTATATCCTGCTGTTCTACTGAATCTTTCAGTTAGTTCTAGTGGTTTTCTCATGGAGTCTTTTGGGTTTTCTATGTACAGTATCATATCATCGGCAAATAGTGACCATTTTACTTCTTCATTACCACTTTGGATGCCCTTTATTTCTTTTTCTTGCCTTATTGCTCTAGCTAGGACTTCCAGCACAGAGTTTAACAGCAGTGGTGATAAAGGACAACCCTGTTCTCAGGGGGAATATTTTCTGCCTCTCTCCATTAAGAATGATGTTGGCTGTTGGTTTTATATAGATGTCCTTTATTATTTTGAGGAATTTCCTTTCTATACCTATTTGAGATTTTTTATCAGGAATGGATGTTGGACTATTCAAAGGCCTTTTCTGTGTCGATTGAGATGATCATGTGATTCTTTTCTTGTATTTGTGTGGTGGATTACATTGATTTTGTAATGTTGAAACATCCTTGCATACCTGGTATGAATCTTACTTGGTCATGGTGTATTATTTTTTTGACATGATGCTGAATTCTATTGGCTAGAATTTTGTTGAAAAGTTTTGCATCTATGTTCATGAGAGATGTTGGTCTGTAATTTTCTTTTTTGTGGTGTCTTTGCCTGGTTTTGGTATCAAGTTTATGCTGGCATCACTGAATGAACTTGGAAGTATCCCTTCCTTTTCTATGTTCTGAAATAGTTTGAGTAGTACTGCTGTAAAGCTCTTCTCTGAATGTTTTGTAGAATTCTCAAGGGATGCCATTTGGGCCAGGGTTTTATTTTCGGGGGGGGGGTGGTGGTTTAATTACCTTTCCAATCTCTTCTCTTGTTATGGGTCTGTTTAGATTTTCAACATCAATTTGGGATTTTTTGGGTAGATAGTGTGTTTATAGAAATTTGTCCATTTTCCCTAGATTTTCAAATTTGTTGGAGTATAGTTTTTCATAATAGTCTGTGATGATTGTTTTTATTTCAGCTGGGTTTTTTGTAATGTCCCCCATTTCATTTCTTATTTGGGGGGTTTGTGTCATCTCCTGTTTTTCTTTTGTCAGTCTGGCTAATGGTTTGTTGATTTTGTTGATCCTTTCAAAGAACCAACTTTTGGTTTTGTTAATTCTTTGTATTTTCTATTCTCTATTTCATTTATTTCTTCTCTGATCTTTATTATTTCCTTTCTTCTGGTGGCTGTGGGCTTCTTTTGCTGTTCCCTTTCTATTTGTTTGAGTTGTGTAGTTAATGTTTTGATTTTGTCCCTTTCTCCTTTTTTGATGTTTGCATCTATTGCTACTAATTGACCTCTGAGCACTGCTTTTGATGTGTCTCAAAGGTTTTGGTATGTTTTCATTCTTATTTGATTTTAGGAATTTTTTTATTCAATCTTTGATTTCTTCTATTACCCAGTGGTTTTTTAAGCAGGGTGTTATTCAGTTTCCATGTAATTGATTTTTTTTCCTTGCTCTATAGTTGCTATGAGTCAGTATTGACTCAGTGGAATGGGTTTCATTTTCTGGGTTTTTTCCTGTTGTTAATTTCTACTTTGATGGCTTTATGATTACACAAGATACTTTGTATTATCTCAAAGTTTTGGATGTTGTTGAGGGATGCTTTGTGGCCTAAGACATGGTCTATTCTGGAGAACATTTCCCGTATGCTGGAAAAGAATGTGCTTTGCAGCTATTAGGTGGAGTGTTCTATATATGTCTATGAATTAAAATTGGCTGACCGTGGCCTTTACATCTTCTGTATCTTTGCTGAGTTTCCTTCTAGATGTTCTGTGCTTTACCGAGAGTAGTGTGTTGAAGTCTCCGACTATTATTGTGGAACTGTCCATTTCTCTTTTCAGTGCTGTTAGAATTTGTTTTATGTATTTTGGAGTTCTGTCATTGGGTGGGTGGATATTCATCATGGTTATACTTTTATGATAGATTGTCCCTTTATCATTTTATAATGCTCTTGTCTTTTACAGTGGATTTTGTTTTAAAGTCTTCTTTAGCTGAGATTATATTTCTCCTGCCCATTATTTAATTGCGTTGTTTGTTTTTATTTTTGAGTTGTAAGAGTTCTTAATATACTCTATTAAATCCTTATCAGATATATGATTTGCAAATATTTTTTCATTATGTGCGTTTTCATTTTCATGATATCTTTTGAGGCACAAAAATTTTAATTTTGATGAAGTTAAATTTTTATTTGAATTTCTTTTTTCAGTGGCTCAAGGTTCACTTGTCCTATATAAGAGATCATTGCCAAATGCAGTGTCATGAAGTTTTAAGCCTGCGTTTTTCTTTGCATGTGGATATCCAGTTTTCCCATCATTTTTTGAAAAATGTATTCTTTGTATTTTCTTTGGCACTCTTGTTGAAAGCCAATTGGCCACTGAAGTATGAGTTTATGAATTCTCAATTCTTTTTCACTTATCTGTATGTTTATGTCAGTAACACACTGTATTCATAACTACAGCTTTTTAGTAAGTTTCAGAATGATAAGTATGAGTCCTTGCATTCCCATGTGAATTTTTTGAATCAGATTGTCAATTTCTGTAAAAAAAAATTGAAATTTTGACAGCCATTGCATTACAACTGTGTATCAACTTATCGGGTATTGTCATCTTAAACTCTGGTAGTAAAGTGCTTAAAAGCTTGGCTGCTAACCAAAAGGTCAGCAGTATGAATCCACCAGCCACTCCTTGCAAGCTCTATGGGGCAGTTCTACTCTCTCCTATAGGGTCGTTATTAGTGGGAATTGATTCAACAATGACTACCAATGGATATGGGCCATCTTAATAATCTTAAGTCTTCCAATCATGAACAAAGGATATCTCTCCAATTATTTAGTACATTTTATTTCTTTCAAAATATTTCACAGTTTCCATGTACAAGTCTTGCACTTATTATGTAAAATTTATTCATAGGAATTTTACTTTTATAATATTGGTAATAGAATTTTTTTCCAGATTGTGCATGGTTAGTAAACAGGATAAGTGATTTTTGTATGTACATCTTGTATCCTGAAGCCTTGCTGAACTCATTTAACTCATTTATTAGCTCCAATTGCTTTTTTTTTTTTTTTTTCTTTTGGTTATTGGTGTGTGTCTTAGTCATCTAGTGCAGATGGAACAGAAATACCACAAGTAAATGGCCTTAACAAACAGAAACTTATTCTCTCAGTCTAGGTGGCTAGAAGTTCAAATTCAGGTTGCTAGCTCCAGAGGAAGGCTTTCTCTCTCTGTTAGTGCTAGAGGAAGGTCCTTGCAATCAATCTTCCCCAGTTAAGGAGCTTCACAGCACAGGGACCATGGATCCAAATGATGCACTATTCTCTTGACTCTTGTTCCTTGATGGTATGAGTTCCCCCATGTCTCTGTGCTCAGTTCTCTTTTACATCTCAAAAAAGGTTGACCTAATACACAACGTAAACTTGTAGATTGAGTTCTGCCTCATTAACATAACTGCGGCTAATCCCACCTCATTAACATCATAGAGGTAGGATTTACAACATACACGAAAATTACATCAGATGACAGAATGGTGAACAATCACACAATACTAGGAATCATAGACTAGCCCTGTTTACAGATATTTTGGGGGGACACAATTCAATCCATAACAGTGTGTGTGATTGTTAAAGTTGTGTGTCAACTTGGCTGGGCCATGATTCTCAGTGGTTTGGCAGTCATGATGTAATTTGCCAGTCGTATAATGATGTAATTACTTCCATAATGATATCTGATAAAATGTAATTAACTCCACAATGTGATCTGGTGTGAGTAGCTAATCAGTTGAAAGGAAATTTCCTTAGGGGTGTGGTCTGCATCCAATATAGGTGGACTTTCTGGCAAGGTTCTGGGGCTTTTGCTTGCTCTGGATCCTACAGTTAACTCGTGTTCTCTGACCTCCAGTTCTTGAGACTTGAGCTAGCAGCTTACCTGCCATCTTGCCTGCCGATCTTCAAGTTCTTCAGTCCTTGAAGCCTGTGAGCCAGAGCTCTGCTGTCTGACCTGCTAGTCTTGGGCTTGCTTGCCCCTGTGGCTACATGAATCAGGAGACTCCTCCAGCCTGACCCGTGGACTTGGGACCTTCCAGCCTCCACAACCACGTGAGGCATTTCCTTGATATAAATCTCTCTCTATATATATAAACATGATTTACTGGTTTTATTTCTCTAGAGAACCCAGCCTAAGACAGTGTGTTTGAATTCTTTAGTATTTTCTACATATAGATCATGTTATCTGCAAATTCAGATTATTTTACTTCTTTGTTTACATTATGAATGAATTATCCATTTTTCTTATCTAATAATCCTGGACAGAAAACCACTATAATGTTCAATAGAAGTAGTGAGAGTGAACATTCTTCTCTTGTTCCTGATCTTAGGGAGGAAGCTTTCAGTCTGTCATTATTAATTATAATGCTGCTGTTGTTGTTAACTGTCATTGAGTCTATATGTAGGTCTGCAGAATATCACTAGCTTGACTTTCAAACAAGTTACAGGCAACAATTCTAGAACAGAAAATGAAAATAAACTAATGTTCATAAATATAAATAATGACTTTATATATGAGGAAGCAAAAGATATCATGATACTAAGATACTGCATCACCCATAGATATTAACGTTTGACATAGTTACTCAGGCTATTTAAGCATGACAGCAAAACTCTGTATGATAATTACTTTTACTTTGGGGAGTGGTGATTTAGGGATGGAAAGGCTTAAAGCATTGATTCTAATTAATGCTTATTCACCCCCTATTCAGTGTATCTTAAGAGCTGAGCAGAAAAATGAAGATGAGGAAGTGTCGGCCCTGTTTGTACATATAATTTTCCCAAAGAAGTAATTTTCCATTTCCAAATCTTTGACACTTTAAGATTTCATGCACCTTCAGCACTTAACACAGTGCACAGCATACAGTATGTCTTTCACATTTTGGTTGATTTTAGTTATAATCCTCTATTATTTTATTTATCACTGTGTATATTTACAAATTGGCAAATCCTAGTAAACTCCTACAAAATGAAAACATATGTATTTCATTTTTATATGTTCAGTCCTTAGAATTGGTCAATAATTCAATATTTGTCAAGTGAATTATTGTTTTTTTTAAAATATTTTATTGTACTTTACGTGAAGGCTTACAGAACACTTTCTCATGTAATAGTAGCACACATGCTGTTTTATGACTTTGGTTAACAACCCCACAACATTTTAACCCTCTAAATTCTCAGCTTTTTTTTTTTTTGGTGAAAATACACATAGCCAAAGATACCCCATTTCAAAACTTTTTACTTACACATTTAAGTGACATTGACTACGCTCTTCTAATTGTGCTGTGATTTTCACTTAAGATACAGGCTTACAGGACAAAATAGCCTCCCATTTAACAGTTATTACAAATGTTGTCCTATAACAATAGTTAACAATCTCACAACACATCAACAGTATCCTTACTCAACCTTGTGTTCCCTATCATCAGCTTCCTACTCCCCTTCTGCCTTCTGGCCCTTGTCACTGGACTCCTGTACCTCGTTAGTCTCATTTGGTTTTACTGGGCTGTCCACTCCCAGGCTGAACAGTGAACCTCGAAGGAAACTTCACCACTGAGATAAAAGGGTGTCTGGGGGCCATACTCTCGAGGTTTCTCCAGTCTCCTTTAGACCAGTAAATCTGGACTTTTTTTTTGTGAGTTAGAATTATGCTCTACATCCTTCTCCAGCTCTGTCCAGAAACCTCTGTAGTGATCCTGGTCAGAGCAGTCAGCGGTGGTAGCTGGGCACCATCTAGCCGTACTGGACTCAGTCCAGTGGAGGTCTTGGTAGCTGTGGACAATTAGTCCTTTGGACTAATCTTTTCATTGTATCCTGTTTTCTTCATTCTCCCTTGCTCCCGAAGGGATGAGACCAGTGGAGTATCTTAGATGGACGCTCACAGCCTTTTAAGACCCCAGACACTACTCACCAACGTAGAATGTAGAGCATTGTCTTTATAAGTAGTGTCATGCCAATTGAGCTAGATGTTCCCTGAGACCATGGTCCCCAGAGCCCTCCGTCCAGCAACTCAGTCCCTCGGGGAGTTTGAGTGTGTCCATGAGGCCTCCATGACCTTTCCTTGTGCAGGTTATGTTAGTTTCCCTTGTATTGTGTACTGTCTCACCTTTCACCCAAGATACCACTTATCTATTGCCTATTTAGTATTCCCCCCCCCCATCCCTGGTAACCAATAAGGATTGTTACATTTTGCATGTGAACTTTTTCATGGGTTTTTACAATAGAGGTCTCATAAAATATTTGTCCTTTTCTGATTGACTTATTTCACTCAGCATAATGTCCTCCAGTTTCATCCATGTTATGAGATGGTTCACAGATTCATTGTTCTTCTTTCTTGTTGCATAGTACCCCACTGTATGTATGTACCATAGTTTGTTTCTCCATTCATCTGTTGATGGGCACCTACGTTGTTTCCATCGTTTTGCTATTGTGAACAATGCTGCCATGAACATAGGTGTGCACATGTCTATTCGAGTGATGACTCTTATTTCTCTAGGATATATTCCTAGGAGTGGGATTGCTGGATCGAATGGTATGTCTATTTCTAGCTTTCTGAGGAAACGCCATAACATTTTCCAAAATGGTTGTATCATTTTGCATTCCCACCAGCAGTGTATAAGAGTTCCCATCTCCCCGCAGCCTCTCCAACATTTGTTATTTCCAGTATTTTTGATTCGTGCCAGTAATGCCGGGGTGAGATGGTATCTCATTGTGGTTTTAATTTGCATTTCTCTAATGGCTAGTGAACGCGAGCATTTCCTCATTTGTCTGTTGTCCATTTGAATGTCTTCTTTGGTGAAGTGTCTGTTCATTTCCTTTGCCCATTTTTTGATAGGATTGTTTGTCTTTTTGTTGTAGAGGTGTTGGATTTTCTTGTAGATTATGGAGATTAGACCTTTGTCTGACTTGTACTGTCCAAAATTTTTTTTTTCCGGTCTGTAGTTTCTCTTTTGACTCTTTTGGTGAAGTCTTTTGAAGATCATAGGTGTTTGATTTTTAGAAGATCCCAGTTATCTAGTTTATCTGTTGAGTTTTGTGTGTTGATGGTTATGGTTTTTATCCTGTTAATGCCATGTATTAAGGCCTGAAGTGTTGGTCCTATTTTTTCTTCTATGAACTTTATAGTTTTAGGCTTTATATTTAGGTCTTTGATCCATTTTGAAGTAGTTCTTGCATACGGTGTGAGGTATGGGTCCTGTTTCATTTCTTTCCAAATGGATATCTATTTTTGCCAGCACCATTTGTTAAAAAGACTGTCTTTTCCCCATTAGATGGACTTTGGGCCCTTGTTGAAGATCAGGTGACCATAGGTGGATGGATTTATATCTGGGTTCTCAATTCTGTTCCATCGGTCAATGTGTCTGTTGTTGTAGCAGTACCAGGATGTTTTGACTACTGTAGCTGTATAGTAGGTTCTCAAGTCAGGTAGTGTGAGTCCTCCAACTTTATTCTTCTTCTTCAGTAGTGCTTTACTTATTCGGGGCTTCTTCCCTTTCCATATAAAGTTAATAATTAGTTTCTCCATCTCTTTGAAGAATGTTGTTGGTATTTGGATTGGGATTGCATTGTATTTGTAAATAGCTTTGGGTAGAATTGCCATTTTCACAATGTTGAGTCTGCCTATCCATGAGCATGGTATGTTTTTCCATTTATGTAGATCCCTTTGGGTTTCATGCAGCAGCGTTTTATAGTTTTCTTTGTATAGGTCTTTTACATTCCTGGTCAGATTTATTCCTAAGTATTTTATCTTTTTAAGGGCTATTGAAAATGATATTGATTTCCTGATTTCCTTTTCATCGTTCACTTTACTGGTGTATAGGAATCCAACTGATTTTTGAATGTTTACCTTGTATCCTTCTACTCTGCTGAATCTTTCTATTAGTTCCAGTAGATTTCTCATGGAGTCTTTAGGGTTTTCTATGTATAGTATCATATCATCTGCAAACAGGGAGAGTTTAACTTCTTCATTACCAATTTGGATGCCCTTTATTTCTTTCTCTTGCCTTATTGCTCTAGCTAGAACTTCCAGCACAATGTTAAATAGGAGTGGTGATAAAGGGCATCCTTGTCTTGTTCCTGTTTTCAAGGGGAATGTTTTCAGCCTCTCTCCATTAAGAATGATGTTGGCCATTGGTTGTGCATAGATGCCCTTTATTATGTTGAGAAATTTCCCTTCTATAACTATTTTATTGAGAGCTTTTTATCTGGAATGGGTGTTGGACTTTGTCAAATGCCTTTTCTGCGTTAATTGAGATGATCATGTGATTTTTTTCTTTCCTTTTATTTATGTGGTGAATTACTTTCATGGATTTTCTAATGTTAAACCATCATTGCATACCTGGTATGAATCCTACTTGGTCGTGGTGTATTATTTTTTTGATATGATACTGAATTTTATTGGCTAGAATTTTGTTCAGAATTTTTGCATCTGTATTCATGAGAGATATTGGTCTGTAATTTTCTTTTTTTGTGATGTCTTTGCCTTGTTTTGGTATCAGCGTTATGCTGGCTTAATGGAATGAATTTGGAAGTGTTGCTTCCTCTTCTATGCTCTGAAATAGCTCGAGTAGAACTGGTAGAAGCTCTTCTGTAAATGTTTTGTACAATTCTCCAGTGAAGCCATCTGGGCCATAGCTTTTTTTGGTTTGGAGTTATTTTATTACCTTTTCAATCTCTTCTTCTGTTATGGGTCTGTTCAGATTTTCAACATCACTTTGTTGTAGTTTCGGTAGGCTGTGTGTTTCTAGAAATTTATCCATTTCCTCTAGGTTTTCAAATTTGTTGGAATATAGTTTTTCATAATATTCTGTTATAATCCTTTTTATTTCGGTTGGGTCTGTTGTAATGTCCCCCATTTCATTTCTTATTGGGGTTATTTGTGACCTCTCCTGTTTTTCTTTTGTCAGTCTGGCCAGTGGTTTGTCGATTTTGTTGATTCTTTCAAAGAACCAACTTTTGGTTTTGTTGATTCTTTCTATTGTTTTCCTGTTCTCTATTTCATTGATTTCTGCTCTGATCTTTACTATTTCCTTTCTTCCGGTGGTTGTAGGCTTTTTTTGCTGTTCTCTTTCTATTTGTTTGAGTTCTGTAGTTAATGTTTTGATTTTGTCCCTTTCTTCTTTTTTTGATATGTGCATCTATTGCTATAAATTGTCCTCTGAGGACTGCCTTTGCTGTGTCCCAAAGGTTTTGGTATGATGTGTTTTCATTTTCATTTGATTCTAGGAATTTTTTGATTCCTTCTCTTATTTCTTCTATTACCCATTCATGTGTAAGCAGAGTATTATTCAGTTTCCATGTAGTTGATTTTTTTTTCCTTGCTCTTTCTAGTGTTAATTTCTACCTTGATGGCATTGTGGTCAGAGAAGATACTGTGAATTATCTCAGTGTTTTGGATCTTGTTGAGGGTTGCTCTGTGGCATAAGATGTGGTCTATTCTGGAGAACATTCCATGTGCATTGGAAAAGAATGTGTACTTTGCAGCGGTTGGATGGATTGTTCTATATATGTTTATGAGGTCCATTTGGCTGATTGTGTCCTTTAGTTCTTCTGTATCTTTGCTGAGTTTCTTCTTAGTTGTTCTGTCCTCTACTGAGAGTGGTGTGTTGAAGTCTCCTACTATTATTATGGAACTGTCAATTTCTCTTTTCAGTGCTGTTAGAGGTTTTTTTATGTATTTTTGAGCCCTGTCATTGGGTGCGTAGATATTTATTATGGTTATGTCTTCATGATGGATCATCCCCTTAATCATTATATAGTGTCCTTCTTTGTCTTTTATGGTAGATTTTGTTTTAAAGTCTATTTTATCTGAGATTAGAATTGCCACTCCTGCTCTTTTTTGGTAGTTGTTAGCTTGATATATTTTTTTCCAACCTTTGATTTTTAATAAATTCACATCTTTGTTTCTAAGGTGTGTCTCTTGTAGACAGCATATTGATGGATCCTGTTTTCTTATCCATTCTGCCACTCTCCGTCTCTTTATGGGTGCATTGAGTCCGTTTACGTTCAGTGTAATTATTGATAGATGGAAGTTTGTTGCTGTCATTTTGTAGTGCTTTTTTTTGGGGTGCTGAAGTTTTCTTTGTTCTTCTTACTGTCTTGTGCTGAGTTACTTTTGTTTGTGGATTTTGTGTTCATTTCTTTTGTTTTTGTAGGTTTTGTTTTTGCTGAGACTTTATGTTTCTCGTCTTTATTTTTATGAGTTGGTTTGTTAACTTTCTTTGTGGTTACCATGAATTTTACCCTTATCTTTATAAGTCTGAAGCAGTCTACACTTACTTGGTATCTCCTTGCCTTCCTCTCCATTAGAAGGTTCTATACCTATGTCGTTTATTCCCTCTTAGATTGTTTTGATGTTGTTGTTATCCCTTGATTGATTTCTCTGATTCACTGTTGTATTTCTTTTGGTTTTGGATAGTCCTCGAGAGTTCATTTCCTAGAATGGTATCTGGTTCGTAAGATCCTGCGTCCTAGGTCCTGCCTGAGGGTTGAAGCTGTTTGTCCTCAGATCGAAGAACTCCCTTCAAAAATTCTTGTAAGTTTGGTTTGACTTTTGCATATTCCCTTTGTTTCTGTTTATCTGGAAATGACCTAATTTCACCATCAAATCTGAACGAGAGTTTTGCAGGATATATTATTTTTGGCTGACAATTTTTCTCTTTCAAGATTTTATATATGTCATCCCACTGCCTTCTTGCCTGCATGGTTTCTGCCGAATAATCTGAGCTTAGTCTTATTGTTTCTCTTCTGTATGTGACTTCTTGTTTTTCACGAGCTGCTGTCAGGATTCTGTTTGTCTTTAGTTTTGGCGAGTGTGAATATGATATGCCTTGGTGATTTTCTTTTGGGGTCTCTTCTATATGGGGTTCTTTGAGCTTCTTGGATGGCCAGCTTTTCACCTTTCATGATATTGGGAAAGTTTTCTGTCAGCAGTTCCTCAATGATCCTGTGTGTGTTTTCTCTTTTCTCCCCCTGTTCTGGGATGCCAATCACTCGTAAATTTTTGCTTCTAATTGTGTCCCACATAACTCTCAGGGTCTCTTCATTTTTCTTTGTTCTTTTTTCTGAGTTTTCCTGAAACAGAGTTGTATCTAAGTGTTTGTCTTCAGTTCCACTGATCCTGTCTTCCACGGTTTCAAATCTACTTCTCAGCCCTTCTATGACATCATCCATTTCTGAAAACTTGTTGTTTATCTTTTGGATTTCTAATTGTTGTTTTTGTATAATTTCTAGTTGTGAATTTATTTTGGTATTTTGTTCCTGCATCATCTTCCTGAATTCTTCCAATTTTTTGTCTGTATTTTCCATGAATTTGTCTATTTTTTCATCATATTTGTCAGCTTTTTGCCTCAGTTCTTGGAAAATTCCGAGTATTAGAGATTTGAATTCCCTATCAGGTACTCCTAGTGCATTTTCTTCCCCAGGAGAGTCATCTGGTGTTTTAATTTGGACGTCTATTGGAGCCATCCTGTCCTGTTTTTGTAAATGTTTTGATATTGTTTGCTGTTTTTGGGGCATTCAGTATATATTTCTCTCGTTTGTTGATTGTAGATTTTATTGTTTCGTCCTTGTGGTACAGCAGGGCAGATCTAGCTGAAGAGGAGCCACTGGGATGGGTTGTTTGTGGCACTCACCGCAGCCACCAGGACGGTTGGTAGTCAGTGCTGGGCAGGTTCCAATAGGGCATGGCTGCACAGCTTGGTGGTGTGATGTCAAGTGCACAGTGCACGTAGGCAGGATGCAGCGGGGAGATGGTTATGTGTGAAGCTAGGTGGCTGTTTTTTCTCCCACTGGAAGCTCCGCGAGGCTACTCTCCCGTTGTCCCATTTGCTGGTCTCCAATAGGAGTCCAAGATGGTGGATCCGCACTGCATTAGCTGGTAGGGGACCTCTGCATGAATCTCTCTTCGCTCTCCGTTCTCTTTCAGTATTCTCACTCTGTTTGGTGTTTGGCTGAGTTCTTTATCGCTTCATTTGATGTTTTAGGGTTTCAGGATTGTTGATTCTCTGTTTGGCTTAGTTTTTCGGATCTTTGCTGTGAGGGACGGTGTGGTGCTTCTGCCTAGAGCTCCATCTTGCTGGACTTCGAATTATTGTTTTCTTAACTACATAACTTGTAATGTATCTTTCAAATGAAACCATTTAAAACACACACATTAAAAATGCAATAAAATGAAAATATATATCTATAGTATGCGTCTGTGCCTGTGAGAATGAAGAGAACTTTTAAAAAAGGTGTTTGTTCATTTGCGCAAAAACAAAGGAAGGATAAACTAGGAACTAATGAGACTGAATTTCTTTGGAGAGTTGGCATGAATTGGCGAAAATAATGGGGGTTGGACTTCAAAAGAATTGTGCTAAATTAACTAAGTCAAACAATAGGGAATGATATACCCTGTAGGGTAGAGGAGAACTGCCCCATAGGGTTTCCAAGGCTATAATCTTTAGGGAAGTAGACTGCCACATCTTTCTCCTGCCAAATGGCTGTTGGGTTCAACCGGTGACCTGTCGACTAGCAGCTGAGCACTTTAACCACTGTGCTACCAGGGCTCCTTAGGTTTGTGATAGCATTTTTAATAAGTCTAAAACTAAATTATGTTTATTCTACTATTATGCAAATACATGTATTATAGTTTTAAAAAGCTACTTTTTGTTCAAAAATGAAGATCTAAATAAGGGAAGGGAGATGAATGTGTGTGCGTGTGTGTGCCCTTTCAGTTCATATATTTCCCAGCTCTGTGCACTGAAAAAGCCTAGAGACAATGGCAGTCCAGTAGTAATGAATACACTTAGCATGCAGATCTTCATTGCTAAATACAATTCTCCTTCAAAGAGAAACAACTCCTTATAAAACGGACTGATTCCCTGCCTGGAAAAGTACAAGGGAAAGTACAAGATAACCTGCAACAATTTGTGGTATCAAGAAGTAAAGGAACTGTGTAAAAAAAATAATGGACAAATGAGGCTACTTGAAGAGCTCTGCTGGCAAAGATGAGACAATTTGATCAAGAAATTAAGTAATAAGAATAACATAACCTATCCACCAGTTGCTGTCAATTCCAACACATGGTGGCCTCATATGTGTGAGAGTGGAACTGTACTCCTTAGGGTTGTCAATGGCTATGATATTTTGGAAGTAGATTGCCAGGCCTTTCTTCAGAGGAAGTCTGGGTGAACTCGACCTGCTAAACTTTCAATTAGCAGTCAAGTGTTAACCATTCGTACCACGCAGGTACAAAATAAAATTTAATTAGTCTGTACTCATATGATTAAATAAACAACAAAACAACAACAAATTATGGAGAAAGGACAACTTCTCCTTGTAGCAGAAATCCAACTAACTATGTTGGGGGATTAATGTAATAAGAAAATCACTATTTGGTAAATGGCAGGATAATAATCTTTACAGGTAACTATCACCAACTAATGCTAACATTATAGCCATTAAGCAAAAATATATTGATAAATAGGACAACTTCAAATAATCTACCCAAAAGGAAAAAATTGGTATTGTTAGAGTGGAGAAACCTTGCGGGCATCATCTTAACCAATAATGGAACAAATCAGCACCTCCATGTATTCATTTAGAAGTATGCAGTACCACTTTTGTGATATTTTTGCCAACAATGCATAATCCGAATCTAGTTATGAAGAAGCCTCAGATAACCCGTACCTACAGATATTATACATAATAACTGACTTGCAATCGTCAAATTATCAAGATCATAAAAGACAAAAAAGGAAAAACTCGTCTCCATTAAAGGGTACGACAACTAAAAATGGCTGAGATATTACTTTGGTACCTGGATATGAAAATAATAAATTAGTGAGACAACTGGAAAAATCTGAATAGAGTATACATTAAATATTATTATATTGATGTTAATTTCTGATTTTGATTTTTCTATGGTTTTGTAAAATTGTCTTTTTAACATATTTACTGTTGCATTTACAGGTAAAGGAGAATCATGCTTGGAAAATATTCATAATATTGTATTTATTTATCTGTCTAAAATAATCTACAGAGAGATGGAGAGAGAGGGAAATAGAATGGATTACAAATGAATTGTATAATAACAGCATACATCATTTGAGGAGTCTGTATAGTAGTTACTAATTCTTTTTTACAATTTTTTAAAATATGATTTTCTTCAAGGTAAAATATTTTGAAATAGAGACTAATTCAGTGATATAATTTTAAATGAATGATAATATAAACACTTCATAAAATGATTCATTTTTATAATAATAATGAAAATTTTAAAACTGCCTGGTAAAATTCCATAGCAATGCAAGAAACCAACTAAAGATGTTTGCAAATAAAAAGTGACATACATATTTTATATTCAACAAAGAAATTAAGAAACTAAGTTGCCTTTTTATAACCTTCATATGCTTAATCCCCTAACTAACCTTTTCTCTATCTCTAGCGTCAGCCGATTTCAGATTTATTTATCTTTTCATGTGCTTACCCTATACCAAATGATCTCTGACAAATGATTTACAAATGTTAATGCCTCAGTTTAGATCAGGCAATGTTTTCATTTAAGCTAGATTTACTTTCCATTCCTTTCCCCTTGTGTCTCTACTTTCTTACTGCATGAATAATATTGTATTTTTACACCAAACAAAAAAAGAGAGGGACAGCATAAGAGAAAGTGAATAAAGTATGAGCTATTTGGTTATATTAGTGGTCTGTGGAAAGCACATCATCCATAATTAACCACAGTGAATTTAATTTAGTTCAGTCAGTATTTTCCTGTTTGTGTCTTTCTATGTTTTTTCACAAAGGCAACATAAAAAAAAAACTGTAAAAGGTCTCATATAGCCACACAGACAAAATCTTGGAATCTAGATGTAACTAAGACTTGATGATTTATTTATTCCCTAATTCATGGCAATATTTGGTATATGAACAAGGACCAATTTTATTTAGAAGGAAGGGATAATGTAACAGTAATTCTTAGTAATCTATTTTGTAAGGTATTGGTCTAAATATGCCTTACTCACTTTTCCCCGGTATATTAGTCTGTCTGTCTTACATTAGACCAGTGAGGATTGTTACAGAGAAATTACCCAAAGATTTCATTACAATTAAGGACTTTGTTCTTTGGAATTGTATTTTATTGTTGCTTCTATGCTCTCAAACGTAACTAAAATTTTGTGGTTTGTAATTTACCTGTTGTTTCCATTTTGCAAATGGATCACTTGACTTGTCATTGCCTAATATATCATTTCCAGAAGTAGAAGTCAAGTCCACTTACATTTAATGAAGTGTATTTGGGTTTAAATTTACCAATACATTTTTCCCCATATTACAGGCTTGTTGTTTACCATTCAATTCTACTTTTTTTTTTGTACTACATATATATGCAATTTTAACTTAATATACTTTATTTAATTAGAGCAGATTTAGTTTTCCCAAAAAATTGTGTATAAAGTACAGGAGTTCCTACATAACTCCTTCCCTCTGCACACTACTTTGCATATTATTAACCTCTCACATCCCTGTGGTATGTCTGTTACAACTGATGAATCAATATTGATACATTGTAGTTAAATAAAGTCCATTATTTATATTAAGGTTTATTGTTACCTGCTGTCAAGTCCATTTCAACTCATAGCAACCCTATAAGACAGAGTAGCACTGCCCCATAGGGTTTCTTCTCTTTATGGGAGATAACCAGGTCTTTTCGCCAGCAGAGCCACAGGTGAGTTCAAACCTCTTACCCTTCAGTTAGCAGTTGAAGCTGAAGGATTAACCATTGCACCACCAGGGTTTACTCTTTGTTTTACACATGCAGTCTTATGTGTTTTAACAAATGAAAAATGTCATGTGTCTATGATTACACTATCATACACAATAGTTTCACTGCTCCAAAAATGCCGTGTCCCACTTATTCATCCTCCCACCCCCAGAACCCCTGGAAACCAATGATCTTTCCACTGTCTCTGTATTTTTGCCTTTTCAAGGATATCAAACAGTGGATAAAAATCAAATAAATATTAAATCCACTTTTTCTGACATTCATTATGAGAATATAAAAAATATCTTGTCTTTTCACTTTTATGTTCAATTCTGACAGCAGCTTTTCATGCAGCACTTTTTCCTCTGACCCTAACTACCGTGAGGTGGGTCAGATTTCATAGGTTAATGGGCACGGTCCTCTAAACTAGTCTCAAGCTTCAAACACCAGCAGCACAAGCTTAGAAGTCCCCATGACACCCATCCTTTTGACATGCTGTCTACAGATTCAGGGGTTTGCTGTATAGCACAGCATACCAGTCACATACTCAGGAGTCCCTAGACACTCCTCACTACTGACTCTCCACTGGCTCCCACTGCACCCTTGGGTTTGACAATTCACCAGAATGACTCATGGTACTTACAGAAAGTGGTATACTTATGATTACAGTTTTATAATGAAGGATACAATGCAGGATGAGTATAAAGAAGAGACGCATAGTGTGAGGTCTGGGAGGATTTCCGATTTGGAGCGTCCATTATCTCAAAAAGGGCACATCACCTTCCCAAGAGCAGATGGTTTTCCACAGACTGGGAGGCTCAGGAAGATTCAATGTGCAGAGCTTTCAATGAGGGTCTCATTATGTAATACAAACTCCAGCCCCTTTCTCCTGAGGTTGGTTGACATCAGGAGGTAATCACTGTGTATCAAATGTTAGATCGTCCTGGCCAGAGTCACCTCAGTACTTCTTGAGCTTAACCTATTAGATCAAGTGTACTCTGTAGACCTTTTTGAAGCTTAAATTTGAGGGATTTTTTTTTAGGAATTTTCTTTCAGGAACTGAGGACAAAGACCAAATTCTTTGGATAAAGCTAATGCAAACCCAGAGTCATATAGTTGGAATTATACAGTATGTAGTTTTTTCAGACTAGCTTCTTTTACTTAACAATATGCATTTAAGTTTTCTTCATGTATTTTCATTGCTTGAGATGAATGTATTGATGAATTATACTCCACTGTATGGATGCACAAGCAGCCCTGAAGGTGCAGTGGTTATAAGCACTTGGCTACTAAACCAAATGTTGGCTGTTCAAACCTACCAGCTGCTCTGCAGTAGAAAGATGTGGCAGTCTGCTTCCATAAAGATTTACAGCCTTGGAAACCCTATGGGGCAATTCTGTTCTGTCTTACAGGGTCTCCATGAGTCAGAATCGACTCGATGGCAGTGGGTTTTTTGTTTGTTCGTTTGTATGACTACACAAGCGTTTATGTATTTACCTATTGAAAAACATCTTTCTTGCTTCCAATATTTGGCAATTATAAATAATACTGCTATAAGCATTCATCCATAGAGTTTTATGTGGACATACATTTTCATCTTATGGAACATGACTGCTGAATTATATGGCAAACCACTGTTTAGCTTCGTAAGAAACTGTCAGACTTCCAAAGTGGTGGTACCATTTTGCATTCCTACAGGCAACAAATAAAGTTCCTGTTGCTGCAGTTCTTCACCAGTTTTGGTATCATCTGAGTTTTGGATTTTAATCATTCTAATAGATGTACAGTAGTTTGTGTTGTTTTAGTTTCACTATTGCTTTAATTTGCAACCACTCAGAGGTGCCACTGCAGGAAGACCTGGCAATCTGCTTCCATGAAGATTGCAGCCCAGAAAACCCTATGGAGCAGATTTACTCTGTAACGCATAGGTCACCACAAGTTGGAATAGACTTGACAGCAATGGGTAATGACATAGAATGTTGGGCATCTTTACATATGCATATTTTCCATCTCTATATCTTTGGTGGGATATCTATTCAGATCTTTTGCTAATTTTGTAATTGGGTTGTTTGTTCTCTTATTGTTAAGCTTTGTGTTCTTTGTATATTTTGGATACACTTCCCTTATCAGATATATGTCTCACAAATATTTCTCTTATTTCTCCTGTCTTGTCTTTTAATTCTCTTAACATTGCCTTTCGCAGAACAGAAGCTTTTAATTTTAATGAAGTTCAAGTTATCAGTTTTTTCTTCTATTTTATGCATCATGCTTTAGGTGTTATATCTAAAAAGTCATCATCAAAACCAAGGCAATCTAGATTTCTATGTTATCTTCTAGAAGTTGTGTAGTTTTAAATCTTACATTAGGCCTATGATCCATTTTGTTTTCAATGTTTTTGAAAGATGTATCAAAGAGTAAGAATGTGTACTCTGTTAAGATAAAATCAAAGAGATTTATTGAAGATTCAGAGCAGTTCGAACTGGGGAAATGTCTGACTTCACAAAGTGAAATCAAGGGCTCCCAGGTGTCATAGCCATACAGGCATACTTATGAAGCAAAATCAGGAAATAACTGTACAATATCCTGATTAGTGCTTACAATTTTAGGGAAGTGGGAATCAGGGTAATTTGAAGCAGGGGCTTGAAAGGGATTGGTACAAAGTATATATGTGAGTCATCTGGATTGGTTGCAGGCAGATTAGCTATTAGAAAAGCCACAAAGATATTAAAATAAAAGTTCTTTCTACATTTAATTGGCTAACATTGAAATTTGGCAAGCAGCTATAGGTTTAACGAAAGTTTCCTTGAACTGGGTAAATCATATGATTTCTGCTGAAGCCACGTGCATCAAGATTTCCTAACCACAAAGAAAAACATTTCCTGGTTAAATGCTGAAATCTTGTTTGCAAGGTATAGTGGAAAATTACAGGTCAGAAACTGCATTTTTAAAGCAGAAATTGAACTTTTAATCTAACATGAAGGCTGACCTGGGGCCTTAACCAGCAGTTAAGTGACTCAATTTTTAGAACTCTCTCACAGATACAAGCTCTTTGTCTAGTTTTTTTTTTTTTTTTTTCCCTTGTGGATGTCCAGTTGTCCCAGCACCATTTGTTAAAAAGACTATCCTTTTTCCATTGCATTACTTTTGATCCTTTGTCAAAAGTCAGTTGACTATGCTTGTGCAGGTCTATTTCTGGACTCTGGGCTCTGTTCCACTGGTATATTTATCTGTTCTTTCACTAGTAGCACACTGTCTTGATCACTATAGCTATGTAGTAAGATTTGAAGTCAAATATTGACAGTCTTCCAACTCTTTTATTCTGTACTCTGATGGCTATTCTGGGTCTTTTCATTTTTTTCCAAATAAACTTCAGAATCAGTTTGTCAGTAGTCACAAAATATCTTGCTGGAATTTTTATTGGAATTGCACTGCATCTATAAATCAAGTTGGGAAGTGTTGACATCTTAATAATAGCAAATCCTCCTATATATAAATATGGAATATTTCTATATTTATTTAGATTTTTTTTTTTATTTCTTACATCAGTATTTTATAGTTTTCCTAGCAGAGATTTTATATATGTATTTTTTTTATATTTATGCCTATTTTAGTTTTGGTGCTAATGCAATTTTTTTTTTTTGCATTTGTTTTTCAAGTTCCAATTGGTCATTGCTGATACATGAGAAAGAATGGACTTCTGTATATTTTCTGCAACCTTGTTATAATTGCTTATTAGTTTCAGGGTTTTTTTTTTTTTTTTGTAGTGATTCTTTGAGATTTTCTACATAGAAAATCGTATCTATGAACAAGACAGTTTAATTTTTTTCTATCCAATCGGTATACCCTCAATTTGCTTTTCTTGTCTAATTGCATTAGTTAGGAATGCCAGAACAATGAATGGAGTAGTAAAAAGGGGCATACTTGTCTTATTCCTGACTTTAGGGGGAAAGTTTCCAGTTTCTCATCATTACGTATGGTGATAGCTTTAGGCTTTTGTAGATGTTTTTTGTAAAGTTGAGGATGTTCCCCTCTATTCCTACTTTGCTGAGAGTTTTTCTCATAAATGACTTTTGGATTTTGTTAAGAGCTTTTTATACATGTAATGATATGATCATATGATTTTTATTCTTTAGCCTGTTGTTATGATGAATTGATTTGTGAATGTCAAAGTAGTCTTGCATACCTGGGATAAATCACACTTGCTTGTTGTATGTAAATCTTTTTATACATTGATGGGTTTGATTCACTAATATTTTGTTGAGGATTTTTGCAACTATGTTCATGAAACACACTGGTCTGTAATTTTTCTTCCTAGTCTCTTTCCTAGTTTTAGTTTTAGAATAACACTGGCTTCATAGAATGAGTTAGGAAGAGTTCCCTCCTATTTCTTGAAAGTTTAAGAAGGATAGGCATTAATTCTTTTTAAATGTTGGAGTAATTCACCAGTGTATCCACCTGAGGCTGGTGTTTTTTGTCTTGGAAGTTTGTTTATTGTTGATTCAAATCTCTTATTGAGATTATTTCTTCTTGTGTGAGCTTCAGAAGAATGTGTTTTTCAAGGAATTGGTCTAATTTATCTAAGTTCTCAAACTGTGGGCACAGAGTTGGTCATAGTGCTCTTTCTTTTTATTATTATTCTTTTAATATCTGTGAATCAATGGCGATGTTAATATCCTCTTTCATAGTTAGCCTGGTTATAGGTTTATCAATGTTATTTATTTTTTCTAAGAAGTAGCTTTTGTATCATAGATTTTCATTATTAATTTCCTGTTTTTAATTTTATTGATTTCAGGGTTTCTTTTTCTTTTTCTTTTTCTTCTTCTGCTTACGCTGGATTTAGCTTGCTCTTCTTTTCAGAGTTTTTGAGGTTGCAGCTTCAGAAAATAAAAACAAGTCCACAAGAGCCATCGTATGACCTTGAGTATATCCTACCTGAATTTAGAGACCATCTCAAAGACAGATTTGATGCAATGAACGCTAATGACTGAAGACCAGACAAATTGTGGGGTGACATCAAGGACATCATACAGGAAGAAAGCAAAAGGTCACTAATAAGACAGAAAAGAAAGAAAAGACCAAAATAAGTATCCAAATAGACTTAGAAACTTGCTCTTAAATGTCGAGTAGCTACAAGGGACAGAAGAAATGGTGAGGGAGCTGAACAAATTTCAAAGGGTGGCCCGAGAATACCAAGTAAATATAATGAAATATGCAAAGACCTGGACTTAGAAAACCAAAAGGTAAGAACATGCTGAAAGAACTGAAGAAAAAATTCAAGCTTCAAGTTGAAATATTGAACGATTCTATGGGCAAAATATTGAAAGACACAGGAAGCATCAAAGGAAGATGGAAGGAATACACAGAGTCACTCTACCAAAAAGAACTGGTTGATGTTCACCCATTTCAGGAGGTAGCATATGATTAAGAACTGAGTGTATTGAAGGAAGAAGTCCAAGCTTCCCTGAAGTCATTGACAAAAATCAAGGCTTCAGGAATTAAGAGAATACCAACTGAGATGTTTCAACAAATGTATGCAGCTCTGGAGGTGCTCACTCATCTATGCTAAGAAATTTGGAAGACAGATACTTGGCCAATAGACCGGAAGAGATCCATATTTGTGCCCATTTCAAGAAAGTGATTCAACAGAATGCAGAAATTATCAAACAATTTCATTAATATCACACATAAGTAAAATTTTGCTGAAGATCTTTCAAAAACGATCGCAGCAGTTCATCAACAGGGAACTGCCAGAAATTCAAGCCAGATTCAGAAAAAGACATGGAATGAGGGATATCACTGCTGATGTCAGACAACTCTTGGATAAAAATAGAGAATACCAGAAAGATGTGTGCCTGTGTTTTATTGACTATGCAAAGTCATTTGACTGTGTGGAGACTGTGTGGATCATAACAAATTATGAACAATATTGCAAAGAATGGAAATTCCAGAGCATGTTAATTGTGCTCATGAGGAAACCGTACATAGACCAAGAGGTAGTCATTCAAATAGAACAAAGGGATAACGAGTGGTTTAAAGTCAGGAAAGGTGTGCATCAGGGTTGTATCCTTTCACCATACTTACTAAGTCTGTATGCTGAACAAGTACTCTGAGAAGCTGACTATATGAAGAAGAATGCAGCATGAAGATTGAAGGAAGACTCAGTAACAACCTGTGACATGCAGATGACACAACACTGCTTGCTGAAAGTAAAGAGGACTTGAAGCACTTCCTGATGAAGATTGAAGACTACAGCCTTCACCATGGATTACACCACAACCTAAAGAAAACAAAAATTCTCACAACTGGATCAATGAGCAACATCATGATGAATGGTGAAAATAAGAAGTTGTCAAGGATTTTGTTTTACTTGAATCTATAATCAATGTCCATGTAAACAGTAGTAAAGAAATCGAACGACATATTGCATTGGGTAAATCTGCTGCAAAAGACCTCTTTAAAGTGTTAAAAAGCAAAGATGCCACTTTGAGGACTAAGGTGCGCCTGACCCAAGCATGGTATTTTCAATTTCCTCATATGCATGGAAAGTTGGACAATAAATAAAGAAGACAGAAGAAGAATTGATATCTTTGAATTATGATGTTGGTGAAGAATACTGAATATACCACGGACTGCCAGAAGAAAAAGCAAATCTGTCTTGAAAGAAGTACAGCCAGAATGCTCCTTAGAAGTAGGGATGGTGAGACTTTGTCTCATGTACTTTGGGCACGTTATCAGGAGGGATCAATCCCTGGAGAGGCACATCATGCTTGGTAAAGCAGAGGATCAACGAACATGAGATCATCAAGATGGACTGACACAGTGGCTGCAACAATGGGCTCAAAGATAGCAACACTGTGAAGATGAAGCAGGACTAGACAGAGTTTTGTTTTGTTGTTAATAGGGCCAGTGTGAGTTGCAATCTACTTTAGGGCATCTAACATCAACAAAATCCTTAATACTAAACTTTCTTGATTACTTTATGGTCAACCTTAAAATGAGGTAAACATTCTAACTTTACTATTCTTTTCCAAAAGTTTTTAGCTTTATTAGAGCTTTTTAATGCCCAAATGCATTTTAGATTGAGCTTTAAATCCTCAACATCAACAACAACAAATTAGTAAAAATTTTTTTAAAAATCATAGGATTTTATTGCCTTTTCCCCCTAATGGTCAGTTTTGAATCAGTGACTTAATGTGATGGATGGACCAAAACTGCACATCTTATTCTAGTGACAAGGAAAGTGGAAAGATGTGTTTCCTTCCCTTCCTTCTTTCCTTTCTCTTTCTGTCCCTTCTTCCTTCCATGCTTCTCCCTTCCTTTCTCTTCCTCCTCCTTTACTTCTTTCCCTTCTCCTTCTCTTACTCTTCCTTCATCTATATACTAATTGTATGACAGATGTTCATCACAGCAAGAAAAACAAAAACCTAAACTATCTAGAAAGTAACAGAAGTAACTATGCAATTAAATGCTGTATTATAAGTATCATGTCTAACTTCTATAGGAATTCTCAGAAGGAATTCCAAGATATAATGTGGTGATCAGTAGCATAGATTTTGATGATCAAACAAACATTACAGAGATCCCAGTTCTGTTTAAAATTTACCAATTATGTGATCTTGGACAAGTTCCTTAATCTTTTTTAGCCCTTTTTTCCTTCTTATAAAATGAGGAAACAATTAACTCCTATGCATGTTGTGAGAATAAAAAGTCACAATGTAACCAACATTATTAGCAAGTGCCTGAAACAGTGTAAATTACCAATATTATAAATGCTATCATTAACAACATAACTGTGGTTTGTGGTTTAACAGTGCAAGTTCCATGTAGAAGCTGAGATTTAAGCTGGGCTTGAATGAGAGTTAAAAATTGTAAAAGAGAGGTTCATATATCATTGCACTCTGTCCTAGCACCTTGCATAAAAGGCCTTAAAAAGCACTTAGAGGCAACTGTTCTGTGTTATAAATGGATAAATGGACACACTGCAATGTGACATGGCATCTTAGAATAGTTGAATAATGGAGAAGTCAGGGTAGGTGACTCCAGGTTAGTATTCTAACCACTCACTTGAATTTCTTACTTGCCTCCAAACTATTAAAATTGGAAGATGTTTGTTCTGTTGCCATGTTAGCATGAGCACTGACATAGCTATTAATAACATAGGCACTATAGGGAAAGAATGAGATTAACAATGGAACCCATCAGCTAGGTCTTCATCAAACTATGAACAAGAGGAGTCAGTGTCAAAACAATGTATGGAATTCTTTTCTTGATTTCCAGATTGTAAAATGGCTCAACAAACAGACATATAAAACATAGATTGCGCTCATTAAAAAAAAAAAAAGTCATGGGATTTTATAGGGATGTATTTGAATCTATAAATAAGTATAATTGGCATCTTAAAAGTAAAATGTCTTACAATCCATGTAATATTCTTTCTTTTTTACTTTCTCACAGAAATGTTTTTGGTTTTCAGTTATAAAATTTGCAGATATTTTATTAATATATTTTCTATGTTATGATTCTAAATGTAATTATAAAATATACTTTATTTCAACTTTCAACTGTGTAAAATATAATTTTTTTGTGTATTGGTGTTTTACTGTGAAAAGTTGCCAACTTCTTTCTACCAACATTTTTGTGAAGTACTTAAGATTATCTAGAGATGACTGTGTCATTTGCAAATAAAGACAGTTTTGATTTTTCCTCTCAGATCTATATACTTTACATTTATTGTTTTTCATCTTCTATACTGGCTAGGACTTCCAGTACAATGCTTAAGGATGCTCCCTCCTAGTTTTCAGAATCAACTTGATGGCAACAGGTTTGGTTTTTGGTTTTTAAGTGTGTAAACATTATTAATTTCATTGAATTAATTATATCCACATAACTTAATCATATATAGAAACAAAATATTTATACATTATTCAAGCTTATTTTAAATTTTGTAGTATTATTTTTATATGGAGAACATCTGATATCATGGTCATACCCAGCAATAAAAATTTTTTATATTGAGTAACTTAACTTTAATAAAATTCAAGAAAGATAGGAATAAGAAATGAACTGTGAGCCAGAAAGTAAAATAGCCAACTGTTGCTCAACGATGACAAAACAGACAGGGGGATAATGGTAATACTAAAATAAAAAACCATACAGCTCATTAACTTCAGGACAACCTGTTTACCAGAGGACTGGCAGCACATGTGTATTCATTAAGAATGGGAGAGTAAGTCATATATCAGCAAATGCTCAGTAAGTGGTGTGTAATGTGTGTGCACTTTTCTGTTTAAATACAAATGAAGTGATTTACATCATTATTTAATCATAATGGTTTTTAAAGCAGTTAAGCTACCAAGTAATATTATTCCTACTTAAAATAATGTAAAATAATGGCTTAGTTCATTGGCATTTCAAAGTGGTATTCTATGTCCACATTTTGATATTTTAGTAAATAGAATGACAATAATCAGGAAAACTATACCCTTGTTTACTCAAATTGACTGGCAAAAATTCATGAGAAAGTATTAAGAATTAAGTTGTATGTCAAATTTTTATTGTAATTAAAATCATCCAGACTGACACAGAGGAAATGATTACAATATTCATATTCTTTGCACATGCACACACACACTTGCTTTCTTTGGTAATTATTTAATAAAATAAGGAACAAATATATACAAAATGTCTCTCTGAGCCAAGAAAATCCAGAGGTAAACTATAGCCACTGCCCTCCAGACATTTCCACCTAATTGAGTAGGTAAAGCATAAGGCAATAGTCTTTTTAATTAAAAGGAATATGTGACTCTAGGAAATGACAGAAGAAATACTGAATGACAGTACATATATATTTTATCATTAATGAATTTTACTGACATTTTTGGGTGCAACTTTAAATGCAAGAAATGTAAACCCTGGTGGAGATCTACTGGGAAGGTTTAATGGAATAAGTGGGATTTGTTTTCAAGCTCTTAAAATATGAGTTGCCTTTTGAGTTAGAAGAGTTTTTAGATATATGCGAAAGTCCCATGGAAAAAGCTCAGAGATAGAAAAGTTCACTTTGTGTTTCAAATTAAATAAATCAACTACCTGGTATTAGGAAAACAGTGGGTAAAAGAATTGAACATTTAGATTATGGCTTTGCTTTGTGTTGAGCATGGTAATGATTTTTTAGACTTTACAACACATCTTCCTAGTAATTTTTTTGGATCCTTCAGTATCACAGAACTCATCTATGGCAGCATTGCATTATCTTTTTCCTAAAATATCCTGCTCAATATAATCTGCCGCAGAAGAAAATCAAAGTCAACTATGGATTAATTTATTCATTAATTTAATATTTATGAGCTATCATTTTTATATATACTGTAATTGTACAAATTCTGAGTCTCAATAAATTGTAAGTATGCTCATGTGAGAGTGGGAACACAATGAAGGGAGTAGTATATCAACTCTGGATCAATAAAGGTTTCGTAAGAGAGCTGCCACATGATCCACATCTTGAAAGATAAGTATATTTACGAGGGAAGAAATATTAACAAGGATAAATTTACAGAATTGATCAGTGACTAAAAATGGAAAGAATATGAGAGATGCCTTGAAAGGTAACTACTATTTTGAAATTAAGAGTAAATATGATGTTACTGAGCAAAAGAGAGTTTTAAGGTAAGAAGTTTGAAAATAATTCCCTCTTATTTACGCTTTATTTTAACTGACAATGAAACAAATATGGATACATGAAATTCCTTATACAAACCCAAAATAATATGTATGCTTTCAAATAATAAGTTACCAGAACTTTATGTTAAAAATATTTTAAATGAGCATTAATATATGAAAATATAATCCTTATTCTAGTTAATAACAGAATTAGTTTATAAGTTGAAGTTTGGAAAAATAGACACAGAAATCAGTGAGATGCAGAAATATCAACTTTTTCCTTGATAAAACTGATTACTACAAATGTCTTTACATTTTTGCGTAGTTAGCTTTGTTATTTTTACCCCAGACTTACATTTACCTACTCCAGTACAAGCATAGCTGAAATAGTGGCGACTGAATTTACAGAGGCAGGATCCTGGCAATATTACTGCAAACCACAAGATTACAGTCTACATAGGCAGGAAGATTAAAAGAGGACCTACAAGGAGTAGTGGCATTCTTATCTAGCTCCCTTCCTTCCCCCAAATTCAATCATTACGTGATATGCTACTGCATTCCTCTGAGGGAAGGTATGAGAGGGTGGGATATAGGACCACTGCAGTTATTCTATTAGATTCCTCCAGAGGAAAATACATGTGGAATAAGTGTTTTCTTTCACATGATAAAAACGTAGCATAAAAAGGCAGCAGTAAAACTGAAAATAGAACAGATTGTTTGCAAGTGGGCCTTTATACAAGCTAAACCCTTATCTTTCTTCAGTTGTAGATCTCAATGCAAACATCATTTCCTAAGATAAGTTTTCCTAGACAATTCCCACCCCCCACCAAGCTGCACACATAAAACCCAGATTGGCTCTTTTTTTATGTTTTTGTGCATCATAAGTATTTGATCAAATAAATATCCCAGTTGGCAATTAAAGGTGCTTTAAAAAAAAATATTTATTGTCTTTCACTGACATTCTAAGTTCCAAGAAGGAAGAAACTGAGTTTGTTATTTCACACTCATTGAATTATAAAAGCTAATAGATGACCTGACAAAGAGAACTTTTTTTAGTAAAAATTAATTAATTGGCTAGCATCATAATGACATTCCCAATTTAAATTAATTTAATTACAAAAATAAATAGGACCTATGTTAAGGAAACATTCAGTAATGAAATACTGTTTCATTTTCCAGCATTTAGCACACACTGATAGAATTTTGGTAGATTTCCACAGGATGGGCCCTGGTGGTATAGTGGTTAACAGCTCAGCTACTAACCAAAAGGTTGGCAGTTTGATTCCACCAGCCGCTTCTTGGAAATCATATGGGGCAGTTCTACTCTGTCTTATAGGGTCACTATGAGTGGGAATCAACTTGAATGCAACAAGTTTGATTTTTTGGTTTCCAGGGGATAATAATTAAAATTGCTTAATTTTTATTATAAATGAGTACTCATACTAAAAGAAATAATTGTAAAAAGGAATTTTTATGAAAAAATATATCCTGTAATTCAATCAGCAGTGAAACCAATCAACAATGAAAAAATTAGACTACCAATACCTGCAGACACTTGGATAAATCTCAAGCATAGTGTCGAATGAAGTAAGTCAGACACAAAAGAGTGTCTACTATATAGTTCTATTTACATGAAGTTCAGGAAAGAAGCAAGACTAATATATAGTTATATTGGTCAAAACAGGGATTACCCATGGAGATACTTGTCCGGTGGGGGATTAATGTCGTCTTCTGTGATGCTGAAAATTTTTTTATCTTAGGTCACATATATAAAAAAATTAACAAGGGGTACACTTTAAATTTGGGCACATACTGCATATGTTACAGTGCAATTTTTAAATTATAAAGAATGAAAGATTGCATGAATATACTTGGCTTTTTTCAATTCCAAATAAATTTAGAATTAACTTTTCAATTTCCACAAATTACTACTCACTCAACTTTCATTTGGTATTATACTGAATATAGAGATAACGTTTAAACAGAATTAACATTTTTTGCAATACTGTTCAAAATCAACATTTAAAAACATATATATATATATATAAATAAGGTATTTTAAGGTACAGTGTTTTATTTTCCCTTCCATTTTAAAATCTTTCTTAATGGAATTATGTGGTCTTCTTATAATGCATTGTAATACATGAAATAGCTGATGCATTTGGATTTTTAACTATCATCTAATCATGTATTTTCTATTTGTTCCATTCTTTTTAATTCTTTTGTCTCTCCTTTTAGATCTTTTGAATCATGTATGTATTATTCATATACACTCCATTAACTAAATTTATTATTTTAATTATTTCCCTAGTGTTCACCATGCATCCTTGATTTATTATAATGTAAATTATTGTTTTATGACATACTGGATAATAAAAAAAATTAAAATAATGTTGTTTCCATTAACATTACTCAATTTTGTGATATTGTTGTATGTTTTATTTCTATGCATATTTAAATTCCTCAAGACATTTTTACTATTGGTTTGTTGTTGTTGTTGTTACTAGGCACAGTCCAGTCAGTTCTGACTCATAATAACACTATGTACAACAGGAGGAAACAATGCCCAATCCTGCACCAACTTCATAATCGTTGTCATGCTTGAGCCCACTGTTAGAGCCACTGTGTCAATCCATCTCAGTGAGGGGTTTCCTCTTTTTTATTGATCCTCTACTTTCCCAAGAATGATATCCTTCTCCAGGGACTGGTCCCTCCTAATAACATGACAAAGTATATGAGAAGAAATCTCGCCATCCTTGCTTATAAGGAGCATTCTGGCTGTACTTCCTGCAAGACAGATTTGTTTGTTCTTCTGGCAGTCCATGGTATATTCAGTATTCCTCCTCAACACCATAATTTTTCTTCTGTCTTCTTTATTCATTTTCCAGTTTTCACATGCATATGAGGCAATTGAAAACACCATGGCTTGGGTCAAGCACACCTAAGTCCTTAAAGTGACATCTTCGCTTTTTAACACTTTAAAGAGGTCTTTTGCAGCAGATTTGCCCAATGAAACACATCCTTTGATTTCTTAACTGTTGCTTCCATAGGCAGTGATTGCAGATCCAAGTAAAATGAAATCCTTTACAACTTCAATATTTTCTCCATTCATCATCATGTTGCTTATTGATACAGTTGTGAAGATTTCTGTTACATTTATGTTGAGGTGTAATCCATACGCAAGCCTGTGGTCTTTGATCTTCATCAGTAAGTGCTTCAAGTCCTCTTCACTTTCAGCAAGCAAGGTTGTGTCATCTGCATATCACAGGTTGTTAATGTGTCTTCCTCCAGTCCTCATGCCCCATTCTTCTTCATATAGTCCAGTTTCTTGGATTATTTGCTCAGCATACAGATTGAATATATATGATGAAAGGATACAACCCTGTCGCACACCTTTCTTGACTTTAGTGTCCCCGTGTTCTCATCTGTATATCACAGGTTGTTAATGTGTCTTCCTCCAGTCCTCATGCCCCGTTCTTCTTCATATAGTCCAGTTTCTTGGATTATTTGCTCAGCATACAGATTGAATATATATGATGAAAGGATACAACCCTGTTGCACACCTTTCTTGACTTTAAACTACACAGTGTTTCTTTGTTCTGTTCTGTCAGCTGCCTATTGGTCTAACTACAGATTCCTTGTGAGCACAATTCAGTGTTCTGGAATTCACATCTTGACACTATTATCCATAATTTGTTATGATACACACAGTTGAATACTTTCCATAGTCAATAAAACACAGATAAACATCTTTATGTTAGTGTCCGCTTTCAAGATCCATCTGACATCAGCAATGATATCCCTGGTTCCATGTCTTTTTCGAATCTGGCTTGAATTTCAGGCAGTTCCCTGTCGATGTACTGCTGTAGCTGCTTTCGAAATACCTTCAGCAAAATTTTACTTGCATATGATAATGATAGTTTGATAATTTCAGCATTCAATTAGATCATTTTTCCTTGGAATAGGTGCAAATATGGATCTCTTCCAGTGGATTGGTCAGGTGACTGACTTCTAAATTTCTTGGCATAGACAGGTCAGCACTTCCAGTGCTACATCCATTTGTTGAAACATCTCAATTGATATTCCTCCAATTTCTGGAGCCTCGTTTTTCACCAATGCCTTCAGTGCAGCTTTGATCTCCTCTCAGTACCATCTGTTCTTGATCATATGCTACCTCTTGAAATGGTGGTGCCCTGGTGGCACAGTGGTTTAGAACTATGACTGCCAACCAAAAGGTCAGCAGTTCACATCCACCAGCCACTCCTTGGAAACCCTATAGGCAGTTCTACTCTGTCCTATAGGGTCTCTATGAGTTAAAATGTACTCACTGGCAATGAGTCTGGTTTATGTGGTTTGAAAATGGTTGAATGTCAAACAATTCTTTTTCATACAGTGGCTCTGTGTGTATTTCTTCCATCTTCTTTTGATGCTTCCTGGGTCATTAAATATTTTCCCCACGGAATCCTTCAATATTGCAATTCAAGGCTTGCATTTTTTCTTCAGTTCTTTCAACTTGAAAAATGCTGAAAATGTTCCTTCCTTTTAGTTTTCTAACTCCAGATCTTTGCACATTTCATTATAATACTTTACTTTTTCTTCTAGAGTCATCTTTTGAAATCTTATGTTCAATTTCAATCTTCTGTTCATCTCTCTTACTATTTAGTCATTGTTTATGTTGTTGAAAAAAGGTATTTGTAATGAAGAAGTCACTGGTCTTGCAAAATTCTATCATGTGATCTAGTACATCATTTCTATCACCAAGGCACTATTTTCCAACTACCAATACTTATGGTTTTTTCCTACTTTCACATTCCAATCAACGGTAATTATCAATGCTTCTTGATTGCATTTTTGATCATTTCAGACTGCAGAAGTTGGTAAAAATCTACAATTTCTTTGTTTTTGGCTGTAGTGGTTGGTGTGTAAATTTGAATAATATTTGTATTAATAGGTCCTCCTTGTAGACATATGGATATTATCCTATCACTGACAGCACTGATAGACTTTTAAATGTTATTTTCTATGATGAAGGATACACCATTCCTTTTCAATTTGTCATTTCCAGCATAGTAGACTATACGATTGTCTGATTCAAAATGGCCAACACCAGTCCATTTCAACTCACTAATGCCTAGGATATCAATGTTTATGTGTTCCATTTCATTTTTGACAATTTCCCATTTTCCCAGATTCATATTTTGTGCATTCTACCTTCTGATTAATAATGGATGTTTGCAGCATTTTCTTATTTTGAGTCATACCACATCAACAAATAATGGTCCCAAAAGCTTGACTCCATCCACGTCATGAAGGCTGACTCTCCTTTGAGAAGGCAGCTCTTCCCTGGTCATATTTTGAGTGCCTTCCAACCTGAGTGACTCATCTTCTGGCACTATATGAGACAATCTTCCATTGCTATTCATAAAATTTTCACTGGCCATTTTGTTTCTGAAGTAGACTGTCAGGTTCTTCCTACTCTGTCTTAGTCTGGAAGCTCAGCTAAAACCTATCCACCAAGGGTGACATTGCTGGTATTTGAAACACAGGTTGCAAAGCTTCCAATATCACAGCAACACACAAAACACCACAGTATGACAAACTGACAGACATGCAGTGGATTATTGGTTTACATGCTCTATATTGATTTAGATTTATCAATATATTTACTCTTTGCATTTCTATTAATTTAATTTTATATCAATATGGGATAATTTTCATTTGACTTAAAAGGACTGTCTTTTATGTTTTGTATTGGAAACGTATACTAGTGTCACATTTTCTATGTTTGTTTTTCTGAAAGAACTGCTGCACAGGGTTTTCTAGCGCTTTCAAGAACCATGGCACAAAGGTATCCCACCCAATTTTTATGCCTCTGGAGTTCTTTGTAAAGGGGATAACTAAATTTTAACGTATTTAGCCTCAAGGTGAGAGCCTTGTGAAATATGTGAAATTCCAAAATCCTGAGTGTGACCTAATTTTTATGTAGATCGAGCATTGTCTTAGGTGATGCCTCCTGGATGTGTAGACTTTCAAAATTTTTGACAGTTTTGGCTTATTTCTGTGACATGAGCCTCCTTATTATTTCCCCAGTTACTATGTTCTTGTTATTGTCAGTCTTCATTCAGTCATAGTGACCATTTTCTCTTGATGCCAATGTTTCCAGGGATTACTGGCTCTCTTCTTTTCTAGCTCTTGAACAGTAAATAATTCCTTTCCAATAAGGAGTAATGCACTGCAGTGGTAGTTTTCAAGAAATTGGAACTTCTACAAGTTATTCTTACTTTGCATTCAATCCTAGAGCCCAATCATTGCTTCCACATATAGCAGGTGGAATGCACCATTGTGAGCATTCCAGGGCAACTGTTTCTGCTTCTTAGCTATTAGTACTGCTTTTTTTATAATGAAGAATACAGAGTAGTGGTAATTTTCCAGAGATTCAAATTCCTTTGGTTTTATTTTGCCTGTAAGTACTGCTTTTGCAGTAATGAAGAATACATTGTAGTGGTATTTTCTTGAGATAAAAAACTCCTTGCTTTTATTTATTTGGGGTATAAGTACTGTCTTCCAGTAAGGAAGAAAGCATTGTACCATGTTTTGAAAAGTTTCATGCAAAGTAATAAAAAAGGCTAAGTAGAAGACTAAAATATATGTGCAGTCATTGTCAGGTGCCTTCATGTTTTACTTTATGTTTTGAAAATTTTCAAGATGTTAAAACAAAAAAAGATTTTTTTCATTGACTCATATTGGCAGGATTTATGTCGTCCAGGATCCACTGGGATACATGGGATCCCAGACATGGGTATCAAAATCCATAACTCATAACAAAAATTCAGAATTGTTCCTTTAATCAGCATGCCTTCATTAGTGAAAACACACAGTATCAACAAAAAATTCAAAAGAGGAAATAATTGGGTCTTGAAAGGGTTAGGCTGTAATCTTTAAGGAAGTAGATAATCTAGATCTTTCTTCCAAAGAGCATCTGAATGGGTTCAGATTTCCAAGATTTCATTAAGCAGCTGAGACTTTAATGGTTGTGCCACCAGGGCTCTCTTAAACTACGAATAAACACTAATCAAACCTGTTGTCTTGCCATAGAGTCGATTCTGACTCTTAGAGACCTTAAACCAATTCATCTAAGCTTAGTTTTGTTCTATGTGAGGTCTTGTCTACTTCTGATTCAGAGTTACTATTAAGATACAGATTTTGGGGGGGATTCCAAAGAAAAAAACTAGAATAATTCAAGCCCCTCCGCATCGGCAGATTCTTACTTCCAATTTCATCCCTGGCCCATGTAACTTATGATAGCTCTGCTTAACTTTCAAGCATCTCATTAATGATTTTCTGCTCATATTTCTAGAATTGCAGTTTTAGATTTTTGGATCAGCAATTAAATCAAGAGGAAAACCAATTCCAAAATGAAGCTCATCTCTCTGAATTTACATTTATCTGGTATCTTGTTCAACTGTCCAATGCTCTGAGAACTTGGCAGAACACTCTAGGCCACTGTTGCTGAAAGTAGAATACTTTGTAATGAAAAAAAAGGAAAAAAAGTCACTTTTTTTGAAACTGTTATTAATATGTTAGAAACAGGATATTTAAATACACAAACAAATGCAAATATCACATGCTTTTTTTCTCACTTTCAGTTCAAAAGAGATATAATAGCAGATTCAGATATATAATGTAGGAAAATATAACACAGATGACAATAGCAGTAAAACACACAACATAATATGCACTGCTGTTTTCCTGGGTATTTACACTTTTGTTATTCCTAGGTCTAGAATACATCTCTTTCAACTCTATGTACCAGAGACTTCTACTTATTTGTAATATTAACATGGATGTCAACATATTTTGTGTTCTGTCCAATATCCCTCTCTGGAAAATTAAAGTCGTTTCCACGTGTGTTCTCAAACTCAAAGTACTTATTAGCACGTGACTCTACTACAGCATTTACTACACTGGATCAAAGTTATTTCATTACAGTCCTAGTTTCTTTTCCCCCAGCTAGATGCTAAATTCCTCTAGAATAGGCATTTTGTCTTACACATCAGAGTTGCACATGCATCTATCATATTGAAAATTCAGGCACTAAATATAACCACCGATTCTTAACATAGGCTCCACAGACAACCAGAAAATATCTATATATAGAGAACAGGAAGTTTATGATTTTGGATGCAAAAAATAATTACACATTTAGTTTAGCTAAATTCAGAGTGAAATTTAGTATTCAGTAAAACTTTGGTAGGCAACACACCCCATTACTATTAGTGGTACATGTGACTTTGTCACCACTAAAAATCAAAGATAATGACAACTAGAATGGTTGGATGGAAAGCTTAGGGGGAAGTGACATTCAGCTTCAGTGTCACCGAATTGTACATGTAGAAACTGGTGACATGGTGTATCTTTGGCTATGTATATTTTCACTAAAAAAAAAAATATATATATATACATACATAATATAGGTTAAAAAATTAGAGACAATTTCATAACAAATTACAGCTTTTGTGGACATCATGAAATACTATTGAAGTTCTCTGGGTTGTAATGGTGGTAGTTATGAGAATAAGTCACTATATTTTTTTTATTTACAGTCATTCATAAGAAATTATCTTCAATTAAATTTTGAATGGAAAAATGATTTATTAATAATGATATAAGAACGAGTCTACTTTGTTAATCAATTTGTGTTTTCCAGTTAGATCATAAAATGAAAATTCTAAAAACTAGCATATAAACAGCATTATTTACATATAAAGTTAAAATGTCTCATTCATTATTTCTCTGATGAAGCCATCAGTAAAATATGTCCCCTGTTAAATCACGTTAATTTTAGTAATTTCAAGATTCCACATCAAATATGAATACAATTTTGACTTAAAATAACACTCTAAATTATAAATATTTTAATCAGACTATAATTCAGTGTATTTAAATTAAATTATACCAAAAAATATCTTCAAAGATAAAGAAAAAAAGCTTACTTACAAAAACAACTGTTTTTCAACTTTCATATACAGAAAATAATAAAAGGAAAGGAAAGGAAAAGAAGGAAGACAGGCAGAAGGAAAAGTCAAATATCAGGAATAGAAATTGAAAATAAAACGAACTATAAGTAGTTTAAAAAATATTTATATATTGTAACTTTACTGTCCTGGATTCCTCCACTCAGAAGTCTATGTCTGTTGCAGACCTTTACTGTTAGACATTCTTTATTGCATAGCAGAACTCTTTTCTAGAATCAATTTTCGTTTACAAGGAGATTATTAGCATTTTCTGCCCCTTGGAGGCACTGTTAAAAACTAAGACATAATGGTCTCAACACATGTCCTGATATGATGATGAAAATCTTTACCAAGTCAAAAAGACAAGGAATCCAACTCATATGTATATACCAAATAATGCCCAAAGATATCAAAGTTGCAATATACATTAAGTTTGCCTGTAAAGCCAAAGGTAGCAGTGTTGCATGTGAAGTTGCTTTTTCTGTTATAATATCTTATCTACAAATTGGATATGGTCATATGTCACATAAATTTTTCAGTAAGAAGCAAGAATATCAATTTTATCAAAGTTCCACCTGATTACAACACAGAATAGCCTTAAGCAGAGGTCTTTTGGGGCCCTTGCTTTAACTAATAAAGATATGGATAATTTAGAAGCCTGCCTGCTGCAGAGTTCATAAGTTATACTGCAACCACTCTGTAATAAGTGAAAAAATTAAAATGAGATTTCAGAACTTTAACATTATTCCTAGCTCATCAACATTATTAAACCATATGTTGAAACTCTTCAAAATTAACAAATTAATTTGTCTCTGATGAACTGATCCATTTCAAATGATTCTTCAAATTTGGGAAAGTTAATGCTAAATGAAATATCACAAATAAACCTTAGCATAGTAATGAAACGGACACAGGCTTTCAAGTTGCACCAATTCGAGTTCAAGTTCAAACTACATTTTCAGGCAAATTCTTTCCATGTAAATTACTTAAATCTCTGAATACCAGTTTTCTCATTTATAAAATGACAAGGCATGAAGGATACTAATTACTTATTTTCTAATAGCTCTTTCTTTCTTCCAAAGAGCTCTTTTTACAGACTTTACAGTTGGTCCATCAGTAGAATTCTACATTATATCATCAGAGATTCAATAATGTCAAACCTAAACTTTAGAAAAATAAAATATTAATCATAAATAGAAGCCTTGAAACTTTCTTATCTTCTCAAAGGAATACATTTTAATGAGTAAATTCATGCAATAAAGCCTATAACTCTCACGTGTTTCCTCAGACAACAGCTAGAGGGGAAAAAAAAAAGAATGAAAGAAAGAGCAGCAAAGTTGGGAAGATCTGATGTAGCTCAACCCTTGAAGAATATCACTTTAGAAAATAGATCCATCAGGAGCCAATATGGTGCTATAGACAGAAGCACCCTACCATTCCTCACAGCAAAGACCCAAAAAACTAAGGAAAACAGAGACAAATGTCAGTCCTGGAACCCTAAGTGTCAAATGAACAGATAAAGAACTCAATCAAGCACCAAATGGAATAAGAAAATGACAGAGAACAGAGAGGAAGGAGAGCTACGAAGTGGAGGCCCCCTATCAGCTAACACAGCATGGACTTGCCATCTTGGACCCCGTAGCCACCAAGAAGAGCGGCCAGGTAGTACAGGAAGGCAGCTTCATGAAGCTCCCAGCAGGAGACAGAGCACCCGGTAACGAGCGATACGATTTTCCACCCTCCACCTTTCTTTCCCCTCCTGGACACCACCGCTTTCTAGCAGGCCTCAGCCACTAGGCTGGGAAGATGCAGGCTCCATGCCACTTGGATTTCCCCCACTCACACTGACCAGGTCCTTCAGTACCACTTTTTTGTTGCTGTTATGTTTTTTAGCTTCTTTTGGTTTCTTCTCTCTCTCTCATCTCCTTCCTTTCCTTTCTCTCCGTGTGCCATCTCCACTCCTTCCTGACAGGCTGTGCAGTGCTGCGTGGCTGGGGAGTCACTTCCCCAGTCCACATCACCACACTGGTGTGCTCCCTGGTGGCATAATTTTTTTCTTTTCGTTTCTTGTTTCCTTGTCTCTCTACCTTCCTTCTTTTCCTTTCTCCCGAATACCTCACACCGTGTGCCATCTCTGCTCCTTTTTGATGGGCTGTGCAGTGCTGCTCAGCTGGGAAGCCACTTCCCCAGTTTGCGCCGCCAAGCCTGTGGGCTCCCTTAGGACTTTCTTTTTCTTTTCTCTGTTTCTTGTCTCTCACTACCTCTTTTCCTTTCCTTTCTTCTGGACACCTGGCACCATGTGCCACTTCTGTTCCTGCTTGACTGGCTGTGCACCACTGCTAGGCTTGGGAGCCCCTTTCTCACTCTTTGCCACCACACCTGTGGGCTTCCTTGAGGCATTTTTTTTTTTTCTCGGTTTCTGATCTCTATCTTCCCTCCTTACCCTTCTCCTGAACACCTGGCAGCATGGCTCATCTCCACTCCCTCTTAAAGGGCTGTGCAGTGCCGCTCAGCTGGGGACCCGAAAATGGTGGGATCACTTGGGACATTTTTTTCTTTTTCTTCATTTTTTCCTTGCTTTCTTGCATCTCCCTACCTTCCCTTCCTCCCAACCAGCTGACATTTTTTCTCAGTTTCTTGTCTGTCTCTACCTTTCTTCCTTTCATTTCTCCTGCTCACCTAGCTGCATGTGCCATATCAGTCCCTTCTTGACAGGCTGTGCCACACTGCCCTGCTAGGTAGCCACGTGCACACATCTTCCCCAGGTCTGCGCCACTGCAATGGTAGGCTCACTCGGCACTTATTTATTTCTATTTCTCTTCTTTTCCAAACCCACTTAGCTACACACATCACATCCTCCACCCTCCCTCATGCTTATTTGTGCCATAAGCTGAGCATTGCACCCACAAGCAGCACAAGCATGGTCTACCAGAACCTAACCTGCACTATCCCCCAGCCCTGCACTCTCGGCCCCAGTACATGCTGCAAATGACCTATCCCAGCCCCTCCTCTTCCAGTGGACCTACCCTGCTGCATCATAGCTGAGTGACTGGCCTCTGCCCATTGGACAAGGTGATGAGAAGTATCATGCCCACAGACAAGCAAACAACAAAGAACACTTAGCCAGCCTGTTAAGACATAACCAAATAAAACGAAGAAGCAGGATAGGACAAACAAAAAAAAATCTACAATCAATCAATGAAGAAAATAATTACTGAATATCCCCAAGAGAGCAGATAGCAAAACATACTAAAAAACAGGATAGGATGGTTCTAGTAGGCATCCAAAATAAAACACCAGATGACCTTCCAACAGAAGAAAAGGCACTGGAACTACATAATAAGGAATTCAAATCTCTAACATTCAGGGCTACCTAAGAGATGAAGGAAAAAGCAGACAAAAAAGAGGAAAAAATACACAAAATCATGGAAAATACAGACAATATATTGGAAAACACAAATAAAACAATGGAAGAATTCAAGAAAATAATACAGGAACAAAATGTGAAAATAAACTCACAAATAGAAATCATACAAAAACAGCAATTAGAAATTTAAAAGATAAACAATAAGATTTCAGAAACGGACAGTGTCACAGAAGGTTTTAGGAGCAGGTTTGAAACAATGAAAGACAAGATCAGCAAAATTGAGGACAAATCTCTGGATACCAATTTGTGTGAGGAAAAATCAGTGAAAAGAATAAAGAAAAATGAAGAAAACCTGAGAACAATGTGAAATGCAATCAAAAGCAAAAATTGGCGAGTGATCGGAGTTCCAGAACAGGGGGAAAAAACACAGAGAGGATCACTGAAGATTTGTTAACAGAAAACTTCCCTAATGTAATGAAAGATGAAAAGCTTACCATCCAAGAAGCCCCATGAACCCCATATTGTATAGACCCCAAAAGAAAATCAGCAAGGCGTATCGTAATCACATTCACTAAAACCAAAGACAAAGAAGGAATCCTGAGAGTAGCTTGAGACAAATGTAAAGTCATATAGAGTGGAAACAATAAGACTAAGCTCTGATTACTCTGAAGAAACCATGCAGGCAACGGGATGACATACATAAAAACGTGAAAGAAAAAATTGCCAGCCAAGAATAATATATCTTGCAAAACTCTCATTCAGATATGATGGTAAAATTAAGACATTTCCCAGATAAACAGAAATAAAGGGAATATGTAAAAACCAAACCAAACTTAAAAAATTATTAAATGGAGTCCTTCGGTTACAGAACAAACAACATCACACAACACCTTGAAATTAGGATGCAAGACCGCATCAGCCAGATACCAACCTAGGTAATGAACTTTCAAGGATAAAACAAAACTAAAGATTTACAACAGGGAACCAGAGAGGTTAATCTGTAAATGGCAACAATATCAGAACAATAAAACAGATAATAAATGGTGTAGATATAAAAGTTTTAAATGGAGAGGAAGTCAAGGTTATAACAAGTAATAAAAGACTGGTTCAAACTTAGGAAGACAAGGGTAAATTTCAAGGTAACAACAAAGAAAGTTAAAAAACCTACTCATCAAAATAAAGAACAAAAGCATAAAGTCTCAGTAGGCACAAAATCTACAAACATGAAATAAAGGAAAAGAAACCCACAAACAAAAGGAATTCAGCATAGGAGATAAAAAGGAACAAAGAAAATGTCAGGACCACAAAAAAAAAAAAAAAAAAAGCACTACAAAATGACAGCAATAAAATCACACCTACCTATAATTACAATGAACATAAATGGTTTAAATGCACCCATAAAGAGACAGAGTAACAGAATAGATTAAAAAAAAACAGAACCCATCAATATGTTGTCTACAAGAAACACACCTTAGAAACAAAGACATAAATTTATTAAAAATCAAAGGATGGAAAAAAAAATATCAAACAGCTACCAAAAAAGAGCAGAAATAGCAATACTAATCTTAGATAAAATAGACTTTAAAACAACATGCACCATAAAAGCCAAAGAAGGGTATTATATAATGATTAAAGGGACAATCCATCATGAAGACATAACCGTAATAAATATCTACACACCCAATGACAGGGCTCCAAAATACATGAAACAAACTCTAACAGCACTGAAAAAAGAAGTTCTACAATAGCAGTAGGAGACTTCAACACACCACTCTCTGTAAAGGATAGAATATCCAGAAAGAAACTCAACAATGATACTAGATCTAAAGGCCACAATCAGCCAACTTAACCTCATACCCATATATAGAACACTCTGCCCAAGAGCTGCAAGGTACCTGTTCTTTTCCAATGCACATAGAACATTCTCCAGAGGAGACTTCAGCTTTGGCCATGAAGCAACCCTCAACAAAATCCAAAAAAAAAAAAAAAAAAAGAGACAATATAATGTCTCTTCTCTGATCACAACACCATCAAAGTAGAAATTAACAACAAGAGAAACAAGGACAAAAAAATCTAATACATGGAAACTGAATAACACTCTGCCTAAAAACCACTGGGTAATAGAAGAAATCAAAGATGGAATAAAAAAATTCCTAGAATCAAATGAGAATGAAAACACATTATGCCAAAACCTATGGGACACAGCAAAGGTAGTGTTCATAGACCAGTTTATACCAATAGATGCACATATCAAAAAAGAATAAAGGAACAAAATCAAAACATTAGCTACACAACTCGAACAAATAGAAAGAGAACAGCAAAAGAAGCCCATAGTGACCAGAAGAAAGGAAATAATAAAGATAAGAGCAGAAATAAAAGAAATAGAGAATAGAAAAACAATAGAAAGAATCAACAAAAACAAAAGCTGGTTGTTTCAAAGGATCAACAAAGCATTCACCTAATTGATTAAAAAAAAAAAAAGGAGAGGACACAAATAACCCAAATAAGAAATGAAATGGGGGACATTACAACAGACCCAACTGAAATAAAAAGGATCATCACAGAGTACTTTGAAAAACTATACTCCAACAAATTTGAAAACCTAGAGGAAATATACAAATTTCTAGAAAAATGCTACACACCCAAACTAACACAGACAAGTTGAAAATCTGAACAGACCCATAACAAGAGAAGAGACTGAAAAGGTAATAATAATAAAAATAAAAAAAAACCTCTCAACAAAAAAAAGTCTTAGCCCAAATGGCTTCACTGGAGAACTCTACCAAATATGCAGAGAAGAGCTTACACCAGTACTACTCAAACTATTTCAGAATATAGAAAAGGAAAATATACTTCCAAATTCATTCTATGAAGCCAGCATAACTCTGACACCCAAACCAGGCAAAGATACCAAAAAAAAAAAAAAAAAAATTACATGCCAATATCTTTCAAGAATATAGATGAAAAAATTTTCAACAAAATTCTAGCCAACAGAATTCAGATTCTTATTAAAAAAAAAAACAAAACAAAACAAAATACACCAGGACCAAGTGCTATTCAGACCAAGTATGCAAGGAAGGTTCAACATTAGAAAATCAATCACTGTAATCCCCCACATAAAATAAAAGAATCACAAGATCATTTCAATCAATGCAGAAAAGACATTTGACAAAGTCAGACACGTATTCCTGATAAAAACTCTCAGTAAAATAGGTATAGAAGGGAAATTCCTCAACATAATAAAGGGCATCTGTCTTAGTTATCTAGTGCTGCCGTAACAGAAATACCATAAGTGGATGTTTTTAACGAAGAGAAGTTTATTTTATCACAGTCAAAGTAGGCTAAAAGTCCAAATTCAGGGTGTCAGCTCCAAGGGAAGGCTTTTTGTGTCTGTAGGCCTTCTCATCGATGTTCCCCCGGACTAGGAGCTTCTCGGCGCAGGGACCCCAGTCCAAAGGAAGCGCTCTGCTCCCAGAACTGCTTTCTTGATGGTATGAGGTCCCCCTGTCTCACTGCTTACTTCTGTCTTTTATATCTCAAGAGATTGCCTCAGGACACAATCCAGTCTTATAGATCAGGTCCTGCCTTACTAAGACAACTGCTACCCATCCTCCCTCATTAACATTATAGAGGCAGGTTTACAAGATACAGGAAAATCACACAGTACCAGGAATCATAGCCTAGCCAAATTGATACACACATTTTTGGGGGGGACATAATTCAAACCATGACAGCATCTATACAAAAGCAACTGCCAACGTAATTCTTAATGGAGACAGACTGAAAACATTCCCCTTGAGAACAAGAACAAGACAAGGATGCCTTTTATAACCACTCCTATTTACTATTGTGCTGGAAGTCTTAGCTAGAGCAACAAGGGAAGAAAAAGAAATAAAGGGCATCCAAATTGGTAAAGAGGGAGTAAAACTGTCCCTATTTGTAGATGATATGATACTACACATAGAGATCTCAAAAGACTCCAAGAGAAAACTACTGGAACTAATAGAGAGATTCAGCAGAGTAGCACGATATAAGATAAACATACAAAAATAAGTTGCATTCCCATATACCAATAAAGAGGTTGATTTAAAAGAAATCAGGAAACCAATACCATTTATAATAGCCCCTAAAAAAATAAAATACTTAGGAATAAATCTAAATCAGGGTTGTAAAAGAACTATACAAATAAAACTACAAAACACTACTGTGAGAAACCAAAAGAAAACTACATAAATGGAAAACATGTCGTGCTCATGGACAGGTAAACTCAACATTGTGGAAATGTCAATTCTAAGCAAGCAATCTACAAATACGAGGTTATCCTGGTCCAAATATCAACATCATTCTTCAAAGAGATGGAAAAGCTAATCATTAACTTATATGGAAAGGGAAGAGGCTCTGGATAATAAAGCACTATTGAAGAAAAAGTAAGAGAATGCACACTACATGACCTCAGAACCTACTATACATCTATGGTAGTCAAAATAGCCTGGTACTGGTACAATGACAGATACACTGACCAATGGAATAGAATTGAGAACCCAGATATAAATCCATCCACCTACTGTCATATAATCTTTGACAAGGGCCCAAAGTCCATCAAATGGGGAAAAGACAGTCTTTTTAAAAAATGGTCCTGGCAAAAGTAGTGTGTATCTGCAAAAAAAAGAAAAAAAAAAAGAAACAGGCCCCATACCTCACACCATAAACAAAAACTAATTCAAAATGGATCAAAGACCTAAATATAAAATCAAAAACCATTAAGTTCTTGGAAGAAAAAGATAAGATCAAAACTAGAGGCCCTAATACACAACATTAACAGGATGTAAACCATAACTAACAACACGCAAGAAGATAAACAAGATAACTGGGATCTTCTAAAAATTAAACACTTATGCTCATTAGAAGACTTCACCAAAACAGCAAAGACAGCCTACAGAGTGGGAAAAAATGTTTGGCTATGACAAATCTGACTAAGGCCTAACTGCTAAAATCTACAGGAAAATCCAACAGCTCTACCATAAAAAGACAAATAATCCAATTAAAAATGGACAAAGGATATGAACAGATACTTCACCAAAGAAGACATTCAAACAGCTAACAGACAAATGAGGAAACACTCTCAATCACTAGCCATTAGAGAAATGCAAATCAAAACAACAAAGAGGTACCATCTCAACCAGGCATTACTGGCATGAAACCAAAACAAACAGAAAATAACAAATGTTGGAGAGGCTGTGGGGGAGACTGGAACGCTTACGCACTGCTGATGGGAATGCAAAATGATAAAACCATTTTGGAAAACGACATGGCGCTTCCTCAAAAAGCTAGAAACAGAAATACCATATGATCCAGCAATCCCACTCCTAGGAATATATCCTAGAGAAATAAGAGCTGCCACACAAATGACATATATACACTCATGTTCATTGCAGTAATTTTCACAATAGCAAAAAGATGGAAACAACCTAAATGTCCATCAACAAATGAATGGTTAAACAAGCTATGGTACATACACACAATGGAATAGTATGCAACAATAAAGAACAATGATGAATCTGTGAAGTATCTCACAACATGGATGAATATGGAGTGTATTATGCTGAGTGAAATAAGTCAATCACAACAGAACAAATATTGCATGAAACCACTACTATAAAAACTCATAAAAGGTTTACACACAAAAAGAAACAATCTTTGATGGTTAAGATGGAGGGGAGAGGTGGGGATGGAAAAACACTAAATAGACAATAGATAATTGGTAACTTTGGTGAAGACAGGACACAATACTGGGGAAGCCAGAACAACTTATACAAGACAAGGTCATGGAAGCTCCACAGACACATCCAAACTCCCTGAGGGACCGAATTACTGGGCTGAGGGCTGGGGGACCATGGTCTCAGGAACATCTAGCTCAACTGGCATAAGAAGGCTTATAAAGAAAATGTTCTACTTTCTACTTTGATGAGTAGCATCTGGGGTCTGAAAAGCTTGTGAGCAGCCATCTAAGATGCTCACTGTTCTCACCCCATCTGAAGCAACGGAGAATGAAGAAAACCAAAGACACAAGGGAAAGATTAGCCCAAATGACTAATGGACCACAAGTACTACAGACTCCATCAGACTAAGTCCAGCACAACTAGATGGTGCCTGGCTACCACCACCAATTGCTCTGACAGGGATCAAAATAGAGAGTCCCAGACCAGACGGAGTTAAGATAAATGTAGAATAAAATTCTAACTCACAGAAAAATACCAGACTTACTGGCCTGACAGAGACTGGAGAAACCCTGAGAGTACGGTCCCCAGACACACTTTTAGCTCAGTAAGGAAGTCACTCCTGAGGTTCATCCTTCAGCCAAAGATTAGACAGGCCCATAAACAAAAGGAGACTAAATAGGCACAGCAGCCCAGGCGCAAGGACGATGTCATGGATTGAATTCTGTCCCCGAAAAATATGTGTCAACTTGGTTAGGCCATGATTCCCAGTATTGTGTGATTGTCCTCCATTTTGGGATTGTAATTTTATGTTAGAGAGGATAAGGGTGGGAATGTAACACCACTCTTACCCAGATCACATTCCTGATCCAATGTAAAGGGAGTTTCCCTGGAGTATGGGCTACACCACCTTTTATCTTACAAGAGATGAAAGGGAAGCAAGCAAATTGTTGGGGACCTCATACCATCAAGAAAGCAGTGCCGGGAGTAAAGCATGTCTTTGGACCCGAGGTACGTACGTGGAGAAGCGCCTAGTCTAGGGTAACATGGATGAGAAGGCAACAAAGAAAGAAAGCCTTCCCCTGGAGCTGATGCCCTGAATTTGGACTTTTAGCCTACTTTACTGTGAAGAAATAAATTTCTTGTGATATTTCTGTTATAGTAATACTATATAACTAAGACAGAATAGGAGGCAGGATGGGACAGGAAAGCTGGTAATAGGAAACCCAAGGTCAAGAAGGGGAGAGTGTTGACATGTCAAGGGGTTGGCAACCAATGTCACAAAACAATATGTGTACTAATTGTTTAATGAGAAGCTACTTTGTTCTGTAAACCTTCATCTGAATACTCTTGCTGCCAACACATTGGACTTGTTAAAATTTTCTTTCATATCTAAGGAATGATCAATAAAGCCTTTTTGAAGCTGTTGGGAAAAAAAACAACAAAGGAAAGAAACCGTTACAAAACAGACAACTAAAATTCATTTCTTAATCTGATTTTTTGATAATATCGATCTTACACCACTGAGTAATTTTAGGGCATTTTATTTATCCAGTCTTTGTCTCATTTCCTTAAAGTATTCACCAAATTATACAAGTAATACCGATTTCAGTCCAAGACCACTAAAACCAAACTATTGCCAATAAAATTGGTTGTAATGATATCTCTATTGAGTAGCTAAGTCAGAATCCACTCGATGGCAACAGTTTAACAAGTTAGTTAACATGCCTCTACCCTTCACTTAATTCCACATAACCAGCCCTGATTTTGTTTCTAAGAAATGTCAAATTCTTTTTGCTATGGAGGCTTTGCTCATTCTCTTACTGCTGCTATTTCCATGGTTGCGTGGTCAGCTTCTCTCACTCTTCTCAGTTTAAGGACCAGTCCCTTACAGAAGCTTTGCCTGAATAATCTGCAAGGCAAGCTGGCCTTCCTTTGTTACTCTGTTCAGCCTTGTTTTATAGGTTTAATTCATAGCAATTACCAAACTTAAAATAACACCTCTTTCCTTGTTCTGTCACCCCCTCAAAAATTTGGAAAGTCTACTACACCAGAAAACACATTTTACTGTAACTCAGAAAACCTAAGAACTGAAAAAATAATCTCAGAGAACAGTTGCTAAATATTTGCTCAAAGCTTGAAAGAACTGAAAATGAGATTTCACATCTTCAAAGAATGAGTATTTTGAAATAATTTCGATGTCATACTGCTCTCTTGAAATTTGGAAATATATATGTTCTCATAGACTTAGTGAGTGCCACAGTGGTGAAGTGGTTAAGAGCTCAAGCTGCTAACCAAAAGGTCAGCAGTTAAAATCCACCAGCCACACCTTAGAAACACTACAGTGCAGTTCTTTGTCCTATAGGGTTGCTATGAGTCGGAACGCAACATAGACTTAAAGACTTTTTTTTTTTCTCATTGATCCATTAAAGTAAGATACTTTTCTAACTTATTATTAAATGGCAATCATATTATTTACTATTTGTGTATGACACATGACATTTTCTTAATATTTTAGTATGTGGTAACATGAATAACAGTATTAATGTTCTCACTTACTGTTAATCATATTTCATCTATATAGACACACCTCTTTTCATGTTTAGGAGACAAGGATTGGCTATCCAAAAGCATTTCATGATTTTCCCCTCATGCACACCTCTGCTGACTTGACTATGGAGACTTTGAAGCAAAAAAGAAAAAATTCCCAGCCTCCCACACATCTATGATTACCCATGCAAAATATTCATAAGTAATCCCTTGCAAACACCGACAAATACATTGTTGCTGCCTTCTTCCCATAAGTGGAACTCGTCAGGCTGAGCAGGGAGCCTAGAATTGATTTCATTTCAAAATTAAACGAACAATAAAAAGTTTTGAATAAAAACTGTTTGGGTCCTTCTGGTTTATTCGTCCATTATTATGAATAACTGTGCACAACAGCTACAGTGTCAGGAAGACCTGGTTCCTGGATAGTAATGTTGAGCTGCAGTATCAGCTTTGAACTGTCTTATCCCTGAACTTCTTGTCATTTAATATAAACAGACCTATTATCTGCTTTTGGTTATCTTAATGGATTACATTTCAAACATATATCTTAAAAATTTGCATTTTATTCTGATATGTAATAGATCTCTGTATCAAACTTCATAAATACTTTCTGAATTCCAAATTCATGAAAATGATCATCCCTGGAATGTAATATATCCATGCTATATCTAAAGTTAAATTATATAGGATCACAATAATGCTAATAATAATTTTAATGAAAATTCATACAAATATTTAATATAAAACTTTTTGCCATTTTAACTATCACTACAATTAACCCAAAAGGAACTTTTATAAATAAAAATATTCTCAATTCATATTCTTTGCTACTTATTCTTTTGAATTATATTTATAGCCTCGATATCTTCATATACATTTGATTATGCCGTACTGAATGATCATTATAAATTTTAGAAATTAGAGTATATACAACTCATATTTTTAAGAATATCTAAACAAAAATATTCTATACAGCATTCCCAAACTATCAAAAACATTTAATTCAGTGCATGTTATTCCATAAATACTGAAGTTAATTGAAGACTTGACCAGTAGTTACAGATGAATACTATTCTTCATTTTGCTCCTGGACACTTTAATCAACCTGCCAGCATGTTGGGATCAATCAGCTGCAACAGTTGTGTTCATTCATCTTTGTCCTGCCATTCATTCCATGACAGCAATGAGCACACTGTGTAATTGAATTTGGTTGAAATCTAATATAAGGGCAAACTGTGACATGGTAGCTACAATCAGTTTGATTCAAAAACTTGAGTACAGATTTTTGTTTGCTGCTTTCTAGGAGAAAGAACAGTATTTTATTCTATAACAGTACCATAAATGAGGGCTCTGAGAAAGGTACAGGATGTATTCTAGGGCACACTAAGTGTTCATAGATTCTCAATTGAAGAACGATACAGGATAGTAGTAGTGAGCACAATAAAATATCAAGAGAAAATAAGGGAATAAAGCTTAAGCTTAGAATCCTTTCCAGGTTATATAAGATAGTATCACAACATTTTCCATACATATTATCTTGTATTTAGGAATACTTCTGTAATGCACTATAGCTCCATGTTTTTAGAGATATGGAGAATCTGAAAATTATATCTATAAACTATATATATATATATATATATATATATATATATATATATATATATATATATATATATTTGTCCTACTGCATGGTTTGTCTCTGTGTTTTTTAAGTTAATTTTGAAATGTATTCAAAGTAAGCCCATATGGGTGGGGAAAAGCACCTGGAATTCTTTGTTTTTATATTTAAGGAATGCGACACGTTTTCTCCATTTCTTCTACTTCAACTCCAATTTAAATTGAATCTTCTGAGAGATTAGATTTCAAGGAGCTTTTGAGTCTATTTACTCCATCTTTTACTCAATGAATTATTTGTACTTTCTGGGCTACATTTAAGTTTTCATTTTCCATTTTTGAATACTATTTCTTATATCACAATAGTTTTCCCTTAAAAGAGTAATTTCATATGTGTTGATCTTAAAATGATAAAGACTGCAATCAGAGATAAAGAATACTCAAACAAGAAGTTTTTCTTGTGGATTAATTTCAACGGAAAAGGAACATTTTTATTTGCATCCTTCTCCCTCCCTCCACTACCTTTTATTAAATAAAACAAGACTTAAACTGACTTTTCTCAAAGAATAGTCACTGGCATCTTCATCTCTTCTAGCCTTTACTTATCATGGAAAAGAATAAAAACAGTTTACTTATAAAAGGTAAAAAATAATTTATATTAATCACCAAAATTTATCAAGCACACACTAACAGCAAAAATATCTTCATCTTGGAAATAACATAATTTCAAAAGTTCTTCCAATTCTAACATTCTGTAAGTGTGTGCATTTATATCTACATAAATTAACTGATTTCCTGTTCAGTGACTTTTCTTACCAGGGTATTTTTATGCTTGATGTTTTTCTTTGGTTTTCTTTTATGATATAATCAACTGACTAAATAACCTCTATCCCTATTAGTTAATATATGCATATTTTTATCCCATTCTTTCAGTTTTCTGTGGAGTACAAGTGAAAACAGGGCTTATAAAAATATTATTATGTATTTTCTCCCTTCTATGAAGTACTATTCAACACAAGGTATGTCTCTCTCTCTCTCCTTCTTTTTCCTTCACTGCATATGGGGTCATGGAAGGAAGACTTGATTGGGATCTGGAAGAACCAAAGGAAAAATACATCTTCTCCTTAGTCCCAGATTTGCATTCTTTATTTTTTTATTGTTGTAATTAAATGAAGTTTACATTTCAAGTTAGTCTCCATATAGAATTTTTTTTTTTACATACATTTTTATGAGACCCCAACCGCTCACCCCATTCTGTGACAGCACGCTCCTCCCCTCTGCCCCTGATTCCCCATGAACATTCAACCAGCTCCTAACTTTCTCTGCCTTCCCCTCTCACCTCTGGACAGAAGCCGCCCCTTTGGTCTCTCGTATTTACTTGACTAAGAGGCACATTCTTCACAAGTATCACTTTATGTCCCACAGTCCAGTCCAATTCCTGTCTGAAGAGTTGGCCTTGGAAATTGTTTTAGTTCTGGGGTGATGGAGAGACCAGGGGCCATGCTTTCCGGGGTGCCTCCAGTCTTAGACCATTAAGTCTGGTCTTCTTACTAGACTTTGAGTTCTGCATCCCATCGTTCTACTGCTCCATCAGGGACCCTCTGTTGTGTTCCCTATCAGGATGTTCACTGGTGGTAGCCGGGCACCATCTAGTTCTTCTGGTCTCAGGCTGATGAAGTCTCTGGTTTATGTGGCCCATTCTGTCTCTTGGGCTAATACTTTCCTTGTGTCTTTGGTGTTTTTTGTTCTCCTTTACTCCAAGTGGTTGGGACAAATTGATGCATCTTAGATGGCCGCTTGCAAGCTTTTAAGACCCCAGATGCCGCTCACCAAAGTAGGATGCAGAACATTTTCTTAATAAGCTTTGTTATGCCAATTGACATAGATGTCCCCTGAAAGCATGGTCCCCAGACCCCGCATCCCTACTACTCTGTCTCTCAAAGTATTTGATTGTATTGAGGAAACTTCTTAGCTTTGGTTTAGTCCAGTTGTGCTGACTTCCCATGTAGTGTGTGCTCTCCTTCCCTTCACCTAAGATCATTCTTATCTACTATGTAGTTAGTGAATAATCTCACCCTCCCTCCCCACCCCTGTAACCATCAAAGAACGTTTTCTGTGTTTAAACCTTTTCTTGAGTTCTTATAATAGTGGTCTTATACGGTATTTGTCCTTCTGTGACTGACTAAATTCACTCAGCATAAGTTCTAGCTTCCACCAAGTTATACGATGTTTCACAGCTTCATCATTGTTCTTTACCATCGCATAATATTCCATTGTGTGGCTATACCATAGTTTGCTTATCCATTCATCCATCGATGGGCACTTAGGTTGCTTCCATCTTTTGGCTATTGTTCACAGTGCTGCAATGAACATGGGTGTGCATATATCTATTCGTGTGACGGCTCTTGTTTCTCTATGATATATTCCAAGGAGCAGGATTGCTGGATTGTATGGTACTTCTATTTCTAGCTTTTTAAGGAAGTGCCAAATCGACTTCCAAAGTTGTTGTACCATTTCACATTCCCACCAACAGTGTATAAGTGTTCCAGTCTCTCCACAATCTCTCCAGCATTTGTTATTTTGTGTTTTATGGATTAATGATAGCCTTGTTGGGGTGAGATGATATCTCATTGTAGTTTTGATCTGCATTTCTCTGATGGCTAATGATCGTGAGCATTTCTTCATGAGTCTGTTAACTGCCTGAATATCTTCTTTGGTGAAGTGACTGTTCACATCCTTTGCCCATTTTTTAATTGGGTTGTCTTTTTCCTGTTGAGGTTTTGCAGTATCTTGTTGATTTTAGAGATTAACCGCTGATCAGATTTGTCGTAGCCAAGAATTTTTTCCCAGTCTGTAGGTTGTCTTTTTACTCTTTTGGTGAAGACTTAGGATGAGCATAAGTGTTTGATTTTTAGGAGCTCCCATTTATCTAGTCTCTCTTCTGGTGCTTGTGCATTGTTATGTATGGTTCGTATTACGTTTATGCCATGTATTAGGGCTTCTAGCTTTGTCCCTATTTTTTCTTCCATGATCTTTATCGTTTTCAATTTTATATTTAAGTCTTTGATCCATTTCGAGTTAGTTTTTGTACATGGTGTGAGATATGGGTCTTGTTTCAGTTTTTTGCATATAGATATCCAATTATGCCAGCACCATTTGTTAAACAGACTGCCTTTTCCCCAATTAATGGACTTTGGGCCTTTGTCAAATATTAGCTGCTCATAGGTGAATGAGATTATATCTGAATTCCCAACTCTGTTCTATTGGTCTATGTATCTGTTGTTGTACCAGTACCAGGCTGTCTTGACCACCGTGGCAGTATAATAGGTCCTAAAATCAGGTAGTGTAAGGCCTTCCACATTGTTCTTCTTCTTGAGTAGTGCTCCATTTATTCGGGGCCTCTTCCTTTTCCATATGAATGTTTCTCCATCTCATTAAAAAATGCTGGTGGAATTTGGATTGGGACTGCATTCTATCTGTAGATTGCTTTAGGTTGAATTGACATTCTCAGTGTGTTGAGTCTACCTAACCATGAGCAAGGTAAATTTTTCCACTTATGCAGGTCACTTTTAGTTTCTTGCAGTATTGTCTTGTAGTTTTCTCTGTAAAGATTTTTACATCTCCGGTTAGATTTATTCCTAACTATTTTATCTTCTTGGGGGCTATTGTAAATGGTATTGATTTGGTGATTTCGTCTTCAAGGTTCTCTTTGTTGGTGTAAAGGAATCCAATTGATTTTTGTATGTTTATCTTGTATCCTGATATTTTGCTGAAATCTTCTATTAGTTCCAGTAGTTTTCTTGTGGATTCCTTGGGGTCTTCTGTGTATAAAATCATATCATCTGTGAACAGAGATACTCTGACTTCTTCCCTACCTATTAGGATGCCCTTTATTTCTTTTTCTAGCCTAACTGCTCTGACTAGGACCTCCAGCACTATGTTGAATAATAGTCGTGATAAAGGGCATCCTTGTCTGGTTCCTGTTCTCAAGGGGAATGCTTTCAAAGTCTCTCCATTCAGGATGATGTTGACTATTGGTTTTGTATAAATGCCCTTAATTATACCAGGAATTTCCCTTCTATTCCTATTTTGTTGAGAGTTTTTATCATGAATGGGTGTTGGACTTTGTTTAATGCCTTTTCTGCATCGATTGAAATGATCTTGTGATTCTTTTATTTTATGTGAGGGATTACAGTGATTGATTTTCTAATGTTGAACCTTTCTTGCACACCTGGTATAAATCCGACCCACTTGGTCACAGTGAATTATTTTTTTGATATACTGCTGAATTCTATTGGCTAAGATTTTGTTCAGGATTTTTGTGTCAATGTTCATGAGGGATATTGGTCTGTAATTTTCTATTTTTGTGGTGTCTTTACCTGGTTGTGGTATCAGGGTTATGCTGGCTTCATAGAATGAGTTTGGGAGTATTCCTTCCTTCCATCCTTTTCTATGCTCTGAGAATACCTTTAGTAGAAGTGGTGTTATCGCTTCTCTGAAAGTTTGGTAGAATTCTCCAGTGAAGCCACCCGGGCCAGCGTTTTTTTTGTTGGCAGTTTTTTAATAACCTTTTCAATCTCTTCTTTTGTTATGGGTTTATTTAGTTGTTCTACCTCTGTTTGTGTTAATTTACGTAGGTAGAGAGTTTCTAGTAATTTTTCCATTTCCTCTAGGTTTTCAAATTTGTCAGAGTACAATTTTTCATCATATTCTGTTATGATTCTTTTAATTTCAGTTGGGTCTGTTGTGATATCACCCATCTCATTTTTTATACAGGTTATCTGCTTCCTCTCCAGTTTTTCTTCTGTCAGTTTGGCCAATGGTTTATCAATTTTGTTGATCTTTTCAAAGAACGAGGTTTTGGACCTGTTAACTCTTTCAATTGTTTTTCTATTCTCTGTTTCATTTAATTCTGCTCTAATTCTTATTATTTCCTTCCTTCTGGCACCTGTGGGCTTACTTTGCTGCTCTCTTTCTACTTGTTCCAGTTGTAGGGTTAATGCTTTGTTTATAAGCCTTTCTTGTTTTTGGATGGGTGCATTTATTGCTATAAACTGACCTCTGAGCACTGCTTTTGCTGTGTCTGAAAGGTTCTGGTAGGATGTGTTTTCATTCTCGTTTGCTTTTATGAATTTCTTTATTCCATCAGTAATTTCTTCTATAACCCAGTAGTTTTTGAACAAGATGTTAAGTTGCCATGTGTTTGATTTTTTTTCCTTGCTTTTTCTGTTGTTGATTTCCACTTATATGGCTTTATGGTCAGAAAAGATGCTTTGTAGTATTTCTATGTTTTGGATTTCGTTACGGCTTGTTTTATGGCCTAATATGTGGTCTATTCTGGAGAATGATCCATGTGCGTTGGAGAAGTATTTTTGGCTGCTGTTGGGTGCAGAGTTCGGTATATGTCTATGAGATCAAGTTGGTTGATTGTAGCATTTAGCTCTTCTGTGTCTTTGTTGAGCTTCTTTCTGGATGTTGTGTCCTTCACCAAAAGTGGCGTGTTGAAGTCTCCTGCTACTATTGTGGAGCTGTCTATCTCTCTCTTCAGAGCTGTTAGAGTTTATGTATTTTGGAGCCCTGTTCTTGAGTGTGTAAATATTTATTATAGTTATGTCCTCCTGGTGTATTGACCCTTTAATCATTATATAGTGCCCTTCCTTATCCTTTATGGTGGATTTTACTTTAAAGTTTATTTTGTCAGAGATTAATGTTGCCACTCCTGCTCTTTTTTGAGTGTTGTTTGTTTGATATATTTTTTCCACGCTTTGAGTTTTAGCCTGTTTGTGTCTTTAAGTCTAAGGTGCATCTCTTGTAGGCAGCATATAGATGGATCGTGCTTTTTTATCCAATCTGCCGCTCTCAGTCTCTTTATTGATGCATTAAGTCCGTTTACATTCAGTGTAATTATTGATAAGTATGAGTTTAGTGTTGTCATCCTGTTATCTCTTTTTGTGTGTTGTTCACAGTTTCTTTGCTCTGCTCAATTTTCTGTGCTGAGTCGTTTATGTATTTTTTATTTTATCTTTTTCTTTGTTGTAGATTTTGTGTTTGTTGGGTCTTCATGTTTTTCTACTTTTTTATTTTGATTTGTAGGATTTTTAGATTTCTTTGTGGTTATCTTAATATTTACCCCTAATTTTCTAAGTTTAAACCAGTCTTTTATTACTTTATATTGTCTTAACTTCCCCTCCATATAGAAAATCAATGTCTCTATTTTTTGAGTCCCTCTTTTTTGTTTTAATATTATCTTTTTTTTACATATTGATATCTGTTTCTCTATTTTCAATGTTTTAGCTTTGATATAATTTTGATTTCCGTATCTGAGTCAATATCTGGTTGTTCTGCCCTGTGTTCTAGTCTTGTTTTATTAGCTGGTGTTATTGATTATCTAACTGTAGGACTCCATTTAGTATTTCTTGTAATTTTGGTTTGGTTTTTGCAAATTCCCTGAACTCTGTTTATCTGGAAATGCCCTAATTTCACCATCATATTTGAGAGACAGTTTTGCTGAATATGTAACTCTTGGCTGACAGTTATTTTCCTTCAAGGCTTGTCATCCCATTGCCTTCTAGCCTACATGGTTTCTGCTGAGTAGTCCGAGCTTATTCTGACTCTCCTTTGTAGATGACTTTTCTTTTATCCCTAGCCACTCTTAAAATTCTCTGTTTATCTTTGGTTTTGATAAGTTTGATTATAATATGTCTTGGTGACTTTCTTTTGGGATCTACCTTATGTGGGGTTCAATGAGAATCTGGGATAGATACCTTCTCATCTTTCCTGATATCAGGGAAGTTTTCTGTCAAGAAATCCTCAACAATTTTCTATTTTCTGTTATCCCTCCCATTCTGGTACTCCAATCACTCGTAGGTTGTTTCTCTTGATAGAGTCCCACATGACTCTTAGAGTTTCTTCATTCTTTTTAATTCTTTTATGTGATTTTTTTCAAATAAGTTGGCATCAAAAGCTTTATCTTCAATGTGACTAATTCTAATTTCTACTACCTCAATTCTGCTCCTATGACTTTCTATTGAGTTGTCCAATTCTGAAATTTTATTGTTAATCTTCTGTATTTCTGATTGCTGTCTCTCTGTGGATTCTTGCAGCCTATTAAATTTGGCATTATGTTCTTGAATAACTTTTTTAAGTTCTGCTACTACTGTGTCTGTATGTTCCCTGGATGTTTATGCATTCTGTCGAATTTCCTGTCTTATTTCTAGAAGAGTTCTGTATATTAATCTTTTGTATTCTGCTTCTGGTAATTCCAAGAAATTCTCTTCCTCCAGAGAATTTATTGATTCTTTATTTTGGGAGCTTGCTGAAGCCATCATGGACTGCCTCTTTATGTGACTTGTTATTGACTGTTGTCTCCGAGCCATCAATAATTATAATTTTATTTTGTGTTTGCTTAGTGAGACCTAGCTTCTTATTTTGTTTTGTTTTGATGTGCCCAAATAGGCTGCTCATGTGCACTAGTTTTTTGACACCTTTGGATCTCTAACGTCCTGTCACCAGGTAGTTAGTTCTGTAACTAAGTATGTGCACACAGGGGTCCATTGAATTTTCCTATACGGGTTCAGCTCGGGTGTTCAGGCAGTCAGTCACCAAGTGTGTGAAGCAGGCTCTCACCCCCAGTCCTAGAGAGGCGTGGGTGAGTTGTGCAGGCACTGGACTCTGGTTGTGGTAGTGGATCACACGCTGAGCCAGGCAGGGGGCTGACAGCTGCCCCTGAATGTCTGAAAGAAAAGCGTGTCCCTATACTCTAGGCTGAGTAGGTAGGTGAGTTTCGCAGCCAGACTAAGAGCACTCCACTCTGTTGGTTGTAAAGACTCGAGGGCATCACTTTTTCTTGAACTCCTTTAGCAGGTGACTAGGCTCTTTAGGTGTTACCACCAGTCCTCAAGTCCCGGCTGCAGATTGCTAAAAGTCCCTACTTAAGGGGCAGGGCTGTTTTGAGTGTCACAAATCCGCCCGTTCACATCTGAAGCAGTTGAAGTTAAACTTCAGACGTTTGTACTGTGGCAGTGAGGGCTAACGCTGTCGTGATTGGTCCCGACAAGTATATACAGGGGTGTAAGGCACTCAAAGTCTGTGGCCCCAATAAACGTGGCCAGCAAAGGAGCTGTGCGGACCCTGTGTTCCTGGCCTAGGGGAGCCAGCAGCTTATTTGTTCCTTCTCCAAGGCCAGGAGAATGGGTCAGGGCACCTTTTGGGATCTACTTCCTGCCCAGCGGACTCCTGGTGGTAAGCGCAGAGGGAGGAGGTAAAAGGGAGAGAGGTTTTTTCCCAAATGGGCTTTTTTTTTTTAATCCCCACGAAAGGGCGCATGCGTGTACTTTATCCTAGCCTCTTGCGAGCTGCTCTTCACTGGTTCAGAGTATCCAAGCAGAATCTCCGCTGCCAGGTCTCTCTTGATGTGCAAACTGCTTCTCAAGCACATGCACAGCACAGCTGTTTGCCGGCTTCACCACAGACCGGTGTGGCTGTGGCTCTGCAGTTTCGCCACCGCGGCTGTAGCCCTCCTCACCTCTTCCAAACGGTCTTCCTCTCCCGTATCACTCAGACTGATTTCTTAACCTTGCCTTGTTCAGGGCTGCCAGATGTTCACATAATATCAAATCACTTGTTTTTCCATGTCTTTGCTGTAAGAGGGATATAAGAGGCATCTTAACTACTCTGTCATATTGATCACACACATCCCGATTTGCATTCTTTAAAAGACTACTTTTAGAGAATAGCTTATTTTAGTTTTCTTGTTCTGTTTGGACTTTTTAAATTATGTTTTAATTTCCACTTTGATGTGACTATGGAGTCTTTCCTTTTTTAAAACAAACAAAAAGAGATTCTTCAGAATCACTTCATGAGTCTGTATTTTTAATAAGAAGCCAACCGCACCTCTGATGGGATATTAAATCGTTAGACTGACAATTATTTTTGTGGGATGAAACAAATTAAATTACAAAATGTGAACAGCCATTGTTCCTAGAAAATAAATGTGATGACAATCTTCCATCCATAATGTTTATACATAATATAATTTATCAAATTGCTCTTTTAGCTGTGGAAAAAAATTCAGTATGAATTAACTCTGATTTCTGTAGCTTTCGTTGTTATATCAAAATAGAACACTTTTGACTAATTTTGGTCCAACTGTTAGCAGATTACTTTGATGGAGAAATGACCGTATGGTAAAATTGTTCTGAATTTAGTCTAGATTTGTCTGCAGTGATTGAGTATGTATCAAATGCATTGTATTGCAAGTTTTAACAAAATTTTACTGATAAAATATTTTCACTTATCCCATGTTATGCTGGTCACCATAAACTGATTAAAATATATACCACAGAATTCATCTGAGTAAAGGAAATAATGTAATATGTCGATAATAAAGTGAGTTATGAGACATTAAAGAGAAAGCATTGTATAAGCTAAACCCATATGGAATTGTACCAGTTTGCAATTTTAAAGTCAAAAACAAGTAGAACTATGAAGGCAAATTTCAAGAGATTGAAAGTGCAAGAGAATGGAACTGCAATAAGTTTGAAATAAAATATATTTTTCTGACTTTTATCTGACAAAGGGTGCTTCATAATTATTGGAAAGGATGAAGTTTCTTACATTTACACATATTAGGAAGAGGCAAGTTGGGGAGCGCAGAGAATAAAACTAAACACCAAACTCTTTGCCATCCAGTCAATTCCAACTCATAGCAACTCTATAGGACAGAGTAGAACTGCCTCACAGGGTTTCCAAGGAGCACCTGGTGGATTCAAACTGCTGACCTTTTTGTTGGCAAACATAGCTCTTAACCAGTACTCCACCAGAGTTTCCATAGCAGAGAATAGTAGATGTCAATTATAAATCTAAAACACTTTTTGAGGCTAGAAGTAGAAATGGCATTGGAGTCTTTTTTGAAATGTATTTAACCTGGGAAATTTAGCAATTTATTTTCTTATTTTCTGATTAAAAACACTATTGTTGTGATCTTCTAATTTATGTTGCTAATAAACAGATAAACTGGAAATGTACTCACTTTAATTTTGTGTGATTCTTGGCTGTAGAAAATTAAACCTAAGAATGAGTATAGATCAATTTCTTCCAAGTGATACATTTTCTGTCCCTTACAATCAAAATCAGCACAATAGATGCAACCTATTTTATTGCCTTGTTATGTGTAATCCTTCAAAATTTCGTCAGTATCAGCTTGCACATATGACTGTCTATATATATATATATAAGTGGTTGCCAAAGTAATTAAATCAGAACAAGTGTGCTGGGATTCTTTTAAAATTGTATTTGAAGAGGTTCACTAAGACATTGCAGATTCAAAATATTTATTTTCACTCCTTCCTCTTCCCTCAATGTTTCTACGTTTTTTCTCATTATAATTGATACATAATCTCAATTCATGGATAACAACATGTCTTATTTATAGTAGTAAGAAGGACATTTTATATCATTTTGAAAATTATCAGAAACAGATGAAGCTTAATTCAATATTACAGAAGATGATGTTTGTTTTGGCTCCCTTCATGTTACTTTTTACTGTCACAGTATTTTCCATTGTCATATTTTATATCTTATGGCCCTCATTCAAACCAAATTACATTTAACCTGTCCAATATCTTCCCCTGCAAATTCTCTCTCCTGTTTCTTACTTAGATAATAGAGAGCACTATCAATCTGATATAAACCAACCGTTAATAAGATGCTAATGTTGCATATGGTTTAATAAATTATCTTAAGTGTATCATGAGTTTCACAGTTACAGAAATTTTAAAAGTTGGGAAGATCACCTAGTAGCAACCATAGAGACTCACATCTGAGAATCTTCCTGAAGCAAGAGTCTTTTGAATGCAAAATGTAAGGTAACTAGACTGCACTGATCTAAGAATGAAACCTTATTCTTTCCTTTGGACAAATGGTACTTCACCAAAGATTTGTATTCAAATGTTCCAAGGCGATTTATTAATAATACCCATAGTCAAAAAACATATAAATTATTCATTAAAATATTGATTGTAAGTAAATTTTGCATTTTCATACAATAAAATATTGCTCAAAAGTAAAAAGGAATAAACTAGTGCTACACAAAACAGCATAGATATATAAGTTTCCTAGGGCTACCTTAACAAAGTACCACAAACTGCAGCTTGAAACAATAGAAATTTATTCCCTGACATTTCTGAAGGCTAGATGTTTGAAAGCAAGGTATCGGCAGTGTCGTGTTCTCTCTGAAATTTCTCCCAGATTTCAGAGAAATTTACCTCTCTCCTAGCTTCTGGTGGATGCTCAAATTCCTTGGCATTCCTTTGCTTGTAGACATATCACTCTAATCTATGCCTCTGTTGTCACACTGCATTATCCTTGTATGTTTGTGTACAAATTCCATAGTTCTTATAAGGACAATAGTCATTGTAAGATTAGGCCCAGGCTAATCCAGTATGACTTAAGTTTAACTTGACTACATATGCCAAAACCCTATTTCCAAATTATGTCACATTCACAGCTGCCAAGGTTTAATATTTGAATATACGTCTTGAGGTGAAATATTTCAACCCACGCAATAAATAAATCTAAAAAGCATTGATCTTAGTGAAAGAATCTTGATACAAAAGACTCCATAATGTATCATTAATTTATAATAAATTCTATTTAAAAAAAAAACTACATTGACAGAAAGCGATTTTTTTTTTTCAGTTTCTGGGGAGGGGACAAAAGTAATGTCCTGCAGTAATGAAATTATTCTGTATCATCATGGTGGTGTTGGTTCCTGTATACATTTGTCAAAACTCTTTGAACACTTAATATCAGTGAATGTTGTGTATGCAAATTATTTCTCAATAATGTTATTTGAAAACAAAAGAAAAATGTTCATAAACTAAACATTATAGTTCAAATGCAGACATTCCAGAATTTATGCTAAAAAAACAAACTACACAACACCTGCAAGAAACATGCTTTGTACTTAAAGATGCAAAGGGATACAAATGTAGGTTATACAAAGAATACTACGAAGTAGACAGACATGGCTATATAAATACAAGATGAAATAGTCTTCAAGACTTATTTTTAAAGGGATTAATGGGAACATTTCATAACGAAAAGGGTCAAGTCATTAGGGAGACATAAACTTCACAAGTAGGTTGTTCAAGATTGTTCAAGATCTGCTCCATGTATTTTTGAAGCTAAAATTAATATTAAAGCTCCAAAATACATGTAGCAGATCTTGAACAATTTCAAGGGAAAAATAATCAATTCCAAACTTGTAGTTGAAGTTTTACTCATTCCCTCTCAGTTACTAAAGAACAACTAGGGAAACGTGCAAACACACATTTAATTTGAACAACACTATCAATCCCTTTGATTTAACTTATATTCATAAGACACTATGTATTCTTTTCAGGTTCATATATTTTCCAAGACGGACCATATGCTGGACCATAAACAAGTCTTAATAAATTTATAAGAATCAAAATCATGGAGAAAAGGTTTCCTGACCACAATGAAATTAAATTGCACACCAACAACAATATAATATATAGGTACACTCCACATATTTAAAAATTAAAGGACAAAATTCAAAATAATAATCAGAAGTTCTATAAATAAATGTTCCATTTCTTAGGCTTGAAAAAAATTTTAATTCTCCTGGAATCCAGATTTCTGGGATACATGAACTGGGGTGACCACTCAGGAAATTTGTTCTTAGGTGTCCTTTTGAACCTTAAGCCTTAAGAAATTAGTTTCCTAAAGTCATCTTTAAGACAAACAACAGCCTAATAAAGAGTTTCCTGGAGACAATTTTGCTTTAGTCATCGGGCTCTTTGAAGAATTATCTACGTGCTTACAATTTTGAGAAACAGGAACTCCGGGGTCTGACAGGGAACTGTGTTTTAGGGTATATTGTTATTATATAAACACTGTTTTGGTCCCCCATTTCCATGGCAATGCCAATAAGAAGTGGTATAAGAATTCTGGAAGTTCTTCTCATCTTCAGGCCATTTTTGGCTCTAGTTGAAATGTTACCCTGATTTGTAAATCATATATTAAATAAACTTTAATTATTTTCTATAACTGACTTAATATTATTTTTGTTTAAACATGCTAAATATTAGTAATACTACTAATACTGAGTAGATTTTATAATATTTAAACTATACAATATTGAAGCATATTTATGCATTATGTATTTTAAAGTAAAAATATTTTTAAAAAGAGATACATGAGTAAATTGGATAACAGACTTTCTTGTTTTCATACTTTGCAAAATGAATCAAATTGAGACAAATATTATCAGTAACAATCTAAATGAAAAAGTCAGGTGATATATAGTTCACAAAAATTCTGGCCAATAAATGATATAAATAGTTTGGCATTGTCTTAGGCTGGGTTCTCTAGAGAAGAGAAACCAGTAAAGTGTATAAATATATATATATAGAGAGAAATTTATGTCAAGGGAATGGCTCAAGTGGTTGTAGAGGCTGGAACGCCACAAGTCCATGGGTCAGGATAGAGGCTTCTCCTGATTCATGTAGCAGCCGTGGCTGGGGAACCCAAGATTGGCAGGTAAGAGAACAGGGCTCTTACTCACAGTATGTGATGATCAATGAATCCCAAGATCAGCAGGCAACATGGCAGGTAAGCTGCTAGATTAAGTCCCAAGAGCCAGAGGTCAGACAAGCAAAAGTCAGCTACAGGATCCAGAGCAGGAGCCCACGAGCTTTGCCAGAATGTCCACTTATATTCATCCAAGGAAACTCCCTTTCAACTGATTGGCTACTCATAGCACATCCTACCATGGAAGTGATCACATTACATCAAGTCTCATCATGGAAGTAAGTGATCACAACATCATACAACTGCTAAACCACTGAGAATCATGGCCCAGCCAAGCTGACACACAACCTTAGCCATCATAAGCATAATATAGCAAAATGCTTAACCTCATTCCTAAGAGCAGTGTGGGGAAATAGGTATATGTAGATGAGATACAATTCTGGAAAAATTAAACTGAGAATATAAACCAGTAGTTTAAACAAAAGTCTTCAAAAATACTCCAGCTCAGAAGCTTCTACAAATTACTGCATCATAACAATGATACATGGAGTAGTAATCAGGCATTGGCATATTCCAAAGTACTTTTTCATCTAGGAAGACAATCTACATTTCTGTTAGCAAGGCCTTGATGGCATGGAGGAAGGAATTAAAGGTGGGAAGGAAGGAAGAGGGAGGGAGGGGAGAGGAAGATACATGTAAGAAACTCTTGACACATCCAGGTAAGAGTAATTCAAAATCTAATCAAAGAATTAAAAAAAAAAAAAAAACTCATTGTCATTGAGTCAATTCTGACTCAGCGAATAGAAACACATAAATTGCCAGAACTGACAAAAGAGGAAATAGAAAATCTGAACAGACGTATAGCAAATAAAAATAGTTCATTCAGTAACCAAAAACCTCTTGACAAATGAAGCTTAGGACTAGATGGATTCATTGCTGAATACTATTGAACATTTCATATAGAATAAACATCAATCTTGCTCAAATTCTCTAAAAAATAAAACGGAGTAAACACTTTGTAACACATTTTATAAGACCAGAATTACTCTTATTCCAAAGTCAAATAAAGACACTACAAGAAAAGAAAAGCAAAACAACTATAGACAAACATCCCTTATGAACACAGATATAAAATTCCTCAACAAATTACTAAAAATTTGAGTCCAACAGCATATTAAAATGATCGTACACCAGGATCAAGTAGGATTTATTCCAGGAATGGGACCTTGCTTCATCATAGATAAAGCAATTAATGTAATTCACCACATTATTAGAACAATGACAAAATAAAGAACACATGATCTAGACACAGAAAAAAAGCATTTACTAAAATTCAACACTGTTTTATGATTAAAAACTCAGTAAACTAGGAATAGGGTATGTGCTTAACATGAGGTATTTATGAAAAACCGCAGCCAACAATATACTTACTGTTGAAATACTAAACATCCCTCCCATAAGACCAGGCACGGGAAAAGAATTCCCACTTTCATCATTGCTATTCAACATTGTACTGGAAGTCTTACAGAAAGCAGTTAGACAAGAAAAAATAAAGAAAGAAAATGAGTCCAAATTGGAAAAGCAGACATGTTTATCCCTATTAATAGGTGAAATGTTTCTATATATACAAAATCCCAAATAATCCCCACACAAACACAGACACACACACGCACACACACACAAACTACTAGAGCTAATAAATAAATTCAAAAAAGTTGCAGGATACAAGATCAACACACAAAAATTAGTTGTTTCTACATACCAGCAACAGACAATCTGAAAAAGAAATTAATACATTTCCATTTACAATATCATCCAAAAATATGAAGACAAATAAATTTAACCAAGGAGATAAAATTAAAGAAAAAAAAATTTCTCACAGATCGACCAGTAAGCAACATCATCAAAACCAGAGAGAACACTGAAGTTATCAAGGGTTTCATTTTACTTGGTTCCACAATCAATGCTCTTGGAAGCAGCAGTAAATAAATCAAACAATGTATTGCACAGGCAAATCTGCGGCAAAATACCCCTCTAAAGGATTAAAAAGTGAAGATATCACTTTGAGGACTAAGGTGCACCTGACCCAAGCCATGCTATGTATTTTTTTTCTTTTATTTATTGTTTTTGAGAACATACACAGCAAAACATACAGCATTTCAACCATTTACACGTGTACATTCATTGACACCGATTACATTCTTTGAGTTGTGCAACCATTCTCACCCTCCTTTTAGAAGTTGTTCCTCCTCCATTAACATAAACTCACGGACCCCTAAGGTTTCTAATTTTCCAAGTTGCTGTTGTCACTTTTATATCTCATATAGATAGTTCTTAAAACAGCATAATGCTCAAGCCAGATATTTTCTACTCGTTAATCTATTGTTTAATTTGTCAATATTCAATATTCTTATTCAGTATTCGAGAATACTGAATATACCATGAACTGCCAAAAGAATGAACAAATCTATCTTGGAAAAGCAGAATGCTCCTTAGAGGAACGAATGACACGATTTCCTCTCACATATTTTGGATATGGTATTGGGGGAGGATAAGTGCCTGGAGAAGGACATCATGCTTGGTGAAGTAGAGGGTCAGCGAAAAAGAGGAAGACCCTCAACAAGATGGATTAACATGGTGGCTGCAACAATGGACTGAAGCATAACAACAATTGTAAGGATGGCGCAGGACTGGGCAGTGCTTCATTCTGTTGTACATAGGGTCACTATGAGTCAGAACCGACTCGATGGCAGCTAATAACAACAAATTGGTTTTGACATGACTTCAAGGGACATTTTTGGTTTAAGTTTTAAAGATTATATTAGAACAATAGTTTTAGGTGTTCCTTTAGCCTCCAGGATTCCAGAAAGTCTGGAGTTCATGAGAATCTGAAATTCTGCTCTGCATTTTCCTCCTTTTGATCAGGATTCTTCTATAGAATCTTTGATCAAAACATTCATTAGTAATAGCCAGGCATCTTCCAGTTCTTCTGGTCTCATGGCAAAGGAGGCAGTTGTTCATGGAGCCAATTAGCCACACATTCCTTGTCGTTGTTATTGTTAGATGCTGTCATGTTGGTTCCAACTCATAGCAACCCTATATACAACAGAACAAAACAGTGCCTGGTCCTGTGCCATCCACATAATTGTTGCTGTGTTTGAACCCATTATTGCAGCCACTATACCAATTCATCTCACCAAGAATCTTTTTTTGAGCTGACTCTCTACCTTACCAAGCATGATATCCTTCTCAAGAGGCTGGGCCCTCTTATAACGTCCAAAGTACATGACACGAAGTCTCGCCATCCTAGCTTCCAAGGAGTGCTCTGACTGTACTTCCTCCAAGACAGATTTTTATGTTCTTCTGGCAGTCCATGATATATTCAAGATTCTTCATCACCACCACAATTCAAAGGCATCAATTCTTTTTTGATCTTCTTTATTCCTTGTGCAGCTTTCACATGCATATAAGGTGATGGAAAATATCATGGCTTGGGTCAGGTGTACTTTAGCCCACAAAGTGATATCTTTGCTTTTCAACGCCGTAAAGATGTCTTTTGCAGCAAATATGCCCAATGCAATAGGTCATGTGATTTACTGACTGCTGCTTCTATGGACAGTCTATTCCTGACTCCTTCCTCTGTTTCTCCAGGCAAATAGAGACCAATTGTTGTGACTTGAATGGCCATTTGCAAGCTTTTAAGACACCAGGCACTACACAACTAACTAGGAGATAGAACAGAAGCAATAAACATGTTATTAGGCTAATTAATTGGGATAACCCATGAAACCATGACCATAAACCTCCAAACCAAGGAATCAAATCCCATGAGATATTTGTTTCTACATAAGCAGCCTCAGCAGCTACTTTTCTTTTTTTTTGCCATTGTTATATCTATTACACAACTTTTGCCAGTTCAACTTTTTACAGGTGTACAACTTATTGATAGCAATTATAATAACTGGCTGTACAACCCTACCCATATTCAGTGGAAATTTTCCATCAACTTTAACCACCTCCCCATTTCGCCCTTTCTCCACCCCTGGTAACCACTAATAAACTTTGGTCTCTATACATTATTATATAAGTGAGGTCATACAATATTTCTCTTTTTGTGACTCACTTCACTCAGCATTATGTTTTCAAGCTCTATCCATATTGTAGCATGTATCAACATGTTGTTTCTTCTACTTGCTCACCAAGCCATGGTGTTTTCAATTGCCTCATATGCATGTGCAAGCTGGATAATGAATAAAGAAGACTGAAGAATAATTGACACATTTAAATTATGATGTTGCCAAAGAATATTGAATATACCATGGACAGTCATAGAATGAACAAATCTATCCTGGAAGAACTACAGTCAGAATGCTCTTTAAAAGCAAGCATGGGAAGACTTCATCTCACTCACTCTGGCCATATTATAAGGTGGGACCAGACTCTAGAGAAGGACATTATCCTTGGTAAAGTAGAGTGTTAGTAAAAAAGAGGAAGGACCTCAACGAGTTCAAACATAGCAACAATTGTGAGTATGGTGCAGGACTAGGCAGCAACATGGAGATGAAAGACTTTTACATTGAAAACTACAAAATATTGTTGAAATAAATTAAATGCCAACTTAAAGATGTTTCATATTCATAAACTGGAAGACAATAGTGTTAAGATGGTAATATTCCCAAAGTTATCTACAGGTTCAATGCAATCCTCATCAAAAATCCAATGTAAACTTTTTTTGAAGAAATGAAAAAAAGAAAATCTCAAATTAATGTGAAATTGCATGGGGTTGCAAACAGTCAAAACAATATTGAAAAAAAAATTGGAGGGTTAACATTCCCAATTTCAAAACTTCCTGCAAAGTTATAGTTATCAAAACTGTGTGGTACTGGTATAAGGACAGATACATATACCAATGAAATAGGATTGATAACCCAGAAACATACCCAAACATCTATAGCCAATTTATTTTAAAAAGAGTGTCACTGGGAAAGAACAGTCTCTCCAAGAAATGGTACTGGGACAACTGGATAACCACATGTGAAGGAAAGAATTCAGACCACATTGCAATTTAATTCAAAATGGATCAACGGCCTATATGTAAGAGCTAAAACTATAAAACTCTTAGAAGAAAATGCAGGGGAAAATCTCCCTGGCCTTGTGTTTGACAATCTTCTCAAGATGTGACACCAAAAGCATAAGAAACAACAATGAAAAAAATAAATAAATTGGACTTTATCAAAATTTTAAAAACTTTATGCATCAAAGGGCTTTATCAAGACAGCCTACAGAAAATATTCCTAATTTATATATCTTATAAAAAGGTTTAGTATTCAGAATATCTAAAGAACTTTTGAACTCAACAAAAAGACAAAAAATCCAATTAAAAAAAAAATGACCAAAGTACTTGAATAGACAGTTTTCCAAAAAAAGATATACAAATGGCCAGCAAGCACATGCAAAAATGTTTAACATCATTGGTCGTTAAGGAAATAAAAATCAGAAATTACAATGAGATACTACTTCACACCTACTATCATAGCTATAATCGAACAAATGGAAAATCACAAGTGTCGATGAGAATTTGGAGAAACAGGAATTCTCATACACTGTTGGTGGGATTGTAAAATTTTGCTGCCCCTACGGAAAACAATTTGGTGGGTCCTCCAAATGCTAACTATATAATCATCATATTACCTAGGAATCCTACTCTTAAGTATATATTCAGAAGAAATGAAAACATATGTTTACACAGAAACTTGTACACAAATGTTTAAAACATTATTTATAACAGCCAAAATAATGGAAACAATGCAAATGTTCATCAACGGATAAACGGATAAACTGTGTTATATACATACAATGGAATATTATTTTGCTATAAAAATGAATGAAGTACTGATACATGCTACAAATTAGATGAACCTCTGTTGCAGCGGCGATGGTTGTCAGGGCTGCGGAGACAATAACCAATGCCACAACTCTTACAGAAAAGTGGGGCCAGGAGGGTCACTCTGAGGAGTCGAACCTCGGCTTCAGTCCCAGGAGTTTATTTGATAGTCAGTACAGCAAACAGCGAAGCAAATAACAGAACAATGGGCTTTCAGTGAATAAGTTTCGGGCAAGGGAGGAGGAATTCAGGTAAACAAGCTAATCAGTAACAGGTTTGGAAAAACAAGTTGTGACAAGTCTCAGCATGTTGGGGACAAGTCTCAACATGTTGTGCAGCATAGAGGCCTTTATACATCCATATTTTAATGGCACATATCCCCACATTTCCCCCCTTTTGTTTAGTTAATGGAATAAGAATCAAGAGGATTTTCACTGGTCCAACAAGTATCCATAAGGAGAAAGTAAAATTTTCTCTATGAGATAAAATCCAAGATTATCTCAGCTACTGTCTCCACACCTCAGGGCCTGGCGTCTTAGTGAGTCTTTGTGAGCCCAGCTATGGCTGGGGCACACTCCATATGTTTAAAGAGGAGAAGTAGCATAGCTATGAGTAACACCTGGACTTAGTTACCTAGATGGCGGCCATAGCAGGCTCTTTAAACTCATGGTGCTGGTTTTCCACTGGATACCATCTGGTTTTTCACCAGGTTGTTATTTAATGCCTGGGCTTAGTGCTCTTAGATGGAGGCCATTGCAGGCTCTTTAAACTCACGGTGCTGGTTTTCCACCAGATACCATCTGGTTCTTCACCAGGTTACTAAGTAAAAGCAATGCACTTATCAATTGCATAGCCGGAGTGAGCGGACTCAATGTGCCTTTCAGGTGTGCAAGACAATAGAGGATGATCTTATGAGGATAATATAATCCTCTGCACTAGTAATATCTTGATTGTTGGACCCATGGGTTTCCTTTGACTCTCATTTTGTAAGCTAAACACTAACTTTTAACATTCACTAAGATTATTATTCTTAAAGGCTCAAAGATTTATAAAGGCTCAAAGATTCATTAACAATCAAGCAAGCAATGATTTACACAGCTTCACTATTACTTGGAAGGGAATCACTAGGAAGGGCAATTTATACATCGTAACAGATTTAACAAACACTGATTTACACAAATTTACTATCAATTGGAAAGGAATCATCTAACTTAGAAATCTATCTATACAGAAGCATCTAACTCGGAGAAGCAGGAAATATAGAGGAATTTACACATAACAAATTTTCATTGGGAACTTACTGATTAACAAATTACAGGTAATTACTGATTATCAAAATAATAGCATAGGAAGGGCCTTCTTAAGAGGAGGTCCTTATTTTTCCCGTCTTCTGTTTAGGTAACTGGTAGCGAATGGTCCAGGTGTAGAAGGCCAACTTCTGTTGGTGATGGGAGATCTTCAGGGAGCAGAGACATCAGATGACTATAAAGAGGCACAAGACTATTAAACATCCTATAGCAAAAAGGATCCAGACACGGAGATTGAGTCCAGAGAACCAATGTGTGGAATTGAGCCAGTAGGCAAAATCATTAAGTGTATTAAGTGTAGCCTTATTAGACTCTGATTTTAATCTCAAGAGCTGTTCTTGTAATTGAAATTGTAATTTTTGAATATCACTTTTCAATGGAAAAGCGAAGCTAGCTAAAAGATTACTTTTAACATCCTTCCAGGATTCATTATATGGAAGGGCTATAACACAAAAGCGAGTGTATTCAGCGTCACAGGTTAGTTGGGAATGTTCCCATAGGGCTTCCTGTCGCTCTCCAAGCCAAAGGACTGAGGCTTCTAAAGCACCCAGATGCTTGAGAATCTCTTCATCGATATGTGCCATAGTTGGCATTTCAGAAGCAACATTTTGCATATAAGTGTTAAACTGCTGGGTGGTCTGAATAGATTGGGAGAGAGCTACAGCAGCGGTAGCTGCCATAGCGGCAATACCAGTGGCTGTGATAATAGAAGCTATGAGAATTCCAAAAAACCTTTTAGTTCGTATTTTCTGTAATGAATTAACAACCTGAGCGAGGGGGGAATATCTTGCCAAGGGCGTGTAACGTTAACGGGCAGCCAAAGGTGGCCTTTTTGTTGAAGATCAAATACAGAATTGATATTAAGAGTGGAGACATTTTGTCGGACAGACATGGAGTAATCTAAGTAGAGCCATTGGATAATGTTAACTGAAAAGAGACATTTATTTTAATGACATCTGGAGGACTAGAAGTTATCGCAAAAATGTATGGTCGACTCCACTGGACTGAGTCCAGTACAGCTAGATGGTGCCCGGCTACCACCGCTGACTGCTCTGACCAGGATCACAACAGAGGGCTCTGGACAGAGCTGGAGAAGGATGTAGAGCATAATTCTAACTCACAAAAAAAAAAAAAACAAAACAAAACCAAAAACAGATTTACTGGCCTGAAGGAGACTGGAGAAACCTTAAGAGTATGGCCCCCAGACACCCTTTCAGCTCAGAGGTGAAGTTACCTTCGAGGTTCACTGTTCAGCCTGGGAGTGGACAGCCCAGTAAAACTAAATGAGACTAACGAGGTACAGGAGTCCAGTGACAAGGGCCAGAAGGCAGAGGGGGAGTAGGAAGCTGATGATAAGGAACACAAGTTGAGTAAGGATACTGTTGATGTGTTGTGAGATTGTTAACCATTGTTATAGGGCAACATTTGTAGTAACTGTTAAATGGGAGGCTATTTTGTCCTGTAAGCCTTCATCCTGGGTGAGAATGGCAGCACAATTGGAAGAGCATAGTCAATGTCACTTAAATGTGTACGTAAAAAGTTTTGAAATGGTGTATCTTTGGCTATGTGTATTTTCACCAAAAAAAAAAAAAGCTGAGAATTCAGAGGGTTAAAATGTTGTGGGGTTGTTAACCAAAGTCATAAAACAGCATGTGTACTACTGTTACATGAGAAACTGTTCTGTAAGCCTTCACCTGAAGTACAATAAAATATTAAAAAAAAAAAAATGTATGGTCGAGACATGCATATAAGCACAGAGTCATTATGGTCATGGAGGGTCCACTTATTAGGGCCAGTGGAAGTCTCTTTTTGAAAGGTTCCTGTACGAAGAGTCCTTTCGTAAAAGGGGAGGCTTAATCGCCAAGAAAGGATTTTTAATGGAGAGAAATGTTCAGTGGAATATCATAAGTGGAGAATGGGTCTGGCTAGGCCAGGGTTCCAGGATTGAGAGTGTCCTTGATAATGGTATGGGGTTGCCCACTGCCAAGTAGAGCGATTTGGTAATAAAACTAGACCTCGAGGGCCCCAATTTTCTAGTGAAATATGGAAAGGGAGAGAGTATGAAGAAAAGTTAGTAGTTCGACAAATAACCCAAGTATTGATAGGGTCTATAAGAGATAGCTGTGGGTGTTGACATACAGGGATGGAAGGGGGTGAGTAATATAGGCACTGTTATTACTGAATATGCCATTAATGCCTATAGCTTTGATAAAAATGTTTAGAATAGGCTGGCTGTTTATAGGTATCATTGTAATAAATGTAATTCATATACCATTGTTCTAATATAGGTATGCACGCAGAAGCAGTGCACAGTTGGGTAGTAAAGCAGAAAGGAAGAGCATCAGCATCGAGTGTCCAATTTGTAGACAGTACAAACCATCCCTCCTCAGGGGAGTAAGTGGTTTGGAATAAGCCAAATATTGTCCACCAGTGACAGTAGTGTCACTGGAGGAAAGGGGGGTTCTGGTTCTTCCCAAGTAACCGGGTGGAAGACAGGGGGGCTAAGAACGTGATCCCAATAGGTATAGGTTGAAGCAGAAGTCATTAGTACTTGAGAAAAGAGGAGAAGAATACAAACCTGTTGAGAGTTAAAAGTCACAAGGGAGACCATGGCTAGAAACAGGTTATCAGGTGTAAGCGGGGCACCGGTAGCTGAGAGAACATTCTCAGCTTTAGAGGAGAGGGCTTGAAAACCTCCCCATATTACCAGCATAGTAGAGTTTTGTTGTTCATTCTCCTTCCCCGGAGGGGATGGCTGTATCAGGAATCGCTCTGGAATCCAATCGGCTGGCCAGGGGAAGGGTGGTGGCTGTCGCTGGGTCATGATATGGTTTTACTAGTTGAGCGGGAATCCAAAGTGGGCCTGTAGGAGACAAAAGAGCTGCATACCCTCGCCCCCAGGTTAATAATTCTACAGGTCCTTGCCAGACGGAGTGATTCTGAAGATCTTTATAGAGGACCTGTGGGCGAGGTTGGGTGTCAGAGGGGATAAAATGTCGTTCTGCAGCAGAACGACCATCTTTGGCAACCGATAAAAAGTTAAAGGTAAAGAGAGCTTTGGCAAGTCTTTCATTCTGGTCACATACTCTAGACCCATCATCTCCCCCCTTTTGTTTATTTAAGAGCTGTTTGAGAGTATGATGGGGACGTTCAGTTATGGCTTTCCCTTAAGGGTTAAAAGGAATGCCAGTGGTATGAAGAATATTCCAAGTGGCACAAAATTGTTGAAATTTAGCAGAAGTATATGCAGGACAATTATCAGTTTTAAGAGCTTGGGGACATCCCATAGTTGCGATGGCTTGGGTGAAATGACGACAGGCATGAGTAAAACGTTTTCCAGAAAGGGCTGTAGCACAAAGAAACCCAGAACATGTATCTATGGACACATGGAGATATATAAGTTTCCCAAAGGGAGGATAGTGTGTTACATCCATTTGCCACAATTGATTGGCTACTAGACCATGTGGGTTGATGCCAGCAGCAAAGGACGTGGGAGAAAAGCACTGGCAGTCAGGACAGGTGCGAACAACTTGTTGTGCTTCAGTAAGAGATAGAAAATTGCTTTTGAAGTCTCTGTGCATTTTGATGAAAGAAATTATGAGAAGTTCGTGCATTAGAAAAGGCAGAGCCAGCAAGCAAATCGGTGCGAGAATTGCCGTCAGAAAGAGGTCCTGGTAAAGGTGTATGACAGCGCATATGTACTACAAACAAGGGAGAGTTACAGTTATTAAGTAAGTTTTGAAGCCTTTTAAACTGAGTAGATAACTCATAATCGGAACTAAAGCGGAGAGTTGCATCGCTAATGTGTTGAATGGTGTGGATAACATAAGCAGAAACAGCAATTACATTGAACGGCATTGATTTAAAAATTTCAAAGGCAGCAACAGCTGCCGACAGCTCAGCACTCTGTGCAGTGAAAGCCTTTCGTGTAATGAAATGTTGCCAGGCACTGTCTGTTTGCCAACTGACTGCTCCTTTTTCAGTTTTTCCTGATCCGTCTATAAAGGTGGTAGGAACGTTAGCAAGAGGTGAAGGAGAAAGCATAGTAGAAAGTTGTAAAGGAAGAAGCTGAAGGGTAGAGAGTGGCTTTGAAATGGGATAAGAATAAATTATTTGTCCAGTAAAATCAGCCAAAGCTATCTGGAGCTCTTCAGAAGTGAGAAGAGCATGGTGAAAAGTTGTTTTTGTTACCCCAAAGTATATAAAATCAGGGTCAGAACCCAAAAGTTGTTTAGAGCGAGTACGCCCCTGCATTAATAGATTAATGAGCTGAGAGAAGTGTGTAAACAATTGTTGTGGAGGGCAATAAGGAAGAAAAAGCCACTCAAGTGCTCCAAAATCAGGAGTAAACTGACAGAGCACACCTGTAAGACTATGAGGAGTATTTAATAGGAGAAGGTTAACAGGATGATTTATCTGTAAACGAGTAAAAAATTTCTCTTTAATGACTTAGTTAACAAGTGTTAATTCATGGTGTGCATGGGGAGAGAGTGTTCTCATAGAGGTTAGAGCAGGGTCACCCTTAAGGGTCTCAAGTAAGTTGGTCAGCTGAGAAGTTGTTATACCGAGTGAAGGTCACAGACAATTAATATGACCAAGGATTTTCTGGAGGTCATTTAATGTCTCGGGAATTATAATTTCTGGTGTTTTAGGTCGAATGATATGGGTGTCAAGATAGTATCCCAAATACTGCCACGGGGTGAAAGACTGAACCTTTTCAGCGGCTACTTGTAAGCCAAAACCTTGTAACGCGTGTTGAACAGAGACAAGAAGTGAAATCAAGTTGTTCCTGTTTGGGATGGGCTAGAAGAATATCGTCCATATAGCGATATATAAAACAGGAGGGAAAGGCTCTTCGGACTGGTTTGAGAGCCTTATCAACATAATATTGACAGATAGTTGGGCTACTGACCATGCCCTGTGGGAGAACAGTTCACTCATACCATTGCATAGGATGACAATTATTCACAGAAGGAACTGAGAAGGCAAATTTAGCACAATCATCAGGATGGAGTGCAATGGTAAAAAAACAATCTTTAAGATCAATAATGATAATGTGATATGTTTGAGGGATACAGGCCGGATTGGGAACTCCTGGCTGAAGAGGCCCCATAGGGACAAGGCGTTGATTAACAGCCCGTAAGTCATGAAGGAGCCTCTATTTTTTGGATTTTTTGGGGACACAGAAAATAGGTGTATTCCAAGGGCTGCAGGAAGGCCGGATGTGTCCGGCCTCTAACTGTTCCTGGACAAGTTTTTTAAGGTGTTTTAATTTTTCTTCTTTAATGGGCCACTGCTCAACCCAAACAGGAGGGCCAGGTATCCAGGTTAATTTTAGCAGAGGGTCTGTTTGAGCAGTGGCCCCTTTGAAAAATCCTGAGGGGTGCCAATTTGAACATTCCACTGGTAGAGTAAATCTCGTCCCCATAACATAGCAGGTAAAGGAAGGATAAAGGGACAGATAGGAGTGGGCTGTCCATCAGGGCTATAGCAAACAATGGGAAGTGTACTTTGAAAAGGACACTGTGCTCCTCCAACTCCTGTGAGGGTTTCAGTGGTTTGCTTCTTGGGCCAAGAAGAGGTCCAGGAATCAGAGGAGAAGATAGCTACATCTGCCCTAGAATCCACGAGCCCTTTAAACATGCGATCATTGACCTGAACAGTAAGATATGGTCGGGAAGATTGTAACTTAGTAACCCAAAAAGCGTCAGTACTGCCGAAACCCCCAGCCTGTCTTGGGGTAGTGTGAGCAGAGGGGACTACAAAGGGAAGTAAAATTAGCTGTGCTATCTTATCAGAGGGAGTAATGTTGCAATAAGAAAGACTGGAAACCATAATTTTAATTTGACCTTCATAATCGGAATCTATTACACCAGGATGAACAGTTAGACCTTGAGATGTAATACTAGAGCAACCCATTAGGATTCCTAAATATCCTTGAGGTAGGGGTCCCCAAACCTGTGTTGCTATAAGAAAAACTTCTCCTGCATCATCTATTATACCCCCTTCTGTTAAGGGTAAATCTAGACCTGCACTCCCTTCCGTGGTTGCCTTTAAATCATTGACTCGCAAACGTTGCCGTTTGGAGTCTATGCTGTGGTCTCCACACTCCACACTTGGGGGCTCCCTGGATTTTTCGGGGCATGAGAGCTCTAACCCCTCTTCCTGTTTCCCGACATATGGCTGCTTTGATTGTTAACTTGAGACCTGCACTGACTACCCCAATGAAAGCCTTTACCACAGAGGGGATGCTTTTGGGTTGGAAGTTTAGTGTGGGCATTTTTGTTTTTTAACCTATGACAGTCCTTTTGAAAATGTCCAGGTTTGCCACACCCAAAACAGGTGGCAGTGGATGGACGGAGAGCTGCTGCTAATACTTGTGCCTATGAGTTTCTGTGCCAACATTTTGACATGCTCTAATCATTTCAGCTAGGTTAAGATTCTGCACCTTTAAGGGAGCTAAAACAGCCCGAGAGTCAGCATTAGCATTTTCATAAGCAAGCTGGAGACAAAGAACTTCAGCTGCTTATTGATTGTCTAGCTGTCGGGAAATGGCTGTTTGGAGACGCAACGTAAGGCTCATTTGCTGCTTGGCAAATAGTGGCAAATGAGCCGGTGGGCATTCTGTAATCAGGGATTTTACTCCAGGCTTTGGTGGCAGTGTCGGAGGCTTGACTGAATGCTTGCCTATTTATCTGGCTCTGGGCCTGAGGAGTGGAATAATTCCCAATACCCAGGAGCATGTCAAGACTAACAGGGATATTACGATTAAGATTGTCTATGGCATAAAGGTTACAATGCTCCTTGTACTCCTCACTCCACACACTAAATTGAGCAGGAGTTAAAACTCTTCGCATTAGGAGACTCCAATCCCAGGGGGTCATTTCAAAGCATTGTCCTAAACCTTCCACAATCCCTTTTGTAAAGGAACATTGTAAACCATTTTCTATCATGCTTTTACGAAGTTCCTTGAAAGCTTGATAGCCAAGGCTGATCCCCGAATGACAGGATAAGCAGAAAACCCCTCTTTCTCACAGCCCTCCCGCAAACATCTTTCCATAAGAGACTCATGTTGAGAGAAATCAGCCTTGGGAGGCGTGGAAAGAGGAGGGTCATAAACATTTTTTTTACTAGGGGAGGGAGCAGAAGGAGCTGCCTGTAGGGGCTGTAAAGCGAGGCAGCAGTGATGCCAAGGAATAAGAACTGAAGCAGGGATGTACATGCTACGAATGATGTTACCGATACATTCCCATGCTTCTACATTAAGGTTCCCCCGCAAGGGATACCAAGGACAGGCAGATTCAATTAAAGGCAGAAGTTGGGTAAGGGCTTCTTATGACACTTTAAGCTTAGAGGCCTTTAACAATCTCAACAACTGGATTTTGTGTTGACGCTGCTCAGGAGAAAGAATTCCCCATAGCGAGGAGGAATAGGAAAATGAAGGAAAGAATAATAGGAAAGCTCCTGGCCTGAAGCTGGAAATCCCTTGGGAGTGGTCAGGAAAGACCTGCCTCTCTGGGGCTAAAGCAGCCTGATCTGAGAGCGTTTGGGAAAATTCCATCCGCAGAAAAACCCTGCCGTTCTCAAGGTGTGAAGGCAGCCTAAAACGGACGTGTCCTACACTCACCACCTGAAGGGACTGCGTGCGAGGGTATCTACAGCTCTCCCCTCACACAGGGCACCATCTGTCGCAGCGGTGACAGTTGTTGGGGTGGCGGAGACAATAACCAATGCCACAACTCTTACAGAAAAGTGGGGCCAGGAGGGTCACTCTGAGGAGTCGAACCTCGGCTTCAGTCCCAGGAGTTTATTTGATAGTCAATACAGCAAACAGTGAAGCAAATAATAGAACAATGGGCTTTGGGTGAATAACAACAATTTCGAGCAAGGGAGGAGGAATTCAGGTAAACAAGCCAATCAGTAACGGGTTTGGAAAAACAAGTCGTGACAAGTCTCAACATGCTGTGCAGCAGAGGCCTTTATACATGCATATTTTAACGGCACATATCCCCACAAACCTCTAAAACATTTTGTTAAGTGAAATAAGCCATACATAAGAGGCCACATATTCTATGATTTCATTTATATAAAATGTTCAGAATAGGCAAATTTATAGAAACTGGAAGCAGATTAGTGGTTTCCAGGGAATAAGGGAACAGGTGGACATAAGGAGTCATTACTTAATGGGTATAGGGTTTTCTTCTGGGGTAATAATGGCCCTGGGTGGAATATGGCATAGTGGTTAAGAACTTGGCTGCTAACCAAAAGGGCAGCAGTTTGAACCCCCAAGCCACTCCCAGGGAACCCTATAGGACAGTTCTACTCTGTCCTGTAGGGTTGCTATGAGTCAGCATCAACTCTACAGCAATGGGTTTGTGTTTTTTTTTTTTTTTTAGAGGAGTGGCATAAGCCGTTTGCACTCAACTACTAACTTAAAAGTTTGACAGTTCAACTCTCAGCTGCACTGTGGAAGAAAGGCCTGGCAATCTTCTTCCATAAAGATTACGGTCAAGAAAATAAGAACAGTTTTAGTCTGTAACACATGGGGTCATCATGTCTTGGAACTGACTTCAGGGCAATGAGTTTTATTTACTTATTTATTTTTGGTGGTTACATAACATTGTGAATGCAGACAATGCCATTGAATTCTACACTTTAAATTGTATGGTATGTGCACTTAATCTTTAAAAAAAAGATATTTACACCACAATAAAGACAAAATATCCATCCGTCACTTGATGGAGGAGATCAGTGTTGATAATCCTCCAGCTTCTTTGAAAATGCACAGGAATATAATCAGAGCAGAAACTTGTGTTCAGTGTCTTGAATCTGCAGTCATGACAACTAATCTGTTCATTACATGGATGTAGTCTGTGACATAATAGACACATGGTATACATACAAACATAAACAGAGAGAAACAAACAAACTCAGTGACACAAAACAGCTTCCCAAAGCCACGGAAGGAGAAGTGTGGGGAAAGGAGAGGAGAGGTTTATTTAATTTATTACAAAAAAATATTTTAAAAAAATAGATATTTTAAAAATAGAAGATAGAAGAGACATGTTAATGGTGCCTTCTACTTTCTTGGAAACCCTGGTGGCCTAGTGGTTAAGAGCTACAGCTGCTGATCAAAAGGTCAGCAATTTGAATCCACCAGGTGCCCCCTGGAAACCCTGTGAGGCAGCTCTACTCTGTCCCATAGGGTTGCTATGAGTCGGAATCAACTCAACGGCTAAGGGCAGAACTCTCTTGAATGTTAAACCACATACTAGTTCCTACTGTTCCTAAAGTTTGGTTCTAGTTTTTCTTATGTTTCCTAAAATAGAAGAAATAAGTTCAGTAAATTTTGAACCCTTGTTACTGAAAGAACTGAAGAAAAATACCCTGATAATTAAATTTAATGGTTAATTTTCAGTTACTGATGAATTTAACTCTGAAACCTGATTGACAAGAAGATGTCTGAGATGAGAAGGTTTATGGTGGGACAATTTAAGACAAGAGAATGACAAACTGACAAGATTTTAAGATGTAGAACAGCCTTAGAGTATTTAAATAACAGAAGTCTTTTGATGAAATAAATACAATAGGACGAAAAAGGTAAAACATGAGGCTGGAAAAATACAAAGCACCAGCGATATATAGCTCCTTGATATTGAAAATGTTGAACATTGCTGGAGCCCTCTGATCCCAGAAAACAGTGAGAGTTAAAGAAATCCACTCCTCAGTGGCTACACTAAAGGGGTGTGGGGGATGCAGAGTGCACCAGGTGACAATGTCGGAGGGGGTGACACCAAAACGACTTGCTATAAATTTTTTTGCAGTGTTTCAGCAAAAATTTATTATTTTTTTTTCATTTTTTCATTTTTATTTTATTTATATTTTTATATATTTTATTGTACTTCAGGTGAGGCTTTACAGAACAAATACTTTCTCATGAAACAGTAGTACACATATTGTTTTATGACATTGGTTAACACCCCCACAACATATTAACCCTCTAACTTCTCAACCTTTTCTTTTTTTGGTGAAGATACACATAGCCAAAGATACACTGTTTCAAAAATTTCTACATGCACAATTCAGTAACACTGACTATGCTCTTCCAATTGTGCTGTTACTCTCACTTAAGATGAAGACTTACAGAAAATAGTTTCTTATTTAACAGTTACTACAAATGTTGCCCTATGACAATGGTTAACAATCTCACAACACATCAACAATATCCTTACTCAGCCTTCTGTTCCCTATCACCAGCATCCTTGTCCCATTCTGCCTTCTGGCCCTTATCACTGGACTCCTGTACCTCGTTAGTCTCATTTGGTTTTACGGGGCTGTCCACTCCCAGGCTGAATAGTGAACCTCAGAGGTAGCTTCACCACTGAGCTGAAAGGGTGTCTGGGGCCATACTCTCGAGGTTTCTCCAGTCTCCTTTAGGCCAGTAAATCTGGTCCTTTTTTTCTGAGTTAGAATTATGCTCCACATCCTTCTCCAGTTCTGTACAGAACCCTCTGTGTGATCCTGGTCAGAGAAGTCAGTGGTGGTAGCCGGGCACCATCCAGCCTTGGCAGCTGTCGACAATTAGTCCTTTGGACTAATCCTTTCCTTGTATCCTGTTCTCTTCATTCTCCCTTGCTCCCGAAGGGATGAGACCAGTGGAGTATCCTATATGGCCCCTCACAGGCTTTTAAGACCCCAGACACTACTCACCAAGGTAGAATGAAGAGCACTGCCTTTATAAGCTGTGTCATGCCAACTGAACTAGATGTTTCCTGAAACCATGGTTCCCACAGCCCTCCACCAAGCAATTCAGTCCCTCAGTGAGTTTGGATGTGTCTGTGCAGCTTCCATGGCCTTTCCTTGTACAACTTGTGCTGGTTTCCCCAGTATTGTGTACTGTCTCACCCTGTACCCAAGATACCACTTACTTATTGCCTATTTAGTACTCCCCCCCCCTCACCCCTCCCATCCCTGGTAACCAACAAAGATTGTTACATTTTGCGTGTGAACTTTTTCATGGGTTTTTACAATAGAGGTCTCATATAATATTTGTCCTTTTCCGATTGACTTATTTCACTCAGCGTAACGTCCTCCAGTTTCATCCATGTTATGAGATGCTTCACAGATTCATTGTTGTTCTCTCTCGTTGCATAGTACTCCCTTGTGTGTATGTACCATAGTTTGTTTATCCATTCATCTGTTGATTGGCATCTAGGTTGTTTCCATCATTTTGCTATTGTGAACAATGCTGCCATGAATATAGGTGTACATATGTCTATTTGAGTGAGAAATCTTATTTCTCTAGGATATATTCCTAGGAGTGGGATTGCTGGATTGAATGCTATGTTTATTTCTAGATTTTTGAGAAAGTGCTATATAATTTTCCAAAATGGTTGTCATTTTGCATTCCCACCAGCAGTACATAAGAGTTCCGATCTCCCTACAGCCCCTCCAACATTTGTTATTTCCAGTGTTCTTGATTCATGCCAGTAATGCTGGGGTGAGATGGTATCTCATTGCGGTTTTAATTTGCATTTCTCTAATAATGGCTAGTGATCACGAGCATTTCCTCATGTGTCTGTTGGCCATTTGAATGTCTTCTTTGGTGAAGTGTCTGTTCATTTCCTTTGCCCATTTTTTGATAGGATTATTTGTCTTTTTGTTGTAGAGGTGTTGGATTTTCTTGTAGATTATGGAGATTAGACCTTTGTCTGACTTGTACTGTCCAAAAATTTTTTCCCAGTCTTTAGGTTCTCTTTTTATGCTTTTGGTGAAGTCTTTTGAAGAGCATAGGTGTTTGATTTTTAGAAGATCCCAGTTATCAAGCTTATCTGTTGGGGTTTGTGCGTTGATGGTTATGGTTTGTATCCTGTTAATGCCATGTATTAAGGCCTGAAGTGTTGGTCCTATTTTTTCTTCCATAAACTTTATAGTTTTAGGCTTTATGTTCAGATCTTTGATCCATTTTCACGTAGTTTTTGTATATGGTGTGAGATATGGGTCCTGTTTCATTTTTTTGCAGATGGGTATCTAGTTTTGCCACTACCATTTGTTAAAAAGACTGTCTTTTCTCCTTTGATGGACTTTGGGCCCTTGATGAAGATCAGCTGACCGTAGGTGGATGGATTTACATCTGGGTTTTCCATTGTGTTCCGATGGTAAATGTAGCTGTCAATGTACCAGTAGCAGGCTATTTTGACTACTGTAGCTGTACAGTAGGTACTGAAGTCAGGTAGAGTGAGTCCTCCAACTTTGTTCTTTTTCTTCAATAGTTGTTTACTTATTCGGGGCTTCTTCCCTTTCCATACAAAGTTACTGATTAGTTTTTCCATCTCTTTAAAGAATGTTGTTGGTATTTGGATCGGGATTGCATTGTATTTGTAAATTGCTTTGGGTAGAAATGTCATTTTCATGATGTTGAGTCTGCCTATCCATGAGCATGGTATGTTTTTCCATTTATGGAGATCCCTTTGGGTTTTATACAGTAGTGTTTTGTAGTTTTCCTTGTATAGGTATTTTACATCCCTGGTCAGATTTATTCCTAAGTATTTTATGTTTTCAGGGGCTACTGAAAATAGTATTGTTTTCCTGATTTCCTTTTCATCATTCTCTTTACTGGTGTATAAGAATCCAACTGATTTATGAATGTTTATCTTGTATCCTGCTACTCTGCTAAATCTTTCTATTAGTTCCAGTAGATTTCTCATGCAGTCTTTAGGGTTTTCTATGTATAGTATCATATCATCTGTAAACAGGGACAGATTAACTTCTTCATTACCAGTTTGGATATCCTTTATTTCTTTTTCTCGCCTTACTGCTCTAGCTAGAACTTCCAGAACAATGTTAAACAGGAATGGTGATAAAGGGCATCCTTGTCTTGTTCCTGTTTTCAATGGAAATGTTTTCAACCTCTTTCCATTGAGAATGACATTGGCCATTGGTTTTGCATAGATGCCCTTTATTATGTTGAGAAATTTCCTTTCTATACCTATTTCATTGAGAGTTTTTATCAGGAACTGGTGTTGGACTTTGTCAAATGCCTTTTCTGTGTCAATTAAGATGATCATGTAATTCTTTTCTTTCCTTTCATTTATGTGGTGGATGATGTTGATTGATTTTCTAATGTTGAACCATCCTTGCATACCTGGTATGAATCCTACTTGGTCGTGATGTATTATTTTTTTGATATGATTCTGAATTCTATTGGCTAGAATTTTGTTCAGAATTTTTGCATCTATATTCCTGAGTGATATTGGTCTGTAATTTTCTTTTTTGTGACGTATTTGCCTAGTTATGGTATCAGCGTTATGCTGGCTTCATAGAATGAATTTGGAAGTGTTGCTTCCTCTTCTATGTTATGAAATAGCTTCAGTAGTAGTGGTACAAGATCTTCTGAAAATGTTTTGTAGAATTCTCCAGTGAAGCCATCTGGGCCACAGCTTTTTATGGTTGGGAGTTATTTTATTACCTTTTCAATCTCTTCTCTTGTTATGGGTCTGTTCAGATTTTCAACATCACTTTGTTGTAGTTTGGGTAGTCCATGTGTTTCTATAAATGTATCCATTTCCTCTAGATTTTCAAGTTTGTTGGAGTATAGTTTTTCATAATAATCTTTTATAATCCGTTTTATTTCAATTGGGTCTGTTGTAATGTCCCCCATTTCATTTCTTATTTGGGTTATTTGTGTCCTCTCCTGTTTTTCTTTTGTCAGTCTGGCCAGTCATTTGTCAATTTTGTTGATTCTTTCAAAGAACCAACTTTTGGTTTTATTTATTCTTTCTATTGTTTTTCTATTATCTATTTCTTTTATTTCTGCTCTGATGTTTACTATTTCCTTTCTTCCGGTGGTTGTGGGCTTTTTTTGCTGTTCTCTATTTGTTTGAGTTATGTAGTTAATGTTTTGATTTTGTCCCTTTTTTCTTTTTTGATATGTGCATCTATTGCTATAAATTGCCCTTTGAGGACAGTCTTTGCTGTGTCCCAAAGGTTTTGGTATGTGTTTTCATTCTCATTTGATTCTAGGAATTGTTTGATTCCATCTCTGATTTCTTCTATTACTCACTGATGTGTAAGCAGGGTATTATTCAGATCCCATGTAGTTGATTTTTTTTCCTTGCTCTTTCTAGTGTTAATTTCTACCTTGATGGCATTGTAGTCAGAGAAGATACTTTGAATTATCTGAAAGTTTTCGATCTTGTTGAGGATTGCTCTGTGGCCTAAGATGTGGTCTATTCTGGAGAACATTCCATGTGCATTGGAAAAGAATGTGTACTTTGCAGTGGTTGGATGGAGTGTTCTATATATGTCTATGAGGTCCAGTTTGCTGATTGTTCCCTTTAGGTCTTCTGCATCTTTGCTGAGTTTCTTCTTAGCTGTTCTGTCCTTTACTGAGAGTGGTGTGCTAAAGTCTCCTACTATTATTCTGGAAATGTCAATTTCTCTTTTCAGTGTTGTTAGAGTTTGTTTTATGTATTTTGGAGCCCTGTCATTGGGAGCGTAGATGTTTATTATGGTTAGGTCTTCATGATGGATCATCCCCTTAATCATTATATAGTGTCCTTCTTTATCTTTTACGGTAGACTTTGTTTTAAAGTCTATTTTATCTGAGATTAGAACTGCCACTCCTGCTCTTTTTTGGTAGTTGTTAGCTTGATATGTTTTTTTCCAACCTTTAACTGTTAATAAATTCACATCTTTGTTTCTAAGGCGTGTCTCTTTTAGACAGCATATTGATGGATCCTGTTTTCTTATCCATTCTTTCACTCTCCGTCTCTTTATGGGTGCATTGAGTCCATTTACATTCAGTGTAATTATTGATAGATGTGAGTTTGTTGCTGTCATTGCGTAGTGCTTTTTTTTGTGGTGCTGAAGTTTTCTTTGTTCTTCTTACTCTCTTGGACTGAGTTAACTTTTGTTTGTGGATTTTCTTTTTTCATTTCTTTTGTGTTTGTAGGTTTTGTTTTTGCCGAGACTTTATGTTTCTCATCTTTATTTTTATGGGTTGGTTTCTTAACTTTCTTTGTGGTTACAATCAATTTTACCCTTATCTTTCTAAGTTTTAAGCAGTCTACCATTACTTGGTATCGCCTTTCCTTCCTCTCCATTAGAACGTTCTATACCTATGCCATTTATTCCCTCTTTTTTTGATATTGTTGTCATTTATTGATTAACTGCTCTGATTCCCTGTTGTATTTCTTTTGTTTTTGGATAGTCCTCAATAGGTCATTTCCTAGAGTGGTACCTGGCTGTTACGATCCTGCGTCCTAGGTTCTGCCTGTGAGCTGAAGCTGTTTGTCCTCAGATTGAAGAACTCCCTCTTATAATTCTTGTAAGTATGGTTTGAATATTACATAGTCCCTTAATTTCTGTTTATCTGGAAATGACCTAATTTCACCATCAAATTTGAACGAGAGTTTTGCAGGATATATTATTCTTGGCTTACAATTTTTTTTTTTCAAGATTTTATATACGTCTTCCCATGGCCTTCTTGCCTGCATGGTTTCTGCCAAATAATCTGAACTTAGTCTCCTTGTTTCTCTTGTGTATGTGACTTCTTGTTTTTCACAAGCTGCTCTCAGGATTCTTTTTTGTCTTGGTTTTGGCGAGTGTGAATATGATATGCCTTGGTGGTTTTCTTTTGGGATCTCTTCTATATGGGGTTCGTTGGGCTTCTTGGATGGCCAGCTTTTCATCTTTCACGATATTGGGGAAGTTTTCTGTCAGCAGTTCCTCAATGATCCTCTCTGTTTTCTGTTTTCTCCCCGTTCTGGAATTCCAATCACTCATAAATTTTTGCTTTTAATTGTGTCCCACAGAACTCTCAATGTCTCATTTTTCTTTGTTCTTTTTTCTGAGTTTTCCTCAAACAGGGTTGTATCCAAGTGTTTGTCTTCAATTCCACTGATCCTGTCTTCCACAGTTTCAAATCTGCTTCTCAGCCCTTCTATAACATTATCCATTTCTAAAAGCTTCTTGTTTATCTTTTGGATTTCTAACTGTTGTCTTTTTAGAATTTCTATTTGTGAATTTATTTTGGCATTTTTTTCCTGTATCATCTTCCCAAATTCTTCCAATTTTTTGTCTGTATTTTCCATGAATTTGTCTATTTTTTCCTCATGTTTGTCAGCTTTTTGCCTCAGTTCTTGGAGAGTTACGAGTATTAGAGATTTGAATTCCCGATTAGGTAGTTCTAGTGCAGTTTCTTCCAGAAGAGAGTCATCTGGTGTTTTATTTTGGACGCCTACTGGAACCATCCTGTCCTGATTTTGTAAATGTTTAGATATTGCCTGCTGTTTCCGGGGCATTCAGTAGTTATCTTTCTCATTTATTGATTGTAAATTTATTTGTTTCGTCCCTCTTTTGAAAAAAAAATTGACTATGTCTGAGCAGGCAGACCATGTTTTCTTTGTTGTTTGCTCGTCTGTGCGCTCAATACTTTTCGCCTCCTTCTCCAACTGGCAGGGTCACTCACTCAGATATGGTACAGCAGTGCAGGTCTAGCCGAAAATGAGTTACTGGGACGGGTTGTTTGTGGCACTTACTACAGCCATCAGAGTGAGTCTGTAATCAGTGCAGGGCAGGTTCCTGTATGCCTTGCCCGTGCTGCTTGGTGGTGTGATGTCAAGCGTACGGTGCGGGTAGGCAGGTTGCAGTGGGGAGATTGTTATGTGTGGAGCTAAGATGGATATGGGAGAGAGGAAAGAGGAACAATAGCCAAGAACATAGAAACAAGAAAGGATGCTAGGTGAGTTTGCCGTTGGAATGGAGAGATGAGAGACTATGAAATGGAGAGATACAGAAAGGGGAAGAGAAAGAAAAGAAAATGAATAAAAATCGAAAAAGTTAAAGAACCGCAAAGTTCCCAGGGATCCCACTGGTGCAGCTATGAGGTCTGCGGAAGTCGCACTCTGGTGTTGCAATACAGTCTGGCTAGAAGGCGTAGAGGTATACAATGCCTTGTATTCAGGTATCAGAAAGAAAATGAAGATATAGAGGGATGAAAAACTGAACAATGAAGAAAAACAAAAAGGGAAAAAGAGGGTAACTGAAACAAAACAAATTAAAAAAAAAAAAAAAAAGGACAAGAAAGGCCCCCCAAAAAAACAGAAAAAAAAAACCCAATGAAAAAAGAAATGCGCTCAGGGATCCCTCTGCATTCTGTGGAAGCTGAAGGGGAGTTCCTTGCCATGCAGCTCTGCCTGGCCAGAAAGGTCTCCCAACTCAAGAAAAGGAAAAGAAAACAAAAAACAATTCAAAACGAACAAACGAACAAAAGCCCCGGGATCCCACCAGCATGGTAGCCCAGATCGGGAAGCAGTTCCACACTCAAATGGAGCTCCGCAGTCCCTCAGAAAGAAGCAAATATGGCGCACAGAGCCAGGCACTCGAGTAAAAGGAGGGGGAGGCGGTGAGAGGCAAGAAATCAAAAGAAGCAGAGAAGAAAAAAAGCAACACCAGCAGCCAACAAATGGCACTCAGAGAGCCAGCCAGTGCGGCTGGTGTTTCTGGACAACAGACTGTGTCCGCAGGAAGCAGAAGAGGCCAAGTGCGGGTGATGAAAGGTAGAGAGTAGGAAAGCGTGTATCACAAATTACTGGCGCTGTGCAGCCCCTCAGGAAGAAGCAAAGATGGCGCACGGAGCCAGGCACTCGAGTGAAAGAAGGGGGAGGTGGCGAGAGGCAAGTGAGAAATCAAAAGAAGCAGGAGAAAAAAAAAAAAGCAACACTAGCAGCCAACAAACGGCACTCAGAGAGCCTGCTAATGCGGGCTGGTGTTTCTAGACAAGAGAATGTGTCCGCGGGAAGCGGAGGGGGCCGAGAATGGGTGAAGAAGGGTAGAGAGTGGAAAAGCATATATCACAAATTGCTGGCACTCTGCAGCCCCTCAGGAAAAAGCAAAGATGGTGTACGGAGCGAGGCACTCGAGCTAAAGGAGGGAGAGATGGCCAGAGGCAAGGAAGAAATCAAAAGAAGTGGAAAAAAGCAACACCAACAGCCAACAAATGGCACCCAGAGAACTTCCCACTTGGGTGTGTGGAATCCAAGCAGCCAGCACTTCCTGGTCAAGAGACTGTGGCCGCGGGAAGCAGAGGAGGCCGACCCAGGGTGAAGAGGGTGTGGGGGTGGGAAAGTGCACACCTCAAATTACTGGTTGTTTTGTCTTCCACTGGACGCTCCGTGAGGCTGCTTTCTCGTACTCCCGTTTGCTGGTCTCCGATAGGAGTCCAAGATGGTAGATCTGCGCTGCGTTAGTTGGTAGGGGTCCTCTGCATGAATCTCTCTTCGCTCTCCATTCTCTGTCAGTTTTATCACTCCATTTGGTGCTTGGCTGAGTTCTTCATCTCTTCATTTGAGGTTTTAGAGTTTCAGGATTGTTGTATTCTCTGTTAGGCTTAGTTTTTCTGATCTTTGCTGTGGAGGGACAGCACGGTGCTTCTGCCTAGAGCGCCATTTTGCCAGAATTCAGAAATTTATTATTTTTTATAAAAAATATCCCTGTAGTCTGTTATAACAACAAAAACACTTTTCATAAGCCAAGCTTATGTGAATTAATACACCTACAACGCTAAAACTCTATATTAAGTTACTTTTTGAACCTTCTCACGCCCTTAGATCAGTGATGTCATTGTTACCCCATTTCAATGACTCTTCGAATCATGTGGTCTGGTCTGCATTCACTACAAGCATGTGCTGTTGTTTATATTGCTGCAGGTATTTTTACATTAGCTGATTTTATCCAATTTTTCTACTGTTCTAGCTACAATTTTATGTAAGTACTATTAGTGAACCTATATCCATCACTTTTCTGAGAAGTAATAAAGGAGAAAAATCAAAAAAAGCAACTGCTTAGTTATTAATAACGTAACAATGTTGTAATTCAACATAGAAAGATTTTACAAACAATTTTGTTGTTAGTATTCATATAATCTAACAAATATTACGTTTAAGCAGTTTGCAATAATATTTGTCAAATATTATGCTATGATTAAAATGATAATAAACGTTGCTAAGTATTATATAGATGTTCTGGTATTGGTGGAGGTCCACGGGCGGAAGGAGGTGATGCCATGAGTTACCAAACTGGGTGAAACCAACCTTAGTGATGCCACTGCCACCTCCCAACCATTTTGTGTCTGAGAAACTTAATTATAGGAGGAAAAAAAATCCTTTTCATATAAGACTCATGTCTGCATCCTTAGAGTTTCCTGGGCTTTACGTAAGTTTTGCTGAAGCAGACTGCCACATCTTTCTTCCATGGAGCAACTGGTGGGTTCAAACCACCGAGCTTTCCATTAGCAGTCAGTCGCTTAGCCACTGTACCACCAAGCCAGACACAGACTCTGCAAATTTCTTTTATTTTCCTCAGAAATAATTAGCTGATCTGTTTGTCCTAAATGATCAATCACTAAAAAATACCCACTAATAGGACTAGATCAAATTTTAGTTAAGCTTTTTTTTGTTCTCCCAGGCTCCTGAACTTTGACATATCCTTAGCTTTTGGCAGCAAAGAAGTTCTCGTTAATGAACTTTTCTGTAAATACGCTGACATCTGGGTAAAACAGTTTCTGATATACTGTCTACTTAGAAATCTGGTTACAGAACGTAAATTAGAAAATTCTCATTATAGTGAACAAATTTAAGCTGTGAGAAAATGAGAATAAAATTAAGAAGAAAAGAGGACCTAGCCCCTAGCCTTAAGGCATTTCTTCATTTGTCTGAGACCTTGATGGCAGGCAGCCTACTATGACACAGGAGGGAAACCAGGTGGCCTAAATATCATGTCGAAAAAGTGAAATCCTTGTAACTCTTCTTATTTTGTTCTACTTTTATCTTTAATTTGCTCCCAAATAAAATCATAATTAATGCTAAGTATTCTCTATATCTCATCGGCATGTCGCTTTCCTCCCAGTAAACCACACACACACACACACACACACACACACACACACACACAAAGCAAAGCAGTTGCTGACGAGTCAATTCCAACTCACGGCAACCACGTTTCAGAGTACAACTGCACTTCAAAGAGTTTTCACTGGCTGTGACCTTTCAGAGTTGACCATCAGGTCTTTCTGAAAGGAACCTCTGGGTGGATTTGAACTGTCAACCTACTGGTTAGTTGCCAAGTGCTTAATTTTTTGTGCCACAAAGGAACTTCATTTTCTCTGAGTAGTCTTCATTTAATGTCATAAAATTCGATCAGGTACTACTAAAATATGTTCCAGTAGCAAGCCCTACACATATTTTGAAGTTTATCTCATTCTTTTTTCACCTATGAAATGCCTATATTCGGTATCCTTTACCAGACAGTGAATTTGTAGCTCTGTTCCCTCACCTAATAAACAAAAACACGGCGTCTCACATAATACAGCATTGTAAATGCTTGTTTTACAAATTATTAAAATGTAGAGAGAAAAACAAGTTGGAAGGAATGATAACAAGACAAGTTCAGTTTGTAGCATAATAAATTTGAGGTACTCATTGGATACTCAAGTCAACACAATGGGAAAGAAAATTTAAGGTCTTTCAGTCTAAGTGCCTACATATTCTGTGTTAATTCATGTAGTCTTCTGAAAGTTAACCAAATCTAAGTGGGGTGGGTGACAAAAAAAAAAGAACACTTCAAAATTCAGAGTGTTGTAAGTGAAAGAAGAGTTTTATCTTCTCCCAAATTAAATTGCTCCAACTACAAGACATGGAGATTTTAATAATTTATCACTTAGTATGTACTATCAGTTACTCTATGCCTTAATATAACCACTTTGATAGGTAACAAAAAATAAAAATCCAACAACCAAATACCTAATACTCAATAAAAAATGTTTTTTTCCACAACTCTTCCATACTGCCAAGAGTTTTAAGTCTTCTAATTTACAGAAATATGGAATCAATCTGGGCTACCTAGAGATTTAAGAAATACTAGAAGTGAATACAGATATAAAACATTGATCTTTTACTTTATTAATTCCACCTTTTAGTTCTTTTTGAAAATTATACTTCATATCAAATTATTATTATAGTCCTTTTCAAAAAGTTTTAGGATAATACTGGATGTTTCATCACACTCAATTAATTATTATACCCGTCATGTAAGTCCATGTCAGATAGCGTCCTATTTGTACGTTCTGAAATAAAAGGTCCCGGATGCGCGGTCAACATTGTGGACTAGTCAGACGCTTCCTATATCCCTCTTACAACAAAGACCTGGAAAAACAAGTGATTTGATTCTATGTGAACATCTGACAGCCCTGAACAAGGCAAGGTTAAGAAATCCATCTGTCTTACCGGAGAGGAAGATGGTTTGGAAGAGATGAGGAGCGCTAGAGCCGCGGCAGCGACACAGCACAGACACAGCAACGGCAGTCCGCAGTGAAGCAGGCAAACAGCTGTACAGTGCGTGCACTCGAGAAGCAGTTTCCACATCGAGAGAGACCGGCAGCAGAGATTCTGCTTGGATACTCCGACACTGAAGAGCAGCTCCCAAGAGACTAGGGTAAGTACATCCATGCACTCTTTCGTGGTGAGTTAAAAAAAAAAAAAAAAAAAAAGCCCATTTGGGAAAAACCTCTCTCCCTTTTACCTCCTATCATTGTGCTCCACATTGGATTTGGGAGAAACCTCTCTCCCTTTTACCTCCTACCTCTGTGCTCTCCACTGGATTTGGGAAAAACCTCTCTTCCTTTTACTGCCTCCCTCCCCGCTCTGCACCAGGAGTCCACTGGGCCAGAAACAGATCCCAAAAGGTGCCTTGACCCATTCTCCTGGCCTTGGAGAGGGAACAAATAAACTGCTGACTCCCCTAGGCCAGGAGCACAGGGTCAGCACTACTCCTTTGCTGCCCACATAAATCAGGGATCTGCGGACTCTGAGTGCTATAAACCCCTGTATAGACTTTTGGGGACCAATATTAATGGCATTGACCCTTACTATCACAGTACAACAGGGCTGATTTAAGCTTAGAAAAATAGGAGTAAATACTAAGGTAACCAAAAAGGAATCTAACAATCCTACAAATAAAAAAAACTAGAAAAACATAAAGACCCAGCAAACACAAAATCTACAACAAAGAAAAAGATGAAAAAGCTATATAAAGAAAAATGATTCAGCACAGAAAATCGAGAACAACGAAACTGTGAACAACATACAAAAAGAAATATCAGGATGACAGCACTAAACTCATACCTATCAATAATTACACTGAATGTAAACGGACTTAATGCACCAATAAAGAGACAGAGAGTGGCAGATTGGATAAAAAAGCATGATCCATCTATATGCTGCCTACGAGAGATGCACCTCAGACTTAAAGACACAAACAGGATAAAACTCAAAAGATGGAAAAAAATATATCAAGCAAACAACCCTCGAAAAAGAGCAGGAGTGGCAACATTAATCTCTGACAAAATAGACTTTAAAGTAAAATCCACCACAAAAGATACCGAACGGTACTATATAACAATTAAAGTGTCAACACACCAGGAGGACATAACCATAATAAATATTTACGCACCCAACAATACGGCTCCAAAATACATAAAACAAACCCTAACAGCTCTGAAGAGAGAGATAGACAGCTCCACAAAAACAGTAGGAGACTTCAACACATCACTTTCGGTGAAGGACAGAACATCCACAAAGAAGCTCAACAAAGACACAGAAGAGCTAAATGCTACAAACAACCAACTTGATCTCATAGACATATACTGAACTCTGCACCCAACAGCAGCCAACTATACTTTCTTTTCCAACCCACATGGAACATTCTCCAGAACAGACATCTTGGGCCATAAAGCAAGCCTTAACAAAATTGAAAACATTGAAATACTACAAAGCAACTTTTCTGACCATAAAGCCATAAAAGTTGAAATCAACAACACAAAAAGCATGGAAAAAAAATCAAACACGTGGCAACGGAACAACACCTTGCTCAAAAACTACTGGGTTATAGAAGAAATTAATGACAGAATAAAGAAATTCATAGAATCAAACACGAATGAAAACACATTCTACCAGTACCTTTGGGACACAGCAAAAGCAGTGCTCAGAGGTCAGTTTATAGCAATAAATGCACCCATCCAAAAACAAGAAAGGCTCATAATCAACGCACTAACCCTACAACTGGAACAAATAGAAAGAGATCAGCAAAAGAAGCCCACAGGTGCCAGAAGGAAAACAATAATAAGTAGAGCAGAATTAAATGAAACAGAGAACAGAAAAACAATTGAAAGAGTTAACAAGTCCAAACGCTGGTTCTTTGAAAAGATCAACAAAATTGTTAAGCCACTGGCCAAACTGACAAAAGAAAAACTAGAGACGAAGCAGGTAACCCGTATAAGAAATGAGATGGGTGATATCACAATAAACCCAACTGAAATTAAAAGAATCATAACAGAATACGATGAAAAATTGTACTCTGACAAATTTGAAAACCTAGGGGAAATTTCCTTTAGGAAACTCACTACCTACCTAAATTAACACAGAGGTGGAACAACTAAATAAACCCATAACAAAAAAAGAGATTGAAAAGGTTATTAAAAAACTGCCAACAAAAAAAAAAAGCCCTGGCCCAGATGGCTTCACTGGAGAATCCTACCAAACTTTCAGAGAAGAGACAATACCTCTTCTAGTAAAGGTATTTTCAGAGCATAGAAAAGGATGGAAGGATGGAATACTCCCAAACTCATTCTATGAAGCCAGCATAACCCTAATACCAAAACCAGGTAAAGACACCACAAAATAGAAAATTACAGACCAATATCCCTCATGAATATTGACACAAAAATCCTTAACAAAATCTTAGCCAATAGAATTCAGCAACATATCAGAAAAATAATTCACCACGACTGAGTGGGATTTATACCAGGTATACAGGGATGGTTCAACATTAGAAAAACTATCAACGTAATCCAGCACATAAATAAAACACAAGAACCACATGATCTTATCAAACGACGCAGAAAAGGCATTCGAAAAGTCCAAAACCCATTCATGATAAACCTCTCAAAAAAATAGAAATAGAAGGGAAATGCCTCAGTATAATTAAGAATATTTATACAAAACCAATAGCCAACATCATCCTGAATGGAGAGACTTTGAAAGCATTCCCCCTGAGAACAGGAACCAGACAAGGATGCCCTTTATCACCACTATTATTCAACATTGCGCTGGAGGTCCTAGCTACAGCAGTTAGACTAGAAAAAGAAATAAAGGGCATCCAAATAGGTAGGGAAGAAGTCAAAGTATCTCTATTCAAAGATTACATGATCTTATACATGGAAAACCCCAAGGAATCCACAAGAAAACTACTGGAACTAATAGAAGATTTCAGCAAAGTATCAGGATACAAGATAAACATACAAAAATCAATTGGATTCCTTTACACCAACAAAAAGAACCTTAAAGAGGAAATCACCAAATCAATATCATTTACAATAACCCCCCAAAAGATAAAATACTTAGGTATAAATCTAACTGGAGATGTAAAAGATCTTTACAAAGAAAACTACACAACACTACTGCAAGAAACTAGAAGAGACCTGCATAACTGGAAAAATACACCTTGCTCATGGATAGACAAACTCAACATAGTGAAAATGTCAATTCTACACAAAGCAATCTACAGACAAAATGGAATCCCGCTCCAAATTCCAGCAGCGTTTTTTAATGAGATGGAGAAACAAATCACCCACTTCATTTGGAAAGGGAAGAGGCCCCAGATAAATAAAGCACTACTCAAGAAGAAGAACAAAGTGGGAGGCCTTACACTACCTGATTTTAGGACCTATTATACTGCCATGGTAGTCAAGACAGCCTGGTACTGGTACATTAACAGATACATAGACCAATGGAACACAGTTGAGAATCCAGATATAAGCTCATCCACCTATGAGCAGCTACTATTTGACAAAGGCCCAAAGTCCATTACTTGGGGAAAACACAGTCTCTTTAACAAATGGTGCTGGCATAATTGGATATCTATATGCAAAAAACTGAAACAAGACCCATATCTCACACCATGCACAAAAACTAACTCAAAATGGACGAAAGACTTAAATATAAAATCAAAAACGATAAACATCATGGAAGAAAAAATAGGTACAATGCTAGGAGCCCTAATACATGGCATAAACACAATACAAACCATAAGTAACAACGCACAAGCACCAGAAGAAAGACTAGATAAATGGGAGCTCCTAAAAATCAAACATTTATGCTCATCCAAAGACTTCACCAAAAGAGTGAAAAGACAACCTACAGATGGGGAAAAAATTTTTAGCTATGACAAATCCAATCAGCATTTAATTTCTAAAATCTAAAAGATACTCCAAAACCGCAATGGCAAAAAGACAAATAACCCAATTAAAAAATGCGCAAAGGATATGAACAGGCACTTCACCAAAGAAGATACTCAGGCAGCTAACCGACACATGAAAAAATGCTCAGGATCATTAGCCATTAGAGAAATGCAGATCAAAACTATAATGAGAGGAGATTCTGGCAAGATGGCGCTCTAGGCAGAAGCACCACGCCATCCCTCCACAGCAAAGATCTGAAAAACTAAGCCAAACAGAGAATGCAACAATCCTGAAACCCTAGAACATCAAATGAAAAGATAAAGAACTCAGCCAAGCACCAAATGGAGTGAGAATACTGAAAGAGAACAGACAGCGAGGAGAGATTCATGCAAAGGTCCCCTACCAGCTAACGCAGCACAGATCCTCCATCATGGACTCCTATCGGAGACCAGCAAATGGGGGTATAAGAAAGCAGCCTCACAGAGCGTCCAGTGGGAGACAAAACAGCCAGTAACTTACACTGTGCGCTTCCCAACCCCCACCCCTCTTTGCCCCAGCTCGGGCTCTTCTGCTTCCCGCGGCCACAGTCTCTTGACCATGAAGCGCCGGCTGCTTGGATTCCACACACCCAAGCGGGTGCCTCTCTGGGTGCCATTTGTTGGCTGCTAGTGTGGATTTTTTTTCTGCTTCTTTTGATTTATCACTTGCCTCTTGCAGCCTCCCCCTCCTTTTCCTCGAGTGCCTGGCTCCGAGTGCCATCTTCGCTTCTTCCTGAGGGGCTGCGGGGCTCCATTCGAGTGTGCAGCTGCTTCCCGGTCTAGGCTGCCGCGCTGGTGGGATCCTGGGGCTTTTGTTCGTTTCTTCCTCTGCTTCCCGGAGCCACGGTCTCTTGACCGGGAGACGCCGGCTGCTTGGATTCCGCACGCCCAAGTGGGCGGCTATCTGGGTGCCATTTGTTGGCTGCTAGTGTTGCTTCTTTTTTCTGCTTCTTTTGATTTCTTTCTTGCCTCTCGCCGCTCCCTCCTCCTTTTGCTTGAGTGCCTGGCTCTGGGCACCATATTTCCTTCTTCCTGAGGGGCTCCAGGGCGCCGGCAAATTGTGATATACGCTTTCCCACTCTCCACCATTCTTAACCCACACTCAGCCTCCTGTTTCCCACAGACAGTCTCTTGTCCAGAAACACCAGCCTGCACTGGCTGGCTCTCTGAGTGCCGTTTGTTGGCTGCTGGTGTTGCTTTCTTTTTTTTCTTCTGCTTCTTTGGATTTCTTGCTTGCCTCTCGCCGCCTCCCCCTCCTTTCGCTAGAGTGCCTGGTTCCGTGCACCATCTTTGCTTTTTCCTGAGGGGCTGCAGAGCTCCATTCAAGTGTGGAGCTGCTTCCCAGTCTGGGCTGCCGCACTGGTGGGATCCCGGGGCTTTTCTTCGTTTTGAATTGTTTGTCTGTTTTCTTTTCTTTTTCTTGGGTTGGGAGCCCTTTCAGGCCAGGCGGAGCTGCGTGCCAGGGAGACTCCCCTTCAGCTTCCACAGATGTGCGGAGGGATCCCTGAGGACATTTCTTTTTCGTTGTTGTTTTTTTTTTTTTCCCAGTTTTTTTGGGGGGGCTTTTGCGTTTTTTTTTTTTTGTTGTTGTTGTTGTTTTATTTTCTTTTCCCTTTTTTTTCCACTTTTTCTTTCTTCATTGCTCAGTCTTTCGTCTCTCTATATCTTCTCTCTCTTTCTGATCTCTGAATACCAGCCATTGTATGTCTCTGCGCCTTCTCGCCAGGCTGTGCTGAGACACCTGAGAGCAACTTCCCCAGACAGCATAGCTGCATCGGTGGGATCCCTGGAAACTTTGTGGTTCTTTAACCTTTCTTATTTCTATTTGTTCATTCTTTTCTTTTCTTCCTCTTCCGCCTATTTTTCTCCATTTCATAGTCTCTCAACTTTCCATTCCAAAGGCAAGCTCCCCTAGCATTTTTTTTCTTTGTATGTTTTTTGGTTCCTGTTCCTCTCTCCTCTCTCCCATATCCAGCTTAGCTCCACACATAACCATCTCCCCGCTGCTTCCTGCCTACCTGCACCGTTCGCTTCACATCACACCACCAAGCAGTGCAGGCACAGCCTACTGGAACCTGCCCAGCACTGATTACTGACCCACCTGTTGGCTGTAGTGAGTGCCACAAACAACCCGTCCCAGTGGCTCCTCTTCAGCTAGGCCTGCCCTGCTGTACCACATCTGAGTGACTGAACCTGCCAGTTGCAGAAGGAGGCGAAAAAAACTGAGCGCACAGACAAGCAAACAACAAAGAGCACGCAGTACGCCTGCTCAGAAATACTAAGATTTTTTTCCTTTTTTTTAAAAAAGGGACAAAATAAACAAATCTACAATCAATAAACGAGAGAAATATCTACTAAATTCCACAAAAAGAGCAAACAATATCAAAACATTTCCAAAAACAGGACAGGATGGTTCCAGTAGGCATCCAAATTAAAACACCAAATGACTCTCCTGTGGAAGAAAATGCACTAGAAGTACCTGATAGGGAATTCAAATCTCTAATACTCGGAATTTTCCAAGAACTGAGGCAAAAAGCTGACAAACAGGAGGAAAAATAGACAAATTCATGGAAACTACTGACAAAAAATTGGAAGAATTCAGGAAGATGATGCAGGAACAAAATGCCAAAATAAATTCACAACTAGAAATTATACAAAAATAAGAATTAGAAATCCAAAAGGCAAACAACAAGATTTCAGAAATGGATGATGTCATAGAAGGGCTGAGAATCAGATTTGAAACCATGGAAGACAGGATCAGCGGAACTGAAGACAAACACTTGGATACAACTCTGTTTCAGGAAAATTAAGGGAAAAAAAATCAAGAGAACTTGAGAGTTATGTGGCACACAATTAAAAGTGAAAATTTATGAGTGATTGGCATTCCAGAACAGGGGGAGAATACAGAAAACATACAGAGGATCACTGAGGAACTGCTGACAGAAAACTTCCCCAATATCATAAAAGATGAAAAGCGGGCCATCCAAGAAGCTCAACGAACCCTATATAGAAGAGACCCCAAAAGAAAATCACCAAGGCATATCATATTCACACTCGACAAAACCAAAGACAAACAAAGAATCCTGAGAGCAACTCGTGAAAAACAAGAAGTTACATACAGAGGAGAAACAATAAGACTAAGCTCAGATTATTCGGCAGAAACCATGCAGGCAAGAAGGCAATGGGATGACATATATAAAATCTTGAAAGAAATAAATTATCAGCCAAGAATAATATATCCTGTAAAACTCTTTCAAATTTGATGGTGAAATTAGGTCATTTCAAGATTAACAGAAACTAAGGAAATATGTAAAAGTCAAACCCAACTTACAAGAATTATTAAAGAGACTTCTTCGATCTGAGGACAAACAGCTTCAGTCCACAGGCAGAACCTAGGACGCACGATCGTACGAGCCAGATACCAATCTAGGAAATGAACTCTCGAGGGCTATCCAAAACCAAAAGAAATACGACAGGGAAACAGAGCAATCGATGGATGACAACAACATCAAAACAAAGAAAGAGGAAATAAACGGCATAGGTATAGAACCTTCTAATTAAGAGGAAGGCAAGGCAATACCAAGTAATGGTAGACTGCTTCAAACTTAGAAAGATAAGGGTAAAATTGATTGTAACCACAAAGAAAATTAACAAACCAACTCATAAAAATAAAGATGAAAAACATAGTCTCAGCAAAAACAAAGCCTACAAAAACAAAAGCAATGAAAAAAAAATCCACAAACAAAAGTAACTCAGAACAAGACAGTAAGAAGAACAGAGAAAACTTTCGCACCATAAAAAAAAGCACTACAAAATGACAGCACCAAACTCACATCTATCAAGAATTACACTGAACGTAAATGGACTGAATGCAGCCATAAAGAGACGGAGAGTGGCAGAATGGATAAGAAAACAGTATCCATCAATATGCTGTCTACAAGAGACACACCTTAGAAACAAAGATGTGAATTTATTAAAAGTCAAAGGTTTGAAAAAACTGTATCAAGCTAACAACTACCAAAAAACAGCAGGAGTGGCAATTCTAATCTCAGATAAAATAGACTTTAAAACAAAATCTACCATCAAAGACACTATATAATGATTAAGGGGACAATCCATCATGAAGACATAACCATAATAAACATCTACGCACCCAACGACATGGCTCCCAAATACATAAAACAAACTCTAACAACACTGAAAAGAGAAATTGAGAGTTCCACAATAATAGTAGGAGACTTCAACACACCACTCTCCGTAAACGACAGAACAACTAAGAAGAAACTCAGCAAAGATACAGAAGACCTAAGGGCACAATCAGCCAACTTGATCTCATAGACATATATACAACACTCCATCCAACCGCTGCAAAGTACTCATTCTTTTCCAATGCACATGGAACGTTCTCCAGAATAGACCACATCTTAGGCCGCAGAGCAATCCTCAACAAGATCCAAACCACCGAGATAATTCAAAGTATCTTCTCTGACCACAATGCCATCAAAGTAGAAATTAACACTAGAAAGAGCAAGGGAAAAAAAATCAACTACATGGAAAGTGAATAATACCCTGCTTACACATCACTTGGTAATAAAAGAAATCAGATATGGAATCTAAAAATTCCTAGAATCAAATGAGAATGAAAATACATCATACCAAAACTTTTGGGACACAGCTAAGGCAGTCGTCAGAGGAGAATTTATAGCAATAGATGCACATATCGAAAAAGAAGAAAGGGACAAAAACAAAACATTAACTACAGAACTCAAACAAACAGAGAACAGCAAAAAAAACCCACAACCACTGGAAGAAAGGAAATAGTAAAAATTAGAGCACAAATAAACAAAAATAGATAACAGAAAAACAATAGAAAGAACCAAGAAAACGAAAGGTTGGTTCTTTGAAAGAATCAACAAAATCAACAAACCACTGGCCACACTGACAAAAGAAAAACAGGAGAGGACACAAATAACCCAAATAATAAATGAAATGGCAGACATTACAACAGACCCAAATGAAATAAAAAAGGACTATAACAGAATGTTATGAAAAACTATACTCCAACAAATTTGAAAACCTAGAGAAAATGGATAAATTTCTAGAAACACACGGCCTACCCAAACCAGAACAAAGTGATGTTGAAAATCTGAACTAACCCATAACAATAGAAGAGATTAAAAAGGTAATAAAAAAACTCCCAACCAAAAAAAGCCCTGGCCCAGATGGCTTCATTTGAGAATTCTACAAAACATTTACAGAAGAGCTTGTACCAGTACTACTCAAGCTATTTCAGAGCATAGAAGAGGAAACAACACTTCCAAATTCATTGTATGAAGCCAGCATAACGCTGATACCAAAACCAGGGAAAGATGTCACAAAAAAAGAAAATTACAGACCAATATCTCTCATAAATATAGATGCAAAAATTCTGAACAAAATTCTAGCCAATAGAATTCAGCATCATATCAAAAAAATATACACCACGACCAAGTAGGATTCATATCAGGTATGCAAGGATGGTTCAACATTAGAAAATCACTCAACGTAATCCACCAAATTAATAAAAGGAAAGAATCACATGATCATCTCAATTGACACAGAAAAGTCATTTGACAAAGTCCTAAACCCATTCCTGATAAAAGATCTCAATACAATAGGTATAGAAGGGAAATTTCTCAGTGTAATAAAGGACATCTACGCAAAACCAACGGCAAACATCATTCTTGATGGAGAGAGGCTGAAAACATTCCCCTTGAAAACAGGAACAAGACAAGGATGCCTTTTATCACCACTCCTACTTAACATTGTGCTGGAAGTTCTAGCTAGAGCAATAAGGCAAGAAAAAGAAATAAAGGGCATCCAAATTGGGAATAAAGAAGTTAAACTGTCCCTGTTTGCAGATGAGATGATACTATACATAGAAAACCCTAAAGACTCCACGAGAAATCTACTGGAACTAATAGAAAGATTCAGCAGAGTAGCAGGATACAAGATGAACATTCAAAAATCAGTTGGATTCCTATACACCAGTAAGGAAAATGATGAGAAGGAAATCAGAAAATCAATACCATTTACAATAGCCCCTAAAAAGATAAAATACTTAGGAATAAATCTGACCAGGGATGTAAAAGACCTATACAAAGAAAACTATAAAACCCTACTGCATGAAACCCAAATGGATCTACATAAATGGAAAAAACGTACCATGCTATGGATAGGCAGACTCAACATTGTGAAAATGGCAATTCTACCCAAAGATATTTACAAATACAATGCTATCCCGATCCAAATACCAGCAACATTCTTCAAAGAAATGGAAAAACTAATCATTAACTTTATATGGAAAGGAAAGAAGCCCCAAATAAGTAAAGCACTACTGAAGAAAAAGAATAAAGTTGGAGGACTCACACTACCTGACTTCATAACCTACTATACAGCTACACTATTCAAAACAGCCTGGTACTGGGACAACGACAGATACATTTACCTATGGAACAGAATTTAGAACCCAGATGTAAATCCATCCACCTACGGTCACCTGATCTTCGACAAGGGCCCAAAGTCCACTGAATAGGGAAAAGACAGTCTTTTTAACTAATGGTCCTGGCAAAACTGGATATCCTTTTGCAAAAAAATGAAACAGGACCCATACCTCACACCATATACAAAAACTACTTCAAAATGGATCAAAGACCTGAATATAAAGCCTAAAAGTATAAGGTTCATTGAAGAAAAAATAGGACCAACACCTGCGGCCTTAATACATGGCATTAACAGGATACAAACCATAACCATCAACGCACAAACCCCAACAGATAAGCTAGATAACTGGGACCTTCTAAAAATCAAACACCTATACTCTTCAAAAGACTTCACCAAAAGAGTAAGAAGAGAGCCTTCAGACTGGGAAAAAAATTTTGGACAGTACAAGTCAGACAAATGTCTAATCTCCATAATCTACAAGAAAATCCAACACCTCTACAACAAAAAGGCAAATAATCCTATTAAAAAATGGGCAAAGGAAATGAACAGACACTTCACCAAAGAAGACACTCAAATGGCCAACAGACACATGAGGAAATGCTCGCGATCACTAGCCATTAGAGAAATGCAAATTAAAACCACAATGAGATACCATCTCACCCCGGCATTACCGGCACGAATCCAAAACACTGGAAATAACAAATGTTGGAAGGGCTGCGGGGAGATAGGAACTCTCATGCACGGCTTGTGGGAATGCAAAATGATACAACCATTTTGGAAAATGATATGGCACTTCCTCAGAAAGCTAGAAATAGACATACCATTTGATCCAGCAATGCCACTCCTAGGAATATATCCTAGAGAAATAAGAGTCGTCAGTCGAATAGACATACGCACACCTATGTTCATGGCAGCATTGTTCACAATAGCAAAACGATGGAAATAACCTAGATTTCCATCAACAGATGAATGAATAAACAAACTGTGGTACATACACACAATGGAGTACTATGCAACGAGAAAGAACAACAATGAATCTGTGAACCATCTCATAACATGGATGAAACTGGAGGACATTATGCTGAGGGAAATAAGACAATCAGAAAACGACAAATATTGTATGAGACCTCTACTCTAAAAACCCATGAAAAAGTTCACATGCAAAATGTAACAATCTTTGTTGGGTTACCAGGGATGGGAGGGGTAGGGGGGTAATACTAAATAGGCAATAGATAAGTGGTATCTTGGGTGAAGGGTGAGACAGTACACAATACAGGGGAAACTAGCACAACCTGTACAAGGAAAGGTCATGGAAGCCCCACAGACATATCCAAACTCCCTGAGGTACTGAGTTGCTGGCGGAGGGCTCAGGGGACCATGGTCTCAGGGAACATCTAGCTCAACTGGCATTATACAGCTTATAAAGACAATGCTGTACATTCTACCTTGGTGAGTAGTGTCTCGGGTCTTAAAAGCCTGTGAGCGGCCATCTAAGATACTCCACTTGTCTCATCTCTTCGGGAGCAAGGGAGAATGAAGAGAACAGGATACAAGGAAAAGATTAGTCCAAAGGACTAATTGGCCACAGCTACCAAGGCCTCCAACAGACTGAGTCCAGTACAGCTAGATGGTGCCCGGCTACCACCACTGACTGCTCTAACCAGGATCACAACAGAGGGCTCTGGACAGAGCTGGAGAAGGATGTAGAGCATACTTCTAACTCACTAAAAAGAAAGACCAGATTTACTGGCCTAAAGCAGACTGGAGAAACCTCGAGAGTATGGCCCCCAGACACCCTTTTAGCTCAGCGGTGAAGTTACCTCCGAGGTTCACTTTTCAGCCCGGGAGTGGACAGTCCTGTAAAACCAAATGAGACTAACGAGGTACAGGAGTCCAGTGACAAGGGCCAGAAGGCAGACGGGGACAAGGAAGCTGGTGATAGGGAACACAAGATTGAGTAAGGATATTGTTGATATGTTGTGAGATTGTTAACCATTGTCATAGGGCAATATTTGTAGTAACTGTTAAATAAGAAACTATTTTGTTCTGTAAGCCTTCATCTTAAGTGAGAATAATAGCACAATTGGAAGAGCATAGTCAATGTCACTGAACTGTGTATGTAGAAATTTTTGAAAGTGTATCTTTGGCTATGTGTATTTTCACCCAAAAAAAAAAAAAAAAGGTTGAGAATTTAGAGGGTTAATATGTTGTGGGGTTGTTAACCAATGTCATAAAACAACATGTGTACTACTCTTTCATGAGAAACTATTTGTTGTGTAAGCCTTCACGTGAAGTACAATAAAATATAAAAAAAACAAAAAAAAAACTACAATGTGATATCATCTCACCCCAACAAGGCTAACATTAATCCATAAAACACAAAATAACAAATGCTGGAGAGGTTGTGGGGAGACTGGAATACTTATACACTGTTGGTGGGAATATAAAATGGTAGAACCACTTTGGAAATCGCTTTGGCGCTTCCTTAAAAAGCTAGAAATAGAAGTACCATATGATCCAGGTATCCCACTCCTTGGAATATATCCTAGAGAAGAGCCATCACACAAACAGATATATACACACCCATGTTCATCACAGCACTGTTCACAATAGCCAAAAGATGGAAGCAACCTAAGTGCCCATCGATGGAGAAATGGAGAAGCAAACTATGGCATATCCACAGAATGGAATATTATGCAATGATAAAGAACAATAATGAAGCTGTGAAACATCGTATAACTAGGTGGAAGCTAGAACTTATAATGCTGACTGAATTTAGTCAGTCACAGAAGGACAAATACTGTATAAAACCACTATTATAAGAACTCAAGAAAAGGTTTAAACACAGAAGAAAACATCCTTTGATGGTTATGGGGGTGGGGAGGGAGGGTGAGGGTTATTCACTAACTAGATAGTAGACAATAATGATCTTAGGTGAATGGAAGGACAGCACACACTACAGGGGAAGCCAGCACAACTGGACTAAACCAAATCTAAGAAGTTTCCTCAATACAATCAAATACTCTGAGAGACAGAGTAGCAGGGATACAGCGTCTGGGGACCATGCTTTCAGGGGACATCTATGTCAACTGGCGTAACAATCTTTATTAAGAAAATGTTCTGCATCCTACTTTGGTGAGTGGCGTCTGGGGTTTTAAAAGCTTGCAAGTGGCTATCTAAGATGCAGCAATTGGTCCCAATCGCTTGAGTAAAGGAGAATGAAGAACACCAAAGACACAAGGAGAGTACTGGCCCAAGAGACAGAATGGGCCACATAAACTAGAGACTTTATCAGCCTGAGACCAGAAGAACTAGATGGTGCCCGGCTACCACCAATGAACGTCCTGATAAGGAACACAACAGAGGGTCCCTGATGGAGCAGGAGAACGATGGGATGCAGAACTCAAATACTAGCAAGAAGACCAGACTTAATGGTCTGTCTAAGACTGGAGGTACCCCAGAATTTACCCCAGAAGTAAAACAATTTCTGAGGCCAACTCTTCAGATAGGGGTTGGACTGGACTGTGGGACATAAAGTGATACTCGTGAAGAATGTGCCTCTTAGACAAGTAGATATAAGAGACCAAAGGCGCGGCTTATGTCCAGAGGTGAGAGGGAAAGCAGAGAGAGTTAGGAGCTGGTTGAATGTTCATGGGGAATCAGGGGCGGAGGGGAGGAGTGTGCTGTCGCAGAAAGGGGTGAGCGGTTGGGGTCTCATAACAACGTATGTTAAAAAAAAAAACATTTTCGTATGGGAGACTAACTTGAAATGTAAACTTTATTTAATTACATCAGAAAAAAAATAAAGTGAGAATAGCAGTACAACTGGAAAAAAATAAAAATAAAAGGTCTGTATAAATATAATTTTCTTTTTTAAGTATCTAAGCTTAAGAGAGAAACAAAGTGACCAAAAAAAAAAAAATGTTTACCAATCCTTTGTCTTTATTATGTTCTAGGATACCAATATTGAATTGCTTCCAATGTGGCACTGTACTTAAAAATTGCAACAGGAAGACCACAAATAAAAAGAAGTACCTTTCACTCTGCCCAAAAATGTAGATTTGATGTTATGTTGTTATTGTCACTATTATGTTGAATCTGAAAAAAAAAAAATTGGCAGTTAATCAAATTGTAGATTTGTGTTAATCAAAACTCTCATATTATAGCAACAATAACAATAAATACATTGCCAGTGGCTTCAGCCTGGCAGAACAAAAGAAGTCAAAGGAAAAGTTAGAGACACCCCTATAGAATTATGCTCCCTGGAAATGATTGACTTATTTGTGACTAGCAACAAAAGAGAAATGAAGTAATGTTTTCAACAAACGATATGACCTTCTGCAGACCTGGTGACATTTCTTCTAACGTTTTAAAGCACATCAGGTAGAATTTGGCAGCATGAAACTTGATGAAAGTAATGTTTTTCATAGCAGCCGTTTTCTGATTTCCATGTGTCGTGTGCTTCAGACACAAAGAAAAATTAATCCACTTTGTGGCTTGTTTAGAAAAGAAGTTGTTCAGGTCCTCGACATATTGAAGCTTCTTTGTTATGCAAAAATAATACTGGAAAATAATCTTGGCATGTTTTTTGCAAATATGGCACCTGTAATATTTGGCAACATAACTGGCCTTATGATTTATTTTGAAAAGAAGACACATTGTTTTCCATATCAGCATGCATTAACAAAAAATATAATCAACACTTCTGGATGAAAACTACCAGAAAGCTAACACTTTTGTCATAATTAAGGACTTAACTCCCTATCTTTTCAAATGATTTTTTATAAAGTCAGCAAACGATGAATTTCTACATAAATCGGAACAGGTGGTGTTCAGTGTGCATATTCTGAAACACATGAATGATCTTCTGGTAGACGTAGATTTCCTGGAAAAAAGATCATTTTCAGATTATTTTTACCGAAATGTTGCCTCTTTTGGGATGGTTTGCTGTTACAAATACGTTGTTATTGACAGTTACTGCCGAGTCCATTTCGAGTCGTGGCGACCCCATGCATGCAGAGTAAAACTGCTCATGGCCACCCCAGATGTGCACAGTCGAACTGAACTGCTCCATAGGGTTTATAAGGCTGTGACCTTTCTGAAGCATATCTCCAGGTCTATCATTTGAGGTGTCTCTGCATGGGTATGAACAGCCACCTTTTGGCTATTAGTCAAGTGGGTAACCATTTGAACCACTCGGGTTTTACCTGACACAAATATAATTTTTCCCAAAGAAGTAAGCCATGAATTTTTAATTCTAGTTTCTGTTGATTATCTTCATACATCAGGGTTGGTTTCTAGTTCCTGTCATAAAAGAATTAATTGGCTATTGTATATAACAATTTTAACTCCTAATCAAAGTACTTGCTGCCATTTACAATTGAGAGAAATTTTGCTCCTAAGTCTTTAAAAGTTCATCTTCTAAATGTTACAGGAAGCTCTTACCTTCCCGTAGAGAAGATTTTTCTAGCAGGCTCTCAGTTCAACAAACACCTTTATTTGGAGCAAAGAGCGCTACACAGAGAACTAACCTCCGAGCCAGCATCTCGAGGCACTGCGCGCCAGGGGGAAGGGGTGAGGGCTTTTTAACTCCACTCAGGAACCCGGAAATGGGGTGACAGCCAATGGGAATCCTGGGTTTTGAAGTTTTCCGTTTTGGGTCCTTTTAAATGTTCTCGGGGTTGCGCACACAGCTGAGGAGCTCAATATGGCTTCGCTTTGCAAAGGCTTCTGGGCGGTTAAGCAAGACTTACTAGGGATGGGGATGGGATGGAGCCCATGCGCGAGGGCTGATAGGCTGGGGTTTGGGCACAAAAAGATCTGCTAGGGCTGCTCGCGTTTCTTCTGCGCATGTTCTGGGAACTGGCTGAAACTAGTATTGCAAGGTGATTACCGAAAAGGGCACAGGATGAAAAGAACACACCATGGAGTTGGTAAAGAGTGACTACAGTTCAGGAACTTTAAACCAGCTATAGCGACGACTTTTAAAAGGGAATTTCCCAGTTCCTACCCTATCTAACTCCCCCTTGAAAGATTTCATACTCACATTGCTTTATGAGGGTTGAAGGGCGGAGGTCTCTTCTGTAGCTGCTTCCTGCTGAGAAGTGTGGCTGACCTGCCTGTAAGAGTAGAAATCTTTCTCTATCTGAGCTAGAGGCTGGTAGGGCTGGGTTTCTTCCCCAGGCAGGGGTCAGAATCCCTGCAAGACCATTATTTTTGCTTGAAGCTGATCTAGTTGTTTCTGGGCAAAGTGATGAATGGTTTGGAAGAGGCAGGGTTCTATGGCCAGCAGGAGAAAGATGTAAGTCAGTAGTCCCAACAGAGGGAGGAGCCACCTGAGAAGCCAGCAGTCCTAAGTGTGTGTAAGGAGGCGGGTGGCCGGGTCTCCAAGCTCATTAATTTTATCTTGTATTTTTCCTGACTTGTTTACTTAAAAGCAGCATTCTTCTTGGAGCATGGCTCAGGTTCCTCCCTGGGCAGAATTAAGGATAGCCATGGCTCATCGGTTTTGGAGAACTACTCCTGCAAGTGAATTTCCTTGGCTATTTAGATTTGATAAGGTGTCAGCAATTTTCTGAAGAGATTGGCCTAATTCCTTTGATAGTTGGGCCGTTAGGACATGGGTGCTTAGCAGTCCGCCAATTCCCATGGCAGTCCCGGATGTGACTCTGAGGACCGTCGAAAGGGGGAGGAGTGCTGTTCCTCTTTTTATGTGGACGGGGGCGACCAGGGGGAGGGATAGATGTTGGTCCTGGTCTGCGATGGAAATGTCAGGTGATAGGAGACGACAGAAAGGAGACCGTGCACAAGCCTCTCCAGTTTGGGGACAAAGTTAAGTAGGCAGATGTTCCGCACAAAAAGAAGATCCCACTCTAAGGGTGTAGAGCAGTGGCCATTGTGGTGGTAAACAGGTCTGCGCCCTCTGGTGGAGTTCCTCCTGGCCCAGCTTGGGCTGGATAGGAGGTGGAAGCGAGAGACATTCCTGCTAGGGGTCCCAGGGGAACATGGTGGGGGTGAGAGAGATTCTCTCGGAGGCTTTCAATAGCCAGGCTGTTCTGACCAGGGTCCCAAAAAAGATTAAAGGAGGCGTCAGGGGAGGGCAGCTTTTGGCACTTTGTATATGTGTTGGAGTGGAACCAAGATGAGGCTTCTGCAGGTCTTCCCTGACAGAACTCGGGGGTGGTGTCGGGGTTGATAGTTGGCCCATTAGGGATACATGGGTGGAGGCTCAGGGGCGGAGAGAGGAGTGGCCTTTTGACCCTGTCACACATCCAGCTTGAGGTGGCTGCTGTATGTTGTTTTAGCGCCTCTGGTCGGACTAAAAATGATTTTGCATCAGGCTTCAGGGAGAGAGCCCACTCAAGGTCCTTTTAGGGAGAAGTTTGACTTTACGCATATGGGGAAAGAAGTATTCTTTTGGATTCCTACCCCTGAAAAGACAGGTCTGGTGACGAGCTCATGAGTGGGCCTGGGGAGGTGGTTAAGCTCGCCCTGCACCTTAGAATAGAATGTTTTGGTGCTAGCGTGGGGCTGGCTGGACCAGGTGTGTTTCCATAGTTTCGACAGTTGGGGTTTCATAGTGGTCTTTTGTGAAGCCCACGCCTCCAAAGGCGTTGGGGAGGCTATAGAGGGTTGGGGTCCGATGCAGATCCAGCAAGAGTCATCATATCGGGAGGAATTTAAATAGGTAAGCACAGTGAGAGCCAAAGGTTTAAGGGGGTTATTTGGGGTTGCTAGGCCAGAAGAGGCCAGGAATGTTAGGAGGAGCCAAAGGGACATGGTTCTACTTATCTGTTGGAGCATTCCGAGGGCCGAACCCCCATCTTTCTTGAACAGGAGCTGAGGTCCATTGGTGGGCTTGCAGGATTATTGGGCTTTTGGGAAATTTACACCTTTTTCATCTTCCTGTGTGATAAAATCTGGTTTTATTCTTGATTGGTGAATCCAGGAGGCATGTCCCTGGACCTTTATGGCCAAAGGGGTGGCCAGGATGACTGGGTATGGTCCCCTCCACTTTTCCCGCAGCTGAGAGGCTGGGTAATTATCTTGCCAATGTTCTATAAGAACCTGGTCTCCGGGGTGTATTATGACTTCCTCCTCTCCTTGGGGTTTTGACAAAATTTTCTCTTGCAACTCTCAGAGGGATTGTTGAAACTTCCCTAGGTCGGTTATGTATTGCATATGGTCATGGGTTTCGGGATCTAAGAATAGGTCAGTGGTTAAAAAGGGTTGCCTGTAGGTCATCTCAAAAGGTACATGTCTTTTCTGGGTGCTTCCCTGATCCTCATTAGGGCAGTGGGGAGCAGAGATAGCCATTTAGTGTGGGTTTCTTGGCATAGCTTAGCCAAGGTTCTTTTTATGGACTGGTTCATTCTCTGAACTTTGCCAGAGGCTTGGTGTCTCCAGAAGTGTAATTTATAGTCGACTCCCAAGGCCTTAGACTCTGAGTGATCTGTGTTGTAAAGGAGGGACTATTATCACTCTGGAGGGTTCTTGGGAGTCCAAACCAAGGAATGATTTTTTTAAATAATGCCTTACAGACCTCTGTAGCTCTTTCAGTCTGGGTGGGAAATGCTTCAACACAGTAAAGGTATCCACAAAAACTAGGAGATATTTGAACCCCTGTACCCAGGGCATGACTGTGAAGTCTATCTGCCAGTCCTCTTCTGGGTAAGTGCCTCAGTGTTGGACAGGGGCAGGGAAGTCGGGGGCTTGGTGGTTCTTTGGGTTATTGTTAGTGCAGGTTTCACAAGTCCTAGATACCTGTTTAATTGTTTTGGTTAGGTCTGAGTTCAGGATTACAGGTTTTAGCAACCTTTGTAAACAGTTCCGTCTGTAATGGGTACTTTGGTGAATAGCTTTTATTACTTTCCACAACTGCGATTGTGGGACCAACAGTTGGCCTGTCTCAGAGATATACCAGCCTTGAGGATTCCTGACTAGCTATAGCTGGACAACTTTTTCTTCATTTTGGGGACTATATTCTGGTTCTGTAGTGACTTTTGGAAAGAGAGAGAGTTCCAAAATTGGTTCCTCTCTTTTTGCAGTGGCTTTTGCCTCCAAGTCAGCCTTAGCATTACCGCAGGAAAATTTATCATTTCCCTTTTGGTACCCTCTGCAATGTGTGACTGCCAACGCTTTTGGTAAGGTAACAACCTCTAATATTTTTATAATGAGATCCTTGTGTTTCATGGGTGAGCTTTTGGCTGTTAGCATTCCTCTTTCTTTCCATATGGCTGCATGGGCATGGAGAATTAGGAAGGCATATTTGGAGTCAAGGTACAAACTGACTTTCTTTTCTCTTCCTAATTCTAGTGCCCTAGCTAGGGCAAACAGTTCTGCCTTTTGGGCAGAAGAATTATTTGGTAAAGGTCCAGATTCAGTCACCTGGTCTAGGCTGACTACTGCATACCCAGCCCTCCTCTCTGCCCTGTCCATGTAGCTGCTGCCATCCGTAAACCATTCCTCTTCAGGGTTCAGCAAGGGGGTTTCTTTTAAGTCTGGCCTGGATGAGTACACTTCATTGACTACTAGTGTACATTTATGTTCAAGGGGGATGGGAATGGGGGCTGGAATCAGAGTTGCTGGGTTCAAGACGTTATAGACCTTTAGTGTAATTTCAGGGCTGTCTAACAACGGCTTGGTATTGGGTGATCCGCCCTCCAGTCATCCACTTATCTCCCTTTGTTTCCAGGATTGCATGTACCTGATGAGGGGTTAAGACTTCGGTAGGCTGACCTAAGGTAAGCTTGGAGGCTTCCTTGACCGTTACTGCAGTGGCAGCAACTGCCTGCAGGCACGCTGGCCATCCCTTTGCTACCTCATCTAGCATTTTAGACAGGTACACGACCGGCTGGAAGGCAAGTCCCAATGACTGTCCTAAGACCCCCAGGCTCACACCCCTTTTTTCACACACATACACTTTGAATGGCTTTTCTAGGTCAGGGAGTCCTAACGCCGGTGTTGAGGTTACATCCTCTTTAAGGGTGTTGAAGGTGCCGAACTGATTTGGGCCCCATTCAGGGATTCCAGTTTCCTCCCCTTTTAGGGCCTCATATAAAAGTTTGGCTGTTTTTCCATACTTGGGGATCCAGATTCGGCAGAATCATGTCATCCCTAAAAATCCTCTTAGGTCCTTTTTTGTGGCAGGCATGGGGATGTCTAAGATGGCCCTTTTTCTGTTGGGATCCAGCATCCTCTTCCTGCTTTCAATAACAAACCCCAGATATTTAACTTGGGATTTGGAGATCTGGGCCTTGTTTGGGGAGACCCGATAGCCTCTCTGGTCCAGGAACTTGAGGGTGGCTATGGTGTCTTGTTCAGAGTCCTGGAGGGCAGAGCTGGCAATTAGCAGGCTGTCTACACATTGTATGAGGGAGCTGTTGCCAAGCTTGAGCTCTCTTAGCTCTCGCCCCAAGGTGTTTCTGAACAAATGAGAGCTATTTCTAAATCCTTGAGGGAGCCTAGTCCAGCAAAGCTGGGTGGTCTCCCCGGTGTGGGGATTTTGCCATTCAAAAGCAAACAGGAACTGGGAATCCGGGTGTAAGGGAATACAGAAAAAGGCATCTTTGAGGTCCAGGACCACGAATACCTGGGCGTCCCCTGGGATTTGGGACATTAGGGTGTACAGATTGAGAACTATGGGATGAATGGGGATTATGGCTTCATTTACCGCTCGCAGGTCTTGGACAAAGCGGTAAGAGCCATCAGGCTTTTTTACAGGTAAATTGGGGGTATTACAAGGGGACTCACAAGGGACTAGGATTCCTTGAGCCAGAAACTGATTAACAGTTGGGGTTAGACCCACCAAGCCTCCCTTTTTAGGGGGTACTGTTTCTTTTAGGGGTCAGGGACTCTGTGCTTTAGTTTTATTCGAACTGGTCTGATATTTATTGCCAAGCTTGGGCTGCTGGTATCCCACACCCTTTTTCCTACTGTTTCTTCAAAAGGACAAACAGTCTCCCTTTTGGCCTCCTTGGCTGCTTCTACTGTCATCATAAGAGGGTGTACTTCTTGCCCGTGTTCCCAGACAACCTGAGTTCCCAGTTGGAGGAGGTCTCGTCCCAGCAAAGGGGTGGGCCACTTGCTTATTAAAAGGAAAGAGTGGGCTCCTTGCCAGTCATCCATTTGGCATTTTAAGGGTTCAGTAAAGTATTGCGGGGTGGGCTTTCTGTCCACTCCTACTACTAGACTACTTTTAGGAGACAGAGCCCACTCGGAAAGGTAGCACAGAGAAGGCAGCCCCTGTATCCAATAAGAACAAAATGTTCTTATCTTCCACCTCAGTGGACACCCAAGATCGCGTGGGGTGATGTCGATCTCACCTGCAATAGGGGCTGATGGATCCTCAGGGCACCATCAGCAACTCTGTTGCTCGAGGGCCAGCAAGTGGGGCTGCTTACATTGGTGGGGGTACATCTTTTCCCTCTTTAGGGTGAGTCGGACACTCTCCCTTCCAGTGGGCTTCCTCCTTGCAATAGGCGCGTTGGTTCAGGCCCAACTGGGTCCGTTGCTTACCTGTGCAAGGGTGTGGGTTCTGGTGAGGTTTAGTTGCTGCTTCACCTTTTGTCACTGCGGCCAGAAGCTTTGCCTGCTGTGCCATGAGGATACGAGTTTGCCTCTCCACTCATTTATCTTTGCAGGCCTCCCTCTTTTCCCTTTTTTGTTCCTCCTTTAAATCCCTGTTATTGTATACTTTAGTGGCCTCCTCCACCAGTCTGAAAATCGGGATATTGGGGCCTGTTTCTGGTTTCTGTAGCTTTCTTTTTATATCCGGGGCAGACTGGGTGATGAAAGTATGGGCCATTACTATTTGCCCCTCTGGAGTTTCTGTGCCAGTATTAGTGTTCTAAAACATTCCATTAACCTTTCCAGGAAGATGGCAGGATTGTCATCTGTTCTTTGTACCACTTCCTTAATCTTATTGTAATTGCCTGGCTTTTTAATACCTTTGCTCATGCCTTGTATAAGGCACGTAGTCATGTGCTGAAGGTGTTCTCTCCTGGCCCGAGTATTAGGATCCCAGTCCGGTTCCCTGTGGGGGACCGCTTCTTCTCCCACTGGGACATCCGGGTTAGCTTTGTGTAATTCGTCAGCTACCTCTTGGACTTTAGCCAAAATCCTTCCCTTTTCCCCTCATTACAGCATCTGTTTAGGATAACCATTAAATCCTTCCATGACAGGGAAAAGCTAAGGCTTAACTTTACGATTCCTCTTTAAACCTCTGGGGGTTTTCAGAATATGATCCTAACCGTTCTTTACATTGCAGTACATCCTGAAGGGAGAAGGGGACATGGACTTGCATAGAGTCCGCAGTACAGTCTGGAACTTCCTGTAGAGGGCAGTGTAGGGCAGTAGCAGGGTCTGGTGGGGGTGGTCCCCTGACAGGAATTTTGGATGACTGCAATTTCTGGCCTGATCTGAGCCCCATTGGTGACAGGGCATATGGTAGAGGTACAATCGGTTCCGGGAGGTGGGGATAAAGAGGGTTCTATTCCCTGGTCCCCAGGTATCCAGGCTGAAGGAGCATTGCTGGCCACTCCCAGGTCCTGGTGGGGTGGGATTAGAAGTAGATCAAGGGGGGATCCTCAGGGTTCCCTTTCATCTGCCCCACCAGGACTTTAAAGGGACAATTATCAGGATCCCTTAGCCCACATTCCCTTCTCATCTTTTGATCTTGGTACAAAGCCATAAAAGCCTCTACATAAGGGATCTCTTCATCTTTTCCCTCCCTTTGGCAGAAAAGAATCAATTGTAAGATAGTATTATAAGACATGGACCCTGTCACTGGCCACTTTTCTTGCTCTCCCAGAGGGTACTGTGGCCAGTCTTGGGTGCTAAATTTAATGAGTTTTCTTTCTTTCAACCCATCCAATTGATAAGGGGCCCAGTTGGCTAATAAGCACCCCAGGGGAGTATTCTTAGGGATGCTAGGGGTTTTTCCCATGATGGTACAGTCTGTGGCCAATAATCAGCTTGATGGAGGTAGAAGGATTAATCCCCCAGGAATGCACATCCTGGAAATTACGTGCCACTCCTGGTCCCACAAACTGCACGAATACAAAAGGCGTAAGGGAACAACAGAGGCAAGATCCTTTAATGGGAGGGGGTTAGGGTCTTGTTCAACAAAGGTCTCCCAGATAGCTAATACACTCTGGCAGCCCCGGAGTTTAACCCACATCCAAATTAATCTAAGCTGTAATCCCCCTTGCCTTCTTGTCTGGTGGCAATCTATAAGATGGCAGAGAAAACAGGAAAGGGCAAGGAAGATATCCCCGGTCCTGTGTATGGATCAAGAAAACAGGAACGCAGGCAGAAACAACAAGGGAGGTCCCCACAAACGGCGGAAGAGAGCCTCTTGAGATAAGAAACAGAGGGATCCAGAAAGAGGAGTGGGACTGTATGTGAGAAGTAAGAGTGGTCTAGGAGGGTGGGGCAGAGAGAAGTGTTACTATCCAGGATGAGCAACTCCAGTGCCTAAGAGTTACGGGACTTTTCCCTAGGACCTCTGGTGCGATTGGTCCTCTGTAGCCCTTAGTCAGAATTACCTTCAGGAGGCCAAAAGCGGGCACGCCGTCAGGAGCCAAGATGGGGTAAGGGTTCTTGAAAAGTGGAAGAGGCAGGGAGAGGAGGAGAAAGAGAAGAAGCTGCCCCCAAAAGGTGCCTAGGAACTGACGCTAACAGAGGGCGAGGGGAAGGCACTTATCCCGGGATGAGGCTTGGAGGTAAAACCCTCCGATTTGCCAGCTAGGTAGGTGCCTTGTCCCGGGGAAGAGGTGTCTTCCTCGCAGTTCGTTCGCGTGAGTCAAGTGGTCCTCTTGGCTGGCTTGCCAAATTTGTTACAGGAGGCTCCTGCCTTCCCGTAGAGAAGAAGAATTTCTCTAGGAGGCTTTCAGTTCAGCAGATACCTTTATTTGGAGCGGAGAGCACTGCACAGCGGACTAACCTCTGAGCCAGAATCTCGAGAGACTGCACACCAGGGGGAAGTGGTGAGGGCCTTTTAACTGAACACAGAAACCCAGAAATGGGGTGACAGCTAATGGGTATCCTGGGTTTTGAAGTTTTCCTTTTTTGGTCCTTTTAAATGTTCTCAGGTTGTGCCGGCAGCTGGGCGCTCAATGAGGCTTGCTTTTCAAAGGCTTTTGGGCAGTTAAGCAAGACTTATTAGGGGATAGGGATGGGAGGGAGCGCATGCGCGACGGGTGTGGGGTTTGGGCGTGGAGAGATCGACTGTGGCTGCTTGCGTTTCTGCTGCGCGTGTTCCAGGAAACTGGCTGAAGCTGGTGTTGCGGGATGATTACCTAAAACGGCACAGGTTGGGAAGACCACAGGATAAGTTGGTAAAGAGTGACTACAATGCAGAAACTTTAAACTGGGTATAGCAATGACCTTTAAAAGGGGATTTCCCAGCTCCTGCCCTATGTCATAAATATTGAAATTTTTTCTTAATATTTCTTTTGATCATTGCACTCTTATAAAGAATGATCTGTATGAGTTCAGCTGACAATAGATAATCTAATATACAGAGGAGAACTTTAAGGAACAGAGAGTCTAAATTAATTGTGGTGTAACATTATGGGTAGAAGATAGTGAAAACGATGATACAGTGTGAAGTATGTAACCAGTGTCATTGATCTGCCCATTTAGACATGAAGAGTTGTATGTTTAGTTGTATATACTGCCACCAAAAATAAATTTAAAAAAATAAATGTGTGGAAAAATGAGAAAGAGATAATTCAGTGTAAGGAAAGATTTTATATAACGTTGGGGTAAATACGTTAAATTTTGATGCAGTGCCTGGAAAATTTTCCAGGTAGCTGTTTATGTGGATTTTTCTGAAGGCTTCATAATTTTGACTAGGTTTTCAGAGTGTTTGTGATGTAGTAAGATCTACTGAAATCAAGAAATTATCACACAATCATCTGCATTTTAGTACTTTATTATTGTATCTATTGTTTTCTTTTTTATAAAGGTATTAAAAAATTAGTCCTTACTTAAATAGGATTTCAATATTGACATTGACATTAGTGTAGACTCTGTTCCTGAAAGGTTTTAGTTTCCAAATGAATAACAATTTGCTAATGTCTTCATTTCTCAAACAAAATGGAAGAATTTTTTTTTTTCCATAACTGACATAAAATTTTAGATCACTGAAGCCAGTTTGTTTTGTATATGTATATTTACCTTTTGGTCTTAGTTACCTTTAGGATTCACTCAATGATTCTGTTAATCTGGTCTAGCAGTTGAAGTTTTAAAACATATATTTTCTACAAAGGGGAAAATAAATCAACAATATCTTTATTCAATGCCAAGATTATAAATCTTACAGGGTTGGCCTATTTAAACCAAATAACAATATCATTATAAGTGGTGAAAAAAAATTGAAGTCATCAAGGAATTCTCTCCACTTGGGTTAACAATCAATGCCCACAGCGGCAGCAGTTAAAAAAATAGAAGTACTGCATTGGGAAAATCTGCTGCAAAAGACCTCTTTTAAGTGTTGGAAAGGAAAGATGTTATTTTGATAACTAAGTTGCACCTGACCCAAGCCATGGTTTTTACCTCATATGCATTTGAAAACTGGATGATGAAAAAGGAAAATCTAAAGAGAATTGACTCTTTCTAATTATGATTTTGGTTGAGAATATTGAATATACCATGGACTACCAAAAGAACGAACAAATCTGTTGGAGGAAGTACAGCTTGATTGCTCCTTAGAAGCAAGGATAGCAAGACTTCATCTTGCTTACTTTGGACATGTTATCAGGAAAGACCAATTGTAATAAAACCACATTATGTTTGGTAAAGTGGAGGCTCAGCAAAAACAAGGGAAACCATCCATGAGATGGCATGGAACGGTGGCTGCAACTATGGGTTCAAACGTACAAAAGATTGTGAAGATGCCACAGGGCTAGGCAACTCTTTGTTCTGTTACATATAAGGTTGTCAGGAGTCAGCTGACTCGAGGGCAGTTAATAACAACAATTATAGGTTGTACAGTTTTAATACTAAATCAAATATTCCAAAATATAATTCTGTTGAATTTTTATTGCAGTAAAAGAAACTTCTATTCTAACAAATTAAAATTAAGTTTAATCCTTTTAACTGTCATTCTTTTATGGTTGACAGATTAATTGCTCTGACAGAATATTCTTTACTTATTTTGGAAAATGACTGATTTGTTTTTTACTTTCACTCAATTCTGTTTTCATCTGCCTAACCAATTTAAAATTAAGATGGTTAAAATGTTTCCTATTACGATTCCATACTGTATGTATTTGTTAAAAGTCATTCTATACCATCAATGAAATTATACAGATTCATAAGTAGCTATATGGAAGAAATGAAATCAGTGATTGATTTGTCAAATATCAATAAAATTGTGTGATCCAGGACAATGCAACCTTTTAAAAGCTTTGATATATTATCAACATACTGCTCTATTATCTTATTTTGAAAGTAGTTCTTTCAAGTTCTGCATGCATACACACACATATCCACAGTAGGGAGGTTTGGGTTATCTGAAAATCTTCAAGCTTTTTTTACAATATATTTGATCATTTTGATTAAAAATGACGCATTCTTGAATTTTTTATATCTCTTTATCAGAATGCAATTAGGTCCATTTTATATTTTGTTTTGTGGAACAAAAACTGCTAAAATCCTGTTCATTTATTGTTTCAAATAGTTTACAGCGTAGGTATACATATCTTTGGACAGCATAGACACTCATATAATGTATTAGAGTAGAAGTACATAAATCAACCTGGCTTGTACAGGGAATTTTTCTGGAGGTGATGGCAGAAAAATAATTACTCAACCCAAATAAATGACAAGGAAAAATAGTTTAGAATGAGGTACTACAGTGTATATTTATTGAAAAAGAAGAGCCTAAATATAAATAAGAAATTATAAAATAATGCAATTTAATAAAAAAAAGTTAGTTGTTAGGTGGTACTCCTTTTCATATATTATTTTTGAATGCAAGTTATGCACAAAAGTTTTTTGGCTTCTTTGTGGATGAAAAGAAAGAAATAATAAGCCGCCTTTATCATCAAGAGAGTGGTAGTGAACAATAGTTTAAAATAAAAATTAATTTCAGGTTGATTTTATAGTAATCACTTTTAAAAATGAAGGTCTATGACTACTATTTTAGGGAAGATTTTCAATATATTTAAAACTCCAATTTGACCATGAGCCTCAAAAAGAAAGAAATATGTTTCACACTAGTGATGAACGTCTTAAGTGCTTTCCTAATGACAACATTTACAGAAAACTAATATTTTAATTTCAACCTTGCTCAAGAAGACTATAATCACTGTCTATTTTGCCATTTGTCTTATTGACTTCTTATTCTTTTTCTTCTGCTTCCACTTTTTCTGCTACTTTTTGGTTTTTTTGGCCAGATATTTTGGCCATAAATCTTAAAGAGTTTCCTTTCCATAAAGCTTGACTATTTGAAAACAATAACCACAGTTTTGCTCAAACTGGAAGGAATTTGAATATCTACTGAAATATAAAGCACAATAGTGTGACTAGACATGGGCTGGGTAGGAATGCAGAGACATTAGAAGATTCTGTTAGATTATTTTTTTCCTCAAAATGAGTGTTAGAGTACAAATAGTACTAGACTACAAAGACATATTTTAATATCAATTTGACAGTAACGTGAAGCTATGTGGTAAAAGATATTTGCGTAAAATAATACTGAGCTTGAATTTTATGGTACATTATCAATAGTATGAGTCCATGGACAAAAATATTTTAGCTTCTTCATTTGACTTAGTAAAACTTCTTCACATCACCCAGCCTTAGTTATGTCATTTGCAATGTAAGAAAAAATAATAATACATGGCACATAGAAAGTGCTTGTATCAGTCAGGGTACAGCTAGAGAGATAGACCCAATAGGAGGTACATATTAGAAGATTAATTGCAAGGAATTGATTTACACAATTGTGAGTATTGGTAGGGCAAGTCAGAAATCCTTAGGGCAGGCCATAAGGAAGGGCAGACTGGAATTCTCTGGTATGAACTTCTGTCCAATGCAAAAATTTTCTTTCTCTGGGAAAGAAAATTTCTGCTCTTAAATTATTTCAGCTGATGGAATCAGGCCTATCCAGATTATCTGGAATAATCTCCCTCACTTAAAATCAACTAGCAGCCGAATGGTTAACCATTACATCACCTGGGCTCTTTATGGACTTTAAACGTATCTACAAAATACCACCATAGCAACAGCTAGTGTTTGATTGAATGACTGGAGTATAGCCTAGCCATGTTGCCACATAAAATTGACTATCACAACACTGAAAGAATATTTTAAAATTTAGGCAATATAATATAGTATATGTTAACTATATTTATCTTTAATTACTTTTATTTTTACTAAAACCCTTTTAAATAGAAGTAATTATTCCCAGTTTAACAGAAGGCAGTTGATAAGAGGTAAGCAGAGTTAGTAATAAGCAGAAAAGCTAGAATCTAAAGCAATGTTTGATCAAAAGCCACGTTTTTCTTTTACACTTTGCTACCTCACCGAAGTCAATTAAGTATAAAACAGAATGTAGATAATTATATTTCAACAGTTTTATTTAACACTATTTTTTCTGTGATGTAAGGATTTATTTTTTTCTTTTCCTTATAAAGCATGTTGCATTAGTTTCCTAGAGCTGCCATAACAAAATGTCAAAAAAGAGGTGGTTTATGAGAGCAGAAATTTATTGTTTCATAGTTCTGGAGGCCAGAAGTCCAAATCAATGTGTTGGCCAGGTCATACTCCCTCCAAAGTCTCTAGGGGGAAAAGTCTTTCTTGTGTCTCCCAGATGTTGGTTACCCCAAGCCTTCCTTGGCTTGTAGATGTATCTTTACATGGCATCCTTCTTTCTGTATCTGTGTCTCCTCCTCTTTTATAAGTACACTATTGGATTTGGACCCACCCTACTCCAGTATGACCTCATGTTAACTTAACTGAAAACATCGTCAAAGAACATATTTCCAAATAATACATCAATTCACAAATACAGGTCTTATTCAGTATAACTTTTAGGGAATATAATTTAGTCCATGACACCTATCTTCATAGTTTAAAAGTCCTAAGAGGTATTTACCATCTTATACTTTAATTTTAAATATGAAGTAAGAAATTCTATTTAAATACATTGATATATATAAAGAGGCAACTGAACTGAAAAAAAAAATCATACTTTGCATTGCATTTCATTTTCTTAAATCCAAATAAGACAAATATTATAATAATTATTTTCCTAGTTTAAGAGAGAACATGTCACTGATTTCCTTTTTTTCCAGTAGAATAAATAATATTTTGATGGATAACATGAGTACAACAAATTAAACAAATATAAACATATATATATAAAGCTTACATACTGAATGGCAGTATTTGACAAAGTGTATGTATATATTTTTTATATATATACATTTGTATATGTATACTTATATATACTAATATAGGTATATATAAAATGCATTTATGATGGTTTTATATCTCTATATAAATGTTATATAAATAATTTTACAAAAATAATTATAAAAAATGTTACATACCATTTATATCTCAATAACACTTGCAGTGCTTTAATATAGTAGGACATTAATAAACAAATATATGTTGATTATGTAAATAGTTGTATTTCCCATGGTTATTATTTTTTTCTTCAACTGTTTAAAAGGTAATCATAAACATTATATACAATGGTAACATGAGAAGGAGAAACTGTAGCGTTGCCAAAATTCAAGACCTTCTAGAAATTTTTTACCTGTATAAAAATGGTAGATTGTTACATCTGTAACAAATAGTTATAACTAGATGAACTATTTGTTGATATGTGTGTAAGCATAATTACTTAAATTCAGTCCAAACAAGCAGGAAGGCATGATTATGCTTCAGCCTGTACTGACAATGAATAAATGGGAAAGGTGCAATTTAAGTCAGAGATAAAAGAAGTAACTTCCATTGGGTTAATTGAAATCAAGATTGGTGTGAAGTAGGCATATTTGAATCACAATATAAAAAGGCATTATTTGAAAGAAGAGAACGCATGAAAAGTTAATTGGATGAGCATCTGTAAAACCATTAAACTCCGTAACTCCAAGATAATTCAGCAGGCAATAGGAAAGATGGTAACAAAAAACAAAAAGCCAGGACGGTGAGGAGAGATTATTAATAAAGATAGCAATTCTAATTACTAAAATGGTTGTATAATAATTAGCAGAATGAAAAAGAGCAATCTATTATCTCATAGTTCTGAAGGGGACAGAGTTTGAAATCAAGGTGTTGGTAGGGTTGCAGTCCCTCCAAAGTACCTAGGGAAGAACCTTTCTTGCATCTTCCAGGTTCTAGTGACTCCAGGAGTTGCACGGGTTGTGCCTGCATAACTCCAGTCTCTGCTTCCATCTTCACATGGCCTTCTCTTTTCTCCCTCTATGTTTCTATTCTGTCTCCTATAAGGACAGTTGTAATTGAATTTAGGGCCAACCAAGTTAATCCAGGATGATCTCCTCTAGAGATCCTTAGCTTACATCTGCAAAGACTCTTTTTCCAAATGTTATCACGTTACCAGGTTCCGGAATGTGGACATATCTTTTGTGGGAAACCATTCAATCCATTACAGAGACAGTAGCAGTATCTTCATTTTATGAATTATTAGGGTTATGGTAATGGGGTTGATTTTTTACTTTTCCATGCCTCTGTTTTCTCATCTGAAAATTTGAAAAATGATGTTATGTGTATCATAAGTTTGATTAATAAAAATATAAGCAAAGCACATTAAAAAGCACCTGCACATTAGAAATGGTCAGTAAATGCAAGATATTATTTCCTCCAGGATTGAACAACACAAGATATCAAAGAAGTATTTGACAATATTTCTTTCCTCTAAGGAAGAGGATCACAAAGAGAATGTCAATGTGCCTGGGCTTTCAGCTAAGCAAAGGAAAGGTACCACAGGACAAACTTAAAGAAATATGATAACTTCCAAAAGAAAAGCTTATTTCTGGTTAAATTTCCATTGAGAAGCAGGAGAATATTTTGAAAAAATGTGAACACAAAATGAATGAAGAATATATTGAATTAATCAAACTAGAACAAATAGACTGTAAAAAGGAACAGCATGATATATCAAAAATGTTCACATACTTGTAAAACATAATTATATTAAAAATTAGGATTGCTGAAAAGCAGTTACTATACAATAGAATGTAATTTAGTAAATGAGAATATAAACAAAATATAAATCATAACTTGAAAATGAGAAAAGAAGACCAAAGTTAGAGATACGGAGGAGATAACAGGTGAGAGAGAGTTCTTAGTAATTTAATTCAACTAATCCCATAAAGAGAAGGTGTAAGTAGAAAAAATTGGTTAAAGAAATAATTTAGAGGAAAATAAGCTGAAAATGATGTTAATTTATAGCTGTTAAGAGCTCTTGACAAATCAGGTACAACTTAAAAAAGTGAACTGTTTAGCTAAAAAATATTTGTTATATATTTGTTATTTTGTGTGGTATCTAATTTGTGTACTAAAATATTTTGGAAAACCATATTAAACAGATAATCCATGAGGTAGAAAATATAAAACTTATTTTAGACCACTAATAGACTAAATTTTGGGAGACAGTAGAATAAATTTGGTCATTATTTAAAAAAAAAGAATGTGACCTAATAATATACAAATAAATAATATTCTTCAATATACAAAGGTAATAGAGTGTGTGCGTGCTTGCCTGTGTGTATGTGTGTATGTGTGTGAATGGAAGAATTCATAAGGATGCATCTGCAAAATGTTACTTAAATACTATGGCAGGGTAAATGAAATACATTAAAATAAAGAAGCTAATTGTAATACGGATAAAAGCAACATAAAGTAAAAGTACATCTAGATTGTTAATAAGGCTATAACACAACATCAATGATAATATTAGAAAAATATTCACAATGAATAATAGTACAATATATGTAATAATCATAATGTAAAATGCAACATTAGGGAAACACAATGGGATTACTTCAAAAATCATTATGCTTAAAAATTTGATCTTCACTAAGAATAAGTAGGAGCCCTGGTGGCAGAGTGGTTAAAAGGTACAGCTGCTAACCAAAAGGTAGGCAGTTTGAATCTACTAGCTGCTTCTCAGAAACCCTATGGGACAGTTCTACTCTTTCCTATAGGGTCGCTATGGGTCAGAATCGACTTGATGGCAAGGGGTTCTTTTTGTTTGTTTGTTTTTAGGAATAAGTATATTTTTATGTTTTCCCTAAAAATTATATTCTAAATAACCACAATACCATTATTACACCAAAGAGAGTAAACATTAATTATCAGTAAATTTACAGTGTGCTCAGTTATTATGTCTGTTTAGTATATTTTATTCTAGAATATTATCCCCACCCAATTTTTTTTTTCTTGATTTTACATTTGTAGGAGTTGAGGACTGATCCTGGTAGCATACTTCATACTATCGATTTGTCTGTTTGCTTCCAAAAAAACCCAGTTTAATATGAAATGAAAATAAAGTAACAATAAATGATGAAAACTATAACATTCCACTAAAGTATAAGGTCTGTCATATTAGTCTCTATCTTTACCATACTTTCATTCACAGATATGAACACAGATTCTGGTGAATATTTCCTAGTGTTTGTTTATGAAGGGGTATGCAATCATCTTTTCTTTTTCCTTATCTCCAAATTTTGTATATTTTTTCTGACATATTTAATTGGTAAGTGCACACTTACCATTATCAGGGGTTACCGTAATAATATTTTCTGCTGCACATGACCTGTGATACATCAGAATAAAAATCTGTCCTTGCAAAAATTGTGGAGTTCTCATCGTCTGATCACAGTGAAGTTGAAAACAATAGTCATGCAAACAAATAAATTTAAGGGATTTTGAAAATTATAATAAGAAATTCTTAAATGATACTTGAGTTAAATGAAAATAAAGCAAAATGATCTATTTGTAAACTCAGTATTATTGCATAAATAATGATAAAAGTAGCTGCTGCAATAGATGTGCTTGAATTTATTTTATGAATTATGTGTTAAGCTGCTTTGTCACTTTTTCAGATGCATTGCTCATTTTTTTCTTAATGTATTTTTTATGCCTTTCTGTCAATAGAGTGACCGACCGTGTCACTACTGAAAACATCTGTGGACTTAGCATTTTTTGTTTCATACATTTTCTCAGTAAAGGAATTGCTTCAAAGGGATGAAACAGTAAAATTTAACAAAACTTAAAATGCCAAAAAATATAGAATATTATAGTTTTAGGATGTGTACAGAAGCAAATTTTAAATGCATAAATAATTTTTTAAATGCATTCTCTATCAAGAAAAAAATAATATATATTTCTATAAATAACATACAAGTATAAATCAATAATAAAAGCTGTGAATAATATTATGTGTATCAATGATAATCCGGTTGTTTCTATTGCAATCTTTAGCGAATTACTCCAAAGGTAATTAAAAGCACGTTCCTAGGTTTTATGCTGTAGGATGATTTTACTTAAAAAGTCTACATGCACGTGATCCAGAGTGATTAACCTCTGGAAATCAAAATCATATGACTCTTTTATTTTTACTATTTTTTAAACCATTTACCCTCTTCGTTTGTTTCTTGACCCTCAATGTTTAGTACCTCTTACAGTCATATCATGCAAGAAATAAATTCTCTCATTTTTGCTGCCCAGGTCTGATTTCAGAGAGAGTTAAGGATTTCCAGCAGACTAGGATAGAATATTTATACTTGAATATATTACAAATATACTAATTCTTTTGGGTATATATATCTTAATTTTTAATAAAATAATTTCAGATTACTTATACACAATTAGTGAAACAAATATTAGAAGGTATGTGGGTCTTGAAAGAGCATAGTAAAAATTTAATTTATTTGATTATGGGACATTTACTTTGTGACAAGCACTATGTTACAGATGTGATTATCAAAATGAATTACAGAGAATTTATTTCTTCCTGCATTAAATTTATGGCTTAATTTCACAGTTGAGAATCACTTAAAAGGATAGGAAATGATCTTAAGGAACAGATTATGTGTGGAATCTAATATAAGATTACTAGTTTTCATCTTAGCAGTTGTCATGGGTTGAATTGTGTCCCCCAAAAATATCTGTCAACTTGGCTGGGTCATGATTTCCAGTATTATGTGATAGTGTACCATTTTGTAATCTGATGTGATTTCCTTATGTGTTGTAAACTCTATCACTATGATGTAATAAGATGGATTAGAGACAGTTATACTGATAAGGTCTACAAGGTTAGACAGTGTCTTAAGCCAATCTCTTCTGAGATATAAAAAGAGAGAAGTGAGCAAAGACACATGGGAACCTCATACCACCAAGAAAGCAGTGCCAGGAGCAGAGTGCATCCTTTGGACCTGAGGTTCCTGCACAGAGAAGCTCCCAGACCAAGGGAAGACTGATGACAGTGACCTTCCTCCAGAGCTGACAAAGAAAGCCTTCCCGTGGAGCTGACACCTTGAATCTGGACTTGTAGCCTGCTAGACTGTGAGAGAATAAATTTCTCTTGGTTAAAGCCATTCACTTGGGGTGTTTCTGTTATAGCAGCACTAGATAACTAAGACAGCAGTACAGTTAAGATTTTGAGATACAAAGAACCCAGTCACTTCTTCATTACTTGATATATATGATTTTTTTTTTAATTTAAAACTTTTCAAAACTATATTTTTTGCCAAATAGCATGTTAGATAACATAAGGATGTGGTGAGGACTTTTCTATTTAATATATTTTTTTCTCAAAATCTTTAACTTTGAAAAATTATGTAGGAAATCATTGCAAAAGATTGTTATTATTTTTGTAGCCATACTATTCTGTCATGTGAAATTTAAACACTTTGCGTAAATTCTAAGTTCTCTGAAAAACGTAAACAGTGTCTTCAAATTAGCATTTTCTTTTCAGTATAAGATCATAAGAATATACGTGTATAAATTTTCATTAACTCATTGAGGTAGGTGTTGTTTTTATGTTCCCTCCAACTGACTTTTACAGCTACCTTACGTATACTAGAACAAAACATTGCCCAGTCCTGCGCCGACCTCACAATCATTGCTGTGTTTGAGTCCATCATTGTAGCCACTGTGTCAGTCCATCTTCTTGAGGATGTTCCTCTTTTTTGCTGACCCTCTACTTTTCCAAGCATGATGTCTTTCTCCAGCAATTTGTCCCACCTGATGATTTGTCCAAAGTAAGACAAATTCTGATCATCCTTGCTTTTAAGTAGCAATAAGGCTGTCCTCCTTCTTCCAAGACTGATTTGTTCATTTTCCTTGCAATTCATGTTATGTTCAGTTTGTTTGCCAGCACCACAATTCAAATACATCAAGTCTTCTTTGGTCTTCCTTTTTTTGTTGTTTAGATTTCCCGTCAATATGAGAGGGTTGAAAAGACCATGGTGTGGGTTAGGAGCACCTTAGTTGTTAAAATGATATCTTTACTTTTTAAAAAAATTTAAGGAAGTCTTTGGCTGCAGATTTGCTCAGTGCAATATATTGTTTGATTTCTTGACTGTTGCTTTCATGGGCGTGGATTCTTGATTCACATAGAATGAAATCCCTGCAAACTTCTATTTCCTCACCATTTACCATTATGTTGTTTATAGGCCCAGTTGTGAGGATTTTTATTTTCTTTAAATTCAGGTATAATCCATATTGAAGGCTGTAGTTTTTTCACTTTCACCAGTAGGCGCTTCGAGTCATCTTAATTTTCAGCAAGTAAGGTTGTGCCATCTAGTAGAAAATTTATTTTCAGTTAAGAAATTTTATAGTTTTATAATACAACATATAAATATAATAATCAAGAACATTAAGAAAAATAATTGAAAATTTCTGATGTTACCATACCTGGTAACATTCAGCCCTTTCATTACTTAATTCAGCAATTCAAATATGGGAGGAAAAGATAATACAACGTTCATAGAAATTTTTTGCTAAAAATTATAAATAAAAAAATTGTTCAAATCATCATCCACTTATGAAGTTTTTAAAATGTTAAAAATTACTGTTTCTGCAACTGGACTAAACCAAAGCTAAGAAATTTCCTGAATACAACCAAATACTTCGAGGGACAGAGAAGCAGGGGTAGAGGCTGGGGACCTTACTTACAGCGGACATCTAGGTCAGCTGGCATAACAAACTTTGAGAAAATGTTCTGCATCCTACATTGGTGAGTGGTGTCTGGGGTCTTAAAAGCTAGTGAGTGGCCATCAAAGACGCACCAATTGATCCTGAACCACCTGGAGTAAAGGAGAATGAACACCAAAGTCAAAAGGAACGCAATAGCCCAAGATACAGAAAGGGCCTCATAAACCGGAAACTGCATCAGCCTGAGAGCAGAAGAACTATATGGTGCCCAGCTACCACCAATGACTTCCCTGACAGGGAACACAACAGAGAGTCCCTGTTGGAGCAGGAGAAAACGGGTGCAGAAATCAAATTCTTTTATTTTTTATTTTTATTTTTTTACTGTACTTTAGATGAAGGTTTACAGAGCAAATTGTTTCTCATTAAACAGTACACATATTGTTTTATGACATTGGTTAACAACCCCACAACATGTCAACACTCTCCCTTCTTGATCTTGGAGGATCTTTTATTTTGGTGAAAATATACATAGCCAAAGTTATACCATTTCAGAAGTTTCCACATGTGTAATTCAGTGACATTGATTACATTCTTCCAGTTGTGCTGCTATTCTCACTATCCTTTTCCAAATTATTCCATCACCATTATCTTCAACTCCCTGCCCGCTAGGCTTCCCATCAAACTTTTTGAGTTGCTGTTGTCAATTTGATCTCACATAGATTTTTTTTTTTTTTTTTTGCACCTTAGATGAAGGTTTGCAGAACAAATAGTTTCTCATTAAACTGTACACATATTGCCCTATGACAATGGTTAACAACCCCATGACATGTCAACACTGTCCCTTCCCAACCTATCACTAGCTTTCCAGCCTCTCCTGCTTCTAGTCCTTGTCCCTGGACTCCTGTACCTCATTAGTCCCATTTTGTTTTATGAGGCTGTCCAATCCCGGCTGAATGGTGAACTTCAAGTGTGACTTCACTACTGAGCTAAAAGTGTGTCCGGGGACCATACTCTCAGGGTTTCTCCAGTCTGTCAGGCCAGTAAATCTGGTCTTTTTTGTAAGTTATAATTTTGTTTTACATCCTTTTCCACTTCTGTCCAGGACCCTCTATTGTGATTCTGGTCAGAGCAGTCAGTGGTGATAGCCGGGCACCATCTGGCTGTACTGGACTCAGTCTGGTGGAGGCCATGGTAGCTGTGGTCCATTAGTCCTTTGGACTTATCTTTTCCTTGTATCTTGTTCTCTTCAGGCTCCCTTGCTCCCAAAGGGGTGAGACCAGTGGAGTATCTTAGATGGCTACTCATAGGCTTTTAAGACCCCAGATGCTACTCACCAAGGTAGAATGTAGAACATTGCCTTTATAAACTGTTACGCCAGTTGAGCTAGATGTTCCCCGAGACCATGATTCCCACAGCCCTCCGCCCAGCAGTTCAGTCCCTCAGGGAGTTTGGAAGTGTCTATGGAGCTTCCATGGCCTTTCCTTGCACAAGTTGTGCTGGCTTCACCAGTATTGTGTACTGTCTTACCCTTCACAAAGTTACCACTAATCTGTTGTCTGTTTTGTTCCCCTCCCAATCCCTCATAACCAACAAAGCTTATTTCTTTTTGTGTGTAAACTTATTTTCATGAGTTTTTTCAGTAGAGGTATCATACAATATTCTTCTTTAGTGATTGACTTATTTCACTCAGCATAATATCCTCCAGTTTCATGCATGTTATGAGATGCTTCACAGATTCATCATTGTTCTTTATCATTGCAAAATACTCCACTGTGTGTATGTACCATAGTTCATTTATCCATTCATCTGTTGATGGGCATCTAAGTTATTTCCACCTTTTTGCTATTGTGAACAGTGCTACAATAAATATGGATGTGCATATGTCTATTCGTGTGACGGCTCTTATTTCTCTAGGATATATTCCTAGGAGTGGGATTGCATTTTGTAGTGCTTGTTTTTTTTGTGGTGCTGACTTTTTTTTGTTCCTCTTACTCTCCTGTGCTGAGTTCCTTTTGTTTGTGGATTCTGTTTTCATTTCTTTTCTTTTTTTAGGTTTTGTTTTTACTGAGACTTTGTGTTTTTCTTCTTTATTTTGATGAGTAGGTTTGTTAACTTTTTTGTGGTTACTTTGAAATTTGTCTGTGTTTTCCTAGATTTGAACCAGTCTATTATTACTTGGTATTGCCTTGCCTTCCTCTTCATTGAAGGTTGTATACCTACACTGTTTATTCCCTCTTTTATTGTTCTGATGCTGTTGTCTTTTACAGATTAACCTCTCTAGTTCCCTGTAGTAATTCTTTTGGTTTTGAATAGTCCTTAAGAGTTCAATTCCTAAGTTGGTATCTGGCTAGTAAAATCCTGTGTCCTATATTCAGCCTGTGTTCTTATGTTGCTTGTTCTCAGATTGAAGGACTCCCTTTAATAAATCTTCTGAGTTTGGTTTGGTTTTTACATAGTCCCTTAATTTCTGTTTATCTGGAAATGACCTAATTTCACCATCGTATCTGAACAAGAGTTTTGCAGGATATATTACTCTTGGCTGGCATTTTTTTTTTTTTCTTTCAAGGTTTGATATATGCATTTCCATTGCCTTCTTGCCTACATGGTTTCTTCTGAATAATCCGAGCTTAGTCTTATTGTTTCTCCTCTGTATGTGACTTTTTGTTTTCCTTGAGCTGTTCTCAGGATTCTTAGTCTTTACTTTTAACGAGTGTGATCATAATACACTTGGTGATTTTCTTTTGGGGTCTATCCTATATGAGGTTCATTGAGCTTCTTGAATGGTCAGCTCTTCATGTTTCATGACATTGGGGAAGTTTTCTGTCAGCATTTCTTCAAAGGTCCTCTCTGTGTTTTCTGTTTTCTCCCCGTTCTGGAACTCCGATCACTCTCAGATTTTTGCTTTTGATTGTATCCCACATAATTCTCAGGGTTTCTTCATTTTTCCTCATTCTTTTTTCTGATTTTTCTTCAGAGTTGTATCCAAGTGTTTGTCTTCAATTTCGCTGATCCTATCTTCTATCGTTTCAAACCTGCTTCTCAGCCCTTCTATGACACTGTCCATTTCTCAAATCTTGTTTATGTTTTGGAATTCTAATTGTTGTTTTCGTATGATTTGTAGTTGTGAATTTATTTTGGCATTTTGTTCCTGTGTTATTTTCTTTAATTTTTGCATTATTTTGTCTGTATTTTCCATGAATTTTCTGCCTTTTCCAAGAATTTGTCTATTTTTTCCTCTTTGTCTGTTTTTTGCTTCGAATCTTGGATAATTCTGGATATTAGAGATTTGAATTCCCTATCAGTTAGGTCTAGTGCCTTTTCTTCTACTGGAAAGTCATCTGGTATTTTATTTTGTATCCCTACTGGAACCATCCTCTCCTGTTTTTGTAAATGTTTTGATATTGTCTGCTGTCTTCGGGTCGTTCAGTGGTTATTTTCCTCATTTATTGACTGTAGATTTGTTTTGTCCTGCTTTTTTCTTTTATTTGGTTATGTCTGAGCAGGCGGACTGTGCGTTCTTTGTTGTTTGCTCATCTGTGGGCATGATACTCTTCACTTTCTTCTCCAATGGATGGGGTCAGTCACTCAGGTATGGTACAGTAGGGCAGGTCCAGCTAAAGGGGAGTTGCTGGGATAGGTTGTTTGTGGCCCCTACTGGGGCTGTCACTGCAGACTGGGAATCAGCGCAGGACAGGTTCCAGTAGGCCATGCCTGTGCTGCTTGGGAATGTGATGTTCAGTGCATGGTGCAGGTAGGCAGGAAGGAGGGGTTAGATGGTGATGTGTGGAGCTAAAATGGGTATGGGAAAGAGAAGAGAGGAACAGGAGCCAAAAACAAACAAAAAAGAGTGCTAAGGGAGTTTGCTGTTGGAGTGGAGAGGTGAGAGACTGAGAAATGGGGAAAAACAAAACTTAAAGAAAAGGGTAAGAGAAAAAAATGAATAAATTGAGAAACTGGAAATTAAGAAAGACAAAAAGGGAAAAAGAGAAGAAAATAAAGAACCAAAAAAAAAAAAAAAAAAAAAACAAGAAGAAAGAAATTCTCCCAGGAATGTCCCTATGCGTCTGCACAGAGTAAGGGAGTAGCATCCAAGCTGCGTGGTACTGCCCTGCTAGAAGGGGCTCCCAAGCCTAGAAAAGAAAAAGAAAATAAATCAGAGTGATCAAACAAACAAAAAAGCACCGGAGTCCCACCAGTGTGGCAGCACAGCCTGACAAGCAGTTTCACAGTCGAGCGGTGTTTCTCAGTGTTTCAGGAAGAAAACAAAGATGGCACATGGAGTCAGGTTTTTGAGAGAAAAGAGGGGAAGTAGCAAGAAGTAAGGAAGAAATCTAAAGAAGTGGAAAAAAGCAACACCAGCAGCTAACAAAAGGCACTCAGGCAGCCAGCCAGTGCAGGTGGGTGGAATCCAAGCGACACTGGGGTGAAGCTTGTGCTTCCCAGCCAAGAGACTGTGGCTGCAGGAAGCAGAAGAGGCTAAGTGGGGGTGCAGAGGAGGCTAAGTGTGGGTGAAGATGGATGGGGGATGGGAAAGCATATATCACTGTTTACCGGTTGTTTTGTCTCCTGTTGGAAACTCCATGAAGCTGCTTTCTTGTACCCCGTTCGCTGATCTCCAATAGGAGTCCAAGATGGTGGATCCATGCTACAGTAGCTAACAGGGGACTTCTGCATGTATCTCTCCTCACTCTCTGTTCTCTGTCAGTTTCTTATTGCATTCAGGGCTTGGCTGAGTTCTTTATCTCTTCATTTGATGCTTAGGGTTTCAGGATTGACGTGTGACTCTGTTTGACTTAGTTTTTCTGATCTTTGCTGCAGAGGTACGGCGTGGTGCTTCTGACTATAGCACCATGTTGCCCAGAAATCCAGAACTCATATTCTAATAAAAAGAACAGACTTAATTGTCTGACTGAGACTGGAGGAACCCCAGAAAGCATGGCTGTTGACTCTGCCAACCCAGCACTAAAACCATTCCTGAGGCCAACTCTTCAGTCAAAGATTAGACTGGACTATGGGACATAAAATGATACTCACGAAGAGTGTGCTTCTTAGCTCAAGTGATATATGAGGCTAAATGGGCAGCTTCTGTCCAGAGGTGAGATGAGAAGTCAGAGAGGATCAGGAGCTGGTTGAATGGACATGGGAAATGAGGGGTGGAAAGGAGGAATGTGCTGTCACAGTATAGGGAGAGCAATTACGGTCACGTAAAAATGTGTGTATAAAGTTTTGTATGAGAGACTAACTTGTTAACCTTCACTTAAAGTACAATAAAATTAAAAAGAAAACAAATTGCTGTTTCTGACCCCAGACGCTGCAACAAACTAGTAGTGAGAACATAAACACTGAAAAAGAATGTTAAGCCAGTTGACTGGTATGTCCCATTAAATCATGACCCCAAACCTCCAAACCAAGAAAACAATTACTGTGAGGTGTGTGTTTTATATAAACAGCATAAACATTTGCTGTTTTTTTTTTTTTTTGGTGAAAACATATATGACATATATTTGCTAATTCAGCATTTTTCAGGCTAACAACTTAGTGATATCAATTTCATTAGTGGGTTGTGCAACCATTACCCTTAATCTGTGCCAAATTTCCCATCACCATAAACAGAAACTTACTGCTGCCTAAACAATAGCTGGCCTCCTCTCCCTCCATCCAACCCCTGGTATCCATTAATAAACTTTGGTCTCTATATATTTGTCTATTCTTGTCACTTTATATAAGTGAGATCATACAGTATTTGTACTTTTTAAATTGATTTGTTTCACTCATCATAATATTTTCAAGATTCATTTATGCTGTGGCATGTAGTAGGACTTAATTTCTCTTTCTGGCTGAGTGGTATTCCATTCTATGTATGTGCCACCTTTTGTTTACCATTCATCTGTTGGTGGAAATGTAGTGCCTGGGGTTTCAAAAGTTTACAAAGGGTTATCCAAGATACAACAATTGCTCTTGATTCACCTGGACAAGTAGAAGAAGAAGGAGAGACAGGAACTGAGGGAGGAAATGAAATGTATGTCTAGTTGCATCCATGAACAACTTCCTTTTATGCCATGAGTCCATTACTGAAGATTTTGATCAAAGATTCTAAATGGAATCACGATCAAAAGGGGGGAAATGTAAAACAGAAGTAAAAAGTCTAAATAGACTCCAGATTTTATGGAGACATTGAGCCTTGATGAACCCCCAAAATTATTGCCTTAAAATAATCTTTAAACCTTAATACTCTAACAAAGCTATCCCATGAAGCCTTCTTTGAAATAATATTTTCACTTAATTAGTAAAGACTGCCCTGAGCGTTGTGCCATTTTAAAGAACTGTCTATGTGGGATAAAATTGACAACAGCATCGTGAAAGATTAGATGAGAAACTTAGGGGCAGTGAGTTCATGTTAATAATGGTGGAATCGTCTGGAATAAGATAGCAAGAATGGTTATACAACTTGAAAAATGTAATCAATGTCACTGAATTAGACATGTAGAAATTGTTGAAATGGTATAACTTTTGCTATGTATATTTCTTAAAAATCGAGAATAAAGACATGATCATGAAAAGAATGAAAAAAAATCTATTGTTTCTAGATTATTTTAATGTAAAACCAAGGAAGGCAGGGCCAAGATGGCAGAATAAACAAATGCTTCCTGTTGTCCCTCTTACACAGACTCAAAAAAATTTAGTGAATTGATTATATATGACAACTTAGGAACCCTAATCATCAAAGAAAAGCTAAAGAATTGGACTGAGCAGCAGCAGGTGGAAGGACAGGCAATTGCAGCAGAGAAGTGCAGATCACAAGATCACCAGTGCCGTGCTGGCTGAGTCTGTGCAGTGCACACAGGCTGAGGCAAGCAAAACACCCAAAGATGAGCCCATCACACTGGGTGCAGCCAAGAAGCAAGGAATCTGCATGCACCTCCAGAACGAAGTAGGAGCGACTTCAAGCCTGCTAAAGTTAAGTGCAAGCTTCTAACCTACCTCATGGGGCAAAATAACCCTCCCCTCCTAGAGTTTCACAGCTGAGAAGTATTTCCATCCCCTCACCAACTCTCCCACCCCACTCTGCTCTGACACCAGTCCAGCGGTACTCAACAACTGCCACTCAACCTAAACTAGGAACTCAGGGTGGGTCAGGACCCTGCCCCTTTGCCCAGCCACTGGCATGAAGGATCCATGGACTTGCAGTGCCTTTCACCCCTGCGAAGACCTGTTTGGGCCAGTTCCACACTGCATGCCCTCATTAGCATAAAACAGCAGGGCATACACCTGAAGCTCGTTTTCAACTGCAGCAGCCAAGGGGGAGCTACAGATTTGTGACATCTGCCACCACCCTGCCCCTTATACAGGGGCCTCACCCACCCACACCAGGGGCCTGAGGGCTGGTGGTACCACCTACTCCATCTAGCCACCCACAACAGGTGTCTGAGAATAAGTGGTGCCTCCCAGTCCCTCCAGCCAACAGCACCAGATGTCCAAGGATCGGCTGCAATACCCTCCATACAAGCTCTGAGGGACAGGGACCACCCAGGCATCTAGGGCAGCCATCAGCCCCCTACCTTGCTCCACGCATAGCCCCTACTGCAGCCAGATACCTGCCTATGCAGCCCTGCCCATCTAGGAATGTACGTAAGTGTCTGCACCACACACTTGGTGACCTGGACACTTGTGCCACCCCCCTACAAGAAAAGTGAACAGACTGCTGGGCTTAGACACCTAGTAGCTGCTCTGACCACCTAGAGACAGGATGTGAGAGCTTCAAAGATGCCATAACCAAAGTAGCTCACACACCCAGATTTCCTGGGCATATCAAAACAAAACAAAACAAGAAGGACACAGTAAACAAACATACAATAAATATAATAACTTATTGATGCCTCAGGGACAACAGTCAAAATCAACTCACATAAAGAAGCAGGTCAAGATGGCTCCAGCAAGCGACCAAAACCAAAGACGAGGAAAATACTAGCCCAAAGGACTACAGGACCAGATGAACCAAGACTTCACCACCTTGAGACCTGAAGAACTAGGTGGTGCCTGGCTACCACCAGTGACCACCCTGACAGGGAATACAACAGAGAATCCCAGACAGAGCAGGAGAAAAATGTAGAACAGAATTCAAATTCAAGTAAAAAGACCATACTTAATGGTCTGACAGAGACTGGAGGAACCTCCAAAACTATGGCCCCCGGATGCTCTGTTAACCCACAAGTGAAATCATTCCTGAAGCCCACTCTTATTAGACAGGACCATAAAACAAAAAACTATACATGTGAGGAATGTGCTTCTTAGTTCAATCAGATATATGAGACCAAATGAGTTAACTCCTGCCTAAAAACAGGATGAGAAGGCAGGAAGGCACAGGAACAGGACAAATGAACACAGGAAACCCAGGGTGAAAGGGCAAGGGTGCTGTCACATTGCAGGACTGCAACCAATGACACAAAACCATATGCCTATAAATTTTTGAGTGAGAAATTATCTTGAGCTGTAAACTTTCACCTAAAGCACGTAATAAAAATTAAAAAAAGAAAAAAAATGAATCCAGCTGGACAAGCTTGTAGAGTTATTAAAAGATATAATTTAATATAGTGGTATCTTAATAAATACAGCAAGCCTTGTATTTCTTCAATAATAAGTATCTCTAGTTTACATTACATGTGGTTTATGACTTCCAGTTTGCAGATAGTTCAATTAAATCCCAAATATTTTGGCTATTTGTCTAAAGGTGGGTGAAGTACATGGGAGAAATACTAATAAAACTCAGATGATCTGACAGATTATATATTTCACTTGTGACCTCTGAGCTGAAAGATAATTAAGTTAAACATAAAGACAATAGTATGTGCTTAAAGAGGTATTCAACTGTTTCATTTCAGTAGTTTGATAATCAATTCTTTTTATTATAAAGATATTGTGAAAATCTCCTTGAACTTAGACTCAATTAATATAGATTAGATTCCCTCACCTGTCCCTAAATGTGAGATTTGAGGTCACCCTTGAAAACTACCACCAGCATTATTGTACAAAATTATACAACATTTTTATAATCAGTACTATACATCCTAGTTACTATAATAGTTAGATAGCTTATGTACAGCTCAAACAGCGAAGTGACCTCTCATCTCACAACCATCCTTTTTATTATTGAAAATAAGATTGTATGCATGTTTTGATTTAACCACCTTTATTATTAGGTCTGTGAGAGATAGATGTAGCAGTCTCCTTTAGTAATGATTACAACCTTGGAAACCCTATGAGACAGTTCTACTCTGTCCTGTAGGGTCACTATGAGACGGAATTGATTCGATGTCAATGGGTTATTATTAGGTCAATAACATATTTCCTTGATTTGGTGAGGGTTCCATGATCTATACAAATAAGGATGTATCTCTGATTAAAGTAATCCAGTTTAGTTAATTCATATAGTCAGATTATTTTTTAATTTTACTCCTTCTGGATTTCATCTAAATTATTTCTCTCCTTTCTGGCATTAAAGGGGTAGTATGTTAGAAATTTTGCATATTTCCTGTAGAGATCTTGTTTTCTTTTCCAATAATATGAAAAGCATGATATATGGGAAGAAAAGAGTAGCATTGACTTGAGTAGAGCAAATATTAATTTAGCTGTGCTAATGGATATTTTTCAGAGCTAATGATTTCTAAAATTTTTTGAAATATTTAAATGGAAGCTGTTCATGCTTAAATTATGCTAAGTCATAATTTTCAGTTAACTAATAGTTGCGTGGTTTTAGGTCATACATATTTCCTCAGAAGTAATTGTTGCACAAACAATTGCTTTTTATATTGCATTGATATACGTACATATTCTGTTAATATGAGAAAACAAAAACGCTAAGTGCAGTCTCTACTAATTCTACAATATTATCTTCTGGTTGTTGATAATTTTGGAGCATACTCAGTTCATTTAAACTTGTGCAGCTCTTAAGCAGGTATTTTACTGCTTTCATTGTTACTTTCCTCCTTATTTTTAATAACTTCAGTTATCATCGTAATCATTCAAGTATCCTAAGCAGTGAGAACTGCTTTGCTTGAATGCCATCATTATATGGCATCTAAGATTCATGACACTGCTACTACCAATTCTTTAAATCTGTCGCTTTGGGATTCTCAAGATGATTAGGAATTACTCTTTTGTGGCTGTTGTATGAGCAGTTAACCAAAGCATATCAGTATACAGTAGAGCAGAGGAGAATGATCAGAGAATGAGAATTCAGACACTGTCAAATGTAGAGTCAGCTTGAGTTTGAAAAAATGTTTTCCACACTTTTTTTTTTTTTTTTTTAAGATAGATCTAAGACTCTTGTGTACAATAGAGAATGTTTACTTGGTCCAAAACCAGAGTGACAACATTAGCACTTTTTTTTTTTTTTGGAAACAAATGTGGATATATTATGAGACTCACATACTAATTAAACATGCATGGATGCTTGTTTTTACACAAACCTGGGAACTGGCTTTTGTTCAGAGCGATGGGTTGAACTGAATGCAGGATGGTGATTAGCTAGGTAAGAGGGTGACGGTGGCAGAATTGTGTCTAGAAAGGAATATTTGTCAGACCCATCCAGGAGCCAGTGAGAAAAATAAAGGACATAAATAATCTAAAGTCAACAGTAAGGTAGAGAATTTCTGGGACTAGGACTAATGCTGTTATGAAATCCCATATTTCTTTGGAGAGTTTTCTATCTTTAAAGGGTCAAAGAGGTAACTCACAGGTTACTATATTACCTGAACATGGCTGAGGTAAATTATCAGAATGCTGGAAAATAGGTAAAATGGAAAACATGATTGTTGAATTGTTATGTACTGTATTCATTCAATTTCCTCAAAAATATTCTATAAAGTGTGAAATGGTAGAAATGAAAATGATGAATTCACCAAAACTTGACTATGAAAGCAGTTATGAAAATGTATTTTGAGAAATTTTACACACACACACACAGTTACTTTTCTCTCTCTTGTTTTTATCATATTTACTGCAGATTCAAGCCAAGGAGAATATGTGTATCTCCCTTGGCCTTGACATACAAGTAAACTTTATTTGTCATCTTATCAAAACAGAATAGACTTAAATTCAACTAGTATTTGTGACTTCCAGTATGCAAAGTGTTGTACTTAGTTCTATTCAGAACTTTAGGGAAGATGCCCTTCATAGAAGTGTGTTGTTGTTGTTGTATACTCTCTAGTTTATTTTGACTTATAGTGACACCAGGTGACAAAATAGAACTGCCCCATAGGGTTTTCTAGGCTATAGTCTTTATAGGAGCAGATTGCCAGGTCTTTCTCCCATGGCGCATCTGGGTGTATTTGAATCACCAACCTTTCAGTTATCAGCTGAGTGCTTAACCATTGGGCAACCAGGTTTCCTCTGATAGAGGTATATGGGACAACAATTGCAGATGGAGTGGCTTTCTTTACATATGAGCTAAAAATTGTCACTTTTGAGGCAGGGTCCTTAACCCAAAGCCCTTCTTTAATATTTACTGTTTTTATGTTATCCCATCTCCAACACTTTTTGAAATCATAGGAGAACAACACATTCAACAAAGTCAACACTGAAATTGTCAGTCTGCTTATACTAAGACCTATGAATTGAAATTAAAGTGCTAACACAATTTAAACTTTTACAGTCATTACTGTTCAAGATATATATTTGTTTTAAAGATGGTTTTATTATTTATTACTACTTGAAATAAAGTTTTTTGAATTATATTAACATGTTATTGTTCTGAATTATCTTGCTTTCTAACATATGTAAGAATGATTTAGAAATTTATATGCATTAGTGATAACACATTTTCACACTCTGTTGTTTCAAAAGATGAATCATTTTAATATACTTTGAGATTTTATGTTTATGGCATACAAAAAAGACAAGTTTTTATGCAAATGCCAAAAATGTATACTCAATTTATATATATATTTTTCTAGTTTAAACAGGACTAAATATCTTATTTGGGGGAAGAAAAACAAAATTGCAACCAAATTAACTGATACTAATCTTACTTGGAGCCCTGGTGGTACAGTGGTTAAGAGCTACGGTTGCTAACTATAAAGCTGACAGCTCTAATCCACCAGCCACTTCTTGGAAACCCTATGGGGCATTTCTGCTAGGTCCTATAGGGTTGCTATGAGTCAGAACCAACTCAACGGCAACACCTTTGGGTTTTTTGTTTGGTTTTAAACTTACTTTCCTCCGATGTTGTAATTAGGTGCCGTTGAGTTGGCTCTGAGTCATAGAGACCTTACATATAACAGAACGAAACTTTGCCCTGTCCTGTGCCATCTTCACAATCATTTCTATGCTTGAGTCCATTGTTGCAGCCACTGTGTCAATCCATTTCATTTGGAGTCTCCCTCCTTTTCACTGACCCTCTAATTTACCAAGCATGATGTCTTTCTCCAGGATTTGGTACCTTCTGACCATGCACCCAAAGTAAGCGAGACAAAGTCTCGCCATCTTTGCATTTAAGGAACTTTCTTGCTGTACTTCCTCCAAGACAAATTTGTTCGTTCTTTTGGCAGTTCATGGTGTATTCAGTATTCTTGGCCAACATCATGATATGAATGTGTGAATTTTTCTTTGGTCTTCCATTTTCATTTTCCAGCATTTACATGCATATGAGATGATTGAAAAGAACATGGGTTGGGTCAACTTAGCTTAGTCATCAAAGTGACATCTTTACTTTTCAACTTTTTAAAGAGGTCTTTTGCCACAGATTTGCTCAATGCAATAAGTTGTTTAATTTCTTGACTACTGCTTTCATGGACCTTGATTGTTAGCCTAAATAGAAGGAAATCTTTGACAACTTCAATTTCTTAATCACTTATCATAAAGTCATTTTTGGTTCCAGTTGTGAAGAATTCTGTTGTGTCATCCACATACTGCAGTTGTTAATGGGTCTTCCTCCAATGCCGATGCCACACTCTTCTTCATATAGTCCAGCTTCTTGAATTATTTGCCCAACATACAGATTGAATAAGAATGTGAAAAGATTGTGCTGGAGGTCCTAGCCAGAGCAATTAGGCTAGAAAAAGAAATAAAGGGCATACAAATAGGTAGGGAAGAAGTCAAACTATCTCTATTTGCAGATGATATGATCTTATACACAGAAAACCCCAAAGAATCCACAAGAAAACTTCTGGAACTAATAGAAAATTACAGCAAAGTATCAGGATACAAGATAAACATACAAAAATCAACTGGATTCCTTTACACCAACAAAGAGAACCTTGAAGAGGAGATCACCAAATCAATACCATTTACAATAGCACCCAAGAAGATAAAATACTTAGGAATAAATCTAACCAGAGAAGTAAAAGATCTATACAGAGAAAACTACAGTACACTACTGCAAGAAACTAAAAGAGACCTGCATTAAGTGCAAAATTATACCTTCCTCATGGATAGGTAGACTCAATATAGTGAAAATGTCAATTCTACCCAAAGCAATCTACAGATACAATGCAATCCCGATCCAAATTCCACCAGCATTTTTTAATGAGATGGAGAAACAAATCACCAACTTCATATGGAAAGGAAAAAGGCCCCGAATAAATAAAGCATTACTCAAGAAGAATAACAAAGTGAGAGGCCTTACACTACTTGATTTTAGGACCTATTATACTACCACAGTAGTCAAAACAGCCTGGTACTGGTACAACAACAGATACATAGACCAGTGGAACAGAGTTGAGCATCCAGATATAAGCTTATCCACCTATGAGCAACTAATATTTGAAAAAGGCCGAAAGTCCATTAAAAGACAGTCTCTTTAACAAATGGTGCTGGCATAACTGGATATCCATCTGCAAAAAACTGAAACAAGACCCATACCTCACACCATGTACAAAACTAACTCAAAATGGATCAAAGACTTAAACATAAAATCGAAAACAATAAAGATCATCGAAGAAAAAATAGGGACAATGCTAGGAGCCCTAATACATGGCATAAACACAGTACGAACCATAAGTAACAATGCACAAGCACCAGAAGAGAGACTAGATAAATGGGAGCCCCTAAAAATCAAACACTTATGCTCATCAAAAGACTTCATCAAAAGAGTAAAAAAACAACCTACAGACTGGGAAAAAATTTTTGGCTATGACAAATCCGATCAGTGTCTAGTCTCTAAAATCTGCAAGATACTGCAAAACTTCAACAACAAAAGACAAATATCCCAATTAAAAAATGGGCAAAGGATGTGAACAGGCACTTCACCAAAGAAGATACTCAGGCAGCTAACAGACACATGAAAAAATGCTCACGATCATTAGCCATTGGAGAAATGCAGATCAAAACTACAATGAGATATCATCTCACCCCAACAAGGCTAGCATTAATCCAAAAACCACAAAATAATAAATGCTGGAGAGGCTGTGGAGAGATGGAAGACTTATACATTGTTGGTGGGAATGTAAAATGGTACAACCACTTTGGAAATCGATTTGGCGCTTCCTTAAAAAGCTAGAAATAGAAGTACCGTATGATCCAGCTATCCCGCTCCTTGGAATATATCCTAGAGAAACAAGAGCCGTCACATGAATAGATATATGCACACCCATCTTCACTGTAGCACTGTTCACAGTAGCAAAAAGATGGAAGCAACCTAGGTGCCCGTCAATGGACGAATGGATAAACAAATTATGGTATATCCACACAATGGAATATTATGCAATGATAAAGAACAATGATGAAGCTGTGAAACATCGTATAACATGATGGAAGCTGGAACTCACTATGCTGAGTGAATTTAGTCAGGCATAGAAGGACAAATACTGTATAAGACTACTATTATAAAAACTCAAGAAAAGGTTTAAACACAGAAGAAAACATTCTTTGCTGGTTATGGGGGTGGGGAGGGAGGGTGAGGGTTATTCACTAACTAGTTAGTAGATAAGAATCATCTTAAGTGAAGGGAAAGACAGCACACACTACAGGGGAAGTTAGCACAACTGGACTAAACCAAAACTAAGAAGTTTCCTGAGTACAATCAAATACTTTGAGAGACAGAGTAGCAGGGGTAGGGGTCTGGGGACCATGCTTTCAGGGGACATCTATGTCAATTGGCATAACAAAGCTTATTAAGAAAATGTTCTGCATCCTACTTTGGTGAGTGGCGTCTGGGGTCTTAGAAGCTTGCAAGTGGCCATGTAAGATGTATCAATTGGTCCCAACCACTTGGAGTAAAGGAGAATGAAGAACACCAAAGACACAAGGTAAGTATTAGCTCAAGAGACAGAATGGGCCACATAAACCAGAGACTTCATCAGCCTGAGACCAGATGAACTAGATGGTGCCTGGCTACCACCAATGAATGTCCTTACAGGGAACACAACAGAGAGTCCCTCATGGAGCATTAGAAGGATGGGGTGCAGAACTCAAATTCTAGTAAGAAGACCAGACTTAATGGTCTGACTGAGACTGAAGGCGCCCGGGAAAGTATGGCCCCTGGACTCTCTATCCGCCCAGAACTAAAACAATTTCTTACGCCAACTCTTCAGACAAGGATTCTACTGGACTTTGGAACATAAAGTGATACTCGTGAAGAGTGTGCCTTTTAGTCAAGTAGATACAAGAGACCAAAGGGGCAGCTTCTGTCCAGAGGTGAGATGGGAAGGCAGAAAGAGTTAGGAGCTGGTTGAATGGTCATGGGGAATCGGGTGGAAGGGAAGAGTGTGCTGTCACAGAATGGGGTGAGCAATTAGCGTCTCATAACAATGTAAGTATAAAAATTTTGTTTGGGAGACTAACTTGAAATGTAAACTTCATTTAATTACAACAATAAAAAAGTAATAATAATAAAAAAAAGAATGTGAAAGGATACAACCCTGGTGCACACCTTTTTCAATTTCAAACCATGCAGTATTCCCTTGTTCTGTTAAAACAATTGCCTCTTGATCTGTGCATGTACAGGTTCCACATGAGCACAATTAATTTTTCTGGAATTAGCATTGTTTGTAATGTTATCCATAATTTTTTATGATCCACACAGTCTTTGTGTCATTGATGAACACAGGTAAACATACCTTTGTGTAGTTGATAAACACAGGTAAACATGTTTCTGGTGTTCTCTGCTTTCTGCCAGTATCCGTAAGACATCAGCAATGATATCCCTTGTTCTATGTCCTATTTAAAATTTGGCTTGAACTTCTGGAAACTCCCTGTTGATGTATGGCTGTAGCCATTTTTGAGTTATCTGCAGCAATAATATTATGCTATCGTGTGATATTAATGACATCATTCACTAATTTTTACATTACATTTGATCGTCTTCCTTCGGAATGGACACCACAGTAAGCGCTTCAAGCATTCCATCTGTTTCTGACAGTATCTCAGTAGATAGCCTGTCAATTCCTGGAGCCAAGATTTTCACCAATGCCTTCAGTACAGTTCCAACCTCTTCTTTCAGTACCAGAGGTTCTTGAAATATACTACCTTCTGAAATGATTGAACATCATTCAATTATTTTTGGTACAGGACACTGTGTATTTCTTCCATCTTCTCTTGATATTTTCTATGACATTAAAGTTTTTTTTTTCCCATGGAATCCATCAGCATTGCAACTCAGAGATTGGATTTTCTCTGCATGTCTTTCAGTTTGAAAATTCTGATCTTTTTCTTCCCTTTTGGTGTAGTAACTCTAGGTCTTTGCAAATTTCATTGTAATATTTTACCTTTTCTTCAGTTACCCTTTGGAATCTTCTGTTCAGTTCTTTTACTTCATCATTACTTCTGTTCAATTTAGATACTCTGCTCTGAAGAACAAGTTTCAGAGTCTCTTTTGACATTAATTTTGGTCTTTACTTTCTTTCCTGTATTTTTAATGACTACCATTTGCTTTTCAACATGAAATAAATCTTTATTTGTACCTTAAATATGGGTTAAAATGATATTTAAAAAAAAAAAACCTGTCATACATATTAGACTTCTGGCTTAATTTTTTTGAGGTGGACTTACACTCCTTTAGAAACAAAAGGTAATTTTGAGATTATTTACTTCCAAAGACTAACCTTGAAAAAAATAATAAAATATGAACTCAAGGGAGAGAAATATATGAAATTCTAATACAAAAAAACCATTTTTTCCCATTAAAATCTATTAAGTCATCTTTAGCCTTTAAGTAAAAAAAATAATATTTGACAAAAAAACAAATTTAGTTATATTTTCAATGGAATATATAATACTATTTTTAACAAATATCAAGTTTAAATTGAATTTCTGAAAGAGAAATACATATGACTGAAATAGTTTCTTAATATTTCCATCAGAAATATGTCAGAAGAAATGACAGAAGAAGGTGCCTTTTACTTCTTTCCTTTCTAGAAGTATTTTGTATTCACCTCATTATATTTTCTTAACACAAGCACACAACACAGAAAAATGTCTGAATTCTGGTATCAGTTTTCACTTGCATTTAGTTCCATTTCTTTTCTGATATTTGAAAGATATTTTTCTAATACATGTCGTCTCTATGTTTTTGTGTTCCTAATTTTACTTTAGTAATTACTTGTCTTTAATGACGTTTAGTGATTTTACTGGAAGGCTCTGTTTAAACATGTTTATGCGGTGTGGCAATGGATTTTATTTAATTTTTATTGTTTCTTTCAATTTTATTATTTATTTAGCCAGAAAGCAAGATAGCATTTATAAGGTAGTTGGTCTATATTATATAGAAATTGGAATTTGATGATTCAATATCTTAATGAAACTGAAAATAAATAAATAAATAACCCAGAAACTTCACTATTCTTAGCAGTACCTGTTTTGTTAGGTATAGTTCATAAAACTGCAGGCCTAAGCCAACAGTAGAAAAATTTAACTGCTGCCTATCGACTGGAAATGTCAATGGAAGATCATTAGTAATAAATGTCATGGGGAGCTCTGATTACCTACTACTGCTTGGCTGCTTTAGGTGAGATGTTCTATCCATTCAGGTCATGCTGTGTTACATATTAATTAAATATTTTCTGTGCTGTGTGTGTTACTTAAGGCAGTGAAAATTTGTACAGTAACACAAAAAATAACGGTTTATCTAAGACAGCAGAAAAAGAACAGCACATAAGAAAGCAAAGAAACACTGTTGTTTTGAAAAAAAATCAAATTTATACCCACCCTAGTAACTGGCATTATACCTCCTTTAGTAGTCTATTTAGAAACAAGTAGATGAAGAGGAATTTGTACAACACTAAGGCCATCATATTTGTCTCCTTCCCTTTCAGAGTAAGATTACCTTTTTGCTCATTGAACAGAAAAATGACTTTAAATCAAAACATATATCTAGTGATGAAAGCTTTTTTTCTGAATGTCGTCACATGATGGCTTTAGATATTTAGTGAATGAAAATTATTATTTACTAATGTGGCCATTTTCACTTTTATAAAGTATAAAACACAGATGTGTCAATTCTTCCAAATGTAAGAGTCTTATTTGTTTCCCTAAAAGAATACTTGCTACCAAAACAAATGGTATTTGGGTTTTGTAACTCAAAATTGTTTTAAAATCTTAAAATTCCAGAAGTCAATTTTAATGCTCTTTACTTTTTAAAAAGCAAAGAAAGCAAAATTTATCAAAAGTTTTCTTTCAAATCCTTATAAACAAACAAACAAACCGGCTGCTGTCGAGTCAATTCCAACTCATAGCGATCCTATAGGACACAGTAGAACTGCCCCACAGAATTTCCAAGGAGCACCTGGTGGATACGAACTGCTGACCTTTTGGTTATCAGCTGTATCTCTTACCCACTTTGCCACCAGAGTTTTGTTAATAATGCAATAAGAGCAAATAGTTTTGATGCTGGATAAAAATAATCAGTAAATTTGGAAAGCTTTTTATTTTTGTAACATTGGATAATGACAAATATTTGTATCCTACAGTTCTTACACAACTGACTATTCTGGTGATCTTTTGGGTTTTAGTCATTTATTGTGTCATTGGTTCCATGTTGTGCTGTTTCCATTTACACTAGGTATTTTAAAAACCTATGATGTCTTCTTTTAATTCCTTCCACCTCCTACTGAAGAATCTATACTCCCTTCAAACTCTCATATAAAATTAATCAAATGACAATTTTGAAAATATGAGTTCTACTGTTATAATTACCATAGTTTATCTTTTTCCAATTAGACTTCCTGAAACTACTTCATCTGTTTGCTATATGAAAATATAGTATGTTTCAATGGTTGATGTGTATATATAAAAAGCAGCATGAAGACAGTGGGTCTGACTTGTTCCTCAAGTGCTCAAGCACATGATCCGTATAAAAATGGATTGAGTCACTATTAAGCAATTGTAACTTCGAGTTAACATATTTGAACATCCTCAAACTACAGGACTAACCCAAATCTCCAGATTTTTTTTTCAAGTAAATTATTGTTAAATATATTTCTTAGTACTCTGTGGATAAAATATTTACATTGATGTTTATTTTTGTTCATTTCAGTCACTTGATATATTTCCACATTAAAAATATTAGCTTCCTACTTTGAATAACATGGGAATTTGATAAATAAGTTTTATTTATCTGAAATATACGTGCACCTTTTCAATGCTTAGCTAGGAGTGAATGTTCTAGATTGCTATAGGCTCGTCTTTCAAATTTGCTGGTCTCCATGTTTCAAATTGGGGCATATAAGCAACCTTGAACAATGGGCAATTTATGTTCATTGGGCAGGAAAATCACATCAGTTTTCTTATGTAAAGTATAATCAATTTCACTGTTACTTATGCAATAATTAGGGTATTATTTAGTCAATTTAATGTGTAAAGTTTGTTGAAGTTCCCACTAAATTTTAGAATGGATATTTCATTTTTCTTCTTACTCACCTCTTGAGAACATGAATTATTCTCACAGATTCAAAAGCCTCATGCTTGCTGAGTCATCTAGGCCATGTCAAGATAACTTTTAGGCTGAATAAGCACTCTCTAATCACTTTCCTGTAGTGGTTAAGTGCTACAGCTGCTAACCTAAAGGTCAGTAGTTCGAATCCACCAGGCGCTCCTTGGAAACCCTATGGGGCAGTTCCACTCTGTCCTCTAGGGTCGCTATAAGTTGGAATCGACTTGATGGCAATGGCTTTTTTTTTTTTTTTTTTTTTTTTTAAATCACTTTCCTGAACTAGGCTCAAGGGCCCTAACCACATCTCACCAGATGAGATCATACTGGATTAGGATGGGCCCTAAATCTAGTGACAAGTGTCCTTACAAAAAGAAGATAAGCCTACAGAGAGGGAAGAACATGTCAAAATAGAGGCAGATTGGAAAAACGTGTCTATAAGCCAAGGAACGCCAAGGATTACCTATAGCCAACAGAAGGTACAAGAGAGCATGGATGAGATTCTCCCTCGGAGCCTCCAAAAAGAACTATTCCTGCTGACATTATGATTTTGGAATTCTGGCCTTCAAACTGTGACAGATAAATATGTTATTTTTAAACTATGAGTTAGAATTCACTCAATGGCACACAAAAAGAACAACATAACTTGACCTATTTCAGTTCACATTTCTATGGAAAGCTATCTAGTGTAATGTTAAGAAAATAGAACTAAACTGCTTACATTCAATCTCCAGCTTTATTCCTTTATTCTTTATTATGTAGATGAACTAGGATAAGTGATTTGTACCCTCTGGTTTAGCTTTCTCATCTAAAACCTTAAATAATATTAAAATATGTACATCATAAAGTTATCATTAAAATATAAATACATGTGTGTATACATATGTGTATATGTGTGTGTGTGTGTGTGTGTGTGTGTGTATATATATATATCTTAATCTTCAGGTCGATTATATCTCATAGTGACCTTATATGACAGAATTGAACTGTCCCATAGTGTTTTCTAGGCTGTAATCTTTATAGGAGCAGATTGCCAGGTCTTTTCTTTTGCAGAGCCCCTGGTGGGTTCAAACCACTGACATTTTGGTTAGCTTTGGAGTGCTTAACCATTGTGCCACCAGCAATATGTATATAATACGTATACATATGTATATATATACACACATATAGTTATGGGTTGAATTATGTTCCCAAAAAATATTTGTTGTAAATCCTTACCTCTGTGTCTGTGGTTATATTCCCATGTGGGAATGGGCTATCTTAGTTATGTTAATAAGGCAGGAAGAGATGGAGTAAGATAGATGCCAAGACGCACGGAGATCCCCAAGGAACAAGGAAGCAGAAGATGAAGAAGCAGAAGATGAAGAGACAGAGACCTTCCTCCAGAGCCAACACAGAGAGAAAGCCTTCCCCTAGAGCTGGTGCTCTGAATTCGGACTTCTAGCCACCTAAACAGTGAGAAAATAAATTTCTATTTGTTAAAACCATTCACTTGTGTTATTTCTGTTATAGTAGCACAAGGTAACTAAGACAGAATTTGGTACCAGAAGAGTGGGGTGCTGCTCTAACAAATCCCTAAAATGTAGAAATGGTTTTAGAATTGGGTAATGGGTAGAGGTTGGAAGATTTTTAAGGTGTCTAATAGTAAAAGCCTAGATTACCTTGAAGAGACTGTTAGTAGAATTATGGATGCTAAAGGCAGTTCTGGTGAGGGTTGAGAAGGAAGTGTGGAGAGCTATAGAGAAAATCTCTATCATCTTAGAGAATACATATGGTGTTAGCAACAGAATGTTGCTAGAAATGTGGATGTTAAATATGATTCTGGTAAGACTTTAAAAGAAAATGATGAACGTGATTGGACAATGGAGGAAGGGTGATGCTTTTTATGCAGTGGCAAAGAACTTGTCTGAATTATGTTGAAATGTTTGATGGAATGTAAAACTTGTAAGTGTAGAACTTGGCTGATGAGATTTCTCAGCAAGATTTTAAAGGGGCCAGTGGTTTCCATAGCTGTTTTTAGTAAAATGCAAGAGGAAAGAGATGGACTTAAAAATGAACTGTAAAATAAAAACAGAACTTAAGGATTTGGAAAATTCTGTTGCACAAAATAAGGACACATGTCCTAGAATGCTCACCAAGGACATGGCTACACAATCTTTTTAAAGAAATTAAGTCTATTACTGATGGAACTAACCAACTACCACAGCAGAAAACACATCCGCTTAGACTAAAGGGAACACATAAAGAATGAGAGGGAAGAACATTGCCTCTTGGAATGCTATGGGCAGGAAACAAGCCAAAGGAGTTACATCTGTCATCCTCTGAGAAAAGAAATGGACCACCTCTACAGCAGCATGGAGATCAGTGGAACTGTTGGGAGGAGGACAGGAAGTAGGGCTTTCTCAGTTTCAAAGGGTGGGGCCACAGTCTCCTGGATCTCAAAGGGTGGGACCACAGCCTCCTAGGTTTCAAAGAGTCAGGTCTTCTCCAACTCAATTCTGCAGTGTGGGGCTGTCATTAAGGTGTGCCAGGAGGAGAAGGCCACTGCTCAAAGCTGAGGTTGTGGAGCTGCCATTCCCAAAAGGCAGAAGAATGGGGTCTGCCAGGGCCGGGGTGGTGGGATTGCCACTCAGACAGGCTAGGAAAATGGGGTAACCCAAAGCCAAGGGAGCAGATTTGCCATCCCAGAGGGCATATGAGGGGAAGTGAAGCCCAGGGCTGAAGGAGCCTCCACCCAGAATCCAGAGGGCATGGCCAACACCCAAAGTCTGGAGGGCAGGGTCATTGCCCAGAGAAAAGAAGATTATTTTCAAACCTTGAGAGCTAATGTAATTTGTTCTGCTGGGTTGTGGACTTACTTGGTGCCTGTTATCCCTTCTTTCCCTCTAGTTGCTCCCATTTGTAATGGAAGTTTCAACCTTGTGCCTGTCTCCCCATTGTACTTTGGAAACAGATAACTTGTATTCTAGATCTTACAGGTTAACAGATGAAGAGTAATTTTGCCTCAGGATAAAATATATGTCTAAAGTCTTACCCGTATTTGATTTAGATGACTTAGAAGATGTGATTTTGGACTTAGAGTTGATTTAAGACTTTTGGGATGATGTGATGGGGGTGAATGTGTCTTGCATGTGGGTAGGATATGAATTTGGGGGGGCAAAGGGTGGAATTTTATGGATTGAACTATGTCCCCCCAAAATATTTGCTGTAAATCCTAATCTCTGTGTCTGTGGTTATAATCCCATTTGGGAATGAGTTGTTTTTGTTATGTTAACAAGGCAGGACTAGTAGAGGGTATTTCTTGAGTAAACCTCTTTTGAGATATAACAGAGATTAAACAAGTGAGCAGAAGAGAAATGGTCTAAGATAGATGCCAAGACACATGGAGATCTCCATGCAACCAGGAAATAGAAGCTGAAGAGACAAAGATGTTCCTTCAGAGCTGACAGATAGTGAAAGCCTTCCCCTAGAACTTGTGCTCTGAATGCAGCTTTCTAGCCTCCTAATTTGTGGTAAAATAAATTTCTGTTTGTTAAAGCCAACTGCTTGTGCTATTTCTGTTATAGCATTGATAGATAACTAGGACAATATACATTGTATATATTGTTGTGGTTAAGTGCCCTTGAGTTGGTTCTAATTCATAAGGACCCTATACACTATGGCACAAAACTCTTCCTGGTCATGCACCATCCTCACAATTGTTGTCATGTTTGAGCCCATTGTTGCAGCCTCTGTGTCAATCCATCTCCTTGAGGGTTTTCTTTTCTTTGCTGACCCTCTGCTTTACCAACCATGATGTCCTTCTTCAGGGACTGATCCCTGCTGATAACGTGCCCAAAATACATGAAACGAAGTCTCACCATCCTTGCTTCTAAGTTGCATTCTGGCTTGACTTCTTCCAAGACAGATTTGTTTGTTCTTCTGGCTGTCCATGATATATTCAGTAGCCTTCCCCAACACCATATTTCAAGTGCATCAATTCTTCTTTGATCATCATATTCATTGTCCAACTTTCACATGCATATGAGGCAACTGAAAATACCATGGCTTTCTCAGGTGCACCTTAGTCCTTAAAGTGACATCTTTGCTTTTTAACACTTGAAAGAGCTCTTTGGCAGCAGATTTGCCCAATGCAGTAAGTCATTTAATTTCTTGATTGCTGCTTCCATGGGCATTAATTATATATATATATATGTGTGTGTGTGTGTGTGTGTGTGTGTGTGTGTGCGCGCGTGTGTGTGTGTGTATGTACATATATATGTATATATGTGTATATATATAAAATATAAAATTCCTAGTAGAATTTTAGGGGCCCTGGGGGTGCAGTGGTTAAAGAATTTGACTGCTAAGTCAAAGCAGTTCGAAACCACTAGCTGCTCCATGGGAGAAAGATGTGATAGTCTGTTTCAGTAAAGATTTACAGCCTTTCTGGGGACCATGGTCTCAGGGGACACCTAGTCCCATTGGCATGACATAATTTATAAAGAAAATGTTATGCATCCTACTTTGGTGACTAGTGTCTGGGTCTTAAAAGCTTATGAGTGTCCATGTAAGATATTCCACTGGTCCCACCCATATGAAGCAAGGGGGAATGAAGAAAACCAAAGACACAAGGAAGATTAGTCCAAAGGACTAATGGGCCATATGAACCACAGCCTCCACCAGACTGAGCCCAGCACAACTAGATATTGCGTGGCTACCACCACCGACTGCTCTGACAGGGATCACAATAGAGGGTCCCAGACAGAGCGGGAGAAAAATGTAGAAGAAAATTCAAACTCACAAAAAAAAAACCAGACTTATGGTCTGACAGAGACTGGAGAAACCCCAAGAGTATGGCCCCTGGACACCCTTTTAGCTCAGTAATGAAGTCATCCCTGAGATTCACCCTTCAGCCAAAGTTTAGACAGGCCCATAAAACAAACAATAATACATGTATCTCAACTGTATATATGAGACTAAATGGGCACACCAGCCAAGGGACAAGGGAGAGAAGGCAGGAGGGGATAGGGAGGCTGGATGAATAGAAATGGGGAAACCAAGGTCAAGAATGGAGAGTGGTTACCTGTCGTGGTATTGGCAGCCAATGTCACAAAACAATATGTGTATTGTTTAATGAGAAACTGATTTACTCTATTAACCTTCATCTAAAGCACAATAAAAATGAAGAAAGAAAAAAAGAAAAGAAGGAAGCAAGGAAGGAAGAAAGAAAGAAAAGAAATTCAACCAACGTAGTAACTTGATGGTTACTGAGAATAAAAATACAAATAAAGAAAAGATTTATAACCTTAAAAACACTATGTGGCTATTCTACTCTGTCCTATAGGGTTGCTATGAGTTGAAATTGAATTGACGGCACTGGGGGTTTAGTACCTTAAAATAAAAGTACTATGAACTAATTTAATAAACGTGTTTTTCTAATTTATTAATTTTTTTTCTCTAAGTCTTTGTTAAATTCTGATATATCCTATCTAGTTAAGGTTGAGATAGAAATAAAATTATAGAGAACACTCTATACGTAATTTTTTTTTTTTTTTTGAGAAAGAGAGATTTATATCAAGGAAATGGCTCACATGATTGTAAAGGCTGGAAAGTCCCAAGTCTGTGGGTCAAGCTGAAGGCTTATCCTGGCTCATGTAGCTACAGGGGCTGACAAACCCAAGATCAGCAGGTCAAACAACAGGCTTCCTGGCTCATAAAATGCAGAGTCTGACAAATCCCAAGATTGGCAGATAAGCTGACAGACTGCTGACTTAGAGACTGCAGAAGCTGATGAATCCCAAGATCGGCAGGTAAGCTGCTAGCTCAAGTCCCAAGAACGGGCAGTCAGATGAACAGGAGCCAGCTGCAGGATCCAGAGCAAGCAAAAGCCCTGGAGCCTTGACAGAAAGTTCACCTATATTGGATGCAGATTACACCCCCAAGGGAACTCTCTCAACAGATTGGCTACTCACAGTAGATCCCATCATGGAGGTGATCATATTACATCAGATCTCATCATGGAGGTAATTACATCATTATAGATTGCCAAACTACATCATAACTGCCAAGCCACTGATAATCATGGCCCTGCCAAATTGACACATAACGTTAAGGATCACAGGCAGGATTAGCATTATTCAGAATAATAATTTCTGCATTCTCAATATCTGGATCATTACTTTGAAACTTTCATATTTTTTCCAACTAAACTTTTATCTCTAAAAACATATGACACACACAGTTTAATAGTGACTTTGAGCTCAAATAATCAAACAATCTGGGATTTTTCCATGATTTTTCCATTTATTAACTAGGTATCTTAGTTATATCTTTTGGGGAACTCAGTTTGGAAGCTCAGAGTTTGAACATAAGGATCAGTGAGGATTCAATATAAGGATATAAGAATTCAATGAGGTGATGTATAAATAAAAATGAATTAAAGTTAGTAATGCACCAATACATTTTATGTAAATACAAGTATTTTCTGTAGTTTTATTTATTAATAGATTCTCAAGCTGTCATCCTTAGAACATATGTGAAGAGAGGTGGAGATTTGTGTCATTATCTACTCCCAAATAGGTAGGCATAGAAAATTTAGATATTAGAAATCAAAATCTAGAGAGTACTTATCATTCTGTGTTGTTAATTCTAAATATATTAATATACATAATGAGTTTAAAAATCTATTTGAAATCTTTGAATTAATTTCATCCTGTGTATGATTAAGTTATGGTACTAGATGTGTGGATCCCAAGAGTTTCATAATTTATACTAATAATAATATTCATGTTTACTTTGAAATCTGTGAAGTATTTCTCCAATATGAGCTTTTGTATTGTTCATAGACTTTGGGTTATAGAAAAATATAATTCTGTGAGCCAATATCTAATAATATTATAGATAGACTCTGCTTAGTTTGGATGATATTAATAATTATAATCATGATAATTACATTAGCTAACAGATATATAGAGAGTATTTATTTTAAAGGTTTTGAGAATGCATTATTGCACTTAATTTTTTAAATTTCCCATGTGTTATGTATTGTTTTAAATTCCTGTTTCATACATTTGAGGCAAGAGAACAAGTCCAACGTATTCTCAAAGTTTGGGGAACACTTTTTTTTCTTTTTCCATACCTTATTTGCTTGACAATATTTGTTCTATCATTTGCAAAAGTGGAAGGGAATGAAGGCACTTTTTTTCTATTGGTTTTATAATTTTAAATTTCTGTTAATACTTGAAGAGAATACGAAGTAAGTTGTACTCTAATTTAAAAAAAAAAAAAGCTTAAATAATTGCTTACCCATTGCCATCGAGTCAATTCTGACTCATGATAACCCTATTGGACAAAATAGAACTGCCCCATAGGGTTCCCAACCAGAATGCCATAGCTTACTCCCTCAGAGCGGCTGGTAGATTCTAACCACCTATCTTTAAGTTAGCAGCCAAGCTCTTAGAACCCCTGTGTCCAATAATTGCTTAGGATTCTAATAATTAGTTTAAAATATAACTGAGGACAAAGTAGTGATCAAAGCCATTCTCATTGTTTTAAATGAAAGCTTAATTCTTTATTTTGTAAACTAATATTTGAATTTCTATATCTGCTTTAGATAATTAATTAAAAAATACCAACAATGCTAGTTAGGTTTCACATACCAAAAAGGTAAGCAACGAAAACCCAACTCATCAATCATGCTATGGGTTAAATTATGCCTCCCAAACTATGTGTTGGAGTCATCACCCCTACACCCGTTCATGTAATCCTGTTTAGAAATATGGCTTTCTTGTTGTGTTACTTAGATCATTTCTGTGTAGGATGATTTCTAATTATAATCACTTCTGAGTTATCATAAAAGCAGATTAGACACAGAGGGGAAGACAGATGCCACGTGAATATCACCAAGAAACACCGGGGCTACTGACAAAGAAGTAATCTACATGGCCAAGAACTTCTAGTCTCTAGAACTATGAAAACCTAAATTTCTACTCTTTAAAGCTACCCACATAGATATTTTTTTGACAGCAGCACTAGGAAACTAAGATAGAATTTTGTATTGGGAAGTAGGATGTTGCTCTAACCAATACCTAAAATGTGGAAGTGGTTTTAGAATTGGGTAATGGATAGAAGTTGGAGCAATTTTCATGTTTTGTACTAAGAGATTACCTTGAAGAGACTGTTGGTAGAATTATGGACATTAAGGACAACTCTGATAAGGGCTTAGAAAGCCTTGAGAGCTGTACGGAAAGCTTCTATCACCATTAACAGATGTTGCTTGAAATGTGGACATTAACTATACTTCTGGCGAGGCTTAAAAAAGGAAATGGTAAACACATATGAATATCAGAGGAAAGGTGATTCTTATTCTAAAATGTCAAAAAACTTGTCTGAATTGTGCTTGAATGTTTGGTGTAAAATAGAACTTGCAAGTGCTAAACTTGGATATTATTTGAGGAAATTTCTAAGCATGATCTTAAAATGGCAGCATGGTTTTTCCTTGCTGCTTAAGGTAAAATCTGGGGGTGAAGAGATAGATTTAGATATGAACCATGCAAAATGAAACCAGAACTTAAAGATTTTGAAAATTCTGCTGTACAACCTAGGGAAGTATGTCCTGGAACTTTTACCAAAATATGGCTACACAATCTTTTATCGAATGTATTAGGCAAAAATGAGTAAATAAGTAAATAGCCAAACCCATCACCCGTGAGTCAATTCCGACTCATAGCAACCCTATTGGACAGAGTAGAACTGCCCCAAAGGGTTTCCAAGGAATGGCTGGTGGATTCGAACTACTGAACTTTTTGGTTAGCAGCCGTAGCACTTAAATACTGTGCCACCAGGGCTCTGTGACTAATATTCTGATGGATCTGATCAACCACTGTAGCAAAATCCTTTCAGCTTAGACTGAAAAGGACAGAGGATGAAATGAGGAAAAACTGTCAGCCTCCTGAAATTGTACAGGCAGGAAATAGGCCAATGAGGCTACTTGGTTACAAACATCTATTTTCTTCCAAGAAAAAGCATGCATAATCCTGCTAGCAGCTGAGTAAGACTGTTGGAAGAAATAAGAGGTCCAGGGTTGCTGCTTCATTTGTTTCAAAAGGTGAAGCCAAGGTACACTAGGCATCAAAGGGTGGAGCCACCATCCCCTAGGTTTCAAAGAATTAGGTTGCCACCACCTCAGTTCCAGAGGGTGGGCCACCATTCATGGGGCCAAAAGAATGTGAGTTGAGGTAGCAGGGTTTTCATGTTAATGGGCCAGGAAAATGAGGCCACCATTCAAAGATGAGGAGACAGGGCTGCAATGCCATCAGTCAAAAAGAATAGAGGTGTCTGGGCCAAGGGGATGGGGTCACTGCATAGGTGGACCAGGAAAATAAAGCCATGGAAAACCAAGAGCGTGGTACTGCCATCCCACTGTGAAAGGTGGGGCTGATTCCCAGGGTCTAAGGGACTCCACCCAGAATCTGGAGAGTGTGATTAAAGGCTAGAGTTTGGAGAGCACAGTCATTGCCTAGATGTGCTTGGAAAACAGAGGATTATTATGAAGACTTGAGAGCTAATCAAATTTGTCCTGTTGGGTTTTGGACTTTCTTAATACCCATGACCTCTTGTTTTCCTCCAATTTCTTCCACTTGGAATGGAAATGTGTATCCTGTGTCTGTTTCACCATTCGACTTTGGAAGCAGCTAACTTCTATTTTAGGTTTTACAGATTCACAGAGAGAAATAAATTTTGTTCCAGGATGGAACACTCTAGAACCTTACCCATTCTTAATGTAGATGATTCAGAAGATGAGATTTGGGACTTAGAGTTAATTCTGAATGGATTAAGACTTTTGGGATGATGTGATAGGTTGAATGTGTTTTCATGTGAAAAGGACATGACTTCTGAGTGGTTCTCATGGATTGAACTGTGTCCCCCCAAAATATGTGTCACCTTGGCTAGGCCATGTTTCCCAGTATTGTGTGGTCATCCTCCATTTTGTGATCTGATTATTCTCCATTTTGTGATATGTTGTAGGGTTGCTATGGGTCGGAATCAACTCAGCAGCGATGAATTTGGTTTTGGTATGCCTGTGGTTATGGTCCCATTTGGGAGTGAGCTGTCCATTATGTTAATGAGGAAGAATTAGGTCACATTAATGAGGATTAGGGTAGCATGCAACTTCCTTACTCAGATCGTGGCCCTGATCCAATGTAACGGGAGACTCCCTGGGGTGTGGCCTGTAACACCTTTTATCCTACAAGAGATAAAAGTAGAGAGAAGCAAGCAGAGAGAGGGGATATCTGACTACCACCAAGAAAGAAAAGCTGGGAGCAGAGTGCATCCTTTGGACCCAAGGTCCCTGTGCTGGGAACCTCCTAGAGCCAGGGGAAGATTGATGCCAGTACACGTGGAGACTTCCAAGGGAAACTGGGCACATAGATGTTGAAAGGAGACAAGGACCTTCCCCCAGAGCCAATTGAGAGAGAAAGCCTTCCCCTGGAGCTGGTGCCCTGAATTCAGACTTTTAGCCTCCATAATGTGAGAGAATAAATTTCTGTTTGTTAAAGCCCATCCACTTGTGGTATTTCTGTTACAGCAGCACTAGATAACTTAGACAGTGGCCAAGAGGGGAATGTTATGGATTAAATTGTTCCCCCTCCCAAAGTATATGTTGAAATCCTGATTACCATACCTGTGGTAGTTGTCCCCATTTTATATGCTTTACTGGTTTTGCTTCTCTAGAGAACCAACCTAAACAGTTAATTAGATTGTACCTCATCAGGATAGTTCTAAATGTAAACACTTCTGAGTTATATAACGAGCAGATTAGACACAGAGGCACGTACACATGGGAAAAAACAGGTGTCATGTGAAGATCACCAAGAAACCAAGGAACACCCAGGATATTGACGAGGGAGGAATTGAGACAGCTGAGAGCCTGATTTGGAGTTTTAGCCGCCAGGGCTGTGAGAAAATAAATTTCTGTTCTTTAAAGCCACTCGCTTGTGGTATTTCTGTGACAGCAACACGGGGAAACTAAGAACAGCCATTTAACATTGATAGAGCATTCATGGAACATATCATCTCTCTGAACAAGTAGTGATGAAAGGAGATAGACTTAATGTACGAATTAACCTTGTAAGTTTCATATATACATATCTCATACCCATTTTATATACATGGAATTTTTATAAAAATTTAGAATTTATAGGCAAGAATGGGTCAAAAAGCAGTAAATGATCAGGCATATAGAAAGTTCTGACTTGTGTCTATTCTCTAATAAAATATATTTAACATTCCTATAGGCCAAATTTTGAGAGTGAGCCTTTTGAAAAGTCCCTATTCTATACACCACTTTTTAAATATGATTGCAGAACAAGTTAATACATAATACATAATTCTTGCTATGTAGTTCTTACTTGTTCTGCATGGCAGTACATATTGTTTATAATGTAGACAAGTTAGTTAATTATTAAATCATCTTTTTGAATTATTAAACTATTCCTTTTGTATCCAGAAATATGACTAAATGTATAAAATCTAACATACAATGGTGTTTACTAATCTACACTTATAAAGGGATACATGTACATATGTATATGTATATGCATACAAACACTGCTTCACATATTTAGATAAACAAATGTAAATTTTATATATATATATATATTTGTACACTCATTCTTATTCATGTATAGATACATAATTGCATCTATTATATGCTCTATATATCAATAAATACAAGATCATATATAATAAATATTAACATGCATTTAATTTTCATATACATTCCAAGTCATACATACCTGAAAAGAGCCAGCTAGGCTCCCCCAACCTCTGAGAATGCATGGGACTTGGTCTGTTGCCTCAAGTGTATCAAATGGGAATTTACAATAATACATAATACAGAGGGCATTTATAAAAATTAAGTACAATAATGCATTGTGTAAGCCTTTTAAATAAAGTCTCTATATATTAGTGTTATCTAACATAATTATCATGATTATAATTATTAGCATCATCCATACTAAGCAGACTGTACAATATCATGAGATACTGGCTCACAGAACTATCTTTTTCTATATCCCAAAATCTATAAACAATATAAAATTTTTATTCCATTAATTGTTTTGGTAACTTCAAATGCTTTGACAAATTTTTGGAGAAAGATCATCAGCTCCAACAAGCCCATTTATTACTTTGGAAATAAGTATGTCAGAATATCAAAATAATCTCAGTCACTTATAATTATTTAAGTCCTACTTGGTACATTGTCAATAACATTGTTTTCTTTTCAAATCACATATATTTGGATCTATAATATCAAAAACACACATGCATCAGTGCTTTTATTCAAAGTTTAGTAAATATTTTTATTCATGTGTGTAAGTATTATAATCAGTATTTAATAGCTCTAAATATGTATATGATAATGTTCAGATGATAATCTATATATAAAACATTTATTCAACATAATGCATAGTGGGAAATTATTACATATTCTAAATAAACGTATTCATTTATTTTTTATTATATTTGGAAAAAAAGTTAGAACATAGGTAAAATATTATAATGCTAAGCTGATTTTTTTCTAATTTTAAAGCACATTCATGGTTGCTATAAGACACCAGTCAACTTTAAAAGTGCCAACAGAACCAATAAACATGCCAAGCCTTCACATTAAAATAAAAGCTGAAAAATTCATGAGTTGTTAACATCTTACTATGAAATGTATTTTTGTGTGTGTCTTAAAAAAAAAAGGAAGAAAACAGAAATAATCGGTTTAATTGCGTATGCCTGTAGTTCCTCTTTTGTTATCCAGAGGGAAAACACTGTTATTTATGACTTAGTCGACTTACTGCACAATATGCAAGTGAATTTCAGATTTGTTTTGTAAACCTTTAAGTTGTCACAGCCCATGATAGGTATTAAGAACTCTGTTGCTATTTCTAAGTCTGTTCTAAACATATTCAGAAAAACTGACGTTTCTGAAAAGATTATTTCTTCATTCTGACTGGTAAGAATACTTAATGGAATAGTTTATTTATTTATTGAATGAAAAATGTAAGCTCACATTCAATTGATGAGGAAAAGGCAATTTCTGCAATTCATGTACTGTATTTTTATATAATACCAAAACAAACAAGCCACAATTTCTTATTGAGTATATGTAGGTAAAAGCTACATCTCAGACTAATAGTTTATAACATAGATCCACCAACTCTCCCCATCCTAAAGAATTAACCTATTGTTAAACAATGTAAATATTGTTTCATGCAGAAAAACAAAAACAGCAGCAAAAAAAAAAAATCAGTGTCTTCTATTTGTGCTTCACCTATGTGAACAAACAAATAAGCCAAGTAAACATGATGACAACATTGTATACACAGAAATTTGCCCCAAAAATTTAAATTATATTTTGAATAGATATATTGAATCTCTACAAGGAATATTTATTAGAATATCAGTAGATGTGGCTTGATAGGTGACATTTCTTAAGAGATGAAATTCTCTGTTGAAAAATAGAAAATTCTAAGGCCTTTAACTCAGTTGTTACTTATGGCATATTTTATATTAAAAGTCTTTGAAGTCATGGCCTAATTAGTTCCTCCTGGTATTTTATTACACTTGAGATGAATCACATAAAAGTTCTATCGGAATTTATATATGATATGAAAATATAATCACATATAGAATATGTAAAAATAAAAAACCCACTGCCATGAAGTTGATTCCAACTCATAGTGACCCTATCGGGTTTCCAAGGCTCTAAATCTTTATGGAAGCAGACTATCACATCTTTCTCCCATGGAGTGGCTGGTGGTTTTGAACCACTGAACTTTTGGTTAGCAGTCGAGTGCTTTTAACCTCTGTGCCACCAGGGTGCATTATAAAATACATAGTACAATATATATCATATATTCTGTAGTCTGTATTTGTGTAATATACACAATAGTAAAGACAAGACAATATAGCCTCTTACTATCAAGCTCTTTACAACTCTTCCAGTTATACCAATCAACCAATTCCAAAGAACTATCCATTTTTCTTTAGGTATTTGTTATGGCAGTACCCACACCTCAGTACCAAATTCTTAGTTTCCTAGGGCTTCCATAACAAAATAGCACAAGTTGGTGGCTTTAGAGAAAAAGATTTATTTTTTCACAGTTCTGGAGGCTAGAAGTCCAAATCAGGGTCTAAACCATGTTGATTCCTTTGTGGACCTCACTTCTAGTTTCTGGTGACTACCAGCAATCCTTGGCATTCCTTTGCATCTGCCTCCTTCATTACATGGCATCTCCTTCTGTGTGTCTATCTCTCTGTCTACACTCCACTTTATAAGATGCCACACAGAAGGGATTTAGTTTAGGATTCATTCTATGCACGTGTGAGTTCATCAACAAAAGAAAAATTCTATTTTCAAAAAAGATCATATTCACAGGTATAGGTGTTAGGAATTAAAAACATATATTTGGGGGGACCTAATGCAATCCATCCCCCACGTGTCTGTCAGTTTGTCATTCTGTACGAGCTTTCTTGATGCTGTGATGCTGGAAGCTATGCCACTGGTATGCAGATACAAGCAGGGTCACCCATGATGGACAAGTTTAGCTGAGCTTCCAGACTAAGATAGACGAGGAAGAAGGACCCTGCAGTCTACTTATGAAAAGAATTAGCTAGTGAAAACCTTATGAATAGCAGCAGAACATCGTCTGATGTAGTGCCGGAAGATGAGCCCCCAGGTTGGAAGGCACACAAAAGACGACTAGGAAAGAGCTGCCTCATCAAGGTAGAGTTGACCTTAATGACGTGGATGGAGTCAAGCTTTCGGGACCTTCATTTGCTGATGTGGCACAACTCAAAATGAGAAGAAACAGCTGCAAACTTTCATTAATAATCGGAATGTGGAATGTACGAAGCACCAATCAAGGAAAATTGGAAATCGTCAAAAATGAAATGGAATGCATAAACATCGATATCCTAGACATTAGAGAGCTGAAGTGGAGTGGTATTGGCCATTTTAAATCAGACAATCATGTGGTTTACTATGCCAGGAATGATAACTTGAAAAGGAATGGTATTACATTCATTGTCAAAAAGAACATTTCAAGGTCTGTCCTGAAGTACAGTGCTGTCAGTGATAGGATAATATCCATACGCCTTCCAGGAAGACCAGTTAATATGACTATTATTCAAATTTACATACCAACCACTAATGCCAAAGATAAAGAAATTGAAGATTTTTACCATCTTCTGCAGTCTGAAATTGATCAAACATGCAATCAGGATGCATTGATAATTACTGGTGATTGGAATGTGAAAGTTGGAAACAAAGAAGAAGGATTGGTAGTTGGAAAACGTGGCCTTGGTGATAGAAATGATGCTGGAGATCACATGATAGAATTTTGCAAGACCAATGACTTCTTCATTGAAAATACCTTTTTTCACCAACATAAACAGTGACTATACACATGGATCTCGCCAGATGGAATACACAGGAATCAAATCGACTGCATCTGTAGCAAGAGGCGATGGAAAAGCTTAATATCATCAGTCAGAACAAGGCCAGGGGCAGACTGTGGAACAGACCGTCAATTGCTCATATGCAAGTTCAAGCTGAAACTGAAGAAAATTAGAACAAGTCCATGAGCCAAAGTACAACCTTGAGTATATCCCACTGAATTTAGAGACCATCTCAAGAATAGATTCGACATGTTGAACGCTAACCACCAAAGACCAGACGTGTTGTGGAATGACATCAAAGACATCATACGTGAAGAAAGCAAGAGGTCATTAAAAAGCCAGGAAAGGAAGAGAAGACCAAAATAGATGTCAGAAGAGATTTCAAAACTTGCTTTTCAACGTCGAGTAGCTAAAGCAAAAGAAAGAAATGATGAAGTAAAAGAACTGAACAGAAGATTTCAAAAGACCACTCAAGAAGACAAAGTATTATAACGACGTGCAAAGAGCTGAAGATAGAAAACCAAAAGGGAAGAACACTCTCAGCATTTCTCAAGCTGAAAGAACTGAAGAAAAAATTCAAGCCTCTAGTTGGAATAGTGAAGGATTCTATGGGGAAAATATTGAACGACACAGGAAGAATCAAAAGAAGATAGATGGAATACACAGAGTCATTATACCAAAAAGAATTGGTCGACATTCAACCATTACAAGAGGTGGCATATTATCAGGAACCAACGGTACTGAAGGAAGAAGTCCAAGCTGCACTGAATGCATTGGTGAAAAACAAGGCTCCAGGAATTGATGGAATAGCATTTGAGATGTTTGAACAAACAGATGCTGTGGCTAGAAGTGCTCACTCGTTTATTCCAAGAAATTTGGAAGACAGCTACCTGGCCAACCAACTGGAAGAGATATATATTTATGCCTATTCCCAAGAAAGGTGATCCAGTCGAATGTGGAAATTATCTAACAACATCATTAATATCACAAGCAAGTAAAATTTTGCTGAAGATCACTCAAAAGCAGCTGCAGCAGTATATCAATAGGGAACTTTCAGAAATTCAAATTCAGAAGAGGATGTGGAACCAGGGATATCATTGCTAATGTCAGATGGATCCTGGCTGAAAGCAGAGAAGAGCATAAAATGTTTACCTGTGTTTTATTGACTATGCAAAGGCATTCGATTGTGTGGATAGTAACAAATTATGGATAACTTTGTGAAGAATGGAAGTTCCAGAACACTTAATTGTGCTCAAAAGGAACCTGTACATAGATCAAGCGGCAGTTGTTCGAACAGAACAAGGGAATAGTGCATGGTTTAAAGTCATGAAAGGTGTGCGTCTGGGTTGTATCCGTTCACCATACCTATTCAATCTGCATACTGAGCAAATAATCTGAGAAGCTGGACTATATGAAGAAGAATGGGGCATCAGGATTGGAGGAAGACTCACTACTTATGAAGATCAAAGACTACATTCTTCAGTATGGATTAGACCTCAACATAAAGAAAACAAAAGTCCTCACAACTGGATCAGTAAGAAACATCATGATAAATGGAGAAAAGTTTGAAGTTGTCAAGGATATCATTTTACTTGGATTCACAATCAACACCCATGGAAGCAGCAGTCAAGAAATCAAAAGATGTATTGCATTGGGCAAATCTGTTGCAAAAGACCTCTTTAAAGTGTTGAAAAGCAAAGATATCACCTTGAAGAATAAGGTGCACCTGACCCAAGCCATGGTATTTTTAATCACATCATATGCATGTGCAAACTGGATAATGAATAAGGAAGATCAAAGAAGAATTGATGCCTTTGAATTGTGGTGTTGGTAAAGAATATTGAATATATTATGGACTGCAAAAAGAATGAACAAATCTGTCTTGGACGAAGTACAACCAGAATTCTCCTTAGAAGCAAGGATGGCGAGACCACACTGCACATATTTTGGACAGGTTGTAAGGAGGGATCAGTCCCGGGAGAAGGATATCATGCTTTGTAGAGGGTCAGTGAAAAGGAGGAAGACCTTCAGTGAGATGGATTGATGCAGTTTCTGCAACAATGGGCTCAAGCATAACAACGATTGTGAGCATGTTGCAGGACCCAGCAGTGCTTTGGTCTGTAGTACATAGGGTTACTATGAATTGGAACCAACTCAATGGCACCTAACCACCAGAACAACAATTCAATCCATAAAACATACTATTTTAATTAAAGATATCTCTATTTTTTCAAGTTCAATTTCATTTTCAGTTGACATCATTACAGTGTAAGAATCCTCTGTAGAAGGGTATAACTTGAACTAGAGTTGCTCTTTATCATTTATCTATTCCATGTAATTGTCTATTAAAATTATGTGGGAACAAGACTGCATACCTTTAAATTGCTTGATATGAGGAAGTTTTTACTAGAGGATAAAGTCGAACCTGATAAATATTAAAGCTGTTCAAATTAGTTTCTTAATGTGTACATTTCAGAATAACAAGTTAGTTTGCTAATATTGTCAGTGTATTACCAATGAGATCTTTTAAAAATGGCTATACTCACTTTTTTAAACGTATTTGATGTATTTCAGTACACTGAAGATATTTTTCTAATTGATGCTTAAATTATCCCATTACTGTCAGTGGAGCCTGCTTAATTTGGTTCATGAGGTTTTTGTTTTGTTTTTGACATGAATAATGTAGACATTTTTCATGTCCCTTGCATTATTTTTGGACAAAATTTTCTAGAAACATCCTATTTTACTGCAAGACCTGAATTCAGCCATCACTACAGGGAACAACAGTTCCTTTGAAGGATATGTACACACTTAACTTTTATACCATTTTGACTCCATACCTTGCTTATGACACCATTCCTGCCTTTTAAAATTATTTACACTTCCTTTATCTAACTAATAAATAGGTTCTATTCTTGTAGTTCATCATTCATTCATTCACCTATTCATTGGATATTGATCAAGGGCTAGCCATATGCCAAGCAGAGTCTTAGGTGCTAGGAATAGAATTGTTAACAACAGTAAAATTTAATGCTTCATGGAGCTGTCATTCTGTTGAAGGATTGTACTTGTCTTGAATACACTTTGGACCTCTCTCTCATAAAGGCCACTGTGGAGGTATATGCATTTTCCTCTCCATGGGCACGTACCTCCTGTCCCTGGCCTACTGTTTGATGCCCTTGTCATATTTAAAAGTGTTTGGTGCTGCTCTCACAAGTCCTAAAACATATTAGGTGCCTCATATGCTTGCTATTTTTAGAAGAGTTTATCTTTCCAATTTTTTTTCTGAGTTTGTTTTTACTGTTGTGTATATAAGGAGCTCTGGTGGCCAGTGGTTAAATCACTTGGCTTCTAAGCAAAGGGTCAAAGGTTAGAACCCACAGGATAAAGATGTGGAACTGTGATTCTGTAAAGATTTACAGCCTTGGAAACAGTATGAGGTGGTTCTACTCTATCCTATAGGGTAGTTATGAATTGAAATAGATTTGACGACTGTGGGTTTCCTTATTTAGTATTGTGTATATAACATAATTATTGTTAGGTACAATCCAGTGGGTTCCAACTGATAGCAACTCTATTTAGAGCAAAACACTGCCTGGTGCCATCCTCACAATCTTTGATATGTTTGAGCCCATTGTTGCAGCCACTATGTCAATTTATCTCCTTGAGGGTCTTCCTCTTTTCTGCTGACCCTCTTCTTTTCCAAGCATGATTTACTTTTCCAGGCACTGATCCCTCCTGACAACACGTCCAAAGTATGTGAAATAGTCTTGCTTCCAAGGAGCATTGTGGCTGTATTTCTTCAAAGACAGATTTGTTCGTTCTTCTGGTAGTTATGGCATATTCAATATTCTTTGCCAACACAATAATTAAAAGGCATCAATTCTTCATCAGTCTTCCTTATTTGTTGTCCAGCTTTCACATGTGTATGACGCAATTGAAAATACCATGTTTTGAGTCAGGTGCACCTTAGTACTCAAAGTGATGTTATTGCTTTTTAACACTTTAAAAAGTTCTTTTGCAGCAGATTTGTCTAATGCATTAGATTTCTTGGCTGCTACTTCTATGGAGGTAGATTGTTGATCCAAGTAAAATGAAATCTTTGACAACTTCAATCTTTTCTCCGTTTATCATGATGTTGCTTATTAGTCCATTTGTGAGGATTTTTGTTTTCTTTATGTTGAGGTGTAATCCATACTGAAGGCTGGGGTCTTTGATCTTCATTGGGAAGCACTTCAAGTCCTCTTCACTTTCAACAAGCAAGGTTGTGTCATCTACATAATGCAGGTTGTTACTGAGTTTTCCTCCAATCCTGATGCTTCATTCTTCTTCATATAGTCCAGATTGAATAGGTATGGTGAAAGGACACAACCCTGACACACACCTTTTCTAGTTTTAAACCATGCAGTATCCCTTTGTTCTGGTCAAACAACTACTTCTTGGTCTTTGTACAGGTTCCTCATGAGCACAATTAAATGTTCTTGAATTCCCATTCTTCACAAAGTTAACCGTAATTTGTTATGATCCACGTAGTCGAATGCCTTTGTATAGTCAATTAAACACAGGTAAACATCTTTCTGGTATTCTCTGCTTTCAGCCCAGATCCATCTGACATCAGCAAATATTCATCTGTTTTGTTTTCGTATATACATTGGATTAGAGTTACTGGATCATAGAGTGGTCCATTTTCAGTTTTGGAAGTTATTGTCTGCTGATTTTTAGAAGGAATCGTACCAATTTACAATCCCAATAACATTATATATCACTAGCATTTTATTCTGTCAGAATTTTATCCTTAAGTAGAAGTGCTCTTTCATCATAATGTTAATTTTAATTTCTCTGAAGATTCATGGAATTGAGCAACTCTTTGTATATTTATGCACACTTTGAATATCCTCTTTAGTGAAGTGACTATTCAAGTCTTCTATGCTGCCTTTCTTTTTCCTATTAATTTGTCACACATGTATTTCAAATATTTTTCTTTATGTTGCGACCTGTGTTTTCACTCTCATAAAGATATTTTTTAATAATCGCCAAATTTTCTAACTTTAATGTTAACCAGTTTACTAAATTCTTGTAATTTTATAGTCAGTTCTTTCATGTTTTTGTGTCTTGTTTAAATTAAAAAATATGCCTACTCCATAATCATAAAGATATTATGTTATAACAACTTAATTGTATTATCATTCACATTCAAATCTACAAGGCACCAGGATTGTGTGAGGTATGGTTCAAATTTCACTTTTTTTAAAAAATGAATATTCAGTCTCACTTATTATTAAGATCATCCTTTCCCTACTCCACTTTAGTATCATCATGGTAATAAATTAAGTGATCTTACATGCTTAAAAATGTTTCTGGAATTCACTTCATTTCAGTTTTATTGGACTGTTTGTCTAGTTTTTTGATAATACAATGTTTTCTTAATTTTTGTAGATTATGTAGACTTTGGCATGCGACAGTATAAGGTCTCAACCTTGGTTTTTTCCTATGTAGTAGTTAAAAAATCAAATGTGAATTAAATTGGGCCTGTATATCTAAGTACAATATTACAGAAAATAAAGGTGACAAAAGAACAAGTTAAATGACATTATGGATATACGACATGAAAAACCCATAACATCAGACTCTCTATAGGATAAATGAGCCAGTTTTTTCAACAGATAATTTTCAGGAGAATAAGAAAATTGGGAATGTGTAGATTAAATGACACTTGAGACTTAAAAAAAAATGTAATATTTCCACTTTATTTAATTCTGTTTCTACCAAACTCTATGTGTGTGTAAGTAGAACACACATACACAATAAAAATAAAAAATTTTAAATTAACATTAGATTTTTATGATATACAGTTTTTGTCAAGAGTTTAGGTGTGCTATTAATGTTGAGCTTTTGCTTCTATATAAAAAATTCCTTGTGTTTTAGAGCTGCATGCTTAAATATTTATATATGAAGTGATATGTGAAATTGATTTTACAATAATCATTTTGGTAGAGGAATACTGAGAAGAATTTATACATGAAATACAATAGATTCTAAGTTGCTTGGTGGAACCTAGATGATTGGTACTTGAGGATTCTTTATATCATCCTCTCTACTTTTTCCATGTGTGGTTTTTCCATTATAGAATTGTCTGGGTACTTGAAATATAACGTATATCCTGATGCACAGTTAGCCCTTTATAAAGATTGAATCTTTTTAAAAATTCTTGTTTCAGCAGGGTATATATTCTACATTCTAGAGTAAATATAAAAAAGTAAAGAAATAAAATAGGAAAAATAAATGTGTATGAACATATGGTTTTTGTCCTTCTAGCACCTCACCCTTTTTCTTTAAAAAGGGTCTCAATTTCTTAGACATAGATAAGCATTCACCACAAGCTAAGCAAACCAGAATACTCCTCTAGAATGCTATGCCACAGCTCTTGAATAATATTGTCACTTGATACTATTCCTGAAAAGCTGGTAGACTTTGAGTGTAAAGTTACTCATGGCCATTATGTCCATCAGTTAGCAAGATCCTGTCTAAGAGATGTAGACAGGGACTAGGACAGAACAGTCTTTTGAGACTCTGGATTTAGTCGTACTTAAATTTTTGTGTAATGTCCCTCATGTTTTTAAGTTATTTTGAGTTAAGTTTCTCTCATTTTCATTATAGAAATATCTTCTAATATAGGGCTGCTTCATGGATTGAATTGCGTCCCCCAAAAATAATGTGTCAACTTGGCTAGGCCAGGATTCCCAGTATTGTGTGATTGTCTACCATTTTGTCATCTGATGTGATTTTCCTTTGTGTTGTAAATCCTGCCTCTATGATGTTAATGAGGCAGGATTAGAGACAGTCATGTTAAAGAGGCAGGACTCAATCTACAGGATTAGGTTGTGTCTTAAATCAATCTCTTTTGAGATATAAAAGAGAGAAGTGAGCAAAGACATGGGGGACCTCCTACCACCAAGAAAGCAGTGCTGAGGGCAGAGCACATCCTTTGGACCCGGGTTCCTGCACTAGAAAACTCCTAGACCAGGGGAGGATTGATGACAAAGACCTCCCCCACAGAGCCAACAGAGAGAGAAAGCCTTCTCCTGGAGGTGACACCCGGAATTGTGACTTCTAGCCTCCTAGACTGTGAGACGATAAATTTCTCTTTGTTAAAGCCATCCACATGTGGCATTTCTGTTTTAGAAGCACTAGATAACTGAGACAGGCTAATCATACCTAATAATAAAAGTCAGTTGATACTTAAATTATTTGAGATAATACATGCAGATAAACTGGTATTGTTGTTGTTGATTGCTATTCAGTAGATTTTGACAGATGGTGACCCCATGTTAATACTATACATAGAAAGGTATACATAGAAATGGTATCTATTGAATAAGACACAGGATTGTGAAGAGATATAAGTGAAAACAAAGAAAGAGACTCACAATGATTGACTTAATGGACAACAAGAATATTGTCTGTAGTGCACCAGCTGTGTTAAGGATACATATCAAGATGGTTCAGTATCAAGAAGGATGCCCAGGGATATATTTAGTGCAGTCTATATGCCAATATCTTATGTATACTAAACTTTAAAGTACTAAGAAAGAAGAAACTAAAAACAAGAGCCCTAAAGCGCACGATAAAAGCAAGCAGAAAAATCAGAGCAACAATAAGTAAAAATAGAAAGAAGAATCTAAACCAGAATTAATGCACCAACTTATTAGCCACACCAACAGAGATTTCTCTTCAGTTCTATGATGAGAAAGAGGTGAGTGTTTATATCAGAAACATAGTTTAATGCATTGTAATTTCTTTGTAGTTTTCAGGGCATATTCAATTTAAATATTACAGAAAGTAAATACATCACCTCCGTTCTATGGGCAATAGTCAATTCTTTGCTGCTGTTGTTTTTAATGTCTAGTTAAAACAAAAAATAAAACCAACTTCTACATACTTTTATCCAGTAAAATGTATGGATTTTAAGTGTTTTAATTCATTATTAAAGAATCAGATTTTGGTGCTAAAACAAGGTAAACTCATGCTAATATCACACTTTACAGAATGCCTTAATGAGGCTCATTTCTGTTTGTTATGCTATAAGTCACAGTAAACATAGAATTTAATATAGATTATAATAGAAGATAATCATTTGTTTAATTATATAAAGTAAATGTCAAACAATGTATGATTTTATTTGGGTTGATATGTGCATATTTTGTTTGATTTAGTCTAATAGCATCTACTGTTTGTTCAAAAAAAGAAAAAAAATTCCTCAAAGAAATATGTTTCAAGTGTAAATTTGCTGACAAAAAGGCATTTCTACTTAAAACAAAAATGTATTCTCTTCTTTTTATATTCATGAAAATTCTCATTTCCATTTCTACAGACAAGCAAAGCTTAACTTCATTCAATTTTCTGCATTTCTCACTTATTTCAATTAAAGTAAGCGAAAGTGTTTTTTCTTCAGTGTGGTTCTAAGATACCATAGCAAGTTTCTAAACCTGTCTTTCTGGAAGTCCTGCTTTAATGGGATATTCTGTATGGATTATTTGTTTAATATAGTTTCTAAGCTAAAACAAAAACACAAACAAAAAAACTTGATATTTTGAAGCCCTGATTTAAAGTTTATTTTAAACGACATAAATACACTCTTCTAATCTGCAAAAGGACACACAATTCTTCTCATGTCACTGTTGTCTAAAAAATAGGACTAAAATTAAAAACATCTAAGCATTCCTAAAAAAAAAATTTAAATTAATTCACAGGTTGTATCAAATCAGACCACCACGCATCTGTCAGTTTGTCCTACTGTGGTGACTTGTGGCCTGCTGAGATGCTGAAAGCCATGCCCTGGTGGTATTTCAAATACCAGCTGGGTCAACAATGGTTAACGGATTTCAGTGAAACTTCTAGACTAAGACAGACTTGGAAGAAGGACTTTCATCTACTTCTAAAAAAAAACTTATGAATAGCAGTAGAACACCTGTCTGATACAGTGCCTAAAGAAGAGCCCTTCAGGTTAGAAGACACTCAAACTACGACTGGGGAAGAGCTACCTCCTCAAAGTACAGTTGACCTTAATGACATGGACCCATAAACCTTTCCAGACCTTCATTGGCTGACGTGACACAACTTAAAATGAGAAGAAACAGCTGCAGATATCCATTAATCTGGACCTGGAATGTAAAAAGTATAAATCTAGGAAAATTGAAAGCTGTCAAAAATGAAATGAAAAGATTGAAGGTAAATAATATCCTAGGTATTAGTGAGCTGAAATGGACCAGTGTTGGCCATTTTGAATCAGATAATCATATGGTCTACTATGCCAGGTATTTTAGTTATCTAGTGCTGCTATAACAGAATACCACAAGTGGATACCTTTAACAAAGAAAAATTTATTCTCTCACAGTCTAGGGGGCTAGAAGTCTGAATTCAGGGTGCCAGATCCAGGGGAAGCCTTTCTGTCTCTGTTGGCTCTGGGGTCAGGTCCTTGTCACCAGTCTTCCCCTGGTCTAGGAGTTTCTGACCTCCACTCCCAGTGCTCCTTTCTTGGTGGTATGAGGTCCCTCTTCTCTCTGCTCAATTCTGTCTTTTATATCTCAAAAGAGATTGACTCAAGATACAGTCTAATCCTATAGATAGAGTCCTGCCTCATCAACATAACTACCTCTAATCCTGCCTCATTAACATCATAGAGGTTAGGATTGACAACACATAGGATAATCACATCAGATGACAAAATGGTGGACAACCACGTAATACTGGGAATCATGTCCTAGCCCAACTGACGTACATTTTGGGGGACACAATTCAATCAATAACATTCCACCCTTTGGCCCCCCCTAAATTCATGTCCTTGCCACATGTGAAACACTGACTCCATCATAGTATAACAGGCACAATATACACATTTCCATTACAAATGGGAGAAATTGGAGGGACAAAAGGAATAACAGGCACCAAACAAGTCAAAAACCCAGCAGAAAAATTTACATTAACTCTCAAAGCTTGAAAATAATTCTCTGTTCTCAGAGGCTATTTAGGCAATGGCCCTGTCCTCCAGACTCTGGGTATTGGCCACACGCTCTGGATTCTGGGTGGCAGCCCATCAGCCCTGGGCTTCAGCTCCACTGTCCAGGCTTACTGGAACGGCAACTCTGCTCCCTTGGATTTTGGCAGCCACATATTCCTTGTCTGTCTGAGAGGCAACCCTACCCCCTCAGCAAGGCAGGCCCAGTTCCTTTGCCCCTTGGGCATGGCAGCCCCCCCACCTCAGCTTTGGGCAATGGATCTGTCTCCAACCCATTGGCAATCCTGAAAGGCTGTCCCACACTCTGGAACCAAGTTGGTGAAGATCTGACTTTTTGAAACCTAGGAGGCTGTGGCCTCACCTTTTGAAACCCTAAAGGCCATAACCCCACCTTTGAGACTGAAGCAGCCCTGCATCCTGTTCCTTGTCTCTTCAGAATCTGCTTCCTTGTTCCTTGACCTCTATGTGTCTCCACACCTTGGGCCCTTTGGCCGGCCCAGCTCCTGCCCTGCTCAGGCAAGTGTTCCAAAGCTCTTAAGTTCTACCCATAAGTGCCTGGAGGCACCCCACTCCATGGAAGCCTCATGCCCAAAGACTCTCAGCTCTCTCGCTTCATGGGTCGGCTCCGGTGGCATCTCGCACTGGGCTCCTGGTTCTGCTGCCGCCAGTTCCCTGCTGCTGCTGCTGCTTGTTGTCTGCACTGTCTCCGGTGTCACAATTCTCCTCACTTCCTACAGCCATGGCTATAATTCTGCCAACAGTCTCTTCAAGGTAATATGGCCTTTTACTGTTAAACACATTAAAACTCTTCCATCCTCTACCCATTACTCAATTCCAAAACAGCTTCACCTTTTAGGTGTCTATTAGAGAATCACCTCACTCTCAGTACTATATTCTGTCTTAGTTATTTAGTGCTGCTATAACAGAAATAACACAAATAGAGGCTTTAACAAACAAATTTATTCTCTCACAGTTTAGGAGGCTAGAAGTCCAAATTCTGGGCTCCAGCTCCAGAGGAAGGCTTTCTCTCTCTATTGCAGCTGGGGAAAGGACCGTGTTATCAGTTTTCTTCTGTTCTAGGAGCTTCTCAGTGCAGTGACCCCAGGCCCAAGAGAAGCACTCCACTCCTGGCTCTTCTTGCTTGGTGATAACAGGGTCCCTCCTCCTCTCTGCTTGCTTCTCTGTTTTATATCTCAAAAGATATTGACTCAAGATACAACCTAATCCTTGAGATAATGTCTTGCCTCATTCACATAACTGCCTCTAAACCTGCTTCATTAACATCATAAACCAAAACAACAAAACTCACTTTTGTTGAGTGGATTCTGATTCATAGAGACCCCATAGGACAGAGTAAAACTGCCCCATAGGATTTTCAAGTAGCAGCTGGTAGATTCAAACTGCCGACCTTTTGGTTAGTACCTGAGTTCTTAACCATTGTGCCACCAGGGTTTCTGTTAACATCATAGAGGTTAGAATTTACAACTCATAGGCAATTACATCAGATCACAAAATGTAGGACAACCACACAATACTGGAAATCACGGTCTACCCAAGATGACACATGTTTTGGGGGGACACAATTCAGTCTATAACACTTACGTAGTTTGTTTCTTTGTTATGGAAGACACAATATCTTTGGTTCACATATAGAAAAATATTCTTATGGATAAAATTATGTACTACTAGATATATGGTGAAATTTTATAAGACTGAGGAAAAATATTACTAGAGAAAAAGAGAAAATAACAAAGTAATCTAGAAATAAAAAATATATTGAATTATGCATAATCCAATATTATGTGTGATAAATTGTGGGGTTAATACTGTAGTTGAAAACAGCATACATTTTAAATTTGAACCATTATTTAAACAAAAATTAACTAGTATCTCTTGCTGTTTTCCTTAGCAGTTGATTTTGCACAGCTGCATGTCATTAGTGCTTTTAATTTGCTAACCAACTAAAATGATAACCTGACCCAAAGAAAAGCTTACTTCCAATTATCAGCAGTGATAGCATTGTAATTGATTTCAGTATATGACCTAAATAGCTACATTTATTTCAAAAGACTTATAAAACTAGTCAGTTTTCAGTAAAATAATTTTCCCCTACTATGATCAGGGTCACACTGGTATCTATCAAAATACCAATAGTCCTTTTACCAAAGTGCTTCCACTGTGCAATAAAATTGAGTAATCTTGTTATTTTTACCTTTATGACATAAAAGTATGCATTGGTATATTTAAAATTTTGATAAATCCTACAATAATTTTTTTCACCATATACTTTTAAAATATAGTGATGATAATACTATTATTTACCCTCAAAGACAGCCTATCAACATTTCCTGAGACATGAAACACGAATGTTCTAGCTGGTAGGAAAGGAAATGCACTTTAAGGATATTCATGATACATTCAAGTTTAGGGGGAAGGGGCGTAATTCTTTACTATATACCTGTTAATGATTGAAATATACCTATTAATGACAAAGTTGTGTGTGTGTATGCATGAGTGTGTGTGTGTGTGTGTCTTTGTATTAATATTATTCCCCCGTAACTGGTGAGCCAATATCATCAACCAAAAAAACCAAACATGTTGCCATCAAGACATAGTAGGGTATAAAGTAAAATTCATCAGATTTAACCTCTACTGTGAGATGTCTTTTTTTTTCTGTATTCCAAAATCTTTAATACTTTTTTTTTTATTTTATTGTGCTTTACATGAAAGTTTATAGCACAAATTAGTTTTTTCATTCAAAAATTTGTACACAAATTGTTTGCAGTCTCTGCAATGTGTCACACTTTCCTCCTTTCCCTTCCCACCCGGGTTTCTCTGTGTCCATTTGTCCAGTTTTCTTGTCCCTTCCTGCCTTCTCGTCTTTGCTTTTGTACAGATGTTGCCTACTTGTTTTCGTATACTTAACTGAATGAATAAGCACACTCCTCACATGTGTTATTGTTTGTTTCATAGTCCTGTTTAATCTTTGGCTGAAAGGTGAACTTCAGGATTGACATGAGTTCTGGTTTAGCAGGGTGTCCAGGGGTCATAGTCTTAGAGGTTCCTCCAATGTCTGTCAGACCAGGAAGTCTGGTCTTTTTTTGTGAATTTGAATTTTTTCTGCATTATTCTCCTGCTCTGTCCAGGGCTTTCTGTTGTGATCACTGTCAGAGTGGTCAGTGGTGGTAGCCAGGCACCATCTAGTTCTTCTGGGCTCAGTCTGGTGGAGGCTGTGGCTCATGTGATCCATTAGTCCTCCAGACTAATATTTCCCCTGTATCTTTGGCTTTCTTCATTCTTTTCTGCTCTGAGCATGAAGGGACCAATAGATTTATCTTAGATGGCTGTTCTCAAGCTTTTAAGACCCCAGAAGCTACTCACCACTGTAGAACATTTTATTTATGAACTATATTATTCCAATTGACCTAGATGTCCCCTGAGACCACAGTCCCCAGGCCTCAGGCCCAGTAACTCGGTCCTTCAAGATGTTTAGATGTGTCTAGGAAACTTTTATGACTTTGCTTTGTTCAAATTCTGCTTGTTTCCCTTATATTATGGGTCTTAGATTGGGTTCTCAAGAGAAACAAAACCAGTAAATTGTATACATATATAGAGATTTATATCAAAAAATGGCTCACATGGTAGTAGAGGCTGGAATGTCCCAAGTCCATGGATCAGGATAGAGGCTTCTCCTGATTAACATAACTGCAGGGGCTGGAATCTGGAACCTAAGATTAGCAGGTCGGAGGAGGGCTGTTGCTCACAGCCTGTGAGATCAACAAATCCCAAGATTGGCAGGCAAGACTGCAGGTAAGCTGCTAGCTCAAGTCCGAGAACTGGAGGTCAGATGAACAAGAGCCAGCTGCGGCACCCAGAATAGACAAAAGCCAGAACTTCTGCTTATATTTGGATGCAGGCCACGTGTCCAAGAAAACTCCCTTTCAACTTATTGGCTACTCACAGCAGATCCCATCATGGGGATGATCATATATAAAATCCCGACAGGGAAGTGATCACAACATTATATGACTGCCAAAACACTGTGAATCATGGCCCAGCCAAGTTGACAAACAATCATAACTATCATATTATGTGTTATCTTTCCCTTCACCAAAGAATGCTTGTCTACTATCTAGTTAGTGATTTCCCCTCTCCCTCCCTTTCCTCTCCAATAACCAACAAAGATTGTTTTTTTTCTATGTGTAAACATTTCCATGAGTTTTTGTAATAGTCGTCTCATACAATATTTGTCCTTTTGTGATTGACTTCACTCAGCATAACGCCCCCCATATTCATCCATTTGTGAGATTTTTCTCAGATTCATCATTGTTCTTTATCATTGCATAGCATTCCATTGAGTGCATGTATCACAATTTGTTTATCCGTTCATCTGCTGATGGGCACTTAGGTTGTTTCCATCTTTTTGCTATTGTGAATAAAGTTGCAATGGACATAGGTGTGGATATGTCTATTTGTATGGTGCCTCTTACTTCTCTAGGATATATTCCTAGGAGTAGGATTGCTGGATCATATAGGATTTATATTTCTAGCTTTTTAAGGAGGTGCTGTATCACTTTCCATAGTGGTTGTACCGTTTTTACATTCTCACCAACAGTACATAAGAATTCCAATATCCCTGCAAACTCTCCAGAATTTGTTATTTTCTTTTTTTATGATTTAGTGGCAGTGATGTTGGGGTGAGATGGTATGTCATTGTAGTTTTGATTTGCATTTCTCTGATGGCTAATAATCACAAACATTTACTCATGTGTCTGTTAGCCTCTAAATGTCTTCTTTAGTGAAGTGTCTGTTCATATCCATTACGGATTGAATTGTGTCCCCCAAAAATATGTGTCAATTTGGCTAAGCAGGGTGTCCAGTATTGTGTGATTGTCCTCCATTTTGTGATCAGATATAATTTTCCTCTGTGTTGTAAATCCTAACCTCTATAGGGTCACTATGAGTTGGCAATGGATTTTTTTTTTTTTTTGGATGATGTTAATGAGGCAGGATAAGAAGCAGTTACGTTAATGAGGCAGTATACAATCTACAGGATTAGATCGTATCTTGAGTTAAATTCTTTTGAAATATAAAAGAAGTGAGCAGAGAGATAGAGGGACCTCCTATCACCAAGAAAGGAGAACTGGAAGCAGAGTGCATCCCTTGGACCTGGGGTTCCTACACTGAGAAGCTCCTAGACTAGGGCAAGATTGATGACAAGGACCTTCTCCGAGAGTCGACAGAGAGAGGAAGTCATCCACTAGAGCTGACACCCTAATTTGGGTGTCTTGCTCCTAAACTGTGAGAGAATAAATTTCTCTTTGTTAAAGCCATTCACTTATGGTATTTCTGTTATAGAAGCACTAGATAACAAAGACATAATTTGGTACCAGGAGTGGTGTGTTGCTCTATCAGATACCTAATATGTGGAAACAGTTTTTAAACTGTGACTGGGTAGAGGATGGAAGAGTTTTAAAGTGCTTAATAGTAAAAACCTAGATTGCCTTGAAGAGACTGTTGGTAGAATTATGGATGTAAGACAATCTGGTGAGGGCTTAGGAGGAAGTAAAGACAGCTGTAACACCAGAGACAACACACATGGCAAGAAGTAGCAGCAGAGAAACAGCAGCAGCAGAACCAGGAACTGGTGTGGGGCAGTGCAGGAGCCAACCCACGGAGCAAGAGAGCTGAGTGCCTTCATGCAGAGGCTTACAAGAGGAGTGGGGTGCCTCCAGGTACTTATCAGTAGAGTTAAAAATCTTTGGAACACTTCCCCAAGCAGGGCAGACAACAGGCAGGCCCAAGAGTCCAAAGGGGCTGAAGGGATAAGGAACCAGGAAGCAGAAGCTGAAGAGACAGAGAACACAGGAAGCAGAGCTGCCTAAGTCTCAAAGGGTAGAGCCATGACCTCTGGGGTCTCAAAGGGTAGGGTCACAGCCTCCTAGGTTTCAAAGAGTCACCTCTTCATCAGTTTGTTTCTGGAGTGTGGGGCTGCCTTTCAGGAGTTCCAGCAGGATAGGGGCAGATCCACTGCCCAGAGCTGAGGGAGCAATGCTACCATGTCCCAGGGGCAGAAGAATGGGGCCTGGCGGGGCTATATGAGGTAGGGTCGACACTCAAACAGACTAGGAGAATAAATCCAAGGGATCCCAGTTGCTGTCCCAGTGGGCCTGGATGGCATAGCTGAAGCCTAGGGCTGAGAAGCCTCCACCTAGGATCCAGAGACTATGGCCAACACCCAAAATCTGAAGGGCAGGGCCATTTCCTAAATTGCCTCGGAGAACAGAGGATTATTTTCAAGCCTTGAGAGCTGATGTAATGTGTTCTGCTACCTTGCTTGGTGCCTGTTATCTCTTCTTTCCCTCCAATTTCTCCCATTTGTAATGGAAAGGTCTACCTTGTGCCGGTTCCACCATTGTGCTCTGGAAGCAGATAACTTGAATTCTTGATTTCACAAATGAAGAGGAATTTTGCAGAAGATGAGATTTTAGACTTTTGGGAAGATATGATGGGATGAATGTGTTTTATATGTGGCAAAGATATGAATTTTTAGGACCAAAGCATGGAATGTTATGGATGGATTCATGCACCTCCCCCCCCAAAATATATGTCACCTTGGCTAGACCATGACTCACAGTATTGTGTGGTTGTCCTCCATTTTGTGATCTAATTTTCATATGTGTTATAAATCTTAACTTCTATGATGTTAATGAAGCAGGATTATAAGAAGTTATGTTAATGAGGCAGGAAACAATCTACAGGATTAGTTTGTTTCTTGAGTCAATCTCTTTTGAGATATAAAAGAGAAAATTGAGCAGAAAGATAGAGGGACATCCTACCATAAAGAAAAGAAAGCTAGAGCAAAGTGTGTCCTTTGGAATAGGGATTCTTTCACCAAGAATCTCCTAGATCAGGGGAAGACTGATGACAAGGACCTTCCCTCCAGAGCCAACAGAGAGAGAAAGACTTCCCCTAGGGTGGGCACCCTAATTTAGACTTCTAGCCTTCTAAACTGTGATATTTTTTTTTTCATTCTCACTGTTTCGGAGGCTAGAAGAAAAAATTAAAGCCTCAAATTTCAATATGGAAGAATTCTATGGGGAAAATATTAAACAAAGTAGGAAGCATCATAAGAAGATGGAAAGAAAACACAGAGTCACTATATCAAAAATAATTGGTCGTCATTCACCATTTCAAGATGTAAGAGTACTGAAGAAAGCAGCTCAAGTTGCACTGAAGGTATTGACAAAAAACAAGGCTCCAGGAATTGACAGTCTCCTTGCCTTAATTTGGGCAACTCTATAGGGCTTACTACCTCCAGAATCTACCATGGTATTAGCTGAGAACTAACTGCCTCATAGTTCAACTTCTTTATCTGATCTGCTTTTCTTACTTTTTCATAAATGTAGTTCTGAAGAACAATTCCATTAACATTTTTGCATGAAAAACTCCATCTCAGAGTCTGTTTCCTAGGAAATTCTACCTTGGGATTTTGGCTGAGCACTTAACCACTGTGCCACCAGGACACCTCTTGGCTCACAATAAATACCATAAAATAATAGTCTCAAATTTAATTGTATAGTTAAATAAAATTACAATTTATACTGGAATTTGAATTCTAGAAAATAATATAGCAATATATTCTATAATAGAAAATTTATTTGTGTTAGTTTTATATTATTATGGAACAAATTACCACAAGCTTAGTGACTTAAAACAATCCACCTTTACTATAGCAAAGGTTCCATGAGTCAAGAGTCCAGGTGCAGGTTACTGGGTCCTCTGGTCAGGATTTCACCAGGTTGAAATCAAGTTGTTGGCAAGGCTATGCTTTGATCTGAGGCTTGGGGTCCTCTTTCAAGCTCACTGGTTGTTGGCAGAATTCAGTTCTTTGTGATTTTAAGGCTAAAGTAAGTCTTCTTTTATTGCAAGGAATTGGACTAGGACACCTCTTAACTCTTAGATCATTTTCATGTGACCACCTCCATAAACCCTTCTAACATCATTTCCTCAGGGTCAGGAGAATTCTCTGATGCTTCGCCTTCTTTTAATGACTCGCCTGATTAAATCAGGCCAACCCAGAGTAATATCCCCTTTGATTCACCCAGATTTATCTGATTAATAGTGTAATGTTGGGAGCGATATCATATCACATTTACAAACTATGCTTACTCTTGGTGGGAGAGTACATATAGGGTCAGGGGTCATTGGGTATCAGTTTAAGATTATGCCTACCATAATATTAATTTAGCCACTTCCCTCCATGTGATCATATGAGTTTTAAAATATTGTCCATAACACTTTAGAAAGTATTAATAAAAATAAACCATAGAGGGCAAATTGAGTGCTCAACCATATTTAAGGATAAAATTTTACTGCGCTAGTAAGTTTCTGTAGGAAAACAAAAAGCAATAAAAGCAATATAGGTAGAGAAGAATTCAGGGAAAGAAGGAGAAAGGAAGAAAGGGAGAGAGAGATGAATAGAGGGAGAGCAGAAGGAAGAAAAGAAGGAAGAAGATAAAAATCGTTAGGCTGATTATTATTCTGTAATGCTGTCAATTTCTGTTATAATTAGATCATTTATAGCAGAAATATAAAAATTTAGAAGTGGCAACATTTGAATTTCAAGAAGGAATTTATAATATAGTGTATTTGACTGCCCTTTTTCATTCGCTACGAGTTGGAATCGACTCGACGGCAAGGGGTTTGTGTGTTTGTTTTCTTTTTCATGGTTAACCTTGCAAGCTAGGAACCTAGCAATGTGATCCTCTGAAAATTCCATTCTCATCTTTCTTTGCCCCTGTCATTCATTTCTCACCATAGAAGAAAGAGTAATTGCCAAGTGAGTGAGTTTTGCCGAAGGAATTGTGTATGCCCAACCCCATCCGTTCTGGGCACTTTGTTCTGTATTTATCATTAAAGAGGACATAGTTCTGTTTTACTTGCCAGTGCATGCAGTTCCCCTGCATGGGAGGCCTGCTGTTGTCTACTTCTCTCTGACTCTGAATGTGAACAGTAGAGATAAGGATATTAATCATGGGCTCCCTAAAACACTAACAAACATTAAAAATCATTTAGTGCATGTGTGTATAGAATGATGAGGGCGAAGCAGAAAATTCCTTGAAGATCAAGTTCATATACTTGACAATTTTGAAAAGGGTTAATTATTTCAAAGTGCTGTGTCCTTCTGTTTCTGAATTCTATATAATTTTTATGGATATGAACTTTAATTTTTTAATGTATTTTTTCCAACTATGTTAATTACACATGTTTTGCACCTGTTTTCACAGCTGTTAATCACTGTGTTCTGTAGATTTCTTTTTGAGACTACATTGTTAAAAATTATTTTTATATATACTTGTTATTAGTACTCTAATTTGGTGTCACAGAGTGGATTTCCACCACTGAACTTATGGTGTTCTCATTTGTCCGGAATAAATTTCTGAAACCCTGCACAATGCTGTGCTTGCCATAGGTCATCGACATTTGAACATCTTATAATTAGTTATCGCAGTATCAGAAAAGTCCAATCTCTTTTTTTTTTATTTAAAAAATTTTATTGTGGTGAAATACATGTAACAAAACATGCCAACCATTTTAATGAGTACAGTTCAGTGACATTAACTACATTCACCATGTTATGCAACAATCACCACTATCCATTTCCTAAATTTTCATCACCCTTAACAAAAACTCTGCGTTGCTTAAGCAACATCCCTCCATCCCCTCTCCTACCTGTCCCAGGAAGCTACTAATGAACTTCGGTCTGTATGCATTTTCCTACTCTGGGTATTTAATGTAAGTGGGATCATACACTATTTGTTCTTTTCTGTTTTACTTACTTCATTCAGCGTAACAGTTTCAATGTTAATCCATATCAAGACTTTATGGTTTATGGCTAATAATAGTTCATTGTATGTATACATTAAACTATATTTGTCCATTCATTTGTTGGTAGACATTTTGCTTGTTTTCCTCTTTTGGCTATTGTAAATAATGTTGCAATTAACATTAGTGTACAAATATTCGTGCATGTTCTTGCTTTCAGTTCTTTTGGGTATATAACTAAGGGTGAGATTGCTGGGTCATAAGGTAGCTATATGTTTAAATATTTGAGGTACCACCAAACTGTTTTCCACAGTGGCTACAACATTTTACCATTGCATTTTATGGGAACATTACAGAAAGTGAATGTTCCACTTTCTCCTCATCTTCATCAATACTTGTTATTCTCTGCTTTTCTGGTAATAGCCATCTTAGTGGTAATGATGTGGTAGCTCATTTTGGTTTTGATTTGCATTTCCCTAATGATGAATGACATTGAACATCTCTTCATGAGTTTATTGGATATTTTTACATCTTCTTTGAAGAAATGTCTATTCAGATCATTTATCCATTTTGTTGTAATTCTTGTTAGGTGTTGTAGAGTTGGTTCCTACTCATAGAGACCCTGTGTAGAACAGAACCAAACACCGTCCCAACCTGCACCATCCTCTCAATCTTTGCTGTATTTGAGCCCATTGTTGCATCCACTGTGTTAATTCATCTCATCGAGGATCTTCCTCTTTCTGGCTGACCCTCTAACTTATCAAGTACGATGTCCTTCTCCAGGGACAGGTCCCTCCTGATAACATGTCCAAAGTAGTTGAGATGAAGTATTGCCATCCTCACTTCCAAGAAGCACTCAAGCTGTACTTCTTCCAAGACAGACTTGTTCATTCTTCTGCGGTCAATTGTATATTCAGTATTCTTCACGAACACCATAATTCAAAGGCATCAATTCTTGTTTGGTCTTCCTTATTCATTATCCAGCTTTCGCATGGATATGAGGTGACTGAACATATCATGGCTTGGGTCACACTTTAGTCCTCAAACTGACATCTTTGATCTTTAACACTTTATTTATTTATTTTTTTGGAATGTGTTAATTTTACCTTTATTTGAAATTGTTTTAATTTGCCATAATTGCAATATTAATATTACAGTTAGTTATAATAACTGTAATTTACTTTTCAACCATAGCATTGCTTCAAGTGACATTTAATATATAAAGTGATTCAGATATAGAAATGTGATTATGTGAGCATTCTTCTGATAAACATTTGTTGAGTGAAAAAATGAATGAATCTTGAAATAAGGCTTCAAGGGTCTATGAATTCCATTTAACTGCAAGCAAATTTTTGCACATGTGAATTTTTCTATCAAGAAGGTCTAGAGTTTTCAGCAGATTCTCAAAGGGCTTTATGCTCAAAAGAAGGTTTAAAACCATGCTTTAGGGGCTTTAAAAATAGATTTTGGTTTTTTTTTTCTTCCAAATCTTTTTTTTTAAATTGTACTTTAGATAAAGGTTTATAGAACAAATAGTTTCTCATTAAGCAGTCAGTACACATATTGTTTTACGACATTGGTTAACAACCCCATGTCATGTCAACAATCTCCCATCTTTCACTTGGAGGACCTTTTTTTTGTGAAAATACGCATACCCAGAGTTACACCATTTCAAAAATTTCTACATGTACAATTCAGTGACATCGATTACATTCTTCCAGTTGTGCTTCTATTCTCACAATCCTTTTCCAAATTATTCCATCACCATTATCTTCAACTCACTGCCCCCAGGCTTCCCATCAAAACTTGAGTTGCTGTTGTCAATTTTATCTCACATAGATAATTCTTTTTTTTTTTTTTTGTACCTTAGATGAAGATTTGCAAAACAGTTTCTAATTAAACAGTTCGTACACATATTGCTCTATGACAATGGTTAACAACCCCATGACATGTCGACACTGTCCCTTCTCAATTTTGGGTTCCCTATCACCAGTTTTCTTGTCCCCTCCTGCCTACTAGTCCTTGTCCCTGGACTGCTGTGCCTCATTAGTCCTGTTTTGTTTTATGAGGTTGTCCAATCCCTGGCTGAATGGTGAACTTTGGGAGTGACTTCACCACTGAGCTAGGAGGGTGTCCGGGGGTCATACTCTCGGGGTTTCTCCAGTCTGTCAGGCCAGTAAATCTGGTCTTTGTTTTGTGAGGTAGAATTTTGTTCTATATCCTTTTCTAGCTCTGTCCACTACCCTCTATGGTGATCCTGGTCAGAGCAGTCAGTAGTGGTAGCTGGGCACCATCTAGCTGTACTGGACTCAGTCTGATGGAGGCCTTGGTAGCTGTGGACAATTAGTCCTTTGGACTAATCTTTTCTGTGTATCCTGTTCTCTTCATTCTCCCTCACTCCCGAAGGGGTGAGAGCAGTGGAGTATCTTAGATGGCTGCTCACAGGCTTTTAAGACCCCAGACACTACTCACCAAGCTAGAATGTAGAACACTGTCTTTATAAACTGTGTTATGCCAACTGAGATAGATGTTCCCCGAGACCATGGTCTGCACGGCCATCTGGCCAGCAATTCAGTCCCTCAGGGAGCTTGGATGTCTCTGTGGAGCTTGCATGACCTTTCCTTGTACAAGCTGTGCTGGCTTCCCCAGTATTGTGTACTGTCTTACCCTTCACCAAAGTTACCACTTATCTATTGTCTATTTAGTTCCCCCTACACCCCTCCCACCCCTCGTAACCAACAAAGATTTTTCTTTTTGTGTGTAAACTTTTACATGAGTTTTTACAGTAGAGGTCTTATACAATATTTGTCCTTTTGTGATTGACTTATTTCACTCAACATAATGTCCTCCAGTTTCATCCATGTTATGAGACGCTTCACAGATTCATCGTTGTTCTTCATCATTGCATAATACTCCATTTTGTGTATGTACCATAGTTTGTTTATCCATTCATCTGTTGATGGGCATCTAGGTTGTTTCCATCGTTTTGCTGTTGTGAACAGTGCTGCAATGAATATGGGTGTGCATATATAGATTCGTGTGATGGCTCTTATTTCTCTTATATTCCTAGGAGTGGGAAGGCTGGATCATATGGTATTTCTATTTCTAGCTTTCTGAGCAAGCACCATATCATTTTCCAAAATGGTTGTATCGTTTTGCATTCCCACCAGCACTGCATAAGAGTTCCAATCTCCCCACAGACTCTCCAACATTTGTTATTTCCAGTGTTTTTTTATCCATGCCAGTAATGCTAGGGAGAGATGGTATCTTGTTGTGGTTTTAATTTGCATTTCTCTAATGGCTAGTAATCGTGAGCATTTCCTCATGTGTGTGTTGGCCGCTTGCATGTCTTCTTTGGTGAAGTGTCTGTTCATTTCCTTGCCCATTTTTTAATAGGATTATTTGTCTTTTTGTTGTAGAGGTGTTGGATTTTCTTGTAGATCATGGAGATTAGACCTTTGTCTGACTTGTACTGTCCAAATTTTTTCCCCAGTCTGTAGGTTCTCTGTTTACTCTTTTGGTAAAGTCTTTTGATGAGCATAAGTGTTTCATTTTTAGAAGATCCCAGTAATCTAGCTTATCTTCTGAGGTTTGTGTGTTGTTGGTTATGGTTTGTATCCTATTAATGATGTGCATTAGGGCCTCTAGCATTGATTCTATTTTTTCTTCTATGAAATTTAGAATTTTTGGCTTTGTATTTAAGTCTTTGATCCAAATTGAATTATTTTTTGTATAGTGTGAGGTATGGGTCCTGTTTCAATTTTTGCAGATGGACATCCAGTTTTGCTAGCACCATTTGTTAAAAAGGCTATCTTTTTGCCGTTTGATAGATTTTGGGCCCTTGTGGAAGATCAGGTGACTGTAGGTGGATGGATTTACATTTGGGTTCTCAGTTCTGTTCCATTGGTCAATATATCTGTCATTGTACCAGTACCAGGTTGTTTTTACTATTGTAGCTATATAGTAGGTTCTGAAGTCAGGTAGTGTGAGTCTTCCTACTTTATTCTTCTTCTTCAGTAGAGCTTTACTTATCCAGGGCTTCTTCCCTTTCCATATAAAGTTAATGATTAGTTTTTCCATCTCTGTAAAGAATGTTGTTGGTATTTTGATTGGGATTGCATTGTATTTGTAAATTGCTTTGGGTAGAATTGTCATTTTCACCATGTTGAGTCTACCTATCCATGAGCGTGGGATGTTTTTCCATTTATGTAGATCCCTTTGGGTTTCTTGCTGAAGTGTTTTGTAGTTTTCTTTGTATAGGTCTTTTACATCCCTGATTAGATTTATTCCTAAGTATTTTATTTTTTTGGGGGGGGGCCATTATAAATGGTATTGCTTTCCTATTTTCCTTTTCATCATTCTCTTTATTGGTGTATAAGAATCCAACTGATTTTTGTATGCTTAGCTTGTATCCTGCTACTCTGCTAAATCTTTCTACGAGTTCCAGTAGTTTTCTCGTGGAGTTTTTAGGTTTTTCTATATATAGTATCCTATCATCTGCAAACAGGGACAGTTTAACTTCTTCATTACCAATTTGGATGCCCTTTATTTCTTTTTCTTGCCTTATGCTCTACCTAGAACTTCCAGTGCAATGTTAAATAGGAGTGGTGATGAAGGGCATCTTTGTCTTGTTCCTGTTCTTAAGGGGAATGTTTTCAACCTCTCTCCATTAAGAATGATGTTGGCCATTGGTTTTGCATATATGCCCTTTATTGTGATGAGAAATTTCCCTTCTATACCTATTTTATTGAGAGTTTTTATCAGGAATGGGTGTTGGACTTTGTTGAATGCCTTTTCTGCTTTAATTGAGAAGATCGTGTGATTCTTTTCTTTCCTTTTATTTATGTGGTGGATATGTTGATTGATTTTCTAATGTTGAACCATCCTTGCATACCTGGTATGAATCCTACTTGATCGTGGTGTATTATTTTTTTGATATGATGCTGAATTCTAATGGCTAGAACTTTGTTGAGAATTTTTGCATCTATATTCATGAGAGATATTGGTGTGTAATTTTCTTTTTTTGTGTCATCTTTCCCTGATTTTGGTATCAGGGTTATGCTGGCTTCATAAATGAATTTGGAAGTATCCTTTCCTTTTCTGTGTTCTGAAATAGTTTGTGTAGTACTGGTATAAGCTCACCTCTGAATGTTTGGTAGAATTCTCCAGTGAAGCCATCTGGGCCATGGCTTTTTTTGTTTGGGAGCTTTTTTATTACCTTTTCAAACTCTTCTCTTATTATGGGTCTGTTCAGATTTTGAACATTGTTTTGTTGTAGTTTGGGTAGCTAAAGTGTTTCTAGAAATTTATCCATTTCCTCTAGGTTTTTAAATTTGTTGGAGTATAGTTTTTCATAGTACTCTGTTATAATCCTTTTGATTTCAGTTTAGTCTGTTGTAATGTCCCCCATTTCATTTCTTCTTTGGGTTATTTATGTTCTCTCCTGTTTTTCTTTTGTCAGTTTGGCCAGTGGTTTGTCGTTTTTGTTGATTCTTTCAAAGAACCAACTTTTGGTTTTGTTGATTGTTTCTATTGTTTTTCTATCCTCTATTTCATTTATTGCTGCTCTGATCTTTGTTATTTCCTTTCTTCTAGTGGCTGTGGGCTTTTTTTTTTTTTTTTTTTTTTTTTTTTGCTGTTCTCTTTCTATTTGTTCAAGTTGTGTAGTTAGTGTTTTCATTTTGTCCCTTTCTTCTTTTTTGATGTGTGTGTCTATTGCTGTAAATTGTCCTCTGAGGACTGCCTTTGCTGTGTCCCAAAGGTTTTGTTATGATTTGTTTTAATTCTTGGAATTTTTTAATTCCATCTCTGATTTCTTCTATTACCCAGTGATGTGTAAGCAGGGTGTTATTCAGTTTCTGTGCAATTGATTTTTTTTCCTGGCTTTTCCTTTTAGAATTTCTACCTTAATGGCATTGTGGTCAGAGAAAATACTTTGTATTATCTCAACGTTTTGGATCTTGCTGAGGATTGTTCTGTGGCCTAAGATGTGATCTGTTCTGGATAATGTTCCATGTGCATTGGAAAAGAATGTATAATTTGCTGCTGTTGGGTGTAGTGTTTTATATATGTTTATGAGGTGAGGTTGGCTAATTGCACTCTTTAGGTCTTCTGTATCTTTATTGAATTTCTTTCTAGATGTTCTGTCCTTTACTGAGAGTGGTGTTTTGAAGTCTCCTACTATTATTGTGGAACCGTCAATTTCTCTTTTCAGTGCTGTTAGAGTTTGTTTTATGTATTTTGGAGCCCTGTCTTTGTTTGTGTAGATGTTTATTATGGCTATGTCTTCATGATGGATCATCCACTTTATCATTATATAGTGTCCTTCTTTGTCTTTTATGGTGGATTTTGCTTTAAAGTCTATTTTATCTGAGATTAGAATAGCCACTCCTGCTCTTTTTTGGTAGTTGTTAGCTTGATATATTTTTTTCCATCCTTTGATTTTTAATAAATTTACATCTTTGTTTCTAAGGTGTGTCTCTTGTAGACAGCATATGGACTGATCATGTTTTTTAAACCATGCTGTCACTCTCTTTATGAGTGCTTTTAGGCCATTTATATTCAGGGTAATTATTGATAGATGTGAGTTTATTGCTGTCATTTTGTAGTGCTTTATTTTGTGGTGCTGAGGTTTTCTTTGTTCCACTTACTCTCCTCTGCTGAGTTCATTTTGTTTGTGGATTTTTTTTTCCTTCCTTACATTTTTGTAGGTTTTGTTTTTACTGAGATTTTATGTTTTTCTTCTTTATTTTGATGAATAGATTTGTTAACTTTCTTTGTGGTTACCTTCAAATTTACCTTCATCTTCGTAGGTTTGAACCAGTCTATTATTACTTGGTATTGCCTTGCCTTCCTCTCCTTTAGAAGGTTCTGTACCTACACTGTTTATTTCCTCTTTTATCGGTTTGATGCTGTTGGCATTTACAGATTAACCTCTCTGGTTTCCTGTTGTAATTCTTTTGGTTTTGGGTAGTGCTTAAGAGTTCATTTCCTAGGTTGGTATCTGGCTAGTACAATCCTGTGTCCTATATTCAGCCTGTGGTCTGATGTCTGTTCTCAGATCGAAGAACTCCCTTTAATAAGTTTTGCAAGTTTGGTTTCGTTTTTACATAGTCTCTTAATTTTTGTTTATCTGGAAATGGCCTAATTTCACCATCATATTTGAACATAAGTTTTGCAGGATACATTATTCTTGGCTGGTAATTTTTTTCTTTCAAGGTTTTATATATGTTATCCCATTGCCTCCTTGCCTGCATGGTTTCTGCCAAATATCCGGAGGTTAGTCTTATTGTTTCTCCTCTGTATGGGACCTTCTGTTTTACTCAAGCTGCTCTCAGGATTATTCGTATGTATTTGGTTTTAGCAAGTGTGAATATGATATGCCTTGGTGATTTTCTTTTGGGGTCTACCCTATATGGGGTTCGTTGAGCTTCTTGGATGGCCAGCTTTTCATCTTTTATGATATTGGGGAAGTATTCTGTCAACAATTCTTCAGTGAGCCTCTCTGTGTTTTCTATTTTCTCCCCCTGTTTTGGAAATCTGATCACTGGCAGATTTTTGCTTTTGATTGTATCCCTCATAATTCTCGTGATTTCTTCATTTTCTTCATTCTTTTTTCTGAGTTTTCCTCAAACAGAGTTGCATCCAAGTGTTTGTCTTCAATTTAGCGGATCCTATTTTCTATTTCAAAACTGCTCCTCAGCCCTTCTATGACACTGTTCATTTCTGCAATCTTGTTGTTATTTTTGGATTTCTAATTATTGTTTTTATATGATTTCTAGTTGTGAATTTATTTTAGCATTTTGTTCCTGTACTATTATCTTGAATTATTCCATTTTTTGATCTGTATTTTCCATGAATTTGTCTATTTTTCCTCATTTTTGCCTGATCTTTGCTTCAACTCTTGGGTAATTCTGAATATTAGAGATCTGAATTCCCTATCAGGTAGTTCTAGTGCCTTTTCTTCTACTGAAAAGTCATATAGTGGTTTATTTTGGACACCTACTGGAACCATCCTGTCCTGTTTTTGTAAATGTTTTTATATTGTCTGCTGTCTTCCAGGCATTCAGTGGTTATTTTCCTCATTTATTGATTGTAGATTTGTTTGTTTCATCCTGCTTTTTTGTTTCATTTGATTACGTCTGAGCAGGTGCGCTGCGCGTTCTTTGTTGTTTGCTCGTCTGTGGGCATAATACTTTTCACCTCCTTCTCCAAGGGTCAGTCACTCAGGTATGATAAAGCAGGGCAGGTCCAGCTGAAGGGGAGTTGCTGTGATGGTTATTTTGTGGCATGAACTAGAGCTGACAGTGCGGAGTGGCGATTAGTGCATGGCAGGTTTCAGTAGGCTATGCCTGTGCTGCTTGGGAGTATGATGTTCAGCAAAAGGTGCAGGTAGGCAGGAAGGAGGGGGGAGATTGTGATGTGTGGAACTAAAATAGGTATGAGAAAGATGAGAGAGAGGAGAGAGGAACAGCAGCCAAAAACATACACACAAACAAAAATGAGTGCTAAGGGAGCTTGCTGTTGGAGTGGAGAGATGAGAGACTGAGAAATGGTGGGGGGGGGGGGAAGAAAAAGGGTAAAAGAAAAAAATGAATAAATTGAGAAACTGGAAATGAAGAAAGACAAAAAGGGAATAAGAGAGAGTAGAAAACAAAACAAAGAACAAGCAAACAAAAAACAAAACAAGAAAAAAGAAATGCCCCCAGGGATATCCCTGGGCATCTGTGCAGAGTAAGGGAGTAGTTTCCAAGTCAAGTGGTACTGTCCTGCTAGAAGGGGCTCCCAAGCCAAGAAAAGAAAAAGAAAACAAACAAGTCAAAACAGAACAAATCAGAGGAAACAAACAAAGAAAAAAACCCTGGGAGTCCCACCAGCTTGGTGGCATGGGCCAGGAAGCAGTTTCACAGTCGATCGGTGTTTCATAGCCTTTCAGGAAGAAGAAAAATGGCACACGGAGCCAGGTATTTGAGAGAAAGAAGGGGGAGGTGGTGAGAGGTAAGGAAGAAATTTAAAGAAGTAGAAAAAGCAACACCAGCAGCCCATAAATGGCACTCAGGGAGGGTGAAATCCAAGTGACAGTGGGGTGAAGCTGGTGCTTCCCAGTCAAGAGACTGTGGCTGCAGGAAGCAGAGGAGGCTGAGTAGGGGTGAAGAAGGGTGGGTTGTGGGAAAGCATATATTGCTGGTTACGGGTTGTTCCGTCTCCTGCTGGAAGCTCCGTGAAGCTGCTTTCTCATACTGCCTGTTCGCTGACCTATGATAGGAGTTCAATATGACAGATTCGTGCTGCTGTAGCTGATAGGGACCTCTGCATGTATATCTCCTTTCTCTCTGTTCTTGAACAGTTTCTTATTCCATTTGGTGCTAGGCTGAGTTCTTTATCCTTCATTTGAGGCTTAGGGTTTCAGGATTGACATGTGACTCTGTTTGACTTAGTTTTTCGGATCTTTGCTGCTGAGGGACGGCGTCGTGCTTCTGACTATAGCACCACGTTGCCTGGAAGTATAAAAAATATATTTTGATAGTAAGTGCTTTCTTTTTTTTCCTTTTAGAAATGGTGAACACAGAGCTTCTGAAACAAAAGACAGATTAAAATGTTACCAGGAAAGCTAGGAGGCTCATCTTGCAAAAACAAACCACATTATCACTAACAATCTCTAGGTCTTGGTGCATGTCCCTTACTCTGCTTTTTAGCTTTAAAGAGCTCTTTTGGAGCAGATTTGCCCAATGCAATACATCGTTTGACCTTTTGACTGATGCTTCCCTGGAAGTTGATTGTGGATCCAAGTGAAATGAAACTCTTGTCAATTTCAATCTCTTTTCCGTTTATTATAATGTTGCTTATTAGTTCAGTTGTGAGGATTTTTGTTTTCTTTATGTTGACGTGTAATCCATGAAGGCTGTAGTCTTTGATCTTCGTCAGTAAGTGCTTCAAGTCCTCTTTGCTTTCAGAAAGCAAGGTTGTGTCATCTGCATAACTCGGATTGCATAACTCGGATTGTTAATGAGTCTTCCTCCAATCCTGATGCCCTGTTCTTCTTCATGTAGTCCATATTCTTGAATTATTTGATCAGCTTACATGTTGATTAAGTATGGTGAAAGGATACAACCCTGAAGCACACCTTTCCTGACTTTACACAGTATCCCCCTCATTCTGCCTCTTGGTCTATGTACAGTTTCCTCAAGAGCATAATTAAGTGTCCTGAAATTCCCATTTTTCACAGTTGTCCATAATTTGTTATGACCCACACAGTCGAATACCTTTGCATAGTCAATATAACATAGATAAACATCTTTCTGGTATTTTCTGCTTTCAGTCAAGATCTATCTGACATCAGCAATGATATCCCTTGTTCCAAGCCCTCTTCTGAATTCAGCTTGAATTTCTGGCAGCTCCCTGTTGATGTATTGCTATCCACTTTAAAATTGGTTATTTGTCTTTTATTGATGAAATGTGAGTATTCTTTGTATATCTGGGATATAAGTAACTTTTAAGACATGACTTGACTTCTTTTTTTCCATTTTTTTTTTTTTTTGGAGTTGTCCTTTGACTTAATTTATCAAGTTCCTTGAAACAAAAAGAATTTAATTTTACTGATATCCAGTTTTTTTTTTCTTTTGTAGCTGTATTTTTGTGTCATACCTAAAAAAACATTGCTCAGTCTGAATTCATGAATATTTACTCCTATGTTTTATTTTAAAAGCTTTGTTTTACTTTTACATTTAGATATGCAATCCACTTTGAGTTAATTCATTCTTTTGCCTGTGGATATGAAGTTGTCCCAGCACTGTTTGTAAAAGACGTGTACACTAAAAAGTACAAAATATCATAGAAATTAAGACTGACTTAAATAAATGGAAGACATCCCATGTTTATGGATTATAAAACTTAATAGTGTTAAGATCACAATATTCCTTACATTGATCTATAGATTCAAAGCAATCTCTCTCAAAATCCCAGTTCCCTTTTTTTTCCAAAACTGACCAGCCAGTCCTGAAACTCATGTGAAATATAAGAATACCTGCAACAAAAAGACCTAGAACAACTAAACAAATCTTGAAAAGTAAGAACAAATTTTAGGGGCTCACACTTCCAATTTTAAAACTTACTGGAAACGTTGGTGGCATAGTGGTTAAGTGCTATGGCTGCTAACCAAAAGGTCACCAGGTGCTCCTTGAAAACCCCATGGGGCAGTTCAGCTCTGTTCTGTAGGGTTGCTGTGAGTCAGAATTGACTCAACAGCAATGGGTTTAGGTTTTTGGGTTTTTTTTTTTTTTTTACTGCCTAACTACAGTAATCAAGACAGTGTCATAACAGCAAAAGGATAAGTCAATGGAATAGAATTGAGAATCCAGAAATAAAGTCTTATAGTGTAACCATCGGCGCTTTGTTTTCTTTTGGTCAAAAAAATTTTTGATTATTAATTTAATCTATTTTGTGTAGGTCTATTTAGATTTCTATTCTTGCGTCATTTTCAGAACTTGGTATCTTTCTAGGAGTGTGCTAATCTCATCTAAGTTATCTAATTTGTTGACATACAATTATTCATGTTGTTGTTGTTAGGTGCCTTTGAGTTGGTTCAGTCGATGGTATATTCAATATTCTTCACCAACACCATAATTCAAATGCATCAATTCTTCTTCAATCTTCTTTATTCATTGTCCAGCTTTAACAATTCTTCATAGAAATCCTTATAATCATTTTCATGTCTATAAGGTCGGTAGTGATGAGTCCTCTTTCGTTCTTGATTTTAACAATTTGAGTCCTCTGTCTTTTTTTCCCTTGGTTATTTTAGATAATAAGGATTGTCAATACTGCCAATATTTTTTTAAAAATCGGTTTTGGCTTTCATTAGATTCCTCTATTGTTTCTCTATTCTCTATTTCACTTATTATTTGCAGGTTTGTCTTTATAATTGCCTTTAATGTAGTTGCTTTGGGTTTGGTATCCTCTCATTTTTTTATTTCCTTAAATTAGATGGATAGGTTATTAATTTGAGATCTTTCTTATTTTAAACCTACAAATTTGTGATTATAAAACTTCCTGTAAACAATGTAACTAATGTAATTGCTTTGGGTTTGGTCTTCTCTTATTTGTCTAGTTTCTTAAGTTAGATAGGTTATTAATTTGAAATCCCTTTTATTTTTTTAAACTGTAACTTTGCAATTATAAAGCTCCCTCTAAATTCTGCTTTAGCTGCTTCCCAAGTTTTGGTATGTTGTGGTTTTGTTTTTATTCATTTCAAAGTATTTTCATATCTCATTTGTGATTTCTTCTCTTACACATTGGTTATTTAATTAATAATTAATGTGTTGTTTAGTTTCCACCTACCTATGAATTTCCTAAATTGCCTCCTCATTTGATTTCTAATCCCATTCCATTGTGGTCCAAGAAGATACTTCATGGAAAAGTTACAAGACAAGGCACACATGCTACATTTCAATTAACAATCACTTCAATTGATTGTTATAGCAACATTTTGAAGGCAAAAAAATAAAACAAGAGGTTTTGAAGTCATTGAAGATGGTGGAGTAGGAAGCTGTAGGAATCTGTCCCTCCACCAAAACAGTAATTGAACTGGTAAGAACTCTCAGACTCAACTATGGCAGAACTCTGGAGTCTAGTAAAAAGCCTGCAACATTCAGTGTAGTACTTGATGAATGAAGAGGCTGGAAAATTTCAGTGTATTTGGTGTTTCCTTTGTTAGGTACCACCCCCTGTCCACCAGCTACATGGCAAGTAGAGTGTAGATTGTGGCCAGTGTTCCTGGAGTGCCTTGCAAGTGCCAGGGTGTGCAATAAGGACATTGTCCTCCCAAAATATAAGTTCTGTAATTTGACCTTTGTAGCAGTTCATTGACAAGACCAGCACAGAGGCTGGCCATTATTTCAGCCCCCTAAGGCTGAAATGGCTTCCCAGATGGCATCTGTCATAGTTCTTATTGTCAAAAACAAAAATTTGATTACTTGTTTTTTAAAGACAGAGGTTTTCCAATGGGGAAAGTTACAGTGATTGGGTCTCAGGTAGGTCCTTAATTGAAGGTAGGGCTTTACAAAGTGGGTATCTTTCTGGCATTATTTTCGTAGGTATACTTGTCTGATGGAAACTGGTTGTTCTGATGTGGTGACTGAGAAATATTTTTAAATGTCAAGTTGTTCTTTTGGGAAATTCTCTGTGGTTACAACATTTTGAAAACGGCCTATTGTTTGTCAATGTTTGTACTTGGCATAACTGACCTTTTTTATTTATTATTCACAGAAAGATCCAAACCCAACACAAATGTTCATTTTATTTTTTTACTTAACATTATAATCACACTTATTTGCCATACCACTTAAAAGTCAAAATAAATACTTTTTTGGTGTCCACAGAAATAATAAACTATCTCTAAAGTTGAAAACAACAACATAAAATATTTCAAAATCCTACATGATTGAGAATGGTTTATTAAGAAGGAAAATATTCATTTAATAGAAAATGTACTTCACAAAACAAGTGTTCTTCATAATTGAAATGTATTCATAGAATAAAAAAATTAACTATTTTATTCTGAAAGCAATGTTGAGTACCTTCCATTTACTGATATAAACACATACCCTAGTCTGGAGTATTGTTTATTCTGCACTAAAGCAAATTGTTAGAGCATAAAACAATAATTGGAGTTCATGTTAGAGAGTAAATAATTCAATTGAATTCTGGGAAAGTTCTTGAAGGATAAATAGTATTTTCCCAAACAAATTAGTGGCAAAAGACTGAGAGTTAATGTTAGGGACACTTAAAAAATGGTTAAATCTCAAAATTGTGGTAGGAGATAAAGCTAGGGTGGTAGGTAATAGCTCAAATATAAAAAATATAACAAATAAAAAATTCTCTATCTACTGTCCCAATTATGTTTGTAATGTATTTGTAAAGTAAAGTTTCAGCCAGGGGTCTGTTCTGAAATAATAAAACTTTCTAAGCTATCATACTACATTTATATTTAGAGATGACAAGGAAGAGATCTGGAGGGGTAGCGCATAGTCTATAGATCTTAGTCTACTGTGTGTTACTTTTTTTGTAAATGTTTGTATTAATTTTATGTGGAAATTTCTTCCTTTTGATACATTTATAAAATCTCATCAGGAGAGTTAATTGAGAGCTAAAGTTTTCTATTCTGGGCATTAACAATATATTTTTACTGAAGTGATGACCACAATTCAACATGATTCCTTCAATTTAGTATATATTTATGGTCAATTATATATATTTCCAGAGTGTAGATTCAAAGTAAATAACTCAAACCATAAGATAATGTATGGATTAAAAATGTACAGTCATACCTTACTCTTCCATACAGTGTCCTCTCTATTAGTTCTCTATTCTATGCAACAAATTACTACAAATTTATTAGATTAAAACAAAGCAAATTTATCATTTTACACTTTCCATGAGTCAGGCATACAAAGTCAGCAAAAAAGAGAAAGACCCTCATGAGATGAATTGACACAGTGGCTGCAACAATGGGCTCAAACATAGCAATGATTGTGAGGACGGTGCAGGACCGGATAGTGTTTCATTCCTCTTGCATATAGGGTTGCGATGAGTCAGAACTGACTCCATGGCACCTAACAATAACAACATGGGTCAGGCAGCTGGCACATTTTAATAAGTCCTCTGCTCAGGGTCTCACAGGCTAGAATCAAGGTATCAGTTGATTACGTCCTAATCTGGAGGCTCAAGTATGGAAAGTTCCATTTTGTTAGAAGAATTCATTTCCTTGTGACTCTAGGCTTGCTAGCTGTCATCCAGGGACTGCTCTCAGCTCCTAGAGGCCGCTCTTAGTTCATTCATTGTAGCTGTCTCTGCAGGTGCTCTCACAACATAACAGTTTACTTCTTCAGGGTCAGCAGTAGAATTTTTCTCATATTTCAAACCTTCTTAAGGAAGAGCCTAGTCCCTTTTAAAAATTCATCTGATTAGATCATCCTACCATTTTGATAAACACAATTCAACTAATTTGTGACATAATCTTGGGAGTTATACTCCATCATATGTACAGGTTCTGTCTACACTCAAAAAGAGGCTATCATATAGAGCATATACACCGGGGTAAATCCTGGGGACTATCTTAGAATTTTGTCTACCATACTCTTTTTCTACATAGATATAACTACTGTTAATATTTATATATCCTTGTTTATCTATCTATCTATCTACCTATCTACCTATCTACCATCTACCTACCTATTTATCATAAGGATAGCATGGTACCACGCTGTACTTAGTCTTGTTGTTCATGGTATTACCATGGAGTTGATTTGAGAGGGCAACTAATAACAACATGATTTAAGGTACTGATCCATATCTAGTAGCAAGATCCTGATTATATCTGCTAGACTCCTGCATTGCTCCAGAACCTCACTGATGCTTTAGAAAGCACCTTGTGGAAAGAGATCTCGTTTTATGGGCCTTAAATTATTTCTTTTTATGGACTAGCAAAAGTGAGGTTTAGAACATTAAGAAGCAGATATGAATCTAAAGAATTTTCAGTAGAAAGTCATTTTGTTTTCTCCTCAAGTTAAAATTCAAAAACCATCAAATACTACGTGCACTAGTATATGTTCCCACAATAAACAAGGTTTCAAAAAGAAGTAACCACCTGTCATAGTAAAAAAGAGTATTGTTCATAGTTAAATTCTCAGCAAGATTATGAGGTTATATCTAAACATCTATATATTTTCTATTTGTAATACAAATACACAAATTAGTAATCTGCTGAATTTCTCATGGCATTTTGTAAGCTATGAATATTTTGAAGAACAGTTTAGGATTTTGTTTCCTCTCCTGGCTGTAATTTATATGTTTTCTCTTGAGACCAGAGCTTTGTGGAAACAAGCTCTCCTCATGTCAGTTTATCTTATGTATCCTTTTCTCACATGTACAAACACTTTCAAGATGGCAAAGAGTCAAAGAACTCAACCAGCTGATACAAAACTATCCCAGAGTTCTTTGGCTTAGAACTAAAAGTCTATTCGTTTTCTGTTGTGCTATAACAAATTACTACACATTTGGTGGTTTAAAATATAAGTTTATTATCTTATAGTTCTGTAGGTCAGGAATCCAACATGGGTCTTGCCAGGCTCAGATCAAGGTGTTGGCAGGGCTGTATAACTTTCTGAAGGCTCTAGGAGAAAATCTGTTTCCTTGTGTTTCTCAGCATCTAGAGGCCAGTGGCATTCCTTGGCTAATGTCCTCTATCTACATATTCAAAGCCAGCAACAGTGATTAGACTGAGACTAGCTGGATAATAGGATAATCTTGTATCAAGGCTCGTAATCTTTAACACGTCTGCAAAGTCCCTTTTGCATCTAACATAACCTATTCACAGGTTTTGGGGACATTTTGGAGCCATTATTCTGTGTGCCATGGAAAAAGCTGCTTATCTATGTTGCACCTGTATTTCAGGTCTCTTTCTTACCTTCTGTCATCTGTTTGTTGATAATAGATTATTTTATTCTGCCACAAAATTATCATTGTATTAGTCAACTTATTAGTTATAAACAATTCATTCAATAAAAAATTAATATGTATTCACCATGTTAAGTGATAAAAAAAAAAAAAAACCTGTTGCTGTCTAATCGATTCCAACTCATAGTGACCCTATAGGACAGAGTAGAAGTGCCCCACAGAGTTTCCAAGGAGCACCTGGTGGATTTGAACTGCCAACCTTTTGGTTAGCAGCCATAGCAGTTAACCATTATGCCGCTGGGGTTTCCATATTAAGTGATTGGATACAACAATCAACACAACAGCCTCAGTGAAGCTTAAAATATCATGAAAACCACTAATATTAAGCCAGAAATTGCACTTAATGTGGCAAAGGTTATAACAAGTACAGTAGACAATGCTACTGAAACATGTAACTTTTCTCATACTTAACTCCAATCTTCCTTCAGGACCAGAACTAGAACCATGACCCATTCTTAATTAGGGTCTTATTGCTTTTGTGAACAGTTTTATGAGGTTAATGGCCTCCTCCTCCTGCACTTTCAAAATGCTGGAGACTGAGTTTTTAAGTCCTATGTTCCCTGTCTGCTTATAGGCTTTCTACATAGTTAGAACTAAATCTAACGTACTTTTTTTTTTATTAGATTTTGTTATTTGTTGCTGATTCTGATATACCTGAGTCTTTTTTCATCTCTTATTCTCTCTTTCATTGAAGTACATAAGTAATACAATTAAATACTATTATTGAAAATGATTTCAACAACAAAAAAGTAAATAGTTAATGTATGAATGTGCCCTTCATCTGCCTCCTACTTAACTTTTCTCTCCAGAAGTAACCATTGTTATGAGTTTGTTGAGAGTTTCTTTAGGCCTTTTTTTTCTTTTTTCTTTTTTAGGTAATTGAAGCAGTCCAAGGGAGAGATAATGTAGCCTTGTATTAGGATAGTAGTAACGAGATTGGAAAACAGTAATTAAATTTAGAGGTTATTTTAGAGGAGGAATATAGGACTTAGTCAGTAATGAAATTTAGGAGCTATTTTAGAGGAGGAATCTATGGGACTTGGTATTGGACTTGTTTCTTGAGGATTATAACAAAAAGAGTGGAAACAAATATTGGAATCTTGATTTTTATTCCAAGCAAGTGGGTGCACAATAATGCCATTTGGAATGATGGTGAAGTCTAGGGGAAGACAAACAGAGGAGGAGGGGACCAATATTTTTGTGTTTAATTTAAGTATAGATTAGAATAAGGAAGTCCAAAAACACCAGTATTTGAGGAATAAGATGATGAACTTGGAAAAAAAGAATATGAAAGGTAAGAAGGAAAGTAAAGAAGGCCTGCTGGGGCAGCAGTTAAGCACAGGTCTGCTAACAGAAAGGTCGACAGTTGAAATTCACTAGCCGTTCCCTGGGAGAAAGATGTGGCAGCCTGCTCCCATAAAGATTTACAGCCTTGGAAACCTTATGGGGACAATTCTACTCTGTCCTACAGGGTTGCTATGAGTTGGAATCAACTCGAAGGCAATGGGGTTTTGGGGGTGGAAGAAGGAAAGGACAAGAGAGGGCTATCACATGAAGTAACAAGTGAAGAATATGGTGAACACCATTCCAACAGGAAATCAATTAGTGAAAGCCAATTAAAGCCAAATATCTCCCCAACAATGGACGAATGGATAAACAAATTATGGTATATCCACACAATGGAATATTATGTAATGATAAAGGACAACGATGAAGCTGTGAAACATTGTATTACATGGTGGAAGCTGGAACTGATTATGCTGAGTGAATTTAGTCTGTCACAGAAGGACAAATACTGTATAAGACCACTATTATAAGAACACAAGAAAAGGTTTAAATGCAGAAGAAAACATTCTTTGATGGTTATGGGGGTGGGAAGGGAGGGTGAGGGTTATTCACTAACTAGATAGTAGATAAGAATCATCTTAGGCGAAGGGAAGGACAGCACACACTACAGGGGAAGTCAGCACAACTGGACTAAACCAAAGCTAAGAAGTTTCCTGAATACAATCAAATACTTTGAGAGACAGAGTAGCAAGGTAGCGGGTCTGGGGACCATGCTTTCTGGGGACATCTAGGTCAATTGGCATAACAAAGCTTATTAAGAAAATGTCCTGCATCCTACTTTGAGTAGAGTCTGGGGTCTTAAAAGCTTGCAAGCAGCCATCTAAGATGTATCAATTGGTCCCAACCACCTGGAGTAAAGGAGAACGAAGAACACCAAAGACAAGGAAAGTATTAGCCCAAGAGACAGAATGGGCCATATAAACCAGAGACTTCATCAGCCTGAGACCAGAAGAACTAGATGGTACCCGGCTACCACCAATGACCGTCCTGACAGGGAACACAACAGGAGAAAGATGGGGTGCAGAACTCAAATTGTAGTAAGAAGACCAGACTTAATGGTCTGACTGAGACTGTAGGTGCCCCAGAAAGCATGGCCCCTGGACTCTGTATCAGTCCAGAACTAAAACAATTTCCGAGGCCAGCTCTTCAGACAGGGATTAGACTGGACTGTGGGACATAAAGTGATACTTGTGAAGAGTGAGCCTCTTAGTCAAGTAGATACAAGAGACCATAGGGGCAGCTTCTGTCCAGAGGTGAGACGGGAAGGAAGAGAGGGTTAGGAGCTGGTTGTATGGTCATGGGGAATCAGGGGTGGAAAGGAGGATTGTGCTGTCACAGAATGGGGTGAGCAATTAGGGTCACATAACAATGTACATATAAAATTTTGTATGGGAGACTAACTTGAAATGTAAACCTCATTTTACTACAACAATAAAAAAAGGAGATTAAAAATTTTTTAAAAAAGCCAAATATCTCAAATAAAAATAGACATTTTTGCACTTTGCAAGCAGAAAATTACGTATTGCATTTGACAACATGCAAGTTAGTTTTGAACTTATGAGATCACAGTATTATATTCCCATTTTTTATCTTACCATTTACTCTGAGCAGCATTTCAGGCAGCTGTCTTTTTTAATCTGCTCTCAGTTCTAGCCAACACCCAAAGATCACCAGGGGAAGGACATTCTACATTTTCCGTCTAAATTTCCTATAAACTTCAAATGTTGACATAAAGCATTTCCATTCCATTCAGTTCTCAAGATTGTAATTTACTTTATTGTTTGATTTTTTTAACCCATGAGTTAAAATACAGTGATTATTACCAATCACATGGAATTGTCTTAACACCAGTTTGTTGCTAATTTCTATTTTATTTCATTATAGTAAACAATAAAAGAACATTATTAGGCCACCTGGTCTGTTCTCCTTTTTTCGGCCTTGAAATGGATGTGATATCTGGAGCTGGAGAAGTCATCTGAGAATTTCCATCAAACATGTGAGGAAACTTCAAAATAATTGCATATAGTGGCTTTGATTTCATTGATCCATAGAACCAATTCCCAGCTGCCTGCTGGGTCCACATTAGTGGACAAATATAAGCCCTATTTATTTAAGCCGTGATAAATTAGGTTTTCTGTAATTTGCAACTGAAATGATTTCCTGCAGGCTCAAAACCTCTGTCCTCTTCATTTTATTTTAGCTTCAGAAAACAAACATATTTTGTGACCCAAGTAACATCCTATAAACCAAAACAAGAACTCGTTGCTGTCAAGTCAATTCTGACTCACAGAGACTCTATAGGGCAGAGTAGAACTGTCGCATAGGGTTTCCAAGGGGATGCTGGTGGATTTGAACTGCTGACCTTTTGGTTAACAGCCAAACTCTTAACCACTGAACCACCAGGGCTCCAGCATCCTGTAGTACTCACAATATCCTTCCTATATGATCTTTCGATAAGTTTGCAGGCTGCATAATCAATGCATGAGCTGCCAAATTTACCCAATGTGACTGCAGAGTTCCTGGGTTCAGTACATAAACATGGCAATGCTTTAAAATATGTGTTTTAATTTTTATTTTTCTTAATGAAGAAAAAAAGAGAGAGAGAAAGACACCTCTCTTTTCTATGAGATATTGTTTGATGAAAATGCCAAAGAAGATTATATTTTGGGCTAATATATAGCATTTTAAACACATTATTGAGGGCAAAAATGTTCACAGTGGCAGAAAAACATAATAGGTCAAGAGCCATTATTTTAGATAACAATTTATTTTTGAAGACTTGAGAGAGAAGCTTCAGAACACTTGCAGTGTGTGACAATTGTGTGTGAATTTGAGTACATACAATACACCACACACAGGCACACATAAACACAGACACTCATACACACACACAAACAGAGATAGAAACAGGGAATAGAGATAGAAAGGGGGAAAAATAAAGTTTAATATGTTTTAGTCTTTCCTATGAAAGGAATCACCCTACAGCAATGTTCACATGATTTCGATAGGGACATATATTGCTATTCTATTTTAAACTCATGCTTTCCCAAATGTGACAAAGAGCTGACATCTGGATTAAAGCAGTTGAGCTTCATAGGCAACCTCTGGTCTCATACATACTTTTCATCCATCTCTTGTTTTTCCTTATAATGACAGGCTTTTAAAGAATATGAGACCATGATGTGAAGCTTGCTCACGGTTTGCATTGCTTAAAGCTGTCCGCTGATTCAGTTTATGTTAGAAATAGCACTGTATTACAATTAAATAGTGCTTTGAGGAAGTTACAGATAGAAATCCTAGGTTCTTCTAGTGAGTATTTCTGTGCCCTATTTTGACAATATTACTGAGACTAATAATGAGATTGTGGAAATGGAAGAATAGTATTAACAAAAATGGTAAGCATCCATTAAAACTCCATGATACAATACATACAGAACACCTGATTTCTACTTTTAATGGTTACTTGCTGAAAGTTAAGTACTAACAAAATTTAATAGAAAAGGAAAATTTAATACGTTCTGTTTATGTCCAGAAAAAAGACCACTGTTTACAGTTTATAAGAAAAAAAAAGTAAAAGTAGCATGGTGTGATGGTTAAGATTGTGTGTCAGCTTGGCTAAGCTGTGATTCTCAGTGTTTATATGTGATCACTCCTATGATGGGATCTGCCGTGAGTGACCATTCAGTTGAAAGGGAGTTTCCTTGTGTGTGTGGCCTCCATCCAAATATAAGTGGATGTTCTGGCTTTTGCCTGCTCTGGATCCTGCAGCTGACCCCTGCTCATCTGACCTCTGGTTCTTGGGACTTGAGCTAGCAGCTTATCTGCTGATCTTGGAATTCACTGATCTTTACAGCCTGTGAGCAAGGGATCTGTTCTCCAACCTGTCGGTCTTAGATTCGCCAGCCCCTGTGAAGCTACATGAATCAAGAGAATCCTTGAGATCTTGCCTGCTGATTTGTGAACAAGAGCCCTGCTCTCTGATCTGCCATTCTTGGTGGTTTTCCCAGCCCCTGCAGCTATGTGAATCAAAAGAAGCCTCTATCCTGATCCATGGACTTGAGACATTCTAGCCTCTGCAATTGCGTGAGCCATTTCCTTGATATAAATCTCTCTATGTATATACTTATTTGTTTTACTGGTTTTGCTTCTCTAGAGAACCCAGCATTAAGACACATGGTTCTCCTAAATAAATTAAAAGAGTGAAAAAAGTAGTTTAGAAAACCACAAAATTATATTTTTAAATTTATATTTTACTTGAAGCAAGATCAATAACTTTGTCATCCACAAGCTTTGTTCTTTCATAGTTGTGTGAGATAAACAAACAAACAAATAGCTTCCAAAGACAAGAAATCATATATCATGTCAATGCTATATGAATAACAGCTGGCACAAAGTTGATTATATAAAATGTTAATTTTTAGCTGATGTTTATCACTATATATCTTTAACTTGTTTTTCTGGGAATAAGTATATTTTCATTGATTTTTATTATATTTTTGAATATAAAATTTTAGTTTTTCTTTATAAAAATTATTTTTATTTTTAAATATAGCTATTAAAAACTAATAAATATTCAGTGCCAATTCAAGAAGTTATTAGCTATTTTCAAAAAATATTAATATTATAATCCCTTTCCCTGTGTTTGCAATCTTTCAAAGTAAAATTTAAAACATGCTATCTTAGATGTTAGCAAAAATAAAACTATTGATGTTAAAATTGGGGTACAAAATCTTACATATAAGATTGTTATATCTATAACACATGGGATTCTTTCAGGGGTTGCTAAGGATTAATTAAAGTCAAATATCTAAACTGAAAAAAAGACAAACAAGTTTTTGAAGATATTGATATCTTAGAAGAACATGTAAAATCACATTTTCTTACAAGTAACAAAGGTGGAAATATTTAAGGAAAACAGATTTCATTCTGAGCAGTTAGCAAAGAATAGAGGCCATCTGCAATGTCTACATGAGTGAATAAGCCACCTAAAGAAAAGATTCTCCAGCCCCAGTCTACCCTTCAGATGACTGCATCTCTGGCCCACATCTAGACTGCAGCCGCGTGAGAGACCATGAACTAGAATCACCCAGCTAAGCCACTGCTGGATTTCTGATCCACAAAACTGTGAGATTTTAAAGAACTTTTGTTTCAAGTCACTATGCTTTGGGATAATTTGTTATGCAGCAAGAGATAACTAATAAAATGCTTGTCTAGGAAGCACAGATTACAAAATTGAAAGATACTCTTGGGAAATTAATCTAGAACGTGAGCTTGATAATTAAATTTCTATTTCTCATACAATTAGGATTTTGACCAGAGATGCTGATTTGTTTAATTATGGACTCCTAGAAAATCATGTAATAAAGTGTAAGACCCCTATAGTACAAAATTTATAGGGTTTTTTTTTTTTTTTTTGCATTTTTTTAAAGGACAAATAATGATCAATAGAAATAAATAAACTATAAAATGAAGTCATTTGGGCCCAGAAAGAGAGAGGAACTTTCATGGAACTTTCTTATTCTAATAGTTGGTCCCGATTGCCTTTATGCTGGATTTGAGTGAAAAACATGATGTACTGACATGGTGGAATTAAGTCATTTCCCTTTCAAGAGAAGAAAATTGCCTTCTATATTTGGATAAAAGATTGAGAAGGATATTTGGTGTTCAGAGCAGTGGACTGGGCAGAGTCAGCTAGGTGCTCTCTAATATTACCTGGATACATAAACCTATATACATTTTTCTGGCCTCCCTTACGGTGACCGTGACCTAAATTTTGGTTATGGAATGTGAATAAAAATGATGATTCCCATTTCAGAAATGGCCTATCAAAATGTTCCATATGCTATCTTAGTTCCCTTTTCCCATCTGCTACCTAAATATACTGGACAATGAAGGCCTACAAGAAAATAGAATTGTAGAATGAGAATAAACCAGGAAACTAAATGATTATGCAGTCATTCCTCCACTGACTTTACCACATCAGAATGAACAAGAATTACACACTAACTGTGTTAAGCCACTGTTTGTGTTTAACTGGGCCATATGGAATAAGGGATATATTATAGCAGTGAGAACTTGCACATTGTAAGAGCTAATAAAGAAGAATAAGGAAGGCTGTTGCCTCTGCATGTAGTGGTTTTCCTGAAGTCACTGAAGGCAGAAAGGCTAGCAGTTAGAAAGAAAAGCTGAATAGAAAGTGGAAAGGATGAAGACAAACTGAAAGCAACTGATTTCTCTTAACAATTATAGCTTTGGTGGCATGTTGTTGTGTGTGTCAAGTCAATCTCGGCTCGCAGTGGCCCTATAAAACAGTAGAACCGCCTCATAGGGTTTCCTAGGGTGTAATTTTTACAGAAGCTAACTGTCACATCTTTCTCCTGCAGATAAGCTGGTGTGTGTCAGCCACCAACCTTTTGGTTAGCAGCTGAGTACTTAACCATTGCGCCACCAGGGCTCTCTCTTGGTGACATTAAAAAAAAAAAAAAAACACTGCCATCAAGTCAATTCCAACTAATAAAGACCCTAATAGGACAGAATAGAAGTGCCCCATAAGGTTTCTGAGGCAGTAAATCTTTGTGGAAGTAGACTGCCACATACTTCTCCTGCAGAGTGGCTGGTGGGTTTGAACCACCAACTTTTGGTTAGTAGCCCAGTGCTTCAAGAAGAAGCTGGAGTCCGTCACTATTTATTTTCAAATGTTCCTGCCTTGGACTCCTAGTATTTAGGAAAGACAGTGGAAACAGGAGGAGCTGTGAGCCTGATTGCTGCCTCATGCCAACAAGTTGAGCCAGCAGATTTGCCATAAAGTGCATGAGCTATAGCAGCTCCTGGATTATTTCTCCAGTCTCCAGAACTCATTGGCTGCTCTTTCACTTGTGTCTTCCAAATCTCAAGCAAATTTCTCTTGTGGCCAACTCTAACCAAAAAAAAACTTTGAAGGAAAAGTAAGTCTCAGAACTATCATTCTAGCTTTTCTAAGTTGACATACTACAAAACCTCCACAGTTCACTCACTGTCAAATGACATATGGTGTGTGATATATATATACAATGTTTATATCATATATCATTATATCATATATATACTCAATACATGTTATTAACTATAATAAACTTATTTCAAATAAAGACAGTAGGATTGGACATGATTAAATATACACTAAACTTTTCCCAGAAAGAGTATATAAATACGTGTCTCCTTATCCATCTCGTCACTTTATACATCTATAAATAAATTATACACCCACTTTCAAATCCCATAATTTGAATGCAGACATATAACATTAATTTCTATTAACACATCCTCTGTTACATGATAAGTGAATGTGGGAAAAAAAGTAGTTTAAAATACATGCATACTCATATCAAAAGAGGAATAAATTCTAATAAATATCACAATCCTTATTTTTGTAAATGGTCACATAGGGTTGCATAGGCTATTTATAATTTCTTCGGCCACTCACAATTTCATATCCCCTTTGTCCTCAGCAGGCAGCTTGCCTTTATACTGGATTTGAGTGAGAAACATGATGTACTGACATGGTGGAATTAAGTGATCCATCCCTTTATTCCTGAAGTGTATTAACAGCCACGCTTATGTTTATGTGATGCTGTTTGAGCATGTGAAACCCTAATTGTCAGGTGGCAGACTTAAATTCCAGTTTCATGGTACCATTGCTCTGTCCCCTGGTAGAAGCATTCCTCCTTTGGTAACTGAAACTTCAAGGCCATCAAAAACAAAATCATGGGATGGGAAACAAAAATTCCTCTTGTGAATCGTTAGGAGAAATAGTGAGATTAGCCACTGTCATTTCCATTCCTTGATTTCAGTTACTCTGAATCCTGTAAGAAACATCATTTTGTATTTGTTGTTGGTATAGATTTTTAGGGCTGCTGTAGCAAATTACCACAAACTGAGGTTTTTAAAACAACATTAATTTATTCTCTCACAGTTACGGAGGCTGGAAGTATGAAATAAATGTCAAAAGAGATATGCCCCCCTCAAGGCTCTAAGGAAGAATCCTTCCTTTCCTCTTGCTACAATCCTAGCAGTCCTTCATGCTCCTTGGCTTATAGATTCATCATTCCAGTTTCTACCTCTGCTTTTACATGGTCTTCTTTGCTGTGTATTTGTCTCTGTGTCCAATCTCCTATCCTTTTGCTTATAAGGAACCAGTTATTGATTTTGGGCCCCCATAATCAGTACGACTTTATCTTAACTTGATTATATCTACAATGACACTATTCTCAAATAAAGATTTTTTTTATTTAAAGTTTTTGTTTATAATATTTTTGTTACCAATTTTTCTAATGTGTGCCAAACACTGAGCCAAAACATTAGTCATGGGTTATGAATCATAAAGATCTGTACCTCTGGTTATGTATCCTTCCAAGTAAAATGAACAATCAGATGTACTTCGTGACTTTCTGCCCACTGGTGAGGATCCCCTGTATTATTATCATTCAGGCCCATGTTGGAGTGGTATTATAGTGCAGAAGCCATTGAATTTTGGGTGTATCAAGTCCAATGGTTTTCTTTCTTACTGAACTGATTGTAGGTGAAGGTTGAGAGAAGGATGCAATGTGTTAAGAGTAGGAACACTGTGGGCCATTTGCTTCTGCAACATACTTGTTCCTTTAGAAAATGCTTGAATTCAAAATTGTATATAACATTTCCAATTGATGGTAGAGTTGTGCAGGCCCAAGTTTGTGGTTTGGGGCATCAGAAAATACCTAGTTTAAGATGGCTGTCTCAGGTTGCATGATAATTGTGGCCCATTATCTTTAGCTTCTGTTGGGGCTCAGTAGTCATACAGAAGCTGTTCCTCAAAAGAAGAATAATTATTTGTAGTTAATGACAGAGCTTTGCTGCAAAATCTTAAAAATTTACACTGTTCTTATCTATAGTGATCTGTCAAAACTTCAGTATCCCTATCTACTCCAGGCATTTAAACCATAATTGTTGTTGTTGTTAGATGCCTTTGACTCTGTTCTGACTCATAGCAACCCTGCGTACAACAGAATGAAACACTGCCCTGTCCTCCTCGATCCTCATGATCATTGTTACTTACGCTTAAACCCCTTTTGTAGCCGCTGTGTCAGTCTGTCTCATTGAAGGTCTTCCTCTTTTTCACTGACCCTCTGCTTTATCAAGCATGATGTCCTTCTCCAAGAACTGATCCCTTCTGATAACATGTCCAAAGTATGTGAGACAAAGTCTCAACATCCTCACTTCTAAGTCAGATTCTGTCTGTACTTCTTCCAAGACAGATTTGTTCTTTCTTTTGGTAGTCCATGGTATATTCCATATTCTTGGCCAATACCATAATTTAAAGGTGTCAGTTCTTCTTCAGTCTTCCTTATTCATTGTCCAGCTTTTGCATGCCTGTGAGACTGTTGAAAGCACCATGGCTTGGGTCAGGCACACTTTAGTCCTTAAAGTGACATCTTTGCTTTTTAACACTTTAAGAGGTCTTTTGCAGAAGATTTGCCCAATGCAGTGCCTCCTTTAATTTCTTGACTGCTGCTTCCATTGGTGTTGATTGTAGATCCAAGTAAAATGAAATCCTTGACAACTTCAGTGTTTTCTCCATTTATCATAACATTGCTTATTGGTCCAGTTGTGAGGATTTTTGTTTTCTTTATGTTGAGGTGTAATCCATACCGAAGTCTGTGATCTTTGTTCTTTATCAGTAAGTACTTCAATTCCTCTTCACTTTTAGCAAGCAAGGTTAAAGGTTGTGTTATCTGCATGTTGCAAGGTGTTTATGAGTCTTCCTCCCTATCCTGATGCCCAGTTCTTCTTCATATAGTCCAGTTTTTTTGGATTATTTGCTCAGCATACAGATTGAGTAAGTACGATGAAAGGGTACAACTCTGACACACACCTTTCCTGATTTTAACCAGACAGTATCCCCTTGTTCTGTTTTGAATGACTGCCTGTTGATCTATGTACAGGTTCCTCATGAGCACAATTAAGTGTTATGTAATTCCCATTCTTTACAACGTTATCCATAATTTGTTACAATCCACACAGTTGAATGCCTTTGCATAGTCAATAAAACACAGGGAAACTTCTTTCTGGTATTGTCTGCTTTCAGCCAGGATCCATATGACATCACCAATGATATCCTTGGTTCCATGTCCTCTTCTGAATCCAGCTTGAATTTCTGGCAGTTCCCTGTCAATGTATTGCCGCAACTGATTTTGAATGATCATCAGCAAAATTTTACTTGCATGTGATATTAGTATTGTTCTATAAGTTATTCATTCAGTCGGGCCACCTTTCTTTGCAATAGGTATAAATATGAATCTCTTCCAGTCAGTTGGCCAGGTAGCTGTCTTCCAAATTTCTTAGCATAGACAAGCAAGCACTTCCAGTGCTGTACCATTTGTTGAAACATCTCAATGGGTATTCTGTCAATTCCTGGAGTCTTGTTTTTCCCCAATGCCTTCAGTGCAGCTTGGACTTCTTCCTTTAGTACCATTTGTTCTTGATCATATACTACCTCCTGAAATGGTTGAATGTCAACCAATTCTTTTTGGTACAATGACTCTGTGTATTCCTCCCATCTTCTTTTGATGCTTCCTGTGTCATTTGATATTTTCCCCATAGAATCCTTCATTATTGCAACTCAAGGCTTGAATTTTCTCTTCAGTTCTTTCATCTTGAGAAATGCCGAGTGTGTTCTTTCCTTTTGGTTTTCTAACTATAGGTCTTTGCATTTTTCATTATAATACTTAGTCTTCTTGAGCTGCCCTTTGAAATCTTCTCTTCAGCTCATTTATTTCATCATTTCTTCTGTTCACTTTAGCTACTCTATGTTCAAGAACAAGTTTCAGAGTCTCTTCTGGTATCCAATTTGGTCTTGTCTTTTCTTCCTGTATTTTTAATGACCTCTTGCTTTCTTCATGTATGACGTCTTTGATGTCATTCCACAACTGGTCTGGTCTTCATTAGTGTTCATTGTGTCAAATACATTCTTGAGATGGTCTCTAAATTCAGTAGGATATACTCAAGGTCATACTATGGATCTCATAGACTTGTTCAAGTTTTCTTCACCTTCAACTTAAACATGCATATGATCAGTTGATGGTCTGTTCTACAGTCTGCCCCTGGCCTTGTTCTGACTGATGACATTGAGCTTTTCCATTGTCTCTTTCCATAGATGTAGTCAATTTGATTCTTGTGTATTCCATCTGGTGAGGTCCACATGTATAGTCACCGTTAATGTTGTTGAAAAAAGTATTTGCAATGAAGAAGTCATTGATCTTGCAAAATTCTATCATGTGATTTCCAGAATCATTTCTATCACCAAGGCCATATTTTCCAATAAACAATCCTTCTTCTTTGTCTCCAACTTTTGCACGCCAATCACCAGTAATTATCAATGCATCCTGAATTCTTGTTCAGTCAATTTCAGACTGCAGAAATTGGTAAAAATCTTCAATTTTGTCATCAGTGGCGTTAGTGGTTAATGCATAAATTTGAATAATAGTCATATTAACTGGTCTTTCTTGTAGGTGTGTGGATATTATCCTGTCACTGACAGCATTGTATTTCAGGATAGATCTTCAGATGTTCTTTTTGATGATGAATGCAAAGCCTTTCCTCTTCAATTTGTCATTACTGGCATAGTACACCATATGATTGCCTGATTCAAAATGGCCAGTATCAGTCCATTTTAGGTCACTAATGCCTAGGATATCGATGTCTGTGCATTCCATTTCATTTTTGAATATTTCCAATTTTCCTAGAGTCATACTTTGTACATTCCATGTTCTGATTATTAATGGATGTTTGCAGCTGTTTCTTCTCATTTTTGTGCCACATAAGTAAATGAAGGTTCTGAAAGCTTGACTCTACTCATGTCATCAAGGTCAACTCTATTTTGAAGAGGCAGCTCATCTCTAGTCGTCTTGTGAGTGCCTTCCAACTTGAGGGGCTCATCTTCCTGCACTGTATTGGACAGTGTTCTGCTGCTATTCATACGGTTTAATTTTTTTCAGAAGTAGACTGCCAGGTCCTTCTACCTAGTCTGTCTTAGCCTGGAAGCTTAGTTGAAACCTGTCCACTATCAGTGACCCTGCTGGTGTTTTAATACTGGTGGCATAGCTTCCAGCATCAGAGCAACACACAAACCCCCACAGTATGACAAACTGACAGACTCGAGGGGGAAAAACCATAATTAGACATTTGTTTATACTTGTTTTTATGGTTCAAGTAGTAGAGAAGCAGGTGCAGAGGACTGGATCTATGGCAGAGCTTTCTCCCTTTCTGAACTCCAATAAAAATCAATAACCTTTTGGGTTGCCCAGTAAATGGCTTAAGATAGTGTTCCCAAATGATGTATATGTACCTCCAAAATACAAAGAGGGCTTTTATGTTTTGTGCCTAGTTCTTGTTGATAGAAATGGTCATATGTATAACTTATCCTTCGCCTTGGACATGATATATTTATATCCCCAGACCACTTGACATCTGAAAATTTCACCAAGGTAGCAGGTAATGAAATTTTAGGGACTTGTGAAATAAGGTTAGAGAGTTAATATAACCCAGAGGTCTGAGAGTGAAGGCTTATGCCTGGCCCTGCCACTTGAAATCAACCTTCTTCTGGTTGTCTGTACTAAAAGAGAACAAATGTAGAGAAAAAGCAATTGCAGCATCTTAGTGTCACTATGATTTTGAATCAACTCTAAGGCATTGAGTTTTGGGGTATACCAACAGCCAGTATCTCTTCTTGTTTACTCTAGCAACAAAACCACATCTTGAACAGCAGCTATAATTGGAGTCATCATTTGATTCAGTTTCCTATAATCTATGGTCATTCTTCAAGATCTGTCTCTTCTGCACAGTCCAAATAGACAAGTTGAAGGGGGCTGTGGTAGGAATCATCACTACTGTCCTTTTCAAGACCTTGATGGTGGCTTCAATCTTTACATTCCATATTTTTTAACATTTACCCTTGAACCTTCTGAGTCTTGAATCTAGTCTTGTAAGTCCATGTCTTAGGCTGGGTTCTCTAGAGAAGCAAAACCAGTAAAGTGTATAAATATATGTAGAGAGAGAGATTTATATTAAGGAAACAGCTCACACAATTGTAGAGGCTAGAACTTTCCAAGTCCGTGGATCAGGGTAGAGGCCTCTCCCAAATTACACAGCCGCAGAAGCTGGCAAGCCCAAGATTGGCAGGTCGGAGAGCAAGGCTCCCGCTCACACGCTGTGCAGATCAACAAATCCCAAGTTCAGCAGATAAGCTGACAGCTCAAGTCCCAAGAACTGGAGATGAGGAGACAAGAGGCAGCTGCAGGATCCAGAGAGAGCAAAAAGCCAGAACATCTGCTTATATTCAGATGTGGGCCCCACCCCCAAGGAGACTCCCTTTCATCTGATTGGCTACTCACAGTATATTCAATCATGGGAGTGATTACATTAAAACACTGAGAATCATGGCCCAGCCAAGCTGACACACAGTCTTAACCATCACAGTCCATAAAATATGAGAGGTGTTGCGGGTGAGATCTGAAGAGAATGAACTGTTCCCTGCAGGGAAATTACCTCAGAAAAGGTCATTAAATTTACTTCAGAGAAGAGAAAGTAAATTCCTCTGACAGAGGTAGGACTGCCTTTACTAACAAAGAGGCTTAGTAGAATTTAGTGGTTCAAGGTCTGATCTTCAATATCTGCTTATATGTCCACATTCCAATTTTACATTACCTTTCTTCTTATGCAGTGCTCTAACTTTATCATCAAAAATCCCTACAGGTATAAATTCAAATTGTGTTGTAATGTTACTACCCGAAAGACTTTGAGTTTTTGTTTCAGAAAACCTAACCCTATAACTCCTGGAGATAAGGGTTTATTTTAGGATAGTAATGGAAGCACTCTTACACTTTAACTGGGAATTGAGCTTGGAATTTAAAGACAGAACTCATTATGCTATTTCATCCCATTTTCCAGCGTGCACAGCTGCAAACAACCAAATGCATTTCATTTCTTATGTTCACTGAAATTTTACAGGGTAGTTACTACTTGATCACCCAAAGCCTTTCTTTCTATAAATTTTCTATGGGTTTCACAGAAAATGTAATATAAATTCATGATTATCAAAGTGGAATATTAGGGTATTTCATGACTGGAATAGCTTCCTTTTTTTTTTTTTTTAAAGTAGTGACAGAATATGTCACATTGAGACCATCTCCATTAAAGGCCAGAGCGTGCTGTAATATGGCAGGAAATGATCAAGGACCTGGTATTGTGGTCTCAGACTTCTCCATTTTTACTGTGTTTCTAATTACTTGTATCCATGAAATTATTAGTAAGTTGATAATGGATAGATTCTCTGATTATTCTGAGTCTGATTGGAAAATCTAGCCCTTTGTGTTACCTCACTGACAAATATATTTGAACTTCAAATTTCTGTCCTTATCTACCCTTCTCTTTTTATGTTACAAATACAATGTTAGGCCTGTTGAAAGAACAAATATCTTCTACTTCACTCCCATCCAAGTCTTAGTGTTCCAGTAGGCTTCTAGTTAAAAAAAAAAAAAAAAATCTAATTTTAGTTGCCATAATCTTGTTTTAACTACTGCTTTGCTTTGAGAAGTCCAATTTTCATAGTTGGATTTGGTGTAGCTTCAAGCGTGCTTGAACACTTGAACCAAGGTTTTGTAATCCAGAAGACTGAAATAGGGATGGTTCAGAAAAGCTGACAGCACACTGTACTGAGAATATTCATTTTCTTATGTTGACATGATCTTTTTTAAAATTTATTTCATTTTTTCTTGTTGTTGTTGAGAATAGACACAACAGAAGATACACCAATTCAATAATTCCTACATGTACAAGTCAATGACATAGATTACATTCTTCAAGTTGTACAAACATTCTCACTCTCCTTTTCCAAATTATTCCTCCCCCATTAACATAAACTCACTGCCTCCTAATTTTCCTATCTAATCTTTCGAGTTGCTGTTGTCAATTTGATCCCATATAGATAGTTCTTAAAAGAGTACAATGCGCGGTGCAGACATTTTTTACTAATTCAGGAGATATTTTTGGTTTAAGGTTTATAGATTATCTCAATGCTATAGTTCTGGAGTTTCATCCACCCTCAGTGTCTCCAGAGAATCTGGATTCCATGAGAATTTGAAATTCGGTTTTGCATTTTCCCCCTTTAGATCAGGATTCTTCTATACAATCTTTGATCAAATTGTTCAGTAATGGTAGCCAGGCATCACCCAGTTCTGGTCTCATGGCACAGGAGGCAGTTGTTCATGAAAGAAATTAGCCACACATTCCACTGTCTCCTCTTATTCATTACTCCTCTTATTCCTCTGTTGCTCCAGAAAAATAGAGACCAAATGTTGTATCTTGGATGACCACTTGCAAGCTTTTAAGTCCCCAGGCTCTATGCAACAAACTAGGCCATAAAACGGAAGCACTAAACATCATATTAGCCAACTAAATGAGATGTCCCTGAAACCATGACCCTAAACCTCCAAACCAAGAAATCAAATCCCATGAGGTGTTTTGCTGTACAAAAGCATCCTCAGTCGCTGATCCTTTTCTTTTTTTGTAAATATTTCTATCACACAAAATTTGCCAATATGTTGACATAACCTCCTGTTGTAAATAGGGTCAAGCTCATTTTGCTTCATTACATCACCTGCACACTTTCCTAGAAATTCTACACTCTGGAAATATGCTTAAATTGTGCTACCTTACAATTTTATAAACCTAGCAAGATGTGTATAAATCCCTACATACCATTTATACATACATTCATGGCTTAACAGATATTTATTAAATCTCTATTATGTCAGAAGAACCCTGGTGGTGCAGTGGTTGAAAGCTTGGCTGGTAACCAAAAGGTTGGTAGTTTGAATCCACCAGCTGCTCCTTGGAAATCTTACAGGGCAGTTCTACTCTCTCCTATAGGGTTGCTATGAGTCGGAATTAACTCAATGACAGTGGGTTTTTGGTTGATTGTGTCAGAAACTATCCTGAGTGCTATGTGTAGTAATCAAGAGTAAAATAGATCTTCCAGTGTAGATTAACTTTTCTGCCTTTCAAAGAATGTTGACATTTTGGTATAATTTTATATAATGAGGGTTCAAGGTGGACATTTGGTTCCCAACAATTAGTTTACCAAATATACTTAAATATGTAGGAACTGCAACAGTGGAGCATAAGTAGTCTATAGTTTAAACTGTGTTCTATACTATATTTTTTAATACTAAAGTGAAAATGGCAATGACAATGATGCAGCAAACTCACATTCTGGTTGCTATTTTCATATTTTAAAAATATTCTTACATACGGTCAAACTGACTTAACCTTTTTTAAAGCCTTGGCCTTTAGATACAAATCTGCATGAGTGATGTGTAACCGTATCTGTTCATAATTGTGATTCCTGCTGAAAAAAGAAATACAAATAACAAGAAACAGTCTTTTGGGAACATGAAATGCCAACTCAATTTAACATCAACATCTAATTTTTAATGAAAGTGTCTAATGGGTGAGATACTTTCTGGAGTGTGACCTCATGCCATAGGTCATATTGTTGACATATGTTTTAGATATTATGGTACAAAGTAGTTTCAATGATAAAATGAAAATCTGTACCTAAATGGAAAATTTTCCAGAAGTCCAAGGGGGGAAGAAAACTTTGGTATTTTTACTAAGTTAATGGACTTAAGTGAAAAAATAATTCATAAAACTTTATATGTTTAATTAATCTGAACTGACTATAACAGAAAGTACATATTTTTCCCTGATTCAAAAGGTTAACATATTAAGGAAAAGGAACTTTTAAAACATTTAAAATAATATAATTTTACATACTGAAGTTCAGGGTGGGCATCAGGGTCTATAAGTTGGAATGGAATAACATATAGAAAAAAATAATGGATATAATTACTAGCATAATTTATAACTTCTTTAAAAAGATAATTACTTCGCTTTGGTGATATAACTTTGGGGAGATGTAATTAAGGAGATGTTTTTATATACACTGAATTTTGTGATAAATACTGAATGAAAAAGAGCTCCAAAATTTACTTTTGGCAAACTTAAGTTGGCACTGCAGTGTGTTTCCAAGATCCCCTCTTTATGCATTCATTCCTGGAGTGTTGGCTGCTTTGGACTTAAAAGTGTTTTCTTCTCTGGAAATTGCCCTTGGTGGAAGGAACTGCCTCAGTCAGGAATACATGCTTCTCAAGGGGTAGACTGAAGTTCAGTGACTGGCCAATATAAGTTTATAAAGTCTCAATCCCTTTGGCCCAATTTGGGACAGCTATGAAAGGTCTTCCATCACTGGATTCCCCAGGGGATAGGCTGGGCCTTTTTTGTAAGTATATCAAAGTTCAACTTCTTTTTCTTCTCCATCCTGCTTTCCTCACTCCCTGATAGATAATGTTGATGAAAGAACTTTCCAATAAACTTCCTGCATGCAAATCTACTACGAATCTGTTTTCAGGAAACCTGGCCATAGACCCAGATTTTGTAGAATTAACCTGACAGAAAAGAAACAAGGAACTCTGCCACTAGCTGGGTCAACATGCTTACCGTAAGATTTTATATATGTATATATATATTTTTATTAAGATACACTATCCTTAAAAAATTTATGCTTACTTTCATATTTCTTTAGTGTAGTGGTTGAGGGTTCTGGTTCTGAAGGTAGAGAGACCTGGGTGTGATTGCCAGCTACACCTCTCACTAGATGTATACCTTATTTATTGTGTGTTTTTATAAGAATGCAATGATAATGCAAATGTTTATACAGTTCTGTGGTGCGCACACAGGTTGTTTGCTAATAGTGATCCCTCCATAAATAGTATGCCTGTCCAAGCAGAGCCAGAACACACAAGATATTTCCACAGTATTAGCACATGGAAAGTAGATGGCAAACAGTAAATAGAAATAATCAACATTCACTCTAAAATTGATGGAAGGTTGATATTTATGCTTACATCACTGGGCAGGTGTCAGCAGGTATGCCATGATTTAGGTACTGAGTTCTTTCTCTTTCTGGGAGCAGACCTCTGCAAAGGGTCTTCCAAGCTTCTGCAGGCAGACCCCTGTGCTGAGTCTCACAAGCCTCTGTGGGCAGGGGTGCCCTGCGCTCTGGACAGGCCCTCTTAGGCTCAGAACAGATCTCCTTAGTCTCAGGAGAGGGCTCCTTGCAATTTGGACAAGGCACTCCCTGCACCTGTGTGGGGTTTCTACCACTGTTCAAGCCTGCTGGGGCTGCCCGGTGCTTATTTTGCTGCTGCCATCACCTCTGGGCTTCTCACTCTCAGCTGGGGTTTCTGCCATCACCTTGGCCTCTAGTGGCTGCTTAGGCCTGCTCATGGTCTCTACTGCTTCCCATGCTGTTGCAGTTCTAAGTGCTTTATAGTTCTGGTCCACTTCTCTCAGACCACTTTGCTGCCACCCGTTTGTTCAGTAGACACTGGCTTATGCTTTCTCCTGGCCTCTGCTTCTGTTTTTCCCAGTTCTGCATTGATTCCAGAATTTCTGCTAATACTGGTGCTGGTCTTTTCCAAAGAATTTCCAATCTCTTACCCCCAAGGCTGATGTCTCCACCCTTGGGAAAAGGATGGGTGTGGATGGGAGGTTCATCAGCGGAGCTTCTGTGTTCCCAGGGTACTCGCTCACCCCTCCATGTTCCTGCTCTACAACCTGGGAAGGTGTCTTAGTTATCTAGTGCTGCCATAATAGAAATATCACAAGTGGATAACTTTAACAAAGATAAATTTATTCTCTCACAGTCTAGTAGGCTAGACTTCCGAATTCAGGGCACAGCTCCAGGGGGAGGCTTTCTCTCTCTGTTGGCTCTGGAGGAAGGTCCTTTTCATCAATCTTCCCCTGGACTAGGAGCTTCTCTGAGTAGGAACCCCAGGTCCAAAGGATGTGCTCTGCTCCTGGTGCTGCTTTCTTGATATGAGGTTCCCCGTCCCTCTGCTCACTTCTGTCTTTTATATCTCAAAAGAGATTGGCTCAAGACACAATCCAACTTGTAGATTGAATCCTGCATCATTAACATAACTGTCGCCTATCCCACTTCATTAACATCATAGAAATAGGATTTACAACAGATAGGAAAATCACATCAGATGACAAAATGGTAGACAATCACATACTACTGGGAATCATGGCCTAGCCGAATTGATACACATATTTTTGGGGGACACAATTCAATCCATGACAGGAAGTCCAGTGAGCCTCTATCTTCCAAGGCTTTTATTGGCTTCACCATGCCTCCTGAGGCTTTCTCAGGAAGCGATCCATCTTAGTGGGATTGACCCTCACTCATTGGCCTCAGGTGTGGGCCTACTCTCAGAATCAGGACCAAAAGGCCAAATCATCCACTGCAAAGGGATTCCATACCTTGCAAGCTCTCAGCATAACACCTGGTACATAAAAAATAACAAAATAAGTGTTAGCTTCAACTACTATTATTAATTATAATATTGTCTTAGGCTGAGTTATCTAAAGGAGCAAAAACAGTAAAGCATATATATAAATATATTTAAACTCAAAACAAATGAAAGCCATTGCCATCCAGTTGATTCCCACTCATAGCTACCCTATAAGACAGATTATAACTGCCTCATAGGGTTTCCTAGGAGTGGCTGGTGGATCAGAACTGCTGACCTTTTGGTTAGCAGCCATAGTACTTAACCACTCTGCTACTGGGGCTCCATGCTCTGTTTACTATGTTATAAATTGGAATAAGAAATATAATAGGATTGGCTTTCTTGAACTAGGTAAAAACTTAATTGAAGTAATGTCTAGTCTTCCCTTCAAAAAAAAAAAAAAAGCTCCTGGTAGCACAAAAGACTTTAAGATCCTAAATTTAGCAACTCATTTTATTAAAGATAGTTTCTCTTGCTCTTGATCTGTTTCTTATGATCTGTTACTTAGTTTTTATCTCAGGATGAGATTTTTTTCACTATCCATGGGTGTTAGTTCAGGTAATCTGGTATTTGGATTAGCTGAAGCTTCTATACCTTAATACCATAATCCAAGAAAAAGAAGTCCCTCAGACAAACCAGCTAAGTATACTTTATGCATCCAACTTTAGTAACAGACTTTTGTTAACTTGGAACCTCTTATTATGGTAGATAGTAAGAGAGAACAAGAATTACAGAATTTTGATAATTTATTTTAGTTTTGAATAAAGCATAATAGTCAAATATTTTTCATTCTGTATAAAAAGACAGTGCATATAAATCTAGAAGTTTCTATGTCCACAAATTTTTTTTTAACATTGAGTATCATTTGTTGCATTCATATTTGTGATGTTATGGTTATTTGTCAGCTTGGCTAAAACATGATTCTCAGTGGTTTGGCAGATATTCTCCATCTTGTGATGTGATGTGAGCAGCCAATCAGCTGAAAGGGGAGTTTCCTTGAGGTGTAGCCTGCATCCAATATATACGATGTTCTGGCAAACTCTCTATCCTGCATCCAACCCTTTATCTTCTGACCTTCAGTTCTTGGGATGTGAGCCAGCAGCTTGCTGCCTAACCTGCAGATTTTGGGATTCACCAGCTCCTCCAATCCATGAGCCAGCAGCCTTCTGCTTGACCTGCTGATTTTGGGTTCATCAGCCCCTGCAACCATGTGAGTCAGTTTTTTTGTTTGTTTTGTTTTGTTTTTTTCAAGTAGAGCACAAGTATTGTTTCCCTCTTCCATCATAACTATCACTGCAAAAATATATTACTTATTTTATGGGATCATTTTCCTTTATTCTATATCCCTAAATTTGAAATAGAATTTGGGATATTATTTGAGGGTTCTCAAAAGAGAGTTCACCTTTTCTTTGTGAGCTGTTAGAAGATGGTGATATACAGTGATTCTTTCCATTTGCTCATTATGTGGAAGAAGAACAACAGTCAAAAAATACTTGTTAAAACATCAGAGTCTCCTCAGTCTCCCCGTTAATATCTTTGGACTAGTACATAAATTTAATAACACTATGAAATTTTTATTGTAGTAGTGTTAATAATGCTTTGTTCTGTTTATTTATTTTTTTTTTAAAGCAGTAGAAGTTTAAATAAGAAATATTTTAAAATAAAATAACTGGAGAGAAGAAAGGAGAAGAAAATTTACAAACAAAAACATGAGAAAAAATAAACTCATAATGAATATTAATTGTATCTATTTATCTATTAGGAAGTTGCTTATGTAACAGCAAAACTGGTGGACACCATCAATTTGCCAGGAAAAGGAGAAAACATAAAGTCACCCTTTCCTGATTGTTGCTACTTTCAAGGGACATCTGGACTATTGAAAATTTCAGAATCACTCTTCCTGAATCAATTTTGTCTTTCTCAGTAAAAAGAATGAAAAGAAATGTATGTTAAAATAGGACAGTTAAATAAACACATTTCTGTTTTTCAAAAATTTTATATGTTGATTGCAATTTTTTCTACTTGATGGCAAAAAGTGATGCTTAATTTTTTAATTAGTGAAAATTCAATTTTCAAATTATGGATTATTCCAGTTATGTAATATATTATAAAAATCATGTTTTTTATGCTATAAGATGGTTCTGCACTATGAAATAATAAGTATTGCATGCCATTTTATGAGTTTAAGTACAGTAAGACTGCACATTTAGTTGTATTAGAGGCATATAGGAGTAAAAATAAGTTGTTGCATACCAATACTTTAAATATTGTATATTTTTTACATTATCTTATTTCCTTCTAAGTTTCTTAACTTACTTTTAAAATTGTAATGGCTTAACGGCCTATTGTAATGGCTTTCTCAGGCTGAAAGAACTGAAGAAAAAATTGAAGCATGGAGTTGCAATATTGAAGGATTCTACAGGGAAAATATTAAATGATGCAGGAAGCATTAAAAGACAATGGAAGGAATACATAGTCACTATATCAAAAAGAGATGGTCGATGTTTAACCACTTCAAGAAGCAGTATATGATCAGGAATCAATGCTCCTGAAGGAAGAAGTCCAAGCTGCAGTGAAGGCACTGGTGCAAAACTAGGCTCCAGAAACTGATAGAATACCAATTGGGATGTTTCAAGAAAGGGATGCAGCACTGGAAGTGCTCAATTGTCTATGCTAAGACATTCGGAAGACAGGTACATGGTCAACTGACTGGAAGAGATCCATATTTATGCTTATTACAAAGAAAGGTGATCCAGCTGAACTTGGAAATTATCAAACAATATCATTAATATCACAAGTGAGTAAAATTTTGCTAATGACCATTCAAAAGCGGCTGCAGCAGTATATCAACAGGAAACTGCCAGAAATTCAAGCTAAACTCAGAAGAGAACTTAGAACGGGGGATATCATAGCTGATGTCAGATGGACCCTTGCTGAAAGCAGACAATACCAAAAAGATGTTTACCTGTGTTTTATTGACTATGCAAAAGCATTCGACTGTGTGGATCATAACAAATTATGGATAACATTGTGAAGAATGGGAATTCCAGAACAGTTAATTGTGCTCATGCAGAACCTGTACATAGATCAAGAGGCAGTCGTTTGAACAGAACAAGGGTATACTATATGGTTTAAAGTCAGGATAAGGTTGTATCCTTTCACCATACCTATTCAATCTGTATGCTGAACAAATAATCCGAGAAGCTGGACTATATGAAGAAGAACAGGCCATCAGGATTGGAGGAAGATTCATTAACAACCTTGATTATGCAGATGACACAACCTTGCTTGTTGAAAGTGAAGAGGACTTGAAGCACTTACTGATGAAGATCAAAGACCACGGCTTTCAGTATGGATTACACATAGTCTTAGTCATCTAGTGCTACTCTAACAGAAATTCCACAAGTGGATGACTTTAACAAAGAAAAGTTTATTCTCTCACATTCCCGTAGACTACAAGTCCAAATTAAAGGCATCAGCTCCAGCAGAAGGCTTTTTCTGTCTGATGACTCTGGAGGAAGGTCCTTGTAATGCATCAGTCTTCCCTTGGTCTGGGAGCTTCTCTGCACAGGAACCTCAAGTCCAAAGGACATGCTTTTCTCCCGGCACTGCTTTCTTGGTGGTAAGAGGTTCCCTTGTGTCTCTGCTCACTTATCTCTTTTATATCTCAAAAGAGATTGTATTAAGACACTATCTAATCTGTAGATGCCATCAGTATAACCTCATCATAGTGATAGAGTTTACAACACATAAGGAAATTACATCAGATTACACAGTCATACAATACTGAGAATCATGACCTACCCAAGTTGACATATATTTTGGGGGGGGACACAATTCAATCCATGATGCACATCAACATAAAGAAAACAAAAATCCTCAGAACTGGACCAATAAGCAACATCATGATAAATAAAGAAAAGATTGAAGTTGTCAAAGATTTCATTTTACTTGGATCCACAACCAACACCCATGGAAGTAGCAGTCAAGAAATCAAAATTCACATTGCATTGGGAAAATGTGCTGTAAACTCTTTAAAGTGTTGAAAAGCAAAGATGTCACCTTGAAGACTAAGGTGCACCTGACCCACGCTATGGTGTTTTCAGTATCCTCATATGCATTTGAAAGCTGGACGATGAAATAGGAAGACTGAAGAAGCATTGACAGCTTTGAATTGTGGTGTTGGCGAAGAATATTGAATATACCATGGACTGCCAAAAGAACAAACAAATCTGTCTTAGAAAAAGTACAACCAGAATGCTCCTTAGAAGCAAAGATGGTGAGACTACATCTCACATACTGTGGACAAGTTATCAGGAAGGATCAGTTCCTGTAGAAGGACATCATGCTTGGTAAAGGAGAGGGTCAGCAAAAAAGAGGAAGTCCCTCAGTAAGCTAGACTGACACAGTGGCTGCAACAGTGGGCTCAAGAATAACAAGGATTGTGAGGATGGCGTATGACAGGGCATTGTTTCATTCTATTGTACATGGGGTCACTATGAGTCAGAATCGACTCTACTGCACCTAACAACACAACAACATAGACTTATATTTTAACTTTTTTATTCCACCCTTTGTGTGTTTCACAAAAACAGTATTTCCAACACTGTTCTGTTTTTTTTATTTTTTCCAACAAATAAGGGAACACAAATCAATGGGAAAATGGCTCATTGTAAGTCTTTATTAAGGAGCCCTGGTGAGGCAGTAGTTAAAGAGCTCTGCTGCCAATCAGAAGGTCAGTGGTTTAAATCCACCAGCCATCAGGAGAAAGATCTGGCTGTCTCCTTCCATAAAGATTACAGCCTTTGAAACCCTGTGGGGCAGTTCTACTCTGTCATATACAATTGCTATGAGTCAGAATCAACTCAGCCGCAAAGAATTTTTTTAAAATTTATATTGAATTGAATTTTATAATATTTTAATTAGAATTAACTAATGCTATATCATGGGACCCTTATTATGAGCAGTTGCAGGATGAGCTCAATGCAGATACTGATTGCCTAGTTTTAAATTATATTTCAATTTGGTGTTTAATTTTTAAAATAAAAACTATGTTTTTTAAAGTAAGATAGTAGAAAAGGACTTAGTACAACTTATCAAAAGAATTTTATTATTAAGTAGGCCATTTATTCTTAAAGTTAGTTTAATACCACAGAAATATTAGACTGTTATCTCAGTCCAACTAAGTACAGTTAATTTATTTAATCAGTGAACTTTAATCATCTTGAAAGTTAGGCTGTGCATTTGAGGTTCATTGGAGTTTCCAATATTTTGAGAATCTCTTCAATTGTGAAAGATTTACATAACTCTGAGATTATGTATTTTTACTTCTATCTCAAGTTTTATTTGTAGTAGAACTTAAAAATGTCATTTTTATTGCTTTGTCTCATGCAATAAACTGGCTACACTTTTATCTTTTTTCCCCCCATGAACTAAAGGGTTTTCTGGTGAAGCTTGTTACTGATAAGATGTGTTTTTAAAGGGAATACTAGTTCAGTAAAGCAAAGAAAAAAAGACACCTTAATAACTTTGTAATATTATATAAGACTGATTACTTCACCCTACATTGACATTCATGGTATATTCCTATATTTTTATATTTGCTGTTTTTACTCAAGCGTATTTTCTTCACTTGTCTGAGTTACAAAGTCAAGTTCTAGACAGAGTAAGAAATAAAATAAAATAAAAAACTCCAGCATTTTTTGGTCCATCATGAAATTTGCTCAAGAATATTTGATGAGAGCATACTAAGTATTAGAAGCATTTATAATCATTAGAAATAGTGTTGTAAACATTTAACAAATATGGTTTTATTTTATAACAGAATTATCACAAATATTTATTTTTATCCCACATAATTTTAATGAAACTTCTTGCATCATTCTTTTTTATTATCGAAAATGTTCTATCTCCTGGTATAGGTGTCATGGCACACATTTGTGAGACATTTCTTACTTTTTCTGCTGATTTTTTAGTTTTTAGTTTTCCTTTAAGGTTCCCGTTATCAACTGCATTATTCCAAACTCTTTCAGAGATGAGCTCAGACTACTCAGACTGCTTAATTATTCCAATCAAGATGGTTAAGATACTCTTTCACGTAAGAAAATTATATCATTTTCTAGTCTTTCCACCATATATTTTTATACACTCAACTTGTTCTTCTATCTCTACTACATTAAACTGACTATATTCAAACGTTTAAAAATTTTTTTAATTTGTGTGTGGTCAAAACATATCACGTATGACTTTACATTCTCTTTTCTATGGTGGTGCAGCGTTTCTCTAACATAATGTGATTTCCCATGAGCACAACAAAAAACCCAACAGGGAAGGAAATGAATTTGCTCATCAAATATTCATTCTAACTAGTGGGTTGTCTCATCTCCAAACAATTGGTTAATGACAGGCACTGCAATGAATGACTGATGGAAATCAAACACACTTGTGTTAAAATATCCATTTTTAGAGTTCTTCTGCTTAAATGTCTTGGTTCTGATTACATAAAAATTTTCATGTGACAAAATTATTTTTTACAGATATTTCCAGACTATGATATATAGACAAATTACAAAAATTTAGCACATTCCTGGAAAAAGAAACACCTCAGTTATCTCCACATGTTTTAAAGTAAATACTTGTTTTTATTTTTTCTCTGACAGACTTTTAAAATAAAAAGAACAAACAATGAAGAAAAAGGGTCAAATGTTATATTATTTAGCATATATTCTTTGTTTTAAATATATTTTTGGTGGTGTGGAAATTGAATATCATTAACAAATATCTCTTTATATTGTTAGTATACAGTATATTTTTCCAATGTCTTGAATTGTGGTATTATTGTAAAATTCTGATATGGTTTTCACATGACCATTTAGGTCAGAAGTTAAGAAGCATGGCATCTGGGTCTCTTGACTTTTCCCCTAATTAAGTTTAGTGTTCATCGTGCAATGTTTTATTTTTTCTAGAATTCTGAGAATGCTTTTATTTACATACTTTTATTCTAAATGTAATTAAAAATGTATAAGTAAATCAATTGCAAGCATTCAATCATTTTAATGATGACAACTCAGCACTAGGTGATGTAAGTCTGTTTTGGCCAAGTAAAGTCAAAAAATAGCATAGCTATTTTTTAAAGTATAATTTTTTGGTAAATAAATCACGATAGTTTAAAATGAGCAAAAGTAAGGGAGATTTGGTCTTTACGTAGCATATGCTAGGACTGTCTTAGTCACTTTGTGAATGGAGCTTCAGATTCAATACAACAGTATCCATCACATGGATATAATGTTATTTACAATTTTATGTTTTTGCATTGTTTGTCCTAATTTTGAACATTTTCCTTGGTTTTGTGTTACTTACAGTCTAAATTTACAACTACATTTGTGCTTTTTACATATATGAGTAATATGGTAAGAGAAATATTTTAAGACCTTATTGGAGACAATTTTTTATTATTATTTTAAAAGTTTCCACATATTATTCAATTTATTATTTAATTTGAGGTTACTAGTGTTGTTAATTTATGGACATTGAACACTTCCGGCTTAAAGGGCATTAAAGTTTTCAAATCTTGTAACTAAGGATGAATATAAACATAAATGAAACATCTGTTTTGTAAACATTTTGTCAGGAAGTTCTATTTTGTAAATATCTGACTAGATCACAATACAGAGGAAATTTTTGGTTTTTAGTACCGTTCTTATTGCTAGCTCCCATTTCAACTGGCAGAAAGTTGATTTATAGTACATCCTTAAAAGTAGACATTTACAATAGAAACCTACTTACAGGGAGAAAGTCATCACAATCGAAACCTTGAGTGGAGCACCTCTCTGTGTATAGTCCCTCTTCCATCACTGGGCTTTGATAGAAGGAACTTCACATAAACAGGGGCTTGCAAGTATATGAGCTCTATAAAAAAATAATTTAAAAGAAATTTTTTTTGGTCGACTTGCTTTTTTTTTTAACTACTCTGCATATTCATCTCATAGGATCAGGTTTCAGCCAAAATGAGAGAACTCTCATTAAAACAGCTCCATTTATCTCATATTTTCTTCATTTCATAACTGAGAGACACTGATAGAGTCCCTTTCCTTGAACACCCCTTGTTTTCCTTTGAAATTTTTCACTCTATATGGTATCTACACAACACATGTATTTCATGTTTATTAGCAGTACGAGAAACAACAACAGAGAAACCAAAGTCAGGCTTGAGAGCTTAGAAAGTGAGCATTTAAGACAATTTTATCTGTGGAAAAATCGGTATGTTGAAATTCAGAAGAGTACTTAAAAGATGTATGTAAACAGAAGTACACTACTCCTTCAGAGTTAATGAGATGACTAGTTTAATTGAAGAGAAAACATAGAAATAATATTTTCCATTGTATGGAAATGTATTTTTATTGTATGTAGAATGTAGAAGAGATAAATAAGGTGCTCAGAGATCCTGTTTTCTTACTCTTGACACAGGAAACTACATTGCACAGCCTCCATGGAAATCTATGCAAGTCCTGTCCGGTGGAAACTGGATAGGAGAGAATATGTTACTGTGATCCAGGCCAAGAGATCTTTCTTTTTTTCTCTTTCTTCATAGATCAGACCAAAGCAGTGGATCCAGTGGATGATTCTGAGAAGACCTTGGAAGACAGAGGTGCCACAGGAAGGAAAACAGCAGGATTCCTGCATCCCCATATAAAAGTGCTTGGCAACTCCTTAGTTAACTGTGTATATAAGCTGACATTTTATTTTGATGAACTACTGTACTTTGTTGTTTTTTATGACAGTTAATTTTGATTACCTTGTCTTATATAGATATTGTTTCATTGGATTATAGTGCTTCTGTAGCAAAAAGTAAAACGTGAAGTTGGTTAATAATAAGGAGGTTGACAGCAACGTAACTCTTACTAGAGACCAGGAAGATGGTAATCCATGCTATATAGCTGGAAAGTCTTGGTTAAAATTCTCTCATTTTCTGTAATCTGGGACGCCTAAACTAGTTGCCACTGAGTTGACGCCAACTCTACCATATACATATTTAATCAGTAGTTATAGAGGAAGAGAGTGGAGAATGAAATTTCATAGTGTGTTTGGGTTGTTACTGGGCGCACTTGACAATGTGCTCCTACAAAAGATGAGTTCTGAAAAGAATCAACCAGTATGCAAGCAGAAATAAAAGGAAAAAAAGTAATTCAGATATTCAGGGTATTTTCAAGTGTGAAAATGCTAACTGAATCTAGATCTAGCAAACAAGGATATAAAATATGAATTTTTCAGCAATAAAATTCAAATAAAATAAGTAATGGGCCTCAGGGCAAATATTTTCTTAAGGATGTGGCTTTGCCAACAATAAGTTATATCAAGGTAGCAGTCATTAAGTTGTGGGATTAAAAAAAGGCACAAAGGCTAAAGTTATGCCTAACAGATTATTATGGGCTTGACTTCTGGTACATAGGACCAATTGGAAGCAAATAGATAAGAAGTCCATTAAATTTTTAAAGGATGTGTATTGCCAAATAAATAAACCCAGACTGAAAAAAAAAGCCTTTGGCAATTTCAAGCTGTAAACTTGTCTTGGGTCTCCAATTCTCCAAGAGACTTTGAAGTTTGGGAAAATAGTGGAAGAGGAGGCACTCAGAGACTTCAGCTAGAGGTCATTGGGGAGAGGGTGAAGAAAGTTGTCATCACAAAGCAAAGTGGAAACTTTTCTCACCTCCAGAGTAAGCTGTTCAGAGGTATCACAGAATTACTTCAGCTTAGTGCCTTCTCTTTGTCTTCTATTCTTTTCTTTTACATACATGTATATTTATTATGATTACCCTATCCCTTCTCAGATCTCTGGTGACACAGTGGTTAAGAGCTTGGGTGCTAACCAAAAGATTGGCTGTTCAAATCCACCAGCCGCTCCTTGGAAACCCTATGGGGGCAGCTCTACTCTGTCCTATAGGCTTGCTATGAGTCCGACTTGATGGCAACAGAGTTTATGGTCCCTTTTCAATCAGTTTAGTGAGTTTGGTAGGGAAGCATATACTTGTCTTTCTTAGCACATAGACATTTAACTGCAAAGTGCCATGGTTAGACTTGATGATGGAAGTTGCACATCACTCACAAATTCTGGATTTTGAGCAACATGTAATGATTGGGATTTTGCATTCCCCTTGGGTTGGGGATGATGTGTTATACATGTGTAGGCTAAAGAGTGAAACAGAAATTTGGATAGCAAATGGCTAAGTAGTGTTAGAGTATGGCTAGTTGTTTAAAATCATTCTCCTTTTTTTTTGTCTTACATAGAGACACTGTGTTTCCCAGCCTCTCTAGAAGTTAGGTTGGGCTTTTTTTTTTGACTGTTTTGTGGCTAATGGACTGTACGTGGTTTTGATATAATACTTCCAACTCATTTCATGAAATGTTATGTGAAATTTTCTCTCTTTTTTCTCACTCTTTGGCCAGCTGATGTAGTGACAGGGAGGATATCAAGATCATAAGACTGTAGGTAGCCCTTGGAAATAATAGAAAATAGTGGAGCCCAAAGTTGGAAGGAGTAAGGATTCCTGTATCACCCAAAGGAGGGTGCCTGAACACCCAGTCACAGTCCACATGAAAAACAAACCAACAGAACAAAATAAAAACCTTTATTTTGTTAAGCTAATGAAATATTTCATTGTTTTGTTACATCATCTTATGTGAATAATATAATTATACCAAATTTCCTGTTTCATTTTTCCATTAAATATTTTCTTTAATTATATTTTTTTTCCCAATTTAAAATTCTTCACCTCATCCACCATAATAGCTATATTATCCCTAGGGGAAATAGAAAAAAGATTTCTTTCTTTTTTTAATTATTAACATCTGGTGATGAGAATTTATCAGCAATTATTCATTAAGAGTAGTTATCTCTTGCCATTTATTCTGTACTGGGTTACAGTTCCTTTGATGTTACATACGTAGAAAGAAGAAAGTTGTAATGAAGTCTAATTACAGCTATGATGAATGACTAGAGTTACTTAAGGGATTTTCAAATCCTTATACAGTGTGAGAGAGTAAAACAAAATATAGACAACCTGGAATGATACTGGGGAAAAAGAGATGCAGAGCTGTGGGATACTTTTACTTTCATTATATACCATAAAAAATTCTTCTTACATGAAGCAATGTAAATCCACTTTACAGAGTTCCTAGAAAGATATAACACCTAATTACTTGTTGTTCTTCTCCAATATACACCAGGACCATGTAAAGCAATGAAATAAAGAAAATCTGTATCTGCTTTTGTTTTATAATGTTTGTGCCAGAAGGAGCAATGTTTTACTAATTCTTCAGTTTCTGGAATATGAGATCTAAAGGGCCACTGAAGACATTGGGGAAAAACAATACTCCAGGAATTGACAGAATAACAATTGAGATGTTTCAGCAAACAGATGCAGTACTGGAGGTGCTCACTTTTCTTTGCCAAGAAATTTGAAGACAGCTACCTGACCAACCCAATGGAAGAGATCCATATTTGTTCCCACTCCAAAGAAAGGTCATCCAACAGAAAGTGGAAATTTTCAAACAATATCATTAATATCACACATAAGTAAAACTTTACTAAAGATAATTAAAAAAAATTTGCAGCACTACATCGACAGGGAACTGCTGAAAGTTCAAGCCAGATTCACAAGAGGACTTGTAATGAGGGATATCAACATTCTGATGTCAGATGGATCTTGGCTGAAAGCAGAGAATACAAGAAAGATATTTACCTGTGTTTCATTGACTATGCAAAGGCTTTTGACTGTGTGGCTCATAACAAATTATGGATAACATTTCGAAGACTGGGAATTCTAAAACACTTAATTGTGCTCATGAGAAACATATACATAGACCAAGAGGCAGTTAGAACAAAGCAATATTACTTGGTTTAAAAATCAGGTAAGGTGTGCTTCAGTGTTGTATTCTTTCACCATACTTATTCAATCTGTATGTTGAGCAAATAATCTGAGAAACTGGTCTATGAAGAAGAACGCGGCATCAGGATTGGAGGACGACTCATTATCAACCTACTATATGCAGATGACACAACCTTGTTTACTTAAAGTGAAGAGGACTTGAAGCACTTACTGATGAAGATCAAAGACAACAACCTTCAGTATGCATTACACTGCAACATAAAGAAAACAAAAATCCTCACAACTGGACCAATAGGCAACATCATGATAAACGGAGAAATTATTGAAGTTGTCAAGGATTTCATTTTACTTGGATCCCCAATCAATGCTCATGGAAACAACGGTCGAGAAATCAAATGATGAATTGCATTGGGCAAATCTGCTGCAAAAGACTTCTTTACAGTGTTTAAAAGGAAAGATGTCACTTTGAGGACTAAGGAGTGCCTGACGCAAGCCATGGTTTTTTCCATCATCTCATATAAATGCCAAAACTACACGATGAATAAGGAAGACCGAAGAAAAATTGACTCCTTTGAATTATGGTGTGGGCAAAGAATATTGAATATATCATGGACAGCCAGAAGAACGAACACATCTCTCTTGGAAAAAGTACAGCCAGAATGCTCTGTAGAAGAGAGGACGGTGAGACTTTGTCTCACATAATTTGGACGTGTTATGAGGAGGGATCAGTCCCTGGAAAAGGACATCATGCTTGGTAAAGTAAAGGGTCAGTCAAAGAGAGGAGGACCCTCAACAAGATGAACTGACACAGCGGCTGCAACAATGGGCTGAAGCATAGCAATTATTGTGAGGATGGTGCAGGACCAGACAGTGCTTCACTCTGTTGTACACAGGGTGGCTATGATTCCGATCTGACATGAGAGCACCTAACAAAAAAGGGTCCTATTGGATGGAACAGACTTGATGGGAGAGCAGGACGCAAGACCAGCAACCAAATTTCAACAATGTTTCTGTCCACTGGCCCATAGGAAATTTATTGCTTGCCATGCCAAATGATGGCAAAATTAGGAATTTTGCCACTGCTTTTTTTTTCCCCTGCATTCATGGGTTGAATCAGCCATATTTTCATCTTCCAATTCTTCGGAAAATCATGAATCTGTTTCTATATTCCCTTACTTCAAAGGACACTTACTACGTTCTCTCCTAAGACATTTATTTTCATCTACTGCTCTGGTGTACGTGGGTGAGTTCACAGGTTTCTCCAGCTTCTCTAATGATCCAGTGAAAGTGGGGTGTGATGGTGATGGTAGTGGCGACAAACTTTTTTAAACATAGCAATTCTCTAAGAGCAGTTTCCATGGCGTCATCCTCACTTGGCTCAGTGTGAAGGAAAGAAATAAAACATCATTTGTCCACCCCTCACGAAGGCCTATGACTCACAAAATATAGAATTCCCTTGAATTTCTCTATTTCTCTTTATACTTGCTTATTCTTTAGTGGAGAGACAGTCAACGATTTCCAGTTTGGCCATCTTTTGATTAGCACAGGAAAGGGTGTATTGCAGTTCCTTGACTGGCTCTTTAAGATGTGGAGGTGCTGATTACCTACCTTTCCTAATTTTGTGGATTTATCCAAAATTCCAACATAAGAAATCTTTTTTGTTTAATTTATCTTCTTGTTTAATAAGTTGGATCTCTCACAAGCCTGATAATTAAGTCTACACCTATTTAAAGGAGCAGAATTACCTCCAAGGTTCTACTTGCATGGACTTTCTGGGTTTTTTATTTGATTGCATGTTTTTGTTTTATTTTTCCTTTAGCTATAGTGGCATGAGAGAACTGTCTAGTTTGTTTGTTTCTTTGCTTTTTCAATTTACAGCAGATATGTTGCTTAATTCTCTACCTCCACGGTTACCAACCAGAGATAATATTTCTGCTAAGTGTTGGTGTGTGGGGACTATAAATACTCTATGTGCAATGGCTACCAAAGAGTACAAATTTCCACATCATTGCCTGATAGTATTGACTTTGCCATAGTCATCTTTCCCTCCCCTCTTTTATAATCTGGCACATTGCTTACCACAAAATAGGTGATCACTTAAAATCTGGCAAATGAGTAATCAATTCAGAATTTTTGTTAGAAAAAATAGCATTATCATATTATCACTCAGTACATATTGCAAGATGTCAGTTTAGTAGATTAGATAAGAATACACTTGTAAGACAATATTAAATAGAACAAGCAAGTTTCAATGGAGGAAATATCTGGAGCAGTTATCGTCAGGACAGAAAACGGGTTTTGCTTCTGAAGATTCTGTATATCCCAGGCTACAAAGAATGTCTTGAACACACCAGAGAATACAAGGTAAAACAGAATTGAAAGTTAGAGACTAAATATGCAATGTAAATTGACATTATTTCCTTTAATTTTCTTTGTAGAGACTAAAGTGGCTTTTAGATATTACTATTTCTGCACTAACACTGCCATCACCTATCTGTGAAAGTCATGCTACTACTTGTTTTTCAAATGCCAGCAGGTTACCATATATAGGTTTCAGCAGCACTTCCAGACTAAGACAGACTAGGAGGAAAGGCCTGATACTCTATTTCTGAAAATTAGCCAGTGAAAACCCTTGGGATCCCAACAAAATGTTGTTCCATAGAGTACTGGAAGATGATCCCCCTAGGTGGAAGGAAACAATGGAGTCCAGCACGCTGGCTATCTTGAGAATGTTGTGAGAATGGCCAGGTTTTTGTGTCGTACATAGGGTCGCCATGAGTTGTGGCTGATCTGCTGACAACTAACAAGAACAACCACAATGTTAACACTGAGGAAGCAGCAGAAACACTGGAAAATGCAGTGCCGTGCCCATCCATTATCATATGATAAAAGTGGTCATTTTAAATAAGAATGCAGCACACTTGTGACTGGATCCCTAGTAACTTGGTGCTATGTCAAGCAGAGTTGTTACGTGGTTTTCTTCAAGTTTACCTAACTTTCAGTTTACTAAAGGCAAGTAATTCAAATCTATTAAGACCACAGACATGTCAAAAGCAGCAATTATTTCTGGGGCATATCCAGCATTCCAATGATTATTTAACTTAAAATTGAAGTTCTCAAAACACTGAATTTTATAAGAGGGATGGAATAGGAGTCAGTGATAGCTTTCCAGTTATGACATTATCATTCTCATTCAACTCAGCTAAACCAGAGGATTAATGTGTGTTAAAGCAAATTCACCAGATTATCTAACCTACAAAAATGGGCAGGCACTGACTGCTGCTTTTGGAATAACGTGATGGTATGGAATCATTCTCAGCTGTGTATTATCACGTTTAAAAGTATACCTGGATTTTATTTAGACTGAATTTTATTCCTGTGGGTCAGTAGAGAATTTAAGTACAAAATCATTTTTGAAGTTATGGGGCTTGAAATTTTGATTGTTTTGAGATTCCCCATTCTACCATTCTGGTTACCTAGGAAACAGGCACGTGACAGAGCCAGACTCCTCTAATCTCAGTCCTACCTGATTTTCTTATATTTGTTTCGTACTTCCTGATGCAGTTGCCTATAGCCTGTTACTAATTTCCTCCAACATGCATACAGAAGCAGTGTAGTTAGCTTTGTGACGTTTTTATGCTCTGGCATAATACAAGTTTCCATGTATTTAGTTTCTTTTTATGCAGCATTACTGCCTATTGATTTGCATCAAGGAAGGGTTTATTATGCAAGAAGGTTTATTATGGTGCTGATACATCATATTCAAACAGCTAAGAAAATTAACTACAGTGCATGCTCAGCAGCTAATTTTCAAACTCAGAGCTTTTGGGGATAGGCTGGCCACACATATATTTAAAAGGCAAGGCAATTTAGCCAGTTTATTACTGACCTTTAATGCTATTTTGCGAATGTTTTTATGATGCCACTAAACTAGTTTGTAAATAGTAGATTTAATGCCGAAACTCTATCGGTTGCACCTTCGTAGCAGAGAGAAAGGTATTACCGAGTGGGAGCTGAGACTAACAGAATGCCACACGTGCTTAGTGAAGTCTCAGACCTTCACAGCCTCAGGAGAAAGTGTAGATAACTACAAACATGTATGACTATTCAGAAGATTCATATGCTCTTTAGTTTGATTATACACATCTCTGAAGTTTGGAAATGTGTAATACTTCAAACAGAACGTATAAGTCTGTATAAAATCTGTAGCTTTAGTTTTTCTGTCCTCGTAATGTTGTTCAGTATCTTTACCATACCTATTTTAATAATGAGATGAATTAATTAGCTACCAAAAGAGGTAGCAGAAGACTGCCCAAGTGTAGAAACCAACTATTGTTTCCTTACTTTCTGACTTTATTATCTATGTAACAAGTTAGTTATTCCTTCACTATGGCAAGATTTACCTTAACAATTTCATTTACAAAAAAAATAGAACTGATAATAAATTATGAAATTGTCTAGCAGAAAAAATATTTCTTAAAAACCCCATAATTTAGTAGTCCTGGTGTATAAATTGGAGCCCTGGTGGTTAAGAGCTATGGTGAGCTATGGCTATTAACCAAAAGGTCAGCAGTCCGAATTCACCAGCTGCTCTTTGGAAACCCTATGGAGAAGTTATACTCTGTCCTATAGGGTCGCTGTGAGTCGGAATCACCTCAGTGGCAACCGGTTTTGGTATATAAATTGCCATCTCCTTTCTTTCTTCTGCTGAGATATTAAGTCAAAATCTTGGTATGCAAAACTGAGCATTCTTCTATTCTGTGGTGATAAGGTACTAAAGAAAACATGCAAGAACTATCGTCCAATCTTAGCATCGCTTACTTTCTTCCTCTAGGCTCATGATCTTTTTGTCAAAGGAAAGTGTGATGGTTAATGTTACATGTCAATTTGGCTAGGCTATGATTCCTAGTGGCTTCTCAGACGTTGGACTGGTTGCTCTTCCATAATGTAATATAATGTAATCATTTTCTATAATGTCATCTGATTGATGTGATCAGCCAATGAGATGAAAGGGAAGTTTCCTTGGGATTGTGGCCTGCCTCCAGTATATAAGAGGATATTCTGGCAAAGCTTGTTCACTCTTGACCCTGTACTTTTCTTGTCTCCTGACTTCCAGTTCTTGGGATGTAAAACTGCAGAAGTCTCCAGTCTAATGCCAGACCTGAAGATTTTGGATTCACCAGCCCCCACAGTTGAGTGAGTCATTTCCTAGATGTACATTTCTTTCTGTCTTTCTCTCTGTATGTACATGTGTATGTCTATATATATTTATATATATATATGTAATCCATTGCCATTGAGTTGATTCTGACTCATAGCAACCCTATAGAACAGAGTAGAAGTGCCGCACAGGGTTTCCAAGGAGTGGCTAGTGGATTTGCACTGCCAGTCTTTTTTTGGTTAGCAGCTGATCTCTTAATAACACACGTATATATGTTGTTGTTTTGTTATTAGGTGCTGTCAAGTTGGTTCTGACTCCTAGCGACCCTATAGGACAGAATAGAACTGCCCCATAGGATTTCTAAGGAGTGGCTGGTGGATTTGAACTGCTGATCTTTTTTGGTTAGCAGCCAAGCTCTTAACCATATATGTATATGTATATGTATGTATATACATATATGTGTGTATGTATAATACATATGTGTATATATACATATATATACATATTTGTATGTATAATACATGTGTATATATATATATACATATATATACACATATATGTGTGTGTGTTTGTGTATGTATGTGTGTCTCACTGATTTTCTTCTCTAGAGAACCAGGTCTAAGATAGGGAAATTTAGACCAATGTTCTACTCTAATAAAATGCTGTATTTTATTGTGTCTTTTAGGAAAACTGTTCGGAGGCCTGGATTTTTTTTTACATATATTTATTGATGTCCTTTATATATAACTTAATTTTTAATGAATTAATAGGTATCTTTAAATAGCTTATCTTTATCTGGCATCATTCAAATTTAATTACAAAGTATAATTTTGATTCCGCTTACTGTATCTTGTTAGCATTGTGTTTTCTTAAAATATCCCCTCTGAGTGTCTCAATTACATGGAAAATACTTAGCTTAATGCGTAAGATACATTGTTCCTGGCAATGGTATAAGGTAATACTAGGTAAATTTGTTACAGCTTCTCTAAGAATTAACAAATTTACTTACTTCAATGGCTTTCCATCTTGGTTCTGCATGAGAACTACCAGTGGACATACAGATTTTTATTTTTATTTTTTTCATGAGCACACCTATATGGTCCTTGTGCCAAGAGATTCTAAATCAAGAAGTCTGGGGCAGGATCAAGCATCTGTGTATTTTTAATGCTGAACATGTATTTAGTATATTCTGGGAAGGTTAAAAACAACCACAAAAGATCACTGTGACTCTCAAATAAGTAAATTTATGATAGCATGGTATTTAACTTGAAATGTACAGTATGCTTATTATCAAACTGTATTTTCAATAAAGACATAGAAGGAATGTTTGATTCAGAACAGAATCTTTTTTGTAAATAATCAATTATGTCTTGAAATGTGAACTTAATAAAATGGGCAAAAGAAAAATAATTAGGGTGGTAAAATAGCATCACTCCTTTATGCATACCTAATATGGGCAAAGACACTAAGAGAAAATATTTCTTTGTTCTTGGTTGCATAGATACTGACTATTTTCTCTTGAAAACAATTTTAAGCTCTTCTGCTAAGGGAATCTGACACACACGGCAGAGCTTAGATAATGGCACACTGACTTTGCAGTTTAAATTTTAAGCAGTAATAACGAATAAGAGAGTCACAGTGTCTGGTCATTTATACTTAAAAAAAAAAACTTTATTCAAATAACAGTTTGTACTAAGTATTGGATGTGACATGGCTAAAGTCAAAGTCAGAGACTGGGAAGTACATTCTACCCACCAGGAGACCAAGGGAAGGTCCTGGGAGACAATATTTAGGCCAATATTTCATTCCAAAAGAGTTATTAATTTCAGTAACATTAATAGATTATAAAAAGTGGAAGAAAATTAAAATAGGTATCTCATAGCATATGCTGACTTATTTCTGAGCTGTTCAAATTACTAGTATATTACCAAAATTTATGGGCAGATTGCTCTACTGTTTCTAAAATAACAAGTACAAACTACTAAATTAAGAGTCAGTGCCTTTACAGTTTTGTTTCTAACTAAATCTTAAGAAGTATATTATTTAATGTTTCATATGTCTTTTAATACGGTGAAGGTTTTAGATAATGTTAACTGCACTTCAAGCATACTTCAATCTCTCTAACCAATGGATCTCATTTTCAAGTTGAAACTATCTTTATAGTTAAAGTCTGAATTTGCATTAATCGACACAGTGCTTCAGACAGTCAACACCAAGCAACTGGTTATGGCTTGAACAATGATACTTATTTGCAATTTTGTTGTTGTTAGTTACTATCCCAGTCAGCTCTGACTCATACAGACATTATTTTTGTATAAGAAAATGAAACATTGCCCAGTCCTGTGCCATTCATTTGTTATTTCAGACCAGGTTATACCCCAAATCCCTTCGATCTGTAATATTCTGGAATAACTGCATCTCTTTTGATGCCTAAAAACCTCTTCTCACATAAACTTCAGCTTTGGAAAGTAAAACATTAACTTTTAGGATAGAAATTTAGATAGTTTAGGTTGAAACACTGTATGTAACTATTGCTCTTGAAACCTATCCCTATCAGGCCTATGGTTTTTGGCAGGAAAACATGCATTTTTAAGAACAGAACAAAACTATAGTGTTGTTCCAAAAAAAAAAAAAAAAAAAAGAAATGATCATTTAGAGCTGTTCTTTTCTCAGAGTTCCAAGTTTTCAAGACTGAGTTTTCTAAAGAGATCATCCAATACAATACCTGTACAGTAAGCTCACCACTCACATCTCAAGAGCTGATTCTATCAAGAATTCTTCATAAAAGGTTAACCACTTCACTGTGGAAATATATTTAAAATTTATATTCAGAATGAAATGAGTTATTGTAGATAGGAAAAAGAGTGCAGCTGAATTAATGCAGGATGAACTATTACAAAATTATGAAACTTGTAACTTCTTAGAATTTCCCTAGTACCCTAGAATGGCCTCAAAACATAGGGATAATTTGTCAAATTCTCTGAAGAGGAAACTTCTTTTCACAGTTTTCGTCTTTGTTTTAATGTATCTTCTGTAAATTATTTGTAATGAAGAAACTGAGTTTACATTAAGCTTATTTGGAAATAATTTTTAAATGTTCACACACAGAAGACTTTCTGGCATTTATCAAAGTGCCAAATTTTCTTAATCTCTAAAAGTATAATCAATCCTCTGGCAGTGAATGTTCCTGCTTATTACCAAAGATTTTAATTTAAACAGAAGACAAGATATTTGCATAATTTAAAAATTTAAAATTAAAGCAGATCTGATTTTTTGCTTCACTGTCTTCATTCACTGTTCTGTAAAAGGACTAGAAATAAAATATTGAACAACAGTTTCAGAGCTTATCAATTGTCTGACATTGCTTATAAATCTATTGTTATTGTTAGAAGTATTTTTGAGGTTTTAACATGGTAAAGATGACCCTGGTACAAATTCTTTCACCTAGATAGAAATCAAGCCAAGAATTCAGGAAAAATTTAACCATCTCTGTAAATGTTATGGATGGAATGATAGGTTATACATGTATATTAGAAAGTCGTATTTTAAACAATGATAATTCTTCTTATTAAGAATGTATTAGTAATTATGAAATGCACATTATGTTATTTGGTGTTTTAAAAATCACACATACCACATACATTTTACATACCTTTTGAGCCCATTTTCATTCAGATTTTATAAAAAATATAATTCCAGATCCACCTGGCGGTTTATAACTTGTTTGATAAAATGATGGATCATTATGGTTACATTTTATTGCTGTATCTTTTCATTTACTGAATGAATATTTAATGGATACCTACAGTTCTGTTCCACATTCTGTTGGATCACCTTTCTTTGGAATGGGTGCATATACGGATCTCTTCCAGCTGGCTGGCCAAGCAGCTGTCTTCCAAATTTGTTGGCATAGACAAGTGAGCACCTCCAGCACTGCATCCATTTGTTGAAACATCTCAGTAGGTATTTGGTCAATTCCTAGAACCTTGTTTTTAGCCAAAGCCTTCAGTGCAACTTTGACTTCTTCCTTCAATACCTCCTGAAATGATTGAACCTCGACCAATTCATTTTGGTACAGTGACTCTGTGTATTCCTTCCATCTTTTTTTGATGTTTCCTGTATCATTCAATATTTTGCCCATAAAATCCTTAAATACCACAACTTGAGACTTGATTTTTTTTTTCTGTTCTTTCAGCTTGAGTAATGCTGAGGGTGTTCTTCCCTTTTGGTTTTCTAGCTCCAGATTAAAGATAACAGCCTTCTCAACATTAAAAAAGATAACAGCCTAACAACATTAAAAAACAAAAATTCTCACAACTGGACCAATAAGCAACATCATGATAAATGGAGAAAAGAATGAAGTTGTCAATGATTTCATTTTATTTTACGTGGATCCACAATCAACGCCAGGGAAGTAGCAGTCAAGAAATAAAATGACATGTTGCATTTGGCAAAGTTGTAGAAGAAGACCTCTTTAAAGTATTAAAAGCAAAAATGTCACTTTGAGGATTAAGGTGCACCTGACCAGAGCCATGACATTTTTAATTCCCTTATATGCATGGGAAAGCTGGACAATGAATAAGGAGAATGAAGAAGAATTGATGTCTTTGAATCATGGTTTTGGTGAAGAATATTGAATATACAATGAACTTTCAGAAGAATAAACAGATCTATCTTGGAATAAGTACAGCCAGAATGTTCCTTATAAGTGAGATGGCGAGACTTCATCTCAGGTATTTTGCACATGTTATCAGGAGGGACAAATCTCTGGAGAAGGACATACTTGGTAAAGTAGAGGGTCAACAAAAAGAGAAAGACCCTCAATGAGATGGATTGACACAGTGGCTACAACAATGGGCTCAAACATAGCAATGGTCGTGAGAATGGCACGGGACCAGGCAGTGTTTTGTTCTTTTGTACACAGGATTACTATGAGCAGAACCAACTCGATGGCAACTAACAACAATAAAAACAACTGTTTTGTGTATTGAAGTAGGTTCTACACATTTTCTTTATAATGTGTTAAATGAACTTTTATTTTTAACAATTTTACTAGTTACTACTTTATTTTTTATTTTAATTGTTTTTACACATGAAAAAAGTTAAACAAACGTTTGTCTTATACTAATCAATATAATAAGCCTCCTAGTAATATAACCCCAAATGCTTGCTTGCAATTTGAATTAAATTTAATAAGAAAATTTAGAAGTAAAAAGTTATTATATGATTATTTCTTTTTAAAATATTCTATTCTTCATTCTAAATCTCAGTACCTATTTCACATATTTAGGTAAATTAGAGTCACACATTTGAAGTGTTCTTTATGTTTCTCAAATGCATTGATAAAAGTTGTGTAATTTGACCTACTTATTTTATGGTAACTTCAGTGTATTCCCTATTCGGTTAATCTTCCAAGAATTTTCAAATCAGTCAATGTTTATAAACTTTGTATTTTAGTATGAAACACATACGTAGACATACGAATTAAGCTCCTTTGGACATTAATTTAATTAACATTTAAAATGATTTCAGGCAAAATATTAACACCATGACTTTACAACACAGCCAAGTATGCCCAATTTCAATTTCAGTCTATTTATTTCACTAATTGAGCAAGTCCGTTATGATGCAAAAAAATGGCCAGTTCAAACCGAAGATAGTTCCTGCATTCTTACTTTTAAATAAGTGGGTAAAGGACTTCCAGCAAAATGGCACTCTAGGCAGAAGCACCACGCCGTCCCTCCACAGCAAAGATCCGAAAAACTAAGCTGAAAAGAGAAAACAGCAATCCTGAAACCCTAAAACATCAAATGAAGAGATGAAGAACTCAGTCAAGCACCAAATGGAGTGAGAAAACTGACAGAGAATGGAGAGTGAGGACAGATTCATGCAGAGGTCCCCTACCAGCTAACGCAGCGTGGATCCGCCATCTTGGACTCCTTTTGGAGACCAGCAAACACGGGGTACGAGAAAGCAGCTTCACGGAGCTTCCAGCAAGAGACAAAACAGCCAGTAATTTGCAATCTACGCTTTCCCACCCCCAACCCTTCTTCACCCCCACTTGGCCTTCTCTGCTTCCCGAGACCACAATCTCTTATCCAGGAAACACCGGCTGCCTGGATTCCACACACCCGAACGGGCCGGCTCTCTGAGTGCCATTTGTTGGCTGCTGGTATTGCTTTTTTCCACTTCTTTTGATTTCTTCCTTACCTCTCACCACCTCCCCCTCCTTTTGCTCAAATACCTGGCTCCGTGCGCCATCTTTGCTTCTTCCTGAGGGACTGCAGAGCTCCTGTAATTTGTGATATATGCTTTCCCACTCCCTGCCCTTCTTCACCCACACTCGGCCCCCTCTGTTTCCCGCGGACACAGTCTCTTGTTTGAGAAACACCAGATACTTGGATCCCACCAGCCCGCACTAGCTGGCTCTCTGACTGCTGTTTGTTGGCTGCTGGTATTGCTTTTTTTCTGCTTCTTTTGATTTCTTCCTTACCTCTCACCACCTCCCCCTCCTCTCACTCAAATACCTGGCTCCGTGCGCCATCTTTGCTTCTTCCTCAGGGGCTTTGGAGCTTTGTTCGAGTGTGGAGCTGCTGCCAAGTCTGCGCTGCCGCTCTGGTATCCCAGGGCTTTTGCTCGTTTGTTTTGAATTGTTTGTTTGTTTTCTTTTCCTTTTCTGGAGTTGGGAGCCCTTTCTGGCCAGGCGGTGCTGCGTGGAAAGGAGACTACCCACTCGGCTTCCACAGATGTGCAGAGGGATCCCTGAGGCCATTTCTTTGTTCATTGATTTTTTTTTTCCTTTTTTGGGGGGGGGCTTTGCTTATTTTATTTTTAATTTGTTTTGTTTTCTTTTCCCTTTTTGTCTTTCTTCATTACTCAGTTTCTTGTCTCTCTATATCTTCCTTCTCTTTCTGTTCCATGAATACCTGGCATTGTATACCTCTATGCCTTCTAGCCAGGCTGTACTGCAACACCTGAGAGCGACTTCCTCAGACCTCGTAGCTGCACCAGTGGGATCCCTGGGAACTTCGTGGTTCTTTAACCTTTCCAATTTTTATTTATTCATTCTTTTCTTTCTCTTCCCCTTTCTGTTTGTCTCCATTTCATAGTCTCTCATCTCTCAACTCCAACGGCAAGCTCCCCACCATTCTTTTTTGTTTGTTTGTATGTTTTTGGCTCCTATACCTCTCTTCTCTCTCCCATATCCATCTTAGCTCCATACATAGCAATCTCCCCGCTGCATCCTGCCTACCTGCACCGTGTGCTTGAAATCACACCCCAAGCAGCACAGGCACGGTCTCCTGGAACTTGCCCTGCACTGATTACCGACCCGCCCTGGTTGCTGTAGTAAGTGCCACAAACAACCCATCCCAGTAACTCCTCTTCAGCTAGACATGCCCTGCTGCACCATATCTAAGTGACTGACCCTGCCAATTGGAGAAGAAGGCAAAAAGTGTTGTGCCCACAGATGAGCAAACAACAAAGAACACACAGTCAGTCTGCTCAGATATAGTCATATTTAAAAAAAAAAGGGGGGGGGGATGAAACAAACAAATCTACAATCAATAAATGAGAGAAATAACTACTGAATGCCCCGAAGACAGCAGACAATATCAAAACATTTACAAAAACTGGACAGGATGGTTCCAGTAGGAGTCCAAAATAAAACACCAAATGACTTTCCAGTGGAAGAAAAGGCACTAGAACTACCTGATAGGGAATTCAAATCTCTAATACTCAGAATTTGCCAAGAGCTGAGGCAAAAAGCTGACAAACATGAGGAAAAAATAGACAAATCCATGGAAAATACAGAGAAAAATTGGAATAATTCAGGAAAATAATACAGGAACAAAATGCCCAAATAAATTCACAACTAGAAATTATACAAAGACAACAACTAGAAATCCAAAAAATAAATAACAAGATTTCAGAAATGGATGGTGTCATAGAAGGGCTGAGAAGCAGATTTGAAATGGTAGAAGACAGGATCAGTGGAATTGAAGACAAACACTTGGATACAACTCTGTGTCACGAAAACTCAGAAAAAAGAACAAAGAAAAATGAAGAGACCCTGAGAGTTACGAGGGATACAATCAAAAGCAAAAATTTGCAAGTGATTGGAATTCCAGAATGGGGAGAAAACAGAAAACACAGAGAGGATCATTGAGGAACTGCTGACAGAAACTTTCCCAATATCATGAAAGATGAAAAGCTGGCCATCCAAGAAGCTCAACAAACCCCATACAGGAGAGACCCCAAAAGAAAATCACAAAGGCATACCCTAATCACACTCACCAAAACCAAAGACAAACAAAGAATCCTGAGAGCAGCTCGTGAAAAACAAGAAGTCACATACAGAGGAGAAACAATAAGACTAAGCTCAGATTATTCAGCAGAAACCATGCAGGCAAGAAGGCAATGAGATGACATATATAAAATCTTGAAAGAAGAAAATTGTCAGCCAAGAACAATATATCCTGCAAACCTCTTGTTCAAATTTGATGGTGAAATTAGGTCATTTCCAGATAAACAAATTAAGGGAATATGTAAAAGTCAAACCAAACTTACAAGAATTATTAAAGGGAATTCTTTGATCTGAGGACAAACAACTTCAGCTCACAGGCAAAATCTAGGACATAGGATCGTACCAGCCAGATACCAATCTAGGAAATGAACTCTCAAGGACTATCCAAAACCAAAATAAATATACCAGGGAATCAGAGCAGTTAATCAGTAAATAACAACAACATTAAAACAATCAAAGAGGGAATAAACAGCATAGGTATAGAACCTTTTAATGGAGAGGAAGGCAAGGCGATACCAAGTAATAGTAGACTGCTTCAAACTTAGAAAGATAAGGGTAAAATTCATGGTAACCACAAACAAAGTTAACAAACATACTCATAAAATTAAAGAGGAAAAACATAAAGTCTCAGCAAAACAAAACCTACAAAAACAAAAGAAATGAAAAAAAAATCCACAAACAAAAGTAACTCAGCACAAGAGAGTAAGAAGAACAAAGAAAACTTCAGCACCACAAAAAAAAGCACTACAAAATGACAGCAACAAACTCACCTCTATCAATAATTATACTGAATGTAAATGGATTCAATGCACCCATAAAGAGTTGGAGAGTGACAGAATGGATAAAAAAACAGGGTCCATCAATATGCTGTCTACAAGAGACAAACCTTAGAAACAAAGATGTGAATTTATTAAAAGTCAAAGGTTGGAAAAAATATATGAAGTTAACAACTACCAAAAAAAGAGAAGGAGTGGCAATTCTAGTCTCAGATAAAATAGAGTTTAAAACAAAATCTACCATAAAAGACAAAGAAGGACACTATATAATGATTAAGGGACGATCCATCATGAAGACATAACCATAATAAACATCGACGCACCCAATGACAAGGCGCCAAAATACATAAAACAAACTCTAACAACACTGAAAAGAGAAATTGACAGTTCCACAATAATAGTAGGAGACTTCAACACACCACTCCCAGTAAAGGGCAGAAAAACTAAAAAGAAACTCAGCAGAGATACAGAAAACCTAAAGTGCACAATCACCCAACTTGACCTCATAGACATATGTAGAACACTCCATCCAACCACTGCAAAGTACCCATTCTTTTCCAATGCACATGGAACGTTCTCCAGAATAGACCTCCTCTTAGGCCACAGAGCAATCCTCAACGAGATCCAAAACATTGAGATAATTCAAAGTATCTTCTCTGACCACAATGCCATCAAGGTAGAAATTAACAATAGAAAGAGCAATAAAAAAAATCAATTATATGGAAACAGAATAATACCCTGCTTACACATCACTGCGTAATAGAAGAAATCAGAGACGGAATCAAAAAATTCCTAGACTCAAATGAGAATGAAAACACATCATACCAAAACCTTTGGGACACAGCAAAGGCAGTCCTCAGAGGACAATTTATAGAAATAGATGCACATATCAAATAAGAAGGGACAAAATCAAAACATTAACTACAGAACTCAAACGAATAGAAAGAGAACAGCAAAAAAAGCCCACAACCACCAGAAGAAAGGAAATAGTAAAGATCAGAGCAGAAACGAATGAAATAGAGAACAGAAAAACACTAGAAAGAATCAACAAAACCAAAAGTTGGTTCTTTGAAAGAATCAACAAAATCGACAAACCAGTGGCCAGACTGACAAAAGAAAAACAGGAGAGGACACAAATAACCCAAATAAGAAACGAAACGGGGGACATTACAACAGACCCAACTGAAATAAAAAGGATTATAACAGAATATTCTGAAAAACTATACTCCAACAAATTTGAAAACCTAGAGGAAATGGATAAGTTTCTAGAAACACACGGCCTACCCCGACTACAACAAAGTGATGTTGAAAATCTGAACAGACCCATAACAAGAGAAGAGATTGAAAAGGTAATAAAAAAACTCCCAACAAAAAAAGCCCTGGCCCAGATGGCTTCACTGGAGAATTCTTCAAAACATTTACAGAAGAGCTTATACCAGTACTACTCAAGCTATTTCAGAGCATAGAAGAGGAAGCAACACTTCCAAATTCATACTATGAAGCCAGCATAACACTGATACCAAAACCAGGCAAAGACATCATAAAAAAAGAAAATTACAGACCAATATCTCTCATGAATATAGATGCAAAAATTCTGAACAAAATTATAGCAATAGAATATAGCATCATATCAAAAAATAAATAAATAAGTGGGGAAAATCTATGATTTCCAGAACACAATTATTTATTGTTTAATAATTTCTGTCAATCGTCATGTGGTCAATTTGGCCAACAATGAATTATGCCAGAAAGAATGAATCCGTGAATTGTGGCCCACTTTGCCACCCAAATAGCTGACCCATGGCATAAATATTAAAACAATCTAAGGTCTATCATCTCTAATTTGATTTACATTACATGTGATATTTCTTGTATATTGAGCAATTTATTTTAACATTGTGACTGTTTATATATTAGTGAAAGGGGACAAGGTGTTTACATACTACTAATTAATTATTTTGAGATAAATTCACTTAGCTAACTTTAAAAAGCACAGGAGTTTTCAGTTTAAATACAAATACATACATATGGAGACAAAACATTTTAAAGGCTTTTAGAAATCTGTATCAACAAATTTACGCACTTCTGAAATATTTTAGGACAAAATATAGGAGATATTAGGAATTACCTTAGATGTTACTTGATATGTAAGCTGATTTAATTTTTAGTTATCGTGGTCAGAGGAAAGACATACTAATTCATAAAATATTTTGGTTAATAAAATTTATTTTTGCATGAATTCATGATTTTCAAAAATTTGTAACACAGCCAGACGTAATAACATATGATAAAATGTATGTAGATTTTAAAGAATGTAAGTAGATTTTTTTTGCTAGCATGTGTTTTCTTCTGTGAACTAGCCCTTTTATCCCGTCTATCCCATCTTCTCATAGCTCTCAGCAGTAAGGTCTTATTACACGATTGTCTCCAGGCCAGAGATTTTGCTCCAGCAAAAAATATCTTACAAAAACTGAATAAATTTATCTATGTCTCATTATTATTCACTATAAGAAAGAGATGGTGTCTTTGGTTTCTGTCTTTGCTAAAAGTGTATGATATAAAGTTAAGGACTTCTAACATCCATGCTCCTTGCATTGTTTTTCAGAGAAGCACAGGAAGCCTAAAGGGGAACAGAAGAAGTGGAGAGAGTCCTTGGGGTACACATAGACTCATTTCTAGTTGTTACTGAGATGCAGCCACATATCTACAATTGAGTTTTGTGGTTTTGTCTAAAACATCTGTATTTTCATGATAGTCCTTTGTTCTTATGCCAATTTAAGACACTTTCCAGTCATCCAGTTCTGAAGACATCATGTTAAAAAGAATGCTAAATGATATCTAATACAGTATTTCAGAAGGCACTTCAGGACTGCACACAGACTTGAGCAATCCGTAATTTGTGCTTTTGTAAACACATGTTTATAATATCCAGGTACTAGAGTTTATTAATAAGGGAATTTGTTTTTCTCATAAATTAATTTTTCAATTTTTGCCATTTTTTGTTATAATTCTTTTTCAGTATTGATTTATAATCTATTCAGAAGCACTATGTTTTATCTTTATGCTTATGATGTAAGTATACACATAGGATTACACAAACATTGTGGGTCTTGAAATAAATTAGACATGGGATGAAGTTCTCATGATTTGTTTAATCCTAAACTTATTTTCTCTGATATATGGAGCGAATAGACAGCTGTTTTAATGCTGCAGTTAAAGAATTGACTGTAGAACCTTCAAATTTATTGTGTAGTTCATAATAGGTATTTTATTTGAAAGAGGAGCTACTATTCTCCTTTTTAGTATTATTATTAGTAATTTTTCTCAGAAGTACTTTTAGAACTTAAAAGGAAGTCTAAAAAATATGCATGACTTTTTCCTACTGTATTTAATTAAGCTATATACCTGTGAACCTTTTTAAAAGCAAAATAGAAAACTGCTTATTTGAATCGTAAAAGAGAACATCTCAATAATTTTAATTATCCTATAATTGGTGCACTTATCAGGTTTTTGTACTGAGAAATATAATTTAAATTTTTTCCTAAAGATAATCATATTCAAATTAATTTTCTAAGACATTTAATACATGAATAGAGAAATATACATACCAATTTAATTTCAGAAAATAACAATGAACACAATCAGGTTCTGCCTTTGATGATTCCATCGACTTCGTTCTTATCCCAAACTATCTACCCCTCAAGACAGCAAAAAGAACCCTTTAAAAATTTCTTTACCCGACAATGCACCATATTTTATATTTGTTTAAAAAGTTGGCAAATACGAAGAACCAAGGTCAATTTATATCCTACATTGTTAATAGTAACTATGTGTTGATATAAAGGAGCTCTGGTGGTGAAGTGGTTACATACTTGGCTGCTAATGAAAAAGTCGGCAGTTCAAATCCATCAGCTGCTCCACTGGAGAAAGATGTGTCAGTCTGTTTCTGTAAAGATTACAGCCTTGGAAACCCTACGAGGCAGTTCTACTTTGTCCTATTGGGTTGATATAAGTCAGAATCAACTTGACGATAAACATACAAATACACACAAAAACACACCCATGCACATACTCACACCCACACCCACACCCATAACCTCAGTTACTCATCAGAAATATCCTGACCTCTGTTTTCCCTCAAACTCGCAAATCTAGTATCCACAATATTTTTCATCTTCATCAGGGAAGAATAGTTTCATACTTCATGAAATCTCAACTTAAATATCGTCTCCTAAAAGAGAACTTTTTGAAAACTCAATCAGCCACAAAGGTTTTTGTTATCATTATTTTTAACTGGCCTATTAGAGCTATAACCCTTTCTTAAATTCGCTGCAGCACGGTTACTGCTATTTGATTATTTTTGTGTTTTATCTGTTTTTTCTCCTAGAATACAAGCTCCTTGTATTCATTATGCCTTCAAGGATTGACATTGTGATGGTTAAGGTTGTGTGTCAACTTGACTGGGCCATAGTTCTCAGTGGTTTGGAAGTTATGTAATGATGTAATCGCCTCCATGATGAGATTTGATATAATGTAATCATCTCCATGAAAAGACCTGCAATGAGCAGCCAATCAGTTGAAAGGGAGTTTCCCTAGGAGTGTAGCCAGCATCTAATATATATATATATAGAGAGAGAGAGATTTTTTGATAAAGCTCACTGACTTTTGCTTACTCTGGGTCCTGCATCTAGCTCCTCATTATCTGATCCCCAGTTCTTGGGACTTGACCAGCAGCCTGATATCTGACCTTCTGATCTTGGGTTTGTCAGCCCTTGCAGGTGTATGAGTCAGAAGAAGTCTCCAATCTGATGCCTGGCCCACAGACTTAAGACTTTCCAGCCTCTACAGCCATGTGAGCCATTTCCTTGACATAAATCTTTCTCTCTTTATATACATATATTATAAATATATAATATATGTATAATATATATGTGTGTGTGTGTGTATATATATATATATATATGTATATGTACACACTTGTTTTGCTTCTCTGGAGAATCCATCCTAAGACGTTTGGTATTGAGAGTGGTTATAGAAAAACAAAATTGTAAGGATGAGTTTTCTAAATAGGTTCTCAAGTCTGGTTAGCCTTAAAGAGATTGAGGATTCTGTTTCCAGTAGTAAAGAGGGCACTACTAATCCATAGAATGAGGTGGTAATAGAAATACAGAAATACACCTCTCACCAAGTATTGGTGAGAGGTGAGGCTCTAGGTGATCACATGTTTGATACTTTTTTATAATTTTGCCAGAATGCGAACTATATAAGGAAGCTGGTTGGTTGGTACTACTTTAGCTAGACAAAGTGATGAAAGAAAGAGATGAGTTTAGGGCTTCAGAGTAAAAGCTCAAGAGCCACATAAACGACCTCAAAGTTGTCATTTGTGCCCTGAAAGAAAGCCTTATTTCTTGTAGTAACAAAGCTGATATTGTCAAAAACCAAATCTAGAATCTTATTGTAAGAGTGGCTGAATTACAATGCCAATAGAATTCTCAACCTCGAATGGTGTCTGAATTTAAAGTGAGGACATTGACTGGGAAGGAATGAGATCCTGAAACTTAAAATGAAGACATATGGGGATACAATGTGGAAGTTGGGAACACTGAGCCCCAAATTAAATTTAATTGCTCCTGCCAACAAAACCCTTAGCCCCTCCACCCCTATCTGATGAGATTAACCCAGATGTGTCTGAAGATACTTTGTCTGAGATATTGCCTGGGACGATGTCTGAGTCATTACCTGGGGCATCACCTGAGGCAGATGCTTTACAAGACATTGCTGAATGCTCTCAAAACACATCTCCACCACCCATTTTTGTTTTGAGACCTACAACTAGACTTAAGTCCCAGTGAGTCCCAAAACGTGAAATGCAAAGTGTGACCCAGGAAGGAGGTATGCTACACTCCAAAAAAAATGCTTGACTTTCTAGTATATAATAACATAAAATTGCAGAATATGTGTGGGAATTGCTATTAAGGGTGTGGGTTAATGGTGCAAGCAACGTAAAATTGTATCTGTCTGAATTTATTGATATGGGCCCTTTAAGCACAGTTTCTTCATTCAATTACTCAGATCAAGAGGTCAGAAAAGGATCCAATATGTATTTGGTTGGTTCACTGAAGCAGGGTGTCATGGATTGAGTTGTATCCCTCAAAAATATCTGTCAGCTTGGCTAGGTCATGATTCCCAGTATTGTATGATTGTGTATCATTTTGTAATCTGATGTGATTTCCTTATGTGTTGTAAACTGTATCACTATGATGTAATAAGATGGATTAGCATCAGTTATACTGATGAGGTCTGCAAGATTAGATAGTGTCTTAAGCCAATCTCTTTTGAGATATAAAAGACAGAAGTGAACAGAGACACATGGAAACCTCATACCACTAAGAAAGCAGTGCTGGGAGCAGAGCGTGCCCTTTGGACCTGAGGTTCCTGCTCAGGGAAATTCACAGACCAAGGGAAGATTGATAACACAGACCTTCCTCCAGAGCCGATGGAGAAAGTGTTTCCTTGGAGCTAATGCCCTGAATTTGGACTTGTAGCCTACTGGACTGTGAGAGAATAAACATCTCTTTGTTAAAGCCATCCACTTGTGGTATTTCTGTTATAGTAGCACTTGATGACCAAGACATAGGGTTACATGGTGGCCTACATTAAATCAAGTTGAAGTACCAGACCTGCCTTAGTATACTGTAGAAGAAGGTATCCAAAGGTATAGGGAAATTGGCATGTTAGAGTGGATTTATCAGGTTAGGCCCACAGTCCCACCTATGGAGTGCCCAGAGTGCACACCTTTTACCGCAATGGTGAGGAACAAATTTGTGAAGAAGCCCCAGCATCCTTGAAGACTGCTGTGATTGCTGTTTTATGTAAGTCAGATTTGACAGTGGGAACTGCCCTAACTGAATTAAGACATCTAAATCTAATGGGGATAATTGGACCCCATGGTGGTAGGGGCCAAGTGGTGGTACTCAATTGACAAAGACAGGGTGAGTGTGGTCCCTGTAATGGATAGCAGAGTCAAGGCAGTAATCATAATAGTCTGACTCCTATGGACTTATGGCATTGGATTCTTAGTCATGGTGTCCCTAGGAGTGAATAGATGAGATATATGGTAAATATCCACTTGATTGTACAAGCAAAAGAATTCTAGGTCAAGTGAATAGCCATCTAACTTGAATTGCCAGAATAGAGAATCATGACCCCTTAATCAATTTCCACACTTGAGCCAGTTTATAAAGCCACATCCCTTGAATGAAGGGGAGGCCAGATGTCCTTGAGGAAGGACCCTACTGCACTTACAAAAATTTATACTGTTAATCTTTGTCCCAGGCTTCCCTATAGGGGTCCACGGACTTTTATGAGAGTGACTGTTCACTGAGAAAAAGGAAATAATCAGACTTTGCAGGGATTACTGGATATTGACTCTGAAATGACAATAATACCAGAAGACCCAAAATGTCACTATGGCCCATCACCCAGTCAGACTGGGAGGATATAGAGGAATTGCAGAGATGACTGCCACCATCAAGAATTTGAAGGATGCAGGGGTGGTGATTCCCACCACATCCCCATTCAACTCACCTATCTGGCCTATGCAAACAATAGATGGATCTTGGAGAATGACAGTGGATTATCATAAACTTAACTAGGTGGTGACTCCAATTGCAGCTGCTGTTCCAGATATGGTTTCATTGCTTGAGCAAATTAATATATCTCCTGGTACCTGGTATGCAGCTATTGATCCAGCTAATGCCTTTTTCTCCATATCTGTTTTGAAGGACCACCAGTAGCAGTTTACCTTCAGCTGACAAGGCGAGCAATACACATTCACTGTCCTACCTGAGAGGTATACCAAGTCCCCAGCCCTATGTCATAATTTAGTCCACAAGGACCTTGATCGCCTTTCCCTTCCATAAGAAATCACACTGATCCATTACATTGCTGACAAATGCTGACTGGGCCTAGTAAGGAAGAAATGTCTAGGACTCTGGACTTATTTATAAAACATTTGGTGCTAGAGGGTGGGAAATTAATTTAATAAAAATCAGGCACCTTCCACCTCAGTGAAATTTCTAGGAGTCCAGTGGTGTGGGACGTGTGGATATATTCCTTCTAAAGTAAAGGATAAGTTATTACATCTGGCCCCTCCCACAACTACAGGGAGGCATAATGCCTGGTGGGGCTCTTTGGATTTTTGAGGAAACATATCCCTCATTTGAGTGTGCTCCTCCAGCTTATTTATCAAGTGACTTGAAAAGCTACTGGTTTTGAGTGGAGTCCAAAACAAAAGACCGTTCTGCAACAGGTTCAGACTGCCATGCAAGCTGCTCTGCCAATGGTGCTTGAAGTGTCAGTGGCATGTAGAGATGTTGTTTGGAGTCTTTGGCAGGCCCCTATTGGTGAATCACAGGGCAGACCTTTAGGATTTTGGAGCAAAGCCATGCTATCCTTGGCAAATAACAAGTCTTTCTTTGAGAAACAGCTTTTGGCTTGTTACTGGGCCTTAGTAGAGACTGAATGCTTAACCATGGAACACCAAGTCACCATGCTGCCTGAGATGCCGATCATGAACTGGATGTTGTCTGACCCACAGAGCCATAAAGTTCGACGTGCACAGCAGTACTCCATCATGAAATGGAAGTGGTATATACGAGTTTGGGCCCAAGCAGGACCTGAAGGCACGAGTTTCATGAGGAAGTGGCCAAATGCTCGTGAACTCTAGTCCTGTCACATTACTTTCCCTCTTCCAGTCTGCAGCTATGACCTTATGGGGAGTTCCTTATGATCAGTTGACTGAGGAAGAGAAAACTCATGCCTGGATTACAGATGGTTCTGCAGAACTTGCAGGCACCACTCGAATGTAAACAATGGCAGCACTAGAACCCCTTTATGGGACCCACCTCACAAAGGACAGTGGTGAAGTGATATCCTCCCAAAGGGCAGAATTTTGAGTGGTGCACCTGGTTGTTCACTTTCCTTGGAAGGAGAAATGGCCAGATGTGCGATTTTATACTGAGTCATGGACTGTGGCCAATGGTTTGGATGGATGGTAATGGACGTGGAAGGAACGTGATTGAATAATTGGAGATGAGGACTTATGGGGAAAAAGTATGTGGCTAGACCTTGCTGAATGGGCCAAAGAAGTGAAGATATTTGTGTTTCATGTGGTTAGTCACCAAAGGGTGACCTCTGCAGAGGAGGATTTTAACCATCAAGAAGACAAGATGATGCATTCTGTGGAAACTAGTCATCCTTTTTCCCCAGCCACTCTCTTCATTGCTCAATGGGGTCATGAACAAAGTGGCCATGGTGACAGAGATGAAGTCTATGCATGGGCTCAGCAACAGAGACTTCCACTAAACAAGGCCGACTTGGCTACAGCCACTCCCGAGCACGCAATCTGCCAGCAGCAAAGACCACACTGAGTCCGCAACATGGCATAATTCCTCTAGGTGATCAGTCAGCAACCTGGTGACTGGTTGATTACATTGGACCACTTCCATCATGGAAAGGGCAGTGTTTATTCTTACTGGAATAGACACCGGATAAGAATTTGCCTTTCCTGCATGCAATGCTTCTGCCAAAACTACCGTCTGTGAACTTATAGAATGCCTTATCCACCATCATGTGTATCCCACACAGCAACCCCTTGAACTAAAGGGCTTATTTAACAACAAATGTAGTGCATCAGTGGGCCGATGCTCATGGAATTCACTGGTTTTACCATGTTCCCCCATCATTCTGAAGCAGCTGGCTTGATAGAAGGATGGAATGACCTCCTAAAGACGTGATTATGACACCAGCTGGGTGGCAGTAGCTTGCAGGGTTGGGACAGTGTTCTCCGGGAGGCTGTATATGCTTTAAATCAGGGTCCAATATATGGTGCTGTTTCTCCCATAACCAGGATTCATAGGTCCAAGAATCAATGGGTGGAAATGGGAGTGCCTCCACTCACTGTTACCCCTAGTGACCCATTTGCAAAATTTTTGCTTCCTGTCCCTGCACCCCTATGCTCTACTGGTCTAGAGGTCTTAGTACCAAAGAGAAGAATGCTCTCACCTGGAGACACATCACTGATTCCATCAAAATGGAAGTTAAGAATGCCACCTGGCCCCTTTGAGCTCTTTATGCCTCTTGATCAACAGGCAGAGTACCATATTAGTGTTGTCATTGATCTTGATTACCAAGAGAAAATCGGAATGATATTACATAATGGAGGTAAAAGAAGAGTGTGTACAGGAGATCCCTTAGAGTGTCTCTTAGTATTCCATTCCCTTTGATGAAAGTCAATGAAAAATTACAGCAACCCAATTCCAACATGACTGCTAATGGTCCAGACCCTTCAGGAATGAAGATTTGGGTCACCCCACCAGGCAGAGAACCATGGCCAGCTGAGGTGTTTGCTGAAGGTAAAGGGAGTACGAAATGGTTGGTGGAAGACGGCAGTTCTAAATGCCAGCTATGACCACTTGACCAGCTGCAGAAATGAAGACAGTAATTGTTATGAGTATTTCTTCCTTGCAAGTGTGCACCAAATATTTTTGTTTTCTTCACTTATAAAATACAAGATGTAAATGTGGCTAGTTCTTTTTTTCTTGTACTTGTGTTAGTTACACTGTGTTAGGCACAAGTATGACTTTGTAATTGTCTTTATTTAGAGATTGTGTATGGTTTAAGGAGATGTGTACGGGTGCTAAATTGACAAGGGGTGGGCTGTGATGGTTAAGGTTGTATGTCAATTTGGCTGGGCCATGATCCTCAGTAGTTTGGCAGTTATCTAATGATGTTATGTAATCACCTCCATAATGAGATCTGCTATGAGCAGCCAATCTATTGAAAGGGAGTTTCCTTGAGTATGTGGCCTGGATTCAAAGCATAGACTTCCTGGCAAAGCTTGCTGGATTTTGTGTATTCTGGATCCTACATTCAGGTCGACATTATCTGGCCTCTGTTTCTTGGGACTTGAGCCAGCAACCTGCCCTCAGACCTGCCAGTCATGATTTTGTCAGCCCCTGCAGTTACATGAGTCAGTAAAAACCTCCAGCCTGATACCTGACACACAGACTTAGGGCTTTCCAGCCTCTGCAATCACCTGTGCCACTTCTTTGATTTAATCTCTGTCTCTCTCTCAATCTCTTGTCTTTTTCTCAACACACACACACCACACACACAACACGTATATATATATACACACTTCACTGGTTTTGCTTCTTTAGAGAACCCAGCTTAAGACAGACACATTAGTGAATAAGTCAATGGATGAATGAATGAATTAATGAGTCTCTTCAAGGTTGACATTATTATTTTCTATAAAGTCTCTTACACAAGTTGAATACACTAATAAGTAAAGAAGTTATGCTTTATATGCAAATGTGTCTGACTATAAAAATTGTGCACTTTCCTTTAAGTTACTTTTTTTTTTAATATTTTCCTGGCATTTTTTTTTCTAAAACATGATCTCCATTTCACTTATCTATACATCATTTATAGAACACATTACAAGGTAGTAGTACATTTATCTGCATTAGTATTATCTTTTCCATTAGTTCCCCCCAAGATAAAGAGTAACCAGCACTCAGTTTAACAAAGAAAATGACTCATCATGTATTTATTAAATTCAAATGCATTTTCTAGTCTTTCCAACTGTCAAATAGGAAAGTTTTGCAAAGGGGTAATATGAAGGAGAGTATTTTATGCTTTGAAAACAGTACCTATTGAAGATTAACTGTTGGTGTTAGTTCAGTTACATAGCATTAGTCTACATTAAAATGTGATGAGTGTGTTCTGTAAGCCTTCACCGGAAGTAAAATTAAAAAAAAAAAATGTGATGAGTGTAATTGGAAAAGGATAACTGAAGTTAAAAATGAGAGGAAGAAAAACCTGAAAACAAACTCAATTTGATGGATATTTAAGCACTTACAAACCTCATTTAAAAATAAATATACAATGCTTACATATCTATAAATATATATTCTATGTGAATATATACAAATGTATATTTGCACATTTATTTGTGTGTATATAATATGTTTATAAAAATGTATACCTAAAAGTGTAGGTTCTCTGTGCCTATTATTTTAAAGTTATGTTCTGTGACTTAGATATTAAAAGAGGAAATACAATGAGCTTTAACTTCAATCAAGTATTTAAATATTTTCAAATTTTTGAAATATTTTCTCCCTCTAAATGTAGAATAATGTAATTATATATTTGATTTTTATTATAATTTTAATTAGTATTTATATACAAAGAGGTTTGGAACTAGTGTAGAGTGTGCATTTTAATAATCCTGACTAAATTTCATCAATTGCTAAACGTACATTATTTTTTTCATAGCATATATTTTATAACTTATTATCAGTGATGGTATTAAACTTGGAAATATATTTCAGCACATAAAACTTTAGGTATCATAATATCAATCTAATTTGAGAAATAAAATTATGACCAGGAAACTAAGGTATATACTCATTAAATGTGTTCATTGATTATTCCTAGAGTTTTATAATGTTAGGCTCTGAAATCCCAAATTAGAAAACACTGTACAAGCTAGAATGCCATGACTTTCTGATGGTCTTAATGAGACAAATTATGATAGATGTAATGAAAATATTTTGAGATTCCTTTAGGGATAGCTAACATTTCATTTTGACTTTCACATATTCAGTGTGACCAATTACTAGCAAATGTCTGTGGACTGCATTAAAATAGGCAATTACATTATGTGTACAGAATCTCTTTGCTTTGTAATGGGCCCCATAGGGGTGCTTGACAGTCCATAGAAACCAATTTATGAGGATTACAGAAATATTAATTTTGGGTATGACAGAAGGTAGAGCATTTCAGCACCGCAGCATACCTTATTGCTAGTAGTCCTAGCATTTAGGTAATTAAAAATGTAAAATTTCATTGTGTGGAATTTGATTTAAAGTCTTCTTTACATGATAAAAATATTGAAATCAAATTCCGGAGTAAGTGCATAAGCAACTGGAAAAAATATGAACCTATCTTCTGACAGATTTTATTTGTCTAGAACCAGTTTGAAATTAATTTACTGATATGTTGTTGTTAGGTGCCATCCAGTTGGTTCCAACTCGTAGTGACCCCATGCTCAACAGAATGAAACACTGACTGGTCCAGTGCAATTCTCACAGTCATTGCTATGTTTGAGCCTGTTGTTGCAGTCACTGAATCAATTCATCTCCTTGAGGATCTTCCTCTTTCACTGACATTCTCTCTATGAAGCATGTTGTCTCTCTTAGTTATCTAGTGCTGCTATAACAGAAATACCACAAGTGGATGACTTTAACAAACAGAAATTTTATTCTCTCACAGTTTAGGGGGCTAGACGTCCAAATTCAGAGTGCCAGGTCCAGGGGAAGGATTCCTCTCTGTTGGATCTGGGGGAGGGTCCTTGTCATCAATCTTCCCCTGGTTTAGGAGCTTTTCAGCACAGGGACACGGGGTCCAAAGGACTCACTGCCATCCTGGTTCTTCATTCTTGGTGGTATGAGGTCTCTCTGTCTCTCTGCTAGCTTCTCTCTTTTATATCTCAAAAGAGATTGATTCAAGATACAACCTAATCTTGTAGAATGAGTTCTGCCTCATTAACATAACTGCCTCTAATCCTGCCTCATTAACATCATAGAAATAAGATTTACAACACATAGGAAAATCACATCAAATGACAAAATGGTGGACAATCACACAATACTGGGAATCATAGCCTAGCCAAGTTGACACACACTTTTTGGGGACCCAATTCAATCCATGACAATATCATTCTCCAGGGAGTGGTCCCCCTGATAACATGTCCAAAGTATGTGAGATGAAGTCTCATTATCCTCTCTTCTAAAGAGCTTTCTGGCTGTACTTCTTCCAAGATAGGATTTTTTGTTCTTCTAGCGGTCTATGCCATATTCAGTATTCTTTGCCAACATCATAATTCAAAGATATAAATTCTTTGATCTTCCTTATTCACTGTCCAGCTTTCACATGAATATGAGGTGACTGAAAATACCATGGCTTAGGTCAGACACACCTTAGTCCTTAAGGTGATATCTTTGGTTTTTGACGCTTTAAAGAGGTCTTTTGCATCAGATTTGCTTAATGCAATATGTCGTTTGATTTCTTGACTGCTGCTTCCATGGGCATTGATTGTGGATCAAAGTAAAATGAAATCTTTGAGAACCTCAATGTTTTCTCCATTTATCATGATGTTATTTATTGATCCAGTTGTGAGGATTTTAGATTTCTTATATTGTTTGATAATTTCTGCATTCTGTTGGATCACCTTTCTTTGGAATGAGCATGAACATGGATCTCTTCCAGTTGGTTAGCCAGGTAGCTGTCTTCCAAAATTCTTGGCATAGACAGTGAGTAGTTCCAGTAGTGCAGCCATTTGTTGAAACATCTCAGTTGGTATTCTGCCGGTTCCTGGAGCCTTGTTTTTTGTTAAAGTCTTCAGTGTAGCTTGGACTTTTTCCTTCAGTACCATTGGTTCTTCATCATACGCTATTTCCTGAAATGGCCGAATCTCGACCAAGTCTTTTTGGTACAGTGACTCTGTACTCCTTCTATCTTCTTTTGATGTTTTCTGCATCATTTGATATTTCCCCCATAGAATCCTTCACTACTGCAACTTGAGGCTTGAATTTTTTCTTCAGTGCTTTCAGCTTGAGAAATGCCGAGTGTGTTCTTCCCTTTTGGTTTTCTAACTCCAGGTTTTTGTACATGTCATTATAATACATAACTTTGTCTTCTCTAGCCAGTCTTTGGAATCTTCTGTTTAGCTCTTTTGCTTCATCATTTCTTCCATTTGCTTTAGCTGTCTATGTTCAAGAGCAACTTTCAGAGCCTCTATTCACATCCATTTTGGACTTTTCTTTCTTTCCTGTCTTTTTTCATGACCTCTTGCTTCATGTATGATATTCTTGATGTCGTCCCACAATTCTTCTGGTATTCGGTCATTAGGGTTCAATTCATCAAATCTATTCTTGAGATGGTCTCCAAATTCATGTGGGATGTAATCAAAATCGTACTTTGGCTCTTGTGAGTCTGTTTTAAATTTCTTCAGCTTTAACTTGAACTTGCCTATGAGCTTTTGATTGTCTCAATAGTTCAGTCTGCCTCTGGACTTGTTATGAGCTTCTCCATTGTCTCTTTCCACAGATTAGTCTATTTCATTCCTGTGTATTCCACCACATGAGATCCACGTGTATAGTCACTATTTATGTCATTGAAAGAAGGCATTTTTAATGAATATGTTGTTGGTCTTGCAGAATTCTACCATGCAATCTCCTGTATCATTTCTATCAGCAAGGCTATATTTTCCAACTGCTGATCTCTCTTCTTTGTTTCCAACTTTTGCATTCCAATCACCAGTAATTATCAATTCATCTCGATTGTATGTTTGATCAATTTCAGACTGCAGAAGTTGGTAAAAGTCTTCAATTCCTTCATCTTTTTCATTAGTGGTTGGTGTGTAAATTAGAATAATAGCTGTATTAACTGGTTTCCTTGAAGGAATATGTATATTATCACTGGCAGCATTATACTTCACAAAAGTTCTTGAAATGTTCTTTTTGACAATGAATGTGATGTCATTCCTCTTCAATTTGTCATTTCTGTCTTAGTCATTTAGTGCTGCTATAACAGAAATGCCACAAGTCGATGGCTTTAACAAAGAGAAATTTATTTTCTCATAGTCTAGTAGGCTACAAGTCCAAATTCAGAGCATAAGCTCCAGGGGAGGGCTTTCTCTTTCGGCTTTGGAGGACGGTTCGTGTCATCAATCTTCCCTTGATCTAGGAGCTTCTCTGAGCAGGAACTTCAGGTCCAAATGATGCGCTCTGCTCCCAGCACTGCTTTCTTGTGGTATGAGGTTCCCATGTCTCTCTGCTCACTTCTTTTTTTAATACCTCAAAAGAGATTGGCTTAAGATACTATCTAATCTTGTAGATCTCATCAACATACCTCACACTAATCCATCTTATTACATCATAGTGATAGAATATACAACACATAGGGAAATCATATCAGATGACAAAATGGTAGACAGTCCTACAATACTAGGAATCATGATCTAGCCAAGTTGACAGATATTTTGGGGGGACACAATTCAGTCCATGACACTGGCATAGTAGACCATATAAGTAAGTCAAAATGGCCAATACGAGTCCATTTCAGCTCACCACGCCTAGGATATTGTCCTTTATGCATTTCATTTTTTTTTCACTTTTTTTAAATTTTTTTTTTTTATTGTACTTCAGGTGAAGGCTTACAGAACAAATAGTTTCTCATGAAACAGTAGTACACATATTGTTTTATGACATTGGTTAACAACCCCGCAACATGTCAACCCCCTAACTTCTCAACCTTTTTTTTTTTTGGTGAAAATATACATAACCAAAGACACACCATTACAAAAATTTCTGCATGCGCAGTTCAGTGACATTGACTAAGCTCTTCCAATTGTGCTGCTATTCTCACTTAAGATGAAGGCTTACAGAACAAAAAAAGTTTCTCATTTAACAGTTACTACAAATGTTACCCTATGACAATGGTTAGCACTCTCACAACACATCAACAATATCCTTACTCACCCATGGGTTCCCTATCACCAGCTTCATTATCCCTTTCTGCCTTCTGGCCCTTGTCACTGGACTACTGTACTTCGTTAGTCTGATTTGGTTTTACGGGGCTGTCCACTCCCCGGCTGAATGGTGAACCTTGGAGATAACTTCACCACTGAGCTAAAAGGGTGTCTGGGGGCAATACTCTCGGGGTTTCTCCAATCTCCTTTAGGCCAGTAAATCTGGTCTTTTTTTGTGAGTTAGAATTATGTTCTACATCCTTCTCTGCCTCTGTCCAGAACACTCTGTTGTGATCCTGGTCAGAGCAGTCAGTGGTGATAGCCGGGCACCATCTAGATGTACTGGACTCAGTCTGGTGGAGGCCTTGGTAGCTGTGGACAATTAGTCCTTCAGACTAATCTTTTCCTTGTATCCTGTTCTCTTCATTCTCCCTTGTTCCCAAAGGGATGAGGCCAGTGGAGTATCTTAGATGGCCGCTCACAGGCTTTTAAGACCCCAGACGCTACTCACCAAGTTAGAATGTACAGCATTGACTTTATAAGCTGTTTCATACCAATTGAGCTAGATGTTCCTCGAGACCATGGTCCCCACAACCCTATGCCCAGCAATTCAGTCCCTCAGGGAGTTTGAATGTGTCTATGGGGCTTCCATGACCTTTCCTTGTACAAGTTGTGCTAGTTTCCCCAGTATTGTGTACTGTCTCACCCTTCACCAAAGATACCACTTATCTATTGCCTATTTAGTATTCCCACCCCACCCCTCCCATCCCTGGTAAACAACAAAGATTGTTACATTTTGTGTGTGAACTTTTGCATGGGTTTTTACAATAGAGGTCTCATACAATATTTGTCCTTTTGTGATTGACTTATTTCACTCAGCATAATGTCCTCCAGTATCATCCATGTTATAAGATGGTTCACAGATTCATTGTTGTTTTTTCTCGTTGCATAGTACTCCATTGTGTGTATGTACCATAGTTTGTTTATCCATTCATCTGTTGATGGGCATCTAGGTTGTTTCCATCGTTTTGCTATTGTGAACAATGCTTCCATGAACATAGGTGTGAATATGTCTATTCGAGTGATGACTCTTATTTCTCTAGGATATATTCCTAGGACTGGAATTGCTGGGTCGAATGGTATGTCTATTTCTAGCTTTCCGAGGAATTGCCGTATCATTTTCCAAAATGGTTGTATCATTTTTCATTCCCACCAGCAGTGCATAAGAGTTCAGATCTACCTGCAGCCCCTCCAACATTTGTTATTTCCAGTGTTTTTTATCCGTGCCAGTAATGCCGGGGTGAGATAGTGTCTCATAGTGGTTTTAATTTGCATTTCTCTAATGGTTAGTGATCACGAGCATTTCCTCATGTGTCTGTTAGCCATTTGAATGTTTTCTTTGGTGAAGTGTCTGTTCATTTCTGTTGCCCATTTTTTAATAGGATTATTTGTCTTTTTGTTGTAGAGGTGTTGCATGTTCTTGTAGATTATGGAGATTAGACCTTTGTCTGACTTGTACTATCCAAAAACTTTTTCCCAGTCTGTAGGTTCTCTTTCTACTCTTTTGGTGAAGTCTTTTGAAGAGCATAGGTATTTGATTTTTAGAAGTTCCAAGTTATCTAGATTATCTATTTGGGTTTGTGTGTTGATGGTTATGGTTTGTATCCTGTTAATGCTGTGTATTAAGGCCTGAAGTGTTGGTTCTATTTTTTCTTCTATGAACTTTATAGTTTTAGGCTTTATATTCATGTCTTTGATCCATTTAGAAGTAGTTCTTATATACGGCATGAGGTACGGGTGCTGTTTCATTTTTTGCAGATGGATATCCACTTTTGCAAGCACCATTTGTTAAAAAGACTGTTTTTTCCCCATTTCATGGACTTTGGGCCCTTGTCAAAGATCAGGTGACTGTAGGTGGATGGACTTACATCTGGGTTCTCAATTCTGTTCCATTGGTCAATATATCTGTCTTTGTACCAATACCAGGCTGTTTTGACTATTGTTGCTGTAAAGTAGATCACGTGGCCGTAGGTGGATGGACCTACATCTGGGTTCTCAATTCTGTTCCATTGGTCAATATATCTGTCTTTGTACCAATACCAGGCTGTTTTGACTATTGTTGCTGTAAAGTAGGTTCTGAAGTCAGGTACTGTGAGTCCTCCAACTTTACTCTTCTTCTTCAGTAGTGCTTTACTTATTTGGGGCTTCTTCCCTTTCCATATAAAGTTAATGATTCGTTTTTCCATCTCCTTGATGAATATTGTTGGTATTTGGATCATGATTGCATTGTATTTGTAAATGACTTTGGGTAGAATTGTCATTTTCACAATGTTGAGTCTGCCTATCCATGAGCATGGTATGTTTTTCCATTTATGCAGATCCCTTTGGGTTTCATGCAGTAGTGGTTTGTAGTTTTCTTTGTATAGGTCTTTTACATCCCTGGTCAGATTTATTCATAAATATTTTATCTTTTTAGGGGCTATTATAAATGCTATTGTTTTCCTGATTTCCTTTTCATCGTTCTCCTTATTGCTGTATAGGAATCCAACTGATTTTTGAATGTTTATCTTGTATCCTGCTACTCTGCTGAATCTTTCTATTAGTTCCAGTAGGTTTCTCGTGGATTCTTTAGGGTTTTCTATGTATAGTGTCATATCATCTGCAAAGAGGGACACCTGAAATTCTTCATTACCAGTTTGGATGCCCTTTATTTCTTTTTCTTGCCTTATTGCTCTAGCTAGAACTTCCAGCATAATGTTAAATAGGAGTGGTGATAAAGGGCATCCTTCTCTTGTTCCTGTTTTCAAGGGGAATGTTTTCAGCCTCTCTCCTTTAAGAATGATGTTGGCCATTGGTTTTCCATAGATGCCCTTTATTATGTTGATAAATTTCCCTTCTATACCTATTTTATTGAGAGATTATATCAGGAATGGGTGTTGGACTTTGTCAAATGCCTTTTCTGCATCAATTGAGATGATCATGTGATTCTTTTCTTTACTTTTATTTATGTGGTTGATTATGTTGATTGATTTTCTAATGTTGAAACATCCTTGCATACCTGGTATGAATCCTACTTGGTCGTGGTGTATATTTTTTTGATATGATGCTGAATTCTATTGGCTAGAATTTCGTTGAGAATTTTTGCATCTATATGCATGAGAGATACTGGTCTGTAATTTTCTTTTTTTGTGATGCCTTTGCCTGGTTTTGGTGTCAGCGTTATGCTGGCTTCATAGAGTGAATTTGGAAGTGTTGCTTCCTCTTCTATACTCTGAAATAGCTTGAGTAGTACTGGTACAAGCTCTTCTGTAAATGTTTTGTAGAATTCTCCAGTGAAGCCTTCTGGGCCACGGCTTTTTTTGGTTGGGAGTTTTTTTATTCCCTTTTCAATCTCTTCACTTGTTATGAGTCTGTTCAGATTTTCAACATTACTTCGTTGTAGTTTGGGTAGGTCGTGTGTTTCTAGAAATTTATCCATTTCCTCTAGGTTTTCAAATTAGTTGGAATATAGTTTTTCATAATATTCTGTTATAATCCTTTTTATTTCAGTTCGGTCTGTTGTAATGTCCCCCATTTCATGTCTTATTTGGGTTATTTGTGTCCTCGCCTGTTTTTCTTTTGTCAGTCTGACCACTGGTTTGTCAATTTTGTTGATTCTTTCAAAGAACCAACTTTTGGTTTTGTTGATTCTTTCTATTGTTATTCTATTCTCTATTTCATTGATTTCTGCTATGATCTTTACTATTTCCTTTCTTCCAGTGGTTGTGGGCTTTTTTTGCTGTTCTCTTTCTATTCGTTTGAGTTCTGTAGTTAACGTTTTGATTTTGTCCCTTTCTTCTTTTTTGATATGTGCATCTATTGCTATAAATTGTCCTCTGAGGACTGCCTTTGCTGTGTCCCAAAGGTTTTGGTATGATGTGTTTTCATTCTCATTTGATTCTGGGAATTTTTTAATTCCATCTCTGATTTCTTCTATTACCCAGTGTTGTGTAAGCATGGTATTATTCAGTTTCCATGTAATTGATTTTTTTTTTTTCTTTCTCTTTCTGTTGTTAATTTCTACCTTGATGGCATTGTGGTCAGAGAAGATACTTTGAATTATCTCAACGGTTTGGATCTTGTTGAGGATTTCTCTGTGGCCTAAGATGTGGTCTATTCTGGAGAACGTTCCATGTGCATTGGAAAAGAATGTGTGCTTTGCAGCAGTTGGATGGAGTGTTCTACATTTGTCTATGAGGTCAAGTTGGCTGATTGTACCCTTTAAGTCTTCTCTATCTTTGCTGAGTTTCTTCTTAGTTGTTGTGTCCTTTACTGAGAGTGGTGTGTTGAAGTCTCCTACTATTATTGGGGATCTGTCAATTTCTCTTTTCAGTGTTGTTACAGTTTGTTTTATGTATTTGGTAGCCCTGTCATTGGGTGCGTAGTTGTTTATTATGGTTACGTCTTCGTGATGGATCGTTCCCTTAATCATTATATAGTGTCCTTCTTTGTCTTTTATGGTCGATTTTGTTTTAAAGTCTATTTTATTTGAGATTAGAATTGCCACTCCTGCTCTTTTTTGCTAGTTGTTAGCTTGATATATTTTTTTTCCAACCTTTGACTTTTAATACATTCACATCTTTGTTTCTAAGCTGTGCCTCTTGTAGATAGCATATTGATGGATCATGTTTTCCTATCCATTCTGTAACTTTCCGTCTCTTTATGGGTGCAATGAGTCCATTTACATTCAGCGTAATTATTGATAGATATGAGTTTGTTGCTGTCATTTTGTAGTGCTTTTTTTTGTGGTGCTGAAGTTTTGTTTATTCTTCTTACTCTCTTGTACTGAGTTACTTTTGTTTGTGGGTTTTTTTTTCATTTCTTTTGTTTTCGTAGGTTTTGTTTTTGCTGAGACTTTATGTCACCCCCCCTTTCTTTTTAATGTTTGTTAACTTTCCTTGTAGTGACCACGAATTTTACCCTTATCTTTCTAAGTTGGAAGCAGTCTACCATTAGTTGGTATCAACTTGCCTTCCTCTCCATTAGAAGGTTGTATACCTATGCTGTTTATTCCCTCTTTGATTGTTTTGATGTTGTTGTCATTTACTGATTAACTGCTCTAATTCCCTGTTGTATTTCTTTTGGTTTTTGATAGTCCTTGAGAGTTCATTTCCTAGATCGATATCTGGCTCATACAATCCTGTGTCCTAGGTTCTGCCTGTGAGCTGAGGCTCTTTGTCCTCAGATCGAAAAACTCCCTTTAATAATTCTTGGAAGTTTGGTTTCACTTTTACATATTCCCTTAATTTCTGTTTATCTGGAAATGACCTAATTTCACCATCAAATCTGAACGAGAGTTTTGCAGGGTGTATTATTCTTGGCTAGCAATGTTTTTCTTTCAAGATTTTATATATGTCTTCCCATTGCCTTCTTGCCTGCATGATTTCTGCCAAATAATCTGAGCTTAGTCTTATTGTTTCTCCTCTGTATGTGACTTCTTGTTTTTCACGAGCTGCTCTCAGGATTCTTTGTTTGTCTTTGGTTTTGGTGAGTGTGATTAGGGTATGCCTTTGTGATTTTCTTTTGGGGTCTCTCCTGTATGGGGTTCGTTGAGCTTCTTGGATGGCCTGCTTTCCATCTTTCATGATATTGGGGAAGTTTTCTGTCAGCTGTTTTTCAGTGATCCTCTCTGTGTTTTCTGTTTTCTCTCTCCGTTCTGGAATTCCAATCACTTGCAAATTTTTCTTTTGATTGTATCCCACATAACTCTCAGGTTCTCATCATTTTTCTTTGTGCTTTTTTCAGAGTTTTCCTCAAACAGAGTTGTATCCAAGTGTTTGTCTTCAATTCCACTGATCCTGTCTTCCACTGTTTCAAATCTGCTTCTCAGCCCTTCTATGACACCATCCATTACTGAAATCTTGTTGTTTAGCTTTTGGATTTCTAATTGTTGTCTTTGTATAATTTCTAGTTGTGAATTTATTTGGGCATTTTGTTCCTGCATTAATTTCCTGAATTCTTCCAATTTTTTGTCTGTATTTTCCATGGATTTTTCTATTTTTTTCCTCATGTTTGTCAGCTTTTTGCCTCAGCTCTTGGCGAATTCTGAGTATTAGAGATTTGAATTCCCTATCAGGTAGTTCTAGTGCCTTTTCTTCCACTGGAAAGTCATCTGGTGTTTATTTTGGACACCTACTGGAACCATCCTGTCCAGTTTTTGTAAATGTTTTGATATTGTCTGCTGTCTTCGGGCATTCAGTAGTTATTTCTCTCATTTATTGATTGTAGATTTGTTTGTTTGATCCCTTTTCTTTTTTTAAATTTGACTATGTCTGAGCAGGCAGACTGTGTGTTCTTTGTTGTTTGCTTGACTGTGGGCCCAATACTTTTTGCCTCCTTCTCCAACTGGCAGGTTCAGTCACTCAGAAATGGTGTGGCAGGGCATGTCTAGCTGAAGAGGAGTTACTGGGACAGGTTGTTTGTGGCACTTACTACAGCCACCAGGGCTGGTTGAAAATCAGTGCAGGGCAGGTTCCAGTAGACTCGTGGTGTGATGTCAAGCACACAGTGCAGGTAGGCAGGATGCAGTGGGGAGATTGTTGTGTGGAGCTATGATGGATATGGGAGAGAGGAGAGAGGAACAGAAGCCAAAAACATACAAACAAAAAAGAATGGTAGGGGAACTTGGCGTTGGAGTTGAGAGATGAGAGACTATGAAATGGAGAAAACAGAAAGGGGAAGAGGAAGAAAAGAAAAGAATTAATAAATAAAAATCGGAAAGGTTAAAGAACCGCAATGTTCCCAGGGATCCCACTGGTGCAGCTATGAAGTCTGGAGAAGTCGCTCTCAGGTGTTGCAATACAGCCTGGCTAGAAGGCGTAGAGGTATACAACACCAGGTATTCAGGGAACAGAAAGAGAAGGAAGATCTTGAGGGACAAGAAACTGAGCAATGAAGAAAGACAAAAAGGGAAAAAGAGAAAAAACAAAACAAAACAAATTTTAAAAAAATAAGAAAGACCCCCCAGAAAACAGAAAAAAAAAAAAAAGCAACGATAAAAGAAATGCCCTCAGGGATCCCTCTGCATGTCTGTTGAATCCGAGGGGGAAGTCTCCTTGCCCCGCAGCACTGCCTGACCAGAAGGGACTCCCAACTCAAGAAAAGGAAAATAAAACAAACAAACAATTCAAAACAAACAACAAAAGCCCCGGGTTCCCACCAGTGCAGTAGCCCAGACCGGGCAGCAGCTCCACACTCGTACAGAGCTCCACAGCCCCTCAGGATGAAACAAAGATGGCACATGGAGCCAGGTGTTTGAGCAAAAGGAGGGGGAGGTGGCGAGAGGTAAGGAAGAAATCTAAAGAAGCAGGAAAAAAAGCAACACTAGCAGCCAGAAAATGGCACTTAGAGAATCAGCTAGTGCGGGCTGGTGTTTCTATGACAAGAGACTGTGTCCACGGGAAGCAGAGGGGGCCGAGTGTGGGTAAAGAACGGTAGGGAGTGGGAAAGCGTATATCACAAATTACCAGAGCTCTGCAGCCCCTCGGTAAGAAGCAAAGATGGCGCACAGAGCCAAGTATTTGAGCAAAAGGAGGGGGAGGTGGTGAGAGGTAAGGAAGAAATCAAAAGAAGCGGAAAAAAAGCAACACCAGCAGCCAACAAATGGCACTCAGAGAGCCGGCCCATTCTGGTGTGTGGAATCCAAGAAGACGGTGTTTCCCAGTCAAGAGATTGTGGCCACGGGAAGCAGAGGAGGCCGAGTCGGGGTGAAGAAGGGTGGGGGGTGGGAAAGCATATATCACAAATTACCGGTAGTTTTGTCTTCCGCTGGATGCTCCGTGAGGCTGCTTTCTCGTACCCCGTTTGCTGATCTCCAATAAGAGTCCAAGATGGCGGATCTGCGCCGAGTTAGCTGGTAGGGGACCTCTGCATGAATCTCTCCTCACTTTCCATTCTCTGTCAGTTTTCTCACTCCATTTGGTGCTTGGCTGAGTTCTTTATCTCTTCATTTGATGTTTTAGGGTTTCAGGATTGTTGTATTCTCTGTTTGGCTTAGTTTTTTGGATCTTTGCTGTGGAGGGACGGCGTGGTGCTTCTGCCTAGAGCGCTATTTTGTCAGAACTCCTCGTTTCATTTTTGAGGACTTCCAGTTTTCCTTATTCATAATTTATACTTTCCACATTCTGATTACTAATAGATTTTGCAGCAGTTTCTTCTTGAGTTGTGCCACATCAGCAAATGATGGTCCTGAAAGCTAGACTCCATCCATGTCTTTAAGGTCAACTCTCTTTTGAGGAGGCAGCTCTTCTCTAGTCATATTTTGAGTGCCTTCAAACCTGAGGGGCTCATCTTCCAGCACTGTGTTAGACAGTGTTCTGCTGCTATCCATAAAGTTTTCACTGGCCAGTTTTTTTCAGCAGTAGATCATCAGGTCCTTCTTCCTAGTCTATCTAAGTGTGGAAGTTTTGCTGACCCTGCTGGTATTTGAAATACTGGTAGCATAGCTTCTAGCATTACAGCAACAGTCAAACTACCACAGTAGGTCAAACTGACAGACAAGTGGTGGTTACTGATATAATGCATAGGATTTCAGGATAATCTGAATACTATTATTTAGAAAAGTAAAAATAAATAGTTTTTTGTATTCTCAGAATATTGTTTTTTTCTGAATTGAAAAGTGAATTTAATTTACCACAAGTGTAATTTGCCTTTTCACTTTAAAAATATATTGAAAACTGTAGTGAATAAAGCTATGCCAGAGACAGCCATCTATATATATATATCACTTTAAAATGAACTAGACACAGGTACACTGGGTGATTTTATAGGGCAACCATGGGAAAGAAACAAACCTTCAGTGGCTTCAGGTAGGCAAATAGGAATTATTCACTGAGTCATTAGGAATTCAGAATCTAACTTGCATTAGAATAAAAGTAACTTCCTAGCTATCTCTATAAGCAATTACTATTTGCCTATCTGCTTTAAATCTATCCAACCCTATGGACCCCTTAGTAACTCATTTTGTATTCCTCAGTTATGTGTAATCTATTTGTAAGATTGATGCTCAATATTTCCCCTTATGATATTATTAGTTGCTGTTGAGTAAATTCTGACTCATGGTGACCTCGTGCACAGTGTAGACTGCTTCATACGGTTTTTAAGGCTATGACCTTTCAGAAGCAGATTGACAGGACTGTTTTCTGAGGCACCTCTGGGTAGGTTTGAACCATCATCCTTTCAGTTTGTAGTTGAACATTTAACTGTTTGCACTACCCAGGAACCTCATTTCCCCTTATGATAAGGTATTATACCTGGAATAAACCAAAATAATTTATGCAGGAAAATAATCATTTTTTTCTTCAGTAAAATATATATATATATATATATATATATATGCATTTATGGTGTGTAACACACATAATACTGATTAAATAAAGTTTATAATTTATAAACTGTTTTGGAGTTAGTTCCTATTGTTACAGAAAATACTTTTATCCAGTGCCACCAACTTGGCTTTTTTTTTTTTCTTCTTCTCAGAATTACACTTTTTAAATTAACCTCTCATTTGACAAATCATCCCTGCCTTTGCTTTATTTCCATAATTTTGTTATCCCTTTCTGACCCTCATTTTGCCTTTCTTAGTTTGTTCCTCTATTCCAAACAGCTGTTAATTTAATTATTTTCTAGAATACTACCCTTTTCTTTCTCCATATTTTCTTTTGCATAACATCATTATATAATTTTTACTATATAATGCCATGTAAAAATATATAAATCACTATTTTTATAAGAAATTATTGATTAGATTGGAAAATATGTAAGCAAAATTTAAAAAATCATATTGTTATTGATGTGCAGGGATATCCACTGTTAATAATTCTGTACATAAATTAAATGACCTTTTTCTGAACACATATTAATTTCAAAATTATTTACTGACAGATGATAAAAATAAGAATTTTTTTTTTCTTTTGCTGCTTGCCACTTTACTGATCTACTTCATTTGTTCTAATAAGTTTTCATTTCTCCTTCTCAGCTTTTCTTAGGAATGCAGTCATATTATCTTGAAATATATATATATATATTTTCTGTTTTAAAAAACTTACTTTCTTTATTAGCAATCACCACCAAACTGATGATTGCCACATCAACATATACAGTGCCCATCCTTCCCTTAAATTCCTGTAGTAACTTAGTGTACATAGCCTTCTTTGTGGATAAACATTTCCTCAACTGAGTGTATCATTTTTTCTATCTCTTATCCCTTACTGGATTTCACATAAACAGGCTCTTTTCCTCCCATTTTCCTATTTCTTTGTCTTTCATCTACCTCAACAGTCATGTATTATTAATTGACATGCCCAGTATTTACATCTCTGTAATTCCTCTTACATCTGAAGCTATTGTGTTTTATTTTTACTGTCGTATTTTAAGTATGCATTAGTCTCCCTCCCAGGTCAGTGAATCAAGTACAATATATTTCTTTTGATTATCACTTAAAAATATTTATCGCAAAGAGCATGCACATGGTTAAAAATTCAAATATTATACAGAAGAGCTGACAAGAAAAACAAGTCTTCTTTTTCACCCCTCTCCAGATTTTCACTTTCCCTTCACAGGTATTTCCTATTAACCAGATATACAAATCATTTTTTGAAGAGACATTTGTAATTATTAGAAAATTTTACAATAAGATCTTTCACTGATTTATCAGTTTTAGATGTTCTTTATTTCTTGTTTAAGACAATGTATAGAGCTCTAGCTTACTAGTCACACTATATACCTCTACTTTTCCTCTTCCCCCATTCTCAGTTAATTTTGCAGTGTCAAATATCCAGAACCATCTTTTCTTGTTTAAAAAGAATACTCTTGACTTAGGATTTTGTGAGATGAGGGTGTTTTCACTACCAAATTCTTGCCACCATCTCTATAATTCTCTGCTTTCACAGGCTTTGCTATCTAAATGTCTGCTTTTACACCGAAGATAAGAATGTATGTATTCTTCTCTAGAAACATAGTTATATTCTGTGAAACTTGTCTAGAAAGTTCTAATTTAAAGTTAAAGAATATTGCATAGGATTTTTTCTCTTTATCACATCATAAATATTGTTTATCATGGATGCAAGTAGTCTGCAAAAACAAAAAATTTGAATCATCAGATATTTATATTAGTGTATCTGACTACTGTTTTTAAAAACTGTTTACAGAATCTGTGCATCAGGAATTTGGATAGGGATGATTTGTCCTTTTCTGCCTAGAACCTCAAGTGGGAAGGCATAAATGCCTAAAATAACCAGAATGGGCTGGAGGCTGGAATCATCTGGGCATTTCTTCATTCATGTGTGTGGTACTTGAGCAATGATGAATCAAAGGCTGGACTTGACTTGACTTGACTGTAAATATGGCCCCTCCATATTGCCAAGTGTCTTGGGATTCTTCACACCTGGAAGCTCTAAAGTAGCTTCTAGCATGGTTGTCATCTTCTTAGTGCTGCTATAACTGAAATACCACAAGCAGATGGCTTTAACCAACAGACATTTATTTTCTCACAGCTAAAGAGTATAGAAGTCTGAATTCAGGGTTCTAGGAGAAGGCTTTCTCTCTCTCTCTCTGTTGGCTCTGGGGGAAGGTCTTTTTCTCATTTCAGTTTTTACTCCTCAATTCCTTGGTGATTTCATGTGGCATAGCCTGTCTTCCCCCATCTGTGCTTCCGTCTCTGGCCTAATCTACTCTTTTTATATCTCAAACGTGATTAGCTTAAAATTATTAGAGAAGAATATTGAATAGATCGTGGACTGTCAGAAGAATGAACAAATCTGTCTTGGAGGAAGTATAGCCAGAATGTTCCTTAGAAGTGAGTATGGCAAGGCTTTGTCTCTCTTACTTTGGGCATGTTATCAGAAGGGGTTAATCATCGGAGAAGGGACCAATTATTATTATGCTTGGTAAAGTAAAGGGTAAACAAAAACTGAGGAAGACCTTTAATGAGATAGACTGACACAGTGCACTCAAACATACCTAGTATTGTGAGGACTGGGCAACATTTTATTCTGTTACAGATGAGGTGGCTTAATAGAGGGCACTTAACAACGACACTGATATGACCTTATTCACATCACAAAGAAAACCTTATTTCTAAATAGAATTACATCCACAAGTGCAGGGGTTATAATTTACAACACGTATTTTTGGGTGACACAATTCACTCTATAATACTGGCTGAAGGCTTGAAGAGCAGAAGACAAAAGAACAAGACAGAAGCTGCAAAGCCCTTTATGATCCAGTTTCAAAAAATCCCAAAATATCACCACTGTACCCTGCTAATGAAAGCAGTAATAAGCAAGTAGAGGGAACATAGCTATGTTGTTGTTGTTAGGTGCCAAAGGGTCGGTTACGACTCATAGTGACCCTATGTACAGCAAAACAAAACACTGCCCTGTCCTGCACCATCCTCACAGTCATTGCTATGTTTGAGCTTATTGTTGCAGCCACTGTGTCAATTCATCTCCTTAAGACTCTCCCTCTTTTGTTGCAGCCACTGTGTCAATTCATCACCTTAAGACTCTCCCTCTTTTTCACAGACCCTCTATTTTACCACGCATGATGTCCTTCTCCAGGGACTGGGCCCTCCTAATAACATAGCCAAAGTGTGTGAAATGAAGTCTTGCCATAATTGCTTCTGAGCATTCTGGCTATACTTCTCCCACGACAGATTTGTTTGTTCTTCTGGCAGTCCATGATGCCTTCAATATTCTTCACCAACACCATAATTCATATTCATCATTTCTTTTTCAGTCCTCCTTATTCATTGTCCAGCTTTCACATGCATATGAGGCGATTGAAAACACCATGGCTTGATTTAGTTGCACTTTAGTCCTCAAAGTGACATCTTTGCCTTTTAACACGTTAAAGAGGTCTTTTGTGGCATATTTCTCCAATACAATATGTGGTTTGATTTCTTGACTGCTGTTTCCATGGGCATTGACTGTGGATCCAAATAATAAAATCCAAAAAATAAAATCCCTAGCAACTTCAATATTTTCTCCATTTATCTGTTTATAGACTATACCCACCCACTGTGTTCAAGTCATTTCAGACCCATAGTGACCCTATAGGACAGAGTAGAACTGCCCCATAGGGTTTTCAAGGCTGTACATTTTTACAGAAGCAGACTACCACATCTTTCTCCCCCATGGAGCAGCTGTGGGTTTGAACAGCCAACATTTTGGTTAGTAGCCAAGCTCTTAACCACTGCACAACCAGGTCTGCCTTATAGACTATAGACTTCCGCCCCTTACTGATAAGTATTAAAAACAACATTATAGTCATGCATTTACAGTTTTATCTAAACACATTATAGGTAGGTAGTAAAGGTTTTAGCATCCTAAAACCTTTAGCATATTGTAGAGTGCATATCTAATAAGAAAGATTCTGCCTTTCAACTTTGGAAAAGTGCAGAGCCATATGATTCTAAATTTAGAAGAAAATCATGAGAATGACCATAGACCTGATATTGTAGATACCTGATATTATATGTCGTGTTCAGAAACCTTGCATATGTCTTCTCTTAATACTGGCAAATTTGACTAACGTCATGAAATATTAACAGCTATGGAGCTTAGGAATGAGTTTCCTTGTGATGAGGTAGTTATTTTCTGTAGGTGAACACATTATTAATATTATTTAGAACACCAGCACTAAGGCAATCTTACTAGGTTGCGCTATATAAGTGACTAAGGATCCCTGACGATGCAGTGTTTAAGCACTTGGTTATAAACTGAAAGGTCAGGAGTTCAACCCCACCATCCAGTCTGTGGGAGAAAAGACCTGATGATCTGTTCCCATAAAGATTACAGCCTAGTAAACCCTATTGGACAGTTCTACTCTGTCCTACAGGGACCTTTAGAGTCACTATGAGTTGGAATCAACTCGACGGCACACAGGAACAATATCTAAATGACTATAAAAATTTTTCATTCATGTATTGTTTATTTTTTCTTTAAATTTAATTTAAATCAAAAGTGCTTAAATTTACATCTGTTGAATGAGACATGATTAACAATATTTCAAATGCAAGATGTTGCAATAATAGTTTTATCATTTCTAAAATATTAATACTTTGGAATGTTTGTATAAAAGTCATATGTTATGCCATTATAATCTTGGTTATACTTTATGAGAAATATGATAAGCCACCCACATACTTCCTTGCATAGAACATGTGTTAGCATGTGTCAATAATAAAACAAAAAGTCATGAAATAGCATTAGTGTTTTCATTTTGTTGTTTACAAAGTTCCTCTTCTTTCAGAGGATATTAAAAAAATTTATGGTTTCAACCTTTAGTTTAGAATTAAAGCTATTGCTGAGCTTTGGGATTACAAATAACTATCTATTCCCAACGTAACAACAGACAACCTTTACAAAAGTCATCTAATAAATACTGTCTTTGCTAGGAAAAAAAAAAAGGTTTATCGTGTGAAGAAAGCTTTGACAAAGGGCAAGTAATAGTCTAATAGAGAAAGGTTATAAAATTAACAGATGGGGGAAAAAGAACTTTATATTAATATGTTCTATCCACTTGACAAAATAATACTGTCTAAAAAAGTCTCCAGTAAAAATAATATTATTTTACATTCCTGAAAAAATTATAGGTTTCTTAGCTTTTCTTCTATAAAATTCAAAGCCATTTAGGTCTTTTCTTTTTTTAAATGGCAAAGAATGCAGTTTCCTGTATTCATTCAGGAAATTCATAAATAGGCTTCAATAGTTAATTTAGTTACTTGTATTTTGCATATAAAACATCTTTAATAACTCTAAGGAAATTTGTCTACAATAATTTTAATGATATAACCTAAAAAAATTACAAATATATGAAATTTAGACTTTAGAATAATAATTTTTATTCAATTGTTAATTATGTTATGCAATTTTCTGATCAGTATATTTTATTTATTTGCAGATACATCTTAAAATTTCAGCCCCAAATATTTTTTTTATGTATCTGTTTGTATTAGAAGATTAAACTACCTGTTGTTAAAATAGTGTTGTTCATCTATTTGGAACTTTTTTTTCCTTGTAGCTAAATAGAAATTAACTAATTTAATGTGGGTACTTTGCGTATTAATTTCTTTAAACAGTCTCTTGGCTCAGTAGTGCACAACAGTAATGCCTGAATTGAAAGATTCAGTATGAACTTCTTAATATAGAAACAATTAGCTCACTGATTGTGTGACCTCTCAGTGTGCAGTTTATGGAAAGTGACACCAGGGTTCTAAACATGGAGCAGCAAGCCGACTGTGATTGTCCTTTATTCTGGTTTGAGGTGATTTGTTTAAGAATGTCATAATTATGTGCCCTTTATGAGTCATCTACATAAATTTAAGTTTTATTACTTTTAATGAAAGGAGAATTTCAAACACGTCTATCAAATCCATTATTCACAACAAAGTGTAGGAATGAATATACTGAAAAATGTCTTAGTATTTAATGTTACTTTGCCATGTTCCATGTTGTAGAAAAATTTATAAACTTTGCAAAGCAGTTCAGTGATAACATTTCAAAATATTCTAATACTGCAGAACAGGGTAAATATGATGACAGTAATTATTCTGTTTGTTAATTTTTTTTTTTTTAATGTTGAGTTTTCTTCAGTATTATTCAACGAAGAGGCTAAGTAAAGCTTACTTCCAAACTTAATAGAAAAGATCGTTCAGTACAATGATGTCATGTGGTTTATACTGTATGTTTAAAAATTTTCACTTAAAATAAAATTATTCAGACTCAACTATATCATTCACACACACGTATATCTGTTATATTTTTATTTTAAATGAAGTTATACAAAATACATTTAAACTGTACTATCATTCAAGGCAAACTCATTGTAAACTACACATAATCTGTGAAGTTTATTTTTAAGAAAATTATTAGACATTTTGGCTCCACATACTAATTATATATATGTATGTCAAATTAGTTCATATAATATGTATACATAAGGAGCCCTGGTGGTGCAGTGGTTAAGAGCTCGCTGCTAACCAAAAAGTCACCAGCCGCTCCATGGGAGAAACGTGGCAGTCTGCTTCTGCAAAGATTCGCAGCCTTGGAGAACCTATGTGGAACTTTTACATTGTCTTATAGGGTCACTATGAGTCAGAACAGTCTCCATGGCAACAGTTTTGCTTTTGTTTATGTATGTAATATATATATGTATATATGTGTATATATTATGAGTATGTAATATATATGTACATAAGCAGACTTCTACATCTTTCTCCTGCAGAGAGGCTGGTGAGTTCGAACCACTGACCGTTTGGTTAGCAGCCAAGCACTCTAATCGCTGTACCACCAGGGCTCCTTGTTTTATAGTTAACTAGTCATTAATTAACTATAAATACAGGTATTTCCCAACTTATGATGGGGTTCTGAAGACTCTGTTGTAAATCGGTTCTGATGTAAGTCAAATACATCATTTTCTTTAGTTTTTGTTACTACTGCCTCTTATTATCAGTATCCTTATAAGTCATAACCTTGAACATCTGAGTGAACATCTGAGAATGGTAACCTCAGTAAATTACAAGTTGCAATGTTGTATGTAGTACATATTATTAACGATAAAATGTACAAAAAAACAGTCGTAAGTGCAGCTCGTTTTAACTCAAATACGTTGGGGATTACCTGTATATTAAAAATTAAAATTCAAGTCAGCTTTTGATTGTGTTGTATTGGCATGAGCATTACACAGTTCTACTTGCTGAAATGTATTATAAATTACACCAGCATTTGAAGCTGTTAAGAATTAGTATAAACAAGAAAAGACGTACAATTTCTGCCCCATATTTATTTCTTATTCAAACCCAACAAATACTTTTTTGTAAAGGTAATGTGATTGAGTCAATGGAAAATCTAAAGAATGGTAAACCACAAAGATTCTAGAATCTAGATTGTGCGACCGAAAGAAAGTGGATAATAAAAGAAATGTAAATACAAAAACCAAGAGAATAAGTGGCAAAATATAATTTTGATTATTTGATGATTGTCAAATAAAATAATAGCTTAGAATAAGCTCGTCACCTATCTGTCAGTTTGTTATACTTGGTAGCTTGTGTGTTGCTATGATGCTGGAAGATATGTCTCCAGTATTTCAAATACCAGGAGGATTATCCATGGTGCACAGGTTTCAGTGGAGCTTCGAGACTAAGACAGACTAGAAAGAAAGGCTTGGCAATCTACATCCAAAAATTAGTCAGTGAAAACCCTAATTATCACCACACAATATTGTTCAGTACAGTGCTGGAAGATGAGCCCTCTATATTGAAAGACACTTAAAATAGACAGTGGCCACAAAAAATGACTCAAGCATTCCAACAATCACGAACATGGCACAGAACTGGGCAATGTTTCATTCTGTTGTACATGGGGTTACCATGAGTCAGAGCAACTTGTCAGCAACTAACAGCAACATCAGGATAAGGAAGGAGCATTATATGGTGGCTTTGTATTTGAGTTTCAAGATGCTGGGATTTTAAATAGTTCTGAGGTAACTCTGGTGGCACAGTGGTTGAAGTGCTCAGCTGCTAACCAAAAGGTCAGCAGTTCAAACCAACCAGCAGCTCCCTGGGAGAAAGCCCTGGTGATCAGCTTCCATAAAGATTACAGCTTTGGACAACTCTATGGGGCAGTTCTACTCTGCCCTATAGGGTCACTATGAGCCAGAATTGACTCAAAGGCAGTGGGTTTGGTTTTGGTTTGCTGACAGAATAGGGAAATGTGTCTCCTTTGTCAGGAGATGAGAGTAAATAGAGTTTAAAGGAAGAAAGAATTCTAAAGTAAGAGTAAGTATAAAACACGTGCATATTTAATTCTCTGAATAACTCCTATGGAGAGAAGGAAATTACCACTCTCACCTTATGAAAATCAAACTCATTTTAGGGTAAATTGAGTGATTTTCCAAAGAATATCATTTAATAAGTGAAGTAGTAAAGCCATAACCATATTTACAGAGATGAGTATATGGGTAAAGAAAATATTTGAAGTGCAGTTTGCAGTTAAAGTATTTAAGGAAACATATCTTAAAATCTGTTTGTAGAAATCTTTTGATACACATTTCTGGAGTATATAAGTTAAGACTTTTATTTGTAAGCAAGAGGCAACTCACTACAAAGTGACTTAAGCTAAAAGTGGATATACTGGACATATAGCTAAAAAAGGAAGCAATAGAACTTCCTTGTGTGACAGCTTGACTAATGAAGTCAGATGATATCATCAGAAATCAGTGTCTCTGCTCTCCTCCATATTGTCTTTATTTTCAGTTTTTATATTCTGACAAAGAAACTTCCAATTGTTCTAGATAAACATTCTTCTCCTTTCAAGTCTAGTGAAAAGAATAGTAATTTCCAGGTTACTGCAGTGGATATCCTGATATTATCTCTTACTGGCTTCAGGAGGGCCACGTGCCCGTCTCTGCATCAAATAACTGGGCTACAGAAGCATGATACCTGAAATGCCTGTTTAAGGAGCCAAGGGCCAATTCAATATTACCCATTACCTAAATGTGTGGTTTCAGGTTGGGATAAGAATCATTCTGCTCAACCAAAATCAAGATTCTATTTCCGAGATAAGTAAATATTATATAAGTTTCAAAAACTTTGGACACAATAAACCTTGCTGAAAATACACAACATACATTACCCTATTAAAATCTTTAAGAAGTTTTGCATGAAATAAATATGCTAAACTTGTTTGGCCCAGAGTTTTCCAAGATTAATTTACCACCATTCACAATTTAAAATTTTTTTCTTTTTCTTATCAATTTTAATGTCTGGACAAACTAGTGTTTTGCAGAATAACTTTTGAAAAATACATCATTAATTTTTGAGACTGATTTTTAATGTTGTTTTGCAGAAAATAAGAGTTTTCGAATAATTTTTCTGAGGATAAGTGATCATACAGATAGCACAGAACTGGGAAACCTTTTGTTTTATAATACAAGATAAGAAACTGAAGAGAATGGAAGAGAAGGTAAGAGAAGAGAAGCAAAGCGAAGGGAAGGAAAGGGAATAAAACGTAAGGAGAAAAGAAAGTTGAGAAATAAATGACAGTGTCCGGCTTCCGAATGCCTAGTTTACTAAATTAATTTTTTAAACTGTAATTTTGTTAAAATTCCGGAAACATCTAGTGAAACAGAAGATCAAGAAGTTGAAAAATTACAGCTTTGGAGGTTTTTTGTTTTTTTTTTAAACAAGTTACTAATAATAGACATAAAATTTCCCAAATATGGATATCAATAAAATTTGATTAAGAATAAATCCAAAACAATGAATGCAGTTATTGTTATTAATATAAAACTGTGTAATAGTATAGCTTATATTTTATAAAAATAAAGTTTGCTAATGTAAACATATGCTATATTTTTTTTAAGATTTTGAATTAACTATTTTTCTTAAACAAACATCATATCATTTACAAATATTTTCTGTAAATTACCTGATAGTAAATACTTTAGACTTTTCATGCCAAGAAGCAAAATTGAGGATATGATGAAGGTATTTATATAACAATAATTAAAAATAATTCCCACAAATTTTTATTCTTAAAGTTTAAATATCAATAATAATGATAAACTGCATTTTGGTGATGCAAGTATACTAATGAAAAGAATTTTTTTTCTTTTTTTGAAATAGGATTTTTTAACTTGGAAGACATTCATAGAATGTTATAGATTTCTCTCCTTACATCTGTCTTTTTCCATGTTGTTACATTCCAGATTAATCACTTCCAATTTTAGATTAGGTAGAAATTCCTCAATTACATGATTAATAAATTTTAAAATATGGACATTTCCTTTGGACTTGTAGTTAGTTCTTAAAAATGCTGCTAGAACTGGAGTAAGTTCCCAAAATATACCTACTCCAAGTCTGTGGAGGGACAGAGTTCTTGATCTTTGTTCTAACTTTTACAGTATATTGTTGTTGTCGTTAGGTGCCATCCAGTCAGTTCCAACTCATAGTGACCCTATAGGACATAGGGTTTCCAAGGAGCAGCTAGTGGATTTGAACTGTCGGCCTTTTGGTTAGCAGCTATGGCACTTAACCACTGCACCACCAGAGTTTCATTATATACAGAGATTGACAGGATTTGTGACTTTATCAATGTTAGTTGGCATCAAAATGACTTCTACAGTACAAGTTTTACTCCATATAAGTGCTATTTTCCTTTGGAATTTTAGTTTGAATTCACTAGGAAAGTCTGTCAGGTCTGCAGAAAAAGCTAATTTCCAAAGCTATTTAGTATTCAATGAGAATTGTTGAAGATTTTTCTTCTCTTAGAGGAACATTTCAGTCTAGGTCCTAGGCTCAGAAAATCACAATACAACTTTAACACTTCTAAGCTACAGAACTGCTGTATAGTAAAGCAAATCAGTATATTGAATTTCTATTTTAACAAAATTTATTGAAATAGAAATTATTAAGTCCATGAGAGCAAATGAAGTTCACCATAAATACTACTGGCTAAATAACATATGATATATTCAAATACTTTCAGAAAGGACATGCTCATGAATAATACAATGAATAATCATGAGCTTTGTTGTTGTTGTTGTTAGGTGCCATGGAGTTGGTTCCGATTCACAGTGATCCTATGTACAACAAAAGGAAACAGTGCCCAGTCCTGTGCCATCCTCACAATTGTTGTTAGGTTTGAGCCCATTGTTGCAGCCACTTCATCATTCCATCTCGTTGAGGGTCTTTCCTCTTTTTTTGCTGACCCTCTACTTTACCAAGGATGATGTCCTTCTTCAGGGACTGATCCCCCCTGATAATATGTCCAAAGTATGTGAGATGGAGTTTTGCTTCCCCAGTCATCTTTTCAGTGCCTTCCAACCTGAGGGTCTCATCTTCCGGCACTTTATCAGACAACATTCTACTGCTATTCATAAGGTTTTCACTGGCTAATTCTTTTCAGAAATAGACAGCCAAGTCCTTCTTCCTAGTCTGTCTTAGTCTGGAGGCTCAGCTAAAACCTGTCCACCATGGATGACCCTGCTGGTATTTGAATATCAGTGGCATAGATTCCAGCATCATAGTAACACACAAGCCCCCACAGGGGGCCTATATTTTCTCAAATATTGTGAATTTGTACAATTATGTTATTTTCTGCTCCACGTATATTTTTCCCACAATAAGTTTTAATACATCTTAGCAGATTCTACTTCAAGTTGTACTGGTAAGTGTTTTCTCAGTGTCTTTGAAAATACCGTCCCCTGTAGTTGTTCACAAAGACTATTCATAGAGGCTAATTCTTAGGTCATTTAAAACTTGGTATTCATTCGTCCAGTAAACAGCAGAGCAATATTAGTAAAATCTGTCTACTCATCAAGAAACAAGGCAAACGGAGTTCCGGCAAAATGGTGCTCTAGGCAGAAGCACCACACCATCCCTCCACAGCAAAGATCCAAAAAACTAAGCCAAACAGACAATACAACAATCCTGAAACCCTAAAACATCAAATGAAAAGATAAAGAATTCAGCCAAGCACCAAATGGAGTGAGAAAACTGACAGAGAACGAAGAGCAAGGAGAGATTCAAGCAGAGGTCCCCTACCAGTTAACGCAGTGCAGATCCACCATCTTGGACTCCTATCGGAGACCAGCAAACGGGGTATGAGAAAGCCACTTCACGGAGCTTCCAGCGGGAGACAAAACAACCGGTAATTTGCGGTGTGAGCTTTCCCACCCCCCACCCCTCTTCGCCCCGGATTGGCCTCCTCTGCTTCCCGTGGCCACAGTCTCTTGAATGGGAAGTGCCAGCTGCTTGGATTCCACACACCCAAGCAGGCGACTCTCTGGGTAGCATTTGTTGACTGCTAGTGTTGCTTTCTTTTTTCTGCTTCTTTTGATTTCTCGCTTGCCTCTCGCCACCTCCCCCTCCTTTCACGCGAGTGCCTGGCTCCGTGTGCCACCTTTGCTTCTTCCTGAGGGGCTCCAGAGCACTGGCAATTTGAGATATATGCTTTCCCACTCTCTTCCCTTCTTCACCCACACTCAGCCTCCTCTGCTTCCCGCGGAAACAGTCTCTTGTCCAGAAACACCAGCCCGCACTAGCTGGCTCTCTGAGTGCCATTTGTTGGCTGCTGGTATTGCTTTTTTTTTTTTCTTCTGCTTCTTTTGATTTCTTGCTTGCCTCTTGCCGCCTCCCCCTCCCTTCACTCGAATGCCTGGCTCCTTGCATCATCTTTGCTTATTCCTGAGGGGCTGCAGAGCTCCATTCAAGTGTGGAGCTGCTTCCCGGTCTGGGCTACAGTGCTGGTGGGATCCCGGAGCTTTTGTTTGTTTGTTCGTTTTGAATTGTTTGTTTGTTTTCATTTCCTTTTCTTGAGTTGGGAGCCCTTTCTGGCCAAGCAGTGCTGCGTGGCAAGGAACTCCCCTTCAGCTTCCACAGACGTGCAGAGGGATCCTAGAAGGCATTTCTTTTTTCATTTTTCTGTTTTTTTGGGGGGCCTTACTTGTTGTTTGTTTGTTTGTTTTTAATTTTCTTCGTTTTCTTTTCCCTTTTTGTCTTTCTCCATTGCTCAGTTTCTCATCCCTCTATATCTACCTTCTCTTTCTAATCCCTGAATACCAGGCGTTGTATACCTATGCCTTCTAGCCAGGCTGTATTGCAAAACCTGAGAGCGACTTCCCCAGACCTCATAGCTGCATCGGTGGGATCCCTGGGAACTTTGCTGTTCTTTAACCTTTCTGATTTTTATTTATTCATTCTTTTCTTTTCTTCCTCTTCCCCTTCTGTTTTTCTCCATTTCATAGTCTCTCATCTCTCCATTCAAATGGCAAGCTCCCCTAGCATTCTTTTTTGTTTGTTTGTAGGTTTTGGCTCCTGTTTCTCTCTCCTGTCTCCCATATCGATCTTAGCTACACATATTACAGTCTCCCCACTGCATCCTGCCTACCTGCACCATGTGCTTGACATCACACCATCAAGCAGCACAGGCACGGCCTACTGGAACCTGCCCTACACTGATTACCAACCCACTCTGGTGGCTGTAGTAAGTGCCACAAACAACCAATCCCAGTAACTCCTCTTCAGCTAGACCTGCCCTGCTATACCATATCTGAGTGACTGACCCTGCCAGTTGGAGAAGGAGGTGAAAAGTATTGAGCACACAGATGAGCAAGTAACAAAGAACACACAAAATGCCTGCTCATAGTCAAATTTTTTTTTTAAACAAGGGAAGAAACAAACAAATCTACAATCAATAAATGAGAAAAATAACTACTGAATTCCCTGAAAACAGCAGACAATATCAAAAGATTTACAAAAACAGGACAGGATGGTTCCAGTAGGCATCCAAAATAAAACACAAGATGACTCTCTTGTGGAAGAAAATGCACTAGAACTACCTGATAAGGAATTCAAATCTCTAATACTCGGAATTCTCCAAGAACTGAGGCAAAAAGCTGACAAACATGAGGAAAAAATAGACAAATCCATGGAAAATACAGACAAAAAATGCGAAGAATTCAGGAAGATAATGCAGGAACAAAATGCCAAAATAAATTCACAACTAGAAATTATACAAAGACAACAATTAGAAATCCAGAAGATAAACAACAAGATTTCAGAAATTGATGATGCCATAGAAGGGCTGAGAAGCAGATTTGAAACCGTGGAAGACAGGATCAGTGGAATAGAAGACAAACACTTGGATACAACTCTGTTTGAGGAACAGTCAGAAAAAAGAACAAAGAAAAATGAAGAGATCCTGAGAATTATGTGGGACACAATTAAAAGCAAAAATTTATAAGTCATTGGAATTCCAGAATGGGGGAGAAAACAGAAAACACAGAGAGGATCATTGAGGAACTGCTGACAGAAAACTTCCCCAATATCATGAAAGATGAAAAGCTGGCCATCCAAGAAGCTCAACGGACACCGTATAGAAGAGATCCCAAAAGAAAATCACCAAGGCATATCATATTAACACTCACCAAAACCAAAGACAAACTAAGAATCCTGAGAGCAGCTAGTGAAAAACAAGAAGTCACATACAGAGGAGAAACAATAAAACTAAGCTCAGATTATTTGGCAGAAACCATGCAGACAAGAAGGCAATGGGATGACATATATAAAATCTTGAAAGAAGAAAATTGTCAGCCAAGAACAATATATCCTGCAAAACTCTCGTTCAAATTTGATGGTGAAATTAGGTCATTTCCAAATAAACAGAAATTAAGGGAATATGTAAAAGTCAAATCAAAGTTACAAGAATTATTAAGGGGAGTTCTTCGATCTGAGGACAAACAACTTCAGCTCACAGGCAGAACCTAGTACGCAGGATCGTACGAGCCAGATACCAATCTAGGAAATGACCTCTCGAGGACTATCCAAAACCAAAAGAAATACAACAGGGAATCAGAGCAGTTAATCAGTAAGTGACAACAACATCAAAACAATCAAAGAGGGAATAAACGGCATAGGTATAGAAATTTCTAATGGAGAGGAAGGCAAGGCGATACCAAGTAATGGTAGACTGCTTCAAACTTAGAAAGATACAGGTAAAAGTCATGGTAACCACAAAGAAAGTGAACAAACCAACTCATAAAAATAAAGATGAAAAACATAAAGTCTCGGCAGAAACAAAACCTACAAAAAAAAAGAAATGAAAAAAAAATCCACAAACAAATGTAACTCAGCACAAGAGAGTAAGAAGAACAAATAAAACTTCAGCACCACAAAAAAAAGCATTACAAAATGACAGCAACAAACTCACATCTATCAATAATTACACTGAATGTAAATGGACTCAATGCATACATAAAGAGACGGAGAGTGACAGAATGCATAAGAAAACAGGATCCATTGATATGCTGTCTACAAGAGACACACCTTAGAAACAAAGATGTGAATTTATTAAAAGTCAAAGGTTGGAAAACAATATATCAAGCTAACAACAACCAAAAAACAGCAGGAGTGGCAATTCTAGTCTCAGATAAAATAGACTTTAAAACAAAATCTACCATAAAAGACAAAGAAGGACACTATATAATCATTAAGGGGATGATCCAGCATGAAGACATAACCATAATAAACATCTACACACCCAATGACACGGCTCCAAAATACATAAACTCTAACAACACTGAAAAGAGAAATTGACAGTTCCACGATAATAGTAGGAAACTTCAACACACAACTCTCAGTAAAGGACAGAACAACTAAGAAAAAACTCAGCAAAGATACAGAAGACCTAAAGGGTACAATCAGCCAACTTGACCTCATAGACATATATAGAACACTGTATCCAACCACTGCAAAGTACACATTCTTTTCCAATGCACATGGAACGTTCTCAAGAATAGACCACATCTTAGGCCACAGAGCAATCCTCAACAAGATCCAAAACTTTCAGAGAATTCAAACTATCTTCCCTGACCACAATGCCATTCAGGTGAAAATTAACAACAGGAAGAGCAAGGAAAAGAAATCAATTACATGGAAACTGAATAGTAACTTGCTGACACATCAATGGGTAATAGAAGAAATCAGAGATGGAATCAAACAATTCATAGAATCAAATGAGAATGAAAACACATACCAAAACCTTTGGGACACAGCAAAGGCAATCCTCAGAGGACAATTTATAGCAATAGATGCACATATCAAAAAGGAAGAAAGGGACAAAATCAAAACATTAACTACAGAACTCAAACAAATAGAGAACAGCAAAAAAAGCCCACAGCCACTGGAAGAAAGGAAAGAGTAAAGATCAGAGCAGAAATAAATGAACTAGAGAACAGAAAAACAATAGAAAGAATCAACAAAACCAAAAGTTGGTTCTTTGAAAGAATCAACAAAATTGACAAACCAGTGGCCAGACTGACAAAAGAAAAACAGGAGAGGACACAAATAACCCAAATAAGAAATGAAATGGGGGACATTACAACAGACCCAACTGAAATAAAAAGGATTATAACAGAATATTAGGAAAAACTCTACTCCAACAAATTTGAAAACATAGAGGAAAGTGATAAATTTCTAGAAACATATGGCCTACCCAAACTACAACGAAGTGATGTGGAAAATCTGAACAGATGCATAACAAGAGAAGAGACTGTAAAGGCAATAAAAAAACTCCCAACCAAAAAAAGCCCTGGCCCAGATGACTTCACTGGAGACTTCTACAAAACATTTACAGAAGAGCTTGTACCAGTACTACTCAGGCTATTTCAGAGCATAGAAGAGGAAGCAACACTTCCAAATTCATGCCATGAAGCCAGCATAACACTGATACCAAAACCAGGCAAAGACGTCACAAAAAAAGAAAATTACAGACCAATATCTCTCATGAATATAGATGCAAAAATTCTGAACAAAATTCTAGCCAATAGAATTCAGTATCATATCAAAAAAATAATACACCATGACCAAGTAGGTTTCATACCAGGTATGCAAGGATTGTTCAACATTAGAAAATCAATCAATGTAATCCACCACATAAGTAAAAGGAAAAAAAAGAATCACATGATCATCTCAATTGATGCAGAAAAGGCATTTGACAAGGTCCAACACCCATTCCTGATAAAAACTCTCTGTAAAATAGGTATAGAAGGGAAATTTCTCAACATAATAAAGGGCATCTATGCAAAACCAATGGCCAACATCATTCTTAATGGAGAGAGGCTGAAAACATTCCCCTTGAAAACAGGAACAAGACAAGGACGCCCTTTATCACCATTCCTATTTAACATTGTGCTGGAAGTTCTAGCTAGAGCAATAAGGCAAGAAAAAGAAATAAAGGGCATCCAAATTGGTAATGAAGAAGTTAAACTGTCCCTGTTTGCAGATGATATGATACTGATACTATACACAGAAAATCCTAAAGACTCCACCAGAAATCTACTGGAACTAATAGAAGGATTCAACAGAGTAGCAGGATACAAGATAAACATTCAAAAATCAATTGGAATCCTATACACCAGTAAAGAGAACAATGAAAAGGAAATCAGGAAATCAATACCATTTTCAATAGCCCCTAAAAAGATAAAATACTTAGGAATAAATCTGACCAGGGATGTAAAAGACCTATACAAACAAAACTATAAAACACTACTGCATGAATCCCAAAGGGATCTACATAAATGGAGAAACATACCTTGCTCATGGATAGGTAGACTTAACATTGTGAAAATGTCAATTCTACCCAAAACAATTTACAAATACAACGCAATCCCGATCCAAATACCAACAACATTCTTCAAAGAGATGGAAAAACTAATCATTAACTTTATATGGAAAGGGAAGAAGCCCCGAATAGGTAAAGCACTACTGAAGAAGAAGAAGAAAGTTGGAGGACTCACACTACCTGACTTCAGAACCTACTATACAGCTACAGTAGTCAAAACAGCCTGGTACTGGTACAACGACAGCTACATTGACCAATGGAACAGAATTGAGAACCCAGATGTAAATTCATCCACCTACGGTCACCTGATCTTCAACAAGGGCCCAAAGTGCATCAGATGTTGGAAAGAGAGTCTTTTTAACAAATGGTGCTGGCAAAACTGGATATCCATCTGCAAAAAAATGAAACAGGACCCATACCTCACACCGTATACAAAAACTACTTCAAAATAGATCAAAGACCTGAATATAAAGCCTAAAACTATAAAGTTCATAGAAGAAAAAATAGGACCAACACTTCAGGCCTTAATACACGGCATTAACAGGATACAAACCATAACCATCAACTCACAAACCCCAAAAGATAAGGTAGATAACGGAGTTCTAAAAATCAAACACCTATACTCTTCAAAAGAATTCACGAAAAGAGTCAAAAGAGAACCTACAGACTGGGAAAAAATTTTTGGACAGTACAAGTCAGACAAAGGTCTAATCTCCATAATCTACAAGAAAATCCAACACCTCTACAACAAAAAGACAAATAATCCTATTAAAAAATGGGCAAAGGAAATGAACAGACACTTCACCAAAGAAGATATTCAAATGGCCAACAGACACATGAGGAAATGCTCACGATCACTAGCCATTAGAGAAATTCCAATTAAAAGCACAATGGGATACCATCTCACCCCGGCATTACTGGCACGAATCAAAAACACTGGAAATAACAAATGTTGGAGGGGCTGCAGGGAGATGGGAACTCTTATGCACTGCTGGTGGGAATGCAAAATGATACAACCATTTTGGAAAATGATATGGCAATTCCTCAGAAAGCTAAAAATAGACATACCATTCGACCCAGCAATCCCGCTCCTAGGAATATATCCTAGAGAAATAAGAGTCGTCACTCGAATAGACATATGCACACCTATGTTCATGGCAGCATTGTTCACAATAGCAAAACGATGGAAACAACGTAGGTGCCCATCAACAGAGGAATGGATACACAAACTATGGTACATACACACAATGGAGTACTATGCAACGAGAAAGAACAACAATGAATTTGTGAAGCATCTCATAACAGGGATGAAAGTGGAGGACATTATGCTGAGTGAAATCAGTCAATCACAAAAGGACAAATATTGTATGAGACCTCTATTGTGAAAACCCATGAAAAAGTTCACACACAAAATGTAACAATCTTTGTTGGTTACCAGGGATGGGAGCGGGGGAGAAATACTAAATAGGCAATAGATAAGTGGTATCTTGGGTGAAGGGTGAGACAGTACAGAATACAGGGGAAACTAGCACAACCTGTACAAGGAAAGGTCATGGAAGCCCCATAGACACATCCAAACTCCCTGAGGGACTGAATTGCTGGGCAGAGGGCTCTGAGGACCATGGTCTCAGGGAACATCTAGCTCAACTGGCATTATACAGCTTATAAAGACAATGCTGTACATTCTACCTTGGTGAGTAGTGTCTCGGGTCTTAAAAGCCTGTGAGCGGCCATCTAAGATACTCCACTTGTCTCATCTCTTCGGGAGCAAGGGAGAATGAAGAGAACAGGATATAAGGAAAAGACTAGTCCAAAGGACTAATTGGCCACAGCTACCAAGGCATCCACCGGACTGAGTCCAGTACAGCTAGATGGTGCCTGGCTACCACCACTGACTGCTCTGACCAGGATCACAGCAGAGGGTTCTGGACAGAGCTGGAGAAGGATGTAGAGCATAATTCTAACTCACAAAAAAAAAAAAAAGACCAGATTTACTGGCCTAAAGGAGACTGGAGAAACCCCGAGAGTATGGCCCCCAGACACCCTTTTAGCTCAGTGGTGAAGTTACCACCGAGGTTCACCATTCAGCCTGGGAGTGGACAGCCCCGTAAAACCAAATGAGACTAACGAGGTACAGGAGTCCAGTGACAAGGGCCAGAAGGCAGAAGGGGACAATGAAGCTGGTAATAGGGAACCCATGGGTGAGTAAGGATATTGTTGATGTGTTGTGAGTTTGTGAACCGTTGTCATAGGGAACATTTGTAGTACTGTTAAATGAGAAACTTTTTTGTTCTGTAAGCCTTCATCTTAAGTGAGAATAACAGCACAATTCGAAGAGCGTAGTCAATGTCACTGAACTGTGCATGTAGAAATTTTGAAATGGTGTCTCTTTGGCTATGCGTACTTTCACCAAAAAAAAAAAGGTTGATACTGGCCTAAAGAATACTAGAGAAACCTCAAGAGTGTGGCCCCCAGACACCCTTTCAGCTCAGAGGTGAAGTTACCTTCGAGGTTCGATGTTAATCCTGGGAATGGACAGCCCAGTAAAACTAAATGGGACTAACGAGGTACAGGAGTCCGGTGACAAGGGCCAGAAGGCAGAGGGAGAGTAGGAAACTGATGATAAGGAACACAAATTGAATAAGGACACTGTCGATGTATTGTGAGATTGTTGACCACTGCTATAGGGCAACATTTGTAGTAACTATTAAATGGGAGGCTGTTTTGTCCTATAAGCCTTCATCTTGGGCGAGAATGGCAGCACAATTGGAAGAGCATAGTCAATATCACTTAAATGTGTAAGTAAAAAGTTTTGAAATGGTGTTTAAATAAAATAAAATAAATAAATAAATAAATAAACAAATGAGACTAAAGAGGTACAATAGTCCACTGACAAGGTCCAGAAGACAGAAGGGGACAAGGAAGCCCCCTGGTGATAGGGAACACAAGGTGGAGTAAGGATATTCTTGATGTGCTGTGAGATTGTTAACCATTGTCATAGGGCAACATGTGTAGTAACTGTTAAATGAAAAACTATTTTGTTCTGTAAGCCTTCATCTTAAGTGAGAATAACAGCACAGTTGGAAGAGCATAGTCAATGTCACTGAACTGTGAATGTAGAAATTTTTGAAACGGTGTATCTTTGGCCATCTGTAATTTTCATCAAAAAAAAAGGTTGAGAATTTAGAGGCTTAATACGTTGTGGGGTTGTTAACCAATGTCATAGAACAACATGTGTACTACTATTTCATGAGAAACTATTTGCTCTGTAAGCTTTCACCTGAAGTACAATAAAATATATATATAAAAAAAAAAAAAAAGAAAAGGTTGAGAAGTTAGAGGAGTAATATGTTGTGGGGTTGTTAACCAATGTCATAAAACAACATGTGTACTACTGTTTCATGAGAAACTATTTGTTCTGTAAGCCTTCACCTTAAGTACAATAAAATAAAATAAAAGAAACAAGGCAAACAAGTTGAAGTCATTAGGCTTGTTTTTTAATTGAGTATTGATGTTGTTCCTAATGTCCTTAATGCTTCAAACATTCTCCCTGCGAAGCTGACTGTCTTAAACGCATTTATTTTATCTGACCACGTTTCTTCAGCTACTGAAATCAAATATTATTTAAGTAATTCACCACCACTTGAAAACATTGCCTGATTTCCAAAAAAAAAAAAAAAAACTCCGCAACTTACGTCTGTGTCAACCCCATTGCTATTTTTTAATTATTTTTGTAAAGAAATTCTGATACGATAAATATTCTTCTTTAAGTTTTCTAATTTTTCTAACTGTTGTTATCCTATAAATTTGGAATCATGGGATAAGTGCTTAGTCTGATAATATTGAATTTCATTAGCACATTTATAGTGTCCGGTATCATTGCATAATAAACATAATGATTTGCCACCCAACTTGATAACAAAATAATTTACACTTTGTGTGCTTAAAAGCGTAACCTTCAAAGACCACTCATCTCTTCTTTTCTGATTTTGACATGATAGTTATGCTTTGGTAATAATAAATAAAATAAAACATTATAAAATAGTAATACATGTGGCATTCAAAATGTTTTTGAGTTATAACTGTGTTACTGTAATTTGTTCCTATTGCAAGTACAGTTGTCCCTCCATATTCTAAGGGGATTGGTTCCAGGACCACTGTGGATACCAACATCTATGTATGCTCAAGTCCCTTATATAAAAAGGCATAATATTTGCATATAAGCTAAGCACTACCTTCTGTATACTTTAAATCATCTCTAAATTACTTATAATATCTAATGCAATGTAAATTCTATATAAATAGTTGTTATTCTGTATTGCATAGGGAATAATGAACAGAAAAAAGTCTGTTCATTCATGTTCAGTACAGATGCAGCCATCACAGGCCTAACTACATAGCACACTTCAACAACGGCTTACGATTTTCTTTCTTTCAGTGCTTAAAAGAAGTGCTAGAGAGAGAATGAGGATCTATAAAATAGCAAGAGACTACAGATGGGTATATCTACGCATCATTTCATTCACATGGATTCAGTGTAATGCTCGGATCATGGCAAATTCAAGTTTTGCTTTTTTGAACTTTTTTTTCCCCGATATTTTCATTCCGAGGTTGGTTTCATCCATGGATGCGGAACCTGCAGATACAGAGGACAGACTGTACTCAACTCTGCTATTGTAGGACTAAAACAGCCATAAAAAATATGTAAACAAAAGAGCATGAATATGTTCTAATAAACATTTCTTGACACAGGAATTTATTTTTCCTATAATTTTCTATTTTTATTTTTTTGCCTTTTTTTTAATTGTACTTCAGGTGAAGGTTTACAGAACAAATAGTTTCTCATGAAACAGTAGTACACATATTGTTTTATAATATTGGTTAACAACCCCATGACATGTCAACCCTCTCCCTTCTCGACCTTTTTTTTTTTTTTTTTTTTTTTGGTGAAAATATTCATAGCCAAAGATACACCATTTCAAAATTTCTACATGCACGGTTCAGTGACATTGACTACGCTCTTCCATTTGTGCTGCTATTCTCACTTTAGATGAAGGTTTATATAACAAAATAGTTTCTCATTAAACAGTTAGTACACATGTTGCCCTATGACAATGGTTAACAACCTCACAACACATCAACACTATCCTTACTCGACCTTGAGTTCCCTATCACCAGCTTTCCTGTCCCCTTCTGCCTTCTAGCCCTTGTCCTGGACTGCTGTGCCTCATTAGTCCAATTTGTTTTTATGGGGCTGTCCACTCCCTGGCTGAACGGTGAACCTCGAAAGTGACTTCACCACTGAGCTAAAAGGGTGTCTGGGGGCCATACTCTGGGGGTTTCTCCAGTCTCCTTTAGGCCAGTAAATCTGGTATTTTTTTGTGAGTTACAATTATGTTCTACATCCTTCTCCAGCTCTGTCCAGAACCCTCTGTTGTGATCCCAGTCAGAGCAGTCAGTGGTGGTAGCCGGGCACCATCTAGCTGTACTGGACTCAGTCTGGTAGCTGTGGTCCATTAGTCCATCAGACTAATCTTTTCCTTGTATCCTGTTCTCTTCATTCTCTCTTGCTCCTGAAGGGATGAGACCCGTAGAGTATCTTAGATGGCTGCTCACAAATTTTTAAGACCCCAGATGCTACTCATCAAGGTAGAATGTAAAACATTGTCTTTATAAACTGTGTTATTCCAATTAAGCTAGATGTTCCCCGAGACCATGGTCCCCACAGCCCTCTGCCCAGCAATTCAGTCACTCAGGGAGTTTGGATGTGTCTGTGGAGCTTCCATGACCTTTCCTTGTACAAGTTGTGCTGGTTTCCCCAGTATTGTGTACTGTCTCACCCTTCACCCAAGATACCACTTATCTATTGCCTATCTATTTCCTCCCCACCCCTCCCATCCCTGGTAACCAACAAAGATTGTTACATTTTGTGTGTGAACTTTTTCATGGGATTTTACAATAGAGGTCTCATACAATATTTGTCCTTTTGTGATTGACTTATTTCACTCAGCATAATGTCCTCCAGTTTCATCCATGTTACGAGATGCTTCACAGGTTCATCATTGTTCTTTCTCATTGCATAGTACTCCATTGTGTGTACATACCATAGTTTGTTTATCTATTCATCTGTTGATGGGCATCTAGGTTATTTCCATTGTTTTGCTATTGTGAACAGTGCTGCCATGAACATAGGTGTGCATATGTCTATTCGAGTGACGACTCTTATTTCTCTAGGATATATTCCTAGGAGCGGGATTGCTGGGTCGAATGGTATGTCTATTTCTAGCTTTCTGAGGAAGCGCCATATCATTTTCCAAAATGGTTGTATCATTTTGCATTCCCACCAGCAGTGCATGAGAGTTCCAATCTCCCCGCGACCCCTCCAACATTTGTTATTTCCAGTGTTTTTATTCATGCCAATAATGCCGGGGTGAGATGGTATCTCATTGTGGTTTTAATTTGCATTTCTCTAATGCCTAGTGATCGCGAGCATTTCCTCATGTGTCTGTTGGCCATTTGAATGTCTTCTTTGGTGAAGTGTCTATTCATTTCCGTTGCCCATTTTTGATATGATTAGTTGTCTTTTTCTTGTAGAGGTGTTGGATTTTCTTGTAGATTCTGGAGATTAGACCTTTGTCTGACTTGTACTGTCCAAAAATTTTTTCCCAGTCTGTAGGTTCTCTTTTGACTGTTTTGGTGAAGTCTTTTGAAGAGCATAGGTGTTTGATTTTTAGAAGATCCCAGTTATCTAGCTTATCTGTTGGGTTTTGTGCATTGATGGTTATGGTTTGTATCCTGTTAATGCCATGTATTAAGGCCTGAAGTGTTGGTCCTATTTTTTCTTCTATGAACTTCATAGTTTTAAGCTTTATATTCAGGTCTTTGATCTATTTTGAAGTAGTTTTTGTATACCGTGTGAGGTATGGGTCCTGTTTCATTTTTTTGCAGATGGATATCCAGTTTTGCCAGCACCATTTGTTAAAAAGACTCTCTTTTCCCCATTTAATTGACTTTGGGCCCTTGTTGAAGATCAGGTGACCGTAGGTGGATGGATTTACATCTGGGTTCTCAATTCTGTTCCATTGGTCAATGTAGCTGTCGTTGTACCAGTACCATGCTGTTTTGACTACTGTAGCTGTATAGTAGGTTCTGAAGTCAGGTAGTGTGAGTCCTCCAACTTTCTTCTTCTTCTTCAGTAGTGCTTTACCTATTCGGGGCTTCTTCCCTTTCCATATAAAGTTAATGATTGGTTTTTCCATCTCTTTGAAGAATGTTGCTGGTATTTGGATCGGGATTGCATTGTATTTGTAAATTGCTTTGGGTAGAATTGTCATTTTCACAATGTTGAGTCTACCTATCCATGAGCATGGTATGTTTTTCCATTTATGTAGATCCCTTTGGGTTTCATGCAGTAGTGTTTTGTAGTTTTCTTTGTATAGGTCTTTTACACCCTCTGGTTAGATTTATTCCTAAGGATTTTATTTTTTTAGGGGCTATTATAAATGGTATAATTTTCCAGATTTCCTTTTCATCATCCTCCTTAGTGGTGTATAGGAATCCAACTGATTTTTGTATGTTTATCTTGTATCCTGCCACTCTGCTGAATCTTTCTAATAGTTCCAGTAGCTTTCTCATGGAGTCTTTAGGGTGTTCTGTGTATAGTATCATATCATCTGCAAGCAGGTACAGTTTTATTTCCTGTAATTGTTTAAAGTAAAAAACAAAACAAAACAAACAAAACCACCAAAAGATTTTTAGCTTGTTTGACATACAAAAGCAAGTAGATGACCAGCTTTGTCCCACCTGTCATAGTTTGCCCGCCTTTCTTCTACACAGCATGTTTAATATAAAAATGTTATCAAATTGTACACATTTATATAAAATATATTTTCAAAAATGCATTTCATTTATACAAAGTGGTGGTAAAGAGGCCAAATAAGCACCAAATCTATTTAAAAAAAAAAAAGTAAGTACAAACTGTAAAGATTGAAACAATAAAGTTGTATTTTTTTTTCAAAAATCAAGTAAAATGATATGAGAAGAAAGCCTTGAATAAAACCTACCAGTCTTGAATTCTTTTGGAAAAAAGTAAGAATAGCAAACAAAAACAGATTGATCTTGGATGAGAAATACCACTTTAAAGGATAGATGTTCCTCAGGAACCATTGATGAGTGATATTTAATCTGATGCCATTAAATTAGGAGTCCCTGGGTGGTACAAATGGTTAAGCTCTTGATTAAGAGCTCAAATACTAACCAAAAGATTGGTGGTTGGAATTCACCCAGCAGCATGTTGGAATCAGGAAGTGTGTGTGCCAGGGTTGTATCCTTTCATCATACTTATTCAGTCTGTATACTGAGCAAATAATCTGAGAAGCTGGACTATATGAAAAATAATGCAGCATCAGGATTGGAGACGCATAAATAACCTGCAATACAGAGATGATACAACCTTGCTTGTTGAAAGTGAAGACTTGAAGCATTTACTGATGGAGCTCAAAGGCTATAGTCTTCGGTATGGATTACACCTTAGCATAAAGAAAACAAAAATCCTCACAACTGGACCAATAAGCAACATCATGATAAACAGAAAAAAACATTCAAGTTGTGAAGGATTTCATTTTATTGGATTCACAATTAATGCCCACGGAAGTAGTAGTTAAGAAAGCAAATAACATATTACCTTGGATAAATCTGCAAAAAACCTCTTTAAATTGTTAAAAAGCAAAGATGTTGTCACTTTGAGGACTAAGGTGACACTTACCCAAACCAAAAAAAAAAAAAAAAAAACCCAAACCCATTGCTGTCAAGTTGATTCTGACTCATAGTGACCCTATAGGACACAGTAGAACTGCCCCATAGGGTTTCCAAGGAACGGCTGGTGGATTTGAACTGCGGACCTGTTGGTTAGCAGCCTGAGCTCTTAACTACTGTGCCACCAGGGCTCCAAGCCATGGTATTTTCAATTACCTTATATGCGTGTGAAAGCTGGACAATAAATAAGGAAGACTGAAGAAGAATTGATGAGTTTGAATTATGGTGTTGGTGAAGAATATTGAATATACCATGGACTACCAGAAGAACCAACAAATTTGTCTTGGAAGTACAGCCAGAAAGCTCCTTAGAAGTAAGGATAGTGAGACCTCATCTTGCTCACTTTGGGCATGTTATCAGGAGGGACCAGTCCCTGGAGAAGGACATCATACTTAGTAAAGTACAGGGTCAGCTAAAAAGAGGAAGACTGTCAACGAGATGGACTGACACAGTGGCTACAACAATGGGCTCAAACATAGCAATGATTGTTGAGGATGGCACAGGACTGGGCAATGTTTCCTTCTGTTGTTCATAGGATCACCATGAGTTGGAACAGACTTGACAGCATAGCACCTAACAACAAAAATTACATATATATCTTTCCTTTTGGTTTTATACATCTGGGAATAGTGCACTAACTTAACTGTAAAAATGTATTTTATATTTTGATAAATACATACAATATATGAAATATATTGTATATGTAAGGATTATTCTCTACCTTAAAATAGTAACATTATATACTGAGAGTTAATTCCAATATATTTTGTCCATGATAACTTCATTGTGTTAAGTTTTAATTCTATTTTCTCTACTAAGTAGATCTTATTATTTATCAATGTAATAATCTTTAAACAATTTGGAAAAGCTAGTAATTGTGCATATTTTATTTAAAAATTGAAAGTTTACTTACAAATTTTTAGCTTATATTAATGTATACCTACCTTTGAGGACCTATGTCTTGTCATAGAATTATTAATTTTAGATGTCACTAAAAGGCAGTGTACACATCTGCTTCTATATAACGCAAGATACTTAATGTTATTACTGATTGGGATGAACTTTAAATCTCTCCTTCAAAACACAAGGAATTTAACAGTTCATGTTCAAGATTGTACTATTAAATGCTATCTTCACATATTTGAATGTGTCAGTATGAAGCAGAGATTAAAGAGTAGGAACTCAAAATGGTATGAGAATGAACTAAATAAATATCTAGAATTATTTGGGGGTATAAATTGCATGGCTTTTTTATGTTTTTGAAGTGTTATGTTCTTAGTTAATTATTGCACCACCAGGTCTCCTATATATTTATGTAAATTGTATATATATGTGTGTGTGTGTGTGTGTATTTATTTATTTATAGTTATATATATACAGGATTTTTTTAGTGATTCATTTTTCACAAACATGGATAGCAATGCTGGTTTTCTTAAATATTTACCTTGAGTTCAAGATGTTCTATTGATGATCTCTGATTGAATGTGGGAGATCCAAAACAGGGTGAATTGAAAAATTGCATAAAGTAACATGGAAGAATCTGACTTTTTTTCCAAGTATCATCTCCTAGGATTTAAGACCAGTAGTTGTGGTGCAAAAGGAGAAGTGACATAAAATATGTATGACACTGAGAGATATGTTACATTGGTACATTCCCAAGCTAATGTTCATATTACATAATGAACTATTTGAGTAATCACTGTAGAAAACATTACCAACACTCTATTCAAAGAAAAATATTTCAAAGAATAATATTCCGTTATCTTGTGTGCACTTAGAAATATGAATCACTTCAGGATTGGAGAAGAGTAAGTTTTCTTTTCTTTATCCCGTCTTTTCTTATTTCTTTCTCCTGCCTTCACCTCCAATGTGGATGCAAACTTATTTCATTTGTCTCTATATAATTTTAAGTACAGAAATAGATTTTTTCCAATAATTCTAAAACAAAGCATATTTTTGTGAAGATAATATAGCAGATGTGTCCAAATATTGTTAAAAAACAAAATCTGTCTATTCCCTCTTTCTCTTACTACAATCGGAAGAACATTTTGACTTTAGATGATTAATTTATTTGCAAAGTTATCTACTTATTATTTACAAAATTGTTGAGAAAATTAAGTCATATATATTGGAGTATTTACTAAAAATGATGGTGAGAAAAGGAATGAAAATATATCCTTACAAATAAATCATCATAATTAACTTTAATATTGCATGCATGCTGATAGACAGATATACTAGCAAAACATTATTTTAAAATAATTATATTTTAGCAGTTGTTTATTATTACAGCTTATCTGGATAATGATCACCATAATGCATAGTGTCACTTAACTCCTGACTTTGCCTGACCTGTAGAAATTAGCAATGTATCTGCTTAGATATTTTTTATTAATATACTCTACATTGCTTTTGGTACAGATTTCTGAAGTGGAGTAGAAAGCTAGTTTTTCAGCCTTTTCATTGTAAGCAGAGTGCTTGTTAAACAGAACTATACAACTTTCCAATTATCTAATTATATAACTTTCTTCATAACACCATGAGATACTGGGCATAACAATGTGAATAATCTATTCATGAAAGTTAGCATCATACAGATTTTAAATTGACAATATAACATTATTACAAAAAGATATTCTTTGACGTCCCTCAAAACTAAGGATAGTTTAATAATTTGCTACTAGTAGAATGACATATGGGTATATTTCCTTAACAGAGTGGTTTTGACTGTCACTCTAAAATTCCTGTATTAAATCATTTATGTTTTGCTATAATAGTAACTTTTATTTGAACGGTGCTTTCCAATTCTCAAAGAACACTTTGGTACATTACTTTCATTTGTTCTGGAAAACAGCTCTGTAAGGAGGTTGATACTGGTATGCCTTTTTAATAAATGAAGAAGTAGTCGTTCAAAGAGTATTTACAACATGCGTTCAGCAAGTTAGTAGCAGACTTGGTCTTGAATCCATGTCACTTAACTCAGTCCAATGCTCTTGTCACAAAATTATAAGCAAGGAAAGAGTTATGAAAATTGTAAAATTAAGTCAGCATGCATCATAACAAATTAGATAGTATTTAGATGACACTAAACATCTGGACAAAAACAGGGATATTTAATTATAATCCAAATGTTTACAAACATCTGATATTTCAAATGATATTGTTCAACTCAGGCCAGTTCTTTAGTAAAGAAAGCTGTCAGGACAATAAAGACAATCCACATAATTAGATGCCAAATGCCACTTTCCTGCATTTAGTTTGCAGTGAGTTACAAGTGACATAATTATTTTTGTTTCAAAAGACCACACTTTCAAAATAGAATTCACAAATGATTTAGTTTATCTTCTGGAAAATCCATAATTCCTAATGATCCCTAGAGCTACCCACTATTTGTATTGTTCAATTGGGTGAAAATAACTTTTGTGGCAGATGTAAAGTTTCTAGGGAAATGGGGCAACTGTAAAGCAGAAAAAAATGCTCAGGTGCTGGCAAACTATCCTGTCCCTTCTCTACCCTTCAGTGAAGAAGGAATTCCATGCCATGCCTGTCTGTTTGTTTTCAGAAGAAAGAATAACATTCATCTAGCTTCACTCACCTCTTGCTGCTTTATCAAGATGTTTAGGAGACTCCTACATCAGGAATATGCACTCACTGTTCATTTCTCTTGGACCACTCTTCCCCCAGGTATGCCCCCGTAGCATGCTTTCTCAACTTTTTAGTCCCCCAGTCAAGTGTTACCTTCCTCAAGAGTATCTCCCTGACTACTCTAAACAAAATAGCAGCCTCAGTTAATCTTGTTTTCCATACCCTGACTTTATCCCTATGCAGCACTTGTCACATCTTAGAACCGTATTATATATTTATGTGTTTCGTTTTTATCATTCCCCTGATAATGTGAACATGGTAAGGACAGGGACTGCACTTCTCTTTTGTTCATCACTATATCAGCAAACCCTGAAGAGTAGCTTGCAAGTATCAGCTGATATTGGATAAATAATTGATTGATGCCATTTTCACTTAGCCCATGGAGGCTCAATATTCTGCTAGCGCTACCACACCACTGGAATTCACGTTCTATGGCAGCAAAGACTGCTTACAAAAATCTGGGAATTTCAGAATTCAAAGTTGGTCAAATAAGTGCTCTCTATGGTTTTTGTCCTTTGCTCTGCAGAGAGTGGTCAACTGACTTTATCATTTGCCCTACCAATGAATTTAGTCTGACAAGGTTACTTCAGGAGGCTTGGGGGGAATTGAAAGAAAGCATATGAACATTCAGTTGAATCCAATAAGCATTGTAATGTTATTCCAGTTTTAAATGATGAAGATATAAGTGAATAAAATAGAGTTTCAAATCTATCAGATGCCCAGTTAGTAGCAGCAACTGGTATATTTATTATTATTATTAACTGGTATATTTATTATTATTTTTCCATTTAAATATTTTTTCAACATAAAAATTTTCCTTGTGAACTGAGATTATTTGATAATTCATAACCAACAATTGGAAAAAAACCCATTTTCCCTCTAGACTGACAGGCATTATGTAATTAGCTCCAATTCTCCAGCCTTACTTCCCTTTGTTTCCCTACTTTTCTCATGTGACTGGTGAATATAAACTAGCCTGGCAGCCCGGAACTCCTTTTGGTTGTCATCGACTACCTCATATTTAGATAAACCTGCTCAAGTACCCATTATGCAATTAGTTTCTTTGCTTTGTTATTCTTTTCCTCACCATTACACCTACTCCTCACTTATCAACTCTCTCTTTATCTGACATTTTGCATTTACAACAGTAGTAAAAAATCTACTATCCAACTACTTTATGCATTAGTGATGTATGTTCAGCAGTAACCATTTTATGACCAGTGGGGCATATAGTTTCCACCCACATTTTCCACCTCTTGGATCCAGAGGGACATATATGTCCCACATAACATTTTGAGGTCTGATGTCATCCACCAGTTTTGCATAATGCTGATTTTTTCATAATGACCTGGTCTTTGGAACCTAACCATATCGATAAGAGAGGAGTGGGTTTATTCAGTATTTCTTGTTTTAAACTTTTTTTTCCTTTTCAAACAGGTTTGCACTATTAATCCTCCAAAAACCCAAATGTTGCATTTTACTTTGGTAATTCTATCATATTTCCTAATGATTGCTATATTTTTAGAGCTAATCTCATATATATATCAGTAACACCTAGAAGAATATACAGTCACGCATGACTTAACACTCAATACATTCTGTAAAATAGAATGTTATGTGATTTGGACATTGTGAAAACATCATATAATATACAGTCAGTTTCCTAATTATGAACAAGGTCCTTTCCTAAGTCTGTCTTTGAGTCAAATGTGTACATAAGTTGGAATAGTTAGGTATCTCAGGTCAGTTAATCAAATGCTTGTCTTAGTATATAGTATGTAGTGTATCTTTCTACAAAAAAAAAATTAAATAAACGCCTCCAAATACACTAAAACATCTTTAACATAGTAATACAGTAATAATAATATTTTGATGCACATCAAAAAGTAGCTCCTGTTTGTTATTAAGAACCATTGTATATACCTAGAATTTTTAATAGGCTTTACTGAGGTTGATTCAAAACTATGGGTTGTATAGAAGTCCAACGTTTGTACCTCAGAGACGATGGACATATATGTGGTCGGATGTGGCCTGAATGGACATTACACAGCACATGACTCTATATATATGTGTATATATTTGTGAAATAACATTAGGTAGATTATTTTTGGTATAATAAAAATACAAAGATGTATATATCTTATTATTAATTTATATATGTATTTATTTCTTAGTTGCTTTAGAAGTGGAAACATATATTTGTTTTTAATATTCCAAAGAATCAAATAATTTGCCTTGCAAATAAAAGAACCAAACTCATTGCCTTTGAGTCAATTCTGACTCATAGCGACCTTGTAAGATAGAGTAGAACTGTCCCACTGTTTCCAAGGGTGTAAATCTTTATAGAAGTAGATTGCCACATCTTTCTCCCCGGAGCAACTGGTGGGTTTGAACCACTAACTGTTTGGTTAGCAGCCAAACCCTTAACCACTGTGCAACCAAGGCTCTTTGTCTTGCAAATATTGGCAATAAAACATAATTATTGATTGACTAAAGAAAAATATTTTTAAATGAATTACTTAAATCACTCCATTGGACTTTTATTGGACTACTGTACAATAATCCATAACCACTAAAACAATATTGTAAGAGTTCATATCTATATGAAAATTTTGTATTAAATTGTTTTACTATGTTTATCAGTTCATCAATTGACTAAAATGAAGGTTTAGTATATGTATTTTATTGATTTATATTGCTTGTTGACTGAAGAGTGACTTAGATTAGTGTCAGTTATAGAATTTGTCAGAGAAATTATCTTCTACCCCAAGAGTTTCCAATAAGTAACTGAATTTGGGGAAATATTATCATTATTATGTTTGTTTGTTTTTTCTGGTATATTAAAAACAACAAAAATTATGTGTTAATTAGAATTGACATTTTCATTAAAACATTTAAAGGTCTTAATCAAATACGTAGCTTATTCAAAACTTGGAAAAGACATTTGGTATTTAGCTGAGAGCTAAAATATTTGCATTTACTTAAGAGTATGTTGTTGATGCTGATACAAGTTGTTAAATGTGAGAAATAGCTGATTAATTGCATTTTTTAATTGTAGCTTTTCCTCCCACTAATATTTTATTAACAAATAAAAATACAGCATTTAGTTTATTTCCAAACACTAGACTTTACTTATAAGCCTTAATCTCAACTTCAACTAGTATAATATTTGCATAAGCTTTAGACTTTTTCTAGCTGAGAGCTCATTAGTATGGCACTCTACTCCACACAAAAGTCATTTATATTCCAGTCAAAGCCAGATGTTTACATACAAATTTTTGAATTGTAATATGGTGTGATTATACCCACGTAATGCTTTAGTTGAACCAAAACAGATTCAATACTTCACTTGCAAACAGAATTACTTTTGTAATGGTAATGAGTTCTTACCTAATAACCCAAAATGTAATGAGACTGCTTAAAATGTGTGCAGTTTTACAGGAAACTTCACTGTCTTTGGGATAAATGCTCCTAACTTAGGACTGATACTTTAGAATCAAAAAGCAGTCATCTGAGACTGACAAAAGTCATGTCTAATAGACCATGTTTTGTAAGCGTTTCCTGAGGACATTGATCAGTCCTGCCATCATTTGGGAAGTTTTCAGCCTGATAAATTACTTAAAAAAAAAAAAAATTGATTCTTTCCTTTTTTATATTTTGGGGGACAATAGCACTGTTCTTTCTTTATTTCAATTGATCCAAACAAAATGGGCCCATATTGGACTTGTGCCTGACCACATAATATTAGCCTTAAATATATAGTACTTATAGTGAGCCTGGTAAAAAGTTTTATAACCTCATATATATTACCTCAAGTTGCCTTTACAATAAATTTCTGCCTAGTTAAGTAATCTGCCCAGAGTCATAGTGCTTGGAAGCGACAATACTTGGCTAGACAAGGTTGGAATATTAACCCAGGCAGTCTGGCTCCAAGAATCTTTCCTTTGTCTAACTGCTACTCGATATTGTCTTGAGGGCTGTATTAGTTGTGGTTCTCCAGAAAAACAAACAAGATATATAAGATATATAGATATATATCTAGGCAGCAGACTGGAAATTTCAGCAGGAAATTTCAGCAAGAAATGTATTTCAATATTTTAATTAGTATTTCTTTGCTTAATAGTCATATTGAATACCATGTATTTGGAGATGATTATATATCTTATTATTCTTCTCATGAATTGTTTCCTTTTCTCATTCTTTATTTACATATCAGTGAATTACTTTTTTTTTTTAATACTTTTTTATATATTGGGCTGCAAGACTTGTTTATTCTATGTTATTGGCAAATAGTCCAATTAGATCCTGTCAAGCCTCCTTTTCAGATATATACATCTGGTTTATGTAGCCAAAGTTCAACTCTTTCCCAGTATCTAGAAAAGTTTGAATCTCAAAACTGGTAATACATCAGAATTATCTATGGGGTTTGAAATACAGAATATCTCCTTCATGCTAAGGCTTAATGTTCCGTATTCTTTTACAATTCCACAGATGATTCTGGTATAAACGTACGGTAGAGAACCACTATTGATCTGGAGGGCTAACATCTGGTGCAGTTTAGGTGAAAGTAAATTTTAATCTCCTATTTCTAGTGCTGTGACTATCTGAAAAACATGAAAAGTTCATGATCTCAGTGTGCTTTGCTTAGACGGTCCCTCTTATCTTTATACTTTTCTTCCGACCAGACCAGACCCATTGCCGTTGAGTCAATTCTAACTCATAAAGACCCTATAACTCTCCTAAATTTTTGGAACTGCTATCTCAAGAATACATTGTACTAACTACCATCAAGGCCACTCTGTCCATTTTTTTTCCTTTTCTGAAAGCTTTAGTCAAAAAATATTTTAATAACAGAATTAATAGCTAGGTATATATTGAGGAAACAGCAGCCACCAAAAATAAATGTTTGGAAAAACACTTCTTTTACGTATGCATGCTTTGCTTTTTCTAAATGAAACTGTTGGCAGTGGGAGAAAGATTTTCTTTACTACTCTCAAGACCTCTTGTATCCCCTCTTCAAGGTACATTGCGTTGATTTACCATAATTATAATTTAATAATGGATAAATTTTTCCACATATTTCACTGGATACTTAATATTTTGGTTGATACATGAATCAGTTTATTTAAAATACTTCCTTTTGCACTCTAAAATTCATAAATTAATCTCTTATTCTAATGAAGATTTTGAATCCCTAATAACGTATTTTCATTGTTAGTTACTGTCAGGTCAACTCGTATTCATGATGACTCCATGCACAACACAAAAAATGTTGTCCAGTCCTGTGCCATCTTCGTGCTCACAAGCATGTTTGAATACAATGTTGCAGCCGTTGCCTAGTTTCTTCTAATTTAGGGGACTCATCTTCCAGCACTATATCAGATAATATTCTGTTATGATCCATAGGGTTTCCATTGGCTAATTTGTGAAAGTAGACCTCTAGGTCTTTCTTCTTAGTCTATCTTTGTCTGGAAGCTCTGATGACACCTGCCCAGCACTGTTGGCCCTGCTGGTATTTGAAATACACATACCATAGCTTTCAGCATCATAGCAACATGCAAGACACCACAGTATGACAAACATGGGTGGTGGAAAATAACACATGGTGGCGCTAAAAATAATTTTGGCCATATTCCCTTTTTTGCAGCTGGCTAAATAAAATAAGAATTGGTTAGTACATTGATGGGCGGGGGGGATTTTGGATTATTGAGTTTTATTTGTTTAAGTATTTACATAAATAATTCAAAAGGGATTAAATTTTACAAAGTTTAATGTACACCATTAAATTATTCAGCATTTAAAGTCCCCTCCCCACAGATGAGTGGTTGAACATATTTCAAGGCAACTTGGTGATTTCTGATTAAATTAAACTTTAATGGTCATACTATAAATATAAGGGCTATGACTGATGTTAAATCCCAACATTTAAGCTAAAACCAAACAGTAGGCTATAAGAATTGTGTACCTAATAAATTAGAGGACACATTATCTGACTTGATAGTGCACAGCAAGATAAAATAATCGTGTGCCCATAATGTGTTAATGATTCACTTACTATGTTAATTACTCAGTGAGCAGTTAAGCTTCCAGTGGCACTCATTATTCTAACAGAAAAGGAATATGTTTGTACAAGTACTATGCTTGGAGCAGTAATTTTACATTTTATAAATTTCCAGAGAAAATAAACAAAGTAAGAATTTTTTGACTGGTATTACTTTCCGTTTCTCTTTTTTAGTCTCAGTGATTCACAATTATTAATTAGCTCCGTCAACAACCCGATGAATAACGCTGCTTTCTTCTCTGAAAAAACCTTTAAGGAAATTCAGTAAGAACATTGCAAGTCCAAAATAACAAGCAAATTAAAGCATTCAAAGACACTTGAGATCCTCTCTCCTGATGCTTTTTGTAATAATGTTTTTCTAAGAGCTAACGCCAATGCTGTTTGTTTCAAATCAAGTGGCCCTTAGTAATTAAAACAAAAAGGCAAGCCAAATTCAATAACAAAGAATAGTATTACCTTTTAAAACTGCTGTTAAACCTCAGACAATTACTATAACACTATACATGTATTGGGAAACCCTGGTGGCAGAGTGGTTAAGAGCTACAGCTCCTAACCAAAAGGTTGGCAGTTTGAATCCACCAGGCGTTCCTTGGAAACCGTATGGGGCAGTTCTACTCTGTCCTATAGTGTCGCTGTGAGTCAGAATTGACTTGACAGCAGTGGGTTTTTTTTTTAACATATATACATATATTGAGCAATAATACAAAAAACAGGGTATTTCATTGTCAGTTAGTTTGGCTTAATATTAAAGATTAAACATGATATGATGTAACATTTATACTTAAATTTACTGTTTTTGGAAATAAGAAAAAAAACTATATTTCTGTATTTTTTTAATTTGCTGTAGGATGTGATTTATATCAGCAGTACATCAGGCAATATTTTGTTGTGATCCATAGGGTTTCCACTGGCTAATTTGTGAAAACAGATCTCCAGGCGTTTCTTCTTAGTCCACCATAACCCTTTTAGGATGTCAGCCACAAGCTAAGGGGCCTCCTATGGACTCCCTCACTGTTATCTGCTGGTTTCCACTGCTCCTTTGGGTTCTGTAATTCACTAGAAGTACTCACAGAAAGCACAAAAGAACTACAACAAACAGGTTTATTATAAGCAAAAAAATCAGTATCATTGTAAAGAAGGCATGCAAGGGTGAAGTCTGGAAAGATCCCCAAGGTGGAACTTTCATATCCCCTCCCTTCACCAACCAGGTTGCTCTTGGAGCAACTATGTTCAGAGCCTTTATTAGCTCTAAGCATAGACAGGTTAAATCATGCCTCCTGAGGTTAGTTGCTACCAGGTGGTCTTTATGATCTTGCTAGTCCCCATTCAGCAGCACAAATTCGCAGGTGTGATCTGGAGGTTTTAGATAACAAAGTTATCTCAATTAGTCAGGACATTTCAAGGGGTATTTCTCAGGAACCAAGGACAAAAGCCAAGTTGTTTTTTCATTTTTTTTTTCTGTAAGGTGATTCATTGCCACACACCATACCCTCCATGTCCTAGCTTTGTAACGGTGCGTAAATTTTTCTTATCAGCATATAAAAACAGAAATAATAATTACTACCTCACAGATTCATTGTCTGGATGAAAATGAATAACATTTAAGAAGAATCTTGGTACAAGTTCAGCTCACAACAAGTATTGTGCCTTTTTTAAAAAGCATTTGTAACAATATGACAATAGTTTCAACAAAAGATGATTTGTCTTTCACAGGTAGTAAGTAAAATATCCTACATATATTTACAACAACCTTCTGCTCTTTTCTTCTTATTACAATGAAATAAGTGTCTGTTTTACTTTCAAGGCCAGTCTCTCCACTAGTACCCCTGCTCCCATCTGTCTGCCATCCCAAAGACATCGACATTTGGTCACATACTCTTCTTCGTTATCCATTAATCTGGCTCAGTATATGTAGCTTATAAATATATTTTATTAAATTTCATAATAAAATATGCCTTCTCTTTATTGCACATCTCCTTTCAATACTGTCCATTACACTGTCCCATTTCAAAACCGAATTTCTAGAAATGTAGTCTCTCTCTTAAACTGTCTTGACTTATTTCCAGAAGTTTTTTTCCATCAGAATCTGATTTTTGCCCCTTTCACTTAAACTATTCGTCTTCTTCACAATTAGTTTTTCAAATACCACCTCCTCTTGCTTTTTGTCCTATTTCATTGGCTCACTGGCTTTTTTTTTTTTTTTTTTTTTAACCTCATCTGCCCTTTGTTTTCCTTTCCCCATACAACAAAGGATGAGCATTTTAAATGTCCAACATTGGCACTACTCTTCTTCTTTTCCTATGCTCTTCTAGGTGAGTTTAAATTCCTTTAAATCGGTTTGATAATAATTTTTATGCTAATGGTTTTAAGTGCCATTATTATATCCATGCCAAAGCTCCTCCCCTATGATTCATATTTACAAGTCCATTGAATATATGACATTTTCTCCTGGGTGTCAGTAATATGTCTTAAAATAACATGTCTTACATTGAAGTTTTTGAACAATTTATACAACCTACAGTCCATCTACCAGGTCACATCTTTGTAAATGGCCCACCCAGCCACCATGTTATTAAAGCCAGATCTCTGTGAGTCATCCTTGGTTTCTCCCATTCCGTTATCCTCTGTGGCCTCAAAATTATTGGAAAGTTTCTCACTGCTCAAATATATCTTAAATATGCTCTATTCTCTTGATCCTGATTGTCACATCTTGATCAAGTTCAAATTTATTTACCAAGATTAGTAAACAGTCTCCTAATAAGTCCCCCTTTTGCCGCTCTTGCCCTCTTCTAATCCGTTTTGCGTAAGATGGCAAAAATGGTCTTTTAGCCACAGCATTCCACTATTAAAATCGAAAGTTAGATTTCCATTTGTATTTAATTTTCTTCCTGTGATATACAAGCCTCTGCCTGCTCTGTTCCCCACTAATCTTCCCCAATTCCCTTGTTTTAATTACCTTGTGCTGCTATAAGAGAAATACCCAAGTGGGTGGCTTTAAGAACAGAAATTTGTATTCAAAATTTTGGAAGCTAAATATTCAAATCAGGGTCTCAGCCATGTTGACTTATTCTGTGAGCCTCTCTCCTAGTTTCTGGTGTCTGCCAGTGTTCCTGAGCATTTTGCTTGAAGACAGTCCTCACATGTCACCTCTTTTCCCCTGTGTGTATGTGTGTGTTTCTGTGTCTATTCTGGTCTTTTTGTAACTCAGAAGTGATTAGGTTTAAGATATACTCTACACTCATATGGCCACAATTAATTGATTATTTATGTTATGATCTATTACATTATGGAAGTTCATTAAATTATATTACATTACAGAAGGCAATCTGTCCCACTCAAGGCCAGCTGGTTTTATCATAGCTACATGGAAAGGGTCCAGGAATTCAACTCATGATTTTGGGGGGACACAACTCAATCCATAACACCTACTCATACACAATGCATCTATAGTTATGCTCTTCATTAAGTTACCACAAAAATAATTGTTTGCCAACTTCTGTTTTGTTTCCTATCACGTTTTTTCTCCCACTGATACATGTTAACCCTTGTATTAGTAAAATATACTATCATTCAATCTGCTGCTGCTCAGACCAGAAACCTAAGTGTTATCTGTGAAAGTTCCCTATTACTTTATCCCAGAGTTCATTCCATCACAGTTTGTTGACTCACTTTCAAAATTTATTTCAGATAGTTCCATCTCTTCTTGCTTCCCCTGCCACATTATCATTCAGAACACCTGGGGTGAGTATTTTCTGTCCTATAGACATTTATTTCTGCCAGACATTCTTTCCTTGTTTGGAGAATTTCGCATTTTATAACTCTTGGTGGAAGGCAGCAACATACTCTGAAAAGAGCAAAGATTCTCCTTCATAACTCCTGGCAGCTAGAGTATGGACAAATAACCTCAGCTTGCAAAATGGAATGTTACTGGACCAAAAATTTGAATTTAGAGTGAGAAATAGAAATAGAAATAGTTTAGGATATATGCAGATGGAGTTTGTTGCAATAGCATCTCCTGTCTGGAGACAGTGTTGCCCAAGTGTCTTAGGGTTCTCTAGAGTAACAGAACCAGTGAGAGATAGATATTTCTGTGTTTTTGTTGTTAGGTGCAGTCAAGTTGAATTTTTGACACATAGTGACACAGTATGACAGAGTACAACTGCCCCATTGGGTTTTCTAGGCTGTAATCTTTATTTGGAGACCTGGAGGTGCAGTGATTAACAGCTCAGCCATTAACCAAAAGCTCAGATGTTCGAATCCACCAGCCGCTCCTTGGAAACCATATGCAGCAGTTCTACTCTGTCCTATAGGGTCACTATGAGTCGAAATCAACTCAACAGCAATGAGTGTGATTTGGGATTTTTGATTACTCTTTACTTATGGATGGCCAGGTCTTATCTCCCATGGAACTACTGGGTAAGTTCAAATGGCCAAACTTTTGATTAGCAGTCTAGTGCTTAACCATTGTACCACCAGAAATCCTGTATGTATATACACATATGTATATGCGTATTAGTTTATTTTATATACACATATGTATATGCATATAGTTTTTCAGTGTCCTACTCTAAAATGTAACTGCAGGGAGTCCGGCAAGATGGCGCTCTAGGCAGAAGCACCATGCCATCCCTCCACAGCAAAGATCGGAAAAACTAAGCCAAACAGAGAATCAACAATCCTGAAACACTAGAACATCAAATGAAGAGATAAAGAACTCAGCCAAGCACCAAATGGAGTGAGAATACTGAAAGAGAACGGAGAGCGGGGAGAGATTCATGCAGAGGTCCCCTACCAGCTAACGCAGCGCGGATCCACCATCTTGGACTCCTATCGGAGACCAGCAAATGGAGGTACGAGAGAGCAGCCTCACGGAGCGTCCAGTGGGAGACAAAACAGCCGGTAATTTGCGGTGTGCGCTTTCCCACCCCCAACCCCTCTTCACCCCGGCTCGGGCTCCCCTGCTTCCCATGGCCACGGTCTCTTGGCTGGGGGTCGCCGGCTGCTTGGATTCCGCGCACCTAGGCGGGCAGCTCTCTGGGTGCCGTTTGTTGGCTACTGGTGTTGCTTTTTTTTTTTTTTTCTTTTTCTGCTTCTTTTGGTTTCTCACTTGCCTCTCGCTGCCTCCCCCTCCTTTTGCTCGGGTGCCTGGATCCGAGCGCCATCTTTGCCCTTTCCTGCGGGGCCGTGGGGCTCCGTTCGGGTATGCGGCTGCTTCCAGGTCTGGGCTGCCGTGATGGTGGGATCCCGGGGCTTTTGTTCGTTTGTTCCTCTGCTTCCCGTGGCTGTGGTTTCTTGACCACGGGGTGCCAGCTGTTTGGATTCCATGCACATGGGCGGGCGGCTCTCTGGCTGCCATTTGTTGGCTGCTGGTGTTGCTTTATTTATTTTTTTTCTCTGCTTCTTTTGATTCCTCGCTTGCCTCTCGCCGCCTCCCCCTCCTGTTGCTCGGGTGCCTGACTCCGAGTGCCATCTTTGCTTCTTCCTGCGGGGCTGGGGGGCTCCATTCGGATGTGTGGCTGCTTCCTGGTCTGGGCTGCCACACTGGTAGGATCCTGGGGCTTTTGTTCGTTTGTTCCTCTGCTTCCCGCAGCCGCGGTCTCTTGGCTGGAGGGCGCAGGCTGCTTGGATTCCGCGCGCCCAGGTGGGTGGCTCACCGGGTGACTTTTATTGGCTGCTGGTGTTGCTTTTTTTTTTTTTTCCTGCTTATTTTGGTTTTTTGCTTGCCTCTCGCCACTCCCCCTCCTTTCACTTGGGCGCCTGGCTCCGTGCACCATCTTTGCTCCTTCCTGAGGAGCCCCAGAGCGCTGGCAATTTGTGATATATGCTTTCCCACTCTCCACCCTTCTTCACTCACACTCGGCCTCCTCTGTTTCCCACGGACACAGTCTCTTGTCCAGAAACACCAGCCCTCACTGGCTGGCTCTCTGAGTGCCATTTGTTGGTTGCTGGTGTTGTTTTTTTTTTTCTTTCTGCTTCTTTTGATTTCTTGCTTGCCTCTCACCGCCTCCCCCTCCTTTCGTTCGAGTGCCTGGCTCCGTACGCCATCTTTGCTTTTTCCTGAGGGGCTGCGGAGCTCCATTCAAGTGTGGAGCTGCTTCCCGGTCTGGGCTACCACGCTGGTGGGATCCTGGGGCTTTTGTTTGTTTGTTCATTTTGAATTGTATGTCTGTTTTCTTTTCCTTTTCTTGAGTTGGGAGTCCTTTCTAGCCAGGCGGAGCTGCGTGCCAGGGAGACTCCCCTTCGGCTTCCATAGACGTGCAGAGGGATCCCTGAATGCATTTCTATTTTCATTGTTTTTTTTTTTTTTCTGGGGGGCCTTTCTTGTTCCTTTTATTTATTTATTTTTTGATTTGTTTTGTTTTCTTTTCCCTCTTTTTCTCTTTTGTCTTTCGTCGTTGCTCAATTTCTTGTCTCTCTATCTCTTCCTACTCTTTCTGATCCCTGAATACCAGGCGTTGTATACCTCTGCGCCTTCTGGCCAGGCTGTGCTGTGAAACCTGAGAGCGACTTCTGCAGACCTCATAGCTGCATTGGTGGGATCCCTGGGAACTTTGAGTTTCCTTAACCTTTCTGATTTTTATGTGTTCATTCTTTTCTTTTCTTTCTCTTCCCCCTTCTGTTTTTCCCCATTCCATAGTCTCTCATTTCTCCATTCCAATGGCAAGCTCCCCTAGCATTCTTTTTTGTTTGTATGTTTTTTGGCTCCTGTTCCTCTCTCCTCTCTCCCATATCCAACGTAGCTTCACACAGAACCATCTCCCTGCTGCATCCTGCCTACCTGCACCATGCACTTCACATCACACCACCAAGCTGTGCAGGCACAGCCTATTGGAGCCTGCCCAGCACTGATTACCGACCACCCTGGTGGCTGCGGTGAGTGCCAAAAACAACCTGTCCCAGTGGCTTCTCTTCAGCTAAACCTGCCCTGCTGTACCACATATGAGCGACTGAAACGGCCAGTTGGAGAAGAAGGCGAAAAGTATTGAGCGCACAGATGAGCGAACAACAAGGTGCACGCAGTCGGCCTGCTCAGACATACTCAATTTTTTTTTAAAAAGGGATGAAACAAAAAAATCTACAATCAATAAAAGAGAGAAATATCTACTGAATGCCCCGAAAATAGCAAACAATATCAAAACATTTACAAAAACAGGACATGATGGCTCCAGTAGGCATCCAAATTAAAACACCAGATAACTCTCCTGAGGAAGAAAATGCACTAGAAGTACCTGATAGGGAATTCAAATCACTAATACTCGGAATTTTCCAAGAACTGAGGCAAAAAGCTGACAAAAAGGAGGAAAAAATAGAAAAATTCATGGAAACTACTGACAAAAAATTGGAAGAATTTAGGAAGATGATGCAGGAACAAAAAGCCAAAATAAATTCACAACTAGAAATTATACAAAAACAACAATTAGAAATCCAAAAGATAAACCAGAAGCTTTCAGAAATGGATGATGTCATAGAAGGGCTGAGAAGCAGATTTGAAACTGTGGAAGACAGGATCAGTGGAACTGATGACAAACACTTGGATACAACTCTGTTTCAGGAAAACTCAGAAAAAAGAACAAACAAAAATGAAGAGACCCTGAGAGTTATGTGGGACACAATTAAAAGCAAAAATTTACGAGTGATTGGCATTCCAGAACAGGTTGAGAAAACAGAAAACACAGAGGATCATTGAGGAACTGCTGACAGAAAACTTTCCAAATATCATTAAAGATGCAAAGCTGGCCATCCAAGAAGCCCAATGAACCCCATATAGAAGAGACCCCAAAAGAAAATCACCAAGGCATATCATATTCACACTCGCCAAAACCAAAGAAAAACAAAGAATCCTGAGAGCAGCTCGTGAAAAAGAAGAAGTCACATACAGAGGAGAAACAATAAGACTAAGCTCAGATTATTCAGCAGAAACCATGCAGGCAAGAAGGCAATGGGATGACATATATAAAATTTTGAAAGAAAAAAATTGTCAGCCAAGAATAATATATCCTGCAAAACTCTCGTTCAGATTTGATGGTGAAATTAGGTCATTTCCAGATAAACAGAAATTAAGGGAATATGTAAAAGTCAAATCAAACTTACAAGAATTATTAAAGGGAGTCCTTCGATCTGAGGACAAACAGCTTCACCTTACAGGCAGGACCTAGGATGCAGGATCGTACGAGCCAGATACCAATCTACGAAATGAACTCTCAAGGACTATCCAAAACCAAAAGAAATACAACAGGGAATCAGAGCAGTCAATCGATGGATGACAACAACATCAAAACAATGAAAGAGGGAATAAACGGCATAGGTATAGAACCTTCTAATGGAGAGGAAGGCAAGGCAATACCAAGTAATGGTAGACTGCTTCAAATTTGGAAAAATAAGGGTAAAATTCATGGTAACCACAAATAAAGTTAACAAACCAACTCATAAAAATAAAGATGAAAAACATAAAGTCTCAGCAAAAATAAAACCTACAAAAACAAAAGAAATGAACACAAAATCCACAAACAAAAGTATCTCAGCACAAGAGAGTAAGAAGAACAAAGAAAACTTCAGCACCACAAAAAAAAGCACTACAAAAAGACAGCAACAAACTGACATCTATAAATAATTACACTGAATGTAAATGGACTCAATGCACCCATAAAGAGACAGAGACTGGCAGAATGGATAAGAAAACAGGATCCATTGATATGCTGTCTACAAGAGACACACCTTAGAAACAAAGATGTGAATTTATTAAAAATCAAAGGTTGGAAAAAATATATCAAGCTAACAACTACCAAAAAAGAGCAGGAGTGGCAATTCTAATCTCAGATAAAATAGATTTTAAAACAAAATCTACCATCAAAGCCAAAGAAGGACATTATATAATGAGTAAGGGGACAATCCATAATAAAGACATAACCAAAATAAACATCTATGCACCCAGTGACAGGGCTCCAAAATACATAAAACAAACTCTAACAGAACTGAAAAGAGAAATTGACAGTTCCAAAATAATAGTAGGAGACTTCAACACACCACTCTCAGTAAAGGACAGAACAACTAAGAAGAAACTCAGCAAAGATACAGAAGACCTAAAGGGCACAATCATCCAACTGGACCTCATAGACATATACAGAACAATCCATCAAACGGCTGCAAACTACAGATTCTTTTCCAATGCACATGGAACGTTCTCCAGAATAGACCACATCTTAGGCCACAGAAGCAATCCTCAACAAGATCCAAAACGTTGACATAATTCATAGTATCTTCTCTGACCACAATGCCATCAAGGTAGAAATTAACACTAGAAAAAGCAATGAAAAAAAATCAACTACATGGTAACTGAATAATACCATGCTTAAATATCAGTGGGTAATAGAATAAATCAAAAATTGAATAAAAAAATTCCTAGAATCCAATGAGAATGAAAACACATCATACCAAAACCTTTGGGACACAGCAAAGGCAGTCCTCAGAGGACAATTTATAGCAATAGATGCACATATCAAAAAAGTAGAAAGGGACAAAATCAAAACATTAACTACAGAACTCAAAGAAATAGAAAGAGAACAGCAAAAAAAGCCTACAATAACCGGAAGAAAGGAAATAGTAAAGATCAGAGCAGAAATAAATGAAATACAGAACAGAAAAACAATAGCCAGAATAAAAAAAACCAAAAGTTGGTTCTTTGAAACAATCAACAAAATCGACAAACCAGTGGCCAGACTGACAAAAGAGGAACAGGAGAGGACACAAATAACCCAAATAAGAAATGAAATGGGGGACATTACAACAGACCCAACTGAAATAAAAAGGATTATAACAGAATATTATGAAAAACTCTACTCCAACAAATTTGAAAACCTAGAGGAAATGGATAAATTTCTAGAAACACACGGCCTACCCAGACTACAACAAAGTGATGTTGAAAATCTGAACAGACCCATAACAGGAGACGAGATTGAAAAGGTAATAATAAAACTCCCAATCAAAAAAAGCCCTGGCCCAGATGGCTTCACTCGAGAATTCTAGAAAACATTTACAGAAGAGCTTGTACCAGTTCTACTCAAGCTATTTCAGAGCATAGAAGAGGAAGCAACACTTCCAAATTCATTCTATGAAGCCAGCATAACGCTGATACCAAAACCAGGCAAAGACATCACAAAAAAAAAAAAAAATTACAGACCAATATCTCTCATGAGTATAGATGCAAAAATTCTGAAAGAAATTCTAGCAAATAGAATTCAGCATCATATCAAAAAAATAATACACCATGACCAAGTAGGATTCATACCAGGTATGCAAGGATGGTTTTACATTAGAAAATCAATCAGCATAATCCACCACATAAATAAAAGTAAAGAAAAGAATCACATGATCATCTCAATTGACGGAGAAAAGGCATTTGACAAAGTCCAACACCCATACCTGATAAAAGCTCTCAATAAAATAGGTATAGAAGGGAAATTTCTCAACATAATAAAGGGCATCTATGCAAAACCAACAGCCAACATCATTCTTAATGGAGAGAGGCTGAAAACATTCCCCTTGAAAACAGGAACAAGACAAGGATGCCCTTTATCACCACTCCTATTTAACATTGTGCTGGAAGTTCTAGCTAGAGCGATAAGGCAAGAAAAAGAAATCAAGGGCATCCAAATTGGTAATGAAGAAGTTAAACTTTCCCTGTTTGCAGATGATATGATACTATACATAGAAAATCCTAAAGACTCCACGAGAAATCTACTGGAACTAATAGAAAGATTCAGCAGAGTAGCAGGATACAAGATAAACATTCAAAAATCAGTTGGATTCCTATACACCAGTAAGGAGAACGATGAAAAGGAAATCAGGAAATCAATACCATTTTCAATAGCCCCTAAAAAGATAAAATACTTAGGAATAAATCTGACCAGGGATGTAAAAGATTATACAAAGAAAAATATAAAACACTACTGCATGAAACCCAAAGGGATCTACATAAATGGAAAAACATAGCAGGCTCATGGATAGGCAGACTCAACATTCTGAAATTGGAAATTCTACCCAAAGCAATTTACAAATACAATGCAATCCCGGTCCAAATACCAGCAACATTCTTCAAAGAGATGGAAAAACTAATCATTAACTTTATATCGAAAGGGAAGAAGCCCCGAATAAGTAAAGCACTACTGAAGAAGAATAAAGTTGGAGGACTCACACTACCTGACTTGAGAACCTACTATACAGCTGCAGTAGTCAAAACAGCATGGTACTGGTACAATGACAGACACATTGACCTATAGAACAGAATTGAGAACCTAGATGTAAATCCATCCACCTACAGTCACCTGATCTTCGACAAGGGCCCAAAGTGCATCAAATGGGGGAAAAGAGAGTCTTTTTAACAAATGGTGCTGGTAAAACTGGATATCCATTTGCAAAAAAATGAAACGGGACCCATACCTCACACTGTATACAAAAACTACTTCAAAATGGATCAAAGATCTGAATATAAAGCCGAAAACTATGAAGGTCTTAGAAGAAAAAATAGGACGAACACTTCAGGCCTTAATACATAACATTAACAGGATACAAACCATAACCATCAATGCACAAAACCCAACAGATAAGCTAGATAACTGGGATCTTCTAAAAATCAAACACCTATGCTCTTCAAAAGACTTCACCAAAACAGTCAAAAGAGAACATACAGACTGGGAAGTAATTTTGGGACAGTACAAGTCAGACAAAGGTCAAATCTCAATAATCTACAAGAAAATCCAACACCTCTACAACAAAAAGACAAATAATCCTATTAAAAAATGGGCAAAGGAAATGAACAGACGCTTCACCAAAGAAGACATTCAAATGGCCAACAGACACATGAGGAAATGCTCGCGATCACTAGCCATTAGAGAAATCCAAATTAAAACCACAATGAGATACCATCTCACCCTGGCATTACTGGCATGAATCAAAAACACTGGAAATAACAAATGTTGGAGGGGCTGCAGGGAGATGGGAACTCTTATGCACTGCTGGTAGGAATGCAAAATGATACAACCATTTTGGAAAATGATATGGCGTTTCCTCAGAAAGCTAGAAATAGACATACCGTTCGATCCAGCAATCCCACTCCTAGGAATATATCCTAGAGAAATAAGAGTCATCATTCGAATAGACATATGCACACCTATGTTCATGGCAGCATTGTTCACAATAGCAAAACAATGGAAACAACGTAGGTGCCCATCAACAGATGAATGATAAACAAATTATGGTACATACACACAATGGAGTACTATGCAATGAGAAAGAACAACAATGAATCTGTGAACCATCTCATAACATGGATGAAACTGGAGGACATTATGCTGAGTGAAATAAGTCAATCACAAAAGGACAAATATTGTATGAGACCTCTATTGTAAAAACCCTTGCAAAAGTTCACACACAAAATGTAACAATCTTTGTTGGTTACCAGGGATGGGAGCTGTGGGGGGGAAATACTAAATAGGCAATAGATAAGTGGTATCTTGGGTGAGGGTACACAATACAGAGGAAACTAGCACAACCTGTACAAAAAAAGTTCTTGGAAGCCCCATAGACACATCCAAACTCCCTGAGGGACTGAATTGCTGGGCGGAGGTCTCAGGGAACATCTAGCTCAATTGGCATGACACAGCTTATAAGGACAATGCTGTACATTCTACCTTGGTGAGTAGTGTCTGGGGTCTTAAAAGCCTGTGAGCGGCCATCTAAGATACTCCACTGGTCCCATCCCTTCGGGAGCAAGGGAGAATGAAGAGAACAGGATACAAGAAAAAGATTAGTCAAAAATACTAATTGTCCACAGCTACCAAGGCCTCCACCAGACTGAGTCCAGTACAGCTAGATGGTGCCCGTCTACCACCACTGATTGCTCTGACCAGGATCACAACAAAGGGTTCTGGACAGAGCTGGAGAAGGATGTAGAGCATAATTCTAACTCACAAAAAAAGACCAGATTTACTGGCCTAAAGGAGACTGGAGAAACCTCGAGAGTATGGCCCCCAGACACCCTTTTATCTCAGTGGTGAAGTTACCTCCGAGGTTCACTCTTCAGCCTGGAAGTGGATAGCCCAGTAAAACCAAATGAGACTAACGAGGTACAGGAGTCCATTGACAAGGGCCAGAAGGCAGAAAGGGACAAGGTAGCTGGTGATAGGAAACACAAGTTTGAGTAAGGATATTGCTGATGTGTTGTGAGATTGTTAACCATTGTCATAGGGCAACATTTGTAGTAACTATTAAATGAGAAACTATTTTGTTCTGTAAGCCTTCATCTTAGGTGAGAATAACAGCACAATTGGAAGAGCGTAGTCAATGTCACTGAACTGTCTATGTAGAAAGTTTTGAAATGGTGTATCTTTGGCTATGCATATTTTCACCAAAAAAAAAAAAAAAAAGGTTGAGAATTTAGAGGGTTAGTATGTTGTGGGGTTGTTAACCATTTTCATAAAACAACATGTGTACTACTGTTTCATGAGAAACTATTTGTTCTGTAAGCCTTCCCCTGAAGTACAATAAAATAAAAAAAAATAAAAAAAAAAAAACACAGGTAAACGTCTTTCTGGTATTCTCTGCTTTCAGCCAGGATCCATTGGACATCAGCAGTGATATCTCTGGTTCTTATTAGTACAATCTGTACATTTACCAGGATTTTTAAATTATTGGAACTCATTGAACCAGAGTGACTTCTTCTCCAGGACTAAAATGACTTGATTGCTTGAAATACTTTACCTGAAGTGTCCACTCTGTTGAAGCAGAGGCATTTATTATCCAGTATTCAGATTAATTCAGCCTGCCTACCAGAAACCCAGGGCACCCTATTAATTGAAATGGATGCTACTGTTAGGTGAGTCCTTCCATCAGTCAGACCCACAAAGATATATATATTTTAATTTCCCTTTAATCGCTGAGCTATGTAATTGTGGGTGTTATCCTCAGGTACAGAGAAGAGGATGTCTAAGATATAATTACTATAATGAATGTCTCAGAAAGCCAGTCTGTGCTCAGAGTAGTGAATTTGCTGTTTTGAACAAATTTAGAACTTCTAAGGCAGGTCATTATGTTGTTACACATTTCTAGGTTAACAACCAGATAGGAAACTTACAAATTCTGGTCTAATAGCAAATATATCAGAAAAGTCATAATTTGCAATCTATGTTCTCTTGGCAATTAAAATTTTATATAAACATCCTCAAATATTGCCACTGTTGTGGTTTTTACTTTTCATCTGAGAGAAGCTACCTGTCTCTAAGTTCCATGGGTACAAATGCATTTTTAAATCTGGATATAAGGATATACTAAACTAGATCTTATCTGTTTGAATATACTCTAAAGTACATAGACAGAATGTATGCCAATACTGTACATAAGACATATGTGCATATATGTTATATATAGACACATATGTATAAATCTTAAATACTGCTTATTTCCAAATATGATTTGAGGCAGCTTAGAAGAAGTACAGCCAGATTTCTTCTCATGTAGTTTGGATATGTTATAAGGAGGGATCAGTACTTGGAGAAGGATATCATGCTAGGTATCTTAGAGGGTCAGCCAAAAAAAGGAAGGTCTTCAATGAGATAGATTGGCAGAGTGGGTGCAACAATGGGCTCAAGCATAACAACTATTGTGAGGATGGCGCAGGACCGGGCAGTGTTTTGTTCTGTTGTACATGGGGTCGTTATGAGTTAGAACAAACTTGATGGCACCTAACAACGAAAACATATGGTAGCGAAGATAAAATAAGCCTTATGCATAGGTAATGGTTGATAAATATAATTGATGCATATTACCTAAACGTATTTCAATTAAAATATGCTCACACCTCACTTACTGACATTGTTAGGTCCCAAAACCAGGTCGTTATGCAAAAATCCAATCAGTTTATTATGTGAAGATGGAGGATGATGGGGACATGGATATGCAAGATGCCCCCTCTGGCTCTTCCACACTCATCAGGCTCGTGGGTGATGTGTCTGCCAAGGAAGATCCACTCCAACTCCCTCCTTTTCACTCCTGTTCTCTGCCCTTTCTCTCTCCTCTCTCCCAAATCCTGCAGCCTCCCCCTCCTTCCTTCTACATTCTTGGTCTCCTCCTTCAGCAATCCAGCATGCCAGGCTGCCAGGTCGGGAGCTAGTTGGAGCGTGGGCACTGGTGCCAGAGCAAAACTCTGCAGAGCCAGGCAAGTTAGCTGCACAGGAGGGATGTGAGGTCAACGGGTGTAGGCCTGGGTTGGGCCTGCAGAGGAGCACTGAGCCAAGTGCCGGAGGCAGTTCTTGTGCAGCCGCCTCATTCCCAAAACTTCTGCTGGCCCTCCTTGCTTACTCCCATGGCTACTCCCTGGAAACTGAGCACCTGTGCCCTTCTCCGGCAGGTGAGTTCCGGGAGCCCAGGGCACTTCCCATGCACAGGCTGGGGCTGGTACAAGAGGAGGTCCCTGGGGGTGGGGGATGTCACCATGAGTTGCCACACTGGGTGACACCAACCCTAGTGAAACTCCTACAGGCAGGGTTACTCTCGCCTGGCTCTTAGGCCTTTGTTACTGTCAGACATACATCGTTAATGTACAAAATAGTCACATAGCAGACTTTTTACTATTGTCCTAAATGGGTAATATCAGATAACTAGACAGTCTGTAAGTGAGGTGTAGCTGTAAAAAAAAATAATACTAATAAACAAAAAATATATTTGTAGTTCTAATTCTACTACCATTATTCATATAAAAAGATAGACTGAGTATAAATCAGTGCCAGAATAGCTAAAAAAATTCTATGGAGTGATAAACCTCAGATTTTCCTCAGAAACTCAAACACTTATTCTTTAATTAATGTTGGATATGCAGCCTCTGGAGCCCCGGTGGCACAGTAGTTAAGAGCCTGGCTGTTAAACAAAAGGTTAGCAGTTCGAATTCACCAGTTGCTCCTTGCAAACCCTATGGGACAGTTCCACTCTGTCCTATAGGGTTGTTATGAGTTGGAATCAAGTCAATGGCAAGGGGTTTTTTTTTTGTGTGTTTTGTTTTTTTCATGCAAACTCTTTAATTTTTATCTTCAGTTATGTTTCAACCTCTTTGCAAAATTTCCATAATCAGGTGTGGTAGATTAATACCTTTGAATGAGTATTGTATTGTTTAGGAGGAGTTACTTTACGGTCCCATGCAATTGTTTTTCAAGGACAATAAATCTTGATTGCTATTTTGAGTCTGTGCCAGGTTGTCTACTAGCAACTCAATATTTCTTTCTATAAATTCTCTTTAGAAATAGAAGACGTTTCCCCGTGTATTATAAAAGCTAGAAACTTAGAAACTATATTTTTCCAGAATACTTGTCAGCAGGATTTTAGATTATATTCTACCAATGAGAGACAATAGTAAAAACTTTGGAGGAGACATGGGAAACAGATGCCAGTCTTCCTCATGTACATGTGGCAGAAAAGCACATGGGTATGAAACCTGACAAACATTAGGTTTTTCCAGTGTCTTCTGGACATCCTCCTATGAAATAATTTTCACTAATGGTACAAGGAGTTGAGAACATTGATGGTTGCTTCCTATGATTACTGAAAATCTCTGATCTCTGGAAAGCCACTGTCAGCTGTCATTGGCTTTTGCTTCCTCAGAATTTCCAATGGTTTTGTAAGGGCTCTGTTTCCAAACGGCTTTGGTAAATCTCTTCCTACTTGACATACCTACAGTGCACTCTGTTTTCTTGATCAAATCATGACTGATACAAAAACACAATAAAATGCAAATTACATATCTATATTAAAGCATTTTAATAAATAACAATGTTATCATACATGCTATACTTTAATTTCTGATTGACCTCAGCATGAATGTCATGTTCTATTACATATCTCAATGCCATTTAACTGGTTTATGAGTATAAATGCTTATAATTATTCTTTAGGATAATAATGACATAATTAGTTCAAGGGCAGGAATAAAAAATGATCACTTAGAGAATTATCTCAGTCGTTTTTTCCATAATAATTCTCTTTTCTTTAATTCACAAGTGGCCTTACTTAGAAATTTTCTTTTATTTTCTGTTCAGATTATTCATTTTGGATATGAAAGGAATTTAAATATTGTTTAGAAATGTTACATTCTTGAAGAAAAATGTAGGTTCAGAGAAGCTGAATGATTTGGGAGTGAAGGAGTTGAATTATTCTGGTTTCTTAAACAGCAGCTCAGTAACTTTTTCTTACACCATACTAGACTATTTTATAGCCTATGAAATGTATGAATTGATATGCAAAGTAAAGTGTATTTGAGTCAATTGTTTTTCCCTTTGATATAATGGTAAGAATTCAGGCTAGTCTGTAAATATTGACTGTTTAATCAATTTAAATATATTTCCATCATTAATATTTCTCCAAAAGAGTACATCATATGGGTTTTTATTTCTACATGTGAATAAGATACAGGTTCAGAGTAAATATAGCATGTTGAATTGTATCTTTAATCCATTGCTGCAATTAAATCTTGTGGTTGGGTGCTGAGGCATTATGTAAAGACAAGAATTAAAATACTCATGAAACACATTTCTTTGTTAAGTATTAAAAAATGATAGTATGTTGTTATTGTTGTAGATGTGAACCCTAATGGAAATCAGCCAAGCAAAGAGCAAATCCAATCGCAAGTAAAAATACTCTACCTGATTCCTAGGGAAAAAATTAAAACAATTAGTTCTTTCATGCTTGATCACTAAACTAAAGAAAGCTCTGTAGTTGTCACTTTCAAAAATAAAATCTTCCGAATATTTTACATATTGAAATAAAAAGAATAAAACCCATTGCCGTCGAGTCAATTCCGACTCATAAAATTATGTTAATGAAATACCAATATGTAATATATAAATTTTGGAGTAAAGAGCAACAAGAAATTTCTTGGAGAATTATTCCAGAAATTACTTGGAACTGTCTTAGAAAGTCCATTGCTTTATAATGAAGTTGACTTTTTTTTTTTTTTTTAATGCTAACACAGATAAAAATGAAGCTTCTCAGTTCATAATGATTCATACTAGGTTATATTACAAGGGCAAATAGGCAGTGTCTTTCAAGATACAAGAACATTTGTGAATTTCTAAGCAGAATAAGGGAGTACCTGTGTGGTTTAGATGGTTAAGTGCTGGATTACTAGTCAAAAGGTTGGTGGTTCACATCCACCCAAAGATGCCTTGGAAGTAAAGCCTGGCAATATGCTTCCCAAAGGTCATCACCTATGGAGCAGATCTACTCTGTGTACATGGGATTGCTACCCGTCAGAATCAACCTGATGACAACTAACAGCAACAAGCTGAATAAAGAGGGGGATTCATCTGGCAACTCCTTTTTGAGCCATGAAATATTCTAACCTTTTCTATAACCTTCAGTTTTTATTATCAAATCAAAGGTAAAATACAGGGATTCTATTTTATTTTAACTACTTTGTACCAAGTACTACATCATGACTTTTCCACGAGGTCCAATAAAATTCTCCAAATGCATTATAAGAGAATTTATATCATTATCACAAATTTCTAGTGAGGAGAGAGAGGTTCATAGAGGTTAAATAAATTACTTTATGATTGCAGGAATAGTGTCAAAGCTGGTATTTAATTCCAAGTCTGTCTGACACTGAAGTCCACACAATTTATTTTTAACAGTGTTATGCTTCCTAAGCCACATGCAAGATTTGAAAATGCATTTCCTGCAGAAGTGAAAAAAAAAAGAAAAAGAAAAGAAACCATTTACAAGATCAAGAGAAATAGTTCTGAATCATAAGAACACATTTATTGGGTTTGATTACCATCTCTTATTGCAACTTAGATAACATCCAGACGACTCAAAGGGTCAGAGGTTAGTCTTAGCAGGGAATGTAGTAGTGTAATTGCTATTTGAAGATTATGATTTTTAACTACAGTAAGCGTGCCACCTTGCTCATGCTTATTTCCATGTAGTTAACAATTTTGTGTTGTAAAGTTTCTAGAAGTGCTGCTGTAGCACCGTTTTTAAACCAAGCTTGCCTTTGACAACTTGGCTTAATCTTTCAGCTGGTGCTTTTGTTTAGATTGAGTCTTGAACCATCCAGGAAGTTCATAACAGTGGAAGTTTTCAGGAGTCAAAGTGTTAACTTTTAAGACATTATTGTAAAATGAATGATTTATTTAAGCCATTCACTAATACATAAAAGAACACACTAGGAATCTTATAAGGAATATATATATATATATATATATATACATATAGTAAAAAGGATGTTCTTTAAATCACACCCCTTTAAGTAAACATATAATTTTTACATCGGTACCTACATTGAGCCTAATAGATCCCAGGCATCAAACACGTTATCTATTAAGTACTTCCCTGCATCAATTCAAATTACTACATCAAAGAATAATTCAACTTACCAATATATATATTAATAGTTTGTTTTTTCTGGGGTGGTATAATGCATTAAATGAAAAAGACCTCCTAAAATTTATGTGAAGAAATGACTTGGATTCTTATTTTATTTAATGGAAATATAAAATAAAATAGGTCCCACCTTAGCACGGGATTGTAAATGTTATTCACACAAATCCTTTGTAGTGTGTTATAGATTAGCCACTAATGTGTATGGCAGATTAGACAACTGTTAAGGAAATATTCCCTCTCTTTCATGTTACTTCTGTTGGAAAATAATACTTTCTTGGCCCTTTGAGACTGGATAGGCAATGCCACTTGCTTTACCCAAAATATATTACAGGATAAGACCAAGTAAAGCCTTGAAATGCACTTTTTCAATTGTAATTGTCAACATTGGCTGTTAACTTCCATGAGAAGAAAAATTTCAAGTAGTAGCTTCTTTAGAGAAGATAAAGAAAACATAGAGAAGACCTAGACTCAAACAATAGTTTAAAACCCGCTCCAGACTTTCACAGAATAGAACACTCAAATGCCAGTAGACTTACATAAATGCGAGAAAGAAAAAAAAGTTTTACTATTGGATATCATTCTGATAATATAATTGTTTGGTACAAATCAAAAGACAACAGATACAAAATTCCTTGCCAGGGAGTGTAGAGTAACAATCTAAATATGTGACATTGGCATGGGAAACGGGTAGGGAATAGTGAGGAAACTCTTACTGGAGGCTGAAAAATGATGACCTGTATTACATAGTTACAAAGCACTCCACAAAACTGCCACCTGAGTAACCGGGGGGACAGAATATTCACTTAATGAACTTGAAGTGTTGGGAGAGGATATTTTGAGTAAAATATTGAAATCATAAGTTGTTATTAGCAAATTTTTTGCTATTAATAGAATTTTAAAAGATACTGCAAGCAAGAGATGAGCTCAGAAAAATAATGGCTAGTTTCACAGATTTTAGAAGAAATAGAGTCTTCAGAAATTGTAGGTTTATAATGCAAAACTGTATTTCACCAGATCAAAAATGACATTAAAATATATAGTCTCAGATATCCAATACTCTGCTATTAAACATCACCTCAGGGAAAGATAAACTCAAATAATATTCATTGTACTCTTTATTAAGATCTATGAGGGTAATAAGGTGGTTACTAGATCCTTACAATTGAACAGATAGTCTCCCCAAAAAATTAAAAATGTGGTCCAGTAAAGTCTATAGAATCCATGAGGTACTTAATTAATCTAGAGACAGAGGCATAATTGTTGCTCTGACTTTCAGCATACAGAGTTGATTAGAATCACATACATGAAAAATCCATAAAACTTTCAGAGACTAATATTGGAGCTCTGGTGGCATAGTGGTTAAGAGCTACAGCTGCTTATCCAAAGGTCGGCAGTTCGAATCCACCAGGTGCTCCTTGGAAACCCTATGGAACAATTTTACTCTGTCCTATGGGGTCGCTATGAGTTGAAATTGACTCGACGGTGCCAGGTTTCTTTTTTTTTTTTTTTGGTTTTTAATATTGGCAAAAGTACTATAGCCTGGCATAAAAGAAACTGAGTTTGCTTAACATATAAAAATACCTCTGGGTCCCCTAATTTCTCCAGACAAAAAGAAGACTGCTAATAGTATTAATCCAAATGGCCTGAGGAGGGCAGATTTTCAAAGTTCGTTTAAGAACTTACAAATGAAGACTATAGAAAATGAATGATCTCCCAGAAGATAGTGTCATGAGTAATGAAAACAATGGGCTGTAGTGTCACATGTAAGGAGTAGAACAAGGGCCATTGTCTGTTTTACCTCACATTCTTCCCTCTTTTATTTTTTTCCCTTGACTAGGTATAATTACTGTGGTTATTCTGTTCATGTTCTATCCCTGGTTGATTGAATGTGTGGAGGGCAAATTACTTGTCTTTATACTTCAAAAGTCCCTAAGGAAAAAGGAACCACATGAAGAAAGTGAAAGGTCATTAAAACGACAGGAAAGAAGAAAAAGACCAAAGAGGATGATGACATAAGAGACTCTGAAACTTGGTTTTAAGCACCAAGTAGCTAAAGGGAATAGAAGAAATGATGAAGTAAAAGAATTGAGTAGGTAACTTCAAAGGGTAGCTTGAAAAGTCAAGGTAAATTATTATGATGAAACATACAAAGACCTAGAATTAAAAAACCAAAAAGGAAGAACACAAACAGCATTTCTTAAGCTGAAAGAACTAAAGAGAAAATTCAAGCCTTGAGTTGCATTACTGAAGGATTCTATGAGTAAAAAGAAAAAAACAAAAAAAGAACACCACAAGAAGCATAAAAGATGGAAGGAATATACAGAATCACTGTACCATTGTTGGTCAATGTTTAACTATTTCATGATATAGCATATGATTGACAACTGCTGTAACTGAAGGAAGAAGTTCAAGCTGCATAGCAGAAAAGACATTGGAGAAAAACAAGGCTTCAGAAATTGACAGAATACCATCTGACGTGCTTCAACAAACAGTAGCAACACTGGAAGCACTTACTATTCTATGTCAAAGAATTTGGAAGTGAGCTACCTAGCCAACTGACTGGTGGAAATCTGTATTTGTGAGCATTCTAAAGATGAGTGATCAAATGGAGTGCAGAAGTTATCCAACAGTATAATTAATATCGCTTGCTAACAAACTTTTGCTGAAGGTAATTAATAAATGACTGTGGCCATACATCAAAAGGAAACTACCATAAGTTCAAGATGGATTTAGAAAAGGATTATTAACCAGGAATATCATTCTGATGCAAGATAGGTCTTTCTGAAAAATGAGAATACCAGAAAGATGTTTACCTGTGTTTTATCAGCTTTTTGAATGCATTCTACTGTATCTATCATAACAAATTATCAATAACACTACTAAGAAAAGGGATTCCGTAACACTTAACTGTGCTCATGCAGTACCTGAACATGGATCAAGAGGTAATCATTTGAACAGAACAAGGGGATATTGCATGGTTTAACACTGGAAAAAATGTGTGGCAAATCTGTATACTTTTTCTTTATGTTTTCAATTTGTGTGCTGAACAAATAATCCAAGAAGCCGGACTATATAAAGAAGAATGTGGCATAAGAATTGGAAGAAGCCTCTTTTAACAACCTGCAATATTTAGATGACACCACCTTATTTGCCAAAAAATAATGATTTGAAACACTGTTGGAAGTCAAAGACTACAGCCTTCAGTATGGATTACACCTAACCTTGAAGAAACAAAAATCTTCACAACTGGACTGATAAACAACGTCACAATAAAGGGAGAAAAATTTGAAGTTGTCAATGATTTCATCCTAGTTGGATCAATAGTCAACACTCATGGAAGCAGCTATCAAGAAATCAGATGATGAATTGAATAGGACTAATCTGCTGCAAAAGATCTCTTTAGAGTTTTAAAAGCAAAACTTATGATGACTAAGGTGCGCCTCAGCCTAACCATTTATTTTTCAATTGCCTCATATACATGTGAAAGCTGGGCAATGAAAAAGGAAGACCAAAAAAGAACTGATGTGTTTGAATTGTGGTGTTGGTGAAGAATATTGAATACACAATGGACTGCCAAATAAATTAACATTTCAGTCTTAAAAGAAATACATCAAGAATGTTCATCAGAAGAGAGAGTAATGAGACTTCGACTTGCTTACTTCGGGCATATCATCATGAAAAACCAATCCCTGGAAAAAGACACCATACTTGGTAAAGTAGAGGGTCAGTGAAAGTGAAGGAAACTCTCAGTGAGATGAACTGACACAATAGTTGCAACAATGGACCCAAGCATACCAAAGTTCATAAAGATGATGCATCACTGGGAAACATTTTGTTCTGTTATACTTAAGGTCAACATAAATCGGGGCCAACTCTACAGCAACTAACAACATATATATACTTATTGTTGATATATACATACATGTCCTCATCCAATAAGGTTATAATAGATTTCAGAAATCCTAATCAGAGAATGAGACATAGTGGATTTAGGCATGTAGCACTTGACAATCATGAAAATCCTCAAAAGCAAAGAAAAAATTCTCTAAGCTGTTAAAGGATTGGCTCCACCGAAAGCTATAAGGCTAATGAAAACATGAGAAGGAACTATATCATATATGGAGAAATTGCTAATGACATGGATTGAGGATCAAACACAAAAGCTAATCCCTCTCAGCATGTTGATGATCATTGCTAAGGCACAAGCTTGTTTGAGATGCTTAAAGAAAATGCCAGACCAGAGTACTATATCAAGTTTAGTGCTATCTCCGGGTGTTTTCAAGCACATCAAACAACGTTTTTCGCTGCATAATGTGAAAGTGAGTGGTGAGTCTGCAAGTACTGATCTGAAGACAGCAGAAGAATTTGTTGAAACTTTAGATAAACTAATTGTAGACAGAGGTTATTTGCCCCAGCAAATTTTCATATGGACAAAATCTCCTTATTCTGGAAGCAAATGCCTGAAAGGACCTTCATGCATAATATGGTATTCCCAAAATACCCAAATCATATGCTGCCCTATTTCACAGAACATATTGTGGACGTTAAGTAGTACATGACTGTATGTGTGTATATATATATATATATATATATATATATATATGTGTGTGTGTGTGTGTGTGTGTGTGTATATATATACACATATATATATATTTGTCTCTTTTAATTTCAAGCTGTAATTAATTCATTGATATCGTATGTATATTAATATTTTGAAATGCCCTATCTGTTCATTTTTAATTTTCTATTTCAGATCAACATATTTAAAAGGACTGGAATGCATTTAAAATCAATTGTCTATCATTACTTTCCATCATCAATCTTCTTTTTTTTAACAAAGATTAGTTTATTTCAAGAGGAGATATATATAAGGGATTTCTGAGAGTAAATGGTCCTTCACTATCACTTTCTAGTACACCAGTTCACATAACAGAGAAATATGAAGAAAATAACACTAATTTAAAATTATTTGTAAAATTTTTGAATTCCTCTAAAGTCTCAGCATAATTCAACAAACATTTGCTGAATATGTTCTATATGCTAAGAACAGTAAGAATATAAATTATAAAGAATTTGAAATTAGTATCAGTACAAGTTAATAGCAATGCTGGAATCTGTAAAATAAATTGGAGAAAAAAATCTCCTAAATGATTAATCAATTAATCAGAAACAAAAAAACTTGAATAAGAACTTAAAAACTAATTAATTCCTTTTTAATAATTTTAATAATTAGATATGTTATTAACTTGCTTTGTATCCAAAAGACTTAATTCACAAGAAATATAAAAAAATGTTTTGGAATTCAACATTTTTTTAATATTATTTCTCAGCATTACAGCAGAATGCTCCTTAGAAGCAAGAATGTTGAGACTATGTCTCACATACTTTGGACATGTTATCAGGAAGGATCAGTCCCTGGAGAAGGACATCATGTTTGGTAAAGTAGAAGGTCAGTTAAAAAGAGGAAGACTCTCAATGAGATGGACTGACACAGTGTCTGCAACAATGAGGTCAGGCATAACAATGATTGTGAAGATGGCACAGGACTGGGCAGTGTTTCGTTCTGTTGTGCATAGGGTCGCTATGAGTCAGAACTGACTGGATGGCACCTAACAACAACAACAACAATTCAGCAGATAGCAAAAACAAACAACAATAGTAACAACAAATCACAGTTCACATTTACTTTATACCTAGAACAAATATTTCCTAAATGAAAAAAAGACTTTTATGAAGTTGTAATTTTTAATGTTTTAAAATGTATAGTGTAATAATTTTTCATGTTTAATTGTTGTCATCTAAAATTAGCAAAGGGGAGGTGGGGCCAAGATGGCAGAGTAGTCAGATGCTTCTGGTGGTCCTTCTTACAACAAAGACCTGAAAAAACAAGTGAATTGATTATGTATAACAATCTGGGAGCCCTGAACATCAAAGGCAAAGTTGAGGAATCAGACTGAGTGGCAGGGGGAGGGAGAGATGGTTTGGAAGTAGCAAGGAGTTGCCAGACCTGACCCAGTGGGAACCAGAGCCCTTCAGCCCGGATCAGATCAAGGGTGAGCGGTGAGCAAGAAGTGGCACTTGGGAGATGTTTTCCATACTGGGAGAGACCCAGAGGCAGAGAGTTTACTTGGCCATCCAGAACCAGTGAGAAGCAGCCCTCGAATGGCAAAAGATAAATATTTGAATCAAGCCTACTGGGTGGATCAAAAACACCCCAGTTAGGGGAGAAACCTCTCTCCCATTTACCTCCCCAACCCCTGTGCTGCACTGGGTTCAGGATGGCTTCAGCGATTGCTGAGTCCCCTGGGCTGGAAGTAGGACCCACCACTAGAACATGGGACAGAGCAACCAGATATCAACCCAGACAGGGAAGTCAAAAAAGAAATCAAAGCTAAAACACTGAAAATAAGGAAACAGAGATGTCAATACAGAAAGATGACAACATTAAAACAAAATAGAGGAACTAAAAAATGTAGATGTAGATTTTTCACATAGAGAGGAAGACAAGTTGATATAAAGAATTAAAAGACTGGTATAAACTTAGAAAAATAGGGGTAAATATTAAGGTAACCACAAAGGAAACTAACAATCCTACACATCAAAATAAAAAACTAGAAAAATGTAAAGACTCAGCAAAAACAAAATCAACAACAATGAAAAAGATGAAAAGAAAGTACATAAAGAAAAATAACTCAGCACAGGAAATTAAGCGGAACAAGGAAACTGTCAACAACACACAAAAAAAGACATCAAAATAACAGCACTAAACCCATACCTATCAATAATTACTCTGAATGTAAATGGACTAAATGCACCAATAAAAAGACATAGAGTGACAGATTGGATTAAAAAAAACACAATCTGTCTTTATGCTGCCTACAAGGGATACACCTTAGACTAAACGACACAAACAAACTAAAACTCAAAGGATGGAAAAAATATATATCAAGCAAAAAACACTCAAAAAAGAGCAGAAGTGGCAATTTTAATCTCTGACAAAATAGATTTAAAAAAAAAAATCCAGAACAAAGGATAAGGAAGGACGCTATATAATGATTAAAGGGTCAATACACCAGTAGGACTTAACCATAATAAATATTTACACGCCCAATGACAGGGTGGCAAAATACATAAAACAAACTTTAACAACATTGAAAAGAGAGATAGACAACTCCACAATAGTAGTAAGAGATTTCAACACATCACTTTTGGTGAAGGACAGAACATCCAGAAAGTAGCTCAGCAAAGACACGGAAGGTCTAAATGCTAAGATCAACCAACTGGATCTCATAGACATATACCTAACACTCTACCCAATAGCAACCAAGTATACTTTCTTTTCTAATGCACATGGAACATTCTCCAGAATAGACCACATGTTAGGCCACAAAGCAATCCTTAACAAAATCCAAAGCATTGAAATATTACAAAGCATCTTTCCTGACCATAAAACTGTAAAAGTAGAGATCAGTAACAGACAAACCAAGGGAAAAAATCACACACATGGAAACTGAACAACACCTTGCTCAAAAAAAACTACTGGATTATAGAAGAAGTTAAGGATAGAATAAAGAAATTCATCGAATCAAATGAGAATGAAAACACATCCTCCCAGAAACTCTGGGACACACGAAAAGCAGTGCTCACAGGTCAGTTTATGGCAATAAATGCACATGTCCAAAAAGAAGAAAAGGCCAAAATCAAAACATTAACCCTACAAATGGAACAAGTAGAAAGAAAGCAGCAAAAGAAGCCCTCAGGGACTGAATTGCTGGGCAGAGGGTGGTGGGGACCATGGTCTCAGGGAACATCTAGCTCAATTGGCATAACACAGTTTATAAAGACAATGTTCTACATTCTACCTTGGTGAGTAGTGTCTGGGGTCTTAAAAGCCTGTGAGCAGCCATCTAAGATACTCCACTGGTCTCATCCCTTCGGGAGCAAGGAAGAATGAAAAGAACAGGATACAAGGAAAGATTAGTCTGAAGGACTGATGGACCACAGCTACCAAGGCCTCCACCAGACTGAGTCCAGTACAGCTCTATGGTGCCCGGCTACCACCACTGCCTGCTCTGACCAGGATCACAACAGAGGGTTCTGGACAGAACTGGAGAAGGATGTAGAACAAAATTCTAACTCACAAAAAAAAAAAAGACCAGATTTACTGGCCTAAAGGAGACTGGAGAAACCTCGAGAGTATGGCCCCCAGACACCCTTTTAGCTCTGTGGTAAAGTCATTTCCGAAGTTCACTGTTCAGCTGGGGAGTGGACAGCCCCATAAAACCAAATGGGACTAATGAGGCACAGCAGTCCAGGGACAAGGGCCAGAAGGCAGAAAAGGACAGGAAATCTGGTGATAGGGAACCCAAGGTTGAGTAAGGATAGTGTTGATGTGTTGTGAGGTTGTTAATCATTGTCACAGGGAAACATGTGTACTAACTGTTAAATGAGAAACTATTCTGTAAGCCTTCATTTAAAGTGAGAATAGCAGCACAATTGGAAGAGTGTAGTCGATGTCACTGAACTATTCATGTAGAAATTTTTGAAATGGTGTATCTTTGGCTATGTATATTTTCACCAAAAAAAAAAAAAAAAAGGTTGAGAAGTGAGAGGGTTGACATGTTGTGGGGCTGTTAACCAATGTCATAAAACAATATGTGTACTACTGTTTCATGAGAAACTATTTGTCTGTAAGCCTTCACCTAAAGTACAATAAAAAAAAAAAAAGAAGAAGAAGAAGCCCTCAGGCTCCAGAAGAAAGGAAATAATAAGAATTAGAGCAGAACTAAATGAAATAGAGAATAGAAAAACAATTGAAAGAGTTAACAAGACCAAAGCTGGTTCTTTGAAAAGATCGACAAAATTAATAAACCATTGGGCAAACTGACAAAAGAAAAACAGAAGAGGAAGTAAATAACTCATATATAAATGAGATGGGTGACATCACAACAGATCCAACTGAAATTAAAAGAATCAGAACTGAATACTATGAAAAATTGTACTCCAAAAATTATAAAACTAAGAAGGAATGGACAAATTTCTAGAAACTCACTACCTACCTAAACTAACACAAACAGAGATAGAACAACTAAATAAACCCATAGCAAAAGAAGAGATTGAAAGCGTAATTAAAAAAACTCCCAACAACAAAAAGCCCTGGCCAAGATAGCTTCACTTGAGAATTCTATCAACCTTCCAGAGAAGAGTTAACACAACTACTACTGAATGTATTTCAGAGCATAGAAAAAGATGGTGTCTTAGTCATCTCGTGCTGCTACAACAGAAATACCACAAGTGGATAGTTTTAATGAAGAGAAGTTTATTTCCTCATAGTCAAAGTAAGCTAAATGTCCAAATTCAGGGCATTAGCTCCAGGGGAAGCCTTTTTCTCTCTGTTGGCCTTCTTCTCTTCAGTGTTCCCCCAGACTAGGAGCTTCTCTGCGCAGGGACCCCAGTCCAAAGGACGCACTTTGCTCCCGGCACTGCTTTCTTGATGGTATGAGGTCCCACTGTCTCACTGCTCACTTCGGTCTTTTATATCTCAAGAGATTGCCTCAGGATACACTCTAATATTGTAGATCCAGTCCTGCCTTACTAACACAACTGCTACCCATCCTCCCTTATTAACATCATAGAGGCAGGATTTACAACATATAGGAAAATCATACAGTACCAGGAATCATGGCCCAGCCAAACTGTTACACACATTTTTTGGGGGGAGTATAATTCAATCCATGACAGATGGAATACTCCCAAACTCATTCTGTGAAGCCAGCATAACCCTGATACCAAAACCAGGTAAGGACACCACAAAAAAAGAGAATTACAGACCAATATCCCTATGAACATTGATGTAAAAATCCTCAACAATATTCTAACCAATAGAATTCAGCAACATATCAAAAAAGTAACTCACCATGATCAAATGGGATTTATACCAGATGTGCAGGGGTGGTTCTGCATTAGAAAAACAACCCATGGAATCCATCACATTAATAAAACAAAAGACAAGAGCCAGATGATCTTATCAATCGATGCAGAAAAGGCATTTGACAAAGTTCAACACCGATTCATGATAAAAACTCTCAACAAAATAGGAATAGAAGAGAAAATCCTCAATATAATTAAGGGCATTTATACAAAGCCAACAGGCAACATCATCTTAAATGGAGAGACTTTGAAAGCATTCCCCTTGAGAACAGGAACGAGACAAAGATGCCCTTTGTCACCACTCTTATTCAACAGTGTGCTGGAGGTCCTAGCCAGAGAAATTAGGCAAGAAAAAGAAATAAAAATCATCCAAATTTGTAGGGAAGAAGTAAAAGTATGTCTCTTTGCAGATGATATGATCTTATCTAAAGAAAACCCCAAAGAATCCACAAGAAACCTTCTGGAACTAATAGAAGATTTCAGCAAAGTATCAGGATACAAGCTAAACATACAAAAATCAGATGGATTCCTCTACACCAACAAAGAGAACTTTGAAGAGGAAATCACATAATCAATACCATTTACAATAGCCCCCAAGAAGACAAAATACTTAGGAATAAGTCTAACCAAAGATGTAAAAGACTTATATAATGAAAACTACAAGACACTACTGCAAGAAACCAAAAGAGACCTGCATAAGTGGAAAAACTTACCTTGCTCATGGATAGGAAGACTCAACATTGTGAAAATGTCTATTCTACCCAAAGCACAGATACAAAGCAATCCCGATCAAAATTCCAATAGCAGTTTTCAATAAGATGGAGAAACAAATCACCAATTTCATATGGAAAGGGAAGAGGTCCTGGATAAATAAAGCATTACTCTAGAAAAAGAAAAAAGTGGAAGGCCTCACACTACCTGATTTTAGAACCTATTATACCACCACAGTAGTCAAAACAGCCTGGTACTGGTACAACAACATATACATAGACCAATGGAACAGAATTGAGAATCCAGACATAAATGCATCCACCTAAGAACAGCTGATGTTTGACAAAAGCTCAAAGTCCATTAATTGGGGAAAAGACAATCTCTTTAACAAATGGTGCTAGCATAACTGGATATCCATCTGCAAAATACTGAAACAAGACCCATACCTCACACCATGCACAAAAACTAACTAAAAATGGATCAAAGACCTACATATAAACTCTAAAACAATAAAGATCATGGAACTAAAAATAGGGACAAGGCTAGGAGCCCTAATTCATAGCATAAACAGTATTTGAACCATAAGAAACAATGCACAAACACCAGAAGAGAGACTAGATAGCCAGGGGCTCCTAAAAATCAAAAACTTATGCTCATCAAAAGACTTCATCGAAAGAGTAAAAAGACAAGCTATAGTCAGGGAAAACAAATTTGGCTACAACAAATCTGATCAGCATCTAATCTCTAAAATATACAAGATACTTCAAAACCTCAACAACAAAAAGACAAATAACCCAATTAAAAAATGGGCCAAGGATATGAACAGACACTTTGCCAAAGAAGACATTCAGGTGGCTAACAGACACATGAAGAAATGCTCACCATCTTCAGCCATTAGAGAAATGCAAATCAAAACTACAATGAGTTACCATTTCACCCTAACAAGGCTAGCATTAATCCAAAAAACACAAAATAATAAATGTTGGCGTGGTTGTGAAAAGACTGGGACACTTATACCTTGTTGGTTGGACTATAAAATATTACAACACTTTGGAAATTGATTTGGCACTTCCTTAAAATCTAGAAATAGAAGTACCATACAATGCAGCAGTCCCACTCCTTGGAATATATCCTAGAGAAATAAAAGCCATCACACGAATAGAGACATGCACAACCATGTTCATTGCAGCACTATTCACAATAGCAAAAAGATGGAAACAACCTAGGTGTCCATCAATGGACGAATGGATAAACAAATTATGGTATAGTCACACAATGGAATACTACGCAACGATAAAGAACAACGATGAAGCCGTGAAACATCTTATAACATAGAGGGCATTATGCTGAGTGAATTTAGTCAGTCACAATTGGACAAATATTGTATAAGATCACTATTATAAGAACTCAAGAGAAGGTTTAAACACAGAAGAAAACATTCTTTGATGGTTATGAGGGTGGATAGAGAGGGAGAGGGTTATTCACTAACTAGAAAATAGACAAAAATTATCTTAGGTGAAGGGAAGGACAGCACACACTACAGGGGAAATCAGCACAACAGAACTAAATCAAAGCTAAGAAGTTTCCTGAATACAGTCAAACACTTTGAGTGATAGAGTAGCAGGGGCGGGAGTCTGGGGATCATGCTTTCAGGGACATCTAGGTCAATTGGCATAACAAAACTTATTAAGAAATGTTCTGCATCCTACTTTGGTGAGTGGCGTCTGGGGTCTTAAAAGCTAGCAAGTGGCCGTCTAAGATGCATCAATTGGTCCCAACCACCTGGAGTAAAGGAGAATGAAGAACACCTAAGATACAAGGAAAGTATTAGCCCAAGAGACAGAATGGGCCACATAAACCAGAGACTTCATCAGCCTGAGACCAGAAGAACTAGATGGTGCCCAGCTACCACCAATGACCACCCTGACAGGGAACACAACAGAGAGTCCCTGATGGAGCAGGGGAAGGGTGGGATGCAGAACTCAAATTCTAGTAAAAAGAGGAAATTTAATGGTCTGACCGAGAGTGGAGGAACCCCAGAAAACCCCCAGACTCTCTGTCAACCCAGAACTAAAACAATTCTTGAGGCCAACTCTTCAGACAAAGATTGGATTGGACTGTGGGACATAGAATGATACTTGCGAGGAGTGTGCTTCTTGGCTCAAGTAGATATATGAGACTAAAAGGGGTGGCTTCTGTCCGGAGGTGAGATGAGAAGGCAGAGAGGGTTAGGAGCTGGTGAATGGACACCAGAAATCAGAGGTGGAAGGGAGGAGTGTGCTGTCACAGTATAGGGAGAGTAATTAGGGTCACACAGCAATGTATGTATAAATTTTGTATGAGAGACTAACTTGAATTGTAAACTTTCACTTAAACTACAACAGTTAAAATAAAATAAAAAATAAAATTAGCAAAGGTATGAGTTGTCTAACATGACCATTGATTGAAACACCTGTATCAGGAGTAGGGACAGTTGAAGCATCATTGCCTATTTGGGGTATTCTTCACAAGTATTTGTTATTGAATTCTGGAGCATTTGTTGGTCTGTTCAAATGTACTGTTTACTGCATATAACATAAAAAAATGTTTGCCTTTCATTTACTAATTAGGTAATATAGAACTCTTATAAATGACCCAAATAGAAAAGTCATGTTTTTAAAACCATCTGTGGTCTATTATGAATGTTTGAGAAATGCTTTAATTTAACTGCATTTCCTTTAATACTTAATTTGAAAAGGGAAGATGAGTTTTCTTGACAATTTATTATTTTGGATGGCATCAGTACTTATTTATTAACAAGGGATAATTCTAAATTTCTTGCTATAATGCAGTATTCTCAGTGTTTAAGGAAAAGTACTAGTTTAATATTTAGATTTATTTTATTAACCAATGTTTTATTGCCTTAAAATTTTATGAAGTGAAATGGAATCATTTTAAATGGTATTACTCCTTGCTGATTTATATTTCACTATTTATTATGGGCATTTGATGTGCATTTCATCATTTTAAGTACAAAGAAGAGCACCATTCTTTTATTTTACATTGATTAAGGCATCCTATGGGATTCGGAGAAGCTTTCCCTTATTTCTATTTTCGATTTGTATAACAATGTCTACAATAAAGCAATAAGGCATTTACATTTGCCTTATTAATGTTTTTTTCCCTAGTTAATTCATTGTATTACTTAAGTAGTTATAATATTCAAGAAAATAAAGTATAAACGTTCATTACACCTCATAAAACATTTAATAAAACATTTATATAGTTTTCTGTATCATTTTGATAAATAAAATTTAAAGATTAACAAATCTCACTTAAAATTTCTTTTGGTTTTAGCTCAGACATTTAAGGAACTTAAAAACTAATGATTCTATTATTAACACGTGAAAATACTAGAAAAACTGAAATCAGTGACTATTCTTAGACCCACCGGAGAAATGAGATTACAGGGCAAACTGCCGTTCTGAAATCTCAAGAGACAATAACTTTCAGAGATCCAGCTCATAAACTGGTAGGAAAAGTTAGGTGGCAATTTTGATGAATTTCTGTATGCTGAGTGTGGACTATTGTGAGAGTGAGAAATTACTGGTGGCCATAGTCTAAGATTATCTACAGTTTTATAGGCCTTATCTCCAGACAATCCACGAGGTTCTTGAATGAAGACTGGAGAAAGATTCTCTAGTGAATGTGGCAGGGATGGGGAAAGTAATCATTGTGAAATACTCCCAGAGCCTTCTCCATAAAAAAGACTTACTCTCCAGTTGAATGGAATTTGCCAGAGCCTTATTCCAGATGGACTAAGGAAATTTTTCCCATTCTTTTTCCCTCCAGTTCTCTTATTTAATCTAAGGGGCAGGGGAATAAAAAAGAAAAACAAACAAACAAGCAGACACAAAACATAGTCAACAATAATCAGGACTTTAAAAACAGACTGAGAACACTGCAAGCGGAAAATGAGTAGGCTATACCATTGGAGATACAACGATGATGTCACAGGCCTGAGGCTCAGGTCTACTAAAAGGAAATTTAATGGGAAGATTATAAAGTGCTGCCTTTCCCCTATACCTTGCCACTACATCAAAAGGGTTCCAGTATGATAACAGTGATTTCAGCTAAAAGAGCAGCATGGCATAGAATGTCTTTGAGGAAGAGTACTTAGGGAAGCCCACATTCAAAAGAGGAAAGTCAAAAACAAGAACACTAGAGGAGTTTGTAACCACTGTGACCTATAGCTACAGCAAACAATAAAAAACAGCACAACTCCTAGCCATTTAACATAAATTTTCACACTAAAATTCTATTTAACTCAGTTTTTATTACTCAACGTAGAAAATCTGGCATTCAAATAATAATAATAAAGCATACCAAAAGGCAAATGAACAACCAAAACACAGTGTGAAGAAACAAAGCATACATCAGAAACCAGATTCAGACATGGCACACATGTTTGAATACTCAGACAAGGAATTTAAAATAACCATGATTAATATGTTCAGGGTTATAAGGGAAAAAATAGACAACATGCAAGAACAGATGGATGATATAAGCAGAGAAATGCAAAATCCAAGAAAAAAAATCATAGAGACATGAACACTCAGCCATTGCAGCGAGCACTCAACCATTGTGCCACCAGCTCCTTAGACTTCTTATTAGAAACCATGAAAATAAGATGAGAGTAGAGGAAAATATTTTAAAGGTAGAAAAAAAGAACAAATTATAAATCTATATCCACCAAAATTATGCTACAATATGGAAAAAGAAATAATGGTTTTGTCAGACAAACAAAACTATTGGAATTCATCACCAGCAGAACTTCCCTGCAAAAAAAGAAAAAAAGTTAAGAAAACTTTCTTCAAGAACCAAAAAACAACCAGAAGAACTAGATGGTGTCCTGCTACTACTACGGACCCCTCTGACTGGAATCACAATAGAGGATCCCAGACAGAACGGAGGAAAATTGTAGAACAAAAAATCAAATTCACAAAAAATATCAGACTTACTTACTTACAGAGACTGGAGGAACCCCTGAGACTATAGCCCTAAGACAACATTTTGAACTGGAACTGAAGCCATTTCTGGAGACTACCTTTCAGCCAAATCACAGACAGACCCATAAAATAAACAATAACACCTGAGAGGAATGTGTTCCTCAAAACGATCAATTATAAGGCATCAAAAGTGTGACATTTGTCCAAAAGTGAAGATGAGAAGGTAGGAAGGGTAGAAAATCAGAACAAAAGGAAGTGGGGAACCTAGGAAAGAAATGTAGAGAGTACTGAGACATTGTGGAGAATGAAACCAATGTTATGGAGCGTACAAACTATTGAACGGGAAACTAATTTGCTCTGTAAACTTTCACATAAGGCACAATAAAAATTAAAAAAAAAAAGTAGACTCTGACTTATGGCAACCCTACATGTGTCAGAGTAGAACTGTGCTTCATAGAGTACTCAGTGGCTGATTTTTTGGAAGTAGATTGCCAGACCTTTCTTCCAAAGCACCTCTGGGTGGACTCAAACCTCCAACCTCTCAATTGATATCCAAGCCCGCTAACCATTTGCACCACCCAAAGACTCCACACAGAACCACAGCTTATACTAACTGAGCACCTGTTGGCACCAAGCATTGTTCTAAATTCTTCATTTGGATTAGCCCTCTAGATCTGTGCTGTCCAGTACAGTAGCCACTGGCCACATGTGGCTACTGAGCACTTGAAATGTGACTAGTGTGACTGATGAAATGAATTTTTATTTTATTTTAATCCACTTAAAAACTGATTAATTCATTTAATTAATTCATTCATTTTTTGGAAAAGTATTAAATACGTTTGGACAACTTTGGTATCTACTTTTCAACTGTAAATTTCAGTAAAGCTAAATAGAGACCAAGTATTTCTGCTAAATATTTAGTGTCTGAATCAAGATGTACTGTAAGTGTGACATACACACTGGATTTTGAAGACTCTGTTCAAAGAAAATAATATCGAATCTCTTGTGAATTTTTTTTATATTGATTACCTGTACAAGTGATAACATTTTAAATATTTTGGTGAAATAAAATGTATTATTAACATTTAAAAAAAAAGAAAAGAAAATTATATAGGTAAGAAATTAGGATCTATTAAAAAAAAAAAAAGGACCAGAGAAGGAAAAAAGGTAAAATATAATATTTTTCTTAATCTGATTCAATATAAAAGATAATCATATATTTAATAGCAATAAGGGTGACATAGTTGGTATTATAATACATGGATAAGTGAAAGAAATGGCAATGGTATCACAAGGGATGGTAAAGAGAAGTTGAGAATACTTTGTTATAAGTTACCAGTACTATATGTGAAGCAATATACTGTGATACTTGAAGGCATATATAAATTAGTTGAAACATCACCAAGATGGCAGTGACAGCTTCCATGCCCATGATGTCCGAGGCAACATCAGAAGACAAGTAGAAGCTGTTGTAACTACACTTGTCAGAACTTCAGTAAACAGAGTTTAACAGTAACAGATAGAACACTGAATCAAGAAAGAGGTAACAGCAAAAAAAAAAAGAAAGGCAGAAAAGCTTTGTAGCTTTTTGTTACTGTACCATCTTACTCCTATGCCCTTTTTGGCAGAAAGATTGAAGGTGCAGTCCACATTTTTAGCTTAGGACCTTGATCCTGAGTTGTGAAAAGAATACATCGCAACCAATGTATAAATTACCAGGTTTGTATTAGAACCTGTTGGGAAGCTACCTAAAGAACTGAAGTAAACTGTGCATCTCTGTTTCACCTGTCTCTGAAGTGGTATAAAGGTAGGGGTGCTTTGGGCTTACTGAAAGGCCTGTAGCTGCCTAGAGAAAGAGAGGGCATTTGAGACACACAATGGAAAGATACGGCTAATGTCAAAAATCTGGAAAGAGGGTTCCTTTGGCAAGCTGAGGCATTCAGAAGATTCTGTATATACAATGGAATTTAGAAGTTACATGCATGCTGAGGGCAAGATGTATGCCCAGAAGACTAGGGAAATCCTGGGGATACTCTCTAGGCTGAGTATAAGACTGGAGACTGGAGTGCCCCAACACAGAGGCAACATGCAAGACTACAAAACGGTTTTTTTTTGGTTTGTTTGTTTTCTACTGTTTTTTTTTTTTCCCCTTAATTTTTGTCCTCTTTCTTCTTACCTTTTTTTTTTTTTTTTTTTTTTTTGAACTCCTAGTGTTTGAGGAGATCTCTATGTTCAGGACAGTAGCTGAACACAAGTTAAAAGAAAAAATACTTCAGATCTGAACAGACACTTCACCAAGGAAGTGATACTTGAAAGTACATATAAATTGGTTGTGGCAAACTAGCATCTGAAGAAATGCTCAACATCATTTTTAATTAGAGAAATACAAATTAAAACAACAGTGATGTACTTAAAATACAAAATAACCGATGATATCAATTTCTTGCAAAGATAAAGAGCAACAGGATTTCTCATTCATTTCCATTGGGAATGCAAAATGGTACATCATCTTTGGAAAACAGTATACCAGTTCCTTATAAACCTAAATGTAGTCTTTCCATATGATCCAGCAGTCATGTTCCTATATATTTACTAAAGTGATTTGAAAAAATATACGTACATGAAAAACCTATATTCATATGTTTTGTTGCTGTTATTAGGTGCTGTCAAATTGGTCCAACTCATAGTGACCCTATATACAACAGAATGAAACAGTGCCTGATCCTGCACCATCCTCACAATCTTTGCCATATTTAAGCCTATTATTGCAGCCACTGTGTCAATCCATCTCATCAAGGATTTTCCTCTTTTTTGCTGACATTTTACCTTACCAAGCATGATGTCTTTCTCCAGGGACTAGTCTTTCCTGATAACATGTCCAAAGTACCTGAGATTAAGTCTCACCATCCTCACTTCCAAGGAGCTCTCTGGCTGTTCTTTTTCCAGGAGACACTTGTTCATTCTTCTGGCAGTCAATAGTATACTAAATATTCTTCACCAACACCATAATTCAAATGCATTGATTCTTCTTCATTCTTCCTTATTCGTTGCCCAGCTTTCGCATGCATATGAGGCTATCGAAAATATCGTGGCTTCGGTCAGGCACTCCTTAGTTCTCAAAGTGACATCTTTGCTTTTCGACACTTTAAGGAGGTCTTTTGCAGCTGCTTTGTCTAATGCAATACATTGTTTGATTTCTTGACTTCTGCTTCCATGGGCATTGACTATGGATCCAAATAAAATTCATATGTTTAGAGTAGCTTCATTAACAATCACTGGAACTCTGGAGACAACCCAGATGTTCCTCAGGGGTGAATGGATAAACAAATTGTGGTACATCCTTACAAGAAAATACCTTTCAACTCTCAACCAATTACAATTGATGGCTGAGTCTTCAATGGGTATTGCTAAGTGAAGGAAGATAGTTGGATATGGTTAAAGTTTGTAGGTTAATGTTTATATGGCATTCTTGAAAATTCAACTGTACAGACTATAAACAAATTAGTGATTGTTATGGGCCAGTGGAGGAAGAGTGATCCTTAATGTAAGCAAATTAAAAAAAAAAATCATTGAAAAGGCCAGGATATCCCAGGATGAAGTGCAAACTATGACAGAAGAATCTAACTGCATTACAAATAAATGAAACAACCTTACACAAGGGAGTGGGGAGGGACAAGTGCTGACCCCGAAATTTTGGAAGAGAGTATACTGTAAGCATATAAGACAAAGGCAAGAGAGGTGAAGCAGATGGAGAAATGAGTGGACCCTCCCAATCACACCCCCAGTAACTAACCCACAGAACTATGAATAAAAACAAGCACAGACTGAGATCTTAGAACACTGGATGGCCAGTGAGGTGTTGGAGAGTCAGGGCAAGCCCAGAAGTGGGAGAGATGTGGAGTGGGTACAGCATAGAAGCTTGGAGAACCTACCAGCTAACATCGGGAACACTCACTCATTGCAGCTATTTTGGGACGAGGCTGGGCAACGTCCCAAATAGGAAACACAGACAGGGAGCTAATTTGAGGAAGCTGTAGTATGATTTTTTTAAGGCAGGGCTAAGTGGCCATGGAAGTTCACGGGCAACGCAATTGGGAGTGGGCAAAGGAAGACCATGGTGCTGCAAGAGAGTGCCACTGAATCTCACTGAAGCCTAAGGGGGATGGGCTGTAGGACTGAGAGGGGCTACAAAGGCAGCAGAGCAAGGGGAATACCTCAGACTGATGGATGACACAGAGGGAAAAAGCTTCACACCCACAATAAGACACTGTGGGAGAGGTCATGCAGGGGCACCCATGAGGTAAAGACATAGAGAACCCCTCACTCACACCACAGGAAATCGAGCCCCACTGCTTACATCAGCTTCTGTTACCAGCTAAACCAGCACCCTGTGCTTGAATATTGTATTCCAGAGATCAGGCATCCAGAACTCCTGAGACAGCACTGAAAAATCATAAGGATAACAGTGCCCTCTAGTGGTTCTCAGAAGATAACAAGTCCACTGCTACTGGGTCAATTCGGACTCATAACAACCACGTGGAGGGCTATGAGTCTGGGGAGGCTGGATACCACATTTTTCTCCTACAGAGCTACTCGTGGGTGCGAGCCACAGCCTTTCAGTTGGCAGCTGGACGTTTAGCTGCTGTGCCACCAGGGCACCCAATCAGAAAATTTTCCAACAAAAATCAGGAGATAACACTCAACAGCAGAGTTAAACAGACAGGAGATAGAATGAAACAACTAGAAGACAAAATAACTGAACTTATCAAATCCCAAGAGAAACAAAAGAAAATCAAAGAAACACAAAAGGAAATATGGGAGTCAATTAAGAAATCTAAGATTAGAGTTACTGGAATACCAGAGCACCCTGACAATAATAAAGGCACAGAAACAATTTCCCAAGAGATAATCAGAATTTCCCAGAGCTGAAGAGAGAACCAAGCCTGCAAATACAGGAAGCTACAAAAGCCTTAATCAGAAGAGACCCTAAAAGAACAACTCCACGCCATGTCCAAACAAAAGTCTTGAAAACCAGTCAAGCAGAGAATTCTGAAAGCAGCAATAGAAAAATGAATATAATATATCAAGAATCTTTCATAAGAATCAGTGCAAATTTCTCCAACCAAGAATTCTTTATACAGCAAAGCTGTCATTCAAAAATGAGGGGGAAATCAAGACATTCCCAAACAAACAGAAGCTCTGAGAAATTGCCACTACCATACCAGCTTTGCAAGTATTACTCCAGGGAGTACTCCAAAAGGAAAGATAAGAGCATTAAATAAATACTCATATCTATACATGGAAAAAAATAAATAAATAAAAAATAAGAGAGCTCGCCAAAAAACACAACAACACAGGCAATCGTAAGGACCAAGTATATGATACTGTCAGGCAATAAACTCAATAATTAAATTCTTCAAACAATACATCAAGTCTGTAAGAAATAAATAGAAAATAAACTTATCTAATATAGATGTTAATAGAGACACACAAAGAGAAATGGGAGAGGGAGGAGCATATCAGGAAAAGATTTATTATGTTAAGATTGTGCATTTACAATTGTTCATGTTGGCAATTGTAAGTTGTGTAATAAAATATATGTGATAACCATTAAGAAATCACCAAGAAAAAACATTCAGAAGAAAAGAAGAAAGCAAAAAGACTCATCACAAGAAAGCAGCCAAATACAAACAAAACAGAAATAATAGAATTTAAAAAAGATACAAAACATTCAAAAAATAAGTAGCAAACTGAGTGAGGTACACACTTGTTTTCAGTAATAACCTTACTGTAAATAGTCTAAACATCTCATGCAAAAGGCAAAAAGTGGCAGAATGGATTAAAAAAAAAGAAAAACAATATCTATCCTTTTGGTGTCTACAAGAAACACACCTTAGACATAAGGACACAAACAGACTGAAAATAAAAGGATAGAGAAAAATATGCCATTCAGCCAGTAAACAAAAAACAACAGGTGGGGCCATATTGATATCAGATAAAATAGACTTTATATCAAAATCTAAGAGAGATAAAGAAGCACATTACAAAATAATAAAAGGGTCATTTCAGCAAGAAGACATAACAATTGTAAATAAATACATACCAAAGAGCTATGCACAAATATACATGAAATAAATGCTGCCTAATATGAAAGGAGAAATAGACAACTCCACAATAATAGTGGGAAACTTCAACATGCTACTTTTACAGACAGAACATCTAAAAACAAGATCACTAAACACACTAAGACTTAAATAAAACCATAAGCCAATTGGACCTAAGGAACATGTATAGAACATCCTACCCATCATCGGAATAATTCACATTTTTCTCCATTGCACATGGATCCTTTTCCAGAATAGACTATATGCTAGGACACAAAACAAGTCTCAACAAATTTAAAAAGATTGAAATTATACAAAACATCTCCTCTCACCATAACTGTATGAAGCTAGAGATCAATAACAGGAAAAATCAGTAAAAAATAAAATAAAATAAAATACATGCTTGGAAAATAAATAATACACTGCTAAAAAATGTTGAGTCATAGAAGAAATCAAAATTGAAATTAAAGAACTCCTAGAATCAAATGAAAATAAAAATACAACATATCTCCAAAAGACTAATGGGCCACAGTTACCACAGCCTCCACCAGACTGAGTCCAGCACAGCTAGATAGTGCCCAGCTACCACCACTGACTGCTCTGACTAGGAACACAACAGACAGTCCTGGACAGAGCTGGAAAAGGATGTAGAACAAAATTATAACTCATGAAAAAAAGACCAGATTTGCTGGCCTGACAGACTGGAGAAAGCCTGAGAGTATGGCCCCAAGACACCCTTTTAGCTCAGTGGTGAAGTCACTCCTGAGGTTCACCATTCAGCCAGGGATTGGACAGCCCCATAAAACAAACCAGGACTAATGAGGCACAGGAGTCCAGGGGCAAGGACTAGAAGCCAGGAGGGGACAGGAAAGCTGGTGATAGGGAACCTAAGGTTGAAAAGAGACAGTGTTGACATGTCTTGGGGTTGTTAACCACTGTCATAGGGCAATATGTGTACTGTTTAATGAGAAACTATTTGTTCTGTAAACCTTGATCTAAGGTACAAAAAAAAAAAAAAAAAGAATTATCTATGTGAGATCAAATTGACAACAGCGACTCAAAAGCTTTGATGGGGGCAGTGAGTTGAAGATAATGGTGATGGAATAATTGGGAAAAGGATAGTGAGAATAGCAGCACAACTGGAAGAATGTAATTGATGTCACTGAATAGTACATGTAGAAATTTTTGAAATGGTGTAACTTTGGCTATGTATATTTTCACCAAACAAAAAAAAATGTTCCTCTAAGGTTGAGAAGGGAAAGTGTTGACATGTCGTGGGGTTGTTAACCAATGTCATAAAACAATATGTGTACTGACTGTTTAATGAGAAAGTGTTCTGTAAACGATCTAAAGTACAATAAAAAATTTTCCAAAAAAAGAAAAAAAATACAACATATCAAAATCTTAGGGACACAGCAAAATTAGTACTCAAAGGGAAATTCATAACAATAAACGCCTGCATTAAAAAAAAGAAGAAAGTTCCAAAATCGTCAACTTAAACCAACAAATTGAATAAATAGAAAAGGTAGAGCAAAAGAATCCAAAAGCTATCAGAAAAAGGGAAATAATACATATCAGGGCAGAAATTAACAAAATAGAAAATAGAAAAAAGAAATAGAATTGACAAAACCAGAAGCTGGTTCTTTGAAAAGTTCAATAAAATAGACAAACTGCTGGCTGGATTGACCAAAAAAAAAAAAAACAGAAGCGGTAAATAACCAAATTAAGAAATGGAATTGGTGACATTATGTCATGGATTGAATTGTGTCCCCCTAAAATATGTGTCGACTTGGTTAGGCCATGATTCCCAGTACTGTGTGGTTGTCCTCCATTTTGTGATTGATGTAATATTCCTATGTGTTATAAATCCTAATCTCTGCCTGTGGTTAATGAGAATTAGGACGGGATATAACACCCTTATCCAGCTCACATCCCTGATCCAGTGTAAAAGGAGTTTCCCTGGGGTGTGGCCTACACCACATTTTATCTCTCAAGAGATGAAAGAAAAGCGAGTAGAGAGTGGAGGACCTCTACCACCAAGAAAGCTGTGCTGGGAGCAGAGCTAGTCTCTTGGGCCCAGGGTTCCTGTGCAGAGAGGCTCCTAGTCCAAGGGAAGATTGATAACAAGGACCTTCCTCCAGAGGTGACAGAGAAAGCCTTCCCCTGGAGCTGATGCCCTGAATTTGAACTTCTAGCCTACTAGACTGTGAGAGAATAAACTTCCGTTTGTTAAAGCCATCCACTTGTGGTATTTCTGTTACAGCAGCACTAGATGCTTAAGACAGAATTTGGTACCAGGAGTGCAGTGTTGCTCTAATAGATACCTAAAATGTGGAAGGGGTTTTGAGACTGTGAATGGATAGAAGACTCAGAAGGAAGTGAGGAGAATTGTTAACACTGGAGATGGCACAGATGGTGAGAAGCAGCAGCAGAAAACCAGCAGCAGAACCAGGAGAGCAGAGCGAGATGGAGCCAAACCACTGAGCAAGACAGCTGAGTGCCTTCTGGCGGAAGTTTACTGGCAGAGTGGGGTGCCTCCAGGCACTTATCAGTGGAGCTACGGAGCTACAGAGCTTTGAAACACTTGCTTCAGCAGGGCAGATAAAGGCAGAGAGGCCCGAGGGGACAAGAGGCCAAGGCACCAGGAAGCGGAAGCTGAAGAGACAAGGAACATAGGAGGCTGAGCTGCCTCAGTCTCAAAAGGTATGGTCACGACTTCTGGGGTTTCAAAGGGTGGACCAATGGCCTCTGGTGTTTCTAAGGGTGAAGTCGTCACTCAGATGGACTAGGAGAATTGTGTGACTAAAGCCGAGGGAGCAGAGTTGCTGTCCCAGTGGGCCTGGAAGGCAGAGCTGAAGCCCAGGGTCAAGAAGCCTCCACTCAGAATCCAGAGGGTGTAGCCAGTACCTAGAGTCTGGAGGGCAGGGTTATTGTGTGAATGATCTCAGAGAACAGAGGATTATTTTCAAGTCTTGAGGGCTAATGAAGTGTATTCTGCTGACTTGTTTGGTGCCTATTATCCATTCTCTCCCTGCAATTTCTTACATTTGTAATGCAAATGTGTAGCTTGTGCATGTTCCACCATTGTACTTTGGAAGCAGATAACCTGTATTCTAGATTTCAGAGATGAAGAGGAATTTTTTTTGGATTTTGGATTTCGATTTGAATTAAGACTTGCTATGATATGATAGGCTGAATCTGTTTTACATGTGTCAAGGACATGAACTTTGAGGGGCCAAAGGGTGGAGTGTCGTGGATTGAATTGTGTCTGCCCAAAATATGTGTCAACTTGGTTAGGCCATGATTCCAGTATTGTGTGGTTGTCCTCCATTTTGTGATTGATGTAATTTTCCTATGTGTTATAAATCCTAACCTTTCCCTGTGGTTAATGAGAATTAAGGTGGGAAGTAACACTCTTACCCAGCTCACATTCGTGATCCAATGTAAAGGGAGTTTCCCCAGATAAGTAAAGCATTACTCAAGAAGAAGAACAAAGTGGGAGGCCTCACACTAACTGATTTTAGAACCTATTATACCACCACAATAGTCAAAACAGCCTGGTACTGGTACAACAACAGATACATTGACCAATGAGACAGAATTGAGAATCCAGACATAAATTCATCCACCTATGAGCAGCTGATATTTGACAAAGGCCCAAAATCCATTAATTGGGGAAAATACAGTCTCTTTAACAAATGGTGCTGGATATCCATCTGCAAAAAAACTGAAACATGACCCATACCTCACACCATGCACAAAATCTAACTAAAAATGGATCAAAGACCTACACATAAAATCGAAAATGATAAAGATCATGGAAGAAAAAATAAGGACAACACTAAGAGCCTTAATGCATGACATAAATAAAATATGAACCCTAATTAACAATGCACAAGCACCAGAAAAGAAACTAGACAACTGGGAGCTCCAAAAAATCAAACACTTACGATAATCAAAAGACCTCACCCAAAGAGTTAAAAGACAACCTACTACTGGGAAAAAAATGTGGGCTATGACAAATCCAATCAGCTTCTAATCTCTAAAATCTACAAGATACTTCAAAACCTCAACAGCAAAAAGACAAATAACCCAATTAAAAAATGGGCAAAGGATATGAACAAGCACTTTGCCAAAGAAGACATTCAGGTGGCTAACAGACATGTGAAGAAATGCTCATGATCTTTAGCCATTAGAGAAATGCAAATCAAAACTACAATGAGATACCATCTCACCCCAAGAAGGCTAGCATTAATCTAAAAAACACAAAATAATAAATGTTGGAGAGGTCGTGGAGAGACTGGAACGCTTATGCACTGTTGGTGGGAATATAAAACGGTACAACCACTCTGGAAATTAATTTGGCACTTCCTTAAAAAGCTAGAAATAGAAGTATTGTGCAATCCAGCAGTCCCACTACTTGGAATATATTCTAGAAAATTAAGAGCCGTCACACGAACAGATATATGCACAGCCATGTTCATTGCAGCACTGTACACGATAGCAAAAAGACGGAAACAACCTAGGTGCCCATCAAAGGACGAATGTTTGAACAAATTATGGTATATTCACACAATGGAATACTATGCAACGATAAAGAAACAACAATGAATCTGAGAAACACCTTATAACATGGAGGAATCTGGAAGACATTATGCTGAGGGAATTTAGTCACAGAAGGACAAATATTGTATAAGACTGCCATTATAAGAACTCAAGAAAAGGTTTAAACACAGAAGAAAACATTCTTTTATGGTTATGAGGGTAGGGAGAGGGTTATTCACTAACTAGATAGTAGACAAGAATTATCTTAGGTGAAGGGAAGGACAGCACACACTACAGGGAAAGTCAGCACAACTGGACCAGACCAAAACTAAGACGTATCCTGAATACAATCAAACACTTTGAGGGACAGAGTAGCAGGGGTGCAGTTCTGGGGATCATGGTTTCAGGGGATATCTAGGTCAATTCGCATAACAAAGTTTATTAAGAAAATGTTCTGCATCCTACTTTGGTAAGTGGTGTCTGGGGTCTTAAAAGCTAGCGAGTACCATCTAAGATGCTTCAATTGGTCCCAACCCACCTGGAGTAAAGGAGAACAAAGAACACCAAAGTCACAAGGAAAGCATTAGCCCAAGAGACAGAAAGGGCCACATAAACTGGAGACTGCAACAGCCAGAGACTAGAAGAAATAGATGGTGCCCAGTCACCACCAAAGACCACCCTGACGGGGAACACAACAGAGAGTCCCTATTGGAATAGGAGAAAAGTGGGGTGCAGAACTGAAATTCTAGTGAAAAGATCAAACTTAATGGTCTGACTGAGACTGCAGGAAGCCCAGAAAGCATGGCCCCCGGACTCTCTGTCAACCCAGCACTAAAACCATTCTTGAGGCCAACTCTTCAGTCAAAGATTAAACCAGACTATGGGACATAAAAGGATATTCATGAAGAGTATGCTTCTTACCTCAAGTAGATGCATGAGACTAAATGGGCAGCTCCTGTCCAGAGGTGAGACGAGAAGGCAGAAAGGGTCAGGAGCTGGTAGAATGGACTTGAGATAGCAGGGGTGGAAAGGAGGAATGTGCTGTCACAGTATAAGGAGAGCAACTGTGGTCACATAACAATGTATGTATAAATTTTTGTATGAGAGACTAACTTGAATTGTAAACTTTCACTTAAAGTACGATAAAATAAAATGGAAAGACATCGGTGCTCATGGACTGGCAGACTTAATATAGTGAAAATGTCAATTCTGTGTAAAGCAATCTATAGATACAATGCAATCCTGATACAAATGATACAAATCCCAACAACATTCTTTACTTAGAGGGAAAAACTAATGACCAACTTCATATGGAAAAGAAAGAAACCTCAAATAGGCAAAGCAATAATGAAGAAAAAGAACAAAGCTGGAGGCTTCACACTCCCTAATATTAAAACATACTATAAAACAAAAAAATCATTGCAGTCGAGTCGATTCCGGCTCATAGTGACCCTATAGGACTGAGTAGAACTTCCCCATAGGGTTTCCAAGGGGCAGCAGTGGCTTTGATCTCCTGACCTTTTGGTTAGCAGTGGAGCTCTTAACCACTGCACCACCAGCACTAGCCACTGTAATGAAAACAACCTAGTATTGGTTCAATGATAGACACATAGACCAGTGGAGTAGAATTGAGAACTCAGAATTAAACCAAGCCATCTATGGACAAATGATTTTGAACAAGGGGTTGAAGTCCATTGAGTGGGGCAGAAACAGTCTCTTTAATAAATGATGCTGGCAAAATTGGATATCTACCTGCAGAAAAATGAAACAGGACCCACATCTCACATGATACACAAAAACTAACTCAAAATGTCTCAAAGACCTAAACGTTAAAACCTAAAACCATAAAACCCCTGTAGGAAACACAAGGAGAAAACCATGGGACCTAATCTTTTGTAAAAATAAGATAACAAACATAACAATAAATGCACAAATAAAAGAAGACAAAATAGATAATTGGGACCTCATAAAAATGAAAAAATGTTATGCTAATCAAAATACTTTATTAAAAGAGTTAATAGACAACATACAGACTGGGAAAAATATCTTTGGAAATGATGTATCCGATATGAGTTTAATCTCTAAAATCTGTAGAAAACTGTAACTCAGCAACAAAAAGACGAAACAACCCAATCACAAAATGGGCAAAGGACATGAATAAAACCTTCACTAAGGAAGACATCCAATCAGCCAACAAACATATGAAAAGATGTTCATGATCATTAGCCATTACAGAGATGCAAATTAAAATTACAGTGAGATACCATCTTAACTGAGCTAAAATGTCACTGATTTGAAAACAAAAAACAAATGTTGGCAAGGATGTGGGGAATTTGGAACTCTTATCCATTGCTGGAGGGACTGTAAAATGATACAATCACTATAGAAACCAGCATTGCACTTTCTAAAAAAACTAGAAATAGATCTACTCTATGATCCAGCAATTCTGTTCCTAGGTATATACTCTAGAGTCTTAAATATAATGACACGAAGAGACGTGCACAGCTATGTTAACTGTTGCTTTATTCACAATAGAAAATAAATGGAAATAAACAAAGTGCCCATCAACAGAAGAATGGATAAGCAAATTGTGATACATACATACAATGGAATACTACTCAACCATAAAGAACAATGATGCCTTCATGAAATGCAATTATAAAATGGATGGACCTGGACAGCATAATGCTAAGTGAAGTAAATACAGTGTATAAGGACAAATATTGTATGATCCTACTTTTATAATAAGACAAAAATATATATAGAGAGAAAGATCAATGTTCATTGGTGTTTACCAAGGAAAGAATGGGGGAGGGGAAGTTCCCTTTAGATCATTGATATTTGTTATTTATTTACTTTGGTGATGGGAAGAGTGGCACCAAATGAGGATGTAGTGAGCACAGCACAACCAAAGTAAAAAGAGTGTTTGAGCATTTACGGATAGGTATAGGCATATTGGTATATAGGTTGGTATAGTTGTGTACATAGGTGAGAACAGACAGAAGTATCTACAGGTATGTGTGGGTACAGGTACATATATGGATATTCAAATACAGTTACTCCATAGACATAACCAAACACCTTCCAAAATTGGTTTTCTGGGTTTGAAAGCTTAGGACCATAGTCTCATGGGAAAACTCAATCAACTGGCATAATATAGTTCACAAAAATCATGATCTGCACCCTAGTGAAGTTAATAGTTTTGGGGGTCTTAAAAGCTCATGAGTGGCCATCTAAGTCACAGCAACGGGTTTCTACTAGCCAAGAGCAAAACAGTGAGACGTAAAAACAGTAAAAATGCTCAGAGAAGAAACAAGTCTACATAAGCCACAACCTCATCTGCCCTGAGACCAGAAGAACTAGATGGTGCTTGGCTACCACCACTGATCATTCTGACCAGAGTTAAAATGATGGCCCCAGTAGAGTGGGAGAAAAATGTGGACCAGAACTCAAATTATTATTTAAAAAAAAAGTAAGAAAAATTGGAACAGTAGAGAACAGAGGACTCCTTGAGACTATCACCCTGAGACACTCTTTAAACCTAGAAACAAGCCTATACCCTGAGATCACCTTTTAGCAACACATATTCAAAACAATGTGGGTGGTGCCATCTTTGAGCAGGGCATCACTGTTTCCCACTCCACTAAAAATCCAATGGGCAAGAGATTTGGTTGCTATGCAATGTGTTTGTTGTCTTTGTTTTCTAAAAGGGAGATTAAGTTTCTAGTAAGGCTTTGACCTATAATTTTTCCTGTTCCAGTTATTGTTCCATTTCACCCAAATTTTAAGGCACACCCCCTCTCCCTATTTAAAAAATTTGGATCTGTTCCAGCTTCACTTCATCTACCATGACTTAACCAGGCAGAGCCAGTTTGAAACCCTGATTTGGTCACATTAAAGTGACAAAATATTGGCAAATGTAATTGTACAAGAGACAAACTCCATTTTGCATTAAACTGTCTGATAGCTTTCAAACCCTGCCTCCTTCACTACTCCTTTGCAAGTCTGAACGCTGATAAGAAAGCTGGCAAGCTCCCTTCTTTGGCAATGGTAGGAAATTCATACCTCACCCAATGCTCACAAGAACGTTTTTTCTGTCCCACCCCACAGCCACTGTAGAGGCCCATCTCACTATGCCTCACTTAATCCATTTTCAGACTGGTTTGGATGTCTTCTCTGTTCCCCCCAGAAAGCCTCATTATGTGAGCAATAAATTTGTTCATACTCTGTTCGTGCATGTGGCTTCATCAATCTTAATATCTGAAACAAATTTTGGGTAAGAGATTGATCCTCTGTTCCATGGGACAAAAAACAAACAAATAAGAAAAAATAAAAACAGTAATACATTCTCCCATTTATTCGTTTTTTTAAAACTAGTATTTACTGAGTCTCTATTGTTGACTTGTGACTGATGATGTAGTAATAAACAAGAGAATAGACTTTACACCTGTGGAACGTATAGTAGAATGAGATACTTCAGAATACTGATATACGATTCAAATGAGATTATGAGTATCTATCAAATTACTTGAAGTATTTTATTATCACTATGTATCATCATTTATGATTTATACCATGTTGAGTACTACAATTTTTTTTTCTTTTATATTAATGATTACCTCATCATTTACATGCTTAGATATTTTTGTGTAGCTCTCACTACAGTGGGAGAAAGATGTATTAAACACATAGTAGGACATAGTTCATAATTACAACTATCATAAAAGCTACCTAGAAGGAGTATAGTGTGCTGTGAGAGCATATCTAAATAAGGAAAGCAGCACAGTGAAAAACTATACAAAATATTTTAAGTTGAAGATCAAAATAATTTGATGCATGGTTTAAACAAATCATTTTGGCTGCTTTAAAAAAATAATTTGAGTGGAACAAGGTGACTGCAGAGACCAGTTAGGAATTTTAATTCTTTTTAACTTCTTCTCCTTCTTTTTCTTTATTTTCTTCTTCCTCTTCTTTTTTTTCTCCTTCTCCTCCTTCATTCTTTGATAGTTATTTATAGAATAGGATGAGATCCTTGAAATAAATAAATTAAAAGAACGTAACTGAGGAATGTACAATTAAGAACAACCACTTCAATAACACGTTAAGAGAGATGATAGCAGTAAGGACAGAGAAAAGAAACAATTATACAAAAAATAAGAAGCTATTGAAGTTAAGAAAGTAGTAGAGTGGCAATGAAAGAAGCATCAAGGAAAATGAAGACACAGAGAAAACTATTTTGGTTGTAAATACAAATTCATATTGTAAATACAAGTTCATATTCAGATAGACCTATAATCTGATACTTTGTTAGTTTCTAGAAGTATGTAGAGAATGTCTTATTTTGGTTTTTCCAGAAATTTGAGCATCAGACATGGACTTGGTTCCAAGTATTCATTTGTAAGGAGAGGCAGGGTTGAGAGAATAGAGTGAAAAACAAGAGACTAGAAACAGTTATTGTAAGTTTCCATTTTCAAGATCTCTCTTGTAGGCCTTAATACCTTCAGGACTTCTAAAAAGCCTACCAAATTACTGCTCAAATTGTCTACTTGAAGAACAGGAGACTAGTGCTGTGGTGGGAATATGGCACAGGGTACCAGCATCATCTATTCAACTACAGTAAATGCAATACTTGGAAAAACAGTCCAATATAGTCATCAAATTGAAAAATTGAGGCAGAACACAAAGTTCAGAAACAGACATAAATATATATAAGAACATAGTAATTTATGCATTTCATCAAGTTTTCATTTGAAAATATAAAGGAAAGTGTATTATTTAGAACATATTCACCCCATATTTTATTCTGGGAGGAATTAAACCTATCCAAAATATAATTTAGTAGCATGAATGTAGTGTGCATTAACCACATTGAATGCTGCTTCACTGTTCAATTTATAATAAAAACTTTCTTATACATGTTCTTTCTTTTCAAAAAGTAAACATAAAATGTGTTTATGATTTAGATATTTGTACTATAAATTTATTTTTATCATTTTCTTTAATAATATTTTTGCCTAAGTCAAGATCTTATAAACAAACACTGGTTAAAATAAATAAACAGTAAATTTTATGGACATTAAAAAATAGGTGTAGAAATGACAGAAAATAATTTCATATTTTTTTAATGATGTGGCTGATAGCAGCGTTAAAGTCTAAGTATCTCATACCTTAAGTATTTATGCCTGTACAGCCAAGGAAAAATAAAAGATGGAGTAAATATACTTATTCACCAAGTTCGCCACTAAGAACAGCCTTATTCTATTGTAAAGAATAAATTTTTTTATACTGGCTATAAAAACTGCTGGAATGTGTAATACAATCGATCAAAATTCGATGTGTGACTTGCTTTTGACTATCTTGTTTAGTACAGGATTTTGTGGGGATATATGCCATTTAAACATGGCTGCACTATTGACAACTGCAGCCCTCACAGGCCTCTATGCTGTATAGGATATGTTGGAGACTTGTCAGTGATGAGAAAGAGATTAGGCACGACTTGTTTTCCCAAACCTATTGTCCTGTTACTGATTGGCTTGTTTACCTGAATTCCTTCTCCCTTGCCCGAAACTTATTGTTACTCACCCAAAGCCCATTGTTCTGTTATTTGCTTTACTGCTTGCTATATTGACTATAAAATAAACTCCTGGGACTGAAGCTGGGTTCGACTCCTCAGAGTGACCCCCTGGCCCCATTTCTCTGTAAGAGTTGTGGCATTGGTTATTGTCCCGGCCGCCCCGACAACCGTCCCCACTGCGACAGGATTTGTCAAGAAAGACAAGCCAACAACAACAACAAAAAAAGAGAACTCTTATCTCTGTCGGATATTTTTTCCGTATTTCCTCCCAGGAAGATTTAACTGTATGTTTCCTAATCCAAATAAAGGAAACGCTCCCAAATAGTTATCTTAAATAATAATGATGATAGTAATAATAGAAATCTGTGGGATATGATGGTGATTATGTGGACATCATCATTACTTAAGGTTTATATCCACTTATGTCGCTATCTGCTTTTGTAGTTGTTGCATGTTAGTTATCTGCTTCTTGTCTTGCATTTTTGTTAAACTGGGGGGAGGAGGATGGGGAAATCACTTTCCTCCCAATGTGATGATATCATCCATTAATGAGATTGGAGTCACACATGAATAAATGGTATACAATAAAGACAAAGAGAAATATCAGCAGATCTTTAACTCTGCAGCAGTTAGGCAGAGACATTCATTTCTTTAACACATTGCTTGTTTTTTCTGTAACAGTTGTTTAAGACGAATCTCAAAGATTGTAATACACAAATGTTTCTCTGAGTGAACAACTAATAATTCAATATAATGGCAAATTGGCTCTGTTTACAATTGATTTCTAGAAGGGTCTTGCATTGCTCTTGTTGGAAATTTCTAAATAAGTCAGTAAAAATCTCACCCAAGGGCCAAATTCTGCAGTTTGAGTTATTTCAGATTCTTGGTTACTGCTTTCAGAAGCAGACAAGTGATTGAATGCTGGTTAATTAGCACATATCATTCTTTAATTTATATGTTATTCTTAGTTTTATCAAGCAATCTGTTCAGGTAAGATCCTTATTTTTTAAATAAAAGAAATTATTCCAAATATGTTAAATTAATTATATTTTCTTTCATTCTAGTGCTGGAAATTATTATGGCATTACTAATAACTTTGTTGTTTATAATTTGTTCATCTTCTCTATTTTGCTATAATGAAGATAATTTATTGGCTAGAATTTTAGAAAGCATATGATGAATGTCATTGTTGTTTTTACACCATTAGTTCATTTTCTAATGCATTCTATCTTTGTTCATAAATGAAAGACAAGATTCATACAGTGTTAATATGTTAATCACATGAGAATATGATTCATTTCAAATACAAGAAAAATGGGGACAAATTTGTTTGATAGAAGTGCTACATTTCTGAACTGAATTGGATAATATGCAAAAAATAAGGAAGAAATCTTAAGAACGCAAACATTTGTTATACTGAGTTTTTTAATAATCATCAAGTCAATGAAGGAATATCATTTAGCATGAAGACATTAGAGTTTTATTTGGTATTATCAGAAATCACAAATACACCCATATGTTTACTCGATAATAATGTGTCTCCATACACTACATTTAAATGAGCACACGGGTTATGCAAATTTCAGTAGTACAAGTTAAATATAATAGATATCATGAGCTACAAACTTCTTCAATCATTATTACTATTGAAAGGATACTCCTAAGATCATACATACTTACGACATTTAGAATACTGGGTCACCTAAAGAAGAGCTCTGGTGGTACTGTGGCTAAGTTCTCAGTGCTAACTGAAAGGTCAGCTATTCAAACCTACCAGTGGCTTCATGGGAGAAAGATGTGATATTTTTCTTATATTTGAAATAAATTAAATTCTCATGTAATTAATATATTAATACTATATCAGTCATGTCTTTCATTTATGAACAAAGATTGAATGCAGTAGAAAATGAACTAATGGTGTGAAAATAACATTAGTCATATGCTTTCTAAAATACTAGCAAATAAATTGTCTTCATTATACCAAAATGTAATCCATAAAGCTTACAGCCTTTGAAACCCTATGGGACAGTTCTACTCTGTTCTATAGGGATGCTCTGAGTCTTAATCAACTGGACAGCAATAGGTTTTTTTGTTTATTAAATGGGCAAAGAAATGTGTTTCCATAAAATTTCATGTATGTAAGAATCTTTTTAAACTTTTAAAAATTCATATTTCTCCAGTTTTACACATACCCATTAGTGTGTGTTTGTGTGTGTGTGCACACATGTATAATTTTATTAAGTGTAGGTTCATGTATCTGACACCACAGACAAGATACAAAAGAGTTTCATACGCACAAGATCCCTGCTTTTACTTTATTATAACCATGCTCACCTCCCTCCACCCAAACCCTATTCCTTGATTTCCCTAATATGTTCTCCACTTCTAAAATTTACTCTTTTCAAAATTTATACAAATCTAATCATACAGTGTGTAACCCTTGGGTTAAGCCTTTTCCACTAAATTTAATCCCTGTAGATTCATCCAAGTGGTTCCATGTATCACTAGTTTGTTCCTTTTAATTGCTCAGTGAAATTTCATGGTATATGTGTACCACACTTTAACCATTCACTCATTGAGGCATATCTTTGTTGTTTCCGGTTTGTGGCTATGAAAATTTGTATACAGTTTTATTTTGTGTGATGATAGATTTTCATTCCTCTGTGGATATTGCCAAAGAGTACAATTGCTGGTTCTTGTGGTAGTTTCAGGGGGTAGTGGTGGTCCAGTTGTGGAATTCTTGTCTTCCATGGCAAAAGACCCAGGTTTGGTTCCCAGCCAATATATTTCATGTGAATCCACCATCTATCCGTCAGTGGAGATTTGCACGTTGCTATGATGCTGAGCAGGTTTCAGTGGAACTTCTAGACTAAGACAAAGAAAGTCCTGGTGGTCTGCTTCTGAAAATCAGCCAGTGAAAACTGCGGATCACAACAGGCTGATCTGCAACTGAAAATGGTGACAGTGGAGAACCATGCAGAATTTCGTTCCTTTTTGTGTGGGGTAACCATGAGACAAAGGGAACTTGATGGGAGCTAACAGCAACAACAATGGTAGTTTCACGTTTAGTTTTATAAAAATCTGCCAAACTATTTTAAAGAGTGACAGTTCCATTTAACATTCCCAATAGCAATGTGTGAGTGTTCCAGTCTCTTTGCGTCCTTGCCAGGGTTTGGTTTTGTCATTACTTATTGAAACCATTCTGATAAGTGTGTACTGGTTTGTCCTTGTTGTAATTTGCAAATTAAAAGTTCTTTCAGAGAAAAGAGCAGTAAAACAGTAGAGAAAACAGCAGCACAGCTACATTGGAGGTTAAAACAAGTTTGTTATATTACAGTTGAGGTGGTAGTAGAGACAAGTAAGCAGGGATCAGATCATCCAGAATCCTACGAGGTATGCTAAAGATTGTGATTCTCATTCTAAAAAATAATAGAGTCAGTAAGACTGTTAATATGGGATTTGCACAATGAAATATGTGTTTTAAAGAATTCTGAACTTTTACATAGAGCAATTAGAAAAAAAAATCTTAAGAAATATATACTTAAGCATATCACATTGAATTGCAGAAAACTGAAGATAAGAGAAAATATTGAAAGAATAAAGAGAAAAAAATAATTATAAACAAAAAATGTATAGGGTACTTCTTATCAGAAGCTATGTAAGCAAGGAGAGAGTGGAATGAAGTACTTAAAGTGTTAAAAGCAAAAATAAACAAACAGAAAATACAAATCTATAGTTCTATATGGAAAAGTGAAGGGAAAAAAACATTTTTTCAGACAAATTAAAATTGAGGGAATTCATCAATAGCAGACTTACCCTGCAAAACAAACAAACAAAAAAGGTAAAATAAATTCTAAACTATATAGGTCAGAAATTCAGATGTATATAAAGAAAAGAAGTGAAGTGAAAGAAAGAACAGATGAAAGATAAATAACATATTTTATTCTGTTATTCTTTATTATCTAAAATAAAACTGCTTCTTTAAGGTAATAATATTAACAAGGTATCGGGCAGTTATGTCCCACAGACATGTAAAATGCCTGACAGTAATGCCATAAGGGACAGGAAACAGGGCTTGGGAATATTCTGTTATAAATTACCTGTACTATTCAGGAAGCAGTATAGTGTTATTTGACTGTGAATTTAGATTAGTTATAAATGTACACGGCACACACTAAGGCAGCCATCAAATTTTTGAGCAGGAAGTATTATTAATATATTGAGAGGAGATAAAACTGAGTCACATAAAATGGTCAATTAAAACCAGAAAATACACTTTCCTCCTTTCGATCAGGATTCTTATATAGAATCTTCGATCAAAATATTCAGTAGTGTTAGCCAGCTACCATCCATTTCTTCAGGTCTCATGGCAAAGGGGGCAGTTGTTCATGGAGACAGTTAGCCATGCATTCCATTTTCTCCTCCTATTCCTGACTCTCCTTCTTACTCTATTGCTTCAGGTGAACAGAGAACAATTATTGTGCCTTGGATGGCCACTTGCCAGCTTTTAAGACCCCGGGTACTATACTAGGAACTAGGAGATAGAACAGAAGCACTAAACACAGTATTGACCTAAGATAATCTTTAAATTTTAAACCAGAAATATCCCCTGAAGTCTTTTAAAACCAAGCAATAGTTTAGCTTAACCAGTAAAGAATGTCTGCCTTGAGCATTGTGCTCTTTTAAAATACACCTATATGGGATCAAATTCGTAACAGAAATCGAAAGGTTTGATAAGAAACTTAGGGAGCAGTGAGTTTATGTTAATGGAGGAGGAACAACTTGGAAAAGGAGAGAGAATAGTTGTACAAGTCGAGGAATGTAATCAGTGTCACTGAATTGTACATGTAGAAGTTGTTGAACTGGTGTATGTTCTGCTGTGTATAATCTCAACAACAACAACAAAAATAAAATAAATCATTAAAAAAAACAGAAAATGCACAAAATTCGTTGAAACATTTGCCGTAACATTAGACAAATGAAGCAGAACAACATATTAATGTATTTGGCCAAGGTCTGTGGTTTTACAGTGTGTTTACACTAATTTACCTCTGTCATGAAAATTCACTCTAATAAGAAGTAATTTTTTTTTTTTAATATATATTTTATTGTACTTCAGGTGAAAGCTTACAGAGCAAATAGTTTCTCATGAAATAGTAGTACACATGTTGTTTTTTGACATTGGTTAACAACCCCACAACGTATTAAGCCTCTAAATTCTCAACCTTTTTTTTGATGAAAATTACAGATGGCCAAAGATACACCGTTTCAAAAATTTCTACATTCACAGTTCAGTGACATTGACTACGCTCTTCCAACTGTGCTGTTATTCTCACTTAAGATGAAGGCTTACAGAAAAAATAGTTTTTCATTTAACAATTACTACACATGTTGCCCTATGACAATGGTTAACAATCTCACAGCACATCAAGAATATCCTTACTCCACCTTGTGTTCCCTATCACCAGGGGGCTTCCTTGTCCCCTTCTGTCTATAAGAAGTAATTTTTAAAAACTGATTACACCTGTTGAGATTGTTGACATAATTTTTCAACCGTGTGCCTGTATATGGTTTCAAAGTTTGAAACTCATAGCTAATAAAAATAATACAAATTGTGTACAAATCTTCTATCAGTCCTGGAGGCTCTTTGGATATTCCTTCCAAGCTTTATACAAGACCAAAATAATAAATGATTAAAGTGATAAGTGGATTCTATATTCCCTCATGTGTAAAGTTAAAATGACCGAAGCCTGAGGGGCAAACTAACACTTGCCATCACTATGTAAGGGCACATGTTCCTTGTTACATTTTTAAGAAGTTAAGTGAATGGTACTATTTTTTTAGTTTCATATTTTAAAGGAATAATGTTTGAAGTATATTCTTAGATTTCATAAATAAGGTACATTTTCTGACACAAAGAAAAGCATCAAAGCTATATAGAAAATACTTTTACTGTAAAATAAATCACTCAGTTAATCATTTGAATGTCAACTAATTCCTTTAAATCCGTCTTTGGTATTAGATATTTCTGGCACAGCAATTGTGAAAATGCCCTAAGCATTACGATGGAAAAAGTAAAACCTCTCCGTTTACAAAAAAAAAATCATAAAGCCAAGAATATCATTAAAAGCATGGCTCCAATTTCCCGACTTTTAAACCATTTTACTAACAGTTAGTGAAATACCTACGTCAATTGTGCCACATAGTGACTTTACGTGGAAGAATTATTCGAAAATAGCTGGACTTGCAGATGTGTTTTTTGATAATAGCAGATTTTTTCCTTTAGAGATTCGTAAGCTCTCGGTTGCAAAGCAGATGTCAGCCAACTCTACTACTTTAATCTTCATAAGGTTATGTTTTGAAAAATATTGGTACAGCTACATCTGAAATCAGAATTAATCTACTATTTTCCACAACGGGAAAAGCATGAATTATCCAATATAAAGTGTGGTGCACTATTAAGGTTGCAATATCAGTTCATTATTTCTATGTTTTTTTAATAAACTCTTCATGTTTTATTCTTTCAGTTGATGACATCAAAGGGACCCTTCTGCAAAATTATAATAATAAAGTTTACTTTATGTTGGACAGATTTTACTTCTTTTCTATCTGTCATCTTGTTTTGTGAATACAAGGCATGACAAAATTGATTAAAGTCTTATCTTGCCTTTATGAAATATGATAACAACCTTATTTAGTTAAAAAAAGGCAATGTAAAAGCAGCTAAGTTTAGACAGAATTACTACCATTTAATACCGCTCAAAGAGATGAGCAATATTGAGTAAACAAAATGGTTGCTTTTATTATCACTGCGTATTTAATTCTTCATAGTCCAAGCTAGAGTGGATTTCATTCTTAAAACTAATGTTCGGCAAAGGTTGCTAATCAGTCATAAAAAAAAAAAAAAAAATGCGTTGTTTACTACCATCTGCTGTCACATCTGTTTTACAAATACATGACTCCAAAGAGACTATGTATAGGTTTAATGCAGAACACAGATAAAGTTTTAAGTGTTAAAGAAAAAATGTTTTTTTCCAACAGATCTTATCAGGCACCTAAATTTTCAGGATTATTGCCAAATACACCAAAGTTCTTATAAATATATTTTTATACTAAAGGTTTCTCTTTTACATATTTCCTATAGTACAAGTCAACTTTAATTTATAGTCAATCATATTTTTATGAATTTCTCTAATTAAATTAATTTTTAAAATGATCTATTCATTATGAAAAAATCTGAATTTCCAATAAAGTTCAGTGTTAATATTTCTGCATCTTTCACACCTCATGTATCATCACTCTATGGATGATACCTAACTGTACATTTCTAGGCATGATCTGGAAACCCTGGTGGCATAGTGGTTAAGTGCTACAGCTGCTAACCAAAAGACTGGCAGTTCGAATACCCCAGGCCTTCTTTGGGTCACTATGACTAGGCTTTGACTCGATGGCAGCAGGTTTTTTTAAAGCATGATCTACCTTTTTTATATCTTCTTGCACCTAATTTTCTCTTAATATTTTCCCTGTAAATTGCTGACATTACAAAATGTTGTTGTTAGGTGCCATAAAGTTGGTTCTGACTTATAGTGACCCTATGTACAACAAAAACAAACACTTCATGGTCCTGATCTATCCTCATGATCCTTGTTATGCTTGAACCCATTGTTGCAGTCACTATGTCAGTCCATCTGGTTGAGGGTCTTCCTCTTTTTGGTTGACCTTCTACTTTACCAAGCCTGATGTCCTTCTGCAGGGACTGAGCCTTCCTGATAATATGTCCAAAGTTTGTGAGACATGGTCTTGCCATCCTTGCTTCTAAGGAGCATTCTGGCTGCACTTCTTCCAAGACATATTTGTTCATTCTTTTGGCAGTCCATGGTATATTCAATATTCTTTGCCAAGACCACAACTCAAAGGCATCAATTCTTCTTTAATCTTCCTTATTCATTGTCCAGCTTTTGAATACGTATGAAGCAATTGAAAACACCGTAGCTTGGGTGAGGTGCACCCTAGTCTTCAAACTCACATCTTTACTTTTTACCACTTTAAGGAAGTCTTTTGCAGAAGATTTGCCCAGTGCAATTCGTCATTTGATTTCTTGACTGCTGCTTCCGTGGGTGTTGATTGTGGATCCAAGTAAAAAATCCTTGTCAACTTCAGACTTTTCTCAGTTTATCATGATGTTGCTTACTGGTCTGATTGTGAGGATTTTTGTTTTCTGTATGTTGGGGTGTAATCCATACTGAAGGCTGTAGTCTTTGATCTTCATCAGTAAGTGTTTGAAGTCCTCTCTACTTTCAGCAAGAAAGTCATGTCATTTGCATAAAGCAGGTTGTTGATGAGTATTCCTCCAATCCTGATGCCTTGTTCTTCTTCATATAGCCCAGCTTCCCAGATTATTTACTCAGCATAAAGATTGCATAAGTATGGTGAAAGGATACATCCCTGAAGCACACCTTTCCTGACTTTAAACCAGGCAGTATTCCTTTGTTCTGTTCCAATGACTGCCTCTTGATCTATGTCCAGGTTTGTCATGAGCACAATTAAGTATTCTGGAATTCCCATTCTTTGAAATGTTATCCATAATTTGACATCACAAAATAAACAAATGTAAATATGAACATGTCATTGAACCTCCAGAATCAGCTTCCTATCTGCATTTTCCTGTGTTATTTTTCTTAATGTATTAATATGTTTCTGTGCTCAGATCTGAAAATAACAAGCCCTTATTTATTCCTCGTAACTATTTATTCATTAAATAGTATTGGTCAGTCCCTTATTAGGCAATGCATCTGATTTTCTATGGTGCTACTCCCTTTCATTTGAAATGTTACCTGTCACCAAACTGGACTCTATGCCTCCTATTTTTCCAGTGCTAAATGCCATTATTACTACCATCATGCTGACCGTTATTTATATGAGTTTTATTGTCTCACTCCTGTTTAAAACACTCCAATGAAAAAATCCAACCTTGTTATTCTTCTATTCAAATTTCTATATAATGTGACACCACCCTTTATTTCCATTCTGATTTGTTAATAATTTTACTAAAATTATAAACAATAGAAAATATAGCATAGTACAGTATAAATCTATCTTGTTCATGTAGTCTAGCTTCACAGATAATTTGCTTAGCATACAGATTGAATCAGTATGGTGAAAGGATACAACCCTGACACACCTTTCATGATTTTAAACCATAACAAAATGTAGAAATTCATAATTGTATGTCTGTTATTGAAATGGTGCAAAATTGGTAGTGAAATAATTCAAATATAATTACATATTAATTTGCCCTTAGCTAGAAGACTTAAACATAAAAATAATCAAATCTGTAAGACTATTAAAATTCTATGCAATGTGTGTGCCCATCAACAAAATCTGCCGTATAAGAAATTTTCATGTGCTCTGTTGGATCCTTCCATGCCTTCAGGGATTAGTTTTGAAGTTAATCATGATGTAATATATTGAAGGTTTTATCACTGGTATTAAAAATATTTGAATGACCCTGATGCTTCGACAGAAATGACTTGGAATTTAAAAATGCCTTTCTATATTCTAAAAACTCAAAGATACTCAAATTAAGAACCAATTTAAATCTTGTAGTTTTCATGCTGGTTTCAGTAGGTGGCAAGTTTGATAAAAGGCAGAATGTGAGTTGAAAAAGCAGATAAGATTTATGTGTCTATAAAACTCATTACAGAAATAGGCTCACAGAGTTCCATTAAGAAGCAGCACCTGCTTTTGTTTAAATTCTAGTTTGCAAGAAAGTATATTTCATTCGTTGAAATCTATTACATGAAAACTAATTATGGAAAATGTTAACTCTGAAACATTCATATGTATGTTAAACTTTGTTTCTCATTTTGAAACAAATATGTTCTTGGTATAATGCTTATAAAAATGCATGATATTTCATAATGATTTTACTTTAAAAATAACCTTTACTTCTGGTATCTACATTTCAGAGTCCTGGTGGCGCAGTGACTAAGAGCTCGGCTGCTAACCAAAAGGTTAGCAGTTCGAATCCACCAGCTGCTCCTTGGAAACCCTATGGGGCAGTTCTACCCTGTTCTGTAGGGTTGCTATGAGTCGGAATCAACTCGACAGCAAGGTTTTTGTTTTTAATTTGTATTTCATTTTTCTTTTGAAAAACTTTTTTTTTTTTTCAAATAGGGAGATACTTTTCTAAAGAAAGTTGTTAGGGGTATGCACACACATAAAATAGGGAGAGAAAAAAATGGAAAAAAAATGAATAACTGATAATTGTGGATAGTCTGAATAATAGTAAGCATTACCAGCCAAATGAAAACAGGCAGATATAACTATTTAAAATCCTAGTATCATACTATACAGTTTATATCTTAGTCCCACTCTATTCAGGGTTTTGAGTTCTTAGCAAAAATGATAAAATTATACATTGGTAAGAATTTTAAAGATTAAATGAGACAACCTTTGTGTGTAGCTTAAAGCATGTGGAGTACTTAAAATGTATACATGTAATAATAATTTTCAAATTATTAATTTTATACTTAAATAAATATTTTATATAGTCTCAAAATATAGGATTCAATTTTAACTTGAACACAATTATTTTTTCTAAGTTTAAATAAAGTGGATATTCTTATGCTAAAATAAAATTTCAGACTTCATCATTGATTGTGTATTTTTGATGACATCATGCCATACTGGCCCATTTTAAATATTTTGTTAACTTTAAAAATTTCCAAATATACTTCTGAAGAAGAGATTATAATAAAACAATAAACCATATGAACCAATCTTCCAAATTTGTTAATCAGTTTTCTGCTACAGTTAACAAATGACCCCAAAATCTCACCTACATGATTTACCGTAAACTTTGGCTCCACCCCACGTTATTCTTTCTGGAATCATGTTGAGAGACTTGTTTCTACCTCAATTTTGTGGAAGAGCAGAGAGAGCATGGTAAAACCATTGGGAACCTCTTTAAGATTTTGCTGCTAAGTGGCACATCTAGCTCACTTTTCCTTACTTTTTTTCCCCCCCCCCCTTAATTTTTGGCCAAAGCAAGTGGCAAAAAGATGACCTAGTCTCTCTTAATGGAAGGTGAAATATACCAATTCCACAGTGTTGTTAGGTGCCATCGAATCGGTTGCAACTCATAGCGACCCTACATACAACAGAAAGAAACACTGCCCGGTCCTGAGCCATCCTCGCTATCCTTGTTATGCTTGAACCCATTGTTGCAGCCACTGTGTCAATCCATCCCTTTGAGGGTCTTCTTTTTTGCTGACTCTCTACCAAGCATGAAGTCCTTCTCCAGGAGTGGATCCCTCCTGATGACACGTCCAAACTATGTGAGGTGAAGTCAGACTATCCTCGTTTCTAACGAGCATTCTGGCTGTACTTCTTCCAAGACAGATTTGTTTGTTCTTTTGGCAGTCATCGGTATATTCAATATTCTTTGTCAACACCACAATTCAAAGGTATCAATTTTTCTTCAGTCTTCCTTATTCATTGTCCAGCAATCGCATGCATATGAGGAGATTGAAAATACCATGGCTTGGGTCAGGTGCAACTTAGTCTTCAATGTGACATCTTTGCTTTTTAACACTTTAAAGAAGTTTTTTGCAGCAGATTTCCCCAATGCAATGTGTCATTTGATTTCTTGACTGTTGCTTCCATGGGTGTTGATTGTGGAGTCGAGTACAAAGAAATCTTTGACAACTTTAATTTTTTCTCCATTTATCATAATGTTGCTTATTGGTCCAGTTGTGAGAATTTTGTTTTCCTTATGTTGAGGTGTAATCCATACTGAAGACTGCAGCCTTTAATCTTCATGAGTAAGTACTTCAAGTCCTCTTCACTTTCAGCAAGCAAGCAAGTGTCATCTGCATAATGCAGGTTGTTGATGAGTCTTCCTCCAGTCCTGATGCCCCATTCTTCACATAGTCCAACTTCTTGGATTATTTGCTCACCATACAGATTGAATGAGTATGGTGAAAGGATACAACCCCGAAGCACACCTTACTTTAAATCATGCAGTATCCCCTTGTTCTGTTTGAACGACTGCTTCTTGATCTTTGTTTCGGAATTCCCATTCTTTGCAATGTTAACCATAATTTGTTATGATCCAGACAGTCGAATGCCTTTGCATAGTCAATAAAACACATGTAAACATTTTTCTAGTATTCTCTACTTCCAGTCAAGATCCATTTGACATCAGCAATGATATTTCTGGTTTCACATCCTCTTCTGAAACCAGCTTGAATTTCTGGCAGTTCCCTGTCGATATACTGCTGCAGCAGCTTACGAAAGACCTTCAGCAAAATTTTACTGCATATGGTAGTAACGGTATTGTTTGATAATTTCTACATTCTGTTGGATCATCTTTCTTTAGAATAGGCATAAATATGGATCTCTTCTAGTAGATTAGCCAAGTAGCTGTCTTCCAACTTTCTTGGCATAGATGAGTGAGGGCTTCCAGCACTGCATCCATTTGTTGAAACATCTCAATTTGTATTCCATCAATTCATGGAGCCTTGTTTTTCACCATTGTTTTCAGCGCAGCTTGGACTTCTTCCTTCAGTACCATCTGTTCTGATAATATGCTGCTTCCTGAAGCGATTGAACCTTGACCAATTCTTTTTGGTACAATGACTCCGTGTATTCCTTCCATCTTCTTTTGATCTTCCTGGGTCATTCACAATAATATATGGAAAATCACATGGCAATGGGTGAGATATATTAATCCTCTTACAGTGAGGACAGCAAAAAAGTTATATGTTTATAAGTTAAATTTGAGAGGTCTTGTTTTTCTCCCTGATAACAAAATTTTCCTATCCAAGGGTGTGATGTAAGGCCTAAAATAAAGCTCAATATGATATGCTACCTTGACATCTGGTGAAATCTGGAGGTCCTCATCTGTCCTAGTGGTGAGTTTCCCTCTTAAATCCATTGCTGTGGATGAGGTCCCTAGCCAAACAGTCCTCCTTATTCAATAGACCAGGTGTGGTTCCTGCTTATTTCTGAGTAGCAGGTTTCAATTCCCTGCCAGCTAGCAAAATTATGCAAATAAGCCAATCGCATCCTCCCCTGGGAACCAGATAGCACATCACCCTCTTGATACTACAAAGCCTGACTCCCGCAGTACCTGGCTGTTTGCTCTGTTCTTTAGTATAACCACCATATGGCCATGCATGGTATGCAGTGTCCTCTTCCATGGTCTGTGAGTATATGTGACTACTAAACTTCTTTCAGTCTTATCTATTCAGTCTTAAATATCATGGGTTTGGACATTCTTATAACCCTAGTGTAGTCCTCACCCCATCACCAACAGGGTGAATAGAAGAACAGTTAAAATAAAAACCCTGTTGCTGTCGAGTTAATTCTGACTCATCATGACCCTATAGGATAGAGTAGAACTGCTCTATAGAGTTTCCAAAGAGTGGCTGGTGGATTCAAACTGCCGATCTTTTGCTTAGTAGCCATAGCTCTTAATTACTATGCTACCAATTAAAATTAAGCTCCCAGTATTTTGTTCAATTTGTTCCTGTCTAGGTTGTGTGTTTTGGAAGGGGTTAAAGCTTTTCAAAAATATATTTCAATTTCTTATTGTAATTAATATTCAGATAGTCCATTATTTTTATTGCTAAAATGTCAAATAGGACTTTTCACTTACCACTTTTTTTTAATTTGAACCATGTTAAACATATTTTTATTTTACTCTTTATAAAACAAATAGCTTTTCATGATGCAAACAATCTAGTAGTCAACATAGGCCATACAAAATAAGAAAGTGCACCTACTCCTACACAGCTCGTAATAACATAAGAGATAATACATTCATAGGTGGACATTTCTAATCAAATTTAAAATATATTGTTGTTGTTGTTGTTAGTTGCCATTGAGTCAGTTCTGGTTCATGGTTACCTTATATATGACACAATAAAAGATTGCCAGGTGCTGCAACAGCCTCACAATTGTTGGCATATTTGAGCTCATTGTTGCTGCTATTGTGTCAATTCATCGTATGGAGGCTTTCCTTCATATTCGCTGACCCTCTACTTTACCAAATATGATGTTCTTCCTAGCAATTAGTCTTTCCTGATGATGTGCCCAGAGTAAGGGAGGCAAAATTTCACCACCCTCAGTTTTAAGGAGCATTCTCGCTGTACTTCCTCCAAGATGGATTTGCTCATTCTTCTGGCAGTCTATGGCATATTCAATATTCTTTTATAATGCCACAATTCAAATGCATCAATTCTTCCATCTTCCCTTTTCATTGTCCAGTTTTGGCATGCATATGAGGCAATGGAAAAGACCATGGTTTAGGTCTGGCACACCTTAGTCATCAAAGTGATATCTTTATTTTTTAAAACTTTTAAGAAGTCTTTTGCAGCAGATTTGCCCAGTGAAATAAATACTCCATACACCATTTGATTTCTTGATTGCTGCTTCCATCCATGGGCATTGATGGTTTATCCAAATAGAATGAAATCCTTGACAACTTCATCTTCTCTGTCATTTATCATGATGTTGTTCATTGGACCAGTTATGTAGATTTTTGTTTTCTTTATCTACAAAGTAATTGATTTTAAAGGCTATAGTTTTTGACCTTCATCACTAAGTACTTCAAGCCATCTTTATATTCAGCGAGTAAGGTTGTGTCATCTGCATATGGCAGGTTGTTAATGAATTTTAATCCAATCTTGATGCTTTGTTCTTCTTCATATAGTTCAGCCTCTCAGATTATTTGTTCAGCACACAGTTCAAATAAGTAAAGTGAAAGGATACAACTCTGTCACACACCTTTTCCAATACTGAACCATGCTGTATCCCCTTGTTCTGTTAAAATAACTACCTCTTGATCTATGTACAGATTCCACATGAGCACAATTAAGTGTTAATGTGTTCTGGAATTCTGATTCTTCACAACGTTATTCATAGTTTATTCTGATCCATGAGGTCAAATCCCTTTATGTAGTCAATAACACAGGTAAACATCTTTCTGGTATTATCTGCTTTTGGCCAAGAGCCATCTGATATCAGCAATGATGTCCCTCATTCCATGTCCTCTATACAACTTTGCTTGAATTTCTGATAGTTCCCTGTTGATATAAGACTGCAGCTATTTTTGAATAATCTTCAGCAAAATTTTGCTAGCATGTGATAATAATGATACTGTATGATAATTTCCACATTCATTTTGACTACCTTTCGTTGGAATGGGCTGAAATAGGTATCTCTTTTATTCAGTTTGCCAGGTAGATGTTTTCCAAATTTCTTGACATAGATGAATAAGAATTTCTACCTTTGCATTTTTTTTGTTGAATTTAACATGGTATGTGATAAATATAAAAGATACTTTGGCTTTGGATGTGATGGTTTTCAGCCTGTGTTGTTCCTCTGAACACTAATTTAATTGAGCTGAGTAGGTTAACATTTTGTGGCTCTTATCACTTCATAAATATGTCTCTTGAACCAGAATATATAGTTCAATAATATAAACATTCATGTGAAAGAAAACATTTATCTCTCCAGTGACATAGTATTTGACATATAGCTAAGAAATAAATACAAGAAATATGAAGAAAATGCTGTAGGGCACAGATGGAAAAGAGATTAAGTTTGATTGGTATAGTCACTAAAGTTTTAATGGCAAATAGTTCATTTTCAATTGTCTGAAGATTTGTTAAGATTTAAATAATGTTATATGATGAGTGCACTAAAGCACCAGTGATTGGGATATATTAAGAATATGCCACATGGTTTAAATTGTCTGGAATATAGGTGTTTTAAGATGATTATTATTTAATTATATAAATCACTTGGATTAAAATAACAGAAGGCCTTAGAATTTGATTTTAATACTTGAGAGGCAAAAAATTGTGCAATATTCGAACAATTACAACTAAGTTATTAGTATGTGTCAAACATTTTATTAAGTATTTTACATACAAAATCTTAGCTAATATTTAATAAAATCTTATGAACCTGTGGTAATAAGTTCATGTTACATATGAAAAAATTTTGGTTTAAAAAGTTTATGTAATTTATCCAGAGTTACAAAAGCTAGAAAGACACACAACCAGGACTTAAATTCCAGTTTGCCCCTTCCAAAGCAGGAACTCTTGAACCTCAAATCCTACAATATATATATTCAAGGAACACAAACAAAAAGTAAAAATTATCTTGAGTGTAATACTTTATGCAAGGAATGGGTTTAAAATATAAACCTATTAAAATGCATAGTTAAATTGTTATTAAAATAATACACAATGTAAATAATGTTATCACTTTTAAAAACATTAAAATAAGAGAAGAATGATAGAAATTAAGAAAAAAATGATGACAATATTGAGCACATATGCCACTTTTAAAAAAACTTTTCCAGTCAAGTTTTTTTAATTTGTATGTTTTATGTACTATGAGAATGCAATTTATTCAGCAGTAATTTCAACCAACCCATGTGTATTGATCTCATTCTCTTTGCAGATATTATCCTAGATTTAGACACTGAGAATACAAGAGGGAACAAAACTGAAAAATAATTCCTGCTCATATCACTCTTTCTTTCTAATATTATCATATAATTCCAGTGAATTTATTTATATTACAAATAAATAAATTACAAATAAAATTCCATTCTAGTTCTTCATTAAAAAAGAATAAGAAAAAGCTTTTTCCCCATTTCATTGTGCTTTCATTTGGTTGTTAATTCTTTTTGGTCCCAAATGGAAAATACTTGATGAATGGAAAAGTTCCTATCTACACTCCAGCACTAATCTCCTGAATACTGAAGGCCATGAGCCCCAACTATAATGCTACAGGTATGTTTAAGTGAGAAGACACACCTGTTTTATTTCTACAACTACAATGACTGACGATCAAACGAAAATAACAACAAAAGGTTGGCCTCCCAGAACCACAACCCAACCTCTGCCAGCGTTGTGGCCACCCAGAAAAGGGCCGAGCCCTGCGAGGGCGCCGCCCTGGGCTTCATGGGCTAGAGGCTACAGCAGGAGTTGATGACCTTCATGATATCTGGCGACAAAGGAATTTCTGCTTTCCTTGAATCAGATAACCTTTTCAAGTGGGTGGGGACTATCCATGGAGCAGCTGGCATAGTATATGAAGACCTGAGGCATAACAGCTCTTCCTGGAGTTCCCCAGTTGCAACCCTTCCAATGCGTCCTCACACCCTAATACACCCTAACGTGGAGACACAGGGTAATATCTGCGTAGACATCCTGAAGGACAAGTGGTCGGCCCTGTATGATCACAGGACCATCCTCCTCTCCATCCGTAGCCGGCTGAGATAACCCAGCATCCACAGCCCTTTGAACACATGCTGTGCAGCTCTGGAAAAACTCCACAACGTTTTAAGAAGCACCTGGAGGAAACCTACTCAAAGCAAGTCTCCAGCCAATAGCCCTGGACCGACCTGTCTAATCTCTCTCCTTGTGTTGTCTTTAATTTTTTTTTTCCTTAGACGGTTTTTCTTTTCCTTGATTTCTGTATAGGACTCTGTATCTTAAACTGTGGCATCATTTTTGTTTTTTAAATTAAGTCTCCGTTTGAGCCCTTGTTATAAATATATTAAAAAAATATATTTTTAGGTTAAAAACAAAAACAAACAAATAAACAAAAATATTACTCTCTAATGCCCCTACTTTGTCTTTCATGGAATTAAGATAGAACACTGCCACAATCTTTGCAATATTCTTGAATAAGACTATGCATAAAGATAGATAAAATGTAAAATTAATGGCTTCCCTTGAAACGAGACTTAATTTTTAGACCTCTAACTTTTGATTACTTCTCTTGTTCCCTGGTGACATAAGATTCAGTTCGAAAACATCATCTAAATATGCAGAGTTTGCAACAGAGTAGCCCCACCCTGGACTGGGGTTCTTCACCCAGAAGAAGGAATCCTATTCTTGATCATTAATCTTCTCCAAGTGCCTTGAATAAAGGTTGTTATAATTTTTTAAAAAAACTTTAGCTTTCATTAGTATATTTCCTCCTAAGACCTAGGGATAAAAAAAAAAAAAAAAAATGGGGTGGGGGGGTGGAGTGATATTTATTGGCTTTATGTTAAACTTGGAAGAAAATCAAGGGCAAGAAAAATATTAAAAGTTTCTTTACCAGATGTTGGTTACCACTCAACATTCTATGCATTTTATTGAAATGTATTTATTATATGCAAAATGAAAAATCATAACAATATTCAGGAAGGAAATTCCCATGTACAGTGTGACACCTATTTTATATTTTTTATCTTTCAAGAATAAAGAATAACAGAAAAATGTAAGAAATCTCCTTAAAAACTGTTTACTTTGTTTTTAAATTTAAAAAAAGAACACTTGAAAAAGACAAAGTTTTTTAGCCTACTCTATAAACAGAAAAGGTATTTTATAATTTAATAATTTATACAATTTGATGATAATGAAGGGACATTTACCTTTATTTCCTTAATATTATACGTCAGCTATGTAAAACAATGATGATTTTACCATAAGCTGCTTACTGATATTCATGTGTTCTACAAGGATATGGTTTTAATCCATGGTAGGTTGGGGTAATTTTGTCATTAAGGCTTTGTGATGGTATACATTTCTGTTTTCTTTTAAAACTCACTGGAACCACAAGTTTTTGCATATTTTTCAACTTCCTAATGCCTTAGAATCTAACATCAAAGCCTACTAGGGAAAAATAAAAGATTATATAAAAAAATAGATGCTTTTACAATTGCTATCAATATTTTATTCAAATGTTTCAGATATGAATAATACTAGATGATAAAAGCTGTAAGTGTGCATCACTGAGAAAGAGAGAAAGAAGAAAAAAAAAAAGAAAGAAAATAACTCCTTATCTATTGTATACATAAATAATGGCCAGGCTATTGTAGGCTATTGTTCTTGATAAAATGAGAGGTCATTTTCTGTACATATTTTCTGATGGAATGAGGACATTCATGTTATCCCTGATTAGTTGAATAATGTCCCATGATATTTTCTTCAGTGATGCAAGTTAGCAATGACAGCTTCATTTGCTGTTCACCCTGACCTTCCTTTTCTCCTCTTACCACATCCCTCTCCTCTAACAGACGTAAAGCAATCAGTATGCTTCAAACTCTAAAAATAAAATGGTTTTTTTCTGGCATACAAAACAGAAAAGAAATTATAAGTTTTATAAGTAATTGAGATTGATATTAAATCTCTGACTATAATTTTATATTTGCCTATTTCTCTTTGTAGTTCTTTTCAATTTTTGATTCATGTGTTTTGAATCTACCTTATTGAATGCATAAACATTTAAGATTGCTATGTTCTTTTGATTTATTGGTACTTTTAACATTATGAAATGCTTTTCTTTCTGCCTGGCGTTATTCTTTGGTCAGTAATCTAAAACCTACTGCCTCGTTATTTGTTCTTTTGTTTGTCCCATCCGTACTTTGTTAACTTGGTGGAAAGGTAGAGCAATTAAAAGACATGCAAAAGCGGTAAGAGAATACAGTACGGAATATTTAATTGATCTAAGGCTGCATAATATACAGTCAACATGCTGAGTTTATTAGGAAGTCGTAGTAAGTTTTGAATTTATGGAACTGTATTCACTTCACAAAATGTGAAAAATATAAATTTGACTTCATATTGTAGTATTGATCTTAAGGACAAAGTTAATGTATAGTTTTATTTAGTCTATTGGTCTCCACCAAATGCAATCTATCATGTATTCATTCATGGAATTAAATGTGCTGTAGACTGTCTAGTAGAATAAAATATTATTTTTAACTTAATGTTTTATTATTTTGGGCACTATGATGGTATTAGACTTCACTAGTTTTCTTTTGATATAATCTCATTTAAAACTGTATTTCCCTTTTTATTTCACATTTTAGTTTTCTGTATCTAGTTATATATATTGCATTTAAATCTTGCCTTTCAGGGTGCCATATAGAAACTTTACTTGAGGAATTAGATATTCTAATTAGATTTTCTAAAAGGAGCCCTAGTGGCAGAGTGGTTAAGTGCTCAGATGCTAACAGAAAGGTGGCTGTTGGAACCTACCAGCTGCTACTGGGGAGAAAGATGGGGCAGTTGGCTTCAGTAAAGACTGACAGCCTTGGAAATCCTGTCGTATAGGGTCGCTAGGAGTCAAAATTGACTGGATGGCAATGGGTTTGGTTGGTTTAATTAGATTTTCTTTAAAGTGCACGTTTTAGTCATAAACTCATTTACCCATTTTACAGCCTTGTGACATGTTGACAGAAATGAATATAAAACAAGCTATGCATAAAATTTTGAATAAGATTTATGTTTTTTACCTTAGGGAATAAAACATAGGAGGGAAATGCCTATAAACAATGGAATATACGTTGCTAATATATGTGTACCATGTAAGAGTAAGTCATTTTTTCAAAAATATCAAAATTTTAAATAAAATCTATCATTTGGGATTTTTATTTAAATTAAAATTAAGTTTATGAGCACATGCACATTCATGAAATTTAAAAATTATTTATGTCTATATTAAATAATATTTATAATAAAATACGATGAGGGGAAGACAGATAAAACTTAACTAAAATGTAACCTCCATCTTATGGCACTTATATTAAAAACAATGTGTTAAACAGTCTTTCATTGTTTAGAGTAACTAGTTCATTTTTTAAAATAATGATCATTTTAGCATTTTCCGTGGTTTTCATGAGATTTTAGTCTGCTAGAGCACTTGGCATCTCATAGCAACAAGCTAAGGAGAAAATAAAGATTTATTGTTATAAAAGGGTATTTCCATGTTCTAAGTTTTTCAAAAATGTAAATTTCAAATGATAAGAATTTTCACATGTCTTGGAATCAGTACTATGTAGAGAATACTTAGGTAGATGCTTAAAATGTGATACACTGCATATTATTGGGACTGTTACATAGTTGTATATTTTTCATGTATCAGCAGTATATATGTTAAGAAAAAAGTGAGGCTTTCATAATATTGGTAATTAAAATACTAATTACTAAGATTAATAAAGACTTAGAGAAAATGTTTTATTGCTGGATTTTGACTTTTTATTTTAAACTAGGTAAGTTGAGTTCAAGTTTTATTTGATTCTCATGCTCCATTTAAACACTCACTTTCGGAGAGTTTTAAAATTCTATGAATATAATTATGTAAGATGCATGTGTAACTCTGATAATTTATAAAGTCAAAGGTATATAAAACTTAAGTACTTCATTTACCAAAGTCATTGTAGATATTTCTAACCCAGTGGAATTAAAAATAAATAAATTTTAATATAAAAAAGAAATCAAACTCGCTATTGTTCTAGTCATACTGTCAAGATATTAAAGGGGGAAAAATTTGCATTTGCATAAATGCCCTTGACTCTTTTAATCACATAAACTTTGTAGGCTCTATTATCGGCTTTAAGTTTCTGGTATAACAACGAAACATATGCTATACTTTCTGTGATGGTTGGATAATTTTATTTCAAGGTAATTCACTGCTCTATATACATCTTGTTAAAATTTAATCGTAACTTTGTCTAACACAGCAATGAAGAATCTTACCGTTCTAAAAACCTAATTATATATCATTGCTTTTCTTGCCTCTCATAAAGTCAAATTACTTACTTTTTTTTCCCAAGATTACATTAAAATATAAAAGGAAAAGAAAAAGAATAAAGTATTTTAACTCTTACATAAATGGATAATTTTTGTTGGCAATAAACTTTGCTTCAATATTCCATAAAACCTTAAAGCCATAAAACCAAAAAAAAAAAAAAAAAAAACTACTGCCATTGAGTTGATTCTAGCTCATAGTAACCCCATGTGTTACAAAGTAGAAAAGCTACATAGGGTTTTCTTGGCTGTAATTTTTATGGAAGAAGATTACCAGGTCTTTTCTTCCATGGAGCTCATAGGTGAGTTTGGACCATTAACCCTTAGGTTAGCAGCTGAACCCACATTCCTACATCACCCTCAGAGCTTTAATGCTATAGAGCTTTCTTAATAATTTTGGTATGATTTCCTGTTTGGCAAAGAAGTGTATCAAACTGATAAAACATGAAAATCTCTTACATTGTTTCCTGTTCTTTTTTTTTTAAACATTTATCTCCATGTATTAAAGATATCAAACATTTCCTATATGTCAAATACTTCTACCCTGCTTCCACACTTTCTTTCACAAATACACTCCCTTCTCACATAATGCTCCTTTCTCAGACAATCTTTCCTAACAAAACCCTGTTGAGGAAAGAGTGGACTATGCAATTCTGCCCCTTGAAGTAGAGCAAATCAGACCACAAATAAACCCATGTTCTAAACTTAATTAAAAATATTTTTAAATCAGTACAAGATAATATGAACTAAGTTTCTCAGTTTTGTACTTGAAATAAAAACTAACATGTTTCGTCCTTTGTAAAACGAACCAGAGTTTTCAGCAAAAATAAATAATTAGTGGAGTTCTGGCAAAATGGTGCTCTAGGCAGAAGCATCACGCCATCCCTCCACAGCAAAGATCCGAAAAACTAAGCTGAACAGAGAATACAACAATCCTGAAACCCTAAAACATCAAATGAAGAGATAAAGAACTCAGCCCAGCACAAAATGGAGTGAGAAAACTGACAGAGAACGGAGTGCGAGGAGAGATTCATGCAGTTGTCCCCTACCAGCTAAAACAGCACAGAACCACCATCATGGACTTCTATCGGAGACTAGCAAACGGGGAAAGATGAAGCAGCCTCAAGGAGCATCCAGCGGGAGACAAAACAACCAGTAATTTGTGATATATGCTTTCCCACCCCCCACCCTTATTCACCCCGACTCGGCCTCCTCTGCTTCCTGCAGCCACGATCTCTTGTCTGGGAAACACCGGCTGCTTGGCTTCCACACACCCGAACGGGCCGGCTCTCTGAGTACCATTTGTTGCCTGCTGTTTCTTTTTTCTGCTTCTTTTGATTACTTCCTTACCTCTCACCACCTCCCCCTCCTTTCGCTCAAATACCTGGCTCCGTGTGCCATCTTTGCTTCTTCCTGAGGGGCTGCAGATCTCCGGTAATTTGTGATATACACTTTCCCACTCCCTAACCTTCTTCACCCACACTCGGCCCCCTCTGCTTCCCGTGGACACAGTCTCTTGTTTGAGAAACACCAGCCCACACTAGCTGGCTCCTTGAGTGCCATTTGTTGGCTGCTAGTGTTGCTTTTTTTTTCCACTTCTTTTGATTTCTTCCTTACCTCTCACCACCTGCCCCTCCTTTCTCTCAAATACCTGGTTCCATGCACCATCTTTGCTTCTTCCTGAGGGGCTGTGGAGCTCCATTCGAGTGTGGAGCTGCTTACTGGTCTGGGCTGCCGTGCTGGTGGGATCCCTGGGAAGTTTGTGGTTCTATAACCTTTCGGATATTTATTTATTCATTCATTTCTTTTCTTCCTCTTCCCCTTTCTGTTTTTCTCCATTTCATAGTCTCTCATCTCTCTACTCCAATGGCAAGCTCCCCTAGCATTCTTTGTTGTTTGTTTGTATGTTTTTGGCTCCTGTTCCTCTCTCCTCTCTCCCATATCCATCTTAGCTCCACACATAACAATCTCCTGGCTACATCCTGCCTACCTCCACCTTGTGCTTGACATCACACCACTAAGTAGCACAGGCACGGCCTACTGGAACCTGCCCTGCACTGGTTACTGACCAGCTCTGGTGGCTGTAGTAACTGCCACAAACAACCCACCCCAGTAACTCCTCTTCAGCTAGACCTGCCGTACCATATCTGAGTGACTGACCCTGCCAATTGGAGAAGGAGGTGAAAAATATTGTGCCCACAGACGAGCAAATAACAAAGAACACACAGTCTGCCTGCTCAGACATAGTCAAATTTAAAAAAAAAAAAAAAGGGGGGGATGAAACAAACAAATCTACAATCAATAAATGAGAAAAATAACTACTGAATGCCCCAAAGACAGCAGACAATATCAAAACATTTACAAAAAAAGGACAGGATTGTTCCAGTAAGCGTCCAAAATAAAACACTAGATGACTTTCCAGTGGAAGAAAATGCACTAGAACTACCTGACAGGGAACTCAAATCTCTAATACTCAGAATTCTCCAAAAGCTGAGGCAAAAAGCTGACAAACATGAGGAAAAAAAAGACAAATTCATGGAAATGACAGACAAAAAATTAGAAGAATTCAGGAAAATAATGCAGGAACAAAATGCCAAAATAAATTCACAACTAGAAATTATAGAAAGATGACAATTAGAAATCCAAAAGATAAACAACAAGATTTCAGAAATGGACGGTATCATAGAAAGGCTGAGAAGCAGATTTGAAACGGTGGAAGACAGGATCAGTGGAATTGAAGACAAACACTTGGATGCAACCAGGTTTGAGGAAAACTCTGAAAAAAGAACAAAGAAAAATGAAGAGACCCTGAGAGTTATGTGGGATACAATCAAAAGCAAAAATTTTCGAGTGATTAGAATTCCAGAACAGGGGCGAAAACAGAAAACACAGAGAGGATCATTGAAGAACTGCTGACAGGAAACTTCCCCAATATCATGAAAGATGAAAAGCTGGCCATCCAAGAAGCTTAACGAACCCCATATAGGAGAGACCCCAAAAGAAAATAACCAAGGCATATCATAATCACACCAGCCAAAACCAAAGACACACAAAGAATCCTGAGAGCAGCTGGTGAAAAACAAGAAGTCACATACAGAGGAGAAACAATAAGACTAAGCTCAGATTATTCGGCAGAAACCATGCAGGCAAGAAGGCAATGGGATGATATATAAAAAATCTTGAAAGAAAAAATTGCCAGCCAAGAATAATATATCCTGGAAAACTCTCATTCAGATTTGATGGTGAAATTAGGTCATTTCCAGATAAACATAAATTAAGGGAATATGAAAGTCAAACCAAACTTACAAGAATTAATAAAGGGAATTCTTTTATCTGAGGACGAACAGCTTCAGCTCACAGGCAGAATCTAGGACGCAGGATCGTACCAGCCAGATACCAATCTAGGAAATGACCTCTCGAGGACTATCCAAAACCAAAAGAAATACAACAGGGAATCAGAGCAGTTAATCAGTAAATGACAACGACATCAAAACAATAAAAAAGGGAATAAACGACATAGGTATAGAACCTTCTAATGGAGAGGAAGGCAAGGCGATACCAACTAATGGTAGACTACTTCCAACTTAGAAAGATAAGGGTAAAATTCATGGTAACCACAAAGAAAGTTAACAAACATACTCATAAAAAAAAAGAGGAAAAACATAAAGTCTCAGCGAAATCACAACCTACAAAAACAAAAGAAATGAAAAAAAATCCACAAACAAAAGTAACTCAGCACAAGAGAGTAAGAAGAACAAAGAAAATTCAGCATCATAAAAAAAGCACTAAAAATGACAGGAATAAACTCATATCTATCAATAATTACACTGACTGTAAATGGACTCAATGCACTCATAAAGAGATGGAAAGTGACAGAATGGATAAGAAAACAGGATCCATCAATATGCTGTCTATAAGAGACACACCTTAGAAACAAAGATGTGAATTTATTAAAAGTCAAAGGTTGGAAAAAAATATATCAAGCTAACAACTACCAAAAAAGAGTGGGAGTGGCAATTCTAATCACAGATAAAATAGACTTTAAAACAAAATCTACCATAAAAGACAAAGAAGGACACTATGTAATGATTAAGGGGACAATCCATCATGAAGACATAACCATAAGATACACCTATGCACCCAATGACAGGGCTCCAAAACACATCAAACAAACTCTAACAACACTGAAAAGAAAAATTGACAGTTCCACAATAATAGTAGGAGAATTCAACACACCACTCTCAGTAAAGGACAGAACAACTAAGAAGAAACTCAGCAAAGATACAGAAGACCTAAAAGGCACAATCAGCCAACTTGACCTCATAGACATATATAGAACAGTCCATCCAACTGCTGCAAAGTACACATTCTTTTCCAATGCACACGGAATGTTCTCCAGAATAGACCACATCTTAGGTCACAGAGAAATCCTCAACAAGATCCAAAACGATGAGATAATTCAAAGTATCTTCGCTGACCACAATGCCATCAACGTAGAAATTAACAATAGAAAGAGTGAGGGAAAAAAATCAACTACATGGAAACGGAATAATACCCTGCTTACACATCAGTTGGTAATAGAAGAAATCAGAGATGGACTAAAAAAAATTCCTAGAATCAAATGAGAATGAAAACAAATCATACCAAAACCTTTGGGACACAGCAAAGGCAGTCCTCAGAGGACAATTTACAGCAATAGATGCACATATCAAAAAAGAAGAAAGGGAGAAAATCAAAACGTTAACTACAGAACTCAAACAAATAGAAAGAGACAGCAAAAAAAGCCCACAATCACCGGAAGAAAGGAAATAGTAAAGATCAGAGCAGAAATAAATGAAATAGAGAACAGAAAAACAATAGAAAGAATCAACAAAACCAAAAGTTGGTTCTTTGAAAGAATCAACAAAATCAACAAACCATTGGCCAGACTGACAAAAGAAGAACAGGAGAGGACACAAATAACCCAAATAAGAAATGCAATGGAGGACATTACAACAGACCCATCTAAAATAAAAAGGATTATAACAGAATATTATGAAAAACTGTACTCCAACAAATTTGAAAACCTAGAGGAAATGGATAAATTTCTAGAAACACAGGGCCTCCCCAAATTACAAGAAAGTGATGTTGAAAATCTGAACATACCCATAATAAAAAAAACTCCCAACCAAAAAAAAGCCTTGGCCCAGATGGCTTCACTGGAGAATTCTACAAAACATTTACAGAAGAGCTTGTACCAGTTATACTCAAGCTATCTCAGAGCATAGAAGAGGAAGCAACACTTCCAAACTCATTCTATGAAGCCAGCATAACACTGATACCAAAACCAGGCAAAGACATCACAAAAGAAGAAAATTACAGACCAATATCTCTCATGAATATAGATGCAAAAATTCTGAAAGAAATTCTAGCCAATAGAATTCAGCATCATATCAAAAAAATAATACACCACGACCATGTAGGATTCATAGCAGATATGCAAGGATGGTTCAACATTAGAAAATCAATCAACGTAATCCACCACATAAATAAAAGGAAACAAAAGAATCACATGATCGTCTCAATTGATGCAGAAAAGGCATTTGACAAAGTGCAACACCTATTCCTGATAAATACTCTCAGTCAAATAGGTATAGAAGGAAAATTTCTCAACATAATAAAGGGTATCTATGCACAACCAATGGCCAACATCATTCTTACTGGAGAGAGGCTGAAAACATTCCCCTTGAAAACAAGAACAAGACAAGGATGCCTTTTATCACCACACCTATTTAACATTGTGCTGGAAGTTGTAGCTAGAGTAATAAGGCAAGAAAAAGAAATAAAGGGCATCCAAATTGGTAAAGAAGAAGTTAAACTGTCCCTGTTTGCAGATGATGTGATACTATACATAGAAAATCCTAAAGACTCTATGAGAAATCTACTGGAACTAATAGAAAGATTCATCAGAGTAGCAGGATACAAGATAAACATTCAAAAATCAGTTGGATTCCTATACACCAATAAAGAGAACGATGAAAAGGAAATCAGGAAAACAATACCATTTTCAAGAGCCCCTAAAAAGATAAAATACTTAGAAATAAATCTGACCATGGATGTAAAAGATCTATACAAAGAAAACTACAAAACACTACCTCATGAAACCCAAATGGAAAAACATACCATGCTTATTGATAGGCAGACTCAACATTGTGAAAATGACAATTCTACCCAAAGCTATTTACAAATACAATGCAATGCCGATCGAAATACCAACAACATTCTTCAAAGAGATGGAAAAACTAATCATTAACTTTCTATGGAAAGGAAAGAAGCCCCGAATAAGTAAAGCACTACTGAAGAAGAAGAATACAGTTGGAGGACTCACACTACCTGACTTCAGAACCTACTATACAGCTACAGTAGGCAAAACAACCTGGTACTGGTACAACGACAAATACATTGACCAATGGAACAGAATTGAGAACCCATATGTAAATCCATCCACCTACAGTCACCTGATCTTCGACAAGGGCCCAAAGTCCATCAAATGGGGAAAAATCAGTCTTTTTAACAAATGTTGCTGGCAAAACTGGATATCCATCAGCAAAAAAATGAAACAGGACCCATACCTCACACGGTATACAAAAACTACTTCAAAATGGATCAAAGACCTGAATATAAAGCCTAAAACTATAAAGTTCATAGAAGAAAAAATAGGACCAACACTTCAGGCCTTAATACATGGCATTAACAGGATACAAACCATAACCATCAATGCACAAAACCCAATACATAAGCTAGATAACTGGGATCTTCTAAAATCAAACACCTGTGCTCTTCCAGAGACTTCACCAAAAGAGTAAAAAGAGAAGCTACAGGCTGGGAAAAAATTTTTGGACAGTACAAGTCAGACAAAGGTCTAATCTCCATAATCTACAAGAAAATCCAACACCTCTACAACAAAAAGACAATCCTATTAAAAAATGGGCAAAGGAAATGAACAGACACTTTACCAAAGAAGACATTAAAACGGCCAACAGACACATGAAGAAATGCTCACGATCACTAGCCATTAGAGAAATCCAAATTAAAACCACAGTAAGATACCATCTCACCCCGGCATTACTGGCACGAATCCAAAACACTGGAAATAACAAATGTTGGAGGGGCTGCGGGGAGATCGGAACACTTATGCACCGCTGGTGGGAATGCAAAATGATACAACCATTTTGGAAAATGATATGGCGCTTCCTCAGAAAGCTAGAAATAGACATACCATTTGATTCAGCAGTCCCACTCCTAGGAATATATCCTAGAGAAATAAGAGTTGTCACTCGAATAGATATATGCACACCTATGTTCATGGCAGCATTGTTCCCAATAGGAAAATGATGGAAACAACCTAGATGCCCATCAACAGATGAATGGATAAACAAACTATGGTACATACACACAGTGGATTACTATGCAACGGGAAAGAACAACAATGAATCTGTGAAGTATCTCATAACATGGATGAAACTGGAGGACATTATGCTGAGTGAAATAAGTCAATCACAAAAGGACGAATATTGTATGAGACCTCTATTGTAAAAACCCATGAAGAAGTTCACACACAAAATGTGACAATCTTTGTTGGTTACCAGGGATGGGAGGGGTGGGGGGGAAATACTAAATAGGCAATAGATAAGTGGTATCTTGGGTGAAGGGTGAGACAGTACACAATACAGGGGAAACCTGCACAACTTGTGCAAGGAAAGGTCATGGAAGCCCCATAGACACATCCAAACTCCCTGAGGGACTGAACTGCTGGGCAGAGGGTTGTGGGAACCATGGTCTCGGGGAACATCTAGCTCAATTGGCATAACATAGCTTATAAAGACAATGCTCTGCATTCTACCTTGGTGGATATTGTCTGGGGTCTTAAAAGCCTGTGAGCGGCCATCTAAGATACTCCACTGGTCTTATCCCTTCGGGAGCAAGGGAGAATGAAGAGAACAGGATACAAGGAAAAGATTAGTCCGAAGGACTAATTGTCCACAGCTACCAAGGCCTCCACTGGACTGAGTCCAGTACAGCTCTATAGTGCCCGGATACCACCACTGACTGCTCTGACCAGGATCACAACAGAGGGTTCTGGTCAGAGCTGGAGAAGGATGTAGAACATAATTCTAACTCACACAAAAAAAAAAGAAAAGACCAGATTTACTGGCCTAAAGGAGACTGGAGAAACCCCGAGAGTATGGCCCCCAGACACCCTTTTAGCTCAGTGGTGAAGTTATCTCCGAGGTTCACCATTCAGCCTGGGAGTGGACAGCCCCATAAAACCAAATGAGACTAACGATGTACAGGAGTCCAGTGACAAGGGCCAGAAGGCAGAAGGGGACAAGGAAGCTGGTGATAGGGAACCCAAGGTTGAGTAAGGATATCATTGATGTGTTGTGAGATTGTTAACCATTGTCATAGGGCAACATTTGTAGTAACTGTTAAATGAGAAACTATTTTGTTCTGTAAGCCTTCATCTTAAGTGAGAATACCAGCACAATTGGAAGAGCGTAGTCAATGTCACTGAACTGTGCATGTAGAAATTTTTGAAATGGTGCATCTTTGGCTATGTGTAGTTTCACAAAAAAAAAGTTTGAGAAGTTAGAGGGTTGACATGTTGTGGGGTTGTTAACCAACGTCATAAAACAATATGTGTACTACTGTTTCATGAGAAACTATTTGTTCTGTAAGCCTTCACCTGAAGTACAATAAAAACAAAATAATTAGTTAAAAATAGTAAGCATAGAATAAGAGGTATGAGCTCCTATTTGGACTTGGAGAACTGGTAAAATTATTTTCTTATCCAATCACTCAAGAACCAAGTTTTACTCTTGACACTGTGTTTAAAGAAATATATCTGAATCCTTCCACGCATCTCATTTTTTTCTGTGCGTGTGTGTGTGTTTATGTTTGGTTTGTTTTATGTGCTTTTTTTTTTCCTTAAACAAGTCATGGTCCTTTCAAATGCCTCATATGCATGCAAAAGCTGGAAAATGAAAAAGGAAGACCAAAGAAGTATTGATGCATTCGAATTGTGTTGGCTAAGAATACCGAAATTTCTGTGGCCTGCTGAAGGACCTAACAAATCAGTCTTAGAAGAAATACAGTCAGAATGCTCCTTAGAAGCAAAGATTGTGAGACTTAACTTCCTTACTTTGAACATGTCATCATGACAGACGATTTGTTAGAAAAGGACATCATGTTCGGTAAAGCAGAGGATCAGATAAAACAAAAGAAACTCTCAGATCAGATGGATTGACACAATAGTCACAACAACAGACTCAAATGTACCAACAATCATGAGGATAACACAGGACAGGTCAAGGTTTTTTATTGTTACAAGTAAGGTCACCATGAATAGAAGCCGACTCCACAGCAACTAACAACAACAACATGCATATTAAGGTTAGTACACAGGCACACACATACACACATATACAGACACATACACTCAGAACTAGTGGATGAACAAAACAAATATTTAAATAGATTAAATATATAAATATATATATAAATATTAAATATTTAAATAGATATTTTTTAATCATAGAGATAAATGTAATGTTGAGCCCTTCAGGCAGCTGGCTGGAGTAAAAAACACATGAGAATAGGTATAGTATGTAGTAATAACTGGTTTACAAGAATTTCTTGATTAGAAACATTAGTGTAAGCTGTATTTTGCTCACTTTATAAAAAATTAGAGAATAACCTATTTCATTGTTCTCAGGTCTGAAGTTTCCTTAAGAGTTGAACTTATTTTGCTACTAATTTGATATAAGAATATCTGGAGCAGTTTTGATTGCTTATTCTTTCTCTCTATTTATATCGCTACATTTTGGTTCTGTTTATATATTTGCTGTAATACCGCTGTTGTTTTTGCTGTTAATTTGATTCTGATTCGGGGCAACCTCATGTGTTACAGAGTGGAACTATTCTGTAGGATTTTCTTGACTGTAATCTGTATGAAAGCAGATCGCCAGAACTTTCTTTCATGGTAGCATTGTGTGGGTTCATACCACCAATTTTTAGATTAGCAATCTAGTACAGACTGTTTGTGCCTACTGTATTTTCCATGTCTTTACCATTTGTTGCACCACTTACATCACTTCTCCTTGATCTTTTCTGGAAAATCAATAATGATAAATTGATATCCTTACAATTGTGCTTTTTCCCTTGCCCTTGAAATCATTACAAATTTGGATAAAGGCACAGCTAGGGAGCAAGATCATGAGAAGATGCAATTTTGACTCTCCGTAAATCTGCTTATATAAAGCCACAAAACAACTAGGGTGACAAAAGAAAACACACATACACACAGACACACATAAATCTTTAAAAAAACTATTAAACAAGGTAACCCAACTACCCCAAAATAATTCTTGATAGAGACAAACCACCCACAGAAGCATTATTCCTGAAGCAACCTTATGAAATTAGTACTCTACAGAGGTAGAAAACAGAATGCAAAAAAGAAAAAAAAAAAAATCTTAGAGACCTGAAATACGTAAATCCAAAATCAACCACTGACTTGCATTAGAGAGGCCTCTATTCTAACTGAAATTTTTAATAAGCAGGTCTGAGAAAGAAAAAGAAAAACAGATTAATTGAGAGAAGGCTCTATAAGTCCTATTATTATGAATATTATAGAGATCAAAATATCGAATAGCCTTCACAGATACCAGATCCAACTTCAGCATGTTTGTTACACACACACTATTACCCTATGACCAGTAGTTACCCAAGAAAACTGAAAACATATTCCACAAATACATTTCACAAGAATGCTCATAGACACTTTTTCTTGTAATAGCCAAACAGTGTAAACATCCCTGGCACCCATGAATAGGAAATTGGAAGTGTGCAATACTGGAAAATAAGGTGCTCTTGTGGCACAGTGGTTAAGCAATCAGCTGCTAACCAAAAGGTCAAGAGTTTGACTCCACTAGCCGTTCCACAGGAGGAAGGTGTGGCAGTCTGCTTCCATAAAGATTACAGCCTTGTAAACCCTATGGGGCAGGTCTACCCTGTCCTATAAGGTCACTAGGAGTCAGAATCAACTTTACGGAAACGTGTTTGGTTTTTTTGGTATTGATTTAGTAGTGGAAAACACACAAGAAATTGAATGACTCTCAAAAATCTTTGGTGACTGAAAGAAGTCTTTTACATGGAGCACATCTGTATGTTTCTGTTTATATTAAATTGCAAAGATGGATATATACTTGTAAGCAAGTTTAGCCAAATGTGTATGGTTAATCTAGGTGGTGCACTTACATGGGCCCACTGTAACATTCTTTGACTTTATTAAAAGCTTGAACATTTTCATAGTAAAAAAATTTAGAAATTAATAGAAATAAAAAAAGAAGCAAATTCACTATAAGAGAGATTTCAACACGCATACCCATCACATACGGTTTGTCAAGTAGATAAAACATAGTTAAGTATTTAGAATATTTGCTTAGTTCTCAGCACTTATCTTACTTTACCCATAAACAATTAACATCAATAAGCACTCTTAGTTGATATACTTTCTTTACTTTGCTTTAAAGAAACTATATGCTTTTGTTTTGTTTTAGTTATTATCATTTTTTCATTGTCCTATTTTACAAAGCCGTTCAAACAGAACAATGGGATATTGCCTGATTCAAAATCAGGAAAAGTGTGCATCGGGCTTGTATGCTTTCACCAAAATTATTGAATTTGTATGCTGAGTGAATAATCCAAGAAGCTGGACTACATGAAGAAGAACGGGGCATCAGGACTGGAGGAAGACTCATTAACAACCTGTGATATGCAGGTGATACAACCTTGATTGCTGAAAGTAAAGAAGACTTGAAACACCAATGAAGATCAAACCACAGCATTCAGTATGGATTTCACCTCAACATAAAGAAAACAAAAATCCTCACAACCCTACCAATGAGCAACATCGTGATAAATGTAAAAATATTGAAGTTATCAAGGATTTCATTTTACTTGGATCCACAATCAATGCCCATGAAAGTAACAGTCAAGAAATCAAACGACGTATTACATTGGGCAAATCTGCTGCAAAAGACCTCTTTTAAGTGTTGAAAAACAAAGATGTTTCTTTGAGGACTAAGGTGTGCCTGACCCAATCCATGATCTTTTCAATCACCTTGTGTGCATGTGAAAGCTGGACAATGAATAAGGAAGGCTGAAAAAGAATTGACGCCTTTGAATTATGGTGTTGGCAAAGAATATTAAATATACTGTGGACTACCAGAAGAGCAAATAAGTCTGTCCTGAAAGAAGGACAGTCAGAGTGCTCCTTCTGTTGTACATAGTGTCAGAACTGACTCAATGGCATCTAAAAACAGCTATTTCACTAAGACAATCTCAGTTTTCTTTCCTGGAATCTCACATATTTTTTACGTCAAAGCATTGGAATAAGGAGTCTTCGTGGTGCTGTGGTTAAGGGTTCAGCTGCTAACCAAAAGGTTGGCATTTTGAACCCACTCACTGGTCTGTGGGAGAAAGATGTGGCAATCTGCTTCTGTAAAGATTACAGCCTTAGAAACCCTAAGGAGCGGTTCTACTCTCTTTTATAGGGTCACTAAGAGTCAGAATTCACTAGACAGCAATGAGTAAACATTGGAGTGTCCCAGAATTAAGTGATCTCTTCTCTTTTCTGTCTACAAGCACTATCTTGGTGAACTAATCCAGCCTTTGGTTTAAATCTACATGTATACCTTTCCAACTCATAATTATATATCCTGCAGTCACACCTCTGTTCTAAACTCCAGATATTTCCTACTCTATTTCTTTCATTCCAAGTCCTATCTCCACAAGAATATTCTATTACTTCTTTCTTCAATGTATACTCAGAACCTGGTCACTCCTCATATTCTTTATTTGCCTCATAATTGCATCTTTCTTCTAGTAGAGAATGGCAGAATGATTCTAGGTCACATCTAAAGCTCGTTCCTAAAAAGCTTACAGCTTCCACCTGATCCTCACACTCTTTTAGAAAAGGTCCCTTATGAGCCCTGAGCTGACATGTAAGAAGTCTAGATTCCATAAAGCTTCCATGCTGGAAAGACCACTTGAAAAGGCCACATAAAATAGAAATGCCCAAAGAGCTTCAGCTGCCTCAGTCCTTCACTTTTTGAGTATTCTCAGCATCAACCATTGGAGTTGTAAGTGGAAGTCTTTTGGGATGAACCCATTCTTTGGCCTTCAAGCCACACAAGAAGATGTCAATTGGAGCAGTGACAAGTCTTCCCTGTCAAAATTTCTAACTCAAAGAATCTGTGATCATAATAAAACATTGATAACTTGGCTAAAACTAAGAACTATGTTTCCTATATTCCTCTTTCTTGTCTACTTTTACCTTAGAGTTGACCAAAAGAGGAACTTGGTCAAGAATTTTAAGTCAGGAAGAAAAAAAATCAGTCATTACTTTTAAAAGATCTCAGGAGCTAGGTAGGTTGAAAGAAAGACATAAAGGTATCTGATGAGCTCCAGTATCCAGATGGCCTTTCAGAGAATTGGCCCCACCGACCAAAAGTTGACCCAAATTAACTGCCAAGCCCTTGCATAAACTTGCCTGAAAGACAGAAACATTCACAGAGCTCTCCAAGATTTTCTCTTACTGATTTATCCTTGACAACCAGACATGTATCGTTCCTAGGATTTTCCTTAAATGAATTTACCTCAGTGATTCAGGCTACTGTTGACAGTGATTGTACTTGATCTTCCACTTGCTATCTTTCTGTTTTCACTTACCCAGTTACTTTCATATTTGTATACTTAAATTCTATACTAAACCTCTAAGGCTCATAATACTTTATGGTTCTGCTGTCCTAACTAAACATTGGCAACTATGACTATGAATTTATCACTTAGTCTATTAAAATATCTATGGCAAAAATAAAACTGGTTTTAACTTTCTAACTTATATTGCATAAGAGATGTTGACTATAAAAAATCTGCAAAGAAATTAAGCAATAGTGATTTAGCCTTCAATGTCTTTCATGCAACTGGAGCAGGGATAAGCATACTATTTTCTGTAAAAGGAGAGATAGTAAATATTTTAGACTTTTTACACCATATAGTCTGTGTCTTAATTACTCAACTTTGTAGGTGCAGTGCAAAATCAGCCATACAACAATACATAAATAAATGACTGCGGCTGTATTCCAATAAACTTTATGTATTTAAAAAAAAAAAATCAAACCAAAAAACCAGGTGGCTTTGGGTAGTAGTTTGCTCAACCCTAGTCTAGAGAATCTCACTGAAACAACTAAAAAAGAGAAGAATCGGATAATCTATTTCGCCTTGGATTCTACTCAGTTTCAAACCACAAAAACTTCATGTATAAAACAAGTAACTTTCTTGCTTTATTCATTCGTTATTTCCTAGTTTCTATCACAAATACATCCTCCATCTGACACTAAATAACTTAGATACTACACTTTTGCTTTTGAAATATTCAGCCCATTTCCAATTAAGAGCTAATCCCACATGTCTGGTGACAAATTACCTTAACTTAAGCTCTCACAGTCTCTTGTGTATCAGCTCATTATTTGCTAAAAATATCTTCACATATCCATTGTAGAAATGTGGCAAATCTGTGAGATCCCCTATGGTAAACTGTCAAGGGAAAGAGTAGTACATGAAATACAAATTGATGGTGCCCCACAGTACTGAACTTTAACTTGTCAAGCAAATGTAAGGATTTATTCCCTTTGCTCCATGCTAATAATATACCACTTAAGGAATGAAAAGTAGAAAGAATAAATGAAACTAGCGTGCAAAAAGCCTGAAGAATTCATTAGCATTCGCATCTTGTGGACTTCACCTCTTTCAGGCAATGAAATCTCAGATTTATTTGGCTATCATCAGAAGAAAACAAATTACTGTGACATTCTTGAAACGTTTGTAATTCTAACCACAGGCAGCTTTAGCATCTCTCTGTCATTAAGGCTCTGAATTCTGTAGCTGCCGTTGTCTGTTAAAGTCACAGCAAATACTGCTGACAACCAGCTGTTCTTTCTTATACCATAACGAATCTGCCTAAAGTAAATCATTAGCTGGCTTAAATTCACACATTATTTACGTCACTCAAATAATACAAATATTCGTCTGCAAATAGTCCTAATGTGAATTTTGTGCAATATTATATATTCTGTGAGACAGGAATTACATTTTTAGTTATAAAATTCATTCTTAATTATGCACACGTGTTAAGATACTATTGAACATTTATATCACTGTTTTGACTTTGAATGGTGACTAGTTAGGAGAACTTGTGTTTTTCCTCCATATGGCACACTGTTATTAAAAATTTTAAAGCATTATCAGCTACAATTTTTGATTGTCCAATTTCACTGAGCTTACATTTTAGGCATATAAAGTTAATGCTATCCTTCTTCCCAAGATATAATGCTATTTTCCATTTTGAATATTTTAGGCAGATACTTTGAATCTGAGGTCTAATGACATATACAAATGAATGTTGGGGTCCACAAATTCCCTGATGTTGTATGCACAATAGGATATATGCACTCTTCTGATGGAACAAAATATGCACTGATGTCAATAGATTAAAAAACAAAGATATTCACAAAATAATCAATAATTGAGGATGATTGATGTGATATTAGGATTGAAAATATTACTTTTTAAATTGTTTATCCTTTATGTAATAACAATAACAGCAATACTAATTTGGTGCCTAAGACTCTAAACCTTATCCTTTTTCTGAACTGAAAACCTTTAAATTTTAAACAAATAAGTTTTACATCATATGCAGAAAAGTATTAAAGAAGATGAAAAGAAATAGTTGAAGCATGCCTTTTGCTTAAATCAATAAGTGAACACCATTCTGCGTGATGAAAGATATATTGTACACCAGAATTTTTCAGTATGTTTCCAATAATGACGTATACTTCTGTGATACAGGATGATACTGAGAACTTGTCAGAACTGTAAACTAACCAAGTTTTTCAAAAGTCTGTTCTAGGAGAGCAATTGTTCTCTTCTATGTGCCATTTATAAAACCCAACAGAACTTTTCTGTTGGGTGGCTGATTGACTTTTTTGATTAAATAACATTCTCTTTCAAGTAATTTTAAGCCACAAAATCAAACATTTGAACAATATTCCACCAAAAATTAGGCCTGGGATAAACTAAAAGAAAACTAATAAGTACTGTTTCTAATTATCTTTACATGACATTCAAGTTAAAAATAAAAGATTCAGGAAAGGTCATGGAAGCCCCATAGACACATCCAAACTCCCTGAGGGACTGAATTGCTGGGCGGAGGGTGTGGGGACCATGGTCTCAGGGAACATCTAGCTTAATTGGCATAACACAGTTTATAAAGACAATGTTCTACAATCTACCTTGGTGAGTAGTGTCTGGGGTCTTAAAAGCCTGTGAGCGGCCATCTAAGATATTCCACTGGTCTCTTCCCTTCGGGAGCAAGGGAGAATGAAGAGAACAGGATACAAGGAAAAGATTAGTCCAAAGGACTAATTGTCCACAGCTACCAAGGCCTCCACTGGACTAAGTCCAGTACAGTTCTATGGTGCCCGGCTACCACCACTGACTGCTCTGACCAGGATCACAACAGAGGGTTCTGAACAGAGCTGGAGAAGGATGTAGAGCATAATTCTAACTCACAAAAAAAAAGACCAGATTTACTGGCCTAAAGGAGACTGGAGAAACCTCGAGAGTATGGCCCCCAGACACCCTTTTAGCTCAGTGGTGAAGTTATCTCTGAGGTTCACCGTTCAGCGTGGGAGTGGACAGCCCCATAAAACCAAATGGGACTAATGAGGTACAGTAGTCCAGTGACAAGGGCCAGAAGGCAGAAGGGGACAAGGAAGCTGGTGATAGGGAACCCAAGGTTGAGTAAGGATATTGTTGATGTGTTGTGAGATTATTAACCATTGTCATAGGGCAACATGTATAGTGACTGTTAAATGAGAAACTATTTTGTTCTGTAAGCCTTCATCTTAAGTGAGAATAGCAGCACAATTGGAAGAGCATAGTCAATGTCACTGAACTGTGCATGTAGAAATTTTTGAAATGGTGTATCTTTGGCTATGTGTATTTTCACCAAAAAGAAAGGTTGAGAAGTTAGAGGGTTGACGTGTTGTGGGGTTGTTAACCAATGTCATAAAACAATATGTGTACTACTGTTTCATGAGAAACTATTTGTTCTGTAAGCCTTCACCTGAAGTACACTAAAAATAAATAAATAAATAAAAGATTCTTGTTTCAGAAGAATCAATAAAAGAAAAGACACTTAACCTTCCTGTATCTTTAGTTTTATCATCTGTGAAATCTCTTCTAGCTTGAAAATGCTATACTTCAGTTTCAAGCACATGAACCATAAAAACAATATTGCATTGATCGGGATAATAGATTGAATACAATATAATGAGTATCTGTGATTTACTTTCAGAGAAATCAAACTATTAAACACTTAAGGTCACTTTCAGCTATCAGCTACTTAAAGATATTTTCACTTCAGGGCCAGGTAAATTATTTCTCTGAGCAGATTTTCAGTCTGTGAAGTTGAATCCATAATCTTGTACAATGAACGCACTTAGGTACAGTGACTCATATTAATGAGGCAGACCTCCCATCTTTCCTCTAGGCTTAATGGATTGACCTGAGAAAAGTGCATGTTAAATATTGTAACTGGTGGGATGATCCACATTTCAGTGCCATAGTGCAAGTGGAAAAGTAGACTCTAGGATAGGTGCTTCAGAGACATGAATATTCTGACGTGAAATAAATATGTGAATGCCTTCATACTGAGAGGAAACCCTGGTAGCATAGTGGTTAAGTGCTACCGCTGTTAACCAAAAGATCAGCAGTTTGAATCTACCAGGAACTCCTTGGAAACTCTACGGGGCAGTTCTACTCTGTCCTATAGGGTAGCTATAAGTCAGAATCAACTCAATGGCAATGGGTTTGGTTTTTTGATTTCATATTGAGACAGTCTTCTGAAAAAGAATAATCAACCCTTCTTAGCAGTGAACTATATGAAAACACTTGACTGTGTATTAAATAATAAAATACATAGGATATCTGTGGAAGTTCATTTCCTTTTGTTTTTATGATTCATACTGGAAGAATTGACCCCTTCCCTTTTGAGTGCAAAGGCACAATTGATTGCTTATATTTAGAAATATAATAATTAGTTACAATTGTCAGCAACTTTAAAATGAGTTCAAAGATACCGGTGGGAAAATTGCCTCCATTAAAATAGTATGTTGAGAAACAAATATAAGTAATAAGATTTTTTAAACTATAGACAAAGCACACAAGGGAACAGAAGTTGTTGTTAGGTGCTGTCAAGTTGGTTCTGACTCATAGCGACCCTACGTACAACTGAACGAAACGCCTCCCGGTCCTGTGCTGTCCTCGTGGTCGTTGTTATGTTTGAGCCCATTGCTGGAGCCACTGTATCAATCCCATCTTGTTGAGGGTCTTCCTTTTTTTTGCTGATCCTCTCTACTTTACCAAGCATGATTTCCTTCTCCAGGGACTGATCCCTCTTGATAACATGTCCCAAGAATGTGAGACGAAGTCTGGCAATCCCTGCTTCTAAGGAGCACTCTGGCTGTACGTCTTCCAAGACAGATTTGTTTGTTCTTTTGGCAGTCCGTGGTATATTCAATATTCTTCGCCAACACCGTAATTCAAAGGCATCAAGTCTTCTTCTGTCTTCCTTATTCATTGCCCAGCTTTTGCATGCATATGAGGCGATTGAAAACACTGTGGCTTGAGTCAGGCCCACCTTAGTCCTTAAAGTGACATCTTTGCTTTTTAAGATTTTGAAGGGGTCTTTTGCAGCAGATTTGCCCAGTATAATGCATTGTTTGATTTCTTGACAGCTGCTTCCATGAATGATGATTATGGATCCAAGTAAAATGAAATCCTTGACAACTTCAATACATTCTCCATTTAACATGATGTTACAATGTACAAACGTAAAATATTAAATAGCAACATTTTCATGCCACCTTTTCTAGTTAGTTAGAATACACTTTTAGGTAACCTTTACTGGAATAATAATATATAAGATGTTTTTGCTGAAACTGACTTATTTTTACAAGGTGGAAGGTATGAGTATTGAACATATACATAGAGAATTCTAGAAAATCTAAACTGAATTACATTTAAAAATTAGTAGCTGTTTATTGAATAAAAACAGCAGACCCAGAATATGAGAGAGAGGGGAAATATAAATAATATTTTTTTTGTGAGAGAGTCTGCCATTTTGAATGAACTTTTGGAAAGATGAATACATGAATAGTATATGTAGGTGTTTTGATTTCTACTGTGAAATGCAAATTCTCTCTTTCATATCTTTTCAGAGGACCTACAAAATATTTAAATGATTTAGCAATACCTTTTTGGATGTTTGATTTGAGTATTATTTGAGTTTCTTTAGAATAAAACACCAGGAAGAATTGCCCTTTTGACTGCATAGTTTTATTCAAATTACTAAGAATTGTGTAATATTTTCTTTGGGAAAAAAAAAGAGACTCCATTATTAAAAAATCACTGAGTGAACTGGGATGTCCCATGAAACCATGGCTATAAACCTGCAAACCTAGGAACCAAATCGCATGAGGTATGTGGTTGTACATAAGCAGCCTCAGCAGCTTCTGTTTTTGTTGTTGTTGTAATTATGTCTATCACACAACTTTTGCCAATTCAACTTTTTACAGGTGTACAACTAATTGACAGCATTTACAATAATCGGGTGTGCAACCCTAACCTACCCTTAATCAATGCAGTTTTTAAATTACTGTAAACTGAAACTTAATAATTTGAAGTCTTCTTGAACCCAAATGATAGCTTAGCTTAACTAGTAAAAAATGTCTGCCTTGAGCATTATGCTCTCTTAAGAACTATCTATATGGGGTCAAATAAGAACTATCTATATGGGGTCAAATTGACAATAGCAACTTGAAAGATTACACAGAAAACTTAGGGGACAGTGAGTTTATATTAATAGGTGAGTAACATTTTGAATAGGGAGTTGAGAACGGTTGCACAACTTGAAGAATGTAATCAATGTCACTGAATTGTACATGCTAAATTGTTGAACTGGTGTGTGTTCTGCTGTGTATATTTTCAAAAACAGTAACAAAAAGTAAAATAAATTATTTTAAAAAATCACTGATTTAGTTCAAAAGCACTGTTTTATATATGAGAAAACTGAGGTCTGAAATTGTATTGTTGAAAAAAATGTTATCTTTTGAAAAAAATGCCATCCAGTATATTGATTTTCCTTAGATTTTGGGTTACATAGTATTGAGATTTTGATAATTAGATAAAACTACAAAGTGCAGCTGTTGTGTCAGTTCATCTCACTGAATTGAGAATTTCCTTCATTTTCATTGACCCTCTAACTTAACAAACATGACGTCCTTTTTTAACGATTGGTCTTTCCTGATCCCATGTCCAAAGTAAGTGAGACAATGTCTCACCACACTTACATATAGGGGACAGTATGGTTGGTTGTACTTCTTCTATGGCTGATTTGTTTGTTGTTCTGGCAGTCCACAGAATATTCAATATTTTTCACCAACACCACAGTTCAAAAGCGTCAGTTCCTCTTCTGTCTTCCTTTTTTATTATCTAACTTTTGCATGCAAATGAGCCATTTGAAAAAACCATGGATTGACTCAGATGTACATTAGTCATCAAAATGTTGTCCTTGCTTTTTGAAATATTGAAGAGGTCTTTTGCAACAAATTTGCCCAATGCAATACGTTTTTTGACTTCTTCACTACTGCTACAAGGGAAACAGATTGTTTATTCAAATAGAATTAAAAAATCATTTGCAATTTCTTCCCCATTTACAATGATATTGTTTATTGGTCCAGTTGTGAATATTTTCATTTTCTTCATGTTCAGGGATAATCCATCCTGAAGGGTGTTATCTTTGACCTTCATCACTAAGTGCTTAAAGTAGTCTTCATTTATGGCAAGCAAGATCGTGTCATTCCATATCACAGACTGTTAATGAACTTTCTCCAGTCCTGATGTCCAATTCTGCATACAGCTTGGCTTCATGGATCATTTGTCTGGTATACAGAATTAATAAGTAAGATAAAAGGATACAACCCTGCCGCACACCTTTTTTAATTTTGAATCACACAGTACCCGCTTCTTCTGTTTGAACAACTGCCACTTGATCTATGTAGAAGTTCCACATAAGAACAATTAAGTGTTCTGGAATTTCCATTCTTTGTAATGTTATTCATAATTTGTTACTATCCTCAGATTTGAATGCTTTTTCATAGTCAATAAAATTATAAACATCTTTCAGGTATTCTCTGCTTTTGGCCAAGGTTCATCTGACAACAGCAATGATATCCCTCATCCACATCCTCTTCCAAATCCAACTTCAATTACTGGCAGTTTTCTATTGATATATGGCTGCATTCATGTTTGAATTATCTGTAGCAAAATTTTGCTAGCATGTGATACTAATGATATTGTTTGATAATTTTGCCATTCCATTTGATTACCTTTCTTTGGAATAGAAATGAATACGGATCTCTTCTACTAGGCTGGCCAGGTAGATATATTTCAAATTTCTTGACATAGAGGGGTAAGCACTTCCAGCATTGGATCCATTTATTGGTATTCCACAAATTCCTGGAGTCTTATTTTGCCAATACTTTCAACGCAGTTTGAACTTGTTTCTTCAGTACCAGCAGTACTTGATCGTATGCTACTGTCTGTCAGTTTATCATACTGTTGAGGCTTGCATGTTACTATGAAGTTTTAAGCTCTGCCATCAGTATTTCAAATACTATCAGGGTGATCCATGTACAAGTTTCAGCAGACTTTTCAAAGTAAGGTAGAGTAGGAATGCCTTATTTATCTAGTGCTACTATAACAGAAATACTTTAACAAAGAGAAATTTATTCTCTCATAGTTAAAAAAAAAAAAAAGAAAACCTGTTGCTGTGGAGTCGATTCTGAATCATAGCAACCCTATAGACAGAGTAGAACTGTCCCTATACGGTTTCCAAGGAGCAGCTGGTGCATTCAAACCGCTGACCTTTTGGTTAGTAGACAAAGCTCTTAACCACTATTTCACCAGGGCTCAACCCACAGTTTAGAGGGCTAGAAGTCTGAAATCCGGGCGCCAGCTCCAGGGGAAGGCTTTCTTTCTCTGTCAGTTTTAGGGAAGGTCCTTGTCATCAATATTCCCCTGGTCTAGGAGCTTCTGAGCTCAGGGACCCTGTGTCCAAATGACACGCTCCACTCCCAATGCTTCTTTCTTGGTGACATGAGGTCCTTCTTTCTGCTCACTTTTCTCTTTTATATCTCAAAAGAGATTGACTCAAGATACAGTCTAATCCTATAGATCATGTCCTGGCATTGACATCATACAGTTTAGGATTTACAACACATAGGAAAATTACATCAGATTACAAAGTGGAGGACAGCTACTTAATACTGGGAATCATGGCCTAGTCTTGTTGATGCACATTTTTGGGGCACACAGTTCAATCCACAGCAAGGAATAAAGACATGGAGATTTTCTTCCAAAAATTAACCAGTGAAAACCTTCTGGATTATATATTTTCAAAACCACAGCTTTTAAAAATTATGTTAATTTAAATAGGATTTTGGATACAATAGCAGTAACATATATGCAGTTTTAAAATGGTAAAAAGATGTATGTTCTCAACAGAGAAATGTTGTTGTTGGGTGACACTGAGTTGATTCCGACTCATGGTGACTACATGCCTGTGGAGTAGAACTGTGCTCCATAGGGTTTTCAAGGCTGTGGGCTTTTGGAAACAGATCACCAGGCCTGTCATCCAAGGTGCCTCTGGATGGTTTCAAAATGACAACCTTTTGCCCAGAAGTTGAGCGCTTAACCATTTGAGCCACCCAGTGACTCCTCAGCAGAGAAATAGAAGCTGTAAAATAATAACCAAATGTAAATTTTCACACTAGAATAAAACAACATCTCATATTTTAAAGTAATTCATTTTGTGGGTTAAATACCAAAATCAAGATGGCTGACGAAAGAGTAATTTTGAAAACAGATCAATAAACATTACCCAATCTGAAAAATAGAGAAAGAGATAAAACAAAACAAAACAAAAACTAAACAAACAACCACAAAAAAACAAACAAACAGAGTCTCAGGGACCTGTGGGACAATATCAAAAGTTTTATCATTTATGTTATTGTAGTCCCTGAGAAAGAAAGGAGAAAGAGAACACCAAATATAAAGAAATATCTTAATATAAGACAGAGAAAAAGAAAACATTACATATGATAATGATTTGACTGCAGATTTTTATCAGAAGCAGGTAAGTCAGAAAACAGTAGAGAAACAACTTTAAAGTGCTTAAAAAAGAAAGTCTTGTCAACCAGGAATTTTATAACCAGGAATGAGAGGGAAAAAACAGAAATATAAATATCTGGATAAACATAAGGAGCCAATATTATGTTTTAGTTATTTAAAATAGATTTATTTACTTATTAATAGTATCTTTTTTTAGAATAGCATTTTTATTCTTTAGAGAAGCTTTGTTTTTCAGTAGAATAATGAATCAATCCAGACTATAAAGCTTCTAGTACACACTTATTTGCAAATAAAACCATGTTTGAGTTCTACTTTTACATCCCCACTGCCACCTTTTGGGGAACAAAAATCAATTTATACTTCTGTGATAGGGAAGAGACAAAAAACAATTCATAATATGTCCAGAAATGGATCAAACTTTTTTAATCACCGATAAATGGGAAAAATTCTGTACTTATTTAACCTTTCAATTCTGAAATCACTGGTTTCTGAAGGTAAATGTTAAATTGGCAATTATATTGAAGCTCAGTTTTGATTTTAATGCTACCTAGTCCTTTCATTTTGGTATCACAAACATTTATTAGCTATATGGCAAATTTTCATGACCTGTCTAATCTATAGCCATTAGTTTAATCTATCAAACAACCCCACACATGGTTACTCTCCTTTGACTTCTTTTACTGTTTCCTGGTGCTGTATTTTTCTCTATTATAAATAGTCTATTGATTGTAAATGTCAACTAGTTATTTGAGTGCTCTAACAAATTGAATTGTATTTCCTTTTGTGATGTTATTTCTGAAAAACGATGTTCTCAGTGTTTCTTAGGGGCAAACTTCTGTCATCATATTATAATGTATTATTCAAAAATAATGATGTAGACGCAGCGTGATCCTCCGCTATACTTACTCCAGCAATGTTGGAATTTTAAGATATTTTCTTACTTGATATATGTTTTTATAGTCCTCGGAACATAAAACTGTTGCTTTGCTCAGCATTTCTCCGAAGCCTCTTGCAAACATTCGGATTTAGTGCTCTTACACGAACTGAATTCAAGTAGATGGAAGTGTCCATTTGTTTAAGCAGAATTTCTCAAATAACAGAATGACAGCTTGGTTTTTAGTTATTTAAAATTGGACACTACCTCATGTAGCAGATGTCAGAAAGAAGAATTCATTTGTATTATATTATTGTGGAACTGAAACTAATCTTACGTTAACAATGCTAAATTCAACATTCCCATTTAAAAGAAAGAAGCAGAGATATAGAGAAATAGAGAGAGAGAATAAGAAGGAAAGGAGGAAGGGGGGAAATAGAGAAGAAGGAGGAAAGGAAGGAAAGAAGAGAGAAAAAGTGACTTTATAGTTAAACTCTTACCTATAGATTGATCACCTGCAATGTTCTTTGATTATTGTTCATCATTGCAGATAAAGACTGATTAAGGCTTGACTTCTGCCTTCAAGAAATGCATAGGATAACTATCTACTAAGGCAAGAAACGATTACATAAAAGAGTTGAACAGAAGACTTCAAAGGGTGGCTCAAGAAGACAAAGTAAAGTATTATAATGTAACGTGCAAAGACCTGGAGTTAGAAAATCAAAAGAGAAGAACATGTTCGGCATTTCTCAAGCTGAAAGAACTGAAGAAAAAATTCAATTGTCAAGTTGCAATACTGAAGAGTTCTATGGACAAAATATGTAATGATGCAAGAAGCATCAAAAGAAGATGGAAGGAATACACAGTCACTGTACCAAAATGAACTGGTCGATGTTCAAACATTTCAGAAGGTAGCATATGGTCAAGCAATTATGGTACTGAAGGAAGAGGTCCAAGCTGCATTGAAGACATTGGTGAAAAACAAGCCTCCAAGAATCTAGAAAATACCGATTGAGATGTTTCAGCAAACGGATGTAATGCTGGAAGTGCTCACTTGTCTATACCAGGAAATTTGGAAGACAGCTACTTGGCTAAATAACAAGAAGAAATCCATATCTGTGACCTTCCAAAGATTCAACAGAATTCAGAAATTATCAAACAATATCATTAATAAGAAATGCAAGTAAAATTTTGCTGAAGATAATTCAAAAACAGTTGCAGCAATACATTGACAGGGAAATGTCAGAAATTAAAACTGGATTTAGAAGAGGATGTGGAATGAGGGATATCATTGCTGATGTCAGGTGGATCTTGGCTGAAAGCAGAGAATACCAGAAAGATATTTACCTATGTTTTATTAACTATGCAAAGGCATTCAGCTGTATGGATCGTAACAAATTATGGATAACATTATGAAGAATAGGAATTTCAGAACACTTAATTGTGTTCATGGGGAACATGTACATAGATCAAAGGGAAGTTGTTTGAACAGAACGAGGGGATATTGAGTGGTACAAATCAGAAAACGTGTGTGTCAGGGTTGTATCTTTACACCATACTTATTCAATCTGTATGCTGAGTAAATAATCTGAGAAGCTGGACTATAAGAAGAACTGGGCATCAGGACTGGAGGAAGACTCATTGACAACCTGCATTATGCAGATGACACAACCTTGCTTTCAGAAAGTGAAGAGGACTTGAAATACTTACTGATGAAGATCAAAGACCACAGCCTTCACTGTGGCCTACACCTCAACATAAAGAAAACAAAAATTCTCACAACTGGACCAATAAGCAACATGATGATAAAGAGAGAAAATATTGAAATTGCCAAAGATTTCATTTTACTTGAATCCACAATCAATGCCCATGGAAGCAGCACTCAAGAAATCAAATGGCATACAGCATTGAGCAAATCTGTTGCAAACAACTTCTTTAAAGTGTTAAAAAACAAAGATGTCACTTTTAGGACTAAGGTACATCTGACCCAAACCATGGTTTTTTCTTTTCTTTCTTTTTTTTTTAATTTTATTGTGTTTTAGATAAAAGTTTACAGAGTAAATTTCTCATTCAAAAATTTATACACAAATTGTTTTGTGACATTGATTGCAGTTCCCACAATGTGTCAACACTCTTCCCCTTTCCCTTTACACTCCTGGTTCCCGTGTCTGATCGTCCATGTTTCCTGTCCTTTCCTGCCTTCTGGTCTTTGCTTTTGGACAGATGTTGCCCATTTGGTCTGACTGAACTAAGAAGCAGGCTCCTCACGTGTGTTATTGTTTGTTTTATAGGCCTGTCTAATCTTTGGCTGAAAGGTGGACTTCAGGAGTTGCTTCAGTCCTGAGTTAGCAGAGTGTCCAGGGGCCATAGTCTAGGGGATTCCTCCAGTCTCTGTCAGACCAATAAGTCTGCTCTTTTTTGTGAATTTGAATTTTGTTCTACATTTGTCTCCCGCTCTGCCTGGGACTCTCTATTGTGATCCCTGTCAGAGCAGTAGGTGGTGGTAGCAGGGAATCATCTGGTTATTCTGGGCTCAGGCTGGTAGAAGCTGTGGTTCATATGGTCCATTAGTCTTTTGGACTAATATTTTCCTTGTGTCTTTGGTTTTCTTCATTCTCCTTTGCTCTGGACAAGACAGGATGAATAGATGTATCCAAGACAGCCACCAGCAAGCTTTTGAGACCCCAGAAACTACTCACCAAAGTAGGACATAGAACATTTTCTTCATGAACTATGGTATGCCAACTGACCTAGATGTCTCCTGAGACCATGGTCCCCAGCCCTCTTCCACAGTAACTTAGCCCATCAAGGGGTTTGAATGCATATAGAAAGCTTCAATGTCATTGCCTTGGTCAAGTTGTGGAAGTTCCCTAATATTATGTGTTGTATTTCCCTTCACCAAAGTTAACACTTATCTACCATGTAGTTAGTGATTTCTGCTCCCTACCCCACCCCCTTCTTAATGATTAAAGATAGTTTTCTTTTTCTGCGTGTAAACCTTTTATAATAGTGGTCTCATACAATATTTCTTCTCTTGGAATCGACTTATTTCACTCAGCATAACGCCCTCCAGATTCATCCATGTTGTGAGATATTTAAGGAGCCCTGGCGCTGCAGTAGTTAATTGTTTAACCACTAATGGAAAGGTCTGAGGTGCGAAGCCACCAACTGCTCCATGGGAGAAAGATGTGGCAGTCTTCGTCCATAAAGATTACAGTTTTGGAAACCCTATGGTGGAGTTCTACCCAGTCTTATAGGGTCATTATAAGTCTGGATCGACTCGATGACAGAGGGATAAATGTATTTGGTACCCTAGAGGGAAGAACAACTAGAATCTGCCAGACAAGAAGAAAAAAAGAAAGGCTTATGTTAGGGAAAGTTTTATACACAAGTTATCAATTCACCTAATGTTTAAAGATTATTTCTCAGTTTTGTGGTTTTGGTCGTTTTGGGACACACACACACACACACACACACACAGTTAATTGCAATAAACACTCATAAAAGTTAAATTAACCAAACACCTTCAAGGGATATTTTGAATATTAAATTCTGGCCCTTTATTCTGCTGTTCAGTAGTCTCAGAACCTGGTACTACTAGAGGGGGCAGATCATTATTTGCACTTCCATATAAATTAACCTTAAATCCATGTGTTAATTGAGTGCACATGCTTAATAGTGAAAAGTAATTATAGTCAGGGTTTTAAAACTTAGAAATATATATGTACTAGTCATCTCTAATATAGCATTTTTATTATAATGAGAGGTGTTGGGGAACGAGTATGCAAGAGGAAACAGCTGTTTAAAATAAAATATGAAATATAGATTAAAGAATTAAAAAATGCATTGAAGAGTAATGAAGGCACAGTACAAAGAGAGATTATGTACAACCAAATGCTAAAAGTGTATAAAGCAACTCAGTTAAGAGAATAATTTCTCTTAACTTCTTGGGGCATGATGGGGGTGTTCCAGTAGAGGTGAGAACCCAGGGTGTGCAGGAATGAGAGTTTGGGCTCTAATCAACCTCAGCTACTGTTGTGGGATGATGTCAGACATGGGGTTTTAATCTCTAGGAGAGAGGTAAAAATCAGTTTTGCAGAACAGTCTTTAAGAACCTGAAAAGTTATCTGAAAATGACATGGATTATAATATAAACTTTTAGTTCATGGAATTAAAAGCCAAAATATGATTGCATAATGTTTTCGTATAATGTTATTTTTACTGAACACTTGTGATATTGCTATTGACGGTACTTGTGAATTACATGATTGTGAGGATGGCACACACTGAGCGGTGTTTCATTCTTTTTTACTTAGGTAGGGTTGCTATGAGTTGGAACAGACTCGATGGCACGTAACTACAACAATAACATGAATTATATAGTTGTGGGAATTTTTCCAAATTGAAAATTTCATGCTTAAAATTTCATGGGGGAATAGATGCCAGTATCCGCGAATTTTTCCAAATTGAAAAATTCACGGATACTGGCATCTATTCCCCCATAAAATTTTAAGCAAAATTTTGATACGATTTTACATTATTATTAAATACTGATAAATATTTTTAATCTAAACAGATCATATTATTTTTTCTTATTTACTCTATAGTTAATTTCAGCACATTTGGAACCAGTTCACTAATTTAAACTAAGATTAACTAATTATTAGCCCTATAATATTTCAAATCTAACATTTGTAAATTCTTAATACAGTAGTTTTTTAAATGTACTTTAGATGAAGAGTTACAGAGCAAATTAGTTTCTCATTAAATAATTAATACACATATTGTTTTGTGACATTGGCTGCCAACCCCACAATATGTCAAAACTCTCCTTCTCCGCCTTGCGTTCCGCATTATCAGCTTTCATCTCCCCTCCTGCCTTCTCATCCTTGCCCCTGGGCTGGAGTTCCCATTTAATTTCATTTTGTTTTATGGGCCTGTCTAATCTTTGGCTGAAGGGTGAACCTCAGGAGTGACTTCAGTACTGAATTAAAAGGATGTCCAGGGACAATACTCCTGGGGTTTCCCCAGTCTCTGTCAGACCAGTAAGTCTGGTCTCTTTTTATGAGTTAGAATTTTGTTCTACATTTTTCTCCAGCTCTGTCTGGGCCCCCTCTTGTGATCCCTGTAAGAGTAGTCAGTGGTTGCAGCTGGGCACCATCTAGTTGTGCTGGACTCAGTCTGGTGGAGGCTTTGGTAGTTGTGGTCCATTAGTACTTTGCACTTAATCTTTCCCCTGTGTCTTTGATTTTCTTCATTCTCCCTTGCTCCAGATGGGGTGGGACCAGTAGAGTATCTTAGATGGCAGCTCACAAGCTTTTAAGACCCCAGACGCTACTCACCAAAGTAGGATGTAGAACATTTTCTTTATAAACTATGTTATGCTAATTAAGCTAAATGTTCCCCAAGACCATGGTCCCCAGCCATTAGCCCAGTAATTTGTCCCTCAGGGAGTTTGGATGTGTCTATGAAGCTTCCATGACCTTGCCTTGGTCAAGTTGTTTTGATAATCCCAGTATTTCACAATGTGTTAACCTTGACCAAAGTTAACACTTAATATAGTATTAAAGATTAATTCAGTATTTAATACTGATCAAAACACTATTTTATGTGGTAGATTTAGTATTTAAATATAAATTTCCAAATCATTATCCCTATAGTATGTAATATTTTACAGTATCTTTACAGTAAAATCACACTATATAAAATCTATAAAATAGTTATGAAATAAATAAACAGTTATAAGATGATTTTCTTGGAGTAAATTAGCATGACTGTGTTACAGAAGAAGAAATTAGGTTGTAGACAAACTAATCTATATGTTGGCAGATATTGAATGAGAAAAAGGATGTTATTATTTTTTATTCCAGGTAATTCTTTATGCAAGGTGCCCTGGGGGCAAAACAGTATAAACATTTGATTGTTAACTGAAAGATCAGCAGTTTGAATCCACCTACTCTGCTGGAGAAAAGACCTGGTGACATGTTCCCATAAAGATTTCAGCCTAGGAAACCCTATGGGGCAGTTCTACTCTGTCCTACAGGGTCATTATGAGTCAAAATTGACTCCAAGGCACACAACAACAACAAAGTCTTTAAGCTACTGATTCACTTTCTCTATTTAGTTATTATTTGGACTATATTTAAATATTTATTTGCCAAAATTAATATGTTATTATTTTTTCTCCCTCTGTTGCAATTACCTATGACATGTATACATTGTTGTTACATGTCATGGAGGTGGTTTCAATTCATAGCAACCCTTGTACAACAGAAGAAAAGACTGCCCAGTCCTGTACCATCCTTACAGTTGTTGCTATGTTTAAGTCTGTTGTTGCGGCCACTGTGTCAATCTATCTCATTGAGGATTTTCTTCTTTTCCACTAACCCTCTACTTTACCAAGCATGATGTCCTTCTCCGGGGACTGGTCCCCCCTTATAATATGTCCAAAGTACACGAGACGAAGTCTCACCATCCTTGATTCTAAGGAGCATTCTGTCGGTACTTCTTTCAAGACAGATTTGTTCGTTCTTTTAGCAGGTATAGTCAATATTCTTTGCCAACACCACAATTCAAAGGCATCAATTCCTCTTTAGTCTTCCTTATTCATTATCCATGAAATGTATACAAAGAGGTGTAAAGCCCTTAGTTTTAGCCCTTGGTCAAGTAGAAGAATATTAAAAAAATTTTATATGTTTACTTTATTTATGTATTAATTTTTAACTCAGCTAGTTCTATAAAGTATTTAAAACAATACACTAAAGAATATAATAGTTCCAAAGTGGTGCTAGTTAAATAATTTTGCTAAATAAAAATACCAATGTGGACATAAAACATCATCCTTTGAAAGCATGACTTAAAGGTGAATTGTTAATTAATAACCTTTACCGAGTGACTTAAAATATATAAGAAAGTCGAATGAAGCAAGCATATTGGAAAAGTAACTAAGAAAACTTTCATACTTATTTAATTCTCACTGTAACCTAGAGAAATAAGTATTATTCTTTCTTTGTTATATATGCAAAATGTATGCCTATTAGCACATTTATTTTTGTCCACATATCAGTTTCTTTTCAAATCCGTCCCTGTTCTCTCTTCTCACAGAATCATTTAAAGAAGAGATATTATTTACACAAAAAGTACAACCAAAAATGTATTGTGATTATTTTTTCACAGCTACTACTTTCCTCTGATTTTTGCAGACATAGAAGCAAAGGATTAAAATCTATACATGAAAACATCACAAAAGAGAGTGAAACTCATTGATTCTATAAACATTTCTTGAGTACCCATGCATACATTGTGCTAGGGTTTAGATGTAGGCAGTGGAAAACTGCATAGTCCTTGTCCTAAAATATGGGTAGACTAGTGTATGAGAGAATATTTTAGTGAGATTAATAATTAATAATAATAATTAATTTATACCATCACAATGATAAAACTATTAAAGCTAACATTTAGTCTTTATTATAGGCCATACATTGAGTTAAAGTCATTATTTTACTGTGGTTTCATCATTACTGTCTTCCTTTTATTGATATCTAACCAACAATACCAATATTACAAATTTGGTAAATATGAGAGCACAAACTGTAGTCTACCTAGCTCTAGTTCCATGACTAACTACTCAGGAAAGAAACAGATACACACATTACATTAGGGGAAGAGAGGAGTAAAATAAAAAACTTACTGGAAGAAAAAAAAAAAAAGCTTTCTAGAAAAAACAAACTTTGAGCTCCAAAAACCAAAAACCAAACCCATGGCCATCAAGTAGATTCTGACTCATAGTGACCCTATAAGACAAAGTATAACTGTCCCTTAGGGTTTCCAAGGAGTGGCTGGTGAATTTGAACTGCCAACCTTTTGGTTAGCAGCCATAGCTCTTAAACACTACACCATCAGCACTCTTACTTTGAGCTAGGACTTCATGATTAGACAGAAAAAATTGGGTTGTGACCAAGTGTACTTAAACAGGGACAATTCATAAGAGAAGCAGGTATATTAGAAACATTATGTGTGAGTATGAAAATATAAGTGATTGTTCTGTCTAGGCAGGGGATTGAGATAGTTATGGCCTGGTTATGGAGAGTCTTGCTTACCAAATTAGCTAGCTTGGTCTTAATTCTGATACGGATGGAAAACCAATGAATGGTTTTCAACAAGGGAGAGAGATATCCAGATTAGCATTTGATATATATTACTCTATTTGCCTTGTTGCAAAATTTTCCACTCCAATTAATAGTAGTTTTAATAATGTCGGGAAATGTGAAAGTTAATGAACAAAAGAATATGGAGAAAATAGCTATTTATCACAAACTCAGAAATAAGTTTTGAGCTACATTTGGGGCCAATAATATGCACCTCTATGAAAAACGTGATTCCAGCAACTGTACTACGTGCTGACAGTGTGACTGTGTTTTGAAAAGTTACTTGCCCTATATACCAGGGCTTCTCAACCTCGGCCCTATTAAAATTTTTGAAAGGATAATTCCTTATTTTGTGTGTGTGTGTGTGTTTTACAGTTAATTCTGTGCATTGTAAGATGTGAAAGAGCAACTGGGGCCTCTACCCACTAGATGCCAGTAGTAAACCCTTCCAGTCAAACAAAAATGTCCTCAAACATCGCCAAATATCCCCTGAGGGACTAAATCACCCCTGATTGAGTACGAGTGTTGTATACCTGAAAATTCAATGTCTGCAACAATAATATGCGGATCATAATAGCATCTACAGAGGTAGGTTGTTAAGAGTGTGAAATGAAAATATACTGTTCCTGATTGTCAATACATGTTAGCTATTTATGGTTTATTCCATTTTTATAAGTTAACATATATAGTTTCATTCCTTTGTGAAATATATATTTGTGCATAAATTATATACACATACATATACACACATACTTATATGTTTTTTTAAAAAAAGATGATTTTATTAGCTACCTACACATTATAAGGAGCCCTTGTGGCATAGTGGTTAAGAGCTCGGCTGCTAACCAAAAAGTTGGCAGTTCAAATCATCAGTCACTCCTTTGAAACCGGATAGGGCAATTCTACTCTGTCCTATAGGGTAGCTATGAGTCAGAACCGACTTGATGCCACCTAACATCAACAACAACATACATTATAAATAAGTTTTTCTCTACCTGTGTGAAAAAGAAATGAGAAATAATGAGAATGTGAGTAAGCTAGATTTTTTCTGAGTAATGGAAGAATGGGAAGACCTGATACACTCCAGTGGGTAGGTTTTGTGTATGCTGTGAGATGATGGATAAGAGAAAACACCAAGAGGGGATTTCATCATTTGTCTTTTGAAATTTGAGGCCTCAAGATGACTCTGCTAAATTAAATGAGATGGTAATTACATGAATTGAAAGAAGCACTTAATGGAGAGGACATGTATTATAACCATAATTGAATAGATATTAAAGAGTGTCAGCGAAGTAAGAGAGTATCTGTTGGAGAAGCAAAAGGGATTCAAAGAAGGAGAGAGGTTCCATAGTTCAATACTTGATACAAGCAAGATTTCACATTGGTTTTTTTTTTGCATCTCAGCTAAAATCCAGCTTTTAAGAAGCACTGTAAAAGATAAGGGCCTTTTAAAGGAGATAAACTGAAAGTACTTCCTTTTATGTCTATTCTCACTTTTTATGAGAAGGGATAACTATACTGTGGTAGTTAAGAAACAGTCTCTCTGGTAGTATTTAGTGGCTTTCTGGCTGGACTGAAGTTTGTGGACTAAAATAAATTTGGAGGAAAGTCACCATTAAGAGTGTTTTGAAATTTTCATTTTATAGATATAATAATATGTATTTGATAGGTTACGTAAGCTCAGTTTTATAAGAATTTTACTTGTAACATTGATAAATTTATCTTGATTAATAAAGTTGATTGATGGTTACTTCTTATTTGCAAGTTATTAGGCCCAAGAATTATACGTGTGTTTGTATAGGTACAAATATTTTTTTCAAAGATCTTAATGCTAAATTTAGGAAATAAAGATGATTTTTGTTCATAGACTTGAGACATAAAGAAAAAATACACAGTTTTTCATGGTAAAAATACCAACACTTCCCATGTATTCAGATCTAAATCAACTACAACATGAAAAGCACATGCATACATTCACACATGTGCACACACACAAACACACTTTTACCTTTAAATACTGAATTCTAGTTTTTGTTTCAAACAATGAGTTGTCAGATGGGAGACAGGTTTCTCTCTGTTGCACATGGAGAACGTTTCTAGGAATGCTCTGGTTCAGAAGAGATAATGTTGCTCTAATGGTCATTGCATGCATGCTGTATGGCCGAGAGATCCCTGAATGCCTGCATTTCCTCTAGAGCTTCTAATAAGATGCCCAAAAGCTAACATTTAATTTTCAGATACAGTCTATATTTGTATAATTTAACACTGTTTGTAACTTATCATTGGAATAACACAACAACACATTCTCAAAGTCCCATGAATATATTTCCCTAAATTTTGATAATCAAATCCTTATGTATGGATTAACAGTCAAATCAGTTTATGCTTCTTCACACTTCTAGGCAGGCAAATCTTTCTGAAACCCCAGGAATGGATTAGGGTTTTTAATCCTCTTGCTTCTAAGAATTGCAATTTATCAAGTCAACTATGAAAAGGAGCAACAAAACTCAAGACCAAATACCTTACACATTTAAGTGACAAACACCAAAATAATAAAGCATGTCATGCTATCAACAATGAGAAAAATAATCTCATTGATTTTATTTGGTTATATAATTTCTCTTGACTTTTGTTAATTCTATTCTATACTTTGAAGTTGATTTGCTTATTTAGGCAAAAATTTTCTGTTATACCATGATATAATTTTCAATAGCTAACACACATCTTTAATAAATTTTTCTGTCTAAAACATATTTTATTCTATGTGTACTTCACAAATTCCTCTGCTTAATCAATTATTTTTAGCTAACTAAATTGTCCTACCACATTGTGTACACTTCATTCATATTCCAAGCAAGAGCTGAATTTCAAATAACATTTGTTTATTCTTACATTTGTATTGGAGATAGCCACAGAGATTAGGATTATGATTTTAGCTACATATCAGACAATTAACTTTGGTTAGCAGCCTAAACTCTTAAGCAGGGCCCTAATTAAAATATACATTTCTTATTTTATCCCTATACTTGTATAAAATATAAATTAATATCAATTGTACAAGTGAGGAAAGTGAGCTTCATCAATATTAACAAAATAAACCCATGTTTTGAAATGTTTAAATGAAGAAATTGTAGGAGATGGTTTTGGAGATATTTGGGTGCATCTTAAAAAAACTGAATGTCCTAAGACATTTGTAATACTTTTTCAGTAATGCATACACATTTTCAGTAACGTACACAATAAACCAATGTTTATTATGGCTTATTCATGATGCAAATCAACAATGTGTTGTATAGCTTAAAATACATGTAGAACTAAATTTCATGGTACTGTACTAAGCACATATAAAACACTGCACACAAGTTTACAAAGTTCACATTTTTTTTCAGGTGCACACGGGGAATCTACCAAATTAGACCACATGCTGTGCCATAAAGAAATTCTCAACAGATTTTTTAAAAATAAATTAATTAGCATCTTAGTCTGGGTTCTCTAGATAAGCAAAACCTGTGAAACATATACATATATAAATATATGGATATCAAATGGGATATATATATAGAGTGAGAGAGAAATTTGTATCAAGGAAATGGCTCACACGATTGTAGAGGCTGAAAAGTCTCAAGTCCATGGGTCAGCCATCAGGCTGGAAGCTTCTGACTCACATAGTTGTAGGGGCTGATGAACCCAAGATATGCAGGTCAGAAGGTAGGCTGCTGGCTCATGGGCTGTGATGGCTGATGAATCCAAGATCAGCAGGTAAGATGGCAGGCTTTTAGCTCAAGTCCCAAGAAATGGAGGTCAGATGATGACAAGCTGGATGCAGGATTCAGAGGGAGCAAAATTCAGTAAACTTTGCCAGAAAGTTCATGTATATTGGATATAGGCCATAGCCCCAAGGAAACTCCATTCAACTGATTGGCTGCTCATAGCAGATTTCATTATGGAGGTGATTACATTACATCAGGTCTCATCATGAAGATGATTACATCCTTAAATAACTGCCAAACTACATCATAACTGACAAACCACTAAGAATTATGGCCCAACCTAGTTGACACACAATTTTAATCATCACAATTAGCTAATTAAAATGAATAATTCAAATGATATTTTCTGCTCAAAATGGAATTAAGCTAGGATGAAATAAAACATAACTAGAAAAAAAAGCTCAATTTCTTAGAACATAAAAATATATTTCTAAAAATCCACATCGCCCAGTCCTGCACCATCTTTCTTATTATTGGACATTGGATATATATCCTAAAAATATATTTTGGCCCATACCTCATTCTGTACACAAAATATTTAGTTCCAGATTGATTTCTGATTTAAATATATAAAAAATATTAAATTATTTAGCAGACAACATTGATGAGCATCCTTTTGACATTAGATGAGGCAAAAAGTACTTTGCCAAGACACAAAAAGCACTAATTATAAAAAACGAACACTTAGAATATATTAATATTAAAAATTACTATTTACCATAATACACCAAGAGGCACTTGAAAGGTATTCCAAGAATGAGAGGTGATATTTGCTAGATTGATTGAGCCATAGAAAAATAAATAGAAGAGTTAGATGTTATAGTTAATATTTGATATCTTTTTTGTGGATTTCTTGCTTTTATTTTATGACTTCTTTGTAAAAAAAAAAAAAAAAACTTTCTTTTTTCTTCATATAGTAGGTGACTTACTTAAATTGAAACTGTATTATTATTGGATCTGTTACTAAATGGTTTAAAATGCTTACTGTCTTAGTTATCTAGTGCTGCCTATAACAGAAACTCCACAAGTGGGTAACTTTAACAAACAGAAATTTATTTCCTCATAGTTTAGGAGGCTAGAAGTCTGAACTCAGGGTGCTGGTGCTAGAGGAAGGTTTTCTCTCTCTGTCAGCTGTGAAGGAAGGTCCTTGTCTCTTCAGCTTCTATTCCTTGGCTTCTTGGTGATCTTCATGGGCATGGCATCTATTTTTCCCCACCTCTGCTCCCTTCTTAGCATGTTTAATCTCTTTTATAACTCAAAAGAGATTGACTTAAGACACATCCTACACAAATCTACCCCATTAACCTAATAAAGAAAACTCATTACCAAATGGGGTTATAACCACAGATATAGGGGTTAGGATTTATAACACTTATTTTTAGGAGGACACAATTCACTCCATAACACACACTTGAAGTGTTTATCCACTGTTACAGTCTATTTTACTTATGTAATCTTTGTTATGAGGATTTAATGTCCCAATAAAACTGAAAGAATGTCTATTTTAAAGGCTACATATTGCTCCATCATTTATATTTTGATTTGTTATACCCATTCTCCTTTAAGTCAGTATTTAATTTCTGCCTAATCATCATTATTGTGCATATATGTACATATTTTGTATCTATATCACAATACTTTCTCAGGTAAAATTCTTGAAATTGAAGTAGAAATAGTGTTTGCTGAATAGTGTCAAATTTGAACATACTTAATGATTTTCAAATACAATAAACTTTCGCTAATTTTTTGTAGGAAAACCACTGGTAGTTCATTTGTGTCTAGAAATCAGTAATTAAACTTTGCTGAAGGTTGCCAGATTTGTTTTACCTTTGAACTCCTGCAGCATTTTATGCCTTCAGTATGTCCAGATTTTTCTCTAGCAGGAATAATCTGTCAGTCTCAGTTGACTATTTAGACAAGAGAAGTTTGTCATAACTGTTGTTCTATTTAGACTGATCCATGTATATGAAATAGTTTTTATATGAAACCCTTCAAAATTTGTTGTATGGTGTCCTCTACAGTTCCATTTTATGTGTCTGGTATAATCTGTGTTTGTGTCATTTCAGTTTTTGCAGAAAGACGTACTTGTGCAGGCTCATGGGCTTTGGCAGAGTCCTATGTACTCCAAATGGGAATGCAGTTCTGGAGCATGTTTGGCAAATACATGCCAAATATGTGAGAAGCTGTATCTTTAGTGGGGCTTCGACTTACTGACTCTGTAATGGTTTTAATCTCTTTGTTGTTGTTATTTGTTGCTTTGAGTTGGCTCTAACCCGTTGTGAGTTTATGTATAACAGAACAAAATATTTCCCAGTCCTACACCATCTTTTTGATTGTTGGTATGTTTAAACGCATTGTTACAGTTATTGTGTAGTGCCTTCCACTACACAATATTCTGTCGTGATCTATAAGGTTTTCATTGCCTAATTTTCAGAAGGAGATCTCCAAGCTCTTCTTTCTATGCTGTCTTATTCTGGAAGCTCCTCTGAGACCTGTCCACCATGAATGACCCTGCTGGTATTTGAAATACTGGTTGCATAATTCCAGTATAATAGCCACATGAAAAAAAAAAACACAACATGAAAAACTGACAGAGGGGTTGTGGTTTGGTCTGTTTACTCAGGCCAATAAAAGACCCTCTTTAAAAGTGTAAATCCAGGTTTGCCTAGCCCTTTCTCCAACCTTTCTCTGGAATCCAGAATGTGCCATAGGTGGTGGTGACAATTCTATACTATTAGTTTTCTTCTTTTTATAACAAAAGCAAAACCCAGAGCATCACATAGCAAATAAATGGGTTTCCCTTTGAATGTTACTGTATTCTTCTAAATGTTTTCCTTGATCATCTTTTTTCTCATAACAATATTTTTCTACATAAGAGACAGAATTTTCTGTTTTAAAAAGTGTATAAGATGACATTGTTATTTTTTGCTCTGCATAAATAACTTTTCTTTGACTGAGAATAATATTCAAATTCCATTATATGGGAAATTATCTCAATGTAATTTTTTACGTGTCTCTTCCAACCCCTTATTTTCTTGTTTTCTATAGAAAACTTGAATATTCTCAAATAATACATCAAAGCGGTGTTAGGTCTAGACTGGCCTAAGGGCCATACGTGACATGTCTCCTCAATATCTCTCCAAACACAGTGTGCGTGACTCTTTCTCTTACTCATTATATCTCAGCTACACTGAATGGCTTACTGATCCTCAAACACACCAAGACTTTCCTATTTCAGTGCCTTTGATTTATCTAAAATATTCTTTACCCAATCCCTCACCTGGATGAACATTTATCCTTGTATGGATGTCAGCTGAAAGATCACCCTTTCAGAGGGGAAATTCATGATCACACCATCTAACTCTCCTTACTCCTCACATTGCTATTTACTCTCTGTTATCACACAATTCATTTCCTTATAGCACTGAACACAGTCTAAAATTATTTGTCATTAACTATTATTGTATAATTTTCTACCTCAAATAGAAAGCTTCATGAAAGCAGGGACCCTGTTTACTTTGTTCAAGGTACTCATATCTGTTTTTCACATATCAAGCACTAAAAATTTTTTTAATAATTAGAGTGAATTATGTTATATAAAAAAATTAAACATTTCTCATGTAATTCAAAGATGGATACCATAACAAATATTTTTAGAGAAATAATTAACAATTATTTAAATCTACCACATTTTCCTATAGATACATAAAAGAGGAGTAGAACTGCCCCATAGGGTTTCCAAGTAGCAGTTGGTGGATTTGAACTGCCAACCTTCTGGTTAGCATCCATAGCTCTAACTACTATGCTACCAGGGCTCCAGGGGAAGAATAATACAGGTTATTTACTTCAAACTTCTCATTTTTACAGAAAAGAAAATCAATAGCTTAATAGGTGAATGAAACTAGGCAGTGTTAGATATTTTTCAAATAACTAGTTACTGGTTCCTAAATAACTAATTTTTATTTCAATAAACTTCTTAAAGTAACAGTACTTGGATTAAAAAAAAAAAAAGACTTATTATGATTATACTTCCTGTTGTATTCTGTTTGTTGAATTAGGCAATAGGTGATTTGATAAAGTGTAATAATTTCCTCCACTTAGTGATTCTGTGAAGAAGTATGATAGAACTTTTAGAAAATAAACATCTGGTGAATGGGCAAGAAGTAAAAGACCACCTAAAAGAAGAAGAATGAATTGTACGTAACAAGTCACCATAGAAATAACACTGATTTCCACACCAGTAGAAAGATGGAGAAATTATCGTACAATATCATAAAAATTATACACATGTAAAATTTTGCTAAGATCCTTCAAAAGTGGTTGCAGCAGTACCTTGACAGGGAACTGCCAGAAATTCAAGCCTGAGTCACAAGAGGATATGGAACAAGGGATATCATCACTGATGTCAGATAAATCACGGTGAAAGCAGAGAACACTAGAAAGATGTTTACCTGTGTTTTATTGACTACGTAAAGAAATTCAACACTGTGGATTATAACAAATTATGGATAACATTGCAAAGAATGGGAATTCCAAAACATTTAATTGTGCTCATGAGAAAGCTGTACCTAGACCAAGAGGCAGTCATTTGAACAGAACAAGGGCATACTGCTTGGTTCAAAGTCAAGAAAGATGTGTGCTTGAGGTGTATCCATTCACCATACATATTCAGTCTGTACACTGAGCAAATAATCTGAGAAGCTGGACTGTATGAAGAAGAACCCAACACTGGGATTGGAGGAAGAGTCATTCAAAACCTGCTATATGGAGATGACACAGCCTTGCTTGCTGAAAGTGAAGAGAGCTTGAAGCACTTACTGATGAAGATCAAAGACCACTGCCTTCATTATGGATTACACCTCAACATAAATAAAACAAAAATCCTCACAACCGGACCAATAAGCAACATCGTGATAAACAGATAAAAGATTGAAGTTGTCAAGAATTTCATTTTACTTGGATTCACAATCAATACCCACAGAAGCAACAGTCAAGAAATCAAATCACACATTGCATTGGTCAAATCTGTTGCAAAAGATCTCTTCACAGTGTTAGAAAGCAAAGATGTCACTTTGAGGACTAAGATGCACCTGACCCAAGCCATGGTATTTTCAGTCACCTCATATGCATGTGAAAGCTGGGCAATGAATAAGTAAGACCTAAGAATTGATGCCTTTGAATTATGGTGTTAGGAAAGAATACTGAATATACCATGGACTGCCAAAAGAACGAAAAAAATCTGTCTTGGAAGAAGTACAGCCAAAATGCTCATTAATAGCAAGGATGGCGAGACTTCATCTAACATACTTTGGACATGTTATCAGGAGGGACCAGTCCCTGGAGAAGTACATCATGCTTGGTAAAGTAGAGGGTCAGCAAAAAAGAGAAAGACCCTCAATGAGGTGGATTGACACCGTGGCTCCAACAAAGGGCTTAATATAGCAACGATTGTGAGGATGGCACAGGCCCCAGTAATTATTTTGTTCTGTTGTTCTCAGGGTTATTATGAATTTGGACCAATTTGATGGCACCTAACAACACCTATTCTCAAGAATATAAATATGGGACAATTACAGATTTATTTTATAAATATTTCTGTGCATTTTTTCTCACATTTCAAGCAAAATTAGCACACTAGAGTAAGTAATGGAAAATTCAATTTTAGCAGGGAACTTTTGCCTCTGAAAATGCTTTTGTATATTTTCACAACCAAACTTCCTCTGAAGGAAGGCTAATCGTAGGCTTCAGTGTGCACCTGGGTAAAAATTAACTTTTAAGCAGCTTTAAAACAAATGTTTTTTAATTATTATCATTACGTAAAAGCTGCATGAATGCCTTTAATTGTACTTACCAAGTAACATTTGCTATAATCACCTCTAATATGCAGGCGGAACCATAGAGTTTAGTGTTTCTAAAATTTAACGTGTAATAAAATCTAGCTATTTAAAATCAAACTTAAATTATCTTTTAAAAATGTCTAATTACTGAAAGAAGGTTAAAGGTCAGTATACAAGTTACTCAGCTATATCTGTGACTATAATGATTTGACTAGGTTTGTACAATGGACATAACATTTTTCAGAGAAGATTGAACATGCACATTTTAAATAATATTTTCATTTTATATATAAATATATTTCTTTTTATTCCAGAAATAGTACTGCTTAAAATTGCTCTGTGTATGTGTCTATGTGTGAATACCACAGAATAATGTATTTTTCCACAAAGTATTGTTATAAAACAAAATGCAGTACCAATTTATTTTTAATCAAACTTAGAAAAAAAGTAAAAAGCATGCAAACAACCAAAAACATCTTAAAAGTAACATGAATTAGAAATGATGAAGGAGTGGGGAAGAGAGGCAGTGTGCAGTGGCGTGGCATCTGATTCCACTTTTTTTTTTCTCTCTCTCTCTTTCGTTTGATTTTTCCCTCTCTAGCTATTTTTAAAAAGAAATGTGGGAGAGATGAAAATGTGCTGTTTTAAAAACACTGTTTCTTTGCAAAATATTTTAGGATAGAAAAGCATTCTTCCAATCACTTATTCAAAATAGCTATGAGTAATGACTAGAATGAATGATATTTCTTTTAAATATTATACATTATCACAAATCTAGAAATAGTAAGAAAATTCTAATGTTAACTTATCCAATCTCGTATGTGTAATTATGTTCATAAAATTAAATATCTAAGCTTAACAAAATGTAGTGGCATTTAATTTAGAAAGCTATGGCTTGGCAAGGGGATAATGACTGTGTCATTAAAATGATATGGAGGTAGAACCTGGTATCTATGATTATATTTTTGCCACTCCTTCTTAAGATTATTTCTAGCTTAACTTTATTAATGAAGATTTAGTAAGTCCTTCTTTGATGAGGAGACTCACTCCCTAACCTGATTCACTGTCTCTTTAATAGCCTATCCCCTTGAACACCCCCTAAAACTTACTTAGCTCTAGATGTGAAAATAAAACTTCTAAACCCCAAGTAAATCAATAGTGAAACTGTTTGTGAAGATATCATTAAGCAGAAATTCACAGGCCTACACATTTCTCTGAAGAGGCCCTTATGAACATTAATGATATATTTATATATATCATGTATATATATTTAAATTTAAGCATTTTATTTTTGTTTGTTTTGCTTTACATGGTATGTTCTATGTAAGTGATAAAAATGGACATATGCATTCTCAGAAATTAAAATAGAGACATGGCCTTGGAGACGGCCCATCATGTGAATTAGAATCACATGTTTGTAATTACGAGACAAACTTCATAAATGAAGTAACGTCCGCACTTTATTTCCAGACGTGAAAGAATGAAAGCATAAAGAAATTTCAATATTGTTTTTAATTCATATATTTTAATAAAGTTTAAATACTTCTCTGAAATATACATATATATATTAAATTTTTACAAAACATTTTAATTTTTTTCTTATTAAAACCTTTTGGGATACACCAGCAAGGATCTCATTACTAAGTTTTAAAAATAATATAATTTCTACATTATAAGAATGCAAATTGTTGATATGATCTTTATTAAAGGATTGTAGTATCCCACAGGAAGAAGACCTGTTCGGTTGATTTTGAATGACACAATATGTAACACTTTATTTTGAAGCCAATTACAGGCACTCATAATGGGGCAGTTCTACCTTGCCCTATAGGGCTGCTATGAGTTGGAATCGACCTCATGGCAAAGGGTTTGGGTTTTTTTAAATTGACAAACACTTTTCAAGAACCTTTGAGTATGCAATAATTACACAAATTTCAATGACACAACAATAAAACAGAAAGCCCAAGAGAATCATAAGAGGCAGTGATGTATTTCTAAGCATGAGAAAGTGCGATGCTTTGAGAGAAGCAAAACGTGCTCATGAGGAGGCTCATGAGTAGAATGGCTGCCACGTGTTTTGGGAAAGCTTCCTGGTCAAGTTACTTTTGTTGTCATATTTTAATTCCTGGCTATTATAAAGGATTTTTTATTTAAAATTTAGCATATCAATTAAAAAACCGAATATGTAGAATTTCATTTACGTTGAACTTGTTTTCTCTCCTAAAAGTATACACTGTTTAACAAGAAGAGACTATTTTATGCTCTTCTTTCACAATATCTACTGATTGCACAAAATCAACATTTAATTACTTAACTAATTCAATTAATGGAGTATGAAATTTGGATGCAAAATGGCAGCAGTTTAGGAATATTTTTCAAATGATATGTTTGATGATAGCCTTAAACTTGTCCTTTATCAAAACTGCAGAACTTCTCTACCAGCCCGATTTTTATGAAGATATCATGCATGTAAACGCATCATTAAAACCAGAAGTACAGCCTATTTGTCTCTCTCTTATGAAAACTTGAAATTTATGACTCTCTAACGCTATCATAGTCTTCACCTTACACAAAATTACAATTATTGGAAAAATGCAATTTTGAGTAAACATTTTCTGAAAATGTTAAGTTTATCTTATTTATAGGATGAAAGCATTGTCCCTTTGGGGAAACATGGTTTAATCAGCATATTTTGGACAGTGTATTACTTCAATAAATGAGTAGAAATGATTGATTTTGTTTAAGGTGGCCCCAAATTTTGCCTTAGACATCTTAATTCAGAAAATGAACTATATGTACTTGGAGAAATTACATTAGCACCTTGGGGATGTTCATAAAAATATACCATAGGATGCTATTCTTATACTTTTGTGTTTTATTGTTTGTTTTGTTTTGTTTTTAATGAATCACGAAGGGCTGAGAGGCGATTTTATTTTGTTTTCTTGGTGATTCAGACATAGACACAAACAACGACAGGCATTATATCCCTAAAATTTTTTTTTCCAGATTTTCTTCAAGTAAACGTTTTAGCTTGTTGAGTATCCTATTTGTTCAACATCAAATTTGCTGAAGCATTATATCCACTCACCTTTAAGAAGACTTTAGAAATAAAATGTGACTACTGAGATGCTAACTCACTTAGAATAATTATTATTCTTGTCTTTTGAAGAGAAATCCTGCTTTTATATCCTGGGATAATAAAAAGGAAAGCCCCAGCAGATGATTCAGAAGTTCCACTGCACACTCAGAGTTCTATTCTTATGTAGTTGATTCTTTGATGATGATATAAGTGAAACAGCAAATACAATGAAAGAACAGCATCTATTTTGAGAATCACAGAATTTGGTCAGAAAAACAAAGGGTGCAGAAGAAACAGATACAGAGGAGGAGATGTTGGGATTCTTGTTTTTATGTGTTTGGCATTTGCCAGTATTGGAGGGGCCTAGGAATAAAATCAGGAGCTATGAAGATACAATATATATTTCTGTTAAATTCTTTTTAGTACTAAAGAGATGCTTCTTTAAGCAATGTTCTAATTAATCACACATTCTAGGCTTAAAATTTTCACTAATGTTTTTCCTTTATTTTCTACAAATATGACTAAATTATAACACCTACCTTAAAGGAAGTATTATATTTTGTTTTCGATTTAACTTTATTCTTAAATGCTCAGTTTTCTAAATAATTCCCAACAATTTTCTAAACTATTTTGCATCACAAACACATAGCTATATAAATATAACTCAGACTCCTACAACTAATCTATGCAATGCTGTTTCTGAAAATGATCACATAAGTTCAAATTAAATTATCTGGATATGTGCCAAAGGAACACATAAGTAATCACACGAGCTTCTCATATAGATTTGTTTACTATTTGAAGAGATATACAATTACTTAAATAGGAATGTAAACTCATTCTTCAGCTCTTTCATTACCATTGGGTTTACAGTATACCAGCTATTTTTTTATGCCTCTGGACCTCAGAGGCAATTTGTTATTTTGGTTCTAATGCATTTAGCATCAAGGTGGGTCCCTTTTGAAATGCATGAAGCTCGGTAGACCAGAGCTGGAGCCCCGCTGTTGTGTCCATTGAACATTATATTAGACGATGCTTCTTGGATGTGTTAGTTTTGTAAACTTTTTTATTTTTCCCTTTATTTCTGTGAGATAAGGCTTGCAAGCATAATTATGGCTTTCCTTTGTGATCATTAGGGAGCCCTGAAGGATTTGTGTTGGTTTTTCTGTGTCATATTTGGATAACCAGATGTTCCTCATGTAACCTAATGGAAAAGCATCCACAATAAATTATTTATACAGCTCTCACTGGTATACTATTATACCACAGATCAGTGGCACCGCAGTGTCATTAGCCTCGTTGGTGGCTTGTATTACCATATCATATTTCTCAAAATCCTTATTACCAACCAAAAATTTAAACACACTCAATTAGTAGGCATGCATTCCAATGTAGAATGCAGATGCCATTAAAAAATAAATAAATAAATGAGGGAAAAAAATGTAACAAAAGAGTTAAATGATTCTCATAATTTGCATTTGATTAGAAAATTTGCATCATAATTTTTAAAGTATGACCGTGGAAACATCAGAGTAGAGAATTTTAAAACAATTGGAATAAATAAATTCAAGAGTGCAGACTTGGCTAGACCTAGAATAAGAGGAAGAGAAAATATATAAAAATATAAGAAAACAGAGAAATTACACGTGCATTTGCATGTGTTTACGTGAGTGTGCTCAGTGGTTAAGTGTTTGGCTGTTAACCAAAAGGTCAGCAGTTCGAATCTACCAGCCACTCTGCAGGAGACAGATGTGGCAGTCTGCTTCCGTAAAGATTTATAGCCTTGGAAACCTTATAGGGCCGTTCTACTCTGTCCTGTAGGGTTGCTATGAGTCAGAATTGACTCAACGGCAACATTTTTGTTTTAATGTGAATGTGCATGCGTACATATTTATGCATACTAAACAAATCAAATCCACTGCTATCAAGTCGATTCCAACCGTAGTGACATCGTAGGACAGAGCAGGACTGTCCCATAGGATTTCCAAGGCTATAAATCTTTATAGAAGCAGACTGCCACATCTTTCTCCTGCAGAGCTGCTGGTGGATTCGAACTGCAGACCTTTTGGTTAGCAGCTGAGATCTATAACCACTGTGGCCCAGGCTCCTATTTATGCATCAAAAACTAAACTAAACCCACAGCTGTCAAGTCAATTTCAACTCACAGTGACCCTATAGAACAGAGTAGAGTTGTCGCACAGAGTTTCCAAGGAGAGCCTGGTGGATGTGAAATAGTGACTCCTAAAATCCATAAATGAGGGTTGGGCTTTAAAGGATGAAAGTAGACAAATGGCTGATGCAAGATTATACCTGAAATATTGATATTAATAGCAAGATTGTGTAAGCTTGCCAGACTCTCTTTTGATATCTTAGGCAATAAGACTCTCAGGAAATCATAATGAGAAAAGTAAAACACCACTTCCTAATTGAGATACCCATTAACTAAGGTGTATCTGCCAATTATAAGGGAATGCTTGATATGAGAAAAATATAAGGAAACACTGGGAGCAGGAAATGTAGCACAAAAGGAAGAGAAAAGTCTGTCTTATATCTACCTTGTCTTTCTTGCTACATCAGGGTTCCCATGGTAGTCTTGCAAGAATTGCAAATTTCCTGTGTTGGTATCAGTCATTATCCAGTCAAGAAAACATAAACCATTCTAATTCTTTCAACAAAGGGATTCTTATTTCAGGTAATTGATTACATAGATTAAAAAATTATATTATAAACAGCAAGGAATTTTATTCTTTATATAGAAGGATAATGTATAAACAGAATACATCATTTATAGAAAAGATTTGCTGGCATTTGGGAAGATCTGAAAAGTCCAATAGGGGATAATGAGATAACCAATGTATTAGCAACAGTAGAAAACTTCAGCTAAACCTAGGGAAGGAGGAACAATGGATGAGAAAAGACTGCCAGAGCAAAGATGCCAAGACCATCCAATGCCAGACCCACAACAATAAATCTGTTGCAATCTAGTTAATTATAACTCACGGCAACCCCATGCGTGTAGAGTAGAACTGGGTATAGGTATTTCAATGGGCCACAGAAGGGGTGTCTAATAGGGCCAGGATCATGAAGGCATGGGCTATCCATGGGATCAAGAGAGATGGAAGAAACTCAGCTACTCAGGTTTCTTTACATTCCTCACTTCCAGAATTCTGTTTGTGACTTCAAATGGCTGAATCTACCTGAAAGCAACTTGACAAGGAACGTTGGGAAATGTGAGTCCTTGAAATTCAGAGAAAAACAAGAACAGAGAGAATTATGTCTGAGAAAAGAATGAGCAAATTATTTGACTCTGACTCTAGCCCCCTATGTCCAGGTACAAGGGGTTGTGTGGAGTCACCAGAGGACAAGCGAGGGAAAGAATGAGATAGAAATATGTTAAGGAACAAATAATGTAAAATTGTACTCCATTGGTACTGTTATATTTTACATATAGTCTCATAGGAAAAGGAAGTTTGGTATTACTTTTATCCAGGGGGGAGTTTAGCTCTAGTGTTCTTCGATGAAAGATGAGAGTATTATTATTGATCATGAGAGACTTGCTCTTCAAAACTTCTTTAACTAGCTAGGGAGTGCATTAGCTGTATGTAGTTTATTTCTTCGTACTTCTATTTAACTAAGATGATACATGATTCCATACTGTTTTGCTTAATGAGTGTTAGGGAATTAAAGTTTCTTGTTATTCTTTGGTTGTTTCACCCACTTAGGTATTTTAATACTACACATTTTTTAATGACAATAAAACGTTTAAAGGGGTGCTTTTGTTACTTCTTGAATACTTATTCACATGTATTAATAAACTTCCACAGATGCATATAGCCCTAACTTAATCTTTATTTTACCCAGAATATTTTGTCATATATAAAGATCATTTGAGAGCTTCAGTGAGGATATTTTATTACATTTGTAAATAATGTGAGAGTATGAAAGGATCTAGAAATTAACCAAACCGAAGTATTCCAGTTTAGAAACGAGTAGACAAAGTGTCTTTTAAATATTTTAACTGATGTGTATTTTTAATTTTGTAATATTAATCATCTCTTTGGTTGACTGTATATGCATACCCACATACAAGGTATAAAAAGTTTACACTTGGCCAGTAATTAAAAGGTTAGCAGATGAAACCAACCAGGGGTGCCATGGAAGAAAAGGCCTGGGGATCTGCTTCCATAAAGATTACAGCCAAGTAAACCCTATGGAGCATTTCTACTCTGTAACATATGAATTGGAATAGACTCAGTGGCAACAACAATAACCCACACAAACACTGGCATACACATACACTTTGGGAGAGGACAAAAATATTTAAAAATGTAAAAAATTTTTAAAAATCTTTTCACTCAAATCTCTAACACACTTTCTCTTCTTTCCTCTTTTCCATCACAATAACCATTACAAATAAGCTGTATTTATGATATCACAAAATGGATAATTTAAACAAGACACATGGCTAATTACTAGTGTTTCACTTACAATACAGTTATAATTTTCACAAGAATTTGAGCTAATAACAAGACATTTGACACTTCCAGATAACACATTAAGTAATAAAAAAATCTATTACTATCAAAATAATGTGTGCAATTCGAGTAATTTAAATGTCACAAGCTTAACGAATATTTACTTTAGAATTTGAATATATTAATTGTTTTATGAGAACGCTGTTGCAGAATATTTAATGAAGCAAAAGAGCCTTGTTCCAGCACCAGTGACTTACAAATGTGTTCACTGCTATACCCCATTAATTTTATTTCTAATTTCTAGTTTTAATTTGCATCAAATTTATTACTCTTAATTTAGCTAAATTCTAAATTTTATATGGTAATTTTACTCAGTAAAAGTGCTATGGTGTTTGTGAATTTCTTGAACACAACAGCCAGCTATGCTTGACTAAGTCTGACTTAGTGAGTTTCCATATTGCCATTTGTATACGAGATAAGATTCCTTTTTTTTCTTTACAATATAAATGGAAAAATTGCCGATTTCCTGTGCATATAAGAATTAAATTTCTTCAGATAAATCTTATGTTTCTTTTGTGCCCACAATGACATCTGGATACTCAGTAGAAGTGTAAAAATTCCAACTAGAAGAAAAAAGAAACAATCATCCTTTACTTTCTTATTCCAGTGATGGATATAGTTTATTACACACACACACACACATATATAGCTTTTAAAGTATTTGTTAAATATATACATGGCTTTTAAGGTATTTATTAAATGTTGCATAATTTACTATCAATTTTATTACTCATACTCTTCGTTTAGCATAATATATGTTCATTCTGTACTTATTGCATGGGTACACAAACATAGGAAGTAAATATTAGAGCTCAAAATGCACATTTTTAAAAAAAATCCCAGTCTACAAATAGTTCCAAATATGTAATTGACTTTATTCCTTGGAAATTTTCAATAATAGTTCCATAAGAACATAATATCCCTCTACACATAAAAATAAATACATACATATATATTGCATAAACCATACTAATTGTGATTCAAAACATTTTCACAATGCAACAAAGAATGGGTGAAATGATTATTACACATATCCTTCAAACACATGAATCCAGTGCATTTCAACTTCTCAGCTTGTGTAATAAGGCCCGGCATTCAAGATTACATACCCACAATCTCATTCTCTCTTTATAGACACTCATGGACACTCGAAGGCACAGCCCATAAACATGCCCGTGCACACACACAAGAGAGTTTCAAGGGAAGTGCATTATTATGAGTTCTGTTTTTTGTTTTAACTTCATTGTTTAATAAATATATCTGGACTATATTTCCTAGCTTGGATTAAGTAGCAATCATGTAAAGATACATAGCAAATAATGTCTCAATATATTTTAATACTGCTAAAAAATCCAAAATAAAAATGAAAACACAAATAATATTACAAGCGTGCAAACTTTAGAACTGTAGAACCTGTTCTCAGAAATCATTTCTTCTAATATACATTTACCTTGATTAATTACTAATAAACCTAATTCTTACCTGGCAATGTTTGGGTCATGACTGTGAAACTAATCCATGATCCAATCTGTTAAATTGAAACAGAAATCTATGGTTAAACATGGAATTTGTTCACTTGTGGCATTAGATACATAATTTAAGAGTAAAAGAATAGTCGAAAAGCTGTAGGTAGAAATACATTTCCAAATATAATAAATACATTGATAAATATGATAAAGTCATAAGCACAATCTAATAAAACAGTACCAGATATATAAAAATGGGACATTTTCCCAAAGAAAAATGATAAATTTAAAGTCCTAAAACATCTCGACATTTTATACAAATATTATAACATCTTCCTTAAATATTGATTAAATTTAGTTCAAAATATGTTTTTCTTCCAGAATATATTGTGGTTGCAACGTTCCAATTTTCTATTCTAAAGCATGCATTGAAATCTACATCATAATATAAACGCTTGACCTTGACTATAGCTATATTTAAAATATCTGTGTATAAACATTATCATATATATTTATGTATAATTATATAAACAGAAAAACTTGTGTTTAGTATATCATCAAATAAATTTCAGTAATTTATGAATACAAATAGCCTACCTCATAGGTGTAGTTAGGACATGAAACCAGAAAAAACAACCATGTGAAGGGGTTATAAGTTGGACTTGGAAAACGGGCGTTATTTCCTTGTAAGAAGGATAAAAAATGTCAAAGATATCACATATTGCAAATTTGCTCATATACTTATTATGTAATAATAACTTCTGTAGAACAACTGTATACCACTTGAAATGTCATCCTATATTTATAGCAACCTATTTTACAAATTACTCAGAAGAGACTCAATTTCAAATGTCATGACCTTTTGACTCTAACATGGTATTTGTCATTTTTTGACTATGTTTGCAGTTACCTTGCTGTAAAATTATGAAATAAACAATGATAGCCATTTATTCAAGTTTTTAATTAAAATAATATGTAATAATTATTTGTATAATAATATTTAAAGCAGATTACATATTAAGTTTATAAAACTTGTTTTAACAATCATATATGTCTTCATATTTCCCTTTAGTATCAAGAAGATGTATTTGTTTGAAGTTATTAAATAACTCAAAAATCCTTTTGTATTTAATTAATGAAAATCCAAAGAGAAGTTTATAAGAATGTCATTTACATCAGAAAAGTGTGAAAATCTCACATAAGAGGATTACACTGAATATCAGTTCAGTTAATGTTTAGAAATACCACATAAATTATTTCTGCTCAGCAATCAAAATTGTTATTTACAGCTCTCACACTTAGCATATTGTCACTTGATATTTGCTGGTTGTTCTTCCCTTTTCAATTTTTTCAAGAAACATTTTAGATAACAAATTTATAACGATTTTAAGTTGCACTTTGAGATGTGACATTTCTATAAGTAAATATGATTTATAAAATTAGTGTTTTAGTCTCCATAGCAAGATTTAATCAGATAACAAATCAACTAATATCTTTTAGTTGTAACTCTAAAGTCATAATAAAATGTCAGTATGTTGTTTGCAAAATTGTGTTGAAATGCCAAAGCAAAAAAAATCCTGGCATTATTTCAGAATTCAAGCACTGCTCATTTCAAGATAAAGATAAATATGTATGTCACTATATATTACTGGAGCCCTGGTGGTGCAGTGGTTAAGCATTCAGCTGCTAACCAAAACGTCAGCCGTTTGAATCCACCAGCCACTCTTTGAAAACCCTATGGGGCAGTTTTACTCTGTCCTATAGGATCACTATGAGCTGTAATCTACTTGACGGCAATGGATTTTTTTGTTTGTTGGTTTTGGTTCGGCTTTTTTTGGTATATATTACTAATTCTCTTGGTAACATCTTAACAGCTTTGTGTAGTGGCTATATATTCGTCAAAAGAAAGGTAATTGGAAAAACTACCCAGGTTATTATCATTTAATTTCAAAATTGGAAAATGCATGCAAAATAATCTGGATTAAGACCTCCTGGTTTATGACTCTTCAGTCCACAGGATTGGTGGAATGATCAGGGATATACAATCCACATTTCTTCCAGCTGTAGTTTCTAGGTAAATAGCTAGTATGTCTTGTAACACAGATGTATATGCATATAAATGATATTGTTTCAAGTATATAAATTTGTTAATTTTAATAATTTATAATTTGTGAGGTTATTAATTTAATACTTACATTCCCCATGATATATTTTCTCAATTTACAATTACTATAATAGAGCTTCTATGAAATGAAAGTCTGAAGATTTTTCTACATAAAATGCTACACCACTCAGATTCCCTTTCAGGCATATATGGCTTATTCCCAGCTTTAGAGAGTGTTATGAGTCAGCATTGACTTGACAGCAACAGGTTTTTGGTTTGCTTGCAGAGAGTTTTCAGTTCTCAGCTGCCTATGGGAATTACCAAGCTGAATAGCGAAACTTTACCCAGAGGTTGAGGATCACATCCCTTCTATAGTTTAGCCTCAGTCTAACATTTGATCAGTGCAACAAATCAATGGCTCAACCCAAAACAATACTGGTTGGTCATCCTCATTTTAGATAAACCATAGGTTCATCTGAGATTCTGGTTAAGACTGCATTATTGCTCAATTTCCTACCAAAACATGATTTACTTATTCCCATCTGTAAGATTTCTCCCTAACAAAACTCCTGAATGTCAATCTCTAACCTTGCACCTGCATGCCAAAAAATCCAATCTGCTATAGCTGCTACTGTGAGTAGGAAAACAAATGCCAGAATGAGATTTCAGAGTTGGATAACCAACTGAAGAGCCTGGAAGGAGTGCCCCTGATGGTAGCTGCAGCAGAGATAGCACTGATATGCGATAGCTTTGTTTGTTGTTGTTAGATGCCTATGTAAGTGTACAATCTTTCACCAGTGGTGTGCTGGTCTGCTACACCTGTGGAAGGTAATGCAGTAGGTGGTCCAATATAGAGTGGAACTGGGTGGCTATTTTTATCAATATTCTTGACAAAAAAAGCTAAAAAAAATGAGACTGGCTATTTAAAAAAAAAAAGTGAAGGCTAGAAGGTCTCCTTGGTATCGTATAAAGAAGTTCTAATATTCTGCAAAGAAGTCCTGGAGGACTTGTTAAGCCAAGGTAAGTACTTGGCTGCCAATGGAAAGTTTGGCAGTTAGAACTCAGCCAGCCGCTCTTTGGGAAAAAGACCTGCCAATAGGCTTCCATAAGTTTACAGTTTAGAAAAACCTATGGGGCAGGTCTGCTCTGTCACATGGGGTCACTGTGAGTCGGAATCAAATTGACGGCACCCAATAACAACCATTTCCTGCAATAAGAAGGCAGAGAAAATGGAGGGCCAAGCTCAGGACTTAATTGCAAAAGTAGTCAAGCTCCAAAGAATGTTAAACTATCATGCAAGACAAGTCGACTAACACAAGGTTAATGTCCATAAACTCTTGAATTCCCAGATTTTCATGAGCTCTCTCAGCCTTCAAAATTTGTCCACTTTATTTCGTTAATGTATTCAGGAAATTCCAAAGATTATCTCAGGAACCAAGGACAAAGGCAAAATTCCTCTCTGTAAGATGATTACCTCACATCTGTCTAACACCATTCAATTTACTACTATACCTCTGCATAAATCGGAAGTATTTTAGAAGATGAGAGTAGAATACTGCAAAATTAATCAAGCATTTTTGTTGTTGTTTGCCATAAAATTGATTCCAATTCATAGCAACACTATGGGACAGAGTAGAACTGCCCCATAGGGTTTCCTAGGCTGCAATCTTTACAGGAGCAGATCTCCAGGTCTTTTCACCAGTGGAGTTGCTGGTGGCTTCAAACTGCTGAACTTTTGGTTAGCAGCCAAGTGCTTCACCATTGCACCACCAGGTTTCCTTGATCAAGCATTACCCACCATTGTAATCAATTTCCAGATATGATATCTTGGCTAAAGCAGATTAATCTACTCTTGGACATATGGATAAAACCACTAAATTGATAAATGTATTGTTTTCCAGCTCTATCAGAAAAGGACAGCTTTTATTTTCTTAACATGCACAATAATACAGATGTGCAACCTAGGGCTATGTTAATGTTCCCATCATCTATGATAAAATTATCCAAGAAGACCTGGACTTGATGGACATCTCAGTGAACATAACACTCTTCCACTAAATCAATAACATTTTGCTATTCAGAATGGATAGACAAGCATTGGCTAGAATGTTGAAGGTCTTATTAAGACATATATGGTCCAGAGAGGAGAGGGAGAAACACTACAAAAATTTTTGGGCCCATAAATCAATAAATGTTAATGGGTCAAAAGATTTGAGGAAGGCCATGATATCTCCTCTAAAAGAGGAAAATGTATTGCATTTTTACCTCCCACCATTAAGAAAGTAGGAAAAAACACTTGTAGTCCTCTTCTGATTCTGGAGGCATCATATTCCAAACAAGGGAGAATTTCTGCAAACTGCATACTATGTAGCATAAAAAGCTGCAAAATATGAGTAGGGCCTATTATGGATTTAATTGTGGCCCCTCAAAATATGTGTTGGAATTCTAACCCTGGTACCTGTGGAAGTTATTCTTTTTGGGACTAGGGTTTTCTTTGTTACATTAATGAGGCAATATCACCATAAAATGTAACCTAGAGCTGATTACACACAAAAGGGAATACAAACAAGGGGATTATAGGTGCCATGTGAAGCTTTCCAAGGATCCAAGAAACACTGGAATTAAGACATTGAAAGAAACAACAATCTTACCCTAGACACCACAGAGAGAGCCTTCCCCTAGAGCCAATGCCCTGAATTTGGATCTCTAGCCTCCTGAACTGTGAGAAAATAAATTTCAGCACTTTAGAATACCCACTTGTAGTATATCTGTTACAGAAGTACTCGATAACTAAGACAGAACCCAAGGCAGAAAACAATTTTACAGCAAGCCCATGTTATCGTGAAAACACTCCTGCCACTAGGGCCTTAGGATCAGGTAGACTATAGATATTAAATATAACAGTGGTGGGAAAAGATGATATATAGAGATGTAGCAAGCCCCAATGGGATAATAAAATAGCTGAACCCCAGAATTCGAGAGCAAGGTCATGCTACCTGTAGTGGAGAATCATACCCTTTTTGGAAAACAGTCCTAGGATGCTACCGAGCCCTGGTAAAGGTGAAGATCCTACCACAAGTGGCCATGTGGTCCCAACTGTACATTATGAGCTGAGTTATGTTAGGCCTACCAAGTTATAAGTTTGGGTGAGCCCATCAATACTCTTTTGTAAGACTAAAGTATAAAATTGATGTATTTGGATTCAAACGAAGTAGAACAACAGCAGTAGTGGAGGAGAAGTTCTTCTCAAAGGACAGAGTTTCTGGAATTCAAAGAGATGTGTCAAATATTACTATATATACATACATATACACATGGAATTGAGACAGAGGCAAATGGATAAACAAGTCAGGATTGTAAGCATATCCATGGGCATATGAGAGTGGGCATGAAGTTTGAAGATGTCTGTATTATATATTAATACTCAATGGGGAGCATCTATAATGGAAGAGGCAATAAACACCAGGTAGAAAAGATGACTCAGTCAGTTGACATCAGCCAGCCTCTGTCATGGACCACACCGACGGTGGTAAAATGCATGTATAAGTGGAGTATGATGGCAGGGATGGAAGCTTTTCTTGGGTTCAGTAGATGGTCTCACACTTAGCAAGGCAGATCTAGTTAATGCTGGAGCCAAGGGTCAAAGAACAATAGTGACACTAATGACAAAGAACAATAGTGAGACCATAATTAGGCACTATCACTCATGGAGACTAACTAGTCACCTGATATCCAGCTGATTTTTTTGGACCCTGTCATGGACTGAATTGTGTCCCACAAAAAATGTGTGTAGCAACTTGGCTGGGTCATGATTCCCAGTGTTGTATGATTGTATAATCTGATGTGATTTCCTTATGTGTCGTAAACTCTATCACTAGAATGAGATTATATGTGATCTCCTTATGTGTTGTAAATCCTATCCCTGTGACGACGTTATACTGATGAGGTTTACAAGATTAGATAGTGTCTTAATGCAATCTCGTTTGAGATATAAAAGAGAGAAGTGAGCAGAGACACATAGGAACCTCATACCACCAAGAAAGCAGTGCTGGGAGCAGAGTTCGTCCTTTGGACCTGAGGCTCCTGCACTGAGATGTTCCCAGACCAAGGAAAGACTGATGCATCACAAGGACCTTCCTCCAGAGCCAACAGAGACAGAGAGCCTTTTCCTGGCGCTGATGCCCTGAATTTGGACTTGTAGCCTACTGGACTGTGACAGAATAAACTTCTCCTTGTTAAAACCATCCACTTGTGATATTTCTGTTAGAGCAGCACTAGATGACTAAGACAGACCCCATCTATTCTGAAAGGTGCAGCAATTCATACTTACAAGAAGGTTTACGTATCTGGGAATTTTTTTTTTCCTTTGTTTCCTTTAGGAACTCTTTTATCCTTATGATATGAGCATACATTCCTCATAATATACTGTTAGTTCAAGGGTCCACTTTTCAGAAAAGGAGGTGTAGGAGTGGACTCATAACCATAGGGTCAATTTCTCATATTAACTATTACATCATCAAAAAGTTGCCAACCTGAAGGAGTGATGTAAAGTTTTGTTGAAAAGACAGTTGAAGTATTAATATACAGACTATATAACTATGACAGAACCCAAGGCAGAAAACAATTCTACAGCAGGTCCAAGTGCAGTGCAAACACTCCTGCCACCAAGGCCTTAGGATCAGGTAGACTATAGATATTAAATGTATCAGTGAATATATGGAGCAGTGAAAAGCCCCAGTAGGATAATCAAAAAGCTGAACCCTGGAAATCCAGTGAAAATATACTTTTAATTCAACATTAAACCTTAGTTTAAATTTGAATGGGACAGAAATCCCCATTTGGGAACAAGTTTCTTGAAACCTGAAGACCCCAGTGTTGTGAGGACTGAGCACTACCATCTTGGCAGAATAATTGACTTTGATCATCAAGAGGAGGTAAACCTGCTGCTATACAATGGGGCAGGAAGATTACATTTGGCCTCTAGGTAAATCACTTGAACAATACTTGCTACTCCCTTGACCTATGAACAAAGGCCAAAGCCATGTTCTGAGAAGGGCAAGGAAATCCTCAGTGAGGGCCCATGTTATGCTAACAGTTCATTTCAGATATATCAAAGATGCTAACTAATGATTAGTGTAATCCTCAGGTTTGTGGAGGACAGAAATCATGTAAATCAGTTGTGATATCAAGACCAGCAATAGTGATGAAGGCTAGTTTTCCCCACTAACATGTCTGTTTTAAATTTCCCCCAGGAAGAGAGGCCTACTAGCATCCTGTTAGATCTACTCCCAAAAATTATACAAATAAATGGATCTGTGAAGTAAAAGGGGTAGTCTCTGATGGACACTGAGATATGTTACCAAGATCTTCATCAGGAATGATGACTTCTTGCACAGATATTGGGAGTACTGCTAGCAGAAAGCCCTCAACTTTCAGACTTTCCAGAGGATGGACTTAGCTACTGAGAGCCGCCTTGTTCAAAGTCCTGCCCTCTTCCAAGAATGACCCAGATACAATTTACCTTTTCTTATACTCATTCCAACTCAGGGAAACTTGAAAGGGTTACCCTAGCTTTAGATTTCTGTATAAGGTTGACTGAGGGCACTTTTGAGGACTGGCCCAATTCTTACTTCCCTTCGTTTTCACACTTTCTAATAAGCCTGTTTCAAGATAAATTCCATATTAATCTCTGCTTCTTGGGGAACACAACCTGTGACAGCTTGATTGAACAATCAATATAAAAGGTTTCCCTATACATAACCTATGACTAAAGAACATCTAAGAAAGATATATTGCTACAAATTTCAATTCATTAATGTAAGTAGGGAAATAAAATTCCAAAAGGATCAAGGACTCATTTAAAGCCCACACAGGAGCTAACAGTGGGTACGAGCCCTGGTGGCACAGTAGTTAATTGATATGGCTGCTAACCAAAAGGCAAGCAGTTCGAATCCACCATCCACTCCTTGGAAACCCTACAGGGCAGTTCTATTCTGTCCTCTAGGGATCCTATGGGTAGGAATCGATTCACTGGATTTTATTTAAGAATAAATTTGGGGTGTACATACATAGGATTTGTCATTTAAAAAAAAAAAAAAGACAGTCTATCCTAAGAAAATTTCTGAGAACTGATGTCCTGGGACACGGGATATGGAGAACTAAAATGAAAAGACTTGGAAGTAGAGAGGCTAGAGGTTTTGGTCTTGGAAGGCGTTGCTTCCAAAGGAAAAAGCATAGGAAAGCTGCTCAGATGAGAAAGGCATCGCTTGGAGTCTTAGAGTGGTGTGATGGTTAAGGTTGTGTGTCAGCTTGGCTGGGCCATGATTCTCAGTGATTTGGCAGTAATGATGTAGTTTGGCATTTATATAATGATGTAATCATCTCCAAGATGAGGTCTGATACAATGTAGTCACTTCCATGATGAGATCTGCTATAAGCAGCCAATCATTTGAAAGGGAATTTCTTTGGGATTGTGGCTGCATTCAATGTGTATGGACTTCCTGGCAAAACTTGTGGGCTTTTGCTGTGCTCTGAAACCTGCATTCAGCTTGTTATCATCTGATCTCGGGTTCTTGGGACTTGACCCAGCAGCCTGCTGTCTGACCTGCTGATCCTGGATTCATCAGTCCCTGCAGCTACGTGAGTCAGGAGAAGACTGAAGCCTGACCCATGGACTTGACATTTTCCAGCCTCTACAACCCTGTGAGTCATTTCCTCCATATAAATCTCTCTCTCTTTGCATATGCATATACACAAACACAGGCATAATGTGCATCACTGGTTTTGCATTTCTAGAAAACCCAGCCTAAGACAAGTGGACTGGAAAGACATAAACAATCTGGTAATTAAGTGATTTATAGAAACAAAAAAGTATTAGAGAATCCAAAGACACATTGACTCTACAGAGTACACTATTTTTAGAGTTTACTTCAATCACTCACTTTGTAAAACATTTGTTATTTTCATCTAGGATACTCCATAGACTTAAAAATGAACGTAAGTTGATTGACAATAAAATAGAGCTTCTACGAGAACACAACAGAAAATGAGAATCTTTTTTTTTTCATTCCTGCTGATAAAAATAAAGTCATCCTGCAAAAATTCAACAGAACACACGAACACACACAGGCACCCACACACACAAGCATTTGTGGATACCAAAGACTATAACCATAAAGAAGCTCCAAAACTCAAAAGAGATTTGGACAAACTATGAATATATATAATAAAAGAAATGAGAGTTGACTGATATCAAGAAAGACATTGTAGAAGAAAAAAAGTCATTTAAGAAATGTAAAATATATTTCAATTTGCTTAATATTCCATGGAACAAAGGATAGGAAGTAGATTTAAAAAAAAAAGAAAGAAAGAAAGACAAAAGACAATAAAATTAAACAAATCTAAAAATGATCAGAGAAAAAGTGATAGATACAGAAGATAGAGACAGAAGATTAAACATAAGTTTAATAGAACTCCTCCACTCCACAACAGAACAATACTAATTTAAAAACTGTAATTTAAGAAAATTTTCTAGAACTAAAATTAATTGATCTGAATAAACCTACTGGAAAATTACATCAAGCAGTTTACTTAGATTTTCTTAGATCACACACTTTCAATTCCTGGGCATATTGACCTGGAATTATCAACTTTAGGACAAGACTCTAAAAGACTGATAGATTTTAACGATAATGAAACAGCATCTGACCTCCAGGCAAAAGGCCCAAGTCATTTAATGTAAGAAAAATTTGATCAGCATCTGATTTCTCAAGAACAAAATACAAAACAAGATAGAATTGGATATAACATTTTTAAGCAGTGTTTGCTCACATTAACCATTTCAAAATCACTTGATTAATTAAAAATTTTCATTTGAAAATTGAGATAATACATTCCAGATAGACGAAGAAGCTTGAGCAAGGTCACATTGTTAGAGAGACAGAATGAAGACTAAAATTTGTGCTACGTATAGATTTGGCTATGTTAACACATTATAAAAAGATATTGTGTTTTCTTCTGCACTAAACATATTTACTATCTGAGATTTTTTTAATCTAGTGTTCAAATATATCCAAACATAGAACTCAGTGAATTTATGACTTTAGATAAAATGACATCCAACTTCTTAATGAAATGAGATATTTACTTCAATGAAAAGGTATTTTCAAGTCATATTGCAGTTGGCTTCTATAATCAGATAGTTTATGGTTATCAATACTTCAAAATTTGAAGAGATATCACAGTGTTATACAATGTAGTAAGAAACATATATTATTATGCTACAGGTTTTTTTTTTCATATATTGGCAAGTATTTTAAGTTTCTGTTTTAAATGTATGTATTCTATTATATTAAAAATTATTCTGGAAAATGTTCCATATACTTCACTAGCCTTCCAGAAACGTGCAAGACGATACAATTTTAAGAAACTCTAGTAGATTTTAAAACATCTTGAAGAGATATATATGTCTTTATGTTTTCAGGTGGGTTGATAACAACACAAAATCCAAATGTTGACCATTTGAAATGTACAATTAAAGTATTTACAGAACACAGTGTGCAGTTTGGAATCCCTGCATATAATTTATCCTGAATGAAAGGATTTATTTATCAAAAATATCTTTAAATGATATAAACACTGTAAACTTAGAGAAATATTTTAACTAACTACTAAATTCAAACTGCTCTTCCAGGAGTTGCTATTTTAGTGCCATTGAATTTGTCAAGCAGAGGTAACTTCTACTAGAAAAAAATTAGAAAGTCTTTTGAAATATTGTGGGATTTTCTCAATTGTGGTGCAAACTAAGTCAAGATTGAAAGTTGAGCTAAGTAATTAGAATATTCATCAATGGATTTCATATTACTTTAATTCTTAATCATTTGGATTTTTCACATATTTAAGTGATACTGTTTGATGTGTGTGTGATACACACTTCATTTTAGAGAAACCATTATTAGGAAATATAATTTAGTGCAAATATTTAGAAAACTAAGGCAAGAATTAGAGCAGACTGTCTTAAATGTTTCCTGTTGTACTATTATTTCCCTTTAAAATTATTGATTTAAAGCTTTGTAAAATAATAGTTAACATTTTACTGTAGAGAAGAAAATAAACTTACCTGTGTGACTGGGATGAGCCAGCACTACATTGATGAAGTGATTTCCAGCTTCACAAATCTGAAAAATATTATAAATCTTTTTGGTGTGATATACTTGTGCCTCTTTTAAAAAGTTTAGTCTATGGACATATACATATCCATGTAGCATATGGATTTTACATACTCAAGAGATATATCTTTAATTGTGTGGAGAGGAAATTTTACAACAATCAAAGAAGCTATTTGTGGGTATATAATAAATCAAAATAATGAGTCACATTGAGTTAGGATTTTTGAAATTATTCTTGAGCTCTTTGAAACCAGGTTCAAATTGCATTGTTAATCTGTTAGTGCTGATTATCTGTTTTGCACTGGGTAGTGTGGGTAAATTTTCATGCCATGTGGAGACAACTCATCTTGCTGAAGACATATTCAACATAAATCAGTTGCCATGGAGTCGATTCCAAATCATGGCAACCCTTGTGCGTTAGAGTAAAACTGTGCTTCATAAGTTTTCAATAGCTTATTTTTCTGAAGTAGATTGCCAAGCCTTTCTTCCCAGGCTTCTTTGGGTGGATTGGAACCTCCAACCCTTTGGTTAGCAGCCTAGTGTGTTAACATTTAATACCATCCAAGGACTCCATAGGTTTATATAATCTCAGTTCATTAACATAGTAGCAGCTCGTACAGTGCAAGGCTCATACTTTGGTTTCCTGCTGGTTTCCGCTCAGTTTAGCACATCTATTCTAATTAGTGTTGTTGTTGTGAGGTGCCATTGAGTCGGTTCCCACTCATAGCACATCTATATACAACAGAACAAAACACTGCCCTGTCTAGTGCCATCCTCACAATCATTGCTGTGTTTGAGCCCAGGTCCTTGTTCCTAGTCTGTCTTAGTCTGGAAGTTCTGCTGAAACTTGTCCACCATGCGTGACCCTGCTGGTATTTGAAATACCGATGGCACGGTTTCCAGCTTCACAGCAACATACAAACCACTACAGTATGACAAACTGACAGACAATTGTTGTTTCTAAACAGTACCGTCCCACAAAGAAACATTCTGCTTGTGTGTCATCTGACCTTTTGATCAAGTATGCTCACTCGCCCCTGTTAATGGTGGAGGCCACTATGACCCTCTAAGAAGCTTAATGCTTCACCAGTGGATACTGGGGCACTTTGCAACACATATTTTGTGACGCTAAGGCCTTTTTCTTTATTACTACATACCACTCTCTGACTTAACAAACATATTAATACAAAGTTATTGATAAAAGATTGTTATCCAAAATATTGTTTAGTCACTCAACTTTTCACAATAGTATGTACCAAAAATTGAAAACCCTTTTAACTACAAGCCTTCAGTGCCATTTAATCAGTTAAAATATATTGATATTTATCTTTAATTTTAAACAACTTCTATACTCATTTCTTCATATGTACAACTAGTCCTACAGACTTTGCATTAATTTCTAGGTGACTATCACTTGGAGCCATGGCGGCACAATGGTTAAGAGCTCGGCTGCAAAACCAAGTTTGGCAGTTTGAATCCACTAGCTGCTCCCTGAAAAGCCTATGGGGCAGTTCTACTCTGTCCTATATGATTGCTATGAGTTGAAATTGACTCCACGGCAACAAGTTTGTTTGTTTTTAGATCACTGTAAAGGAGCCCTGGTGGCCCAGTGATTAAGAGCTACAGCTGCTAACCGAAATATTAGCAGTTTGAATCCACCAGCCCAGCCGCTCCTTGGAAACCCTATGAGGCAATTCTACTCTGTCCTACAGTGTCACTATGAGTCAGAATCCACTCAATGGCATGGGTACAGAATTAGAACAAAAGAGAAAAATAAAACCCTCTTTCTCATCATCTAAAACTATTATGCAAAAATGTCATTTGGAATGCTATTGTTGTTGTAAGTTGCCATCAAGTCGATTCCAACTCACATTGTTATATCTGTTTGTTGAAACATCTTAGTTGGTATTCCATCAATTCCTGGAGCCTTGTTTTTTGCCAATGCCTTCTGTGTAACTTGGACTTCTTCCTTCAGTACCACCAGTTCTTGATCATATGTTACTGCCTGAAATGGTTGAATGTCATTTATTTTTGGTGCAGTTACTCTGTGTATTTCTTCCATCTTCTTTTTATGCTTCGTGTGTCCTTCAATATTTTACCCATAGAATCCTTCTGTATTGCACCTTGAGAGTTTTTTTTTCTGCTTCAGAAATGCTGAATCTGTTTTCCCCTATCGGTTTTCTAAATCCAGGTCTTTGCATATTTCATTATACTATTTTACTTTGTCTTCTTGAGCTACCTTTTGAAATCTTCTGTTCAAATCTTTTATGTGACTATTTCACTTCACGTTAAAGAGTAAGTTTCAGAGTCTCTTCTGACATCCATTTTAGTCCTTTCTTTTTAATGACTTTTTGTTTTCTTCATATCTGATGTCCTTGATCCCCCAACTCATCTAGTCTTCAGTCATTAGTGTTTAATGCTTCAAATCTATCCTTGTGATGACCCTTAATACACTCAAGGTTGTATTTTGGCTCTCGTGGACTTGCTTCAATTTTCTTCAGGTTCAACTTGAACTTGCGTATTAGCAGTTGATGGTGTGTTCCCCAGTCGGGTCCTGGCCTTGTTCTGACTGATGATATTGAGCTTCTCCATGGTCTCTTTTCACAAAGACATTCAATTTGATGTGGGAATTTATTTACTATTTTAAATATTTTAATCTTCATTTTATTCGTGTGGCCCATCTCATTATCATAACTTCTGGAATACATAAACTTTTTTTTTAATCTTTAGAACTTTTGTACAATATTTTGTAATATGAGCATGTGCACGATAATAATCTAAAGTACCACACCTTATAATATACTAGAACTACCCCATGGAGTTTCCAAGGCTGTAAATCTTTATGGAAGTAGACTGCCACATCTTTCTCCCATAATATACTATACAGTACTATAATATCCTGTAGTAACAAACTGTAAAATTAAAAAAAAGATAGTAAGGTATAATATACTAACTCTGTGATAAATAATAATTAAAATCTCACTTGTGGAAATTTTCTTTTTCAAGAATTCTTTTTAGGTTAGATTTGATGTTGTTTTGGTTACAGTCATACCTATTATGGTCATAGTAGCTGCTATTTTTAATTGCGGTCATTATGAAAGTTACGGGTAAGTCTGTTTTCATTGTAAAAATCAATAGTAATTATTACAAATTATGATGAAATTAATGAAAAGTAATGTCTGCAATTATTTTACATCCTTAATTTTAAAAATAAGTTCTTTTTAAATAATAATTTCAAGGGAATGAATTCACCCATATTTAGCTATAAAAGTTTATTCCTGTGTATGCTGTTACTTACATCAGATGGTCAACTAACAACAACACTTAAAGTCCAAGACTTTAAGTTTTCAGTATTAATTAGTTCTAAAACTTTTTAATACTGTCTATGAATAGTACGCAAAGGAGTAGAAAAAGAAATTGTTATGACCAAACCTGAGTAGGCTGCTGATAATAAAAATGTAGAAGTTTGGCACATTTCTCTTCTCTCATCCATCTTTCACATAAATATCAAATATTCACAAGCAGTCTCCTGGCATTTCTGTGGTCTCAGCAGCAGGGCCCCAATCTCCTCTGCCTTTTTTAAAAGCTATATTGTTCCCGGCATCCCTTTCCTTAATCAAAAATTTATCTATTCTGTGCCCTGAGGTTCTTTCAGCTAAATGTTACAGGAGAAGGTGTGAAGCTTGATAAGAGTGTAATTTATTACTTCTCCAAGAATATTTGCATTCTAAAAAAAAAAAACATAAATGAATAAATAACTCAAGGTGAGACTGAAAACACAGAGGAAAGACTAGGGAAAATAGTTCTTTTGAACACTCTTCAAATCATGTCTTACATATTATTATCTATTCCTCCATTTACTACATTATTAAGGACAGTAGAGAAGGCATAAAGGAAATATTGTTGTATTGGTGAAATGTTCATTGCAAATAATTGGCAAACCATAATTCCTTCTGGACATCAAAAATTAAGTTGAGAGGAAGAGTGGAAAAGGAAAATAGGATTGCTATTTATATAAAATATATTTTCTTTGTTTTGCAAATGTGATTTTAGTGTTTTATTTGTTGTTTTTGTTTTTGTTTTCTTCAAGGGGGGTTTTGGTGAGTGCAGATGATGAAGAGACATCATAGAAATATGAACCGGCTAGATTACAGCCTATTTTCAGTCTTATTTTATAGTGGAAAAGCAAAATGTATCTGAAGGTTGTGGGGGAAAACATTTTAATGTCTTTATACATTTTTTATGTTTTATTCTTTTTTCACTTTTTTGCTTGTAGATTTTGTGATATGTGAACATATTTGATGGAAAAAATTTGCGTCAAAAGCCACAGAGAATGTAAACAAAGGTGATAGAATACATCTCAGAATATAGAACACGCATGGAAAACCTCAGTCAAGATTTCCCACAAATAATTTTTACCTAATTTTGGAATATATTTCATACATATTGTAAAGTCTTTTGTTTTGCTTACATTATAACTAGCTTAGTATATTAGGGAACTCAGAATAACAGTAGAGAGAAAGCAGAGAGAGCTGAAAGGAAATATATAATTATTAATGGTTAATCCACAAAATGTATTAGTAATACATGAATAATCAAGAATTAACTATAATCGGATTCAACCCCGTTCTAATATATTATCTTCTTACCAAGTGATAATCTGGCTCTACGTAATAACAAAAGCAAGACCTACTTTAAATGAATAATACTTATGTCTTCTGTTGGAAAAGCACATAGATCAATAACTGCAGAACAGCATGGTTTGCAAACACAACATTTTAGAAGCAAAATATTTGGCACTTGCAATTAAGGTAAGCACTTCCTGGTTGATCCACTGATTTAACATTTGTTCCTTTTGTACAGTAATTTATTTTCTTTTATGCTGCTAATTTTAACACAAAATAATAATTTAAAATGGTTTGGACTCTAAATAGTTTGCTTATTCTTTCCAAACTATTACTTTTGCACATATATTATTTGTGACAAACTTTATATATGCATACATATGAATTCAGTTATATGAATAAAAAATAAACCTTGCTGCAGGATGTTATGCTCACAATCATACGGTAGGCCTCTTCAATGTAGCTGATACGTGAAAACTTGATCAATTTATTAGTCATTATATTCTTTATTCAAATCAATTTTTTATATCTTAATATCATGTGTTATTTGTTAAACATATTTTTTCTACATTGATCATTCAATGCCAAAGGTAGAGAGCCACTTGTGATTTGTCATCACAATTTAGGATTTTAATAAACTCTCATTTCTAAACTTCCTTTTGCAATGCAATACAATTATATTCAGCATTTAGACTTTCAAAGTTTTCTCATATATGAACAATAGTATCTATAATTAAAGCATTTTTATTATGATTTAAAATGATAAACCAAATAGACAATGCTTCTTACATGCTTAGATGTGGATGTAAAGTTATTACACTTGTCTACTTTATCTGTGCCACTATTGTTATCATTTCTTTAGTTTGAAATGGTTAAAAAGCTTGGCTGCTGACCTAAAGGTTGGAGGTTCAAGTCCACTGAGAGGTATGTTGTAAGAAAGGCATGGCGATGAACTTCCAAAAAATCAGCCACTGAAAACCTTATGGAGAACAGTTCTACTCTGACACAGGTGGTGTTCCCATGAGTTGAAACCTACTTGATGGCACTTGGTGAAGTTTGGCATCTCGGGCCTCATAAGACAGCGACTGTTAAAAATTTTACTGTTTGGCACCTTGTTCTTGTTCTTCTTCTTATTATTATTATTATTATTAACTTTTGCCCAGGGAGTGTATGAAATAGCACTTATTAATGAAAACATACGTGAAGAGAATGTACCAGTAGTTTTAAAACAGAGGGACTTTTTTTTTTTAATGCTATGGGGAAAGAAAGTATATATTACATACCTCTGTAATTTTACGTATGTCTAGTGTCTTTTTTAACTTTTTAAGGAAAAATTATTATACCTTATAACTCTAAGGCATAGTGTTTTAAAAAACTATAACATTTCTTAAAATTTTTATTTCATAGTAGAACTATTTATTGTAGTTATTTGAGAAAAGGGAAGAGATAAATAGTATTGTATAAAAAGGGGCACAGTCTTAATAATTATAAATGAATGGATAATAGTAAACAGGTTGCAAAAAGTAATGGGTAACATCACAAAGGGGAGAATAATCAGAGAAAGAATGAGATACTAATCTAAAAGTATATTTTAAAAAGGACCAAAAATGTGTAAATATATTAGTTTATCCATTAATTTGTTCTCTTACTTGCTCAAATTTACTGAGTAGTGAATATGCAGAGCAGTTAACATGCAGAGAACACTAGACTTGGTACAATGTGGGTTATGAGTAAAGGCAACAAAATAAATGAACTGCAGGATTGCTCTCTAGAAACAATATACATATACAGGAAATTAAAATTCTGTAACATATTTACAATATATTTGCTGAAGAAATTCTAAATGAAAACATGATGTGTGTCACCTAGTTGCTTCTATTCATTCAAGCAAATAGTATGATCCTAAACTGTGCAAAGCTAGGTACTAAAATAATAAAAGAAAGTTTTGCCCCTCTCACAGATAACTCCTGAGAGGGAAACATGCGAATTATTAAGTAAAAAAAAAAAAAAAAAAAAGTATATGTATATACGGAAAGGATTATATGAAAGCTTTTTACAAAGTGTAAAAGGTGATTTACGCTTTGTATGAAGTGGTGGAGTGTAAATGAGTCAATAAATCTAAGTGGGATTTGTTGCTGAAAGATGGGAGTTTATCAATCTATCAAAGTCAAATGTGAAGGAAGAACATGAATAAATGATAAAAGTAGATTATATATATTTAATAAAATAATGTTTGAGAAATAATAAAAACTCTGGTGTACTCACATCAAGGTAAATGTTTAGCAAAAAGGAATGGGCTAAAGAATGGAAACCAATTTGGAAAGAGCCTCGTATCACTCAAAAAAGCAGACTGTCTTCATTCTGGTTTTGTTAACTTATCTCACAATCATGCCCAAATGTTTACTAAATGTTTATCTGTTAGACTGCTAAAAGCTTTTGCTCTAGAGTTTAGTTAGTAAACTGGTAAATTTGTAGATAATAATAAATATCACTGAGTATTTTATTCAAAGGAGTCCTGGTGGCAAAATGGTTAAGAGCTCAGGCTGCTAAACAAATGGTTGGCAGTTCAAATCCACCTTGGAAACCCTTTGGGGCAGTTCCACTCTGTCCTACGGAGTAGCTATGAGTCAACATTGACTCAACAGCACACAACAACGTTTTATTCAAATATTTATTCTATTTCAAATAATTCTAATAATCTTTTTTATAGATGCTACAAACTGTTTTCTTTTTATTGTGGTAAGTATATATGACACAAAGCATTTGCCATTTCAACATTTTTTATGTGTACAATTCCAGGACATGAATTATAAATATTGTGCAACCATCACCACTATTTGTTTCCAATTTGTTTTCCCATCACCCTTAACAGAATCTCAGCGACACCTAAGCAATGAATCCCTCTTACACCTTCCCTCCTACCCATCCTTAGTAACCACTAATAAACTTTGGTCTCTATAGATTTGCCTGTTCTAAATATTTCATTGATTGGCTCACACAATATTTGTCTTTTAGTGACTGACTTATTTCACTCAGCATAATGTTTTCAAGGTTCATCTATGCTGTAGCATATATGAGGACCTCATTTTTCTTTATGGCAGAGTAATATTACATTGTGTGTATGTACCATATTTTGTTTGTCCATTCTATGGATGCTGAGATCTTTTTAGTAAAAAAGATTTAGAAAGCTATCAACTCAATTGTGGGAAGTTATTGGATTTACTTGATTTTATACCATTATGTGTATGATGTAAACAAAAATTGTATTTTCTACATGGTAAATGTTCAAGTACCATCTGTTTTGTTTTCTTAATAATACCAAAATTATAGCATGAATGACAAATAATAAATATACATACCAGAAAATTGACAGCAGAAATTGTGACTTGTCTGTTTCCAAATGCTAGAAAGTAGGAAAGCAAAATGTCATATAAATAATTATATTTTAGATTGTCACACCATAGACATTATTCTGATAACATTTATAGGGTATCACTATTCTATGATCAAAAACACATGTGTCATGTAATTAACCTTTTGGGAGAGTATGGTTGCAATCTAAGGAGTTGAAAAGTTTTGCTTTCCACCTGTACTTTTACTCTAATGTCTTAATAATATTTAAAATACAAATGGAAATATCACCAATTTGTATTTAAGCTTGTTGAAGGGAGATTTAATCTCTTTTGTCATTTCAAAAACGTATTTAGTGTGGCCTACCACATAATAAGCACTGCATGAATATCTATTGATTTTTCTTAATGCTTAACAATAAAAATAAATATGCTAATAATAATATCTTGTATTTTTGCATCAGTGTTGTGTAACATAAACTATTTTAAGTGTTTTACATTTGTCATCATAAAAACAAATATATGAAGCAAATATTATTGCTCTCACATTCAAATAAGGAAATATATATCTATATACATATATACACATATATAGTACATAAATTCCCCAGATCATGTAAGGAGTAATGAATGGACAAATCGAGATTCAAAACTGTGTCCTAAATTTCCTTGGTCATGTGGAGATTTGGAATGTACAGAAAGTAGAATTATTTTATAATCTCATAATCTCTATTAACAGTTTCATAACTTCTAGTTTTTGTTTGTGTTCATGTAAATTGTGTTTTTATATTCACATATCTATAAGTAAAAATAAGTATCATGCCTCATTTTTGAATCTCACACTTTTCACCTAAGAATATATTTAAAGACATTCCCAATATTATTAAACACTTATTGTCAAAACTATGAAAACTTTTACATTATAATACATTATTGGTTAATCTCTAAAGCATCAAATATTATCCAATTTTGCACAATTAGGGTCATTTTAGTTTTATTTATGATACATAATACATCATTGAATATCTTTCTATATAAACCTTTTTCTAAAGTTCTGTTTCTTTGGACTAGAAATTTAAAAGTATATTTTAATTGAAGGTTATATGAGTGTTTAATTATACATGCTTATATGTATATAATACATACAAAATACATATGTACATATATTAGAAGTTCTATTTTTATAAAAGGCATATATCTAATTATAAAAATAAGATACATGAATGGAGAAAATTTGAGAAAGTGTAAAGGGAAAATAATATTTGTACAAGATTCAGAGAAAACCAGTTAAAATTCTGAGGTTTTCCTCTGAGCATATACATACTCATTGTATATATTTTACAATAGTCAATTCAACAATTTCATAACCACCTTTCTCTTTATTATGCTATATATATTTTAGCAAAAAATTAAAGATTATTCTCCAGCTAAGTCACAATAAATCTGGATTAACCAATATTATTTTACTTATGTCTATTACTAGACATAGTTTCACTCATTCAGCAATAATTATTAGGAATTTACATGATGGTTCCCACACTGTGTGCATGTGATAAAATCTAATCAAAGGAAAATACAATCTTTTGTATTTCTACATTTTGTAATTAGTAGACTTACATTCTGTTGGAGAAACAAATATTAATTTCATGATAACAAATGGAAACTTGCCAACTTGTTAAGTGCTAGTAACAAGTAGCTGTGTAGTACTAAAGTATTACTTAAGGTCTCTGGGTGGAACAAGTGGTGTCTGCTCAACTATTAACCTAAAGGTTGGCTGTTGGAACTCACCCAGCTGTGCTGCAGAAAAAAGTCTTGGGCATCTGCTGCTGTAAAGATTAAGCCAAGAAACTCTGTGAAGCAGTTCTACTCTGTAATGCACGAGTTGACTGTAAGTAGGAACTGACACAACAGCAATTGGTTTGTTTCTGTATTTCATGTAGTTTTACTATGAGAGCTAAAAACAATGAGTTCATGTAATCAGGGAGAATTCTGAGTATATGGTTGTGTTTTGATCTAAAGAATATATAGGCATTAACAGAGAAAAATGGAATTCAGAGCATTGAAAGCAGCGTAGCAGTGAAAATATGCCTTATTTTCTTTTTAATGAGAATAAATAATGGTGTGATGAAAACAGATACTAGGACCAAAGGATATAGTTTTAAAATATTTTTTAACATGTCTTTCTCCTCTCCAAAAAAAAAAAAAAAATTACAGCCATTATAAGTTGAAACAAACTGTCTAGAAATAACGGTAGACGTTATAATTTTTAATACTTTTTATAATTTTATCTAGTTTTTATAATATCTGACTTTAAAAAACCCAAAAACCAAACCCACTGTATATAGGATATAGCTACCCTATAGGACAGAGTAGAACTGCCCCATAGGGTTTCCAAGGAGTGGCTGGTGGTTTCGAACTGTTGACCTTTTGGTTAGCAGCCGAGCTCTTAACCACTGCACCATCAGGGCTCCATCTGACATTTAGATAAGCAAAAAAAAATGGAGGCCCATTTTAGGCGTGTGTGTAGTTTAAAATACTTTATTATTTATTTTTGTTTTTTATTTAAACGGTGGTTTTAAGGTTTACTTAGTTTCACCTAAAAAGAATGTAGTTTGTACTATTTTTGCTTTGGGGGACAGCATTAAATTGCTACGATTCAGTATGTGATCAGTTTTTAAAAACTATACTACTTAACCTATGCATTCTAATCAAGGAGGTACAGAAGAAGAGAGACAATCTCTAAAAATCGTAGGAAGAAATATACACAGGAAATGGTATTTTTAGTATAGCAACAACAAGAACAAAAAGTAATATTCTAAGGGAAAAAATAAAACCCACTCAATGTCATAAGAAAATGACAAAGAGAGATCTATTGGATCCTGTTATTGGCCAGCCTTGCAGGTATATTATCCTAGGCCCACATCACTATCAATTTAAGAAATATAACCTTCTCCCACTTAGATCAAAACTGAAGATCAAGTGGGTATGCTCAGTTTTTTGGCTCCAAGAAGATGTCTATCCAGAATTTACTTGTAAGTCTATATGACTGTAGGTTGTTTAGCATCTTGCTCAAATTATTGCTTTCTGTGTCTAAACTGGAAAAGAGGAACACTTCCAGTTATTTGCTGTGTGAACTTAAAACAGTTGCCTACATTTTCTAAGAAGTATTTTCTTCATCTGTACAATAGGAATGCTAGTAGTACAATTTTCTTGTTAAATGATATAAAATATGTAAACTGCTTAGCACAGTGCTTGAATCTTAGGAAATCCTAATAAAATTTAGCTTGTGCCTACTCTAAAATGCATGAAAAGATAAAATGCCTTCTTCCACCATGCAGTGTTTTAGCCGTCACAACTTCCCTTGCACTTATAGTTCTTCTCTTATATGACATACATTGTAAGAGAATTTACAGTTGTTCCATTACTCTTCACACTACCTTGTGAACTAAAAGTTGTGTCCTTTTATGGTTATAGAAAGATAAATACCAATGCCATTTATTATGCATGTCTGTGTATCAGAAATATGTATGCAGCACTTTTCAGAGGTTTCTCATCTTAAATATGGTATAGAGCAAATGATGTTTATCTGTTAATGTTCTAAAGTTTATAACTAAATCTTCTAATAAAATAAAAAATATCACAGTTATATGAGTTCAGGACTTTTTGTCCTTTAATATTCATAGTTAAGATTTCATTAATTTTAGAAGAGTTAGCATTTTGAACATTCTAATCAATTATTCTCAACATGCAGAACTACATTTGCTGATCTTAGCATAGGCCCTGTAATTATCTGTATCAATATTTCAAGCAATTTCAATTATGTATAAAATCTGAAACCAAGCTTAGCTACACCATTCACTTCCATGTATCTAAAATTTTATAAACACCAGAAATAGAGCATAAAGGGCATTGCCAATTAAATTTGAAATCTTAATCCTTGTAGCACTAGGGCTCTGCTATGTATGTCTTACGGGCTGCAGTAAAAGCAAAAGAGAGAAAAGTTCATATTTAATATTTAAAAAAAAAAGAATTTACTGATTAGGATAGGTTGGTTTTTTTTTTTTTTTCTCTCTCTCTCTCACTGTGATTAGGATGTGAGGAATTAGGTTTGGTCCTGCATGCTTTCCACCAAATTGCATCACTTCTGAGCCAAGGGCTAAGGCATTTAATAAATTAAATTATATTAAGAAAGTAATATGTAATAGAAAAAAGTCACTCTTATTTTCCCCCACTGAATTGTATTTAAAAGAATTATTAAATATTTATTTTTTACTTTTCAAATATCTGATAACTGATTACTATGCGATTATATAGGAGTATTCTTTTCATTTCCATTTACTGTCTGTCTTTTTGAAGATTTACTATGACCCAGTATTTTTGCTAGAGTTTCTACTGAGAGAAAGTAAACTGAAGTATGTCAGTGAAATGTGCTCTTTTAGGTTTACATAGAAACTTAATGGGATAATGTATGGAAAAAAAATTAAAATTGGCATTTGCATTATTTGCTAATTCCTTTAAGAATGTTCTGTTGTTCTTTGTTTTATTTCTATGTAGTTTATTACAGAGTTTTTATGTTGACAATTTAGTATGGGTTTAGTTAAGAAAGGAAAATATCCTACATACATGGTGGTGTATACCATGGGTGATTAACGTAGTAGGCAATCCAAGAAGTGAATCCCCAGTAAAAGGCACAACTCTACAAATAAAACAAAATAAAAGTTATGAAAAATACAATATATTTATATACCATCATTTCAAAATGACATATCAATTTATTCCTCAACGCTACAGCATTTTTGTATGCAAAATTGTATGATTATTTCTAGGCTGGATGAATAGGCTGCTACTGTTTCCCTCAGCAAAATAGCGTTTTAAAAATGCATTTTTTGATCTCTCAGAGGAAATGCATTCTTTGCCCCACGCTTATATAAATGAGTGTTCAAGAGATCAGGCATATGTAACAATATATTTTAGAAATACATTGCCACAGAAATATATATTTAGAAAAATATGTTTCTTCAAGAATTTTTTGTGTGTTAAGTAACAAACATGAATGAAGTAATAAAAAAAAGATAAATGATCTAATTCATAAGATATACTAATTATCCTTTTTAATAGAAAACAAATTAAAAAACAAATGATTTAATTATTAGTAGTAACATATATTGATTGATTAGAAAGGAAAATGGTCTATTTTTAGAAGTCCTAGGGTATAACCCTGATCTTGCACTGATATAACAAACTTTAATATCTTATGTCAAAAGAGAAGCTGGTCTAAATGATTTCTGAGATCTCTTTTACTTTTAGAATACAGCATTTTATTACCATAACAACAATAAAATGTTTGTCTTATTGAAATTTTTTGAAAACAGTTATTTGCCAAAAACCAGGAAGATTTTGGTAAGGATACCCTGATGGTTAACTTTATGTGTCAACTTGACTAGGCTATAGTATGGCACTAATCTAGGTATTGCTTTTAAGGTAGTTAGCAGACGTGGTTAACATTTGGAATCATTTGATTTTAAGTAAAGGTGATTGTTCTCTATAATGTGGAGTGGGCCTCATCCATTCATTTGAAAGGGCTTCAAACTGAGGTTTCCCTGAGGAAAAAGAAATTCTGCCTCAAGATTGCAGCAATTCCTGCCCTGATATTTCCAGGTTCTATGTGTTCTATGTTCTACTTGATATCTCCCACAATCATGGTATCCAATTCCTCAAAATAAATCATATGAATGTTGTTGCTGTTGTTGTTAGGTGCTGTTGAGTCACTTCTGACTCATAACAATCTAATGAACAACAGAACTAAACACCATTGGTCCTGTGCCATCATCACAATCATCATCACACAATCAGAAATCACAATCTCAGTAATAATTAAAATTATAAAACATATCATTCCCCACCTTAATCAAATTTTTCAAAGGTGTGTGTCCTCCAGAAACTTTGTGAACAAATAAGGTTTCCAAAAGATATCTAATGTAGTGTATACAATGGCAAAAGCAGGCCAAGCTGGAAAGAATATAAAACATAAATACATTAAATTCCCTTCCAAAATTATGGCTTGCCTTACTCATGAGACTTTATACACTTTTTAGTTTACTACAATGTTCTATTTATCGGGAAATAATTGTTTTCTGTAGCTTAAAAGTGTTTATTTCAATATTTTTATTCTATAAATTTTCTAATTTTTTTAAGAAGAAAAGTAACTTTTTACACCAATCTCTATAAATTTACATCTAATGACACTGAAAATATTTTATGACACCAATCATAAATTGTTATGTTCACACCTGTCCCAGGAGTAGACATAAATATAATAATTGCAAATGTGTTCCTATCAAAATGCCCCAAGAATGAAGGAGACAATTTACGTGTTATAAAAATATCCAAAGCCTACTTAGAATGCATTTGATATTTTCTAATATTTAGAATAACTTTTGAATTGTCTGGTTGTCCTTTAGCAAGTATTATATATTGAGAAATTCTGAATTTCATTTTCTATGTAGTAATAATGTAGCTTTTTGTTTTATATTGTTGTGTTTGTTTTTTGCCTACCTAACATATTACATTTTTTCTCTTTGTTTTTTTTTTTCTTGTTGTTTCTGTTATAGCTATTGTTCTAAGTTTCCATTGCTTCTTGTCATTTTTTATATAACTAATTTTTTTAAATTTACTGTCAGATGTGATTTATGAAGGTATCTTATCATGGTTATACTTAAAAGAATATATATTTATTGCAATCTGTACTCACTTTGTTACAAATAAAAATGGAAAATTTCAAAAATTTTACTCTTCAAGAAAATCAATATGGATCAAATGTTACATACTTAAATCAATGAGTTAAGCATAAAAAATTAACATGGAATTTACTCTTTGTAAAAACAGACATTGAGTTGCTACTGGGAGTTTATTTTATTAAAAATGAATTCATGATTTCTGGTATTAGTAATAGTGACTTATGGAAAACAAATAATCAATTAAATGCATACAATAAAACCTGGCTATGTCTTTAGGGAATTTAATATTATTGATTGTCATCATAAATGTAAGTGCACCTACTATGTGAGAAATATGTTCCATGTGATATGGATGTAGCTATAAACAATAGACAAAATTCTGAAAAAGGTAAGAGATCAAGCAATGGAAATATCTCAGGAAGAGCTTTCTACACAGTGAGACAAGCAAGACAAAGTCCCGGAAATATGAGGTTGTCTTGTGTGTTTTGGTGAGGAAATAAGTATTTCTTCTTTTTTGTTAGAAGAAATTATGTAAATACTTTCTCCATTTTCAGAAAAAGCAAAAAGAAAGAAAGAAAGACAAAGAATAGGCTAAGCCAAACCATACAGTGCAGCCCAAATGAGAAATTTTGGTTCAAGCTATGGTGTCTTTAAATTAGCTCACTTACTTATGTTATACTAGACCGTCAGAGTTTAAAGCCTAACATACCATATAAATCTATGGCATTACTGTTTGGATATATGCCACTTCGCACACGATTGGTAACTCAATAGCCAAGTTTTTTTCATTCCAAAATATCTTCATTCTATTTAATTATGTTTAACTTTCCTTCAACACCAATTTTTCCTCCTTTCAGGGTTAAATTAATGTGTATGAATATGTATGCTTGTATCCAATTCCTTTTTCCCTTTCTTTGTGCTTGTTCGATTGTTTCTTTTCCATGAAGTCACTATTACAAATACCAGAAATCATTAATTCATTTTAATAAAATAAATTCCCATTAATGACTTGATATTTTACAGATAGTAAAGTGGATTTTTTATGCTTCCCTCTTACTGATTTAAGTTTGTGAAATCTGACTAATGCTGATTTCTTGATTAGCAAAGTTTTTGAAATTTTACATTTTCATTTATAACAAAAGTTTATCCTTTATCAAGCAAGGGTTAAGATATGAGGGCTGTGGAAAAAGAACATAGCCTCAACTTTATAGAGTTTCAAGGAGACCTTGTACAAAAGGTAGTGCCAGTTTTCTATTGAGGAAGATGATGAAGAAAATGTTCATATAACAGGTTGAGGATACAGGTATTTTGCTAATAGTGAAGTCTGAATTGTAGAGGGAAAAGTAGAAGGATTCTGAAAATTGGGGAGGACTCAAGGAAGGCAATAAATTGAGGATTGTGGAGTTTATGGAGATAAGAGTATAAGAGATAAGGGCTGATCTAAAATGGCGGCATTCATGTTCTGACATAAATAGGGATGCAGTATCCGAAGAGATAAGTCCTGTTGCATACAAAGCAGACAGACAATTACTGAATACTGAGTGCAGAAAGCATTTCTGGGACTATTTCTCTATCCTGATTAAGGGTTTACAAATCCTAAGGAAAGGGTAGCCTTAGTTGCAGTGTGCTAGTTAACTCTTGATCCATATTGTGAGAGGGAACATAATAGCCTGGATCTTAACTCTTGTTGAGTGAATGAAGAACTTGTGAATTACACCAAGCTGGGCGACACATTTTCACTATGGATGATAGGGACAGATGTTCTGAAGGAGATATGGCCTTAGTTATAGTATGCAGATATTTGTAAGTGTGGCTGAGTCATCTTGTACCTTCTATCTGAGAAATCTGCCTTCTATCTCAGCTAAGCAGACAACTGCTTTCAACTCTATGATATGATCCAAATCAATCTTGGATAGTAACATTTGAGTATGTGCCAACTGGATATGATATTTGAAATTTGATATTCTTAATTTTGAGATGTCACATCAACCTGAAATTGGGTTTCCTGAGAAACCTTGTGCTTATATTATAAATCCCTACCAGAAACCTAAATTTCAAAAGTAGTTTGTGTGTATCTGCTCTGGAACAATTCAGTATAACCTCAACGTGTTTGCTATTTTGGAACAATGTGCCACAAATACATTCATTACCAAGATGTTATAAAACATGCTGTGCTTGTGTTTAAGAATAGTAACCAACTGCCAGTTAATTCCTTTGAGAATGCCACTTTTTAAAAAATGTTTGTTTGTTTTTTTCCCTCATGTTGTGTTATGTATTTGGTAAATGTTATGTGTTTGATCTAAAGAATTTAGTGTTATTACAGTTTTCTTTCAAGTTTTCCTTCCCAGATTCTTTCCAAAATATATTGGAAATTGTCTTCATTTAAGAAAAAGAATGAAGTTAAATATCCTTAAAGGCCCTAGAAAACCTGGCTCCTGCTGACCTGACCTTCATCCCTGGGTTCCAATCGCCCTTTCCTCTCTGCATTTCTGCTACATTGACTTTCTTTCTGCTCCTAAAATCCAACAAGCTGCTGCTTTCTACAACTGATAAATTTCATATAAAGATTCCTCAAATTCCCAACTAAAAATCTGACTTACCTCTTTAAAAGAAGAAAAAAAATATCAAATGTCACTCTCTCAGGAAAACCATCTCAGAACTCCCATATCAGCTCAGATTACCCTCTTTCATGTTCTCATAGCACTCCATGTAAAATAAATATTCGTGTAATTGGTTCATCTATCTATTCACTCAATATATTATTTACTGAGAATCCATTAGTCAGGTAATGTTTTAAGCAATGAAGACAGACTGGAGATTAAAGTACATACATTTATAGAACCTTCACTATTTTCTTCAATAAGGAAAAATAAAAGCAAATGTTCATGTGAACATATCATTAAACCATAGTAAGTTGTATAACAAAAAAACATTTCAGCAAAATCATTGTCATAGAAAATATAGGAAAGGCTACCATGAGTAAGAAATAGATGAGCTCATATCTGAAGTCTAAATAGGAGACAACAAGGAGGGATGTCATGTGCATAGGCCCTGGTGTGAAAGGGAAATGGTAGGTATGAGGATGAGAAAGGAGGTCAGTGTGGCTGGAGTACCGAAAAAAAAGGAAAGCTTGGAGAAAGGTAGAAAGGCCAAATTTGTTCACTTTCTTCTAGTATCTGATGACAAATATTTATATTTTCCTAAATCCACTTGGAAGTTTCATTAATGAATGGAATTCAGTTCAGGTTTGAACTTTTTTTTTTTTTAAATCAAATTGTGAATCCTATGTCCGAATATTCTCTTTCCTTTCAATGTGATATACCTTCTTTGATAGACACAGGGAGGGCAGGAGAATGGCAGGAGGGAGAGAAAGAGATTATTTCCACAACATGTTAACTACCATAGTTATATGTTTTGATAGTTGACTTAATTTTTTTTCCCTCAACTTACTCTTAGTATAATTCAAATTTTGGATTTTGACATACTAAAGGTAACTTGTAAAAATTTTTTTCTTTTTCCTTGTTATATTTTAGGTCATTATTTTGTTCTTATGCAATGTTGTCAATTTTTTGTAGATAACTATTTTTGTTTTTTGAGGCCTATACATAGGTTCAACTTTATAATTTTAAGCTTCTTTTACTAACATCTCTGAATTTCCAGATATCTCTTGCTATAGATATATTATAAATAAAACTGTGATCATTATTAAATTGCCTCTACTTTGTAGTATACTTAATAGTTCATTGTTTATAAATTGGCAAGCTATTTTTGTATCCTCAGTTTATGGTTTCCTAAAGGATACTTTTTCCTAAAATTGAAACCATTTTAATGAGGCTTACAAACAAAGTTTATTAACATAGCACCTGGTTACAAGTTCCCCTCTACTTTAATACATAGATACTATATGTATCATTGGAGTCCCCAGGGGGCAAAAACTGTTAAGCACTGGGCTAAAACCCACCCAGAGGTGCACTGAAATATAGGCCTGCTGACCTTCCAAAAGGTCACAGTCATGAAAACCCTATTGAGCACAGTTCTATTCTAACATACATGGGGTTGCCATGAGTCAGAATCCACTCAAAGGCAACTGGTACTGGTATATATATATATACATATATATATATATCACTTACTGTACCACTGGATGGCGTAATGTTCTAGAACTCTCTTTCACATCATATATATATGGCATCCTCAAATAAAAAAGGAGGTATATTAGCAGAGGTCCTGTGTATTCAGCCAAAAATACCTGGAAATAAGAAAATGATTTTGATTAAACAATAAATTAAGTTTTACAGATGCTGTCAAGTTTTAAGTGAAATATGGTTTACTTATGACAATGAGCATGTCCACAGATTAACCTACTGCATGAACTGGCTTTGAGAGATTAATCCACTAGCTTGCATCAGGCTTTGGAGAGTAACATTAATCATGCAACAACTACACTAGGGTCAGAGGATATAGTAATGAACAAAATAGACAATGTTAAGCATTCTCCTATGTTAAGCATGCATTTGGATTAAGATGTTATTTCTATAAACTTTTCTCTGAACTCTTCAACTCATTAAAATTTAATAAATATTTATTGAACATATATTATTTTAAAAGAACTAGACTAGGTGCTACGGCAAATAACAAGAGGTCTTCCTTGGAAGAGTCAGCTGAGATCTGAGAAAAGACAATGTATGAATAGTTAAAATAAAATAAACATTGAAACTAGTATGTCATTTTCTTCAGAAATAATACAAGAGAGATGTCCATTGACCATCCAACTACAATAAAACATTGTATTTGTGTAACCCCAGCCCTATACATATATCATCTTCTATATGTACTGACCCTGTCACTGAGTGGAATGAGTTACAGTATTCACTTTATATTTTTTTCCTTTCCCTGGCCCTGTTATCTTGGACACAACTGATTTGACCCTGATTCAAACTGAAGCAATTTGTTATCTGTGTTAGAAATGTTATATGTTGATTCTAATGAATCCTGGTGAGTAGTTTAAAGAATTGGATTCTAAATTCTGAAGCTAAGGGTGAGGCAACTATGTGAGTGGATAAAGAGAGATATCTGACCTATAAAGAGACAAAAAAATTTTTAAAAAAAGATTTGGAAAGATAATTGGAATAAATACCATGTGATTGCAAAAAGGGTAATTGACTGATTAGTTTTCTGCTCACTTTCGGAATCTGGTGACTGCCCATCATTCTGCTTTGCTTTGAAGCTATTAAAAAAAAAAACTAAAAAAAAACCCATATGTCACCCATTCAATTCTGACTCATAGAGGCCACCAAGTTAAAACCACTCCTTGGATTTTTCAGACAGATGGGGGAAGATTATTGACATTCCAGTGTTCAAAGAGAAGAGAAAGAACACTGAACATGACAGTGATAAATTAGACTGTCTTCACTACTTTGCTTTGTGTTGGCTCATTTGCATTATTTTCTGAAGAACACTTGAAGCTGTACGTATTTTTCTCAAATATGTAAGTGGGCACATTAATTAGAAATCATGTTCTTATCTCTGGTGAGGATTTTCTGCAAGTATATGGTTAGAATATGTGACATATATGAATGATTTTACATATGCATATATGTAATTATTTATATATGTATACACACATATTTATATATGTTGTTGGTAGCTGTCATGCAGTCATCTCCAACTCATGAAAACCTTATGCATAGCAGAAGGAACCATTGCCAAGACCAGCACCATCCTCACAATTGCTGGCATGTTTGTGCCTATTTTTGCAACCACTGTAAACAAACTGTCTCATGGAGGGTTTCCCTCATTTTTGCTGACCCTCCACTTTACCAAACAAGACGTCATTTTCTAATGATATTTATATGTAGTCATTTATATAGGTGGGTTTTTCCAGTTATAATTCTTTCTTTCAGCAATATTTATCATCTACTGAGTCAAGTGAAACTTTGCTGCTCATTGACTCAAACAAGAGAGGGTGAGAACAGTTCTGACACATTTAGTATAAAAATAGTATAATTGAAAAGAGCATATTAACTTAATAATTTACAGCATGACTGATTATTCACATACAAGGAGAAAATTTTTACCACTTTTGAATGCCTTATGTTGGAGTCTAGCCATTTATTCTAATATAATGAAGGTTACAATACTTTGTTTTATTACACCTAAATGTTTGAAGTATTTATTTTAAGAGCATCTGATACAGTGAAGTCAAATTTGAGTATATTTGAGTAAGATCTCTAAAACCATACAAGGAATGAACAATGTTATAAACAATAGGCAACAGGGACCAGATGTCACTCTTTATTAAGTTAATAAAATGCTGTCACATTTGAGTCAGAGGAAAATAAACTACAATCTTGTCGCCTTCCTCTCCTGAGAATAAATCTGAAGAGTCTGCATACAGCTTATAGGAACATATTCTGGGAGGCCCAATATGTTATCACAAATATTGTTCCTGATGAAGCATAGAGGTTAAAATACCATCAAAGTATGAACAATATATCCTAAAAGCCCTAAAGAATAATAAGAAATAACTTCTGGACAATTCATCTTAAAAAAAAAAAAAAATCCATTTGGGGGCAAATAGAAGAAAGGACGAAAGATAATTTATTATTATTATTATACTTGGAAAATAATCAGAAAATTCTTTTGGAACAAAGACACATGGGGTCATATTGACAAATATTAATAAGACAACACTCTTAAAATAGAATTGCTATTCTTCTACTTAAAAAAGATAGAAAATAGGACTTCCAGCAAAATGGCACTCTAGGCAGAAGCAACACACCGCCCCTCCACAGCAAAGATCTGAAAAACTAAGCCAAACAGAGAAAACAACAATCCTGAAACCCTAAAACAAAATGAAGAGATAAAGAACTCAGCCAAGCACCAAATGGAGTGAGAAAACTGACAGAGAATGGAGAGCGAAGAGAGATTTATGCAGAGGTCCCCTATCAGTTAATGCAGCACGGATCCACCATCTTGGACTCCTATCAGAGACCAGCAAATGGGGTACGAGAAAGCAGCTTCATGGAGCTTCCAGCAGGAGACAAAACAACAGGTAATTTGCAATATATGCTTTGCCACCCCCCACCATTCTTCATCCCCACCCGGCCTCCTCTCCTTCCCGCAGACACAGTCTCTTGTCTGGGAAGCACTGGTTGCTTGGATTCCACCAGCCCACACTAGCTGGCGCTCTGAGTGCCATTTGTTGGCTGCTGGTGTTGCTATTTTTCTGCTTCTTTTGAATTTTTCCTTACCTCTCACCATCTCCCACTCCTTTCGCTCAAATGCCTAGCTCTGTGCGCCATCTTTGCTTCTTCCGGAAGGGCTACGGAGCTCCATTCGAGTGGGAAGCTGATTCCCGGTATGGGCTGCCATGCTGGTGGGATTGCAGGGCTTTTGTTCGTTTGTTGGTTTTGAATTCTTTGTTTGTTTTCTTTTCCTTTTCTTGAGTTGGGAGCCCGTTACGGCCAGACGGTGCTGTGTGGCTTGCAACCTACCCCCTCAGGTTGCACAGACATGCAGACGGATCCCTGAGGGCATTTATTTTTTTGTGGGGTTTTTTTTTTCTGTTTTTTTAGGGGCTTTTCTTGTTATTTTTTTTTTAATTTGTTTTGTTTTCTTTTCCCTTTTTTTCCTTTTTTGTCTTTCTTCATTACTCAGTTTCTCGTCTTTCTATATCTTCCTTCTCTTTCTGTTCCCTTAATACCTGGTGTTGTATACTTCTACGCCTTCTAGCCAGGCTGTACTGCAACACCTGAGAACAACTTCCCCAGACCTCAAAGCCACACCGGTGGGATCCCTGGGAACTTTGCTGTTTTTTTCCCTTTCTGATTTTTATTTACTCATTCTTTTATTTTTTTTTCTTCCTCATCCACTTTTTGTTTTTCTACATTTCATAGTCTCTCATTTCTCTACTCCAGCAGCAAGCTACCCTAGCATTCTTTTTTGTTTGTTTGTATATTTTTGGCTCCTGTTCCTCTCTCCTCTCTCCCAGATACATCTTAGCTCCACACATAACAATCTCCCTGCTACATCTTGCTGACCTGCACCGTGCACTTAACACCACACCACCTAGCAGCACAGGCACGGCCTACTGGAACCTACCCTGCACTGATTACCGACCCACCCTGGTAGCTGTAGTAAGTGCACAAACAACTCATCCCAGTAACTCCTCTTAAGCTAGACCTGCCCTGCTGTACCATATCTGAGTGACTGACCCTCCCAATTGGAGACGGAGACAAAAATTATTGTGCCCATAGATGAGCAAACAACAAAGAACATGCGGCCAACCAGCTCAGACATAGCCAAATTTAAAAAAAAAGGTATGAAATAAACAAATCTACGATCAATAAACAGGAAAAATACCTACTGAATGCCCCGAATACAGCAGACAATATCAAAACATTTACAAAAACAGGACACGACAATTCCAGTAGGTGTACAAAATAAAACACAAGATGACGTTCCAGTGGAAGAAAATGCACTAGAACTACCTGATAGGGAATTCAAATCTCTAATATCCAGAATTCTCTAAGAGCTGAAGCAAAAAGAAGACAAAAATGAGGAAAAAAATAGACAAATTCATGGTAAATACAGACAAAAAATTGGAAGAATTCAGGAAAATAATTCAGGAACAAAATGCCAAAATAAATTCACATCTAGAGATTACAAAAAACAACAATTAGAAAACCAAAAGATAAACAACAAGATTTCAGAAATGGATGGTGTCATAGAAGGTCTGAGAGGCAGATCTGAAACAGTGGAAGACAAGATCAGTGGAATTGAAGACAAACACTTGGATACAACTCTATCTGAGGAAATGTCAGAAAAAAGAACAAAAAAAACTGAAGAGACCCTCAGAGTGATGAGGGATACAATCAACAGCAAAAATTTCCGAGTGATTAGAGTTTCAGAACGAGGGAGAAAACAGAAAACACAGAGAGGATCATTGACGAACTGCTGACAGAAAACTTCCCCAATATCATGAAAGATGAAAAGCTGGCCAACCAAGAAGCTCAATGAACCCCATATAGAAGAGACCCCAAAAGAAAATCACTGAGGCATGTCATAATCACACTTGCCAAAACCAAAGACAAACAAAGAATCCTGAGAGCAGCTCTTGAAAAACAAGAAGTCACATACAGAGGAGAAACAATAAGACTAAGCTCAGATGAATCAATAGAAATTATGCAGGCAAGAAAGCAATGGGATAACAGATATAAAATCTTGAAAGAAAAAAATTGCCAGCCAAGAATAATATATCCTGCAAAACTCTCATTCAAATATGATGGTGAAATTAGGTCATTTCCAGATAAACAGAAACTAAGGGAATTTGTAAAAGTCAAACCAAACTTACAAGAATTATTAAAGGGAGTTCTTCGATCTGAGGACAAACAGCTTCAGCTCACAGACAGAACCTAGGATGCAGGATCGTATGAACCAGATACCAATCTAAGAAATGAACTCTTGAGGACTATCCAAAACCAAAAGAAATACAACAGGGAATCAGAGCAGTTAATCAGTAAATGACAACAACATCAAAACAATCAAAGAGGGAATAAACGGCATAGGTATAGAAACTTCTAATGGAGAGGAAGGCAAGGCAATACCAAGTAATGGTAGACTGCTTCAAACTTAGAAAGATAAGGGTAAAATTCATGGTAACCACAGAGAAAGTTAACAAACCAACTCATAAAAATAAAGACGAAAAACATAAAGCCTCAGCAAACACAAAACCTACAAGAAAAAAAAGAAATGAAAAAAAAATCCACAGACAAAGGTAACTCAGCACAAGAGAGTAAGAAGAACAAAGAAAACTTGAGCACCACAAAAAAAAAGCACTACAAAATGACAGTAACAAATTCACATCTATCAATAATTACACTGAATGTAAATGGACTCAACGCACCCATAAAGAGATGGACAGTGACAGAATGGATAAGAAAACAAGATGCATCAATATGCTGTCTACAAGAGCACACCTTAGAAACAAAGATGTGAATTTATTAAAAGTCAAAGGTTGGAAAAAATATATCAAGCTAACAACTACAAAAAAGAGCAAGAGTGGCAATTCTAATCTCAGATAAAATAGACTTTAAAAAAAATCTACCATAAAAGACAAAGAAGGACACTATATAATGATTAATGTGACGATCCATCATGAAGACATAACCATAATAAACATCTACGCACCCAATGACAGGGCTCCAAAATACATAAAACAAACTCTAACAACACTGAAAAGAGAAATTGACCGCTCCACAATAATAGTAGGAGACGTCAACACACCACTCTTAGTAAAGGACAGAACAACTAAGAAGAAACTCAGCAAAGATACAGAAGACCTAAAGGCCACAAACAGCCAACTTAACCTCATAGACATATATAGAACACTACATCCAACCACTGCAAATTACACATTCTTTTCCAATGCACATGGAACGTTTGCCAGAAGAGACCACATCTTAGGCCACAGAGAAATCCTCAACAAGATCCAAAACGTTGAGATAATTCAAAGTATCTTCTCTGACCACAATGCCATCAAGGTAGAAATTAACAATAGAAAGAACAAGGAAAAAAATAAACTACATGGAAAGTGAATAAAACCCTGCTTACACATCACTGGCTAATAGAAGAAATCAGAGATGGAATCAAAAAATTCCTAGAATCAAACGAGAATGAAAACACATCATACCAAATCTTTTGGGACACAGCAAAGGCAGTCCTCAGAGGACAAATTATAGCAATAGATGCACGTATCAAAAAAGAAGAAAGGGACAAAATCAAAACATTAACTACAGAACTCAAACAAATAGAAAGAGAACAGCAAAAAAAGCCCACAACCACTGGAAGAAAGGAAACAGTAAAGATGAGAGCAGAAATAAATGAAATAGAGAACAGAAAAACAATGGAAAGAGTTAAAAAACCAAAAGTTGGTTCTTTGAAAGAATCAACAAACTCAACAAACCACTGGCCAGACTGACAAAAGAAAAACAGGAGAGGACACAAATAACCCAAATAAGAAATGAAATGGGGGACATTACAACAGACCCAACTGAAATAAAAAGGATTATAACAGAATATTATGAAAAACTATACTTCAACAAATTTGAAAACCTAGAGGAAATGTATAAATTTCTAGAAACACAGGGCCTCCCAAAATTACAAGAAAGTGATGTTGAAAATCTGAACAGACCCATAACAAGAGAAGAGATTGAAAGGTAATAAAAAAAACTCCCAACCAATAAAATCCCTGGCCCAGATGGCTTCACTGGAGAATCCTACAAATCATTTACAGAAGAGCTTGTACCAGTTCTACTCAAGCTATTTCAGAGCATAGAAGAGGAAGCAACACTGATAGCAAAACCAGGCAAAGACGTCACAAAAAAAGAAAATTACAGACCAGTATCTCTCATGAATATAGATGCAAAAATTCTCAACAAAATTCTAGCCAATAGAATTCAGCATCATATCAAAAAAATAATACAACACGACCAAGTGGGATTCATATCAGGTATGCAAGGACAGTTCAACATTAGAAAATCAATCAACGTAATCCACCCAATTGATGCAGAAAAGGCATTTGAAAAAGCCCAACATTGATTCCTGATAAAAACTCTCAATAAAATAGGTACAGAAGGGAAATTTCTCAACATAATAAAGGGCACCTATGCAAAACCAATGGCCAACATCATTCTTAATGGAGAGAGGCTGAAAACATTCCCCTTGAAAACAGGAAAACAGGAACAAGACAAGGATGCCCTTTATCACCACTCCTATTTAACATTGTGCTGGAAGTTCTAGCTAGAGCGATAAGGCAAGAAAAAGAAATCAAGGGCATCCAAATTCGTAATGAAGAAGTTAAACTGTCCCTGTTTGCAGATGATATGATACTATACATAGAAAACCCTAAAGACTCCATGAGAAATCTACTGGAACTAATAGAAAGATTCAGCAGAGTAGCAGGATACAAGATAAACATTCAAAAATCAGTTTTATTCCTATACACCAATAAAGAGAATGATGGAAAGGAAATCAGGAAAACAATAGCATTTATAATAGCCCCTAAAAAGATGAAATACTTAGGAATAAATCTGACCAGGGATGTAAAAGACCTATACAAAGAAAACTACAAAACACTACTGCAAGAAACCCAAAGGGATCTACATAAATAGAAAAACATACCATGCTCATGGATAGGCAGGCTCAACATTGTGAAAATGACAATTCTACCCAAAGCAATTCACAAATATAATGCAATCCCGATCGAAATACCAACAACATTCTTCAAAGAGATGGAAAAACTAATCATTAACTTTCTATGGAAAGGGAAGAATCCCTGAATAAGTAAAGCACTACTGAAGAAGAAGAATAAAGTTGAAGGACTCACACTACCTGACTTCAGAACCCACTATACAGCTACAGTAGTCAAAAAAGCCTAGTACTGGTACAACAACAGATTCATTGACCAATGTAACAGAATTGAGAACCCAGATGTAAATCCATCCACCTAGGGTCACCTGATCTTCGACAAGGGCCCAAAGTCCATCAAATGGGGAAAAGACAGTCTTTTTAACAAACGGTGCTGGCAAAACTGGATATCCATTTGCAAAAAAATGAAACAGGACCCATACCTCACAACGTATACAAAAACTACTTAAAATGGATCAAAGACCTGAATATAAAGCCTAAAACTATAAAGTTCACAGAAGAAAAAATAGGATCAACACTTCAGTCCTTAATACACGGCATTAACACGAAACAAACCATAACCTTCAATGCACAAACCCCAAAAGATAAGCTCGATAACTGGGATCTTCTAAAAATCAAACAGCTATGCTCTTCAAAAGACTTCACCAAAAGAGTCAAAAGAGAACCTACAGACTGGGAAAAAATTTTTGGACAGTACAAGTCAGACAAAGGTCTAATCTCCATAATCTACAAGAAAATCCAACACCTCTACAACAAAAAGACAAATAATCCTGTTAAAAAATGGGCAAAGGAAATGAACAGACACTTCACCAAAGAAGACATTCAAATGGCCAACAGACACATGAGGAAATGCTCGCGATCACTAGCCATTAGAAAAATGCAAATTAAAACCACAATGAGATACCATCTCACCCCGGCATTACTGGCACAAATCAAAAACACTGGAAATAACAAATGTTGGAGGGGCTGTGGGGAGATGAGAACTCTTACGCACTGCTGGTGGGAATGCAAAATGATACAACCATTTTGGAAAGTGATATGGCGCTTCCTCAGAAAGCTAGAAATAGACATACCATTCGACCCAGCAATCCCACTCCTAGGAATATATCCTAGAGAAATAAGAGTCGTCACTCGAATAGACATATGCACACCTACGTTCATGGCAGCATTGTTCACAATAGCAAAACGATGGAAACAACCTAGATGCCCATCAACAGATGAACAGATAAACAAACTATGGTACATACACACAATGGAGTACTATGCAACGAGAAAGAACAACAATGAATCTGTGAAGCATCTCATAACATGGATGAAACTGGAGGACATTATGCTGAGTGAAATCAGTCAATCAGAAAAGGACAAATATTGTATGAGACCTCTATTGTAAAAACCCATGAAAAGTTCCCACACAAAATGTAACAATCTTTGTTGGTTACCAGAGATGGGAGGTGGGGGGGGGGGTGATACTAAATAAGCAATAGATAAGTGGTATCATGGGTGAAGGGTGAGACAGTACACAATACAAGGGAAACCAGCACAACTTGTACAAGGAAACATCATGGAAGCTCCATAGTCACATCCAAACTCCCTGAGGGACTGAATTGCTGGGTGGAGGGCTCTGGGGACCATGGTCTCAGGGAACATCTAGCTCAACTGGCATAACACAACTTATAAAGACAATGTTCTACATTCTACCTTGGTGAGTAGCATCTGGGTCTCAAAAGCCTTTGACCAGCCACCTAAGATACTTCACTGGTCTCATCCCTTCTGGAACAAGGGAGAATGAAGAGAACAGGATACAAGGAAAAGATTAGTCTGAAGGACTAATGGACCACAGCTACCAAGGCCTCCACTGGACTGAGTCCAGTATAGCTAGATGGTGCCCGGCTACCACCACCTTCTCTGACCAGGATCACAACAGAGGTTTCTGGACAGAGCTGGAGAAGGATGTAGAACAAACTTCTAACTCACAAAAAAAAAAAAAAGACCAGATTTACTGGCTTAAAGGAGACTGGAGAAACCCTGAGAGTATGGCCCCCAGACACCCTTTTAGCTCAGTGGTGAAGTCACTTCCGAGGTTCACGTTTCAGCGGGGGAGTGGACAGTTCCATAAAACCAAATGGGACTAATGAGGCACAGCAGTCCAGGGACAAGGGCCAGAAGGCAGAAGGGGATAGGAAAGCTGGTGATAGGGAACCCAAGGTTGAGTAAAGGATAGTGTTGATGTATTGTGAGGTTGTTAATCATTGTCATAGGGCAACATTTGTAGTAACTGTTAAATGAGAAACTATTTTGTTCTGTAAGCCTTCATCTTAAGTGAGAGTAATAGCACAATTGGAAGAGCGTAGTCGATGTCATTGAACTGTGCATGTAGAAATTTTTGAAATGGTGTATCTTTGGCTATGTACAGTTTCACTAAAAAAAAAAAAAGGTCGAGAATGGAGAGGGTTGGATGTTGTGGGGTTGTTAACCAATGTCATAAAACAATATGTGTACTACTGTTTCGTGAGAAACTATTTGTTCTGTAAGCCTTCATCTGAAGTACAATGAAAAATAAAAGATAGAAAATAAAAAACAAAAATCAATAATTTAAAAAAGAAAAAAACACATGTACCCAGGTATACAGCCCAAGCAAATTATATGAACTTACAAAGACTAGAAACTCCATTAAAATCTAAAACTTTAGTGGAGATTCTATATTCAAATTAAAGATATACAGCATAATTAAATTCTAATTTATTTCCATTGTCAAAATGTATTCATGCTTCCCTTTTGTAGAAAATTCTCTGTATTAAACTAATATGTCGCTATAAATTTAAGATTTACTACTTTTAGTAAGCAAGCAAGATACTGGGCAGTTTTTGGAACATCCATGGAATCTTCTACTTGGTATATACCTAAAGTGAAAAGGAAGAAGGCAATTTGTTTTAGTAAATACAAATTTAAACAAGTGGTTGTAATTGTTGGAAATTTATTAGCAGCTATCTGTTTAGATTGTGCTTAATGCATTTCCTCCTCTCCTGCAAAAAAAAAAAAAAAAAAAAAAAAAAATCTTGTATCTTTATCACGCTCATTATCAAGGATGTTGTTGACTTTTCTTTCATGTTTCTATAATTACAATTGGAAGTTTAAACAAAATAAATTGCAAGTTTCACTGTTGTTGAAAATTAACAACAAAAATAAAGTCGTGGTAACTGTAATGTTCTAAAGATAGCAGACATACAAAATAAAAATCATGAAACACTTTCCAATATTAACATCACTATCAATTGGTACTTAATGAGTATTAGTGAAGCTAGTATCATACTTACGGAAGACTTTTTTTTTAATTTTTATGTGAATAAAATATAATGAAAAATTCTTTCCAGGTAAGTCAGACAAATTATCCTAATGAGACCAGTAAGAAAAAATGACAAAAATATTTTAAAAAGCTACATTGTTTTTCAGGCTTCAGAAAGTTAGTCATTGAAGAATTAAATCAGTTGCTGTTCAGTGGACCCTTAAGTAACCTGACTCTATGAATGCCAGTAAATTTCCATTACTCTTTAAACTAGCCGAAGCCAGAATGGTCCAGCCTCACATGGGCAGAAGTGCAGGCTGTGACCGCTAATTAACCTCAACAGAGGACGCAGCAACAGGAGGAATGAATCAGAAGGAAAATCATCATGACACCCTATTCCAACTTCTGTTTCTTAGCCGCCTTCTAGAATGTTCCCTCCCCAGTATGCCTGCATGGACTCCATCTTGCTGCCCAAATCACATATAAGCCCTGCTTTCCTGTAGCTCGTGAAGGCAGATCTGAGGAACTTCTTGCCTCCTTGCTCTGAGCATTGCAATAAAGTTACTTTCTCAAAGACAGGTGTCCAGATATTTTCAAGTCTGAGCTCACTGGACAAGGACCCACCTTCTAGAGCTCAGTAACACCAACTGATCTCACGTGTGTCAGAGTAGAACTGTGCTCCATAGGGTTTTCAATGGCTGATTTTCAGTAATAGATTGCCAAGCCTTTCTTCCAATGCACCTCTGGGTGTACTTGAGCTGCTAATCTTTCAGTTGGCGGCTAAGAACAATAACCATTTTTACCATCCACCTACCACTATTGAATATTTACAAAGTAAAAATTTTGGAAAAGGGTGTCTAGAGAAGTAATTGAGCCTGGGGTATGGAGCAATTACTCAAGCATCCACCAGTTACAGAATTAGCAACTAAATGCCTGATAAGAGGAGCAAAGCTTTTCATGGTGCTAGGAATGAAAGGACAAATATTGGTATTATATATCTCTTAAGGTTGGAGGTGGTCTTATAAACACTTCGGGATGTGAGTTGGAACATAGAAGAGTTACAAGCTAAGAGTAGGGGTTAAGTGGAAAAGTGAAAATAGACCTATGTTCAGCCTGAAATCATTAAAATCACTGATAGGATAAAAGGATCAGGTGATCTGGATCCAATAATGCCATTAGTGTATCTGAAGGATGATAAAACATCCTTGAAAAAAGACATCATTATCATAGGCCTCAATTTATCTTAATATTTTTTACATAAAATTTCCCAAACTCACTCAGAAATATGCAGGTATACAAAGAATCAAGAAAATGTGACTAAAATCAAAATAAATAACAGACATCTAAAATATCTAAACTAAAATTTCATATATTATCAGACACAGTCTTTTAAAAAACTGTCTTTTATATGTTCAAATAATAAAAAGACAAAATTGAGAATTTCAGCAGATATCTTAAAATTCTGAAAATTAAAATATGAGAATGAAATATGAATCCTAGCGGGGGATACAGAGAGAACAATGTAGAAGTTATAGTTGAGATACAGGGGAAGAATATTTAAAATTAAACACAATTAATATACCAAAACATAGATTCAAATAACACCATTAACCCAAAGCAAGATAAATAAAAATAAACCCTGACAATGAACATCATAGGCAAACTGCTAAAAATCAAACAAAAGGCAATTTTAAAATCATCCAAAGAAAAGGCACATTGCTTTCAAAGGAACATAGCTGACATTGCAACAGAAACAATAGAAGTCAGAAATCAATGAAATTTTTTGAAGTGAAGAAAAAAAAACTGCAAACAAGAAATTAATTTTCTGTAAACATATTCTGCAAGAAGAAAGGTTAAATAAGGACATTCTGATAAAAACAAAAACTGAGAGAATTTGTCAATGGCAGAAATACAATAAAGTACTAAATATATTCTTTGGATAGAAAGATAATTATCCCAGATATAAATTCACCATTAGAAGAAATGAATAAATTGAAGCAGAAAGAGTAAATCTAAATAAATACTGGCCATATAAAATTCTAGTCATGGATTTTGGATATAAAATATGTAGAAAATTAAAGTATTCCACAACAGTAGCAGATGAGTCAGGAATAGCTCAAATGCTATAAAGTCTTTGATATATTAAATATTTTTACATTTGTAAAATAATATTAGACAATTTGTTCTAATGTTTAATATTTTAAGAATCTACATTATAATCTCTTGGGTAACCACTAGAGTTAGTAAAAAGAAAGTATAACTACAAAAATATAAGAGGGACAAATAGAAAGAATGACAATCCAAATAAGAGGCAAAATGACAGAAAAAGGGTTTAGAACACATGAGGCAAATTGAATGAAAATATTAAGTCAGGAGATTCTAAAACACAAATATGCCAGTCTATCAAAATGGACTATGGTTAAAATGTAAACTCTCGTTAAACTAAAACTATTAAAATTTTAAAAGAAAATATTCAAGTCAAATGCTAGGCAAAGGGTTCTTAGACATGACACCAAAAGTGGAATTCTTTAAAGAAAAATATTGATAAATTCGACTCTGTTAGGAAAATGAAATGAAAGTTACAAATTGGGAGAAAATATCTGAACACCACATAAACAACAAATCACTTGTATCTAGAAAACATAAAAAACTAAAAATTCAACTGTTAATTCCAGAAACGTAAAAATATGTTCACACAAATACCTGTACAGAGATGTTCATAACAGCTTTATTTGTAATGGCAAAAAACTGAAAACAACCCAAATGTCTTTCAATGGGTGAATGGTTGAACAAACTCTGCTACGTCCATACAATCAAATACTACTCATGAATAAAAAGAAAACTAGTACTGATATATTCAATAACCAGTATGTATCTCAAAGGCAATATGGTTAATGAGGGGGAAAAGTCAATCTCAAAAATCTGTTTAATTTCATTGACATAATATTCTTGACATAAGAAAACTATAAAGAAGAACAGATTAGTAGTTTCCAGGGGATGGGGAAAATGGAGTGTGAATATAGAGATTTAACCTTTGTGGTTGTAGCCCTGGTGGCTTAGTGGTTAAAGTGCTCAGCTGCTAAACAAAAGGTCAGCAGTTAGAACCCACTTCATGCAAGAAAATTTGGCAGTCTGCTTCCATAAAGATTTACAGCCTTGGAAACCCTATGGTGCAGTTCCACTCTACTCCATCCTTTAGGGTCTTTTTGACTTGGAATTGACTCAACGGTAACAGGTTAACCTTGCGGTGATGGAACAATTGTGTATCTTGATTTGGGTGATAATTACATTAGTCTATACACATTAGTCTGTCAGTTTGTCAAACTGTGGTGGCTTTCCTGTTACTATGATGCTGGAAACTACACCACTGGTATTTCAAACACCAGCAGTGTCACCCTTGGTGGACAGGTTTCAGCAGAGATTTGAGACTAAGACAGACTAGGAAGAACGACCTGGTGTTCTCCTGAAAAAAAATAGCTGGTGAAGACATTATGAACAGCAGTGGAACAATGTCTGGTATGGTGCTGGAAGATGAACTCCTCAGGTTGGAATGCATTCAAAATACAACTAAGGAAGAGCTGCCTCCTCAAAGGAGAGTCCACCTTAATGACTTGGATGGAGTCAAGCTTTCGGGACCTTCATTTGCTGACTCAAAATGAGAAGAAACAGCTGCAAACATCCATTAACAATTGAAGATGGAATGTACAAAATGTGAATCTAGGAAAATTGGAAGCCATCAAAATGAAATAGAATACATAAAGATTGATATTCTAGGCATTAGTGAGCTGAAATGGACTGGTATTGGCCATTTTGAATCAGACAGTCATACTGTGTACTATGTCGGGAATGACAAATTGAAGAGGAATGGCAATGCATTCATTGTCAAAAAGAACATTTCAAGATCTATCTTGAAGTACAATGCTGTCAGTAATAGGATAATATCCACACTCCTACAAGGAAGACCAGTTAATATGTCTATTATTCAAATTTATGCATCAACCACTAATGCCATAGATGAGGAAATTGAAGATTTTTACCAACTTCTGCAGTCTGAAATTGATCAAATATGTAATTAAGATTCATTGATAATTATTGGTGATGGTAATACGAAAGATGGAAACCAAGAAGAAGGATCAGTAGTTAAAAAACATGGCCTTGGTGATATACATGACACTGGAGATTCATAATAAAATTTTGCAAGACCAAGGACTTCTTAGCAAATATCTTTTTTCAACAACACAAGTGGTGACTATACACATGAACTTCACCAGATGGAAAAAACAGGAATCAAGTTGACCACATCTGTGGAAAAAGAAGATGAAGAAGCTCAATATCATCAGTCAGAACAAGGCCAGGGGCGAAATGAGGAACAGATCATCAGTTGCTCATATGCAAGTTCAAGTTAAAGCTGAAGAAAATTAGAGTAAGTACACTAGAGCCAAAATACGACCTCGAGTATATCCCACATGAATTTAGAGACCATCTCAAGAATAGATCTGACTCATTGAACACTAGTGATCAAAGACCAGATGAGTTGTTTAATGACATCATACATGAAGAAAGCAAAAGCTTATTAAAAAGACAGGTAAGAAAGAAAAGACTAAGTGGATGTCAGAAGAGACTCTGAAAGTTGCTGTTGAAAGTAGAGTAGCTAAAGCTAACAGAAGAAATTATCATGTAAAAGAGCTGAACAGAAGATTTCAAAAGGCAACCTGAAGAGACAAAGCAAAGTACTATAGTGAAATGTGCAAAGACCTGGAGTTAGAAAACCAAAAGGGAATAACATGCTCTGCATTTCTCCAGCTGAAAGAACTGAAGAAAAAACTCAAGCCTCGAGTTGCAATTTTGAAGGATTCTAAGGGGGGAAATATTGAACGATACAGAAGTATCAAAAGAAGATTGAAAGAATACACAGCCACTCTACCAAAAAGAATTGATGAACATTCAACCATTTCAAGAGGTACCATATGATCAAGAACCGATAGTACTGAAGGAAGAATTCCAAGCTGGGCTGAAGGGAATTACAAAAAACAAGTCTCCAGGAATTGACAGAATACTAATTGAGATGTTTCAACAAACAGATGCAGCTCTAAAGGTGCTCACTAGTCTAGGTAAAGAAATTTGGAAGACAGCTTCCTGGCCAAAGGTCTGGAAGAGAACCATATCTGTACACATTCCAAAGAAAGGTGGTTCAACAGAATGTGGAAATTATCAAACGGCTGCTAACCAGAAGGTCCACAGTTCAAATCCACCAGCTGCTCCTTGGAGGTAGGAATTAACTCGATAGCAAGGGTTTTTGTTGTTGTTGTTTTTATCTTTAATATCACACACAAGTAAAACTTTGCCAAAGATCATTCAAAAGCGATCTCAGCAGTACATCGACAGGGAACTGCCAGAAGTTCAAGCCAGATTCAGAAGAGGATATGGAACGAGGGATATCATTGCTGATGTCAGATGAATCTTGGCTAAAAGCAGATAATACCAGAAAGAGGTTTACCTGTGTTTTGTTGAGTATGCAAAGGTATCCGATTGTATGGATCATAGCAAATTATAGATAACATCGTGAAGAATGGGAATTCCAGGATACTCAATTGTGCACATGAGGAACCTGTACATACACCAAGAGGTAGTCATTTGAACAGAATAAGGGGATGCAGCATGGTTTAAAGTCAGGAAAGGTGTGCATCAGGGCTGTATCCTTTCACCATACTTATTGAATCTGTATGCTGAACAAATAATCCGAGAAGCTGAACTATATGAAGAATAACCTAGCATCAGGAATGGAGGAAGACTCAGTAACAACCTGCAATATACAGCTTACACAACCTTGCTTGCTGAAAGTGAAGAAGACTTGAAGCAATTACTGATCAAGATCAAAGATTATAGCCTTCACTAGGGACTGCACCTCAACATAAAGAAAACAAAAATCCTCACAACTGGACCAATAGGTAACATCATGATAAAATGGAGAAAATATTGACGTTGTCAAGGATTTCATTTTACTTTGATCCACAATCAATGCCCATGGAAGCAGCAATCAAGAAAGCAGACAACATATTGCCTTGGGCAAATCTTCTGCAAAAGACCTCTTTAAAGTGTTAAAAAGCAAAGATATCACCTTGAGAACTAAGGTGTGTCTGACCCAAGCCATGGTATTTACAATCGTTTTATATGCCTAGGAAAGCTGGACAATGAATAAGGAAGATCAAAGAATAATTTATGCCTTTGAATTATGATGTTGGTAAAGAATATTGAATATACCATGGACTTCCAGAAGAACAAACAAATTTGTCTTGGAAGAAGTACAGCCAGAATACTCCTTATAAGCAAGGACACAAGACTTCTTCTCAAGTACTTTGGACATGTTATTAACAGGAAGCAGTCCCTGGAGAAGAATATCATGCTTGGTAAAGTAGAGGGTCAGAGGAATAGAGGAAGACCCTCAAAGAGATGGATTCACACAGTGGCTGCCACAATGGGCTCAAGCATAACAATGATTCTGAGGATGGCACAGGACTAGGCTATGTTTTGTTCTGTTGTATATAGGGAGTCAGAGCCCTGGTGGTGCAGTGGTTAAAGCAACCGACTGCTAACTAAAAGGTCTGCAGTTCAAAACCACCAGCAGCTCTGTGAGAGAAAGGTGTGGCACCTGCTTCTGTAGAGATTTATAGCCTTGGAAACCCTGTGGGGTCTCAATGAGTTGAAATCGACTCCAAGACCGTAAGTTAGGTTTGTTCTTTTGTTTTGTTTTTATGCGTCAGAACGGACATGATGGCACCTAACAACAAGAATACAGACACACACAATGAATGAATGCACGTCAAAGTGGTGAAAACTAAATAAGATCTATAGTCTAGTTAACAGTAATAATATGGTAAGGATTATGATGTTATTAACTGTATCATAAGTCTTTCAATAACTTATAAGGGGCAAGAATTTTGCTCAATATTTAATGACATCACACCCCTTTTTGATAAATATATAAACTTTGGCCTTACTAACTTAACAAATTCTTTTCTAAAAATACACCTACCAATAATGCTTTTATTATGTGGGCATATTTTAATAATTTATAAATGTATTAGAATGTTATGTGTGGTAAAATATTCCTTTTGCTATATAATTTAGTTGATATAAAGTGGGTGTGATTGCAATGTAATGTGCATATTTTTAGCATTAAATAGGACTGACTCATTTGGAGCAAAAGTCTGTGTGAACCATTGGGTTGTTATAAAAATATCCAGCCTGTTTCCAGAGTTCCCTTTGTCACTTAGATGACTTTCCTCTCAAATAAGCTGTAATTTTCTAGTACAATTGTCATAGAATTCCACCTTGCACTTTTTTCTCCTCAGTGCTTTATCTGGATGATGCAGCTGGAATTTCTAATGAACTCCCAGTTAAGGCAGCTCATCCTGAACCAATTTTTATAAACAGAGTCTTCGTTTTTGTCATGAATGAAAACAAAGACCCTCTGTATATTTTAAACATTAATTATCAAAATTTACTTATCTAAAAGCTTTATTAGCAAATGTCTATAGATACACATTTAAGTATTGAAAATTTTGATTCTTTGCACATTATAATACTCTTCTCAAAGATTCAGAATATTCTAAACCCTTTGGTTTCAGTGCATCAAATTAGTACTCAAAATTCTCAATAAAATTTGGAAACGTAAGCAACTATTTAACAAAAAATAAAATATAAATATAGGAAGGAAATGGATTCAAAGAAGGGACTGTCAGGAAAGTAAAGAATGTGATAATAGTTTAACCAATGAATATAAAGTTGAATTTATCTTTTAGAAAATTATATAATAATGTTTTAATTAGGCTACACTTTTAATAACTTTTAAAATTGGTTGCTGAACTTTAAAGGAAAGTTCAAAGCACTATGAATGATAAGTTGATAGTTAATTTCGGCAAAAGAAAAGCAATCTTGAATAGAAAACATTAAAAGTGTGATCACATGACAAATATTGAAAGATAAAATGTAATCTAAACAAAACTTTAAACTATAAAAATAAAATAAGTTTAATTTAACTGAAAAATAATAATGATTGTATTATGTTTTATATCAATGTCATAGTTAATTTATCAGATTAACTATTGCCTCTGTCACTAAATATCAAATAGTATTTCTTCCTGCTACTGAGTCTATTTCATAAATCTATTCCATGATTCATAATTATCTCAATTCTTGTAAACTAGTGTCAAATATTTTCATTTTTCTTAGCCATCTGTGTCTTTTAATGTAGCCTTCATTCTTGTAAAAAAAAAAAAATAGGGACTTCTGGGCAACATGGCGCTATAGACAGAAACACCATGCCATCCCTCCACAGCAAAGATCCAAAAAACTAAGTCAAACAGAGACACACATCAATCCTGAAATCCTAAACATCAAATGAAGAGATAAAGAACTCAGCCAAGCAACAAAGGGAATAAGAAACTGAGAACAGAGCACGAGGAGAGATACGTGCAGAGGTCCCCTATCAGCTACTGCAGCACAGATCCACCATCTTGGACGTCTATCGGAGACTGGCAAACAGGGGATACAAGAGAGCAGCTTCACGGAGTTTCCAGCAGGAGACAAAACAACTGGTAACCAGTGATATAAGCTTTTCCACTCCCCACCCTTCTTCACCCCAACTCAGCCTCCTCTGCTTCCTGCGGCCACAATCTCTTGGCCAGGAAGCACCGGCTTCACCCCAGTGTTACTTGGATTCCAGCTACCTGCACCAGTCGGCTTCCTGAGTGCAATTTGTTGGCTGCTGGTGTTGCTTTTTTCCACTTCTTTAGATTTCTTCCTTACCTCTCACCTCTTCCCTCTCTTTCTCTCAAATACCTGGCTTCATGTGACATCTTTGCTTCTTCCAGAAAGGCTGCAAAACACCACTCGATTTTGAAACTGCTTCCTGGCCTGTGCCGTCATGCTGGTGAGACCGCCGAATATTTTTTAGTTTCTTCTGTTTTGACATACATGTTTGTTTTCTTTTTCTTTTCTTCGCTTGGGAGCCTCTTCTAGCTGGGTAGTACTGCGTGGCTTGGAAGCTACTCCCTTACTCTGTGCAGACGCACAGTAATAACCCTAGGGACATTTTTTTTTTCTTTTTTGTTTGTTTTGCTTTTTTTTTTTTTTTGTTTTTCTGTGTCTCTGTTTTGTCTTCTTCTCTCTCTTTTTCCCTTTTTGTCTTTCTTTATTTCCAGTTTCTCATCTTGCTATACTTACCTTCTCTTCCTGTCTGCTGAATACCTGGCACTGCATAACACCTTTACCCTTTCTAGCCAGACTGTGCTTCACAGCCTAGAAGCAACTTTCCCAGTCCTAGAAGCCACACCGGTGGGATCCCTGGGTGCTTTTCTTTTTTTTTTTTTCCCCTTTAATTTTTATTTATTCTTTTTTTCTTTTACACTTTTTCTTTTTTTCCTTTCTGTTTTTCTCTGTTTCTCAGTCTTGCATCTCTCCACTCCAACAGCAATCTCCCTTAGCACTCTTTTTTGTTTGTCTATGTCTATGTTTTGGCTCCAGTTCCTCTCTCCTCTATGTCCTCTTTCCCCTACCCATCTTAGCTCCACATATCACAATCTCCACCCCCCCCCCTTCTTATTGCCTACCTGCACCATGTGCTGAACATCACAACCACAGCACAGGCATGGCCTAATGGAAACTGCCCTGCACTGATTCCCAGCCCATCCTATTGTACCTAGTACTTGCCATAAACAACTCATCCCAGCAACTCCTCTTCAGCTGGACCAGCCCTGCTGTACCATACCTGAGTGAGTGACCCTGCCAATTGGAGAAGGAGGTGAAAAGGATCGTGCTCACAGATGAGCAAACAACAAAGAACACACAGCCTGCCGGCTCAGACATAAACAAATAAAACAAAAAAGCACGACTAAAAAAACAAATATGCAACCAAAAAATGAGGAAAATAACTACTGAATGACCAGAACACAGAAGACAATATCAAAACGTATACAAAAACAAGACAGTATGGTTCCAGTAGGCTTCCAAAATGAAACACCAGATGACTTTCCAGAAGAAGAAAAGGCACTAGAACTAACTGATAGGGAATTCAAATCTCTAATATTCAGAATTATTCAAGAGTTGAAGTGAAAACCAGACAAAAATGAGGAAAACATAACACAAATTGATGGAAAAGGCAGAAAAATTTACAAGAAGTACAGAAAAAATAATGGAAGAATTCAAGAAAATAATACAGGAACAAAATGCTAAAATAAATTCACAACTACAAATCATACAAAAACAACAATTAAAAATACAAAGGATAAACAACAAGATTTCAGAAATGGACAGTGTCATAGAGGGGCTGAGGAGCAGGTTTGGAACAATGGAAGACAGCATCAGCAAAATTCAAGACGAACACTTGGATACAATTCTGTCTGAGGAAAAATCAGAAAAAAGAACAAACAAAAATGAAGAATACATGATAATTATGTGGGATACAATAAAAAGAAAAATTTGTAAGTGATCAGAGGCCCAGAACAGGGGGAGAAAACAGAAAAAACAGAGAGGATCATTAAAGAACTGCTGACAGAAAAACCTCCCCAATATCATGAAAGATGAAAAGCTGACCATCCAAGAAGCTCAATGAACCCCATATATGATAGACCCCAAAAGAAAATCACCAAGGCATATCATAATCAAGGCTAAAACCAAAGACAAACAAAGAATACTGAGAGCAGCTTGAGACAAAAAGAAGTCACATACAGAGGAGAAACAATAAGACTAAACTCAGATTATTCAGCATAAACCATGCAAGCAAGAGGGCAATGGGATGACATATATAAAATATTGAAGGAAAAAAATTGCCAGCCAAGAATTATATATCCTGCAAAACTCTTGTTCAAATCTGATGGTGAAATAAGTTCATTTCCAGATAAACAGAAATTCAGGGACTATGTAAAACCCAAACCAAACTTACAAGAATTATTAAAGGGAGTCCTTCAATCTGAGAACAAACAACATCAGACCACAGGATGAATATAGGACACAGGATTGTACCAGCCAGATACCAACCTAGGAAATGAACTCTTAAGGACTATCCAAAACCAAAAGAATTACAGCAGGGAACCAGAGAGGTTAATCTGTAATGGCAACAGCATCAGAACAATAAAAGAGGGAACAAATGGTGTAGGTATAGAACCTTCTCATGGAGAGGAAGGCAAGGCAATACCAAGTAATAACAGACTGGTTCAAAACTAGGAAGATAAAGGTAAATTTCAAGGTAACCACAAAGAAAGTTAACAAACTACTCATCAAAATAAACAAGGAAAACATAAAGTCTCAGTAAAAACAAAACATAAAAACAAAAGAAATGAAAACAGAATCCACAAAAAATAGGATTTCAGCACAGGAGAATAAGAGGAAGAATGGAAATATCAGCATCACAAAAAAAGCACTTTGAGGAGTTCCAGCAAAATGGAGCTCTAGGCAGAAGCACCATGCCGTCCCTCCACAGCAAAGATCCGAAAAACTAAGCCGAACAGAGAATACAACAATCCTGAAACCCTAAAACATCAAATGAAGAGATAAAGAACTCAGCCAAGCACCAAATGGAGTGAGAAAACTGACAGAGAACAGAGAGCGAGGAGAGATTCATGCAGAGGTCCCTACCAGCTAACACAGCGTGGATCTGCCATCTTGGACACCTATCCGGGACCAGCAAACAGGAGGTGCGAGAAAGCAGCCTCACGGAGCTTCCAGCGGGAGACAAAACAATGGGTAATTTGCAATATATGTTTTCCCAACCCCCACCATTCTTCACCCCGAGTCAGCCTCCTCGGCTTCCCGCGGCCACAGTCTCTTGACCGGGAAACAGCGGCTGCTTGGATTCCACACACCCAAAAGTGTAGCTCTCTGAGTGCCATTTGTTGGCTGCTGGTGTTGCTTTTTCTCCGCATCTTTTTATTTCTTCCTTGCCTCTCCCCACCTCCCCCTCCTTTCACTCGAGTACCTAGCTCCGTATGCCATCTTTGCTTCTTCCTGAGGGGCTGAGGAGCTCTGGTAATTTGTGATATATGCTTTCCCACTCTCTACCCTTCTTCACCCACACTTGGCCCCCTCTTCTTCCCACAGACACAGTCTCTTGTCAAAAAACCAGCCCGCACTGGCTGGCTCTCTGAGTGCCATTTGTTGGCTGCTAGTGTTACTTTTTTTTTTTTCTGCTTCTTTTGATTTCTTACTTGCCTCTTGCCACCTCACCCTCCCTTCGCTCAAGTACCTGGCTCCGTGCACCATCTATGCTTCTTCCTGAGGGGCTGAGGAGCTCCATTCGAGTGTGGAGCTGCTTCCCAGTTTGGACTGCCGTGTTGGTGGGATCCCAGGGCTTTTGTTCATTTGTATTGAATTGTTTGTTTTCTTTTCCTTTTCTTGAGTTGGGAGTTTTCTGGCCAGGCTGAGCTGCGTGGCAGGGAGACTCCCCTTTGGCTTCCACAGAAGTGCAGAGGGATCCCTGAGGGCATTTCTTTTTACGTTGGTTTTTTTTTTTTCTTCCCTGTTTCTTTGGGGGCCTTTCTTGTTTTGTTTTAATTTGTTTTGTTTTCTTTTACCTCTTTTTCCCTTTTTGTCTTTCTTCATTTCTCAGTTTCTCGTCTCTCTATATCTTCCTTCTCTTTCTGTTCCCTGAATACCTGGCATTCTATACCTCTACATCTTCTAGCCAGGCTGTATTGCAACACCTGAGAGCGACTTCCCCAGACCTCATAGCTGCACCGGTGGGATCCCTAGGAACTTTGAGGTTCTTTAACCTTTCTGATTCTTATTTATTCATTCTTTTCTTTTATTCCTCCTCCTCTTTCTGTTTTTCTCCATGTCATAGTCTCTCATCTCTCCACTCCAACGGCAAGCTCCCCTAGCATTCTTTTTTGTTTGTTTGTATGTTTTTGGCTCCTGTTCCTCTCTCCTCTCTCCCAGATCCATCTTAGCTCCACACATAATAATCTGGCTGCTGCATCCTGCCTACCTGCACCGTGCGCTTGACATCACACCACCAAGCACCACAGACATGGCCTACTGGAACCTGCCCTGAACTGAATACCGACCAACTCTGATGGCTGTAGTAAGTGCCACAAACAACCCTTCCCAGTAACTCCTCTTCAGCTAGACCTGCCCTACTATACCATATCTGAGTGACTGACCCTGCCAGTTGAAGAAGGAGGTGAAAAGTATTGTGCCCACAGATGAGCAAACAACAAAGAACACACAGTCTGCCTGCTCAGACATAGTTAATTTTTTTTTAACAAAGGAATGAAACAAAAAAATCTACAATCAATAAACGAGAAAAATAACTACTGAATGCCCCGAAGACAGCAGGTAATATCAAAACTTTTACAAAAACAGGACAGGATGGTTCCAGTAGGTGTCCAAAATAAAACACCAGATGACTGTCCTCTGGAAGAAAATGCACTAGAACTACCTGATAGGGAATTCAAATCGCTAATACTCAGAATTGTCCAAGAGCTGAGGCAAAAAGCTGACAAATATGAGGAAAAAATAGAAAAATTCATGGAAAATACGGAAAAAAATTGGAAGAATTCAGGAAAATAATGCAGGAACAAAATACCAAAACAAATTCACAACTAGAAATTATAGAAAGATGACAATTAGAAATCCAGAAGATAAACAACAAGATTTCAGAAATTGACGATGTCATAGAAGGGCTGAGAAGCAGATCTGAAATGGTAGGAGACAGGATCGGTGGAATTGAAGACAAACACTTGGATACAACACTGTTTCAGGAAAACTCAGAAAAAAGAACAAAGAAAAATGAAGAGACCCTGAGAGTTATGTGGGACACAATCAAAAGCAAAAATCTGTAAATGATTGGAATTCCAGAGCAGGGGGAGAAAACAGAAAAAACAGAGAGGATCATTGAGGAACTGCTGACAGAAAACTTTCCCAATATCATGAAAGATGAAAAGCGGGCTATCCAAGAAGCTCAACGAACCCCATATAGAAGAGAACCCATAAGAAAATCACCAAGGCATATCATATTCACACTCGCCAAAACCAAAGACAAAAAAAGAATCCTGAGAACAGCTCGTGAAAAACAAGAAGTCACATACAGAGGAGAAACAATAAGACTAAGCTCAGATTATTCGGCAGAAACCATGCAGGCAAGAAGGCAATGGGATGACATATATAAAATCTTGAAAGAAAAAAATTCCCAGCCAAGAATAATATATCCTTCAAAACTCTCATTCAAAATTGATGGTGAAATTAGGTCATTTCCAGATAAACATAAATTAAGGGAATATGTAAAAGTCAAACCAAACTTACAAGAATTATTAAAGGGAGTTCTTTGATCTGAGGAAAAACAGCTTCAGCTCACAGGCAGCAACTAGGACGCAAGATTGTACCAGCCAGATACCAATCTAGGAAATGAACTCTCAAGGACTATCCAAAACCAAAAGAAATACAACAGGGAATCAGAGCAGTTAATCAGTAAATGACAACAACATCAAAACAATCAAAGAGGGAATAAACGGCATAGGTATAGAACCTTCTAATGGAGAGGAAGGCAAGGTAATACCAAGTAATGGTAGACTGCTTCAAACTTAGAAAGATAAGGGTAAAATTCATGGTAACCACAAAGAAAGTTAACAAACCAACTCATAAAAATAAAGACAAAAAACATAAAGCCTCAGCAAACACAAAACCTACAAAAAAAAAAAAAGAAATGAAAAAGAAAATACACAAACAAAAGTAACTCAGCACAAGAGAGTAAGAAGAACAAAGAAAACTTCAGCACCACAAAAAAAAGGACTACAAAATGACAGCAACAAAACCACATCTATCAATAATTACATTGAATGTAAATGGACTCAATGCACCCATAAAGAGACGGAGAGTCACAGAATGGATAAAAAAACAGGATCCATCAATATGCTGTCTACAGGAGACACACCTTAGAAAGAAAGATGTGAATTTATTAAAAGTCAAAGGTTGGAAAAAAATATATAAAGCTAACAACTACCAAAAAAGAGCAGGAGTGGCAATTCTAATCTCAGATAAAATAGACTTTAAAACAAAATCTACCGTAAAAGACAAAGAAGGACACTATATAATGATTAAGGGGACGATCCATCATGAAGACATAACCATAATAAACATTTGTGCACCCAGTGATAGGACTCCAAAATACATAAAACAAACTCTAACAACACTGAAAAGAGAAATTGACAGTTCCACAATAATAGTAGGAGACTTCAACACACCACTTTCAATAAAGGACAGGACAACTAAGAAGAAACTCAGCAAAGATACAGAAGACCTAAAGACCACAACCAGCCAACTTGACCTCATAGACATATATAGAACACTCCATCCAACCGCTGCAAAGTAAACATTCTTTTCCAATGCACATGGAATGTTCTCCAGAATAGACCACATCTTAGGCCACAGAGCAATCCTCAACAAGATCCAAAATGTAGAGATAATTCAAAGTATCTTCTCTGACCACAATGCCATCAAGGTAGAAATTAACAAAAGGAAGAGCAAGGAAAAAAAAAGTCAATTACATGGAAAGTGAATAACACCCTGCTTACACATCAGTGGGTAATAGAAGAAATCAGAGATGGACTAAAAAAATTCCTAGAATCAAATCAGAATGAAAACACATCAAACCAAAACCTTTGGGACACAGCAAAGACAGACCTCAGAGGACAATTTATAGTGATAGATATACACATTGAAAAAGAAGTGACAAAATAAAAGCATTAACCACAGAGCTTGAAAAAATAGAAAACAGCAAAGAAAAACACTCAGCCACTAGAAGAAAAGAAATAATAAATATCAGAGCAGAAATAAATCAAATAGAGAAGAGAAAAACAATAGAATCAACAAAGCCAAAAGTTGGTTCTTTGAAAGGATAAACAAAATCAACAAACAACTGGCCAGACTGACAAAAGAAAAACAGGAGAGTACACAAATAATCCAAATAAAAAATGAAATAGGGGATATTACAACAGGCTCAACTAAAATAAAAAGGATTATTACAGAGTATTATGAAAAGCTATACGCCAACAAATTTGAAAACCTAGAGGAAATGGGTAAATTTCTAGAAACACACTACCTACCCAAACAACTACAAACTGATGTTGAAAATCTGAACAGACACATAACAAGAGAAGAGATTGAAAAGGTAATAAAAAAAACTCCCATAAAAACAAAAAAAGCCCTGGGCCAGATGGCTTCAATATAGAATGCTACGAAACACTCAGAGAAGAGCTTATACCAGTACTACTCAAAGTATTTCAGAACATAGAAAAGGAAGGGATTCTTCTGAATTCATTTTATGAAGCCAGTATAACCCTGATACCAAAACCAGGCAAAGACACCACAAAAAAAGAAAATTATAGACCAATATCTCTCATGAATATAGATGCAAAAATTTTCAACAAAATTCTAGCCAATAGAATTCAGCATCTTATCAAAAAAAATAATGCACCACAACCAAGTAGGATTCATACCAGGTATGCAAGGATGGTTCAACATTAGAACATCAATCAACGTAGTACACCACATAAATAAAAGGAAAAAAAAGAATCACGTGATCATCTCAAGCGATACAGAAAAGGCATTCAAGAAAGTCCATCACCCATTCCTGATAAAAACTCTCAATAAAATTGGTATAGAAAGGAAATTTCTCAACATAATAAAGGGCATCTAAGCAAAAGCAATGGCCAATATCATTCTTAATGGAGAGAGGCTGATAAAATTCCCTCTGAGAACAGGAACAAGACAAGGATGCCCTATTTAACATTGTACTGGAAGTCCTAGCTTGGGCAATAAGGCAAGCAAAAGAAATAAAGGGCATCCAAATTGGTAATGAAGAAGTTAAATTGTCCCTGTTTGCAAATGGTTTGATCCTATACATAGATAACCCTAAATACTCCATGAGAAAACTACTGGAACTCATAGAAAGATTCAGCAGAGTAGCAGGATACAAGATAAACATACAAAAATCAGTTGGATTCCTATAAACCAATAAAGAGAACGATGAAAAGGAAATCAGGAAAACAATACCATTTATAATAGCCCCTAAAAAAATAAAATACTTAGGCATAAATCTAACCAGGGATGTAAAAACCTATACAAAGAAAACTACAAAACACTACTGCAAGAAACCCAAAGGGATCTACATAAATGGAAAAACATACCACGCTCAGGAATAGGTAGACTCAACACTGTGAAAATGACAATTCTAGCCAAAGGAATTTACTAATACAATGCAATCTCGATCCAAATACCAACAACATTCTTTGAAGAGACTGAAAACTAATCATTAACTTTACATGGAAATGGAAGAACGTCTGAATTAGTAAAGCTCTATTAATAAAAAGAATAAAGTACTACCTGACCTCAGTACCTACTATACAGCTACAGTAGTCAAAACAGCCTGGTACTGGTACAGCAACAGATACATTGACCAGTGGAACAAAATTGAGAACCCAGATGTAAATCCATTCACCTATGGTCACCTGATCTTTGACAAGGGCCCAAAGTCCATAAAATGGGAACAGACAGTCTTTTTAACAAATGGCGCTGGCAAAACTTGTTGTCCATCTGCAAAAAAATGAAACAGGACCCATACTTCACACCATACACAAAAACTAATTCAAAATGAGTCAAAGACCTAAATATAAAGCCAAAAACTATAAAGTTCATAGAAGAAAAAATAGGATAAACGTTAAAGGCCCTAATACACAGCATTAACAGGATAGAAACCATAACCAACAACACACAAACACCAGAAGATAAGTTAGATATCTGGGATCTTCTACAAGTTAAACACTTATGCTCATCAAAAGACTTCATCAAAAGAGTAAAAAGAGAACCTACAGACTGGGAAAAAATTTCTGGACATTACAAGTCAGACAAAGGTCTAATCTCTAAAATCTACAAGAAAATCCAACACCTACCCAACAAAAGGAAAAATAATCCAATTAAAAAATGGAAAAGGAAATGAACAGACACTTCACTGAACACAACATTCAAGTGGCCAACAGACACATGAGGAAATGCTTGTGATCACCAGCCATTAGAGAAATGCAAATTAAAACCACAATGAGATACCATCTCACCCCAGCATTACTGGCACAAATCAAAAACACTGGAAATAACAAATGTTGGAGAGGCTGCGAGAAGATTGGAACTCTTATGCACTGCTGGTGGGAATGCGAAATGATGCAACCATTTTGGAAAATGATACAGTGCTTCCTTAGAAAGCTAGAAATAGAAATACCATATGATCCAACAATCCCACTTCTAGGAATATATCCTAAAGAAATAAGAGCCATTACACGAATAGGCATATGCACACCCATGTTCATTGCAGCATTGCTCACAATAGCCAAAAGTTGGAAACAACCTAGATGCCCATCAACAGATGAATGGATAAACAAACTATGGTACATACACACAATGGAGTATTATGCAATGATAAAAAACAATGATGAATCTGTGAAGCATCTCATAATATGGATCAGACTGGAGGACATTAAGCTGAGTGAAATAAGGCAATCACAAAAGGACAAATATTGTATGAGACCTCTACTGTAAAAACTCATGAAATAGTTTACACACAAAAAGAAACAATCTTTGTTGGCTACCAGGGATGGGATGGGTGGGTGGAAACCAAATAGACAATAGATAAGTGGTAACTGGTGAAAGGTAAGACAGTACACAGTACTGGGGAAGCCAGCACAAATTGTACAAGGAAAGGTCATGGAAGCTCCATAGACATATCTAAACTCCCTGAGGGACTTAATTGCTAGGCGGAGGGCTGTGCAGACCATAGTCTTGGGGAACATCCAGCTCAATTGGTATTAACACGGTTTATAAAGACAATGTTCTATGTTCTACCTTGGTGAGTAGAGTCTGGGATCTTAAAAGCCTATCTAAGATAGTCTACTTGTCTTACTCACCCCTTCATGAACAAGGGAGTATATAGAGAACATGATACAAGGAAAAGACTAGTCCAAAGGACTAATGGACCACAGCTACCACGGCCTCCACCAGACTGAATCCAGTACAGCTAGATGGCGCCCGGCTACCACCACTGACCGCTGTGACCCAGATGACAACAGAGCATCCTGGACAGAGCTGGAGAAGGGTGTAGAACAAAATTCCAACTCACAAAAAAGACCAGATTTACTGCCCTAAAGGAGACCGGAGAAACCCCAAGGGTATGGCCCCTGGACACCCTTTTAGCTCAGTGGTGAAGTCACTCCCCAGGTTCAGTGTTTAGCTTGGGATTGGACAGCCCATAAAACAAAATGGGACTAATGAGGCACAGCAATCCAGGGACAAGGACTAGAAGGCAGGAGGGGACAGGAAAGCTGGTGATAGGGAACCCAAGGTTGAGAAGGGACAGTGTTGACATGTCATGGGGTTGTTAACCATTGTCATAGGGCAGTATGTGTACTGTTTGATGAGAAACTACAAAAAAAAAAAAGAATTATCTATGTGAGATCAAATTGACAAAAGCAACTCAGGGGGGTTTGATGGGAAGCCTAGGGGGCAGTGAGTTGAAAATATTGGTGATGGAATAATTTAGAAAGTGATAGTGACAATGGCAGCACAACTGGAAGAATGTAATTGATGTCACTGAATTGTGCATGTAGAAATTTTTGAAATGGTGTATCTTTGGCTAGGTATATTTTCACCAAAAAAAAAGTCCTCCAAGGTTGAAAAGGGAGAGTTTTGGCATATCATGTGGTTGTTAAACAATGTCATAAAACAACTTGTGTACTGACGGTTTAATGAGAAACTATTTGTTCTGTAAACCTTCATCTAAAGTATAATAAAAAAAATTTTTTTTAAATAAGAGGAAACATCATTGTCATCAAATCAATTCCTACTCATAGCAACTCTATAGGACAGATTAGAACTGTCCCATGGGGTTTCCAAGGCCATAATTTTTAATTTTTGCCACATCTTTCTCCCATAGAGCAACCGGTGGGTTTAAACCACCAAACTTTTGGTTAGCAGCCTAGCTCTAATGCCTTCAATTCAGTTGCCACCACTTTTAGAGCTCCTGTATGTCCTACACAAACAGCTGAAAGGACATTCCCCTAAACTAAAAGAAATCTTACTTCTTCACTTTCAGAATTTCCAAATATTTCCCCACCCTTCCTTAAAACCCTGTTTGTTTGGGTTTTTTTTTTGTTGTTGTTGTTGTTTTTTCTCTTTTTTCGGCTATTCTACCTTCCCTCCTTCCAACTTTGCAAAGGTCCTTAATACTCCCAGTACTCCTAGAAGAAAATGGTGAATAAATACCATTTAACTCTCAAGGCATAGGGGAAGCAGAGGGCCGGCCCTCATGAAATGGATTCTGATTTTAAAAAGATATTTCTGTATCTTTTTTCAACTGTGATTTTCCTTTGTCCCATTCTCAACTGGAACATGAGCAACCGCACGTAGTAAACCTGAAAAAAATACCATGCAAGAAAATATTTTGTTTCACTATGAATTTATGTGAGAGAATTAGTCCTTTTGCCATCAATTTTTTGGCAGCAAAATATGGGGGTAATACATTACATTTCAAACTGACACTTACTGTAGTCCAACTGACTTGTTGACCTAAGTCCGTAAAATAGAGTGTAACAATGGAGGAAGCGGCAACACTTTGAATACTGGTATAGTCCTTCAGAAAAGGCCCACCTAAAATAAAAGACAATGAGGAAATATCATTTTAATACAATTTCAAGGCAAAATAGCAAAAATTTTTAAAGTGAAATCAGTGAAAACTAAGCATGAAATTTATATAGAAATTGCAATGTACAATAAATCCTTAAAGTAAAATAAAATGTAAACAGATCGATTTTAGAAAATACATCTAGCACATTCTCAAATGCATAGTGGTTTCTCAGTGTTATCTAATAAAAGTTTAGGCCTCCGTTATGTTATTGCATGCTTAGAAAGACATATATAATATTAAAAAGTATACGTATCAAATAAGAGTGTATATATACATATATATTTTTTTTTAAGTGTAATATTGGTCATAGTCCCTGGGTAGAGCAAATGGATAAGTGCTAAACTACTAGCCAAAAGGTTGCAGTTAGAAGACACTCAGAGGGGCCTTGAAAGACAGGCCTATCAATGTACTTCTGAAAGATCACAACCTTGAAAACCCTATGGAGCAATTGTACTCTGCACACATGGGATTCCATGGGTCAGAATCCACTGGATGCCAACTAACAACAACAACGTTAGGTATCATGAGACCTAAATTCAACTCTCACTGTTCTGTAAATGATTTTATTACAGGATAAATTAGTTGGAGTAGACGAATTCCAACAGTTCATTCCAAAGCACCAGGGGAATGGTTTGATTTATCTTTTTGAAAGAACTCTCTGGATTTTGTGTGATAAATGGGAACAGAAACATGAACATTTGTTAGAATTTACTCAAAATTATAAAACAGGAGATGATGTTTGTTTGGATCAGGGTGGTACTGATGGAAACGTTAAAAATTCATCAAATTCCAGTTATATTTTGAACGTAGGTCTATTTCAACTTGCTGAACTATATTGATGTCTGAAGAGGATTCAGTGAGATAAAGCGCTCTCAAATTTTTGGTATGAGCCCTGGGATGCATTGTAATCTCATTAAATGACCTGAAGAAGACTGGAAAGGAGTAGGATTTGGTGGCAAAAATTTAGACTTCTCTTCTGGGTCTGTTAAGTATGTGATATGTAATAGACATTCAAGTAGTAGTTGTCAAGTAGGCAGCTGATAGATGTGTCTGCAGATATTTGCAAATAATCAGCATTTAGCTCCATGGGGCTTGATAAGATTATTATGTATTCAATTTGAAAAGAAAGAATGGAAACTACGACTGAGTTCCTCAGCACTCATGGAGTAGGAGGAAATTGAAGAGAATTGTCTTCAAGACTTGTAGAGGAAATGCTCCATTCTTAAAAATAAACACTGACAATTCTGGCATGAGTGCACAAGAACATATTCACAAAAATGTCCTTTTCAGAATTATATGTAATAGAAAAAAAATTGAAAACAACTTAAATGTTCATAATTGAGATAATTGCTAAATATATTTTGTTATATTCAAGCAAATATATAATACACAAAAAGGAAAATGAGTGGATTAGATCTATCAACATGGATGTATGCCACTAACAGAATTCTCATTATTATTATTAGTATTATACTACTATGAGTCAGAATTGACTCTATGGCAATGTATGGTATAGTATGGTATTATACTTTATGGTATTTTATTTTTCATTTATAGCATTATGACTTAAATTATAGTATATACTTATGAAAAAAACTCACTCCATTTTCTCTAATTTTGAAAGAAACAGTAAAATATTTATCACTACTATTAGATGATATTCAGAATCTAAGATAGTTATTTATTACTACAACTTCAGGTCTTTTAAAACAAGATGAAAAATATACAAAAGTTATAGATTAAATTAGAAGATGGCATTTCGGCAAATCCATTTTTAAATTCATGGACTTAATTTTTTTAGAGTAGTGTTCGCTTTATAGATACATTGTGAAGAAAGCACAGAGAGTTACCATAAACTCTCTCCCCCTGTGCCCACAATTTCCTCTATTAAAAAACCTATATTGATATGTTGCATTTATCACAATGAATGTATTAATGAACCAATATTGATAACATTATTATTAACTAACATCTATATAGTTTACATTAAGATTCATTCTTTGTGTTGTTCAGTTCTACGGATTTTGATAAATGCATAATGACGTATATTCATCATTACAGTGCCATAACGAATAGTATCAATGCCCTAAATATCCTCTGTGCTCCATCTATTTATTCCAGTCTCTACTCTCTAGCCCAAACTCCTGACAATTGCTGATCATTTTACAGTTCTGTATTTTTCCCTTTTTCCAGAATATCAAGTAGTTGAAAACATCCAGCAAGTAGTCTTTTCAGACTGGCTTCTTTCACTTAGCAATATGCTTTTAAGTTTTCTCAGAATATTTTTTTTTTTTTTTTTGCTTGATAACTCATTTCTTTTTAACAATGAATAATATGGAATTCTGTAGGTCTGCCATAGACGCGGGAGCCAACATACAAACTTGAGTACATCTCACCTGAATTCGGAGACCATCTGAAGAATAGATTTGACACGTTGAACACTAATGACTCAAGACAAGACGAGTTGTGGGAGGACATCATACATGAAAAAAGTAAGAGGTCATTAAAAAGACAGGAAAGAAAAAAAGATCAAAATGAATGTCAGAAGAGACTCTGAAACTTGCTGTTGAACATAAAGTATCTAAAGTGAATGGAAGAAATGATGAAGTAAAAGTGCTGAACAAAAGATCTGAAAGGGCAGCTTGAGAAGATGAAGTAAAATAGTATAATAAAATGTGCAAAGATCTGGAGTTAGAAAACCAAAAGCGATGAACATACTCAGTATTTCTCAAGATGAAAGAACTGAAGAAAAAATTCAAGCCTTGAGTTACAATTTTGAAGAATTCATGGGCAAATTATTGAATGACACAGGAAATATCAAAAGAAGAAGAAAGGAATACAAGTTTTGGTGGCAGCATTTTACCCTGTGTTGTCAATTCTTAGATGGATCTAAGAAAAAAATTTTGATTTTCAGTTTGTTCAGTTTTTTTTTTTTCTTTCTTATTGTGTAGACAAGGAATGATAACTTCCAAGCTCTTTACGTGTTGGACCACAAACTCAGTAAATTCATTTTTAATAGCCAGAAAATTTAGATGGTCATGATAATGTATTTCATTCTCTGCATTTTTTAAATGAAAACCATTCCACAGTTACATTGCAAAATCTATGCTTAATGGATTAATATTTGTGGCACACTTATATGTATTTTTGCACATAAAGATAACTTGATATTATCATGGGAATGTTAATATAGCCCTGAGTTCAGCAAAGATTGCATGTTTTGTAGGCTGAATTCTAAAAGGTTTCCTAATATTCCTTATCCCTTGGGTAAATGCTTTATATAATTCATGGAACTATGAATATGATAGGATCTTGGCCTCATTGTTACATTATGTTATATGGACTTAAGAAAAGATTATCCTTTTGGGCTGGACCTAATCACATGAGCCCTTTAATCTGGAGCTAGAAGTCATGGACAAATGTAGTCTGAGATTCAAAGCACTAGAAAGATTCACTGTGCCATTACTGACTTGAGATGGAAAGGTCCACATGTAAATGAATGTAGCTGGCCTCTAGGAAATAAAAGTTTTCCCTGGCTGACAACCAACAACGAAAAAGATATCTCAGTAATACAACAGCACATAAAACTACATTTTGCCAAAAACAACAAAGAGTTTTCAAGTAGGTTTTTCTCAAAAGCCTTCAGATAAAAACTCAGCCCAGCCAACACCTTGATTCCAGCCTTGTGATACCCTCAGTAGATACTCCAGCCACATCATAGCTGTAAGCTTATAAATTATTTATTTTAAGCTGCTAAATTTGTGGTAACCTAGCAAAAAGAAAACGATTACCATATGAATCAAGAAAAATATATCCAAATGGTGAATAATGTCATTGTGGTAATCACATACAAAAACAAGAAAATTATAATAAAGACAAAAAATTCTGATGTCTTTGTACTACGTGAAAATGTCCCCAAAATATGTTTTCCAACAGCCAGATCAGAATTGCTGTTAACATCCTCTGAGGGCTTGCTATAAGTTGGAATCAACTTGACAGCAATGGGTTTGGATTTTCGTTTGAGGGGGTTAATTCTACTTTTGTAGCAACACTTCAAAGAATAGAACATTGTCATTACATTGAAAAATGTTGTCTCATCAATATGCCATTAGGAAAAAAGCAATCTGAAAAGACACAGGCATAATTTATCACATTGCCCTTAGATTTAGGCAATAGGTTGTCCTGTCCTTGGCTGTTTCCCTTTTCAAAGAGAGAGGAGTGTCGGTAGTCAAGGGAATATGCTAACTGAAATCTATGCCATTCCTTTTAGATTATGCTTCAGCCATCTAAAGTCCCAGAATTTTTTGCACAAATTAACCTAAGCATGATCTCTTCCTTTAACATTTGCTCCCAAGAATAGACCAGACACTGGGGTTCACCCTCTTAAACCTAGATGTTTGCCAAGGGACATTGTGAGAAGGGTGTGCATGGATCTTTGTTGTGTGAGTTGGACCCAGTGGTGGGAAGAGAAGAAGGGTCACTCTACCCATGCTTCAACTTTCCAGTGTGGAACTCCAATGATTTGAATAGTTAGAAATTCAAAACTGCCTTTCTAGGTCATGTTAAACGTATACCAATGGAAGTGAGATGAGAGAAAAAATTATTATTTTACTAGCTTGTATTATAGATGTATTCCCATATTTACACCCTTTATAATACGACTTTTTAGTTCTTTCCATTAAGAGCTTTCATCTATTTACCCACTCCTTTATTGATACCCTGGCCTAGTGATTTGCTTTGGCTAAGAGAATGTGGGGGAAGTGATACTTGCCAGTTCCAAGTCTAGGTCATGAGAGTTCTTGAGTATTCTCATTTGTTTGTACCCCTGCTTCTCCATGTGAATGAACCCAGACTAGCTTGCTGAAGGGTGTGAGACTGCATAGAGTAGAAAAGAGTTGCTGCAGTGTGGCCATCCTAGACCTGATAATCCCCAAAAACCTGTCAACAGACTGCTGCTGCATGAATGACCCCAACCAAGCCCAGCTCTACAGAACCACTGAGCATAGACTCATGAACTAAACAAATACATGTTATTTTAAAACATAAAAATGAATGCTTGCTATATTATTTATATTTTTATATTTATATTTCTTTTATGTGAAGAAACTCAAAAATATGCTCAGTTCACCCGAGCGCATTGTCTGTAGTACATTCATTCTGGAAAATATATTCTGGAAGCAAAAAATATTCGAATATAAAGAATTTGCTTTGTGTTGGTATAATAACTGTTATAACTATATGGAATATCTTCCACATTTCAATCATTATATTGTTTTAGAAACAAACATAAACAACAAAAAAAAGTGTTAGATACCTCACTAGCATTACTTTACGTAAGGAAACGCTATAGATATATGAGTAGAAGAGACAGGGTTAAAATTCTGAGCTGAGTGACTCAAATAACCTTCTGTTTGCATCATACCTTGCTGATCTCACTAAATTAATTGGCTCTTTTTTTTTCAAATGTGTTGTTACACTCCTATCCACTTAGACACCATCCCTCACTCAGACAACCCCCTGTTACATTCAACCAGGCTAATAAAGGTGAAGGGAAAGTAAAAAGTCACATTCACGTGAAAGGTTGAATTAACAGAAATTCCCCAGTCTTTATAGTGTCCTTCAAATTGAAATTACATTTAACATTGATACTTGTGGTATTCTCAGTGAGTCTACTTCGTGTAAGAGTCAAGTTTAGAAAATAATACCATTATTTCAGTTCACATTATTTGAGCATGAAAAGGCATTTGTGGTGACTGACAAGTACTATGTCCTGTGGAGGTAAAAATAACAATGATTCTGCTCTCTTAAGCTCTAGCTAGAGCTGAATTTGTCTTGCATATTTGAGCAAGGAAGAATTTGAGACCATCAAGAAACTGTGACTTCTAAGAATTCCCTAAATTCCTAGGTTTTCATCATACAGATCTCACAGAAATACGGAATGTTTAAGATAGTAATGAAGCAAACACTGTATCTTTGAGAGATTCAAGAAAATCACTGTTTTCATGTGCACATGGTAGCTGAGAGAGGACAGTTTGGATATCAGCAGAAACACCAGGAAAAAAATAAGTTTGACAGTATATGGAAAATCTTAGGGATTGAAATAACTTAATAGACATGGGTCTTGTGGGTTTACTATAGGACAGAGTAGAACTGCCCCACAGGTTTTCCAAGGCTGTAATATTTACAGAGACCGTCACATCTTTCTCCTCTAGAGTGGCTGGTGGGTGTGATCTGCTGATCTTTCAGTTAGCGGCTTATCCCTTAACCACTGCGCCACCAGAGCTCCTATCTAGCATTAAGTAAGTGCTAAATAAATGTTAGGTATTGATGATAGAAAATGGATTCAAAATTTAGTAAGTAAATCATTGCAGGTTGTTCCTTACCACATTCTAGTTGCAGACCAATCCGGGAAGGGTACCACTTTGGACCTATTCAAGAAAAATAATTACATTTAATTTTCAGGACAATTGAATCCATATTTTATACATTTAGTAATTTCCATTGAAAGACAAATTAGATCTTAAGAAATGAATAAAATGGCTATCTAGTTTAGAAGTGGATATAATGTTTACCATTTGTAGGGAGATCTTCTGGAATGGTGGATATTGGCTGGATGAGGACAAGAAGGGAGCTTCAGGGATGATGGTAATTTCCTGCTTCTTGATCTGTGTACTAGTTACATACACAGTTGTGTTCAGTGTAATCATGGTTCAAGTTATGTGACCTATGATTTGTGCTTTATATTTTATATAATTTATTCTTCAATAAAAGGCCTATAAATATCCATCTAAAAGCAAAGACCTTTGATCTTATTTAATTTTTTCATATTGACACCTGAAAGTGGCTTGTTTATCTCTATCATAAGTAACACACCCTTGGTAATATGCAATAGCGACTTCTAATATTATATTGATAACAACAGAAATATTGATTTTATAATGTTCTCCTTATATAACCTTTAAGAATAAATACAATCCTAAATAATGTTTTCCATATAGAAAAAGCAAAAATATTTGTTATACACTGCCGTAATGAAAAATTGATTCACAATTACCAAAATATGATTGTTTCCACTTAAAATAAATCTCATGCCATCATTTTAATATCTCTATAGAAACTTCATCAAGAAAAGTCTGTCCCTTCAACTCTCTCAACATGGATAAACTGTGTCTACTTAGGAAATAAACTTAGCATTTATAGCTTTTTGGCAATGTATCCCATTGAAAGAGAGCTATCAATTATGTATACAATCCTTTACATTAGTTTCAGTCATCTTTTCAAATAGCAAAAAAAGCATTTGCTGAAATGCTATATGCTTGTGGGGATAAGCCTGGAAATAGAACCAAGACAATTTTTAAATCATAAAGGACATGTACCCCAAAGGGATACTTAGCATATATCAGTAGTTTATAAAATTATAATGCTGAGTGCATAGAAGTTGGGTAAATGTCTTACAGCTCAATTATAACCATGTGACAGTTTCCATTGCATCTGTCAATATCTTATACTATCTAAGATTTTGAAATTGATTTGTATAACTCCTATCATATTCTGTACATGCCTTAGAGTTCTTACTTTGATAACTGAAATGTTCATATCACTATGTAATAATAATACAGACAAGTAACGCCTTTCTGCAATTAAAATATATTTTAATAAATAATTGTTTTTCCAAACTGGTGTTTGTGACCTATTAGTTAAGTTGCAACATAGATTTAGTGTGTCATTCTCAGCGTTAAATAAAAAGCAAGAAAGAAATACGATAGAATGAAATGGAACAGACTGGTAGGAATGGAATTGAATGGGACCGGGTAGAACGGGATGTGAAGGAGTGGGATGGAATAGAATGAAAGAGAATGTCATGGCATTGGATGCAATATATCAGATTGACTTCCAGACAGATTAAACAATGTTTCTTGAACATTTGTTCCAATAATTTAAATTCCATGCATATGTTTCTAATTTTTTAAATTTTATTGTGTTTTAGGTGAAAGTTTACAGCTTAAATTAATTTCTCATTCAAAAATTCATACACATATTGTTTTGTGACATTGGTTGAAGTCCTCACAATGTGACACACACTCCCCCTTTCCACCACAGGTTCCTGTGTCCATTCGTCCAGTTCATGTCCCTTCCTGCCTTCTCCTCTTGATTTTGGACAGGAGTTGCCCACTTGGTTTTGTACATTTGATTGAACTAAGAAGCATAGTCCTCACGTGTGATATTTTTTGGTTTATCGGCCTGTCTAATCTTTGTCTGAAAAGTGGGCTTCAGAGATTGTTATTTATTTCTTATTCTCAGACATAGTTAAAAAAAAAAAAAAAGCTTGAAAGCTAAAGATCCAAAATAAATGTATAAAATTTACATTTCAAGAAGTATTTATTAAGGAGCTTTTACATGAAAATGATAGTTTTTTGGATTAAGTCCTGGGAGGAAAAACATATTTTAAATCTTTGATTGTTTTTACTACTTCAAAATTATTAAATTTTTTAATGTTTATGGAAGAAGAGCTACATTATAAATTGCACTGGGAATAAACCATCTATACTGTGGGTCATATTCACTCAAGTACATATGCCAGGTGCCTACCCCTAATTTCTTTCAACCTAAGGCCACATTAATAGTCATCATTTTGTTTATGATCAGTATTTTCCCCATAGGATATTGGATTTCAGTGAAATTTTAACTTAAATGTATTGCTTTTATGTTTTCAGAGGTCCAAATTTAGCAATGCTAAAAGTCATCAGTAGATAAATTATGTTTTTTATTTCACTTACTGTGGCATGCAATCCATTTTTGTGTACATGCAAATATATAGCTGAATAGAAATCAAGATATACAGATTCAAGCATGTACACATTATTTAGCACGGCAATTTGTAAGACATTAAAAATCAATATAACTGTTTCTTGATTACAGATGGTAATAAATATTAACATATTCATGAAGTATATAGCCTATATCATTGCTGAAAGAAGAGATATTTAGAAGAACAAATATTGGAAAAATTTCTCTGGCATAATTATTATGTTTTATGAGCTAGAACTTTTATTTACTCACTTAAATCCAGGGTAATACTAGACCTCAAACCTTTACTCTTATTTTGATATACCAACCCTACTAGGTTGGAGAAATCCTAAGAGGAGTTAAGAATTAAATAAACATATTTAATATGATGGATTACCCATAGTAGACTATGAAGGTTTCTGAGGAGGAAGAAAACAATGATCAACGTTCATTGTTTACATGGTAGGTTCTCTGTGGCTGGAGATGAGATAAAGGGTAAATGAAAACAGAATGTGGTGCTAAGGAGTATACTACGCAGGACTGGCTCTGGTCAAATGTTTAGTGGTAGAAAAATAAAACAGTGTTCTTCAAGTTTCTACATGGTCCAGTTCAAATCATCAAGATTTCAGAACTGGATATAGGAGAAATTAAATGCACTTGCCTGGATTGTTCACTGTGACCTGCCTATTAGACACAAACGTGGCAGTAAAGGCTAAACTGAGATTTGGCAGTTGTAGTGAGGAAGAAGCAAAGAAGGCATCAGTTTTGTATGTAATTGATACACAATAGATTGTAGAAAATAGATTCTAATATGTTTGAAAAAATAACTATGACCTATGTCAACAACATATTTAGCCAATTAGCTCCAAGAAAACATAGTGTTATAAAATTTAAAGTGTATCAGTTGTATTTGCAATGACCCATATATTACACTGTAGCTTCATTTCAAAGTTAAATGGTAAAGAATTCAAGATAAAAAGTATGTTATATGGATGAAAAAAAATCCAGCATTAATAAAAAAGTCATCATGCTTTAGAACTATGTAGGAAATAAAACCTAGCATAAGATGACTGTGTATAATAAGATTAGGACAATACAAAGTGGCTTAGTGATATTCTTTGCATGACAATGGACTCAGGAAAAACATCACCAACAATTGATGAAGTTTTGATGGACAATAATTGAACAAAGGCAGTGATTCTCAACTTCCATGTGTTTTGTGTCTTACCAGAGGAAACGCTATTAAGAATACAAATGCTAAAATAAATACAGTTAGAAGGTCATGAAAATCCTATAGAAGAGATTAAAAAAAAAAACAACTTTAACTTCATGAAATGAATTTAATTTAATCTCAAATATCTTCCTAAATTTCCCAAACTAATTGCAAGTGTAATTGAAAAACTGTTGCAGAGAGCATCCTTAAGAAATGTGAAAAAGAGAGATAATCCAAGTAACATAAAATTTTCCATAACTTTTAGAAAGTAGAGAGACTATGGATTTTTAAAATTATGTCATTGTTATCATTAGTTGTCATCAAGTTGGCTCAACTCATGGCAACCTTACATAGAACAGAACAAATCTTTGCTTTGTCCTATGTCATCTTCATGATTGTCAGTACGTTTGAGCCCATTCTTTCGGCTACTGTAATATTTTGAGTGCTTTCCAACCTGAGGGCCTCATCTCCCAGCACTATATCAGATAATGAACTGTTGTTATTGGCTACTTTTCTGAAGTAGATTGCCAGGCCTTTCTTCCTCATCTATCTTAGTCTGTAAACTCTGCTGAAATCTGTCCACCTGATGGTATTTGAAATACTGTTTGCATAGCTTCCATGATCGTAGTAACAAACAAGCCACTACCGTACAATAAACTGACAGACGTCTTAAGTTGTAGTGTAATTTAAAACACTCTTGTATTTTAATTTAAAATGTTCTTGTAAAAACTTTAGATATAACTAAATTTCTTTTTTTAATATATAATAAATTTACACTAGACCAATGAAATGTGTAGTCATGGTGTATAATGGCTTTATCAAGTCTTTTTAGCATAAATTTTCATGTTAGTCACATTTAAGTTGAAGATATATTACATGAGTAATAAACAGGTATGCCAATATTTGATTAATGGATGTGTGAAAATTAAGATGGGATTGGGTCTTCACTGAGAAAAAGTATGATAATTAACATTGATTGTGACCCTAATAAGTGTCTAGCGCATTTCAAACGTCATCCCAACTCAGAACAATCTTGTAAGGCAAGCAAACAAACCAAGAGTTTAATGTTAGTGAATTAAAGGAACTAAAAGTACAAGGTAAATAAAATAAATGGATTTTCCATAAAAAAATGAGAATAGTCTCTCTGTACTTAAATGTAATGAAGCCTATCTGAGTTTTATATACTTCTAGACTTAATATTTTAAAGAAAACATATACTGGGTAAGAAACTATCCTTTGAAAATATCAAGCATCGTGATTGGACTTGAAAGTTTGTTTCATATGAGGATTCTGAAACATCGTATATATTTTATCTAAAGAAGAAAAGATTTGGGGAAGATTGAAGTCATTTTTAAATATTTGAAAAATTGTTAAGTGGAGTAAGGACAAGGATTATTCAAAAGGACAGCTTGGCGTCAACTGGAAGAAAAAAGATTCATGAGCAAGGTAAGAATTCCATTAAGATTAAAAGTAGTTAACAATTTGTTCCCTGTCATAGACATGTGTGATGTTCACAGGTAAAGGATATTTATTATACCTTAGATTCCTTTATCTGGTAGGAAGATGGAATGAAAAGCTTTTTAAGATAGTTCTCACTTGTCCAAAAAGTATCCCATTCCATACCATTATTTAAAAACAAAACAAAATAAAACCGCAATCTGAAAATTTTTCAACATTTTGTGATATTCATCTTGATATTTACTTGTAACCTTTGATTAATGTAGACTAAACTAATAAAATGAATAGCATAACAAGCATATACAAATTTACTTTTTCAGCATAGAGTGTTCCAGCTGTAAAAGTCTCTTAAACATCTATTATTAACAATAATTTTAGAAATAAGACAAAATATGAACAAATTATTTAGCTTAATTCAATAAACAATTTAATGATTAAATCTCTTCTAGCATCCAAGGCACTCTTTTCAGTTTAGTAAACTTTCTAATATACCAAGTTTTTTAATGAAGATTATTTTTAATCTGTAAGTAGTAAAGAAAAGAGGAATAACAGGAAGGAACTAAAACAGAACAGGAAGTATAAGCCTGTTTCCACTCTTATTCTTCAATTCCTTGATTGCTCTATGACTTAAATGAGACTTTTAAATTCTTGCTTCATCTCAAATTTATCTGTTATATGCATTAATGTCTTTGAAACTTTGAAATTCAGTGGCAAATTCAAAGAATCAAAAATAAAGCATATAGCTATTAAATGATTTATATCATCTCTGGAGCCTCTCTACATGGAAAGTTGTTGCATGTTTACCAAATGCGTAGTAATTTATCTGTGTCTTTTTATTTTTGTAGGATTGAAATACATTTAATTGTTACATAATATATTTTAATGCCTACTATGTGCCCACTGAAAGAGATAAATTTACAATTTGAATTTTACAAAAAATAGAGTCAATCCACCATTAGGAAAAACCAAGGGAAATCATAAATAACATTAATGCCAGAAATCATCATATATATGAAGATTCTCATAAATCTTATCACCAAAATGCATTAAAAATAATTGATGATATAAAATATAGAATCAAAAATATGAGAAAAAATATGACACTACATAAGCATTGACAAGCTGATTTGGCAAAAGACCAAATAAAATTCATAATAATAAAATGATTATACTTTGTAATAAAAATATAATGGAATAACTGTATAGAAGGATGGATGATGCTAAAGAGAAAATTAGTGAACTGGAAAGTGGACCAGAGCAAATTACTCAGAAAGTAGAAAAAAAATAGAGAAAAATTATGAAAGACAGGTAAAAAGAAATGGAGCTAAAATTAGATGACATAGCGTATTTTAGTCATTCAGAAGCAAAGAATCCCATTCAGTGCAATGGCAGACTATGCATTCCAACTCATCTTTCCCTGAGAACAACTAGGAAAGCATGACAAAATATTTTATAAAAATACTCACATAGTGATTACAACCATCATCTGGAGAAGAAGGGAAGACTAGGAAGGTGAGTCTAGCAATCGGAACCTCATTTTCTAGGGGTATCTGCATAGATTGGAATAGACAACTGAGCAGCTAAGAAGCACAGCAAGGATTTACACAGATTTGCAGGCCAAAGGGAAATAAGTCAAACTTTTATGCCCAAGAAAATATGAGAAGCCCTGGTAAAATTTCAGTCTTTTGATTGGTACCTAAAATATGGGTGAATCAGAAATAGACTAATCCTTAGAGGGAGTGAAGCCCAATTTTGAGTCATCTCAATCCCTGTTTGTGTTAAAATCTTCTGTAATCTTGAGTGTCCAGTCCAATTATACACTCTAAGCAAGAGTAAATCCGATATAACAAAAACAACAACAAAAAACCAAACCTGTTGCTGTTGAGTCCATTCAGATTCATAGTGACCATATAGAGATAATAATTTCATCCAGTGTCTACAAGTACCTCTACCATGTTCATATACAAAATACAGGCCTCAATAAAAATAATCAGGGATGAAATAAGATAAGACATGACCAAAAGAAAAGGAAAAATCAACAAGAAATTTTAAATATAAACAGAGAATCTAGTGGTAGTGTCTTAGTAATCTAGTGCTGCTACAACAGAAATACCACAAGTGGATGGCTTTAACAAAGAGAAATTTATTTCTTCACAGTAAAGTCGGCTAAATGTCCAAATTCAGAGCGCCAGCTCCAGGGGAAGTCTTCCTCTCTCTGTCTGCCTTCTTCTCATAAGTATTCCCCCAGACTAGAAGCTTCTCTGCACAGGGACTCCAGGTCCAAAGGATGTGCTCTGCTCCTGGCACTGCTTTCTTGGTGGTATGAGGTCCCCCTGTCTCTCTGCTCACTTCTCTCTTTGATATTTCAAGAGATTGCCTCAGGATACAATCCAATCTAGTAGACTGAGTCCTGCCTTACTAACACAACTGCCACCCATCCTCCTTCATTAACATCATAGAGGCAGGATTTACAACATATAGGAAAATCACACAATACCAGGAATCATGGCCCAGCCAAACTGATACACACATTTTTTGGGGACCATAATTCAATCCATGACAGGTGGTTTTAGACACAGACTTAAAGATAACTATGACTAGCCTACCCACAAAATATAAGGTTGAAACTCTTGATTAAAAATCTAGAAACTATAGAAAGAACCAAAAATATACTCTGAAACTGTAAAATATAATAGGTGAAATTAAGAACTTTGTGAATGGGTTTAAGAAAAGATCATTTCAAGTTGAACAGAAAACTAGTGAACTGGAAATTAGAAGAAAATTTCCAGGCTAAAGCAAAGAGAGACAACAATATGGAACAGAAAAGAGTATAAGAGACATAAGTAATATGCAACGAAAAAGTCTTAAGTACTAAAACAAAACAGTGAAAGAAAAGTATGAAAGCTGTGTTGGAAGAGATGATGGCTAAAAGTAGTACAAAACTAGCAAAAGATAACCTAACATAGGTTAGATAAATGTTATAAATGCCAAGATGATAAATACAAAGAAAATCATATTGGGTGCTTTATTACTGAACAGACGAAAACCAACAAAGACAGATTAGAAAGTAAATAAATATATAGCACCAACAAGAATGACAGTTAGACTAATAGCAGATTTCTAAATGGCAAAAAGAAAAGATATTGGCCAAATAGCTTCCAAATACGGTACATTCTAAAGAAAATGTAAAATGAGGACATTATTAGTTAGAAAGACAAATACTACAATTAATAGACTCTTTCTATTATTAGATGAGTTGGAGTCCTAGTAGTGCAGCAACTCCCTGGAAATCCTATGAGGAAGTTCTAATCTGTCCTATAGGGTAGCTATGAGTCGGAATCGACTGGATGGCAATGGGTATATTATTAGATGAACAACTGAAAGGTCAACTTTGAGAAGACAAAACTGATTCCAGGAGAAAGAGATGAGATAAACTAAATAACACTGAGCAAAAAACATGACTATATATGGATAATTCTGTGTCAAATAACAATATATCTATGAAATTTGAGATTATAAAATAATAATAATAGCAATTAATTTGAAATACCAGTGGCACAGCTTTCAACATCACAGCAGCATGCTACCCACCACAGTACTACAAACTGATTTCAAGGGCGGCTCGAGAAGACAAAGTATTATAATGAAATATGCAAACAGCTGGAGTTAGAAAACCAAAAGGGTGGAACATGACTGGCATTTCTCAAGCTGAAAGAACTGAAGAAAAAATTCAAGCTTCGAGCTGAAAGACAAAATATTGAAAGACATAGAAAACATCAAAAGAAGATGGTAGGAACATACAAAGTCTCTGTACCAAAATGAATGGATTGAGTTTCAACCATTTCAGGAGGCAGCATATGATCAAGAACTGATGGTACTGAAGGAAGAAGTCTAGGCTGCACTGAGGGTATTGGCAAAAAAAACAAGGCTCCAGGAATTGACGGAATACCAATAGACATGTTTTAACAAATGTATGCAATCCTGGAAGCATTAACTCTTTTATGCCAAGAAATTGGGAAGACAACTACCTGGTCAAACAACTGGAAGAGATCCATACATGTGCCCATTCCAAAGAAAGGTGATCCAATAGAATGGGAAATTATCAAACAATATCATTAGTATCACATGCAGGTAATATTATACTAATGGTAATTCAAAATCAGTTGCTGGAGTACATTGACAGGGAACTTCCAGAAATTCAAGCTGGATTCAGAAGAGGACATGGAAGGAGGAATATAACCACTGATATCAGACAGATCTTGGCTGAAAACAGAGAATACCAGAAAGATGTTTACCTGTGTTTTACAGACTATGCAAATACATTCGACTGTGTAGATCATAACAAATTATGGATAACATTGGGAAGAATGGGAATTCCAGAACACTTAATTGTGCCCATGTAGAACCTGTAGACAGACAACAGGCCATTGTTCAAACAGAACAAGGGGATACTGTTGTTGTTGTTAGGTGTTGTCCAGTCGGTTCCAGCTCATAGTGGCCCTATATAAAACAGAATGAAACTGCCTGGTCTTGTGTCATCCTCACAATCTTTGTTATGCTTGAGTCCATTGTTGCAGCCACTGTGCCAATCCATCTCATTGAGGGGCTTCCTCTTTTTTCACTGACCCTCTACAATTACCAAGCATGATGTCTTTCTCCAGGGACTGGTCCCTCCTGTTAACCTGTCCTAAGTACATGAGGTGAAGTCCGGCCATCATGCTTCCAAGGAGCATTCTGGCTGTACTTCTTCCAAGACAAATTTGTTTGTTCTTCTGGCAATCCATGGTATGTTCAACATTCTTGGCCAACACCATAACTGAAAAGTGTCCATTTTTCTTCTGTCTTCCTTATTCATTGTCCAGTTTTCACATGCATATGAGGCAACTGAAAATACCATGGCTTGGGTTAGGTGTACCTTAGTCCCTGAAGTGATATCATTGCTTTTTAACACTTTACAGAGGTCTTTTGCAGCAATTTGACCAACCAAAAAATGGTTTGACTTCTTGATTGCTGTTTCTATGGACTTTAAGTGTGGATCCAAGTAAAATGAAATTCTTGACAATTTCAATATTTTCTCCATTTATCATGATGTTGATTATTGGGCCAGTTGTGAGGATTTTTGTTTCCTTTATGGTTGTTTTCTTTTTTGAAACTGTGTGGTTTAAAACCAGGAAATGTGTGTATCAGGGTTGTATCCTTTCACCATGATTATTCTATTTGTATACTGAGAAAATAATCCGAGAAGCTGGACTATATGAAGAGAAACATGGCATCTGGATTGGAGAAAGACTTATTAACAACCTGTTATATGCAGATGAAACAATCTTCCTTCCTGAAAGCAAAACAGACTTGATGCTGTTACTGATGAAGTTCAAAGACTACAGCCTTCAGTATGGATTCCAGCTCAACATAAAGCAAACAAAAATCCTCACATGTGGACCTATAAACAAGATCATGATAAATGGAGAAAATATTGATGTTGCCAAGGATTTCATTTTACTTGGAACAATAATCAACATCCATGGATACAGTAGTCAAGAAATCAAATGATATATTGCATTGGGCAAATCTTCAGCAAAATATCTCTTTAAGTGTTAAAAAAGCAAAGACATCACCTTGAGGAGTAGGGTGTGCCTGACCCAAGCCATGGTATTTTCAGTCTCCTCATATGCATGCAAAAGCTGGACAATGAATAAGGAAGACTGAAGAAGAATTGATGCCTTTGAATTATGGTGTTGGCCAAGAATATTGACTATACCATGGACTGCCAGAAGAACAAGGAAATCAGTCTTGGAAGAAGTACAACAAGAATGCTCCCTAGAAGTGAGGATGGCGAAACTTTGTCTCATGTAATTTGGACATGTTATCAGGAGGGACCAGTCCCTGGAGAAAAATGTGCTTGGTAAAATAGAGGGTCTGTGAAAAAGAGGGAAAGCCTCAACAAGATGGATTGGCAGAGTGGCTGCAACAATGGGCTCAAACGTGGCTATAATTGTGAAGATGGCACAGGGCTGGACAGTATTATGTTCTGCTGTACATAAGGTTGCTATGAATGAGATCCAACTAACGGCACCTAACAGCAACAACAAGTAATTTATATGCATATACAAGGACAAACCTGGAAAATAATAATGTATAAAATGGGACATATTTTAAATTAAAGCAACCTAAATACTTTGATTATTTAGGAAAATGCAGACGTATTAATTAATCTCAGGTTTTAGTAAAAGGATTTAGTTTAAAATTTTATATACAGGTTCATTAGTTCAATTTAATACTTTTATGAAATTAAACCTTTTCTCAGTAACTTCCGTTTATTTTCTTTTCTTTGGAATTCAAGTTTGTATACATCTTTCTCTCTCCTATCAAGAAAAAGCCCTGCTCCAGAAGGAAGTTCTCACTTGTACAACACAAATGAAGGAACAGGAATCTTACTGACCAGAGGAGAAAGCGTCGGCAAAGGAATAGGACGCTAAATAAAGAATGTGATGGGATGACAGAACTTTCTGTTTACATTGAATTATCTCAATATGTAAGTTGTTTTTTAGTTAATATTTTTATGTGTTTCCAAACAATAAAAACCCAAAAGCTTACAGTAAACGGGAGGCACATGTATTCCCTGGTTCTCTTACGTATGAAATAATTATCAAGTATTATCAAAAACTCTGCCTTTATTTTTTAAAAATAATTGCTTCTGATTTAGTATTGTTGAATCAGCTGTTTTGTTAGAAATGATTCATTCAGTTCAGTACTTCACTAGAACTAAATGAACCGTTTTATTCCCTGTAAACCATTTCTTTGCAGTCTTGTAAATTTCACCTACGTAACTAAGTGATCAAGAAAAAAATGGAATCAAGAATGCCAGTAAGATGGTCAATGCCTTAAAACAGAATGTGTACTGATGTTTATGTATGCAAAAAATTTGAGATACATTTCCTCTCTCATCCCACCCCCTCTCCCGAGAGTTTTAACACTCAACTCAGCCCAACCAACGTGTAGAGTTTTGCTGATCCTGAAAAGAAAATGCATCTGCTAGAGAGCTGCTATTATGAAGTGCTCAAATAAGAAAGACAGGGCGCTATAACACTGAATAATCAGCAATTGCAGAGCAAGCCTTCTGCAGGGAAAAAGAAAAAAGATGTAGTACTAAAAATGGAGAAGTTAAAAGATGCATAAACAAACACCCAGAATTATAAAATAAAAAGCAAGGAAGGGAAGAAACATAAAACCACAAGCCAATATTCCAGCACAATACAAGACACAAAAAATGAATATTGTGGGACAGGAAGAAAACTATACAGAACTATTTCTGTAACTGAACTATTTCTTTTAACTACTTTTAATCCTAATTATTTTCTTACCTTGCACATAAGTCACCTGCATGCTCATCTAATTAACCACCAAAATCTACATTCCATCCTGCCTACATTCCCATTTTCATTGACGATCATTACCTGTCCCCCTTCCCACAGTATCCATCATCACAGAGATATTTCCAGTTGTCAGTTGCAGAACCACTAATCAAACCTGATTGCCCACCTCTCCATGCCTCTCAGACTCTCCCACTATACTGTAGGACACACATAATCTGCCATCAGCAAATACTTCTACATCATGAAGCTCCACTTAGGGAAAAAAAAAAAAAAAAACCTCCATCATCTTGCTTTAATATAAGAATTCCTTAAGTTTCTTTAACTGGTATATATTCTTCAAACTAAACCCACCCAATTGTGTACCTACAAGTGTGTTAGATGTCTCTTTGCTATTAAATGTTGCTTCCAAAATGCTTGTTCTCCCTTCTACTCTTGGAATCAATATCACTAGACTTCACTACCTGATATCAGTTCTCCTTGCTGTCATCTGTGATCAACTGGTCTTTCACCTAAATCATTGATGACTTTAAAGCTCATAACATACTTTCCATCATTATGCATTAGTAATTATTGTTGGTGACTTTAATGTCAGCTTTAATACTCTGTCCTTTATTTCTCTGACCTACTCAAATCCAAAGAGTATCTGTCTACTCTGTTCCTCTTTCCCAGAGTTTTATACTCCCCAAAAAATACATCACCTTCAAAATGCAAATTTCAAACATTCTATTTTCTATCCACCAACCTACCTTTCCAGATTATTTATGTTAACATTTTTATCTCAAGTATTCTTTGATTTTACAACAATTTTCCAAAAATTACCCTACCATTTTTCAAACCATAAGCTCCTTATTGCTCTCATATTTCATTCTTACCCAGACTAAATACTAAGAACCATAGCTGCAATCACAACACGACAAATACTCTTAACTCTTTTTCTCTACTCAACCTCTGTCTCACTACTTGGCCAGGTTGATGGTTAAGCTCATCCATCCTATTCCCTGTGTCTGAATCTGCATTTCTGAATGACTCCTACACAGAAAGGATTTCCCTGATACTATAAAATTGAGCAGATTCCAGTACTAACTCCCCAGGTATCTTTTTACCCATTACGCTGTCTTTGATCTTCCTATTTGAAATTATCTATGTACCTAAGATGTTTAGTATACATCTCTCCTTATTATAATGCAACCTCTGTGAGAACAGGTAGTCATGATCATTTTGATCATCAAAAAATATGTAGAGATAGAAGACTGAGTGATTTTATAAGATTTGAATAACTATATAGTTTCATTATTGAAGAGGAGTTTGTTACTATATATATATATGGTTTTACTAAAATGTGGGATTATTCTTATTAAATCCTTTCCCAAGATTTTTGTGGCTAGTTAACTGCAAAGTTTTCAGTTATTGACTGTTTGAGTTTGAATTTGGGGCCTACAATTAACTAGTTATCTTATTTATCTTTAGCAAGTTACCTCTTTGAATCCTAGTTTCCTCATTTGTTAAGGGAAAAAAAGAAGTGAGGGTGTAACAAGCACAACTATTAGGATTATCGTGAGAATTAAATGAGTTAGTGCACGTAAATTATTGGAAAACTATCAAGTGTTCAGTTACAAGGTATCATTAAGTTTAGTTTTAAAATAAAAAAATGAGTCATTTGTATATAAATAAGTATTTCTGCTAAAACATGATATATGCATTCTTGAAACACCTTTTCTGCAAAAATCACACTCTGAAAACAACCGGAATTGTGAAAATTTGCAGTTAGGGACAGATTATTCAATATCTATGCAACTAAGAGAAATAATGATAATCATAATAACAACACCAGCACTGTTAAAAAGATACTCCTAATAAATAAATGCCACAGGAAATATAGTGCTTTACCTTCTTAAAAAAGAAAAGGAAATTTTATGGGAAGGTATATAAGAAAGAATTGAGACTGCTGAGTTACAAAGACACAAACAAAATTAACAAAGGTGTTATGTATTGAATTGTGTCTCTCCAAAATGTTTTCAAGTTGGCTAGGCCATGATTCCCAGTATTGTGTGATTTTCCACCATTTTATCATTTGATGTGATTTTCCTGGGTTGTAAATCCCACCTCTATGATGTTAATGGGGTGAGATTAGCAGCAGTTATGTTAATCAGGGAGGACTCAATCTACAAGATTAGATTGTGTCTTAAATCAATCTCTTATGAGATATAAAGAAGAGAATCATGCAGAGAGACAGAGGGACCTCTTATCACCAAGAAACAAGAGCCAGGAGAAGAAAGAGTCCTTTGAACCCAGGGTCCCTGCATTGAGAAGATCCTAGACCAGGGGAAAATTGATTGCAAGGATCTTCTCCCAGAGCTGACAGAGAGAGAGAAAGCCTTCTCCTAAAGCTGGCATCCTGAAATTGGACTTCTAGTCTCCTAAACTGTGAGAGAATAAATTTCTCTTTGTTAAAGTCATCCACTTGTGGTATTTCTGTTATAGCAGCACTAGATAACTAAGACAAAAGGTAAAGGAGAAACAGACAATAAATATTTCTTAGCCAGAGCATATGGCCAAACTGAGGCTAACTTAAGAAGTACATATTGGGATATAGCATTAGTCAACGTCTTCATATGTTTAGCTGTGTTATAAACTTTGTTTTCAGCTACTGTTTCTTTGTGGTTCAATATGGTATCATGCTCAGGAAAATTGTGTATGAACAATTACAAACTCCACATTATACTAATATTTCTGTTTCATATTTAGCAATCATGAATAAGTTAGAGATACAGAAACAAGTAGAGCAAAACTATATAATTGAGTAAGAATAATCTCATAGTCAAAATGCAATTGTTGCACAGGAATGAAATGAAAGAAACATTCCCATCCCACCCCTCAAATTTTTCTGTTAAATCCGTAGACTTTTACTCTTGGCCACCAGATTACACACACATACACACACACACACTTGAATGTTCATGCATACTCAAAACATTTGTTCCAGACAAAATTTCATGTTTCACCAAAAAAGAGACTCTGGTAAATAGAATGTACTGTTTGCCATTAGACATGTTTATGAGAAAAAATTGTTCCTGTAACCAAACTATTCAACAGTTATCTATGAAGTCTCATGAAAGGAAATTTTGCTTAAAGAATCTTCCTGGTGGGCTGTTGATGCATCAGCTTGTCCATATATTAACACAAATATAATTTTTGCAGTCACAGATAAAAAATGGAGGATGAATAAAATGTCATGGCTTGTGGAGAATATTTTATTCTTCTGCTGTTTAAAAACTGTGGAAACTGACTTTTTAAATGCTTAGAAACATAAACTGTGGAAGAAAGTAAATCTTCTTTAACCGTAATAGATGAAATGAGGTCTTCACTTATTTTTCGTAAGTCTATAAACAAACACCACCACCTGTCTGTCAGTTTGTCACACTGTTGTGTCTTGTGTTTTGCTGTGATGCTGGAGGCTATACCACTGGTATTTCAAATACCAGTGGGGTCACCCATGGTGGACAGGTTTCAGTGGAGCTTTCAGACTAAGACAGATGAAGAAGAAAGACCTGGAAATCTACTTCTGAAAATTAAGCAATGAAAATCTTACTGATCACAATCAAACATTGTCTGACTCATGTGATTTGGATATGTCATCAAGAGGGATCAATCTCTAGGGGAAGATAATATGTTTGGTGAAGTAGAGGGCCACTGAGGGCAAAGAAGACTCTTGGTGAGATGGATTGGCACATTAGCCGCCAGAATGGACTGCAACATCCCAGCAATCATGATGATGATGTAGACTGGGCAATGTTTCATTCTCTTGTACATAAGGTTGCCATGAGTTGGAGTTGACTGAATGGGACTTCTCTCTCTGTCTCTCTCTACCTCTCTATCTATCAATAAATATTAGTGGAATATATGAATAAATGAAAAGTAAAGAAGTTATGTTACTGTGTGCAATGAATTTAGAAACTTAGAATTTACAACTTAGAAGGAAAACGGTTTAGGCAAAAACAGAAAAAAAATCAAGAAATCCACGCATAATAAATATTTATTTTGATTTATGATGCCAAAAAACCTATTGTCATCTAGTCAATTCTAGCGACCCTATATGACAAAGTAGAACTGCCCCATACAGTTTGAACTATGGACCTTTTGGTTAGCAGTCATAGCTCTTAACCACTGCACCACCAGGGCTCCAAAACCAAACCCATTGCCGTTGAGTCGATTCTGACTCATACTGACCCTGTGGGACAGAGTAGAACTGCCCCACAGGGTTTCCAAGGAGCAGCTGGTGGGTTTGAACTGGTTAGCAGCTGAACACTTAACCACTATGCCACCAGGACTCTGGTGATTTATGATACAGAAATATGAAATAACTGGTATAGTATAAGAAGCAATATGGAAGGAACCCAATTTGTGACATTCTATTATAAATCATGCATAAAGGTGCACCTGGGGTTATATTTATTCAGATTGAGAAATAGACTGAGGTGAAAGGCCTTGCAATTGCTTATGAATTGAAATCAGAGACATTAACAGTGAGTGTTGAAAATGGTGTAAGTAGTTTCAAGCATAATTTAAAGCAAAGTTCTGTGGTCATATCAGTGTAGGAGGTGTCATAAGCCAATCACTTTTGAGATATAAAAAGTGCAGATTAAGCACAGAAGGAAGCACAGATGTGGGTAAACAGATGCTATACCATGTGAAGATCGCCAAGGAACACAGGAACAAAATCTGAAAAGAGACAAGGAACATCTCCAGAGCCAAAATAGAGAGAAATTCTTCTCCCAGTGCCGGTATCCTGAATTCAGACTTCTAGCCTCCTAAACTGAGAAAATAAATTTCCATTTGTTAAAGCCACCAATTTATGGTATTTCTTTACAGCAGCACTAAGAAACTAAGACATCATATTAAGTTCCAAATTTGAAAATACTGCACTCAACATAAATTCTTAAAAATGTAATCTTTCATAATAAAAAGTAGTTTTTATATTTAATGTACTCTGTATGTATTGAGCAGTGACTACAAAATGCCATGCTTAGCAAATTAAGGGTGAAAGAAACAAACACCACACGGCCTCTACCATTCGTGAGCTTATAATATTATTGATGGTATAAAATTAAAAACCATGGGACAGTTACAATGCAACAAAATATTTAAATGTGAGAACTACAAAGAATGAAATCTAAATAACATACTATATTATGTTGCAGTGCCCAGGGGTAACTGTGAAGAGATATTCTTGATTAGGACCCACTCCACAGATTGAATTCTAACATTTCTGGATGGGATATACCATTACAAAAATAAATAACTTCATTAAGATTTATGGAGGAAAATAGTAAAATTTACATGTGAGGAATGGTAATGTGGCTAAAAAAAGAGACTCCCACCAAATTAAAACAATACAAAACAAAACAAACAACCACCAAAAAACAGTTGCCATTGAGTTAATTCCAATTCACTGCAACCCTGTGTGTGTCAGAGTAGAACTGTGCTTCATAGAATTTTCAGTGGCTGATTATCAGAAGTAGATTGTCAGAACTTTCTTTCGAGGCATTGCTGGGTGGACTCGAACTTCCAATCTTTCTGTTAGCAACCAAATGCATTAATGTTTGCATGACTTAGTGACCCCCACCAAATTTAAGTAAATGTTAATCATGTTCTCAAAATTATCTTCCACATGTGATTTCTAAAATGCAGTAACTGAGATACTGGCCCATGAGAAATTATGAAATATTTAATATTATTTAATGATTCATCTTTAAAGAATATGGAGTATATTCTTTGGCATTCTAACATAAAGGAAGAATCAGTGTCTACCTGTTGCACTGAGACAAATTTGTCTTTTTGTGAAAAAATATCATCTATAGCCCACAAAACTATACTTTAATAAAGTGGTGAATTGAAACAGAATGGTAACTTAGAGTTGTATTTTACTCCACAAAATATTGCTATGGCTTTGTTTTCTCAACAAGAAGAATAACCACAGGTTTGATTTAGCTTGCAATCTCATTTATCATTGTAATGCTTTCATAAAACTTCTCTCCTGAGAATATCAACTCCAAATGAGGCAGAGAGAATAAAGCAATCTTTATTTCCATTAGTAAGACTCCAAATAAGTTAGATTGTTTGGAAAGTTTTCCAGAAATTGGTGACTTTTAAAATCAGTTTTACCAGTTAAAATTTTGCATGGTTAATTCATGTAAGTGCTATAATTTGAAAAATATGTTAGTGTGGATAATGCTAAAATGGAATTAAAAATATTGTGCATGGCATAGAAACGTTTTAATAAAAAATTAGTCTAAATATACAGTAATTATTACATCTTATTTTTCTGGAGGATGCTCATGAATACAATTTACAAATTATTCTAATGTAGAGCCTTATTTTAATGTAGGGTGTCCATTAGACACATTAATTTTATTAATTAATCTGATCAAAGCACTAACATCAAAACCCTGCTATAAAACAGGTGTTTTTTGTTTTTTGGTTTTTTTTTTGTAAAGCAGCTGAATCAAGCCCTGAGTAGGCCTAGAAAGGAAAATTGAACTGATGTTTTCTACCTGGAAATAATTCTGCAACTATTAAGTTAAATCTAACTTTGTTTTACGTATCCAAGATGAATATTTAAACAAACATTGATCGTATGCTTTTAGATTTGGGTGCTTTTCTGGGTGCAAAAAATAATGAACTTAGACATATTATAGATAGAAAGATAGATATGTAGGTAGATAGATATGCGGTCTAAATTTTACAGGAGCCCTGTAGCTTTCACAATAATATTCCCATTTCTCAAACTTAGATATTAAGCTCAGTGACTTGACCACCAAGACCCAAATGGTAAGAGACAGAAAATCCTATTGTTAATCACATGTAACACCTATATCTACTAAAATTTAGATGTGTTATTTTTTCACATTAATTTTGGCCAAGTAAATCTCCCTAACAACTAAGTGCAATTCAGCGAACACCTGTATCTAAGACAATTGGTGACTAAAAGACGTTAAAAAACAAAAAACAAAAACTAACCAGATGAGGCCAGCAGAATAATTGGTCTCCAAAGATGTCACTTCAAATCCCTAGAGCCTGTGAATATGGTCCATTACAGAGTAAAAGAGGCGTTGTTGACATAATTAAGGTACCTAGGTGGCACAAACAGTTTGCACTTGACTGCCACCCTAAATGTTGGCAATTCAAACCCACCCAGCATTATCATGGAAGAAAAGGTCTGGTGATTTGCTTCCATTAAGATTACAACCAAGAAGATCCTATGGAACAGTTCTACTCTGTAGCACGCGGGGTCTCCATTGGAATGGACTGGAAGGCAACTAGTAACAACTATAATGGATGCTATTAAGGTTAAAAAAAAAACCTGTTGCCATCAAGTCGATTCCGACTCATAGCGACACTATAGGACAGAGTAGAATGCCCTATAGGGTTTCCAAGGCTCTAAATCTATATGGAAGCCAACTGCCATTATCTTTCTCTGCGGAGCAGCTAGTAAGTTCCAACTGTTGACCTTTAGGTTAGCAGCCGAAGGCTTAACCGTTCCACCACCAGGGCTCCTTGCTTTAAGTTTACAAATTTACAAAATAAAGAGGTCTGGATTATCTGGGTAGCACAATCTAACCATATAAGCCTTTAAGAGCAGAGAATGTTACACTGTTAGAGGCAGAAGACACGTGGCAGAGGGGAGAATTCAGAGAGATTCAAAGTATGAGAAAGGTTAAATGCGCTGTTGCTGATTTGAAGACAAAGAGGACAATGTAACCAGGAATGCAATCAGTCTTAAGGAGTTGAAAGTGGCTGCTGGTTAACAGCCATCACTAGCAAGAAAACAGGAACCTAAGCCCTATTGGTGAGTGGTTAAGAGCTTGGCTGCTAACTAAAAGGTCAGCAGTTCAAATTTACCAGCCGCTCCTCTGGAGAAAGATGTGGCAATCTGCTTCCATAAAGATTTACAGCCTTGGAAACCTTATGAGGCAGTTTTACTCTGTCCTATAGGGTCGCTATGAGTCGGAATCAACCGGAAGGCAAAAGATTTTGGTTTTAAGCCCCATAACTTCAAATTATTGAAATCTGTCAATCACCTGAAAGAGCCTGGAAATGGATTCTCTCCCATAACTTCCAGATGGGTTGACACCTTGATTTTGGCCTTGTGAAATCCAGAGCAGATGAACCAGCCAAGCCCACCCAGACTTATGGCTTACAAAACTATAACATAATACATTTCTGTTACTTTAAGCCACTTAGTATTATGGCAGCAATAAAAAAACTAATACACAAAAGTATAAAAGTTAACATTTAAACAAATTCAATTTTAGTTAAACTAAATTTTTTATTGTTTTACTCATTATAAAGATCAAATATTTTTGAAAAAAAATACATATTTTAAATATTTGTATGCCAACAGTATTCTGCCAACATTATGTGTCTTTATTTTATACTTTTTTTTTTTTATTCATAGTAACTGGGCCTTGATAGAAATTGCAGGAAAAAGAGTTGTATACAGTAAAAACTGCCAAAAAAATGTATTTAGAGGCATGTTTTTATTATTCATTTTCTTAAAGTATATTTATAAGCGTTTTAGTGTTGGTGAATGTTGATGGTTTTGAATTGTCTTTGGATGACATCTATAAAAAAAAACCTGGGTTTTTTTTTTTTTTTTTTACATGAGCTGGCATGTAAATAAATGTTATTTGAGGTAAATTATTGAATTATATTAACAAAAATGGAATTAAAGTCATAGAAGATATTTACGGAAAATCTATTTTGACAAGAAACAAATTTAAAGAACCCTGAGGATATATTGCTATCAATCAGCTGGTAATTTTTTTTTTCCTTCAAAGGACATTTATATCAGTAGCTTAAATTAATGGTGATTGTTCCTGAATATCTCATGAAACTTAGTTTTTCATCCTGTTTCCCTTAGCTTTTCAGAAACCAATGCAGTGTATGACTACATATTGACTTATAAACATCTTTATTTTCCATTTAGAAAAAAAAGAGTACCTAACGTCAATGTATTTGCGTTAGACTTAACAAACAGGATTTGTACTCAAGAAAAACATAGTGAAAAAAATCATTTTTGATTTTTAATCTGGACAAAAATATATAATACCTTAAAATATATTGTTTCCAAAATATATGGGATATAAAACATCATTGAACTTTTTATAAGTTTCTACTTCTCAAGTAACAATATGACTCAACAACAACATAACAATAATGAAACCATTTAAACTTTTCACCATATCAGAAATGTTGGTAGAAAGGACTTCCGGGAAACATGGTGCTATAGACAGAAGCACCACCCTGTCCCTCTACAGCAAAGATCCAAAAAACTAAGTCAAACAGTGACAAATGTCAATCCTGAAACTATAAGCATCAAATGAAGAGAGAAAGAACTCAGCCAAGCACTGACTGGAATAAGAAACTGACAGAGAACAGAGAGCAAGGAGAGATGTATGCAGAGGTCCACTATCAGCTAACGCAGCATGGATCTGCCATCTTGAATTCCTGTCGGACATCGGCAAATGGGGAGTATGGGAAAGCAGCTTCACGGAGCTCCCAGCAGGAGACAGAAAAACCAGTAATCAGTGATATAAGCTTTCCCATCCCTGACCCTTCTTCACCCCCACTCGGCCGCCTCTGCTTCCTGAGGCCGCAGTCTCTTGGCTGAGAAGCACTGGCTTCACCCCTGTGCCACTTGGATTCCACTTGCCTGCACTGGCCGACCCCCTGAGTGCCATTTGTTGTTGCTTGTGTTGCTTTTTACTGCTTCTTTTGGTTTCTTCCATACCTCTCACCACCTCCCATACCTTTTCTCAAACATATTGCTCCATGTGCCGTCTTTGCCTCTTTCTGAGTGGCTGTGAAACACTGCCCGAGTGTGGAACTGCTTCCCATCCCATGCTGCCATTGTGGTGGGATCCCTGGGGCTTTTGTTTGTTTTGATTTGTTCTGTTTCAATTTGTTTGTTTGTTTGTTTTCTCTTTCTTTTCTCAGCTTAGCAGCACATTCTAGCCAGGCAGTACTGTGTGGCTTAGGAGCTACATCCTCAGTCTGCACAGCCTCACAGTGGGAGCACTGAGAGCATTTCTTTTTTCTTCTTTTTTTGTTTATTTCTTTTCTTTTCTCTCTTTTTCCCTTTTTCACTTTCTTCATTTCTCAGTTTCTTGACCCCCTTCTATTCCTATCTCCTGAATACCTGGTGCTGTGTGACACCTTTACCCCTTCTAGCCAGGCTGTACTTCACAGCCTGGGAGCAACTTCCCCAGTCCTCTCAACCACACTGGTGGGATCCCTGGGGGCTTTTCTATTCTTTTTCTTTTCTAATTTTTATTTATCCTTTTTTTTCTTTTATCCTTTTTATTTCTTTCCTTTTCCTTTTTCTCCATTTCTCAGTCTCTCATCTCTCCATTTCAATGGCAAGCTCCCTTAGCACTCTTTTTTGTTTGTATGTTTTCAGCTCCTGTTCCTGTCTCCTCTTTCTCCTCTTTCCCATATCCACCTAGCTCCACACACCAAAATTCCACCTCCTTCCTGCCTACCTGCACTGTGCACTGAACATCACACCCCCAAGCAGCACAGGCACAGCCTACTGGAACCTGCCCTGCACTGAATCCCAGCACCACCTGTCTGCCATAGTACATGCCACAAACAACCCATCCCAGCAACTCCTCATCAGCTGAACATGCCCTGCTATACCATACCTGAGTGAATGACCCTGTCCATTGGAGAAGGACATGAAAAGTATCCTGCCCACAGACAAGCAAACGAGAAAGAATGCACAGCCCACTTGCTCAGACACAACCAAATAAAACAAAACCACAGTACAAAACAAACAAATCTACAATCAATAAATGAGGAAAATAACTACTGAATGTACCGAAGACAGCAGACAATATCAAAACATTTACAAAAACAGGACAGGATGTTTCCAGTAGGCATACAAAATAAAACACAAGATGACTTTCCAGTGGAAGAAAAGGCACTAGAACTACCTGATAGAGAATTCAAATCTCTGACATTCAGAGGTATCCAAGAGTTGAAGCAAAAAGCAGACAAAAATAAGGAAAAAAATAGACAAATTCATGGAAAAGGCAGACAAATTCAAGGAAAATACAGATAAAAAATGGAAGAATGCAGGAAAATACTACAGGAACAAAATTCCAAAATAAATTCACAACTACAAATCACACAAAAACAACAATTAGATATTAAAAAGATGAACAACAAGATTTCAGAACTGAACAGTGTCATAGAAGGGCTGAGGAGCAGGTTTGAAAGGATGGAAGACAGGATCAGTGAAATTGAAGACAAACATTTGGATACAACTGTGTTTGTGGAAAAATCAGAAAAAAGAATGATGAAAAGTGAATAAATCCTGAGAATTATGTGGGATACAATCAAAATCAAAAATTTTTGGGTGATCGGACTTCCAGAACAGGGGGAGAAAACAGAAAACACAGAAAGGATCTTTGAAGAATTGCTGACAGAAAACTTCCCCAATATCATAAAAGATGAAAAATTGACCATCCAAGAAGCTCAACAAATCGAATATAGTATAGACCTCAAAAGAAAATAACCAAGGCATATCATAATCACACTCACTAAAACCAAAGACAAACAAAGAATCCTGAGAGAGGTCAAGAAAAACAAAAAGTCACCTACAGAGGAGAAACAATAAGACTAAGTTCCGATTATTCGGCAGAAACCACGCAAGCAAGAAGGCAATGGAACCACATATATAAAACCTTGAAAGAAAAAACTTGCCAGCCAAGAATAATATATCCTGTAAAACTCTCACTCAGATATGATGATGAAATTGGGACATTTTCAGATAAATAGAAATTAAGGGACGATGTCAAAACCAAACCAAACTTACAAGAATTACTAAAGGGAATCATTCAATCTGAGAACAAACAACATCAGACCACATGCTGAATCTAGGACACAAGATTGTACCAGCCAGACAATAAACTAGGAATTGAACTCTCAAGGACTATTCAAAATAAAATGAATTACAACAGGGAACCAGAGAGATTAATCTGTAAATGACAACAACATCAGAACAATAAAGAGGGAATAAACAGCATAGGTATAGAACCTTCTAATGCAGAGAAAGTCAAGGCAATATCAAGTAATAACAGACTGGTTCAGACCTAGAAAGATAAGGGTAAATTTCAAGAAAGCACAAAGAAATTTAACAAACCTACTCATCAAAATAAAGAAGAAAAACATAAATTCTCAGTTAAAAACAAAACTAAAAAAAAAAAGAAATGATAAAAAGTCCACAAACAAAAGAATTCAGCATAGGAGAGTAAGAAGAACAAAGAAAATGTCAGCACCACAAAAAAAATCACTACAAACTGACAGCAATAAACTCACACCTTTCAATAATTACACTGAATGTAAATATCATAAATGCACCCGTAAAGAGATGGAGAGTAATAGAATGGATAAAAAAAGAGGATCCATAAATATGCTGTCTACAAGAGACACACCTTAGAAACAAAGATGTAAATCTATTAAAAATCACACGATGGAAAAAGATATATCAAGCAAACAGCTACCAAAAAAGAGCAAGAGTGGCAATACTAATCTCAGATAAAATAAACTTTAAAACAAAATCCACCATAAAAGACAAAGGACAGTATATCATGATTAAGAGGATGATCCATCATGAAGACATAACCATAATAAACATCTAAGCACCCAATAACAGGGCTCCAAAACACATATAACTCACTCTAAGAGCACTGAAAAGAGAAATTGACAGTTCCACAATAAAAGTAGGAAACTTCAACACACCACCCTTGGTAAAGGACAGAGCATCTAGAAAGAAACTCAACAAAGATACAGAAGACCTAAAGGGCACAATCAGCCAACTTGACCTCATAGACATATGTAGAAGACTCCACCCGACAGCTGCAAATGCACACGGAACGTTCAACAAAATAGACCAGAACTTCGGCCACAGAGCAACCCTCAACAAGATACAAAATACTGAGATATACAAAGTATCTTCTCTGACCACAACGCAATCAAGGGAGAAATTAACAACAGGAAGAGCAAGGAAAAAATAAATAAATAAATTACATGGAAACTGAATAACACCATGCTTACAAATCACTGGGTAATAGAAGAAATCAGAGATGGAATAAAAAAATTCCTAGAATTAAACAAAAATGAAAACACATCATACCAAAACCTTTGGAACACAGCAAAGGCAGTCTCAGAGGACAATTCATAGCAATAGACGCACACATGAAAAAAGAAGAAAGGGACAAAATCAAAACATTAACTATAAAACTCAAACAAATAAAAAGAGAACTGCAAAAAAAGCCCACAGCCACCAGAAGAAAGGAAATAATAAAGATCAGAGCAGAAATAAATGAAATAGAGAATAGAAAAATAATAGAAAGAATCAACAAAACTGAAAGTTGGTTCTTTAAAAGGATCAACAAAATCAACAAACCACTGGCCAGACTGACAAATGAAAAACAGAAGAGGATGCAAAAAACCCAAATAAGAGATGAAATGGGGGACATTACAACAGACCTAACTGAAATAAAAAGGATCATAGTATAGTGTCTCAGTCATCTAGTGCTGCTCCAACAGAAATACCACAAGTGGATGGCTTTGCAATAAGAAATTTATTCTCTCACAGTCCCGTAGGCTACAAGTCCAAAATCAGGGCATCAGCTCCAGGAAAAGGTTTTCTCTCTCTGTCGGCTCTCAAGGAAAGTCCAAGTCATCAGTCTTCTTTTGGTCTGGGAACTTCTCTGCGCAGGAACCTCAGGTCCAAAGGATGCACTCTGCTCCTGACACTGCTTTCTTGGTGGTATGAGGTTCCCATGTGTCTCTGTTTGCTTCTCTCTTTTATATCTCAAAAGAGATTGCATTAAGACACTGATCTTGTCAACCTCATCAGTATAACCTCATCACAGTGATAGAATTTACAACACCTGAGGAGATCACATATAATCTCATCACAGTGGTAGAGTCTACAACACATAAGGAAATCACATCAGATACCACAATCATACAATACTAGGAATCATGACGTAGCCCAGTTGCTACACACATTTTCTGGGGCACACAATTCAATAAATGACATAGAGTATTATGAAAAAATATACCCCAACAAATGCAAAAACCTAGAGTAAATGGATAAATTTCTAGAAACACACTACCTACCCAAACTACAACAAAGTGATATTGAAAATTTGAACAGACCCATAACAAAAGATTGAAAAGGTAATTAAAAAAACTCCCAACAAAAAAAAAAACCCTGGCTCAGATGGCTTCACTGGAGAATTCTACCAAATATTCAGAGAAGAGCTTACACCAGTACTGCTCGAACTATTTCAGAACATATAAAAGGAAGCGACACTTCTGAGTTCATTCTATGAAGCCAGCATAACCCTGATACCAAAACCACCAAAGACACCACAAAAGAAGAAAATTACAGACCAATATCTCTCATAAATATAGATGCAAAAATTCTCAACAAAATTCTAGCCAAGAGAATTCAGCATCATATCAAAACAATAATACACCATGACCAAGTAGTATTCATATCAGTTATGCAAGGACAGTTCAACATTAGAAAATCAATCAATGTAATCCATCACATAAATAAAAGGAAAGAAAGGAATCACATGATCATCTCAATTGACACAGAGAAGACATTTGACAAAGTCCAACACACATTCCTGATAAAAACTTTCAATAAAATAAGTAGATAAGGGAAATTTCTCAACATAATAAAGGGTATTTATTCAAAGCCAATGGCCAACATTATTCTTAATAGAGAGAGGCTGAAAACATTCCCCTTGAGAACAGGAACAATAAAAGGATGACCTTTATCTCCACTCCTATGTAACATTGTGCTGGAAGTCCTAGCTAGGGCAATAAGGCAAGAAAAAGAAATTAAGGGCATCCAAATTAGTAATGAAGAAGTTAAAGTGTCCCTGTTTGTGGATGATATGGTACTGTATATAGAAAACCCTAAAGACTCCAAGAGAAATGCACTGGAACTAATAGAAAGATTCAGCAGAGTAGTAGGATACAAGATAAACATACAAAAATCAGCTTGCTGAAGGGTGAGACAGTACACAATACTGGGGAAGCCAGCACAACTTGTACAAGGAAAGGTCATGGAAGCTCCATAGATACATCCAAACTCCCTGAGGGACTGAATTTCTGGGTAGAGGGCTGTGGGGACCATGGTCTTGGGGAACATCTAGCTCAATTGGCATAACACAGTTTATAAAGACAATGTTCTACATTCTACCTTGGTGAGTAGCAGCATCTGGGTCTTAAAAGCTTGTAAGCAGCCATCTAAGATACTCCGCTGGTCTCACCCCTTCAGGAACAAAGGAGAATGAAGAGAACAGGATACAAGGAAAAGATTAGTCCGGAGGACTAATAGACCATAGCTACCAAGGCCTCCACCAGACTGAGTTCAGTACAGCTAGATGGCGCCTGGCTACCACCACTGACTGCTCTGACCGGGATCACAACATAGGGCTCTGGACAGAGCTGGAGAAGGATGTAGAACAAAATTCTAACACACACAAAAAAGACCAGATTTACCAGCCTAAAGGAGACTGGAGAAACCCCAAGAGTATGGCCCCCAGACACCCTTTTAGCTCAGTGCCAAAGTCACCTCTGAGGTTCACCATTCAGCCAGGGAGTGGACAGCCCCATAAAACAAAACGGGACTAATGAGGCACAGCAGTCCAGGCACAAGGGCTAGAAAGCAGAAGGGGACAGGAAAGCTGGTGATAGGGAACCCAAGGTTGAGTAAGGACAGTGTTGATGTGTAGTGAGGTTGTTAACTATTGTCATAGGGCAACATGTGTACTGTTTAATGAGAAAATATTTTGTTCCGTAAACCTTCATCTTAAGTGAGAATAGGAGCACAATTGGAAGAGTGTAGTTGATATCAGTCACTGAACTGTGCATGTAGGAATTTTGAAATGGTGTATCTTTGGCTGTGTATATTTTCACCAAAAAAAAAAAAAAAAAGGTTGAGAAGGGAGAGGGTTGACATGTTGTGGGGTTGTTAACCAATGTCATAAAACAATATGTGTACTACTGTTTCATGAGAAACCATTTGTTCTGTAAACCTTCACCTGAAGTACAATAAATAAATAAATAAACAAAAGAAAAAAAATCAGTTTGATTCCTATACACCAATAAAGTGAATGATGAAATCAGGAAAATGATACTATTTATAATAGTAACTAAAAAAAATAAAATACTTAGGAATAAATCTAACCAGGGATGTTAAAAAAAAAGGAAGAAAGAAAGAAATTTTAGTAGTAAGAATGTTGGCTATTCTGTATAAAACCTACAGAATAGAATATCACTGTCTTATAAAGAACACGTTTAGAATAATTCTACTGGGCATAATTTCTGAAATTGAGCAGCATAAATTTCCATAAGGATAAATCTTCAGCCCATTTCAGAATCTAAAGGAAGTTATAAGAAAATTTATTGGAAAACATTTATATCATGATTATATTAATATTTTCTTCCAGGAAATGAAAGAATTTCTGTCAAATAACTATATCTTATGACTATCCTAAGACCTTTAGGTTAGAATAAGTAAAGTGAACCAACCAAACCAAATCCATTGCCATTGAGGTGATTCGATTTATAGCGACCCTATAGGACAGAGTAGAACTGCCCCATAGGGTTTCCAATGAGCAACTGGTGAATTTGAACTGCGGACATTCTGGTTAGCAGCCGAGCTCTTAACCACTGTGCCACCAGGGTTCCAAGCAAAGTGAAAAGTGAACAAAATTAGCAAAATGAACCAAAAGAAAAGGTGAAACCATTTTAGAGATAGCTTCTTTAGAATACTTAATTCTTATAGGAAAAAAGCACTACTCTTTAGGAGATAGTAATTTGAGATATGATATTATGCATCAGAATATTTAGATACTTCAGTGATACTATTTTAATTCAACCTATATAGAAAATATGAAAGAAGAAAAAGTAAAACCTGTCTGTAAAATTGAGAAGGGAGAATATATTTGTAGAACTTCTGAGATACATACTCTTACTTGATGCCTCTGTTGTTGTGTTGTTGTTAAGTGCCATCGAGTCAATTCTGACTCATAGTGACCCTGTGTACAACAGAACAAAACACTGCCCAGTCCTTAACCATCCTCACAAGCATTGTTATGCTTAACCCATTGTTTCAGCCACTGTGTCAATCCATCTCATTGAGGGTCTTCCTCTTTTTGCTGATCCTCTACTTTACCAAGCATGATGTCCTTCTCCAGGAATAGATCCCTCCCAACAACATGCCAAAGTATGTGAGATATAGTCTCACTATTCTTGTTTCTAAGGAGCATTCTGGTCGTACTTCTTCCAAGAAAAATTTGTTCATTCTTTTGGCAGCCCATGGTATATTCAATATTCTTCTCCAACACCATAACTTCAAGGTGTCAGTTCTTCTTTATTCATTGTCCAGCTTTCACATGCATATGAGGCAATTGAAAACACCATGGCCTGAGTCAGGTGAATCTTAGTCTTCAAGGTGACACCTTTGCTTTTCAACACTTTAAAGAGGTCTTTTGAAGCAGATTTACTCAGTGCAATGCATCTTTTGATTTCTTGACTGCTGCTTCCATGGGCCTTGATTATGGATCCAAGAAAAATGAAATCCTTGACAACTTCAATCTTTTCTCCATTTATCATGATGTTACTGGTCAACTTGTGAGGATTTTTGTTTTCTTTATGTTGACATGTAATCTGTATTGAAGACTGTAGTCTTTGATCTTCATCAGTAAGTGCTTCAAGTCCTCTTCATTTTCAGCAAGCAAGGTTGTGTCATGTGCATATAGAAGGTTGTTAATGTGTCTTCCTCCAGTCCTGATACCCTGTTAGTCATAAAATCCAGTTTCTTGGATTATTTGCTCAGCATACAGATTGAATAGTTGTGGTGAAAAGATACAATCTCGACACACACGTATCCTGACTTTAAACCATGCAGTATCCCCTTGTGCTGTTAGAACGACTGCCTCTTGATCTATATACAGGTTCCCTCATGAGCACGTTTAAGGGTTCTGGAATTCCCATTCTTCCCAGTGTCATCCATCATTTGTTATGATCCACACAGTTGAATGCCTTTGCATAATCAATAAAACACAGGTAAACATCTTTCTGGTATTCTCTGCTTTCAGCCACGATCTATCTGACATCAGCAATGATATCCCTGGTTCCACGTCCTCTTCTGAATCCAGCTTGGATTTTTGGTGGTTCCCTGCTGATACACTGCTGCAGCCACTTTTGACTGATCTTCAACAAAATTTTACTTGCATGTGATATTAATGATATTTTCCATAATTTCTACAGTCTTTTGGATCACCTTTCTTGGAAATAAGCATAAATGTGGATCTCTAAATTTCTTGGCATGGACGAGTGAGCACTTCAGTGCTGCATCCATGAGAAGCTGGACTACACAAAAGAAATACAGCATCAGGATTGGAGGAAGACTCATTAACAACCTGTATTATGCAGATGACACAACCTTGCTTGCTGGAGGTGAAGACAACTTGAAAGTACTTATTGATGAAGGTAAAAGACTACAACCTTCAATGTGGATTATACCTCAAGATAAAGGAAACAAAAATCCTCATAACTGGATCAATAAGCAACATAATGATAAATGGAGAAAAGTTTCAAGTTGTCAAGCATTTCATTTTTCTTGGATCAACAATCAATGCCCAGGGAAGAGCAATCAAGAAATCAAGCAACATATTGCATTGTGCAAATCTGCTGCAAAAGACCTATTTAAGGTGTTAAAAAGCAAAGATGTCATCTTGAGGACTAAGGTAGGCCTGACCAAAACGATGATATTTTCACTTGCCTCATATGCATGGGAAAGCTGGACAATGAAGAAAGAAGAACTAACACAGCTGAATTATAGTGTTGGCAAGAATACTGAATATACCATGGACTGCCAGAAGAACAAACAAATCTGTTTTGGTAGAAGTACAGCCAGAATGTCCCTTAGCAAGAATGACTAGACTTCATCTTGCTTACTTTGGACATGTTATCAGGAGGGACAAATGTCTGGAGAAGGACATCATGCTTGGTAAAGTAGAAGATCAGCAAAAGAGAAGGAGACCCTCAACAAGATAGATTGACATAATGGCTGCAAAAATGGGCTCAAACATACCTACTATTTTGATGATGACCTGGGACCTGACAAAGTTTCATTCTGTTATACCTAAGGTCAATATGAGTCGGAACCACCCTAGAGTACCTAACAAAAATAAACATTTATGCTGGAAGAAACTGAGAAGTTTATTCTGAAGGTCAAGGTATCTCTTACTTCTGAAACAATGTGTTCTACAGTTGTTTTCCCGAAAACAAATAAACGAACAAAAACTCTTCTATTTTCTCTCCCAACCTCACACACCCAATTCTATACCACAGATGTATAAACGTCAATTTTCACTTCGAGAATTCAAGACTAATGTGACAGTTTTAGGAGATGTCCCCCAATCTGTGGGGAAAAAAAAAAAAAAAAACCCTGTATATTCACTGTTCTAAAAGAGAGCTGTCTCTGTCCGAATGTATATATTCATGCACATACACACTCATCACACACAAATATGCCAAAGTGTTTTTGCATGTACACAAGCAAATATCAGACTCAAAACATATAGTTTCCTACATTGAAGGTTATGATTAGGCATAGCTAACCAATAACTCTCTAGATGTTGTATAATTTGTTTCAATATATCAGCTTTTTAAACCAGAGATTTTTATATTATGAGGTTAGTTGAATTTTGAAAGGGTGAGCAACAGTCATGTGGTTAATAAAGATGAATAGTGCATAACTATTTTCCTGCAGGAAATTGAAAAGGAAAGATATGAACACAAAATAACATGAGATGTGCATGGAGAACAATAAGTTTAATACAATTAAAGTACAAAAAAGCAAGAAGTCTAATATTGTTAACACTTAGAGTGTGAAGACATTATGAGGACCTTCTATGCCATAAAGACCCCTGGGTTGCACAAAAGATTTGCACTAGCCTACTAACCTAAATGTTGGCAGTTCAGACCCATGCAACTGCAATGTGAAAAAAGGCCTGAAGACCTGCTTTCACAAAGATTACAGCCAATAAAACTCTATGGAGCTATTTTACTCTATAATACATACAGTCACAATGAGTTGGAATCAACTTCATGTTAATGAGTTTGTTTTTTCTTTATTTATTAGGTTTTGTTTTCTATGCCATAAGGAAGATCCATGGATGGTGCAGTGTTTGCACTCCACTCCTAACCTAAAGATTGGTGATTCAAATCCATCCAGCTGCATTGCAGAAGAAAGGCTTGACTACCTGCTTCTGTAAAGAATACAGCCAATAAGACCTTATGGAACAGTTCTACTCTGCAACACCTAGGGTTACCGTGAGCTGGAATCAACTCAATGACAATGGATTTGTTTTGTTTTAGTTTGGTTTTATGCCATCAGGAGCTTGAGCCTGATGTTGGAGGTAATAGGAAATGAATGGCATATTAAAGCAGGCCAATAAATAAGAAAATGTACCCCAAGAGAAGACTATTGTAGGAATATAGATTTAAAAATTGAAGGCCTGAATGATGGTAGTAAAAATTGAGAAAATGTGCAAGTTCCACATATACCAATGACATGAAAGTTATAAGGCTAGTGGATAATTGGATATAGAATGTTGAAGATACAGTGGTGTTTGTAATGATTCATGGATTTCAAGATTGAGTAGCTGAGTTGAATTACCACTGATTGAATAGGAAAAATAAGGAAAGCAAGTCTGAGGGAGCAAATTAATATGTTTAATTTTGAGCATGTTGCAACTGAAGAGCCTGAAATACATATACAAGATACTGAGATGCCATACTGACAGCTGAATATACAGTAACAAGTTCTGGGAATGAGATAGTTTTGATTTCATTCATTTATTGGTGTCATCTTTTTAAAAATCATTGGAGTTTTTGTGAGCACACAGAAAGAGAAGAAAATGTACAATTAAAAGGGAAGAATGTTGGACATAAGACCTGGGCAGCAATAACGTTGAAGGGTCAAAGAATGAACAGGAGTCTGCAAACGAGTCTGAGGATGAGAGACTAGAAAAGTCTAAGAAAGCATATCTTCGACATGAAGTGGGTAGAGAGTAAAAATCAATCAAACAAACAAACCAAAGAAGTCAAAATAAGGATAGGGTGATATATAATGTCAAAGGCAGCAGAGAGTTCAAGCTAGATATGGACCAAAATAACTCATTTTTTAGCAAAAAAGAAGCTGCCAGTGACCTTAGAATGGTCTTTGGCATGCTGACAAATAAATAAATAAATAAAATGAAGTGAATACTACGCGATAGACAGGGCACAGAGTGATAGTGTTACTAGTGGTTTGTAAGAAACTCTTGACAAAAGAACTATTAAATAGAAAGGAGTTGAAGCTATAGAAAAGACGATGAAGCTTAAAGCAATAAATCCTCTAATGATGTGGGGGGAAACAAAATTCATTGCACAAGTAGATAAGTTAATCATGTCCAGAAGGATCTACAGGCTCTTCTTTAAAAACAGGAGAGATAGAATGGCAATAGATCAAATGGGAGAGGGTAGGGAATTTTCTTGGTGAAGTAGGAGTGCAATCCATCACCTATGATATGAGGAAGACTGAATGAAGAGATGAATCCTTGGAAAGGTTCTGAGAAATGAGAGAGGGAGGTAATCACTAAAGATATTACTAAATACTATATGTCACATACCAGATGCTGAACACAATGGTTTAGAGACATGTTTTTTTGTTTTTTTGTTTTTTGTTTGTGTGCGTGTGTGCATGATTTTTTTTTTTTTTCCTCAATAGAACTCAGCAGCTAAAGAGCTTTTATGTCAGAGAAAATATACGGTTAGATGGAACGGAGCTTGCATGGTGGAGACTGAGTCTTTTGAAATGATGAGTGATGATACTGATCAAATAGTAAGAGAAGAGTGATAAAGTACAAAATCAAGCTTTAAAGTTTTCTTTAAATTGAAAGGAGGGGATGTTCTAGAGAGCATTTATGTCTGTAAATTCCATGAACTAGTAGTCCAGGAGGAAAAGAATGAGAAAGAATAACAGTCAAATGGCTTTGTTTAAAATTTCAGATATTAAAATTCAATTTTAATTTATAGAAAGACCCATGGTGTGGATAAGTGAGTGAGTGAGAAGATAAAGTAGAATGGGAGTGAAAATTCCAGAACAGAAATTAGCTTTGAGATTAGCATATTAGATGAATTATCATTTTGATGTAATTCTCAATGTAATGTCAGGGATTAGAACAAACAGGAAATCTATAAGGCAGCTCCAGAGGCCTCAAAGAAATGAGGAATAATTTTGATAGGTAAGTACAAAACAGAGAAAGAAAGAATGAGAGATAATATACTAGAATGACATGTATATTATAGTTGGTAAGGTTTTCATGAGAGATAAAACTTACTGACCTAACATCTTAAAAGAAAATTAGATGAATGATATACTGTGGTTTGTGAGAAACCATATAGATTTTATGTGAAAAATAGTCAACCTCACACTGATGCTATAAAATTTTATATCTAAAAGATTCTTTCTAGATCGAACGTTTCACTTTCCAATTTTTTTTTTTTATGTTATTTAGATACAACTTGGACTTGACTGACATAGACTTTTTTATGGATTGAATTGTGTCCCCCAAAAATACATGTCAACTTGGCCAGACCATGATTTTCAGTATTGTGTGGCTGTCCTCCATTTTGTGATCTAATATAATTATCCTCAATTTTGTGATGACTTGTAAATCCTAACTTCTATATATTAATAAGGCAGGATTTGAGTGGGGTGTATCTTGAGTCATTGCTTTACAAGAAGGTATGACTCAAATCACGCCCTTACTCAAGTCAAACACTTAGTTGAGTCACATCTTTTATCTTACAAGAGATAAGAGACATAAGCAGAGATGGGTCCCCATCACCACTAAGAAAGAAGAACCAGGAGCAGAGGAAGTTCTTTGGACCTAGGGTCCCTGTGCTGAGAACCTCCTAGACCCAGGAGACAGAGAGCTATAATACCAGAGATGGATAAGATGTCAAGAAGCTGTGGCAGAGAAATGGCAGCAGCAGAATCAGAAGACAGAACAGTGGGTGTGCTGACCCACGGAGTGAGAGAGCTGAGCACCTTTGGGCAGGGAGCTTGCTGGTGGAGTGGGGTGTCTCTGGGCACTTGTCAGTGGAGCTAGGGTTGCCAATCCATGAAGCTAGAGTGCTGAGCTCCTTCCAGATGAGGCTTATTGGTAAAGTAGGGTGCCTCGAGGCACTTAACAGTGGAGATGAAAAGCTTTGTAACACTTGACCAAGCACTTGACTGAAGAAATTATGCTGAGTCATTTCTGATCCTGAATTGTAACCTGCTATGCCAAGACACATGGAGATCTCCAAAGAACACTGAGTCCTTTGCTGAAAGGAGACAAGGATTTTCCCTGAGAGCCAATAGAGAGAGAAATCCTTTCACTAGAGCTGGCGCCCTGAATTCGAACTTGTAGCCGTCTAAACTGTGAGAGAGTAAATTTCTATTTGTTAAAGCCATCCACTTGTGGTATTTCTGTTATAGCAGCCTTAGATAACTAATACAGACTTTTAGACTCAAACATCATGATAAGAGGTAATTAATATGATCTATTTTTAAGAACATATAGCTATGACAAGTTTCAAAATAAGAATAAAACATTTATAAGATATAGACATTGTATAGTTTCTAAAAATATTGTGTGTACTCTAAATAAATTCTACTAGGAAAGATTGCTTAATTTATGCTGATGCTTTTGATAATTTTTCTGAAAATAAAATTTAGATCATCTCTATATTTTCTCAGCTGTATAGTTGAAAAGCTCTGCATATTTTAACTATATGGTCATTTTATGATAATTTCCTATCATACACTTATATATACATGTCGTATATATACTACAACACACACAGTACATATATACTACCATATAGTGTTATCCTATAATGGATTAGATATGATGATTAATAGCTTTGTCAACGGCTGTTATTGTACAAATATTTAATTCTAATCTATTTCAAGAGGTAAGAACTAACACTCATTAAAATAAATTATGGAATAGTGAGTGATATGCAGAGTTATATTTGGTAACTATTAATAAATAAAATGCAGCTGCATCATAGAAATATTTTGGATTATAATATTTGGAACAAATTATGTCCCTGCAAAAGTTTTGACATTGAAGTTTATGGAACCCTGAAAAATAAATGAAAGGGATATCAAGAAGTAAACATACCAAAATTAGAAGATAAAGAACGGGGAATACAAAATAATGCAAAAGAAATTAATATAGAAATATTTTTAAAGTAGAATTACTTCTCTAAGACGTAAATATTATTTTTAAAAAACACAATGTTAATATTTTCTGAAAAAGAAAAATAACCATACAACACAATTAATGATAATAATACATAAAATTAAAATTTCCAATTATAAAGATAAAACTGATAATTGGAATGCTGAGAATCCTATAACCTATTACTTATACCAAGATGAATTCCAGATATTCAAAAAGTCATAGGTACACATGAACTATAACTCACAAGTACAAGAATAAAATATAAATCAACATTTATAAATACTGGAAGATGAAAAAAATATTTCTAAATATGTCACACAAAACATAAAATGTGAAAGAAATGATTGATGTGATAGGATCTATTAAATTTGTTTTTTTCCACAGAAAATGGAGAGCCATGCCTGCAATGTGCACACTAAAGATCTTATATGTCATTAACATATTTGAAAACACTCAAGGAGACAAAGATAAGGGCAAAGGCCGTGAATAGGCAATTTCTAAGAAAAAAAATTACCAATAATTGTATTAAAAGATTAATTCACTAGTGATCCAATATACAGAATATAACATGAAATGAAACATTTTCACTCATTCAACTGTTAAAATTAAAAACTCTGTGAATATCTAGTGTTATTTCAGAAAGAAAGCAAAAACAAAAAATACTCTGAAGTACTGTTTTGGGTCTGTAAAAGAAAACTTGTCAACACATATTAGAATTTCAAACGAGCCTATTCTCTGTATCAGAAATTTAACTCTAGCCATTATTCTTACAAATCCAATAAAAGAAGTTCACAAACATGAATTAACCTAGTGAATACTTCAATTCCTGGTACAGGGTAAATGTTAAATAATTACTTTTCAATATTAAACAAATATTCTTGATTAAATAAACTATATATGTTAGTTTATTATGGAATAAATTAGAATTGATTAACATATTCAGGAACAGTATAATAGATTGCAAATAATATTGATTATGTAGATCACTATATATATTTACATGGAAATATATCTAGGGGATATTTTGCTAGAACAAGCTTCTAGAGAATAATGGGTAAAATACGTTAAATTGTGTTACAGGGATAAAGAGATATTTGTAATAATATTAATAAAAAATGTTAAGTTAATATACCAAAACCAAACCAAACCTGTTGCTGTCAAGTTGATTCCAATTCACAGTGATCCTAGAGAGCATAGTAGAACTGCCCCAAAGGGTTTCAAAGGAGCAGCTAGTGGATTTGAACTGCTGACCTTTTGATTAGCAGCTGAGCTCTTAATCATTGCACCACCAGGACTTTAAGTTAATAGTAGGTGGATAATACCTTATTCTTGTAAGTTTTTGTATTTGGGAAATTTATCATGTTGGAACCCTGCTGGTACAGGGGTTAAGAGTTTAGCTGTTAACCAAAAGGTCGAGAGTTTGAATCCACCAGCAGATCCTTGGAAACTGTATGGTGCAATTCTACTCTGTCCCATAGGGTTGCTATGAGTCAGAATCAACTCTCAGCAATGTATTTTTTGTTGTTGTTGTTTTATTTATCATGTTATTATAGTAAAAAATAAAGCTATTATTATCTTGAAAAAATCTCATATCATTGAATCTGATGCTTTCCCAAAATAGTACACAGTATTTTATGCAAATAACATGCATGTTATGTATTTTTACAAATCACATTATTTTTATAAGACCACTATACTGATATTTTTTTACATGTTACTGCCTTTAATTTCAATTTCTTTTTCCTGTCCAGTGGATTTAATGTTCCTGCAATAAAACTGATATCATGGAGACTTCATTTAAAGTACATATTTTCCTAAATCCAGTGCAACCAATGGTGAACTGAACAGGCTCATGATGAAATGGGACTTCATGTTGAAACCAAAGAGTATGAAAGCACGAAGAGCTAGAAATCGTTGTTGTTATTGTTAGGTGTGGTCGAGTTGGCTCCAACTCATAGTGACCCTATGTATAGCAGAATGAAACACTGCCCAGTCCTGCTCCATCCTCACAATCATTGTTATGCTTGAGCCCATTGTTGCAGCCACTGTGTCAATCTATCTAGTTGAGGGTCTTCCTCTTTTTTGTTGACACTCTTTTACCAAGCATGATGTCCTTCTCCAGGCACTGATCCCTCCTGATAACATGTCCAAAGTATGTGAGACATAGTCTCGACATCCTTGCTTCTAAGGAGCATTCTGGTTGTACTTCTTCCAAGACAGATTTATTCATTCTTTCGGCAGTTCATGATTATATTTAATATTCTTCACCAACACCAGAATTCAAAGGCATCAATTCTTCTTTGGTCTTCCTTATTCATTGTCCAGCTTTCACATGCATATGAGGCAACTGAAAACACCATGGCCTGGGTCGGGCCCACCTTAGTCTTCAAGGTGATATCTTTGCTTTTTAACACTTTAAAGAGGTCTTTTGCAGAAGATTTGCCCAATGCAATATGTCTTTTGATTTCTTGACTGCTGATTTCATGGGTGTTGATTGTGGATCCAAGTAATATGAAATCCTTGTCAACTTCAATCTTTTCTTTGTTAATCATGATGTTGCTTATTGGTCTAGTTGTGAGGATTTTTGTTTTCTATATTTTGAGGTATAGTCCATACTGAAGGCTATGGTCTTTGAACTTCATCAGTAAGTGCTTCAAGTCCTCTTCACTTTCAGCAAGCAATGTTGTGTCATCTGGATAAGGGAGGTTGTGATCCTAGTCCTAAAACTACAAAAACAAGATGTTGTTTATATTTTATTGCTTTTAAACTGAAACATAATTTTTGATAATCAATGTCTTTGAAATCAACAAATGAAAGTCACCAGAAGAAATTGTTTTCATCTTAAAATAGGACATTTTAGTTTATTATTCATCACCATCACCATCATTATCCAACTCCCAGAGCCCTCATCACTATCATCATCGAAATATCTCAGAACTGCCTGCAGACATTCTTCTATGACTTCTGAAGTGATGTCATCATTCTCACTGCTTTTGGTTCTTCATTTTCATCATTGGTATTTTGCTGGTACACAATCCCAGACTTTCTGAAGCTGTTACGGTGGTTTCTGGGGTTATTTTCCTCCAAACAGAAGCCACCCACTTGCAGACTTCTGTAACCTTTGCCCATTTCTGTTGCCCTGATGGTGTGAACTCATGAATCCCAGACTGCATCCATTCATCCCACTCTCTTCTCAAGAAAGTCTTGAAAGGGTGGTTGACTGCTATATCTAGCAGCTGCACCTTGTAGGTAAGTCCACCAGATATGGCTGCTATATGTGCACCAATTGAGTTAATATAATTTTGAATGTTCTTATCTTTGTGAGCAGCCGTGGGATCGAAAATTAGTATAATACTTCTTCAAAAAGAATCTCCACTGACTGGCCCTATAACATTTATCTACTTATACTTTCATAATATCACAGTCCATCCATCCCTTCTTATTACAGTGAATAACCACACTGGTGAGCAGTTTTTCATGGGACAGGATAACTCTCTTGAAAATCACCATTGGTTTTCATTTCACCCCACTTGCAGTGCAATCAAGGCTACAGTGAAGCAAGCCCTCTCTTGCCCAGTGGTTGCAATGGCTACAGATGTCTTACCTGAAGCAGGTACAATCCTGGTGGTTGGAATGTACAAAGACATTGGAACCTCATCCATATTAATTATGCCCATTACACAGATACCTAGTTCAGAGATTTCTTTGGTGACAAATTCCCTTTTGCTCTCAGTCATCCAGAAGTTGCTGGCCTACAGTGGTTCTCATTGTCAAGGAAAGGCCATTCCTTTTCATGAATTTAGAAATCCAAGTGAAACTCGTCTTGAAATCTGGGATTCTTCTTTTGTTTTCCAGAAGCTTAGCTTTGATCTGAATTGCAACAGTAAAGACAGCTTAATTTTGTTCCCTTTGAGAAATAATACACTTTTTCAAATCACCAACTCAGGCCATTTTGCTTTGGGTCTAGAGTGTGTGTGTTTTCGTAGATTCGTTTTTTCCAGTTCTTTTTCTCCTTTCTCCATTCCTGTATGGACCACCCTCCAACCTCGAACTCTCTCGCTGCTGTTCCTTTGCTTATTTCTTCCTCCCTTACAATGACTTTGAGTTTGAAGGTGGTGGTATAGGACTTTCGTTTAATTCCTGACATGCTCTTAAGGGTTCTAAGATTTAGATTTATAAACTGAAAAAAAATGTGTACAATATAATCGATAAATGGCTGGTTCTAGTAAAGAGATTGCAAAATTCAAATGTGAGTGAATAAGAAGCAATGTTCTTTTTATATGCTTACAAGAATATGGCTAAGATGACTCATGATCATTGATCAAAAACATTGGTGCTAATAAGACATAATTAGACTATGAAATAAGCCAACCTATTATAGCTTAACAGTTCCACTTAAGATGGTCTGGTAAGGTTTTCACGTTCAACTGTTGAGCCTAGAGTGATCGTGTATCAGTTTTGCATTGTTTACTCCTCCAATTAAAAGCCAGAGTCAGAAGACAACTGTGATAATTGTCATTGTAGATTGAATAGAGATTCCTATTGATAGGTATTCCATGTCATTTATGCCATTGCAGGCTTTACTTTGTTTATGCTTCCACATGATAGCACATGGTTTATAGACAGGCTTCAATAGTCTTAAGAATCTAATTGATGACTCAAAAGTGACAGGAATATAATTACCAACTTAAATTAATAGAAAAAAATGCACAGTTTCAATGGTTTATTTTCTGATTACTGAGGTGCTACCAAACTTAATCCATGACTTGTTGACTTCATGGTTATACCTTTATTATACAAACATGATTGATCAAAAGTAACATTTTTGTACTATTGAATGAGGGTGAATAAGGCCAAAATTCACTTCTGGAAATGTCACAAGACATACACGGTATATGCACGGGTGTGCTATGCCAGGCGTTTTTACTTAATTTCATCATTTCCATGCATTATATGTGTGTGCACTATTTACATAGGTGTGTTATTTGCAAAAAATGTGGTATACAAATCAAGCACAAAATTATTCATAAAAATGAGACAATGACACACTATTATCTTTTGGGGTAATAGAAAATATTGTGAAACAATTTAGCACACCCAACTTTTAACAATGAGGTTATTTATAATATTTCCAAGATATTTCTAAGGAGATCTAAGTAATTATTTGCCCTAGGAAATCCTGGTGGTGTAGTGGTTAAGTTCTATGTCTGCTAGCCAAAAGGTTGGCAGTTCAAATTCACCAAGCACTCCTTGGAAACTCTATGGGGCAGTTCTACTCTGTCCTGTAGGGTCAATATGAGTCGGAATAAACTTGACGACACTGGTTTTAAGTAATTATTTGAATATGACCTGGTTATAAACTGTGAACAATGAAAGATGACTTTAAACCAACCATATAGATAAGAAAATGTATAGGAATCAATCAGCCACTTTATGACATTTCCTTGTAATAATGAAGTATCATTAATAAAGTATTAAAAAGCTCATCTACTTGTTTTTTAGATTGTTTACATACAGAGTCACTGTGATTTATTCCTTGTCTTTCCGAAAATTTCCTTACAGCAGAAAATCCCAGGGAAGAAAGAAGAGTAATTCTGCCTCAAGTTTTGCCTCAGTGGGTTCTCTCGATTTTTTGGTTGGTTGTTTTTTATTTTTTATTTTTATTATTTTTATTACTCATTATACATTATATCTGTAATCTTGCTAATAAATGTAATTAAATCAGAACAGTAGCTGCCAAAAAGTTTTTTAAAAGTCTATTTTCACTGAAATTTTAGCAACAATCTATTTTTAGTGTCCATGAGTTTTCGAGATCAACCATTCTGCTGTGAGTGGTCTGTCACTTCTATTATTTGGCACACGTATAATGTAGGTGCTCGCTTGTGTTCAAATATTGCTATCCCAACCATTTTGAAGCCCCAGCATTATAAAGCAAAAGTATTCTATAATATTCAACTTGGAAAATGTTAACATGATATTGTGATGTACCTATCATGAAAGAAAAAGCAAAACAACTCTGACATTGCACAGCAATGCAGAGTTTAAATGCTGTGCCATAATGAGAAACAAACAAACAAAAACATTTATAGACAGGATCAAACTTCATGCCCTTTTAATTAGTATTAATTATGACAGTTTTATTACATGAAACTTGATCAGCAAAATGAACATTCCTTCCTAACAGTTTGGTCTCCTTAAGATTCTGCAAGCCATCATATAACACATAGGTAAATGGAGTTCTCAACAGCTATATGAGTACTTCATAGCTTAAAGAATATAACAATGTAAATTTGACGAGTATTTTAAAGTCGTCTCAGTGAGAATACGTCCATTTTCCATGCCAAATACAGCCTGAGAGAGTAACGTCTCTCAAAACCAAAAAAAACCCTGTTGCCAACCAGTCAATCCCGACTCATAGTGATCCTACAGGCAGAGAACTGCCCCATAAGGTTTCCATGGAGTGGCTAGTGGATTTGAACTGCAGACCTTTTTGTTAGCAGCCTGAGCTCTTAACCACTGCACCACCAGGGCCCTGTAATGTCTACCAGAGTTTTATATTATGATTTATATTGAAGTCATAAGAAAAATACTGAATTAAATAAGAAAGTTAAGGAATCTACTTTTTAATGAAACAGTCAAGAAAACTTAGAGATAACACTATAAAAAATTATATATTATTAGCTAAACTTCAAAATAAGAAACATTAAGTGAGGTACCATAAGAAACAATGTTTTCAACAATATATTATTACATCTTATGATTAACAATACATACAGTATAGCATAATGGAATAGATTTGAAATACATACTTCTCAAAGTACTATTATCTATATGTTTGTAGTTCTTAATATTACGCTGTTGCATGATACACTCTATATTTTTCTATGTCAGCTTTACACTTTAGGAGCAAATTAATAATCTACTTCATATGGAGGTTAATGAAGCCAACTTCCTCCAAAATTATTATATTAAGATTTGACATTCATCCAATAACATGCATAAATATTTATTGAACTTTCTGAAATATGCTTAAGAAAAACTAAGTTGGAAATATTCTGACAACTACCTTTAAGGATCTAAAGAGCATCTGTGAGGACACAGAGTTCATTGATTAACATAATATAAAATAAAAGTTTATAATTTTTAACTTAAAACATTCAACATTAATACATTCTAGAATGTCATTATATTTGTGAACTGACATGAGTGTGTGTGTGTGTGTGTGTGTGTGTGCGCGCGCGCATGTGTGTGTGTGTGTGTGTCCCTATGCCAGAACTTCTTGATGGCTAGATTATGATATTCATCTTTTAATGGTATAGCATAGTTCCTGGTCATTTAACTTGATTCATGTGTATTTGCTAAATTAAATAATTGTTTTTGATACTTGAGTAGCAAAACGAACAACAACAAGAAAACAATTTTTAAGATAAAATTGAAAAAGGAAAGAAAAACTCTTAAGATGTAAGACAATTAACTGAGGATTTACAAAAATTTTTCTACACAATAAAATTTTTCAAATTACAAAATATTATTGAGCTTCAAAATTATGATTCTCTAAAATCAAAGAAAAATTAACAGTAAGTGGCATAAATTTGTTAAAGTATATTAAATAAACAATAGAAATTTTGGAAATTCAGCTCAATTTTAAATGGGAGAAATATGATTGATGTGCTCTACTTTTTAAACATGACACTGCAAAAAAAAACTCAACTATGAATTTAAGATGAGTATGCTTTCACTCTTTCTGAAACATTTTGTTGGCTAGATCTCTTTTGTGATGCTCTGATTGGGAAGGATGTGTCCAGTTTCTGTTTCCCTAGCAAGCATACTTGTTAGAACATCCTCAGTGACCAGAGCACCAGCACTAACAAGTTTTATTAACTTATCTCATTCTTAATATTTACCTGTAGTATGAAAAACTTGTTGCAGCTAGCTAGAGAAAAGCTCTTATTGGACTTCAGGGATTAAAGTTACTGGGAAGTAAACGACAAGTTAATTCCCACAGCTTTTGCAAAAGGCAATTTTCACTATTACCAAAGAATGCATAATCTGCCAAATTACCCCACATTTCTTTCTAAATTATTGACAAGGCTTATGATTATTTTTGCTGAAGAAATCGACCCTTGGAGAAAGATTTTTAGCTATTTCTTGAGGTAGCTGTAGACAACTTTTTAAGAAGAGGATTCTGTCACCTTTTCATTGGTTGCATTTATCATTTTTCTAGCTTCTTTTGCTGAGAGATCAGGGAATGCTACAGCCTTATCCAGTTGACTCCTTCCATATTGTCTAGGGAACACTCATTAGTGTATACTATATGTGATATATCCTTCTGCTCCATTATCTTAGTCTTGAGTTTCTCTCCTTGAACCTTTTAAAGTTTAGCATTGTTTATATCCCCCTGGCCTTTTGACAAAGGTTTATGTATGTGTTTCATCTGTCACAATATATTATATATCCCTTTACGAGACTGAAATTACAATTGATCGGCTAATTCCACTGTTCCATTCTTTACTTCCCCCTCCCCAGAACTCTGCTGGGTAACTATAGAGGTAAGGAGTCCAGTAGATTATAAAAATCCTTGAAATTTTCTATGGTATTGCCAACTAACAAATAAAGAAGAAATCATGGGCATAAGGATCTTTTCTCTTTGTGAAACTTATTTTATGCCACAAAGTCAGTGTATACGTTATACAAAAACTGGCTTGTCATTCACTGGCTTTTTAATTCAGTTTCTATACTAATAATTCTTAGGTTGGTCTGACAGAGTAAAATTCCATTAGCAATTCTGAGCCATATTTGCATTTTTCCTTTTATTCATATTAAATGCCATTTTAAATGTAATGGTTTGTTTTACAATGGCAGTATGACTTTAGCCAGGAATTTCAGTTATTGTAACCAATTGTGAACAAATAAGTTTGTGCTTATTACATGCTTTCTAAAACACACTTTTTGATTAGTTCCCTATTTGCAAATGAGGACTAATGAGAGCCTTTCTTAAGTAAAATAAGCAGGTAAGTTGTCTTTCTTGTTGAAAAAATTGATTAAAAAATGTGATGGAGTATATGGAGTCTCTGGGAGGCACAGATGGTTAAATTCTCAACAGGTAACCCAAAGGTTGGTGGTTCAAACCCACCCAGAGGCACCTCAAAAGAAAGGCCTGGAAATCTACTTCTGAAAAGTCAGAGCCTTGAAAATCCTATGGAGTACAGTTCTACTTTACTATACCTGCGGTTGCCAGGAGTCAAAATCAACTCCAGGGCAAATGTTTTTCTTTTTCTTTTTTTTTTTTTTTGGTATGATATAGTAAAGTAATAGAGATAGTTAGAGTACAGGCTACAGAGTCATATTGTCTGATTGAATTCCAGCTCTGCCACTTAGTAGCTATGTGACCTTGGCCAAAGTAGCTAGTCTTTCTTTAAATACTGTTATCTGTAAAATGAAGATGATAATAGCACCTAGATTATCATAGAGTTGTTGAACTAATAAAATAGTTGCTACATATCTTAGTAGCATTTATAGCATAGAGTGAATAATAGTTATCTATATTTATTGTTGTTATTACTATTATTAATGGTATAACAAAGTAGATAGAGTATGACATGGAAAGATACATAGAACAGTAATTGACAGTAAGTGCTCATATTGCATGTTAATTGTAATTTTAGCAAAAATGAGATTATTAATTGGAGAGTTAGGGAAAGTCTCATAGAGAACAAAAGGTGTAGATGTCTTAAAAATTGAGTAAGTCTTTTAAAGATGGACAGACAATTCCAGATAGTATAAAAGGCTTGAGCAATATTAAAGAAAGAATAAGAATATGCAGCCTAAGAGACAATTTAACTTAATGAAAAACATTTCAAAGGTGATTCAAATGTCCAAGAAACCAAGAAAAAATGATGATATAATCACTGATAGAAAATATTAAATTTAACAAAGAGAGTCTCATTTGAAGGAAGAATATAGATTTTAAGTATCAAGGGACAACTATGTGGAGATATATTATGCAGGTTTTTAAAAGACTCTACAATAAAAAGAATTTTCATCAGACCCAGGATTATAAAAGGTACAAGAGACATACTTTCCAAGGAAAATATTTGAAAAGCACAAGGATATTACTAATTTCTTGGAGACACATCTAGAGCTGAGGACAATAGAGAAAATGATAATCAGAAAAAATTTCTCAAGTTAAAAAAAACTGTCTTAGTTATAGTATAGTGCTGCTATCATAGAAATACATCAAGTGGATGACTTTAACAAATAGAAATTAATTCTCTCACAGTTTAGGAGGCTAGAAGTCTGAACTAAGGGTGCTGGCTCTAGAGGAAATCTTCCTCTCTCTGTTGGCTCTGGAGGAAGATCCTGGTCTCTTCTGAGCTTCTGCTCCTGGGCAGTCTTAACCTGCCTTGTCATCTCTCTTCCCCCAATTCTGCTCCTCTGGCTTGCTTGTTCAAGCTCTTTTAGATCTCAAAAGAGATTGACTCAAGCAAGACACACCCTACCTTAATCTTGCCTCATTCACATAACTAAGGGAACCCATTCCCAAATGGGATTATAACCACAGGCATAGAGGCTAGGATTTACAACACATATTTTGGGGGGCGGGGAGCACAAATCAATCCATAACACTATACTTTTCATTTTTCTACCTCTGCAGTTTCCACCAGTCATCTTAATCACAAACGATTGCCAATTTTGACAGATTACTAGTTCACACAATACCAGTGAGTGAAAAATCCCACAAAACACTGTTTTAATTTTATAGTAGTATTAATTCTGATGGTTTTCCTTATTAAATTTTTAAGCATCTTAAACTACTTCGAAAAGTAAAAAAAAAAAAAAAAAAAAAAAATTGAAAGCTTAAAGAGCATTTACTAATTTAAAAAGTTGTTTGTGTATATATATATGTGTGTATACATATACATATATATATATATATATATATATACAAAAAAAAAAAAAAACCTGTTGCCTTTGAGTCAATTCCAACTCATAGCGACCCTATAGAACAGAGTAGAAATGTCCCATAAGCAGCTGGTGGATTCGAACTGTCAGTCTTTTGGTTAGCACCCATAGCTCTTAACTACTGCACCACAAGGGCTCCATATATATATATATATATATATATACACATCTATATACACACACACACATATATGTATATATATTATATATATACACACACATATATGTATATATATATATTTGTTGTTGTTGCTGTTTGGTAGATGCTGTCGAGTCGGTTCCAGCTCATAGTGACCCTATGTACAACAGAACAAAACACTGCCTGGTCCTGTGCCATCCTCACAATTGTTGTTATGCTTGAACCATTATTGTAGCCACTGTGTCAATCCATCTCATTGAGGGTCTTCCTCTTTTTCACTGACCCTCTACTTTACCAAGCATGATGTCCTTCTCCAGGAACTGGTCCATCCTAATAACATGTCCAAAGTATGTGAAATGTAGTCTCGCTATCCTTGCTTCTAACGAGCATTCTGGCTGCACTTCTACTAAGACAGATTTGTTCATTGTTTTGGCAGTCTATGGTATATTCAATATTTTTCACCGACACCAAAACTCAAAGTCATCAATTCTTCTTCTTCAGTCTTTCATATTCATTGTCCATATATATAAATATATATATACACACACACACACATACATATGTATGTATATATGTATATATGTGTATGTGTGTATGCGTATATATATATGTATATATATATAAGCTTTAGTCTCAAATTTAAAAAAAAAAACAAAACAACCCCTTTACCATCGAGTCCATTCCGACTCATAGCGACCCTATAGGACAGAGTAGAACTGCCCCATATAGTTTCCAAGGAACGCCTGGTGGATTCAAACTACCGAAATTTTGGTTAATAAGGATCCACAATATTTATGATGCAATATTTAGAAATAAAGTTATTCATCATGATTTTTGTACATATGCTCACCTGAATCAACATCTCACATGATTCATCTAGTCAATTCTATACATTGGTTAAAAATATATAAGCTTTGAAAATATTTAATAAGAAGCATATTATTTGCTACTGAATGTATGTTTAATCTCATTCAGTACGTTCAAAATTTATTTATTTTTATTTCTCCTCAACCTCTAAAAATGTAGTTTTTGTTACATTTATGTTATTTGTTGTTAGGTTCTGACTCATAGCTACCCTGCATACAACAAAATGAAACACTGCCCAGTCCTGAGGCATCTTCACATTTGTTGTTATGCTTGAGCCCATTGCTGCAACCACTGTGTCAATCCATCTCATTTAGGGTCTTTCTCTGTTTCTCTGATCTTCTACTCTACCAAGCATGATGTCCTTCTCCAGGGACTGGTACCTCCTGATAACATGTTCAAAGAAAGTGAGACAAATCTCAACATCCTTGCTTCTAATGAGCATTCTGCTGTACTTCTTCCAAGACAGATTTGTTCGTTCTTCTAGTAGTCCATAGTATATTCAATATTCTTTGCCAACACCATAATTCAAAGGCATTGATTCTTCTTCGGTCTTGTTTATTCATTGTCCAGCTTTCATATGCATATGAGGCGATTGAAACACCATAGCTTGAATCAGGTGCACCTTAGTCCTGAAAGTGACATGTTTGCTTTTTAACACTTTAAAGGAACTTTGCAGCAGATTTGCCCAGCGCAATGCATAGTTTGATTTCTTGACTGCTGCTTCCATGAGTGTTGATTGTGGATTCAAGTAAAAAGTAAAATGAAATCTTTGACAAATTCAATCTTTTCTCAGTTTATCATGATGTTGCTTATTGGTCCAGTTGTGAGGATTTTTGTTTTCTTTATGCTGAGCTGTAATCCATACTGAAAGTTGTAGCCTTTGATCTTCATCAGTAAGTCCTTCAAGTCCTCTTCATTTTCAGCAAGCAAAGTTGTGTCATCTGCATATCGCAGGTCGTTAGTGAGTCTTCCTCCAATTCTGATGCCCTGTTCTTCTTCATATAGTGCAGCTTCTCGGGTAATTTGCTCTGCATACAGATTTAATAAGTATGGTGAAAGGATGCAACCATGACACACAGATTTCCTGACTTTAAACCATGCAGTATCCCCTTGTTCTGCTTGAAATATTGCCTCTTGGTCTAAGTACAGGTTCCTCATGAGCACAATTAAGTATTCTGAAATTCCTATTCTTCACAATGTTATCCATAATTCATTACGATCCACACAGTCAAATGCCTTTGCATTGTCAATAAAACACAGGTAAACATCGTTCTCTTGTTCTCTGCTTTTCAATCATAAACCATCTCATATCAGCAATGTTATTCCTTGTTCCACATCCTCTTCTGAACCCAGTTTGAATTTCTGGCAGTTCCCTGTCAATGTAACCGCTGCAACCACTTTTGAATGATCTTTAGCAAAATTTTACTTGTGTGTGATATTAATGATATTGTTCAATAATTTCCACATTCTGTTGGATCACCTTTGTTTGGAATGAGTACAAATATGGATCTCTTCCAGCCGGTTTGACAGGTAGCTGTCTTCCAAATTTCTTGACATAGACAAGTGAGCACTTTCAGTGCTTCATCTGATTGTTAAAACATCTCAATTGGTATTTCTTCAATTTCTCAGGCCTTTTTTTGCCAATGCCTTCAGTGCGGCTTGAATTTCCTCCTTCAGTACCATCGGTTCTTGATCATATGTTACTTCCTGTAATGGTTGAATGCCGACCAATGCTTTTTGGTACAGTGACTCTGTATTCCTTCCATCTTCTTTTGATGCTTCCTGCATCATTTAGTATTTTCCCCGCAGAATCCTACAATATTGCAACTCGAGGTTTGAATTTTTTCTTCAGTTCTTAAACTTGAAAAATTCCGAGAGCGTTTTTCCCTTTTGGTTTTCTGTCTCCAGGTCTTTGCCCATTTCATTATAATACTTGATTTTGTCTTTTCGAGCTACCCTTTGAAATCTTCTGTTGAGCTCTTTGACTTCATCATTTCTTCCTTTCACTTTGGCTACTCTACATTCAAGGGCAAGTTTCAGAGTCTCCTCTGACATCTATTTTGATCTTTTTTCTTTCTCTCCTGTTTTTTTAATGGCCTCTTGCTTTCTTCATATATGATGTCCTTGATGTCATTCCATAACTCGTGTGGTCTTTGATCATTAGTGTTCAATGCGTCAAATCTATTCTTGAGATAATCTCTAAATTCAGGTTGGATATACTCAAAGTCATACTTTGGCACTCGTGGGCTTGTTTTAGTTTTCCTCAGCTTCAACTTGAACTTGCAGATGAGCAAATGATGGTCTGTTCTGAAGTAGGCTCTTGGCTTTCTTCTTAATATAGTCATATAATATGTAATAGCAATTATACTATTGGCATATTGTCAGTTGCCTAGTTCTGTAACTGAATATTTTTGGAATTTTTCACTAGCTACTTCGTTTCCTAATTACTAGACATAGGCTCTGAAATACATAAACGTAGTACTTCTAGTTGTAAAATTTTAAGATTCTATGTAATTGTTTAGTTGTTTATTAGGTGATATAGACTTCCCAGATCAAACAGCTAGGTGACTGCATATTCCTTCTACACATAGGTTAGTCTTGATTAATTTTGACATCTTCGGGCAACTTTATTAGAAAGAATTAGTCTAAGGCCTTCCAAAGATGACAACTAAATTGCTAGTCTAATAATATTCATGTTTTATACACGATAGTAGTAACTTTCAAAACAAATGCATTTAGAATGGAAATATTGGTGAAAATATTCAGGGTAACATGGTTCACATACATTAGTTTATATCATACAAACTGTGATTTTAAAAACTCATGAAATTTTAGAAAATATTGATATAAAAATACAAATAATTCAACTATCATACCAAAAGTTAGGGAATTAAGTCATGGCATATCTCTATACATCTCTTCTTCTGTTCTTTTTTCCCTACTATGATGCCTTTTTGCCTCTTTTCAATACATTTATATTGTTAAGATTAAAAATCATGGAAGTATTTGAGAAAAAAATAGAGAAGTTTAAACTGGTTAATTTTATGTGTCAACTTGCCTAGTCTATGATTCTCAGCAGTTTGATCACATACTGTATTGGCTGCTGTTTTGTAATGCAATACAAGGCAACACAGTGCAACAGAAGCAACACAATGCAGTGCAATGCAACTCAATGCAATGTAACATAATGTAATGTAATCACCTCCCAAGATGTGATCCGATGTGATCATCTGATCAGTTGAAAGGTGAGTTTCCTTGGGGGTGTGGTCAGCCTCCAGAATATAAACGGATATGCTGTCAGAACTCTCTCTCTAAATCCTGCACTCTTCTCTTCACCTGGATTTCAGATCTTAGGATGTAAGCCTTCAGAAGTCTCCAGCCTTCTGCCTGACCTGGAGATTTTAGATTTACCAGGCCCCTCAATCCCATGAGCTAGCAGAAGTCAACACCCTCCAGCCTGATCTATATATTTGGGACTTGTCAGCTCCCACAATTGTGTGAGACATTTTCTTGAAGTAAATTACTACATATATTTTTATATGTATACACATCTCACTGGTTTTGTTTCTCTAGAGAATCAAACTAAGACAGCATATTTCAAGGCATTCTATTCCATCTGTCTTTGACATCTGTTTATATTATACATTTTTAAAAAAAAAAACAAAAAAACATTCCTGTCGCGATGACTCCAACTGATAGTGACCCTACAGGACAGAGTATAACTACCTCATAGGATTTCCAAGGCTGTAATCTTTATGAAATCAGACTGCCACATCTTTCTCCCGTGGATCATTTGGTGGACTTGAACTACCGACCTTTCAGTTAGCAGCCGAGTGTATTATTCACAGATGTTCATAGAATTTAGATATTTAGAATTTCTTTCTTTTTTTTAAGGGCAAATAACATGACTTCTACCAGTGGTGTTGTTAGAGTTGATGTCATTCAGTGTGGTAACTCATTGTGTCCCCCCCCGCCATGGACCTTCTCCAGTACCATCATACAGAATCCTTAGTAATGTTTATTATCAGTTTTAATCATAGAATAATATGTGATAAACATAGTTGTAAGTTGTCTAAATGTAATATTTATTAGATTACATGAATATGATCAACAAAATTGTTTTGTAAAATATTTCTACATTGAATTACAACAGTTATTAGTAACTGAACAGAAGACTTATTTGATTTTTCTCCTTTTCCTTGAATTACTACTTTATTCTCAAAAAAGTTATTGATATAGGTTCACAAATAATAATTAACACAATATTGTGGCTTAAACATCAGAAAATTTGACAAAATCAACGACTATAAAAATATCAGCCACAACAAAAACAACAGTGTCTGCTTGTAGCACTTGCAGAGGAAACCACGCATGCTTAGTATCATTGTAATTGGGTAACAATGACCACTTTGACCGGTGTGCAATAGAATGTTCAAAAAGTAAATTAGCATAGAGTTTTAGCATTGTAGGCGTATTGATACATTTATCTGGGCTTGCAAAAATTGTTTTTGTTTTTATAACTAACCTGAGGAATATTTTTATAGAAAATAATAAATTTCTGCTGAAACACTGTGCAAAAATTTAATAGACAGTCATTTTGGTGTCATCCCTTCTGATTGTCACCCAGTGTGATCATCATCCCCATCACCCCCTAGTGAAGTCACTGTTTCTACCTTCATTGAATTAGTTGATATGTCTAGCATAATGTCAGTGTACAAAAATTATTCAGTAAATACTTTTTTTTAATATTATCCTGGTAGAACATAAGCAGCTCTACTTATTTTATTCCCAAGTATTATTAAACAGTTTAATATATCCGATTGAGAACTTCAAGATTATTTTTTAGAAAAAAATATGTTATACTAAATGCTAAGGTATAATAAATGCTTCTTAGTAATTACAGAAAGAGTCTTGGTGTGCAATGGTTAAGCACTGGACTGCTAATCGAAAAGTTGGAGGTTTGAACCCACCAGCTGCTTCATGGGAGAAAAGACCTGGCAATCTGCTCCCATAAAGATTACAGCCTAGGAAATCCTATGGGACAGTTCTCTTCTGTTCTATGGGGTTGCTATGAATTGGAATCAACTCCAGGGCACACAACAACAACAGTAATTACAGATATTTTCACTTCGATTAGCGTTTATGAGTAAACCTTATTGAGATCATGCAAAAACAAAAATCTAACTTAAACATACCTCAAATAATTATTTCCAAGTAAATCATAATAGGAGATCTTTTCAAGAGGTGAATTTAGGTATTAATAAAATTAAAAAATAAAGTTGTGATTTATTTCACAAATCATAACTATGTGGAAGAAATTTGATTAGTAGATCACATACATAGAGTAAGACTTGTGCTTAATATTTAGCTTAGATATAAAGAAATATTTTGCTTCTATTAATACCTTTCATATATAGGAAGTTTCTTGTTATTATAAAAAAAGGTAAAATATGAAATAGGAAAAAAACTTCATGAAAAACTAAAATAGTATTGGAGATGAAAGCATGGAGAATGTTCACAGATAAAAATAAATTTGCATAATATAATTTCTGAGTTCGATGTAAAAATATGGTCTCCATACATTCTTTCAGTTATAACATTGAATTTATTACTACAGGTAATTTGAAACAATTTGAAGAAAAAATTATTGCAATATAAATTCTAAATTATACAAAGAACTTACATGCTTTGTGGAATTTTTGTTTAACATCATGAATAGTCGATTTTTGTGTCACCTGAGAAGAAAAAACAAAAATAGAGAATTAGAAGAAAAAAATTCCAAAGCTACTTTTTCTTTATACATTTAAGATGAAAAAATATTTTAATATGTTTAAAAGTAAAATACTATACAAAAACAATCATTTTTGCTTTGTTTTGTTTATTAGTCACTGCAACTTTGACAACTTTAGAACATAGCAAACATGAACTACAAATTTATAAAAAAATATTTATTTTTATAGAATAGCAATGGTGTTATGTGAGTTCATCCAAATTTTTATTTCTAAAATACATTTTTTAATTTTCTCTGCCTAAAATATTCAATTTCTGCTTTTCAGATGGATGAGGCTATCAAACAGAAGTCTGACTAAAGGCACAAGATAGAGGGTAAAAGAATTAATAGGAGATATGCCCGAGGATGTGGAATTGATTTACATGAGCAAAAGAGGAAAATGTTCATATAAGAATATCATGAGAAAAATCACCAATATAAGCTATGTCTGATTAACTATGTTATGAAAATGCCTATTCCAAAATACTATAGTTTCAGTGAAAACCCATATGAGATGTATTAGTTGGATTCTTTAAGTATATAAAGTTTTAATCAAATATTTATACCTAATCCAGTAAAAATAATGTATCCCATATTAGAAAAAGTTCCTTTATTCATAAACTTTTATTTCAATAATTTTTCTTATATCTTTTCCTTCATTTACATTGGAAAATTCTTTAGAGCAAGAGTTGTGTCTTAGTTATCTAGTTCTAAAAAAAAAAAAAACACAACAAAACCCACTGCCTTTGAGTCAATCCCGACTCATAGAGACCCTATAGGGTAGAGTAGAACTGCCCCACAGCATTTCCAAGGAGCGCCTGGTGATTTGAACTGCTGACCTTTTGGTTAGCAGCCATAGCTCTTAACCACTATGCCACCAGGGTTTCCTATATAATTCTGCTATAACAGAAATACCACCAGTGTGTGGCTTTAACAAACAAAAATGTATTTTCTAACAGTTTAGGAGACTGAAGTTCAAATTCAGGGTGCCAGTGTTAGCGGAAGCCTTTCTATGTCAGCTCTGGAGGACACAATTCAATCCATAACATTCTACCCTTTGGCCCCCAAAATTTGCATTCTTGCAAAACACATTCACCCCATCACATCATCTCAAAAGTCTTAAATCTCATCTTCTGAATCATCTAAAACAAATATGAGTGAGACTTTAGGCGTATTGCATTCTGGAACAAAATTCCTCTTTATCTGTGAACCTGTAAAATCTAGAATACAAGTTATCTGCTTTTAGAGAATAATGGTGGAATATAAGGCAGACATTTCCATTACAAATGGGAGAAATTGAAGTGAAAGAAGGATAACTGGCACCAAGCAAGTCCAAAACCCAGCAGAAGAAATTACATTAGCTTTCAAGGCTTTAGAATAATCCTCTGTTCTCTGAACTCATCTAGGTAATGGCTCTACTCTCCAGACTATGGGTGTTGGTCATGCCTGCTGGGTTCTCGTTGGAGGCCACTTGGTCCTGGGCTTCAGCTCCACCTTCAAGGCCCACTTAGACAGCAACTCTGCTGCCTCAGCTTGGGCAGCCCCATTCTCCTAGTCCACCTCCTCGGCCCCAGCAGGCAAGACCCGTTCTTCTGCCCCTTGGACATGTCAGCACTATCCCCTCAGCTTTGAGCAGTGCCCCACCCATCTGGTACTCATGAATGGCAGTCCCCCATGCCAGAACCTAGCTGGTGAAGAGCTGACTCTTTTAAACATAGGAGGCAGTGGTCCCACCCTTTTAAACCCAGAAGGCCATGTTTCTTCAGATCTCTGTGTTGCTCCAGGGATGGTCCTTTTCTTTTTGGGGGGACAACAGATGTTGCTCCTTTGGCCTGTTGCCTGTCTATAGAATCCCAAGAGACAGCATTTTTTCCTTTTGCTCTTTTTCTATCCCCTTTAATCTAAGCTGATGGGTCTTCTGCTGTGGTAGTTAGTTATTTCCATCAGTCTCAGGCTTAATCTCTTTAACAAAAGATTGTGTGGCCACATCCTTAGTGAACATTCTAGGACAAGTGTCCTTAGTTTGTACAAAAGACTTTTCCAAATCTTTAAGTTCTATTTTCATTTTGTACAATTATTTAAGTCCATCTCTTTCCTCTCACATTTTACTATAACAAGCAAGGAGAAGCCATGCAGCCCATTTAAGATCTTGCTTAGAAATCTCATCATTCAGATATCCAAGTTCATCACTTACAAGTTCTAACTTCCACCAAATATTTGAACATAATAAAGACAAGTTCTTTGCCACTGCATAAAAACCATCACGCTTCTTCCTCTGCCAATCACATGTTCATCATTTTCTTTGAAAGCCTCACCAGAAGCACATTTAATGTCTACATTTCTGGCATCATTCTGTTCTTCATGCAGTTACATTCTCTAAGACAATCGAGACTTTATAGCTCTCCTCAGTTCCTTCTGAGCCCTCACCAGAATTGCCTAAGATGTCCATAATTCTACAAACAGTCTTTTCAAGGTAATCTCAGCTTTTACTATTAAGCAAGTTAAAACTCTTCCAGCCTTCCATTACCTAATTCCAAAACATCTTCCACATGGTAGGTGTTTGTTAGACCAGCACCTCCACTTCTCAGTACCAAATTCTGTCTTAGTTATCTAGTGCTGCTGTAACAGAAATACCACAAGTGGGTCCCTATTACAACAAAGACTCAAAAAAACAAGTGAATCGATTATATAAGAAAATCTAGGGGCCCTGAATATCAAAGACAAATCTGAGGAGTCAGACTGAGCATCGGGGGAGGGAGAGACAGTTCAGAAGCAGCAAGGATTTGCCAAACCTGACCTGGTTGGCACCCTGCATGCTGTATCAGCTGGCACGTGTGGGCTGAGGCAAACAGTAGCACTCAGGATGCGTTTTCCACATCAGGAGAAACCCAGAGGCAGAGAGTCTGCTCAAACCTCAGGGAGAAGCAGTGCTGAATTGGCAAAAAGTAAGTACACGCATCTAACCTACCATCTGGATAAAAAAAATTCCTTCCCTGGGGAAGCCAGCACAACTTGTACAAGGAAAGGTCATGGAAGCTCCATAGACACATCCAAACTCCCTTAGGGACTGAATTGCTGGGCCGAGGGCTGTGGGGACCATGGTCTGGGGGAACACCTAGCTCAATTGACATAACATAGTATATAAAGATAATGTTCTACATTCTAACTTGATGAGTAGCATCTGGGGTCTTAAAAGCCTGTGAGCAGCCATCTAAGATACTCCACTAGTCTCACCCCTTTGAAAGCATAAGAGAATGAAGAAAACAAGATACAAGGGAAAGATTAGTCCAAAGGACTAATGGACCACAACTATCATGGCCTCCACCAGACTGAGTCTAGTACAACTAGATGGCGCCCAGTTACCACCACTGACTGCTCTGACAGGGATCACAACAGACGGTCCCAGACAGAGCTGGAGAAAAATGTAGAACAAACTTCTAACTCACAAAAAAAGACCAGACTTACTGGCCTGACAGAGACTGGAAAAACCGCAAAAAGTATGGTCCTGGGACACCTTTTTAGCTCAGTAATGAAGTCACTCCCAAGGTTTACCCTTCAGCCAAAGATTAGACAGCCTCATAAAACAAAATGAAACTAATGGGGCACAACAACCCAGGGACAAGGACTAGAAGCCAGGAAAGCTAGTAATAGGGAACCCAAGGTCGAGAAGCGATACTGCTGACATGTCGTGGGGTTGTTACCCAAACCTTCATCTAAAGTACAATAAAAAACAAAATTAATTTAAAAAAAAAAAATCCCTTCCCACAGTCAGGAAGAACCTCTCTCCCATTTACTGGCCCCTTCCGTGCTCTGCTCTGAGACCTGGTCTGGCTTTACAGAAGCAGATCAACAGAACTTTCTTCCCAGGTGCCTCTGGATGGGTTTGAACCACCTACATTTTGAATAGTAGTTAAGTGCTTAACTGTTAGCACCATTCAGGGTCTTTTGTGTGTGTGTGTATATATCACATTTTATATCACATCAAATTTTTTTATACATTATAATTACAAATGTGATTAAAATCAATTTTTTTCAATTAAAAAGAAAATAAACATTAATTATATCAATTCATTTATTCAAAATATTCACTATAGAAAGTTTTATAAAATACATTCACTTGGATACTGTCCATGTATATATAATTTTAACCCAGTCAATTATGTGAAAATTTAATTCCAGAATACAGTCTAGACAGTATTGATTTTCTGATTATAAAACTAAAGGTAGAAGGAAATGTATGGGGAAGGGATTTTTTAATATCTAATATATTCATGCATAAATTTTGCAATTTTTCTCTCATTCTCACATTGTAGTCATATAATAAATAATTTTAGCAGACATTCTAAGGCTAAATACCTGATTTTTGCATCTGCTAAATGGAATTAATTATTTTTTAGTGACTAGTATATTATCTACTATCAAGCCATTTCATTTCTGTTTAATATGAAAATAGTAAGTCTTCATATATTATCTACTGAAATAAATGGAAATTTCAACATTCTTGTTTTGTATCTTGGAGCTTAAAATGATGAAGTATAGAAAATATAAAAGAAAACTGAAAATTGTATGTAGAGTTTGATTTTCTAACAAAATACAAACAGCAAAAATGTTATACAAATTTTAAAATAATTCAGGAACTGAGATCATGCCTAACTTTTCATGGAGAATACTCTTTTTAGAATATTTTTAAAATGCATGTTTTACAGACTAGATAATATTTTAGGTCTAGAAGGGATCATAAAGATCAGAGTTTAAAACACATTTTTAAGATTAACATAAAGCCTAGCAATATCAACACTTATAATGGTTTCCTACAAAATTTTGACCATGCTTTCCTATTGCAAGTTTTTGAAGCCAAAAAAAAAAAAATCTCTACAATTAAAAAAATTTGCATATAACTTGGTTTTATTAAAATAAGGACGCTCAAGCCATGTTTAATGAAATGGTTTCTGTATAAATCATAAGGAAGCATTTCAAATGACATAGTATGGACTATGATCAAACTGATAAGTAATCATAAAACATTCTGTTAAAATCATTCAGTTTTTTCCCCTAATAGTCACAGTATTATTATGAAAATTAACTCCTGTGTGAAGAGTGTAGCAAACAAATGAATAATGTTCTATTTCCCATTTATAATAATTCAGCTTCATGATCATAGGAAAACACTAAGTTCGAATATTTATAACTAAACAATGTATATTATGTTGTAAAAAGTTGACTTTTCCATAAATATAAAAAAATCTACATTACTAATACAGTACATTAAAATGTGAATGTGGATAACGCTGGAAAGAAAATGAAAATGTCCGTGTGGTATATCTTAAATACAGCTTGAATTTTTTAAAGTATAGTCTATAAAATATTTCAGAGTAGAAATTAAGTAGCAAAAATTCCTATTAATGATCAGATTTTTTTGGAATAAGTATAAAATTGTAAGATGTTAAAAGATTATAGATTACAATATAATTGGTCGACACTTGTTGATTAATACTGACAATGACAAGTACATTTACCAAAATCTCTTTTCCAGCAGTAATAGTAGGGAAAATGGTCTTTACACCTGCTTTCAATTTATAATACCATGAACTGTATTTTGAAAAAAAGTCTCAAATATAGTGAAAATACCACAAGAAGTTAAAACTAAGAATAGGCTCAGTAGTAGTAGGATTATGCTGTTGTTTGGTGCTGTCAAGTCAGTTCTGATTCATAGTGACCCTATGAACAACAGAACAAAACACTGCCCAGTCCTGTGCCATCCTCACAATCCTTGTTATGTCTGAGCCCATTGTTGTAGCCACTGTGTCAATCCATCTCTTTGAGGGGCTTCCTCTTTTGTGCTGCCTTCTACTTTACCAAGCATGATATCCTTCTCCAAGGACTGATTCCTCTGGATAACGTGCATATATTGTGAGACATAGTCTCTACACCCTTGCTTCTAAGGAGCATTCTGATTGTACTTCTGCCAAGACAGATTTGTTCATTCTTTTGGCAAACATGGTATATTCAATATTCTTCGTCAACACCATAATTCAAAGGCATCAATTCTTCTTCCATCTCCTTATTCATAGTCCAGCTTTGGCATGCATATGGGATGAATGAAAACACCATGGCTTGGGACAGGTGCACCTTAGTCCTCAGAGTGACATCTTTGCTTTTTAACGCTTTAAAGAAGTCTTTTGCAGCAGTATTGCCCAATGTAATAAGTCCTTTGTTTTCTTGACTGCTATTTTCATGGGCATTGATTGTGGATTCAAGTAAAATGAAATCCTTTACAACTTCAGTCTTTTCTCCGTTTATCATGGTGTTACTTATTCGTCGAGTTGCGACGATTTTTGTTTTCTTTATGTTGAGTTGTAATCCATACTGAAGACTAGAGTCTTCGATCTTCATCAGTAAGTGCTTCAAGTGCTCTTCACTTTCAACAAGCAAGGTTGTGTCATCTGCATATCGCAGGTTGCTAATGAGTTCCTCCAATCCTGAGGCCCTGTTCTTCTTCATATAGTCCAGCTTCTTGGATTATTTGCTCAGCATACAGAATGAATAAGTATGGTGAAAGGATACAACCCTGATGCACACCTTTCCTGACTTTAAACCATGCGGTATCCCCTTGTTCTGTTCAAAGGACTTCTTCTTGGTCTATGTATAGGTTCCTCATGAGCACAATTAAGTGTTCTGGAATTCCCCTTCTTTGCAATATTATACATAATTTGTTATGATACACACAGTCAAATGCCTTTGCATAATCAATAAAACACAAGTAAACATCTTTCTGGTATTCACTGCTTTCAGCCATAAGCCATTTGACATCAGCAATGATCCCCTTGTTCCACATCTTCTGAATCCAGTTTGAATTTCTGGCAGTTCCCTGTTCATGTACTGCTGCAACCACTTTTGAATGATCTTCAGCAAAATTTTACCTTGTGTGTGATATTAATGATATTGCTCAATAATTTCCTCATTCTGTTGGATCACCTGTCTATGGAATAGGCATAAATATGAATCTCTTCCAGTCAGTTGGTCAGGTAGCTGTCTTCCAAATTTCTTGGCATAGACAAGTGAGTACTTCCAGCGCTGCATCTGTTTGTTGAAACATCCCAGTTGGTACTCTGTCAATTCCTGGAGCCTTCGTTTTCACCGATGTCTTCAGTGCAACTTGGACTTCTTCCTTTCTTACCATCGGTTCTTGATCAGATGCTACTTCCTGAAATGGATGAATGTCTACCAATTCTTTTTGGTACATCGACTTTGTATTCCTTCTATCTTCTTTTGATGCTTCCTGTTTTGTTTAGTATTTTGTCCATAGAATTTTTCAATAGAGTGACTTTAAGCTTGAATTTTCTTCAATTCTTTCAGCTTGAGAAATGCTGAGTGGTTTTCTATATAGACACACACGTATATATGCATACACAAACAGAAATATAGATTGTGATGACAGTGTTGTCTATATTTCTATTTGTCTACGCATATACTCATTTGTGTATATATAGTATATATGTATATGTAGTATATACATATACATACACACACACCACATATATGCAGATACATATATATATATATATATATATGTATATATATATATACTGGAGACTTGGTTGCGCAGTGGTTAAGACTGCTAATCAAAAGTTCAGCAGTTTGAATCCACCACCAGCTGCTCTTTGGAGACCCTATGGAGCAGTTCTACTCTGTCCTATAGGGTCGCTATGAGTTGGAATCAACTAGACGCTATGGGTTTTTTTATGAGTTAAATGATTAATATTTGTAATACCTATCTACTATTTGGAGCCCTGGTGGCATTGTGGCTAAAAGCTCAACTGCTAACCAAAAGGTTGGAAGTTGAAATCCATCAGCTGATCCATGGAAACCCTATAAGGCAGTTCTACTCTGTCTTAAAGGGTCACTATAAGTCAGAGTTGACTCAAAGCAACAGGTTTGGTTTTTGGTTATATATATACTATATATATATATATATATATATATATATATATATATATATATAATACCTACTATTTTTAGGTAATAAAATTGTGTATTTTATTCCGTAATATTGTGGTGATTGTAAAAATTGCCACAATATTTTGCAGATCCCCCTTTAAAGTAGTGGAGTCTATTTCCCTAATCTTAAATTTAGGCTATCCTTGTGATTTACTTTAACCCAAAGAATATGGTGAAAGTGAGGCTGTGAAATTTGCAAGCCTAAGTTTAAGAGGCCATGTATTTCTACTCTTTCTGATGATACCTGAATCAATCCATTTGAAGAAGCCTAAGCTACCTTCCCAGGTGATGATAGAAACATGGCCCTGTTGCTTCTGTTTCTCCAGCTAATACCCAGATCAGAGTCACTCAGCTTCCAGGCATTAGGCACAGACACTTGTATGAGCCAATCAGAGACAGCAATAGAACTTCTGAGCAGCCACAAGCTAAATTGCCAAATGACAGTATAATGAGCTAAATGTCCTTTGTTGTACACTAAGGTTTTGAGTAGTTTCCTACCAGTAGTAAATAAAACCAAACCAAACATGTTTCCATTGAGTCAATTCCTACTCATAGTAACCCTATAGGACAGAGTAGAACTGCCCCATAGGGTTTCCAAGGATCAGTTGGGTGGACTTGAACTGCCGACCTTTCGGTTAGCAGTTGAGCTCTCAACCACTGTGCCACCAGAGCTGTAAGTAGTAAATAGGTATTACAAATATTAATCATTTAACTCATTAAAAAAAGATGTTGTTGAGTCAATTCCCACTCATAGCGACCCTATAAGACAGAGTAGAACTGCCACATAGGGTTTCCAAAGGGTGGCTGGTGATGGATTCGAACTGCCGACTTTTGTTTAGCAGCTGAGCTCTTAACCACTGTGCCACCAGGGTTCCATTAGTCATTTAAAGGGGGAAATAGGAAATATATAGTTCAATCATATAATTTCATAAATTAGAATAAAATTCAGGAAGGTGACGTTAATTTTTAAAGTTTTACATCAAGTATGTACAACAGCTTGGAGGTTGATTTTACTGTATAAGGCCTGTAACGTGTAGTGACTTTAAAGTGACTGCTTTACTTTTCAAATTTTAACTGTGTGTATAATGTTTTCATGGAAAAACTTGTCCTCTACAATTAGACAAACTCAGAATTTTTTTTTTTTAAATCTGAGACTAGTGCAAATTTTATCTGAAGTTCTGAAAATGTTTGATTAACAAACAAATTCCAAAATCTTAAAGCCTTAAAACAAGAAAAATGTGATTTGTTGATAATGTTACATGACCATCACATGTTGACTCTATGCCTGTTACCCACTCTGGAACAAAAGCTGACAGAGCACTTGCAGCCTACAGTATCGTTGGCCATGATACTAGAGGGAGAGGGAATACATTCCAAAATTTTCCTGACTCTTAAATGTTTGATGTGTATCACTTCCTCAATGTTTCATTAACTTTGCCAAAGCACATTATATGGCCACACTTAACTCCAAGTGGACAGAGAATTGTGATCTTAGTGTTGAAGGACAGGGACGTTATATCCTTTTATTTTCCTGAGAGGAAGAATATTGCTCTTGATTTAGCCATTACAATCTTTCATTAAATGAGATTTCTAGGTGGGAAAGTTTCTTTTGAAAAAAGTTATATACTTATATTATAAATTCCTTTTTCTAAGAGGGATTGTTATTTGTATGATACCACCCTTTAAGTACTTTAAAATGAAAAAAAATTATGAATATAATTTAAGCTTATTAAATATGTCTTTTCTCAGATATGTATTCTATATAGTTTCGTTTTTTCCTTCTGTATCAAATAGATGTGTTACATCACAGAAAGCACCTATTAAGATAGAGCATCTAACATATGTAGTGTAGTATATTGAATACAATTACATGTGGAAATTATGAGCCTAAAGAAGAATTATTAAAATTGCTTAGAGGAAAATATTTTACTTATGTGTGGTTTGATTTATAGTTAGAGGAATTTTTTTATGTCACTATGCATAATGATTTTAAGAATTTAGGCTATGTCTTATCACAAGGTTAGAAGACAAAGCTATTAAAAAAACTGGTAGGAAGCTTAGAAATCTTTATTTCCTTCCTATCCCATAAAGAATCTCAACATATTATATCAGTTCAGCAGGAGAAGACAAGATAATCACATTTCAATGATTTCTAACAATAAGCAATGGTGTTCAACCAGCATACGATGGGCTCTTTTTTCACTTAATACACAGTGTTATTTCAAGCCTGTAAAATTTTATGATATGAAAACACAGATTTATCATTTTGGGAAATCCTTAGCTTCAATTTATGTTTCCAAACTGTATCATGCTCTAAAATATTAGAAATTTTATTTTATCATATAAAATTTTTTTTGTGAAAATCATTAAAGCAGATATGATTCTCATCTTCTCTCTGTCTCTTAAGAATCTTCATGCACATTCTCTCTTTCTGTATATATATATATATATATATATATACACATATACACATACATATATGGATACATACATATATATACACATATACATATACATATATATAATATTATATACTCATTAGTTGGAAAATATAAATTTTCGGGGGAAGGAGATAAGATATGAAAATATAATTCAGATTTCTCCTTTTAAAACAAGAGCTTTCCATCTTTGATCCTGACATCAGTTACTTGGATATAATGAAAGAAATAAATATCTTCAGCCCATCAGATATTAAAAACATAAGTTGTAAAGTTACTTCAATGAATTATAAAGTTACTTCCACCACTATCATGACCTGCTATATAGAATGAAACCAAAACCAAACCCATTGCCGTCGAGTCAATTCCAATTCATAGCGACCCTGTAGCTGTATAGAGTGTCCACAAAATTATCATTGTAAATAGTAATCCAAAATTTCTTCCACAGTGCATATAATACTCAGCTTAGCCACCACTCCTCTTGGTCTAGAAGTAGCAACTATTAGACATGATAACAGTAACATTCTCCTCATTGTTCTCCAGACCACATTTTCTACATCTTTTCTCAGCCTCACTCAAAAGCAGAAAAATTAGTAGCTATACAGGACATAGGCTTCTAAAATGCATTCATCCTTCGGTTAAATGTAGAAAAGGTAATCACAAAATTTACAGTCCAAACTAAGGCAGTTGTTAATGCAAAAGGAGGTGCTATCAATATAAGTACTAGGGAACAGGGGTAAAGGAATTACCTTAATAAGAAATTCCACCTTTGCTCTTCTGGACATAAAGTTTCCTACTATAACTACCATAGTCTTTTAAATAAAATGAATGTGATTGATTGAACCATATATTAGATCAGTTTCAAAGTTTGAATAAAATACATGCTATCTTCTAGGTTTTCCATATAAAATTTGTTCTCACTTTAATAAGCTTGCTAACTAGTTTGGTACTGTATAGAAATCACTTGTCTCACTTGAATCTTTGTTTAAATTAATAGGTGATAGTGAAATAGCCCTGGTGGCACTGTGGTTAAGACTTCGGCCGCTAACCAAAAATTCAGCAGTTCGAATCCACCAGCCACTCCCTGGAAACACTATGGGGCAGCTCTACTGTGTCCTATAGGGTCACTATGTGTCAGAATCAACTGGACGGCAACAGGTTTGATTTTTGGTTTAGAGAAATAGCATTGGAGATCATTAAGAATGATGTCAGCAGTAATAGCTAACCTTACTGAGCATTTAATAAGAATCCAGCACTATTTCAAGACCTTTATCTTTATTAAGTCATATAATTCTCACACTATCCCTATAGCTTAAGGTCTATTACTTTTTTTCCCTTTTACAGATGAAATACTGTGTCTTAGAGCAGTTAAGTACTTTATTCAGGCCATGCAGCTAACAAGTGGCAAAGGTGAGATTTGACTGCCTATGTAGCAAGCACTACTTTAAGTTCTATACAAATAGTCATGTGATCATAATAAACAACCTTGTAAAGTATCGGACATTGAGCCTCTTGAAAAGAAGAAGAAATTGAGGTCATGCAGTATATCTTCTTAAAATTATTATGCATAAAAATCTTGATAAAGTGTTCACTTTTCAGACTGTCTTATTGCTCATATTTATTCCAATGTATCATATATATATCATATATGTATAAATATACATATATACACACACACACATACGTATGTTGTTGTTAGTTGCTGTCGAGTTGTTTCTGACTCATGGTGACCTCATGTGTGCAGAGTAAAACTGCTCTATAAGCTTTTCAAGATTGTGACTTTTTGGAAGCAGACTGTCAGGTATGTCCTCTGAGGAGCCTCCTGGGTAGGTTTGAACCACCAACCTTTTGGCAAGTAGTAGAGAACTTAATCATTCACACCACCCAGGGACTCATATACACATGTATATAGATAGATAGATACAGAGAGAGACAAAGAGGGAGGAAGAGAAAGAGAGTCTCTGGGTGGCACAAACTGTTAAGCGTTTGGCTGCTAACAAAAGATTGACAGTTCAAATTCATCCAGAGGCACCTTGGAAGAAAGGTCTGGAAATTTACTTCAGAAAGATCACAGCCATTGAAGCCTTATGGAATGCAGTTTTAATCTGAAATATGGGGTCGCCATGTGTCAGAATCAACTTGGCAACTGATGTGTGTGTACAAAGCCCTGGTGGTGAAGTGGTTAAGAGCTACAGCTGCTAACCAAAAGGTTGGCAGTTCAAATCCACAGCTGCTCCTCGGAAACCCTATGGGGCAGTTCTACTCTGTCCTATAGTGTCACCATGAGTCGGAATCGACTTGATGGCAACAGGTTTGGTTTATGTATACATACCAACATAAACTTTAACATGTTAGTGAATTACAAATCAATCGTTATCCAAAAATTTTAAGCTAAACAAATATAATATGATAACTATGTAAAAGAGTGAGTTTTCTTTAATTCAAAAAATATTCATTGGGCACTTATTATGCAGCAGTAACTCTTCTATGTTCCATATATATAGGAGTGAAAAAAAAGTCTGACTCTGTTTTAAAATAATAGCTAACACTCCAGTGCCTTCTATGTCCCAGGCCTTGTTGTAAACAGTTAACTCATTTAATCCTTCTTACCAAGTTAAATACTATTCTTATTACCACTTGAGAGTGAGAAAACGGATACTGTGATAAGTAATCTAATCCATGTCCAATTGCCGTGAAGCAGCAGAGTTGGATTAAATACAGTATGGTACCTGAATCCACTGCTTAAATCACTATGGCTTAATGAACTTTCTTGAATTTATGTCAGAAATGAGACAGACTATAAGCAAACACATACATAATATATCAGAGAATGACAAATTCTAAAGAGAAAAAATCAAGTAAGGGAAGTAGAAATGATGGAAATAAGTATGATTCTGATATAAAGGAAGGAAAGATCTATGAACAAAGACCTAAGCTAGGTAGCAAGCTATGCAGATATCTTGAAGAAGATTGTTCCAGGCAGAGAAAACTTTAAGGGCAGAGATCTTAAGTGACCACCACATCAGGAGTTCTTGAGAAACAGCAAGCAGGCCAGCATGTTCCCAGCAGAATGAGTTTGGGAGAGAGTGGCTGAAGTTATGATGCAAGACATAAGGGTGAGGAAATAATGCTTATCCTTGACACCATGGGAAATCACTTTGGATTTTGTCCTGAGTGAGATGATAGCCATCAGAAAGTTTTGATCAAAGGAGTGACGTGATATAACTTAAGTTTTATAAGAATCAATTTGGTTCCTGTAAAGTGAACAGACTTTTAGAGGACAATTAAAATGGTAACAGAAGAACATGATTTTTTCACTTGTAATACCAAATTCTAAATTCTGTTTCACCTGCCAATATAAATTTATGTAACCTATATGTGCTTTAACTACAATTGATAGAACTGTATTATGTTTATTCTGTTTTATTACACACACTGTTGGTTTTCAGTGAAAACCAGTGTAAACCATTGATGCTAGAGGTGATTGTGATTTAAACCATGATGATAGCAGGTCAATGAGGAAGAAAATTATGTATACAATGGGCATGGTTTATTGATTTACTGGATGTAGCAAAAGAAGGAGAGATTCCAGACAGTGTCAGATGCTGACTAAACTTGTCTAAATGAGACTTTATCCATCAGATTGTTTAAGAATTAGCTGGATAGGTGAGTTCTATATTGATGGGAGCCCTCTGATCATCTCTCAGTCCCTTGCTAAAATAACTAATTTTCAAAACAAATTATATGCAAGTAACTAAACTGTGACATGTATGGATCATTAACTTAAGTTGTAGGAAGTCTGTTAACAACCCAAGTCTAAAAAAATATTATTTATAGGATGCCAGAAATGGTGAATGAAAAGGAAAAGCAAACATGTAAATTTATGGCTCTATTTTTTGTAACTATAAAAAACCTGTTTGATATTTTCCTTCTATGTTAAAATGATTCGTATTTTATTTTAGCAATCAGCTGTTCAGGGTTTCTGGCTGTTTTTGCTGTTTATGTTCTTATTATCACATCAAGAGTTAAGATATTTCTACATAAAAAAAGCTCTTAAGATAAAGATAGTTCCTCAGGAATTTTGGAGTGAGAGGTTTTTGAAATGTTTCCAGCTACAAAAGATGAGTACCACATCCTTTGGATTATTGCTTCGGGATTCTGTCATGATTAAATAATGTTAAGGCTATAAAAGTTTTACAGGTTTTTATTAAATGAAGTTTATCACAACAGATAATAAATCTATATTCAAAGACACACAGATCAGTATTGACAAATAAAGGACTCAGTTATGTAGTCAGAAACTTCTCAGATCTTTTGCTAAAAGAAATTACTAATTATACTGAATTTTGAATTTTTTAAATCAAATAACCAATAATTGCAAAGTCAGAAAGACCCAAATAGGCAAATTAAAGTAATATTAAGTTCTAATTTTGGAAGCACTAATGACGTCTAATGAGAAAAATTAAAAGACAATTAAAAAAAAAAAGAAATTGAAATGATTTCCCCCTTTCACAAAATAATATTGGAATGATGAGTTTATAAGTCGGCAGAGATGAAGCATTCCTTAATTTAAGAATAAGATCAGTTCTCAAGTATAAGACTTGTTATCTAGATACAGCAGGCATTTCAGAATAAACGTGTCTCAAAGGGAGCTGACTTCTGATAGGAAAATAAGTGAGTGTGACATTCATAGGCCTTAAGTGGTGACAGACTGGGGGGCTCAGGTTACTCAACTGAATCCCAGTAGATCAACAGGGATTGAAGTTTATTTGGTGATTGTCAGTTTAAAAATCCATTAATAAAAGATAGTAATCATGTGAAGCCTGAAAGGTTTGCATATTTGAAACTCTTAAGTGGGTAGGGAATTCGTCTTTGCCTTCCTCCTTAGATGCTCCAGAGACATCTCTATAGCAATATGCCTTCAGTTAAAGCCCAAAAGGTCAAGGATCTAGGGCATTTACAGGAGATAATTTCTACTTTAGGGGTTTGCCGTTTACTGTTAGAGATATCCCTGTGATGATCCTTCAGTATGCTGGGACTGTTCATAACTGGAAGAGATTTACAAAGCTGTTCTCAATTTCTTCAGTAGAAAAACGTTTCATCATCCAGCTGAGCCAGCTCCTTGTTCATACCTCTATTTTAGCCTGCATTGCATTATCTTGAATTAGACTATTTACATATCACTCTCCTTCACAAAACCCCGAACATATGAAGAGCATGTATTATATTTTGTTTTGTTGCATTTTGTTTTTATCCTGATGTTCCTAGGGTTTATTACAGTGACTATCAACTGAAAGATGCTCGGTTAATAATGAAAAAAGATTAAAGGAATAAAGGAAGAGGGAGGGAGGGAGAGCCGGAGGGCGGAAGAAAGGAAGGCAATGCTCTGAGATCATGTCCTGCAAGATATTCTTGTAGGTCCTTGATAATAATCAACTGAACGCATTTTAGTAGTGATAATGTTTTCCAACAACAATTGTCCTCTAAACCTTTGAACTCTTATCTTGTAACCATGCACATGTCATACTTTTCACAGCAGAAAGTAAGATGCAAAGTAAATATACATAAATTTAAGATCACACACATGAATGCATAATTTAGGACTATGCTGAACTTAGATGTTTTGTTACATAAATTCTAGAGGAAAATATAAATGTTATCACTTCCATGCTTCTAACAATATAATGCTTAAGATCTCAGGAAGCACACATTTGTGCCCAGAAACATGTGGTGTAAGAACATTAAAAATTATAATGTGCTATAAATATCAGTTTCCACTTGTACTTTTGCCCCTTCAGAACTCTCTCTCCAAAGGCTTTAGAGAATTTAGAATATGGTGATGGAATTTTATTTCTTATCAATGCCTCAAGTCACTGCTCGTCAGTCAAATTCTAATTTTTTGAAGAACAGGTTCAGAAAAGAAAGTTGTCACTAAAAATCTTTGATGATGAAAGGCAGTGAAAGAGAACCAAAAAAAAAAAAAAAATCATAGTGTGATAGATTAAATACACACTAAGAGCACGGAACAAATTTAGGCAATGATTTTGATGGTTTTTTTGTTATTCTAGCAAAAGAATACAAATAAAATGAGTTAATTTGGAAAAGAATCATGCCTATGATAAAACTGTCCTCTAATTTCTAAAAAAAGAATCAAACAAAATCAAAAAACAAACAAAATGCACCCCAAGATTTTTCCCCAAAATTTTATTATGTAAGAACAGTGTTTATATTTTTTGTTTGAACTGTTAAACCACAAAAGAACTAATTAGTAAAGAATGTAAATTTTCAGGTTTATAGATAGGGAGATTGCCTTAATTTATCACAAATCAAAAAGATAAAATTTTAGGATAAACTAAATTTAATTAAAACAGTAATGAAATATCATATTCCTTTCCCCTAAAATAATGCATTTAAATTCTATTGTACCTGGCAATGTACATCTGTACAATCTATATGGACTGTCATTACATCTAAAAGCAACTACAGTATGTTGATTCTGTTTTGTTACATACATGTTTGTTGTTCAAAGAAGATTAAATAAGGAAAAACAATAAATATTTTAAAAGGTTTCCAGTGCATCCTAGACATGTACCCAATGATTTATACTTAATTTGAACTGTTTTATACTTAGTCCCCAAACTCATATTATACACACATACATAAAAAAATAGTTATTTACATTCAATATTTTAATTACAAATGTAGAAATTTTATTGTTTCCTTCATTTTAAAACTCTCTAACTTATATGGGCATAACAGTTTTTATATTAATTACTATTAAAATTGTCAATTTTAATTTGTTAGACATGTTCTAATTTATTCAAGGCTGTAAGCCATAGCCATTTCTAGGAATTCTTTAAAGAAGAGGCTATTCTCCAGGTCCCTCTAATGAGATAACCTGTGGTGTCAATAAATATAAATATATTTTAAATTGCATTGATATCCTAAAAAACTACAAATTAGAAGACAAAATCTTGGGGAAAATAATGGGATTGCCAGATATATACTACAAAGCTGGTTAAAGACGAGAGATGGGTAGTAGTTCCATAGCCTAAGCAGATGCCACAATATTATGCTGCCTCCCAAACATGAAGGTCCTGAAAAAGCTTACTGAAGTTTTCCCTCTCAGTTTTACCGGACTCTGTGTCTTAAGTCTTTATTGTTTCCATTCTGTCTTCCAACTTGTTGCCAGAGTCAATTTCCTGAAAGTTAGATCTGATATTAAACCCCTGATCTGAGAAGAAAAGATTCTAAATGCTTTAGCAAGGCATCCAGGCCCTCCTCAGTTAGTTCTAACCATACCCTTCCAGTCTCAGTTTACTCCAGTCTGCAACATCACGCCCTGTACTTAATCATAAAAGGCCAGAAGTCTTGTTTGCTACTTAGCTGCATTTTGCCTTTGCCATGCTAACTCCTTTTCTTGAAAAACTCTCTCCACTCCACCCAGGCTTATGTATTTTACTGTTTTCTGTTGCTGTTGGCTTGTTTCTTAGATCATTCTGAGTATTTCCCTGAGCTGAATAATGATTGGATTCTCACCTTCATGCCTAAGCCTCCACTGGATGAAATTACTTCCTCATCATTCTTAGTATAATTTGTGCTAAACTCACACTTTTTTTTTTTTTTTGCCATATAATACTTTGTTTTAAAATACATATTTGTATCTGTCTTTCCAATTAGATTGATGTATCTTAGGATAAGAGAATATATTTGATTTTCAACCACTTGTAATCTAAAGTATAATTGTTGTTATTATTGAGTGCCATGGTGTCAATTTCAGCTCATAGCGATCCCATGTGACAGAGTAGAGCTGTCCCACAGGGTTTTCTAGGCTGTAATCTTTATGGGAAAAGATTGCCAAGTTTTTCTCCCACTCAGCCACTGCGTGAGTTTCAACCTCCAACCTTTTGGTTAGCAGCCGAGAGCTTAACCATTGTGCCAGTAGCCACTTATAAAATGGCTGCTTAATTTTAATTACAAAGTAAACATAGTCCTTTCACCTTAAAATATCTCCCTTGGAGATATGTTATTAATCTTCTGCTATATTCTTTACACAGGAATTTTTATCTATGCCTATGTAATTTTTCAACATGAATTTCTAACTATTGACTTATTTAAATTCAATTTTGATTTAATAAAAAAAAAAAATCAAATCCATTGCCATCAAGTCGATTCTGACTCACAGCAGCCCTATAGGACAGAGTAGAACTACCCCATAATGTTTCCAAGGCTGTAATCTTTACAGAAGCCAACTGCTACATCTTTCTCCTGCAGTGGCTGGTGGGTTCAAACCACCGACCTTTCAGTTAGCAGCTGAGTGCTTAACCACTGCAATACCAGTGCTCCTTTTGATTTAATAAACAAACAACAACAACAAAAAAAAAAACCATTGCCATCGAGTCGATACCCACTCATAGCAATCCTATAGAACAGAGTAGAACTGCCCCATAGGGTTTCCAAGGAGTGGCTGGTAGATTCAAACTGCCAACCTTTTGGTTAGCCACTATAGCTCTTAACCTCTGCACCACCAGGGCTCCTTTGATTTAATACGAAGCAGGAATTCCTTTAATTATACTATATGCTCCTCTTAATTCCCTTCCCTTAATGGTTAGACTCTGTTATCCTATTTTTCCATATTTATTTTGGACAAGTAAGAATTTTCCAAAGAAGACATGATTTCTGCACTTTTTTATTGATCTAAACCTTTAAGTCACTTTAGCTGTATGTTTTGTCCTGTGCTTACCACTGAAGCCTTCAACAGTGATTGTTTTACCTTGCCTGTCAAAAAATGCAATCTTTAGGATGAAAATTGTGAAAAGTCTAAAGATGGCATGTTCTAATTTTGTATCCAAGATGTATTTATTGTATTATATAATTCAGGTCACTTGATCTGTTTGGATTGTAGCAATGTCGGGAAATTCATGCCCATGTCATCTAGTTCAGAGGCTCTCAAACTACACAGGACAAAGAATCTTCTTTTTATTTTCCTCTTAAAATATAATAAAAGATAAATAGAAAATATGAAATTTTGATATACCTAATACAATGCCACAAATTATTATTATTATTATTATTATTATTATAGTCAATAGACACAAAATAACTGTTAAATTGATAAAATAGTTTATAAATGCTCATTCCTAACTTCTGAATTATATTAAAACTGTTTCTGGGAAAAAGAACTTATCTGCTTATAGAAGATCAAGAATAGCACACAAAGCCGTTGTCATCTTAGTTGAACCATGAAGAATGAATATGAATAGGGCAAACTGTGACAGAAGACACTCCAGGCAGAGTGATCACATTTGCCCCAAACTGAAAGAAGGAAAATTACAAGATGCGTTCTGGGACTGGTGAGCAGTACAGATCACTAAAACATGGAGTTATAGAGAAGAGGTAGAAGATAATCCCAAGGGTGTAAATTGGGCCATACAAGAGATCGTATAGAATTCAAGAATGAAGAGTTTGGGACAAATATGTTTTTTCAGACATCTATCATATACAAAAGAAATGTCTTCCAGTAAACTCAATTTTTTAATTTCCCATCGGTTGTCACCCCATTCCACACTGCCTTTTCCCCAAAACCACTCTCCTAAAGTGGTATAACACTTACAATATTTCTCTGTGCTTCTTAGCAGCATTTGACCTTAGCAAACACTCTCTTCTCACCCAAACACTCTCTTTTAAGCCTCTATGATGCAACATTTTCTTCTCTGGCTCCTAATTTCCTTTGCTATCTACACTTTAGGAAACCCTGGTGGTGAAGTGGGGTAAGATCTACAGCTGCTAAACAAAAAGTCAGCAATACAAATCCACCAGGTGCTCCTTGGAAACTCTATGGGGTAGATCTACTGTGTTCTATAGTGTCACTATGAGTTGGAATCAACTCAACTGCAATGGGTTTTTGGTTATTTACAATTTAAGTGCCAGATCATAGCATGTTGGGATTCCTCAGGCCTCTGTTATAGGTGCTTTTCTTTTCTTATCTATCGTGCTGTTCTTTCCAAATTCTATCATCTCTACTCTCATGATTGCAAAACCAAAAAAATACTAAATCCGTTGCTGTCGAGTTGATTCTTGACTGCAAGGACTACCTATTTATCCCTGATTACCAAATCAATATACTTAAATAAAGATCACCCCCCTGAGATCTAGGTTACTAATCTGCACACCCAGTTACTTATTAAAAACAAAAACCCATTGCTGTTGTGTTGATTCCCACTCATATTGACCCTACAGGACAGAGTAGAACTGCCTCATAGAGTTTCCAGGGTTGTAATCTTTATGGGAGCAGACTACCACATCTTTCTCCTTCAGAGCAGCTGGTGGATTCGAACCACTGAACTTTTGGTTAGCAGCCGAGTGCTATAAGCACAGCACCACCAGGGCAACTTAGTTATCTATTAAAAAACAAACATTGTGATGGAGTCGATTCTAACTCATCTCTAATTGGATGTTTCCCAAACATCTCCAACTTAAAAATGAACAAAACTGAGTGCTTCTTATCTACCCCTCTACTTGTCAGTACTAAAAATAAGAAGGAGACACACAAATAATAATAACAAAACAAAAAAAGACTCAGTAAATGATACCACCCTTAGTGTCTTAAAAATAGGAAAAAAAATCTTAAAAACCATTATTTATCTCAAAAGGAAAGGCGAACATAAATCCTTCAAAGATGCACCTCTGTTCTGAAATGTAGTGTCTATATGGGAAATCAGACAGTCCAATCGTAAACCTAAACTGAAAATGAGCATTTGAAACTGCAAATACTAATGGCATGTCATAAATGCCTCTAAAGCATTAGTTTATAACAGGAGAAAGGTGCAGAACATATACTACCTGTGTTCAAATGTTGGCTCTACCATATACTTAGTCTGTAATTTAGACTCTCTGTGCCATAGTTTCATCTGTAAAAAGGAAGAGTAATAGTACCTAATTACTTTTATACATAAGGACAATGAGGGTCAGAGATACAGGGCCAAGGGCCATACCAAAGGATAAAGGAAAAATAAGTGTCACATTTATATTAAAATTCTATTCTATCTGGACCCAACTTTCATGAGCTTTCAATTTTGTTATGCAGTATAAGTAGGTGGAAGAGGACTAAGAGAGGGAATGCAAGGCAGAGGAGTAGAAAAAGAAGAGGAATAAAATGAAGAAAGTATAATTTGCATACTTATGAAAGTATTCAAACTATCATGAAGCTGTTTTAGACCAGGTACCATTCCTATTTTATAGATGAAGGAATTGAGCCCAAAATATGCTAAGTGTCATGCCTAAGGTCATACATTAAAAGTGACAGTGTTGGAAATTACAAACTCTCCAAATCTCCACCCAGATTATTAACGGTGTGATTTTTATGTATGAATTAACTAACAGTCTTACTCTCCTATAATTTTCTCAAAATTAATATTTTTACTATTAGAAGGATTAGAGAATTATTATTTTATTTGATTTGTGAAAAGAATTCTTTAAAAAAGCTTTTGAGAGTTTAAACATAGAGAAAATAAAACAAAAGGAGAAAGAGGGCTTGTGAGGTCAAATTCCTTGCAGAAAAGAGAATGGAATAATATTGGAAACATTCATCAGCCCTAGCTTTTAGAGTTCATGCTGTGCTTTTGAATCATTGACTTATCACTAGATAAGCTTCTGGCATTTTACAAAATAGAAGTGAGGCGAGGATTGTTAACAACTGGAAATAACTCATCTTTAAATTTCTAAAATTTATTTTTTTCTACAATATCTTGAATCTTTTGATATAATCATAAAAAGAATGGCATGTAACAAACTTTTTTAAACTATATTTGTTGCCCTCCATTTTATCATCCGTGATTTGCTATATAATTTTAATCATTCATAGAGAATTATTAAATTAGTTAAATATCCTTGTATTCAATGCCTTCTATGAGAAACATGTTAGCTTTTACATTTAGAACATTATTATTTATTAGTAAATTACACACTATTACAAAGTTTAATTTTATACATCCATGCTGGGGGAAAGCCAAGAGTAGCTTTGGCATTTGGTGGAATGGTTTGAGAAAATGTCTCTTTCTATGAACAGCTTATATTTGTTCCACAGTTAATGTGATTTAGAAAAAAAAGAAATCATATGTGTTTCCAAAATTATGCTTCTCCACCCCAACACTGTCACTACTAAACATGAGTGTAATGTCCAACCCATACATCCTTGGACAACCATCCATTATGTCAACAAATAGTGATTTAACACTTTGCTGCGCCTGTGTGTCAAACACTGTTCTAAGTGCTAGAGGTACAACAGTGGATAAAATAAAAATCCCTTATGTCATGAAACTGAAATATTACTGGGATAGGTCAAATAATAAAATAAAAAAGAGGAAAATATACACAGTAAGTTAGATGAAAATAAGTATTAGTAGAGAAATAAACTATTAGAAGGAATATAGATAATGGTGGATTTTGCAAGTTTAAATAGGTAGGAAAAGACTTGAGGTAAAAATGAATTAAAGACATAAAAGAAAATGAATTGTGAATTACTAATGATATTATCTGAGAAGATTTAACAGGGTAGTTCTGGCTACTGTGTAGGAAGTATATTGAAGGAACTATGGCAAAAGCAGACAAAAGATGTGGAAGTGCTGGCAATACTGGCGGTGAAAATTTCTCAGTCTGTGTGTATTTTGAAGACATCGCCAAGAAGATGGATTGTGCGTGGGATGTGAGATTAAGAGATGAGTCATGATATCGCCAACTGTTTGGCTTAAACTGTTTGGAAGATATGGTTGCCACTTATTACTTGGAGATATCTGTGGGACAGGCGGATTTTTGGAGGAAGACCAAGTTTTCAGTTTTAGATATACCAAGTTTTAGATGCCTAGGAAGCATCCAGATAGATATAAGTATTCGCACTTCAGGGAGAGAGAATAGGCTGCAGTCCTCTATGAGTCATCATCCTCCAAAAGGCAGATAACACTTAAAGCTATGGGGCTCATTGAGGTAAATGATTGTAGTTGAGAAGAAGTTCTGATACTGAGCTGGCACCACTCCACACATTATCTAATATCAGGTGATGAAGAACCAGCAAAGAAGAGGACCGGGGAAGCCAAAATGTATGTATTATCCTGGAACCGAAATAACAAAAATATCTTAAAGAAGAGGATGTAATTAACAGTGGTAAATGTTGCTGATATATATCAAATAAGAAACCTTGAGAATTAACCTTTGGATATAGAAAGCTATTTGCCACTGACTCACAGGTGACCTCGACAAGTTCAGATTCTGAGAAGTAGTTCATACAAACACCAGGATTAAATGCGTTTAGATGAGAATAAGACAGAAAAATTGAACGTGTCAGGAAAGTAAAAAAAGATATGGGGCAGAAGCTGAAGAAGATAGTGAAGGCCAGAGAAGATTTTTTGTTTGCTTGTTGTTTTTTTTTGTGTGTGTGTGTGTGTGTGTGTGTGTGTGTGTGTGATTAAGTAAAAGAACGTGATTATATTTATTTTCTTTAATCCAAAAATTTCAATCAGTATTTTTTATCTTATGAACATTTGAGGACATACATTGCCTATTTTAAAGTTTGAATTACAATATCTAGATGCAAAATAAGTTTTCTGCTTTAGATCAGTGTATATGAATAAAATGATATTTGAAAATACTGTATGTAACCTAAGCATTATATAAGTCATGTCAATGGATAATCAAATATCAGGAAGCTAAATTTAAATTATGTTCCAGTATCACAAGGTTCATCACTTATTTTTCCTTGGATTTTTATAAGAATTCATCTCTTCAAATGATATTTAAAACTAAACAAATAAAAATTACTTTAAATTTATCCCTATGACGCTCAAGTCACAGTGCTAAGAATATGCATATATTATCCCTACTCTTTACTATAAACTTACAAATAAGATTTTATTAAACCATATTCTTAACAAGGGTCCTATGTTTCAACTATTCAGTGAGTTTCTTAAGCCTTGACTCATATGAATGATGTAACAAGATTCAATTCCAGTACATCCAAAATACAAGATCTTTAACTTTTGCTACTTATTTTATAAAACAGTGCTTACTGAAAGACAGAGACATAAACAACACTTCTTTTGCATACTGGGTAGAGACAAGCTCAAAGAAAGTCATTTAATATGACCTTTATATATAGTTGTTGTCTATAAAAAACAATATCTTGAACAGCAAAATCAATCTCTCTTATGCTTATAAATTACAATTGTTAGAAATCATGAAGCAAAAATAGGTAAATAAATCCAGATTTTTTTTTCCCTTTGAAACGTCTTGCCATCAGTATAAAACAATTTATCAAATTACAAAACTGGTCAAGACAAAACAAAATCCAGTTCTTCCGAGAAGTCAGAGATCTGAATGTAGTAAATAGCACCTCATGTAGCTTTGACTGTGCAATAAAAGATGGAGAAGAACCAAAGTTAATCCCCTATTTAGCCTACTGGTTTCCTCTGAGGATTTGCCACGTGAAATGCAAATACCAGGACTCTCATAGTTCAAATATGAGATTCCCAAGCTAATGTCCTTATTTTTAAAAAAGATTGCCTTTCTGAATTCTGAATTTTTTTGTAGTTTAATTTATACCTAGAAATGCAAAACGGCATGTCTTATCTTCAAATAAAATCTTGATAACCAAAAATTTAAATGTATGAAGGAAATAATTAGAAATCCATTAGTTTCTCATATTATCTGAGGGTGGATTGTGTTTCAGACTTTGGACACATGTCTAAAAGCGCATACTAATCAGTCTTAATTCAGAATCTTAGTGTTGGAAAATCCTTGATCATTTTAATTTCTATTCCATTCATTTCCATGTTCCCCCTGATTTAATTGTGTTCTTCTTATGAGTTTTGATTTTTTTGTAGTGAGATATTACAAACATCAACTTTTAGATGATGATTTTATTTCTTAGATTTGACTTATTCCTGTATGATACAAAAATAGTCAAAATACTAAGATACTAAAATAGAACAAGGAAATTATAGCATTCATGAAATTCATACGTTAAAATTGCATTAGGCTAATACATATTCAGGTCTCTGGTTAGTGCAGATGGTTAAGCACTGAGCTACTAACCAAAAGGTTGGCAGTCCAAATCCACTCAGAAGTGTCTTAAAATTAAGACCTGGCGATCTGCTTCTGAAAGGTTACATCCTTCAAAACCTTATGGAGTGCTACTCTGTGCATTTAGGATCACCATGAGTAAAAATAAACTTGAAAGCAACTAACAACACATACTCATCATTTATATATAGACCCAGTGGTATTACAGAAAAAGCGTAGGATTTAGAGTTACATAGAAATGGTTTTACATCTCTTCTCTGCCACTTATGACCTGTCTAAACTGGAAACATTCTAAATATTTCTTTTTTATTTAGGAATGAAAGTTAATATTACTCAAGTAATAGGCTACTGATAGTGTTTCAATTACTAATATATATATATATATATATATATATATATATATATATATATATATATATATATATATACACACACACATATATATACACATATATATATACATATATATATATATATATATATATATATATACACACATATATATATGATCTGCTTGGCAATTAAAACAATATACAATTTCTCTTCTTCTTATTTAGAAATACAGCTCGACCACGGTTATAAGGGATAAGTGACAGAATTTTTTTTTTTTAGAACAAAAATTTATTTAATGTTTCTGGTAGTCAGAATGGATGAAGATATATTTTTATTGAAAATATTGGTCTTTCTTATAATAAGTTAAACTATTAGGGTCTTTTCAAACTCATTATATACTGAAATTGTACATACATATTTACATCTACAAAATAAACGTGTATGTTTTAATTTTAAACCTGAGAAGTATATATTTTATCTTGCCTAGTGAAACATATATACATAGGGTCGCTATGAGTCAGAAGTGACTCGACAGCAATGGGTTTGGTTTTTTTTGGTTTAGTGTAACGTCTGTAAATACAACAAAAATGGGTTATTATATTATGCAAGCATTCATTTTTAGGAACTTGTGCACTGTGGTTTTGAAACCACCAAACTTTTCATAAAAGATGAGATTATCTTTTTCAAGGCAAATAATTGAGCCAATTCAGAATAATTCCTTAAATGACAATTTTATCATATACTCTAAATTACTCTCACTTACTAACTTCATAGACTATGGCTTGCTATCTTCTACAAATACTATTAAAACTGTATGATAATTTCAAAGAATGACTTCCAAGGGAGCCTGCCTCATTTCCTAAGAGAATTAGGAAATACAACCCTAGCAAAGTTTTTCATAAAATGTAGAACTAAAAGCAAGTCTTTAAATTTATGTTGGCCTTTCAAATCAATATTTATTTATAATATAAGCAAAACAGGGCTTCAGTGAATTTTTTGTGTGGCCAGAATGTAGCCCTATGAATGTTGCAAACTACCCAGATTTTAAAAATTTATTAAATGTCCCATCAAATGCATTCCCCCCTCAAAAAAAAAAAAAAAGGATAATTTTAATGTGCAATGGGTTATTGCATATCTCTAGGATTAGAAAACCTAAAGACACTTAGTCATGTAGTCTGAGAAGCTAAGCACTAGAAATTTTACCCCCAAACAATGGCATACATTAACAGGAAAACTAAAATCTAATTACTGTCTGTTATTAACATTGAGTATGAAATATGCAGTGTGTTTTGCATGAAACAATATATAAAGTACATGTGCTACTTACCATAAATTTAGGGTTAAAGAACAGGAATTCATTTTAATACAGTCTTGTCACCATTCAATCAAGTGATCAATAACCTTTGGGGTCGATGAAAGAAATAAAAAAGAAAGAAAGAAAACTCACCTTATCCACAATACAGATCTGCTTTCTTGTTTGAGCGTCAAGTATTTCAATCTCAAAGTGAATAGTTTTTGAATGTTTGACCACTGGAGTTGGTTTCAGAGGGCCTGCTGAAAGCACAAGTTGCGACAAAGCATGAAAATTTCTCATATCATTCTTCAGGGTGAACCGTGATGCTCCTTTGGAAAATAATTCTCTCTTGCGTTCTGAAGCAAGAGATTTGTGTCTTCTGAACATTGTGCGAACTAACAGGAGAATCTGTCATGTCAACAGGAGACACTTGCAAGTGTGTTCCCTTTACACCCGTTAAATACTGCTGGCGAAACCCTGGAAGGTCAAGTGGCATGCCATTCCAAGAGTTCAGTTTTATTTAGCAGGCTTGAAAACAATGACTGATCTTATTTCTATATATAACACAGTATTGTGATTTGCTGCAATGTAGAGAATCTCTTTACTAGCATTTAAATTTTATTTTGCTCTCTTAGCTCTACTTCTTAATATGATCACCAGTATCTGAAACTGTAAAGTAAGAAAAGATTCTGAACAGAGGATTTTCCTTATCTCTAAATTCTGGATGTGCTAACTTTCAAACACACATTTCCTACCACACAAATTCACATTAAGATATATTTGATATTAAAATGGTGCTATCTTATACTTGAAGAATGACTAGTATATTATTATACAATAAAATTAAAAGAAAAATGCAGCCTAAGAGTCTAAAATGGACTTTTGTGACATATACATATACACTTAAGTGAAGAATTTTTAGCTGTATTAATTATAAATTTCAAATAATTTAAGATAGCAATTACATAATACAAAATGAATAAATTCTTCACCCCATATAGAGAATAAAAGAATGAAAAGTAGCCTCTGAGGTTGGAATATGTAGAGAGTAGATGGCAATTTTATAACTTAGGGAAAAGACGTGATTGTTATTTCAAATTTCCCACACATTTTATATTATTAGAAAATCATTCAATTAATATAAAACTTCAGTACTAAACATTACATTTACTACAATACTAAGTTATGGTAAATTCAAATAGTGTCAGAATGAATAAGGAAAAATGACAAACAATCTGGAAAAAAGGATCTGTGAAAAAAACTCCAAGTACTCTGAGGTAATGTAACTTTGGTAAAGAAACAACAGGAAAAAAAAAAAATCAAGCTATATAGTCACTGCTTCAAAAGGATATTAAAGAGAAAGATTGCGGGATGCTATTTTCAGTAAAAATAGGAAAAATAAATTTATTAAAATTGTAGAAGTTATCTTTTCTATATCCATATGAGTCTAAATATTTCATTATTAATTTGACTATACATTATGGATTGGAGATTTAGTTGAACATTGTTCAGTTATCATTTTTATACTCTACATAACCCCTATGTCATGGATAGAATTGTGTTCCCCAAAAATATCTGTCAACTTGGCTAGGCCATGATTCCTGGTATTGTGTGATTGTCCATCATTTTGTCATCTGATGTGATTTTCCTATATGTTGTAAATCCTACTTCTATGATGTTAATGAGGCAGGATTAGAGGTACTTACATTAATGAGGCAGGACTCAATCTACAAGATCAGATTGTATTTTAAGTCAGTTTCTTCTGAGATATAAAAGAGAAAAGCAAGCAGAGAGACAGGGGAACCTCAAACCACCAAGAAAGTAGTGCCAGGAGAAGAGGGCAGCCTTTGGACCTGGGGTCCCTGTGCTGAGAAGCTCCTAGTCCAGGATAAGATTGATAACAAAGACCTTCCTCCAGAGCTGACAGAGAGAGAAAGTCTTCCCCTGGAGTTGGCACCCCATAGTCCGACATCTAGCCTCCTAAATTGGGAGAGAATAAATTTCTCTTTGTTAAAGCCATCCACTTGTGGTATTTCTGCTATAGAAGCACTAGAGAGCTAAGACACCGATAATCAATATCTAATATTTTTAAAAACAAAAAGATAGGCATGCACACACACACACACTTGCTGTGCAACTTTATCATCCTAGATGTTCCAGACTCCAACCTTATAATCATCTTTAACTCCTCCTTTTCTCTCAAATTCTTCAGAAATCCAGAACACAGCTTTCTCACCATCCCAGCTACCATCCAATCATCAGTCTCCCATATTGCTCTTCCAGACCAGTCTCATGCACTGAGTCAGGCCAATCTATAGTCTAATTTTAACATAAAAACCAAAAAGAACCCAAACCAGTTGCCCTTGAGTCGATTCTGAATCATAGCAGCCCTATAGGACAGAGTAGAACTGCCTCATAGGGTTTCCAAGAAGCAGCTGGTAGATTCAACTGCCAATCTTTTGGTTAGAAGCTGAGCTTTTAAGCACTGTACCACCAGGGTTCCTATTTCTTATACCAGTCTTATAAATGATTGAGTAAATAAATAAATAGGAGAAGGAACAAAACTTCCTTCCAGAAGAATTCTAATAAAACATGTAGATACCCCCTTCAATGTGGGTTTCATTTAGTGAAACAACAGCACAAAAAAAAAAATATATATGAACAATTCCCATGGTCTCAGGGGAAATCTAACTCAACTAGCATAAAACAGTTTATTTAAAAAGTGCTCTACACCCCACTTTGGACAGTAGCGTCTGTGGTCTTAAAAGCTTGCAAGTGGCCATCTAAGATACTCCACTGGTCCCACCCTGTCTGCAGGAAGGGAGAATGAAGAAAACCAAAGACACAAGGGAAAGGTTAGTCCAAAGGACTAATGGACCTCAACTACCATAGCCTCCCCAGACTGTGTCCAGCACAACTAGATGTTGCCTGGCTACCACCACCAACTGCTCTGATAAGGATCACAATAGAAAGTCCAGGACAAAACTGGAGAAATACGTTGAACAAAATTCTAACTCACCAAAAAACATCACTAACTGGTCTGACAGATACTGGCAAAACCTTGAGAGTTCACCCCCAGACACTCTTTAACTCAGTAGTGAAGCCACTAGTGAGGTTCACCCTTCAGCCAAAGAATAGACAGGCCCATAAAACAAAACAAGACTAAATGGGCCACCAGCTCAGGGGCAAGGACAAGAAGGCAAGAGGGGAACAGGACAGCTTGTAATGGGGAACCTAAGGTCGAGAAGGGAAGAGTGTTGGCATGTGGTAGAATTGGCAACCAATGTCACAAAACAATATGTGTGTTAATTGTTTAATAAGAAACTAATTTTCTCTGGAAAACTTCATCTAATGTACAGTAAAAAAAAACTGTGAATGGAGAGGAAAAAAATATAAATTTTATAGTGGAAAAACTTGGCAGACAGCACCTTAACCAAGTGATCAAACCTATTATTAACACAAAAATCGCATTGATATTATGTCTCTGCCGATATCATGAAATGAGAAGAACACTTCACTTCTGTTGTGTTCTTCCCAAAACACTTAACTATAGTCTAAACATGATAAAACATCAGACAAACACAAACTGAGGGATATTCTACAAAATACCCAACCAATACTTGACATGACTAGAAAAAGCAACATGATATGTACCATGTTTATGTAGGATGTTAACATTAGAGGAAGCTGGTTAAAGAGAACATGGATAATCTATTCTTTGCAACATTTTTTAAATATAAAATTATTCCAAAATAAGAAATTTAAAGTACCCCCAAGAGAAATGGAAAAAATAGAAATTAAAAAAAAAAATTATACAAAATCATATATATTCACTTTTCCATTAACCTAAGTTAAAATTTCTGGAAGATAATAAAAATCATTACTTTCAGATATTATGTTACTTTATTATTTCTATTATGGAAGAATAAAGTAGTTTTAAAATGAAATATATTGGTTATTGCTAAGTTGTTTGTATAAGAATATTGCTAAAAAATCATAATAAATACTCTGAATTAATATTTGTATGATACAAGATTAACCAGTTGCCATGGAGTTGATTCCAACTCACAGTGACCCCATGTGTGTCAGAGTAAAACTGTGCTCCATAGAGTTTCCAGTGGATGATTTTTTGGAAGTAGATCATCAGGCTTTTCTTCCCAGGCACCTTTGGATGGGCTCGAACCTCCAAATTTTCTTCTTGTCCTCACCTCATGTAAGCATCAGATTCTTCCTGTTCTTTACCATTCAAAACTTGGATAATTATAATGCTAGCTCACAGGAAAATGAAATTTACTCATAATAATCACACTAAGAAGCAGACACGTTTGCAACTCAAGTCAGTTGACTCCTAAAAATATCTATATATACATTTTAACCTCTTCTCCTACAAAACTGATGCAGTCTTATTTTTTTCCTTTTTACCTATTTGTAGTAATACCAATGAACTACAAAATGGGCTCTGAATCATAAGCCAAAGAGCACATACAAAGGAACTTGATAATATAAACTAATAATAATAGTAAATTATTTTCTGAGTCTCTAGAGGATGTTTTCCCAAAAGAATATTTTACATTCTGTTCCAATTCACAAGCTTCTGAAAGTCCTAAACATTTTTTTTGGTTTGTTTCCTGCCAATAAAATTAAAACCACTATTGTTAACATTGCAACTAACACATGTTTAATTGAAAAAATTATTTGCTTACATGAAGTCTATCACCTACTGCAGAAGGAAAGAGAGAAGAGGGCAAAAGTGGTGTGGTTACTATGACAAAGTTCAGTTTTACATTTCTGATAAGTTAGGGTTGTTTATACAGTGAGAACTACTGAGGAATAAATCACTTAAAATTATAGAGATACAGCAGATATCCTACCAAAAAAGACAGTGTGGCTGTAAGGTAGGTAATAAGAGGCCTGGAGTTAAAGTTCTAAATCTGCCACCATGTTCCAAGTGATATTGGACAACTTGAGTAACCTTTGTGAACAAGAATTATATCATTCATGAATGAAATGAGCACATTCTCAATATCTGTAATGACCCTTCTATGACTGGATAGCATCTAACAACAACAACATGATTTCCAAGCAATATTTTTAATGTTTGTTCTTTTAAAATCAGCCATAAAAAAAAAAAGAAGTAGAAACAAAACCTTCACGAAATACTATGACCTTATTATTAATTAGTAAATCCGACTGAGGTAGAAGACTGAATTGCAACAAGAATATGGTGAAATTCAATGGATTCCTGAAGAGCAAATCAATTGAACTGAGATTTCATTTTTTTTTAAGAAAATTGAAAACAAAATTAGTCCATCTTATATGCAAAAGGTTCTAGTTTCTTGTAAAATTAAGATATCCATGTAAGAGGGGGAAAAAAAACAAACCAAAATTGTTGCCATCGAGTTGATTCCGACACTCATAGTAATCTTATCAGACAGAGTAGAACTGCCCCATATGGTTTCCAAGGAGCTGCTGGTGGATTCGAACTGCTGAACTTTTGGTTAGCAGCCTTAGCTCTCTTAACCACTGCACCACCAGGGCTCCAATTCATGTATGTCTATTTATCTTGATTATATACATATATATATTAAATATATATATATATTTTACTTTTGACATATTTATTAAATATTTTTACTGAACAATTTATACAAACTCACCACAGACAATTCTGTCTTTGTCTTTAATTCAGCTCTATCTGCTGCATTTTTCTTAATTACATGCTTTATTTTATTAGGGCAGGTGGCTCTCCCCTCTCTTGTGTACTCCAAATCATTGCTGGAGAGTTTCCAGGTAATTCAGGCCCGCCCATCCCCAGAGTTGAAGTCTTTGGATTGCAGTTGTTCCCCTATGTGTGTTGGCATACACTGCCTTTTATTTTGGCAGCTGAGGTCATGCCTGTTTACCCTGATCTTTTCAGAGTTTTCTTGCCATGAATGGTTGTGGACTGCAGAACTCCTTTATCAACGTTGAAAGAAAAACTTAAATAAAATTAAAAAAAAAAAAAAGATCTGAATGTTCAGGATCCACATATTTAGAAATACATTAAACATTTTCTTCCTGCCTTTATCTCTAAATAGATTGTAAAATATGGGGGAAATAATGGTCAAACAAAATCTAAGATTTAATTTGATAATCAACAAGTAATTTTTTTTTTCTTTTATTACATTGGTTACTTTTTTCAGTTTAGGAAGGAAACTGAGGACAATACTTTTTTTTTGTTTCCTGGATCTTCAAGAAAACTTAAAATACGTCAGAGAGAAATGAATGAAATATTACAACTAAAGAGAGGAGATTAACTCTTCTTCCATAGTTTAAATGTCAGTAATATTATTTTTATACAGGTCTATTATGCATATTTCAAAGTTTAGTAATATAGTCTGAGATTATGATGGTATATTTCTACCTGGAAGCAAAGGAATTGACTATCAGTCCATTAAGTATTAACTTGTCTTACAATTCTCTGGGATTGTCATATTGTTTTAATTTTGAGGTATATTTTATGCCATGATATTTGTATAGTTTAATCAACTTAGGAAAAAGAAACAAAAATATGGCTATACTAAACTACTTGGTATCCACAGAATAACAGCAAATACTCTTGTGATACTTGTTATAAATGCAACGTACTCAACGCTCATCAACTTAACAACTCTCTAAGATGGAGTATTATTACAGATGCAGAAACAGAGAAAAATTAAGTAATGTGCCCGAAGTTATACTATCAAAAAGTATCACTCAACAGGCTCAATTTTTTACAAATCGAACGTCTGTGCTCTTAGTCCCTTCACAGCATCAGTTTTCATGTTTATAAAAAATAGATGAATGAAGAAGTATCGCATAAAACCCGTTGCCGTCGAGTCTAAGGGACAGAGTAGAACCGTCCCATAGGGTTTCCAAGGAGTGCCTGGTGGATTCGAACTGCCAAGCTTTTGGTTAGCAGCCATAGCTCTTAACCACTACACCACCAGGGTTTCCAAGCATCACATAGCAGGTAACTATAAAATTCAAATTTTAAAAAAATTCTCATGTTATTGACCTTTCCAAAACATAAGTATTGAAGGATAGTAAGATATTCTTTACAGCAGAATAATACATCATAAAGAATAATAGAATCACAAAGACACCATTCTGCAACAATATTAGTAAATTTTTTTTTTTCATTTAAGAATCTTCAATAGACGACAAAACAGGGCATTTACATAGCTTCAAAGTGTCTCCCCATAGAATAATTACTAATTACAGAGAGAAAATGTTAATATTTCAGAGAAGTAACCTGGTGACCACCACCCTAACAAAGTAATCTATGTTAACATCATCAAAAATATGATAAAGTGGCATTTTTCTGTCTCCTTATATGGTGCACTGAGAAGAACACAATATTAATTCTGTGGTATTTCTGCAAAAAATAAGTAATCTCACTCTACCCATAAGAACCACCTCCCTTCTGCAAGTTTGTCATACTATGATGACTTGTGTGTTGTGATACTGGAAGCTATGGGACCAGTATTTCAAATACCAGCAAGGTGACCCATGGTGGACAGGTTTCAGTGGAGTTTCCAGACTAAGACAGACTGGCAAGAAAGGATTATCGATCTACTTCCGAAAATTAGCCAATAAAAAACCTATGCATCAGAAATATAGATTGGATCTATATTAATATCTGATCTATAAAACCTATAGATCACTATTATAGTGCTGGATGAGACCCCTAGGTTGGAAGGCACTCACAATACACAATGCGGTAAAAATGGACACACACATATTAAAGATAATGAAGATTGTACAGAAATGGGCAACAGCCCATTCTTTCGTATGTGGGGTTGTCATGAGAGTCAACTCAAGGGCAACTAACAACAACAATCGTAAGAAAACATCATATAAAAGCAAACTGAGTGACATTCCAAAAACACTGGCACTAAACTTTTAAGACATGCCAATTTAAAAAAAAAAAAAAAAAAGACCAAATAACTGTTCTAGATTAAAGGAAAGTAATGAAACATGAGGAGTCCTGGTGGTGTAGTGATTAAACACTTGGCTGCTAACCAAAAGGTCAGCGGTTCAAACCCACCAGTTGCTCTACAGAAGAAAAGATACGGCAGTCTCCTTCCATAAAGTTACAACCTTGGAAACTCTATGGGGCAATTCTACTCTGTTCTATGGGGTGGCTGTAAGTCAACAATGGGTTTAATGAAATGTAATACTTCATGACCTGATTATTTTCTCCTTTTAATTTTTTGTTGCTATTTGTGTTTTCAGTAATGGAGGGAGTGCTGAATCATTGAGCATGTCTGAATTTTAGGTAGATTTGGAGCCTGGTAGTGCAGTGGTTAAGAGCTTGGCTGCTAACCAAGAAGTCGGGAGTTCAAATCCACCAGCAGCTCTTTGGAAACCCTATGGAGCAGTTCTGCTCTGTCCTATAGGGTCGCTATAAGTCAGAATCAACTCCACAGCAATGGGCTTAGAATACAGCTTTGTTTTATGCCTCATTCCACAAATCATACCCTCAGAGTCCAGAGGTACATATGTGTACCTCTTGTGACCACAAATTCTACCCCTAAAGTCTTGAGGTACATACGTGTACAAAATAAAAATTTTCAAAATTCATGTTTTTCCTACCCAAAATTCAAATGATTAAGCACCACCATGTACAATACTGGGTAAAAACAGTAATTTGTAGTGCACTCCTGTTTTTTCTATTTCCAACTGTAACATAGGTCCCTACCTACCAGCAGCACATACTGTTAGTGGGACAGATGCTCCCCAGTGACCTCCAGAGGTACAAAAAGTAAGTGGTAGTTACTTATAGTGCTGGTCCTGAAAGGGTTAATCTTCAATTCTGGATTTGATCCGGGATCAGGTAGACGTTACTATAATGCTATAAGAATGTATTTGAAATAATTGAAGAAACAGTTAACTATATGTTAAATAATACTATTGTATAGATATTAGATGTCCTATGTGGAATAACTTTATCATAGTTACGTAGGAGAGTGTTCTTAGGAAATAAATTCTGAATTATTTAGGGAAAAAGGACTGTGATATCTGGAAATAATTTTCAAATGGTTCTGGAAAAATAATGTATTCACACATGTCAAAAAATAGTAAATCCAGATTAAGAGTATACAGGATTTTTTTGTATTATTACTGGAACTCTTCTATAAGTTTATAATTATTTCAAAATAAGAAATAGATTTTAAAAATGAAAAACCTATGATATAGAAAACTCAAATGGTAAGGGAGATGAATACACAAGTATAAAAACCTTTACCTTATACTTTAAAACGTATTCTTCATTTGAAATGAGTTCAGACATGAAATAAAGGAGGAATCTAGAGTCTTCCATCAGAATTCAATGACATCTTGCATTTAACAGAGTTTAACTACCTAAATATATTAGTAACTTTGTTTCACAACTAGTTTTCAGAACACTGAGTTTCACTCTTAGGACAACGCACCATTTATATTTTAGTATAGTCTACCCAGAAAGGTCAAGCAATAAATTATAAAAACGAATAATTACCATAAAATTATTATAAATTTCACATTGCACCAACTACTTTCTACCAGGAACTATGACAAAATACCATAAAAATAATTCATGTTTTTGTCCTTATTTGAGAGTCATCGATCATGACTCTTCTTTTGTCTCTAAAAATTATTACATCTGCAAGATGATTTTATAAACACCCTAAAATTAGATTCCGTATGTCATATAGGTAATTTCCTAAATGATAAATATTGACGTGCTTTTTTTTACTTCCCATTATTATTAAAACCAAATTACTGTTTTTAAAATATGAATAAAGTCATATGACTTATCTGCATTTACCATCTCTCTAAGGAGTAAACACAAAGATAATATAGACTACAAAATCTTGTAATGTCAGAGCCCCATCCTCCGGTTGTCTTTTCCTACTCTTCTTCTACTCCTTCATTCTACTCCAACACTCTGGTCTAGTTGTTTCTGGAAAGCATCAAGCATCTCTCCCCTCAGGTTTGTACTCGATCGTCACCCTTCCTGGAGTGCACTGACTCTAGATATTTGTAAAACAAGTTATTTTTATTTTTTTAGATGTCTGCTTAAATATCGCCATATCAAAGAGGACTGCCCTGACCACCCCATCTATATTGACACTTTTCTCATAACCCTATGTTCTCATTCGCTTGCATTTACTCTTGACACCTATCATCATTTGACACAGTAAACATATTTCTTTTTTCTTTTCCCCCTCCTTCTTACCCCTGTTGGAATATAAACCCAACTAGAGTGTGAATTGGGAAACCCTGGTGGTGTAGTGGTTACGATTTCGACTGCTAACCAAAACGTTGGCAGTTTGAATCCATCAGGCGCTCCTTGGGGCAGTTCTACTCCGTCTTGTAGGGTCACTATGAGTTGAAATCTACCGCAACGGGTTTGATTTTCGGTTTAGAGTAGGAATTAATCTGTTTTGTTCACTATTGTATCTTCACCACCAAGAATAATTGCCCAGTAGGAATATGAGAAATATTTTTCTAATGTATCTTGAATGAATTCGGTATAAAGCAAAGCAAGAAACTTAAAAGCTGTAGACCATTGTATCTAAAAATAGCTTTTAAGATTTAGTTATTTTATCAGTCAGAATAAAAATAAACAAAAGATACAATAATTTATAGTATTTGTTATATACATATGTGTATACAGATATATTATGTATGTATATATCTATATATCTTCACCAACATCCAGAAACCCTTTCTAGACTAGAAGCTATTTCTTTCACAACTCTTACCTTTTTAAAAAAACTTCTAGGATTTTTTTCTTGTTTTTTGTTTTTATTTCTTCTGGCAGAACATTCTGTGTAAGATTTAGAAAAAAAATGTATAGAAGAACTAATATTTCATGACTGTAAATATAACTACATATCCTGAATTTTCAATAAAAAATAATTGATAAAGAACAGGGATATAGACCTTGCCAGTTTTGAGAAAAGAGGCAACTGTTGCTGTTAATTCATTCAGCATCAGTTCAAATCAATAAATGTTTATATTTCACAATTAAAAAATATATTTTTAGCTATTGTAAAATAGTTATTTCAACTCCATTATACATATGTTATTTAATGCCCTAACTCTTAAACTTTCTCTCATTTTACCCTAACCCACTGCATCCTTAGTAGCGGTGTTTCCCTCAAATTTTTAAAATTCTATTTTCCTCTCATGTAAAAATCAGCTTCTGTCATTCTTTATTGCTGCATATCCTCCAAGTTGATATTTATTAAATCGGTGAAGCTAAATGAGTTATTAATCCAGCTACTCAAAGAATAAATATTGAATGAAATATTGACACAAAATTAAATTGATAAAGAATGAAAATTAATATAGTGCCTGATACAGGAGGAAACACATAGAGACATGAGACTACTTCCTTAGCATTAAAAAAGATTGCTTATAGTTTGCAAAATGGCAATATATTTAATATGTTAGTATATTATAAAAACTAGTACTGATGTCTGCTTCCGAAGACTGATATCAGAGTTTTCTCTTTAAAATCTCCATGTGCTCAGCCTATACTGGTATTATGTTCCATAAAGCGTTGCAGTTTGGGATTATTAAGCACCATATTCATCATACGTGTATGTTGTTCAAAAATCACTTGCTAGTTCTATTTTTTTGTTTGTGTCATGGAGTCAATTTTAACTTATGGCTACTTTTCATTTCAAATTTATAAAGTGTGGCAAATCTTTAAGATACTTCCTTTAGTTTACTAGAGCAATTAATATCCGTTTATATTAATTTTCATAAATTCTGTGTCGAAAGATACTTCAGGAAAAACTCTCCAAAGTGATAGGATCTTGCTGCTTCTAATTTGATTAACAAAGATTAAGTTCATTTAAAAAATATTACTCTATCATTGTTCTCTGATTTGCATTTTATTTCACTAAATACAATTTTGAAATAAAAATAAAATACACATTTGGCCAATTTACTACTAAATAATTATATATCTTAATTGAAAACTTGATGTCAAAATAACACAGGTAAATTGACACTTTTTTGTAAATTCTCTGTCACTATTATTAGTCATAATATTAAACTGCCTGTTGTGGTCAGGCTGTACTTTCAACGCTCTCTTGTGTGGAAAAGCTCCCAGCACATCGTGTTATTTTGACTGTGTCTTCGTTAGTGTCCCAAATGACTAAGCCATGTGCTATGAGATAATGCTTGTTTTTAATACACAAGGAAGGCGAATAAGTGTGCTCTTGCTTCAAATTGTGTTAAGACAACTTCAAAATGTATTGCAGAAAGCATAAAGTTTTGTACAAATGTTTGCGAGGTACACTGACATTGCAAAACAAACAAACAAAAAAAACCCACGTTTTTAAAAACCATTTGATACACTTTCCAAAATACAATCTTAGTTGCTCCTTAAAATAATCCTGTATAATAAGTTTTCATCTTCATTAAATAGAAGTGGATCCTGCAAAACAGCGCCATTTGCAGTGTGAAAGTACTCAGATGCTTGACTTCAGGTCTTCTGAGGACAATTCATGACTGCCTGATAGAAAGTACTTCAATCTAATAACTTTGTGCTATACATTAAATTGTATTATTATATAGATATTAAATGTCCTGAGTTAAATAATTACATTGTAATTATGTATGAAAGTGTTCTTCTTAATAAATGAATGCTGAATTATCTAGGAAGAAGGGGCATTATGTCTGGAACTGACTCTCAAATGGCTCAGGAAAAAAAATAGTGAATTTATACAAGTCAAAAAATGGTAAATCTGAGTTAAGCATCTAAAGGTTGTTTAGCATTTACCATATATGTAATACTAGCTTTTCATTTTTTATGGATTTAATTCATGTTTCTTTCCTTAAGGAATTTGCACAGGATACAAATTCCAACAACACGTTAAAAGGAAGAGGTGTTCTCATTCCCAAACTCAGGAGAAAGATTTCAATAAGTGTTAAGTATAAGCATAATTATGTGTTACAAATTTTATAAATGTCTGGTAGTTTTTATATGATTAAAAAATATTCCCTTTTGTTCTTACTTTTATTATATTTTCTTTATTTTTAGTATGACTAGATGTTGAAATTTAACAAGTGATTTTTCTACATCTATCTAGATGATCAGGAACACTGGTGACATAGTGGTTAAGAGTTCAGCTGCTAACCAAAAGTTCAGCAATTCAAATCCACCAGGTACTCCAGCAGTGTGTTGACAGGGAACTGCCAGAAATTCAAGTCGGATTCAGAAGAGGACATGGAACCAGGGATATCATTGCTGATGTTAGATGGATCCTGGCTGAAAGCAGAGAATACCAGAAAGATGTTTACCTGTGTTTTATTGACTATGCAAATACATTCAATTGTGGGGATCATAAAAAATTATGGATAATCTTGCAAAGAATAGTAATCCTAGAAAAATTAATCATGTCATGAGGAACCTGTATATAGATCAAGAGGAACTTCTTCGGACAGTACAAGGAGATACTGCATGGTTTAAAGTTCAGAAAGGTGTGCATCAGGGTTCCATCCTTTCACCATACCTATTCAATCTGTATGCTGAGCAAATAATCCCAGAAACTGGACTATATGAAGAAGAATGGGGCATCAGGATTGGAGGAAGACTCATTAACAATCTGCATTATGCAGATGACACAACCTTGCTTGCCGAAAGTGAAGAGGACTTGAAGCACTTACTGATGAAGATCAAAGACCACAGCTTTCAGTATGGATTTACACCTCAACATAAAGAAAACAAAAATCTTCCCAACTGGACCAATAAGCGACATCATGATAAATGGAGAAAAGATTGAAGTTGTCAAGGATTTCATTTTACTTGGATCCACAATCAACACTCATCGAAGCAGCAGTCAAGAAATCAAAATACTCATTGAGTTGGGTCAATCTGCTTCAAAAGACCTCTTTAAAGTGTTGAAAAGCAAAGATGTCACCTTGAAGACTGAAGTGCGCCTGACTCAAGCCATGGTGTTTTCAATTGGCTCATATGTATGTGAAAGCTGGACAATGAATAAGGAAGACTGAAGAAGAATTGATGCCCTTCAATTGTGGTGTTGGCAAAGAATATTGAGTATACCATGGACTGCCAAAAGAACGAACAAATCAATCTTGGAAGAAGTACAACCAGAATGCTCCTTTGAAGCAAGGATGGTGAGACTTTGTCTCACGTAATTTGGACATGTCATCAGAAGAGACCAGTCCCTGGAGAAGGACATCATGCTTGGTAAAGTACAGGGTCAGTGAAAAAGAGAAAAACCCTCAAGGAAATGGATTGACACAGTGGCTGCAACAATGAGCTCAAACATAACAAAAATTGTGAGCATGGTGCAGGACCGAGTAGTGTTTCCTTCTGTGGTGCATAGGGTCACTATGAGTCGGAACCAACTTGACACCTAACAACAACAACAGGCGGTCCTTGCAAACCCTATGGGACAGTTCTACTCGGTCCTGTAGGGTCGCTATGAATTAGAATCGACTTGACGGCAATGGGTTTGTTTGGTTTTTTTTTTTTTTTTTTTTTTTGGTTTTATCTAGATGATCATATGATATATTACTTTTTTATGTTTATATGGTCAAGTATATTGATTGATTTTCAAATGTTAAAATGTCCTCCCATTTCCAAGCATGTTGTATTATGCTTTGAAGGTACTGCTGTTTTCAGTTTGGTGCTTTTTTTTTGTGGAATTGTTGTTTCTATGCCCATGAGAGAATTTAGTCTGTAATTTTTCCTGGTTTTATATGTTAGTAAGTAAATACCTAACAAAATATTTGCCATTTCAACATTTTTGATGTATGCAGTGCAATGACGTTAGGTATATTCATCCTGTTGTGCAACAATCACCACTATCTTTTTACAACTTTTTCCATTACTCTTAACATAAATTCAATTCCCCCAGAGTAATGACTCCTTCTTACCTCCCTGCCTCCCACCTCTGGTAACCACTAATAGACTTTGATTTCTATACACTTGCCTATTACAGATATTTCATATGAGTAGGATCATACAATATTCGTCATTTTGTGACTCACTTATTTCACTCAGTGTAATGTTTTCATTGTTCATTCATGGTGTAGTATGTATCAGGACTTCATTTCTCTTTATGGCTGAGTACTATTTTATTATATGTAGTCATATTTTGTTCATCCATTCATAAGTTGCTGGACATTTAGGTTGTTCTCACCCTTTGGCCATTGTGAATAGTGTTGCTGTGTACATCGGTATACAATTTTCTGTTCATGTTCCTGCTTTAGTTATTTTGGTATATACGTAGGAGTGGAATTGCTGGATCATGTGGAAATTCTATATTTAATTTTTTGAGAAACTGCCAAACAGTTTTACACAATGACTGTGCCTTTTACAATACCACTAGCAGTGGATAAGAGTCCCAGTTTCTCCACATCCTTGCCAACACCTATTGTTTGGTGTTGATCATAGCCATCTTAGTGGGGATAATGTGATATCTCATTGTGGTTTTGATTTGCATTTCCCTATGACTGCTGTCTTTTAGTAGTTTTTCATAGGCTTGTTGGCCTTTTGTATTTCTACTTGGATGAAATATCTATTCAGATATTTTGCTCATTTTTTCTTCATTGAGCTACTTTTCTTTCTGTTTTTAAGTTAGGAGTTCTTTATATATACTAGATATTAAACCTTTATCCGATATATAGTCCCCCAGATTTTCTCCCCATCTGTAGGTTGTCTTGTAACTTGGTTGATAGTCTTTTGATAAACAATAGTTTTTAAATTGGATGAAGTCCTATTTACCTATTTTGTCTTTTGTTGCTTGTGCTTTTGGTGTCATATCTAACAATAACCATATAATCTTGAAAAACAAAAACAAAGTAAGAAGACTTATACTTCTCAATATTAAAACCTCCTATAAAGCGACAATAAACAAAAACGGTCTGGTGTTGGCGTAATGATATACATATAGACCAATGGAATAGAATTGTAAGTCTAGAAATAAACCCAACCATCTATGGCCAATTGATTTTTGAACAGGGTGATAAATCCATTCAATGGGAAGAGAAAAGTCTCTTTAACAAATGCTGCTGGAATTCTTATATTTCTGTATGCAAAAGACTGTAACTAGATCCATACCTCACACTATATACAAAAATTAACTAAAAATGGATCAAGGACTGAAATGTAAGAAATAAAACTATAGCTCTTAAAAGGAAACAAAGGAGTAATGCTTTGGGACCTAGTTTTTCCTTTTTTATAATGTCAGAGTTGGTATGAGTGTTATGCTAGTCTTGCAAAAATGGTGAGTTTTTCACTTTTCAGATAATCTGGTAAAGTTTGTATAACTTTGGCATTATTCTTTAAAATTCTTTATTAAATACTTCACTGGAAAATCATGTTAAGCTATAGTGGTCTTTTAATTATTGATTTGATTTTAATAGATTTATTATTTTGTTTTTTTTATTTTTTTATTAGAATGAATTGGTTAGATTTTATGCCAGCTTAATTAAAAATGCTTGAGTAAAAGTTATCAACATAATTTAAGTTCTTGCTTCCTACTTGCTATACATGTTTATGATTTGTGTCAAAAATAGTGATGTGGAAATATGTAATTTTTGGCTTGTAGGATATTTTAATCTGGGACATCTGGAAATTCTGAATGCTGCCCCTGGATGTGGGAACCTGAAGTTAGATCCTCTCTATTTCCATTTTTTGGCAGACAGGACATTGACATGGAGCCTAAACTTATCTAAATTGACTGTCCTGCCAATAATCACAGTTCTTGATTGAGTGACTCAGTTGGAAAGACAGTAAATAGTAATTCTGATAGATTTAACAAGGGCAAATACATCCATTGGCAATGATAATATACACGGGTGAGCGACATGTCCTGACCTACTGTTAGGGATTATTACTTTCCCCAGCCCTACTGATGTGGCCCTTTTAAGAATCTACTTCTTTATTCTTTCGCGATCCTTTCCCACTCTCTTTATCTTTAAATAATTTTACTCTTGCCTAAGTCAGCCAGAGTTGAATTCTATTGCTTGTAAGAAACAAGTCTGACTGGTACTGACTACAATGCTCTATTAGGCTCTAAAGGTTTCTGGCACATTGTTGCTGCTTAGTATTTGTATGGCGGTGAGGATATTTTTATTCATTAGAATTCATCTTAGTGAGAGCACTGCTTAATATACTAGGTAGAAATATTTTGTTATGCTACCTGGAACTGAGAATGAGATCCTTATAAAATGACTACTCATAGACAAAAAGAGAATTGGGTTACTCCTGACAGAGAAATAATGAGACAGACAGATAATACAGCCAATGAAATGGCATAATACCAGGTGTTGGATAATTTGATTTTTCCTTATTAAAAGCAGACAGACAAAGAACTATTAAAATAGTGATGTTATTATTAAAAATGGAAATGTGGGCTAAGTGGGAATTGGTGTCTATGATGGCAAGAAGTAAATATATAATAACTTAAGATGATTATTCAGAAGTATTATTATAAGTATTATTATAAGCATATGATTCATAAACACACTGGTAACCCTAAAGGAACTAAGAATCCTTCATATTTCATCTTTCATATTTCTTCATATTTCAATAATTTTAGTTTTGTCACTTGAACTCTCTGCTATCACAAAAATAACTGAGGCATATCAGAATCAAGTCTTTTTTAGATATTTTTAGTTAGACTACCTGATTGCATTCCACCACTTTCTTAATAACAAGTCACTCATTCTTCAGTTAATGAGCTATCTTGCAAATGGATATAGAATATTTGAGTAAAAATTAGAATTGAATGATATCAGTTCTGTTGATCAGAGGATGTCATTCTGTTCTCACATATATAAATAACTATGTGATGAAGAATACAAATTTTATATTATGTGTTGGTAAATGCTACTACAATTGCAAGTAGCAGAAACTAACGTTAACTGGTGAGACTAAATAGACATAGAGAGAGAAAGCAAACAAGGAAAGGAAGGAAGGAAGAGGAATTATGGTTGAGGCACTGGGTCATTCCATGCAGTATAAAGGGAGAGTTGAGCAAACAGCCTCTAGATAAGCAAAGGTGCTAATGGGAATCTGATAACCATAACTAGGGCTGAAGACCTTTGGGGTTATGAATTTTTCTCTTTACCTGTGACCTCTACTCTTTGCTTCAGGTCTCTTTCATTCTCCTTTCTTGCTACACACAAGCTTCCTTGATGTGATGGAAAATCGAGCTACCACAAGTGGTAATGTTTAAAGCTTTAGTCACTTTGAGATACATAAAAAGCCAAACATTCCCTGGTCCGCAAGTTCAAAACATTGATGAAAAGACTTGTTCAACTTACGGTTAAAAAAAATCATATGTATATAAAATACCATTTGAAATCAGAAATCATCTATAAAGTAGAAAATTCAGTAATGGTTATCACTATTCAATCGCTATTAACTTCCAGTGTCTCTAATATCGTACTGTGTCACACATACTGTGTATTTTAGGAAGTCCATCAGTGTGAATTATCCAATAGATTAGTCAGAAACAAAATGCTATGAAATACTCTCCACTTTATTTTTTAAACATTCTAGATGCTTAATGCAGTGTCTAGCATGGGAAAATTCTCAATTAAAAAAATGCATAAAAGACTAAATAATATGTTTACTATAAATCAACACTCCAGCTAAGATTTAATTTTAGTATTACTGAATATAAGCTGGTTAGAATTTAAAATTAAGCTGATTACACTTCCCCTTAATTTGTGGGCTACTAGAAAGTTTCATCTTCCACAGAGTTTTTACCCTGTCCACATGCTCTCCTTAGAACCAAACTATTGTTCTCTCAAGCTCTGCAAGGCTGAGGTAAAGGCCAGCAGTATCCCATTGGAAGCAGGTGTATACAATGAAGTTATTGAATCAGAGGGAACACAACTGAACATGAGCAATCAGGATGAGCACCAAGAAAAATAATGGAGTCAAAGGAAATTATTCATGGAAAAAATCATGTGTTTAGCAATCTAAGAATATAATTTTGTCCTTATTTCCTCCGAATTGAACTATTTTGTCTCTTTTGCAGCTTTAAAGATACGTGTGTAATATAGTTAATAATTTCTACATGCACATACTAAATCATTATCACAAACAAATTCTTGTATAAAGAGCCCATCAAATAAATTAACTTGAACTAGCCATAATTTTTACTAAAGCTTTTACTATCAAAACTTGTCTCAAATTTTAATATGCTTACTCACAGAACACCTGCTTTAATTTAATATTTTTAATGGAAATTTAAAGCCCTAATTTCTTTAATTTCTAAATATCTAATTCTGTAGCATGAGATTAAAAAAGTCAAATAAGCTCTAAGAAAACAACACAAACTGAACTTTTATATCTTGCTTAAATTTTTTTGTTTTTAATTTAAGCAAAATAAAGCAGTATGCAAGTATTTTTATACATTTTCCATAAAAGATGTAATAATTTTAACTCATTTTCTTCCCTTTATTTCTTGACAAACAAGCTATCTTCTGGAGAAATTCACAAGTTGAGTCATCTTGCTACTTTATTTTTTGTTCATAATACATATATTCGTGATTATTTTTCATCTTAGTTTTTTTAATCAAAATCTCAGCACAGAAATAGAGAAAATATAGTGAAGGTATGTATCAAAAACCTCTCTAATATTAAAAAAAAAAAAAAAAAAAAACATTGCTGTCAAGTCGATTCCGACTCATAGCAACCCTACAGGAGGAATAAGACTGCCCCATAGGGTTTCCAAGGAGCTGCTGGTGGATTTGAACTGCCGAACCTTTGGTTAGCAGGCGAACACTTAACCACTGGGCCACCAGGGCTCTAATATAGCCTCTCTAAAATTCTTATGAAAGCTTCTACATAAGAGGAAAAAAAAGTCTAACATTTAAAAAGAGAAACAAAAAATATGCACATTTCAGATTCCAACAGAAATTCATTCTGTTGTTCTTGTTCCAGTTGCCAGTTGTCACTGAGTTGATTCTGGCTCATGGCAACGCCATGAGTTTCAGAGTAGAACTGCTCTCCATAGAGTTTTCAAGGCTGTGACCTTTTGGAAGCAGATGGTCAGTCCTTTCTTCCAAGGTGCCTCTGAGTGAGTTCAAACTTAAAACCTTTTGTTAAGTAGCCCAGCACTTAACATTTTGTGCCACATGCTATTCTTGTTAGTGGGTAAAAATTCATTCTACATGCAAACGTCTTCACACCCATGTCCCAATTTCATTCTCAGTTTGAGTGGCCCCACGGTCACTCATCTGAGTTCATCTAGGCTTTAAGTTTTCAGCATAAACTCATAATTTTGCTTCAATAAACCTTTAGATAAGGTAACATGAGAATGGGAGAAAAAGGCAGAAGAGTCTTTCCACTCTTTCTAAAAGCTATTATAGATCCCAGTTTAGAGAAATAGGAAATCCTATATTCCCGAGGAAAAAATAATCGTATTCGATCTGAATGCAGGAAGTGTATTAAAACCCAGTTATTTGAGCCTGAAGTATTACAAGTCATGAGTACCTGTTAACAAGGAGTGTGTTTTTTTGTGGTGTATTATGACCAGGCAGGAGAGATGATGACCTTATAACAATGTGTTCTTCAATGCTACTTATGGCATGGGGGTTCATACTCAATCTTTTAATTTCATTGAATTGTTTTACAGACTATTTCATCCAACTACCATGTCTGAAACAAAATGTGAGACATAATTCAACAAATAAGAAACATAATAGGTAAGTTTTAAATACAACAGTGAAAAGGGTATCAGTTTTAAACAATATTCATATTTTGTCTTGCATAAAATATTGGAAAATTACATAATTAAAATAAGGTTTTCATATCCTATCCATGGATTTTTATCTTTCTGTGCCCCTTTGAGCTGTTTGGCTTTTTGGTGTTGACTGATACAGTGAAGGGAAACCAGGACCCTGGGAAAACAAACTCTTAATTAAATATTTTAGTAGTTTCGGAAGGGAGAAAAAATAATTTTCTATCTCCCATCTTCTATTCATTCCCTATTTCATGAGTAGAAGTAATAAAATTCCCCTTGTTTGAGAAAAGCAACAAGAGTAACAGAAAGGAAAAGAGATACCCTACATTTGTATGTACTTCAATTTCCACAAAAACCCAAATTTTCCACATTATTCTGTGTTATCCAGACCCTAATGCCTACATTGTCTACATGCTTTATTCATTCACTCTTATAATCCCGTTTACCAAGCCTTCCCACATTTTCAGAACCCTTCCACTTGAACTCTGAACTTATTCATCATTAGCAAAATCCCTAGTACCCGCAACCTCTTCTCTAAATGTTCCTTTTACTGATCAGTTTAGCCAAAAATGGTCTCTCCTTGGAGGTCATTGCTGCGCTGTAGCCCTTTAATGCAATGGTTGTTTTTCCATCACATATTCCATTCCTCTGACCCTGGAGATGGAACTGATGAACTTGTTACTCATATCAAACTATAAAAACTGAATTTGTTGCCGTCGAGTCGATTCCAACTCATAGCAATCCTATAGGACAGAGTAGAACTGCCCCATAGGGTTTCCAAGGAGTGGCTGGTGGATTTGAACTGCCAACCTTTTCGTTAGCAGCAAAGCTCTTAAATACTGCACCTCCAGAGCTCTTCTGTTGCTCATAATTGCTTTTCATCAAAGATTTTAAAAACTGACTCACTGGTACTGCCTACAGTGCTGCTCTTGCCATAATTCTTAATGATTTAAAGAATGGAGTTAGTATTTTCAATAACTAGGTCCCATATTTCCTTGACCTCCTTTCCTCTAATAATTTTCTTTTCTTACCGTTCATCAGCTGCTTACTCAATATGCATACTTTTGATATTCCCATTATTTATAACTTTACCCTGACCATAGCTTCTATTCAAAGTATATTACTCTTCAGGCATCGATTCTATCTTTCTACATCATTCCACAATACACGTAATTCTTTAAAACACTGGAACATGCATCCCATTGATTCTACCACTTTCTCATAGTGCCTCATTCCTCTCATATTCTTCATACTCTTGTTACCCAACTAATAGTCCCATCTTCATGATCATGCTTTAAAAATATCTTGAAGTTATTTTCCATTCCTTTCTCCTCTCTTAATCCCTATACTGGTTAAATGCAAAGTAGGATTTACTTCGTACCTAATTCCAGATAGGTGTATGTGGTTGAAAAAACTCATAAAACTTGACTGATTGATATGACTTTTAAGTTCAGGACACTTCATCTCTAATAATTTCTTAGTATTTCCAACATATCTACTACATTTTCTACTCCACTCTCCCATTTTTCTGGATTCCTTTTTCACAAATTCTCGTCTCTCTTCAAACCTCCAGTACTTCTTCCATTCTCAAACTGTATTAACAAACATGCTACTGTTTCTCAGAGTAAATAGAAGCTATCAAAAGAGGTATTCCACATGCTTCTACAATTTGCATCTACATACATTGCTTCATCTACTGTTAGGATGGGCAAACTCTGGGTTCTCTTTTCTAAGGCCAACTTTCTTTGTAAACTTGATCCCATCCCTTCTCGCATACTCAGATATTGCTCCAGGGTCTATAGTCTTCTTCTCCACTACTACAATGTTCCTCTACTGGATTATTATAATCGAACATACAAATATGTTATTACATCTCCCATCTAAAAAAAGTATAAGTACTTAAATATATACATATTTACTCTTATGCATGCACATTCACACAAATACACACATACAATTTTCACTTATCCTTGACTCCTGTCTTTCCCTTTCGTCCACATGGAAACCATCTTCATATCCAATAACTTATGTTTTTAAAATGTACACACACACACTACAATCACTCCCATAACCCTGATACAAACCAAAGTCATCTGCCACCTGGATTATGTAAATATTTTCTAAAACTTCCTTCCTCCACATACAGTATTCATGTAGCAGTCAGCGCTATCTTTTTAAAACAAAAATCAGATCATATCGGCACTCTTCACTAATTCCTGCAATGGTTTCTCATCTTATTTAGAGTAGAAGCCAAAGTCCTTACAATGACCTACAAAAGCTACATATAATTTTCTCCCACCACCACATATATTGTTCCCTGACTTCATTTTCAATCTTTCCTCTTGCTCATTCTCTTCTCGTGATATTTGCCTCCATCTAGGTAATGGACACATCAAGCTGGTTTGCACTTCAAGGTCTCTGCACTCTCCCTTTCATCTCCCTGAAATCCTTCCCTCCCTGCTGTAGATGATGGCGCACTTCTTTCTTCTGTTTGTGCTAATGTGATTTTGTCATAGAAGCTCTTCCTGATTACGCTCTACAAACAAGTCAGACACACCCGACACGCCCTATTCCTGTTATCAGCCACTTCATAACTACATAAACAAAACAAACAAACAAAAACTGTTGCCATAGAGTCAGTTCAGACTCGTGATGACCTCATGTGTGTCAGAGTAGAGCTGTGCTCTATAGAATTGGCACTGGCTGATTTTTCAGATCTCTCTTTTGAGTCTACTCTGGGTGGGTTCAAGCCAACCTTTTGCTTAGTGGTCAAGCATTTAACCATTCGCACCACCCAGGAACTCCCCAGAACTAAATAGCACACATCATTTATTTGTTTATTCCTTGCTCCAGTTGAATGTGAGGCTTGCAATGGCAAGAACTGTATCTGTTTTGTGCACTGATACAGTCCCTGTATCAGAAAATTACCTAACACTTAGTATATGCTTGACAAATATTTCTAAAGGAATGAATGAATGAGGTAAAGGTATATTGAGGTATCAGAGATAGAAGACTTTTATACTGCTCCACAAACTAAACACTTAGGATTCAGTAAGTCTTCTAGAAACATTTGTACAATTTGAACAGAAGATCTCATTCTACTTTCAGGATAAAGCTCCAAGGATGAAGCAAGATTCCAGAGAAATGTTGGTTTACTATGCGTTCATCAAAATAGATCTTTGCATCACAAGACTACTAGTGCTGAACCGGGAGGAAAAATATATAGATATATTTTAAACTTAAAAGTAGACTAGAAATTGGAAAGAGAGCTGGTGGACTTGAAGTTGTCAGCAAGATTTCCATAAATGTAATCCCCTTGAGATCTACACGGATAAATGATGGAGGTGGACATGTGGGGTCACACAGGGTTGATTTGTTGGAGAATGTCTTCAGGCATTGATATTACTGAGTACCACTGAGTTACTTTGCCTTCCAGCTTTGGCACAATAAAAACATTTTTTTCCAGAATATAGAAAGAAATGACTGGTGAGAGACTTTGAATTATTCACCTATCTTCCTTTTAAATCTCTGTTTACAAGCCTGATTTATGGGAACGTTCCTCCAAAACCTATCTATAGACTTTATCAGTGACAGTAATGTTGATAGATTTTATCAGATTACAAAGATAGCAAGTTAATGTTACTATTTAAATTTTATTTCATGACAACTAATGATTATCCATGATCTCTCAATTTGGCTTTTGATATAATCTGCTAAATTAATTATATTACCTTTAGTAATATGGAAGGATCTGGTATTTTCTTGTTTGTTCACTTTCTTGAATAACAAGGATTTCAATATTAGACTTAGAATGAGTTATATATATATGTCATTTAATCATTTTGATAGAATAATAAAACAAATTATATTTACAATGAGGCATAGATTTAAATGAAGGACATTTGCTCAGACTATCCCAAAGATAATGAAAAATAATATACAGAAGTTTAGAAGACAATCAACCAGAAATGAGTGTTGCTTTATAAATATTATATTTTCCACCAAAAGAAAATTGCCAGATAGTTTTATTTAGAGCAGCAGGTAGCTATAGTATTTTACCCACCAAAATATCCTTTTATTGAATAGGAAAACATTACTATAATTTTCACTAGTTATTTCTCAATATGGTTAAATATATGGGATATTACTACTGCTTACACTTTATAAAGATTATTTTCTTAATTACAGTGTAAAGGGGATAATAAACACATTGTAAGTTGGTTTTCAACATTCTAGCCATTCTTTAACGATAATAATCCTGTCTTTCTGAAAACAGAGCAAGATTTTTTCTGGAATAGTTTGATTTCATAACAGAGCTGGATCGAATAATTTAATGAATGAAATCTGGCTAAATAAATAAGCATCTTCATCTTCAAATTTATACAACAATCTCAATGCCATATCAGACAAAAATTAAAATTGTGTGTATGGGGCAGGGGAACTTACGATTCATTTCATTTTCATTGATCAACAAATTTCTCATTTTTGTCAGGAGATAGTGGGAGAAGTTGCAATCTATGTAAGTAAATTAATTGCATACTCTAGTTATTTTCCAATCTAATAGAAATGAACAAGTGACACCTAAGTTTAGGTAAATAGACTTTTTGTCGTCTTGTTAACATTTAAAAAAATTTTTTTTCAATTAACATGCAAATGAAAATAGCCTTCCTAGTATTACAAAACAGATTTTATAACAAAAAGAGATGGGAATTTCTGGGGTGCTTGAGAAACATTGTAATTTCCACAACCTAGAGAAAATAAAGGCAATATTGTATATTTCCCAGTTTAACACAAAGATCTGAGAGCAGATTAACAACAAAAAACTCCTTCACATTACATTCTTTTAGAAATGTTATAAAAAAGAAATATTCAAACTTATTTTTTATTAAATAGGCAAATATATAGCATTTTGATCCCAAATATTTTCCCAAAAACTTTATTGACAAAGTCCTTGTCATGGTTTGAATTATGTCCCCCCAAAAATGTGTGTATCAATTTGGCTAGGCCATGATTCCTGGTACCCTGTGATTTTCCTGTATCTTGTAAACTGGCCTCTATGATGTTAATGGAGGAGGATGGGTGGTAGTTGTGTTAGTAAAGCAGGACCTGATCTACAAGACTGGATTGTGTCCTGAGGCAATCTCTACAGACAGAAAAGACAGAAGTGAGCAGTGAGACAGGGGGACCTCATACCATCAAGAAAACAGTGCCAGGAGCAGAGTGTGTCCTTTGGACAGGGGTCCCTGTGCTGAGAAGCTCCCAGTCTGGCGGAACACTGATGAGAAAGCTGACAGAGAGAGAAAAACTTCCCCTGGAGCTGACACCCTGAATTTGGATTTTTAGCCTACTTTGACTGTGAGGAAATAAACTTCTCTTCGTTAAAACCACCCACTTGTGGTATTTCTGTTACAGCAGCACTAGATGACTAAGACAGTCCCATTAGAATATGCAAGATTCAATAAATATTTGTTGAATTGATAAAAAAAAAAAAAAACACTTTTTCTAAAAATATGTTTTGAGAAGATTTCATGAGGACAGAGAAGTGGAAATGTAAGGACTGGATCAATCTGCACATTTTGGAAGTTCAATTCATGCTGATCCCTACCGCACAGAAACAATTAGGGCAATGAAAAAGAACAATGAAATTAATACTCTCTAAAATAAATGTACTGTTGTTGGTAAGGGGCAGTTGTTCAAACAGAACAAGGGAATACTGCATTGTTTAAAAGCAGGGAAGTTGTGTGTCAGGGTTGTATCCTTTCACTATACTTATTCAATCTGTTGCTGATCAAACAATCCAAAAAGTTGGACTATATGAAGGAGAGAACATGACAACAGGATTGGAAGAAGGCTAACAGCCAGTGATATTCAGATGATATAACCTTGCTTGCTGAAAACAAAGAGAATTTGAAGCACATACTGATAAAGATCAAAGACTACAGCCTTCAGTATGGATTATACCTCAACATCAAGAAAACAAAAATCCTCACAACTGGACCAATAAGCAACATTATGATAAACAGAGAAGACATTGAAGTTGTCAAGGATTTTATTTTACTTGAATGGACAACCAACCCCTGTGGAAACAAAAAACAATGTATTGCATTGGGCAAATCTGCTAAAAAAGACCTCATCAAAGTATTAAAAATCAAAGATGTCATTTTGAGGACTAAAGTGCACCTAACCCAAGCCATGGCATATGCATGTGAAAGCAATGCAATGAATAAGGAAGATGGAAGCAGAATTGATGCCTTTGAATGATGGTACTAGAAAAGAATATTGAATATACCATGGACTGCCAGAAGAACGAACAAATCTGTCTTGGAAGTACAGTCAAAATGCTCCTTAGAAGTAAGGATAGCGAGACTTTGTCACACAGACTTTGGACGTATCAGGAAGGACCAGTCCCTGGAGAAAGATATCATGCTTGGTAGAGGGTCAGAGAAAAAGAGGAAGACTCTCAAGCAGATGGACTGACACAGTGGCTGCAACAATGGGCTCAAACACGGCAATGATTGTGAGGATGGTACAGGACCAGACAGGGTTTTGTTCTGTTGTACATAAGGTCGCTGAGTCGTAACAGGCTCAAGGGCACCTAACAATAAAAGCAACAATATAAATGTACCATAAAAGAAGCATAACCATACCTTAACTAAGAATTACACTGAAACCTTTCTTTTAGGCAAGCAAAGAAGAGGGAAAATTCAGAGCTAGAAATAAATGAATGAGGTTTGAGGAACTGAACTAGTTGTTGGGCTGGTCCTAAACAGAAGTTGTCAAAAATCTGAATTCTATTTTCTCACCTTTTGACTTTTGTAGTTTAGATTTATTTTTGTTCTTAATTTATATCTAAAAGATTTAATATGATAGAGAATTATAACAGAAATTGTGGCTGGCAGGCAGTCCTAGAAGTAATCTTGGTGAAAAAAAAAAAAAAAAATGTATGTAACAGTGATATAAAGCTCCAGCCTAAAGTTAATGTAATCAGGACACTTGGGCATGGGCTAAAATACAGCAAGAGCCAAACTGAATGCCAAGACCAAATAAAGAAGGCTGGGGCCCAGGGCAAGGATCTATTACTAAGGAAAACTACAATGTAATTAGAAGAGTGAGACAAACATCTTTGTATGATCAAAACTACATAGCAAAATTCAGGCCTGTAACTCCCAGTGTCACTCCATACACATTAGATACCAGGTCTGCTACTGTGAAGCTAATGTGACGTACATATCAATAAGTATTATATAGATATAGATATATATTTATATATTTTGTTAATATTGAACAATAAAACCCAAAGGACAGGGTTCCTAACAAGCATTTTGCCAGATCAGAATTGTTTAAGGGAATTTGGAATGGTTGAATCAAGTTGGAAATTTTCTGTTTTCTATAAATCCAACTAATAATCCATAAAATACTGGTTTACTTAGTTAAAATTACATTAGAATTAGGAATTCCAAAACACATCCTAAGTGTGATTTGTTATGGTTTTTATGTTTAGCTTTTTTGCTCTATAGACTTTCAGAAATATCTTGAACTACTATATAACATACAGTTTTAAATTTGTGATTAATAAATGATAGGCAGAAAAACCTCATCATCATAAGTCATGTAAAAATCTATCATGCATAAGTGACTTTCCATCTAAATAAGAAAACATATCTTAGGGTATGTTTATATATTACTTGGGGTTAATTTTATTACTTCTGCTTTCAAAATTTATAGGAATACAAACAGGCAATGTTTCAAGGGCCTTACAGCATACAAGAAAGTAAGTACCCTACACACTCAGTAAGAAAATGTAAACTTACCTTCATGAGGGCTGCACTGCTTTTTCTTTCCTATTGACATAATGGAAAGAAGTGATTACATTCTTCCATCAATCTCTGCCATAGCACTGTGAGAAGAATGTTGGCACTATGGGACAAAAGCAGTGACAGTTGCCATAGCATGCTCCAAAAAGACCTCCACAAGACCAAAATGTAAGCAGATACTGACAAAAGGTAATGTTTGACACTTACTATGCAAGAATAGCAACATGTCAGTCATTACCCCTGTCTGGAGATTTTAAATGTGAAACTTTCAAATTAGACATTAGATCAATTGCATTGAATTGCAAAGTGACAACAGCAACCCTGAGCCTTAAGCTGGAAAAAAAAAAATTGTTCATGATATCTATTTTCTTTCTCATTTTGAAAACTCTGGTCTAGATAAAAATTTTGGCACATGCACATCTCTTCTTCCCTCCAAAACTTCCACAGAGTGGCCTTCAAAATAAGCAAATACAAATCAAAAAATAAAACCAAGCTAAGCTAAAAAATGGCATCATGACTAGAAACTAGGAGCTGATATCATAAACTTCACAGAATCTTTAAGGGGTTTATTTTAGACAGTCTGCAGATGGGAACAGACTAAAAGAGACTTTTTGAGATAGAACAACATCCAGGGAAGAAATGAGAAGCATCCACTAAAACTCACTCACTCCATAGGGCAATAAGAGTACAAACAAAACGAATGTCCTACCACCGCCCCCCCCCAAAAAAAAATCTCTGTGAACATTATCAGTTAGTTTCACACTAGCATCAATGGGATGACCATTTTTAATATTTTATCACAATCATCCTTTTCAGGCAGAGGACAGAGATCAAAGTTTTCCTTTAGCATAAAAGACACAACAAACTCAGGGAAGTAAATGTAAACTTTTACACTGACTACTTTTAATAATACAGATTTCTCACTCAACCCTGGCTATTTAATTTCTAAACTAATATTGTAAATTTAATAAAAATTTATATTTTCCCCACACCTTCAATGTTAATCTAAAGGCTTTGAACAGAAACTAACAAAATCTCAGCCACCATCATGAGGATACCTACACAATAGTAAGTCAACTCTGAGTAAACACAGCTCTTCCTCTTTATGAGCAACAAAGATTTTTAAAGACTATGAACCAAAAGAAACCCACAATAATGAATTGAAAAGATTATACCCTTTGAAATAAAGTAAGAGAATAGAAACATCACCTTTCAAAATATCTAATTTATATCGTTAGAAGGATTCAAAATAAACAGAAGAAACACACACTCACACATATGATCTTATTCATAGTAGCAATAATTATTAAAATTTAGGGAAAATGTAACCATAATGTGTAGAAGATAGGACCAAAATTGCAAAATATTATGGAAAGTTTAGAGAAAAATTAAATTGTATAACTAATTTCATTTTAGCTAAGTTATTGTCTTTTGTGTGAGGCAACATTATTCAGTATACTACTAAAAATATAGAGCCCAAGACCTAATTAACCTGTGATATCATCAATTAATAATGCACCCCAGTTTAATTTTTATCATATCTGCTTTCGAAGTTTATAGGAATACAAACAGGGAATGTTTCAAGGGCCTTACCCTACACTACTTACTTAGCAAAAAAATGTAAACTTATAGGTATGTGCTTTGAGACCTTTAATGTACAGTGGCAGATGTCGGAGTCAAATCTACTTTTTTGAATATTCCTTCTCATTTTATTTTTCAAGATTAACAAATGTTTCTCATACTATATTTCATTATTCTTAAAGTACAGACACCTTGAGATAAACTGCATGTTCTCTTTTTTTAATATTTCTCCTTCCACTTTCCTCTGTATAAATGATTTCCAAACTATTTTCACTTAACTTTCTTGGAGGCATCTCAATGTCATTTCTGGCAGTCAGGCTACAGACAAGTGAGCAGAACCTATAGCACTCCTGCTGTCTGCTTTAGTCAGAGAAGCTCTGCATTTAACTACTTTCCATCTTAGCTTGACAAAGGTAGAGAAGCTTACCAACACGAGAGGATTGACCTATCATTATTTATCAAGGCTGAACATTCATATTTATGAAATTATACTATATTTGTTGATACAAATAGACAGTAGGAGATTTCTTTTTATTATTATTACCTAACAAAAATCAGAAATGTCAAAGGCCTATATGCATTTTCATACAGGATCAAGAAAGGATTTTATTTGATAAGTTAATGAGGAAGTATTTGTGTAAGGTGTGTCTTGAGTCAATCTCTTTTGAGATAAAGAAGAGCAGATTAGGCATAGAGAGGCAAGCAGAAATGTGTGAAGAGAAATGCCAAGCCACTGTGTCTATCCATCACTTTGAGGGTCTTCCTCTTTTTCACTGACCCCCTACTTTATCAAGCATGATGTCCGTCTCCTGACAACGTATCCAAAATATGTGAGACCAAGTCTCATCATCCTCGCTTCTAAGAAGAGTTCTGACTGTACTTCTTCAAGATAGATTTGTTTGTTTTTCCGGAAGTACCACTGAATATATATATATATATATATATATAGTCTAAAATGTATCTGATTATAACAAAAGTAGAATGAAACAAAATGCATTTCTTCACTGAAATATTAAAAAACGTATATCGAAATTTTCTTTTATACAGCCAAACCTAGAAACTGGCTCAAAGTTTAAAAATCTAATTCTTGTAAGTCTTTTAAATATAAGAGATTTAAGATTGTGTTGAAGACATGTAAGATCACATTGCTCCAACAAGTGGACAGTTAGCCTAACTACAACCATTAAATAATACAATTAAACAGCACAGATTTTATGAACAATTTACATTGCGTTAGGTAATGCAAAAAGTAGAAATTTAGAATACAGAATATACTTGCATGTTCACTTTTATTATATGGCCATATAAATCCACTAAAATAACATAAGGTGCATTTATTAATCACCTAAGTGGCCTTTTGCATTTGAATTTCAATGTTCCTCAAAGATCTAATTTGTTTTAAATATGTTTACTTTTCTTATTTTCAAGGGATATAAATAAATAAAGTACATTCCAGAACAGCTTAATGATATCTAACACTTCCAGAACACAATATTTGTCACATAAAATCAAAGACATACAGAAATATGTTGAACTTTATAGATCTAAATATATATACATGCACTCTAACTATTTATTTTAACTTGTAATCTTAGTTATAAGCCTTTTCCCCAAATTTTTAGCACATATTTAAAGAAAGAGGAAAATAATGAAGAAAAGAAAGACTGCAGTAGAAATTCAAAACACCGTGCAGTTAAGTTGGCATCATAAGACAAGTTTTTTTTTTTTTTTTTTCACAACGCAATAGAGAAAATAGCACTCAACGAGGAGGATATATATACAGTACACCATCTGTTGGGGTGATAAGCAAGTTAATGCATCTCTCTGGGGTGACTGGCACTAGTCTCCACTTTCCTGCCACTTCTTTTCTGACCCTTGTAAATACCGAGATTACAATTTCAGTAAAATATTTAAAGAGAATAGAAAAAATCACCACATAAGTTTATTTTCAAATGTGATCTGTACAAATTTAAAAGGCAAGTTGTAAGGTTTAAAAAATTTCTGAATGTGATGTGGAAATAAGAACAAAAATCACTTTAGATTGTAGTTATTAATAAATCACCACCACAATGATCATTATTACTTCTTATTTCAAAAGAGAAAAATATTGTTGAAGGTTAAAAAAAAAAAAAAGAATTGAAGAATGGAGGTAGGTCTATATCATGAGGAATCCTAAGAAATAGATGTAAAAGTTTGATTACTCTTAGAAACATAGTGAAGAATGTATCTTTCAAAAAAGAAGCACAAGATTTTTGGCAAACAATAGGAAAGAATAAAATAACATCCTATGTGTTAAAGGACACTAAAATGTGAGTTGAAAGTAATGGATGTTACAGTTGCCTAGATGTTACTCAAAACTATCACTGTGACATTCTAAATCTGTTAGAATATTTGATATGGAGAATATGGAAATGGTTTAGAGGATAGACATAAAAATGTCTAATGCAGTGGGAGAAATAAGTCCCAAAGAAAATCAAAAGTCCTTATTTATTTAAATGATCTGTTTATGCTATATATTCTAGGATCGCATACAACTCAACAAAGACCGATCTCACAATTTAAAAAATATTTTTCAACAATTAGATATTTTTATTTACAATATTTTGTTTTCTATGTCTCAGCATTACAATAACCATTAATTTCAAACAATATTTCACCATTCTTATAATTCTTAAATTTTCCAATTTTCTTGAAATTATCATATCCATGATTAATATAGACATTTTGATAATAAGAAAAAAGTGTATATTTTTGTAACTTTTACATAAAAAAACTAAAGAATGCTATTTATTGTAAAGATAGACAATCAGTAAAATGTTTAGGTTCAAGTTGGCTTTTGATTTTTCTTTAAAATTATTGTTAAAAAATGGGCAGGTGTCTACCAACTATGAATAAGTTTGTGACCCCTAAATTTAAATAAAGTCACATTATACCAAAAACCATATCCATTGTCATCCAGTTGATCCTGACTCATAGCGCCCCTTTAAAGCCATATTGCCATTATATAAAAACAAACAATATTTATTATTTTTCTCAAATAACTTCCGGCCTAGAACATATGCCATATGCACTTTTTGAAAGAAAAAAAAAGTTACTATAATACAGTTATGGTGCATCCCTTTTCCAGTTACCTCTAATTAGCTTCCATAACAAATAAATTATATTTCTACTGGAATTTCATAATTGAAAATATTAGGTTAAAACATAAAACAGAATATATCTGTATTAGTCTAGGTAATACTTGTGTGCCATCAAGTCGTTTCCAACTCATAGTGACCCTACATGACAGAGGACACCTGTCCCACAGATTGCCAGGTTTTTCTCTCATAAAGTGGCTGGTTGATTTGAATTACTTAACCATTGCACCATGAGGACTCCTTAATAAGGTAATATGTACTACTTGTTGTAATATCCCAAGGTAACTGGTAGTAGAAAAAAAATTATCTCTGATTAAGCACAGTCTCTTGACAATGCTAATTTCTACAGATTAACTGCAAATTCACATAAATTCAAGCCTTTGGATTTAAAAAAATGCATAGATTAATAAAAACCATAAATATAGGTCAGCAGAAAGACTTAGTCAATTACCACATAGAGTATATAAAATAATTTGAAAAAAAGTAAAGATAAAAATACATAAAGAATAGTCTTAAAATATGAGAAAGGTTATGAGACCAAAAATTAATAGAGAATTTTGAAAATAAAAAAGTAAAATTTCTAGAAACTATAGTTATTTAAATAGTTTATATCAATAACTCAAATGTCTAAAAGAATAGAGTAAATACTGGTAAGACAATAAGGAATTAAGCTATAGGTTTCAATCAAGAATAACCATAAGAAATATAAATGGAAGTTATGAAACTGAATAAACACAATTTTAATATGTACTATTTACAGAAAAAGAACTTAAACCATTAAAATATAGTTTGTAAGTATAAAAATGTTAAACCAATATGAAATATAAATCAAATAATTAAGAAAATATTTGAAGCTGTGCTAATACCAAAAATGTAAACTTCAACGAAAACACATAAAAAAATTAGATATTTAAAGAATGTTTAAATATTTAATTCACAGGAATAAATAATGATTCTAAATATGCATGCACCTAATAACATAGAAAAAAGATACAGACAAATACTATATTAAAGAAATTATACAGGCAGGTTGACAAATCCACTGTGACAGTTGGGAATTGTAAATAAGGCTCTTTTGGTGTTTGATATCTTAACCAGTCAATGTCTTAAAAACGGCAGATAATGTTTGAATAATTGATAACAAAATTAAATAATACAAATACCTTTACTCATACATATATAGAAAACATTTTTTAAAAATTAATGAGTATATATTATGCTAAGCACACATGGAAGATTTGTGAAAACCATTTACTTATAAAAAATTAAACTCTGACATATAAAGCATGTTTTAATGATTTTTAGAGCATAAGTACCATAACATCATTTTTTCTAGCCAGTGTTATATCGATATCAGTAGAAGACAGTTTGCTTTTTAACAATGCGCTTTACCTTTACATTTACAAGGAAAATTATCAAAAAAAAAATTGACCAATTACATCGATCATGTTATATAACCATCACTAGTATTCATTGCCAAATTTCCATAACCATAAACAGCAACTCAATGCTTCCCAAACGACAGCTCACCTTGTTCCCCTTCCTCTACCCCGTATAATAACTAATAAACTTTGGTCTCTATACATTTCCCTAGTGTAGATATTTCATGTAAGTGGGATCATACAATATTTGTCCTTTAGTGATTGACTTATTTCACTCAGAATAATGTTTTCAAAGGTGCATTCATGTTGGTGCATGTATCAGCACTTCATTTCTCTTTATGGCTAAGAAATGTTCCATTGTACACAGACACTACATTTTGTTTATCCATTCTTTTGTTGATGGGCATTTAGATTGTTTCCCCCTTTTGGCTATTGTGAACAGTGCTGCAATAAATATTTTTATGCATGCATCTTTTGCATTGCTCCTTTCAAGTCTCTTGGGTATATATCTAGGACTAGAATTGCTAGGTCTTATGGTACTTCTTTGTTTAACTTTTTGAGGAACCATCAAACTGTTTTCCACAGTGGCTGTACCATTTTGCATTTCCACCAGCACTGGATAATGGCTCCAGTTTTTCTACCTGATGTGTATTTTTAACAAATTAAGTATTGTTTTCTTATTATTTGTAAGCAAACAATTTTAATTTTGGAGAGCCCAGATTAAGTAATACTTATTGATAGCACAATAAATGGATAAATATCTATGAAGTGATGGCACATATGACAAGAAATGAAAGATAAAAATTATTTTATAAAAGCTTTGACATTATTTTAGAGTTTGTGTTTTTTTGTTTTATACTTAGGAATAAGCATATTGCTTTAGATTACTGGTGGATTTGTGACTAAAATCAAATTGCATTCATTTTTAAAAATGAACATATATTTAAGTGAGGTCTCTTTCAAATAGGAAAATTCTGTAATCCTACATGCCTCTTACAGTTAATGCTATAAAATGTTTATTAAAGGAAATACTTTTGTTTAAAATATTATTTGCTTGTCAACAATAGTTATTAGTAGTGATAATAGTCTTTTTAGTTCTATTTTATCTTCACACTCCCTCTCTCACTCTCATGCCTTCTGACTATATACCACATTTAACAATCTGTCATAAATACTGATTGTCCTTATCAAGGTATTATAGCTGTGGAGAAAAAAAATGCTTTTAGGGACAACAAACTTCTATGTAATCCCTTTTCTTAGAAAATTCCACATAGCAAGTCTGTAACAGAAAAGGCTATCATACAAATACATTATTATGGGAAAACTATAAAGTAAATGTGCCTCAACACTGCTGGCACATTTCATTTTAGATAGCACTAATTAATCCACTCAACATTATTGCAGTAACTACAATTTTAACAAGAAAGTACAAACATCGTTTTTTAAAGACTTTGGCTACTTATGCCTCAGAAAGGATTCCATGAAATTAGAGCTGCAATTACTTTAATTTCAAGAAGAGGGTAATTACTTGAAAATAAGTTTCATGCTTTAATTGAAAGAGAGATGAAACCAAATAGTTTGTCTTTTTAATGTTAAGGGAGAAGATATTCAATTAAATTTTATTGAATTTCACACCAATGCCACACCAATGCCACGATCAACTTATATGAAAGAATTCAATATTTACCAATTTTTTTGATAAATTTCCTCCATATGGTTAATCTTTTCCAAAGTGCTACTAATCCATACTATGATTTATTCATTACCATTTTACCACTAAGTTTACTCTTACTAGTAATGTGCTGTTATGGTATACCGTTTTTATCCATGGTAAAAGTTACATTTTAATTGACAACTTAAAAAATAATTTTTGAGCTTACAGCATTTAAATCAATAAGCTTACCATTAAAAAAAAAATGTAATGATCAGACACGTCTTGAGAAAAGATTTTAAGACAGAGATATGCGAATTAAAGAAAACAGGTACTGCTTTCTTTGAAAAAATGAAATTTTGACAACATATTTAAAAAGTATACTTGAATGAGTTGAACATATAAGTACCTGCAGAGAGTAATTTGTATTTATTAAGTGTCTATTATGTGTCAGCCACTATTCAAAATATACATTTTTTTCAACCGCAACCCTCACCAAGCCCTACAAAATACCCATCATACATTTGAGGCTTCCAGAAGTTATATAGCAACCCAAGGGCACAAACTTAGTAAATAATATAGTCTGTTCAATTCCTAATCCCAAGCCCTTTGCACAATATACTACGTTGCCTAAAATCAGCAAATTTATTAAGATTTGCTAATAGATTTCACCTAATTCTATATAAGGAACAGGAGCCTTGGCTGTGCACTGGTTAAACCCTTGGCTGTTAACCAAGAGGTCAAATCCACTAGCAGCTCTGCAGGAGAAAGATGTGGCAATCTGCTTCCATAAAAATGAAACCCTAAGTTTCCTTGGGAACTGCCTTGGGAACCCTAAGGAGGTAGTTCTTTGTCCTATAGGGTCACTATGAGTTAGAACTGACTTGATGGTAGGTTTTTTTTTTTTTTAAATAAAGAGCTGTTTTGTAATAGGGAAACTTCTTCAAAGAGTGAAATTCATCAGTAAATTAATTTCTGGGAGAATACATCATTGCTCACAAGATAAATAAAAATAAAATCTTGCCTAGTGATGAAAATAAACTTTAAAACATATTTATGTCAATGTTTTCCAATTAAAGAAAAAAAATTCTAGCAAGATTGGCTTCTCCAAACATCAGATTTAGCACTGATGTGTTAAACAATAGCAAATGTGTTCTTTCCAGAAAAAAAATTCTATTTTATTTTACCAATTCATATAGGATTTGACTCTAAAATGGTAATCCCAAAGAATTTGACATGGAATTTAGCACAAACAGCATTTAACTTGCGACATAAACTATCTGCAGCAGCGTGTGCTATAAAATATTCTTTAATAGTCAATAAAACTGGCAAGAGTCATTGCTTGCTACCTGATAGCTAGTAGGTTTTCAAATTATAGAAGTCATTTGTCACACTCCACTTAGCATATCTATAAGTTTCCAAAAAGAAATGCCATCTTCAAGCAGCTATTTTAATGGGTGAAGGATTAAATGCTAAAATAAGAGGTAATAGAAGGGAAATGTGAAGACAATTATATCACGTCTTCTCTCTTACAACAGAAATGGAGATCACTTGGAGGTATATATCTATTTTCTCAAATGACTTTATTTAGGAAGACACATAAAACATAGAGGAGTAACTAGCACTGAACCAAATGTAGACTTGATATCAGATTTTTAGTGATAGTGACTATTTATTATAATTTATCTTTACCAGCATTCAGAGACCAAAGAGGGGGTTCTTATGATTGACTGAAGCAAATCTGCATCTGTATAAAAATATGAATCTCACTATTACATGTGCTTTCTATCTGATCTGCTTAAACTCTTCTAGTCATTTTAAATTCTACTAATAGTTGCCTTTTTATGCAAGTAATTCAAAAATTCCAATAATAGTAGATTAAATGTTTTAATAATTCCTGAGAGGATATACATGTTCTCACGGCAATTACGCCACTTAGAGTGTGGGAGAAATATAGCTGAGGGCACAATAAAAGTAAGGAAAAGAAGAGCAATGGTTAACACTAATAGTACACTTCACTCTGATGACCAGGAGAGAACTTCTGAGTTGCCCTACTCTGTCAAAGTTGTATCTGTTGCTGAAAACTAACAAAAACAGGAAAGATGTGATACTACAGTAGGAAGTGATATTGTGTTAGGACATCTTATCTTTTTGAGGCAGAGAAACTTGCCTCCAGATTAAAAATAGATGATTTACTTGAACTAGATTGTTTCTCTAGGATGCTGAAACATTTAGAAGGCTCTTCTATTTATGAATTGTATTTTTAAAAATACTTAAGTTTATATTTTATGTCAAAATAGTCTCTTTGCAATAATCATATCCCTTCCTTTTCCCTCTTTGGCTTTAGCTTCTATTCCAAAACTATTACTCATATGTGTATTCTTTCCACCAAATTCCAGTATACAGTATTCCTTCCACCAGATTCTAGTACACTATGTTGTCTTTATGCTTAGTTGGAGTTCTTCTATAAGTTAGGACGTTGAAAATTCTTAGGAGGAAATCATATACTTTCAGAGTCTGAAAATCCTTTGATGATGAAAAGTCAAAAGGCTCACTGATAATTATCTAAGTACAATGAATTGTTACTCCAAAAGTAGTTAGTACTGTTTTTCTTTTTTTTTTGAGGATTTGTTTAACTCATCACAAGGACCTTGCCTTTGTGTTCTCAGACCAAGCAAGAAAACGGAAAGAGTTGAAAGAATGAATGAATGAATGTAACTAATAAAATATTCTTTACTTTTTTTTTCCATAAACGATAAAGGATATAATAAGTTGTCTGAGAACCAGAATAAAATGGGTAGAGTTACAAAGCTGACTACACTGAAGGAAAATTGAAGCTAGCACTGCCAGTATGTACCAAAGAACTCGATACTGTGTTTATATTGATAATACTGAACTAGCTCCAATTCCTCTTCGGATTTTATAATACAGTTACATTACTAGTCCATGATTCTAATGCAAATTTTGAAATCAAGCAAAATTATTTTACCTCTCTCAGAAGTTATCTCTACCAAAACCTAGCAAAAATATTTTCTTCCCACATTTTCTAATCGTAATTTGAAACCTAAAGTTTCCACCTAGAATAAAAGGATAAATGATTTTTTTTCCCAGTTCATGAAAATTGTTTCTCTAACTATTTTAGTCTCTAAAATTTTCCTACCAGGTAAGGGATTTTTCATGTCACAGATGTAGCTCCACCTACTAATTATAGCTGGGCTACATGCTTTAAAATGGGGGGAAAAATGATACCTGATTCTCTTTTCTCATATATATCTTTGACAACAGCTTAAATTTCTAAGGATTTAATATTTGATGAGGAAAGCAAAACAAAACTTTGAGTTATTTCTGAGACTCCTTATCCTTCATCCTAATTTATCTGATATATCTTCCTTTAACACGAATCTATGTCCCTGTGCTTTAGCTCAGTCTCCTAATTATGTCTTCAAAGCTCTTAATGAAGAAAATGCATATGTAATGCAAAGGACTTCACAAGCACTGTATAATCAACTACGTATTACTTTAGAGCTTACCTGTATATAACTCAAGACAAATAACACACTTAATATTAAAGCTGTGTCTTAGGTAAGTATATTTTGAATAGACCTGGAAGCAATTAAACCCAAAGGGTTTTCAAGCAATTTTCATGGGACATCTGACTTCAGGTGGTCTTCATCATTTCTCCATCTAGAAATTCTTAAAAAAATTACTGAGTAATGTGTTCTATTAATAACTTTAAATAATATAATGTGGAATTATTCTCAGATAATAAATATTTTATCACTTAATCTCTTAAGTGTGAACATGTTTTGGGGCTTATATTAAGAGCCAATATATCACTCAGAGTTCAATCAGAGGAGCTGGAGCAGTAGTAGGTATATATAGATATAATAAAGGATTTATCATAGGGATTTGGCCTTACACAATTGTGGGAGATTGTTAAACATTCTCTGTAAGGTTGTTGTGGTCATGTCTAATGCTGGAGTCTGAAATCTGCAGGGCAGTTTAGTCAGGAAGAAAACATACATATAAAGTGAGAAGAGGGGATGGACAAAGATAAGTAGCAACTCATGGGAACAGACTAAAGCCCATTTCAGTTTTCACTGCCTGCAATATGGGTGTCCTGCAGGAGAAGCTGATGCTTTCCCTCATGGAGCTAAACGCCTGACTCAGAGATCAAAAAAACTCAAGAAGGATCCAGGGGAAAGTTAATCCGTTGCAGGCCCAGCTGCTGCTCAAGGAGATTAGCTAGCAGATAAGTGACAAAGTGCATGAACTACAAAAATAGCTGCTGCTTCACTTCAGCAGTGGTTAAATGCTCGGCTGCTAGCTGAAACACCAGCAGTTCAAACTCACCATTGGCTCCACAGGAGACAGATGTGACAGTCAGCTTCTGTAAAGATTTACAGCCTAGGAAACCCTATGGGACAGTTCTACTCTGTCCTGTAAAATCTCTGAGTCTGAATCAATGGGATGTCAACAGGGTAATCTTTACAGGAGTAGACCTAGGAAAAATCAATCTTATTTTTCTCTATTTTTTTTTTTTATTGTTCATTTTCAATAAGACTTTCATGCACTACCTCATTTTATTGCAGTTATTCTATGTGGCATATAAAACTATTTTTTTACTGTGAAATTATCTTTGCCTATAACTTCACTGATACTAGGTGAAAGACGGTTTATAAAATGTTTAGGTAAGCATGAAAAAAAGTTAATCATGGCTTTCATTCATGAGGGGATAAAGAAAAATATCTCCTTTCTAATATAAATAACAAATTTAAATAAAAGTAATCTGAGAAGCTAAGTATAATGTAGCAGAAACTTTATTATGCATATCTTAAATTTTCTGTAAAATAAATTCTAAAATGGTGTTAGTTTTAAAATTCATAATACACTCTGAATCATACAGTTCATAGTTAATGACGAATCAGTTGCTCAAAAATAGAATGTAACATTTACTCTATTTTTCATAGTAATTTCATTTCAGATGCTTAAATGAATATCATACATTACTCCATTTAGAAGAAAGAAGAGGGAATTCCATAAAGGGAATACCTATTACTAACTGTTGTTGTTGTTAGGTGCTGTTGAGTCGGTTTTGACTCATAGTGACCGCATGTACTACAGAACGAAACATTGTTTGGTTCTGCACCACACTAACAATCGTTATGCTTGAGCCCATTGTAACAGCCATTATGTCAATCCATCTCGTTGAGGGTCTTCCTCTTTTTCGCTGACCCTGTACTTTACCAAGCATGATGTCCTTCTCCAGGAAATGTGTAAGACACATGTCCAAAGTATGTAAGATCCCTCCTGACAACATGTCCATAGCATGCGAGACATAGTCTCGCCATCCTTGCTTCTAAGGAGCACTCTAGTTGTGCTTCTTCTAAGACAGACTTTTTCGTTCTTTTGGCAGTCCATGGTATATTCATTATTCTTCGCCAGCACCACAATTAAAAGGCGTCGATTCTTCTTCGGTCTTTCTAATTCATTGTTCAGCTTTCGCATGCATATTATGCGATGGAAAATACCATGGCTTGGGTCAGGTGCATCTTACTCTTCAAGGTGACATAATTGCTTTTCAACACTTTAAAGAGGTCTTTTGCAGCATATTTGCACAATGCAATGTGTCTTTTGATTTCTTCAGTGCTACTTCCATGGGTGTTGACTGTGGATCCAAGTAAAATGAAATCCTTGACAACTTCAGTCTTTTCTCCGTTTATCATGATGTTGCTTATCGGTCCAGCTGTGAGGATTTTTGTTTTCCTTTATGCTGAGGTGTAATCCATACTGAAGGCTGTGGTCTTTGATCTTCATCAGGAAGTACTTCAAGTCCTCTTCACTTTCAGCAAGCAAGGTTGTGTCATCTGCATGATGCAGGCTGTTAATGAGTCTTCCTCCAATCCTGAGGCTCTGTTCTTCTGCATATAGTCCAGCTTCTCGGAATATTTGCTCAGCATACAGATTGAACAGATAAGGTGAAATGATACAACCTTGACACACACCTTTCCTGACTTTACTGAGTACTCACTGCATGCCAAGTATTTAATAGAGATCATACAAAGTTACCAGTGAAATAGGAGCTTTCAGTGTCTGATTCCTTATGTCTCAACGCCATTAAAAAATTCCATCAAGACACCAAAAAAAAAAAAAAAAAAAACCCAAACCCTTTGCTGTTGAGTTGATTCTGACTCACAGTGACCCTATAGGACAGAATAGAACTGTCTCATAGGGTTTCCAAGGAGCAGCTGGTGGATTCAAACTGCTGACCATTTGGTTAGCAGCCGAGCTTTTAACCACTGTGCCACCAGGGCTCGAAAGATGTTGCTAAATCCTCTATACTTGAAGAAGTTTTTTGGATTTAAAAAAAAAAAAATGCCAAAATCCAATTGTAATTCTAATATTTGGGGAGTTATTGCTTTAGAAGTACAGAGTTTGGAAGAAAACTTATGGAAGTAGACAGTGGTGAAGGTTGCACGACATTATACAAGTGTTAATGCCACCTAATTTTACACTTAAAAATAAAAAATAGTTAAAATGGAAAATTTAATGATATGTATATTTTATCACAACAAAATTTTTTAAATCTTGGTGAGTTGAATCTGTGAGTGAAGGTAGAGCCCAAGAGCCAGCTTCAAGGCTGTCCCACTAAAATGCCCATGGATCAGATATCTTGTCTTCTAACATCTCACGGTCCTATCCCCAGAGTATGTTATGTGGAGACCTGGCAGCTTATCAGGTGCTGCATGTCCACGTGGATGCTTCGAGGAGCAGAAGAGCCTTGTGCTTGTTAACTTCAGGCCATGAAGGTTCAGGACAAAACCTTGCCCTAATGAACATGACAGAGAGATCCCTAGCAGCTGACATTTACAGCTAGAGGCTTGATTAGATTCAGCTTCCATTTTGCATCAAGAATTTTTTTCATAGCTGTATCCTTTCTATTACAGTACAGTAGGACTCAGATAATAACTGTCTTACCAAAGAAGTCATTCAAGTGGCCAACAGACACATGAGGAAATGCTCGCTATCTCTAGCCATTAGAGAAATGGAAATTAAAACCACAATGAGACACCATCTCACCCCAGCATTACTGGAACAAATCAAAAACACTGGAAATAACAAATGTTGGAGAGGCTGCCGGGAGATCAGAACTCTGATGCACTGCTGGTGGGAATGCAAAATGATACAACAATTTTAGAAAATGATATGGCACTTGCTTAGAAAGCTACAAATAGAAATATCATAGGATCCAGCAATCCCACTCCTAGGAATATATCCTAGAGAAATAAGAGCTGTCACACGAATAGACATATGCACACCCATATTCATTGCAGCACTGTTCACAATAGCAAAAAGATGGAAACAACCTAGATGCCCATCAACAGATGAATGGATAAACAAACTATGGTACATACACACAACGGAGTATTATGCAATGATGAAGAACAATGATGAATCTGTGAAGTATCTCATAACATGGATCAGACTGGAGGACACTGTGCTGAGTGACATAATGCAATCACAAAAGGACAAATATTGTGTTAGACCACTACTGTAAAAACTCATGTAAAAGTTTACACACAAAAAGAAACAATCTTTGTTGGTTACAAGGGATGGGAGGGGTTGGGGGGAAACTAAATAGACAATAGATAAGTGGTAACTTTGGTGAAGGGTAAGACAGTACACAATACTGGGGAAGCCAGCACAACTTGTACAAGGAAAGGTCATGGAAGCTCCACAGACACATCCAAACTCCCTGAGGGACTGAATTGCTGGGCAGAGGGCTGTGGGGACCATGGTCTCTGGGAACATCTATCTCAATTGGCATAACAGTTTATAAAGACAATGTTCTACATTCTACCTTGGTGAGTAGCATCTGGGGTCTTAAAATCCTGTGAGCAGCCATCTAAAATATTCCACTGGTCTCACCCTTTCGGGAGTAAGGGAGAATGAAGAGAACAGGATACAAGGAAAAGATTAGTCCAAAGGATTAATGGACCACAGCTACCATGGCCTCCACCAGGCTGAGTCCAGTACAGCTAGATGTTGCCTGGCTACCACCACTGACTGCTCTAACCAGGATCACAATAGAAGGTCCTGGACAGAGCTGGAGAAGGATGTAGAACAAAATTCTAACACACACAAAAAGACCAGATTTACTGGCCTGACAGACTGGAGAAACCCCGAGAGTATGGCCCCCAGACATCCTTTAAGCTCAGAGTTGAAGTCACTCCTGAGGTTCACCGTTCAGCTGGTGATTGGACATCCCCATGAAACAAAACGGGACTAATGAGGCATGGCAGTCCAGGGACAAGGAATTGAAGGCAGGAGGGGACAAGAAAGCTGGTGATAGGGAACCCAAGTTTGAAAAGGCACAGTGTTGACATATTGTGGGGTTGTTAACCATTGTCATAAGGCAATATGTGTACTAACTGTTTAATGAGAAACTATTTGTTCTGCAAACCTTCATCTAAGGTACAAAAAAAAAAAAAGGAATTATCTATGTGAGATCAAATTGACAACAGCAACTCAAGAGGTTTGATGGGAAGCCTGGGGGCAGTGAATTGAAGATAATGGTGATGGAATAATTTGAAAAAGGATAGTGAGAATAGCAGCACAACTGGAAGAATGTAATCGATGTCACTGAATTGTACATATAGACATTTCTGAAATGATGTATCTTTGGCTATGTATACTTTCACCTAAAAAAAAAAAAAAAAAGGTCCTCCAAGGTTGAGAAGGGAGAGTGTTGACATGTTGGGGGTTGTTAACCCATGTCATAAAACAATATGTGTACTGACTGTTTAATGAAAAACTATTGTTTCTGTAAACCTTCACCTAAATGCACAATAAAAAAATTTAAAAAAAACTGTCCCATTTTATTTATATGCAGTACACAATATTGGGGAAGCCAGCACAGCTTGTACAAGGAAAGGTCATGGAAGCTCCATAGACACAACCAAACTCTCTGAGGGACTGAATTGCTGGGCGGAAGGCTGTGGGGACCATGGTTGCACAGTGGTTAAAGCCATTGACCGCTATCCAAAAGATCGGCGGTTCGAAACCACCAGCAGCCTCTCAAGAGAAAGATGCATGCGTCCATGGAAATGGACAGCCTCGGAAACTCTATGGGATCACTATGAGTCCAAATCTACTAGACTGCAGTGATATATATATATATATATGTATATCCCCGGTGGGTCAATGGCTAAGAGTTCAGGCTGCTAACCAAAAGGTCGAAAGTTCAAATCCACCAGCTGTTCCTTGGAAACCCTACAGGGTGATTTTTCTCTGTCTTATAGGGTCCCTATGAGTTGTAATCAACTCGATGGCAATGGGTTTGATTTTGTTTTTTTACTTGATTTTTGATCAATAGCTTTTGATGATGTCAGCTGGTTCCATCCATCAGGCTTTCAACAAATTGTTTTAACATTCATCGATTATTTATTGTTTCCTAACTGAACTATTCAATTGTTCCATAATTTGAATTTCTTTTATTTACTTATTTATTATTGTACTGTAGATGAACGTTTACAAAGCAAATTCGTTTCTCATTAAATGATTAAAACACATATAGTTTTGTGACATTGATTGCCAAACCCATGACATGTCAACCCTCTCCCCTCTCGAACCTGAGTTTCCCGTTCTTTATTCTTCCTTGCTCCAGACAGGGTGAGACCAGTGGAGTATCTTAGATGGCCACTCACAAGCTTTTAAGAACCCAGATACTACTCACCAAAGTAGGATGTGGAACATTTTCTTTACAAACTATGTTATGCCAATTGAGCTAGGTGTCTCCTGAGCCCAGAGCCCCTGCCGTCAGCCAAGCAGTTTGGTCCCTCAGGGAGTCTGAATGTCTATGAAGCTTCCATGTCCTTACCTAGGTCAAGTTGTGCTGACTTCCCCAGTACTGTGTACTGTCTTACCCTTCACCAAAGTCACTACTTACCTATTTTCTAGTTAGTGTTTTTCCTTTTCCACCCCTCTCCTCCCTCATAACCATGAAAGATTATTTCTTCCTGTGTGTAAACCTTTCCAGGAGTTTTTATAATAGTGATCTCATACTATATTCGTGCTTTTATGATTGACTTTTTTCACTCAACATAATGCCCTCCAGATTCATCCATGTTATGTTTCTCAGATTCATCATTGTTCTTTATCTTTGCTTAATATTCCATTGTGTGTATGTATCACAGTTTGTTTATCCATTCATCTGTTGATGGGAATTTAGGTTGTTTCCATCTTTTTGCTACTGGGAATAATATGGGTGTGCATATGTCTATTTGTGTGACGTCTCTTATTTCTCCTGGATGTATTCTTAGGGGTGAGATTGCTGGATCTTATGGTATTTCTATTTCTAGATTTTTAAGCAAGTGCCGTATCATTTTCCAAAATGGTTGTACCATTTTACATTCCCACCAGCAGTGCATAAGAGTTCCAATCTCCCTGCAGCCTCTCCAACATTTGTAATTTTCTGTTTTTTTTTTTCATTTGTGCCAATAACGTTGGGGTGAGATGGTATCTCATTGTAGTTTTGATTTGCATTTCTCTAATAGCTAGTGATCTCGAGTATTTCCTCATGTGCCTGTTAGCTGCTTGAATGTCTTTTTTGGTGAAGTGTCTGTTCGTATCCTTTGCTCATTTTTTAATTGGATTATTTGTCTTTTTGCTGTAGAGGTGATGGATTTTCCTATAGAATTTAGAGATTTGATGAATTTGAAATAGCCAATTTTTTTTCTTTCCCAGTCTGTAGGTTCTCTTTTTCTCCTATGGTGAAGTCTTTTGATTAGCATAAGTGTTTAATTTTTAGAAGATCCCAGTTATCTAGCTTATCTTCTGGTCTTGGTGGATTGTTAGTTATGGTTTATATCCTATTTAAGCCCTGTATTAGGGCCTCTAGCATTGACCCTATTTTTCCTTATTTTTCATTGTTTTGGGTTTTATATTTAGGTCCTTGATCCATTTTTAATTAGTTTTTGGGTATGATGTGAGGTATGGGTCTTGTTTCATTTTTTTACAGATGGACATCCAGTTTTGCCAGCACCATTTGTTGAAAACCCTGTCTTTTTCTCCTTTAGTGGACTTCGTGCCTTTGTCAAAGAGCAGGTGACCACAGGTGAATGGATTTACATCTGGGTTCTCAATTCTGTTAGAATGCTCAATGTGTCTCTAGCTGTACCACTACCCGGCTGTTTTGACTATTGTAGCTGTATAACAGGTTCTGAGGTCAGGTAGTGTGAGTCTTCCTACTTTATTCTTTTTCTTCAATAGTGCTTTACTTATCCAGACCTCTTTCCATTCCATATTAAGATAATGATTAGAGTTTCCATCTGTTTAAAGAAAGCTGTTGCTATTTGAATAGAGATTGCATTGTATTTGTAGATCGCTTTGGGTAGAATTGACATTTTCACAAAGTTGAGTCTACCTATCCGTGAGCATGGTATGTTTTTCCGTTTATGTAGATCCCTTTTGGTTTCTTGCAGTTGTGTTTTATAGTTTTCTTTGTATAGGTCTTTTACATCTCTGGTTAGATATATTCCTAAGTATTTTACATTTTAAGGGCTCATATAAATGGTATTGCTTTCCTGATTTCCTTTTCGTAGTTCTCTTTATTGGTGTATAGGAATCCAGTGGATTTTTGTATGTTTAGCTTGTATCCTGCTACTCTGCTGAATCTTTCTACCAGTTCCAGTAGCTTTCTCGTGGAGTCCTTTGGGTTCTCTATGTATAGTATGATATCATCTGCAAATAGGGACAGGTTTACTTCTTCTTTACGAATTTGGATGCCCTTTGTTTATTTTTCTTGCTTTATTGCTCTAGCTAGAACTTTTAGCACAATATTAAGTAGGAGTGGTGATAAAGGGCATCTTTGTCTTGTTCCTGTTCCCAAATGTTTTCAGACTCTCTCTGTTAAGAATGATGTTGGTTGTTGGTTTTGTATAGATGCCCTTTATTATGTTGAGGAATTTGCATTCTATTCCTATATTATTGAGAGTTTTTATCAAGAATGGATGTCTTTTCAGATGCCTTTTCTGCATTGATTGAGATGATCATGATATTCTTTTCTTTTGTTTTATTTATGTAGTGGATTACATTGTTTGATTTTCTAAAGTTGAACCATCCTTGCATAGCTGGTATGAATCCCATTTGGTCGTAGTGTGTAATTTTTTTGATATGATGTTGAATTCTATTGGCTAGAATTTTGTTAAGAATTTTTGCTTCAATATTCATGAGAGATATTGATCTGTAATTTTCCTTTTTTTATTTTGTGGTGACTTTGTCTGGTTTTGGTAACAGGGTTATGCTGGCCTCACAGAATGAATTTGGAAGCACTTCTTCCACTTATATGTTCTTAAATAATTTGAGTAGTACTGGTGCAAGCTCTTCTCTGAAGGTTTGGTAGAATTCTCAAGTGAAGCCATCTGGGCCAGGGCTTTTTTTTTGTTGGGAGTTTTTTTAAATTACTTTTTAAATCTCTTCTTTTGTAATGAGTCTGTTCAGATTTTCAACCTCAGCTTGTGTTAGTTAAGGTAGGTAGTGTGTTTCTAGAAATTTTTCCATTTCCTCTAGGTTTTCAAATTTGTAAGAGTATAGTCTTTCATAGTACTCTATTATGATCCTTTTTATTTCAGTTGAGTCTGCTATATCATCCCCCATTTCATTTCTTATTTATGTTATTTGCCCACTCTCCTGCTTTCCTCTTGTCAGTTTGGTCAATGGTTTGTCAATTTTATTAATCCTTTCAAAGAAACAACTTCTGATTGATTCTTTTGATTGTTTTTCTATCCTATATTTCCTTTATTTCTGCTCTAATCTTTATTATTTCCTTTCTTCTGGTGGCTGTGGGTTTCTTTTGCTGTTCTCTTTCTATTTGCTTGAGTTGTATAGCTAATGTTTTGATTTTATTCCTTTCTTCTTTTTTGATGTGTGCATCTATTGTTATAAATTTACCTATGGGCACTGCCTTTGCTTTGTCCCAAAGATTTTGCTATGATGTGTTTTCATTTTTGTTTCTCTCAAGGAATTTTTTGATTGCACCTTTGATTTTTTCTATTACCCAGTGGTTTTTAAGCAAGATGTTATTCAGTTTACATGTATTTGATTTTTTTCCTTGCTCTTCCTGTTATTAAATTCTACTTTTATGGTGGTGTGATGAGAGAAGATGCTTTGTATTATCTTAATATTTTGGATTTTATTGAGGGTTGCTTTCTGGCCTAAGATGTGTTCTAGTCTGTAGAATGTTCTATGTGCTTTGGAAAAGAATGTGTACTTTTCTGCTGTTGGGTGGAGTGTTCTGTATATGTCTATGGGTCAAGTAGGTTGATTGTGGCCTTTATATCTTCTGTATCTTTGTTGAGTTTCTTTCTAGATGTTCTGTCCTTTACCAAGAGTGGTGTGTTGAAGTCTCCCACTATTATCGTGGTGCTATTTCTCTTTTCAGTGCTATTAGAGTTTGTTTTATGTATTTTGAAGCCTTGTCCTTGGGTGTGTAGATATTTATTATGGTTATGCCCTCATGATGGATTGTCCCTTTAATCATTATATAATGTCCTTCCTTGTCTTTTATGGAGGATTTTGTTTTAAATGTCTATTTTATCTGAGATTAATATTGCCACCGCTGCTGTTTTTTTAGTAGTTGTTTTCTTGATGTATTTTTTTACATCATTTATTTTATGTATTTATGTCTTTGTTTCTAAGATGTGTCTCTTGTGGACAGCATATTAATGGGTTCTGGTTTTTTTTTTTGTTTTTTTTTTAACCCATCTATAACTCTCTGTCTCTCTATGGGTGCATTTAAGCCATTTACTGTGTGATTATTGATAGGTGTGAGTTAATTGCTGACATTTTTTAATGCTTTTTTTTATGGTGCTGCCATTTTCTTTGTTTCTTTTACTCTACTATGGTGAATTTCTTTTGCTTGTGGATTTTGTTTGTTTGTGTGTTTCTTTTTAGTAGAGTTTGTATTACTGAGACTATATTTTCTTTCTCTGTTTTGATGTGTAGTTTTTTTAACTTCCTTTGTGGTTACCTTGAAATTTACCCTATCTTCTTAAGTTTAAACCAGTCTTTTATTACTTGATACCGTGTTTACTACCTCTCTATTTGAAAGTTCTATACCTACACTGTTTATTCCCTCTTTTATTGTTCTGAAGTTGTTGTCATTTACAGACTGACCTTTCTGGTTCCCTGTTGTAAATCTTTTAGTTTTGTTTTATCCTTGAGAGTTTGTTACTTAGGTTGTATCTGGCTGATGCTGTCTTGTGCCCTAGACTCAGGTTGTTGTTTGATGTTGCTGGTTCTCTGACAGAAGGACTCCCTTTAATAATTCTTGTAAGTATGTTTTTATTTTTACAAATTCCCTTAATTTCTGTTTATCTGGAAATGTCTTAATTTCACTATCATATTTAAGTGAGAGTTTTGCAAGGTATATTATTCTTGGTTGGAAGTTTTTTCTTTTTTTTTTTAAGGTTTTATATACGTCATTCCATTGCTTTCTTGCCTGCGTGGTTTCTGCCAAGTAATCAGAGCTTAGACTTATTGTTTTCCCTTTGTATGTGACTTTTTGTTTTTCCTCAGCTGCTCACAGGATTCTTTCTTTGTCTTTGGTTTTAGCACACGTGATTAAGATATGTCTTGGTGTTTTTCTTTTGGGGGTCTATCCTACATGGGGTTTGTTGAGCTTCTTAGATGGTTGGCTTTTTTGTCTTTCATGATATTAGGGAAGTTTTCTGTCAGGAAATCTTCAAAGATCCTCTCTGTGTTTTCCGTTTTCTCCCCGTTCTGGAACTCTGATCACATGCAAATTTTTGCTTCTCTTTGTATCCCACATCGTTCTCAGGGTTTATTTATTTTTCTTCATTCTTTTCTCTGATTTTTCCTCAAACAAAATGTTATCCAAGGATTTATCTTCAATTTCACTGATCCTGTCTTCCATTGTACCAAACTTGCTCCTAAAACTTCTTATTGCACTATTTCTGAAATCTTATTGGTTATCTTTTGAATTTCTATTTTTTTTTAATGATTTCTAGTTGTTTATTTTGAAATTTTGTTCCTGTATTATTTTCCTGAATTATTCCATTGCTTTGTCTGTATTTTCCCTTATTTTGTCTGAATTTTCCATGATTTTGTGTATTTTTTCCTTATTTTAGTCTGCATTTTTCCTCATCTCTTGGAGAACCCTGAGTATTAGAGTTTTGAATTCCCTATCAGGTAGTTCCAGTGACTTTTCTCCTACCAGAAGGTCATCTGGTGTTTTGTTTTGGTTTCTTTGTAGAGCCATCCTGTCCTGATTTTTTCTGTTTTGATATTGTCTGCTGTCTCCAGGATACTGAGATATTATTTTCTTTGCTTAATGATTTTAGATTTGTTTTGGCCTGCATTTTGTTTTATTTGGCTATGTCTGAGTGGGCTGGCTGGGGGTGTTTTGTTGCTTGCTCATCTGTGGGCATGATAATTCTCTCTGTCTTGGCCAATTGGGCAGAGCTGGTCATTCAGCTATGGTGCAGCAGGGTGGGTCCAGCAGGGGTGGAATGGTGGGGATGGGGCCCATAGGGTTGGCTGAGGGGCAGTGCAGGGCAAAGTCTAGAGGACAGCGTTGGTGCATCTCAGAGACATGGACCTCAGGGCACAAGGCAGATAGGCAGGAGAGAAAAGAGAGGATGTGATGTGAGGAGGTATGTGAGTGAGTGAAAGAAGAGAAACAAAAGCAAAAACAGCAAAAAATTAAGGAAAAAGTAAATAAAATGGCAGAATGGCAGAATTTTGGCAGGTAGGGCTGGATCAGACATGGCAAGGCTGTGTGATGGTTGTCTTTCTAGCTAAGCAGTGTGGCTCAGCCTGTAGAGAAGGGGCTTGGGCTGTGCACTAGACTAAGTGGGCAAGACAAAGGAGAGGAAGGAGGGGAAAGAGAGAAAAGAAACCAACCAACAAAAAAAAGTATAAAAAAATGAAAAAATCAACAACAAAAAAGCAAATTGGGTGGTGGGGGAGCCAGGCGTTATGGGTAGGGTGGAATTGGGGTGGTGGTGAGCTGATGTCTGTCTCACTGGGCAACAGCATGACCCACCTGGGAGGGGGAGAGGTAGTGCAGGGCCTAGGAAGGAGACAGAAGGAAAAGGGAGAAGAGAGAAAAAAAAGAGGATAATATTAAAACAAAAAAACGAGGGACTTAAAAAATAGAGACATTGATTTTCTATATGGAGGGGAAGTTAAGGCAATATAAAGAAATAAAAGAATGGTATAAACTTAGAAAATTAGGGGTAAATATTAAGGTAACCACAAAGGAATCTAACAATCCTACAAATCAAAATTAAAAAGTAGAAAAACATAAAGACCCAGCAAACACAAAATCTACAACAAAGAAAAAGATGAAAAAAAATACATTAAAAAAAAAGACTCAGCACACAAAATTGAGGAGAACAAAGAAACTGTGAACAACACACAAAAAGAGATATCAGGATGACAGCACTAAACTCATACCTATCAATAATTACACTGAATGTAAACGGACTTAGTGCACCGATAAAGAGATGGAGAGTGGCAGATTGGATAAAAAAGGATGATCCATCTACATGCTGCCTACAAGAGACGCACATTAGACTAAAAGACAATAACAGGCTAAAAGTCAAAGGATGGGAAAAAATATATCAAGCATACAACACTCAAAAAAGAGCAGGAATGGCAATATTGATCTCTGACAAAATAGACTTTAAAGTAAAATCCACCACAAAGGATAAGGAAGGCACTATATAATGATTAAAGGGTCAATACACCAGGAGGACATAACTATAATAAATATTTATGCACCCAACAACAGGGCTCCAAAATACATAAAACAAATTCTAACAGCTCTGAAGAGAGAGATAGACAGCTCCACAATATTAGTAGGAGACTTTAACACGCCACTTTCGGTGAAGGACAGAACATCCAGAAAAAAGCTCAACAAAGACACACAAGAGCTAAATGCTACAATCAACCAACCTGATCTCATAGACATATACTGAAATCTGCACCCAACAGCAGCCAAGTATACTTTCTTTTCCAATGCACATGGAACATTCTCCAGAATAGACCACATATTAGGCCATAAAGCAAGCCTTAACAAAATCCAAAACATTGAAATACTGCAAAGCATCTTTTCTGACCATAAAGCCATAAAAGTGGTAATCAACAACACAAAAAGCAAGGAGAAAAAAAATCAAACACGTGGAAACTGAACAACACCTTGCTCAAAAACTACTGGGTTATAGAAGAAATTAAGGATGGAATAAAGAAGTTCATAGAATCAAACGAGAATGAAAACACATCCTACCAGAACCTTTGGGACACAGCAAAAGCAGTGCTCAGAGGTCAGTTTATAGCAATAAATGCACACATCCAAAAACAAGAAAGGCTCATAATAAAGCACTAACCCTACAACTGGAACAAGTAGAAAGAGAGCAGCAAAAGAAGCCTACAGGTGTCAGAAGGAAGGAAATAATAGGAATTAGAGCAGAATTAAACGAAATACAGAACAGAAAAACACTTGAAAGAGTTAACAAGACCAAAAGCTGGTTTTTTGAAAAGATCAACAAAATTGATAAACCATTGGCCAAACTGAAAAGAAAAATGGGAGAGGAAGCAGATAACCCATATAAGAAATGAGATGGGTGATATCACAACAGACTCAAATGAAATTAAAAGAATCATAACAGAATACTATGAAAAGTTGTACTCTGACAAATTTGAAAACCTAGAGGAAATGGACAAATTTATAGAAACTCACTACCTACCTAAATTAACACAAACAGAGGTAGAACAACTAAATAAACCCATAACAAAAGAAGAGATTGAAAAGGTTATTAAAATACTGCCAAGAAAAAAAAGCCCTGGCCTGGATGGCTTCACTGGAGAATTCTACCAAACTTTCAGAGAAGAGATAACACCACTTCTACTAAAGATATTTCAGAGCATAGAAACGGATGGAATACTCCCGAACTCATTCTATGAAGCCAGCATAACCCTGATACCAAAACCAGGTAAAGACGCCACAAAAATAGAAAATTACAGACTGATATCCCTCATGAACATTGACGCAAAAATCCTCAACAAAATTTTAGCCAATAGAATTCAGCAACGTATTAAAAAAATAATTCATCACGAACAAGTTGGATTGATACCATGTATGCAGGGATGGTTCAACATTAGAAAAACAATCCATGGAATCCACCACATTAATAAAACAAAAGACAAGAACCACATGATCTTATCAGTCAATGCAGAAAAGGCATTCAACAAAGTCCAACACCCATTCATGATAATGACTCTCAAAAAAATAGGAATAGAAGGGAAATTCCTCAGTATAATTAAGGGCATTTATACAAAACCAGTAGCCAGCATCATCCTGAATGGAGAGACTTTGAAAGCATTCCCCTTGAGAAGAGGAACCAGACAAGGATGCCCTTTATCACCAGTATTATTCAACATTGTGCTGGAGGTCCTAGCCAGAGCAGTTAGGCTAGAAAAAGAAATAAAGGGCATCCAAATAGATAGGGAAGAAGTCAAAGTATCTCTATTCGCAGATGATATGATCTTATACATGGAAAACCCCAAGGAATCCACAAGAAAACTACTGGAACTGATAGAAGATTTCAGCAAAGTTTCAGGATACAAGATAAACATACAAAAATCAATTGGATTACTTTACACCAACAAAGAGAACCTCAAAGAGGAAATCATCAAATCAATACCATTTACAATAGCCCCCCAAAAGATAAAATGCTTAGGAATAAATCTAACCAGAGATGTAAAAGTTCTTTATAGAGAAAACTAGAAGACACTACTGCAAGAAACTAAAAGAGACCTGCATAAGTGGAAAAATATACCTTGCTCATGGATAGGTAGATTCAACATAGTGAAAATGTCAATTCTACCCAAAGCAATCTACAGATACAATGCAATCTAGATCCAAATTCCAGCAGCTTTTTTTAATGAGATGGAGAAACAAATCACCAACTTCATATGGAAATGGAAGAGGCCCCGGATAAATAAAGTACTACTCAAGAAGAAGAACAAAGTGGGAGGTCTTACACTACCTGATTTTAGGCCCTATTATATTGCCACGGTAGTCAAGACAGCCTGGTACTGGTACAATAACAGATACATAGACCAATGGGACAGAGTTGAGAATCCACTTATAAGCTCATCCACCTATGAGCAGCTAATATTTGACAAAGGCCCAAAGTCCATTAATTGGGGAAAAGGCAGTCTCTTCAACAAATGGTGCTGGCATAACCGGATATCTATATGCAAAAAACTGAAACAAGACCCATATCTCACACCATGTACAAAAACTAACTCAAAATGGATCAAAGACTTAAATATAAAATTGAAAATGATAAAGATCATGGAAGAAAAAAATAGGGACAACGCTAGGAGCCCTAATACATGGCATAAACACAATACGAACCATAAGTAACAATGCACAAGCACCAGAAGAGAGACTAGATAAATGTGACCTCTTAAAAATCAAACACTTATGCTCATCCGAAGACTTCACCAAATGAATGAAAAGACAACCTACAGATTGGGAAAAAATTTTTGGCCATGACAAATCCGATCAGCATTTAATCTCTAAAATCTACAAGATACTCCAAAACCTCAACAGCAAAAAGACAAATAACCCAATTAAAAAATGGGTGAAGGATATGAACAGGCACTTCACCAAAGAAGATATTCAGGCAGCTAACAGACACATGAAGAAATGCTCATGATCATTAGCCATCAGAGAAATGCAGATGAAAACTACAATGAGATATCATCTCACCCAACAAGGCTAGCATTAATCCATAAAACACAAAATAACAAATGCTGGAGAGGTTGTGGAGAGACTGGAGCACTTATACACTGTTGGTTGGAATGTAAAATGGTACAACCACTTTGGAAATCGATTTGGCGCATCCTTAGAAAGCTAGAAATAGAAGTACCATACGATCCAGCTATCCCTCTCCTTGGAATATATCCTAGAGAAACAAGAGCCGTCACACGAATAGTTATATGCACACCCATGTTCATCGCAGTACTGTTCACAATAGCCAAAGGATGGAAGCAACCTAAGAGCCCATCAATGGACAAATGGATAAACAAACTATGGTATATCCACACAATGGAATATTACGCAATGATAAAGAACAATGATGAAGCTGTGAAACATCATATAACTTGGTGGAAAGCTAGAACTTATTATGCTGAGTGAATTTAGTCAGTCACAGAAGGACAAATACTGTATAAGACCACTATTATAAGAACTCAAGAAAAGGTTTAAACACAGAAGAAAACATTCTTTGATGGTTACGGGGGTAGGGAGGGAGGGTGAGGGTTATTCACTAACTAGATAGTAGATAAGAATGATCTTAGGTGAAGGGAATGACAGCACACACTACAGGGGAAACCAGTACAACCGGACTAAACCAAAGCTAACAGGTTTCCTCAATACAATCAAATACTTTGAGAGAGAGAGTAGCAGGGATGCGGGGTCTGGGGACCATGCTTTCAGGGGACATCTATGTCAATTGGCATAACAAATCTTATTAAAAAAATGTTCTGCATCCTACTTTGGTGAGTGGCGTCTGGAGTCTTAAAAGCTTGCAAGCGGCCATCTAAGATGCATCAATTGGTCCCAACCACTGGAGTAAAGGAGAACGAAGAACCCCAAAGACACAGGAAAGTATTGACCCAAGAGACAGAATGGGCCATATAAACCAGAAACTTCATCAGCCTGAGACCAGAAGAACTAGATGGTGCCCTGCTACCACCAATGAATGTCCTGACAGGGAACACAACAGAGGGTCCCTGATGGAGCAATAGAACGATGGGATGCAGATCTCAAATACTAGTAGGAAGACCAGACTTAATGGTCTGACTAAGATGCGAGGCGCCCCGGAAAGCTTGGCCCCTGGTCTCTCCATCACCCCAGAATTAAAACAATTTCTGAGGCCAACTCTTCAGACAGGGATTAGACTGGACTGTGGGACATAAAGTGATACTCGTGAAGAATGTGCCTCTTAGACAAGTAGATAAGAGACCAAAGGGGCGGCTTCTGTCCAGAGGTGAGAGGGGAAGGCAGAGAGAGTTAGGAGCTGTTGAATGTTCATGGGGAATCAGGGGAGGAGGGGAGAAGTGTGCTGTCGAAGAATGGGGTGAGGGGTTGGGGTCTCATAACAATGTATGTTAAAAAAAAAATTCTGTATGGGAGACTAACTTGAAATGTAAACTTCATTTAATTACATCAATTAAAAAAAAGAAATTATTTTTTAATAATTTTACTTAATATTATCTTCATTTTAACTACAGAATACATTTAAGGAATAAAAAAACAATGCCACTGATATCCATTGTCTGCAATTTTGTGCTCCATAGCTTTTTCAAAGTTGTTATCTTAACAAAAAGCAGAGCGCCAGGCCTTTTTCAGTACTGCTGGATGAGCTCAAACTGCCAAACTGCAGGTTAGCTGTCAAGGGCAAACCATTTGCGCCACGTAGTGATATCTATTTCAGAGTCCTTTTGACAATTGCATCAAGTAACGTGAGATAGTTAATATAGTGGCTAAATAGATACATAATATAATAGATGACATTATTAAGCACTTCTGTGCCAGGCAGTGTTCCATACAATCCTATAAGGTAGGGAGAGTTGTCCTCATTTCACATATGAGAAAATTGAGGACAAAGAAGTTAAATAACTTACTTATTAACTTAGGAAGACTGGTTAAACTAGCAGTTCTCAGATATTACCAAGCACTCACATGTCTGGAAGACATTAATCCAGATCACTGGGCCCTACCCAACAGAGCTTGTGATTCAGATAGAAAGAAAGGAAGGGGAAGGGCAAACATTTGCATTTCTATGAAGATCCCAGGTAATATTGTTGCTACTGTCCTGTGACCTTATTTCCAGAACGAGTGACCTACATAAAACTCCAAGAAGACAGAGATGAGTCTTAGAGAGATGGCTAACTGACTAAATTGAGGGCATTCACAGATAATAGGGTGTATTTTTGAATATCACAGGGTACAGAATTGATACTTAGTCCATCTAAATCCCAAAGACAGAGTGTCTCCAACTGTCATATGGGCAATACGTAGACACAAATACTGTCCTTTATTTTGTCATTATTCTTAAATTCCCTCCCTCTTTTTGGGCTAAATTACTAAAAAGTGGGATATTAGCAGGTTGTTGAAGAGATGATTACATAAATTAAAATGAGAAAATAAACATGGTGAGAACACAGACAAATATGAAGTCTGTATGATTTTATTATTTCCTGCTATTGCCAGGAAACTCTGTAACTGATGGGGCCACCATGACTTCGAATTGACTTAATGGAAACTAGCAATGCAACAACAATCATCAGTGTTGAACTTTATCTGACCCCTGTTTTCCCAGAAAGCAGTGATAGTTGAGAAATCTCCCCCAAAATTGTGTTCCCATAAACTGCTTACCAGAAAGGACTACCCTGTACATTCTATTGTAAGATAAATTACACATATCCCGAATGACTCCACCTTTCCTCATGACTCCATTGTTTACCTGTCTCAAAAACAAACAAACGAGGACAACTTTCTTTTCTTTGAAATGTTCTTCTTAAGGAACATTCCGCTTTTTACAATAGCCTGAATAAAATCATCTGCTGAGTTACAGAAATTAGCAAACAATATTATCATTAACATCACACACAAGTAAGATTTGGTGAAGATAATTACCTTGCTTGAAGTGCTTACAATATAATCACAAAAATCAAACAAATATTCATATGTGCAAATAAGGGATTCTGTGTTAATGACTTGGGTTCCAGAAGAAATCTAAATTCACTCTCATTTATGTGAATCTGATTCATATAAATAAATCTACTATTTACATGATTTAAATAATAGAGCTCCAATAAATGAGTCACATTCACAAGAATATTGTGTTGTTGTTAGCTGCCTTGTGTTATTTACGACTCATAGTGACACTATGTACAACAGAATAAAACACTGCCCAGTCTTGCACCATCCTTACAATCGTTGTTATGCTTGAGGCCATTGTTGCAGCCACTGTGTCTATCCATCTTCTTGAGGGTCTTCCTCTCTTCCGCTGAACTTCTACTTTACCAAGCATGATGTCCTTATCCAGGGCCGGAAAACATGTCCAAAGTACATGAAACAAAGTCTTATCATTGTCGCTTCTAAGGAGCATTCTGGCTGTACTTCTTCCAAGACAGATTTGTTCATTCTTCTGGCAGTCCACGGTATAATCAATATTCTTTGCCAACACTATAATTCAAAGGCACCAATTCTTCTTTGGTCTCTTTTATTCATTGTCCAGCTTTTGCATGCATATGAGGCAACTGAATACACCATGGCTTGGGTCAGTCTCACCTTCTCAAAATAACATCTTTGCTTTTTAACACTTTAAAGACACATGGACAGGCAGGGTTGATGAAACAAGCAAGGGACTGTGAGGTAATCAGAAATTAGCAACAGCAAAAAATCATAATTATCCCAATACTGAATGAACAGGGGAAGGATTAGAATTACTTAAGCCTACTGAGAAATGGAAATGTGGAGAAGGGCTGCTGCAGTCTAGAGGGAACAGTCATTTTCAGAGACTGAGAGACACTGCGTTGAGGTAAGAATGGAGGAAAAAAAAAAAAAAAACAGTAGAAAGAAACTCCCACCCTTCTCTTCTCTGTGTCTCCCATTACCTGTAGGTTCCTTCACTGCCATGGAACGTTTGTCATACTGTCCTTGTAATACAACCCCTTAGGGAATGACAGAGCAATGAAAATCAGAGAATGTGGGTGGGGCAAATGGGGAATAACCAGCAAAGCACCCTTGCTGATTTCTGGCGCATCTAAAGATCTATAGATCTATCTATAGATTACTCTCTCATATTTTATATTTTTATTTTAATCACTTTGATAGTAATTTAGAAGTGCCAAAGAGAAAAATTAATAACAGACATCTTACTTGGATTTTAAGGTTTTCTTATTCACTAAAGTAAATATTAACTATGAAGAAATTCCTGACCAAAATTAATCCTTCCAACAGCTTTTCTTTCACCCAAAGTTACTCATGTTTTCTTTCCTGTTACATTTTACTGAATGTAAATTTTAAAACTGATGGCTGGGTGGAGGGCCAGAGACCACTATGTGATCTGATATCAGTAAAAGGGGGAGGTCAGGATACAATCAATCATTTTAAGATTAGCCAATGATTGATCGACATTTCTCCCTCCTCTTCTCATTATAAGCCCCACTGTACCTAGCTTATTTACAGTCATTTGCTTTTCCTGGAATCAAAATGATCTCTCTATATGCATATAGAATAACTGGTCAGAATAAGCCTTATGTTTCAATTTCTTTGAGTTGTGATTAATTTTTAACAGAAAAGACAATAGTAACATACAGAGCCTTAAATCAGCATGTGAAACATCTTTTTTTTTTTTCTCTCTTCCTTATAAGATAACTAATATTGCTATCCAATAATTGGGTATCATGGTTTTTATATGTCATGAACTCTACATGTTTTAAGCATGTAGGACTATATGAATGCATCTTGTATTTCATCTTCTCTTCATTTTCATATATAAAAAAAACCCACTAGTAATGAGGGCTTATTTTGAGCCAGTATAATTGTATATATACATGTATGTATCATCACCACAAAACTTTGATACTTCTCGTTTCATTTTATTGTTTTAAATGAAAGAGGAAATTGAAACTAACAAATTGGTCAAAGACCCATGGTCATCAAGGGACAAAGCTATTTCTTGAACAAAATCAGTTTATACAAAAGCTCGGTTTTTTTTTACAACAGTGCTTCATTTTTTCTCTTTATAAGTTTCCATTTATCTATTTAGGTGCCAGGCTTTTAATTAATTCTATGATCCTGACCACAGATCTCTAAAGTAGGTGTCATTATTCTTAAATGTGAAAAAGCTTATAGTCTCAGAGAGATGGCAGTGCCTGCTAGTAAATAGAACTACACAGAATTTAAATTTGATTGTCATTTGTTTTTACTACACTCTGTGGTCAGGAAAACATTTGGCTGACAGAACAAAAAAACAATTATAATGCAGGCACATATTCTCTCAAAGTTCGAGCCTTTGCTGTGGAGCGTACAATTGTGTTGTTGCAGGTTGTGTCCTCAGGGAAGTAGATTCTCAGACAGAGTTTAGTACCAGGATATTTACTAGGGAAGACCTTTGGTATCAATATCTATGGAAAGAAAGGGAAGGAAGCAAATAAATCAGGCTCAACAGCCTTGGCTGACCCCTGTGGAGGTCTAGAATTGAAAGGGTCCGTCTAAATTGTCCTGGATTGAGCCAGAATGGTGAGGCCGTTGTATGCACCTCCCCCTGCCTCTATCAGTCATTAAATATGGGTCACCCCAGTGAGGGCATGACCTTCGGCAAGGGTGATCTCTGCACTGAGGCAATCCTGAAAGGTCTGACAGCTTAAGCCTGCCAGCAGACAGTGTTCCAGCCAGTAGAACAACACACTCTTCCTTTAAGGAAAATCTGGACTTTATATCTCCATGTCCAACACAAATGTAATCTCCTTTGAAGTGCATATCAACTTTGGCAATAATTCTGAGCCTTATTTTTATATTTTTATCATTCTTCCTAAACTTGACTAAATTTTGCTTTAGAATTACCAGATCATATGATATGTCTGCACATGTGTGTGTGTCTAGCCTGTCTCCTTTCTGTGCTTTACCTAATTCGTTACATATCTGTCATTTGCTCAGGCGATTTCAAATTCATTTTTGAATCTTTAAATCACTCAAATATAGTCAACAACTACAAAAGCTGTCCCTTACTTTTTGCTTTCATAAACAACAGAGAAAAAAAATTCAAATATACCCTTAACCGTGGTCAAAATGCATGATGATTTTGTGGTAACATTGTGGTTTTAGGAGCCCTGGTAGTGCAGTGGTTAAGAGCTCAGCTCCTCACCAAAAGGTCAGCAGTTTGAATCCACCAGCCGCTCCGTAGAAATCCTATGAGGCAGTTCTACTCTGTCCTACAGGGTCGCAGAGTTGGATTGACTTGACAGCAACGGGTTTGGGTTATTTTGGTTTTTGTGGTTTTCAGACAAAGATTCACTTACTGATTACAGCAGTTTAGAATGCAATAGAAGGCTGTTCTAATCATTGGAACCTGAAAATCCTATGCACCACCATTAAAACAACATGGTTTCTCTCTGCGGAAAAAGCTTTTGCCTTCTCTCCAGACAGCTAAAACAGAATACCACTAGGACAGAGATTGGAAATCTGAAGAGCAAACAAAAAGCTGTATTGTCATGAAGTTTAAAGGTGAGCTTGTACAAACATCAAAAACTAATTAAGCAGAACAGGTGATATTTAACTACTTTGAAACTTAGAAAAAGGAAAATTGATTTTTGTCTCATTGGATTAAATTATATTTTCATATTGATTGACACAAAGAGCTTCTGTTACTTCTCTTCCAGACAAGGTAAATACGCTAGCTGGTATTTATTCATAAAACCTTGTATCTCAAATTTTCAGAAAATGTTATTCTAGCATTTTATTACTGAACAAATATTTTGACAGGTGATACTATTTTGGAAGCAGAAATATATACCCAACCACTTCCAGTATGCAATTTAGAGCTAGAAAATAAGGCTCAGAAGTGGTGGGATACATTCACAGGTCATTTCTATCAGTGTGTGATGTAGATTAAGATCAACGAAATCAATGAAGCATAATTAAAGCTTTGACCGTTTAATAGTTTTGACAATTGCTACACTAAAATATTGAGCTAAGAACTGCTGGTATTTCAGTAATCATTTTCCTTTTCTTTTACTTCCCCACAATTATTAAATGGCTAAAGAAAAACATACAAGTTCAATAGAATCATTAAAGTAGGAGCAAGTTAAGAAAAGTTTCCTAAGGAAATGGGATAGGAAACAGCCTAAGAATACAGAATGTTATTCTGTTCACCATAACACCCCACCCCTACCATCATAGAAAAACATAATTTTAACTAATTTGATTGTTTTGTTTTGCATTTTGTTTTTGAAAGTAAATAATGTGATAAAAAGCTTGGGAGGAAGAAGAAGGTTTAGTGAAGAGTTAAGCTTCAAGAACAAAATATTTTTTATAACCACATTTCTAGATTTTTTATTGTGCTGATGGGAAATGTAAGCTAAAAGCAGCATGGAATTTTTCGGGACAGTAGAAGGTATTTGTAGATGTTCTACAGGCTAAGATCCAGCGGTGAGTTGGAGCACATCAAGGGAAAAAAATCTGGGAAAAAGATCAGAGGTACCTTATAGGGAATTTTACTCTTGTTCTATTCTGCATCGTCACCTCATTCCTCACACTTGAATCCACTTTCCGTCTTACACTGAAGGAGTTCAAGATACTTAATCTGTCCAAAAAGGCCATAAATGATCTTGCCCCTAACTACTTTCTGATCGCATTATTTTACCACTCCCCAAATTGATTCATTCTGCCATAGCCCCTCTGGAATCATTGCAATTCTATGCATATTCCAAGTGCAAGTATACTTACAACTCAAGCCATTTTGTCGTGCCCTGTATCAGCAGATATCCACCTGACTTGTTCACTACTTCCTTCAGTTCTCTGCTCAAATGTCAAGGGGGACTTCCTTATCTACCCCAAATCAAATTTCACCACACATTGTGATCTCTCTCACATTGTTAAATTTTTGTACGGTTATTATCACTTATCTGCAAAATTTTATTTATCTGTTGGTTTATTGTTTATTGTTATTGTCTATCTTCCTCCTTAAAAACTCCGGCCTTCTCCATGAGAGCATGGAGTCTTTTTTGTTCATCCCTATACCCTAGCACCTGAAGGAGACTCAATAAATACTTTCTAAATGAATAAATGTATCTCCTTATCTTCCTGTGAAATCTTTAGTATAAAATCAACTTCCATTTGTGTGTTATGAAATTGCATGTCCTTAAGGGATAGAAAGAAGCACTTACGATAGAGCCCTAAGATAAGTGAAGGGTAGCATCAGCTTATAGATGTCTCCATGGTGATTTCTGAACTAGTCAGTCACTCTGGGAGAGCAGAAAAGCATATCATCAGGTAATTTATATCCTTGTGCTATTGGGATGTAGAGAAAAGAACTTGAGATATATTAATATACTCATTACTTATTAAAATCATGGCTACATACCACAAAAGAGTGTGACTAAGTTTTCTATATTGGAAACTATGGAATATGGTCCATGTATATGGCTTTATGATGATTTTCCATGATTGGAAGCTAGAAACTAGGAGAACCAGATGGCCTGATTATTATATAAATAAACTGTTGATCAAAGGTATTCTTTTGCTCTGATGAACTTTCACCAGGAACTGCAGAGCAAACGATTGGAGGCTGAAAATGCAGGGTAACCATATCTGACTCATCACAGTCTGGTTTTAAAACCTCTATGAATTACCAAAGGCAAATATTTAATTCTAAGCTACATTCCTACTTTTCTTTAAGGCTACCAAAAATTACATACATATATGCATAGTCTTTTTCAGAGTAGTAACAACAGATTTAGTCTCAGACTTCTCCAACTTTAGAAGGACAAATTTGCTTCTAGACATACAGAAAATACTTAGGAAATTAATTTTTATTTGCTGTCAGGCCACGAAGGTGTCATTCAATGAGAATGACATGATAACCACTAAAGAGAAGAGGTATTTGATTCCAGGCCATGACACTAGTGCCACTAATCCAGTGGTTCCATCTATCAAATAAAGTGCACAGGTGTCTAGACCAGTAGTAGTTCTTAACTGGTAAGGTGTTTTAGGGAAGAAAAAAAAAATGAATCCACCTCTAAATCTGAGGCCTAAACCCAGCAAACCTTTGACATATTGAATATCTCTGTTCACTTTCTACTTAGGCTATGACAGGGCTTATCACACAATTGCTGCTTAAAAAAAGCATGTTGAATGGTTGCTTGATGAACCAAGTCAATGCATGAATGAATAAGTGACTTCATTAGGAAATAAAGATATTTTAATTTCTACTTATTCTGACATTTTAAAAAGCTAGGAGACCATTATATTCACGTGGCAAATAAAAACAGAACTGAATATCTTGAATGAAATTTATTTCATTAAATGAATACAGAGATCCAACCTGATACTTCAAGTCAGATTTTTCTAATAAAGTTTAGAGTAGAACCTGATTAAGAAGAATGGGCAGCAAGTTTCACGATATCGAATTTCCACTATGACCAACTATCATAGTGGAAAAAAAAAAGAAAAGTTGTAAGGAGTAGTCTAAACTAGCAATGTTTCTTAAAATGTGGTCCATGGACCACTTGCATAATGTATAATTAGAGAGGCATTAAAACACTGATTTTTCATCCAACTGCACATCTAGCATACTATAAGGATAGAAGAGGTTATTCGGCAGTAATACACAATGCACAAATCACAGTGGCTTGAAAAAAGAGAGGTGATTTTTGCTCATTCTACATGTTTAATATGTCCATCATGGGAAGGGGGAGTTCTGCCCCAAGGAAACGTAAGAGGAGAATGAACACAGTTAATTATGTGCTACAGCCCAGATGTTTCACATTTACTCACATCTTGTTGGTTAGAACTGGTTACATGGGCTCACTTAACTTTGAGTAGAAAATGTAATAATCCATGTATCTGTAATAGAGGAGAACGAAACATTGGTGAATACTACACCCACTGAATCAAAATGTCTGAGGAAGAGAGCTGAAGCATCTTTTACTGTTTTATTTCTTTAACATGTTCTGTAAACATGAGGAAATTTGATAACCACTGCCCTAACTCAAGAAGCTCTGGTGGTGCAGTGGTTAAGAGCGTGGCTGCTAACCAAGAGGCCGGCAGTCAAATCCACCCGTTGCTCCTTGGAAACTGCATGGGGCAGTTCTACTCTGTCCTATAGGGTCACTATGAGTCACAATCAACTCGATGGCAAAAGCTTTGGATTTTTTTTTTTTTTTTTTTTTGCCCTAACTCAGGATTGACTCTTAACAGTGTACCAGAAATTTGACTGGAGATTAGGCTATAGCCCTTTGTTCACTTAATTCAAGTTACTCAGTTGTTTCGGTTTGTCACGTGGATATAATGGTCTCCTAACTTTTTTTTTTATATTTTATTGTACTTCAGGTGAAGGCTTACAGAAGAAATAGTTTCTCATGAAACAGTAGTACACATGTTGTTTTATGACATTGGTTAGCAACTCCACAACATATTACTCCTCTAACTTCTCAACCTTTTTTTTTTTTTTTTTGGTGAAAATACACATAGCCAAATAGACACCATTTCAAAATTTCTACACGCACAGTTCAGTGACATTGACTACGCTCTTTGAATTGTGCTGTTATTCTCACTTAAGATGAAGGCTTACAGAACAAAACAGTTTCTCAATTAACAGTTACTACAAATGTTGCCCTATGACAATGGTTAACAATCTCACAACACATCAACAATATCCTTACTCAATCTTGTGTTCCCTGTCACCAGCTTCCTTGTCCCATTCTGCTTTCTGGCCCTTGTCACTGGACTCCTGTACCTCGTTAGTCTCATTTGGTTTTACGGGGCTGTCCACTCAGAGGCTGAACAGTGAACCTTGGAGTTAATTTTACCACTGAGCTAAAAAGGTGTCTGGGGGCCATACTCTCGAGGTTTCTCCAGTCTCCTTTAGGCCAGTAAATCTGGTCTTTTTTTTTTTTTTTTTTTTTTTTGTGAGTTAGAATTATGCTCTACATCCTTCTCCAGCTCTGTCCAGAACCCTCTGTTGTGATCCTGGTCAGAGCAGTCAGTGGTGGTAGCCAGGCACCATCTAGCTGTACTGGACTCAGTCCGGTGGAGGCCTTGGTAGCTGTGGACAATTAGTCCTCTGGACTAATCTTTTCCTTGTATCCTGTTCTCTTCATTCTCCTTTGCTCCTGAAGGGATGAGACCAGTGGAGTATCTCAGATGGCCGCTCACAGGCTTTTAAGACCCTAGACACTACTCACCAAGGTAGAATGTAGAGCATTGTCTTTATAAGCTGTGTCATGCCAATTGAGCTAAATGTTCCCCAAGACCATGGTCCCCAGAGCCCTCCGCCCAGCAGTTCAGTCCCTCAGGGAGTTTGGATGTGTCTATGGGGCTTCCATGACCTTTCCTTGTACAGGTTGTGCTAGTTTCCCCTATATTGTGTACTGTCTCACCCTCACCCAAGATACCACTTATCTATTGCCTATTTAGTATTCCCCACCCCCACCCCTCCCATCCCTGGTAACCAACAAAGATGTTACATTTTGCGTGGGTTTTTACAATAGAGGTCTCATACAATATTTGTCCTTTTGTGATTGACTTATTTCACTCAGCATAATGTCCTCCAGTTTCATCCATGCTATGAGATGCTTCAGAGATTCATTGTTGTTCTTTCTCGTTGCATAGTACTCCATTGTGTGTATGTACCATAGTTGGTTTATCCATTCATCTGTTGATGGGCACCAACGTTGTTTCCATCATTTTGCTATTGTGAACAATGCTGCCATGAACATAGGTGTGCGTATGTCTATTCGAGTGACGACTCTTATTTCTCTAGGATATATTCCAAAGAGTGGAATTGCTGGACCTAATGGTATGTCTATTTCCCGCTTTCTGAGGAAGCGCCATATCATTTTCCAAAATGGTTGTATCATTTTGCATTCCCACCAGCAGTACATAAGTTCCCATCTCCCTGCAGCCCCTCCAACATTTGTTAGTTCCAGTGTTTTGGATTCATGCCAGTAATGCCGGGGTGAGATGGTATCTCATTGTGGTTTTAATTTGCATTTCTCTAATGGCTAGTGATTGCGAGCATTTCCTCATGTGTCTGTTGGCCATTTGAATGTCTTCTTTGGTGAAGTGTCTGTTCATTTCCTTTGCTCATTTTTTAATAGGATTATCTGTCTTTTTGTTGTAGAGGTGTTGGATTTTCTTGTAGATTATGGAGATTAGACCTTTGTCTGACTTGTAATGTCCAAAAATTTTTTCCCAGTCTGTGGGTTCTCTTGTGACTCTTTTGGTGAAGTCTTTTGAAGAGCATAGGTGTTTGATTTTTAGAAGATCCCAGTTATCTAGCTTATCTGTTGGGGTTTGTGCATTGATGGTTATGGTTTGTATCCTGTTAATTCCATGTATTAAGGCCTGAAGTATTGGTCCTATTTTTTCTTCTATGAACTTTATAGTTTTAGGCTTTATATTCAGGTCTTTGATCCATTTTGAAGTAGTTTTTGTATATGGTGTGAGGTATGGGTCCTGGTTCATTTTTTTGCAAATGGATATCCAGTTTTGCCAGCACCATTTGTTAAAAAGACCGTCTTTTCCCCATTTGATGGACTTTGGGGCCTTGTCGAAGATCAGGTGACCATAGGTGGATGGATTTACATCTGGGGTCTCAATTCTGTTCCATTGGTCAATGTATCTGTCATACCAGTACCAGGCTGTTTTCACTATGGTAGCTGTATAGTAGGTTCTGAAGTCAGGTGGTGTGAGTCCTCCTACTTTATTCTTCTTCTTCAGTAGAGCTTTAATACTCGGGGCTTCTTCCCTTTCCATATAAAGTTAATGATTAGTTTTTCCATCTCTTTGAAGAATGTTGTTGGTATTTGGATTGGGATTGCATTGTATTTTTAAATTGCTGTGGGTAGAATTGCTATTTTCACTATGTTGAGTCTGCCTATCCATGAGCACAGTATGTTTTTCCATTTATGTAGATCTCTTTGGGTTTCATGCAGTAGTGTTTTATAGTTTTCTTTGTATAGGTCTTTTACATCCCTGGTCAGATTTATTCCTAAGTATTTTATCTCTTTCGGGGCTATTGAAAATGGTACTGATTTCCTGATCTCCTTTTCATCATTGTCCTTACTGCTGTATAGGAATCCAACTGATTTTTTAATGTTTATCTTGTATCCTGCTACTCTGCTGAATCTTTCTATTAGTTCCAGTAGATTTCTCATGGAGTCTTTAGGGTTTTCTATGTATAGTATCATATCATCTGCAAACAGGGACAGTTTAACTTCTTCATTACCAGTTTGGATTCCCTTTATTTCTTTTTCTTGCCTTATTGCTCTAGCTAGAACTTCCAGCACAATGTTAAATAAGAGTGGAGATAAAGGGCATCCTTGTCTTGTTCCTGTTTTCAAGGGGAATGTTTTCAGCCTCTCTCCATTAAGAATGATGTTGGCCGTTGGTTTTGCATAGATGCCCTTTATTATGTTGAGAAGTTTCCCTTCTATACCTATTTTATTGAGAGTTTTTATCAGGAATGGGTGTTGGACTTTGTCAAATGCCTTTTCTGCATCAATTAAGATGATCATGTGATTCTTTTCTTTCCTTTTATTTATGTGGTGGATTACATTGATTGATTTTCTAATGTTGAACCATCCTTGCATAACTGGTATGAATCCTACTTAGTTGTGGTGTCTTATTTTTTTTGATATGATGCTGAATTCTATTGTCTAGAATTTTGTTCAGAATTTTTGCATCTATATTCATGAGAGATATTGGTCTGTAATTTTCTTTTTTTGTGATGTCTTTGCCTGGTTTTGGTATCAGCGTTATACTGGCTTCATAGAATGAATTTGGAAGTGTTGCTTCCTCTTCTATGCTCTGAAATAGCTTGAGTAGAACTGGTACAAGCTCTTCTGTAAATGTTTTGTAGAATTCTCCAGTGAAGCCATCTGGGCCATGGCTTTTTTTGGTTGGGAGTTTTTTTATTACCTTTTCAATCTCTTCTCTTCTTATGGGTCTGTTGAGATTTTCAACGTCCCTTTGTTGTAGTTTGGGTAGGCTGTGTGTTTCTAGAAATTTATCAATTTCCTTTAGGTTTTCAAATTTGTTGGAGTATAGTTTTTCATAATATTTTGTTATAATCCTTTTTATTTCAATTGGGTCTGTTGTAATGTCCCCCATTTCATTTCTTATTTGGGTTATTTGTGTCCTTTCCTGTTTTTCTCTTGTCAGTCTGGCCAGTGGTTTGTCGATTTTGTTGATTCTTTCAAAGAACCAACTTTTGGTTTTGTTGATTCTTCCTATTGTCTTTCTGTTCTCTATTTCATTTATTTCTGCTCTCATCTTTACTATTTCCTTTCTTCCTCTGGTTGTGGCCTTTTTTTGCTGTTCTCTTTCTATTTGTTTGAATTCTGTAGTTAATGTTTTGATTTTCTCCCTTTCTTCTTTTTTGATATGTGCATCTATTGCTATAAATTGTCCTCTGAGGACTGCCATTGCTGTGTCCCAAAGGTTTTTGTATGATGTGTTTTCATTCTCATTTGATTCTAGGAATTTTTTTATTCCATCTCTAATTTGTTCTATTACCCACTGATGTGTAAGCAGAGTATTATTCAGTTTCCATGTAGTTGATTTTTTTTCCTTGCTCTTTCTAGTGTTAATTTCTCCCTTGATGGCATTGTGGTCAGAGAAGATACTTTGGATTATCTCAACGTTTTGGATCTTGTTGAGGATTGCTCTCTGGCCTAAGATGTGGTCTATTCTGGAGAACGTTCTGTGTGTATTGGAAAAGAATGTGTACTTTGCAGCGGTTGGATGCAGTGTTCTATATATGTCTATGATGTCAAGTTGGCTGATTGTGCCCTTTAGGTCTTCTGTATCTTTGCTGAGTTTCTTCTTAGTTGTTCTGTCCTTTACTGAGAGTGGCGTGTTGAAGTCTCCTACTATTATTGTGGAACTGTCAATTTCTCTTTTCAGTGTTGTTAGAGTTTGTTTGATGTATTTTGGAGCCCTGTCATTGGGTGCGTAGATGTTTATTGTGGTTATGTCTTCATGATGGATCATCCCCTTAATCATTATATAGTGTCCTTCTTTGTCTTTTATGGTAGATTTTGTTTTAAAATCTATTTTATCTGAGATTAGAATTGCCACTTCTGCTCTTTTTTGGTGGTTGTTAGCTTGATATATTTTTTCCAACCTTTAACTTTTAGTAAATTTACATCTTTGTTTCTAAGGTGTGTCTCTTTTAGACAGCATATTGATGGATCCTGTTTTCTTATCCAATCTGTCACTCTCCATCTCTTTATGGGTGCATTGAGTCCATTTACATTCAGTGTAATTATTGATAGATGTGAGTCTGTTGCTGTCATTTTGTAGTGCTTTTTTTTTGTGGTGCTGAAGTTTTCTTTGTTCTTCTTACTCTCCTGTGCTGAGTTACTTTTGTTTGTGGATTTTTTTTTTCATTTCTTTTGTTTTTGTAGGTTTTATTTTTGCTGAGACTTTATGTTTTTCGTCTTTATTTTTATGAGTTGGTTTATTAACTTTCTTTGTGGTTACCATGAATTTTACCCTTATCTTTCTAAGTTTGAAGCAGCCTACCCTTACTTGGTATCAGCTTGCCTTCCTCTCCATTAGAAGGTTCTATACCTATGCCATTTATTCCCTCTTTCATTGTTTTGATGTTGTTGTCATCCATCGATTGACTGCTCTGATTCCCTGTTGTATTTCTTTTGGTTTTGGATAGTCCTCGAGAGTTCATTTCCTAGATTGGTATCTGGCTCGTACGATCCTGCGTCCTAGGTCCTGCCTGAGGGCTGAAGCTGTTTGTCCTCAGATCGAAGAACTCCCTTTAATAACTCTTGTAAGTTTGGTTTGACTTTTACATATTCCCTTAGTTTCTGTTTATCTGGAAATGACCTAATTTCACCATCAAACTTGAACGAGAGTTTTGCAGGATGTATTATTCTTGGCTGACAATTTTTTTCTTTCAAGATTTTATATATGTCATCCCACTGCCTTCTTGCCTACATGGTTTCTGCCGAATAATCTGAGCTTAGTCTTATTTTTTCTCCTCTGTATGTGACTTCTTCTTTTTCACGAGCTGCTCTCAGGATTCTTTGTTTGTCTTTGGTTTTGGCGAGTGTGAATATGATATGCCTTGGTGATTTTCTTTTGGGGTCTCTTCTATATGGGGTTCGTTGAGCTTCTTGGATGGCCAGCTTTTCATCTTTCATGATATTGGGGAAGTTTTCTGTCAGAAGTTCCTCAATGATCCTCTCTGTGTTTTCTGTTTTCTCAACCTGTTCTGGAATGCCAATCACTCGTAAATTTTTGCTTTTAATTGTGTGCCACATAACTCTCAGGGTCTCTTCATTTTTTTTTTGTTCTTTTTTCTGAGTTTTCCTGAAACAGAGTTGTATCCAAGTGTTTGTCTTCAGTTCCACTGATCCTGTCTTCCACGGTTTCAAATCTGCTTCTCAGCCCTTCTATGACATCATCCATTTCTGAAAGCTTGTTGTTTATCTTTTGTATTTCTAATTGTTGTTTTTGTATAATTTCGAGTTGTGAATTTATTTTGGCATTTTGTTCCTGCATCATCTTCCTGAATTCTTCCAATTTTTTGTCAGTATTTTCCATGAATTAGTCTATTTTTTTCTCATGTTTGTCAGCTTTTTACCTCAGTTCTTGGAAAATTCCGAGTATTAGAGATTTAAATTCCCTATCAGGTACTTCTAGTGCATTTTCTTCTACAGGAGAGTCATCTCGTGTTTTAATTTGGACGCCTACTGGAGCCATCCTGTCCTGTTTTTGTAAATGTTTTGATATTGTTTGCTGTTTTCGGTGTATTCAGTAGATATTTCTCTCGATTATTGATTGTAGATTTGTTTGTTTTGTCTCTTTTTTTAAAAAAAGAAAAAATTTGAGTATGTCCAACCAGGCGGACTGCGTGCTCTTTGTTATGTGCTCGTCTGTGTGCTCAATAATTTTCACCTACTTCTCCAACTGGCAGGTTCAGTTTCTGAGATGTGGTACAGCAGGGCAGGTCTAGCTGAAGAGGAGCCACTGGGACGGGTTGTTTGTGGCACTCACTACAGCCACCAGGGCGGGTCAGTAATCAGTGCTGGGCAGGTTCCAGTAGGCCGTGCCTGCACTGCTTGGTGGTGTGATGTCAAGTGCACGGTTCAGGTAGGCAGGATGCAGCGTGGAGATGGTTATCTGTGGAGCTAAGCTGGATATGGGAGAGAGGAGAGAGGAACAGGAGCTAAAAAACATACAAACAAACAAAAAAGAATGCTAGGGGAGCTTGCCGTTGGATTGGAGAGATGAAAGACTATGAAATGGAGAAAAACAGAAGGGGGAAGAGGAAGAAAAGAAAAGAATGAATAAGTAAAAATCAGAAAGGTTAAAGAACCTCAAAGTTCCCAGGGATCCCACCGATGCAGGTACGAGGTCTGGGAAGTCGCTCTCAGGTGTCACAGCACAGCCTGGCCAGAAGGCGCAGAGGCATACAACACCTGGTATTCAGGGATCAGAAAGAGAAGGAAGATATAGAGAGACGAGAAACTGAGCAATGAAGAAAGACAAAAGGGAAAAAGAGGGAAAAGAAAACAAAAAAAATCAAAAACAAAAACAAAAAACAACGTAAAAAGAAATGCTCTCAGGGATCCCTCTGCATGTCTGTGGAAGCTGAAGGGGAGTCTCCGTGGTATGCAGCTCCCGCCTGGCCAGAAACAGCTCCTACCTCAAGAAAAGGAAAAGAAAACACACAAACAATTCAAAATGAAGAAAAGCCCCAGGATCCCACCAGCACGGTAGCCCAGACCGGGAAGCAGCTCCACACTCGAATGGAGCTCCGCAGCCCCTCAGGAAAATCAAAGATGGTGCACGGAACCAGGCGCTCGAGCGAAACGAGGGGGAGGTGGTGAGAGGCAAGCAAGAAATCCAAAGAAGCAGAAAAGAAAAGAAAAAAAAAAAAAAACACCACCATTAGCCATCAAATGGCACTCAGAGAGCCAGCCAGTGCGGGCTGGTGTTTCTGGACAAGAGACTATGTCCGTGGGAAGCAGAGGAGGCCGAGTGTGGGTGAAGATGGGTGGAGAGTGGGAAAGCATATATCACAAATTGCCGGCGCTCTGGAGCTCCTCAGGAAGAAGCAAAGATGGCGCTCGGAGCTAGGCACCCGAGCAAAAGGAAGGGGAGGCGGCGAGAGGCAAGTGAGAAATCAAAAGAAGCAGTAAAAAAAAAAGCAACCCTAGCAGCCAACAAATGGCACCCAGAGAGCCGCCCACTTGGGTGTGTGGAATCCAAGCAGCCGGCGCTTCCCGGTCAAGAGACTGTGGTCGATTACTGGCTGTTTTGTCTCCCACTGGAAGCTCCTTGAGGCTGCTTTCTCGTACCCCCATTTGCTGGTCTCCGATAGGAGTCCAAGATGGTGGATCCACACTGCGTTAGCTGGTAGGGGACCTCTGCATGAATCTCTCCTCACTCTCAGTTCTGTTTCAGTATTCTCACTCCATTTGGTGCTCGGCTGAGTTCTTTATCTCTTCATTTGATGTTCTAGGGTTTCAGGTATGTTGCATTCTCTGTTTGGCTTAGTTTTTCAGATCTTTGCTGTGGAGGGACAGCGTGGTGCTTCTGCCTAGAGCACCATCTTGCCGGAACCTCATCTTCTAACTTTTTAATGTTACTGTCAATATAAGAAGAAGTTAAAATATGCCCCTTCCTAGTTCACAACTTTTGTCATATAACATCAATAAAGCATGGCAAGCATTAATTTTTCACTCTGTTGATGGGCTATCTAAAACATGGAGTAAGAAAATACCTGGGAGAAGATATACATCCCTGCTTGTGAAGTTCCTAAAGGAGGAAAAATTATTTGTACAGAATAGTATTTGTTGGGATGGTCATCTTGACTCCCATAGGAAACCGAGGGTGTTAATCCCTCTGTTTTGATAGGGTATACCTTTACTTTTATATTTTTAAAGTTGTCTCAGAAGCTGAAATTAACAAGAAATCAAACACTGGGTTTTCTGCATATCTGTTAGGCCTATCAAACAAATTAGACTTAATAATAAATAAGTTACTTTGATAATAGAATGCCATCTGGAAGATAATATAATGGATCTACAAACAAGTAAAAAAAAAGTGAGAAGTGTCTAATTACAATCTAAATGAGTCTTAGCTAAATCTGCCATTGTCTAAGATGAATAATATAAGAAGAAGAAAACATAGTATAAAAACAGATTTATGTAAGTCATCAGAGGGGATTACAAAACTCTGTGTCTTCAGGCATTGCTCTCATTGAGGGGAATAGCATATCATAGTGATTTGTTGATCGTGCCATTTGACAGGCTAGATGGCAGGTCACAGCTGAAAAGACAGCTGGTGTTAGGCATTACTTGTCACTCATATTCCAAGAAATATTGCAAGCTTAACTTTACAATGCCCAAACACATGCTGATTATGTTCTGTATTTAACATAATATCAAAAAAATAGAACAAGGTGCTTTCAGGGAGTTAAATCCAGTATGTCCACATCAGATATGGGATATTTTCAGTTAGGCTGTCAAAATCAAGATTCCCTCAATGACTTGACAAATGCTGACAATCAACTGAATAATTCAATACTATTTCGATATGAATGAAGAGAGAATATTGAGGTATCTAGTTTAATTGATTTAATTAGCATGATGATTATCAATTTTCCACCTCACTTTATTACTTTATGTGAGCAATTATAGCTCAGTGAACACTAATTTCAGAATTATGAAGATGAATACACATATATGAAGAGAGGGGCATGTATTATTTTTTACTAAATTACATAATCAATTTTTATGCTTTATGTTTCACTTTACAGCTATTTTATTTATTTATATCAGAATACTACATTTGTCTGTTAATTCATCTTCCAATTTTTTTCTTTTTTTTCTAAAATAAGCTAGAATTATAGGATATTTTAGGAAACAAATATTTTACTGTCTGCTTGATACTTTTACCTAGAAGAGAATAAAACCATAGTCTATAAAGGATGCAAACATTGTTTATAAATAAGGTGTTAAACAATAAACATGTTTTGTTTCAAATTATTTCCTTCTGTAGGTTATCATGAGTGGAGTTTTCAAACATAAGAGGAGAAACAATGATCTTCATTGAGACTAAAGTTTTCAAATAAATACATAAGCTATCATATATTGTCATAAATTGTCAAAATTTGGAACAAATAGAATCTTATTTTATGCCAGATATTGATGTATAATTTTAATCATATATATTTTAAAAAGTGTATTTTAATAAAAAACAAACCACTCATTTTACACACTTTTATTCAGTTTAATCAATGTGTAATGCAACTATCATACATTAATTCTATATCTTATTTATGATATATAAAGTGCTTGCAATCAATACATTAATATTTTACTTAGTATCTAAATATTGTTTTACAAGGCTAAGGAGAATATCCACTTAAATGTGCTTTAAGACGATTAATTGAAAAATGTATGTCACTATGATAGAGAAACTAATATGTTCTAATTAGTAAGAAGATGATAACATTATTTTCCCAGCCCTAAAAGTTATGCGTACACATTAAAAACATGGGCGTTATTGTTTGATTTATAGTTTCTTGAGGAGTCTGTTAGAGAAATTAATCAGATCTATTTTTGTTCTGTAAATCTGAGATATTTTGAAATAATGTTAGAAATTGTTATTTTGTTGTAACGGTTTTTATATTTCTTTTCTTTCTTTTTTTTATAGCCTCTCTCACAATTTGTAATCACCTTGTCTCATCTGCATGTGCCTGGAGAGAGGCTCTTCTTTGATAATATGCCACAAACCAGTCTCCCTGGGTGTAGACTAAGCGTCAAAGTTAATTTGGGCTGAAATGTGCACAGCTCTCATTAATGACATTCTGGCAAATTTTAGTGGGATGTGATTTCCTCCAGGGAAGCTGTGCATTGGAAAGGAAGTCTGGAAGACCTCAGAGACACTCTTCTATCTCACTGAATTCCACTCCCGCTGCCGCAGGGAACCAGATTCTTTTAGCTCCTCTTCACCAACTTAAAGGATCTAGATAGTCACCAAAAATGAGTAAGATGTTCCAGTGACAGAAAAATAGCTAGTCTTGTGTGACTAGACAATCAATAGTATTTATTTGAAATCATACTCCCAATGGTTTACTTAAAGTATTATTACTTTTTGGTAGTTGCTGTTGATGTTTTGTTGTTTTAGAATCATGAATTCTCTGCTCTTCTTCTGTCATAATCAAACTGCATTAGTTGAGTCTCAAAAAATATAACCCCTTGAATTAAAGAGAGAAAAAAAAACCACAAATGTTTAAGTTTTAATTTGGAAACAATACTAAATTTAGAGAACATTTGAGAGAATAATACAAAGAACTCCTACCCTTCATCCAGATTCACCTATTGAAGATATTTTGTCACATTTGAGTTGTCATTATCAATCTCTCTCTCTTTCTCTCATATGTGTAGATGGATATAGATTTAGATGATACAGATATAGAGATAGAGATACAGACATCTTTGTACATTATTATATTTTCAGAACCACTTGATAATGAATTACAAACATCATGCCACCTTTATCCTAAATACATCAATGCATATTTCCTAACATAAAAATATTATCCTATACAATAATAAAATTATCAAAATCAGGAAATTTAACATTGATGCCATACTATGATTCAAGCTACAACTTTACTCAAATTTTGCCCAAAATTTTCTACTTAGAATCTTTTTTCTGGTGCAAGATACAGTCCAAGATCACATTTTACATTTATTTTGTGTTTCTTTTGTCTCCTTTAATCTGGATTCCTTCATCAGTCATTCTTTATCTTTCAATACTTTGGTATTTTTAAGACTACAGAGTATTTATTTGTAGACTATGTCTCAGTTTGGGTATTTGTGATGATTCCCTATCATCTCGTTCAAATGCATATTGCATTTTGGGCAGTAATAATTTGTAAGTGCTCCTTCTCAGGGAGACACAAGAGGCATGTGATGTCAGTTTGTCCCATATTGTTGATACAAAATTTGGTCACTTATTTAAGACAGCACCATTCATAATTCTCTCTGTGAAGTTACTGTTGTTACTTGTGTGTAACTAAGTAATTTGGAGGTAGAGATAATTACTTTGAGAAAATGTGAAATGTCCTATCCATCATGAAATTTCCATTTGTATGTTTTAGCACCCATTCTTGCCTTACACAGTTGTTACTATGATGGTTGCATAATAATGATTACTTCTAGATTTAGAAGTTATTATACTGAAGGGGCTCTAGTGGCACAGTGGTTACAAGCTCTGCTGCTAACCAAAAGGTTGGCAGTTCAAATCCACCAGTTGCTCCTTAGAAACCCCATGGGGCAGTTCTACCCTATCCTAGAGGGTCCCTATGAGCTGGAATTGATTTGACGGCAGTGGGTTTGGCTTATTAGCCTAAAAGTTAAATCTTTCTCTTTTCTCTTATTTATTTATTTTTTAGCTACATGGACCCCAGGAATCTTATTTTAATAAAGTCCATTATTATCATTATTTAATTTCATCCCCCATATATCCCAGCTTAGTCAATGTGAACTTATTCAAGCTAACTCCTGTGAATTTATGACAGATACTCATGATTTTTTTTTAATATTTCAGTATTTGTTGCCACAAAAGGATGTTCCCGCCTCATTCTGAACTTTTTCTGCCCCAACCCTGGAATCATCAATTTTTCTATTTATTGGAGAATGGTATTTAGAAAATAAGGTTGATTCAAGTACTCTAATTTAAAATGTATTTGTAAAACTTCAAATTTATAAACTTTTAAAAAGTTTTAAAACATGACATTGCTTATGTTTGCCAACACAAAAAATAATAATCTTTGGAAATATAAAATATCTAATATTTATTTTAAAAAAAGGCCAGAGGGGAAATTAGTCGTTTTCCTAGCACAATGAGATTTACAGCACTCTACTTTGTTATGTCGTTAAAAAAGATTTATACATTTGCAAATGTATTAACAATCAATGCCAAAATGGAAGATAGACCCTAATTTACCATATTGACTTGTCCAGAAACCAATATCCAGAGTTAAGACTAATAATAAAAATATTACTTAAATAGGCTTTGCCCAAATCCAACCAAAAGAATCTCAGAAACTTTAGTTTCAGGTGGCTTATGGGCTCGTCTTATCTAGGAGTATCACATTATATTCAAATACAAGTCTGCATAGCCTAGCTTAGTACCTTAAGCATTAAACACTGCATACACTTGTTCATATTTAATGAAGAAAGAAGGAACACAAGTAAGAAAGGTAGGGAAGGGTAGGATAAGAAAAAAAAAAAGAATGAAAGAAAATCTGACCAATGCTCAATTTCCGGCAGGAGGATTTTCACCTTTGATAAGCCCAATTGGCGGTAGCTGCTGAGTTGCAACGGGCTGACTGGACTGTTATGCAGGCTTCAATGGAAGAGAGAATCACTTCACCAAATATGAAGTGTCCAACATAATTCTTCCCTGGAAAAGGACAGCATGCTTGGTGAAGTGGAGGGTCAGAGAAAAACAGGAAGACCCTCAATGAGATGGACTGTCACAGTGGCTGCAACAATGGGCTCCAACATAGCAATAATTGTGAGGGTGGCACAGGACCAGGCAGTGTTTCATTCTGTTGTACATAGGGTTGCTATGAGTGAAAACCAACTTGACGGCACCTAACAACAACAACAACATGATTCTTAGCTAGGAGGAAAAGATGGACACAGTGGTGAATAAGGTAGATATGGCCTCTGCATCAGGTACTTGATAGTCAAACAATGAATTAAAGGTACTGTGTATTTGAGGTGACACTTAACTTGGTTGTCCTAGGCTGAGTTCTCTAGAGAACCAAAACCAGTTAAGTGTATAAATATGTGTAGAGAGAGATTTATATCAGGGAAATGGCTCATGTGGTTGTAGAGGCTGGAATGTCCCAAGTCTGTGGGTCAGGGTAGAGCTTCTTTTGATTCACATCGCCACAGGGTGAACTCAAGATCAGGGGGTCAGAGAGCAGAGCTCTTGCTCTCAGGCTGCGAAGATCAAAACATCCCAAGACTGGCAGGCAAGACCACAGGTAAGCTGCTAGCTCAAGTCTCAAGAACCAGAGGTCAGACGAACAGGAGCCAGCTGCAGGATCCAGAGTGAGCAAAAGCCTACAAGCCTTACCAGAATGCCCACTTATATTTGATGCAGGCCACATGCCCAAGGAAACTCTCTTTCACCTGATTGGCTATTCACAGAAGATCCCATCATAGAGGTGATCACATTATATCAAATCTCATCATGGAGGTGATCACAACATCATACAACTGCCAAACTACATCATAACTGCCAACCACTGAGAATCATGGCCCAGCCGAGTTGACACACAACCTTAACCATCACACTGGTTTTTGAAGAATGACTAAATTTTTATCTGATTGAAAAAAAAAGGAGAAAAGCATTGTAGGCTCAGGAGATTTTACAATAAAAATCTATGAAGGCACAAAATATAAAGCAGATTCCAGAATGGCAAATATTTCAGTGTCTGTAGTGTTGAGTAATAGGGGACACTAGAAAGTCAACTTTAATAAAATTTTGCCCCAAGACACATATGCAGCTGTGAAATTTTGCTAAGTCTTTGTTACTGGAAGACTTTCTTCAATCCCTTAGAAACTTATCTAGTCCTATAAAATATTTAACTTCTGAACGCCTTCTAATCCATTTCTCTGCGGATAATATAGTCAGTTCTTCTCTAAGCCTATCCATTTTTTTTTAACACCTTGCCAAACAGTCATTAGTAGTCAGCATACACTACCAACTTCTTGTTTTATAACTCATCTCTAAGAGCTGTCAGGAAAGAAAGTGCATTTTCTGTCTCCAAACTTATTGCAAATGACAGTTCTAGCAAATATCTTGCCATTGTATAATACGGATCATGAAGTGTCTAGCCTCTGGTATCAGTTTGCTAGCCACTCACTGCCTAAATGCTAAGAAAGTGCTACCCATTTGAGGTTTTGGTCAAAAGAGCACCCTAATTTTGATACAAATTTCTGTATTAGGATATCCTATGTTGTCATAACATATAGACTCTCAATGGCTTAACTGAACAAAATTTATTGCTTATTCATGTACGTTGTCCAGATGAGGATCAGGTGTCCTGTCCTCAGACATCTCTCATGAAAGTGATGACACACAGAGATCTGGGCACCCCACTGTTGTCTTTCTAAGATCTTACAGTCCTTCTCTTTGGTATTGTGAATAAGATAGACAAAGAAAACTGGGAGATCTTGTGGGACACTTTATAGTTCAGATCATACACCATTTCCTTACCTATTCCATTGAACAGAACTACTCACATAGAACTACTCATATAGAAAGAGATTTGTAAAATATAGTATTTACATACGTCTAAAAAGAATTGGTGAACATGAAGTACTAACTCTGTTACATAGTGTAAGTAAAAAACTACTGTAAATTTGTTTATTAAAAAAGCAACTATGGTTGCATTGTAGATGTAGAAGATCCTCAACATAGAGGATCTCATCTTTATTGTTATGATTTTAAAAGTTTACAAAATAAAATACAGTATGATAAGTGCTGAAATAGAAAACCGTTAGCATTGCATTAAGATTGTAAGGTTATACACTAGACTATTATTAACACTGGAGCCCTGGTGGCTCAGTGGTCAAGAGCTCAGCTGCTAACCAAAAGGTTAGCAGTTTGAATCCACCAGATGCTCCTTGGAAACCCTAGAGGGTAGCTCTTCTCTGACCCACAGGTCACAAATTGGCTGATGGCAACGGGGGAAAAAATTATTCATTGATTCTTACTGAGAGATGGAATTATACATGGATTTGATTTTTTAAATGTGTTTCTTCTAAATTAACAATAAAGAAATATGGAACAAAATAAATCTATTTAATAGACTTCAATTGGAGTTCTTTGTTACTTGTTTTGAGGCATTAATTTTTGTTTTTTACCTTTTGTTGTTTTGTTTTTCATGCATTGGAACTAAGAATGAAGATATTTTTAAAAGATAACTCATCCAGTAAAACATTAAGAGGTCTAAAGCAAGGACCCTGGGATATTCCAGGAATTCTGAATAGGTGAAGTGGTAAAGAATTTAGAGCCTGCAAGAGTGGCCAACGAGTAGATGGTCATTGATTGACTTTTGAAAGAACTTTACTATATTGCAATTTAGTCTAATAACAGTGGCTTGAGGAGTGAACTGAAAATAAGAGTTGGAGCCCTTGTAGATTACTTAGTTTGTTGACAATGAAAAGAAGCTATGCAAAAGACGTCAGTAGATGAAAGGATATCAGTAAGTTAAATGTGCATGTAATTGTTTTTTATTCCAATTAAAACTTGAGACTAATCAAGGTATAGGTAATACATTGCCTACCTATATTTTTATGGCATATTATTCTATTATAAAAAATACATTACAACAATTAAATTTTTGTGTAATTGTGTTGGTTATTGTGAAATACTGATGTTTTCTTTAAGATAGTGCTAAATTCTTGCTGTGGCTGCTGGTTTTGTGGCCAATTTCTTGAGTAATAAAATTAAGTTTATAGATTTCTTGGATCCCTGGTGGTGCAGGGTTAAGAGCTAGGCTGCTAACCAAAAGGTCAGCACTTCAAATCCACCAGCTGCTCCTTGGAAACCCTATGGGGCAGTTCAACTCTGTCCTGTAGGGTCACTATGAGTTGGAATTGACTTCAAGACAAAAAGTTTTTGGCTTTATAGATTTCTTTATTGATTTCATTGCAGCTTCTCCAAAATGAAGCGTCTGTTGCAAATCTTCTTGTTGGAGAGTTGTAGAAAACGTTCAGAGTTTATTCAGGAATCCAAACTAACTAAACACATCTAGCCAAACAAAAATAATAACTGGGAAATCTGTAAGCCTATTCTGGTAGAATGAAATCACATTTGATTTTTTACCCTAGATATTTGATTATGAGGATGGCGCAGGACCAGACAGTGTTATGTTCTGTTGTACACAGGGTCACTATGAACTGGAAATGACTCGATGGCACCTTACAACAACAACAATCCTGTATATTAATTCCATTAATGAATCTTTAAAAATTTTCTAGGTTTTAAGTCTATATAAATGATGTATAACTTTTCTAAGGACATTTATACACTTTCAGCACTCTGTGGAATAAAATCTGAACTACTAATCTGTAGCCTTTTCTTCTTTTGGTGTCTCTAATGGAAAACTATGATGTATGTCACTGACACTTTGAAACTTATCAGGGTAAAAAAGGGCAAGACACCTTCCCTATCAAATTAATGGTGTGCGCTACACTATATTGAGACAAGGTGTCTCTCAACAGATTCTTTAAGCTTTCTTTACCCATCCAGGAGTGGATCTAGCAGATACGACCCTGTCACAAAGTGTTAGCAAAAGAGCAATACACAAGGAACACTAAGGAAGATAATGTATTATTAGAGCAATGTGTCAGTGTTCTAGAATAATTATTTCACTTAATTTTTAAGATGAAATTAACTGTTTGAAAAACATTTGACATATTCTATGAGAGTCAAAAGGATGAAAGAAGATAAGTTCTTTGTCTCAATTTATGTACAAGGTGAATTTCTCTGATAACGAAACAGCAAAAAAAAAAAAAACCTGTATTGTTAAAAGACTTGTTACATCAAATAGAATTCCATTAAGTGCCTCAAATATGTCTAAATTTTATCTGCTATTTTTTTTACTCACAATTCTGATTCTTCTCAAAAATCAATTTTAATCATATAATTCTTTCAGAAATGTCCCAAAAGATGTCTTAATTTGTTGTTTAAAACCATAAGGTTAAAATTTTCTCTATTCAAATCCATTGAAAAAAAATTTAATTTTTATAAAGTACAGTTAGAAAAATTGAACCATAAAACAAACAAAAAAACTCAGACTTCAGATATTTACCATTAAAAAGAAAACAAAACATCTTTCTTCCTATAGCAGTAAATTTTAGACCAATTTAATTTTATCCTAAATAATAAATTTAACCACTTAGCTTAGATTGAAGGAAAACTATGCATTTTATGTGACTTAGTATGATAAATGGACAATATTCATTAAGGAACCCAGAAAAGTAATTTATTAGAAATTAAATGTATGCATTGTTACTTAGATTATATTGACACTATGAGTTCTAAACTCCTCCCCATTCTGAAGTATAATTTATGGCTTAATTTACATAAACTTCTAATCCCAGTCATTGATACTCCAAGAAATAAAGTAATATTTAATCCTATGAGTTTTCCAAGGGCTATTGAATCCCTCTTTCATCACTTGATAAATAGCTTATTTATACATACAATGTAATTTTTAAATATTATATTTTTGAACTGGGAAGGTGCATTTTTCTTCATAGAGTAAAATGGATGTCTCTTCTCTACCAGATAATGCAAATTGGATGTGGGAAAGCTGTCCGAGTGAAGAGATTTCAGGTATTGGTATCCAGAGATAGTCATGCATTACACAAACAAATATGAGCTAAACGCGTGCAAAAATTACAGAGTCCTTTAAACAATGGGAGCTGAAGACTATACTAAAAAAATCTCAGTCAGGCATAATAATCCACATTCCCCAATTGCAAACTCTTTCTCAAGAATGCATAAGAGAAATTCCCAGGCTTTTTATTTATCACCAACATCTTTTATAGTAGTAATGCAAAGTTATTGGGCAAAGAATTTTTCCTGGTCTTTAAGCACTAACTCTTATATTTATTCAGGCTTACTCTTTCTTCCTTTGTAGTATGATTCTGGGTGATTTTATGAGTAGCATAGTTCACAGACAGTCATGCTATTTTTAAATAATTTCCCCAAACCAAACGCCAGAACTCAGTATCTCTAGTCTTGTAGAGACATTAGCATCAGTAAAGCAAAAGAGGTGCTTTGTTTAACAAAAGTGAAGTACTCAGGCCCAGTGGGAACCATAAAGGCCATATTCCAATCTAATTAATACATATTTGTGTGTAATTTCATTCAAAGGATGTTATATTTTTCCTATGAGAAATGATTGGTTTGTTGTACTGTGGTGGCTTGCATGTTGTGATGCTGGAAGCTGTGCAATCAGTATTTCAAATACCAGCAAATCTGTCTGTGGAGGACAGATTTCAGAGGAGCTTTCTGACTAAGCAAACTAGGAAGAAGGACATAGCTGTCTACTTCTGAAAGAAATTTTCCAGTGAAAATATTACGGATCACAACAGAACATTGTCTGGTACAGTGACAGAAGATGAACCCCTCTGGGTGGAAGGCACTGAAAATATGACTGGGGAAGAGCAGCCTCCTGAAAATAGTTGTTATGTTGTTATGTTCCATCCAGATGGTTCGGACTCATAGCCACCCTATGTACAACAAAACAAAACACTGTCCAGTCTTCTGCCATCCTCACAGTCATTGTTATGCATGTACCCATTGTTAAATCCACTATGTCAATCCATCCTGTTCAGGGTCTTCCTCTTTTTCGCTGACCCCCTACTTTACCAAGCATGATGTTCTTCTCCAGGGGCTGATCCCTCCTGATAACATGTTCAATGTGCCTGAGACAAAGTCTTGCCATCTTTGTTTCTAAGGAACATTCTGACTGTACTTCCTCCAAAATAGATTAGTTAGTTCTTCTGGCACTCCATGGTATATTCAATTTTCTTCGCCAACACCACAACTCAAAGACATCAATTCTTCTTTGGTCTTCCTTATTTGTTGTCCATCTTTCCCACACAAATAAGGTGATTAAAAAGACCGTGGCTTGAGTCAGGTGCACCTTAGTCCTTAAAGTGACATCTTTGCTTGTTAACACTTTACAGAAACCTTTTGCAGCAGATTTGCCTAACGCAATGCTTCACTTGATTTCATGACTGCTACTTCCATAGGTGTTGATTGTGGAGCCAAGTAAAATGAAGTCCTTGACAACTTCAATCTTTTCTCCATTTATCATGAGGTTGCTTATTGGTCCAGTTGTGAGGGTTTTTGTTTTATGTTGAGGTGTAATCCATACTGAAGTCTGGAGTCTGATCTTCATCAGTAAGCGCTTCAAGTCCTCTTCACTTTCAGCAAGCAAGGTTGTGTCATTTGCATAACACAGGTTGTTAATGAGTCTTCTTCCAATCCTGATGTCCCATTCTTCTTCATGTAGTCCAGCCTCTCGTATTATTTGTTCAGCATGCAGATTGAATTAACATAGTGAAAAGATATAACCCTCATCCACACCTTTCCTGACTTTAAACCAAGCAGTATCCCCTTGTTTTGTTCAAACAACTGCCTCTTGATCTATATACAGATTTCTTATGAGCACAATTAAGAGTCTGGGATTCCCATTCTTTGTAGTGTTATCGATAATTTGTTACGATCCACACAGTCGAATGCCTTTGCATAGTCAATAACACACAGGAAACATCTTTCTGGTAGTCTCTGCTTTTAGCAAGGATCCATCTGACATCAGCAATGATATCTCTCATTCCACATCCTCTTCTGAATCCGGCTTGAATTTTTGGCAATTCCCTGTCTATGTACTGCTGCAACTGCTTTTGAATGATCTTCAGCAAAATTTTGCTTGAGTGCGATATTAATGATATTGTTCCATAATTTCCTCATTCTGTTGGATCGCCTCTCTTTGGAATAGGCCAGTCCGTTGGCCAGGTAGCTGTCTTCCAAATTTCTTGGTATAGATGAGTTAGCATTTCCAGTGCTGCATCCATTTATGGAATCATCTCATTTGGCATTCCATCAATTCCTGGAGCCTAGTTTTTTACCAATGTCTTCAGTGCAGCTTGGACTTCTTCCTTCAGTACCATCAATTCTTGATCATATGCTACCTCCTGAAATGTTTGAACGTCGATCAAGTCTTTTTGGTGCAGTGACTCTGTATTCCTTCCTTCTTCTTTTGATGTTTCTTGTGTCGTTCAGTATTTTGCCCATAGAATCTTTCACTATTGCAACTCAACGTGTCTGTCACTCAGTCATCTGATAAGCATCTAGAAAGAAATAAAAAAGGACATCATGCTCGGTAAAGTAGACCCTCAACAAGATGGGTTAACCCAGTGGCTGCAACAACGGGCTAAAGCATAGCAAGATTGTGAGAATAATGAATGTTAGGGCAGTGTTTTGTTCTGCTGTATGTAGGGTGCTATGAATTGGAACTGACTGGACAGCATCTAACAACATGTCCAAAGTACATGAGACGAAGTCTCACCATCCTTGTTTCTAAGAAGCATTCAGGTTGTACTTATTCCAAGACAGTTTTGTTCATTCTTCTGGAACTCCATGGTATATTCAATATTCTCTGCCAATGCCATAATTCAAAGTCATCAATTCTTTGGTCTTCCTGATTCATCGTCCAGATTTTCCATGCATATGAGGTGATTGAAAATACCCTGGCTTGGATCAGGCTCACTTCAGTCGTCAAAGTGACATCTTTGCTTTCTGACACTTTAAAGAAATCTTTTGCAGCAGATTTGCTCAATGCAATGTGCCATTTGATTTCTGGACTTCTGCTTCCATGGGCATTGATTGTGGATTCAAGTAAAATGAAATCCTTGACAACTTCGATATTTTCTCCACTTATCATGATGTTGTTTATTGATCCAGTTGTGAGGATTTTTGTTTTCTTTATGTTTTATTTTTTTTAATTTCCTGGTGATAGCTGCTTAAAATATCATTTAATGACTAGAAGAAAGTTATGCAAAATGTGTACTGAAATTCTGCTAAAGCTGCCATAAACTGGGCTTTACTTCTGCTGAAGTGTAGGAAGTGTGCCTTTTTAAATAAATATTATTTTATTTAAAATTAGTCTTCTAAGATTTTTGTTTTACTTTAGAATTTTCTTTTTCATTATATATTTTTCTTTTACTTTTATATGTAACAAGAGGTAGAGCAAACCCACACAGTATGAAAGGAAGAAACTTGATCAAATACAAGACTTAGATCTACTGTAATTTTTATGCAAATAATGTATGCGTTATACTATTTTTGCCGAACACACAACCCCTTTGCATGTTATTTTCTTAGGTGTGCTCTGCACCTTATATGTGTGGCATGTTATCTGTGAAAAAATACAATAATCCTCTAATAGCTGGATCATCAGAATATTTTTAAATAATGAATAAAATATGTATGCAACATAGTTTAACATTTTCAGTCACTGCATCCTAGCCCTACCTTACCTACTTGGGATTGCTTAAATGACTAGATTTACATCAATCACCATTATAAAATTTGTTTCATGTTTCCATGGTAGTTCTGTCTTCACTCCTCAGATACTTCCACCTATTGTGAATACTTTAAAAATATCCATCCCTATCTGTGGGTTGAGTTGAGTTAAAAAATTGTTGGTCCAAATGTTCAGGTATTGATAGTCAAGAATAAAAAAGTATGTAGGAAACTAGAATTTTTTTTTCTTTTTTCCTTCATCTTTGCCTTCATGTTCTGTAGGTTTCATTGGTTTGTCTCTCAGTAGCATAGTGCATTAGCCAGTACTCTTTTGGTTGTGAGCAAGAGAATCCAACCCTAATTATTAGCTCAGGCAAAAGACACATACATACATGCATAACAATCTGTGTGGCTGGATTTGTTGGCTCTCATGATTAAACTGCATGAAAAGCAGTGATGTCTAGATTCAGAGACTTGAATACCATCAGGATTCTGTCTATTGATCTTTTTTTGGGGGGGTGTTATTTCTTTGTTTTTTTCTATATATTGGTTTTATTTATTCTGTTCTAATGTAGCTTTACTAATAGAGAAGTATACAGTGAAAATGATGGTGGTGGTTAGAGGCAACACACGGCCAATGGAAACTTAACTCTTACAATTGCATGGTTAATTATTAAAGCTGAAAGGGTTCTCACTTCCAGCTCTACTTCAAAATAATCCCAAGAAAGAACTAGAATTTACCCAGCTTGGTGGGCTAGACTCTAGACAAATCCTGGTAGCAAACTGGATGAAATATAAAGATTGACTTAGCTTGGACCAGGTGCCAACAATTATTTAGCCCATCATAGGATGGAGAGAAAATAAATTCATGTAAAAAAATGTCATCTCCTATTTGGCAAACATAATTTAAAAACGGGGGATGAGAGTTACTCCACACACAAAAACAAGCATTGCTGTTACTGGATCACAGATTATGGGGCAATTAGAATAACAAATGTCTAATACATAAATGGCTGGCTACCAGCAATGAAGATAAATATTGTCCAACACACAGAAATTGAGAAGTACTTCAGGAGCAGTTGGTGCAAAAGTAGAAAGATTAAAAAAGAAAAAAAATAGGCCTAAACTAAAACTCTCTCACAAAAGTACTAGCCATTTATGCTATTGGATAGTAAATATTGCTAACATTTTACATGTTTCTTAAGATATGAAGCAATTTCATTTACTTGAAAAAAATGTTTTTGATTCTCTTGTATTTCAAAAGATACCTACAGAAATGATGCAAAAGCCAAAATAATTTTCATACCTCCATTTAATTTGAAGTTTCTAAATCTGTTTGAAAATACTAATTAACTACACTCTCCACAGCTTCTGTGGAAAGTGAAAGACAGCCATATTTCTCTTTTACAGATGGATGACCTTAAGGCAGAGTGCTTAAGTGACTTTGTAAAAAAAAACATATAGCCATTCATGTGCAGAGGCAAGCACTGACTGGAAGGATGGACATTTCATCTGTTTCTTTAACCATCTAGCTTAACTGTCACTCCTTAAGTACATAAACTAGTGATCCATGCCCTATATTTCTTGCTTTTTAATTACCTGGAATCAAATTGAGCTCTGAGTGTATTTGCATTCTGAATTCATTAAAAAAAAAAAAAGTCCATAGTTGAGACGTCTTTCAAAAGTCTCAATCGAGTATTAAATTTTTCCATTTTCCATTTGGGTTAGATTTACATCATTAAGAAAAAAAATCCAGATAATAAATGAAAGACAATGTACAAATAGAAAATGTCTGACTACTTTGAAATTGATTTCACCGACAAAGTAAAACCTGTTTCTAAGAAAAATCTACTTGAAAGGAAAAATGTTGGGTAAATAAAAAGTGCATTAAAGGAACTTATACAAAATAAACTTTAAACAAACTCCCTATAAAACTAAAATTACAAGAACAGACTTTTACATCAGAGCAACAATAAACAAGTGCAACAGATGTGTGTGTCAATACTGCACTGGTAAGACCGTTTATAGGCCCATTTTTAAACTGTAAAATATGGTGGAACTTCAGCTGTGTAAGTGGCAAACTCCAGTGGAAACAGAGACAGAATAAATTCATTGAATAATACATAAGGTTTTCAAATCTTAGATTTGGGGATTGAGTCTTAAGTTCAAACCCATTGGACTTATTTAAAAAGAAAGGAAAGGCATTCAAAATACACGCCATTATTATTTCCTAGTTTCTGTTCATGCAGAAAATTTTTGTGCATTTTCATCTAAGATGTACCCAATGATCCATAAAATATATGTTTATGAAATTTTTTATAAATATATGGTGGTTATAGATACTAAACAAGATTTTACATTTTAATGGCTTAAACTTATGTGTGATAGTAGCAATTATATGTGGAAACATAATTAGAGAGTTGATTTTGATTTAACATAAACACTATTCTTCTATCATTGAGTTGCCAAAATATTGATAAAACAAACAAGCAACCCTGTGTTAAAATCTAGGATATGTCAAATGCTAACTACCTAATCTTAGACAAATTAGTGAACCTCCCTCAGTCACAGTTTTATCATACGTAAAATGAATAATAATATAGTTTATGGGATTATTATTAGCACTGAGTAAGAATATGTACATAAATAGGTACCATAAAGCACCGCATATAGTAGGAATCCATTATTCCTAATTTTGGCCATTACACCGGCTTTAATCTGATTTTCTATTCCCAGGAAGGAGTATCCAGTAACATAACAATAAATTCACATTGTGTAATTACACACGTAGGCTATTATAAAATGGTATTTGTATAATATTCTATCACTTTTTTATTAAAAACCTAGAGCATAGGTATCTTTTTTCTCATCTCTACTTCTAAGGGAGAACAATAAAAGGATTTCCAGAAATTATATTCTTTCACCAGAAGAAATCCTGCAACAGGTTGTTTTGCCTTGGACTTCAATCTCATACATCTAAATTTTATAACTGGTTCCTCTAGATGTAACTGTTTCCATTTAATACTTTTTAATTTATCTGCATATCATTTTATAATGGGTATGATAATCATGTCTATAAAGAATTTGAAGTTTCTGGGACATGAAAAATCCTTAAGAATGTTTAAGTATATCAACATAACGAGAATAACAATACTAATGAATTTGTAGGTTTCTTGTAAGATTTTACTAGATACTATTTTCCTTAAAGCTTAAAATTTAAAAAGTGTTGAAGCAGTATAGCCTAGGAAAGAGCATGGACTCTGGAAAAAAAATGTCTAGGTTTAGAGCTCAGCCTTGTTGCTTACCAGCTGCCTGGTTTTCAAATTATTTAAATACCCTGCACCCCAAATTTCTCCTTCAGAGGGCAATGGCAATAATCAAATTGAACTCATCTGTTTGTTGCAAGTATTAAGTGAGATAATAAATGGAAAGCTCTATTGTAATATCTGGCTTATAATAAGTTCTCAAAAATAGTATTTTTTTTTAAATCATAGCACAAATAATCTCTCTAAAATAGCAGCATTATCATCATATATTAGCTTAGCTGAAGAAAGTATCTTGGCTTCCTGTTGCTTCCTGATCAAACTAAACATTGGCCCATGGATTTAAAGATGCTTCATAATTTGTCTTCAGTCTAATCTTTCACACTTACAACTTTTCTTTTGGTACTACTCTTGCATATACTACTGTCTACTCTGAGTTAAGAGGTCTCTTTATTATTTCTCCACCTACCCATAACTACTTCTAACACTGTATGATACATTCAAGAGCAGTTTCATATTCTATCTAGTTAACAAAGCCTACATGAGAACATGGAGCCCTGGTGGTACAATGGTTTAGAGCTCAGCTGCTAACCAAAAGGTCAGCAGTTCAAATCCACCAGCCTCTCCTTGGAAACCGTATGAGGCAGTTCTACTCTGATCTATAGGATCATTATGAGTCACAATCACCTTGACAGCAATCAGTTTAGATTTTTTTGTACATGAGAACATATCATCCTTAAGGAATCTGTTTTGCTTTAACTAGTTCTGTTCTTATCACATATTCTACACTTTCATCATCTATTTTTACTCCTTTTTCTATTAATGAATCATTCAAAAGCATAATTTATCAAATTTTAATAGAATTTTGTTGATAGTATATGTCGATATAACTTCTTAACAATGAGATTTTAACCTTCGGAGGCCAGGCCCACAGATTTTCAATTATGGTGAAGTTCATATAACTGAATATAGAGCTAGGTGCAGACTGGTTGCATTTGTGAAACTATGTTGGGACTCATCACAACTGTAATATCTCACCCACAGGTTTGTTCAAAGACACATTGTCTAATTTTCCACAACTGTAAGGTGAAAACATATAGAAATCCAACACACAGCCAGATAGTTACAGTACTTATAGTTAAAACAAATCTGGAGGGAATGACCTTGACAATGATTTGACAGTAAAATATTACTAGATAATACATTGACTTATTTTAAGTAGGATAGTAATAATCTTAAAATAAGAACACAGATTCACATATTTTCCAACATACATATTTGCTTATTTTTAATAGAAAATCTGTTTTTGTAACACTTTTCTAACAGTGGAAGTCATAAATTTATATTTAATGGACAAACTTAATTATCAGCCTGAACAATTTAAGAATTTATACACACTTTATAATTTGAAATATATGGGTAAATGCAGTGAAGAGTGGGGGTGGAAACCTCTACCATGTAAACTTTCTAAGATATTTTTCCCCAAGTTTTCATCAATCTGGGGATGAGACTTGCTTTCAAACTTTTTCTAGACAGAGGCAAAAGTTTGAGTGATGTCCCGCAGGTCAACACCTACCTTTTAGAAACGTGTTATCACCTGTCTCTTTATCTCCTTCTAATACTACATGGTTAGTAGATTTCTTGACTCCTTTTTTCTCTTAATATGAAGAAAATCAATACAAGCATTATTTACTATTATTGTCCATAACTGATTATTTTAGTTTTTCAGGAGCATTTGGATTTAAAAGAAATTTAGTGTGGTACAGGTAATGATTAACAGGCTATGAAGATTTGATTTAATGGAATTGGAAAACTTTTTTAATTTAGGTTTTATGCTACATCCCAGATTGTCTTTTTCATACTTACTCTCCCTGTGTGTAGGCTATCCCAAATAAAAGTATTATAATTGACACTCAGTGCTACAAACTAGTGATGACATTTTCTATCTGCCCAATTAAATAGACAAGGCAATTTGCTACATGTCATTTAATATCTTTCTAAAGAATTGTACTATAAAATGAAATAAAAGGTCAAAAGCAGCTTGTGGTTAATATGCTCTTTTCATCAATGTTGTAATGAGATATAGAAAGCATTAGTTGTTTTCACAAAGCGGTGATTTAGAAAAAAAAACTATCCAATAAATGACAAGGAAAAATATTTATATAGTTGCAGAAAATACTTTAAAAATCATCTAAAGTGAGATTGGATTTTAAAACCTACTTAGGTAAATGCCAATTTGGACAAAGTTACTAATTTATGGATGTTATATATTTTGTTGGTTCTAATGGAAGTTCATAGTATAGTCAATATTCTTCACTGACATCCTAATTCTTCTTCAGTCTTCCTTATTCACTTTCCAGTTTTCACATGCATATGAGGTGATTGAAAATACCATGGCTTGGGTCAAGTGTACCTTAGTCCTCAAGGTGACATCTTTGCTTTTTAATACTTTAAAGAGGTATTTTATGCATATTATCAGGAGGGACTAGTCCCTGGAGAAGGACATCATGCTTGGTAAAGTAGAGGGTCAGTAAAAAGAGAGAGACCCTCAACAAGATGCATTGACACAGTGGGTTCAAACATAACAATGACTGTGAGGATGGCACAGGACTGGGCAATGTTTCTTTTTGTTATACACGGGGTCGCTATGAGTCAGAACCAACTATAAGCCACCTAACAACAACAACATATATTTATAGAGCAATGGTGCTGCTGTTGTAGTAGTCGAGTTGATGATTCCAACTCACAGTGAACCTGTAACACAGAGTAGAACTGTTCCAAAGGGTTCCAAGGCTGTAATCTTTACGAAAGCAGATTGCCTTATCTTTCTTCTGAGGAGCAGCTGGTTAGCAGTTGAGATCTTAACCACTCGGTCACCAGGGATCCTTTATAGATCAATAAAATATAGTATATCCTAGACTAATTTAATCGTTATCATCTGTATTTAGCAAGAGTAATGTTTAGTTAATTATCCAGGTAGCTTGTTTAGAAGTAGATAGAATTTCTGTAAACTGATAGACAATATGATTAAATAATATCTCCATCTTTAATAAATAAATATCAATGAGAAATTAATATCTTAAAGTTGTTCCTTCAAATGATTAAACAATATAAGTGAGATTACTATTCATCAGAGTTATGAGAGAACAAATTCAAAATAAGATTCAAAATTTATGTGGAACTATGAGATAGTAATGGCATTATGAAAATATTTTGTTTCATTTTTACTCTCTTCTTGATTAATAGTTATGATTTTTAATTATTTTTAAAATTTATCTTAAGAGTAGTATGACACAGTCATACCAATACTGGACAGATAATAAGACATTCCAAATGTATGTGATAGTCTTTTAATAAGGAAAACTATAATTATTGAGACAAAGGATAATGCCAATATTTTATTCATTCATCACATATTTATTTGCTTCTTACTGTTTTCCATTCTATCCTCTAAGAACAGATAATTAAAGCAGACAAAATGAGAGATATATAGTAAAATTTCATTTCTTCCTTCTTCATTCACTTATTAATTCATTCATTGATTTGAGTGACTATTACTACCTGATACTCTTCTAGGCCCTGGGGATTGAGAGAAGATCTTTTAAATCATGGACTTTATATTCTAGAGCAGTAGGAGGCACAGAAAACAAGCACAGTACGTAAATTATGTGTTACATGATAAGAAATATCACAGAGAAAAATGCAGCAGTGAAGGAAAATAGAAATGGGGGATTGCAGTTGTCCAAATACAAATAAACTGTCAAGGGAAGATCTTACTTAGAACAGGACATTTAATAAAGACTGAAAGTGAGCAAGCAAGTTATATAGTTATAGAATCATAATATTCCAGAGAGAGAAGAAAGGGAGCAAAAATGTCCTGAGAAAGTGATGCAGCTGATTGTTCAGAGGATAAAAAGGTCACTGTGGTTTACGCAGTGATCAAAGAGAAAAGTAGTAGATAATATCATAGGCATAAATGCGTAACCAAATTATGTACAGGACTTCTGTTTTATTCGAAGTGAGATGGAAAGTCATTGGAGAGTTCAGAACAAAGAAGTGTTGTGAACTGATTTGCTATTTAACAAGGTTACATAGAAGTCTGCTTTTAGGATAAAAAAGCATTATTGGAAACAGCAAGATTGATTAGTGGGTTCTTACAATAATTTAACCTATAGAAGGTGGTTGCTTGGACTAGCATGATAGTGGTTTATAAAATGAGAGTGGTCAGATACAGGATATGGTTTCAGTCTAGAGCTGCCAGGAGTTGCTGATAAATTGCTTGTGAACTATGAGATAGAAGAGTCAAGAATGGTTCTGAGATCTCTAGTCAAGCAACTACAAGGATGAATCTACTATAATGAGTATGACTGTAGGAAAAGGCTAGAGGGTAGGGTGAGAAGAGGGATCTAAAGTTCAATTTTAGACATGTTTATTTTGAGATACCTGTTAGACATTCTTGGTATATGTTGAGTAGGCAGTTTGAAATAGCAATCTTGAGGTGAAGAGAGAGCTCCAGACTAGAGTTATACATTTGGGAGTGATCATCATAAAGTCTATTTAAAGTCACACAAGGTAAGATCAACTAAAAAACAGAGAGAGAGAAGTATCTAGGGGCTAAGAACCTGAGTTCCCCATTATTAAGGGATACTGTTAATGAGGATGAACCTGCAAAAGAAATTCAAAATAAGTAACCAGTAATATACAAAGAAAATCAGAGTGTGCTCTTGCAAGTAAAGGTAGTGTGTCGAATATACTTTCTCAGGTAAGAAGACAACTTAAAGTTATCAAAGAACAAATTAAGAATAAATTATTGGATTTAGCAAATGAAAGCCATCAGTGACTATGACAAAATTATTTTCCTACAGTGATGTGGGCAAAAGTCTAACTCAATAAGGTTCAAAAAAAATGCAGGAAAAGCAATTTGAAACAGTGAATATCAAAAATATTTTCAAGGACTTTAAAGCAAGAGTTCTTAACCTTACTTAGTAATAAGACCTAAGGCAAGTCTAATACTTATTCTACTTTTAAAAGGAATGGTGACCATATTTTAAGATATTGCAATATTTTGAGGTACTACAATAATATAACATGATAAAAATGATGACAAAGTCAGATTTAGAGCCTATACCGCTTGTAATGGACAGTCAAAAAAATCCAAAACCAAACCCATTGCCACAAGTCGATTCTGACTCATAGTGACCCTGTAACAGTAAACAAGCCTAATTGAAGGAAATGTGAAATTTCAGGTAGTAAAAACAAAAATCAACTTGTTTTCTTTTTTTATTCATGTTTATTGATCTCAGTTCTATCCACAACTCTTTCATAATTCAATATTGAAAATCCCTGCTCTGAAAAGAAGTTGAGTGATAACCGCAGGATGAAAGCAGAAAATTTTTTGGTTTTTTGTTTTTTATTCAGAAGAAACATTAGTAGCAGGTCTGTATGTAATAGGGAACATCAAATTTAGAGAAAAAACTAATGAGTCAGAAAAAGCAAGTGAGCATTGTTGTATTTTTACACGTGATTAGGAAAGGGGAGTTCGGATAAGGCTCTTAGTTATCTTGTGCTGTTATAATAGTAACACAAGTAGATGGCCTCAGCAAGCAGACATTTATTTTCTCACTGTTCAGGAGGCTAGACGTTCAAATTCAGGGTGCTGGCTCTAGGAGAAGGCTTTCTGTCTCTGTTGGCTCTGAGGGAATGTCCTTGTCTCTTCAACTTTTGTTCCTTTCTTCCTTAGGGATATTCACGTGGTATGTATCTTCCCCTCTGTTTGTGCTTCCTTCTCTATGCTTAATTTACTCTTTTTAAATCTCAAAAGTGATTAGCTTAAAACACACCATACACTGATATGGTTTCATTAGCATAACAAATAAAATCCTCTTCCCAAATGGAATTACATCCATAAGTAAAGGAGTTTAGGATTTACAACACATATTTTTGGGCAACACAATTCTATCAAAAGTGTTCAAGTGGAGGGGTCGGCTTTAGTGGGAACAAAGACAACAGTATAGGAAAAATTACATAGTATAGGCAGAGATGCAGGCTAGTGGCACTTTATAGAACCTCTCATTTATTCATTTTCTCAATGAAATAGGAAGCAAGAAAAATAGTGGAAAGTGAAGACTCAGGAGGAGGTATTAGACATTTGATGAGGGAGAAGAATATATAAAATATCCTTTTTAGAGAGTGGAAGAGTGAGTGGACTAGAGAAATATAGTGTCAGTGTTAATAAATTTAATTTGAGAAAAATCTGCAGATGTGTGCGTTTTTCTCCCACTAACTTAAGCTACATGGGAGTCTATGTGGAGTAGTGAAGAATTGAATTTAACCAGAGTTGTCTGTTTTCAACCATTATTCTGTCATTCGAGAAATATTCATTAAACACCTCTCATAGGCCAATTCTCCCAGAAATTTTGCATACTATTGCAAAAAGGATGATAAAGCCCCTACTCTCACAGAGTTTACAGTCTGTTAGGGAAGAAAAACAATTAATTTTAACAACTTAAAAGTGTGATGTTAGAACACTACAGTAAAGTAGGTATTCACTTACTTTAGGTATATAAATTGAACCTAGGGATTAAGAATATAAATCTCACCTAGGGGTTAGAGTAAACATCCCTATGGAAATAATACCCTTACTAAAACCCAAAGATTACATTCATGTGTGGTAAAAGATACGGAGAGTATCATTTAGCATGCTGAAGAAAAACAAACGTGTTTATTTATTTCTATTTCTTTAAGTAAATTGCCATGCTGGGTGTTTTAAATTAGCCAACCATGACATTTGATTTAATTATTTTGAAAATTTATAAAGAAATATAAATAATCCTCCTTTTAATATTTATTTACGTACAATTGCTAACATGCACATTTAACTATTTTCAACAACTTTTTTATTATATTTTTGTTTTTTATATATTCACCTCCCCTCCCAAACACTTTATTAATCTCTGGGGATACGTAGGGCAGATTTTCTGCTGATGTGGAGTTTACAGTATAATAGAGTTACTCATGACTTAGGCCATATTTTATCAGTTAAAATTTCTATTTTAGTTCCCTGTATATCTCTCACTACAGTTTGATGTCTTATCATGCTTGCTGATTTACTAACTTGTATATTGTCTACCTTCTAACATTAAAATATAAATTTATTGAACAGCAGGGACCAGGTCTCTGTTTCTGGCAGTATCACTCGTGTCTAGAACTCTTCTTGACACAATAGGTTATTAATAAATGTCTGTTGAATGAGTAGATAAACTTGATGTTTGTGAACATGGAATCAGTTGATGGTACAATTTTCATTAATTTCCTAGTAAAGATGTAGAGCTTGTTTTGAGGACAAGAAAGAAGAGTCAATAAGAAGTATGAGAGTGAAGATACACTTAATGTCTGTAGAAGTTACTCTCTGTTAGAGATCGAAGTTTGTGAGCTTACTTGTGATTACATGAGATTACTGAGTGCCCAGCGTGTGCTTACAAAGATGTATAAGGTACTTTCTTTCAATAATCTGCACATCCATTCATCACTTGATGACATTACTGATGATCTATCATTTATATATGTAATTAAGTAGAATTTGACTGATTCAGGGCCTATTATATCATACTGTTACGAATATTATGCTTGTTTACATAAATATACTTCCTACTGGCCAGTCTAATTTTGTTAGTGGTTTTTTCCTTTTGGGTTTCTTGTCTGCATAGATCTTTTTCCTCAAAATAATTCACCCATATTCTGAGTACTGAATATTCAAATATTTGTGGTAGCTGTGGTTTTCTGACATTCTGCAGTAAGATCTTCGTTACAGTTTATTATGTCCTGCTATTGTCCTGTATGCAACAGCCTCATTTTACTTCCTTTTACTATCTACAAATCCATTAACAAGAATTTTTATTTTCTGCACATATATCCACAGAGAATCCAAGAAATTTATCAGAGCTTGAAGTGAATTAGTAAGCCAAGGTGTTATTCCTGGCCATCTTGTCTTGTTAAGAGTGCTTCATAACAAATGCCGTTTATTCTGCTTTTAAAATCTAAATATGACATCTGTAACAGGTGCAAATTTTGCAGCCACCTGGAAATTGGACACTCCAAAAATTCCAAAGCCTAAAGCAATGGAAAGCTCTTTCAGTACCTCAATACAACCTGCAGTAAAATGTTATGATACTAATAGGTTAAAAATGAACGATAACAGAGGAGAAAACATACAGCACTTAAATTGTATAAAAATGATATCCTGGGCCATGAGCATGATAATAATAATACCGATAAAGGAACTAAGATACATTTGTCTATATGCCTTGGGCTTTATGGCATTCCCTTCTGTATTGTAAGACATGAATTCAGGATCTGCATCATTATATAAACATTCCTGCTACAGAAATCCTGACTAAGCAAAAATATAAAAAAGAAGAACTTCGGAACAGAAATGTAGGTACTGCTGGATAACAATTACTTATTTTGTCAGTGCAATACTTCAGTGCTTTGTACTTCAAACCAAACTTTAAGTGTTACTACTAGCAATTGTTATTTTTTGTGTATTTTGAACGAAATCACTGTTTGAGACACCAAATTTGCCTGAATAATCTGAACCTTAGCAGCTTCCCAAATTGCATGTTTTTCTCTCAGGAAATTGTTTATTTACAAATAGCAAGTAAATGAGCTCATAAAATGCCCAACCCTTGATCTACTGTACTTATATATTATTTCTTCCTCAAACAGTTCTCTATTTTAAAACCAAAAACGTACAAACACAAACATTGATACAAGTTAAACATATTTCTCTAGTTAAATGAGAGGAAAATAATTTCTCCTGGTGGAGAAACCAGGAAATAAAATACAGCAATGGAGAAGAAAAAGAGACAAGAAGAAAAAAATGTTGAGTTAGGGAAAGAATAAAATTGATCAAGATAGAAATGAAGAAGACAAGAAAAGGCAATACATAAACTATGACCTTCAAAGTAATTTTTCATCATTGTTAAAGAATTGTTGTTTCCCTATAATGTTTTTGACCCTACAGTTACACATCTATGACACTTGAACCAAATTGCTTTTAAAGAAGGGAAAACCTAAGTGGAAAATTAAACTGGAGATCAAAATTGGCCCATAGTCTAGTCCAAATCCTTGCCACACTGCCCTAGCATTCCCTCACTGTTTTTCTCTGTCTCTTCCTTTTATCTCTATGAATGGTATTTCCTTTTAAATTGCACAGCCAACCTGGAGATCTTGCAGCATTCCCTGCAATACTTCAGACTTCTTTTGGCTACCCATCATTCTCTCAGCCTGTCAGAGAAGCCACAGTTATTGAAATGTCACTTTAGACATTTCAGTCCTTTCACAAATTAAAGGAAAATAGTGAATAAAGCTTGAAAGCCTCTGTGAATGTCTCCAAAGCTTTCAAACAAAATGACTTTTGTTTGAAAGGAGTTTATAACAACTCTGAATACTTTCAAATCAATAGTGAGCAGGGCTGGAAAGATATGATATCTTGGATTGTGCTGCTTGGCTTTCCGTAATATTTTGGTGACCATGACAATGGAGGGCAACAAAGTGTGTTCTTAGCTCCTCATAAAAGTTGGAGTTTTGCTGTTGGTTACCAAGGCGATGCTATTTTTCAGGTCCCGAGTCATCAAATGTGGAAAATACATACATTGTAATATATACACTAACTGTGTCAAAAATAAAAGGAATGATTGAATATTACTGTGGAATAACTATTACTTGGAGGCACTACATTTGTAAATCAGTTTGCATTGTTTTCATTTTGAATACTCTTTTCAGTCCAGTTGATGGTTATTCTATTAGGCAACCATATGTTTTTAATCAATTAAACAGGTAAATTCCTATTGGAACCACATCCTTTATTTATCTATGAAACATGTAAATTCTTATTAAACAGAGCAGATGTGGATGGCATTTTACTTTGTAGCCACTACCCTAAAGTGCTAGAGGAAGGCTGACACCTAGTGGAAGAAAAGCAACAGTGGTAAACTAAAACTGTTGAAGAATAACTGCTGTATGAGGTTTTTACATATCCACAACTACTATGATTTATGAAAATAACAATTAAATTATTTTAAATTAAAAGGAATTTAAAAGTAGTATCAGTAGTATCACTGATATACCTTGACATATCAGGCGACTTACATTTTTTGAGATGTGTATGGGTGCGTGTGTTTGTAAGCAAAACAAGTGGGAATCTGAAAATTATAATTATTCATTAAGACCATAGAGATTCAATCAATTTGTTAAGTGCAAATAAAGATATAATATCTTTATTCTTACTGTTTGTACTTCTTCTACCTTTTTTAAGAAGTGAATTATTAAAAGACCTTCAAAAATAAGTAATTTCAATAAAGAAAAACATTAAAGAATACCTCATATAAATCATTAAACTTTCTTATTTCCTTCTAAAAGCAGTTTTGTTAAAAAGCGTTTCTTCTAGAGTCTGAAAACTAGTGTTCAAGTGTGATGCCAGCTCCTCAGGTGAAGAAGTGTTTTATTTATCTATGTTCCTGGGACCTAGAACTTGGCAATTTGTAAGATTTCGGCAAACTATTGGTACACATGCTAATATATTCATTGTTTAAGATCACTCCTCTCAGTGGCTTTGTAAAATGATATCGTAAAATCTGTACATTTTAAGCATACCCAAATTATATGGCATCATCTATATTAGTGTGATACGTATATAGGAATAGGCAAAGAATATATTTTATTACAGCATTATGCATAAATAAATATCACTCCTTCATAAATATCAGGTATAGGAAATTTGTATGATTTTTAAATACATAATCTCATAAATGTTATATAATTGTGGTAAGTTATAATGAAATGATGATCAAAGATTAGTTTTTATATTATGTAGTAAATATTGTATCAATATTTGGAATTTTATTCATTTTTGTAAGAATACACAAAAGCAGAGGAAACTACATTCTAATAACTTTTGGGGTAAACAACTTGGGAATATCTCATGTTAATTATTAAGTATCAACAGTTAGTTGTAAATTGGTAAATATTCCACTCCATTCTTTTTATTATAATCCATGCTTACTTTCCTTATTTGATAATTAAAAAAAACAGAAAAGAAAAGAAGTTTCGGTGGTTACGTCTGGGAACTACCACCATTTGATCTTCCTGAAACTCCAGCTGGATACTAACATGCTTATCTCTGAGTCTTCAATGTCACCTTCACTTCTTATAGACTCAAGGCTAAAATCCTTTCCATACCACACAAGTGCTTTAATCATCTGATTCCTACCTATTTCTCAGACTCACCTCCAAACACACTCAACCCTACACATGCCACATTTCAACTCACATAGAGCTCTGCTCTTTCTTCAACACTGCTCCTTCTCCTACTGTGGTTTTGCGCTATTGTTCCCTCTGCTTGGCAATGTTTCCTCCTCAGCCGGGGAAAACTCAGGCTTTATGTGGTAGAAATAAAAGGGATACTGGCATCAAATTAAAAGAAAAGAATTAAGGTTCCAACCCTGATTCTGAAGAGCTACACAGCTTTTGATAAATAGTGTCTTACCACTGTGTCCCAAACTCCTCAGAATTCTCAGACTGTTGAGCTGGGAATGTAAAGGGGTAGGCAGAAAATGAACACTTAAAATAGTAAATGTATTTGTTTCTTTCCAAACTTGCCTTCCAGTCTGAGGAACTCATCTTCCAGCACTATATCAGACAATGTTCTTCAGCTATTCATAAGGTTTTCTTCAGCTAATTCTTTTCAGAAGTAGATTGCTAGGTCCGTCTTCATAGTCTGTCTTAATCTGGAAGCTCAATTGAAACCTGTCCACCATGGGTTATCCTACCGGTATTTGAATACTGGTGGCATAGCATCCAGCATCACAGCAATACACAAACCCCCATAGTATGACATACTGACAGACATGTGGGAGACTCTTCCTTGTATGCATATGGATGTTATCCTATCACTGCTGTCTAATAAGCACATCAAATTTAACATTTCCAAATTACAATTATTCATAGCTCCTACCCCTACCCCACACATTTTGCCTCAAACTTTATCTAGTTAGTAAATATTTTCATCATCCATTCTATTGCTTTGACCAAAAATTCTAATTTTCTATCAAGCTTCACAACCACTCCATCAGCAAATCCTTTTGGTTCTTCCATCTCCATGGACAAGCTTACATTAGTCTAAGTCACCATCAATTATTGACTAGAATTCTGCACCAGCCTCCTAATTCTTTTCCTTGCCTACGTACCTTTTACTTCTAGTATAAACAGCACACAGAAATGCCCATGATCATCTAATGCATAAATCACCAGTCTTATGCCAATTTTTAGCCATTCATAACAATGATAGCCAAACTACTTATTCTGGCACATAAGGGCAACATCATCTGGTATGCCTTTCCTTCTGATCCTTTAGCTTTACAGACACTCTTCATTCTCCACGGTCCAGCTTAAATGGCCTTATTAATGCCCCTTGGGAATGCCAATCTCATTTCCATCTTGGCTTTTGAAAATATTATTCTTTCTAATCGAAACACTTTTCCAAATATGTTCACAAAGCTCACTTCTCTGCTCAAATGTTATTTCCATGTAGAGGTTTTCTCTGAAACACTAAAGAATCTCCCAAATCACTGTCTACCACATTATCTTATCAGTACCTAAATATATCTTACTCATTCATTATTGACTTGAATATTTTTATATCTCCACCTATAAGATATAACCTTGTTATGGGCTAAATAAGCTTGAATGTTTAATTCAGTACCATATCCCTGAATGGTTAGCACATATTAGGTATTTAAACCGTTAACTATCCTCTACTCTACTCCTTCACAGGCATGGTGACTCCTTATGATAAGAGGTACTTAGAGACGCATTTAGAAGCATTAAAATATGTGATGAATTGTATTTCCAACAATATAAAGTATAACAGTATAAAAGGAAATGTTAACAGTGGATTATAACTGTAAAAAGGACCAAAGGCTTTGATTTACCTCTCACAAAGCTTAAAATAGATAAATTAGAAAATCAGTCTACTTGAACCTTGAAACCAGCCCAATACATTCATGCTCCATGGAGCTCCAATTATTAATGCTGAATAACAAAAACCCTTTTGTTTATACAGAGCAGTCATCTCAGAAACTATTCACTTACTTTTATATTAATCCCATTTTAATTTAGGTGCCTTTTATTTCCCAAGTCTTGGATCAGTATCTCTTTTTATGATTGTGTTCCTGTAACTTTCTAGCAGATATTTACATCTGCTCTATGCCTCCTGTCATTTAGCTCTACATTAAGAAATCCAGATCATGTATTTACCAGACTTGTTCGCCTAACTCTAGTCACTCTTAGTGTGTTTGTCCCATACAGCCTTTTGAGGGTCAAGTTCTTCATCTTGATCCACAATCAAGTACTCCATGATACAGGTCTTGTTTTTTTCAGGGACTGGGAAACGACAGACTTGTTGCTGTTAATAAGTGTCTGGTATAATGAAAAATCCCACAAGGGAATAAAGCTAGAGAGGGGAAAAAAAAAAAAAGTACATCGTTGTTAAGAACTTGAGCTCTGAAATAAGAAAAATGTGAATTTGAATACTAGATTTGCCACTTACCAGCTTAGTGATTTGGATCAAATTACGTAACTTCTCAGTTTCTTCATTGGTAAAACATAAATACTATTAGAATCTACATCATAATGACTTTGCTAGAATTAAAGGAGGAAGAAAAATCTGTAGTGTTTAATACAATGTGAGGAATATAGTGTACACACAATTAATGCTTGATAGAGCTATTATTTAAATTTCTCCTACTTTGATCTTATTTAATTCCTTATATTATAAAATGTGTCTAAAATATTTTAAAAATGTTTCTAATAATAACTTTGTTAATCTTAATGTACACTATGAACATTAGTTATAATAATGTATCAATATTAGTTCAGTATTAACAAATGGATCACACTAATGCAAGATATTAATTATAGGAAAACTGCATGCAGGAAGGGGAGAAGGGAACTCTGTACTATCTGTGTAATGTTTTTATAAACTTAAAACTTCTCTAAAACATAAAGCATTTTTAAAAAAATCTTTGAATACTATTTTTGTTGTTTCATTTGTTTAATATTACAGATTATAGTTATATTTTACAGACTGGAAACAGATTATAAACTGCTTTGGTGTTTATATTACTTTACATTAATAACCAACTTATAAGAAAAGCATACTTATTAATATACTTTTAAATGAGGAAATAGAAGTTCAAAGATGTGTATCTTATACAAAATCACAGATCAGACAAGAATCTAAATTTTCTGTAGTCTAATAGCTCAAATTATTAGATTCTAACAACATGTATCTTCTTTATTTTTATAATGCATAATTTCTTTGATGAACAAGGTAACAATGAACACTTATTCTGTCTGATACTTTCCTATATAATTTCAATATGTTAACTCATTTATCCTCCCAAAATACAACGTATGAGGTAACTCATTTTATTTTCCCCATTTTATGGGTTGAATAAGGAGCCCGGGTGGTGCAACAGAAACCCTGGTAGCGTAGTGGTTAAGAGCTATGGCTGCTAACCAAAAGGCTGGCAGTTTGAATCTACAGTTGCTCCTTGGAAACTCTATGGGGCAGTTCTACTCTGTCCTATAGGGTTGTTATGAGTCAGAATCAACTCGACGGCAATGGGTTAAGTGGGGGTTGTGCAATATTTAAGCACTCGGCTATTAACTGAAAGGTTTGGCAGTTCAAACTCACCCAGTTACCTTACTGGTGAAAGACTGCAATCTGCTTTGGTAAAGCCTAGAAAACCCCATGGGTCATTAGGAGTCAAAATCTACTCAACAACACTGAATAACATAAGCTGAGATATTACAGGGTTAAATATCTTGGCCAACGTCATACAGTTGGTATGCAGAAATAATGAGATTTGAGCCAACATAGTCCAACCATAAAACCCAAGGTCTTAAGTAATATGTCCTACTGCTTATCATAAACCCATGGACATTTCATTTCCCATTCTGGCATTATTTGAAATTAAAAAATAATATTAACAAAGTCAAAACAAAGTAATGATAATTTAAAATAAGCTCTCTTAAATTACATGTGCAAACTATGAGTTTATGATTATGGCCCCCATTTAAGAATTGTCAATTTATGGAGCTGTGGTATTCTAAATAGAAGGCTATATTTGAAAGAAGCTAAATATTACCTGCATTTACACAGTGGCAATTGCTAACTACAATAGTGTGCAGTTATTCAAATACAACTGCAGAGTTATCTCATGATTACAAAGCCACTGATTTAGGTCTTCAGTCACACACTGGATTAGAAAACAAAGAATACACTCTGGAGGTGTCTTTCACACGTTGTTGTCTTGAGAAGAAAAGATATAATTGCTGCTGTATGAACTAAGGCCATTCTTTAAATCAAATGATTTACCATTTGGGGTTTGAATTATGCAATTCAGAAAAGTATTCTCTGAGTACAAATCTGACAGGAATGAAAATATGCTTTAATCTGATAGCCAACAGCCCCAAGTCATATTATCCCTGAGTACTGACAGGAAGCAGGAAAAAAGACAGTTATTAAATATGTATAAAACACCTATATAAATTTTATTAAATACAGTTGACATTCCTAAGAGTTTTTATGTGCAGAAGCAGTGCTAAGTGACTTATATACAGAAATTTACTTAATGCTCACAGCTATCCACTGGATTATAACTATCCCCTGTTTCCTGGAAAAAAAGAAATTCTGATGTAGAGAATAATAAAACTTTGCTGTTGTTAGGTGCTGTGAAGTTGGTTCCGAAATGGAGTCACCCTATGTACAATGGAACAAAACACTGCCAAGTCCTGCACCATCCTCCCAACCATTGCTATGTTGGAGCCCATTGTTGCAGCTACTGTATCAATCCATTCTCATTAAGGGTCCTTCTCTTTTTCTCTGACCCTCCACCTCACCAAGCATGGTATCCCTCTTCAGGGACTGGTCCCTCCTGATAACACGTGCAAAGTGTGTGAGACGAAGTTTCATGATCCTCACTTCCAAGGGGCACTCTGGCTGTATTTCTTCCAAGAAAGACTTGTTCATTCTTCTGGCAGTCCATGGTATAGTCAATATTCTTTTCCAACACCATAATTCAAAAGCATCAGTTCTTCTTCCATCTTCTTATTCATTGTCCAGCTTTCATATGCATACGAGGTGACTGAAAATACTATGGCTTGGGCCAGGGCCATCTTAGTCCTCAAAGTTATATCTTTGCTTTTCAACACTGTAAAAATCTCCCTTGCAGCAGATTTGCACAATGCAACACATCGTTTAATTTCTTGACTGCTGCATCCATGGGTGTTGATTGTGGATCCAAGTAAAAAGAAATTCTTAACAACTTCAATATTTTCCCCATTTATCATGATGTTTCTTATTGGTCCAGTTGTGAGGATCTTTGTTTTCTTTATGTTGAGGTGTTATCCATAATGATGGCTGTGGTCTTTGATCTTCATCAGTAAGTGCTTCAAGTCCTCTTCACTTTCAGCAAGTAAGGTTGTGTCATCTGCATATTGGAGGCTGTTAATGAGTCTTCCTCCAATTCTGATGCCCTGTTCTTCTTCATATAGCCCTCCTTCTCTGATTATTTGCTCAGCATACAGATTGAACAAGTATGGTGAAAGGATACAGCCCTGACGTGTGTCTCTTCTGATTTTAAAACCTAACAAACAATAAAAAAAATAACTAAGTTTTTGATTTCTTAGTGCTTCTGTAACAGGAATACCACAAGTGAGGGGCTTTGATGAACAGAAGTTTATTTTCTCACAGTTTAGGAAGCTAGAAGTCCAAATTCAGGGCACTTGTTCTAGGCAAAGGGTTTCTCTCTTTCAGCACTTGGACAAGGTCTTTGTTTTCAGCTTCTGTTCCTCACTGGCTATCCACACATGGCCTGACATCTGTCTTTCCCCAGCCGTGCTTCCTTGCTTCTGTGCCTAATCTGCTCCTTTGTACCTCAAAAGTGATTGGCTTAAAACACACCCTACTCTGATATGAATTCATTAACATAACAAATAAAAACCTATTCCCCAATGTGATTACATCCACTGGTAAAGGCATTAGGATTTAGCACACATATTTTTGGGGGACATAATTCAATCCATAACATAGCTAACACACACCACACACACCCATTGCCATCAAGTTGATTCCAACCCATAGCAACAGCTGGTAAGTAACAAACATGAGAACTGAACCTATGTTTCCCTACCTGAAGGCCCACCTCTTTTGTAATGGTCATAATTTTTTTCAACCCAGCCACATCTATGATAATCTCCCAACAATGGCATGCAAAAGATAACTCAGAGTGACTAAAATGAGAGAGCAGTAAATGGTACATTGGCCTAAAGAGTTTATATTTCTCTTAAATAAAAGTTCAATAACAATTTGAAATAATGATTTTATATCTATTCATTGGATATTTTGCATTCCTGAGGTTTATGGTGTTTTGTTATTTACTCATAAAATTCTAAGGCCAAAGTACATAACATAATGGATAATTGGAAAACAAATATAAACTACCATGGGTTTGTTTCAAAACTATATATATATATCTTTGACAAAAATAATGTGTATAAATAGTTTCCTATTTTGGACAGTTTTCTTGAAGGAACTTGACTTGTGACTTATTTAGAAATACATTTTTAAACATTTAATGTGTTCTGAAGACCTATGCAAAGACATTTGACTCTGTGGATCCTAACAAATTATGGATATTATTAGGAAGAATGGGAATTCCAGAACACTTAGTTGTGCTGATGAGGAACCTGTCCATGCATCAAGAGGCACTCTTTCAGACAGAACAAGGGGATACTGAGTGGTTTAAAGTCATAAAAAGTGGGAAGCATGGTTTTATGCTTTCTTCTTGCTTATTCAATTTGCATGCTGAACAAATAGTTTCAAAAGCTGAACTATACAAGGAACATGGCATCAGGATTGGAGGAAGACTCATTAACAACCTGTGATATTCAGATGACACAATCTTTCTTGTCAACAATGAAGAGAACTTGAAGTACTTACTGATGAAGATCAAAGACTACGGCCTTCAAAGTGGATTTTACCTCAACATAAAGAAAACAAAAATCTTCACAACTGAACCAATAAACAACGTCAGGATAAATGGCAAAGAAATTAATGTTGTCAAGGATTTCATTCCACATGGATTAACAATCAATGCCCATGGAAGCAGCAGTCAAGAAGTCTAAGTATTGCACTGGGAAAATCCTCTGCAAATGACCTCTTTAAAGTATTACAAAGCAAAAATGTCACTTGGAAGACAAAAGCATACCAGACCCAAGTCTTGGTCTGTCAGTCGCCTCATACACATGTGAAAGCTGGACAATGAAAACAGGAAGATCAAAGGAGAATTGACGCATTTGAATTTTGTTGTTTGTGAAGAATATCGAATCTACTGCAGACCCCTAGAAGAGTGAATAAATCCATGTTGGAGGAAGGACAGCAAGAATGCACCTTAAAAGGGTGGATGGCGAGATTTCGTCTCACTTGCTTTGGACGTATCATGAGAAAAGGACGTATCATGAGAAAAGGATGTATCCTGAGTCGTATCATGTTTCACAAAGTAAAGGATCAGAGTATGAGGGAAACTCTCCATGAGAGATATTGTCATGATGGCTGCAACAACTGGTGTGACCAAAGATTGTAAGGATAGCCCAGGACTGGGTAATGTTTTCTTCTATCATACATAAGCTTGCCATGAGTTGGAGCCAACTCGATGACAACTGACAAAAACATTTAGTATCAATCAGGAAGGTGTCATAGCACCAGACATTTCTTTCTGTTATACATAAGGTCACCTTAAGTTGGAGCCCACTTAGAGCCGTAACTAAGGTATAGCAGGTAGGCAGGTGCCTCCATCGCCAACTGTGGGAGATCACTCAGCAAATTAAAACTAACATAGGGGTTATTTTCTGTAGCTAGGCCCCTGAGAGGACTTGAAGGTAAATAAAAACAACAATATTTTTTAGCACAATCAGGAAGCCATGAATCTATCTAAATACTCTGTAAGTATTAATCTGGATTTTTCTAGTTAAATGTAGTCAAAATTAATAAAGAGAAAAGAAAAGAGCACATATCTTATGCAGATAAAATAAATCTTGCATGTCGTAGTCAACAGCAAATGCATGAATAATAAGATGCTGGCCTGATGGGGAGACAGTATTCATAAACAAAGGCTATAAAGCCTTCTGTCTTGGTTCAAGGGTATTTTTTATGCTAGGTCAAGTAGAGCATGATTCCTAATTTTCAAAACTATAAATCGAGACGAAAAAAAAAAGAAAACCCTTGGGTGTTTTTGTGCTTTTAAAAGGTTGAACTATACGAAGAAAGAACAAAGGCTTTGTATTTGACAAATGATTCAAACATTGATTTTACAATATTGAGAAAATAATTTAAACTCCCTGAACCTCAGTGACTCCATCCATAAAATGGAGATAATAACTTCCACATGAGGTTGCTGTATAGATTAAATATAAATAAAATTTATAAAAAGTTCCTAAAAAGATTAAATCAGTATCTTTTCCTGCTTCCTGCCCTAAGAGTTGAGTTTTCTGGATATAAAAAGGATTGCAAAACACTTCCTAGACATTAATGAAACTTGACAGCATTCTTCATGGTTAAAGCTAAGTAAAATTTCTAAATGGACGAAATGAAATATAGTTCACAAGTTCCTTTCTTCCTTGAAAAGAAGATCACCATTTCTTTCAAAAGGCTATATAGTACAGCATTTCTTCTTAGATCTGAGAAGATTTAAAAATAGTTTTATCTTATTTTGAAAGGCATCAATGGTTCAGGGGTAGAATTATCTCCTTCCGTGAGGAAGACTCAGGTTTGGTTCTCAGGCAATGCATCTCATGCACAGTCACCACCCCTCCGTCAGTGGATGCTTGCATTTTACTGTGATGCTGAATAAGGGGTCCTGCTGGTACAGTGGTTAAGCACTGGGCTGCTAACTAAAAGTTTGATGGTTCTAACTCACCAGATGCTCCCTGGGAGAAAAGATCTGGTGATCTGCTTCTATAAAGATTACAGCCTAGAAAACCCTATGGGACAGTTCTACCGTGTCCTATAGAGTTACTATGAGTTGGAATCTTCTTGATGGCACACAATAACAACATAATGCTAAACAGGTTTCAGCAGAGCTTCCAGACTATGGCAGACTAGGGAGAAAGGCCTGGAGACCTACTTGAGAAAAATAAGACAGTAACAACAACCAATCACAAGGATGATGAAGGACTGGGCAGCATTTTGTTCTGTTGTGCATGAGTCTGGGGCCTACCGGACAGCAGCTAACAACAACAACATATTCACATTATCAAGAGATATGTAGTGAACACACAGTAATAACTGACAGAGTAAATAAATGAAATAATTAAAGTACTTTGTATGTCTAACCCATTATATTTTTATAAATATTTTAATATTGGGTCTTACAGTTGTTTTTAACTGAAAAAGAATGATTAATTCAAAGTTATCTCTGATAATCTCCTGTATCTTCAATGTCAACAAACCTTAAATTAATGGCCATTTTAGTTGTATCTGTCATGGATTGAATTGTGTCCCCCCAAAAATGTGTGTATCAATTTGGCTAGGCCATGATTCCCAGTATTGTGTGGTTGTCCTCCATTTTGTGATTGTAATTTTACATTAAAGAGGATTAGGGTGGGATTGTAACACCACTCTAACCCAGGTCACACCCCTGATCCAACGTAAAGGGAGTTTCCCTGGGTTGTTGCCTGTACCACCTTTTATCTCTTGTAAGAGAGAAAAGGAAAGCAAAGCAAACAGAGAATAGGGGATCTCATACCACTAAGAAAAGAGTGCCAGGAGCAGAGCATGTCCTTTGGACCCGTGGTCTCTGTGCGGAGAAGGTCCTAGTCCCGGGAAACATTGACAAGAAGGCCAACAGAGAGAGAAAGCCTTCCCCTGGAGCTGACGCCCTGGATTTGGACTTTTAGCCTACTTTACTGTGAAGAAATAAATTTCTCTTTGTTAAAGCCATCCACTTGTGGTATTTCTGTTATAGCAGCACTAGATGACTAAGACAGTGTCTATAATTTTTTTTTTTAATATTTTTTTTACTGGAGACTAACCACACACTTAGGAAGACTGAAGAATTGATGCCTTTGAATTACTGTATTGGCAAAGAATACTGAATATACCATGGACTGTCAAAAGAATGGACAAATCTGTCTTGGAAGAAGTACAGCCAGAATGCTGGGGAGACTTTGTCACATTTACTTTGGACATGTTATCAGGAGGGATGATGTCCAGGAGGATATCATGCTTGGTAAAGTAGAAGGTCAGCCAAAAAATAGGAAGACCTCAATGAGATGGATTGACACAGTGGCTGCAACAATGGGCTCAAGCATAGCAACAATTGTGAGGATGGAGCAGGACTAGGCAGTTTTTCCTCTGTTGTACATAGGGTTGCTATGAGTTGGTAACAACTTGACGGAACCTAGCAACAGTCACATACACACACACACATTTCCTCCTTAAATGGTTTTATTGAATTATAATTGATATACAGTATACTGAAAAAAATTTTTTAAGTATATACTTTGGTATGTTTTGACATATGCATATACTGGTGAAGCAGGACCACAATCAAGATACTGAATATATATACCTGCTTCCTCTCCTCCCTGCTCCTCTCCCAGTCCCCAGGAAACAACTGATCTTCTGTCCCTACAGATTCATTGGCATTGTCTAGAATGTTACGTAAATAGAACCCTGGTGCATGTACATATTTTGTCTGGATTCTTAATTCAGCAAAATTATTTGCAGATTCATCCATATTATTGCACGTATCAATAGTCTGATTTTATTGCTGGGTTGTATTTCATTGTTGTTTATAACAGTTTTTTTACATAGCCACTTAATGGTGGACATGCTCTATGCATATATTGAAATGATCATTTTGTTTGTTTGTTTCTTTCTATTAATATGTTAAATTACATTGATTGATTTGCAAAAGTTAACTGACCTTACATTCCTCAGATAAATCCCACATGGTCACGATGTATTATTTCTTTATAAGTTGATTAATTCAATTTCTAGATTTTACAAAAGAATTCTTGCATCTACGTTCATGAAGGATATTGGCCTGTGTTCTTCCTTTCTTGCAGAGTCTTTGCTCCTGGTATTAATGTCAAGCTGGCTTCATAAAATGAGCTGGAAACAATTCTTGCCTTTTCAATTTTATGGAAAACTTTGTGTAGAATCAGTCTTATATTTTCTTGAAATATTTAGAAAAATTTGCCAATAAAGCCAACCTGGAACTGAAATTGTTTTTGGTAAGTATATTTTTAACTAAAATCTCATTTTTAATAGATATAAGGATATTCACATTGTATACTTCTTTATAAGTGGGCTTTGGTAGTGCCTGTAGGTCAGTGGTTTGAAACACCAGTGACTCCTTGGGAGAAAGATGTGGTAGCCTACTTCTGTAAAGATTTACAGCCTTGGAAACACTATGGGTGTTGCTGTGAGTCGGAATCAACTTGACGGCAGTGAGTTTGGCTTAGGTTTGGTCTTCCTTTCAGTTGTTCTATGTCATTTAAGTGGTTGAGTTTAGTGATATAACATGTTCATCAAATTCCCCTACTGAACTTTCAATATCTGTTGTGATAATACCTGTCTCATTTCTGATATTGGCAATTTGTCTCTTTTCCATTTTTTCTTGATCAGTCCAACTCTAGTTTTATTAATATTATTGATCTTATCCAAGAATCATGTTTGGTTTTATCGGTTTTCTTTTTCACTGATTTCCATTCTGATTTTTATTATTTTCTTTCTTCTGCTTCCTTTAGATTGTTGTTACTCTTGTTTTTTTCAGTTTCTTAAGATGGAGTCATTGATTTTGGGCTCTTCTTTTCTGAAATGTTTAGTGCTAAAATTATCTCTATAATTACTCTTTTGGAGCCCTGGTGGCACAGTGGTTAAGATCTACATCGAGTTATGGCTGCTCACCAAGAGGTTGGCAGTTCAAATCCACCAGCTAATTACTCTTATCTTCATTGCACTAAAACTGATGTTTTTATTTTTACTTGGTTCAAAATACTTTCAAATTCCCATTTTGATTACATCTTTGATCGATAAAATATTTAGTATTGCTTTATTTTGTTTCCAAATATTTGGAGGTTTTTGAAGTGTTTTTTTGTTATTGTGCTCTAATTCTATTGAATTGTTGTCAGAGAACATACTTTGTATGATTTTCAAAATTTTATATTGATTTGTTTTATGACCATGAAAATATTCTACTTTGGGAAATTGTACATTTGATATTATTGAGAGAAATGTTCTATAAATGTTAATTGATTCGGTTCTTTTATAGCCTTACTGATTTTCTATCTACATGTTCTAACAGTTATTTTGAGATGAACTCTCCAACCATATATGTGAATTTGTTATTTCTTCTTATAGTTTTATATGTTTTTGCTTCATAGATTTTGAAACATTTTTATTATGTGCATAAATATCTAGGATTGTTATGTCTTCTTGATGAATGGACTCCTTTATCTTTATGAAATGATTCTATCCTCCATAATCTTTCCTCTGTAATTGATGTTGTCTACATTAATATAGCCAATCAGACTTTTATCATTAGTGTAATATGGTTTTTTTTTCCATCTTTTAACCTTTAATCTACTTGCGTTTTGTATTTAAAGTTAACTTACTTGATGCAGCATGTAACTGGTTCTTACAATTTTTATCCATTGGATAATGTCTGCTTTTTAATTGGGGGTATTTAGACCATTTATACTTAGCATTATTGTTGATATGTTTAAATTTAAATTTATCATATTGCTATACATTTTCTATTTATCTCATTTGTTCTTTGTTCCCCTTTTCCTCATTTTCTACCTGCTTTGGATTCATTATTTTATGACTCCTTTTTTATCTATGTTTTGTTTTTTTTTTTTAGCTACAGTTATTTTTGCTAATATTATTTTTATTTCATTTATTTATTTTATATTATTTTATTTTTATCTAACTGTTGGTTTTTTAGCTACAATTATTTTTGCTAATATTATTTGTTGTGTTTTAGTTTATTATACTCGTCTTTAACTTTCACGGGGCCCTGCTGGTGCAGAGTTAAGTGTTTGGCTGCTCACCAGAAGGTCAGCAGTTCAAAGGCACCAGCTGCTCCTTGGAAGCCCTATGGGGCAATTCTACTCTGTCCCATAGGGTCGCTATGAGTCAGAATTGACTTGACAGCAAGGAGTTTAGTTTTTTGGGTTTTTTTGTTGTTGCTGTTAACTTATCACAATCTACTTTCAAGCTATATTATAACACTTGGCATATAAGAATCTTACAATATACTGTAATTTTTCTCTTCTTGTCTTTGTGCTGATGGTGGTATATATTTTCTTCATGACCTATTGTTTTACAGTTTACCAAAAATTTGGAAAATATTCAGCCCAGCCATTATATCCTCAAATATTATTTGGTGTCTCCTTCTCTCCTATCTCTTTTGAGGTCTCCAATCAAATATACTCTAGATCATTTGAACTTTCTCATAGCTCACTAATAACCTATTTCTTTTTTATAATGTCCATTTTCTCTTTGATTTATTTTGTATAGTTTCTCTTGCTATGTATGTCTTCAAATTCACTAATCTATTCCTTAACAATGTCTAATCTGCTATTAACCTCATCCAGTGTATTTTTTAATCTAAACATTATCGTTTTAAGTGGTAGTGCCTTAATTTTAATATTTTCCATGCATCTACTTAGCTTGCACAAAATTTTCTCTAGCTTCTTAAACATAGTGAATACAGTATAATAACTATTTTAATGGTCATTCCATAGGGCCGCTATGAGTTGGAATAGACTTGATGGCAATGGCTTTGGGTTTTTTTTGTTTGTTTGTTTGTTTTTGGTCTACTACTTCTATCAGTGCCACCATTTTGGGACTGATTTCAATTGCTTGATTTTCTCCTAATTATGGTTCATATTTTCCTGCTTTTTGCATGGCTGGTAATTTGTAATATAATGCCAGATATTGTCAGTTGTACCCTGTTGTGCAATGGATATTCTTGTATTTCCACAGATATTATTGAGTTTCATTCTGGGACCCAGTTAAGATCATTTGGTTATTTTCTTTAAGCTTTGTTATATGGTCCAGGGCAGTGCTTACTCAGGGACTAAAATTTTCCCAGCACTGAAGCAAATTATTTCTGAGAACCCAATACCGCATGAATTATGAGGTTTTTCATTCTGGCTGATGGCAAGAGGAAACTAATCTTGATTTTGTATGAGCTGTGAATAGTGTTCTCTCTACATCTTTGGCAGATGTCAGATATGCTGCTTAAAGAAAGAATGTGCGTTTATGCTAAACAATTGTGTTGAGTTGACTTTACTCTTTTACTTATGCATACCACTGTTTCTCTTTTTCTTACAGTAAAAATGACTCTTGATGTATGTATGGAAAATATATTTATTTTGAGGTTGATGAGAAGAGTAAATAAATACAAATCACTTCCGATAAAGTTGTTAAATACTTAAGAAGAAATTCTCTTCACAGTTAAATTGAATTGAAAACTAGGAATTTGATACCTTTCATATATAAATCTTTTCCCACATTAATGAAGTATCCAAGGACAAAAAATAAATAGAATATAATCAGATTTCTCTTTCATTATTTTGTATAAAAATTAATTACACTGCCTGAAACATGTATCTTAAGTATTCTCTTCTATTCCTTATACCAAGAAAAACAAGAAAAGGAAATCAAAATAAAAACTTCTAAATTAAATAGCACTCAGCTGTGGTTTTTTCCCCTGCTTTTTCCTTTTTTTGTTAATCCTAAGTAAAATGAAGAGTGAAGGCACTGAAACTTTCAAAGACAGGTAATTAGAGCTTGCTTTTCAGAAACACAAATCTTGAGAGTAGGGAGGGGAAAAAAACTCACTAGCTAATTTCCTTGTCTTTTTTGCCTTTGTTTCATTTCAGTTTCTCTTCTTTTTCCTTGTTCAGATTTACTTTCATTTCTTTGTTCCTTTTTTGTAATTTTCTTTAAAGCTTTATATTTCTTTTGTCCTTTGTAGACCTGTTCCTCTTTCTCTTGTGTCCTTGTCTTAAATTTTCTTTCCTTTATTCAGTCTTTGCAGATGCTCATCATGTTACTAACAGCCGTGAAGTCATCATAAAAATTTCTGAATTTTACCAGAAATGATGTACTGATTATATTAGCTCCAAAAATTAAGAATCAGATTTAACTATTGTCTTGGATTGAATTGTGTGTCCCCAAAATATCTGTCAGTGTAGCTGGGTCATGATTCCCAGTATTGTATGATTGTCTACCATTTTATCACATGATGTGATTTCCCTATGCGTTGTAAATCCAATCACTATGTTGTAATAAGATGGATTAGCAGCACTTATACAGATAAGGTATAGAAGATTGGATAGTCTTAAGCCAATCTGTTTTGAGATATAAAAGAGAGAAGCGAGCAGAGATACATGGGAACCGCAAACCACCAAGAAAGCAGGGCTGGGAGCACAGTGTGTTATTTGGACTTCAGGCTCCTGTGCTGATATGCTCCGAGACCAAGGGAAGACTGATGCATCACAAGGACCTTCCTCCAGAGCTGACGGAGACAGAAAGCCTTCTACTGAAGCCTAGGCCCTGAATTTGGACTTGTAGCCTACAGGACTGTGAGAAAATAAACTTCTCTTTGTTAAAACCATCCACTTGTGGTAATTCTGTTATAGCAGCACTAGATGACTAAGACAACTATTTTAGTGATAAAGTTGAACCACTACTGGAAGCACATTTGCATTTATCTCTTCTTGTCTTAGTTAATAAACCCTGTGCAGAGTACAACCTTAATATTAGTACTTCCAAGCTTCCAAAAAATTATCAATTTAAAATAAAGTAATAAGGACTTCTGGGCAACACTGCGCTATAGTCAGAAGCACCATGCTGTCCCTCCACAGCAAAGATCCAAAAAACTAAGTCAAACAGAGTCACACATCAGTCCTGAAACCCTAAGAATCAAATGAAGAGATAAAGAACTCAGCTAAGCACCGAATGGAATAAGCAACTGAAAGAGAACAGAGAGTGAGGAGAGATACATGCAGAGGGCCCCTAACAGTTACCACAGCACGGATAAACCATCTTGGACTCCTATCGGAGACTGGCAAACGGGTTATGAGAAAACAGCTTCACAGAGCTTGCAGCAGGAGACAGAACAACTAGTAACCAACGATATGCAATTTCCCATCCACCACCCTTTTTCACCCGCTAGGCCTCCTCTGCTTCCTGCAGCCACAGTTTCTTGGCTAGGAAGCACAAGCTTCACCCCGGTGTCACTTGGATTCCACCCAATTGCACTGGCTGTCTCCCTGAGTGCCATTTGTTGGCTGCTGGTGTTGCTTTTTTCTGCTTCATTAGATTTCTTCCTTACTTCTCACCACCTCCCCCTCCTTTCTCTCAAATACCTGGCTCCATGGCCATCTTTGCTTCTTGATGGGGGATTGCAAGTCACCACTTGACTGTGGAACTGCTTCCCAGCCTGTGCCGGCACACTGGTGGGAAACCTGTGGCTTTTTTTGTTTGTTTGCTTTCTCTGATTTGTTCTGTTTTGATTTGTTTGATTGTGTTTTTTTTCCTTTGCTCGGCTTGGGAGCCCCTTCTGGCCAAGCAGTGCCACGTGGCTTGGGAGACACTCTCTTACTCTGTGCAGATGCCCAGTGACATTCCTGGCAGCATTTCTTCTTTCTTGTTTTTATTTTTACTTTATTTTATTTTTTTTGTTTTTTGTGTTTTTGTGTTTTTTTGTTTATTTGTTTTCTTCTCTCTCTTTTTCCCTTTCTTCTTTCTTCTTTTCCAGTTTCTCAATTTATTTATTATTTTTCTTTTATCCTTTTTCTTTCTTTTTTTTAATTTCTGTTTTTCTCCATTTCTCAGTCTCTCATCTCTCCACTCCAATAGCAAGCTCCCTTAGCACTATTTTTTGTTTGTGTGTATGTTTTTGGCTCTTGTTCCTCTCTCTTCTCTCTCCTCTTTCCCATACCCATATTAGCTCCACACATCACAATCTTCCCCCTCCTTCCTGCCTACCTGCACTGTGTGCTGAACATCACACCCCAAAGCAGCACAGGCACAGCCTACCAGAACCTGCCCTGAACTGATTCCTGGCCTTCCCTGCCAGCCCGAGTACCTACCACAAACAACCCATCCCAGCAACTCCCCTTCAGCTGGACCTGCCCTGCTGTACCATACTTGAGTGACTGATCTTGCCCATTGGAGAAAGAGATGAAAATTATTGTGCCCACAGATGAGCAAACAACAAAGAACACACAGCCCACCTGTTCAGACATAACCAAATAAAACAAAAAAGCAGGACGAAACAAACAAACCTACAATCAATAAACAAGGAAAATAACTACCACGTGCCCCACAGGCAGCAGATGATATCAAAACATATACAAAAACAAGACAGGATGGTACCGGTAGGTGTCCAAAATAAAATACCAGATGACATTCCAGTAGAAGAAAAGGCACTAGAACTATCTGATAGGGAATTCAAATCTCTAATATTCAGAATTATCCAAGAGTTGAAGCAAAAAGCAGACAAAAATGAGGAAAAAATAGACAAATTCATAGAATAGGCAGACAAAGTCATGGAAAATACAGACAAAAAATGGAAGAATTCAAGAAAATAATACAGGAACAAAATGCTAAAATAAATTCATAACTAGAAATCACACAAAAACAACAATTAGAAATATAAAAGATAAACAACAAGATTTCAGAATTGGACAGTGTCAGAAGGGCTGAGGAATAGGTTTGAAATGATGGAAGACAGGATCAGTGAAATTGAAGACAAACACATGGATACACTCTGTCCGAGGAAAAATCAGAAAAAAAACAATGAAGAAAAATGAAGAAACCCTTAGAATTATGTGGGATACAATCAAAAGCAAAAATCTTCGAGTGATCAGAGTTCCAGAACAGGGGGAGAAAACAGAAAACACAGAGAGGATCATTGAAGAATTGCTGACAGAAAACTTTCCCAATATCATGAAAGATGAAAAGCTGACCATCCAAGAAGCTCAATGAACCCCATATAGGATAGACCTCAAAAGAAAATCACCAAGGCATATCATAATCACACTTGCTAAAACCAAAGATGAACAAAGAATCCTGAGAGCAGCTTGAGAAAAACAAAGTCACATACAGAGGAGAAAAAATAAGACTAAGCTTGGATTATTTGGCAGAAACCATGCAGGCAAGAAGGCAATGGATGACATATTTAAAACCTTGAAATAAAAAAATTGCCAGCCAAGAATAATATATCCTACAAAATTCTCATTCAAATATGATGGTGAAATTAGGTCATTTCCAGATAAACAAAAATTAAGGGTCTATGTAAAAACCAAACCAAACTTACAAGACTTGTTAAAGGGAGTCCTTTGATCTGAGAAAAAACAACATCAGACCACAGGATGAATCTAAGACACAGGATTGAACTAGCCAGATACCAACCTAGGAAATGACCTCTTAAGGACTATCCAAAACTGAAAGAATTACAACAGGGAACCAGAGAGGTTAATCTGTAAATGACAACACCATCAGAACAATAAAAGAGGGAATAAACGGTGTAGGTATAGAACCTTCTAATGGAGAGGAAGGCAGGGCAATACCAAGTAATAATAGACTGGTTCAAAACTAGGATGATAAGGGTAAATTTCAAGGTAACCACAAAGAAAGTTAACAAACCTACTCATCAAAATAAAGAAGAAAAACGTAAAGTCTCAGTAAAAACAAAACCTATGAAAACAAAAGAAATGAAAAAAAAATCCACAAACAAAAGGAATTTAGCACAGGAGAGTGAGAGGAACAAAGAAAATGTCAGCACCACAAAAAAAACCACTACAAAATGACAGCAATAAACTCACTTCTATCTGTAATTACACTGAAAGTAAATGGCCTAAATGAGATGGAGAGTGACAGAATGGATTAAAAAACAGGATCCATTAATATACTGCCTAAAAGAGACACACCTTAGAAACAAAGATGTAAATTTATTAAAAATCAAAGGATGGAAAACAACATATCAAGAAAAGAGCTACCAAAACAGAGCAAGAATGGCAATACTAATCTCAGATAAAGCAGACTTTAAAACAAAATCCACTGTAAAAGACAAAGCGGGACACTATATAATGATTATGGGGACAATCCATCATGAAGACATAACCATAATAAGCATCTACACACCCAATGACAGGGCTCCCAAATACATAAAACAAACTCTAACAACATTGATGAAACTGGAGGACATTTGCTGAGTGAAATAAGTCAATCACAAAAGGAAAATTATGGTATGAAACCTCTACTGTAAAAATTCATGTAAAAGTTTACACACAAAAAGAAACAATCTTTGCTGGTTACGACAGATGAGAGTGGTGGAGGGGAACTAAATAGACAATAGATAAGTGGTAACTTTGGTGAAGGGTAAGACAGTACACAGTACTGGGGAAGCCAGCACAACTTGTACAAGGAAAGGTCATAGAAGCTCCATAGACATATTCAAACTCCCTGAGGAACTGAATTGCTTGGCAGAGAGCTATGGGGACCATGGACTCAGGAAACATCTAGCACAATTGGCATAACACAGTTTATAAAGACAACGTTCTGCATTCTACCTTGGTGAGTAGCATCTGGGGTCTTAAAATCCTGTGAGCAGCCATCTAAGATACTCCACTGGTCTCACCCCTTCGGGAGTAAGGGAGAATGAAGAGAACAGGATACAAGGAAAAGATTAGTCCAAAGGACTAATGGATCACAGCTACCATGGCCTCCACCAGACTGAATCCAGTGCAGCTAGATGGTGCCTGGCTACCACCACTGACTGGTCTGACTGGAATCACAATAGAAGGTCCTGGACAGAGCTGGAGGAGGATGTAGAACAAAATTCTAAACCACAAAAAAAGACCAGATTTACTGGCCTGAAAGACTGGAGAAACCTTGAGATTATGGTCCCCAGACACCCTTTTAGCTCAGAGGTGAAGTCACTCCCGAGGTTCACTGTTCAGCTGGGGATTGGACAGCCCCATAGAACAAAATGGGACTAATGAGGCACAGCAGTCCAGGGACAAGGACTAGAAGACAAGAGGATACAAGAAAGCTGGCAATAAGGAACCCAAGCTTGAGAAGGGACAGTGTTGACATGTCATGGGTTTGTTAACCATTGTCATAAGGCAATATGTGTACTAACCATTTAATGAGAAACTATTTGTTCTGTAAACCTTCATCTAAGGTGCCAAAAAAAAAAAAAAGAATTATCTATGTGAGATCAAATTGACAACAACAACTCAAAAGTTTTGATGGGAAGCCTAGGGGACAGTGAGTTGAAGATAATGGTGATGGAATAATTTGGAAAAGTATAGTGAGAATAGCAGCACAACTGGAAGAATGTAATCGATGTCCCTGAATTGTACATGTAGAAATTTATGAAATGGTGTATCTTTGGCTATGTATAGTTTCACCAAAAAAAAAGGTCCTCCAAGTTCGAGAAGGGAGAGTGTTGACATGTCATGGGGTTGTTAACCAATGTCATAAAACAATATGTGTACCGACTGTTTAATGAGAAACTATTTGTTCTGTAAACCTTCAACTAAACTACAATAAAAAAATTAAAAAAAGAAAAATAAAATAATAAAGAAATCATTACTTAAATTAAGCAAGCCAAGGATGGTAGGCCTAATATTTATTCGAAATTTACTTTAGCTATTTCTTCATTGTTCCAATCCTACAGTTTGGTTGTTCTCTCTGTCACAATGGATTATACCTCAACATAAAGAAAACAAAAATCCTACAACTGGACCAATAAGCAACATCATGATAAACAGAGAAAAGATTGAGGATGTCAAGGATTTCATTTTACTTGGATCCACAATCAACACCCATTGAAGAAACAGTTAAGATTTCAAAAACAGAGTTTCTCCAGAATCTGGGAAAACTCTTGGCTGCAGTATGAGACACACTAAATTCCTACCAGACTAGGAAGAAAAAGTTGGTGGTATTAACTATCCATAAAAATAAAAAGCTAGGTTCTTGGGAACAGTTAATTGGACAGAACTGGAAATCAGGAAAGCATACCAGGAGATTCACCCCAACATTGGCAATTTTTTCCTTATGATCAATTAAAGAAAAAGAAACTCATTTTTCTGCAACACTGCCTGGCCTCAGTATACCCTCACTGACCAGGAGAAGTAGCCTTTGTACAGGTGTCTGAATTTTAATAGTATTTTATAGCTGGACTTATTTTGCAAGAGGGAGGAAAAATGAGATGAAATCCCCTATGTACAAGCCTTTATGGCCCTCTACCAGAATAAGGGGCTACCAACAAAATGCAAATTGACCCGCATAGCTCTAGCTACCAAAGCTCAATCTAAAAGCCTCCAAAGGAATCTGCAGAACCAGATCTTTTGGAGGATCCCCTCTTAAATAGAGGTCTGGTGCTGACCTTGCCAATGTCTGCCTAAACCTCCAGCATACCTCCCTCCCAGCTCCCCTTCCCCTGCTGTTTCTGTTCCCATCCTCAACATTCCTTCTGCTCCCTCTTCCCTTATTCCTAATTCAGGACTCCCAGCCTCTTTGATGATGGGTCCCAGAGAGCTTCCCTCTACCCCTATTGTCCTCCATCCTCACAACATTTAACATCCCCCTCACCCAGAATCTAAAAAGGCCTCAGGGGGGCTGTACCCCCCGCAAGAGGTGGTGGATAGACAGGGCAGAGTCATCTGGGTACAGGTCCCCTTTTCTGTTTCAGATTTAAGTGTGCGTAAAGAGAAACTGCATAAGTTTTCAGAAGACTCAGAGAAATTTGAAGAGAAATGTGTTAAGCTTAGTCTTAACTTTGTTCTCAGTTGGCAGGATGTGATAGTAGTTCTGACCACCTGTTGTTCTACTGATGAGAAGAATAGAATACTAGCTAAGGCAAGAGAGCATGCTGACAGCTTTTTCCCCCACCAACCCCAAGCACAATATTTTGAAGCCGGGGGATGAGGCAGCTCCTGGACCAATCCACAGTCGGTTTACCAGGGCCAACTGGATTGGGCAAGAATGAAATATTTTATAACCTGTGTGTTTCAGGGAGTGAAAAAGTTTGTCCATAAGCCAGTTAACTATTTAAAGGTCAAAGAAATAACCCAAGGGAAAGATGAGAACCCTGTGGCATTCTTGGATAGGCCGACAGAACTTTAAGAAATTTACCAACATAGATCCAGAGACACCAGAGGCTGTCCCTCTGCTAGGTCCATATTTTGTAACCCAGAGTGCCCCAGATATTAGAAGGAAACTTCAAAAGTTAGAGGCTGGCCCCCAGACCCTGTTGTCTAAATTAGTGGAGGAAGCCTTTAAGGTTTTTAATAATAGAGATAAGGCACAAGAAGATAGAAAAGATAGGAGGATGGAAAGAAAGGCCCAGTTGTTGGCTGCAGTTATTCAGGGGCCACCTCGAAGTAACTCCCAGGGGCCTGGGCCATCACAGATAAGCTGCCGGACTGACAGACCTTGGAGCCGCCCTTCAGGACCTCCAGCAAAGCTGGGGCACCAACAGTGTGTATCTAGCAAAAAAGAGGAACACTGGAGACAGGAGTGCCCAGACCATCCTCGATCAGGAACTCCAGGATGCTACCCTAATCATGACCTCAAGTTGCAGTTGCCACAGCTTTCTGAGTGACAAGGCCCAGAGGACAGCGTGGCTCCCATGAAATGACAGCTGATCTCCATTACCCCTGTGGAATCTCGGGTAACTTTCGACGTGGCAGGTAGGAAAACTGAATTTTTACTTGATATGGGAGCTGCCTACTCTGTCTTAAACAAACCTACTGGTAAGCTCTCTAATCGAGATTGTGTGATAATGGGGGTCTCAGGGCAGTCCCAGGCTAAGAAGTTTACCTTTTATCTTGTGAGGTAGGTACATGCATCCTATTTCACTCTTTCCTATACGTACCCGAGTGTCCTTCCCTTTGCTCTGTAGGGATCTGTTAACCAAACTAGAGGCTACTGTTTTTCTCTCTAGGGATCAAGTCACTGTAGAAATTGATAGAAGTCAAGAGGCAGGACTCCTAGGGTTCCTTGAGACAGGGGGTTCTACACAAAGGACATCTAACATCTCTCAGTATATTTTAACCAAAGTGAACCCATTAGTTTGGAATGTAAACCAACAAGGATGGGCCAACAATGCTAATCTTGTCTGGGTTGAACTAAAACCTGGAGCTGCTCTCCCTTGGTGAAAGCAATATCCACTTAGGCCAGAGGCAAGAGCTGGAATTAAACCAGTGTTCGAAAAGCTCCACAGGCAAGGACTTATTGAGCCTTGCCAGTCCCCTTACAACACTCCCATTTTACCTGTCAGGAAGTCTAATGGAGAATACCGCTTTGTGCAAGATTTAAGAGCAATAAACAAGGTTGTAGTAACAATTCACCTGCTGGTCCCCAAACCATATACTCTGCTTACCCACTGCTGCTGCTACCTACTTTACTGTACTAGATTTAAAGGATGTTTTCTTTTGTGTACCCCTGCACCCAGATTCCCAAGAATTATTTGCCTTTGAATGGGAGGACCCAGATACTTGAGCAAAAACACAGTTTAAATGGACAGTCCTTCCCCAAGATTTCAAAAACTCTCCCCACCTGTTTGGTTCAACCTTGGCTGAAGACCTTAGGGATTTAAAGCTGAAAAAAGGAATATTACTCCAGTATGTAGATGATTTATTGATAGCTAGTTAAGACCAAGATAGCTCAGACAAGAATACTAGAGACCCTAAATAATTTGACAAATCGAGGTTACAGGGTTTCTCTGGAAAAGGCCCAGATTACACAAAAAGAAGTGAAATATTTAGCGTTTCAGCTTTCTCCTGGTGTCTGACAACTACTGCCTGAGAGAAAACTTGCCATAACTTCCCTTCCAGCTCCCACCATGTGCAAACAATTATAAGGCTTCTTAGGTATGGCCAGATTTTGTAGAATCTGGATATCCAACTTTGGGCTAATAGCAAAACCTTTATAAAAGGGGAAGAAAGTCAACCCTTAGAATGTACTCAAGAATGCCAAACAGCATTTGAAACCATTCAACTAGAGTTGGGTAGAGCCCCTGTATTAGGCCTTCCAGACTTAATGAAACCTTTCAGACTATGTGTTCATGAGAGACAGGGACAGGCCTTGGGAGTACTCACGCAACAGACTGGCCCTCTTACTAGACCAGTTGCCTATATCTGTAAACAATTAGACCCAGTAGCACGAGGTTGGCGGCCTACTTGCAAGCCGTCGTAGCCACTGCAATCCTTGTTAAAGAAGCATCCAAATTTACTTTATGATAACCTATGGAGGTGCTGACACCCCATCAGGTTCAGACTCTTTTAGAAGTTAAAGGAGTGAATTGGCTTTCGGGAGGCAGGATAACCCAATACCAGGCCATATTATTAGATTCTCTTGAAGTGACATTAAAGGTTTGTCAAGTTTTAAATCCTGCCACATTCTTACCTGCTATGACCTCCAAAGACCACGAGCTAGCCCATATCTGTACTGAAACAATAGACCAAGTTTATTCCAGTAGGCCTGATCTGAAAGACAGTCCTTTAGAGAATGCAGATGAGGATTGGTTCACTGATGGAAGTAGTTTCGTAGAATGAGGTATTCGCAAAGCAGGGTATGCCATAGTGAGTTTACATAACATTACAGAAGCCCAACCTTTACCTCCCCAAACCTCTGCACAAAAAGCTGAGCTTGTTGCCCTCACTCAAGCACTACAGTTAGAAATAAAAAGAGAGAGAGAATTAACATATATAAGATTCTAAATACTCCATCATCCACGCTCACGGGGCTATTTGGAAAGAAAGGGCTTTTAAACTCAAAGGACTCATCCATTAGATATGGTAGTCTCATTTTGGAACTTCTAGAGGCAGTACAACAATCTGCTGAAGTGGCTGTTACACACTGTAGGGCACATTAAAAAGAGAACACCCTAGTTTCATGGGGTAACAGCAAAGCAGATGCTGTAGCTAAGAAAGCAGCTCGAGTACAGTCCCCAGTAACTCAGATGGCTCTCATTCCTGACATTAGTCTTTCAACCCTTAAACCCAGTACTGCTCAGAAGACATTCAGGATGCAGAAAATCAGGGATTTGAGACACAGATTGATGGTTGGTATCAGAATGAAAATAAGAGGGTCTACATCCCTGGCAGCCACTCTGGAAAGTGGTTAAGGTGGCCCATGAGGCCAGTCATTATGGCCAAGAGATGTTGCATCTTCAGCTTAAAACTCTAATACAGGGAAGGAACCTGAAAAAAGGTAATACAACAGGTTTCTAAAAGATGTGAGATATGTTTAAGAAACAATTCAAACACTCACCCCATACCTCCCCCCTTGATAAAACCTGTACAACATCAGGGAACATACCCAGGGGAGGATTGGCAAACAGATTTTACAGTGATGCCTCCATGCCAAGGATTCAAATACCTGTTGGTTTTCATAGACACCTTCACAGGATGGGTAGAGGCCTTTCCTGCCAGGACTGAGAAGGCTACCAAAGTATTCAAATGACTTCTAAAAGAAATTATACCCGGGTTCAGTCTGCCTCGGTCCCTCCATAGTGACAATGGCCCTGCCTTTATGACTAAGATAACTCAGAGTTTATCCCAATCCTTAAACATCACATATAGGCTCCACTCAGTGTGGAGACCTCAGTCCTCAGGAAAAGTTGAGAGAAGGAATCAAACTCGAAAAAGGACCCTTGAAAAATTATGCCAAGACACTCAAGAAATCTGGATTAAAATGTTACCAATTGCTCTGATTAGGGCATGGGCCGCCACCAGAGGGCCTCTAAAGCTAAGCCCATTTAAATTGACTTATGGAAGACATTTTCTCAAGGTAGATGAACTTTTAGATCAAGAGACACAACAAACATTAAAATATATCATTAATCTGGGAGAAGTACAGAAAGCACTCCAAGACTATGGCAACCAGATACTCCCTGAACCTACAAAAGGTGAGTTACTCAATTTCCTGCCAGGAGACTTAAAGACTAGGTGAGAAGGGAGTGCAGGAGACCAACTGACTGAAAAATGGGTGGGCCCATACCAAGTATTATTAACAACCCCCTCTGCTGTCTTAGAATGAGTCACTCCATGGGTCCATCAGTCCCAGGTCAAGCATATTTCTCCACCTGGACAGCCTGAAGAACTCCCTACAAGCCAAGATTCCTACACCAGTGAACCAGTTGAATGCCTCAAGTGGTTGTTTAAAAGACAGAACAAGGATCCATAGATAAGTATCATGAAAATAAGTATAGAGGAAATACTAGAAATTGTCTTCACCCTGGTCATTTTATTAATCTTTATTTTAGCTGCAGCCTGTGTGATTCCCCCTTTTGGACCAATTTATGCACCTTAGTGTATGCTTTAATGAGTCAGTGCTGACACTACGTGTGGTAGAAATCACCATCCAGTATTAACAGGGAAGTCCTAGTTGGGAACTCCTTATCCTTCTTAACACGGCCACAGCAAGCTTAGCTGCTCCATTAACCCATTCAGCTTATCAACCAGTAATGCCAACTATTTAATTAATGCTTCCCAAGCCATTGTTTCAGGAAACAATCTAACACATTGCTGGATCTGCTATCAGACCCCAACAATTGTTGAATAGGAAGCCCCGATCCCTTGGGTACTGTCCACCCCCATACACAATATTAACTAGACATTCTTTGGAACAGCTTTTGGTACAAAGTAACCCCTTCCTATAACTCCATTTCAAGTGTCTACCATACCTGTACTTAGTGAAAGTAACTGCTGCTTCAAAATTTGGGACTTGCTAATGTGGACCAACTTTGTTTCCAAACTAGTAAAGGTCCCCCAAGTGTCCTGGGAATGCCTTTCCCTTTACATGATGGTTAACAGCCCCCAAGAGGCAACAACCCAGTGCCTCTAAAGGAAAAATGATAATTTTACTAATTTAAGGAATAAGGTCAATAAATTCCAGAACAAAAATAAAATATACTCATTAGGAACCTATCCTGGTTGCAACCCACCAAACGCAGTCAATGTTACACTATCACCACTTCAAGAGTCCTGGTTAAAACCGATCCTTAATCATACTAGTTTGTTTAACAGTTCAACAGGTATTATCTATGTGTGTCTCCCAAAAGGACTGATGTTCCTTTGTGGCAACACTGCACTAGCATGCATCAAGCAGGTACATGAAAATTGAATAGGTACCATTGGATTTGCTCATCCCAACCCAGATCTTCAAATATACAGGGCCCCTAATTGGGTAGGAAAAGGAATAGGGCTAATAATAGCAGGGATAGCAGCCCTCTTTGGAACTATTGCAGGAAACACAGCCGGGTTCTTGTATCAGGGATCAGTAACATCAAACATCACTGCAATCAGGAAGACAGTAGCCCAAAATTGAGGGGAAGGAATTAGAGCCCTCAACCTAGCCCTAAATTCACTGGCCAAAGTAGTCTTAGATCATTGAATCGCTCTGGATTTTCTTCTGGCTGAGCAAGTGGGAGTCTGCGCAGTTGCCGACACTAGCTGTTACACCTATGTCAATACTACAGGACAGGTAGAAATTAGAGAAAAAAATCTACTTGACCAGGCTGAGTGGTTTCATAAGTTTAACCAAGGATCAGAAGCCCAAGACATACGGCAAGCAGTAAAAAATGTGCTTCCCTCTGTCACATGGTTCCTACCTCTCCTGGGACACTTTTTATTTGCTATTTTACTATTGCTCCTCTTCAGTCCCTGTTTATTCAACTTGTTGGTCAAATTAATTACTTCCAGATTCAAAAGTTTCACCTTCAGGGACTCAGGCAGACATGGCTGTGGCAGCATGCTTGTCCGTTTTTCCATTCTCACCTATTCTGTAATATTATTGGACTCAGGCAGACATGGCTCTGGCAGCATGGTTGTCCGATTCCCACTTCTGCCCTTTTGAATACATGCCGAATAAAACTTTCTTTTTGCTTTACTAAACTTTGTGATGTTTTTCCCCTATAACAGTTAATGGCGTAGTCGTCAAGGATCTGAAACTATGAATCCAGTCAACCCCGGAGAGACCTGGACTGTGGAGTAGAAGCCGGCAAAGAAAGCTCCTATCTTCTGGACCCACGTGTTCCCACTCCATGCTCCTTCAATATTGACAGGGTGAGAGCTCTCAGAAAATGAACTTTTGCTTATTCTTTATTGTTCTCTTTCTCATGTTTTCTTAAGTTTTGTTTGGTATATTTGTTTGAAAAACCGGTTGATTGATTAAGGAGAATCTTTCTTAGATTTTTGCTTGATCATTAAGAGTGACATTTAGTAACTCTTTAAGTGAACTATAGTTTAGGCTTGGATTCGGGTATTTGAAGAGGTCATTCTATTTTCAAAGAGCTTTGAGTCACTATAAACCACAAAATTCGGGCCTTTTTGTGGCTCAGAGAAAACCTGGAAAATAGTTCTCTGCTTTGCCAAATTCGCAGGGAGAGGTGGCAGCTCTTGCTTGTTTTGCCAGATTCTCAGGGGGAGGTGGCAGCTCCTGACCTGTTTTGGTATTTAAGGGAGAAGTGGTAGTTCTGTACCTGTTTTTTTGCATTGAATTGAGTCGATCTTACCAAAAATTGCTATATACACTTTAAGAAACCAAGATCCTCATATCCTTGTTTTGTGTGGTATTATCTGGTGAGTTTATGTGGCCTTTCGTCTCCTTTTGTTCTAAGAGCTCGCTTCTGGTTTAGAGCATTGTGTCTAAGTTTGTCTTATATTAGATTGGTGGCTATGGCTAAGTATTGCTGTTTTTTGTAAGGCTAGTCATAGAACCTCAGTTCTTTCTTTGTCCAGAAAAAACTGTGTCTTGTGTCTGTCTTATGATTCAGATTTTTAATAGCTACTTGGAGAAACTTTGATATAAGTTGGTCTATTTGAAAAGTACACTAAGATCTTTATGTTTTATACTATGTCACTCTTAAAAACAAAACCTTTCTAAGTAACTTAAGCTAGATATGAAATGTGTTTTATCTAAGGAAAAACGATAGTTTTGTCTTAAAGTAAAAGTAGCAGTTCCAGAACAGCTATCTTTTGTCTTTCAAAATGCCTCCATCAACTTAAACATATGTAAACATCTTCCATGAGTCAAGAGAGTGAGGGCTGGTACTGTCAGGCCTCCCCAACTCCTGTCTCCAAGGTCATGCAGCTCCAGGGAAGCTTTTGAAAGACCCTTCCTTTCCAGCTAGGTGGAGACTTTTTTATGACAAAAGATAAGAAAAATTGCTACTTTGCTATAGTTATCAGAAATTGGGTAGATCCTAATCATAAAACTGTAAACAAGTTCTCCCTATTATAGGGGAACTTTAAGAAGTCAAAAAAAAAAAAAAATAGAAATCTCAATGAGACACACCTGAAATGGCCTGGAAAAATGTTTCCAGCAGTAGCAAAACACTTAAGGTTATATCCATATCAATGAATTGGTCAAGTGAGCAGAGACTTTGTATCTCCAAAGCCAGTTGATACAATCTTTAAGGGCTAAAATTAGATTGGGAAAAATATGAGAAGTAGTAAAAGTTGAATGAAATCTTAGAATATTTAAATAGACTTTTGCTTCAACAACAGTTATGTTTTATGGTATACAGGCCTAAAATAATTCCAAAGACATTTTAGGTAACTTACTGATGTTAAATTGAGTTAGTAGATATTTGTCATAATTTAAGCTTATATACTTTGGCTTTTTATGCCACAAGAAAAAGGATAGACAGATACATATATTCGTCTGCTAATGAGCATTCATTTTTGCCATTTAAAGGGATACACTATAAGAGGTATGCAACAAAGGCAACATTTAAGAGGTTTATTGAAAAATAAATTTATTTGATATTGTCAAGTTTCATCTGTCTGACTAAAGTTTAATGGTTTAATTTATGAGATTTTTAGGAGTTTTAATGTTAAGTAGCATATAAAACAAAGAATTGGGTTTCTCTGTCGAAATAGCAATTTTTTTTTTTAATTTGAGTTAAAGGGTTAATTTATTCTTTGTGTAATCTGCCTGGAAGACAAAGATTTGGCCTCTCATTAGAATAAGATTCCTGAGTCTGAATACTAAGCTGCATGGCTTTTAGAAAAGAAAGCTAAGGTTTTTACTTTAAGATCTTTGGTTAAATAACTTAAGTATTGCTTCACAGTGACCTATAATATTATTATTTCTTTATTGTTAACTTTGTCCCAACTTTATCTTTTTGAATCTAGCATCATCAAAGCCAATGGTTTGATTGGGGAATTCACATCATTTACCTATGAAGTTTTTTTATTACAATTCAGGTATTTAGAGATTTGATAATCTTGGTATATTTTTGGTATATCCTAACTATATGGTATTTTGTCTCAAAATTATTATGCCTTATATCTGAAACTCTTTGAATATGGTTAATGGCTATATTTAGAAATATTTTTATCTAAAGTTTTTTTTAACTGATTTTATTTGGCCTTTACATTATGCTTATAATTAATTTATATCAGGTCTTTCACTATTAAGAATATTATGTTTATGAATTAATCATGGCCATATTAAGTTTTGTCATCTGCAGATAAGTTTTTACTTTGCTGCTTTGCTGAAAAAGTTCGACCAAAATATAGCAACAAAAAGATGGACTACATTGGACTTGCTAAAAAGACTGACTAGACTGAATAAAATTTCCAGAACTCCTATGCAGAAGCTGATGATTTCATAGACTGCGGCTGATCCAGAATTACGTGGAACAGAAATTAACTACATAAGACTGAGTAAACGAAAGGAAACTATGTTTTTTTTAAAAAATATTGCTGATGTTTTAAGGTCCTACTTTCTGGATATAAGAAACTATTTTCCTTTCTCCTTAATTATCTAACTAATGAGTTTAGATATTGTAACTCTTGAATTAGAAGTTCCTGTTGGTAAACTTAGCAAAGTTGTAAGTATCATAACCAGAGAAGTATTTGAAATTTGAGCTATGATTTTGCAAATCAGAACAGCATTAGATTACCTGTCTCTTAAAAAACAGTTTTGTGCTTTAATAGATCAATGTTGCTGTATTTATATTAATACTCAGTCTGAGGTTTTGCAGAATGTAGTTGCTGTTGAGGCACATGAAAAGCAGTTACAGACGCTGCTTATGTAGAGACAAACACCTCATGAAATTTGTTTCCTTGGTTCAGAGACCTTAGGGTCATGGTTTCATTGGTTATTTCAGACAATTGCCTAATATAATTGTTAGTGTTTCTGTTTTATTTCCTAGTTTGCTGTATGGTGCCTGGGATCTTAAAAACCAGATGATGTCCAATTACCATTTATTGAACATTTTTGATAGAAGATTCTATAGCGAGATCATGATCCAAAGGAAAGAATGATGAGAGAGTTGTATGCAATTCTCCTGGAATCCAGATTTCTGGTTTTCTTGGAGGTTGAGGTAACCCACACAGGCTATTGTCTTTGGGTATCCTTTTAAACCTCGAGCTTTGAGGAAAAAACTGGTTCCTGAAAACACTTTGAGTCAAACAATGGTCCAGATAACTAGCAAGACCATTTTGCCCTGGGCATTGTGCTTTTTTTTGAAGAATTCAGTCTGTTTTAGGAAATTAACTTCAAAGATCAGACTGAGAGTTATGTTTAGGGTAAATTAGTAATTAGTTTAATCAGTCTTTAAGACAATGTTGTATTAAATACCTGTCTAATGTTTGTAATCAAACTTTCACCCTCTTACGATGCAGAAAATTATGTATCTTAAAGAAACCAGATTCTCAGAGGAGCTCGACCTCGAGGCTCAGACTCTGTTTTGTCTTTGGTTCCATTTCTGTTTCTGAGAAAGTGACTCGTGACTGTTAATAGGTAAACCAAGGAGGGGCAGCTTGCCCTTGGGAAGAACACTTAGTATGTTTTAAACAGACTAACTGAAGACCTCCAACAGGAGAGGTCCATCCTGTGTTATCTTGCTAGTCATTAGTTCTCTAATGAAAACTTGTTGTCACATGTAAATTTTTCTGTGTCTTCTAGACAAACTTTGAGTGCTCTTTAAGGATATATGTTTCTGTGTGATAGATCCAACTATACTAATTTAGATGATCCTTTCCAACTGATAGTGAATTTACATGGGCAATCGTAAATTACTGATGAATGCATGGACAATGCACTTCGGAAACTTTAGGATTATCTTGATTCATAGCAACAATGCTAGCAAATACTGGAAAGGTAATGTTAAATTGTTATGCATTGTAAAATGAAAGTCAGAAGAAAACCCATTGGTCCAACACTCAGGATATTGTTGGTAGCTTTAATTCCTACTCATGGTATAGTTGAATTGGAGAAAACTTTAAGAAAATTTGTCAGTCACTATGGGACAAATAACCGATGAGATGGAAGCACAACAGTGAGCTCTGATCTCATAAGCCAAGGTGACATAACAAAATAGCCTTAGATCTTTTTTATTAGTGTAGTCTGTGCTGTAGACAAGATATACATAGACAGAAGCTACTTGGTTACACATTGTCACACTCTTACAAACACCAGATTTATTTGGTTGCTTACCATCAGGAATAAATACATGGGCTAGATCAGTATTACAAGGAATAATAATATTCTTAGTCTACATCCTGATAGTATTAGGTATAATAAAATTTATCCTCTATTGTCTTACACACGTAAAAGGCAAAAGAAGGCCTCGGGCTAAAATGTTGATGTACATTGAGTCTGCTCACTCCGGCAATGTGATTGATGGGAGCATCACTCTTACTTAATAACCTGGTGAAGAACCAGATGGTATCCGGTGGAAAACCAGCACCGTGAGTTTAAAGAGCCTGCCATGGTCGCCATCTAGGAGCTCAACTAAGTCCAGGTATTGATATTCAATGTGTTGTCTCCAATATCTGATCAAAAGGAGGGAATGATTTAGAAATAATATTTGGAATCATTGTTCCCTGACCATGAGCATGGAGAAATGTGACCCAGCTGGGGGTGGGCCCTCACAGACTCACAAAGACACATCAACTAGGCCCTGAGATAAGACAATAGATGGGACAATCTCAAAAATTATCTTAAGGAAGTTTTCACAAAAGAGCAATAAAACCTAACCGAAAGGACTTCTCACTTTTTGTCTTTTTCTATTAACATTTAGTAAATAGGAATTTGTTGGACCAATAAAGACCTTCTTGACTTTCGTAACTGAAACCTGTACCAATGATTGTTAAGAAAGATGATTTAAAATGTAAGATTACAATTTCTAGTCAATCAGTGAAAAGGTGATGATTTCAAGGATTCTACAAGAGTACAGGAGGTGAACCCATTGCGTTCGATAACAATAAACTTCTCTTAAAATATCTTCTTTCTTTTGGTGTATATTTTTATTTTCTCTCACACTCCTACACACTTTTAGGTAAGCTCACTCAGAGCAGCACATTTTTCTGCCTTTATCCACCAAATCCTTTGCACTAAGGACTATTCATTTGACATGAAAATTAAGAATATATTTTGTCAATAAAGTGATATTTAGGTATGTTTCTGCTTAGAATTTCCTTCCAAGGCACTACTGTTATTCCAATTGAATCCCAGTAGATTGCAAAATCATAACATGTTTTCATTTTCAATTTAGAAAAAAAAAAGGAAAACTTAAATAGTCAAGAAAATAATAAATTTAACTTAGATATAAGCATAATTTAAATTTGTTACTAAAATTATAACTGAAAAGTTTCAAAAAATAGTTGACTTTGAGACCAGTTAGGGACATAAAAGGCCTTAAACAACAAGTTACGTCAGTTAAAATTTTTTTCTAGAAGAAGAATGGTGCAAACGTTGTTTGCTTCCTCCTAATCTGTCTGCTCAGCTATCTCTCAGATCAACCAACCAGAACTAGAATCCTGGACATGCACGGTAAGAGACCAAGATGACCGTCGGATGGCCTCATACCACCGTAAGTATTGCCTAGGAACCAAAATCACCGGACATACATCATCAAGTGGTGACCGAGCCCATTTCAGCAGCGAGACGTCCATCAGCCACTTCCGTGCCAATATACTACACCGACCCCTTTCCCGCGTGGTACAAAGCTTTCTCCAGCCGTTTGTTCAGGGAGAGAGTGCTTTGGGAAGGATCCCCCCTCATCACCTTACTTGCCACGAGTAGTAAACTATGCCTTGTTTTAAATCCACTTGACTCTTAGTTATTCTTAACGAGAGTACAAGCGGCAAACCCATTGCGTTTGGTAACAACTTGATGGCAATGGGTTTTGGATTTGGGTTATAAGTACTATGTTCGTTCATTTTAGACATTAGATATGGTCACAAACTTGAAGGCTAAGTACTTGGTGTGTATTCTTTTGGGGGTGAGGTAAGCAGAATGTGTTCCCACTACTCCTTGTTGAAATTTACTTGGACATTTTTTTTTTAACCATTCTTGTAACTAAAAACATAAGTAGGGCCTAGAAATGCAACTCCAGGAGAAAAATACACAATTCTGCTCTAAATCAACTGATTTATAAAATTTCCCCTGACCTTACTACTTGGTTAAATGATAGGCATTTACACAATGCACTGTACAGGGATTTGACTCCCAAACTTACATCATGTGCCCATGTTTGGATCAAGAATTGAGCAAACACTCACGGAGGAAGTTGAGCAAAAACGTAAAGACAGCATATCTTAGTTCTGGTGATATGGTTTTTCCTGAATTGTACCTGCAGCTAAAGAGACCGCTACAGTGTGTAAGACAATAGTTTCTTAAACTAATTTGATTGCATTTTCAGTCCAGAAGCAAAAAGTAGCCTAATCCATTTTATATTGACAATGAGATAGATAAAGTACAGTTGCTGTACTAATCATCTTCATCATCTTTACAAATGTTTTGTTTAAAAAAGAAAGCTATATGATATAATAATACTAAGCAATATGTTCTAAGAGCTTATCAGGCGATAGACATTGTAATAATTATTTTATGTGTACGTTTACACTTAATTCTGGCAAAAAGAACTATGATGGAAGTATTATCTCTATTTTACTATTGAAGAAATTAATGTATGAAAAACTTAGGCAATTTGACAAGTTCACAGTGAATAAATGCAACACTTGTACTAATATTTTAAAATATTTGGCACAAACTTGATGTTCATGATCATTAGGAAGATTTGCTTGGTGATCAAGGATATTTGATACCCTTAATTTGGCTTTGTCAATTCTCAGATTCCCATTGGTTAATAGTTAAATATTGTAAATAGGATATAAATACATTATGTCTTTACTATGTAATACAAATTAAGTGATGATATAGATATAATTGTCTCATAAAATACATGATTTACAAATATAAATATTTATTCTTCAATAATTTTAAATGTTAAAATCATTAATGTTAAAAAGATAAAAGTTACATTACTAAGCACTTTAACCAAAAGGTTAGATGTTCAAATTCACCTGGAGGCACTTCAGAAGTGATCTATTTCCAAAACATCAGTCATTGAAAACCCTATAGAGCACAGTTTTACTCATACACATGGGGTCTGCATGAGTCATAGTCAACTCAACAGCCACTGGTTTTTGGTATATGGAACCCAACGATAAATAAGGAATTGTTTCACCCTAAGAGAGCTTAAGATATAAAAGGTGACATTATGCATATCTTACATACCTTGTGTCTCCTATTATGAGCATAACATATTTATCATACTTACAGCATAATTATAGAATAAGGTATAAAACGCTATGTAAATAAATGGCACTGACTTTGAGGGTTTAAACAAGTGTTGAGAACCATTTAAGGGATTTATAAAGGTATAAAGAAACCTTGTTTTGAGTCTTTCAGAAAGCATGTATATGTATTCACCGTACTTCCAGGTATTTGCAAGCCTGAAGAATCTAACAGTGAGAGGCTGTAGTATTGATCTGAGGCCAGAGGTCAAAGTAGTCAAAATTCTAGGCTCAGAAGTACAAATGTCAGCTTATCTCAGTTATCTAGTGCTGCTATAGCAGAAATATCACAAGTGGATGGCTTTAACAAAGAGAAATTTATTCTCTCGCAGTCTAGCAGGCTAGAAGTCCAAATTCAGGGTGCCAGCTCCAGGGGAAGGCTTTCTCTCTCTGTTGGCTCTAGAGAAAGGTCCTTGTCATCAATCTTTTACTGGTCAAAGAGCTTCTCAGCACAGGGATCCCAGGTCCAAAAGACATGCTCTGCTCCTGGCACTGCTTTCTTGGTGTCTCTCTGCTTGCATCGCTCTTTTATATCTCAAAAGGGACTGGTTTAAGACACAACCTAATCTTATAGATTGAGTCCTGCCTCATTAATACAACTGCCTCTAATCCTGCCTCGTTAACATCATGGAGGCAGGATTTACAACACATAAGAAAATCATATCAGATGACAAAATGGTGGACAATCACACAATACTGGAAATCATGGCCTAGCCAAGTTCACACATATTTTGGGGGGACACAATTCAATCCATGACATTCTACCCTTTGGCCTCCCAAAATTTATGTCCTTGCCACATGTAAAACATATTCACCCCATCATTTCATAGGAAAAGTCTTAATTTAACTCCAGGTCCAAAATCCAAAAATTCCTCTTCATCTGTGAAATCTAGAATACAAGTTATCTGCTTCCAAAATACAATGGTAGAACAGACACAAGCCAGTCATTTCCATTACAAATGAGAGAAATTGGAGGGAAAGAAGGGATAACAGGCACAAAGTAAGTCAGCAGAATACATCACATTAGCTCTCAAGGCTTGAAATTAATCCTCTGTTCTCTGAAACCATTTAGAAAATGGCCCTGCCCTCCAGATTCTAGGTATTGGCCACATTCATCCTGAGTGGAGACCCCTTGGCCGTGGGCTTCAGCACCACCTTCCAGGCCCACTGGAATGACAACTCTACTCCCTCAGCTTTGGGTGGCCCCATTCTCCTAGTCCACCTGAGTGGTAACTTCACCCTTTGAGACCAAGGCAGCTCTGCTTCCTGTGTTCCTTGTCTCTTCAGCTTCTGCTTCCTAGTTCCCTGGCCTCTCAGCCCCTTGGGGCTCACTGCCTGCATCTGCCCTGCTTGGGCAAGTGTTCCAAAACTCTTTAGCTTCACTGACAAGTGCCTGGAGACACCCCACTCTGCTAGTAAACTTAGGCCAGAAGGCACTCAGCTCTCTTGCACCATGGGTCGGCAAGCCTTGCTCCACCAGTAAGTGTTTGGAGGCATCCCACTCTGCCAGGAAACCCCCTGCCAAAGGTGCTCAGCTCTCTAGCTCCATGGGTCAGCTCCAGCACCATTTCACACTGGTCTCCTGGTTCTGTGGCTGCTGGTCCTCTGCTGCTGTTTCTCACCATCCATGCCTTCTCCACTGTAACAGCTATCCTCACTTCCTTCTGAGTCCTCAACAGAATTGTCTTTGATGTCCATAATTCCACCAACAATCTCTTCAAGGCAATCTAGGCTTTACTACTGTTGTTGTTGTTGTTAGGTGCTGTTGAGTTGGTTCCAACTCATAGCAACCCTATGTACGACAGAACAAAACATTGCCCGGTCCTGTGCCATTCTCATAATAGTTGTTATGCTTGAGCCCATTGTTGCAGCAACTGTGTCAGTCCATCTCGTGAAGGGTCTTCCTCTTTTTCAATGACTTTCTAATTATCAAGCATGATGTCCATCTCCAGGAACTGATCCCTCCGGATTACATGTCCAAAGTATGTGAGAAGTAGTCTCGCCATCCTTGCTTCTAAGGAGCATTCTTATTGTACTTCTTCCAAGACAAATTTGTTTGTTCTTTTGGCAGTCCATGATATATTCAATATTCTTTGCCAATACTATAATTCAAAGGCATCAATTCTTCAGTCTTCCTTATTCATTGTCCAACTTTCGCATGCATAAGAGGTGATTGACAATAGCATGGCTTGGATCAGGTGCACTTTAGTGTTCACGGTGACATCTTTGCTTTTCAGCACTTTAAAGAGGTCTTTTGCAGTTGATTTTCCCAATGCAATGCATCTTTTGATTTCTTGACTGCTGCTTTCATGGGTGTTAATTGTGGGTCCAAGTAAAATGAAATCTTTGATGGCTTCAATCTTCTCTTCATTTATCATGATGTTACTTACTGGTCCAGTTACCAGGATTTTTGTTTTCTTCATGTTGAGGTGTAATCCATACTGAAGGCTGCGGTCTTTGATCTTCATAAGTAAGTGCTTCAAGTCCTCTTCATATTCAGCAAGCAAGGTTGTTTCATCTGTATAATGCAAGTTGTTACTGAGTCTTCCTCCAATCCTGATGTCCCATTCTTCTTCATATAGTCTAGTTTCTCAGATTATTTGCTCAGCATACAGATTAAATAGGAATAGTGAAAGGATACAACTCTGACGCACAACTGCCCTGACTTTATACCATGCAGTATCCCCTTGTTCTGTTAGAACAACTGTTTCTTGATCAATATACAGTTTCCTCATGGGCACAATTAAGTGTTCTGGAATTCCTATTCTTCAAAATGTTATCCATAATTTGTTATGGTCAACACAATTGAATGCCTTTTCATAGTAAGACACATGTAAACATCTTTCTGGTACTATCTTTTATTGTTAGGCACTTTAAGACTCTTTCAGCCTCTATCCATTCACAGTTTCAAAACTGCTTCCACATTTTAGGTATTTGTTAGAGCAGCACCCTACTCTCTTGGTTCCAAATTCTGTCTTAGTTATCTCGTGCTGCTATAGCAGAAATACCATAAGTGGATGGCTTTAACAAAGAAAAATTTATTCTCTGACAGTCTAGGAGGCTAGAAGTCCAAATTCAGGGCACCAGATCCAGATCCAGGGGAAGACTTTCTCTCTCTGTTGGCTCTGGGGGAAGGTCCTTGTCATCAATCCTCCCTTAGTTGAAGAACTTCTCAGTGCAGACCCCAGGTCTAAAGGACACACCATGCTGGTCCTCCTTTCTTGGTAGTATGAGGTCTCCATGTCTCTCTGCTTACATCTCTCTTTTATATCTCAGAAGAGATCAGTTTAAGACAAAAACTAATCTTGTGGATTGATTCCTGCCTTGTTAACATAATTGCCTCTAATCCTGCCTCATTAACATCATAAAGGTAGGATTTACAACACATAGGAAAATCACATCAGATGACAAAATGGTGGACAATCACACAATGCTGGAAATCATGGCCTAGCCAATTTTACATGTATTTTGAGGGGACACAATTCAATCCATGACACTGCCTGAATTCATCTTTAAAAAAATTCCACAATAAAATACTTCTGCCAGAGGGCGTAGGGCCCTAATACAGAGAGGCATTATGAGGTGAACCACTGGAAAACCAAAAGACTATTAGGAAGTTGGAGCTGTCAGCTGAAGGAAAGGTACTGCCATTGTCACAGGATTCATAATCAGAGGCGCCCAATAAGGAAGAACACATCTATCCAAAAGACACCATGGTAGCTATTTAAAAAACAACAACAACTGGTAAGCCTAGAGAATGTATTAAGTCACCATACATTAAAAAACCAATAAAAACAAACTTGTTGCTGTCGAGTTGATTTCGACTCATAGTGACCCTAGAGGAAACAGTCGAACTGCCACATAGAGTTTTCAAAGAGCAGCTGGTGGACTCAAACTGCCAACCTTTTGGTTAGCAGCCATAGCTCTCAACCACTATACCACCAGGGTTTCCCACCACACATTAGCATATATCAAAAAACAAATTTCTGTACCCAATTTCCATTATCTTTCCATTTATTCCAGGCTTAAGAGACCAAAAGGCATTGATTACAAGCTGGGAGAAGATGAGCGAAATGCCAGCCAGTCCCTCCTGGGAAGGGAGAAGTGTTAGCTATAAATTATATTTAGGACATTGATTGATATGAGGCTGGGCCCTTAGTTACAGAATTAAAAATATATTTTGCAATCGAAGAAACCAGTTGCTGTGGAGTTGACTCTGACTCTGGGTGACCCCATATGTGTCAAAGTAGAACTGTTCTCCATAGGGTTTTCAATGGCTAGTTTTTTCAGAAGTAATTTGCCTGGCCTTTCTCCACAGGCATCTGTGGGTGAACTTGAGCTTCCAATCATATAGTTAGAAAAGGAACATGTTAATAATTAGTACCACCCAGGGACTTCTTTGTACTCCGAGTGACCTTAAAACTGTTATCTAAGAATAAGCAAGAATGAGAATGACATGTGCAATGAATTCTTCACTAAACATTTAAAGTAAAGTGGATGACTAAAAACAAATTTTGTTTTGATAAGATCCCACAAGACATGTGTAGATCATAGCCTGCAGAGATTTAGCAGGCTTTCAGTCTAAGAAAATCATTGATCTAGGACAGTTTATAAGCTCCCTGAAGATAAAGAACTTCTTTAATTTATTTCTCAACTCTTAAAATGCAGATTTTAAATGTAGAAACATAAGCCTAACAAAAACGACCACTTCGTACTGTTAGGAACTGAGTCATTGTTACTTCCAGACTTTTGTAAATACCAGTTTCAAGTCAAAGATAATATGGCTAATTAGTGAAACTAACAAATGACTAGAAAGGTTCAGGAACAATTATTCTGCATTCTATAAAAACAGCCAAATTAAAGGCTCTAAGTTTAGAGATGCTTCACTTTCATTTATATAAAGCACAATTACAAAATTTATGATTTTTAACTTCCAGCTCTGCTATTTCCTATTAGCAACCCTATTCTTTTCAAAAATATATAGTTTTTACCAATAAATTTTCTATCCACTTCATTCTTGTTTTTGTTTTTTGTTTTGTTTTTTTTCTCATCCTTTTTTTTTTCTCTCTCTTAAATTCTCCAGGCTTGCAGTTTCATTTTTTCCAGTACTGTAGGTTATAGGTCTTGAGAGTTGGCTTTTATGTGCTACTTCTATTTTACTCTTGATTCGATTTTCTTTTTGGATGATTTGATGGAATGTCTATCCTTGATAGATTATATAAGGCTATGACTAATACACTGAAAGATTCAGTTCAAAGGAAAAAAAGGACTTTCTAAACTTATTTATTATTATGTCTTTTTCTTTCCTTTGGTTTGGCACGGATCATATGGTATGTGCTCTCTGCTTAAGATTCCTACTCTTCAGCAGCCCTGGTAATTTTCAGAGCTCCTAATTATCTTCTCATCATTGATTTGTGAAACTATTATAATTAATGTAGAAATACAATGTTTTCAACAATGTATACTATCACACTTCTTTTGCACCTTATTTTATATCAGCGCTGAGATGCTAAAACAATGTTCAATACTCAAATAAATCTCATTACAATTTTGGCACATGTTTACTTATTCATTAATTTCTTCATTTATTCAATAAAGGCATTTTAGATATCTACTTTGTTCTAGGAACAGGCTGGAGATAGGTGAAAAAGCTGATGTCTCCTTCCTCAAGTTTCTCATAGAGTAAAAGGATAAACAGACATGTATGCAAATTAATTACTTCTCAGAATAAAAACGGCAACAATAGTAGAGACAAAATATGAAACAGGAGAGAATATTTAATACTACTTCTTGGGTGTAGTGTGTTTGGAGAAAGCCTCTAGGATGAGGAAACAAAGATACGCAAGTGGCATTTTCAGGAAGGTATATAATTAAGGGAGAAGAACCAGATACAACATAAACTTCGGTAGTGATGAAAGATAAAATTGGGAAAAGGCATTTTCTAGAGCACAAAAACTTATGTCTAACTTGCTAAGCAGCTTGAATGTTAGTCTACTGAAACGTTTTTAAATGATTAGAGACATAGGCAAACAACATCTTAGAAAGTTGAATATATGGAGCATAAACAAAAAGGGTTTGAGGCTAAAGGAAAGACAAGTTAAAGTACCCTCAGGATAGTCTATTTGAGAAATATTGGGAGCCTCAACTAAGGCAGTAGCAATCAAAATGGAATGATGAAAAATTCTTTAAATATTTATAGAAATAAGTAAAATAGATTCAGTGATTGTTTGAAGTTGGAAGTGAGGAGAATGAAGCATCTAAGGTAACATGGATTTCTGGTTTTCAAAACAGGGTGAGAGGTATAGCTACCACACATCAGAAGATACAGAAACAAGAGAGGAATTTTGCTAGAAGAGAGAATAAGTTCACTTATAGACATTGTGTTTGATGTGGAAACAGTCTGGCGAATACATCTACAGACCAATTTGATAAATGAATCTGAACTTCCATAGTTAACTTAAGGCTTAAAGTATAAATTTGAAAATAAAAAATAAATAAATGGTAGCTAAAATATAAACATGCCTTCTGCTTCAAACTAACAAATTCTTTTCTACTAATTATTTTTTAGTATTTTATGAATTTTACATTATTATGAATAGAATTATTTTCTTAATTTCATTTTTTTATTACTAGCATATAGAAATATAGTTGGTGTTTGTTTATTAATCTTGTAATGACCATTCTTCATTTGCTTATTAGTTTTAGCAATTTGTTCGTGGATTCCTTAGAATTTTCTACATGCAGCATCAGATGGTCTGCAACAAACACAATTGTACTTCTTTTCTAAATTGGATACATATTATATCATCTTCTTGCCTGATTGTATTGGCTATAACTTCCATACAATTTAAACAGAAGCTATGAAACACATATCTTTGATTTATTCCCTGTTTTAAGGGAACTGCATTCCATCTCTCATCATTAAGCATGATCTTATCTGTAGATTTTTATACATGATCTTCATCAAATTGAGAAAGTTCTCGTTTATTCCTAGTTTGTTAAGAGTTTTTTTTTTTTTAATCATGAATGGATATATGGATTTTCTCAAATAATTTCTCTCCATCACTGCATCTATTGAGATGATCAAACTTTTGTTGTTGTTGTTCTATCTATATAATGTATTACATTACATTAATTAATTTCCAGATGTTAAAACAACCTTGTATTCCTGGGAAATAGATTGTACTGGCAAATTTCAGAATAGGTATTTTCCCCCATCAACAACAAATTTGAAAATGTCATGTGTTACTGCTCTCCCATCTGCAGAGATTAATTTCTTAAACACACTACATAGATGAAAGGCCACAGCTTTACACAGTGGGATGAAGAGGTGTCCCGTTGTTCTCCTCATCTTTGAGGAGCTACAGGCATTTTCTCTTGTTTCAACTCCACGAGGCTTGTTGCTATTGTTGTTAGGTGCCATCGAGTTGGTTCCAACTCATAGCAATCCTATGTACAACAAAATGAAACAGTGACCACTCCTTCAATATCCTCATGATCAATTATGCTTGAGCCCATTGTTGCAGCCACTGTGTCAACCCATCTCGTTGAAGGTCTTCCTCTTTTTGGTTGACCTTCCACTTTACCAAGCATGACTTCCTTCTCCAGGAACTGGTCCCTCCTGATAACATGTTCAAAGTATATGAGACAAAGTTCACCATCCTCACTTTCAAGGAGCATTCTTGCTCTCCTTCTTCCAAGACAGATTTATTCATCCTTTTGGCAGTCCATGGTATATTCAATACTCTTCCTCAACACCATAATTCAAAGCTGTCAATCTCTCTGTGTTCCTTATTCGTTGTCCATCTTTCACATGCATATGAGGCAATGGAAAACACTATGGCTTAGGTCAGGCACACCTTAGTCCTTAAAGTGACATCTTTGCTTTTTAACACGTTAAAGAGGTCTTTTGGAACAGATTTGCCCAATGCAATGTGTCCTTTGATTTCTTGACTGCTGCTTCCATGGATGTTAATTGTGGATCCAAGTAAAACGAAATCCTTGACAACTTTTCTTAACAATCTTTTCGCTTTTCTTGACAATCTTTTCTCCACTTATTGTGATAGTGCTTATTGGTACAGTTTTGAGGGTTTTTGTTTTCTTTATGTTGAGGTGAAGTCCACATTGAAGGCTGCTGTACTCTTTGATCTTCATCAGTAAATGCTTCAAGTCCTCTTCTCTTTCAGCAAGCAAGGTTGTGCCATTTGCATAATGCAGGTTGTTAATGAGTCTTCCTCAAATCCTGATATTCTGTTCTTTTTCATATAGTCCAGCTTCTTGGATTATTTGATCAGCATACAGATTAACTAGGTATGGTCAAAGATAAAGTCCTGATGCACGCCTTTCCTGACTGTAAACTGCTCAGTATCCCCTTGTCCTGTTTGAACAACTGCCTCTTGGTCTACATACAGGTTCCTCAGGAGCACAATAAAGTGTCTGGAATTCCCATTCTTCAAAATGTTATCCATACTTTGTTATGATCCACACAGTCAAATGCCTTTGCATAGTCAATAAAACACAGGAAACATCTTTCTGATATTCTCTGCTTTCAGCCAGGACCCATCTGACATCAGCAATGATATCCCCCTGTTCCAAGTCCTTTTCTGAATCCAGCTTGAATTTCTGGCAGTTGGCTGCAGATGCACTGCTGCAACCATATGATCTTCAGCAAAATTTTAGTTGCATGTGATATTAATGATACTGTTCGATAATTTCCTCATTCTGTTGGATCATCTGTCTTTGGAATAGGCATAAATATGGATCTTTTCCAGTTGATTGGCCAGGTAGCTTTCTTCCAAATTTCTTGGCATAGACAAGTGGGCACTTCCAGCCCTGCGCCCCTTTGTTGAACATCTCAATTGGTATTTCGTCAATTCCTGGAGCCTTGCTTTTTGCCAATGTCTTCAGTGCAGCTTGGACTTCTTCTCTCAGTACCATTGGTTCTTGATCATATGCTATCTCCTGAAATGGTTAAACATTAACCAATTCTTTTTTGGTACAGTGACTCTGCATTTCTTCCATCTTTTTTCAATCCTTCTTGTGTCGTTCAATATTTTGCTGATAGAATCTCTCAATATTGTAACTCTAGGCTTGAGTTTTTCTTCAGTTCTTTCAGCTTGAAAAATGCCAAGCCTGTTCTTTCTTCTTGGTTTTCAAACTCGTCTTTGCACATTTCATTATAATCCTTTACTTTTTCTTCTCATGCTGCCCTTTGAAATCTTCTGTTGAGCTCTTTTACTTCATCACTGCTTCCTTTAGCTTTAGTTACTTGAAGTTCAAAAGCAGGTTTCAGAGTATCTTCTGACATCCATTTTGGTCTTTTCTTTCTTTCCTGGCTTTTTAATGACCTCTTGATTTCTTCATGTATGATTTCTGTGATGTCATTTCACACCTTGTCTGGTCTTCAGTCATTAGTGTTCAATGTGTCAAATCTATTCTTGAGATGGGCTCTAAATTCAGGTGGGATATGCTCAAGTTGTACTTTGGCTTTCATGGACTTGTTCTAATTTACTTCAGCTTCAACTTGAATTTGCATATGAGCAATTGATGGTCTGTTCCACATTCAGCCTCTGGCCTTATTCTGACTGATAATATTGAGCTTTTCCATCTTCGCTTTCCACAGATATTGTCGATTTGATTTCTGTGTATTCCATATGGCGAGGTCCACGTGTATAGTCACCATTTATGTTGCTGAAAAGAGACATCTGCAATGAAGAAGTCTTGCAAAATTTTATCATGCAATCTCTGGTATCTTTTCTATCACCAAGGCCATATTTCCCAACTACTGTTCCTTCTTCTTTGTTTCCAACTTTCTCATTCCAATCAACAGTAATTATCAATGCACTTGCATATTTGATCAATTCAGACTGCATATGTTGGTAAAAATCTTCAATTTCTTTATCTTTGGCCTTAGTGGTTGGTGCGTAGATTTGAATAATAGTTGTATTAACTGGTCTTCCTTGTAGGTGTATGGATATTATCCTATCACTGATAGCTCTATACTTCAGGATATATCTTGAAATTTTCTTTTTGACGATGAATGCAAAGCCATTCCCCTTCAATTTTTCATTCCCAGCATAGTAGGCCATATGATAGTCCCAGTCAAAATGGCCAATACCGGTCTATTTTAGCTCACTAATACCTGGGATATAGATTTTTATGAGTTCCATTTCATTTTTAATGACTTCCAGTTTTCCTATGTTTATACTTTGTAAATTCCACATTCCTATTATTAATGGATGTTTGCAGCTGTTTCTTCTCAGTTTGAGTGTGTGCCACATCAGTAAATAAAGGTCCCAAAAGCTTGACTGCATTCACATCATTAAGGTCGACTTTACTTTGAGGAGGCAGCTCTTCCCCAGTCATCTTCTGAGTGTCTTCTAACCTGAAGGACTCATCTTCCAGCACTATATCAGACCAGGTTCTGCTGCTATTCATAAAGTTTCTGCTAAGTTTTTTTCAGAAGTAGACTGCCAGGTCCTTCTTCCTATTCTGTTTTAGTCTGGAAGCTCAGCTGAATCCTGTTCACCATGTGTGACCCTGCTGGTATTTTAGTACCAGTGGCATACATTTCAGCATCACAGCAATAAGCAAGTCACCACAATATGACAAAGTGACAGATTCGTGGGACCAGAAAATAAAATATAGGGGTCCCACAGCTTAAAACGAATCTTCTTAGTTAAAGTAAACTTTGCAACCACTTTCATTTTAAATTCTTCCCTTTAAATTTTGACAGAAGTAAAATCTTTCCTATTAAGCCAGCTCAGGAATGTATTTAAGACTTTTATATTCTATCTGACATTATGTCTTTACTGAAAGGGTCATTCAGGATATCTAGAAACAAGATCTCATGATACAGTAAAACAATTTTGTGTATATACCTGTATGTGTTTGCTGATTTTTATTTTTCAATTCAATCAATAACGTGGACTGCATGCACATAAATTATAAATATGGTAGAAAATGGATCACTTATATCAAATTAAAACTACTTCATTCTCCAGTTTTCAAGGAAAAAAATTATTTGAGCCATCTATCTTTCTTTGTTAATAAATGTAGTTTCATTTTTTTTTCTGCTGTACATTACGATGTTACAATACTACCCTCTAGTGGACTAAGTAGAATTCTTAACGTTTTGCATTTCTACCCATCTTGTAGTGCAAAAACAAAGTAATTTCTAATTCAAATTAAGACATAATTTTTCTACGGACTCCAATTATACCAAATAAAAAGGATTTCTTCTTTATAAATATTTTATGTCTAAAATAACTTCTATTAAAATGTACATATGATATAAACATTTACTTCATAAAATTAATATATAAATGTAATAAAGAATTATCTGAAAGTTTTCATCTTTTTATGCATTTTTCTGTTGCACCTTCTCCCTCAGTTTTACTTTTATTCCACATATTTGCCATTTTTGACTGCCAGAATTTCCAGGATATGAATTGCTTCTGCTTACTCTGCTAGGAATTTTACTACCAACAGAGAACTTTACACTAACTCTCTCCATAATACATTTAGAACTCTTACATTTGATGAAAGAGTAATAATTAAACTATTATTTAATGAATTTAATGTGTGCTGCTTCACAAGGAGCTATTTCCACTTGAATTATTATGACCTAAGTGAATTTAAGAAGCGCTGGTGGCACAGTGGTTAAGCACTGGGCTGCTAACTGAAAGGTCAGTGGTTCAAACTCACAAACCTCCTTGGGAGAAAGATGTGGCAGTCTGCTCCCATAAAGATTTACAGCCTTAGAAACCCTATGGGGCTGTTCTACTCTGTCCTGTAGGGTCACTATGAGTCAGAATCGACTGGACAGCAACGGGAAGGGAATTTAAACTAAATCAAACCTGAGTCTGAATTGAAATAAAATACAATATGACTTAAATATATAAACTAACTACAAGTTTGTGTACCAGATGGGAGATCTTTAAAGAAAATTATTTGTGGGATGTATAGGAAAAGATAGGAGATTTAGGGCATTGAAGACATGTTCTGTTACTTTCTAGCTGAATGATCTTGGGCAAGTTACTTGACTACTGAACTTCTGGGTTTTGTTTTTTTCATTCTTTTTCTTTCCATTTATGAAAATGTTGGTGATATTAACCTTACAGAGTTGATATTAGAATTAAATGAGACAATACATTTAAAAATACATAGTGAAGTGCCTGATATAATTTCCTTCTTCTTCTCCTTGCATCAAATAGTGATTGCTCTCCAAATACAGAATACAAATACAGGATCACTCTATGGGACCAGACATGGTTTCACTCAGCTGTAATTATTGTGTCTGTGATACTATTCTTAATGTCTTCTGAAGAGTGTCTCTAACACAATGACTGTTGAAAATTCAAAACTAGTATGATGTTCAGTAATAAACCAGACTTTCAGAAATGTCTGATTAAAAGAATTAGTGTATGCTAAGCTCTTAGTATATTTTAAAGTTGAATAATTCAGAGTCATTACTTTTATTATTATATTTAATAAAAAGCTAATAAAAGATTTTCTTCACTGGAATGACTGAAAAAATTAACTGAAATTCATGCTTCTTTTCTGTTTAATTTTCAAAATCAAATCAAATTTCTTTCCCTTATTTTCTCCACAGAGTTAAGAGGCTGATCAATATAATGGTGCTTAACAAATGCTGAATTTTTTTTTGAAAAGTAGTTCTATAGAATGATAATAACCATGATTTATGAAGCAGTTTGATTCCAAATAGATCAAAGCTTTTTAACAGCATTTATTAGTCTGTGATGGTTTGCAGCATGTCAGGATAGTAGGAGCTAGAAGAGGATATTTCTTTTACTTTCTTCTTCTTATTATTTATTGTTGTCATTTAAATGAAGTTTACATTTCAACTTAGTCTCCCATACAAAAATTTATACCTACATTGTTATGTAACTCTGATTGCTCTCCCCATACTGTGACAGCACACTCCTCCTTTCCACCCCTGATTCCCCATGTCCATTCAACCAGCTCCTAACCCTCTCTGCCTTCCCATCTCACCCCAGACAGAAGCTGCCTGTTTAGACTCTTGTATCTTTTTGAGCTAAGAGGCACACTCCTCACGAGTATCACTTTATGTCCCACAGTCCAGTCCAATCCCTGTCTGAAGAGCTGGCCTCAAAAATTGTTTTAGTTCTGGGCTGATAAAGAATCCAGGGGTCATGCTTTCCAGGGTTCCTCCAGTCTCAGTCAAGCCATTAAGTCTGGTCTTTTTGCTAGAATTTGAGTTCTGCACCCCACGTTTCTACTGCTCCATCAGGGACTCTCTGTTGTGTGCCCTGTCAGGGTGGTCACCAGTGGTAGCTGGGCACCATCTAGTTCTTCTGGTCTCAGGCTGATGAAGTTTCTGGTTTATGTGGCCCTTTCTGTCTCTTGGGCTAATACTTTCTTTGTGTCTTTGATGGTCTTCATTCGCCTTTACTCCAGGTGGTTGGGACCAATCGATGCATCTTAGATGGCTGTTTGAAAGCTTTTAAGACCCCAGACGCCACTCACTGAAGTAGGACGCAGAACATTTTCTTAATAAGTTTTGTTATGCCAATTGACTTAGATGTCCCCTGAAAGCACGGTCCCCAGATCCCTACCCTTGCTACTCTGTCCCTTAAAGTGTTTGATTGTATTCAGGAAACTTCTTAGCTTTGGTTTAGTCCAGTTGTGCTGACTTCTCCTGCAGTGTGTGCTGTCCTTCCCTTCACCTAAGATAATACTTGTCTACTATCTAATTAGTGAATAACCCTCACCCACCCTCATAACCATCAAAGAATGTTTTCTTCTGTGTTTAAACCTTTTCTTGAGTTCTTATAACAGCATTCTTATACAATATTTGCCCTTCTGTGAGTGATTAAATTCACTCAGCATAATGCCCTCCAGCTTCCTCTATGTTACAAGATGTTACAAGGCTTCATCGTTGTTCTTTGTCATTGAGTACTATGCCACTGTGTGGATATACCATAATTTCTTTATCCATTTGTCCATTGATGGGCACCTAGGCTGTTTCCATCTTTTTGCTATTGTGAACAGTGCTGCAATGAACATGGGTGTGCATATATCTATTTGTGTGATGGCTCTGATTTCTCTAGGATATATTCCAAGGAGTGGGATAGCTGGATTGTATGGTACTTCTACTTCTAGATTTTAAGGAAGCACCAAATCGATTTCCAAAGTGGTTGTACCATTTTACATTCCCAGCAACAGTGTATAAGTTTTCCAGTCTCTCCACAACCTCTCCAGCATTTATTATTTTGTGTTTTTTGGATTAATGCTAGCTTTGTTGGGGTGAGATGATATCTCATTATAGTTTTGATCTGAATTTCTCTAATGGCTAATGATTGTGAGCATTTCTTCATGTGTCTGTTAGCTGCCTGAATATCTTTTTTGGTGAAGTGCCTGTTCATATCCTTGCCCATTTTTTAATTGGGTTATTTGTCTTTTAGTTGTTGAGGTTTTGCAGTATCTTGTAGATTTTAGAGATTAGAGGCTGATTGGATTTGTGTAGCCAAAAATATTTTCCCAGCCTATAGACTGTCATTTTACTCTTTCGGTAAAGTCTTTTGATGAGTATAATTATTTGATTTTTAGGATCTCCCAGTTATTTAGTCTCTCTTCTGGTGCTTGTGCATTGTTACTTATGGTTTGTATTGTATTTATGCCATGTATAGGGCTCCGAGCATTGTCCCTATTTTTTTGTCCATGATCTTTATCATTTTCAATTTTATATTTAAGTCTTTGATACATTTTGAGTTAGTTTTTGTACATGGTGAGAGATACGGGTCTTCTTTCAGTTTTTTGCAGATGGACATCCAGTTATGCCAGCACCATTTGTTAAAGAGACTGTCTTTTCCCCCATTAATGGATTTTGGGCCTTTGTCAAATATCAGCTGTTCATAGGTGGATGAATTTATGTCTGGATTCTCAATTCTGTTCCACTGGTCTATGTATCTGTTGTACCAGTACCAGGCTGTTTTGACTACCGTTGCGGTATCATAGGTTCTAAAATCAGGTAGTGTGAGGCCTCCTACTTTTTCTTCTTCTTGAGTAATGCTTTACTTATTCGGGGACTCCTCCCTTTGCATATGAAGTTGGTGATTTGTTTCTCTATCTCATTAAAAAATGCCATTGTAATTTGGATTGGGATTACATTGTACCTGTAGATTGCTTTGGGTAGAATTGACATTTTCACAATGTTGAGTCTTCCTATCCATGAGCAAGGTATGTTTTTCCACTTATGCAAGTCTCTTTTGGTTTCTTGCAGTAGTGTCTTGTAGTTTTCATTGTATAGGTCTTTCACATCTCTGGTTAGATTTATTCCTAAGCATTTTATCTTCTTGGGGGCTATTGTAAATGGTATTGATTTGGTGATTTTCTCTCCGAGGTTCTCTTTGTTGCTGTAGAGGAATCCAACCGATTTTTGTATGTTTATCTTGTACCCTGAAACTTTGCTGAAATCTTCTATTAGTTCCAGTAGATTTCTTGTGGATTCTTTGGGGTTTTCTGTGTGTAAGATCATATCATCTGCAAATAGAGCTACTTTGACGTCTTCCCTATCAATTTGAATGCCTTTTATTTCTTTTTCCATCCTAATTGCTCTGGCTAAGACCTCCAGCACAATGTTGAATAAGTAGTGATAAAGGGCATCCTTTTCTGATCCCTGTTCTCAAGGAGAATATTTTCAAAGTCTCTCCATTTAGGATGATGTTGGCTGTTGGCTTTATATAAGTGCCCTTAATTATATTGAGGAATTTCCCTTCTATTCCTATTTTGTTGAGTGTTTTTATCATGAATAGGTGTTGGACTTTTTCAAATGCGTTTTCTGCATCGATTGATAAGATCATGTGGTTCTTGTCTGTTGTTTTAGTTATGTGATGGATTATATTGATTGTTTTTCTAATGTTGAACCATCTCCGCATACCTGGTATAAATCCCAATTGATCACGGTGAATTATTTTTTTGATATGTTGCTGAATTCTATTGGCTAAAATTTTGTTGAGGATTCTTGCGTCAATGTTTATGAGGGATATTGGTCTGTAATTTTCTTTTTTTGTGGTGTCTTTACCTGGTATTGGTATCAGGGTTATGCTGGCTTCACAGAAGGAGTTTAGGAATATTCCATCCTTTTCTATGCTCTGAAATACCTTTAGTAGTAGTGGTGTTAACTCTTCTCTGAAAGTTTGGTAGAATTCTCCGGGTAAGCCATCTGGGCCAGGGCTTTTTTTTGGTGGGAGTTTTTAAATTGCCTTTTCAATCTCTTCTTTTGTTATGGGTTTATTTATTTATTCTACCTCTTTTTGTGTTAGTTTAGGTAGGTAGTGAGTGTCTAGAAATTTGTCCATTTCCTCTAGGTTTTCAAATTTGTTAGAGTACAATTTTTCACAGTATTCTGTTATGATTCTTTTAATTTCAGTTGGTTCCGTTGTGATATCACTCATCTCATTTCTTATACGGGTTATTTGCTTCCTCTCCTGTTTTTCTTTTGTCAGTTTGGCCAATGGTTTATCAATTTTGTTGATTTTTTCAAAGAATCAGCTTTTGGTCTTGTTAACTCTTTCAGTTGTTTGTCTTTTCTCTATTTCATTTAATCCAGCTTTAATTCTTAATATTTCCTTTCTTCTGGCTCCTGAGGGCTTCTTTTGCTGCTCTCTTTCTACTTGTTTCAGTTGTAGGGTTAATGTTTTGATTATGGCCCTTTCTTCTTTTTGGATGTGTGCATTTATTGTTATAAACTGACCTCTGAGTACTGCTTTTGCTGTGTCCCAAAGGTTCTAGTAGGATGTGTTTTAATTCTCGTAGGATTCTATGAATTTCTTTATTCCATCCTTACTTTCTTCTATAACCTTTTAGTTTTTGAGCAAAGTGTTGTTCAGTTTCCATGTGTTTGATTTTTTTTTTTTCCCTTGCTTTTTCTGGTGTTGATTTCTACTTTTATGGCTTTATGGTCAGAAAAGATGCTTTGTAATATTTTGGTGCTTTAGATTTTGTTAAGACTTGCTTTATGACCTAATATGTAGTCTATTCTGGAGAATGTTCCATGTGCATTGGAAGAGAAAGTATACTTGGATACTGTTGGGTGGAGTGTTCAGTATATGTCTATGAGATCAAGTTGGTTGATTGTAGCATTTAGATCTTCCACGTCTTTGTTGAGCTTCTTTCTGGATGTTCTGTCCTTCACCAAAGTGGTGTGTTGAAGTCTCCTACTACTATTGTGGAGCTGTCTATCTCTCTTTTCAGTGCTGTTAGAGTTTGTTTTAGGTATTTCGGAGCCCTGTCATTGGGTGGGTAAATATTTATTACAGTTATGTCATCCTGGTGTATTGACCCTTTGATCATTATATAGTGTCCTTCCTTATCCTTTGTGGTGGATTTTACTTTAAAGTCTATTTTGTCAGAAATTAATATTGCCACTCCTTCTCTTTTTTGAGTGTTGTTTGCTTGATATATTTTTTTCCATCCTTTGACTTTTAGTTTGTTTGTGTCTTTAAGTCTAAAGTGTGTCTCTTTTAGGCAGCATATAGATGGATCATGATTTTTTTTTTATCCAATCTGCCACTCTCTGTCTCTTTATTGGTACATTTAGTCCTTTTACATTCAGCATAATTATTTATAGGTATGAGGTTAGTGCTGTCATTTTGATGTCCTTTTTTGTGTGTTGTTGACAGTTTCTTTGTTCCACTTAATTTTCTGTGCTGAGTCATTTTTCTTTATGTATTTTTTTTTCATTTTTTTCATTGTTGTTGATTTTGTGTTTGCTGAGTCTTTATTTTTCTTAGTTTTTTTATTTTGACTTGTAGTATTGTTACTTTCCTTTGTGGTCATCTCTATATTTACCCCTATTTTTCTAAGTTTATACCAGTCTTTTATTTCTTTGTATTGCCTTAACTTCCTCTCCATATGAATAATCTATATCTACATTTTTTAAGTCCCTCTTTTTTGTTTTAATGTTGTCATCTTTTACATATTGACATCTGTTTCCCCATTTTCAGTGTTTTAGATTTGATTTACTTTTGTGACTTCCCTATCTAGGTTGATATCTGGTTGCTCTATCCTGTGTTCTAGTCTTGGGTTGTTATCTGATGTTACTGATTTTCTAACCAGAGGACTCCCTTTAGTATTTCTTGTAATTTTGATTTGGTTTTTGCAAATTCCTTCAACTTCTGTTTATCTGGAAATGCCCTAATTTTGCCAACATATTTGAGAGACAGTTTTGCTGGATATATAATTCTTGGCTGGCAGTTTTTTTCTTTCAAGGCTTTATATATGTCATCCCATTGCCTTCTTGCCTGCGTGGTTTCTGCTGAGTAGTCTGAACTTATTTTCATTGACTTTCCTTTGTAGATGACTTTTCATTTATCCCTAGCCACTCTTAAAATTCTCTCTTTATCTTTGGTTTTGGCAAGTTTGATTATAATATGTCTTGTTGACTTTCTTTTGGGATCTATCTTATGTGGGGTTCGATAAGCATTTTGGATAGATATCTTGTTATCTTTCATGATATCAGGGAAGTTTTCGGCCAACAAATATTGAACAAGTCTCTCTGTATTTTCTGTTATCCCCCCGCCCCGTTCTGGTACTCCAATCACTCATAGGTCATTCTTCCTGAAAGAGTCCCACATAATTTTTAGGGTTTCTTCATTTTTTTTTTTTTAATCCTTTTATTTGATTTTTCCTCAAATAAGTTGGTGTCAAGTACTTTACTTTCAACCTTACTAATTCTGACTTCCATTGCCTCAATTCTTCTCCTATGACTTTCTATTGAGTTGTCTAGTTTTGAAATTTTACTGTTAATATTCTGGATTTCTGATTGCTGTCTCTCTATGGATTCTCGCAGACTGTTAAATTCATCATTATGCTCTTATCTAATCTTTTTAATTTCCTCATTACATATTCTTCATTTTGCTTAATTTCCTTCCTAATCTCTTGAAGAGTTCTGTATATTAAACTTTCGTATTCTGCCTCCTGTAATTCCAAGAAATTTTTCTCCTCTGGAAAATTTCTAGATTCTTTATTTTGGGAGCTCGCTGAAGCCATCGTGGATTGCCTCTTTATGTGATTTGATATTGACTGTGGTCTCTAAGCCATCAATAGTTACTATATTTATTTATTTTATGTTTGCTTACTGTGTCCTAGCTTCTTGTTTTGTTTGATATGCCCAAATAGGCTGCTCATATGAGCTGGTTTGATTATTGGCAACTTTGAAGCTCTAATGTCCTGTCACCAGGTGGTTAGATCTGTTACTAGTTATGTGAGCTCAGGAGTCCACCCACTCCTCCTGTATGGATTCAGCTCAGGTGTCCAGGTAGATGGCCACCAAGTATGTGGTGTAGGCTCTCACCTACAGTCCTAGACAGGCATGGGTGATTGGTGTAGGCACTGGCATCTGGCTGCAGCAGGGGGACACACTCTGAGCAAGGTGGGGGCTGACAGCTGTCTCTGAGTGTCCAGAAGGAAGGCATATCCCTATTCCCTAGAGCGTGTAGGTGGGTGAGTTTTGCAGTCAGACTATGAGCCCAGTGCTGTTGGCTGTAAGTACTGGAGGGCACCTCTTATTCTTGGGCCCCTATCACAGGTGGCTAGGTCGCATGAGTGGAGCCACCAGTCCTCAGGCTCCTGATGTGGGTTGGTGAATACTTAATGGGCAGAGCAAAGTCAAATATCATGAACCTGCCATTTTACAGCTGAAACAGTTGAAGTTAGACTTCAGGTATATACCCTGTTGTACTGAGGTAATGGGGGCCTACACTGCTGAAATGGGCCCACACAAGTCCCTGCAGGGAGAAAGGCACTCAAAGTCCATGGATTCCTTATGCCTGTGCCTAGGCAAAGGAGGTGTTCCTACTCTGGGTTTCTGGCTTAGAGGAGCCAGTAGTTTATTTTTTCCCATTTGTTAATTTGTTCACTCTCCAAAACCAGGAGAATGGTTCAGGGCTACTGACAGATACTACTTCCGGTCCAGGGGACTCAGCACTTGCTGAAGCCGGTCTGGGACCCAGTGCAGAGCAGGGAGCAGAGAGGTAAATGAGAAAGAGGTTTTTCCTTAAGGGGGGTGTTTTTGATCCACGCGGTACTCCGTACTCAAGCACTTATCCTTCACCAATCGAGGGCTGCTTCTCACTGGTTCTGGGTAGCCGAGTAGACTCTTTGACACTAGGTCTCTACCGGTGCAGAAAACACACCTCCCAAGCACTGCTGCTTGCCTGCCTCGCCGGTCACCCATGAGGTGATCAGGCCTGAAGGGCTCAGGCTCTCGCCAGGTCAGGTCTGGCAACTCCTCGCTGCTTTTGAACTGTCTCTCCCTCCTCCTGCCACTCAGTCTGGTTCCTCAACTTTGCCTTAGATGTTCAGGGCTCCTAGACTGTCATATATAATAGATTCACTTGTTTTTTTTGGATCTTTGTTGTAAGAGGGTCCACCGGAAGTGTCTGACTACTCTGTCATCTTGGCCCTGCCTCTAGAATAAGATATTTCTTATGGCCATTTCTAAGAAAATTAAACCTATTCCTAAGTTTAGTTTAAAATTAAAATACTACACAGGAATTACCTTTTCCTGTGGAAACATCTTAAAATTAACCCTCATCATACACTGACCAAACCCAATAATTGAATGCTAACACTTATGAAATGTTCCTTGTGTAAGGCAGAGTTCTAAGAACTTTCTATGTAAGAACTAATTCATACTCATAACAGATCTTTGAAGTAAATATTATTAATCTCATTTTTCAGTTGAGGAAAGTAAGGAAGAGGGCTTAAGTAAAAAGCCAAATAGACATTAACTGATAGAGCTGGAAAAGTCTGGCTACAGAGACTTGCTCTTAACTGCTATATGATCACCAGCAAGGCATCTTATTTTTATTTTCATATTAATCCAAGAAGAGTTAAAGTTGTTAACAAAATCAATTTGACCACAGTGTTCAGGAAGGTAAGATAATTATATGGCCAGATATTTTAAGACAAAAAGCAAATAAAAAGCAAGGACTTCAGGAAAACCAGGTAAAGTACAGCTTACTTTCTCAATGACTCAATTTTTTTTTCAAAAAATATTTAGAACACTCTTCCAGCTTAACAAAACATATTTGTAGCAGATTTGGTTATGGTTCAATAGCAAAGTCAGTTTATCAGTTTGCTACCATCAAGTACTCTTGCAGTGAGTTTTTAAATGAAGCAGAATGAATAAATGAGGTATTTTAACAATATAGGCACTTTTCATCAGAGCAATAAAGTTAAGCAAACAAATAATAGTAACAACAACAAAACGCACACACAAAATATTTGCAACTGTGTATAATTTAACAGCACAACATTATTTCCTTAAACAATGAGAATAATCTCAGAGATTGAAAAAATTTATTTTAAAAGTATAAAATACATTTCAATTATGTATGAGTTTGTTGTTTTATACATAGTGACATTTCAGTAAGTATAAAGTTTATTCTTATTTCTTTGTCCTAATATTCATTCTGATTTTAATAAAATAAAGGATTACATATTATTTAATTACTACAGTATGTTGATTCTATTTTGGACACATCTACTAAGGTTATCAACATGTAACTATATTTCTCTTGGGATAAAATGTTTCTTTACTGACAAAATCTTTCAAATCAAAGCTAATCACTGCTTTGAGGAATTGCATGATATAGTCTAATACATGAGAAGATATTATGTACACATCATTCAAACAATATAAATTTCTCCTTAAAAATTGCCCTTGGTATATAAATTATATAGGTATAGTTGAATTTATATATTTAAAAAACTTTGATTTTAAAGACAAACTGTGGAATATAAATAAATCTTACTCTTTTATTAAAAATTAAAAATGAATTTCTTTGAGAAAAAGTAAATAATACTGAAACAAAATGATCTAAAATAATTTATAATGTAATGATTATTTAATATCTTCTGTATATGGAAAATGAATGTGAAATGCTTAAGTTACGTGGAAAACAATACAAATAAGAATAAAATAAAATTCCCCAGATTATATCATGTACAGTGTGATTAGAAAAGTGAACTGTTATTTCTAGGATTTTTTTTTTATTTTTTTCCTATTCATATTTTCCTTAAAAATTCTGGCAGTACTGTGTGTTTCCACTTCTAAGCTAAGTTAACAGATTTAGACAATAGAATATTCAGTTTGACTGTAGAGGCAAGTATATTGGATGAGCGTGGCAGAAGGACGACATTGAAAATCTAGTGAACAGACCAGCTATGAGGTTGTTGCAATAATCCTGTTGTGATAATTATTTTCCCAGCAAGTAGGAAATTGAAAATATTTGAAAGTAGTCTGGTGTTGTAAATGATCTTGAGCAATTGGACATTTAAAGACAGAAACAAAGAAAGAGAAAGTTTTAGAGAAAAAGGAAGAGTCCAGCTTTTGACATGTCAAGCTTGATGTATTCCTAGCAGGTCAACAGCAAGTTTCCAACAGGCAGGTGAAATTACATTTCTAACACTCAAGAAAGAGATCCTAGTTAAAGGAACTAATTTGGTGCTACTCAGCATATAAATAGAAGAAGATAGCTATTGATTAAGATCATCCAGAGAGTTTGTATGGCACAGTAGTTTAGTGCTCCGCTGCTAACCAAAAGGTCAGCAGTTCAAAGCCACTATCCACCCTGCAGGAAAAAGTTGTAGATAAAGATTACAGCCTTGGAAACCCTGTGGGGCAGTTCTACTCAGTCCAATAGGGATGCTATGAGTCAGAATTGAGTCGATGGCAAAGGGTCTGGTTTTGGTTTTGAAGAAAAGAGGAAAGCTACAGTCACTTAGATTTAAGGGCAGGCTAAGTAAAAAGAGATAGAAGATAGAAGGAATTAGGTTAAAAAAAAAATTAAAAGAAAATATAGGAGCCGTGTGATTTCATGGAAGCCAAAATAAGAGACCCACACTTGTCTGTCAGTTTGTCATACTGTGGGGGCTTGCATGTTGTTGTGATGCTGGAAGCTATGCCACCAGTATTTCAGATGCCAGCAGAGTCACCCGTGACAGACAGGTTTCAGCTAAGCTTCCAGACTAAGACAGACTAGGAAGAAGGACCCAGCAGTTTACTTCTGAAAAGAAATAGCCGATGAAAACCTTAAGATGAAGTTGTCGAGGATTTCATTTTACTTGGATCCACAGTCAACACCCATGGAAGCAGCAGTCAAGAAATCAAAAGGCACATTGCATTGGGAAAATCTGCTTCAATATTTAAAGTATTGAAAAGCAAAGATGTTACCCTGAAGACTAAGATATGCCTGACCCAAGCCATTGTATTTTCAGTCGCATCATATGCATGCGAAAGCTGGACAATGAATAAGGAAGACCAAAGAAAAACTGATGCCTTTGACTTGTGGTGTCAGCAAAGAATACTGAATATATCATGGGCCGCAAAAGAATGAATGAAAGAAGTACAACCAGAATGCTCCTTAGAAGCAAAGATGGTGAAACTACATCTTACATACTTTGGGCATGTTGTTACTAGGGATCAGTCCCTGGAGAAGGACATCATTCTTGGTAAAGTACAGGGTCAGTGAAAAAGAGGAAGACCCTCAACAAGATAGATTGACACAGTGGCTGCAACAATGGGCTCAAGCATAACAACAATTGTGAGCGTGGCGCAGGACCAGGCAGTGTTTCGTTCTGTAGTACACTTGGTCACTGTGAGTCTGAACCAACTTGACAACACCTAACAACAACAAAATAGGAGAGAGCTTCAAGAATGAGCAATAGTCAATTATAATAAGTGCTACCAAGCAGTAAAAGAAGATAAGGGTTAAAATTTATCTATTTGACTTCGCAGCGTCTATTGATCTTAGTGAATTCCATCACCTTGTCCCTGATATTTGGTAAAAGCACAATTGAGGGAAATAAAAAATCTTACTGTTTGTCATTATTTCATAAGCAAGGGGTGGAGAGTACTCGAAAATGATACACAGCACTATATTTTACTTGAGGCTTATTGCCTTTGACAATCTATATGACATCCCATTTGGGTGGGAATAAGTTATTGGTTTTCTATCTCACTTCATTTTTTTGACTTAGCCCTGAAGGGGTGATGGCAGGTTTCTGTCTTGACTCCATAGAAGCTGCCTATGGATCATTGCTTTTCACCTGGGTGCTACGTTCCCCTCTTCATTCCAACTCACAAGTATCTTATTTTCAAAAAAATACTTATGTACTTCACCTCTACCTTCTTTCCTCTACAACTTTCAACTCTGTTCTCATTTATTTCTCTCCCTTCCTGTTTTCATGTAGTGAATGCTGTGGTGAACAACCCTGATTTCCTTTCTGAGTGGCAGGAGCAGTTCTATCTCAGAGTTGAATCCCTCTCCACCAATTCCCTTAAAAGAATAGACTCTTAGGTACAGGCTTCTAAGCTAACATTGCTTAAGCAACTTTCAGGCTATACCGATGTGCTGAGTCAAGATTTCAGGGATCTTCTGATTCCGGAAGAAAATATATTTCATGAAACAGACTACTTGACCCATTAACAGCATACAATATTCCATTGGAAAATTGCTCATCACTGAATCAAACTCAAGAACACTCCTAATTTCCCTGTGATCTCACTGATGGCTCAATTATTTCCTTTGCCAGGGTATACAAAAAAAAAACAAAGCAAAACAAAAACCAAACCCATTGCCATCAAGTTGATTCCAACCTAGAGCGACCCTATAGGACAGAGTACAACTGCCCCATAGAGTTTCCAAGGAGTGGCTTGTGGATTCGAATGCTGGCCTTTGGTTAACAGCCAAGTTCTTAACCACTGTAACATCAGGGCTTCATCAAATGTTTAATTGTTAGCATTTCTTAGGAATTAGTACAGGCCCTCTTCTTTTTTCCTTCTCCTGTATCTAAGTATTTCTATTTGGGTATCAATTAGCATCTGACACTTAATATGTTCAGTGTCAAACTCCTACCTTTATTTCCCTTTCTACCTTGTTCTAACTCACCTGAAAATTCTATTCTGCCTAAGCTGTTGGACTTAATGAAGGAGACTTGGTTGCACAGTGGTTAAGCCCTTGGCTGCTAATGCAGAAATTGGCAGATCGAACCCACCAGCAGCTCCACGGGAGAAAGACGTTGCAGTCTGCTTCCATAAAGATTACAGCCTTGGAAACCCTATGGGGTAGTTTTATTCTGTCCTATAGTGTCACTGTGAGTCAGAATCGATTTGACTACATGAATTTGCTTTGGTTTTGGTTGAACTCAATAAACAGCATTAAGTTCCAGCATTGTGATATTTGGAAACCTACTTGGTCTTTTTGTGCCTCAATGATCTCATCTGTAAAATAGTCAATAGTATGCTGAAAGGGCTAAATGAAATAGTACATGCAAAACAATTAACATATTGTCTAATAAATAGACTACAATTCATAAGTGCTGGTGTTACTACTATTATTAATAATTGTGAAAACAAATGGAAAGAAGCATTTGAAGGGTAGGGATTGTCTTAATTCTGCTGAAATCTAAGAAATGCTAGATAAGAAATTTAGCATAATGAAGACAGAAAATTATAAATCCAAAATGCTAAATTCATGAGAAATTTTATTGACTCAATGAGGTTTAGTACTACAATGGTGTGGAGTGAGATACCTAGGTAGAGATTTCAGAATGGACGTAGAGTGTAAATATACTTGTCTCATTTGTCTCAAATAATCCGAGAAGCTGGACTATATGAAGAACAGGGCAGCAGGATTGGAGGAAGACTCATTAACAACCTGCAATATGCAGATGACACAACCTTGCTTGCTGAAAATGATAAGGACTTGAAGCACTTACTGATGAAGATCAAAGACTACAACTTCAATATGGATTACACCTCAACATAAAGCAAACAAAAATCCTCACAACTGGACCAATAAACAACATCATGATAAAAAGAGAAAACATGGAAGTTATCAAGGATTTTTTCTTACTTAGATTCATAATAAACTCCCATGGAAGTAGCAGTCAAGAAATCAAGCAATGTATTGCATTGGGCAAATCTGCTGCAAAACCAAATCCACTGTCATTGATTCAATTCCAACTCATAGTGACTTTATAGGAGAGAGTAGAACTTCCCCAATAGAGTTTCCAAGGCTGTATATCTTTACTGAAGTGGACTGCCACATCTTTCTCTCGCTGAGCAACTGGTGGGGTCTAACCGATGACCTTTTGGTTAGCAGCAGACTACTTTAACCATTGAGCCACCAGGACTCTTTTCTGCTGCAAAAACAAAAACAAACAGAAAAATTGAAAATAACCTCCTTAAAATCTTAAACAGCAAAGATGTCACTTTGATGACTAAGGTGCGTCTGATCCAAGCCCTGATATTATCAATTGCCTCATATACATAGAAAAGCTGGACAATGAAAAAAACAAGAAACAAAGAATTGATGTATTTGAATCATGGTGTTGGTGATGAATACTGAATATACATGGACTGCCAAAAAATGAACAAATATGTCTTGGAAGAAGTACAGCCAGAATGCTTCTTAGAAGCAAGGATGTTGAGACTTTGTCTTGCTTACTTTCGCCATGTTATCAGGAGGGTCCAATCCCTAGAGAAGGACATTGTGCTTGGTAAAGTAGAGGGTCAGTGAAAAACAGGAAGACCCTCAATGAGATGGACTGATACAGTGGCTGCAACAATGGGCTCGAACATACCTTCTATTGTGAGAATGGCAGGGGACCAAGCAACATTTCATTCAGTTGTACATAGCGTAACTATGAGTCAGAACTGACTCAGCAGCACCTAACAGTAACAACAAAAACACTTGTGGATACTTAGCAAAAGACATCTATTGCAGTGAAGGCCGTCAATACACGAGTGGACAAAAATGACAGATTCTGAAGATGTGAGTCAGACCCTTTTCCCAGCCAACCCAGAGCTTGCCCAATGCATTCAGATATAAAATGGCCATGATGGTACAGATATGGGCTCCCATTGGCTCAGAAACATGGGTTTATCTTTACCAAGGCTGAACTGGCTACTGTTACAGCTCAGTGTCACACTTCCCAATAGCAGAACCAATACTGAGTCCCTGATATGGCACCATTCACCAGTGGTCAAGCTGACTAGTTACTGGTTAATTGATTATATTTGCACCATTCCATAATAGAGCTGGTGAAAAAAAAAAATGTCTTCAATGGAATAGATAAGTAACTAGATATATATTTTTCTTCCTTACTCATAATTTGTCTGCTAAAACACACGATCTATGGACTTATAAAATGCTTTATCCACTATTATGGCATTCTGCAAAACGTAACTTTTGATCAAGAAACTCACTTTATAGTTATATATATATAGCATGAGCTTATGGCCATGGAATACATGGGTATTAGTCATGCCAGCACTCACAGCAACTGGCCTAATAGAAGGGTAGAATGACCTTCTAAATAGTGGAATGGACTACAGTTGCATCACCAGTTGAGAAGTAAGAATGAAAGTACAAAGTTTTATCTTTAAAGGTAAAATAAGCTATTACGGTCAAGTCAGCTTTGACTCATAGTGAACCTATAGGACAAAGTAGAACTGCCACCCTAGGGTTTTCAAGGCTGTAATCTTTAGTGAAGCAGACTGCCACATCTTTCTCTAGCAGAGAGGTTCAAACCACCAACCTCTCAGTTGTCACCCAAGTGCTTTAACCACTGCACCATCAGGGCTCGTAGGTATTTTAAACCAGCAACCAGTACATGATACTCCATGTTGAGGTGGGGAACCCCACAAACAGAAAACATTAAGGTTCTTTCTGGCAACAAATGAAACATGAAATAGAAACTGAAAGAGGGACATTATAAATGTCAACTAAAGGCTCAGTGTATCGGTGGCCTCCAGTCATCCATACCTCCTGGTATTCACACCATTGTGTTGTTTCCTCAACATTGATGGTAGGCTTGGCTCTACAAATCCCTTTGGCTACATGAGACATTAGCCAGTAGGTATACAGAGCTTTCATTTTGGGCTTAAATTCTCTTGAAATCCTCCATTGAACCACTCACTTTGCTGTAAAGTATCTCTGAGAAAAATACTGAACGAAGAAAGGTACTCTGGTGATATTTCCTGAATGAAGAGAGCCATTTTAGTTATTCTAGCAGAGATTGAGCTCCTAGCTAAACGAACTTGCATGAAGAAGCAAGGAGCAAAAAACCAAGAGACTGAGCCCAGTCAACACAAAGATTCATGAAAAGTAACAAAGAGAAGAGGAATAACTTGCAACACTGCAAATGAAGCCAAGGAATACCTGCAACTACAGGAAGCTAGTAGAGAAGGATGGAACAAATTTTTCCTTTAAAGCCTCAGAAAGAATCACCAAAGCCAATAACCTGATTTCAGGTTCACAGACTCCAGAACTATGAAACAATAAACTTCTGTTATTTAAAGCCACCCAGTTAGTGGTGTTTTGTTATGGCAGACTTAAGAAACCAATACAATTTTTTAGTACTGGTAAGTGGGGTGCTGTTGTAACAAATACCTAAAAATGTGGAAATGGCTTTTGAATTGGGTAATATGCAGAGGCTGGAAGAGATTTGAGGTGCTTGATAGAAAAAGTGTTGATGCCTTGAAGAGACTTGGTAGAATTATAGGTATTAAGGGCAATTCTGATGAGGGCTCAGGAAGAATTGAGGAGAGCTGTAAAGAAAGTTTCTATTGTTATTGTGATGATTAAGGTTATGTGTCAGCTTGGCTAGGCCATGATTCTCAGTGGTTTGGCAGATACTGTGTAACCATCCTCCGTTTTGTGATCTGATGTGAGCAGCCAATCAGATCAAAGGGGAGTTTCTTTGCGGGTGTGGCCTGTATCCAAAATGCATGGATGTTCTAGCAAAACTCACTTTCTCTTGATCCTGCATTTGTCTCTTCATCATCTGACCTCTAGTCGTTGGGACATGAGCCAGCAGCCTGCCACCCGACCTGCAGATTTTGGATTTGGCAGCTCCTATAACCCCATGAGCCAGCAGCCAAAAGCCTGCGGCCTGACCTATAGATTTTGAGTCTTCGGCCCCTGCTACTATGTGAGTTAGGAGAAGCATTCAGCCTGCTGCCGATCCTCAGATTTCTGACTTGCCAGCCTCCACAATTGCAGGAGTCATTTCCTTGAATTAAATCTCTCTAGGTATATTAATGGACGCCTGAGGGTGCAATGGTTAAAATCTTCGCTGCTAACCAAAAGGTCAGCAGTTCAAATCCACCAGTTACTCCTTGGAAATCATATGGGGCAGTGCTATTCTGCCCTATGGGATTGCTACTGGGTCTCTATGAGTTGGAATCAACTTGACAGCGATGGGTTTGGTTTTTGGTGTTTTTATATACTTATACATAAGCTTCACTGGTTTTCCTCCTCTAGAGATTCCAGCCTAAGACATTTACTACTAGAAGTGGTTCTAGAGGAACAAAATCTTAAGGATGAGTTTTTTGAATTGGTTCTCAAATCTGGCTAGTCTTAAAGATATCAATGACTCTATCACCAGTAGTAAAGAAGCATGAGGTGGTGATAGAAATACACAAAATATCACCACCACTGGATCAAATATTTGTGAGATACAAGGCTTTGGTGACTGCATATTTGATACTTTACTACAATTTCATCAGATTGAGAAGTATAAGGAAGCTGGGTGGTTGTCCCTACTTTTGCTAGACAAAGTGGTGAAAGGAAGGGATAAGCTCAAGGCTTCAGAGTCACAGCTCAAGTGCTGCATACAAGGCCTGAAAGCTGCCATTTGTGCCATGAAGGAAAGCTTTATTTCTTGTAGTAACAGAACTGATATTGCCAAAACCAAATCCAGAGTCTTATTATAAGAGTGGCTGAAATACAACACCAATTGAATTCCCAACCTCAAGTGATGTCTGAAGTTAAAGTTAAAGTGAGGGCACTGATTGGGAAGAAAAGGGATACTGTATCTTGGGAGGGGGATGTATGAGCAGATAATCAGGAAACTGGGGACGTTGAGCTTCTAACTTCCATTGAGTCACTCCTGCCAACAAAACCAACTCCCTTACTCCCATCTGAAGAGATTATTCCATCTTTGTCTGCTAAACCACCCTCCCTAGTAAAATCATTATCCTTTCCACCCTTGTCTGATGAGACTAACTCAGTCATGTCCTGAAGAGTCATTGTCTGAGGTATCTCCTGGGGCAGCACCTGAGGCATTGCCTGGGGCAGATGCCTTACAAGCCATTGTTAAATGTCCCCGGGACGCAATACATCCACCGATTTTTGATTCTGTACCAATAACTACACTTCAGTCCCAGCAAGCCCCAAGTACAAAGGGTGAAGAAGGTACGCTCCACTCCAAAACAACCACTTGATTTTTCTAATATATACAAACAGAAACCTGGTGAATATGTGTGGGAATGGCTACTAAGGATAATGCTGCAAGGAACATAAAGTTGGATCATCCTGAATTTATTGATATGAGCTCACAAAGCACAGATTCTTTACACAATGTTTCAACTCGAGGGGTTAGAAAAGGATGTAATACAGTCAGACACCACATAATATCCATTTGGGCAACATAAGATTCTAATAGAGTTCAGGAATCCATATCAGAGAATGAAATGCAGCAGATTCAGGCATGTGGCACTCAACAATCACAATGATGCTGAAAAACAAAGAAAAAATTATCCAAGCTGTTAAACCATAAGCTCCACCAAAAGCTACAAGACTAACAAAATGCCAGAGGGACCTATATCAGATATGGAGAAATTGCTAATGAAGTGGATTGAGAACCATACACAAAACTGAATCCCTCTCAGCACGTTGACAATCACTGCTAAGGCATAAAGCTTGTTTGAGATGCTTAAAGAAAAAGCAGGACCAAACTACAGTATCGAGTTTAGCGCTAGCTCAGGGTGGTTCAAGTGTTTCCAACAATGTTTTTCAATGCATAATGTGAAAGTGAGTGGTGAGTCTGCAAGTGCTGATGCAAAGGCAACAGAAGAATTTGTTGAAATCCTAGGTAAACTAATTGTAGAGGGAGGTTGTTTGCCCCAGCAAATTTTCAATACAGATAAAACCTCCTTTTTCTGGTAGCCAATGCCTGAAAGGACCGTGATCCATAATATGATGTTCTCACAACATCCAGATCATATGACGTCCTATTTCACATAAGGTATGGTGGACATTAAGTGATTCATGACTGTAGTTTATTTGGTTGGTTCAGTGAAGCATGGATTAAGCAGTGGCCTATACTAAGTCAAGTTGAAATGCCAGAACTGCCTTGGTATACTGTAGAAGATAAGTATCCAAAAACTTAGGAAAATTGGCATGTTGTAGTGGATTTATCAGGTTAAACCGACTGACACACCTGTGGAGTGCCCAGAGGACACGCCTTTTACCAGAATGGTGAGGAATAAATTTGGGAAGGGAACTTGCAGCATTCTTGAAGGCTGCTGTGATAATTATTTTATGTAAGACATGATTTGACAGTGGAAACTGCCCTAACTGAATTAACTGGTTAAGTGCTACCGCTGCTAACCAAAAGGTCAGCACTTCAGATCCAACAGCCGCTCCTTGGAACACTACGGGGCAGTTCTACTCTGTCCTATAGGGTTGCTATGAGTCAAAATTGACAGCAATGGGTTAACTACAATGGGGCTAATTGGATCCTGGGGTGGTAGGGGCTAAGTGATGGCACTCAATAGACAAAGACAAGGTGAGCATGGTAACCATAATGGACAGCGGAATCAAAGCAGTAATCAAAATAGTCTGACTTGTATGGACATACGGCATTGCCTACTTAGTCATGTTGTCCCTGGGAGTGAAAGAAATGTGATATCTACTAACTTTTACTTGATTTGTACAAGCAGTAGTATTCTAGGTCAAGTGAAAGGCAGTCTAACTCAAATTGCCAGAATAGAGAGTCACAGCCCCTTAGTCATTTCCCAGATATGAACCAGTTTACAGACCCATGACCCCTTTAATGACGAGAAGGCTGGATCCTCTCGAGGACAGACCGCACCACACTGCCAAAATTTATAATTTTAGTCTTTCTCCCAGCCTTCCCCAAAGGGATCTATGGTCTTTTAGAAGAGTGACTGTTCACTGGTGGAAAGGAAATAATCAGATTTTTCAGAGGGTACTGGACACTGGCTCTGAATTGACACTAATTCCAGGCGACCCAAAACAATGCTGTGGCCCACCAGTCAGAGTGGGGGCAGATGAACGTCAGGTTATTAATGGAGTCTTAGCTCAGGTACATCCTTCCAGAATGCATAATTGGAATAGACATACTCAGAAACTGGATCCCTGACATGTGGAGTAAGGGCCATTATGGTAGAAAAAGCCAAGCGGAAGTGGTTAGAACTACCCCTACCCACTTAGTGTTTGTGTGTGTGTGTGTGTGTGTGTGTGTGTGTGTGGTGTGTGTGTGTGTTTACAGTCTGAACTACATCCTGGGATCTCCTGGTTGATTTTTTTTTACATATATTGTTCCACTTCTTGTTATTTAAAGTTCTATTGGCTTTGTGAATGCCTAGCATCATTTGTACACCACAAATTCATTTTGACAATAGATTTCACTTTCCTTAAAATGAAAGCAATAAAACTGCTTTAACACAATTAAACAGTTGAAAGAACTAAAAGGAGAAATAGACAAATTCACAATCATAGTGACAGACTTCAACACACCTCTCTCAACAGCTGATTGAAGAAGCAGACACAACATTACTAAAAACAAACAAAACAAAACAAAAAACCACAATCGGATTAATACAATTAAAAACTTGCTGTAATGTATATATATATATATACTGCTCTGCCCTTAAGAATGACAGAATTTGCATTGTTTTCAGGTGTACATGGGACATTTACAATAGGCAGTCACATATTTGGCCATTAAAATCCCCAGCAAAATGGTCAACTTTCACTCATACAAAGATGAGAATGTAAGGGAGCGTGGAAAACTAGATCGATAGAAATGGAACAATCAGAATGCAAACAGTGAGAATTTCCACACATTGTGAAGAATGCAACCAACGTAAAACAACTTGTGTAAAACTTTTTTAATGGGAACATAAACTGCTGTGAAAACCTTCACTTAAAACACAATAAAATATTATTAAAAAAAAAAACACTCAGCAAATGTCATAAGGTTGAAATATTTCAAAGAACATTCTATTAACAGAATGCTACTAGTTTATAAGAAGTTATTAATTTATAACTAGACAATATCTAAATCCTTAATAATAAAAGCATACCTACAAATTATCTATGTGTAAAAAAAAAATCAAAATAAAAAATTTTGTATATGTTAAATGACGGTAATGAATATACACTAAAACAAAACCTGTGAAATAAAAATTAATCCATTCATGATGTTATTGCTGTTAGCTGTCTTTGATTTGGCCCCCAACTGATGGTTATCCCATTCATAACAGAACAAAATTTTGCTCAATCCTATGCCATCCCAATGATCCGTTGTGGATCAGACCATTGTGATCCACAAGGTTTTAATTGGCTGATTTCCAGGAGTAGATCACTAGGCCTTTCTTCCTAGTTCATCTTACTCTGGAAGCTCCACTGAAACCTGTTCAGTGTCATAGCAACATGCAAGCCTCCACTGGTAAGCCTCCACTAACAACTAACAGATGGGTGGTGACTGTGCATGAGGCGCATTGGCCACGAACTGATTCCAGGTCTGCCACATGGAAGGCAGGAATTCTATCACTGAACCACCAATGCCTCATATAATGCAGTTCATAGAGGATATTTATAACATTAAATACATCTATTAGAAAAGACAAAATGCTATAAAGCTTTTATCTCAATAAACTAAAGAAAAAAGAGTAAAACAACATGAGAATAGAAGGAAATTGGTATTAAAGGTACAAATAAAAATCAGTGAAATATAAAATGATCATACAGTAGAAAAAATTTACAAAGCCATAGTCAGTTCCTTGAAAAGTTTGAAACAATAGATAAATACATGGCAAGTCTGAATTAGAAAGATTAGAAGAAGACAAAGAGAATGAGAAAACACCAGGAATGAAAAAACAAAACCCATTGCTGTTGAGTATGACTCATGGCAACCCAATGTATTGCAGAATAGAACTGCATATAGGGTTTTCCATGCTGTGACCTTTCGGAAGCAGATCTCCAGGTCTTTCTTCCTTGGTGCCTCTGGGTGGGTTTGAACCACCAACCTTTCTGTTGGCATTCAAGCACATAACCATTTGCGCCACCCAAGAATGAAAACGGACAGACATTTACAAGCATCTAAAATATAACAGGAGAACATTATGCGTGACTTGCCAAGATTTTTGGAATGATGCTGTTATGGACAAAAACTTTAAACAAAGCAACTTACCAAATCAAATAAAAGAATAATGTAAAAATTGGCACAATCTAGTAGCTATTAAATCAATTAATTTTCATTAGAAGTGTCCTCACAAAGAAATAATATATTTAAGAAAATATGGACTACACCTCTATACTATAAATTTCAAACATTAGTGTAAGAAACTTAAAAAATTAAATATATGAGAAGATATGATATGTTTATCAATTGAGCAAGTAATATTTAAATAAGTTAGTTATCCCCTAATTGATATATACATTCAATGCAAAACCAAAAATATACAAGCAGATAGTTTGTGTGCATGTATATATGTATATATGGAAATCTTCAAGACTTTTGCTAAAATTTATATGGAAATGTTTAAAAGACCCGAATAACTGTAGTAGATTGTTCTCAAAGATGTCAGATCTGTCCCTTCCGTTTTTGCTTGAAATATGTCTTAACCAGTTCATCTCGATATGTAGGTCTATATTCCCTCCTCTTAAAATTGGGCTAAACTTGTGATTTCTTTTGACAAATAGAATAAATCCGAAGTGGTAAAACTAGACTTTAAGGGATTTTGAAACTTCCACTTTTGCTCTCATGGAATCTGACTTAAATTTGTCCTGTCCTGAGAAAGTCAAGGATAAACGATCAGCCCAGCTGTCCTATCTGTCCCTGCAGAGCCCAGCCCCCAATTGATCCAATGGTATTAGTGAACCTAACAAAGCAGCTGAGATACAGCACTGCCAATCTACAGTTCATGAGAAATTAAGGAATAATATTACTGTTTCAAGCAAATATATTTTGCATTGTTTTGTCATGCAGACAAAAGACAACTGATACAATTCCTAAGACAATCTTAAAGGAGGACAGAAATTGATGACATCTGGTACCAAATATGAAGATATTTATAAACACCAATTATAAAATTCTAGTAATTTATACAGTGTTGTATTGGCACCAGTGGAATATACTAGATTGATTAGAAACTGATCAGCACACATCATCAATTTATGATGAAGGAGAAACAGCTATATCTTTGCCAAAGGATTTTTTCAGAATGTTGTATAAACAGAATATCCATATGAAAACAGATTTTAATCACTACCTCACACCATACTCAAAAGTCAAATATAAACGGATTGTAGATCTAAATATAAAAGGTATAACAATAAAGTTTTAGAATAGAAAACAGGAAAAAAAATCTTTGTGGTATTTTAGTAGGCAAATATCTGAGAACACAAAAAGCACTAATTACGAAGAAAAAATCATATATTTATCTGAATTAACATTGAGATTTTCTGTTCATCAAAAGACACTATTGAGAAAATAAAAATCTTATGAGACAAGATACTTATAATGCATATATTTTACAAAAAAAAAAAAAAACCTATCCAGATTATACATAGAATTCTTGCAATTCAATAAGAAAAATTTACACAACCCAGTAAAAATCCGAGAAAAACAGACACTAAAGATAATATTCAAATGGGTGATGAGTACCTAAAATTATGTCCAATGTTATCAGGCTTCAGGGAAATAAAATTCTAAAAGCATGGTTAAGATCCCTAGGTAGCACAGATGGTATGTACTTAACTATTAACTTAAAGGTTGGAGGTTCTAACCCATGCAGCAGTGCCGTGAAAGAAAGACCAGGAAATCTGCTTCCATAAAGATTATATCCAAGCAGTTATGGAACAGTATTACTCTGTAATACTTAGGGTTGCCATGAGTTGAAATTAACTCAATGGCAACATGTCACCCATCAAAATAACCGAAATTAAAAGATTTATAACACTAAGTGTTGGTGAGGATGTGGAATAGAAACCCTGGTGGCAGAGTGGTTAAGTGCTACAGTTGCTGACCAAAAGGTCAGCAGGTCAGATCCACCAGGCACTCCTTAGAAACTCTATGGGACAGTTCTACTCTGTCCTATAGGGTTGCTATGAGTCGGAATCTACTCACCGGCAATGAGTTTGGTTCGTTTTTTTTTTTCTCAAATTGCTAGTGAATGTATAATGGGAAAGCTACTTTAGAAAACTCATTAGTATCTATCAAAGGTAAACAGTTATATAGTCAATGACCCCAAAATTTCATTCATTTTTGGGATATACTGACCAGAATTGAATGTCATGTCTGGAAAATAACAAGTAAAAGAATATTCATAAAAAATTTAGTAGTAATCAAGAAAAAAACTACTCAAATGTGCATCAATAATAGGATGAGTAAATAAACTGTAATGTATTCACACAATGATGTGCTATTCAGAATGGATAAACTATACCCTTATACAACTTTATGGATGTGCTAACAAAAATAATGTTGAGTTAAATAATCCACATATTGTATGGTTCAATTTATACACAGTATAAGGAAATAGGGAAAGCTAACTATGCTTCTTACAAGTCAGGGTTATAGTTCCCTTTGGGAACAAAATGGAATGGTTCAAAACGATGCTTCTATGGGTGCTGTTAATATTCTGGAGTGTTTTTGTTGTTCTAGGAGCTGATCTTACAGATGTATTTACTTTGTGAAAAAATCATCAAACTATACACATATCAATATACATTACATGTATATTATCTTCATTTGTATTATACTTAGTCACAAGTTTTAAAATACTAAAAAGTAAAAACAAATGAACTAGAACAGTTGTGAGAAGAAAACTGAAGTAACAGGTTTCCAAATCAAAGAAATTCAGGACTTTGAACATGAAAAGACACTAGAAAGTCTATGAATAAAATTAAAGGGTACATGAAAAAATGTCCCAGAAATCCATATAGTGATGTCAGAGATTCCAAACATCCTGTTTGGTTGTATCTATCTCCCATTATCTACTGTCATCTCCCCCTAACCACAGACTTAGTCTTTTCTCAATTTCTAAAATCCATTTTGTAATGCAAAGAAGTCAAGGATTCTAAGCTTTAAAATTTGGAACATAAGTTGACCTTGAAAACATGTCATAAGATGTACACAAGATGTATATAATTCCTGAAATTAGATACATATATTGTATATTAATAATTAAAAAGCTATGGAACCGGATTTATTTATTTTCCATTTCTCCCTTGGATCTCTGAAGTTCCACTGCAAACCCTTGCCTATTCTGCTTTCTGGTTAAATTCTGTTTTTCATCTTTCCCAATAAACTGTTTTCTAAATAAGTTTAGGACTGTTTACCTATATGCATTATATTTCAGGATGCTGAGAAAAACTGTGAATAAAATTTTGAAGCTATTTTTGATGATCTATGAGAAATCATGTAGAAAAAAATGTGAGGATATAAATGATCATTATCATTTCAAATTGTCATGAAACCAATTAATGGCAAGTCTAGCAAGTTCTAAAACATGTTATGACATTGATATAATATTATTTTTAAAGGAGACAAGAGACTGACATAACAGAAAGTTGTGATTTTACTATATTATCTGGGATTTTCCAAGTCATTTGACAAATATTTTTATGTGTAGAAGATAATGAAATAAAACTACCTTTAGAAATAATTATGTGGATTTGTAATCTACTACGTACACTAAAAGAAAAAGCTACCTTCAATTGAAATAAAATCCAGGTGCTTAAAGGCAGATGCAAGGGAAAAAAGAAAAAACTATTACTAGTTAGGATGACCTGGACACAGCTGTCTTCAGTTTCTGCTCAGTATTTACTTACTGTCTTAGGCTGTGTTCTCTAGAGAAGCAAAACCAGTAACGCGTATAAATATATACAGAGAGAGATTTATATCAAGGAAATGGCTCATGTGGTGGTAGAGGCTGGAAAGTCCCAAGTCCTTTGGACAGGCTGGAGGCTTCTACTGACTCACGTAGCTGGAGGGGCTGGTGACCTCAAGACTGGCAGGTCAGACAGCAGGGCTCTGATTCACAGGCCATGGAGACTGACAAATCCCAAGATCAGCAGGCAAGATGGCAGATAAGCAGCTAGCTCAAGTCCCAAGAACCAGAGGCCAGATGAACAGGAGTCAGCTGCAGGATCCAGAGTGAGCAAAAACCCATAAGCCTTGCCAGAAAGTCCACCTATATTGGATTCAGGCCACATCCCCAAGGAAACTCCCTTGCAACTGACTGGCTACTCAGAGCAGATCTCATCATGAAGGTAATCACATCATATCAGATCTTGACATGGAGATGATTACATCATTATATGACTGCCAAACTACATCATAACTGCCAAACCACTGAGAATCGTGGCCCAGCCAAGCTGACACATAACCTTAATGATCACACTGACTACTGATGTTTTCAGCATGTTGTAGTCAAAAGTGTTTTTGACTGCTTGCCTTGTAGTAAAACCCCCCTCCACTCTCATTAGTAATAGGGTCTACCACCAACCAGACCACAAAGATGGGCACCTAAACTAGAATTGGACAATCATACTATCCCATCTGATTGTCTGAATAATTTTTTCAGCAAGTATTTAAGCTCCTTTCATCCCCCACTTCCATGGAAGAAGTATATGATATTTGGCTTGACCATGTAAATTGCTTTGGGCAATAAGATGCTACTGGAAGAGACATGAGCAGAGGTTTAAAATATTCTTACAAGGATATATATAGTTGTTGTTGCTTCTTATGTGTGTGTGTGTTTGTGTGTGTATTTTTTCCCTGTGAAGGTCAGACCTTGTATTAACTGCTGATTCAAAGAGTATAAAAGATACATGGGGCATAACTGAACCAACCTATGGCTTGGAGCCATGCACAGCAGAGCAGAGCATAGCTCAGCCACCCTCAGCTGAACTGGAAATGGATGAGCAATAAATAAATGCTTAGAGGGGGATATTATTATGTTCCTGAGTGTTTTGTTAAACTGCCAAGAAGTTATTAACAAGGTATTGGCTTCTGGCATAACAAATATCTAAAATATGTGTGTAATGGTTAATGTTATGTGACAACTTGGCTAGGTCATCATTCCCAGTATCGTGTGGTTGTCCTCCATTTTGTAATCTGATATACTTATCCTTCATTTTGTAATATTATGTAATTATCCTCCATTTTATGTGTTGTAAACCCTAACCTCTATATGGTAATGAGGCAGGATTAATGCGGTGTGTACTTTGAATCACAACCTTACAAGATTGCATCTCAAATCTCACTCTTACTCATGTCCCACCCTTACTCAAGTCATGCGTTACTCAAGTCACACACTTACTTAAGTCATGTCCTTACTCCTTCAGGATGTGACCTGCATCCAATATATATATGGATGCTCTGGCAAGGCTCTCCCTTGCTCTGAATCCTGCATCCAGCTCATCATCATCTGACCTTCAGTTCTTGGGACTTGAGATAGCAGCCTGTTATCTGGTATTCATCAGCTTCTGCAGCCCTGTGAGCCAGTTGCCTTCCATCTGACCTGCCTATTTTGGAATTTGCCAGCTTCTGCAGCCCCATGAGCCAATAGCCTGTTATCTGACCTGCAATTGTGAGTTCATCAGCCCTGCAACCACGTGAGTCAGGAAAAGCCTCCAGCCTGACACCCAACTCACAAATTTGGGACTTGCCAGCCTCCACAACTGTGTGAGCCATTTCTTTAATATAAATCTCTCTCTCTCTCTCTCTCTCTCTCTCTCTCTCTCTATGTATATATATATATATTTATATATATGTATAGACTTTACTTCTCTAGAGAATCCAGCCTAAGAAAATGTGATGTTGCCATTAAGAACTAATGGTGGATAGCGAGAAGATAACTGTTACAGATATCCAGAAGAATGGTGCTTCATGTTTTATAGTGGCAAAATACTTGATAAGTCTAGAAATGCCCGTGTGGATAAAATGGGTTTAGTTAAAGCATAATAGAGGGTAAAGACAATATTTATTTATTTATTGGTGACAGTACACAAACATACTTGTTGTCTACCCAACAGATATACTTTTTTTTTTTTTTTGCATGATAAATAAGTCCTCCAGATTTAATTTAATATCATGGGGCCATGTAATTCAGGGAACACGAGGCCCCTCCTCAGACAAGAGATGAATTTTTACGAGTCATGACAATACCAGAACTATCAGTGACACGATGGCATGTGACACAGTTCCCACTAGCAAGACAAAAGTGGACGTTTTGAAGGGGGGGCATCTAAAAAAAGAGTTCCTACAGTTACAAAAAAATACATAGAAATTCCTTCTCTTTTTTTCACTTGTCCTTGAAATTTTTCCATGTGACACCTGGAACCTCCATAGCTATTGTGCAATCGTTAGGGGACAAGCATGAAAACACAGACCTATATGCTGTGTTTGCTAGAGTGGAGACATTGTTCTCTTTGGAACTTGAGTGTATCATTGAGGTGCTGACTTAAATCTGAACCTTCTTACATAAGGTGACACTTTATTTTGTAAGCCATTTTAGTTCAATTTTTGGTGGAGTATAAATATCATATCTATAAGGTTTTCATTGGCTAGTTTTTGGAAGAAGTTTGCCAGGCTTTCCTGGTCTGAAAGTCTGTCTTGGTCTTTATCTTAAGGTGGACAAATAAAAAAGAAGACAGAAGAATTGATGCATTTGAACTGTAGTGTTGGTGAAGAATATTGAACATACCAAGGTTCCAGAAGAACAAACAAATCAGTCTTGGAAGATATAAAACTGGAATTCTTCTTAGAATCAAGGATGATGAGACTTCATATGGCTTACTTTGGACAGGTCATCAGGAAAGACCAATTGCCAGAAAAGGACATTATATTTGGTAAAGTGGAAGGTTAGAAATACTGAAAAAGGTTGGCAATTCAAACCAATCCAGAGGTGCCTCAGAAGTAAAGCCTGGTGATCTGCTTCTGAAGGGTCACAGCCTTAAAAAGTCTATGGGGTCCAGTCCTACTCTGTACAATTGGGGTGGCCATGAGTTGGAATCGACTAGACAGCAACTAACAACAACAAGAATCTTTACAGAAGCAGATCATCAGGCCTTTCTTTCATGGCACTGCTGAGTGGGTTTGAACTGTCAACTTTTAGGTTAGTAGAAGAGTGCAAGCCAGCTGTGCCACCCAGGGTTCTCCTTCCCACCTACTACTTCCGTATTTATTCATTTTTTAATTAGTTTGTAATAATAACCCAAAAACCCAAAGCCATTGCTATCAAGTCGATTTTGACTAATAGCAACCCTATTGACAGAGTAGAACTGCCCCCATTGGGTTTTCAAGGCTGTCATCTTTACAGAAGCAAATTGCCAAATCTTTCCCCTATGGAGCAGCTAGTGAGTTGGAACCACCAACCTTTCAGTTGGTGCTTAATCACTGCGCCACCAGGGTTCATCATATTTGAACACCTCTTGGGTATGTTTTCCATATGCTTTCCTCATGAAGTATAAGTAGTAGGTCCATAAAATCCTAGAATGTCAATGTCCTCTTTTCAACCACCTGTAAGATATTTGAACATGGAACCTATGCTTGAGTATTTCTGGTAAAAGGAAAAAAAAATTCGTTTTGATATGTTTTTGTGATTTTGATCATAAAAAGCCATTCTGTCTCCAACTTTTTATTTCTTCTCTCTTAAAGGATGTTCAATCTTTATCTTTCAATGTGTTTTTGTCCATATTTTCTGGTTCGAGATAGTTAACTGTGATGCCCAGAATCTGACCTCTGGCATAATGGGGAATTGTATTCATACCTGAAAGTGAGTCAGTCAAATAGAAATACAGGGAGAAGTTACTGGTAGGCTAAATATGTGAAATAGCACTAATGGCCCAAACAGCACTTGACCTCTGCAAAATATAAAGGGCAAATCATAGAAAAGTATAAAACTCATTTCAGAAAGAAAGCATGTTTCTATTAAAGGCAGGAAGATCAAACTACTTTAATGTATGGAATCATCAAAGGTAATACACATGGATGCAAAATCACTTACTTCGAATTATTTTAGTAGCAGGTTGATGGCTATCCTCTTAACCTGTGGCTTTATAATGAGGATCGTTTCACCTTTAAAATAATCTTGAGCTAATAAGCACATTTGCAGATAATAACATCTGAAATGTAAGATAAGAACATTCCTGGGATCATGCAGGTTTAATTGAGTTGTTCTGCCATTAAATTCGTATTACTGTGCAATGGGGCTTTACAAACCACCTAGAAGAAAATGAGTCATTTCAGGGTAATGAAATTGTACATTTGATGGGTCTTATCAATAAAAATATAATGAATTTTGAAAATAGGCATTCAATCAATTAGATATCTAGAAGAAAAATTGACTCTATTATATATAGAATCTATGTAGCAACATGTATCATATATTTCAGGATTGCTTTTATATGGTAATCCCTGAAAACTTTAACTCTATATAAGGGTTCTGCTTAAATGACTAATAATTCAAACAGATTATAGAAAAACAAAAACAAGAAAGCATCTCAAATCTACCTCCATGTATAAACCTTTTTTAGGTTATCTTTCTAGTTTTTGAATCTGTGGTAGAGAGAAAAATGCCACCCCTACAAAAAGATATCCACATCCTAATCTTATGAAACCTGTGAATATCTTACCTTGCCTGATAAAGGAAATTTGCAAATTTGATTAAGTTAAATATTTTAATATGGGGGGATTATCCTCCATAACCTGGGTGGGACTAATGCAATCACTAGGGTCATTATAAAAGAGAAGCAACAGTATCCAAGTCAGAGAAGGAGATTTGACAATGCAAGCAGAGGTTGAGTGACGTGGAGCCACAAGCCAAGGAATGCAGGCAGAAGCTGAAAAAGTCATAGAAACAGATTCTCCCCCAGAGCCTCCAGAGAGAAGACAGCCTTCCTGACCCATTTTAGACGTCTGGCCTCCAGGACTATAAGATAATAAGTCTGTGTTACTTTAAGTCACTAAATTTGTGGTAATTTGTCACAGCAGCAGTAGGAAACTAATACAGAATCTGATAAGCAGAATACACATACACACACACATATATACATATACACACATATAATTATACAGATATATTGCATATTATTTACACATGTATAGAAATACATTTAAAACCTAAGCTGTTACTACACTGAGAATAGTCTTTAAATGTGTATAAGTTATAAGCGCCACTCTATATTGTGCTGATTTTTGTTTGCAAATTTTAACTTATATATTGATACATTTTTCTATAGAAAAGAGCATTTTATTACTCTAATATTATTTCTAAGGTCCCTAGGTAGCATAAATGGTTTGCACTCATCTGCTAAAATAAACCCTAAATGTTGGTGGTTTAAACTCACCCAGTGGCACTGAGGAAGAAAAGGCCTGGCAATCTTCTTCTGTAAAGATTAAAAACCCTTTGCCATTGAGTTGATTCTGACTTACAGTGAACCTATAGGATAGAGTAAAACTGCTTCATAGGGTTTCCAGTGCTTTAATATTTACAGAAGCAGACCGCCACATCTTTTTCTCTCACAAAGTGGCTGGTCAGTTCAAACCACCAAGCTTTTGATTATTGGCCGAGTACTTAACCACTGTGAAGCCAGGGCTCCTTTTGTAAAGATTACAGCCAAGAAAACCCTATGGACCAGTAAAACTGATGGGGTCAACAGGAGTTAGAATTGATTAGGAGACAGCAACAACAATATTATTTATATGGTCGTGTACATACAGAATGCCACAACAAGATGTGAGAAAATCATAACTCTTTATTGAAGATGAATAAGGAATTTTTTCTCTTCTGATTTATCTAGGTCCAAGTCACTGTATTCTTTCTAGTCTTGTCTAGGGGATGTTTCGAGGAGCAGTGCTGTGGAAATGAGCTAAGTCAGGGATAGATGGGGACAAAAAGAAGGGTATAAGGCTAAGTAAATAGGTTGAAGTTGTGTGAAGTTAAGAAGCCATGGCGCCTAGGTATTCTTGCATGTTCTCAGTCATTGCCTTTTCTGACCTATGAATCTTTTCTAATTAAACCATCTATTCTCAAATTTTTATTTTGCGTTTTCTGTATCTACCTAGGCTAATACTATAAAGTTAGTTAAAAAAATAAATTCAGAACTTCTGGGCAAAATGGCGCTATACTCAGAAGCACCATGCCATCCCTCCACAGCAAAGAGCAGAAAAACTAAGTCAAACAGAGTCACTCGTCAATCTTGAAACCCTAAGCATCAAAGGAAGAGATAAAGAACTCAGCCAAGCACCGAATGGAATAAGAAACTGACCGAGAACAGAGAGCGAGGAGAGATACATGCAGAGGTCCCCTATTAGCTACTGCAGCATGGATCTGCCATCTGGGACTCCTATCAGAGATCAGTAAACAGGAGGTACGAGCAAGCAGCTTCAAGGAGTTTCCAGCAGGAGACAGAACAACAGTAACCAGAGATATATGCTTTTCCACCCCACACCCTTCTTCACCCCTACTTAGCCTCCTCTGCTTCCTGCAACCACAGTCTCTTGGCCGAGAAGCACCAGCTTCACCCCAGTGTCACTTTGATTCCACCAGCCCGAAATGGCCGGCTCCCTTAGTGCCTTCTGTTGGCTGCTTGTGTTGCTTTTTTCCACTTCTTTAGATTTCTTCCTTACCTCTCACCACCTCCCCCTCCTTTCTCTCAAATACCTGGTACCGTGTGCCATCTTTGCTTCTTTCTGAAAGGCTGCGAAACACTGCTCGACTGTGAAACTGCTTCCCAGCCTGTGCTGCCATGCTGGTAGAACACCCAGGACTTTTTTGTTTGTTTGTTTGCTCTGATTTTATCTGTTTTGATTTGTTTGTTTGTTTTCTTTTTCTTTTCTTGGCTTTGGAGCCCCGTCTAGCCCGGCAGTACCGCACAGCTTGGAAACTATTCCCTTACTCTGCGCAGATGCACATGGACATCCTTGGGGCCATATATTTTTTCTTGTTTGTTGGTTTTGGTATTTTTTTGTTTCTTTGTTTTGTTTTCTTCTCTCTCTTATTCCCTTTTTATCCTTCTCCACTTCCAGTTTCTTGATTTATTCGTTTTTTCTTTTACAATTTTTCATTTTTTAATTTTTTTTTCCCCCATTTCTCAGACTCTCATCTCTCCACTGCAATAGCAAGCTCCCTTAGCACTATTTTCTGTTTTTTTTTGCTGGGTGGAGGGCTGTAGGGACCATGGTCTCAGGGAACATCTAGCTCAAGTGGCATAACATAGTTTATAAAGAAAATGATCTACATTCTACCTTGGTCAGTAGTGTCTGGGGTCTTAAAAGCCTGTGAGCAGCCATCTATGATACTCCACTGGTCTCACCCCCTCAGGAGCAAGGGAGAATTAAGAGAACAGGATACAAGGAAAAGATTAGTCCAAAGGACGAATGGACCACAGCCACCACGGCCTCCATCAGACTGAGTCCAGTATAGCTAGATGGTGCCTGGCTACCACCACTGACTGCTCTGACCAGGATCACAAAAGAGGGTCCTGGACAGAGCTGAAAAAGGATGTAGAACAAAATTCTAACTCACAAAAAAGACTGGATTTACTGGCCTAACAGACTGCAGAAACCCCGAGAGTATGTCCCCTGGACTCCCTTTTACCTCAGTGGTGAAGTCACTCCCGAAGTTGACTGTTCAGCCGGGGATTGGACAGCCTCATAAAACAAAATGGGACTAATGAGGCACAGCAGTCCAGGGACAAGGACTAGAAGGCAGAAGGGGACAGGAAAGCTGGTGATAGGGAACCCAAGGTTGAGAAGGGACAGTGCTGACATGTCGTGGGTTTGTCAACCATTGTCATAGGGCAATATGTGTACTAACTGTTTAATGGGAAACTATTTGTTATGCAAACCTTCATCTAAGGTACAAAAAAAAAAAAAAAGAATTATCTATGTGAGATCAAATTGACAATGGCAACTCAAAAGGTTTGATGGGAAGCCTAGGGGGCAGTGAGCTGAAGATAATGGTGATGGAATAATTTGGAAAAGGATAGTGAGAATAGCAGCACAACTGGAAGAATGTAATCGATGTCACTGAATTGTACATGTAAAAACTTTTGAAAAGGTGTAACTTTGGCTATGTATATTTTCTCCCCAAAAAAGGTCCTCTGAGGTAGAGAAGGGAGAGTGTTAACATGTCATGGGGTTGTTAACCAATGTCATAAAACACTATGTGTACTCACTGTTTAATGAGAAACTGTTTGTTCTGTAGACCTTCATCTAAACTATAATAAAAAAAAAAAATTAAAATAAATAAATAAATTCACTTTATTCTACTATGCCTCCTTCTTTAGCTAACACATGCTATTTTTCCCTTTCTCCATTGTCAAGCTTCTTTAAAGACTTAATTACACTCACTCCTCACTTATCAACATGTTTAAGTTCCAAAGACCAGGTCATTATATGAAAATTGGTGTTATGTGAAAATGGAGGATGATCACATCAGATCACAAAATGGAGGCTGACTACATCATTACACAACTGCCAAATTACATAATTACATTACTGCCAAAACACTGAGAATCATGGCCCAATCAAGTTGACACACAACCTTAACCATCACAGCCAGTGTTATTCTTGCCTCGCACCTCAGCGTTCATTTCCACCAGATGTATGTTGTTAGTGGGCAAAACAGTCAGATAGTAGGTATTTTACTATTGTTGTAATTGCAAAATATCAGATAATGAGATAGTAAGTGAAGAGTAGGTATATACTCATCATTTCTGCTTAATTGCCTGCCTGCTCTTTGCTGATACAATGAATGAATCTTGAAAAGATAACTATTAACATTCTAACTGACAAGTTCAAGGGACACGCCTCTCTTTTCTGACTTAAGCATTTTTTCTCTATTTGATACTGATAACCACAGCTTTGTTCCAGAAACTCACTCTGAATCTTCCAAAGACTTCTCTTGTACTTTTTCTCTTTTATTTTTGATCATTCCTTCTAAATTTCATTTCTGACCCTTACTGCAGCATTCAATTAAACATTGTTTTTCTCATTGTTCATTTGTTGGACTTTTTCTCTTCTTCATATACACAACTGGGGGAAATTTGCATTTCTACATATGCATTTATGCCCTGAACTATATCTGCAGTTCAAATATCTCTACTACACTCTGGATAATGTTTTTCAAATGTCTACCTGACTTTCCCCTTGAGATTTGAAAAACATTGAAAATGAATCTTCTTGAACTCCTAAAAATATTCTTCCATTGTATTATTTATTTTGATTTGCTTTTTCCATTTAGCTAATTGACTGTGCCAGAGGAGTATTCTAAGATTTTTCATGTCCTTCAAACGTCAAAAATCTAATCAGTCTCCAAACCAGATAGCTTTAATATCAATTCCCTCCTCTCTATTTGTTTTCCCATTGCCTAAATTCAGTATAATCTGTTGCCATCAAGTCAATTCTGACTCATAGCAACCCTACAGGACAGAGTAGAACTGCCCATAGGACTTCCAAGGAGCTGCGTGTAAATTTCAAATGATGAACTTTTAGTTAACAGCTGAGCTCTTAACCACTGTGCCACCAGGGTACCAAGTTTCAGTATAACATTACTTTTTCCCCCTGGAATTCTCGTTTCCACTTCTGACTCTTTGCACCTTTCTTAAATGGTCTTCCCTTATTTCCTCATTACATTCCTAGCAACTTCTTTTTGTTAAAGACTCCCATGCTAACAGAAACCTTTGCTGATTACCTGTCTATGTACAGCATTTGGTTGTTTCTCTTCAGAAATTATACAGCATCTTTTTTTTTAAAATTTGTAACAATTAACAAAACAATTACTGTGTGTTTGTTAATTTATACCGTTTAAGTTTATGATTTGTGTAAGACAATGAATAACAAAAAGCTTAAAATGTAGAGGTTCGCATTTTAGAATGTTCTCCTTCTTAGGTAAGTCTGAATAAATTGGAAATTTCAGAGACCACATTCAGGAAGATCACTTAGGAGGCAATTCTCAAAATCCTTATCAAAGCTATAGACCTGACAAAGTAATGGATATTAAACACGCTGTCATGCCATAAATAACTATGAAGGTAGACAATATATATGAACCAACTTTTCTTATATTGAACAAAAGAGAGTGCAAAGCTGTGATTCACAGTGCAAAGCTGTGATCTTGTGAGTAAGGCAACACATAGGATAAGCTCTAGAGGCATCCTTATTATTTGCCTAGAGATTTTTTCCAAATTATTCAACAAAGTGGAACCCAGACTGAGGACAGAGGCTTGCTAGGCAGATGCAACCAAGACTGGAGTTCAGGTCCAGGGAGGTGGCTAGAATTTGTATGACAGCATAACAAAGGGAAGGGAAATGCAGAGAGAAAGTACTTGAAGAACTTGCATTTGACTCTTCTTGGGAATTTAGTCACATTCTAAGCTGAGCGCGTGCTGTTTGAGCCTGTGTGTATTCAGGCAGAGAAGTGACAGTTCAGGGCCACGAGCTGAATGGAAATTCCAAAGTATATATAGTTTTAGAACACCTCGAATTTTCAACCAGCCAAAGTAGGAAGACTTTACTTAAATTGCTGGGCATTTAGTTGAGATTTCAGAATGGCCATTTCTTTTAAAACTCAAAACCAAACCCACTGCCATCGAGTCGATTCCAACTCATAGCAACCCATAGGGTTTCCAAGGTTGTATATCTCTACAGAAGCAGACTGCCACATCTTTCTCCCACAGAGCTACTGGTGATTTTGAACCATCAACTTTTAGGTTAGCAGTCCATTTCTTTAACCACTGTGCCTCCAGGCCTATTATACCCTAACTAAGGACTTCTATGAGGAGCTTTGGTGGCACAGTGTTTAAGAGCTCAGCTGCTAACTGATAGGTTGATGGTTCAAACCCACTAGCAGCTCCACAGGATGCTTCTGTAAAGATTTACAGTCTCGGAAATGGCAGTTCTCCTCTATCCTGTAGGGTCTCTAAGAGAATCAACTCGATGGCAACCAGTTATTTTTGGAAGTACTTTTATAGACTACTCTAACAAAGCAAGACTCAATGGGGTAAAATTGAGCAGCCAGTACATTAGCAGTTGCCCAGAATAAAACTCAAAAATCTCTAAAGAAGATAATATAATCCAGGCTCTCCACAATTTAGCAACAAAATGTTCACAATAAACTCCAACACAATAAATTCACAATAAACCCTATATACAAAGAAGTAGGAAAATGTTACTCATACACAAGAAAAAAAATATAGGCCAAAGGAAGAGATTTATGGAGGTAACAGTGCTCTTACAATTAGCAGACAAGGATTTTAAAACAGCTATTACAGAGGTGCTCAGGACTCAACGGAAAACATTTACATAATGAATGAACACATGAGGAAACACAGTGAAGAAAAAGGAAACTAAAAGAAATTTCACTGAAATTCCTAGAAGTGAACAGTAGGATATCTGAAATCAGAAATGAACAAACTCCCTGTGAAACAATATCAAAACATCTCCAAAAGGAGAAGTGAGAGAATTTAGGGCAGAAAATAAATACGTAAAGAAATGGTATTGCAGTGCCCAAGACCACCTTAATTTTGGTATAGTAAGACTGATAGGATTCAACATGTAGTCACACTTATGGCTATGAATTATCACAGAAAAGGGATGGGAAGAATGATCAGCAAAGGAAAAAAGTACTTCAGGTGAAATACACAGGAAACCAGGCTAAAGCTTCCAGGGTTCACCCCCAGTGGAATTACACAGGGCACACTTGCTTCCCTCAGTGACAAGTTTAAGACAATATGTTGAAAGATTGTCAACAAGGAAAGTGCGTACACACTGAGTGTCCAGGGTTTTTAGTGAGAGCTATTCATGTAGACATGAAGGTAATGGGTTTGATTTGGGTTGCATTCAAGTAGGCAGGAGCCATGGTGGCACAGTGGTTAAATGCTTAGCTGCTAACCAAAAGGTTGATGGTTCAAACCCACCAGCCACTCCACGGGAAAAAGATGTGGCAGTCTGTTTCTGTAAAGATTTGTTCTTGTTGTTGGGTGTACTCAAGTCCGTTCCGAATCATAGCAACCATATGTACAATGTAATAAAACACCGCCCGGTCCTGGCTCATTCTAACAATAATTGTTATGTTTGGGCCCGTTGTTGCTGCCACTGTGTCAATCCATCTCATTCGGGGTTTCTCTGACCCTCTACTTTATCAAGCATGATGTCCTTCTCCAGGTACTTGTCCCTCGTGATAACATGTCCAAAGTATGTGAGATGAAGTCTCGCCATCCTTGCTTCTAAGGAGCATTCTGGCTGTACTTCTTCCAAGACAGATTTGTTGGTTCTTTTGGCAGTCCATGGTATGTTTCAATATTCTTTGCCAACACCACAATTCAAAGGCATCAATTCTTCCTCAGTCTTCCTTATTCATTGCTCAGCTTTTGCATGCATATGAGGCGATTGAAAACACCAAGGCTTGGGTTAGATGCACCTTAGTCTTTAAAGTGACATCTTTGCTTTTTAACACTTTAAAGAGGTCTTTTGCTGCAGATTTGCCTAATGCAATGCATCTTTTGATTTCTTGACTGCTGCTTCCATGGGCAATGACTGTGGATCTAAATAAAATGAATTCCTTGACAACTTCAAACTTTTCTCCATTTATCATGCTGTTGCTTATTAGTCCAGTTGTGAGGAATTTTGTCTTCTTTATGTTGAGGTGTAATACTGAAGGATGTGGTCTTCGATCTTCATCAGTAAGTGCTTCAAATCCTCTTTAAGGTTGTGTCATCTGCATAATGCACGTTGTTAATGAGTCTTCTTCCAATCCTGATACCCCGTTCTTCTCCATATAGGCTAGCTTCTCAGATTATTTGCTCATCATACAGATTGAATAAATATGGCGAAAGGATACTTCCCTGACACACACTTTTCCTGACTTTAAACCACACAGAATCCCTTTATTCTGTTGAAATGACTGCCTCTTGACCCCTGTAAAGTTTCCTCATGAGCACAATTAAGTGTTATGGAATTCCCATTTTTCACAATGTTATCCATAATCTATTATGATCTACACAGCTGAATGCCTTTGTGTAGTCAATAAAACACAGTTATACATCTTTCTGGTGTTCTCTGCTTTCAGCCAAGATCCATCTGACATCAGCAATGATATCCCTCATTTCACATCCTCTTCTGCATCCAGCTTGAACTTCTGGCAGTTCCCTGTTGATGTACTGCTGAAACTGATTTTGAATGATCTTCAACAAAATTTTAGTTGTGTGTGATATTAATGATATTTTTTGATAATTTCCACATTCAGTTGGATCACTTTTCTTTGCAATAGGCATAAATATGAATCTCTTCTGGTCAATTGGCCAGGTAACTGTCTTCCAAATTTCTTGGCACAGATAAGTGAGTACTTTCAGTGCTGTATCCGTTTGTCAAAACATCTCAATTGATATTCAGACAATTCCTGGAGCTTTGTTCTTTGCCAGCGTCTTCAGTGCAGCTTGAACTTCTTCCTTCAGTACCATTGGCTCTTGATCATATGCTACTGTCTGAAATGGTTGAACGTCTACCAATTCTTTTCGGGAAAGTGAATCCGTGTACTCCTTCCATCTTCTTTTGATGCTTCCTACACCATTCAGTATTTTGCCCATAGAATCCTTCATTATTGCAACTCGAGGCTTGAATTTTTTCTTCAGTTCTTTCAGCTTGAGAAATGCTAAGCATGTTCTTCACTTTCAGTTTTCAAACTCAAGATCTTAGCATATATCATTGTAATACTTTACTTTGTCTTCTCGAGCTGCCCTTTGACATTTTCTGTTCACCTCTTTTACTTCATCATTTCTTCCATTTGCTTTAGCTACTCAACTTTCAAGAGCAAGTTTCAGAGTCTCTTCTAATATCCATTTTGGTCTTTTCTTCTTTCCTGTCTTTTTAGTGACCTCTTGCTTTTTTCATGTATGATTCCCTTGATGTCATTCCACAACTCGTCTGCTCTTTGGTCATTAGTACCCAATGTGTCAAGTCTATTCCTGAGTTGTCTCTAAATTCAGATGGGATATCCTCGAAGTTGTACTTCGGCTCTCATGGACTTGTTCTAATTTTCTTCAGCTTCATCTTGAACTTTTATGAGCAATTGATTATATACTTCACAGTCAGCCCTTAGCCTTGTTCTGATGGATGTAATTGAGCTTTCTATTGTCTCTTTCCACAGATGTAGTTGTCTTGATTCCTGTGTATTCCATTTGGCAAGGTCCATGTGAATAGTCGCCATTTATGTTGTTGAAAAAAGGTATTTTGTCTTGCAAAATTCTATCACACCATCTCCAGCATAGTTTCTATTACTGAGGCCATATTTTCCAACTACTGATCCTTCTTCTTTGTCTCTAACTGTTGCATTTCAATCACCAGTAACTATAAGTGCATCTTGATTGCATGTTTGATCAATTTCAGACTGCAGAAGTTGGTAAAAATCTTTTTTTTTACCTTTGACTTTAGTGGTTGGTGTATAATTTTGAATAATCGCTGTATTAACTGGTCTTCCTTGTAGGCGTATGGATTATCCTATAACTGACAGCATTGTACTTCAGAATAGGCCTTGAAATGTTCCTTTTTGACAATGAATGCAATGCCATTCCTCTTTAATTTCTCACTCTGGCATAGTAAACCATGTATTTGTCAATTTAAAATAGCCATTACCAGTGCATTTCAGCTCACTAATGCCTATGATATCCATGTTTATGCATTCCATTTCATTTTTGGCAATTTCCAATCTTCCTAGATTCATACTTCATACATTCCACCTTACAATTATTAGTGGATGTTTGCAGCTGTTTCTTCTCATTTTGGGTCATGCCACATTAACAAATGAAGGTCCTGAGAGTTTGACTCCATCCACATCATTAAGGTCAACTCTACTTTGAGGAGGCAGCTCTTCCTTAGTCGTCTTTTGAGTGTCTTCTAACCGGAGGGACTCATTTTCCCACACTATATCAGACAATGTTCCGCTGCTATTCATAAGGCTTTCACTGGATAATTTTTTTTTCAGAAATAGACTGCCAGGTCCTTCTTCCTAGTCTGTTTTAGTCTGGAAGCTCAGCTGAAACCTGTCCACCAAGGATGACCCTGCTAGTTTTTGAATACCAGTGGCACAGCTTCCAGCATCACAGCAACACACAAGCCTCCACAGTAGGGCAAAATTTTAATGGGGATTTTATTGGGTCCTTAAATATATAAATTCAAATGAAGTGTTATAAGTTAAAATAAAAGAAAATTGTTGCCAATACAATCCAGATGGTGCAACAATTACATGCCTTTCTGTATTCTATTTATGTGGTGAGACTTGAGTAGCATTACAATATTGATGCTGTAATTAAGTTTTATAATCACTTAATTTGACTATATTGGAAACATACTTTTGCTATTTTTCTAGCTTTTTCATCACTGCTGCACTAATTGCATCCTAAAAAGCAAGACTAATGACTTTATTGATCTACATAATTTGTACTAAAATTACATTATTGAAAATCTTTCAAGTGTCAAAGTGTGTGTATCATGCATAAACAACTATTTTTATTCGTTGCTATTTTAGAGAATTAGTTTTGTGACCACTCCGATATTTCCCCACAGTACATCAAAGAGAAAAAAAAAAATAGGGAAGAATTTATAACCTGTTTAAGAACAAACATCATCAATGAAATGTACTAACGAAAAATAAGATTAAAGTAGTTGCAATGGCTGTAAATGATTTTCAAGAAATTTTGCAGTAGTACATTGCATTACAAATCCATGTCTACAACATTTAAGTAATAGTGATAATCATCTTTTTGGTGTTTTTCTTTCAGTTTTTGATAAATGAACCCTAGCACGTCCAATATGTTTGCTCACAAGCAATTAGAAAGGCAATAATGTACAGCAATAATTAAAACACCAAAAAGTGCAGCCTTCCAAACAAACATCAGTGTTTTATTAGGGGGTTTTGTAAAGAACATATAGGCCTTTGGATCATTATCACAAATGCCAGTCCAGGTTGAGCCAACATGTAAATGAGACTGTGAATCTCTATAGGATGTTCAGTGCACTGATGCCCATCACAGGTTTAAATATTAAAGAAGAATAAATAGAAACTGATGAGCCTCACATATTACTGGAAGTAATTTCAAGCCCTTTGCAAAAGTAAGATAAAATTTCATTCAAGGAAATGATCAGGCAGTAGAGCATAGTTAAAACTCATGGGCCTGCTCAATCACAGGAACAATAATAGATTCTGTAATTTACCAGAAGTAGGATTTTTGCTTAATTCAAATATTTTCAGATTACTTCAAAGGCTCTAATAGGAGTAAAACTAGATCCTGTATAAATTATCAATTCCATATATTTTCCTAGTTTCTTGTGAGGTCAAATCACCAACTTGGGAAGTTTTCATGTAGTGAGAAATGGGTCCTATTGCTGGATAAACTGGCCATTTGCATGGAATTATTGCCATAGGTAAATGGGATTCCTTGAAAACTGTTTAGTGAAAACAAAAAAGGAGGAGATTGGAGGTTTGTGACTAGGTTAGACTGAATCTATTGAAAAGGGTATTTACTTAAATGGCTCTCATACAAATAACTTGTTAAAGATAATAATACAATGGAAAAATGGGTAAAACACAAGAAAATTCACTTTAAAAGTAAAATACGTCATAGGGATACTTTAGTAGCAAGTGAGAAAACTTAATTTCAGCTCATGTTAGCTGAAAGGAGATTTATTTGAAGTGTAATGAGAAATATTTGATACAATAAACAGAACTGAAAATATCTCTTAATTGTCAACTATAACAAAAACAGACTTAAAGAGCAAGTCCTCCTGTTCTTGTTTAATGAATGTAATTTATGTGCTGACACTTCTTTTCAAGTGCTGGTTGTTTCTTGGTTGCTTTAAAGTGAAACATCAAAGCTTTTATGTTACGTTGTGTTATTGGTTATATGTTAACCAATCTTGTAAATTTCTAGGTGAATGTAAAAATGGAAGTATTCATAACTATTGTCAAAATTATGTATTAATCTTTTTCCAATAGCTTTGTATTATAAGGCAGTTCCATAAGAGAGCCAGAAATTTATGATCATTATTTTTGAAAGTCTAATGAAAGAGTGGAGCCCTGGTGGTGCAGTGGTTAAGAGCTCGGGCTGCTAACCAAAAGGCTGGCAGTTTGAATCCACCAGCCAGCTCCTTGGAAACCCTATGGGGCAATTCTACCCTGTCCTATAGGGTCACTATGAGTTGGAATCGACTCAATGGAAATGGGTTTTGTTTTGTTTTTTGGAATGAAAGAGTAAGAAAAATTGAAATAAATTTTAGCTAATTGAACTGAGCAAGAAAGAAACTACACAGAGAAAAGAAAGCAGTTCTGGTAATTTTGCATTTAGGCATATCATTGAGAACTACTGTCGGTGCACTCTCTGATTGAGATAATTTTATGACATTTAATTTCCTCAATTTCTCCAACAATAGTAAAATTTTAAGTCTTGTGTTCATTCTTGCTCTAAATCTCTTCTTTAACATAGCCAGGCACAGACTTGGCCTTTGCTTTTTTCTCTAAAGTCATTTGGCTCAATGATCATTTATAGTAATTTGGACTACAAAAGCATTTCTTCCTCTGGTTATAGTCTTCCAAAGTCTCTTCTAAAAAAAAAAAAAAAAATCACTGACTTTATGAAACAAAAGTGTGTTTTAGATATACAGTTTATTTTCTTTAAAATTTTGAAAACGAATGATAGTATTTTACATAAATGCAATCTAACTGTAAATTTCGAAAAGCAAAGGAGATTCTACAGCTCTCTATTAAAGGGTTTAAAAAATCCTTTCTTTTTTCTCTCTTCCATTCTCCCCTCCTCCCTTCCTCACTTTTTCCCCTTTTCTCTTTTTTTTTTTTTGTTCCTGCAACCCTAAATAAATGTTCTCTATTTTGACTAAATAAATGTACCTGTTTATTCAGTAAATTCTCTTTTCAAAAGAACAACATTGTTAGTTACAGTAACTGCAAATGAAATTTATTTTGTTCTAGACACCCTAGCCTAGACGTATTGCTGAAACCTGTCCACCATTGGTGACCCTGCTGGTATTTGAAATACCAATGGTATAGCTTCCAGCATCACAGCAATATGCAAGCCACCACAGTATGACATATTAACAGATAAGTGGTGGACCATAATATTTAGAATATATAAATTACTCACAAAGTCCCAGAATAAACAGTTTTATATCACTGCTGATCAAAATTTCTTCATTGTTGCCAAGTAGCTATTTACGAAGTCATTAGAAAAAATAAACAAAATGCCAAACCCATTTCCGTGAGTCAATCCCCTTTATTTTTTAAGGGGCCAGTTATAATTTAATTCTATTTTGGAAGGTTTACTCTTCAAAAATTTTACTATACCTGTAGAAGTCTTATATAAAATCAACCCATTGCCATCGAGTCAATTCCAACTCATAGTGACCCTAGAGGACAGAGTAGAACTGCCCTGTAGGGTTAGGCTAATTTATACTATATATAAGTAAAAGTATGTAGCTAAGATAAGTAGCTAAGAGTGATTCCATGTGAAATCTATATTGAAATGTATTTAAAGCCAACCTAATTAAGCTTGCCTTTTGTTGGCAAAGTAATATTTAACTGCAATCTATATTATGTCATCAAAAGTAATTTACCAATCCCTGCTATCTGCTAATGTAATTTGGCAAAACTTACTTCAAAAAAATAGTAGACACCCTGAACACTCACAAGATGGCAGTATTGTAACATAAATGTACTAATGCTTGTCATTCATAAACAAAACAAACAAAAATGTTGAGTTTCTGAAAAGTGAAAATATCCTTAAACATGATGGTCAGGCCTAAATGTAGAAAATTATCAGACATTTTGATGAATTCCATATATATACACTATATTAAGTATAGGGAAGGTAACTTAAATACAATAATTCTTCCTTAAACCAATTTATATTCTACTGATTTTTTTTTTTTTCCCCCATGAAGAAGTGATACAAAAAGTGCTTCTTCTGAATTATCATCTCACACAAGCTGGTTGAGAGTAAGATTCTGAAAAATATTTTTTCAAATTTATTTTATTCCAACAGCCACAATAAATTCTATATACAACAAAAACAAAATTTTGTACACTTTTATCCAAATTTTGGTACAATGCAGGAACAACCAAAATCACACAGCAAGGCCATTAGTGTTAAACATATTTGTATACAAATTGTGTGGCTTCCTCATTTTAGTCATGTTACTTAATTTCTCTTGCAGTTGTTAGGTGCCATGGAGTCAACTCCAACTCGTAGCCACCCCAGGTGTAACTAAACCAAACGTTGCCCAGTGCTCAATCCTATTCCATCCTCAAAATCACTGCTATGTTTGAGCCCATTGTTGCAGCCATTGTGTCAATCCACTGATGGTCTCCCTCTTTTTCGCTGACCCTCTGCTTTACCAAGCATGATGTCTTTCTCCAGTGCCAGTGACTGGTCTTTCCTGATAACATGTCCAAAGTTAAGTGAGACAAAGTTTCGCTATCCTCAGTTCTAAGAGGCATTCTGTCGGTACTTCCTTCAGGACAAATTTGTTTGTTCTTCTGGCAGTCCATTGTATATACAATATTCTTCACCAACACTAAAATTCGAATGCATCAATTCTTCTTCTGCCTTCCTTTTTCATTGTCCAGCTTTCACATGCATATAAGGTGATTGACTATATCATAGCTTAGGTCAGGTGAAACTTAGTCCTCAAGGTGACATCTTTGCTTTTTAACACTTTAAAGAGGTTTTCTGCAGCAAATATGCCCAGGGCAATATGTTGTTTGAATTTTTGACTGCTGCTTCATTGGGCATGGATTATTGATCCAAGAAGAATGAAATCCTTGACAACTTCAATTTCTTTGCCATTTATCCTGATGTTGTTTATTGGTACATTTGTAGGAATTTTTGTTTTCTTTATGTTAAGATGTAATCCACACTGAAGGCTGTAGTCTTTGACTTTCATCAGTAAGTGCTTCAAGTCCACTTAACTTTTAGCAAGCAAAGTTGTGTCACTGGCATATCTCAGGTTGTTAATGAATCTTCTTCCAATCCCAATGCTGTGTTCTTCTTCATATAGCCCAGCTTCTCTGATTATTTGTTCAGTATACAGATTAAATAAGTAAAGTGAAAGGATGCAACACTGGCACATATTTTTTCCAGTTTTAAACCACTCAGCATCCCTTGTTCTGTTTGAATGACTACATATTGATACATGTACAGGCTCCATATGAACACAACCAAATGTTCTGGAATTCCCATTCTTTGAAACATTACCCATAATTTGTTATGATCCACAGAGTCGAATGCCTTTGCATAGTTGATGAAACACAGGTAAACATCTTTCTGATATTCTCTGCTTTTGACCAAGATTCAGCTGACGTCAACAATTCCCATTGCCATCTAGTTGATTCTAACTCATAGCAACCCTATAGGACAGAGTAGAAGAACTGTCCCATAGGTTTTCCAAGGCTGTAATCTTTACAGAAGTAGACTGCCACACCTTTCTTCAACAGTGCCAACTAGTGGGTTTGAACCGCTGACCTTTTGGTTAGTAGCCGATTGCTTAACCACTGCATCACCAGGGCCCTCTGACATCAACAATGATACTCCTCATTCCACATCATCTCCTGAATCCAGCTTGAACTTCTGGATATTCCTTGTTGACATACAGCTGTAGCCATTTTTGAATTATCATCAGCAAAATGTTGCTAGCATGCGAAATTAATGATATCGTTCAATAATTTCTGCATTCTGTTTGATCACCTTCTTTGGAATAGGCAAATATATATATATATAATCTTCCAGTCGCTTGGCCAGGTAGCTGTCTTCAAAATTTCTTGACATAGACATGTAAGGGCTTCCAGTTTTACAACTGTTTGTTGAAGCATCTCAGTGGTATTCCATCAATTCCTGGAGCCTTGTTTTTTCACCAATGCCTTCAGCAGGGCTTGTACTTCTTGCGTCAGTACCAGCAGTTCTTGATCATATGGTACCTCCTGGAAAGTTTGAACATCGATCAATTCTTTTTGGTACAGTGACTCTATGTATTCCTTCCATCTTCTTTTGATGCTTTCTGTGTCACTCAATTTTTTATCCATAAAATCCTTTGATATTGCAACTTGAGGCTTGAATTTTCTCTTTGCTCTTTCAGTTTGAGAAGTGCCAATTGTGTTCTCCCCTTTTTGTTTTCTAAATCCAAATCTTTGCACATTTCTTTATAATACTTTACCTTGTCTTCTGGAGCCACTCTTTGAAATCTTCTGTTCAGCCCTTTCACTTCATCATTTCTTCTATTCGCTTTAGCTACTCAGTGTTCACGAGCAAGTTTTAAACATTTCTCTGAAATCTATTTGATCTTTTCTTTCTTCTCTGCCTTTTACTTTCTTCATGTATGACGTCCTTGATGTCAGCCCATCTCTTCCAGTCTTTGGTCATTAGTGTTCAGATGGTCTCTAAATTCAGGCAAGTTGTATTCAAGTTCATAATTTGGCTCTCTTGGAACTGCTTTGATTTTCTTTAGCTTCAACTCAAAGTTGCTTATCTTTTTCATTACCATTTGGTTAACCGTATACCAACCCAAAACTCATTGCGGTAGAGTCGATTCCAACTGATAGGGACCCAATAGAGTTTCTGAGGCTGTAAATCTCTAAGTAAGCAAACTGCTACACCTTTCTCCAAAAGAGCCACTGGTGGTTTCAAACTGCCAACCTACATGTTAGCAGTTGATTGCTTTAACCACTGCATCACCAGGGATCCTTAATGGTATACCAATTCAAAACCCGTTGCTGTGCGGATTCCCACTGATAGCGATCTTATAATAGTCACTTTTTTATTTCTCTTGACCTCAGAGGTAAGGCATTTTGGGGGTTCTAATGCATTCAGCATCAAGGTGGATCCCTTTTGAAATGCATGAAGCTCAGCAGACTGGAGTTGGAGACTCACTGTTGTGTAGATAGAGCATTCTGTTAGGTGCCACTTCCTGAATGTGTTAGTTTTGTAAACTTTTGCATGTTTTTCCCCATTTATTTCTGTGAAATAAGGCTTGCAAATATAATTACAGCTTTCCTGTGTGATAAGGAGACTTGATGGGTTATTTTGGTTTTCCTGTCATATTTGGAAACCCTGGTGGCATAGTGTTTAAGAGTTCAGCTGCTAACCAAAAGGTTGGCAGTTTGAATCCAGCAGGCGCTCCTTGGAAACCCTATGGAGCAGTTCTGCTCTGTCCTATAGGGTTGCTATGAGTCGGAATTGACTGGACGGCAATGGGTTTGGTTTTTTGGGTTTTGGTGTCGTATCTGGAAAACCAGAGTATCCTCATGAATGTAACAGAAAGGTGCCTGCAATAAATTATCTAGTTCTCATTGGTATATTGTCATACTACATATCGGCGGTGCCACAGTGCCACTTGCCTCATTGGTGGCTTGTATTACCAGATCATATTTCTCAAAATCCATATTACCAACCAAAAATTTAAACACACTCACTTAGTAAACATTTATTCAAAAAAAAATTTAAGGAGAAAAAATATAGTAACAAAATGGTTATGCGCAATTGATGGTCTGCTCCTCAGTCAGCAACTGGCTTTATCTTGACTGATAATATTGAGCATCTCCATAATCTTAAAGCCTTAGTTTCTACATCTATAATATGGAAGTAATCGAATCTACCTTTCAGTATAACCTTAAGGAGCAAATGGCACATAGTTGTTAATATTGTCATTGTCATTAACATTCAAAGCAAGTTTAGAGTATGCATCCAGATTGATTCATGTTCTATCACCATCAGGTCTTTTCAGCAGACTGTTATAACCATATGTGCTATTGTGTGATTACCATTTCCCTAATTCACTTGCATTCCTTAGTTATTGTTCAACTCATGTAGGTTCCAATGTCTATGTTATCACAAAGAGCCTTCTCAGGTTGGCTTTTAGTAAATTCTCTACTATTTACCTGGACTTATCCTTTTCAATCCTGTTACCCACTTGTTAGGAGGAGCCCTAGTGGCCCAAATGGTTAAATGCTCATCTGCTAACTGGAAGATTGGCAGTTCGAACCCACCCAGTGGCTCTTCAGGAAAGAGCCTAATGATCTGCTTCCACAAAGATTACAACCAAGAAAATCCTGTGAGACAGTTCTACTCTGTCATATGGTGTCACTATGAGTCAGAATGGATTAGACAGCACCCAACAACAACAACCCACTTTTTACTCTAGGAAACATTGTTGACTTTCTCTTTTTTCTTTACAGTCAGTCAATCTTACAGTTTTTGAGAAAAAATAAGTTTGTTGTAAGTTACCTTAAAGGCTCTCTCCAGACCCCAAGTAGCTACCAGAATACTGGGATGAGAAATCCACACAGTGATACCAGCCACTCCATGAGTGGTATGGCCAGTTATCATGATCAAGTCGTATGTAGGAGACACGTACATGGTGTTGCCAATAGCGAAAGCCGTTTTAATTACTCACAGACAACAGACAGCGTACGACAGAAAAAATCCTATCACGGGCAGTCCGGGACAATAGCTGCCTGGACAAGGGGAAAACTTCCATGGGTGCCCCCTCTCTTTGCACCTTGGACAAAGGACCCCAAGAATTTTCCCCCACCTGGTTTTATATTCCAGGGATTGTATATTTTACAGCAGAAAGTGCAATGCAAATTTTCCCACCTGATCACCCAAAGAGGGGCGAGTCAGATGTGGGAGTGCCTGCTCAGAATTGTAAACTTGAAATTGAATCTCTTTAGCCCTGCTGTTTATTTAGACAAAGCATTAGACTTCAGAGGGGGAGATGCAACGGTTTGTTCCCATGCCCAAAGACGTTAGTTGGGCGGATGAAAAGGGAAGTAATAATAGCCATTTGGGCCATCTCAAGGACTGCCTCCTCAATAAGCCTAATTGTCCTAATTCACTTATATGTACAAATTGTTGACAAATAGTAAGGAAAAGGTTTTGTGTACTCCTGCCCTATTAAACTAGATGTATTCGTGAAAATATCTAAGATAGCATGATGGTTAGTGTTATGTCAGCTTGGCTAGGCTGTGATTTTCAGTGGTTTGGCAGACATCATGTAATCACCTCCCATTTTGTGATTTGATGTCAGCAGCTAATCAGCTGGAAAGGGAGTTTCTTTGGGGTTGTGGCCTGCATCCAGTATATGAACCAATGTTTTGGCATAGCTCTCTCTCTCAACCCTTAGTCTGACCTCCAGTCACTGGGACTTAAGACAGCAAAGGTCGCCAGTCTGTTTCCTCACCAGTAGGTGTTGAGTTCATTAGCCTCTGCAACCAAGTGAGCCAGCCTTCATCTGACCCACTGATTTGAAACTTGCCAGCCCCCAAATTGCTTGAGTCATTTCCTCACAATTATGTGAGCCATTCTTTTGAAGTAAATTTCTCTCTGTATATCTACGTAAACGTCAATGATTTTGCTCTTCTGGAGAACCCAGACTAAGACAGCTAGTTATGTAATGCTGGGCTTAGAGGTTCTGTTTACCACCTATTTATTATTAAAAACCAGATATTGTGTACTATGACCTACATATCAAAAAGTACACACATAGGAATAATTCATCTCAAGGAATTATCATAAAATAAATACACCTGTATGGTCACTACCAATGTCAAGAATTAAAATATTCCCTCAAAAGCATTCTTAGTACTTTCTCCAATTAAATTAATCAACATTAATAAATGTATAATATTGAAGTCATCAAGGATTTCATTTTACTTGGATCCACAGTCAATACCCATGAAAGCAGGAGTCAAGAAATCAAATGACATATTGCACTGGGCACATCTGCTGCAAAAGATATCACTTTGAGCACTAAGGTGCACCTGACCCAAGCCATGGCTTTTTCAGTTTCCTTGTATGCAATATATCAATACACCATAGAATGCCAGAAAAAACGAACAAATCTGTCTTGGAAGAAGTACAGCCAGAATGCTCCTTAGAAGTGAGGATGGTTGAAAGTTCATCTCATGTGCTTTGGACGTGTTATCTGGAGGGACCAGTCCCTGGAGAAGGACATCATGCTTGGTAAAGTAGAGGGCCAGCGAAAAACAGGAAGACCCTCAACAAGATGGATTGAGACAATGGCTGCAAAAATGGGCTCAAACATAGCAATGATTGCGAGGATGGTAGAGGACCAAGTAGTGTTTTATTTTGTTGTACATAGGGTCACTATGATAGGAACTGACTTTAAGGTACCTAACAACAACAAGTGTATTAATTTCTAAAGTCATAGATTAGTTTTGACTGTTTTTGAACTTAATATACATAGACTCATACACAATACTCTTTTATACGTGGCTTTCTTTAGTCATCATTGTGCTTGTGTAGTTTATCTCTGTTTTTGTGGAACTATACTCCATTCCACTTAGTTGGTATATAATAGTCAGTTAAATAAAGATACCACATATATTTAGCAATTCTACTGCGGATGGAAATTTAGGGTATTTCCAGTCTGGGGCTTTATAAATAATGCTACTATAAACATTCTTATGATTATCTTTGTGTACTTCTGTGGAATATATAACTAGGGGTGAAATTACTGTGTCATAATTTATTATATATGTTTAATTTTATTCAAAAATGCAAAAGACTCCTCCAAAGTTTTAGTATCAACTTATATTCTCTTAAGTGGTCTATGAGAATACATACAGCTCCATATCATTGACAAAATGTGGATTGCCTGTATCTTTCCCTTTAGGCATTCTGGCTTGTCTATAGTCTCATTTCACTATGATTTTTTTAGAACATTTTGTTTAAAAATTTTCAAGCATTCAGAAAATTTAAAAGAATTTTACTGTCAACACAAATATAATCACCATATAGTTTCTACCATTAATATTTTACATTTGCTTCAGAACAAATCTCTCCACCAACAAGTCCCTGTGGCCATCCACCAACCCATCTTAATTTTTATTTTATGAAATTCAAAGCAAGTTATAGATACCAACATACAGACCCTAAACACATTGGCATGCTTATCATAAACTGGAGTTCAATATTTGTTTACTTTATATTTGGAGAAAAAATACAAACATATAAGAGCCACAGATCTTAAGTTTTCTAACGGATGAGTTTTGACAAATGCTGGCAACTGTGTAAATGAAAATCCTATAAATATATAGAACATCAATGTCACTCCAGAAAGTTCCCCCATGCCACTTCCCAGGAATTCTTATCCCTATACCTCACAGCTGGATGAACAAACAACACCCAGTTAAAGAAAAAAATTGAAGTTATCAAGGATTTCATTCTACTCTGATCACATTCAACACCCGTGGAAGCTTATTGTTGTTGTTTTTCTGTGCTGTTGAGTTGATTTTGACTCATAGCACCCCTATAAGATGGAATAGAACTGCCCCATAGGTATTCCAAAGCTGTAGCCCTGGTGGTGCAGTGATTAAAGTGCTTGGCTGCTAAAAAAACTTCAGTGGTTCAAATCCACTAGCCACTCCACAGGAGAAGAATGTAGCAGTATGCTTCTGTAAAGATTTACAGCCTTGGAAACCCTATGGGGAGTTCTACTCTGTCCTATGGGGTCGCTATGAGTCGAAACCAACTCAATGGTAGTGGATTTGCTTTTGGTTTAATCTTTATGGATTGTTGAGTTCAAACCACTAACCTTTTAGTTAGTAGGCGAGCACTTAACCACTGCACCACCAGGGATCCTTTACTTATGGGAGCAGCTGTAAAGAAATCAGACAATGTATTGCATTGGGCAAATCTGCAGCAAAAGACCTCTCTAAAGTTCTAAATAGCAAAGATGTCACTTTGATTACTAAGTTATGCCTGACTCAAGCCATGGTCTTTTAAACCCCCTCATATGTATGCAAAAGATGGACAATAAAAAAAAAAAAAGAAGATAGAAGAAGAATTGATGCATTCGAATTGTGGTGTTGGTGAAAAATATTAAATATAACACAGACTGCCAGAAAAACAAACAAACCAATCTTAGAAATAATACAACTGGAATGCTCCTTAGAAGTGAAGATGTGAAGTCTTCATCTTCCTTACTTTGGACATGTCATCAGAAAGACCAATCTTAGAGACTAAGCATAGAGGACATTATGTTTCCTAAAGTAGAAGGTCAGTGAAAACAAGAAAAACCCTCAATGAGATGGATTGACATAATAGCCTCAACAACGGGCTCAAACATATCAAAGATCATGGAGATGTGGCAGGACTGGCCAACGTTTCATTCTCTTATACGTAAGGTCTCTCCCTGTGTCAAAGCAGACGCAGCAGAAACTAACAATACCCACCCACAAGAAGCTATTGCTTTGTCTGCTCAAAAACTTCAAATAAATGGAATTATATTCTTAGTGCTTTTTGTGTAAGCACTAAGGATATAATTTACTCGAAAAGTAGTTGTGACAGCTTTTTGAGGTATAATTGAGATAAAGAAACTACACTTATTAAAACACACAACTTGATAAGTTTTGTCATACGTATGCACCCATGAAACCACCACCACTATCAAGATAATTGAACATATCAATCACACCAAAGTTTCTTACTGCTCGATTGCAATCCTTCTCTCCCAAATCCCCATTTCCAGCCACCACATATCTGCTTTTTGTTACTAGAGATCCATTTTACATTTTCTAGAATTTTATGCCACCACACGTCTGCCAGTTTGTTGTATTGTGGGGGCCTGAGTGTTGCTGTGATGCTGGAAGCAATGCCACCAGTATTCAAATAACAGCAGGGTTACCCACGGTAGACAGGTTTCAGCTGAGCTTCTAGACTAAGACAGACTAGGAAGAAAGACTTGGTGGTCTACTTCTGAAAAGAATTAGCCAGTGAAAACCTTATAAATATCAGTGGAACATCGTCTGATATAGTGTCAGAAGATGAGCCCCCCAGGTTTGAAGGCACTCAAAAGACGACTGGGGAAGAGCTGCCTCCACAAAGTAGAGTCGACCTTAATGCCTTGGATGGGGTCAAGCTTTCAGGACCTTTATTTGCTGATATGGCATGACTTAAAATGAGACGAAACAGCTGCAAACAGCCATTAATAATAGGGAGGTGTAATGTACAAAGTATGAATGTAGGAAAGTTGGAAATCATCAAAAAATGAAATGGAAATCATAAACATCAATATCCTAGGCATTAGTGAGCTGAAATGGACTGGCACTGGCCATTGTGAATCAGAAAAGCATAGGGCCTACTATGCTGATAAAGACAAATTGAAAAGGAAGGGCATTGCATTCATGTTAAAAAGCACATTTTAGGATCTATCCTGAAGTAAAACGTTGTCAGTAATAGGATAATATCCATATGCTTACAAGGAAGACCAGTTAATATGACTATTACTCAAATTTGTGCACCAACCACTATGGCCAAAGATGAAGACACTGAAGATTGTTACCAACTTCTGCAGCCTGAAATCGATCAAACCTGCAATCAAGATGCATGGAAAATTACTGGTGATTGGAATGTCAAAGTTGGAAACAAAGAAGAAGGATTAGTAGTTGGAAAATATGGCCTTGGTGATAGAAACGATGCCAGAGATCTCATGATAGAATTTTGCAAGACCAATGACTTGTTCATTAAAATATCTTTTTCAACAACATAAATGGAGACCTCACCGGATGGAATATACAGGAATCAAATCGACTACATATGTGGAAAGAGACTATGGAAAAGCTCAATATCACCAGTGAGAACAAGGTCAGGGGCCAACTGCAGAACAGACCATCAATTGCTCAGATGCAAGTTCAAGTTGAAGCTGAAGAAAATTAGAACAAATCCATGAGAACCAAAGTATGACTTTTAGTATATCCCACCTGAATTTAGAGACATCTCAAGAATAGGTTTGACTCATTGAACACTAATGATTAAAGACCATACAAGTTGTGGAATGACATCAAGGGCATCATATATGAAGAAAGCAAGAGGTCATTAAAAAGACAGGAATGAAAGAAAAGACCAAAATGGATGTCAAAAGAGACTCTGAAACTTGGGATTGAACATAAAGTAACTAAAGTGAACGGAAGAAATGATGAAGTAAAAGAGCTGAACAGAAGATTCAAAGGGTGGCTCAGGAAGACAAAATAAAGTATTATAATGACATGTGCAAAGACCTGGAGTTAGAAAACCAAAGGGGAAGAACATGTTCGGCATTTCTCAAATTGAAAGAACTGAAGAAAATATTCAAGCCTCAAGTGGCAATATTGAAGGATTCTATGGGCAAAATACTGAACAATGCAGGAAGCATCAAAAGAAGATGGAAGGAAAAGACAGTTACTGTACCAAAAAAAAAAAAAAATTGGTTGACATTCAATCATTTCAGGAAGTATCATATGATCAAGAACTGATGGTACTGAAGGAAGAAGTCCAAGCTGCACTGAAGACATTGATGAAAAACAAGGCTTCAGGAATTGACTGAATACCAATTGAGATGTTTCAACAAACTGATGCAGCTCTGGAGGTGCTCACTTATGTATGTCAAGAAATTTGGAAGACAGCTACCTGGTGAAATGACAATCCCAAAGAAAATGATCCAACCGAATGTGGAAATCATCAAACAATATCATTAACAGCATACACAAGTAAAATTTTGCTGAAGGTCATTCAAAAGTGCTTGCAACAGTACATTGGCAGGGAACTGCCAGAAATTCAAGCCAAATTCAGAAGAGGACATGGAATGAGGGATACCATTGCAGATGTCAGATGGATCCTGGCTGAAAACAGAGAATATCAGAAAGATATTTATCTGTGTTTTTATTGACTATGCAAAAGTATTCAACTGTGCAGATCATAACAAATTATGGATAACATTGTGAAGAACAGGAATTCCAGAACACTTAATTGTGCTCTTGAGGAAACTGTACATAAACCAAGAGGGAGTCATTTGGACAGAATAAGGGGGTACTGTGTGGTTTAAAGTTAGGAAAGGTGTGTGTCAGGGCTGTATCCCTTGACCATACTTATTCAATCTGTATGCTGAGCAAATAATCCTAGAAAATGGACAGCATGAAGAAGAACGGGGCATCAGGATTGGAGGAAAACTCATTAGCAACATGCATTATGCTGATGACACACCCTTGCTTGCTGAAAGGGAAGAAGACTTGAAGCACTTACTGATGAAGATTAGGGTCTGCAGCTTTCAGTATGGATTACACTTCAACATAAAGAAAACAAAAATCCTCACATCTGGACCAATAAGCAACATCATGATAAACGGAGATAAGATTGAAGTCGTGAAGGATTTCATTTTTCTTGGATCCACAATCAACGCCCATGGATGCAGCAGTCAGGAAATCAAAGGAAGTATTGCACTGGGAAAATCTGCTGCAAAAGACCTCTTTAAAGTGTTAAAAGCAAAGATGTCACCTTGGAAGACTAAGTGCACCTGACCCAAGCCATGGTGTTTTCAATCACCTCACATGCATGGGAAAGCTGAGCAATGAATAAGGAAGGCGGAAGAAGAATTGATGCCTTTGAATGATGCTGTTGGTGAAGAATATTGAATATATCACAGACTGCCAAAAGAACAAACAAATCTGTCTTGGAAGAAGTACAGCCATAATGCTCCTTAGAGGCAAGGACGGTGAGACTACGTCTCATGCACTTTGAACATGTTATCAGGAAGGACTAGTCCCTGGAGAAGGACATCATGTTGGTAAAGTAAAGTGTAAGCAAAACAGGGGAAGACCCTCAATGGATGGATTGACACAGTGGCTGCAACAATTGGCTCAAGCATAACAATGATTATGAGGATGTTGCAGGACCAGGCAGAGTTTCATTCTGGTATAAGTAGGGTCACTGTGAGTTGTAACCAGCTCTGTAGCACCTAAAAACAGCAACAACAAAGTTTTATGAAAATAGGATCACACAGCACCTATTTTTCTTGTCTAGTTTCTTTCACTCTTCAAAATTATTTTGAGATTCATTCTTTTTTTGTGTTAATATGTCATTGATTTTTATTGCTGACAAATATTCTATTGTATAGATATGCCACAATATATGTATTCATTCCCCTGTTGATGGACATTTGAGTTGCATTCAGTTTTTTTATTTTTTTTATTGTACTTTAGATAAAGATTTACAGAACAAACTAGCTTCTTATTAAACAATTAGTACACATATTGTTTTGCAACATTGGTTGCCAACCCCATGACATGTCAACACTCTCCTCTTCTCAACCTTGGGTTCCCTATTACTAGCTTTCCTGTCCCCTCCTGCCTTCTCATCTCTGCCCCTGGGCTGGTGTGCCCTTTTAGTCTCGTTTTGTTTTATGCGCCTGTCTAATCTTTGGCTGAAGGGTGAATCTCAGGTGTGACTTCATTACTAAGCTAAAAGGGTATCTAGGGGCCATACTCTCGGGGTTTCTCCAGACTCAGCCAGACCAATAAGTCTGTTTTTTTTTTTTTTTTTTTTCCTGTGAGTTAGAATTTTGTTCTACATTTTTCTCCAGCTCTGTCTGGGACCCTATATTGTGATCCCTGTCAGAGCAGTCTGTGGTGGTAGCGGATACCATCTAGTTGTGCTGGACTGTCTGGTGGAGGGTGTGGTAATTGTAGTCCATTAGTCCTTCGAACTAATCTGTCCCTTGAGTCTTTGTTTTTCTTCATTCTCCTTTGCTCCAGATGGGGTGAGACCAGTGGAGTACCTTAGATGGCCGCTCACAAGCTTTTAAGACCCCCAGACGCTACTCCCCAAAGTAGGATGTAGAACACTTTCTTTATAAACTATGTTATGACAATTGAACTAGATGTTCCCTAAGCCCATGCATCCAGTTTTTGTGTATTGCAAATAAAGCTGCTGTGACCTTTTGTGTACAAATTATTGTACAGACATATACTTTTATTTATTTTGGGTAAATATCCAGGTGTGGAATGGCTGTGTAACATGGTAGATGTAGGTTTAAATAAATAAATGCCAAATTGTTTTCCAGACAGGTTTCAGTGTTTCGTATTCTCATGGGCAGTGTGTGAGAGTCCAATTGCTCCACAACCTCACCAGTACTTTACACGGTCATTCTTCTTAATTTTAGTCATTTTAGCAGATATGTAGTAATAACTAAATATGATTTTAGTTTACATTTTTCTAATGACTGATGTTGAGAATATTTTCATGTGGTTATTTGCAAAGTATCTAGCTTCTTTAAGGAAGTGTCTGTCCAAATCTTTTGTCCATTTTTTGGAGGTTTTCTGCTTTCTTGTTATTAAGCTCTTAGCATTATTTTTTATTACATTTTGAAATATTCTTTATATAATAAATTTCTAAAAAGATTGGAGGCACGGTAGTGAGGAAATAACTGTGAACTCAAAATACCGTGAGATTTTGGTTCCAGTCCCCGTCTGTAAATGTCTCTCTGTGTGGATTTGAGAAACATCACTTAAATTTGCTGCATCTCCATCTTCTCATTAAATGAAAGGCCTCAGCTAAATAATACGGTCACTTAAAAATCTAAATCATTCTGATTTGATGTTCTACATCTCTGCATGACTGTTTCTCCATATCTGGTTTTTACAGCTCCAAAATGAATTTTATTATGCCCCATACTAAAAAAAAATAAGAATAACAAAACATCATTTATGTCCATATGAAATTTTTAGCACAAAATTAATATCCAATTAATTTCTAAAACAAACCTATCACCTTACCATCTGACTAAAATCTTGTTGTCAATGTCTTTGTAATTTGTATTATCATAGTCACAATTTCCATCATATAAAACCTAAGCTGTCATCCCAAATTTACTTCTCATTTTTGAGTTACAAAGACCTGCCAATTATTTACCCTAATGTTTCTCATATTATCCTTTCCATGCCAGATCTTTGTGTCAACAACCATATCAACAGTATTACAACTTCAGTATTATGTTGTATGAATCCAGTCTCTACCCATCTTCCAATCCACTCTGTAAAAGCTGCCCAACTAAATACCACTTTTGTAATTTTACTTCTTTTCATAAAATTCATAAGCTGACCTTTTCATTGTCCTTTCTCAGCTTTCCTTCTTTAGATAGATGATAATTTTGTGTAAAACAATGTAAAAGAGATTTTTTTTAAGTTCAAATACATATGAAGGAATATAGATGTGTATGACAGTAAATGTAGTAAATAAACAAATGCACAATATTTTAGTTTAGTCTGTGATGCCGGTTGTATCAAATATCTATTAATGTGTCATCCTTGGAAATTATCCTGATTATTTTCAGAGTGATCAACTCAATAGGTTTTTAATAATCTAAAAATTTATAGACTTCACTTTTTATATAAAATTTATTGCTTTTAGAATTAAAGGACAACAAATATAAATAATTCTATTTTTTTGTCCCAAGGAAACTGAGGTGCTCTTTTTTTTTTCTAACTTTAAAACTCATACTAATAATGCATGCTAAATGAAAACTATGTTTTAAACATAAATGGAAAAATTTGATCTTAAAGTTATGTCAAAAACACTAAAGAAATACCAAAGAGTGTTTATAGGTATGAATAATTTTAAATGCTGCATTTGCAGGTAGTGGGAGTTTTAGAGATAAAAATATGTACCCAAATCATACCAATTGCAAAGAGTTCCATGTTTTTTCAAAGTGGGTACTAGTCTATATATTTTTTTTTAATGATAAGAACAGATCATCACAACTTCTTGCTTTGTCGCCCCAGTAATGATATAGAAAACTGTAATACTCTATATCTGTTTGCAAAGTTTAAATCCATAGCTTTGTATTTTAAAATTATATGCAAACAAATATTTATTGAGAACTTATTACATGCAAGACTCTGTGCTAGAAGAAAATGGAAGTTGACAATGTGTTATAAAGTCTGACACAGAAATAAAATACTTTTAAAAATATTACTTAAAATTGGAATCCTTACACATATCAGGACATCTAAATTTTTCTGTGCATTAAAAAAAGATGAATTATTCCTACCAATTTTTACAAAGACATTTATTTTCCAAAATATTTCATTCAACTAGGTAATATTTTGTGTGTGTGTAATTTCATAGAGGCATTGTGTACTGCATGTTTATATTTTGCATAGTTTGGATGTTTTCAATATGATTAAATTATTATTTTAGGATTTAGGTTATGTTTACTTACATATATTTGAAACCAAAAAGAAACAACTGTTAGGTACTTGCCTAACGAAACATCAAATTTCTGAAACTTATAGCAGTATTCACAAAAAATTCCCCCCAAAATGCTAGCTCCTTCCTTGATCACCTCTGAAACAAAACATTATCTATGATCATAGTTCATGGTTTGAACCTCATTGCTAGATAGTTGTAATTACTGCATCTGCTTATTTTAAAAGAAACTTATTTAATTTCTTTGTTTTCTTAATATGGTAATGGAGGTAGAAATTGCAGAGGGATGTATATTAGGAAGAAAACACAATTGTATCACATGCAGAATCTTTTATACAGCAAATCTCTCTAATAGGCCTTGGACTTACGGAGTAACAACATATAGAAGGTCAAATGGGCCAAAATAAAATTATGGCTCCTTATTTTCCTTAGAATGCGTGCAATAGATTTTAGTTAGCCGGTATATGATTTATCCCTAGTCCTAGTTAATTTAGAAGACGCTTCTTTCCTTCAATTTTCCAGATGTAAGTTGCACAGTTCCAAAAGTATTATTAAGTGGAATATACTTTGGTAAACACTAATGTGTTTTCAAAAAATATAAGCATTACAAAACCCAAACAGCTGGAATTTATGAGCCTAAGGATTATATTTTGGAGGGACAGAATCAACTATGGTCTCTAGTGCTTTGGTTTTTGTTGCTTATTCATTGCTCAGCATTTAGTAGGTCCAAGAGGTTGATTTAATTTGTATTTCTCAGTCATTTTGGTATTACATTGATACGGAGTTTCTTGTATCCAGTTTTTTGTTTTGTTTTGGATATATGGTTTAGGTGCACAGCTAAATTAACAACATTTATTTAGAACTAAAACCAATTCTATTCATTTAAGTATTTCAATGAGTAAATACATTTATCCTTTTGAGAAAATATTACAGGTGACATTTTATGAAAATTTTGCCTGTTGAAAATTCTTTTTTCTTCTCAAAAAAATAGATACAAAACTCTAGGGTCACAGTCTGTTTTCACAAGGCTTTCATAAATATTTGTATATCTTGCCTATCTCTCATTCTTGCAGATAAGAAGTCTACTAACATCTACTCTTCCGTCTTTTGTAGGTAAAGGCAAATTCTCTTCCTCTGAAAGATTTTCCTGATACATTTTAAATTTTACAAATATACGAAACGCTTTAAATTGCACCAATCTGATGTTTAACTCACAATAACTTTTTTTATTGTACTTTAGAAGAAGGTTTACACAACAAACTAGCTTCTCATTAAACAGTACACATATTGTTTTGTGACATTGGTTACCAACCCAAGGACACATCAACACTCTCCCTTCTCGACTTTGGGCTCCCTGTTACCAGTTTTCCTGTCCCCTCCTGCCTTCTAGTCCTTACCCCTGGGCTGGTGTGCCCATTTAGTCTCATTTTGTTTTATGGGGCTGTCTAAACTTTGAAGTGTGAACCTCAAAAGTGAGTTCATTACTGAGCTAAAAGGGTGTTCGGGGGCCATAGTCTCGGGATTTGTCCAGTCTCTGTCAGGCCAGTAAGTCTGGTCATATTTTTGTGAGTTTGTTCTACATTTTTCTCCACCTCTGTCCAGGACCCTCTATTGTGATCCCCGCAGAGAGTCGGTGGTGGTAGCCAGACACCATCAAGTTATACTGGACTTGGTTTGGTGTATGCTGTAGTAGTTGTGGTCAATTAATCCTTTGGACTAATCTTTCCCTTGTGTCTTTAGTTTTCTTCATTTTCCCTTGCTTCCGATGGGGTGAGACCAGTGGAGTATCTTAGACGGCCGCTCACAAGCTTTTAAGACTCCAGACGCTATTCACCAAAGTAGAATGTGGAACGTTATCTTTATAAACTATGTTATACCACTTGAGCTAGACGTTCCCTGAGACCATGGTCCCCACAGCCCTCAGCCCAGTAATTTGGTCCCTCAGGGTAACTCACAATAATTCTTAGTTACAAATAAATATAATTTTAAAATTTAATTTGCTATCAAAAAAATTAAGCACTTTACAATAATTCTGTGAAAGCTACCTTTGAATTTGTTTATTCCAAGTTTCCATATTTGATTAATATTGTGTTATTTCTCTAGTAATCTTTTTACAAAAAACAACTAACAGTATAATTGTACCTATTAATATGTTACAAAATTATGATTTTGGAAATCCTAATTACATCAATATGTTCAAGAGAAATAATGAAGCGACAATGTAATTAGGAAATAAAAGATGAATTGATCACTTAATCTTTAACAAGGTGGAAAATAATTTTGAATGATAGCAGCAGCACTCTTGCACACTGAATAGAAATTCAATGTCAAAATACCACTGAATATTTTAAAACACTGCACAACCTCATTATATATTCATTCATTTTTTCTTTAATTAGTATTATTAAATGTCAGGTATTACATCCCAGGCACTGTTAAGGCACTGGGTAATATAAACCAAAACACCAAACCCATTGCCATGGAGTCAATTCCAACCCTATAGGACAGAGTAGAACCACGCCGTAGGGTGTCCAAGGAGCAGCTAGTGGATTGGAACTGCTGACCTTTCGTTCAGCAGCCGTAGCTGTATACCACTATGCCACCAAGGCTCTATGTCAGTATAGCAGTGCACAAAATAAAGTCTCTGATCTCAGCGTTTTACATCTAATTGAGAGGAGATAGACAATAAACACATTAGCAACGAGGACAACAAGGATACTTTCAAATAACAATAAGTGATTAGGAGCGAGTTAATGTGTTCCATGAAGGCAAGGTTTATCATATACAGGCATAGGTGATCTTGTGGGGGCTGTATAATTTCTGGCACAATTGAAGTATAATGGAGTTTTATGGATGGACAATAAATAAAAAATACTTTATAGTGAAAAAAGTGTATTTGTGGGTGAAATAACATATTTGGGGTTTTGTGTGTGTGTATGTGTTTTTCTTTTCTTTTCCATATGGGTATTCATATATTTTTTAGCAATAACAATCCTATTAATTATTTTAGTTAAGGAAAGAAGCAGCAGAACTACTAAAATTCCTTCTATTAAGTTCTCACAGCCTTTTGTTCAGTTTGTCTGGGAAGAAACAACCTCCACAAGAATATTTGTTGTTGTTACTTGCCATGGAGTCAATTCTGACTCATGACGACTCCATGTGTTACAGAGCAGAATTGTTGCATAAGGTTTTCTTGGCTATAATTTTAAGGAAAGCAGATTGCCAGGTCTTCTCTTCTGCAGTGTCATTGAATTGATTTGAATTGCAAATCTATAGGTAAGCAGGCAAGCACAAACTATTTGCACCGCCTAGAGACTCTCATAGGAATATACCCTGGTTGAATGTGTTAATATGGTTGCAGTGTGAAATGGAAATTATGGAAAAGTGCTAAAAATTCAGGCACTATCAATCTACCTAAACTCTGGCTTTGTTACATGTTTCTAATAATATTGTGGGGAGAGGATGATGGAGGTGAACTAAATACCTCTGCCTATAATGATTCATGACCTACTTTTTAAACACTTTACCTAAAGGGTAAAGACTTAAGTGAAACTATCCTCAGTTAAAACCTATAAATATGGTAAAAAATTTTGAGTCCAATTCTTGTAATACGGCAAATTTATAAACAGAAGCATTTTTTGAGTTTTATTTTTTAAAAATTAGATGTAAAGGCCATAATTCAAATATAATAATTTTACAATTGTTAATCTGAAGTATAATTAGACAATAAATGTTCATGTTGCTAAATCTTAGTCAGAACTATAAGGGAAATAATTTAATATCATGTCTTTCACTCTCTAACTAGATCCTGCATGCCACTTGCTTTGCTCCTACTAGAGATTCGCTGACTGAAAAGTTTGGACCTGGGATTGATTTGAAAGGACAATTCGACTTTCCACTACAACACTGTTATCATCCACAGAGGAGCAACGTAAGTATGGCATCAACCACCTGCCTGAAGATAAAATGAGGCCAGTTGGCACATGTACAATATAGGCATTCTAAAACTCATTAGGAAAGAATTGGCAAGCAGCAGCAATTTTCTCTGATAAAAATCCCTTGATCTTTTTGGAGGAAATGTCTGTTAATTGTACATAGGAGTTCAAATGGACTAGAAACCACTATAGCATATCAAGTCCCTATACAGTCTTAATACTGTTAAAGTGTAGCATTTTCATTACTTCTAATTTAGTTAATTACACTTTACCTACCTAAATTCCCACGGCAGTTTTCATCGGATGCAGTGGTTAATTGCCTTGTTCCAAAGAGGCATTATTGCGAGCTGTTAAACCACTACTGTTCTTAATTTCAGAATAGAGGCTTTCAGTGGTGCTTGGGATGGGTTCCTGGGTCAGGGTCTTGGAAAGCATTTAAGAGATAGAATATGTATGTTTTAATCTAGTTCTTATATTTTTATTACATCAGTTATGCTGCTTACTGGTTCCTGAAATGTTTTATCCATTATTACATTTTTTTTTTTAATTAGGGTAATTTAAGTTTCTGTATTTTAATTTGGAAATAAAGTGCACTGTGTGTATGTGTATGGGCAAACAGCTGTATTATATAACCATGAAATTAAAAGTTGAATTTGTACATTAATAGATTATAGTATTAAAATATTACCATTAAATGTGTAGCCATGATAATATAACACAGATTATGTTTATTGAAAGGCAATTAAGTACAAACGGGACACATTTCATGTAAATGAACATAATTTTACTTTTACATAAAGTTAAGAAACAAAGTATTTGGAGAATCGGGAATAGGGGAGAAAAACTGGATTATGCAAAAAAAAAAAAATCTCTTTAAGACCATTCTTAAGATCCCTTAACACATGTATATTCAGACAAATTTTCACCACCTCTTTTTAAGGTAGTCTGTAGGAATATAGGAACTGGGAATGGTTAAGTATTGCAAGTCCTGATCACAAACTGAAGCTGTCTTTTTTTCCTGCTCTCCCAGTCCCACCAGAGAGTACAATCAGCAATTATTTCCCATACTGCTGCTAACTAGGTACCATTCATTCATGCCTGAGACACAGGCTTCTATGCTGTTGTTGTTGTTGTTGTTAGGTGCCCTCAAGTTGGTTTGGACTTACAGCGACTATATGTACATTAGAATGAAATGCTGCCTGATCCTGCACCAACTTCACATCGTTGCTGTATTTGAGCCCATTGTTGCAGATACTGTGTCAATCCGTCCCATAGAGAGTCGTGTTTTTTTTTCACTGACCCTGTACTCCACCAAGCACGGTGTCCTTCTCCAGGGACTGGTGCCTCCCAATAACATGTCCAAAGTATGTAAGACTAAGTCTCATCACCCTCACTTTTAAGGAGCATTCTGGCTGTACTTCTTCCACGACAGATTCGTTCACTCTTTTGGAAGTCCATGGCATATCCAGTATTCTTCACCAACACTATAATTCGAATGTGTCAATTCTTCTTTGATCTTCCTTATTCATTGTTCAGCTTTCGCATGAATATGAGATGATTGAAAACACCATGGCTTGGATCAGGGGCACTTTATTCCTCAAAGTGACATCTTTGTTTTCTAACACTTTGAAGAGGTCTTTTGCAGCAAATTTGCCCAGTGCAATACGTTGTTTTATTTTTTGGCTGCTCTTTCATGGGTGTTGATTGTGGATCCAAGTAAAACGAAATCCTTGTAAAACTTCAATATTTTCTCCTTTTATTATCATGTTGCTTATTGTTCCAGTTGTGAAGATTTTTGTTTTCTTTATGTTGAGGTGTAATCCATACTGAAGGCTGTAGTCTTTGATATTCATCAGTAAAGGCTTCTAGTCCTTTTTGTTTTTAGCAAGCAAAGTTGCGTCATCTGAATATCACAGGTTATTAATTAGCCTTCCTCCAATCCTGACGCAGTGTTCTTCTTCATATAGGCCATCTTCTTGGATTATTTGCTTAGCATACAGACTGAATAAGTTTGGGGAAAAAATACAACCCTGATGCACACCTTTTCTGATTTTATCACACAGTAGCCCCTTGTTCTGTTCAAACTATTGCCTCTTGGCCTATATACAGGTTCCACATTAGCACAATTAACTATTCTGGAATTTCTGTTCTTTGAAATATTGTCCATAATTTGTTGTGGTCCAAACAATGGTTTTGCATAGTAAATGAAGCACAGGTAAACATCTTTCTGGTATTCTCTGCTTTCAATCAAGATTAATCTCACATCAGCAATGATATCCCTCATTCCACATCCTCTTCTGAATCCAGCTTGAATTTCTGGCAATTTCCTGTAGATGTATGGCTGTAGCTGTTTTTGAATTATCTTCTGCAAAATTTTGCTGGCTTGTGATATTAATGATATTTTTTGATAGTTTCTGCATTCTGTTGTATCATCTTTCTTTGGAATGGGCACAAATCTCTTCCAGACAGTTGGCCAAGTAGCTGTCTTCCAAATTTCTTAGCATAGAACAGTGAATGCTTCCAGCATTGCATTCATTTGTTGAAACATCTCAGTTGGTATTCCTACAATTCCTGGTGCCTGGTTTTTCACCAATGCCTTCAGTGCAGCTTGAACTTTTTTCTTCAATACCATCAGTTCTTGGTCATACGCTATTCCCGAAAATGACAGAATACTGACCAGTTCTTTTTGGTACAGCAACTCTATTCCTTCCATCTTCTTTTGATGCTTTCTGAGTCTTTCAATATCTTGCTCATAGAATCCATCATTATTGTAACTTGAGGCTAATTTTTTTTTCTTCAGTTGTTTCCACTTGAGAAATGTCAAGCGTGTTGTTCTCTTTTGGTTTTTAACTCCAGGTTTTTACACATTTCAGTATGATCTCCTACTTTGTCTTCTTGAGCCGCCCTTTGAAATCTTCTGTTCAGCTCTTTTACATGATCATTTCTTCCATTTGCTTTAACTACTCTGCATTCAAGACCATGTTTCAGAGTCTCTTCTGACATCTATTTTGGTCTTGTCTTTCTTTACTGTCTTTTTAATGAACTTTTGTTTTCTTCATGTATGATTCCTTGATGTCATTCCACAACCCACCTGGTGTTTGGTAATTAGTGTTCAGTGCATCAAATCTATTTTTGCAATGATCTCTAAATTCAGGTAGGATACACTCAAAGTTGTACTTTGGCTCTTATGGACTTGCTTTATTTTTTTTTTTCCATTTCAACTTGAACTTGCATATGAGCAATTGATGGCTTGTTTCCCAGCAGGCCTGTGGTCTTGTTCTGACTGATAATATTGAGCTTCTCCATCTTCTCTTTCCACAGATGTATTCGATTTGATTCCTGTGTATTCCATCTAGTGAGGACCATGTGTATAGTTGCCACTTATGTTGTTGAGAAAAGGTATTTGCAATGAAGAAGTAATTTGTCTTGCAAAAATTCTATCATGTGATCTCTTAAGTCGTTTCTATCTCTAAGGCCATATTTTTCAACTACTGATCCTTTTTTTGTTTCCAACTTTTGAATTCCTATCAACAATAACTATCGATGCTTCTTCATTGCATGTTTGATTAATTTCAGACTGTAGAAATTGGTAAAAATTTTCAATTTCTTCATCTTTGGCATTTGTGGTCGGTGTGTAAATTTGAATAATAATCATATTAACTGGTCTTCCTTTAAGACATATGGATATTATCCTATCATTGACAGTGTTGTACTTCATAATAGATTTTGAAATGTGCTTTTTGACAATGAATGTGATGCTGTTCCTCTTCAATTTATCATTTCTGGCATAGTAAACCATATGATTGTCTGATTCAAAACAGCCAATACCAGTCCATTTCAGCTCACTAATGCCTAGGATATCAATTTTCAAGTGTTTCGTTTCACTTTTAACAACTTCCAATTTTTCTTGATTCATATTTCATAAGTCTACGTTTTGATTACTAATGGATATTTGTAGCTGTTTCTTCTGATTTTTTTTTTCAGTTTTTGTTTGTTTTTTATTGTATTTAGATTAGGGTTTACAGAACAAGTTAGTTTCTCATTAAATAATATATATATTGTTTTGTGATGTTGGTTGCCATCCCCAGGACAGGTCAACACTCCCCCCTTCTTGACCTTGGGTTCCCTATTACCAGCTTTTCTGTCCCCTCCTGCCCTCTCGTCCTTGCTCCTGGGCTGGTGTGCCATTTAGTCCCGTTTTGTTTTGTGGGTCTGTCTAATCTTTGGCTGAAGGGTGAACCTCAGGAGTGACTTCAGGACTGAGTTAAAAGGGAGCCCTAAGTCTGTTTGTTTTTTTTATTTTGGGCCGGGGAAGGAGTTAGCATTTTGTTCTACAGTTTTCTCCAGCTCTGTCTAGGACCCTCTATTGTGATCCTTGTCAGAGCAGTTGGTGTTAGCAGGGCACCATCTAGTTGTGCTGGACTCAGTCTGGTGGAGGCTGTGGTACTTGTGGTCCATTAGTCCTTTGGACTAATCTTTCCCTTGTGTCTTTGGTTTTCTTCATTCTTTCTTTCTCCACACTGGGTGAGAACAGTGGAGAATCTTAGAGGGCTGCTCGCAAGCTTTTACGACCTTAGACGCTACTCATCAAAGCAGAATGTAGAACATTTTCTTTATAGACTATGGTATGCCAATTGAGCTAGATGTTCCCTGAGACCATGGTCCCCAGCCCTCAGCCCTCAGCCCAGTAAGTTTCTTCTCATTTGAGTGGTGCCACATCAGCAAATGAAGATCCTGAAAGCTTGACTACATTCACATCATTAAGGTCAACTCTACTTTGTGGAGGCAGCTCTTCCTCAGTCATATTTTGAGTGCCTTTGAACCTGAGGCGCTCGTCTTCCAGCACTGATACACAGTGACCTTATAGATAGCAGCAAAAGAGTCTTCTATAAACATAATGAAAAGAAGGACAAGATATCCTCAGAAATTAAGAAGAAGGTGCTATTTTGTTTGGGTTCTAGCAGCTATCCTCTCATGTCTTCCACGGGCAGTGTGAGAAGTACATTTTCTGCTGTCACACCTCCCAGTGTCTTTGAATACTTACCATTGAATCAGCTCCTATGACCAACTTAACAACCAATCGTTTTTCCTTCTGTAGCATCTTTTTTACTCTCATATGCACGTTAAAAAAAAAAAAAATCAAACCCATTGCTGTGGAGTGCATTCCAACTCCTAGTGGTGCAGTGGTTAAGAGCTTGGCTGCTAACCAAAAACGTCAGCAGCTGGAATCCACCAACCACTCCTTGGAAAGCCTGTTGGGCAGTTCTACTCTGTCCTATAGGGTTGCTATGAGTTGGAATATTCTTGCTAGTTAGTTTTAAATTAAAATTGAACGTTTTAGCCTGACACTCAGACATTCAGAAATCCTTCTCTCCCACCTAATTTACTACCACTTTCATATATTAACCCTTAAAACTGTGAATTGTCTGATCTTCCAAGCAAGAAGTAATCATGCTTTTCTTTGACACTTATTGTTGTTTATTTGTGTTCTTTATAATATTTTTACCAGTTTTCTGCCTTGCATTGTTTGCGCATACAATTTATCTCCCTCTTAGATTATAATCTCTCACAAAACATGTATTTCTCACTTTCTTTCTCCTAATAGTCACTGAATTAGTGAATGCATTATTGAATATATTTTTCAAACATATTTAAGGGATTATTTAAGGTCATGTTCCATCAGAACCATGGGCTAAGGTTTGATAATGGATTCTGTAAATATAGTAGTTTGTGAAATGTATTTAACTTGCATATGACCGTCATTTGTTTTGGAAACAAGTTTCTCTTTCCAGATGATAACGGAATCAGTGTTGGAACGGCGACTGTAGCCAACTACACAACTCTTACAGAGAAGTGGGGCCAAGGAGGGTCACTCCGAAGAGTCGACCCTGGCTTCAGTCCCAGGAGTTTATTTATAGTCAATACAGCAAGCAGTGAAGCAAATAACAGAACAATGGGCTTTGGGTGAGTAACAATAAGTTTTGGGCAAGAGAGAATGGACTTCAGGTAAACAAGCCAATCAGTAAAGAGACAATAGGTTTTGGAAAAACAAGTCATGCCTAATCTCCTTCTCATCACTGACAAGTCTCAACATGTTGTGTGTAGCATATGGGCCTTTGAGGGGCTGAAGTTGTCAATAGTGCAGCCATGTTTAAATGGCACATTTCCCCACAAATCAGCAATTCTCAGCATTTTACTAAGTAAAGAATTTCACCCAAAAGTCATTATTTTATTAATGATTTTTTTGGGGGAAGTAGGGATGAATTAATAGCTAAAAGCAAATGATTTCAAGCAAAAGCCAAATTGAGAAGTCTTTTTAAGCCTAACCTTCTTCTTTGGTCACTCTGTTGTGGGTTGTTCTCTCTCTTTTCTCCCTGGGCTCACTTAGGTTGGATTTTCTGGGAAACAGACTTTATGATGGAGACTAGCATTCAGTATGTGTACTATGAAGAAGAGGAGAGACTGAGCAAAGCGAGGAATTGAACTACACCTGAGTAGCAATAATTATCTCAGCTGATTTAAAATCCAAGGGGAGCTCTGGAGTTGAGATGGCCCCTTGACTTTATCCTGAATTGAAGCAAGGAGGAAGATATTTGGTACTCCCAGTTCAGTCAGTCATTTAATGTGGTTACAACCAGAGAGGTGTAGCCTTAAGTAAGCATGTCTTTTTAGCAGGGAATAGTAACCCAGGAAGAACTCAGCAGGCAGAACTCCTGGCAGCTGAAGAAATGAGTGCCTAAGTTCTAAAGCAGTGATACAGTAGTACACCACAGCATTCACCGTATAGGCTCCTCGCCCTGCACAAAAATCTACCTCCTATCCCCAGTCTTCACCCCTTCCAGATTTGAGACCTGAGTTTACATGCATCTCTGCCAATTTGACAAGAAAAACACAAACATACCAAACTTCTCCTTGTGTTTTACCACATCAGGTCTCACTACTGCCTTCAAATTGGGAAATGCCTTTATGAAGATGATGAAACTTAATAAAAAATCCTTCATCTAACAATGCCCTTGGTGGTTGGTGTATATTATAACTAATACATTACATTTCCTCTTTTACATAGAGAAAATTCTTCCTAAATGAAATGTCATTTACTTAAAAAGCTCTAATAAACATAATTTATTTTATATCTCTTTTGATATAAACATCAGACTAACTTGGAAATATAAAATAAGAATAGGTATTAAATCTGTACCCTTCTGATGCATTTCCTTGTGGGAAATGGTCCTGGATATTTCAAAGAGGGCTTCTGCAATAGCAATGGAACTCAGAGAAGAAGGAGTCAATTATTCTTGGTGTTTTGATGAGTGACAAAGCCAAAACAATGAAATAATGTAAGCCTGTTTATACGGAAATAATTTTCCTGAAAACCTAAACATTTACATCATTAAAAATACAGGAAGAGAAATCCTAAATGTATATATTTTTTTAACCAAAAGGAAAGCAATAGAGAAAAATCATTTATTGAACTAACATGGAGCTAAGGAGCCCTGGTGGTACAGTGGTTCGGCAGTTCAAACCCACCAGCCATTACACAGGAGAAAGATGTGGCAGTCTGCTTCTGTAAAGATTTACAGCGTTGGAAACCCTATGGGGCAGTTCTACTCTGTCCTATAGGGTCGCTGTGAGTCAGAATTGAATCGATGGAAGTGGAACTGTGTTTTGGGTTTAACATGGAACTATTTCAGACAATATGCTTATTGGACATTTCCATATGAAAGCAAATAAACTACAATGCCATGGATGATTGTCTATCCAGCAATACCAAGGCATAAATTTAGGCAATGGCTTTCACTCATAAGGTTTCTACTACTATCATTAAAAAAAAAAAAAAAAAAAAGTCACCCTCAAGTTGATTCAGACTCACGGTGATACCATTTGTGTCAGAGTAGAACTGTCCTCCATAGGGTTTTTGATGGCTGAATTTTTCTTTCTTTCGTTTTTTTTTTTTTTTGAAGTTTATTGCCAGGTCTATCTTCCAAAGCACCACTGGGTGGACTCGAACTGTCAACCTTTTCATTAGTTGGCATTTGCGCCACTCAGGGACCCGGCTAGCATCATAACTTGGACTTAATACCATCTTTAGTGGTGATCTTCAGCTGATTCCAATTTGTCTCCTCAAAGAAGTAAGCTATACCATTTATTGAAATAAATTTGTTCTGGTTTCTGTTTTCAAGTTTGTCATGTGTCTTTTTTTTTTTTTTCTTTCTTTTTTTTCAACTAAGGGATTAATTTAACCCTGAGGTTTTTAATGCAGCACTCAGCGCAAATGTGTAATAAGAGCTCCCTTTAGTAGACTGCTCCTACTCTTCTCTGGATGTATACAGCTTTCTTTTTCTGTGAGAGACACGGCTCCTTGCTTTCCTATTCCTTAATATAACATTGAACGCTCAAGGGCAAATGTTTAGTCCTAGCCATCTGGTTCTTACTGCCCTAACAAATAACACTCTCTCTTTAATTTTCTTTTAAAGTTAGAACTATTTTTAAATTTTAGAATACATAGGAATTAATATATCATATTTTAGCCCTTATCACAATAATATAAATTGCAGTTATACGATGTACTCTCAGAGTTAATGTAGAATTACTACTTAAACTTACAGCTTATATTATTAAGGCCAAACCCATTGCCATCGAGTCAATTCCTACACATAGTAAACCTACAGGATAGAGAAGAACTGTCCCACAGGGTTTCTAAGGCTGTATATCTTTATGGAAGCAGATTGCCACATTTTTCTCCTGCAGAGCATCTGGTGGATTTGAACCTCCAACCTTTCAGTTAGCAGCTGAGTGCTTTAACTACTGTGCCACCAGGGCTCCTCATTTCTTTTATATTAGTTCATCTTATAAAAAATATTTAGGAGAGGGGCAAGATGGCGCTCTAGGCAGAAACACCACGCCGTTCCTCCACAGCAAAGATCCGAAAAACTAAGCCTAACAGAGAATCAACAATCCTGAAACCCTAGAACACCAAATGAAGAGATAAAGAACTCAGCCAAACACCAAACGGAGTGAGAATACTAAAAGAGAACGGAGAGCGAGGAGAGACTCAGGCAGAGATTCCTTACCAGCTAACGCAGCGCGGATCCACCATCTTGGATTCCTATCGGAGACCAGCAAACGGGAGAGCAGCCTTGCAGAGCATCTGGTCGGAGACAGAACGACCGGTAAACTGCAGTGCGCGCTCTCCCACCACCCACCCCTCTCCGCCTCAGCTGGGGATCCCCTGCTTTCCGTGGCCAGGGTCTCTGGGCTGGGGGGTGCTGGTGCTTGGATTCCGCGCGCCTGGGCTGGCGGCTTTCTGGGAGCCGTTTGCTGGCAGCTAGCGAACCTTTCTCTGCCGCCTCCCCCTCCTTTTGCCTGGGTGCCTGGTTCCGAGTGCCGTCTCTGCTCTCTCCTGCGGGGCTGTAGGGCTGCGTGCGGGCGTGTGGCTGTTTCTGGGTCTGGGCTCCCGCGTGGGTGGGATCCAGGGGCCTTTGTTCGTTCGCCCCTCTGCTTTCCGTGGCCGGGGTCCCTGGGCGGGGGGGCGCCGGTGCTTGGGTTCCGCGCGCCCGGGCTGGGGGCTTTCTGGGAGCCGTTTGCTGGCACCTAGCGGACCTTTCTCTGCCGCCTCCCCCTCCTTTTGCCTGGGTGCCTGGGTCCGGGTGCTGTCTCTGCTCTCTCCTGCGGGGCTGTGGAGCTGCGTGCGGGCGTGTGGCTGTTTCTCGGTCTGGGCTCCCACGTGGGTGGGATCCCGGGGCCTTTGTTCGTTCACCCCTCTGCTTCCCGTGGCCACGGTCAATTAACCCCGAGACTATCGGCTTCTTGGAATTCGCGCCCCTGAGTGGGGGCTCTCTGGGTCCCATTTGTAGGCAATGACTGCTGGTGTTACCCTTTTTTTTTTTTTTCCTCAATTTTATTTTTCTTCCTTTTTTGATTAGTTTTGTCATATTTTACCTCTTTTTCTCTTTTGTCTTTCTTCATTGCTTAATTTCTTGTCCCTCTATCTCTTCCTTCTCTTTCTGATCCCTGAATACCAGGCGATGTATGCCTCTGTACCTTCTGGCCAGGGTGAGCTGTGAAAATTGAGACCGACTCCCCCAGACCTCATAGCTGCATCGGTGCGATCCCTGGGAAATTTGCAGTTTTTTAACTTTTCTGATTTTCATTTGGTCATTCTTTCCTTTTCTTTCTCTTCCCCCTTCTGGTTTCCTCCATCCCATAGTCTCTCATCTGTACATTCCAACGACAAACTCCCCTAGCATTCTTTTATGTTTGTACGCTTTTTGCTCCTCCTCCTCTCTCCTCTCTACCATATCCAGCTTAGCTTCACACATAACCATCTTCCCGCTGCACCCTACCTACCTGCACCGTGCACTAGACATCACATCACCAAGCGGTGCAGGCACGCCCTATTGGAACCTGCCCAGCACTGACTACCGACCGTCCTGGTGGCTGCGGTGAGTGCCACAAGCAACCCATCCCAGTGGCTCCTCCTCAACTAGATCTGCCCAGCTGTACCACAAGAACGAAAAAAAAAAAAAAAAATCTACAATCAATAAACGAGAGAAATATCTACTGAATGCCCCGAAAACAGCAAACAATATCAAAACATTTACAAAAACAAGACAAGATGGCTCCAATAGGCGTCCAAATTAAAACACCAGATAACTCTCCTGTGGAAGAAAATGCACTAGAAGTACCTGATACGGAACTCAAATCACTAATACTCAGAATTTTCCAAGAACTGAGGCAAAAAGCTGACAAACATGAGGAAAAAATAGATAAATTTATGGAAAATACAGACAAAAAATTGGAAGAATTCAGGAAGATGATGCAAGAAAAAAATGCCAAAATAAATTCACAACTCGAAATTATACAAAAACAACAATTAGAAATCCAAAAGATAAACAACAAGATTTCAGAAATGGACGGTGTCATAGAAGGGCTGAGAAGTAGATTTGAAACCATGAAAGACAGGATCAGTGGAACTGAAGACAAACACTTGGATACAACTCTGTTTCAGGAAAACTCAGAAAAAAGAACAAAGAAAAATGAAGAGACCCTGAGAGTTATGTGGGACACAATTAAAAGCAAAAACTTACGAGTGATTGGCATACCAGAACAGGGGAAGAAAACAGAAAACACAGAGAGGATCATTGAGGAACTGCTGACAGAAAACTTTCCCAATATCATGAAAGATGAAAAGCTGGTCATCCAAGAAGCTCAACGAACCCCATATAGAATAGACCCCAAAAGAAAATCACCAAGACATATCATATTCACACTCGCTAAAACTAAAGACAAACAAAGAATCCTGAGAGCAGCTCGGGAAAAACAAGAAGTCACATACAGAGGAGAAACAATAAGACTAAGCTCAGATTATTCAGCAGAAACCATGCAGGCAAGAAGGCAATGGGATGACATATATAAAATCTTGAAAGAAAAAAATTGTCAGCCAAGAATAATATATCCTGCAAAACTCTCATTCAGATTTGATGGTGAAATTAGGTCATTTCCAGATAAACAGAAACTAAAGGAATATGCAAAAGTCAAACCAAACTTACAAGAATTATTAAAGGGAGTTCTTCGATCTGAGGACAAACAGCTTAAGCCCTCAGGCAGGACCTAGGACCTAGGATGCAGGTTAACATGAACCAGATACCATTCTAGGAACTGAACTACAGACGACTTTCCAAAAACAAAAGATATACAACAGGGAATCAGAGAAATCAATCAAAGGATGACAACAACATCAAAACAATGAAAGAGGGAACAAACGGCATAGGTATAGAACCTTCTAAAGGAGAAGAAGGCAAGGCGATACCAAGTAACGGTAGACTGCTTCAAAATTATAAAGATAAGGGTAAAATTCATGGTAACCACAAAAAAAGTTAACAAACCAACTCATAAAAATAAAGACGAAAAACATAAAGTCTCAACAAAAACAAAACCTACAAAAACAAAAGAAATGAACACAAAATCCACAAACAAAAGGAACTCAGCACAAGAGAGTAAGAAGAACAAAGAAAACTTCAGCATCACAAAAAAAAGCACTACAAAATGACAGCAACAAACTCACATCTATCAATAATTACACTGAACGTAAATGGACTCAATGCACCCATAAAGCGACGGAGAGTGGCAGAATGGATAAGAAAACAGGATCCATCTATTTGCTGTCTACAAGAGACACATCTTAGAAACAAAGATGTGAATTTATTAAAAATCAAAGGTTGGAAAAAAATATATCAAGCTAACAACTATCAAAAAAGAGCAGGAGTGGCAATTCTAATCTCAGATAAAATAGACTTTAAAACAAAATCTACCATAAAAGACAAAGAAGGACACTATATAATGATTAAGGGGATGATCCATCATGAAGACATAACCATAATAAATATCTATGCACCCAAAGACAGTGCTCCAAAATACATAAAAAAAACTCTAACAGCACTGAAAAGAGAAATTGACAGTTCCACAATAATAGTAGGAGACTTCAACACACCACTCTCAGTAAAGGACAGAACAACTAAAAAGAAACTTAGCAAAGATACAGAAGACCTAAAGGACACAATCAGCCAACTGGACCTCATAGACATATATAGAACACTCCATCCAACCGCTGCAAAGTACACATTCTTTTCCAATGCACATGGAACGTTCTCCAGAATAGACCACATCTTAGGCCACAGAGCAATCCTCAACAAGATCCAAAATGCTGAGATAATTCACAGTATCTTCTCTGACCACAATGCCATCAAGGTAGAAATTAACACTAGAAAGAGCAAGGAAAAAAAATCAAACACATGGAAACTGAATAATAATCTGCTTACACATCAATGGGTAATAGAAGAAATCAGAGATGGAATTAAAAAATTCCTAGAATCAAATGAAAATGAAAACACATCATACCAAAACCTTTGGGACACAGCAAAGGCAGTCCTCAGAGGACAATTTATAGCAATAGATGCACATATCAAAAAAGAAGAAAGGGACAAAATCAAAACATTAACTACAGAACTCAAACAAATAGAAAGAGAACAACAAAAAAAGCCTACAACCACCGGAAGAAAGGAAATAGTAAAGATCAGAGCAGAAATCAATGAAATAGAGAACAGAAAAACAATAGAAAGAATCAACAAAACCAAAAGTTGGTTCTTTGAAAGAATCAACAAAATCGACAAACCACTGGCCAGACTGACAAAAGAAAAACAGCAGAGGGCACAAATAACCCAAATAAGAAATGAAATGGGGGACATTACAACAGACCCAACAGAAATAAAAAGGATTATAACAGAATATTATGAAAAACTATATTCCAACAAATTTGAAAACCTAGAGGAAATGGATAAATTTCTAGAAACATACGGCCTACCCAAACTACAACAAAGTGATATTGAAAATCTGAACAGACCCATAACAAGAGAAGAGATTGAAAAGGTAATAAAAAAACTCCCAAGCATAAAAAGCCCTGGCCCAGATGGCTTCACTGGAGAATTCTACAAAACATTTACAGAAGAGCTCGTACCAGTTCTACTCAAGTTATTTCAGAGCATAGAAGAGGAAGCAACACTTCCAAATTCATTCTATGAAGCCAGCATAACGCTGATACCAAAACCAGGCAAAGACATCACAAAAAAAGAAAATTACAGACCAATATCTCTCATGAATATAGATGCAAAAATTCTGAACAAAATTTTAACCAATAGAATTCAGTATCATATCAAAAAAATAATACACCACGACCAAGTAGGATTCATACCAGGTATGCAAGGATGGTTTAACATTAGAAAATCCATCAACGGAATCCACCACATAAATAAAAGGAAAGAAAAAAATCACATGATCATCTCAATTGATGCAGAAAAGGCATTTGACAAAGTCCAACACCCATTCCTGATAAAAGCTCTCAATAAAATAGGTATAGAAGGGAAATTTCTCAACATCATAAAGGGCATCTATGCAAAACCAACAGCCAACATCATTCTTAATGGAGAAAGGCTGAAAACATTCCCCCTGAAAACAGGAACAAGACAAGGATGCCCTTTATCACCACTCCTATTTAACATTGTGCTGGAAGTTCTCGCTAGAGCAGTAAGGCAAGAGAAAGAAATAAAGGGCATCCAAATTGGTAATGAAGAAGTTAAACTCTCCCTGTTTGCAGATGATATGATACTATACATAGAAAACCCTAAAGACTCCACGAGAAATTTACTGGAACTAATAGAAAGATTCAGCAGAGTAGCAGGATACAAGATAAACATTCAAAAATCAGTTGGATTCCTATACACCAGTAAAGAGAACGATGAAAAGGAGATCAGGAAATCAATACCATTTTCAATAGCCCCTAAAAAGATAAAATACTTGGGAATAAATCTGACCAGGAATATAAAAGACCTATACAAAGAAAACTACAAAACACTGCTGCATGAAACCCAAAGGGATCTACATAAATGGAAAAACATACCATGCTCATGGATAGGCAGACTCAACATTGTGAAAATGGCAATTCTACCTAAAGCAATTTACAAATACAATGCAATTCCGATACAAATACCAACAACATTCTTCAAAGAGATGGAAAAACTAATTATTAACTTTATATGGAAAGGGAAGAAACCCCGAATAAGTAAAGCACTACTGAAGAAGAAGAATAAAGTTGGAGGACTCACACTACCTGACTTGAGAACCTACTATACAGCTACAGTACTCAAAACAGCCTGGTACTGGTACAACAACAGAGACATTGACCAATGGAACAGAATTGAGAACCCAGATGTAAACCCATCCAGCTACAGTCACCTGATCCTCGACAAGGGCCCAAAGTCCATCAAATGGGGAAAAGATAGTCTTTTTAACAAATGGTGCTGGCAAAACTGGATATCCATCTACAAAAGAAATGAAACAGGACCCATACCTCACACCATATACAAAAACTACTTCAAAATGGATCAAAGACCTGAATATAAAGCCTCAAACTATAAAATTCATAGAAGAAAAAATAGGACCAACACTTCAGACCTTAATACATGGCATTAACAGGATACAAACCATAAACATCAACACAAAAAACCCAACAGATAAACTAGATTATTGGGATCTTCTAAAAACCAAACATCTATGCTCTTCAAAAGATTTCACCAAAAGAGTTAAAAGAGAACCTACAGACTGGGAAAAAATTTTTGGACAGTACAAGTCAGACAAAGGTCTAATCTCCATAATCTACAAGAAAATCCAACACCTCTACAACAAAAAGACAACCAATCCTATCAAAAATTGGGCAAAGGAAATGAACAGACACTTCACCAAGGAAGACATTCAAATGGCCAACAGACACATGAGGAAATGCTCGCGATCACTAGCCATTAGAGAAATGCAAATTAAAACCACAATGAGATACCATCTCACCCCGGCATTACTGGCACGAATCAAAAACACTGGAAATAACAAATGTTGGAGGGGCTGCGGGGAGACGGGAACTCTTATACACTGCTGGTGGGAATGCAAAATGATACAGCCATTTTGGAAAATGATATGGCGTTTCCTCAGAAAGCTAGAAATAGACGTACCATTCGATCCAGCAATCCCACTCCTAGGAATATATCCTAGAGAAATAAGAGTCATCACTCGAATAGACATATGCACACCTATGTTCATGGCAGCATTATTCACAATAGCAAAACGATGGAAACAACCTCGATGTCCATCAACAGACGAATGGATACACAAACTATGGTACATACACACAATGGAGTACTATGCAACGAGAAAGAACAATGAATCGGTGAACCATCTCATAACATGGATGAAACTGGAGGACATCATGCTGAGTGAAATAAGTCAATCACAAAAGGACAAATATTGTATGAGACCTCTATTGTAAAAACCCATGAAAAAATCCACATGCAAAATGTAACAATCCTTGTTGGTTACCAGGGATGGGGCGGGGGGGGAATACTAAATAGGTAATAGGTAAGTGGTAACTTGGGTGAGAGATGAGATAGTACATAGTACAGGGGAAACTAACACAACCTGCACAAGGAAAGGTCATGGAGGCCCTATAGACACATCCAAACCCCCCGAGGGACTGAGTTGTTGGACGGAGGGCTCTGGGGACCATGATCTCGGGGAACATCTAGCTCAATTGGCATGACACTACTTATAAAGATAATGCTCTACATTCTACCTTGGTGAGTAGTGTCTGGGGTCTTAAAAGCCTATGAGCGGCCATCTAAGATACTCCACTGATCTCATCCCTTCGGGAACAAGGGAGAACGAAGAGAACAGGATACAAGGAAAAGATTAGTCCGAAGGACTAATGGTCCACAGCTACCAAGGCCTCCACGGGACTGAGCCCAGTACAGCTGGATGGTGCCCGGCTACCACCAATGACTCCTCTGACCAGGATCACAACAGAGGGTTCTGGGCAGAGCTGGAGTAGGATGTAGAGTATAATTTTAACTCCCAAAAAAAAAAAAAAAAAAAAGAAGACCAGATATACTGGCCTAAAGAATACTAGAGAAACCTCGAGAGTGTGGCCCCCAGACACCCTTTCAGCTCAGAGGGGAAGTTACCTTCAAGGTTCGATGTTAAGCCTGGGAATGGACACCCCAGTAAAACTAAATGGGACTAACGATGTACAGGAGTCCGGTGACAAGGGCCAGAAGGCAGAGGGAGAGTAGGAAACTGATGATAAGGAACACAAATTGAATAAGGACACTGTCGATGTATTGTGAGATTGTTGACCACTGCTATAGGGCAACATTTGTAGTAACTATTAAATGGGAGGCTGTTTTGTCCTGTAAGCCTTCATCTTGGGCGAGAATGGCAGCACAATTGGAAGAGCATAGTCAATATCACTTAAATGTGTAAGTAAAAAGTTTTGAAATGGTGTTTAAATAAAATAAAAATAAATAAATAAATAAATAAATAAATAAACAAATGAGACTAAAGAGGTACAATAGTCCACTGACAAGGTCCAGAAGACAGAAGGGGACAAGGAAGCCCCCTGGTGATAGGGAACACAAGGTGGAGTAAGGATATTCTTGATGTGCTGTGAGATTGTTAACCATTGTCATAGGGCAACATGTGTAGTAACTGTTAAATGAAAAACTATTTTTTCTGTAAGCCTTCATCTTAAGTGAGAATAACAGCACAGTTGGAAGAGCGTAGTCAATGTCACTGAACTGTGAATGTAGAAATTTTTGAAACGGTGTATCTTTGGCCATCTGTAATTTCATCAAAAAAAAAGGTTGAGAATTTAGAGGCTTAATACATTGTGGGGTTGTTAACCAATGTCAAAAAACAACATGTGTACTACTATTTCATGAGAAACTATTTGCTCTGTAAGCTTTCACCTGAAGTACAATAAAATATATATTAAAAAAAAAAAAAATATATTTAACAAATGCATAGACATAACTTCCTTGCAGTGCTAAATTTCAAATCTATTATAAAGTTATGATTGCCAGGACTATGAAATTTCAAAATCTGAATAGTGTCAAAATTTCTATTATTTAAGAAAAAAAATCATTATTATATTCATATTATCTCAACTCAGTTTCTGAACCTCCCAGTGTAAACTGGGTCTGTAAAGACCTTATCAGTCTTTGGGACAAACAAGTTTGATTAATATTAATTCCCTAATTTGTGTTTCTATCTTTTCATACTGACCAAATAATGTGCTCCAAAAATATGTATCCATGTAAACATGCTCCACAATAAAAAAAAAAAAGTATCTTACTTCCCTTAAATCCATCTGCTCTCCCACTCATTGTTTACTTTTAAATTACTCCACCACTGCTGGACTTTATAACTCTGGGTGAGACTCTGTTATTTCTCACTCTGCTCTTAGCCTTCTCTGTACTGGGGCAGAGGGAAGGGGACTCTGACACCTGCAAGACTGGGTTAATAGATATATAAAAGCTTCAATTTGGATTAAGCCAAATGAAAGTATTTGCTTGCAAATGTAAGGCAGAAGAAAGAGAGGTCAGGTATTTTTTCTTTCTCTGCCTTAGGTAGCATCACACAAAACAGTGACTGTGTCTCTTAATGTATTTTCAACACCTGAAGAAAAGCTCCTCCTTTAGTGGTTCCAGCTTCTTCCAATAAGCCCCTTTCGACACTTTATCCCCACCAAGTTATCCTGTGTTGGGGTACAGGTAATACCTCCTCTTCCCTGAGCCCCTTTACCCCTAAGGGTGACAAGAACTTCCTGCTGTTATTAATCTCTTGTCTGCCCCACCATCCTCAATTCTAATTTTCAGCTTGTTCTTCACCTATGTATCCAATCCCTGTATTTAATTCTCTCTGTTTCAAATATTTAGGATGCTCCAAATTTCCAAACTGGATCAAAATTGAAATATATTCAATATTGTGTTGTAAATGTTTAACAGCCAGCTGAGGGGGGTACTGATTAATTTGCAACATTTTCAATTTCCATGGTGTAAATACTCCCATTTTGCTGATTTTAAGCTAAAGATGATGTCAGGCAACCTGGGCTTGAGTAAAGATGGGCACAGTTGGTTTTGCCAGTCAGTTGAGTCAGCTCCAAACACCACTGTCTCACATGGTCACCAGTTTGATTTTTATTTCTATAAGGTTCTTCGATCTACCAGACATTTCTGAATTTCAAAACTAAAATTACAGGCAGATTTTGAAATCTTCTAGTAGGTCTTTACCCTCAGTGTAAACAAAATGATAAATAAATGTCCAACAGCTTTGTTCAAATATCAGATAGGGCAACACTAGTTTCCTTTAATACCTAATATGTAAGTACATTATGACTATTCCATTTTATTGATTCACCTTAAGAAGAAGTAGATTACTGTTGAGAAAATATAGCTTTCTTTTTTCTGACTTCAAAATTTGATCGAAAATATAAAAATTAGATAGGCAGGGCCAACATGGAGGAGGAGTTAGATGCTTGTGGTGGTCCCTCTTACAACAAAGACCTGAAAAAAACAAGTGAGTTGATTATATGTGACAATCTAGGAGCCTTGAACATCAAAGGGAAAGTTGAGGAATCAGACTGAGTGGCAGGGGGAGGGAGAGACAGTTCAGAAGCAGCGAGGAGTTGCCAGACCTGACCTGGTGGGAACCAGCATCCTGCAGGCTGGACTGGCTGGCATGCATGGCGAGGCAAGCAGTGGCATTTGGGACATGTTTTCCACATCAGGAGAGACCGACCAGTGGAGAGTCTACTCAAGCCTCCAGAACCAATGAAAAGTGGCTTTCAATCAGCAAACGATAAGTACATGCATCTAACCTGCAGCCCAGATCAAAAAACACCCCCTTTGCGAAAAACCTCTCTCCCATTTACTTGCTCATTTCCCACTCTGCACCAGGTCCTGGGCCAGCTTCAGTGACTGCCCCATCCCCTGGGCCAGAAGTAGGAACCATCATGAGCCCTGAGCCATTCCCCTGGCCTTAGAGAGGGAACAAATTAACAAACAGGAAAAGATAATCTGCCAGCTCCCCTAAGCCTGCAACTCAGGGCAGGCACAGCATCCTAGGCAGAGGCATAAGGAGTCGATGAACTCTGAATGCTTCCCACCCCCGCATAGATCTGTGTGGGCCCATTTCAACAATGTAGGCCCTCATTACCACAGTACAACAGGATATATAACTGAAGCTTAACTTCACCTGTATCAGCTGTATGGTAGAGTGGTAGGTTTGTGACATTTGACACCACTCTGCCCATTAAGAAGGGTCCTCACATATCCACATCAGGGGCCACCTAGCCACCTATGACAGGGTCCAAGAGTAAGTGGTGCCTCCCAGTCCTTACAGCCAACAGCATTGGGTGCCCAGAGTCCAGCTGCAAAACCCACCCACCTACACACTCTAGGGAACAGGGACACACTTTCCTCCCAGACAGTCAGGGGAAACCGTCAGCCACCTGCCTTGCTCAGCACATGACCCCCTACTGCAGCCAGATACCTGTTCCTAATCCAATCACCCCCGTATGTCTAGGTCTGTAGATGAGAGCCTGCACCACACACTTGGGGACCGACTACCTAGACACCTGAGCTGAATCCATACAAGAAAATAAACAGACTCCTGGGCTCACATACCTAGTAACAGCTCTAACCACCTGGTGACAAGACGTTAGCTTCGAAGTCACCAATAATCAAATTAGCTCACACTAGCAGTCTATTTGGGCATATCAAAACAAAACAAAACAAAACAAGAAAACAAGTAAGCAAACATAAAATAAATATAATAATGTATTGATGGCTCAGACACAGCAGTCAATATCAAATCACATAAAGAGGCAGACCATGACAGCTTCAGCAAGCTCCCAATACAAAGAATCAAGAAATCTTCCAGAGGAAGAGAATTTCTTGGAATTACCAGAGATAGAATACAAAAGATGAATATACAGAACTCATCAAGAGATCAGGCAAAATGCAATACCAATCCAAGGAACACAAAAATAAAGCAATAGAGGAATTCAAGATTATAGAAGAGCATACTGACAAATTTAGCAGGCTGCAAGAGTCCATAGAGAGACAGCAAATAGATACCCAGAAGAATTAACAATAAAATTTCAGACAACTCAATAGAAACTCATAGGAACAGAATTAGGCAATGGAACTCAGAATTAGTGAGGTTGAAGATAAAGCACTTGATACCACCTTATTTGAAGAAAAATAAGATAAAAGGATTTTTAAAAAATGAAAAAACCCTACAAATTATATGGGACTCTATCAAGACAAATAATCTATGAGTGATTGGAGTACCAGAACAGGGGATGATAACAGAAAATACAGAGATAAATCTTGAAGATTTGTTGGCAAAAAATTTCCCTGATATCTTGAAAGATGAGAAGATATCTATCCAAGATGCTCATGGAACCCCACACAAGGTATATCCCAAAAGAAAGTCACCAAGATATATTATACTCAAACTTGACAAAACCAAGATAAAGAGAGAATTTTCAAAGAAGCTAGGGATAAATGAAAAGTCATCTACAAAGAAGAATCAATAAGACTAAGCTTAGGCTACTCAGCAGAAACCATGCAGGCAAGAAGGCAATGGGATGACATATATAAAGCCTTGAAGGAAAAAAATTGCCACCAAGAATTATATATCCAGCAAAATTGTATATCAAATATGATGGCAAAATTAGGGCATTTCCAGATAAACAGCATTTTAGGGAATTTGCAAAAACTAAACCAAAATTACAAGAAATACTAAAGAGAGTTCTCTGGTTATAAAATCAATAACATCAGATAACAACCCAAGACTAGAACACAGGATTGGGCAAACAGATATCAATCAAGATAGCAAAGTCACAAAAATGAATCAAAGCTAAAACACTGAAAATAGGGAAACAGAGACATCAATACGTAACAGATGATAACACTGAAACAAAAAAGAGGGACTATAAAATGTAGTCATAGATCTTTCATATGGAGAGGAAGTCAAGGCAATATAAAGAAATGAAAGATTGGTTTAAACTTGAAAAAATAGGGGTAAATATTAAGGAAACCACAAAGGAAGCTAACAATCCTACACATCAAAAGAAAAAAAAGAAAAACATACTCAGCAAATACCAAATCAACAACAATGGAAAAGATGAAAAGAAAATACATAAAGAAAAATGAATCAGAACATAAAATTAAGTGGAACAAAGAAGTTGTCAATGTCACAAAAAAGACATCAACATGACAGCACTAAACTCATACCTATCAATAATTACACTGAATGTAAATGGACTAAATGCACCAAGAAAAAGGGATAGACAGTGGCAGAATGGATTAAAAAGAAACACAATCCATCTATATGTGGCATACAAGAGACACACCTTAGACCTAAAGACACAAACAAACTAAAAACCAAACGATGGAAAAAATATATCAAGGAAACAACAATAAAAAAGAGCGAGAGTGGCAATATTAATCTATGACAAAATAGACTTTAAAGTAAAATCCACCACAAAGGATAAGAAAGGACACTATATAATGATTAAAGGGTCAATACACCAGGAGGACATAACCATAGTAAGTATTTATGCACCCAGCAACAGGGCTACAAAATACATAAAACAAACTTTAACAGCATTGAAAAGAGAGATAGGCAGCTCCACAATAATAGTAGGAGACTTCAACATACCACTTTTGGTGAAGGACAGAACATCCAGAAAGAAGCTCATAAAGACATGGAAGATCTAAATGCCACAATCAACCAACTTGATCTCATAGACATATACTGAACACTGCACCCAACAGCAGCCAAGTATACTTACTTTTCCAACGCACATGGAACGTTCTCCAGCATAGACCACATATTAGGCCATAAAGCAAGCCTTAACAGAATCCAAAGCATCAAAATATTGCAAAGCATCTTTTATGACCATAAAGCCATAAAAGTAGAAATCAACAACAGAATAAGCAAGGAAAAAAAATCAAACACATGCAAACTGAACAACACCTTGCTCAAAAACTACTGGGTTATAGAAGAAATTAAGGATGGAATAAAGAAATTCACAGAATCAAGTGATAATGAAAACACATCCTACCAGAACCTTTGGGACACACCAAAAGCAGTGCTCAGAGGATAATTTATAGCAATAAATGCACACATCCAAAAAGAAGAAAGGGCTATAATCAAAACATTAACCCTACAACCCAAACAAATAGCAGAAAAAGAAGCCCTCAAGCACTAGAAGAAAGCAAATAAAAAAAATTAGAGCAGAATTAAATGAAATAGAAAAACAATTGTAAGAGTTAACAAGACCAAAATCTGATTTTTTGAAAATATCAACAAAATTGATAAACTGCTGACCAAACTGACAAAAGAAAAACAGGAGAGGGAGCAAATAAACCAAATAAGAAATGAGACGGGCGATATCACAACAGACCCAAATGGAATTAAAAGAAGCATAACAGAATACTATGAAAAATCCTACTCTAACAAATTTGAAAAGCTAGAGGTAATGGACAAATTTCTAGAAACACACTACTTACCTAAACTAACACAAACAGAGGTAGAACAACTAAATAAACCTATAACAAAAGAAGAGATTGAAAAGGTAATTTAAAAACTCCCAACAAGAAGGAAAAAAAAAGCCCTGGCCCAGACAGTTTCACTGCAGAATTCTATCAAACTTTCAGAAAAGAGTTACCACCACTACTACTAACTGTATTTCAGAGCATAGCAAAAGATGGAATACTCTCATACTGATTCTATGAAGTCAGCCTAACTCTGATAACAAAATCAGTTAAAGACATCACAAAAAAAGAAAATTACAGACCAATTTACCTCATGAACACAGATGCAGAAATCCTTAACAAAATTGTAGCCAATAGAATGCAACAACATATCAAAAAGATAATTCACCATGACCAAGTGGGATTCATAACAGGTATGCAGGGATGGTTCAACATTAGAAAAACAATCAATGTAATCAATCACATTAATAAAACAAAAGACAAGTACCACTTGATCTTATCAATCAAAGCAGAAAAGTCATTTGCCAAAGGCCAACACATGTTCATGATAAAAACTGTCAAAAAAATAGGAATAGAAGGGAAATTCCTCAATATAATTAAGGGCATTTATACAAAGCCAACAGCCACCATCATCCTAAATAGAGAGACTTTGACAGCATTCCCCTTGAGGATGGGAACCAGAGAAGGATGCCCTTTATCACCACTCTTATTCAACATTGTGCTGGAGGTCCTAGCCAGAGCAATTAGTCTAGAAAAAGAAATAAAGGGCATCCAAATCGGTAAGGAAAAAGTAAAAGTATGTCTATTTGCAGATGATATGATCTTATACACAGAAAATCCCAAAGAATGCACAAGAAAACTACTGGAACTAATAGAAGATTTCAGCAGAGTATCAGGATACAAGACAAACATACAAAAATCATTTGGATTACTCTACACCAGCAAAGAGAACTTTGAAGAAGAAATCACCAGATCATTACCATTTACAATAGCCCCCAAGAAGATAAAATACTTAGGAATAAATCTAACCAGAGACATAAAAGACCTATACAAAGAAAACTACAAGACACTACTGCAAGAAAACAAAAAAGACCTGCATAAGTGGAAAAATATACCTTGTTCATGAATATTAAGACTCAACATTGTGAAAATGTCTATTCTACCCAAAGCAATCTATAGATACAATGCAACCTGATACAAATTCCAGAAGCATTTTTTAATGAGATGAAGAAATGAAACACCGACTTCATATGGAAAGGGAAGAGGCCCCAGATAAGTAAAGCATTCCTGAAGAAGAAGAACAAAGTGGGAGGCCTCACACTACCTGATTTTAGAACCTATTATACTGCCACAGTAGTCAAAACAGCCTCATACTGATACAACAACAGGTACATTGACCAATGGAACAAAATTGAGAATCCAGAAGTAAATTCATCCACCTATGAGAAACTGATACTTGACAAAGTCCTGAAGTCCGTTAACTGGGGAAAAGACAGTCTCTTTAACAAATGGTGCTGGCATAACTGGATATCCATCTGCAAAAAAATGAAATAAGACCCATACCCCACACCATGCACAAAAACTAACTTAAAATGGATCAAAGATCTAAATATAAAATCTAAAATGATAAAGATCATGGAAGAAAAAATAGGGACAATGCTAGGAGCCCTAACATATGGCATAACCAGAATATAAAACATTACTAACAATGCACAAACATCAGAAAAAGAAACTAGATAACTGGGGGCTCCTAAAAATCAAACACTTATGGTCATCAAAAGACTTACCAAAAAAGTAAAAAGACAACCTACAGACTTGGAAAAAATTTTTGGCTACAACAAATCTGATCAGCATCTACTCTCTAAAATCTACAAGAACAGCAAATCCTCAACAAAAAAAAGACAACCCAATTTAAAAAAGGGCAAAGGATATGAATAGGTACTTCACCAAAGAACACATTGAGGTGGCTAACAGAGACATGAGAAAATGCCCATGATCATTAGCCATTAAAAAACCAAAAACCAGACTTCCAGGCAACATGGCGCTAAAGACAGAAGAACCGTGCTGTTCCTCCACAGCAAAGATCCAAAAAATGAAGTCAAACAGAGACAAACGTCAATCCTGAAACCCTAAGGATCAAACAAACATAAAGAACTCAATCAAGCACCGAATGGAATAAGAAACTGACAGAGAACAGAGTGAAGAGAGAAACACGCAGAGGTCCCCTATCAGCTAATGCAGCATGGATCCGCCATCCTGGACTCCTGAACATTTCTTAATAAGCTTTGTTATACCAATTGACCTAGATTTCCCCTGAAAGCATGATCCCCAGATCCCTACCCCTGCTACTCTGTCTCTCAAAGTGTTTGACTGTATTCAGAAAACTTAACTTTGATTTAGTCCAGTTGTGCTGACTTCTCCTGTAGTGTGTGCTGTCCTTCCCTTCACCTAAGATAATACTTGTCTACTGTCTAGTTACTGAATAACCCTCACCCTCGTAACCATCAAAGAATGTTTTCTTCTGTGTTTCAACCTTTTCTTGAGTTCTTATAATAGTGGTCTTATACAGTATTTGTCCTTCTGTGACTGACTAAATTCATTCAGCACTATGCCCTCCAGATTCCTCCATGTTATAAGATGTTTCACAGCTTCATCATTGTTCTTTATCATTGTGTAGTATTCCATCGTGTGGATATAACATAATTTCTTTATCTATTCGTCCATTGATGAGCACCTTTGGCTATTGTGAACAGTGCTGCAATGAACATGGGTGTGCATACACCTATTTGAGTGATGACGCTTATTTCTCTAGGATATATTCCAAGGAGTAGGATTGCTGAATCATATGGTACTTCTATTTCTAGCTTTTTAAGAAAGTGCCAAATCGATTTCCAAAGTGATTGTACCATTTTACGTTCCCACCAGCAGTGCATAAGTGTTCCAATCTCTCTACAATCTCTCCAACATTTATTATTTTGTGTTTTTTTGATCATTGCTAGGCTTGTTGGGGTGAGATGGTATCTCATTGTAGTTTTGATTTGCATTTCTCTTAAGATTCATGACCATGGGCATTTTCTTGTGTATCTGTTGCCTGCATGAATGTCTTCTTTAGTGAAGTGTCGACTCAAATCCTTTGCCCATCTTTTTAATTGGGTTATTTGTCTGCTTGTTGTTGAGTTTTTACAGTATCTTTTAGTAGATTTTAGGGATTGGACCCTTAGAAGATCTGTCATAGCCAAAAAGTTTTTCTAGTCTGTACGTTGTCTTTTTATTCTTCTGGAGAAGTCTTCTGATGAGCATAAGTGTTTGATTTTTAGGAGCTCCCAGTTATCTAGCTTCTCTTCTAATGTTTGTGTATTGTTAGTTATGGTTTGTATTCTGTTTATGCCAGGTATTAGGGCTCCTAGCATTGTCCCTGTTTTTTCTTCCATGATTTTTATCATTTTAGATTTTATATTTAGGTCTTTGATATATTTTCAGTTAGTTTTTGTACATGGTGTGAAGTATGAGTCTTATTTCATTTTTTTTGCAGATGGATATCCAGTTATGCTAGCACCATTTGTTAAAGAGACTGTCTTTTTCCATTTAATGGAATTTGGGCCTTTGTCAAATATCAGTTGCACACAGATGGATGAATTTATTTCTGGATTCTCAATTCTGTTTCATTGGTTGTTGTACCAGTACCAGGCTGTTTTGACTACTGTGGCCGTATGATTGGTTCTAAAATCAGGTAGGGTGAGGCCTCCCACTTTGTTCTTCTTCTTCAGTAATGATTTACTTATCTGGGACCTCTTCCCTTTCCATATGAAGTTGGTGATTTGTTTCTTCATCTAGTTAAAAAAGGCCATAGGAATTTGGATCAGATTGTATTATATCTGTAGATCACTTTGGGTAGAATTGACAGTTTCACAATGCTAGACTCTTCATCTCCATGAGCATGGTATCTTTTTCCACACATGTAGGTATCTTTTGGTTTCTTGCGGTAGTGTTTTGTAGTTTTCTTTGTATAGGTCTTTCACTTCTCTGGTTAGATTTACTCCTAAGTACTTTAACTTCTTGGGGGCTATTGTAAATGATATTGATTTGGTGATTCTTGGCTGACAATTTTTTTCCTTCAAGGCTTTATATATGTCATCCCATTGCCTTCTTGTCTGCACAATTTCTGCTGAGTAATCAGAGCTTAGTCTTACTGACTCTCCTTTGTAGGTAACTCTTCATTTATCACTAGCCGCTCCTAAAATTCTTATTTTTTAATTTTTTTCCCATACAAAAATTTATGCATACATTGTTATGTGACCCTAATTGCTCTCCCCATACAGCACACTCCTCCTTTCCACCCATGATTCCCCATGTCCATTCAACCAGCTCCTAACCCTCTCTGCCTTCCCATCTCACCTCCGGACAGAAACTGCTTGTTTAATGTCTTATATCTACTTGAGCTAAGAGGCACACTCCTCATGAGTATCACTGTATGTCCCACAGTCCAGTCCAATCCCTGTCTGAAGAGTTGGCCTCAGAAATTGCTTTAGTTCTGGGCTGATAGAGAATCCAGGGGCCATGGTTTCTGGAGTGCCTCCAGTCTCGTCTCTCTTTATCTTTGGTTTTGACAAGTTTGATTAAATATGTCTCAGTGACTTTCTTTTGGGATCCGTCCTGTGTGAGGTTTGATGAGCTTATTGAATAGATATCTTCTCATCTTTCACAATATCAGGGAAGTTTTCTGACAACAAATATTCTACAATTCTCAGGGAAGTTTTCTGCCAAAAAATCTTCAAAAATTCTCTCTGTATTTTCTGTTATCCACCCTGTTCTAGTACTCCAATCACTCGTAGGTTATTCCTCTTGATAGAGTCCCACATATTCCTTAGTGTTTCTTCATTTTTTTAAAAATTCTTTTATCTGATTTTTTCCCAAATAAATTGGTGTCAAGTGCTTTATCTTCATTCTCACTAATTCTGACTTCTATTGCCTCAGTTCGGCTCCTATGATTTTCTATTGAGTTGTCTAATTCTGAAATTTTATTGTTAATCTTTTGGATTTCTATTTGCTGTCAGTCTATGTATTCTAGCAGCCTGTTAAATTTGTCATTGTCCTCTTGTATAGCTTTCCTAAATTCCTCTATTGCTTTGTCTGTGTGTTCCTTGGCTTGGTATGAGTTTTGCCTGAGCTCCTTCCTGATATCTTGAAGAGCTCTGTATACTAATCTTTTGAATTCTACCTCCTGTAATTCCAAGACCTTCTCTTCCTCCAGGAGGTTTCTGTTTTGGCCGCTTGCTGGAGCCATCATTGTCTGCCTCTTTATGTGATTTGATATTGACTGTTGTCTCCGAGCTATCAGTAAGTTTTTGTATTTATTTATTGTATGTTTGTTTACTGTGTCCTAGCTTCTTATTTTGTTTTGATATGCCCAAATAGGCTGCTCACATGAGCTACTTTGATTATTGGTGTCTTTGAAGCTCTCACATCCTGTCACAAGGTGGTTAAAGTTACTACTAGTTATGTGAGCCCAGGAGTCAATTTAATTTTCTTGTATGGATTCAGCTTAGGTGTCCAGGTCATCGGTCACTGAGTTTGTGGTGTAGGCTCTCATCTACAGTCTAAGATGGGCAGGGCTATGTAGGGGTGATTGGAGCAGGCACAGGTATCTGGCTGCAGTAGAGGGTTATGTGCTGAGCAAGGTAGGGGGCTGACATCTGCCCGAGTGCCTAGGTGGAAGATGTGTCCTTGTCCCCCAGAGCACGTAGGTGGGTGAGTTTTGCAGCTGGACTTTGGGCACCCAATGCTCTTGGCTGTAAGGACTGGAAGGCACTACTTATTCTCCAACCCCTTTCATGGGTGGCTAGGTGGAGCCACCAGTCCTCAGGCCCCTGATGTGAGTAGGTGAGGACACTGCTTAATGGGCAAGGAGGTGTCAAATATCATGAATCTGCCACTCCCCCTTAGCTGTTTCAGTTGAAAATAGGCTTCAGGTATATACCCTGCTGTTCTATGCAAATGAGGGCCTGTTCTGTTGAATAGGCCCACACAGGTCTAGGCAGGGTTGAAAGGCATTTGAAGTCCTTGGACCCCTTCTGCCTGTGCCTATGCAAATGGGCAGTGCCTGCCCTGAGTTCCTGGCTTAGGGGAGCTGGCAGTTTCTTTTTTCCTGTTTGTTCGTTTGTTTATTTGTTCCCTCCCCAAAGTTGTGAGGCTAGTTCGGGCACCAAAGGTCCCACTTCCAGACCGTGGCAACTGCTGAACACTGCCAGACCAGGACCAGAGGACAGCAGGGAGGGGGCAGGCAAGAGGACGAGAGGCACTTCCCAGAGGGGTAAGGGTTATTTTGATCCCAGTAGGTCAGATGCTTACACTTAACTTTTGCAGATCCAGGGCTGCTTCTCCTTGTCTCTGGAGGCTTGTGCAGACTCTCTACTACTCAGTTTCTCCCAATGCGGAAAATGTGGCCTGAGTGCTACTGCTTGCCTCAGCACATGAGCACCAGCCAATCCAGCCTGCAGGGTACAGGCCTGGTCAGGTCTGGCACTTCCTAGCTGCTTCTGAACTGTCTCTCCCTCCTGCTGCCAATCAGTCCAACTCTTCAACTTTGTCTTTGATGTTTAGGGCTCCTAGATTATCATATATAATTGATTCATTTGTTTGTTCAGGTCTTTGTTAAGAATGACCACAGAAGTATCTGACTATTCCAACATCTTGGCCCTGCCTCCTGTTTACCCTTTCTTTTAAAATACATATCAATAAACAAAGAAAACATTTCTCTTCCTTCTAAGATTTAAGGAAACATTCAAGTTCAGAATTTCAAGCTTCTGTATCTATGTGTTCAACCATTACTCTCATAACTGAGTTGTGGGTAATACAAGAGAATAATAGGAGACAGGTTAGTTTCAATTTCTCTCTCTCTCCCTCTTTTTTTTTAATATCAAAGGATAGTAATCCAATAACAAAAAGTGAATTAGAAAACAGAATTTTGGCTTCATTCTCTTTAATAGATTTTCTGACTGGTATGTGTATAGAACATAGGTGCTAAATATCCCACCCCTACTATCAAGCAACAAACCATATCTTCAAACTTCTGACAGGTTCCATTATGATGTGTTTGTTACATATTATCTTTATTACTTTATCCTGATTATTATTAGCTTTTAGGGGAAAAAAACTTAATATTTTCCAATTTGGTGATTAAGGATCCAGTTTATATAAATCTCAACACCTTTTAAATAAAAAGTATCAAAATCACATTTCATGTATTTATGTTCTTCTTAAAAAATGAAAAGTCAAGAAAAGGAAGTGTTTAATTACAAGAGAAAATGCCTTGTGTGTACAGGTAGCTTATACTCCCATCCTGATTTATTTCTCTCTCTGACTTATACACTGTGTCTAGGTCATTACCATGTCAAAATGATATGCATTTGGCATTGAAAAGTTTGAAGTTTGATAATTTATTTCAAAAGATAGATATATCAAATCTACTAGTCTTCACTGTGTTTTAAAATAAATACGGTTGGAATAAAATATATATGAAAGAATTTAATTCTTTTCTGTCCAAATCAAGGGGGGCAAACTAAAACATAAATATAAAATTATTATTCCTGCTAAGTGCCTAAATATGTCTAATTTCATTAGGGCAGTGTGTCTAATACAGTGTCTGATGCACGGAAAGTACACCATTGATTTCAGGCAATTGAATGAGAATGCTGTATAATTTCATTAATAACACATTCCCTGAGATTTCAGACTGGTTTAGAATTATTGAAATTATTGCAATTAAAAATCAACCTGGCTTAACTTACAAGTAAAACATTATGTATTCAATTTTCCAGAAAATTTATCTACAATTATATCTGGAAATCTTCATGAGTATCAAAATTTTTACTTTACAAGTTGTGCTGACTTTCCCAGTATTATGTACCGTCTTGCCTTTTACCAAAATTACTACTTATCTATTATCCAGTTAGTGTTTTGACTAACTAACATTACATAAAACTTTTTTGGAATCAAATATAAGTGGAAACTAGCCTTTTAAAGAAATCTAGCAATTGTGTTTATGTTAAATTTCAGATTAAAGTAATTGCAGCCTTGAAACACTCCATTTCTAATTATTTTTATTATCGATACATTTATTACAATGAATATAAACAAAGTTTGTAGGACCAGAAATTGGTCAGATTCAATAGAATCTGTACCTCCATAGTGTAATAGCCACAGCTCCAGTATTGTGAGTATTCAGTGTAAATCTAAAACACCATCAAAGCAGGACAACCTAAATTCTATTGGAAAAAAAAAATTATATCAAATGCCTCAAGAAAATATCCATGTGTCATCATGGAGAAAAACAGAGCAATACTTCATTTTCTTATACTTTAATTTTACTTTACTATTATTATTACTTTAAATACATAGTTGAGGATAGTGTATTTCCTGTGTTTAGAGCTGTTTAGCTCATATAATAGTGGGGCTTCATATCAAATTTATGTCTAGTTTCTGAATATGCTGTGCCCCTATATGCTTTCATGCCTTTGTATACTTTTTCCTTCTGTATAAAACATTATTATTTCCTTTCTTTTACTGGCAAATATCTATAACTCTAAAGACTCAATTCAAGTAGTGGTTCATACTTGACTATCTCTGCTCTATTTCTATAACAAAGGAATCCTGGTGGTGTAAAGGTTAAGTACTTGGCTGCTAACCAAAAGGTTGACAGTTTGAACCCACCCAGCAGCTTCTCTGGTGAAAGACCTGGCCATCTCCTCCTGTAAAGATTACTGCCTAGAATGCTCTATGGTGAAGCTCTACTCTGTCACATGGGGTTGTTATGAGACAGAATCAGCTCAATAGCAACTAATAACCATGATTTCTATAACAAACTATTTTACAATAAAAATGAGCTATTTAGGATAAAATTTATACTATACTTGTCTAGTTTTCAGTTTTTGGAGCCCTGGTGACACAGTAGTTATTAGCTACTACAGTTCCAATCCACCAGCTACTCTTGGAAACCCTATGGAGCAGTTCTGCTCTGTCCTACAGGGTCACTATGAGTCGGAACCAACTCTATGGCAAAGGGTTTTTTTTTTTTTTTTTTTTGCTTTAGTGTTCATATCTGGATTTCTCAGTAGACTATGAGTCCAATGCGTTAAGGATAAATTTTTATTTCTACTAGAGATTATCTAAGTGACTAGCGAGTGCATTGTAAGCAAACAAATACATGCTGAATGAGTGAATAAAAGAATACATGAATTAATGAATTAATGAATAACTGAATGAAACATGAAAGAATGTATGCATATGTGAATAGATGAATATAGAAAATAGAGCAGCTTATTAGTTTGGACTATATTAGGTTGATTTTTTTTCCACTTTTGATTAGAAAAATAGATGGAGATGAAGGAATCAAGAGGTTTTTTTAACATTCTGTTATTTCAATAATATCTTATTTTAGTACATGTAAGTTCTTCTTAGATCATTGTTGTTGTTGTTGGGGGCCATGTAGTCAATTCCAACTTATAACCACCCCATGTGACAGAATAGTAACTGCCCCACAGGGTTTTCTAGGTTGTAATCCTTACAGGTGCAGATCTCCAAGTCTTTCTCGCATAGAGCCGCTGGGTGCGTTTGAACCTCCATCCTTTTAGTTAGCAGCCAAGCACTTAACCCTTGCACCACCAGGGCTCCTTTTCAGATCATAGGAAAAAAACTAAGTACAATAAAAAATTATTTAGTATTTAATCAGCTGAAATTTTCAACATATATGTGTGTGCATGTTTTTGTTTAAGTGCATTTATCTTAGTATATTGAATATTGGCTGGACAGAGAAATGTATAGAAACACAGTAACAGAAAAAGATGAACTGCATAATTGCAAAAAGTTTACTATTTGATATATATACAGTAATGGGGCCCTGGTGGTGAAGTGGTTAAGAGCTTGGCTGCTAACCAAACGGTTGGCAGTTCACATCCACCAGCTGCTCCTTGGAAATCCCGTGGGACAGTTCTACTCTGTCCTATAGGGTCGCTATGAGTTGGAATAGAGTCAATGGCACTGTTATTTTTTTTTTTTTAATATAGTAATATAATACCGGCTTGTATTATAAAAAAGGAAAGTGAATATATCTTACAACATTGTTTTCACAAGCATCTGCCATTTTGGAGAGGAAATAATGCGTAGTGAATATATGATCACCCTAAAAGGTTAAATATGAATGGGTTACTAGAAGGTGATGCCATATTTTTTTCTTTTTTTAATGGAAATAAAAAATATGTAGGGCAGTACTTGGCTGTTAATTCCTCCTTAGCCTGAGTCTGTTCACGTACAAACCTAGCTTGTTGATTGAGTTGTTTCATTAAGGATATGAAATGAGACACATGAAACACTTGGGAGAACAGCCAGATTTAGAAGCAAAGAGTGAATTCAAAGAGATGATTTGAAAGTTATATGGTAAAAGTTCAGCTTCCCCAACTAATTAGGGCTGTTGGGACTATTATAATGTGTAGTTTCTAGGTCAAATTAAGTTTAGTGGCTTATACTTTAACCAAATGAAACGTTAAGTTAATCTCAAATATTTTACAATACAATTATTTTTCCCTTGGTGATCTGTCCTTATTTATTATTTTCTCCTTTTCTACCTTCTTTCTTTCTTTTTTTTTTTTTGCAAACAGTAAAGCATATGGTTAAAAATTAAAGTATCCTGAACTATTAACTTTGCACATTTTAATTTCCATTTTTAAGTTTAACATTTTAATATATCACTTAAATGTTAGCTATACTCTTATTATTAACATCTAATGAAATTAGCTGCCATAATTTCACTGACATTCAAAATTCTTTATCAAACAAAATAGATTAAACTCAAAACCCAAAACTGTTTTAGATAATAATATTATACCCAGAGTAGACACTTTTGCAAAATTACCTTACTAATTATGTTCAGTGAATTTTTTTTTGTTTGTTTGTTTTAATCACTTGTTACTTTTATGGGGATTGTACATTTCCTATTCCTCAGCCATTTCTTTGTTTTTTTTTTACACTTTTATTGTAAAACTAGCAGGCATTCAGAAAAAGGCCTACATCAAATACATGTAGCTTAACACATTGTCTAAAGCAAACACCCATGCAACAATTTCCTCGGTTAAAAAATAAAATATTTCCAGATCTCTAGAACCTGCCCAGAAGCCCCTAACACTTGTCAACACCACCCCTGCCTGCCTTTTTGGTAGTCAATTCTCTTAGCTTGTTTTACAGTTTTACCACTTAAATGTGCATCCTTAGAAGCCCGGGTGGAACAGTAGTTAAGCGCTCAGGTGGTTAGCTCAAAACTACCAGCCGTTCTTTGGGAGAAGAATGTAGCAATCTTGCGTCCTTAAAGATTATCGTCTTGGAAACTCTATGGGGGAATTCTACTGTGTCCTACAGGATCACTACGAGTCTGAATCGACTCAACAGCACACAACACCAACATATGATGTAGCACTGGTGTTGCCTATTTGGAACTTCATAAAATGAAATTATACAATACGGATTTTTTTTTTTTGAGAGGGGTCTAGCATCTTTCTCTCACATTGGGTTGTTAACGGATACCCTTGTTGTTCTTTTTATCTATTATTGCTTCATTTTATTGCTGTATAGTAATCCATCACACCATACAAAAACAAATAAACAAACAAAAAGAACTGTTGCAATCAAGTTGATTCTGAATCATGGCAACCCCACATGTATCAGAGTAGAACTATGCTCCATAGGGTTTTCAATGGCTGACTTTTCAGAGTAGATTGCCAGGCCTTTCTTTTGAGGCATCTCTAGGTGAAGTTGAACCACCAACCTTTCAGTTAGCAGTGGACATGTTAGCTGTTTGCACAATCTGAGGATTCCATCATAACCTTATCACCATGTAAAAAAGTCCTGCTCTGGATGGGCATTTGGGTTATTTCTAGATTGGGGCCATGATAAGCAATCCTGATGCATAAAAGCAAACATTTCTGTAGGTATACTCTTAGAAGAGAAAATGGTGGTCCAAAAGGTGTGCACTCCTTTTACTTTATTATATACATAATGGCAAACTGTTTCCAAAATAATTCTTTCAGTTTACACACCCACCAGGGATGATGAGTATTTCTGAAGCTCCATATCCCATCAATTATTAGTATTGTCAGTTTACTTCATATGAGCATATCTGGTGATTATATAATGGTATCTCATTTTGGTTTTAATCTATATTTTCTTCGTTACAGATAATATAGAGCATTTTTTCATATTTATTACCCATTTGGATTTTCTCTTTTGTGAAGTTCGTACTTAAGTCTTTTGCATCTGTTTCTGTTGGGTTGACAATTTTTATATAATGACCTATGTGTGGGTATGCTTTACTGATTCTGGATATAGGTTCTTCGGCTAGTAGATACATTGCAAATACATCCTCTGACTCTTTGGCTTGTGTTTTACTTTCGTTATGATTTATTTGAATGCCCAGAATTTTTTTTTTTTTTTTTGGTTTTAATTATAAATGTACTAATCTACTCTTTGTATTTAATGAACTTTGTGTCTTGTTTAAGAATATAAATAAAAGAAGAACTTTTTGGTATATAATGCATCTGAATTGTTTTGAATATGTTCTGAGAATGTTAAAATTCTCTTTATTTCCTCATGTGGTTATTCAATTGCCTTAGCATTATTTATTGAGAAAACTGTCTGTTTTTTACTGCCATACAGTTCTTTTTTTATAAACTTGGTGTCCACATATATGTGCTTCTAATTCTGGGTGTGCTTTCCCATTTTGTAGCTCTATTTTTCTTGATACCTGGTAGAGAACTTTCTTCCACTTTGTACTTCCATATGAATATGAGATTTAGTTTATCAAATTCAAAAAGAATGATAATTTGATTGATATATCCTTAAATCTACAGACTAATTTAGGAAGAGTTTAATTCTTTGCAATATTGAGTCTCCCAGTCCATAAATATGGTATCTCTCTCTGTACTTATTAATTTTTTTTATTTCTTTTGAGATTTATAGGTTTTACAGAGTTTCTCCTGTATTTTGTTAAAATTATATAGAAATAGTCGACTATTTTCTGTCATTTGTAAATAAAAATTTTAAAGAATTTTTACCAATTATTTGTTGATGATTAAAATTATAATGGATTTTTAATATTGATTTTGTATCTCGCCACTTAACTAAACTTTCTTATCTGTTTTTATTTGTATGTAGATTATTTTTGATTCATTAAGTATTAAATCACCCAATCAGTGAATAAAGATTATTTCTTTCTTTCTTTCCAAATCTTTGTAATAAATAACATTTATTTATTTTCCTTGTGTAACTACAATTCTATAACCTCCAGTGCAAATGTTAAATTATTTGTAATAACTTGCTTAACTCCAAAATGGGGAGCTGTCAATGACTTATCATTAATTATTATGTTTTTTGTAAGTTTTTGAAAGATATACATTATAAGATTATAGAAGTTGTGTTATATTCATAGTAGTATTTGGGGAGGGCTGTCATGACTGGATAGCGAATTTTGTCAGCAACTTTTTTTGTATCGATTGTGATGATTACATCAGGTTTCTCCTTTATTCTATTAAACTAACCTTGAGTGCCTGGAACAAAATCAACTCTCAAATTTGCTGACAAAAATGTAAAATGATAAAAACACTTTAAAAAAAGAGTTTAACACTTCCTTAGATCTTAAACACATACCAACCTCATGATCCAGCAATTTCACTCCTAGATATTAACCTAAGAAGAATGAAAATATATATTCATAGAAAAACATACAGAAGAATTAATAAAGCAGTTTTTTTCTAAAAGCTTCAAACTTGAAACAACTTAAATGAGCATCTTTTGATAAATGGATATACAAGTTGTTATATATGCATACAACAGAATACTAATCCTCAATAAAATCAACAAATTATTGATCTACTCAATAATATGGATTAATTTCAAAACAGTACATTGAGTGAAAAAAGATACAAAGGAGTGCATTGTGTATTGTCCCAAACTCAAAAGCCCATTGCCATTCAGTCGATTCCAACTCATAGCGACCCTATAGGACAGAGTAAAACTGCCCCATAGGGTTTCCAAGGAGGTGCTGGTGGATTCCAACTGCTGACCATTTGGTTAGAAGCCAAGCTCTTAGCCACTGTGACACCAGGACTCTTGCATTGTCCCATGTATATTAAATTCTAGAACAAGCAAAACTACTACCTTGCGATAAAATAGATATACCCATTGCCATGGATGGAGTCAATTCCAACTCATAGCGACCCTATAGGACAGAGTGGAACTGTCCCATAAGGTTTCCAAGGAGTAGCTGGTGGATTCAAACTGCTGACCTTTTGCTTAGCAGCTGAGTTTTTAACCACTGTGCCACCAGAACTCCAAAACAGATATGGACAGAGAATAAATGAAAATATCCAGCTATTTCCTGGGCTACCTGGACAACAATTTATTAATAGAAAAGAGCTGGGGCTTCTTAAGTAACCCAGAACTGCTATCTTACAAGTCAATTTTAATATACTTTATTTTACTTATGGACCCATAATGATAATCTTCTAGATCTCCCTCCAAAACAAAAAAGGTTTTATTTTATTTTTGGATTTTAATTTATACTTCAACTATAAATTTATCAATGAAATTAAAGACAACTTCATGTAGTTAAAATATTTTCATCATGTTATGTATAGATGTTAGCTGCCTTGACTTTTTCCTGTTGATTTAGTATAGTACCCTTGTGAGCTCTAAAGGCATTGTTTCAAGAAATAATGCACCATTAATAGAAAAAAAAAAGAGAAAGTCCTGAATTTACAGGTACTTTTATAAGTTTTTTAAGCCCTTTACTAGCTTAGAGCTCTAGCGGCACTGTGGTTAAGCGCTCAGCTGCAAACCAAAAGGTCAGTAGTTCGAACTCACAAGCTGCTCCAGGGCAGAAAGATACGGCAGTTGGCTTCAGTGATTTACACGCTTGGCAACCCTATGGGGCAGTTCTATTCTGTCTTTTAGGGTTGTTATGAGTCAGAATCAACTCAATAGCAGTGGATTTTGTTTTGCTTTGCTAGCTAAAGTTAAATTGTATTTTAAAAATGTAGCTCAGAAATAAATTCATCCTTTGAATTTAGAACATTTAGTTATCCATCGGATTAAAAAACAAAAAGTGTTAGTTTCTGCCTACGGAGCTGAATCTAGAATTTCAACGTTGTTCCTTAAATTTTCATTAAACCATACTAATTAAAAATGCAGGACACCTTCTTCCAAATCCCTGAATTATCAAGTTAAAATACACCCATTAATGTGCCTACTATTGGGAATAATGTAAAAATATTTAAAAACTGACATGACATGGGTCCTTCTAACCATTCAGAAGAGATACCAGAGAATATCAGCTCTGACAAATAAATGAATTGCTAAAATAAATGAAATTTGCAAAAATAAAATAAAATTTGTTTCTTTTGTTTTAGATCTTAGTTGTTAAACAAGAAGGATGCAGCTTATTGAACCTTGAAAATAAGATGATTTGTGTCAAAACTAAGATTTTTTTTACAGCTCTTAGTTTACAAAGCACTGTAACATAAGTTATTTAAGGTGATGGTCACTACTCTTTCCATTGTACTTAATCGAAATACCAAAACCTGTTGCCAATGAGTTGATTGCGACTCACAGCAACCTTACAGGACAAAGTAGAACCTTCTCACAGGTTTTCCTAGGCTGTAAATCTTTATGGAAGCAGATTGCCACATCTTTCTCCTGTAGAGCAGCTGGTGGATTCGAATCATAGACCTTTCTATTAGCAGACTCCGAGCATTTAACTAATCTGTCAACAGGTCTCTTTTTAATCACAGTCCTTTCCTCAAATCTCACCAGATTATCTCACCTAAATTACTACTAACATTTAGTGAAACTGATCTGAACTTTTCTGCTCACAAATTAAAATTACTTCCAGCTCATATGTCATTTTTCTTCCTCCTCTTCCTCTGCAACCTTGCTTCATTCTTTTCTTTTCCCTCTTTTACTCTCTCCATATCTCTTATCTTTTCCCCCAACTTTAATCCTCATGCTCAGCCTAAAAGCTCCCTGAGGTGAATTATGTATGTTACTCACTCCTCCATGTTTTAATGTCTAACTTCAAACCAAAAGATATCACTTCTTCAAAACCATATCCTCCTCCTTTTCTAGTGCCATTTTCCTTTGATGAATTTATTAAATTCTTGGCTTCCATTCATTTGTTCATTCATATATTTATTCAACCATAATTTACTGAGGAACCAACTACTACGTGCCAAGAACTGTACTGTGCACTGAGTATGCTGTGATGAATAAAACAAGAATAATCCATGTTTTCATGGAGCTTTCTACCTTACTAGAGAGAAGAGTACTGTATAAATATTGAAAAAAAGCATTAATGAAATAAACCATCTGTGATAATGGGAATTAGGAAATTATTTTTTGTTCATTATTATTATTGGCTACTCTTGAAAACTGGTGGATTCAAAGACTGCAAGCAGGAGTACAAGGGCTACCAGGCATGAGGAGAAATTAATTTTACCTAAGTCTTGCATACAGGTGAAGGCAGAGGAATTTGTTAGCAGAGGGCAGCGAATGACCTTATCTAGTTTGCGCCTCTGTGTAGGAGAAACTGTAAAAGTAAACAGGGAGCTTAAAAGGAGAAAACTGTATTTAAAATGGATGCCAACGAAAAAATATATATTTATATTTGAGGGTTATGACACATGAGTCTACAGTAACCTTTATTCTAGTTACTATTACTACTTCTATTATTAGGACATGTCTCCTCCCTGAGGTCACTACTCTCCAAACCGAGTGATCACCAAGCATCCTTCACTCTTTTTGGCTGGAGCACAAATGTCTCCCTACCCTGTGAGGGTTCTTGGAATAGTTCAGATTATTATAAACTGATTGTTTTTAGTTTTTGTTTTTGGTTTTTTGCTCAGGATTTGGAATAGCACTATACATGTGCACAATATTATACTCAAGAAAAACTTAAAGGGACCTGCCATGGATTGAATTGTGTCCCCAAAAAATATCTGTCAACTTGGCTAGGTCATGATTCCCAGTATCATATGATTGTCTACCATTTTGTCATCTGATGTGATTTTCCTAAGTGCTGTAAATCCTATTGCTATGATGTTAATGAGATGGATAAGCAGCAGTTATATTGATGATCTCAAGATTAGATAGTGTCTTAAGCCAATCTGTTTTGAGATATAAAAGACAGAAGTGAGCAGAGAGACACGAGGACTTCATACCGCAAAGAAAGCAGCACCGGGAACAGAGTGCATCCTTTGGACCCAGAGTTCCTGTGTGGAGAAGCTCCTAGTTCAGGGGAAGATTGATGACAAGGGACTTCCTCCAGAGCAGACAGAGAAAGCCTTCGCCTGGAGCTGATGCTCTGGATTTGGACTTCTAGCATACTAGACTGAGAGAATAAACTTCTGTTTGTTAAAGCCATCCACTTGTGGTATTTCTGTACAGCAACACTAGATGACTAAAACAGATCCCTATTCAGATTGCTGAATATCTGTTTATTAATAAATCCTTTCTTTTGAGATGATGTCCCATAACTCTTCAATGCTCCAGTTTCTCTAAACTCTAATTACTGACTCTCTAACTTAGTGAAGCCAAGACTCTCTTGTGTTTGTGTGTGTGCATGTGCATGTGTGTGGGGGGGTGGCGTGTGTGTGTGTGTGTGTGTTTATTTTCTCTCTACCTGCAATCTGGAAATTTCCCCCAGGAATATAGTCTAGGCAACAATATGGCTCATCTCTTTTCTTTCCCTTCTCTAAGGGCTCACAGTCATGCTCTGCTTGTTGTCCAATATTTGAAAACAGTTGTTTTATATTTTCTGTCTTCTTCCTGGTAGTGTATGGTCGCTGCTAGGTCCAGTCTTTTTTCCATCATGGCTGAAAGTGCTTATTCTCCAGTATTATTTAAAAAATAAATATTCTCCCACAGTATAATCTCATAGGTAGAAATCCAACTCTAGATAGTCTTACCAGTTAGTATCCTCAATAATTTTAGTTTCTGGTTTTATAGAAGTGGGTCAGAGATCATTGGCAAACAAAGAAAAATCTATAAAATTGGCCATAATTCTATAATTGTGAAATTATACACAGACAATATACATTTATAATAGATTTCAAAGTCAAAACTAAGTTTTTTACCTGAAAGGGCAGAAGTGAGGGGAGTATTTTTTAAGATTTTTCTACCAGGTAACCTTGCTATTTCCACAAATAATGAACACAGATGTCTTGGCAGGGAAAGACTTTTTAGAAATTTCTGACTTGGCAACAATACAGGCACAAAAAAAACACTATAAATTTTTGGTAAATTTAGCCACGATTAAAGGCTCTTTAAACACTCCCCTAACCAACTTCTGTTGCAGTGATTCTGCTCTTTCATAGAATTCACTGGTGAAAATCTTGCCAGAGATGAAGTTTACAGCTCTGGATCCTTTCATGGAAGGCTCTGTTTTTGGCTGTATCAGCTAGGCTATCCGGAATAAAGTATCACAATGCCAATGCTGCCACATTGGCCCAAGAATCTCGGGATCGTCCACCTCCTATTTTGTGAGGTTCTCCAAAGTCACCAAATAATTTGGCTGTAAAATAGTCATGCAGGTCTGTCTGATTCTATTTTTACAACACATAAATCATATCTCACCTCTGCCTACCTCAAGGGTCAGCCAATTATTAAGTTTTCTAGGTTGTTCTTCAAGGATTTTATAAGCTCTATGTATGTATTTTTCATCTTTATGGGAATAACTTCCATTCACTGAAATGCTTTCTAGGATGCTTATTCATTAAATCAAGTGATTGTGGTGACTACAATGATAGGATGGTCCAGGGAGAAGAGTCTGTGTGTATGTTGGAAATGGATATTAGCTTGTCTGCTATGTGTTGGGCTCAAGCCAGGAAGTAGAAGGAGATTTGAGCCAGGAATTAGTTCCATGAAGGTAAATTCAGATTTAGAGATCCAGAAACTGCACCAACTTGAAATCAGGCATTGTATCAGTTTACAGGTAGTCATTAACTAAGCCATATCAACATGGAAATACAGCAGACAAACAAATATGATCTACACATACAAAGCCAAAGACTGCTGTGCATTCTTTATGTTATGTGTTCTTAAAAAAAAAAAAAAAAAACCCTCAGATTTGGAAGACACTAAAGGACAAAGAAAAAATAATTTGCTCAAATGTGAATCTCAACAATATTCTTCTGTTAGTTTTTTAATATCATATAGAAAATTCACATGCAGGACATAGAAAAATTCTGCCATGCTTCTTGTTGCTCCACTTTCTGCTCTATCTTTCTGCAAAGGTTATGGAAACACCTAAAGTGTCCTTGGCAAACTTTAATAGCAAGTAAATAAGAAATAAAAGGACCTGAATCATAAGCAGATTTTAAATAATTTTAGCACCAAAATTTTCCCTCGGATTCATTCCTATTAATACTGAAAAAGTAAGCAAACAATAGGTGAGTTATATACAGCTAGGGTAAAAATATAATTTATTCTCCAAAGACATTTTTGAGACTGCTAGGGACATTTCTATAATCACAAAGGAACAACAAGCATAAATCAGGAGAGCAACATTTAAACCAGTGAATACAATCATTTTAATTATAGCAGAAGTGGTATGCTCTTATAATTTGACAGAGTTCTAATGTCTCTAAAATCAGGGCAATATTTTATATGGAAATAATGCTGAGGAAAAATATGTCCAAAAATAGCAAGGACATCTATGCTTCCATAAGTTTTATTCTAGACAACACAGAGCAGGAGATTAATATCCCCATTTGTACACGCCCTTTAATTCTGCTACCTACTGCAAAATGCAGTATACAAGTTTGTTAACGAGAACAGGACAGAAAAAAAAAAAAAAAACTTAGCTTTGGGAAGCAAACAGATGATAATTCTAACCCTGGTTCTACCTCCTCTTGGTTTAGCAACCCTGAGAAAGCCATTGAAATTCCTTGACTTTAGGTGTAAAATAGAGCCAGTGATACCTAACTCACAGGGTTGCTGTGCAAAATACCTTATACAATTTCTAAGGGCATAGCAGTTTCTAAGCATTAATTATTTCCTTAACCTCCCATACTCACTGGTATTCTAGCATACTTTTTAAGAATGAAGAAGCTCATGACCCCAATTAGCTATTAAATTTCTATAAAACTCTTCCTTTAATTTTCTGCCTTACTACATTGCATTCTTTTTTTTTTTTCCCTAGCATCCCCTGAATTTTTAGCAGAATAGAAGAATACTCTCATTTTGCAAATGCACTGAGTGGACACGAACATTTCATCCTTAACTGTACTATTTTACACACAGGTTGCTTTTCCATGGGCCTAAACCAATAACACCATGCATAATTATGACAAAAAAGAATTAATCATTGCAAATACAAAAGATAGACTTGAAGAACAAAGAAAAAAAATTCTTAGATTCACATTTGAGTAAATTTGTTCTTCTTTGTCCTTTATTTACTGTGTTTCAAACATAAGTTTGTTTTTTTCTTTTAAAGATACATGGAATTCATCTGTTCATAATTTATTTTAGACAGTTATGCTGATGAACGTCATCTGTGGTGCAGTGACATTCAATAGGTACTTTAAAACTCTGGATTGTAAACTAATTACATCCCTGGCCATATTCTTGCCCTTATCTATTATTTTCTTTTCAAATATCCTAGGTTTTAAGGTTAACATGTTCCATTTTCAATAGTCTCAGCTATACATTATCTTATTTTGTAATCATAGAATGATGGTATAATATATGTAATTAGATGTAATATAGGATGATATGCTGAAATATATATCCAAGCTGACCCATTCATATAGTATAAGATATTAGCAAATGCATACACCTGTGTAATAATTAGAATTTTTAAAAGTATTCTGACATGTCTATTAAATGCTTATATATTTAATATCAAACTTTCTTCTCTTGTATGATAAATTTCATTGATTACAATTTAGAATTCTCAACTTAGAAAAGATCTTAAAATTCTATGGTTTCAACCTCCTCATTTTTCATTTGAAAACTCTGAGATCCAGAAAGGTTAGATAATTTGCCCAATATCACAAAATAGTAGTTAACCAAACTGGAACTAGAACAGAATTTGTCTGATTTTAAGACCTGTCATAATCCTTCTAACAATTTGCTATACAACAAAACCAAAAAAAAACAAACCCGTTGCCATTGAGTTGATTCCAGCTACAGAGATCCTACAGGACAGAACAGAACTGCCCCGTGGGATTTCCAAGTAGCAACTGGTGGATTCAAATGGCCAACTTTTTAGTTAACAGCCATAGCTCTTAAACACTGCGCCACCTGGGCTCCACCACATATATGGAATTAATTAATATTCAATTTTTTGCATTTTTAAAGAAAATTATATCTATGAAAAATACTGTTTAACAATAGTAAATATTTTCTTGAAAAATAATCATAAGATGATTTTCACCTGGTATACTGTTTCGCTTTAAATTGCTGCTGTTGTTATTAGGTGCCATCGAGTTAGTTCTGACTCATAACAAGAAACCCCATGTACAACAGAATGAAACACTGCCCGGTCCTGTGTCATCCTCACAATCTTGGTATGTTCGAGCCCGTTGTTGCAGTCACTGTGTCAATCCATCTTGTTGAGGGTCCTCCTGTTTTTTACTGACCCTCTGCCAAGCATGATGTACCTCTCCAAGGACTAGTCCCTCCTGATAACATGACCAAAGTACATGAGATGAAGTCTCACCATCCTCGCTTCCAAGGAGCACTATGGCTGTATTTCTTCCAAGACAGACTTGTTCATTCTTCTGACAGGTCATGGTATATTCAATATTCTTTGCCAACACCATAATTCAAAGGCATCAAATCTTCTTTGGTCTTCCTTATTCATTGTCCAGCTTTTGCATGCATGTGAGGTGACTGAAAACATCATGGTTTGGGTCAGGGGCACCTTAGTCCTTAAACTGACATCTTTGCTTATTAACACTTTAAAGAGGTCTTTTGCAGCAGATCTGCCCAATGTAATTTGTCATTTGATTTCTGATGGCTGCTTCTGTGGGTATTGGTTATGCATCCAAGTAAAATGAAATCTTTGACAACTTCAATCTTTTCTCTGTTTATCACGATGTTGCTTATCGGTCCAGTTGTGAGGATTTTTGTTTTCTTTATGTTGAGGTGTAATCCATACTGAAGGCTGTGATCTTTGATCTTCATCAATGAGTGCTTCAAGTCCTCTTCACTTTCAGCAAGAAAGGTTGTGCCATCTGCATATTGCAGGTTGTTAATGAGTCGTTCTCCAATCCTGATGCCACATTTTTCTTCATATAGTCCATCTTCTTGGATTATTTGCTCAGCATACAGATTGAATAAGTATGGTGAAAGGATACAAACCTGACACACACCTTTCTTGATTTTAAACCATGCAGTATCTGTCCTCTTGCTGTTTGAACAACTGCCTCTTGGTCTATGTACAGATTTTTCATGAGCACAATTAAGTGTTCTGGAATTCCCATTCTTCAAAATGTTGTCCATAATTTGTTATGATCCACACAGTTGAATGCCTCTGCATAGTCAATAAAACACAGGTAAACATCTTTCTCTGCTTTCAGCTAAGATTCATCTGACATCACTAACAATATCCCTGGGTCCAAGTCCTCTTCTGAATCCAGCTTGAATTTCTGACAGTTCTCTGTCGCTGTACTGCTGCAACTGCTTTTGAATGTTCTTTAGCAAAATACCAAAGATAGACTTAAAGAACAAAGAAAAAACAAATTTATTAGATTCACACTTGAGTAAATTAGTGCTTTAAAATAAGCAAGCTCATATATATATTAATTTTATTGTGCTTTAGGTGAAAGTTTACAACTCAAGTTAATCTCTCATTCAAAAATTTATACACATATTGTTTTGTGACATTGGTTGCAATCCCCACAATGAGACAGCAAGCTGTCCCTTCCTACCCCACACTCCCTGTGTCCATTTGTCCAGTTCCTGTCCCTTCTTTACTTCTCATCTTGCTTTTGGACAGGAGTTGTCCACTTGGTCTTGTATTGAACTAAGAACCACATTCCTCACGTGTAATTTTTTGTTTTATCGGCCTGTCTAATCTTTGTCTGAAAAGGAGGCTTTGGGAGTGGTTTCAGTTTTGAGTTAGCAGAGTATCCAGGGGCCAAAGTCTCTGAGGTTCCTCCAATCTCGGTGGGACCAGTAAGTCTGGTCTTTTTTCATGAATTTGAATTCTGTTCTGCAGTTTTCTCCATTCTGTCTGGGACTGTCTCTTGCAATCCCTATCAGAGCTGTTGGTGCTGGTAGCCAGGCACCATCTAGATTTTCTGGTCTCAGGCTAATGGATTATCTGGTTCATGTGGCCCTTTAGTCTTGGTGGCACAGTGGTTAAGGTGATCAGTTGCTAATCAAAAGGTCAGTGGTTTGAATCTACCAGCTGCTTCGCACAAGAAAGATGTAGCAGTTTGCTTCCATAAAGATTTTGGAGCCCCGGTGGTACAGTGGTGAAGAGTTTGGCTGCTAACTGAAAGGATGGCAGTTCGAATCCACCAGCTGCTCTTTGGAAACCTTATGGGGCAGTTCTACTCTGTCCTATAGGGTTGCTATGAGTCAGAATTGACTCGATGACAACGAGTATTTTATTCCTTTGGGCTAATATTTTCCTAGTGTCTTTGTTTTTCTTCATTCTCCTTTGCTCCTGATGGGATGGGACCAACAGATGTTATCTTAGACAGCCGCTCACAAACTTTTAACACCCCAGACACTACTCATCAAAGCAGGATGTTGAACATTTTCTTTATTAACTATGTGATGCCAATTGACCTAACTGTCCCCTGAGACTGTGGTCCCCAGCCCTTAGCTTCAGCAACTCAGTACTTCAGAGTGTTTGGATGCGTCTAGGGAACTTTTATAACTTTTTCTTTGGTCCAGTTGTGCTGACTTCCCCTATATTGTGTGTTGCCTTTCCCTTCACCAAAGTTGACATTTGTCTACTATCTAGTTAGTGATTTATCTTCCTCCTTCCCTCCCCATCCTCATAACAATAAAACAATGTTCTGCATGTATGTGTGTGTGTGTAAACATTTTCTTGAGTGTTTCTAATAGTGGTCTCATACAATATTTGTCCTTTTGTGACCAACTTATTTCACTGAGCATAATGCCTCCAGACACATCCATGTTGTGAGATGTTTCATGGATTCATCATTGTTCTTATTGTTGTATTCCATCGTGTGCATGTACCATAATTTGTTTGTTCATTCCTCTGTTGATGGGCATTTAGGTTGTTTTCATCTTTTTCCTATTGTGAATAGTGAGCAAGCCTATATATTAATGTACAGGAACCTGTACACAGACCAAGAGACAGTCATCCAAACAGAACAAGGGCATACTACATAGTTTAAAATCAGAAAAGGTGTGTGTCAGGGCTGCATCCTTTCACCATACTTATTCAAACTGCATGCTAAGCATATAATCCAAGAAGCTGGACTATATGAAGAAAAATGTGGCATCAGGATTGGAGGAAGAGTCATAAACAACCTGCGATATGCAGATGGCACAACCTTGCTTGGTGAAAGCGAAGAGGACTTGAAGCAGTTACTGATGAAAATCCAAGACTACAGCCTTCAGTAGGGATTGCACCTCAATGTAAAGAAAACAAAAATCTTCACAACTGGACCAATAAGCAACATCATGATAAAAAGAGAAAATATTGAAGTTGTCAAGGACTTCATTTTACTTGGATCCACAATCAATGCCCATGGCAGTAGCAGTCAATAAATCAAATGACGCAATGCATTTGGCAGATCTGCTGCAAAAGACAATTTTAAAGTGTTAAAAGGAAAGATGTCACCTTGAGGACTGATGTGCACCTGACTCAAGCCATGGTATTTTCAATCGCCTCTTATGCACTTGAAAGCTGGACAATGAACAAGGAAGACTAAAGAAGAATTGATGCCTTTGAATTATGGTGTTGGCAAAGAACATTGAATATATCACCATGGACTGCCAGAAGGACTAACAAAGCAGTCTTTGAAGATGTACAGCCAGAATGCTCTTTAGATGCAAGAATGGTGAGACTTCTCACATCCTTTGAATTTGTTATCAGGAGGGACTAGTCCCTAGAGAAGGACACCATGCTAGGTAAAGTAGAGGGTCAACGAAAAAGAGGAAGACCTTCAGTGAGATGGACTGACACAGTGGCTTCAACAATGGGCTCAAACACTGCAATAATTGTGAGGATGGCACAGGACCAGGCAGCATTTCATTCTGTTGTACACAGGGCTGCTATGAGTGGAACCAACGCGATGGAACCTACCAATAAAACAACATCTTTAATAGCATTTCTACACATGGCCTACAGAAAAGTAATTTAATATATTAATTCAGAGAGAGAGAGCAAGGTAATCTACAGACTTCAGAATGCAGATTGCAATGTCCTGTGTTAAAATTATTTATGAATAATAAAATTATTTTTATCTTTTACTTTCCAAAAATGCTAATGGAGATTTCTTACTTTTTATAAGTTTCTAGATTTTCTAAAAACTGTGTTAATATAAATTTAATCTGCCAAAATAAATATGGTAAGCTGATTTTTACAGGACTACTCTGAGATACATACAACGGCTTCAAATTAATCTGTGTGCACAATTTATTTAATAAGCTTATCAGTCAGATTACCAGCTAACTAAAGGGGAGAGGAGAAAAAAAATTCCAAAAATATTTATTTTTACTCAACTAAGATTACCTGAGTAATAGTCTTACTCTCTACTTTACTGTTATTTTTGGCCCTTAAGTTTGATTGAATCTATGACAGTTCGGCTGCTAATCAAAAGGTCGGCAGTTCGAATCCACTATCCGTCCCTTGGAAACCCTACAGGGCAATTCTATTCTGTCTTATAGGGTCTCTATGAGTCCAAATCAACTTGATGGCAATGAGTTTGGTTTGGTTTATGCATAGGACACATTTAGCAGTTAATTGCCAATAACGATATTCATAACACCTGAAGAAATTGGCTTCAATATGCTACGCTTCCTTTGCCTGTTTCAGTGGTATTGTCTTGGCAAACTGCCTTTAACCCAAGGGCATCGATTTGCATAACGATTTGCATAAAGTGTTTAATAAAAAATAAAATCAATTTCAAAATTCATTTGCATCTTCATGATAAATTAGAAAAATTATATGGTAGATGAACATCCTTACAATTAGGACAGGCATTTAAATGGTCAGCTTTTTTTTCCTTCCACTTTGTTTTGCCAAGGGATAATTTTCATGACCAAAGATAAGGAGACAAAAAGGATAAATCATAAAAAGAATTATTAAAATTTTAAAAAAACCTGACAAAACATCACTAACGAATTAAATAAAAATTGAAAATCATGTTAGTAACTTCTATTTAAATGTATTAAATAACATTTATTCTAAAAATAGTTGTCCTAATACTCTTTTTTCCAGGAGATAATCCACATAGAAATAGAGAGAGAGAGGTTAGGCACTCTGGGATATACAAGGACTTTTTCTTTAATCACTGCTATTAGCATCCTTAACTAAATTAAAAATGTATAAATAGTAATTAATGCTGTCTCCATTTTATGAATTGAAATATTAAATACATACTTAAATTATCAATTATAAAATGTCTATTTACTCAATTTCTAAGTTAAAACTCAGAACTTTCTACAGCTTTACGATACGAAGTGAATAGAACATCTGCAAAAATGTGCTATTGAAGATAATCTGAAGCCAGTCCCTCTTAATATGGCAAAGACACATGTATTGCAAAATCTCTTACCAAGTTAATGAGAATATCCTCAATAATCTCATACAAAACTTGATAACATTTATAAATATCAACATTTTACAATTCTTATAGGCAGGAAATTTTATAAACTCATATTCAGAATACAACTTTGTCTCTTGCTATACCAGTTATTCACTAGCTTTGTCATTAAATGAATCACTTTTGTCTGAAAAAGGATTGTGTCCCTATAGGTTAAATGAAGTTTTTGTGGATTGAACCAATCTTACTGATAATTCAGTCAATGGAAGGAAGTGGTATTGATCATTTAGTGCATAAAACCTCACTCTTAGGAGTCATTTTTAATTTGAGCAATTGTCTGAGCTCACAATTTCAATGACCAGAAGATGTATATAGATTGGCAAGAGGAATATCAGATAAAATAGATTTACTATTAAACTAAGGTGCAAAAATTGCATAATAATTATATGAATGATAATATATTTTAAATCAGGGAATGTAGACTCTAACATATTTTAAATAAACATTTTGCTAATTAACACCTGTAATATAGCTAGGGATTGGAATAATAGCAAATACTTATGAAAAAATCTGGTAAAAACTATGACATGGAATAAAAAAATATAATGGTGATTTTTTTGTTGTTGTTAAATTATTTCTAATCCCACCTCCAAAAAAAAATTATGGCTCACAATGTGACATTTTGTGTAAGAACAAAACAATACAGAATGGATCATGCTATTAAAAAATGGTGAATATCCTGAAGTATAATAGTTAAGAGAAAACACTCTGGAGCCAGATGATCTAAATTGAAATTATAGCTCTGCCACATAATTGCCAAGTAACTATGGGGAGTTTATTTATTCTAATTACTCTCTCTGGGATTCATTATCCTCATCTGTAAAATGATGTTAATTATAGAATATATACCAACTTCATAAGATTATTGCAAGTATTACTGCTGTTATTAGCTGTCTTTGAGTCGGCCCCCAACTCATGGCATCCCATGCACAACAGAATGAAATGTTGCCCCAGTCCTGCACCATCCTCATCATCAGCCTTTCTTCCTAGTCCATCTTAGTTTAGAAACTCCACTGAAACCTGTTGAGCATTATAACCACATGCAAGCTACCAGTGACAGATGGTTGCTGCCTATGAGATGCATTGGCCTAAAATAGATCCTGAATCTTCAGCACGGAAGGTGAGAATTCTACCACTGAACCACCAATGCCACATATTATGAGGATTAAATGAGTTAATACATTGGAAGCTCTTAGAAAATTACCTGGCACAGATTAAACTATATGTGTTTTCTGTGAGGATGATGGCCACTGTTTGAACCATGGAAAGAACCTAGAACAAAAATGGGGAGCCCTAGTTACAGAGACATAACAAAGCACTTTCTGTACTTGGACTTCTTGTCTATAAAGATTTGGACTATATCAGTGATTCTAAACCCTGGATACACATTAAAACTACTTGGGATTCTTAAGATACTTTAAAAAAATTAAATGTCTCAGTGAGTCTAATGAGTTTTCAGGATTGAGAACCTAATGTATTAGAATCATTAGTTCTCTTTTACCTCTAAAATCCTATCATTCTAAAGTATTTAATTTGTTCTTGCTTATATTCCTTTACCTTATAAAATGATATATGAGAGTATTACATTTCCCTTATAGGAATTTGCTGAGAATAAACCAATACTTATAAAACCAGTAGTAAGTAATAATGGATTCATTAAGAATTGTTAGATTTTCTTATGCAAACGAAAATGTTATTTCTCCTATTAAAGTCTATGTTCTCAAGGGGGTAAATCATCAATATAGAATCTAAATGTTAATAGGTGACATCCTTTTTTGAAATCTCACATTTTTTCTGTAGTTAGCTGTTGATGTATTTAACCTTAAAAAAAATAAATGTCTGAAAAAATGTTCACAGTAGAGAGGACATCTAGAACAGAGGCCTGAAAGTGAAGAGCATATTCAGGGGTTATCAAGAGCTACATTTCATACAGAGCTATGCAACAGAGTAGATTAAAGAACTAGGCTGTGAACAACCTCACATTAAAAAAATATGTATTTCATATGTGAGCTACATGTTTCAGTTGGTGTTTGAAATGAATTCTGAAATGAACAAGACACTGCCTCTTTGTCAACAGATCTCATACCTTCTGCGTGTGTGTTCCTTAAATGCATACTCACATTCACATACACAACATCCACACACACTCACACACACACACAAACGCACATCAGAAGGTTTGATCCAAACTTAGTGTTTTTTAGGTTGTTTCCATCTTTTTGCTATTGTAAACAATGCTGCAATGAACATGGGTATGCATATGTCTATTTGTGTGATGACTCTTATTTTTCTACGATATATTCCTAGGAGTAGGATTGCTGGATCATATAGTATTTCTATGTCTAGCTTTCTAAGGAAGCACCATATTGTTTTCCAACTGAGATGCCCATCAACAGATGAATGGATAAACAAACTATGGTACATACACACATGGAGTATTACCCAACGATAAATAACAATAATGAATCTACGAAGCATCGCATAACATGAATGAATCTGGAGGGCATTATGCTGAGTGAAATAAGTCAATCACAAAAGGACAAATATTGTATGAGACCGCTACTATAAAAATTCATGTAAAGGTTTATACACAAAAAGAAATAATCTTTGACAGTTACAAGGGAGGGGAGGGGTGGGGGTGGAAAATCACTAAATAGACAATAGATAAGTGGTAACTATGGTGAAGGGCAAGACAGTACACAGTACTGGGGAAGCCAGGACACCTTGTTCAGGGTAAGGTCATGGAAGCTCCATGGACAAATCCAAACTCCCTTAGGTACAGAATTGCTGGGTGGGAGGGCTGTGAGGACCATGGTCTCAGGGAACATCTAGCTCAATTGGCAAAACATAGTTTATAAAGAAAATGTTCTACATTCTACTTTGGTGAGTAGCGTTTGGGGTCTTAAAAGCCTGTGAGCAGCCATCTAAGATACTCCACTGATCTCACCCCTTTGGGAACAAGGGAGAATGAAGAAAACTAAAGACACAAGTGAGTAATAGACCACATCTACCACAGCCTCCACCAGACTGAGTCTAGTAGAACTAGATGGTGCCCGGCTACCACCACTTACTGCTCCAACAAGGATCACAATAGAGGGTCCCAGACAGAGCTGGAGAAAAATGTAAAACAAAATTCTAACTCATAAAAGAAGACCAGACTTACTGGCCTGACAGAGACTGGAGAAACCCTGAGAATATGGCCCCAGGACACCCTTTTAACTCAGTAATGAAGTCACTCCTGAGGTTCACCCTTCAGCCAAAGATTAGACAGGCCCATAAAACAAAATTGACTAAAGGGCCACACCAGCCCAGGGGCAAGGACTAGAAGGCAGGAGAGGACAGGAAAGCTGGTAATAGGGAACCTAAGGTCGAGAAGGGAGTGTTGACATGTCGTTGGGTTGTTAATCAATGTCATAAAACAATATATGTACTAACTGTTGAATGAGAAACTAGTTTGTTCTGTAAACCTTCATCTAAAGCACAATTAAAACAAAAATATAAAAAAAAAAAAACTTTATGTTACTGAAGTTGTTGCTCAACTGCTCACCAAAGGGTTGATGGTTTAAATCCACCCAGCAGCACCACTGAAGAAAAGCCTGGAGGTCTACTTCCGTAAGATTACAGCCATTGAAAACACTTCTGGGTACAGTTCTACTGTGAAACACACGTAGTCAGCATAAGTCAGAATTGACTCAAGGGTAACATTTTTTGTTTTTACTGTTTTATATTTGTTTGTTTTGTTTTTAAGTATATGCCAGACACTACAATACACTAATCACTTCATCAACTTATTCAATCCTAACAACAAAATTCACTGATCCATATTTGAAGAGAGGCTTTGATTCCATAGGAAGGTGCTGTGGGGTTGGGAGAGAGACAGATGCCAGCTATACCTAGAAGAAGAATATTTGATGTTGTGAACAAGTGTGAAATTATTCACTACAGATGATCTGGTAAGCAAGATAAGCACCATGCTTACCTTGCCTATTGGATAATGCACCCTGGGTGGCTACATAAAATAGTCATAATGTTTTATTTTGCACTTTCTTGCCATTAGTATATAGTAATGATTTTGTGCCTTTTTTTGGTTAAAACATTAACATTTTGCATCTTTATTTTCCCAAGACTGACAGTATACTGAATTGCATAATAATAAAATGTATATATGCTATCCTGAGAAGAAAAGAGTTTGCAAATATAAGCCATTTATTATGCGATGTCATGATGATACTTCTTCCTAAAATATTTAGAAAACTCAAAAATGGTTGTGTCACAGACTCATTAATGTTTTTTGTTTGCTTTTATTTTGTGAACAATTAATTTTGTAAATGCCTATCAAATAACAAGGCCCTGTGGTTTATTTAAAGAGTGGGCTTATTTTTTCTTTCTTTTTTTAAGTTACGAGAAAAATAACTTTTTCTTTTTGAAAATTCTATAAAATTCCAAGTTTTGAAATGCATCTCAGGTTTTCTCTACATACACTTGGCATGCAAATTTTTTCTCAAGAGTAAGTCAAGCACCACTGTTCTCTTTAGAAGTCAAGTAGAGTTGAGTCTCTGAACATGCAGACATTTTGAGTACATTTATAATCTGATTCTTTGTCCCCATGTAGCCTATCTGGTCTACACAGTGCAATACAAATTCTACATTATGCCAATTCTACACTACAAATACAAATTCTACATTATGTAAAAGATGGCCCATTTTCTGCTAAGACTTTGAGATAAAATAAATTTCAGAAATCTTCTGAAGCTAATAAAAAGTTTGAGATTTAAAACTCACCCAAGCTAGGCAGTTTAAAATGAGGACCCTGGCAGAACAAGCCCCAGGGACTATGGGAGTACTCTATAATAGCAGTGAATATCTCAAACTAACAGGGATGTAAGTGATTGGTTGTATTCAAATGAGCAATGGTTTGGAGTTGGGAAGGCTTAGATTTGAATTCTTATCAATAACTAAGTGTGAGCCTTGGAGAATTATCTGATTTCTCCAAGATTCAGCTTTTTTACCTTAAAAAAAGTGGGATACAATAACTGAGCTACTGTGTTGGTGTATGCACACAGCTCGTAGATAATGATCCCAGCAATGCTCAAGAAACATCAGTTTCCTTCACTTTTGCTTTCCTAAAGTAATCCCATTTTTTGCTTCATCACACAATTAGTTTGGTTTCTGAGATACTTCACATCAAGCATCTGGGTATGCCTCTCTGACTATTCCTTTTATAGATATAGAAAGTTACTTATTATGAAAAGCCGGCTGAATTTCCCAAGACAAACCATGTATAAAGCTCCCAAATTAGCCAGATTTGTTCAAAGAATTATACACAGTATCAAAACGAAAGAAAAATGTCGATCAAGTTTCCAAATGCTTTGAAACAAGCCTACCATAAATGCATCACTTAAACATACTGTCTGATACTAAATAAATAAATAAATAGTGTACCCCACTGGAAACAAATGAATTACAGTTTTATGTTTTGTTGTATGTAAAAAGCAAAATTTTAAATAGGCAATCATTAGAACAAATCTACTAGTAAGTTTACTCTAGATGGGACTCTTTTCATGATTAGGTATTCTTTTAAAGTAGAGGAAATCCATAAAAGCAAAAAAAAGTGAAAATCATTTATTAAATGATTTGTACGGCTACATTTAATTCTACACATAAACTACTTATGACAGTTTATTTATGATTATATATAACTAATCCAGAAGTCGACTCTTGGAAACACTACGGGGCAGTTCTACTCTGTCCTACAGGGTCGCTATGTGTCGGAACCAACTTGACACCACCTAACAACAACAAATACAACTACTTCAAATCCAGTTCCAAGTAATCAGAGTATTAATCATAAATATGTGAAGTATCAAAATGAGAAAGGCCTATATATTAATTCTAAATATATACATTATAACCAAACCAATTTATTCCAAGAAAAATGTTCTTTCTAATATTGCCTTAAGGAAAACTGGGAAGAGAACAGAGCATTAAAGTAGTGCAATTTTTTTTTTCTAGGATCATAAAGAAATTGATTCTAAAACAGTAGCTGCCCCCGATTTTTTTTTTTTTTTTAATTTGTGAAGCTAAAGGTCAATTTACTTTAATTCTTGAAAAACAATTGGAAATTGTGACTTGACACATCTGTTGTTGATGTTATTTCACCCAAATTGTTTTTACATTTCCCAACAAATACTAATTAAGATCTAGGGTTGTGAGACGATTAATTGATTTTTTCCCCTTAATTTTGACCTTTTTCTTCCATTCATTTTTGGGATCATGACACACATCCTAAATCTTAAATGTAAATTTAAATGAGCCTACAGTCAGGTCCTGGCATTTATAATACCAAAGAATGTAGTCTTTAAACGTTACTATTTTTAAATAATATTAATAATAATTAAGGCTTTGATAATCTTAGCACTTAAATCAGTTTCTCAACTATATAAAAAAAAGAATTATATGAGGTTAGTGTGTAGAATAAATTAACTAACAAAAATGTATATTATACTTCAGATATAAAAATTAAATGGAAACAATTTAGACTAGTATTCAATTTATTTCCATTTACGGACACTCGGCACTGAGAAAGATCTCTATTCAAATATTATTTACAGTACTAATATGTATTCACAAAAAGGAATCAAGAAGTACAAGCACTATCATTAACAACAGGAGAACAGAACACTTCTCTGAGTATATTTTATAGAACATTAATTCTACAATACCCCCAACAGCATTCTTCAAATAATTAAAAAAAAAAAATTAGGTCCCAGTGTCTGAAAACCTGCTTTCCTATTCATATATTTATATCGGTATATGAAATATCCTAGGAAATCCTGAAATTCTTCAACAAACAAGAGATTTAACATTATTTAAACCAGATTTTAACTAAAAAAGGCTGGACGACGAGTAAGGAAGACTGAAAAAGAATTGATGCCTTTGAATTGTGGTGCTGGAGAAGAATATTGAATATACCATGGACTGCCAAAAGAAGGAACAAATCTATCTTGAAAGAAGTACAACCAGAATGCTCCTTAGAAGTGAAGATGGCAAGACTACGTCTCACATACTTTGGACATGTTATCAGGAGAGACCAGTCCCTGGAGAAGGACATCATGCCTGGCAAAGTAGAGGGTCAGCGAAAAAGAGGAAAACTCTCAACAAGATGGACTGACACAGTGGCCGCAACAATGGGCTCAAGCATAACAACAATTGTGAGGATGGCGCTGGATCAGGCAATGTTTCGTTCTGTTGTACACAGAGTCTCTATGAGTCAGAATCAACTCAACAGCACCTAACAGTAACAACAAACCAGATTTTTGCTAAAATTATTTGGGAGTTACAAGGGTCATTTCATAGGATTGATTTTTGGTACAATATGTGAGAAATGCAGGAATAAAAAAAAATCCCATTAGAATTGATGGGGAATACCTGCTTCAGTATAATATATTTATCAAATAAACATGTGTAAGACTTTAGAATTAAGCACATACATATTTTAAAGAATTGTATCACATTTAGGACACCAAGGGCAAAACTACAATTCTCAAAGCACCAAGAAGTCCAACATAATTACTTCTATTGGAGACCATATGAGTAGTAGTAGGTACAATTCAACCAAATATAAATTAAAACTATTTACTTGGTTATTCTATATCATAAGGCTAATTTCAAATATAATTAATCTGTTGCTTAAAAAATCTAAAAATAGAAACTAAAAGGAAGAATTCCAAGACTTTGCTAAATATTGTGAAAATCAACCAACATTCACCATTAGTTTTACTCCTTTGTCAAAGAGAACAATAACACATTATAGAGATATTTCAGGCAGCTTGGCTTTTGCATAATGTCTGGCATAGTGGTATTCATCAGTCTGCATTCTTTGCCAATCAATGGGACATCTTCCCATTGTGTAGTGGTGTAAAATGAAGCCTGAACAACTGGAAATAAAGAATAAATAAAAAATAAATGGATTTGTATAGAATACGTTATTTAAAAAATAGCATGGAAATCATATTTCATCTTTGAAAATAATATCTTGGAATCGAAGCTAGTTTTCAGCCAATGTAAGACTGTGTGAGATACAGTAATCCTGATCACCACATCAAAAAATTATGTTAGTAGATCTTTAATGTCCGTGAAAAGTTTCTTAGTTTTTTAATGATATAAAATTCAGAACAAAGTCTGTCAAAATATTTTCCAAGATGAATAACATATTTAATGACTGTTTAAAAGTAAGTATATACAAATTAATACAAATATGAAACCTAAATTTTTTAAATATATCTTCAGGGTTAAGGTATGATTAGATCTCTAATCTATACATAGCATTTTGATAGGTGTAAAAGCAGAGGACTGACATCAGATCAGGGAAAAAACCTTTTAGGTTACGTAGGCCTAGTGATTACATTAAATAGTTTTCCCATTGGGCTTGCAATTTTGTTTCATACAATATTTTTTCAAAGACTGTACTCCTATAACCTCCTTTGTATATGTAAATTCAAGGTCATGAATTCATATAATTATTGCAAGAAATGTGGCATCCCATGAAAAAAAATTTCTCTACAGTATCCCTTCCAGATGACTGTTGTTAGGGGCTGTCAAGTTGGTTCCCACTCATAGTGACCCTATATACAACAGAAGGAAATACTGCCACATGGAAGTGTGTTATTCTCACACTAAGATCTGTGATTATTCAATAAAAATAAGCACTCCATCAATTTCTCCCTAATCTATATGGCAAAATATAAATGCAAATGTTGACAAACTTAAAATGATACATTTACATCGATTTCTTTCATTCTACTTTAAATTCGAACCATTTTTTTTTAAAACCCTTATGTAATTCCACATAGCACTGTGAAAGGAGAAAGAAATCTTACAGTAAATTCAGTGCCACTCAGAATTCTTTTTTTTTTTTATTTAAATGTTGACTTATAATTCATGGTGCATTTCCACTTTTTCCACTCAAAAGAGCATTACTTTTGTTTTCACCAACATAGGGCAACGGTTTTTGTCCTCTTGGAAAAAAAGATTTTATCACTATACATTTATGTCATACAGTTTATATAACTCATCAACTCATAAGTTTAATGACTCATAGAAGATATTAAATGTTGATAAATTTTGTTTTTTGTTTGTTTTAGTGATTAATGTTTTATCATGAATTCTAATTCAATGTGGTTCAGATTCAAGCTGTATGATAACCATCTAGTGAATGAAGTCTGAATGCTAAAGGGGAATGTAACTATATAAAGTTTAGGGAAAACTAATCATTGTGTTTTAAATACTGAGTAGGTGAGAAACCATACAGAGTCTAGTTACTGAAAATCCTTAGCCAAATTCCAAAAAATACAAGGACTTTGGAGAGGAAGTTACTCTGAGAAACAAAGCACTTTATTAAAAATAAAGTATGGGTTCTAAATGTATGAGAACTTCAGACCTAGAAAGAACAGAGTGACAATTTAGTTCTTAGGTTACAATACATGGAGAAGTAGTGTTCAAATTCAGATCTTCCTATTTCATGTCCACTCCAATTTTGAGTAATGGTTCCATTCTGCCTTATGAAGCTAAAGTAGAAATAAGCATTTTAATTCCATTTATGGGTCAAACTCAGAATTAGAGTATTAGTTCTGAATCTTTTAATTTAAAGTAGAGAGCAGAGCATGATAGGACTTTATACCTGGTCTGTTTAGAAAAACCTTAAAATGACCCTTCCTGCTAATTCCAATCATCTTATCCAACTTTTGTAAAACTTAAGACATCTGTGGATGGCACTGTTGGCAAATATTTCCAAAATTTCATCTTCCATTCTCAGTTAAATCTCTGATCCCTATGTACCAGCCTACACCTCTCCTTGTCACTGCCATATACCAAAGCTTTCATTCAATTAAGACTTTGACATCTGGGTTATAGCTGTCCTCTCCACCAGATGCCCTGCTAACATTCAGTGTACTTCATTCAATAATTTGGCCCTGAATTTCTTTACTCTTTCAATCCTAGTGCCCTGCTACTGCCCACTTCAGCCACATATTTGCATGTTTATAACTGGGACATGGAGCCCTGGTGGCACAGTGGTTGAGAGATTGGCTGCTAACCAAAAGGTTAGCAGTTCAAACCCACCAGCCACTCCTTGGAAAACTTATGGGGCAGTTCTTCACCGAACATTATTATAACCTAGAATTTTTACAATTCTAAAGTTATAAATGTAAACATCCCACCCTCTGGTGATAAATTTCTATATTACTAGATTGCTCACTCAATTAATTATATTAGTAGAAATAATTATATCAGAAGAAAGATTTACTAACACGTGACTGTCCTCAAGTTCTCTTTCCAATCCACATTCCCCCTTCTCAAAATGAATTTACTTTTGCTTGCCTAAGATAGATCAAGATTTGAAGATTGGTAAGAATGCTGACCAGGACCCTGGTCAAACTTCATTTTTAAACTTTGGCACCCCATTGTGGTAAAATATATTACTGTTCTCAATTATTTACTTTTCCTTTCTTATAAGAGGCTTATGTATCCTAACCCATTGCCAAGTGACTTATAAAGATTTTCTGTGGGAGAAATATTGTTTCCCAGCCTCCTTTCAGACTTAGCTATGTGTCTCACTTTGGCCAATAAAATGCCAATTCTAGTTCTAAGCAGAAGCTTTAAACATCTTCACACACTTTCTTTAGTGCTCTTGTTCTTTCATTCCACCAAAAGAACAGCATGCCCCAGATTGGGACAACTTCCTCAGTCTGACTCCTGGAATGAAAAGACACATGGTGCATAGCTATAAAGTGAGCAAGAAATAAACCATCATTGTGATAAGCAAAGCATATAGGACACGAAGGTCATGGAGAAAACTGCACTGCTAATCAGAAACTCTGTCCGAGATAATTTGGGTGCTTTGACATAAGATATTAGATGTTCCTAAGCAGGTGGTGGGTGAAAAAATATTGAGAAGAAAATGATAGGGACTTTAAAAAAGTATAGCTGTGGGTTTTATAGGATAAATTTAATGGCAGATGTAAGCAGCACAATTCTTTTAACATTTATTTTGGTTCCAGAATGATGCTCTTGAAATATGAGACAAGGCCAAGTTTAGACAACATGTAGCTCAGCTGTATGTTTAGAGCATATAAAAACAGCAAACATTTAGGAAAACAATACCATTTATAATAGCCCCTAAAAAAATAAAATACTTAGCAATAAATCTAACCAGGGATGTAAAAGACCTATACAAAGAAAACTAAAAAAAACTACTACAAGAAACCCAAAGGGATCTACATAAATGGAAAAACATACCATGCTCATGGATAGGTAGATTCAACATTGTGAAAATGACAATTCTACCCAAAGTAACTTATAAATACAATGCAATCCCGATCCAAATGCCAACATTCTTTAAAGAGATGGAAAAACTAATCATTAACTGCATATGGAAAGGGAAGAAGCCCCAGGTAAGTAAAGCACTATTGAAGAAGAAAAATAAGGTAGGAGGACTTACACTACCTGGCCTCAGAACCTACTATACAGCTATGGTAGTCAAAACAGCCTGGTACTGGTACAACAACAGATACATTGATCAATGGAAAAGAGTTGAGAACCCAGATGTAAATCCATCCACCTACGGTCACCTGATCCTCAACAAGGACCTAAAGTCCTTTAAATGGGGAAAAGACAGTCTTTTTAACAAACGGTACTGGCAAAACTGGATGTCCATCTGCAAAAAAAATGAAACAGGACCCATACCTCACACTATATACAAAAACTAAAATGGGTCAAAGATCTAAATATTAAGCCAAAAACTATCAAGTTCATAGAAGAAAAATAGGATCAATGCTAGAGGCCCTAATACATAGCATTAACAGGATACAAACCATAACCAACAACACACAAACTCCAGAAGATAAGCTAGATAACTGGGATCTTCTAAAAATTAAACACTTACTCTCATCAAAAGACTTCATAAAAAGAGTTAAAAGAGAACCTACAGACTGGGAAAAAATTTTTGGATATTACAAGTCAGATAAAGGTCTCATCTCTAAAATCTACAAGAAAATCAAACACCTCTACAACAAAAAGACAAAAAAATCCAATTGAAAAATGGGCAAAGGAAATGAACAGACACTTCACCAAAGAAGACATTCAAACAGCCAACAGACACACGAGGAAATGCTTCCAATCACTAGCTATTAGAGAAATGCAAATTAAAACCACAATGAGATACCATGTCACACCAGCATTATTGGCACGAATCAAAAAAACTGGAAATAACAAATGTTGGAGAGGGTGCAGGGAGATCACAACTCTTATGCACCGCTGGTGGGAATGCAAACTGATCCAACCATTTTGGAAAATGATATGGCACTTCCTTAGAAAGCTAGAAATAGAAATACCATATGATCCAGCAATCCCATCAATTGCTGGGCAGAGGGCTGTGGGGACCATGGTCTCAGGGAACATCTAGCTCACCTGGCATAACACAGTTTATAAAGAAAATGTTCTACATTCTACCTTGGTGGAGTAGCTTCTGGGGTCTTAAAAGCCTGTGAGCATCTAAGATACTCTACTGGTCTCACCCCTTTGGGAGCAAGGGAGAATGAAGAAAACAAGAAACAAGGAAAAGATTAGTCCAAAGGACTAATGGACCACAACTACCACAGCCTCCACCAGACTGAGTCCAGTACAGCTAGATGGTGCCTGCCTACCACCACTAACTGCTCTGACCGGGATCATAACAGAGGGTCCTGGACAGAGCTGGAGAAAAATGTAGAACAAAATTCTAACTCACAAAAAAAGACCAGACTTACTGGCCTGACAGAGACTGGAGAAACCCTGAGAGTATGCCCCCAGACACCCTTTTAGCTCAGTAATGAAGTCACTCCCGAGCTTCACCCTTCAGCCAAGGATTAGACAGCTCCATAAAACAAAACACGACTAATGGGGCACAACAGTCCAGGGACAAGGACTAGAAAGGAGTGGACAGGAAAGCTGGTAATAGGGAACCCAAGGTTGAGAAGGGACAGTGTTGACATGTCATGGAGTTGTTGACCATTGTTATAAAACAATATTTGTACTAACTGTTTAATGAGAAACTATTTGGTTCTGTAAATCTTTATCTAAAGTATAATTTAAAAAAAAAAATAAACAGCAAACATTTACCGAGTACTCATGTCTTTAAATGCAGGATTTAATGTAAAATTCATGGAATTTAACGTAATGTAATAATCATAGGAAAATGAGGCTTAGTGTATTCATGTAGCTTGCCCTAGAAAGCAATCTAGTAAACATTTCCTGTATTTGAACCCAAGCCTGTAATACTTGAAAGCCTTTTCATTTATTAGATTGCTTGTTCTTCAAGCACATTGCTTATACCAGTCCATTATACACATTCTGTTTTCTCCAGATGTTGCCAGAGAAATACAGTTATATTGAGTCTACATTAAGTGTGGTGTTACATTACGTTTAGAACACCAATAGCTCAGCCTTTAATGCTGCTTGGAAATTCTCTTCAGTTTCCTTATCTGCCATTTAAAATTGTTCCAGCCATCTAAAGCATCACATTCTCCACCTTTTACCTTATTATCTGAAGATAGATTTCATGACCATGTAATCCCGTTCTCCTTGCAGCTCTCTGAGTGTCTTTTCTCTTTCCTCTTGGAAGGTTTTTTTCGGTTTGTATGATCTTTAAATTCTGTAGTATTTAAGAGCTCTACCCTAGGCAGTCTTTGTTTCTCATTCTATGCATTCTACTTACATATATCAATGTCACTCATAAGTGTATATCCGGCCCTGTCCTGATCCTGTGACCTTTCCCTCCTGGATTATCATATTAAATGGAAACCAAATTCAATCTTGTTCCCCACCAGAAATTGAAGAATCCTACATTATTTTAGATGTATTTATTAAAAATCTAACCATTCATTAAGCTTTACTTGTTCAATCTCCTAAATATCTCTTGATTTCAATTGCATGATGATCACAATATATTGGATATGTGTGTGTGTATACATATAGAACATATATATGTATGTATGTGTATATGTGTGTGTGTGTATATATATATATATATATATATATATATATATATACATATATATATATAGAATACAGGAATAGCTGCTGATTAGTGTTCCTGCTTTCATACTTCTTCTCTCAGGCCATTCTTTACCCTGGAGCCAGAGCAATTTGTTTTTAAACATAAATCAGATCATGCTATTGACAAACACAAAGCCACTCAGCAGTTTATTTCTCTCTGGGGAAGACAGAAACTCCTTAGAATGGTTTATTAAACCAAACGAAACCCATTGACATTGAGTTGATTCCCACTCATAGTGACCCTATAGGGCAGAGTAGAACTGTCCCATAGGGTTTCCAAGGAGCAGCTCGTGGATGCAAACCACCGGCCTTTTGGTTAGCAGCCAAGTTCTTAACCACTGCACTGTCAGGGCTCCATGGTTTATTAGATCTTGCAAACTTTGACCCCAGCAGTCATCTGACCCCTTCCTCATTTCTCTCTATTCATGAAAAGATATCCTCGAGCAACCCTATATATCTTCCAGTTTTTCAAATATGCTCTAGTCTTTCTAATCTGAGCTTTTGAACAAGTCATTTCCTCTTTCCAAAATACCATTTTTCTCACTCTACTCTTTTTCTTGCCTAGATCTCATTCACCCTTCTTGTCTCAAATTATTAAATATCACTTCTTAATGAGATTTCGATGACCCCTCTATATTACATTGGAGCCTTGGTGGTGTAGTGATTAAGAGGTCAGGCTGCTAACCAAAAAGTCAGCAGTTCGAATCTCCCAGCTGCTCCTTGGAAACCCTATGGGGCAGCTCTACTCTGTCCTATAGGGTCGCTATGAGTGGGAATCGACTCAGTGGCAAAGGGTTTGGTTTGAGTTATATATCATATTATCCTGTGGTTTCTCTATTACAAATGCCATCACATTGTATTTCTTATTTCAATTATATATGTAATCTCTAACTTTCTAGCTAACAGTAACATTTGTGAAAGCAGAAAATTTTCTTTTTTCTCTCATATCTTCAGACTATAAGAATGTGTCTTATGTGAAATTAAGCACTATTCAATAAATAGTGAATTAATACTCTGTTCAATGATTAATAAATACTTTTAATTTTAAATGAATAATCCAGCATCTATGAACCTGAATCTGAGACCAGGACATAGAGACTGTAACAGAAAGCAAAGTAAAATTGAAAGATTTCTTTCATGATAATTTCTATTAAAAGAACTAGCACTGGTATTAAGAAACTGATGAGAATGATTATAGTATTTATTTTAAAGACAGCAAGAGCTCTAATGTGAATATTAGAAGATGCTGATAGCAGAATTGATATTTTAGCACACAGAACTATCTTTGACCAGCATCAACAACATAAATACCTTTTATTTATTTATTTATTTTAATTCAAAGCAACTGGAGACGTCACCAAACTTACTTATGGAGGAAATAAAGAAACTAGAATGAGGCAGTTGCCAACTAGGAGGGCATGTGTGCAGAGTAATTGTGAAATACTCACTTGGGAATTCCAACCTGCTCAGAATGAAATCAGTAATGGGTAGTAATGGGTAAAGGAGTTAATTTCCTAAGAGTAGATAAGGTAAAATATTTTGTTTGGATACTTTGACACTATTATTATCTCCTTTATTTTTAATGTGTGTATAGAATAGGAAAAATTTAAAATACAATTACATTGAAGAGCTGTCCTTCTTTAGGTAACTTTCTTTCATCAAACCTTTCTTGAAAATTGAACAAGAAAATTAGAATTTATTACCAAATTTTTGTTTTATCAACATCAACAGAGTTACTGTTAAAGCTGAGATCATTTTTTCTCTTTAGGGAGCCATTAAATCAAAACCATACTTTTTTATATCAGTCCTCATAAATGTGAGGCCTGAAGGCAATCTCCTCATTCAATAGAGATTCCAGATACTACAAAAGAGGCTTTTGCAGTGGTATTATTGGTGTTTGAAATAATTAACAAAATGAGGGGGGGAGAAAAGGACATTTGTCTACCTTTACCTAGGATGTATGCTCTCCAGTGGAAATCATTTTGTGTTATGATATTTCTTTTCCTCTATGAAGGAAATAAAAATAAGTAAAAAAAAAAAAGGACTTGATGCTAATTTTATGTAAGACTATTAGATGCTTTATGTTTTAATGTCCAAATTCTTAAACTTAGATTTTAAATGAAATGAGTGGTTAGCAAACTTAATTACCTCCACAGCATACCTCACTAATAGTGTGATTTGCTTGTTCTCACCCACTTATCCAATATGTGAATCCCATTCTATGAAGACTACATTAGATTGCTTTATGATTCTTTCCAGATCTAAAGTAATCAATGACTCTCCTCCATAGTAAAACATGGAAAACTTAATAGAAACAAAACACACACAAACAAATATGCGTAAACATTCACCCAACTTCCAGTTATAAAAAGAGATATTAAAATGGTCTCAAATAAAAGGAATGTGGGATATTAATGAGGTAGGGACTGCTAAATGCATGGAAAATACGTAAAAACCACAATCCAGTGTTACAAAATGGATCCAAAATACAGAGAAATAAAGAGGGAGAAAAATGCAAACTAAATAAATGTAAAAATAAGTAAGCTCATCCTAATTTCATTTGAATAGTTCTGTTTTCAATCTCTTCCTATATATTCCAGTCTATTCTACTTATCTACAGTTTTGCATGTCAAATGCCTCAAAAGCATTATTCAGAGATTGTTTTAGATTATCTGGTGCTGCTATAACAGAAATATCACATGGATGGTTTTAACAAATAGAAATTTATTTTCTCACAGTTTATGAGGCTACAAGTCTGAATTCAGGGTGCCAGCTCTAGGGGAAGGCTTTCCCTCTCTGTTGACTCAGGGGGCAAGTCCTTGTCTCCTTTTAGCTTCTGTTTCTTGGTTCCTTGAAGATCTCATCATACATGTGGTATCTATCTTCCCCCATTTCTGCTTGCTTACTGCTTGCTTAATTTGCTTTTGTATCTCAAAAGACTCACTTAAGACACACTGTACACCTACTCTCACTTATGGACTATCTCGTTATCTGATAATTCACATTTACGATAGTAAAAAATCTACTATCCAACTATTTTGCATATTAACAACATACATCTGGTACTAAAGAATGCCAAAGTGCAAGGCAAGAATAACGCTGGCTTTGATGGATAAGGTTCTGTGTCGACTTGGCTGGGCCATGATTTTAAGTGGTTTGGCAGTTATGTAATGATGTAGTCATCCTCTATTTTGTGATCTGATGTGGTCATCCTCCATTTTCACACAATGCTGAGTTTCACATAAAGCCCTGGTCTTGGGAAACTAGTATCGATAAGTAAGGAGAGGGTGTACACTAATAGTGTCTCATTAACAGAACAAAGAAACCCACTCCCAAATAGGATTATAACAATATAGGGGTTAGGATTTACAACACATATTTTTGGAAGACACAATTGAGTCTGTAAAATTCTACACTTTGGCCCCGAAGATCATGTCCTTTTCACATGCAAAACACATTCATCCTATCACATCATCCCAAAAGTCTTAAATCAACTGCAGTTTCAAAATCTCATCATCTGAATTATCTAAATCAAATATGGGTGACACTTCCTGTGTATTTCAACCTGGGGTAAATTTCCTCTTCATCTGTGAACCTGTGAAATCTAGAATACACATTATATTCTTCTAAAGTACGATAGTGAAACAGGCACAAGTAGGCATTTCAATTCCAAGAGAGAGAAATTGAAGGGAAAGAAGGAATAATGAACACCAAGCAAGTCCAAAATCCAGAAGAACAAATTACGTTAGGTCTCAAGGCTAGAAAATAATCCTCTGGTCTCTAAGACTGACTGGGCAATGGCTCTACCGTCCAGAATCTGGGTGTTTGACATGCTCTCCAGATTCTGGTGTAGGCTCCTCAGCACAGGGCAGAGGCCCCACCTTCCAGGCTTTCTGATATAGGAATAGATTCCCCTCGGTTATGTGTTGCCCAGTCCACCAGAGTGGTGACCCCACCCCTCAGCTCTGGTAGGTTTAGTTTTCCTGCCCCTTGGGATGACAGCCCCACCCACTCAGGTTTGGGTGGCAGACTCATCCTCTTGGCCCAACTGAAAGGAAGCCCCACACTCTGGAACTGTGTTAGTGGAAATCTGACTCTTTGAAACCTAGGAGCCTGTAGCTCCACCCTGCGAAACCTAAGAGTTTGTGTCTCTACCCTTTGAAACTGATTCAACCCTGCTTCGAGTGTCGCTTCCAACAGTTCTACTGATCTCCAAGCTGCTCCAGGAACCGTTCTTTTCTTTTCTTGGAGGGCAACATATGTAGCTCTTTTGGCCTATTTCCTGCCTGGAGAATTCCAAGAGGCAGACAGCTTTCCTTCCTTCCGTCTTGTCTCTGTCCCCTTCAGTCTAAGCCAATGGGTTTTCTGCTGTCGTAATTTGTTAGTTCCATAACTTACAGGCTTAATTTCTTTAACAAAAGATTGTATGGCCACATCCTTGGTGAAAGTTTTAGGACATGTGTCCTTAGTTTGTACAACAAAATTTTCCAAATCTTTAAGCTCCGTTTTCATTTCTTTTTTATGTCTATCTCTTTCCCCTCACATTTTATTATAAGCAGGAAAGAGAAACAACATGGCTCCTTTAAGATCCTGCTTAGAAATTTCCTCAGCTAAATATTCAGGTTCATCACTCCCAAGTTCTACCTTCCACCAAACATTTGAATATAATTCAGACAAGTTCTTTGCCACTGCATAAAAAGCATAGCCCTTCCTCTGTTGTCCAATCACATGTTCATCATTGCCTTTTAAAGCCTCACCAGAAGCACATTTAACGTCTACATGTCTAGCAACATTCTGCTGATGGTGCCATATGTATTCTGTAAAACAACAGAGACTGTCTCTATGACTCTCCTCACTTCCTTCTGAGCCCTCACCAAAAATGTCCTCGACGTCCCATAATTCTACCAACAGTCTCTTCAAGGCAATTGTCTTAGTCATCTAGTGCTGCTATAACAGAAATACCACAAGTGGATGGCTTTAGCAAAGAGAAGTTTTTTCTCTCACAGTCCAGTAGGCTACAAGTCCAAATTCAGGGCATCAGCTCCAGGGAAAGTCCTCCTTTCTCTGATGGCTCTGGAGGAAGGTCTTTGTCATCAGTCTTCCGTTGGTCTGAGAGCATCTCTGTGCAGGAACCTCAGGTCCAAAGGACAAGGTCTGCTCCCAGCACTGCTTTCTTGGTGGTATGAGGTTCCCATGTGTCTCTGATAGCTTCTCTATTTTATATCTGAAAAGAGATTGGCTTAAGACACTATCCAATCTTGTAGACATCATCGGTATAACCTCATCAGTGACAGAGTTTACAATACATAAGGAAATCACTTCAGATTACACAATCATACAATACTGGGAATCATGACCCAGCCAAGTTGATACATATTTTGGGGGGACACAATTCAATCCATGACAGCAATCTATGCTTTTACTAGTAGGGACCTTAAATTTTTTCCAGCCTCCACCCATTACCCAATTCTAAAATCACTTCCACATTTTAGATATTTGTTAGCACAGCATCCCACTCTCAGACATCAAATTTTGTTTTATTTATCTAGAGCTGCTACAACAGAAATACCACAAGTGGGTAACAACAACAAAAAAAAATTATTATTTCTCACAGTTAAGAGGCCAAAAGTCCAAATTCAGGTTGCCAGCTCTAGGTGAAAGCTTTCTCTCTCCATGGGCTATGGAGGAAGGTCCTTTTCTCTTTTGAGCTTCTGTTCCTTTGGTGATCTTCATGTGGCTTCACATCTATCTTCTGCTTTTTTTGCTCTTGGCTTAATTTGCTTTTATATCTCAAAAAAGACTGATTTAAGACACATCCTACACTAATACTGCCTCATTAACATAACAAAGAAAACCCATTCCCAAATGGAATTATAACCACAGGTATAGGGGTTAGGATTTACAACACATATTTTTGGGGGACACAATTCAATCTGTAACAGAGAGGATGAGGACAAGGGTGATGATCATGGTGCTAGTGGCATGAAGTATGGATTATGTATCAGCAGAGTTCACACCTGTAATGTAAATGAGAAATTATAAACTTCAATTTATATGTAAGCAAAGCAGCTCTGGAAGCCACTCAGTAGTGAAGTGTCAGGTGGAGACTGCATAGTAAAGAAAATACAGGAGCAGAGTCTTTGATGGGATGGGACACAGATAAAATGACCGCACGTTAGATAAAGGCCATTATTTTAAATGAGTACATACTGAGAACATGCATGAATCTTTTATTGGAGCCCTGGCTACCAGGATATAGAAATGAAGGGCTTTGAAAGTGCATGTGACCATAAGTAGAAGAACACATTGGAAACAATTACAGTATTTTGAAAATGGACTTCATGTTAGTCAACATTATATTAATGATACCTTCCTTTGGTATTATGAGATTGTCCTTGTTCTAGGACTGAGGTCTTCAAAATTCTTCTGCAATTGGTCATACAGTAAATATTTACTGTTCTGCAGGAAATACATGCAAATGTTCAAGTCTGCTGCTGTAGTGTGAATATATATATATACCCGCAGATAGCTGTATTTCTGTCTGTATTGGTATTTGCATTCATATTCATGTTTAAATTTATATTTATATATATACACACACACATATATATATATACAAACACATATAAAAAGACATCGAACGCTTGTTTTTATGCACTTAGGCGCTTGACATATAACATTTCATTTAATACTCAGGGCAATCTCATGAAATATATATTGTCATTCATATTTCACATATGAGAAAACAAAGGCACAAAAAGAAAACATAATTTGCATTTTGTATAGTTAGTGGGAGAGCCAGGAGTTGAACCATGGCAATCTAAGTGCAGGGTCTGTGACATTAATGACTTGAAAACTTCTCTAGGGACTCTGAAGGTGTAGTTTCAGTTCCATAACCTAAAATGTGATAATAAGCCTATCATTTATCTTTTTTGAGTTTGTTTTATCACAACTATAAAATGGAAGATTCAGACAAGAGATATGTGAAATTTCTTTCAATTCTAAATTTCTAAGATTCTCCTCACATCACGTACCATTTGCTTTTTGTCTTTAATCATTTTAACCCAAGCTTCTGTAAAATGAGGGATGTACATAATGGCTTCTTAGCTCTTTTAACTCTAAAATTGTATAATTCTGTATCAAGTTATTGCTTCCTGACCCAATTACTAAGCATAATGTGAATTAGGTCATCACAGTTTAATGGACGGCATTTTCTGTAGAAGTTCTTGCAGTGCCCTTATATTGAGCTCTTGAGGAAACACATTCATTCCTTCCTCTGTGTCTGCTGCTGTATCAAGATTACTACAGTGCTTATTATGTGCTCTCTCAGAAAATGCATGCCAATAGTTACATTTAATCACTTTACTCAAGAGCACTAAAACTAACAGTCCTTGCTTTAAGCACATAGAAATCCATAGAGCCCATTCAGAAATAGCACATTACCTGATGTTCTGTTACTACAAGGACATAAAATAGTATTAGAATTGCCTGACATATGGTACCTAAGGAGGGAAGAAATAACTGTATCAACATCTAAGGCTATATTAAAGATAAGTCTCCTGCTTGAAGAGAAATTTCCAACCATAGTACCATTTCAGTAAGCTGCTATATCGATTTAATATATTAATAGCATGAAGTATTATGTTGTCTAATTCTAGTCACTAAGAATCAGAAGGTATGATTACTTAAATCAGTATGATGAAGCACAAATAATACTCTTAAGGCCTGAGCTCCAATCACAGTAATAACAGGAACAACTTCACTAAGTCCCTTATTTCCATTTAGTTCTATCTTATTTTTATGTTGTTCTTCGGAAAAGATCTATGCTACAAGTATAAATGTTGTTTTTCCTTATATTTTCATACTACCATGGTCAATGGACATATTTCTGTTCGTATTATGGTGGTATTGGTTTTTAAAATTGTTATTTTACAGATTTGAAGACTAAAGAAAATAACCAAGATTCTTTTCTTCTTGTCCATAAATATAATCCAGCTGTAAATCCAACTTTCTTTATTTCTCACATTTTTCATTACTTTAAATGTTTAATGTTTAAAAATACCAATACCTCCTTCTATTTGTGAATATAATTAGCATGGGTACAAAACATGACAAATTTTATGAGAATAAACTCTCACTTAAATAGCACAGAACTTCAAACTTTCAATCTCTCATTGTTTTAGAATTTTTCCTCTATGGGTGAATATTCAAACTAAAACTCCACTCAAAAACAATCCACAGGCTGATTGTGTGAAAATACTAGCTCAAGGGATAATTCGCTTGTCTGGAACTAAGCCCCAAACACAAGACCTAGAGGGGAGGGGTCCTTATGGAGCAGGAACCTTCAATAGAAAATGTTTTCAGTTATTCCCCTTCCCATCTTATAACTATGACAAGGTCGTCTAGCATTTGGAGATGATTAAGTTTTCAAACTCTTTTCTTCTATACTACCTTCTGTCTTCCTTCATTTTAAATAAAACAGCTGTTTCTCCATTTGCCTCTTAAACCATTTGGATCATCAAACAGGCATTTTCGTTTGATCTCAGAGGCTGGCACTCTTGGGTTTTGCACTAATCAAAGATGATAAGGTGAAAGTGAGATAGCGAAGGTCCAAAACTGTTCATCTAATAGTAAGAGTGCGTATCCCTCAAAATAAGCAAATGCTACAGTAACTTTAAAGTACCCCCCTGACACTTTGAAGTTTGTCTGTTGTAAACCGGCAAGTCTAAAATGAGACCCAGCCAAGGCACGCATTAGCATGTCAAAGAATAAGCTTCATTTTCACTGTGAGGACTCTATTTGAAGTCTTGTGCTCAATGGCATGGTACTCCAGAGGCAGCTGAATTGCATGCTGTTATTCCAGATGTGCACTGTCTCTGTAGAAATACAATTTCACAGTCATTACACATGTTAAAGTTCATCAAAAGATAATTATAGCAGAAAACCTGACAGACGGGCTTCAAAATCTTGGTAGAAGAGGAGGCTTATTGATCAGCCTATTGATTTTTATCTTATTGGTATTGAATTGATGCTTGTATGTATTGTTCTAACCAAATTAATTGATTAGCCTTGGCCACCTATACTATTGAAGACAACACTGAAACATGTTTAGCACTAAATATCTGTGGCAGTGTGTAATTGCAAATATTAGCTGAATTTTCTCCCCCTTCTCGAATATATGTATAGGAAGCTTCTAATTAAAAACAAATGCAAAAACTTGTTAGGGTGCCTGGAAAAAGCGAATAAATGCTAGCATAAATAGCCCCATATTTGCTAAATCTTTTCATTAAAGATAGCATTGACCTCTTGTCTTTAAAACAATTTCTAGCTGAATTAAGTAAAACCCTAAGAATTTAACAAGAGAACTCTTAAAAAACAGAGAAACAATGAGAAATTAACCTCCAAACCTGAGACCACATTTTCAAAATTTAAAAAAAAAAAAAAAACTGATCTTAGAAATTCAGGAATTTGTGAATTCATAAAAAATAAATAGCCCTTAAACTGTCCCTGTCTTAACAGCTTCTTAAAACTCTAGTTATAAGTAAAACATCTTGTCAGATCTAGAATCTAAGCTAGAGTAGCAGTCCAGAGGGCCAGTATTCCTCAGTCATCTAACTGTCCTAAGTAAATAAAAGGAGTCTTCAATACAGCCTTGACTTTTTCCAGACAATTCTCCATTTGCTCTTCTATAGCAATACACAAAATAAGAAAACAAATAGTTACCACTTGAGATTGAACTGTATTACACATTTTAAGGAAAAAACACTTTACATTGGAAAATAAAAAAGAAATTAGCTATAGTTTTCTAACACTCTTGACATGTTAGATTTTAAGCTCTTTTTTTATTATTTCTGCTGATGCCATATAATCTACACCAAAGTGTAAATGTTATGATCACATTTTTTTTTTTTTTGGTCAGATTATAAAAAGTACTATATCAATACTGTAGAGAATTTGGAAAGTACAGCAATATTACCTACAAAATTCAATATGAGTTCAGTAAATCACCCCAAGAAGGTAATTGGTATGAATCAGTCAAGATTTATTTTCTAAGAAATTCAAGTAATAAAAAGAAATGGAAGTAACAGTAAGGAATACAAGAAAAAGAAAGTATAGCCAGGTTTATAAAAAAAGGAGAAATCATTGCAAGAATCTAGTCTTCTATATACCACAAAGAGGCCTGGTGGCATAGTGGTTAAGATCTCAGCTGCTAACCAAAAGGTCAGCAGTTCAAATCTACCAGCTGCTCCTTGAAAACCCTATGGGGCAGTTCTACTCTGTCCTATAGGGTCACTCTGAGTCAATACCAACTCTACGGCACCTATCAACAATATACCACAAAGAAAAGGTAAAAAAAAAAAAAAAAAACAGGGAAACTCTAGGGATGACAGCAGCTTGTGTTCATGAAGCTCCTTTCCACATTCTAATATAAATCCACTCCAAGAACTCCAAATCTCTGTATTTTATTTAACTCTATTTCAGAGAGTGTTTTGCCTAACATTGTTTATAAATTCAATTCTGGATAAATCAAATATGGCCAAAAGCACAGGGTTACGGACTATGACCATGGTATGTCAACTCACTTTTGTATAATAGGGACATTCCCAGAGAAGGGACAATCAATACAAGCTTTGCAGCCATGCAAGAGATTATTTCTACATTGCTATATATTTTCCATGAAATATAAATTAAAACATAGAGTATTTGTATTGTGTGATTCTATCTTATCTCTTTTAACATAAAAAACTATATAGTTGGGACTACAATATAATAATAATTTATGTACTTATAGAAGTCATTTCGCGAATAAATTTTATTCATTTAGTGATTTTCAAATGGACTTTTCTTTGTGTGAAAGGTAAGCTCACTTTCATGGAAAATAATTTTATCCACATATAACATGCTTCTATGGTAAAAATGGAATGGGAAAACTTTTAATATAATAAGTATTTATTTTGCTTTACCTTCTAATTTGATCATGTCAAAATCAGCTATTCCTCAAATATTACATTGTAACTAAAATTTTTTAAAGTTATGATCATGTTTTCTGTCAGATTATAAAAAGTTCTATACTGATACCATAGAGAAATTGGAAAGTACAGCAAAATGCAAAAAATTCTACCATTTAGAGAACAATATTGCCATTATGGTCTCTTTCTCTTTTTCTTTTTTATAATCTTCTGTTTTCAATATTCATATATATAACTTTTCATAAAACTCTTTTAATATGGTATGTGCATTTTTAGTCTTGATTTTTATAAGTGTTACTATAATTATCGAACTATTTACTCATGTCTCTAAGGATTAATCAAATAAATGATTTTACGACTACTAAGTATTCTATAAGGAGTCCCTGGGTGTTGCAAACAGTTAAGCACTTATCTGCTAATCAAAAGGTTGGCTATTCAAACACACCCAGAGGGGCCTTGGAAGAAAGGCTTGGTGATCTGCTTCTGAAAGGTCACAGCCTTAAAGACTGTGTAGAGCTGTTCTACTCTTCAACACATGGGATTGTCTTGAGTTGGAATCAAGTTGATGGCAACAGGTTTTAATTATCTTATGCCAATTTACAGTTATTTGCTGACAGTTGCTGAACCATCAACCTTCTGCTTGGTTCTAAATTTTCAGTATAACATGTTAAGCTGCCATGACTACCCATGCACATGAGTCTTTGATCATATCACTGCTCATATTTTCCTAATATAGATTACTAAAGCAGAAATTGTGAGAACTACTTTGATTAAATAAGCCTATATAACCTGATACCTTACTATGACTTCTCTTCAGTCATCAAAAAGTCATTAGTTTATTTAATATAGTTTGAAAACTATCTTTTATTATCTTCATAAAACTTTCTGTATAGTCCTAAAATAATTTCCTCTACAGTTTATACTTTCATGTCAACTCAGTCCTTATGTTATAGTTGTATCTAGTTCTGAGAGTTAACAACATTCAAGAAATGAAAGGACTTCCTGCAGTTTATCTTTTTCCTTAAATGTATGATTCTACCAAGCAAAATATGATTGTTAGAAAAATCCAGCTCAAAACTCCAAGTTGCATTTCGTGTTATAGATTATTCTGAAACCACAGAGCTAAAAAAAAGTTTACTTCCATATATCTATTCATGGAACATTAAATATACTTGAAGATGAGTTTCCTAAATATTAATATAAAATATAAGAAAAATGCACTGAACCTAGTAGAAAGAAAATAAAAGCATTAATGAGAACTATAGGTTTTCTTTTTTAGTTTTCAGGAAGTTTTGGTATTGTTTATTTTCATTTTTTATACTTTCCTATGTCATGTTTTGATTCCAACAGTGTAGGATTTAGCTTAGTTTTTGTTTATCTCCGTTTCCATATTTCAATGTAGTGACAGAGTAATTTGGAATATCAGAAAAGTCTCATGAAACAGAGCAAATAACTTGTAAAAGTCAACTCTTTCCTTTTCTCCATCTGCCTGGCAAGTAATATCAAAAAAGTCTTTTATTCTAAAGAAAAACTGCTGGAGTGACATGTACACATTAATCTGCCTCTCAGGATCTGTTGCAAATAAACTTTATTACAGTGCCTGCAGTGCCATCTATCAGTATATAGAATAACCATTTTAAACTGAAAATTGTATTTTCTAATATAGTATTTTAATTGAGCACTATCTGAAATTTTCCTCATAAGCTTTTTCAATCCTCAAATTGGCTTTAAAATACTTTGTTGATTGCATAATAAATGGAAATGAAGAAGCTCAATCATTAACATCTATAAAAGTATATGTATGTGTGTGTGTGTGTGTGTGTGTGTGTCTGTGTATTTAAACCCAAAGAACCCAAAATATATAACAATTTTCTATTCTAACCAATTCTCTTATTTAAGCTAAATAACCATTGATATGTTTTTAGTATCATTTTCCAATTCCTTAGCAAGTTGAACATACCTAACTAAGAAGCTGTAATTGGACCTGATAACCACCTGAAATCGCTGTTTTTATAGGAACTGCTGTTTTATTTCTTCAACTACAAAAGATGAATCTAAGATGAATAATTAAAAACACCTCTGATGCAGTGTAGTAGCATTCAAGCAGAGACTTGTCTTGCTATGTTCATCTCCCTTTCTCATTTTAAAAGAAAATTAGTGAACTATATCAACAAGAACTTCATGAAACATGTAAGCGTGATCTTGGCATATGGGATTTCTGGGTCACTTAACATAACTCTTCCAGGTAGAAGAACAGGAAGGAAAAATAGATGCTAAGTTGGAACTTATTTTAAAGTAGTTAAACATCAGGGATATTGCTTTAAAAAAACCTCATAGTGACCCTTAGGAACTGCAAAATTCAATAGCGTCCTAGAAAAAATATAGTTTTATACATAAAATTCCTTAAATAACCTAACAAAAATAGCATTTTAAATTCTTTGTTAATTTAAATAGCATTTATTTATTGTCTTCCATATGTGCAGAATAAAATGAAGTCTTAAGTCCTAGATAATGATTATTATATATTATAGACTTTAAAGTAATAATCTCTATAACCAAAAATACGGATTATAGTTAAAAAAAAAAAAAACTTTATCTTGAGAAACTTAGTTACCAAAGTATCAAAGAGAGAAGGAATGTATTATGTGTTCTTTCCCTGATATCCAGGCACTATCTAGACTTCAAGAGAGGTAACTTCCTCTCATCAAACTTGAGGACTCTCCTTTTTGTCTGAGGATAGTCTTTTATTTCAGTCCTCCCAGTTTAGTTCACCTAAGAGTCCTTCATCTAAACATTTAACATACCACTTATCCTCAATTAGTTAATCACTTGATCTCTGTGTATTTGAGAAAGCAGCAGAGCTTTGGCTATCAAAAGGCCAGCATAATGGCCCAAACAAGCAGAGAGATGTATAAGACATCACTTGGAAGTTACTGAAATTAAATGGTGGGGATATGTTTACCTAGTTTCTTCTAGTGACACAAAGTATCTTGGGGTCATTCTTGACACCTTTCATTCACTGCTACACTACGTCTATTCCATCAAGAAATATCTTGAAATTTATGTAGAATATAACCACTTGTCCCCACTTTCATTACTACAACCTGCAAAGCAGAAGTACATAAAGTCTTTTTGATCAGGACTAAATGACTGAATTAAATTCAGATTTGCTGAGTTAAACTGGTCTTTTAACATGCCTGTCCAGGACTCTTTATTTGCCTAGCTGCTCTCAACAGAGTCAACCCAGACTTTTCACAGGCACCTGCTATTCGGCTCCTTAACTGCTAGTAGTCATGGGAATAGAGGGGGTGTTTCTGTGCTCAAGCCAAGATGTAAAAGAAATATACTCTAATGAAGGGAATCCTGACACAGGTGGCTCTTCATGTAAAGTGAGCCTAAGTTTCTTTACGGTAAGGATGTAATTTAAAAACTTTTTGAAAGGGTCCTGGAGCTAGCCTTATCTAAAGTTTCCCAAACAGCTTAAAAGGGTTTTGTTTTAACAAACTGTTTCTGGGAAATGAAGTACTGGTATTGAATGGTTATCACAAATCTCTGAGACATCTGGTTAGAGCTGCTTAATCAGTGATGTTTTTAGGACCCCTCCTGAAGGATATGAGGCTGACTGAAAACCTCTCAGATTAGTCCCTGAAACCAATCACTGTAAGCGTGTGTATCCAATTATCCAATAGAAGCTCATTTCCCACCTCCTATCCCACCCTTCTTGTGACCTCAACCAAAGACTAACTAAACAAGTATATTAGTTTCTTTGTTCTTTGGACTATATTCATTCCTTTTAGAGGCTCTCTAGCTAGAGTCGTAAATTTTCACTTATGTGAACTGTTGTCTCTCTGCATTTGAATGTAGCTTTGTTTTTGGCTGAATAAATCCTCCTAAATTATTTCAATGACTGAGTGGTTTTCTTTTCTACAGCAAACCACAGTGCAAACCACCATTAGCCTTCTAATTGTTTCCCTGTTTCCACATGCCTTTATACTCTCTTCTTTACACAGCAGTTGGAGTAATCTTTTGAAAACATAAAATAGACGATGTTACCCATCTTCTTAAACGTCACCATTTCCAGCAACCAAATCCAAAATCTCCAAGTAGCCTAATGTCTCACTTTCCTATTTCTTTCAGTTCCCCATTCAAATGTCACTTTATCAAATGGGCTTCCCTTCACCCCTATATAAAATGTTAACTACCACCACCTATCCTACCGACACTCTCTTAACTCTTTACCTTGACTTTTTTTTTTAATTTTAATAGTATTTATCACCAGCTGACATATGTAAATATTTTTTTATCATCTGTCTCCAATACTAAAAACTTAGCACTGGATGAGTTGGAAGATTGTTTGATTCATTAATATGTTCTCAATGCCAAGAAGAGTGTTTAGTACAGAGTAGACACTTAAGTATTCATCCAATGAATAAAGATGTTCCTTCAGTAATACTGGGAATATTCAAGTTACAAATAATTTTACAACTTAAGACATAGCTTAGATTGTATTTGGGATGCACAGTATGTTGCTACTTTTAAGAAGATATATTTTTACTTTTTTATCTTATATGCAAAATATTAAATTTCTGGATGTTAAATAAATGAATGTTTAAATCTGATTTCAGAGAGTCTTTTAATGGAAACAATCTGTATTAATTTATCTCAAATTCTACTCAGAGGAGAGACAACTGACCTAACAAATTACTAATTAAAGTGGGGGAAGGATTTAAAGCATTTAAGATCTCATCTGAAACCTCAGATATCTCACATAGAGCTAGCTGGGATTTTGATAACACCTTTGAAAACTCTATAATTTTGGTTTTGTTTTATTTTGAAGGAAGCCCTGGTGGCACAGTGGTTAAGAGCTTGGCTTGGCTGCTAACTGAAAAGTTGACAGTTCAAATCTACCAGCTGCTCCTTGAAAACCCTAAGGGGCAATTCTACTCTGCCATTTAGGGTCACTGTGAGTTGGAATCAGCTCGACAGCAACAGGTTTTCGGGTTTTGAAGAAAATTATTCTCTTTTTAATATCTGCTTAAGGCCAGAGTTTCCAGGAGAAACAGAGCTACTGATTTTTCAGTTATTATTAGCTTAATGAATAGTTCATTTCTACTGGTTATAATTAAATTCAAAATGACTACCCTGCTAGTCTACCTCAAATTCCCACCATTTCTATCATTCCTAAGGAGCAAAAATGTGACTCATTGTTATTTCACAGATTAATATGGGTGCCTTATTATTATTTAATTTGTATTATATTATTAGAAGATGACAGAGCTATTATGAGTTTATTAACCATTTATATTACTTTTTTTGAATGTCTTTTTAGTTTAAATGCAAAATTTTACAGATTTTTAATTTATTTATAAAGGTTCTTTATATTCAACAATTGATTCTACTAAATCTTTACAAGATTCACTTAGGATTCTGGACAATACAATTAGATAATACAATGAATAAAATACAAAACAATACAATAGACAATCAGACAACAGAATTCTATTAGACAATATAAAGAAAACCACAGGCCACATTAGTAGGAATATACTGATACCTTCTACAGTTAGTGTTACTACCTAGTATTCATTCTTAATTAGACTAGTGGAATCATGTTTTTGAGCCTGGAAACAGAATCAGTGTTCTCCATTCTTGTTTCAATGATTCCATGTACATTATATGGATGTCTGTAACCACTTCACATATGACTTTATACTTCTGGCTAATTATGGCTGGTCCACAGAGTTATATTCCATGGGGTGAGATTGAGCCTTTGAATCCCCAAGAAATTTTGATCTGTGCAGATTCTCTAGGTCTTTTGAGAACAATCTCTGGTGACCTACATGCTACTTTTGCTTCTTTTCCAGCTGCAAATAATTCTTTCTCTTGTTACAATTTATCCAACACATTTGACTAATTTGTGTGTATATATATTTTTATTATTCCACATTGCACTATACTAACCAATATTGTAAAACAACACTTTAACTTTACTGTTTACACGTTGTCTCATCCATCAAAATATAAAACTGGCAACTTAGCTTTTATATTTTAATTTTCACATCTTATAGCCATGGTTTATTTTTGTATTTGATCTTTCTTTCCTATAACACATGGCCGGGAGGGTAGGGGCTACACCTTCAAAGTTTAACAATAGACATATAAAAATATAAATTATTATTATTTATATGTTAGAATTATTTCCAAGCATTTGTGATGCATTAATTGGAGCCCTGGTGATGCAGCGGTTAAAGTGCTCAGCTGCTAACTGAAAGGTCAACAGTTCAAATCCACCAGCTGCTCCACAGGAGAAAGATATAGCAGTCTACTTCCATAAAGATTACAGCCTTGGAAATCCTATGGGGTAATTCTACTCTGTCAGATGGGATCGCTATTGTCAGAATTGACTCGATGGCATGAGTTTTTTTGGTATATAATTAATGCTCACAACATCCCATATATGTGTGCATGTTATATGTATAGACACACATACATATATAAGTATACACATATATACACATACTACTATTATTTTCATTTTGAAGATGAAGTACACAGATTGGTTACATAAAAAACCCAGCATCATATGGTTAGCAAGTATGGAAGCCAAGATAGACCCACGATATCTTACTCTGGAGCCTATGTTCCATATGGTCTATATTCTACTAGCAATCTTCTCCTCTTTGAAATCCTAATATTTTCTGAGGGTTACTACCTATATAGGGGAAAGGGATAGGAATTTTACTGCCCCCCCCCCAAAAAAAGCAGTATCAAGAGAGTAGAGGGTAACTGTCCAGATTATCAGTTCACAAATTTATAATGAACATCTATTTCTGAAAAACGTAGTTTACTGAGGATAAATGAGTCACTCTCCTACATTCTTTCAGATGGATTGCTGTTGTTGCCATTGTTACGTATAGTTGAGATGTGGATTATTATTTTTAAACAAGGCTTATCAACTTAATAGCTAGGCTGTCTAATAAATCTCTTCATCTATCAGGCTTAATTTTTGCCATTAGTGTCCGATTTCACCTGTTTATCCATAAAGTAGGTATGTTGGAAGGGTTGGGTTGCAAATGTTTTACCACTAAATGGTGGGTAATGGTTAATTTGATTAGAAGAGATAGGTGGTTGTTTTGTGCCAAGCAATAGCCGCTTCCTGCAGCAGATGTAGTTGTTGAAGTCTACTACAGCAGTGCCAACAGTAGCATCCTAATCCTGGCAAGAAATTTAGATCCCATTCTAATTACACAGGAAGATATTTGGGGAGTTTTAATCAATCGGATAATGATATGATTTGATTAACATTTTGAATACACCATTCTAGCTTCTGTGTGGAAAACAGATTGTGAGGATCAATGACGGAAACAAGGACATCTATCAGTTCTAATCCAGGTGGACTGAAGTTGGTAGTAATTTATTAAGATCTTAATGGTATGACCTTTGGTAGTTCTACAGGAGTTAATAGAGAAGGAAGCATTATAAACATTCCTGTTTGTTTTTATTTCTATTGGAGGTGGTGGTGGTAGTAGTGGTGGTGGTGGTGGTGGTGGTGATAAAGCCAAAACTAAATCAGTTGTCAGCCAAGTTGATTTCCACTCACGAAGACCTCATGTGTGTCAGAGTAGAACTGTGCTACATAGGGTTTTCAATGGATGATTTTTTATAATTACCAAGCCTTTCTTCCAAGGCACCTCTGGGTGAACTCGTATTACAACTTGTTATTGTTAGTTCCCATAAAGTCGATTCCCACTATGGCAACCCCATCTGTGTCAGAGCAAAACTGTTCTTCCTTACTCTTAACTAATTTTGTACTTTCATGGCATTTTTATTCCCGTGTAGCCCTTTTGAAAATTGACTTTTTTTTTTTATTTTCTCTGCTGTTTCAGAATTGGAAACTTTATTTCTATTCTTTTAGTGCTTTTTTAAAAATTTATCACATGTATCACTTTACAAACTCTAAATCCATTGTTGCTGCAAAAAAAATTACCCAAAACTTAGTCACCCAAACTTTATGGTGGACACTGTGTTTATTATCCCAACTTTATTTCCAAACCTGTTATATCTTGTCTGTCTATATTACAGAGGCTAGGAAAGTTAAATAGCTCTTTTCTACCCTCTCTGGAAACTGTTACTCTACAAAGAGCCTAATAGAGAAGTTCTTTGGGTAAAGGGAATTCTCAGCATCACCTTAAGTCAGCATTTATTCTATGCTCAATTTCGAACTCTTTGAGGCAAAACCTTTCAGAGAAATCCAGTACTGCCACATGAATTAGGAAATTTTCCAATTCAGTTGTTGAGAACAGGAATTTTCCCAGCCTGTTGCTGCATAAAAATTACTCAAAATTTAGTGACTTACAACTATAATTCCAATTTCTCAATATCCTATGGATCAGCAATTTAGGTTTATCTCAATTCAGATCTTTCATGTGAATTCAAACATCTGGCCAATTAGCTCAGAGTTCCAATTAGGGGGTACTTCATCTGAGATGGCTTCTTTCTACCCCACATGGCCTCATCCTCATGTAGGGTAGCTCAGCCTTCTTTACTTTATGGCAAAGAGTTCCTAGCAGTAAAGAAGGCAAGCCTTAATGCATAAGTAATTTTGAAGACTCTGCTTGAATACTGGACAAAATAAGTCAACTGACCATGCCCAGAGACAATCTGGGAGAATACAACATATAACTGTGGATTTAGAGAGGCATGATTAATAGGGGCCTTTACTGTAAACGTGGGGCCCTGATGGTGCAGCAGTTAAGAACTCGGCTGCTAACCAAAAAATTGGCAGTTCTAATCCACCACCTGGTCCTTTGAAACCCTATGGGCAGTCTATTCTGTCCTGTACGGACACTATGAGTTGGAATCCACATGATGGCCATAAGTTTGGTTTTTTGGATTACTGTAACTATGAGCACAGTATTCTTGTCAACAATATTAGGAATATATACCATTTTAACTTCATTTTTCATTCTTCCAAATTATTTGCTTCTTAGTTCCAATATGTAATTTTGAATTTTTCCCCTAAACTAAGTATTATTATTACTTTGTTACTGTTATTATTACTACATGCCGTCATTATTTTATTCAGTTAATGTCTATTTTTATTTACTCATGCATTTGTAATTCTCTTACATTATTTTTGTTACCTCACTAGCTCTTGCTTAATTACATTTTCACAATTAATTAATATCACCTCTTATGGACAAATACTTTGAATTTGTTTCTCTTTTTAATCTGAAAATGCTTACATTTTCTCTAATTGTCGAAAGATATTTTTTCTACTCACATAATTAAAGATTAGCTTTTTTCTTTTCCTTAATACTTTGAGGATATTGTTCCACTGTCTTCTAGCTTTCGCTACTTGTTCTTCCTTAAATAATCTACCTTCTTCTCTCATTGCTTTTATGAGTCTTTCTTTAATTTGGTGCTCTAAAGTTTTACCACTTTGTATCTAGTCATTGATTTCTTTGAATATATTTTCATCAACATTCATTATGCTTCCCATGTTCATGAAGTTTTAACTTGTATGAGCTTGGAATAATTCTCAGAACTATCTCTGAACTATGTTGCTCCCTCATCTATTTATTCTCTTATTTGGGGTCTTTACTTAGAAATATGTGATAGAACTTTTTTTTCATTGTTTTCCATGTTTGTTTACATCTCTTTCATATTATCTATCTCCTTGAACCACTGTGATGCATAATGGGGAGTATTTTTAGATATTTTTTTCCACTTTGATAGTTCTCTCATCAACTGTTTCTATTATTATATTGAACATAGACTAAGTTAATTTCAAACATATCTTTTTTTTAAATTCTATTTTATTATTTTTTTTTTAATCTGGTCATTTTTTATAATTTCCTGATTTCTCAGTTTATGCCTTCCACATTAGTATATAAGGCATCAGGTAAGTAGAATATTTTAAGTATTTGTGAGTTAATATGTGCCATTTTATATTTGTTGGCACATTTGTACAGGTGGGCTTGTAAATTTCGCACACAATACTCCCGGACTTACCACAGGGTTCCGTTCCAACAACTCCATCATAAATAGGTTCAGCCATAAGTAGAATGCCTGTTTTTTTGTGTTTTTTTTTTAAATCGGTATCTTTACAAATCCAATCTTCATTTGTCTTTGGGAGTTGGAAACATTACCATATTTTTACGAAAGTAATGTGTGCCTTCTACATTTGTTTGCTAGCTGTTCCTTCCCACCTCAAGGTATTTTCTTAAGCGCCTCTAGGCCAATTTTTTTTTACATGTTGCTGTAAAAAAAATTAGCATAGCACACTTATGAAGATACCTCACAGACAGTAGAATGCACACCTTATTTGCTTAAAAAAATACAATAATCTTACAGATATATTTTAATACATATGTACCTACATTAAAAATACACAAATCATAAAAATTTACACCAAAGATGAAGAGTAGGACAATGTTGGCATTTTGTCAGTTGTGGTAATAACGCCACTTGTGGAAGGTTCTGGATCATCTGGATTATCCCTGGGGATGGGGATAGCATTTCTAGTCAGAAAATTAGTGACAGTTGCCTGTATGGTCCTTTTCTTTTTTTATTCATATACTTTGCAGTAACATCTCACTGCTTCCCGAATCTGCCGATCAACTTTAGCAAAGTGATATGCATTTGGGCCCATGTTTTCAAGCAACTGAAGCCCCTGATTTAGTTTAGAAAAAAACTTCAGCTAATCCTTCCACTAGAAAAATTTTTAACAACTTTTCTTTCTTCTTCCTCATTATTTCTTTTTTCTTCAGCATTTCTTTCCTTCAAAATCCATTAAGTGCTGATCTGTCAATTCCCCTACTTTGTGATCTATGAGCTCTTCCACATCAGTGATATCAAGTTCTAAATTCAGTATTCTTGCTATATAGATGATTTTTCCACCAATCTTTTTCATCATATTATCCTAACCAGATGCTTGGAGCATGTTCAGATAACTCGGCAATTTTTTCCAAATCCCCTGTATACATTTTCCCATAACTTCCTCCCAGGAAGATGCAATGTTCCAGATATACTGAAGAATATTATAATTTTTCCAAAAATCGCATAATGTTACTGTTTATCTTTTTCAGCTATTGCCTGAGCAAATGCAGTCCATTGGTAGTATGCCTTGAAAGTGCGGACTGCACATTGATCCACAGGCTGAAACATAGCTGTCATATTGGGAGGTAGATACAACACTTTCACATCTTGATTAGATCATCTACCTGAGGAGGATGTCCTGGGGCATTACAAAGGAGCAGCAGAATCTTGACAGTCCTAAGTGAGGTCCATTGTAACTCAAATATGCCGTTAATCAGGGACTACTTGTATTTTAAGTTCATATCTCTTATACGTAGTTAAGCATAATATGTAATAATCTTTAAGTGTTGAATATGGTCTACATTTCTCTAGGGATGATTTGCATTTGCTTGTGGTGGAAGTCATTGAGTACTATCAACCCTGGATTTTCCAGCTTCACATTTTACTATGTTTGTAGCTAACTATAAAACTCCTAGTTACTGGAGAGCTCAGAATCAATCACTTTGTATGAGCCAAAGCTTATTTTACATTCCTTCTCACTAGTTCTGGTATTGACATGTGATCCAGGGAAATCGTACCTTTTGTTTTCCTTTATTGCACAAAACACAGATTTCAGCTTATTATTTCACTCTTCCTTGTATTTTTAAATTGTGCTTAACAATATCCCTGTATAGATGCACTGTTGATTTAATCATACTTTTAGTTAAGGTTTTATAAATCTTGAGATTGAAAAACATTGATGAAACAAACAGAACATTGCAATTATAGAGTCTCATATGGCCATTAAACAAATATATGAAAGAAAAATCAAGAACACTGTATCATTTGTTTTTGTTATTAAGTAAAATGTCAAAGTTGGAGTTAGCTACTGTTATTTTTTTTTTCACTCTCTCTTTTTTCTAATAATATTTTATTGTGTTTTTGGTGAAAGTTTGCACAGTAACTTAGGTTCCAATTTGACAATTTCTACACAGATTGTTCAGTGACATTAGTTACGTTTTTCACAATGTGTCACCATTCTCTCCAGTTGAGTTCTAGTTATTCTGTTTTCAGTACTCTGGCTTCCCTGTCCCCTTATCTTCTCATCTTTCTTTTAGAGTAATTATTAGTCTTTTGATCTCATACAGAAGATTTTTAGTAGGGCACCATACTTACAGGTAATATACTTTGCCACTCTGTTATTTTGCTAAATATTGATTTCAGGGGATAGTTTCAGTTCAAGGTTTAAAGAGTATCTCAGGATGATTGGCTCAATAGGTCCAGTAAGTCTGGAAATTTTAAGAATTTGAGTTCTGTTCCACATTTTTCTCCCCTTATATCAGGATCCGTCTATTATGGCTCTGATCAGAATGGTTGGTAGTAGTAGCCAGGCAAAATCTATTTCTTCTGGTCTCAGGGTTGATGAGGTGGTAGCTGGTATAGACTGTTAGCCTTGTAGACTAGTTTCTTCTCTGAGACTTTGGTTTCCTTCTTTCTCTTTTGTTCCTGATGCATAGAGACTAATAGTTATATCTTAGATAGCTGCTCACAAGCTTTTAAGACCTCACCCTTTCTTTTTACTCCTTATATAAGACATTTAATTTATATAAGAACTAAGTCAACAAAGAACGGAAAGGTGTCAAAAACTTAAAAGCTCAGAGAAACATCAAAAATTAGTGTAGCAGAATATATTTATTGTGAGTAGATAAGATTTGAATCGGACAGCATCAACACAAATGTATCAAGAAGGTGTTCCAAAGAGAAGACAGTGAAAACAGTATATATAGGTCATTGTCATGTTAATTTCTCAGGAGATAGCATCAGAACATGTGCAGGGTTCCAGGCAGTTGTAGAAACAGAGTCACTGAAGACATACCATACATTTTCCAGTCGGACTCTGGGGTTCCTGCTCCTCAAAGCGGCTGAACACAGGTAATTCTCTAAAAGAGTCCAATGCCTACAACCAATCTCCACTAAGATACTTACTGTTTGACTTGAAGGTAACTTTAGAAAAACAGTTCCTTAAGGATCAAGGTTCAAAAGGACACCTAAGGGTAGAGAGCCAAGTGGGTCACCCCAGCAAAATGAATCCAGAAGTCTGGATTCCGGGAGAATTACCATGGTTTGTCAAAGAGATAATATTTGCTTGAATATGTATGCTTTAAAAAGAATATTGGTTATTTAGTTAATCTTTATTTTCCAATAATAAGTAGGTATTATAGAATCACAAAACTTTTACTTGTTATTCAATCAAAATCAAGTGTCTTGATATTTGTAGCCTCAGGACTCTCTCTGGATTTTAATGGGCCAAGCTGACATTGATCTTCTCATTGACTTCAAAGGGACACTGCAGTGAAAACCAACCAACAGATTAACTGAGAGAGAAAATAGAAGAAACAAGGTTAGATTAGTTATATATGTGCAAAGTCCATTGGTAATTTGTCTCTTCTTATGAAGAATGTATTTTTAAGTGTGAGATGTACCTCAGATATATTTTCTCTCCTATTGTGTTTATAAAATCAAGAAAAGAGGGAAAAGCAATAAAAAAAAGAATAACAGCAAAACAATAAGAATTGAGTTGCATTTATAGTTAATGAATTGGAAGCAGGTGTTAAACAAAGAGAAGTCCCTTATTCTGTATGCATCTTTGAGTCTCAAGAACGATGGGAATAAAAAGAGTAACAGTAAATTCATAAAGATAACTATAATCTACATCTATCCACTTCCATTAGGGAAAAACAACAACATCAACACTAACATTAAAATTGACCTAGTAATGCCCATTTTTTGTTTTTCTGAAATAAATTCAAAATTGAAGCCAAGAATAATTTGAACATTTACAGAATACATCAATAATACATCATTACCCAGATCTTCAATTTCAGTGATTTTAATTTTCTGTTGAACACGTGGGGTTTATCAGAGAACTTAGCATCTGAATGTAAAATGCCTTCTTTAAATTTGCATGTCTTTGGCTTTTGAAAAGCCATCAAAACTCATTGTTTCTTAAATGCTATGTAAATCTTTTTTTCTCCAGTGTTGACCCTAATTAAAGCAATTAATTGCATAATGAAGTCGTTCTTCACAGACACTACCTTATTATTATCTTGGTCAAAATTAATAATATCATGATAATAATTAGTAGATTGGAAATTGTCTACTTCTTTCTTACAGCATGTGGACTCCTTACAAAAGAGCAACAGGGATGGAAATTAGAGTAAAACATGGCAGCTGTGTTGATTGATGTGCTCTTCTAACGTAAGCATCTGCGACATCAGCCTTATTTAAATATGAATATGATTGTAGTGTTCATTCCCTCACCAGACTTGACTATTAAATGGAAATATATATACTTAGCAATTATGCATGTTTTACGTATATAACTATTTATATTATATATACATATATATAACACTATGTATATTATGTATTTATATGTATCTGTTATGTGATTTTTGGAAGCAACTGTTTTTTTTTTTTTCCCTACAGGGTTGTTCTTCACAAAGATTTGTATCTACCTACATAGTTCATATATCCAGGCTATAATTACAAATGGATATGCTCCAAGCTAAATTATGGATAACATCGTGAATGGGAATTCCAAAACACTTATTGTGCTCATGTGGAATCTATACATAGAACAAGAGGCAATCGTTTGACAGAACAAGGGAATACTGCAAAGTTTAAAATTGGAAAAGGCCTGTTGTAGGGTTATATCCTTTCACCTTACTTATTCAATCTATATGCTGAACAAATAATCTGAGAACCTGGACTAAATGAAGATGAATGAGGCATCAGGAATGGAGGAGGACTCATTAACAAACAGCAATATTTAGATGACACAAGCTTCCTTGCTGAAAATGAAGAGGTCTTGGAGTACTTACTAATGAAGGTAAAAGACTACATCCTCTAATGTGGATTACATTTGAATGTGAAGAAAACGAAAATCTTTACAACTGGGCTAGGCCATGATTCCCAGTATTGTGTGATCATCCTCCATTTTGTGATGGGTTGTAAATCCTAACCTCTGCCTGTAGTTAATGAGACAGGATTGTTGTTGTTAGGTGCCATCGAGTAGGTTCCAAATCATAGTGACCCTATGTACAAAAGAATGAAATACTGCCCAGTCTTGAACCATCCTCACAAACTTTGTCATGCTTGAGCCCACTGTTGCAGCCACTGTGCCAACCCATCTTGATAAAGGTCTTCCTTTTTTTTCTGATCCTCTGCTTTACCAAGCATGATGTCCTTCTCCAAGGACTGGTCCCTCATGATAACAAGTTCAAAGTACATGAGATGAAGTCCTGCCATCCTCGCTTCCAAAGAGCACTCTGGCTGCATTTCCTCCAAGACAGACTTGTTTGTTTTTATGGCAGTCCATGTTGTATTCAATATTCTTTGCCAACACCACAATTCAAAGGCATCAATTCTTCTTCGATCTTCCTTATTCATTGTCCAACTTTCACATGCATATGAGGCAACTGAAAATATCATGGCTTATGCCAGTACCTTAGTCATCAAAGTGACATCTTTGCTTTTTAACACTTTAAAGAGGTCTTTTGCAGCAGATTTGCCCAATGAAATATACTGTTTGATTTCTTGGCTGCTGCTTCCATGGGCTTTGTGGAGCCAAGTAAAATGAAATCCTTGACAACTTCAATCTTTTCTCCATTTATCATGATGTTGCTTATCAGTCCAGTTGTGAGGGTTTTTGTTTTCTTTATGTTGAGATGTAATCCGTACTGAAGGTTGTAGTCTTTGATCTCCATCAGTAAGTGTTTCAAGTCCTCTTAGGTTTTAGCAAGCAAGGTATGTCATCTGAACATTGAAGATTGTTAAGAAGTCTTCCTCCAATCCTGGTGCCATGTTCTTATTCATATAGTCTAGCTTCTCAGATTATTTGCTTAGCATATAGATTGAATAAGTATGGTGAAAGGATACGACCTTTACACACACCTTTCCTAATTTTTAAACTATGCCTATCTCCTCGTTCTATCTGAATGACTGCCTCTTGGTCTATGTACAGGTTCCTCATGAGCACAATTAAATGTTCTGTAATTCCCATTCTGTGCAGTTATCCATAATTTTTTATGATCCACAGTCTAATACCTCTGCATAGTCAATAAAAGACAGGTAAACATTTTTCTGGTATTCTCTGTTTTCAACCGTGATCCATCTGCCATCAGCAATGATATCCCTGTTCCTCATCCTCTTCTGAATCGACTAAAATTTCTGTCAATTCCTTATAGATGTATTGCTGCCACCGTTTTTGAATTATCTTCAGCAAAATTTTACTTGCATGTGTTATTAATAATATTATTGGATAATTTCTGCATTCCATTGAATCACCTTTCTTTGGAATAGGCACAAATATGGGTCTTTTCCAGTCAGCTGGCCAAGTAGCTGTCTCCCAATTTTCTTGACATAGATAAGTGAGCACCTTCAGTGCTGCATCTTGTTGATGAAACATCTCAATTGGTATTCCGTCAATTCCTGGAGTCTTGTTTTTTGCTAATGCCTTCAGTGCAGCTTAGACTTCTTCCTTCACTACCATCAGTTCTTGATCATATGCTACCTCCTGAAATGGTTCAGTATCTATCAATTCTTTTTGGTACAGTGACTCTGTGTATTCTTTCCATCTTCTTTTTATGCTTCCTGTGTTGTTCAATATTTTGCCCATCACTCAAAACTGCATCTCGAGGCTTGAATTTTTTCTTCAGTTCTTTCCTCTTGAGAAATGCTGAGTATTTTCTTTTTTGGTGTTCTAACTCCAGATCTTTGCACATTTCATTATAACACTTTACTTTGTTTTCTGGAGTTGCCCTTTGAAATCTCCTGTTCAGCTCTTTTATTTCATCATTTCTTCCATTCATTTTAGCTACTCTATGTTGAAGAGCAAGTTTCAGAGTCTCTTCTGACATCCATTTTGGTCTTTTCTCTCTTTTCTGTCTTTTTAATGACATGTTTCTTTCCTCATGTATAATGTCCTTGATGTCATCCAACAACTCACCTGGTGTTTGGCCATTAGTGTTCAATTCATCAAATCTATTTTTGACATGGTCTCTAAATTCAGGTGAGATATATTCAAGGTGTATTTTTGTTCTCACGGACTCGTTTTAATTTTCTTCAGCTTCAATCTGATCTCACATATGAGCAATTGATGGGAAATTTATTTTCCCCTGTAGATATGTGTTATTTTTGGCTGTACTACACATATAAGTTTTGGTAACTGAAGTGGCTTTTGACTGTGGATGTGCTCTAATATACAAGATTATAACTAAGGTGTTTGACCTAATAGGCCCCCCAATGGTGTTCTGAACATTGCCTCTATCTACAAGGTATACAGAACACCCACCATTCTGATATATTTGGTGGTTAGAACTGTAATATCATTTGAGGGAAAATAACATAAAGACCCACTAGAAACATTTCTTGAATCTCATGTGTTTATGTGGTCTGTGGGCCAAAACTGGATTAAAAGAATACTTTGTTTTTATTGTTAGGTACTGTTGAGTGGATTTTCGACTCATAATGACCCCATGTGACAGAGTAGAACTGGCCCATATGATTTTATAAGTTATAATTTTCATGAGAGCAGATGGCCAAGTGTTTCTTCCACGGTGAGGCTGGGTGAGATTGAACTGTCACACTTTCAATTAGCATTAAACCATTGTGCCACTAGGGCTCCTTAAAAAACAGAGTAATCCCTGAAATTTCATCCTCCAGAGACCATCATTACTTGACGGTTATTGTTCAAAACTCCCAAGAAACTCTGGGTCCTCTTCATTCCATTATGTTCATATAAATAAAATTATACACAATTCACTTAATTTCTTGTTTTTTTTTTAAATTTATTTAGCATAATGTTTATAAGACCTACATATGCTCTGTATATTTCCGTAGTTTGTTTACTTTTATTTATGAGTAGTATTACATTGTATAGATATACTACAATTTGTTTTTTTCCAGTCACATTTTGATTTAACATTTGGGTTGTTTCGAATTTTATTCTATTATTAATAAAGCTGCTATGAAGATTTATATATAGATATTTATATGGACATTTATTTTCATTGATCTTTGCTGAATACTCTGTTGTAGAATTGGTGGGTTGTATGGTAAGTGTATATTTAAATTTATAAAGAACAGTCAAATGGTTCAACAAAGTAGTTTTTCCATTTTATATACTAATTCATAACATATGAGAGTTCTTGTTACTCAATATAATACTGAACATTAGGTATTTTCATTCTGAGAGTTCTTGTTACTCAATATAATACTGAACATTAGGTATTTTCATTCTATCTTAGTCTTTTAGTGCTGCTATAACAGAAATACCACTAGCGGGTGGCTTTAAAAAGCTGAAATTTATTTTCTTATAGTTTAGAAGGCTAGAAGTCAGAATTCAGGGCACTGGCTCTAGAGGAAGGCTTTCTCTCTCTGTTCTTGGGGGAAAATCCTTGTCTCAGCTTCTCTAGTGTTCTTGCAGTTTCTTGGAGATCTCCGTTACGCATTTATCTTTCCCCCATACGTGCTAGCTTTCCTCTGTGCCTGTTCTGCTCTCTTTATATCTCAAAATGGTTAGGTTTAAGACACACCCTGCATTGACACAGCCTCCATAGCATAACAAGAAAAACGCTATTCCCAAATGAATTACATCCACAGTTATATGGGTTAGAATTCGAACACGTATTTTGGGGGATACAATTGAAACCTTAACACATTTTTAATTTTAACCATTCTAATTGCACTTAGAATTATTGGAGTTGCAATCAACTTGATGGCAATGGGTTTGGTTTTTGGTTTGAATTTGCATTTCCCTGATGAATAATGATGTTGACCATTTGTTCATATGTTTATTGGCCATTCATGTATTTCTTGTTTAAGAAATATCTCTTTACCTCTTTACCCCAAATTTTTATTGTATTGAATGTTTTATTTTCAAATCATAGAACTTTTAGAAAACTATATTATGACTACCTCTCTCTTGTTAGATATCTTTATTGTGCCAATTTTTCTCATATTATGTTACCCAATTTTATTTTCTTAATGGTGTTTTTCAAAAAAGTAGATTTTTATTTTCTTGAAGTCCAATTTATCATTATTTTTCTCCTTCAGTTTATTTCTCAGTGTCCTAAAATATATGTTTATCTTAAGGTCCAGAGATTCTTGCGTACATTTTCTGCTAGAAGTGTTGTAGTTTTAGTTTTAATATTTAAGTCTATGAACCAAACCTCGGATAAGGACTGAGGTTCCTATTTTAAAAATATTGTTATAAAATTATTCTGGTATGTTTTGTTGAAAAATCTAACACTTTCTGTATTTTATCTACAGTTATATAACAAGTTACCCCAAAAGCTAGCAGCTTAAATCAACGCACATCTGCTATCTCACAGTTTCTGTGGATAAGGAATCAGGATATGTCCTAGCTGAGTTCTCTCATTAAAGTTGTCTCACAAGATGGCAGTCAAGGTGTTGGCCAAGCAGCAGATATCATCTGAAGGGTCCACTGAGGAAGAAACCAGTTTTGAGGTTTCTTATATGATATTGTCAGTTACTTAAGGGATGTTGAACTGAGGGCATCAGTTTTTCACTGGCTGTTGAACAGAGGTTACCCTCAGTTACTTGCCACATGGGACTCTCCATAGGGAAACACAACACAGCAGCTTGCCTCATCAAAACCAGCTATAAAGGAGTTTGCAAGCAAGACAGAAGTGAAGTCTAAAATGGAAGGACATCTCATCACCTTTGCCATGCTCTATTGGTTAGAAGCAAGTCACTTAGTCTATCCCACACCCAAGGGAAGGAAAGTACAAGAAATGTGATTATAAGAAGGTGGGTTTTATTGGGAACCATCTTAGAAGTTTTCTATCACATTTCTTCATTGAGTTAGCTTGGAACCTTTAAAGGAAACCAGTTAATTATATATGTGACTCTTACTCAATATTCTACTATGTTTCATTGATCTCTAATTCTACTCTTATGCCAACACTACAATATCTTTAACACAGAAAATCTACAGTAAATCATAAACTCAATCCTATAAAAACAACAGCAGCAACAACAATAAAAAACTAGCTACTCTAGTGCCTTTACATTTCCATATACAATTAAATTTAAATTCCACAAAATTACTCTGCTGGAATGTTGACTAATATTTATTTTAAGAAATCACTTGTTTTTGATAGGTATTGATAAATCATGGTGTTCCAGGTGGTACAAATGGTTAACACACTCAGTTGCTAATCAAGAAGTTGGAGGTTTAAGTTCACCCAGAGGTACCTCAGAATAAAGCCCTGGTGATCTACTTCCAACAAATCAGCCATTGAAAACCCTACAGAGTAGAGTTCTACTCTGTTACACATAAGTGCCAGGTAGCAGAAACAGTATAGTTCCCCACTGCCTGATGACCCTTACACTGAAATTGTATTGAAAGAATGTGTTGTAGGTGAAGTAGACCCTCTCCCCTAGTGTCCTAGTTGTAAGCTCTTCTAGAACCTTAGTGGCAAGGTATATGATTAATTATATAATTGCATTCTGGCGAGATCTAATCTTAAACCCCCAAAAGGGGAAAGAATGTTCTTCTTTGGATGCCATCAAGGCTGACCACAAGACCATCACGCACCCTCAGCCCAGACTGTGTCAAGAGGCACTTTCCCCTTTCTCCACTTTCCCTTTTCACGTAGACTGCTTCGGTCTAAGGTCTGTATAAACTTGGGCCCCTTTGTCCCTTTGTTTCCTTCACCTACAACGCATCAAGGGGCTATGGGGGTGTAGAAGAAGTTTCTTTATCAACTCACCCTGGAAAGAGGAAATTTTCAAGGGGGCAGGGGGGACCAGTCCAAAAGGGAATTTTACCCTCTCCTTTCCATCTTAATTACTGTGTAAGAAAATAAAGTTTATGAAAACCCCACTGGGTAAATGTCAATTATTTGCTGAGGGCTACAGCCTACACACACTTACTTTTCAGCTTTCACTCTTGGCTCACCACAATGGAGTTGCCATGAGTTGGAGTCAACTTGATGGCAACTGTTTTTTGTTGTTGTTTGTTGGGTTTTTTGGTTTTTGTTTTTATTTCTTCTTGTAATTGAACAGCTATTGAGAAACTCTGAAACTCACTAAAAAGATATTATATAGGGATGGAAACACTCCACCCCAAAGGGAGATTTTAATCATCCCAGAGTGCATCCTAACAAAGGGTGAGTGATGGGAAGTTTCAGTCAAATCTCTGTGAGACAAAATGATGGAGTTTTCTTAAATGTGTAAATCAACTTGGGAACAATAATGAAACTTCAAATCCATGAATATGGCACATTACTCAATTTTATTGGTTCTTCTCCATTTTTTTCCACAATCTTTTGTAGTTTTCAGTTAAATTATCTTGAAATTATATTAAATTTTTAATATTTCACTTTTTATATTATAAAAATTACTTTTAATTTTCTATTTAGTTTTGATTTTCAACTGTTTTTTACCATTACTAAAAAATATATAATTGATTGTTTTTTATGGCCATGTATCCTGTGACCTTGCAAAATTAATTTCTTAGTTCACTTTGGATTTTTTAGAAAGAACATTATGTCTAACTTTTTACTTTCCAAATTGATTTTTTCACCTTTGAATAGAACGTTAGCTATAATTTTATTGTGGATGCCGTATATTAGGTAGATAAGTTTGTGTTTAAGTCTGCTATCTTGTATTTGACACATCTGCACTTTTTTTTCCTCCTGCTTTTCTGATAGTAAGTTGGGCTGGGTGAAAGATATTTTTACTGATTAAAGAATACTAGGTTAAGCTATTTTTTTTTCCTTTGAATAAGTTAAAGATGTATCTCTCATTTGTCCACTTCTTTATATAGCTTCCGATAAGAAGTCTGAAGTCAGTCTTATCTACCATCTTTTATATAGATACATAAGATATGTATATCTTTCATACATAATATATACTATTTTTAAGATTTTCTCCTTATCACTCTCTTCAGGAATTTGGTTGAATATTTTCAACAATAACCAATATATATATATATTTTTTTAAATGGAGAAAAAGAGGAACATTATAGTCACCAGTCCAGAGCTGGGAATGTTCCTTCTATAGGGGCCCACTTCTTCCCTCTGGAAGTGTTTCACTGTCTTTTGTTCTCTGTGGCATTTGACTCCATCCTCTGTGCTTGTGGCTCTGTCTTCTTTTTCCATAATAAATGCCCTGCACATACAGACAGAGGAGTAGCTTTGAGCCTGCTACCTTCCTATAAAATTTTGAGGGCCCAGAGGCTTCTTTCAATTTTGAGATGTATCTGTCTCTTTTAAGACTCTTAAACTCCCCATTTTGTACTTTATAAGAACTTCTAAAAGCATTATTTTCAGAGGTCTTTAAAATGGTTCTTATAGCTATGTCCTTGATTTGATCTTTATAATGAGCCATTTCCTACTTTGAGAATCTTTGCCACCAGAGAGACTAGAGATATAAAGGTTTATTTTCCAACACAAGTCCTGAACCTGGCTTCTCTACCTTTTCTCTAATCCAACATTAAAAAATGAGTAATTCTCTTTTCCTATTATGTGACTTACTCAGCTAGGAGAATCCAATTGACATTTTAAATATTCTGCCCAGAAATAGCCTTATTCAGATCCACAAAATGCACATAATGACCATTAGGTTTATTTTCTATCTTCCAAATTACAGAGGTGACCCTTTTGTCTCTTTGTTGTGTTGTTGTTGCTCCAGATGCATTTGTGCCACCACTCTTGCAGCTTCCACTAATCATTTGCAAACCATTTTCCGGTCTTTGCTGATAGTTATTGGCCAATTTCCATTGTTGCCTGCTGCCTAGTACTGAAGCAAACAGTGCAAGTGTTACACTCTGTTACAGCAGAACCACGCTTCGAAGTATCAATTTCTCTATCAGTTTTCTATTGTTCCATTAAAAATTACCCCAAAACTTTGCGGTTTAAAAAAAGAATCATTTTATTTCACTCAAAATTATGTGATTCGGTAATTTTAACTTGGCTCAGCTGGACAATTTTCTGCTGATCTCACTTAAGGTCCTCGTGTGGCTCCAGTCATCTGCCAGTTCAATCACGGTGCACAGTCTACGAAGGTATCACTCAAAGTCTGCAAGTTGTCGGTATCTTTTTTCTGGATCACATGTCTCCAGATAGCTAGCCAAAGCTTCTTTGCATTATGACTGGCTTCCAAAAGCAGCAAGCAAGTGAAGGCAAGCCCTAATGCACAAAAATTCTTCAAGCCTCCTGGATAGTTTTTGTTACTATCTCACTGGCTTAAGCAAGTCACTTGCTCAAACCCAGTTAATGAATCAAGGGATTAGACAAGGGACTGGATATATAAAGGAGTTATTTATTAGGGACCATTGCTGTAATGATCTATCACATAAAATTTATCAGTAATTACAACAGCTGAATAACAAGTACCAGGGACTGCATTGATCAATTCCGGATTACATCTGGAACAGCAGCTGCAATTAAAGGCACCACCTGGTAAAATGTACACTAATCCACTGTCATCTTCCAAAATCCATCTGTCTTTTGCAGACACTGAAAAGGTAAGTTAAATGAGGCTGTGATGGGAATCCCTACCCCTGCAATTTCAAATTTTTGAGGGTGATAATAATCTCTGCAATAATACAAGATATGTAGTTTTGCATTTGGTTTACTATTTAGTAGACGAGGGAGCTTCAAAGGCTTTCAATATTCCTTCCTCTACAATAATCTTCACTCCAAATATCAGGGAGTAAATTAGAGATTCTGCAATTTGTTAAGAATAATTATTCTAACTATATATGCAAAAACTATGAAAATGAAAACAGGAGCAGTCTGCAGATCCATTAAAGTTAGTATACTATAGGCTGTCTAAAAACCCCACTCATCATCTAAACTTTTCATGACTGAGTTATTTTTTGCTTTAAATTTTTGTTGATATAATTTTTTTCACTAATGGAATGCATGCTGAATCATTGAGTGTGTCTGAAATGAATGAGTCCCTCTGGACTCTGGGGGTAGGATTGGTGGGACATATATGTCCCTCTGGGCTTTGGGATGGATGCATATGTCCCTCTGGACTCTTGCAGGGGCTGGTATTGGTGGGATGCATATGTCCTGCTGGACTCGGGGACACATATGTCCCTGTGGACTCTGGTGCAGATTTGTCAAGACACATATGCCCCTACAGAAAGTGCCACATCATACAATACCCTGTAAAAATAGTAATTTGTGGTACATGCCCATTTATTTCATTTCAAATTTATATAGGTCCCCTCCTGATGTCTGCACGTATTGTCAGTGGGAATGTAGTTTCCCAATAAACCTCAGAGGTGAAAAATTAGGTGAAGCAGGTATGTCCCACTGGTCACTACAGGATAACACCACAAGTATTCATTCTGACCAGTAAATGGACTGCAGTGGCAGTCTTAGTTCAAAGCATCAGCACTGGCTTTAGCTTAGAGATCATATGCTAGCCTGACAGATGACCCATTAGAGATGACCAGAAGGAAGATTCGTGGTGCATGTTTGCAATATTATCATATGGTCCTTCTTTAAGTCTACATGACCACCCTTCATTTTAGGAACTCTGAGTCTGTGAATAGGCCTAAATCTTGAAATGGAATGACTGTAATGACTCAAGTGTGGCCTATTTTCACTAGATATAATTTATTGTTATTATTATTGTTTATTCACAGCCAATAGACTTAATTGGACTTCCTTTCTATACTGGTTGTAGTGATCTGGTAATTAATTATGAATCTTTTAAAAAATTTAATTTGATGAGTCTTAAATACCTCTTCAAACTGCTGCTTATTACAGTAGATCATACCCACTTTTCCCCTAATAGTTATATTCTAACTGTATATACATTGGGATCCTCTCTCTCTCTACACACACACACACACACACACACATGTTCAGTATCTTCCACTTTCACCCCTCACCTACAGAAAAGAGCCATCACAGTTATTTTCAATAATTCTTGCTTTCCCCACACCAGTGTATTTCTCAATACCTTGATGAAGGGAGTATCTTCAAGCTCCGTTGGGAAGATTTTTACAAGTTGATTAAGAAGTTCAAATACAATAAATCCACAGAGCACTGCCTTATTCATAAGGTTTTGGATTCCTTCCTCTACATTATATCAATAGTTTTCTGGTATCACAATTTCATTTAGTGTGAGCCATGGTGGGATTTACATTTTAGTCAACCAAATGATCAAACAATTTTAAACACCAGCACAAACTTGAGCTACAACATTGCATTTACCACCTCAAGAAGGTTATCCAGAACTATAAATTTAGCCCAAACTATTAAAAAACCATGCTCCATGCTCTCTGGTACAGTACCATCAGAATCCACTGCCACCAACTGACCACAGCTTTTGCCTATGTAAATTTTTACTTTTTAGCCTTCATTTTAATTTTGTAATTGGTCTTTAATAAAACCTCTTGGACTTTTACATAAGAGAAAAATTAAACATTTTTACTATTCCACAGTTATGTTATTTATCTGTCACTCTTAGAGGAATCTAATACAATATATAAGGGGGCTTGTATATAGAAAAACACCCACAACTATGCATACTGATTTCTCAAGTTATTCCATTTAACAACTAATGCACTATATTTAAAAAATTTTGTAACTTTTGAACATCGTTAAAAAGTTGACTAAACTACCATAGTATATAAATCTCACAAATTTAACAGGACTGATTATCTTTTATTCTTCAAATATCTTAAAATATAGGCAAAAACTGCAAGTATTACAAAATTTAATACTACCATTGACTTAAACTGATTTTAAAACTCAGTATCATGGAATTAATTCCTTATGTATATTATTTTTAATCCTGTTGTTAATACATTCTTATATTTTTAGCCATAAATATTTTGATATCCTTTTAGAGTTTTCATAATATTATTTCGATTCTATTGTAGGGCTTCAGAAAAAATAAAAATAAAAGAAAGAAAAAAATTGATTCTCAGCCTAACTTGTCATCTGATTTTGTATTTGGAGCAGAGAATTTATACAGTCCACGGTGAAGTACAACTACTGTTGTTGTTGTTGTTAGGTGCCATGGAGTTAGTTCTGACTTATAGTGGCCCAATGTACAACAGAACAAAACACTGCCTGGTCCTGCACCATCCTCACAATCATTGCTATGCTTGAGCCCACTGTTGCAGCCACTGTATCAATCCATCTTGTTGAAGGTCTTCCTTTTCTTCACTGACCCTCTGCTTTACCAAGCATGATGTCCTTCTCCAGGGACTGATCCCTCCTGATAACATGTCCAAGGTATGTGAGACATAGTCTTGCCATCCTTGCTTTTACGGAGCATTCTGGCTGTACTTTTCCAGACAGATTTGTTTGTTCTTTTGGCAGTCCATGGTATATTCAATATTCTTCACCAATACCATAATTCAAAGGCATCAATTCTACTTGGGTCTTCCTTATTCATCATCCAGCTTTCGCATATATACGAAACGACTGAAAACACCATGGGTTGGGTAGGCGCACCTTAGTTCTCAAGGCGACATCTTTGCTTTTTAACACTTTAAACAGGTCTTTTGCAGGAGATTTGCCCATTGCAATGCGTCTTTTGATTTCTTGACTGCTGCTTCCATAGGTGTTGACTGTGGATCCAAGTAAAATGAAATCCTTGACAACTTGAATCTTTTCTCTGTTTATCATGATGTTGCTTACTGGTCCAGTTGTGAAGGTTTTTGTTTTCTTTATGTTGAGGTGTAATCCATACTGAAGGCTGTGGTCTTTGATCTTCATCAGTAAGTGCTTCAAGTCCTCCTCACTTTCAGCAAGAAAGGTTGTGTCATCTGCATATTGCAGGCTGTTAATGAGTCTTCCTCCAGTCCTGACGCCCTGTTCTTCTTCATATAGTCCAGCTTCTTGGATTATTTGCTCAGCGTACAGATTGAGTAAGTATGGTGAAAGGACAACCCTGAAGCACACCTTTCCTGACTTTAAATCATGCAGTATCCCTTTGTTCTGTTAGAACGACTGCCTCTTGATCTATATACAGTTTCCTCATGAGCACAGTTAAGTGTTCTGGAATTACCATTCTTCTGCAATGTTATCCATAATTTGTTATGATCCACACAAACACCTTTGCATAGTCAATAAAAACACAAACATCTTTCTGGTATTCTCTGCTTTCAGCCAGGATATGTCTGACATCAGTAATGATACCCCTGGCTCCACGTCCTCTTTTGAATCTAGCTTGAACTTCTGGAAGTTCCTTGTCAATATACTGCTGCAGCCACTTTTAAATGATCTTCAGCAAAATTTTACTTGGGTGTGATTATTAATGATATTGTTCCATAATTTCTGCATTCTATTGGATCATCTTTCTTGGGAATAGGTATAAGTATAGATCTCTTCCAGTCAGTTGGCCAGGTAGATGCCTTTCAAATTTCTTGGCATAGACGACTGAGCACTTCCAGCACTGCTTCTGTTTGTTGAAACACCCCAATTGATATTCCATCAATTCCTGAAGCCTTGTTTTTCACCAGTGCCTTTAGTGCAGCTTGGACTTCTTCCTTCAGTATCATTGGTTATTGATCATATGGTACCTCTAAAATGGTTGAACGTCCACCAGTTCTTTTTGGTATAGTGACTGTGTATTCCTTCTATCTGCTTTTGATGCAACTATACCTACTGTAAAATGCAACTCTACACACCTTTACATTAATATTCTAACTGTATATACATTGGGATTCTCTCTACACACACAAATGTTTGTGCATTTGGAATTTTATTGGCTTTTGCTTTCTTCTTTATGTTTTATAATTTGTTTTTTCTTCATACTTTGTATTTCTTAAATATAAAAAAATAACTTTCATAACCAGAAAAATGTAATAAATTATATAGTATATGAATTCTAGGCTAAATTCTTAAGCACTACATATTTATAGTCAGCAGTGAAGTAGTGGTGATATTCCACTACTAATACCCTGGCTTAGAGTATTAATATGATCTGTTATTTATAAACCTATTAATAGAAAAAAATAAATGCTTCATTCTCAACTGTGTGCATGTACAATATATATTTCACAATCTGCCACTGAATGTATGTATATGTATAAAAATATCGCATATATATCCATACACACATACAACTAAACTTTAAATGTATGTGTGCATATGTGTTAGGATTTGAGAGTACATGTGGAAAACACCTTTTGTCATCTGCATGGTATTTATATATACACATAAAGAGTTTAAATTGTTTCTTTGCATTGTAAGTTTTTATTCATCATGCTCCTTGTCTTAGGCATCGAGTGCTGCTCCAACAGAAATACCACAAGTGGATGGCTTTAACAAAGAGAAGTTTATTCTCTCACAGTCCAGTAGGCTACAAGTCCAAATTCAAGGCATCAGCTCCAAGGGAAGGCTTTTTCTCTATGTAGGCTCTGGAGGAAGGTCCTTGCGATGCATCCGTCTTCCCTTGGTCTAGGAGCATCTCAGCGCAGGAACTTTAGGTCCAAAGGATGTGCTCTGCTCCCAGCACTGCTTTCCTGGTGGTGTGAGGTTCCCATGTGTTTCTGCTCGTTTCTCTCTTTTATATCTCAAAATATACTGCATTAAGAGACACTATCTAATCTTGTAGATGTCATCAGTATAACCTCATCAAAGTAATAGAATTTACAACACATAAGGAGATCTCATATAACCTCATCATAGTGATAGAGTTTACAACACATAAGGAAATCACATCAGATTTACAAAATGGTACAGAATCATACAATACTGGGAATCATGACCCAGACAAGTTGATAGATATTTTGGAGGGACATAATTCAATCTATGACACTCCTGATTCAATTATTTGGTAAACTCTTACAGGGGAGAATCTACATCTTATCTCTCCTTCATTTCTCAATTGTCACACAGAGAATATAGCACTAAATATGTACTCAATAAAATTTAGAGGGAAAAAATGGTAAGTAATGCCTTCTACTGGGGTTTCAATCATGACATATAAAATTCTTAGGTGTATAATCATATTTTCTCCATATTATAAAAGACTTAAATATTCATAACATAAATGTCTCTTCTACAAGATACTTTCCTATTAGTTGTCTTATCCAAACATCATATTATAGAAAATGAGAACAAAATCAACCCATTTATGTCTGTTTCCTAGACTGCCCTGTTTTTGTACGACATCAAGTTCATCTCTCGTCTCCCATTCATCTGGGTGGAAAATTTTATAATTTATGGTCAGCATATGCTGGAATACCTGCAATGGTAAAAAAAATCTACTTACCTAATAAAATTTTTTTCACCCTTGTAAAACGTTGTTAGACAATTTATCTTTTGCTTAAAAAATTTTGACTAACTCTGATTTCTAAACACAAATTTTGGGTAGAAACTTTAGGAATGTATAAAGATATTCAAGTTCTTCTTCCAATGATATATAACGAGTATCTCAAACTCTTTAAATCTATGTCCATCTCCCGTGAATAACAACAAAAAAATCTTGTGATTATTTAACATCATAAATTTTAAAAAAGATCAATTTCAAGATTTTAAAACACTTTTCTTAATTAATTTTTTTTTTGATTGTACTTCAGGTGAATGCTTACAGAACAAATAGTTTCTCATGGAACAGTAGTACACATATTGTTTTATGGCATTGGTTAACAACCCCACAATATGTCAACCCTCTCCATTCTTGACCTTTTTTTTTGGTGAAAATACACATAGCCAAAGATACACCATTTCAAAAATTTCTACATGCACAGTTCAGTGACATCGACTACGCTCTTCCAATTGTGCTGCTATTCTCACTTTAGATGAAGGCTTACAGAACAAAATAGTTTCTCATTTAACAGTTACTACACATGTTGCCCTATGACAATGGTTAACAACCTCACAACACATCAACACTATCCTTACTCAACCTTGGGTTCCCTATCACCAGCTTTCCTGTCCCCTTCTGCCTTCTGGCCCTTGTCCCTGGACTGCTGTACCTCATTAGTCCCATTTGGTTTTAGGGGGCTGTCCACTCCCTGGCTGAATGGTGAACCTCGGAAATGACTTCACCACTGAGCTAAAAGGGTTTCTGGGGGCCATACATAGGAATATGTGCTTTTGTTTAATCCTCCCCTTAGAATTTCTGCCTTACAATATTTGAAGGCTGCTATCGTAGTCCTTCAATTTTTTTTTCTTCTTCAGGATAATATCCATCAGTCCTTCAATCATTCATATAAGCATCATTTTTTTCTTAAAATTTAAATGTACTCTGCAAATATACAAAATTTTCCCCGTTTTTTGACAAAGGAAAATGAGATTCAGTTTTTACTAAAAATTACTCTGAAGTCAGTTGCAATGGTTAGTCAAATATTCAAAGCCTGAGTAGTTTGCAGTATTTAGTCTGTTCTATAAGTAAGAGAAATTAGAGCTATATGAATGAGTGCAATGTCTTCTGGAGAATGTATAGACTCAGAAAAGAAAGCTGAGAACTGAGCCCTAACGGACGGGTAAAGCAGTGGCATCACGAGTGTTAGTGTCAGCCAGTGCAGTAATTCATGATGTCACCCCCCAAGAATATGCATGTAAGTTTATTATCAATTTTAATCATATAATAATATGTGATAAATATAGGTGTCAACTGCTTAAATGTAATATGTCTTAGATTATACGAATAGGAACAACAAATTGTTCTGTAAAATCTTTCTACATTGAATTATTGGTTCCATTATTAGTAACTGAGCAGAAGCTTTTTTAAATTTTTCTCTTTCTTTTCCTTTAACTACTATTTCTTTCTCAAAAATGTTACTGATAAAGGTTCACAAATACTAACATTGTAGCTAAAATGTCAGACAATTTGACAAAACCAGAGACTATAAAAACACCAGCAGCAACGAAAACAACAGCACCTGCTTGTAGTACATACAGACTAAGCCACGTGATATGAAGCATCACTGTAATTGAGTAATAATGACAGCTCTATCAGGAATGCATTGTTGTTGTTGTTGTTGTTGTTAGGTGCCATTGAGTCGGTTCTGACTCTTAGAGACCCTATGTACAACAGAACAAAACACCACTGCCTGGTCCTGCACCATCCTCATGATCGTTGTTATGCTTGAGTCCATTGTTGCAGCCACTGTGTCAATTCATCTTGCTGCGAGTCTTCCTCTTTTTCACTGACCCCCTACTTCACAAGCATGATGTGCTTCTCCAGGGAATGATCCCTCCTGATAACATGTCCAAGTTATGTGAGATGTAGTCTCGCTATCCTTGCTTTTAAGGAGCATTCTGGCTGTACTTTTCCAAGACAGATTTGTTCTGTCTTCTGTCAGTCAATGGAATATTTCAATATTCTTCACCTGCAGCATAATTCAAAGGCATCAATTCTTCTTCAGTCTTCCTTATTCACTGTCCAGCTGTCACATGCATATGAGGCCATTGAAAACACCATGGGGTTGGGTCAGGTGCACCTTAGTCCTGAAAGGGACATCTTTGCTTTCCCCCATCCATCCTGAGCCAAGATTCCATCTATTTACATGTTTCTGTTTTTTCTGCCTGACCAAATCACTTTACCCCTGTTCCCATCTTTAAATATTCTAACAGATGAAGAAGACTTTTCCACATTCTTTTTTAAAATAGAAAACTGGTATTCACTTTTCAGTGTTCTCTGATAATGATGCATGTGCCATGAGCATTTCAATGGTTAATTACAAAAAAAAAAAGAAGAAAAGAAAGAAAGAAGCAGGATATTGTAAAGAGGTCTTAAGCAAGAAATGTGTTAACTTATTTATAGAATATGAATTGAAAACATTTAAATGTTTATAATTTTAAAGCATTTATACATTTACTTTTGCAATTGCAATTCTAGTTTTTTTTTCCATATTTTTCAGTAACATAGAAGATCTATTTACTCCATGCTAAAAATCAAAATCAAAATAGGATCTTTGTTTTTTCCACAGTTAATGAGGTTATTAAAATTTTGTTCTTTTATGATTAATAATAATAATACACAATGAAATTGTCCAGCTAAACATTTTTTTAAAGCATCTTTGTTACACTGAAATTTGTTGACTTAGCTTCAAAAGTAATTTTGGAGATATTTGATTCCAACTACTATATTTTCCAGATAAGAAAAACACAATCTTGAAAAATACAGTGTTCTATAGTTTGAGCTTGACTACTAATCTAAAGGTTGGTTTGAACCCACCCAGTGGCATCATGACAATTGGCTTCTGTAGTAAGTACAGACAAGAAAATGCTATGAAGCAGTTCTACTCTGTAACACGGGGTCATGAGTTGTAACTGACGCAATTTGACAGCAACAGGCTGTTTTGGTGTATACTTCCTAGTAACTATGCCCTAGGCGTGAACATTACTCCTCAGACTCCAAGCTTTGTTATTTTCACTGCATCAGTGATACTAATATGCTAAATGTACTTGTAATTATTTTCTAATACAGAAACATTCACTTAAGGACTCAGTAGAACAACTATTCCTCTACCCTCTTCCCATTTTCAAGATAAACAAACTGAGTTTACATAAAAGAAGGTACTCCAGAAGAAGATATGACAATAAAATAGAAATAAAAATGCATAAAGATTGCCTTCATTTTCTATAGAACTTTTTCATGGGCAAAATGGTTTTAATTACAGATGAGCGAATTCAAAAAAATGGAAGAATTTAAATGATGCACTTACTTTTTTACACCTGCTAACAGGTACTAAAATCTGTTTAAGTTCTCTGAATGGAGCTTTCTGTAGCCAGTATTTCATTATCATAAAACCCAAGATCAAAAAGACTATGATATATTGAGGCTGATTTAGTTTTCAAATGCAAAGCAGCAGCTGGATTAAAGCACAAGGCTATTGGAAAAACCTGGAGAGAAACAACTGCCATCTTTAGACATCGGGTGTGCTCTCAGACAATGAACAGACTGATTGGCCGTACAGAAATAGGAAAATTCAGCATCTTCTTATTCAAATAAGTTTCATCTCAGGAAATGGATATGTGACAAGCAGCAGCAAGTCATTCTTTTTCTCAACAAAGAAAAAATAGAGGTGGTTGGTACTGGGAGGACATAGGTAGAAACATTGCCTTTGCCAAGCCAGTATTTACTAAAAAAAAAAAATTGGTAAAAGTTTTTACTCTAATACAAGTTTCTTTACAACATATATGCATATTTGTGTATGTATATATAATTAAATATATTGATGTGTTTGTATTTAAATGCATAAGTGTATATGTATATAAATGTGTGTGAATGTGTCTGAATGTGTGTGCATTTATAGAGAGGAAGGAAGAAAGAACTAACACTTAGAAAAAGTCAGTCCTTAAGATAATGTTTTGGAGTACCTAGGTAGAGCCAACAGTTAAGTACTGGGGTACTACTAGCCTAAAGCCTGGTGGTTTGAACCCACCCAGAGGTGCCTAGGCTTGAAGATCTACTTCTGGAAAATCACAGCCTTGAAAAATCCTATAGAACCCAACTCTACTCTGAAGCAAACGGGGTCACCATGAATCAGAATTGACTCTACAACTACTGGTTTCGGGTTTTTTTGTTTGTTTCTTTTAAGATAATATTATCAGTATAATCTCACCAATGTGACTTTTTACTTTATATTTTATTATAATGGAGAATGATATATTCAAAAGAAACTCTAATTTACACATCCTCAAACATGAGTAAATTTAGCAAAGGGAGCTCTGTATGAACTGACTCTGAAAACTTAAAAAAGCCAAGGTAATTCTAATAAGAAATGCTTTCAAATAATTTAGATTGATAAACTTGCAGCTTTGATAAAAGTCCGAAAAAAAAATATTAAAGGAAAATTTAATTGTGTGGTGAAAGAGTTGTTAAATGCATTGTCTGTTATACAGCCCAATTGTCCCTTATCTAATGATCACTAATGAATTTATTGCTTTAATGGACTTTTTCTCCCTAAGCAAGAGCAATTATATCGAAGTACAGGATGTCTTATGGAGCAAACGATACATAAATAGTTCAAAAAATAAAAGAAATTAAAGCTGCTTATGTCCTTGCTTTTCTCATTTAAAATCCTTCTAATGAGCATGCTGCCTGTACTTACACTGAAGTAGATTTGCTCACTTTTTGGGTAGTGCATGGTATATTCAATATCCTTCATCGACACCCTAATTCAAATGCATAATTTCTTCACCACTCGTCTATCAGTTTGTCATAGTGTGATGGCTTGTGTGTTGCTGTGACACTGGAAGCTATGCCATCAGTATTTCAAATATCAGCAGTGTCACCACTGGTAGACAGACTTAGCAGAGCTTCCAGACTAAGACAGGCTAAGAAGCACCTGGCGATCTACTTTCGAAAAAAATTAGTCAGTGAAAAACTTACGGATAACAACAGAACGTTGTCCTCACTATTTAACGGGTTATTTTTATTATAACCTAATTTATTTTACATAGATACTTTTCCATTATATAATTTTATTTCATTATTCTGATTTTTTTTTTCTTCTTTTGCCAACTTGTTGTTGCTGTTCTTAGGTGCCCTCGAGTCTGTTCCAACTCATAGCAACCCTATGTACAACAGAATGAAACACTGCCCAGTCCTGCACCATCCTCACAACCATTGTTATGTGTAAGCCATCACTGCAGCCACTGTGTCAGTCCATCTCATTAAGGGCGTTCCTCTCTTTCACTGACCCTCTACTTCACCCAGCATGAGGTCCTGCCCCAGGGATTTGTCCCTCCTGATAACATGTTCAAAGTACATGATATGAAGTCTCTGCATCCTCCCTTCTAAGGAGCATTTTGACTGTACTTCTTCCAAAACAGATTTGTTTGTTTTTTGGCAGTCCATGGTATATACAATATTGTTTGCCAACGCCTTACTTCAAAGGCATCAATTCTTCTTCTGTCTTCCTTATTAACTGACCACCTTTCGCATGTGTATGAGGCAACTGAAAATACCATGGCTTGGGTCAGGCTCACCTTATTCCTAAAAGGGACATCCTTGATTTTTAACACTTTAAAGTGGTCTTTTGCAGCAGCTTTGCTCAATGTAATACGTTGTTTGATTTCTTGACTCTGGGTGAAATGGGTATTGATTGCGGATCCAAGTAAAATGAAATCCTTGACAACTTCAATCTTTTCTCCTTTTATCATAATATTGCTTACTGGTCCAATTGTGAGGATTTGTTTTCTTTATGTTGAGGTATAATCCATACTGAAGGCTGTGGTCTTGGATCTTCATCAGTAAGTGCTTCAAGTCCTCTTCACTTTCAGCAAGCAAGGTTGTGTCATCTGCATATCGCAGGTTGTTGATGAGTCTTCCTCCAATCCTGATGCAATGATCTTCTTCATATAGTCCAGCTACTCGGATTATTTGCTCAGCACACAGATTGAATAAGTATGGTGAAAGGATACAACCCTGATGCACACACTTCCTGATTTTAAACCACGCAGTATCCCCGTGTTCTGTTCAAATGATTGCCTCTTGGTCCATGTACAGGTTCAGCATGAGCACAACTAAGCCTTCTGGAATTCCCATTCTTTGGATTAAGGTGTTATGATCCACATAGTCAAATGCCTTTGCATAATCAATAAAACACAGCTAAACATCTTTCTGGTATTCTCTGCTTTCAGCCAAGATCTGACATCTGCAGTGATATCCCTCATTCCACATTCTCTTCTGAATCTGGCTTGAATTTCTGTTAGTTCTCTGCTGATGTACTGCTGCAACTGGTTTTGAATTATCTTCAGAAAAATTTTACTTGCATGTGTTATTAATGATATTGTTCGATAATTTCTGCATTCTGTTGGATCACATTTCTTTGGAATGGACACAAATATAGATCTCTTCCAGTCAGTTGGCCAGGTAGCTGTCTTTTGAATTTCTTGGCATAGACGAGTGAGTACCTCCAATGATGCATCCTTTTGTTGAAACATCTTAATTGGTATTCCATCAATTCCTGGAACCTTGTTTTTCACCTATGTCTTCAGCACAGCTTGGACTTCTTCCTTCAATACCATCAGTGCTTTTTTTTTTCTTTCTTTTTTTCCTTTTTTTTTAATTGTTGTAATTAAATGAAGTTTACATTTCAAGTTAGTCTCCCATACAATTTTTTTTTTACATACATTGTTCTGAGACCCCAACCACTCACCCCATTCTGCAACAGCACACTCCTCCCCTCTGCCCCTGATTCCCCCTGAACATTCAGCCAGCTCCTAACTCTCTCAGCCTTCCCATTTCACCTCTGGACAGAATACTATCAGTTGTTGATCATATGTTACCTCCTGAAATGTCTGAATGTCAACCAATCCTTTTTGGTACAGTGATTGTGTATTCTTTCCATCTTCTTTTGATGTTTCCTGCTTCATTCAATATTTTGCCCCTAGAATCCTTCAATATTGCAACTTGAGGCTTGAATGTTTTTCTTCAATTTTTTCAGCTTGAGAAATGCCAAGGGTGTTTTTCCCTTTTGGTTTTCTAACTCCAGGTCTTTGCACATTTCATTATCATACTTTACTTTGTCTCCTCAAGCTGTCTTTTGATACCTTGTGTTCAACTACTTTACTTCTTCATTTCTTACATTCGCTTTTGCTATTCTACTTTCAAGAACAAGTTTCTGAGTCTCTTCTGACATCCATTTTGGTCTCCCCCCCCCCCCACACCCCATCTTTTTAATGAAACCTCTTGCTTTCTTTGTGTATGATGTCCTTGAGATCATCCCAGAACTCATCTTATTTTCAGTCATTAGTGTTCAATGCATCAAATCTATTCTTGAGATGGTCTCTAAATTCAGGTGGGATATACTCAAGGTTGTACTTTGGCTCTCGTGGATTTGTTTTAATTTTCTTCAGCTTCAATTCAGACTTGCATAGGAGCAACTGATGGTCTGTTCTGCAGTTGGCTCCTGGCCTGTTCTGACTGATGTTATTGAGCGTCTCCATTATCCCTTTCCACAGATATGGTCAGTTTGATTCTGATTTTTCCATCCAGTGATGTCCACTTATATAGCCACTGTTTATGTTGCTGAAAAAAAGTATTTGTAATGAAGAAGTTGTCTGTCTTGCAAAATTCTATCATGCAATCTCTGGTGTCATTTCTATCACCAAGTCCGTGTTTTCCAACTACTGATTCATCTTCGTTTCCAACTTTCACGTCCTTATCAACAGTAATTATCTGTGCATCTTGATTGCATGTTTGATCAATTTCATATTGCAGAAGTTGGTAAAAATGTTCAATTTCTTCATCCACGGCCTTAATTTTTGGTACCTAAACTTGAATAATAGTCTTATTAACTGGTCTTTCTTTTAGGGGTAGGGTATTATCCTATCCCTGACAGCATTGTACTTCAGGACAGATCTTGAAATGTTCTTTTCGATGAGGAATGTGACACCATTCTTCTTCAATTTGTCATTCCCAGCATAGTAAACCATACAATTCGAAATGGCTAAAACCAGTTCGTTTCAGCTCATTAATGCCTAGGATATCAATCTTTATGCGTTCCATTTCATTTTTGATGATTTCCTATTTTCCTAGGTTCATACTTCGTATATTCCATGTTCTGATTTTTTAACGGATGTTTTCAGCTCTTTCTTCTCATTCTGAGTTGTGCCACATCAGCAAGTGAAGGTCCCAAAAGCTTGACTCCATCTATCTCATTAAGGTTGACTCTAGTTTAAGAAGGCAGCTCCTCTCCAATTTTATTTTGAGTGCCTTACAACTTGAGGGGCTCATTTCTGGCACTATAGCAGACAATGTTCTGCTGCCATTTATAAGGTTTTCACTGGTCAATTTTTTTTTTTTTTAAGTGAATCACCAGGTCCTTCTTCCTAGTCTTTCCTAGTTGGAAGCTCCTCTGAAACCTGTCCACCATAGACGACCCTGTTGATTTTTGAAATACCACTGGCATAGCTTCCTGCATCAGAGCAATGTGCAAGTCACCACAGCACAACAAACTGACAGACAAGTGGTGGACTGACAGAGCAGTCAGAAAGAACTTTTTGAGAATGTGACATTTATTTTAATTCAAGGATCAAAATAAGTGAGCTCTACAAAATTTTGAAGAAGAGAAGTTATTGAATATTTATGCAGACACTGCCACTATATAACTATGAATCAGTTAGGTATTCTCCATGTTGGGAAAGAAAGCTGTATGTGTTTAACATGACCACAGTAATGCAGTGCAACCACCAAGCACAAAATCACAGCTGCCTATAATAATAAGCATTGATTAACTCAGCAACATGTGACAGCTGGGCATCAGTGGATCTAGGCTGCACCTAGCAGAACAGGTTAAACTCTTCTCCTTGTGTCTCATCGCTCTGGGTTCAGCAACTAGACTGATTGTGATACAGGAGCAAGAAGTGAGTAAACAGAAACTCACAAGCACATTCCAAGTTTATGCCCATTCATGTCTGCTAGCATCCTGTTGTTCAAAGCCACTCATATGGCTGTGCCCAGCATCCAAGAGCTACAAAGTACACTTCTCCCATGGTGGTGAGCAGATGGTTGAATGTTTTTGAACAATAATCTGAACTACCATGTATCTAAATTGTGTCACTGAACAGTGGTTCATAGGTACCATTCATCCTCCCTCTGCTATTTTTACTGTTATTCTACTACACAATCTAAATGAGGCAGGTATTGACCTCAAGAGAAGTGTGGAACACCACATGAAGCCACAGGCACTTTTGTGGCAACAGAGATTGGGCATATATGGATCATTCCTTATCATCCTGAACAAACTGCGAGACCACAGTTTTTTTTTTTTCTATCAATGATAACAATTGGTTTCAGTCAAATACATCTTTCTAACCATGTAAAAATTTCAAATTTGTAACATGATTTAAGTTGATACTGAGAAATTATCTAACCCTTATTCTTGCTCAGGTATTATTTGTGCTTCTTTTAGTGATAAACTATCTCCTTTGCCAGATATTCTTAAGTATCATGGGATTTGAGCAGAGAAATGGTTGACTTTAAGTGATATTTTCACATTACATAACATCTATAATTTGTAGCAATTTGAACAATTAATACCAGGTGGAATAAGTAATTATTGATTATGTTTTTGTCATTGTAAGGCTGTTAACGTGAGGCATAAATTGCAAAGTTGCTTGAAAAATAAGTTAATGGCTTTAAAAATTAAGAGTTAATTAATATGATCTGAATGTTATGAAGATAATCTTCAAATATGAAATTTTATTTGTTTTTGGTTTTTTAAGGCTACAAATCTCAGTTGTTAATCTAACATTACTCAACACCACAGACTAAGGTTCAATATTTTAAAAGATAAGCCTATTTTAGTAGATTATAAAATTATTGTTAAGGTAATTTTCACCTTTACATATTCTAAGTCCCACTGTAGAGATCCAAACAAACAAAAAAATACACTCATTGCCATCGAGTCGACTCTTAGCGACCCTATAGGACAGAGTAGAACTGCCCCCATAGGGTTTCCAAGGAGTAGCTGGTGGATTTGAAGTGCCGACTTTTTGGTTAGCAGCAGAAGTCTTAACCACTACATCACCAGGGAACCAGATCTTTTTCTTTTTTTTTTTTTTTTAAGTTGTAGTACCAATTCCAGCCGCAAGAGGGTAGTCTTCCCAAAGGAAAATTTTAATACATTTGGTCTTACAGCAACATACTACTATTATAATTCAAATTTTAGAGACTATATGCCAATTGATGTTAGAATTTATAATCTACAATATTTATTATCACAAACAGTTAAAGCTGTTTTTCAATGGCCAACACAAATAAAATAAGTGGGGATCAGCCATGTTAAGCAATATATTAGTAATCATAACATGTTATTTGAGAGCTAGGATCTCTTGTTTGAGTAACATTTTTAAAGTACAGTTTGCAAAAAATGATACATTTGTGAAATTTGTAAAGGAGAATTAGAGAATCTTGAATCATACATAGATTCTATTATTTTTGGTAAATTATCCTCTTTTCTCTTTGGAATAAACCTACAAATTGTTTTTACTTCTCCACTAACTTAGTATGTGATTGTTTTTCCCCTTTATTCTACTCAGGTACTTGGTTGAAAATATTTACCAAGAGATAACTGTCATTCCTTTGTTGCCTTTAAAAGTTGAACAGTCCAATGCATAAACAGTATGCTACAACATAAAAGTAGAAGACCTGAATTCTCATCTCAGACCTATTACTAATTAACCAACCAATATAATTTATGGAAACTAATGTATTCTTCATCTCATGTAATTTGGACATGTTCTCAGGAGGGACCAGTCCACGGAGAGGGACATCATGCTTGGTAGAGGGTCAGTGAAAAGGAGGAAGACCCTCAATGAGATGGTTTGACACAACAGGGGCGGAATGACCATTGACCAGTAAGCAAAGTTAATGTGACGAAAAACAGGTGAAACTGTACGCTACAGGTTAGTAACTAAGCACAAATACACCCATGGGTATCTTGCTTATTGGGCAATCCATCCCTGGTTATGGGCTTAAACATAGCAACCATTGTGAGGATGGTGCAGCATTCTGTTGTACATGTGTTCGCTGAGCTGGAACTGACTTGACAGCACCTGACAACAATGTATTCTCACTGACTCCCTCAGTTGTTTCATCTATAAATGAAGATCTTGAATATCTACACTTAGAGATGCTTCTTTACCTTTTTTCCCACTCTTTACACTAACATGGTACATTCTTTTTGCACGGTGAAGAAAATCATAAAGAGCAAGAGTTAATTCATGCTACAGATGATTTAGTCCCATTCTAACATTCTTTTGATAAAGATACTGCTTTTTAGATAAAGGTATTGCTTCTTTGTGAACCAGAGTGAAATGTCAACTGCCTTCAAACCAGTGGTGTTTAAAATCCCCTTGTTTTTAGTTTTTCATTTCTCCTTAAAATTTCCACTCAAACCATGAAAGTTCCTTATATTTGAGACATTTAAATTAAAAGTAAAATAAGGGCTTAATAATTGCTTTCTTCTTGGCCCAAAAATCCATCCCAGAAATTGTAGTAACCAGAGAGAAGCAAATTATGCTACAATCTATAATACCAACCCCCAGGCTTCCTCAGATCCTACAGTTAGCACCCTAAGCAATGAATTTCTCTTTGTGAGAAAGTTGGGTAAGGAACTGCAGGTGGCACTGCCAGGCTGATACACCCAACACCTACCTATATTTGCAGGGGTGAAGGCAACAATTTCCGTGACCGTCTTCAGCAAAAGAGGATGAGAGGGTGACATTTCCAGCTCTAGGGACATGATTCCTCAGTCAGGGGTGTGCGAATAACTGTGCTCCTGGAATGGAGCTTCAAAACAGTATCTCAGAACTCAATTCTAATTAGCTATAAAAGAACTATTTACCTGGCAATTATGTTGTTACACAGGTGTGTTGCTGCTGGAGGAGCCATTCCACCACTCAGCTCAACAACGTGCATATGCTCATCTTGTTTGACTTGGTTTATGATTATATGCAGTAGTTCTGCCAGATAAATTGTTTTCAAAATGTTAACTGCCTTCTGTATACGAATGACTTGCTATCTTTTTAGTATATGCCTTTGCTTTATTTATCGGACGATTTCTGTCCTCTACATTTTCCCAAACACGAAACGGAACAGCATCGGAATCCCTCACTCCCTGTAAGGATACGGAACAGTCAATCTAAGGGGCTTGAATGAAACCTTCTCCACAAGCTAGAAATGCAGCTTTTCCATTATTCCCATCCCTCTTACTGCTTAAGGCTAAAGAGGCAGAGAAAACAAAGTTAACAGAAGGTGTATTAGGATGTGGAATATCAGGCAGGTGGTTAAGCAATTCTAAGATACTCAATGGACTCACAGAACCAGAAATAGATGCTAATGGCCTGGGATTTACATAGCTTTGCCTCACTGACGGAAACAATACAGGGTAAAGAAACTACTGCAATAGCTCTCAGCTATTTTCCTGACTGTCCAGGCAAAGGACTAAATAAGGAATGCAGGAAAGTGAACTACCATTCGCTTAGTCCTGACTGTGCACCAAGTGCTCTGTGGAGCCTCAAAACAACACTGAAAGGGTGATGCCATTATGTCCATTGTTCAAACGAGGAAACAGGGACTCAGAGAAACTAAGGGAGTAATTTATCAAAGTTTGTAGATCTCCTTAGAGTCAGAGCATGAATTTCAACCCAAGGATGTGTTTTTCAAAGGCTAAGTATTTAAAATAGTTTTCAAGAACTCTTAGTGGTTTCTTAAAAATAGTGAACCAACCCCCTCACCCACGGATTTTTTCTAGTTATTTCCATATCATATTTCTCTGTCCTCAATAGCGTTTTCTTTTGTTACTGAAGAGAACAGAAAATTCTTTGTCAGTGAAGACCATTCCTGCATCACCCACCTCCATTTCAATGAGGTCTCTTCCTGAATAACATATTTCCCTTTTATTTTCCTGCCAGGGAAACTAAAAAATGATTAATGAATATTCAGAAAGACATTCCACTAGCTATTATCACTCACCTATAGGAGAATATTGAAAGAAAATAATGATTTGCAACATTCTGGAAATAACTGACAATGTGGAACTAAAATTCAAAAGATACCTAATACATTGAATTGGTATTCAGAATGCCTGTAGGCCCTTGGTTCACAATACCCATAGATGTATAATATATTTTTCAAATCATCATTGATTAAAATTCTGTGATTTAGAAAATGTATGTTCATCAAAAATATTTTTTAAATATTTTAATAATAGAGACTTTCAATGAAATTCTGGACATACAAGCAAATGTCTGACGGTCACCAAATCCATTTGATATCATCCTCTTCTCAAAACATAGAGAAAAATTGTAACAGACAAATAAAAATGAAGCCATTCATAAGATCTAATGCAATGACTAAAGGAGCATGTGTCAGAGAAAATGAGAATGAACAGCAGTAAACCCTGATCTCTTCTCTCTGCCTGGGGCATCTGAGGGAGATTCCTCTTCAATGACAGTTTGTATTTGGTTTAGATATTTGTGAGGAAATGCCATTTGCATTGAAGAAAATGGAGTAAATAAAATTTCTTAAAAATACCTTAATACTTTAATGAAAACCAAATATTTTTAGAATAGTATTGGAAAATAGTGTTTCCAATTCTGAACATAATTAATAAGGAGTCAAATATTAAAGCATTTTCAGTACTTCTCCAAAGATTATTAAGATTATAAGATTCCTTTATATTCACCAAATAACAGCTATTGCCACCCTACCTCCAACTCTTGAAACAGGTTGGTTAAAAAAAAAAAAAGTACACATATGCATTAACACATATACCTGTACACCCACAAACACGTTTGGCATTTACCTTTATAAAGGCCTGACAGTCAACTTTTCTTCTACCTGAGTAAGTGGATTTTTGCAAATAGGAAAAACAAAAAAAACCACTGATTTTCTGTTTAAAGAAACATTAGGCAGATATCTTAGTGAAAAATAGAACAAAACAATAGGTAAGTGAATTATTCGCTCATTCAATGATTTTCAACCTTGACTTCATTCAACTCCTGGGAAGTTTTAAAAATTACTGAGTCCTGGGTCCTATCCTGAAGAGATTCTTAAATATTTCCCTGTGTTGTCTGCTGAGCATCAGAATTTTTTTTTTAAATGTATTTATTTATTTATTGTACTTTAGATGAAGGTTTACATAGCAAACTAGTTTCTCATTAAACAATTAGTACACATATTGTTTTGCGACATTGGTTGCCAGCCCCACGACATGTCAACACTCTCCCCTTCTTGACCTTGGGTGCCCCATTACCAGCTTTCCTGTCCCCTCCTGCCTTCTTGTCCTTGCCCCTGGGCTGGTGTGCCCATTTAGTCTCATTTTTTTTTTTTTTTTGTTCTTTTTTTTTTTTTTTTTTAATGGGCCTGTCTAATCTTTGTCTGAAAGGTGAACCTCAGGAGTGACTTTGTTACTGAGCTGTAAGGGTGTCCTGGGGCCATACTAACAGGGTTTCTTCAGCCTCTGTCACATCAGTAAGTCTGGTCTTTTTCTGTGTGTGTGTGTGTGTGTGTAAGAATTTTGTTACATTTTTCTCCAGCTCTGTCCAGGACCCTCTATTGTGATCCCTGTTGGTGGTGGTAGCCAGGCACCATCTAGCTGTGCTGGACTCAGTCTGGAGGAGGCTGTGGTAGTTGTGGTCCACTAGTCCTTTGGACTAATCTTTCACTTGTGTCTTTGGTTTTCTTCATTCTCCCTTGCTCCAGATGGGGTGTCATAGAGTAAACATTCGTATTCTGATTAGTGTAAAATTGAGAGATTTATTGAAAGAAAAAGAGACAGCTCGAGCTGGGAATAAACTGAACTCCACACAGTGGAAACCAGAAATTCAAAATGGCAACTCAGCAGTGATGTTTTATAGAACAATGAATATGAAACATGTTATTTGATTGGTATTTACAAACTTACATCATTGAAAGACGTTACTAATCACAGGCTTATATCATCAAAAAGCATTACTCTTCAATGGGTAGTCGATCATTTTAAGGCAGGGCTTCCTGTGCTCAGTTCTGTAAGGTGATTGGCTTACAAGAGTATACGTCTCTTTCTTAGACAGGTACAGTGCAACAATTACGCAGATATGTGACAAGCAGGAGCTGCAGTGTAGTTATGTCATCGTTAGCAGACATTCCTCTCTTAGAAACAGTACGGAAGATGGCTGCCTCCAGGGTGAAAATGGAATCACAAACAGGTAATCGCACCCAATCCACAAATTGACCATTTCAGATCATATTAGGTACCTCAAATTTTTCTTTAATTAGTTTACATGGGTGAGACCAGTAGAGTATCTTGTATGGCCACTCACAAGCTTTTAAGAGCCCAGACGCTACTCACCAAAGTAGACTGTACAACATTTTCTTTATAACTATGTTATGGGAATCAGAACTTTTTACATCTCCCCAGGTAATTCTTATGTATATCCAACATTGAGTCCTATTGCCTAAGTATTCTGCTCTTTGACAATCAAGACTCCTTCTTATCTCTCGTCGCATTTGTGCTATTCCAGTCAAGAGGCTGTAGCAGGCGCTGGCCCCAGGCTTTCCCTAAATTCCAGTAGCTGTGTTGACACCATCCTCCCCACCTATTACCAAATAGTGAAACAATTTCGTCTCTTGCTTAGACTGACCAACAAATGAGTGACAAAGCCTCTGAGTTGAAGGTTTTCAGTCATACAACAACAATGAAAGAGATCTGGAAAGATCTGAAAGAAATATCTGCATCTATCTCTCCATCCCACCATCTGTCCTGGAGTTTCTCATCTCCTTTTCTATCTCAGCCTTTAATTAGTTTTGTTTTATTCATTTGCTTGTTAATTTGATTAGGTATTCTCTCTAACACTACAATGTTGCGCAGAAGAGCAAGAACGTTTTTCTATCACTTCCTTGTGCCTTAGCATGGTGTCAAACACACAACAAGCCTCTGAAGAGTATATTTTGTGTGCAAAAATGAATAAATGATTAACTGAAAGAATTGCAAAGTAAGAGACAATAGGTAGATAGGTGGCCTCTCCAGAAGAGCAAGAGCTTCTGATTTCTTTCAATGGGAGTACTCCTGGAGTAGAAGTGTGCTGGCATGACAGAAAGGAGGAGTTGCCTGGGAAGATCTTGATATTGTCTACTCATCCTACAGCTGGAACTTATGCTGTGTTAAGGAGTCCTGGGATCATGTTTTAGATTCAATATGTATCCATTTATTTAGAAATAATAAATGTACTATTAAGCGGCAGACAGTTGGGCTATTACTTTTGCATTATGACAATTTGTGAAGAGGAAGAATCAACCCTGTAGGTCAAATATTAGTATCAAGACATACTGCCTCAGCATCTCCCCAGAAAATGGGAGAACAGACTCAGGTTTCTCAACAGACCTCCCTGATGAATCAAACTCTGATGGTTATAGTCTAATGTTATGACCAATATTTTTCTGGGTATTTTAAATGACAAGAATTTCCACAAGTAGAAATACTCTTCTTGAATACTCCAAAAACATAATATATGGGCAGAATTAAAACAGAGAATATACATTATCTAGCAGTGGGTGGTGTGGATCTGTTTGTATGGGTGTGTGTGTAGGTGTGTGGGTGTATATATACTGTTGAGTTGATTCCAATTTATGACAACCTCATGTGTCAAAGTAGAATTGTTCTTCACAGTGTTTTCAGCAGCTAATTTTTCGGAGGTATATCACTAGGTCTTTCTTCCAAGTCACCTCTGTATGGACTCAAACTTCCAATCTTTCAGTTAGCAGCTGAGCATATTAACCATTTGCATTTCTCAGGATCTCTGAATACATAAATATGCATGTATATGTAAATATATATACATATATATTTTCTTTATATGTATGTGTACGTTTGTATATGATTGATTCTGATATATCAGGAACGTTCACACTGTTATGTTTATCCACATTATACAAGTGAGGAAACTGAGCTTAGGACTAATTAAATATACTGTTTAATGCTGCTAAGCTAACAAAGAGAAAAATCAGAATATATTTTAAAACTCCAATTATATTCCCATTAAAGTATCTCATAGTTCCTTTGAAGATTTGTAAAGAGGTATTACACAAAATATATTCTATCAAGAAAATATATCAAACCCTTAACTGACAGGCAATGGAGATATACAAGATATTATTTTATACCAGTCAATATAGCCTAAATTCCAAAATAAATCCAGATGTATAGAATGATTCTAGACTTGGTCTTATTGGCTTAAAGGAATATTCACAAGCAAGAAAGTTGTTAAAATTCTCACAAAGTATTTATTATGTGGCATAACTCTTATATCAACATGAATTTTGTTCATTATAATAGGATTCAGAAAAAATAAACTAGGGATTTTCCCCCTAAAGAAAAGCTATGCTACTATGTTAATGATGCCTCACATTTGTCAATGTTATATGGAGCCTGATGACTTCCTATAAAGATATTTTTTTCTATTTTTTTTTAGTGTGTGTGTTTTGTTTTGTTTTGCAACTTGGTGTATATTTGTTACTTCTAAGAAAAAATAAGTTTGGAGATAAACAGTGATAGATAGATAAATGATAGTAGATGGCCACAGAATGAGGAAGGAGTTGCTACTCAAAACTTAAACAGTTTCTAGTAATGGTAGAGCATCTTTTTGGATAAAATATTATTCTGTAAGAGAAGGGAAAAGGCATAGGTGTGATATCAATGGTTTGAAAAACGTGGTTTATTATCTTACAGGTACTAGTGGAATACAAATAAATGCATCTGATGGCAATGGATTGAAATGGCTAGTGTAAATCTGTGCTTCAAGTTATTTATAAATGGATGTTCTTGCAGAAAGTATACCCTCTGTACTTCTGCAAATAAGTAGGTCAATTTGAAAAAACAAAATATTAATGGCAACATCCTTAGGAAAACCTACTTATCATACCACACCTATAGCTTTCATTCTCAACTTCATAATTGAAATGTTAGATATATACTTTAATAAAGAATGTAGAATATTTATATCCATAATACAGGAAAAAGTAACTAAAAAATCTTAGGATACCTTTCCTACTTCACAATTGCCAACTCTACTCATTTCTGTTACATATTCTTCACTTAGCAATTCTAGCTGGGATTCTGGTGGAACCCACCAGATAAGATGCACCAATAGGGCTGATAGTAGAGATCTGATAATTTGATGGCTGATTTCATTAGTGCAGACAACCAAACTGTCTTCTCAAAATCCACAGAGCCTGAGCCTCAAATATTGTGCAAAGCTTATATGCAGAAAAATCATATTTTTTCTATTTTCTTTTTGGATAAAATTAAAAAGCCTACTGCTGATCCTGCTGATCAGAATAGGGCAAGATTTTGGCAAAGTTGCTTACAATTTTGTATAATCATTCTATTTTATTTTCCTGATTAACTGGTAGTTTAGGAATCATATGAGAACATCGACACTACAATACATTCAATTAAATCAAATTTGATATATAGATTCATATAATACATGTGCTGATGTGGAAAACCTTATGGTTACATCTTTTTACATATTGGAGTACTGGTGGTAGATTGAGAACACTATGTTCTTTAATCATCGTGAATAAAAAAGAATATAATTCTGATGTTTGTCGCTTCTTTTTATTTATCACACACCCTGTTATTTCCAAAAAGAGATAAAGCATAATAAAGCAAGGAAAATAGGATTGTAATAACATTTTCCATGAAGAAAATTAATCAATCAATCACAGCATTAAGTGGTTTCATAGCACCTATTAGGTTATCCAGTCAACCCCTGAGGGCTGGCGTAGGATTGTCACTGCAATCTCCTTTCTGGTTCTTTATCAAAAATAGTACCAATAAGTGTCAATCAGAAGAGTATCTCTTCTCATGTATTAATGCTCAGTGCCCTGAGTAAATGCTATTAATATTCATTGCAGCAGAACTTTCATTGTTATCATGGTCAGAGATTATTTGAAAATGTTTTTGTTCTGACTGCTAATAAAGAACTCAGTAGTTCTAAAGGCATTTATTAGTTGGATAAAAAAGTCTCCATTATGCAATCATAAAGGTTTGTTAGAATACACTCTTATATTTTATGTTTGTTTATTCATTTGTTTGTTTTTAACATACAATTTAGATGCTATGGGGTCTCATTCTACCAGGGTTTTGAAAAACATTAACCATAAATATCCATTAAAAAAAAAAAAGAAAGAAACAGAAATGAAAAGTTCAACATCAAAAATCTGGGAGGCAAAAAATAGACTCAAAAGACCAAATTAGGTCACAAGAAATAAACAGAAAAAAAATCTCACAACGGAGACCAAAAATCTAATGCTCACAGTAAAGAATTTTTTATTAGACTCAAATGAGACTATGTGCAGTGCTGAAAGAAGTCTTTTGCTGGTTCAGACAGAAACTTCTTAACGTTTCATGGTTCTGCGTTCCCAAGGATATGCAACTATCTCGTTTCCCCATTTTCACACTATTAAGTGAAATATAGTTCCTGACTTCTACGATTCACTTTTGGATGGCTCAGTTTCTCTTCTTTTAAAAATGCCCATTCTACTATATGTCATATTTTACTTGCATCTTGAGATGACTTTATCTTAATTTCAAGTATCTGTTTAATCTTAATGTAACTGCTGTAATTTTACTGATTTTTAAAAATCACACAATTTCCATATTTGTCTGAATTTTCTCAATTGATGATATACTTTAATTAGTGCAAATTTATTTTAAAGTAATATATGAATAAAATATGATTGTGCCTCTAGTTCATCATACCGTAAAGATTAATTAGATTTTCTTGGAGTAAAATGGTCATGGATGCTATCAATGATTATCTGTAAAATAAAGTGACCCCCTACCATTAAAAATAATAATAACAATAATAAAATAAGTTTAAAATAGTATTCAGTTTCAGAATTTTTAAAAACATCAGACTTATTCAGGCTCAATGTTGCAGATGAAATATAGCAGGGAGTTGCGTAACTGTGGTATAGTTACTCTATACACTGGAGGTAAGGTAGTATGTAGACCAGTGTGTGCTGAAGTTGCTCCTTCCTAAATTAATGATATGCAGGCAGGGTACCTAAACCTGTGGGTTTTTCTAGCCTGGTATGATCGTCTCTCACTGGGCTAGGAAGCATTAACAGCAAAACTGTAGGCATGCTTTCTTGAGAAACTAGGAAAGCATTGGGAAGCTGCTACAGCTCACTTACATGCACAAATCTCTTACACCAAAATCTTATATGTAGTTTTATTTCCATATGCCCCAAAATAATTTCCCAAATGTGTACATCCTTGAATAATTTTATTTGCCTTTTTTTTTTCTTTAAACACTTGCAAACAGGAATGGATCCCACATTGTGGGGCCTAGCGTTTATACAATTTTGTGAACTTTTTTTAAGATAAGAAATAAAAAATTATGAATAAAAAATTTGGTATGAAAGAGAACATTTGAATAAGAAAAGAAATCACAAGTTACAAATTTAAAGATCTGACAAGTAACTTAAATATCAAAAATCCATAAAATATACAATAATTTTTACTAACTTACTGCCTCATACTCATCTACAATACTTTTTGTAATCCCGGTGTTGCTGGTAGCATATCTTTTGACCATATGTTCATATAACAATGATTTTGTAATATGATTGTCTACAGAGAAAAGAAAAACTAACAATCTCTCTCATGGTTTTTTGGGGCTCAGAAAGCATGTGACTTCACAACAATATAACAAACACTGGTTTTACACTATAGATCCAAGAATTCGAAAAGATTTTTTGCGATTCCCATAAAAATGTAAAAAAGAAAAAAAAAATCCATGGTATATTTCCAATTGTCTCAGTTTTATTATTTAGTGTATTCTTGACAGTAGAGAATTTTTTGTATGAGATATAATGAGAACGCAAACACATGGCTGTATATGACACTTCATTTAGTTTTTCATTACTTCCTCTTTCACCCACGCAGTAATGTGGTTTCTACAATGTATTAATTTTCTACTGTTAACCAACTAAAATAAAAAGGATCATAACAAAATACTATGAAAAATTATACTCCAATACATGTGAAAACCTAGAGGAAATGGACAGATTTCTAGAAACAGACTACCTATCTAAACTAACACAAACTGAGGTAGAAAAACTGAACAGATGCATAACAAAAGAAGACATTGAGGAGGTAATGAAATAACTCCCAACAACAAAAAAAAGCCCTATGCCAGATGGCTTCACCAGAGAATTCTACCAAACATTCAGAGAAGAGCTCACACTAATACCAAGCAAACCCATTGCCATCAAGTCAGTTCTGACTCATAGCAACCCCATAGGTCTTCTGAGGCTATAAATCTTTATGGAAGCAGACTGCCACATCTTTCTCCTGTGGAGCCACTGGCAGTTTTGAACCGCTGAACTTTTGGTTAGCAGTCCAGCACTTTAAAAACCCCACCACCAGGGCTCCTATACACCAACACTACTCAAGCTATTTCAGAGCCCAGAAAAGGAAGGAATATTCCTGAATTCATTCTATGAAGCCAGCATAACCCTGATATCAAAACCAGGCAAAGACACTACAAAAAGAAGAAAAGTACAGACCAATATCTTTCACGAATACAGATGCAAAAATTCTAGCCAATAGAATCCAACAACATATCAAACAAATAATATGTTATGACCAAGTGTGATTCATGCTAGATATGCAAGGATGGTTCAACATTAGAAAATCAATCCAAGTAATTCACCACACAAATAAAACAAAAGAAAAGAATCACATGATCATCTCAATTGATGCAGAAAAGACATTTGATAAAGTCCAACACCCATTCGTGATAAAAACTTTCAGCAAAATAGAAATAGAGGGGAAATTCCTCAGTATAATAAAGGGCATTTATACAAAACCAACAGCCAACATTCTTCTCAACAAAGAGACTGAAATCATTCCCTTTGAGAACTGGAACGAGACAAAGATGTTCTTTATCACTACTCTTATTCAACGCTGTACTGTAAGTCCTAGCTAGAGCAATAAGGCAAGAAAATAAAGGACGTTCAAATTGGTAACAAAGAAGTAAAATGATTCCTATTCACAGATGATATGATCCTATACTAGAAAATCCCAAAGATTCAAAAGGAAAGCCACTGGAAGAAATAGTAGGTAGAAGGATTCAGCAAAGTAGCAGGATACAAGATCAACATTTAAAAATCAGTTGGATTCGTCTACACCAACAAAGAGAACTTCAAAGATGAAATCAAGAAAACAATGCCATTTATAATAGCCTACCACAAGATAAAATACTTAGGAATAAATCTAACCAGGGACTTAAAATACCTATACAAAGAAAACTACAAAACACTACTGCAAGAAATCAAGAGAGACCTACATAAATGGAAAAACATATCATGCTCATGGATAGGAAGACTCAACTTTCTGAAAATGTCAATACTACCTGTCTTAGTTATCTGTGCTGCTATAACAGCAATACCACAAGTGGATGGCTTTCAACAAAGAGGAATTTATTCTCTCACAGTCTAGTAGGTTACAAGTCCAAATTCAAGGCATCAGCTCTAGGGGAAGTCTTTCTCTCTGTCGTCTCTGGAGGAAGGTTCCCATTGTCATCAATCTTTCCCCGGACTAGGAGCTTCTCTGTGCAGGAACCTCAGGTCCAAAGGATGCACTCTGCTCCCGGCACTGCTTTCTTGGTGGTATACAGTCCCCCTGTCTCTCTGCTCACTTTTCTCTTTTATATCTCAAGAGACTGCCTCAGGACCCAATCTAATCTTGTAGACTGAGTCCGGCCTTACAAACACAACTGCCATCCATCCTCCCTCATTAACATCATAGAGGCAGGATTTACAATATACAGGAAAATCACACAATACCAGGAATCATGACCCAGCCAAACTGATATACACATTTTTGGGGGGACATAATTCAATCCATGACACTACCCAAAGTGATCTATAGATATAATGCAATCCCAATCCAAATTCCAACAGCATACTTTAACCAGACGAAAAAACTAATCACCAACTTTATCTGGATAGGAAAGAGGTCCTGAATAAGTAAAGCATTACTGAAAAATAAGAACAAAGTAGGCGGTCTCACACTACCTGATCTCAGAACCTACTATGCAGCTAAGGTAGCCAAAACAGCTTGGTACTGGTATAATGACAGACACATGACCAACTGAACAGAATTGAGAACCCAGACATAAATGCATCCACCTATGGACAGCTGATCTTCGACAAAGGGCCAAAGTCCATTAAATGGGGAACAGATAGTCTTTTTAACAAATGCTGCTGGCAAAACTGGATGTCTATCTGTAGAAAAATGATACAAGACCCATATCTCACACTATACACAAAAACTAACTCAAAATGGGTCAAAGACCTAAATATAAAACCTAAAACTACAAAGATCATGGAAGAAAAGATAGAGACAATGCTAAAAACCCACAAACCATTGCCGTCAAGTCGATTCCAACTCACAGCGACCCTATAGGACAAAGTAAGGCTGTCCCATAGGATTTCCAAGGAATGACTGGTGGATGCAAACTTCCAGTCTTTTGGATAGCGACCAATCTCTTACCCACTGCTCCACCAGCTAGGGGCCCTAATATATGGCATAAATAGAATACCAAACATAACTAAAAATGCACAAGCAACAGTCGATGAAACAGATAAATGGGACCTCCTAAAAATTAAACACTTATGTGCATTGAAAGACTTCTCCCCAAAAGAGCAAAAAGAGAATCTACAGACTGGGAAAAAAATTTAGCTATGACATATCCGACAAAGGTCTAATCTCTAAAATTTATAGGAAACTTCAATACCACAACAACAAAAAGACAAACAATCCAGTTAAAAAAATGGGCAAAAGATATGAACAGACACTTCATCAAAGAAGACATCTAGGCAGGTAACAAACACATGAAGAAATGCTTGCGATCATTTTCATTAGAGTGATACAAATCAAAACTACAATAAGATACCATCTCACCCCAACAAAATAGCACTAATCAAAAAAACATAAAATAAATATTGATGAGGTTGTGGGGAGACTGGAACTCTTATACACTGCTGTTAGGAATATAAAATGGTACAACCACTATGGAAAAAAGTATGGTGTTTCCTTAAAAAAGCTAGAAATAGAAATACAATGTGATACGGGAATCTCATTCCTAGGTATGTTCCCTAAAGAAAAAAAAGAGCATGATCCTAATAGATACATGCACACCCATGTTCATTGTAGCATTATTCACAATAGCAAAAAGATGAAAACAACCTAAGTGCCCATCAACAGACAAATGGATAAACAAACTATGATACCTACCCAATGGAATACTACACAAAAATAAAGGATAACAATGAATCTTCAAAACATCTTACAGCATGGAGTAATTTGGAGGACATTACGCTAAATGAAATAAGTCAATCACAAAAGGACAAATATTGTATGAGACTATTATAAAAAAAAAAAACAAAAAAAGGTTTACACATAGGAAAAAAAAAAAAAACGAAATATTCTTTGATTGTTACCAGGGATAGGAGGAGGAGGGATGGAAAACTACTAACTAGATAGAAGACATGTATTCATACTGATGAAGGGAAAGGTAATACACAGTATGGGAGAAGTCAGCACAATATGACCAAGGCAAAGGAAGACATTGAGAGGAATGCAAGAATAAAGGGCAACTATGATAATTACACCTCAACATAAAACCAAACTCCTCACAACTGGACCAATCAGCAACATCATGATAAACAGAGAAAAGATTAAAGTTGTCAAGGATTTCGTTTTACTTGGATTCACAATCAACACCCATGGAAGTAGCAGTCAGGAAATCAAAAGACGTGGTACATTGGGCAAATCTGCTGCAAAAGACCTCTTTAAAGTATTGAAAAGCAGAGATGTCACCTTGAAGACTAAGGTGTGCCTGACCCAAGCCATGGTATTTGCAATTGCATGAGATGCATGCAAAAGCTTGACAATGTATAAGGAAGACCAAAGAAGAACTGATGCCTTTGAATTGCGGTGTTGGCGAAAAATATTGAATATACCACGGACTGCCAAAAGAACGAACAAATCTGTCTTGGAAGAAGTACAACGAGAATGCTCCTTACAAGGAAGGATGGTGACACTACGTCTTATATACTTTGGACATGTTGTCGGGGGGATCAGTCCTTGGAGAAGGACATCATGCTTGGTAAAGTACAGACTCAGCAAAAAAGTGGAAGACCCTCAATGAGATGGATTGAAACATTGGCTGCAACTATGGGCTCAAGTATAACAATGATTGTGAGCATAGCGCAGGACCAGGCAGTGTTTCGTTCTGTGGTGCATGGGGTCGCTATGAGTTGAAACCGACGTGACGGCACCTGACAACAACAACATGATAATTATTTAAATATAGACAATCCGGCAACAATAGTATTAACAAACAATAATTTACAAATGGATACATTGCCAGATATATGTGCTAAAGAAGTGTGGAAGGCTGTAAGGGAGCAAACCCACCTGCAGATAAAGGTTTGGTTGTGGATATTTCTACATCCATAATTGTATAGACAATAGAGCACACAAGTGGCACAGTCATGGAAACTTCTTAGACATAACCGAACACCTCGCTGGACTAAGTTCCAAAGCTCAAAGGTGAAGGACCACAGATTCAGGGGACATCTATTTCAATTGGCACACATTAGTTCATAAAGACAATGTTCTGCATCCTACTTTGATGAGTACCGTATAGGGTCTTAAAAGTTTGCCAGCGGTCATCTAAGATACAACTATTGGTCTGAGCAAAGGAGAGCGAAGAAAACCCAAAACTCAAGGGAGCAGTTAGTCCAAAGGACTAATGGACCATGTGAACCACAGCCTACAGGACCCCAAGACCAGAACTAGATCGTGTGAGGCTACCACTACTGACTGCTCTGACTGGGATCACAACAGAGGGTCCCAGACAGAGTGGAAGAAAAAATGTAAAACAAAAATCAACTTCACAAAAAAGAGCAGACTTACTGGTCTGACAGAGACTGGAGGAACCCCCAAGACTATGGTCCTAAGACAGCCTTCTGACCTGGAACTGAAGCCATTCCCAGAGACCACCCTTCAGCCAAATAATAGACAGGCCCATAAAATAAACAGTAACACCCAAGAAGAAGGTGTTTCTTAAAACAACCAATTATATGAGATCAAAAGGACTACATTTGCCCAAAAGCAAAGTTGAGAACACAAGTAGGAATAGAAAATCCAGACAAAAGGAATGGGGAAACTAGGGGGGAACTGGAGAGAGTGCTGACACATTATGGGGAATGCAACCAATGTCATGGAACACTTAATATACAAACTATCGAATGGGAAACTAAATTGCTCTGTAAACTTTCACCTAAAGCACAATAAAAAAAATTTAAAAAATGTTTTTCTATTTCTGTATACCAAATTACTACAAACTTAGTAGCGTAAAAGACACTCATTATTAGCTCACATTTCTGTAGGTTAGAAGTCCAGCATGACAAAACTGGGTTTCTCCTCAGGATCCTCCAAGACTCTACTCAAGGTATCAGTTAGTTGTGCTTCCATCTAGAGGACAGACTAAGAAAGAATTTGCCTCCAAGCTCATTCAAACTGTTGGAAGAATTCAGTTCCTTGTGGTCATAAAACTGGAATCCCCTATCAGCCAGGACCATTCTCAGCTCCTAGAAATGGCTTGCAAACCCTTCATCTTCAAAGCCAATAACAGCTTCACATCTCTCTGACTTTACTTCTGCAACCAGGTGCAGAAAACCTTTTGCTTTTAAAGGGCTCATGTGATTGTCAGGCCTACCGAGATAATTTTCCTTTCTTAAAGCCAACTCTGCCATATAACATAACCTAATCATGGGAGACATTAAATTTGGGAACATCTTAGGAGGCGGGGCAAGATGGCGCTCTAGGCAGAAGCACCATGCCGTCCCTCCACAGCAAAGATCCGAAAAACTAAGCCTAACAGAGAATCAACAATCCTGAAACCCTAGAACACCAAATGAAGAGATAAAGAACTCAGCCAAACACCAAACGGAGTGAGAATACTAAAAGAGAACGGAGAGCGAGGAGAGACTCAGGCAGAGATTCCTTATCAGCTAACGCAGCGCGGATCCACCATCTTGGATACCTATCGGAGACCAGCGAACGGGAGAGCAGCCTTGCAGAGCATCTGGTGGGAGACAGAAAGACTGGTAAACTGCAGTGCGTGCTCTCCCACCCCCCACCCCTCTCCGCCTCAGCTGGGGATCCCCTGCTTTCTGTGGCCAGGGTCCCTGGGCTGGGGGGCGCCGGTGCTTGGATTCCACGCGCCCGGGCTGGCGGCTTTCTGGGGGCCGTTTGCTGGCCGCTGGCGAGGTTTTTTCTGCCGCCTCCCCCTTCTTTTGCCTGGGTGCCTGGTTCCGAGTGCCGTCTCTGCTCTCTCCTGCGGGGCTGTAGGGCTACGTTCGGGCGTGTGGCTGTTTCCAGGTCTGGGCTCCTGCGCTGGTGGGATCCCGGGGCCTTTGTTCGTTCGCCTCTCTGCTTTCCGTGGCCGGAGTCCCTGGGCTGGGGGGCGCCGGTGCTTGGATTCCGTGCGCCCGGGCTGGCGGCTTTCTGGGAGCCGTTTGCTGGCAGCTAGCGAACCTTTTTCTGCCACCTCCCCCTCCTTTTGCCTGGGTGCCTGGTTCCGAGTGCCGTCTCTCCTCTCTCCTGCGGGGCTGTAGGGCTGCGTTCAGGCGTGTGGCTGTTTCCAGGTCTGGGCTCCCGTGCTGGTGGGATCCCGGGGCCTTTGTTCGTTCGCCTCTCTGCTTTCCGTGGCCGGAGTCCCTGGGCTGGGCGGCGCCGGTGCTTGGATTCCGCGCGCCCGGGCTGGCGGCTTTCTGGGAGCCGTTTGCTGGCAGCTAGTGAACCTTTTTCTGCCGCATCCCCCTCCTTTTGCCAAGGTGCCTAGTTCCGAGTGCCGTCTCTGCTCTCTCCTGCGGGGCTGTAGGGCTGCGTTCGGGCGTGTGGCTGTTTCCAGGTCTGGGCTGCCACACTGGTGGGATCCCGGGGCCTTTGTTCGTTTGCCCCTCTGCTTCCCGTGGCCACGGTCTCTTAACCCCGAGACTGCCGGCTTCTTGGAATTCGCGCCCCTGAGTGGGGGCTCTCTGGTTCCATTTGTAGGCACTGACTGCTGGTGTTGCCTTTTTTTTTTTTTAATTTTATTTTTCTTCCTTTTTTGATTAGTTTTGTCATCTTTTCCCTCTTTTTCCCTTTTGTCTTTCTTCATTGCTTAATTTCTCGTCTCTCTATCTCTTCCTTCTCTTTCTGATCCCTGAATACCAGGCGATGTATGCCTCTGTACCTTCTGGCCAGGCTGTGCTGTGAAAATTGAGACCGACTCCCCCAGACCTCATAGCTGCATCGGTGCGATCCCTGGGAACTTTGCAGTTCTTTAACTTTTCTGATTTTTATTTGGTCATTCTTTCCTTTACTTTCTCTTCCCCCTTCTGGTTTCCTCCATCCCATAGTCTCTCATCGATACATTCCAACGACAAGCTCCCCTAGCATTCTTTCATGTTTGTACGCTTTTTGCTCCTGCTCCTCTCTCCTCTCTCCCATATCCAGCTTAGCTTCACACATAACCATCTTCCCGCTGCACCCTACCTACCTGCACCGTGCACTAGACATCACACCACCAAGCGGTGCAGGCACGCCCTATTGGAACCTGCCCAGCACTGACTACCGACCGTCCTGGTGGCTGCGGTGAGTGCCACAAGCAACCTGTCCCAGTGGCTCCTCCTCAGCTAGATCTGCCCAGCTGTATCACAAGGACGAAACAACAACAAAAAAAATCTACACTCAATAAACGAGAGAAATATCTACTGAATGCCCCGAAAACAGCAAACAATATCAAAACATTTACAAAAACACGACAAGATGTCTCCAATAGGTGTCCAAATTAAAACACCAGATAACTCTCCTGTGGAAGAAAATGCACTAGAAGTACCTGATACGGAACTCAAATCACTAATACTCGGAATTTTCCAAGAACTGAGGCAAAAAGCTGACAAACATGAGGAAAAAATAGACAAATTTATGGAAAATACAGACAAAAAATTGGAAGAATTCAGGAAGATGATGCAGGAACAAAATGTCAAAATAAATTCACAACTCGAAATTATACAAAAACAACAATTAGAAATCCAAACGATAAACAACAAGATTTCAGAAATGGACGGTGTCATAGAAGGGCTGAGAAGTAGATTTGAAACCATGGAAGACAGGATCAGTGGAACTGAAGACAAACACTTGGAAACAACTCTGTTTCAGGAAAACTCAGAAAAAAGAACAAAGAATAATGAAGAGACCCTGAGAGTTATGTGGGACACAATTAAAAGCAAAAACTTACGAGTGATTGGCATACCAGAACAGGGGGAGAAAACAGAAAACACAGAGAGGATCATTGATGAACTGCTGACAGAAAACTTTCCCAATATCATGAAAAATGAAAAGCTGGCCATCCAAGAAGCTCAACGAACACCATATAGAAGAGACCCCAAAAGAAAATCACCAAGACATATCATATTCACACTCGCTAAAACTAAAGACAAACAAAGAATCCTGAGAGCAGCTCGTGAAAAACAAGAACTCACATACAGAGGAGAAACAATAAGACTAAGCTCAGATTATTCAGCAGAAACCATGCAGGCAAGAAGGCAATGGGATGACATATATAAAATCTTGAAAGAAAAAAATTGTCAGCCAAGAATAATATATCCTGCAAAACTCTCATTCAGATTTGATGGTGAAATTAGGTCATTTCCAGATAAACAGAAACTAAAGGAATATGCAAAAGTCAAACCAAACTTACAAAACTTATTAAAGGGAGTTCTTCGATCTGAGGACAAACAGCTTCAGCCCTCAGGCAGGACCTAGGACCTAGGACACAGGTTCACATGAACCAGATACCATTCTAGGAACTGAACTACAGAGGACTTTCCAAAAACAAAAGATATACAACAGGGAATCAGAGAAATCAATCAAAGGATGACAACAACATCAAAACAATGAAAGAGGGCACAAACGGCATAGGTATAGAACCTTCTAAAGGAGAGGAAGGCAAGGCGATACCAAGTAACGGTAGACTGCTTCAAAATTATAAAGATAAGGGTAAAATTAATGGTAACCACAAAAAAAGTTAACAAACCAACTCATAAAAATAAAGACGAAAAACATAAAGTCTCAACAAAAACAAAACCTACAAAAACAAAAGAAATGAACACAAAATACACAAACAAAAGTAACTCAGCACAAGAGAGTAAGAAGAACAAAGAACACTTCAGCATCACAAAAAAAAGCACTACAAAATGACAGCAACAAACTTCCATCTATCAATAATTACACTGAAAGTAAATGGACTCAATGCACCCATAAAGAGACAGAGAGTGGCAGAATGGATAAGAAAACAGGATCCATCAATTTGCTGTCTACAAGAGACACACCTTAGAAACAAAGATGTGACTTTATTAAAAACCAAAGGTTGGAAAAAAATATATCAAGCTAACAACTATCAAAAAAGAGCAGGAGTGGCAATTCTAATCTCAGATAAAATAGACTTTAAAACAAAATCTACCATAAAAGACAAAGAAGGACACTATATAATGATTAAGGGGATGATCCACCATAAAGACATAACCATAATAAATATCTATGCACCCAATGACAGGGCTCCAAAATACATAAAAAAAACTCTAACAGCACTGAAAAGAGAAATTGACAGTTCCACAATAATAGTAGGAGACTTCAACACACCACTCTCAGTAAAGGACAGAACAACTAAAAAGAAACTCAGCAAAGATACAGAAGACCTAAAGGACACAATCAGCCAACTGGACCTCATAGACATATATAGAACAATCCATCCAACCGCTGCAAAGTACACATTCTTTTCCAATGCACATGGAACGTTCTCCAGAATAGACCACATCTTAGGCCACAGAGCAATCCTCAACAAGATCCAAAATGCTGAGATAATTCACAGTATCTTCTCTGACCACAATGCCATCAAGGTAGAAATTAACACTAGAAAGAGCAAGGGAAAAAAAATCAAACACATGGAAACTGAATAATAATCTGCTTACACATCAATGGGTAATAGAAGAAATCAGAGATGGAATTAAAAAATTCCTAGAATCAAATGAAAATGAAAACACATCATACCAAAACCTTTGCGACACAGCAAAGGCAGTCCTCAGAGGACAATTTATAGCAATAGATGCACATATCAAAAAAGAAGAAAGGGACAAAATCAAAACATTAACTACAGAACTCAAACAAATAGAAAGAGAACAACAAAAAAAGCCTACAACCACCGGAAGAAAGGAAATAGTAAAGATCAGAGCAGAAATAAATGAAATAGAGAACAGAAAAACAATAGAAATAATCAACAAAACCAAAACTTGGTTCTTTGAAAGAATCAACAAAATCGACAAACCACTGGCCAGACTGACAAAAGAAAAACAGCAGAGGGCACAAATAACCCAAATAAGAAATGAAATGGGGGACATTACAACAGACCCAACTGAAATAAAAAGAATTATAACAGAATATTATGAAAAACTATATTCCAACAAATTTGAAAACCTAGAGGAAATGGATAAATTTCTAGAAACATACGGCCTACCCAAACTACAACAAAGTTATATTGAAAATCTGAACAGACCCATAACAAGAGAAGAGATTGAAAAGGTAATAAAAAAACTCCCAACCAAAAAAAGCCCTGGCCCAGATGGCTTCACTGGAGAATTCTACAAAACATTTACAGAAGAGCTCGTACCAGTTCTACTCAAGCTATTTCAGAGCATAGAAGAGGAAGCAACACTTCCAAATTCATTCTATGAAGCCAGCATAACGCTGATACCAAAACCAGGCAAAGACATCACAAAAAAAGAAAATTACAGACCAATATCTCTCATGAATATAGATGCAAAAATTCTGAACAACATTCTAGCCAATAGAATTCAGTATCATATCAAAAAAATAATACACCACGACCAAGTAGGATTCATACCAGGTATGCAAGGATGGTTTAACATTAGAAAATCCATCAACGTAATCCACCACATAAATAAAACGAAAGAAAAAAATCACATGATCATCTCAATTGATGCAGAAAAGGCATTTGACAAAGTCCAACACCCATTCCTGTTAAAAGCTCTCAATAAAATAGGTATAGAAGGGAAATTTCTCAACATAATAAAGGGCATCTATGCAAAACCAACAGCCAACATCATTCTTAATGGAGAGAGGCTGAAAACATTCCCCTTGAAAACAGGAACAAGACAAGGATGCCCTTTATCACCACTCCTATTTAACATTGTGCTGGAAGTTCTAGCTAGAGCAGTAAGGCAAGAGAAAGAAATAAAGGGCATCCAAATTGGTAATGAAGAAGTTAAACTCTCCCTGTTTGCAGATGATATGATACTATACATAGAAAACCCTAAAGACTCCACGAGAAATTTACTGGAACTAATAGAAAGATTCAGCAGAGTAGAAGAATACATGATATACATTCAAAAATCAGTTGGATTCCTATACATCAGTAAAGAGAACGATGAAAAGGAGATCAGGAAATCAATACCATTTTCAATAGCCCCTAAAAAAATAAAATACTTAAGAATAAATCTGACCAGGGATGTAAAAGACCTATACAAAGAAAACTATAAAACACTGCTGCATGAAATCCAAAGGGATCTACATAAATGGAAAAACATACCATGCTCATAGATAGGCAGACCGAACATTGTGAAAATGGCAATTCTACCCAAAGCAATTTACAAATACAATGCAATCCTGATACAAATACCAACAACATTCTTCAAAGAGATGGAAAAACTAATTATTAACTTTATATGGAAAGGGAAGAAACCCCAAATAAGTAAAGCACTACTGAAGAAGAAGAATAAAGTTGGAGGACTCACACTACCTGACTTGAGTACCTACTATACAGCTACAGTACTCAAAACAGCCTGGTACTGGTACAACAACAGAGATATTGACCAATGGAACAGAATTGAGAACTCAGATGTAAATCCATCCACCTACGGTCACCTGATCTTTGACAAGGGCTCAAAATATATCAAATGGGGAAAAGACAGTCTTTTTAACAAATGGTGCTGGCAAAACTGGATATCCATTTGTAGAAAAATGAAACAGGACCCATACCTCACACCATATACAAAAACTACTTCAAAATGGATCAAAGACCTGAATACAAAGCCTCAAACTATAAAATTCATAGAAGAAAAAATAGGACCAACACTTCAGGCCTTAATACATGGCATTAACAGGATACAGACCATAAACATCAACACAAAAAACCAACAGATAAACTAGATAACTGGGATCTTCTAAAAATCAAACATCTGTGCTCTTCAAAAGACTTTACCAAAAGAGTCAAAAGAGAACCTACAGACTGGGAAAAAATTTCTGGACAGTAAAAGTCAGACAAAGGTCTAATCTCCATAATCTACAAGAAAATCCAACACCTCTACAACAAAAAGACAACCAATCCTATCAAAAAATGGGCAAAGTAAATGAACAGACACTTCACCAAGGAAGACATTCAAATGGCCAACAGACACATGAGGAAATGCTCGCGATCACTAGCCATTAGACAAATGCAAATTAAAACCACAATGAGATACCATCTCACCCCGGCATTACTGGCACGAATCAAAAATACTGGAAATAACAAATGTTGGAGGGGCTGCGGGGAGACGGGAACTCTTATACACTGCTGGTGGGAATGCAAAATGATACAACCATTTTGGAAAATGATATGGCGCTTCCTCAGAAAGCTAGAAATAGACATACGATTCGATCCAGCAATCCCACTCCTAGGAATATATCCTAGAGAAATAAGAGTCGTCACTCGAATAGACATATGCACACCTATGTTCATGGCAGCATTGTTCACAATAGCAAAACGATGGAAACAACCTCGATGTCCATCAACAGATGAATGGATACACAAACTATGGTACATACACACAATGGAGTACTATGCAACGAGAAAGAACAACAATGAATCTGTGAACCATCTCGTAACATGGATGAAACTGGAGGACATCATGCTGAGTGAAATAAGTCAATCACAAAAGGACAAATATTGTATGAGACCTCTATTGTAAAAACCCATGAAAAAATTCACATGCAAAATGTAACAACCGTTGTTGGTTACCAGGGATGGGGGGGGGGGGATACTAAATAGGTAATAGATAAGTGGTAACTTGGGTGAGAGTTGAGATAGTACATAGTACAGGAGAAACTAACACAACCTGCACAAGGAAAGGTCATGGAGGCCCTATAGACACATCCAAACCCCTCGAGGGACTGAGTTGTTGGACGGAGGGCTCTGGGGACCATGGTCTCGGGGAACATCTAGCTGAATTGGCATGACACTACTTATAAAGATAATGCTCTACATTCTACCTTGGTGAGTAGTGTCTGGGGTCTTAAAAGCCTATGAGCGGCCATCTAAGATACTCCACTGGTCTCATCCCTTCGGGAACAAGGGAGAATGACGAGAACAGGATTCAACGAAAAGATTAGTCCAAAGGACTAATTGTCCACAGCTACCAAGGCCTCCACCGGACTGAGTCCAGTACAGCTAGATGGTGCCCGGCTACCACCACTGACTGCTCTGACCAGGATCACAACAGAGGGTTCTGGGCAGAGCTGGAGAAGGATGTAGAGCATAATTTTAACTCCAAAAAAAAGACCAGATTTACTGGCCTAAAGAATACTAGAGAAACCTCAAGAGTGTGGCCCCCAGACACCCTTTCAGCTCAGAGGTGAAGTTACCTTCGAGGTTCGATGTTAAGCCTGGGAATGGACAGCCCAGTAAAACTAAATGGGACTAACGAGGTACAGGAGTCCGGTGACAAGGGCCAGAAGGCAGAGCGGGAGTAGGAAACTGATGATAAGCAACACAAACTGAATAAGGACACTGTCGATGTATTGTGAGATTGTTGACCACTGCTATAGGGCAACATTTGTAGTAACTATTAAACGGGAGGCTGTTTTGTCCTGTAAGCCTTCCTCCTGGGCGAGAATGGCAGCACAATTGGAAGAGCATAGTCAATATCACTTAAATGTGTAAGTAAAAAGTTTTGAAATGGTGTTTAAATAAAATAAAATAAAATAAAAAAATGAGACTAAAGAGGTACAATAGTCCAGTGACAAGGTACAGAAGACAGAAGGGGACAAGGAAGTCCCCTGGTGATAGGGAACACAAGGTGGAGTAAGGATATTCTTGATGTGCTGTGAGATTGTTAACCACTGTCATAGGGCAACATGTGTAGTAACTGTTAAATGAAAAACTATTTTGTTCTGTAAGCCTTCATCTTAAGTGAGAATAACAGCACAGTTGGAAGAGCGTAGTCAATGTCACTGAACTGTGAATGTAGAAATTCTTGAAACGGTGTATCTTTGGCCATCTGTAATTTTCATTAAAAAAAAGGTTGAGAATTTAGAGGCTTAATACGTTGTGGGGTTGTTAACCAATGTCATAGAACAACATGTGTACCACTATTTCATGAGAAACTATTTGCTCTGTAAGCTTTCACCTGAAGTACAATAAAATATATATATAAAAAAAAAAAAGAATTTGGGAACATCTTAGATTTCTATCACATACATTCATGAATCTACTAAAGTTGTGTTTACTAATAATACCAAAGACCTTCTATTTTCAAAGAGCTCTTTCTTCAAAACAATTCTGCTTAACAAACTTAACATCATACTCTTTGAATCTCTTTTCTCTCTTAACTTCTACAATGTTTTTTCTGATTCTTCTAACTTCCTGTTCAGTTTTAGTCATTCTCTTTCAACGCATATTTATTTTTTACCCTTCTACTTTGTAAAGATTCGTTTCCTCTAATATGTTCAGCCATTTACTCTTGTACCCCCCCCCCCGCCCCCGATACACAGATTTGAAAATTCTCAGTTTTATACTACCAGAACTGTACTTTCAAGTGCTAACTTCTTCACCTGGATGGTCCACTGTTACCTCACACTAGTGTTTTAGAGTTCTCCAGAGAAACAGAACTGATGAGAGAGAAAGAGAAAGATTATTAATTTATTTTAAGGAATCAGCTCACAAGATTGTGTTGTGCAGACTGGCAAGTCCAAAATCCGTAGGTCAGGAAGAAAGCTAGAGACTCTGGCAGTCTTATGCTGAAATCCATAGGGCCAGGCTGTGGCCTTAGTATTCCAGTAGACTGCCGAGGTATAGTCTTGAAGCAGAATTCATCTCCTTCAGGAAAATCTCAGTTTTGCTCTTAAGGCCTTCAAGGGAGAGGATGGAGCCTATCCAAATTATGGAGAGTAATCGTCTTTATTTAAGGTCAAGTGATTTAAATGTTGTTGTTGTGTGCCATCGAGTTGATTCTGACCCACAGTAACCCTACAGGACAGAACAGAACGGCCCCATAGGGTTTCCAAGGCTGTAAATCTCTACAGAAGCAGATTGTCACATCATTTTCGCTTGTTGGTGGGTTCGAATTGCCAACCTTTCAGTTAGCAGCAGAGGGCTTAACCACTGTGATACCAGGGCTGCTTGTTTGGAATATAGTAGACTCTTAATAAATGTAGTGAATGATTTTGTAATTTTTATAATTTTTTCGTGTGTTATTGTTAGGTGCCGTTGAGTCAATTCTGACTCATTGCAACCCTATAGGGCAGAGTAAAACTGCCCTGTAAGGTTTCCTATGCTTTAGTGGAACAGATTGCCAGGTCTTGTCTTCTGGAGAGCATATGGTGGGTTCTAACTGCTGACTTTTCAGTTAGCAGCCGAACGCTTAACTAATTGCATAGCAATATATAATTTCAGAGGCTGAATGAAAATTTACTGACCCAGGTTCCTCTAGTATTGGGGGATGGGGTGATAGTTAGGCAGCGGTAATATCTGAAGTAGACAAGCTGTCCTCCCAAATTCTACCTGTCTGTATTGCCTACAAATTAGCCTCTTAGAGTTGGATTACTAAATATATTTTTACTATAAATAAACAGAGAGGAGAGGTTTGCAACTTACTTTTAATTATTCCAATAAGCTCTTTAGGTTGTTTTGCTTTGCTTGCTTCAGCAAATAAAAGGAGGTAGGAGTTGAATAGAAGAAGCAAAAAGAAAAGAAAGGCCTCTCTACCTGTGAATCCTAGGGGAAGGTTTAGAAAAAGCTGCTAAGGTGTAGAATAATGTTCTGATGATAGTGGCGATGCCAGGTTTCTGCTCCTTTGTATCTCACACACTTGAATACATTTGCGGCCCCATATAGATCTGTCATTAATTAATTTGTCATTAAAGAGAACTAAGAATGGTTCAAAATGTACACATCTAGTAAAGTTTTTTCTTTTTCTTAATTTATACCTTCTGCAATTGAACCTTTAAAATTATCACCACATTTGTTATCTCCTATGGCAAGTCAATTTTTTATGAAAGCATTATGAAGCACGATTATAAATACTGTATTTCTATTAAAGAAATGTATTAATAAGGTCTTCTGAGTCTCTCATGTTGGCAAGTATCCTGCAGTGGAACACGGTGATTTCAACTATTTGTTCCTAGAACATGTCACAAAATTGTAAAAAGCTTTTCAGAACTCGTATAAAAATATGATCTCAAATTTAGATCACAGTTTCAAAGATAGGTTTATTAGAGGCTTATTTTAATTCTTGGTTTCATATCTCAGAAAATAATCCAAAGAAGTTTTGTTGTATAAACTGAATGACGTTCTTGAAAGGGATGAGTCTTCATTTCCCAGACACGTTTGCACAGCACCAAATGATTAAAGAACACCCTCCCTTACTGTTGTTCATGGTAGTAATATTTTTTCATGATTCATGTTTAAATTATATCTCCACTTTTTCTTATTAATTTTAAGTCAAATAAAATATCTCATCTAGACTACCTAAATATATAACTTAAAGGCACTATTATTTACTAAAATAAGTGAAAATATGGTTGGAAAGTCACTCTGAAAATAAGGATTTTCAGTTGCTTGTGTCATAAATAAAGTGACCATATTTTAAGAAAAAATGGGAATATGGTATTACTATCACCGTTTTTTTTGGAGAAAATCTGACAGACAATTTAAAATTTAGACTGTCCTGGCAGATTCATGGTGTATGGTTGTCATATCCACAACAGTGACTTTTAGTAGATAACAGAACAAAGGAGAAAAAGTAATTTATCATGTAACTTTAATAAAAATGTCTGATTCTATATTCCTGTTTTAGCAAGTAATTTGCATGGATTGTGAAAATAAATCTATATACATAATGATTGATTTTAAATTACTTATACCACATTAATTTACACAACTAGTGTAGCAAACAAAAACCTCCTGCTGCCCTCTCCTACTCCCTTTTCAATCCATTAAGGTTTACCTCAAGGCTCACTCTTGTTGTCTCTGACCTTGAAATCTATCTCTCAAGTTGCCTCATACACTTGCTATGGCTTGGATTTCCCAGATAGAACTTACATTAACTTGCCAGGGCTGAATTCATAAAATATCTCTAACACCACAGACTAGTTTTCAGACATTTTACAGCTTTGGAAAGTCTATACCATAAAGAATGCTCCCTTTCATTCCAAATCCATTTGCATTTTACTTGTGCCTCAAAGGAGGAACAATCCAAACTGATTAGAATCCGCAGACACTGTGCATAATGAAAAATTAATTGCGTCAATCTTTTCACTGTAGTGGTCTTAACAACTCATTTCAACTGGTCATTTTTCCACCTGCTCACCAGGGCCCAGGCAGCTGAGGCAAGCATATCTCTGACATTTACAGAATACCAATGAAGCTAAGGTCACCAGTACATCATGCAAGTGGGAGCTGAGAATCCTGAAAGACATGTTAGCTGTCTGGATGAGCTAGAACTATTATGTGACAGTGGAGGGTAAATATATGCTATGATAACCCATCTAGACACTGTTTGAATTAACAAAATCAAAAGGAAAAAGTCTAAAGCACCAACAACAAAGATTAGGATAGTGTTTCCTCACTGGAGGTTGAGCATAATATTAAGGTGCTTGCTAAACCGCATTCCTGCCTGCACAATAGGGGCAAGCTATATTGGGGCTTCAGATCAAAACTGTTTGACTAGGATGGACTATGTCTTTACTGCAGGCTATACTGGGGCTTGCCGGGGCTTCAGATCAGGACTGTTTTGACTAGGATTGACTAATTCTTTACTACAGGCTATACCAGGGCTTCCGGGGGACTCAGGTCAGGACTGCTTGACTAGGCTTGACTATTTCTTTACTCTTTTACATTGTTTTAACTTCAGGATATTCTGCAGATAAGGGTCACAAACAAGTCCCAGGAGAACTGGGGCCAGACCACCAGGCAGGCGCAGATAAATCAGAAAATTTATGCCAAGGAAACAAAAGACTCATATCAAGGAACGAAAAGTCTCCGGACTTACCTCAACCGGCGATAGCCGAGCCCATTTCAGAAGCAAAGGGTCCGTCAGTCACTTCCTACTGATTCCTAGCCCTGCCCCACAATGAATAATCACCAAGGAATCGTGCATATGTATAACCGCCTGATTCTGCTAACTCTAACAGTCCCATAAAAGGTGACCCCCGCCCAATTTCAGGGAGCCATCTTGGCTACGCAGGTCCCGGTGAGCTCCTTTCTTGGCCAACTAAATATAGCTTTTACCTTTCCTTAACAACCGTGTGGGCTTTTCCGTTTAGGCAGGCTGCGCCAAGAAGGACCCAGACCTGATCCCTTCCTATTCCGGTTCAGGCGATTACAAAATGCTGCTGACAATGGCGGTAAATCAACAATCCCATGCTAACATCCTCGTAGGCAATTCGATATGGCAGGTGGGGGGTGCTGTCTAATGCATATGCATCAAAATGGGGATTTTACTTTAGAAATAGGGTTATAATTCACTGTACTTTGTAAAATACACATTTTAGTCTTATTACTTTGACAGTACTCTTCATGGTCTTATTGATGAAAATATGCATTAAATTCCTCCTCAGTCAATGTATGAGATTTTATTTTTTAAAGCAAACTCTTACATGTACAGGTTTTCAATAATTTTTCCAGCAAGTTTTGTTTTATGTTATTTTCTGGGTCCTAATACCAAATAAACAAGGTATCGTTTAGGATTAAATTAATTTCAGATGCATTGATGTTCCATTTGTTGTTGTTAGTTGCGTCGAGTTGATTCTGACTAAAATGTGGTCCACAGACAAACCTTCCAGGAGTGAGTTAGAAATGAAAAATCTCTGGTCCCATCTCTGATTTACTGAATTACAATTTGCATTTCAACAAAATCTTCACGTGCTCTAAAGCAGTGCCTCTCAAACTTTAATGTGATAATATATAACTGGAAGACCTGCTAATACCCAGATTCCTGGGCCAACCCCTACACATTATGATTCAGTAGATCTAAGGTGGGGTTCAGGAATTTGCATTTCTAAAAATCTCCCAGGTGATGCTAATAATGTTAGTCTGTGGAACACACTGGGAGTAGCACTGTCTTAAGAAAGTTACTAATAAAATACAGATAAATAAGTGTCTCTGGTTCTCTTCCTTCACGGTTCACAGTATGTCACAATAATGAAATTTTGTTGGTTTAAATATGTTATAAAAATTAAAGAAACAGGCCCACCATTTTCAGTCATCTGTAGGGTAGCAGTGGAAATCTACCTAAAGCAGAAAAATATCTGAAAAAGAATTTTACATTACACAGACACGTTTCCAGGTCTTAACTTTTCAAAGTCATCACACTAATAAAAGGAGGAGAGCATCTTCCTACGACTTACATCCAGGCAGAAATCCAAAGCCTGAAGAGTTTGCCGGACAACCCAGCATTCCATTGAAAGAATACCTAGTAATTTCATTTGCCCATTTCAAAATCTTACAAATGTTTCCTAAAAATGTTAAAAAATTCTAACAATCACATTTCAACAACTCTAGACCCAAAGATTATATAGAGTAGAATAAAAAAAAAAAAAAGAAACAAAAGACTTTTTAAAATAAACACTTAGATGGGATTTGCTATTACAAGAATAATTTTAATATGTAATTATGCTTCATTCCTTGAGAGTTTGTTTATTCAGCATTAGCTTTCCCCTGAGAAAATTACATACTTTCTCTTTCTAGCCCAGAATTAAACTCCTCAATGATACTAAATGTGTATAAAAAGATGGATTTTTAGGAAAACTAAATTAGAATTTATCAGCTTGTAACAGGCCAATAAGGAGCCCTGGTGGCACAGTGGTGAAGCACTTGGCTGCTAACCAAAAGGTTGGCGATTTGAACCACCTGTTACCACAATAGCGCAGATTGGAGCCGCCTGCCACAATAGCCAATTCTGAGACGGGTGAGGTGAGCAGCAAGAGTTTTATTATATATCAATATATAGGAGACAGAGAGGAATGGATTCCTCCAAAAAACCCGTCTCCCCAACTGCAGATCGGCTGAAGGCTTTTATAGGGTCAGGATTATGGGTTTTAGAAGTTTGTGTTAGTTCCCGCTTGAGGTGGTCATGTCTCAGATGAGTTAATCTTTTATGGGTATTCTTGGGGGTTATCTGGTGACATCCTGGTTTTCTTGTCACAAGATGGGTGCTTTGTTCGGTTTTTCATCTTTAGATCATTATCACTTGTTTTCCACCCTCCAAGGAGGAACACCGGTTAATCTTAAACCTTTTGTAGATACTGGAACCGAAGGGAAAGACAAGATCATGAGACAATGTGGCGGTTAGCAATGAGGAGTAAATAATAGTGAGCCGGGCTTATGCAGCCTCTTCCCCACCACTCCCTCCACAGAGAAAGATGTAGTAGTCTGCTTCCTTAAAAGTTACAGCCTTGGGCACCCTATAGGGCAGTTCTACTCTGTCCTACAGGGTCACTATGAGTCAGAATCGATTTATCAGCAACAGGTTTAGTTTGGTTTTATTATGCCTGCAGGTGTGTACAATTTCTGAAAAAAATATATTTTAAGTCTCTATTTACAAAAGATAAAATATACTGATACATTTCTTTCAAATAGTAATACATATCACAAAATAGAAAACCCATCAATTATGTTAGTTAACAGCTCAAGTCCTCAGATTTTTGTTTTTGCTTTTTTGTTTAATAGACACAAGTACAGTTTATTTTCTTTCTCATTTTCACAATTCTCACAATCGTTGCTATGTTTGAGCCTATTGTAGCAGCCACTGTATCAGTTCATCTCATTAAGGCTCTTCCTCTTTTTTGCTGACCCTTACTTTATCAAGCATAATATTCTCTTGGGCCTGGTCCCTCCTGATTACATGTCCAAAGTCTGTGAGACAAAGTCTTGCCATTGTCGCTTCTAAGGAGCATTCTGGCTGTACTTCTTCCAAGACAGAAATGTTTGTTCTTCTGGTAGTCCATGGTATATTCAATATTCTTCACCAGCACTATAATTCAAAGACATTGATTCTTCTTTGTCTTCCTTATTCATTGTCCCACTTTTGCACCCATGTGAGGTGATAGAAAACACCATGGCTTGGGTCAGGCCCACGTTTGTCCTCAAAGTGACATCTTTGCTTTTTAACACTTTAAAGAGTTCTTTTGCAGCAGATTTACGCAATGCAACATGCCATTTGATTTCTTGACTGCTGTTTCCATGGACATTGATTGTGGATCCAAGTAAAATGAAATCCTTGACAATTTCATTGTTTTCTCCGTTTATCATGATGTTGCTTATTGGTCCAATTGTGAGGATTTTGGTTTTTTTTTATGTTGAGGTGTAATCCATACTGAAGGCTGTGGTCTTTGATCTTCATCAGTAAGTGCCACAAATCCTCTTCCGCTTTCAACAGGCAAGGTTGTGTATTCTGCATATCACAGGTTGTTAGTAAAGCTTCCTCCGATCTTGACGAGTTCTTCTTCACATAGTCCAACTCTGAGTTATTTGCTCAGCATAGACATTGAATAAGTATGGTGAAAGGCTACAACCGTGATGCACTGTAAGAAGGTGTTCTGCTATAGAGTTACGTTTATGTATTTTCTCGCCAGTGTAGTCCTTCTAAGTGATCCGGGCTTCTTAAGTGAGACACTCAGGGTCATATGTGAATAAGCGGAGGTTTTTTGTTGTTTCCTGTGCACCAGATAGCATAATCCAGGTCACATTGTTTATGATGACCATGTTTATTCTTGCCCAAAAACCCTGCATTCCAAGGCTCTGAGTCAAGTGTCTTTGTAGTTATCCTTTTTCCGTCAGGCCGAAAGAAGAGCCACCTGGCAAGCTGGAGCTTCAAAAAAATGCTCCTCTCTTTCGAAGAATGCAATAAACACTGATTAGAGAGTAGAGTCTTCTCTCTAAAATCCAGCATAGTGTGACTGTGAAGTACTTTAATCTATTTACATAGGTAGCATATGTAAATTTGTTTCCCTTTGAAGGCTTAAATACTTAATTTGAATAAACAATGAATGACCCAGGGAACTAGTATAGGCCTTTTTGGGTACATGCACATAATCACTAGCATCTTGTACCTGGTTATATTCATTCATTCATGTATTCCTTCATGTAAATACACTGTGGCATATTACATGAGGTAGATCATGAAGCATAGTCTCCAAGAAACCCAGAAGGGATAAGGTTGAGAGCATAAGTAGAGAAACTAAACTTAGGCAGAAAGACACACACTTCTTTTTTTATAATACGAAAATAGGTGGGGGTTAATGGTGCTTGTAAATTTATAAGTTTGCTAACAGAAAGCCTAGGGGATTCACACTTGACAGCTTCTATTTTCTCAGGGAAGTAAGACGCATTGTCTGTGTCTGAAACAAAGGGTTTAGGGATAAAAAAGAGTGTGGCTAAAGCAGTTCTTGGTCCCACCCTTGCTCATAGGGTGTGACTCTCTACTTTCTACTTTATATCAATATATGTTTCCTCGTACCACACTGCAAATGTGCATTTCCCAAAGACACTTCTTTGTGCTATTCAGAAGTAGACAAAGAAATTTCAGTGAACAATAAAAATATGTGGACAGCCGTTCTTGATAAGCACGTCACAAAGAGTAGAGCAGTTCTGATCTTATGCTCATCAGGACGCTTCTACATTACCCCTTGTCTTTCATGATCACATCAGCTTTCTTCTATGCATTGTGCACGTGGAAAACAAAATAGAACAGAATAAAACAAACCAACACACACCAAAGATTCCTTTGCCAAATAAATTGAGAGTTGAAAAACTGATTAATTTAATTACAGTTTGATTCTTTCTTACACTTTTAACTAGTAATCAGTGATTTGACAGAAAAAAGTCTTTTTAACATTACATATGCTATTTCCTTACCAATTTTTGAAATGCCAACCATGGCCACAATCTCAGGATTTAAGTACATGATGAGCTAGAGAAAGTTCCACAAAGGTTCAGTTTTATCCTTATTCCCTGCTCACAGTTGATTCTGTTACAGCTTCTTACCCTTTTTTAAAGATCATTGTTCTAAATCTAAAATATATTTTGAAGGCCAATTAGATTAAGGCTCTATGGTCTTACTATTAAGGTATTTAAAGGGCATATGTATGTTGAAATCTTCTTTTGCTGTGCTGTTGTTACTGTTGTTAGATACACATAGTTTCTTAAGAAATTTCATCTAGACCTTGATTATGTATATTTCCTATTCATTGTAGTCAAGTAATTTGCCAAAATACACATTCACACACTAGACATTCATGATTACAAAGGACCCATAAAATCCATTGAGTAATAAATCCAACTTTTATGTGTATTTCACACACTGCCTGTTTAATAACGAAAACCTTTGATAAAACACAAATGTGTCTGATTACGCAAATTGTGGATTATGTGAAAATTGCCACTTTTAAGCTACTAGAATTGTGGTTATCAATACTTGTTAAAGCAAAAACAATTCTGTCTTAATTATTTATCATGTTACAAATATATCTTGAATATTGTATTTAATTCTATACATCATATTTAAAAAGCATTTCAGAAGTGTGCCCGGTTGTGGTGATTAGAGTGGTGAATGTTCTAAAACCACACTATTAAAAAACAAAGAAACTGGGGGCAACAAGACTTGAAAGAGAAAACTAGAAACCCTGTCATATGAGGGGAAGTGGACATATACTTAGAGTAGCTTCAAAAGACAGATATGCAATTCATAGACTAAAATTAAGTGGAAATGGATTTTTTTTAACCTCAGCACAATGGATGTTTTTCTCAATTTGAAGTTTTCCAAGATCAATTGAGTAGGTGACTGCTGCCACTAGAACTGGCCAAGCAGAGCAGATGGTGAATCATTTTTTGCCTCCCTAAAAATGAGGGAAACCCTCAATGAGATGGACTGGCACAACGACAACAATGGACTCAAACATACTAATGATCATGAAGATGGCACAGAACCCAAAAGGTTTCATTCTGTTATAAATAAGGTTGCCATGTGTTGCAGCCAACTCAAAGGCAACAAGCTAGCACCTGTCCTGCAGATTCAACATGGGCTTTATCTTCTCCAAAACATCTTGACTGATCTCACAATCTAGGTTGGATACTCCTCCTAAATTTTAGTTGTAAAAGTGTTTAAAGTTCTTTAATATAGGCTCTGTTTAATTACATGCTACCCCTGTTAGCCCACAATTTTTTAAGCATAGTGACTTGAAGGAAACCCTGGTGACATAGTGCTTAAGAGTTCGGCTGCTAACCAGAAGGTCAGCAGTTTGAATCCACCAGGCACCCCTTGAAAACCCTATGAGGCAGTTCTACTCTGTCCTATAGGATCTCTGTGAGTCGGAATTGACTGGACGGCAATGGGTAATAGTGACTTGAATACTAGTATCTAGCATGGGAGCACATGTGAAAGAACGGTTCACTGAAAAGATTTCTACGCATAAAATAAGAATTGATTACCTACAAGGAGTCACCTGATAGGTCAGCTGAGAACAGCCTCTTCTCTTCTCTTGAGGATCTCTTATATGTTTGTCTATGGTACTGTCGCTTATTTTGATCTTGCTTATTGATCTCACGTGGCAACTCATTGATGACTCTGATGAAGAGACTGGCCCCACATAACAAGAGAAGAAATTGCAGTCATTAAGAACTATGGTGAGCTATGGCTGCTAACCAAAAGATCTGTGGTTCGAATTCATCAGACGCTCCTTGAAAATCCTATGGGGCAGTTCTACTCTGTCTTATAGAGTTGCTATGAGTCGGAATTGACTCGACTGCAACAGGTTTGGTTTTGATTTGCTATAAACCAATAGCTATTATCTCACCAAAGTGATGTATCTTTAGAATGTTCCTGGCAAATACTGGCTCCTTTCTGCTAAACTTTTGTGGATAATTCAAGCCTTCTCCTCCCAAAGCATCAAAGATAATCCTCATTCAGACATTTAGGTTGTAATCATAATAAATGAAATCCTGTAATTTTGAGATGTACAGAAGACTGAGTGAAGTGGGGAGAACATATAGCTCTTGACCAGTAAAAATTCCCCTCCTTTCTTCCTGAAATTTTATTTATATTCAATAACAATTGTTTGTGTTATAAATATTTCTGGTGGTTAATTTTATTTGTCCACTTGACTAGCTATGGTACCCAGTTATTTTGTCAAACATTCATCTAGGTGTTGCTATGAAGGTATTTTGTAGCTGCAATTAACATTTATAATCAACTCTAAGTAAAGGAGATTACCCTTGATAATATAGGTGGGTCTCATCCAATCAGTTGATGACTTAAAAGCAAAAACTGGTATTTTGGGGGAAGAAAAAAATCTGCCTGAAGGATGTAACATAGACGTCCAGCCAGAGTTTTCAGCCTGTGCTTACCCTGTGGATTTTGGACTTCCCAGTTCCCACAATGATGTCAGCCAATTTCTTGAAATCTCTGTCTCTGTCTCTCTCTCACACACACAAACACTCAACTACTATGGGGTCATTATAAGCTGGAATACACTCAATGGCAGCTAACAAACAACAACATAGAGAAAGAGATTTCTTATAGGTTCTGTTTCTCAGAGTCCTGACTAATACAAGATTGCATATATGGGTGTCATGGATTGAATTTTGTCCCCCCAAAATATCTGTCAGCTTGGCTGGGTCATGATTCCCAGTATTGTATGATTGTGTACCATTTTGTAATCTGATGTGAGTTCCTTATGTGTTGTAAACTCTATCACTATGATGTAATAAGATAGATTAGCGGCAGTTATACCGATGAGGTCTACCTACAAGATTAGACAGTGTCTTAAACCAATCTCTTTTGAGATATAAAGGACAGAAATGAGCAGAGACACAGGGGAACATCATACCACCCAGAAAGCATTGCTGGGAGCAGAACGTGTCCTTTGGACCTGAGGTTCCTGCACTGAGATGCTCCCAGACCAAGGGAAGTCTGATGCATCGCAAGGACCTTCCTCGAGAGATGACAGAGAGAGAAAGGTAAACTTGTTTCTGGTATTCTCTGCTCAGCCAAAATCCATCTGACATCAGCAATGATATCGTTCATTCCATATTCTTTTCTGAATCCAGCTTGAATTTCTGGTAGTTCTCTGTTGATGTACTGCTGCAACTGTTTTTGATTTATCTTCAGCAAAATTTTACTTGAATGTGATACTAATAATATTGTTCAATAATTTCCACATTCTGTTGGATCACCTTTTTTTGGAATGGGCACCAACTTGGATCTTTTTAAGCTGGCTCATCAGGTAGCTGTCTTCCAATTTCTTGTTATGGACAAGTGAGCACTTCCAGCTCTGCATCCGTTTGTTGAAACATCTGAATTCATATGCTGTCAATTTTGGGGGCCTTATTTTGCCAATGCCTTCAGTGCAGCTTGGACTTCTTCCTTATGCTGTCTCCATAACATTCACCAATTCTTTTAGGTACAGTGACTCTGTGTATTCCTTCCATCTTCTTTTGATGCTTGCTGCATCGTTCAATATTTTGCCCACAGAATCCTTTAATATTACAACTCGAGGCTTGAATTTTTTCATCAGTTTTTTCAGCTTGAGAAATGCTGATCATGTTCTTCCCTTTTGGTTTTCTAACTCCAGGTCTTTGCACATTTTATTATAATACTTTACTTTGTCTTCTTGTGCTGCCCTTTGAAATCTTCTGTTCAGCTCTTTCACTTCATCATTTCTTCCTTTAGTTTTAGCTACTCTACTTTCAAGAGAACTTTCAGAGTTTATTTTGATATTTTGGTCTCTTCTCTTTCCTTTTTAATGACCTTTTCCTTTCTTCATGTATGATGTCCTAGTTTTCATCTCACAACTCATCCAGTATTCAGTCATTAGTGTTTAATGCATCAAATCTATTCTAGTGTTGGTCTCTAAATTTAGGTGGATATACTCAAGGTTATACTTTGGCTCTCATGGACTTGTTTTAATTTTCTTCAACTTCAGCATAAACTTGGATATGAGCAATTGATGGATTGTTCCACAGTTAGCCCCTGACCTTGTTCTGACTGATAGTATCGAGCTTCTTCAGCATCTCTTCCCACAGATGTAGTCAATTCCTGTGTATACCATCTGGTAAGGTGCACATGTATAGTCACCGTTTATGTTGTTGAAGAAAGGTTTTTGCAATGAATAAGTCACTGGTCTTACAAAATTTTTTTAAAGTGTACTTTAGATGAAGGTTTACAGAACAAACTAGTTTCTCATTAAACAGTTAGTACATATATTGTTTTATGACATTGGTTAACAATCCCATGACATGTCAACACTCTCCCTTCTCAACCTTGGGTTCCCTATTATCAGCTTTCTTGTCCCCTCCTGCCTTCTAGTCCTTGCCCCTGGGCTGTTCTGCCCCTTTAGTCTCATTTTGTTTTATGGGCCTAATTTTTGACTGAAGGGTGAACCTCAGGAGTGACTTCATTACTGAGCTAAAAGGGTATCTGAGAGCCATACTCTTTGGGTATCTGACAGAGACCAGTAAGTCCAGTCTTTTTTTGTGAATTAGAATTTCGTTCTACATGTTTCTCCAGCTCTGCCCAGGACCTTCTGTTATGATCCCGGTCAGAGCAGTCAGTGGTGGAAGCCGGGCACCATCTTGTTCTACTGGACTCAGTCTGGTGGAGGCTGTGGTAGATGTGGTCCATTAATCCTTTGGACTAATATTTCCCTTGTATCTTCAGTTTTGTTCATTTTTCCTTGCACCTGAAGGGGTTAGACCAGTGGAGTATCTTAGATGGCTGCTCACAGGCTTTTAAGACTCCAGATGCTACTCACCAAAGTAGAATGTAGAACATTTTCTTTATAAACTTTGTTGTGCCAGTTGAGCTAGATGAGACTACAGTCCCCACAGCCCTCTGCCCAGCAGTTTGGTCCCTCAGGGAGTTTGGATGTGTCTATGGAGCTTCCATGACTTTGCCTTATACAAGTTGTGCTGTCTTCCCCTGTATTGTGTACTGTCTTACCCTTCACAAAAGTTACCACTTATGTATTGTCTGTTTAGTGTTTTTCCATCCCCACCTCCCCCCGATAACCATCAAAGATTGTTTGTTTTTGTGTGTAAACTTTTTCATGAGTTTTTACAGTAATGGTCTTACGCAATATTTGTCCTTTTGTGATTGACTTATTTTACTCAGTATAATGCCCTACAGATTCATCCATGTTATGAGATGTTTCAAAGATTCATCACTGTTCTTTATCGTTGTATGTATGTACCATAGTTTGTTTATCCATTCATCTGTTGATGGGTATCTAGGTTGTTTTATTCTGGATAACTACTGGAACCATCCTGTCCTGTTTTTGTGTATATTTTGATATTGTCTACCATCTTTGAGACTTTCGGTGTTATTTTCTTCGTTTATTGACTGTAGATTTGTTTGTTTCGTCCTGCTTTTTTTGTCTTATTTGGTTATGTCCGAGCAGGTGGGCTGTGTGTTCTTTGTTTTTTGCTTATCTGTGGGTACGATCTTTTTCACCTCCTTGTTCAATAGGCAGGGCCAGTCACTCATCTATGGTGCAGCAGGGCAGGTCCAGCTGAAGGGGAGTGGCTGGGATGGGTTGTTTGTGGAACATACTGGGTCCTACAGGGCAGACCAGGAATCAGTGCAGGGCAGGTTCCGGTAGGCCATGCTTGTGCTGCTCAGGGGAGTGACGTTCAGCTCATTGTGTAGGTACGCAGGAAGGAGGGGGGAGGTTGTGATGTGTAGAACTAAGAGGGTATGGGAAAGAAGAGAGAGAGCAGAGAGAAACAGGAGCCAAAAACAAACAAATAAAAATACAAACAAACACACACACACACAAAGAGTGCTAAGGGAGCTTGCTGTTGGAGTGGAGAGACAAGACACCAAGAAATGGAGAAAAACAAAAAGGAAAAAAAAGAAAAGAAAAGAAACAGAGAAAAATAAAAATAAATAAAAATTAAAAATTAAAAAAAAGACCCCCGGGATATCACTGGTGCAACTGCGAAGACCTAGGAAGTGGCTCCAAGGCCGCAAAAGACAGCCTGACTAGTAGGGGCAGAGGTGTCACATAGCACCAGGTATTCAGGAGACAGGAAAAGAAGATAAGTGTAGAGAGATAATAAACTGAGAAATGAAGAATGACAAAAAGGAAAAAAAGAGAAATGACCCCAGGGATTCCACCAGTGTGGCTGCGAAGACCAGAGAAGTGGCTCCCAAGCCAGGCAGTACACTCCAGCTAGAAGGGGATCCCAGGCCATGAAAAGAAAAAGAAAAAAAAAACAAACAAAAAAGACAAAACAAAACAAATAAACAAACAAAAAAGAGAAACAGGCCCCAGTGATCCCACTAGCATGGCAGTACAGACCAGGGAAGCAGTTCCCCAGCTGAGCAGCACTTCACATCTTTTCAAGAAGGAGAAACACTGGCACATGGAGCCAAGTGTTCAAGAGAAAGGAGGGGGAAGTGGTGAGAGGCAGGGATGAAGCCAAAAGAATCAGAGAAAAGTAACACCAGCAACAAAACAATGGCACTGGTGTAGCCAGCCAATGTGGGCAAGGCGAATCCAAGCAGCACAAGGCCAGAGCTGGTGTCTCCCGGTCAAGAGACTGTGGCCCTTGGGAAGCGGCAGAGGCCAAGTGGGGGGAAGAAGGGTGGGGGGTGGGAAAGCATATATTGCTGGTTACCAGGTGCTCTGTCTCCTGCTGGAAGCTCCGTGAAGCTGGTTTCCCATACTCCCTGTCTGCCAGTCTCTGATGTGGGCAGGGCAAAACCAAGCAGCACAGACCCTGCACTTCCTGTCCAGCCAGGCAACCACAGCCAGCTAGGAAGAGGTGGAGGCCGAGTACGGGGGAGAAAGATGAGGGGTGGAAAAGCACATATTGATGGTTACCAGTTGTTCTGTCTCCTACTGGGAGTTCTGTGAAGCTGCTTTCCTGTTCTCCCTGTCCACCAATCTCTGGCAGGAGTCCAAGATGGTGAATCCATGCTACGTTAGCTGATAGGGGACCTCCACACCTATCTCTCCTTGCTCTCCGTTCTCTGTGAGTTTCTTATTCCATTCAATGCTTGTCTGAGTTATTTATCTCTTCATTAAGATACTTAGGGTCTCAAGATTGAAGTTTGCCTCTGTTTTACCTACTATTTCGGGTCTTTGCTGTGGAGGGATGCCGTGGTGATCGTGTCTATAGTGCCATGTTGGCTTTACCTCCTGGTCTTACAAAATTTTTTCTTGCAATCTCTGGTGTCGTTTCTATCACCAAGGCCATATTTTCCAGCTATTGATCCTTCTTCTTTGTTTCTCACTTTGGCATTCCATTCACTAGCAATTATCAATGCATTTTGATTGCATCTTTGATCAATTTCAGATTGCAGATATTTGTAAAAATCTTCAATTTTTTCATCTTTGGCATTAGTGGTTGTCTTAGAGCTTTGACTCTGAAGCTCTGAGCTCATCTTTCTTTCACCACTTTGTCTAGTGAAAGTAGGACCAACCAACCAGCTTCTTTTTACTTGTCATTATGACAAAATTATAGAAAGGCATCGAACATGTAATTACACAGAGCCTTGCCTCTCACCAATACCTGATCTATTGGTGGTAATATTTTGCGTATTTCCATTGCCACCTTACACTACAGATTAGGAGTGCCCTTTTTACTACAGGAAGCAAAGTCATCTACATCTTTAAGACTAACTAGACTTGAGAACCAATTTAGAAAAATCATCCTTACAATTTTGTTTCTTTAGAAACACTCCAGGTACCAGATATCTTAGGCTCTAGAGAAGCAAAACCAGTGAAGCATCTCTCTCTCTCTCTCTTTAACTGAACCCATTGGCACTGAGTTGATTCCAACACACAGTGACCCTACAGGACAAAGTAAAACTGCCCCATAGAGTTTCCAAGGAGCTGCTGGTGGATTCTAACTGTCCTTTCGCTTAGCAGCTGTAACTCTTAACCACTGTGCCAGAGAGAGAGAGAGAGAGAGCGATCAAAGAAATGGCTCATGTGGTTTCAGAGACTGGAAAGTCCCAAATCTGTGGGTCAGGCTGGAGGCTTCTCCTGACTCACTTAGCTGCAGAGGCTGGCAAACCCAGGATCCAGACTAGGGAGGCTGACAATTCCCAAGATCAACAGGTAAGGTGCTAGCTCTGTCCCAAGAACCTGAATTCAGATGAACAGGAGCCAGCTGCAGGATCCACAGCAAGCAAAAGCCAGCAAGGCTTGCCAGAAAGTCCACTTATATTGGATGCAGGCCACACCCCCAAGGAAACTCCCTTTCAATTTATTGGCTACTCACAGCAGATCCCATCATGGAGTTGATCACATTATATCAAATCTCATCATGAAAGTGATTACATCATTATACCACTGCCAAACTACATCATAATGGCCAAACCACTGAGAATTATGGCCCAGCCATGTTGACACACAACCTTAGCCATCACAGTATTTGATGTGTAAATTTGAATAATAGTTGTATTAACTGGTCTTTCTTGTAGCCATAGGGATATTGTCCTTATCACTGACAGCTTAGACTTCTGGATTGATCTTGAAATGGTCTTGATGATGAATGTGAAACTTTCCTCTTCAATTTGTCATTCCTGGCATAGTAGACCTTAAGCTTGTCCAATTCAAAATTGCCGATACCAGTCCATTTCAGCTCACTAATGCCTGGGATATAGATTTTTATGCATTCTTTTTCATTTTTGATGACTTACGATTTTCCTAGATACTTCATACTTTCCACATTCAGATTATTAATGGATTGAGTGTTTGCAGCTGTTTCCTCTCATTATGAGTCGTGCAAAATCAGCAAATAAAAATCCCAAAAGCTTTCCCCCATCCACATCATTAAGGTTGACTCTACTTTAAGGAGGCAGCTCTTCCGTAGTTGTCTTTTCAGTGCCTTCCAGTCTGAGAGGCTCATCTTCTAACGCTATACCAGACACTGTTCCTCTGCTATTCATAGGGTTGTCATTGGCTAATGTTTTTTTAGAGGTGAATCACCAGGACCTTCTTCCTATTCTGTCTTAGTCTGGAAGCTCTGCTGATCTAACCTGTACACCATGGATGACTGCGGTGAGATTAATTACTTTTGTGTGTGGCCTTTCTAGCCATGGTTTTGTAACTCCCACCCGGGTGATTGTGTGATAGGGTAATTGTGGCCTGCCGAGGGGATTGGTCAGTTTTGCCTTAAAAGAGAGCCAATTCCAGAGCAGAGAGGGAGAGCCCACCACCACCAAAGAAGGAGAGATCTGCAGCAGAGACCCACAGGAGACAGCGCAGTGGTCTTCCCAGCCCATGGATGGAGAAATCTCAGTGCCTTTGTGCAGAGACTGGGGGCCAGGGAGAAGTCTATGCCTGGCCCATGAATTTGGGGCTTGCCAGCCTCCACAACTACGTGAACCATTTCCTTTATGTGGTTCGTGAGTTCTGTGAGACGTTGCAGTGAATTAGGAAACCCAAAGTCAAGAAAGAGTACGAGAGGGAGTAGTTGATGTTAGAGATGATGGAGTGACTTAGCAACTTGGAAAAGTTAGACATATGGGATATCTTTAACCTCCACCTCATAGGAAGCAGTTTTGTGCTGACCCTTATAAAAGAAATTATTTGTTTAGTGGCCCTGCTGGTATTTGAAATGTCAGTGGCATAGCTTCCAGCATTACAGCAACATGCAAGCCACCACAGTATGATAAACTGTCAGACGAGGGGTGTATTGACTTTACTGCCAGCTAGCATATTCAATAGATTCTCTTAAGATAAACTCTCAAAATTATTCCTCCCTCAGTCTTTCTATCTTAGTAAAGGCCTCTAATTCTAGTAGTCTTTCTTGATTCCTCATTTGCTTCTATCTCTTGCATACATGCAGAGTAGAACTGCTCCGTAGGGTTTCTTGGCTATAATCTTTATGGAAGCAGATTGCCAGGACTTCCCTCTGTGGTGCTGCTGGATGGGTTCAAACCATCAACCTTAGGTTAGCAGTGGAGCACAATCTGTTTGTACCATCCTTGGGCACAAGGAAAACTTTAACACTCTCCTTTGGCTTGGTTAGCGGAGATATCTAAGGCATTTTGCCACCATTATGCTGCATATGGGAACATGGAAACGATCTGTTGTGGTGGTAAATGTGACTTCTCCTTATATGTCTCGGGCAGATATTTTCTCAGGTCTCGCTTCATGCTGTATGTAGAAAAGCTGTAGTGATCTACTAGTCCATGAGGCTTGTCTCCAGTCAGAGAGGACAAGTTTTTCCCTGCTCACCAATCCTCAAATTTTTTTGAGATTCTATTACAGAAAACTTAGTTGAGACAATTGTTGCTTTCCCTCTATTTCTCCTTCAACAAGTCCAGGGAATTTACTAGTTAATACTTAGCTGCTAATCACATATTCCTTCTTCTGGGGAAATGTTTTTAAAGCCCCAAATATGGGAACTAAAGACATTCAAAAAAATTTTGAATGTATGCCTAAGCTATGAGTTTCAAGGAGCTATTTGAAAAGGAAAGGCCATTTAGCTGAGTTCTGAAGTTCTGCATTTACTCTGAAGCATCACTATTCTGAATTGTGACAGTCTGATATCTAATTACTCAAGTAAGCATAGCAGTATCAAGAAATACCAAAGGGAAAAATAGTTGTTATCATAAAATGGAGCCTCCTACAAAAGTGACTCATGAAAAAGTAACCTAATTCTGCATATTTAAGTCTTGTATTAACAGCAGAATGGATCCTCTCTCTTGCTCCCACTCTCACTCTTTCTCTCTTTCTCCGTTCTTTCACTGTTTCACCCTTGCTTTCTCTAAAATTGCACTCATTATCCAGCAAGTTCTTCCTAGTGTAAACAATGTGTTACTTACTATGTTTTTAGTTGTGGATGAATGGCTTCCAACTCATGGAGACCCCATGTGTGCAGGGTAGAACTGCTTCATAGGGTTTTCAAGGCTGTGACCTTTCAGCCTGTCTTCCAGTTTTCCTCAGGATGGATTGAACCACCAAACTTTGCAACTAGTAGTGCAGCACTTAACTGCTTGTGCCACCCAGCTGCCATTGCTTACTGTAAACAAACCAGCAAAAAACCAAACATGTTGCCTTCAAGTCAATTCTGACTCACAGTGACCCTATAGGATAGAGAATAACTGCCCCATAGGGGTTCCAAGGCTGTAAACCTTTACTGGAAGCAGATTGCCACATCTTTCTCTGACCTTTCCGTTCGCAGCCTAGTACTTTAACCACTGCACCACAGGTATTAAAACGCTTAAAGATTCTTTGAGCACCAGGACTCTGAGAATATACAATTTTGGTTCTAAGTTTTATACATTCAAATTTTATTAATTTGGGGGAGGGAGGTAATTTATTTTATTCCCAAGCATTTTAAGTCTTGGAAATACAGTCTGTAGTAATTGACAAGCTGACAAACCACCACTCTGTCAGTTTTTTGTACTATGGTAGCTCCCATGTTGCTAGGATGCTGGAAGCTATGCCACCAGTATTTCAAATACCAGCAGGGTAACCCATGGTGGAGAGGTTTCAGCTGAACTTCTAGATTAAGAGACACTAGGCAAAAATGCCTGGTGATCTACTTCCAAAAATTAGTCAGTGAAAACTCTATGGATCCAAACATAATATTGAGCAATACAGTGCTAGAAGATGAACCCCCTAGGTTGGAAGACACTCAAAATACACAGTAACAGCAGCAATAGACTCAAGCATACCAACACTTGTGAAGATGGAGCAGCACTGGGCAATATTTGATTCTGTCGTGCATGGCATCACTATGAGTCAGAGCCAACTCAATGGAAACTAACAGCAATAACTGACAATCTAAAACTAACGTGCTAGGCTAGGGAAAATCACAGGAGCACTGGTTGCGCAGTGGTTAAGAGATCAAAACTTTTTTTTTTTTTTTTTCAGTTTAGGGAAAGTCACTAGGTGGAAGTGACTTAATGTTTCATATATATCAAAACCAAGAAATAGGTCAAACTAGCATCTGGAAATATTATATTGGATTTCCAAACTATGCATTCAGCCGTTTTGATTGTTTATTTCCAAGTTTCCCTAAATGTACAAGTTCTAAGCCCTTTACATTTTCATCCTCATATCTAAAAAAAAAATTTCTCCAGTTTCTTTGTATTGAGGAAATTCAACATTTCTGATCTGAAAACTTGATTTTTGTGAAACAAATGTATACAAAAACCAAAACCAAACTTGTTGCCATTGAGTAGATTCCGACTCATAGCGACCCTATAGGACAGAGTAGAACTGCCCTATAGGGTTTCTAAAGAGCGGCTGGTGGATTTGAACTGCCCATCTTTTGGTTAGCAGCCAGATGCTTAACCACCAACACCCACCAGGGCTCCATAATGTATAACATATATAGAGAGAGGTATAGAAATAAATATAGATGTAAGTATAGATAGATGCATGTCTTAGTTTCTTAGTGCTGCTGTAACAGAAATACCACAAGTGGGTGGCTTTAATGAACAGAAATTTTATTTTCTCACAGTATAGGAGCTAGAAGTGTGAATTCAAAGCACTGGCTCTAGGGTAAGGCTCTTTCTATGTCTGCTCTGGGGGAAAATCCTTGTCTCAGCTTCTCTACTCCTGGTTCCTCAGTTTCTTAACAATCTCCATGTGGAGCTTTCCCCCATTTGTGTTATTGCTTCTCTGCCTGGTCTACTCTTTTTAGATCTCAAAATGATTAGGTTTAAGGCACACCTTACGCTGATATGACCTCATTAACATAACAAAGAAAGTCTTGTTTTCAAATAGGATTACATCCACAGGTATAGGGATTAGGATTCCAAAACATATTTTGGGGTGACACAATTAAATCCATAACAATATATAAAACTGTGGAACACTTATTTATTAGTTGCACATGAAATATATGAAAAAAGCACTTTTTCTTCTTTTATCATTTGTAATGAAGATGCTGGACTTTTGCATCAAGAGTTTTTTAGAAGTGAGTCAAAGAAACACAAAAAATAATAGGTATGCCAGCTTTTTTCAGTGGAACCATGCAGCTGTGTATCATATGTTTACCTGCAACAAACAAATTGTATGTCATGAGAGAAGAGAGACAAAATCTGGCTAAATCAAATGAGCCACCTTACCCAGTAAAAATCACCTGAAAAAAATCCATTCGTGAAGCTGGGCCACATTGATTAGAATTAGAAAACTAATTTGTCAAAATCTTTTGTTGGCCTAATTCAGTTTATTTTTCTGCCTACATCCCAAAGCTTCGAAATATATAGATATTAGTCTTGAAACACAGTTCTCTAAAGCTCTATATATATTAGTTTCTTAGTGCTGCTTTAACAGAAATACCACCAGTGGGTGGCTTTAACAAACAGAAATTTTATTTTCTCACAGTTTAGGATCTAGAAGTCTGAATTCAGGGCACTGGCTCTAGAGTAAGGCTCTCTCTGTCTGCATTTAGATTTAAATGTTGCAGTTTATGATTTAAAATTTCACAATTCAATATCAGTTATCCCCAAATAAATGAAAAACACATGGACTTATAACCTAAGAAGATTTTCTTATCAAAGTAATAAATAGTTTTGACTATTTGTTTTTCCTATAAATTATGTATTTTTTTTTAATTTGAAAAATATATAACTAATACATTATCAACATTTGCCATTGGCCAATATATCATCTTTCTAAAGATAAAATACTAAAAAATACATCCTGGACCATATACTTGATCACTCTTTCAAATTTGAGATAAAATTTCTTAAAAAGAAAGAATAAAATGAGGCAAAGAAACTCTAAAAGTAAATTATTATCTCTGAGTACATTTTTTTTTTTCTGTTTGGAAATGATTTGTGATCAACTTAACCACATAGACTATTTCTAGTTCTATCTGTCTATCTATCGATCATCTACCTATCTTTAACATCTCACTCTATAGTTGTCTTTTGCTTACAGGAAAGCAGTAGTCTAGACATATCAAATATAAACACAAACAATAGTCCATTACTTGCACGTTTTTAAAAGCAGTGTTTTTAATGAGTAATTATAAGTTTCCGGAACCATATTCTATGGTATATTCTATATAATATAAGCACTATGTTATAAAAGTTTAACTCTGACCTTCTTCAAATATTTTAAAATAGTAGCACTTACAATTACAGGTTTTACCCATTACCCCTTCAGCATATCTAGGAGGGAGACATAAACTGACATCCAGTTTCTTTTTGGTTTCCTGAAATCTCCTTTACTTCTCTTCCTCCTCCACATGATTTAATAGTCATGTTTTCAGATTCAAGACAGTTGTTCTTTGTGCTAATATGACCAGGCGCATCAAGAAACTATTGCAGAATCTGTTTGTGTTTACTATTGCTGTGGCATTAAAAAAATACTGAAAATTTTACTAGCTCAGATATTCCCATAATCCAGGACACATGGTATTTTAAATCTCATCATTGGACTCATTCCTTAAAGCTAAACAGCGTAAGAGGTGGTCAGTATGTACTTCTGGTTTAAAATGCCTGTTTGTAATCAGAGCTCTGGTGGCACAGTGGTTAAGACTTCAGCTGTTAACCAAAAGGTCGGCAATTCAAATCCACCAGCTGTTCCTTGGTATCACTGTGGGGCAGTTCTTCCCTCTCTGATAGGGTTGCTATGAGTTGGAATGGACTCAATGGCAATGGTTTTTTTCTGGGTTATATGTAATTTATAAAACAGATTTCACACTTGTTTTTTAATTCTTCAAGACATAACAAAATCATTCACATAAAATTATGTAATATTAAAGCTAGAATAGAAGCTAATGATCATCTTGTCCAATTTGTTTATTTCGTAGATGAGAAATAAGGTTCAGAAATATAGCCTTGTTCAAGGTCATAAAATTAGAACACACAGAGCCTCTTCTAACCCTAAATAAAGAGCCTTTATCATTTTAATCACAGTACTTCTCTTTTCCATATTGATTGCTGTTTCTAGAAATGCAGAATCTAAATTTTTGCAATTGATGCCCCTTTCTCAAGTCATTTGAAACTCACAAGAGAAGAACAAACATGATGACTATTTGACTCTTCCACTGTTGAAGAAGGTGGTGTTTCTCAGGATGATATGCTTCTTTTCAAACCATGAAGGGCAAGAACTATGATTGTGTGGAGGCCAATAAATGAAAGACGGCTGACAAAATGATTTAATACAGACTATGTAAAGTGCCAATTATTAAATGTTTCATACCCAGTGATAAGGACAAGGAGAGATAAATTACCACTTCAGAGATACGTTAGAAAATATGCTTAGCAGAGATGAGGCACCTGAATTGTCAAGTTAGAAATGACCCCATTAGAGAAGTAAGAATCACGGGAAAAGAAAGAAACAGAAAATGACATGCTTTACATTGAATGACAGTGTGAGAGGTTATCTTGGCTCTTCCTGACAGATTTAGTAAATACAGGGCCTATTTTGTAGCAGAATCTGGCCCCTTATAGGGTTATTTCTCTAAGACACAATTATTATTATTTTGCCAGTATACTTAACGTTGATTCTGAATAGTGTTTAAACTTGGACTGTAGTTTTTCAGATTAGAAATGAAAATAACATATAACTAAAATATAACCTCAGTAGTTCATGTAATCTAATAATAAAATACTATTCAACTATAAAATAATGATTTCATTTGCCCTCAATGCTTTTAATAATATCTATAATATATATATATAAATGCAATGTCATACAGTAAGTTATTCCAACATTTTTTTTCCAGTGTTTTATGTTAATATATACAAAATCTCAGATCGTATAAGAGTATGGTAGTCTCCATAGATAATTTTGTTACATTATGTATTTTTTCTTCATGAAAATTTCCATATTCTTGTGCTTGAGGGTAATACTTCTGAAAATATAATGTACAGACAAATCACTTGGGAATCTTGTTGAAATGCAGATTCAGATTCAGTAGATCTGGGGTGATACTGAGCTTCTGCATGCTAACAATCTCCCAGGGATACTGATACCGCTTTTCTTCAGACTAGGGCAGAACCAGCAGCACCTGGTTAGAAAGGCAAATCCATGGGCTGCATCTACACCTAAACCTATTGCCATTTAGTCAATTCCAACTCATAGCGACCTTATGGGACAGAATAGAACTGCCAATAGGGTTCCCAAGGTTGTAATCTTTATGAAAGCAGACTGTCACACCTTGGTCCTGGGGAGTGACTAGTGAGTTTGAACTGCCAATCTTTCAGTTAGCAGATGAGTGCTTAACCACTGCGCCCTAGGGCTCCTTCATTCACACCTAATCCATTGCCATGGAGTTGATTCTGACTCACAGCAACCTTGTAAGACAGAATAGAACCTCCCTATAGGGTTTTTTAGGCTGTAATTTTTAAAGGAACAGATCTCCAGGTCTTTCTCCCATGGAACTGCTGGGTAGGTTCGAACCAACAGCCTTTCAGTTAGCAGCTGAGCACTTAACCGTTGTACCACCAGGGCTCCTTTTCAAAAACCTAGGACCTGGCAAATTATACAATGCTCAATATAAAACATATTCCAACATGGCATATATGTAGACACATGAGAAATATCCTTTCGATGATGTACTGCCCATGAAGGTACATTGAGCCACTTTAGAAAATAGACATTTAATTTAATTGCATAGAGAAACATTGTGTATTCTAAGTAATGTAAAAAGAAGAAAAAAGTTATTGAACTTGGCAGAATTTTGTAGAAACCAGGAAGAGTTATTATGCCATAATAAACAACTAATGTAATATAGTTGTGTATAGTGAAACTTCAAGCAACTGATACTCTTTGTTTTTTATATTAGAAATTTAAACTAGAAAAAAAGAGGAAAGCTAAGTCTATGCCAAAAGCTGTGACCCTAATACCCCCAGAATGTTTTCTCCTTTTCAAAGTGGAAGACTGAGAGCTTGACATAACTAACCCCATGATGAATCTGTAAGTTTTTTTTTTTTCTTTGCCTTCTTCTTCCCACATACCTTTGTTAATGACTTTGTTTTGCTCTGTCTGGCCACCTGTGGCTTACAACCCCCCACAGGAAGATCAGAGCCCAAATGTCTGACATGTATATCTTTAGTCTGATAAGATGTCCTGCATGTATCTCTTCAGTATGATAAAGAGTCTATTGCAATTACCTTGTAATGAATAAGTCACTTCTAACCTTTGTAAAAAATCGTATATAAGCTCTAATGTAAAAATGGCTTTTGGGACTCCATAGAGACAACCTGCATAGCTGTCAGATTCCCATTGGTGGACACCGCCTAAATAAACTTTCTCACTCTTTCTGACTTGGAGTATGTTTCAATTGGTTCAACTGCTCCAGGGCACAGACGCTAATTGGGCAACAAAACTAAATTTTTATCATTTGTTTAAACCTCTGTATTTTTCTACTTTTGAATTTCATGTTTAAATTAAGACCACACCTATCAGTTAAAAAGAGGGGAAAAATGACTAAACTAAGAGTATTAAACAAAGTACCAATCAAATGTAGTACATTTAATACATACAGTTTTTGGTTTATGGCTTTGTGTGTAGTAGAAAAGAAAAGAAAAGAAGGAAGGAAGGAAGGGCATCGGATTGCTATGAGCCAAAATTGACTCAATGGACCTAACAACAACAGTTTTCTGGAATCTAATTAATTTCTTCTAATATCCAAAGAAAGAGAAAAAAAGTGAAGATATCAGTGCATATGTCACAATAAAATAAAAAAGCTAGCATTTTAAATTTGTATTCAAGCTTTGATTGGCATGAATGCTGAGGTCTGGGGTGATACCTTGAAAAGCACTGAAAATCAAAACTTTCAATTTTCAAATAGAGTTTTCATAGCAGTTATATGAATGTACAGCATTCTCAATAGGGATTTTTTATAAATACCACGAACAAAAAACTGAGTACCATCACTTTTAAGGCTTCAAACCAGATTATGTCAAATATATAAAAATGTGTCCATATTTCACTTTAAATATGATTTTTCTTATTATAATAATTTGAAGGTGTTTTTTCTTCTTTTGCTTTTGAAATGATTTAACCAAATGTAACTCATTTAATTGCAACTGCTTATGTTTTCTGTTATAACATGTATCCTAGGAATTCTTATGGATCAAGAATACTTTCAAACTTAAAAAATATAATGGACCCTGTCTTAGTCATCTAGTGTTGCTATAACAGAAATACCACAGGTGGATGGTTTTAACAAAGAGAAGTTTATTTCCTTGCAGTAAAGTAGGCTAAAAGTCCAAATTCAGGGTGTCAGCTCCAGGGAAAGGCTTTCTCTCTCTCTCTCTTTTCCTTCTCATCAGTGTTCCCCCCGACAAGGAGCTTCTCGGCATAGGGAACCCGGTCCAAAGGACCCGTTCTGCCCCTGGCACTGCTTTCTTGATGGTATGAGGTCCCCCGTCTCTCTGCTCACTACTGTCTTTTATATCTCAAGACATTGCCTCAGGATACAAGCCAATCTTGTAGACTGAGTCACGCTTTAGTAACACAACTGCCACGCACCCTCCCTCATTAACATCACAGAGGCAGGATTTACAATATATAGGAAAACCACACAATACCAGGAATCATGGCCCGGCCAAATTGATACACACATTTTTGGGAGGACATAATTCAATCCACCACAGACCCTTTATAAATATAAAATGTTATAATAAATGAAGTTAAAATACTATATCTGTAGATATTCAATTATACTTTTTAATTGTGTCTAAACTTTTTATAGAAATTTAAAATACATATAGAAAAGTGTGCATGTCTTAGTATACACTTGAATGAATTATTCTGACATGAACACACAAAAGTTGGAGATTTGGAATATACATAACTTTTTGTTTATTTAATGTTCTCTTGCCCTCATTCCTGCTTCTGGACACCATACCAAAAATAATAATAATAATATAGTGGTCATCTCTGAATTCCTAGGACCTGCATTTAACAGACATATAGTAAATAACTCTTGAAAATACATAAATGAACAAACATAAAATAAACAATATATTATTGATGACAATCTCTTCTTAATAAGACAATTGTGCTAAATGAGTTACTTTTAACTCTTATTAACTTTTGTTCATAAATCTTTATAATAGAGTATCAGTGGTATAAAAAGGAAAAACAAAAGTGGTAAATCAAGAAATATCTATCAGAATCTGGTAAAAATGGTGCTCTAGGCAGAAGCACCACGCCATCCCTCCACAGCAAAGATCCAAAAAACTAAGCCGAACAGAGAATACAACAATCCTAAAACCCTAAAACATCAAATGAAGAGATAAAGAACTCAGCCAAGCACCAGATGGAGTGAGAAAACTGACACAGAACGGACAGCAAGGAGAGATTCATGCAGAGGTCCCCTACCAGCTAATGCAGCGCGGATGTGCCATCTTGGACTCCTATCAGAGACCAGCAAACGGGGGTACGAGAAAGCAGCCTAACAGAGTGTCCAGCAGGAGACAAAACAACCAGTAATTTGCGATATACACTTTCCCACACCCCACCCGTCTTCACCCGGACTCGGCCTCCTCTGCTTCCCGTGGCCACAATCTCTTGACCAGGAAACACCGGCTGCTTGGATTCCACACACACAAACTGGCGGTTCTCTGAGTGCCATTTGTTGGCTGCTGGTGTTGCTTTTTTCTGTCTCTTTTGATTTCTTCCTTGCCTCTTCCACCTCCCCCTCCTTTTGCTCGAGTACCTGACTCCGTGCACCATCTTTGCTTCCTCCTGAGGGGCTACAGAGCTCCGGTAATTTATGATATACACTTTCCCACTCCCTACCCTTCTTCACCCACACTCGGTCCCCTCTGCTTCCCGCGGATACAGTCTCTTGTCCAGAAACACCAGCCTGCACTAGCTGGCTCTCTGAGTGCCATTTGTTGGCTGCTAGTGTTGCTTTTTTTTTTCCTGCATCTTTTGATTTCTTCCTTGCCTCTCGCCACCTCCCCCTCCTTTCGCTCGAGTACCTGGTTCCGTGTGCCATCTTTGCTTCTTCCTGAGGGGCTGCAGAGCTCCATTCGACTGTGGAGCTGCTTCCCAGTCTGGGCTGCTGCACTGGTGGGATCGCGGGGCTTTTGTTTGTTTGTTTGTTTTAAATTGTTTGTTTGTTTTCTTTTACTCTTCTTGAATTGGGAGCCCTTTCTGGCCAGGCAGTGCTGCGTGGCAACAAGAGTTCCCCCGTGGCTTGCACATATGTGCATAGGGATCCCTGAGGGCATTTCTTTTTTCGTTGGGTTTTTTTCTTTTTTTCCCTGTTTTTTTGGGGGGCTTTTCTTATTCTTTTTTTTTTTTTTAATTTGTTTTGTTTTCTTTTCCCTCTTTTTCCGTTTTTGTCTTTCTTCATTGCTCAGTTTCTCGTCTCTCTATATCTTCCTTATCTTTCTGTTTCCTGAATACCTGGTGTCGTATACCTCTACGCCTTCTAGCCAGGTTATAGTACAACACCTGAGAGCGACTTCCCCAGACCTCATAGTGGCACTGGTAGGATCCCTGGGAACTTTGCAGTTCTTTAACTTTTCCAATTTTTATTTATTCATTCTTTTCTTTTCTTCCTCTTCCCTTTTCTGTTTTTCTCCATTTCATAGTCTCTCATCTCTCCACTCCAACGGCAAGCTCCCCTAGCATTCTTTTTTGTTTGTTTGTATATTTTTGGCTCCTGTTCCGCTCTCCTCTCTCCCATATCCATCTTAGCTCCACACACAACAATCTCCCTGCTACATCCTGCCTACCTGCACCGTGTGCTTGCCATCACACCACCAAGCAGCACAGGCACGGCATACTGGAACCTTCCCTGCACTGATTACCGACCCACCCTGGTGGCTATAGTAAGTGCCACAAACAACCTGTCCCAGTAACTGCTCTTCAGCTAGACCTAACCTGGCGTACCATATCTGAGTGAATGACCATGCCAATTGGAGAAGGAGGCGAAAAGTATTTTGCCCACAGATGAGCAAACAACAAAGAACACACAGTCTGCCTGCTCAGACATAGTCAAATTAAAAAAAAAAAGGGACAAAACAAACAAATCTACAATCAATAAATGAAAAAAATGACTAGTGACTGCCCGGAAGACAGCAGACAATATCAAAATATTTACAAAAACAGGACAGGATGGTTCCAGTAGGTGTCCAAAATAAAACACCAGATGACTTTCCATTGGAAGAAAATGCATTAGAACTACCTGATAGGGAATTCAAATCTCTAATACTCAGTATTCTCCAAGAACTGTAGCAAAAAGCTGACAAACGTGAGGAAAAAAATAGACAAATTCATGGAAACTACAGACAAAAAATTGGAAGAATTCAGGAAAATAATGCAGAAATAAAATGCCAAAATAAATTCACAACTAGAAATTACACGAAGACAACAGTTAGAAATCCAAAAGATAAACAACAAGATTTCAGAAATGGACAGTGTCATAGAAGGGCTCAGAAGCAGATTTGAAATGGTGGAAGACAGGATCAGTGGAAATGAAGACAAACACTTGGATACAACTCTGTTTCAGGAAAACTCAGAAAAAAGAACAAAGAAAAATGAAGACACCCTGAGCTTTATGTGGGACACAATCAAAAGGAAAAATCTTCGAGTGATTGGAATTCCAGAACAGGGTGAGAAAACAGAAAACACAGAGAGGATCATTAAAGAACTGCTGACAGGAAACTTCCCCAATATCATGAAAGAGGAAAAGCTGGCCATCCAAGAAGCTCAACGAACCCCATATAGAAGAGAACCCAAAAGGAAATCATCGACGCATATCATAATCACACTCGTCAAAACCAAAGACAAACAAAGAATCCTGAGAGTAGCTCATGAAAAACAAGAAGTCACATACAGAGGAGAAACAATAAGACTAAGCTCAGATTATTTGGCAGAAACCATGCAAGTAAGAAGGCAATGGGATGACATATATAAAATCTTGAAAGAAAAAAATTGCCAGCCAAGAATAATATATCCTGCAAAACCCTTATTCAAATTTGATGGTGAAATTAGGTCATTTCCAGATAAACAGAAATTAAGGGAATATGTAAAAGTCAAACAAAACTTAAAAGAATTGTTAAAGCGAGTTCTTCGATCTGAGAACAAACAGCTTCAGCTTACAGGCAGAACCTAGGACAAAGGATCATACCAGCCAGATACCAATCTAGGAAATGAACTCTTGAGGACTATCCAAAACCGAAAGAAATACAACAGGGAATCAGAGCAGTTAATCGATGGATGACAACAACATCAAAACAATGAAAGAGGGAATAAACGGTATAAGTATAGAACCTTCTAATGGAGAGGAAGGCAAGGCGATACCAAGTAATGGTAGACTGCTTCCAACTTAGAAAGATAAGGGTAAAATTCATGGTAACCACAAAGAAAGTTAACAAACCAACTCATAAAAATAAAGAGGAAAAACATAAAGTCTCGGGAAAAACAAAACCTACAAAAACAGAAGAAATGAAAAAAAAAAATCCACAAACAAAAGTAACTCAGCACAAGAGAGTAAGAAGAACAAAGAAAACGTCAGCACCAGAAAAAAAAAGCACTACAAAATCACAGCAACAAACTCACATCTAACAATAATTACACTGAATGTAAATGGACTCAATGCACCCATAAAGAGACGGAGAGTGACAGAAAGGATAAGAAAACAGGATCCATCAATATGCTGTCTACAAAGAGACTCACCTTAGAAACAAAGATGTGAATTTATTAAAAGTCAAAGGTTGGAAAAAAATATATCAAGCTAACAACTACCAAAAAAGAGCAGGAGTGGCAATTCTAATCTCAGATAAAATAGACTTTACAACGAAATCTACCATAAAAGACAAAGAAGGACACTATATAATGATTAAGAGGACGATCCATCATGAAGACATAACCATAATAAACATCTACACACCCAATGACAGGCTCCAAAATACATAAAACAAACTCTAACAACACTGAAAAGAGAAATTGACAGTTCCACAGTAATAGTAGGAGACTTCAACACACCACTCTCAGTAAAGGACAGAACAACTAAGAAGAAACTCAGCAAAGATACAGAAGACCTAAAGGGCACAATCAGCCAACTTGACCTCATAGACATATGTAGAACACTCCATCCAACCGCTGCAAAGTACACATTCTTTTCCAATGCACATGGAAAGTTCTCCAGAATAGACCACATCTTAGGCCTCAACAATCCTCAACAAGATACAAAACGTTGAGATAATTCAAAGTATCTTCTCTGACCACAATGCCATCAAGGTAGAAATTAACAATAGAAAGAGCAAGGAAAAAAAATCAACTACATGGAAACTGAATAATACCCTGCTTACACATCACTGTGTGATAGAAGAAATCAGAGATAGAATCAAAAAATTCCTAGAATCAAATGAGAATGAAAACACATCATACCAAAACCTTTGGGACACAGCAAAGGCAGTCCTCAGAGGACAGTTTATAGCAATAGATGCACATATCAAAAAAGAAAAAAGGGACAAAATTAAAACATTAACTACTGAACTCAAACAAATAGAAAGAGAACAGCAAAAAAAACCCACAACCACCAGATGAAAGGAAATAGTAAAGATCAGAGCAGAAATCAATGAAATAGAGAACAAAAAAAAAGAAAGAATCAACAAAACCAAAAGTTGGTTCTTTGAAAGAATGAACAAAATTGACAAACCACTGGCCAGAATGACAAAAGAAAAACAAGAGAGGACACAAATAACCCAAATTAGAAATGAAAGGAGGGACATTACAACGGACCCAACTGAAATAAAAAGGATTATAACAGAGTATTATGAAAAACTATACTTCAACAAATTTGAAAACCTAGAGGAAATGGATAAATTTCTAGAAACACACGGCCTAACCAAACTACAACAAAGTGACATTGAAAATCTGAACAGACCCATAACAAGAGAAGAGATCGAGAAGGTAATAAAAAAACTCCCAACCAAAAAAAGCCCTGGCCCAGATGGCTTCACTGGAGAATTCTACAAAACATTTACAGAAGAGCTCGTACCAGTTCTACTCAAGCTATTTCAGAGCATAGAAGAGGAAGCAATACTTCCAAATTCATTCTATGAAGCCAGCATAACGCTGATAACAAAACCAGGTAAAGACGTCACAAAAAAATAAAATTACAGACCAATATCTCTCATGAATATAGATGCAAAAATTCTGAACAACATTCTAGCCAATAGAATTCAGTATCATATCAAAAAAATAATACAACACTACCAAGTAGGATTCATACCAGCTATGCAAGGATGGTTCAACATTAGAAAATCAATCAACGTAATCCACCACATAAATAAAAGGAAAGAAAAGAATCACATGATCATCTCAATTGACACAGAAAATGCATTTGAGAAAGACTAATACCCATTCCTGATAAAAACTCTGAATAAAATAGGTATAGAAGGGAAATTTCTCAACATAATAGAGGGCATCAATGCACAACCAACAGCCAACATCATTCTTAACAGAGAGAGGCTGAAAACATTCCCCTTGGAAACAGGAACAAGACAAGGATGCGCTTTACCACCACTCCTATTTAACATTGTGCTGGAAGTTCTAGCTAGAGCAATAAGGCAAAAAAAAAAGAAATAAAGGGCATCCAAACTGGTAATGAAGAAGTTAAACTGTCTCTGTTTGCAGATGATATGATACTATACATAGAAAACCCTAAAGACTCCACGAGAAATCTACTGGAACTAATAGAAAGATTCAGCAGAGTAGCAGGATACAAGATAAACATTCGAAAATCCGTTGGATTCCTATACACCAACAAGGAGAATGTTGAAAAGGAAATCAGGAAAACAATACCATTGTCAATAGCCCCTAAAAAGATAAAATACTTAGGAATAAATCTGACCAGGGATGTAAAAGACCTCTAAAGAGAAAACTACAAAACACTACTGCAGGAAACCCAAAGGGATCTACATAAATGGAAAAACATACCATGCTCATGGATAGGCAGACTCAACATTGTGAAAATGACAATTCTACCCAAAGCAATTTACAAATACAACGCTATCCTGATCCAAATACCAACAACATTCTTCAGAGAGATGGAAAAACTAATCATTGACTTTATATGGAAAGGGAAGAAGCCCCGAATAAGTAAAGCACTACTGAAGAAGAAGAATAAAGTTGGAGGACTCACACTACCTGACTTCAGAACCTACTATACAGCTACAGTAGTCAAAACAGCCTGGTAGTGGTACAAGGACAGATACATTGACCAGTGGAACAGAACTGAGAACCCAAATGTAAATCCATCCACCTACGGTCACCTGATCTTTGACAAGGGCCCAAAGTCCATCAAATGGGGAAAAGACAGTCTTTTTAACAAATGCTGCTGGCAAAACTGGCTATCCTTCTGCAAAAAAATGAAACACGACCTATACCTCACGCCGTTTAGAAAAACTACTTCAAAATGGATCAAAGACCTGAATATAAAGCCTAAAACTATGAAGTTCATAGAAGAAAAAATAGGACCAACGCTACGGGCTCTAATACACGGAATGAACAGGATACAAACCATAACCATGAACACAAACCCCAGAAGATAAGCTAGATAACTGGGGTCTTCTAAAAATCAAACACCTATGCTCTTCATAAGACTTCACCAAAAGAGTAAAAAGACAACCTACAGACTGGGAAAATAATTTTGGACATAAGATCAGATAAAGGTCTAATCTCCCTAATCTACAAGAAAATCCAACACCTCTACAACAAAAAGACAAATAATCCTGTTAAAAAATGGGCAAAGGAAATGAACAGACACTTCACCAAAGAAGACATTCAAATGGCCAACAGACACATGAGGAAATGCTCGTGATCACTAGCCATTAGAGAAATGCAAATTAAAACCACAATGACATACCATCTCTCCCTGGCATTACTGGCACGAATCAAAAACAGTGGAAATAACAAATGTCGGAGGGGCTGAGGGGAGATCGGAACTCTTATGCATTGCTGATGGGAATGCAAAATGATACAACCATTTTGGAAAATGATATGGCGCTTCCTCAGAAAGCTAGAAATAGACATACCATTAGATCCAGCAAACCCACTCCTAGGAATATATCCTAGAGAAATAAGAGTCGTCACTCGAATAGACATATGCACACCTATGTTCATGGCAGCATTGTTCACAATAGCAAAACGATGGAAACAACCTAGATGCCCATGAACAGATGAATGGGTAAACAAACTATGGTACATACACACAATGGAGTACTATGCAACGAGAAAGAACAACAATGAATCTGTGAACCATCTCATAACATGGAATGAACTGGAGGACATTATGCTGAGTGAAATAAGTCAATCACAAAAGGACAAACATTGTATGAGACCTCTATTGTAAAAACCCATGAAAAAGTTCATACACAAAATGTAACAATCTTTGTTGGTTACCAGGGATAGGAGGAGTGAGGGGGGAAATACTAAATAGGCAATTGATAAGTGGTATCTTGGGTGAAGGGTGAGACAGTACACAATACAGGGGAAACTAACACAACTTGTACAAGGAAAGGTCATGGAAGCCCCATAGACACATCCAAACTCCCTGAGGGACTGAATTGCGGGGTGGGGGGCTGTGGGGACCATGGTCTTGGGGAACATCTAGCTCAATTGGCATGACACAGCTTATAAAGACAATGCTCTACATTCTACCTTGGTGAGTAGTGTCTGGGGTCTTATAAGCCTGTGAGCTGTCATCTATGATACTCCACTGGTCTCATCCCTTCAGGAGCAAGGGAGAATGAAGAGAACAGAATACAAGGAAAAGATTAGTCCAAAAGACTAATTGTCCACAGCTACCAAGGCCTCCACTGTACTGAGTCCAGTACAGCTAGATGGTGCCGGGCTACCACCACTGACTGCTCTGACCAGGATCACAACAGAGGGTTCTGGACAGAGCTGGAGAAGGATTTAGAACATAACTTTAACTCACAAAAAAAAGACCAGATTTACTGGCCTAAAGGAGACTGTAGAAATCCCTAGAGTATGCCTCCAGATACCCTTTTAGCTCAGTGGTGAAGTTACCCCCAAGGTTCACTGTTCAGCCTGGGAGTGGACAGCCCCGTGAAACCAAATGAGGCTAATGAGGTACAGGAGTCCAGTGACAAGGTCCAGAAGGCAGAAGGGGACAAGGAAGCTGGTGATAGGGAGCCCAAGGTTGAATGAGGATATTGTTGATGTGTTGTGAGATTGTTAACCATTGTCATAGGGCAACATTTGTAGCAACTTTTATATGAGAAACTATTTTGTTCTGTAAGCCTTCATCTTAAGTGAGAATAACAGCACAATTGGAAGAGCGTAGTCAATGTCACTGAACTGTGCATGTAGAAATTTTTGATACGGTGTATCTTTGGCTATGTGTATTTTCACCAAAAAAAAAGTTAGAGGGTTGATATGTTGTGGGGTTGTTAACCAATGTCGTAAAACAACATGTGAACTACTGTTTCATGAGAAACTATTTGTTCTGTAAGCCTTCACCTGAAGTACAATAAAAATAAAAGTAAAAAAAGAAGGAAGATCTATCATTGACATTACTTAGAATTGCCAGTTGTTGCTGCTACTTGTAGAGTCGCCTCCGACTCATAGCCACCCTACAGGACAGGTTAGAACTACCGCATAGGGTTTCCAAGGAGCAGCTTGTGAATTTGAACCGCCAACCTTTAGGTTAGCAGCCAAGCTCTTAACCACTACGCCACCAGGGTTCCTCAACTTCCAGAGCATGATATTAATGAAAAACAGAGCAGCCTTTATATACTGTTATTATTGTTTTTGAAATTCTCTACAGACAGTGCATCCTCTTATTGCCTGAATGACGGGAGGACCATTTCTTCTTTGCCCCCACCCAGTTGCTTGTAATGCCAATGGTGAGTACTTATCATCTTTATTATATATTTATATGTATGGTATATTCTCAATATATTATATATTATATTATTATACATATTTGAATATCCTAGTCTCATTATTGCAATATGATCACTGCAAGTTAAACCTTTCTTTCATGGCTAGTCAACCTCAATATCAATTGGGAAAAAAAAATTGAAAAATTTATAGTTAATGTATGGAAAGATCAGAGTGAGTTACAAAGTAGTGATTGCATTGTCACAGTAGTTTGATTAACCTAATTCTAAGCATTGATTGCCATCTTTGTCTATCATCTTTAAAAATCTTTTTAGATTAAAATTCTCTTTAGTTTAAGCCTGGGTTTGACCAAAATATGCAGTGCTCTAGTACTTAAGAAAAACAACCCTTCCAGTATTGGGTTATAGAAACAATAAAAATCAATGAACAAAGTTATCACCAAGCTGATCTTATTATGTTCTATGTTCAACTTTATTCATTTAGGAATAATAAGTAATCTTTACTATATTTTACTGTAGGAGACTTAAGGGATGAGATTTGAAGTGTAGGTTTAACCAAGGGACATATTTGCAGGAAATTTAGTTTTTCTCTTACACAGTTTATGGCCCTAATTGCTGAACTACTATGCATATGAAATACTTTCTTGAGCGTCATCTTAAAGTTAGAGAAGAAGCAGCACCCTATTTCCCAAGATTGAGAAACTTCTGATAGAATGGGGGATTGAAAAGGGCTGCATTGGAAAGAGGCTGTATACGTTCAGCTCACTATTATTATTCCCCATTGCTAAACCCCTGCATTGTCTCATGATCTTTTCTTTCCCTCCCATTCCAGCTCTATAAAAAAAATTTAAGATTAACCGATGTTCCTCCTTGGAGGGTGGAAAACAAGTGATAATGATCTAGGAATGAAAAACCGAACAAAGCACCCATCTTGAGACAAGAAAACCAGGATGTCACCAGATAATGCCCAAGAATATCAGTAAAAGATTAACTCATCTGAGACATGACCACCTCAAGGAGGAACTAACACAAACTTCTAAGACCCATAATCCTGTCCCTATAAAGCCTTCGGCCAATCTCCAGTGAGAGAGATGGGTTTTTGGAGGAATCTATTCCCCTCTGTCTCCTATATATCGATATATAATAAAACTCTTGTTGCTCACCTCGCCCCTGTCTCAGAATTGGCTATTGTGGCAGGCAGCTCCAATCCACGTTATTGCGGTAACAAATTTGGTGGCCCAAACGGGGAGCTCCAGCTGCTTGAGATGTGGCATCTCTGGGGCAGGCCCTGGGGCTGAGAGACAGCTCTCCTGACAAGTGGCCATGAGAGGTCTCATTTGCCTCGAGACTATTAGCCAGACCTGGGTCTGCCATGGCACCGCCCGTCCCCAACTGCACCAAAAGAGGTGGATGAAAGAAAGCAAGACCTGTGTAGGAGGGATCCCAAGGTGAGTCCATGACACTTCTCCTTGTTGTGCTTAGGGCAGGGGTGGATAGGGCAGGCCTGAGAGTTCCAGAGTGGGACCTGAGCCCTTGGTTTCTGATGTGGGAGGCAACTTAGATGACTGACCTCGTGAATAGGATCGCAAGAAGGGACTCCTGGTGACTCTGGAGTCTTGATTTTAGGGTGTGTGAATGCTCCTGGGATTATCTGGGAGGTTGAAGTTGCCAAGATCACCTCTGTCACCCGAAAAGGTTGTCTGAGAGGTTGAGGCTGCCGAGATTATCCCTGTCATTTCTTTCAGGATTTTTCTCTGTTCATAGCATGTAGAGTGCAAATTCCTTGGAGATTGTCTGGGAGGTTGAGGTCGCTAAGATCACCTCTGTCACCCAGTGGGGGTTGTCTCAGAGGTTGAGGCTGCTGAGATCACCTTCATGGTCCTGGTGGGATCCCGGTTTGTGTTTGTTTACTGTTATTTATGTGTACTTGGCCCTGTGAGACACCAGTGTTCTCGTGTCATCTTCGTGTTAACCCTTACCTGTATAAAACCTGTCACCAGATTTGCTAATAGTTTTGGTTCCAGTTTTTTTTTGAGTTCTGAGAAAAATGTCTCCAAAGAGGTTGGGGGCCCAGAATAGGAAGTAACCTAAGCTAAATATTATATGAAATGTGTTTTATTAAAGGGAAAAATAATAATTTTGTCTTAAAGTAAAAGTAACAGTTGCAGAATAGTAAAAAGAAAGAAATTAGCTACCTTTTGCCTTTCAAAATACCTAGGTCCTCTTAAACATATGTAAATGTCTTCCATGAGTCAAGAGAGTGAGGGCAGGGCAAGATCAGGCTTCCTTAGCCCCCAGCCCCTAGTCTCCAAGGTCGTGTAGCTCCAGGGAGCCTTTTGAAAGACATTTTCCAACTAGGTGGAGACCCTTTTAAGACAAAAGATTAGAAAAATTGCTGCTTTGCTATAGTTATCAGAAACTGAGTGGATTCCAGTCATAAAAGAAGTGTAAGTAAGTTATTTCTATTATAGGGGGACTCTAGAATTAAAAAAAAAAAAAAAAAAAGAGAGAGAAATCACAATGAGACACACCTAAAATGGCCTGGAAAAATGGTTCCAGCAGTAGCCAGAGACTTAAGGTTATATCCATATTAGTGAATTGGTCAATTGAGCAGAGACTTTGCGATTTCCAAAGTCAGTTAATAAAATCTTTAAGGGCTAAAATTAGATTGGGAAAAATATGAGAAACAGTAAAAGTTAAATGGAAATTAGAATATTTAAACAGGCTTTCTTTCAACAACAGTTATGTTTTATTATATACAGGCTTAAAATAATTCCCAAGACATTTTATGTAACTTATTGATATTAAATTGAGTTAATAGATATTTGTCATAATTTAAGCTTATATACTTCGGCTTTTTACCCCACAAGAAGAAGAACGTATATATATTTAAGTCTGCTAATGAGTGTGTTCATTTTTGCCATTTTAAAAGAATGCATTATAGGAGGTATGCAACAAAGACAACGTTTAAGAGGTTTATTGAAAAAGAAATTTATTTGATATGGTCAAAAGTTTTATCTGTCTGACTAAAGTTTAATGGTTTAATTTATAATTTATGAGATTTTTACAAGCTTTAATGTTAAATTGCATATAAAACAAGAATTGAGTTTATTGCTGTTAAAATAACAAAATTTTCTTTGATTTCTGAGTTGAAGCATTGATTTATTCTTTGTATAATCTTCTTCAAAAGCAAAGATTTGGTTTCTCATTAGAATAAGATTCCTGAGTCAAAAACCAAGCCACATGGCTTTAGAGAAAAAAAGAAGGATGTTAGCACATACTCCTTTCTCTACCTCTGACTTGTATAACTGGAAAAATCACAGTCCTCCTTATCGGAGTAACTCAAGTAGAATGGCAGAGTTGTTCCTTTCCAACTCTGAAATGCATGCACCTTGCAGGTGACACTGTTACAAGAGGAAATAGTGACACTTAGTGACATTCTTTTCCATATTCAACAAAAGGTGAATCCAGAGGTCTGGGCATCAGAAAGGCCTGGGTGAGCCAAGTCAGCTGTACCAGTTAAAATTACTTTAAAGCCTGGACACCTATTATAAACCAAAGACAATATCCCCTCTGCAAGGAAGCTTTGGAAGAGATCACACCACTGGTGCATCGATACATAGAAATTGGACTTTTGAAATTTTGCCAGTCTCTGTACAACACCCCTATCTCATTGGTGACACTGAGGACAAGGGAATATCGGTTTGTTCAAGACCTAAGGAAAATCAACCAAATAGTAGAAGACATTCATCTGATTGTGCCAAACTCATATACCCTCTTGGTTACTATACCCAGTCAATGTGCTTGGTTTTCAGTACTGGACTTGAAAGATGCCTTCTTTTGTATTCCTCTACACCCCAAGCCTCAGCCTCTATCTGCCTTTGAATGGACTGATATTAAAACAGAAAATTGCTGTGGGGGTACTAACTCAAACCCTGGGACCAGCCAGGTGACTGGTGGCCTACTTTTCAAAACAGCTGGACAATGTGGCCTGGGGATGGCCCTCTTGTCTTTGAGCCATGGCTGCAACATGTGACCTGTTACAGGAAGCTGAGAAATTCACCCTTGGACAAAAGGTAACATTGAACACACCACATACGGTTTGGCCTCTTTTGGAACAAAAGGTATGTGTGTGTGGGTAGGGGGAGGGGTTTGACTCATGGCAGAACAGTTGGGAAAATATCAGGCAATCTTGTTAGACAACCCAAACGTGGTTCTAAAGGCTGTCTCCTCCCTCAATTCTGCCACATAGCTTCCTGTTTTGGAAGATGCCTGCCTAGAGATAATCGAGGAAGTTTATTATAGAAGACCAGATCTCTCAGATGTTCCCTTGACTGACCCAGAGATAAAAATGTATATAGATGGCAGTAACTTTCTATATGAAGGATGCCTCAAGGCAAGATATGCGGTGGTGACAAGAACTGAGGTCTTAGAGGTAGCTCCACTTCCTGCTGGCACTTTGGCTCAAAAGGTTGAACTCATAGACCTTGGGTAGGCCCTGCGGGACTAGGAGCAGGAAGATGCATAACTGTGTATACTGATAGTAAATATGCTCATCTGGTACTTCACTCACACTGTGCTTTGTAGAAAGAAAGGGGACTTCTGACATCTGCCAACAAAGAAATAAAACATGTACCAGAAATCCTGGAGCTCCTGAAGGCAGTCAATGATCCCCTTCAGGTGACAGTGGTATAATGCCCCGGACACCTAGAAAAAAATTTTAGATATCTGCTGGTTTTTGTGGACACCTACTCAGGGTGGGTGGAAGCTTTCCCTTGTCGAACCAAACGAGCTCAAGAAGTGACCAAGGCATTACTCAAAGAAATCGTACCCCGTTTTGTTCTTCCAATTTAGTCCAGAGTAACAACGGGGGAGCTTTTATGGCAACAGTCACCCGAGAAGTCAATAAGGCTTTAGATATAAATTGGAAATTACACTCAGCCTGGAGACCACAATCGACTGGAAAGGCTCAAAAGATGAACCATACTCTGAAAAAGTCCTTGGGGAAATTTTGCCAGGAGATAAACTCCACTTGGATACAAGTTCTTCCCACTGCCCTGCTCAGAATCAAGGTAGCCCCTCAAAGCGGGCTCAAATTGAGCCCTTACGAATTAATACGTGGAAAACCATTCCTGAAAAAGTTGACTTTCCCCACCTTGGTGATGCCTGAGGAGAAAAGAGACTAGGTCTGTTCTCTGGGAGCTGTCAGAAACACTGGTAATCAGTATGCTTCTCGTTTGTCTTTTCCTTCTGACACTCCCCTCCACAGGTTCCAAACCGGAGATTGGGGCCTGTTGAAAACGTAGACAAATCAACACCCGGAAGATCAACTGGCCCCTCAGTGGGAGGGACCTTTTGAAGTTTCTCTGACCACCCACTCATCTCTGAAAATTAGGAGGAGTAGCCGTGTGGATGCATCACTTCAGAATAAAAGGAGCCCTGCCAGGAAAGAAAGAAGCAGAAAACAAAGAGCCACCATACTCTTGTACTCCACTTCAGGGCCTGAAGAACAAGTTCAAGAGGTTTACAGTTCAATGATTTTGACCTTGTTTCCCTCTATCTTTCTGTTTTTCCAGGAAAGCTGGACAGAAAAGGTACCAGTGATCTTACAGGCAAAGGGGACACTGACTCTGCAAGCAGGGAGACCCTGATCCCCCAATGTGTAGTCTCAACCCTAACTCCAGTAGATCCAGTTAAATGGGCCATAGAAGAGCCTGAAAGAGGAACCTTAAGAATAGTGATTATTCTAGTTTGTTTTTGTGTTCCCTGTTTTATGAGAATATTAACAAAAGGACCTACAAATACTCCAAATACTGTTAAGGCTTAAAAAAAATTTTAACCCTGGTAAGACGAGAGGCCCCTTTTCCAGGCTCGGAGACGCATGTCAACTAATTCACCAAGATGCAGCCAACTTCCATTTTAGCTCACCCCCGTCTACAGCCCCTAGTTGATACCAGGAGGTTTCTCACCCCAGCAGATGCCCCTAATTAGCAGAAAGCAGCTAGAGAAGAAACGGCACCTTGTTTCCCAAGACTGAGAAACTTCCAATAAAAGGGGGGATTGAAAGGGGCTGTGTGGGAAAGAGGCTGCATAGGTATGGCTCACTATTATTACTCCTCATTTCTAAACCCCTGCAATGTCTTGTGATCTTTTCTTTCCCTCCTGTTCCAGTCTCTATAAAAAGTTTAAGATTAACCGATGTTTCTCCTTGGAGGGTGGAAAACAAATGATAATGTTCTAGGAATGAAAAACCAAGCAAAGCACTCATCTTGCGATGAGAAAACCAGGATGTCACCAGATAACCCCCAAGAATATCAGTAAAAGATTAACTCATCTGAGACGTGACCACCTCAAGGGGGAACTAACACAAACTTCTAAGACCCATACTCCTGTCGCTTTAAAGCCTTCAGTCAATCTCCAGTGAGAGAGATGGGTTTTTGGAGGAATCTATTCCCCTCTGTCTCCTATATATTGATATATGATAAAACTCTTGTTGCTCACCTCGCCCCTGTCTCAGAATTGTCTATTGCGGCAGGCAGCTCCAATCTGCGTTACTGCAGTAACATTAACACCTTTAATCATTTTTTTCTTTTCTGTATAGAATTTTAAAGTTCATAACCATCATCTTCTATTCCTTCTATGCCAAATGTTCTCTAAAAACTGCAGATGCGATCAGTAATATATCACAGAGTAGTGGTAAATTTTGTAGCAATATAATCAGATGTAACTGCATTTCAATTCTGGCTCTTCCACTTATTAACTAGTGTTTTTAGAAAGTTATTGTATTTCTGTGTACCTTAATTTATAAAAATCTGCAAAATAGAGGCAATATTATGATGAACTTCAGAATTGTTCTGAGAATTACAGAGTGATATTAGTAAGATGCTTATTTTAATGTATGGGATATAAAGAAAACTCTCAATCTTGGTGATTATTAATTACACATTTTTTATTAATAATTTTATTATTTATTTTGACATGGGGCTAAGAAGAAAGTCTAACCACTGATTCAGGGAAGTACAGAGGAAAAATGCCTGAAAATTATGAGCATCATCAAACAACTGATTTAGATCTAACAAATGGAGACCTAAGACTTACAAAATCCTCCCTACCAATTATAATTGATAACAAATGTAACAGTAAGTCTTATTTGTCCTACAAATCTGGCAAAGATATATTAATCTTTATACACTTTTTACCACTATTAGCTACATCTGGAAATAAAAGATTGAAAACTTTTTCTTTTCCTGTCTGTTGACTTAACACAGTGTCATAATTCAGCAACACTTTAAATAAATTGGAAACCCTGGTGGCGTAGTGGTTAAGTACTATGGCTGCTAAGCAAAGGTTGGCAGTTCAAACCTACCAGGTGCTCCTTGGAAACTCTATGGGGCAGTTCTGCTCTGTCCTACAGGGCTGCTATGAGTCGGGATTGTCTTGACAGCAATGTGTTTGTTTGTTTTTTAAATAAATGAGATAATAGAAATTGGATAATGAGGTGCTATTTTCTTCAACTTTCACTAGTATGTTTTTTCTTACTGTATTTTTTTGCCTCATATTTGAAGGTTTTTTTTTTTTTTTTTTGTTTTTTTTTTTTGGTACATGCTTCCAACCTGGGAGAAGAAATTACTTAACTTGACAGTGTTAGAAGCTATTAATGCCTATCTGGAAAGCACAGTGAAACATGAGTACTTTCAGTGTAACCTAGGGAAGCATTAATCAGTACCTCAGCACTGCCTGAAGTGACTTTTTGTGACAATAAAAAAAAGGAATTGTTCCCCTAAATGCATGTCAAAAACGTCTGGTTGCAAGTATTTCACAGGAAAAGAAACAGTTTTTGATTAAAGCATTTTCTTTTTATATGAAATGAAACATCTTCTGATTTGACACACAGTATGTCAGTTCTGGGGTGGTTAGGAAAATATACCAGTTGTAACTCACAAACTGAGTAGCAGTTGTAAATATATCAAAGCCCATTACACAAAGAGAATGTTCTTCAAAGCTAGGTATTACCACATATATACATAAGGGTTGTCAAAAACCCATTAAATTTGACCCTTTTAGGTTTTCCAGCTGAGATTAATTTCCCAACATAACAACCCCCTTTTACATAAAAACCTTGCGTTCTCTGAAGCTCTTGTTATCATGGGACCCTTCCACCATTTTCCGGATAGCCAGGGGCTAACCAGCATTCTTTCACAGTCTCAGAGGCATTTCATTTAAATTTATATTGAGAAATTTATAGTCTTATTAAGTTGTCTTCCCCTGAGATTCCTTTTGCCATGTTTCATTGGTATGTCATTTTAAAAAGGTGCCATTTAAAAGCTTGCCCCATATTTTTATGAGCCACACTACAATCAAATGAGGTTAATTCAAGACCTCAGTGTTTCCATGTGGAAAGCCAAAGAAGATATTTTCAAAGACTTTGGTTTTCTGTTATTCACTCGCATGAGCTGCCTGAAAGCTCTATGATTGCTCAGAATATTTGCATCTAAATCTTACATGAATGTAGAGATTAAAAATGATTAATGATTATGCTCATATTAAAAAGCAACATAGTTGATGATTTAATAATTTAATATTTTGATAAATTTTTTTTCAACCTTGGTAAGGCCTATTTCATAATTGAAATAGTATTTCTTGACCCTGGTAATTAGTTAAAGCATTTATATCCTTTTTTTCAAAGCCAGATACCTTCATTGGAAACTTGTGGACCCAGCAAAACTCTCCAGCTCATGTCCAAACCTAAATGTCCCTGAACAAATTCTCTTCTTTTTATATTCTGGTAAAAAACAAAAGATCAAGCTATTTTTGAGCTATTAACCCATTGCAGTCAAGTCACTTCCATCTCATAGAGACCCTATAGGACAGAGTAGAACTGCCCCGTGGGATTTCGAACTGCTGACCTTTTGGTTAGCAGCTGATCTCTTAACCACTGCGCCACCAGGGCCCCTGTGAGCAATCCAGATTCCTTAAAGTGGTATGTTAGGAGTTTCCCTCTATGTGAGGTTTTGGAAGACTCCAAATAACATCAATTTTTTGTGTCCTGATTTTTTTGTTTTGTTTTATTTTGATATATCCGAGTAGGTAGGATGTGCATACTACTCTGGTCACTAGTCTGGCTGCAATGGAGCTCTCCCGACCTGTCTCTGGTTAAGTGGGGCAGTGGCTGAGTGTGTGAGTGCAGGTCTCTGTTTGTTGGTCTTACAGGAGCAACTGAGGATATAGCTGGTTTTGCTGGTGAGGTGATGTCTGTCTGGCCAGTCAATTGGGTATGGGTGTGCCTAGGTGCAAGGTGCAAGGAGTGTTCTCACTGGTCGCTCATTGGTGTTCTCTGTGTACACTGCTGGTTGCCAGATGTTTGGGATGAGGGTGTCTAGGTTTGTCACCAGGAGGGTGGTACGGAAATGCTCACCAATGGTCCCAGGAGGGTGGTTCTGGGAGCAAGGCAAGGGAGTTGCTACTAGTCCACAGATGCCTGCTAGGATGGTATGTCCCTGTCTGCTAGAGCATGATGTGGAGGTTGCATGCCGCCCGTCCTTGGGCCCCCCATGCAGGTGGCTGGAGGGAGTAGAAGGTGCTGCTTGTCTGCTAGCCTCCAGCGTGGGTGGCTGGGCCTAGCAGTGGGTGGCACTGGTCCACAGACCCCCAGTGTGGGAGGTTAGGTGGAGAAGCAGGCACTGCCATTCCCCAGACCCCTGGAGCTGGTGGCCGGGCAGCAAGGTGGGCCCGTCAGTCCATGGGTCCCCGGTGGGAGTGGCTTATTGAAGGGGCAGGTGCCGCCAGTCTGTGTGCCCCCGGCTCAAGGCACAGGACAGTGGTGGGTGCCACTGGACCATTTTGCTTGCAGGGGGTATGGATGAGGGATTGGGGGATCATGGCAGATACGCACGCCTTTGGCACAGGGGGTTGGGCGGTACAGTGGGTGCATTGAGTGCATTTAACTTTCACAGGGCAGGGAGCACTCCTGCCTGGCTCTAGATGTGGGTGCAGAGTTGCTCCAGCTTGGCTGCACCAGGTGATGGGAGCTTCAGCTGGAAATGCTGCTTGCTTTGTTTCAATATTGCCATGCTGTGCATGTTTGGCTGGCAGAGCACTGGCGATCTGTAATTCTTCATGTCTGTTATTTTTGTACAGTCTCTCCTTCCACTTGGCACTTGGTCCAATTCTTCAGCCTTGCCTTTGATACTCAGGGTTCCAAAGTTGTCATCTATATCAGATTCACTTGTTTTCTCTGGTCTTTGTTGTAAGAGGGATGCTATTAGCTGTCTGAGTACACTGCCATCTTGATTGTCTCTCCAAATGACATCAACTTTCAACAGGGACCCTTAGTAATTGTCCTCAGCAGACAAAAATCTCTCAGGAGATGATAATGATAATGACCATGACTATAATAACAATAAACATGTATACCCATACATTTGTGAATGCTTGTAATCTTTATTAGCATCTTTCATGGATTTAATTTTGTCTCGCAAAAATATCTGTCAACTTGGCTGGGTCGTGATTTCCAGCATTGTATGATTGTGTACCATTTTGTAATCTAATGTGATTTCCTTATGTGTTGTAAACTCTATCACTATGTTGTAACAAGATGCATTAGCAGCAGTTATACTGATGAGCTATGTAAGATTAGGTAGTGTCTTAAGCCAATCTCTTTTGAGATATAAAAGAGAGAAGTGAGCAGAGACACATGGGAACCTCATACCACCAAGAAAGCAGTTCTGGGAGCAGAACGTGTCCTTTGGATCTGAGGTTCCTGCACTAGGATGCTCCCAGACCAAGGGAGGACTGATGACAAGGACCTTCGTCCAGAGCTAACAGAGAAAGCCTTTCCCTGGAGCTGACACCCCGAATTTGGACTTGTAACCTACTAGACTGTGAGACAATAAATTTCTCTTTGTTGAAGCCATCCACTTGTGGTATTTCTGTCATAGCAGCACTAGATGACTAAGACAGCATCTTACAAAATATGTACTGCAATCACTATTTTTTTGTTCTATCTATAGGGTCACTGTGAGTCAGAATTGACTCAACAGCAATGTTATTTTTTTTTTTTTTTTGCTAGTAAACGTTGAAAATATAAAGCTTGAAATAAACAGAGAAATCAGATAATATGCTGGTTAAGTGTGTGGGTATTGGTGAACAATGACTTGGATTGAAATTTTGAATCTGTATCTTAATAGATGTGTAAAGTTGGGAAAGAGTAATGGTGCTTACCCTATAGATTTACAAGGATGAAATAGCTACACATAATGCACACAGTGCGAGGCATGTAGTATGTTCTGAGTAAATTTTAACTATTAATACTTTAAACTTCTTAACTGTGAAGAAATAAGAGCACATATGTTTCAGCATTTGGAATTGTTTTGTCAAAGCAAACCTGAGCAACAACAACAACAGAGAAAAATATGCTACACTCCTAGTTGCCTATTTTGCTACATCTATGGTGTGACCTGAGGAACATCTTGGGTCCTCTCACATTTTTTGACTTAAAATAAGCTCTCAAAAGAAAAGAAAAAGAATCTTCCTTCCCTCAACACATGTCTAAATCAAGACAACAGGAAAATTTAAAACAAACATCCCTCATAGATTTCTTTATGTGCATAAACATAGGAAACAATCACCCAAAAATACAAGGTCTTAGAAACATTAATCTAGCGTATGTTTACTCAAAATAGCTTTGAACTATAAACACTAATAAGGATAAAGAATTACAGGCTTTTATTACTTTCAGAACAATTGCTTACATGACCTAACCACAGCACATATTCAAAAAATAGTTAATAGTATGATAATTTCCATGTCCTCTTCTGAATCTGGCTTGAATTTCTGGCAGTTCTACCTTGATGTACTGCTTCAACTGTTTTTGAATGATCTTTAGCAAAATTTTACTTGTGTTTGATATTAATGATATTGTTTGATAATTTCTACATTGCCAGAAAAATCAAGCTGGGTTCAGAAGAGAATGTGGAACAAGGGATATCACTGCTGAAAACAGAGAATACCAGAAAGATGTTCACGTGTATTTTATTGACTATGCAAAGGCGTTTGACTGTGTGGATCATAACAAATTATGGATAATATTGTGAAGAATGGGAATTCCAGAACATTTAATTGTGCTCTTGGGAAACCTGTACATAGACCAAGAAGCAGTCATTTGAACAGAACAAGGGGATACAACGTAGTTTAAAGTCAAGAAAGGTGTACGTCAGGGTTGTATTCTTTCACCATAGTTATTCAATCTGTATGCTGAGCAAATAATCTGAGAAGCAGGATTTATGAAGAAGAATGGGGCATCGTAATTGGTGGAAGACTCATTAAATATCTTCCATATGCAGATGACACAATCTTGCAGGCTGAAAGCAAAAAAAACTTGAAGCATTTACTGATAAAGATCAAAGACCACAGCTTTCAGTATGGATTACACCTCAACATAAAGAAAACAAAAATCCTCACAACTGGACCAATAAGCAATATCATGATAAATGGAGAAAAGATTGAAGTTGTCAAGGATTTCATTTTACTTGGATCCACAAAAAATGCCCATGGAAGCTGCAGTCAACAATTCAAACGACATACTACATTGGGCAAATCTGCTGCAAAAGACCTCTTTAAAGTGTTGAAAAGCAAAGATGTCACTCTAAGGACTAAAATGCATTTGCCACAAGCCATGGTATTTTCAATTGCCTCATAGGCATGTGAAAGCTAGACAATGAATAAGGAAGAGTGAAGAAGAATTGATGGCTTTGAATTATGGTGTTGGTGAAGAGTATTGAATAGACCATGGATTTCCAGAAGAACAAATAAATCTGTCTTGGAAGAAGTATAGTCAGAATGCTCCTTAGAAACGAGGATAGTGTGACTTCATGTCACGTACTTTGGACATGTTATCGGGAGAGACCAGTTCCTAGAGAAGGAGATCATGCTTGGTAAAGTAGGGTCAGCGAAAACGAGGAAGACACTTGATGAGATAGATTGACACAGTGGCTGCAACAATGGGCTCAAGCATAACAATGTGCAATTATATTGGGGCTCCCCATCACCTCAACCACCACCACTACTACATCTCCTCCTCTTTTCTTAATCTCTCTATATCTCTATCTCTTCTGTTATCTCTCTCTTCCTCCCTCTTTGTCTCTTCCCCCTGTCTATCCTCCTACTATTCTTGCTCACTTTCTTTTTTTGTTTCCACTGAACTTTCTTAGGTTGTCAGGAGTATAATGTAAGTAGAAGAAGATATATGTGAGAAAGGAAACAGCTTATAAAAAACACTTGGTTTACCTAAAACATGTGCTAAACTGGAAATCGAAGACTAAATTAATTTTGACATCACGTAAATATATAATACTGGGCACACCAATTAATAAAACTGGGACTGAGTATTCTTATTTTATAACAAAGAAAATGGTAAATAAATTATTAGCCAAATGAGGGCAAAAAATAATATTTATTTTAAAATTGCTAGTAAATAGCTAATAATGTAATGTTATATACCTTAGTTAATATGTTTCTTATATATGTCTTTAAGTGATTATTAGTTCTGTTTTTGCCCCAAAAGATGTATTGAAATGAATATTGGGAGAAGTTAAAACTCAATAAACTGTGGAAAGAATAGTGACACCAGAACTAAAACATGTCATATTTAAAGCGTACAGAAATTAAATACTAGAGGATAACTCATTTATTTTAGGTATTCAGTTATTTAAATTAGTGGTTTTGAAAGTCTGTAATCGTTTGAGAAAATCTAAGCTTATTTTAAAGGCTTATTTACTTGCATTTTTCAAAAACAAAAAGGGTTTCCCCAAAACTTATTTGGTTCCAATATTTAAAATTGTTTGAGTCCATATGGATATAAAAAAAGCACTCCTAGGCCCTATACAGTATACAAAGGGAGCATATGTAGTGAGAGTTTACTAAAAAGGTCAGAATATCTGTGAAGTGATTTACATGGAGAACACCATTCCCAGCACTCCTTAGTGGTATATTATTATTCACAAATTATCAGGGTGAAAATGTGACTCAGAGAGGTTAGCAATTTAACAAAATTACATAGTTTATTAAGTGTAGGAGTGAATTACAAATTCTGGTGTCTGAGTCCAAAGCTAATGTTTTCTCTATATGAAGGTGCCAGCTGAGATAACAGTGAAAATGTTAAGAATTGAAAGAAATATGTACGAATCATTGTTCTTGCCCTCAAGCCACTTGCACTGCCCTTTGTGAGCATCATATATGTACAAAAGTAACTGTCTTTAATTTTTCTCCATGTTATACTACTACCATTCTTACACACCTACTATCCCCATCACATGGACTACTATAATATGCTATCAAGCAGTTTTCAAACATCAATCCCATTCCCCTCAAATCCTTTCTTTATAGAACAGCCAGACTGATATTTTAAAAAATATAAATCTGATCATTGAAGTTCCTTGTTTAAAAATTCTGTAATGGCTTCTTAATGCTCTTCGGATAAAGTCCTCCATGATATTACTCAGGCTTCCCTCTCCAACCTCACATATACAACTTGCTAATACTGCTTTAGTTACAAGGACTCTTTCTGAGCTTAGAGCTTTTACACATGCTATTTTTTCACTATCTTTGCATCTTCCAGGCTTCAGCTTAAATGTCATTTATGCAGACTAAGTTATTGTTTTTCCTTTATAACCGGTTATTGTTTAGTCAATTTGCCAATGTGTGTCAGAGTAGAACTTTGCTCCATAGGGTTTTCACTGACTGATTTTTTGGAAATAGATCTCCAGCCCCTTGTTCTGAGTTGTCTCTGGGTGGATTTGACCACCAACTTTTCAGCTAACAGCTGAGCATGCTGACAGTTTGCACCACCCAGGGACTCCTTATAACATTTATTATCTTGCTTAATTTTGTGTTTAATTACCTCATCACAAATAGTAAACCCCATTAAGATTTATCTGTTTTGTTTACTACACTACTCACTGCACCTATTATTATACCTGGAATAGAGTCAGTACTCATTCATTCACACGTTCATTCAACAAATATTTCTAATGGCAATTTTATAGAAAACAAAAGTTTACAGTTTTTCACACCTGTTAGGTTATGTAAGGTGACAAAAGAGTAAAATGTCACATCTAAATATTAATGTTGGGTTGCTGTAATAAGAAAGATCACAGTAACTTTAAAAAGAGAAGTCAAAAGAAAGTACTCATTTGGGGGAAAATGATGATTTTGTTGTGGTTTTAATAAATGTGAAATGCCAGTGTACACGTGGGTCAGTATCTTCAGCAATCTATGGAATCCACTACCAGAACTTGGAAAAAGGATTGAGATTTATAGATTTGTACATTACCTCCAACTATTATCTTTATGTGTTTAAGGGACTGATGAAATATCTCAGGAAGAAAATGTAAAAAGAATAAAAATGAACTAAAAAAAACAAAGTGAGAGTAGCAGCACAATTGGAAGAGCGTAGCTGATGTCACTGAACTGTGCATGTTGAAATTTTTGAAATGGTGTATCTTTGGCTATGTATATTTTCACCAAAAAAAAAAAAAAAAAAGGTCGAGAAGGGAGAAGGTTGATATGTTGTGGGGTTGTTAACCAACGTCATAAAATAATAAGTGTACTACTATTTCATGAGAAACTATTTGTTCTGTAAGCCTTCACCTGAAGTACAATTAAAAAAAAAGAAAAATAGCACATATTGAGTAAGGGAAAGAAGGCTATAGCAAGGAGGAATAGGTGTTTAAAAGATAAATAAGACAAGGAAGTTCAAGAAATAAGAGAACTAAAAGAATGTAGACCATTAAAACCAAGAAATAAAATAATGTTAAAAATAAGATACAATTTAAATAATACACATAAAAGAAAAACTAATAAATGTTCATGGAAGAACTAGACATTATGAGGATATTGATTACTTAAAAAGAATAGCCCTTGTTGAAATATGGAATGGGGTAGTGAGAAAAGCCATTTGTTATATATTAACGATTGAGTGGATAAATACTTGGAAAAAAAAGTAGAAATAAAGACTACAGCTTGTCCTTTTAAGAAGCTTGTCAATTACATAAATACAAAAGATAAGTGGTTCATGTAGGTAATTGAATTCAGAGAAAACTATTTTCACTTTAGTTTAGGAAAAAACTGGGTGTGGTTCTATGTATAAAGAAAATGAAGCACAAAGAGAGAGAAGAGGAGAAATTAATTTTCTAGAGATGACAAGAAATGATGGAAACCTGATTATAGGTGAAATAATTAACCTTTAAGGGTGGGAAGTTATATTTAAAAGAAAAAGAAGAGTAAAAGAGGAAAATGGAAGAAAAGTTTTTAAGCATTGAATTGTGTGCCCCCCCCCCAAAAAAAAAATATGTGTTGAAATTCTACATACTGTACCTATAAATATGACTCTATTTGGAAATAGGGATTTTCCTTTCATGTTAATGATGTCATACCATAGTAGGGTGGGTCCTAAAACTAATCACATTTTAATTATATAAAGAGCAGAATAGATACAGAGACACACACAGGGGATAGAGGAAGATAGATGATAGAGAAAAATACATCTACAATCCCAGGAATGTCAACAACTACTGGCAGTTATTAGAAGCTGAAATAGACAAGGGAAGGCCTCCCTTTAGAATCACACCATGAATTCAAACTTCTAGCCTCCTGAACTATGAAAAATAATTTTTTGTTCTTTAAAGTCACCCACTTGTGCTATTTCTGTTACAGCAGCACTAGTTAACTAAGACAGAAGTTTAGAGATGAACTTCAAGTGTTACAGATATAAGTCAAGAGTATATGAAAAAATTAATTGTCTTGTCTCAGGAATGGTCTATTCAGGAATGAAAGAACAGTGAAGACAACACCCAAGGAGTCAAGGAGACAATCAAGAGTCAGAAAGGTATTGAATCAAGCAATGATTATAGGACAATGTGAGCATAATTTGGCACTGAGTAGGTTTGGCAAGAGGTAGCAGGAAATAAAGTTCATAGCATTATCAAGTCCATGAAACAATGGAAGGAGATAGACAAGATGTTGAGCCTAGAGACCTGAGGGTTCCCAACAGAACACTAAAACATAAGTGAACATAATAGGGGTATATTTTCTAAAACTGGAGTAAAAATGAGCAGAATAAGACTATAATTCATTTATTGAAATCCCAAGCTAGAATACGAGAAGCAGCAGTTCTGACTTGTTTTTTGAGGTTTCTCATGTTTTGAGATCTTATTCCCCTTTTCTGAGATCTTATTCCCCAATTTTCAATCATGTCAAGAATAGTATCTATAACTACAACTTGTGATAAAGTAGTTCCATATGCAGGAATAGGTGAGAGCCAGAAGTGAATCAGTGTGTTTAGTATACCAAGCAGCAGTGCAGATTTGATTGGTTCCAAACCCAAACAGTAGTGTTATGAAATTGTGTAGAAATAAACAGAAGCTTGACAATAGAAGATGAGAAAGAAGATAGTAATGCTTTCTTAGATCCGAACATTGTCAAGGGAACATGAAAGAAGTTAACATGAAAATGTAGTACTAATTTGTTTATGATAATCTCTTTGATAAGGCTAACCAGGGGAAGTTTTCTTGGTATGGATATTAAGGAAAGAATGATGGAGTAATATAATAGATTCAGCCCACTGATAGACCGAAAATGTTAAGATTTCAGAGCAGGAGGAAGTGTTAAGAATAAAGGAAATCATCTGGAAAATAGAAAACTCAGAAATAAAAAATAAATCAATGTGGGAATTTCCAGAATCCAAGATTTTGGTAGTAGAGAACCTCTCAGAGATGATGTACTGTAATGTCATTCATACCACAAACTTATTCACTTGCTTAAAATCAGGTACTTTTCTCTGTGCTGAGTACAGAGCAGTGTACAAAACTGAAAAGGTTCCAGTATTCAAGGAGGTTGCATTCTAATGTGGAAAGACAGATAATAAAACAACAACAATTATGCGTAGAATATGTCAGATGATGATAAATGTTATGGAGAAAAATAGACTAAGGCTGAAGGAGCTGGAGTATAGGGGGTGTTGCTATTTAATTTTGGGTGGTCAAGAAGACCTTGCTGGTGAGGTAATAATTAGGAGAAACCTAAAAATAGTGAGGCATGAATATCTGAGACACAACTGTTTCAGGCAGGACCTTACTTAGTGTGGTCTAGCCACTGGAATAGAGTGAGGGAGGGGAATAGAGGACAGAGAAAATGTCAGAAAACAGAGGTCAGACTACATGAGGCCTTGTCCTGTACCCATTGAATCAGTTGCTATCAAGTTGACTCTGACTCATAGTGACCCTATAGGACAGAGCAGAACTGCTCCCTAGGGTTTCCAAGGAGCTACTGGTAGATTCGAACTGTTGATCTTTTGGTTAGCAGCTAAGCTCTTAACCACTGTGCCATCAGGGCTTGTCAGCCATCACGAAACTAGTGTTTCTTTTCCCAGTAGAATTTCTTCACATTGGAGAGTTTTGAGCAGGTTAGAATAAACTGAATTACATTTTGCTGTTGCTTCTATAGAAGAAAAAAGCATATGAGAAGGGAAACCAGCTAGAGAGCTATTGTAATAATCTAGGTGAGAGATGATATGCTTTGGACTACAGTGGGTTTGATAGATGCAGTGAGACGAAGTTAGATTTATTTTGAACCTTGAGCTAAGATTTGCTGATGAATTTTATGTGGGGTTTGAGAGAAAATGTAGTTAAGGATAGCTCCAAGATTTGGGGATAAATATTTGAAGGAATAGAGTCTGTCAATATTAAAACTCTAATCCCAGATTTAATTTTGAAGATTCCTTGTGTGTTAGTGACATTCATATTTAATTAATATGATTTTAGTTAAATTTCAGGAGGGAGTAGGGATAAATAAACATGTTCAGTCCTCCTGTTTAATGGAAGCTGCATTAATATATTTTCTACTATCTACCTGGGATGTGTGTGGAATTTATTCGATTTATTCAGTTAAAGCAAACAACAAAGTTAATTATGCAAAAATTTTCCAAGAAACAAATTAATATTGAATTTTATTCGAGTTATTTTAATTATCCCCGTCTAGACATAGCTTATAATAATATTCAAAATAATTTTTCGAGGTTTTTTAAAAATTATCCTCCCATTATATTTTGCTTAAATTTTGTAAATTTTTACCTCTACTCTCCTGGGGGAGAGAAGAGAGGGAGGAAAAAACAAACAGACAAACAAAACATTTAAGGAAGAATTAAGGACACAGATTTGTACATATACATATAAATGTGTATTTGGGGGCAGTTCTCATTTGGTATCTGATCTACTGCAGATAGGGTTACTTTTACATAAAATAAAAGAATATAAAAAAAAAACTGCAGTTCAAACTATGTGTCCTACAATGATGGATGACTCTGCTTGCTTCAGTACTTCAGGGAAGGATTAAGCTATTGAAAAAGCACTCAACATTGGCTAAGAACAGTAATATATGTGAAATTCTACAGTTAATGCATCATTAAGTAATTTGCTGCAACTGATTTATAGGTGCAATATACTATATTGTGTCAAATAGTGCAATATAATAAATGGTATCAAAAAATATACTCCCAAAACTTTCGTTCTAATCAATATTTTGAGTTTTAGCTTAGCAGTTATCGGAGTACTGGAGCCATCTTATTTTCTGCTTGATAATATCCACAGTCTAATGGCTTTTGGCTATTGGCCTACATTTGCTGAATCCTGTAGTGTCAAGAATATTACATGCTTTGCAAGTAAAGGACTGAAAATAAGTGTCTAGTTCCTTTGATGGCAATAATAACATGTAGACTTTTCTTTGTATGGGTACTAGAAAAGCCATCCAACTTTTGTTGCTAAACCGGTTGCTGTCGAGTCAATTCCAGTCTATAGTGACTCTATTGGATAGGGTAGAACTGCCCCACAGGGTTTCTAAGGAGCCACTGGTGGATTTGAACTGCCGACCTTTAAGTTAACGGCTGAGCTCTTAACCCCTGTGTCACCAGGGCTCCCTAAAATCTAAGAAAATTGACATTTTACTTGTACATTTTTATTGATTACTTGGCAATTTACTTTTGCTATCATAACTAACCACCCAAACCACTGTGGCTTAACAAAATAGACATTTATTTCGTCTCATGATTCTGTGGGTTGGCAATTTGAACTGTTCTCAGCTTCACAGTTCTTCTGCTCACAAAAAGTGCCTCTGTTTCTGGAGGTTGGATGAATGTTGATGGGAAAAATGAGGCGGCAGGAGAAGAAGGAGTTGCAGGACCACGTGTCTCTTATCATCGTACAAGCTGGTCCAGGGTTGTTCACATGAAGATGGTCACAGAGTTTCCAAAAGCAGCAAGCAAGGATGAATCCCATGCACAAGACCTTTTCAAGACTTTCCTTGTATCATGTTTGTTAATATACGATTAGACAAAGCAAGACATGGGAGAGAAATTAAAATTATGTGGCAAGAGAGACTGATTACAGGGAGGAGAATAATTTGTAGTCATATATATACATATTTTTTAGTTTATCATTTATCCCTCACTTTTTGATCAAGGGAGTCCCTGGGTGGTGCAAAAGATCAACACACTTGGCTGCTAACCAAAAGCTAGAGTCTTGAGTACACCCAGAGGTGCTTTGGAGAAAAGGTCTGGCTATCTACTTCCAAAAAATCAGCCTTGGAAAACCCTATGGAAGCACAGTTCTACTCTGACACACTTGAGGGTCTCCATGAGCCAGAATTGTCTCCATGACAACTGTATTTTTTTAAATAGCTTACTGAGTTCATAAGCCTTGAGTATCTCTAAACCAAATATAGTGAAATCTATAATATTTAGACAATATTGTTGTTATTAGGTGCTGTGAAGTCTATTTGACAGAGTAGAATTGCCCCACAGAGTTTTCTATGATGTAATCTTTCTCCTGCAGAGCTGCTGGGTGTGTTCCAACTGCCCACCTTTAGGTTAGCAGATGAGCACTTAACCACTGTGCCACCAGGCCTCCTTATTTAGACATTGGTTGCATGTTAATCAAAATTGATATTTACTTGTAGAAGGCTGAGAACAGTTCTAATAATTCTTGACCCAGGAATGGATCAGGCTACCTCACCACAGATATGTAACAGGGGATTACACATAAATCACCCTTTTCTGTACCACTATAGAAGTCTGCTGTGAAATCCACGCACAAAACATAGCTCTTTTTCTCTTCCATGTTTACAGACATCTAAGGACTTCATACTCATAGCACCTTAGTCCTTATCCTGCTGATAGTACTTTACAAAAAACATACTAAAGAACTAATGTTCTTATGAAAGAACACTTACAACTTAAAAGAATGAGACAAATATTTCAACATTTTGGCGAATAATATAAACAGAGAGAACACATTAAAATAACTACAACAATTTTGTACAGCATACATTTTACATAGCTGTAGTATTAAATAATAAAAGTTGTCACATTTGTTAAACTATCAAACTGGCAAAGGTTAAAAGGGTTCAGAGCATACAGCGGGAAAAAAGCACTCACAAGGTGGAAATAAAATTTTTATTTTGATAGAATAATTTGGCCATTTCTATCAAAAGAGCATAATGTTTGATGAAATTTCAATTCTTAGAATATGTCAGGGAGGTGAGCTGAGCTGAGGTGAGGTGAGCTGAGCTGAGTTGAGTTGAGCTGAGCCGCTAAGTGTCAAAGTAATCGATTAAGACAACAACCCAAATAAAAGTAACAGTCAAGCCTTTAATTACTTACATTGATAGTGTATTACCACCTGTCATTTTGCCATACTGTGGTGGTTTGCTTGTCGCATGCTGGAAGCTTTGCCACTGGTATTCAAAGAGCAGTATGGTCATCTATGTTGGAAATGTTTTAGCAGAGTTTCCAGAATAACACAGACTAGGAAGAAAGGTCTAGAGATCTACTTCTGAAAATGAGCTAATGAAAACCTAATGGATAATAACAGAACATTCTCTAGATTGCTTGCTTTGGACATGTCATCAAGAGGGATCAATTATTGGAAGAGAACATCATGTTTGGTAAAGTAAATGGACAGTGAAGGAGAGGAAGACCCTCCACAAGATGGATTGTCACAACAGCCAAAAAAATGGACTTGGACATGCCTGCAATTTTTAGTATGACATAGGATTGTGCAACATTTCCTTCTGTTGTACATAAGGTTGCCATGAGTCCTAGGCAACTCCATAGCCACTATCTATGTAATTATACTATAAGCAATAGAAACCTGGAAAATGTGCTGACCCTCCTTTATTTCATATTTCCCCAGAAATGATGCCCATGTGAGGGTCAGGTGGATCAGTTCAGATATAGGGGCACATTACTGCCAAGGGAGCCCCAAAACAAGTACTCCACAGTTTTATGGACCCAGGGAGGGGGAGGAGGTCAAGTGGAAAGGGCTAGGAATGAAAATGTACTGAGTATTGAGTCAGAGTGGGGAAAAGTGTCTTCAAGTTTCTCTTGATGCATGAATGCATGAATTAACAAATTATATATATGTATATATATATGTGTGTATATATATATATATATATATACACATATATAAAGCATTGTTGTCAAGTTGATTCTGACTCACAGTGATGCTATAGGACAGACTAGAACTGCCCTATAGGGTTTCTAAGGTTGTAAATCTTTATTGAAGCAGATTGCCACATCTTTATCCCATGGTTATAGGTTATATATATAAATTTATATATATATATCTATAAAAATACATATATATACTCATATATACAGAGCCTTAGTGGTGCAGTAGTTAAGAGCTTAGCTGCTAACCAAAAGATCGTTAGTTTGAATCCGCCAGCCACTCCTTGGAAACCCTATGGGGTAGTTCTACTCTGCCTATAGGGTCACTATGAGTCGGGATAGACTCTGGCAATGGGTTTTGGTTTTGGATTTATATATATATATATATATATATACACACACCAAAAAGGGCAGATGAAATAATTAATATTATAACCACAAAATGGAATACTAAGAAATAAAAATAGTAAGATAGAATATACTAATATAGTCATAGAACCAAAATATGTTTTTAAATGTCAAAGGATTTTTCAACACAGAAGTCTGATTACATTCATATATAGTGGTTCTCATTAGACCATAGATCTTGTCAAGCAGGAGTAGAGGTTGCCAATAAAAACATGATTCTTACACAGGCATGGGGCAGAACAGTGTTTACTTACATTGAAGAGAAGCAGACTAAGATCAATTATAATAGTGGGCCAGATGTTGGTCTACAGGAACCCTCTCATAGCAGTGGGGTTGACAGGTGCCATCTGATGCACAGTTATAAGCAGAACAAAAAACTACTTATCAGGACCATAATGGAGAGAGAACCTAAACAAGGCAGAACACCCAGTAAAAAACTGCAATCTAAGAAGATGTTCCAGGTCCAAAACTCTAATTCAGAAACCAGAAGAGAGGCAGAGTTGCACAATGTTTTGTTGTGTAATGCACAAGGTTGTAGGAGTGAGGCTGGGCATTTTTTAAATAATTTTTGTCTTTGTTTTTGAACTAGTTATCATAGCATGTATTACTTGTCTAATTAAAAATGATAATGATCCTATTAGTGTTTATAAGCATAGTATTAGGTACTCATTAAGACTCCATATATCTGAAAACAACATCTAGATGCAAAGCTTCTTCATGCATCAAGGCACTTGATTAGTATCATAATCTTAGAAATGTATCTTCCGCAATATATTATAGATATTATGCAAAGTAAACTGACAGTTGATAATGGAGAAATTTTGAAGTTGTCAAGGATTTTATTTTACTTTGATCTACAATCAATACCCAAAGGAAGCCGCAGTCAAGAAATCAACAGATGCATTGCATTGGGTAAATCTGCTGCAAAAGAACTCTTAACGTGTTGAAAAGTGAAGACATCACTTTGAGGACTCAGATGAGCCTGACCAAGTTACGGTATTTCACAATCGCCTCATATGCATGCAAAGCTGGACAATGAATAAGGAAGACCAAAGAAGAATTGATGCATTTAAATTATGGTCTTAGAGAAGAATATTGAATATAATATGGATTTCCAGGAGAACATACAAATCTATCTTGGAGGAAGTAAAGGCAGAATGCTCCTTAGAAGCAAGGATGGTGAGATTTTGTCTCACGTTCTTTGGAAGTTACCAGGAGGAACCAGTCCCTAGAGAAGGACATCATGCTTGGTAAAGTAGAGGGTCAGTGAAAAAGAGGAAGACCTCAATGAGACGGATTGACACGGTGGCTGCAACGATGGGCTGAAACATATAAAGATTGTGAAGATGGCTCTGAGCCTGGCAGTTTTTTGTTCTGTTGTACCTAGGGTTGCTATGAGTCGGAACTGACTCCAGAGCACCTAACAACAATAACAACATTCTTGACTCCGAAACATTATACACTTTTATTTTTACATAATAGCTTGGAAATTAAACAAACACAGGATTCTAAAGATCTGGTTTTGAAATACAAGTTTTATCACTTCCAAACACTATGTCTTTAAAATTTAGATTCCTGATTTGTTAAATGAGGTGCTTCAGCGAAATGAACTTTGAGATCACTTCTTACTCTAATATATGTAATTTCATATTTCTAAGACTTGAAGTTAGTTATCTTTGATTTCTTCTATTATGGTTTATAATTGTTATGTCAGGTTAAGAATTTGTAAAAAAATATAGGCTCCAAATTTTATCTAGGCCAGAGAGAGTTGAAAAGATCTGGTGCTCAATACTCCTACAATGAAATGCTGATGAAACTCTTACTGGAGGCATAATTAAAATATCATTTGTAGAGTTCCGGCAAAATGGCGCTCTAGACAGAAGCACCACGCCATCCCTCCACAGCAAATATCCGAAAAACTAAGCCTAACAGAGAATACAACAATCTTGAAACCCTAAAACATCAAATGAAGAGATAAAGAACGCAGCCAGCACCAAATACAGTGAGAAAACTGACAGAGAACTGAGAGCGAGAGACATTCATGCAGAGGTCCACTACCAGCTAACGCAGCGCAGATCCGCCATCTTGGACTCCTACTGGAGACCAGCAAACGGGATACGAGAAAGCAGCCTCACGGAGCGTCCAGCGGGAGACAAAACAACGGTCATTTGCGATAAATGCTTTCCTACACCCCATACTTCTTCACCCCAACTCAGCCTTCTCTGCTTCACGCGGCCACAATCTCTTGACTGGGAAATACAGGCTGCTTGATTCCACACACCTGAATGGGCCGGCTCTCTGAGTGCCATTTGTGGCTGCTGGTGTTGCTTTTTTCTGCTTCTTTTGATTTCTTCCTTACCTCTCACCACCTCCCCCTCCTTTCACTCAAATACCTGGCTCTGTGCGCCATTTTTGCTTCTTCCTGAGAGGCTGTGGAGCTCCGTTTGAGTGTGGAGCTTCTTTCCGGTCTGGGCTGCCATGCTGGTGGGATCCCAGGGCTTTTGTTCGTTTGTTTGTCTTGAAATGTTTGTTTGTTTTCTTTTACTTTTCTTGAATTGGGAGCTCTTTCTGGCCAGGCGGTGTTGTGTGGCAACGAGAGTTCCCCCTCGGCTTGCACAGATGTGCATAGGGATCCATGAGGGCATTTCTTTTTTTTGTTGGTTTTTTTTTTTTTTTTCTGTTTTTTTGGGGGCCTTTCTTGTTCCTTTTTTTAAAAATTTGTTTTCTTTTCTTTTCCCTCTTTTCCTTTTTTGTCGTTCTTCATTATTCAGTTTCTCATCTTTCTATATCTTCCTTCTCTTTCTGTTCCTGAATACCTGGTGTTGTATACCTCTAAGCCTTCTAGCCAGGCTGTACTGCAACACCTGAGAGTGACTTCCCCAGACCTCATAGCTGCACTGGTAGGATCCCTGGGAACTTTGCGGTTCTTTAAACTTTCCGATTTTTATTTATGCATTCTTTCTTGTCTTCTTCTTCCCCTTTCTGTTTTTCTCCATTTCATAGTCTCTCATCTTTCCACTCCACAGCCAAGCACCCCTAGCATTCTTTTTTGTTTGTTTGTATGTTTTTGGCTCCTGTTCCTCTCTCCTCTCTCCCATATACATTTAGCTCCACACATAACAATGTCCCTGCTGCATCCTGCCTACCCGCACCGTGCGCTTGACATCACACCACCAAGCAGCACAGGCACGCATACTGAACCTGCCCTGCACAGATTACCGACCCGCTCTGGTGGTTGTAGTAAGTGCCACAAACAACCCATCCCAGTAACTCCTCTTCAGCTAGACCTGCTGTGCCGTACCATATCTGAGTGACTGACCCTGCCAATTGGAGAAGGAGGCAAAAAGTATTGTGCCCACAGACAAGCAAACAACAAAGAACACACAGTCTGCCTGCTCAGACATAGTCAAATTTAAAAAAAAAAAGGGATGAAACAAACAATTCTACAATCCATAAAAGAGAAAAATAACTACTGAATGCCCCAAAGACAGTAGACAATATCAAAACATTTACAAAAACAGGACAGGATGGTTCTAGTAGGCGTCCAAAATAAAACACCAGATGACCCTCCAGTGGAAGAAAATACCCTAGAACTACGTGACAGGGAGTTCAAATCTCTAATACTCAGAATTCTCCAAGAGCTGAGGCAAAAAGCTGACAAACATGAGGAAAAAATAGACAAATTCATGGAAAATACAGACAAAAAATTGGAAAAATTCAGGAAAATAATTCAGGAACAAAATTCCAAAATAAATTCACAACTAGAAACTATACAAAGACAAGAATTAGAAATCCAAAAGATAAACAACAAGATTTCAGAAATGGACAGTGTCATAGAAGGGCTCAGAAGCAGATTTGAAATGGTGGAAGACAGGATCAGTGGAAGTGAAGACAAAAACTTGGATACAACTCAGAAAAAAGAACAAAGAAAAATGAAGAGACCCTGAGAATTATGCAGGATACAATCAAAAGCAAAAATTTTCGAGTGATTGGAATTCAAGAACAGGGGTAGAAAACAGAAAACACAGAGAGGATCATAGAAGAACTGCTGACATAAAACTTCCCAATATCATGAAAAATGAAAAGCTGGCCATCCAAGATGCTCAAATAACCCCATATAGGAGAGACCCCAAAAGAAAATCACAAAGGCATATCATAATCACACTCACCCAAACCAAACAATCCTGAGAGCAGCTCATGAAAAACAAGAAGTCACATACAGAGGAGAAAAAATAAGACTAAGCTCAGATTATTCGGCAAAAACCATGCAGGAAAGAAGGCAATGGGGTGACATATATAAAATCTTGAAAGAAAAAAATTGCCAGTCAAGAATAATATAACCTGCAAAACTCTCGTTCAAACGCGATGGTGAAATTAGGTCATTTCCAGATAAACAGAAATTAAGGGAATATGTAAAAGTCAAACCAAACTTACAAGAATTATTAAAGGGAGTTCTTCAATCTGAGGACAAACAGCTTCAACTCACATCTGAGGACAAACAGCTTCAACTCACAGGCAGAATCTCGGACGCAGGATCGTACCAGCAAATACAAATCTAGGAAATGAACTCTCGAGGACTATCCAAAACCAAAAGAAATACAACAGGGAATCAGAGAAGTTAATCAGGAAATGACAACAACATCAAAACAATAAAAGAGCGAATAAACGACATAGGTATAGAATCTTCTAATGGAGAAGAAGGCAAAGCGATACCAAGTAAGGGTAGACTGCTTCAAACTTAGAAAGATAAGGGTAAAATTCATGGTAACCACAAAGAAAGTTAACAAACATACTCATTAAAAAAAAGGATGAAAAACATAAAGTCTCAGCAAAAACAAAACCTACAAAAACAAAAGAAATGAAAAAAATCCACAAACAAAAGTAACTCAGCACAAGAGAGTAAGAAGAACAAAGAAAACTTCAGTACCACAAAAAAAGCACTATAAAATGATAACAACACACTCACATCTATCAATAATTACACAGACTGTAAACGGACTCAATGCACCCATAAAGAGATGGAGAGTGACAGAATGGATAAGAAAACAGGATCTATCAATATGCTGTCTACAAGAGACACACCTTAGAAGCAAAGATGTGAATTTATTAAAAGTCAAAGGTTGGAAAAAAATATATCAAGCTAACAACTAGCAAAAAATAGCAGGAGTGGCAATCCTAATCTCAGATAAAATAGACTTTACAACGAAATCTGCCATAAAAGACAAAGAAGGACACTATAATGATTAAGGGGACAATCCATCATGAAGACATAACCATAATAAACATCTACGCACCCAATGACAGGGCTCCAAAATACATAAAACAAACTCTAACAACACTGAAAAGAGAAATTGACCGTTCCAGAGTAATAGTAGGAGACTTCAACACACCACTGTCAGTAAAGGACAGAACAACTAAGAAGAAACTCAGCAAAGATACAGAAGACCTAAAGGGCACAATCAGTCAACTTCACCTCATAGACATATATAGAATGCTCCATCCAACCGCTGCAAAGTACACATTCTTTTCCAATGCACATGGAAAGTTCTCCAGAATAGACCACATCTTGGGCCACAGAGCAATCCTCAACAAGATCCAAAATGCTGAGATAATTCAAAGTATCCCCTCAGACCACAATGCCATCAAGGTAGAAATTAACAACAGAAAGAGCAAGGAAAAAAAATCAACTACATGGACACTGAATAATACCCTGCTTACACATCACTGGATGATAGAAGAAATCAGAGATGGAATAAAAAAATTCCTATAATCCAATGAGAATGAAAACACATAATACCAAAACCTTTGGGACACAGCAAAGGCAGTCCTCAGAGGACAATTTATAGCAATAGATGCACACATCAAAAAAGAAGAAAGGGGCAAAATCAAAACATTAACTACAGATATCAAACAAATAGTAAGAGAACAACAAAAAAAAGCCCACAACCACCTGAAGAAAGGAAATGTAAAGATCAGAGCAGAAATAAATGAAATAGAGAACAGAGAACCAATAGAAAGAATCAACAAAACCAAAAGTTGGTTCTTTGAAAGAATCAACAAAATCGACAAACCACTGGCCAGACTGACAAAAGAAAAACAGGAGAGGACACAAATAACCCAAATTAGAAATGAAATGGGGGACATTAAAACAGACCCTACTGAAATAAAAAGGATTATAACAGAGTATTATGAAAAACTATACTCCAACAAATTTGAAAACCTAGAGGAAATGGATAAATTTCTAGAAACACACAGCCTACCCAAACTACAACAAAGTGATGTTGAAAATCTGAACAGACCCATAACAAGAGAAGAGATTGAAAAGGTAAAAAAAAAAAAATCCCAACCAAAAAAAGCCTTGGCCCAGATGGCTTCACTGGAGAATTCTACAAAACATTTACAGAAGAGCCTGTACCAGGAATACTCAAGCTATTTCAGAGCATAGAAGAGGAAGCAACACTTCCAAATTCATTCTATGAAGCCAGCATAACGCTGATAACAAAACCAGGCAAAGACATCACAAAAAAAGAAAATTACAGACCAATATCTCTCATGAATATAGATGCAAAAATTCTGAACAACATTCTATCGAATAGAATTCAGCATCATATCAAAAAATAATACACCACGACCAAGTAGGATTCATACCAGCTATGCAAGGATGGTTCAACATTAGAAAATCAATCAACGTAATCCACCACATAAATAAAAGGAAAGAAAAGAAGCACATGATCATCTCAGTTGACACAGAAAAGGCATTTGACAAAGTCCAACACCCATTCCTGATAAAAACTCTCAATCAAATAGGTATAGAAGGGAAATTTCTCAACATAATAAAGAGGATCTATGCAAAACCAAAAGCCAACATCATTCTTAATGGAGAGAGGCTGAAAACATTCCCCTTGAAAACAGGAACAAGAGAAGGATACCCTTTATCATCACTCCTATTTAACATTGTGCTGGAAGTTCTAGCTAGAGCAATAAGGCAAGAAAAAGAAATAAAGGGTATCCAGATTGGTAATGAAGAAGTTAAACAGTCCCTGTTTGCAGATGATATGATAGTATACACAGAAAACCCTAAAGACTCCATGAGAAATCTACTGGAACTAATAGAAAGATTCAGCAGAGTAGCAGGATACAAGATAAACGATGAAAAGGAAATCAGGAAAACAATACCATTTATAATAGCCCCTAAAAAGATAAAATACTTAGGAATAAATCTGACCAGGGATGTAAAAGACCTATATAATGAAAACTACAAAACACTACTGCATGAAACCCAAAGGGATCTATATAAATGGAAAAACATACCATGCTCATGGATAGGCAGACTCAACATTGTGAAAATGGCAATTCTACCCAAAGCAATTTACAAATACAACGCAATCCCGATGCAAATACCAACAAAAAGAGATGGAAAAACTAATCATTAACTTTATATGGAAAGGGAAGAAGCCCCGAATAAGTAAAGCACTACCGAAGAAGAAGAATAAAGTTGGAGGACTCACACTACCTGACTTGAGAACCTACTATACAGCTACAGTAGTCAAAACAGCCTGGTACTGGTACAACAACAGCTACATTGACCAATGGAACAGAATTGAGAACCCAGATGTAAATCCATCCACCTATGGTCACCTGATCTTCAACAAGGGCCCAAAGTCCATCAAATGGGGAAAAGACAGTCTTTTTCACAAATGGTGCTGGCAAAACTGGATATCCATCTGCAAAAAAATGAAACAGGACCCATACCTCACGCCGTATAGAAAAACTACTTCAAAATGGGTCAAAGACCTGAATATAAAGCCTAAAAGTATAAAGTTCATAGAAGAAAAAATAGGACCAACTCTATGGGCCCTAATACACAGAATTGACAGGATACAAACCATAACCATGAACACACAAACCCCAAAAGATAAGCTAGATAACTGGGCTCTTCGAAATTCAAACACCTATGCTCTTCAAAAGACTTCACCAAAAGAGTAAAAAGACAACCTACAGACTGGGAAAATAATTTTGGACAGTACATCAGACAAAGGTATAATCTCCATAATCTACAAGAAAATCCAACACCTCTACAACAAAAAGACAAATAATCCTATTAAAAAACGGGCAAAGGAAATGAACAGACACTTCACCAAAGAAGACATTCAAATGGCCAACAGACACATGAGGAAATGCTCGCGATCACTAGCCATTAGAGAAATGCAAATTAAAACCACAATGATTGACCATCTCAACCTGGCATTACTGGCACGAATCAAAAACACTAGAAATAACAAATGTTGAAGGGGCTGCGGGGAGATGGGAACTCTTATGCACTGCTGGTGGGAATGCAAAATGATGCAACCATTTTCGAAAATGATATGGCGCTTCCTTAGAAAGCTAGAAATAGACATACCATTAGATCCAGCAATTCCACTCCTAGGAATATATCCTAGAGAAATAAGAGTCATCATTCGAATAGACATATGCACACCTATGTTCATGGCAGCATTGTTCACAATAGCAAAACGATGGAAACAACCTAGATGCCCATCAACAGATGAATGATAAACAAACTATGGTACATACACACAATGGAGTACTATGCAACGAGAAAGAACAACAATGAATCTGTGAACCATCTCATAACATGGATGAAACTGGAGGACATTATGCTGAGTGAAATAAGTCAATCACAAAAGGACAAATATTGTATGAGACTGCTATTATAAAAACCCATGAAAAAGTTCACACACAAAATGTAACAATCTTTGTTGGTTACCAGGGATGGGAGGGGTTGGGGGGGATATTAAATAGACAATAGATGTTATCTTGGGTGAAGGGTGAGACAGTACACAATAAGGGGAAACTAGCACTTGTACAAAGAAAGGTCATGGAAGCCCCATAGACACATCCAAACTCCCTGAGAAATTGAATTGCTGGGCAGAGGGTTCTTGGTACCATGGTCTCGTGGAACATCTAGCTCAATTGGCATGACACAGCTTATAAAGACAATGTTCTACATTCTACTTTGGTGAGTAGTGTCTGGGGTCTTAAAAGCCTGTGAGCGGCCATCTAAGATACTCCACTGGTCTCATCCCTTTGGGAGCAAGGGAGAATGAAGAGAACAGGATACAAGGAAAAGATTAGTCCAAAGGACTATTTTTCCACAGCTACCAAGGCCTCCACTGAACTGAGTCTAGTACAGCTAGATGGTGCCCGGCTACCACCGCTGACTGCTCTGACCAGGATCACAACAGAGGGTTCTGGACAGAGCTGGAGAAAAATGTAGAACATAATTCTAACTCACAAAAAAAGACCAGATCTACTGGCATAAAGGAGACCGGAGAAACCCCGAGAGTATGGCCCCCAGACACAGTTTTAGCTTAGTGGTGAAATTATCTCTGAGGTTCACAGTTCAGCCTGAGAGTGGACAGCCCCATAAAACCAAATGAGACTAACGAGGTACAGTCTTCCAGTGACAAGGGCCAGAAGGGAGAAGGGGACAAGGAACCTGGTGATAGAGAACCCAAGGTTGAGTAAGCATTTTGTTGATGTGTTGTGAGATTGTTAACCATTGTCATAGGGCAACATTTGTAGTAACTGTTAAATGAGAAACTATTTTGTTCTGAAAGCCTTCATCTTAAGTGAGAATAACAGCACGATTGGAAGAGCATAGTCAATGTCACTGAACTTTGCATGTAGAAATTTTTGAAATGGTGTATCTTTGTCTGTGTGTATTTTCACCAAAAAAAAGGTTGAAAAGTTAGAGGGTTGACATGTTGTGGGGTTGTTAACCAATGTCATAAAACAATATGTGTACTACTGTTTCATGAGAAACTATTTGTTCTGTAAGCATTCACCTGAAGTACAATAAAAAAAAAAAAAAGAATGAACTCATAAAAATAAATAAATAAAATATCATTTTATACATTCTTAGGACTACTGAGCATCTTATGACCGCTGTAAGGATTTATTATTAAAATTATTCATGTGACAGCATTGTGTTAGAAAAATAGGAACAAAATATAGATGATAATCAAATATGTTGAGAAAGTTCAGGCATATTTAATGTTGGCTGGTGTGTGTCAGTTCAAGAGTATCAGCTTTATGTGTTTTCCCTTCCCCATGCCACCCATAAAATAGCTATTAAAAAAACTGATATCCTTAAATCATTTTTTTTTTTGCCTAGTTTTGATTGAAAATGGATTTACAGATAGTCACCTTAAACAGTTAAACATCCGTACACAAAAAATAATTGTTGTTGTTAGGTGCCATTGAGTTGGTTCCGACTCATAGCAAACCTATGTACAACCGAACAAAATACTGCCCAGTCTGCACCATCCTCAGAATACTTGTTATGTGTGAGCCCATTGCTGCAGCCACTGTGTCAATCCATCTTGTTGAGGGCCTTCCTGTTTTTTGTTGGTCCTCTACTTACCAAGCATGATGTCCTTCTCCAGGTACTGATTCCTCCTGATAACATGTCCAAAGTATGTGAGACGTAGTCTCACCATCCTTGCTTCTAAGGAACACTCTGGTTGTACTTCTTCCAAGACAGATTTATTCGTTCTTTTGGCATTCCACGGTATATTCAATATCCTTCACCAACACCACAATTTAAAGGTATCAATTCTTCTTTGATCTTCCTTATTCGTTGCCCAGCTGTTGCATGCATATGAGGTGATTGAGAATGCCATAGCTTGGGTCAGTGCACCTTAGTTCTCAAAGTGACAGCTTTGCTTTTCAACGCTTCAAAGAGTTCTTTTACAGCAGATTTGCCCAATGCAATGCATCTGTTGATTTCTTAACTGCTACTTCCGTTGAGTGTTGATTGTGGATCCAAGTAAAATAAAATCCTGACAACTTCAATCTTTTCTCTGTTTATCATGATGTTGCTTATTGGTCCAGTTATGAGGATTTTTGTTTTCTTTATACTGATGTGTAAGTGGTCTTTGATGTTCATCAGTAAGTGCTTCAAGTCCTCTTCACTTTCAGCAAGCAAGGTTGTGTCATCTGCATAACGCAGGTTGTTAATGAGTCTTCCTCCAATCCTGATGCCACATTTTTCTTCATATAGTCCAGCTTCTCTGATTATATGCTCTGTGTACAGACTGAATAAGTATGGTGAAAGGATACAACCCTGATGTACACCTTTCCTGATTTTAAACTGTGCAGTATCCTCTTGTTCTGTTTGAATGACTGCCTCTTAATCTACGTACAGATTCCTCGTGAGCAGGATTAATTGTTCTGGAATTCCCATTCTTCACAATGTTATCTATAGACTAGTTAGACTATTAAAATTAATTTCAGAAGGTCCTAGAAAACACCATTCAGACATTTTTGTTAAAATCAACACAGAACCAAGAAAGAGACAAATTTTGAATATTAAGTACTTTTATGTTCTTCTCAATATAGAACTTCAGTTCCCTTCTTCTCCTTTTTTTTTTTTTTTAAATGCAGTGTAATTAAGTACAGTAAAATGCACAGGACACAACATACTGTTGGATCACTTTTCTTAAATAGATGCGCATGTGACTCACACCTCTGTCAAGAAACAATTTCCATCCCCTCAAAGTTCCTTAATGTCTCTTCCCAGTCAATATCCCCTTCACCCAACCACTACCAACCATAGGTTACTTTTGCCTATTTTAGAACTTTGTATAAGTAAACCTAATGATTTTGAGATTTATTCTTAATGTTGCCTCTATCATTAGTGTGTTTCTTTTAATTGCTGAGCACTGTTCAGCTGAACAAATATACCATGCATTTTGTATCCATTGTCCTGTAGCTGGAAAACTATATTGTTTCCAGTTTGGGGGTAATATTAAATAGCTACTATAAACAGTCCTGTATAAGAAAGGCTTTTTATGTTTACATACTTTCCTTTTTCCTGGATAAGTACCAAGGAATGTAATTGCTAGGGCATAGAGAAAGTGTATGTTTAACCTCTAAAGAAATTTTCAAACCATTTTCAAAGTAGTTGCACCATTTTATGCTCCCACCACCATTGTATGACAGTTTCAATTGCTCTACATCCTTTCCAACATTAGGTGTTGTCATATTCCATTTTAGTTATTTTAGTGGGTGTGTCTTGATGTCTTCTTGTGTTCCTCCATTTTTTAAATTCATGAAAAGCATTAGAATCTTGTCGGGAGATGTAAAAATGAGTGAAACTCTTCCAAAAATGGAGCCTTATGAAATTCCAAATATCTTACTTACTATCTATAACTGGGCATGGCTGGTAGGCTAGAGCTCAGGAAAACATGCACCAGGTAGGAAGAGAGCTAAGAGTGCTAAGGAATAGTCAATTTACCTGAAGATAGGGTAAATAAAATGTGAGGTAATCTGGATAACTGGCACAGAAAATGTAATATAAACACTATGTAAACACAAAAGTAAAGTAAATGTTAATTACACCAACAAGTTTCTGAGCTTTTTCTTTTTTTTTTTAAAGGCTAAATCTAAGGAAAATTAAGTATTCACCTGGAAGCTGTGTGGTCTACATCATTATTTTAACAAAATAAAGTTTGTGAAACCATGTGTATATGATTTCCTGATTTCCAGATTTTCCAGGAGACTAAAAATTCAGATTCCTGAGACCAATGCCAGATCTATTAAGCTAATAGGTAAAGTAAGGAACCTGCATTTTTAATAGCTCCACAGTACAGAATAAAGTTTGAGAACTGTGTTCTAACCTTTGTAGACCAAAGGACTATAGTCAAGGCGGGGATTGAAAAAACATGTATTTACTATCATTATACAGTTATAAAAATAATTTGGGAAAAATAATAAATATTATTTCTTTACTGACTCTAGGCTTTTGTTAATTAAAATTAAGATATAAGGTGAAGGTCTTCTTTTAGTTAAAAGCAAGGACTTTTCCTTGTTGTGTTAATTGCCATCAAGTTGGCTCTGACTCACGGCAACTTTACATATAACAAACAGAATGCTATGTTGCCTGGTCCTTTACCATCTTCAAGATTGCTTGTATGTTTGAGTCCATGGTTGTAGCTGGTTTGTAAATACGTCTTATGAGGGTTTTCCTCATTCTTTCTGATTCTCTACTTTACCAAACATGATGTCGTTTTCTGGTGATTGATTGGTCTTTCCTGATGATTTACCTTAAACCCGTTGCCGTCAGGTCAGTTACCACTCATAGTGACCCTATAGGAAAGAATAGAACTGTCCCATAGGGTTTCCAAGGAGCAGCTGGTGGATTCGAACTGCCCACCTTTTGGTTAGCAGCCGAGCTCTTAACCACTGCGCCACAGGGCCCCTGATGACTTTCCTTAAATACTCTTATTTCAAACGAAACTTAATTACAACAAAAATTGGCATAAAAAGTCTTTGTAAAATACTCTATCTTTAGTGAAATTTTTAAAACAGTTCATTGCTTGTAATGCTCTTGGGTATAGTATAATTAAGGTTTTATATTTGTTGTTCATAATCATAGATTTCTTTGACATTGTGATGGAGAGGACTATGTATAAACCTATTTAATATGGATGCCATGAGTCCATCATAGTTTATTGGCAAGATCTTTAAGTATGCATTTAAATTGTCCTTTTTTACATTAAGCTCAGTAATTTTCATCATTCATTGTCTTTTATATTCTTAAATAATTCTCTGTAATTTTGTTATACACTGATTTTTTTTTAAATGATGTCTAAGAATCAACAGTAATTGATAAAAGAGATGAACTCATAGTTTCTTCTTCATATAATCACATTTTCTAAAGTGTTTTCCATATTCTTTCTTGTTGTTGGTTGCTCATGTGTTATCTAGCTTTGGGATCTCAAGCCTATTAGGCTTTTAGTCTTAAGAGTAATTGAAGGAATTTATTTTTGTCAACATAAAAGCTTTTGGTCCAATTTACTCACTTCTCATAATTTTATTGAAAAGCTGCTCTCCAATTCTGCCAATCTCGATTGCTTTTGTTTAAAGCATCTGGTGTAACAGCTGTTGACGTCTGTCTTTTGCTTTCCCCTCCTTCCTTTTCCTCCTTGCTTCCTTCATTTCTATCATCTCTCCTGCTTACCATGCTTCAGTATCTTTTTTTGTCCTAAAATGATTTTTACAAACACTCTTGAGTACTATTTCTACTTGAACATGATTGATGTTTTTATCTTTAAAAAAATTATTACGATTCAATCACCAGCATTAAAAAAGTTATGGCCTTCCACTTAAAATGATTTTCTCAATGGCAGGTTAATCATTTGATAAACCACCTAATATTTTAGAAGGGTGCCATGGAATTTTGACTGCATTTCTAGGAATTTTGAAAAGCCTATTCTTTCTTTGTCATTTAGCATTTTGAAATCATTTATTATTTTGCAATTTAGTATTTTAAATGTTTATGAGGGATATTGTAAGTTAAACATAATATGTATTCCTTCTATTCCAAAGACTTTGAAGAGTATTAGGAATATATATATATATATATATACCTATGTAGTTAAAAACTTGATTTTCTACATACACAGTTTGAGTTGGATTGTTATCACTTTCTTAAATTCATGTTTTAACATTCACAGAAATTATACTTACACATAGTATCTTCTAGAGAAAAATTCTTTGTGTTGAATCTTTTATATTTTATGTTCTTATTAGTTAGGTCATTCTTATTGATGCATGTCATCTCTTGCCTACTAATGACAAAAATATGACAGATAAATTGGTGCCTTTAATATCAAAGATGTATGATGCCTTTCTATTACTTCTCCGCATTCTGGCAGGTCAGTAATTTTGACAAAAACTGGGTCTCGTTGCTTTCCCCAACGGCTAATATTTGGGTTTCAAATAATTTATCAGCTATGTGGAATAGATCTTTAAAAGCACAGCAAAGTATTTTACACAAGTGATATCAAATGATGTAACTGGTGCAGCAGGAAGTGTGCGTGTGTGTGTGTGTTGAAGTTGGCAGAGGAACAATTTCTGTCTTACACTGTAGGAATGATATTCATTGGTTCTCTTAATTACCTGTGGAAGATGTTACAGACACCATATACCAAGTCTAACACTTCTTAAGAGCACGTGAAAATGAAGACATGCAGGGGTTACAACATACAGCAGATACAGCTTGACAGGAAATTCTAGAATGCTGAAAGTCAGCTAAAAACATGTTAAAGCTCAACAAATACACTAGCCTTAACAGAAGTGCTAGCTGTAAATGTGGCAAATAGTTAACAGCTGGCTTTTCAAAAGGCAGGAGCTAGGCAGCAGGGCTCTTGAGTACACAAGCAGACAGCCCATAGGTAGCTCCATTTTATCAGGTTAATTGACAAAATTGTTTCTAATTAAATTAATTAAAGATGAGTTGGAATCCCCCCAAGGTGTGTCAGTAAAATAGTCAAATACACTGTCGAAGGCAGTTACTTGGATTCATGTTTGTATTTTGAGGAATTGAATTCCTGTTTCCAGTATCTGGGTTTGGAAAGAAAACATAAATCAGGTAGTGTTCATTGCTTTTTTTTATTTTCCTTTTTCTTGACAGCTTATTTCAGTCCATCTTAATACTAGGACAGAAGGTTAGACAAAGCTAAAAACTAACAAAATTTGCGTATTATCACACGTGGATATCTTACATATGTGAACTGAAGTAGGACCACAGAATTTGCATATGAATTGGACTATCCATGAACATTCCTGAAGGGCTATGGCATGCTTTTATATTTGTACCATTGCAGAGGCGACTACCAGAACCATTTACCTTGCTAATGTATAGAGCTGGATAAATCAACCAGGATTCATTTACTCTACACACTATATGCAGGCAGCAAATGATATGCAAGAGGTAAAATGATGAGCAAAACTTGTGTAGTCCCTGCTTTCAAGACTTGACTGCTTTGAGGAAACCAGGAAACCATCCTCATTTTATCTCTGCCATTGTCTTGGGTAGAAGCCCCTGGGTGGAGTAAAGGGTTAGGAGCTCAGACCCTTCAGGTTGTTGTTGTGAAGTGCCCTTGAGTTGATTTTGACTTAAGTGACCCCATGTGACAAAGTAAAATTGTGCCATAGTGTTTCCCAGGCTGTAATCTTTACAGAAGCAGATCACCATGTCTTTGTCCCACAGAGCTACTGGTGGGTTCCAACCACCAACCTTTTGGTTAGCCGCCGGGCACCTGAACGTTGTGCCACATTAATATAGGCCTGGCTATCTGCTTCTGAAATGTCACAGCCTTGAAAGCTCTATGGAGCAATTCTAGTCTGCACACACATGGAGTGTCCTGACTTGACTGCAACTAACAGCAACATTTTCTGGCGTGTTACCATTATGTAAAAAATGCTTTGAAAAGAAAGCCAACTGTTAGTTGTAGTGACAGAAATGAGGAGATTTCCAAGAAAATGATGGTATTAGGAATTGACATGTATATTATTTGTGACTGTTAGTGTTGTGGTGTATTACTATTCTTACATTCAATTATCACTTTACTGGAGTAGTTTACAATTATTGTAATATGAAATTCAGTGGGTGAGATCAAAAGTAGGGGGTCAATGGCTGGGGGCAGAGGAGAGAAAGGTGCAGCTTGAGGGTCTTTATGTGCTTTATCTGGTTCTCTTTCTGGAGTATGATTTTAATTGTTCTATGGCTTACTTTTTTTTTTTTTTAAATCACTGGATGATCATAGTTTATAATATATATACACAAAAATATTTCTATTTCTCCCTAACTTTGAGAAATATTCATTCAGCATCACTTCAGAGTCTGAACCTCTGCTAAACTCAAGGAGATTAGAGATCAATGAGTTATGAAATCCCTTCTCAAGAGGCAACTTGAAATATTGAGAAAATACTAGAACTATTTCATGGTCTGAAAGAATTCCAGAGAGTATTCAGATTCATATGGTGGCTTTCATTTAGTGTCCAAGATGGCTTACATGGTTTGGCTTGCATTATTTACATTAAATATTTACAGTGGATATACCTTGAAGGGTTAAAACACATACAGAGAGCAAGAAACTTGATCCTTCTGCTTTTAATTTGCCTTCCCAGTTGTTCCCTGAAGTATATACAACCGGCTATACTGAACACAGATAAGAAATCATTTCCTTAAAAAGCTCTGGAATGAGATTGTGAAGTCTGTCTTTTCCAACATTTCCAGGTCTTTTTTATCATGATTCCTTATGTTTAATGTAATCCATTCTCTTTGTTCTGACCCATGATTCCTATGCTTCCATTATATCTCACCATTGGTGATACCACCATCTATATATGTGTTCTGTGTATGCTATTTGCTTGGTTCTGATGTCTTATTCTGAACCATACCATTTTCTCTGACTTTCCCATTCTCCAATGTATTAATTCTACTTTTGCATATACCACTCTTATAGGACAATGATTAGGATTGATAGAATGTAGAAGATATTGCATCCTTTTTTCATGAGTTGAAAAAAGTCATAGGGCTTTCCTGAATTCATCTTGTAACGTGATATTTATTGTTGTGTTTAAATAATATTTACTAAGAAAGAAATTAAGAATGATTTCAACTGTGTGTGATTTTAAAGTGTGTTCTTTCACCATGCCTTTTTTTGTAGGAAGTGACAGAAATGCTGTGTGCTGTAAAGGTTAGAATTAAATTTAAAAGCAGAAATATTATGTACAATTACTGGATAATGTCTAATAATATCTAAATGAGATAATATCTAAAATCTTAGAAAACCTTAAGAATGTCTTCAAATTCATTCATAAATTTATTTAAGAAATATTTGTTGAGCACCTATCATGTGCTACCAAACAAACAAACTGTTTGCCTTCGAGTCAATTTCTACTTATTGTGAACCTATAGGACAGAGTAGAACTATCCCATAGGGTTTCCAAGGAGTTGCTGGTGGATTCAAACTGTCGACTTTTTGTTTAGCAACCTTTAAAACACTATGCCATCAGGGCTCCATCATGTGCTAGGTATTCATCAATTAAAAATAAATTCTGTCAATGAGTAGCTTTGAGTCTAATGGAGGAAACAAATAGAAAATAGTAAATTATATATTAAATTATATTTTGACAGTGGTTTGAAGTAAAAGAAAAAGTAGTATCAGTGTAAGGAGGTTCTAGAGGACTGGCCGTATGTGAGCAGGTTGCAGTGTTAAATATGTGATCATGGTAAGACTCACTGAGACTGAGAAGATATGTTATTAGACTATAATTTTGATACTGCATATCTGTATAAAATAACGCATAGAAGTACAGCTTGTAAGTGGTACTCTATTCAAACATCAGTTGAGCTATTATGGATTTCCTTAGGTTTTACCATTCCATTTTTATGATTTCAGTTTTAATACCTACCACTCAGCTTTGGAAGGGCTTTCTAAGTGACATTTCTTATTTATCCCTCTCTCTCTCTCATTCTTTCTGTCTCTTTCATTATTCAATCTGTACGCTGAGCAAATAATTTGTGAAACTGGATGATATGAAGAAAAACGTGACATCAGGACTGGAGGAAGACTCACGAACAACCTGTGATATGCTTGTGACACAACCTTGCTTGCCAGAAATGAAGACAATTTGAAGCACTTACTGATGAAGGTAAAAGACTACATCTTTCAGTATTGATTCTACCTGATCATGAAAAAAACAAAAATTCTCACAACTGGACTAATAAACAACATCATGATAAACAAAGAAGAAATTAAACTAGTCAAGGATTTCACTCTACTTGCATCAACAACCAGTATTCATGGAAGTAGCAGACAAGATATCAAATGACTTATTGCACTGGGAAAATCTTCAACAAAAAAAAGCTTCTTTAAAATCTTAAGAATCAGGGAGTTGGGGCCAAGATGGCGGAGTAGTCAGACACTTCCTGTGCTCCTTATTACAACAGAGACCTGAAAAAACAAGTAAATTGATTATATATGACAATCTAGGAGCCCTGAACATCAAAGACAAAGTTGAGGAACTGGACTGAGTGGCAGAGGGAGGGAGAGATGGTTCGGAAGCAGCGAGGAGTTGCCAGACCTGATCTGGTGGGAGCCGGAGCCCTTTAGGCTTGTTCAGATAGTATGCGTGGTGAGGCAAGCAGTGGTGCTTGGGAGGCGCTTTCCGCTTCAGGAGAGACACAGCAGCAGAGAGTCTACTTGGCCATCCAGAACCAGAGAAAAGTAGCACTCAAGCGGCTAAGGGTAAGTACTTGCGTATGGCCTATTGCTTGGATCAAAAAATAACCCACTTGGGAAAAACCTTGCTCCTGTTTACCTCCCCCTTCCCTACTCTGTACTGGGTACAGGTCTGGCTTCAGCGATTGCTGAATCTCCTGGGCTGGAAGTAGGACATGTCACCCACCCTAAGCCATTCTCCTGGCCTTAGAGAGGAAAGAAATTAACAAACACAGAAAAAATAAGCTACTGGGTCCCCTAAGCCAGGAACTCAGGGTTGGCACAGCTCCTTTACCTAGGCGCAGGCATAGGGGGTCCACAGATTTTGAATGCCTTTCACCCCTGCATAGACTTGTGTAGGCCCATTTCAACAGCATAGGTCCTCATTACCACAGTACAACTGGGTATATACCTGAAGTTTAACTTCTACTGTTTCAGCTGTCAAGTGGCATGTTTGTGATATTTGACACTGCTCTGCCCATGAAGCAGGGTCCTCACCTGCCCACATCAGAGGCCTGAGGACTGGTGGCTCCACCCACACCACCTAGCCACCTGTGACAGGGTACAAGAAAAACTGGTGCCCCCCAGTCCTACAGCCAACAGCACTGGGTGCTCACAGTCCAGCTGTAAAACCCACCCACCTATGCACTATAGGGAACAGGGACATGCTTTCCTCTCAGACACTCTGGGGCAGCCATCAGCCACCTGCCTTGCTCAGTGCATGAACCTCTATCTTTGCCTAAATCAATCACCCATGCCTGTCTAGGACTGTAGGTGAGCCTGCACCACACACTTGGTGACTGACTACCTGGACACTAGAGCTGAATCTATATGAGAAAAGTTAATGGACTCCTGGGCTCACATACTTGGTAACAGATCTAACAACCAGTGACAGTATGTTACAGCTTCAAAGGCATCAATAATCAAACTAGCTCACACAGGCAGTGTATTTGGGCATATCAAAACAAAACAAAACAAGAAGCAGGGGCACAGTAACCAAACATGAAATAAATAAATTATAATAACTTATTGATGGTTTGGAGACAACAGTCAATATCAAATCATATAAAGAGTCAAACCATGACAGCTTCAGCAAGCTCCCAAAATAAAGAATCAGCAAATTTTCTAGTGGAAGAGAATTTCTTGGAATTACTGGAAGCAGAATACAAAAGACTAATATACAGAACTCTTCAAGAGATCAGGAAGGAGTTCCTTCAAAATGTAGAAAAAGCCAAAGAACACACAGACAAAGCAATAGAGAAAGTTAAGAAGGTTATTCAAAGGCATAATAACAAATTTAATAGGCTGCAAAAATCCACAGAGAAACAGCAATCAGAAATCCAGATTAACAATAAAATTTCAGAATTTAACAACTCAATAGAAAGTCATAGGAGCAGAATTGATTGAGACAGTAGAAGTCAGAATTAGTGAGACTGAAGATAAAGCACTTGACACCAACTTATTTGAGTAAAAATCAGATTAAAAAATAAAAAAATGAAGAAACTCTAAGACTTATATAGGACTCTATCAAGAGAAATAACCTATGACTGACTGGAGAACCAGAACAGGAGGGGATAACAGAAAATACAAAGAAAATTGTTGAAAATTTGTTGACAGAAAACTTCCCTGATCTCATGAAAGAGAAGAAGATATCAATCCAAGATGTTCTTCAAACCCCACATAAGGTAGATCCCCAAAGAAAGTCACCAAGACATATTATAATCAAACTTGCCAAAACCAAAGATAAAGAGAAATTTTAAGAGCGGTTAGGGATAAACAAAAAGTCATCTACAAAGGAGAGTCAATAAGAATCAGCTCAGACTACTCAGCAGAAGTTATGCAGGCAAGAAGGCAATGGGATGACATATATAAAGCCTTGAAGGAAAAAAAATTGTCAGCCAAGAATTATATATCTAGCAGAACTGTCTCTCAAATATGATGGTGAAATTAGGGCATTTCCAGATAAACAGAAGTTTAAGGAATTTGCAAAAACCAAACCAAAATTACAAGAAATAATAAAGGGAGTCCTCTGGTTAGAAAATCAATAACATCAAATAACAATCCAAGACCACAACACAAGACAGAGCAACCAGACATCAACCCAGGTAGGGAAGTCACAAGAATAAATCATAGTTAAAACACTGAAAATAAAGAAACAGATGTCAATATGTAAAAGATGACAATATTAAAACAAAAAAAGAGGGACTAAAAAATGTAGACATAGATTTTCGTATGGAGAGGAAGTCAAGGCAATATAAAGAAATAAAAGACTGGCTTAATCTTAGAAAAATAGGGGTAAATATTAAGGTAACCACAAAGGAAACTAACAATCCTACACATAAAAATAAAAAACAAGAAAAATATAAAGAGTCAGCAAATACAAAATCAACAACAATGAAAAAGATGAAAAGAAAATACATAGAGAAAAACAACTTAGCACAGAAAATTACATGGAACAAAGAAGCTATCAACAATGCACAAAAACAGACATCAAAATGACAGCTCTAAACTCATACCTATCAATAATTACACTAAATGTAAATGGACTAGATGCACCAATAAAGAGACAGAGAGTGGCAGAATGGATAAAAAAAACAAGATCCATCTATCTGCTGCCTACAAGAGACACACCTTAGACTTAAAGACACAAACAAACTAAAACTCAAAGGATTGAAAAAAATATATCAAGCAAACAACACTCAATAAAAGAGTAAGAGTGGCAACATTAATCTCTGACAAAATAGACTTTAAAGTAAAATCCACCACAAAGGATAAGGAAGGACACTACATAGTGATTAAAGGGTCAGTACACCAGAAGGACACAACTATAATAAATATTTACACACCCAACTACAGGGCTGCAAAATATATAAAACAAACTCTAACAGCACTGGAATGAGAGATAGACAGCTCCACAATAATAATAGCAGACTTCAACACACCACTTTTGGTGAAGGACAGAACATCCAAAAAGAAGCTCAAAAAAACATGGAAGATCTAAATACTACAATCAACCACAACCAACTTGATCTCATGGACATATACCAAACACTCCACCCAACAGCAGCCAAGTATACTTTCTTTTCCAACACACATGGAACATTCTCCAGAATAGACCACATAATAGGCTATAAAGCAAGCCTTAACAGAATCCAAAGCATCTAAATATTACAAAGCAACTTCTCTGACCATAAAGCCATAAAAGTAGAAATCAATAACAGAAAAAGCAAGGAAAAAAGATCAAACAGATGGAAACTGAACAACACCTTGTTCAAAAACTACTAGGTTATAGAAGAAATTAAGGATGGAATAAAGAAATTCATAGAATCAAAAGAGAACAAAAACGCATCCTACCAGAACCTTTGGGACACAAAAAAAGCAGTGCTCAGAGGTCAGTTTATAGCAATAAAGGCACACATACAAAAAGAAGAAATGGCCAAAATCAAAATATTAACCCTACAACTGGAACAAGTAGAAAGAGAGCAGCAAAAGAAGCCCTCAGGTGCCAGAAGAAAGGAAATAATAAGAATTAGAGCAGAATTAAATGAAGTAGAGAATAGAAAACAATTGAATGAGTTAATAAGACAAAAAGCTGGTTCTTTGAAAAGATAAAAAAAATCAATAAACCACTGGCCAAACTGACAAAACAAAAACAGGAGAGGAAACAAATTACCCGTATAAGAAATGAGACGGGTGACATCACAACAGATCCAACTGAAATTAAAAGAATCATAACAGAATACTATGAAAAATAGTACTCTAACAAATTTGAAAACCTAGAGGAAATGGACAAATTTTAAGAAACTCACTACCTACCTAAATTAACACAAACAGAGGTAGAACAACTAAATAAACCTATAACAAAAGAAGAGATTGAAAATGTAAATTGAAAACTCCCAATGAAAAAAAGCCCTGGCCCAGATGATTTCACTGGAAAATTCTACCAAACTTTCAGAGAAGACTTAACACCATTACTACTAAAGGTATTTCAGAGCATAGAAAAGGATGGAATACTCCCAAACTCATTCTATGAAGCCAGCATAACCCTGATACCAAAACCAGGTAAAGACACCACAGAAGAAAGAAAATTACAGACTAATATCCCTCGTGAACATTGACACAAAAATCCTCAACAAAATTCTAGTCAATAGAATTCAACAACATATCAAAAAAATAATCCACCATGCTCAAGTGGGTTTCATACCAGGTATTTAGGGATGGTTCAACATTAGAAAAAAAAATCATTGTAATCCATCACATAAATAAAACAAAAGACAAGAACAACACGATCTTATCAATCGATGCAGAAAAGTCATTTGCCAAAGTCCAACACATATTCATGATAAAAACTGTCAAAAAAAATAAGAATAGAAGGGAAATTCCTCAATATAATTAAGGGCATTTATACAAAGCCAACAGCCACCATCATCCTAAATAGAGAGACTTTGAAAGCATTCCCCTTGAGAACGGGAACCAGACAAGGATGCCCTTTATCCCTGCTCTTATTCAACATTGTGCTGGAGGTCCTAGCCAGAGCAATTAGGCTAGAAAAAGAAATAAAGGGCATCCAAATTGGTAAGGAAGAAGTAAAAGTTTGCAGATGATATGATCTTATACACTGAAAACCCCAAAGAAAACACAAGAAAACTACTGGAACTAATAAAAGATTTCAGCAAAGTATCGGGATACAAGATAAACATACAAAAGTCAGTTGGATTCCTCTACACCAACAAAGAGAACTTCCAAGAGGAGCTCACCAAATCAATACCATTTACAATAGCCCCCAAGAAGATAAAATACTTAGGAATAAATCTAACCAGGGAAGCAAAAGACCTATACAATGAAAACTACAAGGTACTACTACAAGAAATAAAAACAGACCTGCATAAGCGGAAAAACATACCTTGGATAGGAAGACTCAACATCGTGAAAATGTCTATTCTACCCACACTAATCTACAGATACAATGCAATCCCAATCCAAATTCCAAAGGCATTTTTTAATGAGATGGAGAAACAAATTACCAACATCATATGGAAAGGGAAAAGCCTCCAGATAAGTAAAGCATTACTGAAGAAGAAGAACAAGGTGGGAGGCCTCATATTACCCAATTTCAGAAACTGTTATACTGCCACAGTAGTCAAAACAGCCTGGTACTGGTACAACAACAGATACATAGACCAATGGAACAGAATTGAGAATCCAGATGTAAATTCATCCACCTATGAGCAGCTGATATTTGAAAAAGGCCCAAAGTCCATTAGTTGGGTAAAAGTCTCTTTAACAAATGGTGCTGGTATAACCGGATATGCATTTGCAAAAAAACTGAAACTAGACCCATACCTCACACCATGTACAAAAAATAACTCAAAATGGACCAAAGACTTAAATATAAAATCTAAAACAATAAAGGTCAGAGAAGAAAAAATAGGGACAACTCTAGGAACACTAAAACATGGCATAAACAGAATATGAACCATAAGTAACAATGCACAAACACCAGAAGAGAAACTAGATCACTGGGAGCTCCTAAAATAAAAACACTTATGCTCATCAAAAGACTTTACCAAAAGAGTCAAAAGACAATCTACAGACTCAGAAAAAATTTGTGGCTGTGACAAATCCTATCAGCATCTAATCTCTGAAATCTACAAGACACTGAAAAACCTCAACATCAGAAAGGCAAACAACCCAATTAAAAAATGGGCAAAGGGTATGAACAGGCACTTCACCAAAGAAGACATTCAGGTGGCTAAGGAAATGCTCATGATCATTAGCCATTAGAGAAATGCAAATCAAAACTACAATGAGATACCATCTCACTCCAACAAGGCTAGCATTAATCCAAAAAAGCACAAAATAATAAATGTTGGAGAGGTTGTGGAGAAACTGGAATACTTATGCACTGTTGGTGGGAATGTAAAATGGTACAACCACTTTGGAAATTGAGTTGGCGTTCCTTAAAAAGTTAGAAATAGAAGTACCATATGATCCAGCAATCTGCTCCTTAAAATATATCCTAGAGAAATAAGAGCCATCACATGAATAGATATATGCACACTCATGTTCATTGTAGCACTGTTCACGATAGCAAAAAGATGGAAACAACCTAGGTGCCCGTCAACGGATGAATGGATAAACAAATAATGGCACATTCACACAGTGGAATTCCATGCAATGATAAAGAACAAGGATGAATTCGTGAAACATCTCATAGCATGATTATAGGGGTGGGGAGGAAGAGAGAGGGGTTTTCATTCACTAACCAGACAGTAGATAAGAATTATCTTATGTGAAGGGAAGGACAGCACACACTACAGGGGAACTCAGCACAACTGGACTAAACCAAAGATAAGAAGTTCCCTGAATACAACCAAACACCTTGAGGGTCCGAGTAGCAGGGGTGGGTTCTGGGGACCATGCTTTCAGGGGACATCTAGGTCAACTGGCGTAACAAAGTTTTTTAAGAAAATGTTCTGTATCCCATTTTTGTGAGTGGCATCTGGGGTCTTAAAAGCTAGTGAGCAGCCATCTAAGATGCATCAATTGGTCCCAACCCACCTAGAGTAAAGGAGAATGAAGAACACCATGAACAAAAGGAAAGTATTAGCCCAAGAGACAGAGAGGGCCACATAAACCAGAGACTTCATCAGCCTGAGACCAGAAGAACCAGATAGTGCCCGGCTACCACAATGACCGCCCTGACAGGGAACACAACAGGGAGTCCCTGATGGAGCAGGAGAAAAGTGGGGTGCAGAACTCAAATTCTAAAATAATGACCACACTTAATGGTTTGATTGAGACTGGAGGGACCCCAGAAGACATGGCCCCCAGACTCTCTGTTAACCCAAAACTAAAACCATTCCCGAGGCCAACTCTTTAGACAAAGATTAGACTGGACAACAGGACATAAAATGATGCTCGTCAATTGTGTGCTTCTTAGCAAGTAGATACATGAGACTAAATGGGTCGCTTCTGTCCGGAGGTGAGATGAGAAGTGCAGAGAGGGTTGGAAGTTGGTTGAACTGATATGAGAAATCTGGGGTGGAAAGGGAAAGTTTGCTGTCACAGTCTAGGGAGAGCAACTAGGATCACAAAACAATATACGTATAAACTTTTATATGACAGACTAACTTGAATTGTAAACTTTCACTTAAAGCACAACAATTTAAAAAAAAAATCTTAAGATGCAAATATTTCGCTTTGATGGCTAAGGTGCACCTGACCCAAGCCATGGTATTTTCAATCGCCTCATACGCATGTGAAAGCAGGGCAATGAAAAAGGAAGACTGAAGAATTGACACGTTTGAATTGTGGTCTTGGTGAAGAATATCGAATATATTATGGACTGCCAGAAGAATGAACAAATCAATCTTGGGGAAAGTACAGACAGAATGCTCCTTAGAAACAAGGGTGGCAAGACTTCATTTAACTTACTTTGGACACATCAGAAGGGACAAATTGCCGGAGAAGGACATTATGCTTCATAAAGTAGAGGATCAGTGTAAAAGAGGGAGACCCTCAATGAGATGAATTGGCACAGTGGCTGTAATAATGGCCTCAAACAGCAACAATTGTGAGGATGGCACAGGACTGAGCATTTCTTTCTGTTATACTTAAGATTGCTATGAGTCGAAGCTGACTCAATGGCATCTAGTAACAATACCATCTATCTGTCTATCTGTCTGTCTGTATATTTCTATTTCTATATTTAAAAACTGGAGAAAATCCAAATGGATCTTCACTTTACAAATGAAACCTACCCAGTGCTCCTTTCAGGACAATGCCAAAACAAAGACCTACATGATCAGTCATTGCAACCATCTGTCTACATAGAAAAATCTGTGTTAATCTAAAGAACATTTCTTAAATAAAGTTTTAAATGCCCGTAATAAATCACTTTAAACAAGGGGAAAAAAGTAATGCTCAGATTTTATTATAAAACTATCTTCCCCCCCACCAAAAGACACATAGCCCCATTTTATTGTTTTTCTTATCATCTTCCTATACATATGGTCAAATTCAGGTGACAGATTGCCTTATAAATATTATAGTTAATTAGTCTTTTTATTTGAAAGAGTGCTGCAAACGTCTGGTCCGTCAAAGCACACATACTAGTTATAAAGAAATGCACCTTTACAGTCCTCATAAGGAAATGATAGTTTAATCTTAGGACTGTCACTTCTCATTTTGAATGGATGATGTCTGGCAACTCTATGTCAAAACAAATTGTCAGAGGAGGATACTTCAAAGACTCTCAGGTTGCTAATTGACAAAACAATAAATCACAGAGACAATCAGAAGTTCAATGAATAGTCCCATTTATATGGAGTTTCTTACACTTCATACTACACAGTTAGTAACTTTGTATTTGAATAGAGGCAATTCTAAATTATACGCCAGGATTGCGGTCAAACTTTAGCAGTCTTTAAGGTTAAATGTTAATGTGACATTGCTTACATTTGAATTATTTTAATTGCGGTCTAGCATGGATGAGACTACAATTTATTCACAATGTGTTTTGTTTCATTCTAGCCATTCTTGCATTTCAATAGTGTTGTAAAATATTTATAAAAATATCTGATTGATAAAACTGGCTAACTGCTCTCTTTCAAATCTTAATATACACCACTCATCATGATGGAGAGATACCTCTTTCCCTTAAATTATTAGCAGGTTCTGAAAGATACTAGGTAGAAAGAACTCTGGAGGAGGACTAAGAAAATATTTTAGCCTAAAACTAATATTTAGACTTATAGGACTAACACCAGAATAATCTAGGCATTCTACCAAAAAAAAAAAAAAAACCAAAAAAAAACCAAACCAGTTGCCCAAGTTGATTCTGACTCATAGCGACTCCATAGGACAGAGTACAACTGCCTCATAGGGTTTCCAAGGAACAGCTGGTCTAGTAATTGTTTGTTTTTTTATTGTGGCACAAATATACATAACAAAACATTTGCCAATTCAACAAGTTTTACTTGCATAATTCAGTGGCATTGATTACATTATTCATGTTGTGCAACCATTTATCACTATCATTTCCCCAATTTTTTACTACCATTAACATAAACTCTGTGCCTTCTAGTAACTCCCCTTTCTTCTCCTCTCTTCCACCCCTGGTAACCACTAAGAAGCTTTGGTTTCTTTACAGTTGCCTATTTCATATAAGTGAGAGTATACATTATTTGTCCTTTTGTGACTAGCTTATTTAACTCAACATAATGTTTTCAGAGTTCATTAATGTTGTGACATGTGTCAGAACTTCATTTTTCTTTATGGCTGAGTAATACTCCATTATATTTATTTATATACATTTGTTTATCCATTCATCTGTTGATGAACATTTAGGTTATTTCTACCCTTTGGCTGTTATGAATAGTGCTGCAGTGAATACTGCTGTAGGTTTCTAGAAATTGTTCTGTGTGTACATTAACTTATTCATTCCTCACAGTAGTGTTGTGAGAAATGTAGTATTATTTTTAATTTGGATGATAAAATTGCTGCTTAGAAAGATTAGAGTAATTGTTCCAAGTCAGAAAGGAGAAACTACAATTGTCAGTATAAGTCTGCTTGTTGCAAAAGATCAGAGTCTTAATCACTGTGCAATATTGATCTGTAATGTTGGATTATATATTTCCCTTTTTTGAAAATCTCTGGCTTTCTTCTATTCAAAGAATTCCATAAATTCTTCAAAGGACAAGTACTTTTTTTTTGTAAAATACAAAATAAGTGTGAATGTTTTGAAATCTTGTAAAGTAAATTTATAGCTACACGCACACAAGAATCCACCTGAAATCACAAATTCACTGTTTCACTGATATGATGTGCCTCCCTTCTACTACAACTCTCACTGTTCTACTACTCTTGCTCTCACTCAATTTGCCACCATCACACAGGTCTCATTGTGTTTTCTGGCAAACCCTAGGAATTCTTTGCACTAGAGAGCTTCAGTTTGTCCCTCTAGATCCACTCTTTATCCTTCTCTACTCTTCTCTATGCTACACCAGTGGTTTCTGGGCCCTCTGGCTTCTTGCTGGGTTCAGCCAACTGAGATCATCAAGAGAAGACCAGGAAGTAGAGAGTGGAGAAAGGTCCCTATGTTTTTACACTGCTCTGTAGGATAACTGCAAGTGAACTGAATGCTCTAGAAGCTCTGCTCATGCAGTGATCCTTTTATATTACTTGCTTTGTCTTCTATTAACTGCTCTCTTGCTCTCTAGCCCTCTCATGTTTTACCTGGGGTACTGCACTCTCCCTTATGGCTTCCCTATATCCTGTCTACACACTTGTAAGTAGTTCCTTTATTAAACTCTTCTCAAATTATTCATTTTGACTCAACTATGTATTCTCTGTTATGACATTGATTAACACAAGGCATTGCAGTTGCTATTCTTTTTGCCATGAACACTTTTATCCTAGATATCCACATGGCTAATGGTTGACCTCCTTCAAGTTGTTGCTCCACTATCACTTTTTTAAGAAGCCTATCTTGATATTTTTATTGAAAATTACAACCTCTACCATTATTTCAACATCTTGATCCCCCTTACCTAAATCTACTGCTTCACAGCAAGCATCACCTTATTATATATACTACCTAATTTATTTATTTATTATGTTTATGAAATTTTCTTACCATTAGCATAAAAACAACAGGAGGACAGGAATTTCTGTCTGTTTTGTTCACTGATCTATCCCAAACTCTAGAAGAGTGCGTGGCGTATTGTAGACTATCAATAAATATTTGCTGAATGAATTTAAAAGTTAATATAGTAGAAATTTGATGAAAGAGGCAGCATAGTTGTCATGGTTTGAATTATGTCCCCCAAAAGATGTGTGTATCAATTTGGCTAGGCCATGATTCCTGGTACTGTGCGATTTTCCTGTATGTTGTAAACCTGCCTCTATGATGTTAATGAGGGAGGATGGGTGGTAGTTGTGTTAGTAAGGCAGGACCTGATCTACAAGACTGGATTGTGTCCTGAGGCAATCTCTTGAGATATAAAAGACAGAAGTGAGCAGTGAGACTGGGGGACCTCATACCATCAAGAAAGCAGTGCCAGGAGCAGAGCGTGTCCTTTGGACAGGGGTCCCTGCACAGAGAAGCTCCTAGTCCAGGGGAACACCGAAGAGAAGAAGGGCAACAGAGAGAAAAAGCCTTCCCCTGGAGCTGATGCCCTGAATTTGGACTTTTACCCTACTTTGACTGTGAGGAAATAAGCTTCTCTTCATTAAAACCAGCCACTTGTGGTATTTCTGTTGTAGCAGCACTAGATGACTAAGACAATAGTGTAGTGGTAAGATGACAGTCTTTGTAATCAGACATATCCTATTTTAAACCACAGCTCAGCCATTTGCTAGCTGTATGGAGTTATTTAATCTCACTAAAGATTAACTTCTTCATCTCTACTATAAGGCTAATAATATTTATTTTAATTTGGAGAGCTATTATGAAGTTACAGGATGCCTACCTTTCTAAATATCACTCATCACCTGTATCATATTTAGTGAAGTTATATTCTATTCATATTATGTCAAAACTAAAGAAAGAGTCTCAAGATGAAAATACAAGTTGGGTAACCAAAAATGCTTGTATCATTCTACTCCTTCTCACTCTGTCAGTCTCCACTCTCTTCTTCACGCTGTGGTTCTTCCACACACTAGAGAGAAAGTTAGCCACCGTATATGCGCCATTTTGGAAAGGTAAATATTCCAATTTCCATTTTTTGAATTTTCCTCTAAGAACTAGATGGAATAATTTCTAGGTATGTCATGTCATAGATAAAAACTTGAGGGACAGTGGATCTATTAAGTCACCTCAGTTTTCATTGTAATAAGGGGAGGGGGATAAAAAAATTAAAGATGAGATGAAAATTCAAAAAGTATATATAAGAACTTATTCTAATGAAATCAAGTAAAAAGTTATTAAGGCTATCAACTCATTAGTGTTTTTCCTGTTGTGACTATAAGCTTCTGGGATACAAGTTCAAATCCCAGTCATGTTAAGTAGACAGGAACTTAATTTTAAATAACATTTCATTTTTCCTATAGATTAACGCAAACAAACTTGAATTTTGACAGATAATTGTAAATCTGTATCCTCAGAATTCTCAGTTACCCTCAGTCTCTCTTTCCTGCGAACCAGACCAATCTGCAGTGTCAAATGGTTATATCCACTCTGATGTCTCACAAACACTTCAAACTGAAAGCATCCAAAATTGAATTCATCTTTCTCTCCCACAAGCCTTCTCATCATCTTTTGTTGTCTAAATGAATTGCATAACCATTCAGCCAGTTGCCAAAGCAAAACATATCAGTTATCCTTTATTTCTCTCTTCTACATCCTTTCACCTAACTCTTAGCAAATACTTATTGAGCACCTCCTAGACCCTGGGAGATAGAAAATATTCCTGCCTTCATGAAACTTACATTCTAGTGAGGAAAAGAGCTCAAAAACATGTATATCATTCAGTAAGCAAAATACTTTCCAATGGTGATAACTCCACTCCTACGAAGTAAAGGAAAGAATGCTGTGACAGAGTGTAAATGAAGGGTGGGTGAGCAGCCACTTTAAATGCGTTGGTGGGGGAGGGTCTTTCTGCAAGATGACACAGAGGATGAAATGATCTTTATGAGACCAGGTCAGCCATGAGAGGATCAGGAAACAGGAACTGTTTTAAGAAGAGGGAAGAGTTAATGCTTAAGTCTGGGCAAATTCACACAACAGAAAGAAAGCTAGTATGATGGATCATAATGAATGAGAGAAAAAATATTAACTGAGGCTGATAGGTAGGGAGGGATTAGATGAATTAAAGATTTTGAAAATTATGTTAAGAATCTGGCTTTTTTCCCCAGCTGAATGTAAAATATTGGAAGAACCAATGAAATAACTAAATCCATGAAAATTTCTTCAAAAATCTCAAACCCATTTTCCCCTTTTTTCAAAGCATATCTAGCTGCTTTTTCAGTTCAGTCTCTTAATTGTCATTTATCCACACTTCTTCAGTCTTGCTGTCCTCTAAATCCATTTTCTACAATAAAGCCAGATTTGCTTATTTTTAAGGTAACTATCTCCTACCATATTTGTCATGGATTGAATTATGTCCGCCCAAAAATGTGTGTATCAGTTTGGCTGGGCCATGATTCGCAGTATTGTCTGATTTTCCTATATGTTATAAATCCTGCCTGTTTGATGTTAATGAGGGAGGATGGGTGGCAGTTGTGTTAGTAAGGCAGGACTCAATTTACAAGATGGGATTATGTCCTTAGGCAAACTCTTGAGATATAAAAGAGAGAAGTAAGCAGAGAGACAGGGGGACCTCATACCATCAAGAAAGTAGTGCTGGGAGGGGAGCACATCCTTTGGACCCAGAGTCCCTGAGCGGGGAAGCTCCTATTCCAGGGGGAACATTGATGAGAAGGCCAACAGAGACAGAAAGTCTTCCCCTGGAGCTGATGCCCTGAATTTGGACTTTTAGCCTACTTTACTGTGAGGAAATAAACTTCTCTTTGTCAAAGCCATCCACTTGAGGTATTTCTGTTACAGCAGCACTAGATGACTAAGACCACATTCTTGCTTGAAACATATTTATATTTTTGTAAACATCCATGCCCAGTCTCACCTGGTTTTTTTGGTTTGCGTATGTTGACAGAAAAAATTATGATGAAATATCGTAGAAAAATTTTAAAAAATTATATATGATACATATTTGAGTAATCTGAATAAAAAATAGCTTTGAAATAGAGTTGCATTCAAAACAATATGAATCTGTTGGCTTTAGCAAATGAAATTAATGAACATGTATATGTAATTTATAATTTTTCTATGAAATTATTTCTTTTAGTAAACTTTTTTATTTTAGAATAGTTTTAGATTTATGGATATATTGCATAGAAAGTTCAGAGTTCCAATGTTCCCACACCCAGTTTTTCTATTATTAACATCTTACACTGTTGTTAGTGGCCTTCAGTTTGACTCTGAACCCTGTTGTTCCTATATATAACAGAATGATCATGCGCATGTTTCAGTCCAGTCAGACAATATTCTGTTCTTATTCATACAGTTTTCATTGGCTAATTTTTGGAAGTAGATTACCAAGCTTTTCTTCCTAGTCTGTCTTACTCTGGAAGCTCTGCTGAAACCTGTCCACCATGGGTGACCCTGCTGATATTTGAAATACTGGTAGCATAATTTCCCACATCAAAACAAAACGCACACCACCACAGTAGGGCAAACTGATGGATAAGTAGTGGTATCTCACATTAATATGGCACGTTTGTCACAATTAATAAGCCAAAATTGATAATAATAATAATATTATTAAATGAAATTTATACTTTATTCAGGGTTTCTTAGTTTTTACTAATGTCCTTTTACTGTACCAGGATACAACATTGCATTTACTCTTTATATATCTCAGCTAAGGATCCTCTTGACTGTGGCAGGCCCTCAGACTTTCCTTGTTTGTGATGACCTTGGCAATTTTTAAGTGCTCTGGTGGCGCAGTGGTTAAGAGTTCAGCTGCTAACCAAAAGTTCAGCAATTCGAATCTACCAGCCACTCCTTTGAAACCCAATGGAGCAGTTCTACTCTGTCCTACAGTGTTGCTATGAGCTGGATTTGACTCGATGGCAATTTTTTTTTTTTTTAATTCAAAGGTTTTGTAGACTGTCCCTCACTTGGGATTTGTCCAAAAATTTTTTCATAATTAGACAGGTTACAGGTTTTGGGAGAAAGACCACAGAGATAAAATGTTATTCTTATTATAGCACATCAGTGGCACATACTATATACATGACTTATCACTTGATGTTGACCTTAATCACTTGATTGAGGTAGTGTTTGCCAGATTTCTCCACTGTAAACTTACCCTCCCTCCCCTTTCCATACTGTACTCTGGAAGGAAATCACTACGCATAGTCCACACTTATGGAGTGGGGAGTTATGCTCCACCTGTTTGAGAGCAAAGTAGCTGTACAAATTATTTGCAATTCTTCTGCACAGGAGATTTCTCTACTGAAGTTGATTACATATTGTTTTTATTTTTACTTGTTTTCAGACGTGTGTCAAGTAACAGGCTTACAAACTACATATGAGTATAGATCTTTATCTTTGCCATTCTAGACCTCAGAGAATTAATTCTTAGCCCGTAGTTACAAGAACAAAAAAATAATGGTGATGGAATAATTTGGAAAAAGATGGTGAGAATTGCAGTACAACTGGAAGAATGTAGTCAATGCCACTGAATTGTACATGTATAAATTTTTGAAATGGTGTATCTTTGGCTATGTATATTTTCACCAAAAAAAAAAAAAGTCCTCCAAGTTCGAAAAGGGAGAGTGTTGACATGTCGTGGGGTTGTTAACCAATGTCATAAAAAAATATGTGTTCTGACTGTTTAATGAGAAACTATTTGTTCTGTAAAACTTCATCTAAAGTACAATAAAAAAAAAAAAATTTAAAAGTCCAAAAAACAAAGAGTTAAAAATAAAGATAACAGTTGACATGGGTAGCCAACTAAGCATACCCTCTTCACTTATGACACTGGGGTCTGGGGTTTGAAGCAACAGAAAATCTACCCCAGCAATAAGTGGCAGGTAAGGCTTAGGTACATTCTAAGATATGCACTGTCCTCACAGAATAAAGTGTATGATAACAAGAACTGTGTAACAGGATTTTTGCTTTGGATAGTACCTTCATGGCTTTTGCATTTAGGTAAAAGAACTTGAGCAAAGTTAAGACATAACCAGCAATTAAACTGTAAATAAGAACTTCTTATCATTTCTTTTTAAGACAACAAAATCTATTTAATTAAAGAATATTCTGAGATTGAAAGGACAGATTAAAAAGAAGAAAAAAACTATTATCATTTATGTTGTTGTTATTAGCTGCTATTGAGCCAGCTCCCAACTCTTGGTGACACCATGCACAATGGAAGGAAACACTGCTCGGTCCTGCACTCTCCTCGCGATCAGTTGTGGATCAGACCATTGTCTTCCAAAGGGTTTTCGTTGGCTGATTTTTGGAAGTTAGACTATCAGGCCTTTCTTCCATTATCGTTTATAGCTACTTATACATCTATGCAATGAAACAAAATATGGAAATAAACTATCCCAAAATTGAACTGATGTAAATCAGAAACTCTCACCCATAACCCCCGGTTTAAATGTTTACTGTTATTCACTAACTTAACTGCTATGTGTTACTAATGCTACTTTTTTTAATGTCATAAATGTGAACTTTACAAAATGTATGGTGAAAAAAATGTGTATGTTTGTCAATTTTAATTATGAAACATGTAAGACTAAAATACAATATACTGTCTGTGATGGTTAATGTTGTGTGTCAATTTGGCTAGGCCATGATTCCCAGTATTGTGTGGGTGTCCTTCATTTTGTGATCTGATATAATTATCCTCCATTTTATGTGTTGTAAATCCTAAACTCTATATGTTAATGAGGCAGGATCAGTATGGGGTGCATCTTGAGTCACAACCATAAAAGATGATGTGACTCAAGTCACACCTTTACTCAAGTCACATCCTTACTCTGATGTAGGGAGAATTTCCTTGGGGGTGTGACCTGCATCCACTATATATATGGATGCTCTGGCAGGGCTCTCCCTTGCTCTGGATCCTACATCTGATTCATCTTCATCTGACCTCTTCTTGTTGGGACTTGAGCTAGCAGCCTGCCATCTGACCTAATTCACAAGCTTCTGCAGCCCTGTGGGCCAGCAGCCTGTCATCTGACTTGCCAATTTGGGTTCATCAGCCCCTGCAACCATGTGAGTCAGGAAAAGCCTTCAGCCTGACCCACAGATTCGGGACTTGTCAGCCTCCACAACTTTGTGAGCTATTTCCTTGAGGTAGATAGATAGATAGATATAGCTCTGGTGGGGCAGTAGTTAAGAGTACAGGCTGCTAACCCAAAGGTCAGCAATTCGAATCCACCAGCTGCTCCTTGGAAACTCTTTGGGGCAGTTCTACTCTGTCCTATAGGGTTGCTATAAGTCAGAATCCACTTCACAGCAACGGGTTTTGTTTTTGGCTTTATATATATATATATATATATATATATATATATATATATATATATACGTATGTGTGTGTGTGTAAATCACTCACACACACACACATATATCAGTTTTGCTTCTCTAGAGAACCCAGCTCCAGCTTAAGGCCCTGTCATATTCTAACCACCTCCTCCCCTCCGCTTTAAGTGTTTCTAATAGTGAGAAAGATGGATTTATGTCATTGGTTTCTCCCCACATACATATATGTGCATACACACACACACACACACACACACACTTACCCTGTAATTGCATATTCAGGGTTAGCTCTAAGACAAGTTGTGAAGTAACTGAAGGTAGTCAAATTGGCATAAATCTGCTTCCCTTGAAATATTGCATTGCCCTCACTCTGATGATCTTACTCTCCTCCCACCACTTAGAAGTTTCTGCATGCAATATTACTCTAAAGAAACTTTTATAGGATTATTTGAATGCTGCTCTGTTTAGATTGCTTTTGTCTTACAAATGAGTCTTTTTCATTAAGAGGAAAAACTTTTTTGACATTTTTTTAAAAAATAAGACGTTATGTAATAAATGGACAGAGAATAGATTTCAGACAGAAGAGGGAGACGTCGAGTCAGAGGCTAGAATGTACGGTATTAGTTTTGAGATCTGACACCTGGTTGACTTGAAATCCAACAAGCAAGTTTTGGATTATAATCTGGGAAATGTTGAGGATGATCTCTGACTGTTCGTGCCGACACAAAGAAAAGCATAACAGTAAGTAAATAATAAAAATAAATAAATAAATAAAGCTGTTTTAGGAACCAATTAACTCCTAAACCATGTCACAGTGCAAAGCAGCTAAACAAGCTGGAGAACAATAGATGGTCACCTTTAAAAATGAGCTTTGCTTAGCTCTTGAAAAAGAAACAAAAGTAAACATAGAATAAACAGGAAAATCTTTCGAGAAACAAAACTTTTGAAATTAAATAGGAGATAAAAGTCATCTGATTTTAGTTATGAGCTTGTTTTATTGTTTGTTGGTTAACATTTTGTTTGTTGCCTTTTAAAATAATTTATTTAATTGGTGGATCAATATGGTTATACATAGACATTTGAATTTAACAGTAAATCTTTGGCCAAATTAAATTTGAATATCCTTTTATCCTTTAAAAGGTAATAAGTAATCATATCTCATGTTTAACTCTGTTAAACCCAAGTAACCATTAAGATTTAGCTTGATATATACTTTAAATTGATCTATCTTTTGGGTTATGCTACTTTCTAAAACTACGTTCATTTAGGTGGATTTCTAACATTCCACTCAGACTATGTCTTGAAAACCTACAGTACCCATATCTCTTCATAAAAGTGCCCACTGTATATCAATAGGAACACCAGCCAAGAGGGATGAGGAGGGGGAGAGTATTCTGATTTCAAATTCAGATTTTGGAACCACTGGGTTAAACAAAGTTAAGAGGTGTTTTTCTGTCAAGACTTCAATGAAACCTTAACAGATTAAGGGGAATTCTGAATTTTGAAGAGACAGATGTAGTATAAGGCTTTCCCCACGTTTATCTGATAAAAGGGTTAAAAAAAATCTATAGCCCATTTATTATTATCTTCCTAGTTTGGAGAAAACTAGTTAAGCTTGCTTCCTCATTTTGCACACCAGGAAGTTGGAGTTAAATGCTAATTAATTCATTCACTAACTGTATGCTGAACACCTCTTGTCCACCAGCTGCAATGTTCTATTCTATTGATAAAGTGGTGAACCAGAAAGGTGTGCTGTCTGTCTGCGTAGAGTTTACTGTGGTCATCAGGCTAGATTTCCACAGAGCTCACTACACGATGAAATAGATGGCGATTTGGAAGCATAACACAAGCTAAATAATACTGTTTACCATTTTACCTACACTTAACCCTAAAATATTATGTTGCATTAAAATGGGTTTATTTGTGCTATGGTTGAAAATGGACACAAACTCAGAAAATGGTTTCTCATTAGAATTAGTTTCATTGTAAAGAAATTTTTAAGGTCCAAAATAGAACGCTTAAATCATTTGTGGAAAATAAATTGTTTCCTTTGTATTTTTTCTTCCTTTGGAATATGATCTAGCATCATCAAGATAAATAAAATGGAATGATATAAATAAAAGAGAATTAGGACACTTCACAGGTTGTAACTAAATTAATGAATAAACCATCTTCCTTCTATTGGTTTGATGTAGCAGACAATTAGATTACTGCACCTCATAGGATAAACCTAGTTAACTAATCATGCACATTGTTTCCTTATTTCTATTCAGAGTATCACACGGTTTGACTACATACTTTGATAAGTATTTCTGTTTGCAGACTCAAGAATCAGAACTGCACTTCTCCTCTGTTCATTTTCCTTCCCTCCCTAATGCTATTTAGATTAATCAGATAAACACCATTCAAAGTCATTTGCACTCAACCAAGGTAAAGTATGTGGAATGAAATGTTATTCTTTCTATCCAATGTAGTTCTCATTGCAAAGAGAAATAAGTGTAAAATGTGGGAAATAAGAAAAGCATTCGATATTTTAAGATGCTATTCTGATTCATATCGTTTTGTGATTCGTTTTATTCTAACATATTGGAAAATAAATTTTTCTAATGTTGTTTCAATGTCCTAAACCGTATTTTTCCACACACATGGAAGCAGCAGTCGGGAAATCAAAAGAAACATTGCATTGGGCAAATCTGCTGCAAAAGACCTCTTTAAAGTGTTGAAAAGCAAAGATGTCACCTTGAAGACTAAGGTGCGCCTGACCCAAGCCATGGTATTTTCAGTCGCATCATATGCGTGTGAAAGCTGGACGGCGAATAAGGAAGACTGAAGAAGAATTGATGCCTTTGAATTGTGGTGTTGGCGAAGAATATTGAATAGACCATGGACTGCTAAAAGAACGAACATATCTGTCTTGGGAGAAGTACAACCAGACTGCTCCTTAGAAGGAAGGATGGCGAGACTACGTCTTACCTACTTCGGACATGTTGTCAGGAGGGATTGGTCCCTGGAGAAGGACATCATGCTTGGTAAAGTATAGAGTCCACGAAAAAGAGGAAGACCTTCAAGGAGATGGACTGACACAGTGGCTGCAACAATGGGCTCAAGCATAACAACGATTGTGAGCATGGCACAGGATGGGGCAGTGTTTCGTTCTGTGGTGTATAGAGTCACTATGAGTGGGAACCGACTTGATGGCACCTAACAACAACAACAAACCTTATTTTGTGAACTTTCTGAATACCTTCTTCCTTATGTGAATATTACTTCCAGACAAATTTTATTCAAAACCTGAAATCTTACATTTTTTTAAATCTGAGTACATCATATAATATTTCTATTTATCTATAGTTTTTATTTAAGATTTTTTTTTCAGTTTTAGTCCTAGTCTTATAAGTAATGAAAATTACAGACAGTGTAGTACTATTGTTCTGAACATATTACCTAAAGCTCTCAGTCATCCCAGTTACCTGTCAATTACAAAAAAAAGAGGAAAGCATTAATTACTCATATACTTTCTTATTTTGGTGTAATTGCAATGAATTAGGTCTAGTGTTAAGAATTTTGGAGTTGGGCAGAACTAGACTTGATTATTGACTTAACCACTTATGAATTGTGCTCTTTCCTTGACAACTTTTCTTAACCACAGTTATATAATCTGTAAAATAAAGATGGATAATTTTTTGTAAGAATAAATAAAAGAACATATGAAAATCTGGTAGGATAACATATCACAGTATTAAACTGCGTGTTTTCTCTTCTCCTTGGACTTAACCTTTTTTTTTTTTTTTTTTGGTTCGATTATACTGCATACACCTCTTCTTTTTCAACCCATATAGTTATTATGAACCATTTATTACAAAGGCAGACATGTACTTAGTCAAAAGTATGCACATTCATGTTTTTAAAAGGAGTTTTTGAGGCAGCAGAAAGTAGATAAACACTTTTATTTAAGGAAGTAATAATAAAGAAAGAGAAGAATCCCCCGGGACATCAGAAATTTAAGTTCTTATGAACTGGAGAAAAATAAACTGAGCCTTTTATTTTCGGTTGAAGGTGGTAAGATCGAAATACCAGGAAACTAATGCAGTTCCAATATGCAAATATTATTACTCTCCTCTGGTCAGCACCCAGCCAATTTGGAGTAATTAATTCCAATCATTGTGTTTTCAAGATTTTGTTCAGTGCACTAATAATAATCCAATGAATTCTCAAAGCCAATACTATACAGGTTGAGAGTACTTGGATATCTTTTGTATAATAGCGCGTTAGGGAATGCTTTAGGCCTGCAACATAGAAATAAGGCAGAATCTGTTTGAATTTGCCTCTAATCTAGGCTGCAGTAGATTGGACCACTGTTTCTCAAATGATCTGTAATGAAGGACTAGTTTTCTTTTTCAAATATGTTATAAACTGATATGACTTAGTAAAATACAGTAAAAATGAATTAGCAGTTATATCATTATGGCTAGAAGTACAAGTTATTGTTAGTAGTTGTTAAAATATCAAGGTGCATACTGTCTCCAGTGTCGCATTTAAATATATATATTAAACCCCTTGCCGTTGAGTTGATTCCAACTCATAGCAACCCTATAGGACAGGGTTGAACTGTCTGGTAGGGTTTCCAAGGAGTGGCTGGTGGATTTGAACTGCTGACTTCCTGGTTAGCAGTCAAGCTCTTTAACCACTGCACCGCCAGGGCTCCCCAAAATATATATATAAAAGTAAATAACCACATGTAAAAGATAATACAAATATGTGGTTTTTGATATATTAACAAAGTGAAATCATGTTAGTAAGAATTTTTGAGAGCACTCTGGTACTATTAATTATGATGTAACTAATTATCAAGGGACTTTATTATATAATTTCCATGGATAATGGAAAACTGTACAGACTTAATACATATAGCATACTTTTAAAAGGGACTTTCATATTTAAAAGGAAAATGCATACGCTTAAATTTTAGTCTTACAAAAAGTAGCATAACTTTGGGGAGTTAAATTTTTCTGTTTTAACAAGAATTTGAATGATCTTTTTCTTATTGAAAATTATAAATGCATTTTAGAGATAAAAAAATATTCCAGTATATGGACTTCTGAAGAAATGGCTGCCAAATGAACTAGAAAACCTTAGTCTCCCTTCTCACAGCATAAAGCAGAGCTGTAGGTATACATGGTCTTTGCCATATCATGTCATAGGAATGTGATTCATAACCACAGTGATCCAGTGACATTTTCCCAGTTTAGATCAATTTGGCAGGACAGATTTTTAATTTACTTCAAGATTATCTGTTGAGTAAAGGAAAACATCTTGCCAGTTTATTCATCCTCCTACTTTATGTGCTTATCTTGAAAAAGTAATTCAGTGTGGTTTGTCACTTGTTAAATTACAGTTGCCTCGATGGCTTGTGAATGATTTTATAATTATTCAGGATTCTTGAAGTATACATGAATAAAAAGATATTTTCCTTTTTTAGAGGAGCCCTGGTGGCACAGTGGTTAAGTCCTTGTCTGCTAACCCAAAGGTAGGCAGTTGGAACTCACCAGCAGCATTGCTGGAGAAAGATGTGGCAGACTGCTTCCGTAAAGATTTACAGCCTTGGGAGTTTTATGAGGCAGTTCTGCTCTGTCCTATGGGGTTGCTATAAGTCAGAATTGACTCCACGGGAATGGGGTTTTTTCAGTGCTTTTTTTTTTTGAGGAATGCGTGTGTTTTGATCAATGAAAGTTTAGAAGTATTGGGAAAAAAATCTATTTTAGGAGCAAAACTGATTGTCAGTTAACAAAGAAGTGTACGATCAAGAGTTGGAACCCTTGAGGTCAACAGATGCATTTACTATGCAGAGTAAGATACATTTGTAGAAACATCAAAATTGTTGCGATTGCTGTGTCTGACATAGTAAAACCTTGCAAAACTTGTTTTGAGGTTTTAGCAGTCATACCTGAAGGTAGTCAACGGAGGTCATCAGGTAAATTTTACCATCCTGTGTTAATGAAGACCCCTGTGGAAAACCCATTGTTCTTACTGCAATGGAACTAGGTTGTACAACTCTGTTCAAGAATGAACAGGAATATGTTGTTAGACATTAAATTTTAGTGTACCAGTATGTCCTATAAATTGAACTAAATTTCTTTCATCATTTGACACTTCTTATCTAAGAAGGATAAGCTAACTGGTAGAGTTAGGAGTCTCTGAAACAGAGATATTCTATTACAGGCTTCATTCTCTCTAACCAGAATAAGGTGTACATTTTCCCTGAGTCCTTTCTTAGTCTTAAAGCCAATGTAATTTAACATGCTTTTTTCTTAGGAACATGCTCCCTTCTAGTGCTCTTAAGCCTTTGACATGCATTTCAATCTCCCTCCCTTCCTTTCTCCCTCCCTCCCATCTTTTACTGATTTTCTTCTCTTTCCATTTTTCTCCAGTACTAAAGGTAACATCATTACGTCTGTTTTCCATTCTCAGTTCTTCCTTTCATCAGCGCCATGAAGAAGACTTCTGAGGTGCTGCTAACTTTATTTCTTAATCTGGATGCTGGTTACACTTGTGGAAATTCATGGGATTGTATTATCATTTATAACATTTCACTATGTGGAATTTCAATCAAAGGTTTTAAAAATGGGCTGGATTTAATCTTGATTAAACTTCTGAGCTTGACCTACTTTTTTGATACTTATTCTAAAATTCCCTCACTGCTTCCTTATAACACAGTTCAGTGAGTAGACTCTCAAAAGTTATACACTCCCACTTTTGTTGCTGCTGCTGTTTTAATTTAAGGCCTTTATTAACCAGTGTTTACAGGGTTTTGATATTTGAAGAAAAATGTTCATAAACTTATATTGAATATTAAAAGCAAGGTTCTCAAAATTTTTCAACTTGACTGTAGATGAGAAAATATGAAAACCTTTGAAGGTGCACTAAAAATTCCAGGCATAAAACAAAGATTTTGTGATTATTAAAAAGGGACATCATTATGTAAAAATAATAAAACCACACACTACATAGATAATGCAGAGTTCTACTTTTATCCAGTTAATGAGAACATAGCACATATATAAAAGATCTTCAACTTCATTTCTTTGCTCATTTTCTTATGTCCTTTCTTCTTTATTCCCCTCCCTTACTCCTTTATTTATTTATTTCTTCCTTTCTTTCTTCAAAGAAAATTAGTTTGGATTCAGGTTAGATTTTTTAATTTTTATTATTTTGCAAGAATGCTTTATAGGTGGGTTTTGTATTCCATCAGCAGGTACAAATTAACTGGTTGTCTGTTTTTGATGCTAGTGGCCATTATCATTGTTTAAATCTACAATTTCATTAGAAGTTTGCAAAATAGTATTAGTCTATGATTCCTTCTTTATCACATGCAATATTTCTATAGAGAGAAATATCTCCCAAAGAATTATTTAGTTATTTGTGGTATAGTTTATAAATAAATACAAGATAAATGTTTGATTACGTCCTTTTATTTACCAGTTTTCAAACAGCAAGTTAGTCCTTTGTTGCTGGGTGTCACTGAGTCTGTTCTGACTCATAGTGACCGTATGTATAACAGAATGAAAAATTGCCCAGTCCTGTGTCATCCTCACAGTCGTTGCTATGTTTAAGCTCATTTTTGCAGCCGCTGTGTCAATCCATCTTGTTGAGAGCCTTCCTGTTTTTTGCTGACCCTCTACTTTACCAAGCATGATGTCCTTCTCCAGGGACTGGTCCCTCCAGACATAACATGTACAAAGTACGTAAGACCAAGTCTCGCCTTCCTTCCTTTTAAGGAGCATTCTGTCTGTACTTCTTTTAAGACAGATTTGTTCGTTCTTCTGGCAGGCCATGGTATATTCAATATTCTTTGCCAACACCATAATTCAAATGCATCGATTCTTCTTCATGCTTCCTTATTCATTCTCTAGCTTTCACATGCATATAAAGCGATTGAAAATACTATGGCTTAAGTCAGCCACTCTCTAGTCCTCAAAGTTATGTATTTGCTTTTTAACACTCTAAAGAGATCTTTTGCAGCAGATTTGTCCAATGAAATACATCTTTTGATTTCATGACTGCTGGTTAAATGGACATTAATTGTTGATCGAAGTAAAATGAAATCCTTGACGATTTCAGTATTTTCTCTGTTTATCATAATGTTGCTTATTGGTCCAGTTGTGGGGATTTTTGTTTTCTTTATGTTGAGTTGTAATCCATACTGAAGGCTGTGGTCTTTGATGTTCATCAGTAAGTGCTTCAAGTCCTCTTCACTTCCAGCAAGCAAGATTGTGTCACCTGCATATTGCAGGTTGTTAATGATTCTTCCTCCAATTCTCCTGCCATGTTCTTCTTCATTTAGTCCAGCTTCTTGGATTATTTGCTCAAAATACAGATTGAATAAGTATGGTGAAAAGATACAATCCGATGCACACTTTTTTTGCTTGTTTGTTTAGATCACACAGTATCCCTTTGTTCTGTTTGAAAGTCTGCCTCTTGATCTGTGGAGCCCTGGTGGTGTAATGGTTAAAAGATAGGTAGCTAAGACTTCTGGCAAAATGGCGCTCTAGGCAGAAGCACCATGCCGTTCCTCCACAGCAAAGATCCGAAAAACTAAGCTGAACAGAGAATACAACAATCCTGAAACCCTAAAACATCAAATGAAGAGATAAAGAACTCAGCCAAGCACCAAATGGAGTGAGAAAACTTACAGAGAATAGAGAACGAGGAGAGATCATGCAGAGGTCCCCTACCAGCTAACGCAGTGCCGATCTGCCATCTTGGACTCGATCGGAGACCAGCAAACAGGGGGTAAGAGAAAGCAGCTTCACGGAGCTTCCAGCGGGAGACAAAACAGCTGGTAATTTGCGATATACACTTTCCCAACCCCTACCCTTCTTCAACCTGACTCGGCCTCCTCTACTTCCCGTGGCCACAATCTCTTGACCAGGAAACACCGGCTGCTTGGGTTCCACACACCCGAAAGGGCCGGCTCTCTGAGTGCCATTTGTTGGCTGCTGGTGTTGCTTTTTTCCACTTCTTTTGATTTCTTCCTTACCTCTCATCACCTCCCCCTCCTTTCGCTCAAATACCTGGCTCCGTGGGCCATCTTTGCTTCTTCCTGAGGGGCGGCAGAGCTCCGGTAATTTGTGATATACACTTTCCCACTCCCTACCCTTCTTAACCCACACTTGGCCCCCTCTGCTTCACGTGGACACAGTCTCTTGTCTGAGAAACACCGGCTGCTTGGATTCCACCAGTCCACAATAGCTGGCTCTCTGAGTGCCATTTGTTGGCTGCTGGTGTTGCTTTTCTTTCTGCTTCTTTTGATTTCTTCCTTACCTCTCACCACCTCTCCCTCCTTTCACTCAAATACCTGGCTCCATGGGCCATCTTTGCTTCTTCCTGAGGGGCTGCAGAGCTCCGTTCGAGTGTGCAGCTGCTTCCCAGTCTGGGATGCCGTGCTTGTTGGATCCCGGGGCTTTTGTTCGTTCATTTGTTTTGAATTGTTTGTTTGTTTTCTTTTCCTTTTCTTGAGTTGGCAGCACTTCTGGCCAGGCAGTGCTGTGTGGCAAGGAGACTACAGCCTTGGCTTGCACAGACGTGCAGAGGGATCCCTGAGTGCATTTCTTTTTCCATTGGTTGTTTTTTTTTTTTCTTTCTATTTTTTGGGGGGCTTTTCTTGTTCTTTTTTGTTTCTTTAATTTGCTTTGTTTCCTTTTCCATTTTGTCTTTCTTCATTACTCAGTTTCTTGTCTCTCTATATCTTCCTTCTCTTTCTGTTCCCAGCATACCTGGTGTTGTATACCTCTAACACCTTCTAGCCAGGCTGTACTAAACCAGCTGAGAGCAACTTCTCCAGACCTCATAGTTGCACCAGTGGGATCCCTGGGAACTTTTCAGTTCTGTAACCTTTCCAATTTTTGTTTATTCATTCTTTTCTTTTCTTCCTCTTCCCCTTTCTGTTTTTCTCCATTTCATAGTATCTCATCTCTCCACTGCAACAGAAAGCTCCCGTAGCATTTGTTTTGTTTGTTTGTATGTTTTTGGTGCCTGTTCCTCTCTCCTCTCATCCATATGCATCGTAGCTCCACACAACAATCTCCCTGCTACATCCTGTCTACCTGCACCATTCACTTAACATCACACCACGAAGCAGCACAGGCACAGCCTACTGAAACCTGCCCTGCACTGATTACCGACCCGCCCTGGTGGCTGTAGTAAGTGCTACAAACAACCCATCCTAGTAACTCCTCTTCAGCTAGACCTGCCCTGCCGTACCATATCTGAGTGACTGACCCTGCCAATTGGAGAAGGATGTGAAAAGTATTGTGCCCACAGATGAGCAAACAACAAAGAATACACAGTCTGCCTGCTGAGACATAGTCAAATTAAAAAAAAAAAAAGGGGGGGGGGGACCAAACAAACAAATCTACAATAAATAAATGAGAAAAATAACTACTAATTGCCCCGAAGACAACAGACAATATCAAAACATTTACAAAAACAGGACAGGATGGTTCCAGTAGGTGTCCAAAATAAAACACCAGATGACTTTCCAGTGGAAGAAAAGGCACTAGAACTACCTGATAGGGAATTCAAATCTCTAATACTCAGAATTCTCCAAGAGCTGCAGAAAAAGCTGACAAACATGAGAAAAAATAGACAAATTCATGGAAAATACAGACAAAAAATTGGAAGAATTCAGGAAAATAATGCAGGAACAAAATGCCAAAATAAATTCACAATTAGAAATTATTCAAAGACAACAACTAGAAAGCCAAAAGATAAACAACAAGATTTCAGAAAGGGATGGTGTCATAGAAGGGCTGAGAAGCAGATTTGAAACCATGGAAGACAGGATCAGTGGAATTGAACACAAACACTTGGTTACAACTCTGTTTCAGGAAAACTCAGGAAAAAGAACAAAGAGAAATGAAGAGACCCTGAGAGTTCTGTGGGATACAGTCAAACGCAAAACTTTCCGAGTAATTGGAATTACAGAACAGGCAGAGAAAACGGAAAACACAGAGAGGATAATTGAAGAACTGCTGACAGAAAACTTCCCCAATATCATGAAAGATGAAAAGCTGGCCATCGAAGAAGCTCAACGAACCCCATATAGGATAGACCCCAAAAGAAAATCACCAAGGCATATCATAATCACACTTGCCAAAACCAAAAACAAACAAAGAATCCTGAGAGCAGCTTGTGAAAAACAAGAAGTCACATACAGAGGAGAAATGATAAGACTAAGCTCAGATTCTTGGGCAGAAACCATGGAGGCAAGAAGGTAATGCAGTGATATACATAAAATCTTGAAAGAAAACAGTTGCCATAATAAACATCTATGCACCCAATGACAGAGCTCCGAAATACATAAAACAAACTCTAACAACACTGAAAAGAGAAATTGACAGTTCCACAGTAACAGTAGGAGAATTCAACACACCACTCTCAGTAAAGGACAGAACAACTAAAAAGAAACTCAGCAAAGAAACAGAAGACCTAAAAAGCACAATCAGTCAACTTGACCTCATAGACACGTATAGAACACTCCATCCAACAGCTACAAAGTACACATTCTTTTCCAGTGCACATGGAACGTTCTCCAGAATAGACCACATCTTAGGTGACAGAGCAATCCTCAACAAGATCCAAAGCACTGAGATAATTCAAAGTATCTTCTCTGACAACAATGCCATCAAGGTAGAAATTAACAATAGAAACAGCAAGGAAAAAAATCAGCTACATGGAAACTGAATAATACCCTGCTTACACATCACTGCGTAATAGAAGAAATCAGAGATGGAATCAAAAAATTCCTAGAATCCAATGAGAATGAAAACACATCATACCAAAACCTTTGGGACACAGTAAAGGCAGTCCTCAGAGGACAATTTATAGCAATAGATGCACACATCAAAAAAGAAGAAAGGGACAAAATCAAAACATTAACTACAGAACTCAAACAAATAGAAAGAGAACAGCAAAAAAAAAAAAAAAAAAAAAAAAAAAAAAACCAAAAAAAAAAAAACCACACAACCACCAGAAGAAAGGAAATAGTAAAGATCAGAGCAGAAATAAATGAAATAGAGAACAGAAAAACAATAGAAAGAATCAACAAAACCAAAAGTTGGTTCTTTGAAAGAATCAACAAAATCGACAAACCACTGGCCAGACTGACAAAAGAAAAACAGCAGAGGACACAAATAACCTAAATAAGAAATTAAATGGGGGACATTACAACAGACCCAACCAAAATAAAAAGGATTATAACAGAATATGATGAAAAACTATACTCCAACAAATTTGAAAACCTGGAGTAAATGGATGAATTTCTAGAATCACTTGGCCTACCCAAATTACAACAAAGTGATGTTGAAAATCTGAACAGACCCATAACAGGAGAAGAGATTGAAAAGGTAATAAAAAAACTTCCAACCAAAAAAAGCCCTGGCCCAGATGGCTTCACTGGAGAATTCTACAAAAAATTTACAGAAGAGCTGTACCAGTACTACTCAAGCTATTTCAGAGCATAGAAGAGGAAGCAACACTTCCAAATTCATTCTTTGAAGCCAGCATAACACTGATACCAAAACCAGGCAAAGATGTCACAAAAGAAGAAAATTACAGACCAATATCTCTCATGAATATAGATGCAAAAATTCTGAACAAAATTCTAGCCAATAGAATTCAGCATCATATTAAAAAAAATAATACACTATGACCAAGTAGGATTCATACCAGGTATGCAAGGATGGTTCAACATTAGAAAATAAATCAACGTAATCCACCACATAAATAAAAGGAAAGAAAAGAATCACATGATCATCTCAATTGATGCAGAAAATGCATTTGACAAAGTCCAACACCCATTCCTGATAAAAGCTCTCAGTAAAATAGGTATAGAAGGGAAATTTCTCAACATAATAAAGGGCATCTATGCAAAACCAATGGCCAACGTCATTCTTAACAGAGAGAGGCTGAAAACATTCCCCTTGGAAACAGGAACAAGACAAGGATGCCCTTTATCACCACTCCTATTTAACCTTGTGCTGGAAGTTCTAGCTAGAGCAATAAGGCAAGAAAAAGAAATAAAGGGCAACCAAATTGGTAATGAAGAAGTTAAACTGTCTCTGTTTGCAGATGATATGATACTATACATAGAAAACCCTAAAGACTCCATGAGAAATCTACTGGAACTAATAGAAAGATTCAGCAGAGTAGTAGGATACAAGGTAAACATTCAAAAATCAGTTGGATTCCTATACACCAGTAAGGAGAATGATGAAAAGGAAATCAGGAAAACAATACCATTGTCAATAGCCCCTAAAAAGATAAAATACTTAGGAATAAATCTGACCAGGGATATAAAAGACCTATACAAAGAAAACTACAAAACACTACTGCAAGAAACCCAAGGGGATCTACGTAAATGGAAAAACATACCATGCTCATGGATAGGCAGACTCAACATTGTGAAAATGACAATTCTACCCCAAGCAATTTACAAATACAATGCAATCCCAATCCAAATACCAACAACATTCTTCAAAGAGATGGAAAAACTAATCATTGAGTTTATATGGAAAGGTAAGAAGCCCCGAATAAGTAAAGCACTACTGAAGAAGAAGAATAAAGTTGGAGGACTCACACTACCTGACTTGAGAACCTACTATAAAGCTACAGTAGTCAAAACAGCCTGATACTGGTACAACAACAGAAACATTGACCAATGGAACAGAATTGAGAACCCAGATGTAAATCCATCCACCTACGGTCACCTGATCTTCGACGAGGGCCCAAAGTCCATCAAATGGGGAAAAGACAGTCTTTTTAACAAACGGTGCTGGCAAAACTGGATATCCATCTGTAAAAAAATGAAACAGGACCCATACCTCACACCGTATAGAAAAACTACTTCAAAATGGATCAAAGACCTGAATATAAAGCCTAAAACTATAAAGTTCATAGAAGAAAAAATAGGACATAGAGAAGAAAAAATAAGGACACTTCAGGCCTTAATACGTGGCATTAACAGGATACAAACCATAACCATCAGTGCACAAACCCCAACAGATAAGCTAGATAACTGGGATCTTCTAAAAATCAAACACCTATGCTCTTCAAAAGACTTCACCAAAAGAGTAAAAAGCGAACCTACAGACTGGGAAAAAATTTTTGGACAGTACAAGTCAGACAAAGATCTACAAAGATCTAATCTCCATAATCCACAGGAAAATCCAACACCTCTACAATAAAAAGACAAATAATCCTATTAAAAAATGGGCAAAGGAAATGAACAGACACTTCACCAAAGAAGACATTCAGATGGCCAACAGACACATGAGGAAATGCTCGCAATCACTAGCCATTAGAGAAATGCAAATTAAAACCACAATGAGATATCATCTAACCCTGGCATTACTGGCACGAATCAAAAACACTGGAAATAACAAATGTTGGTGGGGCTGTGGGGAGATCAGAACTCTTATGCACTGCTGGTAGGAATGCAAAATGATACAATCATTTTGGAAAATAATATGGCGCTTCCTCAGAAAGCTAGAAATAGACATACCATTCGATCCAGCAATCCCACTCCTAGAAATATATCCTAGAGAAATAAGAGCCGTCACTCGAATACACATATGCACACCTATGTTCATGGCAGCATTGTTCACAATAGCAAAATGATGGAAACAACTTAGATGTCCATCAACAGATGAATGGATAAACAAACTATGGTACATACACACAATGAAGTACTATGCAACGAGACAAAACAACAATGAATCTGTGAAGCATCTCATGATGTGGATGAAGCTGGAGGACATCATGCTGAGTGAAATAAGTCAATCACAAAAGGACAAATATTGTATGAGACCTCTATTGTAAAAACCCATGAAAAAGTTCACACGCAAAATGTAACAATCTTTGTTGATTACCAGGGATGGGAGGGGTGGGGTGGAAATACTAAATAGGCCATAGATAAGTGTTATCTTGGGTGAAGGGTGAGGCTGTACACAATAAGGGAAAACCAACACAACTTGTACAAGGAAAGGTCATGGAAGCCCCATAGACACATCCAAACCCCCTGAGGGACTGAATTGCTGGGCAGAGGGCTGTGGGGACCATGGTCTCAGGGAACATCTAGCTCAACTGGCATGACACAATTTATAAAGGTAATGTTCTACATTCTACCTTGGTGAGTAGCGACTGGCATCTTAATATCCTGTGAGCAGCCATCTAAGATACACCACTGGTCTTATCCCTTTGGGATCAAGGGAGAGTGAAAAGAATAGGATACAAAGAAAGGATTAGTCCGAACGACCAATGGACCACAGCTACCAAGGCCTCCACCAGACTGAGTCCAGTACAGCTAGATGGTGCCCGGCTACCACCACTGACTCCTCTGACCAGGATCACAACAGAGGGTTCTGGACAGAGCTGGAGAAGGATGTAGAACAAAAGTCTAACTCACAAAAAAAGACCAGATTTACTGGCCTAAAGGAGACTGGAGAAACCCTGAGAGTATGGCCCCCAGACACCCTTTTAGCTCACTGGTGAAGTTATCTCCGAGGTTCACCGTTCAGGCTGGGAGTGGACAGCCCCATAAAACCAAGTAGGACTAATGAGGTACAGTAGTCCAGTGACAAGGGCTAGAAGGCAGAAGGGGACAACGAAGCTGGTGATAGGGAACCCAAGTTTGAGTAAGGATATTGTTGATATGTTTTGAGATTGTTAACCATTGCCATAGGGCAACATGTGTAGTAACTGTTAAATGAGAAACTATTTTGTTCTGTAAGCCTTCATCTTAAGTGAGAATAACAGCACAATTGGAAGCGCGTAGTCAATGTCACTGAACTGTGCATGTAAAAATTTTTGAAATGGTGTATCTCTGGTTATGTGTATTTTCACCAAAAAAAAAAAGTGAGAAGTTAGAGGGTTGGCATGTTGTGGGGTTGTTAACCAATGTCATAAAACAATATGTGTATTACTGTTTCATGAGAAACTATTTGTTCTGTAAGCCTTCACCTGAAGTACAATTAAAAAAGAAAAAATTAAATAACCCAAAAAAAAAGATAGGTAGCTAACTGAAATGTTGGCCCTTAGAACCCACCCACTGCTACATGGGAGAAAGATGTTACAGTTTACTTCTGTAAAGATTACAGCCTTGGAAACCCTGTGGGGCAGTTCTACTCTGTCCTTTAGGGTTGCTATGAGTCAGAATCGACTATGTATTGTTAAGCAAATAACACCCACCTTCTATGTTTATTTGCCAGCTATTCCCTCCCCCGCAAGATATTTTTGTAACGTGGAAAATGTGGCCTTGGTGATAGAAATGACATTGGAGATCGCATGATAGAATTTTCCAAGACCAACTACTTCTTCATTGCAATCTGGCTATGTACACCTATGTATTATGATAGTTATTATTATTGTTATTTTACTTATATATTGAAGAATAGGTTGAAAAAGTCATGTCCAGTACAACCTAAACACATTATCTAGGAGCAAGGATATTATTTTATGCACACATTAGAAATATTAAATTAAAAAAATACTTTGTTCAATAATGTTTTTAATATGTATTCCATATTCATTGTTTACTATTTATTCCAATTTGTCCTCTATTAAAGGGAAAAAAAAAAAAAAAACTAAACCACTTGCCGTCAAGTCGATTCTGACTCATGGCAACCCTATAGGACAAAGTAGAACTGCTCCATAGGGTTTCCAAGGAGCGGTTAGTGGATTTCAACTGCCAGCCTTTTGGCTAGCAGCCATAGCTCTTAACCACTGCGCCACCAGGACTCCTTGTCTTCTATAGAAAAAAAATTTTTTGTTTTTTTCTAAATCTAGGATCCAACCCAGGATCACACGTCACATTTAGTTGTTATTTCTAAAACATATTAATTTTTTTAAAGATATGTATCATGAGTATTAAGAAATATTTTCAGTTCAAATTTAGGACTTTATGATCCTTACCTAATATCTAAAATCTTACATCTGTATATCTTGTCTCCTGCACGGAAAATTTAGTTCCCAAGGATACCAAAAAAATCACTCATTAGTTGTACTCTCTTTCTCTTGATAGTAGGTGATTTTATTTTATTTTTGTTCTATTTGTATTTATTATTGTCACTTCACTTTTTATTTAAAAAGATTTTAATTTCACTGAAAGTTCAAAAGATAGTACTCTGCAAATTTATACAATTTAAACATTTTCTAACATCTGAGCTCTTCTAGTTCCATTAGTTCAAATCTTATTGCTGTAATTTTATGTTTATTACTTCTAGTTGAATAACTCAGCTGGATGAGGATAGAATTGCTAAGGCAACATTTAATCAGCACTCCTTCCCTCAGCATCAGAACAGATGTATTTTACCCATCTGGATCTGCTCCTAATATCTTTTTGCCCTCTTGTTATTTAAGGCAGTGCTTCTTAAACTTTAATGTGCATACAAATCAGCTGTGACTCTTGTTAAAATGCAGATTCTGAATCTGTAGGTCTGGGAAAGGGCCTGAGATTCTGTATCTCTAACAAGTTTCTAGGAGATGTTGATGCTGCCAGTCTCTGGACCAAGGAATTTGTTCAGATGGTTGATGTGCTACATTTCTTCTCTTTATCATCTTGTAACATGAAGCTTCTGTGTGGGTAATTGAAGATGCAAAAGTGACAAAGTTGAGGTGGTTGTTTTCCCTGGGTTTCATTTTATTGGCTTTTTTATCCTTTTTATTGATGTCCTTTCTGGCATGCCCTCTCCTGGCATTGGTAAGGAGGGTATCTGCAGAGTGGTGATCTATAAGTGTAGTGCATATTCTGTCTCATTGGTCTACTTCCTTTCCTTAACCATGGTCATCAGCACTCTCCCTCACTTCCCAGGTATCTTATGATATCATGGTTGGAGCGCATAGTGTCTACTAAGATGGGAATTGCCACCATCTTCACTAAGGATGGCACTACTGGGTTGCTTTCCAGGTGCACTCCTTGACTTCTCTTTAAGGCCCTTTTCCTCACTCTATCTATTCTGTTGGTAGTGTTGGTAACTTTGTGTGGTTAACATCTGTGGTGTTCTGCTGCATATTTACTACCTTGTACTGGAATGTCACCTGTAACATTGACTGCCTGTATACAGTTGTCCCTGTGTATCCACGGGTTCTGCATCCACTGATTCAAACAACAGAGAATAAAAAATATTCAGGAAAAAAAAAAAGAAATTTCCAAAAAGCAAAACTTGAATTTTCCAGTAGCCAAGCACTACGATGAACCCATGTGAATGAAGAGATGTGTAGGCATCCTCTACTATAGCCTCCCACCATTTCACAGATCCTCAGTCTCTCTCCAGCACTCACTGTTTGAGCATTGTTCACCTCGAATCTTGTCATTATTCCTTAAGCAATACAGTAACAACTGTTCACATAACATTTATATTTTATTAGGTATTGTAAGTAATCTAGAGATGATTTAAAGTATACAGGAGAATGTGCACAGGTTATATGCAAATACTACATCATTTTATATAATGAACTTGAGCATCCTCGGATTTTGGTGTCTTCTGGGGTGAGGGTGTCCTAGAACCAATATCGCACTGATACTGAGGGACCACTGTACTTAATCTCCTTCAACAACATCAAATCCACAGTCTCTCCACCTCCTATACAAAGATGTCTCATTAACATTCTTTTTTTATGAAAGCCTGCTACACTAAAATATCTTTCATGGGGTCAATCAGTTGACTATGTATCTTTTTTTTTTACAGTAGTTACTACTGGTAGATGCTGTGGATTTGAGGTTGTTGGAGCTACTGCTTCCTCTGTACCTTACCCTTATCTGTGGTACTGGGCTTGATTTTCTGAGGACTGGGGAGACTTGGTGGTGAGTGGCAACTGGGTTCAGTCCTCACTGATCCTAGTTACTGAGATGATGACTAGGACTCACGGTCATACCTGCAACTCCTCTTCGATGTTGACCAGGACAACAGTAGTGGATCAAGCTCATGGTTTTCTGGGACCCACTCTTCATTCCAGGTACCAACCAGATGCAACCTTAGTTTTCTTAATCTGTAAAAATTGGATAATAATATGTCCTTTACAGGAAAAGTAGAAAAAGGTATGCAAAACACATAGCATAAAGTAAGCACACAAAGTACTTGTAAATAAAGAGTTTTTGAAACTGCTTGCTGAGAGTTTTCATGAATTCAAACAGACACGGTTGTGACCATAGATAAGTTAGTTAAAATACCTAGTGATCATTTTACTCATCTATAAAATGATCAAAAAACAATTCATGCTGTGTAGTGCAAGGTCAGCATAAGCACTATTCTTTAGTAATAAAGTTCCCTTGGTTTGTGAAGGTAACTTAATAAGGACAAAGATGATTATTAATTGCGTGTATTGGGAAATTTCATTTACCTCTAGAAGCCTAGGGTTACAAAGAAGGAAGGCATTGTGGTTTAATCAGTTCATAACAAATGGAAACAATTTAGAACCATACATGCATGCTTTAAGAAATACCTTTTTCCAGTGAAATTTTTCACAGTCTATTCCCACATATGACTATCTCTTATACCATAAAATTTCAGTGTCAAGAGCTATAGTTGGGGAATATTATTAGGTGAGACACAATAAGTGTGCCAACTTTGCCCCTTAATTTGGAAATGTTTGTCTTTGAAATCACCCTTCCTTTTTTTCATGTCTCACTGATTATCTTGTCATGTTTAACACCCTCTATATACATATAGAAGGACATTTTTCCTAGTGGAAACAGAACAAAGGAGAGAAAGAGGAATGTAAGAGAAGGTAGGTTTATATGCAGAAGTTGAGAATTTTGTAAGTTCTTGTGCTTTATCACTTCTATGCTCTCTGCTGACCTTAGAATGCAAGGTCGTCTGTGGCAAATAAGATGGTAGAAGGTTCCACAGAAGCTTTCAAAATAATAGGTATTTACATTTGGATATATAGAAAGAGGTTATATTTAAAAAATTGTGGCATTAAATACAATGAAACTTGGTCTATAAGAATCATAAAAGTTATTACTGTAGAAACATCTGATGGGTGAAAATATTTCCAATTATAAGGTCTGAGCTTCCCCTATAGTCAAGGTCATTCTGTAGTAATATACTCTGGGGAAGTTTCAGTGTTTGTGATAAAAGCAAGTTGAAACATTTAAAATAAAGCATCAATGTTTAGAGAAATTGCTAAAAAGAAAATGAAAAAAAATGATAGCCAAGTAGTACTCAATAATAGAGACAGTTTCAAAAATGATTAAAAGAGCATTCAGTTTGTCCACAGCTACAGGATATCCGATGATGTGAATGTTCACATTTCTCCGCCGTGTTTCTGCCATCAGAGAAAATATGACTTAGAAAAAAAAATTTCTAAAAGCAAACATAGAAAAATGCATTTTCCTATCTTCAGAAGAACTTTTTTGAGGTGCTCTTTTTTGGTAATGAATGTTGCTGCTTTCAGTAAAAGCCTCCCCTGTGGTCTTCCAAGCTTTGCTTCTTCAGTCCTTTAAGCTAATGTTAGGTGAGCCATGACACTGTATCCCACTCTTGTCCTGTTAGGTAAGTTCACAAAGGCAGATGAAATTCCGTAGGCCGATTTTGTACTCAGTACTTTATTTAGATGACAGTGTGGTTTCTGCTTCCATTTGGTATCCTTTCAAGATTCAGCTGGTTCCTGCTTGTCTCTGATTCTGCCTAGGTTATCTTGGTACTGGTATTCTCATGAGTGAGGTAGGCTTTCATTTACTTATTCCGTTTAATTACATTTGATCTCCTTTTTATTATAATATAAAGACTTTGCCAAGATCTGGCAATATTTTCTAGTTTTTGTTGTTGTTCGTTTGTTTCTGAGTAGTGCTAATTCAGTTTTCAGGAACTTGTAGTTAAAAAATGCTCATCTTTTTGTTTATCTTGTTACACTAACGTTTTAATTGATCTCCTTGGTTTCAACAGCCTCTGTCTTACATAGTGCCCACCAAAGCCATCTCTGCAGTATGTGTATTTGACAACGGTAGTCCCCAGGTAAACAAACTAACAAATGAATGAACAGTATTTTAAGGCTCTCTATTGCCAATACATGAAGTCTATAATATTTAGAATCTTTCTCTTACTGTTTTATTTCGTTTTTTCCTTACCGCAGGGTGTTCCTAAACACCCTCCCTCTGGCAACATACAACTAATTGTTATTCCTTAAACACATAATACACACATACACTCACACAAAGTGTGATTCTGTCCTTGAACCAGCTAGGCATAATTAATCTTTCTGTCATCAAAATTCTATTTGTTACACTATTTGAGCACAGTTGGTGCTATGTTCAGTGTATATTTCTGCCTCTTCTCATCCACTGGACTGTGTGCTTTTTGAGGGCAGAGACTACGGCTTTTTAACGACTGGAGAGTCAAAAACATAAATTACTTTGAAGAATTAGGAAAAAATGTGGCCACTCTGCCTTCTTTTTTTTTAACTAAAAGCACTACCACCTAAATTCTTTTTCTGTCTTTCTACAGACATTGGATTTTTGCAGGAGACTTTTACAATTACAGTTACTGAATTGATAGCAGTTCTTTTTTCCCCTGAAGTAATAATTCTATCTTTGCAATTAAAATGAATAATGCAATTATTCATTTTGCTTTTTTGAAATGTTTACCTCCAGGAAGTATATAGTCAAATCCTCATCTTACTTCTATTTTTAATATTATTTTTAAGAATCAGAGACAATAATATGATCTTCCTTTTCCTGTCTTCGATTTTTTCATGTCAAAAGTGCACAAATCATGCATGAGCATCTGAAGAAAAGTTAAATGATTATAAAAATTATCACATAGCTACTAAAGGTGTCCAGTGAGTTAGAGTTCAGTGGTTCATTGCTCTGAACAGTCTAATTTTATAGACATCACTGGAGATTGCTTTGTGCATTTTGAATCTTTTAGAATGTGCCCGATTAAATGACATACAAATGCGGAGGATGAAGACATGGACGCATTTCAAGTGACTAACTAGACAGCCAACCCTTAAACTCTCCAAACACTCATTATCCTTGAACTTGAAAATAAATCAATGAATCAGGATGACGCATGAGTGAAAAAGAATAATACTGGGACTGCCACCAAAGTTTCTTTTGTAAAAGAACAAAAATAAAAGGACTAAACAGCCATGTATAGCAGCACTGACAACATTAGAATTTCCTTCTTTTCTCCCTTCTAAGTATATTTATTGTAGTTTGGTTTGGCTCCAGTCCTCCTCCTCTTGTTTTTTTTTCATTGAATTATGTCCAGGCTTTTTAGCTCCAGGGAAGCTAGCTGCTGTATTGAAATTTCTCTTTCATTTAAACTGTGCTAATTGCAGCCACAATCACTAGTTCATCGACCATGGAAATTAATGATGAAAAAGACCTGTTAGATCATCTCTTCCATCTGATTCTGACAATACAAGATTATTTTTTACATTATGTCTGGGAGTATTCTGCTTGGTTAATTTTAAGTGACTGAAACAACAAGGCTTTTACCATTTCCCTTGGGAGAGACGCTGTGTAGCCTAACAAACTTCAGTTAGGACATAGATCTGAAGACCAGCCTAGATTTTCTTTTTGCTCCATTTCATGCCATTACTCCTAGTTATACACCCTTGGGTCACCTTAAACAATTCCTTTCCCTTCTCCATTTAATCCAACAAACCTCCTGGCTACCATCCTACAAAGTGTGCCAAAGATGTGTTGACTCGGAGAAGGATGTGGTCCAGACTAGCAGTGAAGCAAAATACAGCCATTCATTATACTATGAACCACTCTTGTCTAAAAGGAAGCAAGTGGAATTTTCTTTTCAAAAAAATAAATCAAAAAAAATTCAAGAATAGGATCATTTGCATTCTATCTGTGCTATTCTATCCACTCTTGAAATTGTGACAGTGGTATCTGTCTTCGGATTCAACTTTTCTATTTTGTCACAGTGTTTGCTATGCTTCTCAATGTGAGTCAGCTATCTTCATTTACTCATTTTAAACATACTAGAACATTTCTGATATTACAATTATCAAAAATATTCTAGTATGTTTAAAATGTTTTTTTAATTGCATTATTTAAATGGGGACACTTTTGAGTTTTTATTACAAAGTGATAAAGTAGTTAATAATGTACCATATAACTTAGATTTTTAGATTAAGGGAAAGAATTTGGTTCCTATTTACAAATGATATATATTGAAAAGAAAACACTGTTATCCATAAATGATATATAATACCTTGAAAGTGTTATTTTTGCTATTATCGCAGATTTACTAACAAACTTGATAGATTGCTGAGGTTTGGAAAATAGCTTATTTTAAAATCTTTTTAACAAATTAGTCTTATTTTCCATAGCCTTGATTCTAAATGGAAGAGTTATGAGCCAGTTACTGTATTTTTAAACAAATAACATGTGCCTTCTGTGTTTGTTTGCCAGCTCCTCCCGTAAGGTATTTTCAGAGGTGCTCTACGCTAATTTTTTTTTTTTTTTAACTGCAACATGTGGTGAAGGATTGGCACAGCGGCCCATGTGAGGGTACCTCACAAGGCGAGAGAGCAGCTGGCAAACAAATGCAGAAGATGTGTGTTATTTGTGTAAAAATACAGTACATACCACTCACAAATTAATAGACAATAAAAATAATAATCACCATTATTTTTGCAACATTAACTTATTTAAAATATTATAGCTTATGAAAGTAAGCTACAGACACATGTTAAGTAAAATAAATGGTTCTGTTAACCAAAAAGAGGCAATAGAAGCAATTAATTATAATTAGACTTCTCATGGGAATTCAGCACAGAATTTAAATATATTTTAAAGGTAGATAGATTTTAAATAATTTTAAAAGATTTGTATGCAATTCATATTCTCAAATTATATATCCAGGGGAAAAATCAAAGAGCAATAAAATTAAGAAAGCAAAGTTTCTAAATCTATAGATAAACATTTTCCTCTTACCTTTTTAATTTCAAATTCAATGAGATTTCACTCTGACTCTAAGACTAGATCCAGTCATGTAACAAGCAATAAGGCAAAACTTGTTTCTCTCTAATATTCAGCCATATTGCTTTTATTCTTCTTGTTCGAGGCAGAATCTTCTACTTCTGTAACTATTTTCATAAATTTTAATGACTTTAAATCAAATTTGAATCAGAACAACCCTATAGGACTGCTATTTTGCTATTACATGCAGTTAAGAATCTCCACACTCTCCCTTGGTTCCCATTTTTCAAGGGAAAAATTTGAATTTTTTCATGATTCATTTCAATACAGTTTTGGTTTTGGTTTTGTTACTTTGAAAATAAGCCTTATTTATCTCACCTAAAATATTATGTCAAGGCATACAACTGAAACTTGTGATATATTTTAAAGAGGCATGAATTTATTTCTTATACTAAAATGTAAAAAATATCCATCCACTCTTTTTGTTGAGAAGGAAATAAAAGCCCCTCCCCCTTATAAGCACAGTTTGTTCTATTCTGTGAGGACGAAATGAGTCTTGAAGGACTTTTTTGAAGAATTCAAATAATTCAATGGACATCAATAAATTCATCTTTACAATATCCCTGAAAATCAAGTTTGGCTAGAAATTCCCATGCACCCTTTAATAGAATATGAAAGTCATCTAGAGGATTGTTCAAGAGATAAAGACAAGAAAATGGTAGGATTAGGTAAGCAATTAGGTGTGTAAGAAGCTACAGAGGAAGAAGCAAGTGTGACCAGTGATATGTCATTTCAGAAAGTGATAAAAGGTGTATAACAAACACACTGAGTCACTTAAGTTTACATGTTGTTGTGTTGTTGGGTGTCGTCAAGTCAATTTCAACTTATAGTAACCCTATATGACAGAGTAGAACTGCTCCATAGGGTTTTCTTTGCTGCAATCTTTACAGAAGAAGATTGCCAGGTCTTTCTCCCGTGGAGCCACTGAATGCGTTCGAACAGCCAACCTTTCAGTTAGCAGCTGAGCACTTATCCATTGAACCACCAGGATGGACTCCTTAAGGTTTATTAAAACCCTTTTTAAGGTTTATATACATACATATATATTTTCTCCACTGTAAAAAGTGTAGTGGTTGTTCAATGGAAATATAAAACAATTTTAGATACTCTCCAAAAGCATTCATTAAATTGGCTGTCCAAAATTAAATTAGTATAAGTTTGAGGGTTTGAGTGAATTGTTCTAAGGCTCTGATCCCCCCTGGATGTTTTATTTTCAGACCTACTGTAATGAATGGGTGGTCTGGGTTTCATGACCACCCACTAAGTTGTATGTTGATAAGTTTCAGCCTAAAAAACTTCCAGGAATCCCTTCATGAATTATTTCAATCCTGCTTAAATTCAAGGCCCTCCTATTTTTAATTTTAAGGAAATATAAAGAATAATTTACAGCTTACTGGCAACAGTCTGAAAATAACTGCGCAGCTAAAGTACTTGTGAGCAATTCAGAAATTATAACATTGTCAGGAGCACTGTCAAGGTGATATTTTTGTAGTAAACATAACTGTTTCTTGAGGAGCAGTTTGTATGTTTGATATTCAGAGATCGTGGTAGTGAGTATATTAAATAAATAACAGGAGAATAAGATTCAAATATATTTGAATGGTTGCGAACATGGTGAGGAAGGGCCATATCTTTAAGAACCAAAGGATCTGAGTTACTCTTCAAGCACATGTTACAGATATTTTATATTGGCTATTGGTATTGCCTGAGGAGATTAAGGGTAACCATAGAATACAAGCTTAAACTCTCCTGCAGTACATTTGGTAAAAAAAAATAATAATAATGTTTTAAAGTCGTTTGTTGAATGCTCCTGAATCTATTTATCTTGCTCTATTGACTTACAAATACTGACTACTATTTTTAGGTACTGTAAGAAATAAAACAAGAAGCAAGGTCTTCAGAGACTCATTAGGACCATTAGAAAAATGCTTCTAGCAGCTCCTATCAAAACAGCAGAAATAAATAACCTTTGTCCCTGGGATGTGGATTCACCATTTCTGCAGCCCCATTTCCGGATGATGTATTAGTCATTATAGTCACCTCCGTAGGACACTGTGTACACAAAGTGCAAGAGGCTCACCTCCCAGTTCAGGGTTTTCCTGATATATGAACCATTTGTCCTTCTCATACTGTCCAAGGTGAAAGAATAAAACCTTAAGTATTAACTGCTTCTAGGCAACACACACACACAGGAAAAGAAAATATTTTGTCTTGCTTTTTCTTGTCACAAAGTAAAAGAAAAAAAGAAATACTGTGAGAGAAAATGGATTAAATGACAAAATGCCTTAAAGAAAAGTCTTGTTTTATTTTTTAAAAAATTGCTTTTTAATAGAGACAGCCCATAATATCAAAATGCCAAAACCTCCTATTTGCAGGTAGTTGTATTTCATAACAAAGAAAAATGGTCTAGAGACCTCTATCAGAAATTACAAAGTGGTTCCACGTCGATGGTAGAGAAAGATTAAAAAACTCACGTGTTCACAAAAGCCCATCAAACAGAACACAAAACACTTTCCACTCTTATCTTTTTCTATTAGCATTTAGTGAATAGAAATTTGTTGGACCAATGAAGACCCTCCTGACTTTTGTAACTGAAACCCGTACCAAGGATTGTTAAGAAAGATGATTCAAAATGTAAGATTATAATTTCTAGCCAATCAGTGAAAAAGTGATGCTTTCAATGATTCTACCCATTTTGTGGTGTTGATATATACTGATGGCTCTGTAACTGTTCTTTGGACTCAGGCAGACATGGCTGTGGCAGCATGCCTGTCCACTTCCCCCTTTTGTCCTTTTGAATATATGCCAAATAAAACTTTCTTTTTACTTAAAAAAAAAAAAAAAAAAAACTCACGTGTTACTTTATTCAGTATATTTCCTGAGTGACTTAATTGAGCTTACAAATATTTACTGTTGAACCGACTTTAACGAACATTTTTCTCTGAAGAATTCCAAGTGATTTTAGCTAAACTGAATATAATACTTTGGATTACATTTTACTACTTGTGTTTAATTAACTATATTTTATAATCTTAACTATTAACTAAATTTTTACTGTGAATTTTTTATTCAATTTTCTAGTCAGCATTAAGGAAATTTATGGGTTTATCACCGAAAGTCTGTCATTCCCAGAGCAGTAATTCTACATTAATACTCAAAGGTATTACTTCCATGTTTTTGTTATTCTCACTCATCTCTTTCTCATTTGGCATAACTTGTTGGAGTACGTAGTATTAATATGTTGAATCAGAACCTCTAGATTGTCAGTTAACTTGTCCATCATCAAAAATAGTAGTGGGTTTGGTCAGAGTCCAGCAGGGAAACAAAAAAAAAACCAGATGATTCAGTAAAGGGAATTAAAAAAAAAAAAAAGGATTTAACTACATATGTGCCTAGAAATGCTGGAAGTGCAAACAATGGATAGTGAGGTAATCCAAAGATTAACAAAGGCAGGAAGTACCTACAATCCTGTGAGTAAGAAGGACTAAAAGAGGAGGCAATGTGACCAGAGTCTAGGATTTAGGGACCCTAGGAGTCAGAATCGACTCCACCGCAAAGGTTTTTTTTCTGACAGAAGCAACCACAATGGGTCTGTTAGCGGGAACTTGATCTATGGATTAGACACAGCCTCTTTATCAAGATGCAAGCAAGGCAAAGAGAGAAAGTGGTTAACTGACTTGCTTTTTCCTTCCAATATGCAAGCTCCAATCTCTTATCAGTGTTTCTCATTGACAGAAGTCAATGGACAAGAAGGATGGGAAAACGTGGTTTGCAGGAGTCAGCACCAAATATAGCAGGAAAAGGAAGAGAAGCGAATCTGAGAGCAAACAGAAAAATGCCCAGCACAATAGCAAATTTTGGGAATATTTCATTAACTGACAGATTAATTTAACAGCCAACAAGAGGACATTACATTTCCAGAGATCGACCTAAATCAAATCAGATAATAAGTACACCATGGAATAAGTATACCATTCAATCAATAATACCTTTGAATTCTTATTGCAAAAAATAAAAAAAAAGAGGAAGAATAATTCTATTTAAAAAAAAAAAGTACTTAAAAGTGTCCTTGCCATCAATTGATCAATGTTAAATAAAACACACACCAAGACCAAGCTTCTCAATTTAGTCAGTCTACTGATGCTTTATTGGACTTTTAAGAACAACAATTATATTTACAAAATATCATTTGGATTTTCTATGGAGGAATTTTTACATTTCCCTAAAAACATAGAGTAACTTTTACCCCTGTTGTTTTGTTGTGGAGTTGATTCTAACTCATAGCCACCCTGTATGACAGAGTAGGACTGCCCCATAGGGTTTCCTAGGCTGTAATCTTCTGCAAGCATTCAACTTAGTAGAGTTGACAGAAAGAATTCCTACACTGGGAAAGTTTGTAATAAATGTTTATAAACTGCCTTATAAATTTAGGATTATTTGAGTGCGAGTATCTACAATATTAGTAATGATACTTTTCCTCGATTTTAAACTTGCTCAGAGATTCAAAAGAAGTGCCCGTGATGGGATTGGTCGTGTGCGAATTTAGGACTGTAAATCATCACTAGTTGATAATTTGTAGGGATTTTGAGGTACAATAAGAATTGGATTTCTTTTCTTTTCTTTCTTTTTTTTTTTTTTTGGCTCCTGAAATTGTTACTGCAATAACGCGGATTGGAGCTGCCTGCCGCAATAGCCAATTCTGAGACGGGTGAGGTGAGCAGCAAGAGTTTATTATGTATCAATACATAGGAGACAGAGGGGAATAGATTCTTCCAAAAACCTCTCTACCCTACTAGAGATCGGCTGAAGGCTTTATAGGGACAGGATTATGGGTCTTAGAAGTTTGTGTCTCCCTTGAGGTGGTCACATCCCAGATGAGTTAATCTTCTACAGATATTCTTGGGGCTTATCTGGCGACATACTGGTTTTCTTGTCTCAAGATGGGTGCTTTGTTTGGTTTTTCATTCCTAGATCATTATCACTTGTTTTCCACCCTCCAGGGAGAAACATTAGTTAATCTTAAACTTTTTATAGAGACTGGAATGGGAGGGAAAAACCAGATTAGGAGACAATGCGGGGGGTTAGCAATAGGGAGTAATAATAGTGACCCGGACCTATGCAGCCTCTTCCAAAATAGTATTTGGAACAAATTTTCCATTTTTCTCTTTCATTTTGAGTCTACCCTGTTTCAAGTTCTTATTTGTTTATTTTATTTTATTGTCCAAAATATTAGCCGTTGCCTTTATAAATCACTATGAGATATTGGTTACAAAGAAATCATCACTTGCTGCCGTCAGCATTTTCAGAGCTAACACTGGAAATGCTGCTTCTAGGATTTATTTATGTAGAACCATTTATTAAGACATTTTAGGAAAAAGAATTTGGAGGTACTCGGGAAGCAAGAGGCATAAAAATCAAGAATGCGAAAAGATGACTAAGAATAATCAATCTTACTGTTCCTTAAAATAATTTTGCAAAGAGTTAATCCCACGATGCTTGCCACATGTGCCTAAATAAGCAGACAAACAAAAAACCCATTGCTGTCGAGTCAATTCTGACTCACATCAACCCTAGTTACAGAAACTGAACTTTCACGTGTGTGGAATTGAAAAATAAATCAGATGGCTTAACTTGAATTAATTGAGAATTATCATTTAAAATATCCTACATATTTCATCTATCTATACAATCATGACATCATATTTTCAAACTGTTATGTAGTCTCAAGTTGTACTTTATCTCATCAGTACTAAAAGAATAAACAGCAAATAAACACAAAAACATGAAAATGGGGTTGGGGATTAAAACCTGAAGCTGAATACAGATATAAAATAGATGTAAATAAAATATATTAAAGCTATTTATTGATCTATATAACACTAGATTCCCATAGCTATTCCATTACCTATGGAACAATGGGTAAATAAAATAATTTTTAGCCCCATAATCTAAACTGTTTAATATTCAATGTGAACAGTTTTCTCTTCAAATTATGTATAACAGATATTTTGTATCTCATATCTAATTAACTGTTAGGTATTGAGAGTTGTGTTACTTATTCTACATTTTCCTTGTCTTCCAGAAATTTCAGTACTATATTTGATATTTGTCTGTAGCAATTATCTTTAGCTTAATCTGTAGATATAGTCCCAGAAGTCTCCTCTATATGCTTTATTTTTTTAATCCTTGTTTTAATGTCTTTGGGCACATATTTATTATAAGTACTTTATATCCTTCTAAAAACATATTACAAAAATAAAAATAATATTTATGTAAAAGATTAAACAATGTCCCTAAATGGTTAGTATTGGACATCTCATAAGAACCACTCATGTGACATTAATTAGTCCTTTACTAGCTTTCCCTTTTGTGGTGGTGGTTGTTAATTGTTGTGAGCCATCGAATCAATTCACTATAAGCTTCGTCCATTATTGTAATCACTAAATACCTCAGAAAATGAAAACACTGGTATAATTCTATACGTCTCTTTTGATTTAAAATAAGGAATAAAACAGAAGTTTTCACCATCTAAAAATATATATAAATTAAAAGCATAAAGAACAGGAAGACATTGAAATTCAGGTTAAGAATAATAATTACAACACTTGTATAGTTTCTCTTAATAGAAATGGCAGTGCTTCACACTAAAGACTGTAATGTACAAATAAAAGGAGCCTTTTGATACCAAACCTGTCAAAAATGGTGACACGTTTTAATTTGTTGCCATTATTGTCAAATCAGATTTGAATTGTTGTCTAAGAGTAGCTTTCCTCTTCAAGGTGTGTGACCTAAAACTAATGTATAACCCACCTTCCACTTTCAAAGACATTTTGACTAATTTCTCTGCGATAGTTCTATAATTCAGAAAGGGTACCCCTTGCATTTTACTCTGAGATTAAATATCACTATTTGGATGAAGAGGAACCTAACATAATCTAATCTGTCCTAACCAAGCTTCCATTAGTTCCAATAGCACAACAGGAGGTTATTGGAAATGCCTCCACCCCACCCCTGTGCAGAATAATTAAGCTGAGATTGGTTTGAATTCTTTTATAATTATCCCTCTCACCATGCTGTTGGGCTTGAGAAGTTAATTACAACCATCTTCATGTCTATAATGCAGAAATAATCTCTCCATTACATACAGATTTGACAAGTTTTAAGAAGGATGTTAGATGATGGAGCCTTGCTATACATATTCCCTCCATTTGACAGTTGCTGAATGTCTATGAGGCATTTTTTAATGTTTCAAAGTATTTCAACCATTTCTGCATGAATACAGAGGAGAAACAGGTGAAACTATTAAAAGACCAGAGTTTCACAACAAAGATACTTAATATAAGGCTGGAAATCTTTGAGAATCATCATAGGTGATATTACTGAATGCATAGCAACTACCTGTTTTGAAATATGAATATTTGGTCTACTTTAAAATGCACGAAAATTTATGTTAACAAACTATAAAGTTGCATCAAAATTTACTGTATGAAAGTCTAGTTTTGTACACTAATTCTCTAAAACTACCTGAAATTCCTATTGCAAAAATACAATAAAAATAATTGAACAGTATTGAGCAATTATAGCTGCATTGCTCACAGGGCAAAAAAAAAATTTTAACTTTAACATATTTACCCTCAATTGAAACACTGCCTTATAATGTGCTAACCTGACATTCCGCCATCCGTCATTTTGTTGTACTGTGATGGCTTGCATGTTGCTGTGATGTTGGAAGCTATGCCACTGATAATTCAAATACCTGCAGGGTCAGCCATGGTGAACAGGTTTCAGTGGCACTTCCAGACTAAGACAGATTAGGAAGAAAGGCCTGGTGATCTACTTATGAAAAATTAGCCAATGAAAAACCCAATGAATCACAACAGAACATTTTCTGACTCACTTGCTTTGAATGATCACTTGCTGGGCGAGGGTATCATTTTAGGTGAAGTAGAGGGCCAGTGAGGGTATGGGAGACCCTCAATGAGATGGACTGGCACAGTAACCACGACAATGGACTCTAACATACCCGTGATCATGAGGAAGATGCAGGACTAGGCAACATTTTGTTTTGTTGTATCTAAGGTTGCCGTGACTAGAAGTTGACTCAACAACAGCTATCTTTCTATCTCTGCTTAGGCTGACATTATGCCTGCACAATGTTTTTGGAATTTGACAATAATTTTTATTTGACATATTGAATGTCAACATAGAAATTGTACAATGCATGTAGATTTAAAATCAAACAGAATGGATTTAGCTTAAAATATAGCCCATTAGACTTCTGGTTTCCAGACTGGCATGCAAGAAGCTTGGAAGTCATGTTTCCCAAAGTCACAGTAAGAAAAAAGCTAGAAAGCTGAAAATTAACAACTCTTCTTAGAACCATCAGAGAAGTGAGGATACAGAGCAAAGTGCTGTCCCCAAAACTGGAAAGATAGACAAATATAGAGAATAACCACTTACCACGAGTAGAGGCTCCTGTCACCACTGCTGCGGTCAGTGGAACCAGTATCATGTAAGAATACTTAAAGGTTAATTAACCAAATGCCAGAGAATGAGCACTGACTAGCTTGAGAGATTAAAAACTCCTACAGGTCTATACTTGGGGTACCCCCCCACCCTTTTATGAGTTTCACCTCCAAGAACCTCAGCAGGTTTTCACCATGAAGTTGAGAAAAATTCCCTCATCCTTTCAGCAGAGGGAAAATAGTGGTGGCTTCTCCTTGACAACAGCTTTCACTCAGGGGAAATTGCTTTACTAGACCCTCACCTACCAGAGCCTAGTCAACTTGGAGGAGGGAAATAGCCAACTCCAGCCCTTCTAGACTTCCACATGGGAAAGGAGAATTGCTAAACTCCAGCCCTGTTTAACTTTTGATATGGAAAAAGGTGAGACACCCAACTCTCGGCCTTCCTAGCCTTCCTATTTCATCAACGGGATGCAAAACAAAACAAACAAACTTAGAAGCATTTGTAAAGGTCACATCCCAGAGGAACAGACACACTAAAAGACTAACCTCTAATCATAGGACTAATAGAAAGCCTCCCCTCACCCTACACCTTACCACCATGTCAAAAACAACGGAAGTTTACAACTGAACCTCAGATCTTCTCACCCAATACACCCACTCCTCACTTATTGACTATCATGTTATCCGACATTTTGCATTTGCAATAGTAAAAAATCTGCTATCCAACTATTTTACCCATTAATGACTTACACTGGCAGTAATGAATGCCAAGAGGCAAAGCAAGAGTAACGCTGACTGCGTTGGTAAAGGTTATATGTCAAGTTGGCTGGGCCATGATTCTCAGTGGTTTGGCAGTTATGTAATGATGTAATTGGGCAGTTAGGTAATAGGGAGCCAAGGTTGAGAAGGGACAGTGTTGACATGTCGTGGGGTTGTTAACCCTTGTCATATAAAAATATGTGCACTGTTTAATGAGAAACTATTTGTTCTGTAAACCTTCACCTAAAGTACAATAAAAACAAAAATAAAAAAAAAAGAATAAGTCATGACTTTTTTATATTTTAAATACTCTTATAATCTGGTGTCATTTATTTTATTTATATATATATATACACACACACACAAATCCATTGTCGTCAAGTCAATTCCAACTCAAAGAAACCCTATAGGACAGAGTAGGACTACCCCATAGGGTTTCCAAGGAGCAGCTGGTGGATTTGAACTACTGACTTTTCTGGTTAATAGCCAAACTCTTAACCACTCTGCCACCACGGCTCTCTCTCTATATATCATATGCAAGGAGCCCTGGTGGTGCAGTGGTTAAGCACTCAGCTGCTAACCAAAAGGTCAGCGGTTGGAACCCACCCAGGTGCTCTGTGAGAGAAAGATGTAGCAGTCTGCTTCTGTAAAGATTACAGCTTTGGAAACCCTATAGGGCAGTTCTACTCTGTCCTATAGGGTCACTATGAGTTGGAATCGACTTTCTAGCAGTGGGTTTTATAACATGTGCATATATATAAGAATCATCCATTCTGGCCTTTCCCTTTTTGTGACCTGGCAGATGTTGGTCACACAGGAAAATATTTTGAACCCTGAGGCCAGAGTCAGCTTCATGGGTATGCAACCTGTGTAGTTTGCATGGGACTGCAGGCTCTGAAAGACCTCATATTTGGTTTGGTGATCAATCATGTGTCACAGTCTTGAAACTCTTAATAATTTAAACAAGGAGTCCTGAATTTTCATTTTAGGGGGTCCAAACCTCAATTTTGATTAGTTGTGAGTATCTGGTTTAATTCCTTTGTCGTTCTCTGACCTCAGTGATTCCTGTTCCATCTCTGAAGGTAGATGTAGTACCAGCGCCCTGTTCCTACTCATTAAATTGTCGTCTTGGAAACGAACATCAATGCATCCCATAATCCCAGCATAGAGAGATTAATTGACAATTAAATGACAAGTAGAACATCAAAGAAAAATTCCATAAGTCTTTTTGTGTTCGTTTTTGTTAAAACACAAAAATATTCAAACATCCACTTTTCCATTGCTGTTTAGCCACCTTCATGTTAGTTTCATTGGTTCCTGAATCTTATAATTCCCCTACGCCAAAAAATGTTCTATAAAGTTGTTGAGTCTCTGTTATAACCTAAATAAATTATCATTTGACCTGTAAAGTTTAGTAACTACCAACCTGTATATAAATGTAAGTGTGTGGACTCAATGGAATATTTTGATTCTATCAATTTTCTATATATTAATTTACTCAATTAATTATTTTGATTTAAAAGTTACTTTTATCAGAAACTTCTGTCTGCTTCCACAGAACCATCTAGATCAAAGAAAACATAGTGCTGAAATGTATTATAACACATATTAGTTATGAAGATATGACTGCATATATCTTTATATTTATTTGTTATTTCTGACAAGTATTTATCATTTCCAACAAAATTTATGGAGCAGAATAAACTAAAAATAATTAGAAATGCACTCTGCCTGTCCATTGTTTAGGGTATCAGCAAACACTTAAAAAAAAGGAAAGAGATATGTTGCGATAAGATCTCAAAATTACAAGTTACATGGTAACTAATCTTTGAATTACTTGTTCGTATCAAGTATAATTAACAAGTAATTTGTAGGAACATGTAATTCCCCTGTAATTATAGAGCTATTACAGATGCCCCACAAAATAGGATGCTAGTACAGCCTTACCAGTCTAGAATCATTGCCTTCTTTTAACACTCACTGACTGCAATATTCATGAATGAAACATCTGACTTCTAAGTGAAAGGCTCCAGATGCACGGTGTACAATAGCAATTCTTTCAATCAAAACTATGGTTTATTCTCATAATATGCAAAAAGTGATTCCCTCCCATCATTTACTATAAAAACATTCTGAATTGTTATTTTGCATGTATAATTATTATATGAACAATGAAAAATATACAGAAGTGGTTTACAATCTCAGATGTAGTCTTACCTCTCTCAAAGTCTTTTTTTTTTTTTAACAATTTAAATGACAAAGAATATTTGGAATAGAGAGACCTGGTAGGTTTTGGCAGAAATCTGCTAATAAATGAATACATTTTCAGAAAGTGCTTTTGGTTGAAATGGCAATGATGTCACATGAGAAGAGAATAACACTGAACATTATAGGATTTTGGAATTTAAAAGAAAATTGGCACAACTTTTCTGTAAAATATATTTTTTCTATGCTATTTGGAGTCTGGCATAGTCCTTGGCATCATGTGGAGATCACAATTCTAACCCCTAACTTCATATGGCACAGTGCCTTCTCCTTCATTTCTCTTTGTGGGAATCAAAACTAAAGGATTACGTTTACTAAGACTGGAAGCCCCAGCACCACCAGCACCACCTAGGACTACTATGCTCATATTACTATTGCTCTGATTTTCTTTCTTTTCAATTTTTTTTTGCCAATATGAATTTTAGTTATTAGTCATCAAATCTGCCACATTGCCAGAAAAAAAAGCCTCCGTATTGATTTGCTAGAGCAAAATTGAATACAAAAGCAAATACGTGGTTTATGGTTAAAAAGAATGTTAAAACACAAATAGTTCCCTGACCAATAATCACTTATTATCTACGCTTTTCCTTAAAATCTGCTCAAATTTTCATTATTTCACCCTAAGATAGAGTCTCTGCTCAAAATCTGTTTCTTATTTCTTTCCCCAAATCAAATTTTATGTCAGAACCTCTGCAATAGTTTCAAAGAACTGGTTTAAAAATAAACAAGGCAGTGGTATTATTTGTAAAATGGAAGATAGTTCAAAATTGTAAAAGGTATGCAGCATGGTTGTATTCTTTCACCTTACTTATCTAATCTGTATGCTGAACAAATAATCCTAGAAGTCAACCACATGAAGAAGACTAATGTGACATTAGGATTGGAGGAAGACTCATAAGCAACCTATGATATGAGTATAGAACAACCTTGTTTGCCAGAAATGAAGATAACTTGAAGCACTTACTGATGAAAGTGAAAGACTACAGCTTTCAGTATGGATTACACCTGAATGTGAAGAAAACTAAAATCGTCACAACTGGACCAATAAACAACATCATGATAAATAGAGAAGAAATTGAAGTTGTCAAGCATTTCATTCTACTTGGATCAATATTCAAGGAAGTAGCAGACAAAATATCAAAAACTAATTGCATTGGGCAAATCAGCTCCAAAAGACCTCTTTAAAGCTCTAAAAAGCAAAGATTTCACTTTGATGCCTAAGGCGCACCAGACCGAAGCCATGGTTTTTTTCAATCACCTTATACACATGAAAAAGGAAGACAGAAGAAGAACTGATGGATTTGAGTTGTGGTATCTGTGAAGAATATTGAATAGACCATGGACTGCCAGAAGAACAAACAAATTAATCTTAGAAGGTATACAATAGGAATTCTCCTTAGAAGTGAGGATGGCAAGTATTTATCTTGTTTACTTTGGTCATGTCATCAAGAAGGTACAATTGTTAGAAAAGACCATCATGTTTGGTAAAGCAGAGGGTCAGTGAAAATGAGTAAAACACTCAGTGAGATGGAATGACACAATAGCTTCAACAATGGGCTTAAACATACCAAAGATCATGAAGGTAGCACACGACTGGGCAACCTTTATGTCTTTTATACATAAAGTCAATGGCAACTAACAATAACAGAGTGGAAGCATAATTAATAAATCATATTTTTTAGTGGTTTTCAATTAAATTGTGGAGCCCTGATGATGCAGTGGTTAAGAGCTATGGCATGCTATGGCTGTTAACCAAAAAGGTTAGCAGTTCGAATACACCAGCTGCCCCTTGGAAACCCTGTGGGGCAGTTCTACTCTGTCCTATAGGGTTGCAGTGAGTCAGAATTGACTCAGTGGCAACGGGTACATGTAATTAAAATGTAGTGACCTAAATAGTTGATTTGCAGTCTAAGTACATTGTACTAATCATAAGTTCTCTCTGAGTCATTTTATACCTTTTCTTCAATGAACACTGTTTTAATATTTTCATTATTTTAAAATTTTGGTTTGTGTGATATGGGGTCACTAAGATAAGGAATCAACTCGACAGCAATGGGATGATGAAGGATCAGTGACGTAAACTACAAGATCTTACTTATTTTTTCAAAATAAGAATTCCATAATTATGGAATTTATGTAAATAATTACATAAATATGTAGTTTATAAGTGAATAGAACAGTAACAAAGATGTGTTATTTGTCCCTCTTATTTCACAAGAGTAAGGAAACTGAGGACCAATGATTTGTTCAGTCATACAGGTCAGTGGCAATGCTACAAATAGTTAATAGCCTTTTAACTACCACATCAAGCTGCTTCAAAATCTTTAGCTCTTTTTTTTTAAAGTATATTTTATACTATTTATGCCTATTGTTAAGGTCCCTAGGTAGCACAAACAATTTGTGCTTGACTGCTAACCTAAGGATGGCCGTTTAAACATACACAGTGATTCCAGAGATCTACTTCTGTTAAGATTACAGCCAAGAAAACCTTACAGAACAGTTCTACTCTGTAATACCTGAGGTCGCCATAAGATGGGCTTGATTGCAATTAATAACAACATGCCTATCGATAAGAGAAAGCTGAGATTTAGAAAGCAAGAAAAACTCTGGGATGGTATTTTAGCTAGTCCTGAAGAGAATGTTGTTCTGACCGTTTTCTATTCTTTTTTTTGCCGTGTGTGTAGAGTCCATTACAACTAATTTTAGAAAGGTTAAGTGCATATTTTAATTAACTACCTTTTCACCTGTAGGAAATGTAAGACTTTGCACATTTGGTATAGAAAAGCAAGGGCAGATATTATCTAAATTAATTATTTTTAGGAAAAAATGCTTAAGCTATTACTATAAGAATAATGGGATGGAAAAGAGCTTAAAAGTACTGAAATGCAGAATATGAAGTGTTTGAGTTTCATTACCTTGAAATATTTCATTTCAACTACACTAGAAAATAAAATAGTAAAATTATGCTTAGTATAATTTCAAGTATTTGAAAATAATTGTTTAAAATTTATGCACATATTTATATTTTATTAATTTTTATCTTTCTTTTCATACATTTTTACATAAAGTTGATATAACATTAAATGTTACTTTTTAAATATTATCTGCGTAATTAGGTGGAAAGCATGTTACATTAAAAATAAAGATGCCTGAATTCTAACTCTAGTTCTGAAACTAAGTATGAGTAAGAATTTTGAGAAGCTATTTAACCTATTCTTTCTCTCAGTTCTGTGAAACAACCCCATGCCCACCTCATGCTATTTGAAAAATGAGAAAATTGGACTAAATAACCTATAAGGTCCCAGATTTAATATGCTATAATTTTAATGCATGTGCTTGTAATACATTTCTACACAGCTAAGACACATTGGTATTCAGCGTGTTACAAGGTTCCCAATTTTTATTTATAAGACATGGATGCAGGGTAATGTACTGTGTCAGGAAATACATAATAAATACATGAATGAATAATGCAGAGTCCTTGATCCTTAACCCTTGCCAACTTCTCTTACTAATTGAATGGCTAATTTTCAAGTAAACCACAACTAAAGTATCTGCTTCATTCAATTTAACTTTTAAATGAAGTGGCTCCTACTGTGAACGTAAAAGTCTAACAATTTACTATCTGAAATAAAGTTTTATGCCAACAAGTCTCAAACCTTACCGTTTTATTTTATTCTGATACTTTTACTACCAATACCCACCTATCATACAAACCATAAACATTACAAAAGAGAATCTTATTAGTGAAATGCATATGTGTCCTTCTGAAGTAGAGTAAGAAAGAAAACAAATTGTTTACTGTCTCTGAGGTTGGATAGTCAACAAACATATACTCTTCTTTGATTTAAGAAAAAGATTAATCAATGAAAAACACTGACAAGTGCCTTAATTCAATACTGGCTACTTTTAGACTATGTAATTTACTTTTTGCAGGGCGAGAATGTGACTGCAATTTAAAGTCGTAGCGGAGCCTCATGAGTTATGGCTTCACCCTCGACTTCTCCCTCTATTTCACCCACTCAGATATACAATCCGTAAAGTAAAGCCAAATCATTTCATAGAAAAACTACTCACTGTGTATCCCAAAGTGATACCATTCTTAGTCACTCTGATTAAATGCGATTCTCTCTCAATGCATTAACATGGTTGTTTGACGACAGAGGGTGACTATTTACCTTGATCTTCCTACCGAAGTATTTGATCAGAAAGAAGAAGAAAAAACAATCAAAACAGTTCCCTTTGAAACCACTGAGGAAAATAACTTTTCCCCATTTTCTTTATTTTTGTCTTTTTATTTTTGAGTAGTAAGAATTTTATATATATGCGAAACACAAGTCTTGTCTTAGACAAATTTTTATCCCAGTCTGTTTTATTGCTTATTTTATCACTATTATCTTTTTTTTTTAAAACATTTTATTTTATAATAGTTTTAGATTTACAGAGAAATTACAAAGATAGAAGAGAGTTGTCATATACTTGGAGCCCAGATTCCCCTGTCATTCCCATCATAGATTAGCATGAAACATCTGTTACAATTAATGAACCGATATTGATACATTATTATTCACTAAAGTCCATACTTCTTCAAATTTCCTTAGTTTTTAATCTAGTGACGTTTTTCTGTTTAGGATCTCATCCTGGAAACTACATTACATTTAGCCATCGTATCTCTAACCTAAGACTCCTCTTGACTGTGACAGTTTCACAGACCTTCCTTGTTTTGATGACCGTGACAGTTTTGAGGAATATTGGTCAGGGATTTTGTAGAACGTCCCTCAATTCATATTTATTGGGTGACTTTCTCATGATTACACTAGCTATGAGTTTTTGGAGGAAGACCAAAGTTGAAATGCCATTCTCAACATTTTATATCAAGGTTGCATATTATGAACATAACTTATCACTGTTGAGTTGACTTGATCACCTGGGTAAAGTAGTATATGCCAGGTTTATCTACCGTAACATTATGCTTTTTGTCCTTCCCATATTGTACATTTTGAAAGAAAGTCCCTATGCATGGCACACACTTAAGAAAAGGAGACTTATATTCCATCTGTAGAAAAGGGGAATTCTTCTATTTGGAATTCTTCTGCATTAGAGATTTGACGCTTCTCCCCCTATTTACTTATATCACTCTGGATTCATGGGTATTTATTTTATGTTTTTGGTTATAATACAATACTACTTTATTTATTTTTTTAGTCAAATTGTTCCAGGTTTGGTCATTGGGAATGCTTTCAGCTGGTCCCTGTGTCCTTTCGATGTGGCCATACCATTATGGGTTTATTTATTTATTTATTTATGTTTGTATGTATGGGTTTATTTATTGAACACATTTTCACTTTCTAGCACTACAAAACACTCCAGGTTCATTTTGAATATTTCCTGGTCTAATCCTAGAAACAGCCATTTCTCCAAGGAGTTCTGGTTCCTTTTATTGGAGAAAGGAATTAGAAACAAAGATCTGGGTGCTAGATGTGCTGGTTTCTGTTGGGTGTCATTGTTTCTAGGTCGTCTCAACTGAGGACCTAAAGCAGGAAAAGATATGTGTTTATATTAACCCGTGCAGATATACATATCTGTAAGCATCTATATGTGAAACTATCTGTACTACTAAGCTAAAATCTGGTTCATGCTTATCTCTCCAATTCTAATTTCAACTCCCATCTGCCATCTATGTACTTAATTTTCAATTTCAGTAAGCAATTTTACTGGTATCACAATTGTTAACTAGTACAGCCATGGAAAATAACTTTATTATCTAGATTACAGTTCCTATGTAAAGTTTCCTTTGCCTTTAGTCTTACATTTCAAAAATTACATAGGTTAGCATTTTTATTGCCTACACACCTAAGTGAGGTTACTAAATCTAAATATAGTTCTTTTTTTTTTTTGTCTTTTGTTCTGATTTTGTCATATTCTGCATTACATCCTGGGATACTCAGACTCTTAGGTGTATGTTTTTAATTTGCATAATTAAAGTTCACTATTTGTGCTGTTGAATTCTAGGGATTTTGACAAATGCATATAGTGTTATGTGTCCACTAATACAGTAACATACAAAATAATTTTACTACCCTTAAAAAATGAATCCTCTGTGCCTTACCTATCAACACTCTCCCTAAATTCTTGCCAAACGTTGATAAGTTTATCATCTCTGTAATTTTCATTTTTTTAATTGTTGTAATTAAATGAAGTTGACATTTCAAGTTAGTCTCCCATACAAAATTTTTATACATACATTGTTATGAGACCCTAATTGCTCACCCCATTCTGCGACAGCACACTCCTCCTTTCCGTCCCTGATTCCCCATGACCATTCAACCAGCTCCTGACTCTCTCTGCCTTCCCATCTCACCTCTGGACAGAAGCTGCCCCTTTGGTTTCTTGTAGCTACTTGACTAAGAGGCACACTCTTCAAGAATATCACTTTATGTCCCACAGTCCAGTCCAATCCCTGTCTGAAGAGTTGGCCTCAGAAATTGCTTTAGTTCTGGGCTGATAGAAAGTCCAGAGGCCATGCTTTCCGGGGCACCTCCAGTCTCAGTCAGACCATTAAGTCTGGTCTTCTTACTAGAATTTGAGTTCTGCACCCCATCCTTCTACTGCTCCATCAAGGACTCTCTGTTGTGTTCCCTGTCAGGATGTCCATTGGTGGTAACCAGGTACCATCTAGTTCTTCTGGTCTCAGGCTGATGAAGTCGCTGGTTTATGTGGCCCATTCTGTCTCTTGGGCTAATATTTTCCTTGTGTCTTTGGTGTTCTTCATTCTCTTTTACTCCAAGTGGTTGGGACCAATTGATGCATCTTAGATGGCCTCTTGCAAGCTTTTAAAACCCCAGACACCACTCACCAAAGTAGGATGTAGAACATTTTCTTAATAAGCTTTGTTATGCCAATTGAAAGCATGGTCCCCAGACTCTTAGCCCTGCTACTCTGTCCCTCAAAGTATTTGATTGTATTCAGGAAACTTCTTAGCTTTGGTTTAGTCCCGTTGTGCTGACTTCCCCTGTAGTGTGTGCTGTTCTTCCCTTCACCTAAAATGATTCTTATCTATTATCTAGTTAGTGAATTACCCTCACCCTCCCTCCCCACCCTTGTAACCATCAAAGAATGTTTTCTTCTGTGTTTAAACCTTTTCCTGAGTTCTTATAATAGTGGTCTTATACAGTATTTGTCCTTCTGTGACTGACTAAATTCACTCAGCATAATAAGCTCCAGCTTCTATCATGTTATACAATGTTTCACAGCTTCATTTTTGTTCTTTATCATTGCATAATATTCCATTGTGTGGATACACCATAATTCGTTTATCCATTCATCTGTTGATGGGCACCTACGTTGGTTCCAGCTTCTTACTATTGTGAACAGTGCTGCAGTGAACATGCGTGTGCATATATCTATTCATCTGACAGCTCTTCTTTCTCTAGGATATATTCCAAGGAGCAGGATAGCTGGATTGTATGGTACTTCTATTTCTAGCTTTTTAAGGAAGAGCCAAATCGATATCCAAAGTGATTGCACCGTTTTTCTGTAATTTTCCTTTTTATAGAATGTCTTATAATTAGAATCATACAGTATATAGCCTTCACTTAGCAATATAGATTAAGATTAATCTATGTTTTTTTCATGGCTTAAGAACTCATTTATTTTTATCACTGAATAATATTCCATTGTATGATGTACAAAAGTTTGTTAATCTGTTCATTTATTGAAGAACATCTTGGTTGTCTCCAGTTCGGCGGTTATGGATAAAGCCGCTTCACAAGAAGGAGAGTCAGGAATAGGTGGCAGAAATGGAACGTGAGGCTAATTGCCCCCATGAACAACTGCCTTCTTTGCCATGAGACCAGAAGAACTGGATGTTACCCAGCTACCATTACTGAATGTTTTAATCAAAGATTCTGTAGAAGGATCCTGATAAAAAAGTGGAACATGCAGAACAGAATTTCAGATTCTCATGGAATCCAGATTTTCTGGAACCATGGAACTCTTGAAACTATTTCTCTGAGATAATCTTTAAAACTTAAGCAAAAATATCCCCTGAAGTCTTCTCAAAACCAAACAATAATTTAGCTTAACTAGTAATGAATGTCTGCATTGAGCACTGAGCTCTTTTAAGATCTATCTACATAGGATTAAACTAACAACAGCAACTTGAAATATTATGTAAGAAACTTAGGTGGCAGTGAGTTTATGTTAATGGGGGAGGAACAGCTCACAAAAGAAGGATGACAATGGTTGCACAACTCGAAGAATGTTATCAGTCACGGAACCCTTCTTGTAGATGTTGTTGAACTGTTCTGCTGTGTATATTCTCAACAACAACCACAAAAATAAAATAAATTATTTTTTTAAAAAGCTGCATTACACGAGGAGGAGGCAAGATGGCGCTCTAGGCAGAAGCACCACGCCGTCCCTCCACAGCAAAGATCCGAAAAACTAAGCCTAACAGAGAATCAACAATCCTGAAACCCTAGAACACCAAATGAAGAGATAAAGAACTCAGCCAAACACCAAACGGAGTGAGAATACTAAAAGAGAACGGAGAGCGAGGAGAGACTCAGGCAGAGATTCCTTACCAGCTAACGCAGCGCGGATCCACCATCTTGGATTCCTATCGGAGACCAGCGAACAGGAGAGCAGCCTTGCAGAGCATCTGGTAGGAGACAGAACGACCGGTAAACTGCGGTGCGCGCTCTCCCACCCCCCACCCCTCTCCGCCTCAGCTGGGGATCCCCCGCTTTCCGTAGCCAGGGTCCCTGGGCTGGGGGGCGCCGGTGCTTGGATTCCGCGTGCCTGGGCTGGCGGCTTTCTAGAAGCCGTTTGCTGGCAGCTAGCAAACCTTTTTCTGCCGCCTCCCCCTCCTTTTGCCTGGGTGCCTGGTTCCGAGTGCCGTCTCTGCTCTCTCCTGCGGGGCTGTAGGGCTGCGTTTGGGCGTGTGGCTGTTTCCAGGTCTGGGCTCCCACGCGGGTGGGATCCCGGGGCCTTTGTTCGTTCGCCCCTCTGCTTTCCGTGGCCGGAGTCCCTGAGCTGGGGGGCACCGGTGCTTGGATTCCGCACGCCCGGGCTGGCGGCTTTCTGGGAGCCGTTTGCTGACAGCTAGCGAATCTTTTTCTGCCGCCTCCCCCTCCTTTTGCCTGGGTGCCTGGTTCCGAGTGCCGTCTTTGCTCTCTTCTGCTGAGCTGTGGGGCTGCGTTCGGGCGTGTGGCTGTTTCCAGGTCTGGGCTACCACGCTGGTGGGATCCCGGGGCCTTTGTTCGTTGGCCCCTCTGCTTCCTGTGGCCACGGTCTCTTAACCCTGAGACTACCGGCTTCTTGGAATTCGCGCCTCTGAGTGGGGGCTCTCTGGGTCCCATTTGTAGGCAGTGACTGCTGGTGTTGCCCTTTTTTTTTTTCAATTTTGTTTTTCTTCCTTTTTTTATTAGTTTTGTCATCTTTTACCTCTTTTTCCCTTTTGTCTTTCTTCATTGCTTAATTTCTCGTCTCTCTATCTCTTCCTTCTCTTTCTGATCCATGAATACCAGGAAATGTATGCATCTGTACCTTCTGGCCAGGCTGAGCAGTAAAAATTGAGACCGACTCCCCCAGACCTCACAGCTGCATCGGTGGGATCCCTGGGAACTTTGCAGTTCTTTAACTTTTCTGATTTTTATTTGGTCATTCTTTCCTTTACTTTCTCTTCCCCCTTCTGGTTTCCTCCATCCCATAGTCTCTCATCTGTACATTCCAACGACAAGCTCCCCTAGCAATCTTTTATGTTTGTATGCTTTTTGCTCCTCCTCCTCTCTCCTCTCTCCCATATCCAGCTTAGCTTCACACATAACCATCTTCCCACTGCATCCTACCTACCTGCACCGTGCACTAGACATCACACCACCAAGTGGTGCAGGCACGCCCTATTGGAACCTGCCCAGCACTGACTACCGACCGTCCTGGTGGCTGCAGTGAGTGCCACAAGCAACCCGTCACAGTGGCTCCTCCTAAGCTAGATCTGCCCAGCTGTACCACAAGGACGAAACAAAAAAAAAAAAAAAAATCTACAATCAATAAACGAGAGAAATATCTACTGAATGCCCCGAAAACAGCAAACAATATCAAAACATTTACAAAAACAAGACAAGATGGCTCCAATAGGTGTCCAAATTAAAATACCAGATAACTCTCTTGTGGAAGAAAATGCACTAGAAGTACCTGATACAGAACTCAAATCACTAATACTCAGAATTATCCAAGAACTGAGGCAAAAAGCTGACAAACATGAGGAAAAAACAGACAAATTTATGGAAAATACAGACAAAAAATTGGAAGAATTCGGGAAGATGATGCAGGAACAAAATGCCAAAATAAATTCACAACTCGAAATTATACAAAAACAACAATTAGAAATCCAAAAGATAAACAACAAGATTTCAGAAATGGACGGTGTCATAGAAGGGCTGAGAAGTAGATTTGAAACCATGGAAGACAGGATCAGTGGAACTGAAGACAAACACTTGGATACAACTCTGTTTCAGGAAAACTCAGAAAAAAGAACAAAGAAAAATGAAGAGACCCTGAGAGTTATGTGGGACACAATTAAAAGCAAAAACTTACGAGTGATTGGCATACCAGAACAGGGGGAGAAAACAGAAAACACAGAGAGGATCATTGATGAACTGCTGACAGAAAAATTTCCCAATATCATGAAAAATGAAAAGCTGGCCATCCAAGAAGCTCAACGAACCCCATATAGAAGAGACCCCAAAAGAAAATCACCAAGACATATCATATTCACACTCGCTAAAACTAAAGACAAACAAAGAATCCTGAGAGCAGCTCGTGAAAAACAAGAAGTCACATACAGAGGAGAAACAATAAGACTAAGCTCAGATTATTCAGCAGAAACCATGCAGGCAAGAAGGCAATGGGATGACATATATAAAATCTTGAAAGAAAAAAATTGTCAGCCAAGAATAATATATCCTGCAAAACTCTCATTCAGATTTGATGGTGAAATTAGGTCATTTCCAGATAAACAGAAACTAAAGGAATATGCAAAAGTCAAACCAAACTTACAAGAATTATTAAAGGGAGTTCTTCGATCTGAGGACAAATAGCTTCAGCCCTCAGGCAGGACCTAGGACCTAGGACGCAGGTTCACATGAACCAGATACTATTCTAGGAACTGAACTACAGAGGACTTTCCAAAAACAAAAGATATACAACAGGGAATCAGAGAAATCAATCAAAGGATGACAACAACATCAAAACAATGAAAGAGGGAACAAACGGCATAGATATAGAACTTTCTAAAGGAGAGGAAGGCAAGGCGATACCAAGTAACAGTAGACTGCTTCAAAATTATAAAGATAAGGGTAAAATTCATGGTAACCACAAAAAAAGTTAACAAACCAACTCATAAAAATAAAGACGAAAATCATAAAGTCTCATCAAAAACAAAACCTACAAAAACAAAAGAAATGAACACAAAATCCACAAACAAAAGTAACTCAGCACAAGAGAGTAAGAACAAAGAAAACTTAAGCACCACAAAAAAAAGCACTACAAAATGACAGCAACAAACTCACATCTATCAATAATTACACTGAACGTAAATGGACTCAAGGCACCCATAAAGAGACGGAGAGTGGCAGAATGGATAAGAAAACAGGATCCATCAATTTGCTGTCTACAAGAGACACACCTTAGAAACAAAGATGTGAATTTATTAAAAATCAAAGGTTGGAAAAAAATATATCAAGCTAACAACTATCAAAAAAGAGCAGGAGTGGCAATTCTAATCTCAGATAAAATAGACTTTAAAACAAAATCTACCATAAAAGACAAAGAAGGACACTATATAATGATTAAGGGGATGATCCATCATGAAGACATAACCATAATAAATATCTATGCACCCAATGACAGGGCTCCAAAATACATAAAGAAGACTCTAACAGCACTGAAAAGAGAAATTGACAGTTCCACAATAATAGTAGGAGACTTCAACACACCACTCTCAGTAAAGTACAGAACAACTAAAAAGAAACTCAGCAAAGATACAGAAGACCTAAAGGACACAATCAGCCAACTGGACCTCATAGACATATATAGAACAATCCATCCAACTGCTGCAAAGTACACATTCTTTTCCAATGCAAATGGAACATTCTCCAGAATAGACCACATCTTAGGCCACAGAGCAATCCTCAACAAGATCCAAAATGCTGAGATAATTCACAGTATCTTCTCTGACCACAATGCCATCAAAGTAGAAATTAACACTAGAAAGAGCAAGGGAAAAAAATCAACTACACGGAAACTGAATAATAATCTGCTTACACATCAATGGGTAATAGAAGAAATCAGAGATGGAATTAAAAAATTCCTAGAATCAAATGAAAATGAAAACACATCATACCAAAACCTTTGGGACACAGCAAAGGCAGTCCTCAGAGGACAATTTATAGCAATAGATGCACATATCAAAAAAGAAGAAAGGGACAAAATCAAAACATTAACTACACAACTCAAACAAATAGAAAGAGAACAACAAAAAAAGCCTACAACCACTGGAAGAAACGAAATAGTAAAGATCAGAGCAGAAATCAATGAAATAGAGAACAGAAAAACAATAGAAAGAATCAACAAAACCAAAAGTTGGTTCTTTGAAAGAATCAACAAAATCGACAAACCACTGGCCAGACTGACAAAAGAAAAACAGCAGAGGGCACAAATAACCCAAATAAGAAATGAAATGGGGGACATTACAACAGACCCAACTGAAATAAAAAGGATTATAACAGAATATAATGAAAAACTATATTCCAACAAATTTGAAAACCTAGAGGAAATGGATAAATTTCTAAAAACATACGGCCTACCCAAACTACAACAAAGTGATATTGAAAATCTGAACAGACCCATAATAAGAGAAGAGATTGAAAAGGTAATAAAAAAACTCCCAACTAAAAAAAGCCCTGGCACAGATGGCTTCACTGGAGAATTCTACAAAACATTTACAGAAGAGCTCATACCAGTTCTACTCAAGCTATTTCAGAGCATAGAAGAGGAAGCAACACGTCCAAATTCATTCTATGAAGCAAGCATAACGCTGATACCAAAACCAGGCAAAGACATCACAAAAAAAGAAAATTACAGACCAATATCTCTCATGAATATAGATGCAAAAATTCTGAACAACATTCTAGCCAATAGAATTCAGCATCATATCAAAAAATAATACACCACGACCAAGTAGGATTCATACCAGGTATGCAAGGATGGTTTAACATTAGAAAATCCATCAACGTTATCCACCACATAAATAAAAGGAAAGAAAAAAATCACATGATCATCTCAATTGATGCAGAAAAGGCATTTGACAAACTCCAACACCCATTCATGATAAATGCTCTCAATCAGATAGGTATAGAAGGGAAATTTCTCAAGATAATAAAGGGCATCTATGCAAAACCAACAGCCAACATCATTCTTAATGGAGAGAGGCTGAAAACATTCCCCTTGAAAACAGGAAAAAGACGAGGATGCCTTTTATCACCACTCCTATTTAACATTGTGCTGGAAGTTCTAGCTAGAGCAGTAAGGCAAGAGAAAGAAATAAAGGGCATCCAAACTGGTAATGAAGAAGGTAAACTATCCCTGTTTGCAGATGATGTGATACTATACACAGAAAACCCTAAAGACTCCACGAGAAATCTACTGGAACTAATAGAAAGATTCAGCAGAGTAGCAGGATACAAGATAAACATTCAAAAATCTGTTGGATTCCTATACACCAGTAAAGAGAACGATGAAAAGGAGATCAGGAAATCAATACCATTTTCAATAGCCCCTAAAAAGATAAAATACTTAGGAATAAATCTGACCTGGAATATAAAAGACCTATACAAAGAAAACTACAAAACACTGCTGCATGAAATCCAAAGGGATCTACATAAATGGAAAAACATACCATGCTCATGGATAGGCAGACTCAACATTGTGAAAATGGCAATTCTACCTAAAGCAATCTACAAATACAATGGAATCCCGATACAAATACCAACAACATTCTTCAAAGAGATGGAAAAACTAATTATTAACTTTATATGGAAAGGGAAGAAACCCCGAATAAGTAAAGCACTACTGAAGAAGAAGAATAAAGTTGGAGGACTCACACTACCTGACCTGAGAACCTACTATACAGCTACAGTACTCAAAACAGCCTGGTGCTGGTACAACAACAGAGACATTGACCAATGGAACAGAATTGAGAACTCAGATGTAAATCCATCCACCTACGGTCACCTGATTTTTGACAAGGGCCCAAAATACATCAAATGGGGAAAAGACAGTCTTTTTAACAAATGGTGCTGGCAAAACTGGATATCCATTTGTAGAAAAATGAAACAGGACTCATACCTCACACCATATACAAAAACTACTTCAAAATGGATCAAAGACCTGAATATAAAGCCTCAAACTATAAAATTGATAGAAGAAAAAATAGGACCAACACTTCAGGCCTTAATACATGGCATTAACAGGATACAAACCATAAACATGAACAGAAAAAAACCAACAGATAAACCAGATAATTGGTATCTTCTAAAAATCAAACATCTATGCTCTTCAAAAGACTTCACCAAAAGAGTCAAAAGAGAACCTACAGACTGGGAAAAAATTTTTGGACAGTACAAGTCAGACAAAGGTCTAATCTCCATAATCTACAAGAAAATCCAACACCTCTACAACAAAAAGACAACCAATCCTATCAAAAAATGGGCAAAGGTAATGAACAGACACTTCACCAAGGAAGACATTCAAATGGCCAACAGACACATGAGGAAATGCTCGCGATCACTAGCCATTAGAGAAATGCAAATTAAAACCACAATGAGATACCATCTCACCCCGGCATTACTGGCACGAATCAAAAACACTGGAAATAACAAATGTTGGAGGGGCTGAGGGGAGACAGGAACTCTTATACACTGCTGGTGGGAATGCAAAATGATACAACCATTTTGGAAAATGATATGGCGTTTCCTCAGAAAGCTAGAAATAGACATACCATTCGATCCAGCAATCCCACTCCTAGGAATATATCCTAGAGAAATAAGAGTCATCACTCGAATAGACATATGCACACCTATGTTCATTGTTCACAATAGCAAAACGATGGAAACAACTTAGATGTCCATCAACAGATGAATGGATAAACAAACTATGGTACATACACACAATGGAGTACTATGCAACGAGAAAGAACAACAATGAATCTGTGAACCATCTCATAACATGGATGAAACTGGAGGACATTATGCTGAGTGAAATAAGTCAATCACAAAAGGACAAATATTGTATGAGACCTCTATTGTAAAAACCCATGAAAAAATTCACATGCAAAATGTAACAATCCTTGTTGGTTACCAGGGATGGGGGGGGGTGGGATACTAAATAGGTAATAGGTAAGTGGTAACTTGGGTGAGAGGTGAGATAGTACATAGTACAGGGGAAACTAACACAACCTGCACAAGGAAAGGTCATGGAGGCCCTATAGACACATCTAAACCCCCCGAGGGACTGAGTTGTTGGGCGGAGGGCTCCGGGGACCATGATCTCGGGGAACATCTAGCTCAATTGGCATGACACTACTTATAAAGATAATGCTCTACATTCTACCTTGGTGAGTAGTGTCTTGGGTCTTAAAAGCCTATGAGCAGCCATCTAAGATACTCCACTGATCTCATCCCTTCGGGAACAAGGGAGAATGAAGAGAACAGGATTCAACGAAAATATTAGTCCAAACGACTAATTGTCCACAGCTTCCAAGGCCTCCACTGGACTGAGTACAGTACAGCTGGATGGTGCCCGGCTACCACCAATGACTCCTCTGACCAGGATCACAACAGAGGGTTCTGGGCAGAGCTGGAGAAGGATGTAGAGCATAATTTTAACTCCCCCTCCCCCCCAAAAAAAAAAGAAGACCAGAGTTACTGGCCTAAAGAATACTAGAGAAACCTCAAGAGTGTGGCCCCCAGACACCCTTTCAGCTCAGAGGTGAAGTTACCTTCGAGGTTCGATGTTAAGCCTGGGAATGGACAGCCCAGTAAAACTAAATGGGACTAACGAGGTACAGGAGTCCGGTGACAAGGGCCAGAAGGCAGAGGGAGAGTAGGAAACTGATGATAAGGAACACAAATTGAATAAGGACACTGTCGATGTATTGGGAGATTGTTGACCATTGCTATAGGGCAACATTTGTAGTAACTATTAAATGGGAGGATGTTTTGTCCTGTAAGCCTTCATCTTGGGCGAGAATGGCAGCACAATTGGAAGAGCATAGTCAATATCACTTAAATGTGTAAGTAAAAAGTTTCGAAATGGTGTTTAAATAAAATTAAAAAAATAAATAAATAAATAAATAAACAAATGAGACTAAAGAGGTACAATAGTCCACTGACAAGGTCCAGAAGACAGAAGGGGACAAGGAAGTCCCCTGGTGATAGGGAACACAAGGTGGAGTAAGGATATTCTTGATGTGCTGTCAGATTGTTAACCATTGTCATAGGGCAACATGTGTAGTAACTGTTAAATGAAAAACTATTTTGTTCTGTAAGCCTTCATCTTAAGTAAGAATAACAGCACAGTTGGAAGAGCGTAGTCAATGTCACTGAACTGTGAATGTAGAAATTCTTGAAATGATGTATCTTTGGCCATCTGTAATTTTCATCAAAAAAAAAAAAAAAAAAAGGTTGAGAATTTAGAGGCTTAATATGTTGTGGGGTTGTTAACCAATGTCATAGAACAACATGTGTACTACTATTTCATGAGAAACTATTTGCTCTGTAAGCTTTCACCTGAAGTACAATAAAATAAAGAAAATAAAATATAAAAAAAAAAAGCTGCATTACATTAAACTTCTGGCCATCTGGCATGACACCATCTTGAACTTCTCTCAGTCTAACTGTCAGAGTCAATGGGAAAGTCAATCAGTGAAATCGCTTCTTCCAAAAGTGAACTATCCTCCAGTATATGACTATTTTGGATCACTTTCCAGTGCCTTTGTAGCATTTCTTTGCTTTTATATTTTTGGGCAGCGTTTATATTTATTGTCTGCAGTGGATCATTCAGATAGAAGTTTACATGGTCATTACCAGAAGCAGAACTTCTTTTGCAATTTAGCAGACAGATGGTGAATAATCTGTTTATATGGTTGACTTTTTCAGTAGAAATCTCTATAGATGTCTTGAGATTGACACTGAATAATCTATATTATTGAAGTTTGAAATATACTGCAATAAATTTTGTCCAAAAATAGTGATGGTTTGATAATTTTTTTTTGTCTTTTTATATATATTTTTTAAATATTTTATTGTTTTTTAGGTGAAGGCTTACAGAACAAATAGTTTCTCATGTAACAGTAGCACACATGCTGTTTTATGACATTGGTTAACAACCCCACAACATTTTAACTCTCTAAATTCTCAACTTTTTTTTTGGGGGGGAGGAAAATACAAATAGCCAAAGATACACCGTTTCAAAATTTTTTACATACACATTTAAGTGACATTGACTACGCTCTTCTAATTGTGCTGTTATTCTCATTTAAGATGAAGGCTTACAGGACAAAATAGCTTACCATTAAACAGTAACTACAAATGTTGCCCTATAACAACGGTTAACAATCTCACAACACATCAACAATATCCTTACTCAACCTTGCGTTCCCTATCATCAGCTTCATACTCCCCTTCTGCCTTCTGACCCTTGTCACTGGACTCCTGTACCTCGTTAGTCTCATTTGGTTTTAATGGGCTGTCCACTCCCAGGCTGAACACTGAACCTCAAAAGTAACTTCACCACTGAGCTAAAAGGGTGTCTGGGGGCCATACTCTTGAGGTTTCTCCAGTCTCCTTTAGGCCAGTAAATCTGGTCTGTTTTTTTTTTTTTTTTTTTTTTTTTTTTGTGAGTTAGAATTATGCTCTACATCCTTCTCCAGCTCTGTCCAGAACCCTCTGTTGTGATCCTGGTCAGAGCAGTTAGCGGTGGTTGCCGGGCACCATCTAGCTGTACTGGACTCAGTCCGGTGGAGGCCTTGGTAGCTGTGGACAATTAGTCCATTGGACTAATATTTTCGTTGAATCCTGCTCTCTTCATTCTCCCTTGCTCCCGAAGGGATGAGAACAGTGGAGTATCTTAGATGGCCGCTCACAGGCTTTTAAGACCCCAGACACTACTCACCAAGGTAGAATGTAGAGCATTATCTTTAGAAGTAGTGTCATGCCAATTGAGCTAGATGTTCCCCGAGACCATGGTCCCCAGAGCCCTCCATCCAGCAACTCAGTCCCTTGGGGAGTTTGGATGTGTCCATGGGGCCTCCATGACCTTTCCTTGTACAGGTTGTGTTAGTTTCCCCTGTATTGTGTACTGTCTCACCCTTCACCCAAGATACCACTTATCTATTGCCTATTTAGTATCCCCCCCCCCCACCCCTCCCATCCCTGGTAACCAACAAGGATTGTTACATTTTGCGTGTGAACTTTTTCATGGGTTTTTACAATAGAGGTCTCATACAATATTTGTCCTTTTGTGATTGACTTATTTCACTCAGCATAATGTCCGCCAGTTTCATCCATGTTATGAGATGGTTCACAGATTCATTGCTGTTCTTTCTCATTGCATAGTACTCCATTGTGTGTATGTACCATAGTTTGTTTATCCATTCATCTGTTGATGGACATCTAAGTTGTTTCCATCGTTTTGCTATTGTGAACAATGAACATAGGTGTGCATATGTCTATTCGAGTGATGACTCTTATTTCTCTAGGATATATTCCTATGAGTGGGATTGCTGGATAGAATGGTATGTCTATTTCTAGCTTTCTGAGGAAACGCCATATCATTTTCCAAAATGGTTGTATCATTTTGCATTTCCACCAGCAGTGCATAAGAGTTCCGATCTCCCCTCAGCCCCTCCAACATTTGTTATTTCCAGTGTTTTTGATTCGTGCCAGTAATGCCGGGGTGAGATGGTATCTCATTGTGGTTTTAATTTGCATTACTCTAATGGCTAGTGATTGCGAGCATTTCCTCATGTGTCTGTTGGCCATTTGAATGTCTTCTTTGGTAAAGTGTCTGTTCATTTCCTTTGCCCATTTTTTGATAGGATTGTTTGTCTTTTTGTTGTAGAGTTGTTGGATTTTCTTGTAGATTATGGAGATTAGATCTTTGTCTGACTTGTACTGTCCAACAATTTTTTCCCAGTCTGTAGGTTCTCTTTTGACTCTTTTGGTGAAGTCTTTTGAAGAGCATAGGTGTTTGATTTTTAGAAGATCCCAGTTATCTAGCTTATCTGTTGGGTTTTGTGTGTTGATGGTTATGTTTACATCCTGTTAATGCCATGTATTAAGGCCTGAAGTGTTGGTCCTAGTTTTTCTTCTATGAACTTATAGTTTTAGGCTTTATATTCAGGTCTTTGATCCATTTTGAAGTAGTTTTTGTATATGGTGTGAGGTATGGGTCCTGTTTCTTTTTTCTGCAAATGGATATCCAGTTTTGCCAGCACCATTTGTTAAAAAGACTGTCTTTTCCCCATTTGATGTATTTTGGGCCCTTGTCTAAAATCAGGTGACCGTAGGTGGATGGATTTACATCTGGGTTCTCAATTCTGTTCCAATGGTCAATGTTTCTGTTGTTGTACCAGTATCAGGCTGTTTTGAGTACTGTAGCTGTATAGTAGGTTCTCAAGTCAGGTAGTGTGAGTCCTCCAACTTTATTCTTCTTCTTCAGTAGTGCTTTACTTATTCGGGGCTTCTTACCTGTCCATATAAAGTCAATGAGTAGTTTCTCCATCTCTTTGAAGAATGTTGCTGGTATTTGGATCAGGATTGCATTGTATTTGTAAATTGCTTTGGGTAGAATTGCCATTTTCACAATGTTGAGTCTGCCTATACATGGGCATGGTATGTTTTTCCATTTATGTAGATCCCTTTGGGTTTCATGCAGTAGTGTTTTACAGTTTTCTTTGTATAGGTCTTTTACATCACTGGTCATTTATTCCTAAGTATTTCATCTTTTTCGGGGCTATTGAAAATGGTATTGGTTTCCTGATTTCCTTTTCATCGTTCTCCTTACTGGTGTATAGGAATCCAACTGATTTTTGAATGTTTATCTTGTATCCTGCTACTCTGCTGAAACTTTCTATTAGTTCCAGTAGATTTCTCATGGAGTCTTTAGGGTTTTCTATGTATAGTATCATATCATCTGCAAACACGGAGAGTTTAACTTCTTCATTACCAATTTGGATGCCCTTTATTTCTTTCTCTTGCCTTATTACTCTAGCTAGAACTTCCAGCACAATGTTCAAGAGGAGTGGTGATAAAGGGCATCCTTGTCTTGTTCCTGTTTTCAAGGGGAATGTTTTCAACCTCTCTCCATTAAGAATGATGTTGGTTGTTGGTTTTGCATAGATGCCCTTGATTATGTTGAGAAATTTCCCTTCTATACTTATTTTACTGAGAGCTTTTATCAGGAATGGGTGTTGCACTTTGTCAAATGCCTTTTCTGCGTCAATTGAGATGATCATGTGATTTTTTTCCTTTCCTTTTATTTATGTGGTGTATTACATTGATGGATTTTCTAATGTTAAACCATCCTTGCATACCTGGTATGAATCCTACTTGGTCGTGATGTATTAATTTTTTGATATGATACTGAATTCAATTGGCAAGAATGTTGTTCAGAATTTTTGCATCTATATTTATGAGAGATATTGGTCTGTAATTTTCTTTTTTGTGATGTCTTTGCCTGGTTTTGGTATCAGCGTTATGCTGGCTTCACAGAATGAATTTGGACATGTTGCTTCCTCTTTTATGCTCTGAAATAGCTTGAGTAGAACTGGTAGAAGCTCTTCTGTAAATGTTTTGTAGAATTCTCCAGTGAAGCCATCTGGGCCACGGCTTTTTTTGGTTGGGATTTTTTTTTTTTTACCTTTTCAATCTCTTGTCTTGTTATGGGTCTGTTCAGATTTTCAACACCACTTTGTTGTAGTTTGGGTAGGCTGTGTGTTTCTAGAAATTTATCCATTTCCTCTAGGTTTTCAAATTTGTTGGAGTATAGTTTTTCACAATACTCTGTTATAATCCTTTTTATTTCAGTAAGGGTCTGTTTTAATGTCCCCCATTTCATTTCTAATTTGGGTTATTTGTGTCCTCTCCTGTTTTTCTTTTGTCAGTCTGGCCAGTGGTTTGTCGATTTTGTTGATTCTTTCAAAGAACCAACTTTTGGTTTTGTTGATTCTTTCTATTGTTTTTCTGTTCTCTATTTCATTGATTTCTGCTCTGATCTTTACTATTTCCTTTCTTCCGGTGGTTGTAGGCTTTTTTTGTTGTTCTCTTCCTATTTGTTTGAGTTGTGTAGTTAATGTTTTGATTTTGTCCCTTTCTTCTTTTTTGATGTGTGCATCTATTGCTATAAATTTTCCTCTGAGGACTGCCTTTGCTGTGTCCCAAAGGTTTTGGAATGATGTGTTTTCATTCTCATTTGATTCTAGGAATTTTTTGATTCCATCTCTGATTTCTTCTATTTCCCATTGATGTGTAAGCAGAGTATTATTCTGTTTCCATGTAGTTAATTTTTTTTCCTTGATCTTTCTATTGTTAATTTCTACCTTGATGGCATTGTGGCCATAGAAAATACTGTGAATTATCTCATCATTTTGGATCTTGTTGAGGATTTATCTGTGGCCTAAGATGTGGTCTATTCTGGAGAACATTCCATGTGCATTTGAAAAGAATGTGTACTTTGCAGCGGTTGGATGGATTGTTCTATATATGTCTACAAGGTCAAGGTGGCTGATTGTGCCCTTTAGTTCTTCTGTGTCTTTGCTGAGTTTCTTCTTTGTTGTTCTGTCCTTTACTGAGACTTCAACAAAGTCTCCTACTATTATTGTGCAACTGTCAATTTCTCTTTTCAGTGCTGTTAGAGTTTTTTTTATGTATTTTGGAGCCCTGTCAATGTTTGCATAGATGTTTATTATGGTTATGTCTTCATGATGGATCGTCCCCTTAATCATTATATAGTGTCCTTCTTTGTCTTTTATGGTAGATTTTTTTTTTAAAGTCTATTTTCTCTGAGATTAGAATTGCTACCCTTGCTCTTTTTTCTTAGTTGTTAGCTTGATATATTTTTTTCCAACCTTTGATTTTTAAAAATTCACATCTTTGTTTCTAAGGTGTGTCTCTTATAGACAGCATATTGATGGATCCTGTTTTCTTATCCATTCTGCCACTCTCCATCTCTTTATGGGTGCATTGAGTCCATTTACATTCAGTGTAATTATTGATAGATGTAAGTTTGTTGCTGTTGTTTTGCAGTGCTTTTTTTGGTGGTGCTGAAGTTTTCTTTGTTCTTCTTACTCTCTTGTGCTGAGTTACTTTTGTTTGTGGATTTTGTGTTCATTTCTTTTGTTTTTGTAGGTTTTGTTTTTGCTGAGACTTTGTTTTTTTCATCTTTATTTTTGTGAGTTGGTTTGTTAACTTTTTTTGTGGTTACCATGAATTTTACCCTTACCTTTATAAGTTTGAAGCAGTCTACCCTTACTTGGTATTGCCTTGCCTTCCTCTCCATTAGAAGGTTCTATACCTATGCCGTTTATTCCCTCTTTTATTGTTTTGATGTTGTTGTCATTTACTGATTAACTGCTCTCATTCCCTGTTGTATTTCTTTTGGTTTTGGATAGTCCTTGAGAGTTCATTTCCTAGAATGGTATCTGCCTGGTACGATCCTGCATCCTAAATTCTGCCTGTGATCTGAAGCTGTTTGTCCTCTGATTGAAGAACTCACTTTAATAATTCTTGTAAGTTTGGTTTGACTTTTACATATTCCCTTAATTTCTATTTATCTGGAAATGACCTAATTTCACCATTAAATTTGAACGGGAGTTTTGCAGGAGATATTACTCTTGGCTGGCAATTTCTTTCTTTCAAGATTTTATATATGTCATCCTATTGCCTTCTTGCCTGCATGGTTTTTGCCGGATAATCTGAGCTTAGTTTAATTGTTTCTCCTCTGTATGTGACTTCTTGTTTTTTAGGAGCTGCTCTCAGGATTCTTTGTTTGTCTTTAGTTTTGGCGAGTGTGAATATGATATGTCTTGGTGATTTTCTTTTGGGGTCTCTTCTATATGGGGTTGGTTGAGCTTCTTGGTTGGCCAGCTTTTCATCTTTCATGATATTGGGAAAGTTTTCTGTCAGCAGTTCCTCAATGATCCTCTCTGTGTTTTCTTTTTTCTCCCCCTGTTCTGGGATGCCAATCACTCATAAATTTTTGCTTTTAATTGTGTCCCACATAACTCTCTGGGTCTGTTCTTTTTCCTTTGTTCTTTTTTCTGAGTTTTCCTGAAACAGAGTTGTATCCAAGTGTTTGTCTTCAGTTCCACTGATCTTGTCTTCCACGGTTTCAAATCTACTTCTCAGCCCTTCTATGACATCATCCATTTCTGAAGTCTTGTTGTTTATCTTTTGGATTTCTAATTGTTGTTTTTGTATATAATTTCTAGTTGTGAATTTATTTTGGCATTTTGTTCCTGCATCATCTTCCTGAATTCTTCCAATTTTTTGTCTGTATTTTCCATAAATTTGTCTATTTTATCCTCATTTTTGTCAGCTTTTTGCCTCAGTTCTTGAAAAATTCTGAGTATTAGTGATTTGAGTTCCCTATCCGGTACTTCTAGTGCATTTTCTTCCACAGGAGAGTTATCTGGTGTTTTAATTTGGACACCTATTGGAGCCATCCTGTCTTGTTTTAGTAAATGTTTTGATATTGTTTGCTGTTTTCGGGGCATTCAGTAGTTATTTCTCTTGTTTATTGATTGTAGATTTTTTTGTTTCGTCCCTTTAAAAAAAAAAAATTTGAGTATGTCTCAGCAGGCAGACTGCGTGCCCCTTGTTGTTCGCTCGTCTGTGGACTTAATACTTTTCTCCTCCTTCTCCAACTGGCCAGTTCAGTCACTCACATGTGGTACAGATGGGCAGGTCTAGCTGAAGAGGAGCCACTGGGATGGGTTGTTTGTGGCACTCACCGTAGCCAACAGGACGGTCGGTAGTCAGTGCTGGGCAGGTTCCAATAGGCCGTGCCTGCACAGCTTGGTGGTGTGATGTCTAGTGCATGGTGCAGGTAGGCAGGATGCAGCGGGGAGATGGTTATGTGTGAAGTTAAGTTGGATATGGGGGAGAGGAGAGAGGAGCAGGAGCGAAAAAACATACAAACATAAAAGAATGCTAGGGGAGCTTGCCGTTGGAATGGACAGATGAGAGATAGCTGTTTTGTCTTTCACTGGATGCTCCGTGAGCCTGCTCTCCCATACTCCCATTTGCTGGTCTCCGATAGGAGTCCAAGATGGTGGATCCGCGGTGCATTAGCTGGTAGGGGATCTCTGCATGAATCTCTCCTCGCTCTCTGTTCTCTTTCAGTATTCTCACTCCGTTTGGTGTTCAGCTGAGTTCTTTATCTCTTCATTTGATGTTCTAGGTTTTTAGGATTGTTGATTCTCTGTTTGGCTTAGTTTTTCGGATCTTTGCTGTGGAGGGACGGCGTGGTGCTTCTGCCTAGAGAGCCATCTTGCCAGACCGGTTTGATAATTTTTACATGAAATTTTATGTCCAATTTCACTCAAAACCCTCATAAAATGAGAGTAAATAATTAAAATGTGCATACATGAACAAATATCAACAGAAATGGAAAGTAAAAAGAGCACAGTTTTCAACACAATTTTTAAAAAAATGGAAAGCAGATGGTCAATAAGTAACTGAATTAGAAATGTAAAAAAAAAATGTACACAGATAAGGATGTTAACAAGAAGAAATACGACTTGAACTGAAGTACCTCAAAACTTTCAGACAATAGACCTCTCATGTAACTCCTACAGATGTGAGAAAGCAGCGGTGGGGTTGAAACATAGAGGGTTATTTGAATTTATAAGTACAGTTATAATTATATTTGACAATTTTATACCATTTCCTTCATTCATACAGCTAGCTAGGTAAAGAAAAAAATGCTTAATTTCTTGGAAAAAAATAAGCCAAAAAGTTTACAAATGCCAGGATATCAGGCACAATGGACACACACACACACACACACGCACACACACAAACAACAAAACAAGTAAACAAACCAAAGAAGTTGGATTAAACAAAAGCCTACAGACTAAAAAGGAATGATTCCACCTTTCTTACTATGTTTAGCACTTGGAATGTTAAAAGTCAGGTGAGCTAACACAGAGGGTCAGATTATCAAATCAGACTCCTACAAATCAAAAAACTTACTGTAATGGTTTGAATTATGTCCCCCAAAAAATGTGTGTATCAACTTGGCTAGGCCATGATTCCTGGTACCCTGTGATTTTCCTGTTTGTGGTAAACCTGCCTCTATGATGTTAATGAAGGAGGATGGGTGGCAGTTGTGTCAGTAAGGCAGGACCTGATCTACAAGACTGGATTGTGTCCTGAGGCAATCTCTTGAGATATAGAAGACAGAAGTTAGTAGTGAGACAGGGAGACCTCCAACCATCAAGAAAGCAGTGCCGGGAGCAGAGCGCATCCTTTGGACAGGGGTCCCTGCGCCAAGAAGCTCCTAGTCCGGGGGATCATTGATGAGAAGGCCAACAGAGAGAAAAAGCCTTCCCCTGGAGCTGATTCCCTGAATTTGGACTTTTAGCCTACTTTTGACTGTGAAGAAATAAACTTCTCTTCATTAAAACCATCCACTTGTGGTATTTCTGTTATGGCAGCATTATATGACTAAGATACTTACCTAATATCAAGTTTTGCTAAACAGGTCAAAAACTTCTGACAAGGAAGTGAGATGTCTACAAAATCAAGAGTAGCAAGCTGAGTCCTTCCCATGGTGGGCATGGCACTCATGTCTAGAAAGATGAAGGCTCTGCATGATATACACAGGATCACCTCACACAGCAGGAGCATTAAAATTATGGAAAATTCCCCATTATGCCCCAAACATATAGCCTATATGACATTATCCAGGGAATTGTGTCTCATAGAAACTCAGTTATTATTTATTAGAGATAAATCTTTAACAAACTCGTTGCCATCGAGTCAATTCTGACTCAGAGAGACCCTATAGAACAGAGTAGTACTGCCCCACAGGGTTTCCAAGGAGCTGCTGGTGGATTTGAACTGCCGACTTTTTGTTTACTAGGGACTGTTCTAAACAGCTAAGATAATTTCATAGATAATGTCTCTTACTTCTGGCAAATACCATCAGTCTGTTTACTCAGAATGCCAAGTCGACAGGAGGATTAGGCCAGGTCAACTGCCTTGTTTTCTTTCCTACAGAGGAATCATTTTAGTAAAGGACATCAATGGATTGCAGGTCTACTGCTTTTATAGGATTTCCTTAATGATCTGGCAAGTCCCCTCCTCCACACTAGAACTAATTTACAAGTCCAGCCTATGCCCACAGACCTTCTAACCAGTCTTCAGGTGATTTATCTTAAATGGGAATGGAGATCTCAAGATTATCTGAGATATAAGAAAAGTCTCTAACACAAGACACCAAAACCAAAACAATCAAAAGGAAAAAATTGAACTGAATGTAGACAAAGAAAATCAAGGGGGCCAGAAGAAAAAAAGGAAACCAAGACAAAACATAGAAAAATACTCAGAGATAAAAGGAGATGTTTCAGCTGAGAAACAATAATAAACCAAAAAAACCAAACCCATTGCTGTCAAGTAGACTCCGACTCATAGCGACCTTACAGGACAGAGTGGAACTGTCCCAGAGAGTTTCCAAGGAGCACCTGGTGGATTTGAACTGCTGACATTTTGGTTAGCAGCTGTAGCACTTAATTACTATGCCACCAGGGTTTACAGAAACAATAATACTTTTTAAAGGATTTCCTATACTTTGTCTCTTAATTCTTTTACTATATTTTAAAATTATAGCAATAATGTTTTTAACCTCTAAGAATTATGTTCTCAAAATGTTTCTTTTTTATGATATCCTATTATTGTTTCTTAATAATAGGAGATTGTAAAAAAAGAAAGAAATATTAAAATACAAAAAAACCAAACCCATTGCAGTAGAGTTTATACCGACTCATAGGGGGAAGAAAAGAAGGTATTAATAAAAATAATAATAATAAAATAAACTGTAACACACACACACAAACACACATACAAAACAAACCAAAATAAAAAATACAACTTCAGGCAGAAGGCAAGAAAATGAATGAAAAAAAATCTTTAATGGAACCATATTTATTTAAAACTAATATTTAGAACACCAGGATTAATGAATAGATCTCAAAATCTTCCAAGTGGATAAAAATAGGGCACAAAAACAGGATCAGTGTCAGAAATCGGAACATTAATAAGGAGAGAGAGAAGATCATGGAGTAATTACTTAAAATTGTGATGAAAAATAGTATGTACACCTAGTCCAAAACAATCAAGTTATTGGGTAGAATAATGACATTTTCTAGTATCAAAGTACCAAAAGTATTTTTTAAGAAGATACAGAACTAGAAGGTATACTTTATAAAAAAATAAAATAAAAGTATCAACCAAAAATTAGAATTGTAACAAATTGGTATCCAACCAGGACAGAACTGATGGAACTTCAAGGATGATGTTGATGGAAGTTTCAGCATGAAAACGAGTAGTGACTTTGGAAATTTACCATTGCAGGCTGGAATAAGATGATGGAATGTTCTGGGGGTGGAGGGAGCTAAGACAATTAGCCAATGCAGGGTAATTGTGGAGAAATAGTGATAAATTAAGTAGAAATTTTTTTTAAAAAATGCAAATACCATTTAACTTCAGGGGAAGCAAAACCTTGTGGAATGATAAAAGCATATTATTCTATGTAGCTATTATCTGAATCAGTATTTACATAGTCATACATTTTACTAATAACAACTGTCGCTCACAATATTAACTAAACTAAAATTGGGATGTAATTGGATAATTGTGGTACTGGAAGTTGGAGGAGTGTGTGTACGTGTGTTTGTGTTGTATATATAGAGATACGAGCCTTGGCTATTTTAAAAGAGCTAAATCTTTATCTTCCATGTTAAGAAGTCAGTAGATGGTGTCTAACAGAAAAATCCACCATCTGTCTGCCTGTTTGTCATTCTGTGGTGGCTTGTGTGTTGTTATGATGCTGAATCTATGCCACTAGTATTTCAAACACCACCAGGGTCACTCATGGTGGACACATTTCAGGGGAGTTTCCAGACTAAGACAGGTTAGGAAGAAAGAGCTGGTGATCTATTTCTGAAAATTTGCCAGTGAAAACCCTATGAATCACAATAGATGATGGCTGAGGACTTGGCAATCTTTTTTTTTGTTTTGCATGGGGTTGCCATTGAGTTGGAGTCAACCCAATGGCAACTAACAACAGTAAGATGAGTAAAATATTAAGACACAGAAAGTTAAGCTGTAATTAATTAAGATAGGTTACATGATAATATAGTAATATCAAACCAAAAACCAAACCCAAAACCAAACCCATGGCCGTTGAGCTGATTTCAATTCGTAGCGACCCTATAGGACAGAGTAGAATTGCCTCATAGTTTCCAAGGGGCAGCTCATGGATTCAAACTGCCAACATTTTGGTTAGCAGCTGAGCTCTTAACCATTGCATCACCAGGGCTCCAATGCAGCAATAGACTATCACAAAATCTCAATGACTTAAAACAACAACCCATCTCCACAAAGGAGCTCTGCTCATTCAAGAAACATTTCTGATAGAGGCTCTACAATCTTCTGACACTGCTATCTGTACAAAGAATCTTCAGGGTTTGCAGCTGCAAGAGAGAAGGATATAGGGAATCATGCACTAAACTTAAAATTGAATAGATACGGTACATGTCATGCGCATTCACATTCACAGCCAAAATAAATGACATGGCCATGTACAACTTTAATAAACCAACATAAACTGGTAAGGATATGAAAACAGAAACATTGCTGAACACTTTTAGCAACTACCATATAAACATGTGATTCTATGAGTCAGAATTGACTTGACGACAATGGGACTGTAAGAATAAGGTCTATGAGTGACACAAACAGTTTGCACTCTAGTATTCACCTAAAGGCAAGTGCTCTGAACCCACCCAGTGGCACCATGGAAGAAAGGCCTGATGATCTACTTCCACAAAGAGTACCCTGGGAAGCAGCTCTACTCTGTAACAACAAGGGTCACTGTGAGTTGGAATCCACTCAACAGCAGCAAGAGTAGTTCTTTGGTTTCTGTAAGAATGGTAGAGCACTGATATTAGGGAATAGATTCAGGGGTGTTTTGTTAAATGTCTCATAAGACAATTTTCCATTTAAATAATATTTATTTCTTTGAAGTTAAAATATAAAACATTGAAAATAGAAAAGAGTAAATAAGCAAACACCTCTTATTTACTTATTTCCCTGAAGTATGAATAAAACCGTACATTACTCTTTGTTATGGATTGAATTGTGTCCCACCAAAATATGTGTCGGAGCCCAGGTGGCACAGTGGTTAAAGCTCTTGGCTGCTAACCGAAAGGTTGGCGGTTTGAACCCACCAGCACTCCAAAGTAGAAAGATGTGGCAGTCATATTCCATAAATATTTACAGCCTTGGCAAAACTATGGGCCAGTTCTATTCTGTCCTATAGGGTCTCTAAGTGTCAGAATTGACACAATGGCAATGAATTTGATGGTAGTGGGTGTGTTTTTGGTATTCCTGTGATTATATTCCTATTTGGGAATGGCTTTTCTTTCTTATGTTAATGAGGTAGTATTAGTGTAGGGTATGTCTTAAATCAATCTCTTGATAAATGAAAGAGCAGATTAAGCAAACAAGCAAGCATAAACAGAGAGGAAGATACAGATCACATGAATAGCAAGGAATCTAGGAATAGAAGCTGAAAAGAGACAAGGACTTTCCACCAGGTTGGAAACACTGAGAGAGCCTTCTTCTAGAGCTAGCACCCTAAATTCAGACGTCTAGCCTCCTAAGTTGTGAGAAAATAAATTTCTGTTTGTTAAAGCCAACCACTTGTGATATTTCTACTCTAGTGGCACTAAATAACAAAGGCACTTCTTAACTTAAGTATTTTAATTTTAAATCTTTGATCAGTCAAAATTTCAACTTCAAGAAAATTTTTCCTCCATACGAAGAGTTTGAGTAATTCTCAAGTTCTCCCTTATATCTCCGTATTTAAGAACTTTGGAATCAGAAAAATATGTGTATATGAATTGGACCAAAGTTTCTGCAACTTACTAGCTGTGTAATTCCTATTGATTTTTTTTTTTTAATTGCTTCAAGGAGCTTTAGTTTTCTTATCTGTAAAGTTCAGTTAATAAGAGCATCTTCATTTTCCATGCATAAAACACAATGCCCAGCATATTCAAATCTATCATAAATCATATTGACTTATTAAAAATTATGATATAGCTCTTGAATGGAATAGTTCCCTCAAGCATAATACTCACAGTACTTGTACACAGATATGTTCCATTTTCAGAAAATGCAGGTTTACAATTGTACATATCATTAATTATTATTCATATTTTCTACTCACTAGTCATACAACTTCTGTGGTTCTGCAGCTGAGTGTGTCAGGACCAAACATGTGATCATTTAGCAGTACCAAGTAAGATTCTGTTATGAAGAGAATTTGAAAAATGTAGATTAATAAATTAAAGTTTCACAGTCTGATAGACCGAGAGTATTACTGAAACTTCTTGAATTTATTATATAAATGAAAAAGATTATTTTAAAAATGTTTTATCACACATATCCTTAGGGATAGTGCACAAACTATATAGGTGACATCAATAGACAAATATTGTAATGTTCAAACATTAATGAACAAGTTTATGAATTTACATTGTTTAAAGACAATTATCTTGATATTGATTGCAATTTTAATATTAAAAAAAAATCAAACTCATTGCTGTCGAGTCAATTCTTACTTACAGCGACCCTATAAGACAGAGTAGAATTGCCCTACAGGGTTTCCAGGGAGCAGCTGCTGGGTTCTAACTGCTGACCTTTCAGTTAGTAGGCCAGTGCTTAACCACTGAACCACCAGGGATCCTTATTCCTTGATCTCTTTTCATTCCCCTCTCCATCCCTCTCTTGGTAAAACAGAGGGTCAGCAAAAAAGAGGAAGACCCTCAATGAGATGGACCGACACAGTGGCCTTAACAATGGGCTAAAACATAGCAACAACTGTGAGGATGGCACAGCACTGGGAAGTGTTTCTGTCATACATAAGGTCACTCACTATGAGTCGGAACCAACTCAATGGCACGTAACAATAACTCCACTCACAGCCAAGTTTGATTTAGTTGTTTTCTTAAATACATATGCTTTTCTTGATCACAGTTCCTTTATCACCAGATATTACACTTCACTATGTTGTTGTTGTTAGGTACCATTGAGTTGGTTCTGACTTATAGCAATGCTATGCCCAACAGAACGGAACACTGCCCAGTCCTGTTCCATCCTCAAAAGTGTTGCTATGCTTGAGCCCAATGTTGCAGTCACTGTATCAATCCATCTCCTTGAAGATCTTCCTCATTTTTGCTGACCCTCTACTTTACCAAGCATGATGTCCCTCTCCAGGGATTGATCCCTCCTGATAACATGCCCAAAGTATGTAAAACATAGTCTCGCCATCCTTGCTTCTAAGGGGCATTCTGGTTGTACTTCATCCAAGACAGATTTGTTCATTCTTCTGACAGTCCATGGTATATTCAATATTCTTCACCAACACTACAATCCAAAGGTATCAATTCTTCTTCGATCTTCCTTATTCATCGTCCAGCTTTCCTGTGCATATGAGGGGACTAAAAACACCATAGGTTGAGTCAGGTGCACCTTACTCCTCAAAGTGACATCTTTGTTTTTCAACACTTTCAAGTTTTTTTTTGCAGCAGATTTGCCCAATGCGATGTGTCTTTTGACTTCTTGACTACTGCTTCCATTGGTGTTGATCGTGGATCCAAGCACAATGAAATCCTTGACAACTTCAGTCTTTTCTCTGTTTATCATGATGTTGCTTATTGGTCCAGTTGTGAGGAATTTGTTCTCTCTATGTTGAGGTGTAATCCATACTGAAAGCTGTGGTCTTTGATCTTCATCAGTAAGTGCCTTAAGTCCTCTTCACTTTCAACAAGCAAGGTTGTATCATCTGCATAACGTGGGTTGTTAATGAGTCTTCCTCCAATCCTGATGCCCTGTTCTTCTTCATATAGTCCCGATTCTCAGATTGTTTGCTCAGCATACAGACTGAATAGTTATGGTGAAAGGAAGCAACTCTGAAGCACACGTTTCCTGGCTTTAAACCATGCAGTATCTCCTTGTTCTGTTTGAATGACTGCTTCTTGATCCATGTACAGGTTCCTCATGAGCACAATTAAGTGTTCTGGAATTGTCACTCTTCACAATGTTGTACATAATTTATTTACTTGCATATTTATACCTCTATCTCCTCCAGTAAGCTGTAAGCCCTTTGAAGGACATAATTTGTCAATTATCTTTCTATTTTCCATGTATGCCACAGTATGGTTTATATAATGGACCTTAATGAATAAAAAAAGAATGTGTAAATGAATGAATGAATGAATGTTTGCCTCTAACTTGCTTGTTCAAAACAAAAATAAAATTACATCTTTGAGTTTCATATGTACCTACAATGAAATATTGTAATTAATATTCATTCCTGAATAGTGTTTGCATATATGCTTAAAAAGAACAATGACTTGAACGATAAAGAAATCCCTGATAAAACTGACTTTGAATTTAAAAAGAAAATTAATGATTTCTCTAGTATTTTTCTTTGAAAATATTCATATAAAATCTTCCAACACACAAAAGCATAGATAGATATAGACAGATTAGACAGACAGACAGATGGGTAGATAGACAGATAGATAGAAAGAAAAATAGTAAAGCAAATTTGGGAATGTTTGAAAGCACATTGATTCTCGTTTTTGTTCCATAGCTTCACCTATTTCAACATATCCACATTCTGCTCGCATTCACTCATTTTTACTGTGAAAAATGAGTTGTTATAGTGGAGACAGTCAATGAGCTGTTTAGGAAGACATATTATTAATTTGCTTAAATGAAGCTGCTAAAGCTAATGAGATCAATCATTTTATATAAAGTAACTTTATACTTTATCTAAGTCATTAAAATTGTATCAAGAAAGAAAATGTTATAGGCTCAGTTAATAAAACTAATACCTGACAACAAAATACTATAAATGAATTTTATCTTATTTACTTATAGGGTACTGTGATAAACTGGGTTCTCCAGGAGCAGAAGCTGAGGTGAAGGTGAAGTGTAAAATCTGTTTTATAGAGCTCAAATCCTGTGAAAGGAAGCAGGGGGAAGTAGGATTTTGAGAAAGAGAAGTTGAATTCCCGCGCAAGCCTGACAAAATCTTGGCCAGTCCCACTGCAGAAGCCAAAAAACAAGTATTATTTGTTAGGGTTACCCCTGCTGGGCCCAAATGGCCAGGCTTTTAAAATGCTAATTAATCAGATACAGACTGCCCTGGGAAGGGATGACATCAGAGGAAGTATCTCTCTGGACCTGGAATAGTGTGCAGCTATAGAGAGAAATGAAGTTCTGATGCATGCCACAACATGAATGAACCTTGAAAACATTATGCTGAGCAAAATAAGTTAGTAGCAAGAAGACAAATACTGTATGATCTTATTTATATAAAATAAGCAAATATATGGAAATCAAAGATTATTAATGTTTACCAGAGGTGGAAGGGAGGGGGAAAAGGGAAGTTTTTGTTTGTGGGGCACTGAGTTTACATCAATGGTGATGGAATGTTTTGGATGAGGATGGGGATAACGATGGCAAAACACAAAAAATGTAATCAATGAAATTAACTTATAAATGTGGAAGTTGTTGTGTTGGAGGATGTTTTGATGTGTATGTTTTCATCACAATTTAAAAAAAGAGAGAAAAAAGGAAAGAAGGGTTTGAAAAAAAACTTCACAAGAAATGAAGTTAACATCTCAAAGTCTTAAGATACATGGAGGAAATTTCACTCAGGTTAATTTGTGGAACTGTCACCTAGTGAAATGATCTGAAGGCTGGGCTTGAGGAGGTAAATTGAAGGGTTCAGATTTCTGCTCCACAACATGCAATCTTCATGACTTTAGAAAGTTACTTAGACTCTTTATACAGTTTTCTCATCTGTAATATGAGGATTACAATAGTGTCTACTTCATAGGACTGCTGTTATAATAAATTTGTTCTCACTGTGAATCTCTTTGCCTCAAAAGAAAGCAAGTATCTAAATCTTGAATTGTGGCTCACCTACCAACCTAAAACTATCCTTAAATTAAGAGTGAATTTATTTTTCATTAAAAAGTAGACATTGCTTGCTAGCTAGGTCCCTGCCTGATATTTTATTTCCTTTGTTTTCTAGAAGCTAAAAGTTGCAGCTGCCTTGAGGAGATGATACAAGGGGAAGGATTTGGAAATGTTTGTCTTTGATAAAAGAAGAAACGGATATTTCTTCAATCCTACAAAGAAGAGATAGGTGTGCAGACACAAGAGTAGTAGGTACACACCACAGCTCCTTCATAGTGTGCTGGAGGTGGTATGAGCGAGTGAATGTATAAAAAGCAAAAATCCCCAGGCTCAACTCCAAATTGACAAGGAAAAGTCCTTAAATAGTTTATTAAAAATGATTATGGACTATTGTTCCCAGGAGAGCTCTTGTCCTGTGTACAAAGGTGTCATTGCAGGGATAAATATTACTCTTATTCATATTTCATAGATGAGGAAAAAGACACTTTGAGAGTTTTAACAACTTTAGGACACAGAGTTACGAAGATAAAGAATTAAAATGTAAACCTTTAAAACAGGACAAATTATTTTTAAAATAAACAAATAATAAAAGCTCCCATAAGCTAAAAAGAAATTTAAATATTTGAATTTATGATGAAAAGCTTAAACTGGATCCATTTCTTTCATCACATACTATCTATGTTCTTTTTTGAAAAATTCTTTTTATTGTTGTTTTTGAACACTTAGTTTAAAACTTAAAAAAAAAAAAAAGAAAACTCTTTATCGCCCCATTGATTTCAACTCATAACGACCCTATAGGACAGAGTAGAACTACCCAGAGGGTTTCCAAAGCTGTAAATCTTTACAGAAGCAGACTGCCACATCTTTCTCACACAGACTGGCTAGTGGATTCCAACCTCTGACCTTTTAGTTAGCAGCCAAGAGCTTAATCACTGCACCACCAGGGCTGCTAAGTCTTAAAAATCCACTGCTAAAAAAAAAAAATCTATAAACAAAAATTCACTGCTATAGAATTCAATGTTGATTGCTCATACTTAGCCGTTTACCAACATAATCTTTACCATCATCATTAATAATGTTTATTTTTAAGTGGGAGGATTGATAAATTGGAAATCTATTCTAAATAGCTATTCTTAAGCTACGTATCAAAAAGTAATACAAAGAGTTCTGTTTCATGTGCAAAAATGATAAATGCACTTGAATTCAACAGACATATACAATTAAAGATACAAGAACAAAATAAACTCTGAAGATAGCCAGAATTTTTTCTGGTAACATAATTAAACTTCTTAGCGTACAGAACGGGATCTCCAACCTTTCAATTATGCTTACAGATAATTTACTCCCTGCATTGTGTCAGAGGTTTTACTTGAGGACCTGAGGGCTGTGACTCTTTCTCGTTAATTCCTAGGAAGTGGCACACAAGGGGCACCTTTACACTCATCTTTGCATAAGTTATATTTTAGTTGGCTTGATTCCTTATATTCTGTTTTTATCTTCCTGAAATCATGTCTTCCTTTGCTCCTGGGTTATTTCCAACTGTGTTCTGCAGCTGTTGGTTCAGTTCACAATAAACAATTGATTACACAGATCATATAACAAGTTAATCAGTCTGGGACTTTGGTAATGAAAAATAAAGCTCCAGCAAGTTAATATATCAGTCTTAAGTAGAGAAGATATCTAAAACTAATTAAACACAGGCCCCTGTGACAGTGATTTAAGCTCCAGTCCTGAAACCTTTATACTCCCTAGAATCACAGTTTTCATAATGGTGATATCAGATCACAACTTCATCTTTCGAATCAGTGTAATTAAGCACTATGAAACAAATGCTGCCTTATGAAAACGACCTTGAAATCAAAGTTAATAGGAGTCACAGAAAATCACATCAAGACCCACATTGTCTGACATACCCTTTTTCCTGGTAACTGATTACTAAGGAGTAATTTCCCTGGGAAGCTAAATTCTAGGAAATATTCAACCCAGTTGCAAAGGGAAGACTTGTTATAGTAATGATTTCTTTCCAGCCCGCTTTGTAGGGTAGAGTTTTTTTTTTTTCTAATATTGGGTGACAAATCAATATTCAATTCCTCATAGCCTTCAGTGTGCATCTAACATGATTCATCATGAGAAGCCCTGGTGGCACAGTGTTTAAAGCGATTGATTGCTAACCGAAAGGTTGGTGGTTCAAAACGCAGCTCTGTGGGAGAAAGATGTGGCAGGCTACTTCTGTAGAAATTTACAGCCTTGGAAAACCAATGGGACTGCTATGAATCAGAATCGACTTGACGGCAGTTGGCTTGGCTTTGAATATATGTGGAGGGAGCTATAGTGGTGCAGTAGTTAAGCGCTCAGCTGCTAACTGAAAGGTTTGTGGTTCAAACTCACTAGCCAATCCAAGGGCAAAAGATGTAGCAATCCGTTTCAGTAAAGATTAGAGCCTTGGAAACTTTATGGGGTAGTTCTACTCTGTCCTATAGGGTCGCTATGAGTCAGAATCAATTGAGTGATAATGGGTTTATATGAGTAGTATAATATTTTAACATTCGTACTAAAAGATAGCCACATACAGTGTGTTAAACGTTTGTATTGTGTTTGTAAGGTATATACTGGAATGATAGCCATGGCAATGATGATATTCTGCAATCTATGTTGAGAAATGGAACTCTCAAAGCCTAGACTTACACAACAATGACAATAGACAAGGACCCTAATGTGGTATATGGATCAGGGTAGATATGTAAAATTTATTAATTCTTTGTTCTTTTATGTCTGTGGCTAAAAATAAAGAACAGCCAAGAATGATGAACAAAGATGGGTGTCCATGCTGTCCTAACCTTCCATTATAGGCTTTCTTAACTTTCTTTTTGTGGTAAACTCATTCCCATTTACTTTATAGAAAATAGTATTCCAGTATGTACAAACTGCACATCCCAAAGAGTACAGTAATATTGTGCCACATCTTAAGGTATCTCTTGGCAAGTGATTCAAGAATTCTTAGACGTCCTCTTCAACTGTATGTAATTAAAAAATAAGTAAGGTAAGTAAGAGTTCTTCTTGACTTGACACATAAGTTCTTTCCCAATATTGTGTGTGCTCTCATTGGGAAAAGAGTTCCAGGATTTTATGTGCCCAGTTTTGCAAAGCCTCTGCATCATGTCATGCTGACTTCCACGCTTGGATGCATTTATGAAAGAGAAACTTTTCAAGGACTCCCAAAATACATTTTTTTTGTCATGTCTTTGATTTATATAAGACAATTCTACATGATTCAACACTCCTTACATAGATAACATGCACACAGATCTTCTCTGGATATTATGAGCCCAGTGTTGATTAATCAGCCATACATTCTTTTGCAGGAGGCTCTTGATGGCATGAGTGCATTTAGTTATAAGTTATTTACTTATAAACACAGGGTATGTATCTATAGTGAAATGGTGAAAAGTAGCTTTGGTTACTATAGATATCCTTCAAGCATTCTTTGCAAATTGTTTGCTTTCTACTTGGGACCTCCATTAAACACCTATTCTCTGTCCAGTGTTTAGAGACTATGCACAAAGGGAGTATTACTATTTGACTTTTGGAAAATGTATGATAATATAGATTGCGCAAGGAGCTACATTAACTTTAAATTATGCTAATTCCTTCATATAATAACAGCTTCCAATTTTTGTGTACTCTCTGGTCATGTTTCCAGGTAAAATTTATCTCATTTCCTAGGGGGAAAAAATGAAGAACTAGATACCCTATCATTCCCAATTCCTTGTTCAAATGTGCAACTATACCATTAAGAAACAACATTTTACGTTAATCAAACTGGATCATTATATAAGAGTTAGTAGGTACCAAATACCCTTAAATTAGCATAAAAAGTCGATATGATCTTGTTGCTTGGGGAGTTTGAACTCATTCAGATTCATCACAGTTCTTCACTTTGGGAAATGTAGAATTTCCTAATAGAGTAAGATATAGGCATTCCCAACCCTAGCGTCTGGGAGACATGTTAGGGTATTCCAGTCACATATAATACGGATAATTACATCCCCCACAAGCAAATTCAAGCTATAAATCTTTATATTGATTATCATCTTTTTCCTTTCATCACTAGAAGCTCAGATGCTTCACTCCACTCCACACACACACACACACACACACACACAGTTACTATAGGTCCTTTATCACCAAACACCAAACCCACTAAACCCACTGCTGTTGAGTCAATTCCGATTCATAGTGACCCTGTATAACAGAGTAGAACTGCCCCATAGGGCTTCCAAGGAGCGGCTGGTGGATTCAAACTGCCGACCTTTTGTTTAGCAGCCAAATACTTAACCACACCACCAGGGAACAGTACCCAGGAATTACTGTGCACTGAGCCCCAGAATCCTCCAAAATCTCTAACTTTCATTTGTGTTGTATCATTTACTTCTCTTAGCTCAGCATGGTTTTCCCTAAAGCAGATAACACTAGCCAGAACATTGCAAGATTTTTGTTTCCTTGTTTCTATTTTACTATAGTCTGTATTTTAATATACCTGGGAGCTACAGTCTTTATGCTTTAATAAAAGAGTTCTCCCACCTGGTATATTCTAAGACCTTAGCTATATTGAAGCATAAGTGATTAGCAAACCATACGGATTTCAAAATATTCCTCTTTCATTTATTACTCTGCCACCTTCTCCACAGATATTCAGCCGTAACGGGTTTGGGGAGTTGTGTAAATCCCACCATTGCCACCAGTTTGCATGCCCATGATGTTGAAAATATAATACTAGTTTCAGATTGATGGGGTGACGAGACACAAACAAAATCTAAGTAAATCAAGCAAGGTTTACTTATCTTAAAGATGCAGAAGGCAGCTGGTAATGGAGGTTACACAGCAGAGCGGGGAAAAACGTTGCCCAGTGACATAAATTAAAGTGTACAGGTGTCCCCAGATGCAGATATGCAATTGCACATGATAAATATGAGTCAAGGTCAACATTAGACCTTCTGAAAGCTCATTTGCCTCCCTTTAGGCCCAGATTTATATTCATCAGGCTAAAATATGATTTCTCAAAGTCAACACTAGTGATATTTTTGCCTGGATAATTCTTTGTTTTAGAGGGGTCATTTTGTGCACTGTAGGATGTTGGGCAGCATCCCTGGCTTCCACCCCTTAGATGCCAGTATCACAGCGTCCCACCAATTGTGACAACCAAAAATATCTCCACACTTTGCCAAATGTACTTTAGGGGGAAAATGAAACTTGGGTGAGAACCACTGGTTTAAAACAATCCAGAGTGTACAATCATGCCATAATATATGTTGAAGAACAAGCAGCAGAGCCTGGTGCTCCTCATTAATCTTAGATGTAAGCAATGCATAAAATGGGAAGAGTGCACAGTGTTCTTTGGCTTAAACACACTTTTCATGCTTTTTTTCTTAACCATGCTAACCAAACATAATCTACACAGGCAACATTTCTGAATTCAATACTGTTTGAATACTAGAATAAAAGCTAGAAATCAGTTTATCAGAGATCTATGAGAATCATGCTTAAAAGCTATAAGGACCGTTTAAAAACAAAAAAATGTTACCATCAAATTCATTCCGACTCATAGCAACCCTATAGGACAGAATAGAACTACCCTATAGGGTTTTCAAGGCTGTAAATCTTTATGGAAGCAGACTGCCACTTCTTTCTTCCACGAAGCAGCTAAGTGGGTTTGAACAACCAACCTTTCAGTTAAGCAGCTGAGCACTTAACCACTGCTCCACCAGAACTTCTTATAAGGACTATGCTATATAGGAATAACAGTAAAATATATCTGTGCCTGTATTTACACTTATAGCTATACCCATGCCTATGTCTACGTCTACCTCTATATATACACACACACAAATTTTTATCTCACATAACTGAGTCTAGAGGTGGGCAACTGCTTGTACTTGTTCAACAACTTAGTTTAAGGCTGGTATGATTGAATTTCTCTCAGACTGTCAATAATGGCTGCAATATGCTTGCTAAAGCTTTATATACCCCATCTTTGTTCAAGGCAGTAAGAATGGAGGAATGTATGGCACCAGGTCTCTCAGTCATTATTATGCAGAAAGCAGAAGCCCCAAGTAAATTTTGACCTCTGTAATACATGGTTACCCCTAGCTTCCAGGAAAACTGAGGAGGTGAATATTTAACTTTTCATTCTACAGAGGAGACAGATAAGGAAGACGTTGAAAATTTATGTTTGGCTAACCAGATTTTAGTGTCTGATTACAGACAAAATTACTTACATAACAAATTGCAATGTTAGCTTGAAGACATCTAAACCTAACCTGAGTAAAGAAGGGGGACCTACAACAGAGATACAAAAGGAACCAAAAGGCCCAGATTCAGCTCAGACTAAGCCTTGGAACCAAGCTCTGGAAAGCTTTTCAAAGTACTACTTCTGTAGTCTGATTTATTTTCATTTCTCTCCTCTTCTCTGCACATTTTACATCCTTCTACTCCTGCTCCTCCTTTTATGGGGCAGACCAAATATAGTCACTCTACAGCTTCCAAGATATAAATAAATAGTGACTCTCTTGGTATGACTTCTAAACACTTAAGAAATAAAATCTGATATAATTATTTTTCAGTCAAAGTGTTTAACTCTGGTTATTCAGTAATGGCCTGGGTCAAGAAAATATTCTGCAAACATGGCTGCCGGGGCTACAAACCTATGGGATTGGGAGTTATTTTTCCATGTTTAGATTTACTAGTAATAATTTCCCACAGCTTGAATACCCTCTCTGTATTAGAATGAATTGAGAAATGAAGAAGTGGACTCAAAGAGAAGGACAGTAATTGATATCAATACCAATAAATTAATTCCAATAAAAACTAAATTGATCATCACATATTAGATGTTATATTGTTTATTAGATGGGGCCATAGTCAGGTGTTATTATAATCTCCACAAATGATGAAATGATTGAACCTGAACCTTAGACAATTCAACCAAATGAGATTTTTCATCTACAGAGCAGATATACTCAACTTAGAATCATTCTCTACCATCCTTACAGTCTCATTAACTGAGGAGAGAGAGAGAGAGAGAGAGAAATGGGCATCCAGATTTACCTCTCAAAAAGGCCAGAAACTAGGGACTGGATCTCACAGAAGCAGTAGCAAAGCAGATCAACTCATCTTTCAGATGGAAAAGTTACTGAGATACAAAGAGATAAAGAGTAAAAGGAACAGGGGAAGATTTTCTGAATCCTTATCAGTTAAGTCATTCTTCCTTCTTTGGAGACGAAGAGTAAAACAATGCAAAAGAATAATGAGATGTAATTTGTCCAGTATTTCTGAAAGTCTTGGCCAGAAAAGACCAATATTATAAGAATTGAAAAAGGTTTCTTCTATTCAGAGAAGAGAAAACCAGATAAGTGAAAGTTTAGACTGGTAAAGTCCAGTTAACCTGATTGTCAAGAGTCTGTGTCACAGAGGGAGGAGTCAGGCAGAAAGTAATTGGTGAGTTTCGGTAGTGCTGAAAGAGAAATGAAGACAAACCAAACCCACTGCTGTTGAGAGAGGACTGTTTCTTTTGTTGTTATTGTTAGTTGCCTTCCAGTAGATTTCAACAAGTGTGCAGAGGAGAACTGCTGCGTAAGGTTTTTCAAGGCTGTGACCTTTTGGAAGCAGATTGCCAGGCCTGTGTTCCTAGGTGCCTTTGGAAGTTCAGCACTTAACCATTTACACTACACAGGACTCCTGTTGTCTTTGTAAACTCATAGTAATCAGTATACCAGTCAAGGAGTTCAGCATGTTTTTTTTGCTGTTGTTATTTTATTTTATTTTTTTAACTCTTACTGGCAAGGTCAGAAATCATTGTCCATTGAAAGGAAGTTATAGACAAATATGTTAACAGTGCAATCAGTGATGAAAGGTACATTTAAGAGACAGAAAAAATGGATTTTAAAACAAACACAAAACTATATTAACCCTATAGATTTGAAACAACAACAACAAAAAAATCCATATTCATTAAAAATCCAAAATTCCCAGGAGAGTATCTTCAAAAGAACATTCCCTAATATTAGTCATTTTTAATTTGCTTATCATCCCAGACAGTTTTAAATTACAGATATTTAAATTGTCAAATTTATCAGGGCATTAAGATTTTATAGGAATTGTACTTAGAATATTAAAACTGAAAATTTTAGGACACTTAAATGTTAGGACCATGGAGATATTTTAAAAATCGAAGAAATGAGGAAACAGTTTTTTTACTTGGAAATCATATGGACATGAATGAGTAATTATTAGAACAAGAACTAGGATCAATCATGTTACATTCATCTAGTGGCTGTCAATCTGCGTTAAGAATGTTTCCAATATAGTTTGTTATCTTGAATGTTCATTCAGCGTTTATATGTAATCCTGATCCCAAATCAATTCTGGTAAAGTAGAATTGATTTTGGATTTTCTTTTATAATTGAGAAACATGAGATTAGTTTCAGTGAATAATCTTGCTTTTCAATATGTCATCCTGAACTCAAGGTGAGTCTCTTATTACAACCATACCAAATCTTAGCAAAGTCAGTTTAAAGTTTTTAAGATTTTATTTTAATTAAAATTGTTATGAGTGCTTGCTTATTGCTGATGTACAACATAGAATTAATTATGAAATTTCTCTGTCAAAGATTGAATTCATTTCACCTTTTCTTACCTTCTAACTCTAATGTATAAATTCTCATTCAAGATTATGACTGGAGGAATGCAAAAGTAGCTAATAGCTAAAGAAATTATACATTCAGTCGTACCACACTCCCTACGTACCCACTCCATTGTGGCACTCAGCTTACTTCATGTTAAAAGCCATCTGTCAAGTCTGTATCACTGGAAGGGAGCTCTAAGTGTTTTCTAACGATGTCTTTTGAAATACCTTTAGAATATTGCCTCTTGAAAATCTTACTATTAATTCAGACTTATAATTAATTTTGAGCACACAAAATGATGAAAACTATATGGTTCTATCACAATCATACATGCAAACAAACCAATAAACTATCTTGAACATAAATAATTATGCCTATAAAATTAATATATAAATATATCTCAAAGTGTTTGTAAAAGATGTATATCTATCTATAGTAAAACATTTAGATGATTATTCTGGGGGAAAAAAAATAGTTCAATCCATACATCACTCAGTGTACCAAAATTTCACATAAATTATTTCTCACTTGCAAAAAAGAAGGATAAATTGTTCCATGAAAAATATTGGCAAATAATAATAGAATTCAGGATGAAGAAAACATTTCTTACTTTGAAAACAGGAATACAAACCATAAATGAAGATATTGATACATGTGAATGTACACAAATTTAAAATCAATGTCTGGCAAGAAACAAAATTTATGAAGTTAAAAAAAAATGATAAATTGAAAAAAAGCAACACATATAACAAAGATTAATGACCTTAACATATAAAAGAATTTATAAACTAATTTAAAAAAAGAATAAACAGTGATTAAAAATTTGAAAAACGGACTAAACATGCAATTCACTAGAGAATTAATAACTGCAGGAAAAATTGATTGAGCTCTTGCTATAGAACAGGAACTGTGTTAATTGTGCTAACCACTTAACCTGAATTGTCTCACGTAATCGTCAAATAACCATATTATTAAAAACCCATTGCCATTGAGTTGATTCTGTCCCATAGTGACCATATGACTACCAGTGTATTATTAATAGTATTGTTACTATCACCAATACCCATAATAGTATAATTTACAAAAAAAGTATATAGGTGATTCTTTTAAAAAGAAAAATGAAGATCCTTGCAAAGTACTAAAAAATACAAATGTTTAAACATAAGGTTCTATTTTTATCCAAATGATAAAGCACAAAAGTAATTAAAACCTCATTTTGAAGAAAATTCCACACCTGAGGAAAACAGTCCTTCATGATCATTGCTTCTGGAACATGAAAACTTTCTGGAATCGAATTTGAATGAGTGGGAAAATGGCAGAGTGAGTACAAATAACACTCATAAAAATATTAGTCAAATCAAGGGACTCTGGATGCAAAAATATAGTATCCATGAGAATATATCAGCTGAAATATTGACATATTTCAACATGCAAAATAAGAAACTTGAGATATTCTCCATTTATTAGAATTTACCCTGAGCTTACTAAGTACTTGAACGTAGGAATACAGAGAATATTTTACTGATTAAAGTATTATAATCTACAAAGAAGTGTCAAATGAAGGTATACATAAGAAAAAATTAACAATAAGACATGATTTTGAAGAATATTATTGAAAATTTTATACAGAAAACAATACTTCAAGTATATTTCACAAAAAGCATTTTTCATAAAAATACTCATGACATATTATTAGAAACAGATATGGCTAAAAACTGATTAAACCCAAAAAAACAAACCCATTGCTGTGGCATCGATTTTGACTCATAGCGACCTTATAGGACAGAGTAGAACTGCTGCATAGAATTTCCAAGTAGCAGCTGGTGGATTCAAACTGTGGACCTTTTGGTTAAGAGTTCCCGTTGTTAACCAGCCAAGCTTTTAAGCACTGTGCCACCAGGGCTTCAAGAAACTGATCAAAATACCTTAATATATATCTTAGTTATCTAGTGCTGCTGTTAACAGAAATACCACAAATGGGTGGCTTTAAGGAATAGAAATTTATTTTCTCACAGTTTGAGTGGTTAGAAGTCCAAATTCAGGGTGCCAGCTCTAGGGGAAGGCTCTCTCTCTCTCTCTGCTCTGGGAGAAGGTATTTGTCTCTTTTTAACTTCTATTCCTGGGTTCCTTGGCAATCATGTAGCATGTATCTTCCCCTCTCCTTGTCCTTGCGTGCTTGTTTAATCTACTCTTTTATATCTCAAAAGAGATTGATTTAAGACACACTCTACACTGATACTGCCTCATTAACGTAACAAAGAATACCCGTTCCCAAACGGGATTATAACTACAGGTATAAAACTAAAACCAAGCCTGTTCCTGTTGAGTGGATTCAGACTCATAGCGACCCTATAGGTCGGAGTAGAACTGCCCCATAGGGTTTCCAAAGAGCGGCTGATGGATTCGAACTGCTGACCTTTTAGTTAGCAGCCCAGCTGTTACTCATTGTGCCACCAGGGCTCCACCACAGGTAAAGGGGTTAGGATTTACAGCACATCTTTTGGGGAGGATGTAATTCAATTCATAACAATATGTCTCCAAAATAATTATTTTGCTTACATTTTTTTATGTTCAGAAAATAAATATGAAGAATGTATTTTCCTTTAACATACAACGATATGTGATATTTGTTGTTAGTTGCCATTGGGTTGACTCCAGTTCATGACAGACTTACGTTTTACAGAAAGAAATGTTGCCCAGTCCTTTGACATCTTTATGATTATTGGTATATTAGAGTCCATTGTGTCAATCTATCTTATTTAGAGTTTCCCTCATTTTCAGTGACTCTACTTTACCAAACATGATGCCCTCTTCCAGTAATTAGTCTTTGCTGATAACATATCCAAAGTAAGGGAGCCGAAGTCTCATTATCTTCACTTTTAAGGAGAATTCCGGTTGTATTTCTTTTAAGACTGATTTGTCTTCCGGCGGTCAATGCTATATTCAATATTTTCCCAGTGCATCATTTGATTCCTTAGTGCTGCTTCCATGGATATTGATTGTTGATTCAAGTAGAATGAAATAATTGATAACTTCAATTTCTTCTTCATTTATCATGATGTTGTTTATTGGTCCAGTTGTGAGGATTTTCATTGTTTTTCATGTTCACATGTAATCCATACTGAAGGCTGTAGTCTTAAAACTTCAGGAGTAAATGCTTCAAGTTGTCTTTGTTTTTGGCTAGCAAAGTAGTGTCGTCTGCATATGACAGGTTGTTAATGAGTCTTCCTATTATCCTGATGCTGCATTTTTCTTCATACAGTCCAGCTTCTTAAATTATTTGTTCAGCATAAAGATTGAATAAATAAGGTGCAGTGGTACAAACTTGTTCCACACTTTTACCAATTTTGAACTACAGAGTATCTCCTTTTACTGTTTAAATGACTGCCTTCTGATCTATATACAAGTTCTACGTGAGCTCAATTGAGTGTTCTGAAATTCTCATTTTTTGTAATGTTATCCATAATATGTTATGATCCACATAGTTGAGCACTTTCACGTAATCAATAAAACACAGGTATTTGCTTCTGGCCAAGATTCATCTGACATCAGCAATGTTATGACTTACTCCATATCCTCTTCTGAATCCAGCTCGACCTTTTGGCAGTTCCCTCTTAATGTACAGCTACAGTCGTTTTTGAATTATCTTCAGGAAATTTTGCTAGCATGCAATATTAATGATACTGTTTGATAATTTCTACATGAAAATTTTGAAATAGAAATATTTAGTAAGTACACCAGAATAATAAAACAATCATTGATAGCTAAAATATTAACTTAGAATATTACTGCAATTATTTTTAGTGCTCTCCTTCACTATTAAAAGTGCCCTGGTTTGGATGATTAATTACATGATTTATCATTTCATCCAATAACAGTGATATGCCTTGGTGGGCCTGGGGTGCAATTGACTGCTGTGTTGATGCATGCCATTTAACATGAAGAGTGCACAGTGAACATGAGTAAATTTATACAAATAATTCTGATAGTTCTTTAAAAAAATTGTTTAGCAAAATATTCATATGTAAACTAGTCATTGAATAAATGAAAACCCACCTGAACCAGTTATCATCGAGTCCTTTCCAACTCATGGATACTCCATGTGTGTCAGAGTAGAGCTGTGTTATTCGGATTTTCAACGGCATATTTTTAGAAGTAGGTTGCCAGTGCTTACCTCTGGGTGGACTCAAACCTCCAACTTTTTGGTTAGCAGCTGATTGTGTTAACTGTTTGCACCACCCAGGGATTCCAGTCATTGAATATAGCACTTTAAAAATGTCCTTTTTTTTCTGAATAGCCCTATCACAGAAGAGCAATGAAAGTCGATTGGCCAATGAAAAACATTTACTACTCAGTCATATATAATTACAATAGTTTGTCCCAGAACTATATCGAGGCCATCTATGCTACCTAACAATAGTGATTTGCATTTATAGGACATTCTACCATTTACAGACCTTACCTACACACTCCTTGATTGGGCCGTCATAACTCTGTAGAAGGCAGAACACGTTTGACTCATCTTTATCTACAGAAAAGGAATTTGAAATGGAGTTTACCTTACTTGGTCAAGGTCAGCCAGCTGGTTAACGCAGGAGCAGAAATTTAGTTTAGGTCTTCTTTTTTGCCAAACCCATTGGCTATATCTTTACAACACACAATTTTTCATTATTCCCTAACAGTTAAATAGAGGAATTTTTCTAAATTTTTAACACCTAAGTTACAGTTTTTGAACTTGTGATTGATGGTTTCATCATATAGGCAGCAATTTTCCATTAAAACACAGTGGATAACAGCTACAGTGAAGACTTTTTCTGGTCTCCTGAGATTCCCTAAGTGTCTCTTTTTATTATTAAAGCAAAACAATGGAATCTTCTGAGAGTTCTTCATTGAGATTGACATGAGAAAAAAATATTTTCAAGTTTGATATTTATAATACGATTTGTTTCACGACACTGTCATTCTATGCAAAAATAAATTAATAAATGGCACAACTATTGTTATCAAGATTAGGTAATTTTTTTTTTTTTTAATGTTCTGTCCATTTATTTTCTGTCTGTCTTTGGGGAAATTTGATCTGCATCTGGAGGGTGAGCCCAGACATGGTCTCTATAACCAATTTTATCATTTACTTAAGTGATTTAGCAAAGTTCAGCATTCAGGGGCTTTATTATAAAATATTATTTCATACACCATATTCCTGTTTATAGTTTTCCTTGAACTGTGTCACTAAGTTCTGATTATTTGGTTTTCACTTCATTTATCTAATCTGGAGCTATTTTTGGTTGTTATTGTTGTCAGTGTTGATTTTTTCTGCTTAATTTTTCAGGATCCCTTCAACCAGAGGGTCATAATTAAGTTCTATAATTAACAATATTTTCTTGGTAAAGGAAAACATACACCAACATGGGCTGGTGTGAAATATGTGCAATGCAAACCATCCAAATGATGAAGATACTGGTATAAGTAGGAATTTCAATGACTACAGCAGCAGAAATTGTCCATCATCTAACTTGCTCTCTTAATTATAGTTTTGTGCCAGGTATTTTTTCTATGTGCTTCACACATAGTAAATATTTTAATATTCACAATAATCCAACAAGGTGAGTGCTATTATTCTGAACCTACGGAAAAGAAAATAGAAGCATAAAAGGTTAAATAAATCAACAATGTTACATTTCTAATAAATTGCAGAGCTGTGATTCAGAGCTAGGAGGTCTGATTCTGGAGTGAATGAATCTCTTAATCCCTATTGTATAGAAATTCTAACCTGATAGTAGCTACTTCTCTTCCTATCAATAAGGATCAAATTTAATACCCATTACCATGGACTCTAGTTGTGCCTACCAAGGTCAACCTTGCTTCTCCTCAAGCAGAAATTATTAATTAATTAATTTGTAGCTTTCCCTAACTGAAGCTTGAGATTAGTCAGATTTATATTCTTCGTGTAGGGGGTTAGTGAAAAACAGGATGACCCTCAATGAGATGGCTTGACACAGTGACTGCAACAGTGGGCTCAAACATAGCAATCATTGTGAGGACGATGCAGGATCAGGTAGGGTTTCCTTCTGTTGAACATAGGGTCCCTATAGTCGGAAATGACACGAGGGCACCTGTCTTGGTAATCTAGTGCCACTATAACAGAAATACCACAAGTGGATGGCTTTAACAAAGAGAAATGTAGTCTCTCACAGTCTAGTAGGCTACAAGTCCAAATTCAGGGTGTTAGCTCCAGGGGAAGGCTTTCTGTCTCTGTCAAGTCTGGAGAAAAGTCCACGTCATCAACTTTCCCTTGGTCTAGGAGCTTCTCTGTGCAGGAACCTCAGGTCCAAATGACACACTCTGCTCCTAACACTGCTTTCTTGGTGGTATGAAGTCCCCAACTTTCTTCTTGCTTCCCTTTCATTTTATCTCTTGTAAGATAAGAGGTGGTGCAGGCCACACCCCAGGGAAACTCCCTTTACATTAAATCAGGGATGTGACCTTAGTAAGGGTGCTACAATCCCACCCTAATCCTCTTTAACATAAAGTTACAATCACAAAATGGAGGACAACCACACAGTACTGGGAATCGTGGCCCAGCCAAATTGATACACACGTTTTTTGGGGGATGTAATTCAATCCATGACAGCACCTGGCAATAACAATCTTCTTGTTCTTTTTTAATACTAGTAAGTTTGCATTTATGGAAAGACCTTTCTTTTTAAAAGCATCACATTCCTTTTGTCAATACAATCTAAATTAAACATAAATCATTTGATAAGCAAATTAGAAACTAATCTTTGCATGCATTCTTATTCAAGTTTAAGTAAAAATTATATTTTTCCTTTATTACTGTTTAGATAACTTCATTTTATAAACTTATAGGTACATTCTGTCTTGTCTATTATATATTGAATATCTTTTGTAACATATTTTATTTTTTTCTGTCTTCAATCAAGACTTACTTGAATGATGATTTGAACATTGAAAAAATCCACACCATACCTACAGAATAGTCTTTCTATAGCATATCATTACAATATTTTATTAACCATTACGACATCTTCATGATCAAAAACATGATTTTAGTGGAGAGTGTTGCGTTCTGGATATTTGACATTCCCAGTCAATTTTGAGGGTCAATCTCTATGTTTTTGATAGAACACCTTATAAAATGTATTCAGAAAATTTAATAAACATAACTTTATATTTCCTTGATAACTTTCAACAGTAATAGCTGGTATTATCCCACAATAATATTTTATTGTGTTTTTGGCAAAAGTTTATACAGTAAGTTAGGCTCCCATTTGACAATTTCCACTTAAATTGTTCAGTTACATCAGTTACATTTATCACAATATGTGTTAACATTCCCTTTAATTGTGTTCTGTTTGTTCCATTTCCACTACTCTAGTTTCCCTGTCCCCTTTTCTTCTCATTTCTGTTTTTGAGTAATTGTTAACCTTTTACTCTCATACAGATGCTTTTTAACTAGAGAATCTATCTTATGAGTAATATTCTATATTTTGTGTGCCGCTCTGCTGTTTTGCTAAAAGGCGATCTCTGGGAATAGACTTGGTTCAAGGTTTAAAGAATATCCTAGTGCGATAGTCACAGGGAGTCCTCTATTCTCCACTGGTCCAGTTTGCCTGGCTTTTTTTTTTCTCTTTTTCTGAGAATTTGAGTTTTGTTCCATATATTTTTCCCATTTTTTTTCTGGGACCATCCATTGTGTCCCTGGGCAGAACAATCAGTGGTAGTAGCCAGGTGCAATCTAGTTTTTCTGGTCAGGGTAGATGAGGTTGTGGCTCTTACAGATTTGCTTCTTCTCTCTTGGTTATCTTCTTATTCTTTTGTTCCTGGCCAGTAAAGACCAATGTTTATGTCTTAGATTACCACTCCCAAGCTTATAAGGCTCCAGACGCTATTCACTTCACTAGGATGCAGAACATGATTTTTGTGAACTATTTTATGCCAGTTGACTGAGCTGTCTCGTGAAACTACGGTTCTAAGCCTTCAACCCCAGAAAACCAACCTTGGAAGTTGTTTGGTTATTATCTGTGGAATATCCATACTTGTCTCTTCAATGAATATGTGTGCCTGCACCCACCTATTTTTACTTATATACACAAATAGATACTTCTATTTACACCTATGTAAACACTTGTACCTGCACATATCCCTGTAGGTGTATGTTGTTGAACCAATAGCAGGGTGTTTTTATTACAGTGACTGTATCGTATGGTTTGATATCCAGGAGTGTGAGGCCTTCTGCTTTGTTCTTCAATATTGCTTTGGCTATTTGGGGTTTCTTTCCTTTCCAATAAAGTTGATCTCCATATAACGCTGATCATTAGTTTTTCATTTCAATAAAGAATATTGTTGATATTTGTGTTGGGATTGCATTGTGTCTGTAGATGTCTTTATGTAGAATTGACATTTTCCCTATTTTAATTCTTCAAATCCATGACTATGGATTGTCTTTCCATTTTTGCAGGTCTCTTTTAGTCTCTTGTAGTAGTGTTTTATAATTTTCATTGTATAGGTATATTATATCCCTGGTTAGGTTAATTCCTAGATATTTTATTGTTTTCGGTGCTATTGTAAATTGTATTGCTTTCTTAATTTCCTTTTTGGAATATTCCTTGTTAGTAGAGGAACCCAGTGGATTTTTTTGTGTTGATCTTGTACCCCGCAAAGTAGCTGAATCCTTCTATTAGTTCCAGCAACGTTCTTGTGGAATCTTCAGGGTTTTCTATGTATAAGGTCCTTTTATCTGCAAATATAGATAATTTTACTTCTTCCTTTTTCATGTGAGTACATATTGCTTCCCTTTCTCTCTTTATTGTTCTGGCTAGAACTTCCAGTACAATGTTGAATAAGAGTGATGATAATGAGCAACCTTGTCTTGTTCTTGTTCTCAAAGGGAAAGTTCTCAGCCTTTCTCCATTGAGTATAATGATGGTTATTGGTGTTGTACATATGTTCTTAATTATGTTGAGAAATCTCCCTTCTATCCCAAATTTGCTGAGATTTTTTTTTTAATCAGGAATTCGTGTTGAAATTTGTTGAATGCATTTTCTGCATTAGCTGATATGATCATATGGTTCTTTTCCTTTGTTTTATTTATGTGCTGGATTACATTGATTTTCAAATGTTGAACCAGCCTTGTAATCCTGCTTGATCATGATGTATGATTTTTTTTCATATGTTGCTGAATTCTGTTGGCATCTATGTTCATAAATGATATTGGTCTGTAATTTTCTTTCTTCTTCTTTATTTTTTGTGATGTCTTTGCCTGGCTTAGGTATCAGGGTTATGCTGGCTTCATAGAAAGAGTTGGGTAGTGTTCTTTCCTTTCCTATGTTTCTGAAGAGATTGAGTAGGATTGGTGTCAACTCTTTTCTAAATGTATACTAGAATTACCCAGTGTAGCCATTTGGTCCTGGACTTTGTTTTTTGTTGTTGGCAGTTTTTTGATGACACCTTCAATCTCTTTTGTAAAGGATCTGTTTAGATTTGGTCCTTCTGTTTGTGTTAGTTTAGGTAGGTAGTGTGTTTCTAGGAATTTTTTCATTTCACCTAGGTTTTCAAATTTGTTGGAGTACAATTTTTCATAGTAATCTATTATGATCTTCTTTATATCCATTGAATTTGTTGTAATACTGGCAACTTCATTTCTTAATTTAGTTAATTGCCTATTCCAGCTTTTTTCTTTTGTCAGTTCTTGTCAGTGGTTTGTCAATTTTTTTGATTCTCTCAAAGCACTGAATTCTAGTTTTGTTGATTCTTTCTTTGTTTTTCTCTTTTTATTTCATTTATTTCTGGCCTGATCTTTATTATTTCCTTTTTTTATTTTTTCCTGGTATCTTTCGCTTCTTTTGTTCTTCCTTTTCTATTTGTTCAAGTTGTTTGTTTAAATTATTGATTTTTGATCTTTTTTCTTTTTTGATGTAGGCATTTATTGTTATGAATTTTCTCTGAGTACTGTTTTTGCTGTGTCCCAAAGGTTTTGATATGTTGTGTTTTCATATTTTGTTTGATTCTAGGGATTTTTAAATTACAATATTGATTTTTTTCTATGACCCAATAATTTTTTTTTATAGTGTATTATTTAGTTTTCTGTGCGTTACTTTGTTTTTTTTTTTTTTTTTCCTGTTGTTGAGTTTTAGTTTCATACTGTTATGGTCAGAAAAGATGGTTTGTATAATTTCAATCTTTTTAAATTTGTTGAGACTTGTTTTGTATCCTAGCATATGGTCTATTCTAGGAAAAGATCCAGGCTTATTGGAGAAGAATGTGTATTGTTTGGATGCTGGGTGGAGAGTTTTACAAATGTCTGTTAATTTCAACTGACTTATGGTTTTATTTATCAGTGTCCTAGTGATCTTCTTTTTAGATGTTCTGTGCAGTGCGATTGATTACTTTTTTGTGGCCTTTCTAACCATTGTCTTGTAACTCCCACCCAGATGATTGGGCAGGACTGTGTGATAGGGTAATTGTGGCCCACCAAGAGGATTGGTCAGTTTTGCCTTAAAAGAGATCCAGTTCCAGAGCAGAGAGGAAGATCCTACCACCACCAAGGAAGAACAACCAGGAAAGAAGAGCATGTTGGGATCCCTGCACTGAGAAGCTCCTGGAAACAGAAGACTGAGATCAAGAGAGAGCAAGCTGTAACTCTGAAGACAGTAAGAAGTGGTGGCAGGAGAGACCCAGCACCAAGGAGAGAGAAATCGAGTGCCTTTGGGGGGAGGCCTAGGGCCAGGGAGAGGCGTGCTAGTGAGCACCCTTGGGAAGAGGATATTCTGATGAAAGAACTGTTTCCTGAGTGTTCCTGAGCCTGAATTTTAACTGCTACTTCCCTGATAAACCCCATAATCATGAATATGGTCTGTAAGTTCTGTGTGGCCATTACAAAGAATTACTGAACCCAGCAGAGAAATAGTGAGTGCTGTGCGAGGGACAGTTGGTGTCAGAATTAGTAAAGATGGTGGAGAGAGGAGGCTTATCTGGTCTCCACCTCACAGGAGTCAGCCTTGTGCTGCTGATCTTGGTTCCTCTTCCCCTGGTGGGGTTGGAGGAGGTCAGATACTGCCCCCAAGCTGTTTTTACTTTCTGCTTAGAATTGAAAGTAGTTTGTTGAAATCCCGTTGGAGTTGTCTATTTCTCCTTTTATATCAGTCAGTATTTGTTTCATGTATTTTGGAGCATTGCTGTTAGGTGCATATGTGTTTATAATTGTTATACCTTTTTACTGCATTAACTCTTTTATTATTATGTAATGTCCTTCTTTATCTCTTGTAATGGACTTTGATTTAAAGTCTATTGTATCTGTTATCAGTATTGCCACCCCTGCTCTTTTTTGTTTACTGCTTGCATGGAATATTTTCTCCATCCTTTTATTTTCAGTCTGTTTATAGCCTGCGGTCTAAGGTGTGTTTCTTGTAGACAGCAAAAGGATGGGTCATATTTATTATCCATTCTGCCACTTTCTGCCTTTTGCATGGGGCATTTAGACCATTTACCTTTAAGTTTATTACTAAAAATGAAGTGTCTACCTCATTCATTTTGCAATTTGTTTTTTTAGTATTTCATATCTTCGCTTTTTCATTTTGATTTTTCTGTTTTTGTTTGTACTTGGCTGCTTTCTTGTGTTGAACCTCTTTACGTTCTTCCTTCTTTTCTTCTGTGTATTTTTTTCTCATTGATTTCTTAGTGGTTATTACAGGTATTGCATTACTCAGCTTAAACAATTGTCACAATGTTCAACATTTAAACAACAGCTAACATACAACTTTAACATATTAAATCTAATCCTGATATGCTCCTCCCTCCCATCTTTGTTTTGGTTAGTTTATTTTAACATCATTGTACATCCTATATTTGATAAGTTTACTTATTTCTTACAACCTTGATGTTGTATGGCTATAGGATTTAATTATTGCGTTTATTCCCTGAAAATATCATATGCTTTGTTCTTATGGAGTATCTTTTGGAGATCTCTCTCTCTCTTATTTTTTATTTATTATATTTTTTCCCTGTGTATAGATTTGAGTATTTATTTAATGTTCTTGCCTTTCCATTTGAAGTACTCCCTTGAGTAATACTTGCAAAGCTGGCCTGGTAGTGGCAAATTCCAGAGCTTTTGTTTATATGAGAATGTCTTGATTTCTCCTTTGTTTTTGAATGACAACTTTGCTTAGTAAAGAACTCTTGGTTGGCAATTGTTTCCATTTAGTATTTTATATATATCACTTCACTGGCTTCTGGACTCTTGAGTCTCTGGGGAGAAATCCACACTGACTCTTATGGAGACCAGTGCTATGTTATTATGTTTTTCTCTTTCTTCTTTCAGAATTCTCTGCTTGTCTTTTGTTTTCAAGAATTTTATTTGAATATGGTGTGGAGCTGATCTTCTATTTGTTGTAATTGAGGTTTGTGTAGCTTCCTGTATTTGCAGGCTTGGTTCTCTGTTCAGTTCTGGTAAATTCTGATTATTTCTTGGAAAATTCTTTCTATGCCTTTATTGTCATCATGGTGTTCTGGGATTTCTACAATTCTGATGTTAGATTTCTTAATTGAAACCCATATTTCCATTTGGTATGTTCACTTTTCTTTGTTCTTTTCTCTTGTTTCTCTTGAGATTTGGTAAGTTCAGTTATTTTGTCTTCTAGTTCATTTATTCTGTCTTCTATCCATTTGACTCTATTGCTGAGTATTTCTCTTGCCTTTTCTAATTCAGTCGCTTTATTCTTCAGTTCCACTAGTTCTCTCTCTTTTTTAAAAAATTTCCTTGCTAAGTCTTTCATTTTATTTCTCCATTTATTTCCTGATCTCTGCTAGTTTGTTTTCTGTATACTTTTTGCTTTCTTTAAATATATGTAGCACCATAGTCTGAAAATTTTCAATTTTTTCCATTTGTCTGGCCTCTATAGGAGAAATTTCCTCTTCTTCATATTTTTCTTTTATCATTTTTCTCTTGTAACTTTGTGTTTTCAGACTCTTTTGTTGAAATTGGGCTGTTTAGTTATTGTTTATTTTTAATAAGTTAAATTCTGTTTTCTGATTTTCACAGGAAAATTTTCTGATTGAGAGCCCTGGCAGTGCAGTGGTCAAGTGATTGGCTGCCTACTGAACGGCCTGCCGCCTGAACCCACAAGCTGCTCCATGGGAGAAGGATGTGTGAGTCTGTCTCCTCAAAGACTCACAGCCTCAGAACCCCACAGGGCAGCTCCATTCTGCCCCACAGGATTGTTATAAGTCAGAGTCAACTCGATGGCAGTGTGATTGTGTATTCTCTTAAGAACCACTAGAGGACATTCTTGTCATTTTTTTTTCTTTTCAGCACTGATTCTGAAGTTCTGGAAGTTTGATCCCTGGAATTCAATACGCATATGTGGGTGGTTCTTAGCAGGTTGCAGACTCTGACATAAGCAGTGGTGCGTGGCTTTCCCATGGTGAAGGTGGGAGCTCCCTATGTCTTTCCCTCATGGATGCTCCTGCACAGGTTCTCCCATAGTGCCCTGCTGTGGGCAGGGAGCCAGCCATTTCCCTCTGTGTTGCTCCTATAAAGTATTCCCAACTCCCTTGTGCACTCACAGCTCCTCCCAGTCCCAGTGCCTATCTGTTCTGGGCCTCAGAGAGATTCAACAGCATTCTCACTCCCTCCCAATTGCATGGCCCATGAACTCCTATGGCCAATCAGTATCACCTTAAAGATCAGGCTAAACTTCAGATAAGTAAAGCACTATTGAAGAAGAAGACTAAGGTAGGAGGACTCACACTAGCTGACCTCAGAACCTACTATACAGCTACGACAGTCAAAACAGCCTGGTACTAGTACAATGACAGATACATTGACCAATGGAACAGAATTGAGAACCCAGATGTAAATCCATCCAGCTATGGTCAACTGATCCTGAACAGGGGCCCAGAGTCCATCAAATGGTGAAGAGACAGTCTTTTTAATAAATGGTACTGGCAAAACTGGATGTCCATCGGCAAAAAAATGAAACAACACCCAAGCCTCACACCATATACAAAAACTAATTCAAAATGGATCAAAGACCTAAATATAAAGCCAAAAACTATAAAGTTCATAGAAGAAAAAATAGGATCAATGCTAGACGCCCTAAAACATGGCATTAACAGGGTACAAACCATAACCAACAACACACAAACTCTAGAAGATAAGCTAGATAACTGGCTTCTTCGAAAAATTAAACAGTTATGCACATCAAAAGACTTCACCAAAAGAGTAAAAAGAGAACCTACAGGTTGGGAAAAAATTTTTGGACAACACAAGTCACACAAAGTTCTAATTTCTAAAACCTACAAGAAAATCCAACACCTCTATGAAAGAAGACAAATAATTCAATTAAAAAATCGGCAAAGGAAATGAAACAGACGCTTCAACAAAGAAGAGGTTCAAGCAGCCAACAGACACATGAAGAAATGCCTGTGATCACTAGCCATTAGAGAAATGCAAATCAAAGCCACAATGAGATAACATCTCACCCCAGCATTACTGGTACTAATCAACAAAACTGGAAATAAATGTTGGAGAGGTTGCAGGAAGATTGGAACTGTTATGTACTGCTGCTGGGAATACAAAATGATACAACCATTTTGGAAAACTATATGGCACTTCCTTAGAAAGTAAGAAATAGAGATACCATATGAGCCAACAATCCCAATCCTAGGAATATATCATAGAGGAATAAGAGCCGTCACACGAATAGACGTACACACACTCAGGTTCATTGTGGCATTGTTCACAATAGCAAAAAGATGGAAACAACCTAGATGCCCATCAACAGATGAATGGATAAACAAACTATCATACATACACACAATGGAGTATTATGCAAAGATAAAGAACAATGATGAATCTGCAAAGCAGCTCATAACATGGATGAAACTGGAGGACATTATGCTGAGTGAAATAAGTCAATCACAAAAGGACAAATATTGTATGAGACTACTACTGTAAAAACTCATGAAAAGTTTTATACACAAAAAGGAACAATCTTTGATGGTTATGAGGGAGAGGAGGGGTAGGGGGAACACTAAATAGACAATAGATAAGTGATAACTTTGGTGAAGGTTAAACAGTACACAATACAGGGGAAGCCAACACAACTTGTACAAGGCAAGGCCATGGAAGCTCCAGAGACACATCCAAAATCCCTGAGGGACTGAATTGCTGGGCGGAGCGCTGTGGGGACTATGATCTTGGGGAACATCTAGCTCAATCTTCATAACATAGTATATAAAGATAATGTTCTACATTCTACCTTGGTGAGTAGCATCTGGGGTCATAAAAGTCTGTCAGCAGCCATCTAAGATACTGCACTGGTCTCACCCCTTCAAGAGCAAGGGAGAATGAAGAAACCAAGATTCAAGGGAAAGATTAGTCCAGAGGACTAATGGACCACAACTACCATGGCCTCCACTAGACTGAGTCCAGTACAACTAGATGGTGCCCGACTACCACCACTAACTACTCTGACAGGGATCACAACACAGCGTCCCAGACAGAGGTGGAGAAAAAAGTAGAACAAAATTCTAACTCACAAAAAAAGACCAGACTTACTGGTCTGACAGAGACTGGAGAAACCCCAAGAGTATGGCCCCAGGACACCCTTTTAGCTCAGTAATGAAGTCACTCCTGAGGTTCACCCTTCAGCCAAAGATTAGACAGGCCCATAAAGCAAAATGAGACTAGTGGGGCACAACAGCCCAGGGACAAGGACTAGAAGGCAGGAGGGGACAGGAAAGCTGGTAATAGGGAACCCATGGTCGAGAAGGGAGAGTGTTGACACATTGTGGGATTGTTTACCAATGTCAGAAAACAATATGTGTAGTAACTGTTTAATGAGAATCTATTTGCTTGATAAACCTTTATCTAAAGTACAATAAAAAAAATTAAAAAAAAACTCAGGCTACGTTTCCACAGTTTAGCTCCCTTTCTGTCTTCCCTGTTTAGGGTGTTTCCCATCATTGTCCCAAAATGGCTGTATTGAGCCAGTGCTCCAGATGTTAGCAGGAATGTTCTCCCAGCTTCTGTGCCATCCCCGCTCCTCCTGTCCCCCACTTCTGGACTTACCCCAACTCTCCAACACTTCAGCTGCCATCCGGAGTTCTGAGGTCTCAGTCTGTGCTCCTTTTTATTCCTTGTTCAGTAGGTCAGTTGCTGGGGGGTAAATAGGAGCATCCACTCTTGCCCAGCCTCCTCCTATACTATAATGTCTTAAAGGGATATTGAGTATCTCTGGGTTGAGCTTTCATTTCATTTAAAGTCTCAGGGCATCTGAGCTCCTTTTATAGATGTTTTTCTCTGTACTCATTGAGGCCTCTAAGCTGTTGTGCTACCACTGTAGTTGAGTCTCCTCTTCAAGAACCCCAACTTTTCTAATCTACATTGACTTTTGCTGTTTCCTCCCTCTTATATTTTCTCTCATCCCTTCACTATAATTTTATAGCCCCTTCTTCACCAATGTTGAATTTGAGGAACAAACTTTATTTATGACCCCAAATCAATGTTTAATAAAGTAGGAATGATGAGAAGGTTCTGAAGTGTTTCCAGAGCTGTGAGATGTATAAAATTACCAGGTCAGCTGATTTTACTGCCTGCCTTGCTGCCTGTAACTTCTCATCTCTCTTGCTTTTTTCACTGCACTACAGACAATATTTAGCACGACTGGCCACGGCCTCTTTCTGGAAACTCCAATGAACCACTGGCTTTTCTCTACGAAGTACTGATACAGCATAGTGTAGTGGCTAAGCATTTAAGCTCTGAAACAAATCTCTTTTATTTGAAGCCTAATGTTGCCACTCACTGTATGGTTTCAGAATTTGTTTAGTTTGTTTCAGAGTCCCAAATATGTAAACTTGGGATGATGATAAGAATGATGTTAGATAATTTGCATTGTTCCTTGGATTAAATAAATTAATCATGGCCAGGAATCAGAATAATAACTTGCACCCATTAAATCTATTGTCATCAAGTTGATTCTGACTCATGGCACCTCCATGTGTTACAGAGTAGAACTCCATAGGGTTTTCTTGGGTGTAATCTTAACAGAAGCACTTCGCAAGGCCAATCTTCTGTGTAACTGGCACACTAAGGTCTATTTAAATGTTAGTTATTGTTGTTAATTTTATGCTCATTCCTCTCTCTCTTTTGCTACATATTCTCTCTTTGCCTTCTAAATGTTTGTAGTGTTACATGATTATATTTCTGGACACTTTCTCTTCTTTATCTGTACACTGTTCCTAGGGAACTTCATTAAGACTTATGTGTTTAAATATCATCTATGTGTTGATAACTTCTAATGTTATTTTTAATAATCTGTACCACAGTTTATGGAGATTATTATCTTTTGTGTGTTCAAAGATCCTCTTTACTTCATTCCCGTCCTCCAAAATAGGTGACATTGGATTGTGTTTTATGTGCCTTTTGTGTTTTTCAAAAATATTATTCTTCTTTCTTAAATTTTTTTTATTGTACTTTAGGTGAAGGTTTACAGAACAAATAGTTTTTCATTAAAGATTCAGTACACATATTGTTTTATAACATTGGTTAACAACCCCAAGACATGTCAATACTCTCCCTTCTCGAACTTGGAAGACGTTTTTTTTGGTGAAAATATACATAGCCAAAGTTACACCATTTCAAAAGTTTCTACAAGTACAATTCAGTGACATCGATTACATTCTTTCAGTTGTGCTGCTAGTCTCACTATCCTTTTCCAAATTATTCCATCACCATTATCTTCAACTCACTGCCCTCTAGGCTTCCCATCAAACTTTTGAATTGCTGTTGTCAATTTGAGCTCACATAAATAATTCTTTTTTTCAATTTTTTGTACCTTACATGAAGGTTTGAAGAACAAATAGTTTCTCATTAAACAGATAGTACACATATTGCCCTATGACAATGGTTAACAACCCCATGACATGTCAACACTGTCCCTTCTCAACCTTGGGTTGCCTGTTACCAGCTTTCCTGTCCCCTCCTGCCTTCTAGTCCCTGTCCCTGGACTGCTGTGCCTCATTAGTCCCGTTTTGTTTTATGAGGCTGTCCAATCCCCAGTTGAATGGTGAACTTCGGGAGTGACTTCACTACTGAGCTAAAAGGGTGTCCGGGGGCCATACTCTCAGGCTTTCTCCAGTCTGTCAGGCCAGTAAATCTGGTCTTTTTTTGTGAGTTAGAATTTTGTTTTACATCCTTTTCCAGCTCTGTCCAGGACCCTCTATTGTGATCCTGGTCAGAGCAGTCAGTGGTGGTAGCCGGACACCATCTAGCTATACTGGACTCAGTCTGATGGAGGCCATGGTGGCTGTGGTCCATTCATCCTTTGGACTAATCTTTTCCTTGTATCCTGTTCTCTTCATTCTCCCTTGCTCCTGAGGGGGTGAGACCAGTGGAGTATCATAGATGGCTGCTCACAGGCTTTTAAGACCCCAGATGCTACTCACCAAGGTAGAATGTAGAACATTGTCTTTATAAACCATGTTATGCCAATTGGGCTAGATGTTCCCCGAGACCATGGGCCCACAGCCCTCCACCCTGCATTTCAGTCCCTCAGGGAGTTTGGATGTGTCTCTGGAGCTTCCATGACATTTCCTTGTACAAGTTGTGCTGGCTTCCCCAGTACTGTGTACTATCTTACCCTTCATAAAAGTCACCACTTATCTATTGTCCATTTAGTTCCCCACCCACCCCTCCCATCCCTAGTGACCAACAAAGATTGTTTCTTTTTGTGTATAAACTTTTACATGAGTTTTTACAGTAGAGGTCTCATACAACATTTGTCTTCTTCTGATTGACTTATTTCATTCAGCATAATGTCCTCCATTTTCATCCATGTTATGAGATGCTTCACAGGTTCATCATTATTCTTTATCTTTGCATAATACTCCATTGTGTGTATGTATGATAGTTTGTTTATCCATTCATCTGTTGATGGGCATCTAGGTTGTTTCCATCTTTTTGCTATTGTGAACACTGCTGCAATGAATATGGTTGTGCATATCTCTATTTGTGCGACGGCTCTTATTTGTCTAGGATATATTCCTAGGTGTGGGATTGCATTTTGTAGTGCTTTTTTTTTGTGGGGCTGAAGTTTTCTTTGTTCCTCTTACTCTCCTGTGCTGAGTTCCTTTTGTTTGTGGACTTTTTTTCATTACTTTTTTTTTTTGTACGTTTTGTTTTTACTGAGACTGTATGTTTTTCTTCTTTATTCTGATGAGTAGATTTGTTAACTTTCTTTGTGGTAACCTTTAAATTTACTCTTATCTTCCTAGATTTGAACCAGTCTATTATTACTTGGTATCACCTTGCCCTTCTCTCCATTAGAAGGTTCTATACTACACTGTTTATTCCCTCTTCTATTGTTCTGATGCTGTTGTCATTTACACATTAACCTCTCTGGTTCCCTGTTGTAATTCTTTTGGTTTTGCAGAGTCCTTAAGAGTTCATTTCCTAGGTTGATATCTGGCTAGTACAATCCTATATCCTATATTCAGCCTGTGGTCTGATGTTGTTAGTTCTCAGATCAAAAGACTCCCTTTAATAAGTCTTGTAAATTTGGTTTGGATTTTACATAGTCCCTTAATTTCTGTTTATCTAGAAATGACCTAATCTCACCATCATATTTGAACGAGAGTTTTGCAGGGTATATTGCTCTTGGCTGGCAATCTTTTTCTTTCAAGGTTTTATACATGTCATCCATTGTCTTCTTGCCTGCATGATTTCTGCCAAATAATCCGAGCTTAGTCTTATTGCTTCTCCTCTGTATGTGACTTCTTGTTTTTCATGAGCTCCTCTCAGGATTCTTTGTTTGTCTTTGGTTTTATCGAGAGTGATTATGATATGCCTTGGTGAATTTGTTTTGAGGTCTATCCTATATGGGGCTCGTTGAGCTTCTGGGATGGTCAGCTTTTCATCTTTCATGATATTTGGAAAGTTTTCTATCAGCAGTTCTTCAATGATCCTCTCTGTGTTTTCTGCTTTCTCCCCCTGTTCTGAACTCCAGTCACTCCCAGATTTTTGATTTTGATTGCATTCCACATAATTCTCAGGGTTTTGTCATTTTTCTTCATTCTTTTTTCTGATTTTTCCTCAGAGTTGTAACCAAGGTTTTGTCCTCAATTTCACTGATCCTATCTTCCATTGTTTCAAGCCTGTTCCTCAGCCCTTCTATGACACTGTCCATTTCTGAAATATTGTTGTTTATCTTTTGGATTTTTAATTGTTTTTTTTTAATTTTTATTTTATTCTACTTCAGGTGAGGGCTTACGGAACAAATAGTTTCTCATGAAACAGTAGTACACATGTTGTTTTATGAAATTGGTTAACAACCCCACAACATATTAACCCTCTAACTTCTCAACCTTTTTATTTGGTGAAAATACACGTAGCCAAAGATACACCGTTTCAAAAATCTCTACATACACAGTTCAGTGACATTGACTACGCTCTTCAAATTGTGAGGTTATTCTCACTTAAGATGAAGGCTTACAGAATAAAATAGTTTCTCATTTAACAGTTACTAGAAATGTTGCCCTATGACAATGGTTAACAATCTCACAACATATCAACAATATCTTTACTCAACCTTGGGTTCTCTATCACCAGCTTCCTTGTCCCCTTCTGCCTTCTGGCCCTTGTCAGTGGACTACTGTACCTCATTAGTCTCATTTGGTTTTACGGGGCTGTCCACTCCCAGGCTGAACAGTGAACCTCGAAAGTAACTTCACCACTGAGCTAAAAGGGTGTCTGGGGGCCATACTCTCGAGGTTTCTCCAGTCTCTTGTAGGCCAGTAAATCTGGTGTGTTTTTTTTGTGAGTTAGAATTATGCTCTACATCCTTCTCCGGCTCTGTCCAGAACCCTCTGTTGTGATGCTGGTCAAAACAGTCAGTGGTGGTAGCCGGGCACCATCTAGCTGTACTGGACTCAGTCCGGTGGAGACCTTGGTAGCTGTGGACAATTAGTCCTTCAGACTAATCTTTTCCTTGTATCCTGTTCTCTTCATTCTCCCTTGCTCCCAAAGGGATGAGACCAGTGGAGTATCTTAGATGGCCGCTTACAGGCTTTTAAGACCCCAGACACTACTCACCAAGGTAGAATGTAGAGCATTGTCTTTATAAGCTGTGTCATGACAATTGAGCTAGATGTTCCCCAAGACCATGGTCCCTACAGCCCTCCGCCCAGCAATTCTGTCCCTCAGGGAGTTTAGATGTGTCTATGGGGCTTCCATGCCCTTTCCTTGTACAAGTTGTGCTAGTTTCCCCTGTATTGTGTACTGTCTCACCCTTCAGCCAAGATACCACTTATCTATTGCCTGTTTAGTATTCCCCCCCCCCCCACTCCTCCCATCTCTGGTAACCAACAAAGATTGTTACATTTTGTGTGGGAACTTTTTCATGGGTTTTTACAACAGAGGTCTCATACACTATTTGTCCTTTTGTGATTGACTTATTTCACTGAGCATAATGTCCTCCAGTTTCATCCATGTTATGAGATGCTTCACAGATTCATTGTTCTTTCTCGTTGCATAGTACACCATTGTGCGTATGTACCATAGTTTGTTTATCTCTTCATCTGTTGATGGGCATCTAGGTTGTTTCCATCGTTTTGCTATTGTGAACAATGCTGCCATGAACATAGGTGTGCATATTTCTATTCGAGTGACGACTCTTATTTCTCTAGGATATATTCCTAGGAGTGGGATTGCTGGATCGAATGGTATGTCTATTTCTAGCTTTCTGAGGAAGCACTATATCATTTTCCAAAATGGTTGTATCATTTTGCATTCCCACCAGCAGTGCATAAGAGTTCCCATCTCCCCGCAGCCCCTCCAACATTTGTTATTTCCAGTGGTTTTCATTTGTGCCAGTAATGCCGGGGTGAGAAGGTATCTTATTATAGTTTTAATTTGCATTTCTCTAATGGCTAGTGATCATGAGCATTTTCTTATGTGGCTGTTGGCCATTTGAATGTCTTCTTCGGTGAAGTGTCTGTTCATTTCCTTTGCCCATTTTTTGATAGGATTCTTTGTCTTTTTGTTGTACAGGTGTTGGACTTTCCTGTAGATTATGGAGATTAGATCTTTGTCTGACTTGTACTGTCCAAAAATTTTTTCCCTGTCTGTAGGATCACTTTTTACTCTTTTGGTGAAGTCTTTTGAAGAGCATAGGTGTTTGATTTTTAGAAGATCCCAGTTATATAGCTTATCTGTTGGGGTTTGTGCGTTGATGGTTATGGTTTGTATCCTGTTAATGCCATGTATTAAGGCCTGAAGTGTTGGTCCTATTTTTTCTTCTATGAACTTTATACTTTTAGGCTTTCTATTCAGGTCTTTGATCCATTTTGAAGGAGTTTTTGTATACAGTGTGAAGTATGGGTCCTGTTTCATTTTTTTACAGATGGATATCCAGTTTTGCCAGCACCGTTTGTTAAAAAGACTGTCTTTTCCCCATTTGATGGATTCTGGGCCCTTGTCAAAGATCAGGTGACTGTAGGTGGATAGATTTACATCTGGATTCTCAATTCTGTTCCATTGGTCAACGTATCTGTCATTGTACCAGTACCAGGCTGTTTTGACTACTGTAGCTGTATAGTAGGTTCTGAAGTCATGCAGTGTGTGTCCTCCAACTTTATTCTTCTTCTTCAGTAGTGCTTTACTTCTTCGGGGCTTCTTCCCTTTCTATATAAAGTTAATGATTAGTTTTTCCATCTCTTTGAAGAACGTTGTTGGTATTTGGATTGGTATTGTGTTGTATTTGTAAATTGCTTGGGGTAGAATTGTCATTTTCACAATGTTGAATCTGCCTTTGCATGAGCATAGTATGTTTTTCCATTTACGTAGATCCCTTTGGGTTTCTTGCAGTAGTGTTTTGTAGTTTTCTTTGTATAGGTCTTTTACATCCCTGGACAGATTTAGTCCTAAGTATTTTATTTTTTTAGGGGCTATTGAAAATGGTATTGTTTTCCTGATTTTCTTTTCATCGTTCTCCTTACTGGTGTATAGGAATCCAGCTGATTTTTGAATGTTTATCTTGTATCCTGCTAGTCTGCTGAATCTTTCTATTAGTTCCAGTCGATTTCTCATGGAATCTTTAGGGTTTTCTATGTATAGTATCATATCATCTGCAAACAGGGACAGTTTAACTTCTTCATTACCAATTTGGATGCCCTTTATTTCTTTTTCTTGCCTTACTGCTCAGGCTAGAACTTCCATCACAATGTTAAATAGGAGTGGTGATAAAGGGCATCCTTGTCTTGTTCCTGTTTCCAAGGGGAATGTTTTCAGCCTCTCTCTGTTAAGAATGATGTTGGCCGTTGGTTTTGCATAGATACCCTTTGTTATGTGAGAAATTACCCTTCTATACCTATTTGATTGAGAGTTTTTATCAGGAATGGGTGTTGGACTTTGTCAAATGCCTTTTCTGTGTCAATTGAGATGATCATGTGATTCTTTTCTTTGCTTTTATTTATGTGGTGGATTACGTTGATTGATTTTCTAATGTTGAACCATCCTTGCATACCTGGTACAAATCGTACTTGGTTGTGCTGTATGATTTTTTTGATATGATGCTGAATTCTATTGGCTAGAATTTTCTTCAGAATTTTTGCATCTATATTCATGAGAGAGATTCGTCAGTAATTTTCTTTTTTTATGATATCTTTTCCTGGTTTTGATATCAGCTTTATGCTGGCTTCATAGAATGAATTTGGAAGTGTTGCTTCCTCTTCTATGCTCTGAAATAGCTTGAGCAGTACTGGTACAAGCTCATCTGTAAATGTTTTGTAGAATTCTCCAGTGAAGCCATCTGGGCCAGGGATTTTTTTGGTTGGGAGTTTTTTTTATTACCTTTTCAATCTCTTCTCTTGTTATGGGTCTGTTCAGATTTTCAAAATCACTTTTTTGTAGTTTGGGTAGGCCGTGTGTTTCTAAAAATTTATCCATTTCCTCTAGGTTTTCGAATTTATTGGAATATAGTTTTTCATAATATTCTGTTATAATCCTTTTTATTTCATTTGGGTCTGTTGTAATGTCCCCCATTTCATTTCTTATTTGGATTATTTGTGTCCTCTCCTGTTTTTCTTTTGTCAGTCTGGCCAGTGGTTTGTCGATTTTGTTGATTCTTTCAAAGAACCAGCTTTTGGTTTTGTTGATTGTTTCTGTTGTTTTTCTGTTCTCTATTTCTTTTATTTCTGCTCTGATCTTTACTATTTCCTTTCTTCCAGTGATTGTGGGCTTTTTTTGCTGTTCTCTTTCTATTTGTTTGAGTTCTGTAGTTAATGTTTTGATTTTGTCCCTTTCTTCTTTTTTGATATGTGCATCTATTGCTATAAATTGTCCTCTGAGGACTGCCTTTGCTGTGTCCTAAAGGTTTTGGTATGATGTGTTTTCTTTCTCATTAGATTCTAGGAATTTTTTGATTCCATCTCTGATTTCTTCTATTACCCAGTGATATGTAAGCAGGGTATTATTCAGTTTCCATGTAGTCGATTTTTTTTCCTTGCTCTTTCTATTGTTAATTTCTACCTTGATGGCATTGTGGTCAGAGAAGATACTTTGAATTATGTCAACATTTTGGATCTTGTTGAGGATTGCTCTGTGGCCTAAGATGAGGTCTATTCTGGGGAATACTCCATGTGCATTGGAAAAGAATGTGTACTTTTCAGTGGTTGGATACACTTTGCTATATATGTCTATGAGGTCAAGTTGGCTGATTGTGCCCTTTAGGTGTTCTGTATCTTTGCTGAGTTTCTTCTTGGTTGTTCTGTCCTTTACTGAGAGTGGTGTGTTGAAGTCTCCTACTATTATTGTGGAACTGTCAATTTCTCTTTTCAGTGTTGTTAGAGTTTGTTTTATGTATTCGGGAGCCGTGTCATTGGGTGTGTAGATGTTTATTATGGTTATGTCTTCATTATGGATCATCCCCTTAATCTTTATATAGTGTCCTTCTTTGTCTTTTATGGTAGATTTTGTTTTAAAGTCTATTTTATCTGAGATTAGAATTGCTACCCTTGCTCTTTTTTCTTAGTTGTTAGCTTGATATATTTTTTTTCAACCTTTGATTTTTAAAAATTCACATCTTTGTTTCTAAGGTGTGTCTCTTGTAGACAGCATATTGATGGATCCTGTTTTCTTATCCATTCTGTCACTCTCCGTCTCTTTATGGGTGCATTGAGTCCATTTACATTCAGTGTAAGTATTGATAGATGTGAGTTTTTTGCTGTCATTTTGTAGTGGTTTTTTTTTTTTTTTTTTGTGGTGCTGAAATTTTCTTTGTTCTTCTTACTCTCGTATGCTGAGTTACTTTTGTTTGTGGTTTTTTTTTTCAGTTCTTTTGTTTTTGTGTTTTTTGTTTCTGCCGAGACTTTATGTTTTTCATCTATATTTTTATGAGTTGGTTTGTTAACTTTCTTTGTGGTTACTGTGAATTTTACCCTTATCTTTCTAAGTTTGAAGCATTCTACCATTACTTGGTATTGCCTTGCCTTCCTCTCCATTATAAGGTTCTATACCTATGCCATTTATTCTCTCTTTCATTGTTTTGATGTTGTTGTCATTTAGTGATTAACTGCTCTGATTCTCTGTTGTATTTCTTTCGATTTTGGATAGTACTCAAGAGTTCATTTCCTAGATTGTATCTGGCTCATATGATCCTGTGTCCTGGGTTCTGCCTGTGATCTGAAGTTGTTTGTCCTGAGATCGAGGAACTCCCTTTAATAATTCTTGTAAATTCAGTTTGACTTTTACATATTCCCTTAATTTCTGTTTATCTGGAAATGACCTAATTTCACCATCAAATTTGAACGAGAGTTTTGCAGGATATATTATTCTTGGCTGACAATTTTTTTCTTTCAAGATTTTATATATGTCATCCCATTGCCTTCTTGCCGTCATGGTTTCTGCCGAATAAACTGATCTTAGTCGTATTGTTTCTCATCTGTATGTGACTTCTTGTTTTTCATGAGCTGCTCTCTGGATTATTTGTGTGCCTTTGGTTTTGGCGAGTGTGAATATGATATGCCTTGGTGATTTTCTTTTGGGGTCTCCTCTGTATGGTGTTCGTTGAGCTTCTTGGATGGCCAGGTTTTTATCTTTCATGATATTGGGGAAGTTTTCTGTCAGCAGTTCCTCAATGATCCTCTCTGTGTTTTCTATTTTTTCCCCCATTATGGAATGCCAATCACTCGTAAATTTTTGCTTTTCATTGTGTCCCACATAACTCTCAGGGTCTCTTCATTTTCCTTTGTTCTTTTTTTCTGAGTTTTCCTGAAACAGAGTTGTATCCAAGTGTTTGCCTTCAATTCCACTGATCCTGTCTTCCACTGTTTCAAATCTGCTTCTCAGCCCTTCTATGACATCATCCATTTCTGAAATCTTGTTGTTTATCTTTTGGATTTTTAAATGTTGTTTTTGTATAATTTCTAGTTGTGAATTTATTTTGGCATTTTGTTCCTGCATCATCTTCCTGAATTCTTCCAATTTTTTGTCTGTATTTTCCATGAATTTGTCTATTTTTTCCTCATGTTTGTCAGCTTTTTGCCTCTGTTCTTGGAGAATTCCGAGTATTAGAGATTTGAATTCCCTATAAGGTAGTTCTAGTGCATTTTCTTCCACAGGAGAGTCATCTGGTGTTTTATTTTTGACCCTTACTGGAACTATTCTGTCCTGTTTTGGTAAATGTTTTGATATTGTCTGCTGTTTTCAGGTCATTCAGTAGTTATTTTTCTCATTTATTGATTGTAGATTTGTTTGTATTATCCCCTTTTTAAAAAAAAAAAAATTGACTATGTCTGTGTGTTCTTTGTTGTTTGCTCATGTGTGCACGCAATACTTTTTGCCTCCTTCTTCAACTGGCAGGGTCAGTCACTCAGATATGGTATAGCAGGGCAGGTCTAGCTGAATAGGAGTTACTGGGATGGGTTGTTTGTGGCACTTACTACAGGCCACCAGGGTGGGCCAGTAATCAGTGTAGGGCATGTTCCAGTAGGCGGTGCCTGTGCTGCTTGGTGGTGTGATGTCAAGCGCTTGGTGCAGTTAGGCAGGATGCAGCGGGGAGATTGTTATGTGTGGAGCTAAGATGGATATGGGAGAGTGGAGAGAGGAACAGGAGCCAAAAACATACAAACAAACAAAAAAGAATGCTAGGGGAGCTTGCCGTTGGAATGGAGAGATGAGAGACTATGAAATGGAGAAAAACAGAAAGTGGAAGAAGAAGAAAAGAAAAGAATGAATAAATAAAAATCAGAAAGGTTAAAGAACTGCAAAGTTTCCAGTGATCCCACCGATGCAGCTGTGAGGTCTGGGGAAGTAGCTCTCAGTTGTTGCAGTGCAGCCTGGCTAGAAGGCATGGAGGTATACAATGCCTGGTATTCAGGGATCAGAAAAAGAAGGAAGATATAGAGAGAAGAGAAACTGAGCAATGAAGAAAGATAAAAAGGGGAAAAAAGGGAAAAGAAAACAAGACAAATTAAAAAAAAAAAAAAAAGAATAAGTAAGGCCCCCGAAAAAAGAGAAAAGAAAAAAGGGCTCCCACTCAAGAAAAGGAAAAGAAAACAGAAAAACAATTCAAAACAAACAAACTAACAAAAGCCCTGGGATCCCACCAGTGCGGTAGCCCAGACTGGGAAGCAGCTCCACACTCGAATGGAGCTCTGCAGCTCCTCAGGAAGAAGCAAAGATGGCGCATGGAGCCAGGCACTCGAGCGAAAGGAGGGGGAGCTGGCGAGAGGCAAGCAAGAAATCAAAAGAAGTAGGAAAAAAAAAAAAGCAACACCAGCAGCCAACAAATGGCACTCAGAGAGCCAGCTAGTGAGGGCTGGTGTTTCTGGACAAGAGACTGTGTCCACGGGAAGCAGAGGAGGCCAAGTGTGGGTGAAGAAGCATAGAGAGTAGGAAAGCATATATCAGAAATTGCCGGCGCTCTGGAGCCCATCAGGAAGAAGCAAAGATGGCGCACGGAGCCATGCACTCGAGTGAAAGGAGGGGGAGGTGGCGAGATGCAAGTGAGAAATCAAAAGAAGCAAAAAAAAGAAGCTACACTAGCAGCCAGCAAATGGCACTCAGAGAGCCGCCAGCTTGGGTGTGTGGAATCCAAGCAGCTGGCGCTTCCCGGTCAAGAGACCATGGCCACGGGAAGCAGGGGAGGCTAAGCAGGGGTGAAGAGGGGTGGGGAGTGGGAAAGCACACACCGTAAATTACTGGTTGTTTTGTCTCCCGCTGGACGCTCCGTGAGGCTGCTTTCTCATACCCCTGTTTGCTGGTCTCCAGTAGAAGTCCAAGATGGTAGATCCGTGCTGCTTTATCTGGTAGGGGACCTCTGTATGAATCTCTCCTCGCTTTCCTTTCTCTGTCAGTTTTCTCACTCCATTTGGTGCTTAGCTGAGTTCTTTATCTCTTCATTTGATGTTTTAGGGTTTCAGGATTGTTGTATTCTCTGTTCGGCTTAGTTTTTTGGATCTTTGCTGTGGAGGGACGTCGTGGTGTTTCTGCCTAGAGCGCCATTTTGCTGGAACTCTGTAATTGTTGTTTTTGTATGAGTTCTAGTAGCAAATTTATTTAGCATTTTGTTCCTGTATTATTTTCTTGAATTCTTCCTTTTTTTGTCTCTATTTTCCATGAATTTGTCTATTTTTTCCTCATTTTTGTGTGCTTTTTGCTTCAACTCTTGGATAATTCTGAATATTAGAGATTTGAATTCCCCGTCAGTTAGGTCTAGTGCCTTTTCTTCTACTGGAAGGTCATCTGGTGTTTTATTGTGGACGCCTACTGGAACCATCTTGTCCTGTTTTTGTAAACATTTTGATATTGTCTACTGTCTTCTGGACATTCAGTGGTTATTTTCCTCATTTATTGATTGTAGATTTGTTTGTTTCATCCTGTGCTTTTTTTTATTTGGTTATGTCTGAGCAGGTGGGCTGCACGTTCTTTGTTGATTGCTCATCTGTGGGCATGATACTTTTCACCTCTGTCTCCAATGGGCAGGATCAGTCACTCAGGTATGGTACAGCAGGTCAGGTACAGCTGAAGGGGAGTTGCTAGGACGAGTTGTTTGTGTCATGTACCAGGGCTGACAGTGCAGACTGGGAATCAGTGTAGGGAAGGTTCCAGTAGGCCATGCCTGTGCTGCTTGGGAGTGTGATGTTCAGCGCATGGTGCAATTAGGCAGGAAGGAGGGAGTAGATTGTGATGTGTGGAGCTAAGATGGGTATGGGAAAGAAGAGAGAGAGGAGGGAGGAACAGGAGCCAAAAAGGTACACACAAACAAAAAAGAGTGCTAAGAGAGGTTGCTATTGGAATGGAGAGATGAGAGACTGAGAAATGGGGGGAAAAAAATGAAAAGAAAAAAAGAAAAAAACGAATAAATCGAGAGACTGGAAATGAAGAAAGAGGAAAAGGGAATAAAAGAGAGAAGAAAACAAAACAAAGAAACAAAAAAAAAAACTAAAAACAAAAAGCAAGAAAAAAGAAATGCCCCCGGGGTATCCCTGTGCGTCTGCTCAGAGTAAGGGAGTAGCTTCCAAGACACGCAGTACTGCCCAGCTACAAGGGGCTCTAAAGGTGAGAAAAGAAAAAGAAAACAAACAAACAAATCAAAAAGGAATGAATCAGAGCAAACAAACAAACAAACAAAAAAATCCCCAGAGGTCTCACCAGCACAGTGGCATGGGCCAGGAAGTAGTTTCACAGTGGAGCTGTGTTTCGCAGCCTTTCAGGAAGAAGCAAAGATGGTGCACGGAGCTAGGTATTTGAGAGAAAGGAGGGGGAGGTGGTGACAGGTAAGGAAGAAATCTAAAGAAGTGGAAAAAAGCAACACCAGAAGCCAACAAAAGGCACTCAGGGAGCTGGCCAGTGCGGCAAGATAGAATCCAAGCGACATCGGGGTGAAGATGGTGCTTCCGGGCCAAGAAACTGTGGCTGGAGGAAGCAGGGGAGGCTAAGTGGTGGTGAAGAAGGGTGGGGGCTGGAAAGCCTATATTGCTGTTTACTGGTTGTCCTCTTTCCTGCTGGAAGCTCCGTGAAGCTGCTTTATCATACCCTCTATTCACTGATCTCTGATAGGAGTCCAAGATGGTGGATCTGTGCTGCAGTAGCTGATTGGGGACCTCTGCATGTATCTCTCTTCGCTCTCTGTTCTCTGTCAGTTTCTTATTCCGTTTGGTGCTTAGTTGAGTTCTTTATTTCTTCATCTGATGCTTAGGGTTTCAGGATTGACATGTGACTCTGTTTGGCTTAGTTTTTCTGATCTTTCCTGCAGAGGGAAGGCGTGATTGCAAAAATATTTTATGTGTGTGTGTTTCTAATTAAATTATATTGTACTATACATTTCCTTGTTTCTTCCTTTTTTTAATTTAACTAAATGCATGCTTGTTGCTTTGTGTATGTTGAGTTTTTTTTGTTTATTGTAGCAGTTTAAATGAAGTTTACATTTCAAGTTAGTCTGCCATACAAAAATATATACAACATTGTTATGTGACTCTAATTGCTCTCCCCATACTCTGACAGCATGCTCCTTCTTTCCAACCCTGATTCCCCATGTCCATTCAACCAGCTCCTAACCCTCTTTGCATTCCCATCTCACCTCCGGACAGAAGCTGCCCATTTAGTCTCTTGTATCTACTTGAGCTGAGAGGCATACTCTTCATGAGTATCACTTTATGTCCCACAGTCCAGTACAATCCCTGTGTGAAGAAGTGGCCTTGGAAATTATTTAGTTCTGGGCTGATAGAGAATCCAGGGGCCATGATTTCCAGAGTTCCTCCAGTCTTGTCTCTCTTTATCTTTGGTTTTGACAAGTTTAATTAAATATGTCTTGGTAACTTTCTTGTGGGATCTGCCCTGTGTGAGCTTCTTGAATAGGTATCTTCTCATCTTTCATAATATCAGGGAAGTTTTCTGCCAACAAACATTCAACAATTCTCCCTGTATTTTCTGTTATCCTCCCTGTTCTGGTCCTCCAATCACTCGTAGGTTATTCCTCTTGATAGAGTCCCACATATTCCTTAGTGTTTCTTCATTTTTTAAAAAATTCTTTTATCTGATTTTTTCCCAAATAAATTGGTGTCAAGTGCTTTATCTTCAATCTCACTAATTCTGTCTCCTATTCCCTCAATTCTGCTCCTATGATTTTCTATTGAGTTGTCTAATTCTGAAATTTTATTGTTAATCTTTTGGATTTCTATTTGCTGTCACTCTAAGTATTCTAGCAGCCTGTTAAATCTGTCATTTTCCTCTTGTATAGCTTTCCTAAATTCCTCTATTGCTTTGTCTGTGTGTTCCTTGTCTTGGTATGAGTTTTGCTTGATCTCCTTCCTGATATCTTGAAGAGCTCTGTATATTAATCTTTTGAATTCTACCTCCTATTAATTCCAAGACCTTCTCTTCCTCCAGGAAGTTTCCTGGTTCTGTCTTTTGGTCGCTTGCTTGAGCCATCCTTTTCTGCCTCTTTATGTGATTTGATATTGACTGTTGTCTCCGAGCCATCAATAAGTTATTATATTTATTTATTTTATGTTTGCTTACTGTGTCCTAGCTTCTTGTTTTGTTTTGTTTTGATATGTCCAAATAAGCTGCTCATATGAGCTAGTTTGATTACTGGCACCTTTGAAGCTCTACTATCTTATCACCAGGTGGTTAGATCTGTTACTAGGTATGTGAGCTTAGGAGTCTGCCCACTCATCCTGTATAGATTCAGCTCAGGTGCCCAGGTAGATAGCCACCAAATGTGTGGTGTAGACTCTCACCATCAGTCCTAGACAGGCATGGGTGATTGGTTTAGGCACAGGCATCTGGCTGCAGTAGGGAGAAACACTCTGAGCAAGCCAGTGGGCAGACGGCCACCCCAGAGTGCCTGAAGGAAGGCATGTCCCAGTTCCCTAGAGAACGGGGGTGGGTGGGTTTTGCATCCGGACTATAAGCATCTAATGCTGTTGGCTGTAAGGCCTGGGGGGCACTTCTTATTCATGGGCCCCTATTGCAGGTGGCTAGGTAGTGTGGGTGGAGCCAAATTCCTCGGGCCCCTAATGTAGGTAGGTAAAGACCCTGTTTAATGGGCAGAGCAGTGTCAAATGTCAAGAACTTCCACTTTATAGCTGAAACAGTTGAAGTTATACTTCCAGTATATACCCTGTTGTACTGCGGTAATGAGGGCCTATATGTTGAGATGGGCCCACACAAGTCTCTGCAGGGAAAAAGGCACTCAAAGTCCAGGGATCCCTTATGCCTGTGCCTTGGCAAAGGAGCTGTGCCTACCGTGAGTTTCTGGCTTAGGGGAGCTGGCAGTTTATTTTTTCCCATTTGTTAATTTGTTCACTCTCCAAGGCCGGGAGAATTGCTCTGGGCATGTAACAGATCCTACTTCTGGCCCAGGGAACTCAGAAATTGTTAAAGCCAGTCCTGGACCCAGTGCAGAGCAGGGAGTGGGGAGGTAAATGGGTGAGAGATTTTTCCCTAAGGGGAGTGTTTTTGATCCACGTGGTAGGCTGGATGCAAGTACTTATCTTTCGCAGATCGATGGCAACTTCTCAGTGGTGGTGGCTGAATATACAGACTCTCTGCCGCTGGGTCTCTCTTGGTGTAGGATATGCCTCCCAAGCACCACTGCTTGCCTGCCTTTACTGCTCACTCATGAGCTGATAAGGCCTGAAGGGCTCAGGCTCTCTCCGTGTCAGGTCTGGCAACTCCTTGCTGCTTCCGAACCATCTCTCACTCCCTGCCACTCGGTACAGTTCCTCAACTTTGCCTTTGATATTCAGGGCTTGTAGATTGTCATATATCATCTATTCACTTGTTTTTTTTCTTCTTTGTTGTAAGAGGGTCCACTGGAAACTTCTGACTACTCCGCCATGTTGGCCCTGGCTCCTGTGTACATTGAGTTTGTTGCTTCTAATTGCTCCAGTGTCTGTATCTATTGCAGACATTCAGTACATTTTACCTATTTTCCTCTCCTAGTGATGAAAATTCATGTCACCTCCAACTCCCTGATCATGTAAGGAAAGCTGCAGTGAACGTGAACATGTATGTTTTATGGTTTTCTGACAGTTTATTTTGGATATTTCAGAGAGGAATTGTGGAGACATTGCTCCACAAATATGGCTACACATTTACATTCCCAAGAGCAACACATGTTGTAGACAGCATCTGGCAATATCCATCTTTTCAACTTTTGTCAGTCTGATAGTTATAAATTGATGCTTACTCTTAATTTACATTTTCTACTTACTAAAGATATGAGAATCTCTACATGTGCTTCTGGGTCTTCTTTTATGATGCAATAAAATTGTTAAAAATGTGCAAATATCTGTTGACAAAAAGGACAATGATTCAGCATAGCAGATGATTTAAACTTTAGCACTAAATTTTAATAATACCTTAGGTATATAAATGGAATATTTATTGCTCAAAATTCTGCAAGTCCATTTCTTAGAAGCACTCATACAAACACAAGTCCCATCTACCCGGGGGGAAATGTGACTGTTTTCAACGAAGATGGACACAAATCTAGACATTACCCACAACTTATCTTCTGTTAACCTCCCTACTCTACAGTCCAATAGTGCCCATCTAGCTGTCTATATTCCATCCAACCCAGATAGATAATATTTCTACTGAAAAGCGCAATTCATTTCCCAGTAACTTCTTTCCATTCCTGTTAGCTGTAGAAAGAGAAGAAAATTCTAAACCCTATCTTCTTCATATAAAAATATTTCACAAGTTATTGGCAAAAGGAAATAATAAAGGAAACTATGATCTGAGAGTAACTAAATGCTTGAGATATTCACTTAAATGCAAATGAGTGGGCAAATAAAATATAATACTGGTCCTATAAATTCCTTCCTTTTTTTCCTTACTGCCTGTTATGAACTAATGCTTGTTTTCTTTTTCCCCAATTCTATTTTCCAGCTCTTTGAAATAGTTCCCATTTTGTTCATGAGACTTAGCAATAAGAGAGATAAGTGAAATAAAATTTGCCTTAGCTTTCAATTCACATCCATGTGTATAAACAGACCAATTTTTTTCCTAAAATGTATTCTCCTTATAAGTTTATAACATGTTCAGTGCTATTCCAAATCACAGAACAATCAAGAGTTCTTTTCTCTGTGAATTTACTTTCCAGGTGATTTTATCAAAGGATTATGACTTTATGTATCACTTATATGTTGAATAGTCCCAAATTATCTCTAGTCCTAATTGATTTCTGGATCTTCAGATTCATACATCCAACTGCTAATACCACCTCTTCACTTTCATACAACTGGGTTCTCAAATGTAAAATGTAGAAAACAATTCTTGGTTTTCTCCCTGGAACCTTGAGCATCCTACAGGCCTCAGCATTTCAGGAATTGGTGTTATCATCACGAATTTCTTCAGGAAAAATTATAGTAGTCATTTTTACTTTCCATCTATCCTTCACTGACTTTGCCCTGTCTTCATGGAGCTTACCCTCCAGTGATGAATGAGGGAGCCAGTCATGCAAACATTGATGGAAGAACTTTCCAGAGAAAGGGAACAGTATATACAGAGACAATGATTAATTTTTCTGTTTTGTTTACCATTGTTTGCCAACATTTAGAACAGTACCTATGTCATAATACACAATCAATAGACAATTGTTGAGTTAATAAATTAGTCATTAGTTGATCAATAAAACAAAGTAATAAAATATTTTCTTCTCCCATTTAAAACTAAGCCTCTGAAGTTTGTGTCACTTTTGTTGCCTAAGAAGTTTTTCTAAAACTCCTTAAAGGAATTTAGTGATATGTTTCGCTCTGGTTTAGGACCAAACTAGTATTCTGTAGTTACATTCCCTAAATATACACAGGCTTCTGCATGACAGGGACTATGTGTCATTCATTATTCTACTCTGACTTGAAAGGTAATATCCGACTTAAACATACTAGGTTCTCAATAGATATTTGCTGAATACATGAATGTATCAATGAATTACACTTAACTTACTTAAGACCATTAATCACAATCATAATTTTGTGTTTAAGTAATCAGGACATAATTATAACAAATAAAAATAATCATGGAATTATAGAATGAGAAAGACTATTGTTGTTATGTGCTGTTGATTCGATTTTGATTCATAACAACCCTATACGACAGAGTAGAACTGCCACATAGGGTTTCCTAGGCTGTAATGTTTAGGAGACCAGATCTCCAAGTCTTTTCTCCCATGGAGCAGCTGGTGGGTTCAAGTTATACCCAGTCCTTAACCATTGCACAACCAGGGTTAACTTTCTCACTTTAAGGATGACAAAACAGAGTTTCATAGAACTTGTTTCTTTCCCAAGACTTCATATTTAGTTATTGTTAGAACCAGAAGAAAACTAAAGCCTTCTAATTCCTAGATGAGAGTTCATGCCAATATTTTACCAAATATTAATGTTTTTGCCAAAGTTAAATATCATGGACTGCCAGAAGAATGAACAAGTCTGTCTTAGAAGAAATACAGCCAGATTGTTCCTTGGAAGTGAGGAAGACAAGACTTTGTCTCACATACTTTGGACATGTTATCAGGAGGGACCAATCCCTGGAGAAGGATATCATGCTTGGTGAAGTAGGCGGTCAGTGAAAAAGAGGAAGACCCTCAATGAGATGGACTGACATAGTGGGTGCAACAATGGGCTCAAACATAATGATTGTGAGGATGGCCCAGGACCAGGCAGTGTGTCCTTCTGTTGTACACAGGGTCACTATGAGTCAGAACTGACTTGATGACCCTAACAACAACAAAAACAAAGATGTATCAATACACAGAAAAATCTTCTGAATAATTGAAAATACAGATTGATGATAACATGTAAACTGCAGTGTGGGCTATTTGTTTGAAGCTGCTAAGAGATGCTAATTGACTGAGATTATTATTGTCCATACTCAGTATATTGAAAATGAATGCAGGAGATAAAAAATGAATATAAAATTGAGCATCTGGGAGAATAATAACAGTTAAGCAGCTGAAAATAAATTAGTGCTTCATTGACCAATCTGATTCATTTTCATAGTGAGTACCAAAGAAATATGATGTTGACAGTCAAAGGACACGGTGTAACCAATATATAACAGAAGAGTTAAAATGATTTACATGTGGGGGAGCGGTTAAAATGTAAGATGTAACTTTTAGAATTAATCATTATTTTTCATGACCATGACTCTATGAGCAGGGAACAGGAAGAAGCCATAGAAGGCAACTATAATGTACTGAAAAGGGTAGTCTTTCTGTCAGCCTCTGCTGAGGTTTTCCTTCGAATAATGCATCTATTTTTTTCCCTTTCAAAACAACGATATCAACATGTACAGCACCACCCCTAGTGCTGAGGAGAAACAGGAGAGTTTCTTGCAATGCAATAGTTTGGATAAACAGAAACTATCAAAACTGGGAAACTTAATCAATGTGTATCAGAATGTTGGCCAACAATGGTGGTCCTGAATTTAAACCTAGAAAACGAATATGTAATAAACAATTACTTGTAAGTGGAATTATGTTTAAAAATACATTGGCATGGTTTTTTTCAGTAGCACTTTCCTAAATGTGACTTTTTTCCTAATTAAACCAATATTTCTATCTGTTTTGGGGCAGGTGATGAGAATCTGAGAAATTTGGATTGTCGTCATAGAAGTGTAAAATTAAACAAACTAATATTTATATTTAACATTCTGTCTAAGATTATGATGCAAGGCAATATGATTGAAAACTAAGCTTTATAACAAACAAGATATAGCAAAGGTTTTTTAAGTCCTTTTAAAAAACAGAGTCCCTGCTGGCTCAGCAGGTAAGAGCTCGACTGTTAACCAAAAGCTCGGCAGTCCGAATCCACCAGCTGCTCTTTGGAAACTCTATGGGGCATTTCTACTCTGTCCTATAGGGTCGCTATGAGTCAGAATCAACTCAACAGTGATGAGTTTTTAAAAAACAAAAAGCAGGGTTGTTGTTGTTAAGTGCTGTCAGTCAGTTCTGACTCACAGAGACCCTATGTACAACAGAATGAAACACTGCCTGGTCCTGTGCCATCCTCACAATCGCTGTTATGCTTGAGCACATTGATGCAGCCACTGTGTCATTCCATCTCATTGACGGTCTTCCTTTTCTTCGTTGACTATCTATTTTGCCAAGCATGATGTCCTTCTCCAGGAACTGGTACCTCCTGATAACATGCCCAAAGTGTGTGAGACGTAGTCTCGCCATCCTTACTTCTAAGGAGCATTCTGGTTGTACTTCTTCCAAGATCGATTTGTTCGTTCTTCTGGCACGCCACTGTATATTCAATATCCTTCGCCAACACCGTAGTTTGAAGGCATCAATTCTTCTTTCTTCCTTATTCATTGTCCAGCTTTTACATGCATATGAGGTGATTGAAAATACCATGTCTTGGGTCAGGCTCACCTTAGTTCTTAAAGCAACATATTTGCTTTTTAACACTTTAAAGAGGTCTTTTGCAGATCTGCCCAATGAAATGCGTTGTTTGATTTCTTGACTGCTGCTTCCATGGGCGTTGATTGTGGGTCCAAGTAAAATGAAATCCTTTACAACTTCAATATTTTCTTCATTTGTCTTGTCGTATTTTGTGTGCCTTCCAACCTGAGGGGCTCATCTTCAGGCGCTATATCAGACAATGTTTTTCTGCTATTCATAAGTTTTCAGTGGCTAATTTTTTCAGAAGTAGGCTACCATGTCCTTCTTCCTAATCTGTCTTAGTCTGGAAGCTCAGCTGAAATCTGTGCACTGTAGGTGACCTTGTTGGTATTTGAAATATCAGTGGCATAGCTTCCAGCATCACATCAACACAAAAATTACCGAAGTATGACAAACTAAGAGATGTGTGGGAAGAAGCAGGTAGAACTCAAATCATAGCATTTGAAACATTGTACACATATAACAGAAGCCCCTGGGTGGCACAAATGGTTAAATACTGGGCTACTAAAGGAAAATTGCTGGTTTAAACCCACCCAGCAGCATCTTGGAAGAAAGACCTGGAGATATGCTTCTGAAACCCTATGGAGTGCAGTTCAGCTCTGACACACATGAAGTCGCCATGAGTTGACTTGACGGCAACTGGTTTGATTTTTCACTTACATTTACAATATACTTTCAGCATATGAAGGTGATCTGAATATGAAAGACAAAACCTGACCATTCTGTTCCTTGTGCATTGTGAGGAAAAGAATCGGCGACAAAGACAAGGGGTCAGACACTTAGGTTTTTATTTTCCCTCTGTGAACTCCCATCTGAGGGAAAATATTAGATGAGTTGAAAGTAACTTGGAAGGTCAGGGTTACTTGCTTATATTTGCATGTGTATTCTACAAGGATACCAACCTGGGGTAGTAGACATGCCCAAGTTAACAACAAAATACAGAAGAGTTGGGCAGAAGAAGCTTTCAGATTTCACTTTCCCAGCTTCTCTTGTGTCACTCATGGAACTCAGGATTTCCCTCAAACACAACCCCATAGGGGTTTATAAGAGTAACTAAAGTGAGTTAGTGGGTTTGCCACTGGGCCTATGTAATAAATATGAAGCAAATCTGCAGGAGAGACTTGGAAAACTAGCTAGATCAGGGCTTGAATGCAAAGTGTAGCAAATTTCCAAATGGTCTAAAACACTTTCAAGACCCTAGGTGAGACAAATTAAACTAAATATCTACTAGATCTAACTGTTGCAGGGCTTTTTCCATGGTGTTTCTACATGTCTTGGGATGGTTTTCGTCCTGTAATATTTTGTCAAGAATGTCTGCAGAACGTACAGCCTTGGAGACTAGAGATAGTGTATCCTTCTGTGGCAGAGGGCAGTCTTATTTCCTAACTAGTAATATAAAAATAGAGAAAGCCCACCCCAACTCCCCTTCACATTCCCAAATCATGTATGCTCCCTCCTCTCCTGGATGCAATTTCCTTATATTTCAGGGTAATAAAATAATCTCTCTTTGGAGGACAGGATGGGAAAGTTTACTAGCAGTTCTCTCATAAGATTGGAGATTTTCTAAATTTGGAGAGCCTCAGCTGTGAAACAGACCCCCACGTGCCCAAATCCAGCTGGGACTGCCTCTGCTTCTTCCCCACAAGACTTGGGGGAAGAGAGAAATAGATGCAAGCATGAAGTTCATGCTGACTGCTGTACATTGAACTATAAAACTGTCTAAATCTATTAGGATTCACTGTTTCCTTATTGACTAAAATTATGGAAATGTGTTCAGATGCCTGTGTCTTAAGGACTGCTTTGCTGCTTGACATCAACCAAGCAAAAGACCAAAATTTGAAATATACAAGTTGCATAATTTATCTACCAGTGCCAGTGCAATCAGTAGCAATCATGTAGACATGAGACACCATCATGGAGACCAAAGAGTCAGAAGACTTTTACAGGTCTCAGGACCCCTTCTTCTGCTACTATGATCTCTGCTACTGTTAAGTCTACCTCTCATAATGTCATTATTGTGTAGTTTGGTAAAATGCTGTTGAAAGAGCATGTGTTGTTAGGTCTAAGACACCTGGGTTCAAAGTTTAGTTCTAGCCACTTTTTAGCTGATTACTATTGGCAAGTTAACTGACTCCTTGGAGACTCGCTTTTCTCATCTGTTAGATGGGGTTAAATAATACTGCCTGACTGAGTCAACATGAGGAGCAAATTATTCTAAGCTATGTGTCCTGAAAAACACAGAGAATTCTTCAATATAAATTTGAATGAAAGTGAAGTGATTTAAACTTTATTTTTATTTTTAAATTTAATTTTTAACTATTGCTGACTCAGCCATCATTCTATTGCATGTGCAAATTAAGCAGGTGATTTTGAAAATTCTTTCGTTGGTCTTTACAATAATCCTATGAAGTAGGTGTTCTTAAATTTCATTTTACAGATAAGAAAATTGAATCTCTAAGAGGTTCAATAAACTGGCAAGTATTATCCTGCTAATAATCTTCAAGTCTGAGTTTAAATGTCTCTCTTGTCTGCAAAAGTTATGCTTCCTCCATTGCCTTTTACTAAACTGCAATATTATGAAAACTGGAGAAAATGAGAAGACTCAACCATAATCTCACCAAAATATCACAATAATCATTATGCCCTTCAGTTTTTTTGGCAAATATATGTGCTTTTTAATTATTTTACTTTTTTGATAATTACTTTTAGTCATAAAAATATCTATACAGTAGAAAAGTATTGAGTTATGGACTTTTTTCATTGTTATGAAATTCTCCTACTTAATATTATAATCAACTTCAAGAACATTATCACGTTTATTAATAATTTTTCATTATGTAAGATATTATTTTTTGACATTTAGTCAGGAAAATTTAACTTTGATTTACCAATTTAAAATCAATTAGAAAATGTATCTATAATGAGTATTTAGTTTTTTGTTATTGGGTTAAAAAGATTAAGAAATATCTTATCTGACATATTAAACTAGAGAAAAATATTTAACTGTGTAATAAAAACAACCAACCAACCAAACCCAACTCATAGTGACCCTATAGGACAAGGGTAGAACTGCCCCATAGAGTTTCCAAGGAGGGTCTAGTGGATTTGAACTGTTGACCTTTTAGGTTAGCAGCCATAGCACTTAACCACTACACCACCAGGGTTTCCATATAAAAACCAAAAGAGGACAATGAGAAAAGAGTTAGTCCATTGTAAATGGCTTTAAGTGATTAAAGGTTTAATCTTTGACCCTTTGGCACCCAGACTGAATGTAAAAGGTATTTTCATTCTATTCAGGTGTCTGGGGAAAATGATAGCACGGAATTGTTTACATTTATATTTTTATCTCTTGAGCTCTGATGTTTTATGTTCCTTTAAAAACAATTTAATATTAATTAAGTTCATATTACATGCACAGAGAATGTGACATCTGTTCACTTTAGGCAGCAGTGAGCATAAAATTTGCTGAACTGCTCAGAAATGTAAACAAATCAATAAGACCTTTCTCCTGTCTTTTCAGAAGATTGTTACTAGTCAGGCTGTTTTCTTTCTTCTGGCTCGTACTACATTCTATAGATAACAGAGTATCACAAATGTTGTTCTACTCTGATAATTTTGTTCTTTCAATAATTAAATTTGAAAAAAAAAGTTGCAAGATTAACCTTTGCAAAACAGATGGAAGTCTCTCTCTTTGAGGAGAAAGAAAGGTAGGCATGCTGACAGACCAGTTAACCATTGTATCCCCAGTCATTAGACAAGCATTAGCACTTAGGCTATCCTCAAAGATATGAGGGAAAATAATTTTGAAAGTAGAAATGTGAAGATAAAAGAATATATGACTGAGTGAATATCAAGGTTTTATTGTATGTTTCTCTTCATTTAAAATAATGTACATCTCTCACAATAGATGATAAAGATATGCAAAAGAGTCCAAACTCTGACCATAAACCATCTTGTTTTGACTGAATTTTGATGTATCACTGTTTGGGGGTCAACATTTCTAAACTCAGGCATCAACTGTCAATTGATTACTAATTAATTAATAGCAATTACTAATTATTTGCTAAGTTATTTTTATTGAAATCATGAAACTGACAATCAAAACAAACCTAGTACTCCCTTTGCATATAGAAGAATATAGGTGATCAGAGAATTCTTAGAGGAAATACTCCTTGTACTGACCCATATTGTAATATTATTTTGAAAATAACTTTTACCTAACTCTTATGACTCTTACATCCAAAATCTTACTATTCATCTCCTTCAAGACTTTGCGCAAATGTCACCTTATTACTCAGTCCTGTTCTGACCACTTTATTTAAAATTATGCCCCATTCTCTCTGAATTTGTATTCTCATTTACCCCACTTTTTTTTTTTTAACCTTTTTCTTTGCACCTAAAACTCTTACATACTACACAATTTACTCATGTGTTGTTTTCATTATTTATTGTTTGTCTCCCCCAATAAAATGTAATATCCATAAGACTGGAAATTGTGTCTCTTATTTTCACTGTGTTCCAGGTTCCTAGAACATCATAGAGATTGCTTTGTTGAATAGATGAATGAATTAAGAGTAATTCGATAAAATTTTGTTGAACAAATAATGAAAAGTATTTTAAAAAAAAAGAGTAGGAGGTGAAGGAATCTGATACATTTATAATATAGCTGAGGTTTATGGGTTGCTTATGTTGTGCCAAGTACTACACTACGTACTTTACATGTGTTATATAACGTCTCACAACTCCACAAGACAGATACTCATCTTTATTTTAGAGATAAAAAGAATGAATCACAGAGAGGTGTAGTTACTTACCCAATGCCACACTAAAAGTAAATGCTAGAGCTGAAATTAAACTGGCCTCTTCTACCTACGTTAGGAAAGAGAGACAAGGGGCAGAGAGTGGGGAGGGGTAGGGAAGGAGGGAAGCAGAAAGGGGGAGATGGAGGGAGGGAGGAAGAGAAAGAGAGAAAAACAACAACCGAGAGAAACAGAAAGAAACAGAGACAATATCCTGGAACGGAGCCCTATACCACTGGATAACATTTTAGATATTCTGTACTTTGAGGTAATGAAATTTTAGAATTGGAAACAACCTTTAAAAAAATCTTTCTCTTTCCCACTCCATTTTCTTTTTTAATATGAGAAAATCAAGGCAGGTGGATTGAGGCTTTGAATACACACACATACACACACATATGTGATATTTTATCCCAAGTCATTCCATTAAATCATACAGCTTCCCAGCTATAAAAAAAATAATAATAATTGTTTTTTTACAATTGAGTTTTACATACTTGTTGCTTATGGAAATATTACATAAATCCACACATAAACAGACTTCATAGATCTGCTGTAGCAAATGAAGCAAATGCAGAATTTAATGACATCCGTTTTCTAGGAAAAAGATAATTTCTGCTTATTTATTCAGGGTTTATTAGTACTTAGTATATGCAACACATGTTTTGCTACACATTGGGAATAAAAAACAAGTTATACATTCTTTGATGTAAAAAAAAATCTTAGTCTAAGTGCAACTCATCTTAAAGAAAAAAATAATAATAACAAAATTTACCTTTAGGGCACTTTTAAAATCAACTCCTGAAGTTAAGAGGTTCTTATCTCAAAATACAAACCAAATCAGAAATCTCCAACCTATCTTAAAAACAGAACAGATATTTAAAAATAATGACTTCATATATTTAATGGAAACCTTGACAGGGAAGATATATGGCTATAAATTTATTTATTGAACCACTTGTTGTCGTAGATGTTATGAAAATTATTTCCAGATTGTTACTACTCAAAAGTAACTACACTTCACAACCTGAAGATTTAAGTTTAAGGACAGGCCATCTCAGGAGAATAATAGAACAAGAGCGGTTAGTTTGGTAAAGAACACTGGCTTCTACAGGTCATTGCAAGATAGCCATTAACAGATGAATTATTCACAAGAGCTATTATATTTGATTTGTCTTTCTAGGGACTTGAAAAAGAAAAGAGTTTTGAAAAATTTTACATTGAAAATGTTCCATCATTTTGTAATTATGATGGTGAACGCAGACAGCAGCTGCTCAGCCATTATCAAGCAAAACCTGCCGCTTCCTGTCGATTGTTCTCAAAGACCGGGAATGCTGTGTGTATCTCAGTTCCTGACTTAAACCAGTCAAACCCAGTTTACTAGCCTCAAAACTGTAAGCTCTCCTCCCAGGGCGGGACTTATCCACCATTTTCTGTACATACTAAGGGGAAAAAAAAGCAATTTGTTTTACTGCTCCTGCGTGCCCTGATAACCTACGTAGTCCATGATGCCTTTATGTACTTCTTTGTGAAGGAAGGTATAGAAGGTTCTGCGTCCCTTTTTCAAGGAGCTTGATTTGAGGTGTACACCTCCTTGCTCCTTGCCTGTGTGCTTGCAATAAACGCTCTTCCCCCCTCCTCATCTCGAGGTGTCTTTTTGGATGAGAAGCCTCATCAAGCAGGACTTGCTTAGGGTATCAATTATACATATTTTACAAATGTTATCTAATTAACAAAAGTAATCCCTATTTTAATACAGATAGTGTTTTTGCTTTACATTTGAATAAAAATTAATATGTCTCATCATTTTTAATCATTTACATCTGTCTTTTATGAGCATTATCAACATAATATCATTTACACATTAATGTAGGTTATTAGGCTCAGAAAATATATTGATGTAAATTTTTATTTCAATGAGCAATTATAGATTGAAAACGGTAATAAACTGAAAACTCCACTTAGTGAAACTCGTTTTAGAATAAAACTTGTGCAACATCATCTTCATCACCCATGAGTTTAAAATATCTAAAGAATTTCACTGTGTGGTATTTTTACTACAAAGTATTTCTCAAAAATAATTTATTCAGCAAATATTTAATGAGTGCATTCTATATGCTAGGCACTATTACGGAGATTTAGCAGTGAGGGCAACTGATAAAATATCTCCCCCAAATAAGCAAATGTAATGCATCATAGAGTGAAAAGCTTACGGAAAAAAATAAAGCCATGAAGGAGTGAAGTGTCGCTATTGTTGTTAAGTGCTGTTTAGTCAGTTCTGACTCATAGCAACCCTATGCACAACAACACGAAACACTGCCCAGTCCTGCCCTTGAGCCCATTGTTGCAGCCACTGTGTCAGTCCATCTCTTTGAGGGTCTTCCTCTTTTTTGCTGACCATCTACTTTACCAAGCATGATGTCCTTCTCCAGGGACTGGTACCTGCTCAGAACATGTCCAAAGTATGTGAGACATAGTCTCACTATCCTTGCTTCTAAGAAGCATTCTGGTTGCACTTCTTCCAAGGCAGACTTGTTTGTTCCTTTGGCAGTCCACGGTATATTCAATATTCTATACCAACACCACAATTCAAAGGCGTCAGTTCTTCTTCGGTCTTTCTTATTCATTGTCCAGGTTTGCATGAATATGAGGCGATTGAAAACACCATGTCTTGGGTCAGACACACCTTAGTCTTCAAGGTGACATCTTTGCTTTTTAACTCTTAAAGAGGTCTTTTGCAGCAGATTTGCTTAATGCAATGTCTTTTGATTTCTTGACTGCTGCTTCCATGGGTGTTGATTGTGGATCCAATTAAAATGAAATCCTTGACAACGTCAATCTTTTCTCCATTTATCAAGATGTTGCTTATTGGTTCGTTGTGGGGATTTTTGTTTTCTTTATGTTGAAGTGTAATCCATACTAAAGGCTGTAGTCTTTGATCTTCATCAGTAAGTGCTTCAAGTGCTTTTCACTTTCAGCAAGCAAGGTTGTGTCATCTACGTATTGAAGGTTGTTAATAAGCCTTCCATTTTATGTAATAGGTACAGGTAGGCGTAGATAATAAGGTAACATTTGAGGGAAGACTGGAAGGAGATATGAAAAAAGACAAGTGGAAATTTGGAGGAAGAGTTTTTTAGGTAAAGAATCCCTGAGGCTAGAGGCCAATGTAACTAGAGAAGAGAAAGTAAGAGAAAAAAATATTAGGAATGATGACAGAGGGAGTAGGGGTTGGTGATTGTCTTAGTTTTCTGTGCTGCTATAACAGAAATACCACAAGTAGATGGCTTTAACAAATCGAAATTTATTTTCTCACACTGTAGAGACCAGAAGTCCAAATTCAGGATGCCAGCTCTAGGGGAAGGTCCTTACTGCTTCTGCTTGTTTCCTGGTTCCTTGGAGATCTCCCTGTGGTTTGGCATCAACATTCTTCCTTCTCTTCTTTTGCTTTCTTAATTTCTTTTTTATCTCAAAAGAGATTGACTCAAGATACACCCTGCACTTATCCTGCCTCATTAATATAACAAAGGCAACCCATTCCCAGATGGGATTATAACCACAGGCATAGAGGTTAAGATTTACAACACACATTTTGGGGCAACATAATTCAATTCATAACAGTGATGGTCCTTTTATCATGTAGGAACTGTAGGCCGTATATGGATTTGGTTTTTACTTTGGGTAAAGTGGGTTTTCAGAAGAGGAATGATATATGCAGATGCACATTTTAGCTGTTTTCTGGAGCAGTCTATGAATAGCAGAGTTGCATTCTGGGAGACCAATCAGGAGGCTGTTGCTATCAATCGAGTTGAGATACGGTCCTTACTTGAACCAAGATGATATTGGCTTTAAAGTTAAAGCCAATAAGACTTACTGGTTGATTTGCTATGGAGCATTGTGAGTAGAGAAAATAATTTGAAGAAAGTTGATATAAAGGTAGGGGCAATATATGAAGCAGTAGTTAGGGTTAAGGCACTTTTATCTTTTCTTTCTTTAAACAGGAGATATTAGAAACTATTTGAACGATCCCAGCAAATGATCTAGTAGAGAATGGAAAAAAAATGATTATGCAGGGGTAGAGGTGACAGTTGGTGGTACAGTCTCCTTGTGGAGGGAGAAGGAGATGGAAACCAGGGCAGGAGTGAAAGGCTGATCTTAGACAGGGACAAGAACAATCCATTCATAGAAAGAGTGAAGCATATGGATTCACAGGCAGGCAGGATCATAGATTTAATATGAGCTTCTGAATGATTTTTTCTAACAGTTTCTGTTTTCTCAAAGAAATAAGAAGTAATGCCATTAGCTGAGAATAAATGGTGGATGTGGTGTTGGATATGATGAAAGGAAGATGAGAAGTAGTCATGTAGAGAACAGGAAATTGAACAGATTGGAAAAATGACCAAGTCCACCTCATTATTCTTTAAAAGATGCAAAGCAGGACTCCAGTGTTGTCCTTGGAGGGATTGGGACAAGGGAGGAAGGAGAGGAGATATGGATTTCTATATATAATTAAAGCAAGAGTGACAGTAGTCAATTGATTTTCAAGTCCATTAACAGCCATGCCTAAAGTTAATTCAGCATTCCTCATAACCCATCTGTCCACAAAACTCTGTTTTCACTTAATATGGCTTGAAGCATGTTGCACAAAAAATAATGGAGAAGTGTATCCTTCCATATGAATCAAATATTAATCTCTTTATTGTATTTATTATATGCAACTGTTTCTTTCATTTGAAATATAAGAGTATGGCGAAAAAAGCCCAAAGATAAATAAAATACAGAGCACTATCTACATGACCATATTTCAATCATTGCTCATTTTTCCCTGTCTCTTTTACATTGTCAGAATGCTAAACAATGCCCCCACTTGAGGCACAAGCTAGCAGTCTTTGGGCATTGCTAACCTCCCTTCCACTCTACAGCATTTTCTTTCATTGACCCCCTACCCACAGGATCTACTGATAATGAAGTTGCAGGTTTGTTGAATATATGTTTGTGTTCCTTATTTTTTCCCCCCAAAAAACAAACAAATATCTGTGCAGCATTCTAAATCAATTAAACTTTCCACTTACCAATAAAGGTAGAAAAGGTCAAGCTCCTTTAAATAAGGTCTAATTGACATTTTCTTGCTGGATAAAGCCGTCATCAAAGGTTAAAAATTTCCCCGAACAGTGAGGTGAGTAAAGATTAAACAGGGTCAATGGGGAAATTACAATATTTCAATGAACATCTTCCGTCCCCTATTGGTGGGAGAAAAAATAATCAGTAGCATTTCTAGAGGGCTAAAACATAGGCATTTTAAAACTGCATGAAACTAAATAATAAGAAATAGTCAAAGCCCTTTATATCGTTTATTTCACAAATGTAAAACCAAACCAAACCCGTTGCCACTGAGTTGATTCTGATTCATAGCAACCCTGTAGGGCAGAATAGAAAGGCCTCACAGGGTTTATAAGGAGCAGCTGGTGGATTTGAACTGCTGACCTTTTGGTTAGCAGCCTGAGCCCTTAACCATTACCCCACCAGGGCCATTTCAAATATAGGGCAACCATATTTACATCAGATATTAGCCTTATGAAGATACATTTCAGGTTGCAAAATCTGATCTACACAAGGTTATGTAAATATATGTCATGTTGAAAAGAGGTTCTCTAAATAGAAAAAAAAAAGCATTGATCTAATTGGTAAAATTAGGGATTTGAATTGGGTATGAGTCTTAATCAAAGAAATGCAAAAATGTAACTTTTGCATAATTAGTAATCTAACCTTCTAATTAAGTATTATCTAATAAATGTTTTAATCAGTAGATAGGAAAATTATGATGGTAAGAACAACTGCCTTTGTAAATAGACAAGTCTAAAATGCTTGAAACATCTCTTAACTATTTTTAACCCCAACCTCACCCTACTAATGTCTAATATATTTATACTTTTAGCTAACACTATTAGTCATGATTTTCTTTGAATGTATATTCTCAAGAAATGAAAGTTGGCTAGCCAAGCTTCCCCTGTTTCGTGACTCTTGGGTTCCCTTTACTGTTGTTAATGTAAAATATTAAAAACTACGCTTTTTCACATCCTGAGATAGATTTTTATGCTCCCCTCTCCCACTTTTATCTAAATAGTCTCTTTGCTTTGCTTCTTCTGTTTCTGTGCTATTAAATATAGATTCTATTCAGCAGATCTTCCTCCGAGCAGGATTTTGTTTTAGAAGACAGCCTTGGTTATTTTATTTTTAAAGTTCAGAGGTTTACTGAGATTTACTTGCCAAGTGGAAAATTTTTCCATTTGTGGATCAGTATCTTTGGAAACTTGATTTCTGGGTTCTCCAGCTCTCAGGTTTACCGGAAGACCCATGTCCACCCTTTGCTTCTTATCACACAGTTGGTGATACCATGAGGGTTGTTCCAGTGTTAGTAAACATGCCTGCTTATAGCTGGGGGCTGACAGTGACATCATCTTGCTGTGGGTGTGTCTTTGTTTCTTTTTCCCTGCCCTAGTTGGAATGTGTGGCAGATTCTATTTTTCAAAAATCGTCACAGCAATATTTACCATCCCATCTACACTCCCAGAATATTGCTATTTACAATCAAAAGGTGCAGTCTATTATATTCCCTCCCTCCGCCTTGAACCTGAGTGGGAATTGTGGCTGCTTTAAAGAGCAGAGTATGATCTAAGTGATGCTGTGTGACTTCTAAGTCAAGATAATAAAAGGCAATATGGCTGCATCCTTTCTCAAGTGCTCTCTCTATCATTCTCTCTCTCCCTCATGGTTTGCCCTTGAAACATAGCCTGCGTACTGTGGCAAACTTGAAGACACATGAAATGGCAATTGTAGGCATTGTAATTGACAGCCAAAATCAACTGCCAAATATGTGAGTGAGCAAACTTTCAGATAGAAACTCTCAGTGTTTGAATCTCCAGCCAATACCGAGTGGAATACAGATGCCAAGCCCTGCCCAAATTCCAGATTCATGGGGTGGGGGGTGGGGGGATGTTGTGATTGTCTTAGATGACTAAGTTTTGGAGAGGTTTGTTATGCAGCATTAAATAAGTAAAATCCAATTTTGTTTTTGTCAGACAATATGGGAGATTAAAAAACCACCTCAGTACCTTGGGAAGTATTTAATGTTAACTTAGCCCAAACTCATTTATTAAACTCGATTAATGGTTAGTACTTTTTTGTGCTTTGTTTAACTTTGATGCTATATTATTAATGATGAAATGATACAAAGGTCATTTAATTTGGTTATGGAGTTTGTGAACAATCTATTACTGTAAACTGAAGGCCAAGGAACAACTGATCAAATGCTCAAATAACTATTTCAAATTAATAAAATAAAATAAGGAAGCACACAACAAAAATTCGTAGGATTATACGATAGTAAGATGTTCTCATAGACGAATATCACTAGTAAGTACCAATTTTCTTATATTCAACTATTTAAGGTTTAGCCAAATAATTTAACAGTTCAGGCTTGGACAATGGTATATGTTGTTATTAAAGAGACTTATTTGCAAGACTCCGCAAACAAATTGTTTAATACAGATAAAAATAAATCAGTACTATTAAAGTATTCAAGCATAGGATGAATCTGGAGGGTATTATGCTGAGTGAAATAAGTCAATCACAAAAGGACAATACTATATGATATCACTATTAAAAACTCATGAAAAAGTTTACACACAGAAAGAAATGATCTTTGATGGTTATGAGGAAGGGAAGGGGTAGGGAGGGAGAAACACTAACTAGATGATAGATAAGTGATAACTTTGGTGAAGGGTAGGACAGTACACAATACTGGAGATGTCAGCTCAACTTGACCAAGGCAAAATCACAGAAGCTTCATAGACAAATCCAAACTTCCTTAGGAACCGAGTTACTGGGCTGAAGGATGGGGATCATGGTCTCGGGGGACATCTAGCTCAACAGACATAACATAGTTTATAAAGAAAATGTTTTACTTTCTACTTTGGGGAGTAGTGCCTGGGGTCTTAAAGCTTGTGAGCGGCCATCAAAGATATGTTTTCTTGTCCCATCCAGTCTAGAGCAAGTGAGAATGAAGAAAACCAAAGGCACAAGGGAAAGATTAGTCCAAAGGACTAATGGACCACAACTACCACAGCCTCCACCAGACTGACTCCAACACAACTAGATGGTGCCTGGCTACCACCACCAACTGCTCTGACAGGGATCACAATAGACAGTCCTGGACAGATCTGGAGAAAAATATAGAACAAAATTCAAACTCATGAAAAAACACCAGACTTACTGGTCTGACAAAAACTGGAGAAACCTCAAGAGTATGGCCCCTGGACACCCTTTTAACTCAGCACTGAAGTCGCTCCTGAGGTTCACCCTTCAGCCAAAGATTAGACAGGCCAATAAAACAAACAATAGCACATGTAGTTCAACCATGTATATGAGACTAAATGGGCACACCAGCCCAGGGGCAAGGATGAGAAGGCAGGAGAGGACAAGAAAGCCGGATGAATAGAAAAGGAGAAATCAAGATTGAAAAGGGAAGAGTGTTGACACCTTACAGGGTTGGCAACCAATGTCACAAAATAATATGTGTATTAATTGCTCAATGAGAAACTAATTTGCTCTGTAAACTTTCACCTAAAGCACTATAAAAAAAAAATTATTCATGCATATATGCAAACATTATAGATGTGTAAACCAAATTGTTGAATTTGGGAACAATGCTCTAACTCTCTTTTTTTCCTTCACTTTTAGTGGTATGAGAATGTTATTTTTGTTGTTAGTTGCCATCAAGTTGGCTTGCACTCATGGTGACCTGATGTATAACAGAATGAAATATTGCCTGGTCCTTCAACATCTTCATGATATTTGATATGTTCAAGTCCATTGTGGTGGCTATTGTGTCAATCCCTCATTTTCCCTGACTCTCAACTTTACCAAACACGATGTCCTTTTCTAGCATTTGGTCTTTCCTGATAACTTGTCCAAAGTAAACAAGACCTAGTTTAGCCACCTTTGCTTCTGAAGAGCATTCTGATAGTATTTCTTCTTCTGGAAGTCTGTGGTATATTCAATATTCTCTGCAGACATCACAGTTCAGATGCGTTACTTCTCCTTATGTCTTCTTTATTTTTCATGTTTCAGTTGCATGTATGGTGAATAAAAATATGGTTTAGATCAGATACACTTTAGTCATCTTAGCGACACCTTTGCTTTTTAGAACTTTAAAGAGATCTTTTGCAGCAGATTTTCCAAATGCAATATGTTGTTTCATTTCTTGACTGCTGCATTGATTGGTGATCCAAGCACAAAGACATCCTTGACAAATTCAGTTTTTCTCCATATTGCATGATGTTTTTTACTGGTCCAGTTTTGTGGATTTTTATTTTATTTATATTCATGTATAATTCAAACTGAAGGCTGTAGTTGTTGACCTTCATCAGTAAGTGCTTCAAGTTGCTTTCATTTTTGGCAAGCCAAGTTGTGTCATCTGCATATCACAGGTTGTGAATAAGTCTTCTTCCAATCTTGATGCCACCTTCCTCTTCATATAGTCAGGGTTTCAAATTGTAATTTTTTCCATTCCAGTTATTGTTCTGGTTCACTGAAATTTTAAAAATTTGGTTTTGCTCTGGTTTCACTTCATCGACTATGACTAAACCAGTTCGAACGGGTTTGAAACTGTTTTTTAACTCTCCGATATCAAATTTACATTCTGCAAAAGGTCAACCTGGAGAAATTTCATCTGAAGGCATATAGCTACCAGATTTGTTCCTTATATTGCAAATAATATTGCTTTTTATATTAACTCAAACTTTGTTCATCCCATGATTTTGCAATTTGTTTTGAAAATACCAACATTAAACTATTTCTTTCTACACTTTCATTAATAATTAAATCTAAGTGACAATGATGCTCAATTTTAATCAGTGTCTCAAAACATTTCAATACAAAGGAAAACATGATATAAAATATATTATTTTTTTAATTCTATTTTTTAAAATATACTAGAATTCACTGCAGCATTGAGTCACTTTAAAAACAGTATTTTGATGAAAACACTCCAAATATGCTATAAAAATATTAAATTGAAGATTCAAAATACTTTTTAGTAGGAAATTCTCTATTTAACACTAAAATACACTGAAAAGAAATTTGATTTTGATATAGGCTATATTTCAGTATTAACATTTAATAGTCATGTAGAATTGGTAAGAATTTATTCAAGAAATGCTAGAAGTACAAAGTGTGCTGTCATACTTAATACATCAATACGTAAAGGCAAAGCACAAGAAAATGTTTAATACTTTAATATTTTATAAAGCTGAACATCTTTGTCTTAGTCATCTAGTGCTGCTATAATAGAAATACCAAAAGAAAAGTTTATCTCCTCACGGTCAAAGTCGGTTAAAAGTCCAAATTCAGGGCGTCAGCTCCAGGGGAAGACTTTTTCTCTCTGTCGGTCTTCTTCTCTTTGGTGTTTCCCTGGACTAGGAGCTTGTCTGTGCAGGGACCCGGGTCCAAAGGACGTGCTCTGCTCCCAGCACTGCTTTCTTGATGGTATGAGGTCCCCAACTCTCTGCTTGCTTCCCTTTCCTTTTATCTCTTGAGAGATAAAAGATGGAAAGATGGTGCAGGACTCACCCCAGGGAAACTCCCTTTACATTGGATCAGGGATGTGACCTGGGTAAAGATGGTGTTACAATCCCACCCTAACCCTCTTTAACATAAAATTACAATCACAAAATGGAGGTCAACTACACAATTCTGGGAATCATGGCCCAGCCAAACTGATACAAACATTTTTGGGGGGACATAATTCAAACCATGACGATTTTATAAAAATACTTCATAAAGCTGAAGAATTGTCATAACATTACATAAAATAAACATTTTATTACAAATATAGATTTAATTCATACACAGTTACTGTACACAGTTCATTTAGAAAGCATCATTGCAATAAACCATAATTACAACTAATTACAAGAATGTCCTCTAATATTTTTTTGTTTAAACTATCCTTGTTGTCTCACAAGGTGAATTTCAAAATGGAGAAAGATCTCTCACACTGAACCGAGTAACTGGTGCACCCAAAACTGCATAGCAGTTTCATATAATTGGGGATATTGTGAAATGTTTTCTTCCCAAAATTCAAGAACTTTTTTTTTTCTCAACTCTTTGTACACCATCAAAGTTTGTTAATACAGAGTTAATATTAATGGTACAGTTGTTTGATCTCAATTTAAATTTCTTCTTTCATTTTGAGAACTAATTCCATCTTATCAATGTCATCATTTGAAATGAGAGTATTTCCTGAATTGCTTTCCTTTGTTACACTTTTGGTGTTGCTCCTTTTCAGATTTTCTATCATTTTCCAAATGCTTTTTAAACATAATATGGCCCTCACCTTAAGTTGAGAGCTAATTAGAATTTGATAACCAGGATCTAGATAAACTGCTTCCAATATGCTGTCATTTTCAATGATAAGGTTTCCCTGACATTAAATATTTCTGTCAATGTGTTTCCAACTGTATTATTAAGAATTCTTAATTTCAGCTTACTTTCCACTCACAAACCAAAAATATTACTCATGGTTAATTGTTCACTTCGCAATCTAACCATACATTTCTTTAAAAGTTTTAAAGTTTGCAAAATTAATTGCACATATGCCCATTTGTCATTAGAAAAGTAATATTTCATATTATTCTCAGCTAATACATTGCAGAGATTTTTACATTCTAGTAAGGTTTCTAACATGATGTATATAATGTTCCATCTTGTTGGGCAATCCAGTACTGGTTTCCTTAAATTATTTTCTGAAAATTTGGTAGACAATGTCAGAATATGAAGTATTTGAACAAATTCATGACATTCTCCTAAAAATTCTCCCAGTTAAGCATCCTTTATTGTATCTTTAATAACTGAGGTGTGTGTGCAGCACACTTTATATAAGTCAATCTTCTCTTATAAATCTTTTCATTTTACTGCACTCTGTGATGGCTAACGCCTGCAAGTCAGAGTGCACCAAGTCAGAGTCTTTAAAATTGTCATTTTGCCCTGATTTCATTATCATTTCTGAGCAGATCAACAAATTTAATCTTATTAGAACCATTATCCATAGTTACAGAAAAAAACCTGTTGTAAATTAATGTTTTACTTCTCTAAATATGATGTCGTTGTTGTTGTTAGGTGCCACTGAGTCAGTTCAGATTCATAGGGACCCTATGCACAACAGAACAAAACACTGCTTGGTCTCGCACTATCCTCACATTCATTGCTGTGTTTAAGCCCATTGCTGCAGCCGCTGTGTCAGTTCATCTCATTGAGGGTGTTCCTCTCTTTCGCTGACCCTCCACTTTACCAAGCATGATGTTCTTTTCCAAGGACTGGTCCCTCCCGATAACACAGCCAAAGTATGTGAGGAGAAGTCTCACCATCCTAGCTTCTAAGGAGCATTCTGGCCATACTTCTTCCAAGACAGATTTGTTCATTCTTCTGGTAGCCCCTGGTATATTCAATATTCTTCACCAATGCCATACTTCAATGGCATCACTTCTTCTTTGTTCTTGTTTATTCATTGTCCAGCTTTCTCATGTATATGAGACGATTGAAAACACCATGGCTTGGGGTCAAGCCCACCTCAGTCCTCAAAGTGACATTTTTGCTTTTTAACGTTTTAAAAAGGTCTTTTGCAGTAGATTTGTTCAATGCAATACATTGTTTGATTTCTTGACTGTTGCTTCCATGGGTATTGATTGTGGATCCAAGTAAAATGAAATCCTTGACAACTTCAATCTTTTCTCCTTTTATCATGATGTTACTTATTGGTCCAGTTGTGAGGATTTTTCTTGTCTTTATGTTGAGATGTACTCCATACTGAAGGTTGTAGTCTTTGCTCTTCATCAGCAAATGCTTCAAGTCATCTTCACTTTCCACAAGCAAGGTTGTGTCATCTGCATATTGAAGTCTGTTAATGAGCGTTTTTTTTTATGCACAGACCTGTGTGTCTTTGTTTTAATTCTTTCATTGCCAGTGTCAACAAATGTATCTTACAGTCTTGTGTGAACTGAGTGCTAATTCCTAGAATTGACTGACACAGTCTATTGGCAACATCTATTTTCAAAGAGAATATTTGTTTTTCTAGATTACTAGTAATTTTGGAGCTAAGTTTTAATAACAAGTGAAGAATCCTTTTCCTAATATTCTGTGAGTTGACTGAAATTTTTGACCAATTAAAATAATAATTGGATTTAAAATTTTCCAGAATCCTGAATATTCAATTAACTCAAAAGAACAACTGTTACCAGTAACTAATTCAACACATGCATCCACAATTGTTTGCTTATAGAATTTCACTTTAAGACATTCTGGAATGGCAAACTCGTCTTTTTTTGTTGCTTATTCGAAACATTTCTGATACTTTCTTCAATCTTCTTTGTCTTCTTTCTTTGCACTGCATTGTGTTCATCCATATGGTGATGCTTCATGTGCCTCTCTAAATTCACTGCATGGTCTCCTACCATATCTGTATTTCAAATTGTAAAAATGATGTGGCAGGGGCATCTAACCTCCTCCTCTAACTTCAAAATGAGGAAGGAGATTCAAGATAAACAGCCCAACACTGATTCCTGTGAGATGGAGGTCAGACATACTTCTTCTCTCCAAACTTTTTATCAATTCTGACACCAACCATCCCTCCCATGGCACTCTACTTCTCTGTTGGGTTTCATAATTCATTGCAGTGTTCACACAGAACTCACAGACCATACTCACAGTTACAGGTTTATTAAGGAAGTAACAGGTTACAATTCAGGTTGAGGAATGCTCATGACACAGTTCTTCAATCAGGACAAACTCTTCTCAGCGTTCCACCAGGCAGGTCTTTTCCTGACTCTTGGCCCCTCTGCCTGGCCTCTGCCCTGCTTGAGCAAGTGTTCCAAAGCTCTTTTACTTCTGCCAATAAGTACCCAGAGGCACCCTACTCCACCAGTAAGCCTTGGACGAAAGGCACTCAGCTCTAGCTCCATGGGCTGGCAAACCTAGTTCCACCAAGTGTATGGAGGCATACTACTTCACCAGTAAGCCTCCTGCCTGAAGGCATTCAGCTTTCTAGCTGTATGGGCCGGGGAGCCCCACTGTGCCATCTCCTGCTGGTATCCTGTCTCTGCTGCCACTGTTTCTCTGCCCCTGCTTCTCGCCATCTCAGTGTTACAGGTGTCTCTCTAAGTTCCCTGGTTCCAGGAGCTTCTCAGGGCAGGGATCCTGGGTCCAAAGGACATGCTCCTCTCCTGGCTCTTCTTTTTTGGTAGTGATAAAATCCCCCTTCCTGCTTCTGGGATAGCTCGTTTTAAGCCTAATGGGATAGCAAAACTACCAACCCCCTCATTAGGGTTCCATACACCTGATTTGAGTGGTCCCACACCCACAAGTGTGCCATGCACAGTTTTTACATTATTAGAAAGCTTTCCAATCCCCTTGGGGGCCACAATCACCTCATTTGCATAGCCCCACCCAGTCATTTGGTGGAAGTTACAAAGACTATGGCTAGAAGGGTCATATTAAGTAATTCACTGCACTGCACAAATTTTCCATGTGCTTTTATTTTCAATCTTTTCACACTTGAAAAAATCCTCAACATGGATTTTCTCTGGTTCATCCCATACTAGAATTTAAGGGAGAAGAAATAATATTAATTAATATTAGGGCATATTTTATAGTCACTATATTACATTGGAGCCCTGATAGAACAGAGGTTAAAAGCTAACCAAAAAGTGGGCTGTTCAAATCCGACCAGCTGCTCCTTGGAAACCCTATGGAAAAGTTGTACTCAGTCCTGTAGGGTTGCTATGAGTCGGAATCAACTTGACCAATGGATTTATATTACATTACAGTAAAAACAAATCTTAGACTTTGATAACGTAAAGAGAATAGAATGCATAATACATTTGTAGAAATGAATTAGAGCCAGTACATATTAAAACGCTCCTAGCCATGTATTTTCAGTATATTAGAAAAACTGGGATAACTTAAATTTTACATTCACAGAGTTTCCTGATTTCCTCCATTCAAAGTCCCACTTTACAACTTCCTCCTACATTTATCCAGTACCTTTTGAAGAAAAATCTCACTTCACATTGATGCCATCAAGTTGTTTTTAGTGAAATCATGGTACATCACAACTGAAGCAATAATTTTCTTCCTGCTAGCTGTTGATGCTTAACATTTCAGTTTGTGAGATAAATATCAAATTTAAACACATAAGTATAAATAATGTGTAGTAATACATTTAAATCAAGATTGAATACAAGAATGGAATCATCAAAAATTATACCCTACTTTCTATTTCTTGAATTTAAATATCACACTTAAAACATGTGAATAATGTACATTTAAAATGTTTACACTCACCTGACAAATTTCCATTCATGTGAGACCCCCTTCAGAACTCAATGCAGTTTAACTAGCTCTTTCAGATTTCTGACTATAAATGTTCTCAATTGCCGAGTGTTTCGCACTTCTTCTGTAGGCACATCTTGTATTACTGTGAGAGAGGTCAGCATGGAGTAGAAATAACAAACTCTGATTGGCCTGTGAATCATCTCAAGTTACAGCAGTCATCACCTATAGCTGTGTCTTTGCTACATCCCTTGCTGAAGCAATGAACTGTGCCCTTACCAGCTATGTGCCAGAGAAGCATTTGGCATACAAGGGCACCAGATACAAATCAAACATAAATGTTTCAAAGGTCCTGCTTACAACTTAAAAATTATCCCTGAGCTGAATAGAGAAGCAAAAAAAAATTTACAGTTTTCAATTTTGTTCAGGGTCAGAAAACATTTTTTTTCTGATTCTGGTTTTTGTTTCAGTACAGTAAAAATTTTGGGGTTTTAATCTACAATCAATAAATGAGGAAAATAATTACTCAATGTCCTGAAGACAGCAGACAATATCAAAACATTTACAAAAACAGGACAGGATGGTTCCAATAGACATCCAAAATAAAACACCAGATGAACTTCCAGTAGAAGAGAAGTTGCTAGACCTAACTGATAGGGAATTCAAATCCCTAATATTCAGAACTATCCACGTTTAAGCAAAAAGTAGAAAAAATGAGGAAAAAATAGACAAATTCATGGAAAAGGCAGACAAATTCATGGAAAATACAGACAAAAAATAGAAGAATTCAAGAAAATAATACAGGAACAAAATGCTAAAATAAATTGATAACTAGAACTCATACAAAAACAACAATTAGAATTCCAAAAGATAAACAACAAGATTTAAGAAATGGACAGCATCATAGAAGGGCTGAGGAGCAGGCTTGAAAAGATGGAAGATAAGATCAGTGAAATTGAAGACAAAAACTTGGTTACATCTCTGAGGAAAAATCAGAAAAAAGAAAGAAGAAAAATGAAGAAACCCTGAGAATTATGTGGGATACAATCAAAAGCAAAAATCTTTGAGTGATCAGAGTTCCAGAACAGGGAGAAAAAACAGAAAACACAGAGAGGATCATTGAAGAACTGATGACATAAAACTTCCCCAATATCATGAAAGATGAAAAGCTGGCCATAAAAGAAGCTCAACGAACCCCATATGGATAGACCCCAAAGAAAATCACCAAGGCATATCATAATCACACTTGCCAAAACCAAAGACAAACAAAGAATCCTGAGAGCAGCTCACGATAAACAAGAAGTCCCGTACAGAGGAGAAACAATAAGACTAAGCTCAGATTATTCAGCAGAAACCATGCAGGCAAGAAGGCAATGGGATAACATATATAAAACCTTGAAAGAAAAAAATTGCCAGCCAAGAATATACCCTGCAAAACTCTCATTCAAATTTGATGATGAAATTAAGTCATTTCCAGATAAACAGAAATTAAGGGACTGTGTAAAAACCAAACCAAATTTACAAGACTTACTAAAGGAGTCCTTCGATCTGAGAACAAACAACATCAGACCACAGGCTGAATGTAGGACACAGGAATGTACTAGCCAGATATCAACTTAGGAAATGAACTCTTAAGGACTATGCAAAACCAAAAGAATTACGACAGGGAACCAGAGAGGTTAATCTGTAGATGACAACAGCATCTTAACAATAAAAGAGGGAATAAATGGTGTAGGTATAGAACCTTCTAATGGAGAGGAAGGCAAGGCAATACCAAGTAATAATAGACTGGTTCAAACATGGAAAAATAAGTGTAAATTTCAAGGTAACCACAAAAAAGTTAACAAACCTACTCATTAAAGTAAAGAAGAAAAACATAAAGTCTTTATAAAAACAAAACCTACAAAAACAGAAGAAATGAAAAAAAAAATCCACAAAACAAAAAGAACTCAGCACAGGAGAGTAAGAGGAACAAAGAAAACGTCAGCACCACAAAAAAAGAAAGCACTACAAAATGCAATCCCACTCCTAGGAATATATCCTAAAGAAATAAGAGTTGTCATTTGAATAGACATATGCACACCTATGTTCATGGCAGCATTGTTCACAATAGCAAAACGATGGAAACAACCTAGATGCCCATCAACAGACGAATGGATAAACAAACTATGGTACATACACACAATGGAGTATTATGCAAAGATAAAGAAAGATGATGAATCTGTGAAGCATCTCATAACATGGGTGAAACTGGAAGACTTTATGCTGAGTGAAATAAGTCAATCATAAAAGGACAAATATTGTATGAGACCTCTACTTTAAAAACTCATGTAAAAGTTTACACACAAAAAGAAACAATCTTTGTTGGTTACAAAGGATGGGGGAAACTAAATAGACAATAGATAAGTGTTATCTTTGGTGAAGGGTACGACAGTACACAATAGTGGGGAAGCCAGCACAACTTGTACAAGGAAAGGTCATGTAAGCTTCATAGACACTTCCAAACTCCCTGAGGGACTGAATTGCTGAGCAGAGGGCTGTGGGGACCATGGTCTCAGGGGCTATCTAGTTCAATTGGCATAATACAGTTTATAAAGGTAATGTTCTACGTTCTACCTTGGTGAGTAGCGTCTGGGGTCTTAAAGGCCTGTGAGCAGCAATCTTAGATACTCCACTGGTCTCACCCCTCTGGGAGTAAGGGAGAATGAAGAGAACAGGATACGAGGAAAAGATTAGTCCAAAGGACTAATGGATCACGGCCTCCACCAGACTGAGTCCAGTACAGCTAGATGGTGCCTGGCTACCACCACTAGCTGCTCTGACCAGGATCGCAATAGAGGGTCCTGGACAGAGCTGGAAAAGGATGTAGAACAAAAATCTAACTCAAAAAAAAGACCAGATTTACTGGCCTGACAGACTGAAGAAACCCCAAGAGTATGGCCCCCGGACACCCTTTTAGCTCTGTGGTGAAGTCACCCCCAATGTTCACCATTCAGCCAGGGATTGGACAGCCTCATAAAACAAAATGGGACTAATGAGGCACAGCAGTCCAGGGACAAGGACTAGAAGGCAGGAAGGGACAGGAAACCTGGTGATAGGGAACACATGGATGAGAAAGGACAGTGTTGACATGTCGTGGGCTTTTTAACCATTATCCTAGGGCAATATGTGTACTGTTTAATGAGAAACTATTTGTTCTGCAGACGTTCATCTAAGGTACAAAAAAAAAAAAAAAAAAGAATTATCTATGTGAGATCAAATTGACAATAGTAACTCAAAAGTTTTGATGGGAAAACTAGGAGGCAGTGAGTTGAAGATAATGGTGATGGAATAATTTGGAAAAGGACAGTGAGAATAGCAGCACAATGGGAAGAATGTAATCAATGTCACTGAATTGTACATGTAGAAATTTTTGAAATGGTGTAACTTTGGCTATGTATATTTTCACCATATAAAAGGTCGTCCAAGGTCGAGAAGGGAGAGTCTTGACATGTCGTGGGGTCATTAACCAAAGTCATAAAACAATATGTGTACTGACTGTTTAATGAGAAACTATTTGTTCTGTAAACCTTCATCTAAAGTACAATAAAAAAAAAAATTAAAAGAAAAAAATTTCGAGGTTTTTTCAATTCTGGTTTTCAATTTCATTCCAGTTTGAAGCCCTGATGTAGTCCAGTTCCTTGGATTATTTGTTCAGCATATAGACTGAATAAGTAAGGCAAATGGATAAAACCCTTCCACCCACATTTTCCAATATGGAATCATGAAATATCCCCTTGTTCTCTTTGAATGACTGCCTCTTAATCCATGTACAAATTCCACATGAGCATAATTAAATTTTCTGGAATACCCATTCTTTGTAATTTTATTTGTAATTTGTTGTGATAAACACAGTTGAATGCCTTCATGTAATCAATAAAATTTAGTAAACATGTTACTAAAATTCTCCGCTTTCAGCCAGGATCCATCTGACATTAGAAATGCTATTTGTCATTTCATGCCCTCTTCTGAATTTGACTTGAACTTCTGACCATTTCCTGTTGATATATGGCTGCAGTAATATTTTAATTATCTTCAGGAAAATTTGATAGCATGTGATATTAATGATATTGTTCATTAATTTCTTCATTTCATTTGACTGCCTTTCTTTGGAATGGGCACACATATAGATCATTTCCAGTTGGTTGACCAGGTAGCTGTCTCCCAAATTTCTTGACATAGATGAGTGTGTATTTCCATTGTTGTATGTGTTTGGTCAAGCATCTCAGTTGGTAATCTATCAATTCCGAAGACTTGTTTTTCATCAATGTCTTTGATGAAGTTTGAACTTCTTCAGTACCAGTGATTCTTGATCATATACTACCTCCTGAAATGGCTGAATGTCAGCTAATTCTTTTTGGTACAGTGATTCTATCTATTCTTTTAATTTTCTTTTGATGTCTTCTGTGTCATTCAATTTTTTGCCCATGGAATCTTTCAGTATTGCAACTCAAAGCTTGAGTTTTCTCTTCAGTTCTTTCAGCTTGAGAAATGCCAAGTGTGTTCTTCCCAGATCTTTGTACATTTCATTATTGTACTTTATCTTGTCTTCTTTAGCTGCTCATTGAAATCTGTTCAGCTTTTTTTAATTCATCATGTTTTCCATCTCATTTTTGATGACTCCCAATTTTCCTTGATTCATACTTTGTGCATTCCATATTACTACTACTAATGGATGTTTGCAGTTGTTATATCTTGTTTTGAGTCATGCCATATCAGGAAATGAAGGTCCTGAAGGCTTTACTTTATTGGTGTCATTAAGGTTGACTCTACTTTGAGAAAGTACCTCTCCCCAGTTGAATATTGATTGCCTGCCAACCCGAGAGGCTCATCTTTCAGTGTTCCAACGGGTATTGTTCTGTTATGATCATTATAGTTTTCATTGACTAATTATGGAAGTAGATCTCCAAGCCTTCTGGCTTTTCTGTCTTAGTCCGGAAGTTTCACTGAAACCTGTTCACCAGGGGTGACCCCGCTGGTATTTGAAATACAGTGGCATAGCTTCCAGCATCATAGCAACATGCAAGCCATAATAAGACAAACTGACAGATAGGTGGTGATTATGGGAATAATTTTGGAATAATAGCCATTTAAATACTTTCTTAAAGTGTGCTTTTCAATGGTTGGAACTGCCTCTAATTTAAAGAAATTATAGAACAAATGAGCATTTTTAATAAATGAAAAATTGCCATAAGAAAAAGTGAATATGCATAAATTACGCTTCATCCTCCTCAGAGTAATGATGCTTTAATGTTTATAACAAAGTACAAATATATATTATTGTTACTATTCTTAGTAATTCTACTGTAGGGTATTCTAAGCATTTGTCTCAAACAAGTTCAAAGTTTTTTATAGCCCTTGTTTCAATTAATCCCAATGTCACAGTAAAAGCAGTTAGCAGATAGATATTTTTCCCACCTCTTTTATAGATAATTTAGATGTTTAAAAGGGAACAGTTACTCCTAATTACAAAAACATTCTAAATCCATGTAGAAAAATGTGAATAAAGAAAGTATCAAAATATAGTGGCTAGAATTACTCTCTTTAATTGAAAAGCCACGAAAATTCCTGCTGATACTGAAACAACTATTGAATGGTCAGCAATTTCCTCAAACTGCCAAATAGTACTAGAAGTGATTCATGCTGTGACAACTACTGTGTACTAAGAAGATCTTTAGAGAAAACAAGAAAATGAAGTACATATGCACATTGATTTGTATTCCTCAGGCCACATATTTTTCAAAACGATAACAGATTAAGTACTTAAATTTCCAATAAAATTGGGCCAAGGACTATGTTGTAAGTTATGGTTATTATACGTTTGCATACAGGAGACCTCGGAAGAGTTCAGGTCTATTTTAATTTCTCTCAGTACTGTTACCGCAATAATGCAGATTGAGGCGCCTGCCGCAATAGCCAATTCTGAGACGGGGTGAGGTGAGCAGCAAGCGTTTTATTACATATTGATATATAGGAGACAGATTCCTCCAAAAAACACGTCTCTCCCACTGGGGATAGGCTGACAGCCTTTATAGAGGCAGGATTATGGGTCTTAGAAGTTTGTGTTAGTTCCCCCTTGAGGTGGTCATGTCTCAGATGAATTAATCTTCTACTGGTTTTCTTGGGGGTTATTTGGTGACATTCTTGCAGATTATCTGGCGACATCCTGGTTTTCCTTGCCACAAGATGGGTGCTTTGTTCGGTTTTGCATCCCTAGATCATTATCACTTGTTTTCCACCCTCCAAGGAGGAACATCAGTTAATCTTAAACATTTTGTAGAGACTGGAACTGGAGGGAAAGACAAGATCATGAGACAATGTGGCAGTTAGCAGTGGGGAATAAATAATAGTGAGCTGGGCCAATGCAACCTCTTCTAGTACCATTGAAAAAAATGTCCAGTACTTGAAAATATGTGATGAAAACTGTATCAGTCTCATCAATATTACAGTTCCACATTTTGTAATCTATTTTCTGTTCCCTAGCTATTTTATTTCTAGTAGCAATTCTATTATTCAAATTTATAATTAAATTCAGACTTTAGAAATGACTTAAACACATTTAGTATAATTATAAAGTATTTTAGGGTTTCTCAAATGTTCAAAATCTTTCATTTGATTGGAAGATTTGTCAGTTAACACCTACAGGAAATATTTAAGAAGTTTATAATTGGCATAATTCTGATCACTACATGAAATAATGATGTAAATTTATTAAAACTAATGCAAGGACATGAAAAAATATGTTTGTTTGCATTCATATTGTTTGATATGTTCTTTAAGATTAAATGTATGGAGGTATTTCATAGACAATGCTTGAAACTATTTTTCTAAATATCAATACTGTCTATGTGCTCTGAGTAAGGTGAATATAAAAGCAAGGTATTATTACTTAATGATCATAATTAAAAAAAAAAATCCACAAGACTACACCAAGCAATCAAAATGAGAAGAGGAACAGATAAGAGCAAAGGCTCCAAGGGTCATGTAGCAACTGGAAAAGCTGGTACGATTCTGTCTTCTATTTTGATTAGAGAAGAGCATTTAAATAGACTTCAAGGGAAGATTTGATTCCTCACTGCTTGGGTATAAATATTATGCTTCAGTAATAAAGGTTAATTGTAAACAACTATGAGATTAAAGGCTTGGATTAAGATGGTGAATTAGATTCTTCTGTCACAATTTTCACGGTTTAAAAACAAACAAAAAAAAGCATGAGTATATTTTCATAAGATTTGTTTATGTCAGACTCTGTTAAACACATCTTGAACTGTGGGCTTTATATCAACAAATATCTAAAGGAAAAAAAAACAACAACTTTGAATCAATAGAACTAGCCATATATAAATAATAAAACCCTAGAGCTGTGTCCATTTACTTTATCCTATGTATGTAGCAGAAAACCTGGTGGTATTGGAACAGGCTGCATAAGCTCAATTACCACCACTGCTTCCCACCATTACTAGCTCCCACTTTTCTTCATGATATTTTCTTTTTTTACGTCCTCTTTCTCCCTCCTCCTATTCCAGTAAGATTAACCAAAGTTTCTCCTTGGAGGGTGGCAGAACAAATTGATAACCCTCAAGGACTAGGATTAACTTAACTGTGATGTGAAAACCATGACTAACGGCACCGGATAATTTTCAAGGATTGCCAATAAGAGGTTAATTCATCTGAGATGTGAAAAACATGACCACCGCGAAGAAAAACTATAAAACTGTACATATAAAACCTTCAGCCAGTCTCCAGTCAGGGAGACAGGTCTTTTGGAGGAGTTCATTCCCCTCTGTCTCCTGTATATCAATATACAGTAAAATCCTCTTGCTGCTCACCTCATCCTTTCTCAGTACTGGCTTTTGTGGCAGGCAACTCAGATCCGTGATTTGCAGTAACAGTATAGTGGTTAAGTGCTACAGCTGCTAACCAGAAGGTCAATTGTTCAAATCCACCAGGTGCTCCTTGGAAACACTATGGGACTTGAATGCAACAGGGTTTCTTTTTTTTGGGGGGGGGGGAGTATATATGTTGTTGTTGTGTGCCATCCAGTTGATTCTGACTCATAGCGACCATATAGGACAGAGTAGAACTGCTTCATAGGGTTTCCTAGGCTGTAATCTTTATAGGAGCAGTTCACCAGGTATTTTCTTCTGCAGAGCCACTGACAGGTTTGAACTATGGACCTTTAGAAGGTGAGCACTTAACCATTGTGCCACCAAGGATCCTTCAACTCAACAACAACAACAAGACATAGAGTGCTCTTGTTTCTTTGTTTACATCATTCCCTTCACTTTTACCAAGTGAACTCCTTCACTTACAGTTCCTCAATAATTTATTTATGTATTTTTGTTCACGTGTGACTAGTTAAGAGAATACAGTATCTTCCCAGTCACTATATTTAAACCATTAAAGAAAATCTCTAGAGACCAAACAAATGCTATGAGAATAACGGGATTTCTCTGTTAACTTGTGTTAATCCTATAACCTAATTTCAATAACAACAGATACACTAATAGTAATAATCATTACTGTATAGCTTTCAAATTCATTATGCACATCAATGTTTATTCTTGGATAGTGAAGTAGGCACTTTTTCATCTATCTTAGTTTCCTAGTGCTGTTGTAACAGAAATGTGAAAAAAGGATGGCTTTAAAGAACGAAAATTTATTTTTTCACAGTTCAGGAGACTAGAAATCTGAATTCCCCTCTAGGGGAAGACTGTCTACCAGCTCTAGAGGATGACCCTTGTCTCAGCTTTTGTAGCTGTGTTGTTGTGGCTGTTGTTAGGTGCCCTCGAGTCAGTTGCGACTCATAGCGACCCACAACAGAAAGAAACACTGCCTGGTCTTGCATCATCCTCATAATTATTGCTATGTTTGAGCCCATTGTTGCAGCCACTGTGTCAATCCATCTCGTTGAGGTTCTTCCTCTTTATCACCTATCTTCTATGATGTCCTTCTCCAGAGACTGGTTCCTCCTGATAACACGGTCAATGCACATGAGACGAAGTCTCACTATCTTCACTTCTAAGGAGCATTCTGGATGTTTTCAAAGAACAGAGGAATATTTTCAAGTCTTCAGAGCTAATGTAAATTGTTCTGCTGGATTTTGGACTTGCTTGGTGCCCATTATCCTTCTTTCTCTCCAATTTCTCTTATTGTAATGAAAATGTATATCTTGTGCCTGTTCTACCAGTGCATTTTGGAAGCTGATAACCTGTATTCTGGATATCACAGGTTCTCAAATGAAGAGGAATTTTGCCCCAGGATGGAATATGCCTGACAAATCACCCATATGTGATTTAGATGATTCAAAAGATGAGATTTTGGACTTGGAGTTGATTTAAGACTTTGGGGATGATGTGATGGGGTGAATGTGTTTTACATGTGGCAAGGACATGAGTTTTTGGGGGCCAAAGGGTAGAATGTTGTGGATTGAATTGTGTCCACCCAAAATATGTGTTGTAAATCCTAACCTCTATGCCTGTGGTTATAATCCCATTTGGGAATGGGTTGTCTTTGTTATGTTAATGAGGCAGGATTAGTGTAGGGTGTATTTCCAGTTAATCTCTTTTGAGATGTAAAAGAGATTAAGCAAGCAAGAGAAGGAGAGATAGGGGAAGAATGGTGCCAAGCCCCATGGAAATCTCCAAGGAACCAGGAAACTAGCTGAAGAGACAAGGACTTTCCTCCAGAGTTGACAGAAAGAGAAAACCTTCCCCTAGAGCAGGCATCCTGAATTTGGACTTCTAGCCTCCTAAACTGTGAGAAAATAAATTTTTGTTTGCTTAAGCCATCCACTTGTGGTATTTCTATTATAGAAGCACTAGATAACTAAGGCACTTGCTTATCTCCATGTCTATGCTGCTCTTTATAACTCCGAAGTGATTAGGTTTAGGACACATCCTACAATGATGTGGCCTCATTAACATAACAAAAACCCTATTCATAAATGAGAACGTTGTTTTTGTTAGCTGCCCTTGCATTAGCTGCTAGACTCATGATCACCCTATATGTCAAACCCTGGGATTTTCTAGGCTGTAATCTTAATGGAAACAGACCAGGTTTTATCTTCCACAGAGCTGCTAGGTGCATTTGAATCACTAACCTTTTGGTTAGCAGCTGAACGTAAACTGCTTACACCACGCTGGTGCCTGCTTACACCACCCAGGTGCCTTTCCATAGGTATATGGATAGGATTCCAACACATGTTTTGAAGGGACACAATTCAATCCACAACACCATCTAAGAATCTGCTCTTGTATTCTAGTTGATATTCTAAATTTGTTACTTAGGAGATCTGTGATTGAATTTCCTTTTTAAATGAGGGCCCTTATCTTGTCTTGGAGCCCTGGTGGCACAGTGGTTAAGAGCTTGTCTGCTAACCAAAAGACTGGCAGTTTGAATCCACCAGCCACTTCTTGGAAACCCTATGGGGCAGTTCTACTCTGTCCTAGGGGGTCACTATGAATCAGTATCAACTCGATGCCAACTGGTTAAGTTTTTATCTCATCTTTTAAGTTTTAGTCTAGATCTAAAATTTTTAGTGTTCAAATACCAATTTTTATAAGGACCCTAAAAAGTCCAGTGTAAAATGTGGTTGAGATCATTTATTTGTCTCAAGGCAATTCTTTAAATTCATATGGAAGACAAAGGAGGTTGCTTCTTTGTTAATAAGCCCATAAAATGTGTACTGAATAGTGTTTCTGCAAGTAGATTTTAGCCCTAAATGTCAACACCATTATATAAACTCTCAAAGGCTCTTCAATATTACATTATCAAAGCTTCTTTTCTGCTTCTTTGTTGAGAAGATAGTACTTCACTTCAAACATTTTGTAAAGTTTTTATTTAAATACTTCACTAGAGAAAATAGAGAAAGAACACTGCATCTCAATGAAATTTCCCAAAGTGTCCTCGGTTTTCCTGACAGCTTCAGATCTACTCAGCGTGCAAAATTAATGTGACAAAAGACTGGCATGGACACTCCAGCTCTAGATTAAACGCTCATAGGAAAGCAGACATTAATCAAAAGTGATAGACATGTACCTCTGCCAAAGTGGGCAATAAAATTTGATAAAAACTCAGCAAAATAATATTTCATAGCATGGCATGCTTAGACTTTAGAGTATAAAACTACAAAATGAACCTTAGAATTTCAACTTTTTGTTTTGAAAAAAGAAGGTATTGTCTAAACACCTACTACCTTATTGGCAAAGAAAATAACAAATTTGGCAACAGTGTTTAAGTTTATATCTAAGATCCAAAATCTAGCAAGAATTCACCTCTAAAATAAAAACACAACACTTAGCTCAACTGCCACGCATTTTGGAATCAAATAAGATTTTATTTTAACCCAGTATAGGGCAGAATACAGTTCACTCACTAGAAAATACATTACAATCACCCCGGGTGTTGCAATTACTTCTATTTTAAACATAGAAACTTGAATAAATTGACAAGTAGATCTTAGAAATAAAAGAAAAAAGTTTTCATAAAAATAATCTGCAAGATGAAATATTTTTGCATTATCTAGTATAAATGTATTAGATCATAGCTAAGTGAAGATAGGAAACAGAGTATAAGACCTCTGTACCCAATCTCACCTCAAAGTCACTTCAATCTCTGCTCCCTTGACTAGAATAAAATGTTGCCAGATGTACTCATGTTTTGCTTCATGACATTTTTTGGGTCTCTGCTATAATGTCACAATGTTAGCGAGGACTTCCTTCATCACTCTATGTAAAATAGTGCTTCCACCACCAACCATGGCATTTCTTAAGGGTCTTACCTCATTTATCTATATCTATCTGTCATATGGCATTCCTTAAATGCCTTACCTCATCTATCCATATCAATTAATCATCTATCTATTTATTTATCCACTCATATATATATATAAAATCATATTGTGTGTATGTGAGTGTGTGGGTGTATATATATATAGAGAGAGAGAGATAAGGGAAGATATATATACATATATATATACACAATAGGATTTTGTTGTCTTTTTTGTTCAAATCATATTCCCAAGGCCTAGAACAGTGTCGAGTACATTGTAATTCCTTAACAAATACTAAAGAACATGTGTGTAAAAAACATTATAAATGAACACAAATCCTGGTTTAGAAATATGCTCTCATAGGTATGTTTAGCTACAGACATGAACACCCCTGATTTTCAGAAGAAATAAGCATAGTTTGAGAGTTGGCACTAAATGCATTAAGGAATGGTGAGAATGAGTGTTGAGAAACAGCAAGGGGGTTCAGAAACATGGCCTAAAGGGAAATAAACCCTTAATAAATCAAACCTTAAAATCAGAAGAGTTGATCAAAAATCTACTAAAATTGTCTTTTGGTAGAAATGATTGACATAATTTTAAAAAGCTTATGATAGATGAGATTAAATTTTAGGTTAGTTGCTACGTGACAATACAAGGGAACATAATTCCATTATATTGGCAAAGATTTTCACCTAATTCGGGTATGTACACACACGTACGCAAACTTACACAAACAGATTTGTCTTGATTCAGTGCATTTTGGGAATGAAACGTTTTAGCCATAGTATAGCAGGATAATGTGGTTCATAAAAGGGACCACCCATTCTGGAAGACAAACATCTGCAGGAATAAAAAATATCAGCAGAAATTAGGGACACAGAGCCAGAGATAACTGAGATTCTCTTGCTATATTTGGCAGATTTGCTTGGTTTGCAATCATATGGTATAGGTTTATGCCAAAAATAAAGTGAGTCCAACTGAGAATTGGATTACAAAACTATTTACAAGTAGAAAAAAGTACCATATATGAACACACACACACACACACTATCATATATGAGTTGTCTATATTCATAGAGACACAAGCCCCTTGTGGCACTAATGTGCTAAATCTGGCTTATATCAGCTGTCAGGGTCAATTGTTAAAATTTCAGGAATTTTTCCTTCTGGTTGCTAAATATAGACATTGTTAGAAGTATCATATAAACTTCCAATAAAACAAATTATAGTTAAAAACAAAAGTAACAAATAATCAAATGCCATAATTTCTTAATTGCATCACTACATTTTATTGTTATATATGTTCTTGAAGTTATTTATATCTATTGTATCTGTATGATGTGAATGCTATAAAATATATGCTACTGTGCATCTCTTTCGAATTCTATGTACAGTGGTATCACAAGGGAAGTTTGAAATTGGTCATAGTGGAAGTGTTACACATGGAAATTGATAAAGACTACAAATTAGGACTTTTTGTTTTTTGAGAGCCAGTTGTTAAACATTTCAACTACACTATTATGTAATGCGCTAAAATTAAGAGATGATTTTCAACACAGGAAGAAAGTGTTGTTGTTGTTGTTTGTTATTTCAATAAATCTTAAATTTTATAATGAAAACTGAATCAAATTTTAATGTTTTCTTTTCTTATTTTTAGTAGGCATACATTCTTGTTAATACTACTAGATCCTAACTTCATACCTAATAATAATTCACCCAATTTATTTGTATCTATACGGCATCCAGGTATGGGGCTGTAGATGCTCAATTTTTGTCCTGTAGTAGAATAGTCATAAGCATAATAAAACATTAGTGTACATAGGCATCCATGTGTTTGTATATTTTTTATTTTTATAAAAGACAATAGTACCATATCCAGTATAAATGAACCACATTTACAACTATCTGAGATAGTACAGCTGTAATGTTGAATTGTGAAAAAGTGTCGCAGTGGCGACGGTGGTCGGGGCGGCGAAGACAGTAGCCAAACACAACTCTTACAGAGAATTGGGGCCAGGAGGGTCACTCTGAGGAGTCGACCCCCAGCTCCAGTCCCAGGAGTTTATTTATAGTCAATACAGCAAGCGGTGAAGCAAATAACAGAACAATGGGCTTTGGGTGAGTAACAGTAAGTTTCGGGCAAGGGAGAAGGAATTTAGGTAAACAAGCCAATCAGTAACAGGACAATAGGTTTGGGAAAACAAGTCGTGCCTAATCTCTTTCTTATCTCTGACAAGTCTCCAACGTGTCTTATACAACATAGAGGCCTGTGGGGCCTGCAGTTGTCAATAGTGCAGCCATGTTTAAATGGCATATATCCCCACAAAAAAGAGAAACCTTTCACATTTCCTACCAGCTAATGATTTCAGGATAACCAGTCATTGCTGAGTCTACTCTGTCTCATGGCAACCTCACTTGTGTCAGAGTAGAACTGTGCTCTACAGGGTTTTTATTGGCTATGTTTTTTGGAAGTAGATTGCTTTGCATCTTAGACTGGGTTCTCTAAAGAAGTAAAATCAGTAAAGCATATATACATACATATATATATATATATATATATATATATATATATATTTATCTCAAGGAAATGGCTTACACAGTTGTAGGGGTTGGCATGTTCCAAATTTGTGGGTGAGGCATCAGGCTGGAGATTCTCCTGACTCACATGGTTACAGGGGCTGAAGAATTCAAAATCAGTAGGTCAGGCGGAAGGCTGCTGGCTCATGGGGTTGCAGGAGCTGGCGAATCCCAAGATCTGCAGGTCAGGTGGTAGGCTGCTGGCTCACATCCCAAGAACCAAAGGTCAAAGAATGATGAGTAAGATGCAGGATCCAGAGAGAGCAAAAGCCAGCAAGATTTCCAGAGCATCCATATGTATTGGATGCAGGTCACATCCCCAAGGAAACTTCCCTTACAACCAATTGGCTGATCACATCAGGTCACGTCATGGAAGTGCTTGTATCACAAAATCGAGGATGACTACATCATTACATAACTGCCAAATTACATCATTATATAGCTGCCAAACTAAATCATCACATAACTACCAAAATACTGAGAATCATGGCTTAGCCAAGTTGACACAGAACCTTAACCATCACAGCAGGCCTTTCTTCCACAGTGCCCTTGGGTATACTTGAACCTTCGGTCTTTCTTGTTGTCAATTTCAAGGCATGGTCCTTCCAGCAGAACCAGAAACTGACCAATCCCTGAAAGTCACGCTATCCTATTGGGTGGATTTAGGCACCATTATGCCTCACATACCTTGAACGTGTTACCAGGAGGGACCAGTCCCTGAAGAAGCACATCAAACTTGGTAAAGTAGAGAGTCAGTGAAAGAGAGGAAGACCATCAATGCGATGGATTGACACAGTGGCTACAATTGACTCAAGCATAGCAATGATTGTGAGCATGGCTCAGGACAGGGTGGTGTCTCATTCTGTTGTATACAGGGTTGCTATGAGTCAGAAGCAACTCGACAGCACCTAACAACAATAACAACATTTGCATAGCAAATCAACCAATTCCTACAAGGTGTGTAGAATTATATTTTATATATACTAGTTAGGAATTAATAGTCTTCATTGTATACATTTCCAAATTGCTTTGTATCTTTAGTCATTAAATTGAATTTAAATAATTATTAAACAACTTGAAATATTTTATGTTTACATTCAGATATGGTTTGCACATCACTTTCCTGAAGACCTCTTTCCAGATTTATTTGATTTAAGAATTCACAGTCCTGTAAGTGAAGGAGATAAAACCTCCAAATAAAGATTGTTTGAATATTAAAACTCTCTGGGAAACTAGTTTACTCAGAAAGCTTGATTAATTAATGCTTGCAACTAGTATATGTCAGCTACTCCAAATATTTCAGGGTTGCTGAGAAGTTAGGACCACTAATAAATGAAGAATGAGTGACATCAAATTAATGATAACTTTAAAGCTGCTGGGGTATTGAACTTATCAGTTAAGTATATCCTTAATAAGAAAAACAGCAGAGAAATCCATGCAATTAGAAGCAGCATCCATGTAGTAACATCAGCTATTGACAAAAGCAAATATGGGGACAGTCCGGCAAGATGGCACACTAGGCAGAAACACCACGCCATCCCTCCACAGCAAAGATCTGAAAAACTAAGCCAAACAGAGAATCAACAATCCTGAAACCCTAGAACATCAAATGAAGAGATAAAGAACTCAGCCGAGCACCAAATGGAGTGAGAATACTGAAAGAGAATGGAGAGTGAGGAGAGATTCATGCAGAGGTCCCCTATCAGCTAACGCAGCACGGATCCACCATCTTGGACTCCTATCGGAGACCAGCAAATGGGGGTACGAGAGAGCAGCCTCACAGAGTGTCCAGTGGGAGACAGAACAGCCGGTAATTTGCAGTGTGCATTTTCACACCCCCCACCCCTCTTTGCCCCAGCTCAGGCTCCTCTGCTTCCCGTGGCTGCGGTCTCTTGACTGGGGGGCTCCAGCTGCTTGGATTCTGTGCACCCGGGCGGGCAGCTCTCTGGGTGCCATTTGTTGGCTGCTGGTGTTGCTTTCTTTTTTTTTTCTGCTTCTTTTGATTTCTCACTTGCCTCTCGCTGCCTCCCTCTCCTTTTGCTCGGGTGCCTGGCTCCCAGCGCCATCTTTCCTTCTTCCTGTGGGGCTGGGGGGCTCCTTTCAGGTGTGCGGCTGCTTCCCTGTCTGGGCTGTCGCACTGGTGGGATGCCAGGGCTTTTGTTCGTTTGTTCCTCTGCTTCCCGCGGCCACCGTCTCTTGACCAGTGGTCGCCGGCTGCTTGGATTCCGTGCGCCCGGGTGGGTGGCTCTCTGGGTGCCGTTGTTGGCTGCTGGTGTTGCTTTTTTTTTTTTTCCTGCTTCTTTTGATTTCTCGCTTGCCTCTTGCCACCTCCCCCTCCTTTTGCTTGGGTGCCTGGCTCCGAGCGCCATCTTTGCTCTTTCCTGCGGGGCTGCGGGGCTCCATTCGAGTGTGCAGCTGCTTTCTGGACTGGGCGTCTGCACTGGTGGGATCCTGGGGCTTTCGTTTGTTTGTTCCTCTGCTTCCTGTGGCCACGGTCTCTTGGCAGGGGGGCGCCGGCTGCTTGGATTCCGTGCGCCCAGGTGGGCGGCTCTCTGGGTGCCGCTTGTTGGCTGCTGGTGTCGCTTTTTTTTTTTTTTTTTTTTTGCTTCTTTTGGTGTCTCGCTTGCCTCTTGCCGTCTCCCCCTCCTTTCACTCGGGTGCCTGGCTTCGTGCTCCATCTTTCCTCCTTCCTGAGGGGCTCCAGAGCACCGGCAATTTGTGATACACGCTTTCCCACTCTCCACCCTTCTTTACTCACACTCGCCCTTCTCTGTATCCCACGGACACAGTGTCTTGTCCAGAAACACCGGCCTGTATTGGCTGGCTCTCTGAGTGCCATTAGTTGGCTGATGGTGTAGCTTTTTTTTTTTTTTTTTCTTCTTCTTTGGATTTCTTGCTTGCCTATCGCTGCCTCCCCCTCCTTTTGCTCGAGTGCCTGGCTCTGTGTACCATCTGTGCTTTTTCCTGAGGGGCTGCGGAGCTCCATTCAAGTGCGGAGCTGCTTCCCGGTCTGGGCTACCGTGCTTGAGGGATCCTGGGGCTTTTGTTCATTTTGAATTGTTTGTCTGTTTTCTTTTCCTTTTCTTGAGTTGGGAGCCCTTTCTGGCCAGGCAGAGCTGCGTGCCAGGGAGACTCCCCTTCGGCTTCCACAGATGTGCAGAGGGATCCCTGAACGCATTTCTTTTTTCGTTGTTTTTTTTTTTTTTTTTCTGTTTTTCTGGGGGGCCTTTCTTGTTCCTTTTTTTTTTTTTTGCTTGTTTTTTTGTTTTTTCTTTTCCCTCTTTTTCCCTTTTGTCTTTCTTCATTGCTCAATTTCTCGTCTCTCTATCTGTTCCTTCTCTTTCTAACCCCTGAATATCAGGCATTGTATGCCTCTGTGCCTTCTGGCCAGGCTGTGCTGTGAAACTTGAGAGCGACTTCCTCAGACCTCATAGCTGCATCGGTGGGATCCCTGGAGATTTTGCGGTTCTTTAACCTTTCTGATTTTTATTTGTTCATTTTTTTCTTTTCTTTCTCTTCCCCCTTCTGTTTTGCTCTATTTCATAGTCTCTCATATCTCCATTTCAATGGCAAGCTCCCCTAGCATTCTTTTTTGTTTGTTTGTAAGTTTTTTGGCTCCTGTTCCTCTCTCCTCTCTCCCATATCCAGCTTAGCTTCACACATAACCATCTCCCTGCTGCATCCTGCCTACTTGCACCGTGCACTTGACATCACACCACCAAACTGTGCAGGCATGGACTATTGGAACCTGCCAGCACTGATTACCGTCCGCCCTGGTGGCTGCGGTGAGTGCCACAAACAACCCGTCCCAGTGGCTCCTCTTCAGCAAGACCTGCCCTGCTGTACCACATCTAAGTGACTGAACTGGCCAGTTGGAGAAGGAGGCAAAAAGTATTGAGCGCACAGACGAGCGAACAACAAGGGGCACACAGTCCGCCTGCTCAGACATACTCAAATTTTTTTTTTAAAGGGACTAAACAAACAAATCTACAATCAATAAACGAGAGAAAAATCTAATGAATGCACCCAAAACAGCAAACAATATCAAAACATTTACAAAAACAGGACAGGATGGCTCCAGTAGGCATCCAAATTAAAACACCAGATAACTTTCCGGTGGAAGAAAATGCACTAGAAGTACCTGATAGGGAATTCAAATCACTAATACTTGGGATTTTCCAAGAACTGAGGCAAAAAGCTGACCAACATGAGGAAAAAATAGACAAATCCATGGAAAATACAGACAAAAAATTGGAAGAATTCAGGAAGATGATGCAGGAACAAAATGTCAAAATAAATTCACAACTAGAAATTATACAAAAACAACAATTAGAAATCCAAAAGATAAACAACAAGCTTTCAGAAATGGATGATGTCATAGAAGGGCTGAGAAGCAGATTTGAAACCGTGGAAGACAGGATCAGTGGAACTGAAGACAAACACTTGGATACAACTCTGTTTCAGGAAAACTTAGAAAAAAGAACAAAGAAAAATGAAGAGACCCTGAGAGTTATGTGGGACACAATTAAAAGCAAAAATTTTCAAGTGATTGGCATTCCAGAACAGGGGGAGAAAACAGAAAACACAGAGAGGATCATTGAGGAACTGCTGACAGAAAACTTCCCCAATATCATGAAAGATGAAAAGCTGGCCATCCAAGAAGCTCAACGAACACCATATCAAAGAGACCCCAAAAGAAAATCACCAAGGCATATCATATTCACACTTGCTAAAACCAAAGACAAACAAAGAATCCTGAGAGCAGTTCATGAAAAACAAGAAGTCACATACAGAGGAGAAACAATAAGACTAAGCTCAGATTACTCGGCAGAAACCATGCAGGCAAGAAGGCAGTGGGATGACATATATAAAATCTTGAAAGAAAAAAATTGTCAGCCAAGAATAATATATCCTGCAAAACTCTCGTTCAAATTTGATGGTGAAATTAGGTCATTTCCAGATAAACAGAAATTAAGGGAATATGTAAAAGTCAAACCAAACTTACAAGAATTATTAAAGGGAGTTCTTCGATCTGAGGACAAACAGCTTCAGCCCTCAGGCAGGACCTAGGACACAGGATCGTATGAGCCAGATACCAATCTAGCAAATGAACTCTCGAGGACTATCAAAAACCAAAACAAACACAACAGGGAATCAGAGCAGTCAATCGATGGATGACAACAACATCAAAACAATGAAAGAGGGAATAAATGGCAAAGGTATAGAACCTTCTAATGGAGAGGAAGGCAAGGCAATACCAAGTAGGGGTAGACTGCTTCAAACTTATAAAGGTAAGGGTAAAATTCATGGTAACCACAAAGAAAGATAACAAACCAACTCATAAAAATAAAGATGAAAAACACAAAGTCTCAGCAAAAAACAAAACCTACAAAAACAAAAGAAATGAACACAAAATCCACAAACAAAACTAACTGAGCACAAGAGGGTAAGAAGAACAAAGAAACCTTCAGCACCACAAAAAAAAGCACTACAAAATGACAGCAAAAAACTCACATCTATCAACAATTACACTGAATGTAAATGGACTCAATGCACCCATAAAGAGACGAGGAGTGGCAGAAAGGGTAAGAAAACAGGATCCATCAATATGCTGTCTACAAGAGACACACCTTAGAAACAAAGATGTGAATTTATTAAACATCAAAGGTTGGAAAAAAATATATCAAGCTAACAACTACCAGAAAAGAGCAGGAGTGACAATTCTAATCTCAGATAAAATAGACTTTAAAAAAAATCTACCATAAAAGACAAAGAAGGACACTATATAATGATTAAGGGGATGATCCACCATAAAGACATAACCATAATAAATATCTATGCACCCAATGACAGGGCTCCAAAATACATAAAATAAACTTTAACAGCACTGAAAAGAGAAATTGACAGTTCCACAATAATAGTAGGAGACTACAACACACCACTGTCAGTAAAGGACAGAACAACTAATAAGAAACTCAGAAAAGATACAGAAGACCTAAAGGGCACAATCAGCTGATTTGACCTCATAGACATATATAGAACACTGCATCCAACCGCTGCAAAGTACACATTCTTTCCCAATGCACATGGAAAGTTCTCCAGAAGAGACAACTTCTTAGGCCACAGAGCAATCCTCAACAAGATCCAAAACTTTGAGATAATGCAAAGTATCTTCTCTGACCACAATGCCATCAAGGTAGAAATTAACAATAGAAAGAGCAAGGGAAAAAAGTAAGTTACATGGAAACTGAATAATACCCTGCTTACACATCCGTGAGTAATAGAAGGAATCAGAGATGGAATCAAAAAATTCCTAGAATCAAATGAGAATGAAAACACATCATACCAAAACCTTTGGGACACAGCAAAGGCAGTCCTCAGAGGACAATTTATAGCAATAGATGCACATATCAAAAAGAAGAAAGGGACAAAATCAAAACATTAACTACAGAACTCAAACAAATAGAAAGAGAACAGAAAAAAAAGCCCACAACCACTGGAAGAAAGGAAATAGTAAAGATCAGAGCAGAAATAAATGAAAGAGAACAGAAAAACAATAGAAAGAATCAACAAAACCAAAAGTTGGTTCTTTGAAAGAATGAAAAAAATCAACAAACCATTGGCCAGACTGACAAAAGAAAAACAGGAGAGGACACAAATAACCCAAATAAGAAATCAAATGGGGGACATTAAATCAGACCCAACTGAAATAAAAAGGATTATAACAGAATATTATGAAAAACTCTACTCCAACAAATTTGAAAACTTAGAGGAAACAGATAAATTTCTAGAAACACACGGCCTACCCAAACTATAACAAAGTGATGTTGAAAATCTGAACAGACCCATAACAGGAGAAGAGATTGAAAAGGTAATAAAAAAACTCCCAACCAAAAAAAGCCCTGGCCCAGATGGCTTCACTGGAGAATTCTACAAAACATTTACAGAAGAGCTTGTACCAGTTCTACTCAAGCAATTTCAGAGCATAGAAGAGGAAGCAACACTTCCAAATTCATTCTATGAAGCCAGCATAAAGCTAATACCAAAACCAGGCAAAGACATCACAAAAAAAGAAAATTACAGACCAATATCTGTCATGAATATAGATGCAAAAATTCTCAACAATATTCTAGCCAATAGAATTCAGCATCATATCAAAAAAAGAAGACACCACGACCAAGTAGGATTCATATCAGATATGTAAGGATGGTTTAACATTAGAAAATCAATCAACATAATACACCACATAAATAAAAGGAAAGAAAAGAATCACATGATCATCTCAATTGACACAGAAAAGACATTTGACAAAGTCCAACAGCCATTCCTGATAAAAGCTCTCAATAAAATAGGTATAGAAGGGAAATTTCTTATCATAATAAAGGGCATCTATGGCCAACCAATGGCCAACATCATTCTTAATGGAGAGAGGCTGAAAACGTTCCCTTTGAAAACAGGAACAAGACAAGGATGCCTTTTATCACCACTCCTATTTATCATTGTGCTGGAAGTTCTAGCTACAGCAATAAGGCAAGAAAAAGAAATAAAGGGCATCCAAATTGGTAATGAAGAAGTTCAACTGTCCTTGTTTGCAGATGATATGATACTATGCATAGAAAACCCTAAAGACTCCACGTGAAATCTACGGGAACTAATAGAAAGATCAGCAGACTAGCAGGATACAAGATAAACATTCAAAAATCAGTTGGATTCCTATACACCAGTAAGGAGAATGATGAAAAGGAAATCAGGAAATCAATACCATTTTCAATAACCCCCAAAAAGATAAAATACTTAGGAATAAATCTGACCAGCGATGTAAAAGACCTATACAAAGAAACCTATAAAACACTACTGCATGAAACCCAAAGGGATCTACATAAATGGAAAAACATACCATGCTCATGGATAGGCAGACTCAATATTGTGAAAATTGCAATTCTACCCAAAGCAATTTACAAATACAATGCAATCCCGATCCAAATACCAGCAACATTCTTCAAAGAGATGGAAAAACTAATCATTAACTTTATATGGAAAGGGAAGAAGCCCCGAATAAGTAAAGCACTACTGAAGAAGAAGAATAAAGTTGGAGGACTCACCCTACCTGACTTAAGAACCTACTGTACAGCTACAGTAGTCAAAACAGCCTGATACTGGTACAACAACAGAGACATTGACCAATGGAACAGAATTGAGAACCCAGATGTAAATCCATCCACCTACGGTCACCTGATCTTCAACAAGGTCCCAAAGTCCATCAAATGGGGAAAAGACAGTCTTTTTAACAAATGGTCCTGGCTAAACTGGACATCCATCTGCAAAAAAATGAAACGGGATCCATACCTCACACTGTATACAAAAACTACTTCAAAATGGATCAAACAGTTGAATAGAAATCCTAAAAGTACAAAGTTCATAGAAGAAAAAATAGGACCAACACTACAGGCCTTAATACCCGGTCTTAACAGGATACAAACTATAACCATCAATGCACAAACCCCAGTAGATAAGCTAGATAACTGGGATCTTCTAAAAATCAAACACCTATGCTCTTCAAAAGACTTCACCAAAAGAGTCAAAAGAGAACCTACAGACTGGGAAAAAATTTTTGGACAGTGCAGTTCAGACAAAGGTCTAATCTCCATAATCTACAAGAAAATCCAACACCTTTACAACAAAAAGACAAATAATCATATCAAAAAATGGGCAAAGGAAATGAACAGACAATTCACCAAAGAAGACATTCAAATGGCCAACAGACACATGAGGAAATGCTCGCGATCACTAGCCATTAGACAAATGCAAATTAAAACCACAATGAGATACCATCTCACTCCGGCATTACTGGCAAGAATCAAAAACACTGGAAATAACAAATATTGGAGGGGCTGCGGGGAGATGGGAATTCTTATGCACTGCTGGTGGGAATGCAAAATGATACAACCATTTCGGAAAATCATATGGTGTTTCCTCAAAAAGCTAGAAATAGACATACCATTCTATCCAGCAATCCCACTCCTAGGAATGTATCCTAGAGAAATAAGAGTTGTCACTCGAATAGACATATGCACTCCTATGTTCATGGCAGCATTGTTCACAATAGCAAAACCATGGAAACAACGTAGGTGCCCATCAACAGATGAATGGATACACAAACTATGGTACATACACACAATGGAGTACTATGCAACTTGAAAGAACAACAATGAATCTGTGAACCACCTCATAACATGGATGAAACTGGAGGACATTATGCTGAGTGAAATAAGTCAATCACAAAAGGACAAATATTGTATGAGACCTCTATTGTAAAAACCCATGAAAAAGTTCACACGCAAAATGTAACAATCTTTGTCGGTTACCAGGGATGGGAGGGGTGGGGGGGGGTGGGAATACTAAATAGGCAATAGACAAGTGTTATCTTGGGTGAAAGATGAGACAGTGTACAATACAGGGGAAACTAGCACAACCTGTACAAGGAAAGGTCATGGAAGCCCCATAGACACATCCAAACCCCCTGAGGGACTGAATGCTGGGCGGAGGGCTGTGGGGACCATGGTCTCGGGGAACATCTAGCTCAATTGGCATGACACAGCTTATAAAGACAATGCTCTACATTCTACCTTGGTGAGTAGTGTCTGGGGTCTTAAAAGCCTGTGAGTGGCCATCTAAGATACTCCACTGGTCTCATCCCTTCGGGAGCAAGGGAGAATGAAGAGAACAGGATACAAGGAAAAGATTTGTCCAAAGGACTAATTGTCCACAGCTACCAAGGCCTCCACCGGACTGAGTCCAGTACAGCTAGATGGTGCCCGGCTACCACCACTGACTGCTCTGACCAGGATCACAACAGAGGGTTCTGGAGAGATCTGGAGAAGGATGTAGAGCATAATTCTAACTCACAAAAAAAAGACCAGAGTTACTGGCCTAAAGGCGATTGGAGAAACCTCGAGACTATGGTCCCCAGACACCCTTTTAGCTCAGTGGTGAAGTTACCCCCGAGGTTCACTGTTCAGCCTGGGAGTGGACAGCCCCATAAAACCAAATGAGACTAAAGAGATACAGGAGTCCAGTGAGAAGGGCCAGAAGGAAGAAGGGGTCAAGGAAGCTGGTGATAGGAAACACAAGATTGCATAAGGATATTGTTGATGTGTTGTGAGATTGTTAACCATTGTCATAGGGCAACATTTGTAGTAACTGTTTAATGAGAATCTATTTTGTTCTGTAAACCTTCATCTTAAGTGAGAATAACAGCACAATTGGAAGAGCGTAGTCAATGTCACTGAACTGTGTGTGCAGAAATTTTTGAAACGGTGTATCTTTGGCTATGTGTATTTTCACCAAAAAAACAAAAAAGTTGAGGATTTAGAGGCTTAATATGTTGTGGGGTTGTTAACCAATGTCATAAAACAACATGTGTACAACTGTTTCATGAGGAACTATTTGTTCTGTAAGCCTTCACCTGAAGTACAATAAAATAAAATTTTAAAAAAGCAAATACGGGATATTTTAATTGGATTTCAGCACCTTGCTAGATAAATTAAAGGAATATTTATAGGAAAAAAGGATTAAAAAGATAATTAATATGGCAATATTAAAAAAGGGCACATTTTCTATAGTTTAGGTATGCTCAGTCTAGTCCCTAAGTACTAGAAAATCGTCAGAAATCATTTGGAAAAAAAATGGACGTGAAACAAAAAGATATATTTAACACTAAAGAGAACATTTTGACTAAATAGAAACTTACAATAGGTGCTGATAAGATAAGTTGTTGTTACTGTTAGGTGTGGATGACTTGGTTCCAACTCAGAGCAATCTTACATACTACTGAATGAAACACTGCCCAGTCCTGCTCCATCCTCGTGATTATTGCTATGCTTGGGATCATTGCTGCAGCCACTGTGTCAGTCCATCTTGTTGAGGGTCTTCTTTTTTGATGACCCCTTACCAAGCATGATGTCCTTCTCCAGGGACTGATCCCTTCTGATAATATGTTCCAAGTATGTAAGACTAAGTCTTGCCATCCTTGCTTCTAAGGAGCATTCTGGCTATACTTCTCCCAGGACTGATTTGTTTGTTCCTCCGGCAGTCCATGGTATATTCAATATTCTTTGTCAATACCATAGTTGAAAGGCATCTATTTTCTTCAGTTTCCCTTATTCACTGTGCATGCATGTGAGGGGATTGAGAACACTCAATTCATTGTGGATGCATGTGAGGAGATTGAGAACACCAAAGCCTACCTTAGTCCTTAAAGTGACATCTTTGCTTTTTAACACTTCAGAGAAGTCTTTTGCAGCACATTTGCCCAATGCAATACATTGTTTGATTTCCTGACTGCTGCTTCCATGAGTGTTGGTTATGTATCCAAGTAAAATGAAATCTTCGACAACTTCAATCTTTTCTCTGTTTATCATGATGTTACTTGTTGGTCCAGTTGTACAGATTTTTGTTTTTTTTATGTTAAGGTATAATCCATAGTGGAGACGGTAGTCTTTGATCTTCTTCAATATGCGCTTCAGGTTCTCCTCACTTTCAGCAAGCAAGATTGTGTCAGCTGCATACTGCAGGCTGTTAATGATTCTTCCTCCACTCCTGATGCCCTATTCTTCTTCATATAGTCCAGCTTCTCGGATTATCTGCTCAGCATACAGATTGAATAAATATAGTGAAATGATACAACCCTGATGCACACCTTTCCTGAATTTAAACCACGCAGTATCCCCTTGTTCTATCTGAACGACTGCCTCTTGATGTATGTACAGATTCCCCATGAGCACAATTAAGTGTTCTGGAATTCCAACTCTTTGTAATGTTATCCTTAATTTGTTATGAACCACACAATTGAATGCCTTTGCATAGTCAATAAAACAAAGGTAAATATCTTTCTGGTATTCTCTGTGTTCAGCCATGATCTCTCCGACATCAGCAATGATATCCCTTGTTCAACGTTCTCTTCTGTATCTGGCTTGAATTTCTGGCAGTTCCCTGTTGATGTACTGCTGCAACCACTTTTGAATGATCTTCAGCAAAATTTTACCTGTGTATGAGATTAATAATATTGTTCGATAATTTCCTCATTCTGTTGGATCACCTTTCTTTGGAATAGACACAAATATGGATCTCTTACAGCTGGTTGGCCAGGTAGCTGTCTTCCAAATTTCTTGGCATAGACGAGTGAGGGCTTCCAGTAATGCATCACTTTGCTGAAATATTTCAATTGTATTCCATCAATCCCCAAAGCTTTGTTTTTCACCAATGCCTTCAGTGCAGCTTGGACTTCTTCTTTCATTATCATCCATTCTTGATCATATGCTACCTTCTAAAATGATTGAACGTAAATTCTTTGTGGTACAGTGACTCTGTGTATTCATTCTCTCCATCTTCTTTTGATGCTTCCTTCATTGTTTAATACTTTCCCCATAGAATCCTTCAATATTGCAACTCAAGACTTGAATTATCTCTTCAGTTCTTTCAGCTTGAGAAATGCTGAGCATGTTCTTCCATTTCAGTTTTCTGTCTCCAAGTCTGCACATTTCATGATAACATGTTCCTTTGTCTTCTCAGGCTGTCCTTTGAAATCTTCTGTTCAGCTCTTTTACTTCATCATATCTTCCTTTCCCTTTAGCTACTCTATGTTCAAGAGGAAGTTTCAGACTTTCTTCTGACATCCATTGTGGTCTTTTCTTTCTTTCCAGTCTTTTTAATGATCTTTTGCTTTCTTCATGTATGATATCCTTGATGTCATTCCAGAATTCATCTGGTCTTTGGTCATTAGTTTTTAATGAGTTATATCTATTCTTGAGATGGTCTCTAAATTTAGGTGGAATATACTCAAGGTCATACTTTGGCTCTGTTGTACTTGTTCTAATTTTCTTCAGCTTTAACTTGAACTTGCATATGAGCAATTGATGGTTGGTTCCACTGGCCTTGTTCTGAATGATGATATTGAGCTTTTCCATCATCTCTCTCCACAGATGTGGTCAGTTTGATTCCTGTGTATTCCATCTGGTGAGGATAAGAATTATTATTAAATACAAATTCTGTGGCATTGCTTACAAGTGTTTACATGGTCTGATGAAATCTTACCATGCTAGTTTTGTCTCTTAACACCACCCTTTTATCTGCACCATTATGGATTGAATTGTGTCCCCCCCCAAAATATCTGGCAATTTGTCCAGGCCATGATTCCCAGTATTGGGTGATTGTCCTCCATTTTGTCATCTGAAGTGATTTTCCTATGTGTTATAAATCCTACCTCTACGATGTGAATGAGGCAGGATTAGAGATAGTTATGTTAATGAGGCAGGACTCAATCTACAAGATTAGGTTTATCTTGAGTCAATCTCTTTTGAGATTTAAAGGAGAGAAGCAAGCAGAGAGAAACAGGGACCTCATACCACCAAGAATAAAGAACCAGGAGGGGAGTGCATCCTTTGGACACAGGGTCCCTGCACTGAAAAGCTCCAAATGCAATGGAAGATTGATGACAAGGACCTTCCTCCAGAGCCAACAGAGAGAGAAAGCCTTCCCCTGGAGTTGGTACCCTGAATCTGGAAGCCTATTTATTCACTTTCCCAAACTGGCTTATGTCACTGAACATTTCCCCACTCTTCTTACTTGTTAAAGGCATCTGTTTGTGGTATTTCTGTTATAGCAGCACTAGATAACTAAGAGTTTAGTACTGAGAGTTGAATCCTGCTTTAACAGATACCTACAATGGGGAAATGGTTTTGAAATTCAGAAATGGATAGAAGCTGGAAAAGTTTTATAGTGTCTAATAGTAAAAGCCTAGATTGCCTTGAAGAGACTCTTCATGGAATTACGGACATCAAAGACATTTATGATGAGGGCTCAGAAGGAAGTGAGGAGAGCTGTAACACCATAGATGCTGCAGACAGCCAGAAGCAGCAGCAGAGGAATGGCAGCAGCAGAACCAGGAGACCAGTGCGAGTCAGCACTGGAGCTGATCCATGGAGTTATGTGCCTTTGTGCAAGTGGCTTCCTGGTGGAGTGGGGTGCATCCAGGCACTTAACAGTAGAGCGAGACTTGCTGACCCACAGAGTAAGAGAGCTGAGTGCCTTCCAGCTGAAGTTTCCTGGCAGAGTGGCGTGCCTCCAGGAACTTACTGGTAGAGCTAAAGAGCTTTGGAACACTTGTCCCAGCAGGATGGTTGCAGGCAGCAAGGCTGAAGGGGCCAAGAGGCTAAATAACCAGGAAATAGAAGCTGAAGAGACAAGGCATACAGGAAGGAGAGCTGCCTCAGTCTCAAAGGGTAAGACTATGATTTCTGGCATCTCAAAGGGTGGAGTCATGGCCTCCATGGTCTTTGGAGTTTCAAAGGGTGGGGTCACAGCCACCTAGGTATCAGAGTCAGCTTTTCTCCTACTTGGTTCTGGAGTGTAGGGCTGCCGTTCACCCGTGCCAGCGGGATGGGGCCAGGTCCACTGCCCAGAGCTGAGAAGGTGGGGCTTCCATGCCCAAGGCACAGAAGAACAGGGTCTGCATGGACCGAAGGAGTAGGGTTGCCACTCAGACGGACTATGAGAGTGGGGGTGCCCAAATGTGAGGAAGCAGAGTTGCCAGTCCAGTGGGCCTGGAAGGTGAAGCTGAAGCCCAGGGCTGAGGGGCCTCCACCCAGAATCCAGAGAGTTTGGTTAACACCCAGAGTCTGAAAGGCAGGGCTATAGCATAAATTGTCCCAGAGAACAGATGATTATTTTCAAGGCTTGAGAGCTAATGTAGTGTGTTCTGCTGACTTGCTTGGTGTCTGTAATCCCTTCTTTCCCTCCAATTTCTCCTATTTGTAATGGAAATGCCTAGCTTGTGCCAGTTCCACCATTGTACTTTGGAAGCAGATAACTCATATTCCAGATTTCATAAATGAAGAGGAAACTTTGAATTTTAAACTTGAAGTTGAATTATGACTTTTTGTATGATATGATGGGATGTGTTTTACATGTGGTAAGGGCACGAATTTTGGGGAGCCAAAGGGTGGAATGTTATGGATTGAATTGTGTCCTCCCAAAATATTTGGTAACTTGTCTAGGCCATGATTCCCAGTATTGGGTGATTGTCCACCATTGTGTCATCTGATGTGATTTTCCTATGAGTTGTAAATCTTACCTCTATGATGTGAATGAGGCAGGTTTAGAGATAGCTGTGTTAATGAGGCAGGACTCAATCTACAAGATTAGATTATATCTTGAGTCAATCTCTTCTGAGAGCTAAAAGACGGAGGCAAACAGAGAGACAAAAGAATCTCATATCACCAAGAATGAAGAACCAGGAGGGTAGCACATCCTTTGGACCCAGGGTCCCTGGACTGAGAAGCTCCTAGACCACTGGAAGATTGATGACAACCTTCCCCCAGAGTCAACAGATAAAGAAAGCCTGCCTCTAGAGTTGGCACAATGGATTTGGACTTCTAGCCTCCCAGACTGTGAGAGAATAAATTTCTCTATGTTAAAGCCATCCACTTGTGATAGTTCTGTTATTGTAGCACTAAATAACTAAAACACCAACCAAAAAACCTTATGTTTTAGGAAGCCTATTTATTCAGTTTCCCAAACTGGTTTATATCACTTGACCAAATGTTCCCCCTTACCCCTCTTCTTCTTTTTCACCTATGTATCAAAAATAAATAAATAAACAAAAAAGAAAAAAAAGTTGCCAACAGCCTGAAATGTTGTGTGTTGCACAGTAGAATCACACTTCATAGGGTTTTTGAGGCTGTGACTTTTCAGAGGCAGATAGCCAGGCCTTGCTTCCGAAGTGGCTCTAGGGAGGCTGGAACCTCCAATCTTTAAGGTTAATAGATGAGCACCTAACCATTTGTGCCACCCAGGTATCCAGATAATTTCTACTAAACCTTTGGTTCTTAGTTTAGAATGACAGTTCCTCTGAGAATTCCCTGAATCTCTTTTTGGGTTAAGAGTATTTCTATGTACTTCCATACAGCTAAGTACGTTACGTCAGAAGCCAGTTCATCTTGCCTGAAATGTTTGTCCCACTAGATTCTTGGAGAAGAACCTGTTGTTTTTGAGAACCATTTCATCCCCAGCGTCCAGCAGAATGCTCAGTAAGCATGTACCAAGTGAATGAATGGACTCAATTTTTCCTTGCTTAGAATATTAAGAGATTATATTTAAGAAATGATAGTGCAATATCTCCTAAGATGCTTACCTGTATGTCTTTCTTACTTTTTAATGTCAGTCACAGAGTAGTTTCACAAATTTCACAAAGCCCATGGTACATCTACACCAAAATCACCTGAGAAATTGTAAAGTGTCTAAGTTCTTGGACCCCATTCAATAACAGTCTGAATCACAAGATTCCTAAGCACACTAATATCAAGAAATCCTTCTGAGGGGAAGTCATGGCAAGGACAAGTTTTTGTTGGTTTGTTTTTTGGATTTTATCTATACCACTATCTCACAAGTGTCTGGCACAACATTTTTAAGTCATAACATGTAGCAGACGTTTTACAGAAAAAGAATGTATAAATGTAAAAATTTTCTCGGAAAAGATACTTAATAAATTGGCCAGAAAATTCTGTCAAATTACCTAAAATAACATTTCAGAAGGCCCTGGAATCTGTAACATGGAGTGAATTATCAGACGCTCTAATCCATGTAGATCCTGACTGCATTGCCAGATGTTTGTTTACCTATTGTTGAGCAATCTGGAAAGTTGCGGGAAGATATATTCGACGAGTGAGCTAGTCAGGAAGGATAAATTTATATTAGCCGCAGATCAGTTGTTGCAGGACACTGTGATGAGAGGTTATCTGCATGAATCAAGATCAAGATCAATTGGAAGGTCCAGGCTTGACACTTGTAACAATGCCTTTGTTATTGGTGGGAGAAGATTACTCCTGCCCTTATGCTTATTTTAAAACCACCACAGGTTTTTTATAGTTTATTTTCAGTTTTTCTTTAGATGAAACCTCATTTAAACTGAGACCTATAAAAGTAATTCTTCAGAATTATTTTACAAGTCTCAAGAGCTGATCAGAGCAAGTTATTTGAAAGAGAAAATAGCTAGTAAATATCCTTATAATCAAGGTACCCATACACTCTAGTTTGCTCAGAATGTTCTGATTTATGCCAATTTTCCTGGCACAATTATTAATAATGTCTCTATTCATTCTCAAAAGCCCTGCTTTGAACAATAAATTATATGACACCCAATTTTTAAACAGTGTTTATAAGTGGCATAAGTTCTATAAAATTTTTAGAAAGAAAACACAATGTTTCATTAATAAAATTCTTGGCTTATATTAAGTTTTCAAAAGAGAACTGTTATATTACTAAATTACCAACAGCAATTATTTGTAACTAAATATAATCTCTGAGCACATATGGAAACAATCACAAAAGCAGGCAAAGATAATGTATGCTATCCTGTTTCAGAGTGGCCTTCAACCTCATTCAAAATCATTTGACATATACTTTGTCAACTCCCTTCTTTACTCCCTCAGTCCCTCTGATTATATTTGAAGTAATATATAGACTAGCAGATTAAGTAGCAAATTTTTAACTTCTGCCCAGGTTGAAATGAAATTAGTTTTCACCTCAGGTTTTCATACTAAGGAAAATTGAATACTGGAAAACAAGAAAAAACATAAAGAAAAAAATAATTCCAAGTAATGAGAGAAATTTCTAGGTAACACTCAGCCCAGTTGCCTTTTCCTGGGTAAGGTCAGGGAGATTTGTAAAGCTCCTCTCACAATAACCTAAGAAGATAATTTATAGAAGGCACTGGCTGATATTTTAATGATTGTACCTGCAACTTTGGGTAACATTCCAGGAATTGCCTTAAACATTTGTACAGGTGTGTAGATTGGAAAGCAACTGCAGTAATCCCTTCTAACAAGTGGGTTCTGGACTCTGTCAGGTGACGTTTGAGATTTAAGAGCTTCATTTGAAATATTTTGTTTTTGATAAATAAAATATATATATATATATATATATATACATTTTTCCCTTAAATCAAATTGTGTCTAAATATTGTAAATTAACCATCAATCAATTCTGCAGCATTGGCATTAGCCTAATAATAATGGTCAAACATTTGTCATCTGGTTTATCCATTTTGAAAATTTACTATTTCAAATTTTCCTTTCTTAATACATCTGTTAAGAAGACTTGATCATAAAACAGAACATTCAGTGTTACTTATAAATTGCCAACTTTCATATATACATATATATTTTCAGCAGCTAGTATGTATTGAGTCCCATCTCATTAATCCTTAAAAACACTGCAAAGTAAGCATTATTATATTCCCTGTTTTAGAGGCAATTTGAGATAGAGAGATGAATTAAATTGTATCAGTAAAGCTATAAGTGTCAGTGCTAGAATTCTGAGACCAGAGCTCACACACCTAACCACTGAATTGTATTTCCACTGTTATTTTCTTAACAAATTGCCAGTCAGTTTGTTCTCTCTATCCCATTGTTTGAATGAATCCATTTTAGCATCGTAATTCAAGAATTATAGATTATTAAGTTGTGTTTGAGTTAGGAAAGGGATGTGCAAGATCACTTAACGTTGTTTTGCCATAGCTGTGAAATAAACAAGAATTTCATCTTTACATTTATCATTATAAGTATAAGGCATTGCTATGAACCTTTATCCTCTACACCTTACTCCCACTCTTGTAAATCACTGCAAACTTCCTGATGTTCTTCTTCTAAAGATACAAATCCTGATAAGAAAGAAGACAAATGGAATATCTGTTTATTATAATGGAAAGCTGAGCACCAGATTTAATCTTAAGAAAATATATCTCTAGCAGGGATTCCAAACCCACATGTTGAATAGGACTAGCTTCATAATGGATATCTTGGTACCTGACTGCAGGCTGATACACGTAAACTAGCATTTTACCTTTAGTGACCAAGATACAATAGAGAACGGTGGGAAGTGTAGCAAATCAGAAAATATACGCCCAGTTTAAGGGGTCAAATATTATGAAATGCAAGGAAAATTGTCTGTTTCTAAAGGGGATTCAGACAATCCAATTTTTTAATATTAACTATAAGATATGATTTTTAAATATAAGCAACATATGCAATTTAAAAATATTTGCAGTCAGAAAATTAAAAAAAATCTCGTACAGATTTATTATATAGTGCTAGTTTAGCTCTGGTCTATAAGATACAATACATATATATAGGGAGGAAAATCCTTACAACAACTATGATACATAGTTCTTCTTTTTGAGCTATTGGTCATATATCCTTCAAAAAATGTACAAAGTGAATGACTAATGTTTACTATGTAAATACATAATGAATGTCTACTATATTTCTGAGATTGAGCAAGGTATTGGGGGTTTAAAAATTGTATATACATTTTCTACTCAATGATATTCAAAATCAAAGTAGAAAAACAGAAATGTAAGCAAATGATAGCAGACTGGTATTCATATCTCTTTTATAGCACTTATCAGAGTGCTAGGGAAACAAAATAGAAGAAGTAGCAGTGTATGTCTGACTGATTAACATTGCGAAGAATGGGAATTCCAGAACACTTAATTTTGCTCATGCGGAACCTGTATATAGACCAAGAGGCAATTGTTCTAACAGAACAAGGGGATAGTGTATGGTTTAAAATTGGAAAAGGGCAGGGTAGTATCTTTTTATCATACTTATTCAAACTGTATGTTGAATAAATAATCCGAGAAGCTAGACTATACGAAGAAGAACGTGAAATCAGTATTGGAGGAATACTCGCTAACAACCTGTGATATGCAGATAATACAACCTTGCTTGCCAAAAGTGAAGAAGATTTGAAGCATTTGTTGATGGAGATCAAAGACGTCAGTTTTCAGTATGGATTACATCTCAATATAAAGAAAAAAAAATCTTCACAGCTAGACCAATAAGCAACATCATGATAAATGGAGAAAAGATTGAAGTTATCAAGGATTTCATTTTACTTGGATCCACAATCAACACCCATGGAAGCAGCAGTCAAGAAATCAAATGGTGTATTGCATTGAGCAAATATGCTGCAAAAGACCTCTTTAAAGTGTTAAAAAGCAAAGATGTCACCTTTAGGTCTAAGGTGCACCTGACCTAAGCCATGGTACTTTTAATTACCTCATATGCATGCGAAAGCTGTGCAGCAAATACGGAAAACTGAAGAAGAATTGATGCCTTCAAGTTATGGTGTTGGTGAAGAATATTGAAAGTACCATAAACTTCCAAAACAATAAACAAATCTGTCTTGGAAGGAGTACAGTCAGAATTCTCCTTAGAAGCAAGGATGGTGAGACTTCATCTCACAAATGAGGGATTAGTCCCTGTAGAAGGACATCGCACATTGTAAAGCAGAGGGTCAGCGAAAAAGAGGAAGGCTTTCAATGAGATGGAATGAATGACACAATGGCTGCAAGAATGGGCTCAAACGTAGCAGATTGTAGCATGGCGCAGGACTGGGCAGTATTTCATTCTGTTGTACATAGGGTTGCTATTAGTGGGAACCAACTCGACAACACCTAACAATAGCAACGATTCTTAATACAAACAAGATATTGGTCATCAGTATTGCATTATGTATGTTCTTATAGGTGATTCTGGGTAACAGCAGTGCGCCAGGAACATTACACTAACGTGGAAACTGATAGATTATACTTTAATAAAACTACCAAGAGTTCTTTTAAATATCTCACATATAATAACAATGTATTATTAACAGGTTTAAAACATAAAAGCTATAAGTATAATAAAGAAGAAAGTTTCCTAAATATTTAGTGGAAAATATGATTCATTAATTAGACAGAACTTTTGCTTATTGTGGAAAGGATCACCACCATGAAAGTAAAAATAAACAATTATCTATGATTTGGATATAGTTTTCTAACATCAGAGAGACCTTACTAGATGCTGACATATATAAGGTTGAAATTAGGAACGGACATGGACAGGACACAGAAGAGAAAGTTGAAATAATCAATAGAATTGGCAACAAAATACTGCTGAGCAATAGGGAAGATGTAAGGGGGAAAAATAACATCAGTGAAAGAAACAAGTTTGAAAAGAGTGTCTGTGTTTTAAGAGTCTAATAGATGGTAACCCTTTTACTCATCCAGAGTCAGAACCAAATGAGAGGTGGAGAAAGGGGTCAAGTAGATGGTGGTGGACTGTTCCATTGTAAACCCCTTTGAACAAGGTCTTAACACTCACATCCACTTATACGCCCCCCCCCCCCCCACCAACCCCCACGTTGACTTCAGGCTTGATTATGTGGACTTGCTTTGAATACACTTAATGAATGACCTTAGCTAAAGCACATGGAGCGGAAAAACTGTCCATCTAAGCCCAATCAACCTACAGACTTGTGAGAAATAATAGTGTTTTTGTTTTAAGCCACTAAGTTTTAGGCTGGTTTATTACTCAGGAGTAGGTAACTGAAACACAGATCAAATTGACAGAGCTGTTGGAGAACATGGCTGAAATATATAGCCTAATGGGTTTCCTAAAACTGAGTCCCAGAATTAGTTTTACCCACTGTTCATGGAAAATGCTTGGCAACGGAAAGTCCCTCTCCATAGGTGTTGAATCTGCCCTGTGTAAAATTCATAGCAAAGAGGAGAAGAGTTGACTATGCCCTGGGCAGGCAGGTACATTCTAAGGAGGAAAGGAAGAGGCGCTTGGCCATGCAAGCCCAATTTTATCTCTAGAACTTAATCAGATAAGACACACTTTTTTTGCGGGGGATTCAGGAGCAGGGAGTACTGAAGAAATAGAGACAGGAACGTTACTCTTATTGTTGTCTCTCCAAACAGAAACATGGAGTAGATGTAAAGGACATTCCCAGTCCTCACTGCCACTATTACCACCTGCACAGACCACATTATCTCCTGTATCCAGACTCCCTAACTCTCAGGGGTCTTTATCTCACACCTTGAATTCCTGATGAAATTTTGGTTCTAGACAGTATCTGATATATGTTCTTTCTCCCTCAGGGTTCAATTCAATGCCTGACATAGGGTAGTCATGTTGGACTGAATGAATGACTAAAAGTATGAGACTTGTTAACGTAAATATGCTTATTGAATTCACTGAGAACTATTTTAAGTATGGAGAAAATGTTGTCTTATGAAGTTTCTTTTTTTTTTTAATATATATTATTGTACTTCAGGTGAAGGCTTACAAAACAAATAACAAATAGTTTCTCATGAAACAGTAGTACACATGTTGTTTTATGACATTGGTTAACAACTCCACAACATATTAAGCCTCTAAATTCTCAACCTTTTTTTTTTTTGATGAAAATACAGATAGCCAAAGATACACCGTTTCAAAAATTTCTACATATACAGTTCAGTGACATTGACTATGCTCTTCCAACTGTGCTGTTATTCTCACTTAAGATGAAGGCTTATAGAACAAAATAGTTTCTCATTTAACAGTTACTACACGTTTCCCTATGACAATGGTTAACAATCTCACAACACATCAAGAATATCCTTACTCCACCTTGTGTTCCCTATCACCAGGGGACTTCCTTGTCCCCTTCTGTCTTCTGGCCCTTGTCACTGGACTACTGTACCTCATTAGTCTCATTTGTCTCATTTGGTTTTTTTTAACACCATTTCAAAACTTTTTACTTACACATTTAAGTGATATTGACTATGCACTTCCAATTGTGCTGCCATTCTCGCCCAAGATGAAGGCTTACAGGACAAAACAGCCTCCCATTTAATAGTTACTACAAATGTTGCCCTATACCAGTGGTCAACAATCTCACAACACATCGACAGTGTCCTTACTCAACTTGTGTTCCTTATCATCAGTTTCCTACTCCCCCTCTGCCTTCTGGCCCTTGTCACCGGACTCCTGTACCTCGTTAGTCCCATTTAGTTTTACTGGGCTGTCCACTCCCAGGTTTAACATCGAACCTCGAAGGTAACTTCACCTCTGAGCTGAAAGGGTGTCTGGGGTCCACACTCTTGAGGTTTCTCCAGTATTCTTTAGGCCAGTAAATCTGGTCTTTTTTTTTTTGGGGGGGGGGGAGTTAAAATTATGCTCTACATCCTTCTCCAGCTCTGCCCAGAACCCTCTGTTGAGATCCTGGTCAGAGCAGTCAGTGGTGGTAGTCGGGCACCATCTAGCTGTACTGGACTCAGTCCGGTGGAGGCCTTGGTAGCTGTGGACAATTAGTCCTTTGGACTAATCTTTTCGTTGTATCCTGTTCTCTTCATTCTCCCTTGCTCCCGAATGGATGAGATCAGTGGAGTATCTTAGATGGCCGCTCATAGGCTTTTAAGACCCCAGACACTACTCACCAAGGTAGAATGTAGAGCATTATCTTTATAAGTAGTGTCATGCCAATTGAGCTAGATGTTCCCTGAGACCATGGTCCCCAGAGCCCTCCGTCCAACAACTCAGTCCCTCGGGGGGTTTGGATGTGTCTATAGGGCCTCCATGACCTTTCCTTGTGCAGGTTGTGTTAGTTTCCCCTGTACTGTGTACTATCTCACCTCTCACCCAAGGTACCACTTATCTATTGCCTATTAAGTACTTCCCCCCCCTACCCTCCCATCCCTGGTAACCAACAAGGATTGTTACATTTTGCATGTGAATTTTTTCATGGGTTTTTACAATAGAGGTCTCATACAATATTTGTCCTTTTGTGATTGACTTATTTCACTCAGCATAATGTCCTCCAGTTTCATCCATGTTATGAGATGGTTCACAGATTCATTGTTGTTCTTTCAAGTTGCATAGTACTCCATTGTGTGTATGTACCATAGTTTGTGTATCCATTCATCTGTTGATGGACATCGAGGTTGTTTCCATCGTTTTGCTATTGTGAACAATGCTGCCACGAACATAGGTGTGCATATGTCTATTCGAGTGACGACTCTTATTTCCCTAGGATATATTCCTAGGAGTGGGATTGCTGGATCTAATGGTATGTCTATTTCTAGCTTTCTGAGGAAATGCCATATCATTTTCCAAAATGGTTGTATCATTTTGCATTCCCACCAGCAGTGTATAAGAGTTCCGATCTCCCCTCAGCCCCTCCAACATTTGTTATTTCCAATATTTTTGATTCGTGCCAGTAATGCTGGGGTGAGATGGTATCTTATTGTGGTTTTAATTTGCATTTGTCTAATGGCTAGTGATCGCGAGCATTTCCTCATGTGTCTGTTGGCCATTTGAATGTCTTCCTTGGTGAAGTGTCTGTTCATTTCCTTTGCCCATTTTTTGATAGGATTGTTTGTCTTTTTGTTGTAGAGGTGTTGGATTTTCTTGTAGATTATGGAGATTAGACCTTTGTCTGAACTGCACTGTCCAAAAATTTTTTCCCAGTCTGTAGGTTCTCTTTTGACTCTTTTGGTGAAGTCTTTTGAAGAGCATAGATGTTTGATTTTTAGAAGATCCCAGTTATCTAGTTTATCTGTTGGGTTTTTTGTATTGATGGTTATGGTTTGTATCCTGTTAATGTCATGTATTAAGGCCTGAAGTGTTCGTCCTATTTTTTCTTCTATGAACTTTATAGTTTGAGGCTTTATATTCAGGTCTTTGATCCATTTTGAAGTAGTTTTTGTACATGGTGTGAGGTATGGGTCCAGTTTCATTTTTCTACAAATGGATATCCAGTTTTGCCAGCAGCATTTGTTAAAAAGACTGTCTTTTCCCCATTTGATGGACTTCGGCCCTTGTCGAGAATCAGGTGACTGTAGGTGGATGGGTTTACATCTGGGTTCTCAATTCTGTTCCATTGGTCAATGTCTCTGTTGTTGTACCAGTACCAGGCTGTTTTGAGTACTGTAGCTGTATAGTAGGTTCTCAAGTCAGGTAGTGTGAGTCCTCCAACTTTATTCTTCTTCTTCAGTAGTGCTTTACTTATTCGGGGTTTCTTCCCTTTCCATATAAAGTTAATAATTAGTTTTTCCATCTCTTTGAAGAATGTTGTTGGTATTTGTATCAAGATTGCATTGTATTTGTAAATTGCTTTGGGTAGAATTGCCATTTTCACAATGTTGAGTCTGCCTGTCCATGAGCATGGTATGTTTTTCCATTTATGTAGATCCTTTTGGGTTTCATGGAGCAGTGGTTTGTAGTTTTCTTTGTATAGGTCTTTTATATTCCTGGTCAGATTTATTCCTAAGTATTTTATCTTTTTTGGGGTTATTGAAAATGGTATTGATTTCCTGATCTCCTTTTCATCATTCTCTTTACTGGTGTATAGGAATCCAACTGATTTTTGAATGTTTATCTTGTATCCTGCTACTCTGCTGAATCTTTCTATTAGTTCCAGTAGATTTCATGTGGAGTCTTTAGGGTTTTCTGTGTATAGTATCATATCATCTGCAAACAGGGAGAGTTTAACTTCTTCATTACCAATTTGGATGCCCTTTATTTCTTTCTCTTGCCTTATTGCTCTAGCTAGAACTTCCAGCACAATGTTAAATAGGAGTGGTGATAAAGGGCATCCTTGTCTTGTTCATGTTTTCAGCCTCTCTCCATTAAGAATGATGTTGGCTGTTGGTTTTGCATAGATGCCCTTTATTATGTTGAGAAATTTCCCTTCTATACCTATTTTATGGAGAGATTTTATCAGGAATGGGTGTTGGACTTTGTCAAATGCCTTTTCTGCGTCAATTGAGATGATCATGTGATTTTTTTCTTTCCTTTTATTTATGTGGTGGATTACATTGATGGATTTTCTAATGTTAAACCATCCTTGCATACCTGGTTGAATCCTACTTGGTCGTGGTGTATTATTTTTTTGATATGATACTGAATTCTATTGGCTAGAATTTTGTTGAGAATTTTTGCATCTATATTCATGAGAGATATTGGTCTGTAATTTTCTTTTTTTGTGATGTCTTTGCCTGGTTTTGGTATCAGCGTTATGCTGGCTTCATAGAATGAATTTGAAAGTGTTGCTTCCTCTTCTATGCTCTGAAATAGCTTGAGTAGAACTTGTACAAGCTCTTCTGTCAATGTTTTGTAGAATTCTCCAGTGAAGCCATCTGAGCCAGGGCTTTTTTTGGTTGGGCGTTTTTTATTACCTTTTCAATCTCTTCTCCTGTTATGGTTCTGTTCAGATTTTCAATATCACTTTGTTGTAGTTTGGGTAGGCCGTATGTTTCTAGAAATTTATCCATTTCCTCTAGGTTTTCAAATTTGTTGGAATATAGTTTTTCATAATATTCTGTTATAATCTTTTTTATTTCGGTTGGGTCTGTTGTAATGTCCCCCATTTGATTTCTTATTTGGGTTATTTGTGCCCTCTGCTGTTTTTCTTTTGTCAGTCTGGCCAGTGGTTTGTCGATTTTGTTGATTCTTTCAAAGAACCAACTTTTGGTTTTGTTGATTCTTTCTATTGTTTTTCTGTTCTCTATTTCATTGATTTCTGCTCTGATCTTTACTATTTCCTTTCTTCCGGTGGTTGTAGGCTTTTTTTGTTGTTCTCTTTCTATTTGTTTGAGTTCTGTAGTTAATGTTTTGATTTTGTCCCCTTCTTCTTTTTTGATACGTGCATCTATTGCTATAAATTGTCCTCTGAGGACTGCCTTTGCTGTGTCCCAAAGGTTTTGGTATGATGTGTTTTCATTTTCATTTGATTCTAAGAATTTTTTAATTCCATCTCTGATTTCTTCTATTACCCACTGATGTGTAAGCAGAGTATTATTCAGTTTCCATGTAGTTGACGTTTTTTCCTTGCTCTTTCTAGCGTTAATTTCTACCTTGATGGCATTGTGGTCAGAGAAGATACTGTGAATTATCTCAGCATTTTGGATCTTGTTGAGGATCGCTCTGTGGCCTAAGATGTGGTCTATTCTGGAGAACGTTCCATGTGCATTGGAAAAGAATGTGTACTTTGCAGCAGTTGGATGGATTGTTCTATATATGTCTATGAGGTCCAGTTGGCTGATTGTGTCCTTTAGGCCTTCTGTATCTTTGCTGAGTTTCTTTTTAGTTATTCTGTCCTTTACTGAGAGTGGTGTGTTGAAGTCTCCTACTATTATTGTGGAACTGTCAATTTCTCTTTTCAGTGCTGTTAGAGTTTTTTTTATGTATTTTGGAGCCCTGTCATTGGGTGCATAGATATTTATTATGGTTATGTCTTCATGATGGATCATCCCCTTAATCATTATATAGTGTCCTTCTTTGTCTTTTATGGTAGATTTTGTTTTAAAGTCTATTTTATCTGAGATTAGAATTGCCACTCCTGCTCTTTTTTGATAGTTGTTAGCTTGATATATTTTTTTCCAACCTTTGATTTTTAATAAATTCACATCTTTGTTTCTAAGGTCTGTCTCTTGTAGACAGCAAATTGATGGATCCTGTTTTCTTATCCATTCTGCCACTCTCCGTCTCTTTATGGGTGCATTGAGTCCATTTACGTTCAGGGTAATTATTGATAGATGGAAGTTTATTGCTGTCATTTTCTAGTGTTTTTTTTTGTGGTGCTGAAGTTTTGTTTGTTCTTCTTTCTCTCTTGTGCTGAGTTACTTTTGTTTGTGGATTTTGTGTTCATTTCTTTTGTTTTTGTAGGTTTTGTTTTTGTTGAGACTTTATGTTTTTCGTCTTTATTTTTATGAGTTGGTTTGTTAACTTTCTTTGTAGTTACCGTGAATTTTACCCTTATCTTTATAATTTTGAAGCCGTCTACCCTTACTTGGTATCGCCTTGCCTTCCTCTCCTTTAGAAGGTTCTATACCTATGCCATTTGTTCCCTCTTTCATTGTTTTGATGTTGTTGTTATCCTTTGATTGATTTCTCTGATTACCTGTTGTATTTCTTTGGTTTTTGGAAAGTCCTCTGTAGTTCAGTTCCTAGAATGGTATCTGGTTCATATGAACCTGCGTCCTAGGTCCTAGTTCCTGCCTGAGGACTGAAGCTGTTTGTCCTCAGATCGAAGAACTCCCTTTAATAATTCTTGTAAGTTTGGTTTGACTTTTGCATATTCCTTTAGTTTCTGTTTATCTGGAAATGACCTAATTTCACCATCAAATTTGAATGAGAGTTTTGCAGGATATATTATTCTTGGCTGACAATTTTTTTCTTTCAAGATTTTATATATGTCATCCCACTGCCTTCTTGCCTGCATGGTTTCTGCCGAGTAATCTGAGCTTAGTCTTATTGTTTCTCCTCTGTATGTGACTTCTTGTTTTTCATGAGCTGCTCTCAGGATTCTTTGTTTGTCTTTGGTTTTAGCAAGTGTGAATATGATATGCCTTGGTGATTTTCTTTTGGGGTCTCTTCTATATGGGGTTCGTTGAGCTTCTTGGATGGCCAGCTTTTCATCTTTCATGATATTGGGAAAGTTTTCTGTCAGCAGTTCGTCAATGATCCTCTCTGTGTTTTCTGTTTTCTCCCCTATTCTGGTATGCCAATCATTCGTAAGTTTTTGCTTTTAATTGTGTCCCACATAACTCTCAGGGTCTCTTCATTTTTCTTTGTTCTTTTTTCTGAGTTTTCCTGAAACAGAGTTGTATCCAAGTGTTTGTCTTCAGTTCCACTGATCCTGTCTTCCATGGTTTCAAATCTACTTCTCAGCCCTTCTATGACACCGTCCATTTCTGAAATCTTGTTGTTTATCTTTTGGATATGTAATTGTTGTTTTTGTATAATTTCGAGTTGTGAATTTATTTTGGCATTTTGTTTCTGCATCTTCTTCCTGAATTCTTCCAATTTTTTGTCTGTATTTTCCATAAATTTGTCTATTTTTTCCTCATGTTTGTCAGCTTTTTGCCTCAGTTCTTGGAAATTTCTGAGTATTACTGATTTGATTTCCCTATCAGGTACTTCTAGTGTATTTTCTTCCACAGGAGAGTTATCTGGTGTTTTAATTTGGATGCCTATTGGAGCCATCTTGTCTTGTTTTTGTAAATGTTTTGATATTGTTTGCTGTTTTCGGGGCATTCAGCAGATATTTCTCTCGTTTATTGATTGTAGATTTTTTTTTTTTTTTTTTGTTTCGTCCTTGTGGTACAGCTGGGCAGATCTAGCTTAAGAGGACGGGTTGTTTGTGGCACTCACCGCAGCCACCAGGACGGTCCGTAGTCAGTGCTAGGCAGTTTCCAATAGGGCGTGCCTGCACAGCTTGGTGGTGTGATGTCAAGTGCACGGTGCATGTAGGTAGGGTGCATCGGGGAGATGGTTATGTGTGAAGCTAAGCTGGATATGGGAGAGAGGAGAGAGGAGGAGGAGCAAAAAGCATACAAACATAAAAGAATGCTAGGGGAGCTTGTCGTTGGAATGTACAGATGAGAGACTATGGGATGGAGGAAACCAGAAGGGGGAAGAGAAAGAAAAGGAAAGAATTAACAAGTAAAAATCAGAAAAGTTAAAGAACTGCAAAGTTCCCAGGGATCCCACCGATGCAGCTATGAGGTCTGGGGGAGTCGGTCTCAGTTTTCACAGCATAGCCTGGCCAGAAGGTACAGATGTATACATCGCCTGGTATTCAGGGATCAGAAAAAGAAGGAAGAGATAGAGAGACGAGAAATTAAGCAATGAAGAAAGACAAAAGGGAAAAAGAGGGAAAAGATGACAAAACTAATCAAAAAGAAGAAAAATAAAATTAAAAGAAAAAAAAAAAACACCAGCAGTGCCAACAAATGAGACCCAGAGAGCCCCCACTTAGGGGTATGAATTCCAAGCAGCCGGCAGTCTCGGGATTAAGAGACCGTAGCCAAGGGAAGCAGAGGGCCCAACGAACAAAGGCCCCGGGATCTCACCAGCGTGGCAGCCCAGACCTGGAAGCAGCCACACGCCCGATCGCAGTCCCACAGCCCCGCCGGAGGGAGCAAAGACAGCGCTCGGAACCAGGCACCCAAGCAAAAGGCGGGGGAGGCAGCGAGAGGCAAGCGAGAAACCAGAAGAAGCAGAAAATGCCACACCAACAGCCAAGAAATGGAACCCAAAGAGCCCCCAATCAGGGGCGCGAATTCCAAGCAGCCGGCAGTCTCGGGGTTAAGAGACTGTGGCCACGGGAAGCAGAGGGGCCAACGAACAAAGGCCCCGGGATCTCACCAGCACGGCAGCCCAGACCTGGAAGCAGCCACATGCCCGAACGCAGCCCCACAGCCCCGCAGGAGAGAGCAAAGATGGCGCTCGGAACCAGGCACCCAGGCAAAAGGAGGGGGAGGCGGCAGAAAAAGCTTCGCCAGCAGCCAGCAAACGGCTCTTAGAAAGCCACCAGTCCGGGCCCACGGAATCCAAGCACCGGCGCCCCCCAGCCCAGGGACCCTGGCCACGGAAAGCAGGGGAGCCCCAGCCGAGGCGGAGAGGGGTGGGGAGTGGGAAAGTGCACACCGCAATTTACAGGTCGTTCTGTCTCCCACTGGACACTCTGCAAGTCTGCTCTCCCGTTCGCTGGTCTCCGATAGGAATCCAATATGGTGGATCCACGCTGCATTAGCTGGTAAGGAATCTCTGCATGAGTCTCTCCTCGCTCTCCGTTCTCATTTAGTATTCTCACTCCGTTTGGTGTTTGGCTGAGTTCTTTATCTCTTCATTTGATGTTCTAGGGTTTCAGGATTGTTGATTCTCTGTTAGGCTTAGTTTTTCGGATCTTTGCTGTGGAGGGACGACGTGGTGCTTCTGCCTAGAGCGCCATCCTGCCCCGCCTCTCCGTCTTGTGAAGTTTTAATGTATTTTAGCTACTATGATAAATTAACAAACAAAACAATGCATATTAAGTGTTTATGATCTCTGCTTAAGTCCTAGATAAATTTATTTTTAAAATCACCTCCAACCTCTGTGCTGGATGATGGGTTGCACACAATTTAATTCCTATCAGTTACTGTTATTATTTCCTGATGTTCCTTATCAAGAATATTTCATTTTTATGCCAATTAGAGTATAATTATTAGGATAATGGACTCTACAAAAACCAATTATGTAAGGAAATTAAATGGGATTTATCTCTAGTGATTGAGTCTCACAATTTAGGATCAAAATAAGTGAATCAAAATGAAAATGTGTAATCATTAGTCCCCCAGGCATCAACAATAAGGTTGAATTTGCTTATCTACCTCAAATGGAGCTGATATTTCATAATGTCACATCAGTTGATATATAACCCCAGTTCCACATGAGTAAAACTGTGTTTATCCACTTTCATTTCAGCCCTGGGTCACACTTTTCCCAGAGAACTTTTCTTATCAGAGCTTTACATTTGACCTGGGAACATCCATGAAAATACATGGGAAGTCTGCAGTTGTAATGTGCACTTGGATCTTATGTAGTGCCTTTGACCAGCCTAAGAAACTAGACTTGTAGTATGCATTTCCCTTTCAAGTAAGTCATGGACAGCCATTCGTTTGGTATTATCTAATATCTAATTGCTCTAAAACCCCATTGCTATAGAGTTGATCTCAACTCCAAATGCCTCCTCTTCCCAAAAGATGACAGAAGTCTGAATCTTGGAGATTTGTTCAGTAGAAATACAGTAACACTTTAAACCGTGTATGTTTAAGTAAAATCAAAAAACCCTTTGCCATCGTGTGGATTCCAACTCATTGAGACCTGACAGAGAAGAGTAGAACTGCCTGATAGGGTTTCCAAGGCTGTAATCTTTACAGATGCAGAGTGCCACATCATTCTCCCACAGAGCAGCTGGTGGGTTTGAACTGCAGACCCTTCAGTTAGCCACTGAGTGCTTCACAACTGTGCCATTAGGGCTCCTAATGGAAATGATGACAAGTTTTATAACAAGGAGAATATAACATGAGAGAAAGGAGTGTTGGAGCCTCAATAGAAATGGACACTACTGAAAAGGAATAATTTGAGAGAGAGAGAACTTGAGAGAGAGAGCGCCCTGTTGGCAAAGTAGTTAAGAGCTCAGGCTGCTAACCCAAAGGTTAGCAGTTCAAATCCACCAGTCGCTCCTTGGGCTCTTTGGAAACCCTATAGGGCAGTTCTACTCTGTCCTATAGGGCTGCTATGAGTCAGAATCAACGGCACACAACAAACAATACGTATACATATATATACGTATGTGTATATATGTGCGTGTATATATATAGACACACACACACACACATACATGTTTTTTAATGCTCATTCTTTTCTCTTATGTCAATCATAGTGTTAGTCAGGGTGCTCCAGAGAAACAGAACCAATAAGATATATAGATACAGACAGAAATTTATTCAGATTTATTTTAAGGTAGTAGTTCACACAACTGCAGGGGCTGGCAAGTTCAAAATCCATAGACAAGGTGGCAGCCTGGAATTTCCAGCAAGATATCTGCGTTACAAGGATCCTCAGTGGGGCAATGGTTACGAGCTCAGCTGCTAACTGAAAGTGTGGCTGTTTGAACCAACCCAGTGGCTCCGTGGGAGAAAGATCTGGGAATCTCCTCCCATAATGATTATATCCCAGAAAACCCTATGAGTAAGTTCTATTCTGTCACATGGGGTCAACTCTGAGTTGAAATCAACTCAATAACACCTAACAACATCTATGTTAGTCTTGAGATGAGAATCTTTCTACCTTATGAAGCCTTCGTTTTTGCTCGTAAGGCCTTTGACTGATTAGATGATCCCCACCCACATTATGAAGGGTAATTTGCATTACTTAAAGTCAGTTGATTATTTATTTTAATCACATGTAAATGCCTAACAGCAACATCTAGACTAGTGCTTAACCAAACAACTGGGCACCATAGCCTAGAAAAGTTGACACATAAAATTAACTATCACAAGGGAACATACTTCAAACTTGAGAAGGTCTGAAACACTAGGCCAGCTCAGCTCAGTAGGGGCAGGATGACCTTCTTGACTTGCTCTCTTGCTCCTTTTTCTTAGATGTAGCTTCTTCAGGTTAGCTTTTCATAGAACTGAATTTGGTCCATGACTAAGCACCAGGATATATGGAGTAGGAATCCATAGAATATATCCTAGTTTACTAAAGTTCTACATTAGTTTTTGGAGTTAAAACCCTAAGAAATATTAAGATGTGTATTACCTTTACAATGTCTTTCCTTGCTTTGTGTTTCTCTTGGAAGCTTCATGAGAACTAGAGATGTTTGGGCTAAGTTATCTCTGGGTTCCCTGAACAAAATAAAAAAGGAGTTATTATTATTTCTTTTTTCCAAGCACACCAACTAATTAGTGGTGAAGTTTGACTCTAGGTTTCTCTGACTCTAAAATTTTTGTTCTTTCCAACATATGTATTAAAGACCATCAAGGGATAGTATGGGCGGTATGAGAACAACAAAATCACACACAAAAAAATGGTGATCAAGACATCCAGTTGATCACCAAGAAGTAGTGGTAGATGGAGAGAGAAAGTTAAAGTCATTGAAACAAATAAATAGAAATATCAATAATTGTAATTATAGACATATGTTATACATTTAATATATACTAGATGGCTCTCTAATTTTTTCCTTGCCTTAACTCAGTACATCCTTAATGTTTTATGAGATAGCCAATTGTTTTTTCTTAAACAGCAGAAGGTCTCTATGTTGTTTTTAATTATAGGAAGACAGGCCCCATAAATCAACTGTTTTCCTCACAGATGTACAAAACTTGCTTATGTGCCAAAAGGCTTTATGCTCACCTTGCTGCTACCCACACCATTCTGCCCCCAAACCACGTATTAGAAATATTCATATGGTAGAGAGTCCAACTAACTGTGTTACAGCCCCATACTCCGTCAAAAATCACTTGTAAGCAAGGGGAGGAAGAAACATGATGACACCTATAGTGATTTCTTTTTCTTTCTCTAAAAGTTTCAGATGTGTAACTCAGCTTTAATTGCCTGTGATTACCTATTCACTTTTGCATTAAGTATAATTACTTGTTAGCAGAAAGTTTATGACCCTAAAGAAACAAAAAAATGAGTCTGATTTAGGGAAATGAGGTCAAAATTTACAAAATAGATTTCCTTAAGTCTTTTTGCCAGAAATTGAAACCAACTCAATAGTAACAGATATCCCTCTGCAATTTATCTATGAATGTCCCAGAATTAAATATTCATTGATGTTAAGATTTTTTTTTTTTGTTATAGATAACAGAATAAACATATAGCCTATATCTACTTTGTTGTTGTTGTTGTTGTTGTTAGGTGCTGTTGAGTAGATTCCAACTCACAGTGACCCTATAGGACAGAGTAAAACTGCTTCATAGGGTTTCCAAGGAACAGCTGGTGGATTTGAACTGCCGGTCTTTTGGTTAGCAGCTGAGCTCTTAACCACTATGCCACTAAGCCTCCAGATCTACTTAGCAACAGATTTATGGTCATCTTTGCTAGGAACAATTGTGTAAATTTAAATTAACAAAATTAAAACTTAGGAAGAGCTAAAGTAATAAATATTGCTATCACTAATATAATCTTCCATGACATTCTAGCATGGAAAAATGCCTGAACACATTCATATCTCTCCCATCTATGGTACTTCTTTCTCCTAGGACAATACAAATTCAAATGGCCATAATATTTGTATACATTTAAGTTAGAAAGTGAGTTTTGCCATTTCTCATAGAATGGAAAACAATAAACTTTATGAGGGCCATAATGTAGATAATTATATTTCAGAATTTCATTTTTAATTGCCTCCAAAGATTATCATACAAAGTTTTAAGAGTTTATTGAATTTAATTAACTGTATTATCCAACGATACACTTAAAAATTATACTTTTGAATTTTTTGAATAACTTATTCAAGAAAGTTTTATTTTTTTATTTACTATCCACCCAGAGGTGCTACTGAAGAAAGACCTTGCAATCTATTTCCAAAACTCACAGCCTTTGAAAACCTTATGGAGTTCAGTTCTCTCTGAAATGCATGGGGTCACCATGAGTCAAAATGGATTTGACAGCAACTGTTTTTTTGTTTATTTGTTTATGTCCCAGAGTTGAAAAGAAAAAAATGAATAAGATACCATTTCTATCTTCATAAAGTTGAAAAACTGAAGAATCCATTATTAGTATTTCATTCTAATTCTCACATTTCAGTTCAAAGTCTAAACCAGTATAAATTCAAAGAGGGAATCAGCTGGAATGATCAACCAGAAAATGTACAGAATTAGTGTGGAACACACACAAAATCAAACCTAGCTCTGCAATTCTTTGTTGGAACATAATTGTTACAAGAGAGGTACAGAGAGTTCTGTTGGATGATTCGCATTATGCTTTGCTGTTTACTCTAAGATCAGAAAGTAAAAAAACATAGGTATGGTTCTGCTTAATGATGTGGGTTTTTACTAATCTACCATTTTAGCCATAGCCGTGTGATTGAAACAGCCCTCATGAATGATATCTAATGCCATCATATGAGTGGATAGATCATATGACATGTTGATCAATTAAGATGATACTTCTGCAGACACATCATCCACTTCAGTAACCTAACAACAGTGATGTAGCTTGTTTTACCTGAGAGAATTGCCCTTGTATTTACCAAAGAATATTCAATTAACGTATGATGTCTCATTAATAATAAAAATGAGAAATTGAGCTATCATGTATTGAGCACTTAAGGTATGTCAGGCACTGAATTAAGCACTATGCATGCATAGATAAGCTCATTTAATCCCTGCAATAACTCTATGGGATGGGTACATGCTATGATTATTCCCTTTATTTAGATCAGGAAATCAAAGCTTAGGAAAGTTAAGTAACTTGGTCAAGCTCACAGAGTTGTAAAATGCTGGGATAGACATGAGAATCTGTGTTGTAACTACAATAATATACTTACTTTTCATAAAGTACCAGAGTAGTATGCAGAGGCATTTACACAGTAATATCTCACCTCTCAATTTACTGTCCATTCATCTAGCACTGAGCACTGATTTGATGGAATTTAGATCATGAGTTTTACTGTTTGTCTCAGTCATCTAGTGCTGCTGCAACAGAAATACCATAAGTGGGTGGCTTTAACAAAGAGAAGTTTATTTCTTCACAGTCCAGTAGGCTACAAGTCCAAATTCAGGGTGTCAGCTCCAGGGGAACACTTTCTCTGTTGACTCTGCAGGAAGGTCCATGTCATCAGTCTTCCTTTGGTCTGGGAGCTTCTCTGTGCAGGAACCTCAGGTCCAAAGGACGCGCTCTGCTCCCAGCACTGCTTTCTTGGTGGTATGAGGTTCCCATGTGTCTATGCTCACTTCTCTCTTTTATATCTCAAAAGAGATTGCATTAAGACACTGATCTTGTCAACCTCATCAGTATAACCTCATCACAGTGATAGAATTTACAACACATGTGGAGATCACATATAATCTCCTCATAGTGGTAGAGTTTACAAAACATAAGGCCATCACATCAGATAACACAATCATACAATACTAGGAATCTTGACCTAGCCAAGTTGCTACACACATTTTTGGGGGGACACAATTCAATCCATGACACTGTTACATTTAAACACATCAGCCTATGCATTACTCTTTATTTTAAGCAGTGTAGTATATTGATTTAGATTTAAGACTGTAAAGATAGACTTCCTGGATTCAAACCCCAGACCCTCTACTTAGCAGTGTTATTTTGGACAAATTACTGAAATGTTCTGTGCTTCAGTCTATTCCTTAATAAATGGGGATAATACAGTACAAACTTCATAGATTTGAAGTGATGATTTATTAAGATGAGTACTAGACATATAATAAAAATTGAGGAAATATTAGCTATTACAATTTTGTGTAAGAAATAAAGGGGAATAAGAATATATACTCATATTTGATTATATGTCCATAAAGAAACAATAGATGAATGAAAAGAGAAACTAATAAAAATAGCTACCTGCAGGGAGAGTGAGACTTTTACTTATAACTTTTTATATAGTTTTGACTTCAAGTCATGTAAACATAGCTATTGGGGTCCTTGATATATGTATTGCCCTGATGTTACAAAATCTAATTTTACTCCTCTGGACACAATGATGTATTTTTTCTAAGCTATGCAATATTTCATATAATCTATTTAATTTTGTGTGAAACATTTGTTAGACTAAAACATGTTTGATAGAAAGTAAACAGTAGGATCATGTGATGCACATGGTTCTGAACAACAAATAATAAATAATGGAGAAAAAAATGAACCTAATACAATAGAAATGGAAAGAGACATGAGATTTATACTTCATTAACAGTTCAGTATGAGCTAGTAATATCACGTTAAGAGAAAAAACAAGGCACTTCGAAAGTCAGTAGAAGATATTAAAAAGGAATTTCCCAAGTAGGATCTGGGAAAATAAAGCTGCTATACTTTCATATTAAATAATTAAATCTACCTTACTGTCATAATATCTAATCCACCCCTTCCCATGAGGTTGATTTATTTAAAAATTGTGGAAGAAATCTTCTATGGCTTTGAGGAATGGCAAACTTAAGTGGCAGAAAAACTCTTTTTATGCAGAAAGATCTTGACTTTTGTAAGAGGTAAGGAAATGGAATTAGGTGACTAAATGGAAGAAGCGGCATAGATCTGGCTCACTATTATTACTCCCCATCGCTAACCCCTGCATTGTCTCATGATCTTGTTTTTCCCTCCTGTTGCAGTCTCTATAAAAAGTTTCAGATTAACCAATGTTCCTCCTTGGAGTGTGGAAAACAAGTGATAATGATCTAGGAATGAAAAACCAAACAAAGCACCCATCTTGGGACAAGAAAACTAGGATATCGCCAGATAACCCCCAAGAAAATATTAACTTACCTGGGATGTGACCACCTCAAGGGGGAACTAACACAAACTTCTAAGACCCATAATCCTGTCCCTATAAAGCCTTCAGACAATCTCTAGTGGAGCAGACAGGTTTTTGGAGAAATTTATTCCTCTCTGTCTCCTGTATATGGATATATAACAAAACTCTTGTTTCTTACCTCACCTCTGTCTCAGAATTGGCTATTGCGGCAGGCAGCTCCAATCCGAGCTATTGTGGTAACATAAATTGTAAACAAGAACAAAAAGTAGTTGTCAATGAAAAAGAAGGAGCTAAAATCAAGCTCATTTGCCTTGGTGCGTGTCTGCACATTTGTGGAAAGAAGGCTGTCAATATCTTCTCCACATAGTCAGAGGCAAAAGCCAAAGTAAATCTACTTGAGGAATGAGAGATTTTAGCTAGATATAGCAATAACAAAATAAACATCTTTTTGACAATTATAAAGAAAAGAGGGTGCCCCGCAAATCTTTGAGATCACAATATACAACCAAACATGAGTTCAAGATGACTGAGTCAACAACTAGCTTCAGAGCTACATATTAGATTATATGATCTCCCAAGGTTTCTAATGTCTCTGTTGTTCTACTTCACCACGAATCTTAGTAACAAATCATGTAAGTGTTCCGAAAATGTATCCTATCTTATACCTGACACACACTTAGACACACACGCACTTCAGACTACTATATTAGGCTATAGAATTCATCTTAAGAATTAAATATTTTCCTTTGCATCATTCATACCAAAAAAAAAACCCAAACCAGTTGCTGTTGAGTCGATTCCGACTCACAGAGACCCTATAGGATGGAGTAGAACTGCCCCCCATAGGGTTACCAAGGGGTACCTGGGGGATTTGAACCGGTGACCCCTTGGTTAGCAGCCAAACTCTTAAACACTATGCCACCAGGGTTTCCTCACCGTTCATAGGTGATTGAAAATTATTTGTGTAGGGCTAGTTTTCAAAGGAAAAAAATGACTGATCTGATTTTAAAGTTTATCATCATTCCATAACCAGAAATAAAATAAAATATTTCTCTTAGTTTCTTAGTGTTGCTCTAAAGAAATACCACAAATGGGTGACTTTAAAGAACAGAAATTTATTTTCTCACAGTTTAGGAGGTTAGAAGTCTGAATTTATGGTACCAGCTCTACCGGGAAGGCTTACTTCTCGCTGTCTGCTCTGGGGGAAGGTGCTTGCCTCTTTTTAGCTTCTGTTCCTAGGTTCCCTGGTGATCTTCATGTAGTATGGCACCTATTTGCCTTCATCTGTGTTTGCTTGTGTCTACTCTGCTCTTTTTATGGCTCAGAAGGATTGGTTTAAAACATACTCTACACTGATGGTGGCCTCATTAACATAACAATGAAACCCTATTCCCAAATGGGATTACATCCACAGATACCAGGGTTAGGATTTACAATACATAAATTCAGTCCATAATAGTATTCAACTTTACAAACTCCCAACAATCGTAAATGTATTAAACATGGTATACCAAGAACATTCCCTAATTTTAGTTTTGCTATGAGAGACATTGTAATCATAAACTCCTCTATTTTGAAACAACATCTTCTAGACCAAAACGAGTTTTTTTTGAATTGTCAAAACTAGTTTATTTTGAATGAAAAACCCATTGCCGTCGACCCAATTCTGACTCATAGTGACCCTATAGCACAGAGTAGAACTGTCCCCTAGAGTTTCCAAGGAACAGCTGGTGGATTCAACTGCTGACCTTTTGGTTTGCAGACGAGCTCTTAACCGCTATGCCACCAAGGCTCCATTTTGAATGAAAGGCCCCTAAATGTCTAAACTTTAAATGTCACTTTGCTTATCTGGAATCATGAGGCCTAATATTATTTTAAATGAACTTTGAGATACATATTCTCAATTTAGTTTTAAAAATATTCTGCAAATTAAAAACTAAAATTTTTATTTCCCAATTTTTTAAAAAATTAAGATACAAATCCCCAAAACACTCTCATACACATAAAAATCATGCATAGTTTTCTTTTCTTACCCTCAGCAACTTAGGACGTAGCCCTGAAAGTCAAATGATCATGTCGGTCCTAGCTGTCTTCCATTTCTGCCTCCTATACCTCTATATGCTAGTAGCAATTACTAACAAAAAGAAACTTTTTAAAATGATATTCCTGTCTAAACAATTTCAGAAAATTGCTACAGAACAATGCAACAATCTTTCAAATTTACCCACTTCCTCTACCCTCTCATTTTCCTAAAGATCTGCCAACAATTGTACTTTAATAAATACATCATAAAACCAACAATGAACATATTAGGATACACGGCATACAAAGTGAATTGTTTTTCTTTCTGAAATGATGTTTGACATCTTAATTTTGCTTTGAAGGAAAGAAAATTAAAAAAAAAAAAAAAAAGCAAGAATAAAGGCAGTACTGATTTAAAAAACTCATTATATTTCCCTCCAAGCTACAAAATAGCATTTACTCTGTTTATTCTCATCCACCTGATGACAGAAAGACTGACTTTGTAAAATGCTTACTTTTTATGAGTATCATCTGCTTTGCCGGTAGTTGCTCCCGTTGTCTACAATACTGCCACATTTTACAACTGCAGGAGGCACATTTCCTATTGTATTCAATAACGTGTAGTGCATATTCTACTTGAAAGGATAGATGATTAATTTTGATGGATAATTGATTTTATTCTGAACAGCATGCTATTGTACTGACAACACCATATGTTCTCATTAGTCAAAATTCTCAACTGTCAACTATGTAAATGTAAAATTTTGAATAGCAATGCCTGGAGAACTGTTAGCAATATTACAATTCCAAGTAAACCCTTATCCCCTTATGACAAACAGAGATGCTTGATAATTCAGAACAGTTAAAGAAAAAGCCTAGTTCAAAAGAAAGGGGTAGCCTCAGGTACCAAATCAAGAGTAAAAAGAAAGCCAGAGTTAAGACAAAATAGGACTTTGTGGTCACATATGAGGGTGTCAGGGCAATACAGACTCCAGGAGCACAGTCTGGATTTCTAATGCTCACAGTAAGACATGAAACCTGTTACTGAGTGTACGTGAGGTGCCCAGTCAAAAAATAAGCAATATAAGGCTCCCTTAATTCAGGATCAAAAACAAACAGCACCTCTTCCAGCAGCTTGGACCAAATGCAAGGAAGTTTGCAGTATGACTGGGACTTTCTGTGGAAAGTGATATTTAAGAAATCAAAGTCTCCATTTTGCCCGACAATGATCTTGGGGTTCAAATTTGCAAATGTGCACTGTGATGAGGTTTTAGTAACAGAGAGTTGGAGGGAAATTGAATGTTCGTATATAGGAAAATAACTAATAGCAGTTGGTAAATGTGAAGAAAGAAAAAAATCTAGTTTGCGTATGTGAATAAATATTAAAATATAGTTTTAAGTGAAAAAGCCAAGAAACAAATGAGATTTATTGCATGATATAATTATAAAAATCATGCATTCAAAATGTCACAGGGTGTACCTTAAAAGGATGGGTTCATGATGTTAAAAATAATCTAACATAAGGTTTGTTCTGAGCAGTTATTCTATACGCATATAGGGAGAAATTTTGATTCCAGAAAAAGCAAATGGCTTGAAGAAGCTAGGTACAATAAGCCTTATAAAGAGAAAAGGAGAGAGAAATATAGAAGATCAACCGTTAGCTAATCTTAATATGATTGATTGAATCTTGCCTTCCTCCTTTTACTGAGATCAACTGATTACCCAGTCGTATCTTCTGAAACTCAAATTTAGTAAGCCTGGCTTCCAACAAGAATGGAAAAAATTGGCAAGTTTTGGTGAAATAAAAGCCACTGGCAGGATTAATTTTTGGTCAATAATTTCTTTAGAGTGAATATTTGGTTTCCTGTGTAAGAAAACCTTAAAATCAAAGTAAGATATCTGTTATTAATTTTTTCTCTTTGAAAATGGTAAGGATATATATGAAACATATTAAAGTGGGTGCTTATAGTGAGGAAGGAACATAAGTTTGGATATGGAATATAAGGGGGAAATAAAGTAAATTACTCTAAAACATGCGAGGGGCTATGAATAAGCTAATCATGAGATTGTCCTAGGATGGACAGCAATAACTAACAAATCTGAGGTCTATTAAAAAATAAAATAAAACAAAACATAGACTTCTAAATATTTTATGGGGCAACTATAAATATTATGACAATTTAAAATTATTTTTAGTTAAAAACATAAGCATTATATATGTCTCAGGAAAGACAAATTTCAGTGCAGTCAGTGAGACAGAGGCATAATATGCTGACCATGCTATCTAATTTTAACCTTGGTTCTAGACTAACAGCTATGTTGTTTTGTTGCCAGGGTCTTCTGCCCAACCTGGGCAGCCCTTCTGAGGTTCTTGCCTTCTCCTGACCAATAATGACCAGGAGAGGCTCAAGTTTTCTGCAGGAACAAAGCTTTATTGAGGAAAAGTAGCTCGAGAGCGGAGACAAAGAGGGCAATGCAAAGCTAGCCTTTGTCTCCCCATATAGAGGACTGGCTAGGGGTTAGAAAGGTTTTTAGGCGGGAAAAGGCATTATCTTTATTCATGAAAGAGGTGGGGTTATGAAAATTAGGTGCACACGCAACAGGTAATTCAAGATGGAACCCGTAACAAAGGCTCCTGGGACTGGATGGCAGGACTTATTATGGGGTGCCGTGCCTGCACAGTCCCCCCACGGTGCCTGCTCGATTCCTGTCATGGGTCTGTCGGTCACCTTGCAAATGTCTGCGCATGCTCCATCATGCGACCATGATGTACCCATCCTGTGAAACTATGTGTAATCACTAATTATACTATTAATAATCATTAACCAGAGTGTGATTATTACAATATTCATTGGTTTTCCTGTAATTGCCCTCCCTAAGGTTTGGTTCTTCTTTTTACCCCATAAGAATACTTGTATAATGAAACTATCCTGGGATTACCTGGCCCCATTTTCAATGGACTATGTAGTTCCCCAATTGCAATCGTTTTAAACCCTTAATAAACTTCTCTGTTTTAACTTGAAACAATGTTCAAGTTTTTCTCTACAACATAAATAAAACTTTAGGGATTCCACTTAAAAGGTAGTGGGGCAGGAGTTCCAGTTCTAGAATAACAGCATGAGGTCCTCTGTGAACCTATTTTATCCCTACATTAAAACTGATGGAAATTCCATATATTAATAAAAACAAAACAACCATCTGAAGTTTCCTGAAATGGTTCTAATGTCATATAGCAAATGAAGAAACATTTACTTAAGAAGATCTAAAATCTACTCAAATCTGTTAAGAAAAGCTAGAGTCTCTGTTCTTTGAACCAAGATTCACTCTCTCGCCCCTCCATTCCAGACTGGTGAAGCCAAGAGCACAAGGCTCCCTCTCCCCCAGCTCCCAGTTGGAGATCTAGCTTCCCAGGAAGGGCAGGACATGGACATTTTCCATTTTGCCCCCAGCAAATTTGCTTAGGCTAATTTCCCAGTGAGTGCAGTCAAGAAGTTAGGTCTCCCTTCCTCCACCTAGCCCCCACTCCTGGGACACAGGCTCTACCTTGGGTGGGGCGCCATTGAGAATACTAGGGCCCCATCACCTTACCTTGGTTCATTCCAGGAGAGGCAAGCACCCAGCTCCTGAAATGGGGGTGTCACTTAGAGAGAAGCATGCTATTGTCAGCCACCACCAGCACTAGAGCCATAGCTCAAGAGATTTTACCCGGGGTGAGAAGCAGTTCACAGAACAAAGAACTCCAAGCCTCTCTTCATAAGAACTCGCTTCATTTGCAACAGTATGGAGAAGTTCAAGCCTAAGAGCACTCTTAAAAACAGTGAAGTCTGTGGTGAAGGGCAATTGGAAGGAGATTGGTAGATTGGAGATATTGACTTCACATTGCCTATCAGTAAAGGAAAAGGTAAGATAATGTTAATATATGCACCAAAAAACTCCAAAAAAACAAACAAACCCTTCCTGTAGAGCAGATTCTGACTGCATAGTGACCCTATAGGACAAAGTAGAACTACCCCATAGGGTTTCTAAGGAGCAGTTGGTGGATTCGAACAGCTGACCTTCTGGTTAGCAGCTGAGCTCTTAACCTCTGTGCCACCAGGGATCCAATATATGCACACAAGTAAATAATAGTTGGCAAGTAAGATTAATAAACTGGATGTGCATTTGTCAACATAGATTAATCTCAAAATATAATGAAAAATTAAAATGAAGAATTTGGGACTATGCAAAAATTCAGAAAAATAATTATTACCTCAATGGAAAGAGAAAATGTAGTTGAGGAAGAATATAACAAGAATAAGGAGCCCTGGTGGCATAGTGGTTAAGCACTGACTACTAAACAAAAGGTCAGCAGTTCAAACCCACCAGCAGCTACATGGGAGAAAGATGCAGCAGTCTGCTTCTGTAAAGATTTACAGCCTTGAAAACTCTATAGGGCAGTTCTACTCTGTCTTATACAGTCAATATGAGGTTGGAATTGATTTGATAGCAAGGGGTTTGGTTTTCTGGTTTATAACAAGGTTTAAACTTTATGAATAACTTTCGTTTTTCCTTAAAAAATGAAGGAAATATAAAAATAATTTGTATTTTCCTTTTAAAACAACTTGTTTATAATTAAATTTTAACAGGTACTATTGAAACTAATTTATAAATATTCTATTATTTTTGGTACTTCTCTTTATGTTTTAACTGCTACACAATTAAATAAAGACTCAAAATATTTTGCCAAATGCATTACTAAATGACTACAAGAACAACCATAAAAAACTATGTTCATTTTATTAAAAAGAAAATAGTGAAGGGATAAAAATGAGACTATAAGTATATGTAATAGAGATTGGATTCAATGAAAACTTTTCCTAAAAGATATAAACTGAAATAATTTTCCTGAAATTATAAATTAGTAAAATTGATTCAAGAAAAAAGAAACAAAAAATTCTGAGGTGTCCTAACACCATTGAAGAAATTATCTATAAATTTTCCACCCACAAAGAACTCTTATAGACTACTGACTGGAGTGTAAATTGGTACTTTTAGGAAAAACTTATCAATACATCGTAAAGTACAACATGTATATTTTCACAGTAGCAATTCCACACGTAGGTATAAACCCCAGAGAATCTTTTCCATACGTGCAAAGAAGTCATGTGAAGCTCTGTTAAATCTAATAGCCCTAGTAACACCAGCATAGTGGAAATTTTTCAAAGGTCCATCACAAAAGAGAATGATATCAACAGCAGTCTTTAATGAGATGGAAAAACTAATCACCAAATTTATATGGAAGGGAAAGAGACCCCAGATAAGCAAAGCATTATTGAAGACAAAAAACAAAGTAGGAGGCCTCACACTAACTGATCTCAAAACCTGCTCTATAGCCACAGTAGTCAAAATAGCCTGGTACTGGTACAATGATAGACCAGTGGAACAGAATTAAGAACCCAGATGTAAATTGATGAACCTGTGGTCAGCTAATCTTTGACAGAGGACCAAAGACCTTTAAATGGGGAAAAGAGAGTCTTTTTAACAAATGGTACTAGGAAAACTGGATGTCCAGCTGTAAAAAATGAAACAGAACATGTATCTCACAACATACACAAAAACTAACTCAAAATGTATAAAAGACCTAAATATAAAACCTAAAACAATAAAGATCATAGAAGAAAAAATAGGGACAATGCTAGGGCCATTAATACATGGCATGGATACAGTACAAACCATAACTAACAATGTACAAACACCAGAAGATACACTAGATGACTAGGAGCTCCTAAAAATTAAACACTTACGCTTATCGAAAGACTTCACCAAAAGGGTAAGAAGAGAAACTACACACTGGGAAAAAAATTTTGGCTATGACACACCCAACAAGGGTCTAATCTCTAAAATCTATAGAATACTTCAATACCTACACAACAAAAAGACAAATAATCCAATTAAAAAATAGGCAAAAGATTATGAACAGACTCTTACCAAAGAAGACATTCAGGCGGCTAAAAGACACATGAGGAAATGCTCAAGATAATCAGCCATTAGAGAAAAGCAAATCAAAGCTACAATGAGATACCATCTCACCCCTACATTACTGGCACTAATTAAAAAAAACAGAAAATAACAAATGTTGGAGGGGTTGGGAAATTGGAACTTTTGCACTGCTGGGGGAATATAAAATGGTACAACTACTATGGAAAAAGATATGGCGCCTCCTTAAAAAGCTAGAAATAGAAATACCATAAGTCTAGCAATCCCACTACTAGGAATATATGCTAGAATAGACAAATGTACACCCATGCTCATTGCAGCATTATTCAAAATAGCAAAAAGATGGAAACAACCTAAGTACCCATCAACAGATGAACAGATAAACAAATTATGGTACATACACACAATGGAATACTACACAATGATAAAGAACAATGATGAATCCAAGAAATATCTCAAAACCTGGATGAATTTGGAGCTCATTATGCTGAGTGAAGTAAGTCAATCACAAAAGGACAAATATCATATGAGACTACTATTATAAAAATTCAAGAAAAGTTTTACACACATAAAAAAACAGTTTTTTATGGTTACAAGAGGAGCCCTAGTGGCACAGTGGTTTAAGCACTCAACTGCCAACCAAAAGGTCAGCAGTTCGAATCCCTCAGCTGCTCCTTGGGAGAAAGATGTGGCAGTCAGCTTCCACAAAGATTTGCAGCCTCCGAAACGCTATGGGGCAATTCTACTCTGTCCTATAGGGTTACTATTAGTTGGAGTTGATTTGAAGGCAGTGGGTTTTTGTTTTTTTGTTTGATGGTTGTGAGGGAGGGGAGGAGTGGGAAGGGGAAATCGCTAACTAGATAGTTGTTGTTGTTAGATGCCATCTAGTTGGTTCCCACTCAAAACAACCCTGTGTACCACTGAACGAAACACTGCCCGATCCTGTGCCATCATCATAATTGTTGTTATGCTTGAGCCCATTGTTGCAGCCAGTGTGTCAGTCCATCTCGTGGAAGGTCTTCCTTTCTTTCAGTGACCCTCTACTCTACTAGTATGATGTCCTTCTCCAGTGACTGGTCTTCCTGATAAAATGTCCAAAGTATGTGTGATGAAGTCTCACCATCCTCATTTCTAATGAGTATTCTAGTTGTATTTCTTCCAAGACAGATTTGTTCATTCATCTGGCAATCCATGGTATATTCAATATTCTTCGCCAACACCATAATTCAAAGGCGTTGATTCTTCGTCGAACTTCCTTACTCGTCGTCTAACTTTCACATGAATATGAGGTGATTGAAAACACCATGGCTTGGGTCAGGCACACCTTAGTCCTTAAAGTGACATCTTTGTCTTTTAACATTCTAAAGAGATCTTTTGCAGCAAATTTGCCCAATGCAATGTATCATTTGATTTCCTGACTACTGCTTCCATGGGCATTGATTGTGGATCCAAGTAAAATGAAATCCTTGACAACTTCAATCTTTTCTCCTTTTATCATGATGTTGCTTATTGGTCCAATTGTGAGGATTTTTGTTTTCTTTTTATTGAGGTATAATCCATATTGAAGGCTATAGTCTTTGATCTTCATCAGTAATTGTTTCAAGTCCTCTTCACTTTCAGCAAGCAAAGTTGTGTCATCTGAAAGCCGCTATTGACCATAAAGTAGCTAAAATGAAAGGAAGAAATGACAAAGTAAAAGAGCTGAACAGAAGATTTCAAATGGTGGCTCCAGAAGACAAAGTAAAGTATTATAATGAAATGTGCAAAGACCTGGAGATAGAAAACCAAAAGGGAAGAACATGCTTGGCATTTCTCAAGCTGAAAGAACTGAAGAAAAAATTCAAGCCTCCAGTTGCAATATGTAGGGATTCTACGGGGAAAATACTAAACAACCAAAGAAGCACCAAAAGAAGATGGAAGGAATACACAGAGTCACTGTACCAAAAAGAATTGGTTGATGTTCAAGCATTTCAGAAATAGCATGTGATGAAGAACCGATGGTAACGAAGGAAGAGATCCAAGCTGCACTGAAAGCATTGGTGAAAAACAAGGCTACCTGGCCAACCGACTGGATGAGACCTGTATTTGTACTCATTCCAGAGAAAGGTAATCCAAAAGAATGCTCAGATTATCGAACAATATCATTAATATCACACACAAATTAAATTTTGCTGAGGATCATTGAAAGCAGTTGTAGCAGTACATTAACAGGGAACTGCCAGAAATTCAAGCCAGATTCAGAAGAGGATGTGGAACCAGGGATATCACTGCTGCTGTCAGACAGATCCTGGCTGAAAGCAGAGAATACCAGAAAGATGTTTACCTGTGTTTTATTGACTTTGCAAAGGCATTCAACTGTATGGATCATAACAAATTATAGACAACCTTTCAAAACATGGGAATTCTAGAACACTTAATTGTGCTCATGAGGAACCTGTACTTAGACCAAGAGGAAGTTGTTCGAACAGAACAAGGGGATACTGCGTGGTTTAAAGTCAGGAAAGGTGTGCATAATACAGTTCCTAAAGAAAATGTTCTGCATCCTACTTTGGTGAGTAGAGTCTGGTGTCTTAAAAGCTTGTGAGTGGCCATCTAAGATATATCTATTTGTTCCATCCTGTTTGGAGCAAAGGAGAATGAAGAAAACCAAAGACACAAGGAAAATGCTAGTCCAAAAGACTAATGGACCACATGAACCACAGCCTCTACCAGCTTGAGTCCAGAAGAACTAGTTGGTGCCTGGCTACCACCACCAATTGCTCTGACAGGGATCACAGTAAAGAGTACCAAACAGGGCAGGAGGAAAATGAACAAATAAATTCAAATTCACACACACACAAAAAGACCAGACTTACTGGTCTGACAGGGACTGGAGGAACCACTGAGACTATGGCTCTTGGACAACTTGCTAACTCAGAACTGAAGCCACCCCTAAACTCCACCTTTCAGCCAGAGATTAAACAGGCCTATAAAACAAACAATAAAGTGAGGAATGTGCTTCTTAGTTCAATCAAGTATATGAGATCAAATGAACAATATCTGCTCAAAAACAAAGACAAGAAGGCAAGAAGGGACAGGAAATGCACTAATGGACACAGGGGACCTGGGGTAGAAAGAGAAAGGGGGAGAGTGGTGACACATTGCAGGGATTGCAACCAATGTCACCTAACAATTTATGTATAAATTTTTGAATGAGAAACTAATTTGCACTGTAAACTTTCACCTGAAGCACAATAAAATAAAATAAAAATAAAATGATTAAAATGTGGTATAATCACAAAATGGAAATTTATAACTTTTTTAAACTAGAATTGCAAATATTAATATAAATACATTTTCAAACAAAAAAACCCCCATAAACTCAAAAATAAATCTTAAAACAAAAATAAAAACTTTACAGACTCAATAGATTCATATTATTTGTAATAACAATATGTATGAGAATAATAAGCAAAGAATTTTAGATAAGGATTTCTTTGGTGTAGAATAAGTAGAATACTATTAGAAGAGATGCCGGGAGCTTAAACTGTATCATGAATGTTTTATTTAAGTACAAATTGAGGGAAAATCTAATCATAATAATCAATGAAATTCTAAACCGGAAATCAGAAAGCTAGCCATAAATGTAGTTTAATAAACATTACTTTTCTTTTATTCTGTTATGTTGAACTTTCACAGTGACCTCTAAAGATAATTCTGAGGCAATAGACAGAGTTAGAAAGTGTTATATTTTATCCCCCCCGACCATTGCTTAAAATAATATATTTATTAAACAGATGTTCATACAGAAAGCTGTAACAGTCAACGATTAAGATAAATGAATGCAAATTATGAAATGATGACAATTAACTATTTGTTCATTTTCTCAATCTCTACAGCTTAAGCATGCCTCAGGACAAAAAAGAATAAGTTTTTTTTGAAAAATGTTTTGCTTTATACTCACAGAAATATTCCAACTTGGATTTCTGACACCTTTCAAAAATGAAATCTTTCACTTTCAGGCTAAATCAATATTAAAAAATGTAGGATTTTATATTAACCTGCTTCCAGCTAATTTTATTGCTACTGGATGTGGCTGAATCCATCTATTGACTTTGACACTGTCAGTCTGAGTTGTAAATACTGATAGGGGCAAAGCTTCTGTGGATCCATAAATCTCTACCATGATTCTAAAAATGACAATTTAGTCTGAAGATCAAAAGCGTATTTTGGATATGATATTGCAACTTTCACATCAATGATTATGTTCTCCTACCTGCCTTCTCCCATCCCAACTTCCTTGTTGACAGATCAGAAAGTTTAGAGTTCCTCAAAAATTTTAAGAGTTAGGAACCATTAGAAACCCCAGTACTGACAGGGTTGGATGGCAGAGAATGATGTGGTAATGAGTATAGATCTTTAGTTCATCGACTAGGATGATAATAGAGGACCGGGGGGGGGGGGGTTCTCAAGTTATTAAAGAACATTGGAATACATTATTTAGGGCTTTGATTGGCAACAAATGTAAAGAAAGCAATTATGAGACACTATTAGATCACTTTGGTTAGTTGGTATAATAATTGTTCCTAATAAACAGAGTTAACACTTATCTTTGTGCTCAAATCAAGATGTGTATCAAAAAGAAAAAGTTTAGTTACCTTTATGATATTTCCTTACATTTTTGTTTCATTGCATTGACTAGTTAGTCTGAAACAAAAATAATCAATCTGGCATGCTATTGTTTAGAAACATCCTTAGGTTATTTTCTCGTATTTTTAGGTCAGTTTATCTTCACAACCCAGTATTACATATTTATTATAGGCAGGAATGGATGGAATAGATTGTATTATGAACTGAGCTTTCATGTACTCTCATTCTAATCACAAGGGACTCAGTGGTCCCATAAAAAGAGAAAGATTATGAAACTCCAGATTTTGCTCCAGCATGTAAATTCAAAGGTTTATGAGTATATGGTATGCTGCTCAGAGTTAGCACGGACCATTCACTCTCTGCAAAGGTAAGAATGAGAATACACTATTGTTATCCATAAAAAGACCTTGGTTGTGCAGTGGTTAAGTGCTTGGCTGCTAACCGAAAGGTCAGCAGTTGAACCCACCAGTTACTCGACAGGAGAAAGATGTGGCAGTCTGCTTCCATAAAGATAACAGCCTTGGAAAGCCTATGGCGCAGTTCTGTTCTGTCCTATAGGGTTGCTATAAGTCGGAATCATCTCGATGGCAATATGATTTTTTTATTGTTACCCAAGAATATTGAATAGGTAAGTATTTTAATTGCACCAAATACTCAATTGTATGGCCATATTTTAAACTTGTTATCTTAAAAAGCAATATAGGTTGAGAGCATTTTATTTTTTTTGTTTTGTTTTTAAGTTAGTAAGTGTGTTTATATACATATGAATATTTCTAGTGGTTCATTCTAATTTCCACTACTCTATTTAACGTACACTTAAATCTCTCCGTTCACACAGGGCATTTTACTCACCTTGACTATCTAAAAGATCAGATCAAGTCTTATTAATCCTCACAACGGACATGTGAGAGAGGTAGATACATGAATCTATGCATATCCAATGAGGATGCACACCTGTTTTTCAGCCATACTGAAGAAATATTTTAAAAGTTGACAAAGCACCTGGATATTCACTTAGGAAAGACATTCTTTACAAACTAAAATAAAATACAAGCCTCCTAGTAAGCTTGATTTTAATCTTAGCATCACTGTTTTCAAGAAAAGGGCTTTTATTAATTTCAAACATATATTACAAAAAGGTTTATTGAAGCTTAAAATGAAAAATAAGTCCTAGCCTATATATGAAGTCCAAATATATTTACACTACTGTCACTTTCCAAAGTTTTGTTTTTGTTGTTGTTGCTACTTTTCTAGATATTTGTTCAATAGCTTATTTAAAAACAACATTAAAAAGAATTTTGGTAGGCAACTGGTTTCCAGAATCAGCTTTGTTTTATTTGTTTTGTATTATTTTTAATGTTTTTAAACTATGGAACCACAAGTATACAATAAAAATCCAGGTTATTTTCCCACCATATATTTAAAGAAAATAGAACTTAAAATAAGAATTTTGCTATAGGTTTCTGTTCCAGGGAGATATTGTGGGAGAAAATTTATAAAATTATTACAAATGGAATTAATGTATTGGGGAGCTGGACAAATAGCCCTTTAGCACATGCCTGAGATATTCCTCCAGGACCCCCTTCTGAGAGCTCTCTGGTCCTCCCCTTATATGCACTGGGAGTGCATGTCCTGCCAGGTCTGGTTCAGTTATTGTGTTTTAAGTCCCGATGGTAAATACCTAGCTCTAATTTTTTTGGTTCTCTTTTAGAATGTTGGGTATTTAGTCCTTTTTTGTTCTCATTTTGGAGGCTAAAGAATAATCTGATTAAAAAATCAATTCAAAATAAGAAATTTGATCTTTCATCACTCCACTGCAACTAATCTCTCCAAGTTTATCAAATGGCATTTTTGATGTTAAATCCAATAGAATTTTTTTAGTTCTTATCTAACTCAACCTCTTAGTAGTCTTTAACACGGTTTATCAGTGTCTCCTTGAATCTTTCCCTCTCGCTCCTTTTTTGGTATGTGATCTTCTATTATACTTCATTTTTCGGTTTTTCTCCTGTCTCTTTGGCCTAATATTTTAATATTTTCTTCTAGAACCGCTTCGTATCCATGTTTTGGAAACTGTAACCACGCCCATAGTTTAATTTATAATCTAAATGATGCTTCTAAATATTTCAAACTGCCAATCTTATATATCTATTTGGATATATCAACAACTGAACATATCCAAAAGTGAATTAATTCATGCTCTTCTCCTATCCACATCCAACTCAACACATCTGCTCCTCTCCCAAAAAAACTCTAACTCTGTTCATTGTACCACCACCTGTCCAAGCAAGGAACCAGGTGCTTTCTTTATCCTTACTTTGAGTATCTGAGTCCAGGCCACCATAATCTCTTGCCTGGACCATTTCCCATCTCTCCACTTACTTTACTTCTGTCCCATTTTTCTCCCATTGAATATAATCTCCAAAAATTAGAGTGGCACCTCTAAAATGAAAAGTGAATCTTTTTACTTCTCATTCTCAATATTTCAATGCTTTTTAGTTTTCTTTGGAATATTGTTCAAATTCTTCACTCTAACTTGCAGGGCCCTTCTTGATTGTATCCTATCTGTGTCTCCAGACTCACTTCTTGTCATTCCCCCTCTCCACTTTAATCTCCAGCACTATTGGATATTACACAAAATTAATACTACAAATTAATTTATTGAATCTAATTAATTCTTTTTGTCCATCGGGAGTTTGTATATACTAAAACCTTTGCTGTTGTTGTTGTTAGTTGTCATCAAGTCATTTCTAACTCATGGCAACCCCATATGTGCAGAGCAGAACTGCTCTACTGGATTTCCAAGGCTGTGACCTTTTGGAAACAGATCACCAGGTCTTTCTTACAAAGTTCCTCTGGGTGGGTTCAAACTGCTAAGCTTTTGGCTAGAGGTCAAGTGCTTAACTGTTTGCAATACCAAGGAACTCCACAAAAAACATTTAGCTAAATACTACAGAATGACAAAGGAGCCCTGGTTACACAGTGGTTAGGTGCTCAGCTGCAATTTGAACCCACCAGGAGCTCTGCAGGAGAAAGACGTGGCAGTCCACTTTTGTAAAGATTACAACCTTGGAAACCCTATGGGGCAGTTCTGTTCTGTCCTATAGGGTTGTTATGAGCTGGAATTGACAAGACATAGACAAGAATAGTTCTTAATATGTAGTTGTTTTTAGGTGCCATTGAGTTGATTTCAACTCGTACTGACCACATGTGGTAGAGTAGAACTTCCTCATAGGATTTTCTTGCCTGTAATCTTTACGGAAGCAGATCACCAGGTCTTTCTCCTAAAGCAGAGTTGGGTGATTTGAACTGCCAGTCTTTCAGTTAGCAGCCAAGCTCTTAACTGTTTATGCCACCAGGGCTCCTTTAGTGTGCAGAAGCCATGCAATAATTATAAATGGCATAAACTAATGACCTTGACATATGAATATTGAAAAAAATTATTAAAGATAATCAATAGGTTTCAATTTGCAAGCCATTTCTGGTCAATTGTTAGAGGCTACCTTATATCCTGCTGGGAGAAGAATAATGGAACCACCTGTGATAATCAGCAAGAAAAATTGTTATTAGTTATTATTATTATTAATTACTTATTGATGTGAACCAGGAGGGTGGGAAAGAAGAGTGATCGTACATGTGCCACACATCTGCCATCACAAAATTATTCAGTACCAAAAACCAAACCAAACCCATTGCCATTGAGTCGATCCCAAATCATAATGACCCTGTAAGACAGAATAGAACTGCCACGTTGAGTTTCCAAGGAGTGGCTGGTAGATTAGAACTACCGGCCTTTTGGTTAGCAGCCGAGTTCTTAACCACTGTGCCAGCAGGGTGCCATATTATGCAATATTATGCAAGAATTTAGTAGACAAAAATAAAAGCCAAAAGGCCTAAGTAGCTAGCATAGAAGGTGTAGAAATTTGGTCTAATAGCCCTTTAACATATCTATGTAGTTCTAATATATGTATTGAACACACATACACAAATATAACAGATAAAAAGTGGTCAATAATCTATAATATTATAATATTGTAGAGGTAACTCTATTAATATTCAATTAGAAAAATTTTAATGTTCCTTCTAAATTTGATATTTATAGATGGACTAAAAACAAAATCATTATATATTTTAGAATGTATTCCACGTATAAAAGCACAAAGAAAATATTTTAATGAATGTATTATGAACATTACATCCAGTAATTTTTAATAATTTAGAATTCAGAGAGATTCTAAATGTAGTTGCGCTTTTTACCTTTCTCAAGCAAATCTAGTAGCATACTCGTATTGCAGTAAAATTTTGATTGTGGGGGTTTGAATTCTATAAAACTTATTTTATTTCCAATGGCTACATAACATCAAATGTTTTAGAAATATATCCTTATGTGAAAACAAAAAAAATTTATATAAACTTTATTAAAGTAGATTGTCTACTAATAGTCTGCATAATAATTTTTCACAGTTTATATTTGAAAGTAATATAATTGTTGTTGTTAGGTGCTGTCGAGTCAGTTCCGTCTCAGCGACCCTATGTACAAGAGAATGAAACACTGCCCGATCCTGCACCATCCTCACAATCCTTGTTATGCCTGACAATATTGTTGCAGCCAACTCGCTGAGGGTCTTCCTCTTTTTTGCTGACCCTCTACCCTAAGAAGCATGATGTTCTTCTCCAGGGACGGGTGCCTCCTAATAACATGTTCAAAGTACGTGAGACGAAGTCTCACCATCCTCGCTTCTAAGGAGCATTCTGGCTGAACTTCTTCCAAGATAGATTTAAGCATTCTTCCAAGAGTCCATGGTATATTCAATATTCCTTGCTAACACCGTAATTCAAAGGCATTTATTCTTTTTTGGTCTTCCTTATTCGTTGTCAAGTTTTTATATGCATATGAGGCTATTGAAAACATCATGGTTTGGGTCAGGCACACCTTAGTCCTTAAAGTGATATCTTAGCTTTTAAACATTTGATAGTGGTCTTTTGCAGCAGATTTGCCCAATGCAATATGTCCTGTGATTTCTTGACCACTGCTTCCATGGATGTTGATTGTAGATCGAAGTAAAATGAAATCCTTGACAACTTCAATATTTTCTCCATTTTTCTTGATGTTGCTTACTGGTCCAGTTGTGAGGATTTTTGTTTTCTTTATGTTGAGGTGTAATCCATACTGAAGGCTGTGGTCTTAAACTTCATCAGTAAGTGCTTCAAGTCCTCTTCACTTACAGCAAGCAAGGTTGTGTCGTCTGCATATCACAGGTTGTTAATGAATCTTTATGCAAATCTGATGCCTCATTCTTCTTCATATAATCCAGCTTCTCAGATTATTTACTCAGCATACAGATTGAATAAATATGTTGACAGGTTACAACCCTGATGCACACCTTTCCTAACTTTAAGCCCCTGTTTGCCCTTGTTCTGTTCGAACCACCACCCCTTGGTCTAAGTACAGGCTCCTCATGAGCACAGTTAAGTGTTCTGGTATTTCAATTCTTCCCAGTGTTATCCATAATTTGTTATGATCCACACAGTTGAATGCCTTTGCATAGTCAATAAAACACAGGTAAACATCTTTTTGGTATTCTCTGCTTTCAGCCATGTTCCATCTGACATCAGCAATGATATCCCTTGTTCTATGACTTCTTCTGAATCCAGCTCGAATTTCTGGCAGTTCCCTTTCGATGGACTGCTGCAACCGCTTTTCAATGATCTTCAGCAAAACTTTAATTGTGTGTGATATTAATGATATTGTTTAATAATCTGAGCATTCTGTTGGATCACCTTTCTTTGGAATGAGTACAAATATGGATCTCTTAGAGTCAGTTGGCCAGGTAGCTATCTTCCAAATTTCTTGGCATAGATGAGTGAGCACTTCCAGTGCTACTTCTGTTTGTTGAAATATCTCAATTACTAGTCCATCAATTCCTGAAGCCTTGTTTTTCGCCAATGCCTTCAATAAAGCTTGAGCCTCTTCCTTCAGTATCATCAGTTCTTGAGCATATGCTACCTCCTGAAATGGTTGAACATTGACCAATTCTTTTTGATACAGTTACTCTGTGTATTCCTTCCATCTTCTTTTGATGCTTCTTTGGTTGTTTAGTATTTTCCCCGTAGAATCCCTACATATTGCAATTGGAGGCTTGAATTTTTTTCAGTTCTTTCAGCTTGAAAAATGCCCTGTCTTCCCTTTTGGTTTTCTATCTCCAGGTCTTTGCACATTTCATTATAATACTTTACTTTGTCTTCTGGAGCCACCCTTTGAAATCCTCTGTTCACCTCTTTTACATCAACATTTCTTCCTTTCGTTTTAGCTGTTCTACATTCAAAAGCAATTTTCAGACTCTCTTCTGACATCCATTTTGGTCTTTTCTTTCTTTCCTGTCTTTTTAAAGATCTCTTGCTTTCTTTGTGTTTGAAGTCATTCCACAACTTGTCTGGACTTCAGTCATTAGTGTTCCATGCTTCAAATCTATTCTTGAGATGATTTCTAAATTCAGGTGGGATATACTCAAGGTCATACTTTGGCTCTCATGGACTTGTTCTAACTTTCTTCAGCTTCAACTTGAAATTGCATATGAGCAACTGATGGTCTGTTCCACAGTTGGCCCCTGTCTTTGTTCTGACTGATGATATTGAGCTTTTCCAACTTCTCCAGAGATGTAGTCAATTTAATTCCTGTGTATTCCATTTAGGCGGTGTCCACATATATAGTCATGGTTTATGTCGGTGAAAAAAGGTATTTGTAATGAAGAAGTCGTTGGTCTTGCAAAATTCTAACATGCAACCTACAGACTCATTTCTATCACCAAGGTCATATTTTCCAACTACCAATCCTTCTTCTTTGTTTCTAAGTTTTGCGTTCCAATCACCAGTAATTATCAATACATCTTGATTGCATGTTTGATCAATTTCAGACTGCAGAAGCTGGTAAAAATCTTCAATGTCTTCATCTTTGGCCTTAGTGGTTGGTGCTTAAATTTGAATAACAGTCGTATTAACTGGTCTTCTTTGTAGGTGTATGGATATTATCCTATCACTGACAGAGTTGTACTTCCGGATAAATCTTGAAATGTTCCTTTTGATTATGAATGCGATGCCATTCCTCTTCAAGCTGTCACTCCCTGCACAGTAGATCAAATGATTGTCTGATTCAAAATGGCCGGTACCAGTCCATTTCAGCATTAGCCTAGGATATCAACGTTTATGCATTCCATTTCATTTTTGATGATTTACAGTTTTCCTAGATTCACACTTCATACACTCCATTTTCCATTTATTAATGGATGTGGCAGCTGTCTCTTCTCACTTTGAGTCATGCCACATAGGCAAATGAAGGTCATGAAAACTCAACTCCATCCACATCATTAAGGGTGACTCTACTTAGAGAAGGCAGCTCTTCCCCAGTCATCTTTTGGGTGCCTTCCTAACCTGACAGGCTCATCTTCATGCACTATATCAGACAATGTTCCTCTGCTATTCATAAGATTTTCACTGGCTAATTCTTTTTGGATGTAGACCACCAGGTCCTTCTTCCTAGCCTATCTTAGTCTGGAAGCTCAGCTGAAACCTGCCCACCTTGGGTGACCCTGCTAGTATTTGAATACCGGTAGCATAGCGTCCAGCATCACAGCAACACATAAATCCCCCTAGTAGAAAAACTGACAGATGCCTGAGGGATAATACAGTTGGATGTTTGAAATGTATATATTTCATACTCTTAAGTGGGAGGATTAAACCTTTCCTAATTAGCAATATTTTACTTTAATTAGAGTTAACTAACTTTTTATTAAACTGTAGGCATCATAAAAGGAGATAATACCAATTCTTTTTTTTTCTCATCTCTGATTTCCAAATATCAAGCACATTTCTTTCCAAATAATTTTTATGTAAAACAATTTTAAAGGATTACTTACACAATCTATTTTTGAAAAAATAATAAATGAGCAATAATATAGAAAATGATAGTGTAAATGTTTCTTTAGAGACTATAGAGTATAACTTCTTCATTTTAGAGATGGGAAAACTGAGGCCAAAGGAGACTGACATAAACAGCAGGGTAAAGGCAGACACAGAACTTGAATTCTGATACTTTCTGTTTTCAGGTAAAATGTACTTACAGCCTGTCTCAGGCTAGCCTCTCTAGAGGAGCAAAAGTAGTGAAGTGTACATACATATAGATCTATGTACAGAGAGAGAGTTCTACCATGTGTCTGTCAGTTTGTTATAGTGTGGTGGTTTGCGTGTTGCTATGATACTGGAATCTTTGCCACCACTATATCAAATACCAGCAAGATTACCCTTGGTGGAGAGGTTTCAGCAAAGCTTCCAGGCTAAGACAGACTAGGAAGAAGGACTTGGCAATCTACCTTCCAAAAAACATTGGCCAGTGAAAACTGAAGAAAAAATTCAAGCCTAGAGTTGCAATATTGAAAGATTCTACTGGAAAAATATTAAACCACACAGAAAGCATCAAAAGAATATGGAAGGAATACACAAAGTCACTGCAGCAAAAAGAACTGGTGGACATTCACCCGTGTCAGGAGGTAGCATGTGATCAAGAACTGATGGTATTGAAGGAAGAGGTCCAAGCTATATTGAAGGCTTTGGTGAAAAACAGGCCTCCAGGAATTGACAGAATAGCAATTGAGATGTTTCAACAAACGGATGCAGCGCTGGAAGTGCTCACTTGTCTATGCCAAGAAATTTGAAAGTGAACTACCTGGCCAACAAAATGGAAGAAACTATATATATACCCATTTCAAAGAAAGGTGATCCAACAGAATGTGTGAATCATTGAGCAACATCATTAATATCGCACAAAAGTAAAATTTTGCTGAAGATCATTGAAAAACTGTTGTGGCAGTCCATCAACAGGGAACTGCCAGAAATTCAAGCTGGATTCAGAAGAGGATGTAGAACAAAGGATATCATTGTTCATAGCAGATGGATCATGGCTGAAAACAGAGAATATCAGAAAGATGTTTACCTGTGTTTTATTGACTATGCAAAGGCATTCAACTGTGTGGATCATAACAAATTATGGATAACATTGGGAAGAACGGAAATCCCAGAGCACTTAACTGTGCTCATGAGGAACATGTTCTTAGACCAAGAGGCAGTCGTTTGAACAGAACAAGGGGATACTACATGGTTTAAAACCAGGAAAAGTGTGTCAGGGATATATCCTTTTACCATACTTATTCAATTTGTATGCTGAGTAAATAATCCGAGAGCTGGACCTTATGAAGAAAAATGCAGTATCAAGATTGGAGGAAGACTCATTAACAACCTGCAATATGCAGATGACACAACCTTGCTTGCTGAAACTGAAGAGGAATTGAAGAACTTACTGAGGAATTTCAAAGACTACAGCCTTCAGTGTGGGTTACACGTCAACATAAAGAAAACAAAAATCCTCACAACTGGACCAATAAGCAACATCTTGATAAAAGGAGAAAAGTTTGATGTTTAAAGCATTTCATTTTACTTGGATCCACATTCAACACCCATGGAAGCAGCATTCAAGAAATCACAGGACATATTGCACTGGCCAAATCTGCTGCAAAAGATCTCTTTGGAGTGTTAAAAAGCCAAGATGTCACATTAAGGACTAAGGTGTGCCTTACCCAAGCCATTGTATTTTCAATCACTTCATAAGAATGGGAAAGCTGGACAATGAATAAGGAAGTCCAAAGAGTAATTGATGCCTTTGAATTATGGTGTTGGCAAATAATATTGAATATTCCACAGACTGCTAGAAGAACAAACAAATCTGTCTTGAAAAAAGTGCAGCCAGATGCTCCTTAGAAGAATGGATGGCAAAAACTCGCCTCATATACTTTGGACATGTTATCAGGAAGGACCAGTCCCTGGAGAAAAACATCATGCTTGGTAAAGCAGAGGGTCCACGAAAAAGAGGAAGACCTTCCATGAGATGAATTGACACAGTGGCTACAACAAGGGCCTCAAACTTAGCAAATTGCGAGGATAGCGTAGGACTGGTCAGTATTTCATTCTGTTGTCAATAGGGTTGCTATGAGCTGGGACCAACTTGGCAGCACCTAACAACAACATTGTCATCTCACCCAGTGGATTAGCAGTGCCTTCTTTACTACTGTGGCAGAGTCATCAGTGCCTTTAAGACTATCGAGACTTGAGAACCTATTCAGAGAACTCATCCTTATGATTTTGTTTCTCTAGAACCACACTTGGTACGAAATGCCTTAGGCTTGGTTGTCCGGAGAAGCAAAACCAGTGAAACATATATATATATAAATATATAGAGAGAGATTTATTTCAAGAAAATGGCTCACACAGTGGTGGAGGCTGGCAAGCCCCAAATCTGTGGATCAGGCATCAGGCTGGAAGCTTCTCCTGACTCATGTTGTTGCAGAGGCTGACAAACCCAAAATCAGCAGGTCAGATGACAAGCTGCTGGCTCACAGGGCTGCAGGAGCTGGAGAATCCCCAAATCGGCAAATGCCCCAAATCAGGCAGCAGACTACTGGCTCACATCTGAAATACTGGAGGTAAAAGGATGACAAGTCATATGCAGGATTGAGAGAGAGAGAGAGAGGTTTGCCAGAACATCCATATGTATTGTATGCAGGCCACATCCCCAAGGAAACTCCCTTTTCAAGTGATTGACCACTCACATCAAATCAAAAAATGGAGAAGATTACATAATATCTGCCAAACCACTGAGAATCATGACCTAGTCAAGTTGACACATAACCTTAAACATCACACAGCCTATAGATATGATATAAAAAAAAAAAAAAAAAAACTATATAAAGAGATTGTTTATATTTGGCAAACTCCTTGTAATGAATGCACTCATAAATGACATAGTCTAAGTTACCACAATGAATCCATTTATGTAGTTACAAATTACCTACATTACAGCTCTTACCTGGATCCTCAAGACATGTTTGAACTTGAGTGTATGGAAACTGACCCCCACCAAAAAACAAACCAAAAAAACATATGGAGTTGGTTCTGACTGATAGCAACCCTGTAGGACAGAGTAGAATTGCCCCATATTGTTTCCAAGGAGCTGCTGGTGGATTCGAACTGTTGAACTTTTGGTTAGCAGCCGAGCTCTTAATCACTACGCTACCAGTGGAAACTGGCCAGTTAGCTTTATTTAACTGGTTCTCGTTCAGTCATGCCACCAGATGGCAGTGTAGCATTATTACAACTAGTAACCCCCATGCAGATTTGTTTTAAAACATGTAAAATGTTTTTTCACACACATTAGAGAATTGTTTTACTTTTCTTTCATATGAGATATCTTAAGGTTAACCAAATCCTGAGTGAATGCTAGAAATTATAAATTGTATAAGCAAGACAAAATGAGCTTGTTTTAGATGTCTGAATGCTGCAGATTATCCAAGATTTCTTAAATATGTTGTCAATATCTTGGACATAAATCTAATTTACTGAAACAGGAAGGAAACTTTATGTATATATGATCAGAAAGCTTAATGGATTTTATTTTACACTATCTTACAAAAACATACTATGTTGAGAGTGATGATTTGCTAGTTTAAACTGGGCTGAACTGGGGTAGTGGTTTGAAATTAAATTATAATTATGATTACATTATAATTAAATCAAAATAAATAAAATGAAAATTAAATTATAGATTGATACATGAATTTTTTCTAATTATAAACAACAAAATTCATTTATGTTGATTGCAAATATAAATAGATATCACCAATAAATGCTTCTTTTCTGAATTATAATCTTCTAGATAAGGATCACTAGAATTGTACAAAATTAGTAAATGGAATATTTTTTTATTTGTTAGCTTTGTTTTGCTTCATTCTTTTTTTTTTTTTCCAAATATAATTTTGAATCTTTAGATTCAACCAAAGAAATCCCATAGTAGAAATCAATATAAGAAGTCAGACTATACTAAGATTCAAAATATATTTCATCAACATTCTTGAGATCTGTAGTAGTTTTCACAGAGTGACTGTGGTCATGCTTGAGAGCCCATAATATTCAAAAGATTTACCAATAAGTAGAAATGAGGATAGAGAAAGAGACAAACTGTGAAGCTTTTAACACAGAAAGTCCATAATATTGGGAGAGAATCTGTGAAGTTTTATTTTATCATCCTTTTTGTTTCTGATAAGCTTAAGTAGAAATAAGTTTGAAGTTTTTTGTGCTATTGGCAAGAAACTATATATAGAAGAGTGGTCTTATTTCATGTCCTCATAGAGTGAAGGGGAAACAGGTTTTGCAAGACTGAAAATAAGCACCCCCATATGGTCCTCTAGATCACTAGAGTTTGCATTCTTATGTAAGCCCCTGGCATGGAGCTACTATTGTCCACCACCACTATAAAACCTCTGCCTTCCCACTATGGGGTGCAGAGGGTGCAGAGATCTGCTTTGGTCTTACAGTGGCCCAGACTTGGTGATGATTGTAAGTCTCCTAACAAAACTCTTTCTCCCCCACACTGGAGTTGCCCAACTCTTTCGTAATAAAGACAACCCATTCCCAAATGGATTATAACCACAGACGTAGAGGTTAAGAATTACAACACATATTTTGGGGGACACAATTCAATCCATAAAAATGTGTAAGATTAGTTTAAGCAAATTGTACTAAAGATGGCAAATGTAATTAAATGATCATTTGAATAATGGAAAGCATGAAAGTGTCTAGTATATTTTAAATTAGGAAATTGGTGCTATTTTTAAGAAACAAACAAAAAAAAATCCATGACTCTGCTATGATTATTGGTTATTCAAGATAAACTTTAGTTCAGAAAAATAAGTTCAGAGAAAAAGGACAAAAACTTCATCATCAAAGGACAGCATAGTACTAATGTTCAATTCTACCTTATCAGTGTTTCACTGCCAATTAAAAAAAAGCAATGAGATAAAAATTCCATCAAACTACAGAAAATTAATTTTGCCACCTGTGTGGAAGATAAATATTTTTAGGCGTTATTGATGGGCTACTCGTAATGAGGAAAAAACAATTGTTGAACTTTTTGCCCCAATTTATTCTCCTTATTTCCATTAAACAAACTTATTGAGCCAGAAAACCTAGTTGATTTCTGCCTGATATTTGTCCTACATAATGAATTTCTATTATTATTGAGAAAAACTCAATTCTGTACTAGTCAGGAAATCTATGCAAAATTTAATGTTTTTTTTTTTTAACTTTCAATTTATGCCATTAACATCATGTTTCCCATTATTTATATTCTCCTTATTGAGTATGAATGACAATGATATTCCCTAATTCTATAACATATGCTTTGTAAATATTTAAATCTCAAAAAGTTAAAAAGTAAATAAATTCAGGGGGTTTTACCAATTGCTGTTGCCAAAGGAAGGAGCGCTGGTGGCACAATGGTTAAGTGCTTGACTGCTAACCAAAAGATAGGTGGTTGGAACTGACCTTGTGGTTCTGTGGGAGAAAGACATGGCAATCTGCTTCTGTAAAGACTACAGCCAAGAAAACCTATGGAGGCAATTCTACTTCATCACATGGGTCACTATGAGTTGGAATCGACTTGACAGTACCCAGCAATAACATTACCAAAAGCATGCTTAACAATGTCAGGGGAGGGGGGAGGAAAACAACAACAAACTAGAAATATCATTGAGTAATGGAGGATGAGATGTGGATAATAGAAGATTGTTATTCAGGCAATATAAAGCACAAGTATCTTTCTTCAGAGCCAGAGAGAACTACAAAGTCTTTCCCAGGTAGTGGCAGAAAGCATTGTTTAGAAAATACTCACTTGAGGAACACTTTAACAGAGCCCATCAAAGCAAAATGTATCTTTAGTACTTTCAGTTTTTACGAAGACTGTGTAATAGTTGTTAGCATCAGAATTAATTAGGACTAGCTAAGCATGGAAGGCAGGAAGCCTTCATTCATCTCTGCCAAGAAATTTAGAAGACAGCTATCTGGCCAACTGACTGGAAGAGATCCATATTTGTGCCCATTCCAAAAAAAGATGATCCAACAGAATGTGGAAATTATCAAACAATATCATTAATCTCATACTCAAGTAAAATTTTACTGAAGATAATTCAAAATGGTTGTAGCAGTACCTCCACAGGGAACTGCCAGAAATTCAATCTGGATTCAGAAGAGATGTTCAACTAGGGATATCATTGCTGATGTTAGTTGCATCTTGACTGAAAGCATAGAATACTAGAAACATGTTTACCTGTGTTTTATTGACTATGCAAAGGCATTCGAATGTGTGGATCATAAAAAATTATGGATAACATTTTGAAAAATGGGAATTCCAGAACATTTAATTGTATTCTTGCAAGAACTGTACATAGACCAAGAGGCAACAGTTCAAACAGAACAAGGGGCTTCTATGTGGTTTTATTTATTTATTTATTTATTTTTTTTAATATATATTTTATTGTACTTCAGGTGAAAGCTTACAGAGCAAATAGTTTCTCATGAAATAGTAGTACACATGTTGTTTTTTGACATTGGTTAACAACCCCACAACGTATTAAGCCTCTAAATTCTCAACCTTTTTTTTTGATGAAAATTACAGATGGCCAAAGATACACCGTTTCAAAAATTTCTACATTCACAGTTCAGTGACATTGACTACGCTCTTCCAACTGTGCTGTTATTCTCACTTAAGATGAAGGCTTACAGAAAAAATAGTTTTTCATTTAACAGTTACTACACATGTTGCCCTATGACAATGGTTAACAATCTCACAGCACATCAAGAATATCCTTACTCCACCTTGTGTTCCCTATCACCAGGGGGCTTCCTTGTCCCCTTCTGTCTTCTGGACCTTGTCAGTGGACTATTGTACCTCTTTAGTCTCATTTGTTTATTTATTTATTTATTTTTATTTTATTTAAACACCATTTCAAAACTTTTTACTTACACATTTAAGTGATATTGACTATGCTCTTCCAATTGTGCTGCCATTCTCGCCCAAGATGAAGGCTTACAGGACAAAACAGCCTCCCATTTAATAGTTACTACAAATGTTGCCCTATAGCAGTGGTCAACAATCTCACAATACATCGACAGTGTCCTTATTCAATTTGTGTTCCTTATCATCAGTTTCTTACTCTCCCTCTGCCTTCTGGCCCTTGTCACCGGACTCCTGTACATTGTTAGTCCCATTTAGTTTTACTGGGGTGTCCATTCCCAGGCTTAACATCGAACCTTGAAGGTAACTTCCCCTCTGAGCTGAAAGGGTGTCTGGGGGCCACACTCTCGAGGTTTCTCTAGTATTCTTTAGGCCAGTATATCTGGTCTTCTTTTTTTTTTTTTTTTTTTTGGGAGTTAAAATTATACTCTACATCCTACTCCAGCTCTGCCCAGAACCCTCTGTTGTGATCCTGGTCAGAGGAGTCATTGGTGGTAGCCGGGCACCATCCAGCTGTACTGGGCTCAGTCCCGTGGAGGCCTTGGTAGCTGTGGACCATTAGTCCTTCAGACTAATCTTTTCCTTGTATCCTGTTCTCTTCGTTCTCCCTTGTTCCCGAAGGGATGAGATCAGTGGAGTATCTTAGATGGCCGCTCATAGGCTTTTAAGACCCCAGACACTACTCACCAAGGTAGAATGTAGAGCATTATCTTTATAAGTAGTGTCATGCCAATTGAGCTAGATGTTCCCCGAGATCATGGTCCCCAGAGCCCTCCGTCCAACAACTCAGTCCCTCGGGGGGTTTGGATGTGTCTATAGGGCCTCCATGACCTTTCCTTGTGCAGGTTGTGTTAGTTTCCCCTGTACTATGTACTATCTCATCTCTCACCCAAGTTACCACTTACCTATTACCTATTTAGTATTCCCCCCCCCCCCCATCCCTGGTAACCAACAAGGATTGTTACATTTTGCATGTGAATTTTTTCATGGGTTTTTACCATAGAGGTCTCATACAATATTTGTCCTTTTGTGATTGACTTATTTCACTCAGCATGATGTCCTCCAGTTTCATCCATGTTATGAGATGGTTCACCGATTCATTGTTCTTTCTCGTTGCATAGTACTCCATTGTGTGTATGTACCATAGTTTGTGTATCCATTCGTCTGTTGATGGACATCGAGGTTGTTTCCATCGTTTTGCTATTGTGAATAATGCTGCCATGAACATAGGTGTGCATATGTCTATTCGAGTGATGACTCTTATTTCTCTAGGATATATTCCTAGGAGTGGGATTGCTGGATCGAATGGTACGTCTATTTCTAGCTTTCTGAGGAAACGCCATATCATTTTCCAAAATGGTTGTATCATTTTGCATTCCCACCAGCAGTGTATAAGAGTTCCCGTCTCCCCGCAGCCCCTCCAACATTTGTTATTTCCAGTGTTTTTGATTCGTGCCAGTAATGCCGGGGTGAGATGGTATCTCATTGTGGTTTTAATTTGCATTTCTCTAATGGCTAGTGATCGCGAGCATTTCCTCATGTGTCTGTTGGCCATTTGAATGTCTTCCTTGGTGAAGTGTCTGTTCATTTCCTTTGCCCATTTTTTGATAGGATTGGTTGTCTTTTTGTTGTAGAGGTGTTGGATTTTCTTGTAGATTATGGAGATTAGACCTTTGTCTGACTTGTACTGTCCAAAAATTTTTTCCCAGTCTGTAGGTTCTCTTTTAACTCTTTTGGTGAAATCTTTTGAAGAGCATAGATGTTTGATTTTTAGAAGATCCCAATTATCTAGTTTATCTGTTGGGTTTTTTGTGTTGATGTTTATGGTTTGTATCCTGTTAATGCCATGTATTAAGGTCTGAGGTGTTGGTCCTATTTTTTCTTCTATGAATTTTATAGTTTGAGGCTTTATATTCAGGTCTTTGATCCATTTTGAAGTAGTTTTTGTATATGGTGTGAGGTATGGGTCCTGTTTCATTTTTCTACAAATGGATATCCAGTTTTGCCAGCACCATTTGTTAAAAAGACTGTCTTTTCCCCATTTGATGTATTTTGGGCCCTTGTCAAAAATCAGGTGACCGTAGGTGGATGGATTTACATCTGAGTTCTCAATTCTGTTCCATTGGTCAATGTCTCTGTTGTTGTACCAGTACCAGGCTGTTTTGAGTACTGTAGCTGTATAGTAGGTTCTCAAGTCAGGTAGTGTGAGTCCTCCAACTTTATTCTTCTTCTTCAGTAGTGCTTTACTTATTCGGGGTTTCTTCCCTTTCCATATAAAGTTAATAATTAGTTTTTCCATCTCTTTGAAGAATGTTGTTGGTATTTGTATCGGAATTGCATTGTATTTGTAAATTGCTTTAGGTAGAATTGCCATTTTCACAATGTTGAGTCTGCCTATCCATGAGCATGGTATGTTTTTCCATTTATGTAGATCCCTTTGGGTTTCATGCAGCAGTGTTTTGTAGTTTTCTTTGTATAGGTCTTTTATATTCCTGGTCAGATTTATTCCCAAGTATTTTATCTTTTTAGGGGCTATTGAAAATGGTATTGATTTCCTGATCTCCTTTTCATCGTTCTCTTTACTGGTGTATAGGAATCCAACTGATTTTTGAATGTTTATCTTGTATCCTGCTACTCTGCTGAATCTTTCTATTACTTCCAGTAAATTTCTCGTGGAGTCTTTAGGGTTTTCTATGTATAGTATCATATCATCTGCAAACAGGGAGAGTTTAACTTCTTCATTACCAATTTGGATGCCCTTTATTTCTTTCTCTTGCCTTACTGCTCTAGCGAGAACTTCCAGCACAATGTTAAATAGGAGTGGTGATAAAGGGCATCCTTGTCTTGTTCCTGTTTTCAGGGGGAATGTTTTCAGCCTTTCTCCATTAAGAATGATGTTGGCTGTTGGTTTTGCATAGATGCCCTTTATGATGTTGAGAAATTTCCCTTCTATACCTATTTTATTGAGAGCTTTTATCAGGAATGGGTGTTGGACTTTGTCAAATGCCTTTTCTGCATCAATTGAGATAATCATGTGATTTTTTTCTTTCCTTTTATTTATGTGGTGTATTACGTTGATGGATTTTCTAATGTTAAACCATCCTTGCATACCTGGTATGAATCCTACTTGGTCGTGGTGTATTATTTTTTTGATATGATACTGAATTCTATTGGCTAAAATTTTGTTCAGAATTTTTGCATCTATATTCATGAGAGATATTGGTCTGTAATTTTCTTTTTTTGTGATGTCTTTGCCTGGTTTTGGTATCAGCATTATGCTGGCTTCATAGAATGACTTTGGAAGTGTTGCTTCCTCTTCTATGCTCTGAAATAACTTGAGTAGAACTGGTACGAGCTCTTCTGTAAATGTTTTGTAGAATTCTCCAGTGAAGCCATCTGGGCCAGGGCTTTTTTTGGTTGGGAGTTTTTTTATTACCTTTTCAATCTCTTCTCTTGTTATGGGTCTGTTCAGATTTTCAATATCACTTTGTTGTAGTTTGGGTAGGCCGTATGTTTCTAGAAATTTATCCATTTCCTCTAGGTTTTCAAATTTGTTGGAATATAGTTTTTCATAATATTCTGTTATAATCCTTTTTATTTCAGTTGGGTCTGTTGTAATGTCCCCCATTTCATTTCTTATTTGGGTTATTTGTGCCCTCTGCTGTTTTTCTTTTGTCAGTCTGGCCAGTGGTTTGTCGATTTTATTGATTCTTTCAAAGAACCAACTTTTGGTTTTGTTGATTCTTTCTATTGTTTTTCTGTTCTCTATTTCATTGATTTCTGCTCTGATCTTTACTATTTCCTTTCTTCCGGTGGTTGTAGGCTTTTTTTGTTGTTCTCTTTCTATTTGTTTGAGTTCTGTAGTTAATGTTTTGATTTTGTCCCTTTCTTCTTTTTTGATATGTGCATCTATTGCTATAAATTGTCCTCTGAGGACTGCCTTTGCTGTGTCCCAAAGGTTTTGGTATGATGTGTTTTCATTTTCATTTGATTCTAGGAATTTTTTAATTCCATCTCTGATTTCTTCTATTACCCATTGATGTGTAAGCAGATTATTATTCAGTTTCCATGTGTTTGATTTTTTTTCCTTGCTCTTTCTAGTGTTAATTTCTACCTTGATGGCATTGTGGTCAGAGAAGATACTGTGAATTATCTCAGCATTTTGGATCTTGTTGAGGATTGCTCTGTGGCCTAAGATGTGGTCTATTCTGGAGAACGTTCCATGTGCATTGGAAAAGAATGTGTACTTTGCAGCGGTTGGATGGAGTGTTCTATATATGTCTATGAGGTCCAGTTGGCTGATTGTGTCCTTTAGGTCTTCTGTATCTTTGCTAAGTTTCTTTTTAGTTGTTCTGTCCTTTACTGAGAGTGGTGTGTTGAAGTCTCCTACTATTATTGTGGAACTGTCAATTTCTCTTTTCAGTGCCGTTAGAGTTTTTTTTATGTATTTTGGAGCCCTGTCATTGGGTGCATAGATATTTATTATGGTTATGTCTTCATGATGGATCATCCCCTTAATCATTATATAGTGTCCTTCTTTGTCTTTTATGGTAGATTTTGTTTTAAAGTCTATTTTATCTGAGACTAGAATTGCCACTCCTGCTCTTTTTTGATAGTTGTTAGCTTGATATATTTTTTTCCAACCTTTGATTTTTAATAAATTCACATCTTTGTTTCTAAGATGTGTCTCTTGTAGACAGCAAATAGATGGATCCTGTTTTCTTATCCATTCTGCCACTCTCCGTCGCTTTATGGGTGCATTGAGTCCATTTACGTTCAGTGTAATTATTGATAGATGTGAGTTTGTTGCTGTCATTTTGTAGTGCTTTTTTTTGTGATGCTGAAGTTTTCTTTGTTCTTCTTACTCTCTTGTGCTGAGTTCCTTTTGTTTGTGGATTTTGTGTTCATTTCTTTTGTTTTTGTAGGTTTTGTTTTTGTTGAGACTTTATGTTTTTCATCTTTATTTTTATGAGTTGGTTTGTTAACTTTTTTTGTGGTTACCATGAATTTTACCCTTATCTTTATAATTTTGAAGCAGTCTACCGTTACTTGGTATCGCCTTGCCTTCTTCTCCTTTAGAAGGTTCTATACCTATGCCGTTTGTTCCCTCTTTCATTGTTTTGATGTTGTTGTCATCCTTCGATTGATTTCTCTGATTCCCTGTTGTATATCTTTTGTTTTTGGAAAGTCGTCTGTAGTTCAGTTCCTAGAATGGTATCTGGTTCATGTTAACCTGCGTCCTAGGTCCTAGGTCCTGCCTGAGGGCTTAAGCTGTTTGTCCTCAGATCGAAGAACTCCCTTTAATAATTCTTGTAAGTTTGGTTTGACTTTTGCATATTCCTTTAGTTTCTGTTTATCTGGAAATGACCTAATTTCACCATCAAATCTGAATGAGAGTTTTGCAGGATATATTCTTCTTGGCTGACAATTTTTTTCTTTCAAGATTTTATATATGTCATCCCATTGCCTTCTTGCCTGCATGGTTTCTGCTGAATAATCTGAGCTTAGTCTTATTGTTTCTCCTCTGTATGTGACTTCTTGTTTTTCCCGAGCTGCTCTCAGGATTCTTTGTTTGTCTTTAGTTTTAGCGAGTGTGAATATGATATGTCTTGGTGATTTTCTTTTGGGGTCTATTCTATATGGGGTTTGTTGAGCTTCTTGGATGGCCAGCTTTTCATCTTTCATGATATTGGGAAAGTTTTCTGTCAGCAGTTCCTCAATGATCCTCTCTGTGTTTTCTGTTTTCTTCCCCTGTTCTGGTATGCCAATCACTCGTAAGTTTTTGCTTTTAATTGTGTCCCACATAACTCTCAGGGTCTCTTCATTTTTCTTTGTTCTTTTTTCTGAGTTTTCCTGAAACAGAGTTGTATCCAAGTGTTTGTCTTCAGTTCCACTGATCCTGTCTTCCATGGTTTCAAATCTACTTCTCAGCCCTTCTATGACACCGTCCATTTCTGAAATCTTGTTGTTTATCTTTTGGATTTCTAATTGTTGTTTTTGTATAATTTCGAGTTGTGAATTTATTTTGGCATTTTGTTCTTGCATCATCTTCCTGAATTCTTCCAATTTTTTGTCTGTATTTTCCATAAATTTGTCTATTTTTTCCTCATGTTTGTCAGCTTTTTGCCTCAGTTCTTGGAATATTCCGAGTATTAGTGATTTGAGTTCCGTATCAGGTACTTCTAGTGCATTTTCTTCCACAGGAGAGTTATCTGGTGTTTTAATTTGGACGCCTATTGGAGCCATCTTGTCTTGTTTTTGTAAATGTTTTGATATTGTTTGCTGTTTTCGGGGCATTCAGTAGATATTTCTCTCGTTTATTGATTGTAGATTTTTTTTTTTTTTTTTTCGTTCTTGTGGTACAGCTGGGCAGATCTAGTTGAGGAGGAGCCACTGGGATGGGTTGCTTGTGGCACTCACCGCAGCCACCAGGACGGTCAGTAGTCAGTGCTGGGCAGGTTCCAATAGGGCGTGCCTGCACCGCTTGGTGATGTGATGTCTAGTGCACGGTGCAGGTAGGTAGGGTGCAGCGGGAAGATGGTTATGTGTGAAGCTAAGCTGGATATGGGATAGAGGAGAGAGGAGGAGGAGCAAAAAGCGTACAAACATAAAAGAATGCTAGGGGAGTTTGTCGTTGGAATGTACAGATGAGAGACTATGGGATGGAGGAAACCAGAAGGGGGAAGAGAAAGAAAAGGAAAGAATGACCAAATGAAAATCAGAAAAGTTAAAAAACTGCAAAGTTCCCAGGGATCGCACCGATGCAGCTATGAGGTCTGGGGGAGTCGGTCTCAATTTTCACAGCTCAGCCTGGCCAGAAGGTACAGAGGCATACATTGCCTGGTATTCAGGGATCAGAAAGAGAAGGAAGAGATAGAGGGACAAGAAATTAAGCAATGAAGAAAGACAAAAGAGAAAAAGAGGTAAAATATGACAGAACTAATCAAAAAAAGAAGAAAAATAAAATTGAGAAAAAAAAAAAAAAAAAACGGCAACACCAGCAGTCAGTGCCTACAAATGGGACCCAGAGAGCCCCCACTCAGAGGCGCGAATTCCAAGAAGCCGATAGTCTCGGGGTTAAGTGACCGTGGCCACGGGAAGCAGAGGGGCCAACGAACAAAGGCCCCAGGATCCCACCCGCGCGGGAGCCCAGACCTGGAAACAGCCACACGCCCGAACGCAGCCCTACAGCCCCGCAGGAGAGAGCAGAGACGGCCCTCGGAACCAGGCACCCAGGCAAAAGGGGGGGGAGGCGGCAGAAAAAGGTCCGCTAGGTGCCAGCAAACGGCTCCCAGAAAGCCCCCAGCCCGGGCGCGCGGAACCCAAGCACCGGCGCCCCCCCGCCCAGGGACCCCGGCCACGGAAAGCAGAGGGGTGAACGAACAAAGGCCCCGGGATCCCACCCACGCGGGAGCCCAGACCCAGAAACAGCCACACGCCCGCACGCAGCTCCACAGCCCCGCAGGAGAGAGCAGAGACAGCACCCGGACCCAGGCACCCAGGCAAAAGGAGGGGGAGGCGGCAGAAAAAGGTCCGCTAGGTGCCAGCAAACGGCTCCCAGAAAGCCCCCAGCCCGGGCGCGCGGAACCCAAGCACCGGCGCCCCCCCGCCCAGGGACCCCGGCCACGGAAAGCAGAGGGGCGAACGAACAAAGGCCCCGGGATCCCACCCACGCGGGAGCCCAGACCCAGAAACAGCCACACGCCCGCACGCAGCCCTACAGCCCCGCAGGAGAGAGCAGAGACGGCACTCGGAACCAGGCACCCAGGCAAAAGGAGGGGGAGGCGTCAGAGAAAGGTTCGCTAGCTGCCAGCAAACGGCTCCCAGAAAGCCGCCAGCCCAGGCGCGCGGAATCCAAGCACCAGCACCCCCCAGCCCAGAGACCCTGGCCATGGAATGCAGGGGATCCCCAGCTGAGGCGGAGAGGGGTGGGTGGTGGGAGAGCGCGCACCGCAGTTTACCGGTCGTTCTGTCTCCGACCAGATGCTCTGCAAGGCTGCTCTCCCGTTTGCTGGTCTCCGATAGGAATCCAAGATGGTGGATCCGCGCTGCGTTAGCTGGTAAGGAATCTCTGCCTGAGTCTCTCCTCGCTCTCCGTTCTCTTTTAGTATTCTCACTCCGTTTGGTGTTTGGCTGAGTTCTTTATCTCTTCATTTGGTGTTCTAGGGTTTCAGGATTGTTGATTCTCTGTTAGGCTTAGTTTTTCGGATCTTTGCTGTGGAGGGACGGCGTGGTGTTTCTGCCTAGAGCGCCATCTTGCCCCCGGTTCCTTCTATGTGGTTTTAGATGGGGAAGGGTGTGCATCAGGATTATATCCTTTTACTATACTTATTCAATCTGTATGCTGAGCAAATAAACCGAGAAACGGGACTATGTGAAGAAAAATGCAGGATCAAGATTGGAGGAAGACTCATTAACAACCTGCGATATGCAGATGTCACAACCTTGCTTGCTAAAACAGAAGAGGAATTGAAGTACTTACAGAAGAAGTTCAAAGACTACAGCCTTCAGTAAGGATTACTACCTGAACAGAAAGAAAACAAAAATCCTTGCAACTAGACCAATAAGCAACATCATGAGAAACAGAGAAAAGATAGAAGTTGTAAAGAATTTCATTTTACTTGGATCCACAATCAATGCCCATGGAAGCAACAGTCAAGAAATCACAGGACGTATTGCATCGGGAAAATCTGCTGCAAAAGACCCCTTTAAAGAGCTACAAAATAGATGTCACTTTGAGGATTAAGGTGAGCCTAATCCAAACCATGGTATTTTCAATTGCTTCATATGCATGTGAAAGCTGGACAATGAATAAGGAAGACTGAAAAGGAATTGATGCAGTTGGATTATGGTGTTGATGAATAATGTTACATACACCAAGGACTGCCAGAAGAATGAACAAATCTGTCTTGGAAGAAGTACAGCCAGAATGCTCCTTAAAAGTGAGTATGGAGACACTTTGTCTTACATATTTTGGACATGTTATCAGGAGGGACCAGTTCCTGGAGAAGGACATCATGCTTGGTAAAGTAGAGGTTCAGCAAAAAAGAGGAAGACGATCAACACGATGGATTGACACAGTGGCTGCAGCAATGGGCTCAAATATAGCAATAATTTTGAGGATGATGCGGGACTGTATAATGTTTCTTTCAGTTGTACATAGGGTTGCTATGAGTCGGAACCAACTTGACGGCACCTAACAACAACATAACAGCTAAGGAGAAACATACTAGAGATAGATTATTTTAGTAATTTTTAGAGAGATTAAAAATCTGTGATTAGCACAATATCCTGAACACTAGAAAGGAACCACAGGTACTAATATATTCTATCATGAAATATGGAGTATTATTATATGTAAGACAAAGGAAGAAATAAATTTAAAAAAACAAAGAGACTAAGCCTGAACAATTCCCTCAATTACTTCCAATTATGAATTTATATAATATCCTAATTAAATAATAATAGTCACATATGCATGCTATAATTATAAATGTGTGCTCTCTGAAGTCATTTATCTAACATAAATACCATGAAATAACATATTGTATATTAAATAGGCTATTTATTATCTAGAAATATATACATAGTTAATTCATTCTTTTCTCTAAATTATATTTTTTCTCAACTATTAATTCAGAAAACACATCTAAATCCACCAAATCCAATCTGTATAGACAGTCACTTAAATGGGACCTTAAATTTTGTAAATACTTATTTTATTTAAGACTGGTTTTAGTTTACTAGCTCTTAAAATAATGCCTTATTAAATAAAATTATTTTAGAACCATTCCAGCATTACCTATGGATTTTTTTAAAATTAATATTTCATTTTAAATGGGTAAAGTAACAACAAATCGTTTCTATATTGGAATCCATGAAATCTGTTAAAATAAAAAGGCATAGTGTACAGTTAGAATGCAATATATAATTACTTAGGTAAACTATATAGAAATGGATAAATTCAGAGAATTTGATATTAGTGTCTTTCTATACATATAATACATATTTTATTTGTAAATGCTTTATGCCACAGCTTTATTATATATTGTTTTAAAATTTTTATTGCATTCATGGTACAAAGCTTATTATTAGGCTACTGCACGATTGAATTTCACACCTGACAAAATACTGAAGTTGGTATTAGTAAGATTTTATTATATGCACCATACTCAGAAAATATCAGAAAACAATGATAAGCTTGTTGTTGTTGTTAGCTGCCATCCAGTTGGGCCCTGATTCATGGTGACCCCATGCACAATGGAAAGAAATGCTGCTCAGTCCTGCGCCATCCCTATGATTTATCGTGGATCAGATTGTTGTGATCCATAGGGTTTTCATTAGCTGATTTTTGGAATTAGATCCCCAGGTCTTTCTTACTAGCCTATCGTAATCTGGAAGCTCCCCTGAAACCTGTTCAACATCGTAGCTACATGCAAGCCTCCACTGACAAATGATAGGTGGTTGTGCATGAGGAGCACTGGCCAGGAATGGAACCAGGATCTCCTGTGTGCAAGATGAGAATTCTACCACTGACTCACCATTGCCCCATGATAAGGTTAAATTTTCTGAAATTTTATACCTTTTCCAAGTTATAAAATTAACATGTTCACATATTTAGAAACGTATCTATGTGAGTTTTCTTCATTTGAACTTGTTTGACTTTTTTTTTTCCTTCCCGTTTATTACAGACCCCACTTTCTTTTAATGCAGACAGGTCTATTGAAATATATATAATATAGCTCATGACACTACCAATAGAGCCATAAAGTGAAATGCATTTCAATAACTATTTTTAAATCAGTATGTTTAAGAAGACATAGAATTGTATTTTAGCTCTGTGATTTCAGTGAAAGCCATACAGACAATGGCTACTTGCTGCTCTAAGTCTCTGACTACTAAAAGTTGTGTTACAGGTGCTCAGTGGCATTTCTAAGAGTGATCAGAAAATGGCATCCATGTATATCTCAGAGACACGTGTGTCTAAATTAATTAGGCACAGAGCGTCCACCACACAGTTCAAGCCACCTCTCTTTGAGGAGGAGCTCTGGTGGTGTCATGGTTAAAGATCTCGGCTGCTAACCCAAATGCCGTCAGTTCCAACCCACCAGTATCTCCTTAGAAACCTTCTGGGGCAATTCTATTCTGTCCTAAAGGGTCGCTGTAAGTCAGAATCGACTTGATGGCAACAGATTTTTGAAATGATGATGAATTTCCTGTGATTATGTTCAAATGGCTTAGGCAAGGAAACGACTAGGGGATAGTTCATCTTCCAAGATTCAAGTGACTTCTATTCAAATGAACTCAATTTAACTGTCCTCATTGTACAAATTTGTTGTCAAAACAATTTAGGCTAAGCAGTATAGTCATATTCTTACTCATGGTACAACAGTCCACTAATCTAATTATTAAATGAGTTCTAAGAAAGAGAAAATGAAGGAAAATCGTTTTGCATAGTAGTGATTTATAGCCTACTTAACTTCCCAAACTAGTGAGAACTGTGAAATCCAAGACTTCCAGGATGTGATTTTAATGGTAAAAGGACAAAAAAAATTGAATAGGCATAAAAAAAAAAAACCTCTTCAAATCAGAGACAGAAAACATAATGAACTATTTATAGTAGATTTAAATAACAAGGTTCTTATTCTAGTAAATAAGAATTGCATTTTTCAAGTATAACACACTATTTCAGTTTCCACTCTGCAGTGGAGCATAATTCTAACTTTTTGCATATGCACATTATTTGTATATTGATGACATGTTTTTTTTTTCTTCTTACTGTATCTTCATTTCTAAGTCCTGATTATTTAAACTCATCTGTGCTTCCTACCCCATGAAGTTAGTCTTGGTACTTGAATCAAAATAGAATGCTCTCTCATACGTCTCATCTAATTAGGTTGTATTATCTCATCATAGTGTTGCATGTTATGCTATAACTATATTAAATACATAAATCAAAAAATGATTAACTGTAAGTTGTAATATTTTCAGGATGAAAGTATATTAGAGAGTCTGTTGGAGTTAGAGTTTTAGACACTTTTCACGGAAGGAATTTTAGATGAAAATGTCTTACAAAATGTTGCATCAGTAAATGATTTCATAAAGGAGTAAGTAATTAGATTATAGGGATAATTATTTTTCCCATTCTATTCTAGTGTCAAAGTCTTTCGTTCCCTCCTTCCCTGTTTCTCTCCTTCCTTCCCTCCTTCTTTTCTTCTTTTTCTCCAAGTCGAATAACCAGAGATCCTAATTCTCTGTAAAATGATCATAAAATCAACTGCCCTACCCAAGACACTATTTCTTAAATAATTTTTTTGGTTGTTGTCAATAATCTCTCTGATAATCTGATGAAATTATTCAGACTTTTCAAGAGTTTAAAAAGACAGCTCCCCCAAGCACAAACATGGATACCTCGGGGACTGATTAATGAATTTCATGTTAAAAAATGAAAAGAAAACTTCACGGTGAATATATTATTTTTAAAATGTTAAAGTGAATTGAAATTCTCAAGACAAAAGTAAAATCACTGTATTTTAGCTAGGTTCAAAATTATTTAAAAAAAAAGTATTCCCTGACTTCTAATTTACAGTATTATATATATGTATATTATGCAAAATCATGAGAAAAAAGAGAATCCATGTGTTATTCAATAATTCACAAAAAAAGGTATTGATCTTATTCTGTGGATAAGATATTATTTTATACATGAAGAACATAGTTATCAAAAAAAGAAACATAAGAGATACTTGTTTGCATAGATAATCCAGTTCCACAAAATCATTTTGTCTCTTTTCTATGCAATTGTGGGTATTACTAACAGAATACCATAATAATGGTAATACAAACAATAGATATTAGTTTTTGAGCAAACTCATAGGGTTGCTATAGGGTCACTATGATTCAGAATCGACTCGACGGCACACAACAATATACCAAACATTATTCTAAGCTTTTTATATGAATTATCTCAATAATGGGTATTAAATGAAAGCAAGAGTGTGAAAAATACATTGTAAAGTATAAAGAACAGAGAGACAAACAAACAAATTGGCAGCTTTTCCATAGAAAAAACCTACATGCTAAGGAATAGTAAACTTGATCCCTGGGTGATTTGGGGATATAAAGTGAACTAGCTCATAGTGAGTAGAGACATTTTTAACTTTCTATGTTTTATCATTAAAAAAAATCCAAAAGAATATTGTATACCATTCCATAATATATTTCAATACGAAAATAATGCATCAGTTGCCAGATAAATTAACTTTTTATATCAAATATTTTAATAAAATTGACAAAGAAAATACACTCTTTTTATTCTAACCCTTTATAAAACCTTGACACATAATCATGGACCCCAGTTGAAGATGTTTATCTTTTGAAATAGTGTGAAAAATACATTGTAAAGTATAAAGAACAGAGAGACAAACAAACAAATTGGCAGCTTTTCCATAGAAAAAACCTACATGCTAAGGAATAGTAAACTTGATCCCTGGGTGATTTGGGGATATAAAGTGAACTAGCTCATAGTGAGTAGAGACATTTTTAACTTTCTATGTTTTATCATTAAAAAAAATCCAAAAGAATATTGTATACCATTCCATAATATATTTCAATACGAAAATAATGCATCAGTTGCCAGATAAATTAACTTTTTATATCAAATATTTTAATAAAATTGACAAAGAAAATACACTCTTTTTATTCTAACCCTTTATAAAACCTTGACACATAATCATGGACCCCAGTTGAAGATGTTTATCTTTTGAAATAGTGGCCAGTCTGGAATCCAGAGAAACAACTCTCATTTCACTTGAAATAATTCATTTCTTCTTTGCCCCATTTGCAAGTGTGTGTACTAACATGTACACACAGCACATACACACAGACACACACCAGTTCAGGGTGGATCCAAAGTGGCAAGTTGCCAGAGGTAAAGGGAAATGGCAAATAAGAAGGGATAGGTATGTTCTCTAGGCCAAAACACTCTACCCCACTGTCACTTGCTCATACACAGTCCTAAGCCACAAGCCTTAACTTATAGGTGGATGTCCAGGAACTATGTCTTATCTTCACTACTAGTCCCCAAGAAATAAATTGTTTCTGGGACCTCACTGCAGAAATCATAGAACAGTTTACGAGAGTCAAGGATTTACAGCATGGCTTTGAACCACTTTGTTCTGGTTCTATCCCCTGCTGAGAATTTGCATTTCTACCAAGTTCCCAGGATGTTACACATAAGAATCACCTGAGGGTCTTGTTAAAATGTAGATTCTGATTCAGTATATCTGGGGTGGAACCGCTGCTGATAATTTGCATTTCTAACAAGTTCCCTAATGAGAATTTGCATTTTCTCTCCAGATATACTGAATCAGAATCTACGTTTTAACAAGACTTGCCACATCTTTCTCCAGCTGATTGGCTAATGGGTTGAAACTGTTGACCTTTCAGTTAGCAGTGGAGCACTTAGCAGCCAAGTGGTGAACCACTATGCCACCAGGGCTCCTTTTCTTGAACTTGACTGACTGCCGTCAAGTCAATTCTGACTTATAGAGACCCTACAGGACAGAGTAGAACTGCCCCAAAGCGTTTCCGATAAGCGCCTGGTGGATTTGAACTGCCGACCTTTTGGTTAGCAGACGTAGCTCTTAACCACTACGCTACCAGGGTTTCCTTCTTGCACTAAAGAAAGGCTAAATAAGATACACTTAGGAATGGATCTTGTTCGTAACCTGGGGACTGCCTATATTATCTAACCATGTATTGTTTTATAGTATTACTTTCATGGTTATTTGTTTATCTTATCCTGTGGACAGCAGTCTTAGTAATTCCTTACAGGGCTTTACACACCATGGGGCCAATCTAGCACCCCATATCAGAAGCTACTTTCATTTCCCCTCTAACAATTCTTTTTCAGGAAGTCTAAAATAAAGACATTAATATTAATCTATTGAAATATTGCACCTCAGGACATTCAATATTTGATGCTTCTTAACAATTCAAGCATTTTCTTTAATGGCTTATCAAGAATTATTTAAAAAACCAGAGTGCCAGTGTTGATACAATGGCCATGTGCATAGATAATTTATTTTGAAGCTGCATTTGTCAGAGTTTTGTTGCAAAGTAAGGCAGATTTTTTTTGCAAAGTACCCAGGCACTTTGAAGCAAGTGAGGAGGGGAAAGGGGCTTGCTGATAGCCACTTCTGCTCCTGCTGGCTCTCTTATTTACCAAGTGCTCTTGCAGATTGTCCCTAATTTCAGAAGTTGAATTAAGAGGCAGAACTATGTACACACAGAGATAGTCCATCTGGAGGAAAACTTGAGTGTAGAACCAAACCTCTGCCAGAGTAAATGTTGCATATAAATGGTTCTCCTCACATGACTGTCACTGATGAGACAGACCAAGCCACACACTGAGCTAGACTGACAGAGAATGCAAATTATACTAGTATATTTGTTACGTAGGAATGAAGTGCTTATATGTAGCTTGCCTACAACATTTCCTGATTCCTTTCTCCTGGAAAATCTATAAGCTCAGGTGTGTTTAAAAAATGCAAGCAATTATATTCCTTAGTTTTAAGGTGTGATTTTTCATTTTTTGAAGCATTTAAAAATCTCATATATGTCACAGAATAAATTTTAGATTTATTTTAGGTAGCAAATGTTTATTTTTGCTGCTTCCGTTTGTCCTTCACATGTTTACTCTCATTGGATACTTAGAAAATTATGCAATTTATGGACTTTAACTTCTGCTGCTAAAAAGTTTCTAGGCATTTTATTACCATAAGTTATGCTTCTAAACTCTTATTTATGGCATTATATCTTTGTAACTTCTGAATCCAGAGATGTGATATTGCTTAAACAGATAAAGACTTAAAAATGTAGATTTATTCACTTTGACTTCAGGAAAATGACATAAGTGTATCCTATACAAAAATTAAAAGGAGGAAGGGGAAAATTGGTCACTTTGTTTATTTTACATATGTTTAAAAAAACTGTCGTCATCTTTATGTGATTGTCTTTTTTCAGGTATTTCTTTTGTTCAACCAGGGAGGAAGTACAAAGGAAAGAAAAACAACAACAACAACAAAAATAAACACTTCGACTTCACTCCAGATTGGCATTCAACAATAGTATTCAGTCTCCTAGAGTTAATATAAATTTGTGTACGTGTATTTATTTATTTTAGTAAATGCAACCCCTTTCACACTGGCAGAATGACCGCAATCTTTATCTCAGAGTTAATAGATTAGCATAAAGAGTTTATGTGATGTCCAAAATAATGGCAGTAGCCCTTATGCACTTTTTTCATGTCATATTTTATTGTGCTTTTCTTTATGGCGTGATGTGTGTGCCTATATATACACATAAAGTAAATACATCTCTATGAGTACTGTCTTTCAATACTTGTAGTTTAGTAGTTCATTTAAACTTTAAGTTATTATTTTATTTTGCAAATTCTCTTCTGTATTTGATTAGAAAAAATGCATATAAACTTGTCTTAATAAAAAAATAAAACAGGTAACAAATCAATTATGAATTAGAATGTTATGGGTTGCCTGTATTAACTACTGATATCAATAAATATTTCTATAAACCAATTGCTATCCTGATTTCAATTCACTTAATAGAAAATATAATCACATGCACTAATACTGGGCTCACTCCTACGCTTTTCCCTGACAGACAAAAAAAGGGAGTTTTTTTCTGTTTCCATATTTTAGTTTTTCATAATGATATCTGCTCTGTATCTAGGCTGACCGTATGCCATTTAGCTTGCCTTCAAATTTTTGACCTTCTTTTATACCAATTTATTCCTTTCTATATAGTAACCATGAACCCTAATCTCTGTGGCTTTGCTGAAATTCCTGCCTGACTCCAATTCCCAAACAACCTCTGGACCTTCTGAAGTGATGAGGCAATATAAATTTCTCTGGCAATCTACCCAAATTGCAACATTCCATCATTGCTCACAAGAAAGAAGAGTAAATGTGGAAAGAAGAAAGAATTGATGTTTTAAAATTTAATTAAAAATGTGAAAGAAAGCTGTTATGAGAAAATATAAAATTTAAAGTACTATTTTTAATCTGGAAACCCAGGTGGCACAGTGGTTAAGAGCTACACCTGCTAACCAAAAGATCGGCAGTTTGAATCCACCAGGTGCTCCTTGGAAACCCTATTTGGCAGTTCTACTCTGTCCTATAGGGTCACTATGAGTCAGAATCGAATCTACGGCAACAGGTATGGGTTTTTTGGTTTTTTTGCAATGCACACATATATACACATGAACAAGCACACACATTCAAAAGCATTACAAAAGAAAACAACAGGCAAATTCTAGTTGCTTACAGTAATAACACTGAGCATTCTCTGATGATAAGTTGTGGAAAGATGTGCAACTTTCATATTATTTGAGAAAATGCATTTATTTAAAACTAGCATTTTGGAACATGATTTTATTGTGCAATATTATTTTGTTCAAGTACTAAGGGATTTTTCTTTTTTATCTTGTATTCTAATTATCCCAGATTTAGATTATTTGAAGTTTCACTGGGTTTTTGTCTCTGGATATTTGAGTTATTTTTCCTTCCTTCACATTCTCTCATTAAACTAAGTAATTTTTCATTAATTTGCATGGAGAGGATAGTCAGTTTAGGTGTTCGGGTTTGGATTTATTTTGATAACAACTATTTCACACTTTGGACTTCAATTTTAGCTAGTAGAGATAATTTTACAATGAAGTGAACTCATATTATTCATTATTTATTTTTATGTCCAATATTACCAAATCATTATTAATCTCTCAATTCATGAATAAAATTAATTCTTATTGATTTTATACAGCTAGCCAAGAATAGACCAAAGGAGACAGGTAGTAATTAATTTAATGTAAATTTATTTTTGTAGAAAACCCTTCTAGTTCTCCAAATGACTAGGGCCACTAGTAAAGCACTTTAATCAAATTTGGGATAACTCTGAACTATGGATTATGAATTTTTCTTGACTATTCTGTGTTTGGAGCACTGTTGGCACAGTGGATAAGAGCCTGGCTACTAACCAAAAGGTTGGCAGTTCGAATCCACCAGTTGCTCCTTGGAAACTCTATGGGGCAGGTCTACTCTGTCTCATAGGGTTGCTACGAGTCACAATCGACTTGATGGCAATGTTTTTTTTTTTAGAATAAACTTTTTTAAAATATATTTTTTTTTTATTGTATTTCAGGTGAAGGTCTACAGAACAAATAGTTTCTCATGAAACAGTAGTACATATATTGTTTTATGACATTGGTTAACAACCCCACGACATGTCAACCCTCTCCCTTCTCGACCTTTTTTTTTTTTTTTTTTTTTGGTGAAAATATACATAGCCAAAAATACACCATTTCAAAAATTTCTACATGCACAGTTTAGTGACATTGACTACGCTCTTCCAATTGTGCTGCTATTCTCACTTTAGATGAAGGTTTACTCAACAAAATAGTTTCTCATTAAACAGTTAGGACACATGTTGCCCTATGACAATGGTTAACAACCTCACAACACATCAACACTATCCTCACTCAACCTTGGGTTCCCTATCACCAGCTTTCCTGTCCATTTCTGCCTTCTGGCCCTTGTCCCTGGACTGCTGTGCCTCATTAGTCCCATTTGGCTTTATGAGGCTGTCCACTCCTGGGCTGAATGGTGAACCTCGGAAGTGACTTCACCACTGAGCTAAAAGGGTGTCTAGGGGCCATACTCCCGGGGTTTCTCCAGTCTCCTTTGGGCCAGTAAATCTGGTCTTTTTTTTGTGAGTTAGAATTTTGTTCTACATCCTTCTCCAGCTCTGTCCAGAAGCCTCTATTGTGATCCCAGTCAGAGCAGTCAGTGGTGGTAGCCAGGCACCACCTAGCTGTACTCGACTCAGTCTGGTGGCGGTCTTGGTAGCTGTGGTCCATTAGTCCTCCGGACTAATCTTTTCCTTGTATCCTGTTCTCTTCATTCTCCCTTGCTCCTGAAGGGATGAGACCAGTGGAGTATCTTAGATGGCTGCTCACAGGCTTTTAACATCCCAGACGCTACTCACCAAGGTAGAATGTAGAACATTGTCTTTATAAACTATGTTATGTGAACTGAGCTAGATGTTCCCCTAGACAATGTTCCCCAAAGCCCTCCGCCCAGCAATTCAGTCCCTCAGGGAGTTTGGAGGTGTCTATGGCGATTCCATGACCTTGCCTTGTACAAGTTGTGCTGGTTTCCCCAGTATTGAGTACTGTCTCATCCTTCACCCAAGATACCACTTATCTGTTGCCTATTTAGTATTTCACCCCCCGACTCCTCCCATTCCTGGTAACCAACAAAGATTGTTACATTTTGTGTGTGAACTTTTTCATGGGTTTTTAAAATAGAGGTCTCATACAAAATTTGTCCTTTTGTGATTGACTTATTTCACTCAGCATAATGTCCTCCAATTTCATCCATGTTATGAGATGCTTCACAGATTCATCACTGTACTTTCTCATTGCATAGTACTTCATTGTGTGTATGTACCATAGTTTGTTTATCCATTCATCTGTTGATGGGCATCTAGGTTGTTTCCATCTTTTTGCTACTGTGAACAACGCTGCCATGAACATAGGTGTGTATATGTCTATTTGAGTGACGACTCGTATTTCTCTAGGATATATTCCTAGGAGTGGGATTGCTGGATCATATGATATGTCTATTTCTAGCTTTCTAAGGAAGCGCCATATCATTTTCCAAAATGGTTGTATCATTTTGCATTCCCACCAGCAGTGCATAAGAGTTCCCATCTCCCCGCATCCCCTCCAACATTTGTTATTTCCAGTGTTTTTGATTCATGCCAGTAATGCTGGGGTGAGATGGTATCTCATTGTGGTTTTAATTTGCATTTTTCTAATGGCTAGTAATCAGAGCATTTCTTCAAGTGTCTGTTGGCTGCTTGAATGTCTTCTTTGGTGAAATGTCTGTTCATTTCCTTTGCCCATTTTTTAATAGGATTATTTGTCTTTTTGTTGTAGAGGTGTTGGATTTTCTTGTAGATTATGGAGATTAGACCTTTGTCTAACTGTACTGTCCAAAAATTTTTTCCCAGTCTGTAGGTTCGCTTTTTACTCTTTTAGTGAAGTCTTTTGAAGAGCATAGGTGTTTGATTTTTAGAGGATCCCAGTTATCTAGCTTATCTTCTGGGGTTTGTGTGTTGATGGTTATGCTTTCTATCCAGTTAATGCCGTGTATTAAGGCCTGTAGTGTTGGTCTTATATTTTCTTTGATGAACTTTATAGTTTTTGGCTTTATATTAAAGTCTTTGATCCATTTGGAAGTAGTTTTTGTATACGGTGTGAGGTATGGTTCCTGTTTCATTTTTTTGCAGATGGATATCCAGTTTTGCCAGAACCATTTGTTAAAAAGACTGTCTTTTCCCCATTTGATGGACTTTGGGCCTTTGTTGAAGATCAGGTGACCATAGGTGGATGGCTTTACATCTGGGTTCTCAAATCTGTTCCATTGGTCATTGTATCTGTCGTTGTACCAGTACCAGGCTGTTTTGACTATGATAGCTGTATATTAGGTTCTGAGGTCAGGTAGTGTGAGTCCTCCAACATTATTCTTGTTCAGTAGTGCTTTATTTATTTGTGGCTTCTTCCCTTTCCTTATAAAGTCGATCATTAGTTTTTCCATCTCTTTGAAGAATGTTGTTGGTATATGGATCAGGATTGCATTGTATTGGTTAATTGCTTTGGGTAGAATTGTCATTTTCACAATGTTGAGTCTACCTATCCATGAGCATGGTACATTTTCCCATTCATGTAGATCCCTTTGGGTTTCATGTAGTAGTGTTTTGTGGTTTCCTTTGTATAGGTTTTTACATTCCTGGTTAGATTTATTCCTAAGTATTTTATCTTTTTAGGGGCTATTGTAAATGGTATTGCTTTCCTGGTTTCCTTTTCATTGTTCTTATTGGTGTATAGGAATCCAACGGATTTTTGTATGTTTATCTTGTATCCTGCTACTCTGCTGAATCTTTCTATTAGTTCCGGTAGATTTCTCATGGAGTCTTTAGGGTTTTCTATGTATAGTATCATATCATCTGCAAACAGGGACAGTTTAACTTCTTCATTACCAATTTGGATGCCCTTAATTTCTTTTTCTTGCCTTATTGCTCTAGCTAGAACTTCCAGCACAATGTTAAATAGGAGTGGTGATAAAGGCCATCCTTGTCTTGTTCCTGTTCTCAATGGGAATGTTTTTAGCCTCTCTCCATTAAGAATGATGGTGGCTGTTGGTTTTGCATAGATGCCCTTTAGTATGTTGAGAAATTTCCCTTCTATACCTATTTGATTGAGAGTTTTTATCAGGAATGGGTGTTGGACTTTGTCGAATGCCTTTTCTGCTTCATTTGGGATGATCATGTGATTCTTTTCTTTCCTTTTATTTATGTGGTGGATTACATTGATTGATTTTCTAATGTTGAACCATCTTTGCATACCTGGTATGAATCCTACTTGGTCGTGGTGTATTGTTTTTTTGATATGATGCTGAATTCTATTGCCTAGAATTTTGTTGAGAATTTTTGCATCTATATTCATGAGAGATATTGGCCTGTAATTTATTCTTTTATTTTTATTTTTTATTGTGGTGTCTTTGCCTGGTTTTTTTTATCAACATTATGCTGGATTCATAGAATGAATTTGGAAGTGTTGTTATCTTTTCTATGCTCTGAAATAGCTTGAGTAGTACTGGTACAACCTCCTCTGTGAATGTTTTGTAGAATTCTCCAGTGAAGGCATCTGGGCCAGGGCTTTTTTTTTTTTGTTGGGAGTTTTTTTTTTTTTTTTTTATTACCTTTTCAATTTCTTATTATGAGTCTGTTCAGAATTTCAGCATCACTTTGTTGTAGTTTGGGTAGTAGTGTTTCTAGAAATTTATGCATTTCCTCTAGGTTTTCAAATTTGTTGGAGTATAGTTTTTCATTGTATTCTGTTATGAACATTTTTATTTCAGTTGGGTCTGTTGTAATGTCACCCATTTCATTTCTTATTTGAGTTATTTGTGTCCTCTCCTTTTTTTCTTTTCTCAGTCTGGCCAGTGGTTTGTCGATTTTGTCGATTCTTTCAAAGAACCAACTTTTAGTTTTGTTGATTCTTTCTAATGTTTTTCTGTTCTCTTTCATTTATTTCAGCTCTGATCTTTATTATTTCTTTTCTTCTGGTGTCTGTGGGCTTTTTTTTTTTGCTGTTCTCTTTCTATTTGTTTGAGTTCTGTAGTTAATGTTTTGATTTTGTCCCTTTCTTCTTTTTTGATGTGTGCATCTATTGCTATAAATTGTCCTCTGACGACTGCCTTTGCTGTGTCCCAAAGGTTTTGGTATGATGTGTTTTCATTCTCATTTGATTCTAGCAATTTTTTGATTCCATCTCTGATTTCTTCTATTACCCACTGATGTGTAAGCAGGGTATTATTCAGTTTCCATGTAGTTGATTTTTTTTCCTTGCTGTTTCTGTTGTTAATTTCTACCTTGATGGCATTGTGGTCAGAGAAAATACTTTGAATTATCTCAGTGTTTTGTATCTTTTTGAGGATTGCTCTGTGGCCTAAGATGTGGTCTATTCTGGGGAACATTCCATGTGCATTGGAAAAGAAAGTGTACTTTGCAGCTTTTGGATGGATTGTTCTATACATGTCTATGAGGTCAAGTTGGCTGACTGTGCCCTTTAGGTCTTCTGTATCTTTGCTGAGTTTCTTTTTAGTTGTTCTGTCCTTTACTGAGAGTGGTGTGTTGAAGTCTCCTGCTATTATTGTGGAACTGTCAATTTCTCTTTTCACTGTTGTTAGAGTTTGTTTTATGTATTTCGGTGCCCTGTCATTGGGTGCGTAGATGTTTATTATGGTTATGTCTTCATGATGGATCGTTCTCTTAATCATTATATAGTGTCCTTCTTTGTCTTTTACGGTGGATTTTTTTTTAACGTCTATTTTATCTGAGATTAGTATAGCCACTCCTGCTCTTTGTTTTTCCTCTTTATTTTTATGAGTATGTTTGCTAATTTTCTTTGTGGTTACCATGAAATTCACCCTTATCTTTCTATGTTTGAAGCAGTCTATTATTGCTTGTTATCAGCTTGCCTTTCTCTCCATTAGAAGTTTCTATACCTACACCTTTTACTCCCTGTTTTATTGTTCTGATGTTGTTGTCATTTACTAATTAACTGCTCTGAATCCCTGTTGTATTGCTTTTGGTTTTGGATAGTCCTTGAGAGTTAATTTCCTAGATTGGTGTCTTGGTGGTACAATCCTGTGTCCTAGATTCAGCCTGTGAGCTGAGGTTGTTTGTTTTCAGGTTGAAGAACTCCCTTTAGTAGTTCTTGTAAGTTTGGTTTGGTTTTTACATTGTCCCTTAATTTCTGTTTATTTGGAAATGTCCTAATTTCACCACCATATTTGAACAAGAGTTTTGCAGTATATATTATTCTTGGCTGGCAGTTTTTTTCTTTCAAGATTTTATATATGTCATCCCATTTCCTTCTTGCCTGCATGGTTTCTGCCGAATAATCTGAGCTTTGTCTTATTGTTTCTCCTGTGTATGTAACTTCTCTTTTTTCACGAGCTGCTCTCAGGATTCTTTGTTTGTCTTTGGTTTTGGTGAGTGTGATTATGATATGCCTTGGTTATTTTTTGGGGGGGGGGGTCTATCCTACATGAGGTTTGTTGAGCTTCTTGGATGGCCAGCTTTTCATCTTTCATGATATTGGGGAAGTTTTCTGTCAGTTGTTCTTCAGTGATTCTCTCTACGTTTTCTGTTTTCCCCCCCAGTTCTGGAACTCTGATCACTCACAAATTTTTGCTTTTGATTGTATCCTACATAACTCTCAGGCTGTCTTCATTTTTCTTTGTTCTTTTTTCTGAGTTTTCCTTGAAAAGAGTTGTATTGTATCCCACATAACTCTCAGGCTCTCTTCATTTTTCTTTGTTCTTTTTTCTGAGTTTTCCTTGAAAAGAGTTGTATCCAAGTGTTTGTCTTCGATTCCACTAATCCTGTCTTCCACCATTTCAAATCTGCTCCTTAGCCCTTCTATGGCACTGTCCATTTCTGAAATCTTGTTGTTTATTGTTGTATTTCTATAATTTCTAGCTGTGAATTTATTTTGCAGTTTGTTCCTGCATTATTTTCATGAATTCTTCCAATTTTTTGTCTGTCTTCTCCATGAATTTGTGTGGCTTTTCCATGAATTTGTCTATTTTTTCCTCATTTTTGTCTGCTTTTTGCTTCATCTCTTGGGTAATCTGAGTATTAGAGATTTGAATTCCCTATCAGGTAGTTCTAGTGCCTTTTCTTCAACTGGAAAGTCATCTGATGTTTTATTTTGGACACCTACTGGCACCATCCTGTCCTGTTTTTGTAAATGTTTTGCTATTGTCTGCTGTCTTCAGGGCATTCAGTAGTTATTTTTCTCATTTATTGATTGTAGATTTGTTTGTTTTGCCCTTTTTTTAAAATTTGGCTATGTCTGAGCAGGCGGGCTGTGTGTTCTTTGTTGTTTGCTCATCTGTGGGTACAATACTTTCGCCTCCTTCTCCAATTTGCAGAGTCAGTTGGTCAGATATGGTACAGCAGGCCAGGTCTAGGTGAAGTGGAGTTACTGGGACGGGTTGTTTGTGGCACTTACTACAGCCCCAGGGCGGGTCGATAATCAGTGCAGGGCAGGTTCCAGTAGGCCGTGCTGCTGCTGCTTGGTGGTGTGACGTTAAGTGCATGGTGCAGGTAGGCAGGATGTAGTGGGGAGATTGTTATGTGTGGAGCTAAGATGGATACGGGAGAGAGGGACAGGAGCCAAAAACATAGAAACCAACAAAAAAGAGTGCTAGGGGAGCTTGTCGTTGGAGTGGAGAGATGAAAGACTATGAAAAAGAGAAAAGCAAAAGGGGAAGAAGAAGGAAAAAGAAAAAAAAAGAATGAATAAATAAAAATCAGAAAGGAAAAAGAACAGCAAAGCTCCCAGGGATCCACCGGTCCCGCTATGAGGTCTGGGGAAGTTGTTCTCAGGTGTTGCAGTACAGCCTGGCTAGAAGGCGCAGTGGTATTCAGCGGCAAGTATTCAGGGAACAGAAAGAGAAGAAGGTATAGAGAGACAAGAAACTGAGTAATGAATAAAGCCAAAAAAGGAAAAAGAGGGAAAAGAAAACAAAAGAATTTAAAAAGAAAAGAACAAGAAAAGCCACCAAAAAAAAAAACAGAAAAAAAAACCACAACAGGAAAATAGAAATGTTCTCAGGGATCCCTCTGTGCATCTGCGCATGCTGAGGGGGTAGGTTCCAAGCCATGCAGCACTGCCCAGCCAGAATGGGCTCCCAACTCAAGAAAAGGAAAAGAAAACAAACAAACAATTCAAAACAAATGAACAAAAGCCCCGGGATCCCACCAGCATGGCAGCCCAGACCGGGAAGCAGCCCCACACTTGAACAGAGCTCCACAACCCCTCTGGAAGAAGCAAAGATGGTGCATGGAGCCAGGTATTTGAGTGAAAGGAGGGGGAGGTGGTGAGAGTTCAGGAAGAAATCTAAAGAAGAGGAAAAATAGCAACACCAGCAGCCAACAGGTGGCATTCAGAAAGCCACCCAGTGCGGGTGGGTGGAATCCAAGCAGTTGGTGCCTCTCAGACAAGAGAAGGTGGCCTCGGGAAGCAGAGGAGGCTCAGTGGGGGTGAAGAAGGTGTGGGATGGGAAAGTGTATATTGCAAATTACTGGTTGTTTTGTCTCCTGCTGGAAGCTCATTTAAGCTGCTTTCTCGTACCCCCTATTTGCTGTTCTCTGATAGGAGTCCAAGATGGAAGATTTGCACTGCATTAGCTGATAGGGTACCTCTGCATGAATCTCTCCTCACTCTCTGTTCTCTGTCAGTTTTCTCACTCCATTTGGTGCTTGGCTGAGTTCTTCATCTCTTCATTTGATGTTTTAGGGTTTCAGGCTTGCTGTTTTCTCTGTTTGGCTTAGTTTTTCAGATCTTTGTTGTAGAAGGATGGCATGGTGCTTCTGCCTAGAGTGCCGTTTTTCTGGATGTTTTGATGGCAATTTTTTTTTTTTTTTGTATTTAATTTTGAAGTGTTATGTCTTTATTGTAATACATTTAATCTTCTGCTTGTCTTTGTCACTACCTTGTTGTTGTTGTTAGGTGCTGTGAAATTGGTTCCAACTCAAAGTGACCCTATGTACAACAGAAGAAAACATTGCCCAATCCTGCACCACCTTCACAATCATTGCTTTGTTTGAGCCCATTGTTGCAGCCACTGTGTCAATCCATCTCATAGAGGGTTTTCTTCTTTTTTGATGACCTTCTACTTTGCCAAGCATGATGTCTTACTCCAGGGACTGGTCCCTCCTTATAACATATCTAAAGTACATGAGATGAACTCTCGCCATCCTTGCTTCTAAAGAGCATTCTGGCTGTAGCTCTTCCGAGCAGAATTGTTCTTTTTTCTGAAAGTTTGTGGTATATTCAGCATCCTTCACCATCTCCATAATTCAAAGGAATCAATTCCTCTTGGTCTTCCTTTTTCATTGCCCAGCTTTTGTACGCATGTGAGACAATTAAACATACCATGGCTTGGGTCAGGCACACGTTAGTCCTCAAAGTGACATCTTTGCTTTTTAACACTTTAAAGAGTTTTTTTTTTTTTTTTGCAGCAGCAGATTTACTCAATGCAGTATGTCACTCGATTTCTTGACTGTTGCTTCCATGGGTGTTGATTGTTGATTCAAGTAAAATGAAATCCTTGATAACTTCAATATTGTATCCATTTATTATATCGTTGCTTTTTGGTCCAGTTGCGAGGATTTTTGTTTTCTTTCTGTTGAGGTGTAATCCATACTAAAGGCCATAGTCTTTGATCTTCATCAGTAAGTGCTTCTATTCCTCTTCACTTTCAGCAAGCAAGGTTGTATCATCTATATAACACAGGTTGTTAATGAGTCTTCCTCCAATCCTGATGCCCAATTCTTCTTCATACAATCCAGTTTCTCAGATTGTTTGCTCAGCATACAGACTGATTACCAAGAAACAAAACAAAACCTGTTACTGTCCAGTTGAGTCTAACTCATAGTGGCCCCACAGGATAGAGTAGAACTGCCCCATAGAGTTTCCATGGAGCACCTGGTGGATTCAAACTGCTGACCTTTTGGTTAGCAGCAGTAGCACTTAACCACTACACCACCAGGGTTTCCACGGATGGAATAAGTATGGTGAAAGGATACAATATTGACACACACCTTTCTTGATTTTAAACCATGCACTACCTCCTTGTTCTGTTAGAATAACTACCTTTTGTCTAAGTACAGGTTCCACATGATCACAATTAAATGTTTGGAAGATAGCTACCATTTACTGGAAAAGATCCATATTTATGACTAAACAAAAGAAAGGTGATCCAATAGAATGTATACATTTTGAAACAAAATCAATATCACATGCAAGTAAAATTGTGCTGGAGATAATTCAAAAATAGTTATAGAAATACCTCAACAGGTAGCTGTTGGAAATTCAAGCTGGATTCAGAAGAGGATGTTGAACTAGGATATCATTGCTGATGTCACATAGATCTTGGCTGAAAGCAGAGAATACCAGAAAGTTATTTACCCGTGTTTTCTTGACTATGCAAAAGCATTCAACTGTGTAGATCATAACAAAGTATGGATAACTTTGCTATTACCTAAAAAAGTAAAAATATCAGTCACTTGAGTGAAAAACTTTTTTATTTTTTATTGGAATTATGTAGGTGGATTTTTTTCAACCTACTAAAAATATAGTCCTAAGAATAGGAAGGGATAGCTATCATTCTCTGTACACTACATAATTAATCTAATATATAATTTTAGTATGAATGAGGTCTTATTGCATCCTATATTTCATTCAAGAAATTATTCAGAAATTGGATATTTTCTTATGTATGTGGCAGATTAGAAACTTACATTAGTAAAATTAAACATGGTCAGCATAGTAAACTCCATTCTGGATTATATTTTTCCTGTATTCCACCATTTATGAACATCTTAAGCATTCAGTGTGTGTCATTAAGTTTCATAAGTGTATGGCTTGATATGTTTGATTTTTAATTTTGATATGGTTGACAATGTTATTATGTGGTAGGATCCAACTCATGTTTATTTATTATCATCTTTTCCAGTTTTCTCAAAGCCTTATATCTATATATCTATCCCAAGCATCATCTAACATATAAACCTGGTTTACAAGTCATTTTTATTTCTAATTTTTAACTACTTAAAAAGGATCTTATGTCCGTATTTTGCTTATCATGTAATTTTAATATTTCAGCAGTTTTTTATGTTTATATTCAGAATGAGTGTAACTTTGAATAAACTTAACACTATTCAGAGAACAGCAATCAGTATGGTAAGTGATGTAGAAATCATGCCATCAAAGGAGGAGTGGAGAGGTCAATCTGGAGAAAAATTCCATGAAGTGTCATAGAAACTCAAATATCTGAAATTCTATCATGCAGGAAAAATGTAGAGTTTTTTCCTCTAATATATAATGGAGGCTTACTACCCCAGACATTGTTCTTGGAATATATGTACACTATATTATTTAAGTCTAACTTAAAAATAGTTCGGTGCTGAGACTTCCGGCAAAATGGCGCTCTAGGCAGAAGCACCATTCTGTCCCTCCACAGCAAAGATCCAAAAAACTAAGCCAAACAGAGAATACAACAATACTGAAACCCTAAAACATCAAATGAAGAGATAAAGAACTCAGCCAAGCACCAAATGGAGTGAGAAAACTGACAGAGAACAGAGAGTGAAGACAGATTCATGCAGAGGTCCCCTACTAGCTAATGCAGCGCAGATCCGCCATCTTGGACTCCTATCGGAGACCAGCAAATGGTGTACGAGAAAGCAGCTTCATGGAGCTTCCAGCAGGAGACAAAACAACTGGTAATTTGCAATATATGCTTTCCCAGCCCCCACCCTTCTTCACCCTCACTTGGCTTCCTCTGCTTCCCGTGGCCACAATCTCTTGTCTGGGAAATACTGCCTGCTTGGATTCCACACACCCGAACAGGCCGGCTCTCTGAGTGCTATTTGTTGGCTGCTGGTGTGCTTTTTTCCTCTTCTTTAGATTTCTTCCTTAACTCTCACCACCTCCCCCTCCTTTCACTCAAATACCTGGCTCTGTGTGCCATCTTTGCTTCTTCCTGAGGGACTGTGGAGCTCTGTTCGAGTGTGGAGCTGCTTCCCGGTCTGGGCTACCACTCTGGTGGGATCCCAGGGCTTTTGTTCATTTGTTTTGAATTGTTTGTTTGTTTTCTTTTCCTTTTCTTGAGTTGGAAGCCCTTTCTGGCCAGGCGGTGCTGCGTGGCAATAAGACTACCCCCTTGGCTTGGCTTGCACAGACGTGCAGAGGAATCCTTGAGGGCATTTCTTTTTTTTTTGTTTTGTTTTTTGGGGGGCTTTTCTTGTTCTTTTTTTTTTTTTTAATTGGTTTGTTTTCTTTCCCTCTTTTTCCATTTTTGTCTTTCTTCATTACTCAGTTTCTTGTCTGTCTATATCTTCCTTCTCTTTCTGTTCCCTGAATACCTGGTGTTGTATACCTCTACGCCTTCTAGCCAGGCTGTACTGCAACAGCTGAAAGCAACTTCCCTAGACCTCATAGCTGCACCGGTGGGATCCCTGGGAAGTTTGCGGTTCCTTAAACTTTCTGATTTTTATTTATTCTTCTTTTCTTTTCTTCCTCTTTCCCTTTCTGTTTTTCTCCATTTCATAGTCTCTCATCTCTCCACTCCAACGGCAAGCTCCCCTAGCACTCTTTTTTGTTTGTTTCTATGTTTTTGGCGCCTGTTCCTCTCTCCTCTCTCCCATATCCATCTTAGCTCCACACATAACAATCTCCCCACTACATCCTGCCTACCTGCACTGTGCGCTTAACATCACACCACAAAGCAGCACTGGCACGGCCTACTGGAACTTGCCCTGCACTGATTACCGACCCACCCTGGTGGTTGTAGTAAGTTCCACAAACAACCTATCCCAGTAACTCCTCTTCAGCTAGACCTGCCCTACTGTACCATATCTGAGTTATTGACCCTGCCAATTGGAGAAGGAAGTGAAAAGTATTGTGCCCACAGATGAGCAAACAACAAAGAACACACAGTCTGCCCGCTCGAACATAGTCAAATTTAAAAAAAAAAAAAGGATGAAAGACACAAATCTACAATCAATAAATGAGAAAAATAACTACTGAATGCCCCAAAGACACCAGACAATATCAAAACATTTACAAAAACAGAACAGAATGGTGCCAGTAGGCATCCAAAATAAAACATCAGATGACTTCCAGTGGAAGAAAATGCACTAGAACTACCTAATAAAAGAATTCAAATCTGTAATACTCAGAATTCTCCAAGAGCTGAGGCAAAAAGCTGACAAACGTGAGGAAAAAATAGACAAATTCATGGAAAATACAGACAAAAAATTGGAAGAATTCAGGAAAATAATGCAGGAACAAAGTACCAAAATAAATTCACAACGAGAAATTATACAAATACAAGAATTAGAAATCCAAAAGATAAATAACAAGATTTCAGAAATGGACCGTGTCATAGAAGGGCTGAGAAGCAGATCTGAAATGGTGGAAGACAGAATCAGTGGCATTGAAGGCAAACACTTGGATACAAATCTGTTTCTGGAAAACTCAGAAAAAAGAACAAAGAGAAATGAAGAGACCCTGAGAGTTATGTGGGATACAATCAAAACCAAAGATTTGCAAATGATTGGAGTTCCAGCACACGGGGAGAAAAGAGAAAATATAGAGAAGATCATTGAAGAACTGCTGACAGGAAACTTCCCCAATATCATGAAAGATGAAAAGCTGGCCAACCAAGAAGCTCAATGAACCCCATATAGGAAAGACCCCAAAAAAAGAGAATCACCAAGGCATATCATAATCACTCTCACCCAAACCAAAGATAAACAAAGCATCCTGAGAGCAGCTCATGAAAAACAAGAAGTCACATACAGAGGAGAAACAGTAAGACTAAGCTCAGATTATTTGGCAGAAACCATGCAGGCAAGAAGGCAATGGGATGACATATATAAAATCTTGAAAGAAAAAAATTGCCAGCCAAGAAGAATATATCCTGCAAAACTCTCATTCAAATTTGATGGTGAAATTAGGTCATTTCCAGATAAACAGAAATTAAGGGAATATGTAAAAGTCAAACCAAACTTACAAGAATTATTAAAGGGAGTTCTTCGATTTAAGGACAAACAACTTCAGCTCACAAGAAGAGTCTAGGATGCAGGATTGCACGAGCAAGTTGCCAATCAAGGAAATGACCACTAGAGGACTATCCAAAACCAAAAAAATACAACAGGGGGTCAGAGCAGTTAATCAGTATATGAGAACAACATCAAAACAATAAAAGAGAGAATAAACGGCATAGGTATAGAACCTTCTAATGGAGAGGAAGGCAAGGCGATGCCAAGTAGGGGTAGATTGCTTCAAACTTAGAAAGATAAGGGTAAAATTCATGGTAACCACAAAGAAAGTTAACAAACCAACTCATAAAAATAAAGATGAAAAACATAAAGTCTCAGCAAAAACAAAACCTACAAAAAAAAAGAAATGAAAAAAATATCCACAAACAAAAGTAACTCAGCACAAGAGAGTAAGAAGAACAAAGAAAACTTCAGCACCACAAAAAAAAGCACTACAAAATGACAGCAACAAACTCATATCTATCAATAATTACACTGACTGTAAATGGACTCCACGCACACATAAAGAGATGGACAGTGACAAAATGGATAAGAAAACAGGATCCATCAATACGCTGTCTACCAGAGACACACCTTAGAATCAAAGATGTGAATTTATTAACAGTCAAAGGTTAGAAAAAAATATATCAAGCTAACAACTACCAAAAGAGCAGGAGTGGCTATACTAATCTCAGATAAAATAGACTTTAAAACAAAATCTACCATAAAAGACAAAGAAGGACGCTATATAATGATTAAGGGGATGATCCATCATGAAGACATAACCATAATAAACATCTACGCACAATGACAGGGCTCCAAAATACATAAAACAAACTCTAACAACAGTGAAAAGAGAAATTGACAGTTCCACAATAATAGTAGGAGACTTCAACACACCACTCTCAGTAAAGGACAGAACAACTAAGAAGAAACTCAGCAAAGATACAGAAGACCTAAAGGGCACAATCAGCCAACTTGACCTCATAGACATATATAGAACACTCCATCCAACCACTGCAAAGTACACTTTCTTTTCCAATGCACATGGAAAGTTCTCCAGAATAGATCACATCTTAGGCCACAGAAAAATCCTCAGCAAGATCCAAAATGCTGAGATAATTCACAGTATCTTCTATGACCACAATGCCATCAAGGTAGAAATTAACAATAGAAAGAACAAGGGAAAAAAATAAGTTACATGAAAACTGAATAATACCATGCTTACACATCAGTGGGTAATAGAAGAAATCAGAGATGGAATCAAAAAATTGCTAGAATCAAATGAGAATGAAAACACATCATACCAAAACCTTTGGGACACAGCAAAGGCAGTCGTCAGAGGACAATTTATAGCAATAGATGCACACATCAAAAAAGAAGAAAGGGACAAAGTCAGAACATTAACTACAGAACTCAAACAAATAGAAAGAGAACAGCAAAAAATCCCACAACCACCAGAAGGATGGAAATAATAAAGATAAGAGCAGATATAAATGAAAGAGAACAGAAACACAATAGGAAGAATCAACAAAACCAAAAGTTGGTTCTTTGAAAGAATCAACCAAATCGACAAACCACTGGCCAGACTGACAAAAGAAAAACAGGATAGGGCACAAATAACCCAAATAAGAAATGAAATGGGTGACGTTACAACAGACCCAACTGAAATAAAAATGTTCATAACAGAATATAATGAAAAACTATACTCCAACAATTTTGAAAACCTAGAGGAAACGGATAAATTTCTAGAAAGGCACTACTACCCAAACTATAAGAAAGTGATGTTGAAAATCTGAACAGACCCATAATAAGAGAAGAGATTGAGAAGGTAATAAAAAAAACTCCCAACAACAACAACAACAAAAAAAGCCCTGGCCCAGATGGCTTCACTGGAGAATTCTACAAAACATTTACAGAAGAGCTTGTACCTGTACTACTCAAGCTATTTCCGAGCATAGAAGAGGAAGCAACACTTCCAAATTCATTCTATGAAGCCAGCATTATGACAATACCTAAACCAGGCAAAGATGCCACAAAAAAAGAAAATTACAGACCAATATCTCTCATGAATATAGATGCAAAAATTCTCAACAAAATTCAAGCCAATAGAATTCAACACCATATCAAAAAAATAATACAACACGACCAAGTAGGATTCATACCAGGTATGCAAGGATGTTTCAACATTAGAAAATCAATCAACATAATCCACCACATAAATACAAGGAAAGAAAAGAATCACATGATCATCTCAATTGATGCAGAAAAGACATTTGACAAAGTCCAACACCCATTCCTGATAAAAAGTCTCAATCAAATAGGTATAGAAGGGAAATTTCTTAACATAATAAAGGGCATCTATGCAAAACCAATGGCCAACATCATTCTTAATGGAGAGAGGCTGAAAACATTCCCCTTGAGAACAGGAACAAGACAAGGATGCCCTTTATCACCACTCCTATTTAACATTGTGCTGGAAGTTCTAGCTAGAACAATAAGGCAAGAAAAAGAAATTAAGGGCATCCAAATTGGTAATGAAGAAGTTAAACTGTCCCTGTTTGCAGATGATAGGATACTATACATAGAAAACCCTAAAGAATCCACAAGAAATCTACTGGAACTAATAGAAAGATTCAGCAGAGTAGCAGGATACAAGAAAACATTCAAAAATCCATTGGATTCCTATACACCAATAAGGAGAACGATGAAAAGGAAATCAGGAAAACAATACCATTTTCAATAGCCCCAAAAAAGATAAAATACTTAGGAATAAATCTGACCAGGGATGTAAAAGACTTATACAAAGAAAACTACAAAACACTACTGCATGAAACCCAAAGGGATCTACATAAATGAAAAAACATACCATGCTCATAGATAGGCAGACTCAACATTGTGAAAATGACAATTCTACCCAAAGCAATTTACAAATACAATGCAATCCTGATCCAAATAGCAACAACATTCTTCAAAGAGATGGAAAAGCTAATCATTAAATTTATATGGAAAGGGAAGAAGCCCCGAATAAGTAAAGCACTACTGAAGAGGAATAAAGTTGGAGGACTCACACTACCTGACTTCAGAACCAACTACACAGCTACAGTAGTCAAACAGCCTGGTACTGGTACAAAGACAGATGCAATGACCAATGGAACAGAATTGAGAACCCAGATGTAAATACATCCACCTACGGTCACCTGATCTTCCACAAGGGCCCAAAGTCCATCAAATGGGGAAAAGACAGTCTTTTTAACAAATGGTGCTGGCAAAACTGGATATCCATCTGCAAAAAAATGAAACAGGACCCATACCTCATGCCATATAGAAAAATTAATTCAAAATTGATCAAAGACTTTAATATAAAGCCAAAAACTATAAAGGTCGTAGAAGAAAATATAGGACTAACGCTACAGGCCTTAATACACGGCATTAACAGGATACAAAGCATAACTGTCAACACACAAGCCCCAGAAGATAAGCTAGATAACTGGGCTCTTCTAAAAATCAAACACCTATGCTCTTCAAAAGACTTCACCAAAAGAATAAAAAGACAACCTACAGACTGGGAAAAAATTTTGGACAGTACAAGTCAGATAAAGGTCTAATCTCCATAATCTACATGAAATCCAGCACCTGTACAACAAAAAGACAAATAATTCTATTAAAAAATGGGCAAAGGAAATGAACAGACACTTCACCAAAGAAGACATTCAAATGTCCAACAGACACATGAGGAAATGCTCACGATCACTAGCCATTAGAGAAATGCAAATTAAAACCACAATGAGATACCATCTTACCCCGGCATTACTGGCACGAATGAAAAACACTGGAAATAACAAATGTTGGAGGGGATGCGGGGAGATCGGAACTCTTATGCACTGCTGGTAATGCAAAATGTTACAACCATTTTGGAAAATGTTATGGTGCTTCCTCAGAAAACTAGAAATAGACACACCATTTGATCCAGCAATCCCACTCCTAGGAATAAATCCTAGAGAAATAAGAGTCATCACTTGAATAGACATACGCACACCTATGTTCATGGCAGCATTGTTCATGATAGCAAAACGATGGAAACAACCTAGATGCCCATCGACAGATGAATGGATAAGCAAACTATGGTACATACACACTATGGAGTACTATGCAACGAGAAAGAATAACAATGAATCTGTGAACCATCTCATAACATGGATGAAACTGGAGGACATTATGCTGAGTGAAATAAGTCAATCACAAAAGGACAAATTTTGTATGAGACCTCTATTTTAAAAACCCATGAAAAAGTTCACACACAAAATGTAACAATCTTTGTTGGTTACCAGGGATGGGAGGGGTGGGGGGGAAATACTAAATAGGCAATAGGTAAGTGGTATCTTGGGTGAAGGGTGAGACAGTACACAGTACAGGGGAAACTAGCACAACTTGCACAACGAAAAGTAGTGGAAGCCGCATAGACACCTCCAAACTCCCTGAGGGAGTGAATTGCTCGGCAGGGGGCTGTGGGGACCATTGTGTTGGGGAACATCTAGCTCATTTGGCGTAACACAGTTTATAAAGACAATGCTCTACATTCTATCTTGGTGAGTAGTGTCTGGGGTCTTAAAAGCCTGTGAGCGGCCATCTAAGATACTCCACTGGTCTCATCCCTTCGGGAGCAAGGGAGAATGAAGAGAACAGGATACAAGGAAAAGATTAGTTCAAAGGACTAACTGTCCACAGCTACCAAGGCCTCCACCGGACTGAGTCCAGTACAGCTAGATGGTGCCCGGCTACCACAGCTGACTGCTCTGACCAGGATCACAACAGATGGTTCTGGAGAGATCTGGAGAAGGATGTAGAACATAATTCTAACTCAGAAAAAAACAGACCAGATTTACTGGCCTAAAGGAGACTGGAGAAACCCCGAAAGTATGGCCCCCAGAAACCCTTTTAGCTCTGTGGTGAAGTTATCTCTGAGGTTCACTGTTCAGCCTGGGAGTGGACAGCCCCGTAAAACCAAATGGGACTAATGAGGTACAGTAGCGCAGTGACAAGGGCCAGAAGGCAGAAAGGGACAAGGAAGCTGGTGATAGGGAACCCAGGGTTGAGTAAGGATATTGTTGATGTGTTGTGAGATTGTTAACCATTGTTATAGGGCAACATGTGTAGTATCTGTTAAATGAGAAACTATTTTGTTCTGTAAGCCTTCATCTTAAGTGAGAACAGCAGCAATTGGAAGAGCATAGTCAGTGTCACTGAACTGTGCATGTAGAAATTTTTGAAATGGTGTATCTTTGGCTATGTGTATTTTCACCAAAAAAAAAAAAGTTGAGAAGTTAGAGGGTTGACATGTTTTGTGGTTGTTAACCAATGTCATTCAACAATATGTGTACTACTGTTTCATGAGAAACTATTTGTTCTGTAAGCCTTCACCTTAAGTACAATTTAAAAAAAGGAATAAGCAAAAAAAAAAAAAAAATAGTTGGTTACCTTATTTGTTTCCTGTTGCCACTGTAACAAATTACTACAAACTTAGTAGCTTGAAAAACAGAGCTTTCTTTGTTTATAGTTCTGGAGGTCCCAAGTCTGAAATCAGTTTCACTTGGCTAAAGATAAGTTTTTGTGGCTATTTCCTTCTGAAGCCTCTGAGAGTAGAATCCATTTCTTTTCCTTTTTTTCAGATTCTAGCAACTGCCTGTATTCCTTGGCTTATGGCCCCATCCTAAATCTTGAAAGTTCACCACTCCAGTCTCTTTTTCTATCATCACATTGCTCTCTACTCTTGTCTAATCTCCATTGTCTCCCTCCTTTAAGTACACTTGTGATTACATTTAGAATCAGCAGAGATCATGGATAACCTCCCAATCTCAAAATTCTTAACTTAATCCTGTCTGCAAAGCTCCTTTTGCCATATAAGGTAACATTCACAAGTACCAGAGATTAGGATCTTTGGGGGTCATTTTTCAGCCTATCGTAGTTATTATTGTTTTTCCTTATTCCCCTTTAAAAAATAGGAGGCATACTAACTAATGTGGTCAAGGTCTAATATGCTAAGCAGGACTTAATCTCAGATGTGATTTCAAATCTATATTCTTAACTGTAAAATTCTTAATAGAATAATAGTGAGATTCCTTCCATACCACTGGAAATTTCAAGCAGAAAATATTACAAGAATTGTCACAGATATTGTAGACTTACTTCTCTTATGTTCATAAGATTCTCTATAGTATGATTTACAGACTCCTGGCTTTTATGAGTAATATTTGTGACTAATAATAGGTAAGGATTAGAGCTTAGCTGAGGAAAGTCTGTTGTTGATACTGTTGTAATTTTTGCTTGGTTTTTTCTTCCTTGCGAACATGTTCTTCTAAAATACTTTTAAAAAAAAAATCATTTTGGTGTAAGTATTCTCAGCCAAAGAGTCACCATTTCAATGATTTCTACATGTACAATCCCGTGACATTGGTTATATTATTCAAGTTGTGCTACCATTCTCACTATTCTTTTCCACTATCTTGAACTCATTGCCCCATAAGCTTCCTATCCAACATTTTAAGTTGCTGTTGTCAATTTCATCTCCCATAGATAATTCTTTAAAAGAACACAAAGCTTGAAGCAGAAGTACTTTTTTTCCCAGTTGTTATCAGGAATAAAGTATGTGCACTGGACTAAAAACGTTTTATCTCTTGGTTTTGGACCTTCATAATGGTGTCATTAGAAATAAATATTAGATAGGCCCAAATGCAAGTATTCTTTGCTGTATGGAAAGATGAAAGCAAGGTCAAAACACAAAATGCATACATTAAATTGCTGTGTTATTGACAATCAATCCAGGGAAAATAAGCAAGCCAATCCTGTATAAAGAAACAACTTGTTTATTTTCATATTCAGTAATTCTTTTTAAGAAAGAAACATCTCACACATTTATAACCAGCCACTTTGAACAAATTTTATTCTTAGTTGCAGTAATAATTGATTAAGCCTATCATTTCAGATTGCGTTCCCTAGAAGCAAAGCCTGAAAAAAATGGATTTGGTGCACTTGGTTTATTGAGGAAGTACTCTCAGGAAAAAGGGATTGATGAAGGAAGCATAGAACAGAGGAAGAAGTAAAGACGTGTCTCTGCAAAACTGTAGCTACAGCCTGATCCCATAGGGAGTTCTGAAGCCTGATCTCCATCACAGAGTTAGTCCATTGAGGCAACAAGGTCTGACCAATTGTAACCCTTATAAGTCATTGGCGGCAGGTTGTGTCTGAGGTTGGAGAGGGAGATATGTTACTTACCTGACAACTGACTCCTCTTTGTCTTTCAGCCGAGAGTAACAGTCCTGAAAATGAGTCAGCTGTGAGCTGTTAGCATTAATCCACTCCACCGCAACGGGTTTAGTTTTCTGGTTAGTCATTAGCAGAAGAGTTCACCTGCCCAGGAAGGGGGGTCTGGTATAGGTACCAACAATGTCTCCTATACCCTAATGCCACATCCTGAAATATCTTTTTATTAAAAAAAGGATGTCTTTGGAAAACTACATAATTATTTTATATCCTGTCCACCCCACGACAGCACTGTAAATATCTCTGGTTTTCATAATAACTTATGGCTACATCTCTATAATTAAATCAGCCTGGATAAAGAAGACAACATTAATTTATTTTTAATTAGCTAACTAATTAATAATTAAAATAATTAAATCTACCAAATTGATTGACCTCATATTATTGGCAAATCTCCTCTAATAAACTATCACTTTACAAATGGATAATGGGTAATATGTGGACATAATGTAAACATTAGTACTGTATATTTAAATATCATCCTACTTTACTTCACAAGTTGAACTATAAGCTACTTGATATGGGGAATGTTAATCATTTTGTGGTTTGAAAATATCAATTATTATATATTGGGCATGTAGTAGCAGCTTTTTAATCATGTAAAATTATATTATGACCTGTCAAAAAAGTGGTCATTGCTTGATCCACCTTATTAAAAAAAAAAAAAAGTTCATTGTGCTTATTTTAAAAGACAGAAATATCTGCAATATATTTGGCTGATAAGCTGCCATAAGCCTATCCTGTGTAGAGAATGACGAAATGAAAGGAGAAAGGTTCTATCTGAGGTCACAAAAAATATGGCATTGTGAGTTTCCCTAGCTTCATCAGTGAACCAGACGTGACCAAATGGAGCTCCCAGAGAAATCTTACAGATCTTGTAAGACAAATTTGTTTATGTAAAATGTTTTTCAAACATGTAATATCAAAGCCAAACACACATTCCTCGTACCTTTCTTTTTTGTCCTGATCTGATTCCCTTTCAAATGTTTCCCTCCCTACTATAAACACCTAAGCACGTTAGTAAACCCCAAACTTTGAAGTTCTCAAAAAATTCATTGCTTTTTTTTTCCATTCAGAGACCAGATAAGTAGGATAAGGGTATGTAAGAAGGAGAAACAAAGTCAAAACACACTCATCCTCAAAGTCTTGACTTGAGTTGAAAAGTACTACCTACTTCTAATTTAATTCTACACTTGAGTCAGTCTTTCTCAACCTTATACAAAGGAAATGTCAAACTTTTCTCCTAGATTCTCCAAGACAATGGTTGTATGCATGAATAAAAGAAATGCAAATGTACATAGATTACATAAAGAAGCTACATATAGAAACCACCGTAAATCAATTAAGAAAATTACATCTTTCAATGATTTATTTAACCTTAAAATAATTAAGTAGGGCTTTGAATTCTCATCCAAATAACAATATCCACTAGTAGTCTTCAGTCTTACTAAGTCTCTATGACACCCCTAACTTCTCAATAGTCCAAACCCATAAATATTGGGTGTAAACCTGTTTTTCATATCTAATTTTCAATAATATGGAGTCAATCAGTATGTTTAGTACTGATTACATTTATCTATCCTCTTTTTTCTAAGTCAAAGAACAACTCTGATCCCTAGATTAGTTACCTATTTTAGCCCTAGCTCAATATCCTTTCTGTAAAATGGAGAAAACAATATTTGTGCCTCAGAGTTTTTATGAGGAAAGTCAGACACAATACCTAGAAAGAGATAAACACTGGATAAAATTCATTATTCCTGGGAAAACATACGTTGGGTATTGTCCATCCAACTAAATAAAAGCAAGAATTAGAGTAATGCCATAGTTAGAGTCTATAAACTTCAGTTACTGATACTACTGTCCCAAATTCACTGCGGCCTTTTTAAATTTTATTTTGCACTTTGTTAAAGACTTTATATTTTATTATCTAACTGTTTCATATCTGACTCGAGATGAATTGACACAGTGACTGCAACAACAGGCTCAAACATAGCAACGACTGTGAGGATGGCACAGGACGTGGCAGTATTTCATTCTGTTTTACATAGGGTCACTATGAGTGGGAACCAACTCGATGGCACCTAACAACAGCATGGCATTGCTGTGAGACAGAATTGACTCCACAGCAGTGGGTTAGGATTTTTTGGTTAGGTTAGTGATGAATTAAGGTAGTTCTCAATTGCTTGGTTTTAGTGGTGCATAACTCCCTTAGGAACAAACAAATGCAGGGAGATGAAGTAAATGCAATTAAAAAAGAATAATTGGGATATAATACCATCAAAATATAATCCAGCCTTGCTCTTATCCCTAATATGTGTGTATGGTTTATATGTCCAGATCATGTATCAGTTAAGGTTTGGTGGCACTTAACAGAGACCAAGTTTGCTAGTTATGAGTGTATTTACACATGATTAATACTGAAATCATTTGACCTTACATAAAGCAGATTATCCTACATAATTTGGGCTTGGCTCAACCGATCAATTTAATTGAAGGCTTTAAGAACAAAAAGTTGAGGTTTCCCAGGGAAGAGAAGGATTCTGCTTCAAGTCATAACAAGCAGCTTCTGTGATGTACAAAGTATCTCTGTGCAGAAAAATATGTATTCATCCTATTACTAGCCACTTATCAGATGTGACCTCCAGTAAAAAGACCTTGTTTCTCAAAGAACAGCTACCATAGTGTTAACACCTGATCACATCTACTATAGTCCATATTTCATTATCTAGATTCCACCTGTCTTCTTTGTAGGCCAGAAAAGCAATTTACATGAGAATGTGACAGAGATTACCACTCTGCATCTTTCAGATTTCTAATCTGATGGCCATAGGGATTTTGCTTTCAATTTAGTTTTTCTATAGGAAGAAGAAGTGAAGAGGACTTGAAGCACTTACTGATGAAGATCAAACACTACAGCATTCAGTATGGATTACACCTCAATATAAAGAAAACATAAATCCTCACAACTGGACCAATAAGCAACATCATGATAAATGGAGAAAAGATTAATGTTGTCAAGGACTTCATTTGACTAAGATCCACAATCAATGCCCATGGAAGCAGTGGTCAAGAAATTAAACGACATACTGCATTGGGCAAATCTGCTGCACAAGACCTCTTTAAGTGTTAAAAGCAAAGATATCACCTTGAGGACTAAGGTGCACCTGATCCAAGCCATGATATTTTAAATTGCCTCATATGCATGCCAAAGCTTGACAGTGAATAAGGAAGACCGAAGAAGAATTGATACCTCTGAATTATGGTGCTTGCAAAGAATATTGAATATACTATGGACTGCCAGAAGAACAAACAAGTCTGTCTTGGAAGAAATACAATCAGAATGCTCCTTGGAAGGGAGGATGGTGAGACTTTGTGTCCCATACTTTGGACATGTTATCAGGAGGGACCAGTCCCTGGAGTAGGGCATCATGCTTGGTAAAGTAGAGGGTCAGCAAAAAAGAGGAAGACCCTCTATGAGATGGATTGACACAGTAGCTGCAACAATGGGCTCAAACATAACAATGATTTTAAGGATGGCGCAAGACCAGGCAGTGTTTTGTTCTGTTGCATAGGGTTGCTATGAGTCAAAACAGACTCCACGACACCTAACATAGAGAGCGGAAACTTCAGGGGCTCCACCTGCTGTAATAAGCCTCACTCCATGAATCATGGAAACAATGTGAGTATTCTGCCTATGGTAAATATTCATATCACAACTATAAACCCAGGAATATAGGATATGTTCAAGAAACCAATGCTGTCAATATACTGTGAGACAAACTCAGGCCCCAATTCTATTTCTCCCCAGATCTCCATAAGCTTCCAGTCAAACTGATGGGCCACATTGGCATCATGGTTACTCAGAGATTATGGTTAGCTAATGACAGTATCTATCAACACATAAAAGATCTTGCTTCAGTGTTTCCCTTTCCCCAGTATTAATATTCTCTGTTAAATGGCTGCAGAACTCATCAAGGAAGCCTAGGAGGAAGATGTATACTCGTGAGTTTATTGAGAGTCCTTTCCCTTGGTACTCAGACTCTACTTCATTCAAGGTCTCAAGTCTGTGAACTGACTAATATCTTGGAACTTGGGCAGGAGCAATGAATCTACAAGGGGAATTTATATCAAGTCTCTACTCATTAGACTTAGTGTCTTTTCAAGTTGGGTCTCACAGAATGCAGACCTATTTTAGTGGCAAAGACCCTGATTAGTTTGCCCCTGCCAAAGATCCATGCGTATTAAAGGATTATGATATTTTCTCTGGCCTAATGGCTATTACATCAGCATGTCTACCTTGCAGTGCTTTTAAGTGTTGCTACTTGTTTACTTAAGTACTTTGGATATTGAATCCCTCCCTAGAAAATAGATAAATAGTATTATCCTTATTTTTAAGTTAAAGATATATATATATATATATATATATATATATATATCAATCTAATAGTGAGCCTATGTGAACAATGAGGACAATGAGTGCATTTCAGACCATAAAAGAAATATACAAAAGACTGGTAGAGGTTCATGCTTCAAAAAGGAAGGGAATGCCAGGAGGACCCTGGAAATATCTTTTTTTTTTTTTCCTTCTGTTTTTATTGTACTTCAGGTGAAGGTTTACAGAACAAATAGTTTCTCATGAAACAGTAGTACACATATTGTTTTATGACATTGGTTAACAACCCCACAACATGTCAACCCTCTCCCTTCTCGACCTTTTTTTTTTTTTTGGTGAAAATACAGATAGGCAAAGATACACCATTTCAAAAATTTCTACTTGCACGGTTCAGTGACACCAACTACGCTCTTCCAATTGTGCTGCTATTCTCACTTTAGATGAAGGTTTACAGAACAAAATAGTTTCTCATTAAACAGTTAGGACACATGTTGACCTATGACAATGGTTAACAACCTCACAACACATCAACACTATCCTCACTCAACCTTGGGTTCCCTATCACCAGCTTTCCTGTCAATTTCTGCCTTTTGGCCCTTGTCCCTGGACTGCTGTGCCTCATTAGTCCCATTTGGTTTTATGGGACTGTCCACTCCCGGGCTGAATGGTGAACCTCGGAAGTGACTTCACCACTGAGCTAAAAGGGTGTCTAGGGGCCATACTCCTGGGGTTTCTTCAGTCTCCTTTAGGCCAGTAACTCTGGTCTTTTTTTTGTGAGTTAGAATTTTGTTCTACATCCTTCTCCAGCTCTGTCCAGAACCCTCTGTTGTGATCCCGGTCAGCACAGTCAGTGGTGGTAGTGCCACCATCTAGCTGAAAAAAATATGGAACATTTCACGAATTTGCATGTCATCCTTGCGCAGGGGCCATGCTAATCTTCTCTGTGTCATTCCAAATTTAGTATATGTGTTGCCAAAGCCAGCACCCCTGGAAATGTCTTATACATAAAAAGTGTACAATTGAATGTCAAGTATATTCCAATTATAGAGACAAATGAGATAAAACATTAGTGACTAACAAAGCAAAACTGCAACATACTCAGAAGAAGCTTCTTCAGATTAATGCTGATGCTGCATGAAAGACACAAAAGCCCGTAGTTTAGTTTTAATAGTAATTAGTTCTGACACAGTGGTAAACAGGATGTTGATGTGTATAATCTGGAATGGTAGCAGTGATATTGGAAATATTATGCATGTCTTGCAAGTCATGAACTTTTAGAAATGAGCCAAGTGATCTCTAGTAACAGCAATATTTCAAGTGTTTAGTTTAGTACCCCTGAGGAACATTTTGGAGATAATCTTCAAAGTAAATAATATTTTGCAGTGCAGGAAATCTGCATTTGAGTTTCTTTTTGTAGGTGGTCAAACATATCTGGCATAGTTGGAGAAGTCTATACCAGTCTCCAGAGTCTCTGGGTAGTGCAAATGGTTAAGCACATGGCTACTGATAGGTGGCAGTTCAAAACCATCCAGGGGCACCTCAGAAGAAACGCCTAGTGATCTACTACCAAAAGGTCACAGTCATTGAAACGCCTACGGAGAACAGTTCTATCCTGAAACATATTAGGTCGCCCTGAGTCAGAATCACTTTGAAGACAACTATTTTGGTTTGGTTTTATACCAATATCCAGCTGTCGTTTAGTCTATTCTGACTCACAACAACCCTATGTGTATCAGAATAGAACTGTGCTCCATGGGGTTTTCAGTGGCTGATATTTTTGGAAGTAGAAAGCCACTTCTTTCTTTCAAGGTGCCTCTGCGTAGACTTGAACCTCAACATTTCAGCTAGCAGCTGAGTGCATTAACCCTTTGCATAGTTCTACTCCAACACACGTGGGGTTGCCATGAATCATGAATCAGAATCAACTAAACATTAACTAGTTATACCAAAATCTTACATGCCAAAATATAAACCTTAAAAACGAATGAAGGATTCCAGATCTATTTCCTCTTTGTTTCACTGTGGTTAAGAACTCAGTCCCTGAAGTAAGATGTACCTGGATTGAATCCTGATGCTATTATTTATTAGTAGAATTAATTTGAGAAAGCTGCTTTATCTGTCTAAGCTTCAGTTCCTTATCTGTAAAATGGAAAGGAAAATCATAAGCATCACAAATGGTTATAGTGAAGCTGGAAACACAGTATGTCAGACTCTTGGCACACAGGAAAATCAGTCAACATTAGCTATGATCATTATCAACAATAATTTCTATTCTGCTTTTATTTTCTATTTTCACAATTTGCTACAAAGACACTTTAACAATTGGCATGACAATGAATCTGATTACAGGGAAAAATAAAAATCTATAAACCAGGCATAAAAGCCACTGAAGAAAAAGGTAACAGGAAAATGTGGCAGTAGATGAAAATATGGAACTTGCAAAAATAATCATTCTATTTTACTGAAAATTAGTCAAGTTTAGAATTATCTATAATTCTTCCACAAAAGGATAAAAACAGTCACTGATGTCAGGAAATTAGCTCTTTGAAATATATGATATCAAATTGATATAATTATACTTTTAAAATACTTTATTCATCCACGTTAATATGGAAATCTTACACTAATTATTTTTCCATAGACATCTCCTATTTTTTCTATTTTGAGAAAGAAAAGGCAATATTCTGTTTACACTTTAACATGTTAAGTCTAATTTCAAGCCCTGAAGTGAAGAACTTTAAAATTAAAATAGAAAACTATTTCTTTCTTGTTTCTATTTTCAGGTGGACAAAAAAAGGTACTTTTTAGTACATCTTATTTGAGCATATTATCCTGTAGGACATGGATAATTCTAGCACACAGCCTCAAGCATCAAGGCAGTTTGAGAGAATTTTTGTTTTTAATGCTTTATGATCTACTGATACAGTTTGGCATAATCTGTGTGAGAAATAGTATCATGTGACCTCTCATCTAAGGTGCATGCTCTAAGCAAAGACTTTGTAAAATTAGCCTGAAATGCATCCTTTGGCAGAAATTGCCACTTTTGCAGGTATCTGGCATACAGAGAATTTTACATTCTCATATACCTGCAACTTTGACAGGGAACTTCCAGAAAGTCAAGCCAGACTCAGAAGAGGGCGTGGAATGAGGGATATTAGTGCTGTCGGATGGATCTTGGCTGAAAGCAGAGAATACCAGAAAGATGTTTACCTGTGTTTTACTGACTGTTTAAAGGCTTTCGACTGTGTGGATCATAACAAATTACGAATAACACGGAGAAGAACGGGAATTCCAGAACAATTAATTGTGCTTATGAGGAACCTGTACATAGACCTAGAGGCAGTAGTTCAAACAGAACAAGAGGATACTGCACGGCTTAAAATCAGGAAAGGTGTGCATCAGGGTTATATCATTTCACCCCACTTATTCAAACTGTACACCGAGCAATTAATCTGAGAAGCTGGACTATATGAAGAAGAACAGGGCACCGGGACCGGAGGAATACGCATTAACAACCTGCGATACGCAGATGACAAGAAGAGCACTTAAAGCACTTACCGATGAAGATCAAAAACTGCAACCTTCAGTATAACTACACCTCAACATAAAGAAAACAAAAATCCTTACAACTGGACCAGTAAGTAAAGTCATGATAAATGGAGAAAAGATTGAGGTTGTCAAGGATTTCATTTCACTAGGATCCACAATCAACACCCATGAAAGCAGCAGTCAAGAAACCAAATGACATATTGCATCAGGCAAATCTGCTACAAAAGACCTCTAAGGTGTTAAAAGGCAAAGATGTCACTTTGAAGACTAAGGTGTGCCTGACTGAAGCCATGGTGTTTTCAATTACCTCATAAACATGGGAAATCTGGACAATGAATAAGGAAAACAAAAGAAGAATCAATGCCTTTGAATTATGGTGTTAGCGAAGAGTATTGAATATACCACGGACTGCCAGATGAATGAAAAAATCTGTCTTGGAAGAAGTACAATCAGAATACTCCTTAGAAGTGAGGATGGTGAGACTTAATCTCATGTACTTTGGACATGTTATCAGGAGGGGCCAGTTCCTGGAGAAGGACATCATGCTTGGTAAAGTAGAGGGTCAGTGAAAGAGAGGAAGACCCTCAATGAGATGGATTAACACAGTGGCTGCAACAATGGGCTCACACATAGCAACAATCGTGAGGATTTCACAGAACCAGTGTTTTGTTCTGTTGTCCATAGGGTCACTATGAGTCAAAACCAACTCAATGGCACCTAACAACAACAACAACAACTTAATACTTAGGATCTTCTATTTCCATTGCCATCACTATGTTCTGTTTTACAATCCTGGCTGGTTGCCATTCAAGCACGCCTCCCAGAAAGTTCTGTTTCATTTTCTGTGGGAAGGCATCATAAAAACTTTACCTTTTGCAACTAAATTCTCTTTTTGAAAAGCTTGAATTATTTCCTCTTTACTTTCTTTAGTTGTGTTTCTTGACCACTGTCTTCATAAGAGCAGTGAAACCTATCAAAAGCACTTTGTTTAAGCCCATCAAAATACACAGTCTAGAAGAAGTCATAACCTTAGCAAGTCTGCTCTTTTTTTGTTTTGCATTGTGTCTTCAAGTCAGGTTTTTATTTTTCCCCTAAAGATAGACCATCACTCATCTTTTTTATTTTGTTTTCTTTTCCATTATTTAGAACTTGGTTGCCATGGTATTACTGTTGGACCAATAGCAAGTGAATAGACTTTTGCTTATTTTAATGGGTAAGTGCATCCAACATCCATCCTTTGTTTAAAAGCTCCAAGATGATGAATAGCTCAGTAACTTTTACTATCTTATACATAGCTTTTTTCCAGGGTATCATGCTCTACTTATCCTTGTTTACCTTCACTTTTCACTATTTTTCTCTGTGATAACTATCTTACTCCATTAGTCTTTGTCTTTGATTGTGCCAGTCTGAGAATATTTTGTTGGTATTATCAGAAATGATGACTTATCAGTACCTGATTGCATAAAGATTCTTTTTTGTTTATCTTGTCTGTCATACTCCTTTTTTCCCCATCACTTGCTCACTTTCCTCACAAATTGTCCTAATATAAGCAGTGATGTCATTACAACAGTTTCTTTCTTGGTCCTGATATTTCAGTGACATTATCATTATCTAACTTCCCCTGCAAGAATGACTAACAGGAAGCAAAAATTTTAGGACACGCTTTTATAATCAATTTAGTAAAAGCAAGGTTATGGTTCTAACAATTTTCTCAGTATCTGCTAATTTCTCAGTTTGCCATGTCTATGTAAAACACAGGAATCTATATATTATGAAAGAAGCAACAATGACTTTGAACAACTAACTCAATTTCTTTCTGCCTCTGATTTCATGTTTCCCAGGTGGGATAGTATAGCACTGCTTAGGAGGCTCCTTGATGTTAATACAAATTGAATTCTGCAAAGAATTTGGGAGAGTTCAGTGACAGATTGAGCCAATCTGTTTTTTTGATTTGAAGGGAAATTTCAAGAAAATGGTCAAAATAAACACTTCACTGAAATATCTGATTAGGTCAATATTATGTTATGGTTAATGAACTACTGCCTGTATATGTACAGACTTATATAATCCAAGTAACATTTGTTCATGCTCAAGTTTGATATGAGATAAATTGCCTCACTCATCAACTGAAAATGGTTTAGATCCTTAATTTTAATGAAGATTTTTACTGTTAAAGTACAGGAAAAATTAAAGAAATCTATAAAAACAGTTTTCCATTTCCTTGCTTTTAAGTATGTAACAACCTCAGTAATAACTTATTGCATATTTATTTTATTGTAATTATGAAGTTTGATTTAAATGTATAAACTATGAATGAAACTAAAAGCATTTGCAATCTCACCAAATGTCACTGAATATTTATGATAGGAAATTAGAAGATACATTAATTTCTCTATGCTGATTCTATCTGCAGTAATAACATGAATAATGCCCTTGAACTGGATTCTCTCATTAACTCTTACAGCAATGACTAAAAGTAACTATCTCAGTTGGAGATTTTTAAGAATTAATAAACTGAGTATTTGTTTATCTGTTTGTCTTTTTATTCCATTCACCAGTCACCTATTGGACTCTGACCATAAGCCAAACATTGAGATGGAAAATGAGAATGTAAAGATACATGGATGTGATCTCTATACTCAAATCACTTACTTTATGCTGGGAAAACATAAACATATGCAAAAATCATACTTTGACTAATGTTCTAACAGCAGTATGATATAAACAAGACAATGTATACCAGATAACAAAGACTATCACAATGAAGTTGATATTTGTCTTGGGCTCTATTAAGTAAGTAGAATTTTGGCAGACAGAAAACAGTAAGGTCATCTCAGGCGAAGAGAATAACAAAGAGGTCTAAAAGCACATGGCCAGTTTGAGTGTAGTAAGTACTGGCACCCTCATGACTGAAATACAGCATGCTTGATGGAGTTTAGTAGACGACGAGGCTGGAAAGGAAGCTTGAGATAATATTGTTCAAGGAATTGACTAGTATACTTAAACAAGTTAGATTTTCTTTTGCTGAAAATGAGAAGTCTATAGGATAGTGTCCATATTCTCAGAAGGCCATACAATGTTCTCTGGACCTGACTCCTAAGAACTTCTCCAGGCTCATCACCTAAATTCACCAAAAATTATTTTATATTTTAGGCATCTTAAACTGCATGCAGTTCTCTAACTCATCAGTGGCTTTATATATCTTGATTTCTATGGTTGGAACACACTTTCCTATCCCTCTCTGCCCCCTTCCCCACTCACGTGACTAATACCTACTCTTTCTTCCTTTCTCAGTTTACACATCACAACCTCCAGGAAAAGTTTCCTGATTCTAATAAATTGTTAGTTTTCTGTTGTTGTTGTTGTTGTTAAATGTTCTAACAATAACCATATCTCTATCAATTCATGATGTATTATACTTATATTCTCTTCTATCAGATAATGAGATAGTTGAGGACAAGGACTTATATAGTGGAGAAACCTGAAATACTACTTTAACAACATGATCAAGATGAACACCAAATTTTAATCACCATCACCATTAACATGGCATACTGAGATCATGTGACCCTGATAGAATGCTCTGATAAGGGTACATCACTTCTTTGGTTCTCTTGCAAAAAATGTATAACCTCAATTTAATAATAAGAAAATATTAGACAAACTCAAACTGAGAGAAATTCTGCAATTAACTGATCTTCAAAAGTGGAAAGGTCATTAAAGACAAGGAAGGGCTGAGAAATTATCACAGATTGTAGGAGACTAAAGAGGCATAGTAACTACAAGTAATGTGGGGTCCTGAATTGGATCCTGAAACACACACACAAGAAAATAGATTAATGCAAAAACTGGTTAAATATGAATAAAGTCAGTAGTTTATAGCATTGTACCAATGTTAATTTCTTAGTTTTGAAAACTGTACTATGGTTACGTAAAATGATATCAATACCGAAAGCAGGTTGAAGGATATACTGGAATTCCTTGCCCTCTTTTTGCAACTTTTCTGTAAGTCTAAAATTATTTCAAAATAAAAATGTTAAAAGGTGCTCATAAAATGTTTGAGAAGTGGATAAATGACTAAAATACAGTGTTTTGGATTAGAAATCACTATTTCCTATTCTATTCTACGGGGCATCAGGATTGGAAGAAGACTCATTAACAACCTGTGATATGCAGATGACACAGCATTGTTTGCTGACAGTGAAGAGGACTTGAAGCACTTACTCAGGAAGATCAAAGACTACAGCCTTCAGTACGGATTACACCTCAACATAAAGAAAACAAAAATCCTCACAACTGGACCAGTAAGCAACATCATGACAAAAGGAGAAAATACTGAAGTTGTCAAGGATTTCGTTTTACTTGGATCCACAATCAATTCTCATGGAAGCAGCGGTCAAGAAATCAAAAAAGATGCATTGCATTGGACGTATCTTCTGCAAAAGACCTCTTTAAAGTGTTCAAAAGCAAAGACGTCACCTTGAAGACTAACGTGAGCCTGACCCAAGCCATGGTGTTTCCACTCGTCTCATATGCATGCGGAAGCTGGACAGTGAATAAGGAAAACAAAAGAAGAATTGATGCCTTTGAGTCATGATATTTGTGAAGAATATTGAATATACCATGGATTGCCATAAGACAAAGGTGTTCATTCTTCTTCGGTAAAGTAGAGGGTCAGAGAAAAAGAGGAAGAACTTCAACGAGATGGATTGACACAGTGGTTGCAACAATTGGCTCAAGCCTAACAATGACTGTGAGGACGATACAGGAGTGGGCAGTGTTTCATTCCGTTGTACATAGAGTAGCTATGAGTCAGAACTGATTCGACAGCACCTAACAACACAACAAGAACATTTCCAACTCTATATTGCTAATAGTATTTAATGAATGACTGGTCTGTAACTTGAACTAAATTAGACAGAAATTTCTTAATAACAGATGAATTACGACCACTAGACCTACACTTTAATGTGCTATTACAAAAAAACAAAACTATTTTCCGATGAAATGCAGTTTAATAGAGTGATAGTATATATTTAATTGTTTACACATATTTTAATTTCCCAGTGAGTTTACTTTTGTGTGTTTTGCTGCTACATATGTGGTATTACTGCAGGAATATTTACTAATATCAAATTAATAATTGTATAATGCTAGGTAGCAACAAATGAAAGATAATACCATGCAAAAATCTTATTTCTCATAGAAGGAGCTATATTGGGTGGATTTTGGAGATCAAAGGATAAATTTTCTCATAAATGTCAATCATGAAAGTCCTCAACAGACACATTCAGTATAATCAAACCATTGTGCAGGAAGCAAACTAAAGATGCAGTTTCAGTCTTCAAGACATGATTTTTTAAAGCAGTAATCCAAACTATTCTACAGGGACACAGGGTTTTTGAAAATGGTCCCCAAGAGAGCAAAAATAATATCTTGTGATATGCAGTAAATCAAAACTTCAGATTAAAAAAGCACTTGTAAAACGTCTGTAAACACTGTAAAGTTTAGATGTATTACTGATTCCCCCTTATTCTACTCTAGTTGGATATTTTTGGGTTTTATGACTAAAACATGTGTAACACAGCTTGTGAAAGCTAAAGGTCACTCTCTGTGTTGTTTCATTTTCACAGACTTGCTGACAAATACAATACCATATACAGCTTTAAATATTCCATTAGAAGTGACAGAAGGAAAGGTTAACAAAAGCATTTTAGAAATAAATAATGTAGAAACTAGCAACATTCTTTCTCTATATGTCAAAAACTGTAAAGGCCAATGTACATTTTAGCTTACTTTACACTTCTGCTTCTTTTAAGTTTTAAATTTCTTGTTTTCACTTAGTTTTTGATTATTTGTCTACATTCTAAAATCTGCTCATGTTAAGGTCTATTCTTGCTATGGATAACAGAAATTGGGAGACCAAGTTATCAATGTGTATTGGCTCTCTCACTATATGTCTCCCCTATTAAAAGAAAAGAACCCAATGTCTCTAGAAGGAACCCCTCAAAGCAAAAGACTGAGCTACGTTTCCATGAAAGTTAATTAAACCTCTTCACATAAATGTTTGCTTGAGTAACAACATTTTTCTCTCTCTTCAAGGGTTTCTAATCCTTAGAAGGCTCTTATCTATTAATTGATTCAATTTATATAAATTCTGTGTTGATATTTTATTTAATACTTCCCATTTTTTCCCAAACATTTTCATTTGTTTTCCACGTAAAATGTTAGAGGCATACCTAAATTCCTGCTTTTACTTTTGGCATGAAACCACTTTTACCAGGATTAAGTCATCAACAATTTCTATTTACACTTTATGCTTAAGTGCTGAAAATTATCTTTTAAATAAATAAGACATCTCTAAATTACGTATTTATTTTGTTATGTTCACATATAGCCATTACTGATATTTGTAAGTCTTGGACAGAATTTCTTTAGGGATTGAAAAGTTAAACAGTCCCTGATTAAAATATATTTCTTAAAATATCATTTAAAATATTTTGTAAAACCCTTGATTAATAAACATTCTTGGTGATTTTTTTCAAATTAATTATACATGTTACATCTAACCTACTGTCTTAGTTATCTATTGCTACAGTAACAAAAATACCACAAGTGGGTGGTTTTAACAAACAGAAACTTATTTTCTCACACTTAGGCGGCTAGAAGTCTGAACTCAGGTGCTTGGTCTAGAGGAAGATTTTCTCTGTCAGCTCTGTAGGAAGGTTCTTGTCTCTTCAGCTTCTGCTTCCTGGTTCCTTGGAGATCTCCATATGTTTTGGCATCTATCTGACCCCCACCTCTCCTCTGCTCAATTGTTTAATCTCTTTTATGTCTCAAAAGTAGTCGACTCAAGATATACTCTACACTAATCATGCCTCATTAACATAACAAAGGCAACATCCCCAAATGGGATTATAACCAGAGACACAGAGATTAGAATTTACAACACATATTTTTTGGGGACATAATTCAATCATAACACCTGCTTTGAATTGAGGCAAATAACTGATATGTAATTTTAAATTCAGAACTACATCATCATAATTTAAGTAGCATTTATTTTTTAGATTTTATATTAAGAATGTATAGTTGTGTCTTTATAATTTTTACTTCATCTGGTTATCAGTCACATGGTATGTTTTCTTCAGAATTTTTATAATTTATCATTTTTTTTTAATTAAAATTTTTCTCTTAATATTCTCCAGTAGGTGGAGTAATATGGCAAAGTGAGCAATTACTTTCATTTATCTCCCAGCAACTAACCCAGTGAACAATGCAAAAACAAACAAACAAATAAAACAGACTGAGATATCTCAGAACTCTGGACGGTAGCTGAGTTGCTAGAGAGTTGAGTTTAGTTCAGAAATAGAGGAGAGGAGGATAGGGGGCACCACAGAAGTTGGGAGAACCTATCCACTAACATCTGGAGCACTCACTCACCACAGCCATTTTGGGACAGGGTCAGGCAACACCCCGAACAAAGAACACAAAATGAGAGCTAATTGAGGAAGGTGTAGCCTGGTTTTTAAGGCTGTATAAACTGGCCTTGGGAGTTCGCAGGTCATGCAATTGGAAGGAGGCGAAGGGAGACTGTGGCACTCAGAGAGAATACTGTTGAATCTCACCAAGATCCCAGATGGATGGGCACTAGTATTGTGAGGAACTGAAAAGGCAACAGGACAAGGTAAAACTCCAGACAGGTAGCACAGAGGGAAAATGCTGACTCCCTGCCCAGAGGATATCATGGGAAAGCCTGTGCAGGGGCACTTGTGAAAGAAAGACGAGGAGCACTCCCCACCTTTGCCAAGGGAAGACAGAACACCGCCACTTACATCAGCATTTGCTGCCAGCTAAAATTCACCACACATGCATGTTGAACACCAGAGCTCAAGTACTCAGAACTCCTAAATTAGCACTGAAAAAACTTAAGAGTAAGAGTGCCCCCTAGTGGTTCTTAGGAGAATGTAGCAGAGTGAAATCAAGCAAGTATAACCAGAACATTTTCCAATGAAAATCAGAACAGAATTTAAACTATTAAAATAAAAAAGATATCAAAATGGCCCAAGTTTAACAACAACAAAAAATAGTAAAACACACAAAATCACAAGAGAAGAAGGACCAATCTAAAGGAAAATATAAAGAAGAGGATATTTCTCCTATGAAGACCAGGTTAATGCAAAAAGAATTAAAAAAAAATTTCCAACAATGGTGTTAAATATTTTCAAAGAAAAAAAGAGCACACAGAAAACAAAATAATAGAGATAAGGAAACAAGTGGAGGGAAAAAATGAAAGACTCAACAAGGAAATGAAAACATCAAAAAAAAAAAAAAAAGAAAAAAGAGAACTATTAGAACTGAAGAAGAAAGCAACTGAATTAGAAAAAGCAAGAGTAACACTCAACGACAGAGTTGAATAGACAAAAGATAGAATAAGAGAACCAGAAAATAATTGAACTTATCAAGTCTCAAGAAAAAGAAGAGAAAGGAACAAACAAAATCAAACAAAGATAAATGGAAATATGGGATTTGATTAAGATATCTAACATTAGAATGATTGGAATTCCAGAGCACCATTACAACAGAAAAGACAAAGAAAAAATTTTCCAAGCTATAATCAGCAAGAATTTCCCATACCTGGACAGAGAACCAAGCATACAAATACAAGAATCTACAGAATCACAATTTGAAGAAATATAAAAAGATCAACTCTACAACACATCTTAATAAAATTCAAAGACTCTAAAGACAAGGAGAGAATTCTGAAATTAGCAACAGAAAAACATAATAAAACATACCAAGTGTCCTTCATAAGAATCAGTGCAGGTTTCTCCCCTAGAAACTCTAGAAACCAGAAGACAATGGAGTGACATATATAAAATATTAAATGAAAACAATTGCCAAATAAGAATTATTTACACAGCAAAGTTATTCAAAAACAAGGGGGAAATCAAAACATCCCAAATAAACAGAAGCTCTGGGAATTTGCCACTACCAGACCAGCTCTGAAAGTATTAGACAAGGGAGTTTTCCAAATGGAAAGGCAAGAACATTAAACAAATACTCAAATCTATACACAGGGGGAAAGAAATAATAAGAAAGAGAAACTCCAAGAAATGCAACAACTCAAGTAATCATAGGGACCAAGTACATGATATTTTCAGGGAATAAACTCAATAATATTATCCCACAAACAATACAAACTCAAGATTGTAAAAAATTAGTACAAAACAAATCTATTAGATATAGGATGCACAATGATATTAATGGAAACTCACCAACAAAAAATGGGAGAGGGAGGAGCATATCAAGAATAGATTTAATACGTTAAGATTGTATGTTAACTGTTGTTCATATGTTAAATGTTGTTGCAGTTGTAAGTCGTATGATGTAATATATGTGATAACCACTAAGAAATCACTCAGAAAAAATGCACAAATGAAAAGAACAAAGAAAGCAAAAAAGACTCACCGGAAGAAAGCAATCAAATACAAACAAAGACAGAAAAATAAGAATAAAAACCAAAGAAGATACAAAACACTCAAAAAACAAATAGCAAAATGAATGAGGTAGACATTTTGTTTTCAGTAATAACCTTAAGTGTAAATGGTCTAAATGGCCCTTACAAAAGGCAGAGAGTAGCAGAATGGATACAAAAACATAATCCACCCTTTGCTGTCTTCAAGAAATTCACCTTAGACATAAGAACACAAACAGACTTAAAATTATGGAGAATTTTTTTTCACACAACCAGTAAACAAAAAAGAGCAGGATGGCAATACTGATACCAGATAAAATAGACTTTAAATCAAAATCTATTAGAACAGACAAAGAAGGACATTACGTAATAATAAAAAAGTCAATCCAACAAGAAGATAAATATATATGCAGCTAACAGCAATGCTCCAAAATATATGAAACAAATACTGACTAATATGAAAGGAGAAATAGACAACTCCACAATAACAGAGAGGACTTCAACACACCACTTACAATTCTAGATAGAATATCTAAAAAGAAGATCAATAAGGACACTGAGAATTTAAATAAAACCCTAAGCCAATTGGATCTAATGAACATATACAGAATACTTCACCCAGCCTCAGAAAAATACCCATTCTTCTTAAGTGGATGTGGATCATTTTCCAGAATAGACTATATGATAGGACACAAAACATGTCTCAATATATATAAAAAGATTGAAATCATATGAAACTTCTTCTCTGATCATAAGAGTATGAAGCTAGAAATCAACAACAGGAAAAATAAGGAAAAAAAGTAAACACATGGAAACTAAATAATACGCTACTGAGAAACTATTGGATTATAGAAGAAATCAAAAGTGAAATTTAAAAAATTCTTTCAAATGAATGAAAATGAAAACACAACATATCAAAAGCTTAGGAAACAGCAAAAGGAGTGCTCAGAGGTAAAGTCATAGTGGTAAATTTCTACATTACAATACAAGAAAGATCCAAAAGCAGTAATTTAAACCAATAACTTGAACAAATTGAAAAGGAAGAGCAAAAGAAACCAAAGCTACCAGAAAAAAAGAAATAATAAAGATCAGGGCAGAAATCAACGAAATAGAAAATAGGAAAACAATATAACCACTCCTCACTTATCAACATTGTTAGGTTCCAAAGACCAGGTCATTATGCAAAAATTATCATTATGCAAAAAAGGAGGCTGATCACATCAGATCACAAAATATTATGTGGGACACACATGTCCATCTGGACCTGAGAGGTACAGAAGTAGGTGGGGGCTATTTTCCCACTTGTCATGAAAGGTTTACTGTCAGATGTACATCATTAATGCTCAAAATAATCCAATAGTAGATTTTTTGTTACTATTGCTGTAAATACGAAATGTCAGATGAAGAGATAGTTGATAAGTGAGGAGTAGGTGTAGAAAGAATTAACAAAACCAGAAGTTGGTTCTTTGAAAGGCTCAATAAAATAGATAAACCACTGGCTAGACTGACAAAAGAAAAAATAAACCCAGAACAGGCAAATAATCAAATTAAGAAATGAAAGTGGAGACATTACAATTGATCCAACCAAGATAAAGAAGATCATAACAGATTACTATGAAAAACTGTACTCCAACAAATTTGAAAACCTAGATGAAATGGAAAAATTCCTAGAAACACACTACCTACCTAACCTAACAGAAACAAAAGAACAAAATCTAAACAGACCATTACAAAAGAAGAGATTGAAGGTGTCATCAAAAAACTGCCAAAGACAACAATGCAAAAAGTCCAGGACCAGAAGTTTACACTGGACAATTCTGCCAAACATTTAAAGAAGATTTGACACCAATTCTACTCAATCTCTTCAAAAACATAGAAGAGGAAGGAACACTACCAAACTCTTTCTATGAAGCCAGCATAACCCTGATACCTAAACTAGGCAAAGACATCACAAAAGAAGAAAATTACAGATCAATGACCCTCATAAATACAGATACAAAAATTTTCAACAAAATCCTAGCCAATGGAATTCAGCAACATAAAAAAGACCTCATACACAATGATCAAGTAATATTCATACCAGGATTACAAAAATGTTTCAACATTAGAAAATCAGTCAACGTAATTCACTACATAAATAAAACAAAGGGAAAAAAATATGATCATATCAATTGATGCAGAAAAGACATTTGATAAAATTCAACACTCTTTCCTGATAAAAACCCTCTGCAAAATAGGAACAGAGGAGAAATTTCTCAACATAAACAAGGGCATATATGAAAAACCAACAGAAAATAAAAATACTATATTCAATGGAGAAAGACCGAGAGCCTTCCCTTAGAGAACCAGAATGAAACAAATATGCCCATCATCACCACTATTATTCAATATTGTACTGGAAGTCCTAGCCAGAGCAATAAGGCAAGAAAGGGAAAGAAATGTATCCAAATCAGAAAGGAAGAAGTAAAACTATCTCTATTTGCAAATGACATGATCCTATACATAGAAGATCCTAAAGATCACACACACACACACACACACACACACACACACAAAACCTGCTGTAGCTAACTGAAGGATTCAGCAATGTTGCAGGATGTAAGATCAACACACAAAAACCAGTGGGATTCCTTTACACTATCAAAGAGTAAACTGAAATCAAGAAAAAAGGAAATTAAGAAAATAATACAATTTAAATTGCCCCCAAAACTATAAAATACCTAGGAATTAATCTAACTAAGGACATAAAAGTCTTATACAATGAAAATTATAAAACACTACTTCAGAATAATAAAAGAGACCAACAAAAAAATGGAAAGACATTTTGTGCTCATGGGTTGGAAGACTTAATACACTGAAAATGTCTGTTTGACCTAAAGCAAAATCTACAGATACAATGCAATCTTGATAAAAATCCCAACAATGTTTTTTACTGAAATGGAAAAATAATTAACCTACTTCATATGGAAATGAAATAAACTCCAAATAACTGAAACAATATTGAAGAAAAGAACAAAGCAGGAGGTCTCTCATTTCCCTATATCAAAACATACTATATGGCCACTGTAATCAAAACAGGCTGGTATTGGTTCAACAATAGACACACAGACTAGTGAAACAGTATTGAGAATGCAGAAATAAACCCAACCATCTATGAACAACTGATTTTCAACAGGGTATCAAATCCATTCAATGGGGAAAAAAAGTCTCTTTAATAAATGGTACTGACAAAACTGGATAACCTCTTGCAGAAAGATGAAACAGGAACCATACTTCATACCATACGCAAAAACTAAGTCAAAATAGATCAAAGATCTAAAGGTTAAACCTAAAACTATAAAATTCCTCAAAGAAAACATAGGGAAAAAACTATGGGACCTAACCCTTTGTAAAAATAGGATAACAAACATATAACAAATGTATGAATAGAAGAAGACAAAATAGATACATGAGACCTTATAAAAATCAAAAATGAATGCTCAGCAAAAGACATTATCAAGAGAGTAAAAACAGAACTTAAGGTTTGGGAAAAATCTTTGGAAATAACGTCTCAGATAAGGCTCTAATCTCCAAAATTTATAGAAAACTTCAACAACTCAAGAACAAAAAGAGGAATAATGCAGTTATAGAATGAGCGAAGGTCAAAAACAGAACCTTCACCAAAGAAGACATACAAGCAGCCAACAAACATGAAAAGATGTTCATGATCATTTGCTATTAGAGAGATGCAAATCAAAACTACCATGAGGTACAATCTCACCCTTGCAAACATGACAACGGTTAAAAAACCAGAAAACAACAAATGTTGGTGAGGATGTGGGGAGATTGAAATCCTTTTCCATTGCTGGTGGGACTGTAAAATCGTACAATCATTCTGAAAAACAGTATGACACTTCCTCAGTAAAACTAGAAATAGAACTGCCCTGTGATTCTCCAATCCCACTCCTAGGAATATACCCTAGACACCTAAAAATAGTGACATGAACAGGTACATGTACTTCTATGTTTATTGGGAGCCCTGGTGGTGCAGTGGTTAAGAGCTTGGCTGCTAACCAAAAGGTCAGCAGTTCTAATCTACCAGCCAATCCTTGGAAACACTATGGAGCAGTTCTACTCTGTCCTGTAGGGTCAATATGAGTCACAGTTAACTCAATGGCAATTTTTTTTTTGTTTGTTTGTTTTTAATATTCATTGGCGCTTTATTCACAATAGCAAATAAATGGAAACAACAGAAGTACCCATCAGTGGATGAATGGATAAGCAATATGTGGTACATATATACAATGGAATACTACAAAACCATAAAGAACAATGATGAGTTCGTGAAAATGTATTATAACATGGTTGGACCTGGATGGCATAATGATAGATGAAATAAGTTAAGCACATAAGGATGAATATGATACAATCCCTCTTTTATAAGAAGACAAGCATAGACATATATAAAGAGACCAATGATCAGTGGTGATTATCAGAGGAAGGAGGGGAAGAAGGAAGAAGCATCCTTTAGATTGTAAACACTTGTTATTTTTGGTGATGGAAAAAATGGCACCAAATATGGGTCCAGGGAGCACAGTGTAACTAAAGTAAATAATGCTGCTGAGAAGCACTCATGTGAAAAGGATGCCTTTATCAAAGAATTTAACATATATAAAAGGGCAACAAATCCAACAAAGTATAAACAATGAGTCTAGGATCACATAAGGATGGATATAGACATATATGTATATGGGTAGCATTATGGATTTAATTGTATTGTCCAAAAATGTGTGTCAACTTGATTCCCAGTATTGTGACTGTCCACTATTTTGCCATCTGACATGATTTCCTGTGCGTTGTGAATCCTACCTCTGTGATGTTAATGATATGTGGTTAGCAGCAGTTATGTTGGTGAGGCAGGACTCAATCTACAAGATTAGATTTTGTCTAAAGCCAATCTCTTCTGAGATATAAAAGAGAGAAGAGAGCAGAGAGACATGAGGACCTCATACCACCAAGAAAGCAGTGCCAGGAGTAGAGCGTGTCCTTTGGACCCAGGTTCCCTGCACTGAGAAGCTCCTAGTCTAGGGGAAGATTGATGACAAGGACCTTCCTCCAGAGCTGACAGAGAGAATGACTTACCCTGGAGCTGACACCCTGAATTCGGACTTCCAGCACACTAGACTGTGAGAGAATAAACTTCTGTTTATTGAAGCCACCCACTTGTGGTATTTCTGCTATAGCAGCCCTAGATGACTAAAACAGGTAGGTACAGGTGCACACATATGTGAGAACAGATAGAAGTATCTACACGTACATATAAATACAGATATGTGTAGGAAGACACACATAGTCACTGAAGGCACAACTACAGATACTCCTCAGACATAACCAAATACCTTCCGAGATCGGTTTTCTGGGTTTGAAGGCTTAGGACAGTAGTCTCATGGGACAACTCAGTTAATTGGCATAATATAGCTCATAAAGTTCATGTTCTGCATCCTAGTTAAGTGAGTAGCATCTGAGGTTTTAAAAGCTTGCGAGCAGCCACCTAAGATACAACTATTGGCCTCTACTCATCAGGAGCAAAAGATTAAGAAGGTAACCAAAATCATAGAGAAGAAACAAGTATACAAGCCTGATTGCCTACATGAGCCACTACATAGACCTCAACTATCCTGAGACCAGAAGAAATAGATGGTGCCAGGTTACCACCACTGACCATTCTGACCAGGGCCTAAAAGATGATCCTGGTTAGAATAAGGGAAGAATGCAGAACAAAACTCAATTTTTTAAAAATGGTCAGACCAACTGGACCACCTGGGACCAAAGGACTTCTTGAGACTATTGCCCTGAGACATCTAAGCCTTGAACCAAAACTATCCCGAGATCATCTTCTAATAGAAAAGCAGAGTAACTCACAAAATAAAGGGTATTACCCATTAGATCAGTGCTCTACTAAAAAACATCTGTATGTGTCCAAAAGTTTAATATTAATTCACAGCAAAAATGAGAAGATAAGGGGCCAGGAAAACAAGAGTACGGGAAATGGAACAACAAGAACACAATTAATAAGAATGTTAACACAATGTGAAAAATGTAACTAATGCCATTGATCAATTTGTGTAAAAACTGTCAAAGGGGAACCTAACTTGCTGTGTAAACTTTCACCAAAAAACCTAATAAAATGTTATTAAAAATATATAAATTCTCCAATAACAAAAGATAATTATCTGCTCTGTAACTTGAAAATAAAACTGATAAAATGAAATAGTGGCTTTTATTTTTTTACCAGTTCAATTAAGTACTTTCTAGTCACAAATCACTAGATCATAATTGAGTCTTTTTTTTTAAAAAAAAGATACAAAATACTAAATTTAATTCTTATGTAATTGTATTACCAAACGTAATGATAACATGTAATAGAGGTAATTTATGTAAATCCCTTACTCTGGTATAACCTTCTTAGAGGTGTGACAAACTGGAAAAAAATGGAGATATGAAGACTTTTTAGTTTTGTTTCCTCCAATTTTATTGTTTTATTTTAAGTGTATAAGGGCTCACCATAATATAAATGTTGTGTTATAAATAGACTAGTGAAAAGCTACTTTGTATTATTTCTATACTAAAGTAGTTTTGAATAAATGAGTAAATAACCTTATAAAATATACTGATAAAACAATTTAAGTAAAGGCAAGATTCAATTGCTAACCTGGCACCTGCTTTCCCAGATAATCTATTAAACTAACACTTTGATGTGTAATTGTTCACAATGTATAAATAACAACAACAACAACAAACCCATTGCCTTGAGTTGATTCCGATTCATAGTGACCCTATAGGACAGAGTAGAATTGCCCCATAGAATTTCCAAGGAGCACCTGGTGGATTCAAACTGCCGACCTTTTGGTTAGCAGCTGTAGCTCTTAACGACTATGCCACCAGGGTTTCCATATAAATAATAATTCCTGTACTTTGTTAAATTTATACATATGCAAGTCCCCTTTTCATAGTATTCAAGAGCATTATTGATAACAAAATCCCTTAACCATAAAATAAGAACCACACTTATATTTAACCGAGAGGAAAAACTTTCAGATATTAGAGAACACAGGACATCTTTAGAGGTTTCTTCCCTACTACAGCACAGTTTCCTACAGGCCACAACTCTCTTGCAACAGAGTGACACATTCTTTTTGCCATATGAAGCTTCTGGTTCCCTGTGTTTTCTGCCAACTTCACATTCCTTGTCTTCTGTAGCCTGAGATGGGCCACACAGTTGGAAATATGATAAATTTAAAAAATTACCCAATCCTAATTTTTCTGATTACTTAATGTGAAAGCAAAGAAATGTGTGCCATTATTTGGGGCAACCTATGGTTTTTAGTAGTTAGAGCCTGTGATAAACATAAAAAGTTTGAACAAACCATATCTGTTAATACTCAAAGCACAGGAAAAAAAAAAAAACAGTTGGTCTGATTAGACAAAGTTCCATGTGACAGAGTTTCTCCTCAGTTACAATTTTTTTTTTCTTTTTTCCTCAGGCTACTTTTCTGAAAAGGAGTGTTTTTTTAAAATATCTACTTGATGTTGTGATGGACAGTAGAAGGTGAGGACATCATAACAATATTTATTTTACTAGCATGTTGATGTTTCTTCACATGTGAAGTTTTTTTTTTTCCAGCTTTCAATCAACTGGGAAAAAAACTGTGAATGAGAATGCTTTAAGCAATATAAAAAATAAAAATAAACTTCGATTAAAAATACATTGCTATTTTTCTGAATAAATCTATTTTTATTTAAAGTAAGCATTTTGGCAAATAGCAAGAAAAAACACATTTGAACTCTTAATATATTTAGTTTTCTTAAATTAAATGACATAGGATCTTTCAAGAGTGCTGAGAATTGTGTGTATTTCCATTAGCACAAAAGAAATTTTAAGAGTAAAACTTTACACATATACATACACATACACACACACCAACCAACCTTGACATTAGATTTGTATATGACTTCAGATTTGTTCTGTCTTTCTAGCTGAATGAGATAGAAATTTATGCAGAACATTCAATGCAAATATTTCTCTTTTTATTGTTTCTTATAGTGCTATATACCATGGAAGTTAGTCTTCCATATCTGATATCTTACATGTAAAAAGCACACCAAATTCCTCAAAGCGTACCAGGAGAATATCTCCCAAGTCCTTAACTCGGTCATGGAACCTAGTCAGCGAGCTGCTGCAGGTTTTGACAGCTGTTCCTGGCTGTAGCTCTGCTGTGTGCACAGGGGCTATACCTCTCTCAGGATGCCAAGCAGCAGAGCAGCAGGGTGCTGATGGCAGTTAGCGCTATGACAGTAAGCCAGCTTGGTACATTTCCCTAGTTGGAAGGCTACTGCCTTCGAAGTTAGCTTTGGGTACTGCTGTCTCTTGTGTTCACAAGAAAACTACAGCCAAATGCCTTGCCTGCCCATCTGTGCCACGTTAGACATCTGGACAAGCTTGGCCCTTGTACGCACATCAGTGTGACGACTTGCAGATTTGTTCTGCCAGCTTTCACAGGCCACTCACTCAAGATATGGTTCTCAAAGAAAAGACTTTATATTTGTATTTCTAAGAAACACTTTTTTTCCTTTGGATTTTGACTCATAAATTGTGTACATTACAAGAGCTTAAGGAGACATCTATTGTAGTGACCTTTTGGGAGTCTATTGACCGAAAATGTCCTTTTTACTCAATTTACTGATATGTAAATACCTTTCCTTCTCTATTACACTAATTGTTGCAAACAGTTATATCATTAGACTCATTTTCTATAGATGTTAACAAATTATACAACATAATTTCAAGTAGAAATTTATTGGGATGAAATTTCTGCCCCTAAGACATTTTTATGCAAGCTTACCAAAAGATTTTTAAAAGAAAACATATGTGTTTACATGAATATTTTCACTTTAAGGTGTATTGTATTCTATCTCCTCTACCCGTAATACCTTTTTCCAGTCCTACCTTTGCACCAGCCACCACAACCGGTATCACTACTTCCCTAACACTTCTCTGCTAAGAGAAAGTCAACAGTAACTTCCAATTTGCCAGTACTCATCTGATTCAGAAGCACTTGATATAGTCGACCACACCCTCTACTTTGAAACTTTTTTTTTCTTACCTTCTATGACACTTCAAGGGGCCCTGGTGGTGCAGTGGTTAAGTGCTATGGCTGCTAACCAATAGGTCAGCAGTTCGAATCCACCTGTCACTCCTCGGAAACCCTATGGGGGCGGTTCTGATCTGTTAAAAAGGTCACTATGAGTCTGAACCAACTGGAAGGCAACGAGTGTGACGCTCCAAACAATTTGTTTTATTTTACCTTCTTGAACCTTTCTTAGTCTATTCTCCTGATTCCTTTCCTCCACTTCATACACTTAGAGGTTGGCATTTCTCAATGTTCTATCTTCATCCCTTTTACTACCTCACTTGTCGTAGGATTTCACACTCTCTACAATTTCTCTGCAATTCTTACACATACTAAACTCAGGTCATAGGTAACTACAGACTAAACATGCCAGATACAGGCATGCACCATGTCTTTCCTCATTTAAAAATATTTTTTGAACGATGCTTTTGTATAATTTTGTATAATTTTGTATAATTTTTGTATAATTTTGTATAATTCTTAGTTATCTCATTCTTTTATGTATTTGTTTTCTATTGCTTCTGTAACAAATTACCACAACCATAGTGGTTTAAAACAAATTTATTACACTGCAGAATCTAATAATTCTGTTGTTTAGAAGTCCAAAATGGTTCTCACTGGACTAAAATTAAGACTTCTTCTTGGCAGGATTACATTCCTTTCTGGAGGCTCTAGGGGAGAATTGGTTTATTTGCTCTTTTTTAGATCCTAGAGGAAGCTTACATTCATTGGCTGGTGGGTCTCTTCTTCCAGTTTCAAAGCTAATAACAGCATATCAAGTCCTCCTCACATCGTATCTTTCTGATTGATAATAATTATAAATGAGCTAGATACTGTATCAAGGGAATGAAGGGGGAAGAATAAAAGTTCCTGAATAGAACAGGAAGGTTCATGATACAGGCTGTTTCTTCATAGTTCTGATGCTTGGCATAATTTTGTCTATGCACAACTTTATAAAATTAGAAGTTATAGTGATACAGTGTGCATTAGATGTATATATTACATACGTGTGTGAGAGAAAATTATGTTCAATTAGAAAAAGTTTATTTAGAGTTCACTCTGTTTAAAATACTTGCTAAGAATTTCAGTAGATGCCAATATGAGTAACACACAGCCATGTTCTGTCCCCAAGGGGGAAGAGAGAGACAGAACAATGAAACCCCAGGGGAGTAAATGATAAGGGCAATTGCTCTACAAAAACAGTGCCCTTCTCAGAAGAGTAAAATATGTGGCAGTGCTTTCGGCCTTTAATCTTCCCAAGTCTCTCACAGGCAAAGAAACAGAAGAATCCTTGGGTCCATATGTTGCTTTTATCTTCTGATTCATCTTGGTTGCTTTCTTATCTTGTATTCTCAGTCTATTAACAAGAATCTTCCTGGTATTGGGACTAAGGTCCCATGTTGTTGTTTTAACTTTGACATTAGATTTCTGCCCCTAAATTCTAGTTTCATAGTTGTTCTCCCAGCCATTCAGAGTTTGTCTGCAGAAATATTACCCTCTAGAGTATTACCTATTTGTAACATCCAGGTATATTATTTCCCGTAACATTAGTCACTTTTATCAAATGCAATCAGCAGGTATCGTAATGAGTGTACAAACCTTTGTGAAGTGCTAGATATAAAGACATGGCAGTCCCTGACCTGAAGGAGTCTACAACTGAATTGGGTCAGTGAGACATATGTATACAAAAAGGAATGAAATGCAAGATAACAAAAAAAAAGTATCAGTTGGGATGTAGCTTTCAACACTTCTAGGAGAGAATCGTTTTATTAATTGGATACTAGCGCCTAATACAAATTATCCTTTAATTTTAAATGAATGAATTAAATGAAAATAACTGGGCACATTTTCCAACTATAAATATTGTAAATATTGTAAATATTGTAAATATCTCTAAAGAGGGAGAGATAATGTCTACTGTGAGTGTCAGGGAAGCTTTATGTTGCATATTCACTTTCAAGGACCAGAATTATATTAATTGAAAACAAAGTATTAAAAAAAAAAAAAGTTGCCTTGGAGTCAGTTCTGACTCATGGTGCCCCCAGATGTGTCAGAGTAGAACTGTTATCCATAGGATTTTCAATGGCTGACTTTTCAGAGGTAGATCTCCAGGTCTTTCTTCCAAGGCACCTCTGGGTGGACTCAAACTTCCAAACTTTCAGTTGGCAGCTGAGCATTTTAATGGTTTGTTCCACCTAAGAACTCCCAACAAAGTACATGCAGGGGTAAAAGTGAACCAAAGCAGGATTATAGGAATGAATAGGATTTATTAAGAAGTTAAGCAGATGGAGTGAAAGGACAGTGAATTAAAAAAAAAAAAATAGCAATAATGTCAGAAGATTGGGTTTTTCTTGCTCTGCTAGGTGGTTAATTTGAGCAAGTAATTTGACAACCAAAGTTCAGTATATGAAGATGTCTGGTTAAAACTCACTGCTTTCAAGTCGGTTCTGACTCATAGAGAGTCTGTAGGATACAGTAGAACTGCATTATAGGGTTTCCAAGGCTGTAAATATTTAAGGAAGCAGACTGCCACATCTTTTTCCCACAGAGCAGCTGGTGGGTTTGAACCACTGGCCTTTCAGTTTGCAGGCAAGTGCTTGAACCACTGTGCCACCAGAACTCCTTGTTGGTGGTCAGGTAGTAGTTTCTAATCTATAGTTCATACAGGTATTATGGAGAGTGAATGAATTTCTATGTAAAAGAGATTGTGAGCTGTGAAACTCAAAATAATTTTTATATAATAAATTCTCCTTGTAGAATTATGACATAAAAATGAAAAGATAGATTTGGACTAGATTTAATCCATTTAGATTATGAGTACTTCAGGAAGCCATTACATTTTAAAATATGAAAATGATATGGTTAAGGTGGTTTTGTTGCTGCTATTGTTTAAGGATAATTAACCTAGCAGAGGACTCTGGAAGTATTGGCCAAGGTAAAATATTTGAATAAAAACCACTAGTTAAGTTGTCCTTGCAGTAATCTTGGAGTCAGATAATAAATACCTGTCATGTTATTAGATGTGATGAATTTGTGAAATATGGAAGGAAAAAATATATAAGATTTTAATAGTCTTTTGCACCCAAGGGCTGTTGGTGTTGTTGGTTGCCATAGGGTAAATTCCGACTCGTGTGCAGAGTAGAACTGCTCTATAGGGTTTTCGGGGCTGTGACCTTTTAGAAGCAGATCTCCAGGCCTGTCATCTCTGAGTGGGTTTGAACCACCAAAATTTCAGCTAGTAGTGGAGCACTTAACCAGTTGCATCACCCAGGGACTCCATGTAAGGGCTAGAAGAAGTGTGTAACTTAGACAATGGTGATTTGTGATGAGTGACTGAGACAATAAGCAAGACTAAAAAAAAGATAAAAAAATCAAACCCATCACTGTCGAGTTGATTCTGACTCATAGTGATCCTACAGGATAGAGTAGAATGCTCCATAGGGCTCACATTTTGGTGAGCAGCCAAGCTCTTAACCTCTACTACGCCAACCGGGTCTGGGGAAGAAGTCAAGTGAGCCAGTTCATTTGTTTTGAAAAATTTAAGTTGAGATGGCAGAAAACTACAAAGGAAATATTAAGCAGATCCAAAAGAAAAAGAAGGTTAAAGCTGAGAGAAAGATAACCAGTAAAATACTGAGGATGATAGTCAAAGACATAATTTTAGTCTCAAGTTCTCCTAAGAAGAGCTGTACTGACCTATCTGTTTTCCTCATCGTTACTCTTGTTACACTTCTCCTGATGAAATTACTCTTCTCTCTCAGCATCGGACCCATTTGCTATGTTTTTTGTGATGCTCTTTACATTTTGTTTCAGATCCTACAAGTGAAATTGATAAATTTTAATTACAAGAATTTAGAGATTTCAGGATCATTCTGTTTTGTTGCTACCAAGAGAAAAAGCAGCAAGGGATCAAAGACATGCAGGGTAACGCTGAATGAATCAAATCAATTCAATGCATCACAGAGTAAAATCAACAGCCCAAGGTTCTTTGCCACTTAACTCTACAAGCTATAAAATTAAAATCCAAAACATGATCAAAGTACATTGTATAATCAATCAAGAATTCCAATATGATTATCAAAAAACACATCATGCTCTAGCCAAGTACAAGGTTTATCCAAATTATATTAGACAATCTCAGATAACTACTTGTCCTTTTTCTTTTTTCAGTTTTTTAAATTTACTCTCACGTTTGTTTTTCACATTGGCAATACAGATTTTGAATGCGGAAAATTATTTTTTATTAAAAAATAAAAAAACAAACAATGACAATAACAAAAACTTTAAGACCTTATTAAATAGCAAGTGTTTATAAAATTGCAAACTCTAGTTCTTTCTGGATTTGTGTTTATTGCTGCAGTTTTCTTCACTGAGTCATCTACAAGGTCAACTTCCAAAATGTTCCTGATTGAAATCTTAATATTATTATGAGGGCTTAAACTGCAGTTTTTACACAGAATCAGTGCTCTAAATTCTTAGAGAGTATTAAACCAACAGACAGGAATTGAGTCTTTAGGCAAAAGAGAAAAATCAGGTGTATTTTTTTTTTTATAATTGAAACCTTAATAATTATAATGATAATTACAAAATGATGATGATTTAAATACTCACTAGAGCTAGAGCGGACAACAATAATACATATCAAAAATACTTTTATAATGGCATTTTAAAATTATGCAAATCAAGGGTCATAGAACTTCTTAAAGTAATTTTATTTAATTTAATGAATTTTTTACTTCTTTTGATAAAAATAAGATAGTTCACATCTACTAAATAAGATTTTGAAACTAATTCAAGCGTTTTATTATTTGTCATAGGCTGGCTGCCCAGAAAGCAGTCTGAGACATGGATTGGTGTACGGGAGGTTTATTGGGTTTATTGAAAGTGCTCTTGGAATTGACAGCTGTGGAAGAAGGAGAGAGACGAAGCAGGACTGGAAGGAAGTTGGGCTGTAATGCAATCTCAAATAAGACTTCAGACAATCCATTGAGATTGAAGCATGGATGGTCCTTTAGTGTTACTCCCATCTAAAAGGTAAGTAAGACCTTTGTATCCTTCATCAGTCATTGAATGTGGGCTGCCCCGGAAAGGGAAATGACACTTACTGATGTGACAGCTTTCTACGAACGCAACGTGAAGATGGCAGACAGCTAAGTACTGTCTGCCAGCAGCACTCCCTGCAGCTGAGAATATAAGTCCTTCATCATGAAGGGGAATCAGGGAAGCACATCCCAGAATCCACTAAAGCCTACCCCTTGGCTGCTGCAATACCTGTTTTTGTAAGTTCTGGGAGGAGCTTCTCCCAGGGGTTTTTAGTGAGCATAGTTCCCTTGGGGAAACTTATAAGAGAAAGTCAGAGGGGAGGTGTCCACCTCAAGAACAAAATCCTATGTGAGATATTTAAGGTATTACGGAATTACAAAGACTTTACCTGGTAGGCTTCATGGGTAAAGCTGCTCTTCCCGCACCGGACTTTTTGCACAGCCAGTTCTTTGCAGTTTCTGTAGGGATTTGCACTCCAGGACTCAGGCCCACCTGGCACAGTATGCGTTTATGCTTATCTGCATTTCTAGCCCAGGGGCCTCCATTTGGAGGCCTCCTTGTTAGAGGCCCTGGACTGAGGCCATCCCCTAGCATCTCTGCTGAGGCTTGTTTATGCTTGTGTGAGGAAAGAGAACTTGAAGACACTTATCCCCTCTCTGACTCAGTACTCAGTACTTTTTCACTTCTAGACCTTTCCCCTTTCCCTCTCCCCTGCCCCTAGGTGCACAAAACTACAGGAACCTTTTATATGGGCTCCCTCAACAATGAGACACATCTGCACTGATCCACCTGACCCTTGCCCAGCACTGTTGCATGAGGAAGTATGGAACATTGGGGGAGCTGGCACTTTCTCCTGCTTCTTGTTGTCTGGTACACTGGAGTTGATTCTGACTCATAGTGGCCCCATTTAACAAAGTAGAACTACCCCATAGGGTTTTCTTAGCTGTAATCTTTACAGTAGCAGATCACCAGGTCTTTCTCCCACAAAGCCACTGAGTGGGTTCAAACCACCAGCTTTTCAGTTAGTAGCCAAGCACTTAACCATTATGCTATCAGGGCTCCTTTTCTCCTGCTTAGCCTCTTGCTTGTGCTATAAAAAACCAAAAACCAAATCCATTGCCATCAAGTCTTTTCCAACTCATAGCAACCCTATAGGACAGAGTAAAACTGCCCAGTAGAGTTTCTAAGGAGTAGCTAGTGGATTTAACCTGTCAACCTTTTGGTTAACAGCTGAGCTCTTAACCACTATACCACCGGGGCTCCAAAGCAATAGGAAATTAAAGGCTTGACTTGTTACTTTAATTCTGGCTTGTCTTATTCAACTACTCTGACAGCTGACAGCTCACCTCTCTCAGTTCAGCTCTTTACAATCTTAGGTTTTCTTTCTCTCTTTAGTGGCCCAAAGTGGGAGAAGTGCTAGCGCAACATAGGTAGACACCTTGCTTGTGCCTTCTGGCTCTCTTCATCCTCAATCCCAAATATAGAACTTTCATTTTAAGATAAATGACTGCTGGACCTTCTTGCGTTTATGACTTAGTGAGTCCAGCACAAACCAACATATGAGCGGCAATTTTAGCCTCAAATCTCACAGCCATTGTTTTTTTTTTTTTTTTTTTTGCTCATGGCCAGTCTCTCTGTCTCTATCAGAGCCTAGTGGCACAGCAAGTGCTGTTTTTCAAACAGTGTACAATTCTCCACTGAAAGTGTCATGGCCTTCCTCCAGAATCCTAGGGTTTGGCCTAGTAAATCTTCCATTGGAGCCTGCCCTAAACTCCATATGGTATCCTTTCCCATCATTGATACATGTAATACCACAGATGCAAGAGCTACTTGCACCATAGACTGGACCTGCTGCTAAGTGCTCTGCTGCTCTAGGACCCACACAAAGCTTAAAACCATTTGTGTCATCCATTCTATCATTTGGACAGCATTCCCAAGTATGGAATACTGCACTCTCAGAGTCTAAAGAGTCCTACCCTGTGATTTTCCTTTTTTTTTTGGACAGGGTACTTTGGCAGGGGTGTCCCAATATGCCCCAGACCACTGAATGCCTAAGAATTTTACAGATATACCAGGCCCCTGAATACTCAACATCTTATCACCCATCCTCTTAAGTACATGTCTCTTACCAAGGCCTCCAATGAACTAGCCTTTTACTTCTCATCTGGTTCAATTAGCACAATGTCATTGATAGAGTTGACCAGTGTGATATTCTGCAGGATTTCCAGGTTGTCCATGTCTCATGGGACTATATTATGACAGATGGTGGGAGTGATAACATAACCTGGGGGTATCCAAGTGAGTATAAACTGTCTGTGACAATTTTGTTCTGATAGAGAAAGAAAAATAAGTACATTCACAAATAATAATAATCTCATCCCATGTATGGGAGACCTGGTAATCTCTTCTGGCAAAGACATTCTATCTGTCACAATAGATACAATTGGATGATGTCTTAGTTATCTAGTGCTGCTGTAACAGAAATACCACAAGTGGATGGTTTTAATAAAGAGAAGTTTATTTCCTTACAGTAAAGTGGGCTAAAAGTCCAAATTCAAGGTGTCAGCTCCAGGGGAAGGCTTTCTCTCTCTCGGCCTTCTCATCAGTGTTCCCCCAGACTAGGAGCTTCTCAGCGCAGGGACGCCGGTCCAAAGGACGCACTCTGCTCCCGGCACTGCTTTCTTGTTGGTATGAGGTCCCCCTCTTCTCTCTGCTCACTTCTGTCTTTTATATCTCAAGAGATTGCCTCAGGACACAATCCAATCTTGTAGATTGAGTCCTGCCTCACTAACACAACTGCCACCCATCCTCCCTCATTAACATCATAGAGGCAGGATTTACAACATATAGGAAAATCACAAAATACCGGGAATCATGGCCCAGCCAAACTGATACACACATTTTTGGGGGGACATAATTCAATCCATGACAGTTGGGGTTGCTGTAGTCCATTGTCATTCTTCGGGATCCATCTCGTTTTGCGGGTGCCATATTGTTGAATCAAATGCTGGGAATCACCACTACTGCATAACTTAAATTTTCAGGGTGACACTAAATTCTGCCCTTCCTCATATGATGCAATATTATGATTTACTATTTTGGCCTTAGTGGGGTCTGTTTCAGAGGCTTCTACTTGGCCTTCCTTACCACAATTGACCTTACTTCATAGGCCAAGAAACCAATATTTGCGTTGTGCCAACTCCCAAATATATCTGTCTTAACTCAACATTTAAGGAACAGGAAAATGAATAGTGGGTGGCTTCATGAACCCACTGTGAGCTAGGGTTGGGTCAGAACTCCATTTATTATCTGCCCCCCCCCACCCCCGTACAAATCTCCACTCTAAGACATGACCCAGATGATACTTCAAGTCCCCAGGTATGAGTGTCAACTTAGACCATCTGTCCAACAGTCATGAAATATTTAACTGTTTCATTTCCCTAAAGTATGTCTGGAGTCCCTGGACAGTGCAAATGGTTAATATGCTCCTTGCTAACTGAAAGATTGGTTGTCAAAGTCTACCCAGAGGTGCTTTGGAAGAAAGTCCTTGCGATTTACTTCTAAAAATCAGTCCTTGAAGACTGTATGGAGTACAGCTCTCCTCTGACACATATGGGCTTTCTTGGTTACTTTATGATTGTCCAAATAAATACTCACGGGTCCCTTTGAGGAGGGATTAGCAAACTCATTGCCATAACTGCTTGCTGTTGAATGGTCCTTCCACTAGAGAACTTAGACTTCCATTCAGGCAATGATTTCTAGGTTCATTGGCACAGATCCAGATACTGGGCAAAATATTATAAATTTTTTTCTTTGGGGTGACTACTCTTAGACCCCGATCAACTATCTTCTATCTCTTTTAAATGTACAAATAGAACAGTACCCTTGTTGGCTGTCCAACCATTCTACCCTTAGGCAGGCCATGTTTTATTAACCAAAACTCTCCGTGGGTCAGTCCTCTCTCTCACCAACTGCTACCATGTGCTTGCCACTCATTACAGAAATTGTGTCCTGGCTTCTGATGACTAAGCATCATCACATAGCCTTAACATTTTGAGGTCCTACCATTTAGCCCAGCTCTATGAACCCTAAATTAGCAAAAAGAAAAAAAAAATAGTCACCATTGAACATTTTGGTGATGGTGGAACCCTTTTCATCAGCACATTACTAAATGCTGTGATAAGTATTGCATCATACAGGTTTTTCAGGTTTACATAGTATATCCACTCTAGCATGCCCACTTCTCTGAGCATTTGATCCCTTCTCCTATCATTTGCCATGGTAATTTTGACACTACTGTCTCACTTAGTATGGACCATAGCTTTTTGTATCTTTCTAGTAGCCACTCTAACAGCACATTTGTACCATTTCTAGGTCCTTTACAGAGTATTATATTTTGTATATCCCAATTTGATAAACTCTCTTTTATCCAATCTAATCATCTTCATCCTCAGAATGCAGTCACATGCTTCCTGTACAGCTTGTGCCAGTACAGACTGGCTATATCCTGCAGGTCCTTCGAGGTATAGTTCCCTTCTTATCAAGTTCAGTAAATCCACAGTCACCTTAAACTGAGACTTAACCCTAGTGATAAAGTGTGGGTACTGAGAGGCTCACATGCTGTCTTGCAGAGAAAAGGCCTCTATGTCATCTTAAAAAACTGGTGGAGGGGACAAGCCCTAAAGCGGGAAGTTTGGGTCACTTCTCCATTCTCAAAAGATTCAGGGGAATTTTTTTTTATTTTTTTATTTTATTGTACTTCAGGTGAAGGCTTACAGAACAAATAGTTTCTCATGAAACAGTAGTACACATGTTGTCTTATGACATTGGTTAACAACCCCACAACATATCAACCTTCTAACTTCTCAACCTTTTTTTTTTTTTTTTTTTTGGTGAAAATACACATAGCTAAAGATACACTGTTTCAAAAATTTCTACACACACACAGTTCAGTGACATTGACTGCACTCTTCCAATCGTGCTGTTATTCTCACTTGAGATGAAGGCTTACAGAACAAAATAGTTTCTCATTTAACAGTTACTACAAATGTTGCCCTATGACAATGATTAACAATCTCACAACACATCAACAATATTCTTAATCTTGTGTTCCCTATCACCAGCTTCCTTGTCCCCTTCTGCCTTCTGGCCCTTGTCACTGGACTCCTGTACCTCGTTAGTCTCATTTGGTTTTACAGGGCTGTCCACTCCCAGGCTGAACAGCGAACCTCGGAGGTAACTTCACCACTGAGCTAAAAGGGTATCTGGGGACCATATTCTCGAGGTTTCTCCAGTCTCCTTTAGGCCAGTAAATCTGGTCTTTTTTTTTTTGTGAGTTAGAACTATGCTCTACATCCTTTTCCAGCTCTGTCCAGAACCCTCTGTTGTGATCCTGGTCAAGATTCAGGGGAATTTGAGGTTACAAAACTTTGAGGTGTCCTTATCCAGTTTGGCAGGGCCACACTTTTTCCCCACCTGGGCCCTGATCCTGGCATAACAGATTTGCCAAGTTCCTTGGGGTTCTGTTACATTTATTCTTAAGTCCTGAGCTTTGTCCACAGCTTTCTGTATCCTCCTTTAAATGGAAGTGAAGATCTTTTTGTATACTAGTAAGGAGGGCTTCTGATTTTCATACTTAGCTTTAAATGCCAATTAATCACTCTCAGCTTTGTTGTCTGATTCCAGAGCATCAATTTACTAGAAAACAGTCACCTAACTCCAGAGTTCTTATACTTACTATTTCTGCCATAATTCTTCTATTCCTGATGCCTCATGCCAGCAGTACATTTTCTCATACTGGTAGCCCATCCCAATTTGTCGCCAATAAGATATTTAACAATTGCATTGTAGGCTTATACTCTACTTAGAATCAGCAATGAAAGTCTTACTGCCATCAGGGTGACAGATGATCCATTTTCAAAATTCCATCTTAATCTATGTCTCTTGGGCCACTTCTAGAACTAACTGTTATGGGTAACATTCCCTTAGAAGCAAACCCTGGGATATAAAATAGCATGGAGGAATTACAACTTACATAAACAAACACAAAAAAAAGGCAGTAGAACTAAAGTTGGACTGTGATACAGGTTCAAGAAAGACCTTAACAGATCCTATGGCGAGCTTTGATTCTGGGATGGTCCTTCAGATTTTTCCTGGGTTGGAATGAGTACTTTATAGCTTGCACTGATAATTCATTGGAAGCAAGTGTCCTTGGAAAAGAGGTGACTTTAGGTGAAGTGGCTTTCTTCGGGCAAGATAATTGCGAAGAGGTTTGACAACTGAGGGTTATTTGCCATCAGGACTCCCAGAAGCTGATCTATGAGCCTAAAGGAATATTTGCACTCTACATTCCAATGTAAATCAAGGGTTCAAACTCTCAATGCGCTATACTTTTTAATTAGGATTAATCACATGTTGGAATCATCAGAGCTTCATCTGATGACCTTCTTTCTATGTTTTCACTTCATCAAAGTCCATTCGCTCCTCAACCCATCGTATGTAGTTTCTGCCCAAAACATCTGTCCTGCCCTGTTTCCTACATACTGTTATTGTTGTTGTTAGGTACCATCAAGTTAGTTCCGACTCACAGCGACCCCATGTACAACAGAACGAAACACTGCCTTGTTCTGCACCATCCTCATGATTGTTGTTATGCTTGAGCCCATTGTTGCAGCCACTGTGTCAATCCATCTGTTTGAGGATCTTCTTCTTTTTTGATGACCCTCCACTTTACCAGGAATGATGTCCTTCTCCAGGGACTGGTCTTTCTTAATAACATGTTCAAAGTATATGAGATGAAGTCTCGCTGTCTTCCCTTCTAAGGAGCATTCTGAAGGTACTTCTTCCAAGACAGATTTGTTTGTTCTTTTGGAAGTCCATGATATATTCAATAATTTTCGCCAACACATAGAGTGGTTAAAATGATTAAATGAAGTGGTGTGTTAAAAATTCACAATGAAATTTTAAAAAATATGTGGAGAAACATATTATTGCTATTTACCTCTAACCTTATCTGTTCATATTCTTTACTGTTCTTGATTTTCTCTTAGAACACATTAGATGTCTCAACTAATAAAAAGCATGCCCTTGTATATACAGTTTTAGTTATTTTGAAAGGGCCTTTAATGATTTGGAATTAATATTTCATTTCTTTCAAGAGGACTCTAATAAATATAACTGAAATTTCTTTTCATTCTGATAATCGTTAATATCACAGTCACTGACAATGAAAATGGGGCCACTGATTTTACTTTCATGTGCATGAACTACTTTGTCTCCGATTATTAACCTGAATCCCCTCTTTGACCCCAGATGATTTACCATCAGTTGGGTATTTAGCATATTTGACACCTGGAGCAGGACTTTTTTTTAACATCCCACTTTTCTATATGACAAAATTATTTTCAGTAATAACCATGACATGCAATGAATAATAATAATGGCCAGAAAAGAAATGCTGACAGGAAAAAATTATTTTTATTGAACTTTACATATATAATCATTCCAATGAAAAGGGAAAAAATTAAAATAAATATGAAAGTACAAAAAAGTAAAAAAAAAAATGAATAATACTTTTCAATTATATTAGTGTATTTTTTGAAAATATGAAAAACTAACTTACATGTATGTATACACCCTCTCTTCACTTATTGACATGGTTAGTTTCCAAAGACCAGGTTGCTACACAAAAATGGCATTAGGCAAAAATGGAGGATGATCACATCAGATCACAAAATGGAGGATGACCACATCATTACATAATTGCCAAACCACTGAGAATCATAGTCCAGGCAAGTTAACATATAACCTTCACCATCACAGCTAGCATTACTCTCACCTCTCACCTAGGTGTTCATTACTACCAGACACATGTTAATGTGTAAAATAGTTCGATAGCAGATTTTTTACTATTGTCGTAAATGTGAAATGTCAGATAATGAGATAGTCCATAAGTGAGGAGAAGGTGTGTATCAGTTTGTTATAGTAATAAATAACGCCTAGTTTCTGATTTTGAGCCATAACTTCTGCAAACTTGCAAAGGACTTCATCAAAATTGATCTTCTTCACATAATCATGTTCAATAGATAAAGTAGCCAAATTTGTCAATCCAGCTTCACTCAGAATTGACCAAAAAATACTTTTTATTAATTTTCATTTCAAAAAGTTTCTTTCACATAAAGCAACAGATATACTAATAGTTTGGAAACATTTTAAATATAGATAAGTTTGGAGAAAGACATAAAACTCCACTTTGCAATAAATTTTAGAAAATGCAATTCTATCCAAGTCTGTTTTTGTAGGATTAATTATACAGATTTCAAATATTTCTGCAGCATAAAAATAAATATAAATAAAAACTCCAAATACTCACGTAGAATTACAGATTGCATTAACTCATGTTCTTTTCATTTGTCTTTACAACCACTATGCTTTTATTGTTTATTTTGAATCAACCGTTTAGTATAAAAATATACAGTACCTTAAGAGTTGGAGAAATGCTTTACTCCATCAGTGAGCTCAAACAATCCCAATTTTAGTAAATTTAGTGTCAAAACAAATGCATATAGTTGAGTTCACGCGTGTCAAAATCAAACTGAAAAAAATGTCAGTTCCCCAATTCAGTTTCTATGTGGAATTTATCTATTAAGGGATATATGTTAAAAAATATGCTAAGTTGAAAATTACACATATATATTTGTACATGTTATATACACAGACACATAATTCAGCAGTAACTGCAGCAATTGCTTAGAGGAACATTTTATCACTGATGTAGTTTAAAAATGCCAGCACATGTTCATAATAAAAGGAAGGCCAATTTGAATTGGTTTTATTGTTGTTTCTAAACTTCACATCATTCACAAACCCCCAATTCCTTGCACTGGCACAGACACTACCATTGCCCACTGTTGGCGTGCCACTAATTAACATCACTTCCTTTCCACATTTTGATAACTGCTGCTGTCCTTAGGTGGGAGAACACAAAGAAGAATTAAATAATAATAATAATGTTTCCTTAACAGATTTATTTTAATTCCCACAAGTACACAAAAAAAGAATTCTAGATACTTATAAAACCTGTTACTGTAGAGTTGAGTCAATTCCAACCCATAGCAACTCTACAGGACAGAGTAGAACTGTCCCATAGGATTTCCAAAGAGCAGTTGGTGGATTTGAACTGCTGACCTTTTGGATAGCAATCGAGCTCTTAAACACTGTGTCACCAGAGTTCCAGATACTTATAAAGGATACTTCATTCCCTCACAATTCTAAAACAGTGTTTCTGAAAATGGGCTTCAGGTCACTTAAATAAGAATTACCTACTGGGGGCCCTACTGGGGGCCCCCCTGTAGACATTTTGAATTAGAATCTCTGTGGGTGGTATCTTAGTTATCTAGTGCTGCTATAACAGAAATACTACAAGCGGGTGCCTTTAACAAACAGAAATTTATTTTCTCACAGTTTAGGAGGCTAGAAGTCTGAATTCAGAATTCCATCTCTAAGGGAAGGCTTTCTGTCTCTGTTGGTTCAGAGGAAGATCCTAGTCTCTTGGAGCTTCTGTTCCTGGGTGATCTTCACGTGGCTTGGCATCTCTCTTTCCCTGTCTCTGTTTCTCTCGCTTGCTTGATTGTTTAATCTCATCTTAAAAAAGATTGACTCCAGATACATCCTAAACCTGCCTCATTAACATAACAAACACAATCCATTCACAAATGGAACCATAACCACAGGCAGAGGTTAGGCTTTACATATTTTTGGAGAACACAGTTCAATCTGTAACAGGTGAGTTATGAAATTCGAATTTAAAGAAGAAAGAAGAAACAGTCTCTTTTGCTTGTACCTCATTTTCTACTATCTCTTAGTGGCGAAATGGCTGAAGGCTCTATGTCAGGACATCATTTCTTCTCCACACTTTATTTCTAGGCTACCACATAAAAGCCTAGTATATTTGATTTCCATGACTTTCTCTGCACGGATCTCCATACTCACTTAACTAAATTTATACTTGCATGTGTTTTAGCATCTCAGACAATATATCACAAACGATACTATTAAATATTCTACTAAAGTATGTTTTTTCCCCCAGTTTTCCCATTTATATAAATAAGAACACTACCCACCATTCTTATGGTACAGAAATTAGGCATTATCCTTTATTTCTCCTTTTCCTTATCTCTGATAGTCAATCTGTAATCAAGCTCTATTGACACTACCTAACATTATTATCTATAATTTTTACTCTATTTCCTCTGTTGGTCCAGTTTAAGCCATCTCTTGCTTGGACTTCTGCAATAGCTTCTCCTTTCCTCCTCCAACAGAATCCAGGAGTGTCTTTAAAAATATAAACCTGTTATATGACATATCTGCCTAAAATCATCCACTTGCCTCATGGAACTACATAAAGCAAACTCATTAGCAGGGGCTATGGGACCCTGTCTGATCTAATCCTGCCCATCTTCCAAACTCAATTTGTACAACCCTCTCTCTCTCACTAAACTCTAGCTGCATTTATCCTTCTGTACCTCAAACCCACCAAGTTCTTTCAATTTTTAGATATTTTGTACACGTTCTTCCCTGTGCCTGGTAAGCATTTCTGCCAGGTCTTTGCAGAGATAGATCTCATCATCATATAGGATTCAGCTCAGAAATCACCTCTTCAAAGAGGCTTTCACTGACCACCCTATCTGAAATAATCCCACCCTCGCTCAAGGTATTCTCTATCACATTGCCCTGTGTTATTATCTAGCCACTATGTAACCTTTCCTCATTTTTATTCTTGTTTACTCCTATCCTGTCACCCACTTTCTCACACATTCTCAAAACACACATTCTTGCAGCTCCATCAGTGGCATGATTTTTTAATACATGTTTGATATAGCCTTACATCTATTAGAATAATTATGAAGCCTTTTCCTGCCCCTCACTCTCTCCTCCAGGGAAAGAGTAATGACTTAATGGACAGGTGAGTTAGAAACAGGAACTGAGCAGGTGTGGTCCGGTTCCCTTCCATTTTCCTTTGGGATCTGTCTGCATGCCTTGGTCTGTTTCTAGTTATTCACAATCATCTTAACCCTTGGGTGAAGTTTTTCAGTATTGCCTGTGACTTCATAGGGGCACTTGCCTAATTCATAAGAGAAACATTAGCGATTGGCTATTTAGAGCTCTGCTGTAGTTCATTGTGCTTGAGAAATAGAAATAGACAATGAGTGAAATGAAAAACAATGTAACTGTTATGTTCAAAGAGTTTATGTTTAGCCAGAAGGGTTTAGCAAGCAAGGCCTATGTGTCATTTATACCTGGAGTGTTTGTAGTGGGATATTTAAATTAAGTGGATTTTTCCATTTTTTTTTAATGGGGAGGGTTGGTTTTTAACTGGTAAAGACTGGAAAAAATAGCTTTAGGACTTAGGTTTTTAGCAAGCTGAAACTTTTGATCTTGGCAGATTTGGACAACTAATGGCAATTATGTCCACACAGGTGATAGGCAGTTTTATATAGAAGTGCTTTTAAAAATGGCAGAGTCACAGGCACTGATCTTATACAATGTGTTTGTGCCTTGTTGGCCTTAGTAGAACTCTGGCCATGTGCAGCTTAGAATAGCTTAACCTTAAAATATGGAGGAAAATAATGGCCTGTTGTTTCAAGAGACTGAAGTGAGGCTCCAGCCTTGTAGTCTCTTGTCTACAGAACAATTCTACAGCTCTAGTGTATTTTTCAAAAAGGTCCACAGTCAAAGATCATAGGCTATAATGTGATATTAGTTCCATAATTGCCATAGAGTATTAACAAGGTTCAACCTTTAAATTGCTAGTACTTCCATGTATGTAATACTAAATAAGCTATCTAAATCCCTTTCCTTTGTACGTTTTGAACTATTTTAAACACAAAGGAGACAAATTCTTGAATTCACATGACTTGTTCTCAGATACTTAATTATCTCTCCCTACTACTAAAGGGTCGCTATGAGGCAGAATCGAATCAAAGGCAATGGATTTAGTTTTGCGGTTTACTATGTGATCTTACACTACCATACCTCTTAAGGCTGGAGTTCAACAGTTCCAGAACATCACTGCAATGGCGTTCTAATGGTCAAAGCCAGTCAATGGTGGCATAGATTCAATGGGAGGAGGTATGGACTCCACTTCTAGATGTGCAAAGCAGCATGGACATACATGAATAAGAAGAATTATTGGCAGCCATATTTGTAGACCATCTGCTACAGTCCACTCTATGGCCACAACATGTCACACCCTTTCTAGATGACAAACATTCTCCCCTAATAGTCTTATCCCATTATATTATTATTACCAATTTATACTTCAGGATCTCATCATCTGTATCAAGAATGAATGCAACTGAGGATCCTCAGGTCTGACTTGTCTCCAACTGAACACCTCTAAACTAAAAAAAATAAGTTTACCTCCATACACACAACATCCTTCAGTATGGATTACTCCTCAACGTAAAAACTCATTGCCATCAAGTTGATTCCGACTCATAGTGACCATATAGGACAGAGTAGGACTGCCTGATAGGGTTTCCAAGGAGCTCCTGGTGACTTCGAACTGCTGACCTTTTGGTTAGCAGCCATAGCCCTTAACCACTACCCCTCAATATAAAGGAAACAAAATTCCTCACAACTGGACCAATAACCAACATCATGATTAATGGAGTAAAGATCAAGGTTGCCAAGGCTTTCGTTTTACTTGGATCCACAATCAATGTCCATGGAAGCAGCAGTCAAGAAATCACATTTATTGCATTGGGCAAATCTACTGCAAAAGACCTCTTTAAAGTATTAAAAAGCAAAGATGTTACTTTGAGGACTAAGGTGCGCCTAACCCCAGTCATGGTATTTTCAATCACTTCATATGTATGCTAAAGCTGGACAATGAATAAGGGAGATGAACAATAGATGCGTTTGAATTTTGGTGTTTGTGAAGAATATTGCATATATCATGGACTGCCAGAAGTACGAATAAATCTGTCTAGAAAGACGTACAGCCAGAATGCTCCTTAGAAACGAATGGGAAGACTTTGTCTCACATGGCTTGATATCAAGAGGGACCAGTATCTGGAGAAGGACATCGTGCTTGGTAAAGTAGAGGGTCAGCAAAAGAGAGGAAGACCCTCAACGAGATGGATTGACGCAGGGCTGCAATAATAAGGTAAAGGTTAGCAACTATTGTTAGGATGACACTGGACCAGTCAGTGTCTTGTTGTGTTGTGCATAGTGTCATTATGAGTCAAAACAGACTTGATAGCACACAACAATTTAACATCCATTGATGAGAAAGGGATAGAATGAATACAGTATACACTCCTTGTTATGAATTGACAAGTCTCCCAAAAGATGTTTTGAAGTCCTAACCCATTGTGCCTGTAAATACGACCTGATTTGGAAATAGAGTCTTTGAAGATGGTATCAGTCAGGTTAACACAAGGTCATACTGGAGTAGTAACCACCGCCCACTGCTGTTCAGTTGAATCAGACTCATAGTGAGCTACTGGATAGAGTAGAACGGCCCCATAGGGTTTTCAAGGCTGTAATCTTCATGGAAGCAGACTGCCACATCTTTCTCCCATGGAGCCACTGGAAGGCTCTAACTGCTGACCTTTTGGTTAGCAGCCAGGCTCTTTAATCGCTGCCCTACCAGGGCTCCTATGCTAGAGTGGAGTAGGAACTAATCCTATATGACTGGTATTCTTATAAAAGAGAAGATACGCAGAAACAGGGAGCTAGAGGAAGAAGGTCATGAGACTGCCAGCCAAGGAACACTTGCAGCTACCAGGCAGGGGACAGTTTCTCTGTCAGAGAACCTCAGTAGGAATCAACACGGCCAGCACCCTGATTTGTACTTCTAGCCTACAGAACTGTGAGACAATAAATTTCTGTCCATATAAGCCACCAATTTGTGGTACTTTCTTACGACATCCCTAGGAAACAGACTCTGACATCCAAAAAGGGAAGAAATGGGAGGCACAAAACAAGTCTGAAATCTAGCCAGGCACAAGTTTTCGAAGTCCCCTACTTTACTCACAGGGTCATGAGTATGGTGTAGTTGTACTCCCTGAAAAGGGTTTTCTAAGGTTCTGGACAAGGGGCCCTGGTGGCATAGTGGTTAAACGCTCGGCTGCTAACCGAAAGGTTGATGGTTCCAACCCACCAGCAACTTTCCTGGAAAAAGATGTGACAGTCTGCTTCCCCAAAGATTTACAGCCTTGGAAACTCTATGGGCAGTTCTAGTCTGTCCTACAGGGTCGCTATGAGTTGGAATGGACTTGCTGGCAAAAGGGTAAGGTTCTAGGCAACGTTCTCTGGGTTTTTGCTTCTTATATTCTGAGTTATTCTTTGTTACCATTAAGAAATGGCTCGTGTTTGCAGTTTGGGGAACTTTTTCACTTAGCTTTCTGTATGCAGAAATTGGGGACCAGAGGCCTGTATTTATTTGATCGCTGTCCCTTTTAATTTAAACGGGCATAACTTCCTTAAATTCTTCCACATATTTTTATGTAACAAATTATAATCCACTTCTTTAGACAAAAGTCACGGACTAATCTCCATAAGATAAGCCTTTCTTAACTTTGAGCTGCTTTGGAAAAGTGTCCTTATGATGCTTAAAAGCATTTTTGTTTAGCTGAGAGAGTCTAGGAGACACTGCCTTTAATGTTTTAAAGGTTTTAACAAGGCATTTTATAGGCACAGCCTTGATATGATCTTTAACCTGAGAGTGCTTTTTTATAACACTCTGGATTTAAACCTTTCCCTGAATCCGTTTCTTATGTTTCAAATCATTTGCCATATGGAGAGGCTGAGAATAAAAAAAAAAAAAAAAAAAAGAAGTTTTATTTACCAACCCATCAATCTCTGGGTCAAAAATATTTTCTCTAAATACAACTTGAAAACTGCATATTTCTGGGTTTTAACTCATTTTTCTATTATAACACCTGGTTGTGGTCTCTGGGTCTCTCAAACTGTTTGCACTAAACTGCTAACCTAAAGGTTGGTGGTTTGAACTCACCCTGTGACACCACAGAAGAAAAATCTAGCAATCTGCTTCCTTAAAGACTACAGCCAAGAAAATCGTATGAAGCAGTTCTACTCTGTAACACATTGGGTCGTCATGAGTCAGAATTGACTTGATGGCAACAGATTTTTTTTTTGGTTTTATCATAGGTAGTAAATAAAACCAACTGCCACTTGCAATACTCTGCCTGGAAATCTTATACAGATCCACAATTTAATTAGATCCCTTTTCTATCTTCTAAGTGACCACAAGCAATGGCCTTGTTAATTATTTTACAGGTTACCATTCCAGTCTCTAGTTGCACTTTACTTACTATCCTTCCAATCTCTACCTATGGCCGCTTTTGAAATACTATGGTCCATGTTTTAGAACTTTCTTATAGCAGCACTTCACTTCCAATATAAAGGTACCAACCTCTGTATCAATTATTAAACCATAATCAAAAAATATCTTCCACAGAAATTTAATTTAATCCTGCCAATATTTTAAGTAAATTTTACTGCGCTGCTTAAATTGGGTGAAGAAACCTGCCTGTCTGATTCTGAGGCTGAATATGAGGAAGTCCAAGACCTCTATCAATAGAATAACTGACATTTTGTTCTCTACATACCCATGTTATTTGTTCTTTTTAAAATTAATTTATAACTTAAGTATGTCATTTTTTTACCTCAGTCAAATCCCAAAATGAACTCTTTTTTTAAAATTCACCATGTGTAACCCATACAATAACAGTGCCTGTAATATAGTAGGCAATTCTGAGTGCACACTAAAATATGAAGGCTCCTTGTGGACATCCTAAAGAAAGAGAACCTGAAACCTAGAGAAGATAACCCCACTCAGCCACCCCCAATTTATGCCCAATTTTGTCCTTTGAATTTCTCTAGGACCAAAAGATGTACATTTAAAATCAAATAGTTCACTATATTAAAAACATTATATTGTTTATGATACAAGAACCTTGGTGTATTCATATGAATCTGTACTTATAATAAGTGCAGTGTGTATTCAGTAAAACCTTATAATTAAGGATTATAACTGTAACCCAAAATCAGGGCAAGATATGAAGTCTAGCAGAAATCCTATTGCTTCTCTTTTAGCAACATCAACTGCTAATTATCACTTCAAAATTTAACAATTGAAAGTCAGAGAAGCTTGACAGTGAAAAAGTTATTTTCTGTCAGAATAGCAATAGGATTTCACCCTTGATTTAGCCTTCTATGTCCAAGAAAATTCAAATTCTTTTTTTTTTTTTTTTGGTGGGATTACCTCTAATAATAGAAATGGGCAGACATACACATACATAGAAATATGTTCAAATTAATCAGAAATAATTTAAAAAAGAAAACATGGGTTTTGTATATGATGGTGATATAAGAAAGAACAATAAATCTGTACATATGGACTCTTCACTATGAAGTATACTGAATACATTTGGCTCTAATAACAAATCAGTAAACTTAATAGGAAAGATAGGATATTTGGGTTTGGTTGACAAGTACTATTTTGAATGAAAATCAGGATACTAATTAGAGTTTCATATGATTATTAAGACATATATACATAATCATATTATATTTATTTATTTTTTTCTCTGAATATTTATCATGGAAGATCAACATACATTTTGGGAAATAAATTCTACTTTTCCTTTTTATGTATATGCTCATTTTGTTCTGTGACTAAATCCATGGGTAGGCAAATTCTAACATGGCCCCAAGATTCCCATCCCCTAGTGTAAAATATCCTGTGTAATTCTCACTTCTTGCATGTGGATGGGACCTGTAGATATGATCTATATCAAGTCCTTTATTAGGTTACATTATGTCAAAGGTGAAAGAATTTCACAGATTGTACTGAGGTCTCTAATCAGTTTAACTCTGAGTTAATAAAAAGGGAGAATATTCTAGGAGTGGGTCTGACCTAATCAGGTGAAAATTTTAAAAGAGAGCTTAAGCCTCCGCTGAGATCAGAGAACTTTTCCTCCTGAACTTGAAGAAGCAAGCAACTAACCATGAGTTCTACAGCTGCAAGTAAATAAGTTGTGCCAACAACCATGTGAGCTTTTGAGAGGACTGAGAGCTGTAGAAACAAAAATAGCATGGCTGGCACCTTGACTGCAGCCTTAGAAGATCCTGCGCGGAGGATTCAGCTAAACTTTTCAAGACTTTGGAGGCAAGGGAACCATGAGATGATAAATGCGTATTGTTTCAAACCACAAAGTTTTGGGTAATTTGTTATATAGCAATAGATACATAATGCTAACAGAAAGAGGAAAAATAAAAGGAAATCAGGCTTGTACATTCTAAAATTGAATGTGCATACAAATCACCTGGAGGTCAAGTTAGAAGAAGATTCTAATTGAGCAGATCTGGAATAGGGCTCAAAAGTCTGCATTTCTAATAAGCTCCCAGGTGATGCTGATGCTGGTGCCTGGATCACACTTTGAGTAGCAAGGATCTAGACCATACAACAAATCCAAACCACATAATTAAAACTGTTTTCAACTCATGTAAATCTGCTTTCTCCAGCAGAAGAAGAGTATGTACAGCTGAATAGAATTAAGCTATGAGGGCTACATTCAAATACATAAGAAAAAAATAAACATAAGAACAAAAGGGAAGACTGTATTGGAGGAGAACAATTCTACTAGAAAACGTAGACAGAGTATACCAAACTCATTGCCACTGAGTTGATTCTGACACATAGCGACCCTATAGGACAGAGTAGAGCTGTCCCATAGGGTTTCCAAGGAGCAGCTGGTGGATTTGAACTGCCGATCTTTTGGTAAGCAGCCATAGCTCTTAACCACTGGGCCACCAGGGCCCCAGGACAGAGTAGAGCTGTTGCAATTGAGTGTAAATCTTAATTCTAAATTTCTAACTAATTTAACAATGTTTTCATCAGGAGAGAAAAATATTTTCCTGGCTCTGAGTTTTTCATCTGTAAGTTTCATAGAACCAATTTGTTCTATGGTATAAATTAGAGTTCTGATTATTTTCATTGATTAAATTGATTAAGTTAATCACCAAATCCCCATAGGTGTATATTTTTAAAGGTCTAATTTAGCTTAGGAAGTCTCTGAGGCATATATTCATGTACATCACAGAAGCACTAGCATTCTACGCCTCAGTCTTCCCCAGCTCAACACAGCTACGTTGAGTAATCTCTACACGTGAAGAATGATAAGGACCTAGGCTGTCGAACCAAGCTGGACATGGCCAACGAGTAGATAGACTTGGATAAGCTCCATGTTGCCTTGCCAGCACATTTAAGAAAAATCTTACAGATTTAAAAGATCTGATTTCTCTTCAAGGCTTAGTCTTCCACCTGTGTTTACATTTTCATTTTTTTCCCCCTATTCTCACTTCAAGGAGCCCTGGTTAAAGTGCTCAGCTGCTAACCCAAAGGTTGGCGGTTCGAACCCACCAACTGCTCCATGGGAGAAACATGTGGCAGTCTGCTTCCATAAAGATTACAGCCTTGGAAACCCTATGGGGCAGTTCTACTCAGAATTGACTCCACAACAAGAAGTTTGGTTTTATTCTCACTCTATCAGTTATTTCAATTCTTCTTTGCATTTTAAATCCCACTCTTTTTAAAAAAAAAAGAAAAAACCAAATTCCTTTACTAGAATGTATGAACAAGCTCTCCTATTATAAAAGGAAAAAAGAAATCCTTCATTTGATCCTCCACTTCCCCTCTGTTTTTTGCACATTTTCCTCCTTATCTTCACTGCCAATACTCCAGGTGAAGATGACATATTCTGTTGCCACTTCCTTATCTTGCTAGCTTCTGGTTTTTTGTTTCCTCTTCAATTAAGAGTTTTTTTTTTCCCTCTTATCATGCTCTATATTTTTTCAAATGTACATATCATGTCCCCCATAGCTTTCTGTGTTAGCATTTTCTTATTTTTGTAACAGTCTCTACCATCAGATTTAAAAATTCTTTAGAATATAAACACTTCCTCATTTCAATATCACCCCAACCCAAGATCTAGCCCGGTGCCTCCTACAAAGTCAACACCCAGAAAAAACTTTCAAAAAACTCTGAAAGAAGTATATTTTTATGTGTGTATATTATATATCTGTATACATAGGTATATCTAAAGTAAGAGTTGCTGAATTTTCACAAACTGAATGAATCTCAGTAACCAGTACCAAGACTGAGAAACAGAACATTGCCAGATCTCAAAACGTCTATCATTTTATTTAAACACTTGGTGTCAACCAAAAGTTTGGAGATTCAAACCCACCAGCTGTTCTGCGGGAGGAAGAAGTAGCAGCCTGCCTCTGTAAAGATTACAACCTTGGAAATCCTATGAAGTAGTTCTATTCTGTTCTATAGGGTAACCATGAGTCAGAATTGACTCTATGGCAGTGGGTTTTTTTGTTTTTGGAAATCCACCTCTCCAAGGGTAATCACTATCCTGACATTTATTGGCATAAATTAGATTCAATTTTATGTATACCTTATAAAAATGGAAATAATATATGGTTGGTGCTCTTTTTTTTGTCTGGTGGCTTTCAGTCAACATTTGTGAGATTCATTTATATTGTTGCTTATAGTTATAAATTGCCCATGTGTTAATACACCACAAAATATTTATCTAATTGATGGTTGATAAACACTTAGGTATTTCCTAGTTTGGAGTAATTAAGAATAGTGTTACTATAAACAATTACGTATATGACTTCTGGTGGCTATATATACTCAGTTCTGCTGGATATACATCTATAAAAGGAATTATCAGGTCAGAGTTTGAGCATCCGTTAAGCCATTAAGCTTTAGTAGATAGAGCCAAGTATTTTCCAAAGTGGTTGTAACATACAGATTACAACATGCATTCTTGTCTTAGTATAGTCTAATACACATTGCTTTTACCATTTTTCCCCAATATCACTAGAAGTTTAAAGACTTTAGACTCCATTTATCCCTTTCTCACATTTTGCATTATTGCTGGCATGCATAATAGTTCTGCATATATTTTAAACTCCATATATTATGTTTTATTTTTATGCTGCATTTAAAATTACCATACACTTAACAACTTAAAGCAGCACATATTTATTATCTCAGTTTCTAAGTCAGGAGCCTGGGCACACCTTAGTTGAGCCCTTTGTTTAGAGTCTAACAAGGCTTTATTAAAGGTGCTGGCCAGCTGTGTCATCATCTAGAAGCTTGACTGGGGAGGACTCCACTTCCAAGCTTACTTATTTACTTGTAGTTATAGGATGAAGGTCCTGACTTCATGCTGACCGTTTGCTGGAGGCCACCCTCAGTTCCTAAAGGCTGTTCCAAGCTCCTAGAGTCTGCCTGCATTTCTCAGACCCTGCCCCACTCAAGGGGAAGATATAATACAAGGGCATAAATACTAGAATATCTTTGGAGGTCACCTTACGGTCTGTCTTACACAAGCCACAAGATATTAAAAGATACTGTTTTTATACTTCCTAGTCAATTGTGGAAACCCTAGTGGCGTAGTGGTTAAGAGCTACGTCTGGTAACCGAAAGGTTGGCAATTCGAATCCACCAGGTGCTCCTTGGAAAATCTATGTGGCAGTTCTACTCTGTTTTATAGGGTCGCTATGAGTGGCAATTGACTCAACAGCTGGACTACTAATAAAAAAATCAGCATATTCTAATCCACCGGCAACGCATTTGGTTTGGTTTTGGTTTAGTCAATTATATTTCCAAAAATTTACCCTTTTTGGTATTCCTTCCTGCATTTTCATATTTCTTACTTGTATTATTTTCTCTCTTTCAAAAGAACTACTTCCAGGTTTTTGGTTTTTTTTTTTTTTTTTTTTAATTATTGTTTGTTTCTAGTTCAGGTATGCTTACCAAAAAAATTGCCTCTGTCTTCGTATAAAAAAGTTTCTATTTATCCTCAAGTTTTAAAGGTTATTTTTGATGTAGTAGAGGGTTCCTAGTATGGCAGTCTTTTTCTTTCAACAATTTAAGGATGTCATTCTACCATATGCAGGCTTCCACTGTTTTACTTGAGAAGTCATCAATCTTACCATTATTCCTTCCAATGTAATACTTCTTTTTTCCCTCACTGTTTTTAATCAGTGCTGAATATCTTTCACGTTATGGTATGCATTTCCATTATTTTTATTCTCTCAGTTTGAGTCTTTCAAATTCAGTAATACTGTGTTCTGCTGTGCTCAGTCTATTAAAACCATTCGCTGAGTTCTTTTCTTTTTTTTAGATCTATAAGGTCCAGCTGATTTTACTTTAATATTACGTTGAAATGCTGTGTTAGTTTTTGTTAATTTTACCATTTTTCCCCTATTATTTTAAACATATGAATAACTTATTTTAAAGCAGTTGTCTTCTAACTCCAATACCTGGATCAAATGTGGGTCTCCTTCTACTGTGTGACTTTTGTCTTGATTTTGGTCACATCTTGTTGCATCCTTTTCTCATGTACAGTAATTTTGGAATATATATATGTGTATGAGTAAATATATACATCCATATACATATGTATATATATATACATCCCTGGTGGTGCAGTGGTTAAGAGCTCAGCTGCTAACCAAAAGGTCAGCAGTTTGAATCCACCAGTTGCTCCTTGAAAACTCTATGGAGAGGCGGGGCGAAGATGGTGGAGTAGTCAGATGCTTTCAGTGGACCCTCTTACAACAAAGACCCCAAAAAACAAGTGAATCAATTATATACGGCAATCTGGGAGCCCTGGACATCAAATGCAGAGTTGAGGAACCGGAATGAGCAGCAGAGGGAGGGACAGATGATTCAGAAGCAGCAAGGAATGCCAGACCTGACCTGGTGAGAGCCTGAGCCCTCCAGACCCGATCAGCTCGGGGGTGAGCAGTGAGGCAGGCAAGCAGTGGTGCTTGGGAGGTACGTTTTCTGCATGGAGAGAGACCCAGCCACAGAGAGTCTACACAGCCACCCTGAACCAGTGAGAAGCAACCCTGGATTGGCGTGGATCAAAAAACACCTCCCTTAAGGAAAAACCTCTCTCCCATTTACCTCCCCGCTCCCTGCTCTGCACTGGGTCCCTAATGGGATTCAGCAATTGCTGAGTCCCCTAGCTGGAAGTAGGATCCTTCACACACCCTGAGCCATTCTCCCTGCCTTGGAGAGTAAACAAATTAACAAAAAGAGAAAAAAATAAACTGCCGTCTCACCTAAGCCAGGAACCCAGGACAGGCACAGCTCCTTTGCCTAGGCACAGGCATAAGGGATCTATGGACTTTGAGTGCCTTTCCCCCTGCATAGACTTGTGTGGGCCCATCTCAACAGTGTAGGCCCTCATTACCACAGTACAACAGGGTATATACCAGAAGTCTAACTTCAACTGTTTGAGCTGTGAAGTGGCAGGTTCTTGACATTTGACACTGCTCTGCCCATTAAGCAGGGTCCTCACCTACCCATATCAGGGGCCTCAGGATTGATGGTCCACCCATGCCACCTTGCCACCTGTGATGGGGGCCCAAGAATAAGAAGTGCCTCCCCAGTCCTTACAGTCAACAGCATTAGGTGCTCATAGTCCAAATGCAAAAGCCACCCACCTACATGCTCTAGGGAACAGGGACACGTCTTCCTCCTGGACACTCAGGGCAGCCGTCAGCCCTCTGCCTTGCTCAGAGTGTGTCCCCCAGCTGCAGCCAGATGCCTGGGCCTACACAAATCACCCATGCCTGTCTAGGACTGTAAGCCAGAGACTACAGCACACACTTGGTGGCTATCTACCTGGGCACCTGAGCTGAATCCATATAGCAGGAGTGGGCAGACTCCTGAGCTCACATACCCAGTAACAGTTCTAACCACCTGGTGACAGGACATTACAGCTTCAAAGGTGTCAATTATCGAACTAGTTCATACGAGCAGCCTATTTGGGCATATCAAAACAAAACAAGAAGCTAGGACACAGGAAGCAAACATAAAATAAATAAATATAATAACTTATTGATGGCTCGGAGACAAAGTCAATATCAAATCACATAAAGAGGCAATCCAGGATGGCATCAACAAGCTCTCAAAATAAAGAATACAGAAATTTTCCAGAGGAGGAAAATTCCTTGGAATTACCAGAGGCAGAATACAAAAGATTAATATACAGAACTCTTTAAGAAATTAGGAAGCAAATTAATTAAAGTGTAGAACACGTAATACAGGAAATTAAAAAGATTAGAGAAGACCATAATGAGAAATTTAACAGGCTGCAAGAATCCATAGAGAGAAAGCAATCAGAAATCCAGAAGATTAACAATAAAATTTCAGAATTAGGCAGCTTAATAGAAACTCACAGGAGCAGAATTCAGGCAATGGAAGTCAGAATTAGTGAGACTGAAGATAAAGCACTTGACACCAACTTATTTGAGGAAAAATCAGATTAAAGTATTTAAAAAAAGGAAGAAACCCTAAACCTTAAGAATTATGTGGGACTCTATCAAGAGGAATTACCTACTAGTGATTGGAGTTCCTTAACAGGGCGGCGGGGGGAGAATGATAGAAAATACAGAGAGAATTGTTGAAGATTTGTTGGCAGAAAACTTCCCTGATATCATGAAAGATAACAAGATATCTATCCAAGACGCTCATCGAACCCCACATAAGGTAGATCCCAAAAGAAAGTCAACAAGACATATTATACTCAAACTTGCCAAACCAAAGATAAAGAGACAATTTTAAGAGTGGTTAGGGATAAACGAAAAGTCATCTACAAAGGAGAGTCAATGAGAATAAGCATGGACTACTCAGCAGAAACCATGCAGGCAAGAAGGCAATGGGATAACATATATAAAGCCCTGAAGGAAAAAAAAAACTGCCAGCGAAGAATTATATATCCAGCAAAACTCTCTTTCAAATATGACTGCAAAATTAGGGCATTGACACATAAACAGAAGTTTATAAATTTGCAAAAACCAAACCAAAATTACAAGAAATACAAAAGGAATTCCTCCAGTCAGAAAATCAGTAACATCAGATAACAACCCAAAACCAGAACACAGGACAGAGCAACCAGATATCAACCCAGATAGGGAAATTGCTAAAGTGAATCAAATAGGGAAACAGATGTCAATATGTAAAAGATGACAACATTAAAACAAAAAAGAGGGACTTAAAAAATGTAGACATAGATTTTTCATATGGAGAGGAAGTCAAGGTGATACGAAGAAACAAAAGACTACTATAAACTTGGAAATATAGGGGTAAATATTAAGGTAACCATGAAAGAAACTAACAATCCAAGAGGTCAAAATAAAAGACTAGAAAAATATAAAGACTTAGCAAACACAAAATCAACAACAATGAAAAAGATGAAAAGAAAACACATAAAGAAAAACGACTCAGCACAGGAAATTAAGTGGAACAAAGAAACTGAACAACAGACACAAAAAGACATCAAAATGACAGCACTAAACTCATACCTATCAATAATTACGTTAAATGTGAATGGACAAAATGCACCAATAAAAAGACAGAGAGTGGCCGATTGGATTAAAAAAACACAATCTGTTTATATGCAGACTACAAGAGACACACTTTAGACTTAAAGACACAAACAAACTAAAACTCAAAGGATGGAAAAAAATATATCAAGCAAACAACACTCAAAAAAAGAGCAGGAGTGGCAATATTAATCTATGACAAAATAGACTTTAAAGTAAAATCCACCACAAAAGATAAGGAAGGACATTATATAATGATTAAAAGGTCAATACACCAGGAAGGACATAACTATAACAAATATTTACCCACCCAATGACAGGGCTCCAAAATACATAAAAGAAACTCTAACAGCACTGAAAAGAGAGATAGACAGCTCCACAATAGTAGCAGGAGACTTCAACACACCACTTTCGGTGAAGGACAGAACATCCACAAAAAAGGTCAACAAAGACATGGAAGAGCTAAATGCTACAATCAACCAACTTGATCTCATAGACATATACCAAACACTCCACCCAACAGCAGCTAAGTGTACTTTGCTTTTCCGACACACATGGAACATTTTCCAGAATAGACCACATATTAGGCCATAAAGCAAGCCTTAACAAAATCCAAAGCATCAAAATATTACAAAACATCTTTTCTGACCAGAAAGCCATAAAAGTAGAAATCTACAACAGAAAAAGCAAGGAAAAAAAAAACAAACACATGGAAACTGAACAACACCTTGCTCAAAAACTACTGGGCTATAGAAGAAATTAAGGATGGAATAAAGAAATTCATAGAATCAAATGAGAATGAAAACACATCCTACCTGAACCTTTGGGACACAGCAAAAGCAGTGCTCAGAGGTCAGTTTATAGCAATAAATGCACACATCCAAAAAGAACAAAGGGCCAAAATTAAAAAATTAACCCTACAACTGGAACAAATAGAAAGGGAGCAGCAAAAGAAGCCCTCAGGTGCCAGAAGAAAGGAAATAATAAGAATTAAGAATTAGAGCAGAATTAAAAGAAATAGAGAATAGAAAAACAAGTGAAAGAGTTAACAAGACCAAAAGCTGGTTCTTGAAAAAGATCAGCAAAACTGATAAACCATTGGCCAAACTGACAAAAGAAAAACAGGAGAAGCAGGTAACCCGTATAAGAAATGAGATGGGTGATATCTCAACAGACCCAACTGTAATTAAAAGAATCATAACAGAATACTATGAAAAACTGTACTCTAACAAATTTGAAAACCTAGAGAAAATGGACAAATTTCTAGAAACTTACTACCTACCTAAATTAATACAAACAGAGTAGAACAACTAAACAAACCCCTAACAAAAGAAGAGATTGAAAAGGTAATTAAAATCTCCCAACAAAAAAAAACCTCTCGCCTGGATGGCTTCACTAGAGAATTCTACCAAACTTTCAGAGAAGAGTTAATGCCACTACTACTAAAGGTATTTCAGAGCAAAGAAAAGGATGGAATACTCCCAAACTCATTCTATGAACCCAGCATAATGCTGATACCAGAACCAGATAAAGACACCACAAAAAAAGAAAATTATAGACCAATATCCCTCATGAGCATTGACACAAAAATCCTCAACAAAATTCTAGCCAATAGAATTCAGCAACATATCAAAAAAATAATTCACCATGATCAAGTGGGATTTCTACCAGGTATGCAGGGGTGGTTCAACATTAGAAAAGCAATCAATGTAATCCATCACATAAATAAAACAAACGACAAGAAACACATGATCTTATCAATGGATGCAGAAAAGGCATTTGGCAAAGTCCAGCACCCATTCATGTAAAAACTCTCAACAAAATAGGAATAGAAGGGAAATTCCTCAATATAATTGAGGGCATTTATACAGAGCCAAGAGCCACCATCATCCTAAATAAGAGACTTTGAAAGCATTCCCCTTGAGAACGGGAACCAGACAAGGATGCCCTTTATCCCTTGTTCAACATTGAGCTGGAGGTCCTAGACAGAGCAATTAGGCTAGAAAAAGAAATAAAGGGCATCCAGATTGATAGGGAAGAAGTCAAAGTATCTCTATTTGCAGATTGTATGATCTTACACACAGAAAACCCCCAAAGAATCCACAAGAAAACTTCTGGAACTAATAGAAGATTTCAGAAAAGTTTCAGGATACAAGATAAACCTACAAATATCAGTTGGACTCCTTTACACCAATGAAGAGAACCTCGAAGAGGAAATCATCAAATCAGTACCATTTATAATAGCCCCAAGAAGAGAAAATACTTAGGAATATATCTAACCAGAGACGTAAAAGACCTAGACAACGAAAACTCCAAGACACTACTGCAAGAAACCAAAAGAGACCTGCATAAGTGGAAAAACGTACCTTGCTTATGGATAGGTAGACTCAATATTGTGAAAATGTAAATTCTACCCAAAGCGATCTACAGATACAATGCAATCCTGATCCAAATTCCACTGGCATTTTTTAATGCGATGGAGAAACAAATCACAAACTTCATATGGAAAGGGAAGGGGCTCCCAATAAGTAAAGCATTACTCAAGAAGAAGAACAAAGTGAGAGGCCTCGCACTACCTGATTTTAGAACGTACTATACCACCACTGTAGTCAAAACAGCCTGGTACTGGTACAACAACAGATGCATAGACCAATGGAACAGAATTGAGAATGCAGACATAAATTCATCCACCTATGAGCAGCTGATATTTGACAAAGGCCCAAAGTCTGTTAATTGGGGAAAAGACAGTCTCTTCATCAAATGGTGCTCATATAACTGGATATCCATCTGCAAAAAACTGAAACAAGACCCATACCTCACACCATGCACATAAACTAACTCAAAATGGATCAAAGACTTAAATATAAAATCAAAAATGATAAAGATCATGGAAGAAAAAATAGGGACAACGCTAAGAGCCCTAATACATGGCATAAACCCAATACGAACCATAAGTAACAATGCACAAGCACCAGAAGTGAGACTGGACCACTGGGAGCTCCTAAACATCAAACACCTATGCTCATCAAAAGACTTCACCAAAAAAGAAAAAAGACAGCCTACAGACTGGGAAAAAATTTCTGGCTACAACAAATCCGATCAGCATCTAAGCTCTAAAATCTACAAGATACTGCAAAACCTCAACAACAAAAAGTCAAATAATCCAGTTAAAAAATGGGCAAAGGATATGAAGAGGTACTTCGCCAAAGAAGATATTCAGGCAGCTAACAGACATATGAAGAAATGCTCACGATCATTAGCCATTAGAGAAATGCAAATCAAAACTACCATGAGATATCATCTCATCCCAACAAGGCTAGCACTAATCCAAAACACACAAAATAATAAATGCTGGAGAGGTTGTGGAGAGACTGGAACACTTACACACTGTTGGTAGGAATGTAAAATGGTACAGTCACTTTGGAAATCGATTTGGCACTTCCTTAAAAAGCTAGAAATAGAAGTACCGTAAGATCCAGTTATCCCACTCCTTGGAATATATTCTAGAGAAATAAGAGCCATCACACAAATAAATATATGCACACCCATGTTCATTGCAGCACTGTTCACAATAGCAAAAAGATGGAAACAACCTAGGTGCCCATCAGCAGACGCATCGATAAATCAATTTTGGTATATCCACACAACGGAATACTATGCAACAATAAAGAACAACAAGGAAGCCATGAAACATAACATGGAGGAATCTGAAGGGCATTATGCTGAGTGAATTTAGTAAGTCACAGAAGGACAAATATTGTATAAGATCACTATTATAAGAACTGAAGTAAAGGTTTAAACACGGAAGAAAACATTCTTTGGTGGTTATGAGGGTGAGGAGGGAGGGTGAGGGTTATTTACTAACTAGAGCGTAGATAAGAACTATCTTAGGTGAAGGGAAGGACAGCACACTCTACAGGGGAAGTCAGCACAATTGGACTAAACCAAAGCTAAGAAGTTTCCTGAATACAATCAAACACTTTGAGGGATAGAGGAGCAGGGTTAGGGGTCTGGGGATCATGCTTTCAGGGGACATCTAGGTCAACTGGCATAACATTTCATAAGAAAATGTTCTGCATCCTACTTTGGTGAGTGATGTCTGGGGTCTTAAAAGCTTGCAAGCGGCCATCTAAGATGCATCAGTTGGTCCCAACCACCCGGAGTAAAGCAGAATGAAGAACACCAAAGACACAAAGAAAGTATTAGCCCAAGAGACGGAAAGGGCCACATAAACCAGAGACTTCATCAGCCTGAGACTAGAAGAACTAGATGGTGCCTGGCTACTGCTAATGACTGCCCTGACAGGGACTCAACAGAAAGTTCCAGATGGAGCAGAAGAAAGGTGGAGTGCAGAACTCAAATTCTAGTAAGAAGACCAGACTTAATGGTCTGACTAAGACTGGAAGAACCCCGGAGAGCATGGCCCCTGGATTTTCTATCAGCCCAGAACTAAAACAATTTCCGAGGCCGACTCTTCAGACAAGGATTGGACTGGACTGTGCTACATAAAGTGATACTCATGAGGAGTGTGCCTCTTAGCTCAAGTAGATACAAGAGACTAAACAGGCAGCTTCTGTCCAGAGGTGAGATGCGAAGGCAGAGAGGGTTAGGAGCTGGTTGAATGGACATGGGGAATCAGTGGTGGAAAGGTGGAGTGTGCTGTCACAGTATGGGGAGAACAATTAGGGTTACATAACAATGTATGTATAAATTTTTGTATGGGAAAAAATAAAAAAATAAAGATTAGACCCACTCCCCTCTCCAAAAGAAAAAGTAAATCTATATGGAGCAGTTCTTCTCTGTCCTATAAGGTCACTATGACTTGCAATTGACTGGATAGCTGGACTGCTAACCAAAAAATCAGCATATTCTAATCCACCAGCTATTGCTCGGAAACCCTACGGGTCAGTTCTACTCTGTCATATAGATCTCTGTCTGCTGGAAACAACTCGGTGGCAATAGATTTTTCTGGTTTATGTAAACATCACCTGCAGATGATGATATCTTCCACTGGAGAGAGTTTTCCCTTTACTCTTCTAGCCATGTATGTTGAAAGACTGATTACTTCAATCCTATCAGAAATTGATGTGGTTTGAGACTGAACTTCTGTTTTAGTAAGACTAAGCCTACCTCTGGTCCAATTCTCTTCTTAGTGTGCAACCCCAGCAGGTTTATGATTGATAGCTTAATGGGTCTCTATCTCCAAAGAAATGAAAGACTATAAGATCTACAACTCTGTCCCTCAAAGTTTCCAACTCATCACTCCAGCCTGACACCCCACCTAACAACCATAGATAGTTTCAAACCTACAATGAATTTGAGGCATGCTCATATTATGTCTGCTTTTTGCTTCCTAAGTACAGTGAGAGTTTTTATTTTTTATTTTTTTGGATGCATTAAGTTCTAGTCTTAAGCTTAACTTCCCAGCCACCTACAGAACACAGAATCAGAAAATACCCCAGGAAAAAATACTGGACATCATCAGTTTCCCTCAAATTATTCTCTCATCTCTGGAATTTAGTTTATCTAATATTTGTTTGCAGACTACTCTGAAGGCTTAAAAATATTATTTTTTATAATTCTTATAGTTTACCTAATTTTTTTTCTAATTGTTATTACATTGATCTGCTGTGAATTAATATATCCTACTTACAGCAGAAGACAAAAAAGTACATTTTACAGATAAATTTTCTGAAATATATCCTTTATGAATAGATCAGCAAGGGATAAGAAAGTTGCCTTATACTCTCTGCATCCTTCATTACTACATTTTTAGCTTTTATTTGCTCACAATGTGTAATTATCTTTCAAACTTTAAAACTGAAAAGAACTTGTGACACGCTTTTGGAAAAGGGACTGGATTGGGAAATCTGGGGAGATTATGGAAGTTACTCAAGAAGTACACATGCATTAGTAACGTTCACTATTCAGGTCCACGATGGATGGTAAGAGGGTTGGAGTGAGTCTTAAAGGAACCAAATTGTAGAGGCATTGTGTCATATTTTGTAAGAATACAATCTGTTCATGTAAGTAATAACTACATACATCAAAGTAGGATTCATGTTCTTTCAAAGTTTTCTTTGAAAACAGTGACCTTAGCATCTGTGTCTAATAGAAAGTGGTTAAGAGGTTGGGCTCTCAGTTCAAACTGGCTGGGTTATTATCTCTTCTCTACTTTTTCCTAGTTATCTAATCACAGGGAACTAAATTAACTGATCTCTCTATGCCTCAGTGTCCTCATCTGGATAATAATAACATCTATGCCACAGTTATGTTTTGTGCATTAAAAGATTCAATAAATGAAAAACATGATCAAATCCTGCAATGACACTCATTTCTGGTTCTTTATTTTGCTTTTCAGTGAGCCCTGGTGGCACAGAGATTAAGTGCTCAGCTGTTAACCAGGTCAGCAGTTTGAACCCACCAGCCACTCTGTGGCAGAAAATTGTAGCAATCTGCTTCCATAAAGATTATAGCCTTTGGAAACCTATGGGGTGGTTCTACTTTGTTCTATAGGGTTGCTATGAGTCAGAATCTGCTCAACAGCATTGAGTTTATTTTGCATTTCTTTTTAACTAAGAAAAATTCCATTGCATTCAGGTGGAGAAAATGTGGCAAATGTCTATCACACACACACAAAAAAGCTACATTTATCTGTGTCCTATAGTGTTATCGGCAGGCAAGTGCCACAAGAAGTCACTAAATGGAGCTATCGAGAAAGTCTTTAAAAGAACAAGTCTAGGTCGTATGTATATTTTACTTTTTATGTGTCTCTTTTTTTCCTGAAGAAAGCACTGCACATTGGCGGGCGGTAAAGCTACCATATTGCAAACACAAGTTGAAAATCATGAGAACAAAAGTTACTTTCCAGGGACAACTTTGTTGAGAAAAAGTGACAAATCCTCTTTTGAAAATTGTGGATTTATTGTATTAGCACTGAACAGTCTATGCCAAAATAGTGCTGGTGAAAAAAATAAAGTTGCTATTTGTGTAAGCTATTGTAAAGCTAGTTTTCCATTACACTTCCTTAAGAAACTGGATAGGGGAGATGGAAAGAATTTGAAATTTAGTTTGAAGAAGTATATAATGCTGAATACAAAAATTAATCCTATCAAAAAGAAATGTAATTGAAGACAAAATTTGTTTGTCTAATTTCTGTTTCTTCTCTTGTCTTTCATAGGTTCTGGTATTTCTCTAAATAAGTCTTCAAATATCGGGGACATTCTAATTTTTTTAATGGATCAGGCAATTGTCCACGCGCACCAGTCATTCTTTTGCTCAAATCTCCCACAGTCTATATTTAAAGAAACTTCACTATTCACCCAGATGGCAAAATTAAAGAGTATTTATCAAATATTCTGTAATTATTTTAATGTTTTCTAAGCTCTTCTGAAATACACTTGCATATCTTGTAAGCTTTATATCTTGAAGGGAATAAAATTTATAATTCATTCAATATAGTTAATATAAATGTAAATTGTACTAGGTTGGCAGTTCAAATCTACCAGCCACTTCTTGGAAACCATACGGGGCAGTCCTACTTTGTCCTACCGGGTTGCTGTATGTCATAATTGACTTGACGGCACACAACAACAACAACTTAGTAATGTTCTATATTTCTTTTAGCAATCTACTCCTTAAGCTCTCTCTCCCCAAAACCGTTTTAGTTGTCCTCATTTGTATCTTCCCTACTTCCAATAAATCTTTGTGTAGTTTGTAGAGAATAAAGCTCTTCAGTATTATAGATGAGAACATTGTAATATCACACAAGCTAATCCTGTGGGATCTGTTTTGCTTTCAATATTATCACAGATGATGATCAACATTTTACTGGTCTTTTTGTTCTCAGCACTACATTGTACCAGTTTCCTTATGAAAAAAAATAGAATAATCTGTTTATATCCATTTATGGTATACATCCAAAGACATCATGCAATTGTTCTATTCCTGAATGGATTGTCTGGCATCATCTTACTCTTAATTATATTAAATTTCTTTTGCAACTTTTTCTGTCCCCTCATCCATCAACTTATCTACAAAGGTTTACTACCCATGATATTTCTAGGTAAAATGATGGTTATCAAACTGAGTACAAATAGGATCACTGCAAAACTTTGAAATTTTTAACATAAAACTTCTAATCTGAGACAACTATTTTACAGTTTTAATTATTTAACTTGCCATAGATTACCATTCCAAAATTTTGAGTATAAAAATATGAAACATGTAACACCTTTATTCGTAACAAGATTCATAGTGCTAGTTAAATTATTAACTAAATGTTAATCAGACTCTGGAAAGCAGAATTGGTTACTATGCACTCAGCTTGAATCAAGTCTAGGATGCAAAACGTAAAGAGAAAAGTGGATGAACACGTTTTTAAACTACACAGAAACCAGGGATCCTTACCCAGAACATTGAAAAAGGATTTACAAACATGGAGATAAGAAGCATTACATATAAATGTGTGTTTTTATGTTTACATTTGTATATATGGATGTGTGTGTGCCTGTATAAAAGCATATTTTTAACATAAATTCACATATATATATATATATATATATATATATATATATATATATATATATATATGCATATATGCTAGTACCAGTTGCTTAGATTGTCATTTAAAGTATTTTGAGAAAAACAGTACTACATGACTACTAAAGAGTCAGGAGCAAGAGTCCGACTCCTAAAGATTTTCTTATCTACTCTTAGTAATGAACAGAACTATACTGAGGTTATTTTCAAAGACCTTGATGTGAAGAAGACACATACTTCTAGAGCATGTGAGGGAGTATTTTAAAAAATAATTTTTAAGACTTAAAACTTGGCATTAACAATTCTCCTGCATTACATTGTCTTTCACAAAAGACACATAATGTGGGGAAAAATTGCTTGTCTTAAGAACTACACAGAGAGTACCAAAGAATAAATATTTTATTGACTGATTTGTTACGTAAAATTATTGAGTAAGCTAGTCCCCTTGAGATATAGCCAGTTTACTGAAATTGACAAAATTTAACAACAATCATGACATCTGTACATGAAATACTCAATTAGTCCACTAAGGTTATTCTTTTAGAGTATAATGAGATTCAGCTAAAGCAGAACATTGTCATTTATTAGTAATGATAAAAACAGGGATTGCTGTTTATTGAGAGTCTGATATTTGCACGAGGCACTTACATTGTTTGATACAATACAATAACCTTGGGGAATGGGAAGAAAAGTAAATTAACATTTTGTGAGCAATTACTATGTGTCAGTTGGTATTCTAGGAGCTTTAAATATGTTATTGTATTTAATCTTTATGTGAATATGTTTTAGAGACAAGGAAATTGAATCTCAAGGTCACACCACTAGTAAATATCAGAGGGAGGAACTAGAATGATATATGATTTTAAAAGTCATACTCATTTAGTCATAACATGTTGAGTTTAACTATAAAGTACACATTAACTAATTAAATGAAACAGATCAAACTTGTCAATCAGAAGGTGATATTCATTTAGTCCAAAAGAAGTATTAGGCACCTAATAATTGCAAGGCAATTTTCAAATGTTTTGGGAAGTTTAAAAAATATTTAACTTACGTCTCTTGGTTTTTTAACTTGTAAGATTATAAGGAAGCTAGGATAGAAACATGAAAATTGTTTAATATTTTAAGTGCTTAAGAGCAACAACAGTAAATTCTTTAGTATTTAAATGAAAGGAGTATTTTTCTCATTGTTATGTGAGGTACATTGTTAAGGAAGGAGGGGGGAGTAATCTGGGCTCATATCTAATTCAACTCTGTTTCTTGGTATCGCTTCAGAACAAATTTCAGAGTTCTAGTGTCACTGGGAAGGTTTCTTATAGTCTGGTAATCAAAAAACAACTATCAAAGCCTTCTGTTAGAGGGCTGTTTAAAAAACAATTTAATTGAGAGGACATTAACATAAAATAAAGTGCAAATTTATAAAGTGTACAATTTGATAAGTTTTGACATAGCTATACACCCATGATAGATATGTCCTGATGCCACGTTCTTCTTCATATAGTCCAGCTTCTTGAATTATTTGAAACATGTGAAACAAATATATTTACATTCTGTGTCCGTTCTGAAATTTCTAACTATGTATGTCAACCCACATCATTGTAGTACTAAACCTCACTGAGTCAATAAAATTTCTCATGACTTTTGCATTTCAGATTTATAATTTTCTGTCTTCATTATGATAGATTTCTGATCAGCTTCAGCAGAATTAAGACAATCCCTACTCTTCAAATGCTTCTTTCCATTTATTTTCACAATTAGTAATAACAGTAACACTAGTGCTAGAGAATACATTGTTTTGCATACATTATTTCATTTAGTCCTTTCAGCACATTATTGACTATTTTATAGATGAGACCATTGAGACGCACACACACACACACACACACACACACACACATTTCCAAATAGCACAATGCTGGAACTTAATGCTGTTTATTGAGTTCAACCAAAACCAAACCAAATTCATTGTAGTCAAGTCGATTCCAACTTACAGAGACCCTATAGGACAGAGTAAAACCGCCCCATAGGGTTTCCAAGACTGTAATCTTCAGCACAGTAATTTGGTCCCTCAGGGATTTAGGTGTGTCTATGGAGCTTCTATGACCTTGTCTTGGACAAGTTGTGCTGGCTTCCCCAGTATTGTGTACTATCTTACCCTTCACCAAATTTACCACTTATCTATTGTTTATTTAGTGTTTTTCCCTCCCCATTCTTCCCTCCCTCATAACCAGCAAAGATTGTTTCTTTTTATGCGTAAATCATTTCATGAGTTTTTGTAGTAGTGGTCTCATACAATATTTGTCCTTTTTTGTGACTGACTCATTTCACTCAGCATAAAGCCCTCCAGATTCATCCATGTTGTGAGATGCTTTGCAGATTCATCACTGTTCTTTATCGTCGTGTAGTATTCCATTGTGTGTATGTACCACAGTTTGTTTGTCCACTCATCTGTTGATGGGCACCTAGGTTGTTTCTATCTTTTTGCTATTGTGAACAATGCTGCAGTGAACATGGGTGTGCATATGTCTGTTCGTGTGACGGCTCTTATTTCTCTAGGATATATTCCTAAGAGTGGAATTACTGGATCATATGGTATTTCCATTTCTAGCTTTTTAAGGAACCATCATATTGTTTTCCAAAATGGATGTACCATTTTGCATTCCCACCAGCAGTGCATAAGAATTCCAATCTCCCCGCAGTCAAGGCTGTAATCTTTAGGAAGCAGACTGCCACATCTTTCTTCTGCAGAATTGCTGATGGTCGAACCACCAAACTCTTGGTTAGCAGCCAAGGGCTTAACCACTGTGTCACCAAGTCTTCTTCATTGAGTTCAACAGCCTATGTAGAATAGAATTTTCAGGTGGGTTGGAATGAGGTAGAAAGGGAAACAAAGTTAAGTGTTTGATACTGAACATATTAAGTGTCGGATCCTAATTGATATCTAAAAAGAAGCACTTAGATGCAGGAGAGGGAAAAAAAGAGGGTTTGTACTAATCTCTAAGAAATGCTAACAATTAAACATTTGATAGAGCCCTGGTGATGCAGGGGTTAAGAGCTTGGCTGCTAACCAAAAGGCTGACAGTTTGAATCCACCAGCTACTCCTTGGAAACTCTATAGGGCAGTTCTACTCTGTCCTATAGGATTCCTATGAGTCGGAATCGATTCAATGAAAACATTTTTTTTTAATACATCCATGAAACCACCATCGTAATCAAGAGAATGAACAAATCAATCACTCCTAAAAGTAACCTCCTAACTTTTGCTATCCTCTTTGTAATTCCTGTCTTCCCTGTCACCTGCACCTCATCACCAAACAACCACTGATCTGCTTTCTGTCATTATACGTTGGTGGGGTAATGAATCTTACATTACCCAAAGCATTTGGTCTTTGTTCTTGGCTCCTGAGAAATAACCTCTAAGACCTTGGAAATTCTCCAGTGATTGAAGTATCTTTGTTAACTAAGAGGACTTCAGACTTGACAGGTTATGCTAATGAGGTGACTTAGGTGGGGGCTGGCCATGCCAGAAAGGCACACCTGCTACTATCAGTGAACCTTCGGGGAGGGTGGCAAGATTCAATCCATCATGCGTACATAATGTGTACATAATGTTAGGTGCCTTAGAGTCAGTTCCAACTCATAGTGATCCTATGTACAACAGAACAAAATACTGCCCGGTCCTGCGCCATTCTCACAATAGTTGCTAAGTTTGAGCCCATTGTTAAAGCCACTGTGTCAATCCATCTCATTGAGGGACTTTCTCTTTTTCGATGACCTTCTACTTCACCAAGCATGATTTCGTTCTCCAGGAACTGGTCCCTCCTGGTATCATGTCCAAAGTAAGTGAGAGGAAGTCTTGCCATCCTTGCCTCTAAGGACCATTCTGGCTGTACTTCTTGCAAGACAGATATGTTCGTTCTTCCGGCAGTCCATGGTACATTCAGTATTCTTTGAAGTCACCATGATTCAAAGACATCAATTCTTCTTCAGTCTTCCTTATCACTGTCCAGCTTTCACATGCATGTGAGATGACTGAAAATACCATGACTTGTGTCAGGCACACCTTAGTCTTCAAAGTGACACTTTTGCTTCTTAACACTACACTTTGATGACTTGTGGGACATATGGCATTCCAACCACTTTTATACCTCTGGAATTCTTTGGGGAGGAGGTAACCCTATTTACCATGTTCAGCCTCAAGATGGGAGCCTTTTGAAATACGTGAAACTCAGAAGTCCTGAGTGGGATTCTCATTTTTGTGTAGACTGAGCATTGTCTTAGGTGATGTCTCCCAGATGTGTACATTTCATAAACTTTTGACAGGTTTGCCTTTATTTCTGTGAGATAAGTTTCCTCACTACATTTCCCAGTTACTATGTTCTCGTGAGATTATACTTATAGTGAGAATAAGCTATTGTCAGTCTTCATTCAATCATAGTGACCATTTTCTCTTTTATGCCATTTGTTGTTTCCAGGTGTTACTATCTCCCTTCTTTTCTAGCTTCTGAATAGTAAAAAATGCCTTTCCAATAAGGAATAATGCATTGCAGTGGTACTTTTCAAAAGATTCGAACTGCTGTAAGTTATTTTATTCTTAACACACATTCACTGACTCATGTTGGTAGGATATACTATGTCCAGGAGTCACTGGGACATATGTGAAGACAGATAATGGGTATCATGGAGTCTGCTGGGACATATAGAATCCCAGATAATGGGTATCAAAATCCATAACTCATAAAAAAATTCTGAATTGGTCCTTAAATCAGCATGCGTTTCATTAGTGAAAACACATGGTATCAACAAAAAATTCGAATAAGAAAATAATTGGGTCACCGGAGAGTTAAAGGGGTCTTTTGCAGCAGATTTACCCAGTGCAATATGTCATTTGATTTCTTGACTGCTGCTTCCATGGGAGTTGATTGTGGATCCAGTAAAATGAAATCCCTAGCAGCTTCAATATTGTCTCCATGTATCATGATGTTGCTTACTGGTCCAGTTGTAAGGATTTTGTTTTCTTTATGCTGAGGTGTAATTCATACGGAAGGCTGTAGTCTTTGATCTTGATCAGTAAGTGTTTCAAGTCTTCTCTTTAAACAAGCAAATTTGTGTCATCTGCATATTGCAGATTGTCAGTGAGTCTTTCTCGAGTCCCCATGTCATGCTCTTCTTCATATACTCCAGCTTCTCAGATTATTTGCTCAGCATACAGACTGAATAAGTATGATGAAAGGATCCAATTCTTACACACACATTTCATTATTTTAAACCATGTAGTATCCCCTTGTTCTGTTTGAACCATTGCCTCTTGGTCTATGTACAAGTTCTGCATGACCATTCTGTAATTTCCATTCTTCGCTGTATTATTCATAATTTGTTATCATCCGCAAGGTCGAATGCCTTTGCAGTCAATAAGACACAGGTAAACATCTTCCTGGTATGCTCTGTTTTCAGCCAAGATCCATCTGACATCAGCAATGATATCCTTCATTCCACGTCTTCTTCTGAATTTGTTGCTGTGTGAAAACCCTAGGTTTTGCTCAGGTGACTTGTTACAGCCAATAAACAAGAGGCCAGGGTGGGAGATCAGAAAGATTTCTTCATTTTGTTGCACAAGGAAAGGAGCAATCAGGGCTGTTGCCTGAAAGACTTCTGGAAGGCAGCTTGGGGAGGTGGGCTTTTACAGAGAACAAACAAGGAAATGCAAATTCATTATAAATATTCAGGACTGACCTTCACCCAGGCATTCAGAGCTTGGGGATGACTGTGTGTTTTCTTCAGACGAGCGTTCGATTCTCTGGGATAGAGGAAGAAGGCAATTTTCCTTCATAAGCATGTTAGGTCTCCACATAGAGGCAGGTTGAGCCCATCTATGGCCCATTCTATGGTTATCTTGTCAAGGACAATTTCAGAAGAATGTGTGGCCTATTCTGCTCAGTGTAGGAGAATAAGCCAGAGCAGGTATCTCTTAGAAGGGTTGGGCTCTGAGGCTGCTTGCCTCAAATTCGGCTTGAATTTCTTGCAGTTCCCTGTTGATGTATTGCTGCAACCGTTTTTGAATTATCTTCACCATAGTGAGGCCCCAGTAAAACTTCTGGACACTGACACTCCATGGACTTTGGTGAAAGACATCTTTGCACATGTGATGGTTGTTGATGTGAACTGCCATTGAGTTATCCCCGACAACGGCGACCCCACCCACAACAGAACAAAATTCTATCCAATTGGTAGTGGATCAGACATAGAGTTTTCATTAGCTCATTTTCGAAAGTAGATCCCAGGCCTTTTTTCTTATTGAATATCATAGCAGCACACAAGCCTCCCCTGACAGGTGGTGGCTGTGTCTGAGGTTTTGGTGCAGTGAAGTGATATTACATGGCCTTTCTAGCCATGTTCTCCTAACTCCCACAAAACAATTGGCTGGGACTATGCAAATAAGGTGTGTAAAACCCTTTCAGGTGTTGGACAGTTTACTATTTCTATGCAAATAAGGTGACTATGGCCTTATTATTGGTTGGTTTTGCCATCTTGCTACTCTTAAAAGGGTTAATCCCACAGAGGTTCAGGGGGACTTCACTACTGTCATGGACTGAATTGTGTCCCCCAAAAATGTGCATATCAAATTGGCAAGGCCATGATTCCCAGCATTGTATGATTGCCCACTATTTTGTCATCTGATTAGATTTTCCTGTGTGTAGTAAATCCTTATCTCTACCTGTGGTTAATGAGCCAAGATTAGATTATGTTAAGGAGGATTAGAGTGGAACATAACACCCTTGCTTGGGTCAAATCCCTGATCCAATGTAAGGGGAGTTTTCCTGGGGTGTGGCCTGCACCACCTTTTATCTTACAAGAGATAAAAGGAGAGGGAAGCGAGCAGAGTGCGGGGAACTCATACCACCAAGAAAGCAGTGCTGGGAGCAGAGGGCATCCTTTGGACCCAGGGTTCCTGCAGAGAGAATCTCCTAGTCCAGGGGAAGAATGATGACAAGGACTTTCCTCCAGAGTCTCCAAAGAGAGAAAGGCTTCTGCTGGAGTTGATGCCCTGAATTTGGACTTTTAGTCTACTAGATTGTGAGAAAATAAACTTCTGTTTGTTAAAGCCATCACTTGTGGTATTTCTGTTACAGCAGCACTAGATGACTAAGACAACTACCATAAAGAAGAAGAGTTTAGAGTAGAGCACCTCCTTTGGACAAAGAGCCCAAGGTCCCTGTGCTGAAAACCTCCTAGACCCAGAAGAAAGAGTGAATGCTAAAGACGATGAGAGACAGTGGCAGTGAGCCTGCCTGGCCCGTGAAGTGAGAGCTGAGCACCTTTGGGCAAGAGGCTTGCCAGCAGAGCTAAGAGAGTTATAACACTTGCTAGTACAGGGCAGAAGCCTGAGGGTGTCCCATTCTGGGGTTGTTTCAGAGAATCTTGTGTAAAAGTCTTCTTCCTACAGCAGGGTGGAGCTGGATGGCTCTGGGAAAGAGGCTTGCCAGCAGAGCTAAAAGAGTTGTAACACTTGCTTGTGCAGGGTCTGAGTGTGCCCTGTGCAGGGGTTACACGATCCCACCACCCCTCACCCCAGGTGCGGGGCCAGGTAGAATGGCAGGTTCCAGAAGAAGAGCCTTAGAAGGGCCCACCAGCAGAGGCTCAGGAGATCCCGTGCAGGTATATTTCAGCTGGCCATGAAGCCCCGCAACCAAGCAGAAGCCTCGGGAGCTATGCAGGACCCCCAAGTAGTGTGGTGGTACCAGAGGCAGCAGTTACATGAATACAACCTCTGATCTGAACCACAACATGCCTGCCCAGCAACATAAGAATGGAGATGGGTAAACTGAGGAAGAGTATGTCGTCCTTTGAGAATCTGCTGTTACTGTTCAATGTTTGCTTTCTATGAATAATAATAATGACTTTCACTTTGCCAAACACTGTGTAAATGGCTCGTATGTCCAGCTCTGTCACAGATGAATGTAGCACCCATAGAATGGTTGATGTAGTGGGTGTGTCTCATCCCCGGTAGTCTTATGGCTGCCTGCAAGTTTGAGGCACAGCCTGTCTGCATTATCAATGCAGACAGACATGCACATACAGAAGTGCATTGGCTGGGACTTGAGACAAGGTCTCTCACATGGAAGGAAAGAGTTCTACCAGTGAACCACTGCATAAGAGGGTAGCATATCCCCTTTTGGGTCTTTGAAGCTCTACCTTGTGACCCCCTGCTAGACCTCACCCTATGCATCTCTTCCTTTGTATCCTTTTTTTTTCTCTAATAAAACTGTAATCGTAAGTATAGCTGTAATCTCGGGTCAAGGCTTGTCTAACGTCAGGAGGAAGGATGAGAATTAAGATCAGCACAAAGCTGGTTCCTATGAGGTGGAAGTCAGACGTACCTCAACTCTCTGAATTCTTCACCATTTCTGACAACAGTTGTCCCCCCTCCCCCCGTGACACTCTCTACTTCTTTGCTGGGTTCAATAATTCATTGCAATGGCCACACAGAACTCAGAGACCATACTCACAGTTATGTGGTTTATTAGGAAGTAACAGGCTACAACTTGTGATCAGGATCAACTTGGAAGTAACAGGATACAACCAGGAGACAAGATCAACTTCATCAATCATATCAGCTTCAAAACAGGGCAGCTTTCATCTTCTTTTTTTAAATTATTTTTCCTATACAAATTTATACATACATTATTGTGTGACCCTAATTGCTCTCCCCATGCTGTGACAGCACACTCCTCCTTTCTACCCCTGATTCCCCATGTCCATTCAACCAGCTCCTAACCCTCTCTGTCTTCCCATCTCACCTCCAGACAGAAGCTGCCCATTTAGTCTCTTGTATCTACTTTAACTAAGAGACACACTTCCTCAGGAGTATCACTTTATATCCTATAGTCCAGTCCAATCCCTGTCTGAAGAGTTGGCCTCGGAAATTGTTTTAGTTCTGGGCTGATAGAAAATCCAGGGGCCATGCTTTCTGGGGTTCCTCCAGTCTCAGTCAGACCATTAAGGCTGGTCTTCTAACTAGAATTTGAGTTCTGCACCCCACCATTCTCCTGCTCGATCTAGGATACTCTGTTGTGTTCCCTGTCAGGGCGGTCATTGGTGGTAGCCGGGCACCGTTTAGCTCTTCTGGTCTCAGGCCCACGAAGTCTCTGGTTTATATGGCCCTTTCTGTCTCTTGGGATAATGCTTTCCTGTGTCTTTGGTGTTCTTCATTCTCCTTTAATCCAGGTGGGTTGGGACCAATTGATGCATCTTAGACGGCCACTTGCAAGATTTTAAGACCCCAAATGCCCCTCACCAAAGTAGGATGCAGAACATTTCCTTAATAAGCTTTGTTGTGCCAATTGACCTAGATGTCCCCAGAAAGCATGGACCCCAGAACCCTACCCCTGCTCCCCTGTCCCTCAAAGTGTTTCATTGTACTCAGGAAAAATCTTAGCTTTGGTTTAGTCCAGTTGTGCTGACTTCCCCTGTAGCCTGTGCTGTCCTTCCCTCCACCTAAGATAATTCTTATCTACTATGTAGTTAGTGAATAACCCTCACCCTCCCTCCCCACCCTCGTAACCATCAAAGAATGTTGTCTTCTGTGTTTAAACCTTTTCTTGAGTTCTTATAATAGTGGTCTTGTAAAATATTAGTCCTTCTATGACTGACTAAATTCACTCAGCATAATGACCTCCAGATATCTCCATGTTATGAGATGTTTCAAGACTTTCATTGTTGTTCTTTATCTTTGTGTGTATTCTATTGTGTGGATATACCATAATTTGTTTACCCATTCGTCGGTTGATGGGCATCTAGGTTGTTTCCATCTTTTTGCTATTGTGAACAGTGCTGCAATGAACATGGGTGTGCATATATTTATTTGTGTGATGGCTCTTATTTCTCTAGAATATATTCCAAGGAGTGGGATAACTGGATCTTACGGTACTTCTATTTCTAGCTTTTTAAGGAAGTGCCAAATCGATTTCCAAAGTGATTGTACCATTTTACATTCCTACCAACAGTGTGTAAGTGTTCCAGTCTCTCCACAACCTCTCCAGCATTTATTATTTTGTGTTTTTTGGATTAGTGCTAGCCTTGTTGGGATGAGATGATATCTCATGGTAGTTTTGATTTGCATTTCTCTAATGGCTAATGATCATGAGCATTTCTTCATATGTCTGTTAGCTGCCTGAATATCTTCTTTGGTGAAGTGCCTCTTCATATCCTTTGCCCATTTTTTAACTGGATTATTTGACTTTTTGTTGTTGAGGTTTTGCAGTATCTTGTAGATTTTAGAGCTTAGATGCTGATCGGATTTGTTGTAGCCAGAAATTTTTTTCCAGTCTGTAGGCTGTCTTTTTTCTTTTTTGGTGAAGTCTTTTGATGAGCATAGGTGTTTGATGTTTAGGAGCTCCCAGTTGTCTAGTCTCGCTTCTGGTGCTTGTGCATTGTTACTTATGGTTCGTATTGGGTTTATGCCATGTATTAGGGCTCTTAGCGTTGTCCCTATTTTTTCTTCCATGATCTTTATCATTTTTGATTTTATATTTAAGTCTTTGATCCATTTTGAGTTAGTTTATGTGCATGGTGTGAGGTATGGGTCTTGTTTCAGTTTTTTGCAGATGGATATCCAGTTATACGAGCACCGTTTGATGAAGAGACTGTCTTTTCCCCAATTAACAGACTTTGGGCCTTTGTCAAATATCAGCTGCTCATAGGTGGATGAATTTATGTCTGCATTCTCAATTCTGTTCCATTGGTCTATGCATCTGTTGTTGTACCAGTACCAGGCTGTTTTGACTACAGTGGTGGTATAGTACGTTCTAAAATCAGGTAGTGCGAGGCCTCTCACTTTGTTCTTCTTCTTGAGTAATGCTTTACTTATTGGGAGCCCCTTCCCTTTCCATATGAAGTTTGTGATTTGTTTCTCCATCGCATTAAAAAATGCCAGTGGAATTTGGATCAGGATTGCATTGTATCTGTAGATCGCTTTGGGTAGAATTTACATTTTCACAATATTGAGTCTACCTATCCATAAGCAAGGTACGTTTTTCCACTTATGCAAGTCTCTTTTGGTTTCTTGCAGTAGTGTCTTGGAGTTTTCATTGTATAGGTCTTTTACGTCTCTGGTTAGATTTATTCCTAAGTATTTTCTCTTCTTGGGGCTATTATAAATGGTACTGATTTGATGATTTCCTCTTCGAGGTTCTCTTTGTTGGTGTAAAGGAGTCCAACTGATATTTGTAGGTTTATCTTGTATCCTGAAACTTTTCTGAAATCTTCTATTAGTTCCAGAAGTTTTCTTGTGGATTCTTTGGGGGTTTTCTGTGTGTAAGATCATACAATCTGCAAATAGAGATACTTTGACTTCTTCCCTATCAATCTGGATGCCCTTTATTTCTTTTTCTAGCCTAATTGCTCTGGCTAGGACCTCCAGCTCAATGTTGAACAAGGGATAAAGGACATCCTTGTCTGGTTCCCGTTCTCAAGGGGAATGCTTTCAAATCTCTCTATTTAGGATGATGGTGGCTCTTGGCTCTGTATAAATGCCCTTAACTATATTGAGGAATTTCCCTTCTATTCCTATTTTGTTGAGAGTTTTTATCATGAATGGGTATTGGACTTTGTCAAATGCCTTTTCTGCATTGATTGATATGATCATGTGGTTCTTGTCTTTTGTTTTATTTATGTGATGGATTATGTTGATTGTTTTTCTAGCATTGAACCATCCCTGAATACTTGGTAGAAATCCCACTTGATCATGGTGAATTATTTTTTTAATATGTTGCTGAATTCTATTGTATAGAATTTTGCTGAGGATTTTTGCGTCAATGTTCATGAAGGATATTCTTCTCTAATTTTCTTTCGTTGTGGTGTCTTTACCTGGTTTTGGTATCAGGGTTATGCTGGCTTCATAGAATGATTTTGGGAGTATTCCATCCTTTTCTATGTTCTGAAATACCTTTAGAAGTAGTGGTGTTAACTCTTCTCTGAAAGTTTGGTAGAATTCTACAGTGAAGCCATCTGGGCCAGGGTCTTTTTTTTTGTTGCTGTTGTTGGGAGTTTTTTAATTACCTTTTCAATGTCTTGTTATGGGTTTGTTTAGTTGTTCTACCTCTGTTTGTGTTAGTTTAGGTAGGTAGTGGGTTTCTAGAAATTTGTCCGTTTCCTCTAGGTTTTCAAATTTGTTAGAGTACAATTTTTCATAGTATTCTGTTATGGTGCTTTTAATTTCAGTTGCGTCTGTTGTAATATTACTCATCTCATTTCTTATACGGGCTATTTGTTTCCTCCCCTGTTTTTCTTCTGTCAGTTTGGCAAGTGGTTTATCAATTTTGTTGATCTTTTAAAGGACTAGCTTTTGGTTTTGTTGACTCTTTCAATTGTTTTTCTATTCTCTATTTCATTTAATTTTGCTCTAATTCTTATTATTTCCTTTTTTCTGGCACCTGAAGGCTTCTTTTGTGGCTCCTTTTCTACTTGTTCCAGTTGTAGGGTTGATGTTTTGATTTTGGTCCTTTCTTCTTTCTGGGTGAGTGCATTTATTGCTCTAAATTGACCTCTGAGCACTGTTTTTGCTGTGTCCCAAAGGTTCTGGTAGGATGTGTTTTCATTCTTGTTTGATTCTATGAATTTCTTTATTCCATCTTTAATTTCTTCTAGAACCCAGTAGTTTTTGAGCAAGGTGTTTTTCCGTTTCAATGTGTTTGATTTTTTTTCCTTGATTTTTCTGTTGTAGATTTCTACTTTTATGGCTTTCTGGTCAGAAAAGATGCTTTGCAATATTTTGATGCCTTGGATTTTGTTAAGGCTTGCTTTATGGCCTAATATGTGGTCTATTCTGGAGAATGTTCCATGTGTGTTGGAAAAGAAAGTATACTTGGCTGCTGTTGGGTGGAGTGTTCGGTATATGTCTATGAGATCAAGTTGGTTGATTGTAGCATTTAGCTCTTCCGTGTCTTTGTTGAGCTTCTTTCTGGATGTTCTGTCCTTCATTGAAAGTAGTGTGTTGAAGTCTACTACTACTATTGTGGAGCTGCCTATCTTTTCAGTGCTGTTAGAGTTTGTTTTATGTATTTTGGAGCCTTGTCGTTTGGTGCGTAAATATTTATTATAGTTATGTCCTCCTGGTGTATTGACTCTTTAATCATTATATAGTGTCCTTCTTATCCTTTGTGGTAGATTTTACTTTAAAGTCTGTTTTGTCAGAGATTAATATTTCCACTCCTTCTCTTTTTTGAGTGTTGTCTGCTTGACATATTTTTTTTTCCATCCTTTGAGTTTTAGTTTGTTTGTGTCTTTAAGTCTAAGGTGTTTCTCTTGAAAGCAGCATATAGACAGATCGTGTTTTTTATCCAATCTGCCACTCTTTGTTTATTTATGGGTGCATTTAGTCCATTTACATTCAGCATAATTATTGGGAAGTTATCAGTTTAGTGCTGTCATTTTGATGTCTTTTTTGTGTGTTGTTGACAGTTTCTTTGTTCCACTTAATTTTCTGTGCTGAGTCATTTTTCTTTATGTATTTTCTTTTCATCTTTTTCATTGTTGTTGATTTTGTGTTTGCTGAGTCTTTATATTTTTCTAGTTTTTTATTTTGACTTGTAGGATTGTTAGTTTCCTTTGTGGTTACCTTAATATTTACCCCTGTTTTTCTAAGTTTATACCAGTCTTTTATTTCTTTATACCGCCTTGACTTCCTCTCTGTATGCAAAATCTATGTCTACATTTTTTTAAGTCCCTCTTTTTTGTTTTAATGTTGTCATCTTTTACATATTGACATCTGTTTCCTTATATTCAGTGTTTTAGCTTTGATTTACTTTTGTGACTTCCCTATCTGGGTTTATGTCGGGTTGCTCTGTCCTGTGTTCCAGTCTTGAGTTGTTATCTGATGTTATCGATTTTCTGACCAGAGGACTCCCTTTAGTATTTCTTGTAATTTTGGTTTGGTTTTTGCAAATTCCCTAAACTTCTGCTTATCTGGAAATGCCCTAATTCTGCCATCATATTTGAAAGACAGTTTTGCTGGATATATAATTCTTGGATGTCAGTTTTTTTCCTTCAAGGCTTTATATATGTTATCCCATTGCCTTCTTGCCTGCATGGTTTCTGCTGAGTAGTCTGAGCTTATTCTTATTGACCCTCCTTTGTAGATGACTTTTCTTTTATCCCTAGCTGCTCATAAAATTCTCTCTTTATCTTTGGTTTTGGTAAGTTTGATTATAATATGTCTTGGGGACTTTCTTTTGGGATCTACTTTATGTGGGGTTCGATGAGCATCTTGGATAGATAGCTTGTCATCTTTCATATCAGGGAGGTTTTCTGCCAACAAATCTTCAACAATTCTCTCTGTATTTTCTGTTATCCCCACTCCACCCACCGTTCTGGTACTCCAATCACTCGTCTATTATTCCTCTTGAGACAGTCCCACATAATTCTTAGGGTTTCTTCATTTTTTTTAATCCTTTTATCTGATTTTTCCTCAAATAAGTTAGTGTCAAGTGCTTTCAGTCTCACTGATTCTGACTTCCATTGCCTCCATTCTGCTCCTATCACTTTCTATTGAGTTTTCTAATCTGAAATTTTATTGTTAATCTTCTGAATTTCTGATTGTTGTCTCTGTATGGATTCTCGCAGCTCATTACATTTGTCATTATGCTCTTCTCTAATCTTTTTAATTTCCTCTATTACATGTTCTGCATTTTACTTACTTTCCTTCCTAATCTCTTGAAGAGCTGTGTATATTAATCTTTTGTATTCTGCTTCTGGTAATTCCAAGAAATTCTCTTCCTCTGGAAAATTTCTAAATTCTTTATTTTGAGAGCTTGCTGAAGCCATCATGGATTGCCTCTTTATATGATTTGTTATTGACTATCATCTCCAAGCCATCAGTAATTTATTATATTTATTTATTTTATGTTTGCTTACTGTATCCTAGCTTCTTGCTTTGTTTTGATATGTCCAAATAGGCTGCTCGTATGAGCTAGTTTGATTATTGACACCTTTGAAGCTCTAATGTCCTGTCACCAGATAGTTAGATCTGTTACTAGGTATATGAGCTCAGGAGTCCACCCACTCCTCCTGTATGGATTCAGCTCAGGTGCCAAGGTAGATAGCCACCAAGTGTATGGTGTAGGCTCTCACCCAGAGTCCTAGACAGGCATGGGTGATTGGTGTAGGCACAGGCATCTGGCTATCTGGCTGCAGCAGGGGAACACACTCAGAGCAAGGCAGTGGGCTGACGGCCGCCTCTGAGTGTCCAGGAGGAACACATGTCCCTTTTCCCTAGGGCATGTACGTGGGTGAGTTTTGCAGCTGGAGTATTAGTAACCAATGCTGATGGCTGTATGGACTATGGGGCAACTCTTATTCTTGGGCCCCTATCACAGGTGGCTTGGTGGCATGAGTGAAGCCACCAGTCCTCAGGTCGCTGACACGGGTAGGTGAAGACCCTGCCTAATGGGCAGAGCAGTGTCCAATGTCACTAATCTGCCACTTCACATATGAAATAGTTGAAGTTAGACTTCCTGTATATCCTGTTGTACTGTGGTAATGAGGACCTATGCTGTTGAAATGGGCCCACACAAGTCCGTGCAGGGGGAATGGCACTCAAAGTCCATAGATCCCTTATGCTTGAGTCTAGGCAAGGGAGCTGTACCTACCCTGGGTTCCTGGCTTAGGGGAGTCAGCAGTTTATTTTTTCCTCTGTTTGTTAATTTGTTCACTCTCCAAGTCTGAGAGAATGGCTAAGGGTATGTGACAGATCCTACTTCTGGTCCAGGGGACTTGGCAATTGCTGAAGCCGATCTGGGACCCTGTGCAGAGCAGGAAGTGGGGAGGTAAATGGGAGAGAGGTCTTTCCTCAAGGGGGATGTTTTTGATCCACGCAGTAGGCCATACACAAATACTTACCTTTTGCCAATCCAAGGCTGCTTCTCACTGATTCTGGGTGGCCATGTAGACTCTCTGCAGTTGGATCTCTCCCAGTGTAGAAAATGTGGCTCCTGAGAATTGCTGCTTGCCTGCTTCACTGCTCACCCTAGAGCTGATCAGGCCTGGAGGGGTCAGGTTCTTGCCGGGTCAGATCTGGCAACTCCTCATTGCTTCCAAACCATCTCTCCCTCCCTCTGCCTCTCAGTCGGGTTCCTCAACTCTGCCTTTGATGTTCAGGGCTCCCAGATTGCCATATATAATTGATTCACTTGTTTTGTCAGGTCTTTGTTGTAAAAGGGTCCACCAGAAGCATCTGACTACTCTTCCATCTTGCTCCAGACCCCTCTCAGCTTCTTCTTAGCCATGCCTACAGGCAGGCCCTTGTCTCAGCCATGCCTGCGGGAAGACACTTGTCTGTGCCTCTACTATTGGGCTGCTCTATGCCTCTGCCTTGCTTGGGCAAGTGTTACAGCTCTTTAACTCTACTAACAAGTGCCTGGAGGCTCCCCGTTCCTCCAGTAAGCTTCCTCCCCAAAGGTGCTCAGCTCTGTCTTTGTCCGTGAGCAAGCCCACCACAGTGGCCTCCTTCTGTGGGCCAGCAAGCCTACCATAACCAATAGTTCTCACCACTCATACTTCTGCCATTGTTGCTCTGCCGTTGGGCTGTGCTGTGTTTGCTACAGTTTTTTATCATCTTGTACTGCATTCAGTGTTACAGCTGTCTCTCTTTTGGGTCTAGGGTTTCTCAACTCATGGTCCCTGGGTCCAAAGGATGCGCTCTGCTCCAGATTCTTCTTGATGGTAGGGAGGTTCCCCTCAACTTCTGTGGGATTGGCCCTTATATTCAATTGCAAGGCAAGGCCTGCCCTTCTAGCCCCACTACAACTGACTAATCCCTCAGTAGACCACAAGTCACTCAATTTGCATGGTAATAAACCAATCCCTGGTACAATTGGGGCCTAGCAAAACATTTTTAGCAAGATTATAAACCTAAGCCAGAAAAGCCATATATAAGAGAAACCCACTGCACTATAACAGCACTTTCTGTGAGATCTATAAGTTGTTCTGGCAAATTATCAAATTGAACTAAGTAGAGGAGCCAGAAATTCAGAAGTGAGGCATGGAGACCCATGAACTTACAGCTGGCATCTTGAAGATGTAGTGGGAAAACTCTGGATTTGTAGCCAACAGGTCAGAAGGGAGGGTGTTGTGGGGACTCCCACACTCGTGGGTGGTGTTTGAAGTCTTGGAAGTCTGGAGGACTGTGCCCCTTAAGTTGTGATGTCTGACCTAGCTCTGAGTGGTTAGGGCCAGAGGAAGAAGTGCTGCACGTGCAGCTGCTGTCAGAGTCTATAACAAAAAACAAAACAAAACAAGAAACAAACCAGTTGTCCTTGAGTCAATTCCAACTCATGGCGATGCCATGTGTGCACGATAGAAATCCGCTCCATAGGGCTTTCAAGGCTATGACCTTTGGGAAACTGATCACCAGATACATCTTCCAGGGTGTCTCTGGGTTGGTTTGAACTGCCAACGTTTAAGTTAGTAGTCAAAAACTTAACTAACTGTGCCACCCAGAGACTCCGTACAGAGTACATACTATTTATTATATATTTGGAGTTCCTTAGTCATTTCCATCATCCATCACACTTGGATTTTATTTTTACTTCCTTTCAGGTGTTCAGAGTCTTTCATTAATGTGAGACATGTATTCATACCTATGGGATAAAAAAAAATTGTTGCTAGTTATCAGTTACAACGAGCTGTTAACATCAGGCAACAAATTCTGAGACTCTTAGATTTGCATGCAGGACTTTTTTTTAATTGTACTTTATGTGAAAGTTCACAGTTCAAGTCAGTTTCTCTTACAAAAAATTTATACACACACTGCCATGTGATCCTAGCTGCTGTCCCTATAATGTGATAGCACACTCCTCCTTTCTACCCCGGATTTCCCTTGTCCAGTCAACCAGCTCCTGTCCTTTTTGCCTTCTCATCTCGCCTCCGAACAGGAGCTTCCCGTTTAGTCTCATGTATCTACCTGAGCTAAGAATCACTCTCTTCACGAGGATCATTTTATGTCTTATAGTCCAGTCTAATCTTTGTCTGAAGAGTTTGCTTTGGGAATGGTTTTAGTTCTGGGCTAACAGAGAGTCCAGGGGCCATGTCTTCTGTGGTCCCTCCAGTCTCAGTCAGACCATTAAGTCTGTTCTTTTCACTAAAATTTGAGTTATGCACCCCACTTTTCTCCTGGTCCATCAAGGACTTTCTGTTGTGTTCCCTGTCAGGGTGGTCATTGGTGGTAGCCGGGCACCGTCTAGTTCTTCTGGTCTCAGGCTGATGAAGTCTTTGGTTTATGTGACCTTTTCTGTCTCTTGGGCTAATATTTTCCTTGTATCTTTGGTGTTCTTCATTCTCCTTTGCTCCAGGTGGGTTAGGACCAATTGATGCATCTTAGATGGAAGCTTGCTAGTTTTTAAGATCCCAGATGCCGCTCACCAAAGTAGGATGCAGAACATTTTCTTAATAAACTTTGTTATGCCAGTTGACCTAGGTGTCCCCTGAAACCATGATCCCCAGACCCCCGCACCTGCATACAGAACATTTTTTGGGGAATGTCTTGGAATACCTGTGAGTGAAGTTGGGATGGTCCTTTAAGATGACTCAAACTGAAGCAAATCCCGGGCATGTTAATTAAAATCCTATCATTTTTACCTTAGATCACTGTTTATTTTTGTTTGTGTATACATATCTTGTAGATTATTACCATCCACAAAACTTCCCATGGCATTCTATATCTCCATTTATTGTCTCACTGTATTTTTTTTTAAATCAATTTTGCTTCACTTGAATTAACAAATATAAACAGGTAACTGTGGAATTCCTCAGTCTAGTGCATCGCTGGAATGATAGGTCATTTCTCTAACTAAGAGAAATGTCTTGAAATAGAGGTAGTAGGGTTAGTAATGTTCAACAAGCTTTATGGGAGAAGCTTAATAAAACAACACTGGTGGACCAATGAAGTCTCCTTAAAGCCATAGAGTAGGAATCTTCATTTGCAAAATATTTGTATAAGAAGAGTCTTTAGTGGAAGCTGAAACACTTTCCTCATATGGAATCAGATTAAAAGAGTATAACACATCTGGAATCAGCATATGTTTTTTTTAAACTTAATTTTCTAACCTTCAGACAATCTGTTTCTAAGATCTTGTGTTATTATTGTTTATTTATTTTCTTTACAAACCATCCTCTGGGGAACAAAAGACACTCTGATCGCCTCTTCCAAAAACTTAAGGGCATTATATGCTTACATAAAGAGTTATAATTGCATGAAGATTTTAGTGAAGGATTAGCTCTACTTCTATAATCTATAAAATTATGATCTTTATTTCTTTTCACAGAAAACAATGCCTAAATTTATTACCAAACAAATAGCATAATAATTCACCCTCTCTTTTAAGTTGCGATTTTAAATACATTTTCAACATTTGTACTCAAAACAAACATCACTTGCATACTTTTTTATATTTCTTAATGTTTATGTACCCATCATTATAAATCAAACTTTTTTTTAATATTTTTGCCCATGTTAAAAATCAGTCACAAGGGTTTGATCTGATACATTTCACTATCCTGGAAATTAATGAGTCAGTGCAAGACATAAATGGTTGATTTAAGGTGACCAAGTAAAGATTTGTTTATGCCTTTGAGTGGATTCACGTTAGAAGAGACCTTCAGTTTTACCATTCACATTTGAATGTAAACGTGCAAATATGTCACAATAAGTTACAATTGATCTGAATGTTTACTAGTCCAGTGGCTTGCCATATAGACCCACATGCTGGAAATCCCATAAGTAACGGAGTAAACTTTGAGGCTCAGAGAAACGTTAAGAAAAGTAATTTCTGGTGAGGGAGAAAAAATAGGAGTAAAAAAATCCATGAAATATTTATGAGTTTTGTATGTATCATTCTAATAAGAATGCAGATATTGTGAAAGCTTTCTACTCATACAGTACTGACATTTACCAAATAAAATTCTGTTATTTGACCTGCCTCTGTAAACATTGACATTGCACTCACATTTATAATAGATTTCTGTCGGTTTTACCACAATCGAATGTTTCCACTGGGAATGTTATTAGTTATTATGGCTGGAAATGCACCTGCACCAGCTGTGCAGCTAAACATAAAGAAGGCACGAGCCAAAATCCCGGAGTCTCTTAACAGACTTTTGCTGCATTACAGCAATGAATCCAATATCCATCCTGAAACAGCAGGAAAGAAAACTTCTTCCAACACTCTATTTCCATAGAAATGAGGATCTGACTTTTCTTACTTGCCCTCATGGTGGTATCTACTGTTTCCTTCCCTGCTCCTAATCTTTATAATTTAGCCATTAGCTGTGGACAGTCTCATGTTGCATTAGTAACAAACTATTGGAAAAAGAGGATTAAGTTAGTGGAGTCATAGGAAGATACAAATGTTAAAAAGAAAAAAGATCAACACAAGCTAGTTTGCTTAAAAGCACAAAAACACAAAGAGAATGGGGAAAACATTAGCTTTGTAAATCTTTAAAAGTTATTTAATCATTAAAACAAATTACCTTACTGAGATGTCCTCTGAGATCAGAAGCGGTCTCCAAATAAATTTCCTATTTAGAAATGAACTCTTTTATTATTTATATTATTTTAAGTTTGTAGATGGTGGAGATGGGGAGAGTAGTCAATTTAGAATAAAATGCTAAGAACAGATCGAGCTATAGGAACAAGAAAAACACTAACCCAGAATGTGGATTAAAATATATAGTCGATAGATATACTCTCTCTTTGAATCAGGGAGGAATATTTACAGACACTAACAGTCTATGGTGGGATTCTCAACTGGCCTATTTTTAGAAAAAATAGTTCAAAGAGGTTATTTTTGGTGTTATGTTACCAAGTAGTTGATTTTATTTTATTTATTTATTTTTTAATTAGGTACTCTGAGTAGGGCATAGACATTTCTCAAATTATAAGATTTCTCATTTGGTTTTGTTTGTGTTGCCTCCAAATAATATATTCATGACTATTTGCAAATCAGTGGCAATAAATACATGATGTTAGTTTTTGGTCAAAAGCTTAATTAGTTAATATTCTATATCCACTAGTTTTTCATTACTGAGTCCTGGTGGTGCAACAGTTAAGAGTTCAGCTGCTGACCTAAAATGTTGGTGGTTCAAACTCACACAGCAGCTCAATGGGAGAAAGACCTGGCAGTTGGCTCCTGTGAAGACTACAGCCTGGAAAATTTTATGGGACAGTTCTACTCGATCACTGTAAGTCAAAATCAACTCAATGGCACCTAACAACAAGTCTTTCATTAAGCTAATATACTTTAATATCATAGACAACTTTGCTAGGGATCATGTTAGGCACTAGAGAATTAATCTTTGCTTTTATGAAATTAAAAATTTTGTGGGGATGACAGATAAGCAGAAATATATTTCTAAGTCACTGTGGTGTATGAACAGTATATAGTTAAGAGGTTATCAGCTGAAGCATATAAAGTTCTGTGATTAGACAGGGTGAAATTTCATTAGAGGAAATGACATGTGAAAAGGCCCAGGAATAGTTTGTAGCCAGAAAAACAATAACGGTGATAAATAATAAAATATTTTTATTGTTACAACAGAGTTGTGCTTAAAAAGTCTCCAGCTGCCATGCAATCAGTTCCCACTCATGGTGACCTCATGTGTGTCAGAATAGAACTGTGCTCTCAGGGTTTTCAATGACTGGTTTTTTGGGAAGTTGATTGCCAGGCCTTTCCTCTGAGATGCCTCTAGGTGAACTGAACCTCCAACCTTTTGGTTAGCAATCAAACATATTACTCTGAGTTGTGCAACCCATTACCGTCGAGTCGATTCTGACTCACAGTGACCACCTATAGATCACATGGTAAACTTCATGCCGAGAATTTGCAAAATATACGAAGCTGTAAAAGTGACTAAGTGTGCATGTGTATGTTCTACTTGAGTGTATGTGTGTGTTTTACTTGATGATGTTTAAAAGAAATTCAAACAAATAAAAATCTGTAACTTATTTTCCTAAAATTGTCTCAAAAGACCTTTTGCCTTTACTAAAGTTAAATGAATGTGATTCTACCCTCCACACACTGGCAATCACTAGAAACTACCACGCCCCCTAGTGACTCGCTTCTCCTTATCCAATGCTTGTATTTGAAAGAAAAATCATATTACCACAGAAAGAGCATCTGCTTTGGAGTCAGGCAGACATGGGACATATTATGGCCCAGTCACTAATTAATAGTGTGACATGAGTCAAATTTAATTAACTCTCCGCTTCAATTTTACCATATGTAAATGGAGGATGATACTACCATGCATAGCTGTAAGAATTTCAGATAATGTTGTAAAGTGCTTTTCAAATACGATAATGTATAAATTCTTTTGTCATTTTGCCTTGATTTCACCTCAATAAAATAATTTTAAATGGATATGTAGACAACTTAATACAATTTGCCTAGGAATACAGAGCACACTTGGACTGGTCTTATGTATCACACTCCTTTTTGTTTTTTCCTTCACCACCCCATGGCTATTTGCCACACATCGGTTTTGAAAAAAGTAATAGAAACTTTCTTCTTCTTATTATTAATTAAATGGACATTCATTTGAGATATAAAAATAATAAAAACAAACAATAAAACCTAGGTATAATACTCTTGGGATTCAACAAATGCAAAACCTAAATAAATTTTGATAAAATATAGAAAAAAATTGATGGCAGAAGAGAGAAAACTTTTTTTAAGAATATCTTCATCATCTAATCTCTTTATCAAATAGTAAGCAAATTTCAAAGAAATTCTCTATACTAAATTCTTTGTTAAGGGAAAATGTGAAGAATAAGGAAGTAATTATGATTACTACAGCTTTTGACAGAGGTGAGACTTCATTCTTCTAGGTATGTAACCAGAATCAAGTGTATGACTATAATTCAACACAATATAGTTGTAATTAAAATTCTGTCAACTACTTATGATCTTGGGAAAAGCAACCAATCATAAAGTAAGGATTAAATTATTCTTAGATTACTTTATCTGTGGCACAGCAGTTGTCTCACTCCCTTTATTAATCAATGCATTTCCGTGTCAGAGTACCATTCTTATTACCTAGAAACGACTGTGGAAAATAAGTAGTTCCACTCTGCCTAAAGTAGAAGAGGCAAAAGACTTAATTAGTAGAGAAGAATGATATCATGTCCAGATGACCAAGGTTGAGAAATATCTTACGATATACGTTCAGTTATCTTAACAAATTAATCATATTGGCTAAATGTTTAATGCAGTCAATTGCAGAACTGAATCCTTAAACCAATAAGAACAATTTCAGTAAAAAATAAATGAATAAATAAATCTGAATAAAATGGAAACCTTGTCCCAATCTTTTCCCTCATTATGGTTACTATTTTTATAAAGGCAAGACATTATAGGAAAGCCTGTTCTTAGAGACAGATCAGATTATATTTCCACAAACTCTAGTAGAATTTCCTATTCTGTGTTTCTAGAATACTGTGTCTTCAACTATTACTTTAAATAATTAGTTGTGTGGCTGAGTGTTCCTACAGACTGATTTTCATTGCAATTCCAATGAAATTTTGAAGAGATCAATTTTCTCTCGAAATAATTAGTCTTCTAAATAGAATTACAACACAATTTTGTAGTATCATTAATTTTGAAATTAGCGGTGAAAATATCTTATGGAATCTCATTTGCCGTTACATTAACAACAAAAACAGCAGCGACGACATGATAATTAACTTGTTTTGAGCATTTACTCTGTATCAAATATTGTAAAAAGCATTAAAAAATACTGAGTTTTACCTAAGGCTTATAACAACATTGAAGTAGGTCAATTATTGCATCCACCTACAGAGAAAAATGAAAGTTGGAGAAATTAAGTAATCTCTAGGTCACAGTCACTAAGTGATAGAGTCAGAATTCAAACTTGAGTCTGCATTGAATAAGGTACATTGAATTTAGTTCGTGAGAGAAGAATAGTATAGAAAGATTCCAGTGCTCTATACTTCATTTTTTCTGTTCACCCCAAGATGGTATTTTTTATAGTAAAGCAGAAAGTACCCAAGGCATTAAAATCAATTTACCTAGTTTATGTAAGGCAGAAGAGTCAAGTAAACTCAACTCTTAACAAAGAGTCAGAAAATATGGATTCTAAACTTTTACTTAGTACTGAGTAACTTCGGAAAGGGTGTCATTTTGAAATATTCAAGACTTGATTTTCTTATTTATGAAATTGTACTGGCAGACATCTAAGGCCTTTTCAGATCTAAGATTCCATGTCATATTAATTTCTCAGAATTATCATATTAAAAGCAACATATGTGGCCAAGAAATAGTGGCTGGGCAAGATAATCCTTACAATTCATGATACAGATTTTGTATTTTATTTAATGAGGAGTGATTGAAGGATTTTCTCTAAAGAGTGACATAGTTAGATTCATGTTATTAAAAGATCTGGAGAGTAGAAAATGGTAGATGTAGAATTGGCAACTCTTGATTATTGACGTCTGTGGAAAGTGTTCAGGCTTGAACAACTGGATAAATAAACCAGAAAACCAAACCAGTTGCTCTTGAGTCAATTCCAACTCATGGCGACCCCAAGTGTGCAGAGTAGAACTGAGGTCCGTAGAATTTTTAAGGATATGACCTTTTGGAATATCAACATGTCTTTCTTCCTAGGTGTCTCTGGATGAGTTCAAACTGACAACCTTTTAATTTGCATTCGAGTGTTTAACTATTTATGCCACCTAGAGACACCTAACTGGGTAAATAAAAGTTAACATTTACTTCTTAATTAATGGTGACCATTGAAGGAGGGGTAAGTTTGAGAGGGTCAAACCTGAGCTTTGTTTTGGGTATGTGCTGTTTAATGAGATGTGTTAGGGACTGGATTAGATACTTCGTTTGAATTATACAATATACTGAGCCAACAAATAAGAATACTTTTTATGACTTTAAAATATGCTGAAAAATTACTCTTTAATAAGTTTGTGCAATTTATCATACGCATTAATATGGTATGAGAGTGCCTATTTTGTCACACCATTGCCAGGTGCTAATATTTAATATAATCAAACACCTTTTCAAATGATACAGATTAAAACAAAATGACACCTTACAGGGAAGAAACATGATAGAAACTTGCTTTACAAAGGTTAATCTGCAGGGTAAAAACTTGTTTGCAGATGGCAAAGCTGGTGATAAAATGGTGGAATAGTTCATCAAAATTACAAATCGTGTGTCATAACTAATGCTGTTTGAGTTGCAAGACATAAGTATCTCAATTTAGTGAATTAGAAATGATGTGAAATTAAATCACTATCAGAATAAACATTGATGACTTGGTGTATTAGTTATCTCTTGCTGCGTAACAAATAACTCAAAACTTAACGAAAACTAAATCCATTTGTTATCTCACGATTTCCATCAGGAGTCTGGGCATTTTCTTGGCTGCTTCTCTGATCCTAGTCTCACAAGACTGCAGTAAAAATGTCAGCTGGGCTGCATTCCTTTAAGGAGCTGGGTCTCCTCTTCCAAGCTCATGTGGTTGTAGAATTAAATTTTCTTGTGGTTGTATGTCTGAGGTTCCCATTTCTTGCTGATGATCAGTAAGAGGTTGCTTTCAGTGTCTAGAGCTACCTTCAGTTCCCTGTCACATGGCCTTCTCACAGCAAACAGCTTACTTCTTCAAGGCTAGCAGGACGATCTCTCATTCCAGTCAGCTAAGATGGAATCTATATGCTGTAACCAAATCAATGGAGTAATTATCCTATCACTGTCAACCATAATTTATTGACTAGAAGCAAGTCACAGGTTTTATCCCACCTTAAGTGGAGTGGATTATACTAAGGGACAACTTATGGGGGATCACCTTAAGATCTATCCATCACACTTAACCTTCAGCTTACCAAAATTTATTGTTCTTGCAGTAAAAATAGAATAACGCTTTGCTTTTGTTATGACACCTGTGACTACAATGATCAGAATTCCTTTCTAAAAACAAATAAAAAATGATTATGTCATAATGTAAGAAGAATAATGTTAGGGTAATTCCAGAGTTGATGAGGTGGCTTAATGAAGTCACTAAGGATGGTGGTGCTTTTCATTTTTCCCCTATGTCATCCTCAGTGTTTAAGCTGTCAATCCCCTCATGGTCACAAATTCCAAACTTCATGTAAAGATATCAACCAATGAAGAGACAAGACTTACTTTTTTTTTTTTTTAATTTTGTTATTGCTGTTCATTCATTCTTTTCTACTTGTACAATTCAGTGACACTGATTACATTCCTTGAGTTGTGCAACCATTCTCACCCTCCTTTGCTGGGTTGTACCTCCCCCATTAATGTAAACTCACTGTCCCTCAAAGTTCCTATCTAATCTTTCTAGTAGCTGTTGTCACTTTGACTCCATATAAATAGTCCTTAAAAGAGCTTAATGCTGAAGACAGACATTTTTTACTATTTAAGCTAGACTATTGCTTGGATTTAAGAAGACTTCAGGGGATATGTTTGGTTTAAGGTTTAAAGATTTTCTCAGGGCAATAGTTTCAGGGGTTCATCCAGCCTCCATGGCCCCAGAAAGTCTGGAGTCCATGAGAATTTGAAATTCTGTTCTGCATTATTCCATTTTGATCAGAATTCTTCTGTAGAATCTTTGATCAAAATGTTCAGTAACGGTAGCCGGGCACCATCCAGTTCTTCTGGTATCATGGCAAAGGAGGCAGTTGTTCATGGAGGCAATTAGCCATGTATTCCATATACTCCTCCTATTCCTGACTCTGCTTCTTCCTCTGTTGCTCCAGGTGAATAAAGACCAACCGTCAGGCCTTGGATGGCCACTTGCCAGCTTTTAAAACCTGAGGCACTATGCAACAAACTAGGAGGTAGAACAGAAACACTAAACATGCTATTAGGCCAATTAACTGGGATGTCCTATGAAACTATGTCCTTAAACCTCCAAACCAAGGAACCAAATCCCATGAGGTTTTTGGTTGTGCATAAGCAGCCCTAGCAGTTACTTGTTTTTTTCTTTGTCATTGTTGTGAGACACAATTTATTTAATTCACTTTTAATAAGGAGGAAAATTTCCCAGCTGTCTTCTTAGATCCCATTGGCCAAGACTATGCACTAGTGGCAAGGGAATCCAGAAAAGTAAAGATTTAGAGTTTTAAAAAGAAGTTTTCCATCAAAGATGATGATGGGAGGATGACTGTTGGGTGTAGTAACCAGCACTGTTTTCCATATTATAAGAAAATATTTGTTTTTCATAACAATGACACCTTTTATCCAAAGCCTACATATAGATGTAATTTAATATGTTCACAATTTGTAAAAGAAACTGGACTTCCTAAAAGAATCAGATTTTCAACTTATCAAAAAGAAGCATCTGTCTTATTTCATTTTTGACTTTGACGCTTGCATAGAAATCTGTTTCTAATTTTTTTACATAATTTTTCCTGTGAGACAAAGGAAATATTAATGAGAGATTTCCCATCCTCCTAAATCCCGAACAAATTGCTGTCCTCAAGACTTCAAAGAGCCTCACAATTAGAAACCCTGTTAAACAACTATGTTTTAGATTTCTTTTTCAATCTGTTCCATACAATGTGTCTATTTCAGTTCTTCATCTAAAGAAAGCTTTGCATGCATGATGACAGCCTGTGCTTGTTTAAAGTGATGCCTTGGCTCAGGTCAAACAGAACTCCCTCCTATTATTCCTAATTAAAAAGAAAATGTCATTTTAAATCCCATGATAAGGCAACAAATTGGCCATAATTCAAAAATGTCTACAGTTTTAAATGTTTGGCACATTTGAAATCCTCAAACAAAATTGTAGTTTCAAATTACTTGACCACCTTTCTGCATCAGAAAAATTGCTTCAAAAGACTTTTGGGCACTAATGCATTTAGAATCCAATTACAGGCTTTCGGTAAACAAGTAATTTTCCTAAGTAGCTAATAAAGTTGTATGTCTTCATCCATTGTACTACTGATAGATGGAAAAGAAAATAAAAGTATGTCAAAGGATTTCTTTCTGCCAGTTGAGTGTTTCATAAATTTTGCTACTTTCCTTTACAGTGTGGCTCACAAACTACTATTGTTTGTTTGCAGTGACCAAAATTGTTCCCCAGATGTGACAACAAAAGCCAAAAAACATTAAAAAACAAAATTTAAATAATTAAATATTTGAAATAACTTGTAATGTAACTTAAAATAGCAGAAGTTGATAAGCAGGATAAATGTAACCCAAAACCAAAACATGTTTTCTCTTAAACAGCAAATAGAAGGATGTATTTTTATTTATCATAGGAATACTTTTATATCATTTACTATTCTAGCCTTATCACAAAATGATGATTTCACTTTATTTTATTTCTTTTTGTAGTTAGTGTTATTTTCTTCTTAAATAACTGGATATTATCAGCAGACAACTCTTACTATGGAAAAATCATTGCTGAATTTCAAATTAACTTGTCTAAAGTCCTTAGATAATAACTTGAGTTATTTAGAACTACTATTACATGTAATTCATGTAAATAGATAAATTCTTACACAAACTTTATTTCTGAATATGTAAACCATATTAACTCTTCAATGTCTAGAAAAAGTACAATATCTTAAATGCTTGAATCTGAGGATAGTTTGTACTTAGATCTGATGCAGCTGAAGTTAAGTTTCTCATTCACCTCAAGAATCAATAGTACTTTAGCTATGTTTCTCTCATGACACCAATTTTTACATGACATTATATTTATATTCCTGACTTTGCCATAAGCAACTTGAGGAAAAAATATACACTTCTCTATATCCCAAAGCTTCTGCCAAATAATCAATGCTAAAATATGTTTAATGACTACATGGATGATTAAATGATAAATGGAATACATTTTAAATACTTTTTCTACGAATAATGGTTTCCTAATACCAAAGATAATATTTAGTTTAATGTTGGACTTTAACTACTGGATATTTATTGGCTATATCTTTTGCTAAAATTAGTGCTTCTGGAGAAATCGTGACATCTCAAGTTTTAAAAAGTAAATGTATGAATGTTTATAGAAAACGTAAATGTGGTCTAATATATAATTATGCTACTTCTTCAGGAGGTACTAGTTGTGTGGGTTTCTGAGAATAAATACGGGTCAAGTTAAAAGTAATGACACTATTTTAACTAACAGTGAACACTTATGTTGGAAACCCTCTACGTATTTTCTCAGTTAATCGTCAAAATGACTTTTTGGTTTGATATTATTATTGTCTCCATTTTAAAGGTGATGAAACCTGCCCAGGTTTGCACAGGAAATTAGTGATAAAAGAGGAGTTCAGGCCAGGCAGACTTGGTACCAGACACCATGTTTTAAACTACTATTTTATATGGAATATTTATTAAAAAATAACCAGAATTGTGGTGGGAAGAAGGAAATTAAGAGCAGATATGAAAATGCTTACAAAAAATTCCTCAAATCGAATAAAGATTGTATCAAACCCAGTTTTAGGGGGGCAACTGAGGTCCAAAGTGGACTTAGACGTATACAGGAGGCTTGACTAGGGGATCGCTTTCAGGGCTTGTTTTCCTAAAACAAAGGTAAGAGAGAATGAAAATAGACTTTTTTTCAGGATTGTTGGAGGACCAAATAAATAATAACTTATCTATTGCTATCAAGTTCTGAACTGGGCACAGAAATATGATGACCAAAACGTAAGCTTTACTGCTGATAAAATCGAGTGGAGTCATGGCTTTTGACCACTGGACAAAGTGCTTGCTAATACCGCTACTGAAATAGACAGCCTGACTGCCATCCTTCCCTCAACCTACTTTACTGACTCAGCAGAACACCAGAAGCCATACTCTGAGGGCCTCAGCTGCCCATTTCAAGTTCATCTCAAAGAAAAGAGCAAACGAAATAGCACTTTCTCTGCAGGCAGGCAGATACAAAAAGAAGAAGAAGAAGAAAACAGATGGAGTTGTGCCAAGAATGCTCAAGCCCTTAAGTTCTCCTAATAAATAAGGCATTCCACCCCTCAGGGAGAGTTAGTAGCAGAGAGAAGCTGGAGTTGTTCTAGTTGAATTTCCTTAAGAGAGTAACATGAAGTCTGGGAAATAAAGGGATTACTCCTTTATTTAAACCTCTGGAAATACAACTGGCTAGGAAAGAAAAGAAAAAGTAGACTAATGTAGGCTAACATGGGATCTGGATAACAATATCCCAGTTATTCCAAAGATCAGGATAGAAGGGAATTGGAGGTAGAAGGCTTTTCAGACTAGTAAAAATGGAAATGGGAAGAATAGACTTGGATACTGAAAGAAACTCTAAGGAAACAACTCAAAAAGAAGAAAAACTATGAAAAATAACATTTGATGAAATTGTAATTAATCGTAATAAAACAGAAAAAAGAAGATCAACTAAAAGAAACCAATAAGACATGTTAAACTATAAAAATGCCCCTTCTGAGAGCACTGAAGACATATTCCTAAGAAATTTCGCTCTTTGTATCAAATCAGTTTCAGGACATAGTATTGAGAAAGCTTATTCTATAAAATAAAAAATCTTGAAAACTTTGGTCTTTGAAACCATATCTGGGACAAAAATATATGAATAAAATATCTTTAATTTAGGATATAAGAATGATGAAGCAGGGTTTCTTGGAAGTAAATGGCAATCAGAATTTTTTCGTTTGTTAGTGCCAATCAGAATATTTCACCGCTGCTTTTAAGAACCAATCAAATTCTCTGTACCTGTTAATTTTAACACACTTGGCTGTTAACCAAAAAGTTGGAGGTTTGGATACCCCAGAGGCATCTTGAAAGAAAGGCCAAACTACTTCTGAAAAATCGGCATTGAAAACCTTATGGAGGACAGTTCTGCTCTGACTCATATGGGACCCACAATCATCTAGTACCACCCTGCTGTAGGAAGACCCCTACATGTGATCCTCTAAGGCAAACGCTGAATGGGGCACACTTAGACCTCTGCCCCGCATAGGCAAGGGTTACAACTCTTTTAGTTCCACCAGCTAGCCTCCTGACCAAAGGGGCTCAGCAAGCCCACCACAGCTGCATCAATCTGTGGGCCGGCAAATCCACTGCCACTGTCTCTTGTCATCTTGTGCTGCCTTCGGAATTACAGCTCTCTCTTCCAGAAGAGAAAGTTTAGGAAGTTCTCAGCACTAGGACCCTAGGTCTAAAGGATGCACTCCGTTCCAGACTCTTCTTAATGTTAGTAGTGAAGTCCCCCTCAACTTCTGTAGGATTGACTCTTATATAAGCTTACTTCTTGTCAATTTCAGGACTGGGTCCTCCCACCAGGAGCACTAACTAACCAATCCACTCTGTAAGCCACAGTCACTTAATTTTTGCATAGTAATTAACAACTCCCTTGCAAGATTGTCATGCAACCAATCATTTTGTCAGAGTTACAAGATCAAGGTTAGAAAGGCCATATAAAGCAATTCATTGCACAAAAGGGGCTTGGATGGTGACAGTTAAGATAGGCTTACCAAATTTTCAGGTGGCAAAAGTCTGAGACCAGTTAATTAGATATAAAATGGAAATAGTAATAGCACATTTTGGGTATTGTTGTGAATATTAAATGAGATAAATTCTTAGCACTGTGTTTGTCAATTAGTAAGTACTCAATAAATGTCAGGTTTTAAATAGCACAATTCAGAATGAAAATAATATCGTCAAAAAATGTGAGAGAATTGAGAAATTGAAAATTTGCAATTGTTTAAAAAGCAAATTCAACAGTCGAATGGAAAAGTCTTGGAATCATGTAATTTCATGCAAAAATATTCCAAGACTTTCAATTGACTATTAGGTTAATAGGAAGCTACATGTGTGGTACTGAAGCAGCTTATGGTGAAGGAGAAATCTATACAGTCGTCACTTTGTATCCTCTGGGGATTTGTTCCAGGACTCCGTCAGATACCAAAATCCTGGGATGCTCAAGTCCCTTATATAAAAAGGCATAGTATTTGCATATAACCTATGCACATCCTCCTGTATACTTTAAACCATCTCTAGATTACTTATAATACCTAATAAAATGTAAATGTTATGTAAATAGTTGGTATACAGTGCTGTATCATTTAGGGAATAATGACAAGGCTCAAGGCAAACAACGCTCAAACAATGAGTGCTGGAGAGAAACAGAGGATCTGTGAAATGGTAGGAGGCTACAGCAGGGGATGCCTACACATCACTTCACTTGCGTTGATTCAGTGTAGTGCTCCGCATGCAGCAAATTCAAGTTTTACTTTTTGCAATTTTTTTTTTTTTTTTTTTAAATATTTTCAACAGCCAGTTGGTTGAATCTGCAGATGCAGAATCCACGGATATGGAGAGGCAACTGTACCTTGCAATAGAAAAGCCATATAAGGTGGATTGTCTTTAAAGTTAAGTGCCACACCCAGACATACATTCAGAGAATAACCATGACAATGAAAGACTTAGAAACATTTAATATGAGGTAGGTTTGAAAGAACTAATAATTCTATTGTTTGGAAAATAATTTAAGGGGACTATGAGAAACATGGAAACCCTGGTGGCATTGTGGTTGTGAGCTACATCTTCTAACCAAAAGATTGGCAGTTTGAATCCACCAGGCACTCCCTGGAAACCCTATGGGGCAGTTCTACTCTCTCCTATAGGGTCACTATGAATCGGAATAGACTCAATGGCAACAGGTTTGTTTGTTTTTTTTTATAATAAACATGAGAAATAGTGATCAATTAAATGTGAGTTTCCAGAAAACAAGGTAATGATGATTGTATGAGATTTTAAAGAAGTCAATTTTAAAGGAAATCACTTACTCAATATAAGGATTAAATCCATAATCTCCAAAAAGTGAGCTTTCTATTAATAAAAGTGTTTAAATGAGATTAGAGGGTCTTCTGTCTGAATGTGGTCAGGAACTGATGAACATCTCTGGTTTTCTTTATTATCAAAAAATGTACAAAATCATGTCAATATTGTGCTAAAAAATTATACGTCTACTGCCCTGGAGTCGACTCTGACTTATGGTGATCTGTATAACAGAAAAAAACATTGCCTGGTCCTACATCCTCACAATTCCCAGCATGTTGAAATCAATCATTGTTGTTATTGTGCCAATCCATCTCATTGTGGGTCTTCCTCACCTTTACTGACCCTCTACTTCATCATACAAGATGTCCTCCTCCAGTGATTGGTTCCACCTGGTGAGAGGTCCAAAGCAAGCAAGTTGGATAATGTCCTGCTATGATCCATAAGATTTTCATTGGCTAATTTTTGAAGACTCGTTAACAACCTGCATTATGCAGATGACACAACTTTGCTTGCTGAAAGTGAAGAGGATTTGAAACACTCACTAATGAAGATCAAAGACCACAGCCTTCAGTATGGGTTACGTCTCAATATAAAGAAGAAAAAAATAGAACTGGACCAATAAGCAACATCATGATAAACAGAGAAAAGATTGAAGTTGTCATGGATTTCATTTTACTTGGATCCACAATCAACACCCATGGAAGCAGCAGTCAAGAAATGAAACTATACATTGCATTGGGCAAATCTGCTGCAAAAGACCTCTTTAAAGTGTTAAAAAAAAGTTGTCACCTTGAGGACTAATGCATGTCTGACAGAAGCCACGGTGTTTCCAATAGCCTCATATGCATGTGAAAGCTGAACCATGAATAAGGAAGACCAAAGAAGAACTGACACCTTCAAACTGGGGTGTTGGGGAAGAATATTGAATATACTATGGACTGCCAAAAAAAACGAACAAATCTGTCTTGGAAGAAGTACAACCAGAATGCTCCTTAGAAGCAAGGATGGCGAGACTACGTCTCATATACTTTGGACATGTTATCAGTAGGGATCAGTCCTTACAGAAGGACATCAAGTCAGAGAAAAAGAGGAAGACCTTCAACAACACAGATTGACACAGTGGCTGAAACAGTGGGCTCAAACACAGGAACAATTGCGAGATTGGTGCAGGACCAGGCAGTGTTTCACTCTGTTGTACATAGGGTTGCTATAAGTCGGAACCAACTCAATGACACTGAACAACAACAACAATTTTTGGAATTGATCACCAGACCTTTCTTCCTCATTTGTCTTAGTCTGGAAGTCCCACTGTAACCTGTCCACCATGGATGGCCCTACTGGTGTTTGAAACACCAATGGCATAATTTCCAGCATTTCAGAAACATGCAAGCCACCACAGTATGACAAACTGAAAGACAAGGTGTGGAAAAGAATATATAGCAAACTGTGATTCCACAGTTGTCAGTTAATACATGGCCACCTAAGTACCTATGTTACACTGGACTATTGTAATATTATTTTTCTCCTCAGTGCATGCTAAGAGTTGCTATTAGGTTGACTTATTGTTTAAAATTTTATTTAGTCTCTCAAAATTTACTTAATGTGTAATTATAACTTTACAGAGGTTATAGACCTAAGAATCTGAGATCAAAATAATGGATATTAATTTATATTATTATTTGAATTATTGGGATGAGAAGGTCTCTCATTCTCTTGTATTCCTTGGATTATGCATTTTATAATTTAAGAACTTGTTACAATAAACCCTCAAAATAAATAACTGGGAAGAAAGACCTTACAATATAAGAGAACCCTAGCCTTTTTGGTCTATTTCATTTTTATAAGAAGGGCAGAGTTAAATTCTTCAGAAAAAAAAAACAAAAAAACAAAAATATTTACCTTATAACTTGGCATTATGATGAAATAATTTTACTAATAATCCCCAAAGTAGCTAAACATATTGACTTCTTAGTGCATATCAATCACTTTGCTATGTTCTGTATATGCTCTGACTCACTTAATGACCACAACCACTCTCTGAGGTAGAATGAAGAAACTGAACACAGAAATATTGAATGACTAGCCTACGTTCACACAGGAGGTAAGTGGCTCAGCCAGCATTTGACCTCAGTTAGTCTGGTTCCAGAAAATTTATTCTTAACATATTATTTAATTATTTTAATGGAATAATTAAAAAGTCTTGTTGTTAGGTGCCATTGAGTCAGTTTCAACTCGTAGAGACCCTATGTACAACAGAATGAAACACTGCCAGGTTCTGCAACATCCTTACAACAGTAAAATTGCACATGTAAAATTGTAAAGGAGAAAACAATAAATTTAATGGACACTTCTATCGGTTACCTCCACCAGTAATGAAGAAAAAAATGGGGACTGAAAATATGTCATAGTAAGAAAAATTTCATTTGATTTTTAAATACTTTGGTGATAAATCTTGTAATTAATGTTCCTTAGAATTTTCTCATAAGGAGTTTAAGGAGAAATTTCAAATAAGTGCAAAAGCTAGGCCTTTTTCCAACTCCCATAGCATGATATTTAAAGAAAACTTCTCTCATCTAAAGCTGGATGCATCTCACAAAATTCAGCTATTTGGTAACATTACATCTTTGCCATTTTTCTTGACCTTCCCCCAGATGGAAAGCATCAACTGTTGTAATTTTGCTTTGGAAATCCTAATGTTTGCTGTTTTGTTAGAGAGGAAATAGCGTATTGTTACATCTTCTCCAACAGTGGACTTATTATTAAATCAATGATGCCATTTTCCATAAAAAGGGTTTCATGAGAACATAGCAATCTTGTAAATAAAACAGGCCCAGCTCATCTGGTGAACAGTTTCTTACACTTCAAATAGTGCCAGATGCTTTAAAGGGAGGTAACATGGTACTGGAACACAGTGTTATTTTGACCAGATTATTTATCTCACATTCTATTCATCCAATTTTTTTTCTCAGAATAAATGTCATTATTTTGTTAGCCTTAGTGCAATTAAAAAAGACTCCTGGTAATTTAATCATGATTTTTCCAAAAGGAAGTTAAACATTCAAACCAGATTCAAATGACGGAAACAGATCTTGGCTACCTAGAAATAACAAGATTCTCTTTCTCTCATCAGACTTGACAGTATGATTCATTATAGACCAAGACATTGTTTCTGGTGGCTTCAGAAAGGTGAGACACTTTACCATTAGAGAAGTATAGGATTTTCTTATTGATGAAATTCATGAGCTTATAAGTCTTTTGCCAGATACTGTAATTCATAACATAGAAGGATTAGAAAGGAGAGATAGGTTTAGAGTACGGAACACATACATACACAAACATCACCACCACCACCATGGCTTAAAAGTCATGTTGATGTCTGCAGAGTTAAAAAAATAATAACCACATAATCAGAAGGTAAATAACTTGGTGGATATTATTAAGGACTTTACTTGGGATTTGTAATGCCTTTCCACTTTTGGTACTTACAACATTTCTAACACACACACTATATATTCCCAGTTATAAAGATATGACTATAAGCACTGAAGGATCAAGTGACCAAAGCACTATTAAACTTACAGTTGTTACTGAACTCTTTTTTCATCTTTTGCCTTGTGCGACTTTAATTTAGTCAAAGTTACTTGGTCTACATACTACGAAAATACTGTATTCATTCTTGCAAAAATCAGTTCTTAATTATTTATATATATATATACATATATATATATACACCAAACTCCAAACTCCAAACCTGTTGTTGTCAAGTCAATTCTGACTCATAGCAACCCCTGGGCAGAGTAGAACTGCCCCATAGGGTTTCCAAGGAGTGGCTTGTGGATTTGAACTGCTAATCTTTCAGTTAGCAGCCAAGCTCATAACCACTGTGCCACCAGGGCTCCATATATATGTATATATATATATGTGATTACATTTGGAGCAACTCTGAACTGTTTCAGCAATATCAAACCAAGAACATGAATCAATTAACCATTTTTAGCTAGTATCTAGTGAATACTTATGTACTAGGAAATTTGCTTAGTATTATTGTATACTTAGCGTAGTATGTAAACTTACTTAATAAGATTATTATTCTACCCACTTTATTGTGAGTTACTGCATTGCTAGATTATTAAGAAAGGAAAACAGAAGCATAAAGTATGTTTCTAGAGCTTAGAAATTATATATATATGTTTTAGAGTTATATAACTAATGATATCAAATCATTAGAAAATAATTTGTATTTTTTAGTGGTGCAGCAAGAGCTACTAGCTGAAAAATGGTTGAAGATTATTAAAGCTGCAACAGTAAGGTTTAAATTTGTGGATGATGTGAAAACTGAGTTGAACTTAGAATAATAGGTAGAATTTATTTAATCAAAACAATAAAGTGTTCTTTCCAAACTGAGGGACAAATGTGACAAACCATAGAGGCTTTTGAATACATTTTGATTGTAGTAAAAGGAAGTTACAAAAGGGAATATGGGATTTAAAATAGGTAATAGTGAGAAATAGGATTAAATAGTTTAAAGGGAGAAATAATATCATGGCCTAGCAAGTTGAATTCTTAGAGTTTTGATTTAATGTAAAAGACCACTGGGCCTACAGTTACACAGGCAAATCTCTATATTGCTCTATCCAAATAAAAATTTTAGTTAGATTAAATTGTTTAAAATCCCTTTTATAACTATTGCATTATAATCGATTCCAATATCAGATTACATGTATGCTAACCCCGAAACCTGTTTCCGTCGAGTGGATTCCGACTCACAGTGACCTATAAGACAGAGTATAATGGCCCCATAAGGTTTCCAAGGAGCAGCTGGTAGATTCAAACTGCTGACCTTTTTGGTTAGCAACCGAGCTCTTAACCACTGCACCACCAGGGCTCCGCATCTATACTACATGGTACTAATTGTTCTTGCTGGAATTACGGGGGAATTAGTGGTGGGGTGGAATTGGGATTGAACACAGATTTCAGTGTATGTAAATTGAGACTGACACAGGGTTTCAGTGTATGTAAAACAGATCAGGGAAGGAAGAAAGGTATGTGGTTGCAGCCTGAGCCAAGACTGGAAATCATCGTGGAGAGGGAGAGAGTACTAAAAAAGGTATTTCAGAAGTTTCTGGGAGATGCACTATATGAAAACTCTCGGCTACTCTCAGAGGGAAACGATGGTTATAAGATCAGCTGCACTGGCGAATGGGGAAAAAAAGTCTATAGTGTATTTCAGATTCACATATCTGTAGTAAACAAAGGACATTCCAGATTTCTCAACCAAATTCAAATAATTGCTAAACAGGCAAAAATGTATACAGGAAAATTAAAGATTGCTAAAAAAATATTTGAATTTTGATTTCATTTCAAAGGCATCTCCCCTTAACATGAAACATGAAGTAGGCTGAAATTAATGCTAAAGTCCCAAATAAAGGGATATACTTATTGGAAGTAGTTATATAACTCAAACCATCTTCCCTCAGTAGTTTGCAAAATACATTAATTTAATGCAAATTTACAGAAAATTAAACAATATTACATTGGTCCGTTCTTTGAACATCATCCAACTTTCCTATAGATTTTGTTAGTGAGAACTAAAACATCATAATACTTTTTAGTGTCTTCTTAATCTATTTTTAAATTATTTATTTGATCCAGATATTTGTGTGAAGAAGCAAACTGAATGTTTCAAATTACAACTGTCAAGCTCATGGCATTTTCAAAGGCTTTTTGCATTTGGAGAACATCTTACGCTTATTTGGCATGAAAGAATAATTGGGGTTCTTTGGCCTCCAATATGTTTGACCTAATTGAAATGTTTTGACTATCATTATTTTTGAGAAGATATCATAGGTTGAATTTTTCTTTCCATGTAATTTTCCTAAGGTATTCTCAACCAGTAGAATTTTTCAAAGGTAATAGGGGAAAAAAAGGAGATATTTTCTGAAAAATTATTAGAAATCTTGTAATTTGGTATATTATAAAAGGGAAGTCCTTATATACTACAATAATTTACTTCTCTTTTTCTGAAACTCCCCTTTTTTAAAAGTTTGGTTGTATAATTCTCCATTAATTTCAATAATCAAGGTATATCTTTAATAAATAGTTTTGAAAATGGATTTTTCTTAAACTATGCATATAGTGTGGGTGCATATTAAATTCATTAAGTTGGATAATTTTTACCAATTTATTTTCCTCTGACTAATTGGTTTTAATGAAACAAATACGGTGTAATAAAGTCATTATCACGTGTCAGTAAATGACATTGTGTTTGATCACATAAGTGTAGCTATGTATGCTCCATATTTTCACAGAATACTGTGCTTATAAAGATGATAGATGTCTTTAGCTAATGAATCATTAACTTTTACAAAATAAACACATTACGACATTATTGATGGATGTGATCATATTGTTCCTTGTTTATTGATATTTGCCAAACTTTAGTACTCAGTTTTGTAAACTATTCTTTCAGGATGCCATTCTCACAAATTTCCAACAACTTATACTGAAAATATATGGTAAATGTGTTCAAATGCAGTGCCAGTATATGCCAGTAATACTAATTAACCGACTGACTGTTTCTCAGAGATGGAGAAAGAGCAGGAGATGAAAATTGCCATGTTTTATTTGGGTGGATATCTCCATTGTAATGGTACTGCACATTATTTAACTTTAATTCTAGATTTTCTATTTCTCAGCAGAGAAACAGGAGGAATGTTTCCTTTCTTCCTTCATAATATCATCAAATACCAAAATTTAATTATTTAAAATAATGAGGAACTGTTGCATAGCAGAGGAGAAGCAATATAGCATAACAATAATGTTGGTAGCACCACTTACTAGCGTAAGACTTGATCTATCTATGACTCAAGTTCTTTGTTTATAAAATAGAGATAATATTACAAAAAATATAGGATGTTTGTGCGTTTGTTGTGAGCACGTTAGCCTTTAGTTTTTGTATTATATCTCTATGCTGCATAACAAATTGCCATAAACTTAGTGACTTAAAACATCATGTATTTATTATTTCATAGTTTCCATGGGACAAGAGTCTGGGAATAGCTTATCTGGGTCCACCACTCAAGGTCTCACAAAGGTGCAATTATGATGTTGGCTGGAGGTAGGGTTTCATCTGAGGCTCAGTGTCATCATCCAAGCTCATGTGGTTGTTGGTAGAATTTATTTCCTTCAGCTGTAGAACATATGGCAGCCTGATTCTTTGAGGCCAGCAGGAGAATTTCTCCATGAAGGGCCTAGTTAGTTCATCTTTCAAGGGCTTTCATCTGGTTAAGTCAGGCCCACCCAGGACAGTCTCCCTTTTGATTGTCACAAAATCAGCTGATTTGAGATCTTAATTCATATCCTAAAGCCTTTTACCTTTACTGTATAACATGCCTTAGTCACAGGGAAAGGAGTCCTGGTGGCACAGTGGTTAAGTGCTCGGCTGCTAACTGTGACACCAGGGCTCCAACCAAAAGGTACCAAAAACCAAACCCGTTGCTATCAGGTCGATTCTGACTCACAATGACCCTATAGGACAGAGTAGCCCTGCCCCATATGGTTTCCAAGGAGCAGCTGGTGGATTCGAACTGCCGACCTCTTGGTTAGCAGCCGAGCTCTTAACCACTGCCACCAGAGCTCCAAGCAAAAGGTAAGCAGTTCAAACCCACCAGAGCCACTCTACGGGAGAAAGATGTGGCAGTTTGCTTCAGTAAAGATTACAGCCTTGGAAACCCTATGGGGCAGTTCTGCTCCTTCCTATAGGATTATTATGAGTTGGAATTGACTCAGTGGGAACAGGTAGTCACAGGGAATGAATGATATTCCATCATTTTTCACAGATCATACTCACATTCAAGTAGAAGGGATTGTACAGGGTTTGTGCACAAGGGGGCAGGAATCATGAAGCTTTATTAGAATTCTGCCTACCACAGTAAGGTAAACAAATATTTTGGTTCTTTCTTTTCTGTACATCTGGTAAGACTGTAGTTTTTCACTTCTTTAGAATTAGGTATAACTACTTTATTTGATTTGGCCAATCAAATGGAAGTTGGAAGGATGTGCATCATATCTAAGGGAAACTTTATTAGCCAATGGAACCATGGCAGACAGGAAACATCTGTTAGTCTGTCCCTGTCATGGTTTGAATTATGTCTGCCAAAAAATGTGTGTATCAGTTTGGCTGGGCCATGATTCCTGGTACTGTGTGATTTTCCTATATGTTGTAAATCCTGCGTCTATGATGTTAATGAGGGAGGATGGGTGGCAGTTGTGTTAGCAAGGCAGGAGTGGATCTACAAGACTGGATTGTGTCCTGAGGCAATCTCTTGAGACATAAAAGACAGAAGTGAGCAGAGAGACAGGGGGACCTCATACCATCAAGAAAGCAGTGCTGGGAGCAGAGCGCGTCCTTTGGACCGGGGTCCCTGCGCAGAGACACTCCTAGTCCAGGGGAACACTGAAGAGAAGAAGGCCGACAGAGAGAAAAAGCCTTCCTCTGGAGCTGATGCCCTGAATTTGGACTTTTAGCCTACTTTGACTGTGAGGAAATAAAATTCTCTTCATTAAAACCATCCACTTGTGGCATTTCTGTTGTAGCAGCACTAGATGACTAAGACAGTCCCCAAGCAGCTATACTATACAGATGCTCTGCTTGCCCATGAGGAACAGACAGTGTGGCTGAGAAATAAAGTTTTATTGTATGAAGCCACTGGAATTTGTGAGATTCTTTATTATTGCATCGTAACTCTTCTATCCTCACTATACAAGTCCCCCTCAACATGTGGGACATAATAAACATTTAATACATGCAAAGTTAATATAATACTTCAAATACAGATATAGTCAACCCATACTCAGAGATTAATATTTCAATTAGTCACTTCCTTCTTGAATTGAAAGAAAAAACCTGCATTTATTTATTACAAAATTAGTTTTTGTCATAGGAAATACAGAGTAAAAATTATAGCAAACATACAAGAATGAAAGCTCTTCAATGTTTTCAGGGAAATACTTAGTAAAAAGTCATTAAATAAGAATAATTTAAATCTATTTTTATACTTATATATCCTGATTAGCAGCCCTTTGAATCATCTCCTTAGTTAGCTATGTATTCTCTCTACTTCGAAGGCCAAGACTCTTGGCAGTGCAGGAATCCCAGCTCTCAACAAATCAAGCAGGAAATGAGAGATCACTAAGTATTAGCTACATGAAACAAATGGAGAACACGTAACGTGTAATCGATGGCTTTGTCACACAGCATAAATGCTATAGGAGTTCAGAGATGACTAGGATCTGCTGAAAGGGTTTATTTTTATGGCTATTTCTAAAATTCTTGAGGCTCAAAGCCAATTCAGCACTGTTTCAATGTCTGACCTATTCAGTGATTTCACTAAAACCCCAGCATTCGCTTATAATGTAGAGTCTGGGAGGCCCTGGAAGCAGTCTTGCCAGCTATGCCCAGATTTGCTTGCTTTGTCTTTCCCGTAGCATGGGGCCCCACATTTTAGGGTGTCAAAAAAAAAAATCCAGACTTTGATAGGGAGAAACTTTATTCAGAAAAAAAAGGGAGAAAGGTAAAGGGAATGTTGTGATATTAGAGCTGGGAAACTAATACAGAGAGCACTCCAATCTGCAAGTGTCTCGAAGAGTTAGGGAAACAGCATTTCTTTTATAGAGACTGAGAGTAAATGAAGGTAGAAAAAAATCAGGTGTGGGGCAGCGGGATGAAAGGGTAACATCATCAGATAGTAAATCAGAATGTTTTTACGCTGAGGCCAGCCTGTTGTCCTCGAGAGACCCTTAAAGAGGGATAGTTTGAATCAATCCAGAGGTGCCCCAGAAGACAGTCCTGGTTATCTGATTCTGAAAGGTCACAGCCTTGAAAGCCCTATGGAGCAGTTCTACTCTGCACAAATGAGGCCACCATGAGTCAGAATCGACTTGAAGGCAACTAACAACAACATGTTGGCTCAGACTGGGGGTGGACTAAAGTTCCAGGACTTGGGGGAAGGAGAGAAGCTTTACCAAAATTTTGTTAATAAGAAATTTGTTTTTGATTGGTCAATGGAGACAAGAAATTCAGTTAATCATTTATGAGGCAAGAAATAGGAATTTGGAGGGTCTGTGTCCTTGTCATAGGTAAAGAAGGGGACATCCATGGATCTTACCTAAATTGTATGAGCAGAGTGGTTATATTGCAATAAGCCATTTTGAACACAAAGGTGGGTGGATTTCTTTAACCATCACAATTTTCCATTTTCCCAATGTCCAGGTTAAATTCAACATTAGCAAGGGGCATATATTTATTGGTGATTTCTGGCTTTACGTTTTCTTTTGCTACTGCTTTAGGCAACTGCATTTCTCTCCTAGATCTTAATTCTATTGCGTATTTTGGTCACAAACAAAATTTCTTGAAGATCAGTGGAATTGTTTTTTTTTTTTTTTTTTTTTCCTAATTACCCTGTCATGTATCTATAGGAATATTTGGAGCTTATAGTAAATATAGGAGCCCTGGTGGCACAGTGTTTAAGTGCTACAGCTGCTAACCAAAAGGTTGGGAGGTCAAATCCACCAGCCACTTCTTGGAAAACCTATGGGAGCAGTTCTATTCTGTCCTATAGGAGCTCTATGACTGGGAATCAACTCAACAGCAACAGGTTATAGTAAGTATGCTACCACAGTGTTCTTGTTTCCAGAGGTCTTTTGTTATACTTCTTTAGATCTAACTATGCAACCTGTGGCATATATTTCAAGATAATACTTTGAATCCCTCTCCTTCTATTTTAAATAAATGTAATTAAAAACATATGTTTCAGTGATCATGTTCCACAGTAGCTGATTATGTGTACCACCTAAATCTCCTCTCAGTATGTGAGCACTCTTTCCCCCACCTGCCCATTGTCTGCTGAGGGTTCATAGTTGGTTGTTGTTAATTGCCTTCGAGTCAACTCCTACTCATGACAACCTTCTGGATAACAGAATGAAATGTTACTCAGTTCTGTGTGATCCTCACAATCATTGGTATGAATGAGCCCTAGTTGGTTATTTCCCTGTATTTATCCTCAGTTGAAGGGAACTGGAGTCTTTTCAATGGTGCAAATGGTTAATGATTAAAGTGCTCTGCTGCTAACCAAAAAGTTGGAGGTTTGAGTTCACCAGAGGCTTCTTGAAGGAAAAGCATGGAGATCTACTTCTGAAACATCAACAAGTGAAAATCCTGTGGAGAAGAGTTCAGCTCTGACATGCATGGGGTCAGCTCAACAGCAACTTGTTTTTTTCTGGCCTTGCTCCAGGTTTGCCTCTCTTTTGGGAAACCCACATCCAATCATTGGTCAATGCCAAGGTATAATGGTTTGGCCTTTTTGTCTCCATTCTGGACAACTCTGGATGGCTCTGGCACCTTCAGAGCTCCCTATGGGATGGCATAAGTCTACTTTTGCAACTTCATTTTATTTCAATGTTTCCTTCTACCAGTACTGTTTGTGTCACTTTCTTAGAGGTGTTGTTATAAAGAGCATTTTCCAATAAACAAATTTTCTACCTCAGAGTCTATTTCCCTGGTATCTTGACTTTTGATACCTTCTCTATTTATTCTATGTCATCATTATCTTTGTGTGGGTGTTTATGATGTAGAATTGGAAAAAAATGTATCTGTAATGTCTTGTATGGACTCAAGATAATAAAGAAATCCCTGAATTTCTAACCAAAAGACTTGAAAATTCATCTTCAGCTCATGCCCTAATATTTTCTGGTGAGAATGAGGACTGAAGCTTATCAAATGTCTCCTTAAATTGTTCATGCTTCTTTAGGTCCTGCAGGTAGTTTTATCCAAGAAGCTCCTCTTTTCCAATATGATACTAGTGAAAGAACTGTTTTAAAGAAAAGTGTTATGTTAATTCAAGACTCCTCACAAAGCAAAAAACCAAACCTTTTGCCTTCTAGTTGATTCCGACTCATAGTAACCTTACAGGACAGAGTAGAACTGTCCCATAGAGTTTCCAAGGAGCGCCTGGGGGATTCGAATTGCTGACCTTTTGGTTCACAGCTGTAGCTCTTAACCACTACACCACCAGGGTTTCCCAAGACTCCTTGGGTGGCACAAATGGTTAAGCCCTTGACTGCTAGCCAAAAGGTTGGTGGTTCAAACCCACTCAGAGTTGCCCTTAGAAGACAGACCTGGCAATGTGTTTCTGAAAACTCACAGCCTTGAAAACTCTATGGAACAATACTACTCTACATGCAAGGGGCCACCATGAGTTGGAATTGATTTGATGGTAACTAACAACAAAAACTGTGTTGATTCACATCAAAGTCCTCAATATCAGTCATAAAATAAACTACCAAAACAATTGTATGGATTGATATTAGTGTTCCTTCTTTCATTAGGCTGAATCATAACTGCAGATAAGAGGTGAAGGTTAAAAGACTGCAAAGCTGTACTGATTTTCATAGAAGTGCATAGAAGCAGACCATAAATAACCACCAAAAAATGAATAAGGGTATCTCACTCTTTCTGAAAACTGAGTATAATCCAATGTTTTAAGTATATGATTATGTGCTTTGTCCAAAAGATATACATTTTTTGGAGAGTAAATTGAAGCAAATCTAATATCACAGATATCACAGATCTCATAGTTTCATTTCTTACTTCCTTTTTTTAACCAACACAGTAATTATCATAATACTACTAGAGAATAAGATTGAAACATTTACTCTGCAGAAATAAATAAGTAATTCTGGTATAACTTCATGGAATGCTGTTATAAGAGCTTAGACGGATGAGATTTACGCTTGTTAAACTTACCCAACATTAACACTATACATTCCTTTTAATTAATATCTTTATATCTTCTTTTTTCCCCAGTTGACGAATGTCCTTTATCCATCTTGTCCGGTTGAAAAATGCCAAAAGTTTCTAAAAGCTTAAAGAATTCCAGGATTTACTGACCATTCTGACCAGGGACACTATAAAAGGTCCCGGATAGAATGGTATACAAATGTAGAGCAAAACCCAAATTCCTAAAAAAGGCCAGATCTACTGTACCGATAGAGGCTAAAGGAACCCCTGAGACTATTGCCCTAAGATATCCTTAGAACTTGGAATTGAAACTATTTCTGCAGGTCAACTTTCAGCCAAATAAGAAATTGGCTTATAAAATAAAGAATATCACCTGTGAGTAATGTGCCCCTTAAACAATGACCAGTCAACATTTTCCCAGAAGTAAAGATTGGAAGGCAAGGAGGGGAAAGGAAGCTAGATCAATAGAAACAGAATAAACAGAATGGAAATAATAAGAATGGTGACACTTTGTAAAAATTGTAACCAATGGTACAGAACAATTTGTATAAGAATTGTTAAAGAGGAAGTTAATTTGCCATGTAAACTTTCACCTAAAACACAATAAAATATTATTAAAAAAATACAGAATTCTAGGATTTAGTATTAAATTTAAAAGACAAAGTATTTTAAAGAAATTAATTAAATTTGGCCTCCCTATCAGATAAAAGTGTGATAAAATGAAGTCCTTGGAAACTGATGCAAAAATCTAAGACTTAAAGCAGTGCTTTGCCACCTCTCCCACTGATTTTAATTTATAGAGAGATAAGGAGTTAGTATTCATCCCCTACTCCGTACACACACTGCTAAACCAAAGTGTTCCTGCATTTTTCATTTCATACCAGATCTTGACATCCTTTAGAATTCATTTTACGTACTTGGGGAAAATGAATACAACTTCATGCTTTCATCCTTTTATAAGATATTCATTATGTGCATTAACTGACAGCTGTGAAATTATCTGCCACTTGTCTTAAATAAAAGCAAGAAAATTCAAAATAGAAGTGTATTCGGTACTTAGGCAAATCTCACAAAATCTTCTTTAATTCAAATTTCTCTAGACACTTCTTTTCATATATGCTTTAAGTACAGTGAATATGTTCAGTCATTACCACGTATTGAGTGTCTCATAGTTTTTGAGAGCTCAGGAGGCAGTCTACATTTTTTCACTTGTTTTTAGTGTAAGTAGACTTGGCAGCACTGTATGAGTCTTTGCATCTTTAAAAAAGTCTCCATCTCTGTTGCATTTCATGGTATATTAATGTTCTTTAAATTTCTTTAAGAGTCATTTTACTATTAAAGGCAAAGTTGTCCAAAAAGAAATCACTAGTGAGTAGAGCATTTGCAGCCATGAAAGCCAGTGCCACTTTTTAAAGCTTCTTTCTGAAAACAAATCTGAATAAATAGTGGGAAATTATATTTCCCTTGGGGAAAACAGTCTGGAAAAATATAAACGGTCATTTCTAAACATAAGCTGTTGTTCACTTTTATCAAAGAGATAAAGGAGATTTGATCATATCAGAAGACAAGGGCATGAAATTTAGAGAAACAGTCTTCAAAATGAATAGAAGTGAAAAACTCAATCCTGGTAATTCTGCTGTGGAGGCTCCTAACCTCTTTTATTTAGGTTCTTACAGCTGCAAATTGCATGAGACAAATTAACAGTTGCTCTAAGGGGTAACCCCTACCCCATTAAAAAAAAAAAAAAGTTGCCTTCCAGTCAATTCCGACTCATAGCAACCCTATTAGACAGAGTAGTACTGCCCCACAGGGTTTCCAAAGAGCGGATGGTGGATTCAAACTGCTAAACTTTCGTTTAGCAGCCAAGTTCTTAACCACTGTTCCACCAGGGCTCCCTAAGGGGTAAAGGTATATTTAAATCCGCAGTTTTAAATGCTTGGGCAAAACCTTCCTTTGGAACATGTTCACATACTTTGCCAAATTAATTTATACTTTTGGATTCAAGATACAGACATAAAATAGAAGGATCGATTCATCAATTTATTGATAGGTAGATAGGCAGACAGACATATATCTCTCAAGAATTCAGTCAGTATAAAGATTTAATAGATCATAATTGCCTTTTAATTTGAACTTTGTTTTTGACTTCTAGAGTTATCTTGTATTTAACTAAGTAGAAATTTAGCTAACAAATAAGTTACACTATTTGACAACTTATGGTTCAGACACAGTCTCTGGGAGGCAGGCATCTGCTCATGAAACAGAACCTTAAGCCACTGCTTAGTAAGGATCAGCATGAATCCAATCCCTAGCATTTTCACTTCTCCAGCTTTGTTGTCAACCACCCCTCCAACACTCTCTCTGACTCTAGTTACCTAGAGCTAAGTCAGAACTCACAAGTTAAAAGGACACCATTCTTCATACTGACAAATAGGCAGATGTTAGCTGCAATTTTGGAGAGTCCACCTGACACCCCATTCTTCTGTTCTGCTGATAACCAATTTGGGACTGATTTCCTGCTACCCATTCATGATGCCAGCGGCAAGCTCAGGAGTCCACACAACACTCTTACTTTCTGACCTGCTGGATCCTACTACCACTTTGGATTTGACAATTTGCATGAATGACTCACAGAAGTCACAGAGAGTATACCATACTTATGACTACAGATTTGTTATAACCAACAAGGATACAAATGAAGAGATGCATAAGGTAAGGTCTGGGAGGGTACCCAACGTGAAGCCTCCATGCCCCAAAGGACGTGCTTTCCTCTCAAGAGCAGATATTCTCGTCCACCAGGAAGGTCTCTGAGCCTCCTTGTTCAGGGCTTTCATAGGCCAGTCCTGCATGGTGGGTTAAATTATGCCTCCTGCAGCTAGTTTATATAGGCTAGACAAGTAAGTCTTTTCAGGTCTGGCCAGCCCCCATTCACCAGGACAGGTCCTTATGCGTGGCCTGGAAACTCCAGACCAAGGCACCCCAGTTAATTCCAGGGTTATTTCTCCAGAGCCAAGAACAAATCCCAAATTACTTAGGGTAAAAGGAGGTCCTTTATCCCACAGTCACTAAACTATTTCACTTCATGATTTACCTCAGTTTGAGTGTTTTTCTGTGTTGACTAAGGATTATTTATTATTATATTTATTCTCATTACTATTATTTTTAATGGGAGAAAAACCAAATAAAATCTGTTGCCTTGGAGTCAATTCTGACTCATGACAACTCCATGTGCTTTAGAGTAGAACTGTGCTCCATAGGGCTTTCAATGACTATAATCTTCCAGAAATAGATTGACAGGCCTTTCTTTCACAGTGCTGCTCAGTGGATTCAAACCACCAACTTTTTAGTTAGTAGCCTCGAGCAGATCGTTTGCACCACACAGAGACCTTAATAGGAGAAAAAATATGGACTAATAATCCCAGAGACAAATGTAAAAATATAACTGTAGTAAGTATAACAAAGCAGAGGTATGTTTCAATGAGAGGATATAGTAAGGGAATATAACATTCTTCAAGAAGTTATGGAATGTTTCCAAATGGAAGAAACAATTTAAATGAGATCTGAAACATAACTAAGTGTTAATAAGGTTAAGGTTTTTGTAATTCCAATAAAAATCCTATCTAATGGACTTTCAAAACTTAGTTCCATATTTTATATGGAAAAGCAAAAGTGCAAGAAGAGCCATGTTCCAGCCTGGCATAAAATTTATTTGAGAGTTAGTTTACTCATTCCTTTTCCTATGAAGCTTCACATTGAAAAAAATTATTATTGTGTTATCAGTCCCATTTAAGCATCAGTACTGATTTTGATTCCAAAATATGGGAAAAGACCATTAATGGATCAACTCTTAAAGACAGTTTTTCACATGTGGTTTATTTCTCTCACTTAAATACAAGCAACTTCCTTAATTAGACTGAAAACTCCTCATGAAGAGGAACTAGGTTTTCTACATTTTTTTCGAACACTAGAATTTAGAACATTTTGGGTAAAAACTAGATGCTAAATAGATGTCTACCACTCATCTGCATGTTTCTCTTGCTGTGGTGGCTTGCACTTTGCTGTGATGTGGAAGCTATCCCACCAGTATTTCAAATACCAGCTGGGTCACTCATGGTGGACAGGTTTCAGTGGCACTTTCAGACCAAGACAGACTAGGAAGAAGTACCTGGTAATCTACTTCTAAAAAAATTGGCCAGTGAAAATCTTATGAACAGCAGCAGAGTGTTGTTCAATATAGTGTCAGAAAATGAGCCCCTCAGGATGGAAGGCACTAAAAATACGACTGGAGAAGAGCTGCCTCTTCAATGTAGAGCCGGCCTTAATGACATGGATGGACTGAAGCTTTCGGGACCTTCATTTGCTGACGTGGCAAAACTCAAAATGACAAAAAACAGCTGCAAACATCAATTAATAATTGGAACATGGAATGTACGAACTATGAATCTAAGAAAATCATAAGTTGTCAGAAAAGAAATCGAACGCTTGAAGATAAATATCCTAGGACTTAGTGACCTGAAATGTACTGGTACTGGCTGTTTTAGATTTTTTTTTTTTTTAATTATTGTGCTTTAAGTGAAAGTTTACAATTCAAGTTAGTCTCTCATACAAAAATTTATACATACATTGTTATGTGACCCTAGTTGCTCTCCCTATACTGTGACAGCACACTCCTCCTTCCACCCCAGCTTTCCTGTGTCCACTCAACCAACTCCTGACCCTCTCTGTCTTCTCATTTCGTCTCTGGACAGGAGCTGCCCATTTAGTCTCATGCATCTACTTGAGCTAAGAAACACACTCTTCATGAGTATCATTTAATGTCCCATAGTCCAATCTAATCTTTGAAGAGTTGGCCTCAGGAATGGTTTTAGCTTTGGGCTAACAGAAAGTCTGGGGGCTACGTCCCCCAGGGTCTCTCCAGTATCAATCAAACCATTAAGTCTGGTCTTTTTACTAGAATTTGAGTTCTGCACTCCAGTTTTCTCCTGCTTCATCAGGGACTCTCTGTTGTATTCCTTGTCAGGGTGGTCATTAGTGGTAGCCAGGCACCATCCAGTTCCTCTGGTCTCAGGCTGATGAAGTCTCTGGTTTATGTGGCCCTTTCCGTCTCTTGGGCTAATACTTTCCTTGTCTTTGGTGTTCTTCATTCTCCTTTGCTCCAGGTGGGTTGGGACCAATTGCTGCATCTCAGATGGCTGCTTGCAAGCATTTAAGACCCAAGATGCCACTCACCAAAGTGGGATGCAAAACATATTCTTCATAAACTTTGTTATGCCAATTGACATAGATGTCCCCTGAAAACATGGTCCCCAGACCCCCACCCCTGCTACTCTGTCTGTCAAAGTGTTTGGTTATATTCAGGAAACTTCTTAGCTTTGGTTTAGTCCAGTTGTGCTGACTTCCCCTGTAGTGTGTGTTGTGCTTCCCTTCACCTAAGATAATTCTTGTCTACTACCTAGCTAGTGAATACCTCTCTCCCTCCCTCCCCACACATATGCAAGTTCAAGATGAAGCTTAAGAAAATTAGTCCACAACAGCCAAAGTACTACCTTGATTATATCTCACCTGAATTTAGAGACTGTATCAAGAACAGATTTGACGCATTGAGCACTAATGACTGAAGAACAGGTGAGTTGTGGGATAACATCAAGAACATCATACACAAAGAAAGCAAAAGGTCATTAAAAAGACAGGAAAGAAAGAAAAGACCAAAATGGATGTCAGAAGGGACTCTGAAACTGACTCTTGAATGTAGAATAGCTAAAGTGAAAGGAAGAAATTATGAAGTAAAAGAGCTGAACAGAAGACTTGAAAGGGTGGCTCAAGGAAACAAAATAGAGTATTATAATGAAATGTGCAAAGACCTGGAGTTAGGAAACCAACAGGGAAGAACACACTTGGCATTTCTCAAGCTGAAAGAACTGAAGAAAAAATTCAAGCCTCCAGTTGCAATATTGAAGAATTCTACAGGCAAAGTTTTGAATGACACAAAAAACATCAAAAGAAGATGGACTAAATACACAGTCACTGTACCAAAAAGAATTGGTCAATGTTCAACCGTTTCAGGAGATAGCAAATGATTAAGAATTGATGGTATTGAAGGAATAAGTTCAACATGCACTGAAGGCATTGGTGACAAACAAGGCTCCTGGAATTGACAGAATAGCATTTGAGATGTTTCAACCAACAGATACAACACTGGAAGCCCTCACTTGTGCATTCTAAGACTTTGGAAAACAGCTACCTGGCCTACCAACTAGAAGAGATGCACATTAGTGCCAATTCCAAAGAAAGGTGATCCAACAGAATGTGGAAATTATCAAATAATATCATTAATATCACATGCATATCAAATTTTGCTGAAGATAATTCAAAAACAGCTGCAGCAGTACATTGACAGGAAGCTGCCAGAAATTCAAGCCAGATTCAGAAGAGGACATGGAAGGAGGCATATGATTGCCATTATCAGATGGCTCTTGACAGAAAGCAGAGATTACCAGAAAGATGTTTAACTGTTTTTTGTTTTTTATTAACTATGTAAAGGCATTCATTAGACTGTGTGGATTATAACAAATTATGGATAACATTGTGAAGAACAGGAATTCCAGAACACTTAATTGTGCTCATGTGTAACACGTACATAGACCAAGGGACAGTTGTTCGAACAGAACAAGAGGGTGCTCCATAGTTTAAAGTCAGGAAAGGTGTGCATCAGAGTTTTATCTTTTCACCATACTTATTTAATCTGTATCCTAAGCAAATAATCCGAGAAAATGGACTATATGAAGAAGAATGTGGCATCAAGATTGAATGAAGATTCATTAACAACCTGCGATATGCAAATAACACCACTTTGTTTGCTGAAAACAAAGAGGACTTGAAGCACTTATCAAGATCAAAGACTACAGACTTCAGTACGGATTACACCTCAACATAAAAAAAAAAATCCTCATAACTTGATCAATAAGCAATATCATGATAAACAGAGAAAATATTGAGGCTGTCAAGGATTTCATTTTACTTGGATACTCAATAAACCACCATGGAAGCAGCAATCAAGAAATCAAATGTTGTATTGCATTTGGCAATTCTACTGCAAAAACCTCTTTAAAGTGTTAAAAAAAAAAGACGTCACTCTGAAAATTAAGGTGTTCCTGACCCAAGCCATGGTATTTTCAATTGCCTCACATGCGTGCTGTATAGGGTCACTATGAATTGGAATCCACTCAACAGCAATGGGTTTGTCTTTTTGGTTCGCATGCATGCAAAAGCTGGACAATGAATAAGGAAGATGGAAGAAGAATTGATGCATTTGAATTATGGTGTTGCCAAAGAGTACTGAATATACCATGGACTGGCAGAAGAACAAACAAATCTGTCTTGGAAGAAGTATAGCCAGAATGCTCTTTAGAAGGGAGATTGGGGAGACTTTGTCTCACGTACTTTGGACATGTTGTAAGGAAGAAGCAGTCCCTGGAGAACAACGTCATGGTTGGTAAAGTAGAGGCTCAGTGATGATGGATTGACGAAAGCGGTCGCAACAATGGGCTCAAACATAGCAATGATTGGGAGGATGTGAGGATTGTGCAGGACCAGGCAGTATTTTGCTATGAGTCAGAACCAACTGGATGGCACCTAACAACAACAAATACATGTTATGTATTGACCAAAAATTCTTATTATAAATATTCCAATCCTCAAGTTGTTTGTGCAGTATTTTGAGAAAAAAAGAGGCACTGCCTCATTTGTTTCACATAAACTCTCATGTGAGTTTTCATAAATCCTGTTTTAGCTTCTTAGTCAGAGAAATAAATGCACTATAGACTTCTTAATGACTGACGGACTCTTGTGATGGAGCTGAACACACTGTTCTCTAAGTCTCATTCTTCTTTAGCAAGCATACAACTCTTTAAGGAATACAACAAAACTTATCGTTCATGATGGATTATCCCATACATCACCGGAATTGCCACACTGCTGTAGTGTTCAAGTAATAGATCTTTGGAGCAAAGGCACCATCATGATATATTACTCAAAAGGTGGCTTCTTCTGAGCAGTGGATTCAGCTTAATAAGAATTTGCCAATTGTTTGAAAACATAAATTTTCAAAGTGACACCTCGTGTTAGACCTAATGCCACCTTCTATACAATAAACATACTAAAAATGTATGTGTTATATGAAGGGTTTGAAAACATGCTTTCAATTTTAGAGCTTAAATTAATATATATATGTAATTAAAATCCATAAAAAATCAATACTTTAGAGTTCCTAAACTATTTTATTTTTAATGCTTTTTAGTCTTTTCTCCTTTAGGCAATTTCTTACAAGTATAAACAATATCTCAGTGTAACTAAGAAATGTAGTAAATACTCTTCAAATATACTGTTGCAAAAAAAATACTAAAATTTTTCAGTATATACTCTTTATTCCTCTTTTCTTTGAATATAAATCTATTATATGCAATTCACTTGTCATACAGTTTTATTAGAAAGTAAATATTGATTCTCCCAGGTTTTCGTGGAATTAATATCTGTTACAGATTTTTTATATTACCAGATATGCTACACTAAGAAAACTGAAATTATCCACACTATACACGATAAATTATTATTCCTACTCATCTAAATACATTTATAAAGAGAATGTAGTCAGTCTTCTTTCTAGTAGCTGTTATGACTCTATTATGAAATGAATACTACCAGAAATAAATCACCTGCTTTCCCCCGTAAACTCCTGATGTTCTATTTACTATACATGGAGATTTAATTAGCTCCAAGCCACTCCCTTCACTTTTTTTTTTTTTTCTTAAATTACAAATTAAGGCCATTCCAAACACTAAGGTTATGGGTTTGTGCAGTACTTGATTTGATAGTGTGCTATCTCTTTAAGAAGTATGTTAGATTTATTTTTGATCTTTTCATTAATAAAATATTCAGATGTTATTATGGTCAAGAAAATGTTAGGTATCAATCAATAAATATTACTTTCTTTCATAAAGGATCAGAAACCCTGGTTGATGGAAAAATAATTATCCCACCAAATTTCCCTGTGGCTCCCTCACTGCCCAATGACTGTCTCTTGTCACTGTTGCTCTACATTTATTTCTCACTGTTCTTCACAAGACTGGGCCAGAAACCCAAGCATGCCCCTCAAGACAGGAAATAAGGGCTCTTCAATAAATAGTGTTTCCAAAATATTGCATTTATATTTTAGAAATGCTAGCAGAGTCCTTAAAGTCCTACCTAATTTCTTTCATACCTTTAGCATTTGACATACATTAAGATGCTTGGGTGAATTATGATTTCTAACAAGTCACTGATTTAATATAATTGTTTAAGAGTGATGGCCAAGAATAGTAAGCAATCTTTTTCCTCCATGAACCTTTTTTTTTTTGTATATATATTTTATTGCACTTCAGGTGAAGGCTTACGGAACAAATAGTTTCTCATGAAACAGTAGTACACATGTTGTTTTATGACATTGGTTAGCAACCCCACAACATATTAAGCCTCTAAATTCTCAACCTTTTTTTTTTTGATGAAAATACAGATAGCCAAAGATACACCGTTTCAAAAATTTCTACATACACAGTTCAGTGACATTGACTACGCTCTTCCAACTGTGCTGTTATTCTCACTTAAGATGAAGGCTTACAGAATGAAATAGTTTCTCATTTAACAGTTACTACACATGTTGCCCTATGACAATGGTTAACAATCTCACAACACATCAAGAATATCCTTACTCCACCTTGTGTTCCCTATCACCAGGGGACTTCCTTGTCCCCTTCTGTCTTCTGGCCCTTGTCACTGGACTACTGTACCTCATTAGTCTCATTTGGTTTTTTTTTTTTTTAACACCATTTCAAAACTTTTTACTTACACATTTAAGTGATATTGACTATGCACTTCCAATTGTGCTGCCATTCTCACCCAAGATGAAGGCTTACAGGACAAAACAGCCTCCCATTTAATAGTTACTACAAATGTTGCCCTATAGCAGTGGTCAACAATCTCACAACACATCGACAGTGTCCTTACTCAACTTGTGTTCCTTATCATCAGTTTCCTACTCCCCCTCTGCCTTCTGGCCCTTGTCACCAGACTCCTGTACCTCGTTAGTCCCATTTAGTTTTACTGGGCTGTCCACTCCCAGGTTTAACACCGAACCTCGAAGGTAACTTCACCTCTGAGCTGAAAGGGTGTCTGGGGGCCACACTCTTGAGGTTTCTCCAGTATTCTTTAGGCCAGTAAATCTGGTCTTTTTTTTTGGGGGGGGGGGGGAGTTAAAATTATGCTCTACATCCTTCTCCAGCTCTGCCCAGAACCCTCTGTTGTGATCCTGGTCAGAGCAGTCAGTGGTGGTAGCCGGGCACCATCTAGCTGTACTGGACTCAGTCCGGTGGAGGCCTTGGTAGCTGTGGACAATTAGTCCTTTGGACTAATCTTTTCGTTGTATCCTGTTCTCTTCATTCTCCCTTGCTCCCGAAGGGATGAGACCAGTGGAGTATCTTAAATGGCCGCTCATAGGCTTTTAAGACCCCAGACACTACTCACCAAGGTAGAATGTAAAGCATTATCTTTATAAGTAGTGTCATGCCAATTGAGCTAGATGTTCCCCGAGACCTCCATGAACATTTTAAAATGCTCATTCCCCTTTAAAAAACAATATTAAATGATCATAAAATTAAAGAGTTTACTGTTAAATTTAAGTAACCAATGCTTTATGTTTCTTTTAAAAAATACCATTGTAGCCTTTTGGCAATGCCCCACCATTGTATGCATTTATGTAATCACAGATAACAGAAATATTGGCTTTTACTTACATTTATTTAAGCATACTTCCTATCGTTACAAAAGGAACTAGAACCAACTTGATCTAATGCATATAATACTGTTGAGTAACAATTAGATTTTTAAAACACTCAAGTAAAAATAAAGATTAAATATAAACATGAAGCCCGAGGCAGATTTTAAACCCTGACAACCAGAAAATCTTATACAAGTATAAATTTCATTAAAAATGTGGCTACCATCTTATCAAATAAATCTAAAAGACATACAAATTGCTAGATTCACAGATTCTGTTTAAAAGTCTTGTTACTTTTTTGTTAGCACAATAAAAGACTTTGTGGGCCTTCATAAAGCGATCAGGAATTCACCAATAAATGTCAACATTTCTATAAAATTACAGTAATACACGTCTTAAATTTGTTTCTCATAGAATTCTTCAATGAAAACCTAATAAAGAACATGGGTGTTTGTTAATATTCTCCGATAACTTCTGTCCCTCCAAGCACTAAATATCCCTTTGCTTTCTTCTTCCCACAGGTAGAAAATACTTTCCAGTTCTCCAAGAAAGACAATCCAGAATCCTGTCCAGTCACTTCGTCTCCCCATACAGACAATGTAAAATTGGGGAAGAAGAAGAATGAATATTGCTTATTTGAAAGGACAAACAAAAAGGAAACACTAGAAGTCCTTTTACTCAAGTCAAACACCACAGAGATATATCTATATATCTAGAGGTGTGTGTTGTTTTTAAAAACTTTCCCCTGCAATCTCTACTCCAAAAGAAAGATTTTATAAAATCTGTATTCACTTTTGTTTATTCAATTACAGATGTTTAAAAACGATAAAAAAGACAGTTCTTCCTATCTTTTTAAGGAAAATTAAGCGGTTATCTACCTATGTATATATGTATATCTGCATGCATGTATGCATGTATCTATGTATAATCTATCCATTATATACTAATGTATATTTTTTTTCTTAACATAAGTTCATTATGTCATGAACTTTCTTTCAAATCAATACAAATAGATCTAATTCCCTTTTTTTCAATAGCTACAAAGTACTTCATATTATTTATGTATTCTATTTATGTGCTATGATTTGCTCAATCATCCTTCTTTTTTCTTATGATTTTTGGGATTTATTTTTTCCAATTATTTTCCCACATCAAAAAACGCAACACTCACACACAGTGCTTTTATTTCTACGGAATATACCTCAAAAGCGGATTGTTGAATCAAAGGCACATACCTTTTAATTAAAATGGATACACAAGATTATTTTATTTTACAAATTGTAGCAATTCACACTTCGACTAGCATACTACATCTTCAACAACAACGGATTTTATGTATGTTTTGTAATTTTTACCTATATAAGTGAAAATATCAATTCTTTTTGAATTGCATTTCCTAACTTCTAATGGGAAATCCCTGGGTGGTGCAAAAGGTTAAGTGCTCAGCTGCTAACTGAAAAGTAGGCAGTTTGTTACCACCGAGAAGCACCTGAGAAGAAAGGCTTGGCAATCTGCCTCTGAAAGACCACAGCCATTGAAAACCCTGTGGAGCACAGTTCTACCTTGACACACATGGAGGTACCATGACTTGGAATTAACTTGACTGGTTGCTGGTAACTTTTAATGAAGTATTTCATATGTCTGAAGGTTTTTTTTTTTTAATTGTACTTTAGATGAAGGTTTACAGAACAAACTAGCTTCTCATTAAACAGTTCGTAAACATACTGTCTTATGACATTGGTGAACAACCCCACAGCATGCCAACACTCTCCCTTCTCGACCTTGGGTTCCCGATTACCAGCTTTCCTGTCCCCTCCTGTGATCTAGTCCTTGTCCCTGCGCTGGTGTGCCCCTTTAGGCTCATTTTATGGGCCTGTCTAATTTTTGGCTGAAGGGTGACTCAGGAGTGACTTCATTACTGAGCTAAAAGGGTGTTCGGGGGCCATACTCCCGGGATTTCTTCAGTCTCTGTCAGGCCAGTAAGTCTGGTCTTTTTTGTGGGTTGGAATTTTGTTCTATATTTTTTCCAGCTCTGTCCAGGATCCTCTATTGTGATCCCTGTCAGAGCAGTCAGTGGTGGTAGCTGGGCACCTTCTAGTTGTACTGGACTCAGTCTGGTGGAGGCTGTGGTATTTGTGGTCCATTAGCCGTTTGGACTAATCTTTGCCTCATATCTTTAGTTTTCTTCATTCTCTATTGCTCCTGAGGGGGTAAGACCAGTGGAGTATCTTAGATGGCCGCTTACAGGCTTTTAAGATCCCGAACAATACTCACCAAAGTGGAATGTAGAACATTTACTTTATAAACTATATTATGCCAACTGAGCTAGATATACCCCAAGATCATTGTCCCCACTTCCCTCAGCTCAGCATTTCGGTCCCTCAGGGAGTTTGGATGTGTTCATGGAGCTTCCATGACTTCGCCTTGTACAAGTTGTGCTAGCTTCCCCTGTATTGTGTACTGTCTAACCCTTCACCAAAATTACCACTTATGTATTGTCTATTTAGTGTTTTTCCATCACTACACCTCCCCTCCTTTGCAGCCATCAAAGATTGTTTCTTTTTTTGTGTAAACATTTTCATGACTTTTTACAATAGTGGTCTCATACAATATTTGTCCTTTTGTGATTGACTTATTTCACTCAGCATGATGCCTTCCAGATTCACCCATGCTTTGAAATGCTTCACAGACTCATCATTGTTCTTTATCGTTGCATAATACTCCATGGTGTGTAGGTACCATAGTTCATCTATTTAGTTGTTGATGGGCATCTAGGTTGTTTCCATCTTTTTGCTCATGTGAACAATGCTGCCATGAACATGGGTGTGCATATGTCTATTTGTGTGATGACTCTTATTTATCTAGGATATATTCCTAGGAGTGGGATTGCTGGATCATATGGTATTTCTATTTCTAGCTTTCTAAGGAAGCACCATATCATTTTCCAAAATGATTGTATCATTTTTCATTCCCACCAGCAGTGCATAAGAGTTCCAATCTCCCCGAAGCCTCTTCAAAATTTGTTATTTCCAGTTTTTTTGATTTGTGCCAGTAATGCTGGGGTGAGATGGTATCTCATCGTGGTTTCGATTTGCATTTCTCTAATGGCTAGCGGTTGTGAGCATCTCCTCTCGTGTCTGTTAGCTGCTTGAATGTCTTCTTTGATGAAGTGTCTTTTCATTTCCTTTGCTCATTTTTTAATTGGATTGTCTTTTTGTAGTAGAGGTGTTGGATTTTCCTGTAGATTTTATAGATTAGACCATTGTTCGATTTGTAGTAGTCAAAATTTATTTCCCAGTCTCTAGGTTCTCTTTTTACTCTTTTTGGTAAAATCTTTTGATAAACATAAGTGTTTAATTTTTAGAAGATCCCAGTTATCCAGCTTATCTTCTGGAGATTGAGTGTTGTCAGTTATGGTTTGTATCCTGTTAGTGCAGTGTATTTGGGCCTCTAGCATTGATCCTACTTTTAATTCTATGGTCTTTATAGTTTTTGGCTTTATATTTATGTCTTTGATCCATTTTGAATTGGTTTTTGTATATGGTGTGAAGTATGGGTCCTGTTTCATTTTTTTGCAGAGGACATCCAGTTTTACCAGCACCATATGTTAAAAAGACTGTCTTTTCCCCATTTGATGGACTTTGGGCCCTTGTTGAAGATCAGGTGACCTTAAGTGGATGGATTTACATCTGGGTTCTCAATTCTGTTCCATTAGTCAATGTATCTGTCATTGTACCAGTACCAGGCTGTTTTGACTACTGTAGCTGTATAGTAGGTTCTGAGGTCAGATAGTGCAAGTCCTCCTACTTTATTCTTCTTCTTCAATAGTGCTTTACTTATCCAGGGCTTCCTCCCTTTCCATATAAAGTTAATGATTAGTTTTTCCATCTCTTTAAGAATGCTGTTGGTATTTGGATCAGGATTGCATTGTATTTGTTAATTGCTTTGGGTAGAATTGTCATTTTCACAATGTTGAGTCTACCTATCCATGAGCATAGTATGTTTTTCCACTTATGTAGATCCCTTTGGATTTCTTGCAGTAGTGTTTTGTAGTTTTTTTGTATAGGTCTTTTACATCCCTGGTTAGATTTATTCCTAAGTATTTTATGTTTTTAGGGGCTGTTATAAATTGTATTGTTTTCATGATTTCATTTTCATCATTCTCTTTAGTCCTGTATAGGAATCCAACTGATTTTTGTATGTTTATCTTGTATCCTGCTACTCTGCTAAATCTTTCTATTAGTTCCAGTAGCTTTCTCATGAAGTGTTTTAGGTTTTCTATGTATAGTATCATATCATCCACAAATAGGAACAGTTTAACTTCTTCATTGCCAATTTGGCTGCCCATTATTTTTTTCTTGCCTTATTGTTCTAGCTAGGACTTCCAGCACAAAGTTAAATAGGAGTGGTAATAAAGGGCATCTTTGTCTTGTTCCTGTTCTCAAGGGAATGTTTTCAGCCTGTCTCCATTAAGAATGATGTTGACTGTTGGTTTTGTATAGATGCCCTTTATTATGCTGAGGAATTTCCCTTCTATATCTATTTTACTGAGAGTTGTTATCAGGAATGGGTGTTGGACTTTTTCAAATGCCTTCTTTGTGTTGATTGAGATGATCGTGTGATTCTTTCCTTTATTTATGTGGTGGATTATGTTGATTGATTTTCTAAAGTCAAATCATCCTTGCCTACCTGGTATGAATACTACTTGGTCATGGTGTATTATTTCTTTGATATGATGCTGAATTCTATTGGCTAGAATTTTGTTGAGAATTTTTGCGTCTATATTCATAGAAGATATTGGTCTGTAATTTTCGTTTATGTGGTGTCTTTGCCTGGTTTTGGTATCAGGGTTATGATGGCTTCAAAGAATGAATTTGGAAGTATTGCTTCCTTTTCTATGTTCTGAAATAGTTTAAGTTGTACTGGTATAAGCTTTTCTCTGAATGTTTAGTAGAATTCTCCAGTGAAGCCATCTGGGCCAGGGCTTTATTTTTTTGTTGGGAGTTTTTTTGTTTGTTTAAAATTACCTTTTGAACCTCTTGTTTTGTTATGGGTCTGTTCAGATTTTCAATATCATTTTGTATTAGTTTGGGTCGGTAGTATTTTACTAGAAATTTGTCCATTTCCTCTAGGTTTTCAAATTTGTTAGAGTATAGTTTTTCATAATATTCTGTTATGACTCTTTTTATTTCAGTTGGGTCTGTTTTAATGTCTCTTATTTCACTTCTTATTTGGATTATTTGTATTCTCTCCTATGTTTCTTTTGTCAGTCTGGCCAGTGGTTTGTCAATTTTGTTGATCTTTTCAAAGAACCAACTTTTGGTTTTGTTGATTCTTTCTATTATTTTTCTATTCTCTATGTGATTTATTTCTGCTCTGATCTTTATTACTTCTTTTCTTCTGGTGGCAGTGGGCTTCTTTTACTGTTCTCTATTTGTCCATGTTGTGTAGCTAATGTTTTGATTTTGTCCCCTTTTTTTCTTTTTTGATGTGTGCATCTATTGTTGTAAATTGAACTCTGAGTTCTGCCTTTGCTCTGTCCCAAAAGTTTTTTATGATGTGCTTTCATTTCTAGGAATTTTTTGATTCCATCTCTGATTTCTTCTATTACCCAGTTTTTTTTTTTAAGCAGGATGTTATTCAGTTTCCATGTAATTGATTTTTTTTTCCCTTGATCTTCCTGTTATTAATTTCTACTTTGATAGCTTTGCGGTCAGAGAAGATACTTTGTATTATCTCAAAGTTTTGGATTATGTTGAGGGTTGCTGTGTGGCCTAAGATGTGCTCCCTTCTGGAGAACGTTCCATGAGCGTTGGAAATGTGTACCTTGCAGTTGTCAGGTGGAGTGTTCTGTATATGTTCATGAGGTCAAGTTTGCTGATTTTGTCCTTTAGATCTTTGTATCTTTGTTAAGTGTCTTTCTAGATGTTCTGTTCTTTACCGACGGTGGTGTGTTGAAGTCTCTACTATTATTGCAGAACTGCCAATTTCTCTTTTCAGAGCTGTTAGAGTTTGTTTTATGTATTTTGGAGCCCTGTCATTGGGGGCACGGGTATTTATTATGGTTATGTCTTCATGATAGATCATCCCTTTGATCATTATATAGTGCCCGTCTTTGTCTTTTATGGTGGATTTTGTTTTAAAGTCTGTTTTATCTGAGATTAGCATTGCCATTGTTGCTCTTTTTTGGGAGCTGTTTGCTTGATATGTTTTTTCCCATTGTTTGATTTTTAATAAATTTATGTCTTTGTTTCTAAGGTGAGTCTCTTGTAGACAACATATTGATGGATCCTGTTTTTAATCCATTCTGTCACTCTATATCTTTATGGATTCTTTTAGACTATTTACATTTAGTGTAATTATTGATAGGTGTGAGTTTATTGCTGTAATTTTGTAGTGCTTTTTTTTTTGTAGTGCTGTTGTTTTCTTTGTTCCTCTTACTCTGCTGTGCTGAATTCCTTTTGTTTGTGAGCTTTTTTTTCAATTTGTTTTGTTTTTGTAGATTTTGTTTTTACCGAGACTTTGTGTTTTTCTTCTTTAATTTGATGAGTAGGTTTGTTAACTTTTTTTTGTGGTTACCTTGAAATTTACCCTTATCTTCCTTAGTTTGAACCATTCTATTATTACTTGGTCTCACCTTGCCTTCCTCTCCATTAGAAAGTTCTATACCTACACCGTTTATTCCTTCTTTTATTCTTCTGACTTTGTTGTTATTTACAGATTAACTACTCTGGTTCCCTGTTGTAAATCTTTTGGTTTTGAATAATCCTTGAGAGTTTATTTCCTAGGTTGGTATCTGACTGGTGAGATCCTGTGTCCTAGGTTCAGGCTGTGGTCTGATGTTTTTTGTTCTCAAACCAAAGGACTCCCTTTAATAATTCTTGTAAGTTTGGTTTGGCTTTTTCATATTCCCTTAATTTCTGTTTATCTGTAAATGTCCTAATTTCACCATTATATATGAATGATAGTTTTGCAGGGTATGTTATTCTTTGTTGGCAATTTTTTTCTTTCAAGTTTTTATGTATGTCATCTCATTGTCCTCTTGCCTGCGTGATTTCTGCCAAGTAATCAGAGCTTAAGTCTTATCGTTTCCCCTCTGTACATGACTTTTCATTTCTCTCAATCTGCTCTCAGAATTCATTCTTTGTCTTTGGTTTTGGCAAGTGTGATTATGATATGCCTTGGTGATTTTCTTTTGACGTTTGTCCTATATGGGGTTTGTTGAGCTTCTTGAATGGTCAGCTTTTCATCTTTCATGATATTAGGGAAGTTTTCTGTCAGCAATTCTTCAATAATCCTCTCTGTGTTTTCTGTTTTCTCCTCCTGTCCTGGAACTCTGAGCACTTGCAAATTTTTGCTTTTGATTGTATCCCACATAATTCTTAGAATTTCTTCATTTTTATTCGTTCTTTTTTCTGATTTTTCCTCAAACAAAGTGGTATCCAAGTGTTTGTCTTCAATTTCTCTGATACTGTTTTCCGTAGTTTCACACCTCCTTCTTAGCCCATCTATGACAGTCCATTTCTGAAATCTTGCTCTTTATCTTTTGGAGTTCTAATTGTTTTGTTTGATTTCTAATTGTGAATTTATGTTGACACTTTTTCCTGCATTATTTTTCTGAATTCTTCCTTTTTTTGTCTGTATTTTCCATAAATTTGTCTGCCTTTTCCATGAATTTGTCTATTTTTCCTCATTTTTGTCTGCTTTTTGCTTCAACTCTTGGATAGGTCTGAATATTAGAGACTTGAATTCCCTATCAGTTAGTTCTAGTGCCTTTTCGTCTACTTGAAAGTCATCTAGTGTTTTATTTTGGACCCCTACTAGAACCATTCTGTTCTGTTTTTTATATGTTGTGATATTGTCTGCTGTCTTCAGAACATTCTGTAGTTATTTTCTTCGTTGTTTCTTTCTTTGTAGATTTGATTATTTTGTCCTGCTCCTTCATTTTATTTGTTTATGTCTGAGCAGGTAGGCTGTGCATTCTTTGTTGTTTACTCATCTGTGGGAAGGATACTTTTCACCTCCTTGTCCAACGGGCAGGGCCAGTCACTCAGCTATGTTGCAGCAGTGCAAGTCTATTGGAAGTGGAGGGGCTGAGATGGGTTGTTTGTGCCACCTACTGGAGCCAACATGGTGGGCTGGAGGTCAGTGCAGGACAGATTCCCATAGGCTGTGCCTGTGCTGCTCAAGGGTGTGACGTTCAGTGTGTGGTGCATGCACTAGGCGAGGGTGGGGGGAGGTTGTAATGTGTGGAGGTAAGACAGGTATGGGAAAGAAGAGAGCAAGGAGAGGGAAACAGATGCCAAAAAAAAACCAAACAAACAAACAAAAAAGCAGTGCTGAGGGAGCTTGCCATTGGAGTGGAGAGATGAGAAACTGAGAAATGAAGAAAAACAAAAAGGAAAAAAGAAAAAGAGAAAAAAATAAATAAAAATTTTTTTAAAAAAAGTAGAAATGCCCCAAGGGATCCCACCAGCAACTGGGTTAGTGGCTTCTAGGCCTTGGGGCACAGCCCATCTAGAAAATGCAGAGATGACACACAGTGCCAGGTATTCAGGAGACAGAAAAGCAGAGAAAGATGAGAAACTGAGATATGAAGAAAAACAAAAAATAAAAAAGGAAAATACAAAAGAAAAAAATAATGAAAGTCCCTTCAGGGATCCCTCTGGTGTGGCTGTGCATAGCGGGGAAGTGGCTCCAAAGCCTTGCAGTACAGCCCGGCTAGAAGGGGCTCCCAAACCACTAAAAGAAAAAGAAAATGTCATGGTTTGAACTATGTCCTCCCAAAAATGTGTGTATCAGTTTGGCTGGGCCATGACTCCCAGTTTTGTGGTTGGCCTCCATTTTGTGATTGTTATTTTATGTTAAAGAGGTTTAGGGTGGGATTCTAACACTACCTTTTCAGGGGTCACATCCCTGATCCAATGTAAAGGGAGTTTCCCTGGGGTGTGGCCTGTACCACCTTTTGTCTCTCAAGAGATAAAAGGAAAGGGAAGCAAGCAGAGAGTTGGGAACCTCATACCATCAAGAAAGCAGTGCCTGGAGAAGAGCACGTCTTTTGGACCAGGGTCCCTGCACGGAGAAGCTCCTAGTCCGAAGGAACACCAAAGAGAAGAAGGTCGACAGAGAGAAAAAGCCTTCTCCTGGAGTTGATGCCCTGAATTTGGACTTTTAGCCTACTTTCACTGTGAGGAAATAAATTTCTCTTTGTTAAAGCCATCCACTTGTGGTATTTATGTTATAGCAGCACTAGATGACTAAGACAGAATTCAAACAAAAAACAAAACAAACAAGAAAGGCCCCAGAAATCCCACCAGGGTGGTGGTGTGGACTGAGGAAGCAGTTCCCCAGCCAAGTGACACTTCATACCCTGTCAGGAAGATGGCACACGGAGCCAGGTGTTCGAGAGAAAGGAGGAGGAGGAGGTGAGAGGCAGGGAAGAATGCAAAAGAAGCTGAAAAATGCAACACCAGCAACAACAAAATAGCACTGAAGGAGCCGACCTGTGTGGCCTGGGTGAATTCAAGTGGCATGGAGCCAGAGCCTCCTGGGCTGCAGTCACTCCATCCACTGGGAAACAGCATAGGCCAAGTTGGGGGAAGAATGGTGGGGAGTGGGAAAACGTATATCACTCATTACCGGGTAATCTGTCTCCTGCTGGGAGTTCCGTGAAGCTGCTTTCCCATACTCTCTGCCCACTGATCTCTGATAGGAATCCAAGATGTCATATCTGTGCTGCATTAGCTGATAGAGGGCCTCTGCTTGTATCTCTCCTTGCCCTCTGTTCTCTGTCAGTTTCTTGTTACATTGGGTGCTTAGTTGAGTTCTTCATTTGACACTTAGGCTTCCGAGATAGATGTTTATCCCTGTTTTACTTAGTTTTTCAGGTCTTTGCTGTAGAGGGATGGTGTAGTGCTTCTGTCTATAGCACCATGTTGGCTCTGCTTGTCTGAAGGTTTTGATATTCATATTTTGTATTTTTCCTTCTGTGCATTCCCTCTTCATTTTAATCAAATGTATCCTTTTAATCTGTTATTTATTAGAAGCAAAGACGGCGAGACTTTGTCTCACATACTTTGGACATGTTATCAGTAGGGACCAGTCCCTAGGGAAGGACATTATGCTTGGTAGAGTAGAGGGTCAGTGAAAAAGAGGAAGACTCTACATGAGATGAATTGACACAGAGGTTGCAACAATGGGCTTAAGCATAACAACAATTGTTAGGATGGTGCAGGAGCAGGTAGTGTTTTGTTCTGTTGTACATAGGATTGTTATAACTTGGAACCAACTCAATGACACCCAACAACAACAATACATTTTTGGGGAGCTGTCATGTGCTGCAAATATTTGAAACTGTTGTCTTGTTTTTGTGGTTTTGTTTTTTGTAAAAATGACGTTTTACCTTATCCCCTTAAAAAGTTTATAAAATGAAAAAGATTTTCTTTTCAGTTCCAGATGATGAATTATTCTTCTTTCTTTCTAACTTTAAATATTTTCCCATCTCAAACTTTATACACATTGCATCCTATTATTTCAAATATTTTATTATGTTACTTTTACTATTTCTCAAATTGTAATAACAGGCTTACAACTATCTAGTGCTTATTTTGTGTCATCTTAGAGACAACATTTAATTGCTTTCTTTCAATAATAAATCAAATTTATCACCAGCATTCATAAAATAAAACATGGTTTTCTCAATAAATTAAAGTTTGTCTTAATCATATTTAAATACTCATATATTCCTTCTTCTCCTTATGGAAATCGAAGTTGTCAAAGATTTCATTCTACATGGATCAACAATCAATGTCCATGGAAGCAGCAGTCCAGAAATCATACGATGGATTGCACTGGGAAAATCTGTAACAACAGACCTCTTTAAAATGTTAAAAAAAGCAAAGATGTCACCTTGATGACTAAGGTGTGCTTGATCCAAGCCATGGTATTTCCAATTGCCTCATATGCATGCCAAAGCTAGACAATGAAAGGGGAAGATAGAAGAAGAATTGGTGCATTCAAATTGTGGTGTTGCCAAAAAGCACTGAATATAACATGGATTGCCAGAAGAATGAACAAATCAGTCTTGGAAGAAGTACAGCCAAAATGCAGTGATTGTGAGGATGTCACAGGACTGGGCAACATTTCATTCTGTTATACATAAGGTCACTATTAGTAGGAGCTGGCTTGACGTCACCTAACAACAACAATAAAAACAACAACTTATAAATTATTTACCTTTTTATATTTATTTGTCTCTTCAGATGCTTATCTTATACAATATTATGTAAGTATTATTATTTGTAGTGCAAGTCTTGTGTCCTTCCCCCCAGCTATTAATTTTAAATTATATTGGAAATCTGGTCATGATTATTCTTCCATATTGTCTATAAAATATCTATTTTTCAATTCCATCAAACAAGCACATTTGGAATTGTCATTCGAGTTTTGTTACATATTAAATGTGCATGCTTATTTTATGTATCTTCATTTAGTCAGTTTATGAATATTGCCATATAATAAAATTATTACAGTTCTTTTTCCCCATGTTTTATGTTGTTAATATTCAATTTATTTTGAATTTTTCCTTTATAATAATAAAAAATATTATGGTTTACCTTTCTCTTTGAGTGGAGATTCTACTTTATCCTAATTTTTGATAATGAAATTTCATTAGTTTCCACATAATTTTTAATTTAAGTTTTAGTCCTTCTCTCTCTCTTTCCATATATGTATCAATATATATATGTATATATGTCTGTAATTTGCTACCTAAGTATTTAAAAGCAAAAACCAAACCTGTTGCCATCGAGTCAGTTTTGACTCATAGTGACCCTAAAGGACAAATTAGAACTGCTCCATAGGGTTTCCAAGGAGGGCCTGGTGGATTTGAACTGCAGACTTTTGGGTTAGCAGTCATAGATCTTAACCAGTACGCCACCAGGGTTTCCTACCGAAATATTTAGATATAGTCAATTGTTTAAAGTTTAAGCAAAAATTGCATTGAACATATGATATTTTGTGTGGAGATGGCAAAGTACTAAAATAAAACTGGTTTTCATGGGTCAAAAGAATGAATGCAATATAGTGTTGACAACTGCTTTTTCAAATGGAAGAACTTAATGAAGATTCTAACTTAAATTGATTTACAGGTCATTTCTGCACAGTTGTGAGATGAGTATGTACTTGAAGTCAAGACCTAAAATATCCTCAAATTATTCCTAGATGTCTGCTGCTCCTTCTTCAAAACAGAAAGTGGAGGAGGAGAAAGAAAAAGATAAGGAGGAAGAGGAGGGTAAGGATTATTAACACACATACCAAGCTCCCAAGTTTTAGAATAGAAATGTCCTGATGATTTTAGCCCAGAGTCATAGTCACCCCCTTCAGCTTTAAAATATATATAGAGAGATATAGAAATAGAATAAATCATAGAAATGCACTCATAGTGACACTTATTTTGACAGGTGGTTCTTCCAAAGGAACCAATTAGAATAAATTAGCTCTAAAATAAACCTGCTACTACGTGCTTTGAATCACTATGTGTAATTCTTAGATTAAGTCCATTTATTTTGGAAACACTTGTGCAAAAAAAAAAAAGTGAATTTAGTTCTAGGATAATTAATTTAATTATTTATCTCTACTAGTGTTTAGATATCATAAAAAGTACCTACTTTATAGCTTCTGTCTATAAAATTGTAAGTTCAGTATGTCGATGATTTTATTCATGGAAAATGAAAGGCATATAGCCAAATCATCAAAACGTATTTTAAGTCAAAGAGAAAATGTAAGAATGAAACAAACCAAATCACAGCCTTATTTTACAGTAATCATAATTTTTAATCAGTGTACTGTGTTTATATTTTAATTATAAGTTGCACATCACTCTCCAAAAGAATATTTTTTACTCTTTTGGAGGTAGTAATTTTTCCTTGTAATCCATATCCCTTTAAGAAATGGTTGAATGGTATAAGCATATGGCAGTGTATATAAATTGTTTTAAATCATTTTTTAAAATTTACTTACATTACTTATCTAACAGTAAACATCTTGGGATTAAATCTGTCATTTGTTTTGTGTTCAGAAAAAAAAAAATCATGGAGATTATCTTATTACATATCCATGGTGATAATGAATAATAAGTGATTGCTCTTAGGAATTTCACAGCATTAAGGAAGGGTTTTGAGTTCAAATGTGATGTCTTCCCAGTATTCCCACAATAGAAAAGTCATCTTTCTCATTGTCATATCTTTGACACCAATACCATATGCTCCCATTCTATTGGTAAATTATAGAACAGGACACTGAAGCAACTGAAAATCATTTGAGGCCAAATTCATTATATATGATCAATAATTTGCACAACCTGATACATAATGAAAATTGGGCAGAGTTTTAAAACTATGCACAAGTAGAAATTCAGGTTGGGTGAATCTGTTTTTAAACACTATAAATAGATCATGTTTTGGTCAGATAACTAAGTTTTGCAGTTTTAAGGAGAACAATCTTACACTAAAATAGCAACCAATTAAATACTGTATGCCAATGAAACTGAGATGACTTGTCTTATAATTTCCCTGCTGGGTTTACTTTTACCTAACATATACTCTGTGTCTCTGAATTCTTTCCATATACGGTAAAGCTCGTGAAAGCCAAAATGTGTGAAAGCCAGAAACCTGTCAGAAAAGGAAAGTGGGAATATTTTCCACTAGAAGGAGAGATAGAAAAGTAGTAAGACACACCCTATCAAAGGTGGAAAACTTACAAGACCTGGAAAAACAAGGCAGTCCCCTCGAGTTCTGGCTCTCACAGTTTTCACTGTATTAACTCATTTAATTTTTATCACAAATCTCTAGCTATTAATAATTTTATGCTAATTTTATAGATGAAGAAGCTGGGGCACAGAGTTTAACTAACTTGTCCAAGATCAAACAACTAGTAAGCCATTTGGAGATAATTAAACTCAATCGTATGGTTATGGAGACTACACATGTGGACCTACACTAAACTTGTTTTCATCATTATTTATTTAGAGTGCAGATTTCAGATTTGCTGATGACATGCACCCTAGAAAGACAACTGACATTACAGAATGAAATAAATGAATCGTACACAGAAAGAAATGGATGACCATTTTAATTCATTACAAAAAAAAAGGTTAGAGCTCATAAGATAAATCCCCTTTCTGGAAACCTCTGTGATAAGAGGAACTTAAATATCATTGTGAATAGAGAATTGTACTCTGTGAATTCTGATCACATTATGAGCAGCACACTAATTTCTACCCAGATCTACAAAATGACAACACTTATCTTTGGGGTTGTACAATAAATTAACTTAAGTAACTAGAAACATATGGGTATTAATGTTAAATCTTTCATGACCTTAATATTTAAAGGTCTTTATTTACTTCACTATTGTCATTCATTCATTCAACAATATTATTGTTTTTAGGTGCGTCTAGTTGGCTCTAACTCACAGCAACCCTACGTACAACAGAATGAAACACTGCCTGGTCATGTACCATCTTCATAATCGTTGTTATGCTTGAGTCCTTGTTGCAACCACTGTGTCAATCCATCTCATTCAGGGTCTTCCTCTTTCTCAATGACCCTCTAATTTACCAAGCATGATGTCCTTCTCCAGGTATTGGCCCCTTCTGATAACACGTCCAAAGTATGTGAGACAAAGTCTCATAATCCTTGCTTCTTATGAGCATTCCAGCTATACTTCTTCCAAGGCAGATTTATATGTTCTTCTGGCAGTCCATGGTGTATTCAATACTCTTCACCAACACCATAATTCAAAGGCATCAATTCTTCTTTGGTCTGCCTTATTCATTGTCCACCTTTCAATAATATATGCAGAATTTATAATGTGTCAGGTGCTATTCCAAGTTCCATAATTAAAATGATGAAGCACACATACATAGTTTTTCCTCTTTTGGCATTTACATTATTTTGGTAAGTTGTATAGGAATAAACAAATCAACATAAAATCACAAAATGAACTAAGTTATTTTAAATAGTTATAAGTCGTTTTATAAAAGTGAAACAAGATTGCTGAGGAGTTTAATTTACATTGGGTGGTCAGAGAAGACTTTACTGAGAAGGTGATATTTGATCAGAGTGAGGGAAGTTAAGAAGAGGGATCCAGCAATGTAGAGTTTTGGGGTCAGAGTGTTTCAGGCAGAGAGAATGGCAAATGCAAAGACCATGAGTCAGAAATGAGCTCCGAATGCTTTAGATTCTGGCAGAAGAACAAACCCCTCTCTGAGCTGGGCTATGTGGTTGGACTCAGATGATGTAAGGCCTTATGGGTCATGATAAGATCCCCAATTTTTTTTTTTAATTGTGATGTTAATTCATTGAATGTTTAAGTAACTGAGAGAAGAATTTATATCTTAAAACAACTATTTTGTTTTCTTTGTGAAGAACAGATTTTTAGGGGAAAAAGTATCAGGGAGATTAGTTGTTAGGCTATTGTAATAGTTGAGATAATAGTGTGTTTGTTTCCTATTGTTTCCTAACAACAGTAATATTGTTGAATGAATGAATTTAAGAAACTATCAAGAACTTAGTGGCTTAGAGCATAACAAATTTATTATCTTACAATTTCTGAGGTCAGAAGTTAGAAATGTGCATCAATAGACTAAAATTAGGTGTGGGCAGGGCTACATTCCTTCTGGAGGCTCTAGGGAAAAATACATTACCATATCTTCTCCAGGTTCTAGAAGCCACCACCTTTCTGCTCATGGCCACTTTCTCCATAGTTGAGGCCAGCAGTGTTGACTGAGTTCTTCTTACACTACTGTCTTTCTGTTTCTCCCTCTCTGACCTCCCTCTTTTATTTATAAGAAACTTTGTGATTATAGTCGGCCCACCTGGATAATCCAGGATAATTTCTGAATCTCATGGTCAGCTGATTAGCAATCTTAATCCTATTTGTGACCTTAATTCCCCTCTGCCATGTAACCTAACATAGTCACAGGTTCTGGGAGTTAGGACTTGAACATCTTCGGGGGTCCGTTGTTCTACTTATCACAGATAATAAGAGCAGAAGTGGGAGAGGTGGTAGACTTGGAATATAAATCAAAGGTAGAATTAACAGTATTTTTTTTTTTTCATTTTTATTTATTTTTTATTTTTTTTTTATATTTTATTGTACTTCAGGTGAAAGCTAACAGAGCAAATAGTTTCTCATGAAATAGTAGTACACATGTTGTTCTATGACATTGGTTAACAACCCCACAACGTATTAAGCCTCTAAATTCTCAACCTTTTTTTTCAGATGAAAATTACAGATGGCCAAAGATACACCGTTTCAAAAATTTCTACATTCACAGTTCAGTGACATTGACTACGCTCTTCCAACTGTGCTGTTATTCTCATTTAAGATGAAGGCTTACAGAACAAAATAGTTTTTCATTTAAAGTTACTACACATGTTGCCCTATGACAATGGTTAACAATCTCACAGCACATCAAGAATATCCTTACTCCACCTTGTGTTCCCTATCACCAGGGGGCTTCCTTGTCCCCTTCTGTCTTCTGGACCTTGTCAGTGGACTATTGTACCTCTTTAGTCTCATTTGTTTATTTATTTATTTATTTATTTATTTTTTAAATTTTATTTAAACACCATTTCAAAACTTTTTACTTACACATTTAAGTGATATTGACTATGCTCTTCCAATTGTGCTGCCATTCTCGCCCAAGATGAAGGCTTACAGGACAAAACAGCCTCCCATTTAATAGTTACTACAAACGTTGCCCTATATCAGTGGTCAACAATCTCACAATACATCGACAGTGTCCTTATTCAATTTGTGTTCCTTACCATCAGTTTCCTACTCTCCCTCTGCCTTCTGGCCCTTGTTACCGGACTCCTGTACCTCGTTAGTCCCATTTAGTTTTACTGGGCTGTCCATTCCCAGGCTTAACATCGAACCTCGAAGGTAACTTCACCTCTGAGCTGAAAGGGTGTCTGGGGGCCACACTCTTGAGGTTTCTCTAGTATTCTTTAGGCCAGTAAATCTGGTCTTTTTTTTTGGGGGGGGGGAGTTAAAATTATGCTCTACATCCTTCTCTGGCTCTGTCCAGAAGCCTCTGTTGTGATCCTGGTCAGAGCAGTCAGTGGTGGTAGCCGGGCACCATCTAGCTGTACTGGACTCAGTCCGGTGGAAGTCTTGGTAGCTGTGGACAATTAGTCCTTTGGACTAATCTTTTCTTTGAATCCTGTTCTCTTCATTCTCCCTTGCTCCCGAAGGGATGAGACCAGTGGAGTATCTTAGATGGCCACTCATAGGCTTTTAAGACCCCAGACACTACTCACCAAGGTAGAATGTAGAGCATTATCTTTATAAGTAGTGTCATGCCAATTGAGCTAAATGTTCCCCGAGACCATGGTCCCCAGAGCCCTCCGTCCAACAACTCAGTCCCTCAGGGGGTTTGGATGTGTCTATAGGGCCTCCGTGACCTTTCCTTGTGCAGGTTGTGTTAGTTTCCCCTGTACTATGTACTATCTCACCTCTCACCCAAGTTACCACTTACCTATTACCTATTTAGTATTCCGCCCCCCATCCCTGGTAACGAACAAGGATTGTTACATTTTGCATGTGAATTTTTTCATGGGTTTTTACAATAGAGGTCTCATACAATATTTGTCCTTTTGTGATTGACTTATTTCACTCAGCATGATGTCCTCCAGTTTCATCCATGTTATGAGATGGTTCACCGATTCATTGTTGTTCTTTCTCGTTGCGTAGTACTCCATTGTGTGTATGTACCATAGTTTGTGTATCCATTCATCTGTTGATGGACATCGAGGTTGTTTCCATCGTTTTGCTATTGTGAATAATGCTGCCATGAACATAGGTGTGCATATGTCTATTCGAGTGATGACTCTTATTTCTCTAGGATATATTCCTAGGAGTGGGATTGCTGGATCGAATGGTACGTCTATTTCTAGCTTTCTGAGGAAACGCCATATCATTTTCCAAAATGGTTGTATCATTTTGCATTCCCACCAGCAGTGTATAAGAGTTCCCGTCTCCCCGCAGCCCCTCCAACATTTGTTATTTCCAGTGTTTTTGATTCGTGCCAGTAATGCCGGGGTGAGATGGTATCTCATTGTGGTTTTAATTTGCATTTCTCTAATGGCTAGTGATCGCGAGCATTTCCTCATGTGTCTGTTGGCCATTTGAATGTCTTCCTTGGTGAAGTGTCTGTTCATTTCCTTTGCCCATTTTTTGATAGGATTGGTTGTATTTTTGTTGTAGAGGTGTTGGATTTTCTTGTAGATTATGGAGATTAGACCTTTGTCTGACTTGTACTGTCCAAAAATTCTTTCCCAGTCTGTAGGTTCTCTTTTAACTCTTTTGGTGAAATCTTTTGAAGAGCATAGATGTTTGATTTTTAGAAGATCCCAATTATCTAGGTTGGGTTTTTTGTGTTGATGTTTATGGTTTGTATCCTGTTAATGCCATGTATTAAGGCCTGAAGTGTTGGTCCTATTTTTTCTTCTATGAATTTTATAGTTTGAGGCTTTATATTCAGGTCTTTGATCCATTTGGAAGTAGTTTTTGTATATGGTGTGAGGTATGGGTCCTGTTTCATTTTTCTACAAATGGATATCCAGTTTTGCCAGCACCATTTGTTAAAAAGACTGTCTTTTCCCCATTTGATGTATTTTGGGCCCTTGTCAAAAATCAGGTGACCGTAGGTGGATGGATTTACATCTGAGTTCTCAATTCTGTTCCACTGGTCAATGTCTCTGTTGTTGTACCAGTACCAGGCTGTTTTGAGTACTGTAGCTGTATAGTAGGTTCTCAAGTCAGGTAGTGTGAGTCCTCCAACTTTATTCTTCTTCAGTACTGCTTTACTTATTCGGGGTTTCTTCCCTTTCCATATAAAGTTAATAATTAGTTTTTCCATCTCTTTGAAGAATGTTGTTGGTATTTGTATCGGGATTGCATTGTATTTGTAGATTGCTTTAGGTAGAATTGCCATTTTCACAATGTTGAGTCTGCCTATCCATGAGCATGGTATGTTTTTCGATTTATGTAGATCCCTTTGGATTTCATGCAGCAGTGTTTTGTAGTTTTCTTTGTATAGGTCTTTTATATTCCTGGTCAGATTTATTCCTAAGTATTTTATCTTTTTAGCGGCTATTGAAAATGGTATTGATTTCCTGATCTCCTTTTCATCGTTCTCTTTACCGGTGTATAGGAATCCAAATGATTTTTGAATGTTTATCTTGTATCCTGCTACTCTGCTGAATCTTTCTATTAGTTCCAGTAAATTTCTCGTGGAGTCGTTAGGGTTTTCTATGTATAGTATCATATCATCTGCAAACAGGGAGAGTTTAACTTCTTCATTACCAATTTGGATGCCCTTTATTTCTTTCTCTTGCCTTACTGCTCTAGCTAGAACTTCCAGCACAATGTTAAATAGGAGTGGTGATAAAGGGCATCCTTGTCTTGTTCCTGTTTTCAAGGGGAATGTTTTCAGCCTCTCTCCATTAAGAATGATGTTGGCTGTTGGTTTTGCATAGATGCCCTTTATTATGTTGAGAAATTTCCCTTCTATACCTATTTTATTGAGAGCTTTTAACAGGAATGGGTGTTGGACTTTGTCAAATGCCTTTTCTGCATCAATTGAGATGATCATGTGATTTTTTTCTTTCGTTTTATTTATGTGGTGGATTACGTTGATGGATTTTCTAATGTTAAACCATCCTTGCATACCTGGTATGAATCCTACTTGGTCGTGGTGTATTATTTTTTTGATATGATACTGAATTCTATTGGCTAGAATTTTGTTCAGAATTTTTGCATCTATATTCATGAGAGATATTGGTCTGTAATTTTCTTTTTTTGTGATGTCTTTGCCTGGTTTTGGTATCAGCGTTATGCTGGCTTCATAGAATGAATTTGGAAGTGTTGCTTCCTCTTCTATGCTCTGAAATAGCTTGAGTAGAACTGGTACGAGCTCTTCTGTAAATGTTTTGTAGAATTCTCCAGTGAAGCCATCTGGGCCAGGGCTTTTTTTGGTTGGGAGTTTTTTTATTACCTTTTCAATCTCTTCTCTTGTTATGGGTCTGTTCAGATTTTCAATATAACTTTGTTGTAGTTTGGGTAGGCCGTATGTTTCTAGAAATTTATCCATTTCCTCTAGGTTTTCAAATTTGTTGGAATATAGTTTTTCATAATATTCTGTTATAATTCTTTTTATTTCAGTTGGGTCTGTTGTAATGTCCCCCATTTCATTTCTTATTTGGGTTATTTGTGCCCTCTGCTGTTTTTCTTTTGTCAGTCTGGCCAGTGGTTTGTCGATTTTGTTGATTCTTTCAAAGAACCAACTTTTGGTTTTGTTGATTCTTTCTATTGTTTTTCTGTTCTCTATTTCATTGATTTCTGCTCTGATCGTTAGTATTTCCTTTCTTCCGGTGGTTGTAGGCTTTTTTTGTTGTTCTCTTTCTATTTGTTTGAGTTCTGTAGTTAATGTTTTGATTTTGTCCCTTTCTTCTTTTTTGATATGTGCATCTATTGCTATAAATTGTCCTCTGAGGACTGCCTTTGCTGTGTCCCAAAGGTTTTGGTATGATGTGTTTTCATTTTCATTTGATTCTAGGAATTTTTTAATTCCATCTCTGATTTCTTCTATTACCCATTGATGTGTAAGCAGAGTATTATTCAGTTTCCATGTGTTTGATTTTTTTTCCTTGCTCTTTCTAGTGTTAATTTCTACCTTGATGGCATTGTGGTCAGAGAAGATACTGTGAATTATCTCAGCGTGTTGGATCTTGTTGAGGATTGCTCTGTGGCCTAAGATTTGGTCTATTCTGGAGAACGTTCCATGTGCATTGGAAAAGAATGTGTACTTTGCAGTGGTTGGATGGAGTGTTCTATATATATCTATGAGGTCAAATTGCCTGATTGTGCCCTTTAGGTCTTCTGTATCTTTGCTGAGTTTCTTCTTAGTTGTTCTGTCCTTTACTGAGAGTGGTATGTTGAAGTCTCCTACTATTATTGTGGAACTGTCAATTTCTCTTTTCAGTGCTGTTAGAGTTTGTTTTATGTATTTGAGAGCCCTGTCATTGGGTGCGTAGATGTTTCCTATGGTTATGTCTTCATGATGGATCATCCCCTTCATCATTATATAGTGTCCTTCTTTGTCTTTTATGGTAGATTTTGTTTTAAAGTCTATTTTCTCTGAGATTAGAATTGCCACTCCTGCTCTTTTTTGATAGTTGTTAGCTTGATATATTTTTTTCCAACCTTTGATTTTTCATAAATTCACATCTTTGTTTCTAAGGTGTGTCTCTTGTAGACAGCAAATTGATGGATCCTGTTTTCTTATCCATTCTGCCACTCTCCGTCGCTTTATGGGTGCATTGAGTCCATTTACGTTCAGTGTAATTATTGATAGATGTGAGTTTGTTGCTGTCATTTTGTAGTGCTTTTTTTTGTGATGCTGAAGTTTTCTTTGTTCTTCTTACTCTCTTGTGCTGAGTTCCTTTTGTTTGTGGATTTTGTGTTCATTTCTTTTGTTTTTGTAGGTTTTGTTTTTGTTGAGACTTTATGTTTTTCGTCTTTATTTTTATGAGTTGGTTTGTTAACTTTTTTTGTGGTTACCATGAATTTTACCCTTATCTTTATAATTTTGAAGCAGTCTACCGTTACTTGGTATCGCCTTGCCTTCCTCTCCTTTAGAAGGTTCTATACCTATGCCGTTTGTTCCCTCTTTCATTGTTTTGATGTTGTTGTCATCCTTTGATTGATTTCTCTGATTCCCTGTTGTATATCTTTTGTTTTTGGAAAGTCCTCTGTAGTTCAGTTCCTAGAATGGTATCTGGTTCATGTGAACCTGCGTCCTAGGTCCTAGGTACTGCCTGAGGGCTGAAGCTGTTTGTCCTCAGATCGAAGAACTCCCTTTAATAAGTTTTGTAAGTTTGGTTTGACTTTTGCATATTCCTTTAGTTTCTGTTTATCTGGAAATGACCTAATTTCACCATCAAATCTGAATGAGAGTTTTGCAGGATATATTATTCTTGGCTGACAATTTTTTTCTTTCAAGATTTTATATATGTCATCCCATTGCCTTCTTGCCTGCATGGTTTCTGCTGAATAATCTGAGCTTAGTCTTATTGTTTCTCCTCTGTATGTGACTTCTTGTTTTTCACGAGCTGCTCTCAGGATTCTTTGTTTGTCTTTCGTTTTAGCAAGTGTGAATATGATATGTCTTGGTGATTTTCTTTTGGGGTCTCTTCTATATGGTGTTCGTTGAGCTTCTTGGATGGCCAACTATTCATTTTTCATGATATTGGGAAAGTTTTCTGTCAGCAGTTCCTCAATGATCCTCTCTGTGTTTTCTGTTTTCTCCCCCTGTTCTGGGATGCCAATCACTCGTAAGTTTTTGCTTTTAATTGTGTCCCACATAACTCTCAGGGTCTCTTCATTTTTCTTTGTTCTTTTTTCTGAGTTTTCCTGAAACAGAGTTGTATCCAAGTGTTTGTCTTCAGTTCCACTGATCCTGTCTTCCATGGTTTCAAATCTACTTCTCAGCCCTTCTATGACACCGTCCATTTCTGAAATCTTGTTGTTTATCTTTAGGGTTTCTAATTGTTGTTTTTGTATAATTTCAAGTTGTGAATTTATTTTGACATTTTGTTCCTGCATCATCTTCCTGAATTCTTCCAATTTTTTGTCTGTATTTTCCATAAATTTGTCTATTTTTTCCTCATGTTTGTCAGCTTTTTGCCTCAGTTCTTGGAAAATTCCGAGTATTAGTGATTTGAGTTCTGTATCAGGTACTTCTAGTGCATTTTCTTCCACAGGAGAGTTATCTGGTGTTTTAATTTGGACGCCTATTGGAGCCATCTTGTCTTGTTTTTGTAAATGTTTTGATATTGTTTGCTGTTTTCGGGGCATTCAGTAGATATTTCTCTCGTTTATTGAGTGTAGATTTTTTTTTTTTTGTTGTTTCGGTCTTGTGGTACAGCTGGGCAGATCTAGCTGAGGAGGAGCCACTGGGATGGGTTGCTTGTGGCACTCACCACAGCCACCAGGACGGTCGGTAGTCAGTGCTGAGCAGGTTCCAATAGGGCGTGCCTGCACCGCTTGGTGATGTGATGTCTAGTGCACGGTGCAGGTAGGTAGGGTGCAGCGGGAAGATGGTTATGTGTGAAGCTAAGCTGGATACGGGAGAGAGGAGAGAGGAGGAGGAGCAAAAAGCGTACAAACGTAAAAGAATGCTAGGGGAGCTTGTCGTTGGAATGTACAGATGAGAGACTATGGGATGGAGGAAACCAGAAGGGGGAAGAGAAAGAAAAGGAAAGAATGACCAAATAAAAATCAGAAAAGTTAAAGAACTGCAAAGTTCCCAGGGATCCCACCGATGTAGCTATGAGGTCTGGGGGAGTCGGTCTCAATTTTCACAGTTCAGCCTGGCCAGAAGGTACAGAGGCATACATCGCCTGGTATTCAGGGATCAGAAAGAGAAGGAAGAGATAGAGAGATGAGAAATTAAGCAATGAAGAAAAACAAAAGGGAAAAAGAGGTAAAAGATGACAAAACTAATCAAGAAAGGAAGAAAAATAAAATTGAAAAAAAAAAAAAAAAGGGCAACACCAGCAGTCAGTGCCTACAAATGGGACCCAGAGAGCCCCCACTCAGGGGCGCGAATTCCAAGAAGCCGGTAGTCTCAGGGTTAAGAGACCTTGGCCACGGGAAACAGAGGGGCCAACGAACAAAGGCCCCGGGATCCCACCCGCGCGGGAGCCCAGACCCAGAAACAGCCACACGCTCGCACGCAGCCCCACAGCCCCGCAGGAGAGAGCAGAGACAGCACTCGGAACCAGGCACCCAGGCAAAAGGAGGGGGAGGCGGCAGAAAAAGGTTCACTAGCTGCCAGTAAACGGGTCCCAGAAAGCCACCATCCCGGGCGCACGGAATCCAAGTACCGGCGCCCCCCAGCTCAGGGACTCCGGCCACGGAAAGCAGAGGGGCGAACGAACAAAGGCCCCGGGATCCCACCCGCGCGGGAGCCCAGACCTAGAAACAGCCACACGCCCGCACGCAGCCCTACAGCCCCGTAGGAGAGAGCAGAGACAGCACTCGGAACCAGGCACCCAGGCAAAAGGAGGGGGAGGCGGCAGAAAAAGTTTCGCTAGCTGCCAGCAAACGGCTCCCAGAAAGCCGCCAGCCCAGGCGCGCAGAATCCAAGCACCAGCACCCCCCAGCCCAGGGACCCTGGCCACGGAAAGCAGGGGATCCCCAGCTGAGGCGAAGAGGGGTGGGTGGTGGGAGAGCGCGCACCACAGTTTACCGGTCGTTCTGTCTCTGACTAGATGCTCTGCAAGGCTGCTCTCCCGTTCGCTGGTCTCCAATAGGAATCCAAGATGGTGGATCCACGCTGCGTTAGCTGGTAAGGAATCTCTGCCTGAGTCTCTCCTCGCTCTCCGTTCTCTTTTAGTATTCTCACTCCATTTGGTGTTTGGCTGAGTTCTTTATCTCTTCATTTGGTGTTCTAGGGTTTCAGGATTGTTGATTTTCTGTTAGGCTTAGCTTTTTGGATCTTTGCTGTGGAGGGACGGCGTGGTGTTTCTGCCTAGAGCGCCATCTTGCCCCCTTTCTCCGAACTAACTGTATTTATGAATGTACTGGATGTGGGATTTAAAAGAAACAAAAAAACCAGTAAGGAAAGATTGCTAAACTTGTGGTCTGAGTGAATGGTGGTGCCATTTCCTGAGAGTGGGCTTGATTTCAGAGAAGAGGTTGCAGCTAGATATATATACTATATTTTTTCTTATATGTGATTCATTCAGTCCTCTACTTTGCATTCCAGGATGCTAGTAAATGTATTGTTCTTTACTCTTTCTTTTTTTCTTGATTTCATAATAGTTGTTTTATGTGTGTCTTCTTATGTAAATTTTAATTATTTGGTACTAAACAAAAGAGTAATTTAATTTGGAAAAGAGACATTGTCATGCATCACTCATGTGTTTTGACAACATAATGAGAAATCTTACTTGATTTACCGTCTCACTCTTTAATATTACAGAGCACTCAGCACAATCCTGCTAGAAAGGCTGTATGTAGTTAAACTAAGGAGGAGATAATTACTCCTTTTACTTTTATAAGAAACATTTCATTGATTTCATAAAAAATGAATTTAATGATAGTAAGTGAAGCCTGTAGATCTTCTGAAACCAAAATTACAGCAGAAAGAGGTTACTTGTTATGGATTGGATTATATCCCCCCAAAATATACGCTATAAATCCTAATACCTATACCTGTGGATGTAATACCATTTAGGAACTGGGTTTTCTTTATTATGTTAATAAGTCCATATTAGTAAAGGGTGTGCCTTAAACCATTACTTTTGAGATTTAAAAGGAGCAAATTAGGCACAGAAGCAAGAAAACACAGATGGGGGAAGATAGATGCCATGTAACATGAAGATCACCAAGAAGCTGGAAAGAGACAAGGACCTTACCCCAGAGCCAACAGAGAAAGTCTTCTAGAGCTGGTGTCCTAAATTGGGGTTTCTAGCCCTGAAGGAGCAAAGGCTAAGTGCTCAGTTATCAACTAAAAGGTTGGTGGTGGTGGTTCAAGCCCACCTACATGCTCTGTGGGAGAAAGACCTGGTGATCTACTCCCGTAAATATTACAACCTAGAAAATCCTATGGGGCAGTTCTACTCTGGTACATGGAGTTACTATGAGTTGGAATCGACTCAATGGCACTACCACAACAACAAAAGCCTCTTAACTGTGAGAAAGTAAATTCCTGATAATTGAAGCCACCCATTTGATTTTTCAATAATCTTTCAAGCTAACTATAGAAATATCAAATTCTTCACCTTGTACCAGAAAAATCAGATGCTAACACAAAACTATAAATTGGTTCAGTAGTTTAGATTATAAGTAAAATATTCCAGCTGCTATTATTTCTAATAGGTTTCTGTAGCTCCTAAATACTGGATGTGTTAGACCAAGTATTGAATGAAGAAAAATGGTGAACTCTAAAAAATGTTTGTGAAAAATATGTCATCGAGTGAATGAGTGATAAATTGGCAAATGGCTAAAGCTAACAGTTGACCTAAGAATATGGCTTTTACATGAAATTTACTAAAAATCTTATTTTCAATACCTAACTTATATTAAGCAAGTATCCAAAACCACATTAATTTTAATTCATTAAAATAAAAATTCATCATTCAAGAATGTCAAAACAAGTAGGGAAAATAAAAACATCAATCAATCTGTCTGTTGCTAATCAAGTTGCCTGATGAATGAGAAAACTACCTGTTCTTGTAAATTTGTTGTTTTTTAAAAATTTTTTCACTAAAGTCAATTATTTGCATACTGCATTTAATCGTATTTATTTGTATCTAAATATTTTTACTTAAATACCTCAAATAATGTAGTATACAAAGTAGTAAATGACTGAACTTAGTATTTTATTTGCATAATAGTTAAAGATTTACAGTTTCAGTGTAATTTTATTAGAATGCAGACTTCTTGATAATGATGGGATAGGACAATGCATTTCACACACTAGATGCAGTATTATTAATCAGTGAACAAAATGTTTTCATTTCCTAGGGCTGCAGTGGCAAAATACTACAAAGTGGGCAGCTTTAAAGAACAGAAATTTATCTTCTCACAGTTCTGGAGGCTAGAAGTCCAAATTCAGGGTGTAGGCAGAGCTATCCTCTCTCACTCTCTGCTGGCTCTGTTGAAAGACCTTTCCTTGTCTCCTTCAGTTTCTAGTAGCCCCGGGGCATTTCATGGCATTCCTCGGCTTGTAGACAGATCCTTACATGCTGTCTGCTCCCTGTGTGTAACTGTTTCCAAGTGTGTATTTCCCTCGTACAGAACACCAATCAAAAGTGCTTAGGATTTGGACCTACCCCCATTAGACTTCCTTTCACTTAGGAATGACAAAAGAAAACTCCTGCTTCCAAACAGTATCACATTTACAGGTACAGCAGTTAGGACTTCAACATATCTTTTTGGGCAACACAATTCAACCCATCAAAGATGATGATGGTAATATTACAAGTGAATTGAGAGTTTAATCATATGATTCATGGGTTAGGAATGGAAAGAGAGAAGAACCAGCAATGACATAAATAATTTTGGCAAACTTGTTGGTGAAACGTTTGTGTACTCTTAGGTCTTGTTTTGATTATTGTAGTCAGTGTTACTATGTGTAATATAATGCTGTTTGGCCTCCAATATATTTTCAAAGAATTTTTCAGTAACTCAGGCTCTCATTTTACATAAAGGTGGTTTCACAGAAACTGAGGAGAAATCAAGCAAAGCTCAAGAGGATCTCTAAGTATGCTTTGCCTCAGGATAGCGCCCTCCCTTTATGATGCCAGGACCCTTGAATAGAGCACGTTCTCTAACCTATTTTAATACAATACAAGTTTCCAACTCTCTGAGGCACAACACCTCTTAGAGCTCTCTCCCTTATAAAAATTTATTTTGTATGAATTAAAGACATAGAGCCAGATTCTTATCCTTTGTAACTCCAGGGGAATACCTATTCATCAAACCTACTTATACTGTATTTCCCTAGAGTTAGGATAATGAGAATTTGGCCCATAGTATTTTATTCTCTTGCCTTACAGTACTCTAACTTTTTCTAGGATTTTGTAATTCCAAAATCTTATTGTCTCAATTGTCTCTTCTTCTTACATATTTCAGCTAAAGTCTGAGTCTTATCACTTCATTTCTCTTGAAAGGGTCACTACGGCTACTAAATTAAGAACAGACCATAGGACACACAGTTAGAATTCAGGTGGCCTATTAGTAGCTGTAATATTACAGTAATTCTGGCAAGAGAAGATGGTGACTTGCTCCAGGGCTTTATAAGTAGGGGTGGTGAGAGTGGTCAGATTCTGGTAATATTTTGAAAATAGAGCCAATAGGATATGGTGTGTGAGTAGCTTTGTAGTATAAAAGAAAGAAGGTATCAAAGAAGACTCCATGTTCTTTTTTCAATTAAAAAAACTGAAAGATGGAGTTGTCATAAACTGAGAAGAGAAAGGCAGTGAGATAAGCAAGTATTCAGAGGAAGTCTAGAAATTAAATTTCAAACATTTTTGACGTTTTTATTAGACATCCTAGAAAAGACGGAAAGTAGGTACTTGTATTTACAAGTGGATGTATGGGACAGAAGGTTGAGCTGGAAATATAAATGTGGATTTTTAAAAATATTGATGGTATTTAAGGCCAGGGGCTGAGATGATTCCACTAAGGGAGTGAGTGCAGATAGATAAAGAGGACCAAGACTGAGCATTAAGATACTAGAGAGATGAGAGAAACCCCCTTTGCAGAGGGTTGCGAAGGGTAAGCAGTGATATGAAAGGAAAACCAGGAGAGAGTATTAATATGGAACCCAAGTGAAAAAACTATTTCAAGGAATGGGGGGGGGACCAACTTCACCAAATGCTGCCAACAGCTCAATTATAAAAATAACTGAGAATTGACCATTAGATTTAGCAATGTGGGACCATTAGTGGTCTTGTCTAGAACAGTTTCAGTGCCGGGATGAAGGCAATATCCTGATTGTAGTATATGTAAAAAAAAAATGAGAGGAAAGAAGTTGGAAACAGAATATTGCTCACACATGGCAATTGTATAGCTAGGGTGCGGTACGATAGATCATTTTTGTGTATGGCCTTTCTAGCTGTGGTCTTGTAACTTCCACCCAAGTGATTGGGCAGGACTGTGATAGTGTAACTGTGGCCCACCAAGCGGATTGGTTAGTTTTTGCCATCCCGCTGGGCTTGAGGTGAGCCATCCCAGAGGCAGGAGAGAGAGAGCCCACCACCACCAAGGAAGGAGAGACTGGCAAGAGAGACCGAAAGAGAGACTCGCAGGAGATGGTGCAGTGGGCTTCCCGGCTCACGGAGCAGGAACATTGAGTACCCTTGTGCAGAGACTGAGGGCCAGGGAGAGGCATGCCGGTGAGCACAGCTGGGAAGAGGCTGTCCTGATGGAAGAACTGTATCCTGAGCATTCCTCAACCTGAGTTGTAACCCGTTACTTCCCTAGTAAACCCCATAATCATGAGTATGGTCTGTGAGTTCTGTGTGGCCATTGCAATGAATTATTGAAAGCAGCAGAGAAGTAGAGAGTGCCGTGGGAGGGACAGTTGGTGTCAGAATTGGTAAAGATGGCAGAGAGAGGAGGCATGTCTGACTCCCGTCTCATAAGAATCAGCCTTGGGCGGTTGATATTAATTCTCCTTCTCCCTTCGGAAATTAAAGGAGATCAGACACTGCCCCCATGCCATTTTTACACAAGATTACAGTAGAGAGGGCTTATGTGGTCTCTATGCCCTTCAGTACAAATACATTCTTTCAATTCATTCACAAACAAGTATTTACTGAGTGACAAATATATACATTAAAACACTGCAGTGGAGAGCTTAGTTATATAGAGTGTTATAAGGCTCTGAGGATTTTATGAACTTTTTCTGTATTTTCCTATTTACAACCCAATGAAAAAGTAAGGCACAGCTTAATGTGCCCCCCACCCCTGCCCCTAGTCTTCAGCTCTTTGACCCAATCTTCAGCTTCTCTTCCCATAACTCTGTTTCACTTTCCCAAATCACATCAGTCTTTTTTCACTTGAAGCGTTCTCTGCCTAGGATGCTCTTACCCCATATCCTATGTTGCTCCTTCCCTTTCTCTCTTCCTTCAGATTTTTACTCAAATGGCATCATCTTAAGGTCTTTTCTCACCAGACTCTACCTAAAATCTAAACAACCCTTCTTCTTCCCATCATGGAAATAGAAATATCTCAGTAGTAGAATACTGTCTGTGCAAGACAGATAGACTAAATGTACGAAAAAATAGTAAAGATAAAAAATAGAAGTAGCACAATTAGTAACTATTATCTAATTTATATATATATATGTATGTATGTGTGTGTGTGTGTATCCAAACTAGCTGCTGTCCTTTCAATTCCTACTCATTGTGAACACGTGTGTTTCAGAGTAGACCTGTGCTCCATAGGCTGTGACCTTTCAGAAGTAGATCACCAGGCCTTTCTTTCAAGGCACCTCTGAGTGGATTCAAACCACCAACCTTTCAGTTAGTAGCGAGCATTTAACAATTTGCTGCACCCAGAGACTCTATGTTGTTGTCTTGTGCCTTCAAGTTGATGCCTAGTCATGACGACATCCTGTGTTACAGAGTAGAACTGCTCCATTGGAGGGTTTTCTTGGCTGAAATCTTTATGGAAGCAGATTGCCAAGCATTTTCTTCTGTGCTGTAGCTGGGTGGGTTTGAATCATCTATCTTTAAAGTATCAGCTGAGTGCAAACCGTCTGTGCCACCCAGGGATCTTCTGCATATATTTATCTATATATATATCTAAATCTATATCTACCTGTATCTGCATCTGCATCTACATCTATATCTATATTTGCATACATATATTTGTACGTAATCAAAACACACACACTAAAATCAGAAATTAGACTTCTTTTAAAATCACAGAGTACATTCACAAAAATTTCTGTATATTAGACCACAAAATAAATTCACCCCTCCCATCCCAGACCCCAGAGATTGCAGAGAAGGAGCTGGTCCCAGGTCCCAGGAGCAATGCAGACAGGCAGCACCCCTGTGACCACAACAGCAGCTTCTCCCTTCTTTCTGCAAACTGAGAAGAGAGCAGACACTTGGCCAGGCTGCTCTGTGTTCTTCCTGAAGCTCCATATTCCCCAGGTACCTAGGCAAGCAAAGCAATGGCCTCAACAGTAAAAAAGAAGGCTTCATGAACGTTTTGAAAATTCCTTTTTTATGGACAACATTAATTAGTGCCGAACGTTGAAAAGTAACTGCCTTTCATCTTCCATTTTTACTCTCTCCAGATTGCTGCTCTATACTTGAAGTTCTGACTTAGAAACGCTAACAAAACAGAATAGCTTAGAAATTTAGTTAGTAATCACTGCCTTGCAATTTTAGGTGCTATCTCTTTGGCCTAACTTGACCTGAAAATATTAATGATATACTTCTGCCCTTTTCTTACTATTGCCATAGTACTAAAAACCTTGATATATTGCCTCAATGATTATCAAAGAATAACTAGATCAGTGAAAAACATTTTTTTTGGAAAGACTGGAAGTTTACAAATTTGCAGCCCATAGACAACCAAAGGGAGAAATTTATTATAGTTAGCATTGCCACTCATCAAGCACAAGGCATGTTATGGAGAAACTGAAATCTGGAGAGAAAAGAAAACATTACCACTCATACTTTTGCTGGGAACAGAAGGCTTCCCTTAATGCTACTATTTACTAGTGTATTAATGGTCAAACTGTTTTATTCCTATAATAGTATGTAATTTGTATATAAATACAGTAATGATTTTTTTTTATACCCCTCTATTTTGTGTGTGCATGCTGAAGATTTTATGCTTTCCATTACTGAAGAAACCATGTGATAAGCAGGCTACTTTTTAAGGCCATATTCTTTTATTCTCTCATGAGTCTGTCTGTGTTACTTTGGTTCTTTATCCTTATCATCAATTCTATCCAGCATTATTTTGTTCCTCTCCCTAGGCATTAAGCTAACCACAAAATAGGCATTTTCACCAATGATCAAATTTAGAAGGAACTAAAATCACATCTGTTGCTATTATCTAATCTATAATAGTCTAGGTTAACCACAAAGCAATTGGTGATTCAGCTTTTGGAATTTGTAAATTATATTTTATTTTTTTAATAGTCTAGAAAGTTAATCAATAGCACATTTATGGGTTCAATAATATATTTTTGCATGTCATTAAATGTTTGAAGTGTATTTTGGTAAGGGAGGAACACCAGGTTTTTGTTATTTGTTCTGTTTACTTTCCTAAGAGTAAGTACCCATTGCTTATTGCCGTCGAGTCGATTCCGACTCACAGCGACCCTGTAGAATAAGTACTTCTCACAAAACTTTGTATGGAGAAATAGGGGTGAGATGAAAGAACTCTTTAGATAATAATGCTTTCGTTGAATAACGATTCTCAAGAGGAATTAAGCCTATGTCTCTAAGTTTTTAAATCAAGAAGATCAATGAGTTCATCTCACCTAAAGAAACACACCATTTGTTGTACTGATTTCATGCTTTATGAAAAAAATCCAAATCCTCATGATGTTAAAAATGAGATGAATTAGTTTAAGTACCAGATACTATCCCATGTGCTGGGAATTCAAGGAGAAGAAGAGAATTCCTGCTCTCATGTGATCAAATTTATAAGAAAGATAATATATCAAAACTCGCAATGAAGAAGATAAAATAGGAGACATGGTAGGGGGTTCCTGGGAGTTGCTCATTCAGGAGCTGCTTTGAGCTAGGGTGGTGGAGGAAGGCCTTTCCACGGAAATTATATTTGAATTAAGGCCTGAATGATATAAAGGAGGCAAGGTGAAAAGATTTATGAGAAGTGTATGTCAAACAAAGAGGAGAGAACAAGTAAAACTACTTAATTAATGCAAATTTACAGTGACTCAAATCAGGACTCCTAAGTAATGACTGTAGCCTAGATGAAGTGTAACACTGAAAACTCAAGCTGAAGGCATTTACCTGTTAGACTTGTAAGAAAACATCAGTAAATATATGGCAAATATTTTGCATTCTATAGGCTTTAGATCCATAAGAGTCTGGTTTCTAAAGAGAAAAGATAAAGTATATTCCCCCGGAGCTATAGAAAGAATGAAACCAAAAGTCCCCAAAGTAGAGTAAATACATAACTGAGTTTAAAGTAATTTACAACACCTAGGAAAGCTTAAAAAAAGCAAAGAAAATAGGAGCTGGAAACCAGAGCTGAGGCAAAAATAGACAAAAGAGGAAGTCTAAAGCATTTTGTTAAATACATATTTTCAAGAGTCAAGAATTATAACAAAATTTCAGACATCCCTGTGAGATCAAAGGGAGCTAAATCTAAAGAATATAACCTTTATCTTTACAGAGCTGATTCAGGTTAGAGGTTATTCTCCATCAAAAAGTAAATAAAATGATATCCTTCAGGGATTTTGAAACTCTTCAGTTTATGAGAGATCTGTAACTCTATTCTGGGTTTCTTGTTGTGAAAGAGATCAGGGTAATTGCTGCACAGAAAAGAAATTAAAAAAAAATCAGGATAAAAGACTATGTAACTATGAGTAGCAATGATCACTAGGGAAAGGAACTCAAATAAGTAGAGTTTAAAAATCTGAGTGGTTAAAATTGTTGCTTCCAATTTTGAAGCCAAAGGATAAAAAAAGATTAAAACAGTTACATAGTGGCATTTTCAGACAGGAGGAAGCAACACAGTTCTTTGGAAAAGGCAAAAATTTTCCAAGCACCAAGTTCTAACAGAAATTCTAAAATAGGTCTTTAAGGAGCACTGAGTAATACTCTCAAAGACAACACATTCAACAGAATTTCTCTAACAAAAGATGAGGTATTTCATATGGTTCTTATAATATTCTTTGATAAATGTCAAGAGCATAATATTAAACTGCAGCACACTGAAAGGGTTTTCTGCAAAGCTACAGTGTTATACCTAAAAATATGTGGTTTTCTGATTGTCAAGTTTTATTTAAGAATAGTGAGAAAGTGTAAGGACTATACATCTTTCATAAATTTTCCCCAAATTCCACTTTCTTAGATGTTCTATTGATAGGAACATGAGAGAAAAGAGTTTATTCTCTTTTAAAAGAATTCAGTTGCTATTATTTTGAGATGCAGTTTGAACTTGGAGCCATACGAATCAATAAATATTATATAAATCTGTAGTAAAATATACATTCTTTTATGCAAAGTTAGGAACCTAAGCAAAATTTTCATTTGGAAGAATGATCACCCATTTATACCTGGAATTGGTTCAAAGTCAGGGTCAGAATTTTCTTTTGAAACCATCCTCAGTCCAGTTGAACACGTTGAAAGTAATCTAGTATCCTTAAAGCTCTGCATCATAAAGCAATAGTGAAATAATTTGATCCAGGTAAATATTTCCGTGTCTTCCCCATGAGCAATGAAAAAAATTTCCATGGAATGTTGATTTTGAACATAAAGCATTCTGGTGGATGTATCTTGCTTAATTCATTGCAAAATATCCTTCCAACAACTAGTCTAAACTCTGTTGATTATGTAGAAAATCAATAATAATTTTGGAGCACAATATCAAATATAATAAGAAGAATAATAAATACCAAAGGTAATATTTTTTATACTAAAGTAGTTTTTATTAAGTATTATTTTAAACAGGAAAATTTATCTTTAATAATGCTTTCTATAAAATCATAAGATCAACATATTTTCAATACCATAATTGAATCCATTCATATCATCTAGTGTTTGCAATCACCATAAGTTAAAATTTACAGTGACCATACCAAAAGGTAGACTGAAGAAGAATTGATGGCTTTGAATTGTGGTGTTGGAGAAGAATATTGAATATGCCATGAACTGCCAAAAGAACGAACGAATCTGTCTTGGAAGAAGTACAACCAGAATGTTCCTTAGAAGCAAGGATGGGGAGACTTCATCTAACATACTTTGGACATGTTATCAGGAGGGACCAGTCTCTGGAGAAGGACATCATGCTTGGTATAGTAGAGGGTCAGTGAAAGAGAGGAACACCCTCAAGGAGATGGATTGACACAATGGCTTCAACAATGGGCTTAAGCACAACAACAATTGTGAGGATGGTGCAAGACAGGGCAGTGTTTTGTTCTGTTGTACATAGGGTCACTATGAGTTGAAATCTACTCATTGGCACCTAACAACAACATACCATATTTCACATGATATCGTTATCTGATTTATCAGGAGATTTTCATTGCGGAGACTCTTAAAGGGATACTAAAATATGTTTCATATAAACAGCAATAACTAGAAGTTTATATTTAACTTATAACCAATTGTTCCTGTTTTCAGTGTCCAAAAAAGTCAGTAAGTATAGCCAATAATCTTAAGTCATTTTTTACATATTCCTTCACAAAAGGATAGTAATCATAACAAGTATCAATAGTGGAGCGGTCATTTGTTTCCTGTACAAAATATTGAACTGGAAGCTCTTACATGATAAAACGGAAGCTAGAATAAAAATTTAATGAAAAGTACCATTTATAGTGGATAATAAGACTCTAGATGGAAGTTGAATGGCCTGACTCAAGTCTGAGAAAAGTTCACTGGAGTCAAGCATATGGTGATTGGTCACTTCAGAGTAATAGACCTTTCGCCTTTTAGAAAAAAGTTCATGGACAGGGGCCAGATTCACTAGGATTAATCAGAAGAAGTATTTTAGTAATTATTATTATTGCCTCTACCATGTATTGAATGCAAACTATGGATGAAGCATTTTACATAAATGCTAATGTAAACCTCACAAAATATTTTCAACATATATAATTATACTTTTGATACAGATGCAGAAACTGATTAACAGGTTAACTTGTTGAAACTATTAGGGCCATCACTCTAAACCAAGTCTCTCTGATCCTGTAGTCTATTTCTAATATGCAACTAAACTTCTCAAGGTTGTTGTATACATTAGCTGAGAAGAGTGTAGTTTGACTTTTATAAGAGACAACCAAACCAAAAATCCAAACCCATTGCCATTAAGTCCATTCTGACTTCTGGTGACACTATAAGACAGAGGAGAGCTGCTCCACAGGGTTTCCAAGGAGTGACTGGTGGATTTGAACTGCCAGCCTTTTGGTTAGCAGCTGTAGCACGCAGTAGCTCTTAACCACTGCACCACCAGGGCTGCAACCAGGGATCTAATATTTGGAAGACTCATACTGTGAAATTAAAGGAAGAGTATGTTGAGTGCATCAGTTAGCTATTAACGTGTAATAAACCATCCCAAAACTCAGTGTCCTGAAACAAAAACTAATTCTTTGTACACCTTATGTACTTGGGCTTGGTTAATCTCTGCTAGACTCTCTCATCCATTTACAGATCGACTGTGGTATTTATAAGATGGAGATACTTCCCAGGAATGTGAAAACACTTTTTCACCAAAAAGGATGCACAGATGACAAATAAGCGCATGCAAAGATGTCCAACACCATTGCCTTTGTTGTTAGCTGTGTCTAGTTAGCCCCCAACTAATGGCAAGCCTGTGTACAATGAAATGGAACCCTGCCTGGTCTTTCATCATTTCCATGATTGCTTGTGGATTAACCATTACAATCCATACAGTTTTCACAGACTGACTTATAGAAGTAGATTGCCAGGAAATTCTTCCTAGTACATCTTAGCCAGGAAGCTCTGCTGAAAACTTTTCAACATCATAGCAACACACAAGCTTCCACTGACAGGTGGACAGTGGCTACACTTGAGGTGCATTAGGAATCAAACTCAGATCTTCCATATGGAAGGCAAATTAAAACCACAATGAAATGACACAATACATCTATCAGAATAGCTAAAATAAAAAATACTGCTAACCCAAATACAGAAGGGGATACAGAGAAACTGGGTCACTCATACATTGCTTGTTGTTGTTGTTGTTAGGTGCCATTGAGTCAGTTCCGACTCATGGTGACTACACGCAACAGAATGAAATACTGTGCCATCCTCACAATTATTGTTATGCTTGAGCCCATTGTTGTAGCCACTGTGTCAATCCATCTTGTTGAGGGTCTTCCTCTTTCTCACTGACCCTCTACTTTTCCAAGCATGATGTCCTTCTCCAGGGACTGGTTCCTTCTGATAACGTGTCCAAAGTATGTGAGATGAAGTCTTGTCATGCTTGTTTCTAAAGAGCATTCTGGCTGTACTTCTTCCAAGTCAGATTTGTTCATTCTTCTGGCAGTCCATATTCTTGGCCAACACTATAGTTCAAAGGCATCAGTTCTTCTTTGGTGTTTCTTCTTCATAGTCCACCTTTCACATGCATATGAGGCAATGGAACACACCATGGTTTGTGTCAGGTGCACCTTAGTCCTTAGAGTGACATCTTTGCTTTTTATGATTTTAAAGAGATCTTTTTCAGCAGATTTGCCCAATGCAATGTGTCATTTTATTTCTTGACTGCTGCTTCCATGGGTGTTGATTGTGGATCCAAGTAAAATGAAATCCTTGACAGCTTCAATCTTTTCTCCGTTTATCATGATGTCGCTTATTGGTCCAGTTGTGAGGATTTTTGTTTTCTTTATGTTCAGGTATAATCCATACTAAAGGCTGTAGTCTTCGATCTTCATCAGTAAGCGTTTCAAGTCCTCTTCACTTTCAGCAAGCCAGGTTGTGTCATCTGCATATTGCAGGTAGTTAATGAGTTTTCCTCCAATCCAGATGCCATGTTCTTCTTTACATAGTCCAGTTTACTGGATTATTTTCTCAGCATACAGATTAAATAAGTATGGTGAAAGGATAATACCTTGATGCACACCTTTCTTAACTTTAAACCACAGAGTGTCCCCTTCTTCTGTTCGAACGACTGCCTCTTGGTCTAAGTACAAGTTCCTCATGAGCATAATTAAGTGTTCTGGCATTTCCATTCTTCATAATGTTATCCATAATTTGTTATGATCCACATATATGAAAGCCTTTGCATAGTCAATAAAACACAGGTAAATATCTTTCTGGTATTCTCTGCTTTCAGCCAGGATCCATCTGACATCAGCAATGATGTCCCTTGTTCCACCACCATTTCTGATTCTGGCTTGAATTTATGGCATTTCCCCATTAAAGTACTTTGGCAACAACTTTTCAGTGATCTTTAGCAAAATTTTATTTGTGTTTGATATTGTTCAATAATCCCTGCATTGTTTTGGATAGCCTTTCTTTGGAATGGGTAAAAATATGGATCTCTTCCAGTCGGTTGGCCAGATAGGTGTCTTCTAAATTTCTTGGCGTAGATGAGTGGGCACTCCCAGAATTGAATCCATTTGCTGAAACATCTCAATTGGTATTCCGTCAATTCCTGGAGGCTTGTTTTTCATCAATGCTTTCAGTGCAGCTTGGACCTCTTCTTTCAATACCATCAGTCTTTGATCATACGCTACTTCCTGAAATGGTTGAACATTGACCAATACTTTTAGGTACAGTAACTCTGTGTATTCGTTCATCTTCTTTTGATGCATCACGTGTTGTTTAATATTTTCACCATAGAATCCTTCAGTGTTGCATCTGGAGGCTTGAATTTTTTCTTCAGTTCTTTCAGCTTGGGAAATGCTGACTGTGTTTTTCCTTTAGTTTTTCTAACTCCAGATCTTTGCACATTTCATTATAATACTTTACTTTTTCCTTTTGAGGCACCCTTTGAAATCTGTTCAGCTTTAACTACATTATATTCAAGAGCAACTTTCAGTGTCTCTTTTGACATTCATTTTAGTCTGTTTTTCTGTCCTGTCTTTTTAACGGCCTCTTGCTTTCTTCATGTAGGACATCCCTACCCTTTGAAATCTGTTCAGCTTTAACTACATTATATTCAAGAGCAACTTTCAGTGTCTCTTTTGACATTCATTTTAGTCTTTTTTTCTGTCCTGTCTTTTTAATGGCCTCTTGCTTTCTTCATGTAGGACATCCCTGATGTCATTCCACAACTCGTCTGGCCTTTGTTCATGAGTGTTCAGTATGTCAAATCTATTCTTGAGATGGTCACTAAATTCAGGTGGGGTATACTCAGGGTCATACTTTGGTTCTCGAGGACTTGTTCTAATTTTCTTCAGTTTCAGCTTGAACTTGTATATGAGCAATTGATAGTCTGTTCCACAGTCAGCCCCTGGCCTTGTTCTGACTGACGATATTGAGCCTCTCTATCATCTCTTTCCACAGATGCAGTCAATTTCATTCCTGTGTATTCCATCTGGTGAGGTTCACATGTATAGTCGCTGTTTATGTTGTTGAAAAACGGTATTTGCAATGAAGAAGTTGTTGGTCTTGCAAAACTCTATCGTGATCTCCAGCAACGATTCTATCACCAAGGCCATGTTTTCAACTATTGAGCCTTCTTTGTGTCCAGCTTTTGTACTCCAATCACCAGTGATTGTCAACATCTCTTGATTGCATGTTTCATCAATTTCAGACTGGTGAAGTTGGTAAAAATCTTTAATTTCTTCAACTTTGGCCTTAGTGGTTGGTGTGTAAATTTGAATAATAGTTGAACTAACTGGTCTTCCTTGTAGACGTATAGACATTATTATTGACAGCGCTGTTCTTCAGCGTAGATCTTGAAATATTCTTTTTGAAGATGAACACAATGAAATTCCTCTTCAAGTTATCATTCCCCGCACAGTAGACCATATGATTTTCTGATTCAAAATGACCAATATCAGTCCATTTCTATCAGTTTGTTGTACTATGGTGGCTTGTGTATTGCTGGAGGCTTTGCTATCGGTATTTCAAATACCAGCAGGGTCTCCCTTAGTGGACAGGTTTCAGTAGAGTTTCCAGACTAAGATAGACTAGGAAGAAAGACCTGGCAGTCTACTTGTAAAAAAACTGGCCAGTGAAAACCTAATGAAAAGCAGTTGAAATTGTCTGATATAGTGCTGGAAGATGAGCTCCTCAGGTTGGAAGGCACTCAAAAGGCAACTAGGAAAGCGCTGCCTCCTTAAAATAGAGTCGTGGGAGAGTGGAATGTATGAAGTATGAATCTAGGAAAATTGAAAGTGGTCAAAAATGAAATAGAATGCATAAGTATCGATATACTAGGCATTATTGAGCTGAAATGGACTGGTATCGGTCATTTAGAATCACATTGCTAGGTGTCACCTTAAGGACTAAGGTGCACCGGACTCAAGTCATGGTATTTTCAATCACCTCATATGCATGTGAATGTCAGACAATGAATAAGAAAGATTGAAGAAGAATTGATTCCTTTGAATTATGGTATTGGTGAAGAGTATTGAATATACCATGAACTGCCAGAAGAACGAATAAATCTATCTTGGGAGAAGTTCAGCCAGAATGCTCCTCAGAAGCAAAGATGGTGAGATTTTGTCTCACATACTTTGGACATGTTAGTAGGAGGGACCAGTTCCTGGAAAAGGACATCACGCTTCATAAAGTACAGGATCAGTGAAAAAGAGGAGCCCCCTCAATGAGATGGATTGACACAGTGGCTGCAACAATGGACTGAAACATAGCAACAAATGTGAGGATGGAAAGGGATGGGGCAGTGTTTCGTTCTACTGTACATAGGGTTGCTATGAGTCAGAACTGACTCGACAGCACCTAACAACAGTAACATAGCAAAATACTTAAAAGAGTGCAAGACATTTAAGCTTTCTTGGTGCCACAAAGAGCTTATTATGAGTGATAAAGACTCAACACCATTTCCTGAAAGTATGTCACCTCATAAAAACAGGAATAGAAAATAAATAAAAATATCAACAACAACAAAAAAGAACCACATTGTTGGTAGAAATGTATAATGTATACAGTCACTTCGGAAAACAATTTGGCAATTTCTTAAAAAACTAAAATTTCATATACAGTATGACAAAATAATTGGACTCTTCGGTTTTATCCCAACAAAATAAAAACTTATAGTTACACAAAATATTGTAATGAAATGTTCATAGCAGTTTTATTTGTAATAGCCAAAACCTGGAGACAACTCAGATGTTCTTCAGTGGATGAATAGCAACTTCCTCCTTTGGTGTTCATAGCATTTGGTTTATTATATATGTGCATATGTGTATACAGGAATAAAATCATAAATACTGTCTTATGGAACATTTTCACCCAGTGATATTTCATTACCATTTTGTCATATTTTAAATGTTTTTGAGGCATAATTTTTACTGATTTATTAATTCATATAAATGTACCACAATAAATTCAACCAATTGCTTATTTTTGGGTGGTTATATTATTTCAATTTGGGGGATATTATGAATCGTCCCACTGTTATGGCTAATTATGTCTGCCCTTTCCCTTTCCTTCTCTGCTCTCCCCTCAAGCCGAGCCCTGCAAGAGTAATGGAAATGGATCCAAAAGATAACCTTGAACCCTTAATTGGAGCAGTGACAGTCATTTTTCAGGTTCCAGATTCCTGAATTCTAGAATTTTCTTTCAATAATTGATGCCAGAGAAAAACATACACCACAGTGTGATTTTCAAATACTGTATGTGGTTCATTACATAGCACTGACTTCAATCAAAGCCAACATAAGAAATATCAGGTCTATAAGCGAGGAATTTCAAGCACATTAACACAAGTGATTTCATTATACTTACTGTGGCACAAAGATTCCTAAAGCCCTCCACAGACATTCCTCTGAGGTGTAGATACCTGGACCACATGTAGTCCCACTACTAATTATTCTTTACTTCATTTGCATGCATTATATTTCATTATAATTGTATTCCATGAGTGGAGACTGTATAGATGAAATTTGATTGACAATTTTACCTCTACTTGATTAATTTCTACCATACTCTTGGCTTCCCTAATCATCTATTTAAAATTATTCATGTCTCCTCACAGATCTATTTGTTTTATCTCTCTTTGATCTCTTGTTCTTATTCACTTGGCCTCTTCAACTCACTCTTTTTCTTCACAAGGTCTGATTCTCTCTCCTCAGTGTCTATTTGATATTCACAGGTTCCCCTATGCTTGTTTGTTTGTTTTTAAATTATACTAGCTAACATTAATGCCTTTTTCTCCACCTATACAGTGAAGTTCTCTTGTTATCTTTACTTCCTTGCCAACAATTTCCTTATGGTCAAATCCTTTAAATTTGGTAATCTGTTTAAAGAATATGAGCAATATCAACACCTTGAATACATTTTACCAAAAGGTTTCTCAAAAGGGATAGCATAGTGGTTAATGGCACAGGCTCCAGACCCAAACACCTGAGTTGAATCTTGGTTCTAGTACTTATTACCAGTATGACTTTAGGCAAGTACCTGAATTTTTCTAACACTCAGTTTCCTCATCTTAAAGCGGGAGTAGTAATGGAAAATGTGGCATATGGTTGTTGTGAAGATGAAATGAGGTAATACCTATAACCATTTATAATAGTGTCTGGCATAAATTTGTTTGATTGTTACTGTTACTATAGTTTACTATATCAAAATACTATCTGTGCATTATCCCAAGAAATGAATGAACACATGAGTAACTTCATATATCCACCTACACTGCTTATTTGTTAACAAAGTATTTCCAAATTTATGGGGAAAATATTACTCTTTTCTTTTTAATATTCAGAAGGAAAGTTTACCAGTAGGCCTGAAACCCATTCTCTCCCTAAAGGAGAAAAGAACCAGGGAATAAATGTCCTACAAGTTATCTATTTGTAAACAGCTAATGACCATGACAAACCAATCTTAAAAACATGTTAATGTTTTGTTAGTAGCGGAAAGATACTGATGAGGCCCAATCTATTAAATGTTATTTGGTGGATATACCTGGTCTGTCTAGATTTCTCATTGTAAATAACCCTGGAAATTGTGGATTCATGGAGCATGGCTTATTAAAGAATGGGATAAAGTCACATAAACTGCTTTCTATTTGTTTAGTTAATAGCATATAAGGCATAAGCATTCTGAAAGAAAAACAGCTTCCTTTTGTGACCTATTTTTCCTTATGTTGCTTATATCCTCTCTTCTAATCCAAAACCAAAATGTTTTTCTAACAGGGGAGAATAGAGATTATTTTGGAAGCTACATTTGATGATTTCAGAATACACCAAGATAAAAATGTGTGTGATGCATGTCTATATCCTTTGAATCATTAGAAGACTTCAGTTCTAGATAAGACATATGATTTGAGTGATTCTAATTTGGCACTTCAGCTTTTCTGATTCTAATTTGGCACAAATACACATAAATGTGTATTTGTTTTATTATTTTATATTTCTTCGTTATTTATTGATCGCTTATTATAAATTGTCAGTGAATGTCCTGGGTCTTTAGATTTAATTTTAAAAAAAATCTTAGTGATTTTAGATTAACTATAGTTTTTCTAGATTTTCTTTTCATGGTTTTTCTTTTCTAGATTTAAAACCAGAGTACATTAGGAATTTATTTGGGGGCACATTTATTTGAACACATGATATATGACAGGCTTTAAATATAATGCATTTGATACTTCCATTTACCAAAATATGATGGTAAGCTTAACATATATTTCTGACTAATATGCTCTCAAATTAGATGTTTCCAATCATAACCTGTGTACTGATCGGTGAGGTATCTCAAATTTGCCGTCTTTCTGTGCTGCTCTTTCTTGTGGTTTGTTTTCTGTTTTCCATGGTATATAAGTATGAATTTAGTCACATTTTTGTAGCTTTGTCTCATTTGAAAGTAGCTATTGGTGTTATAAGTTATTTCTTTCCCCTTTGGCATCATGGCATGTTCTGTTCCTACTCTCTGAATGTAGGCACCAAAAAGCTGGTACAGGCCTGCCTGAGAGGGGTTCCAAGAATGATGATGGATATTGGGGAAATCCCTCTGAGCTTAGCAGCAGAAACAATGAGCAAATATCAGAAGTGACATACATAAAAGGATTACATAATCATTGAAAGCAAAAGAATAATTAAAATGGGTCAAAAGTGAATATAGCTGATATACTATGTGTAGATAAATGTGGTAGCGTTTTCTATGGATCCTGTTTGGAAGCCACAAATTGGAATAGCATGCCTCTTCTCAAAGTCTAGAGAACCATTTCCAAAAGAATTTTCCAGGACCACAAGGGTTCTTTAAAATATGAATGAGTGATTTATAAAAGAAATTCTGGGAAATAAGTTTAAGACATGCCAAGTTAAATAAGTTGAGTATGTTACTTTATAGAAGAATAGTTCAGAGTCTTTAAAACGCAGATACATGATTTGAAACTTTAAGAGAAGAAATAAAAAATGTGGCTTTTCCCAAACAGAATACTTCTTTTTTGTATGTCATCTATTAATATCTCACAGAACTTTGTTTTATAGAATACAGTTTAGGGAAATTTGTTTTAAAATATCAATTATCCTTCTGCTGGCTTTCACTCTTGTGTCAACAAATTGCTGTTGATAATTCCCCGAGTCTGGAGAGGATTTCCATTCAGCTGTTTGTCATTCAGCTGAGCGAACAAAGAAATTGAGTTTTGTTTTGTTTATGTAAAGGAGGCTTGCATGAATATCAAAGAGCAATCTGACATGTATCAAGAGACCAAAGGAAAGAGTCCTCTTTCCTTATTTCTGATTCAGCATCCACTATAGACAGTCTACCTTTTTCTTGTCTTTGAACAACAAAAATTGATGTCTCTCCCTTGTGGGCTTCTAGTTTACTACAGTTTATACCATATGAATTCCTTTCATCAATAACAGATATATAACATATGTGTTTTTGCTTAACAGCAGTAAAAATAATATCTTTTTTGGAAAAAGTTATCCTGTTATTCCAAAACTGGCTTTTGACTGTTCCTCTCCATTTTTTATCTTTCCAATACAAAAAATGTTCGTTGCATGATAATGGAGACCTGATTCATAGCAAACGCTGCCCACTGTTTTACACATTTGCCTGGTTCTTAATGTCATGTTTTCCTTATCAGTATCATGTGAATTAATATTACCTGCAATATTGTATGTGATCAATCCATTTCACCAAGTTTGTCTTAGTAAAGGCTGTTTAAAATCTATCATTTATTTTAACTTACTAAAATCCTGTTGCATGATATTTTAGCATTTGATTTAAATCCCACCCTTAGTTCAGCACTTAGCGACAACCTCTGTAAGTGACCACTTTCCCCCATAATATGTGACATCTTACCAAGCTTGTAAATATTTGTATCCTCTCTATTTTGTGCTTGTTCAAACTAATACATTCAGATGAACCAAGACAATGAAGAAAATGTTAACAATTTTGTTTTTTGGATTTTGTTTCTTCTAACTGTGGTAAAAAAAATTACATAAATCAGTATTTTCTCTAGAATTACAAGACTCTGAAATTATTCTACAGCTAGACTAGAAGATGTGCAGTCATTTTGACCTTTAATTAACACTTATCCTTGAGAAATGGTTGATCCATTAATACGTATGTTTTTTAGGACATAGTTTTATTTCAACCAAGGTCTTCTGAGAATTTATGTTCTGAGAAGTTAAGTTCCATTTTACATCCTGTCCCACATTCTTTGGTGGTTATATAACTTTTTATAGATTTATTTCCTTCCAAGATGGCAGACATGTTTTCCTAATAGCTCCACAGATACATTTTAATATACATGTTTATATATTATAATGTTAAGGAATTATGTTTAGAAGTTCTTTTAAAAAATATGATGCTCTCTGGAAAATGGGCAGAATTTCTTTTTCAGAAAATAGTTGTTATCAAAAGAAATTTGAAACAGGTATTTTTCTCACTTAAAGTTATACCATGATATGGTAAAATGTTGGAACTACAGGGAACTGGTTTCTAAGGATAGTGGATGAGCAAAAGTACCCAATGAACAGGATAAATGAAAGGGGTTATTAAACATGAGTATCTTAATTAGAGCTCATGCTTAATCATTTTTGTGTTACACTCATAACCAAGTGCAGTGCTCTGTACACAAACTAGTAATAAATGTGTGTTGAAAAATTATTAAACAAATGAATGGAGGGCCAGCTAAAGCAAGGGAAACCATCAATGAGATGGGTGGACACAATGGCCACAACAATGAACTCAAACTAACCAACAATCACGAAGATGCCACAGGACCAGGAAATATTTTGTTCTGTTACACATGGGGTCACCATGAGTTGTAGGTGAACTGACTGCAGCTAACAACAGCACCATGGAAGCAGCAGTCAAGAAATCAAAGGTCATATTGCATTCAGCAAATCTGCCGCAAAAGACCCCTTTAAAGTGTTAAAAAGCAAAGATGTCACTTTGAGGACTAAGGAGCACCTGACCCAAAGTATTTTCAATCACCTCATATATATGCAAAAGCTGGACAATGAATAAGGAAGACCAAAGAAGAATTGGTGCCTTTGAATTATGGTGTTGGTGAACAATATTGATTATACCATGGGCTGCCAGAAGAACAAACAAGTCTATCTTGGAAGAAGTACAGCCAGAATGCTCTTTAGAAGCAAGGATGAGAAGACTTTCTCTCACATACTTTGAACATGTTATCAGGAGGGATCACTCCCTTGAGAACGACATCATGCCTGGTAAAGCGGTGGATCAGCAAAAAGGAGGAAGACGGTCAGTAAGATGGATTGACACAGTGTCTAGAACTATGGGCTCAAACACAAGAGCAATTGTGAGATTGGTGCAGGAGCAGGCAGTGTTTTGTTCTGTTGTACATGGGGTCACTTTGAGTTGGAAATGACTTAATGGAACCTAATGACAACATGTGCACGTGCACACATGCACCAAAAAAAGCCAAACCCATTGCTGTCAAGTTGATGGACTCTGACTCATGTTAACCCAATGTGTTACAGAGTAGAACTGTTCCATAGTGTTTTTTTTTTTGGCTGTAATCTTTGCAGAAGCATATCACCAGTCTTTTCTTCCTAGTTGCCTCTGGGTGGATTTCAACTGTCAACCTTTAGGTTAGTAGTGAAGCTCAAACCATTTGTGCAACCCAGGGATCTCTTACACACACACACACACATACACACATGTATATATTTTATATATATACAGAGAGAGAGAGAGACCCTCATCTCACTGAATGGGAGTGTGACATGAAAAACTACTGAGTTTTATTCATTTTTTTCTTCAAAGATATTTTCTGCAAACACTTACTGAAAACAAAAATATTTACTGCAAAAACTTACTGAAAATTTACCACATGCATGTCATGTATATTGGCTTGGTGCATACCAAGATGTATATGGTGAATGTTTTGCCTTTGATGGTCTCTTCAGTCTAGTTTTATAGACCCCAGAAGAAATAAACACACATACACACACACGTGCACACACACACATACTTCTATTTCCTTGCATGAATGTCTGTTCAAAAATAATATATTGATGGAAAACTTAAGAAGCCATTCTGTTCTTTGATTAAATATCAATAAACCAGCAATTTGACAGCTTCAAAACATATAAAGTAGATGAAAGATTTCCATCTCAACCAATGTTGAAATGAAAGCTATTGGGGTCCTTGTGGTGCTTATGAATATATTTAAAATCAAGCACTATATAGCCTCTTGTGAAGTAAGGGAAATCTGCTGCTCTCCACAGAATAAAAATCCAGACTAGGTTCCCATTGGTAGAGCAGTTCTGAAGCAATCCAGGGGATTCATTTACTTCCCAAAGTGATCCTACATTGGGAACTTCTGAGTTAAATTCTAGTGATTTTTTTGTCAGCATTGCTGATAGACATTGCATTGGAATTCCTTAAGACGAACTTTTTTCTCAGATAATGTTATTCTCATGAATTTTGCTAAATGTAGATATTTACTGCCTCCTGATAGTATTTGCAATGGGAGTGCTGAAGGCAGCATGACACTTTGGTTAAAGGGATAATAGAAAAAGGTCACAGGCCAACCAGTGTCTTTGACAGCTATTGAAATTTTAACATAGGTAACTGTCCGATAGCAACGCTGATATCTGACAGCTGCTATGAAGAGGAAAGCTAGACTTTTGAAAAAGATGTATAACTTCTCTGCATTGGTCTTTCAGGCATAATGGCTTCACAAAGTCCTATATGACAATCTCTAGTAGAAAGTTTTTTTGTCATGGTGGATTTTAAATTTTCATTATTTCTGTAAAGCTATAGTTACATTTTACTCGATGCACCACCCAAAATAAGATTATCATCATTTTCCAACAAAATATTTTGTGAAAACATACATGTACTTATATATTTGCACAGTTGGATTAGTATATCTTAAGTATGGATAATAGAAGTAGAATTTCTGTGTTAAAGTATATGTACATTTAAAATATTGATAAATCATAATACATTTCCCACTGAAACAGTCAACAGGGATTTACCAGCCCATCAATATTTGCTTAAAAGGTATGTTTTTATATACCCTTGCATAAATGCATTAGATCAAATATTTAAAATATTTTCCAAGCTATTCCATGAAAAAATGCTATATAATTTTTAAATGTTTATTTATCTAAGAATGAGTGTAAGAATCTTTTTAATATTTTTATTATTTAATGTTATTTCACTATTAATTATTTATAGTTATTTGCAATTATTATAAACAATTACTTTTTAATTATGACTAAGTAGAGAATATCAATAAAGTAATAGAAATTGTTTAAAAAAAAACTATCTGGAAGTTCTGTATTTCAAAACTAAAATAACTGAAATAAAAAATTCCTTTGGGGGCTCAACTTCAGATTTAAGTTGGCAGAAGAAAGAATCGGTGAACTTGGATATAGATCAATAGATAGTGTGCCATCTGAAGAACAGAGAGAAAAAATAGTGAAGATAACTGAACAGATCCTCAGAGAAATGTGAGAGCTCTTTGACCACACCAGTATACACATAATAGGAGTATAAGGAAAGGAGTAAGAAAGGAACAGAAAAGAATATTTGAAGTCATAATGGCCCAAAACTTCTTAATTTGATAAAAAATATTAATCTGTCCATCCAAGGAGCTCACCAAACTCTACACAGAATAAATAGAGATTTACTACTAGACAGATCATAGTAAAAATGTTGAAAGCCAAAGCAAAGGGGAAAAACTTGAAAATAGCAAGAGAAAAACAACTCATCACATACAAGTGAACCTCAGTAAGATTAACAGCTGATTTCTCATCAGAAACATTGCAGTTCAGAAGGCAGTGATAAAACATATTTAAAGTGTGGAAAGAAAAGAAAAATGTCAAACAATATTCTCATATTGAACAAAATTCTCTTTCAAAAATGAAGGTGAAATAGACGTTTCCAGATTAAAAAAACATTCATAGGAGAGAATTTGTTGGCATCAGATCAGCCTAAAGGAAATTAATGAAGAAAGTCCGTCAGGCTTAAAGTAAATGTCAACAGATGATTATTTAAATCCACATTAAAAAAAAACAAGGAGCGCTGGTAAGGAAATTCTGTAGGTAACTATAAAAGACAGTATAATGCATATTTTGTCTCGTTTCTTTTCTTAACTGATTTAAAGAACTGTATAAAACAATATGTATATACTTGTATTGTTGGGCCTATAATATAGAAAAATATACGATATTTGACAATAAAATCACGGAGGAAGTGCATGGGAGCAAAATTCTAGAAGAGTGAGGAAAGGGCACCAGATGGTAAATTGAATCCACAAAAACAAATGAGGAGAATCAAAAATCATTATAAGAATGTTAATATAACACACCCTAGTGGCAGTCTACTTCTGTAGACGTTGTTGTTGGTAGGTACTGTCAAGTGGGTTCCGACTCATAGCGACCCTATGAACAACAGACCGGAACACTGGCCGGTCCTGCAGCATACTCACAATCGTTGTTATGCTTCAGTACATTGTTGCAGCCACTGTGTCAATCTATTTCCTTGAGGGTCTTCCTCTCTTTTGCTGACCCTGTAGTTTACCAAGCATGATGTCCTTCTCTAGGGACTGATCCCTTCTGATAACACTTCCAAAGTACGTGAGAAGAAGTCTCACCATCCTCACTTCTAAGGAGCATTCTGGCTGTAGTTCTTCCAAGACAGATTTGTTTGTTCTTTTGGCAGTCTATGGTATATTCAATATTCTTTGCCAGCATCTGTAGAGATTATAGCCTTGGAAACCCTATGGGACAGTTCTACTCTGTCCTATAGGGTCACTGTGAGTCAGAATTGATTTGATGGCAAGGGGTTTATAAACATACTTTTTCTTCTTTCTTTTCTCAGACTTTTTGAAAGACAAAATTATATAAAGTAATAATTATGACAACATATTATTCATTTAGAATATATATACATGCAATCTGTATAACAATGATCACACAAAAAGGGGAAAAGGAGTTAGAGCTAAACAGGAGTAACATTTGGGCTTGGTTTGGTTTGATTTCGTTTTATTTATATATCTCACTGGAATTAAGTTAGTATAAATCTAAAATAGATTATGATAAATTAAGATAAATATTGTATGTCCTAGAGCAACTACTAAAAACAATACTTAAAAATTATTAAATAAATTAAAATGTTACATTAGTAAATATCCACTTAATGCAAAGGAAAGCAGTAAAGGAGGAACAGAGGAACCAAAAAGACATAAAAAACAAAATCACAGTGGCATTCATAAGCTGTATCAATAATAACAAATAATTTAATCAAAAGGTAAAATTTGTCAGATGGGTTAGAAACCCAGAATCATGATATGCTCTCTACAGGAAACATACTTTAGATTCAAAGTAAAAGGATGGAAAAATATATATCATGCAAATAACACCTATAAATGAATTGGGCTGACAATACTAGTATCAGAATAAACAAATTAAAAGAAAATGTTAGAGATAAAGAAGGACATATTTTAAGGATAAAAGATTCAATCTATCAAAAACATATAACAGTTACAAACATAATGCACTAACAACAATAACGCCCCAAAGTACATAAAGAAAACTGACGAAACTGAACAAGGAAATAGACTATGAACAATCATAATTGGAGACTTCGATATCTTACTTTTAACAATGGATAGAACAACTAGGGAGAAAATCAGCAAAGAAGTGGAAGACTTAAACATCATCATAAAGCAGCTAGATCCAACAGAAATCTATGGAACACTCCATCCAACAACAGCAGAACACACATTCTTTTGAAGAGCATATGGAACATTCTCCAGGATAGCTCATATGCCTGGCTATAAAACATGGCTCAAAAAATGTAAGCAGATGGGTACTACTCAAAGTATATTCTCCAAACACAATAGAAAAAAAAAGTAAAGAAAGGAGGAAATTAGAAAAATTAAAAAAATATGTGGAAATTGAACAGCAAACTCATAAATAAGCAATGAGTGAAGGTAAAAATCACAAAGGAAATCAGAAAATATTCTGAGATGAATGAAAATGAAAAAAAGTACATATCAAAGCTAATGGAATGCAAATAAATTTGTTCTAAGGGGGAAATTTGTAGTTGCAAAAATCTCAGATCAGTAACCTAATTTTCCACCTTAAGACACTGGTGAAAAAAGAGCATATTAATGCTAAAGTAAGCTAAGGAAATAATAAATATTTGAGTGGAAATAAGGACTAGAAAAACAAAAAAATCAACAAAATCAATAGTCAGTTCTTTAAAAATTCAACAAAACTGACAAACCTTTAGCTAGACTAACAAAAATAAAGGACTCACAATACTAAAATCAGAAACGAAAGAGGGGCATCACCATTAACCTTACAGAAATAGAATGGATTATAAGATAGTACTATGAGCATCTGTGTGTGTGTGTGTATATATATATGTATATGTATATATATATATAAAACCAGAAAAACCAAACTGACTGCCAACGAGTTGTTTCTGACTCATAGCAACCCTACAGGACAGAGTAGAACTGCCCCGTAAGGTTTCCAAGGAGGGGCTGGTGGATTCGAACTGCCAATGTTTTGGTTAACAGCCAGCCAAAAGCTTAACCACTGTGCCATCTGGGCTCTCTCTCTCTTGCTCTCTCTCTCTCTCTCTCTCTCTATATATATATATATATGTATATATATATATGCGTGTGTGTGTGTATATTCATATACACACACGTATATACATACATACATGTATATATACAGATATATATGTATAAATTACATAAAATGGATAAATAACTACAAAGACACAAAATACTGAAATTGACTCAAGAAGAAAAGCTGAATAGACTTAACATTAAAGAGATAGGGTTAGTAATTTTAAAATTTCTTACAAAGCCCAGACTCAGATTGCTTCACTATTGAATTCGATCAAATATTTAAAGAATTAATTTCAACTTTTCCACACTGTCTTCAAAAAACCAAAAAAAAAAAAAAAAAGGAACTTTCTCATCTCATACTATGAAGCCAATGTCACTCTGATGCCAATACCAAAGAACAACAAAAATCACAAGAAATAAAAACTACAGACCAATAGCTCTTATGAAGGTAGACACAATAGTGAATCCAGAAACAAATACAAAATTATTATATATCATGACCAAGTGGAACTTATCCCAGAAAAAACCAACAAACTTTTAAAATTAATATGATCAGAAAAGTTAAAGGATATGTTGCACACACAGGTTGCCTCAAAATACCAAGCAGCAATAAGACTGCCAGGATGATGACTCCACCCAGTGGCGTCAACCACTCCATGAGTGCTATGTCCATCCAGTATGATCAAGTCACACACGAGATAACTCTCAAGAGTTGGTAAATGAAAGCCTTTTTTATTACTCACAGAAAACAGACAGCATAGAACAGCCTTCCTAAGAAAACAGGAAGTAGTTCCAGGATGAGCTGAGTCCACTGGCTCAAAAGCTATTCTGCCAGAGATGGAGAACTCTTATACACATACACTCACTTTGCAAGAACCTAGTGGGGTATTTTTTACCTAGTAATGAGAAAATATAAAGCTTATATAGTACTCAGTGCTTGCTATAAGGGAATAAAACAAAAATTATCCAATAATTTTATATTCAAGTTTCAAAATGTCTATGGCAAGCGTAAGAATCTAAAAGATCCAATGAAGTAAATAAATGAAAGACCAAGAGTTCTGACTGGGAAATTTTCATTAAATGGAAACCAAAAATAAAAAGCAAGAAAGAAAATAAAGAAGGAAGTCTTTATTTCTTTGCAAGTCAACAAGGAGGTTTACTGAAAAAACATTTAAACAATAATCTGAAGATTTATAAAGTGATCAGACTTGAGCTGTCCTCGTTTATGTCCACATGCTAATTCAGGAAGTCACCAGGAGCTAACTGATACATTTAAAAAAAAGAAAAGAAAAAGAAAAAACTGAGTGTGGAGAGCACAAAGGCTTTGTGAAAATATTCTCTGGTAAAAATATGTTCACATCAGTGGTCCAACCCATAAAGGGTTCATATAATCAATTATTAAAATTTTAAGAAATATCTAACAGATCAATACATTAAGTGAAAAAAATCAGCATTAAAACAAACAAAAAACCCCTGTTCATTATTTCCCAGTTATGTTTGTGTGTTCATCATCAGTCATCATCTCTGAATGTGTATCTTTAGCATTCCCTTATTTTAAAATTTTTCAACCGTGCATACGTATCACGTTTATAATCATAAATATATTAGGAAAAATGTTTTAAGAAAGTCATCTCACAAAAGCCCACTAAATGAAGAATGTAGGTAAGCTTGAGCTTTATCAGTTGTCTTGTGTTCCAAATTCAGAACAGTTTCCAGCGGTGGTACGTATGGGGGAGAATCTTCAAAACTCAGCAAACTTAAAATATAAAGGAAGGTCTTGGGTAATGAGGACTATGTGTTCCTGAACATGTGAGAAGGACTACAACTATTTTAAACGAAAAACTTAAAAAAAAAGATCGTAATGTAAAGAAAAAAAGCTTATTTATTTATTTTAATTATGCTTGTAAAACATTACAAAAGAGACCATGATATTTTGGGACATTCAAAAGCAAGAGAAGAATCAAAGTTTTGCTAAGAAGGCATGTGAGTAGTGAGTGACAGGCAATTTCAAAACCAAAATGATTACATCTTTTCACATAGCATTCATAGCTTCCCCACTAGGGAAACTCACATCTTCAGAGAAGCCCTTAATTTTAAAAGGATTCCTGCCAATGAGACGTATTTCCTAATTCTGACAATTCCAAATCTGAATTAAGTACATTAAGTATCATCAAAAATATTCTCCTTTCCGTCATTGTCCTGCTTGTTTTCAAGTAAACTATGTTTCTGTCACCTGTTGTTTTTTCTTTTTTTCCCAAATCATGCTCTTATTTATACAGATCTCAAGTTCATACTAATTAGTTTTAAAAAGATCCAAAGCTGGATAGCAGGTACGTTTTATTCTGATTCTTTTTTTGTTGTTAGCACGTTTCCCAGAAGTCCATAAACTACTTCTCCATTTGCGCTGTGTGGGCAAGAAGCATTATTTCCCCCATGGCTATTGTAAGGGCTTCTTAAATTAAAGAAAGAAGCTTTAGTGTCTGCAGCAGGAAGTAACTCTTCTTTGACAGTAACCTGTGAGACACTTTCGGCACATGAAGGTCCCCTCCAAATGTCCTTGTCCTGTGTTTTCGACTGTTAACAGAATTGCCTACTTTTTGGAGCATGTAATACAGTATTAGGTTACTTTTGGTCAGTCTTGGGGAGTCTTTTTCGTATTCATTCTTATCCACATCTGTGATAACCCACTATATGGGCCCCTTCTCACTGGGCACCGAACAACCATTCAAAAGCCCAGATTCTGGTCTCGACCCTGCACAGCCTAAATGCTCAAGGAAAGGAGGGCTCACAGGAGTTTTTACAACCCCTGGATATGAGAATGTCCTGTTATCTATGCAGCTGTTGGGTGGAGTGGAATTGTACATCAGTCCATTTAAAGAGGAAATGCTGAATTCAGGTTTGCTACTTGGCACATTATTTTTGTGTCCTTTCTTTTTACTGTCGACCACAGAGTTACTCTGGTGTTGAGACAAATCTCTCACACAGTTTTCTGAGACAAGCAGCTGCTTCAGTACTTTGAAGCTTTTGCTGTCTCTGGCCCAACTCTTCTGTTCACTTTCATTGGCTGAGCCATGACCTGCGGGATATTTAAATTCAAGATCACTTCTGCTGAATTTCAGCTCTTGCTGGTTAAGCAAGGACCCATACAGGACCTCTGGAGCACTGTGATTGTTTGCAGCATCAACAATGTTAGTTTTCATCTTTTTAAATGGATTTTCTAAAGGCTCAGTATAAAGCTTCCTTTTTTTAGGGACCATGCAAAGATTCTTGGATTCTACAAGTGTCCGTTCACTGTTTCTGTGACTCTTGCCCAGCTCATCTGTCAGGTAACTCTTGATTTTGCCTTAACAGAACATTCTTTGAGAAAGAAAAGTCCTGAGGTGAAGCGAGCTCTGACTTAAAGTCCTCGAAGGCTGGTAAGGCAGCCGCGCTTCTCTGCATGGCAGGAGCCATGCCTAAGAATGGGCCACCCTTCACGTCGTGGCTCAAGCGCACATTTGTATTATGACTATGTAAGTCATCACAAGGCTCAGATTTTATTTTCACCATCAATATTTGTTCACTTAAAGCTCTGTGTGTTCCTGAATACTTTCATCTCTTAAAGGAATTTTCTCCTTCTTTTCACTCTTACCTTTGTTGGGGTTCCCCAGGAGCAACTGGAGGACAGTAAGTCTATCAAGCAGATTTTCTATTTCAGAACCACAGAGTCCTGGTTCAGGAGCTTCTGGCTGACTACTGAATGCTTTATTTTCTTCAACTGCATTTGTTATATTTGAGAGCAGAGGACTACTTAATCTAATGATCATACCTATGGGCTGATCTGCTTTTACAGTTAGCAGTTGTTTACTGGGTCTCCGCTCTTCCAGCGACATGGAAGACTGCATCCCACACTGTGCCAAATTTTGTAACAGCTTACCAGCACTGAAAGTTGCAGAGTTTTGTGCACCTTCATTTTGGACTGGTTTCTCTGCTTGCGATTCTTTGTTTTTTGTAAGGTCTATCAAGTGGTTAGAGGCAGTATTCATTAGCTTCTCAGACTGAGTATTGCAGGCACAGGGTGGAGAATTCCATTTGATGACCAGAGATTGCTGAGAAAGATTGATGGGAGGCTCTGCTTTGGTTGACGTAAGTAATGGTGGAGTGCTCACTGGAGTAGTAGTCCTACTCGTACTGGGGCTTTCTATTACAGAAGTCTTCGTGTAACTTTGTGAACTGAACTTTGTCACATCACTGTGTACTCCCTGAGGGCTGGTGTTTTTTTCCACACTTTCTTCATTCTTATGGCCCAGTAGCAACTGAAGAAGTGTTACTTTCTGGTGTGAATTTAGTTTAGAATTCTTTGAGGTATCTTGATCTTCTTTGATATCTACTTCTGGGACTTTTGGATCCCAAGTGTTTAGCAAGGATTCAGTTAAGTTATCCAGAGAAACAGGTAGGTCAGATTCTGGCTTTTCAATTCGATGTTTACAAGACAGGTCTGTGGGAACACAGTTGGAATAAGAACTTTCATCACCACCTGCTATCATCTGTAAAGCTAGGATTGTTATCAGAATATTCATCGATGGTGGTAGGTGTACTGCAAGCCTCAAAAATGCTTCCTCTCTCACTATGACTGTGTCCATTCATTGGCTTAGGTATGGTCTGTCTCTTAAGAAGATGTAAAAGCAAACTATTACTAGCAGCTTGCTTTACACTGTTTCTCTTCAGTGAGTTCTTATAGCCTGAATTTTTGGGGGGAAGAAGGGACAATACCCACTGGACTCTTGAAATGTTGTAGCATTATTTTTGCTGGCCATTGGTTTGCTTGATGATGTTCTTGCCTGGCCATTAAGATGGCCTGACATTCCTTTTGAGAGCTGGAAACTGCTAGCATCCTTCTGGCCATTTTCCTGTAATCTGGCCATGGCCGCAAGTCTTCCACTTGCCAGTTGATTTGCATTTTGTGTTTCTAAAGCATGCTCCTGAGAATACTGCTGCAAATGGGCTTCACTTCATAGGAGTAATGCTAACTGGCTACAAGCAACACTAGGTTTAGGTGAAGTGCCAGGGCTAGCCCTTTTCTCTACCATGCTTACAACAGCCTGTAATCTTGCAGCACATGACAAGGGTTCACTCATGACCTTTGTTCCACTCTGTCCAACAGGATGAGGTGACGCTACAAACCTATCTCTGATGAGGTTTTTACTCATGTCGGGAAGATTGGTATCAGGCTTTTGATCTTTAGCTTTACTTTTCTTCAACAAACTTTTTAAGTGGCTTGATACAACACCGTAGCACCTTAAATCTTTCTCCACTTTTAAAGAGTCATGACTGAGGGCATACCCTTGCTCTTTAAGGCTCTGCCTAATTTGTTGGGACAGAGCAACAGTCTGCAGCCTAGAGCTGGATGACTGAAGCAAAGAGGCCAGTAATGTGCTATCCTATTTGCCTTTAGGCACATTGTCAACCACGCCAGCTAGCAAAGCTTCCTTCTTTACGTTTAAATTTACGATGGAATCAGACAGCCTCTTCCGCTTCGCTGCATTCCACTCCTCAGAAGATTCCAACAGTCTGGCTTTTTTGAGATGCAGCATGCCGGATCCCTGATATGTATGCGTATTGCATATGCGTATTGATCTTCATCATCATGTCCAGTAGACTTTTTGTCGACCTCAGTACCTGATCCCCCAGCTGCCTGATGCATTAGTAATCCTTCTAGGTAAGTTAAAACAATAGAATCCTGGTGCACATCAGAGCCAAGCTTTTCTCCATGAGTCATGTTCAATAAAAGTATTCACAAGGGCTTGGTTTCTATTCACTTTAAAGAATGGTTTACTGTGGGTGAGTGAGCGTAACTTTAATAAGTGAGTGTCAGTTTATCACCTTCCATAGCAATTAGACAGAGATCTACTGTTAATTCCGACCGGTATTTCTTCTGGCAATGACAAGATAAAGGGCAGGCAAACTCCAATGCAGTCTGACCGAAGAGCTGATCAACTCCTAAGCAGAAGAATTCCTTAACACAAGGGTCCGTAGCAGCAACAAGATGTAATCTTTAGTGAATATACTGCTTTTCCTTCTTCATCTTTTGCTCTCCATTAAACGCAAGTATCAACGTCCGTCTGTCTCCAAGGTTTGAGCCTCTGCTTTCTGGGAAAGGAAACTGAGAAGCCTGTTGAAAAGGAGCTCTGATGTCATCTAGAGTCTTCAGATTCCCTGGTACTCCATCAGTCAAGCTGGCATCTTCTGGATGTTTTTCTCCAAAACGTTAAAATAATGGGTCTTGAGAATAGAGTTCTGTAATAGCTCACAATCCAAATACTTCCAGAAGCCGCTGCGGCTTCCTCAGGCTCACTCCGCGAAGGCGCCCCGCCGCCTCTTCCTCCCTCCGCTCCTGGGCGAGCTCTTCCCTCCGAGCACAGCGGCCGTCGAGAGGCAACCGGCGGGCGCGCGCGGGCGGGCGGGGGCGCGAGGGCGCGGGGCCCTGTCACCTGTATTTTACCATCCTTCCTCTAAATATGTATCAGAGACTACATTTCCATGGCAACGCTGTTCTCTGATGCCAGCAATCAGAAATGGGAAAAATAATTGAGTATTCTCTTTATGGTAAATGGTTAGCTAAACTGAAATATCAACCATGGAAGAAATCTATACCCTATGAAAATGAGAAACCAGAGTTTAATGAAAACAACAGACACGTGAATAAGTTTATTTGACCATCTTATCAAACCAAATGCCCAATATACATTTTGGAAGATCACTCAGTCAAAAGGCGTACTACTTAACTGTTCTAGATAAGAATATCCGTGTTCCTTGCATGATCAATTTGTGGAATGTTATTAATAAATAAAACAAGTTTAAAAAATACTTCAAGGATGAAGATGTTTGAAAAAGCTTATTTAAATGATGGTAACTATTATGGATTGAAGATTTTATCACGGCAATTTCAAGAGCTGTGAAGGTTGAGATTTTACCCTACTGGTAAGCCAGTGAGTTGTTATTGTTGTTGTGTGCTGTCAAGTTGATTCTGACTTATTTCTACCATATACTTACTACAGACTGGAACTGCCCCATAGGGTTTCATAGGCTGTAATCTTTACTGGTACAGATCGCTATGTCTTTTCTCCCGCAGAGTGGCTGATATGTTCTAATTGCTGACCTTTCTGTTAGCAGTTGAGCACTTAACATTGTGCCACCAGGGCTCCTTAAGCAGCAAGTTACTCTGCCACAATTTCCTGGATGCTGGCAAAAGACCTGAAACTTCTGGGTCAAAGACAAGTTACTTTATTACTCATGGCACAACTGGCAGCATGAGCATCAGCATGTTGTATAAGCTCTCCTTGTCCCCAGGTCCCATGCGGGCAATGCAAATATGCCCAGATGAAGCCAGCACGTGCAGTAGGTTGCATCACAATAAAATGAACTCAGAATTTAGGAAACCAAATTTGTTATAATGGGCAGTAAGCATGCCTGGCGCTTGCTCCTAAGGGAAATATTATTTCTATTAATCTGGACAGTAAGAATGATTTACATTTGTTCCAGAAGGAGACACTATATCTATGTTCACTCTGAAGAGATAGTGTAGATTAAAGGAAATTCTGTGCCTCTGCTCACAAGACATGTAGAATGCCATAGTCCCAGCTAACAATCCTTTAATATGATTTGCTTTATGAATCTTTTAGCAGTAGGATTTCTCAATATAATTTGAATATGAATATTGTGTGTATCTGCAAGTTTGTGTGTATGTACACATGTATGTATGTAAAACCTTTTATAGTTAGAGAATGTAGAAATAGAGAAACCTTAAAGTAAACAATTTCCCATCTTATATGCTGGTTAAAATTCCCCATAACTCATCGAATAACGTAAATGCAACTTGACAGTCTGTTAACGTTGCATTCTTAACTACTTTAATATATAATATCACAGACAAGTAAAATTTTGCTGAAGATTATTCAAAAGTGGCTGCAGCAGTGTATGGACAGGGAGCTGCCAGAAATTCAAGCCAGAATCAGAAGAAGGGTGGAATGAGGGATATCATCGCTGATGTCAGATGGATCTTGGCTGAAAGCAGAGAATACCAGAAAGATGTTTACCTCTGTTTTATTGACTATGGAAAGGCATTTGACTGTGTGGATCATAACAAATTATAGATAGCATTTCAAAGAATGGGAATATCAGAACACTTAATTGTGCTCAAGAGAAACCTGTACATACATCGAGAGGCAGTTATTCGAACAGAACGAGGGGATACTGCATGGTTTAAAGTCAGGAAAAGTGCACCAAGGTCATATACTTTCACTATACCTATTCAATCTGTATGCTGAGAAAATAATCTGAGAACCTGGACTATATGAAGAAGAATGGGGCACCAAGACTGGAGGAAGACTCATTAACAACCTGCAATATGCAGATAATACAACTTTGCTTGCTGAAAGTGAAGAGGATTTGAAGTACTTACTGAGGAAGATCAAAGACCATACTTCAGTATGGATTACACCTCACCATAAAGAAAACAAAAATCTTCACAACTGGACCAATAAACAACATCATGATAAATGGAGAAAAGATTGAAATTGTCAAGGATTTCATTTTACTTGGATCCACAATCAACACCCATGGAAGTAGCAGTCAAGAAATCAGAAAACACATTGCATTGGGCAAATCTGCTTCAAAAGACCTCTTTAAAGTGTTGAAAAGCAATGATGTCACCTTGAAGACTAAGGTGCCCCTTACATAAGCCATGGTGTTTTCAGTCACCTCATGTATTTGTGAAAGCTGGTCAATGAATAAGGAAGACCAAAGAAGAATTGATGCCTTTTAACTGTGGTGTGGGAGAAGAATATTGAATATGCCAAACTGCCAAAAGAACTAACAACTATGTCTTGGAAGACATGACCAGAATGCTCCTTAGAAGCAAGGATGGCAAAACTAAGTCTCATCTGCTTTGGATGTGTTATCAGGAGGGATCAGTCCTTGGAGAAGGACATCATGCTTGGTAAAGTAGAGGGTCATCAAAGAAGAGGAAGACCCTCAACGAGACGGATTGACAGAGCAGCTGCAACAGTGGGCTTAAGCATAACAGCGACTGTGAGGATGGCCCAGGACCTGGCAGTGTTTTGTTCTGTTGTACATAGGGTCACTATGAGTCAGAACCGACTTGACTTGGCACCTAACAACAACAGGAAATGGAACCTATTACTTAAGTATAATGCCCTGTGTTTGAATTCCAGCTCCAGCACTTTTTAAGCATAAGAAGAAAAAAATAACTGAGATTATTTGCAAAATGTTACATTGTCAATTTATTTTTTTGAATAAATGAAATAATGTGTGCCAATAACAATATTTCCCAGAAATAGACATATCTTTATTAATATATTTAGTATACTGTATATTATTATATTCATATTATAAAATTGTAAGTATCTTTAAAATAAATCATAAAATCTTATCCATGTTGAAGTTAAAGGGTCAAGTAGAAACTGAAATGAGTTGTGTATACACATTTTTATGCACACAAAAGCACATACACACCTAAAAAAACATGCATTAAAAAGTGTCAATTACCAAAAAACCAAGCAAATTTCAATTTCAAACAAGGGTCAAATTCAATATAAAGACAAACAGCAAAAGTATAACAAAAAAAAAATTTTTAAAGGATAACAATTTACTTTCAGGTATTTCCAATTTGTTTTAAAATAAGTTGTATACTTATGATTGGAAAGCAAAGCTGTGAACTGGTCCATCTTACCCATAGTATGGCATCAAAAATATGAGTATCAGTCTTCCCCCTTGAAATATTGTAAGTAGAAATTACAGAAAATGAAATTGATGACATGTTTCCTTCCTGGTTTAAACAGTTGCATTATGTAGACACAGAATTACTCCTTCTTCTCCTGTGAGCTCACATTCTCAAAGTGTATAAAAATAATGCCAAAAATCAAGTTTATATTATTTTTTATTAGTAAGAATGAATATCATAATAGAAAACCAAAAGGGAGGAAAATGATGGACATTTCTCAAGCTAAAAGAACTAAAGAGAAAATTGTAGACCCAAACTTCAGTATTGAAGGAGTCTGTAGACAAAACATTGAATGGCACAGAAAGCATCAAAAGAAGATGGAAGGAATACACAAAGCCACTTTATCGAAAAAAATTTGGTCAATCTTCCACCATTTCAGGAGTTACCACATGATCAAAACTGCTGGTACTGAAAGAAGCAGTTCACGCTGCACTGAAGGCACTGGCAAAAAAACAAAACAAAACAAAAAAAGGCTGCAAGAATTGACAGAATACCAATGGAGATACTTCAAGATTAGAAACGCTTAATGGAAGAAATTTGGAAGACAGCTGCTTGGCCAATCAACTGGAAGAGATCCATATTTGTGCCCATTCCAATAAAAGGCACGTGATTAGAATGTGAAAATTATTGAACAATATCTGATGCTAACAAAATTTTACTGAAGATAATTCAAAATGACTGCAGGCAGACATCAACATGAAACTGCCAGAAATTCAAGCTGAATTTGGAAGAGGATGTGGAACAAGGGATATCATTGCTGATGTCAGATGGACCTTGGCTGAAGGCAAACAGTACTTGGAAGATATTTACTGTGTTTCATTGACTACACAAAGGCATCCAACTGTGTGTATTATAAAACGTTATGGATAACATTATGAAGGATTGGAATTCCAAAACATTTAATTGTGCTTATGCGGAATGTGTACATGGATCGACAGCAGTCATTCCAACAGAAAAAGTGAATACTGAGAGGTTTAGAATTTGAAAAGGTGTGTGGCGGTGTTGTTATTCTTTCATTTTACTAATTCAATCTGTATTCTGAGCAAATAATCCGAGAAGAAGGACTATATGAAGAAGAACATGGCATCAAGATTGGAGGAAGACTCATTCACAACCTGCAAGATGCAGAAGACACAAACTTGCTTTCTGGAAGTAAAGACAATTTGAAGCATTTACTGATGATGGTAGAAGACTGCAACCTTCAGTATGGTTTGCAACTGAATGTGAAGGAAACAAAAATCCTCACTGTTGGACTCATAAACAACATCAACTAAAAGGTGAAGGAATTCAAGTTGTCAAAGATTTTACTATTCCTCTTGGAGCCACAATCAATGCCCGTGGATTCAGCAGTCAAGAAATCAAATGACGTATTGCTTGCAACAAATCTACAGCAAAAGATTTCTTTAAAATCTTAAAACTCAAAGATATTACTTTGATGACTAAGGTGAACCTGACTCAAGTCATGTTCTTTTTAATCATCTCATTTGTGTATGAAAGCTGAACAACGAAAAAGGGAGATAGAAGAAGATTCGATACATTGGAACTGCGGTGTTAGCAAATTATATCAAATATACCATGGATTGCCAGAAGAATGAAGAAACCAGTCTTTGAGGAAGTACAGCCAGAATGCTCAATAGAAAGGAGAACAGTGAAACTTTGTCTCGCTTACTCTGGACATCTGTTCAGGGGAACCAGTTGCTGGAGATGGACATCATGCTTGGCAAAATAGAGAGTCAGTAAAAAAGATGTAGTCCCTCAATGAGAAGGATTGACTCATTGGCTGCAACAGTGGGCTCAAACATTCTGATTGTGAAGACGGTACAGGATTGAACAATATTTCATTCTGTTATACATAATGTTGTTATGAGTTGGAGCTCATTATGAGAACGATCCAACTCAACAGCACCTAATGACAACAACAACAACTATAATGATGAACTTTAGTTGTACAGAAATGTGTTGAAATAATTTAAAATTAGAAAAAAATGTTTTTCCTTTATAGAAATCTAAACAAACAGAACTATTGTTTCAAACAATTCTTCTTAAAATGCATGAGGCTTGGATTAAAATTTACTATAATAGGACAAAATAACAGTATCCAAGAATAAAATTTGGACTTAATATGTTCATTACTTGTGTTGTACTTATTCATTTTACACTAATTTCTATTTCTGTGTGGTGGTTAATACAAAACAGCAGAAATTTTTTAAATTTTTCAAAACTTTACTGCTGATTGTCTTTGCTTAATTATTCGAATAAATTAGATAGCATCAGGTATATTTCTTTCAATGATGCTTTTTTTTTTAAATTCATAAAAAGAAATTGTTCTGGAAGTTGTGATTTGTTTCAACTACTAAAGCTCCAAAACACATTTGCAGTGTTGCCTTTGTTAATGAGTTTGTTATAAAGATTCTCCAGATGAGACACCAAACTAAGGTGCTTTCTGTAAAGTTAAATTTTCTTACTTGCACTCCTTCCAGATGGCCTTATGCTGGCCATCATTTTTCAGCTGTTCATGAAATAAAGACTACAGCATCCATTTACTCAGGAATTACTTTGCCAGAGTCATTAAACTCATTTTGGTGGTAGCAATGTGGGAATTCCATAAAAGTTTGACCCATGTTTGGAGATACTAATGAAATATTTGAACAGATAAAATGGCTTATAATGGGGAGTATCAGTAAATGCAGGAAAGTAACTTCACAAACAAGGTTTGTTTTCCTGTCTACACAGCATTAGTTTAGTCATATGCAACTTTTGTTTAATTTTCTGTAGGTTTTTGAATTTTTCTTTAATAAAAGAAAAGGCAATCATAATTTTTCGTCAAAATTATCATGCGTGGAGAATTTTTAGAAATTTTCAAACAGTATCATAAATAATAAAAAGAATAAATAAAGCATTTTCAAATATAAAACAGTGAGAAGAAATTTGAGATAATTATTGCAGTCACCAAGATGAATTAAAATTGTTTAAAAAAAAATTTTTAAAAATGTTTCTCCAAGTATTCACAATGGAAATGTTACTTACGAAAAAGCAGTCTTTTAGCAAACACCTTGCTTTAGGCTCTAGAGATAAAATAATTCAGAAGACAGATATTTGAAGACGAAGAATTTCTGAAATATGATATGGTATACATGGGTGTGTATGTGTGCTTGTGTGTGTGTACAGGTTGTCCCAGACTTAACATGGGATTTCATTCTGATAATTCCCTCACAAATCCTTTCTGACATGAGTTGAATACTTAATTTTTTTTTCAGTTTTTATTATTATTACCCCACCACTTGTCAGTCAGTTTGTTGTACTGTGGTGGCTTGTGTGTTGCTGTGATGCTGGAAGCTATGCCACTGATATTTCAAATACCAGCAGGGTCCCCATGGTGGACAGGTTTCAGCAGAGCTTCCAGACTAAGACAGACTAGGAAAAAGGACCTGGTGGTCTACTTCTGAAAGAACTGGCTAGTGAAAACTTTATGATTAGCGGTGGAACATTGTCTGATATAGTGCCAGAAGATGAGCCCCTCAGGTTGGAAGGCACTCAAAATACAATTGGAGAAGAGCTGCGCCCTCAATGTAGAGTCAACCTTAATGACGTGGATAGAGTCAAGCTTTCAGGACTTTTGTTTGCTGATGTGGCACAACTCAAAATGAGAAGAAATAGCTGCAAACAACCATTAATAATTGGAACGTGGAATGTACCAACTATGAATGTAGGAAAATTAGAAATTATCAAAAATGAAATTGAACACATAAACATTGATATCCTAAGCATTAGTTAGCTGAAATGGACTGGCATTGGCTGTTTTGAATCAGACAATCATATGGTCTACTATGCTGGGAATGACAAACTGAAGACAAATAGAGTCCCATTTATCGTCAAAAAGAACATTTCAAGCTCCATCCTGAAGTACAATGCTGTCAGTTATAGGAAAATATCCATAGGCCTTCAAGGAAGACCAGTTAATACAACTATTATTCAAATTTATGTACCAAAAACTAATGCCAAAGTTGAAGAAATTGAAGATTTTTACCAACTTCTGCAGTCTGAAATAGATCAAACATGCAATCAAGATGCATTAATAATTACTGGTGATTAGAATTCGAAAGTTAGAAACAAAGAAGAAGGGTCAGAGGCTGGAAAATATGATCTTGGTGATAGAAATAACACTGGAGATCGCATGATAGAATTTTACAAGACTATTCATTTCAAATAACTTTTTTTCAACAGTGGAAACAGTGACTATACACGTGGATCTTTCCTGGTGTCATACACAGGAATCAAATTGGTGACATCTATGGAGAAAGTAAATGAAGAAGCTCAATATCATCAGTTAGAACAATGCCAGGGGCCTGCCATGGAACAGCCCATCAATTGCTCAAGTTCAAGCTGGAATTGAAGCTGAAGAAAATTAAAACAAGTCCATGGGACCCAAAGTACCACCTTAAGTATTTCCCACCTGAATTTAGAGACCATCTCAAGAATAGATTTGACACATTGAACACTAACGACTGAACCCAGAGGAGTTGTGGGATGACATCAAAGACATCATTCATGAAGAAAGCAAAAGGTCATTAAAAAGACAGGAAAGAAAGAAAAGACCAAAAAGGATGTCAGAAGAGACTCTGAAACTTGCTCTTGAATGTAGAGTCACTAAAGAGAACAGAAGAAATGACCACTTAAAAGAGCTGAACAGAAGATTTCAAAGCAGAGCACAGGAAGACGAAGTAAAGCATTTTAATGAAATGGGCAAATACCTGGAGTTAGAAAACCAAATGGGAAGAAGATGCTTGATATTTCTCAAGCTGTAAGAACTGAGGAAAAAATTCAAACCTCGATTTGCAATATTGAAGAATTCTATGGGCAAAATACTGAACAACACAGTAAGCATCAAAATAAGATGGAAGGAATACAGACTCACTGTACCAAAAAGACTTGGTCAACATTCAACTATTTCAGGAAGTAGGATAGGCTCAAGAACCAGTGATACTGAAGGAAGAAGGCCAAGCTACACTGAAGGCTTTGGCAAAAAAACAAGGCTTCAGGAATTGACGGAATACCAAATGAGATATTTCAACAAACAGATGCAGTACTGTAGGTGCTCAGTGATCTATGCCAAGAAATTTGGAAGATAGCTACATAGCCAACTGAATGGAAAGATCTGTATTTCTGCCCATTCTCAAGAAAGGTAATCCAACATAATGTGGAAATAATCGAACGTATCATTAATATTAAACTCAAGTAAAATTTTACTGAAGATCGTTCAAAAGCAGTTGCAGCAGTACATTGACAGGGAACTGCCAGAAATTCAAGCTGGATTCAGATGAGGACGTGGAATGAGGCATATCATTGCTGATGTCAGATGGATCTTGGCTGAAAGCACAGAATACCAGAAAGATGTTTACCTGTGTCTTATTGACTATGCAAAAGCATTTGACTGGGTGGATCACGACAAATTATGGATAAAATTACAAAGAATGGAAATTCCAGAACACTTAATTGTGCTCATGAGGAACCTGTACATAGACAAAGAGGCAATCATTTGAACAGAACAATGGGATAATATATGATTTAAAAACAGGAAAGGTGTGCTTCAGGATTGTATCTTTTCATCATACTTAGTCTGTATGCTGAGCAAATAATTCAAAAAGCTGCACTATATGAAGAAAAGCATGGTATCAGGATTGTAGGAAGACTTATCAACAACCTGCAATATGCAGATGACACTACCTTGCTTGCTGAAAGCAAAGAGCACTTGAAGTGCTTACTGATGAAGATCAAAGACTACAGCCTTCAGTATGGATTGCAACTCAGCATAAAGAAAAAAAAAAAAAAAAACCTGGTACTGGTAGAATGATAGATGCACAGATCAATGGAACAGTATCCAGAACCCAGATGCAAATCCATCCACCTATGTTCAGATGATATTTTACAAAAGAATGAAGTCCATTAAATGGGGATAAAACAATCTTTTTAACATATGGTGCTGGCAAAACTGGACATCCATCTATAAAAAAATGAAACAGGACCAATACCTCACACCATATGCAAAAACTAACTCAAAATGGATCAAAGACCTAAATACAAAACCAAAAAAGTATAAAGATCATAGAAGAAAAAATAGGGACAATGTTGGGGCCCTAATAGATTGCATAAATACAATACAAATCATAACTAACAATACAGAAACACCAGATCAACTAGATAACTGGGAGATTCCAAAAATTAAACACTTATGCTCAGCAAAAGACTTCGCAAAAAATAAAAATAAAAAAAGAACCTACAGACTAGGAAAAAATTTTGGGCTACAACATATCCGACAAGGGTCTAATCTCTAAAATCTATAGAATAATTCAGCACCTCAACAACAAAAAGACAAATAATACAATTAAAAAACAGGCAAAAGATATGAACAGATACTTCACCAAAGAAAATATTCAGGCAGCTAACAGACACATGAGGAAATGCTCACAATCATTAGCCATTAGAGAAATGCAAATGAAAACTATAATGAAATACCATCTCGTCCCAGTGTTACTGCACTAATTTAAAAAAAAAAAACAGAAAATAACAAATGTTGGTGGGATTGCTGGGAGATTGGAATTCTTATGCACTTCTGGTGGTAATGTAAAATGGTACAACCACTCTGGAAAATGATATGGGGCCTCCTTAAAAAGCTAGAAATAGAAATACTATATGATCCAGAAATCCCACTCCTAGGAATATATCCTAGAGAAATAAGAGCCATTACACAAATAGAATATGCACGTCTATGTTCATTGAATCATTATACACAATATCAAAAAGATAAAAATAACCTAAGTGCCCATCAACAGATGAATGTATAAACAAATTACAGTACATACACACAATGGAATACTACACAATGATAAAGAACAATGATGAATCTGTGAAACATCTCACAACATGTATGAATCTAGAAGGCATTACTCTGAGTGAAATAAATTAATCACAAAATGAAAAACCTTATATGAGAACACTACTATAAAAACTCAAGAAAAGGTTTACGTACAGAAAAAAAGTCTTGATGACTAAGAAGGAGAAGAAGGGTGGGGAGGGGAAATCACTAACTAAATAATAGAAAAGTTAACTTTGGTGAAGGGAAAGATAACACACAATATAGGGGAAGTCAGCATAACTTCACCAAGGCAAAGTCATAGAAGCTTCCTAAACACATCCAAACACCTTGAGGGATCAAGTTACTGGGGCTGAGGGCTCAGGACCATGGTCTTGGGGGACATCTAGATCAATTGGCATAAAACAGTATATAAAGAAAATGTTCTACATCCTACTTTGGTTGAGTAGTGTCTGGGGTCTTAAAAGCTTGTGAGTGGCCATCTAGGATACTTCTATTGGTCACATCATGTTTGAAGCAAAGGATAATGAAGAAAACCAAAGACACAAGGAAAATACTAGTCCAAAGGACTAATGGACCACATAAGCCACAGCATTTATCAGCCTGAGCCCAGAAGAACTAGATGGTGCCCAGCTACCACCACTGACCACTCTAGCAGGGATCACAATAGAGGGCCTGGGCAGAGCAGGAGAAAAAAATGTAAAACAAAATTCAAATTCACAAAAAAACCCGACTTACTAGTTTGAGAGAGACTGGAGGAACCCTTGAGACCATGGCCCCCAGACACACTGCTAATTCAGAATTGAAGCCAAGCCACTCTTGAAGTCCACCTTTCAGCCAAAGATTAGACAGGCCTATAAAACAAACAATAACTCAAATGATAAACTTGCTTCTTATTCAATCAAACATATGAGACCAAATGGGCAACCCCTCCCAAAACCAAAGACGAGAAGACAGGAAAACTGGACAAATAAATACAGAGAATTCAGAGTGGAAAGGGAGATAGGAAGAGTTCTGACACATTGAGGGGATTGCAACCAATGTCACAAAACAATTTGTGTATGAATTTTTGAATGAAAAAGTAATGTGCACTGTAAAGTTTCCCCTAAAATACAATAAAATTAAAACAAACAGAACAAGTAAAAATCATAATTTCTTAAATCCAAAAAAATAAATAAATAAATAAATAATACTTTTTTAAAAAAAGAACATTTTTTCCAGAACTTTCTATACATGTGGCAATCCCCAGTAAAGTTTAAAGAACACTATTTTGGAACAACTGGTCATTTTTCTAATTTTACCATAAGATCATTTCAAATTCCATGTGACAGACTTCTCAACCATGAAATATTAGTCATTGTCTATGTTCTATGTGTAAAAAGCATAAGACTAAACTACAAACTCTACAATTCACAAAAAAAATTAAAAAAGGAAAGAAAAAAAAAATTCCTTACAACCGGACCAAAAAGCAACATCATGATAAGTGGAGAAAGGATTATCATTAAGGATTTCCTTTTACTTGGAGCCACAACCAATGCCCATAGAAGCAGCAGTCAAGAAATCAAAGGATGTAAAAAATGGGCAAAGGATATGAACAGACACTTCACCAAAGAATACATTCAAGCAGCTAACAGATACATGAAGAAAAGCTCGTAATCACTAGCTATTAGAGAAATGCAAATCAAAACCACAATGAGATACCATCTCACCATGATATTACTGGCATGAATCAAAAAGAACAGAAAATAACAAATTTTGGAGAGGCTGCAGGGAGTTTGGAGCTCTTATGCATAGCTGGTGGGAATACAAAATGGTACAACCATTTTGGAAAGCAATATGGAACTTCCTTAAAAACTCAGAAATACCATACGATCCAGCAGTTCTACTCCTAGGAATATATCCTAGAGAACTAAGAGCCATCACACAAATAGACATATGCACACCCATCTTCATTGCAGCATTGTTCCCAATAGCAAAAAGATGGAAACAACCTAGGTGCCCATCAAGAAATGAATGGATAAACAAACTGGTACACAGACAATGGAATACTATGCTGTGATAAAGAGCAATGATGAATCTGCAAAGCATCTCACAGCATGGATGAATCTGGAGGTCATTATGCTAAGTGAATAAGTCAATCACAAAAGGACACATACTGTATGAGACCGCTACTATAAAATCTTATGAAAAGGTTTATGCACAAAAAGAAACAATCTTTGATGGCTATGAGGGAGGGGAGTGGTGGGAGGGAAAAACACTAAATAGACAGTAGATAAGTGGTAACTTTGGTGAAGGGTAAGACAGGACACAATACTGGGGAAGCTAGGACAACTTGTCCAAGGCAAGGTCATGGAAGCTCCATGGACACATCCAAACTCCCTGAGGGACCAAATTACCGGGCTGAGAGCTATACGGACCATGGTCTTGGGGAACATCTAGCTCAATTGGCATAATATAGTTTGTAAAGGAAATGTTCTACATTCCACTTTGGTGAGCTGTGTCTGGGGTCTTAAAAGCTTGTGAGCAGCCATCTAAGATATTCCACTGGTCTCACCTCATTTGGAGCAAAGGAGAATGAAGAAAACCAAAGGCATAAGTGAAAGATTAGTGCAAAGGACTAATGGACCACAGCTACCACAGTCTTCACCAGACTGAGTCCAGCATAACTAGATGGTGCCTGGCTACCACCACTAACTGCTCTGACAAGGATCACAATAGAGGGTCCTGGACACAGCTGGGGAAAAAATGTAGAACAAAATTCTAACTCCTCCCGCCAAAAAAAAAAAAAAAAAAAAGACCAGACTTACTGGTCTGACTGAGACTGGAGAAACCTTGAGAATATGGCCCCAGGACACCCTTTTAGCTCAGTACTGAAGTCACTCCTAAGGTTCACCCGTTAGCCAAAGATTAGACAGGCCCATAAAACAGAATGAGACTAAAGGGGCACACCAGCCCAGGGACAAGGACTAGAAAGCAGGAGGGGACAGGAAAACTGGTGATAGGGAACCCAGGAGAAGGGGAGAGTGTTGACGTGTCGTGGTGTTTGCAACCACTGTCACAAAACAATATGTATACTAATTGTTTAATGAGAATCTAGTTTGCTCTGTAAACCTTCATCTAAAGTACGGTACAAAAAAGAAAGAAATCAAGGGATATATTGCATTGGGCAAATCTACTGCAAAAGGCCTCTTTAAAGTGTTAAAATGCAAAGATGTTACTTTGAGGACTTAGGTGCTCCTGACCCAAACCATGCTATTTTCAGTTGCTTCATATGCATGCAAAAGCTGGACAATAAATAAGGAAGACCAAAAAAGAATTGATGCCTTTGAATTAGGGTGTTGGTGAAGAATATTGAATATAGCATGGACTGTCAGAAGAACGAACAAATCTGTCGTGGAAGAAGTACAGCCAGAGTGCTCCTTGGAAGTGAGGATGATGAGAATTTGTCGTATATACTTTGGACATGTTATCCGGAGGGATCAGTCCCTGGAGAAGGACGTCATGTAAAGCCGAGGTTAGCAAAAAAGAGGAAGACCCTTGAAGAGATAGATTGACACAGTGCCTGCAACAGTGGGTTCAAACACAGCAACAATCGTGAGGATGACGCAGGACTGGGCAGTGTTTCCTTCTGTTGTTCTTGGGGTTGCTATTATTCAGAACTGACTCAAGGGCACCTAACAACAACAACAAGAGCATTATTATTGCCTTTTATTATCAGTATCTTTATAAATCCGATCTTTGTTTGTCTTTGGAGGTTGGAAACATTATCTATAAACTTAACAGATGTATTTTAATACATACATATATACGTAAATATACACAAATCATAAAAATTTTTTCCAAGGATGAAGAAGAGTTGGACAACATTGGCATTTTGTCAGTGAGGTAATAACTCCACTTGTGGAAGATTGTGGATTATCCCTGGGAATGGGAGTGGCTTTTTTAGTCAGAAAATTGGTGAGAGTTGTGTGTACAGTCCTTTTCTTTTTTTCTTCATATATTTCACAGTAACATCTGCTTCCTGAATCTGCCTATCAACTTTAGCAAATTGATCAGCGTTTCAGTGCATGTTTTCAAGCAACTGAAGCCCCTGATTTAGTTTAGAAAAAAACTTCAGCTAATCCCTTCAATGTGAAAGTTTTTGACAATTTCTCTCCTTTCTCCTCATTATTTCTTTCTTCTTCGACATTTCTTTCCTCTTGAAAATCCATTAAGTCGTGATCTGTCAATGCTCCTTCTTCTGATCTATGAGTTGTTTCACATCAGTGATATCAATTTATAAATTCAGAGCTCTTGCGTTATGGACGATTTTTCCACCAATCTCTTTCTTCTTATTATCCTGATCAAATACTTGGAGTATATATTTGACTGAGTAATTCAAACCAGAACAAATCGATTCCACACCCAGTTTGAAAACAAGTTTTCAAATAACACAATCATCACCCAGGCCTTGGAGTATCTCCTGTAGTAGACTGGCAACTTATTTTTGTCAATGTTTTTGAATGCTCAGGGCTTTTCAGAACGATAAACAAGAAAAGGTTTTAATTTAAATCCAGCAGCATTTCCTCCCACCTGCAGCGTGATTCTGTCTTTAAATGCCTTGAAACCAGGCATCAATAGACTTTGCCTCTTTGTGAATATAGGTCCATTCTAGCACCCTTTTCCAAAACAAGCATGTTTCATCCATGCTGAACATCTGCTCTAATAAATAGTCTTCCTTTTGTATTATCTTGTCCAGCTCATCATTGAATTTTTCAGCAGCTTCAACATTGGTACTCCTGCTTTTTTACTTATGCACACACTATGTAAGCCAAATCTGCATTTGAAGCTTGAAACCAGCTCTTGCTGGCATTAAAGTTATTTGGAGTAGTCTTCTCCTTGCTGTTCCTTCAGGTTTTGAAAAAGGCTGTGTGCTTTCATTTGAATCATCAGTAAACTCATAGGATTCCTCTTTTGGATTTGATCTTTTCCATCCAAATCATCAATAACTTCTCCATCTCATGGATTGGCCCTTGCCTCTTCTTTGTTAGAATTGTTGATTTTATTCCAATCGCTCCTTTAACTGCCTCCAAAATCCTATTCTTATCCTTAATAATGTTGAAATGGTCAAATGAGACAGTCCTTCCTCAAGTGCGATTCCGACTTTCTTTCCATTATCGTAGGCCTTAATAATCTTCATCTCTATATTCATGCCCAGAGCCTTCCTCACCTTTTTTGAATTAGAACTTTCAGCGGCATGACTTCTTTTGCTACACATATTGTTGGGGGTATAAGCAGTGCAGGTGATAGTTAGAGAAACTTAAACAACTTGGCTTCAAATTAACAACTGATGTTTCTTATGGTATGAAATGCTGGATAAGATCACACTATAGGCCTGGTCTACAATGAAATCAACATCAGTGATAACAATAAAGTTGGAGTCATAATGGCTGTCAGGCACATATGCAGTTTGATTGTTTTGTGTCCTTAGAGTTGGACATTGGCCAACTTTCTATCCGTTACAACTCCTGACACTGACTTCATTGTAGATCAGGCAGTAGCCTGCTATGAGATAGTATTTTGAACAGTAAATCATAAAATTGAACATCTGTGAGTGAACATCTGAGAATGATAGCATCAGCAAATTATATGCTGCAACACTGTATGTAGTAAATATCACTAACGATAAGATGTGCAAAAACAAAGAACAGTAGTAAGTGCCAAAAACACTTCCTTGTAAATTGGGGGCTTCTTGTATTATAGTATGTGCCCAGCTCCCGTCATTCACTATTTTTTTCAACTTCATTTTCTCAGGGCCTGAATTGGTCAAGGCATCTGAAATATTTATTTATGTCAAATATTATGAGAGTCTTAGATTTGTCCCTGTGCAATTATACCAAAATAAATATGGCAATATTAATCTAGGCAAAGTTGTGTACTATATCAAAATTAGTGACAAAGTCAGCCTTTTTTATCAATACGTTTCCTTAACCATTTTAATTTTCTAGATAAGCTAATTAACATAAACCAACTAACTAGAGTTGAATTTCAGTGAAATTGCTCTTGTATATAGTTTGCATTTTTATCATTATCAGTTGATAATAACTTTTACTAGTTACAGATAAAAATATAAGAATCTAGGAAAAGGGCGTAACTGGTAATAGCATAATACAAGAAAAAAAATGTAGTGATAAACACTACCAAATCAGAACTTAAATCAAATTTGGTATAAATAGACAAATTAATTTATGTAGAATGGGGAATATAGGGTGCATTAGTTAGGACACTTTAATTGTGCATGTGTGAATGTGTGTACATGCATATACTCATTAATTCAAAAATATATTAAATACCTAAAACTGGTTAGGTACTATGCTAGGCCCTGGTGGCTCAAGGCTCAATAGTTCAAATCTACCAGCCACTCCTTGGAAATCCTATGGGGCAGTTCTACTCTGTCCTATAGGGTCACTATGAGTTAGAACCAATTCAACGGCACATAACAGCAACAACAGTAAGACAATGGCGAGCAAATAACAAAACAAAACAAAAAAACTAGGCAAATAGTGGCCCTGTTTTTTCTGGATAGCCAAATGGGAAAAATAGAGCAATTAAATAGCAAAATATGTAAAAATTTCAACCATGAAATTTGTACAAATGAAAGGTACAAGGTTCTATGAAAGCACATGGAAAAGTTTCTTGTGATGTCAGTTTTGAAGAAATGACAAATGAGCTGAGTTTTTAAGAGTAAATAGGAGGAATCAGATAAAGAAAAGGAAGGGCAATCTGTACAGAGGGAAGAAAATGTCCCTGTTCTGTGGTAGGAAGCAGCATGATGCATAAGAGAAACTGAAAGTAATCCTTTGTGACTGAAGTAGACATTGGAGACAATGATGGAGAGGAAGACAGAAGAGTAGATAAGATACAAACCATGAAGTAGCTGTAGACCATATCGAGGATTTTTGTTTTCTGTCATAAGAGCAGTGGAAAGCTATTGAAGGATTAAATCAGGTGAAGGTTGTAATATAGTAATATTTTCATTTTGAAAAGATAGCACTAGCTACAACCTAGAGGACATATTGGGGGGAGGAGGTGGGACAAGTGGGGATTATAGGAAAGTTAGGAAGTTTTTGGAATAGTCGAGGTATGGACTATGTGGTTATGAAGGAGATAGAGAGATAGGAACAGGCCTTAAATATGTAGTACATAAAAACACAAGATTTGGTGATGGATTGAATAACAGAGGCCACAGAATAAGGGTGAGAGATGATTTCTAGATTTCTAGTCTTTACAACTAGCAGGCTGGCAGTGCCATTCTCTCAGAGAACATTGGGCAAGAAACAATCTGGAGGTAACAGGGAAAGAAGATGAGTTTAATTTTGACAGTGCTGAACTGAGGTGTCTCTCAGACAACCGAGAGCAATTATCAGAAAGTTAGACTAACATATAAGCAGAGGTGCTGAGGAGGGGTCTGGATGAAGATTTAAATTGGGACGCTATCTGTGTACAGTTAATAATGAAAGCTATGATTAATAATGAGATTTCCTAGACAGTAAGTACAGGGAGGGGTGGGTCTAGGACTTACTTGAAGAATTAAAATTTGATAGTAACAGAAACACTGGCAAAAGTTGCTGACTGGCAAAAGTTACAAGAGGTAGGCGGAATCAGAGGAAGAGAGTATTGCAGAAAGAATGTACATTGGTGAATGTAGTCAATGTTGCTTGGAGTAAGAAAATCACAAGAAATGAATAATATAATTAGGGTTTATTAACAGAGATCACAGCTTAGCGAGCTCTGAAATGGTAGAAAAATAGGGATGAACACTACATACACAAAATTGTTAGTTTGAGCATGTTAACATAAACATTAGGTCCAGAGAATTAATGCATTTACTATGTAATATGAAGTATAATGTAAAGTGGAAGAATTTGTCCATCTCATTAGCCAGAAAAGGGTTCTCCTAATATGTTCAATGAGTCCCTGGGTAGCACAAATGATTAAACACTTGACTACTAGCTGAAAGGTTGGTAATTCAAACCTACACTGAGGTGCCTTGGAAGACAAGCATGACAATCTGCTGCTGAAAGGTCACAGCTTGGAAACTCTATGGAGTAGTTTTACTCTGTACACATGGGGGTCACCATGAGTTGGAATAGACGGGACAGCAACTAACAACAACAATATGTTCACTGTTTCAAATTGGTAATTCTTAAGTGTTCCAGACACACACTTTTATGAAGGAAAGAGAGCAGAATGACAGTAAGAACCTTGACCCTGAAATTATACCATTCTGAGTTAAACTTCACCCTATCGGAAGTATGTCTTTTTTTTTTTTTTTTGGTGACCCTCAATACCTTCCTGAGTAACTTAGGTATAAAGGCAACAAATAACTTGTATCTCAGATTGTTTTCAAGCTTCAGAAAGGAAAACTGATATAAGTATAGGATAATGTTCTTTAATCCATAAAGTTGTAGGTAAATAAATTATAAAAGGTATAGGTTGATCTAGTTGTATATATTAACATTCTAACTGGTATCTTTGCCTCTGGTTTTGATACCTATCAGTCTATCCTCCAAATCACTCTCCCATTATCCTTCTCTCTGGATGTAATTATTGAATGAAGGGTCTATGTCTTATAAATTCTGCATCTCCCTAAAGTATACAAGATAATGCTTTTAACATTGTAGTACCTTAAAATGTTATTTAAATCTCAAAAATATGTGTTGGATAATTTATTCCTCATTCTCAGACATAGAAAACTTCCATTTCAATATTGCCATGTCCCATTGTGTTCACACAATAATTTCTTTCACCGACTTTTTACAAATTGAAATGAATTGGAGTAGTTACAAAGCAGATCAGTTAGTATTGACAGCTGCATTCCTTTACACTATGTTGAATCTGTGTTATCTACACATTTATCTGAAGTGAAGATGCTGACAAAATGTGACTGAATACATTTATTTGTTCTAGTTCTTTACAGAACACAAATGTATTTTCTCTTCTTTCTTAGCCACTTTTTTTTTCCTCCTACTGCCTCTACCTTGAGTTGATTTCACCCATTGCTAAAGAATATACACAGACTTAGCTTAATAAATACCAAGTTGAAACCTGACAGGAATCAGCTGTGCCCCACTGCAGATTGAAGGGCTCTTTCCAGGAAGCTTTAATGTGCACATAAAATGTCAACTTGCTGAAATAATTTGCAGAAGATTAGTTCCATGGTGATTCAATTTGATAAGAATGGGTATTAAGAACTACCTCAGTACCAGGCTGGCTTACTGGCCATTTCCATAAAGATCAGTGAAGGGTGGATGATAAACTAGCAGGAGGAAGAATTCTCAAACCACCAGCCCCCAAGCATGCTGAACTAGCAGCCTTGTGGTGACTGAATGTTTTCAGTTAGCTTAATGTATTTTTCTGTCACATTTATGTCCCAGGATTTAGATCTGCAGCTATCACTGCTGACCATTTAGCCTCTAATAGCACTATCCGCAGCACCTGAATTCCAGTTATCTTCATCTTATTTTATTTGTTTTTAAGTAAGAGAACTGAGCTAATTATGTATCCAGTTAAAGATGAGCTAAAGGAAATACGTCAAAATATTGCCTCTGAGTGGTGGGATCATAGGTAATGTTTCTATTGTTCTTAAAACTTTCTGTATTTTTCAAATTCATTGATTATCAGAAACAAAATTAATGAAATAGCGGTTGTATAGATTTTAAAATGAAACTTGAATACTAATGGAAGCACTTTATAAGTCATTCAACAAATAAGGAAATAATAAAACAAGAAGTTCTCTTCAAATCCAGAAAAGACCCATTATCATTTTAGTTGAGACTATGGGTGTCATCCATTTATAAAACTTAATATATGAGAAAAAGTGTTAAGCAAGAAGCCACATAATGGACATTTCATAATTCACTGTCTGGTAGCTTTAACTCAGAGGATCCAAAGGTCAAAGGGTTTATGTTTCAAATAGCACTTGATTATTTTCTGTATTGCAAGTCGTTTGTTTCCATCATCTAAAGTCTTTGGAACAAAGCTCACATTAGTGGTAAATGTGAACATGAAAATGTGGAAAAGTGGAGATGTGAAGGTAAAAACCTTGTTTCTTCTTCTCTTTGAGCTTAAAGAAACTTGCTCATATTCTTAAGAAATCTCTATTTTTTTTCCCCACATTATGCTCTACAAGTGTTTTCCTGCTTAAATGTTAGGAAATGCATTCAAATAGATTCTATAAAATCAAAATAAATCGAACTACAAAACTGAGCCTTTACTGTATCAGTATTCTAGCACTAGAATGAATGAGTGACAAAACTAAAATAAATTAGAAAACAGATTTGAAAGTCTCAACCCAAGACGGGATGTGATTGCTATTTATACAAACATGATGAGAATGGAAGGGGCACTGGTGGCGGAGTGGTTAATTGCTTGGCTGCTAACCGAGAGCTCGGCAGTTCAAACCCAGTAGCCACTGCGCAGGAGAAAGATGTGGCAGTCTGCTTCCTTAAAGATCACAGCCTTGAAAACCCTGTGGGCAGTTCTACTCTGTCCTGTAGGGTCACTGTGAGTCAGAATTGACTCGATGGCAACAGGTTTGGTTTGTTGACAATGATACAGTGATAATGACCTTAGATGAACATTTTACACAACCGTATACTCATACAGTTGAAAGCTACATAAAGACAGAAACCCTTATTTTCAATCTATATTTATGGTTTTCCTAAGTATATACAATAGGGTAGGTGCTCAATGGTTTCAGGGTTTCTCCACTAAGTTTCTTACAAGAGCCCTGAGAAGTCCAACCTCTCTTCCCATTGGTGGTTGTTAGGTGCCATCAAGTCAATTCTGACTCATAGCGACCCTATCGACAACAGAATGAAACACTGCTGGATCCTGGGCCATCCTTAAAATCGTTGCTATGTTTGAGCCCGTTGTTGCAGCCCCTGTGTCAATCCATCTCATTCAGGGTCTTCCTCTTTTTCACTGACCCCAAGCATAATGTCCTTCTCCAGGAATTGGTCCCTCCTGATAACATGTCCAAAGTATGTGAGACAAAGACTCGCTGTCCTCCCTTCTAAGGAGCATTCTGGCTGTACTTCTTCCAAGACAGATTTGTTCATTCTTCTGGGAGTCCATAATATATTCAATATTCTTCACCAACACCATAATTGAAAGGTGTCAATTCTTCTTCAGTCTTCCTTATTCATGGTCCAGCTTTTGCATGCATATGAGGCAATTGGAAAATACCATGTCTTGGGTCAGGCACACCTTAGTTCTCAAGGTGACATCTTTACTTTCTAACATTTTGAAGAAGTCATTTGCAGCAGATTTTCTCAATGCAATATGTTCTTTGATTTCTTGACTGCTGCTTCCATGGGTGTTGATTGTGGATCTAAGCAAAATGAAATCCTTGACACCCTCAAGCTTCTCTGCATTTTTCATGATGTTGCTTATTGGCCCAGTTGTGAGGATTTTTGTTTTCTTTATGTTGAGGTATAATCCACACTAAAGGCTGTGGTCTTTGATCTCCATCAGTAAGTACTTCAAGTCCTCTTCATTTTCAGCAAGCAAGGTTGTGTCCCTGTGGTACTTACTCTAGTAGCATTACTGTTTCTACTGGTCACTCCCCATTTTCAGAGAAGAGCCATTGGTGTTGCATGCCATGCAATATAGAACCCCAGCACTGCTTCTGCTAACACTAGCTTGCAATGTCATCTCCCTCATGGCATCACTGACACTTTGACTAGCTCCACTTACACCCTTTTGTGCCAATCCACTCCTCACTGTACTGAATGAAGCTACTTATAGTGCATTAAGCTTTTCTTTTATGTTTTGTTTGATAAAGCTACTTTTACCTGCCCCTTCTAATTTTACAAAGTTTGTGGTAAAGCCATTGCAGACCTAATTTACAGATTACTTTTTTTCCCTCACAACTACATGTGAGTTTTTGAGGTAGGCTGGAAATGATTTGAGTGACAGACACCACATGGCCCTAAAATCATTCTTTCTTTCCAAACCCAGCAATCTCCTACAGGGTCAAGTTTAGTATTTGCTAAATTCATATTTAATTAAAAACAATTATAAAGCATTTAATTTGTGGCAAGCCTTGTTCTAAATACTTTATAAACATTAACTCAATTAATTCTCATTACAACCCTAAGAATCAGGCACTGTTATTAGCCTCATCTCACAGATGAGGAAACTGTAACAAAGAGAATTTAAGTAACTTGCTGAAGGTCTCACAACTAATAAAAGGAAGAGTCAGGCTACAAAGCAGGGCTTTGAACTGGTTCATTTCTGTTTGAACCCCTGCTGAGAATTCGCATTTTCACCCTGGATATATTGAATCACAATCCACATTTTAACAAGATCCCCAGGTGATTCTTACGTATGATAAATGTTGAGAACCACTGCTGTACTAAGGAGCTCTGGTGGTGTAGTGGTTAAAGCACTTGGCTGCTAACCGAAAGGTCAGCATTTTAAACCCACGAGCCACTCTGCAGTAGAAAGACGCGGCAGTCTGCTTCCATAAAGATTTGCAGCCTTGGAAACTCTATGGGACCAGTTCTGTTCTGTCCTATAGTGTCGATATTAGTCAGAATCAATAAGACAGCAATGGGTTTAGTTTTTGGCTCTACTAGTGGTTCTCAGAATTGGTCCCTAACGAGCAGCAATAGCATTGCCTGGGAACTTGATAGAAATGCAAATTCTCAGCAGAGGTTCAAACCAGCTTCAGGTTTTTGAAGCCCTCTTCAAACCCAGGCAGTTTAGTTCCAGCTCTGTGCTCTTAACTACTCGGTTGAGGCAGGTTGCCTCTTTCCTCATGGAAAGCAACTCAGTATCTCATGTAAATAAACACCAGCTAATCTGATCCGGAGTCCCTGGGTGGCACAAACAATTAAAGAGCACAGCTGCTAACTGAAAGTTTGGAGATTCAAGTCCACCCTGAGGCACCTTGGAAGAAAGGCCTGATGATCTACTTCCAAAAAATCAGCCATTGAAAACCCTATGGACTACAGTTCTACTCTGACGCACATGGGGTTGTCATGAATCAAAATAGAGTTGACCTCAACTGGTTCCTTTAAACTTGATCTACCAGTTCATCATACTTTCTAGGTTAGTCTGAATCTGCAGCCTACCATATCCTCATGCTCTTGAATTGACTTTCATCATAAGAACTTGATTGCATATGTCCATCAGTCCTTTATGCTTTTGTATCAGACCTGAGACAGTTGCTCAGATGCACATGTAACATCTATCATTTTATTTCTAAACATTCCTCTTCTAAAATTAGCTTTTTACTTCTGTATTAGTTTTCTACACGTGCCATAAGAAAGTACCACCAGCTGAGTAACATAATAGAAATTTATTCTCTCACTGTCTGAAGGCAAGAAGTCCAAATCTAGCAGAACCGTGTCAGCAGGACCGTGCTCTCTCCAAAAGCTCTAGGGGAACATCTTTTCCTATTTATCTTGGTAGCCCCAGGCATTCCTTGGTTTGTGACAGCATAACTTCAATCTCTGCTTCTGTCTTCAATGACTGTCATCCCTCTGAGACTCTGTGTCTGTGACATTCCTCCTCTTTTTATAAGGTCACCAGTCATACTGGATTAGGGCCCATGCTACTCCAGTATGACCTCATGTTAACTAAATGCATCTACAAAGACCTCATTTCCAAATGAGATTACGCTCACAGGTATGTGTTCAGTGTAGTGTTAGGACTTCAACATACACTTCTGGGAGACATAATTCAACCCATAACAGCTTCTAATCACATTATCTTTCATTTGTGCAATAGTACATGCTAGGCAGGTAGCATTGGATAGGGTTTAAGAACATGGATTCTGTAGCCACACTGCCTGGGAATGAATCCAGACTGCCACTTACTTTGTAATCTTAGGCAGGTTACTTACTCTCATTGTGGCTCAGTTTTCTCATGTGTAGAATGAGGATAATAATATAACTTACTTCATATGGTTGATGTGAGAATTAGTAGAAATGTGTAAAGCACATAAACAGTGCATAGCATGGGGTAAGCATTATGCTAATATATATGTTACCATTTATGTTATGTAACCCATTCACGCCTATTAGTTTGGCCTTTGCCAATTATTGGATAATACTTATTTATGCTGTTACATAATTCTAGAGTTGTCTAAAGAGCTTGTTTTCTAAGTCTCATAAGTATAGTAAAAAAACAAAACAAAACTACTTATTAAACCCATTTACCCATGCATTGTAGAGCAGAAGCTAGTTGGAAGGTCAACACTTAAATACCAAAATATAGCACAATTTCTGTTGGTTGGCTATAGCTTTGGGTCTGTATAATTCCACACAGACTTTACAACTCTTGCTAATTATGTAGGAAGCACATTCACTCAATTACAAACATATCCAAGGGTAAAATACCTATGAGATATGTGACATCTTTATGGAACTTTTAATCTTTTACCTAATGTACACATAGACTACATTTAAATACCCCAAACAAAACATATCATGGTCCCTATTTCCATATATCTTAGCCACTTAAATGAGAAGCCAAATTTTTTCAACACAGTATATGTAACATAGGTATAGAATATTTAATTGCTTATGGCGGTGTTATTATTGAGTGATATTTTAAAACTCTGATAAAATAATAGGATTTGATCACCTGTGATTACAAATATGCTCATGAACTGAGGTCAGATATAAGGTCATTAGTCGAGTTATATCTAATCTTATAATTCCACACTATTTAGAAATGTCAGCTGAACAGTAACTTAAAAAATAAAAATTGGCACTCCATTTTCTTATCTGTCTTTTAACCGTCATACCAAAGAGCAAAATATACATGGGCCAGACGATATTTAGAGTTGTTTTCAGACTAAGGTTCTTATAAGTCAGTATGTGTTTTGACCTCATTTAAGTGATAACATAATCCTTTATTTCAATAAAACATAGAATACAATTTGAAATAGAGCATAAAAGAGAAAGGCCTAAAGAGAGGACAGTGAAGCAGAAGAGAGCGTTTAGTGCCTCCAGCTCTGCTCCATGGGTCATTCAAGCACTTATGTCAATTCTCCAATGTGCACTAAACTGGGGTAGACTGATGGTAGGAATTGTCCTTTCATATGTCCTTTATTTGTTTTGTGTTATTCCACACTTTCAAATTCAGGAGTAAGTGCTTTTTGCCTCTGGTGGCTCCTGAGGTGTGTTTACCAGACTTCCATTTGAGCAATGTCACCTCCTTTACTTGCATAACATATATTTATTGATAGTAAATATGTGACTGCCTCTGTGCTGGGTTCTGAGATAATCTTTGCTGTGGAGTCGTTTACAGATCACTGAAGACAATATATAGGTAAATTTAGAGTCACAATCAGTAGGATAATTTCACAATCAGTAGGATAATTTCATGGCAGAAGTATCTATAAGATGTGATGGAAGATCATGGGAGAGATGCTTATTCAGAGTGGGTCTCTAGACAAGGAGGAAGAAGAGACAACTGAACTGAGGTTTAAAGTATTTCTGAGAGTTAGTGAAGTGTCTGAAGACTTTAGTAGTTAAAAAGATAAGCTCTGGAATAATTGAATCTCAGTTCTACCAATAATAGTTTGTGTGATCTTGGCAGGGATGCCATGCAGAGGTATGAAGAGTGTTCACTGGACCAAGGTCCCAGGCCAAAGGAGTAAGTCAAGGTGAAACCCGGACAGAGTTTTGTTTTTCAACTTATGGGTGATGGTGAGTACTGTGGTTGCTCAGAGGGGACCCATTTTTCTAATTCCTGGGGACCAAACAAATAACCAAACCTATTTCTGATTTGAGCTCATGGTGACCCCACATGTTTCAGAGTAGAACTGCATTCCATAGCGTTTTCAATGGCTATAAACTTAGGGAAGTAGATCACCAGGCCTTTCCTTCACAGTCTCACTGGATGGATTTGTACTGCCAACTATTTGGTAAGTAGCCAACAGTAGACGATTTGTGTAACCCAGGGACAATAGGGCTCAAGGTAGTGCTGTATCTTGGATTAGTTACTTAACCTAGTTATCCCTCATATATCTAAAGCAGAGATTGTAATAGTAGCTACCGCATAGTGTTGTAATGATTACATGAGATAATTGGTGTAGTGTGTTTTTAGGTATCTAGTAAGAGTCTAATAAATAATAGCCACTGTCATTAAAATAGAAAAATGATGAGGGAGAATAAACATGGATAAGAGTGGTTGCTAACACTAATCTCCTTCAAGGGTGAAACCTCACAATATGATAAAAAAAATTCTGAGTTATGGAGAAATCTGAAACATGCACAATATCTGACCTCTTGAATTTAGGATAAGTTACTTTTCACAAGATGAAAGTCTTTCTTTACTTTTTATATTTTTTGTATCTTCTTCGCATGTTTTCTTTTTTCTTTTCACTTTCTACTTTTTCTCTTTTCCCCTTCATATCAAGTATATAACATATACTTGTCAGTCTTGCACATGAATATTGTAACTAAACAGTAGCAACTAAAAGAGTCCCAAAAATCCACACACTTAGCCATTGAATTTTTTTATGCAAATGGCTTTGGCTCAGCTAATAGATAAATAAATTAACTTTCATCTTAATTTTTCAACAAAATTTAGAGATAATTGATATTTCAAATAGCATACACTTTACTCCTGCTGATTCCGTTTCTTCCTCCTGAACTACTCAGACCAGTACCAGTGCCAAGGAAATGACTCCTTTTGATTAGAAAATAAATGGAAATTGAAGATCTGTCACAGTTTATCCAGTAAAATTGCACAAAGCAAAATAATTCATCAACTCTGTGATGAAAGGATGAGCTCCCTCTGTGATTATCACTTTCTAGGATTGAAGAGTTCATGGTTGTGTGGTTTGAAATTAAACAGAGTTCAAAAGTGTGAAAGAATTTATTTATTTTTGCTCTTTATATCCTAGAAAAAAAAAATCTATAAAGGCCATACCACTGGGATATTTAGATTTCTACGTAGCGTAACTCACCATTAATTAGATTAAGTAAACAAATGGCTGCATTTATTAATAATTTCTTACATGGTTGTATTAGTCAGATGTCCATAAAATTAAAGCAGAGAAATAATAGCCTGTATATTTGGGTCTTTAGTTCTCTATTACAGCCTTATTCTACCCATGCTGCTGAGTGTATATGAAAACTTCCCACACGCATTACAAAGCTGTGATGGATGACAATTATGTCTAGTTTATGCAAAGTGTTAAATAAAAATGCCAGGGAATATGGAAACATCTTTATAGTAAATTAAATGATGAGTAGAAATGTCCATCTTAAGGACAAACTCCAAGAACTTATTAATTCTAAGGTGGAAAAGTAATGTACTATAAATCAAAAAAAAGCATAGCATGCCATGGGTGGGAGAATATATGTATCTTCCAAACTTATGCAATGAAAAGTATGTATAAAATAAAAACAATACAAGAATTCAGACGAGTAAATTATGTCTTTAGTCTACAACAGGGCAAAATTTATACCATGTTATAAATTAAAGAAGAAGAAAAACACAAGTGCTTAGTTTTGGTGTACGATTTTCTTACCTTCAATCTTTCAACGTTTCAGCTATGATCTTTTATGGCTATATTTTGAACCAGCATTTATCCAAAAATAATTTGCCCCTTATTTATATATTGTTTCTTAGATCCAATATTTATTTCCCTCATCCATTCCCCTTATTATTTTATGTAAAGACAGTTGGTTAACTTGATGTTGCCTTTGGGTTGCATGATATTCAGGTGGGATTGTGACTAAACAAGAAGATGAATATGAGTACTGTGGCTGAGGCCGAGAGAGGGATATCATGACAGTTGGAAATGTGTGTCTTCATCTTTTGGCAGAGAAGGAGAGAGAGACTTAATTTGTACTAAAGAGAGTTACATTTTGTTTGGCAGAAGCATAATGTTTATATTTGTCATATGTATTCAATATAGTTGTGGAAGGGTGTACTTGGATGCTGAGTAGCCAAAAAGATGGACCGTATTGATTATTCACCAGTTACCTCACTGATCAAAATAGGAGGCAATAGAAGGAGATGGGAAGGTAGGTGGAAGAGTGAAGAACTGCTTTCTAACTCTTTCTTGCTGTTCCTAACAGTATTACAAATTCTCTGGATGATGCAAGCAGTTAGCGCTGAACTGCTAACCTAAAGGTCGGCAGTTCAAAGCCACCCAGTGGTGTTGCAGAAGAAAATCCTGGTAATGTGCTTCCATAAAGATTACAGTCAAGAAAAACCTATGGCACAGTTTTACTCTGTAATGAATGGGGTTACCATGAGCTGGAATCAACTCAACAGCAATGAGTTTGGTTTTGGTAATAGTGTTGCATAGCAGTAGCTCTTCCCCCCAAGGATACCTGGTGGCTCAGTGGTTAAGTGCTTGGCTGCTAACTGAAAGGTCAGCAGTTCGAATCCACCGGCCTCTCTGTGGGAGAAAGATGTGGCCATCTACTTCTGTAAAGACTACTGCCTTGGAAACCTGATAGGGCAGTTCTATTCTGTCCTATAGTGTCACTACAGGTCAGAATCAACAGGGCCGCATACAACAACAACAGTTTTTCTCTCCAAAAGCAGCAGATGTTTCTTCCTCAAGCTTCCTTTGTAACTCTTAGAACCAGCTTCATTATTCTTCCTTAGTGGGACCAGTCCCTGACAAGTTATATATCATTCTCTAGCATCTGAGCCCCAGATCTCTGAAAGCCTTCCTCAGAGATTCTAGAATCTGACAACCTAACCTCTTCCTTTTGTTCTCCTGCCTCTACTTTTTACAGTTATGAGCTCTGGGTTACTTCTGTGTCCTCCTTTTGCTCGTATAGTCTTCCAACAACTTTATAGCAAACTATCTATATTAAATATCCTACATTGAAGTACCTGGTATGGTTTCCGTTTTCTTGTTGGATCTGGACCTATAAAAATGTTGAGACAAAGTATCTTATTATTTGTCAAAAATGGTTAGTTACTATAAATTTTTCCTATGCTGTGAATGCTGCATACACTTTAAAAATCAAGAAAATGCTACATGTTACTAACATGTACCATTTATCTAAAAAATATTTAAAGTGCCAGTTACTTCATGATTTTTTATGGAATCTTGATAATTGAAATATGTGATGGATTTAATTTTCTGTTACTCATGAAGATTTCTCTTCTCCCAAAAGAGAGTTCTTGCTAGAGAAGAACTGGCTAAATTATGGTTTTCATTTAAAAATAAGTCCAAAAAACAGAAATTGTAGAATTAGTCACATTAATTTGAAAACATTGTGATTTGGAAGTAAATATTAATTTGTTGTGAAATTCTCTGGAAATTATCCTCTGTTCACTTGAAGTAATTTAAAGAAAACAAAGTGTTGGGTAATCAATTGTTAAAATATTTCATTTATTAAAAATTCTGTTTGAAACAAAAAAGCATATTAATTTTATGAACAGGGCAATTTGGGGGCCTATTATAAAATCTAGAAAAAAGTAAAGGATAAAAATATTCCAACTTATCTGTCGACTAATTCATTCTTTAAAAAGAGGAAAAATCCAAATAAAAGTAGCAGAATAATGTAGACTAACCTGTTACCAGTTGTCATGAATCAATCAGTTTCCTCAAATATTTCACTAATACGTGATGAGAAAACCGATGGGCAATAAGATAACATTATGTGTTATAAATAGCAGAAAATTACATGAAGTGCTGTCATAGTTAAAGAGCTTCTTGGATCTTATTAACCACGAAGAAACAACTGGTACCAACTCACACACAGTTGTTTATAACTGAAAACAAACGAATGCACACACAAACAAACAAACAAAAAAACACCTCTGGTGATAGAAAACATGAATATACCTGTGATAATGCCACTAATGAAAACAGAAAAATTAATAACAATGACGACCTTCTAGTAATAGCAGAGGAACGTCATGGTTGCATGAAATTACTTGAAGATAATGCTTATAAACACTGATACATTTTTTTAAAATATTCCTTACATTGTCCAAAAGAAGGCTGAAGCCGTAGAAGAGTTTAATCTCAAATATGCAATTGAAAAGAGTAAAACAAACGCAAGATTATTTCTTACCCTTGGAAATTTGCTAGAAAGTATAGAGCCAAATTGGTCCACTAGCAGCCAATGAATGAGAAACAATGACATTTATAAATTTATAAAAAGCCCCATACCTAATATTATGTGGTTTACTACCCTCTATTTCTCTGTGTGTATCTACTTTGAGTTTATACAGTCTCACATTTTAAATATGTAATTCACATTAAATTTCTTTTAGACCAATTTCATAAACAAATATATGGAAAGCATCCTGGGTATCTCTAAAGAACCACTGAAGTCAATTTAGTAACATCAAAAGGAGAAGAGGTCACACAGGTTCTTACGCTTGCCGCTAACAAGACTACTCATTATACTTCATTAAAATGACAGCTTTTCTGGCCTTTCAATGCTCAGGTAAATAAAACCGCATCACCACCTCATACTAAAATAGCTTTCTAACTCAGCTCATCGACCTCTTCTTCCCTGAGTCACTTCCATCTTACACTGTCCATAATGGTTTCCTCTTCCAAATAACCTAACTAGATTATTTTCAAACCATTATTCTAATTAGTTACTTGATCATCTGCTATCCACACCTTCTTTAAAATACTATCTTTAATAAATCATTTTTGGGTGTTTTTATTTTTATAATAGTTTGTCCTTATTTAACAAAGAAAAAAATTGTATACCTAGCACCTTATACCTTGAGTCTTTCTTTTTTAAATGTCAGTTTCCATGTTTTAAAACTTGTAGTGTTTTAGATTATTCTTCTGGTTGTCCAGAGTATATATACGCTACGACTAGATTAATTATTTAAAAGAAAAAGTTTGCTTCCTATTTTTAAGCTTTCAATGTTGCCATTTTATCTGTTGTAAAATGCCTGACACTTTCAGCCACCTTTTAAAGTTTTCTAAAATCTGAATGGATTGTAAGATAATTATAAATACTGCTTTTCCCAGGACAAGATTACTTTTCTAGCCTAACCGTTTTCATAATCTTCTCTTGTTCTCTCAACTCCTTAAAAAAGTCTGTGTTCTCCAGTTTTGAGAAATCTTCCTTCCTTCATTATCTATATCGAAGCAACATATTTTGTCAAAGATAATTCTCACTTCCTGTAGGTATCCTTTGCCAAAACTCTTCAGCTCACAGTAAGGATTATATAGACTTTATTGTCTTTCTTAGGTACTTGATTACTTGAACACATGGTTTGGTTTGGTTTTTCCCACACAGCTTAATGTAGCTCATCTATCTTAACGTCTCATCTATCTCTCTATTTTAGTGGAAGCTCCAAAAGAGTTTTTTGGAGGTAATCATTTCTTACATTTACATATTCTCTCAGTGGTTAGTAAAATGCTGTATGTATAGACAACGTCTGGTTCCCTAGGTGGGGTAAACAATTTGCTGTAGACTGCTAACATCAAGATTGGCAGTTTGAACCCACCCAGCAGTACCGTGGAAGATAGGCCTGGTGATCTGCTTCCATTAAGATTATAGCCAAGAAAGCCCTAGGGAGAAGTTCTCTCTGTAGCATACCAGGTCACTACGAGTCAGAATTAATCAGATGGCAACTAACAACATCAACAACATAGACAAAGTCTAATAAATTTATTTGCACTAGCACAGATCTTATACATTTGTAATTTATTCACTACTAACAAATCTTGAAAATGTAAATTCCTTTTGTTCAAGCGTACTTTAATTGTAATGATTTGGAATGGACAGACAAGTCAATCTTTGCAAAGAAATTTTAAAAAATCGGTATTATCAAATGAAATCCATGTGGCCTTCCAAATATGCTTTTGGAAGAAAAGATTACCATATGGTTCTAACAACAACAAAATCCAATTCTGGACAATTTTGTGTGCCTAACAGATTGGAGTTTTATCACAAATATGGTGGTTAGCTAATGAATTCATTTGAGTGAGATTAATTTCTGGATTGTAGCAAACCTGTTTATGTATTAAATTATGGTTTGGAATGATCACTTGTTGGCATGGGGATCAAATAATTTGGTTTGTATATAGAAAATCCAGTGTGCATATGGTGTGAATGCCATTTGTAAAAATATAATTCATAGGAAATGGATGGTGTAAGTTAGCGGTGATTTTGTAAAGCGGCTGACTGTTTTGTGAGATATGCACACAAGAATGCTTTCTTTTGTCTACAAAAAGGGGGGGGGGATTTTAAGTCTTAAATATTACTCTCCTCATAGATTATAACTGTCCTCTTTGAAATATTCTTCTCCCAATCCTTCACTATAATAACATATAATAATGTTAAATAATTTGCAAGAAGCCTTTGAGATATGTTTTCGATTAATCTATGTTATTTACAATGTATGCATGACAGGATTTTTAGGAATAGTAAAGCTAAGACACATCTTCAATACACTGATATCTGTGCAACATTGGGTAAGAAAAGGAAGATCTTGACAAGGAATATCTTGATGAGGAGGCTTTGAACTAAATGGTTACTCAGGCTTTTCAGCAAACATTTTCTTTAGTTTTTCCTAAAGATTGACATTTTGGTGAATTAATTAGTATCTATTTGTAGATTTTTTATTTCTCAGAATGTGAAAGAAGAGCAACACTAAAAAATTCTCCTACAGAAAACACTAGAAATGTTTCACTTGATTAATTATAATTAAATAATAAACATGATAGATGAATTATTGAATTTTCTAGCACCATATTTTACATAAAAATAAATTTATTGCACATCAATGGTTATATACCTTGAACAAATCTTTTTTTCCCCTAAGCTTCTGATTTCTTCTTTGCCATTAGTGTTGATAATAAAGTGATACTCTCATAGTATCTAGAATTTAATACATTTTAAAAATAATATTGTATTGTGTTTTCAGTGAAAGTTTACACAGCAAATTAGGTTCCCAGCTGGCCATTTCTACACAAATTGTTCAGTGACATTAGTTACATTTTTCACGATGTATCAGCATTCTCTTTAATTGCAGTCTGGTAGTTCTCTTTCCAGTACTCTGGTGTCCCTGGCCCCTGATCTTCTTATCTTTGCTTTAGAGTCATTGTCAAAATTTTGGTCTCATAATGATTTAATGGAGAACCATGTTCATGGATAATATCCTTTATTTTATGTGTCAATATGTTATTTTTCTAAAAGAGGACTTCATGGAATAGTTTGACTTCAAGCTTTAAAGAGAATCTCAGGACTATCATCTCAAGGAGTCCTCTGACTCAACAGGTCCAGTAAGTATGAACTTCTTTAAGAAGTTGAGTTCTGTTCCATGTTTTTCTCCAATTATACTGGGATCAATCTACTGTAGTCCTGATCAGAAGGGTTGGTAGTGATAGCTGGGCCATCTAGTTCTTCTGGTTTCAGGGTAGATGAAGCTGTGGTTTATGTAGGCTACCAGCCCTGTAGACTAGTTTCTTCTCTGAGACTTTGGTTTCCTTCTTTCTCTTTTGCTTCTGATGAGTAGAGACCAATAGCTGTATCTCAGATTGCTGCTCGCAAGCCTTTAAGCCCCCAGGTGCTACTTACGTCTCTAGGATGCAGAACATGAACCTTATGATGCCAGCTGATTGAGGTGTCCCATGAGACTAAGGTCCTAAATCTTCAAATCCAGAAAACCATTTGCAAGGTGTTTGGTTCTATCTGAGAAGCATCTGTAACTGTGTCCTCTATGAATATATGTGCATGCATAAATATATCTGTATATACCATATAGGTACTTCTATCTCTGCATACATATGTATTCACCTGTACCTACTCATGCATACATATGCCTATATACCTACATATGTGACTATACATATGTTTTTGGGTTATTGTTGGTGTTGTCGCCAAATTATATAAAAAGAAAACCAAACCCACTGCTGTCAAGTTGATTTCAACTCATAGTGACTCTGTCAGACAGAGTAGAACTGCCCCATAGGGTTTCCAAGGCTCTAAATCTTTATGGGAGCAGACTGCCACATCTTTCTTCTGCAGAGTGGCTGGTGGGTTCAAACCACTGACTTTTTGGTTAGCAGCCGAGCACATAACCACTGCACCACCAATGTTCCTCCAAATTATATATGTCATATTATTTCACACAAACTTAACCACTCTGCCACCAGTGCTCCTCCAAATTATGTATGTCATATTATTTAGCACAAATATATTTTTCTCTTGTGTGCTTTTTAGCAACATCATTTACTTTGGTCAAGCTGTGCTCATTACACATTACATATTCTGTGCTACTTCTTCCATCATCAAAAATAACAAGTATCTACAATCTAGAGAGTGATTCCTCCTCTGCCTCCCACCTATCCCTGGTAACCACCAATGAAAATTGGTCTCTGAATATATATGTGTGTGTATATATATATATATATATTCTTGTCCTCTTATTAAAGTGGGATAGTGCAATACCTGTCCTTATGTGATTGACATATTTCACTTAGCATTATGTCTTCCAGATCCATCCATGTTATCTTTCACAGACTCATCGTTGTTCTTTATGGTTGCATAGTATTCCACTGTGCATAGGTACCACATTTTGCTTATCCATTCATCTGTTGAAGGGCACTTAGGCTGCTTCCTTTTTTTTTTTTTTTTTGCTATTGTGAATAATACTGCAATGAACGCAAGTGTGCATAGTTTCTTTGTGTCACTTCTATTAGGTCCCTAGAGTATATACCTAGGAGTGGGATTGCTGGATCATAAGGTAGTTCTATTTATAGTTTTTTAAGGAAGCATTATACCGTTTCCCATAGTGGTTGTACATTTTATAGTCCCATCAGTGATGGAAAAGCATTCCAATCTCCCTACATCCTCTCCAGCATTTGTTGTTATCTGGTTTTTTTTTTAGTTTGTTTTTTGCATCAGTGAGAATTTAATACATTTTTTAAAGTGATATATGACAAAGTATTTCAATCCATTTTAATATAAACGATGATATAAATTTCAGTGCTGTGTTCTTTTTCTCCTTCCTCCAACCCTGTTCCCAGTGAGAGCTAGAGGTAATTAATTCCACATTTATTGAGTGCTTCTAATGTGACAAATAATCTTCTAAGTGTTAAAATGAAAAAGTACAATGAATGTTTACTTACATAATTTCCAAAGGTGATAAATGATAATGTTGCCTCTCCTGACTTGACATCTTTCCTGTGATTTTCCCAATAGTATCAACTATTAAAAAGGACTATACCCCATATGTACCAGAAACTCAGGAAATGCACACTGACTTTGTCACAAATAATAATGACTGGTATTGGGTAGGTTATAATATTTTTGAAATAATAAAATTTTTAAATATTAAGTCTCATCAATACAAAGTGCCATTCCTTATTCAGTTTACTGAATACCATTTAAATTGGTGGATTCAGAATTTTGTTCTGACATGACAATTTTGGAGAAAGGATATCTGAGAGTGTCCAAAAATAATCCCAGACATGTGTCACAAGAAAAAACAAAAACAAGAAGTGAATCACGAGTCTAAGATTATGAGGATGATTGTGGCTTGAAGAGGGTACCTGAGTGGGGCAAATGGTTAAGTGCTCAGCTACTAACTGGAAGGTTGGTAGTTTGAATCCACCCAGAGGTGCCTTGAAAGAAAAGCCTGGTGATCTACTTCCAAAAAATCGTAGTCGTTGAAAACCTCTTGGAGCACAGTTCTACTCTGGCACACGTGAGGTTGCCAGTATTCAGAGTCAACTCAACAGCAAACAGTTGATTTTGATTTTGTGGCTTGAATAGAAAGAAGTATGGTATTAATTTTTTTATATACAACATTCAAAGGAGGGAAATTTCACATGGAAAATTTTAAAAAAGAATAAAAAAGAAAAACCCATATATGTGTCCTTAAATTAGGATGATGCAGACAAAGCTGAAAATGATGATGGAGAAAGTAAGCTAGACTTAACACTGTTCTTTGCATCATAGACCGTCCTTTGCTAAAGATACCTAAAAGGCACCCTGACCATAACTGTGGCTTCAAATAACAATTTTATAGTAAAATGTATTATGTATAATAACAATTATACCATCTTATATGTAAATTGAGTTTTACAGTTTATAAAACCCTTTTATTATTTTAATATTTGGTTCTCCAATAAGCTCAAAAGACTAGAAAATGAACTTATACATGCACATACACACACACACACACACGTTTATTTCAAATTTTAGAACAATAATAAATGTGTAATAGTAACTATTAACTGCTAAGTTCTTTCCATATATTGTTCTCTCATTAATATACATTTCAAACTTGTGATATATATTTATGAGCATATGTATATGTGTATATGTATGAATATGTGTGTGTGTGTGTGAGTGTGTGTAGAGCTAGCCAGGGATTCTTAAACAACCCTGTCTTGAGAGGTCTGGGGGATTTTGGGCATTTTCCATGTGGCAATGCTTTGTCACCTGTGAACACTTGGAATTGGTAAATTGTCACAAGAAAAGCCTGATAGAGCCAGGCTTAAGCCATTCCATTCCCCTGAGGCAATTTCAGTCAGTTATAACAAGGAAATAGCATGAAAGCACACAATGTGCTTTTGTCTTTGTTTCCCACATTATGTCATGAGAAATTCTTTCACACTTACCATGTTAGGAAATCTCTGATGGTGAATAGAGAAGCCGGCCCCTTCATTATGCAAATGAGAATGAAAAAGTTGTAATTAGATGTCATCGCAGTCAATCATCTCAGGCATAAAAGAAGGAGGCAGGTTATCTCAAGAGGGAGAAGCGGTGTCCAGATTGTGTCCATGGAAACCCACCGTCTTTGTCTACGCCTCCTCAAATATGAGGCCTGAAATCTAGGCCCAGTAACTGAAACTATTAGGAAAAAAGACACCAACACAAGGCAAGGAAAGAAGAGTTAGTTGTTATATATTTTATCCCATGTTATCTTTGGTAGGGGAAAAAAAAAACTTGGTGAAAAATTCCTTCTGACAGATCTCTTAATTTTCTTATGTTTCTTAAAGTTCCTACCAACAAAAGAAACCCATTAAATAATATGAGCCTTGGCAAATAAAGGGAAGTCTCCCCTAATATTGGACAAAATTTCTCCTAAAACAGTATGATTTTTCCAATTCTGAAGATAAAACATGTGACATTAAAGGGCTAAGTGGTTTGTTTAAGATCACCCAGCTTCTCATTTACCATACATTGATATTTAAACAGTGTTATTCCAATCCTAGGCCCTTTAGACTAGAGTACATTTATCACTACACTGTTGTTTGTCTCTCCCTGTTGGAATGTAATTTCTGTAGGGGCAGGGAGTGTTATGTTTTACTCACTGCCATATATCCAAAATGAAAATCAAACTAGTTGTGGTCAAGTCAATTCCAACTCATAGCTACTCTAGAGGACATAGTAGAACTGCCCCATAGGGTTTCCAAACTGTAAATCTTTAAGGAAGCAGGCTGCCACATCTTTCTCCTGCAGAGTGGCTGATGAGTTCCAACCACTGACCTTTTATTTATCAGCCAACTGCTTAACCACTGTGCCACCAGGGCTCCTGCCACATATCCAGTGCCTAGGATATTCCCTTACCAAAAGGACATACAATAAATACTTGTTAAGTAATTATCTGTTTAGCCCAGCTTGAAATGTTTCACTAATATTTGTTATTTTATTTGTAATATTTGTTATTTTTTTGTTGTTGGTTGTCATTCAGTCCATTCTGACTCATGGTGACCCCATGTGTGCAGAGCAGAACTACTCCATAGGGTTTTCTAGGCTGTAATCTTTCAGAAGTATGTCAACAGGCCTGTATTCCAAGATGCCGCTGGATGTGTTTGAATTGCCAACCTCTTGGCTGTCGGTGAAGTGCTTAACCATTTGTGCCACCTAGAGAATCATATCAGTAAGCAGTTAAGTGCTCCACTATTAGTTGAAAGATTGGCTATTTGAGCTCACACAGAGGCACCTCAGAAGACAGACCTAGTGATCAGCTTCTGAACGGTCACAGCCTTGTCATCCCTGTGGAGTAGTTCTACTCTGCACACATGGGATTGCCATGAGGTGGAATTGACTGAATGAAAACTAACAACAGCATATATATATTCCAAGTTAGTAAATAGAACATTGTATATGTATCATATATACATTTTTTATTCTGTATGTGTATATTGTTATCATATATATATATTCTAAGTTATTAAATAGAACATTGTGTGTATCTTTTTGCTTTCTAATTTGCATCATTTTGTATGTCTATATATTTTTGTTTTCTAATTTGTCTCATTTATCTTGGTCACTGGTAAATTAAGTAAGTAAACAAACAAAAAATTGTTTTCAGCAAAATAATGTACATTGTAGAGTTCATGATTGCTTCAGGATCTGAATCCTTTCTCAGTATCGGTCTTGGCCATGGGCCACTGAGCAGAATAAGCCTAAAAAGAATGTCATTGCTTTTGTCAACATTCAGTACTGAAATATGTAAATGTTTTGTTGTAAGGTTTTATTGATATTAGAATACTTGAGAAAACTTCTGGATGTTCCAAGGAAGTTAATGACTTATGATATTAGCTGCAAAAAATATAAAAGTAAATAATTAAAATTTGAATCCCACAGTATCTTTCCTTCTAACCCACTATTATAAACTTTTTCAATAAGTCCATTCTCTCATAGAAGGTCTCTTTATTCCAATAATGCAATGCTTTGTCTCTGTGAAAGAACAACATTTGGTTTAAGAACATTATTAAACCTTGGGTGTATGTTTAAATGTCAACCTTGAAATGTATTGCACTTCAAAAAATCAATAGAGTTTCAATTTACTTTTGGTAAATATGCCCTTTATTGGAAGAAAAATAAGAAACTGTCTGAGGATCTATCCTTATGTAGACCCCTACGAGAAGAACACTTTGTGTTGGCCAGTGCCAATGTTTTCAATTTGTGTATGTGTTTACAAGTGGTTGAAAATCAAGCAATTACGATCTGTTTTCTTCTTAATGATTAGATTGTCAATCCTTTGTGTGTTTATTTATTTGTTTACTTTGGACCCACGCATGCAAAATCACATATTCTGAACTGAAATGATCTATCACATTCATTTATAAAAGTTTATTTTCTAATTCTTTTATCACCCAGAAAAAATATAACTTGTTTTCCTTTGTTTTTTTGTGTAATACCTATGTGTGTTGGGGACGGGGGAATAACACTTATATTCCTAGAAAGATTTTTTTTACTCTTCAGCTACACAATACTGTTGTTTGACTTTTGTTTTCATCCAACAGCAAAGAAATGTCAATCCAACGCTCAAGAGAGAGAGCTCAGGGAATTATTCCTTCTGATAAGCCCATAGTTGACTCCTGTGGTCTATTTAGAAGAAATGGGTCAGATTGATGAAATGTCATTTTTATTGTTAGTTTTTGCAGTTTGTAAACTTGGGATGCTGCAAAAATTAAGAGCCAAGAGCAATGCTGGCATGATCATAAGGTCACCAATACTTTTGCATATGCCAAAAACAGAACGGTGAGTCTCAAAAGACTAACTAGAGATAAAATGATACCAAAAAATTTGTGTGTTGATATCTCAACTGCAATAAAAATGTTAAATTATTCTATTATCCTAAACCATGTTCACTTGATGCCACGTGTCTATAGCTCTTGAGATATTCTCAAAATATGGAGCACCTGTTTAAATAGCAGATGTATGATATAGATCAAGGATTGTCAGTACTTGGTTTATTCTGGATCGCTGTACGTGTTACTGAGGATTGGGACTCTGCTAGCACCCCTGGCACAAACGGGAATGTGCACCATCTTAATTGTTTAATATTCTGGAATTTGGCCTCAACATTTTATTAAACAACACTATTTAGCTGTCTAAAACAATGTTTTAGAGCTTGCAATTCTCCAGCAAGTATGTGTAACCACCATCACCATCACCATCCTCATCATCATGGATAATTATTATATTTGTTGGGTCTATTCGGAGACTTTTACATATAATATGTCATTTAATCTTCCCTACAATCCCACGAGGTAGTAACTATGATTATCCTCAGTTTATCGATGAGGACATGAAGACAAAGAGAAGCTAAGTGACTTGTTGAAGATTCAACAGCAAATAAGTATAAGGCCAAGATTTGAATTCTGGAATACTGGCTACAGTGTCTAGCATGCTTCTAAATATGAACATATGTACATATTAATTAGTCTTTAAAAAGTGTACAAGATTAATGTTCAATACTATCCAAAAAACAGCTTATACCTAGACATCTAAAAAATTATTTTATACTTGCTTAATTTACTTTATTTCCAGCAAAACTAAGAAAAGCTTATGGCTCCATTAATATGGATTTTAGAAAGACTCTCTGTAGCGTCATGTAAGTTGGGAGAGGCTCTACAGTCTCTTAAGTAGTGAATGCCTAGATTATATTTTAAAGGGTAAACAATGCATAGACCAGTTTTTAAAGTGTAAACATGAGAAAGGGTATGCACAAAGGCAGATCAAAGACCTAGAAAATAGAATCCATTCTACTCTTACGTTTTTAAACATATTTCACTAATTATCAATAGTTATACCTGATTATAAAAATTTGAAGGATAACTGAACATGTGGCTATGGTTTCAGATTAACCATATCAGGAACTGCTGCTTCATTTCTGACCTTGTAAAATATGAAACATATACACTATTGAGAAAAATAATAAACAAATTGTAATAATTGATTTCTCTGATAATTCCAAAATAAAGACTAATGTGGACAAAATGTGACTTCAGCTGAAAGCAAAGTACTGGCAATGGAATTTGATAGGTGATTTTGTCTCCAGGGTCCAACAGCATCAGCATCAGCATCAGCAGAGGACTTATGAGATATGGAGAAACTCAAAACCGACAATGTTGTTGTTAGGTGCTGACGAACCTGTTCTCACTAATATTGACCTTGTGTAGAACAGAATGCACAACATGACTGTCAGTTTGGTGTACTGTGATGATATACTTATAGCTGTGACGCTGAAAACTACGCCACCAATATTCAAATACCAGCAGGGTCACCCATGGTGGACAAGTTTCAGCTAAGCTTCCAAGCTAAGACAGAATAGGTAGAAGGACTTGGCGATCTGCTTCTGAAAAAATTAGCCAGTGAAAACCTTCCGAATACCAGCAGAATATTGTCCGATATAGTGCCGGAAGATAAGCCCCTCAAGTTAGAAGGCACTCAAACTATGAATGGGGAAGAGGTACATCTTCAAAGTGGAGTCAACCTTAATGACTTGGATGGAGCCAAGCTTTCAGGATCTTCATTTGCTGATGTGACAGACTAAAAATGAGAAGAAACAACTGGAAACATCTATTAATAATCAAAAAGTAGGATGTGCAAAGTATGAATCTAGGAAAATTGGAAATCAAAAAACTGAAATGGAATGCATAAAGATCGATATCCTAGTTATTAGTGAGCTGAAATGGGCTGATATCAGCCCTTTTGAACCAGATAATCATATGGTCTGCTATGCCAGGAATGACAAATAGAAGAGGAATGGTGTTTCATTCATTGTGAAAAAGAAGATTTCAAGATCTATCCTGAAGTACAACACTGCCAGTGATAATATCAATATGCCCACAAGGAAGACCTATTATTACGACAGTTATTCAAATTTACTCACCAACCACTAAGGCCAAAGATGAAGAAAGTGAAGATTTTTACCAACTTCTGCAGTCTGAAATTGATCAAACATGCAATCAGGATGCATTCATAATTACTGGCAATTGAAATGTGAAAGTTAGAAACTAAGAAGGATTGACAGTTGGAAAATATGGCCGAGGTGAGAGAAATGAGGCTGGAGATCACATGATAGAATTTTGCAAGACCAACAGCTTCTTCACTGCCAACACCTTTTTTCAACAACATAAACAGTGACTATACATCTGGGCCTCCCCAGATGGAATACACAGGAATCAAATCAACTACATCTGTGGAAAGAGACGATGGGAAAACTCAATATCATCAGTCAGAACAAGGCCAGGGGCTGACTGTGGAACAGACCATCAATTGCTCATATTCAAGTTCAAGCTGAAGTTGAAGAAAATTAGAACAAGTCCATGAGAGCCAAAGTATGACCTTGAGTATATCCCACCTGAGTATAGAGATCATCTGAAAAATAGATTTGATGCATTAAACACTAATGACCCAAGACCAAACGAGTTGTGGAATGACATCAAGGACATCATACAAGAAGAAAGCAAGAGGTCATTAAAAAGTCAAGAAAGAAAAGTCCAAAATGAATGTCAGAATAGACTCTGAAAATTGCTCTTGTATGTAGAGTAGATAAGGCTAAAGGAAGAAATGATGAAGTAAAAGAGCTGAACAGAAGATTTTAAAGTGCAGCTTGAGAAGACAGAGTAAATTATTATAATGGCATGTGCAAAGACCCGGAGTAAGAAAACAAAAAAGGAAGGACACACTCAGCCTTTCTCAAACTGAAAGAAAAGAAGAAAAAAATTCAAGCCTCAAGTTGCAATATTGAAAGATTCTATGGGTGTCATGGATTGAATTATGTCCCCCCAAAAATGTGTGTATCAGTTTGGCTAAGCCATGATTCCCAGTATTGTGTGGTTGTCCTCCATTTTGTGATTGAAATTTTACGTTAAAGAGGATTAGGGTGGGATTGTAACACCACCATTACCCAGGTTATATCCCTGATCTAATGTAAAGGGAGTTTCCCTGGGGTGTGGCCTGCACCACCTTTTATCTCTCAATAGATAAAAGGAAAGTGAAGCAAGCAGAGAGTTGGGGACCTCATACAACCAAGAAAGAAGCACTGGGAGAAGAGTGGATCCTTTGGACCTGAGGTTTCTGTGAAGAGAAGCTCCTAGTCCAGAGGAAGACTGATGATGATGAGGACCTTCCTGCAGAGCCAACAGACAGAGAAAGCCTTCCCTTAGAGCTGATGCCTTGAATTTGGACTTCTATCCTGCTAGGCTGTGAAAAAATAAATTTCTCTTTGTTAAAGCCATCCATTTGTGGTATTTCTATTATGGCAACACCAGATGACCAAGACAATGGGCAAAATATTGAACAACACAGGAAGCATAAAGAGAAGATGGAATGAATACAGAATCACTGTACCAATAACAATTGGCCAATGTTCAACCATATGATCAAGAACCAATGCTACTGAAGGAAGAAGTCCAAGCTGCACTGAAGTCACTGGTGAAAAACAAGGCTCTAAGAATTGCTGGAATACCATTAAGATGTTTCCACAAATGGATTTTTCTTGAGCTTCTCTCAGGACTCTGTCTTTGGTTTTGGGAAGTGTGATTATGATATGTCTCGATGACTTTCTTTTGGAGCCTCTCCTATATGGGGTGCATTGAACTTCTTGGATGGCCAGCTTTTCATCTTTAATGTTATTTGGGAACTTTTCTGCCAGCAAATCTTCAACACTCTTCTCTGTGTTTTCCATTTTATTCCCATGTTCTGGAACTCTGAACAGGCCCAGTTTTTTGCTCTTAAATGTGTCCCATATAATGCTTAGGTTTCCTTCATTCTTTCCTGTGATTTTCATCAGACAAAGTGGAATCTGTGGACGGTCTTCAGTGTTGCTAATTCTGTCTTCCATTGTTTTCATATTTGCTCCTAAAACTTCCTATTGTATTGTCCATTTCTGAAATTTTGTTGTTTACTTTTTGGATTTCTAATTGCTGTTTTTGTATGATTTCTAACTGTTTATTTGTTTTTATATTATTTTCCTGAATTCTTCTATTGCTTTGTCTGTGTTTCCTTGATTTTGGCTATGTTTTTGCTGGTTTCATCTGTGTTTTCCATGATTTTGTGTATTTTTTTCTTTGTTTTTGCCTCTATTTTCCTTGATATCTTTCCTGATCTCTTGGAGAGTCCTAAATATTAGTCTTTTGAATTCCATATCAGGCAGTTCTACTGCCTTTTCTTCTACTGGAAGGTCATCTGATTATTTATTTTGATCATTTGCTGGAGCCATCTCATCCTGCTTTTTAAAATATGGTTTGATATTGTCTGCTGTCTCCAAGACATTAAGGAATTATCTTCTTTATTTATTGATTGTATGTTCATTTGTTTTGCCCTGCTTCTTTGTTTTGTTTTGATATGTCAGGGCAGGTGGGCTAGAGGTTCTTTGCTGCATTCTTGTCTGTGGGCACAACAGCTCTCACCCCCTTGACTGAGTGGACAGGGTAAAGTGGATGAGGGTAGACTGAGTGGGCACTGTCTGCTTCCTGATGTTGGTTCAGCAGTATAAGAACATTCACAACCCCTTGCCAGAGAGTGGTACAAGCTTACTTCTCACTGTTCAGCAACAGGTCAAGTGGTAGCAGGAGAGGGACAGTGCAGGCCCAGTGCAGCAGCAAGCCTGAGCCAGGGATGTTCTAGCCATGGCAGCATGTCAAGGGATGTCAAGAAGGGGGAGTGTTGTATGGGGCTAAGTGAGGGGAAGAAATAGAAAGAAAAAAGGAAAAAAAAGGTAACTGGTGGGTGGGGGTGGAGGGAATCTGAACGTCAGTGGGAAGAGCAGGGAGGTGGCATACAGGGATACACGGGAGGGAGAAAGAAAAGGAAGAAAGGGAAAAAAGAAAAAAATGGTGTGGCAGGAGCTGGTGGGTGGGGATGGAAAGGACCCGGGATGACAGCATGGCAGTAGCTCTCTAGCCAAGTGGCTCAGTGTGGTCTGTTGGAAAGGCGAGGGGGTGGCATATGGGGCAGAAGGGTGAAGTACAGGAAAATGTGTTTCTCTGGTTACTGGGTGCTCTGTCTCCTGTTGGTGAAGTTCCCTTCCCATATGCCCTGTCCAGGGTCACTGCTAGCTGTGCTTCAAGATAGTGACACTATGCCATGTCTGTTGGCAGGAGACCTCTCCTTCATATCTCTCCTCATTCTCTGTTTTCCTTCAGTTTTTTCTTCCATTGAACATTTGATCTAGTTCTTTAGCCCTTCATTTGATGCTTAGAGTTCCAGGATTGACGTTTGTATCTGTTTTACTTAGTCTTTCTGGTCTTTTCTGCAGAGAAGGGCATGATGTATCTCTCTAAGATGCCATGTTGGCTCTGCCTCTAATTAATTCTTGAAGTAATATATGAGCATGATTTTGATCAAAATTTTCTGATTTTTCTTAATCATAATGCATATTGATAAATACACATCACTTTATACTGATGCCCTCAGAGGCTGTTAAATTGCGTATGTCTTTAAAAACACATATTTCATGAAATATGTTTTTTGATTAAGTAAATAAATTATAAATAATGGAAGACATCAAAGTACAGATTCAAGAATGTCAATGATTACTAAGCAGATGTATTTCTAAAAGCAACAGGCAAACCAACAAAAATTTAGACACATTATAACTAAACTACTATAAACCATAGATAAAGAAGAAATTTGAAGGGAATCAGAGAAAAGGGATACATTAAATACAAAGAAAGAAGGGTAAGAATGACAGCAGACCTTTCATCATAAATTTTGCATCTAGAAGACAATGAAATGATGCCTATAAAGTACTGAACAGAAAGATAATAATAATACAACTATTTTCAATCCAGAATCTATACCTAGTGATAATATCTCCTTTCAGGCCCAAAACATAAATAAATATCACTAAGACAATTTATTGCCAGCAACCTGCACTTTCGGAAATGTGAAAGATAATGTTTCTTAGGCAAAACGAGTATGATATCAGAAGGAAACTTACATCTACACAGAAAATAAAGCCTCAAATGGTAAAAATTAAGGTGAGTAGGATTCTTTAAAATTTGAAGTTGCTTTAAATGATTCAAATCTGTCTAAATCAAAAATTGTTATTGTTGGCTATCATCAAGTTGGTTCTGTCTCATGGTGATCTTTGTATAACAGACCAAAATTTTGCCTGTTCCTGGGCCCATCTGCATGATTGTTGCTATATTTAAACCCATTGTTTGGGCAATTGTATCAATTAACCTCATCAAGGGTTTCCCTCTTTTTCACAGACCTTCTATTTTACTAATCACGATGTCCTTTTCTAGTGACTGGTCTTTCCTGATGATGTGTTCAAAGTAAGTAAGCTGAAGACTCACCATCCTCACTTTTATGGAACATTCTTGTTGTATTTTTCTAAGACTGTTTTCTTTATTCTTCTGGCAGATCAATATTTTTTGCCAGCACTGCAATTCAAATGTATCACTTCTTCTTCTGTCTCTCTTCTTCATTGTCCAGCTGTCATACACTCGAGGCAATTGAAAAGACCATAGTTATCAACATTACATCTTTGCTTTTTAAAACTTTTGCAGCAGATTTTCCCAATATATCATTTGAATTCTTGACAGCTATTTTCATGGACATTGATTGTTAACCAAGTAGAATGAAATTGTTGACAACTTCAATTTCTTCTCCATTTATCATGATGTTGTTTATTGGTCTAGTTTTGAGGATTTTTTTTTTTCCTTTACATTCAGGAGTTAACCATCTGAAAGCTGTAATCTTTGACTTTCATCAGTGTTTCAAGTCATTTTCATTTTCAGCAAGCAATATTGTGTCAACTGAATAGCCTAAGTTGTTAATGAGCCTTCCTCTAATCTTGCTGCTGTGTTCTTCATATGATCGAGTTTATCAGATTATTGCTCAGCACCCAGGCTGAATAAGTAAGTTGATGTAATACAACCCTGCTACACAACTTTTCGAATTTTAAACCATGCAGTATCCCCTTGTTCTAGTCAAATTACTGCCTCTTGATCCATGTACAGTTTCTGCATGTACACAATTAAGTGTTCTGGGATTTCTGAAAACAGTAACATTGTATTATGGAAATTATATGTAAAAGTAAAATGTATGACAAGAGTAGCACAAAGAGTTAGAGACAAGTATTAGAAATAGACTATTGTGATTTCTCCACCCACATGTCTGTCAGTTTGTTGTACTGTGGGGACTTGTGTGTTGCTGTGATGCTTGAAGCTATGCCTCCGGTATTCACATAACAGCAGGGTCACCCATGGCGGACAGGTTTCAGTGGAGCTTCCAGATTAAGATAGACTAAGAAGAAGGACCTGGCACTCTACATCTGAAAAGAATTAGCCATTGAAAACCTTATGAATAGCAGTAGAACATTGTCTGATATGCTGCCAGAAGAAGAACCCCTCAGGTTGGAAGGCACTCAAAAGATGACTGGGAAAGAGCTGCCTCCTTAAAGCAGAGTTGACCTTAATGATGTGGATAGAGTCAAGCTTTTGCTGATGTGGCACAACTCTAAATCAGAAGAAATAACTGCAAAAATACATTAATAATTGGAGCCTGGAGTGTACAAAGTATGAATCTAGGAAAATTGGAAATAGTCAAAAATGAAATGCAATGCATAAACATCGATATCCTAGGCATTAGTGAGCTGAAATGGACAGATATTGGCCATTTTGAATAGGACAATCATGTGGTTTACTATGCCAGGAAAGACAGCTTGAAGAGAAATGGCATTGAATTAATTGTCGAAAAGAATATTTCAAGATCTATCCTGAAGTATAACTCTGTCAGTGATAGGATAATATCCATACGCCTACTAGGAAGACCCATTATTATGACTATTATTCAAATTTACACACCAACTGCTAAGGCCAGAGATGAAGATAGTGAAGATTTTTACCAGCTTCTGCAGTCTGAAATTGATCAAACATGAGATCAGGAGGCACTGATAATTACTGGTGATTGGAATCAAAAGTTGGAAACGAAGAACAACCGGTAGCTGGAAAATATGGCCTTAGTGATACAAATGATGCCGGAGATCGCATGATAGAATTTTGCAAGACCAATAACTTCTTCACTGCAAAAACAATATAAAAAACAAAAAACAAATACAAACCAGATGGAATACACAGGAGTCAAATCGACTACATCTGTGGAAAGAGATGACGGAAAACCTCACTATCATCAGTCAGAACAAGGCCAGGGGCTGACTGTGGAACAGACCATCAATTGCTCATATGCAAGTTCAAGTTGAAGTTGAAGAAAATTAGAACAAGTCCATGAGAGCCAAAGTATGACCTTGAGTATATCCCACCTGAGTATAGAGATCATCTCAAGCATAGATTCGACACATTAAACATTAATGACTGAAGACCAGACGAGTTGCAGAATGACATCAAGGACATTATACATGAAGAAAGCAAGAGGTCATTAAAAAGACAGGAAAGAAAGAAAAATCCAAAATGGATGTCAAAATAGACTCTGAAACTTGCTCTTGAACGTTGAGTAGTTAAATTAAAAGGAAGAAATGATGAGGTAAAAGAACTAAATAGATGATTTCAAAGGGCAGCTCAAGAAGACAAAGTAAATTATTATAATGACATGTGCAAAGAGCTGGAGAGAGTCAACCAAAAGGGAAGAACACACTCGGCATTTCTCAAGCTGAAAGAACTGAAGAAAAAATTCAAGCCTCGAGTTGCAATAGTGAAGGATTCTATGGGGAAAATATTAAACGACACAGGAAGCATCAAAAGAAGATGGAAGGAATCATACCAGAAAGAACTGGTTGACATTCAACCATTTCAAGAGCTAGTGTATGCTCAGGAACTGATGGTACTGAAGGAAGAAGTCCAAGCTGCACCGAAGACACTGATGAAAAACAAGGCTCCAGGAATTGACAGAATATCAACTGAGATGTTTCAACAGACAGATGCAGCTCTGGAAGTACTCATCTATGCCAAGAAATTTGGAAGACAGCTACCTGGCCAACCGACTGGAAGAGATCTATATTTATGCCTATTCCCAAGAAAGGTGATCCAACTGAATATGGAAATTATCGAACATATCATTAAATCACGCACATGTAAAATTTTGCTGAAGATCATTCAAAGGCAGCTGCAGCAGTATATCAACAGGGAACTACCAGAAGTTCAGGCTGGATTCAGAAGAGGATGAGGAGCCAGGATATCATTGCTGATGTCAGAAGGATCCTGGCTGAAAGCAGAGAATACCAGAAAGATGCTTACCTATGTTTTATTGTCTACGCAAGGCATTCAACTCTGTGGATCATAACAAATTATGGATAACATAGCAAAGAATGGGAATTCCAGAACACTTAATTGTGCCCGTGAGTAAACTGTACTTAGACCAAGAGGAAAAACAAGGGGATAGTGCATGATTTAAATCAGAAAAGGTGTGTATCAGGGTTGTATCCTTTCATCATAGTTTTTCCATCTGTATGCTGACCAAATAATCCAAGAAGCTGGACTAAGGAAGAAGAATATGGCATCAGGATTGGAGGAAGACTCGTTAACAACCTGCGTTATGCAGATGACATAACCTTGCTTGCTGAAAGAGAAGAGGACTTGAAGCATTTACTGATGAAGATCAAAGATCACAGCCTTCAGTATGGAATGCATCACAACATAAAGAAAACAAAAATCCTCACAATTGGACCAATAAGCAACATTCTGATAAATGGAGAAAACGCTGAAATTGTCAAGAATTTCATTTTACACAATCATTGCCCAGCAAGCAGCAGTCAAGAAATCAAATGACGCATTGCATTGGACAAATCTGCTGCACAAGATTTCTTTAAAGTGTGAAAAAGCAAAGATGTCACTTTAAGGATTACGGTTTGCCTGACCCAAGCCATAGTGTTTTCAGTCGCCTCATATGCATGTGAAAGCTGGACAAGAATAAGGAAGTCTGAAGAATTGATGTCTTTGAATTATGGTGTTGGTGGAGAATATTGAATATACCATGGGCTACCAGAAGAACAAACAAATCCGTCTTAGAAGTACAGACAGAATGCTTCTTAGAAGTGAGAATGGGGAGACTTTGTCTCACATACTTTGGACATGTTATCAGGAGGGACCAGTCCCTGGAGAAGAACATCATGCTTGGTAAAGTGGAGGATTGGTGAGGAGGAGGAAGGCCTTTAACAAGATGGATTGACACAGTGGCTGCAACAATGGACTCAGGCATGGCAGTGATTGTAAGGATGGCACAGGACCAGGCAATGTTTTGTTCTGTTGTACATAGGGTCACTACAGCGGGAACTGACTAGACAGCACCTAACAACAACAACAGTAAGTTTACTGTATTGTACTGGGTACAGAGAAATGTTTAATAGTTCAGTATAAGGTTATTAGTGTTATGGCAGAAGTATACAGCAGGATACTTGCTTTGTTATTTATTTATAAGGAACACCTAGCACTGACATATATATGTGCGGAAGTGTTAATTAAGGAAGGCTTCCTGACTGTCATTACAATTATTTTAGCAATTGTACCACCAGAAATGCTGGAACTATGTAGTATTTAATCAGTCATTTTAGTGTAGATAAGAATTATGAGGAAAATATTAAAATAATTTATTATAGATTAGAGCAATAAATGCATCAGTTGAATTCAATTAAGAAGTATAGCAACATGAGGTTTGAGTGTTAGGAAGAATGAAACTTGAATCATAAGACTTTAGATTACAAAACTACCCCTTTTGTAGAGTCAGAACCTGAAATCTCCTATCGGTGCAGAAATGATAGAAGAATACTCAATATGGCAGATTGAATTGTACGAAAATAGCACCAGATATTTGTTGCTTCAGATTTCATAGCCTGGCCTACACTTCTGGTAAATATGCAACTTGAACTGAGATATTATCTTCAGAACGTGCTTGGAACTTCCCTTAGTTTTCTTATTGCTGCCTTAGCATATTATCACAAATTTAGCAGCTTAACCAGTAGAACTGTATTACCTTACCATTCTTTAGGTCCAAAGTCCGACAGAGATCTCACCAGGCAAAAATCAAGATGTTGACAGGGCTATATTTCTTTCTGAAGACTCTAGAGGAGAATTCAGTTCCTTGCTCATTCAAGTGGCTGGCAGAATTCAGTTTTTTGTGGTTACAGGACCGAGGTCCCTGTTTTCCTGCTGGCTGAAACCTGAAGGCTGTACCCAGCTTTTAAAAGGCACCCACATTTCTTTATCGTGGCCCGCTTCCTCCATCTTTAGTCAGCAATAGCGCATCAAGTCTTTCTCATGTCTCATCTCTATGACCCGCCTTCTGCTGTTGTAGCTCTCTCTCACCTGGCCAGAAAAAGTTCTCCCTTTTTAAGGATTTACGTAATTAGATTGGACTCACCCAGATAATCCAGGAAGATCTCCCCATCTCAAGGTGCATACACTTAATTACATCTGCAAAGTCTTTTTTGCCATGTAAGGTGACATATTCCCAGGTTCCATACATTAGGGCATGGGCATTTTGGGAAAGAGGCATTATTCAATCTACCACAAGACTACATAATTGTTCCTTGGTGGATAAGTGTGTTTTACCCACAAAGGGATTTAGAACTTATTATAGAAATAATGAAATGAATCAATTACATAAAATATGTTTTTATGGTAAGGAATATTTTGTACTTATTTATTATTAACATTTTTAATACTTGAGAGAATCTAGCTTAACTGAGTAACATTTCGCCACAAAATATTTTATGCCAATGTAATATGTGTAATGATTATTTTAAGTTGAAATTTTACTCAGGTAATAAACTGTAAGAACACTTAAATGAACTTTATAATAAAAATATTTATAAATTATTTGATTCACAAGTATTATTTAAGTACTTGAGAAGATTTATTGGTGTGCTTAATAAGAAAACCAAATATATTAAATATGTAAATGCAGTGTAAAATTTTAGCAAATTTATCTAAGTGTAGGAAGAAATATTAATCAAAAGACTAAAGTAATTGTTAAAATTTACTGTTTTATAAATAGAAGAATAATATTTATAAGGTAAACATAAATATTTAAGAAAAATGCAGAACTTTGAGTTTATTAATTTAAATTAGTGAATAAAGGTTATTTTTAAATTAAAATAAATCTCTGAGTAATATTTTCTGTGCATAATATGCAGACACATGCAGACACACACAGACACATAAATACACACTGTTAGCAAATTAACACAAATATCTTAGATGGTCCCCCAAAACAAGTATGAATTATAAGGCATAGAATGGGAGAAAGAGCTCTAGTGGCTAATGGTTAAGCACAGCAGTCAAAAGGTTGGCAATTGCAACCAACCAGTGGCTCTGTGGGAGAAAAGACCTGGTGATCTTCTCCAGCAAAGATTACAGCCTAGGAAACGCTATGAGGTTTCTGTCACATGGGGTGGCTATGAGTTGGAATTCACTTGACGGCACCTAACAACGATAGAAACAGAATGGGAAAAAAGAGGGTGGAGGAGAGGTAGCAAGTAGTGAATTAAGTGGCAGGGAAAAAAACAAAAAGTTTGAATGTTTTATACCAAGAAAGCAGCATGTATAAAGGCATCAAAACATGACAACATGGAGCATTATTTACCCTAAGCTATTGGGATCTCCAGTTTGTTAGTTAGCCCAGACAATCCATTACAGTGAGGAATCGTGAAAATAATAACGTACATACGTTAAAGATTTCATTTTAACTCCAACTATATAAACAACACTTTTATTCAGGACCTTGTTAGTACAAAAACCCATTGCATTACAGTCGATTCCGATTCATGGCAACCCCACATGTTTTGGAATAGAACTGTGCTTCATAAGGTTTTCAGTGGCTGTGATTGTCCCTGGGTTGCAGTTTGCTTTTTTTTCAATTGAGAATTTGGTAAAAGCTTACAAAGCAAGTTAGTTTCCCGTTTGACAATTTCTGCATAAATTGTTTAGTGACTTTAGTTACATTTATCACAATATGTGTTAACATTCTCTTTAATTGTGTTCTGTTTGTTCCATTTCCATTACCCTAGTTCCACGCCTCCTTATCTTCTTTTGAGTAATCTTATCTGCTTTTGAGTAATTGTTGACCTTTTGGTCTCATACTGATGGTTTTTAAGGAAAGCACTGATCTTACAGGTAATAACTTTTATTTTTTGTGCCACTCTACTATTTTGGTGAAGAACGATCTCAGGGGATAGGTGCTGATCTAGTTTTAGAGAGTGTCTCAGGTTGATAGTCTCAGAGAGTTCTCTGTTCTCTACTGTTCCAGTTTGCAGTTTGTCTGGCTTTTTTTTTTTTTTTTTTTTTTTTAAATAAGAATTTGAGTTCTGCTCCACATATTTCTTCCATTCTATCTGAGACGATATATTGTGACCCTAGTCAGAATGGTCAGTGGTGGTAGCCAGCCACCATCTAGTTCTTCTGGTCTCAGGGTAGATGAAGTTGTGGCTCATGTGAACTTGTTTTTTTCTCTGAGATTTTGGTCACCTTCTTGCTGTCTTGCTCCTGGTGAGTAAATACCCACAGCTGTGTCTTAGATGGCTGCTCACAGCTTTTAAGACCCCAGACACTACTCACTCTACAAGGATGCAAATCATGATTTTTGTGAACTATGTTATGCCAAGTGACTAAGTTATCCCATGAGACTATAGCCCTAAAGCTTTCAAACTCAGAAAACCGTTTGTATTTGACTACTAGCCTAAAAGTTTGCGGTTTGAACCCATCCAGCTGCACCTTGGAAGAAAGCCCTGGCAATCTGCTTCTGTAAAGATTACAGCCAAGAAAACCCTATGGAGAAGTTCTACTCTGTAACACGTGGGGTTGCCATGAATTGGAATCAACTTAACGGCAATAGGTTTGGTTTGGTTTTAATTTTATGTGGTGCTGCTTGGTGGATTCGAAACACCAATCTTTTGGTTAGTAGTGGGGAGCAAACCATTTGCTCCACCCAGAGACCTTTTTCTTAAAGGTACAAGGTCCACCAGTTGGAATTTCACATTATCTTTTTTCATGGATCAAACCCATAATTCAAGATCTATACTCATTTGGTTTCATTAGAATGGAGCTAGAATGTAATGGAATTTCTAAAGCAATATCAGCTTAGATTTTCATTATTTCCCCTTTATTTATTTATTTATTGCAATTCTCCATTGCAATTAATTTATTAACTCAATTTCATTGTGTCTTTCTAAAATATTCAATTTAGTTTTCATTGAAGCAATGGCCTTTTCCAATTCAGGCTTTATTCAGCTTACACAATAGTTAATTTAATTACAATTACAACGACATGCACAATCTATAAAAAGGTTTGGAAACAAATATAACTTACTTTGGCAAAGCTCAAACTCACCAAATTAGGGTAGAAGTGTTTGTTGTATGAGTAAGAATTTGGAGAATTGTGGAGATCTGTTACTTTACAGAAGGAATGAAGAGAATTAGTTAACCCCCCAAAAAGGGGCAAAGTAGAGGTTGGTTATTTAAATGAATTCAACTCCTTCTTTTTTATGAATGGAATACAGAATTTGGTAGGGGGGAAGGAGTTACAAAATTAATCACAAATAAGATCATTAAAGGCCTTGGATGCTATAATAAGTAGAATAGATTAGCCTGAAGGAAATGTCTTAACATTACGTATTTCTTACCTATTATCATCTCGAGTATCTAGCTTAGGGCTTTGTGTACAGTATGCACTCAGTATTCAATTGCTGTATTGCATTTAACTGAGGAGGAACTGTCTTGTTGGGATTTTATTTAAAAATAGTTAGAGAAATGCTCAGGTTTGTCATGCATAAACTCATGCATTTTATTGCAAGATATTCATGGCAGAGCACATAGGTAAAACACTAAGACATTTATTTAGACATGGAGAATCAGGGTAGGGTAAAGCTATTCCACAGTTAAAGTCCAAATCTTCAACCTTCAGGCATTTACCTTTAAAGATGGTCTCAGAAGGAAGATTTGGCCAAAGGCTTGTGGTTGGTGGAGGTCCCTGTAGCTGGAGTCCAAGATCAGCGGAGGTCTCCAGCAGAGAGTCCAGTAGTCTCAGTCTTCAGAGAGTGTCAGAGTCTTGACTGAAAGGAAGTTGTTCTGCCTCTACCTTACTCTTATTGGAAGAACAAAAACCAGGGGTTTTGATGTGGTTTAGTCCCTCTGATCTTGCATAATAAGGTTTCTTGGAGGTATCCAGTTCACATTTGTATGTACATGTCTGTCTATTTACATTGCTCATGCAGACAGGCTGTGCCTCAAGCTTTCAGGCAGCCATTAGACTGCTAGGAATGAGACACATACACCCAGTGGCATCAACCATTCTATGGGTGCTCCGTTCATCTGTAATGGAGCAAGACACATGAGACACAGTGTTAGCAAAGTGAAAGCCGTTGTTATTATTTATAGAAAGCAAATGGTAAACCATACAACAGATTCCCAAAAGGGGAATGCTTACCTTTCCCCAAATTATACAGGTCCATTCTTATGTTGCTGGGCAGACGTGCCATGTTTATGTCAAAGGCCGTGTTCATATCACCACTGACACCAGCTACTACCACACTGCTGAGGAGTGGAGGCTTCATGGCTTCTGAGGTTTCTGCCCTGCCTCTGGGCATTGCTGGGCCTTACAGCCGGAGGGAAGACCCCTGCACAGAAACTCCAGAACCTCTGCTGCTGGGTCCTTCTAAGCCCCTGCTGCCAGCTCCCCCATGCTACCAGGCCTGCACGGTTCTCTTGCCACCTCGCTACCCGGGCCCCCACTGCCCCAGGGAAAGGCATGCAGCCCCTGCACGGGGCATACTCAGGCCTCTCTTGGCCTGCAGGGGCAAGTCTAACAGCTCTTTCAGCTCCACTGGCTAGCCTCCGGCCCAGATACCTCTGGCTCCACTCTATCGTAGGGAAGACCTCCGCACAGGATCCTCCAATGCAATCCCTGCATGGGGCACATTCAGGCCTCTGCTCTGCGCAGTCAGTGTTACAGCTCTTTTATCTCTGCCAGCAAGCCTCCCGCCTGAATGCCCTGAGCTCTCCTTCCGTGAAGAGGCAGGCTCACCACAGCGGTCTCCACCATCTTCAGTGTTCTTTTTTCTGGGTCCTGGGGGTTCTCAGTGTAGGAACCTTGGGTCTTTGGACGCACTCTGCTGGAGACTCGTCTTGATTGTAGTAAGGTCCCCGTCAACCTCTGTGGAATTAGCTTTTATAAACCTAGCAGGATGACAAAAATGACCAATCCCTGAAAAAGTTTTATGCACCGTATTTGCATAGTCCCAGCGAATCATTTTGTGGTAATTTTTATGTTTGTTTACAACTTAGCTTAATTGTTCAAGTCACATATTACATGTTTCACACATCTGTGATTTGGAATTACTCATTATAAGCGTCCATCACAGGTGCTCTCTAGAAAAGAGAACCTGAACAAAGAAACAGGTGCCTCCAAGAGACTTAAACAATACTGAGTGAATTTGAAGGCCCAGTAAAGTTAAAAACAGCACATGCTGCTATTGGTTATAACTCACTAATTACGTGAACTATTTTCATCCTCTTTGACTCTCACATGTTGTTAAAATAATCTCTCCTCGAGAGAGAGAAGAAATTATTTGAAATGTACGCACCCTACAACTGATAATGAAAATGGAAGACCTGATCCTTATTTAGAAGAGAATTCTAAACCTATCAGAATCATCTTCCCTCCTGTTAATCTAACCTGATTACATTCATGACCCTAAAACTGCACTCTTTCGCTCACACTGGATAACCACTGTATCCAATTCTCAGAAGCTAAAATAAATGAGAAAGCCACTTGTTGTCTCTTTTGGAGTCAATGAGGCTGTAGGTGTGGGATGGAAGATGGTCACTGGAAGAATGGGCCCCTCGGAAAACAGAATTCTAAGTAGATAGCTCCTTTCAAAAGTTTTGTTTTATATTAAGTCAAAACTGAAATCTCTGTAGCTTAATCACTTACAGTGCTTTGTATCCCATATATTTCGTGTGAAATGTCAGCATTATACTAAAATAAAACAGCCATCACACTGGAGTTTAACTCTGTAATCGGTGGAAGATTGGAAAGAAGAGGGAGAGGAAACAGAGAAATGAACAAAGAATAAATCTGAATGACTTCAGGCTAGGTGAGGTTTTTAATTTAGCCAGGGTGTTATCTCATTAGCAACGTGTCTTTGTGCCCTGAAGTTTTCTTCATTCTTTTTCTTCTCCTTTTTTTTTTTTTTAATTAGGAACAAATTACTCAACTGGTCCTCTTGTTAAACAGCTGCTTTATGCAGTAGTCACGTCAGAAGCTTCTCACAGACTGTAGCATGAGGACAGGACAGAAGGGTTGCTCAAGTTCATCATAGCTAGCGTTCCATATAGATGATGTGGTTATGTTTCTATTTCAGTGGTAATTTTTCATCTAAACAATATCAAAAAAAATAGCAGGTGTATGGTTCCTTTGAAAAATGATCTTGGAGGTGAAAATTTAAAGTAAAATTTTTTCTCTCCCGATCATGTTGCAGAGGCAGTACAATAATGAAAAGAATATTTTTGAAATAAATATTTGTTTTAAACGAATGGAATATTTCTTATACATGCTAGTCTTTTTGTTAATAGTACGTAAGTCTCCAATATACATAGATAGCACCATAATGTTTTGAATATTTTTTATTATTCACAGTAAGCAAAGAATTTTACTCTCCGTAATATAATCCCTGTTTATGCACTCCCACAGAATGTTGATCTCCAATTAAATGTCATACAAGCTATTGGCTGAGAGTCCTGCAGTTTGCCAAATTTTCCACCCTGAACTTACAACTGGTCTTACCGCAAGAAATGCAAACCATGCAATCCCAAAAGAAGCTTTTAAAAATGGTTTTGTATCAGAGATTGCCCTCTGTTTTCTTCCCAAATAACAGCATTTCTCAGCCTCCACTCCTCCTTATATTCTAGGCATAATTTATATGCAAATAGCCTTCATTTACAAACGTTGGTCCTCCTTAGATGAAGCTTACAGAAGATTTTAAATGTACTTTTGGCTTTCTGACAACAAATGTATTTAGGAAAGAAAGACTACAACCGTGCTTCCTTACAAAAGATAAACTGATTTCAAGGCCTCTGAACTAATCAGACAGAATTAACTGGGAGGAGGGTTGGATGATACGTGAAGAATTTGTAAAGTGTTAAGAATATCATGGTGGTTTGCTTCCTGTCATGACCTGACAGCCTTGATCAGCTAATTAGCGAACCTTTACCCGAACTAGTGTTAATTTGTTATTTAACCCCCTTGGGAACATTTTCACAGCTACAAATCATTTGTGTTAGAACATGTAGAGATATTTAATCTGAAAACAAGGAGAACCTAGAAGGATACCAGAAGGTGAAGGGAGGACATTTGTTCGTTATAAGTCATATTCTTTTTATTTTATGCCAAATAAACCATGATCTCCAGATGTAGTAGAGATGCTGGTGTGCAGTGTATCCTCTTTTGATCATTTGACATATAATGTGAATCACATGGCTGATTAAATCCATCCTGTATTCTAAGCATGAAGCTTAATTATATCAAAACTGCCTAAGCACCACTGGCTTCTTAGGTCTGACTGACAGGAACAGTATTTACTGTCAGGTTCCATCTAAGCCTGGCCCCTTCATGTCTTAGAGCTTTCATTCACCAGACAGTATGAATGTGAGACCTGATCTCCTGGGATGGGATTTCTCAAATAATAATAGTAAAGCACTCTTTCTAATGATTTACTTATATTTTTGAAAGCCAAGTACAATGGACAGTAGCATAGGAGCAAAGGCAATAGCCTGCTTGGAAGCTTGATCTTCGATTATTTCCTTGAGAACAACAATTTGAATTGTACCGCTAGCTTTCTGTGTTACACATTTTTTTTTTAATTTCTAGAAAAACTATGGTCTTTCTGAAAATCTAAACATTTAATGAACCCCAACATACTAAATAGTTCCAGAAATGAAATACTAGATACAATTATATTTAAAACTTGCAAATTTATCTCTTAAATTCAAAAGGAAAATACTTAGACAAAACCACTTAAAATTCACTTTTAATCTCTCAAATACTAAAAATGAATATAAGACAATTTAAAGAATTAGGTTAGGGTAATGAAAGAAAATTGCTAATACGTATTATTCATTTATGATGCATTAGGCATTATTCTAAGGACTTTATTAAATCATTTCATCATCGCAAGAAGTTCATGAAGTAGATTTGTTACAATCCCCATTATACACATCAGGAAATTGATGTTCAGAAAATTTAAGTAACTTGCCAAAATCATATGAAAGTAGGCATTACAAGTTTATCCTAAATTTTCAGCTTTAAAATGCTTCCAAAGTAGTATAACAGACTACTGTGTATACTTATCATGATCATTCTTTCATGTGTTCACTGCATTTCTAAAGCTCTTTGAATCCATTTATTAGCAATTTATGTAGTTTATTTAGTGCTCTAAGAATGGAAAATGCCAGAAAATAATCAACGTCAACAGCCACTCCACTGCTGAACGCTAATGTCCTTTATGATACAGCCTGAGATCATTTGCGGCCAAGAGATCTTTTCTGGTAGTCTACATTTGCCTCATCCTCTATATGTTTTGAGTAAACTTCAGAATCTAGGTGAGTACATTTTTTCTATGGAGGTAAGCTTGAGACTACCATATATCAAAAAAACTACAGCTCTGAGAATATCTTAAAGAATTTGTTGATGAAATAGTCTCAATTCAGACATTAATTTTGTAGATAATTTTTATTTTAAAAATCTTTTTGTTATCAGTGTAAGAACCAGGAATGAAGAGGAAGTGCTTGCTAGTTGAGAGGATAAAATGAACAGATGTCAAATTCAAATATGAAAAGACGTTTAAAACTTTAAAAATATTAATTGAAGTCATTCATTCACTCAATACGTATTTATTGAATATGTTAGAAGAAACCCCTACCTAAATGGAGCTTTCATTCTAAAAGATGAAAGAGCAAATGAGCAAAGAATTAAATGCAGAAGCTATCGAATAATGACAAAGACTGTGAACAAAAATGAAGTCAAATAAGAGGAACAGAGAGGGCTGCTGTAAAGAGAAAGTTTGTTTTTTTATCTAAAATGGTCAGGGAATGACCCACTATAAAAGTGACAAACCCAGGATCAAGAAGGACATGCCTTGTGAGTAGAAGGAAGGAGACCTACCATTCAGAGAGAAAAGAAAAAACCCTGAGGCAAGGACATGCCTGAGTTGTTCAGGAAGACTCATGATGGCCGTAGAGGCTACAGCAGGATAAATGAGAGGCACAGTGGATGCAGATAAGTTCAGAAAGTAAGTATGGGGCCTGTTTATCTAGGCTCTTGTAATAATTTTAAATTTACCCTCAGCGAGGAGGGTAGGAATAAGGAACTTCTGAGCAGAGGAATGACATGATCTGAAATGCGTTTTCAAAATATCATTCTGTTTGCTGGGTGAAAATTAAAAAAACAAACAAACAAAAAAAAAAAAACCTGTAAGATAAGGTTAGAAGGAGAAAGATCAGTTAGAAGACATTTGATTAAGTGAAGCTTGTTCAAGAGTAGGGATAACGTAGGTTATAAGAAGTGGTTGGATTCTAGGTATACTTTGAAAACAGAGTCAATAGAAAATACTGATGAACTAGATATGGGCAGTGAAAGAGAGTGGTCTAGGATGACATGTAGGTTCTTGACCTGAGCAATAGGAAGAAGGGAATGGCAATTAACTGATATAAAGAAGAGTGCATGAGGAGCAGCTTTTGGGGATAAATTATAGTATGTTTTTGGACATATTGACTATTGAGTGAAAGGCAAAGGTCCAGGGTAGATATATAAATCCATAAATCATCAGCACATCAATAATAAAGATCATGAGATTGGGAGAGATCAGTAGGTGAAAACAAGGATGCCTAGGACACTGTGGTTCGCTGGTTTTTTTATATGGCCTTTCTGGCCCTCAGTTTATAATTCTGTCAAAAAGATTGGTCAGGCCACAATCCTGGAAATGATTGATTGACTTACTATCCACATAAGCAGCTTGCAAAGTGATTGGTCAGTTTATGACTCCCTCTATAGTTGACCTTATTGGGATTGGTTGGGTGACCCTGTCCAGTCTGACCTACATTTGGATTAATTAGGGTGCCCATCTTATAATTAACAAGAGGTACATGGACTAGCCTATTAAAACCCCAAAACACAGAACCTCAGAAGGGGCTTCCTGATTCACAAATGGGGTTTCCTAATGGACAAGAGCCAGGAAAGGAACACATCCTTTGAACACAGGGTCCTGTGTTATGACCCTCCCAGGTCAAGTAAACCTGCAAGGGTGACAGAAACAGAAGCTGCATTGGTACCAGAAAAAGTAGAGAAAACAAGTAGACCCAGATGGTGGCAGCAAAGTGTAAGGACTGAACCCTGAACAAGAGTTAAGAGGAGCAACCAATAACCAAGCCTGCCAAGTGACATCATTGACTCTCTTGTTTGAGGCTTCCTGATAAGTTAGAATGAACACTGGTTTGGGGGAAGGCTAAGCAGGTGCCCCTGAGATGTAAGCAAGTCTCCTTTTAGACATTGAGATCTCATGATGGGACTCCTCCCGAATCTTGCCTTTTTGCGTATCTTTATTTCTGTTTCTTATCCTTTGATTATATCCTTGTCTGTTATTCAAGTTATTTTGGTTGTTTCTGTGATTTCTCTGTGACCTTTCCAATGATTTATCAAAACTAGTAGAGAAAGAGTGCTGTGGAGGGAAGAGCTGGTGTCAGAAATGGTAAGAAATTTACAGAACAAGGGTAATTTGACCTCTGCCTAATATAAACAGGCTTGGTGGTGATTCTTCCAGTCAGAGTTATTATTACAGGCACTGTAACATAGAGAGCTTCAAGAAAATAATCAGTAGTGTTAAACCGTGTGATAAGTCAATGTCTTAATTTCCTAGGTCTGGCATAATAAAATACCACAAAATAAATGTGATATTTTAAAGAAAACAAATATTTTCTCACAGTTCTGGAGGCTAAAAGTCCGAACCAGGGTCTCAACCATGTTAATTTCTTCTGTGGGCTTGTCTCCTCATTTCTGGTGGCTGCTGCAATCCTTGGTGTTTTCTTGCTGCTTATAGATGCATCTGCCTTTATCATCACATGATGCCTCTCCCTGTATGCATCTGTGTCTATTCTGCTCCTTTTATAAAACACCACTCAAAAGGGATTATGTTTAGAATCCACTCTATTCTGGTATGACCTTATTAAATAACAAAAGAAAACTATTTACAAAGAGGCTCATATTTACAGGTACAGGGGTTAGGACATCAGCATAACTTTTTGGGAGGCTCAATTCGATCCAAAACAGTCAGTAAGATGAAAAATGAGAACAGAATTTTGGACTTAGCAGTGTAGAGGTGCTATTGTTCTTAACAAGAGATGTTTTGGTATAATGTTGTTTTTGTTAGGTGTCATGAAGTCAGTTCCAACTCATAGCAACTCTATGTAAAACAGAGTGAAACAGTGCCTGGTCCTGTGCCATCCTCAAAATCATTGCTGTTTGAGCCCATTGTTGCAACCACTGTGCCGATTAATCTCATTGAAGGTCTTCCTCTTTTTCATTGACCCTCTACTTTACCAAGCATGATATACTTCTCCAGGAACTGGTCCCTCCTGATAACATGTCCAAAGTACGTAAGACAAAATCTCACCATCGTTGTTTCTAAGGGGCATTCTGGCTGTACTTCATCCAAGACAGATTTGTTCGTTCTTCTGGCAGTCTGTGGTACAGTCAATATTTTTAGCCAACACCCTAATTCAAAGGCATCAGTTCTTCTTTGGCCTTCCTTATTCATTATCCAGCTTTTGCATGCATATGAGGTGATTGAAAATACTGTGGCTTCTGTCAGGCATACCTTAGTTTTCAAGGTGACATCTTTGCTTTTCAAGACCTTAAAGAGGTCTTTTGCAGCAGCTTTCACCTATGCTATATGTCCTTTGATTTCTTACTGCTGCTTCCATGGGCATTAATTGTGGATCCAAGTAAAATAAACTCCTTGACAACTTTGACTTTTCTCCATTCATCATGGTGTTGCTTATTGGTCTAGTTGTGAGGATTTTTGTTTTCTTTATGTTGAGGTGTAATGCATACTGAAGTCTGTGGTCTTTGATCTTCATCAGTAAGTGTTTCAAGTCCTCTTCACTTTCAATAAGCAAGGTTGTGTCAACTGCATATTGCAGATTGTTAATGAGTCTTCCTCCAATCTTCATATAGTCTGGCTTTTCAAATTATTTGCTCAGCATGCAGATTAAATAAGCATGGTGGAAAGATACAACCCTGAGCATGCTTTTCCTGATTTTAAACATGCAGTATCCCCTTGGTCTGTTTGAACAATTGCCTCTTGGTCTGTGTACAGGTTCCACATGAGCACAATTAAGTGTTCTGGAATACTCATTCTTTGCAATATCATCCATAAGTTGTTATGATCCATACAATGAAATGCCTTTGCACAGGCAACAAAACACAGGTAAAAGGAGGAAGACCCTCAACTAGATGGATTGACACGGTGGCTGCAACAACGGGCTCAAGCATAATCACCTTTGTGAGGATGGTGCAGGACTGGGCAGTCTTCTGTTCTGTTATACATAGGGTCGCTGTCAGTGGGAACTGACTCGAAGGCACTTAACAACAACAACAACAAACATCTGTCTGGTATTCTCTGCTTTCATCTAAGATTAATCTGATGTCAGCAATGATATCCCTCATTCTACGTTCTCTTTTGAATCCAACTTGAATTTCTGGCAGTTCCCTGGGGATATGCCGCTGCAACCTTTTCAAAATTGTCTTCAGCAAAATCTTCCTGCTTGTAATATTAATGATATTGTTCCGTAGTAGGGAAGGGAAAATTCTAAATCAACTGAATTAAAGAGAACGAAGGATGAAAGGATTAGGAAACTGAATAATATGCAACTATTTCAAGGAGTTTTGCTGTAGAACAGAGATATGTAGTGGAAATCAGACAATATCGAGAAAATTTTTATTTTTTTATGGGGATATTACAACATGTTTATTTTCTCTGCAGAACAATCCAGCCAATTGTGAAATAAATTAACAGTGCAAGAGAGTGATGAAGCCAATTAATAGAGTAATGATTTTGAAAGGGAAAAAAGATTTGAGATTCAGTTCACAGTGTATAAATTGGACTTTAAAAGGAGGCTGGCCTTTTTACTCATAAGATGGTTCTCAATGCCACCAAGTGCAATACCTATATTTGTAATAAATATTTGCCAACCTGTCCTTTTCTATCCAAAAATTAAATTCCTATGAAATATAGAATCTTCACTTTTTATTTCAAAAATACCAGCATAAAGCCCTAATTACTATTATAAAAAATGAAAATAATTTATAAAAAATAATTTTATTTTAATTTCTAGGACATGACTGCTCTAGGATACCTGATGAAGCAATTAAATGATTTCACTGACAGGAAGAATCCATGTTAATATAACAGGTACAAATACGGATTGGCACATGTGTGTTACATTTAGATTCAAATGCCTCAAACATGATGAATTTTACTGTTGTGGTGACTTGTTTTTTTAAAAACGATGAACAGCTCTGGGTAAATTTCTGAACAAATCAAAGTAGAATCTTTCCTCAAGAATATATACTTAGTGAAATTCAAGGTAAATTCAGTGTACATTAAAGCTGGGTTAATTTTTTTTTTTTTAGGTTTACCTCGAAGAAGAAGAATTATGTTCTAGACATAGGTAATTATAAACAGGTTTTATATATACATATATATATACACACACACACATACACATGACAAACACCTGATAGCTTTTTATTTTGATTGTGTTTTGAATCCCCTTACAAATGTACAGAATGAATAATAAAAGAACTCAATGGCCTTAGAGAATATCTCTTATTCTAGGAGCCTCTCTATTAACACTTTGCCTTTTGATATTAACATTTAATTTTGTGTTGCCATCCTGTTACCCATTTTTATGTAAATAATGGCTGCCCTCTGGTACTCAACGTGTTATAAAAATGCACACTTGGGAGCACATGTATTTACTAATTAGAAAGAGAGGCTTTGCAATAACAGTAAAGAACACAATTCACGACGGTTGTTTTCCCACTTATGGCTCTTGCTTACATTTAAAAATGTTATCCTTTGTTCAGCCAAAGTCTACTTTAAAAAATTTTTTTTTTACAAAGACACTAGAGATGCTTTGAAAAAAACTTAGTAACAGGTTTCTCAGTGGATATAAATGACAGATTCTTAGAGCTGAATAAGTCTAATATATATTTGAATTTAGACATTTTGCTACCAAAGTTTATATCCAGGAAAACTAAAGATATTTTTTGGTGTTGTTTTTATTATTGATGTGTAGGAGGTTTGTAGTTTGTATTTATTAATAACATTAATAGAAATTAATTTAAAGAATAGCTCTCATAATACTTAAGGCATTCTTTAGGAGTTTTAGTTTCCAGTGGACTTTGAATTATTTTCTGCTGTAAAAAGAATAAAGTATATCTCATTTTTTATTAATTTTTGGCCCAACACAGAATAATGATATTGTCAATTTTTTTACTTCTGTGTTCGAACAGATTTGAGATTAACAAGTTAGGATTTCTTTAACATTTATAGATGATGCATTGTGTTGTTGAAAAAAAAATAAACAAACGTTTCTTAGAGCATCTTTTTATTGGTGACTTAGCCCTGGTGGTGCAGTGGTTAAGAGCTGCAGCTGCTAACCAAAAGGTCAGAAGTTCGAATCCACCAGGCACTACTTAGAAACCCTTTGGGGCAGTTTTACTCTGTCATATAGGGTCACTATGAGTCAGAATCGACTTGATGACAATGAGTTTTTGGAGATGGAGTGAACTATCTTTAAAATTGGTAATGTGCTATTAATAATCAATATTGTGAGCTTTTTAAATGGATGTTTGGAACAATTTTTTTTTTTCCTCATCTAGCAAATAAAACCAGAACAAATGTGGATAGATTATTTAGTTCATTATAATTACTGTCACATTTGGACATTTTATGTGTGTGCATTTCTGATAGTTCTAAAAATACAAATAAATTACATTTTTCTGATAAAAATAAAACATATTCTCAGGTTTTAAAAAAACAAAAGAGAACACAGAGATATAAATTTTATAGGAAAAATTGCCCACAAACCCATCGCTCAAAGATAATTACTTTCAATTATTTGTTATGTATCCACCAAGACTTTCTTCTATATAAAGATTTGTATGTATATGTATAAGATCAAGTATCCATAATGTCTTATCATCTGATTGTTTTAACTTAACATTTTGTTGTGAATATTTTTAGGTTAATAGAGTTGTCATTACCCGTATAATGACTACGTAGCTTTGTATTATGTTACAGTATCATAATTTTCTTTAATCAAGATGTTCCCAACTAATATTTTAGTTGATGTTGCTTTTTTATTCCATAAATAATATTGTTAAAAATATTTTTGTGCAACTTTGCATTTTTCCAATTATTATTGTTTGCATAAATCTCTATTGGTGAAACTGCTAAGTCAAAGGGTATGTACATTTATAATTTTTATGCATATTGCCCTCCAGAAAGGTCAGATAAATTTTCACACTGGCCAATAGGATATGAGAGTGCTTATTTCCAAGTACTTTCACCAATTACAGTGAGTAAAAGTGTCAATCTGGAGAAATGGCATCAATTTTTTTTTTAACTTACATGTTTTATTAGTGATGATTGCAAATATCTTTTCATATGTATACTGTAGCTTTATAGAGCTTTTAAAAACAATATTTTATCTACCATATGACATAGCTTTCCTAGTTTTCTTTTTATTGTAGCATAATTCTTTTTTTTTAATGTTTTTATTGTGCTTTAAGTGAAGGTTTACAGAACAAATAGTTTCTCATTAAACATTCAGTACCCATATTGTTTTATGACATTGGTTAACAACCCCACGACATGTCAACACTCTCCCTTCTCGATCTTGGAGGACCTTTTTTTTTTCTTGGTGAAAATATACATAGCCAAAGATACACCATTTCGAAGATTTCTACATGTACAATTCAGTGACATAGATTACGTTCTTCCAGTTATGCTGCTATTCTCACCATCCTTTTCCAAATTATTCCATTACCATTGTTTTCAACTCACTGTCCCTTAGGCTTCCCATGAAACCTTTTGAGTTGCTATTGTCAATTTGATCTCACACAATTTTTTTTTTTTTTTGTACTTTAGATGAAGGTTTACAGAACAAAGTAGTTTCTCATTAAACAGCACACATATTGCCCTATGACAATGGTTAACAACCCCAAGACCTGTCATCACTGTCCTTTCTCAGTCTTGGGTTCCCAGTCACCTCCTGGACTGCTGTGGCTCATTAGTCCCATTTTGTTTTATGCAGCTGTACCATCCACAGCTGAATGGTGAATCTCGGAATGACTTCACTGCTGAGCTAAAAGTGTGTCCGGGAGCCATACTTCCAGGTTTTCTCCAGTCTCTGTCAGGCCAGTAAATCTGGTCTTTTTTTGTGTGTTAGAATTTTGTTCTACATCCTTCTCCAGCTCTGTCCAGGACCCTGTGTTGTGATCCCGGTCAGAACAGTCGGTGGTGGTAGCCAGGCACTATCTAGCTTTACTGGACTCAGTCTGGTGGAGGCTATGGCAGCTGTGGTCCATTAGTCCTTTGGACTAATCTTTTCCTTGTATCCTGTTCTCTTCATTCTCCCTTGCTCCTGAAGGGGTGAGACCAGTGGAGTGTCTTAGATGGCTACTCACAGGCTTTTAAGACCCCAGACACAACTGGCAAAGGAAAGGTAGATTCTAGAACATTGTCTTTACAAACTATATCATGCCAATTGAGCTAGAAGTTCCCCAAGACCATGGTCCCCACAGCCCTCCACCCAGCAATTCAGTCCCTCAGGGTGTTTGGATGTGTCTGTGGAGCTTCCATGACCTCTCCTTGTACAAGTTGTGCTGGCTTCCCCAGTATCGTGTACTGTCTTACTCTTCACCAAAGTTACCACTTATCTATTGTCCATTTAGTATTTCCCCCCACCCCTCCCAACCCTCGTAACCAACAAAGATTGTTAGTTTTTGTGTGTAAACTTTTTCATGAGTTTTTACAGTAGAGGTCGGATACAATATTTGTCCTTTTGTGATTGACTTATTTCACTCAGCATAATGTCCTCCAGTTTCATCCATGTTATGAGATGCTTCACAGATTCATCATTCTTCTTTATCATTGCATAATACTCCATTGTGTGTATGTACTATAGTTTGTTTATCCATTCATCTGTTGATGGGCATCTAGGTTGATTCCATCTTTTTGCTGTTGTGAACAATGCTGTGACGAACGTGGGTGTGCATATATATATTTGTGTGATGGCTCTTATTTCTCTAGGACATATTCCTAGGAGTGGGATTGCTAGATCATATAGTATTCATCGTATATCATTTTCCAAAATGGTTGTATCATTACGCATTCCCACCAGCAGTGCATAAGAGTTCCGATCTCCCTGCAGCCTCTCCAAAATTTGTCATTTCCAGTGTTTCTGATTCGTGCCAGTAATGCCGGGGTGAGATGATATCTCACTGTGGTTTTAATTTGCGTTTCTCTAATGGCTAGTGATCGCGAGCATTTCCTCATGTGTCTGTTGGCCATTTGAATGTCTTCTTTGGTGAACTGTCCGTTCATTTCCTTAGCCCATTTTTTAATTGGATTATTTGTCTTTCTGTTGTAGAGGTGTTGAATTTTCTTATAGACTTTAGAGATTAGACCTTTGTCTGACTTGTAATGTCCAAAATTTTTTTCCCAGTCTGTAGGTTCTCTTTTTACTCTTTTGATGAAGTCTTTTGAAGAGCATAGGTGTTTGATTTTTAGAAGATCCCAGTTATCTAGTGTATCTTCTGGAGTTTGTGTGTTGTTGGTTATGGTTTGTATCCTGTTAATGCCATGTATTAGGGCCTCTAGCATTGATCCTATTTTTTTTTCTATGAACTTTATAGTTTTGGGCTTTATATTTAGGTCTTTGATCCATTTTCAATTAGTTTTTGTATACGGTGTGAGGTATGGTTCCTATTTCATTTTTTTGCAGATGGACATCCAGTTTTGCCAGCACCATTTGTTAAAAAGACTGTCTTTTCCCAATTTGTTGGACTTTGGGCCCTTGTCAAAGATCAGGTGACTGTAGGTGGATGGATTCACATCTGGGTTCTCAATTCTGTTCCATTAGTCAATGTATCTGTCGTTGTACCAGTACCAGGCTATTTTGACTACTGTAGCTGTATAGTAGATTCTGAAGTCAGGTAGTGTGATTCCATCTACTTTATTATTCTTCTTCCATAGTACTTTACTTCTTCGGGGCTTCTTCCCTTTGCATATAAAGTTAATGATTAGTTTTTCCATCTCTTTAAAGAATGTTGTTGGTGTTTGTATTAGGATTGCATTGTATTTGTAAATTGCTTTGGGTAGAATTGTAATTTGCACTATGTTGAGTCTACCTATCCATGAGAATGGTAAGTTTTTCCGTTTATGTAGATCTCCTTTGGTTTCTTGCAGGAGTGTTTTTTGGTTTTCTTTGTATAGGTCTTTTACACCCCTGGTCAGATTTATTCCTAAGTATTTTATTTTTTTAGGAGCTATTATAAATGGTATTATTTTCCTGATTTCCTTTTCATCGTTCTTTTTATTGGTGTATAGGAATCCAACTGATTTTCATATGTTTAAATTGTATCCTGCTACTCTACTGAATCTTTGTATTAGTTCCAGCAGTTTTCTAGAGGAGTCTTTAGGGTTTCTATGTATAGTATCATATCATCCACAAACAGGGAAGGTTTAACTTCTTCAATACCAGTTTGGATGCCCTTTATTTCTTTTTCTTGCCTTACTGCTCTAGCTAGAACTTGCAGCACAATGTTAAATAGGAGTGGTGATGAAGGGCATCTATGTCTTGTTCCGGTTCTCAAGGGGAATATTTTCAGCTTCTCTCCATTAAGAATGATGATGGCCATTGGTTTTGCATAGATGTCCTTTATTATGTTGAGAAATTTCCCTTCTGTACCTATTTTATTGAAAGTTTTTATCAGGAATGGGAGTTGGACTTTGTCAAATGCCTTTTCTGCATCAGTTGAGATGATCATGTGATTCTTTTCTTTCCTTTTATTTATGTGGTGGATTGTGTTGATTGAGTTTCTAATGTTGAATCATCCTTGCATACGTGGTATGAATCCTACTTGGTCGTGGTGTATTATTTTTTTGATATAATTCTGAATTCTATTAGCAAGAATTTTGTTGAGATTTTTTGCATCTATATTCATGAGAGATATTGGTCTGTACTTTTCTTTTTTTGTGGCATCTTTGCCTGGTTTTGGTATCAGGGTTATGCTGGCTTCATAGAATGAATTTGGAAGTGTCACTACATTTTCTATGTTCTGAAATACTTTGAGTAGTACTTGTACAGTCTCTTCTCTGAATGTTTGGTAGAATTCTCCAGTGAAGCCATCTGGGCCAGGGCTTTTTTTCGGTTGGGAATTTTTTTTATTACCTTTTCAATGTCTTCTCTTGTTATGGGTCTGTTCAGATTTTCAACATCACTTAGTGATAGTTTGAGTAGGAGGTGTTTTTCTAGGAACTTATCAATTTCCTCTAGGTTTTCTAATTTGTTGGAGTATAGTTTTTCATAATACACTGTTATGATCCTTTTTATTTCAGTTAGGTCTGTTGTAATGTCCCCCTTTTCATTTCTTATTTGGGTTATTTGCAACCTCTTCTGTTTTTTCTTTTTTCTTTTGTCAGTCTGGCCAGTAATTTGTCTATTCTTTCAAAGAACCAACTTTTGGTTTTGTTGATTCTTTCTTTTTTTTTTTTTCTATTCTCTATTTTATTTATTTTTGCTCTGATCTTTATTATTTCCTTTCTTCTGGTTGCTGTGGGCTTTTTTTTTTTTGCTGTTCTCTTTCTATTTGTTTGAGTGGTGTAGTTAATGTTTTGAATTTGTCCCTTTCTTCTTTTTTGATGTGTGCATCTATCGCTATAAATTGTCCTCAGAATGCCTTTCCTGTGTCCCAAATGTTTTGGTATGATGTGTTTTCATTCTTGTTTCATTCTAGGAATTTTTTGATTCCATCTATGATTTCTTCTATTATCCTGTGGTTTGTAAGCAGGGTGATATTCAGTTTCCAAGTAGGTGATTTTTTTTTTTTCTTGCTCTTTCTTTTGTTAATTTTTACCTTGATGGTGTCGTGCTCAGAGAAGATACTTTGTGTTATCTTAGCGTTTTGGTTCTTGTTGAGGATTGCTCTGTGGCCTAAGATGTGGTCTATTCTGGACAGCATTCCATGTTCATTGGAAAAGAATGTGTACTTTGCAGCTGTTGGTTGCAGTGTTCTATATAGGTCTATGAGGTCAAGTTGGCGGATTGTGCCCTTTATGTCTTCTGTATCTTTGTTGTGTTTCTTTTTAGCTGTTCTGTACTTTACCGAGAGTGATGTTTTGAAGTCTCCTATTATACTGTGGAACTGTCAATTTCAATTTTCAGTGCTGTTAGAGTTGTTTTATGTATTTTGCAGCCCTGTCATTGGGTGCATAGATGTTTATTATGGTTATGTCTTCATGATAAATCATCTCCTTAATCATTATATAGTGTCCTTCTTTGTCTTTTATGGTGGATTTTGTTCTAAAGTCCATTTTAACTGAGATTAGTACTGCCATTCCTGCTCTTTTTTGGTAGTTGTTTGCTTGATATATTTTTTCCCAACCTTTGATTTTTAATAAATTTACATCTTTGTTTCTAACGTGTGTCTCCTGTAGACAGCATATTGATGGATCCTGTTGTTTTATCCATTCTGTCACTCTTCATCTCTGTATGAGTGTATTTAGGCCATTGATATTCAGTGTAATTATTGATAGATGTGTGTTTATTGTTATTTTGTGGTGCTTTTTTTTTGTGGTGCTGACGTTTTCTTTGTTCTTCTTACTCTCCTGTGCTGAATTACTTTTGTTTGTGGATTTTTTTTCATTTCTTTTGTTTTTGTAGGTTTTGTTTTTACTGAGACTTTACGTTTTTCCTCTTTATGTTGATGAGTAGGTTTGTTAAATTTCTTTGTGATTACCATGAATTTTACCCTTATCTTTCTAAGTTTGAAGCAGTCTGTTATTACTTGGTATTATCTTGCTTTCCTCTCCATTAGAAGCTTCTATACCTACACCATTTATTCCCTCTTTTATTGTTCTGATGTGGTTGTCTTTTACAGATTAATTTCTCTGATTCCCTGTTGTATTTCTTTTGGTTTTGGATAATCGTTGAGAGTGCATTTCCTAGACTCGTATCTAATGGTACGAATCTGCATCCTAGATTCAGCCTGGGATCTGATGTTGTTTGTTCTCAAATCAAAAGACTCTGTTTAACAATTCTTGTAAGTTTTGTTTTGTTTTTACATAGTCCCTTAATTTCTATTTATTTGGAAATATCCTAATTTCACCATCATATCTGAATGAGAGTTTTTCAGGTAATATTATTCTTGGCTGGCATTTTTTTTTCTTTCAAGGTTTTGTATATGTCATCCCATTGCCTTCTTGCCTGCATGGTTTCTGCTGAATAATCCAAGCTTAGTCTTATTCTTTCTCCTCTCTATGTGACTTCTTGTTTTTTCTTGAGCTGCTCTCAGGATTCTTTATTTGTCTTTAGTTTTGACAAGTGTGATTATGATATGCTTGTTTATTTTCTTTTGGGGTCTGTCCTATATGGAGTTCATTGAGCTTCTTTTATGGCCAGCTTTTCATCTTTCATGATACTGGGGAAGTTTTTTGTCAGCAGTTCTTTAATGATCCTCTCTGTATTTTCTGTTTTCTCCCCCTGTTCTGGAACTCTGATCACTCGAAAATTTTTGCTTTTGATTGTATCCCACATAATTCTCAGTGTCTCTTAACTTTTCTTTGTTCTTTTTTCTGGTTTTTCCTCAAACAGAGTTGTATCCAAGTGTTTGTCTTCACTGACCCTGTCTTCACCATTTCAAACCTGGTCCTTAGCCCTTCTATGTTGCTGTCCATTTCTGAACTCTTGTTGTTTATCTTTATCTTTTGGATTTCTAACTGTTGTTTTTGTATGATTTGTAGTTGTAAATTTATTTTGGCATTTTGTTCCTGCATTATTTTCCTGAATTCTTCCATTTTTTTGTCTTTATTTTCCATGAATTTGTCTTCCTTTTCCATGAATTTGTCTATTTTTTCCTCATTTTTGTCTGCTTTTTGCTTCAACTCTTGGATAGCTCTGAATATTAGAAATTTGAATTTCCTATCAGGTAGTTCTAGTGCTTTTTCTTCTACTGGAAAGTCATCTGGTGTTTTATTTTGGATGTCTACTGGAACCATCCTGTCCTGTTTTTGTAAATATTTTGATATCGTCTGCTGTCTTCAGGGCCCTTGGTAGATATTTTCCTCGTTTATTGATTGTAGATTTGTTTTTTGTTTTTTTTTTGTCTTGCCTTTTTGTTTTATTTGACTATGTTTGAGCAGGCTGGTTGTGTGTTCTTTGTTGCTCGTCTGTATGCATGATGCTTTTCACCTCCTTCTCCAATTGGCAGGGTCAATCACTCAGATATGGTACAGCAGGGTGGTCTAGCTGAAGAGGAGTTACTGGGATGCATTGTTTTTGGCACTACAGCAACCGGGGGGGCTGGTTATCAGTGCAGGGCAGGTTCCTGTAGGCCATGCCTTGGCTGCTTGATGGTGTGATGTTCAGCACACAGTGCAGGTAAGCAACAGGGAGTCAGGAAATTGTGATATGTGTAGCTGAGATGGGTATGGGAGAGAGGAGAGAGGAACAGGGGTCAAAAACATACAAACAAACAAAAAAGAGTGCTAAGGGAGCTTGCTGTTAGAGTAGAGAGATGAGAGACTATGAAATGGAGAAAATCAAAAAGAAGAAAAAGAGAAAAGAACAGAAAAAATTGAATAAATAAAAATTATAAATAAAAAAGAAAAGCAAAACTCCAGAGATCCCACTGGTATGGCTGCGAGGTCTGGGGAAGTTGCTTACAGGCCGTGAAGTACAGCCTGACTAGAAGGGGTAGAGGTGTCACTCAGCATCAGGTATTCAGGGGACAGGAAGAGAAGGAAAGTATAGAGAGATAAGAAACTGAATAATGAAGAAAGACAAAAAGGGAATAAGAGGGAAAAGAAAGCAAAACAAATGAATAATAAAAAAGAACAAGAAAAACTCCTGAAAAAACAGAAAATAAGAAAAAAGAAAAGCCCTCAGTGATCCTTCTGCGCATCTGCGCAAACTGAGGGGATAGGTCCTAATCCGTGCAGTACTGCCCGACTAGAACAGGCTAGCAATTCAAGAAAAGAAAAAGAAAACAAACAAGGAATTCAAAACAAACAAAAAAAATCCCAGGATCCCACCAGCATGGCGGCACGGGCCAGGATGCAGTTTCACATTCAAGCTGCTTTTCACAGCCTTTCAGGAAGAAGCAAAGATGGCAGATGGAGCCAGGTATTTGAGAGAAATGAAGGGGAGCTCGTGAGAGATAAGGAAGAAATGTAAAGAAGCGGAAAAAGATCAACACCAGCAGCCAACAAATGGCACTTAGGGAGTCAGCTAGTGCGGGTGAGTGGAATCCAAGCGACACCAGTGTGAAGCTGGTGCTTTCTGGCCAAGAGACTGTGGCTGCAGGAAGCAGAGGAGGCTGAGTGGGGTGAAGAAGGGTGGGGGGGGTAGGAAAGTGTATATCGTTGGTTACTGGTTGTTCTGTCTCTTGCTGGAAGTTCTGTGAAGCTGCTTTCTTGTACCCCATGTTCGCCGATCTGTGATAGGAGTCCAAGATCCATGCCACGTTAGCTGATAAGGGACCTTATTCCATTTGGTGCTTGGCTGAGTTATCTCTCATTGGATGCTTAGGGTTTCAGGATTGCCCTTTTCTCTGTTTGGCCTAGTTTTTTGGATCTTTGCTGTAGAGGGCTGGCATGGTGCTTCTGTCTATAGTGCCACATTGCAAGGAAGCCCCAGTTGTTTTTTGTTTTTTTTTTCATCATATTGCTTATAGTGGCAGGTGTTATTATTTGCATAGTGAAATTTTAGATTTTTATGAATTACTAAATTAATTTTTATGTTTTAAAGTACAAACGAATATGTCCTCCATTCCTCCCATGGGTGAATTTTTTCCCTTTCTTTACTACTTTATCGTATATTCAAAATCCAAAAGATTCTTCTGTCCTAGTCATCTACTGCTACTGTAACAGAAATAGCACAAGTAGATGGCTTTAACAAAGAGAAATTTATTTCCTCACAGTTAAAGTAGGCTAAAAGTCCAAATTCAGGGCATCAGCTCCAGGGGAAAACTTTTTCTCTCCGTCAGCCTTCTCCTCAGTGTTCCCCTGGACTAGGAGCTTCTCTGCGCAGGGATCCAGGTCCAAAGGACGTGCTCTGCTCCTGGAACTGCTTTCTTGATGGTTTGAGGTCCCCAACTTTCTGCTTGCTTCCCTCTCCTTTTATCTCTTAAGAGATAAAAGGTGGTGCAGGCCACACCCCAGGGAAACTCCCTTTACATTGGATCAGGGATGTGACCTGGCTAAAGGTGGTGTTACAATCCCAGCCTAATCATCTTTAACGTAAAATTACAGTCACAAAATAGAGGATAACCACAAAACACTGGGAATCATGACCTAGCCAAATTGATACACACATTTTTGGGGGGACACAATTCAATCCATGACACCCCAGTTTTTTTTTATCAATATTGCTTATAGTGGCAGGTGTTATTGTTTGAATAGCGAAATTTTAGATTTTTATGAATTACTAAATTAATTTTTATGTTTTAAAGTACAAAAGAATATGTCCTCCATTCCTCCCAAGGGTGAATTTTTCCCCTTTCTTTACTACTTTAGTGTATATTCCAAATCCAAAAGATTCTTCTTCCCCAAACAAAGTAGTCTAGTATTTTGAGGTACCGTGAAAGTCAAGGAGAATATGCTCCTCTGCCTATATTATAATTGCTATAAAAATAATATAATTCACTTTCTCCACGATTAATTCCCTAGGGTAAGAAAGCTCTTCTAGCACTCCAAATGCCATTTTTATCTTTGTCCCATTCTCAAGATCTCTTGGATGTGAGTATTGATTAGGCATAGGTAGCTCCTATGTATGTACATTTCATAAATACAGTTTGTATTTTTTGTGACAGGAAAATTTCTTGACAAATATTATATCAGTTACTGAAGTTACTGAAACTTTATTTCTGAGAATATTATATTATGTCCTGGTGCAATTTTTCTTTTATAAATAAAAGACGCTTAAAATAACTATAATGTTATGATTGTATTTGTTCCTAAGCCTTTAACAATTTAAGCTGGGGGAAAAAAAGAGATAAGGCATTTCCTATATGGAAGATAGATGAATACTGTAACCTAAGGAAAGGAGAATTTTAAAAATAATAATAACTATTTTAAATTCATTAGTTAACTTTTCAAAAATATATATAAATATATATATAACATAATTCGTATTAAATGTAAATTTTAAAAGGGACTGTATTTGGAAATGAGGAGATTTTTACTCAGAAAATAAAATAATTTATTTTATATAAATTTACTTGTACTGAAGCAAACCTTGATCAAGAAAGAATGAACTAAGAATTTATTGTTCTGATTAATCATAATCATGCAATTTTACTAGAAGCAAATAATTTTTATGTTTCTACTTGAATTTCTTCATTACACAAATAAGAAAAACTCACATCCTTTTGACTGACCTTGGCACATGATTGTCAATAAAGTGTGAGTGCAGAATACAAATTTTTTTTTAGACACAGTAAAGCTAAAGAAACAAACAACCTCAAACTCACGTGTATCCTTTCTTACTTTAGAAAATATTCTTCTGGAGTAAATCAAATATGAGGAAATCATGTAATGTGAATCAGAGGAGCCAAGAGTGGAAAATGGTGAATGGAAGTCCCAAAATGATCAAAGCATAGAAGGTCTACAGAGTAGCAAGATCAGAATGGAATAGGAGAAAGAGGGGAAAAAGAAAAATAAATTGGTAGATGAACTGACAGTTTCTCATTTGAAAAACACTATGAATCAGAGCACCCACGCATCTGTCAGTTTGTTGTACTGTAAAGGGCTTGCAAATTGCTGAGATGCTGGAAGCTCTGCCACCAGTATTCGAACATCAGCAGGGTCACACATGGAAGACAGGTTTCAGCTGAGCTTCCAGACTAAGATAGACTAAGAAGAACCCAGAAGCCAACTTCTGAAAAGAATTAGCCAGTGAAAACCTTATGAATACCAGTGGAACATTGTCTGATATAGTGCCAGAAGATGAGCTCCTCAGGATGGAAGTCCCTCAAAAGATGAATGGGGAGGAGCTGCCTCCTCAAAGTTGAGTTCACCTTAATGATGTGCATGGAGTCAAGCTTTTGGGGCCTTCATTTGCTGATGTGGCATGACTCAAAATGAGAAGAAATAGCTGCAAACATCTATTAATAATTGGAATGTGGATTGTATGAAATGTGAATTTAGGAAAATTGGAAATGGTCAGAAATGAAATGGAACGCATAAACATCCATATCCTAGGCATTAGTAAGCCGAAATGGACTAGTATTGGCCATTTTGAATCAGACAATCTTATGGTCTACTATGTCAGGAATGACATTCCTTGAAGAGGAATGGCGTTGCATTCATCATCAAAAAGAACATTTCAAGATCTATCCTGAAGTACAATGCTGTCAGTGATAGCATAATATCATAAGCCTACAAAGAAGACCAGTTAATACAACTATTATTCAAATTTACATACCAACCACTAAAGCCAAAGATGAAGAAATTAAAGATTTTTACCAAGTTTTGCAGTCTGAAATTGATTGGATATGCAATCAGGATGCATTGATAATTACTGGTGATCAGGTTGTGAAACTTGGAAACGAAGAATTAGTAGTTGGAAAATATGGCCCTGGTGATAGAAATGAGGCTGGAGATCACATGATAGAATTTTTCGAGACCGATGATTTCTCATTTGCATATACCTTTTTTCGACAACATAAATGGCAACTATACAAGTGCATCTCACCAGATGGAATGCACAGGAATCAAATCGACTACATCTGTGGAAAGAGATGATGGAAAAGCTCCATATCATCAGTTAGAACAAGGCCAGAGGCCAACGTTAGAACAGACCATCAATTGCTCATATGCAAGTTCATTTGAAGCTGAAGAAAATTAGAACAAGTTCACAAGAGCCAAAGTATGACCTTGAGTATATCCCACATGAATTTAGAGAACATCTCAAGAACACTAAACCACTGAAGACCAGACGACTTGTGGAATGACATCAAGGACATCATACATGATGAAAGCAAGAGGTCATTAGAAAGACAAGAGAGAAAGAAAAGACCAAAATGTATATCAGAAGAGACTCTGAAACTTGCTCTGGACTGTCAAGTAGATAAAGCAAATGGAAGAAATGAAGAAGTAAAAGAGCTAAACAGAAAATATCAAAGGGTGGCTCAAGAAGACAAAGTAAAGTATTATAATGACATGTGCAAAAACCTGGAGATAGAAAACCAAAAGGAAAGAACACGTTTGGCATTTCACAAGCGGAAAGAACTGAAGAAAAACTTCAAGCTTCGAGTTGCAATATTAAAGGCCTCTATGGGGAAAATATTAAAGGATGCAGAAAGCATCAAAAGAAGATGGAAGGAATACACAGAGTCACTATACCAAAAAGAATTGGTCGACTTTCAAATATTTCAGGAGATAGCATACGATTATGAACCAATGGTAGTGAAGGAGGAGGTTCGAGCTGCACTGATGGCATTGGCGAAAAACAAGGCTCCAGGAATTGACAGAATACCAACTGAGATGTTTCAACAATCGTATGCAGCACTGAAAGCGCTCACTCATCTATACCAACAAATTTGGAAGACAACTACCTGGACAACCGACTGGAAGAGAACCAAACAAAGATGATCCAACTGAATGCAAAAATTTTCAAACAATATCATTAATATCACATGCAAGTAAAATTTTGTTGAAGATCATTCAAAAGCAGCTGCAGCAGTATGTCGACAGGGAACTGCCAGAAATTGAAGCCAGATTCAGAAGACAACATGGAACCAGGGATATCATCGCTGATGTCAGATGGATCCTAGCTGAAAGCAGAGAATACCACAAGGATGTTTAACGGTGTTTTGTTGACTATGCAAAGGCATTCAACTGTGTGGATCATGACAAATTACAGATAACATTGTGAAGAATGGGAACTTCAGAACACTTAATTGTGCTTGTGAGGAACATGTACCTAGATCAAGAGGCAGTCATTTGAACAGAACAAGGATACTATGTGGTTTGAAGTCAGGAAATCTGTGCGTCAGAGTTGTATTCTTTCACCATACGTACTCAAACTGTATGCTGAGCAAATAATCAGCAAAGCTGGACTATATGAAGAAGAATGAAGGAAGGCATCAGGATTGAAGGAAGACTCATTACCAACCTGCGATATGCAGATGACACAACCTTGCTTGCTGAAAGTGAAGAGGACTTGAAGCACTTACTGATGAAGCTCAAAGACCACAGCCTTCAGTATGGATTATACCTCAACATAAAGAAAACAAAAATCCACACAACTGGACCAATAAGCAACATCATGATAAACAGAGAAAAGACTGAAATTTTCAAGGATTTCATTTTATTTCGATCCACAATCAACACCTATGGAAGTAGCAGTCAAGAAATCAAAGGACATATTGTATTGGGGAAATGTGCTACAAAAGGCCTCTTTATTTATTTATTTTTTCTTTTTTATATTTTATTGTACATCAGGTGAAGGCTTACAGAACAAATAGTTTCTCATGAAACAGTAGTACACATGTTCTTTTATGACATTCCTTAACAACCCCACAACATATTAACCCTCTAAATTCTCAACCATTTTTTTTTTTTTTTTGGTGAAAGTACACATAGCCAAAGATACCCCATTCCAAAAATTTCTACATACACAGTTCCGTGACATTGACTACGCTCTTCCAATTGTGCTGTTATTCTCACTTAAGATGAAGTCTTACAGAACAAAATAGTTTCTCATTTAACGGTTACTACACATGTTGCCCTATGACAATGGTTAACAATCTCACAACACATCAACAATATCCTTACTCAACCTTGGGTTCCCTATCACCAGCTTCCTTGTCCCCTTCTGCCTTCTGGCCCTTGTCACTGGACTCCTGTACCTCGTTAGTCTCATTTGGTATTATGGGGCTGTCCACTCCCAGGCTGAACGGTGGACCTCGGAGGTAACTTCACCACTGAGCTAAATGTGTGTCTGGGAGCAATACTCTCGAGGTTTCTCCAGTCTCCATTAGGCCAGTAAATCTGATCTTTTTTTTGTGAGTTAGAATTGTGCTCTACATCCTTTTCCAGCTCTGTCCAGAACCCTCTGTTGTGATCCTGGTCAGAGCAGTCAGTGGTGGTAGCCAGGCACCATCTAGCTGTACTGGACTCAGTCCGGTGGAGGCCTTGGTAGCTGTGGACAATTAGTCCTTTGGACTAATCTTTTCGTTGTATCCTGTTCTCTTCATTCTCCCTTGCTCCCGAAGGGATGAGACCAGTGGATTATTTTAGATGGCCGCTCACAGGCTTTTAAGACCCCAGACACTACTCACCAAGGTAGAATGTAGAGCATTGTCTTTATAAGCTGTGTCATGCCAATTGAGCTAGATGTTCCCCGAGACCATGGTCCCCACAGCCCTCCGCCCAGCGATTCAGTCCTTCAGGGAGTTTGGATATGTCTATGGGGCTTCCATGACCTTCCCTTGTACAGGTTGTGCTAGTTTCCCCTGTATTGTGTACTGTCTCACCTTTCACCCAAGATACCACTTATCTATTGCCTATTTAGTATTTCTCCCCCACCCCTCCCATCTCTGGTAACCAACAAAGATTGTTACATTTTGTGTGTGAACTTTTTCACGGGTTTTTACAATAGAGGTCTCATACAATATTTGTCCTTTTGTGATTGACTTATTTCACTCAGCATAATGTCCTCCAGTTTCATCCATGTTATGAGATGCTTCACAGATTCATTGTTGTTCTTTCTCGTTGCATAGCACTCCATTGTGTGTATGTACCATAGTTTATTTATCCATTCATCTGTTGATGGGCATCTAGGTTGTTTCCATCGTTTTTCTATTGTGAAAAATGCTGCTATGAACATAAGTTTCCATATGTCTATGTGAGTGACGACACTTATTTCTCTAGGATATACTACTAGGAGTGGGATTGCTGGATCGAACGGTATGTCTATTTCTAGCTTTCTGAGGAAGTGCCATATCATTTTCCAAAATGGTTGTATCATTTTGCATTCCCTCCAGCAGTGCATAAGAGTTCCCATCTCCCTGCAGCCCTTCCAACATTTGTTATTTCCAGTGTTTTTCATTTGTTCCAGTAATGCCGGGCTGAGATGGTATCTCACTGTGGTTTTAATTTGCATTTCTCTAATGGCTAGTGATCGCGAGCATTTCCTCATGTGTCTATTGGCCATTTGAATGTCTTCTTTGGTGAAGTGTCTGTTCATTTCCTTTGCCCATTTTTTAAAAGGATTATTTGTCTTTTTATTGTAGAGGTGTTGGATTTTCTTGTAGATTATGGAGATGAGACCTTTGTCTGACTTGCACTGTCCAAAATTTTTTTCCCAGTCTGTAGGTTCTCTTTTTACTCTTTTGGTGAAGTCTTTTGAAGAGCATAGGTGTTTGATTTTTAGAAGATCCCAGTTATCTAGCTTAACTGTTGGGTTTTGTGCATTGATGGTTATGGTTTGTATCCTGTTAATGCCATGCATTAAGGCCTGAAGTGTTGGTCCTATTTTTTCTTCAATGAACTTTATAGTTTTAGGCTTTATATTCAGGTCTTTGAACCATTTTGAAGTAGTTTTTGTATACGGTGTGAGGTATGGGTCCTGTTTCATTTTTTTTCAGATGGATATCCAGTTTTGCCAGCACCATTTGTTAAAAAGACTGGCTTTTCCCCATTTGATGGACTTTGGGCCCTTGTCAAAGATCAGGTGACCGTAGGTGGATGGATTTACATCTGGGTTCTCAATTCTGTTCCATTGGTCAATGTATCTGTCGTTGTACCAGTACCAGGCTGTTTTGACTACTGTAGCTGTATAGTAGGGTCTAAAGTCAGGTAGTGTGAGTCCTCCAACTTTATTCTTCTTCTTCAGTAGTGCTTTACTTATTCGGGGCTTCTTCCCTTTCCATATAAAGTTAATGATTAGTTTTTCCATCTCTTTGAAGAATGTTGTTGGTATTTGGATCAGGATTGCATTGTATTTGTAAATTGCTTTGGGTAGAATTGACATTTTCACAATGTTGAGTCTGCCTATCCATGAGCATGGTATATTTTTCCATTTATGTAGATCCCTTTGGGTTTCATGCAGTAGTGTTTTGTAGTTTTCTTTGTATAGGTATTTTACATCACTGGTCAGATTTATTCCTAAGTATTTTATCTTTTTAGGGACTATTGAAAATGGTATTGTTTTCCTGATTTCCATTTCATCGTTCTCCTTACTGGTGTATAGGAATCCAACAGATTTTTGAATGTTTATCTTGTATCCTGCTACTCTGCTGAATCTTTCTATTAGTTCCAGTAGATTTGTCATGGAGTCTTTAGGGTTTTCTATGTATAGTATCGTATCTTCTGCAAACAGGAACAGTTTAACTTCTTTATTACCAATTTGGATGCCCTTTATTTCTTTTTCTTGCCTTGTTGCTCTAGCTAGAACTTCCAGCACAATGTTATATAGGAGTGGTGATAAAGGGCATCCTTGTCTTGTTCCTGTTTTCAAGGGGAATGTTTTCAGCCTCTCTCCATTAAGAATGATGTTGGCCGTTGGTTTTGCATAGACACCCTTTATTATGTTGAGAAATTTCCCTTCTATACCTATTTGATTGAGAGTTTTTATCAGGAATGGGTGTTGGACTTCGTCAAATGTCTTTTCTGCATCAATTGAGATGATCATGTGATTCTTTTCTTTCCTTTTATTTATGTGGTGGATTATATTGATTGATTTTCTAATGTTGAACCATCCTTGCATACCTGGTATGAATCCTACTTGCTTGTGGTGTATTATTTTTATGATATGATGCTGACTTCTATTGGCTAGAATTTTATTCAGAATTTTTGCATCTATGTTCATGAGAGATATTGGTCTGTAATTTTCTTTTTTTGTGACGTCTTTGCCTGGTTTTGGTATCAGCATTATGCTGGCTTCAGAGAATGAATTTGGAAGTGTTGCTTCCTCTTCTATGCTCTGAAATAGCTTGAGTAGTACTGGTGCAAGCTCTTCTGTAAATGTTTTGTAGAATTCTCCAGTGAAGCCATCTGGGCCAGGGCTTTTTATGGTTGGGAGTTTTTTTTATTACCTTTTCAATCTCTTCTCTTGTTATGGGTCTGTTCAGATTTTCAACATCACTTTCTTATAGTTTGGGTAGGCCATGGGTTTCTAGAAATTTATCCATTTCCTCTAGGTTTTCAAATTTGTTGCAGTATAGTTTTTCATAATATTCTGTTATAATCCTTTTTATTTCAATTGGGTCTGTTGTAATGTCCCCCATTTCATTTCTTATTTGGGTTATTTGTGTCCTCTCCTCTTTTTCTTTTTTCAGTCAGGCCAGTGGTTTGTCGATTTTGTTGATTCTTTCAAAGAACCAACTTTTGGTTTTGTTGATTCTTTCTATTGTTTTTCTGTGCTCTATTTCATTTATTTCTGCTCTGATCTTTACTATTTCCTTTTTTCTGGTGGTTGTGGGCTTTTTTTGCTGTTCTCTTTCTATTTGTTTGAGTTATGTTGTTAATGTTTTGATTTTGTCCTTTTCTTCTCTTTTGATATGTGCATCTATTGCTATAAGTTGTCGTTTGAGGACAGCCTTTTCTGTGTCCCAAAGGTTTTGGTATGATGTGTTTTCATTCTCATTTGATTCTAGGAATTCTTTGATTCCATCTCTGATTTCTTCTATTACCCACTGATGTGTAAGCAGGGTATTATTCAGTTTCCATGTAGTCTATAGTTTTTCCTTGCTCTTTCTATTGTTAATTTCTACCTTGATGGCATTGTGGTCAGAGAAGATACTTTGAATTATCTCAAAGTTTTGGATCTTGTTGAGGATTGCTCTGTGGCCTAAGATGTGGTCTATTGTGGAGAACGTTCCATGTGCATTGGAAAAGAATGTGTACTTTGCAGTGGTTGGATGGAGTGTTCTATATATATCTATGAGGTCAAGTTGCCTGATTGTGCCCTTTAGGTCTTCTGTATCTTTGCTGAGTTTCTTCTTAGTTGTTCTGTCCTTACTGAAAGTGGTGTGTTGAAGTCTCCTACTATTATTGTGGAACTGTCAATTTCTCTTTTCAGTGCTGTTAGAGTTTGTTTTATGTATTTGGGAGCCCTGTCATTGGGTGCGTAGATGTTTATTATGGTTATGTCTTCATGATGGATCATCCCCTTAACCATTATATAGTGTCCTTCTTTGTATTTTATGGTAGATTTTGTTTTAAAGTCTATTTTATCTGAGATTAGAATTGCCACTCTTGGTCTTTTTTGGTAGTTGTTAGCTTGATATATTTTTTTCCAACCTTTGACTTTTAATAAATTCACATCTTTGTTTCTAAGGTGTGTCTCTTGTAGACAGCATATTGATGGATCCTGTTTTCTTATCCATTCTGTGACTCTCCGTCTTTTTATGGGTGCATTGAGTCCATTTACATTCAGTGTAATTATTGATAAATGTGAGTTTTTTGCTGTCATTTTGTAGTGCTTTTTTTTTTGTGGTGCTGAAGATTTTTTTGTTCTTCTTACTCTCTTGTGCTGAGTTACTTTTGTTTGTGGATTTTTTTTTTTCTTTTGTGTTTGTAGGTTTTGTTTTTGCCGAGACTTTGTTTTTCATTTTTATTTTTATGAGTTGGTTTGTTAACTTTTTTTGTGGTTACCATGAATTTTACCCTTATCTTTCTAAGTTTGAGGCCGTGTACCATTACTTGGTATCACCTTGCCTTCCTCTCCATTGGAATGTTCTATACCTATGCCGTTTACACCCTCTTTCATTGTTTTGACGGTGTTGTCATCCATCGATTAACTGCTCTGATTCCCTGTTGTATTTCTTTTGGTTTTGTATAGTCCTCAAGAGTTCATTTCCTAGAGTGGTATCTGTCTCATACGATCCTGTGTCCTAGGTTCTGCCTGTGAGCTGAAGCTGTTTGTCCTCAGATCGAAGAACTCCCTTTAATAATTCTTATGAGTTTGGTTTGACTTTTACATATTCCCTTAATTTCTGTTTATCTGGAAATGACCTAATTTCACCATTAAATCTGAATGAGAGTTTTGCAAGATATATTATTCTTGGCTGACAATTTTTTTCTTTCAAGATTTTATATATGTCATCCCACTGCCTTCTTGCCTGCATGATTTCTGCCAAATAATCTGAGCTTAGTCTTATTGTTTCTCCTCTGTGTGTGACTTCTTGTTTTTCACAAGCTGCTCTCAGGATTCTTTGTTTGTTTTTGGTTTGGGCGAGTGTGAATATGATATGCCTTGGTTGAGCTTCTTGGATGGCCAGCTTTTCATCTTTCATGATATTGGGGAAGTTTTCTGTCAGCAGTTCCTCAATGATCCTGTGTTTTCTGTTTTCTCCCCCTGTTCTGGAATGCCAATCACTCGTAAGTTTTTGCTTTTAATTGTGTCCCACATAACTCTCAGGGTCTCTTCATTTTTCTTTGTTCTTTTTTCTGAGTTTTCCTGAAACAGAGTTGTATCCAAGTGTTTGTCTTCAGTTCCACTGATCCTGTCTTCCACGGTTTCAAATCTGCTTCTCAGCCCTTCTATGAAATCATCCATTCCTGAAATCTTGTTGTTTATCTTTTGGATTTCTAATTTGTTGTTTTTGTATAATTTCTTGTTGTGAATTTATTTTGGCATTTTGTTCTTGCATCATCTTTCTGAATTCTTCCAATTTTTTGTCTGTATTTTCCATGAATTTGTCTATTTTTTTTCCTCATGTTTGTCAGCTTTTTGCCTCAGTTCTTGGAAAATTCCGAGTATTAGAGATTTGAATTCCCTATCAGGTACTTCTAGTGCATTTTCTTCCACAGGAGAGTCATTTGGTGTTTTAATTTGAACGCCTGCTGGAACCATCCTGCCATGTTTTTGTAAATGTTTTGATATTGTCTGCTGTTTTCTGGGCATTTCTTAGTTATTTTTCTCGTTTATAGATTGTAGATTTGTTTGTTTCGTCTGGGTAGTTTTGTCTCCCGCTGGACACTCCGTGAGGCTGCTTTCTTGTACCCTTTTTTGCTGGTCTCCAATAGGAGTCCAAGAGGGTGGATCCGTGCTGAGTTAGCTGGTAGGGGACCTCTGCATGAATCTCTCCTTGCTCCCCTTTCTCTGTCAGTTTTCTCACTCCATTTGGTGCTTGGCTGAGTTCTTTATCTCTTCATTTGATGTTTTAGGGTTTCAGGATTGTTGTATTCTCTGTTTGGCTTAGTTTTTCGGATCTTTGCTGTGGAGGGATGGCGTGGTGCTTCTCCCTAAAGCACCATTTTGCCAGAGAAGAGACCTCTTTAAAGTGTTCAAAAGCAAAGATGTCACCTTGAAGACTAAGGTGTGCCTGATCCAAACCATATATCGCCTCATATGCATGTGAAAGCTGGACAATGAATAAGGAAGACTGAAGAGGAATTAATACTTTTACATTATGGTGTTGGCAAAGAATATTGAATATACCATGGACTGCTAAAAGAAGGAACAAATCTATCTTGGAAGAATTATGTCCAGAATGCTCCTTAGAAGCAAGGAAAGGAGACTATGTCTCACATACTTTGGACATGTCATCAGGAGGGATCAGTCCCTGGAGAAGGACATCATACTTGGTAAAGTAGAGGGTCAGCAAAAAAGAGGAAGACCGTCAACAAGATGGATTGACACAGTGGCTGCAACAATGGGCTCAAGCGTAACAACAATTGTGAGGATGGCACAGGACCAGGCAGTATTTCTTTCTGTTGTACATAGGGTCACTATGAGTTGGAACTGACTCTATGGCACCTAACAACAACCACAACATGTATCAGAGAAGCATGTGGAAAAAAAAAATAATGGTAAGTATAGAGGCAATTGAACCATTGGGGGAAAATAATAGAAATCATTAACTTCTAGAAAAATAGAGTCATATAAGAAAACTAAACCCATTGCCATCAAGTTGATTCCAACTCATAGCAACCCTATAGTACAGAGTAGAACTGCTCCATAAGGTTTCCAAAGAGCTCCTGGTGGATTCACACTGCTGACCTTTTGGTTAGCAGCCGGACTCTTAACCACTACGCCACAAGGATTTCCATATAATGCATTACTTGGTTCCATTATAATGCATTACATGGTTCTTCGGTCCATAACATATTACTGACCGAAAGGAAATAAACCCTAATCGCTGGGAGAAGGGGGAATTAGTGTTGGAGAATTAACATAAGAAAGGTAAATTCTGACATGTCATAATAACTGTCTAATTGAAAAGTCTGCAATGGTTAATCAAAAATAGCAGTATGAGCTATTATTTATATTTAGGGATATAAGGTAAATAGCAAAAACAATATCTGGGACAATTAAATATAGTTGCCTGTGAGAAGCAGAATGTGCAAAGAAAAGGGCAGAGCATGACTTCTTTCTATTATGAGTCTTTTTGTACTATTTGTTTTTTAAAAACCCATATGCATGTATTGACTTGTTAAAAAATAATTTAAAATAATTTTTTAAAGTGAAAACTTTCAAAATTTATCTCAATACAGAAAATAGCATAAGTCTGCTGAAGAAAATGTTCCTCTGACAAGTAAAATTAGTTAACACAAATGTTATTTTTCTATAGAAGGTTAATGTTTTCCTGATTTCTTTTTCTGTCAGCCTTTAAACCCCAGTTCCCATAACTAACAGTTTGTTAGTACAATTTTGCCATTTTTTTAATCTTAAGGCAAGTTTGAAGGTGATATAATTTTAAGCCTCTAGAAAAACTAATTATGGAAGAGATGATATGGCTTTGAAAAGATACTGCAGAGTACTCAGCCACTAAACCAGCTTTGTTCTCTTTGACATCACCAGCTTTTATTTTCTTTTTTTCCTAATTTGACTGTCTTCTTTTAAACTACATTAATCAATATCAAGCTACTCTCACTTTTTATATTAAGCCTTATTATATGACAGTTAAGAACAACAATTCATTATAACCCTGGGTAGCACGTCAATCAATGAGTTGTATTCAAAAGGCAAAAACAATGTAAATTGGGCTTTGGATCCATTACCTCTGCTGTTGAAAAATTAAAAGTAAATCAAACAAACCAAAGAAGAAGACAATACAGCAAATATATGTGGTTATTTTTAGACCTTGGCAGTGAATAATACCTTTTCTTATAAATTTTATTTATTTTGTTTTTTTATTGAGAATATACACAGCGAAACATACACCAATTCAACAATTTCTTCATGTACGATTTAGTGACATTGATTACATTCTCTGAGTAGTGCAAACGTTCTTACCCTTCTTTTTGAGTTCTTCCCACATTAACATAAACTCACTGCCCCCTAAGGTTCATATCTAATCTTTGGGGTTACTGTTGTCACTTCTATCCTGTATAGATAGTTCTTAAAAGAGCATAATGCTCAAGGCGGACATTTTTCACTAGCTAAGCTAAAAAATTGTTTGATTTTAAGAAGACTTCAGGGCATAGTTTCAGTATAAGGTTTAAAGTCTATTTCAGGGCAATAGCTTCATGGGTTCATCCAATCTTCATGGCTCCAGGAAGTCTAGAGTCCATGAGAATTGGAAATTTTGTTCTATATTTTCTCCCTTTTGATCAGGATTCTTCTATGTAATCTTTGATCAAAATGTTCAGTAATGGTAGCCGGACATCATCCAGTTCTTCTGGTCTCATGGCAAAGGTGACAGTTGTTCTTGGAGGCAATTAGCCATGCATTCCATACACTCCTCCTATTCCTGACTCTCTTTCTTCCTTTGATGCTCCAGGTGAATAGAGACCAATTGTTGTGCCTTGGGTGGCTGCTTGCCAGCTTTTAAGATCCCAGGCACAATGCATTGAACTAGGAGGTAGAATAGAAGCACTAAACATGTTATTAGGCCAATTTACCAGGATGTCCCATGAAATCATGACCTTAAATTTCCAAACTGAAGGACTAAATCTCATGAGGTGTTTGGTTGTACATAAGCACCCTCAGCAACTACTCTTTTTTTTTTTTTTTTTTGGCATTGTTGTAAATATACCTATCACACAAATTTTGCCAACTCAACTTTTTACAGATGTACAACCTACTGACAGCAATTACAATAATTGGCTATGCAACCTTAGAATAATTCATTTTTAATGAAGCATACTAGCAGTACTTGAAGTACAAGTGAGGAAGCTATAAGACCAATCTAATGATTATTACATTTAAGAAAAAAAAAAAAGTTACCCCACTTGAGTTATCCAACTTAAATAAAAGTTTAAAAAGCTGGAGATATAGAAAACAGATGAAGAAATTCTGGGATCCGTTTGATGTGAAATCTGGTAGAAAATATAGAAGCAATGGAGAAAAGGCAATGTTTGAAGAAATAACAGTTGCTATCTCCTCAGAATTTATGGAAGGAAAAATCTTCAAATTGACTCTTTAGAAGCATGCTCAATACTTCGTCTAAAAAAGATGTATAAACCACACCCCCAAGCATCATTTCTTTAGGTCAAAGGGTTGAAAGTGGAAGCCAGACCTACTAGAATATTTATGCCAAGATTCTTTGTCTACTACCTTCTTCTCCAGCTTCTGCTATTACTCTCACTATACATAATATTTGTACTCTAGATCCAACCTACTTTCCTTTGCTCATCCCATTATCAGACCCTCATGCTACCAAACTTATTTTTCATTAAGTTCTCAATAACTGTATGTAAGTAATCAATAACTAATGATGCATGAATACTTACCAGAGAAAGGGGGAAATGTAACATTTGGCAAGCCTGTTAAAGAAAATATGAGATATTTTAGGTATGAAATAAATATATCAGGTGAAGAGCAGATTTAAGGGTTTCAAGAAATAGTCGAAATCCTGATTGGCTCATCTCACATGGTAAGTTATACATGAAAGTGCTAGTGTTAAATGAAATAATTTACATAGATTCAATTCAATTGTTATTGCTATTAGCTGCTGTTGAGTCAGTCCCCAACTCATGGCAACCCCATGGACAACCAGATCTGATCCTTGTGAGTCACAGGGTTTTCACTGGCTAGTTTGTAGAAGTAGTTCGCTAGGACTTTCTTCCTAGTCTGTCTTAGTCTGGAAGCTCTGCTGAAACCTCTTCAACATCATAGTTCACACAAGTTTCCACTAACAAAGGGGCAGTTGCTGTGCTTAAGGTGCATTGGCTGAGAATTGAATGAAGTCTCCCACATGATGGCAAGAATTATACCATTGAACTATAACTTCCCCACAGTTCAATTACCACTAGGTAATTTTCATGCAACTCTGAAAACTGTTTCCATTTAGATGTTCCAAAATATATAGGTATTTCAGGGATATGGTAGAAATTAATGGGTTTAATTTTGTGTACCCTAAGTGTTTCTTCTTTATTTTCCCCTGTATTTACCTACCTTTTGACTAAGCAAATTATTTATCTAAATGTCATTATAGAATTATATAGCAACAAGGTTGCATCTTTAAAAGAATTTTAGCTATCCATCTTTTACATTCATTAAGTTACCTTTCTGATAACTGTGTATGCATTTTGAATAAAAGAGAAATAGCAGTGAGCTAGGACTAGGAATTTTGCTTAGAAACTGACTTGAAAGGAATTACTTAGTCTTTTCTCTTGATAGAATGCAAATGTGGTAAAGAAACTGCAGTCAATGTAAAAATGTCACATTATGACATTAAACATTAACTCATCATTGCAGTAATGCATATATCTAATATTTAGCTCTTGGATAAAAATATTGTGCTACTATGCTATTGAATGATAAAAATCTATATGAGATTAATTAAACTATACAATTGCATATTAAAGTATATCATAAAATCTCTACATATGATCTAGTAATTATATAAGTAATATGTAAAATATTAACTCTCTTCTAATAATAGGCTACTTAAAATTTTATTTTAAAAAATTGTAGTCATTTTAAAAATCCATACTATGTATATATGTTTACTTCATAATCGGCAGTAACAATTTTATATAACCTTTTCCAAAACTTTCACTGAATAAATGCACATGTTAATGGAACAAATTCTTTCTGAGGAAATATGCGTGATGCTAGATAATAAAGCCTTTCATTTTTCAGCTGCGTTCAGTACTGACCTGACAGAGATATGATATAGGATCATCTATGCTGCTAACAAGAAACAAGATTTTGTACAAATTCTTATACAGATAACAGTGAGATGATGCAAAACATATGCATCTTTTATATTTTTTCTTATAATTTTTAAGGCTGTAAGAATGGAAAAGCAGATATAAATTACTCTTTCAAGATCTTATTCAGATTCTGTATCAATGGGATATATATTATAATTATATTCTGTCACCACATACTCTTCTAAAACTCAACATAGATATAAAAAACTGGAAACCATTTTTAATACTATATTATTCTTCCATTTTTTCACATATATTCAGTGCCTACAACACCTTTCTTATCTCTGTGTTCTCAAGTCTCAAGTGTGAATCATATTTGAAAAAATATACATGTTCATTTATATGTGTATTGAAGTTTCAAAAGTGATCTCATGGAAATGTATGCAAAATGTTATAGTAAGGAGAGTTTAAAATCAGAAAGAGCTTACATTGGATTTGTTTGAAAGATTTATCAGATTGAAAAAAGAGAGCCAGAAGTGAATATGCATTGAAGCCAGAAGAATGAGTACATAAAGTGTGAAGAGGCAAGAAAGGAAGTAAAGATTGTAAAAATTATTAGTGCTTAAAATTGCTAGAGCACAAAATGCATATACCATTGTGACAACATTGGGTTGTGCTCAGGTCATCATAGGTCTTATATGCCAGAGGTTAGGCTTTTATTTCAGAGAGATGGTAAAAACTATTCAAGATATTCAATCAGCAAAATCATATGATCAGTCTTTGAGTAAAATTACTGTGATGGTAGTATTGAGCCATGGCTTTCTATTCTTTGGAGTATGAGACTCTTTTTCATATTGAAAAATATTGTGATCGTGTTGCAGTGCCACAGAGTTCAGAATGATTTTCGTAAATGATGGGTCGAGGGGATGCAAGGCTGAAGGCATGCAGCCACTTAGAGCAGCACTTCTCAAGCCTTCATTTGTATGTGGATCACTGTGGGGACCTTCCTAATGCAGATTATGACTCTTAAGTTATGGGGTTCTGTATTTCTCACAGTCTTCAAGCTGATGCACATACTGCTAGTCCACACTTTGGGTAGCTATAATTTGAGATCAAATGCAAGAGTTTAGGGAAGGAATACATTACTGAACCAAGGTAGTGGCAATGTAAAAACTGCTATCCAATTCTGATGAGAGTTTTTGGTATTTCTCAGGCTAAGAACTAGAAAAAATTCTGTATAATAAATAGAAAAGAAGTCAAAGCCTGAATCCTACAGAATAGCATCTAACACTGCTACCAATTTTATGTAAATCTCAGACTTTTTCAAGATAATTTGTCTCAATTTTTTTCAGAGTGATGACCTTCAATTCAAACACATTAAACGTGTACTCTTGAGAGAAATTTTGAGTGATTTTAGAGTTCAAAATGTTTAGAAGATTTTTTTTTAATCTATATTCATTTTACTTTCTCACCTGTATTTAAAGAGAATTTCAGGATAATCTTTCTAAATCCCTAGTATCTTTTTACTTTTATCTCTCAAGACGAGTCAAAAGGAACATCTAACTATTGCTATTAACATTGATATGTAAATTTGGTCATACATATTTTATAGAGACATGTAAATGACTCAACTGAAGCAGATTTACCTGTTTATCCCTCGGATAGATGTGTGTACCCCTCTTAACAGCACACAACAATTGCAGACACCTGTTTAGCATAAGCAGCTTATTAAAATGCAGTAAAGAAGAGAGTATCTTTGTGAGAATTTTTCTTACAGGATTAATAATCCTGATGGAAAAACAATGGAACACAGATATGGGCCTTTTCACTGGTAAACTGTCTAGGCTTTTTCAGCTGTGTGAATTAATACAAAGGGCCTAATGGTTTCAAGGAGGTTAATGCCCACTGAAAGGGTTCGCATTACTAAAATAAAGTAGAATTAAAGATTTCTTTTTGACTTGAAAAAAAAAAATCCATGGAAAACAATATAGCATTTTCACTTTGGAATTACCTGAACTTTGGCAACTAAAAAAATAATAATAATAACAAAAATAAAAATTAAAAAAAATCTTAAAGTAAATATTTTCTTTTCTTTTTTTTTTCCACTATAAAACCTTTTGAGATTTATCTCACTGGATTTTGATCAGAAAAGAATTAAAGGAACTAAAACAAGAACTGATTCTTACATAAATCAGATCTTATTCTCAGCAACTGGCAATTACTTTAATTGTGGCTTAAATTAGTCTTTTCAAAATTTCAAAATACTTGTGGCATAGCTTCCAGCATCACAACAACATGCAAGTCAGCACAGTATGACAAACTGACAGATGTGTGGGGTTTCAAAATTTGGGTGTATCAAAATAAATGTAATGACAAGAGTAATTGTTACCCAAAGCAGGTCCTGCCTGGTGCTTCTGCTTGTCAATAAAGACAAACCTAGGTGAGGAAGGAGAAAGCGTTTATTGAAAGTGCGCAGGCAAGGAGCAAGGAGGCATATACCTCAAATCAAGTTCCCCGAGTAAAGGGAAGCAGAACCTTTTCTACTGTCCTTCAAAAGGAAGTACATACAAACATCATGGACTACATAGGTTATCATGGTGTGCAGGCACAGTAAGACAAATTGCGTTTTTTTCCTTTAGTATGTACAGAAAATGGCAGGTAAGTCCTGCCCTGGGCAGAGATCTTAATACTCAAGTAGGTCAATGAGGCTTAGGTTACTTTGGCACTTTTGAGGCTAGTAAACTGGATTTGACTGGTTTAAGGCAGGAACTGAACCACACTCAGCATTCAGGGTCTTTGAAGACAATAGACAGTAGGAGGTAGTTTCTATTTGATAATGGCTGAGCAGTTGCTGGCTGCTCTGGCTATCCTGCTCATGGATTTTTCTATATATTCTTAAAAATTGATATGGATCTAAGAAATGTAATATTGCTATCTATTTTACTTTAAGATCATCAACAACATTCACTAGAATCAAGTTTTGTTAATTCTCACTTTATAAAGTCAGTGAGTAATATATTTCCCTATTAACATATATATATAAACAGAAATCTTAAAAGAAAGTTTCAGCATACCAGTATGTTTCTTTTTTATGGTAAATTTAGAATAGGTCCTTTGAAGCTTTGCTTTGATAATTATATCTGCCTGGGCATTGAAAATCAGGGAAGATCAGACTATTTTGATGTCCTTGTCATCCTCTATGAGTAAATGGGGCTGCTGGTGCTGGAAAAACAAGTGGACGACTTTGAAATGAGTAAATGATTACTGGTTTCTTTGCAATGGCGTGTTGGATGTTGCTAACACTTGGGGTTATCTGATTATACAGGAGTGCATGCTTTTCATTGTCTTTGATCTATCTGCAACACAGTACAGATAGAAATTAACTTGTGGAAGGCTGATGGTGATGTAAATTGTTCTGGTTCACCGACAAGCAAATTAATTATGTCTGGTGGAGATGCAATTGATTCTCCCCATCCCAACCCACCCAGAGTAGAAGACACAATTCCAAGCACTACATTTTATTTTCTTTTGGATATTGACCAGTTTTACATATCTTAGCCAATTTATTTCAGCATTTCAGGATAAATCTATAACACCAGTTGCCATGGAGTCAACACTGGCTCATAGCAAGCCTGTAAGATATCTATCTTTACAACAGAAGAGCTAAAGAAAATTAAAAAGAAGAAAAAGGTAAAATCATAATGTGCGTGTAAATACAAAATAATATCAAAGATTTTATTTTACTCAATGAATGATAAGAGAATCACTAAGATGCTAAAACTCTTCTAAGAGACTCTGAAGAAGATATATATGTAAATATATGAGAAATATATATAGAAAATATATATCATATATGTAAAATATATATATGAGATTCTGAAGAAGATACATATAATATGTATCTAATATATAAATATATATGTAAATATATATATAAGAGATTCTGAAGAAGATATATATAATATGTATCTAATATATAAATTGTATGTAAATATATATATATAAGAGATTCTGAAGAAGATATATATCTTAAACAGTTGGAGCATCTTAGTGATTATCTTATCAGTCACTGAGTAAAATAGAATCTTTGACATGATTGTTTTGTATTTAAATGCAAATCATGATTTCACCTTTTTCTTCTTTATAATTGTCTTTGGCCCTTCTGGATGTAAAGATAGAACATTTTATCTTTTGACATATTTTACCTTCCAAATGTTTAGTTATCCAGGTCTGTATAAGATTATGCTACACTTGCTAAAGTATTCAAAGAGCCATGCATATTTTCAAGTTGAAATAAGAACTTTATGCAAGGGAAGAAATTCCTTTTACTATGAAAATTGTTGAATTCGTAAGTAAAATTATTCTTAAAACAAGATATATGGGAAAGTCAATTTGGCACATGGCAATAATCTCATTTTTTTCAGGCTATTCATCAAATACCATATCTATTTTTTTTAGCATTCAGAAAATTATGTATCAACATTTGTTTTTAATTTTATGTCAGCATTTTTTTTGTTTTCCATGCTACGTAATTCTTTATTTATTATCTGTGATGAGTAGCCCTCTTCAGTTTTAAAACGTATTATATGTTTCTTCCTTTTCCTTTGCAATTAATAGAACTCATGGCATGCATCATTCACATAAAAAAGTATTTAGAAAATTTAGAATAGATTCAGGAAGTTTGAAATCGTAAGGTAGACTAGATTCAGAACTTTGCAACCTGTGTCACATTTGTAATGCTGATGTTAGGATTCAGTAGAGAGGAAGCAACTGACTACTCAGAGGATGCCAGTGATGCAAAGACCTTGAGAAAGTAAAAAGTAATGGGCCCCAGAACACTGGGGAGGAGTCATATTTGGAGAGGAACATGAATATCACATTCAACCTAACCGAAGGGAAAAAAGGAACTATAAACCAGTAAATTCTGAAGTTAGAATATGAGGTTGTTCTTAAACAATTGTCTCTATTTACTCTGAAGTTCATCAGCTAAAACTGATGGATTATTACTCTAGCCTTAGATATGAGAAAAATGATACTCAGAGGCAAAAGGAACAAGACGGGTAGTGAAAATACATAAAACATTTTCAGTACATTATGAGTTGTCATGGGGGCATTTTTGGTTCTGTGGTAGCATTCTCACTTCCCATATAAGGGACCAGGTTTGATTTCTGGCCAATGCACTTCATATGTAACCATTGCCCATCAGTCAGTGGAGGTTTGTGGGTTTCTATGATGTTAAACAGGTTTCAATGGAATTTCTAGACTAAGCTGACTAGGAAGAAAGGCCTGGTTATCTACTTCTGAAAATCATCAAATGAAAACCCTATGGATCACAACGGTCTAACACTCAGCTGATCATGGGGATGGCTCAGGACTTGGCATTATTTAGTTCTGTCGTGCATGTTAGCTGCTAACAACAACAGTGTGCTTAAACCGTGAAAAAAACAAAAAAGGAGTTGGAGGGAGGAGGACCTGAAACCAGATGGCAAGTGTCTTGAATGCTATTCCTTGATTAGGGATTTATTTGTATGTAGTGAAGAATTGTTGAACTTTTTGATTAGATGAGTGACATCATGAGATCAATATTTAAAACTTTATTCAGTGGCTGAGGGAAAGGTAGATGGAAACAGAAGAGATTAAAGACAAGCAGATTGGTTAAAAAGTTTTTGTAATAGTACATGTTCCAGGCCATCAAGGGCTGAATTAGTGTCAGTACAAAAATAGAAAGATGAGAAAAAATTTTTTTTTTAAATTACAGGAAATTGTGGAAACAGTTTGAAGAGCTTCAAAAGAGAGATAAAATGGCAGTATACTAATTTATTCAAAGAAAGTCATACTATGGGAGAAAGCTGTATTTCACAGTATAGCAGATGAAAAGAATTTCTATTAAAGTTACTAAAGATCTATGGCTAGGATATAATTTCACTAATACTATGTAATTTCCATCATTTTATCACATTGTTTACAATAACCTTATGTACATGCTTAAATAATGATTTCTAGAAAAAAATAGATGTTACACTGTGTAAGCATGCATTTATTCTAAATATACGTTAAAATGAAACATAAATCTTACAAAGTTCAAATACACTGTTTTTATTTGTTACTTGCATATCACAGAATCATATGTTTTCTAGATGGAGAGAGCCTTATTGTTGTTAGATGCCATCAAGTCGGTCTGGTTCCAACTCATAGTGACCCCATGTACAACAGAAAGACACACTGCCCGGTCCTGCGCCATTTTCACAATGGTTGTTATGCTTGAGCCCATTGTTGCAGCCACTGTGTCAATCCATCTCATTGAGGATCTTCCTCTTCTTCGCTGACTCTCTACTTTACCAAGCATGATGTCCTTCTCCAGGGACTGGTCCCTCCTGATAACGTGTCCAAAGTACATGAGATGATGGTAAAAGCCTTAGTAATCATCACCTTTTCATTTTACATATAGGGAATCTGAAACATAAGATATTAAAATCTAAACTAGACAAACTTGTTCAAGGCCACTTAGAGTAAGTTTATTTTTTATAAAGACTTTATTTTTCACTTAGAGACTTCTGATATTCTCAGTTAAAAAATTTTTTTAAAAAATCTACCTAAGTCAGGGTTCCTGACTTACTTTCAAGGATTGATTAGGTATATTGTTGTATAATAAAGACTTTTTCTGCTATAAAAATGTAGCCACACTGCAATATATTTTTCAACGCACATCTGATATGTTTCCTTACATGCACCAATTAAAATCTTCTGAGACCAATTCTTTGGAGAGACCTTGAAGTGTCTTCACTTTCATATCCCTGAGGTCCCTTTCTTTTTGGTTTTGTGACAGCCTGGCAAGAGTCCATAGTTTGAAAGAAGATGTGGGAGGCATGCATGCTACTGAGAGTCTAAGTCACGATACAGAAATGTGAAGACATTTCAAAAGAGGATCCGTATATGTGTAATTACTTCATTATGTTAATTCAAAACACATATTTATAACTAGCTTGGATATTTTAATGTTTCGGTTTCAGTAAGATGTGTGGTATTCACATTATTAGTTTCCTATAAAATTTGTTTCTAAAACTCTTCTGACTTTTCAGTTTATGTTAGGAAAAAAAAAATTTGAAGATAATGAAAATTAAGAATTGAGCTTTTTTATTCTATATAAACATATATTTTTATAAATACTTAAAGTAAAAAATATTTTAAGAAAGATCCATATAGTTAACAATCCCAAATAGTCATCGATTCATTTTCTCTCCCAATCAATAATAATACAGAACAAGATGATGGTGTCAGCAGTTTCTCAGGTTGTTGCTGAAAGATCCCAAAGGAGGGCAAAAGTGAGCATGAATGGGAAGATAGTGCGTAGAGAGGATGACGCACCCATTCGCTAGTTCCTGTCCGCCATTCCTTGATGGGTTCCCACAGTGCATTAACTTTTTTTTTTTTTTTAACATGTTTTCCCTAGCTTATTAAATAAAAATTAGGTCTTTGGGCTCTTTTATTTCTTTCCTCTTTTATATAAACTTAAAAAAAATTTTGAACGAAACAACAGTTGCTTTCCCTTCATGAATATAATTTGTTAGATTTCCACTTCCTGATTACAGTAGTTCTTAATATTTTTTTTTAATTCATTTGAAAACCCTTTCCTTACATACTTCAAAATCATAATTACATTTTATGGGAAGTTTCTGAAAGGATATCTTTTTCATAGCACCATTTTATAACAATGCTTGATTATATTGAAAATAAACAAAGAGAAGACACCTGCAGTATGGAAAAGGAATGTTATTGTTGTTGTTGTTAGGTGCCAGTCAGGTCAGTTCCACCTCATAGCAACCCTGTGTATAACAGAACGAAACACTGCCCGGTGCTGTGCCTTCCTGACAATCATTTTATGCTTGAGACCCTTGTTGCAGCCACTGTATCAATCCATCTCACTGAGAGTCTTCCTCTTTCGCTGACCCTCTACTTTACCAAGCATGACATCCTTCTCCAGGGACTGATCGCTCCTGCTAACATGTCCAAAGTATATGAGACAAAGTCTCTCCATCCTTGCTTCTAAGGAGCGTTCTGGTTGTACTTCTTCCAAGACAGATTTGTTCATTCTTTTGGCAGTTCATGGTATATTCAATATTCTTCGCCAACACCACAATTCAAAGGCGTCACTTCTTCCTTGGCCTTCCATATTCATCACCCAGTGACAATCATTAAAATCATTAAGACACCCATCTGCCTTTAATGGTTGGTAGGTATAGTAGCTGGACACAAAGTTACTTTGCTGAAAACAGAATATACCTACTCTGTTATCAAAGAAAGTCCTTTAACTTCTTTAGTTTCAGTAATTCACCATTGTGAAAATTAAATATATTTCTTAATATTACATTAAAAAATGATGAAGAAAAATGAGTAGAGTTTTAAAAGCCTTTGTAATCTGGTTTCCGTGCTTATTGTATTATTGCGTTCCAGTAAGTAGACTTGAATATCTCATTTTCTATGACTATTTTTTTAATGTAGAGACTGCAAAATAGATTTTATTATGGATTACTCTCCAGAGAATGTTCCTTTTGATTGAGTTTTCTCTTTATAGATTTGTTAGACAAAAAGATTATGGCAATTAGAGGAATGTGTGCTATTCTATGTTAACTTAAAAAACATATTTTTTTTTGAAAAACGTATCAGTTCTTCATATTTTACACTTATCTAGGCTAGAATATCTTAGCATAATAGCCAAAATATAAAAGCAACTTGATTGTGTCATTCAAGTATTAACTATATATTTGTCTGAAAAGCCCAACTATCGAAATAATATGATCACATTAGGCCATATTACCTATCCAGAGATTGCCCCAAAATGACATAATCTCTTTCTGCGTCTCTTATTGAGCTGTTGCATGAGGTTGTATGATCTTAAGGAAAGGAACATATTTTTGTGTTATTATTTCAATTAAAAAAAGAAATCTGAGGGTACAAGGAAGACTACAGAAAGAAAAGATTAATTATTTTGCCAAATGTGTGCATGGTCTTACTAGGGCCCATGAGAACATATATAAAAAATAACTATTGCATTAAATAAAAATAAATTATAACAGCATAATGGTTAATACCATCACAAAAAAACTGGTAAAAGTGTTCTGCATTATCAAAAAGTAATGATCACCACAAAAACTGAGAAGAAGCAAAACTATAGGACTGATTTTTATTTCTACTGAATTTTGAGGGAGCTTGAATGGAGATACAAATGAAAAGAAGTTCCTTGTGGTTAATATCCTATACTATCTTTTGATCTTAGAATGACAATCAAACACTAGTGGTTAACTGTTACCTATTTGTAAATATGAATCACAAAAATATATAAACTTCCTCTGGAAGATAGTTTGGTTTACTTCCCATTTGTTGACATTTTAATCATGTACTTAATTCCCAAGTTAAGTAAAAAGTTAAGTTAAAAAAGAATGTGAATATTAGACAGTTGTAGTAAATAACTGTACCCAGTTTCTGTATTTCCTAACTGTAAATCACAGAATCACATGCCCTATATTACCCATATCCTATACAAGTCAGTGTATTTACTGTGATTCCCTTCAGACTGACATCTAGCTTTCAGTGTTGTTCAGCTGCATATATCATTCAGTAAATATGGGCCAGAAGCTCGGCTAGTCTTCTAAGACACAATAGTGTGCAAGCCAGCTCCATGGATTAGACGCTAGTGGGAGAGATAGCTACTAACCTAATAAAATCACACTAATAAATGTGTACTTTCAAACTCAGGAAAGTACTCTAAAGCAGCTCTTCTCAAATTTAATGTGCACACAAATCACCATGAACTTCTTAAAATGTAAATTTGGTTTCAGCAGGTTCAGAGTGCAGCCCATTCTGCATTTCTATGAAGCTTTCTGGTGATGCTGATGCTGCTAGTTCATTGACCATATTTGAGAAGCAAGGCTCTAAAGCAGTGTTGGTAAACTGTGGCCTCTGGGCAAAATCTGGCTGGCCACCTTCCTGTCTTTGTATATCCTATGAGTTAAAGATGTTTTTTACATTTTTAAAAGGCTGAAAATATCCAAAAAGATATTTCATGCCACGTGAAAATTACGTGAATTTCAAATTTCCAAGTGGCTAAATAAAGTTATATAGGAACACAGCCACTATCATTCATTTACATATGATTTGTGGTTCCTTTCTCAGATAATTGGCAGAGTTGGGCAGTTATAAAGAAGATACTATGGCCACAAAGCACTATTGTACTTCACAGAAATACTTTGTTAACTCTTGTGTTAAAGAAACAACATAGTTTGACGTGAGTAGATTTAAAATGAAAATGTAGCGAGAGGAGAGATTATGGTAGAGAGGAAGGCTGTCAGACTTTAATGTGCATACGAACAATTTGGATGGCTTGTTAAAATACAGATTTCTGGCCTCCACCACGAGTTTTTTATTCAAAATGTCTGGGGTGGGTCCACAGAGTTCGTATTTCAAACAAGTTTCTAGGTGACGCTGATGCTACTATGGAAACCTCGCTTAGAGAACATTAATTTACGATAAAGTATTGAGAAACTTCAACACTTCTTAGCTGGACAGAAGAGAATGAACCTGTGAAAGAGTCAGGAAAGCAGCAACAAGAGGTAGGAGAAAAACCAAAACAGCATAAAAGAAACTCTTCCAAAAGAGAGAATATTCCAAGGTGTCAAAATTCTGGACAATCGATAATAAACTGGTAACTGAAAAAAGACTTTGGATTTATTATAAGTCAGTCTCTACTGGTAATTCTTAGTTGAGAATGTCCTAGTGTATTGTTGCTATGGAATGGAGAGTACAACTTCTTTATATCATAACACTGGAAGTTGAACGCTAGAAAGTTGAAGTTAATGGTAAATTTTAATTGCCTCATTAGGTAATCTTATTATGTTTGGGACACATGGTATCTCATTATATGGCAAATTAAATGTATGTCATTTGAAGAAATAAAACAGTTTATTTGATAGGTATTAGAGTTACTATTTCAAATACTGAAAGTTTTGTAAAATCGAGTCAAAATAAACATAATTAATATTAAATCTGACCTAAAATTTTGGTGTTTTCAACGATTGGCATATGGTATATTAATCATCTTTGAAAACAAACAAACAATACAGAGCCATGTTATAACATAAATAAAACTGGTATGCTTCTGCAATCCTCAAAGGTGAACTACTCCCAAGTAAACATTTTATTGAGTTGCCACCATTTCCCCAGTGGTGTGTGTGAGTGAAGAAAGCAAAACAGAGAAAAAGTAGGTTTCTCATTTCAGAGTTTGGTGATTTCGATTCTGTAGAATGTCAAATAAATTGAACATCCCACTATAAAGTAAATTGCCAACTTTCATTATTTATAAATAAAATTTAGTATAACAACCTAGAAGAAATCAGTCTTTATTAAAAAATAAAATTCAGTTATATTTTTACTGGAATGTCTTACCGGTTCCTTTCTCCTTTCAAAATTATCTCAAGTTGAAAAAATCCCCTAGATAATGACCAAAAAGTTTCCTCCTAAGTGCAACAGAAATCACATCTGTAAGAGCACCTTATAATGTGGTATTATTTCTTTTCTGCTTTGAAGTTTTCTATTACCTTAATGATTGAACCAAACCCAAACTAAATCCGTTGCCATCAAGTTGATTCTGACTCATAGCAACACAATAAGACATAGTAGAACTGCCTCGTAGGGTTTCCAAAGAGCAGCTCGTGGATTTGAACTGCCAACCTTTTGGTTAGCAGTGGAGCTGTTAACCACTGTGCCACCAGGGCTCCTAGGGATTGAAGGGGCAGGCAAAAATGGAAGTTCACAGAAAAGATTTGCCACTCATATGCTTATTTGTACAAATTTTCTTCCTTCCTTTCTTTCTTTCTTTTTTTTCCATGTCTGGGTGGTTACTTGGACAGATAGTTTTGTCCATCAAGTTTATCAAATACAGGCTGTGCCTGGAGTCTATTAGAATTATTTACTATTTGGTCAACTTTTTAAAAAATTTGGGATCTGAATCATTGAATATAGAACCAGACTAAATTTTAAATTTTTAAAAATGGGTTTCCCTTCTTCAAATTTATCATCCTTAAAGATCTCAAAAATAGAAACAATATTAACTTTTTAGACATGAATGTAATTACGTTTTAGGTATGATAATCTAGGCTGTGCTTTTTGGGGAATTTGTTTTACTATTAAGAAAACAAATTGAATTGAGTGATCATTTTGAGATCACCATATAGTATCTGGAAAGGCTTTGAATAAATATTTGATTCCATGAGTTTCCATAAGAAACTCTAAGACCAAAAGTAAAAAATATAAAAAGGAAAGGTGCCAGAAATAGCAGTTACATATGTGACTTTTACTCCTGCTCCAATACATTTATGTAAAAAAAAAAAAAATCTCCATTCAAAAAAACAGAATAAGTTGGAAACAAACAAAAAGTAATAAAAGGGCAAGAAGTGTTTTAGTCTATATGAAGAATGGGTAATGGATAGGTTTGGAAAGCAAACTGACTAGATTCCAATATTGATTCCACCACAGCGTAACCTTGGGCAAATTACTTATCCCTTCTAGGCCTCTCACATATCTGCAAAAGTAACTGATACAAATAACTTTTGTACAATCTAATATAAGCATTTAAAAGAAAATCTGAAACATAATAACTGCCCAAACATGTCTTCTTATTACTCTTATTACTCTCTAATGCATTAATTGTGAATTAATAATGATGCTTAAGCATCTCTTAATTGTTGTTGTTGTTAGGTGCCATTGAGTCAGTTCAACTCATAGTGACCCTACGTATAACAGAACGAAACACTGTCAGGTCCTGGGCCATCTTCACAATCACTGTTATGCTTAGGTCCATTGTTGCAGCCACTGTGTCAGTCCATCTTGTTGAGGGTCTTCCTATTCTTTGATGACCTTCTACTTTACCAAGCATGATGTCCTTCTCCAGGGACTGATCCCTCCTTATAACAGTCCAAAGTATGTGAGACAAAGTCTCTCCATCCTTGTTCCTCAGCAGCATTCTGGTAGTACTTCTTCCAAGACAGGTTTGTTCTTTCTTTTGGCAGTCCACGGTATATTCAATATTCTTCACCAACACCACAATTCAAAGGCATCAATTCTTCTTTGGTCTTCCTTATTCACTATCTAGCTTTCACATGCATATGAGGCAATTGAAAACACCATGGCTTGGGTCAGCCTACCGTAGTCTTCAAGGTGACATCTTTGCTTTTGAACATTTTAAAGAGGTCTTTTGCAACACGTTTACCCAATGAAACGTGTCTTTTGGTTTCTTGACTGCTGCTTCTATGGGCATTGCTTGTTGATCCAAGTAAAATTAAATCCTTGACAACTTCAATAGTATCATCATTTATCATGATGTTGCTTATTGGTCCAGTTGTGAGGGTTTTTGTTTTCTTTATGTTGAGGTGTAATCCATACTGAAGGCTGTGGTCTCTGATCTTCATCAGTAAGTGCTTCAAGTCGTCTTCACTTTCAGCAAGCAAGATGGTTAAAGAGTTTTCTTCCAGTCTTGATGCCCCGTTCTTCTTCATATAGTTCAGCTTCTCAGATTATTAATTAGTGGCAACAACAACTCTAAAATTTACAATACCAATGGTATTTTCTTAGAAAGTTTTATGTTTATAATTAGGGTATTTTTAATATTTAAATTTATCTTGCAGAATATCCTCCAAATACCCATACTTAAAATTAATTTCTAGTACCTCATTTTTTAAAAAAAGTATGAATAAATGTAATTATACACTATAAAAATAAATTATACTTTAAAAGTACAAATTCAAATAAAATAAATTAATGTTGTCTGCACAAAAGGTGAGTTTTATATGTTCAAAGGAAGAGAGCGCTCTATCTGTAATTAAGTCATGCAGACAAACTTTCTACTGCTAGCGTCTTCGCCTTTTTTCTGTTCATTATATCTCATTTAAATTTAATTTCGCTGATTTGTCTTTCATGTTATTTATTACAAAATGTCTCAGTTTCTTTCCTGTAGTACACGCAGAAACCAGAACTGTCTATTTTGGAAAAATAATTATATAAGGAAGACCTTTGTTATAGAAACATTTTCATTCCAAATCCATATTACATTATTTATTTTATTATTATCTCTGTGTGTGAGAAGGTGTATGTAAGTAATTAGCAAGAACTTACATTTTCTTTTCAGTTTAGGCCTTTAATAAGTCATGGTAACATAAAATTGGTTAGAATTCTATTCTTTAAAAACAAACTCAGTTAAACAAATTTTTTTTAAATTTTCTTTCACAGAATACAGAGAGGTCATTTTAAAAGTTATCTATCTTTTACTGTGAATAATATTTCTTTCCAAAACCTTCTGTCTCTTTTTAAAAAAGCACAGAATATAGAAAAATTTTATGTTCTCAAGATAGTATTAATAAGATTAAGTAATCCATCTGTAATGGAATAGCTCTCATCTAGAAAAATCAGGTTTAACACATTTCATGTAAATAGTTTCCTACTGGCTTTAAAAGCCAGAGGATATTTTTGTTATCAAAAAATCACTTTCAGTACAGCAAATTTTCCAAAATAATATTAAAAAAACAATAACCTTCAAACAAAAAATTTTCATTTCAAATACAAGGCAATAACTTTCTGATAAAATATTAACCATGTGATAACATTGATCATGTTCAAAACAGCAATGATTCTTAACTATTAATAAAAAGTCACAACACAGGCTTCCAAGTAAAATATAGCACAGTGCACAAACTTTTTAAGACAACTGTGGGTCTTCCAGATGTGCTGGTTTCATTACTTTAAGCGATGGCAATTTGAACCATGCTTCTAGGTGTTTTTTTTTTTTTTTCTTCCAAATTCTAAAAATATTATTTAAACCAGTGTATTTTAATGGCTACTTATTTTTATAATACTGGCAAAAGCACAAAAGAAAACATCATCTATTTATATGAATCTATTTCTAGTCAGTATTATTAATAACTATATGGTGTGACAACATTCTTACATGTGATAAAAAAGAGAGGAGAAAGGGAAGAAGGAGAGAAGGAAAAAGAGAAATGCTACAATAATGTTGAGGGAGAAGGAAAAAGAAGAGGAAATAAAGCTACAAATAGCTAACGTTAGAGGGAAAAAGAAAATGAAGAAATTATACAAATACTGTGTAATCTTTTGTAAACCCAGCTATCCAATTAATAAATTATTAAAAGGTGCGGCAACGTTTAACTATTCACTGACAGCCAAGATGACATATTTTGCTGGCGTTTAGTCAAGCACTGGAGCATTTGAGAGTTGGAGACACAATGATTCCAGTAACTAGAAGCCAGGAAAACAAAGCTGTTTAAGAACTCTGTATTCTATAACTTTCCTTTATTTTCTCTTTTCCATTTTCTTCCTAAAGCGAATATGTTACTGCATCTTACCTTATCTTCAAACTTTTGACTGATATTTTGAAAAATGTTGTTTCTAACAGAAAATGCTTTAGTGATTCACAGGCATAAATATCCAAAACAACACAGATTAATTTATATTGCTATGCTAATTATGCACAGGAAACGTTGGATAATTGTTAAAATATTAACGTCAGTATGTCAGTTGATGTTTTTGAAACAGATTGTAACAGTCTGTCTGCTATGAATTCTGTTGCAATAAGCATTTAAAAGTGTGTTGATAGCATTTATCAGATTAATTCAAAGTTCCTTATATCACCACAGCATTAAATTTGTCTTTAGTTCTATGATGGCTTGCAAATATTTTCATCATCGTTTTCATGACAGTTTATGGGAAATGACAGAATTTTCCCCCAAACAAGAAGAGTTTATGTATTTCTCCATAAACATTTAGTTTTTTCAGACAAAATAAATGGTCAAAGGGACTTCTATATAGTTAAACTATACTGACTTATTTCCCTGGACATATCTTTACGACTACACTTGCCATCTAAACTGGTTGAGTCCCAGGGCCTTTTTTTCTCTCTCTCTCTCTTTTAAATGTTATTGTGGTGAAATACATATATATCCGAAAATTTGCCATTTTAATCATCTTTAAGTGTACAATTCAGGGGTATTAATTACATTCACAATGTTGTACAAATTTCACCACTATCTATTTCCAAAATTTTTCATTACCTCAAATAGAAAAGTTGTATCCAGTAAGCAACAACACTCCATTTTTCCTCCCCACAGTCTCCAGGAAGAAAGCCTGGTGGTACAATGGTTAAGCACTGGGCTACCAAATGAAATATCAGAGGTTCAGACCCACCAGTTGCTCAGTGAGAGAAAAGAACTAGCAATCTGCTCCCATAAAGATTACAGCCTAGAAAACCCTATGGGACAGTTCTACTCTGTCGTATAGGGTCACTATGAGTCGGAATCAACTCTACAGCACAAAACAACAACAACCGGCCCCGGGTAACCTCTGATCTACTTTCTGTATCTATGAAATTGCCTGGTCTCGATATTTCATGTAAGTGAAATCATACAAAATCTGTCCTTCTGTTTCTGGCTTATTTTACTTAGCATAGTGTTTTTAAGCTGTGTCCATATCATAGCATGTATCAGAACGTCATTCTTTTTTATGAATATGCTATATTTTGTTTATCTATTCATCTCTTGATTGGCACTTGGATTGTTTTAATCTTTTGGCTATTGTGAATACCAGGGCCTTTTCTTAATCAATTCACTCAACAACTATTGACAGAATAGCTCTTCTTACATACTGGTCTCTGGTGGCGCAGTGATTAAGAGCTACGGCTGCTAACCAAAAGGTCTACGTTTTAATCCATCAGTTGCTCCTTGGAAACTCTATATTGGGCAGCTCTACTCTGTCCTATTGGGTTGCTATGGGTCGGAATTGACTCGACAGCAACAGGTTTGGTTTGGTTTTGGTTTAATCTTACCTTCAGGACCTTACCTTCTTCCCTTCTTCCCTGGTGGCTCAGTGGTTAAAGTTTTAGGCTGCTAACAGAAAGGTCTGCAGTTTGACCCCACCAGCTATTCTGAGGTAGAAAGATGTGGCAATCTGCTTCTGTAAAGATTCACAGCTTTGGAAATCCTACGGGGCAGTTCTACTCTGTCTTGTAGAGTCACTATGAGTCAAAATCGACTCAACTGGAAGGGGTTTGGTTGTTTTGGTAATCTTACCTTTCTTATCACCAAAGAAGGGTGATCCAAAGTTATGCATAAATTATTGAACAATGTCATTAATATCACATGCAAGTAAGATTACGCTGAAGATAATTAAAAGTGGTTGCAGCGGTACATTGACAGGAAACTGCCAGAAATTCAAGCCAAATTCAGATGAGTATGTGGAATTGCTGATGTTAGATGGATCTTGGATGAAAGCAGAGACTACCAGAAGGCTGTTTACCTGTGCTTTACTGACTATGCAAAGACATCTGACTGTGTGGATCATAACCAATTACAAGGAACATCAGGAAAAATGGTATTCCAGAACACTTAATTGTGCTCATGTGGAAACTGCACACAGATCAAGAGTCTGTCCGAACAGAGCAAGGGGATACTGCATGGTTTAAAATCAGGAAACGTGTGCATCAGGGTTTTATCCTTATACTATATTTACTCGATCTGTATGCTGAGCAAATAATCCAAGAAGCTGGATTATATGAGGAGACTGTGACATCAGGATTGGAAGAAGACTCATTAACAACCTGTGATATGCAGATGACATAACCTCGCTTGCTGAAAGTGAAGCAGTCTTGAGGCACTTACCGATGAAGATCAAAGACCACAGCCTTAAGTATGGATTACACCTTAACATAAAGAAAACAAAAATCCTTACAACTGAACCAATAAGCAACATCATAATAAAGAGAGAAAATTTTAAAGTTGTCAAGGATTTCATTTCACGTGAATCGACAATCAACACCCATGGAAATGGCAGTCAAGAAATCAAAGAACGAATTGCATTGAGTAGTCTGCTGCAAAAGACCTCTTTAAAGTGTTGAAAAGTAAAGATATCACATTGAGGACTAAGGTGCACCTGACCCAAGCATGGTATTTTCAATCGCCTCAGACACATGCAAAAACTAGACAATGAATAAGGAAGACCGAGAAAAATTTGTGGCTTTAAATTATGATGTTGGTGAAGAACATTGACTATGCCATCAACTGCCAGAAGAAAGAACTAATCTGTCTTGGAAAAAGTATAGCCAGAGTGCAACTTGGGAGTGAGGATGGTGACACTTTGTCTCACATACTTTGGACATGTGATCAGGAGGGACCAGCCCCTGGAGAAGGACATTATGCTTGGTGAACTAGAGGGTCATCGAAAAAGAGAAAGATCCTCAATGAGACGGATTGACACATGGCTGCAACAATGACCTCAAACTTAACAAAAATTGCAAAGATGGTGCAGGACCAGGCAGTGTTTCGTTCAGTTGTATGTAAGTTCACTATGAGTTGGAACTGGCTTAAGGACACCTAGTAACAACATCTTCAGGTACCAAAAACCCAATAAAACCCATTGCCTACAAGTCAATTCTGACTCACAGTGACCCTACAGGACAGAGTAGAACAACCCCATAGGGATTCCAAGGAGCAGCTGTGTATGTGCGCTGTCAATTTTTGGGTTAGCAGTCTGAGCCCATAACCACTGTGCCACAACACCAGGGGTCCTCTTCAGGTACCGTGGTGTGCAATTGAGATACAAAAGTATCTTAGTTATCTTGTGTTGCTATACAACACAAATACCACAAGTTGGTGGCTTTAACAAACAGAAATGTATTTTCTCACAGTTTAGGAAGCTTGAAGTCTGAATTCAGGGTGCCAGCTCTAAGGGAAGGCTTTCTCTTTCTGTCAACACTGGAGGAAAGTGCGTGTCTTTTTCCAGCTTCTGTTTCTTTGTCCCTTGGTGAGCTTCATGTGGCTTGGTACCTAGCTTCTCCCAGCTGTGCTTTCTTGCTGCTTCCTGAATCTGCCCTGTTACATCTCAAAAGAGATTAATTTAAGACACACCCTACACTAATACTGCCCCATTAATGTAAAAAAGAAAACCCCTTTCCAAATGGGATTATAACCACAGTTCTAGGGGTTAAGATTTACAATACACATTTTAGGGGGACAAAATTCAATCCATAACAAATGGTAAGTGCTAATAACATTCAGTGCCTTGTGAACATTACAATTATGCAAAATAAGCAGATAATTGGTAAGTGATTTCAGAAAAGTCTGACAAATGTGGTAAATACTGTCATTTCTCTTACCAAATTTCTTTTTCATTCTTTAATTAAGATTCAGTGTTTCTTTTTTTGCTTGTGTGGGATGCAACACCATCTAAATTGCCCTCCTCCTTTCCAAATAATGGCTTATTAATCAATTTATTCTCTTATTGAATAAGCATTTATTAAGGTCAATTATTCATATGGACACTGAAATGATAGCAATAAACAAAGAAAATACAATCCTTGTTCTTAGGGAGGTAATGTTCTAGCAATGAAAACAAACCAATGATAAACAGGAAACCAAATACATGAATTTAGGCAGTGATGAAACCTTTTATGATAAACAAACCAGAAAAAACAGAGAGTCATATGGAGGGGAAAAAGGAGATAATATTTGAGTAGAAACTTGAGGAAGTAAAAGAGAGTCATAAAAATATCTGAGGAAATAGTATTGTAATCAGAGAGAAAAGAAAGTAGTGGGAGAAAATTGGCATGCCTAAGATACAGCAAGAACACCAGGGCAATGTGGCTAAGATCAAGTGAAGGAGATAAAAAGCATTCAGTATTCCCGAAGTATTCAGGACACATTTTAACTAGAATTATGTAGGCCAGCTATGTTTAAAAGTTGGATTTTGTAACAGGAAACTGTTGGAGAGTTTTAGCAGCAGGAGAACAAGATCCAATTTAATTCTTTTAAAGATAATTCTGGCTGCTTTCTGAAGAATTAACTGAACGGAATAATGATGGAACCAAGAAAACCAGTTAGGTTGGTAGCTTGTGTTATAGAAGTATTTAAGTGCTGAGAAATGGTGAAATTTGGAATATCTATTGAAGGTAGATCTCATAGAACTTGGAAAAAAAATAAAAACTGTATGTAGGGTTGAGCTACACAGAAGGGTGATGACTTCCAGGGTTTCAGTTGAGCAACTGGGTGAATGATTTTCTTTTTATAGATACAAGGAAGTGTAAAGGAGGATCAGGCTTTGAAGTATGAGAATAAAGACTTCTGTTTTGGACTCGTCAAATTCATGATGCCTTTTAGACATCCAAATGGAAATATCAGGAAGGCAGTTGAATATATGAATGTAGCTTAGAGAAGCATCAGGTCTAAAGACAACTGTTTTAGAGATATTAGTATAAGTGATAGAGTAATTATTTATAGTAATGAAACTAAGGGTAGATTGAGTTTGGATTGGGTATGGATAAAGAAGAGAAAGGCAAGACCACTGAAATGAAAATACTTCAATAATTACTAGTCTGCTCTAGAAGTTAAATGAACCAAGTACATCAAAGGAAAACTTGATCATCTGAGAGGTTGAGGAAGAGGAGAACTAAGAATTAACTATTGCATTTGCCAATATGGAAGTTATTAAAGAAGCTGAGAGAAAAAAAATTTAATGGTGCATAATATTGTAGAAATGTGGAGTAGTAACTTGTGAGAGATGAGGGATTGAGGGGTGGTCATTTTAGTATGGAGGATGTTACCATATGCTTGTATCCTGATTTAAAAAAAAAAAAAAAGGACATAATAGAGAGGAAAGCATTGATGATGTTATTGAGACTGGAGTTGATTTAAAGAAAAAATAATCTTTAAATAGTTGAGATAAGTTAAAAGATTGAATTAACTAGATAAATGCAATAAGATTGCAAGACAAAGCTATAAGCCCACGTGACATTTGTGATCCTAAAGAAAAAATGATACCATTGAGATTAGCCTGTCTTTTTCTGCTCAGATTCTAGAGGCAATTAGCAGACATCAGAATAAATTTAAAAAGAACAGGAGTTTTTCCAACTAAGGAAGACAGAGAGAGGGGGGCGAATGATTTGAGGGTGTATTAATGTGATTGAGGGTGAAGTGTAGAATTCTCTCCTTTCATGCCAGAGAACCAGTTTTGATTCCAGCCAATACACCTCATGTGAAACCACCACCACTCAGTGGAGGCTTGTACATTGCTATGATGTTGAACAGGTTTCAGTGCAGCTTTCAGACTAAGAGAGACTAGGAGGAAATGCCTGGTGATCTACTTCTGAAAATCAGCTGATGAAAAAACATATGGATCACAGTGGTCTGATCTGCAACCAATCCTTGGATGGTACAGGACTGGCAGCAATTCACCTGTTGTGTCACAACAGAATGTGTCGGGGGCAGACTAGATGGCAGCTAGTAACATAAATGTGATTATATGATTTTAGAGATGGATAATGGCATCTAAGTTGGATAAGGAGATCTTGAGATGCTGTTCAGAATTAAAAAATGGGAGAGTTCAATAATTGGAGACTGAAGAAGTATGACCATGAGTAAACTAAAACACTCCATTGCTGTCGAGTTGATTCCAACTCATAGCAAACCTATAGGACAGAGTAGCTCTGCCCCATAAGGTTTCCAAGGAGCGCCTGGTGGATTCAGACTGCTGACCTTTTGGTTAGCAGTCGTAGCTCTTAACCACTACACCACCAGGGTTTCCTGAGTAAAGTAAATGAGCTGGAAAGATTAGAGATGGTGGTCGGAGATGGGCTGAACTTGGTAACATTTTGGAGGTTATTCAGTTATTCAAGAGTAGAAGCTATTGCATGAACCAGGAAGTTGGTGGCAGATGTAGGAGAGGGGGCAAGTCATTGACAATGATGAGAATGAGAAAGTAAAAAGCAAGTTATTGGAGGAATCATTTTCTTGGGGTGATCTGGAATCTAAGGTACCAGTGGGCTGAAATCTAGCCCAGGTTCTACTGCTAAGCCTGAAAACTTGACAGAGAATTTTCACAGTCTGGAAGATTGTTGTTTTGGAAGAACTCCTTTTTTAAAATCATCTGCCCAAAAGATACATCTTTATTGTAATTCATACGCATGGAAGGAGCTCATTTTAAATAATATGAACAAATATTCTGTTAGTGTTAGTAGGCCTGTTATGAAATCACCAAGAATACAGAAAGGAGTTGGAGTGTGAGGAGGACTGACGGGAAGTTTTCTACATGACTACAGCAAGAAAGGGTAGTAGACAGTATGCTCTGTTGGCATATGCTTCAAAAGGATTGAGATTTTTGAAAGAGGAAGTAGGAACAATAGTCCAGAAACAGCTATGAAAAGCAAGAAAGATACCTCTATGCTCACAGTCTCTATGGATGCAAAATCATTCACTTCTTGATAGGGGTGCAAAAGTAAGCAGTGTCTTCAGGTAGCAGCACATTTCAATTTGATTAAGGACATAAGGGGGATATTACAGAGAAGAGTTTAAATCCTGACTTTATCACTCAGTGTGTTGTCTCCTAGTTACTTAACTTCTTTGCACCTCAGTTTCTTCATTTGTAAACTGAGAATGCTAATACTATCTAAATTGTCAGATTGTTATGAGAATTTGAAGAGATAATATACACCACACACTTATAAAGTCTTCTAACACATACTAAACACTCAATTATTGTTATTATTCTTCAGTAAATAGTTCTGAATCTACTGTTGTTGTGTATGAGAAAAAGATGAGGGTGGATATGATGTGTGGGAGGGATTGGACAGTGACAGACTTACCATGAAAACTCTGACCTGGGGAAGTTCCATTCAGAGGTGAATTGCAGATGATTACTCCAACAACCACATGTAAAATCCCTGCCCATTTGTGAATATGGCATTCAAATACAATTCACTACCCACTCAACCTTTCAGCCACTACCCCTTATTTTTGAAGTTTTTTTTACCCGTCTCATTTGTTTTCTACCTAAGTTATTTTGTCATTCTAACTTCAGTAGTATGGGATGGTAGCTCAATTAACACCTGGCCTCTCAATTCCTTGGCCTTTCATCCCTGAATTTCTCCACCTTCAAAACCAAATATTAGTCAAATACTATGTCTACTTATAATAATATTTACTTAGGGTGGCTTGAGAGCCAGACAGAGATTAGAGGGAAAGCTAACTTCTCTACTCACTACGGCACTTTGGAACAAAGTCTAGCAGAATGGTGGGTATAGAAGATTATCTTAATGACCAGTGTCACATTCCCTTGCTGACCTCTGATTTTAACCACAGCCGCATTAGACAATTCCAGTTTACTCTGATAGTATCCCACTTCAAGCATCCAGTATGAGTCTTTTCACTTTTTCACAGTGGACTACTTGTAATTGTTTAACAAGTAGCTGAGGGAAGGGAGAACAAGACCTGGTTTGTAACACTTGCTGATAACCATGATGTAAATACTTCTACCAAGTCCAATTTCAAGATAAAACATGATGTCATTGAATGTGTTGCCAGGAAGAGATACTCAATAGCTCTCCATTATACAGTATTCCACCCCACAGAAACAAGAAATGTGTCTACAATAAATAATCAATAAACAGTAATCTCAAGGGAGTGGTTGATAGAAAAATAATTAGAATGTGAAGGGTATCGAGTATTAATTACCTTTGTATTTCATATCATTTATTTAATCGTAAATTTATGGAATTGTATTTTTAAGAATGGCTATGTTTAACAACAGGTTTACAATTCCTGAAAGATTTTTGCCACAGGATCATCTCTGAAGCTGTAACAGATTGCTCAACTTGCACACCAGTGTAGCATAAAGGAATGGAAGAGTTGATGCCCCCAGAGATAACCTTCAACTGTTGTGTATGAGATCTACTAAATAGGTGCCCCCAGCATACCACGTTCCAAATAGAGATTTATGGGAGGAAGTTTTTACTCTTCTCAAATTCCAGTTGAAACCTCAGTAATACAATTTCAGTTATTTTTTCTTCCTTTCCAGTTTCACTTTCCCTGTTCCTGCACTTCTGCTTTCTATCTTTAAAAAATGATTTGCAACCATGTCTTTGCCTCAGATTCTACCTTGGGGAGAATTTTAAAAGCTAAGAAGTTAGAATCAGAGGTATCCCTCCTAACCAGCAATTGTGAGTGTGATTCTGGAATTGGGTCACTGTATAAGATAGAGTTATCTTAAAGTAGAACTGCTTACCTATGTTTATTATATATGGGGTTGTCTGAATTCACAACCAAGGAAAAGATGAGATGAGCTAGCTAGTAATTTACAGTTCACTGTGTTATATTTGAAACTCCCCAGTGCCACCTCGTTTATATTGTTTAAGAATGTATAGATTGAGGAATGAATTTAGAGACCATCTCAAGAATAGATTTGATGCACCGAATACTGATGTCCAATGACCAGAAAAGTTGTGGGTTGACATCAAGGGCATCACATATGAAGAAATCAAAGGTCATTGAAAAGACAGAAGTGAGCAAATGGATGTCAGAAGATATTCTGAAACTAGCTCTTAAGCACAGAGTAACCAAAGTGAATGGAAGAAATGATGAAGTAAAAAGCTAAACAGAAGATTTCAAAGCGAGAAGATGAAGTAAAGTGTTATAATGAAATGTGCAAATATCTGAAGTCAGAAAACAAAACAGGAAGAACACTCTCAGTATTTCTCAAGTTGAAAGAACTGAAGAAAATATTCAAGCCTCGAGTTCTGTCTTAGGCTGGGTTCTCTAGAGACGCAAAATCAGTAAAGCATATAAATATGTAGAGATTTAAAACAAGGAAATGACTCATGCCCTTGTAGGGACTGGAACATCCCAAGCCCGTGGCTCAGACTGGAAGCTTCTCCTGATTCACTGCAAGGGCTGGCAAACCCAAGATCGGCAGGTCAGAGAGAAGGGCTATTGCTCACAGGCTGTGAAGATCAACGGATCCCAAGATCCACAGGCAAGAATGCAGGTAAGCTGCTAGCTCAAGTCCCAAGAACTGGAGGTCAGATGAACAGGAGCCAGCTCTAGGATCCAGAGCGAGCAAAAGTCTCTGAGGCTTCCAAAACGTCCACTTATATTCGATGCAGGGCACACGTCCAAGGAAACTCCCTTTCAACTGATTGGCTACTCACAGCAGATCTCGTTATGAGAGTGATACTTTATATCAAATCTCAATATGAAAGTGATCACAATATCATATGACTGCCAAACCACTGAGAATTATGGCTCAGCCAAGTTGACACACAATCTTAACCATCACAGTCCATCCCTTGTCAACTTGGCACATGTACATATCTACTTAAACCATACATAATCTCTAAATAAAGACAATTATAAAGTCATACTTGTGCCTAACATGATATGACACACATACAACCGAAAATGCACTAGCCTGTTTACCTCTTATATTTTATAAGCAAAGAAAACAAAAATATTTGATGCACACATACAAAACAGAAATATTCCTGAAGGGTCTGAGCCATTAGTATTCATGTTGGAATTAGGTTGCTGTAGTTTTCCATTGACTTTAATCACAGGGCATGGTAGTTCTAAGAGACACTTTAAGGGATCTCCTGCATTCCGGACTCTTCTTTACCTCCATTATGTAATATCAATCCTATCTCCTTTTGGTAATCAGGATCAATCACACCTGCTAGTATGGTAAATTCCCTCTTTGCTTGTTTATCCAGAGGCATAAGAAGCCAAAAGTAGCCAGGTGGCATTCTTAGCTTCCAGTTCAGTGGAATCAGTGATGTGTTTCCAGGTGTGAGCATTCTTCCTTCCTTTGGAACTAAGGTCTCTAGACCTGTGGAGCATAAGGTCATGGGAACAGGAAGCAAAAATTTTGTAAGTGGGTCACAAAGGGTAATAGTGAGAGGTGTCAGTGCCATTTCCACCCCTTGATCCCTGGACCCATGAATCTTGGCTATAGGAGAAATAGCATGATATAGTAGATGCTGGTTTAGAGCATATATAGCCTCCTGGAGAACATTGCCCCGACCCTGCAAGGTATTGCCACCTAGCTGGTGCTGTAACTGTGTCTTTAGAAGACCATTCCATTGTTCTTTCAAGCCAGCTGCTTCAGGATGATGGGAAACATGGTAAGATCAGTGAAATTCATGAGCATAGGCCCACTGTCGCATTTCGTTTGCTGTGCAGTGTGTCCCTTGATCCGAGGTGATGCTGTGTGGGATACCATGATGGCTGATAAGGCATTCTGTAAGTCCATGGATGGTAGTTTTGGCAGAAGAACTGCGCACAGGGAAGGTAAATCCATATTCAGAGTATCTATTCCAGTAAGAACAAAATGTTGCCCTTTCCATGATGGGAGTGATCCAATGTAATCAACTTGCCTCCAGGTTGCTGGCTTATCACTTTGAGGGATGGTGCCATATCAGGGACTCAGAGTTGGTCTCTGCTGCTGGCAGATTGGGCACTCAGAAGTGGCTATAATCAAGTTGGCCTGTGTGAGTGGAAGTCCATGTTGCTGAGCCCATGCATAACCTCCATCTCTGCCACCATGGCCACTTTTTTCATAAACCCATTGAGCAATGACAGGAGTAGCCAGGGTAAGAGGATGAGTGGTTTCCACAGAATGTGTCATTGTATCCACTTTATTGTGGTGAGCATTCACTTGAGACACAAATATCTTCACTTCTTTGGCCCATTCAGAGAGGTATATCTACATATCTCTTCCCCATAAATCCTTGTCTCCAATTTTCCAATCATGTTCCTTCTGAGTCTCTGACCATGCAGCCAAACCATTGATTACAGCCCATGAATCAGTATACAATCGCACATCTGGCTATTTCTCCTTCCAAGCAAAGTGAACAACCAAGTGTACTTTTCCAAGTTCTGCCCATTGAGGGGATTTCTCTTCACTACTATCCTTCATTGAGGTCTCAGAAAGGGGTTGTAGTGCTGCTGCTGTCCACTTTCTAGTGGTGTCTTCATATTGTCCAGAACCATCTGTAAACCAGGCATAAGTTTTCTCTTCTTCAGTCAACTGATCATAAGGAACTCCCCATGAGGCCATAGGTGCAGACTGGGAGATGAAATGTAATGTGACAGGAGTGAAGACCATGGGCATTTGGGCCACTTCCTCATACAACTTACTTGTGCCTTCAGGTCCTGCTTGGGCCTAATCTCATGTATATCATGTCCATTTAATAGTGGAATGCTGCTGTGCACGTCCAACTTTATGACTCTTGGGTCAGACAATACTCAGTTCATGATGGGCAGCTCAGGACACATGGTGACTTGGTGTCCCACGGTTAAGTGTTAAGTGTTCAGTCTCTACTAAGGCCCAGTAACAAGCCAAAAGCTGTTTCTAAAAAGGAGAGTAGTTTCCTGCAGACGATGACAGGGCTTTGCTCCAAAATCCTAAGGGTCTGTGCTGTGCTTCACCCATAGGAGCCTGCCAAGGACCCCAAACAGCATCTCTATCTGCCACAGACACTTAAAGCACCATTGGATCAGCAGGCTTATATGTCCCAAGGGGCAGAGTGGCTTGCATGGCAGCCTGAACCTGTTGCAGAGCCTTCTCTTGTTCTGGGCCTAACTCAAAACTAGCAGCTTTTCAAGTTACTTGATAAATAGGCCAGGGTAGCACAGCCAAATGAGGAATATGTTGCCTACAAAATCCAAAGAGGCCCACTAGGCATTGTGCCTCCATTTTAGTTTTGGGAGGAACCAGATCCAATATTTATCTTTCACTTTAGAAGAAATATCTGCATATGCTCACACCACCGGACCCCTAGAAATTTCACTGAGGTGGAAGGTGCCTGAATTTTTGTGGGATTAATTTCCCACCCTCTAGCACACAAATATTTTACCAGTAAGTCCAGAGTCATTGACAGTTCTTTCTTACTAGGTCCAATCAGCATAATGTCATCAACATAATGGACCAGTGTGATGTCTTGTGGAAGGGAAAGGCAATCAAGGTCCCTGCAGACTAGATTATGACCTAGCTGGAGAGTTATGTAGACTTGAGGTAGGCACCTGAAGTGTATTGCTGGCCTTGCCAGCTAAAGGCAAACTGCTTCTGCTGTTCCTTTGAAAGAGGTATAGATAAAAAGGCATTAGCCAGATCAATAGCTGCATAACAAGTGCTAGGAGATGTATTAATTTGCTCAAGCAGTGAGACTACCTCTGGAACAGCAGCTGCAACTGGAGTTACCACCTGGTTAAGTTTCAATAATCTACTGTCATTCTCCAGTATCCATCTGTTTTTTTGCACAGGCCAAATAGGCAAGTTGAATGGGGGATATGGTGGGAATCACCACCCCTGCATCCTTAAAGTCCTTGATGGTGGTGGTAATCTCTCCAATCCCTCCAGGAATGCGATATTGCTTTTGTTGTACTATTTATCTAGATGGGGAAATTCTAATGGCTTCCACTTGGCTTTTCCTACCATAATAGCCCTTACTCCATTTATCAGGGATCCAATGTGGGGGCTCTGCCAGTTGCTGAGTATATCTATTCCAATTATGCATTCTGGAACTGGGGATATCACTGCAGGATGGGTTTGGGGACACACTGGACCTACTGTGAGATGGACATGAGCTAAGATTCCATTAATAACCTGACCTCCATATGCCCCCACTCTGACTGGTGGGCCACAGTGATGTTTTTGATCTCCTGGAATTAGTGTCAGTTTAGAGCCTGTATCCAGTAATCCTCAAAAAGTCTGATTATTTCCTTTTCCCCAATGAGCGCTCACTCTCGTAAAAGGCCGTAGATCCCTTTGGGGAAGGATGGGAAAAAGATTAACAGTATGAGTTTTTGACAGTGTATTGGAGTCCTTCCTCAAGGGAACCTGGCCTCCCCTTCCTTCAAGGGGTTGTGGGTCTTTAAACTCGCTCAAGTCTGGGAATTAACTGAGGGGTCATTCTAGTTAGACTACTGTTCACCTGACCTAGAATTCACCCATTTGTACAGATCAAGTAAATATTTAGTAGGTTTCCTATCTATTTCACTCCTAAGGACACCATGACTAAGTAGCCAACACCATAAGTCCATACCAGGCAGACTATTCTGATTACTGCTTTGACTCTGCTATACATTATGGTGGAGCCCTGGTAGCGAAGTGGTTAAGAGCTCCGGCTGCTAACCAAAAGGTGGGCAGTTTGAATCCACCAGCTGCTCCTTGGAAACCCTATGGGGCAGTTCTACTCTGTCCTATAGGGTTACTGAGTCAGAATCAACTCGATGGCACACAACAACAGCATACATTATGGTAACCACGGCTACCTTGTCTTTGTTGATTGAGTGTCATCACTTGGCCCTTATTACCATAGGGTCCAATCAGCCCCATTGTAGTTAGGTGTCTTAGTTCAGTTATGGCAGTTTTCTCTGTCAAATCTGACTTACATAAAATAGCAATCACAGCAGTGTGAAGCTCCCTTCACAAATTTGTTCCTTACAGTTTTGGTAAAAGGTGTGTCCTCTGGGCACTCCCTGTGTGTGTCTGTGGGTCTAAGTCAATAAATCCACTCTAGCATGTCAATTTCCCTAAGCTTTTGGATAGGGAAATTGGCATGCTTCTACCGTATATCAAGGCAGGTCTGGTACTTCAGCTTGATTTAGTGTAGGCCACCACGTAATCCATGCTTCAGTGACACAACCAAATAAACTATTAGATCCTTTCCTAACTTCTAAAGCTGAAATACTGAATGAAGAATCTGTGCTCAGTGGGCCCATATCAATAAACTCAGACCGATCCATCTTTATGTTCCTTGCACCATTATTCCACACACTTAATAGCAATTCCCACACATATTCCCAAGGTTTCTATCTGTAGGTATTAGAAAAATCAAGCAGTTCTTTTGGAGTGTAGCGTACCTCCTTCTGGGTCACAGTTTGTACTTCATCTTTTGGGGTTCCTGGGACTTAAGTCTGTTATAGGTCTAGAACTCAAAATTGGTGGGGAAGTGTTTTGAGAACATTCAACATTGCCTTATAAAGCATCTGCCTCGGGAGATACTGCAGGCAATGACTCAGACAAAGGCTCTTTAGAAGCAGCTGGGTTAATCTAATTAGATGGAGGTGAAGAGGTAATGGTTTTGCTGGTAAGGGCGGTTTAGCAGACAAAGATGGAGTCATCTCTTCAGATGGGAGTGAGAGGGCTGGTTGTGTTGGCAGGAGTGACTCAACAGAATTTAGAAGCTGTGTCTCCAGCTTCCTGATTATCAGCCTATATGTCCCCATCCCAAGTTTCAGGATCCAACTTCTACCTAATCAATGCCCTCACTTTAACATCAGATGCCTCTTGAGGTTGATAATTGAGTTGGTGTGTAATTCAGACACTGATGATATGACTCTAGGTTTGGTTTTCGGCAATATCAGCTCTGTTACTACAAGAAACAAGGCTTTCTTTCAAGGCACAAGTGCAAACTTTGAGGTCGTTTATGCAGTACTTGAGCTTTGAGTCTAAAGCTCTGAGCTCATCTCTTTCTTTTATCAGTTTGTGTAATGAAAGTAGGACCAACCAAACAGCTTCCTTATACTTCTCACTGTGACAAAATTGTAGAAAGGTATCACACAAGCGATCACCCAGAGCCTAGCCTTTCACCAATACCTGATCTATTGATGGTGATATTTCATAGATTTATATTATCACCTCTTGCCATGGATTAGCAGTGCCCTCTTTATTACAGGGAGCACAGTCATCAACATCTTTGAGACTAACCAGACTTGAGAACCAATTTTGAAAACCCGTCCTTACAATTTTGTTTCTCTGGAACCACTTAAGGTACCAAATGTCTTAGGCTGGTTTCTCTAGAGAAACAAAACCAGTAAAGTGTATAAATATATGTATATAGAGAGAGTTATATCAAGGAAATGGGTCACACAGTTGTAGGGACTGGAAAGTCTCAAGCCCGTGGTTCAGGCTAGAAGCTTCTCCTGACTCACATAGCCACAGAGGTTGGCAAACCCAAGATCAGGAAGTCAGAGAGCAGGGCTGTTGCTTACAGGCTGCAAACATCAACGAATCTCGAGATCCGCAGGTAAGACTGCAGGTAAGCTGCTAGCTCAAGTCCCAAGAGCTAGAGGTCAGATGACTGGGCACCAGCTGCAGGATCCAGAGTGAGCAAAAGCCCTTGAGCCTTGCCAAAATGTCCACTTGATGCAGGCCACATGTCCAAGGAAACTCCCTTTCAACTTATTGGCTACTCACAGCAGATCCCATCATGGGGGTGATCACATTATATCAGATCTCAACATGGAAATGATCACAGCATTATACAACTGCCAAACCACTGAGAATCATGGCCCAGCCAAGCTGACACACAATCTTAACCATCACAAGTTGTAATATTGAAGGATGCTATGAAAAAAAGGCATTTGACTATGTGAATCATAACAAATTATAGATAACATTGTGAAGAATGGGAAAATTCCAGAACACTTAATTGTGCTCATGAGGAACCTATACTTAGACCAAGAGGCGGTCATACAAATAGAACAAGGGGATGCTGCATGGTTTAAATTCAGGAAAAGTGTGCACCAGGGTTGTATATTTTCACCACACTTATTCAAACTGTATGCTGAGTAAATAATCTGAGAAGCTGAACTATATGAAGAAGAACACTGCATCAGGGTTGGAGGAGGACTCATTAGCAACCTGAGATATTCAGAGTTGAAGAGTGTCCTGTGTGTCTCTCTATGCTTGGCTTCATTTTCTTTTGCCTACTCTGTACAAAATCTTTTAGCTTTTCAAACCGTTACATGAGTATGCTCTGTGGAGTGTTGACGAGTATGCTTTGTGAAGTGTTGTGAGTCCTTTCAAATACCCAGTCTGCATAATCATTGCTGTCACTTATCATCACAATGTAACATGGCCCCTTTTTCTGGTGGTTAAGTGGTATGCTGTAAAATCACAATTAACAACATTCTCACCTGAGTTGGTTTATAAGCTACATGTGAAAGGACAAGCATTGGGTAATGCAGAACTTTTAGAAGTTGATTGGTATGATGTGGTACTGGACCATGGCAGAAACTGATAAGTGACTACATAGCTTAACAGAGATTCTGGGTGTTATCTGTTCTACTAATTCGTAACTGGTAGAGGAACAATCCATCACACAATTAAAAAGGTATATTTGCAATCAAGCCTAAGCTGATTCAACAGACATTAGTCTGTATGATGAAATGGTGGCACAGTTCCTGGATTACCTCCTTTTGTTACATTGACATAATTTAACTCAAACTTAGGGATTCAAAGGGATATGATCCCTATAACTAGCTGATGGCAGAGGAAAAATGGGGGTCAGGTTTACAAACCATTTAGCTCAATATGTTGATGTTTCCTTAACATGGAGTATTTTTGCATTGGGAAGAGCTGTAAGAAGCAGTCTTGGTTGTACATTTTGAAAGAGGGAGAACTGGCCTGAGGTTAAGGCTATACATAGTCTGGGTAGTGGTACATACCTTGGTATATGGCCCAGGGGATTAGAAGGGCAACTTGGAAGGTCAGAGGCAAGAAAATCTGCAGAAGATGCATGCCGATTGGATCTATGGAATCGATGTAGAGTGTGTGAGAATTTTTGTGTTTCACATTAAAGCCCACCATAGAGCATCCAATGTAGAAGAGGCTCTCAAAAACTTACAGGATCAATGTCTGCAGCTTATACTTGGATTCTTCAGTGTTTGTGAAATAGGCTCATAAGTAGAATGGTCATGGTGGCTGGGATGGAGATCATGCAGTCAGAAGCCTTACAACACTGCCCTCTCTCCAAAAGGTTAATTAAGCTACTGTCACTACTACATGCCTGACAGTGAGCCCTTGATATCAGATCAACCACCTGGTAGCAAATTAATTACATCAATCCCTTCCACCCTTCTACTCCTATTCCAGATATGGGTTTGCCTAACTTGCCTCTAGTGTTTCTGCGAGCACTATTATTGGAGAATTTACAGAATGCCTGATTCATTGTTATCGGTTGCAACATAACAGAACCTCATACATATCAAAGACTCATTTTACAGTGAAGAAGTAGTGACTCTGAATGTATGACCACAGATTCCACTAATTATACCATATATGCATCACGCTGAAGTAGCCAGACAAATGGAACCCTGGAATGGTCTACTAAATATTTATCCAAGACAAGAAATGCTAGATGACACACTAAAAAGTATGTCCTATAGGATGCAAAATTTATAATAATTCAAGTATTAATTTATTTTGCTCTATCACCAATAACTAGAATCCCTGGGTCCAGGGACCAAAGGTTGAAAGTTGGATTTTTTATCAGACTCAGTGACCAACACACAAAATTGTATTTTCTGTTTTTGCATCTTGGGTCTGCTATACTGAAGGTGCTGGTGTGGTACTGGGAGGAAATTCTTCCTCTACTAAACCTAAGTTATGACTGGTGTCTGGTGAACCAACAGACAAATGAATTACATTAACAGGAGTAACTGATCCTGATTACTATGAGGAGCTAGGATTGCTCTTACAAAATTAGGACAGAGAGAAATATGCCTGAAACTGGGGGAGGACACCGGGACATTTCTTCAGGTTTCCATGCTTGTTGAATGGGCAAATGCAACAGCCTATGTGTGAAAAGACCAAGGGCTCAGACCACTCAGGGTTAACAGTTTGAGTCTCCCAACCAGGCAAGCAAACTAGACTGGCAGAAATGCTGGGTGAGGGCAAGGGAAAACCAGAATAGGTGCTGATCCTGAAGAGTGAAAATGAATATCATTTGCAGCTTCAAGTGAAGTTGCAGCAATGTCTTCCATCTGTAATATTCATTCATTCATGAACTGACATTAAAGTTAACTAAAATATAGAACTTTCCTCATCCTTCCTTCTGGTCTCTCTCTTGACTGATCATAGTGTTTTTAATTTGTTATTTAATACTGTGTTCCCTCTAGGGAGAGGGTACTCACAGGGTGAGTGCAGAACCTCAGTGGTGCCTAGTATCCCTCTTAATTCAGCGTTCGTGCACATGGGCCACAGACTGATGTCCTATTTGTCTTCTTGTGAGATGACAGACCAACACGTCCTACCTTCATGGGTGTGGTGGGGTGGATGTGGGAAGTTTAGGGAATGGTGAATTAGTATCCCATTTCCAGGGATCTACAGCCTGAGCCCATGGTGGAAGGGTGACCCCTTGCCCCCCAAAGATTGCAACCTCCATGTGGGAGGCACTTGGTATGTAGTTTTGCGTTAAGTGAGAAGTATGTTCTTTGCCAAGCTGCTTGTCCAGCATGCATTGATGCCAGATCTGCTGCTGCCATGACGCACCCCAAGACTCAGTGGGAGCACATGAAGCTATACCCACACTCCCCATACCTATTCCCAGGCAGCTGTTGTGGGCAGAAGAAGAAGGCAGAACACAGCCTCGCCCCCGCCCCCCCCCCCATTGATATGACCCACTCACTACCTGGAGGGACTGATAGCCTGAATTGCAATGCGGCAGCCGGAGGAGGAGGCCAGCTATCGCAGTGCTAGAGGATGGGGAGCAGGCAGCCCAGAATATTTCCCAGGTAGGTGGGGAGAGGCTAGATTGCCCAGGAGTCGAGGCTCCAAGGATCCCTTCCATCCCTCACACGTCATTGTTTTAGGGGATTTCACTAAAACAATACAAATTCAAATATAACATTGTTAAGAATTTCAAGATAGTGACAGCAGAACAGTTAACTTCCCCAAGCACCAGGCCTGTGTGACTGCACTGGTCAAATTCTCACGAAGCTGCCCCTGCCTTGAACAATGTACTTAATTTAAGGCCTGAGTGGATCACAGCAGTGCAAGAGTTGGACTGCAATAAACACTTTAGGCACCCTGGATCACATTCCCTTGGCCTAACTCTGGTTTTAGCTATTGCGACGGTAGATAGTTTTTACTTGCAGTAAAAACACTCACCTTGACTGTGTGTTTCATGGCTCTGCTTTTATGTTTCAGGGCTGTTGCTGAAGCCACAGAAACTCTAAAATCCATGCACATGTGCAGAATGAGTGACTGGGGGTATTGAAGTTCCTGACGTCAATCTTCAGCCAATTTGTGATAGAAGCAGGTGATGAGAGCCTTTCAAACTCCAGAGGACCATTTCTGAAGCATTTTCGAAGTTTTTCGGAGATCCTGGTGGAATGAAGTGCCTGCTGATTACCACATTATCGTATTGGGTTTTCCTCCTTTCTCTTTCCTCACTCTTGCTTTCCTGAGTCACCTCCCAAATAAACTTTCAGCACCTAAGTGCTAAAACGAGCAGTTAGTGCCACTACTTCCTTCCCTCTGAATTCTTCAATCATTCGCCATTGCTTCAACAATAATCTCTAGTAATTTGAGCATTTCAATTGTACAGTCCTTAACTAAAGTCTCAGCTTTGATGAGACTTCTAGAAGCTGGGAATTTTTGGTTTAATAGTCTTGGCTGCTAACGAGAAGGTTGGTGACTTGAGTCCACCCATAGATGGAGTAGTGGTTTAGTGCCGTGGCTGCTAACCAAAAGGTCATCAGTTCACATCCACCAGGCGCTCCTTGGAAACTCTATGGGGCAGTTTTACTCTGTCCTACAGGGTGGCTATGAGTCGGAATTGACTCAAAGGCAGAGGGTTTATTTATTGATTGATTAATTGATTAATAGGCATCTTGGAAGAAAGGCCTGGTGATTTACTTCTGAAAAATAAGCCATTGAAAGCATGGAACAAAGTTTTACTCCAAAACACATGGCATGGAATTGACTTAAAGGCAATCCATTGTTCGTTTGTTTTGGTTCTAGAAGCTGAGGAAATAAAGCCATCATTTCAAAGCTACAGTTTTCTGTCTTCCAAAAAGTAGAAATCTGAACCTCTTCCCATTTATTGAGAATACTGTTTTCTCTTTTATCCTGGTATTCTGGGAGAGTCTCAAGAATCATCCCTTTAATTCCAGATGTACACAGCAAATAAAGAAACCATAGTTTGGGATGAAATCTTTGTGGTAATAATGGAGTTTTAAATTTCTAAACCCAGTATTCTCTTTGATAATATAGATTGATGTACACGCCTTTTTGACTCAAAGCTTTGTCAGAAAAAATTGTGTTACTCTCTTTGGGAGAAGTGTGTCTTTTCTGGATACAGATTGCAACTTCTCTATGCTGCATGCTGATACTTATGTGGAAATGAATGTTTTCATATTTGAGACCAGAGCTGAGACTCAGGCCCGGCAGATAAAATGTGAAGTCTTGATCTATGTTTTTGACCAGAGAAATAACAATGGAAAGAACTAGCCTAGGTTTGTTGAAGTTCACCTTGGTCCATAACTTAGTCACCCAAGCCAGAAATACTGGACTTTGAACTAATCTTTCTCTTCTCTTAACCAGATGATATCAATCGACCCATATGTCCTATTGATTTGTTTTATTAGCTCCCTCTTCTCTATGACTCCCCACTCCCTGTTATTTGCTTAGTTTAAAGCATTTCTCATCTACCTCACTTACCTATTGCCATTGAGTCGATTCTGACTCATAGTGACCCCATGGGACAGAATAGAACTGCCCCATAGGGTTTCCAAAGCTGTATTATTTTTTTAATTTTTAAAAAAAAATTTCCTATACAAAAATTTATACATACATTGTTATATGACTCTTACTGCTCTCCCTATACTGTGACAGCACACTCCTCCTTTCCACCCCTGATTCCTCATGTTCATTCAACCAGCTCCTAACCCTCTCTGCCTTCCTGTCCCACCTCCGGACAGAAGCTGCCCATTTAGTCTGTTGTATCTACTTGAGCTAAGAGGCGCACTCCCTGCGAGTATCACTTTATGTCCCATAGTCCAGTCCAATCCCTGTCTGAAGAGTTGGCCTGGAAATTGCTTTAGTTCTGGGATGATAGAGAATTCAGTGGCCATGCTTTCCAAGGTTCTTCCAGTCTCAATCAGACCATTAAGGCTGGTCTTCTTACTAGAATTTGAGTTCTGCACCCCTGCTTTCTCCTGCTCCATCCAGACTCTGTTGTGTTCCCTGTCAGGGCAGTCATTGCTGGTAGCCAGGCACCATCTAGTTCTTCTGGTCTCAGGCTGATAAAGTCTCTGCTTTATGTGGCCCTTTCTGTCTCTTGGGCTGATACTTTCCTTGTGTGTTTGGTGTTCTTCATTCTCCTTTACTCCAGGTTGTTGGGACCAATTGATGCATCTTAGATGGCCGCTTGCAAGCTTTTAAGACCCCAGACACCACTCACAAAAGTAGGATGAAAAACATTTTCTTAATAAGCTTTGCTATGCCAATTGACCTAGATGTCCCCTGAAAGCATGGTCCCCAGACCCCTACCCCTGCTCCTCTCTCCCTCAAAATGTTTGATTCTACTCAGGAAACTTCTTAGCTTTGGTTTAGTCCCTCTGTGCTGACGTCCCCTGTAGTTTGCGCTGTCCTTCCCTTCACTTAAGATAATTTTATCTACTATCTAGTTAGTAAATAACCCTCACACTCCCTTCCCACCCCCGTAACCATCAAAGAATGTTTTCTTCTGTGTTTAAATCTTTTCTTGAGTTCTTCTAAGAGTGGTCTTATACAATATTTGTCCTGTGCCTGACTAAATTCACTCAGCATAATCACCTCCATGTTCCTTCATTTTATAAGATGTTTCAAGGCTTCACCATTGTTCTTTTATCAATGCATAGTATTCCATTGTGTGGATATACCATAATTTGTTTATCCATTCATCCGTTGATGGGCACCTAAGTTGTTTCCATCTTTTTGCTATCGTGAATAGTGCTGTAATGAACATGGATGTGCATATATCTATTCATGTGATGGCTCTTGTTTCTCTAGGGTATATTTCAAGGAGCGGGATAGCTGGATCATATGGTACTCTAGCTTTTTAAGGAAGTGCCAAATCGATTTCCAAAGTGGTAGTACCATTTTATATTCCCACCAACAGTGTATAAGTGTTCCAGTCTCTCCACAACCTCTCCAGCATTTATTATTTTGTGTTTTTTGGGTTAATACTAGCCTTGTTGGAGTGAGATGATAACTCATTGTAGTTTTGATCTGCATTTCTCTAATAGCTAATGATCGTGAGCATTACTTCATGTGCCTGTTAGCCTCCTGAATATCTTTTTTGGCAAAGTGCCTGTTCATATCCTTTGCCCATTTTTATTAATTGGGTTATTTGCCTTTTTGTTGTTGAGGTTTTGCAGTATCTTGTAGATTTTAGAGATCAGATGCTGATCAATTTGTCGCAGCCAAAAATTATTTCCCAGTTTGTAGGTTGTCTTTTTACTCTTTTGCTGAGGTGTTTTGATATGCATAAGTGTTTGATTTTTAGGAGCTCCCAGTTATCTGGTCTCTCTTCTGGTGCTTGTGTACTTGTACTTATGGTTCGTACTGTGTTTATACCATGTATTAGGGCTCATAGTGTTGTCCCTATTTTTCCTTCCATGATTGTTATCGTTTTCAATTTTATATTTAAGTCTTTGATCCATTTTGAGTTAGTTTTTGTGCATGGTGTGCAGTTTGGGTCTTGTTTCAGTTTTTTGCAGATGGATATCCAGTTATGCCAGCATCATTTGTTAAAAAGACCGTCTTTTCCCCAGTTAATGGACTTTGGGCCTTTGTCAAATATCGGCTGCTCATACATGGACGAATTTATGTCTGGATTCTCAATTCTATTCTATTGGTCTATGTTTCTGTTGTTGTACCAGTACCAGGCTGTTTAGACTACTGTGGTGGTATAATAGGTTCTAAAATGAGGTAGTGTGAAGCCTCTCACTATGTTCTTCTTCTTGAATAATGCTTTACTTATTCGGGGCCTCTTTCCTTTTCATATGAAGATGTTGATTTGTTTCTCCATCTCATTAAACAATGCCAGTGGAATTTGGATCGGGATTGCATTGTACCCATAGATCACTTTGAGGAGAATTGACATTTTCACTATGTTAAGTCTACCTATCCATGAGCAAGGTATGTTGTTTTCAACTTATGAATGTCTCTTTTGGTTTCTTGTGGTAGCGTTTTGTAGTTTTCATTGTATAGATCTTTTACATCTCTGGTTAGATTTAGTCCTAAGTATTTTATCTTCTTGGGGGCTATTGTAAATGATATTGACTTGGTGATTTCCTCTTCGAGGTTCTTTTTGTTGTTGTAAAGGAATCCAACTGATCTTTGTATGTTTACCTTGTATCCTGAAACTTTGCTGAAATCTTCTATTAGTTCCAGAAGTTTTCATGTGTATTCTTCGGGGTTTTCTGTGTATAAAATCATATCATCTGCAAATAGAGATACTTTGACTTCTTCCCTACCGATTTAGATGCCCTTCATTTCTTTTTCTAGCCTAATTGCTCTGGCTAGGACTTCCAGCACAATGTTGAATAAGAGTGGTGATAAAGGGCATCCTTGTCTGGTTCCGCTTGTCAAGGGGAATGCTTTCAAAGTCTCTCCATTTAGGATGATGTTGGCTGTTGGCTTTGTATAAATGCTTTTAATTATATTGAGGAATTTCCCTTCTATTCCTGTTTTGTTGAGAGTTTTATTTTGAATGGGTTTTGGACTTTGTCAAATGCCTTTTCTGCATCGATTGATAAGATCGTATGGTTCTTGTCTTTTATTTATGCAATGGATTACATTGATTGTGTCTCTAATGTTGAACCATGCCTGCATACCTGGTATAAATCCCACTTGATCATGGTGAATTATTTTTTTGGTATTTTCTGAATTCTATTGGCTAGAATTTTGTTGAGGATTTTTGCATCAATGTATATGAGGGATATTGGTGTGTAATTTTCTTTTTTTATGGTGTCTTTACCTGTTTTTGGTATCAGGGTTATGCTGACTTCATAGAATGAGTTTGGGAGTATACCATGCTTTTCTATGCTCTGAAATACCTTTAGTAGTAGTGGTGTTAACTCTTCTCTGAAAGTTTGGTAGAATTCTCCAGTGAAGCTATCTGGGCCAGGGCTTTCTTTTGTTGGGAGTTTTTTAATTACCTTTTCATTCTCTTCTTTTCTTATGGGTTTATTTAGTTGTTCTACCACTGTTTGTGTTAGTTTAGGTAGGTAGTGGGTTTCTCTCAGTTTTCAAATTTGTTAGAGTACAATTTCTCATAGTATTCTGTTATGATTCTTTTAATTTCAGTCGGGTCTGTTGTAGTATCACCCATCTCATTTCTTATACGGGTTATCTGCTTCCTCTCCTGTTTTTCTTCTGTCAGTTTGGCCAATAGTTTATGAATTTTGTTGATCTCTTCAAAGAACCAGCTTTTGGTCTTGTTAACTCTTTCAATTGTTTTTCTATTCTCTATTTCATTTAATTCTGCTTTACTTCTTATTATTTCGTTTCTTCTGGCACCTGAGGGCTTCTTTTGCTTCTCTCTTTCTACTTGTTCCAGTTGTAGGGTTAATGCTTTGATTATGACCCTTTCTTCTTTTTGGATGTGTGCATTTATTGCTATAAACTGACCTGTGAGCACTGCTTTTGCTGTGTCCCAAAGGTTCTGGTAGGATGTGTTTTCATTCTCATTTGATTCTATGAATTTCTTTATTCCATCCTCAATTTTTTCTACAACTCAGTAGTTTTTGATCAAGGTGTTGTTCAGTTGCCATGTTTGATTTTTTTTCCTTGCTTTTTGTGTTGTTGATTTCCACTTTTATGGCTTTATGGTCAGAAAAGATTGAAATGTCTCGATGTTTTGGATTTTGTTAAGCCTTGCTTTATGGCCTAATATGTGGTCTATTCTGGAGAATGTTCCATGTGCATTGGAAAAGAAAGTATACATGGCTGCTGTTGGGTGCAGTGTTTGGTATATATCTACGAGATCAATTTGGTTGATTGTAGTATTCAGCTCTTCCATGTCTTTGTTGAGCTTCTTTCTGGATGTTCTGTCCTTCATCAAAAGTGCTGTGTTGCAGTCTCCTACTACTGTTGTGGAGCTGTCTATCTGTCTTTTCAGTGCTATTAGAGCTTGTTTTATGTATTTTGGAGCCCTGTCATTGGGTGAGTAAATATTAATTATAGTTATGTCCCCCTGGTGTATTGACCCTTTAATCATTATATAATGTCCTACCTTGTCCTTTGTGGTGGATTTTACTTTAAAGTCTATTTTGTCAGAGATTAATATTGCCACTCCTGCTCTTTTTTGAGTGTTGTTTGCTTGATGTATTTTTTTCCATCCTTCGAGTTTTAGTTTGTTTGTGTCTTTAAGTCTAAGGTGTGCCTCTTGTGGGCAGCACATAGACAGATCTTGGTTTTTTATCCAATCTGCCACTGTCTGTCTCTTTATTGGTGCATTCAGTCTGTTTACATTCAGCATAATTATTGATAGGTATGAATTTAGTGCTATCATTTTGATGTCTTTTTTTGTATGTTTTTCACAGTTTCTTTGTTCCTCTTAATTTTCTGTGCTGTTTTTCTTTATATATTTTCTTTTTATCTTTTTCATTGTTGTTGATTTTGTGTTTGCTAAGTCTTTATATTTTTCTAGTGTTTTATTTTGACTTTTAGGATTGTTAGTTTCCTTTGTGGTTACCTTAATATTTACCCCTATTTTTCTAAGTTTATACCAGTCTTTTATTTCTTTGTATTGCCTTGACTTCTTCTCTGTATGAAAAATCTATGTCTACCTTTTCTAAGTCCCTCTTTTTTGTTTTAATGTTGTCATCTTTTACACATTGACATCTGTTTCCCTATTTTCAATGTTTTAGCTTTGATTTACTTTTGTGACTTCTGGATTAGTATCTTGTTGCTCTGTCCTGTGTTCTAGTCTTGGGTTATTATCTGATGTTACTTATTTTCTAACTGGAGGACTCCCTTTATTATTATAATTTTGGTTTGATTTTTGCAAATTCCCTAAACTTCTGTTTATCTGGAAATGCCATAATTTCACCATCATATTTCAGAGACAGTTTTGCTGGATATATAATTCTTGGCTGTCAGTTTTTTTTTCCTTCAAGGCTTTATATATGTTATCCCATTTCCTTCTTGCCTGCATGGTTTCTGCTGAGTAGTCCCAGCTTATTCTTATTGACTCTCCTTTGTAGATGACTTTTCATTTATCGGTAGCTGCTCTTAAAATTCTCTCTTTATCTTTGGTTTTGGCAAGTTTGGTTATAATATGTCTTAGTGACTTTCTTTGGGATCTACCTTATGTGGGGTTCGATGAGCATCTTGGATAGATAGCTTCTCATCTTCCACAGGGAAGTATTCTGCTAACAAATCTTTGACAATTCTCTCTGTATTTTCTGTTTCCCCCCCAGTTCTCGTACTCCAATCACTTGTAGGTTATTCCTCTTGATAAAGTTGCACATAATTCTTAGTGTTTCTTCATTTTCTTAAATCCTTTTATCTGATTTTTCCTCAAATAAGATGGTGTCAATCAGTTTATCTTCAGTCTCACTAATTCTGACTTCCATTGCCTTAGCTCTGTTCCTATGACTTTCTATTGAGTTGTCTAATTCTGAAATTTTATTGTTAATCTTCTGGATTTCTGAAAGCTGTCGCTTTATGGATTCTTGCAGCCTGTTTAATTTGTCATTATGCTCTTCTCTAATCTTTTTAGTTTCCTCTATTGTTTGTTCTGCATTTTGATTAATTTCCTTCCTAATTTCCTGAAGAGTTCTGTATATTAATCTTTTGTATTCTGCCTCTGGTAATTCCAAAATTTTCCTCCTCTGGAAAATTTCTAGAGTCTTTATTCTGGGAACTTGCTGAAGCCATCCTGGATTGCCTCTTTATATGATTTGATATTGACTGTTGTCTCTGAGCCATCAATAAGTTATTATATTTATTTATTTTATGTTTGCTTACTGTGTCCTAGCTTCTTGTTTGTTTTGATATGTCCAAATAGGCTGCTCATATGAACCAGTTTGATTACTGGCACCCCTGAAGCTGTAATGTCCTGTCACCATGTGGTCAGATCTGTTACTAGGTATGTGAAGTCAGGAGTCCACCCACTCCTCCTGTATGGATTCAGCTCATGTGCCCAGGTAGATAGCCACCAAGTGTGTGGTGTAGGCTCTCACTTACAGTCCTAGACAAGCATGGGTGATTGGTGTAGACACAGGCATCTGGCTGCATCAGGTCACACTCTAAGCAATGCAGGGGCTGAAGATCTCTCCTGAGTGTCCTGGAGGAAGGTGTTTCCCTGTTCCCTAGAGCACGTAGGTGGGTGGGTTTTACAGCCAAACTATGAGCACCTAATACTGTTGGCTGTAAGGACTGGGGGCCGCCTCTTATTCATGGGCCCCTATCGCATGTGGCTAGGTGGCATAGGTGGAGCCACCAGTCCTCAGGCCCCTGATGTGGGTAGTTGAAGACCCTGCTCAATGGTCAGAGCAGTGTCAAATGTCAAGAACGTGCCATTTCCCAGCTGAAACAGTTAAAGTTAGAGTTCTGGTATATACCCTGTTGTACTGCGGTAATGAGGGCCTACGCGGTTGAGATGGGCCCACACAAGTCTATGCAGGGGCAAAGGCACTCGAAGTCCGTGGATCCTCTATGCCTTTGCCTAAGCTAAGCAGCTGTGCCTACCCTGGGTTCCTGGCTTAGGGGAGCCGGCAGTTTATTTTTTTCCCTGTTTGTTAATTTGTTCACTCTCCAAGCCAGGGAGAATGGCTCTGGGTGTGACAGATCCTACTTCTGGCCCAGGGGACTTGGCAGTTGCTGAAGCTGGTCCGGGACCCAGTGCATAGCAGGAAGTGGGGAGGTAATTGGGAGGTTTTTCCCTAAGGGGGGTGTTTTTGATCCGGGCGGTAAATTGTATGCGAGTACTTAACTTGCGCTGATGAGGGCTGCTTCTCATTGATTCTGGGTGGCTGTGCAGACTCTCTGGTGCTGGATCTCCCCTGGTGCAGAAAACGTGCCTCCTGAGCATAACTGCTTGCCTACCTCACCTCTCACTCCCGAGGTACTCAGGCCTGAAGGGCTCAGGCTCTTGCCGGCCAGGTCTGGCAACTCCTAGCTGCTTTTGAACCCCAAAGCTGTATTCTTTACAGAAGCAGACTGCCACGTTTTTCTCCCGAGGAGCAGCTGATGGGTTTCAAACTGCTGATCTTTCACTTAGCAGCTGAGTACTTACCCACTGTGCTACTAGGACTCTTTCTACCTCACTTACTATACCTCTAACTTGGTTTTATTTTCTGTATTCTATTTTTTGGTATGAGAATTCAATTTATTATTTATTTATTTATTTTTGCTTTTGATTTAGTTTCTTATTAAACAGTTAATACACATATTGGTTTGTGACTTTGTCACACTAATGGAATAACCTGTATGACCGTCAATTCTCTTGACCAGTTCTGCTAAAAGAACTTTCTACAACAGGAATGTTGTATATCTGCAATGTCTGATAGGGTAGCCACTATCTACATGTGGTTACTGAACACTTGCAGTATAGATGATGAGATTGAAAAATTGAATTTTAATTTAATTTTCATTAATTTAAAATGAAAATTAAATATCCACACATTAGACAGTGCACCTCTAGAATATAAAATCCATGAAGGCAGGAGTCTTCATTGCTTAGCATAATGGCTTGTTGTTAGTGACTTATTTTGAGTAGATAAATAGATGTAGCATCAGTTTTTTTTCTTTCTTACCTCTACTGTTGCATCTTTTGCCATAATCCTTTTCAGACTTTATTTTCTAGTTATACTCTATTTTGAAGTTCTCCAAATGCACTAGACAGTTGTACCAATCTCTTTAACTTTGATCAATCATCCTTTCTCTGTAGAATATACATGGACTTCTTTGAGGTCTTTTCGTAGCCACCAGAAATAGACTTTCCTTCTTACTTGCTCCTAAAACTCCAAATGCGTGTAATGCTTTTCTGTACTTAATTTCTTTACTGGTAATGTCTCACCCTGGTAGTTTGTAACTTCCTGAATACAGGGTCCTTATCCTACAAATAGCAATAACAATAACCATTTTCCTATGACTAATAATTACTTTAGACTAATAATTGCTAACATTTATTTGATACTTACTTTGTACCACAATGTGATGTATACTTTATTGTTTCTTTCATTCAAACAATATTTACTGAATGCCTCTGCTGTTTCAACATGTGTGCCAATGGCTGAGGTTATAACAGTGAGCAAAACAGACATGGTATCTGCTTTTATTGAGCTGACATTCCAGATGAAAATAGAGATAACATAAAAGCAATGAAATATGCAAACAAAATAAATACATATCTATAAAGTAATTTGAAGGAAATAAGATACCTTGATGAAAATGATAAGGCATTAAATGATAGTGCAGTACATTTAGACAGGCTGGGTGGACAATCCCAGCAGACATTTAATCAGTGACCTTAAGAATGAGAATAACAAGCCATGCAAAGTGCTCAGGGAAGTGTGTTCTAGGCAAGGAAATAGCAGGTACAGTGATCCCGAGGTAGATATTAGCTTGAAGATCAGTGTGACAGGAGCATAGAATGTGGGATGAATGACATGCTCACAGTGAATTTATTATCTTTAATATTGCAGATAAGGGTGTAGAGATGTAAACTAACTTGCCCCAGATCACACAGATGGTAAATGAGAGAGCTAGATTTTGAACCAGGACTATAGGACCCCAGAGTCTAACAGCATGCATATGTGTGTGTACTTTTTTTTTTTGCATTAAAAAAATTCTTATTTTAAAATCTAACAAACTGTATGCATGTATACATGCATATATGTTTATATATGTAAGCTTGTATGTATGCGCATGTGTATGCGTTTGTGTGTGAGTGTATTCACATACTTAAAACACATTCTTGATTATCAATCTTGTTTCTAGGTCCCAGTTTTTTCCTCAGTCCCTCAGGGTTAATGTATCGTGCTGATGCACTGATTTCTACTGAGATATTTATTCTATCAACAGCTGCTTGTTACACATTTCTTTTCTCTCTGACAAGATTCATTGTCCCCTTCCTCCTTTCACCAAGACTACTGGCTTGCTTGGCTTAAAATATTTGCAGATTTCTATAACCTATATATCAAATAACACATGTGTCAGGGTAATAAGACCAAGGTCATGGTTCAATTTTTGTTTTAACATTTTATTGAGTAACGTATTCTCTTAAGGCCATATCCTAAATACCAGAAATTAATCAAATGCATTACTGTTTCAAAGATGGTGATTTTGAGTAATTAGTTTTTATATGTTTTAGGGACTACTCAACTCCATCCTACTGGGTCATAATTTTGCTATTTCATTGGTCTCCAGGAAAATCTGGCCTGAGAATAAATGGTTATTCTGATAAATTGCATTAATACAGATACAACTCAGAGTGGATGCCTTATCAGTGTATCAACCCAGTAACTTTGCTTGATAAAATATAACACTCATAATTAACTTGAAAAGTGTTCACATGGATGACATTCCACTGGTCAAATCACCACATGGAAGTAGTAATTATTGCTACTAGCTAAAAAAGCCCCATGGTCAAACATGTGGAGAATCTTTAAAGTAGGATGATCCTTTCTATTTCTAGAATGCTTTTCAAAGCTTCAGGAGAGGATGGAATATTCTGTGCTTCCAAAACATATTTGATTTTGACCTTGAAATCATTTTCCTTGTAAAGATTTGGAGCATGTATTTTTCAGAAACTTTCTTCTATATTATAAAAAATCAGGACCATGTGCTGTGGCAGGCCATCAAGAGACAGTTTATGATTAATCATGTGGAACATTCAGCAAGCCCTGAAAAAGTCCTGGGATTCACCACAGAAATTAGGTCATAATTCCTCTCCCATCCCTTGGCTTTACCAAAGCAAAGGACTGAGGCATTTGCAATCCATTTGCCCTGAAAATACATTTAAGCTACATATTTATAATGTATTTGTTTGATATTAATACTCATTGTAATCATATTTCATATATTTGTAGAGAATAGAAGGATGGTTAAAACACAGTTATCTGTTGTGTGGTCTATCCTCCATATCCCATACGGTTAGTGCTGTTATTACTCTGGGAACATTCCATTTAATCCTTATATCTGAGTGGAAACCCTTGAAGACTTATCATTTAAGGTTACTCTAACTGAGTTTTTATTATCATTTTCAGCATAATCCAAGGCGTTTTATTTGTGAAGATAGTTCAGAACAATTTCTCTATGAGATATATCTATTTACTTTGACAAAAAATTAGTCAGTCTATGAGACACTTCCTAATTTTTACTTCCATGATCAAAAGTAAAATTAGTTGGCAAAGTTTTGGATACGAATATGCTGCTTAATGCGTATAATTGATTGCAGAATGGTGTAAGATTCCTGTTAAATTTTCATTATAAAATGCATAAAATGAAGTATGATTAAGTAAGAGTGCCTCTTTGGTTCTAGGTGTTATATTTAATTTTCTAAGCTATGTTTCCTACTTTTGATTTTTTAATTACCGCTCCACATTTGCCAATAATATATCTGAGAAACACATTCAACATGAATTTAATAAAATTTTTTGACTAGTTTTACATAGAGTTGAGGAACAATGAAAATTAAAAAAATAAAAATAAATATATTGATGATATCTATCTTTGCTAACTATTATATAAGGTAGCACTTTCTACTTTACTGGAAGTATAGCAGGGGATATAGATTGTATTGAAGTCAGTTTTGAATATGCTGATTTTATAATACCTATAATACAGCCAGTTAGAGATGCCCAGTAAATACATACAGATATACATATCTAGATATGTATAATAGAGAAACACTACCATTGGGGATTTAGTATAGGATGCCTTTACCCATATATGTTAACTATGAACTTGTGAGATGATGCAATTTCTTGCGAAAGCATGCAGCATGAGATGGGAAGAGTACCAAAGACATAATTCTGGTAATATCAGCATTTACAAGTTGGGCATAATAATAAAATATAATAGAAATGACTGAGAATGAATGGTCAGAAAAGAAGGCAAAGCAAGAAAGATTGGGTTCTTGTATGCCAAGAAATGGGGGGTATTTAAGGTGGACATAATAAAAGCAACTCCTTAATGTCATGAAGAGGTTACTCAAGATGAGAACAGAAAATATTACTTGAGGGGGCAAGATGGCGCTCTAGGCAGAAGTACCATGCCGTCCCTCCACAGCAAAGATCCGAAAAACTAAGCCTAACAGAGAATCAACAATCCTGAAACCCTAGAACACCAAATGAAGAGATAAAGAACTCAGCCAAATACCAAACGGAGTGAGAATACTAAAAGAGAATGGAGAGCGAGGAGAGACTCATGCAGGGATTCCTTACCAGCTAACACAGCGCGGATCCACCATCTTGGATTCCTATCGGAGACCAGCGAACGGGAGAGCAGCCTTGCAGAGCGTCCAGTGGGAGACAGAATGACCGCTTAGCTTCACACATAACCATCTTCCCGCTGCACCCTACCTACCTGCACCGTGCACTTGACATCACACCACCAAGCTGTGCAGGCGCGCCCTATTGGAACCTGCCCAGCACTGACTACTGACCGTCCTGGTGGCTGCGGTGAGTGCCACAAACAACCCGTCCCAGTGGCTCCTCTTCAGCTAGATCTGCCCAGCTGTACCACAAGGACGAAACAAACAAAAAAAAAATCCACAATCAATAAACGAGAGAAATATCTACTGAATGCCCCGAAAACAGCAAACAATATCAAAACATTTACAAAAACAAGACAAGATGGCTCCAATAGGCGTCCAAACTAAAACACCAGATAACTCTCCTGTGGAAGAAAATGCACCAGAAGTACCTGATAGGGAACTCAAATCACTAATACTCGGAATTTTCCAAGAACTGAGGCAAAAAGCTGACAAACATGAGGAAAAAATAGACAAATTTATGGAAAATACAGACAAAAAATTGGAAGAATTCAGGAAGATGATGCAGGAACAAAATGCCAAAATAAATTCACAACTCGAAATTATACAAAAACAACAATTAGAAATCCAAAAGATAAACAACAAGATTTCAGAAATGGACGGTGTCATAGAAGGGATGAGAAGTAGATTTGAAACCATGGAAGACAGGATCAGTGGAACTGAAGACAAACACTTGGATACAACTCTGTTTCAGGAAAACTCAGAAAAAAGAACAAAGAAAAATGAAGAGACCCTGAGAGTTATGTGGGACACAATTAAAAGCAAAAACTTACGAGTGATTGGCATACCAGAACAGGGGGAGAAAACAGAAAACACAGAGAGGATCATTGACGAACTGCTGACAGAAAACTTTCCCAATATCATGAAAAATGAAAAGCTGGCCATCCAAGAAGCTCAACGAACCCCATATAGAAGAGACCCCAAAAGAAAATCACCAAGACATATCATATTCACACTCACTAAAACGAAAGACAAACAAAGAATCCTAAGAGCAGCTCGTGAAAAACAAGAAGTCACATACAGAGGAGAAACAATAAGACTAAGCTCAGATTATTCAGCAGAAACCATGCAGGCAAGAAGGCAATGGGATGACATATATAAAATCTTGAAAGAAAAAAATTGTCAGCCAAGAATAATATATCCTGCAAAACTCTCATTCAAATTTGACGGTGAAATTAGGTCATTTCCAGATAAACAGCAACTAAAGGAATATGCAAAAGTCAAACCAAACTTACAAGAATTATTAAAGGGAGTTCTTCGATCTGAGGACAAACAGCTTCAACCCTCAGGCAGGACCTAGGACCTAGGACGCAGGTTCATATGAACCAGATACCATTCTAGGAACTGAACTACAGAGGACTTTCCAAAAACAAAAGAAATACAACAGGGAATCAGAGAAATCAATCAAAGGATGACAACAACATCAAAACAATGAAAGAGGGAATAAACGGCATACGTATAGAACCTTCTAAAGGAGAAGAAGGCAAGGCGATACCAAGTAACGGTAGACTGCTTCAAAATTATGAAGATAAGGGTAAAATTCATGGTAACCACAAAGAAAGTTAACAAACCAACTCATAAAAATAAAGACGAAAAACATAAAGTCTCAACAAAAACAAAACCTACAAAAACAAAAGAAATGAACACAAAATCCACAAACAAAAGTAACTCAGCACAAGAGAGTAAGAAGAACAAAGAAAACTTCAGCACCACTAAAAAAAGCACTATAAAATGACAGCAACAAACTTCCATCTATCAATAATTAAACTGAATGTAAATGGACTCCATGCACCCATAAAGAGACGGGGAGTGGCAGAATGGATAAGAAAACAGGATCCATCAATTTGCTGTCTACAAGAGACACACCTTAGAAACAAAGATGTGAATTTATGAAAAATCAAAGGTTGGAAAAAAATATATCAAGCTAACAACTATCAAAAAAGAGCAGGAGTGGCAATTCTAATCTCAGATAAAATAGACTTTAAAACAAAATCTACCATAAAAGACAAAGAAGGACACTATATAATGATTAAGGGGATGATCTATCATGAAGACATAACCATAATAAATATCTATGCACCCAATGACAGGGCTCCAAAATATATAAAAAAAAACTCTAACAGCACTGAAAACAGAAATTGACAGTTCCACAATAATAGTAGGAGACTTCAACACACCACTCTCAGTAAAGGACAGAACAATTAAAAAGAAACTCAGCAAAGATACAGAAGACCTAAAGGACACAATCAGCCAACTGGACCTCATAGACATATATAGAACAATCCATCCAACCGCTGCAAAGTACACATTCTTTTCCAATGCACATGGAACGTTCTCCAGAATAGACCACATCTTAGGCCACAGAGCAATCCTCAACAAGATCCAAAATGCTGAGATAATTCACAGTATCTTCTCTGACCACAATGCCATCAAGGTAGAAATTAACACTAGAAAGAGCAAGGAAAAAAAATCAAACACATGGAAACTGAATAATAATCTGCTTACACATCAATGGGTAATAGAAGAAATCAGAGATGGAATTAAAAAATTCCTAGAATCAAATGAAAATGAAAACACATCATACCAAAACCTTTGGGACACAGCAAAGGCAGTCCTCAGAGGACAATTTATAGCAATAGATGCACATATCAAAAAAGAAGAAAGGGACAAAATCAAAACATTAACTACAGAACTCAAACAAATAGAAAGAGAACAACAAAAAAAGCCTACAACCACCGGAAGAAAGGAAATAGTAAAGATCAGAGCAGAAATAAATGAAATAGAGAACAGAAAAACAATAGAAAGAATCAACAAAACCAAAAGTTGGTTCTTTGAAAGAATCAACAAAATCGACAAACCACTGCCCAGACTGCCAAAAGAAAAACAGCAGAGGGCACAAATAACCCAAATAAGAAATGAAATGGGGGACATTACAACAGACCCAACTGAAATAAAAAGGATTATAACAGAATATTATGAAAAACTATATTCCAACAAATTTGAAAACCTAGAGGAAATGGATAAATTTATAGAAACATACGGCCTACCCAAACTACAACAAAGTGATATTGAAAATCTGAACAGACTCATAACAAGAGAAGAGATTGAAAAGGTAATAAAAAAAACTCCCAACCAAAAAAAGCCCTGGCCCAGATGGCTTCACTGGAGAATTCTACAAAACATTTACAGAAGAGCTTGTACCAGTTCTACTCAAGCAATTTCAGAGCATAGAAGAGGAAGCAACACTTCCAAATTCATTCTATGAAGCCAGCATAACGCTGATACCAAAACCAGGCAAAGACATCACAAAAAAAGAAAATTACAGACCAATATCTCTCATGAATATAGATGCAAAAATTCTGAACAAAATTCTAGCCAATAGAATTCAGTATCATATCAAAAAATAATACACCACGACCAAGTAGGATTCATACCAGGTATGCAAGGATGGTTTAACATTAGAAAATCCATCAACGTAATCCACCACATAAATAAAAGGAAAGAAAAAAATCACATGATCATCTCAATTGACACAGAAAAGGCATTTGACAAAGTCCAACACCCTTTCCTGATAAAAGCTCTCAATAAAATAGGTATAAAAGGGAAATTTCTCAACATAATAAAGGGCATCTATGCAAAACCAACAGCCAACATCATTCTTAATGGAGAGAGGCTGAAAACATTCCCCTTGAAAACAGGAACAAGACAAGGATGCCCTTTAACACCAGTCCTATTTAACATTGTGCTGGAAGTTCTAGCTAGAGCAATAAGGCAAGAGAAAGAAATAAAGGGCATCCAAATTGGTGATGAAGAAGTTAAACTCTCCCTGTTTGCAGATGATTTGATACTATACATAGAAAACCCTAAAGACTCCACTAGAAATCTACTGGAACTAATAGAAAGATTCAGCAGAGTAGCAGGATACAAGATAAACATTCAAAAATCAGTTGGATTCTTATACACCAGTAAAGAGAATGATGAAAAGGAGATCAGGAAATCATTACCATTTTCAATAGCCCCTAAAAAGATAAAATACTTAGGAATAAATCTGACCAGGAATGTAAAAGACCTATACAAAGAAAACTACAAAACACTGCTGCATGAAACCCAAAGGGATCTACATAAATGGAAAAACATACCATGCTCATGGATAGGGAGACTCAACATTGTGAAAATGGCAATTCTACCTAAAGCAATTTACAAATACAATGCAATCCCGATAGAAATACCAACAACATTCTTTAAAGAGATGGAAAAACTAATTATTAACATTATATGGAAAGGGAAGAAACCCCGAATAAGTAAAGCACCACTGAAGAAGAAGAATAATGTTGGAGGACTCACACTACCTGACTTGAGAACCTACTATACAGCTACAGTACTCAAAACAGCCTGCTAGTGGTACAACAACAGAGACCTTGACCAATGGAACAGAATTGAGAACCCAGATGTAAATCCATCCACCTACGGACACCTGATCTTCGACAAGGGCCCAAAATACATCAAATGGGGAGAAGACAGTCTTTTTAACAAATGGTGCTGGCAAAACTGGATATCCATCTGAAAAAAAATGAAACAGGACCCATACCTCACAGCATATACAAAAACTACTTCAAAATGGATCAAAGACCTGAATATAAAGCCTCAAACTATAAAATTCATAGAAGAAAAAATAGGACGAACACTTCAGGCCTTAATACATGGCATTAACAGGATACAAACCATAAACATCAACACAAAAAACCCAACAGATAAACTAGATAACTGGGATCTTCTAAAAATCAAACATCTATGCTCTTCAAAAGACTTCACCAAAAGAGTCAAAAGAGAACCTACAGACTGGGAAAAAATTTTTGGACAGTACAAGTCAGACAACTGTCTAATCTCCATAATCCACAAGAAAATCCAACACCTCTACAACAAAAAGACAAACAATCCTATCAAAAAATGGGCAAAGGAAATGAACAGACACTTCACCAAGGAAGACATTCAAATGGCCAACATACACATGAGGAAATGCTCGCGATCACTAGCCATTAGAGAAATGCAAATTAAAACCACAATGAGTTACCATCTCACCCCTGCATTAGTGGCACGAATCAAAAATACTGGAAATAACAAATGTTGGAGGGGCTTCGGGGAGATTGGAACTCTTATACACTGCTGGTGGGAATGCAAAATGATACAACCATTTTGGAAAATGATATGGCGTTTCCTCAGAAAGCTAGAAATAGACATACCATTCGATCCAGCAATCCCACTCCTAGGAATATATCCTAGAGAAATAAGAGTCATCACTTGAATAGACATATGCACACCTATGTTCACGGCAGCATTGTTCACAATAGGAAAACGATGGAAACAACCTCGATGTCCATCAACAGATGAATGGATACACAAACTATGGTACATACACACAACGGAGTACTATGCAATGAGAAAGAACAACAGTGAATCTGTGAACCATCTCATAACATGGATGAAACTGGAGGACATTATTCTGAGTGAAATAAGTCAATCACAAAAGGACAAATATTGTACGAGACCTCTATTGTAAAAACCCATGAAAAAATTCACATGCAAAATGTAACAATCCTTGTTGGTTACCAGGGATGGGAGGGGGGGGGGAAATACTAAATAGGCAATAGATAAGTGGTACCTTGGGTGAGAGGTGAGATAGTACACAATACAGGGGAAACTAACACAACCTGCACAAGGAAAGTTCATGGAGGCCCTACAGACACATCCAAACCCCCCAAGGGACTGAGTTGTTGGACGGAGGGCTCTGGGGACCATGGTCTCGGGGAACATCTAGCTCAATTGGCATGGCACTACTTATAAAGATAATGCTCTACCTTCTACCTTGGTGAGTAGTGTCTGGGGTCTTAAAAGCCTATGAGCGGCCATCTAAGATACTCCACTGGTCTCATCCCTTCGGGAGCAAGGGAGAACGAAGAGAACAGGATACAATGAAAAGATTAGTCCAAAGGACTAATTGTCCACAGCTACCAAGGCCTCCACCGGACTGAGTCCAGTACAGCTAGATGGTGCCCGGCTACCACCACTGACTGCTCTGACCAGGATCACAACAGAGGGTTCTGGACAGAGCTGGAGAAGGATGTAGAGCATAATTTTAACTCCCCCCCCCAAAAAAAAGACCAGATTTACTGGCCTAAAGAATACTGGAGAAACCTCAAGAGTGTGGCCCCCAGACACCCTTTCAGCTCAGAGGTGAAGTTACCTTCGAGGTTCGATGTTAAACCTGGGAGTGGACAGCCCAGTAAAACTAAATGGGACTAACGAGGTACAGTCTGGTGACAAAGGCCAGAAGGCAGAGGGGGAGTAGTAAACTGATGATAAGGAACACAAGTTGAGTAAGGACACTGTAAATGTGTTGTGAGATTGTTGACACTGTTATAGGGCAATATTTATAGTAACTATTAAATGGGAGGCTGTTTTGTCCTGTAAGCCTTCATCTTGGGCGTGAATGGCAGCACAATTGGAAGAGCATAGTCAATATCACTTAAATGTGTAAGTAAAAAGTTTTGAAATGGTGTTAAAAAAAAAAAACAAATGAGACTAATGAGGTACAGTAGTCCAGTGACAAGGGCCAGAAGACAGAAGGGGACAAGGAAGTCCCCTGGTGATAGGGAATACAAGGTGGAGTAAGGATATTCTTTATGTGTTGTAAGATTGTTAACCATTGTCATAGGGCAACATGTGTAGTAACTGTTAAATGAGAAACTATTTTGTTCTGTAAGCCTTCATCTTAAGTGAGAATAACAGCACAGTTGGAACAGCGTAGTCAATGTCACTGAACTTCGTATGTAGAAATTTTTGAAATGGTGTATCTTTGGCTATCTGTATTTTCATCAAAAAAAAAAAAAAGGTTGAGAATTTAGAGGCTTAATATGTTGTGGGGTTGTTAACCAATGTCATAAAACAACATGTGTACTACTGTTTCATGAGAAACTATTTGTTCTGTAAGTCTTCACCTGAAGTACAATGAAATATTAAAAAAAAATATATTACTTGAGGAAAGAAGATCAATATAATATGGCATCAGGCTGAAGGGCCACTGATGGGACAATATGAACATTTGATCACTTCATATGATGTCAATTAAAAGTAAAAAAACAACAAAAATAAACAACAAAAAAAGCAAAACGGAACAACTCTTTGGCTTTTTCTTGCAAACTATATTTAAAGATAACTAGTCGATGAAGGGAAATCAGTTTTTATAAAAATAATGTGACAATTAAATGAATAAACAATGACAAAACATCACCACTTTGAAATTCTTAATGAATAACGGATTGGGAAATGATCATAAATGTCTGTTAATATCACAGAAGGAGAGCCTGAATTTAAGTATGTCCTGAGAGAAGTTCACAAAATTAGCTATGATGTACACTTGACATAAAAATCAAATCTGAATCTGATCAAGTCTCTAAGTACAACTGCCAACTTATAGGAAGAAATAACAGACACATGTTAAAGGACAAGAAAATGAAGTAACCAGCAAAATCTGACTGTGTGAAACTAGGAAAAACAACTTGTAGAAATTTTGGATTTATTCAAAAAATATATTGCAGTGAGAGAGACTGAGAGGGAAAGACAATAAGAGAAAAAGAGAGAGAGGGAGAGATTATAAATTAACAGATATTTTATTTGGATACTGATTCAAGAAAACCTAAAAAAAATCTTATGATAAAACAGGAGAATACTGATTGGATATTTAAAGATATTAAGAAAAAAATATTAATTTTAGGTGGTATGATAATACTACGATTATATTTTAAAAGAATCCCTCTTTTTTAGAGATGTATACTGAAATATTTATTTATGAAATGATATGACATCTGAAATTATCCTTTAATGATCTGGAAGTGGGGATAGTGTGTAGTGTTATATACAAAACAAGATTGGCATTGAATTGATAATTGTTGATGTTGGCTTATAGGTATAAGGAAATTTATTAAAAGTTTATCAACTTTTATATGTGTTGGAAATGTTTGATAACAATAAGTTAAAATAAATATGGACTAAGAGGAAAAATAGCAGTGAAATGAATGAGAGGAGGAGATAAGGAAATGGAGGTAACGCATATGTTTTGACAATGAAGAGAATGACAGAGTAGGGTGGGCTTTGAATACGTTAAGTTTGAGTGAAAGTTGCTTATAACATTCATAATATTAATTCATATTTACTTAAGAATTACTTTGTCCTGGTACTATTATAATGCTCTTTTTGTATGCAATTTTAAATTCTCGTAACATCCATATTACGTCCTCATTTAATAAATTAGTTACCTGTGGGCAGAGAGGTTAAATGGCTTGCCTAAGTACACAAATTAATAAGAGCAAGTTTTGAATCTAGATATGCTGACTTCAGAGAATCAGGATGTTACATCCTCTCACGTAGATGCAGAGTAGCTGAAGATACTCAAGAGCAGAAACAAATGATGAAATAAATTGTGAAGCAGGTAGAGGAGCATCATCTGGAACTCAGAGGCAAAAGAGTCAACTTTGAAAGATAGAAGGGGTATATTTATGAACTATGTGATGTTAGGAAAGTTACCCGGCTTTGCAGTGTTTCCATTTCTATACTTATTTAAAAGAAAGATGAAAGAAATCACTTGATTGACAGTTCACTGAATTGAATAAAAATGTATGTAAGAGTATCCAATACAGTGTTTCAGATTATTTTTATTACTCTGCTCATTAGCATTTACACCTTCATGGTTTGATTAGTAAAGATTTTTATAAGCCTGGATACTTTCAAAACCATCGACTGACACAAATGGTTATTTTAATTGTCAACATCATAGAATTTCAGTTATCTCATCTGTAAAATGAAGATAATAATGTCTGTCTTACCTAATTTACAGAATCCCTGAGGGAACCTAATCAGAAATAACATGCAAAACTGACTTCTAAATTTGAATCAGTAAGAAATGTGGAAAATATAGACTGACTCACTTAAGGTTCCACATACAGAAATGGGGAGAACTGAGGGGAAAAAAATAGTCTTAGTTATTAGTACAGGTTTTTTAAAAAATTATTATTATTTAAAGAGGATCCAACTTCTTTCTTGGTATGTAGGCTATATTTATACACATATCAATTTATTATCTTCATCAAGCTCATTATTACCAAAAATAAACATCTCACCTCTAGCATCAAAGATATAAGGGAAGGTATGTGTATGGTATAAATATGGAAGCTCTCATGGCAAACCCACCACATAAGGTTGTGTACGTTATGCAGGGTTAATACTGAGGGGTGGAGGGGGGGAGTTAGAATTTCCAGTAGCCCTGGGATATAAAGGACCTTCACATTTGTATGCTTATTTATTCTTGTTAAATATTCCAAGAACCAACTTTCATGGGTTAATGCATTTCTTTCCCCACATGTGATCTACAATATCCACTAAACCTGGACTCATAGTGTTAACTTAGAATATTTATTTTGGGGGTCTTAAGGGTAACGGTTTGGTTATAAATGGTGACGAGAAGTTTATCTTGAAGCTATATGTGCACTAGTGACACATTTTTAATTTATATTTCTTGTGTATCCTGTTGTTAATTGCAGTTGAATTGGCTCTAACTCATGGTGACCTTATGTATAACAGAATGACAGTTTGCCCAGTCCTAGGTCGTGTGCCATCTTCATGATCATTCGTATGTTTGAGTCCATCATTGTGATGATTGTGTCATTCCATCTCATTGACGGATTCCCTTGTTTTCGCTGACCCTTTACCAAGCAGGATGTCATTTTCTAGCTAGTGGTCTTTCTTGATGAAGTGTCCAAAGTAAGCAAGCCAAAGTATTGCCGTACTTGCTTCTAAGGAGGATTCTGGTTGTAATTCTTCTAAGACTGATTTGTTTGTTCTTTTGGCAGTCTATAGTATATTCAATTTGTTTATCTTGGGTGGCCTTAAATAGGGCTAATGGAGATTATGGAGGAGACTATAAGTCCACATAAAGCTTTTCTGGCTACTCTTTGTGATGTCTCATATTCTGTTCTGAGTCTTTAAAAATTTCAAAGTGTAATCCTAGCCAAAAAATGGAGTTCATTACCCACTCAATAAAACATGAAATGAAGTGATGTTCCCAGATTTATCCAGACAGACCAATGGACAAAGTTTAGAAGTTTTTGTGCATACAGCAATGCTAACTCAATACAGATTATCATTAAATCTCACTCACAAATAGACCATATTAGAGTTGGTTGGTTAGGGTCTCTGTGTTGTATACAGATGTCTGATTTGCTTTTATCAGGCCTTTCCTCAAAGGAAAGACATTTGGACCTGGAGTCATTCAAAGGACTCAAGGACTGAGGAAGAAAAGATACCAGCATATATTTTTTTTTAATTTTATCTTTTCCTATTAATTTAACAAAATATTTTATTTTCTTACCCTTAGAAATGAGTCTAACAAAAAAAATAATAAAGTACAAACTGAAAACCTGAGAAAAAAGAGAAATCAAGTCCAGAACTAGTAGTATACATTCCAGCAACTATAGCATGGAACAGATATTATGAGCTCTTCCAGAAAGTCAAGTGCTCAATCAAGGACATAATTTCTTGGCAGAAGGCCCTTGCCCCTCATTTAGAGGTCAAGGTCTGAGGTAGATTCTTTCATAGATAACGCCAAAAGCTGACCCTTTTTAATGGATTTTAGAATATGTAAGTGAAATCAGAGCTGAAACTTAACTTTTCATTTCTAGGAAAGGAATTTATGTGCTCCTTGAAAACCCTGGTGGTATAGTGGTTAGGATCTACATCTGTTAACCAAAACGTTGGCAGTTCAAATCCATCTTGCAAACTCTATGGGGCAGTTGTACTCTGTCCTATAGGGTCACTATGAATCAGAATTGACTCGACGGCAACGAGTTTGGTTTTTTGGTTTAGCTAGTAGATTCTTTCCATACTGTGAACTTGAAAGTAGTAGCTCAGACTAGTTGCAGAGGTGTTGGAATCTAATCTCATTGCTAGAGAAGTAAAACTGGTGCTCTTGGCCAAGGGACCCACTCATTTCCTCTGAAATCACTAGCCTTATTTCTTTGAGTGAATGGTTTTTCAAGGCTGATTTATTGGTTGTGAGACAGGAAAAAAAAAATATATGGATGAAAAGCAAGCTGCTAATGATAAAGGTGTTTTACCAAGATGGTTTGAAATGCTCCAAATGCTGGTATAAGCCATAGAAGTAATATCAAAGCATAATTTTTTTAAAATGTGAAAGTATATGTAAAAGCCCAACCTTCTGCCTTTTTTTTTTTTGTTTATAATATAAAATACATTTATGAATAAATATTTGGAGTTTAGTTTAGGAGGCTTGAGTTTTTATTTTAATTTTATGACTTTTTAAAGGGTAACACAAATTTATGAATAATAACAATTTATTAAATGCTGGCTGCCTGCCCATCATTGTTCCATGTGCCAAGTATTTAGAAGGCAATAAAATACTTTTTCTGTCATCATGGATCCAATAGCCTAATAAAAAATTTATATTAAAAAATAATTATCCAAATCAATATTAGTGTTTTTGGAAGTTCTTTAAAGGAAACACATGTTGCTAATAAGAATAAATAAAAGAGAGGAAAAAAACTAAAGTATCTTAGACATTAAAAAAAAAAAAAATCTGTCCCTTTCAATGCACTCTTCACTCTTCTGTACTGTCATCTCTTCCAGGTGAGGCTGGAATGACAGCATCAGTGAGCTACCTTGTGCTTTGGCTTCTGACTGGGTTTGGCCAATTGATTGCTCTAGAAGCAAACTGGAGGGCCAGAAGAGTGTGAAGGTGGAGACTTTATTCCACTGGTTCTCTCTGTGTTAAGTTGCAGTGAATTGTCTCTCCCCTCCCCACCTGCCAAAGGCCATGGCTCCTGTCAAATTTTCCTTTCCATACTTTAACCTTCTGTGGGTTTTATAACAGGTTTCCTTCCCTTTTCGCCTTCATGGGCATGGAGAGTAATGGCTTTCCTCTAGTCCCAGGGTGTTCCACTATCTTTTGTTGACTTTCTTGAACCTGCCTACACCTTTATAAATAGTACCTTTGTAAAACTTCACTCAAATAACTCAGTTGTCATGTGATATTCTGTTTATTGCCAGAATTGAAAATGATATCTAGAAAGTAAATTTGTATTTCAGATATGAAGGATGTCTGATAGAAAGATTGGAGGAAAAATATTCTAGGTATATGAAACAGAGTATTCAAAGGCTTAGAAACAAGGCAATGTTTGCCAAATTAAAGGTAGCTGGAGGAGAGCTGCGGTGTCTTGACAGAAGCAGCTCAAGATGGGCTGGAAAGATAGTTCTAGCCCTCTAGAGAATTTCAACTATCTGTAACTGGTTCGGTATCAAGGATTTTAAGGCTATAGTCAGCTATTTTAAATGTATATTAAAGGGGACCACAGGTGAATAGACGAGGAGCCACTATAAGGCTCTCACAGTAGTTCAGACAAAAGGTGATGTTGACCTGAATTAATAAGTCTACAGGGACAACAGATGTACATTTTAAAGCTATGATTGAAAAAATAAATTTAAAAAGTTGGTGATTAGTTTAATGTGGGCAGTGATGGAGATCAAACATGATATGTAACTCCTGAGTGAAAAAGAAACAGACAATTTTGGGAATGTGGTAAGGAAGAGGATCATAAATTCATTTTGGACAAGTTACGTTTGAAGTGCCTGTGAAATATCAAAGCGGTTATGTCAAGAGCAAAATTATATACACATGTATAAAATTCAAAAGCTATGTCTGCATTTGAGGTGAAGTTTTCATAGTCAATCTCTATCATTTGTAGTCAATTCTGGAAGTACCAGGGGAATAAAATGACAGAGCTGAAGACTTAATGTATAATGTGGAAGATAGAGTCAAGAAAATTATCTGGAAGACAGAGCAAAACTTCAGCAATAAAGATGTGGAGGACATATCTAGAATATCTAACATTTAGATATTAGACATTCTAAATAAAAAGAATAGAGCAATAGAGGGAGAAGATAACAATAATTAAAAGTCAATATAAGAAACTTTCTCTGAGGTGAAGGCTCCTCTTTAGATTGAGAGTATGTCAAGTAAAAATCAGGCAAAATAATTACAAAGAAAAAAAAAAAAAGGACGGGGCACGTAATGGTGAGAATTTTGAAAGCTTCCAGAAAAAGGAAAGAAAGTCACCAAAACAGAAAGAAAAATTAGGGTGCCATGAGACTTTTTAACAATGGATACTAAGAGCAATGAACAATGCTCTCAAAGTTTTGGGAGAAAAAAAATTGAACTTAGAATTCTACAGCCAGGTAAAACATCAGTCAAATGGAGAAAATAATTATAATTTTGAGAAGGAAAGATTCAAAAATTTACCTTGAATGTACTTTTCAATTCTAATATAAAAGAAGCTAAGACGTTGAGTAATTTTTATTAATATAGCAGTGTAAGAAATCACTATTTTACTTTATTTGAAAAATAGTTGGTCTTTTGCTTGTCAGATAATTGAGGAAAGAGGTAGGGCTACACTGAACTTGAAATACTTGAAAAATATTTTTGAATTAATAAACAGGACTAATTAAAGTTATTTATACATGAGCTATTTTATTTCCTGAAAGTAATTTGTCATATATATAAAATATTTAATTAAAAATAAAAACAAAACTATCTTTCCTTCTTCACTTACTAATGAAAGTCATTTTTAAGTTGGTATTAGGTATTGAATTTTGTTATTTTCATAATAATAATAGGGAGTTTTTATTTTTTTTGAAAATGCAATATTATAAATTGTACAAGATGGTTAACTAATTTTCACTTTCTGAAAACTTAGGATTGGTGAGAATCTTTAAATTAAAAATAATAACACAAAATCTTAGTATTTCAAAAAATTAGAGGAATGCTTTAGGAACAACTGTCTCTTGCTATGAACAAACATTTATCTGTATTTCAGTATTTCTGCCAGTATCATTTCAGTTAATTTTGTTTTTACCTACTAAATTCAAATAAAATTGAATTTAATGTTTTTAATAAAACTCTGGCTGATTTGACTGTCAGCTGTGGATTTTCACAAATATCAACTCACTTCTTTTACTTTGTGTTGGTAAAAATTCAGTAGTGTATCACCTGTAGATTTTAAAGTTCTATTAGTGAAGATATTATAGCTGGAAATAATTAATAGATATGTAGTGCAATTCCCTAAGCTTACAGCTGAGAAAACTATAGCATAGACTGGGAGAAAAAAATTCTGGATTAGATTGTGCTGCTACTCAGTGGGACAATCACGAATTAGATGAATTATTTTTGACTCTCAAACTATGACTTATTCTAAAATCTGAATATGTTAGCATTCTGATCAGTCAGACCCTGGTTTTCACCCAAGGTCGACACTTTGTGAAAGTGTACAAATTATTTTTTTCTTGCTAATCCTCAGTTTCTGAATCAATCAAGTTAGAAGGTTGGCATAGACAGTGCTGTTATCACAGTAATTAAAAAAAAAAAAAAACAAACCTGTTGCTGTTGTGTCGATTCCGACTCATAGTGACTCTATAGGACAGAGTAGGACAGCCCTGTAGGGTTTCCTAGGAGAACTTGCTGGATTTAAACTGCCAATCTTTTGGTTAGCAGCTGTAGCTCTTAATCGCTATACCACCAGGGTTTCCGTTATCACAATAGCATGGTTAAACAGTTTGGAAGCAGATAATGTGATCAAAGAGCATTGGAGTTGGTTTTCATCATGCCTTTGTCATTCAAAGGCAGTCAGGTCTTGGGCAATTTCTTAACAGCTTTGAACCATGGTTTCCTCATTTCAAAAGTAGAGACGATAGTATGTATCTCAAAGGTAGAGTGAAAAGTTTTAATACAGAATAGTACATTCTGATTACATGTTAGCCTTTTCACCCCACCCCATCTCTCCTACCTGGTCAAGAGCAACTGTAGGATTGGGGGAAAATCCCTTTTATAATATAATCTTTATTTCTGTAGTAAAGCAAGGACAATAGTAGTCTACTTGGTAGCAATGAATTCAGATTTCTTTACATGAGAAGATCTACAAAAATATTAAATGATATCTGCTGTAATAGTGATTTCATACATAGACAAAGTAGTTCTTGGGTTATGGATTATTTTCATAAGGCATGACAAAGTCAGTTGTTATGAATGTACAAATATGATTCATTTTCTTTACTACAGTAGATTGGTATATTCTTTACCAGAAAAGACCCTAATGGTATAATACATTATGATACAGTAGACTAGGGGACGGTTTGTACTTAACGGCACCCTTCCTGTGATGATGCAACTCCTTCATCCTGTGCAGTAAGCAGATTCATGGCAATGGAAAGGTCTTAAACTGATTTGGGTTAGTAAGAAGTCTCTTTTTACAGATGATGCACTTTGTTTTCTGTTTTTTTTTTTTTCCAAGTAATATTGTATTACATTGCGACAATCAACTTCTAATTAGGTTCTGACATAGGAATACTCGTGTCCTACCATCTCAGTGTCAATTTTCAGTTACAAAATTTGTTCTAATGGAAAGATTCAGGAATATGTCTTTGAGGAAAATAGATGATAATCACCTTTTAAATATTTGGCATAGGAAATATGAACATTTTTATCTGGAACTAACTGCAATCATTATACAAAGGCTGTAAGTGTATACATTTTAAAGTTTTTTGGGGGGGGTCAAGCATGACAATCAAATTTAACTGTATTCAAAGGATTTTTTTATTTTCTGAAAAAAATATAAAATTTCATATCTTACACTACAAAAACATGTACAACAACCAAATGCGCATAGAGTTTAAGGTAAAAAAAAAAAACAGAAATGCTAATCCTTCCTTGAATTAACTCTGAGACAAGGATTTGAGATTTCCTGATGCCTATCAGAGACTAGTACTCTAGGCAGCTACTTATGACCTGCCTGAAACTAGAGATTTGATAAACATATTAACAGATGACTGGGTCTAAATATTATTCTCAGATTATTATGTATGTAATTTACACACTTTTAAATAATGAATTGTAAAACTATAACAGTCTACAGATTGACAAATACGTTGATCACTGAAACTTCTATAGGTATGACAGCCCAAACTGAATAAACATGACATATTATGTCAACTTTTTTTTTCATTAAAATTTGGAAGAAATAAATGACATATTCAGACTTTTTTTTTTAAGAATTGCTCCTCCTAAGCATTATATGGTCACTCTGAACAAGAACATTCAGTCATTTGTATGTAAAAAGATATTTTTTCACAAATGAATGAGAAATGAAAAGAAAATTCTTATCTATTTGTCCTTTGATACGTTACTATATAATTAACAGCATAATGGAGAAAAATATTCAGTGTAGCCAGCTGTGGTGCAGAGTGAAAAAAAAAAAAAAGATTTGACTTATTCTAGTCATTAATTTCAAAAAAAGCTAGCATTTTATTCTGTTTATTCTTCTTTATCTGCCTCATCATCATCTTATTTTATCTACTTTTAATTTACTTTGAGTTGAAACATCTGGCAGGGCATAAGCAAAGACAGTTTACTATCATAATTAGTTTTCTTTTTTTTTATTTTTAAAAGAACAAAATGAGAAGAAGACCTTATTTTCCTATACAACACCATACATCTAGTAAATTTCTAACACCTGACTCAAATAGCTTTTGCCATCCAATGCACCACTACAGCCCAAAATGTCTTCCCAAGGTAAATAATCTGTGCTTGTGCTTCCAAAAATCCGTTTTAAATGGGAGAAAGAATGGTGTTAAAGAAATCTTTACTTTCAAGTAGAGATTAAATATCAGACATGCAAATACATAAGTGCTCAACCGACATTAATTTTTCATTTTAAACTTGAGAAGTAAAACTGTCTCTTCAAAATTGTGGACTGGTTAAAGTTCCTATACAAAAACTCTTTGCTGTCGAGTTGATTTCAACTCATAGTGACCCAGTGGGACAGAATAGGATTTCCAAGGCTGTAATCTTTACAGAAGCAAACTGTCACATCTTTCTCCCGTGGAAGGTAGTGGGTTTCAACTGCTGACCTTTCGGTTAGCAGCCAATAGCTTTAACCACTGTGCAACCAGGGCTATTATACAAACTGAGTTAAAAACGTTCTTTGTTATTTAGTCAACTCTGAAACTATCATTGCTGGCCACATTTAAGTTTATATAGTATGCTGGAACACAATTTTCACAGTAATCCTAAACATTTAGAATACTGACTTGGTGATTAAAATACAAGGAAAGAAATGACCACGTACATGAAGACTTAAAAAAAATGACAAAATCAAAATCTTTGCATTTTTACAAATAATACATTTCATTGGCCAAGAAAAGTAACTGATTATGTTAGAGCACATGAAAGCAAATAGAAAGATTTAGAAACAAATTATGTTTGATAAAAGTAATAATTTAGTGCCTTCAACAGGTATCATTAAGTTGAAATTCACTTCTTGCTTGTCTTTAACTTTCAAAGTCCATAACTGAGAAAGATGCATGTTCCAAAGTTGATACTGACAACTATGAAAATATTTTATATTATTTCCCAAATCCATTTTATGTGCTAAAATTATCATGTTTACATTTTATTTTTGGTAGTCTAGCGGGTGACAAACTGAAACAATTAGAAAAGAAATCACACAATCAAGATTTGTCAAACACTGTTCTGGGTTACTACCTTGCTGAATTTCCTTAGAGTTGCCTCTTCTCCTTGTTCCATTTCTCACATTTGTAGATGAAATTGGCACTTTCCAGTTGGTGACATATCAGGGGTGAACAAATGTTTTAGAAAGGCATTCTTTGCTCCTTTTTTTTTTTTTTTTTGGTATATCTTAGTTGAAAGTCTCTTTACTCCTTCATTTCGTCATGACATTCTTTAGAAGTCTGAACCAAACTGAGATATGTATGAAAGCTGTGTGGATATTTAACTTTCATCTCCATTCCCTTACAAAATAAACATCAAAATTGCAAAGGAAGCAAATGCATTTGATATAAATATTAATTTCAAGGTTTCTTTTATGGAAAGTAAGGAAATCTATGTTCTAATTCTTATTCTAGTTACTTTTGAAATAGTACACTCCACCCTGACTGTCCAATAATCTCTGAACATACAAAGTTGGAAAATAATTTTAAAAATATCTTTGTTATATTGTGGCTAGTCCCTCAGCTCTAAAAGGTATGGTAGTTTCCCTTTTAAATTGTCAGTCTCTTCTTATTTGGAAGTTTCTCCATTGTTCCTTCTATCACTTAGATTCAGTTATTTTTGCAAAACTTAATAAAGTACATCACAATCTCCAGTTTTTTTTTTAAAGAAATTAGTTAATTGTTTCAGCTTTTGAAATGAAAAAAAAAATGAATCTTTAATAATGGTGATGCCTGCTTACTATGATAGCAAGACAATGTTAAATTCACCTCCATCAACTTTTTTCTGGAAATTTTATTAGACTTAATACAGTACACTTGTTTGTGCGGACATATGCACAGTATAACCCTATGACAGAGAACTAAATACATTATTTGAAAAAAAAAAATTAGACCTTTTTTCTTTTCTTTTTCATTCTTGCTGTTTTACTAAAGAGTTATTTTACCACTTAAGTAATGGGTAGGCAGGGTGGAAAGAGGTTATTTCCTAAAAATTTATTCTTGTAGGTACTATACATTCAAGTAAAACAGGTGTTCAGGAAAGAGGCAGAATACTATCACTATAATGCAGGTGTGTTTCCTATGGGGTTCACTAAGCCAGGCTACTCCTGTATACTATTGCCATCGATAATCATGAGTTGTCTGTATCTTACTTAAATGTTGTGCTCCTAACATATATTGATTGGATAATCACATGCCATTGCATGACTTCTATGATGTGTAACATTGTAAAAATTTTGATTATATCATTAAGGAGTCCAGTTGTACAATATCTAATACACTTTATACTCTGTGCCTCAATTCTTAGTCTTCACCAGGTATGGCATATACAGCATACATAAGATATATCTTGTATTCTTTAACAAGGCCAATTAAATAATACCTTGAATGGGTTCATCAAAATAAATTCAATGCCATGCAACTAAATAGAAGATGCAGTTACCAAATAAATAAATAATCATCAACAAAATAAAACTTATCAAGTCTTGAAATAGAGAAAACTCTGAAGGAAAGAATATATATATATATATTTGTCATCATTCCACCACTGCTTTAGTATCAAAATTTCTAGAGATGAGCTACAACGGAAATGGTTATAAAGGATTAACACTTAAGGATAATGCTTAGTGCTGTGTGCCTGGATTTAACAACATTAACAGGAGTCTGCACAGTTAAATCCTTCTACATCCCACTGAAAATGTGCCCTTTGGTGTCAACTTTGCTTGACAAGATATTTTCTGGGATTCAGAAAGGTGAAATTTCTTACAGGGGTGCAAGATTAAGGGTTAGAAGAACGGCATTGTCACAGATATCGCGAAGTGTTTTTAAAAAGCCAAAGCGGATTTAATCTCATAGACATTTCCTGTTAGAGAATAAAGAGGTTTAGTAGCTTTTGGACACATGACAGAAAAAAGACACAAGCTTGTATTAAATTTTGCTTTACTGCTTCCCTATTCCTCCTATTCATTCCTCTGGAACACTTGTTCTTGTATGTTGCTAAAATTAAAACATCATTAAAAATGCAAGCAGAATGGTAATGCACACATGTGCAAGCACACACACAAAATTCCAACCTAAATTGGTTTCTGGTTATGTTGCAAATTATACAATATACACATTTATACCCTAAACGTCTCTAGAAGAGCAAACTAAATGTTATAACACAGAAAAATAAATATACACCCTGTATTGTACTTGTTCTTGATCAAGCAACATGTTTATACACTAGTTTCTATAACTTAATGCTGTGTAACAGCATTTTAAAATTACAAAAGAATGTATCTATTAAGAAACAATCTACCCATATTGCTCTTCAATACACTTATGTAGACAATGAAGACTTGAAGTAAACTTCAGTAAACCGCAGCTTTTGTTAGCCCAAAAAGGCTAGAACACTTTTCCTTTCAAGTAGATCCTTGGAAGATTTGAAAGGCGCTGCCTTAATTCAGTCTATAAAGGTGCTATATATAGTTATATATTTCATGTACAAAATTTTCTGCAAGTATCGGAAAGGATTTTGTTGTTGTTTTAACATAAGATAATGTTTAGTCTCGTGATCTTTTTCCATGCAGGTTATATTTGCTTTGTGAAAAATGAATACACTGAGAGGAAGCTAAAGAGATTTTAGTAAAACACTGGGTACAAATTCTGTGGCTGAGACAAATGATCTACTAAAGTTTGTAAATCACTGAGTTTTCCCTTCTCCCAGCCCCCCCCCCCCCATTTGTTAAAATAAATCTCAGGGCTTGTTTACAAAGTGCAGAATCGTTCACTTGAAGACCAACCCAAACCAAATCTATTGCAGTCGAGTCGATTCCTACTCATAGCGACTCTAGGACAGAGTAAAACTGCTCCATAGGGTTTCCAAGGCTATAAATCTTTACGGAAGCAGACTGCCACATCTTTCTCCCGTGGAGCAGCTGGTGGGTTTGAGCCGCCGACCTTTCGGTTAGCAGCCCCGTGCTTAACCACTGAACCACCAGGGCCTCTTCACTTGAAAAAGTGACATTAAAATAAAGTTACAATGGCACCATTCCATTTACCAGCTGCACCTTCATTTCTTGAAGGCTGTTCATGATCTTCTTCTGGTGACCGACAAGAGTCACTCCAAGCCGTCTCAAATCCCTGCATGAAGAAAGCACACATTGGATGTATGTATTGATTCAGCTGGTAGCATACCTCAATATTTCACACTGACAAAGGGGCAAATATCTGGAAGAAACTAATTGAGTTACAGTCACAGGTAGGCAAATTTCAAAGGCATATTCCAAAATTGTACCTCAAAAAATCTGTTTGCAGTCAAAAAAAATTTGTAAACTCCTGTATATGTTTATAATGCGGAGAGATTTAATACAGATTTGCTCCTCTTTTTTGGATATCACTTTTATTAGTGGCACATAGTGATGAGAAAAGAATTTGTACATGCTTACCAATTAGTATTTAAGTTAAAGGATACAACTTCATTGCACAGTTTTGTAAATGTTGACCTACAATACGCACAAGCTCTTTATGTTTTTTTTTTGGCTGAAAGAAGTAAGCATAAAATGTATTTTAAACATTTTACAGCTAAGCAGTTGATGACAAAACTCTTCAAATGACACATTCAATACAAACATTTTATATAACAGGTGTATTTTGGTGATAATCACTGCATTGCTCCTATAACACTTTCAATTATTTTATTTTTTCCTTGGAACCCAAAGTACCAGAGTTTTCTTCCTTTACCAAACAACATCTCGGCTCGATTGGCATTTAGAGCATCTAAAGATTGCACACTATTCATCCACGATACTTAAATGCTTTTTTAAAAACAGCTTATTATTCAAAAGAAAATTAGAGATGTTTAGATTTCTAAGCTAATTTTTTTATCAAAATTCAAGGCCAGGGTCTGTGGTTTCTAAATGTTATTTCACAAGACATTCAGGAATTATTATCCCAAAGTATGTTTTGGAAAATGCAATGATTCAGGTATGTTTGACAAATTATAAGCCTTAATTATAGAGAAGAATGGGCATTAACAATTAAAAATTCTAAATATCAAAGATGTCTGCCATATTACATTTATTTAATTAGTTTGTTGAACACATTATTCTAAAAGTGGTAAACTTTTGCCTTCAGTAAATGTATTGATTTCAGACTGTCTTTGTCTTATAGAATTGGATGCATTGACATTAGAATCATCATAGGTAAATTTTAACGGTTTTGGGTAACTCAAAAAGACAGTTTAAATTATCAGAGGATAGAAGTTAAATAAAATGGAATCGAGGCTCTATGTGTATCTGTATTGAAAAGAATTCCTTACTTAAATAGTATCTTAGATTTCTTTTTCTCTTTTATGTTTCTTTGATTTCTTATGAGAATTTCAGGAAATGACAAGTAGCTAAAAGAAACAATTGATACTTATGGAGGAAACTTTTTTATAATGTGAATATTAAATATTGAACTTCTTAGAAACTATGATACCTATGAGATACCAGAGTACAACATGTCATTGTTAATTGCTGTCTAGTTGATTCTAACTTATGATGACTCCATGTATGCAGAGTAGAACTGCTGTATAGGGTTTTCCAAGCTATGACCTTTCAGGAGCAGATTGCCAAGCCTGTCTTCCAAGGCGCTTCTGGGTGGGTTTTAACTGCCAGCCTTTCAGCTAGTAGTCAAGTGCTTAACTGTTTGCAACACCAAGATACCACAGACTACAACATAAAGGTAGTAATAATGGTAAGGATGAAAGACACTTATCAGCAAAACTTAATAACAAAAGTAATGTAGTTACTTATGAAATAGACTGCTATAAAATACTAATTACAGCATAGCATAGGAAAAAGAGAGGCTTTTAATCTTTTTTCCACTAAACCAGAGTTTATCAGCCTCAGTACTGTTTACATAATTCTTTGTTATGGGGCACTGTCCTATACATTGTGGGATATTAAGTAGCATCTCTGGCCTCTACTCACTAGATGCCAGTATCACAGCAATTCCTTCTCTTTGTGACAAGCAAAAATGTCTCCCAAAACCCAAACCCACTGCCATCAAGTTGATCCCTATTCATAGCAACCCTCTAGGATAGAGTAGAACTGCCCCACAGTGTTTCCAAGGAATGGCTGGTGGATTTGAATTGCCAATCTTTTGGTTAGCAGCCTGAGTTCTTAACCACTGCACCACCAGGCTCCAGACATTGCAAAATGTCATTTGGGTCACAAAATCCACCTAGTAGAGAACCACAGTACTAAATATAAAAATGGTAGTAGACATTTATAGACAGCTTCTTCCTATATTCTAGGAAAACATATAACTCTATGAGAAAGATTTGTTTTTTAATCCTCCTTTATCAACAGGGAAACAAAACATTCAAGAATTGAAATCACTTGGCTAGACAACGTGGCCAGTAGGTAACAGAGTTGGGGCAGAACCCAGGCACTTGACACCAAAGTCCATGCTCAGATTTCCTCATTATTCAGACAGACATGATATCGAACCCAGGACTTCAAACTATGTGCAATACTTTATCCATCTGTAAAATGAGAAATTTGCAGATGTAACCTCAAATAATTAAAATTCTAAAAGAAAGAAGGCATCTAATGACAGGAATCAAACACATACTTCTTTGAGGCAATGGTAACCCATTCTAAGCTTCACGGCAGTTTCAGATTATGGGCTAATTAACATTCTTGTGTTTCCACATATAATTTATTAAGAAGTTGTGTAGGTATAGGTACTCACAGGTATTCACTAGCAAACTTTGGACCTATGCCAGAAAAAAGGAATTAAATTTTAAAATTCCTTAATCTGAAAGAAATCAATCTCTAGTAGAGAATTTAATTAATTAGGAACAAAATGTTTAAAACATATGTTTTATAAACCCATAGGTGATTCTGATGAATGAAGGTTAGGAAGTATTAACACACACACACACACACACACACAATTTAAGTACTTAAATCGCACAAGTCATAATTGCTCTACCAATTAAATTATTAGAAATGAGCTTTTGCAAAATACCATTATACTTTATTCTGAATGACCTGAAGAAAACAATTTATAGGTTTTCCTACACAAACAACATAGACATTGTATATATAATACCAAAGTCTTAATGTGAAAAGTGTGTGTGTGTGTGTGTATGCATGTATGTGTGTGTGTGTGCAGTTGTGTGTGTTTGATACTCCAACTCTTATTTTGTCTAAATGACATCAACTCACTGGTTTGACTTCTCTTTATTTCCACTGTATCAGATACAAGTATAGCTTTTCTGGAACTGACTTTGCCCACAAGAAAGATTCTAGCTCAGTGTTTTTGGATTTTATTTTTTTCATGTTATCTATATCATGTTAAAGAGTGGCTGTTGTGAGGCATTGTATTTGATTATCAAATACAGACATAGAGTTCATGTTGATGGGTTAGGAAAATCAGCCCTTCTTCAGAACATTTCATACCTTTAGATTTTAAGTTAAATTCCTTTAAATTTTCCCAGTGAACTAAACATATATTCTTTTTTCTTTGTTTTTACATACTATATTATTCCATTTATATGAAGTTTAAAAAATGAGGATAGTGATGACCCTTGGTAGGGGGGTTAATGACTTCAGGGGACATGAGAGGAGCTTCTGAGGTAAACATATACTTTTATTACAACATAAAGTTATGATCTAATAATTCCTAAAGCTACAAATGGTGTGAACCCATTGAATCTCTGTGTGTGTGTCTCTCTTAATGGGGTAAATGAAGTTATAAAACACAGCATTGCATGTTACACACTGCCATGATTTCAAAAGCTGTCATATTAATGTGCCAATATTTAGAAAATAGTATGATTTTAAGGTATGTAAAGTACACGTACCTTTATACAATGTGATTTTTCAGTGAAAAAAAGTGAGAGAAATAAGATCATTTATGCAAGTGAATATCGTTCTCAAAAGCAGAGTGGTTTCTTTAAAACATCCCTTTAATATTTTTCTAGTGATACCACAAATGAAGGCTAAAATAATATTTGCACAGGATTTATAATAAAGGTTAATCATGGTTATTACCATATTGGTAAAAGCATTAAGATATTTTCTTTTAAGTAACTTTGTCTCATACTTGCAGGAGAAAGACATAGCAGTCTGCTTCTGTAAAGATTTGCAGCCTTGGAAACCCTATGAGGCAGTTCTACCCTGTCCTACAGGGTTGTTATGAGTTGGAATCCACTTGATGGCAGTGGGTTTGGTGCATCTCATACTTATTGCAATTTCCAACAATTCTCATTTTACTACACAGAGCTCATATTAAACGAGCAACTTAGTAGTAATAATGTGTGAAATTTGATAAAATATTTTACTAGTTAATGATGAAGTTACTGCCTTAAATAGGGAAAAGCCTTTTAAAAATATTTAGAAATGGCGTGAGATATGCTAGTTTACTCATTTTACTTTTTTATATAGGAAATTTTATAGCTAGACAATATTTTAAGAATGTCCACTTTATAAACCGTATACTGATTTTATTGACCACTCGTAATCTTAAGTAATACCCAGGGTCAATTCTAATGATGATAAACTATATTTCAGAATAGGTTTGTGAATCTAAACATGAGAACAGTTTGAATTTTTGCTGACAATGCTTGATTAGTTTTAGAAAAGCTATAAATATAATGAATTTCCATTGTATCTTATTGCATTCTAGCATTTTTAAAACCAGTATTCCCGTAATATCGAACAATGGAAAAACACTGATATTTTGATGCTAAAATGGGAGAATAAAAACGACAGAAATACAAGGAGTGTCTAGCTGATATTCAAACCAAACTCATTGCCGTCTAGTCAATTCTGACTCATAGCAACCCTATAGGACAGAGTAGAACTGCCCCATAGGGTTTCCAAGGAGCACCTGGTGGATTTAAACTCTCAGCCTTTTGGTTAGCAGCCGTAGCTCTTAACCACTACATCGCCAGGGTTTCCAGTAGAACATAGAGGATAGTAAATAATCAATTGCATACTGTAAATGTACAATAAACTATGCATAATGACTTTATTGATAAGTTAAGAAATCCGTTTGTCTTTGAACTGGGAAAACCTTCATTTTTAGTAGTTTAAGACCCATCTAATAAGTGATACTAATAGGAATCCCTTCAGTTTACGCTACAATCGGTGCAATATTGAAATTGGGTTTTGCTCTGTTTTCTGAATAATCAAAAGTTGGCAGTACTGATCTGACAAAAAGTTTAAAAAGCAGCTGCTATCCTGCCTTAATTCCAGTCTTTTGACTCAATTTGCAACTCATCTCAAGCTCATAATTTCCCCTGTGGATAATAACTCGTTGCCTTTATACACAATAGTACAGATTGGCGCCATTACTGCCACAATAGCTATTTTAATATGAATGCTGTACACAAAATAGCAAAAAACACACACAAATAGCAGATAGAAATATCAAATTTGAAAGCCACTTTCCTTAAACATGCTTTGAATCTAAGACTTTTAAGTTCTTCATTTACTTTCCATGTTAAGTTATACACGCATGTGGTGAAAAAAATTTATAAACAAATAAAAATTAACCTGTAGGAAGGAAATTTTAAACCAAATTATGTGGTTTTGAAAAATTGTATTATTTTATACTTCCTTTTAGACCCCCCATGAAAACAAATTTGATGGTAGAAATTACAATATTCTTTAGTGTAAGTGTATGGCAGTTTGATCATTTCCCTTAATTTATTCTGACTTTTTTCTAAGTATTTTTTACGACTGTGAATATATTCTTCCATTTTCCACTTTCTAATATGTCTTGGCAATAACTTTGACAATAATATTTATTATTTTTTATAGCATTATACAGGCTTCATAAAATTAATATTTAGATATTTGGTAAATACCATGTGTGAAAAATCAGTAACAGGATGTTTTAAGAGTTTGTCTTTGTCTTTTGCTAGTACCCCAGTTTGCTTTACCATTAGTCCTTAGCAATGACTGACTTTTTTTGAGGAAGGACAAATAGAAAGCAAAGATGACCACTTTTTAAATTCCTGACCAATTAAATAACTGTTTACTCCCTATTTTTGAGTTAGTTAATAATATTTTGATAAATTTGCTCTTACTAATTAGAAAAATATGGTTAAAACCACCATAAATAAGACTTCTGTTTAAAGATGTTAGTCTCTCCAAGAAGTCAGCTTCACTGGAGCTAGGGTTTGCTGGTCCAATTCCTAGTAAGGAATGTATTAATGATTATAGACCATAGGGATCTGACACAATTGACATCAGGGGTCCAACACAGTGCCATAGTCTCTAAACAGGAAGATGTCACTAAGTCTGCAAATTTCATGTAACTCTTCTAGTCAGAGTAAATGAATTTAAATACAAAATGTAAGAAAGGAGGCAATACAGCAAGAGGCAGCAAGCTAATGAAAGTAATAAAGACAGGAGAGTAAATTGAACCAAGTAGATAAAAATTGACCAGAGAACAATTACTGGAGTGTAGGGATGAGATGGAGAAGAACCAGGAAAAGAAGATAGAAGAGGCTATTAGGACCTGAAAGAAAATATTTAAAAAAGAAGGAAATTTAGGAATAGAAGGGGGGAAAAAAAATAAAGAGAAAAAAGGAAAGGAAATAAGAAAAATTGAAACCATAACGCTAAAATATACAACACATTTATAGTATTTTGAGACCCCAAAGAAATAAAGTGAAACACACACAGTTAATGCAAAACCATTATTTGTGATTCAAAATATCCTCTGAAGGGAGAAGCAAATATACATATGTGAATATGTGCTATTTTAATAAGAAAAGAGACACCATTTAATGCAAATAATTTTATTATATATATTACAAGTAATCTGACATTGGGTAGAAGAAATACCTACAGTATCATTTTAATATAAAATGACAAATGAATTTAATAAATTAAAATGACCATTTTACTGAAAAATTAAATAGCAATCGTAAAAATAGTTCTAAATTATCAGTAAATTGTTCAGTTTACTATTTTAAATATAGCATAAATGAGTCCTTTGTGTCCAAGGAAATAATAGTCAAAGCATATTTGTGATTAAGTAGGTGAATTGGTGGTGATGGTGAGAATGGAATTCCATAAATTAAGAGAGCAAGCTGAGTGATGAGTTTAGGTCCTTTTAGTTACAGGTGTTAAGGATGTGACATTAACTGGTGATAAATGGTGGTACCCTGTTCCCTTTTGTGGGGGTGGACAGTGAATTCACTGAATCAAAGAACGCTGTAGCAATAGACATTGTGAAAGAGAACCGCTCAATGTGCATATTATGTGAAGTAATGGACATATTCAGACTTTTCTGGTTTAGCACTTTAGAATATTCTACCACGTTCTAATACTTACAATATTCTAACCTTTGAATTTGTAGTTAATTTGAAGTAAGATATTAAATTCACAGGTTAAAATATTATTAACATTAACATAGTCTAGATGAAACTACCATGGAGACAGTTAATTTTCACAGATAACAAATATTAGGCTAAAATAATTACACATACAGAGTATATAATAAAATACGAACAACTGACAATCTTAAAGAATTTGATACTTAACTTGAGTGATTTTTATTGAATAAAATTTGACAGATTTTATCTTAAACGTGCAAACAGAAAAGGGCACAACTGGTTCCACTGAGACTACACTAAAAACAAACCTGAGGCAGGATCTAATATACCCTTGTACTGCACGGATACAAGGTGCACCACTTGGAGATTAAACGAGATTCCTGCCTTCATGAGCTTTGTTTAAGCTGCTGTTACCCGGATATTCATCACAGACAGCCGAAATTTAAGAACATTTTTGTAGTTATATAGGCCTAGCCACACCAATTGTGCTTACAGTTTGTTTTGTTTTGTATTTACATTCATATAACATAGGTACCAATATTAAAATTTTGTCAAGAAAACATCTTCCACAACACGAAATACCAGTACTTTGCCAAGGACTGCTACTCCAATTATTCAAATGCTCAAATGCTATTTTTTTGAAGCAAATATATTGGCAACAAGTAGCATTAACCATGCAGTTGTTAACAATACAGGCTAAAAAAAAGACGAGGCTTCTTTGAAAGCTACTGCACATAGACAAAGGTTAATTGATCCCCTTGCCCCCATCCAGATTGGTTGCTGAACAATTTTTCTTGCCCCAATATTTATGTAAAAATTATCAGAAAAATTACTCACTCCAAGGTCACCTGAGCCACAGCATCCATTGAACTGTATCCATTTTCCATGAAAATCTCTGTATACCGGCCCATTTTGATTGCTTCTAGCCATTCACCTACTGATCTGTATGCCCCACATCCCAGTGGTCCATGTTCTGACAATAAATTAGATACTCTAAAATACATAAAACATAAAAATTAAAATTAACATTTTAAAACCTTTTATAACAAATTTCATTGTAACATTAGCTTATATTAACGAGCCACTGGGTCTATAAGTAGCTATAAGAAAAATACACAAATGTTAACATGAACAAAAATAAAATTCAGAAGAACATAAAATCACCTTATTGAGAATTTTTTACCCATATTAATAAGGACTTAAAATGGGTTAATAAGTAAATTTTATGTAAAACAAACAATTAGCTAAAATTTTCATGTGACTTAGATGTGTTTACTTCCAACTACTGTTCTTTTCGCAAAATTAATTCAGAAAATGCTACTAATGCTACAGGATAATTCATGCAAAGTCAGTTGCATCTAGATTTTGATAGAAGAAATCATGCTTATTTAAGTCAATTTTCTAGGGTGTCCAGAAGCCATTTATCTCTTATTTTACGCTTTTGCATAGGAGACACTTGTTAATTCACCTAGCAGGGGTAGAAGCTGGAAAAGAAAAATGTAACTTCAAATACATAAGAAAAAGGAACAGAACCAACCAAACAATAAAGATGCTCTTGACTATGCTAATTTCACACTCTTTAGTCAATAATGATGATGATGATGACGATTAATTCTAGATGTGTATCCCAAGGAAACAATGAAGAAAAAAAAAGGCAAAAGGTACACATGCGTTTTTATTTGTTAATGAAAGTAAACACTGAAAACAATTTAAACTCCCATCAAGGGGAGTAATTTCAGCTACAAGATTCAAAACACAAAGACCTTTCTTTCTACCCTTGTTCTCTTCAGTTTCTCACGTCCCATTACACTTCAACCTACTCCAGTCTAGTTTCTTAAAACTTCATTCTATGAAATTTCTCTGGTTGAGGTGAGTAATAACCCCTATTTGCCAAAATCTGTGGACATTTTTTAATCTATATGGTGAATGATGCCTAAGAAACATTCAACCATAACCACTACGTCCTGCTTGAAAAACGACTCTATCTCAACCTCTTCTGAATCACTATTCTCTCTTTCGGAGCTACCATGACACTATATCCTGGCTTCTCCACAATCTCCTTTAGCTGCTACTCCTTCTTTTCCAGACTTTAAAATTTGGAGGACTCCAGGACTTGTTCTTATATCTTCCCTACTTAGGCTATAACTCCACTCAGTTTTAGGTAATTTTATCCTCTTTCATGACTTCAAATAGCACTGATAAGCCAACACTTCTTAGACTTTTATCTCTAGCCTATGTCTCTCATACATCCATACACCTACTCTATGCCTCTTCATTACTCATTGGACTCCGTAGCATGTCCAAACCCACACTCCTCATCTTCTCTAAATCCAATTCCTCCTGAAGTACTCCTCATTTTAGCATATGATGCAACAGCCCATCACTTCCTTGTCCTCAATCTCCTTATCTAATCTATTAGTGTGGGTACTATCCATTTTACTTCCAACACAGGGCACATCTGATCACTTCTCTTCATCGTAGTTCAAGACATCATCCTGTCCCACCTGCAAAACTACCCTAGCCTCCTAGTTTTCCTCCTGACTTCTACTTTCACCCTTTCCCCCAAAACCAAACTTTTTTTTTAAGTTTTTATTTTGTTCAATATCTCTTTTCCCCAATTGTGTCTCAGATGCCTGTGCCTATTTGTTAAATGCTGTATACTTAGCACGTAGCCCAAAGCATGACACAATGGACAAATATATATTTGTTGAACGAATAAATGAATATCTTGCAGCCGTTTTTCACCAATAAGCATGATGATCTACATGTATTGACTTTTAAAGATATTTAGAGAGTATATTGAGTGAATGTGGCATGGTATAATTGTGGCAATATTGTGCATGGTATAATTCCAAATTTGATTAAAATCAAAACAAAAAAACTGCATATACGTGCAAGGAAGAATATACGAAAAATGTTATTAACAGTTGTCTTTGGGAGATAAATGTAGATAATTTTCTCATTTTATTTGTTAATGTTTTACTGCCTCCATTTATTTTTACAGTAAATATGTATAACTTTCATAATGAGCAAGAATAAGAAAGCTAGTTCCAATTTGGAAACAGCAGTGAACTAATCCAATGAACAAAGTTAAAGTTATATTTATAAACTAGAAAAATTTTAATGTATTTTGTATAAGTTGCTTCAACTAATTTTCATATATAAGAGGTATTTCCATTTCACCAGTGTATGAACTGAGGTTCACAAGCCCAATGCCATTTATGCATACTAGGTACTTGGAATGCAACAGCTATAAAAAAGACAAAAACCTTCCTCAAGGGCTTACATTTGAACTTAGCATGGAGGATTTGTCAGTAAGCAAAATAAATCAACAAATCAATGCAGTGTATTAGATAGAGTAAGGAGGATTATAAGGGGCCAGGGGAAGAGTTGCATTCATAAACACAGTGGCCTCATTGAGGGGATGACATTTGAATAAAGAACTGAAGGGAATGACAGAGGAGGAAGTACTTTCTAGGCAGAGGAAATGGCATTTGCCAAGGACTGAAGTGAGATTGTACTTGGCATGTTTTAGGAAGAGCAAGGAGGCTATTACAGTAAAACCAGTAAGAAGGCTTGTGTTTTTTTCACCAATGTTTGTTTGCAGAGGTGCAGACAAGAAGTAGGTGGAGAATAGATTTAACCAGGGTTGTGATTTTCCCAAGCTAGTTTAGCAGACAATCAAGGGAGCTGATGACAATGAATGACCATACAATTTAATTGAAAGCGAGTCGGGGTGGGGTAAAGTGAGAGATTGAAAAAAATAGCAAAATCAATGGACTATAGGTTCTAATAGGGTCAAAGGATTGTTGGAGATTGAAATGTAGGAGGCAGCAGTTGGAGAGTAGGATCTTAAAGTTGAGATTATTGGGAGCACTGCAGTTTTGGGTAACCTCAAGGACTGGAATATGACCATGGAAAAGAGAGTCCAAGGTAAGGTAGAGAATAAAATAATTGGAAGATAAGATTTCAAAATATCTTTAATCTAAAAAATTAGAGAATTATCTTCTCAAAAAGGAATCAGTCTTACTTAGCACTTGAAAGATACTGGAATACTATCTATAGGATACTGAAATCACCAAGACTTGTGACATGGTAAGGATGGAGAGAGAGAGACAATAAGCTAGTAACCAATACCTACAACTGGTATTGGTAGATGACTGAAACAAGAATTGGTAGTGAGCGGTATAGTCTTCAGGTCAAATCTGTTTAGATGAAACCCTATACGTTTATTTCCACTCTAGTAAACTGAATACAATATATTCCCTATAACAAAATATAAAATTTTTTTTCAAAATTTCAAAGTGCTGTCAAACTATAGTGATAATGAAGATGATGTCCACTAAAAAAACAGAACATTAAAAATTTGCTGTTACGACTTTCCCTCTCTCAAGTGGTTTTGGGACAACTTATCTTACACAACATAATTAAACACGTAGAGGAGAGAATAACTTCATATTTTACATGACAATAAATAATTTAAAAGCAGATGTTTAAGAAACAACGTGAGGAATAATTGCTAATAAGATGCGTTCTCCAGTTGCTGCTACAGAAACTTAATGATGCGTGAACATAATTTGAAGTTTCATTCCTCATTTGTATTTAAAATGATTTTTTGTCTAGTAAACAAATGTTATGTCAGAATCATAGAACTTACATAACTTTATCAACAATATTTCTCATTGATTTCATAATAGGTAGCCAATTCAGTTATCTTCATGACACTATTTCTTACAAAAATAGATAACTGTCTCAAATATAGTGAATTTTCAAGTACTGAATATGACAGATTCATTTTTTGAGAAGATAATTCTGTAATTTTTTCAGATTAAGTGGAAAAGCATACTTTACAAATATGTAACATTATTTAGATACTTTCATGTTTCATTTGGAAAACTAAAAGTACGCTCATTTGCTCACACAAATTTTCTCCATAAGCTCACTAATTTAACAGTTTTAAGTCTGGATCAAATTGCACTCAGAATGATTAACCAAATATCTGTGTACAACTGTATAAGAGCAAAAGAGTCCCTAAAGGAGTTGTCAATGTTCATCATCTGTGAAATGAATTCTAAAGACATCCAAGAGATCTCTGGTTTAAAATATGTCATTGCTATATATTATTCATTATAAGAAATTAATGTTCAAAAATTATATTCAAATAAATTAACGTCATTTAGATTAACAGAGTAAAAATACAGAAGTTATATTATTGAAAAAATATTTGTGGCATCAATCTGAATTAGTTACATTCAGGACAATCTCTCAGGTTGGCCTTTTACCTGCTTGATGCGTTAACCAGTGTCTTCAAGCTACTTGGGTTACGTATCAGCTTATCCAACATGCTGACTATTTCCTCAAACTTGGGCCGGCTATTTCGATCTTTCTGCCAGCAATCTAGCATTAATTGATAGAGAGCAGCAGGACAGTCCATGGGGCTTGGCAGACGGTAACCTTCTTCTACTGCTTTAATTACCTGTATGAAGCAAAACAGAAACGAACCATCCCCATGTGGTATAGAATAACTTGAGAAATTTCCATAGTAAAATTTTCATCCTTTCTGTTCTCACTCTCACAAATAACAACCATCATTTTATTATCTCTAAAATCCTCAGTCATTTCTATTCACTGCAAAATAAAACAACATTTATATACATGTACATATATATATATATATATATAGATAGATAGATATACTTGAGGAGCCCTGGTTATGCAGTGGTTAAGCGCTCCACTGGTAAGCAAAAGGTCAGCGGTTCTAATCCACCAGCTGCACCACAGGAGAAATGTGGCAGTCTGCTTCTGTAAAGACTTATGGCCTTGGAAATACAATGGGGCAGTTCTACTCCGTCCTACAGTGTTGCTATAAATAGGAATCGACTCAATGGCAGTTTCGCTTTTTTTTTTTTTTTTTTGTGGTATATATATACGTGTGTGTGTGTGTGTGTGTGTGTGTGTGTGTGTTGTTAGGTGTCTAGTCAGTTCCAACTCATTGTGACCCTATGTACAATAGAATTAAACAGGGTTGTATCCTTTCACCATAGTTACTCAATCTGTATGCTGAGAAAATAATCTGAGAAAGTGGACTATATGAAGAAGAACGTGGCATCAGGATTGGTGGAAGATTCATTAACAACCTGCAATTTGCATGCAGGTGACACAACCTTGCTTGCTGACAGTGAAGAGGACTTGAAGCACTTACTTATGAAAGTCAAAGACCACAGCCTTCAGTATGGGTTACACCTCAACATAAAGAAAACAAAAATCCTCACAACTGGACCAATAAGCAACATTATGATAAACGGAGAAAATATTGAAATTATCGAGGATTTCATTTTATTTGGATCCACAATCAAGGCCCTTTGAAGCAGCAGTCTAAAAATCAGATGACATATTTCATTGAGTAAATCTGCTGCAAAAGTCCTCTTTAAAGCATTAAAAAGCACAGATGGCACTTTGAGGACGACTAAAGTGTGCCTGACCGAAGCCATGATATTTTCAATCACCTCATATGCATGCGAAAGCTGGACACTGAATAAGGAAGACTGAAGAAGAATTGATGCCTTTGAATTATGGTGTTGGCAAAGAATACTGAATATACCATGGACTGAACAGAAGAATGAACAAGGCTGTCTTGGAAGAAAGACATCCAGAGTGCCCCTTGGAAGCAAGGATGGTGAGACTTCATCTCACATACACTGGACATGTAATAAGGAGGGACCAGTCCCTGGAGAAGGACATCATGCTTGGTAAAGTAGAGGGTCACTGAAAAAGAGGAAGTCTCTCAAGGAGATGAACTGACACAGTGGCTGCAACATGGGCTCAAACATAATAATGATTGTGGGGATGGCGCAGGACCAGGCAGTGTTTTGTTCTGTTGTACATAGGGTTGCTATGAGTCGGAACTGATTCAATGGCACCTAGCAACATATATATATGTGTGTGTGTGTGTATATATATATGGAGCCCTGGTGACACAGTGATTAACAGCTACAGCTGCTAACAAAAGGGTCAACAGTTCAAATCCACCAGCCACTCCTTCAAAACCCTATGGGGCAGTTCTACTCTGTCCTGTATGGTCACTATGAGTCAGAATCGACTCAAAAGGTTTTATTTTTTTTTAATCTATCTATCTATCTATATAGATAGATATATAAATATATGTACTATCACAATGACTATACTATGACAATGTTAAAAGATAGGCTTTATTCATGTATTATAAATAACAAATGATAATCATTTTTTATTTAAAATCTTAGTGAGATTTGTAAAATTAACTGACGTAAAATACACAGTTCATGTTTTATTTATACTTGCAATCTGGAATCAAAAAGAGATTAAATTTTAGAGTGATTTCTCTTAAAAGTTAATGACTTTTTAATAAAAAAATAGGCATAGAGCCACATTATGTAACATAATAGAACTGCAATTTTATTTCAAAAGAGACTTTGAATGGTAAATGATGGATAAGTCAAAGGCTAAATTACCATAACTGTCTCATGTATCATTTAATAATGTCAAGGTCTGGCTGTTTATTATCATCTACTGATATCTGTCAGGAATTTAGAATGACTGTTGAGTAGCACAGGCATTACTAACGTCATTGATTTTAAATGTAACCACACAACAGTAAAGTATTAGTCTAATTGTGAGGTTATTTTATCAAGAACATTTGTAAGATCAATGCTTCCATAAAGATAGATAATTCTAGGACAGATTTATTTTTGCTAATGAACATAATAATACAGATTTTATTTAATTATTAAAAGTTAAATACTAGTAATACCAGAAACCAGTAGTAGCGAACATATTTCTCAAAACCTTTCTGAGTATTTAATTAAATAATTAAACTTAATTATATTTTTCTACAAATCCATTACAGTTGATCTGATAAGTGGAAGATAAATATAATAATTAGTATAGAAAATGTACAAAGATAATTTTGAAGGATTTTAAAGAAATTAGTTTCTCTGATAAAAGAAAGGGAATCTGAACAAATGCAGTGGCAGATGGAAAGAAGAGGAAATGGCAGATTTAAGAGACATTTATAATATAGAGGTAGAGGGTAGAGGAGAGAAAGTATTTGAAATAAAACAAGTTTGAGCCTATCATACTGGATGATTGTTGCTGTTAACTTCAGATAAGCACATTTACAAGGGTAGAGGATGTTGACAGGTATAATGTGGAGCTACTTTTATTTGAGGTGTGTGAGTAACATCCAGATGGCTAGAGCACAGAAGACATTTGAAATGATAATATAAATGTGAGGGTCACCAGCACTTGGTCACAGATGGAAGCTGGGTGTAGTTTCTATCACCCTGGGAAAAGGATAAAATAAAAGTTCCTGAAAACACCAACAGTTAAGGTACTGGCAAGAAATAATAGGTACTCAGGACTCTGAAAATAAATGGTCGGATAAATAACTGGATAACCAGGAGAAACCTACCGCTTTAGTTAACCTAATTAACTCAAAAGCAATATAAACAACTAAAAGGAAAATTAAAGAAAAAGATATTTTCACAATTATAACATAGTTAACATATCTTATGTAATAAAAACTCAGGCATATTGAGAAACAAAATAATATGACTCAATAGATAACCAAAAATTTACAAAAGAAAAAAAATACACCAAATAAATTTTGAGAAAATGTCTAGACTCACTAGAGATCAAACAAATTAATAGAAAAATATAAAAAAGTACTGTTTGCAATATAGATTAACAGAAATTTCATTTATTTATTAGTTTGCTTATTACAGAACTCCCCAATGCTGATAAGAACACTGGACATTCTCTTTAGTAACATATATGTACCAAAATAAAAAGTACTAACATGAAGAGTTTAAATCATGAAATACTTTGACTATGAACTGAAAGCAATGATTCTTACATATTTAAAACCTGATATATTTCGTAATTTGCTTCTTTGCCAAAGCCACTATCAGTTATTTCCATCTTGCCTTTGTAATCTCTATTTTTTTAAATATTGTCTTTTCTTCACTGAGCAGCTACTGTTTATATGTGGCTATTAAATGAATAAATTAAGACAATTAATAGTTTTGAAATAAATTAATACATTTTTTATGAGAAGTTATTTATAGTATATATTACTGAATCAGTTTTATTTTCAAGTAAATTTGTATTTAGAAACATAATACCTTGTCTCTAAGTTAACTTAGAAATGGCCTAGGAAATCAGAACATCAAATGTAATTTTATATTCCTCTTTAGAATTTATCTTTAAAATAATTTTGGAATTATAACTTTATATTTTACATTTAGAAATTCTGAAACAATAACTTCATTTTTAACTATAATATCCTTCATAGTTTCAGGGAGTAAATAAACATCACTAGTGGTCCAGTGATGGGTGAAATGTTGGAAATCTACCAAAGTACAATTTAAACTGTTCATTTTACTATAATACTTACAACATTCAACTAAAGGAATCATAATCTCAGTTGACTTCCCTACTGATATTATATTTGTTAATCTAGGTGGTTGAAATGAACAAAGGAAAGAACAAGGAAAAAGAAAAGAAAAAGACAGCCATAATTTTTGCAGACAATCTGGCACCATTTCAGATGTGCTACATCTGAAATATTATTATCAGCTATGCGTTTTCATGGAGTGCCATGTAAATCAGTAGTCAACACAATTTAAAGCACATTGTCTTTTTTTTTCTAAACATAAAGCTCAACACTGACGCCCCAGTATGGCACTATTCACTTGGTGGCATGACTATATTGGGCCTCTTCTATTAAGCAAGGTCTGTGATTCTTCCTTCCAGGTATATATACCTATTCAGGGTATAGGCTTGGAAACCCTGGTGGAGTAGTGGTTAAGAGTTTGGCTGTTAAACAAAAGTTTGGCAGTTCGAATCCACCACGCACTCCTTGGAAACCCTACAGGGTAGTTCTACTCTGTCCCACAGGGTCACTATGAGTTGGAATTGACTCAATGGCAATGGGTTTGGTTTTTGGTTTGGGTATGGGCTTGGCTTTCTTTCCCACAGGGCCTCAGTCATAAATCCTAACTGGGGTTTAGGGAATACTTGACCCACAATCACAGAATCCTACGGAGCATATCACTCAATCAGGGCACCCACTTTACAGTGAAGAATGGGTGAGAGTATCATATACTCAGTGATGTGCTGATACATATTTAAATTTGACTGTCCTGGGGGAGAAAAGAGATTTATAGCATTTTCTAATTTACATGATATAGCCTCTGCATGCCAGATGTGAGCTTCCAATATGATGTCAACCAGGTAGAAATCTTCTGAAAATGTGTGCGTTTGTATGAGCTAGTTGCAGCACACTGCTGCACATAGTTAGAAGCAGCTGACCTGACAGACTGTGGAAACGGCACTGATGCACCAATTAGGAGAAGCGCTCTGAAAGTACTGAGTGCCATTCTTCAGGATGTGCAATATGTAATAAATCAGAGACCTCTATATTGCACTGCATTCCCAATGACTCTTACCAGGGAACACAATAAGGGGCCCATCAAACTTAGTGAGAGCCACCACCAGAGTACTTTGAACTACTTGTGTCCAGGGACCAGCAGAGGAGAAGAGGAGTTTCCATCATAGTAAGAGTAATTAATACTGAATAGCAGGAATTGACTGTACTGAATTTACACTGTGGGGTCAGGGAGGAATCCACGTGGAACTCAGGTTGTCCACTTGGGGTCCTTTTGTTACTACTTCGTAGCAACCCTGCCCTAAACATTCTTACCCTCAGGAATGAAGGACTGGTTAATACCATCAGGTAAGCCAACATGACCTGCCAAGGCAATAGGTTAGGATGAGGGGAATGCAGAATTAATAGTGGGGGAGGGAGAGGATTAGGACCAGTTGCAGTCATGAAATCAGCTGAAACTACAGGGGGTGTAGTTTGTCCCATAACTTCCCTCTTCTGAGTTTTTCCTCAGGAAAATAAGCACACAAAAGCAGGGAGGAGAAGTTCCCTGAATCTGTGTGAAGTACACCTGTGCTGCAAAAGAGATGGATCATACTGGCCATGAAAATTTGTTTCTCAGATCTCCACCTGCTGGGGCCATAACTGACTAACAACTCTAGCTTCTGTGCTCTAAAATCCATCAACACATGTGTTCCAATGCCATGCTTTTCACAGGATGTTCCCAGCCAAGGATCGAGCATGACAGAGATGCATTCATATAGTAAGCGACTCCCATGACAAGCAACATTGGCTTAAGGATGCCCTGGCAGCCTTGACAAACTCTCACAACTGCACTTCCTTCCTCTATCTCTCCTGTACCTGGAAGCAGATCAGTATCATCTCCCCTAGCTTACCCTGGTCCCTCAATGTTTTCCTTTATAATCATTTTCCCTAATAATATTCTTGTATACCTAATTTCCTCTCAGCATAGGCTTCTTGGAGAACCCAGACTGGCCTATGAATCATGTAATAAGCACTATGCAGCAGGCTGCACATACATTATCTGAATTCATCCATACTACAGATCTGCAAAATAAGAATTGTTACATATTTTACAGAGGAAGCATTTGAGGTTTCCAGAAGGGTAAATTATTACGTATGTTTCCACAACCAAAGGTGGCAGTAATAGGATTCACATTTGAGTATTTCTGGCATGCAAATATGTGCTCTTCCTATTACTGTGCTGAATCACACCATTGGAATTAGAAATAATTAACTCTCAAGAAAATAAATACGAGAGAGGCATTAACAATATCCCATGGGATTGGATTGATTTGCACTGTAAGAAAAATCTTACTCAGAATTTAAACTAGCTATTCTGGAAAGATAGTACATTCTTAATCAGAAGAGATATGAATGTGTAGGCTGGATATGTGAGTGGCAGAAAGTTTTTGTGACAATTCTAGACAATTAGCTGCTTGTTTTGATGAATTAAGTTCTTTCTACCTAAGCACTGAAAGCCTATACTATAGGTATATACTTGACAACTCACAAATAACAGTTATTTTGTTCCTATTGGATATGAATCCCCTAGAAAGAACTAAAGTTTAACATATTCCTGAAAATGATTTCAGATCCATAGAATTAGTTTCAGATATACCAGTTTTTTTCCTAGAATTTCTTTCATTTTTTGGTAGTTATTAAGGATATTTTTGGTGTATTTTTTCTCAGTACCTCAGTCTTAGATCAGTAGTACTCCAGAGATTAAAAGATATCTTAGAAATCCTCTATTCAAGTCCTTTCCCTTTTTAGTTGCCGAAACTGACTAAGAGTTATGGCACCAAAGCTGCCTGGCTTTCAGTCTAAGTTTTTATTTGTGTGTTGGCTTTTTTTGGTAAACAGTTAAATGATTTTTGCATTGAAGTGTTGCTATTTCATTATTATCACTTTTTCAGACTAGGTAAAACTTATGAGGGTGCAGATTCCTAAAACATTAACTTTACAACCAAAGGCAGCATTATCCCTAGAAGAACAATATTTTTTGATCCAACATACTCATTTTAAACACTATTACACCTACGGCTAAGGAATCTAGAAAACTCTATGGGGAAGTTCTACTCTGTCACATGGAGTCACTATGAATTGAAATCACTTGATGGCACCTAACAACAACAAGACGACTAAGGCTAAAAAGTTGAATGATTTGCTTACTGTAAAATCTTGGAAATTTGCAATATTTAGATGAGAACTAAGGTTTTCATAATCCCATATTAGTTAATTACATGATGACTTTTGGTTGTCATAAAATATTACAGCAATATAAGTAAAAAAAAAAATTGCATTCCTTCAGAAACTGAAATCAAGAATAGAAAGATGAGAGGCACAATCAGCACAAAGAGGGTTAACAGACAATTAGAGTCAAATGTTGCTTTACAGGTAAGACCTAGGCCAACAGAAATATTAATAAAACTATAGGATTATAATTTTCAGAAGAAAAATAAAATCACTGTAGACAGACTACCTAAAAGAAAAGAATGAACAACAATAAACTCTAAAATGAGAAGTTTGGAAAACAAATGACTTAAACGAGTTTTCAAAAGTTTCTAATCTATGTACTTAGTAGACTTCTATATATTCATACATTTCCCAATACATAGGACAGAGAGACATTGCCACTGAATATAAAAATGCAATGACATATCTTACTTTGGTTTTTATGTTCTGAAAAATGTTGACATGTAAAATGTTTGATTTCAATAAATAGGGTTCTACTGACTACAGGATATTATCTTGGCTGCCCAAGCTTAAATCAAAGTTCATGGTATGGTATTTACCTAAAATCATCTTAGTCATTCTAGTTTATTTTTATTATGTGTTGTTATGGTTTTTCTTTCTGATGGCAGAGGCAATCCTAAATCAAAAGAAACTTATTGCTGCATTCTGTCCCCCTGACACAGAGGAAGGTCTCCTCTGAGAGATTTAGATTATCCTGCATGTCTCGATAATGTAACATTTTCATGGTGTCAAAGCCCTTTTAAAATCAGATAGCATCTGGAATGTAGAGATTATGGGATATATCATTTTTGAAACTGCCAAATCAGTGCTTCTACTTTGCTCTTTGAGGGTTTTTTCTAAAGAGATATTCAATGATCCTCATCTTTGAATACAGTAGATCTGTCAGGTTTCTTGGATACAAATTGGGTTAGAAATTGGGACATATCAAATTTAGTGCTTGCTGAGGAAATAACAAAGCATGCATTGGACGCTGCATGAAAAGAGGACATTTTTGTACAATCATTTTATCTAAACCTCATTTAGGTTTAGAAAATCTAGTCAAAGCCAAAATATTAATGTTTATTCTTATAACTTCCAGGAAATATTACATCAGCACTCCTTTGTATTTTTCTAAATGGACTAAAATAAAGTTATCTGAAAGAGTATCAAGACTCTTAAATGACTAAAACCAGGAAAATAAATTGAAAAGAAAAAAAGGAATAATACAAATAACAACAAAGAAAGCACCTATGAGGGTAAGACCGGATGATGCTACAACGCCAAAGTAACTATTCAGTATTAAATAAATGAAAATAGAAAACAAAGATATGAGATAGAAAAACTGGAAATGACTATATAAACTATGTTAAACTGCATAGTTTGTCCCACCTCCTTCACAGGTCCCTGTTTTCAAACCTTTCTCCACATATGTTTGTAGTGCTCACCCACTGTGCACTGTGATTGGTCCAATCCTCTCACTATGGGATTGGCCAATGGAATTTTAGCAGACTTGTTGCAGGCTGGGGTGCAACTGGGCTTGCTCTCGACCTTTCACCACTGCAATAAGAACATGTCTGGGATAGCTTGCTGGTTTCATATAGAAGATAAGAGACACATGGAACAGAGCCACAGTATACCAGTTTAGATCAGCTAAACTCCAGGAACCTGAGCAAACCCAGTCAAGATCAACAGGAACACTTATGAACATTCACTTAGGATCATAGAGATCGCTCTTGGCACTATATACCTTTGCTGTCTACAACTTTATTTGTGACAGATACAACTAAACCAGGCATAATTACCAATAATGTGAATGAAATGTTAAACAGTTGTTGTTGCTGCTGTTTTTAGTTGTCATGGAGTCAATTCTCACTCATGGACTAATAATTTCATTAATGACAGAACAGGACTGTAACTATCTCAAGTGTGAGCAAGAGTTAACTAGGCAAATAAGGAACACATGTTTTCCATGAGTGACGTAAACACATGGTAGGAACCAGTTTATGAAGGCTGAATTGCAGAATAGAATATAATACTTACACAAAAATTAAGGAAATAAAGACATTGAAATAAGAAGAGGTAAGTTCAAAGCCAGACCATGTAGTGCTCAATAGGTCATGTTAGCATTCTGGCATTTATCTAAGAATGATAGTCAGTATTAAATAGGTCTGATCTTAGTCTAGACTAGATTGATTCAGAAGCAATTATTGTTTATAAAATTGAGTATTTTATATTCATTCAGAAGTCTCATCTAAGAACACTGATTAGAAATGAAAGCAAGGAGGTAGACATTTAGTTCAATTGGAGGCAGTATGCGGTTAAGGACAAAAATTTTGGAATCAGATAACCAGTTTGAAATTTCTGGTCTACTTTTATTATTTCTGTGACCTTAAGCATATCAATTAGCCTCTCTAAATCTCAGCTTCTTTACTTTAAAAAAGGAGTGATAATATGTTTCTCTGATGAGGTGGTTTATAACAAGAGTTGATTGGTACTTTTGCTGTAGTCCGACCCTTAAAATTGTAAAGTTGTAGACAATAGATACTATGATCCCACAAATTTAGAAAAATACAAATCAGCAATGTTCCTCAGGTCAAGTGAGGGAGGTACAAAAAGAAAAAAATGTAGCAATTTTGGGTGATAAAAAGAAGGGGAAACCGACATCAGGGACATAGTGAGAGCAACAGCACCAAGGGGCCATATCTAAATTGTGCTCTACCCCCAATTCAAGCACCTAGGGGCAATCTCTAAATCACACCCCCCTCACTTTGAAGATGAATAGACATTGATAATGGTGACATTTCAGCAGAAACACCTTTCTTCCTCTTGTCCAGCTGCCTCAGTCAGGTGCCTTTCATATTTGTGACACCTCAGAATATCACTGTGCGCCTAGTCGGGCACTCTCTTGGACTTCTGCCAGGGAGCAAGTGCCTCTTTCTTCTCTCCCACTTCACTATACCTCTAACTGAAATCTCACTGTCTTGTTGTGTGTTTGCTGAGAAATAGGAACCTATAAACCCAACTTATTTTTGCAATCAATGCAGAACGCTATGAAATGATTATTGGAAAAGTTGATGTGTGACCCTGAAAACAGAATCTTGTGCTGGCTTCTCACCTGGATGCAGCAGCCTGAGATGATAAGCTAAGAAGAGGGAACACCAGTTGAGCATCCAGCAAGGATGTGTTTCCCTCTGGTGAAGCAGGCAGATGTATGGTGCAATAAAGGATTGAGAGGTGGGAAATTGGCAGCAAGTGAGAAGAACAGTGAGAAGTCAGTTGGAGTACAACCTTCCCCTTAAAGGATTATTCAAGGAGGAGGCCTTCCTCCAGGGTCTTTGGAAGATCTCAGGCATGCACCTCACCATTCAAATGGATTTTGGGTGTCTGACCAACAAGAAGCATCAATAGCCCAACATTATATAAACAGTCTTTGCCCTTCCTTTCTACCTCTCCATCCATGCCAATCCCGAAGAATCCTGATATAGGAATCATTTGGCAGAGAAAAACCCAAACCAAACCTGGTGTCATCGAGTCAATTCCGACTCATAGTAACCCTATAGGACAGAGTAGAACTGCCCCATGGGGTTTCCTAAGAGTGGCTGGTGGATTCAAACTACTGACCTTTTGGTTAGCAGCTGAGCTCTTAACCACTGCGCCACCAGGACTCCTTGACAGAGAAGGAGGAGCAAAAATTCTGACCTTTCTTCCTTCCCAATTTGGGTACCAACAGTCAGGATGGCTCTGTGGTTATGTAGAACACTTTGAAGGGATATGGAGTTGACTTTGATTTACAGTGGCCATGAATTTTTATATCTGAGAGTCTTAATTACTGGAATGGAACTCTATTTCAACAATATTTAATAAAGAGCTATATCCGCTATCTAGAAACCCCAGAAGGCATAGGAGAAGGAGATTTTATAGGGCATGGTTGAAAGAAATAATTGAAGAAAAAATAAATCTGATTCAATTCAGTACTCTAATGAGTTAATACCATTCAATATACTGGTTCATAAAGAAGTAATGAGATATTAGTTGGTAAAGCTCTTAAGACAGTAGGGGCTCAATAAATGTTAGCTGCTTTTAAAATTGCTGTTGTTACAATTTAAAAAAAAATATAAAATTTCAATGTGATCCAAAATGGAAAGGGCTGTATTGAATAGTAACAGTGGAAATTACAAAAGCAAAGACTAGAGAGCCATGTGTCAGTCATCATACAATAAACATTCTGAACTTGAATAGAAGATTATTTTATGGTACCTTTAATTCTAGGATTCTATTATTCTAAGCATAAATTATTTTTCCATTGTGGGCAAAACATCCCATTTTTTTCTCAAATTAAATAAAGAATACAACTCTTTTTACATTTTTAAATTTAAAGAAACAGATTATTTCTTTTTATTGTCTAAGAGCATCCGCTATTAAATCAATATCATTCATCCTTTTGCTTTAGAGCATTAGCTGCCTTTATCAAATGCAAATCATAAAAAATTTACCTGTCAGTATTCATTCTTTGATGGCTCTTTCTTCATTTTTCAAAATGATACTGACATAAATTGAGTGAAACATCACTACAGTACAGCCAGAAGTGTCTGGCAAGGGACTGAGTTTTTATATAACAGTAACTTATTTTCCTTTGTACTAAGTCATTTTGAGCTTCTGCATAAAGGATATTTCAACAACAGCAAAACAGATCAGAGGGTAAGCAAATCATCTCTTTTTTCTTTTTTTTTAAGCAGCTGTCATTTTCAGAAATGAAAAGCATTATAAGTCTCCCAACTCAGAAAGCAAAGCATTTTGTTCCAAAGTTGCAGGTAGTTCCATACTTACATCTTGATTGGTCATTTCCCAATAGGGTCTCTCGCCATAAGACACAACCTCCCACATCACTATTCCGTAGCTCCAGACATCACTGGCAGAGGTAAACTTTCGAAAAGCTATTGCTTCTGGGGCAGTCCATCTGATTGGAATCTTGCCTCCCTAAAATAGAAAAAGAATTTTTAAAATTCCCTCATACTTCAAATGTATCTAGGGATACTGCTGCCTCACTGAAGAGAACTAGAAAGAGATGTAGCATTTTTAAGTGAATCTATTTGACAGCATGTAGTCTCTTTTCACGTATCTCGGACCATAAGCTCTTGTAGACTGACTACTAATTGGCTGTCCTGAAGGTTTTTACTTTAAATTCTGCTTGACTGCTAGAGCACATACAGGATCCACATCTCAATTACAGTACTCAGGATGGCAACCCTAAGTAGGGGAAAGCAGGCAGTCAAGCAAATCAATAAGGTATGCTTTCATGACTTTCTAACAGAGAGTAAAGGAGTCAAATTCCTTGGGTGCTCCCCTGCCCCCTTTAATACAGGAATTGTAAGTCTAAGTTGCTGAATGCAACCCTAAGAAATTTAACAGTTAATAAGACAAACATGAAATCAGTATCTTAATAAGTATCTTAAACACGTAAAGCCATGCTTGTCCTTTGACATGGTGTTTTCTCTTTTAGATTTGCTTTTCTCTTCCTTTGGCATTTTTTTTGTTGTTGTTGTTTGGTTGGTTGATTAGACTGTTTTATCAAAGAGGTAGAGGTAGGTATCATTTAATTCAACCAAATTACAAAGGACTGAAACAGGATTATGGGGAAAAATCTACATTATCAAGTTGTTGTTTTTTTAAAATTTTTTTAACATAGTAATTGGTATGTAGATTATCTCAGAAGTCACAAAAGAAACTTCTTTACCTGTTGCCTTTTTTGGGATAAAATTTTTCTTCTCTTAATTTTTAAAAGCTGGTATATCCAGATAACCAAATAGTTCATCTTACAAGAAAACATGTATTATAGAGAAAGAGGGGAGATTGTAGGTTTGGAATATTTTCTTGTAAAGAGACTAACATATGTATCCTCATTTTACAGGAAGGAAATACATTAAATCACATACTTAAAAAAAATGGGACTTAAATTGCTATTTATGAAGCAAACTTTTTTCTTTTACATTTAAAACTTTATTAATGTCTCAATTGACTGAAAAATAACAAGGAGAATTATCTGGACTTTTGATGTTCTCTCTCTCCGACTTTCTCACAGGAATGCCCTTTTTGGTATTTCCTTAAAAATCTTTAAAACTTAAATCCCTCTCGCCTAGTGCTTCAGAATGCATTCTGTTAGATCTTACCCTCGTGGTGTAGGCTGCCTCAGGATCATCTTCCAGTACCCTGGAAAGTCCAAAGTCAGACACTTTGCACACAAGGTTACTGTTGATTAAGATGTTTCTGGCAGCAAGGTCTCTATGCACATAGCCCATGTCAGAAAGATACCTCATTCCAGCAGCGATGCCTCTCAGCATACCAACAAGCTGAATTACAGTGAACTGCCCATCATTTTTCTGTAAAGACAGTGTAGAAATTGTCTAGCAACACCAATCACTGGGGAAAATATCAAAGGATCTTCCTTCAATTCCCAAATTAATATTATCACCCCATCAAAATCATATGCGATTTTTATCTGAGGGAAAATGGAAACAGCTCGGAAAAATATAGTTAACTTAGTAAAGTTTATCAGTCCTCTGCCTGGTCACAGTAGCTAAAGGCTTTGAATGCCCTTGTCAAATATCTCATTATGCCGCCCTTTACAATATCGTAACTCTTTTATTCTGAGTCATCAGAGGAGTGTGTTCTTCACTCCAAACTAGTGCCTGCGCATTTTTTGAAGTGAATTGAAAGAAGCTAGTTGGATAGGCATGTTGAGGTACAGATGAAACGGCCAGAGGAGATAAGAGAAAATAAGGGAGTTTCTGCACAGCACATGGACAGAGATGACCAAGCAATGTTTTCATTTCTTCAGAATGGCTGTCTTTGGCAAGGGCAAAGAACTTCCTGCGGTCACATAGAATACGGCCACAGGACGCTTATTTTGAAATAAAAGAATGATATGACTTTAATAGACATAAGGACTTGGAGATGTGGATAGAAAATTTGGGAACAGAATATAGCGGAGGCTGGAGATTGAAGGAAAATTTTGCCTTATCAGTAGACTACCATCAAATCCCTCGCACAGGCCGGTCATTTGATTGTCATCAATGCTATTGCCCTGTGAATTTCCCTAATCAATAATAATAGTCCCTATATTGAAAGTAAGGAGTGCTGGTGATGCAGTGGTTAAAGTGCTCAGCTGCTAACCGAAAGGTTGCAGATTCGAACCCACCAGTCGCTCCACAGGAGAAAGATGTGGCCGTCCACCTCTGTAGAGAGTTACAGCCTTGGAAACATTATGGGGCAGTTCTACTTTGTCCTATGTGGTCACTTTTAGTCTGAATTGACTTGATAGCAGTGAGTGGGTGGTGGGGTATATTGAAAGTTACAAACTGTCAACTTACAGTTTTAATCCGGTTGGCAAATATGATCATTGTTTAGCACAATGTATTTAAAAATAAAATAAACTTGTCAACATTTAAAATTTGGAGACTTGCACATTAAAAAAAAAATCCTGAAAAATCTGACAATACTGGTTACCACTAAGTGGTTACTTTGCTGGTGTAAGTAATGGCTGCCCTTCAGATGAGGTATGAGAACTTCGGGCTCCACAGACCTTCATTGACCTCTTCATTGATATAGATGATTCCCATGGATCCTTTGGACATCTGTCCTTGCTCTACCTGTCATTACGTACTTAGAGGAAGTTAAGTGATTACAAACATTTGTTTCTTTTTCCCTCTCCCCACCTCCTCTCTCCTCTTCTCCCCTGTCTTTCCCTCCCCTTTCTCCTTCCACACCCTCCTTCCCTCTCCACACTTCACCTTTTCTTTGTTTCATTTATTTTCCATCCTTCCTCCCTCCCTTCCTTCTCTCCTTCCTTTTGTAAATTAACATATACTTAAGTAAAGTGTAAAACAAGCAAACAATCAAAAAAAAAAAAATGCCATCAAGTCAATTCTGACTCATGGTGACCCCTTGTATAAGTTTTAGGAAAAGTTTTCAAGTCAAAATGAATCATTGCAGTATAATCTTTCTGATTTCAGATATTTCTATTCTATTTAAACCTTTATCTTTAAAGTGGCTCAATGTCATCTTCAACATTAAGGTCGATATATAAATAACACTTTGAATAATTAAATTAATCACAAATCTTACCTTTAAAAATGTATCTAAAGAGCCATTCTCCATATATTCTGTCAATATCATTACTGGTTTACCTGAAAAGAAAACATAGTGAGATAAACTGCTGCTCTTTGATATTACATTCTTATCTAGGTAAAGTTTGCCTGGAAATTTTTATTAGTGTCCAAATGATTTTTATTCATAAAATGAAGTCCTCTTTGAGTACTGAATTAATTCTTTATATAATGATACCTTAGTGTAATGGATGAGGTCAATGAGAAGGGGATCATAAGAATAATAAAAAAGATGACATTTAAAATGTAAAAAAATAAACACACAGTTGCCAGTACAAGAATAAATTTATGTAGAAAATGAGTTCAAGGGTGAATTCCATTTTAATAGAGGTAATAAATTATCTGTGAAATAATATCCAGCAAAGCGCTGCAAACATATCCATCTTTCTCACTATTTTAAATAAAAACACCTATCTAATCTAAATGGTCTGTTTATAATCCTTTAAATATGTGTTTTACTTTCCTAACTTTATTTCTGTGTTCCTGTAACTCCCTTGCTGAAGACTTCTTCCATTTTCCCTCTTCACCACGCACAATCTCTATTAACCTTTTTTTATTTTTTCACACTTCAGATCACTGTTCTAATTTCCCTTGCATCTGAAACTCTTCTTGCAATCATCATTCCCCTGGAAGGGCTCTTCCTTTCATATCTGACACATAAGTATAGCCTAGAGGTTAGCTGGGCAAACTCTGGAGCCACACTGCTTGACTTAGAATCCCAAATCAATCACCTGGTACTGAGTAACTCAATTATCATTTCCGTAACTCAGTTCTCTTATCTGTAAAATGGGATTGTTGTGAGTTTCCACCGAGGCATATATTTCTGCAAAGCACTTAGAACAGTGCCTATCACATAGAATTTGCTATATAAGAGTTAACTATTATTGTTTTAGAGGAGTCCTGGTGGCGCAGTGGATAAATCACTCGGCTGCTAACCAAAAGGCTGGCAGTTCGAACCTTCCAGCCACCCCATGGAAGAAAGATGTGGCAGTCTGCTTCCATAAAGATTTACAGTTGGAAACCCTACGGGGCAGTTCTACTCTGCCCTACAAGGTCACTATGAATGAGTTGGAACTGATCGCACGGCTGTGGGTTTTGGTTTTATTATTATTTTATGAACTTTAACAACTTTGTTTCTGTGAATATTCTTCCTTGCTAGGTGTAAGCTAAAAGAATATTATTCCCCATGAAATTATGACACTTTGCACCAAATAGGTCTGTGATACAAAATGAAAAATAAGAGATCAGAAACCATTGCTATATCAGAAAACATCTAAAACATGGTTGCTAGTTTTAGCACTTCACTGCATTTTAAAACACTCCTCTTTACTCTTTAATAGTAATATACTACATAAAATTTAAACCATTTCACGATAAGGACAAGGGGACCTTAGGACAGCAAAATAACTCTTATACTGTTATTAATTAACTTTTTATATTATGAGGGAAAGCAAAGCCTATATAATCATCAAATGCATTATAATTAAGTTAATGGCAGTATCCTGAAGAGTGTCTGCATTTTACTTGAGAAGTGATTAATTCAGGTCCTTGAATTAGAGCTTGCATATTTATATGTAACACAATACCACAAATGCAGATACAGAGGTGGAAAGTTAGATTGCTTACATATGAAAAAGATTTAACTGGAAATAAAAAGGACTTTTTCATTCCAAGATAACTTAAAACTCACTGTTTAGAATAATAAGATAGAACAGTCTAATTTCTCATTTATATAATTGTCTTCTTTTATAATACTTTAGAGGTAGTATTCTTTTAATGGAATGTGACAAATACGTTACAAAGGCAGGCACGTTTTTCTCATCCTCTTTAATGTTTATAGAACTTAGAAAAAACTTTATGTAAAATAATTCATTTGACATATATTTGTAGGTGCCTGCATTAGGCAAGGCATTGCACATGCAGACATTACGCATTGGAGATGTCATTTGATTTGAACTTTGAAGAGTGGAGGGGTCACTGGTGTAATAGCAGGTGACAGATATTCCAGGCAGAGGGAACAGCATATACCAAGGCATCTCGTCATGAAAGAGCCCATAAAGTTCAAATATAGCTAGAACTCTGGATTTTTCTTTTTCTTTTTCTTTTTAATGAGAAAGTGACAGAAAATGAGATAGAGAATACTGATTTTAAAAGTGAGTAGGAATGCAGTTCCTTAGTTATTAAAAAGAAAAAAAAAGGCAAAAACAGTGATTTGGACTGTATTTGTAAATGGCTCTGACAGCACAAAAATTTTTTAAAAAGAGATATTTTTCCTCTGTAGTATAACTAATGAAGAGAGAAATGCTTCCAATTTAAACTTTATTTTAATTATATTGTCACACCTATTTTAATGAACTTCAGAAAAACTGTGAAAAAGTCAAAATTTTGCTTTGGGACCTTTTGGTTTCACATTCACATCTCAGAGCCCATTTCAACTGTTGTCGATGGGTATGCGTAGTACAAGTCAGAATTTATGCCAGCCCTAATGCTGCAGTAGGATTCCAGAGCATAGCCTATACCAGCATTACCCCTTCATTTGTTGGATTTCAGAGCATCGAAGTATCCAGCGAGGGAGTTGAACAAGCATATAAATCGGGCACATGGACAACTGTAGCATTAACTTTTTACTGTGGTATACAAGTATTTCAATAAGTTTAGATCCATTACACCTAAAAGAGTATGTACTTTCTGGACATCAGCCGTGATTGAACTCGAAAGAGGCCTAGATTTTCTGGTATCAGTCTGTGATGAGGATTTTAGACTTATCCCAGTCTTCCTGTGTTGCTCTTTTACTTTGATTCTTTCTCATCTCTCCCCTTACAGAAATTCATGGAAGGAGTTGTCATAAAGCATTGGAAGACCTAAGTTCCAGTAGAAATCCACATCAGATTTCTTTAACTGGCACATCTCTGCTCAAACCACGTGAGCAGGCACCCATAAAAGAGAAAGATTAATCTATGTGTATCATTATCTACTTTATTCCAAGTCCTTTATGTTTTCAGGGCTCTCTCTCTATTTCTCCTAACAACACTATCATTTTTCCTCTTCTCTCTTTTCTAGAATTTCTTCTTTCTGCCTCACTCTTTCATTTTTTAGGCTCTCTTCTTACAGTTATGGGTCACTGGTAAATATTTATCCTTCCTTGCCAAGGCATAGTAAGCAGAAATTGATTAGAATTCCCGTGTAAAATTATCTCTTTCTTGGGTTAGTTTGTATTAAATTCAACCCAAAATTCACTGAATTTAGAAGAAACATTTATTCTCTAAAGAAAATGCACGGATCAGAAAGCTTATTAACACTAAATAGACATTTGGGAAGAAAAAGTAATTACTTTTTAGGGAGATGGAGATCTTGTATTCATGCTATAAGATGTTGTAGCTTGAATCACCTAATTTTAAAAGTCAGATTATTTATGACAGTGTAGATCATAATGTCAAAAACAAAAATGATATGGAGAGAACCTAAAACACCTCTCACATTTCAGAAAGTGAAGAAAAGCAATTAAAACAAATGTTTGCAAGCAAGCATGATCTTCTTTTGTTGACAAGAATAAGATACTTCAGGAGATCCATTCGATTATTTTTTATTTTTTTTTCATGCTTGAGTCATTTTAATGTTAATTACATTTAGTTTGGCTTATGTTTTGTCTCACTTCCTACTAGCCTGAAAGAATGGCATAGCAATAATCAACGTGGCTTACTATAACCCTTGTAAATTTAATAAAAGTATAAATCATTTTCCATTATCCAGCTTGAAGTATAGAGAAAGGTAGATATGCCAATAATTTTAAAAGCATATTGTCAACAATTCATATAAAATACCTCATAAAACATGTCAAAATATGATATTAATCACAGACTAGATTTTTCATATTACATTATATTATTTTCTGATGACCCAGGGAGAATCTGAGAAGTAATAGAAATACGTTATTTGTGAAATTAACATTTATTATTGATAATTATACAGTTAGAATTTAATGATCTATTGAGTGCTGACTCTATACAAGGCAGTTATTATTAATCTTTCTGGTACTTCTTTTTTCCATACCATGGTGTCTATAATTTCTTAATATCTATTTTAAATTTAAAATTTTACTTTAAAATTTCACAAATATTTACTTTTTTGTGTATAAAACTTGTAATCATGGTAATGACATACCCAACCACTCAACCAATGATTGCATATCTGTTAGGAATTCAGCTTCTCTCAATTAATAGTCTATCCTGAAATATGATTATTATATATGCTGTAGGTACTGTATAGTCAAATAGTTTCAGAAAATTTATGTTATAGAAAATCTATTTGGTTTCTTTACTGTGTGATTTTTTGTAGTTGCCAATACCCATCCGGAATCTCCAAAACAGGATAAAGTGCACCAGTCCTGCTCATGGAATTCTTTTTCAAAAGATATCTCAAGGGACAAACAATAAGTGAAACAAACTTTGAGGAATGTTGATAAATCCCTTGCTACTTAGTGTGGACCCTACATATGCATCAGCTGGGACCATGTGATAAACATAAAAAATATATGGCTTCACTCAGAGCTATTGAAATAGATTCTGCATTTTAGATATTTTAGAATATCCCCAGAATCATGTTCAATTTTCAGAAACACTAGACCAGTCCACGTCACAGGAGTTTCAGCTTAATGTGGGCTTATTTGCATTCATCCTGACTGCCATTTGAAACCATCGGTACATCAATAAACACATGATACTACTTTAGAGGTAGGAGGGAGCATTTGATTAAGAAGCACCATAATTTATTGGAAAATGATTGTCATTGGGTTTCTTTTAGGAGCACTGTACAAGACTTGTAAGTGATAAAAGTAAGTCTATGTTTATACTCAATCATCTATAAACACATGACATTCTAATGGTTAGTTTCCATTTAGTATACTGACACTTGCAGCTGTTTGAAATTACTTTTATTTTTCCTCCAAGGGAAAAGTGGGATAACACAAATATGGTTAAGCAATTATTAATGGTTAGTGGTTAACCAGAAAATAGGATCCGTGCCTGTAGTGGAAATACAAAATGCTTATTGAAAGAGGAAAACAACAACAAAAAACAAAGAAACAAAAACATGAGGTGGTTAAAACTTAGAAAGGTGCTCATATATTTTAATTCTGTTTTGGTCCTTAATTGTTGTCTTACAGTTTATTACAAATCATTTATAACTTTACATAATTTTAATTGTGGGAAAGATGAGAAAATCAAAAGACTATACTTCACCAGAGACAGGAGCATGGAAATGCTTAATGCCTCTATATGTAGAAATTCCATATTTTCCATAATATTCTCTTTTGTTTCAGACTGTTTGCATTGACTTAAACTTTCTCATTAGATACTCATTTCTTCAATTAAAAATAAAATAGAATTGTTATGACATTAGTAAAAATAGATAATAATTAGCTATGGAGTTAGAAATTATAGACTTTTGGGAGAGGGTGAAGAATCTAAGAACTATCTAATCTAACAGCTTTGTTTTATTAAATAATGAAAAGAGGCCCAGGGAGATAAAATATGTTACCTTCACTTATAACAAAACTTCCTATGTAGGATGCTAATTAACATGCTAACTTTTAATATTTATTGTTCTAGACTATAATAACTTCCAAAATCTTTGGCTATCCTACATCGGTTTAATTTTCATTTCTATTTATATAAAACAAAATTTTAATCTTTTTTTACTATTTTTCAACAGCTCTTCTTTAAATTTTTATATATAAAAATGCATTATATATAATTGTATAATATATAGACTATATTATTACATATAATATATTGTAATATATAAATATCCAATATGTATTATAGTTGTATAATATATATATTATTAGATATAAAATATATGGAAATATGTATTTCAAATACAACATATTTGAAAACACAAAACAAACAACTCTTAAATAGTGATCTATTCTCAACCTTAATAATACTTAAATACTAAAATAGCATTAGTATTTAATTTATTAATAGTCAATGCATGAGTCTACAAGGTCTCTATTTCTAGAGTTTATAATTATTTTTCAGATGATTGGTACTTAAATACTTTCAGGAAGAGCATGTGTTAATCTGTAATAATTATGTCATATACATTTATTAGATCCCTGCATATGTCCTAATAAAGAAAAAGAGTTACTAAATTAATGAGCTGACTTCTGTTTCTCTTTCAGTTATAAAGTTATTTATTTCCATCATGATATATCACTGATTCACAGAGTTTGATTTTCTTTTGTAAATGAAAGGCGTGAAATTCAAGCATACTCAGACTTCAAGCAGTTTCATTTATACTTCCCAGTCTAAAGGTAAATACAACATCTATAACTGGATGCTACTACTCATGTCAAACTTAACAAGTCCACAAATGAACTGTTGATTCCCAACCACACTCTTGCTCCTCCCAAATTCTTACCCATTAATGGCAACTCCTTTCTTCCAGGTACTGAAGACAAGCTTTAGAATCATTCTTGATTCCTCTACATTTCTCACACTTACCATCCAATTCCCCAGAAGACTTACCACACGTGCCTTCAACATAGCTTCATAATCTACCCATTACTCTCCATGTTGTTAGCTCAACGCCCTGGCCTAATCCATAATGATTTGTCAATTATTTCTGTAGCCTCTTCATGGCCTCCCTGCTTATATACTGGCCCTTAGAGTCTACTCTCACCACAGCAACCTCAGTGATCTTGCTCATCTGTAAATCAGATCCCTTCACTCCTTGGCTCCAAAGGCTCCAAAGCTCAGAGTGAGAGATGCTGTTTAAAAGGACCACAAGAGTCCTTACAAGATAAGACTTGCCTGGCTAACTCCATTGTTCACTCCATTCTTGCTGTTTCTTGAACATGCCATGCAAGTTCCATCAGTGCCTTGTTGGCTCCCATTCCCTTAACTCTGCCTGCAGATATCTGGAAGGTGTACACTTTCACTTTATTCAAGCATTACCTAATAAGAGAAACCACTGTCTAAGTAAAATAGAAACCACCAACTTTTAATAGAAGCAACCTTGAATTCTCTCACACAGCTTTATTTTCTCTATTTAATGTATAAATGTCTGTATTTATTTATTTATTTGTTTCTTGCACCAGAATGCAAGGCATGGACTCAGTTTTAATCTCTGCTCTGTCCTCATTGATTAACAGGGGTGGCCATATGTTAGGTGTCCAGTGAATGCTTTTTGAATAAACCAACAATTCTTGTTAAGTGTATACAGAATGATGAAATTTTAGATGCTAACGTACACTGTTTAAGAGTTTGGGCTCTGGAGTCAGACAGAGCTGTTTTAAAATCTGACATCCCATGCTAGTTTTATGATATTGGATTAGAGCTTTAACCTCTTTAGTATTATTTTTCCTATTTGTAAAATGGTACCAAATATTAGTGCGTATAGGATGGGGCTATTGTGAAGATTAAAGGAGAAATAAGATAGAAAGCATTAACTTTAGTAAATGCTTAAAATAGCATTAATGATTACTTGTAGTATTAACTGTTACATGCAACAACTTGCAAAAAGATTCTTGGTAATTTCTTTCCACTAATTTTTATTTTTCTCTTAAAAAATCATAGTTTTATAAGAGTATTTAAAGTGAATATTATATTAATAATATAATTATATATATATCACTCTGACTAATTATTAACCTTAAATAATTGCAATTTATTCACTAACTCATTTAATTTTATTCATGTGTTGGTTTTAATTACCTAATGTGTCTGGATCTGTGGTAGACACTATGGGAGATATAAATATGTCATTGTGTAGTAAGGGTGATAAAGTATGTACAAATTATAATAAAATGTATAGCAAGAAAATGTGTTGAGAAAATGCTACTGAAGTTTACAGGGCAATGGGATTGCCTCTGGGTAAGGTTTCCTTCATTCGACAAATAATATTAAGTGCAACATATACATGGCACTGATCTAAAAACCTGGAATACACAATTGAACAAAACTATGATCTTTTCCCCTTGAAGTTTACATTCTAATAAAGATCTGGGAAGTTCTATTTTATTCAGCCACTGACCATTACTAAGTGACTACTCTATGGCAATTAGATACTGAGAAGAGAAGGACAAATGAAGATAAATGACACAGATCTCATGGAGAGGTCACATTTGAATTAAACCTGAAAGTCAAATAGAGCTGAGGAAAATGGAGAAGACATACTAGGACTCAAAGGGGCAGAACAAGAATGAGGTCGTTTTCTGGAAAGGAAATAGTGGAATATGGAGATTTGGTGAAACTACAGCAGGTTAAGTATCAAAGTACATGTGTTTTTGTTGATTTGTTGGTGATGAAGCATGATAGGAAAGCAATAATTTAGTGAAATCAATCTGGAAGCAGTGTGTATGGAGTAGAATAAAGGGGGAAAGTGCCAAGACTGGGAAGATTTGTTTGAAGTCTGTTGAAAAAACCCTGGTCAATATAAAATAAATGTGTGATCTCCTAATATAGAATGAAATAAAGTATTTGAAAGATAATTACAAAATGCTGATAATAAATCAGAATTGCCTGACAAGTTAAATAATCAATTGTCATTGAATGTGCCATATTTTTTAAAGAAAAAGAAAGTGGGAAAGATTCCTCTAATATATTTATCCCTTGATTTTGTTTAAATGTATATTTTATAGGTGAGGAAAGTTTACCTGTACATGACACAAAATTAATAAATACAAGAATGAATAATTCTAAGACTCTATATCCATTAAAACCTGTTGCTGTTAAGTCAATTTGACTCATAAGGACCCTATAGGAGAGAGTAGAACTGCCCCATAGGGTTTCCAACGAGTGGCTGGTGGATTTAAACTGCCGACCTTTTGGTTAGCAGCCGAGCTCTTAACCACTGCACCACCAGTGCTCCATTAAGACTCCAGAAACCAAAAAAACCCCATTGCCATCGAGTCGATTCCAACTCATAGCAACGCTATAGGGCAGAGTAGACCTGCCCCATAGAGTCTCCAAGGAGCGCCTGGTAGATTTGAACTGCCTACCTTTTGGTTAGCAGCCATAGCACTTAATCACTACTCCACCAGGGTTTCCCAAGACTCCATAGAGATTATTTATTTAATCGGTTTTCACAATAATTTTCACTGGCAGAAAAAAAAAAAAAAAAGCTTAAATATGCTGTAATGAGAAATTTATATTTTTCCTTTGATTTTATCCCTGAATCTCTATAAATAGTAAAAGTTGGCACTGTATACGTTATACTAAAGTGTCTTGCACTGCAAATGAGTCAATTAAATGAAGACCTGTGATTCTTTTCAAGTCATCTGTTAGGAAACCTCTCTAGAGTGTATCACTATTTATGAAGTGTCCTGTTTAACAACAAATCACAGAAAAGATGAGTGAGGTCCCAAGTTACTGACAGATGAAGCAGTAATACAAGAAAGGTGAAGGTTCATGATGGCACCACCCACAGGAGTGCTACTTCAGATTCCCTGCCTCAGCTTCAATCAGAAAAATCACAAGATTTAGTTGCACTTATGTTTCATTATCTGTGTGCTGCAGGTTGAAAATAACTGCCGAATAAATTAGCATCAGATCAGAGAGCATGAAATTAAGGACACAAATAAAGTGAGTTGCTACATGGTAAATTAAAAACAAGCTGAAGACTTCCTAGGTTGAACATCAAGAGCTACATATATAAAGGAGAAATACAGTTTCAATTTACACAGAATGAAAATAAAAAGAAAGAAATATTTTAAATACTTACACGTAGCCACATGGTGGGCATCATCATCAAATAGAACATTTAATTAAGAGACTGAAAATATAAAAAATGTCTTTCCTAATTTCAATACCATTTTTTGAGACTAGATTCTAATTCACAAAATTTAGATATGACTCATTTTTTATATTGACATTTGCTTCTAAAAGTAGAAGCTTCGAGTGTATATAAATATATGAGGATATTAGTTGTCTTGGTATTGGAAGTTTAGCTGTCTTAGTTTGTCTCAGACAGAACCCATTCCCATTCACATAAAACACGTTCTGTAATTAATCAAGGGTCTACAGAAGCAGGTGAATGTTAGTGTTTTTTGTTTAAGTTTGATTGTTGTCCACTACTATCTGATGCAGTAACTTAAATTAAAATAAACACTTATTCACTACTATAGTTACCTGCAATTTTGTTCCTACACACCCACACACACACTTTAATTTAACCTGCATAACAATCTTATTTCCCCTTTTTCACATGACATCAAAGCTCAAAGTGTTAAAGTGTGCTGACCACTGATTGCATTAGGTTTAGATGTTACTGAAAAATAGCAACAACAAAACAGCTGTTGTTGAGTTGCTTCCATCTCATGGAGACTCCCTGAGTTGCACAGTAGAACTGTGCTCCACAGAGTTTTCAAGGCTGTGATTTTTTGGAAGCATATCATCAGGGTTTTCTTCTGAGGTGCCTCTTGGTGGGTTCAAATCTCCAAACTCTCTCTCTGTTAGTAGTCCAGCCCTTCACCGTTTGCACAACCCAGGGACTCCTCAGATGCTATAAACCTGTTGCCACTGAGTTAATTCTGACTCAGAGTAACCCAATAGGACAGAGTAAACTACCCCACAGGGTTTCCAAGGCTGTGATCTTTACGAAAGCAGACAGAACTGCAGGTGGGTTTGAACCACTGACCTTTCGGTTAGTGGCCAAGTGCTTAATCACTGCTCCACCTGGGCTCCTTAGATGCTATCGGCTTACATAAACATTTAGAATGTGATCCATATCTTCAAGGAGCATATGTTTTTAGCTAGGGAGCTAAAACATATATGAAAAAGAGACAAAATTAAATGGAAGATTTGGATAACAATTTTGGACCAGTAAAAAAAAAAAGTTACAGACTGCTAAAAAAAAAAAAAATCCTTAGCATAAGCACAGTGTTCATAAGAGGAAAATAATACTTCAAGCTGGAGAATTCTTTTGCAGATATGACGGAATGTGGGTAGGGTTTTGAAGGACTTGAAAAGGTGCTGAACACGAGGACGTATGTTTCAGAGAAAGAGGCGATGCGGGAAGAAAGAAATACCAGGTGCATTAAAATGGACTAAGAGTAAAATGGATCTGAAGGAGTTCAGAGTATAGGAGAAATAAATAGAAAGGTAATAACTATATACTTGTTACATATTTACTCTGTGTCACTCCCAGCCTAAGCTTTTAATTTTATTAATTCTTGTTATTTTTACAACACTATGAAGTGAGTGCTATTCTCACCCCATGCCATTGATGAGGAAATTAAGGTTCTGAATGTTTAATTAACTTGCACAAGGTCGCACAGTAGTTTATGGCAGAAGCAGAATTCAGATTCAAATGGTTGGATCCACAGATCATAGTCTTGAAGAGTATGCAATACTGTCTTCTATGATAATAATAGCAATCTGACACCCTTCTGAACATTACATATTAACTTACTGCAGAGGGTAGATTAGTTTCCTATACAACTTTATCTTTACCATGTGGGTAACGAGACGTTATGGTCAGAGTTTATTTTGAGCAATTTACATTTGGCTGCCATGTGAAGGATGAGATGATGTGGAATTAATCAAATATTTGCTTACAGTAATTTATGGGTGCTAATTCATCTGAAGGAAGAAACACATCTAAGTTTTGCAGAAACCCACGTGAATGCAGTTTATTTGTATTGCTTTGCTACATTTCTCTGTGAGCATTCTTAACAGAGATGAGTATTTATTGGAGCTATGGAAAAAAAAAAAATCCCCCAGAAATAAAAGCTGAATCAAATGTTTAGTCAGTCGTCAACACAATACTTCTTACTGTGGTCTTTTTCTAGAACTTGTAAGGAGTTTCCACATTCTCATCCAGTACATCTTGTTTAATTTCCAACAGCTTTGGGAATTAACTAGTTAGATACTAAGTGAGTACATTTTTTTGTTTCTTTTGTCCCTCTTTATCACGGAAAAGGTTTCTTTCATTTGTTTTTGCTTTGTATTGTTTTCAGTGTTTAAAAGCTAGATGGTCTAAATAGGTATTAAACCAACTGAAATTACTTAGTCATTTAATAGCATTTATTTAGTACACATTGCCTGTAGGCATATTTGGAATATGTAATTTAAAGGTAGACTAACAGAAACTGGAAGTTCAATGCTTGGAACTCAGTCCAAAGAATACAACTTTTCAGGGTTTTTAGATGACTTTAATAAGTGGTATGTATGGTCTGATGGAAAATGAAGAAATGAGAATACATAAAAATGACAAAAAAAGAACGGAGTAAATGAAAATAAGTACTTCAGTTATGCACCACATAAATCATTGAATGAGTGGAGATGATTTGAAATCTTTATACTGAGAGGTCTAATATAAAATTAAAAGACATATGTAGTGATAGGTAGTTCTGGATAAATACCAGATTTTCTTTAACAAATAATGAATCTCAGGGAATTTTTAAAGCCTTTTGAGGCTATTGCTTACCCTGGAACAATTGAAATACCTCAGTGAAGAAAATGAGTAAGAGGAATACATCTGACTGCAAAGAACTGCTTAAAAGGTAGCGGGCACCTATGGTGGTAGCATCCTATTAAATGTTAAACTTCAATGATTCCATCAAAGCTTTGAAGTAAATATTTCATTAGGATAAAGGTGAAAGATCCAGGAAAAAGAAAAGCTAATACCTTACTGCTCCTTTTATCTGGTTACATAATTTCTGACACTGAATTCTTAGTAGATGGGTTAATACATAGGTTTAAAAAATAAATAGAAATTCAGTTTTATTGAAGATCAGCTTTGACATTAATTTTCTAAACACAGAGTAACTATAATTAAGGAGATTGTTATTAGCATTATTATGACTACGTTCCTCATTAACTTGAAATTAATGATAATCTACTAGAAAGAGAGTGATGTTACAGAAACATGTACACCTTTGCCATTGTACTTACTTTTGGTTACAACACCTTCTAAATGGATGATGTTAGGATGATCAAACTGTCCCATGATACTTGCTTCACCTAGGAAATCTCTTCGTTGCTTTTCAGTATAGCCTACTTTAAGGGTTTTGATAGCCACAGGTAATTCTCTTTTTCCGGGCAGTTTCAAGCGTCCACTACAAACTTCACCAAATTCACCTTTTGATAAAAAGAAAAACAAAAACAAACAAAAAAAAAAAGCACAAACTCATTTGACATGCATTTTTATTATAATAATACTTCAATGTACTTTTGTATCTTTAAGATTCTAAATAGCTTGGCTTTGGTTTGAAATAGCTTATTTATTTTTGGTTAAAATGATCTGCATTAAATTTCAAATATTTCAATATCATATCCACTTGCAGTTTACACTGTTAGAGTGAAAAATGCCCATCTGAATATAATTATCAATGTTAATAGAAGGAAATAATACACTGGGAAAAATAATCTACAGGTGGACATACAATATTTTGGGGTAAGTTTCGTTTATCTCACCTACAAAAACCTTAATGGAAACAATACAGAGAAATTAAAACCAATTTACTAATAATTACTTGTTTCTACCTTCTCTAGTAGTAGGAATAATGGGTAGATAAAAGGGGAAAACTTATAGCAGAATAAAAAGAAAATACTTTTTAGGAAGAGACTATCCACAATTAAAATAACTGTATGTTTTAATTATGTAATACTTTTAGTATTTGAGTATATGTATGCAACCATAGATAGTGAGAGAGATAGATAGTTGGATATATATACACAAATATCAAAAGTATCACGTAATTAAAACATATATTTATGTGTGTGTGTGCACACACACACACACACACACATATATATATATTTACCTATATATATCCCCAAGCTGCCTTAAATGCTAAATTAGCTAATACTGAATCCATTGCTCCTAGGGAAAATACAGGAGGTTAGTCTCTGAAACTCTGGACACCACATTTTCATCAATTAATCAATACATAACTTTGCTTTATGTGTGTTTCTGATTATAGGTACATTATTTAATATTTATTGTTCATTTGTTAACATTGACCTCATGGCCAACAGCACTATAACTCACTCCTGAAAAAACTTATCTAACACACATATTTTCTCCGTAAGGCACATTTGGTACCGAGAGTGGTTCTAGAGAAAAAAAAATCGTAAGGATGAGTTTTCTAAATTGGTTTTCAAGTCTGACTAGTCTGAAAGGCACTGATGACTTTGCCTCCAGTAAGTAAAGTAGGCGTTGCTAATCCATGGTGTAAGGTGGCAATATTAACATGCAAAATATCACCATCAATAGATCAGGTATTGGTGAGAAAAGAGCCTCTGAGTGATCGCATGTGTGATATGTTTCTACAATTTTATCAGAATGAAAGTATAGGGAAGCTCATTGGTTGGTCCTACTTTCACTAGACAAAACAGTAATAGAAAGAGATGAGCTCAGGGCTTCAGAGTCACAGCTCAAGTGTTGCATATATGACCTTAAAATGGTTACTTGTGCTCTGAAAATAAAGACATATTTCTTGTAGTAACAGAGCTGATATTGCTGAAAACTAAACTCAGAGTCTTATTTATTGTAAGAGTAGCTGAATTACAGTACCAGTGGAATGGTGTCTGAAGTTAAAATGAGGGCATTGATTGGGAAGAAATGGGATCCTGAAACTTGGGATGGGGATACATGGGCAGATAATCAGAAAGCTGAAGACAATGAGCCCTCAAATTCTGTTGAATCATTCCTGCCAACAAAACCAGCCCCCTTACTCCTATCTGAGGAGATCACTCTATCTTCATCAGTTAAGCAACTCTCCCCAGTAAAACCGTTATCCTTCCCACCCCCATCTGATGACATTAACCGAGGCTAAGACATCCAGAAGTACAATGCTGTCAGTGGTAGGATAATATCCATACACCTACAAGGAAGACCGGTTAATAAGACTATTATTCAAATTTACACAACAACCACTAATGCTAAAGATGAAGAAATTGAAGATTTTTGCCAACTTCTGCAGTCTAAAATTGATGAAACATGTAATCAAGATGCACTGATAATTACTGCTGATTGGAATGCAAAAGTTGGAAACAAAGAAGAAGGATGGGTAGTTGGAAAATATTGCCTTGGTGATTGAAATGATGTCAGAGATCACATGATAGCATTTTGCAAGACCAAAAACTTATTCATTGCAAATACATTTTCTCAACAACATAAACAGTGACTATACATGTGAACCTTACCAGATGAAATACACAAGAATCAAATTGACTACATCTATGGAAAGAGACCACGGAGAAGCACAATATTATCAGTCAGAACAAGGCCAGGGGCCAGCTGTGGAACAGACCATCAATTGCCCCTATACAAGTTCAAGTTCAAGCTGAAGAAAATTAAAAACAAGTTCACAAGAGCCAAAGTACGATCTTGAGTATTTCCCACCTGAATTTAGAGACCATCTGAAGAATAGATTTGATGCATTGAACACTAATAACCAAAGACAAGATGAATTGTAGGATGACATCAAGGACATCATACATGAAGAAAGCAAAAGGTCATTAAAAAGACAGAAAAGAAAGAAAAGACCAAAATGGATGTCAGAAGAGACTCTGCTACTTGCTCTTGAAAGTATAGTAGCTAAAGTGAACAGAACAAATGATGAAGAAAAAGAACTAAACAGAAGATTTCAAAGGGCAGCTCAGAAGACAAAGTATTATAATGCAACGTGCAAAGACCTGGGGTTAAAATTCCAAAAGGAAAGTACACTCTAAGCATTTCTCAAGCTGAAAGAATTGGAGAAAAAGTCAAGCCTGTAGTTGCAATATTGAAGAATTCTCTGAGCAAAATATTGAGTGATGCAGAAAGCATCAAAAGAAGATGGAAGGAATACACAGAGTCACTGTATCAAAAATAATTGGTCAACTTTCAACTATTCCTGGAGGTAGAATATGATGAATAACCAATGGTACTGAAGACAGAAGTCCAAGCTGCACTGAAGGCATTGGTGAAAAACCGTGCTCCAGGAATTGACAGAATATCAGTTGAGATGTTTCTTCAAAGAGATGCAGTGTTGGAAGTGCTCACTCATCTATGCCAAGAAGTTTGGAGAGAGCTACCTGGCCAACTGACTAGAAGAGGTCCATATTTATGCCCATCCCAAAGAAAGCTGATCCAACAGAATGCAGAAATTATCAAACAATATCATTAATATCACATTCAAGTAAAATTTTGCTGAAGATAATTCAAAAATGGTTACAGTAGTACATAGACAGGAATCTGCCAAAAATTCAAGCTGGATTCAGAAGAGGACTTGGAAGAGGGATATCATTGCTAATGACAGATGGATCTTGGCTGAAAGCAGAGAATAATACCAGAAAGATGTTTATCTATGTTTTCTTGACTATGCAAAGGCATTCGACTGGGTGGATCATAACAAATTATGGGTAACATTGCAAAGAATGGAAATTCCAGAACACTTAATTGTACTCATGAAGAACCTGTACATAAACCAAGATGCAGTTATTTGGACCAAACAAGGGTATACTGCATGGTTTAAAGTCAGAACTGGTGTGCACTAGGGTTGTATCCTTTCACCATACTTACTCAATCTGTATGCTGAGCAAACAATCCTAGAATCTGGACTATATGAAAAAGAACATGGTACCAGGATTGGAGAAAGACTCATTAACAACCTGAGATATGCAGATGACACAACATTGCTTGCTGAAAGTGAAGAAGACTTAAAGCACTTACTGATGAAGATTAAAGACTACCGCCTTCAGTATGAATTGCACTTCAATATAGAGAAAACAAAAATCCCCACAACTGGACCAGTAAGCAATATCATGATAAACAGAGAAAAGACTGAAGTTGTAAAGGATTTCATTTTACTGGGATCCATGATCAACACCAGTGGAAGCAGCAGTCAAGAAATCAACCAATGTATTTCTTTGGGCAAATCTACTGCAAAAGACCTCTTTCAAGAGTTAAAAACAAAGATGTCACTTTCAGGACTAAGGTGCACCTGACCCAAGCCATGGTACTCTCAATCACCTCATATGAATGGGAAAGCTGGACAATGAGTAAGGAAGACTGAAGAAGAATTGATGTCTTTGAATTATGGTGTTGGCAAAGAATATTGTATATACCATAGACTGCCAGAAGAATAAACAAACCTGTCTTGGAAGAAGTACAGCCAGAATGCTCTTTATAAGCAAGGATGGCAAGACTTCTTCTCATGTACTCTGGACATGCTATTAGGAGGGAACCAACTCCAAGGCATATAACAACAACAAAGCATATTACAGCCTTCTTGCATTTAGAAACACTAGATAACAGTTTAATACTCTGCTTCAGGCTATTTTGTTGGTAAATTCACCAACAAAATTATCAATGAAAGCACAAAAATGTGAAAAACATGTCATTAAATAGACATAGTGAAAAGAATACTTGTTTGTAGCATGATAGCTGAAATAAGAAGGCAGAGTGCTGCCTTGTCTGACCTCAGCTGTGAACCTGTGGTGGGGCAATTCTAATTTTTCAATGCTCTGTTCTTGTCTGCAAATGATGGTGAAAGTGGATATAATGCATACTAGATAGTGAAGTACGGTCAGTTTGAACATTTGCTAATTAAGCATGAGCTACATAGAAGGTAATGTTAAAATATGCTCAGTTATAGATCACTTTTGAAAGCAAGCCAATCACCGAAGATTTAAAACAAAACAAAAAAACATTCTGTTAGATGAAGGCATTGACATTGATAAATTACATGCTGCATTACAAGTTCAACATTAGAGTTACTGTACCTGCTCCAATAACTCTTTCAATGGTGGTACATGAAGCTTCTATCTCCTTGGCAAATTCATGGACAGCTTGATTGGGGTCCTCATAGGTATGTGGATCAATATAAGTTCTTACTCCTGGCAGTTTAACTGTAAAAATAAATAGACATTAAAATAGATGTGGTTGTGATAGATGAGAGAAATTTTAAACTTTATTAAAATGCTGAATCCCCCAATCTCTTAAAGTGGCTGAGCTACAAGAATAAGCCATCTCCTGAGTTATGAGAGTCACTTGTACAGCTATCTACATAACTTTTATAGTTTTAGAAACCTGGATTGTTGGCATGCCCAAGAAATGTAAATAATCCAAATAGGGCTGTGACCTAACATGCCTGAGCAAATTCATCTTTTGATGTTAATGTTCAAATTATCAGTCTATGAGGCAAATTCAGACAATTTTCATTACCAAACTGGACAAAGAAAGGCTAGTGGTTAATTTGTTAGTGTGTTACAGTATATTTCACACAGAAATTTAGTCATAGATTGTTAATGTTGGTATTACAAAAAATAATTGAGTATAACACTTCTGGTGGTGTGGTGCAACAATTCTGAAGTAGAAGTCAAAAGTAAAAAAGGTCTACTCACGTTACCCCTGTTACTACATGACTTTATGCAACACTCATACATTCTCATTTTTATTACTTTTAAAACCAGTTGCCTTCTAATCAGTTCCAACTCATGGTGACCCCTTGTGTGCCAGAATTGAACTGTGTTCCATAGAATTTTCAGTGGCTAATTTTTTTAGAAGTAGCACACCAGGCCTTTCTTCCAAGGCACCTCTGGGCAGACTTGAACCTTCAACCTTTAGGTTAGCAGCTAAGTGCATTGTTTGCACCATCCAAGGACTTACTACCTTTAAAGGCTACCAACATAACTCTTGCAATGTTTTCTTAGTACATATAACATTCGCTAAATTAAAAATAGGAACACAGACTCTAAGCATGAGTTATAGTTTTAATGATTTTGATTTTTATAGTCATGACAGAGTGACAAAACAAAATAAGCTCCTTTTGTCATTTACTTGGCAAAACATCTCATTGAAATTCTTAATAGTACTATTTATGGAAAAACGAACGTATTAAAATACCAGAATTAGAACTCATTCAGGCTATTGTATTTTAGCTAGTTACAAAAACGTGATCTTCTGCATGTGTTAAAAGTGCAGTCTCTTTCAAGGTATTTAAAGCAAGGTTGCTGCATTGGGCTCTGCTCAGGGACTTTTCTGGTACACTGTTAGGAGATAAAAGAACTGAGAAGTTTCATTCATTTAAAAATGGTGGTGTTATGTAATGAGAGATTTCTACTCACTGTGTTACCAGGTATTAGAATTGGCTGGAAAATTTGCTTTAAACTATAACATCTTTTCATTTTAAGCAAAGGTTTTTATTTTAATAATTATAATGAAATTATGCATTCAAGAATTGAGTAAACCATCATGTTGCTGCCTAGGGCCAACTTACAGTGCCCCTTTTGCTTTATAGGAATGTAACAAAACACATTTGAAACACTATCTTTTTGGTCAGTTACTGCAAATCCCCTAGCATGCTAAGAAACAAAAATAACAATAAATCCACCTTCCATCCCCTCCTCCTTTTTCTAGTTTGTGTGTATTTTCTACAATTTGCTTACTGTGCCCATTATGAAAATGCATCTTTTCCTCTTCAGGATCTTGTTTTGCTTTGCTGTAGCCACACCGCCTGGAACAGAGTAAGCTACAATTAGCCACATCTGAAAGTGGTGAATTGTATCAAGCCCAGAAGGACGAAGTACAATTGGAACTACTGCAACCCTATGTTGTTTTTTCACACTAGTCACATGAAATAACACTAAAGCTCCTTTAGGATGGATCCTATATCCCCAAGGCAGTATGCCTCACTCTCAGCAAATAATCCTGCCTGAAATTTCACTGAGAAGCCTGAAGACCTCCATCTGAACCTTGTTTAACTTCCCTTCACCATACATCATATACCAAACATTTGTATATGTCCTTCCTTGCACTTTTTTGCCATCTCAGAGGCAACTGCTACTTTTTCAGGACAAAGTGAGCAAATTATGCCTCTGATCCAGTAGCCTCCCACATTCAAGATTTAATTAATTAATTGAAATCTCTGTAGTTTTGGAGTCTTTACGTGTTCCACCAACTCTTTTCCACTCAGATCCTTATCAAATTTACCACAACCCAGTCTTCCTGTAATCCCTCAGCTCTTCTCCCAAATCTTAGTCTTTCCTGGTTTTCTCAACTACCCACTAAATGATAAGCCCTTGCCACATGCTCTATTACTAGCAACAATTTATACTTCTGAGGTTCACTGATGACACTGTAACTTCGAAATCCAATCACTTTGTCTCAGTTTTTACTCACTCTAAATAGGCTGAAATTCCTACCTACTCCTATTCTGACTCCTTGCTCTTCGATAAATTCATGCAAAGTCATTTCCATAGGATCTCTGAATGAAATTCTCTCCTGGCAATTCCATTAATTTCCTTCCAAGTAATTAACACCTCTAATCACTCTGGTTTGATTTCTTTCAAGGGCTATGCTTTTACACCTGATAGATTCCTTTTATAGGGATATTCCACTGGCATTTCAAACTTAATGAATATGAAAGAGAAATCAGTATATTTCTCTTTACTGCTCTCAACCCTGATCTTCCTTCCTCTGCTGTTAATAATTCCACCACGGCCTCCATCCTCTAAGATCAGAACATGTTTCTGTTTCCTTCACAACAAATTAGTCGCCAAATACAAGAATTATACAACTCACTTGTCTTTAGGTCCATATCTTCCTTTTCATTAGCTTTTCTACCTTTTCAAATAAGGCCTTGGTATTTTTCATCTCTATTACCCAAAGTACCTCTTAACTGATGCTTCTAGATTTCACTACTTTCCTAAACTATGATACACATATCTGTAGCCAAATTTTTATAAATAAGGAACTATTCTATTGTGTTCATTGCCTGCTACAAAATATTCAATAAAGTAATATTCTTAAATGCATATTCCAAATTCACATTTTTGGCATCATCTTCAACTGTTTGCTTTTAACTATACTAAACTATCGGGTCCCTATGAGTCAGAACTGAGCAATTTTTTTTTTTTTAATCTTTATCCTCAAGTCTCCAAGATACTTCTCCGTTCTTCCTCACCTTTGCATATACTGGTTAGTTCACATACAGTTTTCCTTCTAACAATTTCCAATAATCAAAATCCAGGTGAATTATTCCATTGATTATTGTTTTCCCCTGAATCTGTCAATGCGATCTTTTTTCCTCTGAAACCTATTGCTTTCTAAACACCTCTGGTGGTGATTCCCATTCTACTGTGCATTATGGTTATTTGAGTACACGTCTTGGCTCCCTCACTACTGGTCATTTTTTTGAATGTAGAATATAGTATTTATCTATAAATTCCTGCAGAGAGAGACCTAGTCCCTGGCACTAAAAATATCTGTCACACTGATGAATGAATAAATGAATGAGTGAATGATATTTTGACTGTGTCTACACAACGACAGGTGTTTCAGGAGTGAACACGCTGATGAATCTGGTTGGATGTGGTATATGATTAACCATATAACGTTAAAACAACTGGATAAAATGAAAATATTTAAATTATTTTTAATGAAATGCTAAAGAAATGATTTGATTATCCACAAAACTCCCACCCCAAAATTGAGTTTATTAATAACAAAATTGACATTCATTTCTGTAGTTAAAAAAAATGCAGCCATGATGGAAAGCTAATAAAATAGTTGCATTAAAAAGTTCATTAAAAACAATAGTGTATTATAAATGATGTGCCCGATAGACGTATACTAAAGGGGACTTTCCTTGATTACATATCCTAATTTTTTTCCTTTTAGGTATTTATATATTTTGGTATAAAAATGGAAACCTATTTTATTCTACATCATTTCCTAGTATGCAGTTGTGTATAATGATAAGAAAATAGTTAATGCAATCTTTTTTTTTTTGCAAAAATGATACTGTCTGTACTTTATCATGTTCAGTAACTGGCAATGCATTAGTAAACTACAGCTAGTAATTTTTCAGCAAACTTAAAATAATATACTTAATACATATAGTGTTTTTGGGTGAGATAAAAAGTCCAGTGGGGAGCTGGTGGTTTTCAAGGTTTTATTCATTACACTTATATGCATTTGTCATACTGGATCCATTAAGATATTTGAGGCATGCACTCACCACAGTCAAACTGCGAGAAAAAAATTAATGAAATTATACTGAAATTGTATTTGGTCTATTAAAACTGAGATTCAAGTTATTTTAATATATTGCTTATAATTTTACTAGATATAATTTTATTACATAGGTGGCTTTAGAGTGAGCATTTATTGACATATTTGTACCAATGTCCTAACCATAAATGTGTGAAATCTTCCAGAGCTTTATGTCATTTATATCATACTGACAAAAAACTCTGTTTAGGAATTCTAAAGAGACTTAAAATGTATTCAAGTTTTACAGTTTACATTAGAAAACAAACATCATTCCACCTTCAAATCACCTACCTTTAAAACACAAACACACATTAAATTTTTTAAGTTGTATCCTGAAGTAGCCTTCATCATTAAAGAAGCCTCATGGAAATGTAAATTTTATGCAAATTTATCACATGAAAATTTAATAAAACTGGCTCTCTTCTAAGAAAATGTTTTGGGAATATCTTGGTGAGGAGCGGTTAACATTTTATTACCTAGGGTGAGAGTCAGGAGAGCAATAGGAAGAAGTTATTTTTGACTATGGGCATCTCTGGAGCTCTATAACTTATACAGCTGCATGTCACATTAACATATGAAATTAAGTTCTGAAGCCCCCCAAATGTATCGTTAAAACAAGTCTCAACAAGGTACAGCAAGTAAACATGCAGCTGGCAGAGTCTAGTGCTCAAGCAGTGGTTCAGCGTCACTAGCAAAGCATCGCAGGGAGCCCATTCGTTCAATATCATCTCTGTACCTGCTCCAGATGCATAATTTTAACCAATCAGACAGTCAATAAACACGCTGTTCTGTACATAAATTATGCCTTCTACCTTCTGGAACGTATTTTTTTTTCTCTGAATGGAAAAGAAAGTCTTCATTTTGTTTCATTTCACATGTTAATGAGCTTTGAAATCATAGTGATGAAAATATCTGTAGTGTTTGTATTTAGAGGAATCTTCTAACCATCTATATTCATTTTCTTCTAGAAAACAATTTGGTTTTCTTTTTTAATAATAGAGGTGGGCATGAAAAGCTATATTAATATATAAATGTAATTCATACTCATTAATTACTACTATTTATTAGAAGATACAAGGAGATGCTTAATATATAAACATAGCAATGACCTTCTGGATAATTTAGAAGAAATTAATTAATTTTCTATCATAATATTCTAATAATTTGGGTAACACATCTTTGATAATATTAATGCTGACCTTAAAAATTTGACCCCAGACTTAACATCTAAATTTGACTAATTGAAATTTTCATACTACATAAAATAATAAGCAATGCTTTTTATGTATGTATATATGGATTTGTGATTAAATAATTCAGTTTTCAGGTGTAGATTTAGGATTTGATAATAAATTGGGGGCATGAATGTCAAGCCCTCTAGAATACTAAGTGATGCACTGAGTCAGTAAATTACTGAATGGCACTTTTGAGGCCAATGAGGAAAAACTAGTGGAATGGAATAGTTAAAAAGAGCCTAAATCTTTGCTCGGCAATAGTCTCCGTAGAACCAGTTTTTTCCATTGCTTTAGTTTACAGAAAGACTGAACACTTTTTCACCTTAACTTTAAATAAGGTGGGGTGGTATGCAAGAGTGGGAGAAGAAGAGGTTTTGCATTTAATCTTTTTAGAAGCATAAACATACGTATCACTTAATTCAGGAATGGACACTCCTGTGTTGTTCTTCTATTTTCCATATTGATTAAGAAATTATTTTTCTGTACTTTGGAAAAATATTCAAAAAGCGACAAATTGCAAGAAATTATATTAGAGTCTATATGACTTGCCTATGGAAAATAAACTCTAATATTTTAGTATCTTTTAAAGCCACGTTTCTCCATATATGCACATCCTGTTGGTTCTGACATAATAATGACCCCAACCATTGCATAACACTGTGTTTAAAATATATATGTATATAACTGGAATCTTGAAAAGAATCCATTACAGCTTTTGCGGAAATACTTTGTCTTATTCTTGTCAGGAATCTCCACATCGGAAAAAAGGTAGTTTTAATAAAAGGCCAGCTAACAGCCTCATGAAATAAAGAAGCAGGACTTTCTATGTTAAATTAATGGCTGTTAAGAACATTAGGTTATTAATACATCCAACAGATATTTGGAAAATATATCATGTTTTGTTTTGTGGGATAGCATTCCTCAATAAGTATGTGAGTAGATAATCAGGAAAACGGGTCTTTGGGTTTTTAGGTTTTCATACCTTGAGATTATTACCCAAGTTTTCTTCACTTATAATACTAGAATATTGGAATTTTGAGTTTCCTGTAGATATACATAAATTAGAGGGGAAAGAATGTGACTGATCTATTATGATTTAATGAAAACTGTGCAACATATTTCTCAAGGGAAATGGATTCTATGTTGAAAAACCACACTTTCACTGGATTTAGGAATGGGGTTATGAACATACCCTATAAAGTATATTAGTGTCCCATCTGACATTCTGTCAAAGATACTAAGCACCCTATGACATACGCCAATAAGAGAAGCTAAGGGATTGGTTATTTTTTCCTTTCATATCATTTTGTATTTCCATATTATAAAAGACAAAGGAAAAACCTTAGAACAGCACCCTTCAAAACAGTGTCGTATACATAAATTTGTGAATTTTCAAGTCTTTTAAGAATTAGCTATAACAGGAAGAACTGAACAATTTCAAATACACCAAAATCTCAAAGACAAATTACAGAAAAATCTCAGCATTGACTTAAATATTAAGTGACTTACAATTTTGATATAACAACATTTCATAACAGCATATGAGGATTAAATCTCCTTGTTTTCAACAAATTTTGTTCTAATTCTAGATTAGTGATTTTCTTATTAATTTTTGAACAATTTCATGATTGTTACCATTGGTTTCTCAATCAGAGTAGGCCCACTTAGTATTTACTATGATTTGAAGGTCGACAGGTATTAAAATGAACCTTTTGGAACAGTTCATAGTTCTATCTTACACAGCAAGCATTCAATTATAAATTACTATTTCATATACATTGCAGGTAACCCTCATATCTACCTTTCAGAAAGCATTTTACATCTATCTAGAATTATAACAAAGGAGTGGTTTTATTCTCTACGATTTCATGCTTCCCTGACTTTATAAAGGGAATTCGTGCTTCCACAAATTTCCCCAGCAGAAATCTTGTTGGGATGAATGAAATAAATTTTTTAAAGGGTGTGTAAAAATAAAAATTTGCTTATATCAATTTCAAGAAACCTGCAGTTAATATAAAGAAAAATAGTTTATCAAAAATGTAATAGTTAACAATGTTTCAAAGTAATTCATGACCCTTTTGTTTTGTTTTTAATCTCTATACCATGAGAGAAGCTACAGTTCATTTCCTATGTCTCTCATTAAAATACAAAACAAAAGAAACAAAAAAACCCAACAGACATGTTTCTTTATAAAGGTGATTGATTTGGTAAAGATCACAAAATAGGTAAATGGTCTAAATAAAATCATGATTTAACATTTCTATTTTCAAAATACTGAACTCCTTTTCCCTTGCCATTTGAATCCCTGCAAAGAAATAGTAAATGGTACAAAAACACTGGATATTGTGAAAACTAATGAATGAAGGATATATTCTGAAATATATTTCAAAAGGACTTATAATATATATATTGGTATCTATCATCATAAAGGCAAATGAATATCCAGGGAGACGTTTTAAAATTTTGTAAATTACACACATTGATATTTATTTTTTTACATTAAAGATAATTAATGCAACCCTGGCTATTTGTAACATACATACACACACACACACACACACACACACATATATATATATATATATAGGGTCACTATGAGTTGGAATCAGCTTGACGGCAATGGGGTTTTATAGATATATATGTATATATATATAATATATATGTATATGTATAATACATATGTATATATGATATATGTATATATGATATATGTATATATGATATATATGTATACATATGTATATATATATATGTACATATATATGCATAATATATGCATATATAATATATATGTATACATAATATATGTATATATAATATATCTATATATAATATAGATACAGATACACATACACACGTGTGTGTGTGTGTGTAATAGAATGATTAGAGTCTCAAGGCAGATGGTGATATCAACAATGCAAACACCACTGATAAAAGATACCTCTTATAAAAATGTGAGCAGTCTTGGGGATAGGGTGTCTAATACCTAGGCATCTGGGTTTCATTCAGAAATACTACAGAAATAGTATTTTGTCACTGGGTAGATTTCAGTGAAAGCAGGATGAATAGTTGGAATGTCGATACTATATTTATGTGTGTGAATGTTACAACAAAGTGGGTGACCAGAGTGATGAAAAATAATTTGAGATCAAAAATGGAAACATGTAATCACGAATTTCATCTTGTAAATAGAACAACACATATTTGAAAAATATTAGAGCATAGTTTCCTGGTGATAAAGCTAACAGACTGAAAAATCAGAACCTCAGAGCCTTGCAGAACTGTTGAAATAGTTGAATCGCAAAACCAAGGATCTTGATCAATCATCTTCAAAGCATGTTCTTCAGAACCCTAGATTCCACAAGCCATCTACAGAAACCTCTAAAAGACACTGTGTTTACTATGGCCAAGTTTACCGAATATGCTTTGCATTATATTCAGGTCAAAACCAACCTCACATTTATTTATGAATGAAACTTTTCATGAAATGAAAACCGATTAAGATTTTAAGACTTCAAAATGTCTGAAAACCTCCGCTCTGTAATTGCAAATGTGTCTGTTCATAAATGGTGTGATTGAGTGTTCCTTAAAAATTATTTACATAGTAACTGAAAAATACTGGTATGGTTATACATAGAAAATTAAGTAACAGTTTAGATTTCTTAGTATTTTACTCACTCTATTAGGAAATGATTCTTCTCAGTTTTTAATATCTGCAATCTAAGGTTGTTTTCTCTTCAATGCTTTAATCTGAAGAAATTCTATCCTTACCTGAAACCTCTTAGTGACTTGAAATTATAAAATGGAAGCTCAGAAAATATAGTAATGAAACATTTTTAGCTTTCCTTCTCCCCAGTAATTATTTTGGAAAATTTTCTCTTACTGTTCAATTGACGTAAGAATAATTAATATTTTATTTTGCTTGATTTTGTTTTAATAAGAATGCATAAAAAACAAACTAAAAAAACCTCTGGCTCTCCCATAAATTTTGCCATGAAGGCTGGTAGTAATTGTACTGAGTACTTAAGCACAATCTTGGCTAAATAACATTTTTTTTTTTTGCACACAAACACACATACAAAAAAAGATACATATGCACAAACACATAAACAACATTCATTGCCACCACAATTTCTAATATTATCTGAAGAAAGGTTTAAGAAAAAGTTTTTGCGAGTTTTTATCACGTTTCCTGCTATGTTCCTTATGAAGGAAAATTTCTACCTTTCCACTTCCCTTCTTTTCTTTTATTAGTTTATTTTATAAACCCACTGAAGTCATCAACGCAGCAGAAAAAGAAAATACTTTTTTTTGAAATCAAGCATTTTCAATGCAGCTAAAGTTAGTTTTGGCCAATACTTTTTAAGTCACGGGCCAATAAACGTTCTAACTCACATTGAGGTATCTTTGAGATTAAATCCAAGGTAGGCATGACAGACAATCTTCTTTTTTTTCCAAGATGTAAATTCTGTCTATTTGGCTTGAACGGTAATTTACCTCTTATGAACCATTCTTTAGGTTTTTATACTAGAGTAAAAAATCACAGTGTAAAGCCATAGGGTAAAGTTGTTATACTTTACTCATTCCCAGATTTCAGTATTCATTTGGTTTTTCACTGGAGGCCCATAGTCATAAAAAAAATTCTGAATAATTTAAATAATTTGGAACAAATCTGCACTTTCAAATTAACTTAAAATCTTTTCCCAAATATACAAGAAGACTAAAAGATATACAAAAAAATATACAAAAAGACTAAAAAAGATCTCTGAATTACATCAATTTGTGTTTGTTTACTCTCTTTTCTACGAACATCTTTAATATCTATTCTACCACTTATCATATGTGCATACATGTGTAAGCTTACTCATACACACAATTTTTTGAATCAACAAAAAATAATTTATACCAAAAGACTATAGTAAAATGCTAAAATCCTTTGAGAAAACCCTATAATTATCTCAAATACATCTCAGAATATCTCTTTTTGGCAAATTCTAACTACAAATAACAAAGAACAATAGTGCAGAGATTAAAATCCTTTAATTTAGAAATAGATTATCTAAGATATTTCACTTTTTATAAGGTAGCTAACTATTATTAATGAGTCCCTCTAAATATGTGAATCGATTTCTCTTATATTTCAGCCTTTAGTTTTATAGCTATTAGCCAGATATATATTTAGTATTTAATTCATAAATAATTAAGACTATCCCATTTAGACTGAACCCCCCAAAAATTCTGCATAGTTTTTACTGTGCTGGCATAAAAGTAGAAACATCACTTCTAACATCTGAAATTATTCAAACTTAATAATATCGAGCAAAACATTTACAATTACTTGTGGTTTTGTTCTTCAATGCCATATGTATCCGAAATGATTATGAAAATAGAAGATCCTAGTTATGTTATGGTCATTCCATGGTTCTGGGAGACAAAAAAGGTGATTTCCCCTTGAAGGAAGGAGCATTCTACTTCCACATATGACATGGTTTTACTTAATGGAACAACAAAAACAGTGGCATGTTAAATGTAGAACAGATGCTACAATGTTACAACTTCCTAGTTAAAATCAGAACCTCCCCAAGAGCCTTGGAGATAAGTATGAAGGCTTGACATAGGGATGATGTACTATCTATAACATTTTATTTGAAACAATTCACTGTGAAATCAATCGTGATTCTGCTTTGGGAACCAGTTTCACTCTTCAAACTGTTAAAGCGTAAGCAGTGTACACAAATGGAAAAAGAAAAGGAATGCTGACAGTAATACATATAGGTGGGACGTCACATAGTTGTGAAAGTGGGAGGGGAACACTAACCATATTAGGCTTGGATGGGCAACAGCGCACAGGGAAGAAGCCCTCCCACAGCCACATTCGCAGCAACTGAAAAGCAAACAAGAGAGCCCAAGATAAGGAAGATATCCCACTCCCTCAATACAGCATAAAGACACTGAATTTAGTCAGGTGTCTGCGTTGCTTTTCAAAAGCAAAAGTCACTAAATGCATATGATTAAAACTTTTCCGCAATGCCTTTCATTTTAATAAGCATTTCATGGATTTAAATACAGTTTTACCAAATACTCATTTTTACTTTACTCAAAATCATTATTCAGTAAAAAAGTATATTGAGTCAATCCGTTTAATTATTAATTAATATAGACATACAAATAAAGATGTAAGCCCACTTAAATATATCTTTCCTCAAAAATTTCCTTAAAAGTTTACATTTGGAAGCCATTCTAAATAGTTCTTTAAATACATGTTTTGTGTATAGCCTATGAAATTAAGAGGGAGAATAATGCCTTGCTCATTCACTGATTTCTTATGCAAGTGGTATTATTTCTCATAGCCTGTTCAAAATTATACGCTTATGTGAGTCTTCAATCCCTTATGTAAGGCTACTAATTTAAATTTGCATTTTCAGATTTTAAAAATGCATTCCCAAATGTATATTTGTAGAGCTATTTCTATACATATATAAAGAGCAAACTACATATAATGCACGCACTTTTCTGGGTTTTCTAATACTCGAGATTCTTTTAAATTTTCCATATATTCATAGTAAAATATATAAAATACACAAAATAATTTAATAAAATTCATTTTATTGATAGAAACCATGCAAACTGCTGGCAGAATACAACTTGGAAATTATTTAGTGCTTCAATGTATTCACTCTCAAGTATATTTTATGAACAGGCTTTATAATGGTTTCAAGAGAACTGTGGAATAATTTCAGTAATGGTATCATATAACATCAGGCCTAGGGCTTTTTCCAAAACCTTTCTATTTTGAACTTTAATTATTTGAAATGTATCTACTTTATTTTTATCAAATAAGAGAATAAAAATAAAACATCCGATAAATTTGCAAATGTTAAGAAAGGCAGAGAAGTATTTTCAAATCAAATCCCAAAAACTTTTTTAAAGAAAAGTAGGCAATGTTCCATAGGTTTTCTTGAAGAACTGATTTTTTAATTTTTAGTACTAGTAAGTATCTGAGGATTTGGCTGTAACTAAAATGGAATCCTAGTAAACAAAATGGCTTTATGATATTTACTTCCAGTTTGACTCTTTATTATAATACATCTTGTTGTAATGAAATGCCAAATAATTATTTTCCCTATAAATATATAAAATGTCAATTTATAATACAGCAAAATATGAAGATACTCCAAGAGTAGGTAAAACATCCACAAAATATTTTGCAAATATTGATGTATTTCTCAATAATTACATTTATTTTATTAATGTCATCAACTATTACTTAGAATTTTATATGCTTTAACTTTCCTACTATCTGTCTTATCTCAGTACTTAGGCTAGGGATTGACAAACTACACATGTGGGTCAAATGCAGTCTACCATTTGCTTTTGTAAATACAGTTATTGGAACCCTGCTATATTGTTAAGGAATCCTTGTTGCACAATGGTTAAGCTCTTGGCTGCTAACTGAAGGGTCTGCATCAGCCACTCCATGTGAGAAAAGACCTGGCAATCTGCTCCAGTAAAGATTACAGTCTTGGAAACCCTATGGGGCAGTTCTACTTTGTCCTATAAGGTTGCTATGAGTCAGAACACTGCTCTACTCACTACTTATTGTCCACCTGCTACCAGGGCAGGGCATGTATAGCCTGCAAAGTTTAAAACATTTACTATCTGGTCCTTTACAGAAAATTTGCCTTTCCACATTTTTAGATTGTTAGTTTCTTGAGATGAGGGATGATTCCTTGATATCTTTTCCCTAAAGTTTGAAACATAGTGAATGACAATTTATAAGAAGTCAATGTTTGTTATTGTAATTGCTATTAATTAATGATACAATTGCCTATATTTACTGATAATTGCTCATGTAGAAAGCTTGCATATATGTATTAATCTTAAACAGCACTGTTTCAACTCAATAAATAATAAAAATTTTATTGATTGTTGAAGAAGAAAATCTTAAAGATCTGCTTCTGAAAATCAGCTGATAAAAACCCTATAGGTAACAACTGTCTGATCCCATGGTGCACGAGGTTGCCCTGATTCTAGGGCCAACTCAATGGCAGCTAACAACATTGAGTGCTAACAAGAGCATCCAATTGTTTTTTAGTGAGAAAAAAAAAAAATACCATTCCTTAATAAAATGTAAACTTCCTTCAAGCTGAAAGAGTATGTACAGTTTACAAACCCATGTAGAATTATGCTTAGGAAGGCATCTATGGCACTGGGGTTGGCCATTACCAAATAGGATTTAGTTAATATTTGTTCAGTGCTGTAATACTCGAAAACTGTCTAATGATTTTAAACATAAGAACATTTCATTCAGCCCTCTTTATTTAAAATTATAATAAGCTCTGTCTTAGGAATTGGTACACACATGCACGCATGCAATTCTCTTTAAAATCAAATCTATGAATCTAGTTCAGGAAAACTTAAATTACCTCACCTAACATTAGAATTTTAATTTATAGTTTTAATAAAGTATAGTCAAGAAACCCCAAACCACTTAAAATAAAACATTTCTATACCTAATTTTTCCTGAGATACTGTTTTAGATATTTTATTGATACTTTCTTGGACTTGTTTTAAGATGGCATAAATACGTTATCCTTGGGTAAGTTAGTTAACCTTTTTGGAGTCTCAGTTGATAGCTATAAAATTGAGATAATAATGGACCTTATTTCATACCTTTTGGGAAAAAAATGTGGTAGCTATTTCTCTTACTAATATCATAAATACAAATGACAGAACAAATTCTCATTCACATAAGAATTGATTTTTTTATGATCCATATAACACTAACCTACTAAATATTTCCATTCATAATATAATTAAATAAATAATTATATTCAGACTAATTCATGTAAATACAGGAAGGACAATGTAATTAAAAATACTTTCACAAAATACATTTTCTAAGGATTTAGTGATCAGAAGATAACATTTATATGTTATTAAGGAAATAAAAATCGAATTTCCTTTTCTATGAATATCTGAAGTAGAATAGTAGTTCCACAAATAACTCTATTTAAATAAACCCTGAGGTTGCTATCACAGTAATACTTCAACACCAGCTGGTATAAAAACATGTTCTTTCCTTAATCAATAAACACTCAGAGAGATACAGGTTGAAAATGCTTATAAGCTTTGGAGAGAATTTAGAAATAGCAACCAGAATGTGCTAGAAATAGCAGCCAATCTAATTTCTGTGAGCTACAGTTCAACACAGGGTGCATCTGATTCCCATCAGTTATTAAGCACCTGGAAGTCTGTAAGTAACTGCATGCAGATCATTATTATCCAACTTCAAGATAGTTTAGCCCTTTCAGGCTTACAGTCAAAAACTGCTGGTTGGTCTTTGTTTTAACAAGATCTTCTGACTCGTCCTTCAGAAAATTAAAATATAACAGAAGCTGTCCAGACCCAAGGAAGATTCCAATGAAAGTACTTTAGCCAGGTCTCACACAGAGTTGTTCAATATATGCATGAAGTGTGTCAGTGTGAGTAAGATAACCTCCCTCCTAGGGATGCAAGGTGATTATACCTCTAGGGAAGAAATTCTCAGAGATACTAGATCAGAGAAGCAGGACTGCAGCCTGGGGTAAATGATGACTTAAATTCTTAAGCAAGACATCATACAAGTGGATAAAAAAAACACCAAGATCTCAATACCATAGATAAATGAGACAAAGGCAAGAAGAGTGATTTCACAAAAGTACTTTAATTAGAAAATCTGAATGTAAAAATATTTTCACTGTACTTGTAAAAAACTACAACTAAAAACTGCATAATCTCTTTATTTGAATTAAAAAAAGTGAAAAGCAAACTTGATGCTAGAGAAAGCAGAGTTAGAGTAGTGTCCTTGTATGTGGCATATGGCACTGAAAATGGCACCAATTCTTTAGAAAACAAGTTGCCAAAACCTATCAAAGAGTAATGAAAATGTTCTCACCCTTTGTCACCACTGAATGGCAAAATATCTAAGACATGATGTTTGCAGTCAAACTAGGAACTGTCCTGGATATATCCATTACTAAATTGACTCAACATCAAAGAGGTTTTTTGGTTTAGTGTTATAACTTGGCAAAATCATTCACTGTTGCCAATGAAGTAATAATAGAAACTAGATTAGTTTGAAACATGATATGGATAATACATGTAAAACTCTCCGAAATGTCCTAGGATCACAGCACTTTATAAGTTTTCAACTTATATTATTATATTAAGATGGTATCAGGGGAAAGAATGGGTGCAAATAATATGCATTAGGCTGTTTATTGTGATTTACAATGGCCATAGAGTTTAAATAAATTAAATGGTAAAGAAAATATTTTGCAGTAAACAAAAATATATTTATGGAGTCTATGAAGTAATGGGAATAAGTATTGTATAATATTCAATAAAAAACAAAGTATTTAAAGACTGTGCAAAGAAATAAAATGATGGCAAATATACATATATAAGAGCTAACAGCTACTGCGTTGGTATGTTATGTTAATTTGCATTATGGGAAGGTTTTAGTTTCTCTGATTTCAATAATTTTGTGGTTATTTCACTTTTACTTTTAAGATAATTAAAGAATTTAACAATTCCAATTATGATACTTGTTGCAATATATTTTTGTTCACAACCTATCAGTTTTAATAATAAAATATTTGAAATAATTTAAATGTGTAGCAAATATTTACAACAAATGAAGTTGGGGAAACTGTTCACTTGTAATTAACACTAAAGGTGTTAATTGTCTTTACATTTCTTGAGATATCTCATAATATAATAACTTTTGCATCTGTGTCTTCATTCACTGTTGCTCTTCTAAGATTTAGAGTTGATTTTGTGAGAAAGCCAGGCTAAAACTGTAGAAATCTTTTGTAAAAATTGGCAAATGAATAAAAAATATAAAGATAATAGGTGGCCCCCAAATTCTACCCTTCATGTACCATACTTCTGCCACAAAGGAGGCATAAAATTATTCAACCCTACAAGAGGAGATAAATCTAACTGGTTAGAAAAAGCCCCCAAACCCCCCCCCCCCCACCAACCACACACACACAGCATATGCTGAGATTTTATATGCAATCCAGTTAATACACCCAAGTCCTAGTCTAGGCAAATTTACCTTTGGTATCTTTTGTTAAATCTTCCTTTCCAGTTATCCTCTTCCTTCTAATTACATAGGTTCTTATCCCTCAACATCAATAATTGGTTTCTCCATATTGCACCCTAGGATCCTTTATAAAAAATTGTCTTATGTGAGCAGGACATTTGGCAGATGAATATTGAGACATCAGTGAATCTCATAGTCTTTCCTAATTAATTTCCAAGCCTGGCACTCTCACATGTTGTTTTCCCCTTTTGTTTCCTGTTTCAAGCCTAAAGTATCTTATTACAATATCCATCATAGAGCTGAGAATCCTGGGACTCAGAGATGGGAAATAGTTTTTCATAGATGGTACTAATAAAAAGTTGGGAGGTAAGATGTGTGTACCAGCTACTGCCTCGTAGCTGTATTAGAAGTGCACTTTCTCCTTGCCTATGTTCCAGCTCCTTTCATTCCCACTCTCTTCTCCTCCCCCATCCTCATCCTCACTCCCCAATGAAACATGTAAGAAGTCTTCATGGGGAACCGTGTTACCCTGATATGAACCTTTCTTTCTTTCTTCATTCACAGCTTGTTGTCAGGTTTTAAAAAATCCGACAAATTAATTCACAATAAATTTCATGTAACACTTAAAACACGTTTATTTAAATCTAACCCATCTTGTTGCAAAAAATGCAAAATTTTATCTTAAAACATTTTAAGAGATAGAACCAATAAAAATACTCAATGACTCAAACTACTATCCTATTTAAATGCATGTTTACAATAGAGATTGAATATATAAATGACTAAAGTAAACCTTAAATAAGATTATATACATTTCAAAGATTTCTAAAATAAAAACAAAATCCAAAACTCTTTCAAAATAAACTTTCGATATGCAACCATCCCTTTGTCTAAGGACAAAGTCACAAAAACAAAACTACTCCAACAACAAAAACTAGTTTAATGTTGGAATTGGATAGTCTCCTTCTTTCTTACTCTGAAGACAACTATCAGGGCCTGAAATATCAAACTAAAGGGAAAGAAAAAGAAAACCAAATGTGAAATATATTTAGACTACACTTTATTTATTTATTTTCCCAAGCTATACTTCAACGATGATTCACTGAATTTTTAATCACTCCAGTGGGTCAGGGATAAAACTCTTCGACAAATGCTACCATGTAAAGACACTGATTCAACTAGCAAAAGTTACTGAACATGTTAAACACAACTTGCTTATTCTGATAGATATTTGATAGATATATTCACAGTAAATTTCACCATATATTAATCACCTTTTGTAAACATTTGCTGCAGTAGTAGGCACAATCTTTCTCATTACTAGCAAACAGCTGTGGAGTAGCTATATTGTATGCTTTAAAAATACAGATTTTATGTATCAGTGGTTTTCTACTCTCACATAATATAGTGGTCCCAATCCTGGAAGCAGATTGAAATCAACCAGGGAGCTTTTTAAAAATACCTATGCCCAGGCCATACACAAGAAACAATTACATCAGAATATCTCTCTTGCAGGGACCTGGTCACATTATTTTTCAAAAGCTGTTCAAAAAACCCACTGCCATGGAGATGATTTCAACTCATAGTGACCCTATAGGACAGAGTAGGACTGCCCCATAGGGTATCCAAGGCTGTAAATCTTTATGGAAGCAGATAGCCACATCTTTCTCCCATGGAGCAGCTGGTGCATTCACACTGCCAACATTTCAGGTAGCAGCTGAGCTCTTTAACCGCTGTGCCACCGGGGATCCTTATGTTAAAGGAAATAATAGATTTAAAAGCATTTAGTAAAGTACCTGGCAGTTAAGATGCACTCAATTCCAAATTTCCTTCAGGTCGAGAACCACTGATCCAATAGGTACTCAATAAATACTTGTACTGAACGTGCCTTATAATAGTCTTAGGGGAATTTACTTAAGAAATAAAAAAGGAATGGTTTGTAATTAGCATATTAATGGTCTGCATGTTAATAAAAAATTCTAAAGTGCCTGGAGGTGCTTAAAAACAATTTGTTCTCTTGTAAACACTTCAAATAATTCTCATGTAAACTTGTTTATGATGTTAATTTATATTATCAACAAATGAAGAATGGTTTTGCTAACTGTAAATTTATCCTTGGCTCTATTTAAACCAGGAAATTTTTCTTAACATTTATCACTACAGGTTTCTATTAATTGCAAGTTTAATGTTTAACAACTGTTCATTTTGTACTGCTGCTAATCTTTTTGTAGCTCCAGACTGTTTAATCCATTATTAAACATAATACATAATTTAGATTATAGTCAACAAAACATTAAACCTTTTAAAAATATTCAGTATACATACACTTAACAAGTATGTATAGTGTTTTGTTACAAACCCTCTGAAAACCCAAATTTCTTCACCAACGGCAGGTAGAAAATAGGACATTGTAGGCATTATATAGTTCGAGCAGACTGCAATCTTAAACAGATATCAGATCTCAAAATCTGGCAACCAGGCAGGTAAGAATAATAATTTGCTATTAAGAACCACTAAAAGAAAAAAAACAAACAAATTTCACCCGTATCTCAATCTCACTTCCTCTTCTATTGTTTTTTTCTCAGCCCTTCTGTGTTTTTTTTAAAAAAAAAAAAAGTTTTCTAAAGTTATTTGATAAATTAAAATCCTACTTAACCAATGTCTGGTCTCCAACTTTAAAATTACGATTTTTTTTCTTTCTCAAACCAATAGAATTCAAAATGATGCTGCTGATTTGGACTAGTTATCTACCTGATCACCTCATAGAAGGAATTCACAGTTACGTGCGTGGCTTCACTTTTCAAGTTATTTTCTCTTCTTTTATTTTTATTATCATATTTTAATATTAAGCCTTAAGCTTATTAAGAGACTTCTATTACTATATGGTAAAATGTATGAAGAGAGACTGTTTACCGGCTCAGTAAAAGAAAAAAATTTATGGAATCAACTCTGCCATCAACCACTGTCTTATTTATACCCCATGAATAGAATCTGGCCTGGCACACCGTGTTGATACACAAAACACTGAATCATGTGTTTCCTTCTCCAACAGATGTTGACTCCAATGAGCAAGATATGAATTCCTTAATGTAACACTGATTGCCTCCATTTCTAGAAGCCTAAAGTTACTATAAACCTCTCCTACTGAACTTTTTCCTCAGTCATTTCACAGAACAATCAAGCCTATTTCTGACGTTCTTTTGAGAGGAGTATATGACTGTCATGACTAGCTTCTTTGTGCTCTGTTATTTTAGGTTTTAATTTATTTTGGGAATGGTAGAATGAAAAGCGCAGGCAGATAAAGTTGCAAAAACAGTCATGCTGATTTTGCTCGTAAAAACAAACTATATTTATAGCACAGCCTTGATAATAATATCTGTTTTAAACACTCATTTGTTTAGACATTAGTTATTTGGATAGCTAAAATTATATTTTAATTTTTTTTCAGGAAGATTGAACCTAGAGAGTTTATTTTCCTGATAATTTTACTTCTAATAAATTAAGAAAACTAGAATAATTCTACACCTTTAATATCTATATTGGTTTAATGGTTATACTGAAAATTGGGATCCTTAGAATAGTAGCATCTGGTACTGACATCCTTAAAAATCTCCCTAAGGACTTTAGCTGTGAGGATTTGTCGTAAAATTCCAACATATGTGAGGATGATTAATCTTAATATAGAAATTATTTGACTTAATTTTATAGTTCTGCATATTAATTCAACTCTTTTCTCTGTAATTATATGTTCTCATATTTTACATTCTTATGTGCAATCGTTCTTCAGATTTTGGCATAGATATCTCTCTGTATGAAACAATAAATAGTATTAAAAATAAAAGTATTAATCAAAGTTACATAGTTTCAGTTAAACCTAAACATGTATGTTTATCATTTGTTTGTTTTATTTTAGCAAGCCTTTTCCATCATCTAAGAATAGAATCAGTTTTAACAAATGGCTAATAATTTTGCTTCTGGAAAATCAAATGAATTAGGCTTAGCAGTGTCAGAGAAGCACTAGGATGTCCCAATGTTGGAATCAAGGGAACTTTAGAAGAGGGTAATAGACAATGGTAAAGTACATGGGAATATTAATTTCACAGAATAAAGAGTCTGGAAGCACAATAAATATTTGCAGCTATGAAGGTGGTCAAGAACAGTCTAAGAAAAGGAAAAGCTTCACCCTCACTAATCACCACAGGGAGGTCTCAATTTGACAACTTGAAGGCAACTAGCCTTCCAGGATAAAAGAGGGCGTGTGGGAAGAGGTAAAACAACTAAATAAACTCCCAACAATCTTCTCTTGCCTGTCAGTCTACCCTGGTTCAAGAGAACACAACAAACATTGACCATCATGGAGATGAGGGGCCCAACACCAGATCATATAAACAGAAAGAAAAAGATAGCAATTATTAAAAGGAAAAAAAGACAAAGTAATTTTAAGTTAAAACCCAGTTGCCCCTCAGATCAACTCTGATTTATGTTGACTCCATGTGTCAGAGTAGAGCTGTGACCATAGGATTTTCATGGCTGATTTTTCAGTGGAAGATCCCAGGCCTTAATTCTAAGGCTCTTCTGAGTGAACTCAAACCTCCAACCTTCTGATCAGCAGCTGAGTGCATTAACTGTGTGAACCACTGAGGGTCTCAAAACAAAATAAAAACCACAATAATTTGAAGTAGGAGCTCAAATATAATGAAGAAAATTGACTCTCATTGCTATCTGCAGAAAAGAAAAACTGTATAGACTATTGAGAGAAAATGTAGGTCAAAAATCTAATAATAAACAGTTTATTATTTTTCTGTGAGATTAAAAAGTCAGAGGAATATGAAATAATGAGGCAGAATCAAGGAATAAATGATGGGTAAAGAAAAAGCCCAAGCACAGCAATAAAAGTAAATAAATAAAAGAGAACTTAGTGAATTTATTTAGCACAGAATTCACTGTGCTCAGGAATCTTTTTTTTTTTTGAAGTTTTCTTAGAATCTGGGAATGCCAATTTTGGCACCAGTAGCCACCACATATAATAACATTCAATGTCAACAGACAGCTTATATTTAATAAAAGTACAAGTAAAATAACTCAGATCTCCTCACTCACTCCCTTAACTGAATTAAACCAGTTTTTGAAATAGTTCAAAACCTATTTGGTGATTTTGGTAAGCAAGACAGTTGGGATAGAATAGTCTTTGTATCACTATGACTATAAGAGATATCTGGTGTATCTAAATCAGTCCATCCACATGTCATAATAAAGAATTCAGCCGTTTGAGACTGAGTTGCTGATCATTTGAGAACATTTTTTCCTTTCCAGGTTCATGCAAGGGCTCAAAAAGAACACAGATCTTCATTAACTGTGGCTTCAAGGTTGTCTTAGGCTGGATTCTCTAGAGAAGCAAATCCAGTAAAGCATATAAATATATATATAGAGAGAGATTTATATCAAGGAAACTGCTCATGCATTTGTAGAAGCTAGAATGTCCCAAGTCCGTGGATCAGGGTAGAGGCCTCTCCCAGTTCACACAGCTGCAGAAGCTGGCCAGCCCAAGATCAGCAGGTTGGAGAGCAGGGCTCCCACTCACAGGCTGTGAAGATCAACGAATTCCAAGATCAGCAGGCAAGACTGCAAGTTTTCTCCTGATTCAGGTAGCTGCAGGGGCTGGCGAGCCCAAGATTGGCAGGTAGAGAGCAGGGCTCCACTCACAGGCTGTGAAGGTCGACAAATCCTAAATTCAGCAGGTAAGCTGACAGCTTAAGTCCCAAGAACCAGAGGTAGGAAGAGCAGGAGGCAGCCGCAGGATCCAGAGAAAGCAAAAAGCCAGAACGTCTGCTTATATTCAGATGCAAGCCACACTGCCAAAGAAACTCCCTTTCCACTGATTGGCTACTCACAGCATATTCAATCATGGGAGTGATCACATATAAACACTGAGAATTTTGGACCAGCCAAGTTGACACACAATCTTAACCATCACAAAAGTGATGTGCCAAAACACATGGAAAATATTCTTTTGTTCATTTGCTTCATTTCTCAACAATCCCATAATAAGTATATTCCTAGACACGGCTCAGGAAATTAACTGAATTTTGCACAATAGATGTTTTTAAACTTTAGCATAGGATAGTACTATTGATTTTCTCTGTGGAGCTGGGTATCAAGTTCTGTGACAGTCTTTGCCATTGTGGACTCTGGGAGACGTGGTATGATTATTGCAAATCCAGCAGGGCCTTCTGCCAGAGTCCAGCATTTTCTTCCATACCAGACAGTTCCTTATTTCGGGGCATGGGGGTAGATCTTACAGAAATAGAACTTCTGGCGAATCGAGCTGCAGAAACAGAGCATATGTTGCTCTTTTGGTTAGGCTTTTGACCTGCTCTCTGATTCATACTTGATGAAATCTGAGAGTCTCTAGTTTCTTTATTAAAATGATTTGCATCTTCCTTGAAATGTCAATCAAATATATTAACCTGTTGTTGCCAGTATCATAAAAGGAATCTTTCCTTTCAAATGTTTGCCTCAATATAACTTTCTGAAAGTTGCAGTGATGTTCACATATTTGATCTATGAGAAATGGCAGATGGGATATTCAATAATGTTAAGCAATTGAGCCAGTAACTCTCTTGGGCTCAGTTTCCTGGGACAATTTGCTTCCCACAATGGGCTATGCTCCTAGTCTTCTTCCTTGGAATTACTTTGTCCTGATCCCCATTTGTCAATTATTAATAAATTATGATTTACTCTCTAATTATCTCTTATTCAGAGCCTTTGAAGAAAATAAGTATGTAATCATGAGAAAATAGAAGGGATAACAACTCCCAGATATTAAATCAATGTACATGTCTGGATTTATTACAGTATTATAAACTCATCTCTATTGATAATTAATAAACAATTGAGATTTTTCTTTTAATGAAATATTTTCTAAAATCATTGATTGCATGTTTGGTTACTAATATTTTTCTATTTATCATTATTTTAAAATAAAATAACATTAGATATTTTCCTACAACCCTTTTTTCTCATCATAAAAATCCATTTCTTTAATTCTATAATCCTAGTTATGTTAAAGATGCCAAATTTATTTTTATTTATTTATTTATTTATTTTTTAGATGTCCACTAACCCTAAGAGAATTGGGAGAGGATTACAAATATATCAATCTATACATATATATTTTTATTATTATGTACATTATTATGTATAATATCCATTGCTGCTTGATGTCACTATGTGCATAATTACACTGGTATTAGCATGTCCAGAGGTAAGTTAATAATATCATTAGCTAGTGAAGATTTCTTAATTTCTATACAGTACTGCTTGAAATAATTACATTTATTTTGTGATGGTACCAAATGTTTTAGTATTGGGGAAGGAAGCACATTTATGGGTTAGGTTTTCTATTATGCCTATGCCACAGTTACTAATATTTTTCACTTTACTTATTATGAATATTAATAGGGAAAAGAGACAGAACACTTCAAATGGAGATTAAGGCACAGTTTATCTTTAATTCAATTATTTATGAGATGTTCAATCAATTAGATTATTTGGGAGAGCCACAGAGCAGAGGTCTTTATCCTCAAAGTACTTACTGAAGGGCAAGAGAGATATGATGGTTACAATTTACTGTAATTTGAGGTTAAAAGTGTTAAATTCAATGAGAAGTATTGATATATTGTTCTGAGACTCAGGGGAAGGAGAGAATACTTACTCTGTGCTGGGGAAAGCTTTATGTTAGAAAGAATGTTTCATGTGAATTTTGACAAACAGAAAAGATCTAAACATTGGGAGATGGTAGAAAGGATGTCCTAAGCAAATGGAGGGTGTGAGCAAATGTATAGAGTGAGAGCCTCTTTCCTCATTTTCAGTTCATGTGCCTCGTATGAAAATGACCCCATCGTCAGGTTCCTGTGTGAGCTCCAACCACAGAGTTGGCCATAGTGCACTGCATTTCCTTGGCCATAGTGATTAGTTCTGGATTCAGAAGGAAACCTAACTGGGCCAAGGACAGTGCTTTCTTGGACATTTGCTGGAAAGATCAGAAAAGACTCAGACAAAAGCTGAAGAATCCAGTAGCAACTTCTCCATCCACTTCTTAGTTCTCAGTAGTATTTAATAGAGTGACCATTCTCCTATCTGTGATCCACAAATGTCTGGTCTCCTGCCATCTCATGGCTGACTTCTTCTCATTCTCCTTTGGCTGCATCTTCCTCCTCCAACCTACCTCTCATTATCAGAGTTCCCAAAGCTCTACCCAAATAACCTCATTTTGATCAGTGCCTTTAAGGCTTTAAATGCCCTATTTGTGCCAGATTATTCTTGAGTAATGCATCTCAAATTGCATGTGGAAATCATTTTAGATATCAGTACCTGTAATTAGGATTTTTTTTTTATTATTATTTAGAATTCTTCAGCTATACCAAAAAAAAAAAAAAACATTTCCGCTGAGTCAATTCTGACTCATAGTGACCCTATAAAATAGCTGTAAGTAATCTTTTAGATAAGGCACTTGGAATTCAGCTTCTGTCATTTGCAACCAAAGGAGTCCAGGACAAAAACATGTAGTGATAAGTGTGGAAAGGTAGTTTGATGCATATTTTCAAGAATCTTGATTATCCAGTTTGACTCCTTCAGTTACATAGTCATCAGACATTTACTGAGAACCTGCGCTGTAATATGCATCTTCAAGATGCACACGTATCTATAAGGGGAGACAGATATATAAAGTGATGAACTAAAATTATCTCAATGGGAAAAGAAGGTTTGAAGGAACACAGACTTGAAATAAATGAGCTTTCATATAATTGGAAAGTATCATGGAGTTGTTGACACTGATGTAATTTTAACATAAATACCATTTACGAGGTATAATTTTCCAGTGAAAAGTGGAGGGAGAATCCACTAAAATCCATTGCATTTGCTATTTACTTTAGCATGAGATACCTTGATACTGGTTTCTAAGAGGTATTTTATTCATATCACTGACCAGTTTGAAATATTTAAAAAATGTCAACAGCATAATTTTTAGCAGTAGATAATCAGTGGCTTTGTATATAAGAATTCAGCATTTTACCAAAATCATACAGTTGAATGATCATGCAGTGAATGTACTTCAAATTAAAAAAGTGTTAAAGTTAATACTTCCAATCAATTCATGGGAAAGTTGTATAGTGAAGAGCAAGAGCCCTAAAGTCAGAGCTGATTTCAAGCCACAGGCCCTCAATAACTAGTACACCAGGAAAAATTATATAACTTTTTCATTTTTTTAATTTCAAATTTAACATTGTATGTCCTAGATACGTTTCCAGAGGGGAAAAGCACAAATAAACAGCCCTTTCATTCCTGGAGTTTAAACAAACAAACAGAAGAAATATGTATGTGGTATATAAATGGCAATAAGAACTATGAAGGAAAGAAAGAATATGGGAGATCTGGCATGCAGAGGAAGAAATTGTGGGTTATCATTTTAGTAAGCCCAACTGAAAGGATGAGATTTGAGAAAAACTTGCAAGAAATAACAATGTAGCCATGAGGTTCTCTGGGGCAAGAGAGTTTCAAGCAGCAGAATCAGTGCAAAAACTTTAAGGCTGACCATTCTTACAATGTTCAAGAACTAGTGCAATACAACTATTGGTCTCTTCCGTCTCTTACCATCTGGAGCAAAAGTGAGTGAAGAAAACCAAAGACTCAAGGAAGCAATTAGTCCAAAGGACTAATGGCCCACATGAACCATAGCATCCACTAGCTTGAGACCAGAAAAACTAGGTGGTGCCCAACTACCATTACTGACAGCTCTGACCAGAAACACAATAGAAGGTTCTGGTTAGAGTGGGAGAAAAATGTAGAACAAAATTCAAGTTCATAAAAATGAGCAGATTTACTGGTCTGATAGTTACCAGAGGAACCACCAAGGTTATAGCCCTAAATCCCCCCTGTAACGTGGAATTGAAGCCACTTCCAGAGATCACCTTACAGCCAAATAATAGACAGACCTATGAAATAAACAATAATACTCATAAGGAATGTGCTCTTTAGAACCATCATCTACAGGGGACCACACCTGAGGCTAATGAGCAGGGGTTCACCAGACCAAGAGGTAACACCTGGTGGCCCATGTTGACTAAGTCACAGGAGACATGATATAATTAATTACGACCATGTGGGGAAGCTGACAAAAGCCCTGAGCCCTAAGGCTCAGAGGAGCTTCTCAGTTGGTGACCATGCAAAGGCAAGAGTAGTACATCCCTCTTTGGGACATAGTAGCTTCATGCTGTGACCCCTCCCACACCCTACCATATGTGTCTCTTTGTTTGTATTCTTTTTTGGTTGTAATAAAGTTGTAGCCATAAGTATTGTAGCCAAAGAGTATACTCTGTGAAATTCTGTGAGTCCTTCCAGTGAATTAACAAATCTATGGGGCAGTGAGAATTGGCAGGGGCAGGTATCTGCCATTCGGCAGTCTGAAAGAAGGTGTCCTCCTACCATATGAACTCTGACCTACCTCTGAGTGGCTTTTAAAAAATGCCATGGAGTCAATTCTGATTCATGGTGACCCCACGTGTTACAGAATAGAACTGCTCCATAGGGTTTTCTTGGCCGTAGTCTTTATAGAAGCAGTTTGCAGGCCTTTATTCAGTGAGCCTCTGGGTGGATTCAAATCACCAAGCTTTAGGTCAGCAGCCAATTGTAAACCACTTGCACTACCCAGAGACTTTTCTGGGTGGCTAGGGTCCAAGAAAAGGAGCCGTGGTGGTGCAATGGTTAAGCACTTGGCTGCTAGCTAAAAGGTCAGCCGCTCTGCAGGAGAAAAGATATGGTGATCCGCTCCAGTAAAGATTAGCCGCTAGGAAAGCCTTTGGGGCAGTTCTACTATGTATCCTATAGGGTCACTATGAGTCAAAATTGACTCAGTGACACACAACAACAGTGTCTGAGAAATGCTGCATTAGCAGCTGGTCTGAATAATGGTGTCTGTCTCACTTGTGAGCTCTGATCCAACTCTGGGTGGGTTGGGTTGGGGAGAGCGTGCTGCATGAGTGGCTGCTGACCAGCATGGAGAAGTGGAAGGGTGAGAATTGGATCCATGCCTACATTTTAGGGATTGGATTCATGCTGATCCTTACCACTCAGTTAGCAACAACGGTGGGATTTGCCCACTTTGCCCCTTGCTTACTGCAAACAGCAAAAATACAATTTTATCAGCTGTAAATTGGGGATAAAACTAGTACTTGCATACAGTGTTGTTGTAAATATTAAATGAGATATTACATGTAAAACACTTAGAACAGTGTTTAGTAGCATGGGCTATGTAGTTCATGTTAGGTATTATTATATTTATTATCAATATTATTATTATGATACTCATTATGCAAAGAGGCTTATCTGAAGCTTTTTAAATACTGGATATCCCTTTAAAAATACTCTCTGAGAAACCATGATGTTCTTATATCAGATATAAGCTGAACTCTGAAAGCTGTTTAAATTAAGTATTTTCATTCAAAATGCTTGCATAATTATTTTATCTAGCTCCAAATAATTTTGAAGAAAAGTTTATAAGTTCACGGAAATCTACCCTCAAGCCATTTCTTTTCCTTACATAAGAACAGTGCCTTGCCCATAGTAAAAACTCAAATTATTTTTGAATTAATGAGATCCATCCTTTTGGTTCAAATTAAAAAAAAGTTATTGATGCTACTATGAATGGAGGATTCCAGTTTTATTGTAAACTCTTCTCTTTACCCCTAACTGTTGTACTTTTGCTTTACGAAATTCTGTCTACTTATCAGGCTACTTAACAATGGTGGAAATATTTTGGAAAAAGGGCAGTGTCATTTTAGCTCATAATCCCAGCACCTATTTTTTTGATATGCTCAAAAAATGTTCGTAGACTGAATGATTGGGAAGAATATATCACTTACAATCTGTTATACTTAAATAAATCTGTAAATAATTACAAAAGGCTCAATTTTAATATTATTTTCAAGTAATAAAGAAAACTTTAAAGCAAGGTTTTGCATAAACCCATTCTTTTAAGCCTCCATAGTCTTAACAATTTCCCATTGATTCTCCAAGTTCCTGGCATGGTCTCAAGTATAATTTTGACAGGTTTGTGAACCTCCATGTATAGTATCCATCGACTTCTGAAGAATTTTCACCTTAGGTTACTATGAGACATTTCAAATGGATTGAGTTTCAAGTGTATAATGAAACACAGAGGAAAATAGGATTTAACAGTTTCTGGTCCAGCCACAGGATTTGAACATTACCAGGACAAACAAGGGGAGATCTATTGCCCAGAAAGTGGTTAATCCTTTTTAGCAGTAATTAAATCACCTCTCAGAATAAGTTTATCGTCTCAGGAACACCACAGCATGAAAGTAACATTATGAATAGCCTTAAAATCATGTCTAAGGACAAGCAGCATGAGATAATCATTCTGTCTCTTCAGGAGCTGTAGGTTTTTTTCTTTTTGTTCCAATTTCAAAGTTGGCAAAAAGTTCTCCCTTTTTTTGTGTGTTTATATGCAAGAGTATGTGCATGCATTTTTGGAAGAATATGTGTAATACTCAGTGTATCTTTTATTTACCTCTGCGTGCACATGTACACTTAAAATAAAATGTGAAGCTATGAAATTTTCTTAAAATTTAATTATGTTCATGAACACTTTATAAATGAGGGGTCTGAAACAGAGTATCAAAAATTACTCTTTAACTCCATAAAGTCTATATTTAGAAATGTTCAAAGAAAATATAGTTCCTGTACACTGAAAGATGAGTTTTCCCTAGGCTACTAATTTCTGTTAATTTAAGCTTTATAATAGACTAAAAAGTGTTCAGTAATCAATTTTCAGAATTCAGAATTTAAATGTTTAAAAAGGCGAGCACAGAGTGAAAAAGTCAATTTAATAATATCAGTGATCATCTTTAAAGGGAAGAAAAGAGCTAAAGGATACAGTAAATGACATTCTCAAAGACGTAATTGGAAGAGGGTGGAGATGGCAATCACTAGTGAAAGACTGGTTGATTCAACAATTTATATTTATCAAATAGTACATATATGAGAAAAAAGTGCAATATGAAAGTTATCAACATTGTTACCAATAAAAGAGAAAGATTAAAAAACAATTACAATATGCCATGCATATCAGGAGACTTAATTTATACCTATCCTACGATAATTAGTCAATGGTTTGCTGAGAACATGTCAATTGTTTTGTAGATTCACTAAAAGATAATTAAAGATTAACAGAAAAGAAAGTAGTAAAAAGAGAGTCTGAACCCCGCTTAAAATGTCCTGTGGGGATGTTTAGCACTTTTAAAAGGGAGGATCATCAAAATTCTAGAATTTGCAAAAATTCTAAGATGGTATATGATCCTTTGCTATTTTTAATAGCACTTTTACATTCAAGACTGATACTTGTATGTATTATTTTAAACTGTATAGGTAGGAAGATTCAAAAAAAATATGCATTATCAGTTTAAACTATACTAAAAGGATTATAAAGTCTCAATATGTGATATATTTTTCATCCTTCAGTATATTTTAGAATAAAAAGCATTGATTTTTTATTTGAAAAAGGTTAGTCTCATAGTACTCAGTGTGTTATAATATGATCCCATTTTCTAGGTTATTAATAGAAATATAAATTGTCTGTGAATATTACATACACTCAATATTGATATTTTTGCAATATATCAAAATAATATTAATCTTTCCATATCACTACTTGTCTTTGTTATCTAGTGCTGCTATAACAGAAGTACCACAAGTGGATGGCTTTAACAAAAATAAATTTATTCTCTCATAGTTTAGAAGGCCAGAAGTCCAAATTCAAGGTGCCAGCTCTAGAGGAAGGCTTTCTCTCTTTGTTGGGTCTAGGGGAAGAAACTTGTCACCTTACAACATCTGTAGGCCTTGTGTTCTTGGAGATCTACATGTGTCTTGGTATCAACCTTCCCTGGGTCTAGGAGGTTCTCAGTACAGGGACCCTGGGTCCAAAGGATGTGCTCTGCTCCTGGCTTTTCTTTCTTATTGGTAGTTAGCAGGCCTCTCTCTCTGCTGGCTTCTCTCTCCTTTTGTCTCTTGTAAGATAAAAGGTGATGCAGGCCACACTCCTTGAAACTTCCCTTACATCAGATCAGGGTTGTGACCTGAGTAAGGGTGTTGCATCCTACCCTAATCCTGCTTTATCAACATAACAAACATAACCTAATCCTCTTTAAGGTAACCTAATCCTGCCTGATTAATCACAGGCACAGACTGGGATTTATAACACATAGGACAATTACATCAGATAACAAAATGGAGGACAACCACACAATACTGAGAATCGTGGCCTAGTCATGTTGACACGTATTTTGGGGCAACAGAATTCAGTCCAAGACATTCCATCATTTGGCCCCTAAAAATTCACGTCCTTGCCATGTGTAAAACACTTTCACCACATCATATCAAAACCCATTGCCGTAGAGTTGATTCTGACTCATAGTGACCCTATATGACAGAGTAGAACTGCCTAATAGGGTTTCCAAAGAGCGCTTGGTGGATTTGAACTGCTGACCTTTTGGATAGCAGCCATAGCTCTTAACCACTACACCACCAGGGTTTCCTTCACCACATCATATCACCCCAAAAATCGTAAATCAACTCCAAGTCCAAATTCTATCCTGGGGCAAAATTTCTCTTCATATGTGAATCTGTGAAATCTAGAATACAAGTTATCTGCTTCCACAGCACAATGGTGGAACAGGCACAAGGTAGACATTGCCACTAAAAATGGATGAAATTGGAAGGAAAGAAGAAATAATGGGCACCAAACAAGTATAAACAAAGCATAACAATTTACATTAGCTCTCAAGTCTTGAAAATAATCCTGTTCTCTGAGATCATCTGTGCAGTGGCCCTACCCTCTAGACTCTGGGTGTTGGCCACGCTCTCTGAATTCTAGGTGGAGAACCCTTTTCCCTGGGCTTCAGCTCCATCTTCCGGGCCTACTGGACACAACTCTGCTCCCTCAGCTTTGGCTGGCCCCCTTCTCCTAGTCCAACTGACAGGCAATCCCATTTCTTGGCCCCAGCAGCCCCCATTCTTCTGCCTCATAGGCATAGCAGCCTTCTCTCTCAGTTTTGGGCAGTGGATCTGGCCCCATGCCCCTGGCACTCGTGAATGGCAGCCCCACACTCCAGAACCAAAGTGGTGAAGAGCTGACTCTTTGAAACCTAGGAGGCCATGGCCCCACCCTTGAAACCCCAGAAGCCACGGCCCTACCCTTTGAGACCCCAGAGGTCTTGGCCTTACTCTTTGAGACTGAGGCAGCTTGCTTTCCATGCTCCTTGTCTCTTCTGCTTCTGCTTCCTGGTTCCTTGGTCTCTTGGACTCTTGACCTCTTGGGCTTCTTGGGCTGGCCTGGCCTCTGCCCTGCTCAGGCGAGTGTTACAGAGCTCTTTAGCTCTACTGATAAGTGCCTGGAGGCACCCCACTTTGCCAGGAAGCCTCCTTCCTGAAGCCACTCAACTATCTCTTGCTCTGTGGGTGAGCTCCTGCAGTCTCATGCTGGTCTCCTGGTTCTGCTGCAACCATTTCTCTACTGTGCCATCTCTAGCTTTACAGCTCTCCTCACATCCTTCTGAGCCCTCACCAGAATTGCCTTTGAGGTCCATAATTGCACTAACAGTCTCTTCAAAGCAATCTAGGTTTTTACTATTAGGCACCTTAAGACTCTTCCAGCTTCTACACATTATCCAATTCCAAAACGACTTCCACGTTTTAGGTGTCTGTCAGAGCAGCACCCCATTCTTGTTACCAAACTTCTGTCTTAGTTGTCTAGTGCTGCTATAACAGGAATACCACAAGTGAATGTCTTTCACAAAAAGAAATTTATTCTTACACAGTTTAGGAGGCCAGAGGTTTAAATTGTGGCTCCAGCTGTAGAGGAAGGCTTTTCCTCTCAGTTCTAGGAGAATTTCCTTGTCTCCTTTCAATGTCTGTGGGTCCAGCATTCCTTGGAGATCTACATGTGTCTTGGCATCAATCTTCCCCTCGGTCTAGGAGGTTCTCAGCACAGGGACCTTGGGTCCAAAGGATGTGCCCTCCTCCTGGCTCTTCTTTCTTGGTGATGGTCAGGGCCCTGGCTTCTCTCTCTACAGGCTTCTTTTTCCTTTTATCTCTTGTAAGCTAAAAAGTGATGCAGGCTACAACCTAGGGAAACTCCCATTACATTGGATCAGGGCTGTGATGTGAGGGAGTTGCATTCCACGGTAATCCTGCCTAATTAACATAACAAACACAACCTAATCCTCTTTAACATAACCTAATCCTGTTAATCACAGGAAGAGATTGGGATTTACAATGCATAGGACAATTAGATCACAAAATGGAGGACAACCACACAATACTGGAAATCATGGCCTAGCAAAGTTGACATATATTTTAGGGGGGACACAATTCAATCCATGACATTTTAAAACTGTGTAGGTATGAAGAGTCCAAAAGATTTCTGCATAAACAGTTTAAGTTAAACTAAAAGGATTAGAAAGCCTCAATATTTGACATATTTTTCATCCTCCAGTATATTTTAGAACAAAGAGCATTGACTTTTTATTTTATTTTAAAAAGATTAGTCTCATAGTATTCAGTGTGTTATTATCTGTGATCATATTTTCTAGTTTCTTAATAAAAATATAAATTGTGAATATTATATATACTCAAAATTGATATTTTTGCAATATATCAAAATAATATTAATCTTTCTATATCACCTCTGCTGTATCAAATTGTTTTCAGTTAAAATATATATTGCCTAGGAGTAAACATCTGGTTTACAATATCATGAGCAAGAGAATAAAAGGCATAAAAGAGAGTAGGTTCAAGGTGAGAGGATAGTCTAAATATCATTATATTATTTTATATATTTATCAACCATTTTGTCACGGAGAGGAGAGGAAAATATTATATATAATGGAACAGGTTGTTTTCAAGTACTCAACCATAATTTCCCAACATTTGTGTCAGAGTTTACCATCACATTTCTTCATTTAGTTTATCCTTTATTTGACAGTTGCTTATTATGTTAATTTGGAACACTCTATGAACTACAAGGAAAGTAAAGTTTTCTTAGTTCATACAAAAATTATTAAGTTCTTTTCCTTGAGAGAGGCAGAAAAAGTCTTCCAGTGATCATATCACTTGGCTTTTAAATAAGTATATTTATATAATACAAACATCAAAGGACTTGTCCATGAAGAGTAAAATACAATGGCTGAACGTCTTTCAATCCTAAATCAAATGCCTTCTGGAATTTAGCAAAATAAAATAATGAAAATTTGATGCAAAATTTGTTGATAAAATATATAAATTCCAATTTATTTCTTAATGAAATTTATTAACATTTCAACTGCAAATTACTAAGCTCAGCATTCTAGACTGGATTATGAAATTATGAATTGTGTTACACAATATTTTAATATGAATAAGCAACTCACTATTTAAAAGGTATTAGCATTTTTCAAAGAATTACACATTTATAAAACAATACATCCACAAAATTATCTTATCAAGCCATGGATGTAGTTATGTGGAAAATTAAGCTTTGTCTCTTGAGTGTAGATGTTCTTCCAGTACGACTGAGAAAGTGTACTACCATTTAGTTCTTTTTTGTACAGGCAAGTCAGACACATATGGAATAAACCGTGTGTGTGTGTGTGTGTGTGTGTGCGCGTGTGTGCGTGTATTTATTGCTGAAGTTATACTATCCTTCATTTACCAATTAATGGGTAGATTGAAATTTCTCTGAAACATTCTGTCTAATGTTAATATTACAGATTCACCGATTATTTAAAAGTCAAATATATGTATATATTTAGGATAGAAATTTCTAGAGAACAGGGGCTCATAAACATATAGGTAAGCTAGAATCCTTATTCAAATATTGTCAAATGCACATTAATAAACTTCAGTTAAATGAATACTGTGTGTTATGTCTACAATAAAATACTTCTTATGTTTCAGGTATGCACTTTACTAAACTCTGAAACATGAAAATTCATTTGCTTCTCTCCTTTCTTATTCATTTTTCATAAATGTGGAGACAACATACACAATTTTCTATAATCTTTGTGTCTCCAAACATAATTAATGTGTATTGGACTTATTAGAAAAGAAAAAGCCAATTCATATCTAGGTGGAAGTAAATTAATGATACTACAAACCAACTCTGCAAATACATCATAATTATCTACACTTTTGGGGTACAAAAGACAAATCATCACATGGTATTTTTCTTGGTAGTTACAACTCAATCATCATAGTTCTCTTATTTGGTCAAAATCTGAGCCAAGTTTTTAATGACAAGACCAGTGAAAATTGCCTATCTAAATAGCAACTAGGTATGCATTCTGCCCAGGTAACTTCAGAGGGTAGAGATCAGTGGGACAATAGATAGCTAGAAGGTGGACTTTGGATTACTGTCCCTCTACAGAACATATATTGCCTTAAAACTAGAAATTCCACTGATGCATAATCGCTATTTGAATATTAAAATAAGTCATGGATTATTACCAATATTCTTAAGGAACCATTGAATACTCTTACATGAATAAGAACTAGCAGAAATGAATTTTCAGGTATAAAGAGAAAGGGTATTCAAATAGCATAACAATGTTTTATGAAAATAAACTGTCACCATTGTAATTATTACCAGTGTCCTTAAGGAACCATTGAATACTCTTACATGAATAAGAACTAGCAGAAATGAATTTTCAGATATAAAGAGAAAGGGTATTCAAATAGCATAACAATGTTTTATGAAAATAAACTGTCACCATGGTAATTTAAGGGTGTAGTTACAAATCCTTTCAGAGCACAATATGCACTATATTGAAAAGCACCTAATTCTGTATATTTATGAGTTGAATAGGTGCTGAACAGTCAAAAGTAAATGAGTACAGCAGGAACAAAATCAATATGAATATTGATTTTCTGACATTCTTTCGAACATTACAGTACATTTTCACACTTTTGTGCAGGTTTAAATCTTTCCATGAAGATTTTTATCAAGTTTTCTATAATGGTCTAATACCAAAACCTTTCCAAATGGACATTTCTCATTACAGCATATGCCTTCTAACAATTGCCTGCAGGTAAAATGAAAATACGTTCAGTTACAAAGTTTGCTGTAGGTTGATTATGCTCAGCTCAGTGTCAGAAAATGACTTCTACCAAAAGCTCTTATTCAGGCTCTACCTCTTCTATTTGTGTTCAAAAAGAAAAATGTAGATATGTTAGTACATATATTAATATATATGTAGATATATTAGTGTATCTATTAACATCAAGTTCACATTAAATAAGTCTATACCATCATTGGTGTGTTCAGGCTGAAATCATTCAGAGGCTGAAAATTAAAGCATTAATTAAAAATGGCTAGTTATTTCCCAAAATGCATGCTGGATAGAATATCTGCTTTGTGCCCATCAGTGTGTTAGAGTGCTGGCTAACTAGGATTATCAGCCCTATTCCTATAAATCTGGTAGAAGCAGACATAGGTTTTCCAATACAGTAACCAAAATTGAGCAGGCAACCATACATACATTTGAGAGGGAAGCAAAATCCAGATTTAAAAAATATATATACATATCAGAAAAAGAGACATGATTCTATTAACGACAGAATAAACAGTAACAAGTTAATACTATTCTGTGAAGAGAATATACCTGGAAAAGATAAATTGTGTGCTTAAAAAATTAGCACTAACATGGACAAGGTAAGGCTTAAGAAACACATCCATACATTAAGGTTATCCACTGACATATTGCTTGCTTGATTTGTTTTGGGATGTGCATCGTCAAATGTCCAGATCGAGGAAATGAAGAGATCAGCTGCAAAAGATCAGAATCACAGTTTCCTCTCTTACCTTCCACTGAGGAGAAAGCCAATAACCACTGCCAACAAAATGACTCCCACTGTCACAGACACAGCAATTATTGGAATCTGGCTTTCATCGCTGGATGCCGCAACTGCTGATAGGAGACATAGGAATAGAGCTTGTGGTTAAAGTGATCATATGCATTCGAAATAAGAGCACTTAATACTTCGTAATCAATTCATGGTTTAAGCAATTCTCCCACACTTGGCGGAGATTTCCTCCTAAGATCTTTTCTCAAAAGCAGGCAATTTTAGGAGAAAATATTTACTCTCCAAATAAAATTCAAGAGTTTCACTAAGCCACTGATTATTTCCTTGCCATAAAAAATGAATACACTGTTTGCATAGTATTCATTTAGGGACTTAGGTTTGCAAGGTAAAATGTAATTTCATCATTTATTTCAAATACCTTAATCTATATAGGAGAGGCTAGGAATAGGAGATTTGACATTTGGAGTCCACAAGCTGCTATGTTAGAGAAGAAAGTCTGGTTAACTCTGAAAGATCCCCCTCAGCCCCACAGATGTAGGTTGAAGTCTAAAATGCTGTGGCTAAGACCTCACTGACTGACACTAAATATAAAATACTGTGCAGTGGTTAAGACCTCAGTCTGCTAACAGGAAGGTTGGCAGTTTGAATCCACCAACCGCTCCTTGGAAACCCTATGGGGCAGTTCTGTCTGATAGGGTCGCTATGCTTTCTAGAGAATATTTTATGTAATAAAAATATTTAATTTCAAGCAATAACATAATCAGTAAATATATTTTATAAATAGAATTATTTTCAGAAAAATATCCAGGGATACATTTGTAACACTCATAAGTTTAAGATGTGACTAGATTCACCTGTATCATCTTTTTAAATAGTACTTGGGATTTAGATGAAATATTTTATATTTTAACAATATAGATACCATAATAAGAGTACAATTGCACACACACAAAAAAGTAAAATTACTATGAATGTAATTAGATACATGTACCTAAATAGGCAAGGAACTTTCGTTCTTGAGTTGATAACTAATTCCTCATTAAAATAACAAATCTATAGAATAAAATACATTTTACGAACGTTTACAAGAATCCCTCATTAACAAACCTAGCATGTTTATTGTTTAATTTTATAATGTTGATATTTTTAGAGTATCACTAGTTTATATGCATAATCTCAAATTGTCAGTCATTTGAACTAATCACAATAACCATATTTGCATGTTTTCATTTTTTTTTTTTTTTTACAATACCTTACCAGGTCTTGGCATCATCAGTAACTTTTAACCTCCAAGTACTTCTTTCTTTTCTAGTCACCTCGTCCTTGGATCTTTCTAAGCAAAACTGACTGATTCTCTGACTATTTCTTGCAATGGTTTGTATTTTCAAACACTTGAGGTTAATCCTATTATTACAGTCTGAGTCTATGCTACAACTCTCCCTTTTCTTGGGTGATAACACGTAATTCAACAGCTGTTTACTTTTTTTTTTGCTTTTATTCTTTGATATTGATGTCTGTGGTAAGAAAATTAATTACTGGTTTATAGTATAAATTGGTTATGTCAGAAGTAATTCACTATTATCAGTAACCTTCCATAAGATTTGCTTTATTAATCTATAAATTCAAATTACTTATATTTTTCCTCAGTTTTTTTTTTTTGGGCGGGGTAAGCGGGTAGAGGGGACACTTCTAAAGAAAACCATGCAAGCTTGGCCCATATAAGTTCGATGCTATTCAACCCTTTCAGGACCAGTGGTATATGTAGCTACCATTTACATCATTGGGAAGCTACTGTCCCACTGACAGAACGTGCTGCTGGCAGGCAGGGCCCTATGTAACAGTTTGAAATGGAAAAAATAGGCGTGTGCCACAAATTACTGTTTTTATAGGGTATTGTATGAGGTGGTGCTGAATCATTGAATTTTGGGTAGAAAAAACATGAATTTTGAATTTTTCTTTGGTACACATATGTACCTTTGGACTCTGAGGATATGATTTGTGAATGAGGCATACAAAAAAAAAACCACATTACCCAACAAAATCTCAGACACACTTAATGATTCAGCATGCCCTTCATTACGGAAAACACATAATATCAACAAAAACTTAGAAGGAAAAAATAATTGGGTCATAAAAGGGTATAATTTTGATTGGGCTCTAATGCCTTTGATTCTCTCTTACTAATTCCCTAACAAACTCATCTTCATAATGAGTCTTCCCCGTTTTCTCTATATACTAATACCTTCTAACATCCTTTAATTCAGAAATGTTAAAATTTAGGTATAAAATAGAGTGATCAAATCTGAGGTTCATGGTTAAATATACCTGTATAACTTTATTTTGCTATGCCTAACTTCATTGTTAGAGCTCCCTCTTGTCTCCTCCTTCCTTCTTCAAAGTTTGCCCTCCAGGAGGGATTTTTGTTCCCCTATAGGGTCGCTATGAGTCAGAATTGACTCGACTGCAATGTGTTTTTTTTTCTTTTATCAGTTTCTTCTCGCTGCTTAAAATCCTGCACAGATGTATCTCCTTCTTCTTGTTGCTGTTAGTTGCTGTAGAGTCTATTCTGAGTTACAGCGACCCCACGTGTGCAGAATAGAACTGCTCCATAGGGTTTTCAAGGTTGTGATCTTTCTGAAGCAGACTGCCAGTCCTTTTCTTCTAAGGTGACTTTGGGTGGGTTTGAACCACGAACCTTTAGGCTAGCAGTTGAGTGTTTAACTGTTTGTGCCACCCAGGAACCCCTTACATCTAAACTTACTGGAAATAGTTTGACTACGAACTCCAACACTTACCAGACATATGGGACAAGAGGAGTTGTTTAACCTTCTAAAGTCACATTTCCTTCATATCTAAATAGGGATAACTTCCCTGGATCATTATATTTTGTGAAGGTTAAATGAGATAATACAGAGTACTTAGCATATTACTTCAACCACAGGCAGACTTCAATAAATAGTAGCTATTATAAATACATGTTATTATTATCTCTTGTTTTATTTTCCCATCTTGACAGAGTTGTCTAGAAGAAGTCACTGAGCGCCAACATTGTTAAATTACCTCTGAAACGTTTCTCTCCGTGTCCCAAGTTCCATGAATGATATTGTATGTACTAAATACAATGAGTATTTTTCCATTTGTCTCACCCTGCACCAAATGAAGATTTTTACATTGTTGAACATATCCCTCATCCTTGCAACTCTCCTCCTCTTGGTTACTATGGCATGGGACAATGTATTTTCTCTTTGTCTCTATGAAGCACAGCTTTATCAATTATATGGGCTCCAGATTCTCTTCCCACATCATATGTGTGAGTGTTTCCTAATACATGGTAGTTCCTGATCCTCCACACTTCTCCCTCTTGCTCTGGATCGCCCTCCCCCCTCCTTTTTACCCTCCCTCTGATAGATACGCTTTTGCTCATACCATTATTTAACAACTATCATCTGAAGGTCCCCAAATTTATATTGCCAGTTCTTATTTTTCTCCAAAGTATTAGTGCATTTTTGTAACAAGAGACTGCTATCCCTCTTATTTGGATTTTATTGTTACACATAAACAAACATTTCTAAAATCAACCCTTTATATTACCCCATCCCCAAGGACATTAACAAAAACAAATCAACAGAAAAACCTGCCATGAATCCAACCAACAAATCAAACTGGTTCTCCCTCTTTCTGGTTTTTTTTTTTTTTTTCCAACTAACACTGCTTTTTTCTTAATTCCTGTTTACCCGTTAGTTGTCAAATATTTTTATATTTCTTTTATTTTTTTCCCTATCCATTACTTCTTTTCATTCACTTCTCATCTGTTTAATTCAGTCATTTCCATATAACCAAATGGCTGAAATACAAGCTAAGTATTCCCGCTGTCTCTTATGTACTTGCATTAAATATCCAAAAATATTACTTTAGTTAGTCTACTCTGATCAAAAAGGTAATAGAAATTCCCAAATCTTCAGTCTAGCTTTCAAAAGCCTTTCTAATCTGACTCTAACAAATCTTCCGAGCTTCTTCAGTGATTAAAAGTTCAAATGAATGCTAATTTAGGAACTCTCACAGTTCAGTTTTGAAGGAAAAGGGCATGATTAACACCAGGTAAGAGTAAGAACAAAACAACTTCAGGCTGACTAAAGAATTATTTTTTAGAAAAATTATAGGTGATTGGTAGTATCAAATGCTTTCTTTTTAGTAATTGACAAGACATAATTTAACAATGTTCTGTAATGTGTACTTGTGTATCCTACTGTACATATGAAATTTCACCTCTTGTACCTTATAAATATGGATACTATTTTGCTTTAAAATAATTGCTAATGATACACCAACATTCTTCAATATTAAAATTAATAACTTTAATAAACATATTTTCTAAGTAATGTCAAATCACAAACATTAATATTTCTATGTTTTAACCTATTTTCCAGTGAAATTAGACTTTTTGTGTAATAGGCAATTAAGAAGATATGAGGAAGATTTTAAAGAATAACTTTTTATTTATTTTTTAAAACTCGCCACATTTTGAAGTTTCTTGATAAGTTTTAATTACTGATTATTTCACATGAACTGATTAATTTGTAAGCTATTTCTAATAGGAAACAGTTCATTAGGATTTTTCATTATTTATTTGTTTGTTTGTTCTGCCAGAATCAATAATATCAACAATTATATTAACTAAACTGCAGATACGGGATTTATAGGATAATGTCAATCCCTTCGTATTTATTCATTCCTTAGGCAACAGAAAAAAATTAACCCTAAATATGAACCATGATGGTCATTTTAACATATTTTAAATTTTCTAATCTTTAAAGATATGAACCTTTAGCCACTCATGTTTTCCATCATCTTATGTGTTAACTAAGAAATAATTGATAGATGATTTATTTTCACAAAACTAGTTGAGATGTGTTTTGAGAGCACTTGAAAGCAAATTTTGAAGTATTATAGGATGTCATTAAAAGGATATTAGTCATAAAAAATAATAGTCTTTATTAAAGAATAATGTTTCCTTTCCCATTATTTTAACTATACTTCATCTCTGGAAAAACAAGGTGACTTCTTAAACACATGTGTCTTTGTTATCTAGTGCTGCTATAACAGAGATACCACGAGTGGACGGCTTTAACAAAGTGAAATTTATTTTCTCACAATCTAGTAGGCTAGAAGCACAAATTCAGGGCGTCAGCTCCAGGGAAAGTCTTTCTTTCTCTTTTGGCTCTGGAGGAAGGTCTTTGTCATCAGTCTTCCCCCGGACTAGGAGCTTCTCAGCTCAGGAACCTCAGGTCCAAAGGACGCATCCTGCTCCCAGGGCTTCTTTCTTGGTGGTATGAGATCCCCAGTTCTCTGCTTGCTTCCCTTTCCTTTTATCTCTTGTAAGATAAAAAGTGGTGCACGCCACACCCTACGGAAACTCTCTTTACATTGGATCAGGGATGTGACCTTTGGAAGGATGTTATAATCCCACATTAATCCCCTTTAACGTAGAATTACAATCACAAAATAGAGGACAACCATACAATACTGGGAATCATGGCCCAGCCAAACTGATACATTTTTGGGGGGCATAATTCAACCCATGACGATATGCTACCTTAAATTTTCCCACCCAGAAGTTCACATTTAGTAGTCTTTCCAAAAAATTGTAAATATTTTTGCATTCTGTTTTCACTACTGTTTGCACTAGGTTTTAGCATTATATTTTGAACATATAATTCAGATGAGATAATGCAAATAAAAAAAGGAAAGATTTTATGGAAACTGCATCTCCTGTACCTTATAACTCGGAGCCTTAACAGCACAGTTGATAAGCATTTGGCTGCTAAACCAAAAGGTCAGCAGTTTGAATCCACTACCTGCTCCTTGGAAACCCTATGGGGCAATTCTACTCTGTCCTATAGGGTTGGTAAGAGTGAGAATCGACTCGACGGCAGTGGGTTTTACAGGTACCTTATAAACAAATGACAAGTTTTATATGAATTAATAAATAGTGTTTAAAAAAAAAACAGCCAATAACATAATGTTTCAGTGTGATACTTTTATGTATCATTATGAATTGGGCATCCAATTAGAAAATTATTTTTAAAAAGTATATATGTAGTAATAATTTTTAAATAATTTTTACCCTTACATGCCTGAATTATAAGATAAACTTTCATTAGCAAGAGTGACTCATTGAAGCACTTATTCTCAACTAGTCAACCACCAAATGAAAATCACCTATAAACTTAAAAGGCAAAAATGCAAATACACTTAAGATGCAATAATTCTTAAATTCCAGTATTTGGGGGACCTGTTGGGAAAATTATATGTAATTTTATATAAAGTAAATAATTGCCCAATAAAATAACTCAAGTGATTTCACAAAAGACTACACAAGTAATTGTTAAATAAATGGCATGTAACATAAACACTACAGAGCTCTGAAGAGAAGTGTTAGTTTAATTATCAGTGTGTGTCTTTTTTAACTCCCTAGACTATGTTGTTGTTGTTAGTTGTCATCAAGTAGGCCCTTGACTCATGGTGACCAAATGTACAATGAGATTGCATGGTTGTGATCCATAAGGTTTTCGTTGCTGAGTTTTTGGTAGCAGGTCACCAGGCCTTTCTTCCTAGTTTGTCTTAGCCTGGAAAAACCAAAACAAAATCCATTGCTGTCCAGTAGATTCTGACTCATGGCAATCCCATACACAACAGAGTAGAACTGCTCTATAGAGCTTTCTTGGCTGTCCTGTATTCTTACGCAAATAACACGTGCCTACTATGTTTGTTTGCCAACCACGCTCTCCCCTTAAGATGTATTTTCCTATGAACACCACTTTTTTTGCCAAATTCAATACTAAAGAAAGCTCTTATGGTATTTTCATAGAAAGACTAAGCCTAATGGAATAATTCAATAAAACAAGTGAAAAGTTAATGGTAATAATTCAATAAAGTATGGCAGCAATGGAAAGAAAATCTTTAAAACAAGGTTTAAACATTTTTTAAGGATCTCCTGATGTTTCGTCTCCCTGTAGACTAAATGTGCTGAGGAAGCAGGGACAGATGTGTTAACCCGCCAACCTACCATAATAGCACGACAGATACTTCCTACCTGAAGGGGTCATGCCAGGGAGAGAGACAATGAGAGTGAGACCGACAGAGTGCCCTGGGAGGGTATTGATCCCCTGACTCTTTTCTGGTAACCATCACAGAGACATGAGTTGACAGTAATTAAAATGACTTACACACTGGAATGGTTTCAAACTCAAATCTTCGACTGAAGATACCATAGCCTGCTGCTGTGCGTGCTCGAATTTGGAAGACATATACTGAAGCTGGTTTCAGGCCCTCTGCAGTAACCGTTGTCTCTTTAGATTTGATAATTGTGTAGCTGGTCTCTTGGTCCTTGGAATGCACATGTAAATTAAAAATAAATAATGTTAGCACATGAATTACTAATAAAAGTAAAATATAGGATGATACAGCAGAAAATGAACCAGAAATCAACCTGATGTTTAAAACAAAAACAAAAAATTGTATACACTCTAAGTGTGTTACTAATGTAGAATTTCAAAGTGTATTCTTGGTGAGTGTTTTCCATCCATCCATCCACCCACCTCACTTGTCTTTGGTAAAAATTGATTTGCAAAACTTTCAAAATACAATTTTGCAGGAGATTAATTATTTTACAGAATATATTTCAGTATTTTTATTTTGTGCTTGTTTCCCTCATAAATAATTTTTGGCACACATCCAGCCTGGTGCTGTTCACAGAGAAAGATGACAATGTCTTGCATACTGCCAGATAAGACTTACGCTTTAAGTCTTTAGCAAGCTAGATTTCTGATAATTTTTAGGGCATTGGAGAAGGAACAAGTACTTCACTGGAGAACTTTGATTTCATTTCACTAAGTTTAAATAGGGAGCATTACAAAAACAAACAAAAAAAAAATAGAAACAAGCAAAATCTTTTTTTTTTCCTTTTTAAAAACTTCCTATTTTTTCACATATGTGTGTTTGGGACTGGGTAAGTAGTACACGGAGATGGAATGGGAAAAAAAAAATCACTAGAAATATAGTTTTGGAAACTGGAACAAGTAGGAGTTGTCGCTATTCTCACTGCCTTGCACTAAAGTCCAGACTAGCCATCCATAACCTCTCATTATCTCTTTGAATTTAGCAAAATGAATATAAACTCTTAGACCTATAATATTTAAAACACACAAGAGTCCCTGTTTGAACCTTCTCCTCCCTTATATTTTTATACGAATTCTTGGCTAAACTTGATTTTTTTCTGTAAGTCTTTCCAGATATATTGAACTTCTGAGATGTTAAAGGACTAATTAAGGATAGTTAATGGTTAGAGCGTTTTTTTTTTTTTTTTTTTGCTTTCATCAAGACATTGTGATTACTCAGAAGAACTTGATTAAAAACTGTAAACCTTCATTTTCTATATATTTTAGGGATTTTTTTTAAAAATAGAAATAAGGCATTGCTTTTGTTTTTTTAAAGAACTAATAGGAAGAACATGTATTATTTTTCCAGAAATGAGAATAAAACTTTAAACAAGAATATAATACTCATTTATCAAGCTATAAATTCTAATAGTATTGGAATATGGTTATTATTAAATCTTCACAATGCTATGAAGGTGTAAAACAAATGCAAGCTGCATCCCTTCTCCCCCCAAGTTTACAACTGATGGCAGCATGGCATGCTGTGCCTTTAGCATGGATGCTGAAATCATGTGCTAAAATATAGAAGGTTCATTTTTACTTTTATCCTGTCTCCTTATCTGTAAAATTTGGGTAAAAGAATTTTAATGCATATGAAAAAATTTAATAATATGTTTTAATTGTAATCATAATTATTTTAATTTGTATTTTACTCTCAACTCTTTCTAATTTTACATGTCAGAACAGGCTTCTTGTTTTTTTCTAGACTATACCACAAATACAACCTAAAATGTTCAACCTATAAACATTCTCTTATTTTGCAGCAATTTTACTTTTCCTCATTTAATATGTTTGAAAATATAAAATTATCTTTGAGTTAAGTACATCCAATTTTCCCTCTAAAGAGGTAGGACATAAAATCTAAACAGGCTTTCTGATTTATTATAGGAAAATTAATGATCTTTGGTTTTTCAATGCGCGGGTTAAAGTGACTAATCTTTAAGTATTTAGGAAACTTCATAAGAGTTTTGCAAAGGATTCAAAACAGATAACTAAATCTTATAGAACCTTACCTACAAATATCACTTTCCTAGGTTATATCATTTTCTTCATTCTTAAATATTTATTTATCTTCTACTATGTGTCTTACAGTACAGCAATGAAAAAGCAGACAATTTCTGAAGTGCTGCTTTTAAAACTTACAAATAGTTCCTATAAACTATTATAGTTACTAACTGTTCCGTGAATGCTCAGAATTATGACTGAATATGTAAAACTTTTCTCAGTATTTTACTTTTTAGGTTGGCTATGATAGCAGCACTAATTTTCACTGGAAAAGAGTCAAACGTTTGCTGGTATTATTTTCAGTGATGTAAAGATAACTTTACATAGTGAAAATCTAGTCACAAATACAGTATAAGAGTCTGATATATTTCATGTAACTGATTTTTCACAAAATCTTAATATTTATAAAGTAAATTAAGACTTTTTTAAAAAATAAAAGCACAGTAATAACAGTAATTCAATTCCATTCGTGTCATTAACTAAGTGCGTAAATATGGGTACACAACTACTTGTGGAATATCAATTTTCCTTCTTTAAAATGGGGATGGTATTACTCACTGTCATGGTTTAAATTATGTCCCCCCAAAAATGTATCAATTTGGCTAGGACATGATTCGTAGTACTGTGTGATTTTCCTGTATGTTGTAAACCTGCCTCTGTGATGTTAATGAGGGAGGATGGGTGGCAGCTGTATTAGTAATAAGGCAGGACCTGATCTACAAGGAGTACTGGGAACAGAGCGAGTCCTTTGGACAGGGGTCCCTGCGCAGAGAAGCTCCTAGTCCAGGGGAACGCTGATGAGAAGGCAGAGAGAGAGAAAGCTGACACCTTGAATTTGGACTTTTAGCCTACTTTACTGTAAGGAAATAAATTCCTCTTTGTTAAAATCATCCACTTGTAGTGCTTCTGTTAGAGCAGCACTAGATGACTAAGACACTTACTAAGAGAACGGTGAGGATATAGGTATGTGGAGATATATATATATGTATATATATATAGCACCTAACACAATCTCTAAAATACAGCAGGTTCTCAGTAACTTTGATTAACTTTTGACCCTTTAGCATTATGGTAAATTCTTCAATTGAAAAGTAAAAAGCACATAATTTTTAAAAGTTTACATGGTTGTAACTCCTCACTATTGACGGTAAAATTAATACACTTTGAAAAACAATTATAAATTGATACTTTCACCAAAAAGGGGAAGAATATTACCAGAAAACTAGAAAGCCGCTTCTTGAAATAGCATGTTATTTAATAACAACTGCACAATTACACAACATTCCATCTGACTTATCCATTAACCTTGTGCATGTCTTGGTGTCTCGCTATCTAGGGTCTTAGCAAATTGTACGTTGTCTCCCTGAGTTAGTTGAATACCATGTTTTCTAAAGGAAGTTTATATATATAAATATATATACATATATCTAAGCTATCAAAGGCAATAAATAAAAAATTTGAATTACCTAAAGATGTTTCAAAATTTGTTGTTTTTCATGCCTTTAAATCATTCTCATGTTTTAATTTTCTTCATATCATAAACCCTATATACACATCTTCAACACACACAAACACCAGGCTGCCAAGTCTTTGGTCAGGAAGGTGGCTTTTGCTGCCTTCAAGCTTAGCAAATGAGCAACACTTCCCAGCTGCTTAGCAAACACTGTTCCCATGCAGCGAGGGGAGGGCCTCAGCAGACAGAGTGAGCTGGCAAACACCCTGCCAAAGGGCAGCTTCCATTTCCCTGTGCCTTTAATTAAGAAATGGCAATGGGCCCGTCACCATGCAGGAGTAGAGAGGCCCAATGACCTCTATTAGAGCAAGGCAATCTCAGGCAGAAATGCCAGCTGGCAAATGCGTGTGCCCTGGAAGGCTCTGCCACCTGTGTCTGGCGAAAAGCCATCTAGTAAAATGGTGGTGTTCTGAAGGTTTAAAATGAGCCCTGGGAGTCTATCTGGATCCCCATCTCAATACATGTATAAAAGCTCTTTATCTTTTTTTTTCTTTTCTGAAAATTAAAAAAAAATGTATGTGTCTTTTATGTGTCTGTTCAATGATTTTGCTTTGCAATAATATCCAGGAATTAATATCTTCATTGTAAAAAAGGGGTTAATAACTTTCCCAAATAGTTAATAACTTCCCCAAATAATATACAAAAGTTTTGCTGCTCTTAAAGCATACAAGTAGGCAACATGTTATTCATTTATTGAAGATATGTATAGAAATGTTTTTCCCAAGTCAGTTTTTGTACTTTGATTTATGCAGGTAATGGAATGTATCGATATAGCATTGTGTACTAAAAATAAGATCAAATATACTGAAATCAATACAATTAAAAACAAAGTCAGACTATAAAGAAAACTGTGCAACATACAAAGCACTCACTAGAAGGAATATCAATAGAAGAGGACTCCTCCCTCCTACCATTTTTCAGTAAGACTTTATTTTAAAGGAAGCAGAAGCTTAACAAGACAAAAAAATCTGTAAATCCTTGCTCCTATTGAATATTATGTGCATAAGGAGACTCATAAATATTCTGGGGAGTGGTACCGAAAATGCCAAAAGTTGAAAAAATAAAATAAGATGATTTCTGTCAGGACAAGAAAATAAAGCCAACTAGTTGATTCAGGGAAAGAAAAACACCCAAATAAGTACTTTTTGAACCTTTTAGTCTTCTTGCTGTTGAATATTATTTCATCTAAGATATGTACATACAAATACATAGCTGTTGGTGTTTAGTATTTTTAAAAAGCCATTTTTATTTCATTTTTTAAAAAAATCAACTTTAATCACAGTCAAAATTTTGAAAATTAGAATATTTAAAAAGAATTCATCATGTGTTTTACTATGTATATTTATATACCTAGGGACCTGGAGGTGTAGTGATTATGAGTTCAGGCTGCTAACCAAAAGGTGGGCAGTTCAAATCCACCAACTTCCCCTCGGAAACCCTATGGGGCAGTTCTACTCTGTCCAATAGGGTTGCTATGAGTCCAAATCGACTTCAAAGCAAAGACTTTCTTTTTTTCTGTTTGTTTGTAATTATGTAACTCTAGAGTTGTATTAATATACAGTAATGAAGTTAAAAAAAAACTTTAATAAGAATGTAGTCCTTAAATTTATGACGTATTTTTGGATATAACATATATTTAAATTTTAGACATCTGCAATTTGAAATGCAGCTTTGGACTACTACTCCCAGATAATCAAGGATCAAGAGGGATAATAGTCACTATATTCTCTTTGATTAAACCTTCTTATTTTGACCAATAAGCACCATAAACTATAATCCAACACAGCTTTGTCTCAGAAGTATTCTCTTAGAGTATTATTGATGAACACTTTATTTTATATATTTTGTGAATATCATATAAGTATCATCATTTATGCTCCCTAATGATCTGATAGTTTCATGTAATGCTATCAACAAGTCATTCCTAGACAGACAACTATTTCAAAAGAAATAATTGACTTTTTATTTACCTATTTATGAAATCAACATATGAACATTGTAGAGACAGTCAAAACCTAGAAAGAATATGAACATGGAGCACCTCCCTACACACAAACGTATGAACTACAGGTTTGTTCACCACTGTATCTTTAAACAGATAATTGTTGAATTGATGAATAAAATAAGCAATAAAAAAAATCCCGGACTTCCGGGCAACATGGCATTATAGGCAGAAGCACCACACTGTCCTTCCACAGCAAAGATCTGAAAAACTAAGCCAAACAGAAAATGGCAATCCTGAAACCCTAAGCATCAAATAAAGAGATAAAGAACTCAACCAAGCACTGAATGGAAAAAGAAACTGACAGAGAACAGAGAGCGAGGAGAGATACATGCAGAGGTCCCGTATCAGCTAATGCAGCAGGGATCTGCCATCTTGGACTCCTATCAGAAATCAGCGAACAGGGGGTACAAGAAAGCAGCTTCACAGAGCTTCCAGCAGCAGACAGAACAACCGGTAACCAGTGATATACGCTTTCCCACCCCCAACCCTTCTTCACCCCGACTCGGCCTGCTCTGCTTCCTGTGGCCAGTCTCTTGGCCAGAAAGCACCACCTTCACCCCAGTGTCACTTGGATTCCACCCACCCACACTGGCCATCTCCATAAATGCCATTTGTTGGCTGCTGGTGTTGCTTTTTTCCGCTTCTTTAGATTTCTTCCTTATCTCTCACCACCTCCCCCTCCTTTCTCTCAAATGCCTGGCTCCATGTGCCATCTTTGCTTCTTCCTGAAAGGCTGTGAAACACTATTCCAATGTGAAATTGCTTCCCAGCCCATGCTGCCATGCTGGTGGGATCTCAGGGCTTTTGTTTGTTTGTTTTGAATTGTTTGTTTTCTTTTTCTATTCTCAAATTGGGAGCCTTTTATAGCCAGGCAATACTATACCTTGGACCTACCCCGTCAGTTTGTGCAGACTCACGGATGGATCCCGGAGGGCTTTTTTTTTTTTCCTTGCTTTTTTTATGAGGGGCTTTTTTTTTTCTTCTGTTTTTCTTTGGGGGTTTTTCTTGTTCTTTTTTTAAAAATTTGCTTGTTTTGTTTTCTTTTCCCTCTTTTACCCTTTTTGTCTTTCTTCATTACTCACTTTCTCATCTCTACATACTTTCCTTCTCTTCCTGTCCCCTGAATACCTGGTGCTGAGTGACACCTGTACCCTTTCTAGCCAGGCTGTACTTTACGGCCGGGAAGCAACTTCCCCAGACCTTGCAGCTCCACTGGAGGGATCCCTGGAAGCTTTGCTTTTCTTCTTTCTTTCTAATTTTTATTTATTCATTTTTTAATTTCTTTTTTTTTTCACCTCTTTGTTTTTCTCCATTTTATAGTCTCTCATCTCTCCACTCCAATGGCAAGCTCTCCTAGCACTCTTTCTTGTTTGTTTGTGTTTCTGCCTCTTGTACCTCTCTCCCCTCTCCCCTACCTGCCTTAGCTATACACATCAAAGTCTCCCCCCATACAACCTGCCTACCTGCACTGTGCACTGAACATCACACCACTGACCAGCCTAGGCATGGCCTACCGGAACATGCCCTGCACACTGATTACCAGCCCGCCCTGATGGCCATAGTAAGTGCCACAAACAACCCATCCCAGCAACTCCACTTCAGCTAGACCTGCCCTACTGTACCATATCTGAGCAAGTGACCCTGCCAATTGGAGAAGGAGATGAAAAGTACTATGCCCAAAGACAAGCAAACAACAAAGAACACACAGCCTACCTGCTCAGACATAGACAAATAAAACAAAAAAGTAGGACCAAAAAAAAAAATCTAGAATCAATAAACAAGGAAAATAACTACGAAATGCCCCAAAGACAGCAGACAATATGAAAACATTTACAAAAACAGGACAGGATGGTTCCAGTAGGCGTCCAAAATAAAAGACCAGATGAGTTTCCAGCAGAAGAAAAGGTGCTAGAAATACCTGATAAGGAATTCAAGTCTCCAATATTCAGAGCTATCGAAGAGTTGAAGCAAAAAGCAGAAAAAAATGAGGAAAAAAATAATAGACAAATTCATGGAAAAGGTACACAAATTCATGGAAAATACAGACAAAAAAATGGAAGAATTCAGGAAAATAATGCAGGAGCAAAATGCCACAATAAATTCACAACTATAAATCATAAAAAAAACAGCAGCTAGAAATCCAAAAGATAACAATAAGATTTCAGAAATGGATAGTGTCATAGAAGGGCTGAGGAGCAGGTTTGAAATGGTGGATGACAGGATCTGTGAAATTGAAGACAAGCACTTGAATACAACTCTGTTTGATGAAAATCAGAATAAGAATGAAGAAAAATGAACAGACCCTGAGAATCAAGTGGGATAAAATCAAATGCAAAGATTTGCAAGTGATCAGAGTTCCAGAACAGGGGAGAAAACAGAAAACACAGAGAGGATCATTGAAGAACTGCTGACAGAAAACTTCCCCAATATCATGAAAGATGAAAAGCTGGCCATCCAAGAAGCTCAATGAACCCCATATAGGAGAGACCCCAAAAGAAAATCACCCAGGCTTGTCATAATCACATTTGCCAAAACCAAAGACAAAGAATCCTGACAGCAGCTCCTGAAAAACAAGAAGTCACATACAGAGGAGAAACAATAAGACTAAGATAAGATTATTAGGCAAAAACCATGCAAGCAAGAAGGCAAGGGGATAACATATACAAAACTTTGAAAGAAAAAAATTGCCAGCCAAGAATACTATATCCTGCAAAACTCTCATTCAAATATGATGGTGAAATTAGGTCACATCCAGATAGACAAAAATTAAGGGACTACATAAAAACCAAACCAAACTTACAAGAATTATTAAAGGGAGTACTCGATCTAAGAACAAAGAACATTAGATCACAGGATGACTCTAGGATGCAGGATCGTACCAGCCAGATACTAATCTAGGAAATGCACTCTCAAGGACTATTCAAAACTAAAGGAAATACAATGGGGAATCACAGCAATTAATCTGTAAATGACAACAACAACATAACAATAAAAGAGGGACTAAATGGTGTAGGTATAGAACCTTCTAATGGAGAGGAAGGCAAGGCGATACCAAATAATAATAGACTGCTTCAAACTTAGAAAGATAAGGATAAATTCCACAGTAACCACAACAAAAGTTAACAAAACCTACTCATCAAAATAAAGAGGAAAAATATAAAGTCTCAGTACAAACAAAACCTACAAAAACAAAAGAAACCAAAAAAATCTACAAACAAAAGGAATTAGCACAGGAGAGTTAGAGGAACAAAGAAAAATCAGCACCACAAAAAAAGCACTACAGTAATAAATTCACACCTATCAATAATTACACATAATGTAAATGGCCTAAATTCACCCATTGAGAGATGGAGAGTGACAGAATGGATTAAAAAAAACATGATTCGTCAATATGCTGTCTACAAGAGTCACACCTTAGAAACAAAGACGTAAATTTATTAAAAATCAAAGGTTGAAAAAAAATATATCCAGCAACAACTACCAAAAAAGAGCAGGAGTGGCAATATTAATCTCAGATAAAATAGACTTTAAAAAAAATTCCACTATGAAAGACAAAGAAGGACAGTATATAATGATTAAGGGGATGATTCATCATGAAGACATAACCATAATAAACATCTATGCACCCAATGACAGGGCTCCAAAATACATAAACTCTAACAGCACTGAAAAGAGAAATTGACAGTTCCACAATAATAGCAGGAGACTTCAACACACCACTCTCAGTAAAGGACAGAACATCTAAAACGAAACTCAACAAAGACACAGAAGACTTAAAGGGCACAATCAGCCAACTTGACCTCATACAGATATATAGAACACTCCATCTAACAGCTACAAAGTACACATTCTTTTCCAATGCACATGGAAAGGTTCTCCAGATAGACCACATCTTAGGCCACAGAGCAATCCTCAACAAGATCCAAAACGGTGAGACAATACAAAGTATCTTCTCTGACCACAATGCCATCAAGGTAGAAATTAACAACAGAAAGAGCAAGGAAAGAAAATCAATTACATGGAAACTGAATAACACCCTGGTTACAAACCACTTGGTAATAGAAGAAATCAGATATGGAATCAAAAAATTCCTAGAATCAAATGAGAATGAAAACACATCATACCAAAACCTTTGGGACACAGCAAAGGCAGTCCTCAGAGGACAATTTATAGCAATAGATGCACACAACAAAAAAGAAGAAAGGGACAAAATCAAAACATTAATTACACCACTCAGACAAATAGAAAGAGAACAGCAAAAAAAACCCCAGCCAAAAAGATCATAGCAGAAATAAATGAAATAGAGAACAGAAAAACAATAGAAAGAATCAACAAAACCAAAAGCTGATTCTTTCGAAAGAATCAAGAAAACCGACAAACCACCGGCCAGACTGACAGAAGAAAAACAGGAGAGGATGCAAATAACGCAAATAAGAAAAGAAATGTGGGACATTACAACAGACCCAACTGAAACAAAAAGGATCATAACAGTGTATTATGAAAAACTGTACTCCAACAAATTTGAAAACCTAGAGGAAATGGATAAATTTCTAGAAACACAGTACCTACCCAAACTATCACAAAGTGATGTTGAAAATCTGAACAGACTCATAACAAGAGAAGAGATTGAAAAGGTAATAAAAAACCTCCCAACAAAAAATAGCCCTGGTCCAGATGGCTTTACTGGAGAATTCTACAAAACATTCACACAAGAGCTTGTACCAGTACTACTCAAGCTATTTCAGAACACAGAAAAGGAAGCGACACTTACGAATTCATTCTATCAACGCAGCATAACCCTGATACTAAAACCAAGCAAAGACACCACAAAAAAAGAAAATTACTGACCAATATCTCTCATGAATATAGATGCAAAAATTCTCAACAAAATTCTAGCCAATAGAATTCAGCATCATATCAAAAAAATAATACACCACGACCAAGTAGGATTCATACCAGCTATGCAAGAATGGTTCAACATTAGAAAATCAATCAACATAATCCACCACATAAATAAAAGGAAAGAAAAGAATCACATGATCATCTCAATTAACACAGAAAAGGCATTCGACAAAGTCCAACACCCATTCCTGATAAAAACTCTAATAAAATAGGTATAGAAGGGAAATTTGTCAACATAATAAAGGGCATCTATGTAAAATCAATGGCCAACATCATTCTTAATGGAGAGAGGCTGAAAACATTCCCCTCGAGAACAGGAAAAAGACAAGGATGCCCTTTATCACCACCCCTATTTAACACTGTGCTGGAAGTCCTGACTAGAGCAATAAGGCAAGAAAAAGAAACAAAGGGCATCCAAGTTGGTAATGAAGAAGTTAAACTGTCTTTGTTTGCAGATGATATTGATATTATACATAGAAAATCCTAAAGAATCCATGAGAAATCTACTGGAACTAACAGAAAGATTCAGCAGAGTAGAAGGATATAAGATAAACATACAAAAATCAGTTGGATTCCTATACACCAATAAAGAGAACGATGAAAAGGAAAGCAGGAAAACAATACCATTTATACTAGCCCCTAAAAATAATAAAATACTTAGGAATAAATTTATCCAGGGATGTAAAGGACCTATACAAACAAAACTACAAAACACTACTGCTAGAAACCCAAAGGGAGCTACATAAATAGAAATACTTACCATGCTCATAGATAGGTAGACTCATCATAGTGAAAATGACAATTCTGTCCAAAGCAATTTACAAATACATCGCAATCCTGATCCAAATACCAACAGCATTCTTAAAGAGATGGAAAAACTAATCATTAACTTTATATGGAAAGGGAAGAAGCCCCAAATAAGTAAAGCACTACTGAAGAAGAAGAATAAAGTAGGAGGACTCACACTACCTGACCTCAGAACCTACTATACAGCTACGGTAGTCAAAACAGCCTGGTACTGGTACAACGACTGATACATTGACCAATGGAACAGAATTGAGAACCCAGATGTAAATCCATCCACCTACAGTCACCTGATTTTAGGCAAGGGACTAAAGTCCATCAGATGGAGAAAAGACAATCTTTTTAACTAATGGTGCTGGCAAAACTGTATGTCCATCTGTAAAAAACAGAAACAAGACCCATACTTCACACCATATACAAAAACTAATTCAAAATGGATCAAAGACCTAAATATAAAGCAAAAAGTATAAGGTTCATAGAAGAAAAAAATAGGATCTATGCTAGATGCCCTAATACATGGCATTAACAGGATACAAACCATAACAAACAACACACAAACTCCAGAAGATAAGCTAGATAACTGGGATCTTCTAAAAATGAAACACCTGTGCTCTTCTAAAGACTTCACTAAAAGAGTAAAAAGAGAAGCTACAGACTGGGAAAAAAATTTTTGGACATTATAAGTCAGACAAAGTTGTAATTTCTATAATCTATAAGAAAATCCAACACCTCTACAACAAAAAGAAAAATAATCCAGTTAAAAAATGGGCAAAGGAAATGAACAGACACTTCACCAAAGAAGAAATTCAAGTGACCAAAAGATACATGAGGAAATTCTCGCCATCACTAGCCATTAGAGAAATGCAAATTAAAACCACAATGAGATACCATCTTACCCTGGCATTACTGGCACGAATCAGAAATACTGGAAATAACAAATGTTGGAGAGGCTGTGGGGAGACTGGAACTCTTATGCACTGCTGGTGGGAATGTATAATGATACAGCCATTCTGGAAAATGATATGGTGCTTCCTTAGAAAGCTAAAAATAGAAATACCATACGACCCAACAATCCCACTCTTAGGAATATATCCTAGAGAAATAAGAGCTGTCATACAAATAGACATACACACACCCATGTTCATGGCAGCATTGTTTACAATAGCAAAAAGATGGAAACAACCTAGATGCCCATCAACAGATGAATGGATAAACATACTATGGTACATACACACAATGGAGTATTACACAATGATAAAGAACAATGATAAATCTGTGAAACATCTCATAACATGGATGAAACTGGAGGACATCAGGGTGAGTGGAATAAGTCAACCACAAAAGGACAAATATTGTATGAGACCTCTACTGTAAAAACTCATGAAAAAGTTTACACACAAAAAGAAACAATCTTTGTTGGTTACAAGGGATGGGAGCGGTGGGAGGGGGAAACTAAATAGACAATTGAGAAGTCGTAACTTTGGTGAAGGGTAAGACAGTGCACAGTACTGGGGAAGCCAGCACAACTTGTACAAGGAAAGGTCATGGACGCTCCGTAGACACATCCAAACTCCCTGAGGGACTGAATTGCTGGGTGGAGGGCTATGGGGACCATGCTCTCTGGGAACATCTAGCTCAATTGGAATAACAGTTTATAAAGACAATGTTCTGCATTCTACCTTGGTGAGTAGCATCTGGGGTCTTAAAAGCCTGTGATCAGCCATCTAACATACTCCACTGCTCTCACACCTTGGGAGCAAGGGAGAATGAAGAAAACAGGATACAAGGAAAATATTAGTCCAAAGGACTAATGGACCACAACTACCAACTCCTCCACCAGACAGAGTCCAGTACAGCTAGATGGTGTCAGGCTACCATCACTGACTGCTCTGACCAGGATCACAACAGAGAGTCCTGGACAGAGCTGGAGAAGGATGTAGAACAATATTCTAACACCAAAGAAAAGACCAGATTTACTGGCCTGACAGAAACTGGAGAAGCCCTGAGAGTACAGCCGCCAGACACCATTTCAGCTCAGCGGTGAAGTCACTCCTGGGGTTCAACGTTCAGCTAGGGATCGGACAGCCCCATAAAACAAAACAGGACTAATGAGGCACAGCAGTCCAGGGTCAAGCACTAGAAGGCAGGAGGGGACAGGAAAGCTGGTGATAGGGAACCCATGGTTGAGAAAGGACAGTGTTGACATGTCATGGGGTTGTTAACCATTGTCATAGGGCAATGTGCGCACTACCTGTTTAATGAGAAACTCTTCTGTTCCCTAAACCTTCATCTAAAGTACCAAAAAAAAGAATTATCTATGTGAGATCAAATTGACAACAGCAACTCAAAAGGTTTGATGGGAAGTCTAGGGGGTAGTAAGTTGAAGATAATGGTTATGGAAGAATTTGGAAAAGGGTAGTGAAAATAACAGCACAACTGGAAGAACGTAATCAATGTCACTGAATAGTACATGTAGAAATTTTTGAAATGGTGTATCTTTGGCTGTGTATATTTTCACCAAAAAAGAAGAAAAAGTCCTCCAAGGTCGAGAAGGGAGAGGGTTGACATGTTGTAAGTTTGTTAACCGATGTCATAAAACAATATGCCTACTGACTGTGTAATGAGAAACTATTTATTTGTTCTGTAAACTTTCATCTAAAGTACAATAAAAAAAATTTTTTTAAAAATCCCTATGATCCTAAGAAACATTAATGTTTCAATGTATTTACCTACACTCTTTATGTATATATATAGAGAACCGTGGATCCTTAAGTAATTTTCATTAATATGGCATCAACATTTGTCATGATATCTTTGTATTATCATAAGGGGAATCACTTACCCCGCCTCCCCAACCCCCCCACGAATGTCCTACCTTGGGCAATTTCTTATGTATCCAGAAGTAAATTTATGCCATTCTTGCCACTCCTTCACTTTTTCATAAGAGAGGGAGGACTGACGTCACTGTGAGTTTGGGAGATGGAATTAAGTATAGTTTAGTCCTTCCCTTCACTTTTTGGATCTGCTTGTCTGAAGTATGTCTGTATTCTTTTCTACCCCTACTTCCACAGGACTAGCACTTCTGTGTAAGGCTTCCTGATCCACCTCCTAGAGACAGGTTTGGGTGTTCATTTATCTTTCTATTCTCTATTATATCAGCATGTTCTAAGCAGTGTATGTCCTTCAGATACAAGTCGTACAAAAACCACAGTAGAATAGAGGTGGGAGTGGCAAGAAAACTGCATATTACTATTTATCTGAGTCACATATGTTGTTCCATCTTTACCAATTTCTATCTGTATTATTCCTTTCTCAATAGCTCACTTGACTGTGGATTCAAAAAAGAAGATGGATGATGATTTTCTTTAGACCCCAACAAATACTATGACAAAATATGTAAGCATAGACCTTACAGACAACACAAAGGAGATGAGGAAATCAAGACAAAATGGGTAATGTGAGGCTGATATTTCTGATTTTGTACTCTCAAGTTTTAAAATCAAGTTTAGACTATAGTGTTATATTTTTGTTACAGTTTTTTAAAAATTATATGATATATATATATTTCATCAGCTTATAATTACTTAACAGTATAGGTACTATGCATAGTTACTGTCAAACAAACATCATTTTTCTTGTAGCACACTGAAGTAACTATTGAAAGTCAACAGATTAAGTGCTTGCAACACTTAAAAAATGTCCTATGACTTCATCTGTTAATGCTGTGAAATCTAGTTAAGCCAATGTTAGACTATATGGCAGTATCCAGGAAGCATAAACTATTTGGCAGAAGAACAACATGAATAGAATACTCCCTGTACACCTCTACATCCATAATCATGACTACAAAATCAATTTTCATTGATTTACACATAAAATTGCAACATACTCTTCACAAATTGGATAATTGCAGAGTCTAAAACTAAAAAAAAAAAAGTAGACAGAACAATTTTTATTGTAAGTCTCACCTTTTCAAAATATTTGATTTCATACTCCAAGATGATTCCATTGGGGCGATCTGGCTCTTGCCAAGACAAAGATATGCTGTTTTTTGCAATCTTCCCCTTTTTCACATTGGTAACTGGAGAGGGGGCTGCAAAATAGTATAAATAAGGAATAATGTAATTAAAAGAGCCTTGAAATTCCAACTGGATATTTGGTCAGACACCTAATCATTTCAGAAACATTTCTGTTACATATAGAATATAAGCTGGCATCTCTGAAATATCATATAATAAAAATCCAAAACAATTAAAATTTTTTAACCTAGTAACAATAGAACTTTCTTCTTTCAATAGAAATTTTTAAGTATTGTGAAGTATTTACAAATACTTATCAGTTAAACAGTCCTGAACATTTTCTTATAATAAGACCATTGTAACAGAATCTGCAGACAACACCACCCCAGTGTGACCTCAGCAATGTTGTGGGATGGCATCAAGGACACCATGCATGATAGAAGCAAAAGATCATTAAAAAAACAGAAAAGACCAAAATGGATGTCAGAAGACACTCTGAAACTTGCTCTTGAACGTAGAGTAGCAACAGCAAACAGAAGAAATAAGGAAGTAAAAGAATTAAACAGAAGATTCCATAGGGTGGTTTGAGAAAACAAAGGCAGATTTTATAATGAAATGTGCAAAAACCTGGAGTGAAGAAACCAAAAGGTAAGAACACGCTTGGCATTTCTCAAGTTGAAAGGTCTTAAGAAAAAACACAAGCCTCAAGTTGCAATACTGAAGGATTCTATGGGCAAAAAACTGAATGACACAGGAAGCATCAAAAGATGAAAGCAATACACAGAATCACTGTATTAAAAAAAAAATTGTTTGAGGCTCAACCATTCACTGGGTGGCATATGATCAAGAACAGTGGTCCTGAAGGAAAAAGTCCAAGGTGCACTGAAGGCATTGGTGAAAAATAAGATTCCAGGAATTAACAGAAAAACTATTGAGATGCTTCAACAAATGGATGCAAAACTGGCAATGGTCAAGAAATTTGGAAGACAGCTACCAGGTCAAATGATGGAAGAGATTCATATTCATGCCCATTCCAAAGAAAGGTGATCCAATGGAATGTGGAAATTACTTAACAATACTATTAATATTACATGCAAGCAAAATTTTGCTGAAGATAATTAAAAAATGGCTGCAGCTGTACATCAACAGGAAATTGTCAGATATTCAAGCTTGATTCTGAAGAGGCCGTGGAATACGGGATATCATTACTGATGTCTGATAGATCTCGGCTGAAAGCAGAGAATACCAGACAGATGTTTATCTGTGTTTTATTGACCACACAAAGGCATTTGACTGTGTGTATCATAACAAATTGTGGATAACATTGGGAAGAATGGGAATTCCAGAACACTTGCTGTATTTTTACTCAAATAACACGTCTTCTACTTTGGTGGCCAACCACATAAAAATATGGTAATTGTGCTCAAACACAACCTGTATTAAGACCAAGAGGCAGTCATTCAAACAGAACAAGGGGATACAGTATGGTTTAAAATTGAAACCTTATTTATTCAATCTGTATGCTGAGAAAATATTCCCAGAATCAGGGTTATATGAAGAAGAACGGAGCATCAGGATAGAAAGACTAACTAATAACCTGCAATATGCAGATGACTCAACCTTGCTTGCTGAAAGTGAAGAGTACTTGAATCATTTACTGATGAATATCAAGGACTACAGCCTTCAGTATGGATTACAGCTCAACATAAAACAAAAATCCTCAAAACTGGACCAATAAGCAATGTCATGATAAATGGAGAAAAAATTGAAGTTGTGAAGGATTTCATTTTACTTGGATCAATGATCAACACCAGTGGAAACTGCAGTAAAGAAATCATTGGGCAATTCTTTTGCAAAAGACCCCTTTCAAGTGTTAAAAAAGCAAAGAGGTCACTTTGAGGACTAAGGTGTGCCTGACCAGATCCATGGTGTTTTCAATAGCCTCGTATGCATGTGAAAGCTGGACAATTAGAAAGGAGACTTCATCCTGGACACACTATCAGGAGGGACAAATCCCTGGAGAAGGACATCATGCTTGATAAGTGGAGGGTCAGCGAAAATGAGGAAGATCCTCAATGAGATGGATTGACACAGTAGCTGTAACAATAGGCTGAAACATAGCAATAAATGTGAGGATGATGCAGGACCAGAAAATTATTTGTTCTATTGTACCTAGGGTCATTATGAGTTGGAACCGATACGATGGCACCTAACAACAACAACAGAATCTGAAGTCTGTGTTTTTTCCTAAAGCTTGGAAAAACATAAATTATCTTACATTTTTACAGATTAAAGGTATTCTTGATGACATTGTGTATCCTCTATATTTGTTAATTTATAGATTTTGTGTAATATATCCCATTATGACTAAAGATGCAGGATGTCGATATCATCAAATTTCCATAATATTAAGGGTATTTTTTTATAATTTATTGTTGTTCTAATCATGTAGGTGCTGTAATCATCTATAAATTCACATATTTTTTATAGTGATGAGTTTTCCTTAAAAAAACCTGCTATTAAACATGTGGAATATCTTGAAATCTATAGTATGTTTCCCCATTTACATCCCCCCAAACATTTAATTAGAAGTTACAATCACTTCTGGTGCTCATAGATATGTGCCTTGTTATTGTTTTTAGGTGCCCTTGAGTCATTTACAACTCATAAGGACCCTATGTACAACAGAACAAAACACTGCTCTGTCCTGTGCCATCCTCACAATTATTGCTATGGTTGAGTTCATAGCTGCAGTCACTGTGTCAATTCAACTTGTTGAGGGTCTTCCTCTTTTTTGCTGACCCTCTTTTTTGCCAGGCATCATGTTCCTCTTCAGGGATTGGTGTCTCCTGATAACATGTCCAACATATGTGAGAGGAAGTCTCACCATCTGTCATGGGTTGAATTGTGTCCCCCCAAAATATCTGTCAACTTGTGGGTGATGATTCCCAGTATTTTATGATTGTGTACCATTTTGTAAATCTGATGTGATTTCCTTACGTGTTGTAAACTCTATCACTATGATGAGGTTATACCGATGAGGCTTACAAGATTAGATAGTGTCTTAATCCAGTCTCTTTTGAGATATAAAAGAGAGAAGCGAGCAGAGACACATGGGAACCTCATACCACCAAGAAGGCAGTGCCGGGAGCAGAGCATGTCCTTTAGACATGACATTCTTGCGCTGAGATGCTCACAGACCAAAGGGAGGCTGATGCATTACAAGGACCTCCCTCCAGAGCCCACAGAGAAAGAAAGCATTCTCCTGGAGCTGATGCCTGAATTTGGACTTGTAGCCTACTGGATTGTGAGAGAATAAAATTCTCTTTGGTGAAGCTACCTGCTTGTGGTATTTCCATTATAGCAGCACGAGATGACTAAGACACCATCCTTGTTTCTAAGGAGCATTCTGGCATACTTCTTCCAAGACAGATTAGTCCATTCTTCTGGCTGTCCATGGTATATCCAATATTCTTTGCCACCACCACAATTCAAAGGCATCAATTCTTCCTCGGTCTTCATTATTCATTGTCCAACTTTTGCATGCATATGAGGCGACTGAAAATATCATGGCTTGGGCCAGGCCCACCTTAGTCCTGAAAGTGACATATTGCTTTTTTTACCACTTGAAAGAGGTCTTTTGCAGCAGCTTTGTCCAATGCAAGACTTCATTTGATTTCTTGATTGTTGCTTTCATGGGTGTTAATTGTTGATCCAAGTAAGATGAAATCTTTGATGACTTCAAATTTTTCCGTTTATCATAATGTTGTTTTTTGGTTCAGTTATGAGGACTTTTGCTTTCTTTATGTTGAGGTGTAATCCATACTGAACTCTATGGTCTTTGATCTTCATCAGTAATTGCTTTAACTCTTCTTCACTTTCAGCAAACAAGTTTGTGTCATCTGCATATCTATCATGGTTTGTCTTATGTTTTTTTATAAAAGCTAAAAACTGCTGAAGTAAAGGGCATATTGCTGTTGTTAGGTGCCATGAAGTCAGTTCTGACTCATAGCGACCCTATGTACAACAGAATGAAACACTGCCTGGTCCTATGCCATTCTCACAATTGTTAAGCTTGAGCCCATTGTTGCAACCACTGTGTTAATCCCTCTTGTTGAGGGTCTTCCTTTTTTTCACTGAACCTCTACTTTACCAAACATGATGTCCTTCTCCAGGGACTGATCCCTTCCGATAACATATCCAAAGTACGTGAGACATACTCTCACCATCCTTGCTTCTAAGGAACATTCTTGCTGTACTTTTCCCAAGACACATTTGTTAGTTCTTTTGCAGTCCATGCATAAGGAAGACCAAAGAAGAACTGGTGCCTTTTAATTGTGTTATTGGCAAAGAATATTGAATATATCATGGACTGCATCTCTTCTTACCTCAGCATTGCCTTTGTTCCTTCAGTGCTTTATTTTCCTCCTTAGCTTCTTGCATCTTATACCATCTGACATGCTATCTATCTTAATTATATGTTTCTTTTTTATTCTCCCAACTACAGTCTAAGTTTTATGAGGACAGGAATATTGTTTACTATGTTCACTGTTGAATCCCTAGCATTTAGAATAGTGCCTGGGACAGAAACCAAACATTCAATATATATGTATGGAACAAATGTTTAGTAGTAAAAATTCAAGTTAATAGACACAAAACCTTTAGTTTTAAAAATTTTTTGTCATGACAATAAATTCAAGTATGAAACTCAGGGTGAAGTGTTTTCGTCAATGAAATTCAAATACATAGAATTAGGCATAATGTATAAAAGAGTAATATAGGTATACTGTCTAGTGCTATATATACTCATTGTGGAATTATAATGTCTTGGTGCTATAATGTGTATTTTCATTATATAATTTCAGATCTTGATGATATTCGAGTTCAAATGATGCACATTTTCAACCTTGCTTTGTTCCGTTAAACATGTCCAGTTCTACAAAGTTTTCTGGAATATTATAGAATACATAGTGTGCATATAAAGCCAAAATTGTCTAAAAATAGGTTTGAAATTACAGTTGGTTTTCTTCCTTAGACACTGTAATTGATAGTTCTTAACAGTCACATTAGCATATGTTCAAAATACCTTTTGATTTTGCAATGAGGGAAGAGTCACGCCATATTCTGCATTGTGGATAAAGCATCTAAAAGACGTGGTGACATAAAATAGTAAGCTATGGGCTCCCTAGTTCATCACAGTGTTTGTGGCAAAATAGCGAGTTTATTGAAGCAGAAGCAGTAACAGAGGATTAAGGATGACAGTCAACCACTTTTATCTTTTGGAGGAAGCCTGGAGGATAACTTTATTGCCATTATTTTTCATTAATAGGCTTATTTGTTTATGTACTTTGTTCAGACATTTATATAAATTATAAATTTATGCAATTATAAATTATCTTGAACTATTAATTACACTCACTTTTCCCATTACTGCTACATATCAACTGCATTATGTATAAGTGAAGATCTCTATAAAAATAAATATTCAACACTCTTCTTTTGCTTTACTTCATTGCAAACATCCTCTTAGATTGATGCATTTTGTTCAGATAGGTATCAGTTTTAATTTAATAAATTGATGACTTTGCCACTTTTAAATTCAGAGATTACATTTAAGGCCCAAGCTCCATGAAGTCAGAGGCTGATCTGGTTTAGTTCACCGCTGTATGTCCAGAACCAAAAAAACTACATGGCATATAGAAAATACATATCTGTTGAATGAATAAATGGGAAATACATATGTTATCACGTGTCATTCAGAACTGAGTTTGTGTCACTGTAGGTGCACATACAAGAATGTTGGGGATTGATGCTCTGTTTTAAAATTTAATCAGCTATTAAAAAAAATTGAACCATTTCAAAGTGAAGCTATCATATAAATGTTAATACAGACATAATCAGTTTGAAGTGGAATATTTTGTTTACTTGTACACATAAAAATTAAACATTAATCAGTTAGATTTCAAAGTTTGCTTTGTTTAACAAGCATCATTTTATTCCAAACTCAGAATTCTCAAAGGCTATAGATTATTATTTAAAATAATGGATGAGAATTGGGGGAGAAGACCACTTCTGAGCTCAAAGGAGTTTAGGAATAATTTCCTCTGTGGCAAGACCTTCTTTACATCATTTGAGTAAAGCTGATGGAAGTGGGGACACTGACAGCTACCAGGAACAAAATAATGATGAATAAATTATTTGACAAGTTTTTTACACACATTAACATAACTATAATCAGATTTGTCAGCATCAAGGGGCATGTTCAATTTATCTTATTCGCCTCCCTCGCTGATATCTTTTTTCAGTCTTTTTCCACTCACATTTTTATTTTAGTAAGGTTGGTACCAAAACTAGAATGATTATTTAGAATATTTCCACCTCATAAAACCATATCAAATTATAAAGCTATTACTTACCCTGTGTAAAAACAAAAACAAACAAAAAAAAAAGATAAATAAATTTGTGAAGAGAAACAAATAATTTTAGCAAATTCTGAGCACTAGGTTTTGGATATATGGAAATATTTCAAATTCCTATTTTTGTATCAGAGCTCACCTTTGAGCATCGATTTAATAAGCAAGATACTGAACCTTTAGTCTAATAACAGTTCCTGTCATGGACTAATTTTTTGTTTAAAATTGTTTAATAAAATTTTTAATTTGGAATAGTTTTACATTTACAAAACAATTACAAAGACAGTACAGTGAGTTGTCATATACTTCACACCTAGTGGGATATCACTTATTATTAACTTCTTACATTAGTATGGTGTATCTGTTGCAATTAATGAACTAATATTGATACATTATTACCTTAGTTATTAACCTAATGTCCTTTTCCCTTTGTAACAGTCCATCTGGGATACACTACATTTAGTCAGCATGTCTCCTTAGGCTCCTCTTGGCTGTGATAATTCCTCAGACTTTTGTGTTTTTTTGACCTTGATGGTTTTGAGAAGTACAGGTCAGTTAGTTTGTAGACTTTCTCTCAATAGGGATTTGTTTGATGTTCTTCTCATCATTAGACTAGGGTTTTGAGTTTTTGGAAAGAAGAACAAAGAAATAAAATGCTATTCCCATCATATCATATCAATGGTAACATTCTGTCAACATAAATTATCACTGTTGAGTTTATCCTGATCACCTAGCTTAGGTAGTGTTTTTCAGGTTTCCCCACTGTAAAATTACTCTACCCTCCTCTCCTTTCCATATTATACTCCTTGGAAGAAAGTCACTTTGTGCTGCCCACACTAAAAAGTGGGAAGTTATGCCCCAGCTCTTTGAGGGAGAAGCAAATCTACACACATTATTTGGAATTCTGCAAGAAAGACTTGGTCTACCTGCTTACATTTATTTATTTATTTAATCCTTTATTTAGATTAGTATGGACTCATGGATTTAAAAAAAAAATACTTTGGTTTATAATGCAATACTACTTTATCTTGCTGCTCAAATTGTTCCAGAGGGCCATGGGAGCTCTTTCAATTAGCTACTCTGTCTCCTTGACATATACCCATTATTGTGTGTGTCTGTGAGTGTGTGTTGGGGGGGGGCATTTCATTACTTTACGGCACTATATGCTCAGATACTATAGGCTCATTTTGCATATTTCTTGCCCCAGTCCTAGAATAATCATTTCTCCAAGGAACCCTGGTTTCTTTAACTGGAGAATGGTATTAGAAACTGAGATCTGTGCACTAGGTTTGGTCCTTGCTACTACTGTGATGTTGCTTCTAGGCCTTCTCAGCTGACGGAGCAAGAGAATAAATGTAAGTATATGTATATATGTATATATATATATATATATATATATATATATATAAAACCCACTGCTGTCAAGTTGACTCTGACTCTCAGCGACCCTATAGGACAGAGTAGAACTGCCCCATAGGGTTTCCGAAAAGAAGCTGGTAGATTCGAACTGCCAACCTTTTGGTTATCAGCCGTAGCTCTTTTCCACTACACTACCAAGGCTCCATACACACACATACACACACACAAGCATCTCTATCTTAGATGTATATGTAAGCTTCTATATCTTAGATCTATAGCTAAATATGAGTTCTTACTAATGTCTCTAATTCTAACCAATAACTGCATATATCATACTAGCTTCCTCACTTTACTTATCATTAACCTCCCACTTCAACAGTGAAAAGCTTTGCTCCTACCATCTGTTATACCTTTACTTAACTGATGAATTCCAGTATACATGCATAGTGGTTTCATAATTGTTAACCCATGTCTGTTTGACTTTTAAATAATGATATAAGGTGGAAATCTCTCACATCTCAATGCCACAAGCAATGATATACAAAACCCTGTCATCAGCTATAAAAAGCAACATGTCCTCCTAATCATTAAAATCTAGAAAACTTGTATAATGCACAGTTGCAGAAAATAGGAAGGGGTGCTATTTAAATTTAAATTTAAAATAAGACAGAATTGGCTTCAAATCCTTAGGTAGCTAGTCACTTTTTAGCTGTGTGACCCTAAGTTACTTAACCTCTCTGAATGTGCATTTTTATCTTTAAAGTGGGAACAATAGTACCAAACTTATCATCTTTTTGTAAGGTTGGAATATGATTCTGTATGTACAGTGCCAGACAAAGGGTGAGTGCAAAATAAGTAATATTTGTAATAAAAAAATGGCAAAATTTTAGAAATTAAGAAAATTTCAATAATACTTTTAATAATACCAGCTAACTCTATTAAAATAATATTACAATGCTTCTGTATAACTCCTTAATCCTTTTATCCTTCATTAGTTAAACTATTTATAGCCTCTTCTCTAAACTTGGTCCTATTCTAAATGCTGGGTAATATCAAAATGCAAAGTACCTAACCAGATGAGATTTTTTTTTTTATATGTGTACTGGATTTCACAACTCTGCTTAAGAAATAGTTGTAGGTGAATTTCCTTGATCATCATAGAATTTTTTAATGGCCTAAATGTGCTGAACTTTTAAGTGTTAATTAAATGACCAAGTAAGAGTTCACGTAGTGTAGGATCATGTCTATCTCATTTTTTAAAATGAATATGAAGAAAACGTGAACCTTAACTCCGTTAAATGGGTAAGAAATGATTATTCATCAGTCTCTATACCCAATGCAGTTTTGAAGACAAAAATAAATTACAGATAGACTCAGACATTGGTTATTTGTATTTAAAAACTGAGCAAATATATCTCAATGCATTTGATGTATTGATCTATATTTTTTCTTAACATTTTGAGAAAAGTATATGACAAATTTTAAAATCCTTTCAGTCTGTGGCAGCCCATGAATGCATTAAAATTTCCTCATATAACACTTCCTTTTCTTTACTACAGAAGTGCCTCCACATGACTCATGCATTAATTCATTTACACAAAAGATTTTTTCATGCATTAATTACATGTATCTTATATTAGATTTCTATAGGTCAAAATTTGACTAAAGAGTCTATTGGTATCTGCCGGCCAAAACCTACTGTTTCTCTCTGCCATGCCCAATTTATCATACTTAGGTGCTTTACTAATCTGTATTTTTAAGGAAATACTGTAGTCTTCTCTCCAGTAAATTCTGACTCAGTATGTCACTTGGGGCCAATTATTCTGTGTTTTTAGTAAGTATTCCAGTTGAGTCATTTTATCAGGGAAATTTAAGAAATAAATATTGGAGGAAAATCACACTGGAATTAGTTATTCTTTTCACAAAATTATGTAAATTCAGAAACTTCAGACTTGTAGCTAGAGGAGCTGGATTAGTATTGGCCTTTTGTGAGTTGCTGCTATCTTGAAACTTTTACTCAGTGTCATTGCCTATTATCTTGTCTCTGTTACCACGTTTGCCTTTTTTCCATTTAGAGATTATTTCCTGTTATGAGATGTAATATTTTCCTGAACTTCAAGAACTTTTTGATAAACTGGTTTGTCTGTACATTCACACATAATTTGGTTTACTCCAACCAGACTATAATCTCCATAAAATTAGAAAATTTGTATTATGTTCACTATCATCTACTGAATCCTTAGATCAATTCTGGATGATGTGAAATGCTTAAAAAACTTTGTTAAGTAAAGGGATGAATCGACATACGATCTACTTTCTGTTACTACAGATTTCTTTGCATTTTCTAGCGTCCTATATCATACAGGTTGCAGTCTTTTTTGGATGAATTACTGAGGGACATGAGGAAAATTTTTAGAGTGATGGGTATGTTCACTATCTTGAAAGTGGTGAGGTTTCACAAACATAGACATATTAAATTTTATACTTTATGGGAAGTTTATTGAATATAAATTATACACCAAAAATACTGCTAAATTTGTGTGTGTGTGTTTATATAACAACTTCTTATAATTCTACTACTCCCTCCCTTCTCCAAGACACTATGGTCTTTCTCCTAACTGGAATCCCTCTTTCAAATCTCCTATGCCTTCAGTCATTTTTTGTAGGAACAACTAGTGTATTAACATTATAATCTGATTATTTCACTGCCTGAAATCTGCCATGGTTTATCCTCTGCCTAATTTTCTAACCTCATCTCCTTTAGTCTCATTTGTTCCCTTCCAGCCACGATGACCTTCTTTCTGTTCTTCAAACACTCCAAGCTTGTCCTGCCTCAGGACTTTTGTATTTGCAGTTCTGTGTTTAGAATGTTCTTCCTCCTGATATTCACATACATTGTTCTTCACTTTACAGATATCTTTTAAAAACATGTCACATTTTCAGAAAGACCTTCCCTCACCAATCTACTATTCTATAATTCTTTATTTTTCTTCATAATAACATTACCTGAAATTATATGTTTATTTCTTTACTTATCTTGCATCCATTTTTACTACAGGACTATAGCCTCTGTGGTAGAAAGAACTTTCACTATTTTATTCACAGTTAAATCTCATGTTCCTTGAAAATTTCAGAACATAGAATGAAACTTAATTTTTGTTTTATGCATGGGTTAATTATTTTTCTAGACATTAAACCAAATAAAGGATATATAAGACCTGATGGTATATTTCAGCTGTCTACTATCTAAGGAGAACCAAAATATATTTGTAAGTAATAAAGATTCAAGATGAAGGGACAGCTGCCATAGAAATTTGTTCTGATTCATATGATATCAGTTTAGTAACCTGTCCATATTCAAGACCTTGCTCCAAATCCCTCATTGTAGTTTCTAGGTGCTCAGCTTGCACCATCCACATGCTTTCACATTAACACACTTGCCTTTTGGTCTTGGTACTGCACAGTATAGGTATTACTTGCTCAATTCTGTGCCTGAATATGACAGGGAATTAAAAAAAAACAAAAACTTAACAATGTTGCTGAACGATGTCAGGAAATTGAGAGACATTGTAGGGCAAAGAATAAACACTAAACTGGAAGCCAAGTAACTTTTAGTCAATATAGTCTATTATATGAATAATCTTGTAGATTAGTAGTTTAGTAACTAAGAAGTAAGTACAGAAATTCCAGACACATTGTATTTTGAAAAAATGCAAAACTTAAATGCAACCAATTTACCATTAGCTTTTTTTTCTAAGATGACACAGCATTTAAATTAGCATAGTGAATATACATAGAAACATTTTCTAAATGTGTCTATATATCTGCTTATTCACACCAATCAAATTAATATGACAGTTTGCCATCTCTCAACCAGAAATAAAAAATAGTGTGCCCAAAGCCTTCCCCAAACAATGGACAAAATGTGGATTAGTTAGAAAAGTGAAAAAAGTAATAATATTAAACATCTTACTTTTGGGAAAATATTTTTGTTTGAATTTGTTTTTATAGGTTAGCTATAACTAAATATTTTAATGGATTTAATAAAAATCCTATTTGGGTCAATATTTCTTTATTGCTTATGTAGACTGAAACAGATCATTTAAAATTAGTGGCTATTTTGTTTTCCTGTAGACTTGGAACCTTTGCCTTTGAATTATACCATACTTTTAAAGCACAATATAAATGAAAGATTTAAAGGTATAGCAAGCTATAAAAAAGTTTACTTAAAATCAATTTTAATGAAATCATATGAAAATGTTTTAAATAAATTAATGAGAAATATCATGATGGTAAAATAAAAGAGAAAGGAATGTCACCAATATTAAGTAGCCCAGAAAATAGTAAAATGTCTAAACCACTCACCATGACAAACTATCAGTATATCCTCACCTATCCTCATACATGAGCAAATATTTTAAATTGTGTGTTTAAGAGAATTTTCCCTGTAATCAGCCTTTCAGCTTATTTGGTGTGGCAGAAAACACGATTTTTTTTTTTTTTTTGGTCCCACTATTTGTATAGCATCCATATTTGTTCAAGAAAATATAATCATCTAAATTACATTCTGATTTTAAATTCTCTCACCAATTTTGGTTCTTTATATGATTTTAAAACAAGTATTTAAAAAAAAATTGATCCCAAGGTAGAAAACAAAATAGTATTGATCACATATTTTATTTATATGGTAGTGTGCTTGGTGACAAATATGAGGCAGGAATAAGGAGTTAATTATCTGGTTTCCCTCAGAACTTCCCATATAAGTTTTGAGTGAAGAGCACTCACTCAAATATAACAAACTGACTTAGAAGCAACTGTAGAAGTAAAAGTTAAGAATGTCTGTATTTTAAAAAACACTTATTTGCTGAGCTCTATTTATCCTGGAATATCTTTTATTTTTTCTGTTTTTAATATGAAGCTATTTAAAAATTTCCTTATGATTCTGCTTTTGCATTGGTACCATCTGTTAAACAGTAATTTCCCTGTGGTTTGCATCCTTTCTACTTTCATCATTAGGGAGGGAAATCACAAGCATACTTTGAGCTCTCCCCAAAATACCAAAATACAATCATACCGCCTTTAGAACAAATCATTTAATATATGCAAAGCATTTAGAGCAGTGCCTGAAACAGGAGGTACTATTTAAGTGATAGCTAATGTCATTGTTGCTGTTGTTGTTGTTATTAGATATAATATGCAGAAAATAATTTTTGAACAATTAGCCAAGGTTTGGACAGATGTTTACATGTGTGTACATATGTATACGTGTATTTGGTAGCTTAAAGAAATATAAGTGTAGATAAATCCTCATCTACAGTAAAACCTGGGAAAGCCAGAACCTGTGTAAGGTGGAAACCTGTCAGAGAAGGAAAACGCAAATATTTCACTAAAAGGAGCAATAGAAAAATGCCAAGACTGCACCTTGTCAAAGGCAGAAAACTTGCGAGACCCAGAAAACAAAGCAATCCTGTCAAGTTCCAGCTCTCACTGCATATCTATACCTCATATATCCAACATCCATCTAGAAAGAGATAGACAGAGAAAGACAAAACAGAAAGAGACAGATATGTGTATGTGTTATTGCTGTTTTACTGAAACTACTTCTAATGATTGTTGTGGTTGTTATTACTTGCCGTCCTCACGTATAACAGAACAAAACTTTGCCTGGTCCTGTGCCATCTTTATGATTGTTGGTATGTTTGAGTTCATTGTTGTGGCTATTGTGTGAATCCATCTCATTGATGGTTTTCCTTGTTTTTGCTAACCCTTTACCAAATATATGATTATTCCGCTATACTTGTTTTAGAATACACATCTATCATCTGAATGTAAGAAAATGAGTACCTAGATATGTTAAAATAAATGAGTATTGCAGTTGCTAAATTATCTTACAAACATATCTGAAATTGTTAAATAGGGAAAGTAAGGCAGACATTTTATAATACATTTGCACACACTGGTGAATATATTACAATATGTATTACATATTTTATAAGAGATATATATGTATATGTATATATATAATGTTGTCATTTGATACCGTTGAACCAAGAAAAATATAGCTACAGAGAATTCGCAACACACCTGCTACCCATGGACTCTTCTAAAGAAAGAAGGTATTTTAGAAGTTTCATTCTCAAATAAAAATTCAATCTGTTCATTCAGACAAAACCTACACTCATGCCATCTTAAAAGCCTGCAACTGGATCTTTTGATATATGATCTCAGTGAAGTTTCGAAAAGACTGTTCCACAAAGACTTGGCTGTAAATGTCAGTAGTTCTAGGGAGATGATATCCTTTTAATAAAAAGAACCTAAGAACTGAAATGTTCCATTAAGTGTAGTTTGGTTTTATTAAAGACTTGAAAGTCACAAAGTATTGAAAATTAACTGTTTTCAGCAGGAAACTAAGGCAAATTAATTGCAAAGAAAAATTTTGACATGATAAGATTAATAGTATTAAGCCTATGCTTTAAATAATGTTTTGAAGTCATACTCATAATGATGTTAATTTTTAAAATAAAACTGTGATTAAAAATAGAGAACTATATCACTGACTTCTATACTCACTATTCTCTAAAACAACCAATACAACAACAATACAAACAACAATACAAATTATAAAAACAAATACTAAATGCAACAAGGTATAAAATGACAGGATGCCTCTTTCTGGATAACAACATTAATCCCACAACAAATAAATTACTGTACATTTTCTTTTCTTCATTTATTACTAGCCCTGGTGGCACAGTGGTTAAGTGTTAGGCTGCTAACCAAAAGGTTGGTAGTTCAAATCCACCAGCTGCTCCTTGGAAACCCTATGCGGCAGTTCTGTTTTATAGGGTCACTATGAGTTGGAATCGGCTTGACAGCAATGGCTTTTTTATTCATCAATAGATTTTTTTTAATGCCCAAAGTGGCCTTAGTGTCAGCAAGTATTTCGTCTTAAAAACCATTATATATATTTTCTAAGAAATGGAATTTTAACAATTTTTACAGTAACCTTTTAAAATCAAATGAGATTATATCTAGCAAATAATAAGGCAATCTGGAAAACTTTAAGAACCTAGTAGATATTATTTATATTATTTTCAGGGAACATAGTCCCATATATAATTTTCAATATTGGTAATCAATATTTAACCTCAATTATGGGTGTTACAGTTAGTTTTAACAGTGAATAAATAATAATTAGGTCAGCAAACACACTCCAATAACTCCTGTTCTTTTTAAAAGAAAAAATTAATCTCCCTTAAAAAGTCCATATTATATAAGGCCTTGTTAAACACAGAATAAGCTACTATCAGTAACAAAAATTACAAAAAAAGCAACTTTTCGTTCTATAACTATTTTAAGATTTTCAGCAACCTAAACTTTTCTGATCTAGCATGTTTAGAAATATAACAAATACATCGTAGAGACAATCCATTTTAGCTTTTCTCACTTCCCATTGGTCTTAACCTTCTATAGTTACATAAGCAATGGGAAGTTTATACTAAAGATATCATTTATCTTTTGACTGTTAAATAATCAGGTAAGTTTCTAGTATGCCATTAAAATTCAAGGCCATCACATCTTCTATCCCTAGATATATTCTCTAGGAAGCTATGTGCCAAGATATATTAAAATATGAAGTTGTGCCAGTAGAAACAAAAAAATTAAACTTTATGGTTACAGAATAACCAGGGAGATGCAATAGTATTTATCAGCTGCTCTCATAAACTTTCCAATCACAATATCTTCAAACAGTATAATTCCTACAGCAACACAACGGGCTGTAACCAGAGCAAATACAAGATTAATGATTATAGCTAGTGAGTCAACATTTTAAAGTCAAGAAGAAAGTCAAGTCACAACATTCTGTTCCAAACCACTAATGTTATCAGATATTTAAGTCATCATCTCTTTCCATGGTACTAATTTTAGTGAATTAAACTCCCTATTCTCAGGTTGTGGGAAGTCTCAGTCAATGCTCAAGTTGCATATACCGCCATTTTCCACTTAACGTAATCACACAAAGAAGTTTCTAAAGGCATCAATCAGGAGTTCAAATGGCATAAGGTCTGGATTTTTGTGCCACTGGAACAGTAGTTTGAGTTCATATTCATCAAAAATGGAAACAAAAAAAAGTAATACATAACCCTGGCTGTAAAATGTACAAGATGCATTTTGCATTGGAGAATATGGCAACATTTTAGTTCTCACAAGTCAGATAAAACTGGGTCCGAATTTTACTTTGAGAACTTTTAACAAATTTTGGATAAACGAATGAACAAATGCATGCCTGAATGAATAAATGGAGGAAGGGGTTGTTGTAATTACCCATTGCTGTTGAGTTGATTCTGAGCAGAACTTCCCCATAGTGTTTCTAAGGAGCAGCTGGTGGATTTGAACTGCCAACCTTTCGGTTAGCAGTCTAATGTTTAACTACTGGTGCCACCAGGGCTCCAGTAATTACCTTACCTTTTATATTATTCATATTGAACATTATTTGCTAGACACTTTATATTCCAAGCACTCTATATGTATTAAATCATTCAATCTTCCCAATATCCCTAGGAAATAGCAACTATTATCATTCCCTCCGAGGCTCACAATAGTTAAATAACTTGTCCAAGGTCAGTACAACAGGAATTTGCAAACTTAAAAGGTCTTGCTTCAGAGTTTGTATTCTTAGGCATTCTTCCATAGAATAAGGAAAGAAATAATGTTCTTGTTAAGTGCCGTAGAGTCACTGCCGACTTGTAGCAACCCTACGTACAACAGAATGAAACATTAACTAGTCCTGCGCCATCCTCACAATTACTGCTGTGTTTGAGCCCATTGTTACAGCCACTGTGTCAATCCAACTCACTGAGGGTCTTCCCCTTTTCACTGACACTCTACCTTACAAAGCATGATGCCATTCTCCAGGGACTGGTCCCTCCTGATAACATGTTCAAAGTATATAAGACAAAGTCTAGCCATTCTCCCTTGTAAGGAGCATCCTGACTGCACTTCTTCCAAGACAGATTTGTTCCTTCTTCTCGCAGTCCACGGTATATTCAATATTCTTCACCAACATCATAATGTAAACGCACCAATTCGTCTTTGGCCTTCCTTATTCATTGTCCAGTTTTCGCATGCATATGAGGTGATCGAAAATACTATGGCTTCGGTCAGGCACACCATAGTCCTCGAAAAGACATATTTGCTTTTTAAAACTTTAAAGAGGTCCAATGCAATGCATCATTTGATTTCTTGACTGCTGCTTCTATGGGCATTGATTGTGGATCCAAGTAAAATGAAATCCTTGACAACTTCAATCTTTTCTCTGTTTATCATGATGTTGCTTACTGGTCCAGTTGTGAGGATTTTTGTTTTCTTTATATTGAGGCGTAATCCAAATACACTCAGAAATACTTAGCTTATAATAAAGATTGTATACGAAGCATTCAATTGCACATTGATTGTTTTATCTTAAGGACTGAATACTCAGTGTATCTAATTTTTCTTTTCAATATTTAAACTCAATTGTTTTTGTTCTATCTCTTTAGTTTCTTTCAATTATGGTTAAAAATTAGGCAACTATTTCTGATGATACATACTGTACGTGTTATGTGATACGATTCTCTAAATAATGGTTTGCAAACATTTTATCTATTATTATATATGTTGAAGATAGCATCTAAATGTGTGACATCTCCTTAATATACTTCGGTACAGAAGAAAAATACTGCCGTCAAGTTGATTCTGACTCACAGCGACCCTGTAGAACAGAGTAGAACTGCTCCATAGGGTTAGCAGTTGGTGGATTTGAACTGCTGATGTTTTGGTTAGTAGCTGTAGCATGCCACAGTTCTTAACCCCTGTGCCACCAGGGCCCATTTTGGTACTAAGAAACCTGTAAATTCTCTTATGGAAATAACTCATCTAACTAGCCCCACATTGTTGTGTTTAGTTCTTGCTTCAATTAATATATTATTCATTTTCCTTATTCATTTGCCATTAGTCCATCAGTTACCATTTCCTACTACCACTGGTGTATCTGCCTGGAGCAATCCTTATGTGACTTCTTTTAGAAGAAGCAGGTAAATAAACTTATCATAAAAATTCATAAATTATATATGCATACATAAGTTTATAAATGCATAAATACATATGTAAATATATTTAGTGCTATGTTTTAAGTACTGACAGCTCATAAGTTCTGAAATTGGGATTTGATCCCAGCTGTGTCTGATTCTAAAGATACCCCACTTGCTGCTTCTACAGATAATGAGGTGTTCATTAAAATTAATTTTAAAAAGATGCATTATAGTGTATGCATATACATTATATATGTAATATATATATTACAGATACACTTACAAAGAGCCCAGGAGGAGCAGTAGTTAAAAGTGCTTGGCTGCTAACCAAAAGGTCAGGGTTGGAACCCACCAGCAGCTCTGCAGGAGAAAGATGTGGCAGTCTGCCTCCTTAAAGACGTACAGCCTTGGAAACCCAATGGGTCACTATGAGTAGGCATTAACTTGATGGCAGTGGGTTTTGTATATATGCACATACATATATATGTAGAGAGAGAGAGAGAAGAGAGAGAGAGAGTTTTCATCTACTAATTTCAAAGCTGGAGCCCTGGTGACAAAATGGTTAAGCACATGACTGCTAACCAAAAAGTTAAAGCTTTGAACCCCTCCAGTAGCTCAGTGGGAGGAAGACTTGTTGATCTGCTTCTGTAAATATTACAGCCAAGAAAACCCTATGGAGCAGTTCTACTCTGTCATATGGGGTCACTGTGTGTCAGGATTGACTCGATAGCCCCCAACAACAACAACTTCAAAGCATCATACATAGATTATTAAGTCTCTAACCTGGAGTAAAATAAATAATTAGCAGATACAATTTAAAGGTAAGATTCTGAAACAGATCCTTTTTTGTTAAAAGACAAACAAAAAACACTGCATAGTATTTATATTAAACATAGTTTTCTATTATTTTGCTGAACTTAAACATAGCTTCAATAATATAAACACTTTCCGTAATCTGTAAGAATAGAATTTAAATATAATTGAGTAACAGGGAAAACTCTCTTTCTATGTGTGTGTATGTGTGTATGTATATATATATATATATATATATATATATATATACACACACACATATACATAAAGTAGCCCTAGTTGCACAGTGGTTAAGCACTTGAATGCTTGCTGAAAGATCAGAGGTTCAAACACACCATCTGTTCCAGCAGAAGAAAGATGTGGTAGTCTGCTTCCATAAAGATTACAGGCTTGGGATTCCTATGGGGGCAGTACTATCTTGCCCTATAGGGTCACTATAAGTCAGAATTAACTTGATGACAATGCTATATATATATATATAGATATAGATATAGATATAGATATAGGTATAGATATACATATACATATATATACACATATACATATACACACACACGCATACACACACAATAAAATACTCTAAGGCCAGTCTAATTATTACAGCTCTACTTGGTGAAACAAATCCCTAACCAATGTATTGGCTATTCCCTTAAAATGTACTGTGATAAGATTATTTTGGCCAAAATATAAACAGTCAACTCTTGATTTGTTTCACCCATCCACATTTCAGCAAAGCCTTGTATTAGTTTCCTATTGCTGCTGTTACAAATTATCATAAACTTAATGCCTTAAAATAACACGTTTCTCTCTTACAGGTCTGCAGATCAGAAATCTGAAATCAAGGGGGTTGCAAGAATAAGTTCCCTCTGGAGGCTTTAGGGGAAAATTCATTTTCTTGCCTTTTCCATCTTCTAGAGGCCACTCACATTCCTTGGCTCAGGGCCCCTCCTTTGGTCTTCAAAGTACATCACTCCAAGGTCTGGTTCCATTGTTAGTCTCCTTTTTGTTTAACGCTACTCCCTCCCTCTTATAAGGATCCTTATGATTACACTGGGCCCATCCTGATGATGAAGGATAATCTTCTAACCTCGAATTCCTTAATTTGGTAACATTCACAAAGTCCCTTTTGTTATGTAAGGTAACATAATCACAGGGCTCATTGATTAGTATGTGGACATCTTTGGGTGGTCCAGAATTTAGGTTAGCACATGCATAGATATTCTTACTTTCACCATATTTGTTGTGTTTAATTTATTACTTTCTAGGCCTTGCCTTTTCAACATAATACTAGATTGAGGCAAGAATATTTATGATAGCATCTCTATTATGGAATTGCTAATGCACCTATGAAATGATATTTTAGGTATACATATACAAACACTTTCTGTATGGCTACTTAAACATAGTTAGCACATTACTATCTTATCTATATTCATTCATGCAGGTTCTTTTTTCTTTTTTTTTTTCCTTAGTGATGGATATAATCACGCTTATCTATGAAACCTCATTGCATATTTTTAAAGAAATGCATCTTTTCTTGCTCCACCTCCAAATCACTTCTCTATTCATCACCTATCTTCCACAAAAATTATTGCAATCTTTCATCAACTTTTTTCAAATTCCAATGGAATAAGCTGAAAATTTCCCTTAAATAAAGGCTGCTGCTTCACATAAGGCTTCAGTCCATCTCACTAATAAATTCTAATATTGCAACCAAACTGCTAACTATTTTTTATAAGACCATGAAGCATCCAACCCATGACATGCTCTATTCAGGAAGAATGTATGTAACTTTTTTAGCTTGTTCCAGAAAACGAAAAATACACTGACACAGATTTGTTAAGATATAGTGATTAAAATAATGTAGATAATAAATTAGACAACACAAAAATAAAGATTACTATAGTCTTCACACCAGCTTCCCCAGGTGAAAATTATAGTATATGTATGTAAGGGAATTTAACATTAGCTGCCAATATTACATCTAATAACCACATAAAAGAAGAGAAAATCATCTATAATATCCAGATCTTGGCTAATACTTGGTCATAAACTTTATATACACTCTGGCAAGTTCATGAATGTTTTATTACCACACATTAAACCTCAACTTACTGTCACTGAGAATTTTAGATTTGTGTAATAGGTGTCTGGGATCAGTAAACAATTTGTATCCTCTTACAGGTTTCGGGGCACAGAGTGGACTTAGTTGCATTGATTAGACCACATATATTGACCAAGGATAATATTTCAGCACTTAGAATGAAGAGGTATGCTTGAGGGCACAATAAATAGTCATAATAGCATTTATATGGTATTTTTCATCTTCAAAGACTTTTTAAGTATAGAAGATACTGAGAATTCTATTACAAGCCTTGATGTCGATTTGCATAGCCAACAGGAGGCAGCTGAGTGACTGAGTAGACTGGAGTATGTAAACAGACTCTAGAGATACCCTCAAGAAATTAAGGGTTTATAAGCAAAACACTTATTTTAGATGTCAGGCCATTTTACTACTTCTCACTTCTCAGATAAATGAAGTATTGCAAGGAAGAAAAAAATCCATCCTTAATTGATTAGAAAAATCCTTACATGTGGTAACGTGTCTTGACCATCTCTCTAACTAAATATCTCCATTATTAAAAATTACCTATTGTATAAAATTTTAAATACGATTTTTTCAACTCTCTATGATGTAAACATTTATTATTATGTTGGTATTGAATTAAAAATCTCATTCTCAGCAATGCCAGAAACAGTACTATCCTCAGTGAACAATGGTAACATCTCATGATGAAATAATTGTATACAAGATCAAATTCTTCCTGTGAAGTAGACTATGCTGTTTTTGGTGAGAGTAATTTAATCTGACCTACATTTATAGGAAGTAGGTCAGTGTGATCAGATTCATCTTTTGAAACAGAGTTGTTATGATAAAACAAAATTTTATGCTTCAGTATCCACTATATGAATAATTGCAATTGAAATATTAGTATTCTTCAGAGAGTATATTAATACTTTGGAGAAACGTGTCTATGATTTTGGATCAACTACTCTCATGATCTACTAAAATAATACTACAAATAAGCACTAAAAATGTAACCTAGTCTCTATTGAGATACGGTTTCATGACGCACTTCCATGTTAAATCTAGATCCCTTCTCTCATCTTTTCTTAGAAGGTCCAATGATTATATACTTTGTGGTTAAATAATTCCCAAATAAGATTACTACAGTATTAATGGTCAATCACAAGCGTTTGATAAAACAAGAAAGCTTTAGGCACTGCAAATGTATTAAAAGTTGGCTACTTTGAGACTCATTTGTTTTTGTTTTTCATTTCCCAATATGTACAAATTCTGCAAAAAAAAAAGCATTTTGGATTCAGCAGCACAATGTATATTTTAAAATGCACATGTTTTGTTTTAAACATTCAAATCATCACAAGATGATATCAGTATAAGAATTAACACAACCATAACTAACTTTGGCTACTTGCACGTGAAATTATCTATACATAACTAGATTGCACCTACGGACACTTGGAAAGTATAATGACTCTGTGATCAATTACATAATTGCCGAAGGTTGTTTTCTCCCATAATTGAGTCCTTTCTCCTTTTTATCTTCTCATGAGTAAATGGTACCATGCTTTTGATCTGTATATTTCCATTACAATTACATAGTAGGGGAGCAAAGGAATCTGTTCTTACAGTGTTCACTGCCAGTACTTAATGAATGCTGTGCTAATTTTTATAAGTGTGCCAAAAGAGTGAATGGAGTATTTCATGAATATGTAAACAAGATTAAAAAAATGAAAAAAAAAAAACCCAATAATTTCTAATAGGAAAAACTAAGTGCTATCACTATTATAATTTATTTTATTTTTTACTCTCCCTTTTTACCCATGTTTCACAGAGGTGTTTTTCTGACTCATTCCAGAATCTCAGCTCACAGTATTATTGCAAAGAAAGCAGACAGAGCCATCACACTGAGTTTATAAGTTCTCACAAAGAACCTTTGGCTTCCTGCCAATCATAACCTATGTCTTTTTGTACACAGTGCTCATCCTTCCTTCAAGTGCAGGGAAACCTTTGTATATGGGTCTCAAATGTGTCCATCACAAATATAAAGGCTAGGCAATTGCTTAGTCAATTTATTAAATTTTGGATAATTAATAGTTATAAAAACTTTATTTTATTAGATATTAAAATAGAACTGACCATGTATTACTAGAAGTACCAAGTAAGAATGCACTTTTTGGAAATCCATACTAATTAAGGAAAGGGCAAAGTTTCTGATACAGAAGAAAAATTAGCAATCCCACTGAGTACAAAAGCATTCGTAGGCTTTCATAACGTTCTTTGCAATTATGAAGATTGAATCTATAATCTAGCTTAAGTTCTGCAGAAACATAGTAAAATCAGTAATGCTCACAGTGCCTTGGTTGCTCATTTGTAAAATCGACAGTGCATTTGTCTCAGCTAACTCACAAGTTTACAGGAATTTGATGCCACATAAAATGTTAATTAGAAATACAAAACATCTATATTAAAAATAGAGAACATGCATCACGAATTTACAGATTTAACACTTAATCATTTACTTTTTCTCTCATTTGATATCAATCTCAAAGGCTTCACACTGTATTTTTTAAAATTATCAGAATTGAAATCTTGTTTCAAAATTGAAAACAGTATTTTTTCTATTCATATATTTTATACTGAAATTGTTCCTTAGTTTAATGAAATACACAAAGACTAACAGGTGCCAGGCATTATTTTAATTGCTGAGAAATCAGCAGTGAATAACATTAGCAAGGCCTATGCTTGCTTGAAATTTTCATTTAAAATGATGTTAACTTATTTATAAACCCATTCATTTAACTATTAAGAGGTAACCAAGAAAAGCCTTACCATTACCTCAAAGTGTTACATTGAACTCATTCTGTCTTTTCAATCTGTCTTTGTGAATTACTGCTTCAGTTAAATTGATTAATCAGTTAATCAAGCCCATTCACTTCTTGGATTTATGCATTAAAATACAAATAACAGCGTAAATGTAAATATAAATATACAGACACTGTCTCAGTCATCTAGTGCTGCTCTAACAGGTATACCACAACTGGATGGATTTAGCAAAGACAAGTTTATTCTCTCACAGTCCAGCAGGCCACAAGTCCCAATTCAGGGCATCAGCTCCAGGGGAACACTTTCTCCATCGGCTCCAGAGGAAAGTCCATGTCATCAGTCTTCCTTTGGTCTGGGAGCTTCTCTGCACAGGAACCTCAGGTCCAAAGGACAAGCTCTGCTCCCAGCACTGCTTTCTGGGTGGTATGAGGTTCCCATGTGTCTCTGCTCGCTTCTCTCTTTTATATCTCAAAAGAGATTGCATTAAGACACTGATCTTGTCAACCTCATTAGTATAACCTCACCACAGTGATAGAATTTACAACACCTGAGGAGATCACATATAAATAATCTAATCATAGTGGTAGAGTTTACAACACATAAGGAAATCACACCAGATAGCACAATCATACAATACTAGGAATCATGACCTAGCCAAGTTGCTACACACATTTTTGGGGAGACACAATTCAATCCATGACAGACACATATATATAATCTTTGGAGGACTTGTATTAACAAGTATTTGGATAAAAAATTTAAATAGTTATGACAGGACCAAAATATGAAGGGCTTTGTAAAGTAGACTGAAATTAGATTGTATCACAAGCAAGAAAAGAAATAATTTTTTGAAAAGAGAATGGTATCATGAAAGTGGTATAGTGAGAAGATAGCTCTGCAGAAGTGCGTAGGATGTCTGCGATGCAAAAGCGGTTGGTAGGCCAAACAGGAGATGGCACAAAACCATAAAATCATGACTTATCACAAAGGGAAAAAAAAAATGTAATGGAACCTAATATGTTACTCTGCCATTTTTAAAATGAGCTGTGTTCTTTTTCCAAGTGAATTACAAAGCAATAGTTGCTCAAACTCAAACCTTCCAACCCATCTCACCCCACATCTCTCACTTTTGTTTTAAATAATGAACACCTGGCCAGCTGAAAATCGCAAGGATATCATGCTCTGTCTATCAAGCCAACACATTAAACTGATCACAAATACTTATTGATTCATTTATAATAAGTTTTTTTCCCTAATTTTTCTTTCCCTCTATTACAATGCCACTATAAATTAGGGCCTTTCAATTTTATTAGATAATTTCAACAGCCTCTAAATGAGCTTTTCTTCCTCCACCCTTGTTCAAGCCAGTTATCTTGACACATAAAGGTTTTGACCTTGCCTGAGACTGCACTTCTGGTCTCACCTCCCTTCTTCACTAGCCTACCAGACCCATCCCATGTCAGGTATACAGAATTTCCTGCTAACCACTGATGAATAAGAATACTTAAAAGCCTTGGGTCCAGTAGCAGAAGCAAATCTTACAGCGATATTAAGCAGGCTGGGAAGTGAAAAAGCAAGAATGCCGGCTCAAAAGGCGTCAAGAAAAAGAAGATAAAAGAAATTAAACATAAAGTGTAATTACAAGAGATTATTTATGTGTTCTTATGAAGAAGAAGTGAAGAATCAGAATTACAGTTGCTAAGGATGAAGGAAATAAAAAAATAGTTGAGACAATTTATACTTGAAAATAGTTACAATAGCTAAAACCCATATATAGCTTGTGTAACTCTGTACATAGGCTAGCTAAAAAATACTAAAATTTTTACACATACTAACTTTTATAAAACTCACAACAACCCAGTGAAGCAGATACTCATTATCTCAATTTTACAAATGAAAATACTGAGGTGGACAAGATCCACAAATGTTTAAGTGTCGATCAAACCCAGGCAATTTGGGTTCAGAGTCCACATTTTCAATCATTACATTGCCATGCTCTAGTTAGTATATAGGAGCCCCGATGGTGCAGTGGTTAAAGTACTCCACTGCTAACTGAAGGGTTGCAGTTTGAACTCATCAGCTGCTCCATGGGAGAAAGATGTGGCAGTTTGCTTCTGTAAGGGTTATAGCCTTGGAAACCCTATGGGGAAGTTCTAATCTGTCCTATAGGGTCGCTATGAGTCAGAATCAACTCCAAGGCAGTGGGTAGTTAGTGTAAGGGTTATATCCTAGAAAAGGCAGGAAAATTTGGAATACTTGTATATATTCAGATATTGTAAAAAATATTTTACATTTTTATTGGAAATCCAGATAGTTAGCATTTTAGTATTGATCACATTTATTGTAGGAATTGGGTTAGTTAATGTGGGTTTCATTTGTGTTAAATTTCTAAGAACGATGTGCACAAACTTTGTGGACCTCAAAATGTTTTTCCTATGGGAACTCAAACGTCAGGATCAATCACTGTTTAAAACTTGTAATGGTCTAAGAGTGCTTATCTTACCAGTGCTGGCTGAAAATTCCTTCCTAAATCTGAGCAGAATTACGAAACGCTGACATTAAGTGACATAAAAGCATTTGAGTGAAGAATGAATCAACGATTAACTAACCATAAAGGCAGATAATAGGGTGTTTTAACTAGTTGTCTTAGCAGTTTTACCTGATGATTCACGATCTATTCCAAAAACTACTGTGATTTATTTTAGTAGTTCCAGTCGTATAGTTTATTCTGCATACAATATACCTATGTTTAGTCTATTTTCTTTTATATTTGCATTTACCAAAAGGAAAGCCAAACATTTGGGATTGATTGCATTTAAGTGATTCAGGTAAAATGAATGCAATTAATGGTTTGAAAAAAATGGACAATATTCTTACATTATGAATGTTTCTGTCGTGTATGTAGCTATGGTATTATTAATACTATATTTCACTTATCTTTTCTCAACCTCTATAAATGCCTTTAGGTTTCACTGGTTACTTACATGTTAATTATCAGAAAATACATCATACCTTCAGAACTACTTGCTATTAATATCATGAGATGTTCTGACACGGGCCTTTGAGAAAGTTATAGTAAATATTTATTTTTATATATCTAATGAAAAATTGAATTTTTTGTTCCTTTTTCATTCTTTAAATACTTATTTGAAAATAAGTTATTTCTAACTTCAGAAATGCTACCATTAACATATTTTGAGGTATTCAGAAATAATCAACAATCAATATGAATATTACTGAAAAATTTTACATATTGAACACAAACAATAAAGTATTCTCTGACACTTATTGCTTCATTAAATGATGTCTTTGATAAATGTATGAATAATACTCTAAGAAGGGAATATTGTGATAAAAGAGGTGATTCAGGAAGAGAATCTGAGATTTAGATATATTTTCAAATTTTATACAATATTATTAAAAGACTTTAATAGCCTCTAAATGAGCTTTTCTATGTCTAAATAATTTTACTAATACTTATTGTGAAAGAGTAGGATTATGGAAAAACATTACTCTATTGCTTTATACAATTTGTTATATTTTTCCTAAAACTTTACAATAAATAAAAATACAGGAAGGACTTCATGCTCTTATCAAAAGAGATATAAACTTATTTTCTATTCATTTATAATTTAAGAATAGAACTAAATTAAATAAGCTTACACGTTCTGTGATAGCTCAATGCACATGTCAATTTTTTTTTAAGATTCACAAATGTTAAGGTTCAACACTTCCTGTGGCCAGATCTGCAGCTCCCTCCCTATTAAAACTATTGGATGCCAAAACACATCTCACCAAATCTAGAAAACACATGTAATTCACAAAGATTTATTACTTAGTCAGGCATGCGCAAAACAAGAGAGAGTCTTTCAGGGAGGGAGAGATGCTACCGTGAGAAGGAATGCTGATGTTTGGTTGAAGAGAGAGAGAGAAAGCCTGGTCCTGGAGACATATTATTTATATATCTATTATATATTACTTGTAAAATATATGAAGGGGCATTGGTGGCTCAGTGGTAGAATTTTCACTTTCCATGTGGGAGATGTGAGTTTGATCCCTTGCCAATGCACCTATGCATAGCCACCACCTCAGTGGAGGCTTGCATGTTGATACTATGTTGAAAAGGTTTCATTGGAGCTTCCAGGCTAAAACTAATGTTAGGGAAAAAAATCTGGTGATCTATTTCTAAAAATCAGCCAATGAAAACCCTTCAGATCCCAGTGGTCCCATTTGAAATTGACCACGGGATGGCACAGGACCATGCAGTGTTTTGTTCCCACCATAAATCTTAACGACTCCAAGCAAAACAACTAACAACAATCTCAGGAGCCATTTCTGGTGGCCTGCCCCAGCATGGGCAGGTGATTTGGGGAGGAAGATTAGAGGGATCAGGTAGGGTTTGTGTGTGTGTGTGTGTGTGAGACATATCACAATTAGCAGAAGTAAGACTGAGGCATCTCTTTGTCAGGTCTGTATTCACTGCTCAGTCAAATGCAATTTTGCTGTGACTTATTGCTTCCAAACTAATTTCTCCAAAATTAAATTATCAGAACTAAATTCACTGTATTCTACGCAAAAAAGTTAAAAAATTTTCAAATTGATAATGCTTATCAATACACATGTATATTTATTTTCTAGCAACTACAATTTACCATATAATTTATACCATCAGCAAATTTTAATAATTTAGTATAAAATGAGTGACATAGGATAATGAATTGAAGAAAAACACAAATGGCCAATAAACATGAAAGAAGGACATCACCCATCAGATTAAAGAAATTAAAAATAATCTAAAAACACTCAACATTAAGGATATGAGAAAATCAATACTTCAATACTTTATTTGTAAAACTACAAGCTTTTTGAAAAGTAAGTTGATAGTATTTATTTAAATTTAAAATGTGCATAGTTGCAGGAATTTATGTTTGCCACTCGGTGAGTATATATATAAAATTGTGTTAACTCTAGCATTATTTATAAAAGCGGAAAAAATAGGGGAATGAAAGGAAGGAAGAAAGGAGGGAGGCAGGAAGAGAGGCAAAAGAAGAACAATCTGAATGTCATGGAAGAACAAATTACTGTATATTGTATGAAATACAATAAAGCTATGAAAAAGAACAAAGTATATATAAACACTGACTTGGAAGATTTTGTCCAAAATATTAAGGAAAGAAAAATAAAATATCAGAGAAATAAGTTAGTGGATATAATAACATATTTTGTTCCTAAAAGATTGTATTTGTGTTTTTATAAGCCAAGGAGAAATTTGGAAGCATATCTAGTACTTTGTTAGTAATGATTATGCTAGTGAGAATATGGGGAAGGAAAAGGGAGCCTATTAAACTTACTTTAAATATTTTTGTGTTTCATTTTCATTGTAGTTTTGTAATACTTGTGTAATTTAGAATGAAATAAACAATATTTAGGCATTTAGACAATAGTGGATTGTAAAGATGCCACCCCATAGTTAATCGGCACATAACTCCTTTGCAGTGATCTGTCAGAATTCACAATTCTTAAGTGAATGTAGAATTCAAAGCATAGTTTGTAATGCATAATTGTTGTATTATTGTGTGCCTTCGAGTTGATTCCAACTCATAGTGACCCTATATAACAGAGCAGAACTGCCCCCATAGAGTTTCTTAGACTGAAATCTTTACAGGAGCAGATCGCCAGGTCTTTCCTCCCGCGGAGCCACTGGTAGGTTCAAACTGGTGACCTCTTGCTTAGCAGCCGAGCAGTTAACCATTGAGCCATCAGGGTGCCTCATAATGTATAATACTTGTATGTAGTTTTAACATACTTGAAAATATCTAAACACTTTTCTCCCTTTCGTTTGAATTTGAAAATGCATAAACATCATCTTCCTGGTTATTAGTTCATAATCCTCCCACAAGTATGGTAATAAATGTAATAAACCCTGGGCCCAAATTCTTTACCTAGATTGGTTATTAACCGGACTAAGTGTGTTTTTAGCTTAAATATCAAGTCTTCATTACTGTGTTCTGGATAATTATTTTCTCCCCATCAATGAAATGCTAAACCAAAACCAAAAGAAAGACAGAATTAAACAGAGCAATGATCATAAACACAAAAACATTTTTTATACAGTATGAAATAGCTACAAAAGAATTCACATGGAAAGATTGTGAATTACATGTGGCAGTAAAAAAAAAAAAAAAAAAAAAAAAGGCATTCACACAAGAAAGGGAAATGCAAGGCTGATTGAATTGGGTGCACCAGACCAAGTTGGATTTTGTTCTCCTGAAAGAAGTAATTAAATTATATGGAGATGCATCTTTCTCTCTCATAAATACACACACACACACACAGGCATACACACCCACACACAAAAACAGCAGCAACAACTAAAAATAAATAAAAGAGACCATCCAAGCAGCATGTAGCTACTAACCTAATCTTAATCAAATTTGAACTAAAGCATAGATTGAAATATTTTTTAATCCATCATGAATAGCCTAACACCCCAAAACCAGCCAATATATGTGAGATTTAAAAAATATGATTTGAGTTTGATTTTCATTCTCAATATTGTAGCTCTGCTTTACTAAACAGAACACTATATAAAAATATCATATTTAGACAATTCCAAATACCATTTTGTCCTATATTTTCTCTAAAATTTAATCCAAAGAAAAGACGTATATACATTGCACTGGATGAAATCCTGCCTTAAAATGAGTGATAGATAGCATCACACTCTCAGGGAAGGGGAGAGAACTCATTAACCACTGTGCCACCAGGATTCCAACTTGACAAGCAGGAGTAGGTAATTTAAGATGTATCATATGCTTTGTAAATCACTCCCTAATTCTTGATTCCACTGAATTTTAAAATTATGATGAAATTCATGGTCATTGCTAAATGTAATAAAAGAACTCAGGATCCGAACCCAAAGTAAATAGTTCCATTAATTCTTTCATACTTCTCGTATTTCATTACTTTTATAATAGAAGTTTTCTTTCTTTCATTTGTTATCTATTCATCTATTTCTTATCTACCTATTTATACCTGGAGGCGATAGCAATCTCTATTAAATTTATGAATGTTTTGATAGTTTTATTCCTTTTTTTTTTTATGTGTTTGGTATATGTGTCCATGTGTAGTCTGCCTGGGGAAAAAGCCAATAGCTTTCCTTTGGTTCTCATAGAAATCTTTTATCTTAAAAAAATTCAAAGAAGGGCTGAGAAGTAGATTTGAAACCATGGAAGACAGGATCAGTGGAACTGAAGACAAACACTTGGATACAACTCTGTTTCAGGAAAACTCAGAAAAAAGAACAAAGAAAAATGAAGAGACCCTGAGAGTTATGTGGGACACAATTAAAAGCAAAAACTTACGAGTGATTGGCATACCAGAACAGGGGGAGAAAACAGAAAACACAGAGAGGATCATTGAGGAACTGCTGACAGAAAACTTTCCCAATATCATGAAAGATGAAAAGCTGGTCATCCAAGAAGCTCAACGAACCCCATATAGAAGAGACCCCAAAAGAAAATCACCAAGACATATCATATTCACACTCGCTAAAACTAAAGACAAACAAAGAATCCTGAGAGCAGCTCGTGAAAAACAAGAAGTCACATACAGAGGAGAAACAATAAGACTAAGCTTAGATTATTCAGCAGAAACCATGCAGGCAAGAAGGCAATGGGATGACATATATAAAATCTTGAAAGAAAAAAACTGTCAGCCAAGAATAATATATCCTGCAAAACTCTCATTCAGATTTGATGGTGAAATTAGGTCATTTCCAGATAAACAGAAACTAAAGGAATATGCAAAAGTCAAACCAAACTTACAAGAATTATTAAAGGGAGTTCTTCGATCTGAGGACAAACAGCTTAAGCGCTCAGGCAGGACCTAGGACCTAGGACGCAGGTTAACATGAACCAGATACCATTCTAGGAACTGAACTACAGACGACTTTCCAAAAACAAAAGATATACAACAGGGAATCAGAGAAATCAATCAAAGGATGACAACAACATCAAAACAATGAAAGAGGGAACAAACGGCATAGGTATAGAACCTTCTAAAGGAGAAGAAGGCAAGGCGATACCAAGTAACAGTAGACTGCTTCAAAATTATAAAGATAAGGGTAAAATTCATGGTAACCACAAAAAAAGTTAACAAACCAACTCATAAAAATAAAGACGAAAAACATAAAGTCTCAACAAAACCAAAACCTACAAAAACAAAAGAAATGAACACAAAATCCACAAACAAAAGGAACTCAGCACAAGAGAGTAAGAAGAACAAAGAAAACTTCAGCATCACAAAAAAAGCACTACAAAATGACAGCAACAAATTCACATCTATCAATAATTACACTGAACGTAAATGGACTCAATGCACCCATAAAGCGACGGAGAGTGGCAGAATGGATAAGAAAACAGGATCCATCTATTTGCTGTCTACAAGAGACACATCTTAGAAACAAAGATGTGAATTTATTAAAAATCAAAGGTTGGAAAAAAATATATCAAGCTAACAACTACCAAAAAAGAGCAGGAGTGGCAATTCTAATCTCAGATAAAATAGACTTTAAAACAAAATCTACCATAAAAGACAAAGAAGGACACTATATAATGATTAAGGGGATGATCCATCATGAAGACATAACCATAATAAATATCTATGCACCCAATGACAGGGCTCCAAAATACATAAAACAAACTCTAACAACACTGAAAAGAGAAATTGACAGTTCCACAATAATAGTAGGAGACTTCAACACACCACTCTCAGTAAAGGACAGAACAACTAAAAAGAAACTCAGCAAAGATACAGAAGACCTAAAGGACACAATCAGTCAACTGGACCTCATAGACATATATAGAACAATCCATCCAACCGCTGCAAAGTACACATTCTTTTCCAATGCACATGGAACGTTCTCCAGAATAGACCACATCTTAGGCCACAGAGCAATCCTCAACAAGATCCAAAATGCTGAGATAATTCACAGTATCTTCTCTGACCACAATGCCATCAAGGTAGAAATTAACACTAGAAAGAGCAAGGAAAAAAAATCAAACACATGGAAACTGAATAATAATCTGCTTACACATCAATGGGTAATAGAAGAAATCAGAGATGGAATTAAAAAATTCCTAGAATCAAATGAAAATGAAAACACATCATACCAAAACCTTTGGGACACAGCAAAGGCAGTCCTCAGAGGACAATTTATAGCAATAGATGCACATATCAAAAAAGAAGAAAGGGACAAAATCAAAACATTAACTACAGAACTCAAACAAATAGAAAGAGAACAACAAAAAAAGCCTACAACCACCGGAAGAAAGGAAATAGTAAAGATCAGAGCAGAAATCAATGAAATAGAGAACAGAAAAACAATAGAAAGAATCAACAAAACCAAAAGTTGGTTCTTTGAAAGAATCAACAAAATCGACAAACCACTGGCCAGACTGACAAAAGAAAAACAGCAGAGGGCACAAATAACCCAAATAAGAAATGAAATGGGGGACATTACAACAGACCCAACTGAAATAAAAAGGATTATAACAGAATATTATGAAAAACTATATTCCAACAAATTTGAAAACCTAGAGGAAATGGATAAATTTCTAGAAACATACGGCCTACCCAAACTACAACAAAGTGATATTGAAAATCTGAACAGACCCATAACAAGAGAAGAGATTGAAAAGGTAATAAAAAAACTCCCAACCAAAAAAAGCCCTGGCCCAGATGGCTTCACTGGAGAATTCTACAAAACATTTACAGAAGAGCTCGTACCAGTTCTACTCAAGTTATTTCAGAGCATAGAAGAGGAAGCAACACTTCCAAATTCATTCTATGAAGCCAGCATAACGCTGATACCAAAACCAGGCAAAGACATCGCAAAAAAAGAAAATTACAGACCAATATCTCTCATGAATATAGATGCAAAAATTCTGAACAAAATTCTAGCCAATAGAATTCAGTATCATATCAAAAAAATAATACACCACGACCAAGTAGGATTCATACCAGGTATGCAAGGATGGTTTAACATTAGAAAATCCATCAACGTAATCCACCACATAAATAAAAGGAAAGAAAAAAATCGCATGATTATCTCAATTGATGCAGAAAAGGCATTTGACAAAGTCCAACACCCATTCCTGATAAAAGCTCTCAATAAAATAGGTATAGAAGGGAAATTTCTCAACATAATAAAGGGCATCTATGCAAAACCAACAGCCAACATCATTCTTAATGGAGAAAGGCTGAAAACATTCCCCCTGAAAACAGGAACAAGACAAGGATGCCCTTTATCACCACTCCTATTTAACATTGTGCTGGAAGTTCTAGCTAGAGCAGTAAGGCAAGAGAAAGAAATAAAGGGCATCCAAATTGGTAATGAAGAAGTTAAACTCTCCCTGTTTGCAGATGATATGATACTATACATAGAAAACCCTAAAGACTCCACGAGAAATTTACTGGAAGTAATAGAAAGATTCAGCAGAGTAGCAGGATACAAGATAAACATTCAAAAATCAGTTGGATTCCTATACACCGGTAAAGAGAACGATGAAAAGGAGATCAGGAAATCAATACCATTTTCAATAGCCCCTCAAAAGATAAAATACTTAGGAATAAATCTGACCAGGAATATAAAAGACCTATACAAAGAAAACTACAAAACACTGCTGCATGAAACCCAAAGGGATCTACATAAATGGAAAAACATACCATGCTCATGGATAGGCAGACTCAACATTGTGAAAATGGCAATTCTACCTAAAGCAATCTACAAATACAATGCAATTCCGATACAAATACCAACAACATTCTTCAAAGAGATGGAAAAACTAATTATTAACTTTATATGGAAAGGGAAGAAACCTCGAATAAGTAAAGCACTACTGAAGAAGAAGAATAAAGTTGGAGGACTCACACTACCTGACTTGAGAACCTACTATACAGCTACGGTACTCAAAACAGCCTGGTACTGGTACAACAACAGAGACATTGACCAATGGAACAGAATTGAGAACTCAGATGTAAATCCATCCACCTACGGTCACCTGATTTTTGACAAGGGCCCAAAATACATCAAATGGGGAAAAGACAGTCTTTTTAACAAATGGTGCTGGCAAAACTGGATATCCATTTGTAGAAAAATGAAACAGGACCCATACCTCACACCATATACAAAAACTACTTCAAAATGGATCAAAGACCTGAATATAAAGCCTCAAACTATAAAATTCATAGAAGAAAAAATAGGACCAACACTTCAGACCTTAATACATGGCATTAACAGGATACAAACCATAAACATCAACACAAAAAACCCAACAGATAAACTAGATAATTGGGATCTTCTAAAAATCAAACATCTATGCTCTTCAAAAGATTTCACCAAAAGAGTTAAAAGAGAACCTACAGACTGGGAAAAAATTTTTGGACAGTACAAGTCAGACAAAGGTCTAATCTCCATAATCTACAAGAAAATCCAACACCTCTACAACAAAAAGACAACCAATCCTATCAAAAAATGGGCAAAGGAAATGAACAGACACTTCACCAAGGAAGACATTCAAATGGCCAACAGACACATGAGGAAATGCTCGCGATCACTAGCCATTAGAGAAATGCAAATTAAAACCACAATGAGATACCATCTCACCCCGGCATTACTGGCACAAATCAAAAACACTGGAAATAACAAATGTTGGAGGGGCTGCGGGGAGACGGGAACTCTTATACACTGCTGGTGGGAATGCAAAATGATACAGCCATTTTGGAAAATGATATGGCGTTTCCTCAGAAAGCTAGAAATAGACGTACCATTCGATCCAGCAATCCCACTCCTAGGAATATATCCTAGAGAAATAAGAGTCATCACTCGAATAGACATATGCACACCTATGTTCATGGCAGCATTATTCACAATAGCAAAACGATGGAAACAACCTCGATGTCCATCAACAGACGAATGGATACACAAACTATGGTACATACACACAATGGAGTACTATGCAACGAGAAAGAACAATGAATCGGTGAACCATCTCATAACATGGATGAAACTGGAGGACATCATGCTGAGTGAAATAAGTCAATCACAAAAGGACAAATATTGTATGAGACCTCTATTGTAAAAACCCATGAAAAAATTCACATGCAAAATGTAACAATCCTTGTTGGTTACCAGGGATGGGAGGGGGGGGGGAATACTAAATAGGTAATAGGTAAGTGGTAACTTGGGTGAGAGATGAGATAGTACATAGTACAGGGGAAACTAACACAACCTGCACAAGGAAAGGTCATGGAGGCCCTATAGACACATCCAAACCCCCCGAGGGACTGAGTTGTTGGACGGAGGGCTCTGGGGACCATGATCTCGGGGAACATCTAGCTCAATTGGCATTACACTACTTATAAAGATAATGCTCTACATTCTACCTTGGTGAGTAGTGTCTGGGGTCTTAAAAGCCTATGAGCGGCCATCTAAGATACTCCACTGATCTCATCCCTTCGGGAACAAGGGAGAACGAAGAGAACAGGATACAAGGAAAAGATCAGTCCGAAGGACTAATGGTCCACAGCTACCAAGGCCTCCACGGGACTGAGCCCAGTACAGCTGGATGGTGCCCGGCTACCACCAATGACTCCTCTGACCAGGATCACAACAGAGGGTTCTGGGCAGAGCTGGAGTAGGATGTAGAGCATAATTTTAACTCCCAAAAAAAAAAAAAAAAAAAAAAAATAAGAAGACCAGATATACTGGCCTAAAGAATACTAGAGAAACCTCGAGAGTGTGGCCCCCAGACACCCTTTCAGCTCAGAGGGGAAGTTACCTTCAAGGTTCGATGTTAAGCCTGGGAATGGACACCCCAGTAAAACTAAATGGGACTAACGATGTACAGGAGTCCGGTGACAATGGCCAGAAGGCAGAGGGAGAGTAGGAAACTGATGATAAGGAACACAAATTGAATAAGGACACTGTCGATGTATTGTGAGATTGTTGACCACTGCTATAGGGCAACATTTGTAGTAACTATTAAATGGGAGGCTGTTTTGTCCTGTAAGCCTTCATCTTGGGCGAGAATGGCAGCACAGTTGGAAGAGCATAGTCAATATCACTTAAATGTGTAAGTAAAAAGTTTTGAAATGGTGTTTAAATAAAATAAAAATAAATAAATAAATAAATAAACAAATGAGACTAAAGAGGTACAATAGTCCACTGACAATGTCCAGAAGACAGAAGGGGACAAGGAAGCCCCCTGGTGATAGGGAACACAAGGTGGAGTAAGGATATTCTTGATGTGCTGTGAGATCGTTAACCATTGTCATAGGGCAACATGTGTAGTAACTGTTAAATGAGAAACTATTTTGTTCTGTAAGCCTTCATCTTAAGTGAGAATAACAGCACAGTTGGAACAGCGTAGTCAATGTCACTGAACTGTGAATGTAGAAAATTTTGAAACGGTGTATCTTTGGCCATCTGTAATTTTCATCAAAAAAAAGGTTGAGAATTTAGAGGCTTAATACGTTGTGCGGTTGTTAACCAATGTCAAAAAAAACAACATGTGTACTACTATTTCATGAGAAACTATTTGCTCTGTAAGCTTTCACCTGAAGTACAATAAAATATATATAAAAAAAAAAAAAAAAAAAATTCAGAATCAAAGCTGTAGAGAAGGACTGCTAAAGACGCTACAAATGGTTTGATAGAAAATTCTGGCAATACAAATCAAATATGCTGACTTAAGAAATTTGAAAAAATCAATCTGTCAGAATGAAAAACTGTCTCAATTTAGAAATACGATCTAGGCTAAATAGTCATCAAGAAATCTACTGGTTAGCCAACAGAATTGCACTTCTTGATCATTTCTTTGTTTTAATGTAAGTGCATACCTATAATTTTTTATTCTAACTTATATAGAGGATTCACTCTGTGGCAATACTGTGCTAGGCATTTTATGAGGATTATCTCATTTAATTTTCATCTAACCACATTAGTTAGCTATTATTATTATCCCATTTATTATAAAGCTAAACAGGCTAAGTAAAATATCCGATGCCATTCCACTAAGTAGAAGCTCCATGTGATCTTACTACAGAGATTTGCTCTTTACCTCTATTCTGACTCCCCAAATCTTTATATGTGCATTCCTCTTTGTATCTGTGTGTATGTGTGTGTGTGTGTGTGTGTGTGTGTGTGTGTGCACATGCATGTAGGCACTGGGTATATAAATATGTTTATATTCCCACATCCTCATATATTTAAATAATAGTTTTATATAATGCATGTAAATAAATTATTTACATATAAGTTGAATATTTACAAGCAATAAAGCAGAACGGAATTAAATATGCCACCACAATCATATTTTTGTTAGAAATATCAACAAGAAATTTTGTAGTCATCATGTGTTGCCTTTTGTGTAGTGTGGACAATCGTTATTGGAAGTGCCCTGTAAGGTTAAGAAGAATCTGAGATGCAGAGGAGTGTAAGTGACTTGTCTGTAGTCACACAGTCACTGCCTAACACTCAGGATGACAACTCTCAAGTCTCAGATCTGCACTGAGTTCACCAGATCACGATCATTTATTCAGTGAACTTCAGAAGTTAGAAACCCTTTAAAGTTCTTGTTTGAACAAACCATATTTCTCAATAGTTCTTTTCAAAGCACAGTGCTAGAAACCTCAGAGACTTGCTTTTTAGAAGAGAAAATCCAAAATGTCAAGTGTAGTGGATGAGAAGGTTGTTCTGTAGTATCCTGGGGTTTGCCCTGCTTATTTACAACTTGTCTAGAATGAGATGTTGTACTTCATAGTTTCATCTGCTTTTCATTAGTTTTTTTTAAAAAGTATATCCATATATAAATTTCTCCAGTCTGAATTACATCTTTTTCTAAAAAGTAAATGAATTTTATCTGCACAAAAACATTCATAACTGTAATGGTTGGGGATCAGTCAGAAAAATGGACACCTTATTAGATAGTTTAACAGAGGAAATTTAATACAGGGAGCTGTTCATACTGGTGTTGGAATAATGAATTAGGCAGAAAGAAAATATTGAGGTAGTGCAGTGACAGTAACTACAAGAAGAAGCTATAAATCCCCAGGTCAAACCAAGGGGAAATTTGGGAGATACCAGAAATGAGAATCCTGGGTGTTGCTCGTTCCAAGGGAGCTTGGAGGAGTGCCCCCTGAAGCGGTGCAAAGAAGTTGGTTCTGGGAATTCCTAAAGAAGTTGGAGACTGGAACCAATTGCTGCTGTGGAGACAAAGTTACTGCTAAGTCAGCAATACCTGGACCAGCAAGGAAATAAGGAGGGGGATTCCCCTTCTCTATTCCATCTGCCTTCCAATCTCCCTCTGTTGCCTCCTAGTGGTGAAGTCTGACAGGAAGCCATCTGGCAAAGGAGAAGTATGTTTGCAGAGTCTCAGCTGTAGCAGTGCAAAGCGACCTGTTGTAAGGTATATTCTGAGTTAAGAGACAATAGCTTAATAACCTATTTATCCCAAAGATATTTATATTCCTTGACTTTCTGGAGTATGCTTGGAGACTTTCTGTACCTTTGGTTTGTACTGTACAAGTAAGCATCTATTTGTTGATTATTACTTGAAATCCTTACATAGTTGACCTTTGTCATAAATAATTTTACTAACGTATACACCAAGTAATGAGGCTGCATATTACAGCGGGAAGTTCTTTAGCTTTGGAAGAGTATAAATCTGAGCTTAAATTCCAGTCCTGCCACTTTCTAACTAAGCTATTTAGGGACAATGATCACCCATTCTGAACCTATTTTCATCTCTACAAAATCAAGATCATGTCTATTTTAGGTTGTTACAAATATTAAAAATATTGTATTTATATAGTGCCCAATGTAATATTATTCCTATAGATACTCAGCACTTTCGCTTGTATTTTCTTATTAATCTTCATATAAACTCAATGAGAAGAAGACATCAAAGCTCTGTTGATTCTTATGCAAGCCGACTGATCACAGAACTTAAGATAATCTATTTTCTTGCTATAAGATATACATACTGTCTTGTTTTTCCAAATAAGAGAAATTAAGTTTAGACAGGCAAAGCGATAAGCTTAATTTCACAGAGTAGCATTCAAAGCCACTGAGTTTTTGTAATTGTTGTGCTTCGTTGCATGTTGTTTTCTTGTTTGGCTGTTAGTGTCTTCACAGGTCTAGCCATATTTCCATCATGTCACTTTACTTCTCTTGTGTTTGGTTAAAATGGTCACTGTACAAATACTACACTTACTTTCTAATTTTGAGAAACATGGTTTTATTGTCTGTATTTCTTGCCACGGTAACCAATATTTGTCTTCTTTCTTCATAGTTCTGCTATATTACCTCAATAGTTACATTGTAACTATTTAACAAAAACAGCTACTCTCAATATTGATACATTTTGCTTGGTTGCTTTTGAGAGTATTTGTATTTTTCTCAAAAGCTTATTATCTTCTGTCTTTAGACATTTATTTTGCCTACTGATACCTATGAAAACAAGTCTTTATTTTTAGATTCTGGGTAAGTTAGCTGTTTAACACATTTCTTAGCCAATACAGAAAAACAGATGAACAAATAGTGAGGATTTTTAGACAAGTTGCATATGGCTTTCAAATTTTCCATATTTTATCATTTATTCTATACTTTTGATAAAGTACATTTTTTGGGGGGGGATTATGATTCCAGTTTACAAATGTTTCTTATGCCTGTCCATCTCTTGGATACATCCTTTTTATAGAATATCAATAAAACAAGGTCTGTGATAACTTTAAATCAATCTTGATTTTAAACACTACAGGGTTTACTGTTTAGATTTATGATTAAAATAATGTTATGTGTACGTTTTTAATTTAGATACAACTTGTTCAGTAGAGTTTAGATAGTCTTCTTTGATAGTGGTATATAAGGCTATAGAGTTGGAATCAAATGCATAAAATACTAACACTTTAAAAGTCAGAATGTTATTTAATTATCAAGTGTTGATAGTCAAAAATGGAAAAGGTCAGTTTAAAACAAATAGTGAATAGTGAGAGGTCTTCAAATACCGCTCCTTCATGAGAAAATTTAATTGATCGTAGAGCTTTCTGGGTAGTGAAGACGCCAACAGAATTGAGAGCATTCTAAAGAAATTTATCATCAAGAAAGCTAACTACATCAGAAACTGCTGCTTTGCAGACCAAAAATTTAGCTACTCCTATGAGAATTAGCTATAAAAATGAAACATTAATATGTAAGTAGAGGTTCATCATTTTTTATTACAAGCAGTTTTCACTTCCCCACATTAACTAGAATGTCTGTATACTCCAGTCTTAACCTGCAAGCTTGAAAGAAGTTAGTTGTGCCATCTAAAACGCTAGCACTTTTTTTTTCTTGTAGATTGGTGGTACGTGCATAGGCTCCGTGGCCTTTTCCTTGCCAGAGTACACTCATTACATTCATCATTCAAACTACCCAGCTCATTAATGCTCTTGCACAAAAATATTAATCTTAGTTCAAACAGCTGTGATTCAAATCAACTACTTGAAACTCACACAGGCACAAAGCTGCAGGAACAAGACCGACAATTTCTTCCTTTAAGTCATCATGAAACTCAATGCATAGAAATGCCACCAATTAGGGATATTGTAGTTTTTGGAGAATGCGACTCCTATTAAATGTTGAGTTCATTCTGAAATTTAACAATCTAGATATATCACCTCATCTGCTATCTACCACTGTTATATGGGTCACCACCATCTCTCTTGGATCTTGCAATAACAACCTAACCTGTGCCCCTTCTTCCACTCTGGTCATATAGCCATTATCCACATAGCTATCAAAGTGATCTTTGTAAAATACAATTTAGATCATTTCAGCCCTGTGCTTAACACACCATGATATTTTTAATAAAACAACAAACTCCTCATCATGGCTAACAATATCTTCTGTGAACACTAAATCATTCATTCGTTCATTTACTTACATTAAAAAAAGGTTCCCTACATTTTACTAAGAACTATGATGGGTATTAGGACAATACAGTAACAAACAAGAAAGATTCCATAATTAAACCAACAAAACTTGGATTCTAGAAGGAAATGCCAGCAAGTTAAAGAATCCATTACAGTGCAACACTATGGAAAATAATTATAATGGTAGCATACTGTAACATGGGAATGCATATGTAGTGCACCTTTTCCTAACTTAAAGAATTAGGTAAGTTTTATCAAAGGAAATGAATTTTAAATCAAGATATAAAAATGTGCATAAATTAGTCACTAAAAGAAATTTAAGGAGGTGTGTTATGAGCAGAAAGAACATTTCATATGTGTGTGTATGCATGTATGCATGTATGTATATGTATATGCATGTGCTTTGCATGTGTGTGTTTATACATACATACAAACACACATAGGCACATACATCATATTTGGAGTATTTAACAAAGTACAATACGGCAGCAACACAAATTGTCAAATGGGAGAATAAGACACGAGACTAGTGAGATAAGCGGGGACAAACCATACAGAGCCAATAAACTATTAAGGAGTTTGAGTTTATTCCCAGACCAGTTAGGGCTACTTACTGGTTTCAGTTAAAGAGTGATATCATCAGGCCTGTATCTTTGAAAGCTTACTTAGTTTACATTAGAAACAATGAATTAAAGGGGGAGGGGTAAATAATGAATCAGTTCAGATATGACAGTAGTTTCAACTAAGATATTTGTTGATGGGTGGAGACCATGACACTAATGTAGATAGTCCAAATATTTCTGAAAATAATTGCTCTTGCATTCAATGTACTCCAGCCACATTATGGTTGATAGCAAACAAAATTATGCTTCTTTTGTCCTAGCTGCTGCTATGTAAATGGATTTTTGGAGGAAATATGTGTGAATTCTACTTAAGAGTGACCACATGTCATTACTTTTTCTTTAAGCAGAAATTTAAAAAATTGAAAGACTTCTGAATCTTGCTGAATATTATTTTTGCTCAGACAACCTTGAATCAAAATGTTCATTCATATAATCTGTTTCTTGACAACAGAGACAGTTTAAATGTTGTATTCTTTGCCTAATACCACCTCACTGAACTGGGGAAAATGCATTGATTAGACAGGAAGTGAACTAAAATGTTATCAGGAAATTCTGGTATTCTTCAAATAAATTTATCCTTAACTGGCAAAGCAAGGTATGGAAGTTCTTCATATATGGATTACAGTTTTTAAGACTTGTTGCTATTAAGACTGAGAGAAAAAAACTGGTGAATAAACAATATTGTAGGCAGGTTATTAAGGTAAGGCAATTTAAAGTGTTGCATAATTATTCAGACCAAAAATTACCAGTCCTGTCCTTGAAATTTAATTTTAGCTAATTCCAAGTTACATTTTATTTAATTTTACAATTTGAAAGAATTTCAATTTTTAAGGAAGCAATTGTTAATTATTTGCATGACAAAAGAGGAAGTGAACCTTAATTCTTTATAAAGCTGGTTTTTATATGCAGAGAATATTTCCCAGAAAATAAAATAAATTATATGCAACATTTTATTTGTAGATTATACACAATTTTCTAAGGAAAAAATCTATATCTATTATCAGACTAACAAAAATGTTCATATTCCATAATAATTATTACCATATGTAGTTTGTGAAAGAAAACCTAGTATAGAGTCCTGGAAAGGACCAGCATATAGAGGACGGACAGGGGAAATGGAGCCACGAAAGTCGTTGCAATATAAGAGAAGAAAGGCTGAAAGAAGACACAGTATTATTATATACTTTAAGAGAAGACAAGGAGTCCCTGAGTGACACAAATGGGTAAGTGTTCAACTACTAATCTCAAGTGTGGTACTTCGAGCTACCCAACAGCACCTCAAAAGATAAGCCTTGTGATTTACATCCTTGAAAACCTTACGGAGTGCAGTTCTACTCTGCAACACATGGGGTCACCGTGAGTTAAAAATCAATTCAATGGCAACTTTTATTTTTTTTTTAAGGAGAAGACTGCATTTTCAAGCGAGATTATGCTATACTGGTAAATGTCATAGAAATCAAGTAAAAGAAAGATTGAAAAGTAAATACACTTAGCAACAAGATCTTTAATAAACTCAACAGCTCAAGAAAATAGAGTAATGGGGATGGAGGAAGTCTGGTTTGGGGGACAATATGGGTAGGTTAGGAAGGAGAAGTAGTGAATATCTATTTTATCAAAAATTTTATTGAGAAGGAAAGATCAGAAGATGATGGATAAGCTTAAAGGGTAAATGGGGGACAAGAGTTTTTTGTTTTTGTTTTTTTTTCCTTTAAAATTTTCAGCATACGGAGTTGGTTAAAGACACGTTCAAGAGAAAAATTATCAACTGACATTCAGTACAATTGGTTCAGAACTTACTCTTCTGAAAGTATAAGGTATTATGTTGTTATTACCTAAAATCAAATTATATAAATATGATAATGTAAGCAAAAATATATACTCTGCAAATTAAAGGCAGCTAAAAGCTTTAGGTATATCAACGTTGATAAGACCCAATAGAAATAGAATAAAAGTTGTTATTTAAAAAAATACTGGTTATAGCATTTGCTCAAGCACTCACTGGGGGTTTTTGAGCTCAGCAAAATGCCTTTTCAGGCCAATTCTACCAATCGCAGGTAGAAAATTTTACAATGCAATAATACTTATTTCTCAAGAAAATTGAGGTATTTTTGAGATATCTGTATATGGAAAAAAAGTCTTGAAATCCTCAGGAGAAATATCAATATTTATACATTCCTATTATAGTTCCTCATCTCAGATAGTATATTACTTAAAATAAAGTCATCGCAGAAAGGTTAAAATGCAAATTAGACACAGATAAAGAAAAATCGAAGATAGAACATAGATCTGAATAATCACAACAAATTCCAAATATAATATTTCATAAGAGGGCAAACACATAGAAGTTACAATGAGACAAAACAGCATTTACCTGGTAGAAATTCCAAAAGAAGAGAAGAGGGAGAGGCAGAAGACAAGATTTCAAGAGAAAATGACAATCAATTTTCCAAAATAAATGAAAAGCATATATCCTCATTTTGAACAACCAGCATATGTTCCAAGCATTGTAAGTGAAAATCAACCCAACTCAGTGTCTCACCATATGAAAATTGTGAAAACAACAAAACAAGAAAAACCTTAGAAGTAGCCAGAGAAGAAAGACTATCTACAAATAAATTACAATTTACAGGGATCCAGGCTTCTCCAGAAGGCAACTAAAATTATCAGTGGTGAGAAGAAAATAAAACATGGCAACCTACAGCAAAAGCCAAGAATAGACACAATCCCCACCGCACCTTCAAAAAGAAAAAGAAAGATAATATGAAAACCACCAACCAATTATAAATCTATCACAATTATTATCTAGTAAATATTAAAAATGAACAACAAAAACAAAACAATGGAGAACCTAGGGAAAGAGTCATGTATATTTCAGTGTTTTGAATTTTATGGAGATATCATAAAAAATCCATAAGGAAATGAGGGAGAATTTTCCAAATTACGTTGTGAAAGTAAGTTATTTATATTCAAACCCAATCTCAAATATTTAATAGTTAAGAAGATAAATTATAGATGAATTAAGGATCTTTTTGTAAAAAAATCAAATATGAATTTAAGATGAAAGTATCTTTACATCAGTACTCCAGGAACAGATGTCTTAAAATGTTACAGAAAGTACAAACCACATAGAAAAGGTTGATAATTTTAAACATGTTAAAATAAAAAGTAATGTGTAAAAAAAATTAAAAATAGACCAGAGATTAATAAAATATTTATTTGTATATTGCTTATAACCAATGAAAGTGGCACAGTGGTTAAGAGCTCAGTCTGCTAACCAAAAGGTCAGAAGTTCGAATCTACCAGTCTCTCCTTTGAATCCCTATGGGGAGTTCTGCTCTGTCTGTCCTACAGGGTTGCTATGAGTTGGAATTGACTCAAGGGCAATGGGTTTGGTTTTTAGAGGGAACGTAAATCAATAAAAATGCATGTTCCAATATAAAAAAAAAGGTAAAGAAAAAAGACTAGAGAATTCATAGAATAAACTCAAATATCCAAAATTATGTAGTTTTTAAGTTTTTTGTACATCGGGAAAATGCAAATAAAAACAAAATGAGACACATTAAATATCCCAAATTTTAAAAATCTAATAAAACTATGCATTAATGAGAATTTGAGGAACGTGTCTTTGGCGTTACTTTACATTGTTGAAAACATATACATTTGTACAGTTCGGTGGCCTAATTGAAAATAGCTACCATAGAAGATATTTAATGCTCTGGATCTGAATCTGCAAAACTCTAGAACATGGGCAAATGGAGGCATGTACAAAGATAGTCTGTAATAAGAAAATTTTGTCAAAATAAAACTTTCCTTCAGTAGATGAATGGATACACTGTGACTTATTCATACCGAAACTATATTCAGTAAAGGTTGTATATAGGCATCAACCCAGGTAAATCTTAAAAGTACTAAAAAAAGCAGGATGCAAAAATTTGCATGGTACATAAAATTTAAAAAATAGGAAGTATGTATCAATATTTACATATGCAGTGAAACTACAAAAACAGGCATGCAAACGTTATACATACACTTGAGGGTCACTGCTTTCTTCTGAGGGAAATATGATGGAGAATGAAAGGGAGTCAGGATTCAGCCATAAAACTTTTTATGTCATTTTTGGAAAATGAATGAATTTAAGCGACTGAAGGGAAATGGTTGTATGTGTTTCAGCCTGTTGCTGGATACATGATATCATTTTATGTACACTTGTATTTCTTTAAATTGTTTCTACAACAAAAATTATTACAATTGAAAGGGAAAGCAGAGCACTGATATTACCCTGAATTTTAAGGTCCAATGGCCCTAGAGCTATATGCAAGTATTACGTAAGTGAAGCAGCTCATGACCATTATGTGGAGAAACAAATATTTAGATCTATGTAAAATTTGGCAGTCACGTGTTTCACTTGCAAATTAAAAGCAAAATGGGATACTTGACTCTGTGAACATATTAGAAATAACATTTTTCTCCTTCTAATTATTAATCATATCAAATCATTAAATTTGGAAATAATAATTAATATGTTAGTCTCATGTTTGATTTAAAATTGAAAGGGATATACTAACAAATCAATCCATTTCTCTTGATAGAATGAAGTCAACGAACTGACTCCCCTATCTAATCCCTGATTAATTTGTTCACTTTTTAATCTCAGAGCAGAGTGTACAACTCCTAATGAATCTCAGAATAATCATGACAAATAATTCATCGATACAAATCTTAAAGTGCTTTTTCTTTCTCTGTCCTCTGCCTTAAAATTGAAATATGAGTTAACTCTTTGCCTCTTTAAATGTAACGTTATATAGTCTCAAAAGGATATTTGTGCATGAGAGAAAATGTCTTTTCTATTTTGACTAATGCCTGAAGCATGAACAGTGAAATCTTATTCCTCACCACAGACCTTCTAATGATACTTCAAAGACTGTTTCAAAGTACCATAGATGTTGCTCAGAAGTGCCCATGGTTACATGATAAAGCCTGGCTAAAAGAACAGGTGGCTTCAATCACTACTTTATGAGAAATGGCTTCTTTCTGTAAGACATTTTGCATCACATACATTCACTGGCAAAAAGGCAATAGTAGCTTTAAAAAATAATAAGATAGTTGAAGAAGAAAAGTGGAGAACAAGATTTGCTCTCACAGTATGTTCCAAAGTATCTTCAACTCATCAGCATCTTTTTTTCCCCCTAAAAAGAAAAACTTAAATTTCTTTGGACAGAATTCTGAAAAATGACCATTCTACTACATTTTAAATACACTTTAAAATCCTAAGTATCAAAAAAAAAAAAAAAAAAAGAAAAAAGAAAAAGAAATACTGTATGGATCCATAAGTTCCTTCAAAACAAACAAACAAAAAAAAAACCATCAAGTCAATTCCGACTCATACGTTCCTTTAGGAGGCAGCAAAAGTTATGATATAAATATTCACAATGTATATTATGAAGTTAAAATATTTTTGTAATATACTCCTTGATAATGATCATTTATATATGCAACCCCATCATAATGTTATACATGATATGTAAAACTTTCATGTTTCCAAATCTATGCACTGCTTTGAAAATATTGGCAATTACAGTTGTTACTACCCAGCAGAGCAAAGTTTCTCCAAATTGAAATATTTTATCCAAGACCTACAGTGGTGAACTACAGACATTGTAAAGTCTAATACGACATTATTGTCAATAAAATGCGTGTTGCATAAATTTTTATTTTACTGAAATGAGGGCAAGTAAATAAATGCTATGGAATAGATATAAAATTTTAAAAAAATTCTAACTATCTTCTAGAATAAACTTTCATTTTTGCTAGCCATTAATTCTAGCAGGTTGTACATCCATCAATTCAAAGTGATATAAAAGTTAGATAAATGTGCCATTCAAAAACTAGGACTACATTTTAATAACAAGTTTAGTAATAGGTTAAGAAACAATTAAACAACAATACAAAAATACAAATCAAATGAAAGTATATCCCTGAAAAGGGCAAAACTTTTTTTTTTCAAAAGTATTACTAAAATTATGGCAAATTTTCATAACTAAAATCAGGAGCTACTAATACTAGGTTTTCTTTTTATACAATAACATTGACCTGGCAAGATTCCTAGAGTAACCCAAGTGAGCCTAATGCTGTGATCAGGTATCCATTCACACAAAGAGAAACTGTCAGAAGTTCCTGAATGAATGTGTTGTGTTACCAGTTAAGTGAAGGATGAATGTGACCACCAGGGAGTCTGTGAAAACCTGTAGAAGGAATCAGACATAGGATATCCAGGTGACTACTTGCTTTGAGGTGCCCTGGTGGCATAGTGATTAAGAACTACAGCAAGCTATGGCTGCTAACCAAAAGTTTGGCAGTTCAAATACACCAGCCACTCTTTGGAAACCCTATTGGACCGTTCTACTCTATCAGTTTGAAGACAATGGATTTCACCTACTGTAAGGGAGCATGCTTTCTTCCCTTTAGTTTTATTATTAGCATTTCCTCCTATAAATTTTCAACACATTCAGATTATTTTCATAGCTAAAGGTATTATTTCATTTCTTTAAAAAGTATTTACCAGTGAAGGTAAGATTTGGGTATATAGGGAAATCTATCCATTGAAGTATTATAGAATCAATAGGAGAATGGTCTAAAAGGGGGAAAAAAAATCCAGTGAAAATTTTTGTATATTTTGAGTTGTTAAGCAAACTGCTGTTCATTATGCTTGTTTATTTTACTGGTAAAATATTTTTAACCGTAACAGTGATTGCTACTTAGGAACTTAGGGTGCTGGAATTTAAAATGCATGATCAATTTCTGTATAAAACAATTCTTTAAAAAAACGGAGATTAATAATTTTTTTTCAAAGAGCCTCTTTAATCTTCATAATAAATTACAAATAAAATAACATGCCTAGTTTTAAAGTAAGAATATAATGCAGATTATTTTTTTATTTCTGATATATTTGAGAGAACTTATTCTGTAGTATGCTTCATTAATGAAAGTATATCTTTCTATATAACCACCTGCCTACTTATCTACCTATCTATCCATTGGTCTATCTGTCTGTCTACCTACCTACCTACCTACCTACCTACCAATCTACCTACCTACCAATCTACTTATCTACCTATCTATTTCACACACATGCACATACACACACACACCCCCACACAAACACATACACTGTCAGAAGGCAGAGAAACAGGTGTGGCTATGTTAAGTAAATTTGTAGTGGAAACTATTATTTAAAACAAAATATATTAGCTTGCTTGGCTCCAACAAAAATAAAACAAAACAAAAAAAATAAATATTCCGTGACTGTGAGACGTGATAAACTCAAAATTAGAAAATAAAATACAGTCACTCAAAACAATAGTGTCATTTCCCTCGAATGTGAACAGAAAAAATAAAATGAGTAATGCTGCCTTTAAATTTGAAGGGAGTAGAGAAGAAATGATGATAAAATTAGAGTGTTCAAAAGATTCATCACTGGCGAGAGCTTGTAGACTGTAATAATTCTGCCTTCTATTTAGTGACAATACATTTTTGGTATAATAAATTAAATTTTTTTTAAAGAAAAATATTCTTTCCAAAAAAAAAAAAAAAAGATGAAAGTTATGCTGAGTTGCTCAACATTATTTTTCTTTCCTATGTTTTTCATTCTCACGGAGTATCAGTTGCTAGGATCTTCTTTCGCCACTCTTTGTTCATATAAACAATGGTTTTAGTAACTCAGAAAAATTGAAAAGGAGAATGTTTGCTGTAATAAATGAGCATCATTTGTTGAACTACAATAAAAAATAAATACTTCCCATTTAATCCCATTGGCTTCCATGCAACTATTATGAGTTATTGCAAATAGTTTCGCAATCTTGTGCTCCATTGTTAGTTATTTTTTTGGTACTCATAATGTGAATTATTCTTCTCTCTGATTTTGCTATATCAGCAGACATGAAAAATTACACTTATTTAAAAACCCTAATTAAATATTCAAGCAGATAATATGCCTTAGATTATGTGTAGAAATTATAATGCAAAATTAACAGAAAAACCACGCGAATCGCTAAATATTCCACTGACAATCAAGATATTTAAACACTTTTTATAATCTGCTCTGTATATTTTTATCCAAATTATATAAAAAATGAACTAACATTACGATTTTTCATTCTTTACCAACCCTTAAGATTAATGAAGCTGTCCTTGAAAAGCATGGGATTGTTGAAAAATAGTCAATGAGAGGAAAGACACTGACTAAATTTATTTAGTTAATGATACCTAAATTCAGATTACAGGCTATAGTACACTTGCACAACAGAAACATTGTGTTTTTTCCTGTTTTCATCAGATATCTAAAATATTCAAGATTCCAGATTCTATAAGGAAACAAATGCAAAAGACATTGTATTTTCAAAATAGAATTTGGCCAAAATGACTTCATTTCTTTGAGAACTGAGAAAATTTTGAACTGAAATTTACACATGTGTATGTATGTGTATATTTAAGTACATGTATGCATGTGAAGTGTGTGTGTGTGTGTGTGTGTGTGTGTGTGTGTGGGTGTGTTTATGTGGAGAAAGGGAGAAAGGTGGAGAAGAACATGATTGAACTGGCTATTAGGCAATCAAATCATGGCTTTTCCTCTTTCCAACTAATTTTGGTCATATGATTGTGACTTACGATCTTGATGAGGACAAAGCTAAGCTCTGTGAAAAAGCTTGTCAACCTGACTGCCACTAACGGATGGTGAAGCAGTTGTAAGTAATCATTTAAATAAGTCATTTGGTTTCTAATTATTGCACGTTTGCCATGTATTTGCTGAGTTATGAAATATTTCAAGAAAATTATTAATCTCATTTTATTGCAAAAGAAATGATAGCAAAGAAAGTGGCAGAAAAGTATATTATTGTAACTCTAAAGAAGATAGATTTTAAAAATTAATAACTAAAAGAAAAAAATATACATTCACGTGATGAAATAACTGGACACTAGACAAGACAATTGCTGAAGGACAAAGACAAATCCTGCAACATATGACAAGTGTTGGTCCTATGCAATGTGCCATGGACCCTCAGTAAATAAGGAAGAAAAGTAATTTATCAAATGGAGATGCTTTCCAGTGTGTGTCTAGAAGTTCAGATCAATGCCAGATGTCCAATAAGCAAATGCTAATGCAGGAAAAAGGCTAGGACTTATTCTATATAAATGCTAAAGATTGTGAAAATGTTCTGGGTAACTTTGATCTGAAGCTACAGATAATTCCATTTGTTCAACAGCATTTAGAATGTATACATTATTAAAGTGTGTCTATTAGATAATACAACTGCTCAAAAATGCAGTGTTACACTCCGAGTTTATCAATGATGAGCTCATCTGCCTAAACAAATTTCAAAGTGGATGAAACCAGCCTATTTGGGAAAATGATGTCCAAGGGACTTAAATGAGCAAGATAAAGCAGCAAAAGTTTGGTTTTAAAACTGCAAAGAGCACACTGCAAGTATTAGATAGTGGGAATGAACTGGAAATCGCAAAGTTAGAACTTTGTCACTTGGAAGAAATAAACTGTAAACAGTCTTTCAGAAACAGACCTGTTTCTAAGTAAAGGGCTGCCTGTATTAAAGACCCCATTCTTTCTCATTCCAATAAGTCTAAGTCTCAGCCTCTCTCTCTCTCACAGAAACACACGTTTTGAGAAGGTTGAATTCTTATCAGTGGGAATTTCTCTAATTTAAACTTAAGCTGACAAATTTCTAGGCTTCACACAAACAAACAGTTGCATTCCAAGCCAGCCCTTTTTGTTTGTTTGTTTATTGTTGTAGTTTAAGTGAGAGTTTACATTTCAAGTTAGTCTCTTATACAAAAATTTATGCATACATTGATATGTGACCCTAACTGCTCTCCCTATACTGTGACAGCACACTCCTCCTTTCCACCCGATTCCACCCCATGTCCATTCAATCAGCTCTTAACAACCCTCTCTGCCTTCCCATCTCACCTCCAGACAGAAGCTGCCCGTTTAGTCTCATGTATCTAATTGAGCTAAAAAGCACACTGTTTAGGAGTATCATTTTATGTCCCACAGTCCAGTCCAATCTTTGTTTGAAGAGTTGGCCTAAGAAATTGTTTTAGTTCCGGGCTGATAGAGAATCCAGGGGCCATGCTTCCAGGGTTCCTCCAGTCTCAGTCAGACCATTAAGTCTGGTCTTTTTACTAGAATTTGAGTTCTGCACCCCACCTTTCTCCTGCTCCATCAGGGACTCTCTGCTGTGTTCCCTGTTAGGGTGGTCATTGGTGGTAGCCAGGCACTATCTAGTTCTTCTGGTCTCAGGCTGATGAAGTCCTGGTTTATGTGGCCCTTTCTGTCTCTTGCGTTAATACTTTCCTTTTGTCTTTGGTGTTCTTCATTCTCCTTTAGTCCAGGTGGTTGGGACCAATTGATGCATCTTAGATAGCCCCTTGCAAGCTTTTGAGACCCCAGATGCCACTCACCAAAGTAGGATGCAGAACATTTTCTTAATAAACTTTGTTATGCCAATTGACTTAGATGTCCCCTGAAACCATGGTCCCCAGACCCCCACCCCTCCTACTCTGTCCCTCAAAGTGTTTGATTGTATTCAGGAAACTTTTTAGCTGTGGCTTAGTCCAGATGTGCTGATCAAACCAGCCATTTCTTATTCTTGACAGCTTTTCCTCTCTAGCCCTTGGAATACCTATTACAAAGTAACAATTCTTAAGTGTCTGCTCCTAGTAACTCCTCACAAGAAACAGTAATCTGTTCATAAGACAATTCAGATGGATTTATTTTGACACAGTGAGAAATTCATATCAATGCATAAAAAGAAAAAAACTATGATGAACAATTTTCTGAACCTTATTTGCATTTCTGAATTTAAACGCAAATTCCCCAAACACACATGATGGGTTATCTCACATTCTGAAGAGTTACTGAGATGACTTGGGAACATTATACCCATTATAAGAAATGAAAACTGAACCCAAAACTGGTTTCTTACACATGTTCTAATTAGCTAGACGTCTTTATTTTCATGAACTGAAATGGCAAAGTTTTTTGCTTTTTTTTTTTTTAATCTTTCTCTTTAAGTAAATAAAGATCAGATTTCAGAGCCACTCATGAGTACATTATTTTTCCTACTTAAGTGGATAGTAGAGGCTGCCAAAAGGAAAGTTGGAGTGAGGGAGAAACTTGTTAAAAAGAAAACCATGAATGAGTATGAATAACTACTATGCAAATTTGCTTGAAAGATGGGGCAATCAGAATGAATGCCTTAACAGTGCTCTGCCAGTCTGGCACTGAAAGAAAGGAGACCTCTGAGAAGAGAGAAAGGGAATTTCTATACCAGAGGCAAATCTTTACTGCCTGTGCCTTTTTAGGCAGGTTTCACAGCATAAATTTCTGTGGTTCTATTTTTGAACCCTTTTACACCCTGTATGTATTTCAATTTCCTTTTTTTTCATGCGAGTGGGAGAACAGGTAAGAACGGCATAAAATATCCTATGATTCTAAACATGATGTAACAGCTACTCTATTTTCTCCAATTTGCTAAAGACCAGTTTAAAAAAGGGCACTTCCTTTTAGAATCACTGATGAAATGTTAATGTTGATTAGTGTGTCACAACAAGACTATCATATTTTAACTAATCTCGTATGCTGCTTAATTTATGATGGCAGACCTTGAAGGAAGTCAATTAAATAATGAATCTTAGAAATGTTTAATTAAAATTCCAATCCACATAAAAGGTGCATAAAACACAATTATTTTAGTCAAATTGATTTTATCAAAGGATATCAAGTATGAGAGAAAAAAGTATATAAAACAAATGCACACATGCATGCGCATGCACATACCCTGCTATTAGTTGATTTATATGTCACCTATCCACTTTCCTAAACTTGATCAGTAATGAATGAAAATTTTATTTTTGTTCTAAGCTGCAGAAGCACGTTAATATACATGAAGTCATTACTTTCTTCCTTTCAATCTGATTAAACTGCTCAGTATATGAAAATGCATAATCCCTAGAGTTTATTTGCTATCTCATAGCAGCAATAACTATCATATCCATTATAAATATCATTGTTTTATTAGGGTACAATGTAAATGAATGTAACCAGAACAGGACAGAGAGCAAGAAATGAGAACCTGAGAATGACCTCCAGATCACACTAATGTTGTTCTTAGATGGGCGAAAAAGACTAATAATCAACATGTGCTTTCATTTGTGAACGGAAATAAATATCTGCATTAGTTCTTCTACTCAGAATGGGAGGGAAAGATGCATTGGATATTTTTTTTTGGAAAAATTGTTTAATGAAATGGACTGTGGTACCAGTACTAGTTCTTCCGTTTACAAGTTATTGACTTAGATGAGTTACCTAACCTCAACTTACCTTTTCTCACAATTCTGAGCATTGGCTGGGTGGTTCTTCTATTGGTCTTAGTTGGATTCACTCTTGTGGCTGCATTCATATAGCAGAATGGCTGCTCATTAGGCTTGTCCCAGATAGCCTCACTCATATGTCTAGAACTTCAGCTGAGGAGGCTGGAGTGACTGGGATGGTAGGGACTCTCTCTCTCCAGGTGTTGTTTCATCCCCAGGGAGGCTATACTAGTCTTCAGAGAGGTGTCAGGGTTCCAAGAGGGTAGGAGTGGAATCTGCCTTCCTCTTGAGGCCTTGACTACAGAATTCACACATCACTTCTGCCACATTCTATTAGGCAAAGAAAGGCACAAGGCCAGACCTGATTCATAGGTTGGAGAAATAGATTCTGCCTCTTGATGGAACAACCCTTAAGAATTTTTGGCCATGTTTTTAAACTTTATCATAGCTATTATTCCTATCCTGGAAATTAGAAGCTTAAACAAAAATCTCTGTCTCTGCTTACAGAAAGGTTGAACCAAACTCTTTGTCCAGGTCTCTAAAAAGAAAATGTTATTAGTAAATGCAATCTTGAGAGTATAAAAAATTCACAGTTAACAGCTAGCTATAATCTATAAGAAAATAGTTTTTTCTCTTTTAATATTTTCCCTGGAGGTTAGTGAGTTAAGAGAGGTAAGAATCTTATTGTTGATATTGTAACTAACGTTCAGTCTATTAACTGACAAAAAGAAGTTACATCGTGAATGCTAATATCTGTATACAATTTATAATTGCAACTAAACTGAATAGTATTGCCAACACTTTTCTTTTAAGACGAGAGGATCTCTCTGCGGTTTAAAATATGTGTGCTCCAGTGCAATGCACATTGGTTCACTCTATATTTTATGCTGCTTTCTATCTGGAAGACCATTCTGCACAGATGACTTTACTTTGGCATTTAATAGTGACATCTACAGGAAGAAACCTTGTGAAATCCACCTCTTATAACTTATATTAAGCAAGAATTTCATCACTCTTGTGATATCAATAAAGTAATTCATTTTGCCTAAACAGATATAAGCTATAAATTTGAATATTATTCTACAAAATGTGAGAACTATTACTGTCATTAATAATCTTTGAAATAATAAGAAGCTCATTAAATCAAGTATATACACTATTATAAGTATATAGACTATTCTAAGGTAAGAACCTCAAAGAAATTAACAAGGTCAAATGAGAAGAACATGGACTGGGACTCGAGACACCTGTATTCCAGCACTGGAACTTCCAGTGACTAAATAGCCTTTGACAAGTACTTTATTTTTATGGCCCTCATTTTTTAAAAATATTCATTTAGATATCATTAAAACAATGATAGTATATAATGTAAATCATACACAAAGCTTTACAGAATTTTTTCTTATTAGTTATTTTGCAGAAAAATATTTCTGTTATCAAGGACAGGAACATTTTTGAGATGTAATATTATAGTGACATGTGCACAAAGATCCCAAGATTTAGAAAGAGTAAAATGCTCAGTCAATATTCTTAAATGTAGACATCAAAGCTGATTAGCAAATTGGTAAAAATGTTTCCAGACTATCAATTTAAAGTCTGTCTATGAATTTATTTTTCACAAATTCAGGTTAAGCAAATAACTTATTTGTTATTCTATTAATTTCCCCTACATAAAAAAATCACCAGCAATTAAGACTACATCAATATGAAATGCAATTTTTATAGAAAGCTTATAAAGTTTGCCTTTCACCCATTCTAAGAAGAACAAAAAATGTAGAGTATTCTCAAACATGAAAGAAGCTCCGGGCACTCCTTTAACAAGTTCTTAAAAATATACAGTGTAGGAGTTCTGCAAATGTACATTGATTGAGACTCAAGTTTACTCATTACAAATTAATTAAGTTTCAAAACTCATCAAATTTCCCATACATACTTTTCTACAAAAATTATTATTTTTTTACACAGAACCAATTTAAAATGACTAGCATGCCTAGAAATTAAAAAAAAAAAAGAAAAAAGATACTGAAATCTCCCTCAAGGTGCTGATAAAGCAACAAAAAGGATAAGCAGGCACTTTTATTTTAAGGCACCCAATTAGAATAAACTAAATAGACAATTTACACAACCTTATGAAGAACTCAAAAGCCAAAAGCTAAAATAATTTTATCTAACAATGATTTTGATGTAATGACTTAAAAAATAATTAAATTGTAAATTTGAACAATGTATACAAAATGAAGTATAAAAGTTTCAGCATTTTTAAAGAAAATTAGGTGAGACTATTCAAAATGTAGAAATTATGGCCAAGTGGGAATGTTGACAGCTTTGGGGTCATTTCAGGAAAAATGGATATTAGTATTTAAAAATAAATTATTTTTCTATTAATAAAAATGACATAAAGAAATTCAATTAGATTCCTACTATATATTTTCTGATTTTGTGGTTTACAATATCTCAATAAATTTCATTCATTCAGTCTTTGAGAAACATTTACTGAACCTCTGTTACATGTTAGAACCACACTAGCCACTGAGGATTCAGTCACGAGTAAAACATACATAATCTCTGCCTTCCAAGAGTTTATAGTATAGGGGGAGAGAGAAATAAGAAAGCAATTAAAACACATTTGTTTAAGAGTGATGGATGTTCCAGGACACTGAAGTGAGGCACCTATCTTAGAAATTCAGATCCCTTAAGTAAATTATATTAGCTGGGAAATGAAGATTGAGTAGGAGCTAACCAAACAAGTGGAAAAAATAGGAGGATGAGGGATATCGCCCAAGTAGGGGCCCATGTTGTCAGTGTACGTAATGACATCTTTCAATATAAGATCACCAAATGATTTGAGATTTAAGAAGAGGTGATGCAGAATATAAACTGGAATATTATAAGAAAAATATGTATTTGTGAAAATATAGCTTTCAAGACATTATTCATTCATTAACCCACTCATTCATTCTTTCAAACAGTAATTATTAAGTATCTTTTATGTGATGCATCCTTTTCCTTCATCAAGATTGTATCCTTTCACCATACATATTCAATTCGTATGTTGAGCAAAAATTCAATAAGCTGGACTATACGTAGAACAGTGTGGTGTCACGACTGGAAGAAAACTCATTAACAGCCTGCGATATGCAGATGACACAACCTTGCCAGCTGAAAGTGAAGAGGACTTGAAGCACTCACTGATGAAGAGCAAAGTCTTCAGCCTTCAGTATGGATTATACCTCACCCTAAACTCACCCTAAAAAAAAAAAAAAAAACCCTCACAAATAGACCAATAAACAACATCATGAAAAATGTAGAAAATATTGAAGTTCTCAAGAATTTCATTTTATTAGGATCCACAATCAATGCCCAAGGAAGCAGCGGTCAAAAAATCAAATGACATATTGCATTGGGTAAATCTGCTGCAAAAGACCTTTTTGAAGTGTTAAAAAGCAAAGATGTCACTTTGAGGACAAAGGAGCTCCTGATACAAGTCTTGTATTTTCAATTGCCTCTTACGCATGTGAAAGCTGGACAATGCGTAAGGAAGATGAATTCTTCATTCAATGAATGAAGAAGAATTTATACCTTTGAATTATGGTGCTGATGAAAAATATTGAATATATCATGGGCTGCCAGAAGAATGAACAAATCTGTCTCGGAAGTGCAGTCAGAATGCTCCTTAGAGGTGGGGATGGTGAGACTTCGTCTCACATACTTTGGACATGTTATCAGGAGGGACCAGACCTGGGGAAGGACATCATGCTTGGTGAAGAAGAGGGTCAGAAAAAAAGAGAAAGACCTCAAGGGCTGCAATAAATGGCTCAAATATAGCCATGATTGTGAGGATGGCACAGGACAGAGCAGTGTTTCATTTTTTTGTATACAGGGTCACTATGAGTTGGAACCAACATGAGGGCACCAAAAAACAACATCTTTTATGTGCAAATTTCTTGGCATCTAATATTACACAAGTTAAAGAAATATACAAAAATTCCTGCCCTAAATGTATTTATATTCTCAGAGAAAGACAAATACACAAACTAATTAAATTATATTCTATTTAGAGGATACTATGAGCTGTGGAAGAAAAAAAAAATAACACAGATGAAATAGGAAAGGCCAGGAAGAGCTAATGTTTGTGTGTGTGCATGCACAAGCTTGCGTGCACATACACAATTTTAAATATGATAGAAAACACTTCTGAAAAGATATGTTAGCAAAAGAGGGAGGCAGGCACATGGATGTTTGGGAGAACAGGGTTCCAGGCAGAGGGAACAGCAAGTGTAAATGTCCTGCAACAGGGCCATGCCTGGAAAGTTCAAGGATCAGCAAAGAGGCAGGCACATCTGGTAAAGTAAGTAAGTGAGAAAATATTGGGAAATGAGATCTTCCAGTGAGGTGATGGAGGCCTAGATCTGTAGGACTTTGAATTTTATATCTAGTAAAATAAGGAGTCATTGGAGCATTCTGAGCATGGAAATGATATAATTTGACATAGTTTAAATGAGATACCCGTGGCTGCTATGTTGAAAACAAAGTGGAGAGGTCCAAAACGGTAGAAAACTATTGCAATAATCTAGTTATGCAATAATGGTGGTTTGTACCAGGGTATTAAAAGTAATTGAATTATAGATATATTTTGGTGTAGAATAGTTAGGATTTACTGATGGTTGAATAGTTAGGATTTACTTGGGATGCAAGTAAAAAAGATAGTCAAGAATGTCTCCAAGATTATGGCAACTCTTGAATGTTACTCTGTATTACCTGACTGTAAACATTGACTCTTCTCAAGGTTATTATTATTCCTTCAATTGTTATGGATTAAAAATCCTGTTATTAAAATTAGATACCTAGTTAGGATACAGGCATTCTTTTTTGTAGCATTCCCCTTTCCTTCTAGGCAAGTCACTCTAGTGTTGTAGAGTTTACAGCTATCCACATGATTTTCCACATCTTGGAACAGAAAAAAAGAAATGAGACTCCAAGGAGTCACAGTCCCTTAATCACCATCAGGAAAAAAGAGACGGTTATTATAATACATAGATAAAAGAGATAACAATAAAGCAAAGTGAAAGTTTACTTCTTTGTTTCCCAAAGGATCATCACTTTAACAAACCAAAGTATAAAGAGATTAATTTATCTTCCATCTTGTGGGATGAGCAAAGGGAAAAGTTAGGATGCCAGCTTTTTAGAACAATATATATGCATGCCAGAATGCAAATGAGAGTTTGCATACTCAGGGAATAAACCGGAGTCATTATGGTGATTGCAGAATGAAAAGAGAATACTGAAGAATACCAGTAGTGGTAGGCTGATTACAACAATGATTACAATTCTTCACCCTTCCCAATCTCAAGGCCGCTTGCAATGTGATTTTGCAGCTTCTTCCACTAAGGGTGTAATCTGATTCCTCCTCTTTTAAGTCTGGACTGTCCTTTTATTTTGTTTATTTTTTTTTTTTTATTGTACTTTAGATGAAGGTTTACAGAACAAATAGTTTCTCATTAAACAGTTAGTACACATATTGCCCTATGACAATGGCTAACAAACCCACGACACGTGAACACTGTCCTTTCTCAACCTTGGGTTCCCTATCACCAGTTTTCCTGTTCCCTCCTGTCTTCTAGTCCTTGCTGGACTGTCCTTTTGACTAGCTTTGACCAGCAGAAAGTAATGAAAGCGATGATGTGCCCTTTCTCTTAGAACCCTAACTTCACCAAGAGACATCTCTAGGCCAGCCTGCAGATTGAAAGACCACTGGAGAAAAACCAAACTATCTCAGAAAAAGCCACCCTAGATGAGCCAGTCTGATGATCTTCAAAGATGTAAGAAAGTTCATCAAGATCAGCAGAATCACTGTGGTAGGCAGACTAGTGGCCTCTGCAAAGATGTTTATGATCTAATCCTTAGAACTTGTTAATACGTTACATTACATGGCAATTTAAGTTAAAACTGGAATCAACATTGCTAATAAACAGATAAAGTGATTATCCTGGATTATCGAGGTGGGCCCAGTGTAATCACAGGTCCTTAAAAATGGAAAAGATAAGCAGACAAGAAAGTCAGTGTAATGCAATGTAAGAAGAATTTGAGGCATCATTGATGACTGTTAAAATGAAAGGTGGCGGGGAACGAACCAAGGAATATAGGTATTCTCGAGAAGCTGGAAAAGCAAGGAAACAGATTCTTCCCATAACAACAACAACAAAAAAAAACAGTTGCCACCAAGTTGATTCCAACTTATGGTAATTCCATGTGTTTCAGAGTAGAACTGTGTTCCATAGGTTTTCAGCAGCTGTGATCTTTTGGAAGTAGATTGTCAGACTTTTTCTGAGGTGCCTCTAGGTGGATCCAAACAGCCAACCTTTGGTTAGTAGCTAAGTGCTTAACTGTTGTACCACCCGACCAAAAACCAAACCTGTTGCCATTTAGTTGATTCCAATACATGATAACACAATAAGTTACAGAGTAGAACTACTCCAAAAGGTTTTCCTGTCTGTAATCTTTATGGAAGTGGATCATCAGGTTTTTCCTCTGCAGCACCACTTGGTGAGTTCAGACTAGCAACCTTTTTATATTAGTAGTCAAGTGCAAACTGTGCCACCCAGGGACTCTTGCACTACCCTAGAACCTCATAAAAGGAACACTTCCCAGCCAGCATCTTGATTTTAGCACAGTGAGACACTTGGAGTTCTGAGTTAAATAACTGTAAGATAATAAAATTGTATTGTTTAAGATGCTAAGTGATTTGTTACAGCAGCCATAGGAAACTTATACAATTCACCTTCTAATCTGCAGCTGACAGAAAATTCACTGCACCCACCCACAGGCTCCTGCTACACCATTTTTTCCCCTTTCTTCCTTTTCTTTCTCCCTCCAATCTAGCCCCATACACCACCTCCACCCACTCTTGTTGGGCCATGCCATTGCCTGGAGCCCTCCCTAGCCCACCCATTGCCCCCACCACACTGCCATTTTTTTCTTTTTTTTCCTTTCTTTTCTTTCTCCTTCCTACCTAGTCCAGTACATCACCTCCCTCCCCTTCCTACCAGATGCTGGGTCTACCCCTCCCCACTGGACGGCCACCACTATTTTTCTCTCTTTTTTCTTTATTCCTTTTCTTTCTTCCTCTAACCTTGTCCTGTATGCTGCCTCCCCCCATTTCTGGCAGCCCCTGCTGTGCCACAACAGCAAGAGAGCCACTGCTGCCCCATGTCCACCCCACCCCCCACTCACCAGCTCCAACTCTGCTGCTATTTTTTTCACTTGGTTTACCTTCTTTTCTTTCCCCTTCTCACCTAGCCTCGTAAGCCACCTCTCCTCCCTTCCCGCTGGACTCCAGGTCCACCTCATCCCCACTAGCAGGCCCCATCTGTGCTGCCATTTTTTTTTCTTTTCTGTTTTTACCTCTCTTTTCTTTCTCTCTCTCACTAGCCTCATATGTTACCAACCCCCTTTCCTTCAGCCCCGGCCATGTTACCACAGACAGAGTGCCATTGGAGGGTTGGCCTCCCGTTGTTCTGGGTTCACCCTGCACCCACCACCAGTCCCCACTGCATCACCATTTATTTTCTTTTCTTTCTACCTCCCACCTAGCCCTATACACCACATCTCCCCCATTCCTGCCACCCCCATTTCCACCATGCCCCCATCAGCCAGCTATATTTTTTTACTCTGTCTCTTTTTTCTCTCTCCCCACCTAGCTAACCCCATAGGTCACTCCCCCTTTCAGCTGCCACCCCCCCCCCCCCATGCTGCTATGATTAAAGCTTCCCCAGTGCTCAGAGCTGCCACTGCACTGGGCCCATACTGCCCTTCCCCTACCATCACTCGATCAGCTGCTGAATGATAGGAAATGAAGGTGTACCACACCCCACCTGACACCCCTGCCTATATGGCAAGGGGCTGTGAATGCTCCTACACCACTGGATCAACATCAAGAACAAGACAGTATCTTCCTAGTCCACCCTCAGCCACCTCACCAAACCAGTGTACAGTGAAGTGGGCTCACACTGTCTGCTGCTGCCCTCCCCACCCGGATAAGGTGGTTAGAGCTATTGTGCCCACAGATGAGCAAGCACACCTGGCCCGCCCACCCTGAAATATCAAAACAAAACAAAAAAGACAAGAGAAAACAAATGGACATACAATCAATAAATAAAGAAAATAATATCAAAACATATAGAAAAGAAGAACTAGATGGATCCAGCAAGTGACCAAAATGAAAAATCAGATGACCTTCTGACAGAAGAAAAGGCAGTGGAACTACCTGATATGGAATTCAAAAGACTAATATTTAGGGCTCCCCAAGAGATATGAAAGAGATTAAGGAAAACACAGACAAAATCAAGGGAAAAATGGGCAATATCATGGAAAACAATGAAAACAAAGCCAAAATCAAGGAAAACACAGACAAAGCAATAGAATAATTCAGGAAAATAATACAAGAACAAAATTTCAAATTAAATAAACAATTAGAAATCATACAAAAATAGCAACCAGAAATCCAAAAAGTAAATGACAAAATTTCAGAAATGAACAACATAATAGAAGGTTTTAGGAGCAATTTTGAAACAATGGAAGACAGAATCAGTGATACTGAAGATGCTAAAATGTTTAAGGAAATGTCTGAGAAAATAATGAAAAATAAAACTAGAATTATGTGCAACACCATCAAGAACAAAATTATATGTGTGATCAAAGTTCCAGAACAGGTGGAGAAAATGGAAAACACAGAGAAAATCATTGAAGATTTGCTGGCAGAAAACTTCCCAAATACCATGAAAGACATTAATCTGACCACCCAAGAAGCTGAACGAATCCCATGTAGGATAGACTCCAAAAGAAACTCACAAAAATATATCATAATTACACTTGCCAAAACTAAAGATAAAGAAAGAATACTGAGAGCATCTCAAGAAAAATGAGAAGTCACTTAGAAAGGTAAAACAGTAAGACTAAGCTCTGATTATTTGGCAGAAACTATGCAGGCAATGGGATGACATATATAAAACCTTGAAAGAAAAAGATTGACAATCAAGAATAACATATCCTGCAAAACTCTCTCTCAAATGTGATGGTGAAATTAGGACATTTCCAGATAAACAGTGAGGGGATTCATGAAAAACAAACAAAACTTACAAGAAATATAAAAGGGAGCCCTGCAGTAAGAGAACCAGGAACACCAAACAACAACTGGAGGCTAGGACACAGGACAGCATAAGCAAGACAGAAACCTAGGTAAATAACTCAATAATAAAACAAAGCTAAAGGACTTAAAAAAGGAAAACAGAGATGTCAATTTGTAATTGACAACAACATCAAAACGACAACAGGGAGGATAAACAGTGTAGAATTTTCAAATGGAAAAGAAGTTAAGGCTTTATCAAATTATGAAAGATTGGTTTAAACTTAGGAAGATAAGGGTAAATTTCCATGTAACCTCAAAGAAAGCTAACAAACTTACTCATCAGAATAAAAAAAAAAAAGAAAATCATAAAGACTCAGTACACACAAAATCTATCATAACAGAAAAAAGAAAATCCACAGACAAAAGGAACTTAGCCCAGGAAAGTAAGAGGAACAAAGAAAATATCAGCACCACAAAAAAAAGCACAACAATATGACAGCAATAAACTCATACCTTTCGATAATCACACTGAATGAAAATGGCTTAAATGCACCTATAAAGAGACAGAGAATGACAGAATGGATAAGAAACACCCATCAATATGCTGTGTACAAGAGACACACCTTGACACAAAGACATAAATATATTAAAAATCAAAGGAAGGGAAAAACATATATCAAACAAACAGTAACCAAAAAGACAGGCATGGCAATACTAATCTCAGTTAAAACAGACTTTAAGGCAAAATCACCCACAAAAAAGCTAAGGAAAGACATTATATAGTGATTAAAAGGACACCCACCAGGAAGACATAACCTTAAGAAATATCTAGGCACTCAACATCATGTCTTCAAAATACATAAAACAAACTATAATAGCACTGAAAAGAGAAATAGACAGTTCCACTATAATGATAGGAGACTTAAACACACCAGTTTCAGTAAAGGACAGAATATCTAGAAAGAAACTCAACAGAGATACAAAAAGATCTAACAGCCCAAATCATCCAACCTGATCTCATAGACATATATAGAACAGTCCACCCAACAGCAGCAAAGTATACATTCTTTTCCAAGGCACATGCAACATTCTCCAGAAGAGGCCACATTTTAGGCCACAAAGCATCCCTCAATAAAATCCAAAACATCAAAATAATACAAAGCATTCTCTCTGATCACTATGTCATAGAAGTAGATCAAGAAGATCAAGGAAAAAAATCAAATACATGGAAACCAAATAGCACCTTGCTTAAAAATAACTAGGTAAGAGAAGAAATCAAAGAGAGAATTAAAGAATTCCTAGAATCAAATGTGAATGAAAACATATCATACCAAAAACTATGGGACACAGCAAAGGCAGTGCTCAGATGTCAATTTATATAATAAACATACATATCAGAAAAGAAGAATGGGCCAAATCAAAATGTTACCTTACAACTTGAGCAAATAGAAAGAGAATAGCAAACGACGCCCAGAGATACCAGAAGAAGGGAAATGATAAAGATTAGAGTAGAAACAAATGAAATAGAGAACAAAAAAAAAAAAAAAAAATAGAAAGAATAGACAAGACCAAAAGTTGAAAAAAACAATAAAATCAACACACCATTGGCCAAACTGACAAAAGAAAAAAGGAGAGGAAGCAAATACCCCAAATAGAAAATAAGATGGGGAATAATATGAAATACCCAACTGAAATAAAAAGGATCATTACAGAACAGTATGAAAAGTTGTACTCCAACCAGTTTGATAACCTAGAGGAAATGGACACATTTCTAGAAACACACTACCTACCTAAATTAACACAAACAGAGATAGAAAATCTGAACAGACCCATGACAGGAGAAGAGATTGAAGAGGTAATTAAAAAAATAAAAATAAAAACTCTTCCCCAAAAAAGGCCTGGCCTGCTTCACTGGAAAATTCTACCAAATATTTAGGGAAGAGCTCACAACAGTATTACTCAAACTATATCAGAGCATAGAAAAGGAAGGAATACACCTGAACTCATTTTATGAAGCCAGCAGAACCCTGATACCAAAGCCAGGCAAAGACACCATGAAAAAAAAAAAAAAGAGAGAGGGAAAAAAAAATTGTAGCCCAGTATCTCATGAATATAGATGCAAAAATTATCAACAACATTTTAGCCAAGAGAATTTAAAATCATATATATATATATATAAAACCACCATGACCAAGTGGGATTCATCCAGGTATGCAAGGATGGTTCAACATTAGAAAATCAATCAATGTAATCCACCACATAAGGAAAATAAAAGATTCATATGATCATCTCAATCAATGCAGAAAAGACATTTGATAAACTCCAACACCCATTCCTGATAGAAACTCTCAATAATGTAGGAATAGAAGGGAAATCCGTCAACATAATAAAGGGCATCTATACAAAATCAACAGCCAATATTACTCTCAATGGAGAGACTGAAAGCATTCTCCCTGAGAAGAGGAACAAGACAAGGATGCCCTATAACACCACTCCTATTTAACATTGTGCTGGAAGTCCTAGCTAGAGCAATAAGGCAAGAAAAAATAAATGGCATCCAAATTGGAAAGGAAGAAGTCAAACTATCCCTATTCACAGATAATATGATCCTATACATTGAGAACCCCAAAGGTTTGACAACAAAACTACTAGAACTAATAGAAAGATTCAGCAGAGTAGCAGGATACAAGATCAACACACAAAAATCAGTTGGATTCCTATATACCAATAAAGAGGACTTCAAAAAATAAATCAAGAAAACAATACCATTTATAATAGCCCCAAAAAGATAAAATACTTAGGAATAAATCTAACTAGGGATGTAAAAAAACTATACAAAAAAAAAAAAAAAACCCTACAAAACACAAATGCAAGAAACTGAAAGAGACCTACATAAATGAAGAAACATACCATGCTCATGGATAGGAAGACTCAACATTGTGAAAATGTCAGTTCTACCCAAAGTGATCTAGAGATATAATGCAACCCCCAATTCAAATACCCACACCATTCTTTAAAGAGATGGAAAAATTAATCACCAACTTTATATGGAAAGGAAAGAGGCCCCAGATAAGCAAAGCATTACTGAAGAAAAAGAACAAGTATGAGGCCTTGCACTACCTGATCTTAGAACCTACTATACAGCCACAGTAGTCAAAACAGCTTGGTGCTCTGCAAATAGGGAACCCAAGGTTGAGAAGGGACAGTGTTGACATGTTGTGGGGTTGTAAACCATTGTCATAAAAACAATACGTGTACTAACTGTTATAATGAGAAACTATTTGCTCTGTAAACCTTCATCTAAAGTACAATAAAAAGAAAGAAAGAAAAAAAAAAAAAAGCTTGGTGCTGGTACAATGACAGACACATAGACTACTAGAAGAGAATCAAGAACCCAGATGTAAATCCATCCACCTACTGACAGCTGATCTTTGACAAAGGACTGAAGTGGGGAAAAACAGTCCTTTTAACAAATGGTGCTGCAAAACTGGATGTCCATCTGTAAAAAACTGAAACAGCACCCATACCTCACAACATACACAAAAACTAACTCAAAATGGTTCAAAAACCTAAAAATAAAACCTAAAAATGTAAAGATCATGGGAAAAAAAAAAAGAGAAAATTCTAGGGGCCCTAATGCATGGCATAAATAGAACATAAAACATAACTAACAATACACAAACACCAGAAGATAAACTCGATACCTGGGAGCACCTAAAAATTAAACACTTATACTTATCAAAAGACTTCACCAAAAGAGTAAAATGAGAACCCCTAGACTGGGGAAAAAAAAGTCTGTCTACAAATATAACAAGGATCTAATTTCTAAAATCTATAAAATACTTCACATCAGTTACTAAAAGGAAAATAATCCCATTAAATCATGGGCAAATGATATGAACAGACACTTCACCAAAGAAGATATTCAGACAGCTAACAGACCTATGAGAAAATGCTTGTGATCATTAGCCATTGGAGAAATGCAAATCAAATCTACAATTAGATACTATCTCACCCCGGCATTACTGGCAGGAATCAAAAAAATGAAAAATAACAAGTGTTGGAGAAGTTGCGGGGAGATTGGAACGATTATACACTGTTGGTGGGAATGTAACTTGGTACAACCACTATGGAAAATGATAGCCTTCTTAAAAAGCTAGAAATAGAAACACCATATGATCCAGCAATCCCACTCCTGGAAATATATCCTAGAGAAATAAGAGCCTTCACACGAATAGACATATGCACACCCATGTTCATTGCAGCATTATTCACAATAGCAAAAATGTGGAAGCAAACTAAGTGCCCACCAACTGATGAATGGATAAACAAACTATGGTACATACACACAATGGAATACTACACAACGATAAAGAACAATAATAAATCCGTGAAACATCTCACAATATGGATGAATATGGCTGGCATTTTATGCTGAGTGAAGTAAGTAAATCACAAGAGGACAAATATTGTATGAGACCACTATTATAAAAACCCAGGAAAATGTTTACACACAAAGAAAACAAAACAAAGCAAAATAATCTTTGATGGATACGAAGGGGGGAAAGGGTGGGGATGGAAAATCATTAACTAGAAAGTAGACAAGTGTTAACTTTGAGGAAGGGAAAGATAACACACAATATAGCGGAAGAAGGCACAAGTTGACCAAGGCAAAAGCTTCCTAGATACATCCAAACACCTTGAGGGACTGAGTTGCTGGCGTTGAGGTCTGGGGATCATGATCTCAGCAGACATCTAGGTCAAGTGGCATGACACAGTGCATAAAGAAAACGTTCTACATCCTACTGTGGTGAGTAGTGTCTGGGATCTTAAAAGCTTTTGAGCAGCCATCTAAGATAGAGCTATTGGTACCATCACTTTCAAAGCAGGGGAGAATGAGGAAAACCAAGGTTACAGGGAAAATATTAGTCCAAAGGATTAATGGTCCATGTGAACTGCAACCTCCAGCATCCTGAGCCCAGGGGAACTGGATAGTGCCTAGCTACCACCACCAACCCCTCTGACAGGGATCACAGTAGAGTGTTCAGGACAGAGGAGGAGAAAAGTGTAGAACAAAATTGAAGTTCACAAAAGAAAGATCAGACTTGCTGGTCTGACACAAATTGGAGAAGCCCCTGAGATGATGGCCGCTGGACACTCTTCTAAGTTAGAATTGAAGCCACTCCCGAAGTCGACATTTTTGGCCAAAGATTGGACAGGGCTATAGAACAAACAATAACACATTTGAGGAAAGTGCTTCTTAGTTCTATCTGTAACCTGACCCTACAAATGCCAGTAAATTTCCATTAATCCTTAAACTAGCCCAAGCCAGTTTTGGCCTGCCCTACATGCACAGAAGGGCCAACTATGGCCACTAATTGACCTCAACAGAGGATGCAGCAACAGGTGGAATGAAGTAGAAGAAAAATCATCACCCATACCCTATTCCAAAGTGGAGGTCCGCGAAGAACCACATCACCTCCTGTTTCCTGATCGCCTTCTAGAATTTCCCCTCCCCCCAGCATGCCTGTGCAGCTGCCATTTTGCTGCCCGAATCACACACAAGCCTTGCTTCCCCATAGTTTGGGAACTCAGGTCTGAGAAACTTCCTCCCAGCTCCTTGCTCTGCACATTGCAATAACGTTACTTTCTCTTTCTCAAAGGCCGGTGTCCAGATTATTGGCAGGTCTTAGTGCACAGGACAGAACTCACATTCTAGGGTTCAGTAACAAATCAAGTATACTATACCAAATGAGCAATACTTGCCCAAAAGCAAAGACAAGAGGGCAGGAGGGACAAGGAAGGTTAGATGTGTGGACACGGAGAACGCAGAGTAGAAAGAAGAGGGGGAGAGTGCTGGTGCATTGTGGGGATTGTAACCAGTGTCACAAAACAGTTCGTGTATAAATTTTTGAATGAGGAAAAAAAAAAAGAATTCCTAAATACAGGTTGGATTTGCACACACACATGCAAAAAAAAAAAAATAACCAAAAAAGTTTTTTTTTTAAAGAGTAATCCAGGGCAAAAATATTTCACTTATAAAGATACTTTAAAAACCAATAGATAACTTTTTACAATTACTTAGAGATTACAAGAATGCTAGATTTGGGCAAGAGAACAAGCTGAGTTCTAATTCCCAAATCCATTCCACCTCCCGTCTATTGTGGAACAAAAAACACTTAACCACTGTGCCACCAGGGCTCCACTGTGGGACAGTCATATAGTTTTATTGGGAATGACTCTGGGAAATAAACCAGCTGGTATATTCTCATCTCATCACAGTGATGGGTAGCAGTTTGCATTCTCTTAATCTGGCCCTTGGGAGTGAAGTCTAGGTTTTTAGTTGATGGATGGAGGAAGAGAAGTTTTCTTTCCTTCTCAATGATGTAGTATGCAGATATGAGGTCTGGGATTGTTGCACCCATTTTGCTATCATGGGAGAAGTCCAGCTGAAGATAAAACAGACTCAAAAGAAGCTCAAGTTTAGTAACTCAGAAAAATAGAGTCAGAGCCCTAATCAAATTGTGCCTGAAACTGAAATATTTCTAGGATAAAATATAATCCCTGTATTGTTTAAGTACATTCTAGTTGAATTTATGTGATTTGCAACTTCTGGCTGCTGTAAAATCAGACTACTATGAATTAAATCTCTGGTATAGTATCTGCCTGTAATATAGTGCTACAAATTATATACCTCAAAAAAATGATGGGAAGGGTAAATTAGATAATGAATGATGCTTTTTTGTTGTTTATATTTTAGGAAGTATTAAGTAAGGGAAAAAAAAGACTCTTAAAAAAGGGAATTAGAAAATCCAAAGAAATGGCTGGATTAGATATAATCTGAGATACCTCTAATTTCCCATAGCTAAAGGTCAGGGTTTGATTATGTGGGGGGATATGGGGGAGTGAGGGTTATTTAATAGCTACAAAAGGTGACCTATGCTAAATAAAGTTCAGTTGGTAGAAATTCCTTGACAATGTAGAAGCAAATCAACAACTTGCTGAAATAGGAATGCTAAAATGGGTTTATTTTTCAGACCCGTGAATTCATTCAGTAAATACATCTTCAGAAATGGAACAGAAAACCCTTTCTGCACCATCACTTTGAGAAACACATTAATGAGTACCGTGTCAATGTTTTTTTTTTAAAAAAAATCTCTACAATTTCTCTTCTTTATAGATTGAGAATACAGAGGTTGAAGCTGCCAGCGAAATGACTTCCTTATTTTTTTAGGTTTCAGGAGGAGCAGAGGCCAAGTAGTGACACTTCACCACTGGAAAGAAAGTGAGTATGGATTTTATAATAGGTAGGAGGGTTTGAATGATTAAGTATATATATATATATATATATATATATATATATGTATATATATATGTATACACATACATATAAATTTGGCACACAGAGAATAAAGTAATAAAACTTTGCTCTTTATAACCAAGTTATGGGGAATACAAATCCGAATTTTCTGACCTAATTAGTCATAGTCTTACACCATTTCTCAGACCTGAGTCGGTTTAACTATCCCGTAGCACTTTAAATGAAGAGAAAGGTGATTATCCTTAAAGAAGTACCCTGCAATGCCATCACAAGCTAATACTTTATATCTTCCTTCTAGCTTTTCTGAAAGGCATCTGCAGCCATTTCTCAATACCCTGGGGGATGCTAAATGTCCAGTCTTTTCAGAGATTATTGAATTCTACCTCTGAGCTAACATTAATCCCCATGGATCCAGAATACCACTAAGGAACGTCAGTTTGAGCCGAGGCTATGGTGTCGTATGATGAATGGGGTTGTGGCCTGAGCCCATATTACAATTGGCATAGCAATACTTCAGTTTTATCCTTTGAGTTTTTACCAGATCCCTTGTGTGTATTTGGAAGATTTACTCTGCAACTGGAAAAAATCTCCTTTGTCTCCCTGGCCCATGAAGGAGAAGTGGTAAAATTGTAGTAATGGCCAGATGAAAGACTCTGAGCTCCTCCCTCCTACCAAAAGAGAAAACACATATACTTATTGTATCTCTAGGTGATTAGTGTCACCATGAAAAATATGGAAGATGCAAGAGTGGGGATCCCTGACACGTGCAGATTTACATTACCTGCCTGGTCTGCAAAAAAAGACATATTAATCTTGGCAAACATCAATAAATTTAATTTGATTTATATTTAATTCCAAATACAGCAGCTGTGGTCTTCACTGAAAATCAACAAAGACCTTGGCCCTTGGTATTATACTGGATTAATAAGTGACAATGATCTTTTTTTTTTTTTTTAAACATCTTAATAAACAAAGCCTTGGTGGCACCCTGGTTAAGCATTTCGCTGCTAACCAAAAGGTTGATAGTTTGAATCCACCAGCCGCTCTTTGGAAACCTTATGGGGAAGTTCTACTCTGTCCTGTAGGGTTGCTATGAGTCAGAATCAATTGAACGGCAACAGGTTACCGGGGTTACCAGAAAACATCTACTGCTACTTAGCAGGAACAATGGAATATTTTCACCCTTTTGCTTCAGCACTGTCTTAACTATTCAGTTCTACAGACTTAGTACAGTCTTCAGAAACTCTTATCATATCAACATCTTATGGATATCATGCTGGTCAAGTATATGGATGGCATCAAACTGAAAGGATCTGGTGAACCAAGATTATAATGTTCCTCAGACACTGGTGCAAAAGAAATAAAACCTTCAATAATAGATGGACCAGCTTCCTTAGTGATGTTTCTGTTAATCTGGAACATGTCAGGGCATTCCCTCCAAAGTAAAAGGCAAGTTTGCTGCACGTTACAACCTACATCATGTTAAACTAGTCCAGTATGGAAAGAGTTCAAGAGTCTAAGACTAATTCCACGCAAGTGAGATCTGGTTTATTTCAGCCAATAATTAGCATTCTGTACTTTTAAATATTTAATTTTTAATAATTTTAGTTTTCTGATGGGAATGAGCTCATCCTCTCTTTGGGTAAAATATACATGTGTGTATATTAAAATGACTTTAAACTTTAGTTCTTGATACAGTATGTCTAGATTAAAAGTATTTTAAAACAAAAACTTAAAAACTCTGTTTACAGAAGGATGTGATAAATGCACAGTATTAAGGTGCACCTCATCCAAGCCATGGTATTTTCAATCACCTCATATGTATGGGAAAGCTAGACAATGAATAAAGAAGACTGAAGAAGAATTGATGCATTTGAATGATGGCATTAGCAAAGAATATTGAATATACCATGGAATACCAGAAGAACAAACAAATCTGGCTTGTAGTCAGAATGCTCCTTAGAAGTGAGGATGGTGAGACTTCATCTTACGTACTTTGGACATGTTATCAGGAAAGACCAGTCCATGGAGAAGGACATCAGCAAAAAAGAGGAAGACCCTCAAAGAAATTGATTGACACAGTGGCTGCAACAATGGGCTCAAACATAGTAATGATTGTGAGGATGGCACAGGATAGGCAGTGTTTCTTTCTGTTGTACATGGGGTAGCTATGAATCAGAATCGACTAGATGGCATCAACAACATCAACAACATTTTGTGTGCAGAAAATGAAACTTTCAAAGAAATTGCCTTCAATGGAATTTTTAAGTTTTGTATATGTGTGTTGATATCTATCTATCTATCTGTGTGGATGTATTTTACATCCTCTGAAAGAATAAAACAAAAGGACAAAAATGTCGTATGAACACATCTAAACACATTTTTAGCAAAGAAGTAATATCATTGAAATGGTTTGAATTATGTCCCCCCAAAAAATGTGTGTATCAATTTGGCTGGGCCTTGATTGCCAGACTTGTGTGTTGGTTTCCATTTTGTGATTGCAATTTTATGTTAAAGATCATTAGGGTGGGATTGTAACACCACCTTCACCCAGCTCACATCCAATGTAAAGGGAGTTTCCCTGGAATGTGGCCTACACCACCTTTTATCTCTCAAGAGATAAAAGGAAAGGAAAGCAAGCAAAGAGTTGGGGACCTCATACCATCAAGAAAGCAGTGCCGGGAGCAGAGCACGTCCTTTGGACTGCGGTCCCTGTGCAGAGAAGCTCCTAGTCCAGGGGAACACCAAAGAGAAGAAGGCCAACAGAGAGAAAAAGCCTTCCCCTGGAGCTGATGCCCTGAATTTGGACTTTTAGCTTGCTTTGACTGTGAAGAAATAAACTTCTCTTCATTAAAACCATCCACTTGTGGTATTTTTGTTATAGGAGCACTTAGATGACTAAGACAATCATGTTTAAGGAAATATTTTGAAAGATTATATTGTATAAGAAAGCCATATAAACTCACTAGAAAATTCAAGGGACTCACGAAATGTTATTCCTTTCCTAAATTTAAGGGTTTAACAACGTACAGTTTGCATCTTCACCATTGTTTTTCTTTTTTAATTTGACTATTTGTTAAGAGTTCTTTACACAATTAACACATTCACATTTTTTTCCTCATTTTTCTGTTCCCCACAGCCAACATTCCTTTACCTTCAGGTAAACTCTACTTTTTTCGTTGTTCTTTTCCCCTTTGTATATGTTTATTTTTCTTGACCGTGCAAATATTCACAGCAATTTTAAAATTATTTCCTTTCATCCTCAGTACTATTAGCCAAGTTTTAGGATAATAAATACCATGTAATTCTAGTATTTGTTTTTTCCTTAATTTTTTTCAATTTGACTTGACTATTACATTACATGCAACAAGTATCATTTGAATTTAGACGGCTGCTTGCAAAAGAAAGACGTGAGACTCCAAAATAATAAAATGGTTGGAAAAAGGTTTTAAATACTATATAACCATCCATAAATTAATCATTTAATCATTACCCTCAGCAGGAAATCATTATTTCCTTTTATAGACTGATCAGCTAGGGCTAGCTAACCAGTTTGAGTTCCTAGCTTAATGCGAAATTTTTCATCTTGAACAAATAACTATTCTTTCTTCTGTACTTTTTATAACTCATTTTGAATCTGGACAGCTCATGCATGGGTTACAGTCACAAGAACACAATTATATCAATCAGAAAATGCCAGAAAAACTATTGAGGCCAATTACAAATTTGAAACAAATTGCTTAAGAAAGAAATGCATTTTTCAGAAAACAATCCTTAGAGGAACTTGACACCAAAGTTCAAATCTGCTGAAAGAAGTTTTATATACAAACCTCCTATGGTGCAGGTGACTTTCTTCATTTTAATGCTTAAAAAATATTCAGACATTAAAGACCAATTACACAGCCCACTTTCTGTGATGTTGGTACGTGATAAATATTCAACAATGGTGGCATTAAACCTAAGACTTTTTAAGAGCTACTTGAATTAGCTTTTTTTTTTTTTTTTTTTTTTGAAGTCTGAGACTTTAGTTTGTTGCGATGTAAGATTCTGAGGAAAAAAAAAAAAAAACTCTCCTTATTTTTATTTTTTGGTAGGTTTGCAAAGATTTTCCAGTTTGTGTACCCTGAGAACTTAGAGAAAAGCAGCAACCAAAAGTCAACACAATGTCTTCTCTGAATACAAATGTTTGCTTTACCTGATAACCATAACTTGATCAGCTAGATGAAAATTAATCTTTCTTGCCTCCAGGTATTTGAGGTTCAAGAAAAACACTTTGGAGTCGAACAGGCCAAAAGTCAAAGACAACTAGAACAAATATTTACTGAGCATACCATTAAAAAAGTTAACAGTTATTTCCTGTATCTAATTCATCAAAGAAATATCTTTCAAAGAAGTTAAGGTTACGCAAGCTAGAGAGTTTCCCCCAAAGGAATAAAATCTTAGCGATTACTCAACATGCTCTCAATATGTTAATGGAAGAATCATATGTAGAACCAAGTAAGGCTGAATGGTGTTGCATAAGAAGCCTGAAATAATATATTTAAAGCTGGTATTGTTCTGATATGGGAAGACAGATCACATACACTGAAGACTTCTGAAGTCTAGACACTGACATAAAAGCTATATATGCTGGTATATATGCCAGAGTCTATACTGGGGGAAAAATTCATTTTTAAATATAAAGAATTCACTGAGAAAAGTAGTATATATGTGTGCATTATTTTGTCTCAAGGAAAAAAAAAATGCTTGTGGATATATATTCAAAATGGGTAAGAAATTCTAGAACTTTCAGTGATTCTTATGGAACAGGTTAGGTACCTTCATATCATCAGGGTTACTCCCTCTACTCTATCAATCAGAAAACAAACAAAAAACAACAACCTAACAAAAACAAACAGCCAAAAAAAAAACCAAAAACCAAAAACTGTGAACTCAACTGCACGCATTTTCTTATTCTCAAGAGATAGCCATATAATTTAGCATTCACATCCAACAACTCAAATTAATTATTTTGGCAGAGACTTGATTACCAATAACATTTCCTTCTCAAATCAATTATTCCACAACCTCAAAACTCATACTAATATTAAATGAAGTAACTTGGCTGGCTACCACTACCAACAGTTCTGACCAGGGACACAGGGTTCTGCATAGAAAGGGAGAAAATTATAGAGCAAAACTCAAATTATTAAAAAAGGGCAGACTTACTGGACTAGTAGAGACTAGAGAAACCACTGAGACTATCACCTTGAGATACTCTGTAAATTTTGAACTTAAACCACTCCCATAGGTTTGCTTTCAGCTAAGTATCAGATTGGCACATAAAATAAATACTATCACTCAGGAGTGCTGTGCTCCTTTACATTTAAAAAAAAAAATCATCTATAGGAGACCAAATCATCAACATTTAATCTAGATTAATGGAAACAGAACAACCAGGATGGAAATAATGAGAATGTTGACACAATGTGGAAAAAGTAACCAATGTCACTGAACAATACATACAAAACTAAAAAACTTGTTGCTGTCGAGTCGACAGCACAGAACTGCCCCATAGTGTTTCCAACCGCCGATTTGAACTGCCGATCTTTTGGTTGGCAGCTGAACTCTTAACCACTACACCACCAGGGTTTCCAACAATATGTATAGAAACTATTAAGTGAGGACCTAATTTGTGGCAAAAATTTTCACAAAAAACACAATAAACTATTTAAATATATATATATATATATATATATATATATATATATACACACACACACATATATATATGTTATATAAAGTAACTGATTTGATTCAGTCAAATATGTCTTATTTCATTGTGAGTACTGGTGACTAAGATGTGCTCACTGACCAAAGTCCACCTGAGGTATCAATGAGGTGGCAAATTTAAGCCTTAGATTGGAGTTGCAGCCAGGGCACACAGGAAAATGACAACTTTTTTTTTTTTTTCCGCTTATAATGCTTTTGCTTTTAATCTTCCCCTCCCAGATAGCTGTTGTTTGGGGGGAAAAAAAAAGAAGAAAGAAAAATTTCTAAATTGCTCATAGGCTTTGAATAGTTCTTGCCACATTGTTGGTTGAATTCCTAATTCAGTCATAGTTTTTCTTTGGTTTTTGTTTTTACCAGAGAAGAAGTCTTTTATGTTGATTGACAAAAAAGTGAATACATGAGGGGATTTGTAGCTTCAAATAGGACTGTGTTTATCACATAAAAAGAAAAACAAAACAAAACAAACAACCAAAAAAAAAAAATTGCCATCAAGTCAATGTCAACTCAGGGCCACTCCATGTGTTACAAAGAAGAACAGCTCCACAGGGGTCTCCTCACTGAAACATTTACAGAAGCAGATCACTGGGAGTTTCTTTCACAGAACCCATGGGTGGGTTTGAATGGCCAAACTTTAAGTTTGTGTTATTGTTAGGTGCCATCGAGTCAGTTCTGACTCATAGAAACCCTTTATACAACAGAATGAAACACTGCCCAGTCCGGGGTCATTAAGTTAGTAGTCTAGCACAAATCATTTGCTCCATCCTGTATATATCACTTAAACCCATTGCCGTCAAGTCAATTCCTACTCATAGCAACTCTACAGGACACTATAGAACTGCCCTGCATAAGGTTTCCAAGGAGCAGCTGGTGGAATTTGAAGTGCTGACCATATGGCTAGTAGCTGTAACACTTAACCACTGGGCCTCCGGAGCTCCATATATCATTTAAAAACAAAAACAAAAAAAAAAAACAAACCCATTGCCATCGAGTTGATTCCGATTCATTGCAACCTGATAGGAGAGAGTAGAACTGCCCCATAGGGTTCCCAAGGAGTGGCTGATGGATTTGATCTGCCAACCTTCTGGTTAGCAGCAAAGCTCTTAACCACTTTGCCATATATCACTTGCTCCCTAATAATTCTAAGATCTCCACATGGAATATAAATGTATTTTGAAGTGGTTGTACAGTGGTTCATAGTTATTCTAACTTTGAGAAATGGATTTACCAAAGATAAATTATTTCATGTATTTTTATAATAATAGAAATATTAAGAGAATGTTTTAATCTGCAAACCCAACAAATATAACCTGTCCAATTACATCCTAAATTAATTTAAAAACAAACAAACAAATAGAAAACTTGAATGACAACAAAACAACAAAGTAAATATAAATCTGAGCTATATTATTTGCATTTTGGGAAATTATATGAGATGGAAAGTTTTGCTACCAATGGATTTGAGCCATAAATATATTTTTAATGAAAAATGTTCAGTTAAAGCATATGGTTTTCTTTGAATATGTCTGAACAAGAAAGCCTTTTATTTGTTTAAAACTAAAAAAGCATTTTAAGATGTGTTATACTTTAAGTTCTAAGTCTCTGTTTTATGGGACATTCTCTCACAGAACTCAATCAATTTAGCCCTCATCTGTGGAGAGAGTTGACAGCTAGCCCTGAAGTACCTAATTGGGTTTGACATCGCACTTACCTGCTTGATTTGTGGTTACATTTACAGACACATACTGCCGGAATCCTGGGCTCAAGTCGGACACTCCATTCACTGCCTCAATCTCAAAGGTATAGTTTGTGTGAGCGAGTAGATCCACCATCATGACAGAGGTGTTTTTCAGGTCGATTTGCCGGGGGAGGTACCTGACATGACTGCCACACTCCTCACACACACCTGCATGGGAGTTGCACTTCTTGCATGCAATATAATATGACACATCTTTCCTTCCACCAGTGTCAGCAGGAGGAATCCATTCGAGAAAGACACTAGTTTCATTTACATTTGAGATGGCATTCCGAGGAGCTGAGGGGGGTCCTGGTTTGCAAAGTAAAGTGAAAAAAACATATTTTAAGATGGTATAATTAGGCATCTTTTACCCCACCATTCCCTGGTCTGAAGAAAAAAAAAAAATTTCCAGTCAATCATTTAAGCAGGGAGGATGTAAGAGCCATCAATTTGTAATAAACTTTGAAAAATTTTGTTAGAATTTTATAGAGACAACAGGAGGATTTATGCCCTATAGTAATGACTAATCATGGAATTGTTATAACACTAGTTTAGTAAAAGCAGATTTTTTTTACAGTATATGTAATTATGGAATAAATCAACGCATGTACAAATAATGTTAGATAAAAGTTATGTATTTAAAAGAATGGCAAGTAGATCTCCTCGGGGATTGGACTGATTACTTTCTCATTGGTATTAACCCCTGTAACCTAAGAAGTAAATATGAAGGGTTACTAAGCACAGGAAAATAAGATTTTTCAGTTGTGGCTCTTTATTACAAATTCTGCAGCTAGTAAAAATGCCCTTAGCTTACCTCAAAATAGATAGCATATCTACCTGATAAATCACCAACAGTATTTGAAACATTCCCTAACAAATCACTCGAACTTAAGTAGTTGGTCAACGTTACAATCTGTAATTGCATTTCTTTTACTGTTAATATTGCTTTACTATTATGATCCAATGAGTTGTGAATTTTACTTAATTGAATATCTGGAATTTATTGCAAAAATAAACCTCAAAAGTACTATAACAGAAGGAATGAAATTGTTCAGTTCTTGAAAGAGCAGCAGAACAAATTTCAATGTCCAACAACTTACCGCATAACGTGGGGGAATGCATTCAACTCATACATTTCAGAAAATCATAACATCTTAAAATATTACTGATGTAACTTTCCTAACTTCATAAAGTATTCCTTAGGTACTTTATTTTTTAATATATATATTAATGGAAAATGGACGTCATTAAATGGATGTCATTACATTCAGAGTCATCTTATAATGGAATACTTACACTAATATTTTAGAAATGAAATCCTCACTTAGAATTGCTTAAAATCTCTCTAAGGGAAAAGGGTAATAATATTATATTTTTTATATTATTGTAACTATTTCTGAAACTAATAATCAAAATACTAAAGAGACTAAAATTGACTACATACTGTCTAACACTATAGAAGATTTTCAGATACTTAGCATTAAAACTTCAGTCAGTTGTTAGTGTTATGTGATCAGATGTTCTCAAAGAGAAAAGTACATTTATATTTGCTCAGAGATTTAATTAGTAAATCTTTCCTGAAAGGGAATAAAATGGAGTATGGTGGTAACTTAATGATTCATAAGCGTAAATTAAGCTATTTAGGATAATCTAATTTTGTTAGCCTTATATATATTGTATGTTCTAAATATAGAGATTAACATTAATTTCTACCTAAAATGTATTGAGTCATGACTGTTGAGGACTAAAATCTAAAAGTTATAAAAATACTATCTAGTATTTAATAATTTAGCTGCATAATATGTCATTTAAATTGCAGGGCTCTATAACTAAAAAGCTAACATTTTTGAGAAAATAAACACACCTTGACTATATTTATGGTTCAACCCTGTGACTGCTTCCAGGAACTAAACCTCACAAACTTCAACGTAAAAGAGTCATTTTTGAGTAGAAACAATTACTTAAGATGGGAACATAATGTTTTTTTGTTTTTACTATAACTTTTATCTTATTTGACAGTGGAAAGTAATGGAGAAAATGTAATTTGAGATAAAAATATCACAATCATAATTTCTTAGAAAAAGTTAAAATATGCCCTAAATATGTCTAATTTAGAATGATGTCAAACTTGTGTGCTTTTTTTCTCCCAACTAAAATGAACTTGTATTAAACACCTTCCCTCTAAATCTGTAAAACGCATCAGTCTTTTTATTTTACTACTTTCAACATTTGAGTGGGAGCACATATGCCTCTTAAGTCAAGATGCAACTCAAACTCAAGTTAGTTACTAAAGTAGAGCTAAACATGAGCTCTGATTAACATATGCCTAAAAATAACATAATAAAACTTCACTGCCTCACTAATAGCTATACTGTATGGCATATGAGCCAAAGAAATGCCCTTCATTTAAGCAAAATCGTTGAAACCTTGGCTCTTATTTTGTTCATTTTTTTTCCTTTTGGTTTGTAAAATTCTGTTTTTCACATTTAAATAAAATTGTATTACAAGGATTAGAGTTGGAACAATAAATTAAATTCCAAGGATCCAAAGAAAGTAAAATTCAACATTTTCATATGAACATCAATCATCTGTTCAAGAGGGTCAACTGCAGTATTTGTGATACTATGAATGCAACTAAAAACAGATACACACACTCACAGACTACATATTAGGAAGATCTTATAAATGAGTCCCAATAGTCTATTTGAGAAATGCTCAAAAATTAGTATTCTTTTGAGACAAAGTATTAGAAATTTGCAAATCTGGAGACAGAGTAAATGTGAGCCTGCCGGTAGACTGAGGTCCTAAAGGAGAGCGATGTAGACCTTGCCACCAAAGCATAGCCCTTAGCCCGTTCCCAGTCCTAACATATTTACAGAAAGGAGACCCACATTTATGCTGAGAAAGATCATGCCTGGACCACATAAAAAATAAATATTAATGATATTTAAAAGATAATTCAAGACATGGTTTCTTGTTCTTAATTTACCACTCTATTGCCTAGTCAACTCCCCCTACCCCCGAGGTATTTGGGCAGTCTTTTACTCTGAATAATCTAAATTTTTTTTAAAGCTCCAAAGCAACTCAGACACATCACAATCAATCATAGTTTCTATATTCTCCATTCAAATGTACAGTCACAAAAACACATTTAAAATGCCATTCACTCATTTAAGAGGCATTGTTTGTACTTAGAAATCATCTAAACCATAACATTATCAGTACTGATACAATGAGTCAGAATCGACTCGACGGCAGTGGGTTATTTTATAAAGTACAGATGATTAATATCAATGATTTGATGAATTCAGAAAATATGTTCCACTTACACAAATAACTAAAATTCATATATTTAAAAAAAATTGTGATTATTTCAATAGAAGGTAGCTGTACTGAATATATATAAATATTTATTTGTATGTTATTTATTTATTTAAAGATGAATCCTAAAATTTCAAAACTTTTGTAGCAACCTTGAGAATACAACTTGTTGTTGTGTGCTGTCAAGTCCATTTCAACTCATAGCGACCCCTAGGACAGAGTAGAACTGCCCAATAGGGTTTCCTAGGCTGTGATCTTTATGGGAGCAGACCACCAAGTCTTTTCTGTCTGTAGCCATTGAGTGGGTTCGAACTGCTGACCTTTCAGTTAGCAGCAAAGCTCTTAGCCACTGTTACCACCAGAGCTCCTTAGAATACAACCTGCTGGGACCCAAAACAGTAAAACAAGGCAGGTCATAGAAGTTGAAAGATATTTCCTGATTTTGTTTGATTGCTACAGAGACTGTGATGGTTGAAAAACACTAAAAGTAGTGACATCAAGCAAACAAATGCATAAATGTATTTCCTCCCCAGAAATATCTGGAACACTAGAAAAATAAAAAGCACCAAAGGCATTGGTAGATGTGGATCGATCCACTGCAAATGTTGCATTTAAACCAGAAATGTTTAATATTCATCTACTCTAATTATATAACCAGCAAATATGTTATTAATACTAGATAAGGACACTCACTAACATGACAACTGCTTAAAAAACTTAACTGAAAAAAAAAATCAGTTTTATATTTCAATCCAATCTAATTTTCCAACCCCCAACTCCCCATGTTCTTGAAGTATTTTTTGTAAACGACCTTCTTTTGTAAATGATTTTTGCTTCTCAGTGTGGCTAGTTAGAAGGAGAAGGTGAAGGTGCCATTTACTCCATATTTATGTGATTAGAATACTGGCTTAGGAAGAAATTAAAAAAAAAAAAAAAAGTTTAGGTGAACAAGGAAGTGGATTTATCCAAAGTCATAAATTTGCCTGTTATAAATACTGAAATAAATTACAGAATAAAAGGAAATATTCTATACTTGAGCCTCAGATGTTGGATTTGAAATTACAGAAGGTGGTTGCTTCTAACAGTGAGTGAAAAAAGACTTATTTTTCAATGCTTATTCAAGAAGATTGAAATTTGGTGAAAGCTATATTGGGAGAATTAAGAATTATGCCTGTTTTAGTGAAAAATGGCATAGAATATAACAGGCTCCATCATGCTATTTCTTCAAACTGGTGAAGGTTAGCATCACCACATAGTCATTGATTTCCTTACTTGTGCATGCCATTGTGGGTGGATCAGACTCCCTCCTGAAATAATCCTTTTCACAGACACAAGAGGTTGAAGCTTCCTCATGGGTATAACTGTGAGGTGGACATTTGCTGCAGCTCTGGCTGTGAGGTGAGGCTTTGAAGAACCCAGGTCTGCACACTGTTAAGAGAAATAAGAGACTAAGCTTTTCCCTGGAAGAGATGCTGTGTTTGTTTTGTGAGTAATATTATTATTTTGACTAGCATACACAGATTACATATAACACATATACTTGCATCAATTTCAAAAAGTTTTCATAAGCTGCTGGCTCATAAATTCCAGGCTATATTCAAACAACCAAATGTTTATTTTAAGGTTTTATGGAATGTATATATCTTAATGATTTTTCTACTACAGGAGCTTATAAAAATTATATGTATATGATGGAAATACTTATATGTATTTCAACTGAAACAGTGCTTTGAGTACAATTTTAATTTACTCTATTATTACTATATTGAAGAAGTGCAAATCATCACATATACTCCTAAAATGGTGTGATACACAATAGATGCTAAATAATGTTTTAATGATCTAATTGTTTTTCACTTTATATTTTTTATTGAAAATTTTTTTTTTCATTAATGGAATACATGATGAATGATTGAATGTGTCTGAATTGAGTGTGTCCCGCTGGACTCTGGGAATAAGATTGGTGGGATGCATATGTCCCTCTGGACTTTGGGGATAGGATGGGTGGGATGCATATGTCTCTCTGGACTCTAGGACACTTAGGTCCCTGTGGACTGTGATGCAGGTTTGATGTGACACATATGCCCTTACAGGATGAACCACCTCATACAATACCCTGTAAAAACAGTAATTTGTAGCAGACTACCATTTCTTCCAATTCAAACAGTTATACAGGTTTTTGCTTTACAGTAGTATGCATTAAAAGTGGGAAAGTAGTTTCCCAATAATCTTAGACAGAAAATTAAGTGGGACATATATGTCTGCATTTACATCCCACTGGTCACAAAATGATGTAATTTGTTACTGAATTTAGAAATGAATTAGTATGTGCTAAAAGCTTCATATATTCTGTTAAATCAGGGAGAATGCATAAATGAGTTGGTACATCATCCATATTATATTGATTTCCAGACCAATAAGCATGTATTTTAGGCAAGATCATAAGCATGTGTTTTACATTTTACTCATTTTGTAAGTATTTTGAGATTATTACTAAATCAACATTAGTCTATGTTAATATCAGTAATACTTATACTATGCAAACTATAATGGTTGATAAAGGGTAGAAATTGTATCTTATTAAATTTTACCTTCACAATTCCTTTCACAGACTCTGAACACACTAGGTGTTCAAAAGTGACATGCAATGCATGAATAGCATGGCATAAAGATTGTAACTGAACTATTTAGAATCACATAAATGTGCCCTGATACTTTTGTTAATATTTCTAAGATGATAAATAGGTAAAGAAGTGCTTATGAAGTAAATCCTTTTATTCCATGGGATCCCTACCTTTTTTGGGGTTCAGTCAGAGTCATTTGTATTCTTCCATCTTCTCAATGAATAATGAAACCAAACTTCAATATTCCAATTGTCCAGAATGGGCAAATTGAAGGGCACAAAACTGATGGTTTAATTACTTTTTTAGAGATTAGATTATATAAAGCTAATCAACTCTTTCAAATTTTTCTATATTCAAAATTCACTACATGTACTTAACAACACTTATTCAAGCACCAACGCACATTTGCTAAAGCTAACAGTGAACTTGTATTTCAACAGAAATTTTTGATAGACATAATGAATTGAGGCTAATTTCCATGTGCTATACATGATCTGGGGTTTTAGTAATCCATGCTAAGTCTTTCTGCTATCACCATGAATAATCAGGAACTGACAAAAATGAGAAGATACTTTTTCAGGAGATCTAATTATAGAGATAGTAAAGCCTTAGTGCACTTATAAATTCAGTTAAAATGTGAAGGTATTCGAAAGATAAAAAAGAGCTTTTTGATAGTATTAAGGACATTCTTGTAGTTAAATGATTAGGAAAAGATTTAAAAAATTATTTTTATATAATAGGATTGCTCTAGCAGCCAACACCATACTTAGCTAAGCTATCCAGTTTCTTTCATTTTTCTTTTTTTTATTTTATCCTTTTAGGAAAATCCATTCTCACTTTAAACACTATCTGCCTTCAAAGACAAGAAGTTTAAATCCATTCATTCTGCATATTTGGAATTCACTTATCATTCATAAAACAAAACAAAACAAAAATATATATATATTTTAATGAATGCCTTTTAATTTAAAATTTTTATATGCCACTGCTTTTTAATTCCCCATGGAAACCTCAAAAATAATATAAGTAAAATGTAAAGTATCACTTTGTCCAGTCTTTCAACAAAATGCTTGCAATAAATGTGATGGGCCATAAACATAGCTTAGAACTAGGAATAGGGAGGCAAATCAGATAGACACAACCTTGTTTCTATGAATCTTAAAAGCATTGCATGAATAACCATAAATATCATGCTAGGAAATAGAAAGCAGGGTGGCATGGGAGGGAGCATAGACATCTAATTTAGATAAGAATGTCAAAGACTTTCTTCAGGAAGCTATCTCTGCTGATATTTCAAAGATAGGAAAATTATCCAATCTGAGTGAGGGTATAGCAGTAATGGAACACATAGAGATCAATATCCTAGGCATTAGTTGGCTAAAATGAACTGGTATTGGCCATTTTGAATCAAATAAGCATACGGCCTACTATGGCAGGAATGCCAATTGAAGAAGAATGGTGTCACACTCATTGTCCAAAAAAAAAATTTCAAGATCTATCCTGAAGTGCAATGCTGTCAGTGATAAGATCATATCCATATGCCTACAGGGAAGTCCAGGTAATATGGTTATTATTCAAACATTCACACAAACCACAAATGCCAAAGATGAAGAAATTGAAGATTTTTACAAACTTCTGCAATATGAAATTGATCAAAAATGCAATCCATATGCATTCCATATACATTGATAATTACTAGTGATTGGAATGTGAAAATTGTAAACAAAGAAAAAGAATTGGTAGCTGGAAAATACTGCCTTGGTGACAGAAACGACACTGGAGATCGCATGATAGAGTTTTGCAAGACCAAGGACTTATTTATTGCAAATACCCTTTTTAAACACCATAAACATAGTTGTGGACCTCACCAGATGGAATACACAAGAAAGAAACTGACAAAATCTGTGGAAAGACACAATGAAGCAGCTCAATATCATCAGTCAGAACAAGGCCAGTGACCCACTGCGGAACAAACAACAATTGCTCCTATGCAAGTTCAAATTGAAGCTTAAGAAAATTAAAACAAGTCCAGGAGAGCCAAAGTATGACCCTGAGTATATCCCACCTGAATTTAGACACCATCTCGAAAATACTTTTGACACACTGAACACTAATTACTGAAGACCAGATAAGTTGTGGGATGACATCAAGGATGTCATACATGAAGAAAGCAAAAGGTCATTAAAAAGACAAGAAAGAAAGAAAAGACCAAAATGGATGTCAGAAGAGACTCTGAAACTTGATCTTGAACGTTGAGTAGCTGAAGTGAATAGAGGAAATGATGAAGTAAAAGAGCTGAAAAGAAGATTTCAAAGGGCAGCTTGAGAAGAAAAAGTAAAGTATTATAATGAAATGTGCAAAGATCTGGAGACAGAAAAACAAAAGGCAAGAACATGCTCGGGATTTCTGAAGCTGGAAGAACTGAAGAAAAATTTCAAGCTTCAAGTTGCAATATTGTAGGATTCTATGGGCAAAATATTGAATGACTCAGAAGCATCAAAAGAAGATGGAGGAATAGACAGAGTCACTGTACCAAAAAAATTTGGTCAACATTAAACCATTTCAAGAGTTACCATATGATTAAGAACAAATGATATTGAAGGAAGAAATCCAAGTTGCACTGAAGACATTGGTGAAAAACAAGGCTCCAGGAATTGGCAAAATAACAATTGAGATGTTTCAAAAAAAAGGATGCAGCTCTGGAAGTGCTCACTTATCTATGCCAAGAAATTTGGAAGACAGCTACGTGGCCAACCAACTGGAACAGATCCATATTTATGCATATTCCAGAGAAAGGTGATCCAATAAATGCAGAAATTATTAAACAGCATCATTAATATCACACACAAGTAAAATTTTGCTGAAGGTCATTCAAAAGCAGTTGCAGCACTACATTGACAACGAACTGCCAGAAACTCAAGCGAAGTTCAAAAGAGGACTTGAAATAAGGGATATCTTTGCTGATGTCAGATGGATCATGGCTGAAAGCAGAGAATACCAGAAAGATATTTATCTGTGCTTTATTGACTGTGCAAAGGCATTCAACTGTGAAAATCATAACAAATTATGGATAACATTACAAAGAACGGGAATTCCAGAACACTTAATTGTGCTCATGAGGAACCTGTATATAGATCAAGAGGCAGTCATTTGAACAGAACAAGGGAATACTCCATGGTTTAAAGTCAGGAAAGTTGTATGTCTGGGTTGTATCTTTCCACCATATTTATTCAATCTGTATGCTAAGCAAATAATCTGAGAATCTGGACTATATGAAGAACTGGGTGTCAGGATTGGAGGAAGACTCACTAACAACCTGTGATATGCAGATGACACAACCTTTCTTGCAGAAAGTGAAGAAGACTTGAAGCAGTTATTGTATGGAATAATCCTTCAGTATGTATTACACCTCAGCATATAGGAAACAAAAATCCTCACAACTGGACCAATAAGCAACATCATGATAAACAGAGAAAAGATTGAAGTTGCCAAGGATTTCATTTTACTTGGATCCACCATCAACACTCATGGAAGCAGTAGTCAAGAAATCAAAGCACACATTCCCTTGGGCAAATCTGCTGCAAAAGATCTATTTAATATGTTAAAAAGCAAACATGTCACTTTACTAAGGTGTGCCTGACCCAAGCTATGATGTTTTCATGCATATGAAAGCTGGGCAATGACTAAGGAAGATCAAAGAGGAACTGACACCTTTAAATTATTGTGTTGGCAAAGAATATTGAATACACCATGGACTCTCAGAACAAACAAATCTGTCTTGAAAGAAGTACCGCCAGAATGCTCCTTAGAAGCAAGGATGGTGAGTCTTTGTCTCACATACTTCTGACATATTATCAGGAGGGATCAGTCCCTGGAGAAGGACATCACACTTGGTAAGGTAGAGGGTCAGTGAAAAAGGAAGTCCCTCAACAGGATGGACTGACACAGTGGCTGCAACAATGGGCTCAAGCATAACAACGATCATGAGGATTGCACAGGAAGGGGCAGTGTTTCCTTCTGTTGTACATAGGTTCTCTATGAGTTAGAACAGACTCGACTGTATCTAACAACAATTAAAAAATGGTTGCAGCAGTACATTGACAGGGAATTGCCAGAAATCCAAACCAGATTCAGAAGAGGATGTGGAAGCAGGGATACCATTGCTGATGTCAGATGGTTCTTGGCTGAAAGCAGAGAATACCAGAAAGATGTTTACCTGTGTTTTATTGACTACGCAAAGGCATTCGACTGTGTGGATAATAACAAATTATGGATAATGTTGCAAAGAAGGAGAATTCCAGAGCATTTAATTGTGCTCATATGGATCTTATACATCCGCCAAGAGGCAGTCATTTGAACAGAATAAGGGGTATTGCATGTTTTAAAATAAGGAAAGTTGTTCATTCATTTCACCATATTTATTCAATCTGCATGTTGAGCAAATAATCTGAGAAACTAGACTATGTGAAGAAATGCAGCGGCAGGGTTGGAGAAACACTTGTTAACAACCTGCAATATGCAGATGACACAAGTTAACTTGCTGAAAGTGAAGATTACAGCCTTCAGTATGAATTGCATCTCAACATAAAAAAAAAAAAAAATCCTCACAAGTAGACCAATAAGCAGCATCATGATAAGTGGAGAAAATATTGAAATTGTCAATGATTTCATTTTACTTGAATCCACAATCAACGACCATGGAAGCAGCAGTCAAAAAATCAACAGATCTCTTTCATTGGGCAAATCTGCTGCAAAAGGCCTCTTTAAAGTGTTAAAAAGCAAAGATGTCACTTTGAGGACTAAGGTGCGCCTGACCCAAGCCATGGCATTTTCAATTTTCTCATATGCATGCAAAAATTGGACAATGAATATTAAAGACTGAAGAAGAATTGATGCCTCTGGATTATGGTGTTGGTGAGGAATATTGAACATACCATGGACTGCCAGAAGAATGAACAAATCTGCCTTGGAAGAAGTATAGCCAGAATGCTCATTAGAAGCAAGGATGGTGAGACTTCATCTTAAGTACTTCAGGCATGTTATCAGGAGGGAACAGTCCCTGGAGAAGGACATCATGATTGGTGCCATGACAACTACTGAGGGAACTTATTTTATAATAGCCAGTCTTTTAGGTTATTTACCTTAATGTATTACTTTTGGATAGTATTTCTTCACTCTGAGGCTTTCCTTGGTCTTCTCTTCCTGCTTTTCATAATTCCCAATAATATCTGACCTGATAATGCCTTTGTTAAATTATCTTAGTCAGTATCAAATGCAAGTAACCTGATAAACTGTTGGTTTTGTCATCAAATCCTAAAGACTGGACAAACTAGTTCTGATCCACTAGCATTACCCGTTTTTAAGTATAGTCTCATGGCCAGTGCCATTATTAGCGCCAGCACCATTGCCAAGCAAGCCATTCATGTCAGACTATGGTGTCATCCATCTGACTTCCCTGCTTATCCTTTAGTACTCTGTTTTCAGCTTTCTTGTGTTCGAACTCACCCTGAAGTTACAGTGATGGATGTCCCATTCCTTTTATTAACACCAACTGATACTATACAGATCTAGTAAACTTCTGCAATGCTAATTGCCAAGAAGTTTTATTTTGCCTCTGTCTTAAAGAAAGATCAGAATTAGAAGGGCTGTCTATTTGTAAGGGTTCCTTACAGGAAAATGGCTCAAAGAAACAGATTGGACTATACTTGTCCCTAATAATCAGACAGGAACAGGAATGATTTGTGTGCCACTAGATATGTGTTTTTATGTGAAGGATCAGCCTATTTACAGAAAAACATCAATATTGAGCTTTTTACTTGGGCTTTACCTTGCTTAAAATCGATAAAGTATGAATAGCCAATACACTCTGGGAACTCATGACGTCCCACTATGCCTCAAATTGTATAATGAAATCCTCCATAGGACCAATGATTTAACACTTCTTGAAAGGAGGAGACCAAGGAGAGAAACTCCAAGAGACAATCAAGGGACGACAAGCAGTAACACCCTGAAGGAAAACCCAGGTTGGGTTATTATTTCCTAAGAGAATTTCTCCCTTGGTATGGAGTTGCTGATTAGAACATGCTGTTCAGAATATATCCAACACAATGAAACAGCTAGATAATGACATCACTGACAGCACATCAGCCCAACAAAAGTCTTTAGAGATTAAGGTAGTCTTAGATAACAGAATAGTTTTAGATTTTTTTCTTATTCCAACAAGGAGGTGTATGTGCTGTTGCTAATACCTTATGTTGTCCTGGATAAATCATCTGGGCAAGCAGAACAAGATATTGAAGAGACTCACCAAAAGGCCCCTTGGCTTCACATATCTAACTCTACTTCTGAGTCTTGTTTGGATATATGTAGTTGATTACCAAAAAGATAGAATCATAGATTGTCTATTTTACTTGCTGATTTAATAATACTCATTGTAATTCTAATTATTATTGGAACTATCAGATGTTGCCTTAAAATTATTTTCACTGCTATTACCCAAAGAACCATTTAATGCCTGTGGAAAAAATTATGTACAGTAAGAGTACTCATCTTTAGTTATATTTCAGAGGGACTCGAGCTCACTCCTTAAACCAACCCCTTTAAAGTCATATTATTTCTTAATGCAGTCTACTCTATACGTCATTCCTAGGTTAATACTGCAAAAGTAGAGGCTGCAGCTATGGCAGAGTGAAGATGATGGTGACTGTCTATTTATAAACAGCATCTGGTGTCTTAAAGGCTTACTGTACTAAGCAGTCATCTATAAGAACCTCTGAAAGACAACAACAAAATAAAGTTCTCTTTCTCCCAACATATTCTAATAATGCCATTCTACTGGGAAATACAAATTCAAGTCCATGCAGAAGAAAGCACTCTTCCCAAAACGGTGGTTAATAATGAGATCAAAGAATTTCTCAGAAATTCTTGATAAAAAGGAGGGAATGAATAATAGCTTCAGAAGAGAGGTGCCTGGCATATCTAAGGTGGCTGGCCTAGGAGTAGGTTGAATTCCATTTTGTTTTACATTCCTGTTTCTGCTTTAAAGCTGTAACCCTTGTACTAATTTCAACTGTTTGCTGAACAGAAAAGGTGGTTATGCTTAGACAAGTCCTGGGAAGTCCAAGGATGGTCTGAGAAAATAATCTCTGTCAGAATGTGGCTATGCCTAGGCATGTCTAGGCAACTTCAGGATGGGTCAACCTTTCAGAATCTTGCTGAGAAGTTCCTGATTCCACCCTATAAGTATCCCTGGGAAACAGCCTCCCATTGGATTTATTGGTTTTCACTTTGTGTGGGCTAACGTCTCGCCATTTGAATGTCTTTTATGCTTTCATAAAGCTCTTTGTTTCACGTTAATAGCCTCTGAGAGTTTTGCTTTTTGAGAACACCTTTAAAGCCCTTCACATGTACTCTCCTCACACACTCATTTTCTCCATCCATACTAGCCCATTTATAATTTCCTATTGTTTCTGATTCACTGGAGGATCCTTACTCAGATTTTGCTACCAAGAGTAGTTTTGGAGGAACAGAATCTTAAGGATAAATTTTCTGAATATGTTCTAGGGTTCCTGGAATTTGTTCTCTAATCTGATTAGATTTAATGGCACTAAAGACTCTATTTCTAGTAATAAAGATAGTCCATGGCATGATGTGACAACAGAAATATGCAAAACATCACAACTGGATACTCCTAATCAACCACTTATAAGACACAAGGTTCTGGGTGACCATGTATTTGATTCATTATAACATTTTTGTCAAACTTATGAGTATAATGGGATTGGCTGCTCATAATTGTGCTAGAAAAAGACGAGAAAGACAAGGATTATCTCAGGGTTTCAAATTCCCAGCTCAAGTGCTGCATAAATAATCGGAAAGTTATCTACCCTGAATGAATCCCTTATCTCCTGTAGGAGTGAGCTGAGACTTCTGAAAACTAAACCAAGACTCTTATCCCAAGAGTAGCTGATTTACAAAAGCAAACTGAATTCCCAAAATCATAGGCTATCCGCTGTTATAGTGAGGGCTTTGATTGGGAAATAATGAGATCCTGAAAATTAGAATGAGGACATATGGGCAGATCCTGATGAAGTTGAGGGCAGTGAACCTGTAAATTCTGCTCTTTTTTGCCAGTAGAATCAGCCCTTCCACTCTCATATGATGTGGTGTAATGGCCATCCTTTAGTTAGTTGCCTCCCAAGACATGGCTGATTCTCCTCAAGACACCCCCTACTACTCTTCTTTGCTTTCATAACTAGATTCAAGTAACAACAGGCCCCAAAAGGTAAGATACAAAGTGTGACCATGAGGAAGTGCAATGCACACCAAAAGAAATGCAATATTTTTTAAATTTATACCAACAGAAATCTGGGAAATACACATGGGAATACATATTAAGAGTGTAGGATAATTTTGGAAGGAACATATATTTGACTGTTGTTGTTAGATGTCATCGAGTTGATTTTAACTCATAGTGACACTATGTACAACAGAACAAAACACTGCCCAGTCCTGCACAATCTTCAAAATCGTTGTTATATCTGAGCCCATTGTTGCAGCCACTGTGCCAATCCATCTCATTGAGGGTCATGCTCTTTTTCTCTGACCCTCTACTTTAACAAGCATGATGTCTTTCTCCAGGGACTGGTCCCTCCTTATTCCATGCCCAAAGTAAATGAGATTAAGTCTCACCATCCTCACTTCTAAAGAGCATTCTGACTTTACTACTTCCAAGACAGATTTGTTCGTTCTTCTGGCAGGCCATGATATATTCAGTATTCTTCACCAATACAATAATTTAAAGACATCAACTTTTCTTCTGTCTTCCTTATTCATTATCTAGCTTTCACATTCATATGAGGCTATTGAAAATACCATGGCTTGGTTCAGGCTCACCTTAGTCCTCAAAGTTACATCTTTGTTTTTGTACACTTTAAAGAGGTCTTTTGCAGATTTGCCCAGTGCAATATTTCATTTGATTTCTTGACTGCTGCTTCCATAGGCATTGATTGTGGATCCAAGTAAATAAAATCCTTGACAGTTTCAATATTTTCTCCATTTATCATGATGTTACTTATTGATCCAGTTGTGAGGATTTTTTTTTCTTTACATTGAGGTGTAATCCATACTGAAGGCTGTAGTCTTTGATCTTCATCAGGAAGCGCTTCAAGTCCTCTTCACTTTCAGCAAACAAGCTTACATCATCTGCATATGGCAGGTTATTAATGAGTTTTCCTTCAATTCTTATGTCCTGTTCTTCCATATATTCCAGCTTCTAGGATTATTTGCTCAGCATACCAACTGAATATGTATGGTGAAAGGATACAACCCTGACACACACAATTCTTGATTTTAAACCAGGAAGTGTCCCCTTGTTCTGTTTGAATTATTGCCTCTTGGTATATGTAAAGGTTATGCATGAACACAGTCAAGTGTTCTGGAATTCCCATTCTTCACAAAGCTGATAGGTTGAATTTATTTATATGGGTCCAGAGTCTCTGAATTCAAGTTGTAACTCGATGGGTTAGAAAGGGTGCTATTTGGTCTATTTGATTGGTTGGCTTAAACAGGGATCAAAATATGGGCTAGAATAAATAAAGTTGAAATTCCAGAACCACCTTGGTATACTGTAGGAGAAAAGTTCCAGCATCTTTGAAGAATTCTGAATGTACTTCTCTGTAGGTGAATAATTGTAATGAGAACTTCTACCAAATAAATGGAATCCCTAAATGCAATGAGGATAATGGATCTCAGGGTGTCATGGGACAAGAGGCATTTAATCACCAAAGACAAAGTGGGCTTAGCTACTATAATGGACCACAAAATCAAAGCACTCATCAGAATTGCCTTACTCACAGAGCTTTATAGTGTCGGTTAGTCAATCATAGTGTCCCTAGAAGTAAAACAGATGGGCAGTCAACTAAATTCTTATTTGATCTGTACAAGCTGGCAAGTTCTAGGTCAAGTGAACCAAAATCTAATTTGAATCATCAAAACAGAGAATCATGGTTCCTCAATTAATTCCCAGATATGAGCCAGTTTACAGACCCAAAATCCCTTGAATGAAGTGGAAGCCGTGTTTCCTTGAGGAAGGACTGTCTATGCTTCATTGGAAAATATTTATGTTAATCTTTCTCTCAGTCTTCTCCAAAGGGATCTAAGTCCTTTTACTAAGGTGATGGTGCACTGGGGAAAATGAAATAATCAATTTGCCAGGAATTACTGGGCACTGGCTCTAAACTGATACTAATCCAAAGTGATCCAAAATGTCACTGTGGTCAACCCACGAGAATAGAGTCTTGTGAATGTGAGATGATCAATGGAATTTTAGATCATGTGTATCTAAAAGTGTCTCTAGTGGGTCACTTAGTTTATCCTGTGGTTGTTTCCCCAGTTCCAGAATGTACAGTTAGAAGACATGCTCAGCTACTGGCAGATTCCCAAACTGATTTCCTGACTTATGCAGTGAAGGTTATTATGTTAGAAAAGGCCAAGTGGAATTTCTGGGACTACCTCTACGTAGGAAAATAGTCAATCAAAAGCAGTATTGCATTACTGGAAGGACTGTTTCAGAGATTAGTGCCACTATCAAGGACTTGAAGGACGTAGGGTAATGATTCTCACCACAACCACATTCAGTTTGCCTATTTAATCTATGCAGAAAGACATATGGATCTTGAAGATGACAGTGGATTATCATAAACTTAACCAAGTAGTAAACTGAGGCTGCTTTTCCAGATGTAATTTCACTGTTCGAGCAAATTTACACATCTTCTTGTACCTGGTACTCAGCTATTGATCTGGCAAATGCATTTTCTCTGCACTTCTTAGTAAAGACCACAAAAAGGAGTTTTGTTTCAACTGGTAAGGCCAGCAATATACCTCTACCGTCATAACTCAGGGTTATATCAACTCTTTCACCCTATGTCACAGGAATCTATATCACATTTCCCTTCCACAAGATATCATACTGATCATAATATTGATGACATTATGCTGATTGGTAAGCAAGACATAGCAACTAAGATGTCTGTGTGTGGGAGGGTGGAAAATAAATCTGATAAATATTCAGGATGCTTCCACCTCAGAAAAATTTCTAGTAGTCTAGTGGTGTGGGGCAGGTTCAGATATCCCTTCTAAGATGAAGAATAAGTTGTTGCATCTCTTATTACAATCATGATCTGTAATTAAAGCTAATGAAAAACTGCAACAAGCCAATTCAAGTAGAAGTACTAATGGGCCAGACCTTTCAGGAATAAATATTTGGGCCTCCCCATAAGGAAAATAATCATGAACAGTTGGGGTGCTTGCTGAGAGCAATGAAAATCTGGATAGGGTAGTGGAAGAAGGTAGTTATAAACATCAGCTACAACCACATGACCAGTTGCAGAAATGAGGACTGTAATTGTTATGAGTATTTCTTCTTTATTTTCTTACGAATGTTTATATATATATATATATATAATATTTTTCTGTTCTTCCTTCTCTTAACCCCTTATCATATAGTATACGATTTATTAACTTTACATCACAGTATTTAACTATAATTAACTTTACATCATAGTATTTAATTTATAGGATACCACAGAGATGAGCTATCATCCCCCAAGACTTCGCATCCCTTCTGAGGAAAAGGGCAAGATAGCTGGATCATGTTAGGCAGAAATATGACTTTGTTAATGTCTTTATTTGGAGAGTATTGTTGTTTTGTGGTGTAGAGGAGATTCCAATTCATGGAGACTCGATTTATTAGAGATTAGAACTGCTCCATAAGGTTTCCTATAGGGTCGTTATGAGTTGGAATCGACTCAGTGGCAATAGGTTTGGTTTTTTTTTTTTTTTTTTTTTTGGTAATGTTTAGTGAGGCCTTTTCTTTCTTGAGGCCACTGAGTGGGTTCAAACCACCAACCTTTTGGTTAACAGCTGAGCACAAACCATTTGGCACCTAGGGACCTTATTTGGAGACTAACCAAAAAAAAAAAAAAAAGAATTGTCCTTGAGTCGATTCTGACTCATTAAAACTCGTTGCCATCAAGTTAATTCTGACTCAGAGCAACCACACTGGACAAAGTAGAACCGCCTCATATGGTTTCCAAGGCTGTAATTGTTATGGAAGTAGACCGCCACGTCTTTCTCAAGTGGAGTGGCTGGTGGATTCGAACTCACTCTGTGGTACCATGGAAGAAAAGGCCTAGGAAAGTCTTCTCAGAAGAAGTGAAAATAGAGTTTGACAAGGAAATGAGGATGGTAGGAAAAACATTCTATAGACCAAAGTATAAATTCTTAATCCGACCTGCACTGATTCAAATCCTAACTTAATAGCTACGTGAGATGGGCAATTTATTTACTTCATTTGGTTTTCAATTTCCTCATGTGTAAAATGAGAATAAAGATATTACTTTTCATACGCATTTGAAATGACATTTAAATGGTTTATTTCATAGAGTTTAGAGGCCTTGGTATATAGCAAGAATTAAATAAAGGTTATCCAGTAGTATTATATTTATTTACATATAAGTAGAAACGATTAAGATACAAGATATATTTGTGGATACTGGGGAGGTTATCCTGTAGCTTAATCTGAAAACATATGTGCAGGCATGAATGGGAAGTGTTTTTAATGAAATACTAAAATTAATCTGTAGGCAATAAAGGACTTTAAGCAGAGGGATCCAACAATCAAAGCAGTGTTACAGAATGCAATAAACACACATACACACAGATACTGGGTGTATACATTTGATAGCAGTGCATTGAATTCATTGGAAAGATCCCTGGTGACTTGGTATAATGGATTCAACTCAAAGAATCTGTGGAGATCAACTATTTTTATTGCACTGAAGTACGAATATTAAGCATTAACCACATATATATTTAAAGAGAATTTTTCTATAAAAATACATGTTTTTTTTTTAATTTAAGCAGAAAAAAAATCCTGTCATTGATATTCAAATGAATAGGGGATTTGCTTTTAAGATTGCAAAAATATGATGCATAATCTGATTATGAATTTTAAAATGGTCCTCAAAAATTACCAAAGACTATTAAGCTGACAATTTGGGGAGAGCTTTCATACTATTTACTCTAAATTAAACTTCTTTTAATCTCCAAAATATTTTACCTTAAAGAGTTATCACCTTTGGCTGCTCACCTAAATCTATTCACTTTACAATTTAAGTCAATTTTCCAAGAACATGGCAGGTGAGAAAAAAGAAATAGTGTAGAAGAAGTTCACCAATTTAGTAATTTAGAATATTATAATTCTCTCAATTAGAATTAACTTGTATGGATTATTTTTTAATAGTTTCAAAAAAACAAAAAGAAGTAAAAATTCTCAACATATGACAAAGACCATTGTTGTCTACAGTATTCAAGATATAATTAACCATCAAAAACGTTATTGGATTTATCCAATTAGACTTTACTGAGAATGTCAAAAAAATCATTATGAACAAGATTTTTACCACAGATCTGTCATATGTGAATCTCCAGAGTACATAAGATAAATTTGTTTTTTCATTAGATCTTTCAAAATGAGGTGCCCACAACAGAGATTAGCCAAAATTTAAAAAGATGTGTTTGTTAAAGAACAACAGCAGAACACAACATGATGTAAGAGAATTATAACAAAAATGTATCCAGTAATGCATATATTGATGTTTAATAATGAAAACATATTTCTCCTCATATTTGAAAAATATCTGCTCAGTATAAAAAATAAGTGTTATGTTAAAACAGTGATGCAATTAAATAAATTTTAAACTAGGAACCTTAAAATTTGGACAATTAGCATAAAGATCTAATTTAAAAATCTAGAATTATTGGCTAATTAAAATACAGGTTAAAATAGTTGAAAGTCATACAGCTGAGGCTAATATTAGGTAATAATATGAGAAAGAACAAGAATTCTAGTGATAAATACATTAGGTCTATCTATGTATCTTTTTTTTCTAGCCTCACCAAATATTGACAGCCACCCAAAGAAATTACGTGATATTTATAATAGGGTTAAATAGTTATTATATACTAATTCATTCCAAATTTGTATTGAAACAAGTCTGTGTGTCATGAACTATACTGGACACTGGGCATCAAAGTATAATTAATATGTGTTGACCATCTTCAAACAACTCAGCCTGGTGTGGTCATTGCTTATATGTTGTCTGGCACGTATTTAGACGTTCATTAATTTTTTAATCACACTTAATATTAATATGCCAGTTTTAAAAAAGAGACTCAAAGCAATGTTTTATAAACAGCATTCATTGTCTGCTTATGTCTCTTTATTACTATATTACATGTAAATTGGGGACCTTCAGCAACAGTTACATATATAATATAATTAATTCTAATTATAAATAAATAAGATGGGTATCTTTCAAAATTGTTAATGGTTGTATTATTTTCAAATTTGTATGTTTCTAAATCCATATCTTTTATATGTTTTATCATGTAGTGTCAATGATGAATTATGACTTTCTTCCCATTATTCAGCAGAAGAGATTATCACCTCCAGTAAAGTTCAGGAAAGAACAAATATTATCCTTTAATTTAGTTTAAAAAAAAAAATATGTCCCAACTATCACTTTGTGCTTCACCCCTAAGATTAAAAATGAACTAATATTATTCATAACTAATAGCTAGCAGAGTTAAAAAAAATACTTAAAATCATGAAAAATACTAAAGAAGTAATTGTCATAAATATAATTACCAAAATTTTATGGAATGTTTGTTATGCTCAAGTAAAGGAAGTAAAGTATGTTGATTTGATTCTTATTTATTTCTCAATTATTCCTTGACAAATAATGTGACTTTCTGGCTAAGATAAACTAGTTAAGCTAAACTAATTTCATTTTTACAAGTTTAAATACCAGAGTCTTGAGTATTCAGTATTCATGGAAAGATTTTCTGCAGTGATGTGATAGTGTTTCTCTGTACTTTGCCAACATGGACATGATGCTTGAGTTATAGTAACTAAACCATAAGGCTCATTTTGCCTTGGTGTGGACTCGTACATGACCCCTAAGCTATGGACAATTGTAAATCACAATATTGCTTTTTTATGTTTACCTAATTGAACCTCAACTAAAATAAAAGCTACAATATTTCAGTGGCTCTTCAAGGGCTTCTATGAAGACTCTATACTAAGATTAATATTTATCATAAATATTAGAGTCCTTGGTATTTCTTAACGCAGAGTTTTTTTCCCTCAATTATTGGTTTATAGAATGTTCTGGAGCAATATATTGCTATATATAATTTTACATCTTTATTAAGTGTATTGGATATTTCTCATAACTCTATAATTTAAACAAATATTTAAGATGCTGAGCAGAGTTGCTCTCACAAATGAATAAACCTGAATCACTTCCTATACCAGAGCACCTCAATAATTGTGTATTTAGGTTGTGTATGTGTATGTACAAAAAACTGCTGATATTTGGTTACATATTTCTCACTTCGGCTAAAATTTTAATCAGATAAGATTTGGGGGTTGGTAAGAAGTATTTCTTACATTAGAGATTAGGAAAAGTTAGTATAAACTATGTTTGAATTAAGGATTGTACCTTTTCTACTTGCAAACTTTCATCCTTATTATTTCATAGATACAAGCAAAAGCTATTTATCTGAGGAAAAGTTAACCTAGATATCAACAGATACTATCCATAGTTGTTTTGTTACATCATTTTTGTCTTATGGACAAATGGTATCTTTGAACAGAAATTCAGAACTTAAATTTTCATAAATATGGAAGTATCAATTGTCAAATATGGTTGGTGAATCCAGTTCTCAGTGAATCTGTACTTTAAAGAAACACACCAAAAAAATTAAATTGAATTAAATGCCTTTTTGTTTTAGATAGTAAACCTTCTGGTACCTTCTTTTATTATGCCTCCAACTAGTGATGGCATTGAAGCCAAAGAATCCAGGAGACAGCTATAAAAGACTGAGAAAATAGACTATTACATAATTCTTGTTAAAGCCCCTAAAATTTAGCACTATAACTTACAGATTTTTGCAAATATTTTCAAGGATAATTTGACATCAAAATATACCAGTATTTTATATCTTCTCAAAAAAAAAAAAAAAAAAGAATGTCTATAATTATTTTGTAAATTTAGAAAGGATCCCAAAACTATGTCTTTGAAAAGGAAATGACTATGGAAAATTAGGTGAGAGTACAATTCTGTTGGTCAATGCCATATTACTAAAAGCCACAACAAAACATTTAGTGTTTGGTTTTCGATAATAAAACATGTATTATCCTCTCTGAATCAGAAGATATCCAAAGCTCCACTTTTATGTTTTCCTCATCATAGGAAGTTAGGTTTTTCTGTATGAATTCATTATATCTGATGGCATTTGAGACTTTTTTTTTCACTTTAGTTTCATATAGAATAAGATGAAAAATCTAAATTATTCAAAAATATCATGAAATTATCTTGTATAAGCCTTCAGTGTTTTGCCTCATTATTTGATGGTTTAATTTATCTGCTTATGAGAACAATATTTGTGTTAATGGGGACATTCATTGCCTTGATAGAAGGAATGTACTGTTTAAATATCTAAGGCTAATTCAAACAAAAGTTTAATGGTCTGTTGATTTGATCTGAATTATCCATTCTTTCTAGAATCAGGTAGTCAAAGCTAGGTAGGTTAACTCATGTCTGTATGGTAATAAAATAAATCCAGTTATGAATTATAATGTAGATATCTTCTGGTTAAGGGAATAAAGCTTTCATGTAGGGACACAAGCATCCAAGAGAACACTTGTTATGAAGGGACAAGTAAGGTGTGGCTCATGATCTTGGCCCTCATGGTTAAGGTAGTAGTCCTGTTTTCTCTTATAAATATTTCCGCTTATACCATTGAGCATTATACTGTGTTAGTTCACTGGCTCAGGAGACACTCTTGGCTGTGTAAAAAAACTACTTATCCTTTGACACTGTGAAAATGTAGAAGTTAAATGTGTAATGTTTTGAAATAAAGAATAAACCATGATAAGTCGTATAGATGGATTAATGACTACAATTTCTCCTTAAAAATCAAGCAACAACTAATACAAAATGAAAAATTATTGTTTAGTCAAGTCAGAGAATTACTTACTGCCCAGATTGATTATAATTTGAGTATAATTAAAACATTGACTACACAGTTGTTGAAAAAACATTGAAAGATAGATTGATCAATAGACATAGATAAACTGTAATACCTGACTAAAAACTATAATTTGCCTTAAAGTAAAAGAAATGTTTAAAAATGTTCTGATTGTGAGAAAATCTTCTTGGAGTATAGGACATATCATATTTATAGTTATGAATAAAAATACAGAAAGCATAGAGCACACAGAGGACACAGAGTTGTTCTAAGCCAATATTCTCCAAATTGCACACTCAGAATTAAAATGAATCAAGCCATTTTGCAACATGTTCAATCCATATCTATGAAATGGTGCACTTTTTAAATTGAATGTGAATCAGCAAAAGCAACTGACTAACACAGTTCATTTGGCAACAGCAGTTATCTATTTGTCCCCAATTTTCAGTGTGCACATGTCCTACTGGGTCCCAAATTAAACAATTTCAGATGTCAACATTTAGAGGCATAATTCTTTATTCACAATATGGGAAATTCATGCCCAAAATAACTTGGTGAACACTGTACTTTAATAATATTCCTTATTTCTAAGAAATTCCATGCATCTAAACTCTCAAATATATTTCTTTATCTGTCTAAGCTTAGCTCAGGTATTATTCTGGCTTCTACTTAGTTTAATATGATCAGTTCTATGGAATTATTCAATCTTTCTCAGAGTTTATTTTTATGTCCTAGCTATCTGGCAATCTCAGTTGCAAAACCAGAATAGATCTTGGTTTTTCTTTTTTTTTTTTCTTTCAGAAGCCAGAGCAGAAGAAAAAGAAAACCTGGAAAACAATAACTCTAATTGGGTGATATCAGGGATGATTAGAAAGCAGTTTCCCTGTTTTGTAATATGGAAACTTACAGTTAAAGATTATAATCTTAACCTAAATTGGATTATATGTTAAAGCATATTATTTCTCCCTTGCCATTTTATAATTACCATTCTACCACCATGCTTCTCATCTCTTTTGTAGTCACATGAGATGATGATAATAACAATTATCAATAGGAGGCGTGGCCAAGATGGCAGAATAGTTAGACGCTTCCTACATCTCTTTTACAACAAAGACCTGGAAAAACAACTGATTTGATTCTATGTGAACATCTGCCAGCCCTGAACAAGGCAAGGTTAAGAAATCTGTCTGAGTGATACAGGAGAGGAAGACCATTTGGAAGAGAAGAGGGCTAGAGCCACGGCGGCGAAACTGCAGAACCACAGCCACACCAGTCCTCGGTGAAGCAGGCAAACAGCTGTGCTGTGCATGCATTCGGAAAGCAGTTTCCACATCGAGAGAGACCTGGCAGCAGAGATTCTGCTTGGACACTCCGAACCAGTGAAGAGCAGCTCTCAAGAGGCTAGGATAAGTACATGCGTGCACCCTTTCGTGGGGATTAAAAAAAAAAAATCCCATTTGGGAAAAACATCTCTCCCTTTTTATCTCCTCCCTCTGCGCTCTGCACCAGATTTGGGAAAACCCTCTCTCCCTTTTACCTCCTCCCTCCATGCTCTGCACTGGGAGTCCGCTGGGCCAGAAGTAGATCCCAAAAGGTGCCCTGACCCATTCTCCTGGCCTTGGAGAGGGAAGAAATAAGCTGCTGGCTCCCCTAGGCCAGGAACAAAGGGTCAGCACAGCTCCTTTGCTGGCCACAGCTATCAGTGGTCCACAGACTCTGAGTGCCTTACACCCTGTATAGACTTGTGGGGACCCATCTCAACAGCGTTAGCCCTCATTGCCACGGTACAACAGGGAAAACATCTGAAGTTTAACTTCAACTGCTTCAGCTGTGAATGGGCAGATTTGTGACTCTCAAAACAGCCTGCCCCTTAAGTAGGCACTTTTATCAATCTGCAGCAGGGTCTTGGGGACTGGTGGTAACACCTAAAGTGCCTAGTCACCTGCTACAGGATTTCAAGAAAAAGTGGTGCCCTTGAGTTTTTACAGTTAACAGAGTGGGGTGCTCTTAGTCTGGCTGCAAAACTCACCTACCTACTCACCCTAGAGAATAGGGACACACCTTCCTTTCAGACTCTCAGGGGCAGCCGTCAGCCCCCTGCCTGGCTCAATGCATGATCCCCTACCACAGCCAGAGTCCAGTGCCTGGACCAATCACCCATGCCTCTCTAGGACTGGGGGTGAGAGCCTGCATCACACACTTGGTGACCGACTGCCTGAACACCCAAGATGAACCCATAAAGGAAAATTTAACAGACTCCTGTGTGTACATAATTAGTTACAGAACTAACTACCTGGTGAGAGGACATTAGAGATCCACAGGTGTCAAAAATCAAACTACTGCACACGAGCAGCCTGTTTGGGCATATCAAAACAAAACAAAATAAGAAGCTAGGTCTCACTAAGCAAACAAAATAAAATTATAATAAAGTCATGTAAAGAGGCAGTCCATGATGGCTTCAGCAAGATCCCAAAATAAAGAATCAGTAAATTATCTGGAGGAAGAGAACTTCTTGAAATTACCAGAGGCAGAATATGAAAGATTAATATACAGAACTCTTCTAGAAATAAGAAAGGAGATTCAACAGAATGCAGAAACCGTCATGGAACATACAGACACAGTAGTAGCAGAACTTAAAAAAGTTATTCAAGAACATAATGCCAAATTTAATAGCCTGCAAGAATCCATAGAGAGACAGCAATCAGAAATCCAGAAGATTAACAATAAAATTTCAGAATTAGACAACTCAATAGAAAGTCACAGGAGCAGAATTGAGGCAGTAGAAGTTAGACTTAGTGGCATTGAAGATAAAGCTCTTGATGCCAACTTATTTGAGGAAAAATCAGTTAAAGAATTAAAAAGAATGAAGAAACTCTAAGAGTCATGTGGGACTCTATCAAGAGAAATAACCTACGAGTAACTCGAGTACCAGAACAGGGGGGGATAACAGAAAATACAGAGAAAATTGTTGAAGATTTGTTGACAGAACACTTCCCTGATATCATGAAAGATGAGAAGATATCTACCCAAGATGCTCATCGAACCCCACATAAGGTAGATCCCAAAAGAAAGTCACCAAGACAAATTATAATCAAACTTAACCAAACCAAAGATAAACAGAGAATTTTAAGAGCGGCTAGGGATAACAGAAAAGTCATCTACAAAGGAGAGTCAATTAGAATAAGCTTGGACTACTCAGAAGAAACCATGCAGGCTAGAAGGCAATGGGATGACATATTTAAAGCCTTGAAGGAAAGTAACTGTCAGCCAAGAGTTATATATCAAGCAAAACCTTCTCTCAAATATGATGGCAAAATTAGGGCATGTTCAGATAAACAGAAGTTCAGGGAATTTGCAACAACCAAACTAAAATTTCAAGAAATACTAAAGGGAGTCCTACGGTTAGATAATCAATAACACCAGCTAACAACGCAAGACTAGAACACAGGACAGAGCAACTAGATATTGACTCAGATATGGAAATCGAAATTACATCAAAGCTAAAACATTGAACATAGGGAAACAGATATCAATATGTTAAAAAAAAAAAGGATAATATTAAAACAATAAAAGAGGGACTTAAAAAATAGAGACATTAGTTTTCTATATGGAGGGGAAGTTAAGGTGATATAAAGTAATAAAAGACTGGTATAAACTTAGAAAAATAGGGGTAAATATTAAGGTAACCACAAAGGAATCTAACAATCCTACAAATCAAAATAAAAAAGTAGAAAAACATAAAGACCCAGCAAACACAAAATCTACATCAAAGAAAGATGAAAAAAAAATACATAAAGAAAAATGACTCAGCACGGAAAATTGAGGACAACAAAGAAACTGTGAACAACACACAAAAAGAGATATCAGGATGACAGCACTAAACTCATACCTATCAATAATTACACTGAATGTAAACAGACTTAATGCACCGATAAAGAGACGGAGAGTGGCAGATTGGATAAAAAAGCATGATTCATCTATATGCTGCCTACAAGAGACGCACCTTAGTCTTAAAGACACAAACAGGCTAAAACTCAAAGGATGGAAAAAAATATATCAAGCAAACAACACTCAAAAAAGAGCAGGAGTGGCAATATTAATCTCTGACAAAACAAACTTTACAGTAAAATCCACCACAAAGCATAAGGAAGGGCACTATATTATGATTAAAGGGTCAATACACTAGGACATAACTATAATAAATATTTATGCACCCCACAAGAGGGCTCCAAAATACATAAAACAAACTCTAACAGCTCTGAAGAGAGAGAGAGATAACTCCACAATAGTAGTAGGAGACTTCAACACGCCACATTCGGTGAAGGACGGAACATCCAGAAAGAAGCTCATCAAAGTCACAGAAGAGCTCGATGCTACAATCAACCAACTTGATCTCATAGACGTATACCGAACACTGCACCCAATAGCAGCCAAGCATACTTTCTTTTCCAACACACATGGGACATTCTCCAGAATAGACCACATATTAGGCTATAAAGGAAGCCTTAACAAAATCCAAAACATCAAAATACTACAAAGCATCTTTTCTGACCATAAAGCCATAAAAGTGGAAATCAACAACACAAAAAGGAAGGAAAAAAATCATACACATGGACACTGAACAACACCTTGCTCAAAAACTACTGGGTTATAGAAGAAATTAATGATGGAATAAAGAAATTCATATAGTAAAATGAGAATGAAAACACAGCCTACCAGAACCTTTGGGACACAGCAAAAGCAGTGCTCAGAGGTCAGTTTATAGCAATAAATGCATACATCCAAAACCAAGAAAGGCTCATAATCAAAGCATTAACCCTACAACTGTAACAAGTAGAAAGAGAGCAGCAAAAGAAGACTACAGGTGCCAGAAGGAAGGAAATAATAAGAATTAGAGCAGAATTAAATGAAATAGAAAATAGAAAAATGATTGAAAGAGTTAACAAGTCCAAAAGCTGGTTCTTTGAAAAGATCAACAAAATTGATAAACCACTGGCCAAACTGACAAAAGAAAAACTGGAGAGGAAGCAGATAACCTGTATAAGAAATGAGATGGGTGATATCACAACAGACCCAACTGAAATTAAAAGAATCATAACAGAATACTATGAAAATTGTACTCTGACAAATTTGAAAACCTAGAAGAAAAATTTCTAAAAACTCACTACCTACCTAAATTAACAAACAGAGGTAAAATAACTAAATAAACCCATAACAAAAGAAGAGATTGAAAAGGTTATTAAAAAACTGCCAACAAAAAAAAAGCGCTGGCCCGGATGGCTTCACTGGAGAATTCTACCAAACTTTCATAGAAAAGATAACACCACTACTACTAAAGGTGTTTCAGAGCATAGAAAAGTATAGAATACTCCCAAACTCATTCTATGAAGCCAGCATAACCCTGATTCCAAAACCAGGTAAAGACACCACAAAAAAAGAAAATTACAGACCGAAATCCCTCATGAACATTGACGCAAAAATTCTCAACAAAATTCTAACCAATAGAATTCAGCAATGTAGCAAAAAAATAATTCACCATGACCAAGTGGGATTTATACCAGGTATGCAGGGATGGTTCAACATTAGAAAAACAATCGACGTAATCCATCACATAAATAAAACAAAAGACAAGAACCACGTGATCTCATCAATCGATGCAGAAAAGGCATTTGACAAAGTCCAACACCCATTCATGATAAAAACTCTAAAAAAAAAAAATGGGAATAGAAGGAAAATTCCTCAGTATAATTAAGGGCATTTATACAAAACCAATAGCCAACACCATCCTGAATGGAGACACTTTGAAAGCATTCCCCTTGAGAATAGGAACCAGACAAGGATGCCCTTTATCACCACTATTATTCAACATTGTGCTGGAGGTCCTAGCCAGAGCAGTTAGGCTAGAAAAAGAAATAAAGGGCATCCAAATAGGTAGGGAAGAAGTCAAAGTATCTCTATTTTCAGATGATATGATCTTATACACAGAAAACCCCAAGAAATCCACAAGAAAACTACTGAACTGATAGAAGATTTCAGCAAAGTTTCAGGATACAAGATAGACATACAAAAGCAATTGGATTCCTTTACACCAACAAAGAGAACTGTGAAGAGGAAATCTCCAAATCAATACCATTTACAATAGCCCCCAAGAAGATAAAATACTTAGGAATAAATCTAACCAGAGATGTAAAAGACCTTTACGTAGAAAACTACAAGAAACTACTGCAAGAAACTAAAAGAGACCTGCATAAGTGGAAAAATATACCTTGCTCATGGATAGGTAGACTCAACATAGAGAAAATGTCAATTCTACCCAAAGCAATCTACAGATACAATGCAATCCTGATCCAAATTCCACCAGCATTTTTTGATGAGATGGAGAAACAAATCACCAACTTCATATGGAAAGGGAAGAGGCCCCGAATAAATAAAGCACTACTCAAGAAGAAGAACAAAGTGGGGGGCATCAAACTACCTGATTTTAGGACCTATTATACTGCCACGGTAGTCAAGACAGCCTGGTGCTGGTACAACAACAGATACATAGACCAATGGAACAGAGTTGAGAATCCAGATATAAGCTCATCCACCCATGAGCAGCTAATATTTGACAAAGGCCCGAAGTCCATTAGTTGGGGAAAAGACAGTCTCTTTAACAAACGGTGCTGGCATAATTGGATATCTATATGCAAAAAACTGAAACAAGACCCATATCTCACACCATGTACAAAAACTAACTCAAAATGGATCAAAGACTTAAATATAAAATCAAAAACGATAAAGATTATGGAAGAAAAAATAGGAACAACGCTAGGAGCCCTAATACATGGCATAAACACAATACAAACCATAAGTAACAATGCGTAAGCACCAGAAGAGAGACCGGATAAATGGGAGCTCCTAAAAATCAAACACTTATGCTTATCCAAGGACTTCACCAAAAGAGTAAAAAGACAACCTACAGATTGGGAAAAAATTATTGGCTATGACAAATCCAATCAGCGTTTAATCTCTAAAATCTACAAGATACTGCAAAACTTCAACAGCAAAAAGACAAATAACCCGATTAAAAACTGGGCAAAGGATATGAACAGGCACTTCACCAAGAAGATATTCAGGCAGCTAACAGACACGTGAAGAAATGCTCATGATCATTAGCCAATAGAGAAATGCAGATCAAAACTACAATGAGATATCATCGCACCCCAACAAGGCTAGCATTAATCCAAAAAACACAAAATAACAAATTCTGGAGAGGTTGCGGAGAGACTGGAACAGTTATACACTTTGGAAATCGATTTGGTGCTTCCTTAAAAAGCTAGAAATAGAAGTACCATACGATCCAGTTATCCCGCTCCTTGGAATATATCCTAGAGAAACAAGAGCCATCACTCAAATAGATATATGCACACCCATGTTCATAGCAGCAAGTTTCACAATAGCCGAAGGATGGAAGCAACCTAAGTGCCCATCGATGGATGAATGGATAAACAAACTATGGTATATCCACACAATGGAATATTATGCAATGATGAACAATGATGAAGCCGTGAAACATCGTATAACTTGATGGAAGCTAGAACTTATTATGCTGAGTGAATTTAGTCAGTCACAGAAGGACAAATACTGTATAAGACCACTATTATAAGAACTCAAGAAAAGGTTTAAACACAGAAGAAAACATTCTTTGATGGTTAGAGGGGTGGGGAGAGAGGGTAAGGTTTATTCCCTAACTAGATAGTAGATAAGAATCATCTTGGTTGAAGAGAAGGACAGCACATATTACAGGGGAAGCCAGCACAACTGGACTAAACCAAAGCTAAGAAGTTTCCTGAATAGAATCAAACACTTTGAGGGAGAGAGGAGCAGGGGTAGGGGTCTGGGGACCATGCTTTCAGGGGACATCTATGTCAATTGGCATAACAAACCTTATTAAGAAAATGTTCTGCATCTTACTTTGGGGAGTGGTGTCTGGGGTCTTAAAAGTTTGCAAGTGGCCATCTAAGATGCATCAATTGGTCCCAACCACCTGGAGTAAAGGAGAATGAAGAACACCAAAGACACAAGGTAAGTATTGGCCCAAGAGACAGAATGGGCCACATAAACCAGAGACTTCATCAGCCTGAGACCAGAAGAACTAGATGGTGCCCAGCTACCACCAATGAACGTCCTGACAGGGAACACAATAGAGGGTCCCTGATGGAGCAGTAGAACGATGGGATGCAGAACTCAAATTCTGGTAAGAAGACCAGATTTAATGGTCTAACTGAGACTGGAGGTGCCCTGGAAAGCGTGGCCCCTGGTCTCTCCATCACCCCAGAACTAAAACAATTTCCGAGGCCAACTCTTCAGACAGGGATTGGACTGGACTGTGGGACGTAAAGTGATACTTGTGAAGAATGTGCCCCTTAGATAAGTAGATACAAGAGACCAAAGGGGCAGCTTCTGTCCAGAGGTGAGATGGTAAGGCAGAGAGAGTTAGGAGCTGGTTGAATGTTCATGCGGAATCAGGGGCGGAGAGGAGGAGTGTGCTGTCACAGAATGGGGTGAGCGGTTGGGGTCTCATAACAATGTATGTTAAAAATAAAAAATGAAAAAAAAAATTACAATTATCAATATATCAATATTATCAGTATCAATAGTAATAAAACAACCTGACATTTGCCCAGTATGTCCACCTATGCCAATCATGTGTAAAATTCTCTACAAAGATTCAGATCATTTAATAACACAATAATAACATGAAGTCAGTAGTATTAACATTTCTATTTTATAGGTTCAAGGCTAAGCAAAATGACTAAGTTCTCACAACCAGTAAGTGAACCAGTAAGTGAAGTAAGTCAAGCATAGCTCTATCTAATAACTCAGCTCAGCTTTCTCTCCAATGCTCTTTTGCCTCCCTGGTAGGTCTTTATGTACTACTTTCCTGGTTATTGGGCAACAACCCCTCTCTGCCTGATCAGTCATTCTCAACGGTCAAGCACTGTGGAATGTTTAGCCATGCAATCATACGTAATCTAGACTACTATTAAAAGAAAAAAAAAAAAGTTGCCACTGAGATGATTCTGACTCAAGGTGACCCCACATGTTTCAGAGTAAAACTGAGCTCCATTAGGCTTTCAAGATTGTGATTTTTTGGAAGCAGATTGCCAGGCCTTTCTTCCAAGGCACCTCTAGGAGGGTTCAAACTGTCAACCGTTCAGTTAGTAATGGACTGCTTAACTGTTTGTGCCACCCAGGGACTACTGTTAGCAGGACCTTTATTCACTACTTTTGCCTCATTATTGTGTTCTCCCCAGTACCTCTTCCTAACTCTTTAAGTCCATGTGGCCACAGACTACCTCCTGTAGGGCTATAGAGGCATTGACTTTGAGGTCATGTAGTCTTGAGTTCAAAACTTAGTAATTTCACATTGTATCTCTATGACCCTAGATAAGACACTTTAAACTTGGAGACTAAATTTCCTTATCTGTAAGATGTAACACCTTGATGGAATATTTGTAAGGGTTTAATTGGATAAAATACATATGATGTGCAGCATAGTACTTAGGAGAGACTATTGTTGTTAGGTGCCATCAAGTTGCTTATGACTCACAGAGATCCTATGTATAACAGAAGGAAATGCTGCCCAGACCTGAGCCATCCTCACAATCGTTGCTATGTTTGAGTCCATTTTTGCAGCCGTTGTGTCAAATCATCCTGTTCAAAGTCTTCCTCTTTTTTTTTGACCCTCTACTTTATGAAGCATGATGTCCTTCTCCATGGACAGATCCCTCCTGATAATATGTCCAAAGTAAGTGAGACGAAGTCTCACCATCCTCGTTTCTGAGGAGCTTTCAGGCTGTATGTACTTCTTCCAGTAAGTACAGATTTGTTCATTCATTCAATATTCTTCCCCAAAACCATAATTCAAATGCATCAGTTCTTCTTCAGTCTTCCTAAACTGAAGTTCTTTAAAACTGTCATGATGATCATTATGATTAATATGTCAACAGTCATCCAGTTTTAGCTGTCTCAAAGTCCATTCACTTCAGTTCAAAATAGATTTGTATCTCACAATCACAGAATTGTAGAACTGAAAATGACCTTAGAGATGAACACATGCCTTGCATAATCCATGCACATACCAGGCTTGTATGTAATGCTCAGCAGTAACACCAGTAACTCCCCCTCCCCCAGTTTTGTTTTTCCATTGAAGGACGTGTACTAATATATAAGTGAAAGTACCAGACAAGGCTTCACAGAGATAACTGAAATTCTAAATTAAGAAAGACATTTCAGGACTTTTAACTATTTAACCAAGACACAAAGAGATTAAATAATCAACCTAAAGTCATACAGAAATTTAGGACTAGAATTCTGGTCCCCGAATCCACTATTCTCTTCCTTCAAATATATTAAGCTAGTCTCAGAATAACAATAACTCATGTTTAAGACCAACATAAACTTTGTAAGATGACTTTCATTGAAAATTTTTGTGTGTATGTGTGTGTGTGTGTTTTGTTAGCCTTCACGTCTTCCACTCTTTCAGGTACTGCAAATACCTCAAATAGTCTTTACTAATGTCATCTACTCTAGAATAAGATGATCTCACACCATGAACATGTCTGAAAATAAGGTTGGAAGTATATAAACAAATTTAAAATGCTCATTTGCTTAGAATTTAAAACTTGAGAAGACTACCATAATTCATAAGGTTTATCTTTTTAGTACAATCAAGTAGACATTTTATAAGGCTAAAATTTTGCCTATGATTAGTTTCTCTCCCCATACCCACCCCAAAAAAACAAAAACAACAAAAAAACCTCAAAATCTAGATTATCTTTCGACTTTGTGGGCTTCAGAGGGATGTAGGTAGGATATATTAATTTTCTTATAGATTTTATAGCAAAATATTACAATTTTGAAGAAATATTTCTGTCTTCTAAGAGAATACAATTTGAATAATATGAAATGGGTACCCTAAAATTTACAGGTGATAGGGGCTGATGAAATCACATGTAAATATTAATATAAAGAAACCTCAGGTTTTATGTTTCAAATTATATTTATATATTGAAAAACATGAAACCTATCACACTGGTATTGAAGTGAGAGCACTACTCTGAGAAATATGCAGGGTTTTTGTTTGTTTCTTTGGGATGATTTGGTTGAATCATATATTTTTAAGAAATACCTTTAAGAGAAGTCTGAACTCTCAATACACTCAAGAGCACCCTTGAAGCATATGTGGATTAACGTATGTGTTCAATTAAAAAAAAAAAGGTGTTTTTGTGTGTATATGTGTGTGCTTGTGTGATGACCAGTTGTGATACCAATGTTTTTATCTTAGACATACTGGTATGGATGAATGATAAGATTTCATGAGTAGGACAATATCAAATATTTTTTGTAAAACATTTAACTACTGAAACGTTTAATTCACCATGCTGTAAAACCACACTGTGTGTGTTTCTCAATGTCACTCAGAATCATTTAATATCTGTCCACTCTCTATGCCCAATTTTATAGAAACTTATGACTTCAGAACACAATGAAAGAAGAAACAATTTTAAAAGCTTTATGAAAAGATTTGTAAATGTGAACTGACAATATAGGTAATTTGCATGTTATTTTTCAGGCAGTTTTTCTATTGGTAGATAATATCACTCTTTATTATCTCACAATGATACTTTGGTTTCTATGTAGTTCACGTTACATAAAAAATTATTTGGATAAATCAATTAATTTTCCAAATCCTAAAATAATCATGTTTCTCCATGAAAGGGAATATTTCTCCAATTAATTATCCCACATTTTCATTTCTGTACAGCTTATTTTCTAGTATACACTTTTTTCCTGCTTTATTTTTCAGCCTAGCATACAATGTGGGGTTTCATGTGAATATGTTTGCACTTTGATTAATTGATTTAATATATTTTGATTGAGTGCCATTGCTAGGTATGCACTATTCATAGTTAGGTATAAGGGTGAAAGAGCCATAGGTTTGATAGGTGATACAACAAGGATTCATGGAACAGAAAACAAGAAGACTACCATGGAGAGGGAAGTGGTAGAAGAAGTCACAGTAGGCTGCCTATGAGTGTTATCTATGTTTATATCTGAAAGAAAAAACCAGTTAACAAGATGAACAGTGGTCAGAGTGGTCCTCCTTGTGAAGGAAATGATCCAGCAAAGATCTGAAAGAAGTAACAATATTATCCGAGCATGTACCTTATGAAAGAGCATCACAGGCTTTAGGACCAGCAAGAACAAAGTCCCTGAGGAAGCAGCATGCCTGGTTTGTCAAGCAACAGACAGGAGGCCAGAGTGGCTGTACCAGAGTGAGTGAGGGAAAGTGTATGACAAAATATGGTCAGATATGTAATTGGGCAACAGATCATGAAGGAATTTCAAGGCCACTGTAATAACTTTCATTTTTATTCAGTTTTGAGCAGAGAAGTGACATGATCTGATTTTAAAAGATCACTTGTGTGCAGTGGTTAAAGTGCTCAGCTGCTAACTGAAATGTCAGCAGTTCAAATGCACTAGCCACTCTGAAGGAGAAAGATGTGGCAGTCTGCTTTTGTAAAGACTTACAGTCTTGGAAATCCTACAGGGCAGTTCTATGCTGTTCTATAGCGTCTCTATGAGTTGAAATTGACTGGACTACAATGGGATGGGTGGCTTCTGTGCTGGGAATTGATTGTCTTGAATAAAGGACAGATGGAAGGAGAAAAGTTAAGAGGCTACTAAAATGCTGGTTTGGCCCACTGTGGCAGTAGTGGAAGTGGTGTGAAGTGACTGGATGCTACATACAGTTGAAGTTAGAAACAAATGGGTTTGCTGACAGATTAGATATGGAGTGCAGGAGAAACAGTGGAGGAGAATATGATTCAAGGAACGAAATGGATGAAGTTGTTCCCATTTGAGATGGGAAAGTTTGCAGATGGAAAAGTTTTCAGGAGAAGATCTGGAGTTCAGTTTTACACTCATTCCATATGACGCGTACGAGACATTTATGGATAGATGAGTCTGGAGTTTGGGAGAGAAGCGTGGGCTGGAGCTAGAATGAATTTTTAAGACCATAGGAGTGAATGAAATCACCATGAGGAAGAGTGTGCATGACCAGAAAAAGTGGCCGTCCATATTCAACATGCAATGCACAAAATGCCAGACACTGATGGCTGGCTTTGCCTGTGTACTTGGGATATAAAGACGAATAAGCTATCCCCCACTACCAAGAGCAGCGCTAAGATTCAACCCCAGATCTGTCTGATTACATGTCTGGTCTCAGATCTGCTACTTTTACTTCCTCTTTACACCTCAGAAAGACTCTGGCTTGCTCAGCAATTTTCTTTTTCTCTCCAGAAAGAAACCCTGTCCCACTTTGTTCTCTCCACCTTTCCAGCAATTAGAGCAAAAATGACAGTATGTGACTTCCATACTAGGAATCAAAGGTAATAAATATACTTTGCCCTATGTTTCTTGGGACACTTGTTCTTAGATCTCAGTCACCATCCTGTTAAAAAACCAAGATGTAGGTGTTATAGCTTACAGCCCCAGCAGAGGCCTCTGAATAAATCTTCAGAGAATTCCAACCCCTAGCCTTTGAGGTGCCTGATGCCATGTGGTACAGAAGTGATCTGCAGCCATGATGTTCTGCCTAAATTGCATATTTGTGAGCAAAATAAATGATTGTAGTTTTTTGATAGAGTAAGTTTTGGAAGATCTTTATACAGTAATAGTTACAGAAAAATCCTATTTTCCTCCCTAAAACTCTCACCATTAAATCTCATGCCATCAAACTCTATAACCACTTCACTTCCTTCTTATAATTTTCTGTCCACACGTCACTTCCTTCCATTCCTTGAATAGTTTTCTTCTTGCTACATTGCTACTATTTTCGATAGTATTTCTATCTTATTTCTTGGTGATTCAAATATCCATGTAGATGAGACTTCCAAAACTCTTAGTTCCTTGACTTCCCACCAATAATAATCGTATGCTCCACCGACCACAGCCAATAATTCCCATAGTCAAGCTAGATCTTGTCTTTGTCAATAGCTGCAAACTCCATAATCACATTTTTAAACATTCTATTCTTCAACTTCCACATTCTTTCAAGTCCATCTTTCTTCTTCTAGTACACAGATTCCAACAATCTTTCAATTCATCAGGTACCTAAAATCATTGGTCATACCACCTGTTCACTGTCTCTTTCCACATAAATAGACTTTAATTAAACACATTCAACTGCCTTTTCACCTTTCTCCCTGTACCTTACTCATATGTTAACGCACCAACCCAAAGTAACCAATCTAACTCTTCTACTTGATCCTGTACTTTGGGTAGCTGAATATAGCTTTAGAAAGAATATGCATACATGTTGATGTAAATCACTTTTAATTTAATTAGCTGAGAATGTACCTTAAATGATTCCCAGTAAGACAATACTTTGTAGTACACTTTTAACCTTCCTTGTTTCAAGAAGATATTTCATATTTATCCTCTGCTACATTTTTATCCACCCTCTTAGTGGATGATCCTTTTTCTTATTTCTCTGAGAAATATTGGCAGCCACATGCAACTTACTCAAGTTCCCACAGTCATAATTATCTGCATCTGCCCCATATTTTGTTAATATGGATGAACTGTCTATGCACCTATCTAAAGCCAACCCACTAGGGGAAAAATGCCACACAAGTGTGAGACTAATATTTTAGTCTCTATTCTATTCCATTGATCTGTATGTTTATTCTTTCACCAATACCACAGTGTCTTGCTGATTATAGCAGCTTTAGAGGAAGTCTTGAAGTCTAGAGCAGTACAAATCTTCCTACACTGTTCTTATCCTGAAAACAAAACAAAATAAAAATTTCCTTGACTCATCTATGTTATTTGCTTTTCCATATGAATTTTAAAATTGGTTCTTCTACAAATGAAGTCTGCTGGAATTCTGATTGGGATTGCAATGAATCCAATTTGAGGACACCTAACAATTTTATATAATTGAGTCTTCCAATGTATTAACAAGGTACATCTCTCCTTATATTTTATTTCTCTCAGCAATGTTCTGTAATTTTCAATGACAAGGTCTTACACATCTTTTGTCAAATTTATATTTAAGTGTTTTAATTTTTTTGTGATATTGTAAATGGAATGTTTTAAATTTTCATTTTCCAATAGTTTTCAACTAGTATATAGAAATACAATTAAATTTAGTATATTATCCTTATATATTGCAAACTTGGTAAAGTCAATTATTAGTTCTAATAGTTGCTTTGCAGATTAAGATGTCATCTACAAAGAGACAGTTATCGGCTTCATTTCAAATCTATTTGCCTTTAATTTGTCTTTCTTGCTTTCTTACAATGGCTTGGAGCTCCAGTAAAATGCTGAGTGGAAGTGGTGTTACTGACTTCAAATTTAATTGTGGTCAGAAAAAACTCAGTATCATTTCAGTCCTTTTAAATTCATTGAAACTTGTTTTATGGCCTTGGTTGTGGTCTATTTTGGTCTATACCTGTAAAGAATGTGTATTCTTATGTTGTTAGGAGAATATTCTATAAAGTCAATTAGGTTAAACTGAGTTGTCCAAGTCTTCCATATTCTTATTGATTCTTCCATATTCTTGTTAATAACTATGAGTCAAAATCGACTCAACGGCAGTGGGTTTTTTTTTTTTTATTAATAATTTAGAGATGTATAGTTTTCCTACTCTGATTGTGGATTTACCTGTTAATCCATTAATTTTGTCTATCTTTGGTTCATGTTTTTTGAGGCTCTTTTTTTTTTAATATCTATACTTATAATTAGAAACCCTGGTCGGGTAATGGTTAAGAGCTACGGCTGCTAACCAAAAGGTCAGCAGTTCAAATCCACCAGGTGCTCCTTGAAAACTATGGGGCAGTTCTATTCTGTCCTATAGGGTTGCTATGAGTTGGAATTGACTCTTACGGCAACGAGTTTTTTTATATACTTAAACAATTGCTATGACTTCCTGACTAATTAATAGCGTTATCATTTTGAAGTATAGTTTTTTTTTATTTTTTGCTAATACTCCTAGTCTTGTAGTCTATTATATCCAGCATTAGGCACTCTAGCCTATTATGCTTATTTTTTCATTGTACATCTTTCTTATTCTTTTCATTCAAACATATCGTGCCTTTATATATATAATGTATTTCTTATAGACAGAATGAGGTTGTGTTTTCTTTCTAAAAGCACTCTAATGATCTGTACCTCTAAATTGTAGAGTTGAATCAGTTAACATTTAATGTTAGGATTTAGATCTACTATCTTATTTTTTGTTTTTCCGTTTTTCATCCACTGTTTTTTATTTGTTCCTTTATTTCCCCTTCCCCATTTTGGACTATTGAAAATTTTTAGTACTCAGTTTTGATCTTCTATTGACATTTTATCTCTTCTTCTTACTATTATTATTTTGGCTACCTTAAATAATTAGCTATAAATTATGTTTCATTTAATTTTGCCTATATTCTATATTTACTTACAATGTATTTCTAATTTAATACTTTGCATGAAATAAAAATGTAGAGCTTTTAAAAAATACTTTTAAAAATTTAAATTATACTGTATTTGAAGCTAAACAAACTTTTCTATAATTTATGAGCAACACTTACGGATTCTGCTTTTAGCATTAGATACACTAAATTTATATCAACTTATTTAACCTCTCAAAACATAAGATTTGTAAGTAAATACACTCACACTTAAAGACAAATTATTGAGTTTAGAAAATAATATCTTGCTAAAATTTAATGACATTTAATTTCCAGTGTTATAAATCAGAGAAATGAATACACAGAACATTTTATGTGAATTTAATTCAACACACTGAAGAAAAGATTTATTTTTCCTTTGAAAAGCTGAACATTTCAAACTTCACATTTACCTCTGTCGACCATTGTAAAACTGCCTTTTATTACATAAGAACAGCAAATTCTTATCTGTTTCTAATTTATATTTTTATGATTTTATTGCTCTTTTTTATAATATCTTCCATATAATTTACACAATTTTTAAATATTTTATATCACTCTTATAATGCTTAAACTAAGAAAAGATTGCCCAAATCACAAATTTATTAGCCTTTATGATTTATCACATCATATTTTGGTTTGTTTGTAAATGAACATATTTACACTCATACACTCATGGTGCACACTCACACACACATGCTCACACAGACACACACATTCTGTGAGCCTGTATTTACGTTTCAAATGCATTATTTTAATTTTATTCCCCAAACTTTTCAACCACTAAATGAAGCTAAATTGGTAGTATATAAAAGACTCAACAATCCTTGACTGTAACAGAAACAAATGGCACAAACCGTTTTTAAGTAACCTCGTTTGCCATACAAAGATGAGGTCTATCATTATATCCTTATGCTAGATGCAAAATGGAACAGAAGTGTACCTGCATACCTTCCAAACAGGTGGATTGGCAAAGCTTCTGAAGAGAAGGTATGTTTCAGGTGTCATTTAGAATAAAAGCAAAGATGTGTCCTAAATGTCAAAGTTTTTGCTTCATTTCTTAGTTCCCAACCTATTTTCTTCCAATGTTGACATTTCCTGCTCTTGTGTCCGAGTTTCTACCAAAACTAAAGAGAGCTGAGTTTGTGAAGTAAGCATTATAGAAATGACAGACCTAAACTATTCTGGTCCTAATCATTTGAGAGTCAGTGGTGTTCCAGTTTGCCCAATAAGGAAGCAAAAGTAAACATTTTCTTTCCTCTTCTTTCTGTAATCTAGCTATCATTCTCACCCTGATGAATCCATATCCGACTGCCTGACATAAACATATTATAAAGTATTAGCCTGCAGCAAGTTCAGCAGCATCTATTCAGGCTGCTGTCTGTGCTCCTCAGATTTAGAACTGCCAGAGCTTGATTTGTGAAGCTCTGATTTTGAAAAAACATTACGGTACTAAACTTCTCTCTTCATTTAAAATTTCATAGTCCATCTAAAAACTCTTTTCAGTTAACAAGTAGTTGTCCCTCTCTAAAAACCACATTTTTGGAACTTAAACCAAAAGAAAAAAAGTATAAAATCTACTAGTGGATTAAAGTATGTGGTAGGAAATGTGAGGTTTGTCCCAGGCATTCCCTCTACCTTGTTCTGCATCTTCCAAGGAAGCTCTGTTTTTTTTTTGTGTCCCCGTTCTTTGAAAATATTATAGGAAGTATTTTTTTCCTACTCTGCTTGTTCCTTCTAGGTAACTGATAATTATAAATGAACTATATAAATATACCTAATGGCACAAATGGAAACCCTTGTGGCGTAGTAGTTAAGAACTACGGCTGCTCATTGTTCATAATAGCAAAACGATGGAAACAACCTAGATGCGCATCAACAGATGAATGGATAAACAAACGATGGTACATGCACACAATGGAGTACTATGCAACGAGAAAGAACAATGATGAATCTGTGAAGCATCTCATATCATGGATGAAACTGGAGGGACATTATGCTGAGTGAAATAAGTCAGTCACAAAAGGACAAATATTGTATGAGACCTCTATTGTAAAAACCCATGAAAGAGTTCACACACAAAATGTAACAATCTTTGCTGATTACCAGGGATGGGAGGGGTTGGGGGGGAAATACTAAATAGGCAATAGATAAGTGGTGTCTTGGGTGAAGGGTGAGACAGTCCACAATACAGGGGAAACTAGCACAACTTGTACAAGGAAAGGTCATGGAAGCCCCATAGACACATCCAAACTCCCTGAGGGACTGAATGCTGGGCGGAGGGCTGTGGGGACCATGGTCTTGGGGAACATCTAGCTCAATTGGCATGACACAGCTTATAAAGACAATGCTCTACATTCTACCTTGGTGAGTAGTGTCTGGGGTCTTAAAAGCCTGTGAGCGGCCATCTAAGATACTCCACTGGTCTCATCCCTTCAGGAGCAAGCGAGAATGAAGAGGACAGGATACAAGGAAAAGATTAGTCCGAAGGACTAATTGCCCACAGCTACCAAGGCCTCTACCGGACTGAGTCTAGTACAGCTAGATGGTGCCCGGCTATCACCACTGACTGCTCTGACCAGGATAACAACAGAGGGTTCTGGACAGAGCTGGAGATGGATGTAGAACATAATCAAAAAAGACCCGATTTACTGGCCTAAAGGAGACTGGAGAAATCCCGAGAGTATGGCCCCCAGACACCCTTTTAGCTCAGTGATGAAGTTATCTCCGAGGTTCGCAGTTCAGCCTGGTTGTGGACAGCCCCGTAAAACCAAATGAGACTAATGAGGTACAGGAGTCCAGTGACAAAGACCAGAAGGCAGAAGGGGACAAGGAAGCTGGTGATAGGGAACACAAGGTTGAGTAAGGATATTGTTGATGTGTTGTGAGATTGTTAACCATTGTCATAGGGCAACATGTGTAGTAACTGTTAAATAAGAAACTGTTTTGTTCTGTAAGCCTTCATCTTAAGTGGGAATAACAGCACAATTGGAAGAGCGTAGTCAATCTCACTGAACTGTGCATGTAGAAATTTTTGAAATGGTATATCTTTGGCTGTATGTATTTTCACCAAAAAAAAAAAAAAGTTGAGGAGTTAGAGGGTTGACATGTTGTGGGGTTGTTAACCAATGACATAAAACAATATGTGTACTACTGTTTCATGAGAAACTATTTGTTCTGTAAGCCTTCAACTGAAGTACAATAAAAAAAATAAACAAGAAACAACAACAAAGAAAGTACTACGGCTGCTAACCAAAAGATTGGCAGTTCGAATCCACCAGGCACTCCTTGAAAACCTTATGGGGCAGTTCTGCTTTGTCCTGTAGGGTAGCTATGAGTTGGAATTGACTCGACAGCAATAGGTTTGGTTTGGTTTTAACGGCACAGGTGGTTAATCTTCTGGCTGCTAACCAAAAGGTCAGAGGCTTGAATCCACCAGCCTGCTCCTTGGAAACCCTGTGGGGCAGTTCTTTTCTGTCTTATAGTGTTGCTATGAGTTGGAGTCAACTTGATGGCAACGGGTTAATATCAACAATTGCATCTGGCTTCTTCAAAGTCCATAACCTCTCATGCTTTTCTCATCATTTTCACATCTTTTTCATGCTGACAAGCAGCACACTTTTCTATATTTAAATATAACAAACAATTTTGACCCTTTTCCAAACCTACTTTGGCATCAAAATTAGCCGTCCTGGTACTGAGGCTTGCAAGTTGACCGTTCAATATCATATGACCTCATCTTTGCTCTGTGGTTTGCAGAGAACTGGCTGAGGGTGTTACCCAGCTCTTCCAATATTTACATTTCAGAGACCTCTGTGCTTCCTTAACACAAATGTGTGAATGAAATAAGCATTTTAGTTAGTATAACAGAACCAGAAGGAGAGATGTTTAGTTCACCATTGATTTATAACTATTCCTATCACACCACTGTCATCTATCCATATGCTTATTATTCATATGTGATCCATCCTTCATTAATCCTTCACTTGTATTTTCTATTCATCCAATTCACTTCAGTTAAAATGATTCAATATAACTTATATGAAGTCTAAGTAAGATTATCTCACATTACACATTTTATTCTAAATCAGTCACTCACTATAAGGACATCATGAGAAGTGAAAGTGTATCAAGGGAGTTTAATAAGTACAATGAAAAAAAAGAGAATATGGAGACAAAAAGCATCAGGTGGCTGTTACTGTAGGGTCAATCAGTGGATTTATTTATTCATTTTCATGCTTTATCTTCTCCATTCTTCATACTCAATTACAGAGCATTGGTGGAGGAATAAGCAGAAATCTGCAGACTTGGCCTACTACAAATTGAAGCAGACTCCTGTTTGCCAGCAATTTTGTATGTGTGTGCATTGTTGTTCTTTCGTTGTCAGCTAGCAAAGGGACTGATTAGAGAGGTTTCTTGTTTGTTTTTGCTATCTTCACTTCTTTGCTTTTCCTATTCCTTTTAGGACTCTCCCTTGTCACCCTACCTCAATCCACACACTTCACCTTGAAGAGATGACAACACCAAAACTAACCAATCTAGGGTGACTGCTTGCATTACTGCTCTCACCAGTAAGACTTCTTTCATTCTGCTGATATTTCCTCCAGTGTCAGAGGAAAAAGTCTCCCCCTACAGTTGCTGCATCTGAGCCCACCCTTTGAAACCTCATGAGGATGCTTGCTGACACATTCCAGTCTCTTCTCTTTCCCCTGTTAATTGAATCTTTCCTTCTACCTTCAAACATTCATAGGTTGTCTACATGGAAAAGTCCTTCTTTTATGCTGTTGTTCTTTGTTGGGACAAATTCTTTCTAAATTTCCTTTTTTCTCCCAAACACTGGAATTCTTGATTAGTCAATTAACTGAGCTGATATAAATAACAAAGTAAGTAGGTGGTAATTGTTCTCAATTGTAATCAGCCATAATTTCAGAACTTCAAAAGAAAAAAAAACTACCCTCTTATATATCACACTTACTTCTTGAACAACATTACACAACTTTCAAATTCCTAACTAATGGAATTCATATGGGGGAATAGAGTTATTGTTGATGTGGGTAAAATATTCTAATCCTAAAAATGCAACCTAAAAAACTAAAATGTGGTCCTAAAAAGCATTTTATCTTTAGTTTAAAATGTGATTTTGAACTGACATTTAAGGTGAGATATTGCTGATATTTTAGACTAAAAAATTACAAATTATTATTCTATAATTAGATCAGTATAATATGCTGTACCCTTCAAAATTTGTGTATCTTCATTAGTCAATTAAAATAAACTTCTGACTTTACTAGCAATCTAAATTGCCTATGAGTGATTCTCTATAAAAAGAAGAGCTTGTAAATATGCTGTGCATTAATCATTAAGCCAATGCATTTATTATCTAAAGCATATTTGTCTTTTTTAACAGATTCCTTATTTTACAATTCACACTTTGATTTATGTAATACAAAAACACAATATTATAAATTAATTTTACCTTTAAGTATAAGCTTTAAATAATTATAATAATATTATATTGGTAATATACATTTGTTTTTATTTAATATATAAAACTAAGACATCAAAGGTATACATTTTCTCCTTTTATACATATCTTCTGAATTTTAATTTGACTGTTTCCAAGGGAAGGAGAGGCAAATCTGTAAGATTTGTTGTTCACAGTTTCAAAAAGCTCATTAAATACAAAAATTGAACCCATGCATATTTTAAAAACTTAATTTAAGAAAAATCTGGGGAATTGTTTTTTCTTCATTAATGGTTAGGTTATATACACCAAAAACTCACTGCTGTCGAGTCAGTTCCAACTCACAGCAACCCCATAGGTTTTCCAAGGCTGTAAATCTCTACAGAAGCAAACTGCCACATTGTATTATATTAATATTATATATACATTATACAATATTATATATTGTTACATTTCTTATTGCCATACGCCCATGAAAATGATGAATATTGCATAAAATAACTTCGGATGTTTTACCATTCTCCTGTGGCTCTGCTGGGTGCCTCATGGCACAGTGGTTAAAGAGCCTGGCTGCTAACCAAAAGGTAGGCAGTTTGAAACCACCAGACACTCCTTGGAAACACTATGGGGTAGTTCTACTCTGTTCTATAGGGTTTCTATGAGTCAGAATCAAGTCAATGGCAATTTTTTTTTTTTAATGGTTCCACTATGTAAAATAATTTCTAATAGATTAACGTCATACCGACTGGTGTTTGGGTTTTGAAGCAGCAGTCAGCAACATATAACAGCAAAGCTTAGTGGTGCTTTTTCACTTGGGTCTGACATTTCATCTTTATTTGCTCTTGTAATGGAGGGGATCTGGTTAGTTTTCCTATAGTTCTTTGGCTGTCAGTCTTTGTAAACAACATGTGACAACATGTCCTGTCAGCTTGGATAAAGAACAGATTCTGGGACAAAGAAAGTTGTTTTACTATGTGATGAAAAACATACTTTGTAACTAAATGTGCAAATAGAAAAGCTATTTTAAATTCAGTTGACAAATCTGATGTTCTACAATATTTTCTTTTATAAAATTGCTCCGATATCAGACCCCAGGAGCTATTGATGAGAAACAGAGGTTTTACATAGATAATAAAAAGTACATTCTAAATAGCTTTGGTGAATTTTCAGACTCCTCTTGATGTTTTAGTTGCTTCTAGCTCCTCCTGAGAAGAAGAAACCTACTGACTAAGGGATTTGAATACATAGGATGCCTAAAGGCAAGGTTTCAAATTCAAAGAAGTCCTTTTCCCAACCTTGAACAAACCCAGAGAAGAAATGGTGGATGCTCTGCTTTCCTATCAGAAGAGAGAAGGTTATTATGCCTGTCCATGAAAACCCTCTAGAAAGCCTAGATTTAAATATTAAACTATCAAATGCCTAGGAATAATTAAAAACACTTAACTGGAAAAAACAATTGAGTCTCACTTCCAAGTAAAGTTTTAAGCATATTTGAAAATCTTACTACGGTTCACATTGCTTTCACTACAATTTTTCACTTTATTTTTTCTTTCTCTATATTTTTTATGAATAAAGTAATCAAGGAAATCTATCAAACAATAAAAATGGAATTTTTACTGTGAATTGAAAGTAGTGAAATTTAAATATATGCCCCTCAAAATCATGCAACCTTACTTCTTAGATGTTATTTCACCACATACCAGAAAAAGTTAGTGGTCAGAAAAAAGGATACAATTTTTTAAATAGGTAAAATATTTGAAGTGACTGAGTTAAAGGAGAAAAGAGTCTAAGGCCAAAGTCAAGAGAGATACTGTGCTTTTGTCTGCTTAGCCAGAGCTGACTATGTAGACATAGATGTGATTCTTACAAGTTGTTAACATGTAATACTCTTTACTGTTGCCTTATATTTCTGTGCGTAAAGAAACATACTCCTATGATATGTGTAGTATGCACCATTTACATACTATTTATCACATTGCTTAATTTTTGTAATCAATAATCTGTCTCTGTTTTCTCTCTCTAAACCACAAATTCCTACAAGATAGGAGCTGTGTTGTGTATAGTCCAACATATCTGTATAGAGACAAACACTACTTGAATTAGTCAAACGGTGTATTATAAAACCTCTGGCTAAATACTTGCAGGTGCACATATAGCACATTTTATGATTGTTGTAAGCTGTGTGATTCCAATGTTTCACTTTTGAATAAAATTCTGATAATTTCCCATATCAATGAAGAAGTTTTTAGAGTATTCACACCAGTATTTTCCCCAAGAAGAAAAGAAGATTGTAGAGCAGCTAAAAACTGAGTGTATAAGTAAATGTGACAGATCTGCTAGCTGCTCCTACAAATCAAAGATTGGGATCCTGGATTTTTTCTTTAAAATTATCTAATCCTTCAAAGAAATATCTCTTCTATGCTTCATAATGGTATGTATCATCAAAAAGTCACATCTTTGTGAGCTAATGTCTGTTAGAAATATCTGAAATACCCTGTCATCTTCTAAGTTCCCTGCATATTCCTACAGTATGTATCCTGTGCTTTAAGGAGGGTCTATATTTGATGGAAGTACAAGGCATTGTTAAATCTTATTATTATGCAATATTCTAACTACTAAAAGACTATTAACTAGATATCTCTTGGAACTGATATATTAATAGGGTGGTATTTGGCGGGTAGTGCTCAGATTTATTAAAATTCTCCTTTATGACCATTGCTATAAAAGAGAATCAATTTCTTATCATTTAATTAATTCATTCATTCAGCTGGTCACATGTCTTTGATTATTTTGTTCCAGGGCTATGTGATAATAATAACATGATTAAAAAAAGACAAATTGGAATTCTATCATGAACCTAATATATAGCTTTTCATTTTAAAACCTGGGACATTTTCATACAATATACATTTTCCTCCTGTCTACAGTGGTTATCAATCTGTTTGTTACAAGTCTCCTCCTGCTCTTAAACTGTACAGAAACATATTCGCAGCCCATTTAAGTAACCTACTGCACCCACTGGAACCACTGAAAAGCTATTTACTGTACTCTAAAGAGCAGTGATTTCTGTCCTAAAGTGTTCACATTTAAAAGTATAGACTTTCTCAAATGAAAAATATAAAGAAATAAAAACACAATGACCTTACTAAAAACACACAGATTCATCATTTTCTCAAAGAGAAGCCCCCTGACATGAATAAACCATGAATATACTGCTCTAGGAATGGTAAGAGAATAACCAAAGTTATAGCTTATCAAATCTCTTCATTTCTTTCCTTCCAACAAGTACCATGGGATTTTTCAGAATGTGTTCTTCTATCTCTTTTTTAGGCACCAAACAAAGATGTTCTGAAAATCTCTTGGTAGCTGGGGACTGTCTTAGGCAATCAGGATATAGAGATGAGCAAGACTGCCTTTAACTGACTCTGCCAGTTACTTGGACAAATTATCCTTTCTCAGTCTCAGTTCCCTAATATAAAATATGGTATGATAATATTACCTATCTCACTGGATTGTTGAAATGAATCATGTCAGTATTTAGCTCAATACCTGACACATAGTACATGTTCAATCGTTTGTAGGTATTATTATTTTTCATTTAGCAAACATTATTAGGAATCAGATAAATTTTTTTAATTGGGATAATTTTGAGAGTGAATGGGGCACTATTAATATCACATAGATGTAAAGAAAATGAACTGCAACTGTCTCAGACATACCAGGACAATGTCAGGCATACCATATATCTGGTCATCCTATACAACAGTGCTAAATGCCAGGGAGATAAGAAACAACAAGACAGACCATCCACTCTCAAATAGTTCAGGGTTTAATGTCCTTTTATAATGGCTAAAATTAAATGGCAAAAAGGGCAAGAACATTCAATCAACATATCTACTGAGCTGTAATATGATTTCATAGAGATATAATGGTCTCAAAATAACTGTATTCCTCATATTTTATTAGAGATTTATTTAATCACTTTAGAATATTACACGAAATACAAAAGAAAACAAATTAAGGGCAAAGAAATGTTCCCTTTAGTTTGCTGAATTTTTGTTATTAAGTTGAATAAATATCAACAATAGTTCAAAAGCAGTTGATAAACAAAAAAATTTGCCTCATCTCCTATGCCAATTTAAGGCTACCAAAATGCCATGAAAGTCACATTTTGCATATTGGTAGTTTGTAGCACCGACACATCAACTGTATCAAACAACTGCAGGTTTTCTAATGCCCCATTCCACCTTCTTAGAAGACTGCCGCATCTCCCACATATTCTTCCTTTCCCTCTTATTTATTATCTTCAATATGAAAAAGGCAACAAACCCAGCTGATAAATGGCAAAATATATGGACAGGAATTTCAAGAGTAGAGAAAACTTGTGTTACTATTATATTTTAAAAAGATGCTTGTTCTTTCCTATGGTTGGGGAACTGTAAATTTTAGCTATCATCAAATTTTAAGGGGCTCTGGTGGCACAATGATCAAGTGTTCAGCTGATAAGGGAAAAGCTGGTGGTTCAAATTTCCCAGCTGTTCTCAGGGAGAAAAGACTTGGCAATCTGCTCCCATAAGGATTACAGCCTAGGAAACCTTATGGGGCAGTTCTACTCTGTCATACAGGGTGGCTATGAGTTGGGGTTGACTCAGCAGCACACAACAGTAACAAAACACTATTTCACGGATATCAAACTGGAAACCCTTTAAAATGCTAACATTAACAACAGTCTGTGAGGATGTGACCAAAAAAAAAAAAAAAAAAATTAGATAGTACAAAGGAAAAACACACTTTGGAAAGAAATTTGACACTATCCTGCTAAATTTTCTGTCCATTTCTGTCTTTTAAAGAAATAATCACATATTTTTATAAGAGCCACATATTAAGTTTACTGTGGTATTTATTATTTGCAATAGAGAAAACATTACAAAAACACTATAGTATAATATGATATTGCAATGAAATAAATTAGATCTACATTCCTTTATGAGGATCAATAATGAAGAAATATTGGTGGGAAAATAGTTATAAAAATATATATAAAATATTTATCAATTGTGTACATTTTGTGAAACCAACAAGACAATATTATACACTGGATTGGGAAAACACACACGCACACACGCACACACAAACACGAAGTACAAAAGAGTCTAATTTAGGTGAGAACTTGGGATTAGAGGTGGAGCCTCAACTTTAGTTTTCAGAAAAAAGAAGAACAACAAAAAAAGTTCACACTTTTTTTTTTTTACCTGTATTTTCAAGCAATATCCCCTATGGTTTGGTATAAAAATTTGAGAGTTGTAACTCTGCTAGAAACTGGAATGTGCTGGGAAGTAAAGTTCTAAGCATACTTATTTTTAAAAATTTTAATTAAATAAACAATGAAGGGATTAATATTATCTGCTCTTTTATTTTATTATAGTGATGGGGGTTTAAGTATGGTTAGATTGAAAGGAAGTCAGCTGTCCAGGAAATGGAAGGAAACAAAAATGCTCCCTAAATCATACCTTACATATTGAAAGATAATAAGCTTTCCAGGGGTATTTGAGAATATAATTATAAAAAGGGGATGCAGGGACTTCCAGCAAAATGGTGCTCTAGGCAGAAGCACCACGCCTTCCCTCCACAGCAAAGATCTGAAAAACTAAGCCAAACAGAGAAAACAGCAATCCTCAAACACAAAAACATCAAATGAAGAGATAAAGAACTCAGCCAAGCACCAAATGGAGTGAGAAAACAGACAGAGAATGGAGAGCAAGTAGAGATTCATACAGAGGTCCCGTATCAGCTAACGCAGCACGGATCTGCCATCTTGGACTCCTATCAGAGACCAGCAGATAAGGGGTATGAGAAAGTAGCTTCAAGGAGCTTCCAGCAGAGATAAAACAACAAATAATTTGTGATACACCCTTTCCCAATCCTCACCCTTCTTCACCCCCCACTCGGCCTCCTCTGCTTCCTGCAGCCACAGTCTCTTGGCCATGAAGCACCGGCTGCTTGCATTCCACCCACCTGCACTGGCCGGCTCCCTGAGTGCCGTTTATTGGCTGCTGGTGTTGCTTTTTTCTGCTTCTTTTGATTTCATCCTTACCTCTAACCGCCTCCCACTCCTTTCACTCAGTTACCTGGCTCCAGGCGCCAACTTTGCTCCTTCCTAAGGGGCTGCATAGTTCTGTTTGAGTGTGGAACTGCTTCCCGGTCTGGGCGGCCACACTGGTGGGATCCCAGGGCTTTTCTTTGTTTGTTTGTTTTGAATTGTTTGTTTGTTCTCTTATTCTTTTCCTGAGTTAGGAGCCCATTCTGGCCAGGCAGTGCTACACGGCTTGGGACCTACCTCCTCAACTTGCACAGATGCACATAGGGATCCCTGAGGGTATTTCTTTTTTCGTGTTTTATTTTTTTTCTGTTTTTTGGGGGGCTTTTCTTGTTCTTTTAATTTTTTAATCTGTTTTCTTTTATTTTCACTCTTTTTCCCTTTTTGTCTTTCTTCATTACTCAGTTTCTCGTCTCTCTATACCTTACTTCTCTTCCTGTTCCCTGAATACCTGGTGCTGAATACGTCTATGCTTTCTAGCCAGGCTGTATTGCAACACCAGGCAACAACTTCCCCAGACCTCACAGCCGCATTGGTGGGATCCCTGGGAGCTTTGCTGTTGTTTTTTCTTTCTAATTTTTATTCATTCATTTCTTTTTAATTATTTCTTCTTCTTCCCCTTTTTGTTTTACTCCATTTCATAGTCTCTCATCTCTACACTCCAACAGCAAGCTCCGCTAGCACTCTTTTTTGTTTGTTTGTATGCTTTTGGTTCATGTTCCTCTCTCCTCTCTCCCATATCCAGATTAGCTCCACACATAACCATCTCCACCCTCCATCCTCCCTACCTGCACCGTGAGCTTAACATCACACCACCAGGCAACACAGACACAGCCTACTGGAACCTGCCCTGCACTGATTACCAACCCGCCCTGGTGGCAGTAGTAAGTGTCACAAACAACCCATCCTAGCAACTCCTATTCAGCTAGACCTGCCCTGCTGTACCATATCTGAGCCACTGACCCTGCCAGTTGGAGAAGGAGGCAAAAAGTATCGGGCCCACAGACAAGCAAAAAACAAAGAACACACAGCCCGCCTGCTCAGACATAGCCAAATTAAAAACAGGAAGGATGAAACAAACAAATCTACAATCAATAAATGAGAAAAATAACTACTGAACGCCCCAAAGACAGCAGACAATATCAAAACATTTACAAAAACAAGACAGGGTGGTTCCAGTAGGTGTCCAAAATAAAACAGCAGATGACTTTCCAGTGGAAGAAAAGGCACTGGAACTACCTGATAGGGAATTCAAATCTCTAATACTCAGAATTATCCAAGAGTTGAAGCAAAAAGCAGACAAAAATGGGAAAAAAATAGAGAAAGTCATGGAAAAGGCAGATAAATTCATGGAAAATACAGACAAAAAAATGGAAGAATTCAGGAAAATAATGCAGGAACAAAATGCCAAAATAAATTCAAAATTAGAAATTATACGAAAATAACAATTAGAAATCCAAAAGATAAACAACAAGATTTCAGAAATGGACAGTGTCATAAAACGGCTGAGGAGCAGATCTGAAACCATGGAAGACAGGATCAGTGGAATTGAAGACAAACACTTGGATTCAAATCTGTTTGAGGAAAACTCAGAAAAAATAAAAATGAAGAGACCCTAAGAGTTAAGTGGGATACAATCAAAAGCAAAAATTTGCAAGTGATCTGAGTTCCAGAACAGGGAGAGAAAATGGAAAACACAGAGAGGATCATTGAAACACTGCTGACACAAAACTTCCCCAATATCATGAAAGGTGAAAAGCTGGCCATCCAAGAAGCTCAACGACCCCATACAGGAGAGACCCCAAAAGAAAATCACCAAGGCATATCATAATCACACTCACCAAAACCAAAGACAAACAAAGAATCCTGAGAGCAGCTTGTGAAAAACAAGAAGAAAAATACAGAGAAAAAACAATAAGACTAAGCTCAGATTATTTGGCAGAAACCATGCAGGCAAGAAGGCAATGGGATGATATATATAAAACCTTGAAAGAAAAAAATTGCCAGCCAAGAATAATATATCCTGCAAAACTCTCATTCAAATATGATGATGAAATTAGGATATTTCCAGTTAAAAAGAAATTAAGGGAATATGTAAAAACCAAACCAAACTTACAAGAATTACTAAAGGGAGTTCTTCGATCTGAGAACAAACAACTTCAGCTCACAGGCTGAATCTAGGACGCAGGATCGTACCAGCCAGATACCAATCTAGGATATGAACTCTCAAGGACTATCCAAAACCAAAAGAAATACAACAGGGAATCACAGTAGTTAATCTGTAATTGACAACAACATCAGAACAATAAAAGAGGGAATAAACAGTGTAAGTATAGAACCTTCTAATGGAGAGGAAGGCAATGCGATACCAAGTAACAATAGACCGTTTCAAACTTAGAAAGATAAGGGTAAATTTCACGATAACTACAAAGAAAGTTAACAAACATACTCATAAAAATGAAGAGGAAAAACATAAAGTCTCAGCAAAAACAAATCTTACAAAAACAAAAGAAATGAAGAAAAACCAAAATCAAAAGTAACTCACTACAGGAGAGTAAGAAGAACAAAGAAAATGTCAGCACCACAAAAAAAAGCACTACAAAATGACAGCAACAAACTCACATCTATCAAAAAGTACACAAAATGTATATGGACTCAGTGCACCCATAAAGAGATGGAGAAGGAGAGAATGAATAAAAAAGCAGGATCCTTCAATACGTTGTCTACAAGAGACACACCTTAGAAATAAAGATGTGAATTTATTAAAAGTCAAAGGTTGGAAAAAAAATATATCAAGCTAACAACTACCAAAAAAGAGCAGGAGTGGCAATTCTAATCTCAGATAAAATAGACTTTAAAACAAAATCCACCATAAAGGACAAAGAAGTACACTATATGATGATTAAGGGGACAATCCATCACGAAGACATAACCATAATAAACATCTACGTACCCAATGACAGGGCTCCAAAATACATAAAACAAATTCTAACAACACCGAAAAGAGAAATTGACAGTTCCACAATAATAGTAGGAGACTTCAACACACCACTCTTAGTAAAGGACAGAACAACTAAGAAGAAACTCAGCAAAGATACAGAAGACCTAAAGAGCACAATCAGCCAACTTGACCTCATAGAAATATACAGAAACTCCATCCGACAGCTGCAAAGTACACATTGTTTTCCAATGCACACGGAACGTTCTCCAGAATAGAGCACATTTTAGGCCACAGAGAAATCCTCAATAAGATCCAAAACACTGAGATAATTCAAAGTATCATCTCTGACCACAATGCCATCAAGGTAGAAATAAACAACAGAAATAGCAAGGAAAAAAAAAAATTACATGGAAAGTGAATAATACCCTGCTAACACATCACTGGGTAAGAAAAGAAATCGGAGATGGAATCAAAAATTCCTAGAATCAAACGAAAATGAAAATACACTCTACCAAAACCTTTGGGACACAGCAAAGGAAGTCCTTAGTGGACAATTTATAGCGATAGATGCACATATCAAAAAAGAAGAAAGGGACAAAATCAAAACATTAACTACACCACTCAGACAAATAGAAAATGAACAGCAAAAAAAGCCCACAACCGCCAGAAGAAAGGAAATAATAAAGATCAGAGCAGAAATGTATGAAATAGAGAACATAAAAACAACAGAAAGAATCAATAAAACCAAAATTGGTTCTTTGAAAGAATCAACAAAATCGACAAACCACTGGCCAGACTGACAAAAGAAAAACAGGAGAGGACACAAATAACCCAAATAAGAAATGAAATGGGGGACATTACAACAGACCCAACTGAAATAAAAAGGATCATAACAGAATATTATGAAAAACTATACTCCAACCAATTTGAAAACCTAGAGGAAATGCATACATTTCTAGAAACACACTACCTACCCAAACTACAACAAAGTGATGTTGAAAATCTGAACAGACCCATAACAAGAGAAGAGATTGAAAAGGTAATTAAAAAAAAACTCCCAACAAAAAAAGCCCTGGCCCTGATAGCTTCACTGGAGAATTCTACAAAACATTCACAGAAAAGCTTGTACCAGTACTACTTAAGCTATTTCAGAGCACAGAAAAGGAAGCAACACTTCTGAATTCATTTTATGAAGCCCGGATAAAGCTGATACCAAAACCAGACAAAGACACCACACACACACAAAAAAGATTACACACCAATATCTCTCATTAATATAGATGCAAAAAATTCTCAACAAAATTCTAGCCAATAGAATTCAGCATCAGATTAAGAAAATAATACACCGTAACCAAGTAGGATTCATACCAGGTATGCCAGGATGGTTGAACATTAGAAAATCAATCAACATAATCCACCACATAAATAAAAGGAAAGAAAAGAATCGCATGATCATCTCAATTGACGCAGAAAAGGCATTCAACAAAGTCCAACAACCATTCCTTATAACTCTCAATAAAATAGGTATAGAAGGGAAATTGCTCAACATAATAAAGGGCATCTACGCAAAACCAATGGCCAGCATCATTCTTAATGGATAGAGGCTGAAAACATTCCCCTTGAGAACAGGAACAAGACAAGGATGCACTTTATCACCATTCGTATTTAACATGGTGCTGGAAGTTCTAGCTAGAGCAATAAGGCAAGAAAAAGAAATAAAGGGCATCCAAATTGGTAATGAAGAAGTTAAACTGTCCCTGTTTGTGGATGATATGATACTATACATAGAAAACCCTAAAGATTCCACGAGAAATCTACTGGAACTAATAGAAAGATTCAGCAGAGTAGCAGGATACAAGATAAACATACAAAAATCAATTGGATTTGTATACACCAATAAAGTGAACGATGAAAAGGAAATCAGGAAAACAATACCATGTATAATAGCTCCTAAAAAATAAAATACTTGGGAATAAATCTAACCTGGGATGTAAAAGACCTATACAAAGAAAACTACAAATCACTACTACAAGAAACCCAAAGGGATCTACATAAATGGAAAAACATACCATGCTCATGGATAGGTAGACTCAACATTGTGAAAATTACAATTCTACCCAAAGCAATTTACAAATACAGCGCAATCCCAATCCAAATACCAACAACATTCTTCAAAGAGATGGAAAACTAATCATTAACTTTATATGGAAAGGGATGAAGCATGAAATAAGTAAAGCACTACTGAAGAAGAAGAATAAAGTTGGAGGACTCACAATACTAGACCTCAGCTACAGTAGTCAAAACAGCCTGGTACTGGTACAATGACAGATACATTGACCAATGGAACAGAATTGACAATCCAGATGTAAACCCATCCACCTACCATCACCTGATTTTCAAAAAGAGCCCAAAGTCCATCAAATGGGGAAAAGAAAGCCTTTCAACAAATGATGCTGGCAAAACTGGATATCCATCTGCAAATAAATGAAACAGGACCCAACCTCATGCCATATACAAAAACTAATTCAAAATGGACCAAAGACCTAAATATAAAGCCAAAAACTATAAAGTTAATAGAAGAAAAAAGAGGACCAACGCTACAGGCCCTGATACACAGCATTAACAGGATACAAACCATAACCATCAACACACAAATCCCGGAAGATAAGCTAGACAACTGGGCTCTTCTAAAACTCAAACACCTATGCTCTTCAGAAGACTTCACCAAAAGAGTAAAAAGAGAACCTACAGACTGGGAAAAAAATTTTGCACAGTACAAGTCAAAGGCCTAATCTCCATAATCTACAACAAAAAGGCAAATAATCCTATTAAAAATTGGGCAAAGGAAATCAACAGACACTTCACCAAAGAAGACATTCAGGCGGCCAACAGACACATGAGGAAATGCTCGCTATCACTAGCCATTAGAGAAATGCAAATTAAAACCACAATGAGATACCATCTCACCCCAGCGTTACTGGCATGAATCAAAAACACTGGAAATAACAAATGTTGGAGGGGCTGCGGGGATATCGGAACTCTTATGCACTGCTGGGAATGCAAAATTATACAGCCATTTTGGAAAATGATATGGCACTTCCTTAGATAGCTAGAAATAGAAATACCATACTATCCAGCAATCCCACTCCTAGGAATAAATCCTAGAGAATAAGAGTCATCATTCAAATAGACATATGCACACCTATGTTCATGGCAGCATTGTTCATAATAGCAAAAAGATGGAAACAACCTACATGCCCATCAACAGATGAATGGATAAACATACACACAATGGAGTACTATGCAATGAGAAAGAACAATGATGAATCTGTGAAGCATGTCATAACATGGATGAAACTGGAGGACATTATCCTGAGTGAAATAAGTCAATCACAAAAGGACAAATTTTGTGTCAGACGTCTATTGTAAAAACCCATGAAAATGTTTACACACAAAAAGTAACAATCTTTGTTGGTTACCAGGGATGGGAGAGGTTGGGGGGAAATACTAAATAGGCAATAGATAAGTGGTATCTTTGATGAAGGTGAGACAGTACACAATACAGGGGAAACTAGCACAACCTGTACAAGGAAAGGTCATGTAAGCTCCATAGACACATCCAAACTCCCTGAGGGAGTGAATTGCTGGGCGGAGGGCTGAGGGGACCATGGTGTCGGGGAACATCTAGGTCAATTGGCATAACACTGTTTATAAAGGCAATGTTCTACATTCTACCTTGGTGAGTAGCGTCTAGGGTCTTAAAAGCCTGTAAGCAGCCATCCAAGATACCTAACTGAGATACTCATCCCTTTGGGAGCAAGGGAGAATTAAGAGAACAGGACACAAGAACAAGATGAGTCCAGAGGACTAATGGACCACGGCTACCAAGGCCTCCACCACACTGAGTCTAGTACAGCTAGATGGTGCCCGGCTACCACCGACTGCTCTGACCGGGATCACAACAGCAGGTTCTGGACACAGCTGGAGAAGGATGTAGAACAAAATTCTAACACACACAAAAAACACCAGATTTACTGGCCTAAAGGAGACTGGAGAAACCCTGAGAGTATGGCCCCCAGACACCCTTTTACCTCAGTGATGAAGTCACTTCCAAGGTTCAACGTTCAGCCAAGGACTGGACAGCCCCATAAAAGAAAACTGGTCTAATGAGGCACAGCAGTCCAGGGACAAGGGCTAGAAGGAAGAAGGGGACAGGAAAGCTGATGATAGGGAACCCAAGATTGAGTAAGGACAGTGTTGATGTGTAGCGAGGTTGTTAACCATTGTCATAGGGCAACATGTGTACTAACTGTTTAATGAGAGACTATTTTGTTCTTTAAACCTTCATCTAAAGTGAGAATAGCAGTACAACTGGAAGAGCATAGTCGATGTCACTGAACCGTGCTTGTAGAAATTTTTGAAACGGTGTATCTTTGGCTATGCATATTTTCACAAAAAAAAAAAAAAAAAGGTCAAGAAGGGAGAGGGTTTACCTGTCGTGGGGACGTGGGGATGTTAACAAATGTCATAAAACAGTATGTGTACTATTGTTTAATGAGAAACTATTTGTTCTGTAAACATTCATCCAAAGTGCAATTTAAAAAAAATAAAAATAAAAAGGATGAAGAGCTGTGGAGTAACATCTTTTATATTCAAAGAATTTAATATAGAATTGGGGCTACAAAATAAGGGGATGCAGCTAAGTGCAGTGTATTGATAAAATATTAGGTGCTGTTAGATAAAACTGCAGAAAGAATAAGTAGCTTTCAAATTTTGCCTAATAAATTCAAAATTTTTGTTGTTGTTGTGTACCATCAAGCTAATCTCGACTCATAGAGATGCTGCAAGATTGAGCATAACTGCCCCATAAGGTTTCCAAGGTTGTAATCTTTAAGGAAGCAAATTTCCACATCTTTCTTCTATGGAGCAGCTGGTGAGTTTGAACCACTGATCTTTCAGTTAGCAGCCAAGGGTTTAACAATTAACAAGCAGGGCTCTGAATACAAAATTAGATAAATAGAAATACAATATGCTTTAATTTTGGTACTAATGTATGCAAGAATAAAAAGATCATTATTTCTTAAAGAGTCTAATATTTATATTAAAGCATATTTTATACACTCATAAGAAATCTGGTTAAGTCACTTCCTCCTTGATTCTCCTCTAATCCTTAGGGGTGGGGGGAGGTCTTTGGTTTCCCCAGTTGCTTAATAAAAAGTCTGTAGAGAATTCAATCTGTACAGGCATTCACTCATTAAAATCTACCTTTCATCGTTCAATTCAGAATTTCCAAGAGGGAAATAAGTGCTTCAGGATACCTAGTGATTTATGTACTAATACTTGTCAACAAATATGCAGGGCTGGAACTGCTTTCATTTCCTTTTGTTTCATTTTATTTTTTCCCTCTTTGGTAGCATCTGAATTTTAATTCTGCTGGCATTCTGCTACTCCTAGAAAACTGGCCTGAAGCGGACAGAAGAGGTAAGCACTAAATCGAGCACGTAAATCACTTCTTACCCAGTTCCTTAGCAGATTTAAAGAGAACCTGGCACTAATGCTTGGAGATAATATATTGTAGAGCTAGACGCAGCAGAAGGACTGCACTTCAAATTATAGGATAGTCTTGGTGACTGTGAAATTACTATTAACCTCCAACCCACAATGTCAGTGTTAAGCGGTCTTGCAAGTGATGGGTCTAGGAAAGTACTCAGGTAAAACAAAAAGACATTTCTGAAGTTTTAGAGTGTTAAAAAGTTTATTTTCAATTAAAAAAGTCACAATTTGAAAAACCACTTTTTAAATGAAAGTAATTTTTTTCATTTTTTTTATATTACTTAAAAAAGCAGCTAGAACTGTTCACAATAGCCAAAGGATGGAAGCAGCCTAAGTGCCCATCGATGGATGAATGGATAAACAAACTATGGTATATCCACACTATGGAATATTACGCAATGATAAAGAACAATGATGAAGCTGTGAAACATCGTATAACCTGGTGGAAGCTAGAACTTATTATGCTGAGTGAATTTAGTCAGTCACAGAAGGACAAATACTATGTAAGACCACTATTATAAGAACTCAAGAAAAGGTTTAAACAGAAGAAAACATTCTTTGATGGTTATGGGGGTGGGGAGGGAAGGTGAGGGTTATTTACTAACTAGATAGTAGATAAGAATGATCTTAGGTGAAGGGAAGGACAGCACATACTACAGGGGAAGCCAGCACAACTGGACTAAACCAAAGCTAAGAAGTTTCCTCAATACAATCAAATACTTTGAGAGACAGAGTAGCAGGGATGCAGGGTCTGGGGACCATGCTTTCAGGTGCCATCTATGCCAATTAGCATAACAAACCTTATTAAGAAAATGTTCTGCATCCTACTTTGGTGAGTGGCGTCTGGGGTCTTAAAAGCTTGCAAGCGGCCATCTAAGATGCATCAATTGGTCCCAACCACTTGGAGTAAAGCAGAACGAAGAACACCAAAGATGCAAGGAAATTATTGGCCCAAGAGACAGAATGGGCCACATAAACCAGAGACTTCATCAGCCTGAGACCAGAAGAACTAGATGGTGTCCGGCTACTACCAATGAATGTCCTGACAGGGAACACAACAGAGGGTCCCTGATGGAGCAATAGAACGATGGGATGCAGAACTCAAGTACTAGTAAGAAGACCAGACTTAATGGTCTAAGACTGGAGCCATCCCAGAAAGCATGGTCCCTGGGCTCTCCATCACCCCAGAACTAAAACAGTTTCCGAGGCCAACTCTTCAGACAGGGATTGGACTGGACGGTGGGACATAAAGTGATACTCGTGAAGAATGTGCCTCTTAGACAAGTAGATATAAGAGACCAAAGTGGCGGCTTCTGTCTAGAGGTGAAAGGGGAGGGCAGAGAGTTAGGAGCTGGTTGAACGTTCATGGGGAATCAGGGGTTGAGGGGAGGAGTGTGCTGTCGCAGAATAGGGTGAGCCGTTGGGGTCTCATAGCAATGTATGCTAAAAAAAAAAAAATTCTGTATGGGAGACTAACTTGAAATGTAAACTTCATTTAATTACATCAATTAAAAAAAAAAAAAAGCAGCTAGAATGGCTGACACATAATAGGTGATCAATAATAGTTTAGTAAAGAAGGAGCAAATACATGCACTTTGGCAGAAATCCACAAAATTTCTAATTCCCAAGCATTTTGCCAGTGTTTGAAGCAGTTTTTCAAGGCATATTTTTCCCAATTTCTGATTTATACAAAATGATAACTATACTGATTAATAATATCAGTGCCAATAAATTTCATGTTTCATGTGAATTTCAAAAACATATATGGTGTTGTTGCTAGTTGCCGCTGAGTTGATTTTGACTCATGGCAACCCATGTGTGCAGAGAACTGTTCTCCATAGGGTTTTCAAGAAGCAGATCTACAGGCCTGACTCCCAAGGTGCCTCTGGATAAGTTCGAACTGCCAACCATTCAGTTAGTACTTGAGTGCTTAACAATTTATGCCACACAGAGACTTCTTCATAAACATGTATATGTGTGTATATATAAATATATCTGTGTGTGTGTGTGTGTACATGCATATAAACATGCATACACGTACACATAAACTGTTGGGACATATATCAGAGAGAGAAGGAGAGAGAAAAAGTGAGAAAGTACACTTGATTTTTCACCAGAACCATATTATTTTCATTATACATATAAGTAGGGATATACAGAATGAATAGTATAACTGCTTTTTAATACATGTCATGGTTTAACAAATCTCTGTAGAGGCAAGAATTTGAATCACAAATGTATGCTTGCTTATGTGAAACTGTAACTAAGATACAGCCATACATAACCCTCACTGATGAAAATCAGAGTAAGTCCACGAGAGCCAAAATACAATTGTGAGTATATTCCACCTGAATTTAGACACCATCTCGAGAATAGATTTGATGCATTGCATACTGATTACTGAAGACCAGACAAGCTGTGGGATGACATCAAGGACATCATACATGCAGAAAACAAAAGGTCATTAAAAAGACAAGAAAGAAAAGGCCACAATGGATGTCAGAAGAGGCTCTGAAACTTGCTCTTGAACGTACAGTAGCTAAAACAAATGAAAGTAGATTAGCTAAACCGAATGGAAGAAATGATGAAATGGAGGAGCTGAACAGAAGATTTCGAAGGGCAACTTGAGAAGAAAAAAAAAAAAACCAAAAAACCAAACCCTTTGCTGTCAAGTTGATTCCGACTCATAGTAACCCTATATGACAGAGCAGAACTGCTCCATAGAGTTTCCAAGGAGCGACTGGTGGATTTGAACTGCCAACCTTTTGGTTAGCAGCCGTAGCTCTTAACTACTACACTACCAGCGTTTCCTGAGAAGATAAAGTAAAGTATTATAATGAAATGTGGAAAAATGTGGAGTTAGAAAGCCAAAAGGGAAGAACACGGTCGGCATTTCTGAAGCTGAAAGAACTAAATAAAAACATTTAAGAGTTAAGTTGTGACTTTGAAGAATTCTATAGGCAAAACATTGAATGTCACAGGACACATCAGAAGAAGATGGTAGAAATACACAGAGTCACTGTTCCTAAAAGAACTGGTAAGTGTTCATCCATTATAGGAGGTAGCATGTGATCAAGAGCCCATGGTATTGAAGGAAGAGGTCCAAGCTGCACTGAAGGCAGTGGCAAAAAACAAGGTTCCAGGAATTGATGGAATACCAGTTGAGATGTTTCAACAAATGGATGCAGCACTGGAGGTCCTCACTCATCTATGCCAAGAAATTTGGAAGACAGTTACCTGGCCAACTGACTGGAGGAGATCCATATTGGTGCCCATACCAAAGAAAGGTGATTCAACAGAATGCAGAAATTATCAAAAAATATCATTAATATCACACACAAGTAAAATTTTGCGGAAGAGCGTTCAAAAATCATTTCAGCGGTACATTGACAGGAAGCTGCCAGAAATTCAAACAGGTTGAGGAAGAGGACATGGAATGAGGGATATCATTGCTGATGTTGGATAGGCCTTGGATGATAGCAGAAAATACCAGGCAACAGTTTACCTGTGTTTTATAGACTATGCAAAGGCATTTGACTGTGTAGATCATAAAAAAATTACGGATAACACTGCAAAGAGTGGCAATTCCAGAACACTTAATTGTGCTCATGTGGAACCTGTACATAGACCAGGAGGCAATTGTTTGAAGAGAACAAGGGGATACTGAGTTGTTTAAAATCAGGAAAGGTGTACATCAGGGTTTATTCTTTCACCACACTTATTCTAACTGTATGTTGAGCAAAGCATCTGAGAAGCTGGACTATATGAAGAAGAACACAGCATCGGTACTGAAGGAAGACTCATTAACGACCTGCAAAAGCTTGCTGCAAGCTAAGAGGACTTGCAGCAATTACTGATGAAGATCAAAGACTATAGCCTTCAGTATGGATTACACATCAACATAAAGAAAATAAAAATCCTCACAACTGGACAAGTAAACAATATCATGATAAATGAAGAAAATGTTGAAGTTGTCAAGGATTTCATAGTTTTGGGTCTACAATCAATGCCTATGGAAGCAGCAGTCAACGAATCAAACGACGCATTCAATTGCACTAGGCAAATCTGCTGCAAAAGACCTCTGTAAAGTGTTCAAAAGCAAAGATGTCACTTTGAGGACTAAGGTGTACCTGACCCAAGCCATGGTATTTTCAATCATCTCGTGCATGCAAAAGCTAGAGAATGACTAAGGAAGATGGAATAAAAATTGATGTCTTTGAATTATGGTGCTGTTAAAGAATACTGACTATGCCATGGACTGCCAGAAGAAAGAACAAATCAGTCTTGGAAGAAGTACAGCCAGAATGCTCCTTAGAATCAAGAATGGCAAGACTGATCTCACCAAATTTGGACACTTTATCAGGAGGGAGCAATTCCTGAAGAAGGACATCATGCTTGGTAAAGTAGAGTGTAGGGAAAAAGAGGAAGACCCTCAATGAGATGGACTGACACAGTGGCTGCAACAACAGGCTGAAACATAACAATGATTGTGAGGATGGTGCAGGACCAGGCAGTGTTTCCCTCTGTAGTACATAGGGTTGCTATGAGTCCGAACCGACTCTATGGCACTTAATAACAACAACAATACAAATACATTAACAACATTATGGAAAGGTTAATTAGATAAATAAAAGCTCATTTAGGAAATTTCTTGATTTCACTGAATCAGAAATAACACACTGTTAAAAGGGCATCTTTTACTTTTCTCAAATACTGGTTTTGAAAAGAAACAAAATAACTCAAAATTACAATGTCCCTTCTAATAATTTCAGAATGTTCACACATCATGAGTTAATCAAACAAACAATGATGTCATCAAAAGAATGAATGAGAATGATATTTCTTATTCTTGCAGTTATATGCTATCATGTCGGTTCTGACTCATAGAGACCCTGTGTACAACAGAAAGAAACAATGCCCAGTCCTGCACTATTCTCACAATCATTCCTGTGTTTAAGTCCCTTGTTGCAGCTACTGTGTCAATCCATCTTGTTCAAGGTCTTCCTCTTTTTCACTGACCCTCTACTCTACCAAGCATGATGTCCTTCTTCAGGGACTGCTCCCTCCTGATAACATGTCCAAATTATATAAAATGAAGTCTCGCCATCGTCACTTCCAAGGGGCACTTTGGCTGTATTTCTTCCAAGACAAATTTGTTCATTCTTCTGGCTGTCCATGGTATATTCAATATTCTTTGCCAAAAACCATAATTCAAAGGCATCAATCCTTCTTTGGTCTTCCTTATTCATTGTCCAGCTTTTACATGCATATGAGGCGATTGAAAATACTATGGCTTGAGTCAGGTGCACCTTAGTCCTCAAAGTGATGTCTTTGCTTTAGAACACTTTAAAGAAGTCTTTTGCAAAAGATTTACCCAAAGCAATCTATTTATTTCTTGACTACTGTTTCCATGGGGGAGAAGTCCTGGTGGCACAGTGGTCAAGGACTGACTGCTAACCCAAAGGTTGGGGCTTCAAACTTACCAACCACTCTGCGGGAGTGAAATGTGGCAATTGGCTTCCTTAAAGATATACAGCCTTGAAAATCCTATAGGGAAGTGCTACTCAGTCCTGTGGGGTTACTATGAGTCCTAATTGACTTTACAGCAAGAGGAGTTTGGATATTTCATATACACTGTTATTATTTATCTCCTGGATAATTCTCTGTCAGGAATCTGAAACAATGATCTCAGATAAATCACACAGATTGACTCAGACTGAGTGGTATAGAACTCAACATTTTTCTGTTACGGACACAAGGTTTATATCTTTGAATCAAGTTTATTCTAGATGAGCAATATAGCACGCACATCAATTACAACGCAACATGCTTAAGTCGCTACATTATGTTTCATGGGGAAGTGGCCAGTACAGTGGCTACTACAGGAGAAAACCTCTTTATGTAGATTCTAATGATTGTAACATAAAGTTTGTCCTTAGTTCTGGTTTCTTTTTCAATAGAAATGGCTACTCTGGCAAAATCTGTGATCACAAACCCTACGATATATTTTGAAATTTTCTGAAATCCAAATCTACTCACTTATTTACTGTTGTTTAATACCAGGAAATAGCTTGCTATTGCTGTTGGACACAGTCCACATGCTACAGTTAGTCTTATGGGAAATCATACTATTAAACCTAAATTTCTAAGTGTGAACTAAAATCAAATAATGGATTTTATTCCTTATCATTTACCATGGGATCTTCATCTAATCTACCAATACCTTTTAATTCCCAATGAGACAGTTGTAATGGTAGGGTAACTTCACCTTGCTATGATTAAAGTTCCCCAGTATCTTTCTGTGAGAAGTAGAGACACACGAAAGAAAATGCTGAATCACAAGACACAGAGGGATGAAGCAGTGCAGTGGAAGGCACGTACAGCATAGAAGCATCGCTGTTTTCCCACAGTTTAACAGTTTTGGAGACATATTACGCCCCTGAATCAGGGTCTGCCAGTAAATTCAGTTTCTGAATCTTGAGAGGGCAGATAATTTCATTTATTGACCTTACCTATTAAAAACATATATATTCATCCAATTTCTTAGCCCATCAAAGCTAGAATTGCAATTTTTCACTCATTGGAGAATTATCCTTAGTGTATTGTGTCATTTGTTCAAACTGTCAAAATTATCTTTCTCAAATTTGTAGAAAAATTTAATCCATGTAAAATGAGTATATTGAGGATCATTGTTAAATAGTAAGTTGAAGGCGTTATTTAATAACAACATTGTAAAATGTAAGTTGAATACAAAGGAGCAGATAATGGGTCCAGTGAAATGAAAAAAGTAGGGTTGATTAAGGAAAAACATGAATAAGACCAGTCTATACAGATAAAAAGTCAGAAGATAGATATCATTTTGACAAGAAAAATCAATCTAACTGAGCTGATTGTTGACTTTTCACTTTAGGTATAAATATAACAAAGCAACTAATACACAAAATTACTAGAAATATGAAAATGCTCACAAAAGAAGTAAAAAACAAAAAAGACACAAAGAAAATTATCAGTATGTTCAGTAATAAATAACTTAAAAATGTTGAACGTGTTTCTTTAATATCCATAATGTACAGCAAACTCTGTCTTAATATTACACAAATATTTTTAAATAGATAAACTTATAATCTTATTTGTGTGCTCAGATTACTTTTTAGACATGTGCTTATATAATTATAGTAAATAGTCTCTATTCCACATACCTCAGAGAAGCAAAATATCAGGAAAACATAATTTTCAAGATCTTTAACAAGACAAAACTAATAGAAACCAAAATTCACTATTTTTATAATAAGCTACAATAAGCCTTTTAAAAAATCAAAGGATGATTTTTAAGATATGAGTTATCAACCTGCTGGCCTCATGAATATGAAGTAAAACTAACTTTCACAGGTGATATCCCTGTGATAAAATCTAATTAGTAATAACTTTAATTACCATTATTATTTATTTGAATATTATAGTTATTTATTTATCATGGTTTCACAAGACAATGTTTTTAAAGAAAAATCTCTTTTTGCTAAATTTTTTAAAGTACATTGAGGGTTCCAAGAAAAACATGCTTTATTATAATTAAAAAAAAAAAAAGTACTGTTTGTAATAGAAATAACATATCAAACCATGGGTTTAACGTACTTTATACCTGATCAGTGTATTAGTGTATGAATTATTATTTGTATGTTATGCCTCTGTAGAGTAACATTATGTACTTCCTATTACTTAGAAAGGGTGCATCTATACCTGCCCCACAAAGCTTCGGACAGCCAATTGTCCTGTCCCAACTGCTTTTGAAGCAAACAAGATAAGCAATTTATCATTGTCATTAGACTTTGTGCAGTTCATTCAACTGCCTTGAAGATGACAGGCACCAAAATCTCTTGCTATTGACTTGCTGCTGAATGGCAGAAAGTCGCTGCATCTAACAAAGTCTCATAAGAATTTTTTTTTCCCCAATTCCTTATTATAAAGATCCCATTCTTGCTTGGCTATTGTATTAGTGAAACAATTTATGTTTTACTAATTGTGTGAGACAAAACACAATTTTCTCACATCCTGTAGAAATGTTAATTCAGCAGTTATTTAAGCAGTCAACTTTACCGTACTTTTTGAAATAAAAATTTTACTTAGAACTTTGCAAGTTTGTTGCGTTCTAATTTTTGGTGAAAAGGTTTTGTTGAAATAAATCACAATTTTACTCAAATTACAATTAACAATCCCAAAGTGTATAAATTTACAATAATTTAACAATGTCATCCATCTAGACTGTTACATTTTACCTTTCAATACTGAATAAAAACAAAATCTAAATTTATATACTATAAAGATGTAAATTTCTTGATTACGAAAATGAGATTTTGGAAGGAGAAATTTATAAAAATCTTTGTATTTAGATCTCAGTTTAAGATGTAAGAGCAATGCCTGGTGCCCAAAGGGAAAAAAAATTAGAATTAACAAAATGTGGTTTTGAGTATTCTGTAGTTGATATAACATGATATGTAGAATTGGCGCATATCTTAGAATGGTGTCATGATGATGATAACCCAGTTTTACATCTCTCAAATAGTACTGAATTAATCATTTTCATATTCTAATTGGGCCAGACTTTGACTTAAAGGGATAAATTTTCCATAAAGCCCTTGGGATTCAAAAATTAGAACATATTTCTCAGAGGAGAGAGATAGTGAATATCTGTATTTTCCCTGTGGTGGAAATAAAAGAAGGTACTGAACCAAAATTCATTTTCAGTTATAAGTAAATGGGATACGGGCCACTTATTTTTTCAAAAGATTCTTTGTAACTCAACTGAGCATGTCCTTAGATCTAAATTGGAACATTATCATTTTAAAGTTAAGGAACAAAGTTAATATTCATCAAGTCTTCTAGTTACAGGATCACTATGTGATAAGTGGGAGATATTTTTTGAAAATACAAGAAAATTTCAACTTTTTTCAGTTAGCAAAATTAATTTGTACCTTACTACTGAAACAACTGTAGCAATGCCTGCTACATAATACTTATCTATCTTACAAGATACATTATCAAATAAACAAAATGCTAGAGATAAATACATGCAGAAAAGGTTCACGTCCACAATCGCCGTACGGCCTCAATTCTTCTTTTAGTTTGGAAGCTTTCACTACTTATTGGCAGCCTGGTAAACATGGATTTTTCTATATCTTTGGTATATCTAAAGGCCAAGTGATTTCAGGCTCAATCATCAAGGGACAATTCTTCATTTTCCTTACATAAAACTGATGGAAAGTTCTGTATCAGGAATTCTGAATCTACTCAATAGATGTCTTCATTAATTTTTTTTTTATATATTAACTAGTTAAATGTAAGACAGTTTATACTTAAATTCAGGTCTTAAGAAACAGAGATATTAAAAAATATATATATAATACATGCAGGGAAAACTTGAAGTAACTATTCTAATATATTTTCTACTACTAAATGTCTTTTCTTCCTATATGTCTGTTGGGAATGGCACTCAAACGTTTCAAGTTATCTTTCATCTACCTTTTAATATCTACAAGAGTATACATTTGGAGGCTGAAAATTAGCATAACAAAATAACTTTAAAAATAAGAGTCACAAAATTTCACACTCACAAACACACATTTATCTACAATGTGTGATAGTTTATTAAAATATTGCTCTTGCTTAATACTTTTCTCATTTTAACAAAATAATAACTCCAGAAGATGATAAAATGGTTTATTTGCCATGTGGCTCTAATTAGTACTACTGAACAGGTCAATTATTTTCCTTACTTCTAAACAAACAAAAAATATGAAGGGAAACTAGTGGAACAAAGGGGTGAATCATAAAGGAAAGTTTAGGGTATAAAAATATAAATAATTCTCAAGGACCTTAATTATATATATTGAAAATATCGAAACATAACTCCAACAGGCTAATTAAAAAATAAAAAAGGAAGCTTTAAATGCAACCAACAAAAGCAGCTGTGATAGTACCATCTTCAGAGGAATAGTTCCGTGTTCTAAATGAGAATATAACTCCGATCTCAAAAACTTTCATTTCAACTAGTACAGACTTAGCTAATAAATAAAAGACTGATTACATTTACAGATAATTTTGATTACAGATGAATATTTAATAGGTAATCCCTCAGTTCTTAATCCAATTCCAAATCCTGGATATGGAAATATTACTTCTAACTGATTGCAACTCCCATGTGCCCTGTCCCCAGCTGATCATTCTAGTATTTAGAAAATGCTATCTGATATGGGGAAGCTAATCCATTGCCTAGTCTGTAGTCAACAGGATACTCTCTCTAGAATTTATAAGGGAAAAACAGATCAAAACAAACAAACAAAAAAACAGAAATGGACAATTGCAGTTGGTGTCAACGGCAGGAATAGCCAACTGATCTACAGATGCATTTTCTTCTTCATTCTTAATAAATGGGCTTCCTGAGTTCTAGCTACCCAGCTAGAGACATTTTTCAGCATGATTTGCAGGTAGATGTGGCCGTGTGACCACATTCAGGCCAGGCCAATTGGGTATGAGACAAAATAATGTATATAACTTCTGGGATGTCTCCTTAAAGCTGAAACCACCTCTCTGGACTTGTTTTGTCTTCTTGTCTCGTGCTGACAGAATGGTGAGAAATGCTGCAGCTACTTTAGAACCACAGAGTAACATTTCATTTGTGACTGTAGTAGTATCTGGCCAGCCACGATTCCTTTATGATGTCATGAAGCACTGTCTGCCTGGACTACTCTGGACCATTAATTGAGAGAAAAATAACTTTCCTTTTTTAACTGTTGTGCTTTTTGTCTCTTTGCTACAGAGAGTAGACTGAACCCTATCTAATACAGAGGTTAAATGGTATTAGCTTAATATTAAGATTAAAATATGAACCACTTGCCTCAAAGTTTACACTTCTAAAATGGGGATAATTACAAAATCTGTCTCAGAGGATTTATGAAATTAAACAAAAATAATGCATATAAAACAGAGTGTGGCCTGTCAAGTAGTAGATGCTCAAAATGTGTTAGCGATTACTATGAATGTCAGAGAAAAGTGAAGTTTTCCAAACACTAGCTGCTGAGGTTCCCTGTCTCCTACTCTCTATGTTTATTGGATTCATCTGGTGTGAATCCACAAACTAAATCCCTTCTCACTCAGGCAAGCATGAAGACATTATTTTCTTTGAAACTGCAAGACAGAACAATTGAGGGGCAAATCTTGCTCCTCAGTAACTTATTTTTAAACTAATTCAGATCTCATAGAGATCTTTATCCCAAAAGATAATGTAGGCTGAACATATAAATAGTAATTTCAAAAAAGTTTAATTAAATGTACTAATGACAGATGATTCTGTTAAAGGCAAACATAACACTGTGTAAACATGGAGCTAGAATAATCTTGCTTATATTACTGGAAACATGGCATGAAGGACACACATGGCTTCACCACAGCATATTTTTTATTACTCCTACTAGATGCTCAGATCTTGGGTGACGTGCCCAAGTTCTAGAGAAAGATGACTATTTTATTATCCTCTCTTTGAAGAATAAGTTAAGACTAGCTGTGATAACTATAGCAACGATGTCACCTTGAAGACTGGTGAGCACCTGACCCATGTCATGGTGTTTTCAATCGCCTCATATGCATGTGAAAGCTGGACAATGAATAAGGAAGACTGAAGAAGAATTGACACCTTTGAATTACGGTGTTGGTGAAGAATATTGAATATACCATGGACTCTAAAAGAATGAACTAATCTGTCTTGGAAGAAGTACAGCCAGAATGCTCCTTGGAAGGAAAAATGGCAAGACTATGTCTCACATACTTTGGACGTGTCATCAGGAGGGACCAGTCCCTGGGGAAGGACATCATGCTTGGAAAAGTAGAGGATTGGCAAGAAAGAGAAAGACCCTCAACAAGATGGATTGACATAGTGGCTGCAACAATGGGCTCAAGTATAACAATGATTCTGAGGATGGCGCAGGACTGGGTGGTATTTTGTTCTGTTATACATAGGGTCGCTATGAGTCAGAACAGATTCCACAGCACCTAACAATAACAACATAGCTGTGATAAAGTATTCATTACTTATGATTTCACATATTTCCTCTTATTCCATCATTATTCTATTCAAGAATGGGTCAAATATGCTGTGCTAGAAGGAGTTTCTTAAAGATATGATTAAAATTCAAAGTAAAAGAGGAACAGATAAAAGCAGTTTAAAAAAATGAAGGACTGATAAAAACATTTGTTCAAATACAATCTATTAAGGGAAAGAAGGTATGCCTTTTATGTGTCAATTGGCATAAAGAAGTCACAAATAAGGTCTAGATATGACAAAAATGACCCTTCTTTAACTGTTTTTAAGCAGATGTGAAATAGCAGTAAAGCCATAATTCCATTTGCTTCTGTAATCATGTTTGATAGTAAAGTTTGTTAAAAGTATGCTACAAACAGATGAAGTGAATGGCATGTTTTGCTAGTTGTACCAAGAGCTTGAAACATCTGCAATTTGATCAATAGAGATCTACAATCTCACTGACAGAAACTTTCAAATTAAATGATATCAGAAAAGAAATGAGACTTTAAATTAGACAAGAATACAGCCTCTGAAAAGAATATTGTTTCCAAAACCTGACTAATTACCCTAATGCTGCATTTTGTCATTGCATTTGTTGTTATTTTTATTCATATCAGTGATAATATAACCTTCTGGTTCAAAAATAGTTTTTATAATCATATAACAAACTAAATTTCATTGAATCTTATAAAATTTTTGTGCATCTAATATATTACTTCCCCAAAAAATGCTCTTTAAATACTATTCTATTCTGAGAGCATTCCTTCAATTTTAAAAAACACAAAAAATAGGCACTTATGTACTGCGATACTTCTACAAGGATGTTTTACTCATAGGAAGACGATGCTGACAGAATCTGTATGAAATTAATCACACTGAAACAAAATGTCAGAAATGTACAAAAGTTTATCATAGTTGTGGTAAATGAACCAATGCCAACCAAAAAATGTATCAATACCATATTTCATTGTAAAGACCAAAAAATATATTCTTAATGCCTGAGGAATTTTTTGAAAAGCTACATTTCCCAAATGCAAGAAATATGGGCATGATAACTTACTTCTTTTAAAAAGAATCAAGTTGTCTCTTCTACTGTATGCTTTACACAAACAGTGAGATCTGATACTATTCTACCTTTGTCACTGGCATGCTATATAGTTCAATAATCTATCATTTTTCCTTTTCTGAACTGTTTATTGTCTCTTAAGTTTGGTGCCCACTGGATGTCTTTTCAGTGCCTCACAGTTTCCAAGGAGCGGATGGTGGATTTGAACTGCTTACCTTTTGGTTAGTAGCCGAATTTTTAACCACTGCTCTACCAGGGCTCCAAGTGTTTAAAAATAATTTATATACTGACAATCTGAAAAACTACAGCTAAAAAATCAGAGCAAGATTCTTTTGTTCTTTATAGAAAAAAAGAAACATTTCAAATCATTCCTGCAAATATGAATTTACCATGGCACATTCTCCTTACCTTACTAATCATTTGTTGGATTAAAATACTGCAAGAACTGATTTAACACTGTGCAGTTTCATCTAGGCTCTTAGATCACAGCATTACAGAACAGAAATTAAAATTTACTTAACCTAGTCTTTCCCTCTTGCAGGCTTTTTTTCTCCTTATTCTTCTCTCTCCCCAACCCCTCCAGATCTCAGCCCAGCAATACTACAAGTATTCCAAACCCCTTCTCCCTCCAGGAGGAATCATAGAGTAGTCACTTTTTGATGGAAAAGTATTTTTCAAATATTGTTCAGGGCAGACTGCTCCTTTCCTTAATGGGAAGGAAAGTAACACTTTATGAGAAATGAAAGACCCTCCTGAAGATGAACTTGAGACTACTATGAAAGTACAATAAATATATGCCTGCCTACGTCTGTCTGTCTGTCAGTCTCTCTTTCTCAAAGTCCCCTCCCTTTCTCTCTATCTCTTCTTCTCTGTAATGGATTGAATTATGCACCCCAAAATATGTATTGAAATCCTGACCCCTATACCTGTAAATATGACCTTGTTTGGAAATAGGATTTACTTTGTTATGTTAATTAGGCCATATCCCAGTAGGATGTTTTCTAAATCTAATCACCTCTGAGCTATAAATAGAGCAGAACGGACACAGAAATAAAACACATGGGGGAAGGCAGATAGCACATAAGGATAGTCTACAAGTCAAGGAACTCCAAGAAAACAAGAAAAGCCTGAGACCACTCATAACGTAGCAATCAGCACAGCCAAGACCCTAATTTGGACTTTAGCCTCCAGAACTACGAGAAAATAAATTTCTGTTCTTTAAAGCCACCTACTTGTGGTATTTAGGTTACTGCAACATTAGGTAGCTAGGCACTCTCTTTACTTGTTGTTTTCATTCAAGAAAATACACCACTCAGCTATTTGTCTTAGTCTTAAATTTGTGTTCCTTTTGGCACAACTAAACGATATTTCAACAGATAAGGACAGAAAGTTCAATCATAGTGGAAAAGCTAATTTATGATCATAAGACTTCTGTGAATGCTGCCATTCTTGTTAATATATTTGCCGTATAAAAAGCATAATTTTATCCTGGCTCAATTTTTTCTGCCCTAGTAACTTTGGTACTGTTCAAAAGAATCAGACATCTATGATTCTCCAATAAATGGACTCTGCTGTCTTCATTTAATTTGTGTTATTTCTCCTCTCCCTGCTTATACAGTCTAGGTGGGATTTCATATAGCATCACTTACAGAAGGTATTCTTTCTCCATGGATGTGTTAAGACCAGAACAAATAAGAGAACTCCATTTTCTGAAATGACCCATCACTTCTGGTCAGATAACTAGAAAGACTATACATTGATATTTTGACTAATATATCACAAAATGGAAAGACAGGATCAGTCCTTGATGTTCAGGCTTAAATAGTGCTTATCAAAGAGAATGCAAATTGCTATTAGTTTTTGTTTTGTTTTTTTTTTTAGACCTAGAAGTCCTGAAGGGAGAACAGGCTTATAGAACTTAACTACTAGCACACAAATATGACATTGTAGGATACAAATGAAATAGAAAATAAAAAACTAGGAATTCTCCAGGTCAGACTGAGTGAATGCTGGCTGAAAACAAGGTGGAAACAGGAAGATAGTAGGACACATTAAATATGGAGCAATTTTCTAAGTGATGAAAGAAGTTACATGTGTAACACACATTAGCTACCACTCTTATTAGATCCAACAGAAGCTTACATGTGGGATGACAGATTTTATCTACTGGAATCAACTCACATGGTCTGGTAAGAAAAGCTATTGGCGACAAAAGATCAGTGTTCAAATGGCACTTGGCTAATTCTTCCAACTTGATACATCTACTGGGACGTTCATTTGGAGGGCAAGATAGGAATGGTAATATGCCACATTTTACTATACTCTAGGGTACTATACTGTAGGGTACCCTAGGAGCCCTGGTGCCACAGTGGTTAAGAGCTCGGCTGCTAACCAAAAGGTCAGCAGTTTGAATCCATCAGCTGCTATTTGGAAACCCTACGGGGAAGTTCTACTTGACGGCAGTGGGTTGGTTTAGGATACCCTTAGAGCAGGGGTATGTAAGGACAATATAGTAAACTGTTTCAGCTTTGCAGGTCTCTGTCTTAAGTGCTCAACTTTGCATTGTGCATTGAAAGCAATAGACAACATGTAAACGAAGAGCTTGCTGACCTGGATTTGGCCTTTGGGTCTGAACACCTTATTTTACTGGTTTTTGTTTTGAGTTGTTTATTTATTTACTAACTTTTTAGTACATGAAGAGGCAGTGAGGGTTGATAACCTAGGGATACAAACTTTCAATTGTCATATATCACATATGGCATTCATGGTAGAAACATTTAGAGAATGTAATCAGGAATCAAGCTACAGCTATACTGTCACTAACTAAAATAATTATGTACCCTACTGTTAATACTTTCTTCTCTTCTGGACATAATATAAAGCATAAAGAAAACCTATGCTGACGATTATTGCGACCTGTGGCTTCAAAGGAAATGTGTTTGGTATTGCTTATAAAGCAATATAGCTAACTGCATTTTTCCCCCTGAATTTCTAACTGTACAAAATCTATTTTCATAATGGTTCTTGTTTGTTTTTGAATACTTAATTTTCTCTGTGGTTCAGTATATTCTGCCTGAGACCCAGTTGCAGATATTTTAGCAACTGTCCACTAATTCTCAAAAGTTATTTATAGTGCCAGTTTTCTAATTCCATTTGAAACTTAGCAATTGAAACTCTAATGCTAAGGCACAAAAACCACTTGAAAAACACTGACTTTCTAAAACTCACAGGGATATTAAGAACAAATTACAATGTCTGCAACTGTGGAGGACCCTACATTCTAATTCTAAAAAAAATAAATGTTAGCATTATTATTAAAAAAAAATTGAGTATGAATCACCAAATAAAATGTTATTTTTAAGACATAACAGTTTTTCATTTTTACTAATTCAAAACAACTGAAACAATTTCTGATCCAACCTGTCAAGTAATCTGTATGCTTAATAAAGTTGTTGAAAATTTCACCCTCTTCCCTAACAGAATAATCATTCATAAGTTCCCATGTGACTGAAAACAACAATTCAGTAATGGAAGTGTCACTGCAACTTTAAATATAGTGTTTACCACCATGAAAACAGTAATAACAGATGCTCACAAATGCCTGGTGTGATGAATCAAGCAGAGAAAGGAGAGAAAACAGTTCTGTGTTTGTGTTTTTGTGAGGAAGGGGACGAGTAGTGCCTTACAAACACAAGCATAAACAGAGGGTAATGACAGAGGCATTCTGGGGTAAATTTGACTTTTCACAGCCTGTGGACTTCTCTGCTACCTGAAGTACCTATACATCAAATGGACGTGATAATGTAGACTCAAAGGCAAGTGGAAAAAAGAAAGAAACAGGAATGACTTTACCACTATCACTCTGGTGATGAGAATAAAAAAAACAGGTAATAAAAAGGAACAAATGAGACAGGAAAGCTGTTTTTTAAAAGGTCAGTCAGTATATATTGACTGGGTTCTATGACATATTCCAAGGTTGAAAATAGTTCTGAATTCAGTGTTTTCTAATGTTGCTATTACATTAAATGCAGCTTTCTGGTTAAGTCATTTCAGGTATCTTTTGTAAAAGAAAAACATTTAAAACACACCATTGGACTTCCTCTTTTGGTTTTGATGAACTAGGTCATTCAGATTAACTACGCTTTGAAGGAAAACTAGAAAAGCAGAACAATAAACATTTAAAAATATCTATTTCATGTTTGGGAACAAATTTCCCCAGCAGTGTTTGCTGATCTCCACAGTAATAGGTTAAGTGGCTACTCCTAAAGGGCTAGGAACAAAGAAATTGGAATATAGGGACTCCCAAGGCAGGGATTCCCAAGGCAAGGACTGGCGGATCCCAAGTAAACACTACTTTCTGTGAAAAGTGATCCTGAAGGGGTGCAGTTTAGGTAAAAGCAAAAGACTATCTCATATGGAATTCAGCTCAGCTTCCCACCCACTGCTTTCGAGTTGATCTTGACTCATAGCGACCCTATAGGACTTAGGAGAACTGCCCTATAGGGTTTCCAAGGCTGTAAAACTTTACAGAAACAGACCGCACATCTTTCTCCCCCGGAGCGGCTGGTGAGTTCGAACTGCCGACGTTTTTTGTTAGCAGCTGAGCGTTTTAACCACTGTGCTACCAGGGCTCCTAGCTCATCTTCAGAGTATCTCAATTCTTGAAACTGGCTTGACATGATCCCAGATTATTAGTGACACAGGCCCTTGGTCAAAAGCAAATATTCTCTGTAGTGGAAAACATGATCATCATATAACTCAAATCATCATAGTTTTGCAAATAAAATAAATATCACATAATCAAAAATAACAAGGACCACAAGATAAGACACTAGAAATAATATTTCAATAATCTTTCAAAATATTTTGAGGTACTGAGTAGATAGCTATCTGAATAGATACTCTGCGAACTACAATGATAAAAATAGCTATTATTTTTATGACACTCATACCAGTGAGTTTTAAGTTCTTACTAAAAAGTTCAACCACTAAAACTCTTTAGAGTGCAACATTGTTGAATGAATGCCAAAAGTATAAACCATAATAAAAGCCAGGATGTGAAGATTCTTGTTAGGCTAACAAACATATTATATTTATTCTCGAAAAAGAAAACTGCTATACATGTGTGCATGCTACATATATACGTATGGAGTGAGCATATAATTTATTATCCAGATCTGTTCATTTTTAAGAGTTTTTTAGATCTTTTTCATAATTATCCTGGGGCAATAGGTGTAAACAAGAACAGTTCTTGGAAAACCAGATGTACGCTTACTCTATACAGATAGTAATTGATTTTCCTTAACCAAAGAACATGGTAAGAAAAACAAGATAAGCAACATATCCCTTTTCTTCATAACTGGCTGTTAATTTATAATAAACGATAACCACCTTTCTCTATTATTGTGTGTGTATAGGTCATATAAAACACTTACATTTTTATCATAGTGTGTCAAGCATATTTTATATGTAGCATTCCAATATAAGTTTGAAAATCTTATTTTCATTGGGCAAACAATGGCAATAGTCAATACTAAATACCTAATCTTCCCCATTTTAATTCATATTGGTTAAGTTGCATACTGTTTATAAGAAGTAAAGTTAATTAAGTCTGATTTTAATTTCAAACTCCTAAGAAAGTAGATATTCCTAGATAAGTGGTACAATTATTGAGACCATGAGAAGCTAAGAGTTAAGGAATTATATGTTAATAAAACTACTGAGACCATGAGAAGCAAATGGTTAATGAATTATATGTTAACAATTTTAATAAAAGAGTATTCAGGTCTATATTTGTACATATATTTTGGTAATTTTCTTTCCCTCCTACAAACTGGTGGAACTACAACACAAAACACTGCAAATGATGTTCACCTTAAACAAGCTGAGTAATGATTTAGTCCTCAAAACATTTCTACCTGTCTCCTCGGTGATATTGCTTTTATTCAGAGTCAAGGGAAAAAAAGACCCACACCACTAATGAAGCTGTTCAGCTCTATGGCTTCATGTCCGAACCGCCAAAGCATACACTGACATCATCAGCATTTAAGGGTTACAGGAGCCTAGAATGTTTTCTAGTTGTGCATTGTTCCAATTCTTTGAACCAACTGCCATGGATTCCAGGAGCTTGACCACATTGCAATTTTCACACTTAGCAACTGTAAAATTGTTAAAGTGATATCTTTCCACACGATTTATCTGTTATTGCTGCCCGGTTTGGTATTCCACCTTAGTTACGGGCTTTAAATGCCACTTTTATCACTTCCCAGGGTAACCGTGGCCATGAAATCAGAAAATCAGATCATTTTCTGGTCCGTTTTCTTCTTTTTCTTTGGATGAGATTAGATTTTGCTACGCTTGACTGACAAATCTCATTTAGGATTCAAGGAGAGGCCTGAGCCCCGACCTCTTTAAGAAATGGGAGGTGAGATATTTTGGGCAGTGATGAGGAAGAAAGGACCAATTTCAACTCATCACACAAAGGCAATTAGTGATTAATTCACACTGTAAGACAAAACTACTTGTAAAGGTATAAAGAATCTCTTAGTGTCAGGTCACAACATTATTTAAAATTGTTTAAAAATACCAATCAAGTTCAAGAGTTTTTCTCTGCATGTTTTATTTTCCTTTCAAATTATATTTCTAAGTCTATTCAACAGCAGAGAACAAACCAAAATTATTTTTAACCTGATTAACTGTCTTCCACAATTAACAGAAAAAAAAACATAATTCTTTTTTTAAAATAACTATTATGACACCCAAATAGATGCATTTTCCAGGACATATTAATTTAAGGTTAATTGCTTTATTAGTCAGGGATGTGTTTAGTTGCTGGGCTGTACAATTTTCAGACATTACCTGCTTTGGGAGCATTTATCCATTCACTAGTACTTTGGGTAGATGGAGTGACAAAAGTGTGGTTGAAGAAAAGATAATATTTGGCAAATGCATCAAAATAAATATTATGTGTTCTAGATTTTGTTCTCTGTGTATGGTAGATCTGACATCTGAATGATAAGTTTAGGGATGAGTTGGCATTTTGAAATCTATCTTCTACTACACAAACTTACACTGAGCTTATTGAAAGAAGAAAGCCAACTGAATATGTTATCATGAGAATTTGAACTACTAAATGGATCAATGGGACATTCATGCCATCTTGCCTTTAAAGTTCTTTTCAACACTGGAAGGTCGTCTGATTTAAATATGTAATTTTCGAAGAAGAACGGTACCTTTAAGGATAAATTAGCTTACAATGATAGTTACTTCATGTTGAACGGTACCTTCAAGGATAAATTAGCTTACAATGATAGTTACTTCATGTTGATTTCTACTTTTTTTTCCCCTAAACTTCTTTTTCTTAATAATCGCATTTCCAGGAATTATTATCACATCACATTTTACAACGTTGAGGTTCTAGTTACTTCAAAATAAATTTTAGTTGTCCTCAATTTTTCTTTTGATATACTTAGCTTTTGATCTGTCTCCAGTCAATTCAGAGTCTTAGTCAAATATTTGGTTAAAAAAAAATTGAAATTAATTTCTAAAATGTTATGTGCAAAGAAATGTGTATCACAGTAGCTTGGATAAAATGCTAAATAAATATATGTGAAAGATTTGACCATCTCCCTTAATCTCTGTAGATATATACATATTTCAGCATTCATATCAAGTGTTGATATATGACCTCAAATGTATTGAAATCAATTATATATGAAGAGATTCCCAGCTGCCTAAAAATCTGAACCTGTTTTTCCCCAAATATAAAATATATCATATGCACCATCTTAATAGAAAACTCTAGTGAAGTTTGATATCATTTTATATATTAGGTACATTTCTCAGCAGCTTTGTAAAGCAAGTATAAGTGTAAAAAAGGGAATAAAAAATATAAGTGAATTTTATTGCACTTTCAAGAAGAACATCTTTGATACAAAACATGAATTATTATTTACAAAGAAATTGCAATATTCATTACAAAAATTACTCCTCTTTTATCCCCATGCTTCTAATTTCCTTTGAACACAGCAGACAAGTAGATTGGGGGAGAAAAAAAAAAAAAAACCCTCAACATTTTAACTTCCACAAATCTCAAAGATATACCTCTTCACTTGAAAGCATACATATGTATATTAATATATACCATCCATATGTTTTCTATTTTATGTATTGTCTTCATTGATTTCATGGAACTTCATTACTAGATCAGCTGTCATTTCATCTATACTATTTGTGACATCAGCAAAATTCAGCTCTCTTTCATTCACCAAAGTATTTACTTGATGCGTTGAAAATTAATTTTTATTAAAAGTTATTATGTAGTCCACGAGATACAAGTGAAAAATAAGATACTTTTTGTTTAAAATCTAATGGTTGGAGAGGGGGAAAAATAGTAAAACATATACACAATCATACTAAAATTACATTATAGATTTTATTTCTCTTGAAGCTCTATTCTTTTAAGCTGTTTTTTTCTAGGTAATACAGTGCTTAGTTAATCTATAGTTTATTAATAAACTATTCCCCTATTTGTGGCCAACGGATATCCCAGTGATTAGATATATTTCCATGTTGAATTTTCTTTTTACACTACAAAAAATTCTCTCTAAAGACAACAATATGAAGTAACAATTATTTTTACTTTTTTTTGTATTTCAGGTGAAGGCTTACAGAACACATAGTTTCTCATGAAACAGTAGTACACATATTGTTCTATGACATTGGTTAACAACCCCACAACATGTCAACCCTTTCCCTTCTCGACCTTTTTTTTTTGGTGAAAATATACGTAGTCAAAGATACACTATTTCAAAAATTTCTACATGCACAGTTCAGTGACATTGACTACGCTCTTCCAATCGTGCTGCTATTCTCACTTTAGATGAAGGCTTACAGAACAAAATAGTTTCTCGTTTAACAGTTAGTACACATGTTGCCCTATGACAGTGTTTAACAACCTCACAACACATCAACACTATCCTTACTCAACCTTGGGTTCCCTATCACCAGCTTCCCTGTTCTCTTCTGCCTTCTGGCTCTTGTCCCTGGACTGCTGTACCTCATTAGTCCCATTTGGTTTTATGGGGCTGTCCACTCCCAGGCTGAACGGTGGACCTCAGAGATGACTTTACCACTGAGGTAAAAGGGTGTCTGGGGGCCATACTCTCGGGGTTTCTCCAGTCTCCTTTAGGCCAGTAAATCTGGTCTTTTTTTTTTGTGAGTTAGAATTTTGTTCTACATCCTTCTCCAGCTCTGTCCAGAACCCTCTGTTGTTATCCTGGTCAGAGCAGTCAGTGGTGGTAGCCGGGCACCATCTAGCTGTACTGGACTCAGTCCGGTGGAGGCCTTGGTAGCTGTGGGCAATTAGTCCTTTGGACTAATCTTTTCCTTGTATCCTGTTCTCTTCATTCTCCCTTGCTCCTGAAGGGATGAGACCAGTGGAGTATCTTAGATGGCTGCTCACTGGCTTTTAAGACCCCAGACACTACTCACCAAGGTAGAACGTAGAACATTGTCTTTATAAACTGTGTTATGCCAATTGAGCTAGATGTTCCCCGAGACCATGGTCCCAACAGCCCTCCACCCAAAAATTCAGTCCCTCAGGGAGTTTGGATGTGTCTATGGAGCTTCCATGACCTTTCCTTGTACAAGTTGTGCTAGTTTCCCCTGTACTGTGTACTGTCTCACCCTTCACCCAAGATACCACTTATCTATTGCCTATTTAGTATTTCTCCCCCACCCCTCCCATCCCTGGTAACCAAGGTTTGATACAGCTACTATTATGTAAGAATTAATCATATGTCACCAATTGTTTTTTCTGCCTGTGTATGTAATTGAGGGGATTGGTGCCAATGGTTAAATGCTTGAAAGGTTAGTGGTTTGAAGCCACTCACAGGCGTCTTGGAAGAAAGGACTGGTGATTTGCTTCTAAAAGTTCACAGCCATGAAAACCCTATGGAGTGCAGTTCTGCTCTTCACACATGGGGTTGCCATGAGTCAGAACGGACACAACTGCAACAGGTTTGATTTTGGTTTATGTAATTTTGAGGTAGACATCCTCAGTCCCTGGACTCCTAGTATTCATAATCCATAAAAATTCTCTCTGCTACCAAACAGAGAATGTTTGAAAGATAGGGAAAATTTACTCCTAGGTGTAAAACGTCATCACTTTCCCCCTATACAACAAAAGTTTTTTGTTTTTATTGTTTCTGTTAGTTATCATTTACATAGGTTATTTTTATGCTTTGCCTATTCACGTTTCAACATAAATTAACATCCATTAACCCAAAGGTGTCTCTATTTCTTCGTGTCCTTCAGTGATATTTTAAAATGCTGAACATACTCTATGATCCAGTAGTTTCACTCCTAGGTGCATCTCCAATCAAAATAGATAGGTGTGTTCAGGTTTTTCAGGCTAGGAATTGGGTGTAGTGACATAAGCAAGAAAGGGCTATGAGAGCTTGGAATCTACTGGGAAGGAATGGCTGAGGGTTGTATTTCGACACACCACCATAATACAAAACACTGATTTGGAAATAGTATATTATATATATACTCTTGATCCCTGATCCTAAAAGCACCCTAAAAAAAAAAAAAAAAGTCTCCAGATCTGTCTGTGCCTATCAGTTCAAAACAAGCAAACAAACAAACGAATTAATTGAAACTCAATCACCTGTTTTCTCAAAGCAAATTAGATTTGCTTGATTTTGAATTTCACATATTACATTTCCCTGATACACTGTTCAAAGCTGGGCTACTTCATCAAGCACTTAATATGTCATTAGAATATTCTGAAAACTGAGAGTAATTGATTACTTGGCATGCTTCTTATACTCAAAATCATGAGGTCAAGCTAATGTTGTATTCAGACTGCAAACAGAAATACCAGAATAACACCTAGGAGGCAATGCCTTCAGTTAGTTATGTCTCAACCTGTACTTACTTAAAAGTCCTTTTATATATATATATATTTTTTTACAAGTTGTCATCAAATACTCTAAAAGGAAAAACAAACAAACAAACAAACAAACAAACAAAAAAACTTTGGAAAATATATAACAGCTTTCCAAATTTTTATGATTTCATTTTTCAAATTATAATCCTTAACACAATTCTACCTACACTTTTTAAATGTAACTAAAACAATATTCTGATGCTCATAAACGTGTGCAGGCTCCACCAAATCTTACTGATATTTTATAATGGCAGAAAGACCTGTACACTAGATATCAGTAGCCAGTTCTCCTACAGAAAACACATCTTTCAAGTGACATATCAGTTTTGAAAAAGCATAAAGTCAATTTGATGGCAAGTGTGGATATGTGTTATTTCACCACCAGTCAGATTAAATGGAACAGCCTCAAGAGATGCTGCTAGAACTATTATGATGTCAATACAATGTTGTTCCCGTCAGTGGCAGGGCTAAGCCAGGGACAATTCACCCTCTCACTAGTGGATGCCCAGCCACATGCTGGGAACACTTAGAAGAGTACATGTCAGAATCAGAAATAGCCTCAGCATGACCAATATAATTTCTCCTCTCCAAGAAAATAAGCATGTAACCAGTACAAGACAAAGAGGTAAAAAAAAGGTATGTTGAATTAGAAGGATTAAGCTATATTTCTACCACTTACAATATATTTGTGCTTGGTAAAAATAATTTATCCAACAGTGTCATGTTCACGGTGATCCACAGTCACATGGGGTCTATTTCACAGAATTTAGAAAAATCTACAGGTTTTAAGAATGAACATAATAATATTAATTGACATTAGTGTTAGCTCTAATGGGTATAGGTAACCTTCAGCAAAAAGACAGCTTCAGAACTTGGCTTAATTTTATTTTAACTATCATATGGCATAGCACAGGAAAAGAATTTGTTTAATCTTTGCTCCTTTGCATTGATGAACACATGAATGTATCTACAGAGAACAATCACAACTACTAATAATAGTAATAAAATAACATTTTTGATCTAAAAAGAAAACATTTAATGCTGGGTTTTTCACTTATATATGAATTTTCCTTCACTTCCTCTATCAAGAAATCATTAACTGATGTAAATTCTGTTTGTCCTTTATTCAGCCAACTGTAAGTCTCATTTTCTCTAGTACCTTGTTTGATGAGGTGTGATAAAGCTTAGAAATAGATTAGAGAAACAGAACTGATATTTAAATTCACTAAAATTAGCATGGAATATTCCAAACTTGACTGTTGGGACTAAATGTGAAAACAGATTTGAGGAACGAACATGGTGATGGTGGTTGTGGTAGATTTAAATGCACTAAAATCAGCATGGAATATTCCAAAATTGACTGTTGGGACTAAATGTGAAAACAGATTTGAGGAACGAACACGGTGATGGTGGTTGTGGTAGAATATATATACTTTATGTATGCTAGCATACATATGTTTTCTGTCACACCTCAGTTTCTTAAGTTCACTTATAAACGTTCGAAGACACACACAGGAGATCAATACGAAGCAGAGAAGCTGATCTATAACTCATGCCATTGAAAAATGAAAATCATCTGCCTTTACCAACTCTGACAGTAATTATTTCATAAATACTATTTTACAACTATTATTATCAACATTCATTCTGCAAATATTTATAGAGTGTTTATAATGTGCCAGTCATTGTTCTTGGCACTGAAGCTATAGCAGTAAAGATAAAGGAAAAAAAAATCACAAATCCAAATTCATGAAGACCACCTCACTTCATTAATCAAAGAGACTGTGCAGAGAAATAGCGAAATGTCTATGTGGATATAGGTCAAAACCAAGGAAACATGTAATAAACAAAAGGTTTGAAGTAGAGGTGGAAGGAAGACACTTGGACATTTCAAAGAGGAAAAAGTTATAGATGCAGCAACATTATATTCACTGCTTCGGACTTCAGAGATGCATAAACAGAGAAGATGTAAAAGTGTGGGATGATGTCAGTTAAAAATAAATGACAATGTCCCCACATTGTTGATTCATCACTGAAATGATTCTAAGAGTTCCAAGTCAAAATTCTTTATATGCACTACTTAAAAAAAATTATTTCTGCCTTTCCCCTTTTAGGTGGTATATAAACATAGTTATACATATATTTATTATTAATAATAATGACAATAGATCACACCTGCATCAAGTTACATTGACTACGTAATTAAATTTCCCAGTTTATTGATAAAAACGAAACCTAAAGTGAACACTATAGTTGCTTAAGAAAAATGAAATATAGTATCATTAGGTTCTTTCATTTAAATCACGTCTCCCAGTTGATCACTTCATTTCATTGATCTTCATTATATATGTCTAGAGATAGTATTTATTGAACATCTTATAAACTATGTTGAAATCTTTTGCCAATGTTTTGCAAACATTTAATGGTTTTAAGAATTTATTCTATTTTCCATTTTACAAGAATAGAAAATAAGTATAGAGTGTTCATTGCTGGGATTTAAACACAGGTTTTTTGCCTGGAGATTTTTTATTCAAGACACCAATGCTTTCCCTAAGCTAATTTCCATTCGAAAATTCTAATAACAAAAGGTAATAATTATCTTTAAACAAGTATAATAATTTTATGATACAAAATTTAATTTTTCTCTTTCATGAAAGTATAAATTCTCTCAGGTAAAGAACTACCTCCAAGTTTTTGGTTGTAAATTTCAACCATTTCTTTATTTCTCTTATTTCAATCATCTTTTTCTTATTTACTTACGTGTTTACATTTTTTTTTTAAAATCTGTTATCACCGATGCTCACTCATAAAACTTTCTAAAACCCACAAAACGTAGAGATCGTTTTCATCCTTTTGGAAAGCATTTAAAATTAAGCCTGTGAAGGTAGGCATAAAAGCATTTAAATTGTCAATTCCAACAGCTGTCACCCCAGCAGTGAGCCCTGGACTCTATCCGTCCACGGGCGCAATCTGCAAATTAGTCAGCTCCTCTGGGGCAGGAAATCATTTGTTTCAGGAAGAATTCTTGGGATTCCTTCTTCCTACAGCAACCCTGAGGGTTCTCTGTGGTCTCTCCACGAAACAGCGTTTTCACAGATATTTCACAGGCTATTCATTTTTAATAAATATTAGCCAGCAAAGCTCTCCAGGCAGGGTCCTCAGTATGGTGAGCATCTTAAAGAGCACGTGTGCTTATGTGAACATTGGTGTGGGTCTGTGGATGTGCTGTGGATTTTAGAATGCTTACACAGAAAAAAAATGCTCCTAGCAACTTCAGCGACTTGTAGACTAAATTTATTCATACCTTATAGCTGCAAAACAACAATTATGAACTGAATTTGCAATGGCTGGCAGTTTTCCTTTATGTGGTTGATTTCTGACAGGATGAAATGTCTGTATCACTGACGGGTATCTGTTGCACGTGATGATGCTGGCTTTAAAATTTTCTATGAATATTCACAAAAGTAAAAGTCTTAGAAGTTCCAGTGCAGGTGCATAAGCATATTACCTAACTCCATCACATCCTGACTGAATAATGTCCAAATATAACTTCCCATTCACAGAAAAGAGTTGGCAGTTCAGTGAGAAAGGTCTATTTCTATGGCTGTGACATGCGAGAGAAATGTGAAGTATTATAATTTATTGAACCCTGGAACCTATAGCTCATTCTTTTGGATTAAATTGATTGTTTCTCTCAGGTATCCCCTGAGGTCTTCAGGGAATGCAAAATGATCATTTGGCCATTGCTGTTGTCACATAAATCTTTTCAAATAAGGAATCACTGATGGAAAATTGACACATTTATCCAGATGCTTGTTTTGCGTTTCTATAGGTTATTTTCTGTGCACGGTTTAGTAATGTAATTTTCTTAAAGCGGGGTTCCCTATATGGAAGAACACATTGTCATTGTTTGGTATCACTACTTCATTTTCATGCATAAAAATAACAATAGGGTTTTCGTTTCCTGTTTTATTTCTGAAAATCTTTTCAAATACTTCTGTTCTAATAATTACATTTTCATCTGATGACATGAATTGTGAAACAATGACATCGAAGGTTTAATCACTGTTACGATTAACATCCTTATCCTTACATTCCATTTGCCCAGCACACTCTGGGATACAGGAAGCCAATGGCATTTCTTTTGAGTTCAATTCACTGTCACTTTTCTATGCCCTCCTGCAAGTTCAAAGCTGCATTTTAAGTAGGGAGCTGCTGAAGTCACTGGAAACCAACTCCTTGGAAAGCTGAAGAGAAATAAAAAAGCTAATACAATCTCTAGCTTAATCCTGAATTTTTGTGTTTACATAAGTATCCCAGACTGTTAAGTGACTCTAAATGTATTCTAACGATAAATTAAATAATACTTATTACAGGTTTTCAGTACTTTGAAAAAAAAATTTCTAAGAAAAATGCAGTACTTTGATTTTTATTAAAAGACCCATGTTGATTGTTCCGGTAAACTTTGGGGATCCTTTGTCCATGTAGAGTCTTTAAAATAATTAATTCATTAACTCTTGATTCAAATAAAAATCTCTTATTGAGGAAAAAGTAACTTCAAATCAGTTTCATTAATAGGTACACAGCATTTATTGGTACCCATTAAATACGAGAATTTAAACTGTTTTTCCTCAAAATACTTTTAAGTCTTCGGATAACAGACCAAGATTTTTCTCAGTACCTATGGTGACATTGTTAAGAGATAAAAAATAAGCACACATTAAAAAATAGTAATTCAGTTTCTCTGCATAAAAAAATACTTTTATAAAGGAGAAAGATTAAATTTTTCACACTAAGAAGGGGAAGACTTCACAGATGCCTATATCTGTGACAGTAGCATTGTTGGAATTCCAAACACCTTGTTAGGCAACCTGCCAGCTGCAAGTCCAAGGTACTGATGCCACCCACAGTCACAGGTTTATGCAGTATCCAGGGTTGTGTCTCATGGTCCCTCTGTTCAGTTCCATCCATTTACAAGCACTGGCAGGCAGCGGGTAGACCGAGTGCAGTGTGCTGAGGCATGGCATGGCTTAGCTGGCAGGTGTGTTTCTAAATTTAGGTTTGTTCACAGTGTCTCATTGATCATATGGTCATTTGCTAATTTCTCACAAGCATTTAAATGCATGGATTGAGTAAAAGCAGAAAGTGAGAGAAACAGGAACACTGGGCCTCTGGAATTAAGACACATTTTATTGATTTAAACTCTTTTGATGCCTCAACTCATCACCATGTCCATGCACCTCCATTATACTAAAAGATAAAACCAAATATATTTACTGATCTGTGGTACATTTCTTGGAAGACATAGGAAGGAATGAATCACAAAAGGTGGGTGGAAGGAGCTTTCTATGAAATAATTGTTAAGCAAGATCGATATATCAAAAATTAAAGATAAGTGCCTAGAAAGAATTTCTTTACTGCTCTCAACAGAGCAGTATTTTCTGAACTCCTACTGTGGTATATAACATCGTAAGACATTTCTGGTGACCCTTCAGTTTGACATTATTCAGAATTAATCTAATCAATATTTACAATCTATTTAACTGTGGTTATCAGAAAGTCAGTTAATCTTCAACTGAATACCACAGACCTCTTGGTTCTTCTGATTATTTGAGATCTTTGTAGCAAGTCTGAAGGGAATTGGATATTACTGCCTGAAAGACCAAGGCTTACTTGGTATTGCAATACCGCGTGATAGACCCAAGCCAGTCACTTTGCTCAACTGTGATTTGGATACTTGGAGTTCCACAAACTCAGTTAATTTTTTTTTAATTTTATGGTTTTATTTCAATTATAATTAAAGGAAAATATTATGACTCAGTTCTAAATTTCCTCCTACTATTGAAGAATGCCCACTTTTGCATTTGTATTTAGAATTTTATTGGCACTAAGTGACTTGAATTTATCTTTTAACTTTTAAGGCTGTGCTCAGTTGTTTTTATTGAATACTTGGAATACTTAGGGTTCTCCAGTGAATGCCTGAATGCCCTCAAGTTTCAGGCAGAAGTGCGATTGGTTCCTCTTGAACCTAGATTTCATATTAACGTAAGGAAAAAAAAAAAAAAACTTTATATACTTAGGGATGTTTTCACAGGCAAACGAACAAACAAAAAAACCGGATGCTGACTCATAGTGACCCTATAGGACAGAGTAGAACTGCCCCATAGGGTTTCCAAGGAGTGCCGGGTGGATTCGAACTGCTGACCTTTTGGTTAGCAGCTGTAGCTCTTAACCACTACACCACCAGCGTTTCCATTTTCATAGGCAGTTCATATAAAAAAAAACAAAAGGGAATTTTGCAGCTGTATGTCCATTCATGGGTAAGGTATAGGGTTCATTAAGCAAGGGGGTTGCAGAGAATATACATACTGAAACATTCTTGACGTTCTGAAGGTAGCAGCTATTTTTCCACTGTATTACAATTCTCAAAAGGCAAGCTTATTATACAGATTTCTTTCACACTATTAAGAATATATTATGTTTTGTAGAAAAACTCAAAAATCATGAAAAACTGTAAAAATACCAATTAATTAAATATACTGTACACAAAAATTTTTCTTTAGTTAAAGCACTATAAACCAAACCAAAACCTAAGCCCATTACCATCAAGTCGATTCTGACTCATAAAACACTATAGCTGTGTTAAAATACATTTTAAAGAGGATAAAGTTTAAATTCATTCCCTTTATTCTTCTATACTTCCTGCTATCCCAATATTTTTTAATCACACATGGTTCTTATGAAATCCTTTAGCTGTTTAAAAATTGTTACTTTAAAGTCTGTTTGGCAGAGTTGCTCCTTGCACAAAACTTCTTGAGTTCCATTCTTCAGGACTGCAATCAGTTGATGGTTGACGAAAACTAAATAGATTACTTTAATCCTATAGTATTTACATTTTAAGAGTGGTCTTTAGTTCCTTTATACAAAGAAGTAAGAACTATGGCATTCAGAATTATTAGGCAGTACAAAAATATTTCAGCATCCTTCAATCCAAACACACAAGTAACTTCATACAAGGAGAAATATAATTATTTTTTCCAGAAGAGTAGGTAACAAGAAATTGCTTTATGGTTAAGTTTTAAGAACTAAAATGGATAGAGTATAGAAAACCACTAAATTTTAAGATTTACTGACAGACTTCTCAAGCTTTCACTCTTACAGGAAGATAAGAAGAATCAGTATAAAACTCATAACCTAGAGCAGAAAATAAGAGGGCATGCCTGCTCTGTTCTTAATGAGGCAAGCAATCTTATAAAGAAAATATTTAGAAATTAGCAATGAAAACACAGTTCGTTTTTAAATGGTTGAAAGTAAAGCTTCCGCTTCCCATTTTTGTTCTATTGAAAAATCTTATGTGATGAGAAATATTTTTATTACAAAGTTGTAGGACCTAAATGATATCTGTATTATGCCTTCAGAACTCATTTATTTCCAAGTTATTCATCTGTTTGGAAAAAGCCAAAACTAATAAACCAAAATTCCAAAATAACTGGACATTTACATTTCAAACTATCTTTTGTCAAGCTATCTTTATTCATCTTACTTTCTCTTTACTATGCTTTTTAAATTTTTAAAGGAAAATATTTCTTTCGGGCCAGATGTCACCCTAGAATACATATTTCATATTGTGATTTCACAAATAACTTGAAATTGTTTTTCTTACATATTAACTGAAACTGCTCTTAGAAATATAGCATATAGCATAGACACTAAACTTAGCTCCCAAATCAATGGAAGTATTCAAAGAAGTTCTTCTTCAACTCAAGAGAGGCTATGATTAAAAACCTATAACCAGTTCAATTAAACTTTCTACCTAACAGTTCTTGTTTAGGTTGTGGGTGATTGCTGGAGTTAAACAGGAGATTTAAATATTACAACATGAGATTGTAAACATTACTCATTCCTTTTCTCCTTCATTTCCATGTGATGTTGGACTTTGAGTGAATCCAGGAATAGCTTCTGTACATTTTGCTTTCTTCAGCCCTCACCATGTAGTGTTTTTTATCATATCTAAGAAGAAGCAAGTATGAATGGCAGGTGAGCTCACTCCCTAAATGTAGGGTTCAGGTGGTGCAAAGGGTTAATATGTATGGCTGCTAACTGAAAGTTGGACTTTCAAGCACACCCAGAGGCCCCTGGGAAAAAAGGCCTGGGGAATTACTTCCAAAAAATCAGCTACTTAAAACCTTATAGAGTACAGTTCTACTCTGAAACACATGGGGTTGCCATTAGTCAGAGTCAACTTGTTGGCAAGTGGTTTATTACTGTAAACTTTAAACTCTGCCTAGATATGCTTCACAACTTACTCAAAAATACCCATTAGATGAGTCGGTCATCTACTGAAATGCTTTATAGATCCTTGGAAGTTGCTGGTCTTACAAGGGTAGATCAATACTGTTTAATGGGGGTGGGGGAGAGGAGAAATTTGATGTATGACCAGGATTAAGCAGTTAGGTATTTAGGTTGATATATATATGCACTTCAAGGAGCAATTAATGATGTAAAGACACAGCATTACTTATCAACTGTCTATTTCTCATTTCTGGGATTTTCTACTGCATACCGTATTTTCTAGTGACATTGATTTAAAAATATATTCATTTAGTTTATTACACTGTTCTGTACAGTTTCATTCAGAAACAAAACTTAAGTTTTTAAAATAATTTTCCCATATTCATTATACAAAATCTATTATCAAATGTTATATAACTAATTACAAATATTCGATGGAGAACTTGTGGATGTATACAGATGTTTTGGAGGGGCACCACTCAACATTCTTCATATTCAGTTGCAATGCACTAAGCAACAACCTCACGAGGTAGCAACAAATTTAGACTCTTTCCAAAACGCTTTTCCATAACAAACGTTTTTAGGAAATAAGCTTCAATGTCAATGACGAAACTTTTGCTAAATGGATTAGAGTTAATAGAAATTTAGTAGGCTAAATTATATATCATAATGCAATCTTCTAAAAAGGAAACTTTAACTTTGGTGCCTAGAATATTCAACACAATTTCCCTTCAATAACCCCCTTTTTAAGCCTTCACAAAAGTATGTAATTTTTAAACTTACACTATTGCATAAGAGACTCATGGACTTAAAATTAGAAAAGACCTATGTAAGTGTTTTAGGAAAATTTAATAAGGAGTTCCTAATATAGCTTTTGCTACTCCTATGTCAACAATATTTTTGAACACAAAATCGTCTTATAATCCTTATCTGAGCATTAGCATGATTTTTACTTCCCCTAGACTCCGATTTACTTTATTCTAGTTCATTTTTTTTCCAATATCTATTTCTTAAAATGTAGTATCCTATTCATTTCCTTAGTTTCATAACTAATACTTCAAATAATATTGTTTTAGCAAATTTAGAAAACTTGGATATGTGTAAAGAAAAAGAAATAAAACAGCTAATAAAGGTAACTTTTAAAAGAGCAAGATAATCTTTATTTTGACTTGTAGGATTGTTAGTTTCCTTTGTGGTTACCTTAATATTTACCCTATTTTTCTAAGTTTATACCAGTCTTTTTTTTTCTTTATATAGCCTTGACTTCTTCCCCATATGCAAAATCCATGTCTACATTTTTTAAGTCTGTCATTTTTTAGTGTTGTCATCTTTTACATATTGACATCTGTTTCCCTATTTTCAGTGTTTTAGCTCTGATTTATTTTTGTGACTTCCCTATTTGGGTTGATATCTGGTTGCTCTGTCCTGTGGTCTAGTCTTGGATTGTTATCTGATGTTACTGATTTTCTAACCAGAAGATACCCTTTAGCATTTCTTGTGATTTTGGTTTGGTTTTTGCAAATTCCCTAAACTTCTGTTTATCTGGAAATGCCCTAATTTCACCATCATATTTGAGAGAGAGTTTTTCTGGATATACAATTCTTGGCTGTCCGTTTTTTTCGTTCAAGGCTTTATATATGTCATCCCATTGCCTTCTTGCCTGCATGGTTTCTGCTGAGTAGTCCGAGCTTATTCTTATTGATTCTCCTTCGTAGATGACTTATCGTTTATCCCTAGCCGCTCTTAAAATTCTCTCTTTATCTTTGGTTTTGGCAAGTTTGATTGTAATATGTCTTGGTGACTTTCTTTTGGTATCTACCTTATGTGGGGTTCAATGAGCATCTTGGATAGGTATCTTGTCATCTTTCACGATATCAGGGAAGTTTTCTGCCAACAAATCTTCAACAATTCTCTCTGCATTTTCTGTTATCCCTCCCCTGTTCTGGTACTCCAATCACTCATAGGTGATTCCTCTTGATAGAGTCCCACATAATTCTTAGGGTTTCTTCCTTTTTCAAAATCCTTTTATCTGATTTTTCCTCAAATAAGTTGGTGTCAAGTGCATTATCTTCAGTCTCACTAATTCTGACTTCCATTGCCTCAATTCTGCTCCTATGAGTTTCTATTGAGTTGTCTAATTCTGGCATTATTTTGTTAATCTTCTGGATTTCTGATTGCTGTCTCTCTATGGATTCTTGCAGCCTGTTAAATTTGTCATTATGCTCTTCTCAAATCTTTTTAATTTCCTCTACTGCGTAGTCTGCGTTTTGCTTAATTTCCTTCCTAACTTCTTAAAGAGTTCTGTATATTAATCTTTTGTATTCTGCCTCTGGTAATTCCAAGAAATTTTCCTCCTCTGGAAAATTTCTAGCTCCCTTATTCTGGGATCTTGCTGGAGCCATCATGGATTGTCTCTTTATGTGATTTGATATTGATTGTTGTCTCTGAGCCAACAATAAGTTATTATATTTATTTATTTTATGTTTGCTTACTGTGTCCTAGCTTCTTGCTTTGTTTTGAAATGCCCAGATAGACTGCTCATATGAGCTAGTTTTATTACTGGCACCTTTGAAGCTCTAATGTCCCGTCACCAGGTGGTTAGATCTGTTACTAAGTATGTGAGCTCAGGAGTCTGCCAGCTCCTCCTGTATGGATTCAGCTCAGGTGCCCAGGTAGATGGCCACCAAGTGTGTGGTGTAGGCTCTCATCTACAGTCCTAGACAGGCATGGGTTATTGGTGTAGGCATAGGCATCTTGTTGCAGCAGGGGGGCACACTCTGAGCAAGGCAGTGGGCTGACGGCCACCCCCAAGTGTCCAGGAGGAAGGTGTGTCCCTGTTCCGTAGAGCACATAGGTGGGTGGGTTTTGCAGCCTGACTATGAACACCCAGTGCTGTTGGCTGTAAGGACTGGGGGGCACCTCTTATTCTTGTGCCCCTATCGCAGGTGTCTAGGTGGTGTAGGTGGATCCACCAGTCCTCAGGCCCCTGATGTGGGTAATTGAAGACCCTACTTAATGGGCAGAGCAGTGTCAAATGTCATGAATCTGCCACTTCACAGCTGAAACAGTTGAAGTTAGACTTCAGGTATATACCCTGTTGTACTGCAGTAATGAGGGCCTACGCTGTTGAAATGGGCCCACACAATCTATGCAGGTGGAAAGGCACTCAAAGTCCATTGATCTCTTATGCCTATGCGTAGGCAAAGGACCTGTGCCTACGCTGGCTTCCTGGCTTAGGGGAGTCGGCAGTTTTTCCCGTTTGTTAATTTGTTCACTCTCCAAGGCCAGGAGAATGGCTCAGAGTATGTGATGGATCCTACTTCCAGCCCAGGGGACTCGGCAATTGCTGAAGCTGGTCCAGGATCCAGTGCAGAGCAGGGAGCGGAGAGGTAAATGGCGGAGAGGTTTTTCTCTAAGGGGAGTGTTTCTGATCTGCACAGTAGGCCGTACTCAAGTACTTATCTTTTGCCCATCTAGGGCTGTTTCTCACTGGTTCTGGGTGGCTAAGTAGACTCTCTGGTGCTGGGTCTCCCACAGTGTGGAAAACATGTCTCCTGAGCACCGCTGCTTGCCTGCCTCACTGCTCACCCATGAGCTGCTCAGGCCTGAAGGCCACAGGCTCTTCAGCAGCTCAGGTCTGGCAACTCCTCACTGCTTCCAAACTGTCTTTCCCTCCCCCTGCCACTCAGTTCAGTTCCTCAACTTTACCTTAGATGGTCCAGGCTCCTAGACTGTCATATTTAATTGATTCACTCGTTCTTCCAGGTCTTTGTTATAAGAGGGTCCACCAGAAGCACCTGACTGCTCTGCATCTTCGCCCCGCCCTCGCAAGATAATCTTTAAAGAGAATATTAAACTCTAGCTAACACGTGTATACAGTAAATATTTGACAGTGAAATGCAAACACCAAAAATTTAAAGAGGCAGATTTATAGTAGAATAAAAATCAAGAAAAATATAGATAAATTCGTATTTAAAAATATGAATTTATCATTTCAAAGAAACTATGAACACTTTTTATCTTCTATTACCATCTGGAGACGTAACTAGAAGAACACTTCTGTCTCATATTTTCCTCCCTGATGATCTTTTCTTCAATTTTGATATGTTAAAAATGTTGTGGTGTTTCATTTGGCCAATTCTTGGGTTATAACCTTGAATTTTCTACTTCCTTCCAAGTACCCTTTCAAACTTATCTTTCATAATTCTACTATCCTTTGCATTACAAAGAGACCTCTGTGGGGGCCCCACATTTACCACATGGCAATACGGTAATTAAGAGCTTTCTGCTCCTATTTTCTCATGACTGTGTAACTTGGAAAACAATGGGTTCTCCTCTTTCTGTTCAGCAATTCCATTCATGCAACAAAGATGTTCAGTGTACATGTCACAATATAATAACAGTCTCAGTGGATTAAATTGCAGTGTGTATTAAACACACCATTCTCGCTGGCAGATGTGTATAGATATTTAGCGGGCCATCACTTAACAGTCTTAATATCATATTGCACTGCATTAAATGATACTTCACAGGGTTCCTCTAAAATTTACTTCAAGAAATTAAGACTAATCCAAAATACCTTTCCATTATAAATTTTTGAGGAAATAAGCTTCAGTGTCAATGGTGAACTGTTTGCTAAATCAGTTTCATGCTTTTTCTTTAATTCCACTCACACATCTTTTTTCTTTCATTCATTCATTCTTTTTTTTTTTTTTTAAATGGAAATCTGAGAGACAACAAAGGCCTACTCCAATTTAATTAACAGCAGTAACACTGAGGGTATGGGCCCTAAAGCTCTAAGGTGGCTACAAATATCTGCCATTAGCAACCCTTGTTCCTGTTAGGTTCAGGCATTACCTGTTATCATGGTTTGAATTATGTCCCCCCAAAAATGTGTGTATCAATTTGGCTGGGCCATGATTCCCAGAATTGTGTGGTTGGCCTCCATTTCGTGATTGCAATTTTATCTTAAAGCGGATGAGGGTGGGATTGTAACACCACCCTTACCCAGGTCATATCCTTGATCCAATGTAAAGGGAGTTTCCCAAGTGTGTGGCCTGCACGACCTTTTACCTTGCAAGAGATAAAAGGAAAGGGAAGCAAGCAGAGAATTGGGGACCTCATACCATCAAGAAAGCAGTGCTGGGAGCAGAGTGCGTCCTTTGGATCGCGGTCCCTGCGCAGAGAAGCTCCTAGTCCTGGGGCACACTAAAGAGAAGAAGGCTGACAGAGAGAAAAAGCCTTCCCCTGGAGCTGATGCCCTGAATTTGGACTTTTAGCCTACTTTAACTGTGAGGAAATAAACTTCTCTTCGTTAAAACTACCCACTTGTGGTATTTCTGTTATAGCAGCACTAGGTGACTAAGACACCTGTATTGTACCACTCATATCTTTAGCAGGTGTGAAATGCAAATAACAACATGCTAATTACTATAAATTGTTCCCACCCAAACTAGAACATCATTAAAGACTACTTAAAATGCGTACTGATTGTTTCAAAAGCTAGGCTGTTTTTTAAAAAAAAAAAATCTTTATTTCTTGATAACTCCTTTTTTTTGTCCAGAAGTTTCAGGTTTACTTTTTCTAATGAGAATTTAGGAATGCATGTATATGTATATATATATATATATATATATATATGTATGTATATATACTTGTATGACCATACTATTACCGATTTCATATACTTAATATAAAAGATCTACACACCCACACATAAACATTCACTCCACACTTCTATTTGTGCATTCTTTGAACTCGGGCAATAACCAAAACCAAAACCCCAAACTCATTGCTATTGAGTCTATTCAGACTCATAGCAACCCTAGGACAGAGCAGAATTGCCCCATAGGATTTCCAAGGAGTGGTTGGTGGATTCAGACTGCTGACTTTTTGGTTAGCAGCTGAGCTCTTAACCACTGTGCCACCAGGCAATAGCAGAGGCTTAAAAATATTAATTTCTAATGTGCTGTGGGGAGACCTGGTTGTGCAGTGGTTAAGAGCTCAGCTACTAACCAAAAGATCTGCAGTTCGAATCCACCAGCCTCTCCTTGGAAATCCTATGGGGCAGTTCTACTCTGTCCTATAGGGTCACTATGAGTTGGAATTGACTTGAGGGCAATGGGTTTTGCTTTGTTTTTGTTTTTGTAACATGCTGTGAAAGCAAACAAAAAAAGCATACCTTTTATAGGTTATTGTGAGAAAAAAAAATTTTGATTCTTAAAACATTTTCATTCTTAAGATGTTTTATTATACAGGGCATAAATGGTTGAACCTGGTACTTACCACAAAGAATGAACTTCTTCCATCAGATAACAATGATAAATTTGAACACTGATGTGCTTTTCTAAGTTTTAATACTTGATCTTGAAATAGCCATATCATGTCAAACAGATATCCATGCCTTAGCAAAAATACATATTTTAAGTGGATGATATATTGCCACACATAAGTTAATATTGATAACATTTAGAGTTAAGGCTCTCTAAGTACTTACCTGTTAAGGTAAACAGATACCTTAAGAAGGCCTATGACTAGTAGAAAAAGTAAAAGTTCAAGAACAAATTGGTGAGAGCTACTCTATTAGGGTATGACAGTCTGTGATTGAAAACTGAGTGGAATAAAAATGTGGCATTTCTTAAAATGATTCACATAGAAATTCAACATGTAATATCTGACTATGTATAAAAGCATATTTTGCAAGGAGCACTAAATATAGAATCTGACTATGCCTAATAACCAAAGAGCTACAATAATATGTCCACTTCCCCACAGTAAAGCTCAAAATATGGATCAGTGGGGGAAAAAAAATGGATTGGTAGATCTATCTACTCTGGAGTTAGGGATATGTTCTTTCATCAAGATTGTCCCATACTGTCAGATTGGTACTCATCTTTTGCTCTAAACTTTTTGTTTTTAGAGATTCTGTCCACTGATAAACTGATCCTATTCTGTAACTTTTTCCACAGATATGATGAATTATTAGCCAGTTTTTATACTCTTAATCTTGGTGCAGGAACAATGGAGATCTACTTGTATTCATCAATAATAGACATTGAGAATATGTTTCTATTTTTAGTTAAAAGCATGTCTTACTTCATAAAAAGGCTCTCTCTTTTGCCATGGGGAAACACTGTGGTCATAACTTCACATCTTTTTGTTTGCTTTAGAGAAAATGTGTCTTAGCATCTCAGGGGGCAAGTGTGTCTTTCAAGCAACTTTCAATTTTCAGTAGACGTAAATATCTCATTGGGAAGTAAATCACCAATTAAGATGTCATTCCAACAGAACTTGTTGAAAGAGAAGTATAAAAATATACTTATTTTGCTTGAATAATATATATGAGAATTACATTCACCACACTTTTTGGACACTTACACAACTCTATCTTCAAAGATATTGTTGTGCTTGATTTAATTAACCTCAATCATTAAAAATTATTTCTTGTGATATGGTAGTGTTAGATTTATTCATCATTTGTCACAAAATAACAAATAATCATATATTTAGATCACCATTCATTTTAGATAACAGCAATAAACAAATGTGCAATAGGAAATTAACTAGTTTTATACGTGATTAATACTAAATCAATCTTTCTTCTTAATATTCAATATTCATTCTTCAAAATTGTGTTTTATTTGACATTAAGGAAAATATCAATAGAATATGTAAAGTACACATCATTCAATTTACAAAGGATAAGAGATTCTTTCAGGAAAGTACTTGCCTTGAAAGGCACAAATGTCATATCAATAAGAATAATATCCCAAAAAATGTATGTACACTTTTTTAAAAGAAATAATTGTTCTTACAAATAATGAAATAAAATGAGTCTATCTTTAATGAAAAGAGTACTCATGGTCAATGTTTAAGTGCTCGGCTGCTAACTGAAATGTTTGCTCTTCAAAGCAAACAGTCATTCCATGGAAGAAAAGATCTGGTGTCTATTCCCATAAAGATTTCAGTGTAGGAAACCCTATGGGGTAGTTCTACTCTCTCCTACAGTGTCACTTTGAGTCAGAATCAACTCGACAGCACACAACAACAACATTTTAATTAACTACTCAATTTTAGCAATATTGTATTACTTGTAAGGGAAAAAAGTGTTTCTCTGGTGATACTTAGCTTTAATCTATTATTTTACTCATTATGAATCAGTATCTAACATGGTGGCAAACTATTTTTCTTTATCATGATGTAGATCTTTAAAACAATATATTTTGCTTAATTTTGCTGTGCATAACACGAGAGAGTATATATTTAAATATTTGACAAGCAACATTTTTTTCAAAGAGAATAATATACTTATCTATGCAAAATATAAATGTCGAAATGTATATTACAAACATACATTTTGAAAATGGATTAATAGCCTGTGAATTTATCACAATATTAAAGTAAGTGAACCAAAATATAGTCAGGTTATTGTTGGCTACTGTCAAGTTGGCAACGGACTCATGGTGACCCCACACACAACGGGTTCAGACCGTTGCAATCTACAGGGTTTTTACTGGTTGATTTTTCTGAAGTAGATCACCGGGCCTTCCTCCTAGTTTATCTTAGGCTGGAAGCTCCCTCTGAAACCTGTTCAGCACCATAGCAATGTGCAAATCTCCACTGACAGATGAGTTGTGGCTGTGCTTAAGATACAGTGACAGAGGATCAAACCTGTGTATGGAAGGCAAGCATTCTACCACTGACCCACCACTGTCCCTGTATTTAGGCTAGGCCCATCATATTCAAATAAGTACTTACAAAACGTTTTTAACTACAGAGAAAATGCTTACAAAGCCAGATGCAGAAATAATGCGTTTTAAAGTTGAAATTAAGTCACTTTCTACCAATTTATTTTTGTTTCATATGCACAACTATTATCCAAGTGTCCTTTTATAACAGTGGTTTACATTTTCTTTTAATCATTTAAATTTCATTTAGCTCTCACAACAGCAACATGAGTGGTTATATCTCCTCCCCCCCTTTAACAAATGAGGAAACTGTTTTACAGAGAGGTTTAGTAAATTGCCAGTTACATGCCAATGGGCGAGAGAAATCTGGTCCTTAGATTATCTGGCAAAGCATCCAAATTCATGCAAAGCCTGAGTTGTTGTTGTTGTTAGGTGCCACTGAATCAGTTCCAACTGATAGCAGCCCTATGTACAACAGAATGAAACAGTGCCTGGTCTCGTGCCATACTCACAATCATTGTTATGCTTGAGTTCATTGTTGCAGCCTCTGCGTCAGTCTATCTCATTGAGGATCTTCCTCTTTTTCACTGACCCTGTGCTTTATCAAGCATGATGTCCTTCTCCAGGGACTGATCCCTCCTGATAACATGTCCAAAGTATGTGAGATGTAATCTCTTCATCTTTGCCTCTAAGGAGCATTCTTGTTGTACTTCTTCCAAGACAGATTTGTTTATTCTTTTGGCAGTCCATGGTATATTCAATATTCTTTGCCAACACCACAATTCAAAGGTGTCAATTCTTCTTCAGTCTTTCTTATTCATCATTCAGCTTTTGCATGCATATGCAGTGATTGAAAACACCATGGCAGGGGTCAGGTGCATCTTAGTCTTGAAGGTGACATCTTTGCTTTTCAACACTTTAAAGAGGCGCTTTGCAGCAAATCCGCCCAATGCAATGGGTCACTTGATTTCTTGACTGCTGCTTCCATGGGTGTTGATTGTGGATCAAGTAATACGAAATCCTTGACAACTTCAATATTTTCTCCATTTATCATGATGTTGCTTATTGGTGCAGTTGTGAGGATTTTTGTTTTCTTTATGTTGAGGTATAATCCATACCGAAGGCTGTGGTCTTTGATCTTAATCAGTAAGTGCTTCAAGTCCCTTTCACTTTCAGCAAGCAAAGTTGTATCATCGGCATAACACAGGCTGTTAATGAGTCTTCTTCCCATCCTGATGCCCCATTCTTCTTCAGCTAGTCCAGCTTCTCAGATTATTTGCTCAGCATACAGACTGAATAGGTAGGGTAAAAGATAAAACCCTGAGTCTGAGATAGATGTTGCAATTATTCCCGTTTTATGTGGGAGACCAAAAAAAACCAAACCTGCTCCCATTGACTCAAAGCAACCCTAGACCATAGAAACATAAGGTAACCCAAGGTGAATAGTAACAAGCCAAGCCTCAAAGAAGTGTGAAGTGCTGAGAGGAGCAAGAGAGCCAGGGTTGCAGAGCAGTCTTATCAGCTACTTGTCTTCCTTAGAATTAGCCCAGGGGATCTCAAACGTTGTTGATCTCACTAATCCAGCTTCATGAGGTACATACAGCCCTCAAAGAAAATGCCTTGATGATCTGGTGATCTCATCCTAGCTTGGGGATGGGATCTTAACCACTGGCTGAAGGATTTCTATAAAATCCCTTTACTGAGCAGACCCAGCTCTATTGAGCATTGCATCAAAATGTTTGAGTTCAACAAACTATAAATCACACAACCTATAAATCAATAAGGTATAAAATTAAGAGAGAAAGAGTACTTTTGTGAACTAGTTAGTACAGTTAAGTATCATAAAGGAAAAAGAAGTCAGTGTTTTATTAAAATAAAGTTTACAGATATCCCCCTCCAAGTTATTAAGGCAATTTTTCATTTAAGGTTTAAAATTCAGTTCTTTAGAGGATACAATCAGTATTTATAAAGCAACTTTAATTTGGACAAGGTAAATTAAAATAGGGTGATATTTTGCTGATTAAAAATAAACACTTAAACTCTTTTATTCAAAACATACATTAAAAAAAATGGGAAGATAGTTCATACATGAAAGAAAAACAAAACATGATCATAAGTCAATCACTTTTTATGGGAATATACAAGGAAATGAAAAAAAAAAGTTTTATATTTAATATGGGTGGAAGCTTTACCATTTCACCTCAGAATTAAATATCTGAAAGTAGAGGATCAATTAATTTTATAATCCCTAATACAATGATTCCCTATCTTTGGTTTGCTTCACTCTCATCTTTAAGTCCTAGAAATAAAATAGTGATACAAGGTTTAATCAAACATTTGACAGAAGTTCAAAAGCCCCTTGCTGTAGAAGATGCTCTCTAACTAATGAAAATATCCAGAGTCCAAAATGTCCAACAGAAGATCTGACTGAACCCATAAGAATATTCTTAACTCCAGCTACATCAAGGTCAGTGCCTTAGGCAAGTCATAAAGTATTAAGATCCAGAAAGCTTTAAAATGAGATGTTATTAGATTACTTTATTCCACCTCAGTGCAGCACTAATGAAATCAAGGAGCCATACCAAGTCAAAAGGTAGCGTTCAGCTTTTTGACTCTAGACATATACAGTCAGTTTCTGCTATGCTTGGTTGTGGCTCTTCAGGGTAAGTGCCTTCTGTTTTTTTGTTGTTGTTTTTGTTTTTTACCATCTCCCTGTAGTCTACCGTCATATGCATTTGAATGCTCTTGTGATCCTCCTCTTCCTGAGCTTTTGAGCCTTGGAGTGGAGTCTTAGTCAGTTCTTTCTAGAACAGCCTTTATCAACCATCTAAGTATCATTGCTCTAGGATAGAAAAGGCCATTGTTCTAGGATGATGATCAGCTAAAGAACACACATCTTATCACCTTCTCAGGTAGAAGACATTGCTGACTACAAGTATTCTATAATAATCTATCTCTGAAAACAAAACAAAACATAGTTGTCCTAGGCAGTATTTTGCTGTCTGTGTACATTTTAAAATACTAGAATGACTTTCAGTTCCACTCTGCAACCATAGAATAGTTTCTCTAGTTAAAACTTAAAAACAGAAAATTCTTAATCAAGAGTTAATTTATCATATTTTTATTCTCCTCCTCCAAACTTGGCATGTAGAAAACATATTTATAAGAACATTTATTCATTTAAGAAAGTAGTAAGGTAAGAAGGGATACAAATAGAAAGGATTACTAGAGTTGTAGGATGGGGAAGATGAGAGTAGGGAGATTTTACCTTAAATTTACTTTAAAAATGAATCCTTAGGGATTAAAATCCACAGCATGGCCAACTTCAAGTGAAATGGATCACTTACAAGTGAAATGCATGATATGGCTCAAATACAAGTAAAAAGAAATCATCAACAAATTTATATTCCCTTGTTGCTGTTATTAGCTACTGTGAAGCTGCACACTTCCCCCCACACACACATACATACAGGGCCACCTCATGCACAACTGAATGAAACACTTCCCAGTCCTGTGCTATCCCCGGAATCTGTTTCACATTGGACCCTTGTGAAACATAAAGTTTCACTGGCTGATTATTGGAAGTAAATTGCCAGGCCTCTCTTTCTAGTCCATCTTAGTCTGGAAGCTCTGCTAAAACTGGTTCAAAATCACAGCAACATGCAAGCCTCCACTGATAGATAGACAAGGGTGCTGAGGATGAGATGTATTGGCCAGGAATTGAGCCCAGATCTCCTCCATGGAAGGTACTACTGAACCATCAATACCCTTATAATTCCCTAAATACTCAAATTCAATATATATATTCAAAACAAAACAAAACAGATCTAATGGAGCACTGTAAATTGAAACGAGGACTATTATAGTGTTTTTTCAACATAACACATGGAACTGTTTGAGAAGGCAAATGAAACTGTCAATGGATCGTATCTTTATGATTTTCTTGTGTTTCACAGCACCGAGGCATAAATAAAATAAGATTCAAAAATAAATGTTCAGGGGATTTAAAGAAGAGAGCTTGCTTTTAAAAACAATAGTTTACCATTTTTATCCACATTTCCCAATATTTGTTTCCTAGTTTATAACTGTGGCATCCACAAGAATTTATTTATTTTTTAATATAAGTCAATTTCTAAGGTCTTAAGTATATTTTACTTTTTAATATGAATATGTATTTTGGGTCAAATAAGAAGTCTTTACTTTCTTAAGTTTTGCTTTTTCTTTTCATTTTTCTATGTCATCTAAATTCTGGTTGTTTCTTGATAGCTCCATGACATCGATCCAATATTTGTGTCCAAAGTCAAATTACATTTCCAAATATTATTTCAATATTGTAAAATCAATAAATTAAAGCAAACCTTCTAAAATCATGTTATCTATTCTATGGTAGAAATGTAATTTTCCAAAATAATTTATATAATATCTGCTTTTTACAGCAGCATTCCTAACTCGTTTGAAATAATTTTTGAATTAATAAAAAATATTGCAATTGAAGTAAATATTGATGTGCAAAGAACTAAAGTACTTTTACTTCTCTATTCTTCTTTTGCTCCTAGAGCTGAAGATATTTTTAGAAATAAACCATGACCATACTGAAGAATTTAGTGAATTCCAAATGTCAATACAACTACAGAATATGAATCATTTTCCTGTGATTCAAACATGATCTTATAGAGCTCTGAAGAACATAAAATTTGTACTTTCTAAAAGAGTAAGGAAGAAAAGGATTTGATTATACAATAAGACTAACTATGGAGCTAACTTCTATACTGTGAAGTATGTTTTTGTTTGTTTTCACCCATTGGAAACTTTTTTTTTTTTAAAGGTGGGGGATTTCTCATATTCCACGTTCCTCTTTAAACCTCATCCCTAAAGACAGTGTTGATTTCCAGGCACACATCAAGATTACAAAGCGTTGCTTTTATCTTCAGAAGGTTTTCTTTCAAAACCATTCTACAACTAGTTTTCAAGTATACACTTACATACATAAGAATTTTATTGTTTATTAATGATGGCATCTATCATGGGTTGAATTGTGTCCCTCAAAAAAATTTGTTGAAATCCTAAGCCCCGTACCTGTGAAGGAAACCGTGGTGGTGTAGTGGTTAAGTGCTACAGCTACTAACCAAAAGGTCAGCAGTTTGAATCCACCAGGCACTCCTTGGAAACTCTATGGGGCATTTCTACTCTGTCCTATAGGGTCGCTATGAGTCAGAATCGACTCCATGGCAACGAGTTTATTTATTTATTTATTTATTACCTGTGAATGTGGCCTCATTTGAAAATAAGGTTTTTCTTTTACCTGTTAAACTGAATGAGATCATACCAGTGTAGGGTGGGTCCTAGTCTTAATCTCCTCTCATTGTTGTTAGGTGCTATTGAGTCATTTCCGACTCATAGTGACCCTGTGTACAACAGAACGAAACACTGTCCAGTCCTGCACCATCCTCACAATCATTGCTATGCTTGAGCCCGGTGTAAGAGTCACTGTGTCAATCCATCTCATTGAGGGTGTTCCTCTTTTTCGCTGACCCTCTACTTTACCAAGCATGATGTCCTCCTCCAGGGACTGGTCCCTCCTGATAACATGTCCAGAGTATGTGAGACAAAGTCACCCCATCCTGGCTTCTAAGGAGCATTCTGGAGGTACTTCTGTACTGGAGTTTTATAATAGGGAGAGCAGACATGGAGTCAGGGTCACACACAGAGGGAAGACAGCATGTGAAAAAACATCTACAAGTCAAGGAACTCCAAGAAACACCTGGGGCTACCAGAAGCTGAAAGAGCTAGGAAAGAATCTTCCCCTATGGCTGAAGGAAAGAGAGCATAGCCCTGCTGATGCTCTGAATCTGGACTTCTAGTTTCTAGAACTGTGAGAAAGCAAACTTATCTCTTTTAAAGACACCCCATTTTGTTATAGTTTGTCATGGCAGACCTAGAACACTAGATAGCATCACATTTATTTTAATTATTTTATCACTTTAATGTATCAGTCAGTCTCTAATGCAGGCATTCTACAGGTGAACACAGGGTTAGAAACAGCATTGAGACTCAACATTTAAACTTAAGCCCCCATCACATCTAAAAGCTTCTGAGTATGAATAATCCCAGTAATATGCAAAATAATAGGGAAGATTATAGATAATTAGTGGAAAAGACATGCTTGTCAATTTCCGTCACCTTTCATAGTATAATGAGCCATATGTTAAGTGAAAAGTCTGTAGCAATTGTGGTTCTAAATCCATGTTTCTGACAAAGAGTTTCTCTCAGCTTATATATCTGAGATATGACAAGTATGTGTGTCTCGGGAAGTAGAAACAGAAAAAAAAAGATTGTGTCCTTCAATCTCATTTATTATTTGTGAAATAATAATTAGCACAACAGTTCTGAAAGGGATATTTGAATATATTTCAAAAGCTTTGAAAATATCCAGGCACATACATTCATATTACTAAGGTTCTATGCTAAGGACATAATTAGAGATATGGGCAAATATTCATGTAAATGGAATTTATTGAAATTTTATTCCACAAAGAAGAGAAAGTAATCTAAATATCCAATAATAAGAAGCTGGCAAATAAATTGTTAATGATGTAAAGGGTTAACTTGCTTGGCTGCTAACCATAAAGATGGAGATTCAAGTCTACCCAGAGGTGCCTCAGAAGAAAGGCCGGGTGACCTACTGCCAAAAAAAACAGCCGTTGAAAACCTTATGGAGCAAAGTTCTGCTGAGACGTACATAGTTTTGCCATAGATCAGAATCAACTGAAAGGCAACTGGTTTGGCTACTGGATATACATATAGTGAAATATTATGTCACCATTAAAATTGTGTTCTCAAATAAGTGGTATAATGCTCCAGTCATACCTCAGGGATGCTGAGTGCTGCTATAAAAGTCTCATCACCATCTGACTCTTCCTATATGTAACTTCAGGTGAACTCTCTGGCATCTCATCTTTATTCAGTTGAAGATCAGAGTTAGGGAAATTGTGATACTTGAAATACCTGGTTTCTTGAACAATATTTTATCTTCTAGAAACAAGGTGAAGAGGCTAGTCCATGGGTGTAATTTGGATAAATACTATCCCAGAAAGAAGCAGTAAGTTGTAAACTGGGGCATGAAGTATTTTCAATCTAGAAGAGGGTAAAATCAAGAAAACAAAAATCACGCAATTTTAGGAGGGAGGAATCAGTATAAAGCACACGCAAACTGGAATAAGTGAGTAGATTAGACATAAGTTCAACATGAAATGCCACATTTTCCCCAGTGAAATCTGGCAGGCTATTTTTTTTATAAAACGTCTCTATTGTTTAGCCCTGGTGGCCCAAACAGTTAAGCACTCAACTGCTAACTGAAAGGTTGGAGATAGGTTCAAATCTACTCAGTGGCTCCACAGGAAAAAGACCTAGAGATCTGCTTCTGTAAAGATTTCAGCCAAGAAAACACCATGGGACAGTTCTACTCTGTCACATGGGGTAGCTATGAGTTGGAATCAACTTGACAAAACCTAACAACAATAACCTCAACAAGTTGGATCAACACCTTGGATGCTCATCAATTCCAATTTTTGGGTTCCCACCAAGATGATTAGCCCTCTATGTACCTCCTTTTCTTGATGCTCAAAACTGTCCCCTTAACAACTTTATATTATAAAAATCATCTGCTGTCTACCTTCTACTTCCCTAACTTAACACAAAGATGTGAGTTTATCTGGCTGTTATTGCTGTTGTTAGGTGCTGTCGAGTTGGTTCTGACTCATAGTGACCTTATACACAATAGAACGAAACACTGTCCAGTCCTGTGCCATCCTCACAGTTGCTGGTATGACTGAGCCCATTGTTGCAGCCACTGTGTCAACTCATCCCATAAAGGGTTTTCCTTTTTTTTTTTCACTGATCTTCTACTCTACCAAGCATGATGTCCTTCTTCAGGGACTGGTCCCTCCTGATAACATGTCCAAGGTACGTGAGATGAAGTCTTACCATTATAGCTTCTAAGGAGCTCTCCAGCTGTATTTCTTCTTACCATCTCGGAAAACTATCTGTTCAAGGTCTCAATATTTTTTTCCTTAACACTCTTCGTAAGGGGATAGAAGCATTATAGTAATTCATTTTCTAACATGGATTGTGTCACTGCTCTTTCCTCTCCCCCGTGAAGGGCTGAAGTCTCTAATCAGATTTAGTTCTAAGTAACATTTTAGAATATTTCTATTAATCTAATAGAAATCTCACCACCACCATGCTCAGGTAATGATAAAATTAATTAAGAGTTAGAGATCTCTTGATTTTGACCTAAATTTTTGGTTTCTAGGAACACCCTTAGTGTAGACTTCTTGATCCATCTGGAAAAACTGGCAAAGTATAATATTAATATGAGACATATATATATATATTACCTAAAGAGGTGTAGCATCTTCACAGTCATCCCTCTCTAACTGATTTATCCAACGTATTGGGCGCTTAAAAAGCAAGCAGTAACAGAATGATACTCTCTATAAACACAATAAAAGCAAATAAAATGTGAATTCAAACATAATGAAATCGTCTGTTGTACCTCAAAAGCTAGTGTTTGAATACAGAGGCCAACCATTGAATTTTCCAAATAAGATAAATATTATTTCCAAATAATCCCTAAATTATGCATGTATTTTATTATAAAAACATAAAAATAAAGAACTAAAAGTTCCTGCTATTCACCACAAACTTTGTAACATTTTCTTCATTTCTTACTTTGGATTGTCACTTATTATATAATTCTATCCACTTGGGAGCTCTTTTACCCTAGACATATAAGAAAAGTTCCTGAGGTTAGGACAGGCAGCGTTTGGAGTAGCACCGCTGGGAGTTGAGGCCTTGACTTCATACTTGATGGAAATGCTCAGTCCCTTGCCTCCTTACACCATGTCCATCAGTTTGAATGACATTCTCTCTCCACACGTAAGGGATACATTTTATACTCCCTAGAAATGGCAAAAGAAACTCCATTTTTCTCAAACACATAAAGCTTTCTAGTACTGTTGTAGATAGAATGTTTGAGTGTGTATTTAACTTTCAACAAAAGCATTCGCTAAGAAATATTTCTCAAGGCACGGTTTTAAAAATATACATATACACATATCTTAGTATTATTTTAACTTCAGAACACATACTTGGGCTTAATTTGCCATCATTACAATTTTAATCTTTTTATTTAAAGAGGAAATTTTATAACAACCAAATATTATTGCCTTTCAAAGTTTCTATGAGAATCTTTATTTTTAAAGGACCATTTGTAACAATCAGACCTCAGAATTTGCAAGGTATGTTCTTTAATATTTTTAGCTATGTTCATTCATGTAATAATTACACAACGCACTTCAAAGGCATTTATAAATCAGAAATGATTACATCATTTTTATGAGATTAAACAATTCTGCCATATTTGTTATGAAGTAAGTTACCAGACATTTATTGAGGCTCAAAAGTAACTGATGTCTTATTTAGAGACTAACGCAGAAAAAGCCATCCCACTTCAGTTAATTTACATAATTATAATTTAAGCCCAATTTACTTATTAGTCCTCAGCCTATAATAAAATTTTAAGCAAATATTGCATATACACAATTCTTCATACTTTAATTTCAGTAAGCTAAATTACTTACAATAGCTGTTTAATTTTAGACAGAAACATTAATACATGAAGAAATACAGCTAACTACCTGGATTCCAAAATATGAATAGAAATCCAGCAATAATTTCTGTAACTCGGTTAAAAGAAAGGTCAAATGGAAAGCACGTACTCAGCATCAAAGTTCAAGTGCCTTTACAAAAGTCTGTCCCATTTCTGTCATACCTGTCTGGTATGTTACAAATTTGAGTAGAAATAGTTTCCATGAACTCAAGGACCTTCAGCTCTTTTTCACCTTTGTGTCCCCCAAAATTACTAAAGTGTTATCTAGCACTTAGTTGACTTCAATTAGTATTTATCAAATAATTAAGTGGAAGTTAATTATAATGAATGACAATGTTATTTCTTAGGATATAGATATCTACTGATGCCTTTGAATTGTAGTATTGGTGAAAAATACTGAATATACCATGGAATGCAAAAAGAACAAACAAATCTTCTTGGAAGATGTACAGCCAGAATGCTCTTTAGAAGCTAGGATGGCAAGACTTCATCTCACATAGTTTGGATATGTTATCAGGAGGCACCAATCCCTGGAGAAAGACATCATGCTTGGTAAAATAGACGGTCAGCTAAAAAGAGGAAGACCCTCAATGAGATGGACTGACATAGAGGCTACAACAATAGGCTCAAACACAGCAACGATTGTGAGGATGGCACAGGACAGTCAGTGTTTCGTTCTATCGTGCATAGGGTTGCTATGAGTTGGAACTGACTCAATGACACCTAACAAGAAGAAAAACAACAGATGTCTATATCTACGTGTCGATATACCTATACCTATATATTTAGAGTACTGGTGGTGCAGTGGCTAAGAGCTCTGGCTGCTAACTGAAAGGTCAGCAGTTCAAATCTACCAGTCACTCCTTGAAAACTCTATGGGGCAGTTCTACTCTGTCCTATAGGGTCCCTATGAGCTGGAATTGACTCGACAGCAACAGGTTTTAGATCTATATATTTAATGTATATCTCTTTATATAACTCTATCAGTGAATCATGGTGGCACAGTGGGTAAGCGCTCGGCTACTAACTGAAAGGTTGGTTGTTTGAATCCCCAGTCACTCTGTGGGAGAAAGATGTAGCCGACAGCTTATGTAAAGATTACGGCCTAGAAAACCCTATGGGGCAGTTCTACTCTGTCCTAGAGGGACTCTATGAGTCAGATTCGACTCCATGGCAGCGGGTTTTTCTTTTTTGGTTTATCTACCTACCTATCTATTCATCCATCCATCCATCCATCCATCCACCCACCCGCCCGCCCATCCATCCATCCACCCATCTATCTAATCTCTATATTCTTTAAAATTGTAGGATTCAAGTCTTGTCATGTTATTTACTGAGTTTGTCATAAAACATTTTTCTTAATATAGTTCCACCTCCATCCCCAGATATTTTTTTGGGATATATACTTACCTCACCAAAAAAAGCAGCCTTGTTACTTTATCAGAAAGGAAACATAGGAAACATGTCTTTCAGGTCCACCTACAACTACATAGAAAATACTCAATGTCAAGACATAGGTGAATATGTTAACAATAAACTAAAGAAAATGTGAAACTAGAATTAGACAAAGATTTATTTATTTCCTTTAACCAATTATAAGATGTTTCGAAAACTTGTAAATATAGCTTTCTTATATAGAAAGTAAAATGTAAAATGCTAAAGCTTGCTATTAAAATTATAAAAGTTTACTTTTGAAACTAATCAAATACTATAGTAATTTGAACTTCAGTTAGACCTTAAACTAGAAAATGCAGCATAATGTGGGAAACAATTATTTATTTGGTTGATCTAAGACAAAAATTGCTATGTTGTTATTGTTAGGTGCCATTGAGTCAGTTCTTTACCAAGCATGATGTCCTTCTCCAAGGACTGCTCCCTCCTAATAACATGTCCAAAGTACATGAAATGAAGTTTTGCCATTTTTGCTTCTGAGGAACATTCTAGCTTTCCTTCTTCCAAGACAGATTTGTTCGTTCTTCTGGCAGTCCATGGTACATTCAATATTCTTCGCCAACACCATAGTTCAAATGCATCAATTCTTCTTTGTTCCTCCTTGTTTATTGTCCAGCTTTCACATGCATATGAAGCGACTGAATATACCATGGCTTGGGTCAGAGGCACCTAAGTCCTCAAGTGACATCACTGTTTTTTTAACACATTAAAGAGATTTGCCCGATGTAATAAGTTGTTTGATTTCTTAACTGCTGTTTCCATGAGCATTGACTGTGGATCCAAGTAAAATGAAATCCTTGAAAACGTCAATATTTTTTCCATTTATCATGATGTTGCTTATTGGTCCAGTTGTGAGGATTTTTGTTTTCTTTATGTTGAGGTATAATCCATACCAAAGGCTGTGGTCTTTGATCTTCATTAGCAAGTGCTTTAAGTCCTCTTTGCTTTCAGCAATCAAGGTTGTGTCACCTGCATAACATAGGTTGTTAATGAGTTTTCCTCCAAGATGCTGCAATTTCTTCATATAGTCAGGCTTCTCAGATTATTTGCTCAGCATATAGACTGAATAAGTATGGTGAAAGGATACAACCCTGACACACACCTTTCCTGATTTTAAACCACGCAGTATCCCCTTGTTCTGTTCAAATGACTGCCTCTTAGTCTATGTACAGGAGATTGCTATATAAATCATAATAATATAGCCAGCAGGAAATTTCTTTAGCCTTTTAAAAAACTTTTTATAGTTTATTTTAAAAAAAAAAAACTAATAGGACTTTTTTCTTTAACTACAAATTAACTGAGTAAGCAGTTTGGTGTGAGAATGTGAAATTTCTATTTCATCTCATCAATTACGTTGTGAGTGTTGTTCCTAGTAGGTATGGCTGAATTATAAGAAGGTAATATAGGAAAAAAAAAAAAAGGTGCTTGTGTGTAGAGTGTAGGCAAAGAAGTGGGGACTAGATCCATATCTATACCAATATAAATTGATATACATATAGATCCATGTGGATATAGATCCATGTGTATATAGATGTAGATATACACAATGTAAGAGTTCCTACATGGTAGAAGTGGTTAAGAACTCAACTACTAATCAAAAGATTGGCAGTTGAAATTCACTCAGAGTCAACTCAGAAGACAGGCCTGGCAGTCTGCTTCCAAAAGGTCCTATGGAGCAGCTTCCTATGAAGCCGTTCTACTCTGCACATACAGGGTCACCATCAGTCAGAATGGATTCCATGACAACTAACAACAACAACATGCACAATATGTACATTGTTAACTGCCATTTCAGGATAGTGGCTGTGTACCTCAAGCAGTTTCAATGTAAGATGAATAGATATTGAAAAGAAAAGGAGTAAAATTACATTGGGGATGTTTAGATGTATATATAAAACTGATACTTCACAACATTTTGCAAATATTTTCTAATTATAAAATTTGGAATGTAATTCCTAATTATATTCATTGTATTTGTTTTTTTCCCATATTAGATTATTAGTCTTAAACTCTGTTGGGTCAAATCTACTATTTCCAGTAAGGATGATTCAAAGTTGAACAGTCTCATTTTTCAAAAAGTTTGATCGCCAACCAATCCTGTGCCAATTAAGAAAAGTAAATCAGTTCTGCCTTTTCTCAGCATAGTAATTTCAAACCAACAGTAACAGAACCTCTTAAATTAGGCTAATAATGCAGACATGGACACCTCCAAATGCTGAAGATTATTCTCTAGTGACTCTCATTTAAATAGCAAGTAACTTAGACAAGTACAGATACTGATTGAACAACAAAGATGGAAAAATTGCTTCTACTGTCTGAAAATTTAATCCATTCTATTAAGGATATATAGTTGGTGGTAAATGTACATAAACTAAAGTCCTAAGTCTGCTAATAATCAAATCATTTCATTTTCAAGAAGAGAGACTTTGAAATAATTTTAGGACTGGATTCTAAAATATGAATAAAATTCACTCACTTTTTAAAACAAAAGCACATCAGTATTAACTCTCAGTATTAATCTAAACTATTTAATTTTTTTATTATCTTACAAATATAAATCTAAAAATGAAACCCTTAGCTTACAGCTGACATACATATAAAACCAAACAATTTTACAGAGTAAATACAAACAAAACCAACAAAATTCCAATGAACAGTAGTACTTAATGTGACAAATTAAGTTAGTTTGCAAAAAATAAATTGCTTTTTTTGATTGCACTATCTGAAAATATATGAGGATTTTTTGAGTTGAACAGAAAGTGGTGATTCAATTGTAACTATTTTATATCTGAATGTCTGTGAAACCTCCATTCATACATTGAGCGTTATTATCATTTGGGTTTAACTTGGTTATGCATTATGTAAAACTCACCTGATTCATCATTTAACTTTACCCTGAATAATTAATGTAACATTACTTTGAACAATGCAAGAGTAGACCTAAAGGAATTTCACATTTGGCTAGCACTCAGATTTAGAATATAGTTACATTACTTCTTTAGATTTTCATGGAAATTAAAATGTAAAATGGAAATATTCTAATAAAAATATTCAGGGACCAGGAGAAAATGTTCAGGAAACCCAGTTTTGAAAGTCACTGTACTAACTCTATGAGTCAGAACTGACTCGACGGCAATGGGTTTTAGACTAACTCTATCCCTCACTTCAAAAACTAAAATACTACGTCTCTCTATCAAGTTAAGTGACTTACCAAGGTCATCTGTTCCTGACAGACACAGGAATTCAAACTACTATTGACTATCTTTGTCTTCATTCATCAGTCTGGGTTCTTTGAAGTAATCTGTGTTCTTCGAAACTTAATTAGTACACTTTACTCCACAGGTTTATATAGATAATGTAGATTAAAGGCAATAGATTTTAAAATATATCAGCTATAAAAGAACATTTGTAATTCTTGTTTTTCTTAACTACAGTAGGCTAAAATTCTAAAGCAAATGAGTTAGAAAAGTCTTCTATACAGTTTACCTCTTTAAATGAAATATAGGTAGGAAATAGTTAATTCACTAACATAATTTTTTTCATATCAATTTAGTGGAAGATTTCTAACGGGACAACCACTTGGTTAATACACTAAAGTCATGAGATCAATGATCAACAATTTTAGCAATACTTTGTAATTTTTTACATTGACATTTGAAATTTTATCATTTAAACTAACAAAGTTTAGCTGAAAAAGTACAAAGTATTATGTTTTGATTTGTGGAAATGTGTATGCATGTTTCTCTGTTGTGTATAATTCAAAACCTATTTTTTTTGGCTGTAAACAGTATGATGCCTATCATACTGTACGGTTGAGGAACTTCTTCTCAACCACCCAGGACCTGTTGTTGTTAGGTGCCTTCGAGTCAGTTCTGACTCATAGTGACACTATATACAACAGAATGAAATACTGCCTGGTCCTGCACCATCCTCACAATTGTTGCTATGTTTGAGCTCATTGTTGTAGTCACTGTGTCAATCCATCATGTTGAAGATCTTCCTATTTTTTGCTGACTTTCTATCTTACCAAGCATGATGTCTTTCTCCAGGGACCGGTCCCTCCTGATAACATGCACAAAGTACGTGAGATGAAATCTCACCGTAATCGCTTCCAAGGAGCACTCTGACTGTACTTCTTCCAAGACAGACTTTTTTCGTTATTCTACCAGTCCATAGTATATTCAATATTCTTCGCCAACACCATAATTCAAACATATCAATTCTTTTTTGGTCTTCCTTATTCATTGTCCAGCTTTCACATGCATATAAGGTGACTGAAATTACCACGGCTTGGGTCATGTGTACCTTAGTCCTCAAAGTGACATCTTTGCTTTTTAAAGAGGTTTTTTGCAGCATATGTGCCCAATGCAATGAGTCATTTGATCTCTTGACTGCTGCTTCCGTGGACATTGATTGGGGATCCAAGTAAAATGAAGTCCTTGACAGCTTCAATATTTTTCCCATTTATCATGATATTGCTCAGTGGTCCAGTTATGAGGATTTTTGTTTTCTTCATGTTGAGGTGTAATCCATACTGAAGGCTGCAGTCTTTGATCTTCATTAGTTAAGTGCTTCAAGTCCTCTTCACTTTCAGCAAGCAAAGTTATGTCATCTGCACATTACAGGCTGTTAATGAGTCTTCCTCCAATCCTGATACCACATTCTTCATATAGTCCAGCTTCTCGAATTATCAGCTCAGCATACAGATTAAGTATGGTGAAAAGTGGAAAGTATTTAACTTTCGATTTGTGTAAGTGTGTATGTACGTTTCTGTGTTATCATAATTCAAAACCAACTTTTTTTCTTTTTTTGGCTGTAGACAGTATGATGACTATAGGAGTGGTCTTGTTCCTCAACCACCCAGTGCCATTAAATATGTCGTGAAAAAATTAAAAAAATAAATAAAACTAAATCTTCAACATGTTCTGAAGGAAAACAACAATTTAATAGATTAAAACCAACATTAATAATGTGAAACTTTAAATATGTGTGGAAATTTCCATAAGACAAACAACTTAGGACTAATTTTCTAGATGCAATTCTATTCTTAGGTGGAGGCGGGGAATAGGTATTTTTAACTACAACTTGTATAACTTTTTTTTTTTAAATTTTAGATCCAAACTAAATTAGACGGAAAACTATGCATCAGTTAAACAAAATCAGTTATTCCTTGTTCACCAAATACTTTCTATTCCTCTAGAAGACGAAGACTTAGTCATTATTGTTGGAATATTAGATGTGATGAGCAACTAGCAGTGGAAAAAAAAAGTTTTCTCAATCTTACCCTATGGAAAAAAGATAATTTGTTTATGGACAAATTATCAAAAAGCAATAAGGTGAAACACTTTGCTGCGGTTGAATTTTTCTGATAACTGGTCTCCAGATGAATGAAGGTGAGACAGAAATCTATGAAACTAACCTGTTCAGTCCCTATGGAAAGTGCAAAAGCTAAAACTGCATACCAATATCTCCTGCAACTGGCTGGCAACTGTGCTGTCCCTGTATAAGCTTAATGATCTAACCTCTGAACAATGAATGAAAAGGAGAAGCTTACCTGTATTTACTAAAAGGTCTGCACTAGTGTAGAAGGCTGAGTGGTTATCCTTTCACTCTCCACTTTTGAATTATGTAATAAATAAATATTTCTATTTTGCATTTGCCATTACCCTCACTCTTCCTTTCTTCTCTCTCTGTCTTCTGTATATCAGAGCAAGGAAAAATAGGAACCACTATTGAGACAAGATGTTCTTTCCCTGTTTTTAATTCTACAATAAAACTGCCTACTACACTATTAGTAAATAGACATTTTTTTATTTGCAAATGTACATAGGTATTCACTAAAGTCATTTAATTCATTAAAACTAAGCAATAGACCAGTCATTGTGCTATGAATACACAAGGTCTCTGATCTCAGGTAGTTTATATTCTATCTAGTAAGAGAGAGAAAAATAATTAGTAATTTTATAAATATGTAGGGAAAAATTCCATATTTAATATTGGAGAACTATTTCCACTAACACATGTAGGGATAATCTGAATATCCAATATTTACGGAGAAACTATTGCCACTAACGTATTATTGAAGCTTTCTCTATAGGATAATTCAGAGAAAATGAATTAAAATAAAAAAACTACAGTAAGCAACAATTTATATTTATTGTATTGCATGTTTATGTCTTCACATAGAAGAGATCATTAGTCTTTAATATTACTGCCTGTTTTTCTAGATGAAAATGCCACTTTCAGAATATTTAAAGTACCTGACGTAATGTATATATCGCCAATATAATTCAGTAAAATTAAATGTGACAATAGTTTATCAAGGTTTTGTTATGAGAAGAACAACAATTTGCGGTCGATAAAGACCCAGCAGAATAAAAGCCTGATTGCAGTGATGAATAATGCATATTGCCTATAGTACTAATTAACCTGGTACGCCAGTAAGGTATTATAGAACAATAAGGCTAATTTGAATGTGCTCCAGCACTCTTCCCTATGGCTTGTGGTTTTCACACTTTAGAATGTGCAAAATTTGATTTTGTTAAATTAAAAAGATATGTTTGCTATTAATTTTTTTCACATAAAATAACGAAATTTTTTTTGAATTTTTCATTTTCCAAGAAGGCAGATTAAATACATGTAATATACTAAGTATGGATAAATGTACTAACCATACATATAAATTTCAAAAAAATATCAGCTAGAAATATCCGCACATGATCAATCTGACTGGACTCAGAATTCCTATCGCTTATATCCAAACCTTCATTCATGTAACAAGAATTTCTCTTCTTATTAAATTAGTAAATTGAACTAAGTGAAAAAAGCATAACTAAAACCTGTAATGAGAATGTCTTCTTCAAATATAAACTTTTATCAGTTTATTCAAAATATAACACTTCTCTTTTGTGTCTAAATCACTGTTCAATGGATATCACAGTGTTTGCTGAAAAAAGATTTTCTTCAAATGAAAATGTAAATCTTCAATGTTTTAACTATAATGTTTAAACTACTGTTTAGACTTTTTTTAAGTAAGAACATATTTTAAATCTGTATTCCAAAAAAATACCTTGTGAAACTTAAGGATAACGCAAATGTCTTCTTAGATAATTGGGTGAAATCACATAGGTGCTCCCCTTCTGAAAAAAAAGCGCTCAAATGTGACCAAAAACACCTATACACATCAGCTTTTCACTATCGCATATTTAAAAGTAGCAGAAGAAGCAAGAGGAAGTAGGTGTGAGCAAAACTAAATACCTAGTACAATATGGTTTCTATGACCTTTAATATGAATGTTGTTGTTTTATTAGGTGCCATATAGTCTTTGAATAAAATCATGATATGTTACTTCATAATAATTTATGTTTATTTTGGGACTTAGTTTGCATACATGTAAACATGATTCTTAATGGAAATCCTTTCTATTTGAAATACTGTCCTTTTAAGAGAAAAAAAAAATGAGTGCATAAATATTCCTGAGATTTTTAATCAAAAGAGCATCCTATCTATGAGAATACTGCCATGTTAAATATTTATTTACCTTTCATATACTCATTACAAGTATAGCCTTTTTTATTTTGTGGTTATGCCTTGGTAGGGGGGTCAAGGAAAAAAAATTAAACAGATGCTTTTAACACAGAATTTACTGGTCTCTCCATTCATTACTAGTATGATATAATGGTTAAGACTAGAGACTCTAGAACAAACGGCCTAAGTTTTTATCCAAACTGCACTACTTATTAATGGCTATCTTTTTTATATAACCTCATTATGACTGTTACTTTTTCTGTAAAACTTAAATATAGTACCTACCTGATAGTTTTGTGTGTGTGTGTGTGTGTGTGTGAGAGAATAAGATTAGATCATAAATATACCTAATAAGAAAAAAGAAAAAAAAGGATGGGCTTATTGTATTGGAACATTCCTACAATAATTTAATGAATATTTATGAGTCAGGCAATATTCTTATATATGATAATAATACTATTCCCTGACCTTTGGTTCTGAGTTGACAGAATCAAATGCCTTCTGCAGGAAGAAAGAGGCAAAAAATAACAACATTAAAAACAGCTCTCAAGTCCTTAAGGTTCTTTCAAGAAGGAAAGGTATTTAAATGAATGTAATACATTTATAATAGAGAAAATTTATAATGGAGGGGAAAAATAAGAAAATTTAGAAAGAATGTAAGTAGACATAATAAAACAATGGAAGAGTGAAGTGGCTCTAAAAAAGAATAATTAGGAATTGGTGAAATTAAAAAAAAACCTGTTTCTATTCTTGACTTGGAGTTGGGCTTAGAGTTTTTTTCAAAGTCAAATACCACTTCACTGAGGAAAAATATGCACCAAATGCGTTTTAGTCACCATATTAAGACTTAAAGTAGTGCTTTCCCGGGTTTAAGCAGGGTAGATTCACTTTACCAGTAGAGAAGCTGAAATGGCAGACTACAAACAAAAAGGCACAAATTGTTTGGTCTTCAGGACCAAAGCAAATAAAGGCTTCTTTGGAAACAACAGAGAAGCTGAGGTAAAGCCCACAGGTACATTTAGTTGAGTATCTGTTCTTTCTATACAGAAAACAAAGTTTATTTTAATCAGTCCTTATAAAGGTACAGGCTCTAAGAAGCATTTAAAATTAAGTTATGTATAAGAAACTGATTAGACAAACTAAAGAATAGAAATACGTATTTTTTTCTACAGCAGCCAGGCCTATATTTAGATTATTTTTTGACCTTATTATCTAAAACTAATAATATGCATAATCGTAAACTGAAAAAAAAAAAATCAGCTTTTTGCTTGTTTTTATTGCAAATACACTAAACAACGTGAAAGTTATCATTTTTGGAATGATAAAAGTACCGTTCCCCCATCCCCACAAAAAAAGATATCAATAAGGAAAGGGAGAAAGAGAGAGTAGGGGGAAGGAAAGGAAGGGGAAACTCTTTTTAGGGGATTTGAGTTTACAGTTATATTTTCCTTATAATTATTAACAATGCTGGTTTGCATATATATTCGTTTGGATCATATAAAACTATAATTTTTATACTTTAAAATGGTCACATATTAGCTATTTCAAATAATTCTATCAAATTTAATATAACTTTTTTCAATTAAAAAAATCACATATTCAGATTTCATAATAATTACACAATCTTGAATTCAGATGTGATTCTTTAAGTATTACTGAATATGTATAAATCTAAATATTAGAATTAGTTCTTTTTATACCTACTCCTAAATTATCATCAAATATTGGTGTTTGCATTTTATTTTTCCAAAGTAAGTGTTATTCTATTCATTATATCGGTGCTAAAATCATCTCTATGCTTGACCTTTCACTATAGATTTCTCCTTACATAATACTAAGAATTAAATTTTCTGTTTTTTAATTTAAAAAAATCATAATGCATTCTGAGAACTTAGAATAATCAGTATGATTTTCTCAACGATAATGTCCACTGAAGCCTAACAAAACTATTTGACACTAACTACTAACTGAGGGGTCTTTGGAAACATATTTAATCTACATAAGTCTCTATTATTTAAAACATACAAATAACAGCATATTTCTGGCAGGGTCATTCTTAGGATTAAATTGCATTCTACACACCTGGCATGTAACTGGGTCTCATAAAGCATGACTAGAAACTTTTTTTTTTCATGTACTACTTCTGTTTTAACCATTAGAACATAAAGACACTTGCTCTTATTAGAATTTTATTTTATTATTGATTTATTAGATTAATCCACAAAGAAGTAACAATTATTTTAAATTGTATTTTTTTTTTGTGAATACATGTTCATTTTTTGGTTTGCCTTTACCTTATTTTTAATTGTCTTGTATTCTGTTCCTTCTCAACTTCTCACTATCAAGAATGACATGAAAATGCTTTAAAATGGAAGTCCCCTCCAGTCAGAAGCCATATACCTACAAATTGTGTAATTTCAGATTTGGCAGGGAGGTGAAGAATCATTTAGCTTCTTTATTGTGCAAATGAAAGTCTAAAAGTCAGACAGAGTCCATGAGACACAGAGGGTGTTCCCGGCCATAACCCTCATGAGGTCTCCTCACTCATATTATACAGTCAGCTTTTATTTTGTTGCTTCCATAACCCACCCCCATATGAAAACTAAAACAAACAAAATAAGACTGAATAAGATGATACTTCAAGACTACAAAGTCCAAAACACTGGAGGAAAAAAAAACAACAAACATTATCCTGTTCTATTTAGGGGAGCAGACAAGTGAGGCAAAATGAATTCATGGTCAACAGGACACAAAAAGAAACAATAATAATTTTAAAAAAATGTAGAAACCGATTGAGGGCTCTTGCCCTACTGACACATGTGTGCTCTCAGCCACAATATGTGTATTGATTTTCTTCCAAAAGTTTTTTTTCTTGTTTCATATTTGAATGTTTCCATAGAAAACACGTTATAAATTCTAGTCTTCTGACAATTCATACGGCCTAATTATACGGCCTCTACTATCCAGACCACCACCTTTCTGACAGTTTCTCATACTGTGGTGACTTGCATGTTGCGGTGATGCAGGAAGCTATGCCACCAGTGTTTCAAATACCAGCAGGGTCACCGACAGTGGACAGGTTTCAATGGAGCTTCCAGACTAAGACATATTAGGGAGAAAAGCCTGGCAATCTACTTCCAAAAAATAGTCAATTAAAACTTTATGTATCACAGCAGAACACTGTCCGACTTGCTTATTATGCACATGTCTTCAGGAGGAATTAATCATTGGAGGAGGACATCATATTTAGTAAAGCAGAGGGTCAGTAGGGTAAGGGAGGCTCTTGGCCATACGGACTGGCGTAACAGCCACAAACATGGCCTCGAACGTAGCTATGATTGTGAGGATGATGCAGGACTGGGCAACATTTTGTTCTCTTGTTCATAAGGCCACCATGAGTCTGAATCCACTAGTCAGCAGCTAGCTATATAATCTAATCTAGTCTGTCTGTCTATCTATTTACCTAATCTGTCTGTCTTGTCTACCTACCTACCTAACATCTCTCTATCTATCAATATCCAGGATAAAAGTCTCAGAATCCTAACAATTTTTTTCTTATTCATGTCCCAAAGTCTTGCTTTGCTTTATTTGTTCCACTACCCTGCTCCTACATTTTTTTTTCGTAGCCAACTTGAATTGCCTCTCTGCTTCCTGTTTGAACTCTGAAAAACAGAGACATCATCTCCTCTAAAGATGACTCTGGTGACTCTCGGGTACTTCTTGGTTACCTGTCTCTGATGTGCCCTGCAGTGCAGCTCACACAGACAATCCATTAAACACACAGGTGAATGAGTCAAGATTACATAATTACGTGAATCTTAATTGCATTTTAATGGAAGACTCAGAGTGGAAAATCACAAATTCTGAAATGAACACACAGGTTCAAATGACAGTTTTCCACTTTCTAGTTTAAGTTTATGCGATCTTAATAAAGTTAATCTGAGTTTCAGGATCTGTTTCAAAAAGTGGTGTTCACAGAAAGTCCTTAAGCTTAAAAGAGAGAATGCAAATAAAACATTTAACAGTACTAGCATAGAACAAGGAGCCCTAGTGAAGCATTTGTTAAGCTTTTGACTGCTAACCACAAGGTCTGCAGTTCGAATCCACCAGGCGCTCCTTGGAAATTCCATGGGGCAGTTCTACTCTGTCCTATACGGCTGCTATGAGTCAGAATCGGGTTTGGTTTTTCTGGTTTGACACAGAACAAGTCTTTGTATACTTGTCAATCATTCTTCTTGCTTTACCATCCCAGACAATATGCCCATACAGTTTTGGTGTTCAGGATCATAGACATTATTTGTTGGGACTTCTATTCTTTCTGGTATATTGTTACTTTTTAACACTCTAAGTGATAGTCAAACTATACTCTTTGACTACTTCTAGACTCGCTAGGAACGAGATCTTTTTCTCTTCAGCTTTAATTTCACTTCCTACTAATTTCAGGTGAAAATAAACTACGTCTTCCAGAGGTCTGATCACAGCAATGCTCTGGCCAGTCTTTCCCTTCCTTTGATTTAGCATGTTGTCATTGGTTAAGACTTTTGCCAAAATTCCATTTCACAGAATTTGGAGCTTCCTGAATTCTTACATGTTTCTTCTCTCAGTCCCTGATGAAGTTTTTTTAAAATGAACTCTCCATTTTTGTAACCTATGTTTGGTTACTTGCAACAATGCTCTTTGATTCCCCTCTGAAACTGTGATAAAAATTTTCACATTTAGAAACATACAAACTCACACTAGAAAGCTCCTTAGCAGAAAGGGTAGGCCCTCTCATTAGTAGCTGGCCTTTTGCAGACTGGATGGAGTGTGTTCCCATCTTCCGGTGCCCCACATGCTCTAGAAGAGGGGTCACTATTCAAGGGTGGTGGTAGGAACACTAATAAATGTCAGTACAAAAAAAAGGGGGGGGGAATCTGCATTTTGCTAGGGTTATCTCTCACTGAAATTATTTTAAACATTTAAAGCTAAATCGCATGTATCGAGGACTTTCTTTGTGTCAAGTGCTAAGGTTCATGAGCCTCCAATCTTTAAATTCCAACCCAGGTTTTGAAATCAAAAACAATGTTTTCATTGTGGAAGACTATGGAAAAAAAAATCCCTATGGATTAGTTTCTAACATTACATACTGAGAGAAATAACATCTCAACCCTTGGTAATAAAGTAGAAAAGAAATCAAACTATAAAAATAAAGTACTATCCTCAAGTGTTATTTTGGGGAAACTGCTAACAGATGTTTTCCTCTTGTCCACAGTTCAAAAAAAAAAAAATACACAAAAACTTTTCGATTTAAATTCGTTTCACCTGAATGAAGAATAGCAAAGTACCCCCGCCACAAGTTTAAGTACATTATTCTATTATTGCCTGTCTGTATGGGCCTGAAGAGCACCGAACTGACTTAAGTCAGGCTCTATTATTACTGTTTAAATTCCCTCAACCTTTCCCCCTACCCCACTGCCCCACCAGCTGGCTTTGTCAAATAAAGCTACTGCTGTCACAAAACAAGGAGTCCTCACTGTTGTGACATTTCATTTATCTGGGCAGCAACATGCTTGAAAGGCAACTGCCTAGTTCTAAGTAAAGTATGGAAGACAATCAAACCCAGTTAAGAAACCAGTGTTGACATATTAAATCATGCTTGAACAAAGAGAGTGAAAACAGAAGGCAAAAAAAAAAAAACCTAAAGAGAATTTTAAATAAATAAATAATACAGGTCAGCGTGGTTCTAAAAAAAGAAGCTCTTAATGTTGGAAAATATTGGGACTTGGTGAATATTGGCAAATCATTCAGTGAAGCGAGCAATTACGTTGCTTTCTAATTGTGAGGTTTAAAACTGAAGTTAGTGTGGGGAAGGGAATTCACTGGGAATTCACTTCGTGAAATCACATTACATTACTTTCCAATCCATAAAATGGAAAATAAAATTTGGATAACCCCTTCTTTATTTGAGAAATGTCCTTCTGTAATCCTTTGAAAGTGCTTTGAATTCATCAGAGGACAGGCCCTTCTGCATATGGAGTAGTGTATTATTATTCTCCTTTACAATAACACAGCAGGAGATTGGGAGCTTTCATTCTCCAAGTCTGATTCCTGCTAACAATCCTATCAAAGAAATGGAGTTATCCATCAGTCAAATTATCATTTGCTCTAATTGTTACTTCCCCCAAACTGTGGCTCTTTTTTCTTTCCTTTTCTTTTTTCAACTACACCTTAACAGCAATCAAATGAGCAAGATACCCTCAACCTCGGAAAAGATCAAAGCACATCAACAAAATCGCTTCAGTTCTCATAGATACATCCCTACTGGTCAGCCTTAAATGCAGACAAAGCATTTACACACCAAAGAGAAATTAATACTGGAAGATAAGTTGTGTTCCGCATCCATCACAAGAAAAAATCAAAAGATATAAAAGCATTTTCATCTAATGAAAGCCAATTATGAGATCATAGATAACTTAGAATTCATATTTTATTATTATGGCCAATGATTCATTTTCTAGAAAGAACTATGCCAGAGTTACTTTATAATAACTGGCATATCTTTCTGGACTAATATATAAATAAGTTAAACTTAAATGGAATAAATTAAACAGTTTTGATAAAAATCATACTTACCCTTCTTGCTTAATGGTGGCATAAATGTGATATATAGACAGGTAGATTAGATAAATAGATACCTACAAATTTAGCTGTGTTTGTTATTTGTTAGTTAATTAGTAAGTTCTCTACACAACCTTCAAAAGTGGTTACGGAGATTTTTGAAAGCTAATCCATAAAAAAAGGCACACTAAACAAATCTATACGGCATAAAACATTTAACATGTTACCCCCAATAGAAATATAGACTCTAACAAGAATCAGTGCTTATTATTTAAGTTGATCATTGATGCCATATTTGATTGCTGTTGTTGTTAGGTGCCACTGAGTCAATTTCAACTCATAGCCACCATACGTACAATAGAATGAAACACTGCCTTGTCCTGTGTCATCCTCACAATTGCTGTTATGCTTGAGCCCATTGTTGAAGCCACCGTGTCAATCCATCTCATTGAGGATCTTCTTCATTTTTGCTGACCCTCTTCTTTACCAAGCACGATGTCCTTCTCCAGGGACTGGTCCCTCCTGGTAACATATCCAAAGTACATGAGGCAAAGTCTCGCCACCCTGGCTTCTAAGGAGCATTTTGGCTGTACTTCTTTCAAAACAGTTTTGTTCGTTCTTCTGGAAGTCCAAGATATAGTCAATATTCTTCACCAACACCATAATTCAAATGGGTTTTATATTTGATTACAAAGTACAAATTAACCTGTGTAATTAAGTATGGTTATATACTCTACAAAGTGCAATAACAGAACAAAAGGAGTTTGAAGTTCAAAATATCATTCTTTTCCCAGCTCTAAAACATGATGTTGTGATATTAAGCAGGTTAATCCCTTCCCCTCCTCAGACCTCATCTTTCCTATTACAGCCATACCTCGGAGGTATTGTATGTTGAGTTCCAGACCACCACAATAAATATCTCAATAAAGCAAGTCACACAAATGTTTTTGGTTTCCCAGTACATTATACTGTAGTCTATTAAGTGTGTAATAGCATTATTTTAAAAAAAACAACCTACCTTAATTAAAAAATACTCTATTGTAAAAAATGCTAACCATCATCCTAGGCTTCAGTGAGTCGTAATCTTTTTGCTGGTGGAGGATCTTGCCTTGATGTTGATGGCTACTGACTGATCAGAGAGTGGTTCGTACTGAAGGTTAGGGCGGCTGTGACCATTTCTTAAAATAAAGAAACAATGACGTTTCCCGCACTGGTTGACTCTTCCTTTCACAAAAGGTTTCTCTGTAGCATGCAATGCTGTTTGATAGCACTTTACCCACAGAGAACTTCTTTCAAATTTGGAGTTAATCCTCTCAAACCCTGCCTCCACTTTATCAACTAATTTTATGTAATATCTAAATCCTTTGTTGTCATTTCAACTATGTTCACAGCATCTTCACCAGGAGTAGATTACATCTCAAAAAAGCACCTTCTTTGCTCATTCATAAGAAGCAAGTCCTCATCTGTTAAAGTTTTGTTATGAGATTGCAGCAATTCAGTCACATCTTCAGGCTTCCCTTCTGGTTCTCTTGTTATTTCCACCACATCTGCAGTTACTTCCTCCACTGAAGCCTTGAACCCTCATCCATAAGGGTTGGAAAGAACTTCTTCCAAACTCCTGGTAATGTTGATATTTTTACTTCTTCCTGTGAATCATGAATGTTCTTAATGGCATATAGGACGGTGAATCCTTTCCAGAAAATTTTCAATTTACTTTGAAATGTATTAGAGAAATCACTATCTACAGCAGTTATAGCCTTACAACATGTATTTCTTAAATAGTATGATTTAAAAGTCGAAATTACTCCTTGACCACGGGCTACAGAATGGATGTTATTTGAGCCGGCATGAAAACAACATTAATCTCCTTGTACATCTCCATCACAGCTCTTGGGTGACCAGGTGGATTGTCACTGAGCTGTAATATTTTGAAAGGAATCTTCTTTTTGAGCAGGAAATCTCAATAGCGGGCTTAAAATACTCAGTAAATCATGTTGTAAACAGATGTACTGTCATCTAGGCTTTGTTGCTCCATTTATAGAGCACAGGCAGAGTAGATTTAGTGTAATTCTTAAGTGCCCTAAGATTTTCAGAACGGTAAATGAGCATTGGCTTCAACTTAAAATCACCATCTGCATTAGCCCATAACAAGAGAGTCAGCCTATCCTTTGAAGCTTTGAAGCTATGCATTGACTTCTCCTCTCTAGCTATGAAAATTCTAGATGGCATTTTTTTCCCAATATAAGGCTGTTTCATCTACACTGAAAATTTGTTGTTTAGTGTAGCCACCTTCATCAATTATTTTAGCTAGATCCTCTGGATAACTTGCTGTAGCATCTACATCAGCACTTGCTGCTTCACCTTGCACTTTTATGTTATGGAGATGACCTCTTTCCTTTATCCTCATGAACCAACCTTTGCTAGCTTTAAAGTTTTCTTCTGCAGCTTCCTCACCTCATTCAGCTTTCAGAGAACTGAAGAGAATTAGGGACTTGGTTTGGATTAGGCTTTGGCTTAAGGGAATGTTGGGCTGGTTTGATCTTCTATCCAGACCATTAAACGTTTCTCCATATCAGTAATAAGTCTGTTTCACTTTCTTATCATTCATATGATTAGCTGAAGTAGCACTTTTAATTTCCTTCAAGAACTTCCCTTTGCATTCACAACTTGGCTAACTGGTGCAAGAGGCCTAGCTTTCAGCCTGTCTAGGCTTTCAACATGCCTTCCTCACTAAGCTTAATCATTGCCAGCTTTTGATTTAATGTGAGAAACTTGCCATTCTTCCTTTCTCTTGAACACTTAAAGGCCATTGTAAGAGTTATTAATTGGCCTAATTTCAGTATTGTTGTGTCGTAGGGAATAAGGAGGCCCAAGGAGAGGGAAAGTTGGGAGAACAGCAGGTCTGTGGAGCAGTAAGAGCATATGCAACATTTATCTATTAAGTTCACTGTCTTATATGGACACAGTCCATAGTGCCCCAAAACAATTACAATAGTAACATCAAAGGTCACTGATTACCATAACAGATACACTTATAATGAAAAAGCTTGAAATATTTCAAGAATTACCAAAATGTAACACAGAGACACGAAGTGAGCGCATGCAGTTGAAAAGGGTGCTGATAGACTTGCTTGACACAGGTTTGCCACAAACCTTCAATTTGTAAAAAACACAATATCTGCAAAGTGCAATCAAGTGACATGCAACAAAACGAGGTATGTCTATAGTTTAAGGACCATCATAAAATTTGTAACTCCTATCTTAAATTTGTATTAGCTAAGATAATGACACACGGTGTGCCAAAAAATTTACAGATATTATCCCCTTCCCCCCAAAATTGAAAATTTTCTTTGTTCTGCATGTAAGGATAATTATATTTTACTTATTTTGTTGTAACATAAGGTTTATGGAATATGTCAAGATTTCCATCTGTATTATAACTCCATTTTTAGTACTGTGAAGAAATATAATTACTACTGCAATAAACAGTATTAACATAACACCTCTAAACTCATGTCTTTTACTTTCTTTTACACAGGATGACATAATTCAATTATAGTTGTTTACTGAGTTGACTAATGAAATACAATTTAATTTTGTGGTATCATTTAGAAATAATTACACTAAAATTATTTTGAACAAAACAGTCTGCTTACTAGTTTTGTGTTCCTCAGTTTCACGAACAAGTTTCTTTTATACTCCTTTTTTTAAGCAAAGATCTCTTTTTCTTTAAGTTAATTTTTAGAAGTGGTTTGTGTGTGTGTGTGTATATGTATGTGTGAAGCGTTTGAGAGATTGTGATCAGAGAAAGTAGAGAGTATAAGTCTTAAAAATCAATTTATTTCAAATATTGTTACAGTTTTAAGTTATTTCTTCTGTTCTGATAAGCAGTCATTAAATACTAATCCAGAATAAGAAAAAGAAAAGTTATGTTTTTTTCTCTGTTAGCGCCATTGCTAACATGGCAATGATTATTAGGTGTAAAGTTACCTTATTAACCAAGTATTTCAGACAGGTTAGCTAAAACTTTTTTTTTCAGCTATCATCTCTTTACTAAAATAGCGTCATTGGTGACTAAAATATAAATGAAATGTATCTTTGAAAACAAACCTCAACCATTCTTGATTTTTGATACGACTAACACCTTTGAATACTGGGGTGTGGGGGTGGTCCAAAGAGGAATGTTTATTATCTTTTGCTAATTTTAGCTACCTGTATGTTTGCAATAATTTGTCAGTTTAAAGTCTTATACCTGTGCATTGTATACTTGGGGAACTGAAGTTTAAAATACCCGAATTCATATAAAGTTTCTGTTTCCAATGAAACGAAGGTCTAAGAAAACCTTGAAAATGCTCCATCTACAAACACATAGAAATAATTAAACAGAGCAAAAATTGTTGTTGTTGTTGTTGTTATATTTTGCTTTAATGCAATAAATTTCAAAAAAAAAAAAAATTCGGTAAATTGACAGACTGGGAAGGGCAATCCACAGGAGGCAGAAACACAAAGCATTCTGAAGTCTAGTGTGCTAATTGCCAGAGCTGATCTTCCACTCCTCTGCAGGTTTGGTTGGGTGTAGCAGGGTCTGGGAAACCAGGAGATTTGGATTTTAATTCCCCATGGATAAGAAAAGGCCTTACTTCTGTGCCATGAAGGGAGCTCTTCACAGAGCCTGAAACCTTGAAGAGCTGGCTGCACCCTTCAGGAAAGAGTGCACTGGGGGAAAGATCTGCCCACGTGCACAGAGAGACCACAAAGAGGATGTGTCTGAGTGAACTCTTGATGGGGAGAAGAAACACATTCTTTAAAAATCAAAATCAGTGGTCTTCCTTGGGGAGACTTTGGGATGCAAAATTTATACTAGTCGCCAAAAGCCACAAAGCCTTAATCCTAAATATTAACAACCGTATTTCCACCCCTAGCTGCATACTGAAATTTATTTAATGATTTAGCTCAAGTGTTGGCTACTTTGAGTCTAATAATTTTCATTCATTTTTGGAACTTTTAGTTTTGAGAATCTGAGACCTGGCACTGAGATCTTTGCTAAACCACACTCAGTGACTTTTCAACACTGAGTTTCTCTGTACACACAGCTTTTCTCCTGAAAGCTGTGCTGATTTATGTTATCAGACTTGGTGAAAATCTTTTTTTTCCTGATATGTTGTATCTGAATAATAAGAAAAGAAGCAAATTAAAAAATAAAAAGACTGTATTTGGTTTCCTAGTACTTCTGATGTCTTTGAATTATGATGTTGGCAAAGAATATTGAACATACTGTGGGCTGCCAGAAGAAAAAACAAATCTGTCTTGGAAGAAGTACAGCCAGAATGCTCCTTAGAAGCTAGGATGGTGAGACTTCATCTCACGTACTTTGGACATGTTATCAGGAGGGACCAGTCCCTGGAGAAGGATATCGTGCTTGGTAAAATAGAGGGTCAGCAAAAAAGAGAAAGACCCTCAGCGAGATGGATTGACACAGTGGCTGCAACAATGAGCTCAAAAATAGCAATGATTGTGAGGATGGTGCAAAACTAGGCAGTGTTTCATTCTGTTTTCATACATAGAGCCACTATGAGTCGGAACCAACTCTATGTCACCTAACAACAAAAACGGCACTTTCAATTGTCCTCAATTCTGAACATATCATTAAGATATTGTCATTATAAGACACTTACTATTTAAATATTTTTCATACAAAAATATTTGTACATATTTTTATTATGTTTGTACAATAACTCACTATAATAAAAGAAGCCTATCCAGTGAATCTCATTTTAATAAAAGTTTATTATCAAAAGGTAGTTTGCACAAGTATGAGACACTTGGACATAAACTACAATCACTAAATCTCATTCATATGATAATGATGGAGTTTAAATCTATTAATGTTGAAGTTCATTTCCACAGTTACAATATGGAATGAGCCAGTATCATAATAAAACTTCCTAGAGATATACAAGAAGTAAAAATTGCAAAGTAGTTACTACCATTACACTACAGAATTACGAAGCTGGTCCATGCCAGAGCTAGGATTTGAATCCAGGTATTCTGGCTCAGAATCAGAAACCACTAAAGCATGCTGCCTCTCACAAGTGGCATATTTCCCACCAAATCCAAGTTGAATTAGTCTCATTTGAAAATATGCACTTCATTTATTCTGCAAAATTTAAAGAAAAATGTTCACTTTTGCAATGCTAACCAGTCTATCAACATATTTAGTTTCAGTGGTAGACATGTTTATTTGGGGAGAGGGAGTTTATTTAGATTAGTGATTCTTAACTGGCAGTGATTTTGCCTCCTCCCCCAAGGAAGTGACATTTGGCACTATCTGGAGACATTTTTGTCACAATGTAGGAGGAGCTGGGGAGGTTGCGCTACTGGAATCTAGTGAGTAGAGGCCAGGGATGTTGCTAAATATCCCATAAGGAACAAGAGACCACCTTGCCCACAATAAAAAATTTTTACCCAAAATATAAATAGTGCCACTGTTGAGATACATTGATTTGGGGAAAAAAAAAAAAAAGCATAGTCTAAAACTTTAGTGTTGTTTTTTGGCGCTGTCGAGTCAATTTTCAACTCATAGTGACCAAATCAAAACTATTCAAGGGATCAGTTGAAAAGAAAAAGAGAGAGAGACTATGTACGTTACTATTTTTCTGTGTAATGCCTGCAAGTGGATGAAATAAATTAACTACCTAATTGCCTTAGTGGTTCTTCTCAACTCCAGAACACAGGTGCAAGCGCGTGCATGCACGTACATGGGACACACACACACACACACACACACACACACACACACACACACACACAGATGTGCATGTGTGGGCCATAAATACTCTGAACTTTCATAACTGCCATTCTTTGTTAAATTTTTGAAATTAAAATTAGTTTTGTTTTCCTGAATAAAGTAGCACACCAAACAGAGCCCAAAGTTCAACCCCTTTGATGTTTTTTTGGTAATGTGCCTAATTAAAATTAACTAGACTCTCCAATGCATAATTATATGAACACCTAATACTCTACATTTCCAGCCAATTTTGTTTCAGTCATAAATATGCACCAGAAGTATGAATGATCGACATACTATTCCCTACTGTATCTGTACTGTTTCTGAATCAAGGCTCTTTCTTAAGCTTGGTATTTTCACTACATTTTCCTTGCTGTGCAGTCATCTCCCAGTTGGACAATTAATAAGTGCTTTTTCTCCACAGCCCTCAGCATGTAACCCCCTCTTAGCCTGTATTTTAGCATGCACTATATACCTTCTTCATTCTGACTGGTTTTGGCAGTGACCCACAATCTAAATCTCTCTCCTCCATTTGATATAAGTGAAACTGTAATTATCTAGGGGTAATTTCAAATTACTACTTCATTCCACTAGCAACTGACGAAGATTAGTGGTCTTGCCTTACATCTGAGTAAGTAAGCAACATAATCACAAGAGAACTCAGCAGGCAACATTTGATTCATGTGAACTCAATTTCTTCTGTCAAACACAGTCACTTCAATAAAAAGCAGAAACTTGTAAAATGGGTTTTTGCTAAGAATTTTGTACTCAAAAAAAAAAAAATCATATGGCTCTTAAGAAAAAATCAGCATGAATTTCACCAGGAATAATAACAAATAGCAAATAGAGGACCATAATAGAGTGAACAGAATTTAATACATTATTTGTTTCCGAAAAATAAAGAACATTTCAAAGAAATAAATTTGTATACTTAATGCAATTTATTATAGAAAATTCAGGCATATAAGTAAGCCTTATACAAATAAGTGTATACTATATTTTAAGTTAATACAATAGAATCCAGCATATTTTGTTATCTCATCAAAACCACATTATTATCAGAAAGGTAGTAAATTTCTCTTAAAAGAAGTTTTAAGAGAGGTCATGAAGATGGCAGAGCATGAATTGCTAAATGAACAGGGACTCCTGAATCACTGCTTGTTTGTCTTCTGGGCAGAGGTCATATGTTAATGAACTGCTAAATGTTCTGAACCCTGAAGGATCAGTCTCTAAAAGCAGCTGGGTCACCTCTGTCATGTCCTGCATGTATAACAGGCCGTATGGGCACGATCTGACAGCAACTACCCAGCACAGACTTGGTAAATATTAATATACGATAATTATTACAACAGATTTACTCAAATTTCAGCTTCTCAATATAATTATATCCTTAATTAAATCCCAATATAGTTTGATTTTTCAAAGACTGGATAATTAAATGTCAATATATAGTAAGGCTATATTTATAAACACATTTCAATATGTGATGTTTTGAGGGTCTACAAACTTCACTAGAATGGCCTCTATAATCTTTAACATATGAAGTGCCAATCACATATGATTTAATATCTGAAACTTGAAAATTTGGCCTGAGAATCTTAGAACTAAGAACAGATTCATTCCAAAGAAATGTTTATCAAGTGTGTGACTAAGGAGATTTCCCACAGACAAATAAAACTTTGAAAAAACCAACAACAATAATTTTTAGAAAAGTATTTTTTTTATGCCTTTGCACATTCTATTTCCTCTTTCTTGAATTCAGTTTGCCTTCCTTTAGCCTCTTGATTTTATTTTTGTTTCTTAAGATAACAGACATCAAGAAGAGTGCAGTCCAATGAGGGTGGGAAGAGTCATTAATCAGATAATAAATCAACAAGTAGATGTAAAATTGTAACTCTAATTGGTTATATGATGTTACATATGAATACACAAAACAGAGGTCTAACCTAGTCTTGAAGGGACAGGGAAAGCTTCTCTGAGGAAGGGATGTTGGTTTGAAGATCTGAAGGATTAATATAAGTTAACAAGGCAAAAAGAAGACAGAAGAGTGTTCTACGGGGAGGGAACTGAATCAGAGAAGAACAAGTAGTGAGAGAAAGCAAATTGCCTTTGAAAAATAGAGGAAACCAGTGTCCAGTGTGGCTAGGTCAGAGAGAAGAGCAGGAAGCACAGTTTAAGTTAAGTCTGGAGAGATTAGAGGGGCAAAACCATGCAGAGCTTTAGGCTATTGTAAAGTACTTGTCTTAAAGGAAGTCGCTGAAGTGTGCATGTGGAAGAAGCGGCTGGATGGGTGTGTAGAACAACCAGATTTGCATTTTTTAATAGGTGGTACATTCACATGGTACAAAAATCAAATCTATATATGAAGTCATTCATTATATTTGAAAATAAAGTTCCAGCAAGGTATGCTTGTAGATGGAGGAAACAACAAATGGAGGGAAATGGATGATTTTAAGAGATGGCTAAATACTTTATGATGGATTAGAACTGAGTAGTGAGTATAAAGGAGATGTCAAGAATGATTTCTGGCCTGTCGAGAAGTATGTTGTTGTTATTGTCAGGTGCCATGGAGTCAATCTCCAACTCATAGCAATCCTATGTGACAGAGTAGAACTGCCCCATAAAGTTTTCTTGGATGTAATATTTATAGAAGCAGATCACCAGGTTTTTCTCCCACGGAGCCACTGAGTGGGTTCTAATCACCAACCTTAAGTAGGCAGCCGAACGTTTAAGCATTAAGAAGTATGAAATTAAGTAAATAAATACATAAATAAAAAGCAAACCCACTGCCATTGAGTTGATTCTGACTCACAAAATTAAGACCCCCACTTAAAAGATTAAAGATAGCACATTAAGGTTAGAGTTTGGTGGTATTTTATATCACATACACATTCGCAAATGTTTACTTTTACATATACATACTATGTATAATGGTAAAATAGATGGTCAATGAAAAATAGGGAAACCTTCAGTGAGATATATTAACACAATTGCCATAACAACTGATTCAAACATAGCAATTGTCATGAAGATGGCATAGGACTGGGCAACATTTCATTCTGTTACACATAAGGTCTCCATGAGTCGGGACTGACTCAACAGCAACTAACAACCACCACCTCATATAGAGATAAAGGCCTCAAGAATATCTGTGACACTATAATTCTTCAAAGCACACCTCAATCATTGTTTCATTCATTCAATGAGATAGTCAATCTGTCAAGTTATTTATAAAATAAACACTTTGAAATCCCTCCTAAAGGGGCCACATACCATTTGTACATTGCAGAACATAAGGAGGCACTGTCCTGTCCACATAGACTACATTGTGTATGACAGACACCCTCTGGGGCTGTGTAGTCCACAGCCTGCATGATCCCCACAGCTGCTGCTCGTACTACAGGAATTAAATGGATGGATTAAGACTGAGTCCATTTTACTAATGATTTCTACAGTGCAGTCTCTCCAGTTTGTCCTGTCACTCAATTGGGTCTTCACCACTCGATTATTAAGAGAAGAGTGTGAAGACAGAAAGAGAAAATTCGTGTTAAGTGTTTGCACTAAAAACATTCTGTCAGAACACTATTTTTCCCAAGATATTTTTATGATAAGCGCTAGCAGAATGTTTCAAGCCCAGCATCAAAATTTATCTTCTAGCAATGCAAAAATACAAGCAAATTGAGCATGTTTCTTCGTGACACTAGCAGTCAAAACATTAGGGATAATCAATAAAATTTATTTTAAAAATATTTTAAGCAAAAGACTGAAATGTATTCAACAGATTATATTTAACTCCTCCTTCTGATTCTATGATTACACATATCTTCATTTTAAAACATGAAAACGACTAAAAAAAAAGTTAAGATAATGTTAGAATTTTCTTTTAAATTCAGTCCCAAACAAAATATGATCCATATCTCTGACAAACTTAAGAGTATTTCAAAAACATAATTTCAATTTAACAAAACTCTCAGATATATATTAATATTACCAGGTATATTGGGTTGTAGATTACATGGAATAACAACCATAGAATTAGTTGTGGATAGTATTATAGGGATAAAATATGCAAACTGATGCTGAAAAAGGAAATTTAAGTACTGTGCAATGTGTTCCAGGAGAGAAATAATTAAGCAAAGCTACTGTGATTTACAGCTAATTTCCCTAGTTTTGTTTCCCTGGATCTATAATCAATCTACAGTCAAGCCTCAACAAACTTGAGCAAGTTTGATTCAGGGCATAAACTGGATTTATTTCTTTAAAAAATGCACCTGAAGCTGCCAGATGGGACGAAGATTTCTCAGCAGTTGGTTTCCTCCTCAGATAACACACGTTAACTTCCATTACCATTTAGCACGTGTACATCAGAGTGAAAACATATATGTTTTTTAAAGCGAACATTATTTGTTTTCTTCCCCATACATTGTTCTTCACATTGGCATAAAGTGCTATTCCGTTCCATTGATAAATATCAAAGTTTAAAAGGGCAACTCACCACACTGTGGACAAATTGAGAGAATTTTTATAGAAAGAGGGAAGTAGGCATGATCGAGTTTGAGTTTAAAAGAAAAATTAGAGCAGAAAAAAAATCTTCAAGTGAAAATTGCTTTGAAATGACCTTTTTGTCTTGGCTTTATCTCCATTATTTCTCTAGGACACTACTTATTGTGCATTTCAAATTGACCTGTGAATTTTAAAAATTGAGCATGTAACAACAATCATATGTAAACAATGCAGTAAACTATATCTTGTCAGTCTACAAATGTTTTGCCATGGAGTTCATATAGCTGAGTTTATTTCTGAAGAATTGTTAAAAAGACAGTTAAGAGCATGCAAAAGCAATCCTCACCTAAGATTTGCATTAGAGTTTTATACAGCAAGTACAGAGCAGAAAATGACTTCATAGAGAGAAAACCTCAGTAGTCATAAAAAGAAAGCAGTCAGACAAAGAAACTTCTTATTTGGGTTGTTCAAAACTAAAACTTTTAAGAACAAAATGAATATAAAATATTGCACTGCAAGTAAGATGCTGAGTATTAATTATGCATATGCAATAAAATATCACAATAAATCTTTCATCATTGCCAGAAATTTTAAAATTCTGAGAAGAGAAAAATCAAACTTGAAGAGAAATAATCTCCATAAATTAGCAAAGTAAAAGGTCATTTGCTCATAATCATTGAAGAAAATACATAAACATAATCCAACTGAAGCAGACAGCCCACAGGCAAAGCCTTACCTTGACAGGTGCCATTTTTCTCTTCATATCCCGCCTGGCACATGCATTTCCCAATGGGCACCAGCCATTCCCCTTCAGCGCTGCAGTGCATTTTGGGCGGTTCATCTGTCACCGAATTGTTGACACAAAAGCCTGACACTTCAAGCAACTGTGAGGAATCAGCTCCAGTGATTGTGTCAGGGAAGACAGCCAGGTGCCGTACCACAGAAGGGCATTTTTTATAGTACACACGAACAGAAACCAGAGCAATGCAAGCACCCACGTCTTGAAACGCAAGATAAAATCCCTTCTTGCTTAAGGGTCCTACATCTCTGACCTCTGTATTCAGTTTCATGACACGGTCACCAAGATCAAGTTCTGTAAAGCTTTCATCGGCAGCAATGGTATCAATTTTGATGTACTGGTTTTCCTTGATGTTTCTCCCATTTTCATCATCTGACTCAAAATAATACATGTTAAAAGTTTCCTTACAAGTCCCCAGTCCTCCTGGAAGGCTGTTGCAGTCCCGCAGAGTAAACTTGAGTTCTATGAAGATTCTGGAAGCACCTTCATTGGAGATCCAACTGGTCAAAAGCCAGTTATTCTGATTCTGTTCCATAACTTTGCATACCTGGTATGTGTGAATGGGGGCATAATTTTCATCAACTTCACCAATCTCTTCCCACTACACAATATAAAACAGAAAGATAAAAATTCAAAAATTAGAAAATGACCAGGGAATATTAGCAGAAATAATCAGAGAAAAGTAATTCAGATTTATAAATTTCTATAGCCTTGGTTATATATTAATAGGACAGAGAGCTATGTAGAGAGAATCACCAAAAAAACTTTGATTTCCCTTTTTAAATTAAGAAATTAATCATGTTTTTCTGTGTCTTCAAGGTAATTCAAGGGCAAACATATATGAATGCTATAACCCAGAAAAAAAATTAAGTATTTCACAGTAAAAAGAAAAGAAAATTGAATGCGAGTGAGGCCAACAAGGAGCGGAGAAAGAAAATTTTGTATATTTGAAAGAAAGTTAAGTATATAAATGAACAGGTAGAAAATTTTTGAAAGGAAAAGGAAGTACAATTAAAAAAAAAAAAAAAGAAAACAGACCAGTAAACTTGGTAAAGAAGGTAGAAAAATATCACATATGAATCCACAGTAATTTATTAATTCTATTATGTTAGAAATAACACATCAATGCAATAAAATTTGAAAGAAAATCCATTAGTTTAAAATTAAAAATAGATATTTATCTCATTGAAACCATTTGATCATCTTTTACAAATTGGATAACTCTATGTTTATTCATAGATTTAGCTATAAATATAAGCACATAAAACCTGTTACCGAGATAGTAGATAAGAATTATCTTAGGTGAAGGGAAGGACAACACACAGGAAATCAGCACAACTGGACTAAACCAAAAGCTAAGAAGTTTCCTGAATACAACCAAACACTTCGAGGGTCAGAGTAGCAGGGGTGGGGGCCTGAGGACCATGGTTTCAGGGGACATCTAGGTCAATTTGTATAACAAAGTTTTTTAAGAAAATGTTCTGCATTCCATTTTGGTGAGTGGTGTCTGGAGTTTTAAAAGCTAGCAAGCTGCCATCTAAGATACATTAATTGGCCCCAACCCACCTGGAGCAAAGGAGAATGAAGAACACCAAAGACACAAGGAAAACATTAGCCTAAGAAACAGAAAGGGTCACATAAACCAGAGAATCCATCAGTCTGAGACCAGAAGAACTAGATGGTGCCAGGCTACCATCAATGACAGCCCTGACAGGGAACACAACAGAGAGTCCCTGACAGACCAGGAGAAAAGTGGGATGCAGAACTCAAATTCTAGTAAAAAGATCAAACTTAATGGTCTGACTGAGACTGGAGGGATCCCAGAAGACATGGCCCCCAGACTGTCTGTTAGAACAGAACTGAAACCATTCCTGAAGCCAACTCTTCAGACAAAGGTTACTCTGGACTATGGGACATAAAATGATACTCGTGAAGAAAGTTCTTCTCAGCTCAAGTAGATACATGAGACTAAATGGGCAGTTCCTGTACTGGGGGTGACATGAGAAGGCAAAAAGGGACAGGAGCTAGTTGAATGGACATGGGAAATCCGGGGTACAAAGGAGGAGGGTGGTGTCACATTACAGGGAGAGCAGCTAGGGTCACATAGAAATGTGTGTGTAAATTTTTGTATGAGAAACTGACTTGAATTGTAAACTTTTGCTTAAAGTACAATTAAAAAAAAAAAATTGCCATGTAGTCGGTTCTGACTCATAGCGACCCTATAGGACAGAGTAGAACTGTCCCATAGAGTTTCCAAGAAGTGCCTGGTGGATTCAAACTGCCAACCTTTTGGTTATCAACCATACCTCTTAACCACTCTGCCACCGGGGTTTCCATAAGCACACAGACAGATATAAAATAAAGATAGAAATTGTAGGTTATATGGACAGTTTTGTCATTTCAAGTACCAAATGACTTCCTGTTATATCCTGGGAACATATTCTTTCTTAGTAATACAGTCTTTCATGCATAATGATCTTGAGAGTTTTGGAGAGATATAGGATGTAGAAAAGTCAAATATGCTTTATGTTTTGTAAAATGTTATTTGGTCAAAGAATGAATATAAACTTATCTCTTTCCTAGTAAAATACTCCAGTTTCAAGAATCAAAATGTACTGTAACCACTTCCTGAAAAATACAGGACCAAATTTTTATTATTTATATAAAAATGTGATTTTTAACTTCAGAAATCATTTACACCCATATAGAATCTGTAGGTACAAAAACTATATATACTTTGATTTTACATCATTAAATGTCCCTGAATCACATAGATCAATGAAATCATACTGACTTTTAAAAATTCCAGAATTTGTGACTTCAGACATTAAGTATTATAGATAATAATAAACTCCATAGAAACTCATTTCTTTAGAGATCAAATTAAATAGAGCATTATCTCTTGATTGTGTTCAACTCATAAAGATATGAAACCATGTGGAAGCACAAGTGATGCAAATAACTCATATACCTCAGATGGTCCTATCAAATTTCTAGCTGCCACAAGACAGACAAAAGTAAAAGGTGCTAATCAGGTAAAACTAATGAGCCCCTTCAATTCACAAGGGAGACAGACATCACAATTTTATCTTGCTAAATAACTTTCACATTATTGTGTTATAGGAAGTCTTAGTTCTTCCATTTAATCTCATTTTTGTCCTCTCTCAAAATGTGTACACATAAACTTTACTTAGCTTCTGATTTTCTAAACCAGCTTTCCAGTTTAGCACTCTGTGATTAAACTATATTTTCATCCTGAAATGACTTAAGTGTTAATCTCTTTATTCTGAATGTCATAACTTCTGAATGTCATGATTAATATATCATGCAAAAGAGCACATCAACTAACTAAATGAAAACAGTGAAAATTATCAATTTACTGTAATTTAAGATTAGTAACTAAATATATGTCCTTTGACTTACTAAATTAGAAAAAAAACCCTACAAAATGCTCTTTAAAATAAAATAAATAAAAATAAATAAAAAATGCTAACTTATTTTTGATTAAAAAAACATTTTATTTTCTATAGTCTTCCAAAGCAAAACACAAGTGGATTTCAAATCCTTGGTTTTAAATTGTTTATAGAAAACCTATTTCTGCATATATATGCTTGTATGACCCCGCTAGCAAGTTAAAGGATTTGGATTATTAGCATTTTCCAAGGTTATAAGCCAAACAGTTTGCAGTCTTTGTCTGTACAAAGGTACCATAAATATTATTAAAAATGCAAGCCAAGCAGCACGTGACAAGACAGTTTAACAGGTACTGCTTCAGGTGATAATTTCAAAGCACATACGTAAGTATCTTGGTTCTCTGATATTCTCAATTAAGAAGAGAAAAACTGTAATTTTCTTTGATGTTAGAATTTATCATGGTGGGATTTTATTTATTTTTATTTTTAAGTATCCAAAGTATAAATGAAGTCTCACATTTTATATTTCTAATGAACCGGGAGAAAGGTGTTAATTTAAATAATTATGGCCTTAAGCCATAAGCCAGAGAATCAAATAGGTAATACATGCATGGCATCTCCCATAAAGCTCTGCTTCCATTTAGACAAATATGGTAAAAAATGGACAAAAATATTTCATTTTAGATTATACTATCTAAAAAAAAGCTTTAAATTCTTCCAAGTTTTCTTCTCTTTTAATAGAAAGAGAGCATCTTGTCCTCAGCAAAAATCTTAGGAAGGAAAAAGAAAGGAGAGGATGAAAAAACAGTAACACTCATCAAAAACTTCCTAAAAATGTGGCAGACCTATCACTAGACACTTTTGCAAATGTTACATCAACGAGATTTCTTTAAAGACACAGGTAGAAAATACTATTTTTTCTGTTTAATTTCATTGTAATTCTTATAAATCTATGATTTAATTAAAGGATTTGCCAACTGCTGTAAATGGCATGCCTGGGCATTTTGAAAGTGAGGGTCACTGAACATCAGATGGTGGATGTAGCTCTGCTCATTAGTCCTGGCAACTCCTCAAGGGCTATCCTCATTGACCCTAGGCTTTTTTGTGTGTGTTTGTTTTTTATTACCCTTTATTCCTATTCCTTTGCTTTAAGATTAAAGAATTAGTTATATGATCATCTGGGATTGGTTTTATTTCTCTCTCAGATGCTTGGGCTTTCTCCTTTTTCCTGAAGGCACTGAAAACTCCAGGTCAGTTGCATTTTAAATCCATGCCTCGTCAGGCATCAAACATCAGCCTTGGTTACCTTCATCAGAGAAGCAGAAAAGAAAAAAGACTTATTTTCATAGATATATATGTTAACCTTGAGCGTAATATATATATATATACACACATATATGTATGTATATATGCACACATATACATGTATATTATGTACATGTCTATATAGGTACATATATAGAGAGAGACAAAGAGAGAGATTGATTTAATGATTATGGATTTAACAACGCTTTCTATCCAAGCCATTAAGAACAATTTTCTTCCTGTCTGACTCCTACTGCTCTACGTGGCTTCTTACCCCAAATTCTGTCTCCTACCTTGTTAGCATTGTTCTCCTTCCAATCTCCTTGTCTATCTATTCACTTCCTTTGTCTTCAGAATCTGAAAATATTGACTCAGAACACACAGACTAGACTAGCTATTGTATTAAGACCCTTGGATTAAGTTCCCAAATCTGCATTTGGAATCATCACGTGAACAGAGTTGATTTTGACTTTTCAAGTTATCAGGGATTACCCATTGTCAGCTCCGTTTTCATTACTGTATTTCTATTCATCTTGTTTCTGCAAGGAGATTAACTTATTGAGGTTAAGATATGGACGTAAGAAACAAAGTTGTAGACTCATGAAAAAAAAAAAAAAAAAAAACTTGATTGACTTAGTACAGAGAAAAGATTACCAGCCTGAAATCACAGTTTTAGTCCCAGCTTTTACAGTATCTAGGTATATAAACTGAGACCCAACCAGTGGCATGTTGGCTACTTAATTTCCCAGGCATCTAATATCCAATATAAAGTATCAGAATGGGCCTTAAAAAATCTATCTCAGCTGTTCATTTTCGAAATAAGAAATTGAAGAATAGACCGAAAAAAAAAAAAAAGAAAAGAAAGAAATACATAACTATACTGACCATCTGACCATCTCTTCTGCCTGTGTCTACCTGTGTCTTCTTGTTAGCATGTCTCTGTCTGAATTTGTGTGTGTGATTCTTTGATTCATTGCATTGATTGCTACTGCACTCTCTCTATATTCAGTTTTGTTTGTTTTTTTCTGACATCATGTAACCATAAAAATTCTTTATTTATGTATACACCTTAGTACTCAGATACACAGATATGAGGGTAGAGACATGATTGTCTTATTCTCTGCTATATTTCAGTCTGATACTGCAGGACATGAAAGAGGAAATCTTTAAATATTTTATAATGAATGAAAAGATGTAGGACATACACATAGCCCTCTTTAGTCTAGAGGCCCTACTGACTTGAAATATGAAATAATTCTGCTCGTTAAATAAATGATTATACGATTTGCCTTAGATTAAAAGCAAAAAAATTATCTTCTGTAAATTGTCTAAATTTTATATTATAAATAAAAGTGAAAATTTATAATATCATATATTTTTGTTAAATTGGTCCTCAGTAGTTTCTTGTGTGTGTGTGTGTGTGTGTGTGTGTGTGTGTCAAAACACCCTAAGCATTTATTTTTTACTCAAAACATAAAAATTATCAGAAAGATGGTACAAGACTGGGCAACGTTTCATTCTGTTATATATAACATTAACATAAGTCAGAGCCGACTCAATGGCAACTAACAACAACAAGCATTTATTTCAAGAGATATTTTAATTTCAGTTATTCAGATAATCATTGTAAGTTTACTTTTCATGTTAATCTGTGGAACTATTTTTAAATTAATATTATAGTTTATTAATTAGATCCTAATAATTTTACTAATTAGAGCTTAGTTTGGATATGTTACTCTTGAGTGTAATATGGTTTTAAAATACTCACTTTTTATTTTTCTCACTCGCTAGCCTTCTTCACCACTCTGTACGGATTAAAAGCAGAGAATATAGCATACCTGTAGTTGGCACAACACATTATTTCATATTTCAGTCAAGTAGTATTAGGGCAATCTTAGTCATTTTCTTTTGCAGAGTGATCAAAAAATCTGTCTAGGAATTAATTGCACTATACTGACAAGTCCAAAGCATAACTTTCTAGTAAAACCTTGTTTAGCACATTAATACTTTTTTAGGGATAGAGGGCATTTGTATAACTATTTATTTTCTAATTTCTCAGCATTTTTTATTATGTCATCTGAAATACTCCAAAGAGAAATGAACACTGTGCTTCTCAGTTTATTCAAAATATTTTTGTATGCCATTTATTAGAATTCAGTGTGAACATATTTATGTGGTATGTTTTGTTCACTCACTATGTTTTGCTTATTTTACTGTGGATATCCTGATCAAAGATTGCTAAATTACTACTGTTTTTAAAAAGGTATCACTTTACTATGATGATACAAAGTGCCTGGTATATTTTGACTATGCATTAAAATTTGGAGGGTCACGCATTTTGCCCATTTTAACCAGTGAAAACACTTTCCAGTTGCTACCTCATAATGTGTTTACTTAAAATCCAGAAATTATGGAAGTGTCCTGCTATTGTCCTTTTACAGGTGAATGACAATATAAAAAACAAGGAACTTCAAATACAGCCATTTTTATTGTTTTTCTTTTTATTAGTGTCTAATATGCTAATTTATTATTAGACTCTTTACTTTTCAAGTTTTTTTTTTTTATTTTGCTATTCTGATTGCAGTTAGGCAAAATATGCTTAAGGATGAACCTAAATGAATTATTTGCATATTTTCCCTAGGTGCAATAAACAATTGCTAAAGTTCTTCACCATAACCTTTCATAAAACTTATTTTTTGCCTACATAAAATCATTACGATTTTCCTTCTCATTAGATGTACAGTTGAGCTTTATCTGTCTGTTGTAAAAGTAGAAGTCTGCCATTACTTAATACATTAAATCCAGAGCACTCCCCCTCAGAGAAAATGGGCCAGAAAACCTTCAAATGGCAAGTGACTTAGGAGTAGTTATTAATGGCAGAAAAGATGAAGTACGCTACTAATAATTGAGAAGAAGACATTTTTTGCCTTTCACTCTCTGTCTTTTTATTTTTGTTATTACCATCTTTGATATGTTGTCAACTAGAAGGCATTCCTCATTGGGAAGAAATATTATATTTATTAAGATTGATTCCTATAACATACAAATATAAATCCCTAGTCCTCCTGCCTGTCCAAGTGACCATCCAAATTCTCAAAAAAAGACAGTCAAATAGAATAACAAAATCTATCTTCGGTCATAGTGCTTTGAAAGACATACTAAGCAATTCAAAGGTGATTCTGGAATATGTGAAAACCTCAAAGATAATATAGTCCAGGAAAAAACAGTTTAAAGATACAGCTAGCCAATCCACCTTTAGAAGATCAATTTTCCCATTACACACTGTAGGTATAACATGATCATTCAGAGCACAACCACATCATTTTGCACAAGAGTAAACTGAGACACAGAGCAACTGACTAATTAGTGTCAAATTAATGTCTAAAATAAAAACTCTCTGATCATAATTAAGGTTTCCACCTTTTGAAGGGTTAAAATTACAATGCATAAAATGTAGGGACACATGAGGTCACTTTAGCCAACGACAGAGAAAATATTCTCATCACCTAATAAATTAGGTATTTATATTTTCAAAAGATAAAATTGTGAGCCTTTGTTGTACAATTATAGTTCCCATTCTTCTTTATTAAGTTTCTAACTTCTGAATCAAAATTATGCACTACCCATTGGACAATAGAAGTATCTCTGGTTTTCATGTGCAACCTCAAGGACAAAATGGCTTAAATAATAAACAATGCAGCATACACTTACTGTTTGAGAATATTAATCTCTTTAATAGCTATGATTCTTTTGTAAAATAAATATTACAGAAGACATCAATTTTCAGTAAAAATCATTTATACTCAACAATCTTGTTACATTTTCTCACTAATATGTTTGTGAGGAAAAAAAGACATCAAGTGGGAATTTGAGTTCTTTAAAACAGCTTTAAAATTCATAAGTAAGACGAAGCAACACTGATAGAAATGATGCAATTTTCTGTGTATGAAATGAAATTGAAGTTCATTACTGTATTGCCTGTGGAATAACACTAATATTTGTAGGCTAAATTCAGTTCATGATACAAATTAAATGATTTCAGAAAGACAGGGACTAAAACTTGGAGGATTATGTGAGTATTTTCATAGGGAAATCCACAGGCAATTGAACATCTACATACAACAGTAAATATGGATGGCAAAAAGATATTTTTATTGTAGAAAAATTCATGTTTTTCCTTCAATCCTGCAGTAATTATTAGAAAAAATACATCCAAAGTGATCTTTTCTTCATCTGATATTAAAAAAAGAAAAAAAAAAAAAATCCAAGAGCAGAAGAAATGAACTTGAGATGGCAAAAACCAAAAGCACTATATCACATAGAAGATGCACAGCTAGAGAAGCTTATGAATTAGAGAAAGAAAAATATTTCTTAATGTAATAGTATGATAAATGTAATTAAAAAAACACAGCAACAAAGAAAACATACATATCACAATTGCACAACTGCTTATTTATTTACCATTATTTCCCTTCCCGGAAAAATGTACTTCGGAAAACAAATTAAAACTTATCAACCATTTAGTAATAATTTTAAAAAGCAAAATGAGATAAGTAAGGAGGTATACCTGAAATTAATATATTAATAAACTGAATTAAAATCTGAAATTATCTCATTAGTGTTTTATCATAAAGCAGCGTCATTAAGTATGGTACATGATGCTTAGTTTGTCAGTGATTTTTAGCTACGAGTTATAATTTTAATAGAAAAAGCTAAAAATGAGTAGGCTTATAAACCACTGATCTAGTTCACTTTCATTATAGTTTCACTGTATATTGGGACAACTCCATGCTTAAGGCATAGTAGCCTCACTTTATATATTTTCTATCACTTTATACCAAGAGACGATCAGCCCAACACTTGGTATCATGCAAAAATGCAGCAATATAAATGGTCCTTTATGTACTCATATGAAAGTTTAGATAATTAGTAAGTTTATATTGTTCTAAAGAGATATTTGTGATCTTAATTACGTACTTGCATAAAGAGAAGTAGACATTTATTGTGAAGATTTTAGGGTTTATGGAAAGTCATATATTACTTCCATGTTTCAGGATTTCACAGTGGACACACACAACACACAATGGAGAATTCCCTTCATGATAGTCATTGTGAAATGTTAGATATGGTCTTCCCAGTATTATATAAATGAATATGTTCTCACTAACATTTAAAATTTAAAAGTGACTACATTTACATTTTTTAAATGATTATCCTCTTTAATATAAATAGTATATACATGTATGTCAATAATTCCTATTATTAAGGAAACTTGGTGGTGTAGTGATTAAGAGATCAGCTGCTAACCGAAAGGCTGGCAGTTTGAAGCCACCAGCTGCTCTGCTGGAGAAAGATATGGCAGTCTGCTGCCATAAATATTACAGCCTTGGAAACCCTAGGGGTAGCTCTGCTCTGACCTGTAGGGTGGCTATGGATCAGAATCAACTCGACAGCAATGGGATTGGGTTATACTATTACTGACAGCTATAAATTCTGAGGGGAAGTATCTTTTCTCGAAAGCAGTATGAAAGTTCCAGTAAATGAAGAATATAACAAAACTATTTCACTTGGGAATCAATTTAATGAAAACAAAGTAGATTAAACTTTGATGTGTTTAACATTTCAGGAAAAATAGATACAATTATACCTTGCTATTCAGGCCAAAAAAGAAAGTAAGTTTCAGTGAACTATCAGCAACTCTGGAATATTTAGCCAAACTATAACATATACCAGAAAATATAATGTTGCCTGTGCCCTTTGATCTTTATTCTGTCCCCGTTTTTCAATAGATAATATTACATTTGTAGTATAGGTCTTGACAATAGCACTCATAAATCAATAGCAGAAATCATATTAATCATGTTCTTGTAATCAGTGGCTATTCAACAAAAATTTCTATCTCATTTTTTGTTGGGAAACAGCTACATTAAGGCTTTGAGATTATTCAAGTTAAAGTGATTGTATTGCCATAATATAAAATCCACTCCATCCACTTGCCACAGCCGTACTAATAAGATTCTATGGAAACGGAAGACTTCTATAATCAGTGTGTCTTCCAGTCAGAAGCTGAACTTTGATGGGGAATGGCTTTATTTTTCACATGATCAGTGCTTCTCTGATTGAAAGTAAAAGAAAGAAAACCTTTGGGTCCACAGCAAATTCCTTCTCCTGGATTTGTTAAGCCAGTGTCTCACCACAAACTGATATCAATAAAATATGCTTGTCTAAAATAACACATTTCTCTTCAAAAATTTAATGTGAAAGTTTAAAAACATTAGTGATAGTTCTGAAGTAATAATTTCAAATCTTCAGGGTTTATTTTTATACGTTTTTGATCATCGGTTTAATGAAAATTTAATTTTGATCTATTAGACTATCTGAAGAAACTGACAGACTAATATTTATAGAAATGTTTCTTTGTCCATCAAGAGTTAATCTAAATGTTTTACTGCACTTTATTTATTTTTGAGACTCCCACTGAAAATAGATGTATCTAATATTGCCGGGAATCCCCTACAGCATTAAAAATCTTTATAGTATTAGTGGCATTGAAACAGTAGGGAACATGAGTATTTACATTTATTCTTCCTATTTGGGTCTGCTTTCTGTATTTGTTCTTTATCTCCCTAAATTGCTCCTTAATAATTTTGAGGATTTATTGTTTTGAGTTGGTAAACACAGATGGGAAAATTGTAATTAAATTTGCAGTGTGAACATTAAAATTAAAACAAATTGCTAAATGCCTTTTTCTATGTTTATCAACACAATCCTTTTCACCAATATACCCTGATAATAGGAAACATGAATAGATAAAATGCAGACAGCAAACAGTAAGACTAGTTACGGCACAGAAATATATTATTTTGTGTTAGCCTAATGGACCTTACATATCATCTGGTACTTTCATATCAATTTATGGGTGAGCAAACCACTTTTGAAATGATAAAGAGATATCCATAATGACAGGAGGTAAAAATTCCCTGATTTCCATTTATTATTCTGTCTGCTATACAACTAACAGTCTGCCATGGAACTAAAAGTCCTCAGCAAAGATAGCTCAGTGGACTCCTTAGCATCTCTAATTCTTTAATAATATTTCTCCATTCTACTTTTGGCTTATTACGCGTAATATAGGCTAATGCTATGTACACTGAAATGTGTGTTTTAAGGAGAAAACCAGGCAGATATGAAATTAAATGTTAGAAAGGCTATAGGAAAACAGAGACTCTGTTTTGATGCTTCTGGGAGTATATACTGGTAGCAAATTAGGATAATTGTTTAGAAATAATAGTGAAATTTGAAATTCTTAAAACCCAGAATTTCCACATGTACCTAGGTATACATGTGCCAAGACGAGCTCGCCAACACTGTAATAGCCAAACATTAGAAACCACCTATGTAATCATCAATAAAAGAATTAATAAACTGTGTTACATTCATACTATAGATAACTATACAAGAATTAACATTAACTCAGTTGTATGAAGGTTGCAAATATATAATGATTAAATAATAATGAAAATTTTAAAAAATTAAAATACTTTGCTATAATTCAAAACTAATTAAAGCAATACCATACATTGTTTTATTATACTCATGTAATCATATAGTGATAAAAGTGTAAGAACATAAAAATCACTCTAAATTCATGAAAATAAAACACACATTGCCATCAAGTCGATTCTTACTCCTAGCAAACTTACAGGACAGACTAGAACTGTCCCATAGGGTTTCCAAGGAACATCTGGTGGATTCAAACTGCTGATCTTTTGGTGAGCAGCCGAGCTCTTAACCACTGTGCCACCAGAGCTCCTTCATGAAAATTATCTAACTAAAAGAATACAGAGAAAAACAATTAACAAAACAAAACAACAACAACAACAACCAAAAAAAAAAAAAAAAAAAAACCAGAGAAACAGAGCCTCAGAGACCTGTGGAACAATATAAACCATACCACTTTATGTGTTAATGTTAATCTTAAAAAGAGAGAGGACAGGAAAAAAAGAAAACACAATATCTGAAAAAATAATAACTGAAAATTTCTCAAATTTGATGAAAAACATTGATCTACATTTTCAAAAGCCTACTAAGCCAAATTACTAAACACATGAAGACATCCACATTTGGATACATCACAGTCAAACTGCTAAAAGTTACAGACATTTAAATAATGAAATCTTAAAAGCAGCAGCAGAAAACTCATCAGGTTGATAGGAGCAACAATATAGTCACCAGCTGACTCTCAATAGAAACAATGTAGGCTAAAAACAGTAGGATGACATATTCAAAGTGCTGAAAGAAAAAACTCTCAACCAATAATTCTACATCGAGCAAAACTAACTTTAGGAATGAAGCTGACTCATGGAGGTGGGGCCAAGACCGCAGAGTAGTCAGACGCCTCCGGTGCACCCTCTTACAACAAAGACTCAAAAAAACAAGTGATTCAATTATATATGGCCATCTGGGAGCCCTGAACATCAAAGGCAGAGTTGAGAAACCAGACAGAGTGGCAGGGGGAGGGAGAGATGTTCAGAAGCAGCAAGGAATTGCCAGACCTGACCCTGCAAGAGCCTGAGCCTTTCAGGCCTGATTAGCTTGGAGGTGAGAGGTAAGGCAAGCAAGCAGCAGTGCTCGGGAGGCACGTTTCCTGCACTGGAAGAGACCCAGCATGAGACAGGCCACATGGCCACCCAGAAACAGTGAGAAACAGCCCTCCACAAAAGATAAGTACTTGCATAAGGCCTACCACATGGACCAAAAACACTCCACTTAGGGAAAAACCTCTTTCCCATTTACCTCCCAGCTCCCTGCTCTGCAATGGGTCCCAGACCGGCTTCAGCAACTGCCAAGTCCACTGGACTGGAAGTAGGATCCCTCACACGCCAGGAGCCATTCTCCTGGCCTTGTAGAGTGAACAAATTAACAAACAGGGGAAAAAATAAACTGCTGACTCCCCTAAGCAAGAAACCCAGAGTAGGCACAGCTCCTTTGCCTAGGCACAGGCATAAGAGATCCACGGACTTTGAGTGCGTATCCGCCTGCATAGACTTGTGTGGGCCCATTTCCACAGTACAGGCCCTCATTACCACAGTACAACAGGGTATATACTGGAAGTCTAACTCTAGCTGTGAAGTGACGGGTTCTTGACATTTGATACTGCTCTGCTCATTAAGCAGGGTCTTCACCTACCCACTTCAAGGGCCTGAGGATGGGTGGCTCCACCCATGCCACCTAGCCACCTGCAATAGGGGCCCGTGAATAAGAGGTTCCCCCCAGTCCTTACAGCTAACAGCATTAGGTGCTCATAGTCCAGCTGCAAAACCCACCCACCTATGCGCCCTAGGGAACAGGGACACACCTTCCTCCCAGACACTCAGGGGCAGCTGTCAGCCCCCTGACTTGCTCAGAGTGTGTCCCCCTACCGCAACCAGATGCCTGAGCTGACACCAATCACCCTTGCCTGTCTAGGACTGTAATCGAGAGCCTACACCACACACTTGGTGGCCATCTACCTGGGCAACTGAGGTGAATCCATACAGGAGGTGTGAGCAGACTCCTGAGCTCACATACCTAGTAACAGATCTAACCACTTGGTGACAGGACATTAGAGCTTCAAAGTTGCCAATAATCAAACTAGCTCATAAGAGCAGCCTATTTGGGTATATCAAAACAAAACAGGAAGCTAGGACACCGTAAGCAAACATAAAATAAATAAATATAATAACTTACTGATGGCTCGGAGACAACAGTCAATATCAAATCACGTAAAGAGGTAATCCATGACGGCTTCAGCAAACTCCCAAAATAAAGGATCTAGAAATTTTCCAGAAGAGGAAAATATCTTGGAATTACCAGAGGCAATTAATATACAGAACTCTTCAAGAAATTAAGCAAAATGCAGAAAATGCAATATGGAGAATTAAAAAGATTAAAGAAGAGCATAATGACAAATTTAACAGGCTGTGAGAATCCATAGAGAGACAGCAATCAGAAATCCAGAAGATTGACAATAAAATTTCAGAATTAGACAACTCAATAGAAAGTCATAGGCACAGAATTGAGGCAATGGAAATCAGAATTAGTGAGACTGAAGATAAAGCACTTGACACCAGCTTATTTGAGGAAAAATCAGATAAAAGGATTAAAAAAAATGAAGAAACCCTAAGAATTATGTGGGAATCAATCAAGAGGAATAAACTACAAGTGATTGGAGTATGAAAACAGGGGGGATAACAGAAAATACTGAGAGAATTCTTGAAGATTTCCTGGCAGAAAACTTCTCTGATATCATGAAAGATGAGAAGATATCTATTCAAGATGCTCATCAAACCCCACATAAGGAACCTCCCCCAAAAAAGCCCCCTAGACATAATCAAACTTGCCAAAACCAAAGATAAAGAGAGAATTTTAAGAGCAGCTAGGGATAAATGAAAAGTCATCTACAAAGGAGAGTCAATAACAATAAGCTTGGACTACTCAGAAGAAGCCATGCAGGCAAGAAGGCAATGCGATGACATATATAAAGCCTGAAGGAAAAAAACTGCCAGCCAAAAATTATATATCCGACAAAACTATGTCTCAAATATGATGGCGAAATTAGGGCATTTCCAGATAAACAGAAGTTTAGAGAATTTGCAAAAACCAAACCAAAATTACAAGAAATACTAAAGGGGGTCCTCTGGTTAGAAAATCAGTAGTATCAGCTAACAACCCAAGACCAAAACACAGGACAGAGCAACCAGATATTAACCCAGATAGGGAAGTCACAAAAGTATATAAAAGCTAAAACACTGAAAAGAGGGACACACGTCAATATGTAAAAGATGACAACATTAAAACAAAAAAGAGGGATTTAAAAACTGTAGACATAGATTTTGCATATAGAGAGGAAATCAAGGTGATATAAAGAAATAAAAGACTGGTATAAACTTAGAAAAATAGGGGTAAATATTAAGGTAACAACAAAGGAAACTAACAATCCTACAAGTCAAAATAAAAATCTAGAAAGATATAAAGACTTAACAAACACAAAATCAACAACGATGAAAAAGATGAAAAGAAAATACATATAGAAAAATGACGCAGCACAGAAAATTAAGTGGAACAAAGAAACTGTGAACAACACACAACAAAAGACATCAAAATGACAGCACTGAAGTCATACCCATCAATAATTATGCTCAATGTAAATGGACTAAATACACCAATAAAGAGACAGAGAGTGGCGGATTGGATAAAAAAACATGATCCGTCTATATGCTGCCTACAAGAGATAAACATTAGACTTAAAGACCCAAACAAACTAAAACTCCAAGAATGGAAACAAATATATCAAGCAAATCAACACTCAAAAAACAGCAGGAGTGGCAATATTAATCTCTAACAAAATAGACTTTAAAGTAAAATCAATCACAAAGGATAAGGAAGGACACTAAATAATGATTAAAGGGTCAATACACCAGGAGAACATAACTATACTAAATATTTACGTACCCAAAGACAGGGCTCCAAAATGCATAAAACAAACCCTAACAGCACTGAAAACAGAGATAGACAGCTCCACAATAGGAGTAGCAGACTTCGACACACCACTTTCGGTGAAGGACAGAACATCCAGAAAGAAGCTCAACAAAGACATGGAAGAGCTAAATGCTACAATCAACCAACTTGATCTCATGGACATATAACAAACACTCCACCCAACAGCAGCCAAGTATACTTTCTTTTCCAACGCACGTGGGACATTCTCCAGAATAGACCACATATTAGGCCATAAAGCAAGCCTTGACAAAATCCAGAGCATCGAAATATTACAAAGCATCTTTTCTGACCATAAAGCCATAAAAGTAGAAATCAACAACAGAAAAAGAAAGGAAAAATATCAAACACATGGACACTGAACAACACCTTGCTCAAAAACTACTGGGTTATAGAAGAAATTAAGGCTGGAATAAAGAAATTCATAGACTCAAATGAGAATGAAAACACATCCTTCCAGAACCTTCGGGACACAGCAAAAGCAGTGCTCAGAGGTCAGTTTATAGTAATAAATGCACACATCCAAAAAGAAGAAAGGGCCCTAATCAAAACATTAACCCTACAACTGGAATAAGTAGAAAGAGAGCAGCAAAAGAAGCCCTCAGGTGCCAGAAGAAAGGAAATAATAAAAATTAGAACAGAATTAAATAAATAGAGAATAGAAAAACAGTTGAAAGAGTTAACAAGACCAAAAGCTGGTCCTTTGAAAAGATCCACAAAATTGATAAACCCTTGGCCCAACTTACAAAAGAAAAACAGGAAAGGAAGCAGGCAACCTGTATAAGAAATGAGATGGGTGATATCACAACAGACCCAACTGAAATTAAAAGAATCGTAAAAGAATACTATGAAAAATTGTACTCTAACAAATTTGAAAACCTAGAGGAAATGGACACATATTTAGAATCTCACTACCTAACTAAACTAACACAGAGGTAGAACAAATAAATAAACCCATAACAAAAGAAGAGATTGAAAAGGTAATTTAAAAACTCCCAACAAAATAAAGTCCTGGCCCGGATGGCTTCACTGGAGAAGTCTACCAAACTTTCAGAGAAGAATTAACACCACTACTACCAAAGGTATTTTAGGGCATAGAAAAGGATGGAATACTCCCAAACTCATTCTATGAAGCCAGCAAAACAGTGATACCAAAACCAGGCAAAGACACCACAAAAAAGGAAAATTGCAGACCAATATCTCTCATGAACATTGAAGCAAAAATCCTCAAAAGAATTCTAGCCAATAGAATTCAGCAACATATCAAAAAAAATAATCTGCCATGATCAAGTGGGATTATACCAGATATGCAGGAATGGTTCAACATTAGAAAAACTATCAATGTAATCCATCACATAAATAAAACAAAAGACAAGAACCACATGATCTTATCAATGGATGCAGAAAAGGCATTTGACAAAGTCCAACATTCATTCATGATAAAAACTCTCAGCAAAATAGGAATAGAAGGGAAATTCCTCAGTATAATTAAGGGCATTTATACAAAGCCAACAGCCAACATCATTCTAAATGGAGAGACTTTGAGAGCATTCCCCTTGAGAAGGGGAACCAGACAAGGATGCCCTTTATCACCACTCTTATTCAACATTGTGCTGGAGGTTCTAGCCAGAGAAATTAGGCTAGAAAAAGAAATAAAGTGCATCCAAATTGGTAGAGAAGAAGTCAAAGTATCTCTATTTGCAGATGATATGACTTTATACACAGAAAACCCCAAAGAATCCACAAGAAAACTACAGGAACTAATAGAAGATTTCAGCAAAGTTTCCAGATACAAGATAAACATACAAATTCAGTTGGATTCCTTTACACTAACAAAGAGAACCTCGAAGAGGAAATCTCCAAATCAATACCATTTACAATAGCCCCCAAGAAAATAAAATACTTAGGAATCAATTTAACCAGAGACGTAATAAATCTGTACAATGAAGACTACAAGACACTACTGCAAGAAACCAAAAGAGCCCTGCATAAGTGGAAAAACATACCTTCCTCATGGATAGGTATACTCAACATTGTGAAAATGTCAGTTCTACCCAAAGTGATGTACAGGTACAATGCAATCTCAATCCAAATCCCACCGCAATTTTTTAATGAGATGGAGAAACAAATCAACAACTTCATATGGAAAGGAAAGAGGCCCCAAATCAGTAAAGCATTACTCACGAAGAAGAATAAAGTGAGAGGCCTCACACTACCTGATTTTAGAATTTATTATACTGCCATGGTAGGCAAAACAGCCTGGTACTGGTACAACAACAGATACATAGACCAATGGAACAGAATTGAGAATCCAGACATAAATTCATCCACCTATGAGCAGTTGATATTTGACAAAGGCCCAAGGTCCATTAACTGGGGAAAAGACAGTCTCTTTAATAAATGGTGCTGGCAGAACTGGATATCCATCTGCAAAAAACTGAAATAAGACCCATACCTCACACCGTGCACAAAAGCTAACTCAAATTGGATCAAAGACTTAAATATAAAGTTGAAAATGATACAGATCATGGAAGAAAAAATAGGGACAACACTAGGAGCCCTAATACATGGCATAACTTGTACAAGGAAAGGTCATGGAAGCTCCATAGACACATCCAAACTCCCTGAGGGACTGAAATGCTGGGTGAAGGGCTGTGAGAACCATGGTCTCGGGGAACATCTAGCTCAATTGGCATGACACAGCTTATAAAGACAATGCTCTACATTCTACCTTGGTGAGTAGCATTTGGGGTCTTAAAAGCCTGTGAGCAGCCATCTAAGATACTCCACTGGTCTCATCCCTTCGTGAGCAAGGGAGAATGAAGAGAACAGGATACAAGGAAAAATCAGTCCAAACGACTAATTGTCCACAGCTACCAAGGCCTCCACCAGACTGAGTCCAGTACAGCTAGATGGTGCTTAGCGACCACCACTGACTGCTCCGACCGGGATCACAACAGAGGGTTCTGGACAGAGCTGGAGAAGAATGTAGAACACAATTCTAACACACACACAAAAAAAAATACCAGATTTACCTGCCTAAAAGAGACTGGAGAAACCCTGAGAGTATGGCCCCCAGACACCCTTTTAACTCACTTCCAAGGTTCACCATTCAGTAGGGGATTGGACAGCCTCATAAAACATAATGGGACTAATGACGGCAACATGTGTACTAACTGTGTAATGAGAAACTATTTTGTTCTGTAAACCTTCATCTAAAATGAGAATAGCAGCACAAAGAGTGTAGTTGATGTCACTAAACTGTGCATGCAGAAATTTTTGACATGGTGTATCTTTGGCTATGTATATTTTCACCAAAAAAAAAAAAAGTTTGAGAAGGGAGAGGGTTGACATGTTGTGGGGTTGTTAACGAATGTTATAAAACAATATGTGTACTACGGTTTAATAAGAAACTATTTGTTCTGTAAACCTTCACCTGAAGTACAATAAAAATAAAATTAAAAAATACAAAATTATAAATGCTGGAGAGGTTGTGGAGAGACTGAAACACTTATACACTGTTGGTGGGAATGTAAAATGTTACAAACACTTTGGAAATCTATTTGGCACTTCCTTAAATAGCTAGAAATAGAAATACCATATGATCCAGCTATCTCACTCCTTGGAATATATCCAGGAAAAATAAGAGCCATCACAGGAATAGATATATACACACTCGTTCATTGTGCCACTGTACACAATAGCAAAAAGATGGAAACAACCTAGATGCCCATCAACTGAAGAATGGATAAACAAATTATGGTATATTCACACAATGGAATACTACGCAATGATAAAGAACAACAATGAAGCCATGAAACATCTTATAACATGGAGGAATCTGGAGGTCATTATACTGAGTGAACTTAGTCAGTCACAGAAGGACAAATATTGTATAAGACCACTATTATAAGAACTCAAGAAAAGATTTAAACACTGAAGAAAACATTCTTTGATGGTTACGAGGTTGGGAAGGGAGTGTGAGAGTTATTTACTAACTAGATAGTAGATAAAAATTATCGTAGGTGAAGGCAAGGACCACACACACTACAGGGGAAGTCAGCACAACTGGACTAAACCAAAGTTAGGAAGTTTCCTGAATACAATCAAACACTTTGAGGGACACAGTAGCAGGGGTAGGGATCTGGGGACCATGCTTTCAGGGGACATCTAGGTCAAATGGCATAACAAAGCTTATTAAAAAAATGTTCTGCACCCTACTTTGGTGAGTGGCGTCTGGGGTCTTAAAAGCTTCCAAGAGGCCATCTAAGATGCATCAATTGGTCCCAACCACCTGGAGTAAAGGTGAATGAAGAACACCAAAGACACAAGGAAAGTAGTAGCCCAAGAGACAGAAAGGACCACATAAACCAGAGACTTCATCAGCCTGAGACCAGAAGTACTAGATGGTGCCCGGCTACCACCAATGACCGCCCTGACAGAGAACACAACAGAGAGTCCCGGATGGAGCAGGTGAAAGGTGGGGTGCAGAACTCAAATTCTAGTAAGAAGACCAGACTTAATGGTTTGACTGAGACTGGAGGAACCCTGGAAAGCATGGCCCCTGGATCTCTATCATCCCAGAATGAAAACAATTTCCAAGGCCAACTCTTCAGACAGGGATTGGACTGGACTGTGGGACATAAAGTGATACTCGTGAAGAGTGTGGCTCTTAGCTCAAGTAGATACAAGAGACTAAATTGGCAGCTTCTGTCTGGAGTTGAGATGGGAAGGCAGAGAGGGTTAGGAGCTGGTTGAATGGACATGGGGAATCAGGGGTGGAAAGAAGGAGTGTGCTGTCACAGTATGAGGAGAGCAATTAGAGTCACATAACAATGTCTGTATAAATTTTTGTACGGGAACCAAAAAAAAAAGAAAGAATGAAGGCGACTCTAAACTCAACAATGAAATATAAAAAATCCAATTAGAAAATAGTAGAGGTATTTTGTTAGGGGACCTTAAAAAAACATCTAATTAATTAGTATTCCACCAGTTATCCGGCCACTCCCCATCACCTCCCCACTATGTCACACACTTCCTTTAAGTTGTTTTGCAGGCTCTCTGGAGAATTCCTGATGGATCTGGATCTAACCGGCTTAAGGAGGTAAGACGTGCAGAACAGACAAGGGTGACTGACAGACGACTTCGAACCCCCCAAGCAGCTTCAATAGCATGGGAAAACTCAGGTCAAGGAACGAAAAGAGTCATGTCAAAGACCCAAATTCACCGGACATACATCATCTGCAGTAGCCGAACCTATTTCAAAAGTGAATAGTCTGTTTGCCGCTTCTGTGCCAAGTCTCAGCCCTACCCTGTAATAAATAATCAATCAAAACTATGAATGTGTATAACTTCCTGATCCTGCCCACCTGCCTTCCTCCACCTCATATGAATATGTATAGTTCCCCAAATCTATAAAATGTAAATGCTTCCTCAAATTGAGGAACTCAATCTGAGGTCGATACCTCTGAGTTCCCACTTGCTAGCCTGAAAAATAAACTCTTTCTTCCTCTCAAAACCTGTGTCAGGAGATTGACTCCTTGCACGGTGGGCACGGACCCATTGTTCCATTTTCAATTTCACCAAAGAGGATACACAGACAGCAAAAAAGCATATGAAAACATGTCGAACATCCGTAGCTATCAGAGAAGTTCCAGTTTAAACCTCAACAGATATGACTATACAACTCTCTGAAATGACTATAAATAAACAGATAAAATATTGTGACATCAAATTTGTTGTGGTATGGAGGTGTAGTAACTAGATCACTCACACCTTGCTGGTGAGAACATAAAATGGTACAGCTACTCTGGAAAATCGTTGGGAAGTTTCTTACAAAATTAAACAGTGTAATTATCATACAACACAGCAGTTTCACTTTTGGACATTTATCCCAGGTAAACAAAAACTTACACTCACACAAAAATCTATATGCAAATGTCCACAGCAGTGTTATTTGTAATAGTCAAAAACTGATAACAGCATAGATGTTTTTCAACAGGTGAATGGTTAAACAAACTACAGTACATCCATACCATGGATTACGACTCAGCAATAAAAAGAAATGAACTATAGATACGTGCAACAACTTGAATAAAATCTAAACGGAATTACTTTGAGTTAAAAAAAAAACTATAACAGTTAAATGCTATATGATGCCATTTATGTAATATTTTTGAAATAACAGAATTTTAGAAATGTAGAACAGCTTAGTGGTTGCCAGGGTTAGGGATGGGAGGACAGGGAGACAGAGAAGATATAAGTGTGGTTGTAAAAGGGTGACATTAGAGATCCTTTTGGCATTGGCACTGTTCACTATCATATAGGGGTGAATAAGCCTGCACAGGTGATACAATTGTTATCGATCTTCACAAACACACACACACACAAGTACAACTAAAACTCAAGAAACTTAAACAGGATCAGTGAATGATATCAATGGCAATATTCTGGTTGTGATATTACACTGTCGTAGAATATCAGTGTAAAATATAATTGGTGGAAAACTTGGCAAAATGTACAAGAGATGTCTGTCTCTGTGATATTTCTAAAACTGTATGCTAGTCTACAATTACCTCAATTAAGTGTTTCAACTCCTCTCGAGGTTTAGTAAAATAATATTAAAAATGTAGTCTTATCTCTAGTGAGACAGCTTCTTAAGGTACTTCCATATTAAATCTTCCCTCATCTTTTAAAACTCCTCTTTACTTAGAGGTGAAACCTTGGGTGGTACAAATGGATACTGCCCTCGGCTGCTAACAAAAATATTGGAGGCTCTCATCCACTCAGAATGCCTCAGAAGAAAGGCCTGGTGATCTACTTCCAAAAATAGAAAGCCCTATGGAGCACAGTTACCATTGGGAGGTACTGAGTCCAACATCAGCTTCCCTAAGGATTTGGCTTTTTTTTTCTCCAAATTACAACACCATTCTCCACCGGGTGCTGCAACTCTCCACATTCCCCAGTGTCCTCAGGTGCACAGCAACTGGCTTTCCCAAACCATCATAAACAACAAACTCTGCTTGAAACAGTTTGTTTTTATCCCTCTGCAAAGGATGTTTTTCATGTGCATGATGTCCCTCCCCTGGGATTTAAACCATGCACCTCCCCAGCCAAGAAGAGAACAGACGGAAGGGGAGAAAGGGAATCGAGTGAGAGGGGAGAAGAGAAGCCAGAAGGAATGGTTACACAGTTCATGTCAACATGAACAAGTCAGATTTATCTGACTTCCAAGCTCATGGTTTAAAATACTACACCATGATGCCCCCCAAAGTAAAAGAAAGAAGTTATAGGAAAGGGTGACATTAGAGATCCTTTTGGTATTAGCACTGTTCAGTTTCAGTATCTTTAGGCAAACTAATGAATGGAGTAAGTGAAGTCTGTCTCTGGTATTCGTACAAAGGCACAGCAATATTTTTAATTCACAAAGTTCTATCCATCCTTCATATTTGTTTTCCTTATCTTTGAATGAAACGTGAAAGTAATGCCTCCAAAGTATTTCCTATGAAACTAGAGTCCCACAACGTATTTCATGGACAAGAAGAGGCTTGTTTATCCAGACAACTATGGAGCTCTTCCTAGTTTCTCTCTTTTCAAGATATTCAAGACTTGAGAACTCTATGCTCATCTCTATATTAACAGCATGGAGGAGCTATACAGTAAATTATCCTATTTAGTTGTATATAATGTAATAGTTTCCATACTTGTATTAACAGAGTACTCTTTTATTCCTAACATATATTAGAATTCAGCTGAACATTCCACCAAATATATTTTGGGAAATTATAAGTAAGGGTATCAGCTGCTAATTGCTTAAGTAGTAGCCACTTCCTGGAATACCAAATGATAATGGCTTAAATTATGTCTCCTCCTCTGTATAACTGATATTATGTTTTCAGTTTACATATCTGTATCTCCCAACGAGTTCTATGTGCTTCAGTGTCAAAGAAACATACCTTCAGTTGTGTGCGCAACCCCAATGTTTCAAATAATTTCTGAAGACCTTTTTATTTAACACATATTTATTCATTGTATGTAATAAGAATGAAGGGAGGAAGAAACGAATGAATGAACAAAAATGCCAAGAGCGAATTACTTTACTGTCTGTGGCAGTCTGTGGTACGCTGACATCTACTGCAGGGGAAGAGAAGGAAATTTTGGGTGGCAGTCATTTCTCCCTCTCTTTTCTAAAAACAATTTAGTTAAAGAACACTTGGCATGTCAACACTGAAATGTTGCCAGGCTTTTGCTCTGGCCACTATTTTTGTTTCCATCTGTCAATAATAACCTCCTCCAGGAGAATGGCACAGAAAGAAAGAGAAGGTTAAACTCAATTCCGCCAAATGTTAAGAGTTGGCAGCTCCCAGAAAGGATCTGTAGTGGAAAAAATTAAACGTAGTGGAAAAGGGGATTCTTGAACTGTGGATTTCATTTATCTGTGTATTTCTGTTCTTAACTATCACTGATAAGCGACAGTTGGCAAGTCCAGACAGGTCTCAAAAGATTATTAAAATTGTATTAAGTAGTCAAAACATAATATTTAAAAGCTTCAATGATTTATATAAATAAAAGCATGGCTAATATGCGATATTAAGCCGTGCTCTAACCAGGTGTGTTCACTTGCTTTATGTAAAACAGGATATTCAAGTTATATAACAGTATCTGAAATTCTTATCATGTCAGGGAACAAGATATATAATTAACTGGGCTAAATGCAAAGTACAAACACTAATATGCATATTCTCTTTCATTTACCCCCAAAATTGAAGAATATGAACCTAATGATTCCAGTTCACATAACTGTGAATTCATTTCTTAGAAAAGAGCCCCTTGGCCCATATGAAGAAGGTAAGTCAGAAGACTAAATAATAAAGTTATTGTTATATATATCTCATAAGAAGTAGCGTCTCTTTAATTTTGTGATAAAACTTAATCATAACTCTTTTTAAAAGAACAAAAATTATAAACAAACAACCAGAAATTACTCCAAAATGCAACCAAACATATGCTTTTTGGAAAATATTAAAATCCAGAAAACACTTTAATAGGTCTTAGTATGTATAATTAAATGATTGCTTTGATTGAAGACCTGTGTGTACTACTAATTCATTGATTTTTCACAAGAATTTAGAGCCATATTTTCAAGCTGACAGTCTTGTCACAACATCAAGGCATGCACACTTTCTTAATAATCTTTCCTTAAGTAGTTAATTTTCAGATTTATACAATCTTATTACTGACAGAATTCATTCCTGTAACAATTTTTACAGAGCAAATAATATGTTCCAAATGTGCTGGCTTCTATTTTTTCTCATATTCACTGATAACATATACTCCTAAATTCATTAAAAGATAATTATGTTTATAATTCTGACAAATTACCATATTGAAACATTCCACTTATAATTAAATAGAGATAACAAATGAGCAAAACACACACTTGTCCTAGTTGCAGAAGTCTGACGCATAGGCCCATAACCGAGTAAACTAAGCACGTTGACAACTTCCTGGCAGCATGTGTGTGTACACTGTGGATAACACCTTATTTCCCAGGCATTCACAGACTTCTATTGTAAGCGTTTACCATCTTATGCATAACTAGAAAACTCCTTCTTTAATAGAGTCTACAAGTTATATTTGAGAAATTAAGATTCTTCAGATTTTCATAAACCACTATTGGAAAGGTGATACAGATGATATAGATATAGTTATTGCTGTAGCTAGAGATATATAGATAGAGATATTTCCCAACACACTAACTATAAATCTCAGTGACTAAGTCTTTTTGTTGTTGTTGCTTAATCTGAACTACTTTTCTCAGAAGAAGAACATTAAAAAGGGGCCTTAGTATTTGAGAACAGATTATAAAAACTATAAAAATTATAATGATATAAGAACAGAATATAAAATTTTATTCAACTTAGTTCAGTAACTATAAAGAATATATAACTATAGAAACTGCATACTGGTATTAAAAACCCATTGCTGTCAAGTCAATTCCAACGTATAGTGACCCTATAGGACAGAATAGAACTGCTCTATAGAATTTCCAAGGAGTGGTTGGTAGATTCGAATTGCTGACCTTTTGGTTAGCAGCCGAGCTCTTAACCACTGTACCACCAGGGCTCCAGTTAGATAAATGAATTTGATTTATGCTGCATGGTTTTGAAAATATATCTCTAAATGAAAAATGAGTAATGACTGGGGTAGTACATATTTTTTTCTCTTTAAACCACCTTAACTCATTTTTTTTCCTCAACCAGAATACTTTAAGGCTGACATAATTAAACACTGAGCAAGAGATAGACTGAGGGAGTCTCATTAATATATATGGGCTAGGTTTTCTAAGATAAGTATCTATGTGCACAGAATTCCCATTCAATTTAATGGAGTCATGCTTACATAAAGATGTATACACTTCCAGAAAACATTAGTGCAATACTTCTATATATAAAACCTACTGTTTTTCTCTTTTTCTTTTTCTTTCTTTCTAAAATATTTATTCATACTAGTATCCTTTCAATTTTCCATTTTAATTGATACTATTGTAAAGTTCCTACTTTCTTTTCTTCCTATGCTCAATTTAGATTGCCCAGAAAAGAGGTTTCCAAACATTGGTTTAATCATCAATAGTATCATAACTACATTTGGTGGTTTTAAAAAATATAGATTTTGTGATCTATCCCAGACCAACAAAATCCTAGGACCTAGGAATATGTATTTTAATAACATATAATAATTGTCTAAAACTAATTGAGAACTGAAAATGTGCCTAGAACTCTCCTCAGCACTTCACACATATCAAAACACCCTACCCTCATCACAGTCCAGTTAGGAAGATACCATTATTCACATGGCAAAACTCAGAAAGACTAGGAAAGCTAATGACTTGTGGAGGTAACATTTTAGCAATATTACTTTAGCATCCTGCCCCTTGACCTCTTGCCACATATGCTGCCTCTCTTGGGTGAATCCCATGTCTAGACAGATTTCTATAAAAATGTCTTCACAAAGTAATCCAACAAATGTGGATGACTACAGTACAATGAAACATTGATATTTGTTGTGTGCCTGTTTCTCAAACGAAACCAAAAGCTCTCAGAGAAAACGAGAAGCACCATATTCATATTTTGGACCCTTCTGCAAAATAACTTGAGTTTTCAGTAAATATCTTCTGATTTGATTATTCTTTTCAAATCCTCCAAGTAGAAATTTACCAAAATCATCTGCACTAAGGAAACATTATATACCAAATCTTCCTTCCATTCTACAACCTATTTTTCTAGCATCTGACCTAAATGCTTTCTCTTACATTTCAAGCCAATTTCTTAAGTCTTAACTCAGTTTTTATAAGAAACAACTCAGATCTTCATTAGCTCTACTTTTATTTTTTAACTTCAGGGTTTTTGAACATATTATAATTCCAAAATATGACTATTTGAGATTGCCTCTACCCAACATTCTAGAAAGCTAAATGCAATGGGAAAAACTACTCCTCTACTTATCATGAGGCCCAGGTTTCAGACATGGAAATACACAGAGAGAAGTTGAATTGTATTGAAGAAAACATGTTTCCATGCCCTCAAGTTAAAATCTATATACACACTGTTCTTTTAAGTATATTTAAAAACGAATTAGTACAATGTTCCTTCGAGATACTGGAATCCACTCAGACTTTCTTCTGTGAGCAAATGACCACTATTCTTTAGTTTGCTTACAGGGATATAGGTTACATTTAAATTTTTTTTTTTTTTTTTCCTTTTTAACTTTATGTAACTACTCTTTTTTAGGGTCGTTACGCGCTGTAATAGACTCGACACCAACTGGTTTGGGTTTTTTTTCTTCTTACTCTCTTTTTAGTGTTTATATTTTATGTCAGTTATAAATTACAGGCAATCATTTGAAGTATTTTATCTGTGGGTGGATGTAATCTCTTCTTATAAGAAGATAATTTTAAAATAATTCAATTCTTGAAAGGTTATATGTACATTGATTTGAAATGAAAGCAAACTTTGGTCTTGGCTAGAGTTTTGTTCCGTTAAGGGTATGGCAAAAGAGAAAAAAAATTAAGATTGCAGCAAAGAAAGGGTTAAAGAAGTGTGCTTTAAAAGTGACTCAGGAGCCTTCTGGCAAAATGGTGCTCTAGGCAGAAGCACCACGCTGTCCCTCCACAGCAAAGATCCGAAAAACTAAGTCAAACAGAGAAAACAACAATCCTGAAACCCTAAAACATCAAACAAAGAAATAAAGAACTCAGCCAAGCACCGAATGGAGTAAGAAAACTGACAGAGAATGGAGAGCAAGGAGAGATTCATGCAGAGGTCCCCTATCAGCTAACACAGCATGGAACCACCAAACTGGACTCCTATCGGACAACAGCAAACAGGGGGTACAAGAAAGCAGCTTCACGGAGCTTCCAGCGGGAGACAAAACAACCAGTAATTTGCGACATATGCTTTCCCACCCCCACCTTTCTTCACCCCCACTTGACCTCCTCTGCTTCCCGTGGCCACAATCTCTCATCCAGGAAGCACCGGCTGCTTCAATTCCACCCACCCGAACGGGCCGGCTCTCTGAGTGGCATTTGCTGGCTGCTGGTGTTGCTTTTCTCTGCTTCTTTTGATTTCTTCCTTACCTCTAAACCCCGCCCCCTCCTTTCACTAAAATGCCTGACTCCGTGCGCCATCTTTGCTTCTTCCTTAGGGGCTGCGGAGTTCCATTCGAGTGTGGAGCTGCTTCCCGGTCAAGGCTCCCACACTGGTGGGATCCCAGGGCTTTTATTCGTTTCTTTGTTTTGAATTGTTTGTTTATTTTCTTTTCCTTTTCTTGAGTTAGGAGACCATTCTGGCCAGGCGGTGCTACATGGCTTGGAAACTGCCCCCTCGGCTTGCACAGACGTGCAGAGGGATCCCTGGGTGCATTTCTTTTTTCGCTGTGTTTTTCTTTTTTTTCTGTTTTTTGGGGGGCTTTTCTTGTTCTTTTTTTTTTTTTTTTTTTTTGTTTCTTTTCCCTCTTTTTCCTTTTATGTCTTTCTGCATTACTCAGTTTCTCGTCTCTCTATATCTTCCTTCTCTTTCTGTTCCCAGAATACCTGCCGTTGTATACCTCTAAGCCTTCTAGCCAGGCTGTACTGCAACACCTGAGAACAATTTCCCCAGACCCCACAGCTGCACTGGTGGGATCCCTGGGAACTTTGCTGTTCTTTTCCCTTCCCGATTTTTATTTATTCATTGTTTTCTTTTCTTTTCTTTTTTTCTTCCTCTTCCCTTTTTTGTTTTTCTCGCTTTTATAGTCTCTCATCTCTCCACTCCAATGGCAACCTCCCCTAGCATTCTTTTTTGTTTGTTTGTATGTTTTTGGCTCCTGTTCCTCTCTGCTCTCTCCCATATCCATGTTAGCTCCACACATAACAATCTCCCTGCTACTTCCTGCCTACCTGCACTGTGCACTTAACATCACACCACTAAGCAGCACAGGCACGGCCTACTGGAACGTGCCCTGCAGTGATTACCGACCCGCCCTGGTGGCTTTAGTAAGTGCCACAGACAAGCCATCCCAGTAACTCCTCTTGAGCTAGACCTGCCCTGCTGTACCATATCTGAGTGACCAACCCTGCCAATTTGAGAAGGAGGGAAAAAGTATAGTGCCCACAGACGAGCAAACAACAAAGAACACACAGCCCGGCTGCTCAGACGTAGCCAAATTAACAAAAAAAAAAAAAAAAAAAAAAAAAAAAGGGACGAAACAAACAAATCTACAATCAACAAATGAGAAAAATAAATAATGAATACACCGAAGACAACAGACACTATCAAAACATTTACAAAAACAGGACAAGATGGTTCCAGTAGGCATCCAAAATAAAACACCAGATGACTTTCCCATGGAAGAAAATGCACTAGAATTACCTGATATGGCATTCAAATCTCTAATACTCAGAATTCTCCAAGAGCTGAAGCAAAAAGCAGGCACAAATGAGAAAAAAATAGACAAATTCATGGAAAATACACACAAAAAATTGGAAGACTTCAGGAAAATAATGCAGGATCAAAATGCCAAAATAAATTCACAACTAAAAATTATACAAAGACAACAATTAGAAATCCAAAAGATAAACAATAAGATTTCAGAAGTGGACAGTGTCATAGAAGGGCAGAGAAGCACATCTGAAACTGCGGAAGAAGGGATCAGTGGAACAGAAGACAAACACGTGGATACAACTCTGTTTGAGGAAAACTCACAAAAAGAACAAAGAAAAATGAAGAGACCCTGAAAGTTATGTGGGATACAATCAAAAGAAAAAATTTGTGAGTGACTGGAGTTCCAGAACAGGGGGAGAAAACAGAAAACACAGAGAGGATCATTGAAGAACTGCTGACAGAAAACTTCCCTAATATCATGAAAGATGAAAAGCTGGCCATCCAAGAAGCTCAACGAACCCCATATAGGATAGATCCTAAAAGAAAATCACCAAGGCATATCATAATCACACTTGCCAAAACCAAAAACAAACAAAGAATCCTGAGAGCAGCTCATGAACATGAAGAAGTCACATACAGAGAAAAAACAATAAGACTAAGCTCAGATTATTTAGCAGAAACCATGCAGGCAAGAAGGCAATAGCATGACATATACAAAATCTTGAAATAAAAAAATTGCCAGCTAAGAATAATATATCCTGCAAACTCTCATTCAGATATGATGGTGAAATAAGGTCATTTCCAGACAAACAGAAATTAAGGGAATATGTAAAAGCCAAACCAAAATTACAAGAATTATTAAAGGGAGTTCTTTGATCTGATAACAAACAACTTCAGCTCACAGGCAGAATCTAGGACACAGGATCATACCAGCCAGATAGCAATCTCAGAAATGAACTCTCAAGGAGTATCCAAAACAAAAAAAAATACAACAGGGAATGAGAGCAGTTAATCAGTAAATGAGAACAACATCAAAACAATAAAAGAGGGAATAAACAGCATAGGTATAGAAACTTCTAATGGAGAGTAAGGCAAGGCGATACCAAGTAATAATAGACTGCTTCAAACTTAGAAAAATAAGGGTAAAATTCATGGTAACCAAAAAGAAAGTGAACAAACATACTCATAAAAATAAAGAGGAAAAAATCTCAGCAAAAACAAAACGTACAAAAACAAAAGAAATGAAAAAACATCAACAAACAAAACTAACTCAGCAAAAGAGGGTAGGAAGAACAAAAAAAAAGGACTACACAATGACAGCAACAAAACCACATCTATCAATAATTACACTGAATGTAAATGGACTCAATGCACCCATAAAGAGATGGAGAGTGACAAAATGGATAAGAAAACGGGATACATCAATATGCTGTCTACAAGAGACACACCTTAGAAACAAAGATGTGAATTTATTAAAAGTCAAAGGTTGGAAAAAAATATATCAAGCTAACAACTACCAAAAAAGAACAGGAGTGGCAATTCTAATCTCAGATAAAATAGACTCTAAAGCAAAATCCACCAAGAAAGACAAAGACGGACACTATAAAATGATTAAGGGGACAATCCATCATGAAGACATAACCATAATAAACAACTACGCACCCAATGACAGGACTCCAAAGTACATAAAGCAAACTCTAACAACACTGAAAAGAGAAATTGACAGTTCCACAATAATAGTAGAAGACTTCAACACACCACTCTCAGTAAAGGACGGAACAACTAAGAAGAAACTCAGCAAAGATACAGAAGAGCTAAAGGGCACAATCAGCCAACTTGACCTCATAGACATATATAGAACACTCCATCCAACAGCTATAGAGTACACATTCTTTTCCAATGCACACAGAACGTTCTCCAGAATAGACCACATCTTAGGCCACAGAGCAATCCTCAAAAAGATCCAAAACACTGAGATAATTCAAAGTATCTTCTCTGACCACAATGCCATCAAGGTAGAAATTAACAATAGAAAGAACAAGGAAAAAAAATCAATTACATGAAAACTGAATAATACCCTGCTTACCCATCACTGGGTAATAGAAGAAATCAGAGATGGAAACAAAAAATTCCTAGAATCAAATGAGAATGAAAACACATCATACCAAAACCTTTGGGACACAGCAAAGGCAGTCCTCAGAGGACAATTTATAGCAATAGATGCAAAAGAAGAAAGGGATAAAATCAAAACATTAAATACAGAACTCAAACAAATAGAAAGAGAGCAGCAAAAAAAAAGAGGCCACAGCCACCAGAAAAAAGGAAATAATAAAGATCAGAGGAGAAATAATTGAAATACAGAACAGAAAAACAATAGAAAGAATCAACAAAACCAAAAGTTGGTTCTTTGAAAGAATCAACAAAATCGACAAACCACTGGCCAGACTGACAAAAGAAAAACAGGAGAGGACACAAATAGCCCAAATAAGAAATGAAATGGGGGACATAACAACAGACCCAACTGAAATAAAAAGGATTATAACAGAATATTATGAAAAACTATACTCCAACAAATTTGAAAACCTAGAGGAAATGGATACATTTCTAGAAACACACGGCCTACCCAAACTACAAGAAAGTGATGTTGAAAATCTGAACAGACCCATAACAAGAGAAGAGATTGAAAAGCTAATAAAAAAACTCCTAACCAAAAAAAGCCCTGGCCCAGATGGCTTCACTGGAGAATTCTACAAAACATTTACATAAGAGCTTGTACCAGTAATACTGAAGCTATTTCAGAGCATAGAAAAGGAAGCAACACTTCCAAATTCATTCTATGAAGCCAGCATAACGCTGCTACCAAAATCAGGCAAAGACGTCTCAAAAAAAGAAAATTACAGACCAATATCTCTCATGAATACAGATGCAAAAATTCTGAACAAAATTCTAGCCAATAGAATTCAGCATCGTAGCATAAAAATAATACACCATGACCAAGTAGGATTCATACCAGGTATGCAAGCATGGTTCAGCATTAGAAAATCAATCAACATAATCCACCACATAAATAAAAGGAAAGAAAAGAATCACATCATCATCTCAACTGATGCAGAAAACACATTTAACAAAGTCCAAACACCCATTCCTGATAAAAACTCTCAATAAAATAGGTATAGAAGGGAAATTTCTCAACATAATAAAGGGCATCTATGCAAAACCAACAGCCAACATCATTCTTAACGGAGAGAGGCTGAAAACATTCCCCTTGAAAACAGGAACAAGACAAGGATGCCCCTTATGACCACTCCTAGTTAACATTGTGCTGGAAGTTCTAGCTAGAGCAATAAGGCAAGAAAAAGAAATAAAGGGCATCCAAACTGGTAATGAAGATGTTAAACTGTCCCTGTTTGTGGATGACATGATACTATACATAGAAAACCCTAAAGACTCCATGAGAAATCTACTGGAACTAATAGAAAGATTCATCAGAGTAGCAGGATACAAGATAAATATTCAAAAATCAGTGGATTCCTATACACCAGTAAGGAGAACGATGAAAAGGAAATCAGGAAAAAAAGACCATTTATAATAGCCCCTAAAAGGATAAAATACTTAGGAATAAATCTAACCAGGGGTGTAAAAGATCTATACAAAGAAAACTACAAAACACTACTATAAGAAACCCAAAGGGATATTCATTAATGGAAAAACATACGATGCTCATGGATAGGTAGACTCAACATTGTGAAAATGACAACTCTACCCAAAGCAATTTACAAATACAACGCAATCCCAATCCAAATACCAACAACATTCTTCAAAGAGATGGAAAAACTAATCATTAACTTTATATAGAAAGGGAAGAAGCCCCGAATAAGTAAAGCACTACTGAAGAAGAAGAAGAAAGTTGGAGAACTCACACTACCTGACTTCAGAACCTACTATACAGCTACAGTAGTCAAAACAGCCCAGTAGTGGGACAAAGACAGATACATTGACCAATGGAACAGAATTTAGAACCTAGATGTAAATCCATCCACCTACGGTCACCTGATCTTCGACAAGGCCCCAAATTCCATCAAATGGGGGAAAAGACATCTTTTTAACAAATGGTACTGGCAAAACTGGATATCCATCTGCAAAAAAAAAGAAACAGGACCCATACCTCATGCCATATACAAAAGTACTTCAAAATGGATCAAAGACCTGAATATAAAGCCTAAAACTATAAAGGTCATGGAAAAGAAAATAGGACCAACACGACAGGCCTTAATACATGGCATTAACAGGATACAAATCATAACCATCAATGCACAAACTCCAAAAGATAAGCAAGATAACTGGGATCTTCTAAAAATCAAACACCTATGCTCTTCAAAAGACTTCACCAAAAGAGTAAAAAGAGAACCTACAGACTGGGAAAAAATTTGTGGACCGTACAAGTCAGACAAAGGTCTAATCTCCATAATCTACAAGAAAATCCAACACCTCTATAACAAAAAGACAAATAATCCTATTAAAAAATGGGAAAAGGAAATCAACAGACATTTCACCAAACAAGACATTCAAATGGCCAACAGACACATGAGGAAATGCTCACAATCACTAGCCATTAGAGAAACGCAAATTAAAAGCACAATGAGATACCATCTCACCCGGCATTACTGGCACGAATCAAAAACACTGGAAATAACAAATGTTGGAGGGGCTACGGGGAGTTCGGAACTGTTATGCACTGCTGGTGGGAATGCAAAATGATACAACCATTTTGGAAAATGATATGGTGCTTTCTCAGAAAGCTAGAAATAGACATACCATTCGATCCAGCAATCCCACTTCTAGGAATATATTCTAGAGAAATAAGAGTCATCAGTCGAGTAGACGTATGCACAACTATGTTCATGGCAGTATTGTTCACTATACCAAAACGATGGAAACAACCTAGGTGCACATCAACAAAAGAATGGATAAGCAAACTATGGTACATACACACAATGGAGTACTATGCAATGAAAAGAACAAAAATGAATCTGTGAAGCATCTCATAACATGGATGAAACTGGAGGGACATTATGCTGAGTTAAATAAGTCAATCACAAAAGGACAAATATTGTATGAGACCTCTACTGGAAAAATCCCTGAAAAAGTTCACACACAAAATGTAACAATCTTTGTTGGTTACCAGAGATGGCGGGGGGGATACTAAATAGGCAATAGATAAGTGCTATCTTCAGTGAAGCGTGAGACAGTACACAATACAGGGGAAACCAGCACATCATGTACAAGGAAAGGTCATGTAAGCTCCATAGACACATCCAAACTCCCTGAGAGACTGAATTGCTGGGTGGAGGGATGTGGGGACCATGGTCTCGGGGAACATCTAGCTCAATTGGCATAACACAGTTTATAAAGACAATGTTCTACATTCTACCTTGGTGAGTAGAGTCTGGGGTCTTAAAAGCCTGTGAGCAGCCATCGAAGATACTCCACTGGTCTCATCCCTTCGTGAGCAAGGGAGAATGAAGAGAACAGGATACAAGGAAAAGATTAGTCCAAAGGACTAACTGTCCATAGCTACCAAGGCCTCCACCGGACTGAGTCCAGTACAGCTAGGTGGTGCCCGGCTACCACCACTGAGTTCTCCGACCGGGATCACAACAGAGGGTTCTGGACAGAGCTGGACAAGGATGTAGAACATAATTCTAACTCACAAAAAAAAGACCAGATTTACTGGCCTAAAGGAGACTGGATAAACCCCACGAGTATGGCCCCCAGACACCCTTTCACCTCAGTGGTGAAGTTATCTCCGAGGTTCACCGTTCACCCTGGGAGTGGACAGCGCCGTAAAACCAAATGAGACTAACGAGGTACAGTAGTCTAGTGACAAGGGCCAGAAGGCAGAAGGGGACAAGGAAGCTGGTGATAGGGAACCCACGGTTGAGTAAGGATATTGTTGATGTGTTGTGAGATTGTTAACCATTGTCATAGGGCAACATGTGTAGTAACTGTTAAATGAGAAACTATTTTGTTCTGTAAGCCTTCATCTTAAGTGAGAATAACAGCACAACTGGAAGACCGTAGTCAATGTCACTGAACTGTGCATGTAGAAATTTTTGAAATGGTGTATCTTCGGCTATGTGTATTTTCACAAAAAAAAATGTTGAGAAGTTAGAGGGTTGACATGTTGTGGGGTTGTTAACCAATGTCATAAAACAATATATGTACTCCTGTTTCATGAGAAACTATTTGTTCTGTAAGCCTTCACTTGAAGTATAATTAAAAAAAAAAAAAAGATTAGTCCGAAGGACTAATGGACCACAGCTACCAAGGCCTCCACCGGACTGAGTCCAGTACAGCTAGATGGTGCCCAGCTACCACCACTGACTGCTCTGACCAGGATCACAACAGAGGGTTCTGGACAGAGCTGGAGAAGGATGTAGAACAAAATTCTGACTTACAAAAAAAATACCAGATTTACTGGCCTATAGGAGACTGGAGACACCCCGACAATGTGGCCCCCATACACCCTTTTAGCTCAGTGGTGAAGTCATCTCCAAGGTTCACCGTTCAGCCGGGGAGTGGACAGTGCCATAAAACCAAATAGGACTTATGAGGTACAGCAGTCCAGGGACAAGGGCCAGAAGGCAGAAGGGGACAAGGAAGCTGGTGATAGGGAACCCAAGGTTGAGTAAGGATAGTGTTGATGTGTTGTGAAGTTGTTAACCATTGTAATAGGGCAACATGTGTACTAACTGTTAAATGAGAAACTATTTTGTTCTGTAAGCCTTCACCTGAAGTACAATTGAAAAAAAAAAAATGTGACTCAGGTAACTGAGGAATGAGAGAGTAGATTTGCATCAACTGTAGTCCTGGTGGCACAATGGTTAACAGCTCAGCTACTAAACAAAAAATCAGCAGTTTGAATACACTAGCCACTCCTTGGAAACCCTACGGGGTGGTACTTCTCTGTTTTATAGAGTCACAATCAGTCAGAAACAACTCGATGCCAGTGGGGTTTTTGGTTTGATGAAAGATCTCAGTACCTTTCACATATACAGGAGGGAAGTGAGGATATATAATGTGGTATGGCCTTTCCTTCTCTAAAGATGGGCAGAAGGAAGATCAGGAAGTATAGACACAATATTCAAGGAGGAGCATTCTTCAATACATTCATGTATATAACCTTTCATACGTACCTCTGTGAACGAAATCACCATTTTTCCATGATATTTTGAAACTCATTACACAAAGCAATGGAGTAATTTCTAATCCCACACACTGCAGAAAAAAAAAAACTTTCTCCCTTTATTCAGGATATAGCCTACTTTGAATAATCAATACTTCAGTGATGTTTACTGAAGTTAAAAATGATCAGATGGAATAAAAACATTGAGTCACAGGATTTGTTTACACAAACTACTTTCTTCTTCCTATATGCCTGCTATGACAGTAACACAATATTGAATATACCATGGACTGCCAAAAGAAAGAACAAATCTGTCTTGGAAGAAGTACAACTAGAATGCTCCTTAGAAGCAAGGATGGCGACACTGCGTATTACATATTTTGGACATATTATCAGGAGGGATCAGTCCCTGGAGAAGGACATCATGCTTGGTAAAGTACAGGGTCAGCGAAAAAGAGGAATATAATCAATGAGATGGATTGGCACAGTGGCTACAGCAATGGGATCAGGCATAATAACTGTGAGCATGGCACAGAACTGGGCAGTGTGTCTTTCTGTAGTACACAGGGTCGCTATGATTCAGAACTGACTCAACGGCACCTAACAACAACAACATGAAAATATGCACCAGCCTAGACAGTACTTAGACTCAGAATTAGTAAATGTCATGGTGGCCAGAGTGGAATGGAGCCAAAAACATTATTGGTATAGTAAATTTATATTGATAAGAAACACTTTGAAAGTGGAGATGAAGAGATACCTATATTTGTTTTTTTTAATTAATTTTTTAAATTTTTTCCTGTACAAAAATGTATACATACATTGTTACATGACTCTAACTGCTCTCCTCATACTGTGACAGTACACCCCTCCTTTCCACCCCTGATTCCCCATGTCCATTCAACCACCTCCTAACCCTCTCTGCCTTCCCATCTCACCTCTGGACAGAAGCTGCCCATTTATTCTCCTGTATCTACTTGAGCTAAGAGGCACAATCCTCACGAGTATCACTTTATGTCCCACAGTCCAGTCCAATCCCTGTCTGAAGAGTTGGCCTCAGAAATTGTTTTGTTTCTGGGCTGATAGAGAACCCAGGGGCCATGCCTTCCAGGGTTCCTCCAGTCTCGGTCAGACCATTAAGTCTGGTCTTCTTACTAGAATTTGAGTTCTGCACCCCACCTTTCATCTGCTCCATCAGGGACTCTCTGTTGTGTTCCCTGTCAGGGCAGTCATTGGTGGTAGCTGGGAACCATCTAGTTCTTCTGGTCTCGGCTGATGTAGACTCTGTTTTATGCGGCCCTTTCTGTCTCTTGGGCTAATAGTTTCCTTGTGTCTTTGGTGTTTTTCATTCACCTTTACTCCAGGTGGTTGGGACCAATTGATGCGTCTTAGATGGTGACTTGCAAGCTTTTCAGACCCCAAACATCACTCACCAAAGTAGGGTGCAGAGCATTTTCTTAATAAGCTTTGTTATGCCAACTGACCTAGATGTCCGCTGAAAGCATGGTCCCCAGACTCCTACCCCTGGTCCTCTGGCCCTCAAAGCCTTTGATTCTATTTAGGAAACTTCTTAGCTTTGGTTTAGTACAGCTGAGTTGACTTCCCCTGTAGTGTGTGCTGTCCTTCCCTTCACCTAAGATAATTTTATCTATCTAGTTAGTAAATAACCCTCACTCTCCCTCTCCAACCTGGTAACCATCAAAGAATGTTTTCTTCAGTGTTTAAATCTTTTCTTGAGTTCTTATAATAGTGGTCTTATACAATATTTGTCCTTCTGTGACTGACTAAATTCATTCAGCCTAATGACCTCTAGCTTCCTCCATGTTATAAGATGTTTCATGGCTTCATCATTGTTCTTTTATCATTGCATAGTATTCCATTGTGTGGATATACCATAATTTGTTTATCCATTCTTCCATTGATGGACACCTAGGTTGTTCCCATCTTTTTGCTGTTGTGAACAGTGCTGCAATGAACATGGTATGCATATATCTATTTGTGTGAAGGCTCTTATTTCTTCAGTATACATTCCAAGGAGTGGGATAGCTGGATCGTATGGTACATCTATCTCTAGCTTTTTAAGGAAGTGCCAAATCAATTTCCAAAGTGTTTGTACCATTTTACATTCCTACCGCCAGTGTATAAGTGTTCCTGTCTCTCCATAACCTCTCCAGCATTTATTATTTTGTGTTTTTTGGATTAGTGCTAGCCTTGTTGGAGTGAGATGATATCTCATTGTAGTTTTGATCTGCATTTATCTAATGGCTAATGATCGTGAGCATTTCTTCATGTGTCTGTTAGCTGCCTGAGTATCTTCTTTGGTGAAGTGCCTGTTCATATCCTTTGCCCATTTTTTAATTGGGTTATTCGTCTTTTTGTTGTTGAGGTTTTGCAGTATCTTGTAGATCTTAAAGATTAGACGCTGATCGGATTTGTCGTAGTGAAAAATTTTTTCCCAGTCTGTAGTTTGTCTTTTTACTCTTTTGGTGAAGTCTTTTAACAAGCATAAGTGCTTCATTTTTAGGAGCTCCCATTTATCTACTTTCTCATTTGGTGCTTGTGCATTGTTACTTATTGTTTGTACCATGTTTATGCCATGTATTAGGGCTCCTAGTGTTGTCCCTATTTTTTCTTCCATGATCTGTATCATTTTCGACTTTAAGTCTTTGATCCAATTTGAGTTAGCTTTTGTGCATGGTGTGAGGTATGGGTCTTATTTCAGTTTTTTGCAGATGGATATCCAGTTCTGCCAGCACCATTTGTGAAAGAGACTGTCTTTTCCCCAATTAATGGACTTTGGGCCTTTGTCAAATATCAACTGCTCATAGGTGGATGAATTTATGTCTGGATTCTCAATTCTGTCCCATTGGTCTATGTATCTGTTGTTGTACCAGTACCAGGTTGTTTTGATTACTGTGGTAGTATAACAGGTTCTAAAATCAGGTAGTGTGAGGCCTCCAACTTTGTTCTTCTTCTTGAGTAATGCTTTACTTATACAGGGCCTCTTCCCTTTCCATATGAAGTTGTTGTCGGTTATATTTGGATCGGGATTGCATTGTATCTGTAGATCGCTTTGAGTAGAACTGACATTTTCACAATGTTGAGTCTACCTATCCATGAGCAAGGTATGTTCTTCCACATATGCAGGGCTCTTTTGGTTTCTTGCAGTAGTGTCTTGTAGTTTTCATTGTACAGATCTTTTATGCTCTGGTTAGATTTATTCCTAAGTATTTTATCTTCTTGGGGGCAATTATAAATGGTATTGATTTGGAGATTTCCTTTCGAGGTTCTCTTTGTTAGTGTAAAGGAATCCAACTGATATTTCTATGTTTATCTTATATCCTGAAACTTTGTTGAAATCTTCTATTAGTTCCAGTAGTTTTCTTGTGGATTCTTTGGGGTTTTCTGGGTACAAAATCATATCACCTGCAAATAGAGATACTTTGACTTCTTCCCTACCAATTTGGATGCCCCTTATTTCTTTTTCTAGCCTAATTGCTCTGGCTAGGACCTCTAGCTCAATGCTGAATAAGAGTGGTGATAAAGGGCATCCTTGTCTGGTTCCCCTTCTCAAGGGGAATGCTCTCAAAGTCTCTCCATTTAGGATGATGTTGGCTGTTGGCTTTCTATAAATGCCCTTAATTATATTGCGGAATCTCCCTTCTATTCCTATTTTGTTGAGAGTTATTATCATGAATGGATGTTGGACTTTGTCAAATGCCTTTTCTGTATCCATTGATAAGATTATGTGGTTCTTGTCTTGTGTTTTATTTATGTGATGGAGTACTTTGATTGTTTTCCTAATGTTGAACCATCCCTGCATACTTGGTATAAATCCCACTTGATCATGGTGGATTATTTTTCTGAAATTTTGCTGAATTATATTGGCTAGAATTTTTTTGAGGATTTTTGCATCAATGTTCATGAGGGATATTGGTGTGTAATTTTCTTTTTTTGTGGTGTCTTTACCTGGTTTTGGTATCATGGTTATGCTGGCTTCATAGAATGAGTTTGGGAGCATTCTATCCTTTTCTATGCCCTAAAATACCTGTCGTTGGGTGTGTAAATATTTAGTATAGTTATGTTCTCCTGGTGTATTGACCCTTTAATCATTATTTAGTGTCCTTCCTTATCCTTTGTGGTGGATGTTACTTTAAAGTCTATTTTGTCAGAGATTAATATTGCCATTCCTGCTCTTTTTGGAGTGTTGGAGTGTTCTAGTAGTGGTGTTAATTCTTCTCTGAAAGTTTGGTAGACTTCTCCAGTGAAGCCATCTGGGCCAGGACTTTATTTTGTTGGGAGTTTTTAAATTACTTTTTCAATCTCTTGTTATGGGTTTATTTATTTGTTCTACCTCTGTTTGTGTTAGTTTAGTTAGGTAGTGAGCTTCTAAAAATGTGTCCATTTCCTCTAGGTTTTCAAATTTGTTAGAGTACAATTTTTCATAGTAATCTGTTATGATTCTTTTAATTTCAGTTGGGTCTGTTGTGATATAACCCATCTCATTTTGTATACAGGTTGCCTGCTTCCTCTCCTGTTTTAATTTTGTCAGCTTGGTCAGTAGTTTATCAATTTTGTGGATCTTTTCAAGGAATCAGCTTTTGGTCTTGTTAACTCTTTCAGTTGTTTTTCTATTCACTATTTCATTTAATTCTTTTCTAATTCTTATTATTTCCTTTCTTCTGGCGCCTGAAGGCTTCCTTTGCTGCTCTCTTTCTACTTGTTCCAGTTGTAGGGTTAATGTTTTGGTTAGGGCCCTTTCTTCTTCTTGGATGTGTGCATTTATTACTATAAACTGACCTCTGAGCACTGCTTTTGCTGTGTCCCAAAGGTTCTGGAAGGATGTGTTTTCATTCTCATTTGATTCTATGAATTTCTTTATTCCAGCCTTAATTTCTTCTATAACCCAGTAGTTTTTGAGCAAGGTGTTGTTCAGTTTCCATGTGTTTGATTTTTTTTTCCTTGCTTTTTCTGTTGCTGATTTCTACTTTTATGGCTTTATGGTCAGAAAAGATGCTTTGTAATTATTTTGATGCTCTGGATTTTGTCAAGGCTTGCTTTATGGCCTAATATGTGGTCTGTTCTGGAGAATGTTCCATGTGAGTTGGAAAAGAAAGTATACTTGGCTGCTGTTATGTGGAGTGTTCGGTATATGTCTATGAGATCAAGTTGGTTGATTGTAGCATTTAGCTCTTCCGTGTCTTTGCTGAGCTTTTTCTGGATGTTCTGTCCTTCACCGAAAGTGGAGTGTCGAAGTCTCCTACTACTATTGTGGAGCTGTCTATCTCTCTTTTCAGTTCTCTTAGAGTTTTATGTATTTTGGAGCCCTGTTGTTGGTGCATAAATATTTAGTATAGTTATGTTCTCCTGGTGTATTGACCCTTTAATCATTAAATAGTGTCCTTCCTTATCCTTTATGGTAGATTTTACTTTAAAGTCTATTTTGTTAGAGATTAATACTGCCACTCCTGCTCTTTTTGAGTATTGTTTGCTTGATATATTTTTTCCATCTTTTGAGTTTTAGTTTGTGTCTTTAAGTCTAAGGTGTGTCTCTTGTGGGCAGCATATAGACGGATCGTGTTTTTTTATCCAATCTGCCACTCTCTGTCTCTTTATTGGTGCATTTAGTCCATTTACATTCACCGTAATTATTGAAAGCTATGCGTTTAGTGCTGTCATTTTGATGCCTTTTTTTTGTGTTGTTCAGTTTCTTTGTTCCCCTTAATTTTCTGTGCTGTGTTGTTTTTCTTTATGTATTTTGTTTTCATCATTGTTGATTTTGTGTTTGTTGAGTCTTTATATCCTTCTAGATTTTTATTTTGACTTGTAGGATTGTTAGTATTGTTAGTTTCCTTTGTGGTTACCTTAATATTTACCCCTATTTTTCTAAGTTTATAGCAGTCTTTTATTTCTTTATATCACCTTGACTTCCTCTCTACATGCAAAACCTATGTCTATATTTTTTAAGTGTCTCTTTTTTGTTTTAATGTTGTCATCTGTTACATATTGACATGTGTGTCCCTCTTTTCAGTGTTTTAGTTTTGATTTCCTTTTGTGACTTCCCTATCTGGGTTGATATCTGGTTGTTCTATCCTGTGTTCTAGTCTTGGGTTGTTATCTGATGTTACTGATTTTTTATCTGTATTTTTATTTTTATCCGATTTTATACTCCCTTTAGTATTTCTTGTAATTTTGGTTTGGTTTTTGCAAATTCCCTAAACTACTGTTTATCTGCAAATGCCCTAATTTGCCATCATATTTGAGAGACAATTTTGCTGGATATATAATTCGTGGCTGGCAGTTTTTTTTTCCTTCAACACTTTATATATGTCATCCCATTGCCTTCTTGCCTGCATGGTTTCTGCCAAGCAGTCCAAGCTTATTCTTATTGACTCTCCTTTGTGGATGACTTCTGGTTTATCCCTAGCTGCTCTTAAAATTCTCTCTTTATCTTTCGTTTTGGCAAGTTTGATTATGTCTTTGTGACTTTCTTTTGCGATCTACCTTATGTGGGGTTCGATGACCATCTTGGATATGTATCTTGTCATCTTTCACAATATTAGGGAAGTTTTCTGTCAACAAATCTTCAACAATTCTCTCTAGTTTCTGTTATCCACCTCTGTTCTGGTACTACAGTCACTCGTTGGTTATTCCTCTTGATAGAGTCCCACATAATTCTTAAGCTTTCTTCATTTTTTTTTAATCCTTTTATCTGATTTTTCCTCAAATAAGTTGGTGTCAAGTGCTTTATCTTTAGTCTCACTAATTCTGACTTCCAGTGCCTCAGTTCTGCTCCTATGACTTTCTATTGAGTTGTCTAATTCTGAAATTTTATTGTTAACCTTCTGGATTTCTGATTGCTGTCTCTCTATGGATTCTTGCAGCCTGTTAAATTTACCATTATACTCTTCTCTAATCTTTTCAATTTCCTCTATTGTGTGTTCTTCTTTTTGCTTAATTTCCTTCATAATTTCTTGAAGAGTTCTGTATATTAATTAAGTTTTGTATTCTGCCTCTGATAATTCAAAGCAATTCTCCTCCTCTGGAAAATTTCTAGATTCTTTATTTTGGGAGCTTGCTGAAGCCATCGTGGATTGCCTCTTTATGTGATTTGGTATCGACTGTTGTCTCCGAGCCATCAATAACTTATTATGTTTATTTATTTTATGTTTTCTTACTGTGTCCTAGCTTCTTGCTTTGTTCTGATATGCCTAAATAAGCTGCTCTTATGAGCTAGTTTGATTATTGGCACCTTTGAAGCTCTAATGTCCTGTCACCAGTTGGTTAGATCTGTTACTAGGTATGTGAGCTCATGAGTCCGCCCACTCCTCCTGTTTGGATTCAGCTCAAGTGCCCAGGTAGATAGTCACCAAGTATATGGTGTAGGCTCTCACCTACCGTCCTAGACAGGAATGGGTGATTGATGTAGGCACAATCTGGCTGCAACAGGGGGACACACTTTGAGCAAGGCAGGGGGCTGACAGCCGCCCGTGAGTGTCCAAGAGGAAGGCATGTCCCTACTCCCTAGAGTACGTAGGTGGGTGGGTTTAGCAACCAGACTATGAGCACCTAATGCTGTTGGGTGTAAGGACTGGGGGGGGGGGGGCACCTCTTATTCATGGGCCCTTATCAAAGCTGGCTAGGTGGCATGGGTGGAGCCACCAGTCCTCAGGCCCCTGATGTGGGTAGGTGAAGACCCTGCTTAATGGGCAGGGCAGTATCAAATGTCAAGAACCTGCCTCTTCACAGCTGAAACAGTTGAAGTTAGACTTCTGCTATACACCCTCTTGTACTGCAGTAACGAGGGCCTATGCTGTTGAGATGGGCCCACACAAGTCTATGCAGAGGGAAGGCACTTAAAGTTCATTGATCCCTTATGCTTGTGCCTAGGCAAAGGAGCTGTGCTTACCCTGGGTTCCTGGCTTAGGAGAGCCGGCAGTTTAGTTTTTCCCGTTTGTTAATTTGTTCACTCTCCAAGGCAGGGAAAATGACTCCGGGCATGTGACAGATCCTACTTCTGGCCCAGGGGACTCAGCAACAGATGAAGCTGGTCCAGGACCCAGTGCAGAGCAGGGAGCAGGAGGTAAATGGGACAGAGGTTTTTCCCTAAGGGGGGTGTTTTTGATCCGTGAGGTAGGCCGTTAAGCAATTACTTGTCTCTGGTTCGAGGGCTGCTTCTCACTGGTTCTGGGTGGCCATGTAGGCTATCTGGCACTAGGTTTCTCCCAGTGTGGAAAACGTGCCTCCTGAGCATGGCTGCTTGCCCACCTCACTGCTCACCCACGAGCTGCACAGGCCTGAAGGCTCAGGTTCTCGCTGAGTCAGGTCTGGCAACTCCTAGCTGCTTCTGAAGCATCTCTCCCTCCCCTGCCACTCATTCTGGTTCCTCAACTCTGCCTTTGATGTTCAGGGCTCCCAAACTGTCATATATAATCGAATCACTTGTTTATTTGGGTCTCTGTTATAAGAGGGTCCACCGGAAGCGTCTGACTACTTTGCTATCTTGGTATCTATATTTGGTGTTCCAATGCCAAACACAGTCACTAGCATATCGTAAGGGAGTGATCATGTTTATGGATTAATATTTTCCTATACACAATGTTGGAATATGACTGTATAATCTATGTTTCAATTAAAAACTTTCCCACAGAAGCCATCTCAGTGATAAACATTTATTTACAGCTTGTTTTCTCTACTAGCTTATGAGCAACATGAACTTTTCCTTCCACTTCTCCATTTAAAATGTACACAGTACTTGTTGTTGATGGGCACAGTAGAGTCAATTCCAACTCATAGCAGACTCACGTGGCAGAGTAGAACTGCCCTGTAGGGTTTTCTTTGCTGTAATTTTTACAGAAGAAGTTCAGCACGTCTTTTCTGGCAGGCCACTGGGTCAGTCTGAACAGCCAAGCTTTAGTTAGCATCTGGGTTTAACACAGGGCTCCTTACACAGTTCTTAGCACAAGCTAAGTTTATGATAAACTTTATTTTGTCGAATCAATGAACGAAGACACCAAAAGCTAAGTGAGAAATGTCCAGAAATCAAAACCCAAGAGAAAAATTAAGATTCAGAAACCAAAAGTATAGTCAGGGCCAGGATATGGGTTCAAATGCAGGGTTAGTCCTAAACAACTCTTTGACAGCTTTTTAGCATAGACTGTTTTTATTACTGTGTTTGCAGATTTAATTTTGGGAATCCTTTAGGTGCTGCTCAATATCAAATAGTTGTGTGTGTTTGTGTTTCCGAGTGTGTTAAAAATTTCATTGGCAGATGGAGAATATGCACTGGACATCAGCATCATTATCAGTACTCTGCCTTCAAAGGAGAGGCTACAGTCCATTAAATTCTTGGAATTAAAATGTCATATAGACTGTATTTTGTTGAATCCTAAGCAGTATAACTAAAACTTAGATGACTATCTTAATGTTAAACTTAATCAGGCAGGCCCAACTTGATCTAGGCATAGTTATAATAGTCCTTTGTAACTGTATTATTTTCAGCTTGCTTTGTCCTACATAAAAGTAACTTTTTTGTTTAGGATAAACTGTATACCATATTTGATTTGGTATAATCTTCAAATATAAACTCTAAACTTATTACATTTTGAGTACATCTACCATCTATTGTCCGGGTAGATGCACTGAGTTAGAAATAATTGTAAACACCATACCAATGCAAATTTTTTCCTAGAAAAACTCACATTTTAATTTACTTCATTAGTTCACATGTGGACCTAGGTGAGTTTATCAAAGTGTGACCAAGATGGAGGGAGCATGGTGGATTAAAAAAAAAACAAAAACAAAAAGCCCTGAATAAAAAACCAGGTGTTCTGGTACATAAATGAAGCCAATTTCCAAGTGTTACCACTGGACCATAATAAAGTCTTCAATGATTCTTACAAAAGTAAGAAACAATGTAATGAATATTTCATAACACTATTTTTTTTTAATTTAATGGATTAGTCTTCATTTGGGGATTATATTGGTTTTTTTTCTTAATTTTTTTTTTTGCTAAGGAGCCCTGGTGGTACAGTGGTTAAAGCACTTAGCTGCTTACCGAAAGGTCAGCAGTTCGTACCCACCAACTGCTCCGCGGAAGAAAGATGTGACAGTCTGCTTCTGTGAAGATTACAGCCTTCTACTCTGTCCTGTATGGTCGCTGTGAGTCAGAATCGACTTGACAGCAACCGGGTTTTTTTTTTTGTTTGTTTTGTTTTTATTTTTTTGGTATTGGATGTCTCTTTTTTAGTGAAATGATAGTGATAACAGAGGGTAGTTTATGGGTTTTGATTTTGGGAGTATTTTCAATTAAGTTTTAAATTTGGGCATCGCTGGTTGATGAACAACATAACTACTTCTATAATTCTAAGAGATTCTTGTTAGGTTTTACCTGTGAAAGAGAAGGAATGAGTGATGCTGCTCAGAATGAACTCGGTCTGGCTTCCAAGGTACACTGTGAGCAATGTATTGACTTCAGGCTCAGGCAACTTCAGTTATTAATAAAAGCAGAATGGCTAACATGTCATGTAAAGATTCAGCAAGGCTGAGAACTGTCAAAACACTGTAGTAATATTTAATTTTTAAAGGCATATATTCACTAATTTTTATCACCTGATGTTGATAACACAGGATTAGGTAGTTTAGTTGATGAAAAGCTTGCATTCTCATCTTACTTGTAAATAAAAAAATTTGAAATTTGGAAATCAAATCCCAATAATAAAATACTTTTAGGAAGACAAACTTGTTTCTTAGACCATAGGTCGCATAAAAGGCTATTACATATTTAATATATAATTAATATACATGATATTGTTTTTAACGGGAAGGACATTCAAATTATAATTCAGATTGACAGGAGCCCTGGTGGTGCAGTGGTTAAGAGCTACGGCTGCTAACCAAAAGGTCAGCAGATTGAATCCACCAGCTGCTCCTTGGAAACCCTATGGGGCAGTTCTACTCTGCCCTGTAGGATTGCTATCAGTCAGAATTGACTCGACAGCAACAGGTTTGGTTTTGGTTTGGTGCTGACAGATCTTTTGCAACAGTCCCAAGAATCTGAATCCATATTCCTGTCAATGAAGAAAAATTCCCCTTCCAATCAAATGAACCCCTTGAAAAATCTTATTCATTCATTTATTCTGCCATTATACTGCACTGGGGGCACAACAGTGAACAAAACAGACAATCTCACTCTTCTCATATAGTTTGCATGCTATCATAGGAGACATAAAATAGTGAGATTATATTATAATCTATACAAAAATATATAACAAAATCCATGAGGAATTCATATTTAAGGCTGTAAGTGGTACAGGGTAAGCACTTAGAAATTAATGAACCATGTGCTTTGACAACACAGACAACTATTGTAATTAACAATAAAAGTTTAAGGAGTTAACAAAATACATTAAATCCCAAGCAAAAATTTTGAAAAAGTTAAAAAAATATACATTTGTACCTTCAGTACATGGATAATGGACAAAAAAATTAAGGTAAAATCTATAGATCTAAAAGTTAAGCTTCACAGTCCACTCTTCTATTGTTTTTAACTGCCATCTAGTCAACTCCAACTCATGGTGACCGCATGTGTTACCAATTATGATATAGCTCAGAGACTTGGGAAACATCTGGGGTGAAAAATCTGTAGAGATTTATGATAATAGAGGTAAGACTAAAGTGGAGAGAATTGTTATGCTTCGGGAAAAGCTAAATACCCAGGAGAGGATGAAGTAATTATAGGACAAAAGAAGGGATAATAAGACATTTACTGAATGATTTTAAATAGAAAAACAATTTTGAGGACACTTTGAAACCAAAAAGTTAATACTTTACAGTTTACTGATCATTATTCGATATCTTGTTGGTAATTCACAAATTCATGGCAGAGTATAGTTGCCACACATTGATGGATACACAATTTGCTGGCTACAGACAGCGGGAAAAACACAAACGTGTTGCGGTCGAGTCAATTCTGACTCATAGCAACCCTACAGGACAGAGTCAAATTGTCCTACAGGGTTTCCAAGGAGCGGCTGGTGGATTCAAACTGCCGACCTTTCGGTTAGCAGCCAAGCTCTGAACCCTGTACCACCAGGGCTCAAGAACTTACATTTACTGTTATTAAACAGTGCACTTCCCACTGAAATCATAAAAGAATAACCCTCACTGTTAAATTCTTCATAACATTTTAATAAATTTGAAGGTGCATGTTTTTAATATCACAAACTGTTGGAAATTATTTCATAATCAAAAGAACTTACAAATTCAATAAATGAAATGGGATTTGAAAACAACTGCTGTAGAGAAAAAATAACTGAAAGTTGCATGCACAGATGAAATCGTCACCTCATATTCAGTGTTTAATATGCATATTTGTTCTTATTAACTATAGCACGAATAATATTTAGAATTTAGATAAATAAGAAAAGTTTATCTGTTACGACAAAACATATTAAGTTTTATAGTACATCTTCTCATATATAAATTATTGTAGCAACATGAAAAATATGCAGAGCTTTGCTGGGGGGGAAGCCTACTAAATGTAATAATAGATCGTAAAAGAGAAAGCCACTTGAAGAGAATTATTGTGCCTCATCAATCCAGTGTTTTCTGAAATTATAAATTTACCATATATGATATTTAAAGCCATTACTTATCTTCTTATATGAATATATAGAAAAATATGTCTATAGAAGATTTTGACAAATTACGTATATACCCCTTTTTATGTGCAGATTCAAGCATACAATATATAATATAGGGTGTAAACTGTTACCTTCTTCAGTCATCAAATAATGCTAGCTATGATGACACTGAGGAATATTAGGATGTCAAACATTTAAGCAGTTCTTAATATTTCTCCCAGTTCTCCTATAAAGTAAGTCAATAGGTTCATCTCTAGAAAGATTTAGCAATTGACCTACTTGACCTAAAAGGAGGTCATCGCAAAAAAAAAAAAAAAAAAAAGTTGAGCTAAACAGAAAAGTCTTCTTGTTGCTGTGGTTGTAGGTACATGATAAGAAATTTCTCACAATATAATAATAATTGATTCAAACTTCAGTTAAAAATTATAAAACTGATTTTGTTATCATTCAATCGACACAGCCAGCATCCAGATCCTAGTTGTTTGTCAGCAATCATTTTAATATTTAATTTTAAAAGTACAATTTAATGGAGTTTACATATTAACTGAACAGCACACACAACTAAGTCACAGTTTGAGCAATAAGTTTACATTTAGAAAAGAAGCATTGTGTAACACAAGGCTTGCTACTTAAATTTATCATTGGCAATTAAAAAAAAATAAGACGTTAATGCAATAAAAATACTTTTGAACTTACAGAGTTTTAGAAATACTGCAATACAATCCTAACATAACATGAACTAAAATCAAACCAAACCCTTTGTTGTCATGTCAATTCTGACTCATAGCAACCTCATGTGTTGCAGAGTAGAACTGAGCTCCACTGAGTTTACTGGGCTGTAATATTTATGGAAGTAGATCACCTAGGCCTTTCTTTAGCAATGCTGCTGGATAGGTTTGAACTGCCAACCTTTTGGCGAGTAAGCAAGTGCAAACTGTTTGTGCCACTCAAGGATAAAAGAATTGTTTACTATGTTTCCCAGCTAATATCATTATCTTAAATTTTCATTAAATATTTACATGCTATTAATTCATCTAAATTTGGAGTTCACTTTTCATTTTGTTAGCTGTAAAAATAATCTGTAACTTTAGTACTTTATATATATATGTGTATATATATATATATATATATATGTGTATATATATATATATATATATATATATATATATATATATATATATATATATATATATATATATATATATATATATACAAAGTTTGCCTTACTGTGGGGGTTGCTTGTTGCTGTGATGCTGGAAGCTATGGCACTGGTATTCAAATACCAGCCGGGTCACTCGTGATGGACAGGTTTCAGTTGAGCATCCAGACTAAAACTAACTAAGAAGAAGGACCTGGCCGTCTCCTTCTCAAAAAGAAGTAGCCAGTGAAAACCTTATGAATAGCAGCAGAACACTGTCTGATATAGTGCCAGAAGATGAGCCCCTCAGGTTGGAAGGCACTCAAAAGACTACTGTGGAAAAGAGCTGCCTCCTCAAAGTGGAGTCGACCTCAATGACATGGATGGAGTAAACTTTTGAGACCTTCATCTCCTGATGTGGCACGACTGAAAATGAGAAGAAATAGCTGCAAGCATTCATTAATAATAGGAACATGGAACATACAAAGTACAAATCTAGGAAAATTGGAAATCATCAAAAATGAAATAGGATGCATAAACATTGATATCCTAGGCATTAGTAAGCTGAAATGGATTGTACTGTCCATTTTGAATTGGACAATCATACTGTCTACTATGCCAGGAATGACATTCCTTGAAGAGGAATGGCGTTGCATTCATCTTCAAAAAGAACATTTCAAGATCTGTCCTGAAGTACAATGCTCTCAGTGATAGGATACTATCCATACTCCTACAAGGAAAACCAGTTAATACAACTATTATTCAAATTTATGAACCAACCACTAATGCCAAAGATGAAGAAATCAAAGATTTTCACCAACTTCTGCAGTCTGAAATTGACCAAACATGCAATCAGGAGGCACTGAGAATTACTGGTGACTAGAATATGTTTTGGTTATCTACTGTTGCTATAACAGAAATACCAGAAGTGGATGGCTTTAACAAACAGAAGTGTATTCTCTCACAGTCTATTAGTTTAGAAGTTCAAATTCAGGGCATCAGCTCCAGGGGGAGGCTTTCTCTATGTGTCGCCCTAGAGGAAGGTTCTTGTCATCAATCTTGCCCTGACTAGGAGCTTCTCAGCACAGGAACCCTGGGTCCAAAGGACACACACTGCCCTGGCACTACTTTCTTGGTGGTATGAGATCCGCCTGTCTCTCTGCTCGCTTGTCTCTTTTATATCTCAAGAGACTGACTTAAAACACAACCGAATCTTGTAGGTTGAGTCCTGTCTCAGTAACATAACTGCCTCTAATCCTGCCTCATTAACATCATAGAGGTACTGCATGGTTTAAAATTAGGAAAGATGTGTGTCAGGGTTGTATCTTTACACCATACTTATTCGATCTGTATGCTGAGCAAATAATCTGGGAAGCTGGACTATATGAAGAAGAATGGGGCATCAGGACTGGAGGAAGACTTACTAACAACCTGTGATATGCAGATGACACAACTTTGCTTGCTGGAAGTGAAGAGGACTTGAAGCACTTACTGATGAAGATCAAAGACCACAGCCTTCAATATGGATTACGCCTCAACATAAAGAAAACAATAATCCTCACAACTGGACCAGTAAGCAATATCATGACAAATTGAGAAAAGACTGAAGTTGTCAAGGATTTCATTTTATTTGGATCTGCAATCAATGCACATGGAAGCAACAGTCAAGAAACCAAAAGATGCACTGTACTGGGCAAATCTGCTGCAAAAGGCCTCTTTAAAGTGTTAAAAAGCAAAGGTGTCGCTTGAAGGACTAAGGTGCACCTGACTCAAGCTATGGTGTTTTCAATCGCTTCATATGCATGAGAAAACTGGGCAATATACAACAAAGACTGAAGAATTGACGCCTTTGAATTATGGTGTTGGCGAAGAATGTTGACTACACAGTGGACTGCCAAAAGAATGAACAAATCTGTATTGGAAAATGTACAGCCAGAATGCTGCATGGAAGTGAGGATGGCGAGACTTCATCTCACATACTTTGCACATGTTATCAGGAGGGCTCAGTTCCTGGAGAAAGACATTATACTTAGTAAAATAGAGGGTCAGTGAAAAAGAGGAAGACCCTCAACGAGATGGACTGACAGTGGCTGCAACAATAAGCTCAAGTATAACAATTGTGAGGATGGCACAGGACCTGGCAATGTTTCCTTCTGTTGCACATAGGGTTGCTATTGGTCGGAACCGACTCCATCGCAGCTAACAATATTAACAAAAGGTTGGAAGTTCGAATCCACCAGCTGCTCCTTGGAAACCCTATAGGACAGTTCTACTGTGTCCTACGGGGTTGCTTTGAGTTGGAATCCACTCAGTGGCAATGGGTTTGTTGTATATATATATACATACACATATACATAATTTATAAATGTGTATATATTCCTTGCAAAATGTGTACTGCCTTGTGTATTTAATCCCATAATGATATAATCTCCAGTCCTAGATCTTGTTAAATTCAATGAATTTGTAATATATCTTTGCATCCTGAGTGCTTAGGATAATTCTAGCACAGGCTTTCTTGGATAAATGTTTGTTGGACAAAGTAATGAACAAATGAATCCACAACTAAATCAAAAATTAAGTTCAAAGCCATGATTTCAAGGTCATAGGAAAATACATGTAATTTCAAGTCTAATTTATATTTAGAAAATCCACTTGTGCATGTGATACTGTAGACTTAGGGAAAAGATACATTTCTTCTTAGAAGAGGTTAGTTCAATATAGGTTTATGTTGCATTTTGTATGTCAACCTTCTCTACCAAGAAGTAATAGAGGAGATTTTATAGATGCTTAATTACTGTACCCCATAAGCTTTCCAAGGCTGTGACCTTTCAGAAGTAGATTGCCAGGCCTTCTGAGGTGCCTCTGGGTGGGTTCGAATCACCAACATTTTGGTTAGTAGTCTAGCACTTAACCATTTGCACCACCCAGGGACTACTTGTTTAATTAATTACAGCATGGGATAAATAAATTATTTAGTATCTTATTTATTAAGTGAAAAGGGAAATTTTTTCACTGACCCCCTTCGGGAATGTAGGTCTGAAATCCTTTCCAACCACAGCTTGCATATCTAGGTTGCAGCACCTCTGAAAATACTCATGTTCAACAAGTCTGATCTGGGCCATGCACCATACTAGAAATCATGCATAGGCTATGATTTCCAGTGACAAGCTAGCTGGTTGACATTATGATGCCTTAAACAAATTTCCACGAATGTGTAGCAAAGTGAATCTTAGGCACTATTCCATATGCCATTGTGATTAAAAGGAAAAAAAAAAAAAAAGAACAAAAAGCTCATTTTTTCTTCTTTCTCTATATCTTTGCATTTAGACAGGCTTTAAAAGGAGAATTTCTTTGTCTGAATAAAGTGTTCCCTAAATTGTCTTTCTGCTGAACATTCTTCCTGAAGTATAATGGTAAAATGTTTTCTGATCAACTAATTTGAGAGAACTTGCATGCCCAATAATGTATCAAAGGCTATGTATAATGTCACAGATAAACCTGTTTAAATCAATCTAACTTTGTATGCCCCAAACTTATTTGAGCATAGAGCCCGTTTTGCTGAACACAACTATTTCCTGTTTCAAACAATCTTAGTAAAACATCAGTTTGGAAAATACTGGGAATCAGTTTGGGAGTTTTAGTCCCCCTTAAGTTATCTGCATCTTAAAATTTGTCTTGTTTAGTAAATACCTTCTCACTTGACAGGATGTGTAGTTTGAGCAGGAGAGATCTCTTGGTTACCCATTGCATGTTCTGTGTGCAACCACACTACATTTTATTACTCCATCTGAAAACTAGAGATTAGCAACCTGGCCTCTAAATCTCAAACTTCACCAAATTGGCACTTCAATTCTCAGACTTTACCACCCCACCTAGAAATACAGAAGTGATTTCTTCATTACCTTTATACAAATTCCAACTATGAACTAACTCTAACATCTTTGTACTTTTAATTATCATTTCTGATTTCAAATTGAAGTGAAAAACATAAAAGCACAAAATTTGGACATTATTAAGAATTTTAAAAATTATCAACACACTTTTTTAACAGGGGAGTAAACAGATAATTAAATGCTTTGGAACAAAGTACAAATTTAACTCAGCGTGGACTCAAATTACTGTTGTTATTGCTAATGTTGCAGTAATGGTTTTCATAGTTACACCCTATCTGAATTCACTAAAAAAAAAAAAAAAAAAATTATCCTTAAAATATACTGGAACATGTTGGCCATATTGTGTAATACTATGAAGAATCTCCAAACTATAAAATTTTATGGTTCATGATTCATTTATTATTTTTCACAGCTATGTCCCAAATTTATAGATTTGGGAAGTGTGTATGAGAGAATCTTCCTTTCAATATTTAAAGATTGGTTATATGTTACCATATATTCATATTCACTTCTACTTTCAAAGGACAGCACAATGCACTTGGATGTTAGAAATGAACTTCAGTGCACTAATAACTAATTCTACTATGAAAATCACTGACAGTTGGCTTCCTAGAAGGTGCTATTAACATCTGATGATGTGATAGCCACCTTTGACCTTCCAGAATAATGACATTCAAGTATTGCCTTTTGGAATCACATTAATTTCCTGATACTAGCATAGAAATTATATATGCTCCTTTTTATTATAATAATATTAATGTGTAAATTTTAAGAATCAAAAATAACTCCAGTATTATAAGGGGAGATAAATGCAGTCTACAGTCACTACAGTTAACTACCTAAAAAATTCCATTATTCAATCTGGCATTAAAATAAAGCAAACAGTAAATCAGAGAGGCTTGTTTAATGAAGTAACTTTATCTCTCAGGATTATACTTGTGGTTATTCCTTTAATTGTGCAGACTGGAAGGATTTGTGACATAAACAGAATAATCCTATGTTATTGTATTAATTAGTAATCATGGCAGAGACTGTGATTCACTGGTTTATTATGCATTTGCATGTTATAATCAACTAAAAGTCCATGAATGCCCAACTATCCAAAACTCTGTTGAAAATGAAACTTTTCCAAGAGCCTTAGCAGCTGTTCTATCCTGGTATATATAATGTAGAGTGGAATACATGAAGCATTAAGTTAGACTTCAGGAAGCATATGCACACCATTTCCATTATCGATTAAGAAATAAGCTGAATTTGAATATATTTGCTAGGTGAGTATAGACTCAGAACCTGTGTCATTAAACACCCATAATAACATTTTGGAAATGTGGAAATTATGTAAGAAATTTCCATGCACGAAATGCAATATAAATGAATAGTAAAGATTGCCTTCCTCTTTTTTTTTTTTTTTTTTAATAACTTGCTTCTAAGCAAGAGGCTAGACTTTAGACGCAGCATAGGGACTTTCAGAACCAGGTCAGCAATCACAGGGTGACCTTCTCAGGCTCTAAGGAAACAATGAGCTAATAGGATATTGTTAGTATTATGCCTACTCATAATAGCTAAATGTAGACAGGAGCATAAGAATCTTATGCACTTAAAGTGACATGGGGGAACAGAGGTATTTGTGTTATAGAAAAGAACGATGATAACCAAAAGACAGAATCAGTGACTGTAAAGAACACCAAAGTATAAGATCAATGGGACAAATATTACTAAGATTTTAAATAGATTAAAGAGACTAATCAAATAAAAATGTCAAGTGTTGGGTAAAATTCATATGTATTATATAAACCAGACCTTAGAGATATAATACACTAGCAACTCATTTCAATGCAAAATTTTGAGTGTAAAATATTTCACGTTAGTAATTACTTATATAACTTAACCAGTTTTATATGGGAAAATCAGTTTATATTAGGAAGATTCTCTCTTACCAGAGAAGACACCAATTGGGTTATAGGCCAAATACTTTTTTTTTTTGGGAAAGATCCTCTCCTCAGATCCTCAGAGATGGCATACAATAGCTATACTTATACTGCTTGCTTTCTTCCTGTTCTGAATTAAAAATTTTCCCCAAATAATACATGTTAAATTACTAACCCATGCACTGGTGAATGTGACATTGTTTGGGGAAATAGGGTTTTTCCTTACAGATGTTATTAGTTAAAGTATAAGAAGCCACAGAGATGTACGGTGAGTCCTAATCCTAATCCTTCCTGAGTGGTGTCTTATAAAAGGAGAATCACACACAAGGGGAAGACAGCATGTGAGGGTCTGTCTATAAGTTGAGGAACACCAAGAAACACCCCGAGCTGCCAGAAGTTGAAAGACACAAGAAGGATCTTCTCCTGCAGCCAATAGAGAGAGAGCATAGCCCTGCTGAAACCCTGAAATCAAATTTATAGCCTCCAGAACAATGAAAAAATTAATTTCTGTTCTTTAAAACCACCCACTTTGTGGTATTTTGCTTTGGCAGCTCTAGGAAATTAAGACACCTCTTCTTCCCAATCCACCTAGAGTTGTTTGTATCAGCGATGGATAGCTGAATCAAGCGGAGCCCATCAGAATCTTTCTATGTGGAATTTGGAACATTTCTGGTCAGTCCAAGGTGGTTGCTTTAATACAGGAGATCAAATTTGGAATTGTGGGGAAACCAAAAGTACAAAGTAAAGCAGAGGATTCTGTCTGTAAACAGAGAAAAATAAGAAAATGACTAGCCAGGAGTAGGAGTCATAGAAAGGTTACTGTCTGGTTCATGGGAGCTTGTCCAACCTCTTGGTTCCATTATTTCAAGAACCCAATTTACCTTTGGTTCTGTGACTTAATAAGAAGTCTTTTTCTATCCCTTAATCTAGCTGAAATCAGTTTATATGACTTGGAACCAGTTAAAATTTGACCAGCAATATAATATATAATTAAAACAGATTTAGTTATGTAAAAAACTTACAAAGTTAATCTTGTAAGCTGAACACTTCTTGAAGACTATCCCTATACGAATAGTATTTTATCTTATTTTTGAATGAAATATTTCTTGCATACTCTAACAACTTAAATAAATAAACATTGCAATACTTAAATTTTTTGAAGATCAAGCTTATTATCAGATATATGCCCATCATTATACTTCTAGTCTAGGTCAAGGTAAAGTGATACAATACTAAATACCCTTCAAAGAGTGGTAAATTTCCATAGATTTCTATAAGTCTACCATCAAATAATCTGTAAAATTATAATTCTTCAATCTGCTTTCAATAATTATTTCCTTCCTTCACTGTAAATTTTCCATGCTTGCTGCAATTATTATGTATTTCTCTTTTGATCTGCGGAAATGAATTGTTTTCATCAGTAAAAAGCAATTAAATGTATTAGGGAACTTTATAATGTATTACTGAGTAAAGTGTCAAGGTGGCTTTTGGTAAAACCACTCAAGTTTTTATTAATAAATTACCTTAATGCTTTATTTAACAAGTGAATATATTTCCCATCTTTGTTTTACTTAAAATATAGTTCAAGCATACTGAAAAAAAATATGGTAATCATTAAAATATAAGGACTTTTTAAATGTATCTTAGTCACTACCCACCTCTTGGACAAGATAAAAATAAGAATAAGAACCAAGAACAGAAACCAGGACTAAGAATACTAGCAGCACCACACTTGAGGGCTTAATATGGACCAGGCCGTATGCTACACAATGCATCCTTATCTCATTCTAATTCTTAAGACATTCTTCCGTAGTAGGTAGTATACCTAATATATAGTGAGGAGCTGAGATAGAGAGATTAACTTGCTACACATTAGGAAGTAAGGTGTGCAGCCAGATTTTGAATCTAGATTAGCTGATTTCAAACTCTCCATGTTAATCATACTGCCTCTAAGAAGGCAGGCAATAATATAAATTAGTAATTTTTATTGAGCTCAATGGAAAGGTGGCCCCAGAGTTGTGCATATGTTTGTGTAGGTTGTATATTTCACACTCTAAGATACATCATTCACAATTTATCTATTTGAATAGCTGAGGAGAGGAAATAGGTCCCGTCTGCCATTTAATTGCAGTGTTCGGCATATAAAAGTCTTTGGTAAAATAAGTTGTATAATTAAATAACCTGTTCCTGGCTCAGTCTTGCATGACACCAAATAAATAAACCCTTTGCCATGGTGTCAATTCCGACTCATAGAGACTTCATAGGACAGAGCAGAACTTCCCCATAGGGTTTTCAAGAATGTACTTTTTAAGAGGAAACCCTGGTGGTGTAGCAGTTAAGAGCTATGGCTCATAACCAAAAGGTCAGCAGTTCGAATTCACCAACAGCTCTTAGGAAACCCTTTGAGGAAGTTCTACTGTGTCCTATAGGGTTGCTATGAGTTGGAATTGGCTCAACAGCAACGGGTTTTTGGTTTTAATCTTTATGAAAGCCGACTGCCACATCTTTCTCCCACAGATCAGCTGGTGGGTTTGAACTGCTGACCTTTCGGTTAGCAGCTGAGTGCCTAAACACTGTGCAACCAGGACTCCTACCAAATAAACAAACCAAAAAGAAAAAAAAACCTTAATCCATTGTCATCTAGTCAATTCCAACTCACAGCAACACTTTAGGGTAGAGTAGAACTGCCCTACAGGGTTTCCAGGAGCAGTTGGTGGATTTGAACTGCCGACTTGTGGTTAGCAGCCGAGTTCTTAACCACTACACCTCCAAGATTCCACCAAATAAATAAGAACGCCTAAATCCAAATTTTAGTGTCTCTTTTCACAGCTCCATTTTTAGCTAAAACTCTGCAGCCTCTGGGTTCCAGAAAACCAGTGCTTTCAAAAGAGTAAGATACCAAAATGTGTATCAATCAGTAACTGATATATTTACCACAAATTTGTATTTAAGTCATAGGACAACACTTTAGAGGTAAATACAAGATTTCTATACTAGAAAAGGTAGCAATGTTCACACAAACAATAGGTAATACTACAATTCAACCTAGTAGTGGTTGCCCTTCTTGGGTTGCAATGAAAGGGTTCATGTTGTGTAACTTGAGTTGGGCCTTGAAAAAACTATCAGCATTAGACGAGTTGAATGGGGGTAGATAGGGGAGTATTTCAAGTACTCTTGTGCAAAAGACTAGAGGTAGAAATTTATATGAATCCTTTGGGGAGTTAAGAAATGAGAAATCAGTTCATTTTGGGGGAAATAATAGTGAAATATATGATCACAAAAGACAGCAACAGTTAAGGCTGAGAGGATCCTGATTCCAGGCCAAGCAGTCTGGACTATCAGTCTCTACATTAGTGCAAGCACCAGACAGTTCAGAGCATGGAAAAAACAGAGTAAGGCAATGAATAGCAAAAGCCTCAAAAAACTTCAAAAAACTTCAAACACGGGGGAGTCTTGAGCATCCTCTCTTCCCCTGCTGCCTTTAATGGAAATAATCAACAGGAATGCTGGATGATTACAGTATATTTTTTTCTCTGTGGGAGAGGGAGATTATGTACTCAGAACCATAAAGCATTTTGCTTGCAAAATTAATTCAAATTGACTTGCATGGGAGCACTATCACATGAATTGAAAACAGATGAAGGATAGTTCAAAAAAAAAGAATCATGATAAACAGCAATCAAACCATTCAGAAGAGTATCTGGTGTTTGGTCCCTGGGACCTCTGTAAGGCCCAGTCTTATTTAACATCTTCATCAATGAATGGGAAGAAGAGAGTAAACAAACATAAAATCACTGCATTCATATATGGAAACTGGGGCAAATATCAAAGAGAACAGATAATTTTTTTCAGGTGGCAAATGACTTTAGGCCCAGTTTTACATGGATTATATCATTTGGCAAAGAAACATATAGACAGAGATGTAGAAATTCCTTACAGAGAAGAGGGGAATAGACGATATTAGGATCAACGTTAAAAAGGTTTGAATTATACTGGGAAATGGCTGTTTGATGCGAGTTTGTACACTGGTGCCTCACATCACAGAAGGGGTAATAACTTACTTGTAGATGATTTTTTAGAAATCACTTGAGCCTCTTTGTTCACATTTATGCCCCCTGTTTGTTATATAGAAAAACTGGGGGGGGGGGGGGAATCCAAAAAAGGAACAAATCAGAAGAATTAAGAGTTTGTGGACACAGCTACGCAAGATGCTCAGTATGGATAACATAGCTGTACACATTGCAATCTGGACAGAAAAAAACAAAACAAAACATAGATAGGTTTGAGATGGAGGGGAAAAGAAGAATTTCACAGCATGATTTCTGTCAGGTAGGACTAGACTTAATCTTAGAGCTATACTTCTCTGAGGAAGTAGTATTTAAACTGTGATCTTTTAAAGGATAAAGCTTTTACCTAAGCAAGTGGGGTGAGGGTAAAGAGTAGGGATTAAGAACAGGATATCACAGATAAAGGTCATTTTCCAGTTTATATTTATAAGCTTCCATATAATTTGGGAAAAGTGTTTTGGGAGCCTTTAATGAAGAAAAGAGCCCTGTTGGCACAGTGGTTAACAGCTCGGCTGCTAACCACAAGGTCAGCAATTCGAATTCACCAGCAGCTCCTTGGAAACCCTAGTGGGCAGTTCTCCTCTGTCCTATAGGGTCACTATGGGTTGGAATAGACCGACAGAAATGGGTTTGGTCCTTTTAGTTTAAGGAAGAAAATACTTGCATTATTTTATATTGACTTTGAGGGTACGATTAGAATTATACATAATGAACAAATAATAAATGTATGTCTCATTCCTACTTTTTAGGAATACATGGTGACCATTGCTAATTCATTCAATATATTTGCAAATATTAAAGACTAACTACAACATTTGTCTCAGATGCAGAAGCAGAGCTAGACATTTTAAAGAACTTCTTTATAACTGCTGTTACGATGGAATCTTGTCCCCAAAAAATATGTGCTGTAATTCCTAACCTCTATGCCTATGGAAGTGTTCACTTGTCTATGCCAAGAAATTTGGGAGAGAGGACCTAGCTAATCAACTGGAAGACATCTATATTTATGCCTATTCCAAAGAAAGGTGATTCAACTGAATGCAGAAATTAATATCGCCAATATCACACACAAGTAAAATTTTGCTGAATATCATTCAAAAGCAGCTGCAGCAGTATATCCACAGGGAACTGCCAGAAATTCAAGCCAGTTTCAAAGAGGATGTGGAACCAGGGATATCACTGCTGATGTCAGATGGATCCTGGCTGAAAATAGTGAATACCAAAAAGATGTTTACCTGTGTTTTATTGACTATGCAAAGGCATTCAACTGTGTGGATCATAACAAATTATGGGTAACATCGTGAAGAATGGGAATTCCAGAACACTTAATTGTGTTAATGAGGAACTTGTACATAGATCAAGAGGCAGTCATCATTCAAACTGAACAAGGCGATACTGCCGTGATTTAAAGTTAGAAAAGGTGTGTGTCAGGGTTGTATCCTTTTGCCGTATCTATTTAATCTGCATGCTGAGCAAATAATCTGAGAAGCTGGACTACATGAAAAAGAACACGGCATCAGGATTGGAGGAAGACTCATTATAACCTGCTTTATGCAGATGACACAATCTTGCTTGCTGAAAGTGAAGAGGACTTGAAGCACTTACTGATAAACATCAAAGACCACAGCCTTAAGTATGGATTACATCTCAACATTAAGAAAACAAAAATCCTCACACCTGGACCAATAAGCAACATCATGATAAATGGAGAAAAGATTGACATTGTCAAGGATTTCATTTCACTTGGATCCACAATAAACACCCATGGAAGCAGCAGTCAAGACACTGAAAGACACACTGCATTAGGCAAATCTGCTGCAAAGACCTCTTTAAAGTGTTGAAAAGCAAAGATGTCACCTTGAAGACTAAGGTGCGCCTGACCCAAGCCATGGAGTTTTCAATCGGCTCATGAGCATGCGAAAGCTGGATGATGAATAAGGAAGACCCAAGAAGAACTGATGCCTTTGACTTGTGGTGTTGGCGAAGAATATTGAATATACCATGGACTGCCAAAAGAACAAACAAATCTGTCTTGGAAGAAGTACAACCAGAATGCCCCTTAGAAGCAAAGATGGCAAAACTGTGTCTCACATACTTCAGACATGTATCAGCAGGTATCAGTCAGTCCCTGGAGAAGGACATCATACTAGGTAAAGTAGAGGGTCATCGAAAAAGAGGAAGACCGTCAATGAGATGGATTAACACCGTGGCTGCAACAATGGGCTCTAGTATAACAACGATTGTGAGGATGGCGCAGGACCAGGCAGTGTTTCACTCTGTTTTACATCGAGTAGGTATGAGTCAGAATTGCCTGGATGGCACCTAATAACAACAATGCCTGTGGTTATAATCCCATTTGGGAATGGGTTGTCTTTGTTATGTTCATGAGGTAGGATTAGTGTAGAGTGTGTCTTAAGTTCATCTCTTTTGAGATTAAACAAGCAAGCAACGTAGCAGAGATAAGGTAAAATAGATGCCAAGACACATCGAGATCTCCAAGGAACCAGGAAGCAGAAGCTGAAGAGACAAGGACCTTCCTCCCTAGCTGGCAGACAGAGAAAGGTTTCCCCAAGAGCCTACAGTCTAAATTTGGACTTCTAGCCTCCGAATCTGTAGGAAAATAAATTTCTGTTTGTTAAAGCTACCCATTTGTGGTATTTCTATTATAGCAGCACTAGATAACTAAGACAATTGCTAAGTTCCATGTGGGAAATCTAAATGCAAACTTTTGCTTCTTCTAGACTTCAGTGTATGCTTAATGACTGTTTTGAATTCCTTAAATTATTTATCTTAATTACCTTATGGGTTGGGTGATGTGCTTTCTGTTTTCCTAAAAAAATTATGAATATAAAACTACTTGAGATCAGGCTGGGTTCTTCATTATACTGGCATTTGCATTATATAGTATAATATTCATTCCCTTTAGAATTGTTTTCTATCACTGTCCAAATAAAGAGCCTTTGTATATCTACTAATGTCTTCTTTTTTTACCCACTTCAGTATTACTTTAATCTTTATTACTCTCCATGCTCAGTGTGAACCTCAGTGCTTGTCATTATCTTTCCTCTCATTCAATATGAAGGAATGCCAAATAAGGTTCTGGCAATACCCACTCTGATTGTAACCAAAATATAAGAAATAAATAGTGTTCAAATATTGCTCCTCATTCTTTGCCTTTCATTTTTGAGAAAGAGACTCATGCACCAAACCCCCTCCCTACTTTTGCCAAAATCTTAATATTAGAGAAGAAAAGCCAGCTGAAATTTTTCTTGATTTAGGTGAACCCATATACAACACAAATGATAGATTCACATCATTTGATTGAACTTTAGTTATTTTAGACTTCAAAACCAAATACACAGCTTCTATGTCTCGAAGAAATAAGAAAATACTACAAAGTGACAATAAAACAAGAAAAGCCACAAACTACTGTTTTGAAGTCTCTACTGGCTAGGGCTATTGCTTCTTCTTTCTCACCCAGGCAGAGAGAAAATTACTGTCTCCATTTTAGTACAAACACAAAGTAAGCAGTCAATATTCTGAAATACACCTCAAATGAATAAATTATTATTAATGATCCTAATAGCCTCTAAAGTCAGCACAAGAGAAGATTTCTGAATAATGTTTATCTTTCTCTGACTACGAGGAAAGTATAGCAAAAATAAAAGCAGAACATGTGCTAGAACTAAGAGGTGAAGCTCAGGGGAATGCGGAGGCTTCCCCTTGTGTGCTACAGGAAGTACAAAGAAGTCAGTGGGGAAAGAGTTGGTTCCACCAGCGCAAAGGAGGCAGGTGTATCTTGTGATCATTTGTAACAACAACATATGGGGGGAGAAAAAAAGAGCAATAGTGGAATTTCTAAGACATAAGAACATAATCTGCTCTAAACAAACACCATAACTGTTACTTTTATTCTCAAAGAAACAAGCCTTGAAAACATTTGCTAAAAATTTCTAGGAAACAATAATGTTTACATCCTTGCTTAGACTATATAGATTAATCAATATTAGATGTTTCAGAAATTGACTGAAATCACCCTAATGAAATTAGAAGGAAGCAAACTACATCTTCTGAGTGTGTGCAGATGATATGGAAAATTTATGAATATGAGACTGACACTCTAAGGACAGAGAGAAAAAGAGAAGAAAACCTTAAGTGAGAAAATATTTATTTTAGAAGGAGTCTAATGGGTCTACTGTTATTCAACCAAATGATTTTGCCAGAAAATTAGAGCAAATGTATTGCTATGAGGCATCTGTCTTATAAAGTTCATATCAAGGTCTCAGCCATGTCTATTCCTTCTGTTGGCTTCTCTCCTGTTTTCTGATGACTACCAGTAATCCTTGGATTTCCTTGGGTACTTACAGGTACATCTTCCTCCTTCCTCACATATGATCTCCTCTTGTGTGTCTGTCTTTTTCTCTGTACTCCTCATGATAAGACAACACTCTGAAGGGATTAGGTTTAGGACCCACCCTACTCAGGTATGACCTTGTTAGTGTAAGAAAAGAAAAAAACTCTATTTCCTAACAGGATCACATTTATAGATACAGGCGTTAGGACTTCAACACATACACTTTGGAGGAACACAATTCAATACATAACAGCTGCTAATAATATAATAATATTTTTCAAATATATGTATATATATTATTAGAATTATATCTTTGGACATCATTTTCTTTAAAATTTAATTTGAAAAAAGTTTTTTAAAAGTTTATGCCATTTGAGTGGCATAACACAAATTGTAACACCTGGACTCTACACTTACTCGTCATACTTGGACAAATTCATATTCACTAAGCTCCTCTAAATTAACATCTCTGTCTTCAATATTAACATCATCTATAGTTATGTAAAAGAAAACATCATTCATTAAAAAAAAATACAGGAAATTGGAAAAAGTTACTCATTAAAAAAACTATATACTATCAATTCTATACTAACATTACAATATAAAGAAAACACAAGGTTGTCAGACTAATTCAAAAAAGCCTCATCCTTACAGAGAGGGGCATGTTTCTCTAAAGGAATCAACAGTGTTTCTACATGTGTATGTGTTTATTTATGTAGAAAAGTATTGTTTTTATGTACAAAACTGAGTAATTTCCCCACAACTTTTCTAGCTGCAAAAGCAGCTGCATCATACTTATACCCTCACAGATACTTCCCACCAAAGCCTTTCTGAGTAACTTCTGAGTGGAAGCAGGAGAAAGATGCAAACTAAATTCAAAGGAAATATGACATATATTCTTGGGCTTTTAAAAATTAATTTCAAACCACCATACCAACTATCTTCTCAGAAAGTGCATTTCAAAACATTTAGTCAATAAATCATTTTGGTATGTGAAAAAAATGTAGAGTGCAAAAAATATGCGTAGATTCCCATAGATAAATGTTACCCAGCCATCTTCCTGTATATAGGTGATGGGTGGACAGATTAAAGAAAGAAAAGACTGTAGGAATGGGAGGAGGGAGGGAAAAAGAAAGGATCAGAGGAAGAGAGGAAGAAAGAAGATAAAAGAGGGACAGATTTAGAGAATATAGATCATTTTGGCACTGGCTATGTTTCTTTTCCTTTAGTTTTCCTAATATCTTACATATCTACTTATATTACACTATTCTATGTATAAATGCAACCACAATTTTTAACAACCAAAAGAAATACCAAATTGATGAAAGAAGATAAAGCACATTGAGATTAGGATGTTGACATAGAAATAACTATGAATTAGAATAATTATTATAACTTGCTTTACTTCCATAATAAAACTTTTCTAAGGAGCCCTGATGGCGCAGTGCTTAAAGCACTCAGCTGCTAACTGAAAGGTCAGCCGTTAAAACCCGCCAGCCTGTCTGCAGGAGGAAGATGTGGCAGCCTGCTTCTGTAAAGATTACAGCCTTGGAAACCCTATGGAGCAGTTCTACTCTGTCCTACAGGGTCACTATTGAGTAGATACCGACTTGAAGGCAGTGGCTTTGGTTTTGGCTTTAAGAATTTATTTACACACCTGGATTTCTCATGAATTGGATACAAAATTAAAAATTTTTGTCTATGTGGGTTGTTATGACTGTATTTGCTAAAACTATATTACTTAACTAAATGAAATTATTTTTCAAAGTCATATGAAATATTATTAATGTGTATGATTTTCAAAAATTGATTTCATATATAAGCTAGATTATGTGTTTTAAATATTCAATTGCTTAAATATTTTTTTCCTAAAATGGAGGTTTGAAATTATTGTGTCGTTGTAACAATGCAGTTCTATGATGAGTTCAGACAGTTTTAACAGATATTAGTATAATGTTAAAATATTAAAATTACTTAGGAATAAAAAGGTTTCTATCAAAGTTTGAATTTTTGTTTAACATAATTTTTATGCAATACATTTAATGTTTTCTGTACAATCAAATGATTTGATATAATACTTTATCTATATTTTCAGGACACTTTCAATCCACTTGACATTATGGGTGTGTTTTTAATTGACTAAAAGGTAATGAAGGAGTACTTTTCAAAAAATTATCTATTTATTAAGATTGATAGCATTCTTAATACAATTAGATGTATATTGTTAAAAAAAAAAAGCCCACCTAATTTTCACCCAAAAACTCTATTTGTAATGTATAGTACTAAAACAATTTAGTATTAAAAACAATTGTTGATAATAAAAATCTTCCAGTGAAAATATCTTTTCTGAAAAATTGTCAGTGAAGAAAAATTCAAAACTTGAAAGAAAACCATTGGATAGTGACTAAGCTAATAATCTGAGAAACTCTTAATTTCAATGGAATTTAAAAGAATCTCTTATAATATTTTGTTCCTTAATATAATGAATAGGAAAAAATATAGATTCCAACATTGAATCAACATTGGCCATAGACACATTAATGTTTATTTCTTATATTATATAATCATGAGTAATGATAAATCAGCAGCAAGTCAAATACTCTTCTTTTATGGAAAATTATCCTGAAAATTTATTTTCTTCAATCTGAAACTCTCCTGAATGCTGAACATTTCTATGTAGAGAAACATTCACTGAGGAAAATACCTCCCCTCCCCACATTTGTTCCTTTTTCTCAGTCCAGAGGTAGTCTGAATTTTTCCCTACCCATCCTCCTTCCTCTCTTGACATGTCCAGGGCATTTTCAACCCTGTGTGATATTTAGCATGATGCCTACTCAGGTACCTTTAGTTTTAGGGAAACGTCATAAAAACTTACCCCATTTTTTGGAAAAGCAATCCATCCCAGATCCCCCATGACAGTACGTGAATCCAGTAAGTTCACTGAAAGAGAAAAAAGACAGAACTGAGTGATAGCTATAATATATATATTATATACATATATAAATGCATTGTTATTTTGACAGTGTTGTTAAAGGTGCATATTGCTTACAGGACTGGAATTCGATTAAGCATCGATTATGATGATTAAGACATATAATATATAGAACACATTTGGATACAAGAGAACAAGCGATTTTGAATAAACATTTGGAGAACAATTACAGCCAAAAACATATAACAAGTCATTACCCTAAATGCTTTTTTGGCAAACAGTAATAAAGAAAAATATTAATACAATGAAAAATAAATAATGGAAAAAAAGAAAGGCCTACAAACAAAGACAGCCCATGCTTTCTTTTCTTTTCTTTTTTCTTTTTTAAGTCTAGGTCTCGAGATTAAGTTACTGCCAGAAAATTGTGTCTAAATGTATTCTATTTTGGAATGCTGTTATGAAACAATTAACAAATAGTTTACATTAACCAGCAATAAACTACTCCCAAGTTTGTAACACTTTTTTTGTGGTATTAACCAAAATATGTAATCCAAATTGCAAGTTTAATAAAAAAAGAAATCTACACATCTTTAACCAAGCCAAGGAACTTATAGCAGCTTTCAGAGCTGTTGCTATATTTAAGGGTACAGTGCATTCCCCACAGATATCTTCTACTTAGATGAAACTATAGTTTAAAATGTGGTTAACACAGAACTGTTAGCTATATTTTTGAAAAGTAGACTTCAATTATGGATGGAAAACTTAAGATATTTGGAAATCCCCAGGTGGAAGTCTGAAGACTATCATGCAAAAGAAAGCCATGGCTGAGTGTGTACACAAGCGTATGTGCACTTGTGTATGCACTCTCTTTCTCTCTCTCTCTCACACAAACACACACATACACACACTCAGTGTTTATATTTCAACAGGTTCATCCACTTTTCTGGGGAAAATCAAACTAGCTTAAAGGGTGATGTCTAGTCAATATGATTTAGATCTGGATTAAAGATTATTTTCTTTCTAAGCTATTGTGTATGAGCCAAATGTAGCTACTCAACTGAACTGAACTACATCAAATGAGCATGGCATTTAGATCCAAAAGGAAAGCAACTGGGTTATCCCTGGTAAGAGGTACTGAAATGTCCTTAAATTACATTCAGGAGCCAGTATCTCAAAATGCCACCAGAATGATAGTATCTGCAAGTGTAAGCCTTGGTACTAAAAATATAATAGTTGATGGATTATCATAGTACATCAATAAGAGATTGTAGATAAAAATCAGGATGACATGTTTCACTACAGCAAATTTCATTGAAATTGTCCACATGTTATACAAATTATATGCATTTCAATATTATTATCCATCATTTTATTTCACAATAGAACTCATCAATGAGAGACAAGTACAACATACGCAAGCATATGTCTCTTGTAAATCAAGTCAACTGTCTATAATATTAGTAATATTAAGACATATCAACAACTGAAAATTTATAGAATAGAAATATCCTGAATATCCATATCCACATATCAAAGGAGCAGCTGATGAATTCAAACTACTGACCTTTGGTGAGCAGCCAAATGCTTGACCACTATATAGATATATAAATACACACGTACATATGTAGTAAGACTGATAGCATTATAAATAAATGGAGATGCATATTCTTAAATATATATGTATTTCAATATACTTGCCTATTTTCCTCACTACATTCTGGGATCTTGATGAAAATGCATAACTATATAATGTTTGTGCTATCCTCAGCTTTTCCCATCATATTAGCTTTAGGGAATCATAAAATAAATAAATAATTGAATTACAATTTTCTTAGGGAAAAGATAACCTAACTGAGAAACTATTGTTTAAAATAACAAAAAATAAAACAAACAAACAAGCCAAAAGTCTTCCACTATCCACTATCCTCACAAACCCTGGCAGTCACGTCACTAAATCTAATTTTTCAGTTAGATCCATACTCTTGTCTCTATTGTTGGCTTTTCTGGTTTCCATGGGAATAAGGCTGCATTAAACTTAAATGTCCTTGTCCTCATTTTAGTTTTTCTGGGACACTGGGGCTGTGTCTAGACATGACTAAATACCAAGGGAATGTAAAACCTAAATTGTTATGTTTATTCATCTTAATGATTCATTTGATTCACCTTTGATATTGAGCAGCAGCATATCTGTATAGACTAGATAAAGTACAGCAAACCAGCAAACTAATGGAGCTCTACTGTGATGGCCGTCAATTAGAATTTAACCCTGTGGTGGCAAACAGATGTGCATAGGAATTCTAGGATTTTATAAGCAGCCAACGTGAGAAACACAGTATTCCTAATAGACCTTTCAGCATTATGTGAATCTTGAAATATTCATTATTACCAACAGAATTCCAGATATCCTCTTAATGTTTTGTAATTCTCAGCTGAATTACCTTTAATGCTAAATTATGATTGTTATCTTTTTTTATGACTTGAAATATACGTACGTGTGAAAGAAAATGATGACCTTCAATTTTGGTTTGGCTATCAATGCAACTTAATAGGAGTTATCAATATTGAAATATATAACAGAATAAGTGAAAATAACAACAATAGGAATATATATTTTCATACTTCTGGTGATTTAGTAATAGAGTGTTCCTCAGATAAATGGATTAGCAAATTTATAGGAATGTATATCATTTTCACTTACTACTTAAAATTTCTTTACTCCTGGAAATAGAAGACTTAATAAGATTCACAATGCAAAGAAGATATTTACATACACCTTTACTAAATTGAAAATTGAGAAAAAAGTAAAATTAGATGTTTTTGGTAATTACCTTGCAGATTACCATATTATAATCTTATCCACTAAATGCAGAGTAAAGTGGGCTTTGGTTTGATGCCTTGGAGAAAATAACTATAAAAAAATTACGTGTGTGTGTGTGTATGTATGTATGCATGTATGTACATATAATGCTTTTTTACACTTGCAATTATTACCTACTGTTTTAACTGTCTCAAATGCTCTTTTTCCTTTGCCAATTGCTAACTCTTCCTTTGTTCTTCAAAACATATTTCAGGAACTACCTTCCCCAGGAAGCCATGGCTGAATCCTCTTTCTTGAATCTAGGGTAAGTATTCTATTAGCATCCAGTTTCTATCTATAAAATACTGATACATGAATTACATGGTTCCCTTAAGGGACAACCCACGTTTAACTCACACTTATGCATCTACCCTGCATAATTGAATAATTCGCTATCTTATGAAGGAATCATACGGTCATTGGGCAGATCAGAAGAGGTGTGGCTGAATCAGCCACACCAGTGGTTCTCAGTATGGGCATCTGGCAAGGTCTAGAGATATGCATCTAGTGTGTAGAGTCCAGGGATGCTGCTAAATATTCTGCAATGCACAGAATGTATGCACCCCCCCCACCCCCCACCCGCCAGCTGCACTACCACCACACACACAAAGCAAAGTATCATCTGGCTGAAAATGGCACTAGGGCCAAGGCTGAGAATTCCTGGCATATACTTACTGATGTTACTAGAAAAATCTCTACTTTCACACTCTATATGGTGCATCAGGCATGATCTTCCTGAAAGAAAATTAGCATATTTGGGGGCATTCCTTGGCAACCAAGTAATATTCGTATTTAAGGAAATAAAAATAGTAAAAATAATTTTACTCTCACATAAGAAAATATAAAGTATTCTGACTACTTAATACCCTTAAATTATATTTCATGTAACCAATACAACTATTATTACTGATGTTCTTTTTTATGTTATAGTAATTCCTTAACATTCATGATCCCATGTTTGAAAAAGTGCCATGCCACTGATGTTATTAATACTTCCCTTTTCCCGATTATTTCAGCTTGTTACATAGAAAACATAAGTTTAGACAAAAGAAGTATATAAATGTGAATTTTCAGAAGTTTATTTCCCAATTTCATTACTGAATTTATAAAAAGGGAGAATTTTGGCAGTTAAGTGGCACAGTCACTAAGTATCTTCTGTGCTACAATTACAGTAATTAAATTGTTCAAACAGTATATATGCTTGCTGTAAATTGTAATAAATACACAATAAGTATTGATCTTCATGGTACAACTTAATTAAAACTTGTCCGGGAGAAGACACTAATGAATATAATTAGAGGAAATGTTTGATACCACAGAGTTACTCTGGAAGACATTAATTAATATCAGAAATTTTATGGAAAATGTTTTTTTATTCTATTGTTTGTATTTTAAAACAAAACCACACCATTAAACTGAAAGACAGCCTTCAAGTTCATTTTCCCTCAGCCATTGTATAATTATGTTAAAGATTAGCATACTGGTTGTACTCTAATCAGTAATTAAGAAGACAGATTCTTCATGAGACAAATTGTACAGGAGTCAATGGGTATTTAGTCTATTGCAAATTCTTAAAGTTAATATACGGGGGGAAAATCTCACTAATATGTGAACTTTTTTAATAAGTCACTTAACTGTCTTCCCAACCAAATAACAAATTAGAATAGAAACTAATTAAAAACAGTGTTAAGTATACTTTAATTTTATTATTACCCATTGCTGTCTAGTTGATGTAGACTCATAGCAACCCTGTAAAAAACAAACAAAAAATACCCATTGCTGTGGAGTCAATTCTGACTCATAGGGACTCTACAGGACAGAACAGAGCTGCCCCATATGGTCTCCAAGGAGCAGCTGGTGGATTCGAACTAGCAGTCCTAGCTCTTAACCACTGAACCACCATAGCGACCCTACAGGACAGAGTAAAACTGCCCCACAGGATTTTCCAGGCTGTAATCTTTACATAAGCAGACCACCCAGCTGACCTTTCAGGTAGCAGCCGAGCATGTAAACACTCGTAGATAATTTTAATGCTTTCTTGAACAAACAGGGGAAAGCCAGTTCTAGTGGCACAGTGGTTAAGAGCTTGGCTGGTAACCAAAAGGTCAGTGGTTTGAACCCGCCAGCTGCTCTGTGGGGGAAAGATGTAGCAGTCTGCTTCCATAAAGATTTACAGCCTTGTAAATCCTAAGGGGCAGTTCTATAAGATGGCCATGAGTGGAATCGACTCAGCAGCATCGGGTTGGGTTTTTATTTTATTTTATTTTTTGGTTTACCATCAGAAAAGGCAGAAGGTTGCTAACACCTGTTTTTTTTTTTTTCCTTGGATTTAAGGGGAACAAGAAGAGGATAGAATGAATAAAATAGAGTATGTAGAAGAAGATTCTTAAATCCTAAACCTCCTGTATTCTAACAATTACAGATTTATTTGACTTAATAATGCAAATATGTTTTGCAATTATAACTTTAAACATTCATAATTTGCTACGTGTCACTTTGAGTCCACTGCTTTCTTCTTAACATCTTGCTAACACTAGCCAAAAAAAGTAGAAAAACATTTTAATTGGTTAATGTGTTTTGAGACTTTTAAGAGTCAAAAGACAGCTCAAGGATATTTGATCCCACTACTGTTAGTGGGTAAGGCCTTGAGAGAATGCGTAATCCTTGATGACATGAAGGTGAAGGAGCAAGCCAGAAGGCGTACTGTTATTCTTACACTGTTACTTTTATTTTTCTGCAATTATCACATTAATAACCAAACACAATTATAACAGCAGTTGGATTTCCACCACAGTATAAACAGAGAATAATTTGGTTTAGTAGCAGTTCATATGGCATTCTTTCTCTCTAAAGGTACTGAATCAAAGTTCCACTGCATACAGTAGACTTTTGATGAATGCTTGCTTGTTGATTTACATTTGACAATATCAGAAATGCTACTGGATTCAATTACAGCACACACTTAACTAATCTATGGGAACAAATCCGAGATCTACAGCTGTCCAGCCTCTCTCCATGGTCCCGGTCAGCACAGATGTGATTTCTTGCTTCTAGGTGAAAGCTTACCAATTGACAACTGCCACAGGGAACAAGAACAGTTGACATAAAGAGTGCAGGGAAAGAGGGGCATGTGTTTCCCATTGGAAAATTAAATTTGTAAATTTGGTAAAAATTATGTTATAAGTGTAAGTGTTATGTAGATTTCTGGTGTCTCCTGACTTGAAGGCAAGAATCCATAACCAACTGTAACACCACAGACAGTGAATGGGAAAGTATGCATTTTTTTCTCAACTCAGAGCAACCCATATATACAACATTTTTTGAAAGAAGAAATAATATGGGGGAAGAAGATTACTGAGTGCTTTTATGTGTGTGTCAGTTGTTCTACTAGGCTATTTACATCTGTTGTTTCATTTAAACATCTCAACAAACCTATAGGCACTGACAGTTACCATCCTGTTCAGAGCTCCAAAAGGGAAATAAAGGAAGGACACATAAAGCTATATCTGAGGACTTTATGCCAGACCATGAGTGCTGCTCATTGTCTCCTGCAGCCGAATTCCCCCACTTAAGACCCGGACATAAGCCTCCCTTGCTTACAGCCACCTATATCCCTGGACATTCAAAAACCAAGAGCTAAACCCTAATCGTGAATGAATATATCTTCTTTGTACATGAACCAGCACTTTTGAACACTGTTAGAGAAAAAGCATTCAACCAAGGAGGTTGGGTCCACTATAAGCTAACAGTAGCCTCAAATGGGCCCTTAATATTATCTGACAAATCTGCTATCTTTGGCTAAATGTTTTTTGCCCGTTAACCACAAAGTATTTTGGAAAACTTCTGATTAAATATATTAACAAATAATCCCCACATTATCTTCCAACTTCTTAAATCAAATTATTGAATGTATTGTCTACACTTTTTTCAATTTTTTCACATCCTCTTCACTTCTAACCTAAGTCATTATCGACTATATTAAGGATAGAAAATGACTAATGTATTTGTTTTTTGTTGGTTTGTTCGTTGATTGGTTAATTGGTTGTAAAGGCAGTATTAGCACATACCCTTATTTAAGGATCCTTGCAGAAGAGCTCATGTATTTCCAAGGTTCTACTTAAAATGCTAATGACACCCTTAATCCATACATTTAGTTTACTTCTCGCTCCTGAAATTCATATCAGTTTATAAAACTGCCTGCTTTTTTATCAACACATATATGATATGCAGTAATCTCAAGTTCAGACTGTCCCAAAATGAACAAGGAAAAAAAAACTTCTTTCTGTGTTCCCTATTTCATACCATGGAACTAGTTGCTCAATCCAGAAAGCTTGTATTTCTTGTCTTTAACCACCACATTAACCAAGTTCCACTGATTTTAACTATATTCTATATATAACTCCTGGTAGAGAGGCAATAATTTTTTCATAATTTTGCCATCAACAGTAGAATCATTTCTCTCCTTCATTTCAAGTCGTGCAATAGCATCTCATAGTCTCTAATATAAGACGGTCCAGAGTTGATCTCGATTTTATTCTCCAGTTTCTTTCAGGATTTTTCCTCCCTCAGTTTCCACAATTTAGGAAAGAATACTGAACTTGCTTCAGTTCCAATCATGCACTCCCACTTTGATTTCATTCTGTCCAGTGAGTCGTGCGAGCCCTGGTGGCACAGTGGTTAGGAGCTTGGCCGCTAATCAAAAGGTCAACAGTTCAAATCCACCAGCCTCTCCTTGGAAACCCTATAGGACAGTTCTGCTCTGTCCTATAGGGTCGCTATGAGGCGGAATCCACTTGACCGCAATGGGTTTGGTTTGGTTTGATTTTAACCAGACTAAAGTTGAAAACTGCCTTTCTTACGACTTGCTTTAATATGGGAAAAATCAATTTTCTTGCTGCTTAATCCAGTGGGGAAATGATTTGCTATTATTTGCAGAGGAAGACATCCTAATACAACTGGTGAATGGCAGAGTTTGAGGCAACTCTGGTCTCTCATACCAGTCTTCTTTTTCCATCACGTCCTAATGTCTCCAAATTCTACTTAGAGAATTCGAACAATATAATCAACTGAGTCACTTAACCCCCCAGATTATTTTACTGTGAAGAGACTACTGAAATAGGTGACATTTGTTGTCCATATCCATCGTAATATATTATGATTAACTCTGACTGTGAAGAACAAACATTGCTTTTGTTTATTTGCTTAAAAATACTTTCATCTTATTTTCTTCTTGTTCGTTTTGTTTCAAAATATTGGCCATCGTTATAAAGAAAGAAGTTTTAGTCATTACTCTTTAAAAATTCAGCAGTAGAATGTTCATATCATCAAGCATACCACTATGAAGGAAGTGAAAATCAATCAGAAATGGATACTAAACATTTTGAACTGTCAATACACTATAAAACTGTAAACCCAGGGAAATGGCCAGGATGAATTTAGAATTAGTATCCACTGGTTAGTCCATGCAAGGTGTTTAGGTAAAGCTAAATTATGGGTAATGAGCAGTCTGCTACATTCACAGGACACATGGCATGAAAAGAGCAATACCATATGGTTTTCAGTGGCTACCTTGTCAGGTGCGGTAACTAAACTTGTCAAATCTTACCTATTATTTTTATTCTAAAATGAAAAGTCAGTATTAGATAACATAACAGGCTTTGGAATCTTTGCATCACAGAATACTCTCACTGAGTATCTGCTTACTTCCATACCACCGAATTTACAGATGCTGTATAAAGCTATGCCTTTTAAAAATAAAATATTCTAAGCCCTCAACACCTGAGATAAATGTGCTTATTCACAATTCACTTGGAGAATGGTTCACTGGACAGCAGTTTTATGGCTTTGGTTTTGCTACTATGTGACTTTGTGGAAGTCATTTTACATTGATGGCCTCAATTATCTGTTTCAACAGTCATCATGACTATTAAGGTTACAGCGTCTGTACTTAGCATGCATTATATCACTTAGCCCTAACAATGATTTTTTTAATATAAATGTTATTTCTCGATTTTAAAGACAAGGAAATTGAAGTTGAAAAAAGCCAATGTCGAATAAGCACATCCAAAACAACCAAACCAATCCCACTGCCATCAAGTCGATTCCTACTCTTAGCCACCCAGTAGGACAGAGTAGAACTGCCCCATAGAGTTTCCAAGGCTGTAAAACTTTATGGGAACAGAGCGCTACCTCTTTCTCCTGCAGAGCAGCTGGTGGGTTCAAGCTTCCAACCATTGTGGTAAATAGCCTATTGCTTAACAACTGCTCCACCTAAACCCAAGTCTAACGCCAAAGCTCTTCCCTTGCTTCTATATTACACTTGCACCAGTACTGAGTTTGCTGAATCCAAAGGTTTATTCCTTTGCAACTCTTAAATCCTATGTATTAAAGAGTTTTATCAGATCAATGAATTGTGAATAGTATTCTAAAGTAGCCAGCATATACTATAATACTCCAGTAACACTAGATATAATGTAAAAATCTTCAGATACATTAATCTAAACAGAGGGTTATAGATTGAATTGTGCCACCCAAAAATGTGTATCAATTTGGCTAGTCCATGATACCCAGTATTGTGTGATTGTCCACCATTTTGTCATCTGATGTGATTTTCCTATGTGATGTAAATCCTACTTCTATGATGTTAATGACGTGGGATTAGTAGCAGTTATGTTAATGAGGCTGGACTCAATCTACAAGATTAGGTTGTGTTTTAAGTCAATCTATTTTGAGATATAAAAGAGAGAAGCAAGCATACCACTAAGAAAGTAGTGCCAGGATAAGAGTGTATCCTTTGGACCTGGAGTCCCTGCAAAGAAAAACTCATAATGTTGGGGAAGATTGATGACAAGGACATTCCTACAGAGCCAAAAGAGAGACAAGTCCTTCCCTTGGAGCTGACGCCCTAAATTTGGACTTCTATCATCCTCAACTGTGAGAGAATAAATTTTTGTTTGTTGAAGCCATCCACTGTGTTACTTCTGTTATAGCAGCACTAGATAATTAAGACACAGAGCAAACATTAGTTTTTCCTTGGGGATCAGAGTTCACTAACAAATTTCAGACAGGAAGTTCTACACTTCCAGAAAGCAGAAGGATAAGCAATAAGGTAAAGATGAACCTTCTTTTCTTAATTTTTTATTTTGTTTTTCATTATGTTTTAAGTATGTTTATTGGAGCAAGCCAGTTATCACAGGAACATGCACTTGTCCAAACATAATTTGTCCTTAAATGTCAAAAGGCATGTAAAAACTATTAGGATGAAAATAGAAAATATACGCAAAGCTGATTCCTTGTTTTGAAAAAATCCTTACCCCAGCCTCCAATTACCCTTAATGTTTGATTGAAATATACCAAACTGCAAGAACAATCTATATAATCATTATTCTTCCACCCTTCAGGGTAAAACAAATGATGATTAGATCTAAACATGCACTAAGGCAGACAGAAACTTGCACATAATCACAGTCTGTATTTTAAGGTGATGTCATTTACCAAAAATGAGCAAACAACAAACATGGTGATGCAGAAGCCCTCTTTACAATATAAGAAGGGATCAAAATTTTGCCAACAATTTAAGTACAATCTAAATAAGTCTTGTAGCTTAATTAAACTTTAATTCTATGTAAACCTTGCATAATGCTTTTTTCATTATTCTCTGAAATATGAAAAAAAAATATTACAAGAAAATTTTGGACACTGTTAGGTCAGTGAAAACAAAGCAATCCAGACAGAGGTACTAAGAAATATTGTGCCCAATACTTTTGGATGGCCAAACATAAACATTTTAGTACCTAGCTCTAATTAGTCATATCAAAATAGCTAGCAGCATTCATGATAGCAGGACAGCATTTTTTGGTCAGTCTATTAAATACGATAATTCATATACCTTAACAGGGTATAAGATTAATGATCAGTAGCAAATTATTTTTGCCTAGTTAACCTAGTGCTTATAATCTATTTTTGGTCAAAATATAAGCATAGTAGTTGGTTACTTGTCCTTGTAATCAGGTGGTTACAAAGGAAAAGGGGAAAAAAGGAAATAAAAGCACTTATTTTATGTGGTATTTCTACAAACACTGTTTTTTGCCTCTTAATTACTCAGATCCATTCTCTTTCCTTGGTATCAGAATCTCAATTATGTTTGGAGTGGCTATGGGCTCACTGCTGGGCAATGAATTATGACTGGCCTTACAAATAATGATAATCATATTTCTATTGTATTAGACTCCACTGACTCCAGTGGCCTTGTTACATAGGTGTGGCCAATGACAGGTAAACAGAAATCTGCTCACCAGTTTCTGGGAAAGTTTTGTTATCCTAGTTGAAAGAATGATGTAGTTGATATGGTTCTTGGCTCTTCTCTCTTTTTTCTTGCTCTGAATTTGATGTGATAGTTGAAAATACACCAGCCTTCTTGCAATTGTGAGGCCAAGAAAATAACAATGATTCTAGCTCTTACATGATTAAGTCACTGAAACCTAACCTCTAGACATTACACTGAAACTTCTTTATCAAACAGGAAAAAAAAGAAAACTTCTATTTTTTAAGCCATCCTTCCATAGTTTTTCTATTACTTGCAGGTCAATACAATTCTACCTGATACAGATAATATATACCCAGTCAAGGAAAAAATCCAGTCCATTGTCTTAACTTCTATTCAAGTTCTACAGAATATAATACCTGCAATAAGGGTTCATTCACTCAGTAAATATTTATTGTCTACTTAAGTACCAAGAACTGTTCCAAGCCCTAGGGATACATCAGTGAGTAAAACAGGAAGTCCTAATTGCTCAACTTTCCAATTGTTTGGCCCTGAGAGTAGAAGCTCGCTTGGATTTATACTACCTGTGAAATAATCCTTCTATGTGCTGGCAGTCAGACTCTCTTAGGGTATAATTATCTGAGTCAGCATTTGGCACTTAGGGATATGCATATAAATTCATTCAAAATAAGTTTGACATTATTTGAGAAGGTAAAGGGGAGAGATTAACCAAAGTATACATTGAGGATCAATTCTGAAATCAATGATTATATCTGAAATCAATGATTATATCATCAATTAAATATCAAACCATATCTAGAATTATTTTTTTCATGTTCATACATGTTTTTAGAACTCTCTAACATCTTGTATTTCTTTATGTTCCGTACTGTTATCTGATAATGATCAGCGTCACCTTTAGTCTGAGAACTTTTTCCTTGGTGAGATTACTGAGAGGAAACATTTATATAGCACTTACTAAGTGTGTTAATCATATATTAAGTGCTTGACATATATTTAACTGTTTTTTGTTGTTGTTGTTGGCTTGTTTGTGTAAGTATGTTTTCTACCTTCTGCATTAGAATCACCTGTAGTACTTTTTAAAAATTTAAATCCATGGGCTCCTTCTAAAACCTACAAAATTATGATGCTAGATGGAGCATAGGATCCTGAATTTTAGAAAGACCTCCTTCTCCAAGTGATTCTTATGCTTACTTAATTCGAGTTAGACAGCAGTAGAACTAGGCTACACCCTCATCGATGAGGCAAATCTTTCTACTGCACAACTGAGTCGTGTGGCAATGTCAATTGCCGTTAAGAGTCTCTAAAAGCTAACACCTCAACATAAAGACAACAAAAATCCTCACAACTGGACCAATAAGCAACAGTATGATAAATGGAGAAAAGACTGAAGTTGTCAAGAATTTCTTTTCACTTGGATCCACAATCAACACACATGGAAGCGGCAGTCAAGAAACCAAATGACATATTGTGTTAGGCAAATATGCTGTGAAAGACCTCTTGGAGTGTTGAAAAGCAAAGCTATCACTTTAAGGACTAAGGTGCACCTGCCCCAGCCATGATATTTTCCATCACGTTCCATGCATGTGAAAGCTGGACAATGAATAAGGAAGACCTAAGAAGAATTGATGCCTTTGAATTACGGTGTCAGCGAAGAACAGTGAATATACCATGGACTGACAAAAGAATGAAAAAATCCATCTTGGAAGAATACAGCCAGAGTGCTCCTTAGAAGCAAGGATGGTAAGACTTCATCTCACTCACTTTGGGCATGTTATCAGGAAGAACCCATCCCTGGAGAAGGACATCATCCTCAGTAAAGTAGGAAAAAAAAAAAAAAAAGTCATCGAGTCGATTCCATCTCATAGCAACTCTACAGCAGAGGGTCAGCGAAAAACCCTCAATGAGATGGATTTACACAGTGACTGCAACAGTGTGCTCAAGCATAGCAACGATTGTGTGGATGGCGCAGGACCAGGCAGTGTTTCGTTCTGTTGTACGTAGAGTCTATGAGTCAAAATTGACTCAACAGCACCTAACAACAACAACAACAAAAACTAATTCTGGATCTTTGTGTTGCTATTGTCACAGACTGCCACCAGTCCATGAAACCCACTTTGAGGAGTTCTGTTCTAAGCAAGGATTCTTTAACAGTATAGTACCAGTACCAGTTGCCATCAAGTCAACTCCAAGTCATGGTGATCCCATGTGTGTCAGAATAAAACTGTGCTCCATAGGGTTTTCAATGGCTGATTTTTCAGAAGTAGATGAACAGGCCTGTCTTCTGAGGCACCTCTGGGTGGACTTGCACCTCCAACCTTTAGGTTAGCAGACAAGCCCCTTAACCATTTGTACCACCCAAGCCAAAAAACCAAACCCATTGCCGTCGAGTTGATTCCAACTCAGGGACTCCAACTCAGAATTATCTATGGATGTTCTAAAACTACAGATTCTCAGGTTCTAAAAGTATAGATATCCACAGCCTTGCTTTAATAAATTTTAATTCACTGAGTGTAGATGGAGCAGCCATAGTGTATTTAACAATGTTCCGAGGTTGGGTCTGATGAGCACCTCTGGATTAGGAATGCTTGGTTCAAAGCAATCTTTACCATGCATTATAATTTGCTTTTTTAGCTAGATTTTTAAAACATTACAGGTCAGGATCATATCACACTGATTTTCTATATAGCATTCTCTTTATATTTTAACACAGTTGTTTTCAAATTGATCTCACAGTAGATAAGCCTGGGGTTCTGAAGAGATTTCCCAGATGCACAAGCATGTGAAGGGAAGGACGGAGCAAAACACAGCAAGGAAACCCACTAGCTCTGTTGTTAGCTAGCTGCTTTATGTGTTGAGCTTCCATAATATGTCTTTTGTTTGTTTGTTTGTTTTTGGAATGAGAATGTCTTCTGATTAGAAATAAAAGAGTTTGGAAACCACTGTTCTCATTATGTCCTTGGTTTTCAAAATGACTTATATAAGAACCTATCAGATGAAAATCAGTTCTGCACATTTTTAAAATTTTTCAGAGTATTGTCCATGGCACCTTTCAATACCCCAAACACGAACACCACTGTGACCAGCATCTTTCAAACCCCAGAGTCAGGAGAAAATGCTTTTCCTAATGACAGGTTTTCTACCAAGAAATAAGAGCTGTGTAACCAAAAGCTCATACTTAAGTTTTCTATTCAATTGTTTTAGCATTTTTCAGTAAGATTTTCTTGATAGGAGCTTTCCATGTTTTCTTATATAGTGCTTTTATTTATTATTCTTATGGTAATTGATTCTCTTATAAAAACAAGACTTTTTTTCCTTGAATTTTGGTATACATAAATAAAATATAAATCACATTAATTCTTTTAGATAAATGTAAAGTCTAATGTGCCAGCTGCCATCAAGTCAACGCTGACTCATGGCAACCTCATGTGTGTCAGAGTAGAACTGTGCTCCATAGAGTTTTCAGTGAATGATTTTTCAAAACAGATCACCAGGCTTTTCTTCTGAGGCACCTGGAGGTGGACTGGAACCTCCTAGCTGAGTGTGTTCACCATTTGCACCACCTAGGGACTTCCAATTGTAACTTTGTTATTCTTTTCAGTTGCCATCGAGTTGATTCCAACTCATGGCAACTCAATGTGTGTCAGGCTAGAACTGCTCCACAGGGTTTTCAAAACTATGTACTTTCAGAAGCAGATTGCAAGGGCTATCTTTGATTCTGGGTGTGTCTGACTGCCAACCTTTTGTCTAGTAATCAAGCACTTAACTTTTTTCACTACCCAGGGAGTAGATGCAAAGAAAGGCTTCAGCTTCAAACATACCTGATTCCTATGCTGTTATCTTAGTTACTTGACCTAGTGCAAGTTACTTAACCTCTCCCAATTTCAATTTCCCATCAAGTAAAACTGGAATAGTAATACCTATCTTACATGATTGTTTTGAGAATTAAAAGAGGTATGTGGCAATAATCTTTGTACAGTTATTACTATCTCTCCCATCTATAGCAAGATTAAGTTCAATGAATTCTTATAGCTTAGTAGAATCTAATATTAACCTTTTGGTATCTCTGATAAATTTTGCGTTATTTTAGAATAAATAAAAATATATTCGGGATAGACAGTAACATAACACCATGACAGAAAAGATACAGGGAGCCATGAAACAATGTTGCTCCTATCTCCCAAACTCTAAAAAGAACCCAAGTGAACTTCCATGATCAACAATATATACAGAAAAAAAAATTGAAGCTGAATCCACACTGAGATTTTTCATAGGGAACTGAGGACACTAATAAAACACTAATCAACCAAAATTAAAAAAAATCATTGATTATTACGTTTTAAACGTTCTGCCCTATAAATCTATTTTAATGCTATTTTATTCATATTGTCGATTGTATCCATTTTCCTGCTATTTTCCCTACAGAAGTAAGAATTCCTACCAAGTTATAAATCTAAAGTGCTTCATAAAGTAAGTGACAGTCAAAATAATCCAGGAAATCTAGAATAAATGAAAGAATAGATCCATCCTCCTCCAAAAAACATAAACCATTATAAAACAGATGTTTTATATTGTTTTTATAGAGGTAAAAAAAAAGTCATGCTTAAAGCAGAAAAATCTATTTTTTGTTGGCTGATACTCACATGAATTCTAAAAGTTTAGCACAAGAAAGCAGGAAAAAAAAAAGCAGTAGTTGATTAAATCACAACGTTAATGACCACAGGATATGTACTAATTGTTTTCTTGGGTCTTCCTAACTCAGTAGATTTTTTTTTTTTCCATATAGATATTTCTGGTAAATCTAAAATAAAATATTTTACTGCCAAATTTCTTTGTATTATCTTGCTTTGGTTGGCAAATCATACCATCTATGAGCTGGCAACTTCTCAGTTTAGAAGTGGCTATAATACTAAAGATTCTATGGATTTAGGATAAGAGCTATGCTGGCTCCACCAACAAAACAGAAATGAGGTGAGACTAGGTATGGTTAAAGCAGTGACTTTAAAGAAACAAAGAAGTTACTTAATAACTTTCATTCATTAAATATAAATTTCTGGAGTATAACGTATTTAATAGAAACTCCATAAGGAGTACAGGCACTGGGGTTAACTCTCAGTGAGATTATTAACAGGTAAAGCTTTCTTTATATTGATGCATTTGGTAAATGCAATGTAAGATATTCTATTGCCAGATTTCTTGGAATTAATTTGCTTTGGTTGGTAATCATACTATCTCTGTAAGTAGGGAATTCTCAGCTCAGAAGAGAACTTGTTCTCTGGTTCAACTTGACTTTTACTGGGATTTCTACTCTGATTGAGTATCAGAAAGTTGCAGACAAGTAAAAACACAATTGTAGCTCAGTGGTGATGTGCTACAACCGGAATACAAATGGGCACGCAATCTAGGGGAATCAGGGAAGGATCTTCCTGTCTACACCTAGGCATAAAGATCAAAGCATCCAGGAGAAAAATGGTGAAGGTTTCAGACTCACAGACAGTCAAAGGCACTGACTAAGCCACTTTGCACAGTTCTCCACCACCAGAGCCTGGAGTACAGGGGTAGTGGGGAAGCAGCAGGAGAGGTGGACCAGAAGCAAATCACTGAGAGCTTTATACTCAGGCTCAAGAGTTTAGATTTTATCCTGAGGACAATTAAGGACCATTGAGAGTTTTACCCAAGGAGTAAACAAGGGCTGCTTGAGCTATTGAACTGAATTCAAGTGGTTTTCTTCTGGTATTTCCATTTACACTAAACATTAGACAGTACTCACTGGCTAATGCAGAAAATTAGACATTGCTAAATGTCAGAGTGCCAAGACACGGTTTTTTAGCACATGCAATATTTAACACTTACATAATGCTTAATATACACCAGAACTTTTTCAAAGCACTTTATTGATGTTAACTCAATCTTTACAACTCTAAAATGTATTCACATCCCCATTTTACAGATCAGAAAACGTAGGCACAGGGAGTTTTTCTGTCTAGTTCAAGGACACAGCTATAAGTGAAGTCAGGCTCCAGAGGCGATACTGCCCTCCACAGTCTAGCACTGATTTTGCAGTCCTGAGACTTTGAGTGTAGTTCTGATTTTTAATAAGTTAACCTTTCTTGTCTTAGTTCCTTCACTTATAATAATGATCTTCTTTAATCTATCCTACAGTCTTTTTTTAATGAGACTCTAATGGAATAATGTAGGTTTACATATTTTGTAAAGTACAAAGCACTTTAATAATATATACCATGTAAAATTAACTAAAAATATTTAACGTAGTTGTATACATATATAAAAGCAAAGATGTCACATTGCAGACTAAGGTGCACCTGACCCAAACCATGGTATTTTCAATTGTCTTGTATGCATACATCTCGACAATGAATAAGGAAGACCAAAGAACTGACATCTTTGATTTATGGTGTTGGCAAAGAATACTGAATATACCATGGACTGCTAGAAGAATGAAAAGATCTCTCTTGGAAGCATAGCTCCTTAGAAGTGAGGATGATGAGACTTCATCTTATGTACTTTGGTCATGTTATCAGGAAGGATACAGTGCTTGCAACAATGGGCTCAAATATAGCAACGATTGTGAGGATGGCACAGAACGGTGCAGTGTATCATTCTGTTGTACATGGGGTCACTGTGAGTCAAAACCTACTCGATGGCACCTAACAACAACTTAACTTATTCACATATAGAAAAAGAGAATTCCTCACAGATTTTTACCGAATCCTTTCTGGAAACGCAAATATCCAATTATTTTAAATTCTACATGTGAATGAATGGATTAGAAAAACTGTGCATTTCAAACTAAAATAGAGGTGTTAAATTATAATGTTAGATATCTCTTTCAGGAAACTTTTAAGGATTTAATTGCTTAATTGTTCCAATTATCCATTTTCAGCTGCATTTCACAGGTAATTTTCATGACTATTCTGAATTTTGCATCTCCTGAAGTTGGGGAAAAAAAAAAAAAAAAAAAAAACCCAGTAACTGACCACATGCTATGATAGGATGATAGATCCAAAATACTTGAAGATATCTCCTGATATGCTTTCTGGCTAATATGAAACATCTGCCCCTACCCCAGGAAAGATGAGGTAAAATGCAATATTTACAACCATGATCCTTGTGCTGATGATTTTCCTAATCAAATGCCAGCATTCAATATTAAATAATGAGGAAAATCAGCAGAAAATTAGGAAAATATTATGTGGTTGGTTTTTATCTTGGATAGTGCTGTAGAAAATCTGCATATGCAGCTCTTCTTGTTAGATTGTTTTTCCAGTCCAGATTCCCTTCAATCATCCAATTCAAGGGAAATTACGACCTGTGACTGCCAAATCTTATCCCAAGCACCCCCATATTTACTAGCGAGGATAAGATGGGGACTAGCGTTTATTGTGTGTACCCACATTGCTATTAAGAATGTTACTAGGCATCATACACATTATTACTTCATTTTCACAACAGCCTGTGAGTGTGCCTTCACATCCCCGATGTTAACTATGTGGAACCTGAAGACCATATCGCAAGTACATGGTGGAGTAGGATTCATACCCCTCACATCTCCCCCATTCTGGTAAATTCTGAACTACATACTTAGTAAGAGGCACAATTATCATGAGTTAATGAATAAACAACAGGGCCCTCAGTGACATGGGCAACTTCCATGCTACTGAGACACTAGCAAAGTGTTCACAAAGTCATGCTCCTGTTGAATTTTCAAAAGTATGAAACTTTTGTCTTTCTTTTCTTAAGGAAGTTCCCTCCAAATAATATTACTTAGACCCACAAAACTGCTTCACGCAGTCCTTTCTTATTCCCTGATCCTTACCCAGCAAATGAGGTATTAACATACATGGATTATGCAGGGCATTCATCAGCTAATTTTACTGGACACCTCCTCTGCCCTTCCACAACTTAACATTTGTGTATTGTACTACCAATTAGAATTTTTTTTCATTTAGTTTGATCTCTACAATAAGGATGTGAAGTAATTGGTACCATTATTATTATATTACAGATAAATGAACTAAGGTTAAAACAAAATAAATAACAAGTGTCCACAGAGCTTAACACAGAGTCACTGTGTTATGGAGAACAAGAAAAGATAAAACTAATTTGTTTTTCAATTCCAAAGTCAGAGGATTTTTTTCTTGTCTTGTTTTTTTATTTTTCTGTTATACCATAGTGCCTAATCCTTTTCCTACCTTTTTTTACAGACTTAAATCGAAGAGTGATTCCAATTCTATGGAATTAAGGAGGTTCTTTGCTGTTGTTTTTTATTGTTGCCTGTCTCCCTTCCAGAAAAACCAAATATGATAGAATCTAGATATTGTTAAAATCCTTCAGACACAGCAGTTTCCAACTATTTTCTACGTCAGAAGTCTGGCTGTAGCCCTTTTAGGAGACTTGTTAATTGTCAAAATCCTACGAAGCACAGTTCTACTCTAACACACATGGGGTCTCCATGAGTCTGAATTGACACTAAGGCAACTGATGTGGGGGGGGGGGAAGGGGGGGGAGGGGGGTTACATTGCTTGGAGTGAAACTCTTACGTGAGAAGAGTGTCTACTCTCATCTTCTACAGGACTGGGCATTAAGCTTCACCATCCATATTAGTCCACAAAGTGAGGACTTGGAGTGAAAGCTGAAACTTAGCTAACAGAAAGAGCTCCTGCTGTGGACTGCTGGGCTGAAGTGGTATCAGCCAGATCTACCTGATGATTTTGTTTTACCATAGAGAAGACGTCAGCAAGCATCCTGGACCTGGAAGGTACAGCCACTGCAAAGAAAATAAGTGAGCTATCTTATAAGAAAACTGACAGAAACATCTTAAACTCTTGCACTTCTGATCTATGAATTAAGTGAAAATATATGACTGGATTTGACACAGTCTATTATTTACCCTTAGGGACTGTGTCCCATGATTTATATAAGCAAGAATGTATGGTTTTAACACCTGTTTTAAAATCATGACTTTCTTTGGAGTACTGTTACTTAGAAAATTACAGGCATGGGCTGATCTTGTTTTGATTTTATATGAAGGAACATCTGATATATATATTTGATATAGATATCTGAGATATATATGTACATATATGCATGGAGAGAGACAGAGAGAAGGTGACAGATAAAAGAAGGGTGTGAAACTAATATAAGAGAAGTTACGCATTGCTGAGTAAGGAAACAGATGGTATTTTCTCTAAATCTTCCAATACTTAGCCCAAAATATGCTTCCAAGTAGGAACATGTTCTTTAAAAACATATGCAAGGAGCCCGGCAAGATGGCGCTCTAGGCAGAAGCACCACGCCGTCCCTCCACAGCAAAGATCTGAAAAACTAAGCCAAACAGAGAATCAACAATCCTGAAACCCCAGAACATCAAATGAAGAGATAAAGAACTCAGCCAAACACCAAACGGAGTGAGAATACTGAAAGAGAACGGAGAGCGAGGAGAGATTCATGCAGAGGTCCCCTACCAGCTAACGCAGCGCGGATCCACCATCTTGGACTCCTATCGGAGGCCGGCAAATGGGAGAATGAGAGAGCAGCCTTGCGGAGCGTCCAGTGGGAGACAAAACGGCCGGTAATTTGCGGTGTGCGCTTTCCCACCCCCCACCCCTCTTCGCCTCGGCTGGGGCTCCCCTGCTTCCTGTGGCCAGGGTCCCTGGGCCGGGGGGTGCCGGTGCTTGGATTCTGGGCGCCCGGGCCGGCAGCTCTCTGGGAGCCATTTGTTGGCTGCTGGCATTGCTTTTTCTGCCATCTCCCCCTCCTTTTGCTTGGGTGCCTGGTTCCGAGCGCCGTCTTTGCTCTCTCCTGCAGGGCTGTGGGGCTGCGTTCAGGTGTCTGGCTGCTTCCAGGTCTGGGCTGCCGCACTGGTGAGATCCCGGGGCCTTTGTTCGTTCACCCCTCTGCTTCCCGTGGCCATGGTCTCTTAACCTGGGACCCCGGGCTGCTTGGAATCCGCGCACCTGAGCGGGCAGCTCTCTGGGTGCCGTTTGTTGGCTGCTGATGTTGCTTTTTCTGCTTCTTCCGGTTTCTCGCTTCCCTCTCACTGCCTCCCCCTCCTTTTGCTCGGATGACTGGTTCTGAGCGCCATCTTTGCTCTTTCCTGTGGGGCTGTGGGGCTGCGTTCGGGCGTGTGGCTGCTTCCGGGACTGGGCTGCCATGCTGGTGGGGTCCCGGGGCCTTTGTTTGTTTGCTCTTCTGCTTCCTGCGGCCGCAATTTCTTGACCCGGGGACACCGGCTGCTTGGATTCCGCGCGCCTGGGTGGGCAGCTCTCTGGGTGCCGTTTGTTGGCTGATGGTGTTGCTTTTTCTGCTTCTTTTTGGTTTCTTGATTGCCTCTCGCTGCCTCCCCCTCTTTTTGCTCGGGTGCCTGGTTCCGAGCACTGTCTTTGCCCTTTCCTGCGGGACTGTGGGGCTGCATTCGGGTGTGTGGCTGCTTCCACGTCTGGGCTGCCACGCTGGTGAGATCCCGGGGCTTTTGTTGGTTTGCTCCTCTGCTTCCCGTGGCCACAGTCTCTTCACCGGGGCCCGCCTGCTGCTTGGATTCTGCACGCCCAGGCTGGCGGCTCTCTGGGTGCCGTTTGTTGGCTGCTGGTGCTGCTTTTTTTTTTCTTTTCCTCCTGCTTCTTTTTGTTTGTCGCTTGCCTCTCGCCGCCGCCCCCTCCTTTCACTCGGGTGCCTGGCTCCTTGCACCCTCTTAGCGCCTTTCTGAGGGTCCCCAGAGCGCAGGCAATTTGTGATATACGCTTTCCACTCTCCACCCTTCTTCACTCACACTCAGCCTCCTCTGTTTCCCACGGACACAGTCCCTTGTCCAGAAACACCAGCCCGCACTGGCAGGCTCTCTGAGTGCCATTCCTTGACTGCTGGTGTTGGTTTTTTTTCTTTTTAATTTTAATTTTTTTCTTTTTTGATTAGTTTTGTTTTCTTTTCCCTCTTTTTCCCTTTTGTCTTTCTTCGTTGCTCAATTTCTCGTCTCTCTATCTCTTCCTTCTCCTTCTGATCCCTGAATACCAGGTTTTGTATGCCTCTGCGCCTTCTGGCCAGGCTGTGCTGTGAAACCTGAGACCGACTTCCCCAGACCTCACAGCTGCATCGGTGGGATCCCTGGGAACTTTGCAGTTCTTTAACTTTTCTGATTTTTATTTGTTCATTCCTGCCTTTTCTTTCTCTTACCTTCTGGTTTTCTCCATCCCATAGTCTGTCATCTGTCCATTCCAATGGCAAGCTCCCCTAGCATTCTTTTATGTTTGTATGTTTTTCGCTCCTGCTCCTTTCTCCTCTCTCCCATATCCAGCTTAGCTTCACACATAACCATCTCACCGCTGCACCCTACCTAACAGCACCATGCACTTGACATCACACCACCAAGCTGTGCAGGCACGCCCTATTGGAACCTGCCCAGCACTGACTACCGACCGTCCTGGTGGCTGCAGTGAGTGCCACAAACAACCCGTCCCAGTGGCTCCTCTTCAGCTAGACCTGCCCAGCTGTAGAACAAGGACAAAACAAAAAAATCTACAATCAATAAACGAGAGAAATATCTACTGAATGCCCCGAAAACAGCAAACAATATCAAAACATTTACAAAAACAAGACAAGATGGCTCCAACAGGCGTCCAAATTAAAACACCAGATAACTCTCCTGTGGAAGAAAATGCACTAGAAGTACCTGATAGGGAATTCAAATCACTAATACTTGCAAATTTTAAAGAACTGAGGCAAAAAGCTGACAAACTTGAGGAAAAAATAGACAAATTTATGGAAAATAGACAAAAAATTGGAAGAATTCAGGAAGATGATGCAGGAACAAAATGCCAAAATAAATTCACAACTCGAAATTATACAAAAACAACAATTAGAAATCCAAAAGATAAACAACAAGATTTCAGAAATGGATGATGTCATAGAAGGGCTGAGAAGTAGATTTGAAACCGTGGAAGACAGGATCAGTGGAACTGAAGACAAACACTTGGATACAACTCTGTTTCAGGAAAACTCAGAAAAAAGAACAAAGAAAAATGAAGAGACCCTGAGAGTTATGTGGGACACAATTAAAAGCAAAAACGTACAAGTGATTGGCATCCCAGAACAGGGGGAGAAAACAGAAAACACAGAGAGGATCATTGACGAACTGCTGACAGAAAACTTTCCCAATACCATGAAAGATGAAAAGATTGCCATCGAAGAAGCTCAACGAACCCCATATAGAAGAGACCCCAAAAGAAAATCACCAAGACATATCATATTCACACTCGCCAAAACTAAAGACAAACAAAGAATCCTGAGAGCAGCTCATGAAAAACAAGAAGTCACATACAGAGGAGAAACAATAAGACTAAGCTCCAATTATTCAGCAGAAACCATGCAGGCAAGAAGGCAGTGGGATGACATATATAAAATCTTGAAAGAAAAATATTGTAAGCCAAAAATAATATATCCGGCAAAACTCTCGTTCAGATTTGATGGTGAAATTAGGTCATTTCCAGATAAACAGAAACTAAGGGAATATGCAAAAGTCAAACCAAACATACAAGAATTATTAAAGGGAATTCTTTGATCTGAGGACAAACAGCTTCAGCCCTCAGGCAGGACCTAGGACGCAGGTTCTTACGACCGAGATACCATTCTAGGAAATGAACTATCGAGGACTATCCAAAACCAAATGAAATACAACAGGGAATCACAGCAATCAATCAAAGGATGACAACAACATCAAAACAATGAAAGAGGGGATAAACGGCATAGGTATAGAACCTTCTAATGCAGAGGAAGGCAAGGCGATACCAAGTAAGGGTAGACTGCTTCAAACGTATAAAGATAAGGGTAAAATTCATGGTAACCACAAAGAAAGTTAACAAACCAACTCATAAAAATAAAGATGAAAAACAAAGTCTCAGCAAAAACAAAACCTACAAAAACAAAAGAAATGAACACAAAATCCACAAACAAAAGTAACTCAGCACAAGAGATTAAGAAGAACAAAGAAAACTTCAGAACCACAAAAAAAAGCACTACAAAATGACAGCAACAAACTTCTATCTATCAATAATTACACTGAATGTAAATGGACTCAATGCACCCATAAAGAAACGGAGAGTGGCAGAATGGATAAGAAAACAGGATCCATCAATATGCTGTCTACAAGAGACACACCTTAGAAACAGAGATGTGAATTTATGAAAAATTAAAGGTTGGAAAAAAATATATCAAGCTAACAACTACCAAAAAAGAGCAGGAGTGGCAATTCTAATCTCAGAGAAAATAGACTTTAAAACAAAATCTACCATAAAAGACAAAGAAGGACACTATATAATGCTCAAGGGGATGATCCATCATGAAGACATAACCATAATAAACATCTATGCACCCAATGACAGGGCTCCAAAATACATAAAAAAAACTCTAACAGCACTGAAAAGAGAAATTGACAGTTCCACAATAATAGTAGGAGACTTCAACACACCACTCTCAGTAAAGGACAGAACAACTAAGAAGAAACTCAGCAAAGATACAGAAGACCTAAAGGACACAATCAGCCAACTGGACCTCATAGACATATATAGAACACTCCATCCAACCGCTGCAAAGTACACATTCTTTTCAAATGCACATGGAACGTTCTCCAGAATAGACCACATCTTAGGCCACAGAGCAATCCTCAACAAGATCCAAAACGTTGAGATAATTCACAGTATCTTCTCTGACCACAATGCCATCAAGGTAGAAATGAACACTAGAAAGAACAAGGAAAAAAAATCAACTACATGGAAACTGAATAATACTCTGCTTACACATCAATGGGTAATAGAAGAAATCAGAGATGGAATTAAAAAATTCCTAGAATCAAATGAAAATGAAAACACATCATACCAAAACCTCTGGGACACAGCAAAGGCAGTCCTCAGAGGACAATTTATACCAATAGATGCACATATCAAAAAAGAAGAAAGGGACAAAATCAAAACATTAACTACAGAATTCAAACAAATAGAAAGAGAACAGGAAAAAAAGCCTACAACCACCAGAAGAAAGGAAATAGTAAAGACCAGAGCAGAAATAAATGAAAGAGAGAACAGAAAAACAATAGAAAGAATCAACAAAACCAAAAGTTGGTTCTTTGAAAGAATCAACAAAATCGACAAACCAGTGGCCAGACTGACAAAAGAAAAACAGGAGAGGACACAAGTAAGACAAATAAGAAATGAAATGGGGGGCATTACAACAGACCCAACTGAAATAAAAAGGATTATAACAGAATATTATGAAAAACTATATTCCAACAAATTTGAAAACCTAGAGAAAATGGATAAATTTCTAGAAACACACGGCCTACCCAAACTACAACAAAGTGATATTGAAAATCTGAACAGACCCATAACAGGAGAAGAGATTGAAAAGCTAATAAAAAAACTCCCAACCAAAAAAAGCCCTGGCCCAGATGGCTTCACTCGAGAATTCTACAAAACATTTACAGAAGAGCTCGTACCAGTTCTACTCAAGTTATTTCAGAGCATAGAAGAGGAAGCAACACTTCCAAATTCATTCTATGAAGCCAGCATAACGCTGATACCAAAACCAGGCAAAGACATCACAACAAAAGAAAATTACAGACCAATATCTCTCATGAATATAGATGCAAAACTTCTGAACAAAATTCTAGCCAATAGACTTCAGTATCATATCAAAAAAATGATACACCACGACCAAGTAGGATTCATACCAGGTATACAAGGAAGGTTTAACATTAGAAAATCCATCAACGTAATCCACCACATAAATAAAAGGAAAGAAAAAAATCACATGATCATCTCAATTGATGCAGAAAAGGCATTTGACAAAGTCCAACACCCATTCCTGATAAAAACTCTCAATAAAATAGGTATAGAAGGGAAATTTCTCAACATAATAAAGGGCATTTATGCAAAACCAACGGCCAACATCATTCTTAATGGAGACAGGCTGAAAACATTCCCCTTGAAAACAGGAACAAGATGAGGATGCCCTTTATCACCACTCCTATTTAACATTGTGCTGGAAGTTCTAGCTAGAGCAGTAAGGCAAGAGAAGGAAATAAAGGGCATCCAAATTGGTACTGAAGAAGTTAAACTTCCCCTGTTTGCAGATGATATGATACTATACATAGAAAACCCTAAAGACTCCACAAGAAATCTACTGGAACTAATAGAAAGATTCAGCAGAGTAGCAGGATACTACTACTACAGGATTCAAAAATCATTTGGATTCCTATACACCAGTAAAGAGAACGATGAAAAGGAGATCAGGAAATCAATACCATTTTCAGTAGCCCCTAAAAAGATAAAATACTTAGGAATAAATCTGACCAGGAATGTAAAAGACCTATACAAAGAAAACTACAAAACACTGCTGCATGAAACCCAAAGGGATCTACATAAATGGAAAAACATACCATGCTCATGGATAGGCAGACTCAACATTGTGAATATGGCAATTCTACCTAAAGCAATTTACAAATACAATGCAATCCCAATCCAAATACCAGCAACATTCTTCAAAGAGATGGAAAAAATAATTATTAACTTTATATGGAAAGGGAAGAAGCCCTGAATAAGTAAAGCACTACTGAAGAAGTAGAATAAAGTTGGAGGACTCACACTACCTGACTTGAGAACCTACTATACAGCTACAGTACTCAAAACAGCCTGGTACTGGTACAACAACAGAGACATTGACCAATGGAACAGAATTGAGAATCCAGATGTAAATCCATCCACCTACGGTCACCTGATTTTCGACAAGAGCCCAAAGTCTATCAAATGGGGAAAAGATAGTCTTTTTAACAAATGGTGCTGGCAAAACTGGACATCCATCTGCAGAAAAATGAAACATGACCCATACCTCCCACCGTATACAAAAACTACTTGAAAATGGATCAAAGACCTGAATATAAAGCCTAAAACTATAAAGTTCATAGAAGAAAAAATAGGACCAACACTTCAGGCCTTAATACATGGCATTCACAGGATACAAATCATAACCATCAACACACAAAACCCAACAGTTAAACTAGATAACTCTGGGATCTTCTAAAAATCACACACCTATGCTCTTCAAAAGACTTCACCAAAAGAGTCAAAAGAGAACCTACAGACTGGGAAAAAATTTTTGGATAGTACAAGTCAGACAAAGGTCTAATCTCCAGAATCTACAAGAAAATCCAACATCTCTACAACAAAAAGACAAACAATCCTATCAAAAAATGGGCAAAGGAAATGAACAGACACTTCACCAAAGAAGACATTCAAATGGCCAGCAGACACATGAGGAAATGCTCGCGTCACTAGCCATTAGAGAAATGCAAATTAAAACCAAAATGAGATACCATCTCACCCCGGCATTACTGGCAGGAATCAAAAACACTGGAAATAACAAATGTTGCAGGGGCTGCGGGGAGATGGGAACTCTTATACACTGCTGGTGGGAATGCAAAATGACACAACCATTTTGGAAAATGATATGGCGTTTCCTCAGAAAGCTAGAAATAAGACATACCATTCCATCCAGCAATCCCACTCCTAGGAATATATCCTAGAGGAATAAGAGTCGTTACTCGAATAGACATATGCACACCTATGTTCATGGCAGCATTGTTCACAATAGCAAAACGATGGAAGCAACCTAGATGCCCATCAACAGATGAATGGATAAGCAAACTATGGTACATACACACTATGGAGTACTACACAACAAGAAAGCACAACGATGAATCTGTGAACCATCTCATAACATGGATGAAACTGGAGGACATTATGCTGAGTGAAATAAGTCAATCACAAAAGGACAAATATTGTATGAGACCTCTATTGTAAAAACCCATGAAAAAGTTCACACATAAAATGTAACAATCTTTGTTGGTTACCAGGGATGGAAGGGGTGGGGGGGAAATACTAAATAGGCAATAGATAAGTGGTATCTTGGGTGAAGGGTGAGACAGTACACAATACAGGGGAAACTAGCACAACTTGTACAAGGAAAGGTCATGGAAGCCCCATAGACACATCCAAACTCCCTGAGGGACTGAATTGCTGGACGGAGGGCTGTGGGGACCATGGTCTCGGGGAACATCTAGCTCAACTGGCATGACACAGCTTATAAAGACAATGCTCTACATTCTACCTTGGTGAGTAGTGTCTGGGGTCTTAAAAGCCTGTGAGCAGCCATCTAAGATACTCCACTGGTCTCATCCCTTCGGGAGCAAGGGAGAATGAAGAGAACAGGATACAACAAAAAGATTAATCCAAAGGACTAATTGTCCACAGCTACCAAGACCTCCACCGGACTGAGTCCAGTACAGCTAGATGGTGCCCGGCTACCACCACTGACTGCTCTGACCAGGATCTCAACAGAGGGTTCTGGACAGAACTGGAGAAGGATGTAGAGCATAATTCTAACTCACCAAAAAAAAAAAAAAAAAAAAAAAGACCAGATTTACTGGCCTAAAGGAGACTGGACAAACCTCAAGAGAATGGCCCCCAGACACCCTTTCAGCTCAGAGGTGAAGTTACCTTCGAGGTTCGATGTTAAACCTGGGAGTGGACAGCCCAGTAAAACTAAATGGGACTAACGAGGTACAAGAGTCCAGTGACAAGGGCCAGAAGGCAGAGGGGGAGTAGGAAGCTGATGATAGGGAACACAAAGTTGAGTAAGGATACTGTTGATGTGTTGTGAGATTGTTAACCATTGTTACAGGGCAACATTTGTAGTAACTGTTAAATGGGAGGCTATTTTGTCCTGTAAGCCTTCATCTTGGGTGAGAATGGCAGCACAATTGCAAGAGCATAGTCAATGTCACTTAAATGTGTACGTAAAAAGTTTTGAAATGGTGTATCTTTGGCTATATGTATTTTTACAAAAAAAAAAAAAAAAAGCTGAGAATTCAGAGGGTTAAAATGTTGTGGGGTTGTAACCAGGTCATAAAACAGCATGTGCACTACTGTTACATGAGAAACTGTTTGTTCTGTAAGCTTTCACCTGAAGTACAATAAAATATTTAAAATAAATAAATAAAAACATAAGCAAAATATTTCAATCCTCAAGTTTTGGTTCTTTGATTTTAAACTGAAATCATTTACTTAAGAGAGTTATGGGCCCAGTTTATTTGGAGTTGAAGACGTGTGGTGGATGAAGAAGATGGCCTGGACAATAGTCCAGCAAGTAAAACATAATTAGAATTATCACAGACTTTTTTAATCCCGATTATTTAATTGGTGGCATAGGTAAAGCCACAAGGGTTTGGTATGAAAATCAACAAAACAGTAGGTCTTACAGGGAAATAGAAGGAAAAAAAAAAAACTAAATGGACAAAACAAATTGAACTAAAGAGCTATTTTTTTCACTCTAGCTTGGGCTTCATATTACCAGTCATAATGAGACAAAAAATTAGAATACGTGTGTGTGTGTGTTGGTGTGTGTGGGTCTGTGTGTACAGGCGTGTGGGTGCGGTATTTTTTACATAAGATAAAAATAACATCAAAACACTAAAAAACTTTTTAATATCTAGTTTGTGGTGACACCCCCCTGATATGCCTCCGTACTCTTTCTTCCAGCCTCACCACAAACTTAACACACACCTTAATACCTGTCCATGTGCACACACATACACACAGACATCCTAGCCACGTTACTGCCCTCTGCTTAATAAATGCACAGCAATTGAAGTCTTGAACACTGAGTTACTGAAAGCTACAGAGGAAAAGTATGCATGACCTAAGACTACTTTTGATTAACCAGAGTTTTCTATTTTCTCCTACAGTTTAAGAAATAATTTAAATAATATTAATAAAGTAACACATGAGCTGAGCAATAACTAAAGGCTGTGAACTCTCTGGAAAAGACGTGGTAGAAGAAAGTTTAATTATGAACAGAACCTACAAAGTCTTCTCTAACTGGAATACAGTGTAAATTGTGCTCTAAAAGCAAAGCTCACACACATTTTAGAGGGTTTTCGGGCAATTTTTGAATAGCAGAAATGACCCCTTATGTTTTCTTTCAGACACTAAAGATAAGAAATAATTTCAAAAGATAATACTAATATTAGATGACAGTTAATAAATGTAAGCATACTGAACCACCAAGTATTTTAAAGGTTCTAAATGTAGCATCTTCTAAATCACAACTTTATTTTATGATTTTGTAACACCTGGGATTCTAATTAGGGATGCTAGATGAAAAATTAGAGCTTTCAGGGAAAAAAGCAAAACCATAAATTACTGCCCATTTTATCATTTCATCAGAAATAAATCTAATTCTGAATTACCCTTTTTTTCCTTTTTACTTATTTATATTTTACTTTAAACTATCACATTATTATTTTTTTAAGATGGTAAAGAAAGATATGTGAGAATATAAAATCTATTCTCTTCAAATCCATTATCAGAATTATGTTTTAAACCATGCAATTAAATATTTTCTATTATTATTATGATATGAATTTTAAATTAGAGCTGTACCTTGATTTTTGGGGATCAGAATAAATGGAATAAATAAATCCTATATACATTAAACTGACAGTGTCTTGAGACAGATGCAAACTCCAATCAAGACTTAATCTTCAAGAATATTTGTACCATCAGTTTGTAACTTGTTTTTTAAATAGCTACTTCATAGTATAATTTATGGCGTCAGTGATCCCAGTATTTTGGTGGAAAATTCTTTACTGCAAGGACAACTTGCATATGTTAATAAATGCAATATCAAAAACGTGCTATTGTCCAAATTTGGACTTAAAATTTTTACAGCGGAATACATTTTTGCCTTATTCAAACATTTTAAAACCTATTTCAATAACTCTCAGTATAGAAATGTCTGGAAAGTTAGAAACTAAAAAAAGTAAATATAAAACTAGGTGTGATCTCTAATTACACAACCAAATTGTTTTGGATGTTCTAAATCAAATACTTAAACATTTCAAATGAAATCAATAATTCAGTCAAAATTTGCACAGTATACAACAGTCAAATATTCCAGTTTTCCAACTGGTAGTGCTTTCACAACTGTTATGAATACATCAGAAATTCTCCCAAGATATATATTTATTTTCCCATATCTCACTGAATAAAAAGATTTTGCAGATTATTTTAAAGACATATATTACTAAACATTTAAAGAATATATAAGCCATTTCAATCCCTGCTTATAAAGCCTTTAGAACTCATTTTGATTTTATCTATCTTTATATTCATAAATATGTGTACCAATTAGACTGGGGTAGAACTTATTACAGTTTTTTTCTTTAATATCAATAAAGCAGTCCATTCGGTGTGCGCAGGTATACAACTGACTAGGATAATTCCTTTGAAGAAATCCCTATCTAACTGATTGAACTGATTGTACAAATTCTGGTAAAATAACTAAATATGTATTTACCCCGTAGAACACATCAGTAGGAGCTATTTTGTTCTACAGATAAATACATACTCATCAGAGATATTAAAACAGCAAGAACCATTCTGAGTCTCTAAGGTAACCATTTATTGCTTTTATAGTCACAATTCACTCCTTCTGAAAAGAAAAAAAAGGCAAATACAATCAATTTCAATAATCAATGAACAGGGCTGAATGTTCAAGTTTCAGTTAATTATGATGCTTTATGAAAACCATTTTATAACTCTTCTGAGATTTTAAAAATTCCCTAAAAATCTGTGAATATTTAGGTACCTCTGCTAATTTAAATTAAATCTATTCATTAGTTATTAAATGTATCTTCTCACTTAAATTAAAAAGAAATATATATAAGGAGTTATTGATACTTTGTACAATAGTTTTTTCTTTGAGATATGAACAATACATTTTTAGTTTTTAAAAAAGAACATTAAATTTGCCTTCTAAATGGAATATAACTATAAGTTAATATAATCTTACACATGATATTCTATTTTGTACAGTCAAAAGTAGAAAGAGTTCTTCCAAATGAAAGACAAATTAATTAGCCATTGAAGCAAATACATTTAAAAAGAACTTTAAACAAAGGAGACTTAAGTGGCAGTGTCAAACAACAAAAATGTATGGAAGTAAGTAAAGGGCAGTCATTTTCTCACCAGTGGCATTATTTAGTAAAGTCTAATATTTAATTAAACAGTTTGGTAATGTTTGTTTATAAATATCTATAGTACCTTAGTTTGATACGTTCTGTAAAGATGAAAAATAGCACATAATCTAACTGATCACATGATCTAAAAAAATGGCATTTCTAAATATAAAAAGTGAACCCTTTTCACATACCAATTATATTCTATGTAGTCCGAAATGAAATAACCACCACCCATCTGTCACTTTGTCACACTGCAGTGGCTTGCATGTTGCTATGATGGTAGAAGCTATGCCACTGTTATTTCAAATACCAGCAGGGTCACCCAAGGTGGAGATTCCAGACTAAAACAGACTAGGAAGAAAGGCCTGTGATTCCAGAGCAACTAACAAGATTAAAATATTCACAGTATTTATAGATGATGTGTGGTTACAACAAGAATAAGTTCAATCAAAGGAGAAATATCCATTGTAAATATAAAGAAGTTCCTACTCTTTTCTGTCTTATATGAGGAAATTAAATCATCTTACTTGTCACCCAGACACTGAAGAAGGTTTTTGTGTACCTCAAAACAAAACAAAACAAGCTTAAAATTTCAAAACCCAGTCCCCCTTTTGACAGTTTGTAAAGCAAAAGCCAAAACTCTTCATGGCCTCCTTTATTTCCAACAATCTATAATTTTAACAGAAGCAATAGTTCTCTTTTCTTATTCACTAGCATCCTGGTAAGGGAATGATCTTACTGTCCCTTTTCTGTGAGGTCCTCCAGCTTTATCTAAAAGGAAATGAATTACAACAGGATGACAAGGCCACAAAACCCAGCCATGTAGTTTTACAAATGTAACATGTCATTCAATCTGTTTTATGGGCCTGGTCCTATTATAAACCAAAAAAAGAGAAAACTCTAAAACAAACTTTCTTCCTTTTCTCTCTTTCCAGTGAAAACACATATACAATTTTATGATTGTTTTCTAATGCTGTAGCTGTTTTTAACCCTTATGTGGTTTTTCCCAGAGCCCCTCTATCCCACTTTCTCAAATATACAAACACTCAGAGACAAGAAACGGAACTTTTCAAAAACAAACTGACAACTGTCAGAAACACTTTATTAGGACATTACTGACTGTAGCCTCAATGAATTAAGCTTGATTTACTGTGGGTGAATCATTTTCAATGCAGAGCTCTTCAGCAGTAATTGGCCAAGAATCCCTGCTGCAAAAAGCACTTGTCAAATAATGCTTGTTTATAAATATATCTCCAGACAGTAAAAAAGTGGCAGTTACTGAATAAGTTCAGGGCCACATCTAAATTTCCTAATAGTGGACATGACTTTTTACTTATTAAATTTGATAAAAGTTTCACTTGCTAATAGTTGTCCTGCCTTATCAATATGAAACAAATTTCTTGCTAAATATGTCTCTGAATTATGTTATAAATTTTGTATATTATAATGCAGTTCAAGGTTTCTTCTGTATGTAATTTATTCCTAATATAATAAGACAACTAAGAATATGTATTTCTCTTCTTGTAAATTCTTTAGAATTCAGGCTAAAGAGTAAAGTCTCCTCTTATTATCTCTTATCCAAAACATTCTAACCCTCAAGTTATATAAACACAAGGTTGATAACGTATGTTTGGCTTCTTCTGTTTAATTTTCCTTGTTTATGACTACCAAAGTAGAGTTTAAAAATGATTAGAATACCAATTATTGCATGTAAAGTCAAACGTATTTCTGTATGCCTTGAAAGTTTTTTTCTCACATAACAAAAATACTCATATTATACATATGTGTAACATATATACACATTACAGTCTAAGAAATCACTAAACTTCTATGGGTTGCAGAAAGCAAAGTATAAAAGAGCAAGTATTAATGAATAAAATGGATACATCAAATCGCTCTTGCCCTGACCATCCAAAGACCCCCCCCAAACATTAATAAACTTAAAAACTCGAACTCCACTCCCTAAATAAATAAACAAAAAAATCGACTGCCGAGAGACTGCTGATTATAAATGTATCAGTATGTTTTCGCTGCCTGATTTATAATAGCACTGGCGTGGAGAAATAAAAAGAATGTAAATTTTACAAAGGAATAGAAACACAGGTCCTGGATGATACTAATGCAAAGATGGAAAACTGTACAACAAAGATGAGATGTGTACAGTGAAGTCATAGATATTAATAAGATTTTATTGTTAATTATGTAAAATAGTGACATGTTACAAAAAGTGCCCGAAACAGCAGGCACATTTTTATTCTTGGTGACTTCAGAACACTGGGAGGTAAATTTTTGCTCACTTTTGGTTAGATATCTCCCCAAATCCCGTTTCACTTTAGTTCATTTTGCTTTCTGTTTGACTGGCTGGGGGTAAGGCAATACAACATATGGGTGTTAAATCTGTAATATCAGACAGACTACCTGCATAGTGTTCTGCACTTAGCAACGCCTTAGAGGACCAGTGCTCTTCCTTTGCTTCCTTCCACTTCCTTCTGGCTTTTTTTTTTTTCCTCCCCGCACACTCTCCCCCTTGTTTCTATTCAGCATCAGCTTCCCTGAGCCTTCACTTCTTCCCATCCACTCACCAAGAGCGACTCCCTTTCATCTCTACATAAGCCCCACACCCCCATCACAGCTCAAGAAAGAAGACTTGAAATACAACAGAAACACGCAAGGATAAATGATATTTTCACTATTAAACTTCTTTAAATCTAAACCAGGATATCTGTGTCCTTCGGTGAAATAGGACATTTAATAAAAAGACTCCCAAACCTATTATATAATCTTGCTGGCACTAAAAGATTGAATCAAACAAGGGATGTTAATATAAGGACTAGGACTTCAGAAAACAACTTATTCAACTTAACTTTATTGGGAAGGGAAGTGTAAATTGTTTGGTTTAGGCATGGGGGAATATATATATACACATCCACACACATATATATACACACATACACATAAATACATACATACACACACATATATATATGCATTCCCATACTTGTATGCATCCTCAAATCAGAGTTTATAAAATAAACTGAGGCGTTAAAGAGAGAGAAAATTCATGGAGGGAGGGCGTCTCTCTCTGTTCTGCTTTTGCACCGTTTCTTGGGAGCTGGCAGCGCTCTGAAATCAGCTCAGCGCCTTCCCCTATAGCTGAGATTGAACCCGTGCAAGTCACGGGGACATGCAAGACTCCGCATCATCTTTTCGTTCCAGCGTCCCCTTCTCTACGAAGGGAAGGAATTTTACTAGGTTCTGCTCCTCACACGTCCCATCCCAGCCCCAAATTGAAACCCCATCCTTCCAGCCTGGGGCATAGGTTTTTCAACGCTTTCTTGGTGAAGCTGACCCCTCAATCATAGCCCTGATCCGAATCCAAGATGCTGACCCCCGCCCCCCAGAGGAATGCGCCCTTGAGCTGAGACCCGAGAGCAGTACGGTGTGAGAAAGGAGCGGGCGCAGCTACAGACCCAGACGCCAAGGGCCGAGGCGCTGCGCACCTCACCAGGAGCAGCGAGCGCGGCACAGGTGTCGCTCCCGCGGTCGGCCCCGCGCTCTCAGAAGAAGGCGGGGACTGCCTTCCGGGTCCAGAGCGCGGGATTGGGGGTGGGGAGGCCGGCTGGGGACTCCAGGATCCGGAGAAGAGCTTTTTCCTCTCTGAAACCCGATAGACATTCCCCCGTGGGTTCCAGCGGCAACTTCCTGGCAGTGACACTGTCTCCTTCACCCTCCGCATCCCACCTTCCCGCCTTCTTCAGGGCAGTCTCCTTGGTGTGATCAAGAGTCTCCCAAACAGAAGAGCAACTAACAGTGTGGGGAGCCTTCTGTCTTTTGCCATCTACCTCCCAAGAGAAATAAATGCTCATGCCACCTATCCCAGAATAGCAGCTGGTGATGCCCTAAATAACAACTCTCAGTGATAACTTTCACCCAAAATAAAAGCTTCCAGCCACCTCAACGTTTCCCATCGCTGGCCTCAAATAACGGTTTCTAAAAGCCCCACCGCTCCCTCGATCCTCGTCGCTGTCCTCCAAACATCTCCCACTCTTTCAAGCTCGAAATGTCACTTCCCCGAGGGCTTCAAGTAAGACTCAGCCGCACCCAACCTCCCGGTGCAGGTCTCAGTCCCCTCTCTCCCCCTGGCTTCCAACTTCCAGCCCCCCAACCAGCCTCTGTCCACACGCAGGTTCCTCCTCCACCACTCCCGCAGCTAATGTCAAACAATGCAACCAGAGACAGCAGAAAGCGAACGAAAAAATGCCAGCGAAAACGAACCATAAATGTAAATTCGAGATGAGGAGCGAGATCACACGCTGCAGCAGTGTCCAGAGAGCCCCGACCCGTACTCCCAGGCCCCGCCTAACCTCCCGGACCCGGTCGCCACGGTCCCCACCCCCACTTCCCTACCTTCGTTGCTGGGGCTGGCCAGGAGGGTCCGGAGCGCGGCGCACAGGAGAAGGCACGTCCAGAGGGGGGCTCTTCGAGGTGCGGGGTAGCAGCCGGCCAGAGACGCAGGGGTGCTGGGGTAATCGCTGCCGCCGCCGTTGCCGCCGCCCGGGGACCTCCGGCGCCCAGCACCCTGGGGCCCCGAGCCCCGCATCTTCTCGCCTCCTCCGCTGCTGTGCCGCGCGGCTCAGTCCACTGCTTCGGACTCCGGGAGGGGGCGAAGGAGACCCGGGGTTCCTCCTCGTCCCTTGTGGGTCCTTCTCCTACTGGCACGGGGCTCCTCCAAATGCGGGAACCACGGATCCGCTGAGACGGCTGAAGTTTACTCTTGGCTCCTCTTAAGAGCCCTCCCCTCCAGTGGGGTTCAGTAAAATGCTAGTTATGGTTGTTCGTGCAGTTCTGGAAGGGGCTCAAGGGTATCGAGAAGGTCCCGCGTCCCGTGCCTTTGCTTCTTAAGACTTTTTAAGGAATGAAGTTTGTTAAATGCCACTGGAAGGAAAAGGTAAAGGTTCCTTTTCAGTCTTCAGGGCTGAAGTGGACGAGCGTAAGGAAAACAAGTCGTCTGAAGTCAAGACGAAATCCCTAATAAAAAGGAGAAACGAGGAAGGTGGCTAAGGATAAAGGGAGAGGAGTTGAGAAATGTGGCGTGGGGGAAGAAGAGATTGGCAAGCAGAGAAAAAAGATCCCGAGAGTTCAAAGCGGCTGGCAGCAGGAAAGATCTGCGGGCAGAGTGCTGACGAGGAGGAGGTACTGAAGGCGGTGAGCGGGCAGGAGCTGGGAGCCCGGCTGCGGCGGGCAGGAGCTGCTGCCGTTTCTGCTGCTCGAGGGGGAGGCGGTGTGCGGGCGGCTGAGAAGGCGAAGTGGAAACTGCACCGCCACTGAGCGCTCCTGCTGTATCTGGAGCTGTGTTGTCTCCTCTGCCTCCCCGTTCTGTACCTCCCACCCTCCTTCCGTCCTCCTCTTCCCAGCTCCACCGCCCTCTGCCGCTCGCAGCCTCGCGAGTGAGTTGCTTAGACGAAGTCACACACCCACGGAGGGAAGTAATCTGAAGGCTGCCGTGGTGAGTGTTGCCTAGCGGTCTCCGGGAAAGGCGCGCCTTCCTCCCCGGATAATTAGGGCGAAGAATCCTCCTGACGACGCCTGCGAGGACCGGGATTCCCGGGAGGCGGAAGGGAAAACAGCTCTGGTTCTGCCGGCGGCACTTAAGAGAAGCGCGTCCCTTGGCTTAGCACATAGCCTGCACCCTAATCACAGGCTTGTGGCACCAACAACATTGTCGTCACATAGCCCGGCTTTCTCAGCCTCTGCTAGACGGTGGCTAGTTTCTTAAAACACCCCATATCGCTCACTGCTGATGACCATTTCTATTCTTCCAGTAGTTCTGCGGCTGGAACGGGATAATTACTCAACATTTTCTTGAGAACCAAATTGCAAAATATCTAAAAACAGAGACGTTAGCTATGTTTTAGATTTAAGGGAATAAATATAATTTGGCTATTGAGGTTTATAGTGTGCTAGGTACTTTAAGATACCGCGATTTAATTCATTAATTTCATTGAAATGTTTTAGGATTTGAGAAATTATATGATATGCAGGTACATGCAGTTAATTCCAGTTAACTTAACAAGGGTCAAATGATTTCAGGTTTTTTTTTTTTTTTTTTTTTGTGGTTGTGTTTTCTTTTTTTTAGATTTAAGTATATTGTTTGTGTTATACTACATTGAAAGTCTTTCAAATAGTTAAGAAAAAAACAGTTTAAAACAATAAACTTTCTGGGCTTTACCTCTACTGTGTCTTCTCCTTTAATATTTTTTCCTCAATTGTCTCATTCATTCTTTTAAAGAGATATATCTGAAGTACAGTTTTATAGATTGATGGGAGGGGGAAAGACTGCAAAAGAAGCATCTACAAAAAAGTGTGATTGTAGAAATAAGGTTATCTCATTTAATTTTGGTGTGTGGTAACTACTATAAAGATTGAGTTTGCATTCTCACCTAAAAGAGGTGAACAGTCACCAGCTTGACAACTAGAGTGTGTTGCTTTCCACAATAAAATTCTCATGATCTTTAGCTGATGACATTTGTTGTTTGTTTAAATATTTGTAAAGATGAAGAGCAAAGCAGCAATGATGCAATTTTGGAAAGAGGTAGAAGCTCATCTTTGATTTTTCTTTCCTTAAATATTTTGGCATCAAAAGTCTGAAAGCAGCTTCTTTCTATTATAATGTGCTCCAAATGCATGAGGCAAATTTAGAGGAATGGCAGTGAATCAGTCTTTCAGTTTGGCAAAAAGCCTCACAGTGAGATAGAAAGTTAAAATTTATGTTTCTATTTGAAGACCATTAAAAATGTAAGCCCAATTCCCCCACATTTATAGTTGAGTTACTGAAAAATATCTAAATAGAATACCAACTAAGTCAATTTAAGCCTAGTGATACATAATAAAGCTAATATGGGACACAGGCAGTTCAATGGGGCTTTGAGCTACTTGCTTTACTTCTGTAGGCCTCAGTATCCTCATCTTTAAAATGAGGACTTTAGAGAGAATGATTTTCAAGCTCCTCTCTCCTCCATTCTGTCTGTACTTTTCTGTGTTAACTGTCCTGCTCATCTATCTTCAGTTGTTTACTATTGACTACAAAATAAATGAATTTCTTTAGCCTAGTACTTAAAGCCTTCTACTACAAAGGACTTCAACAATTTTTATTTTCATTAAAATTTTTAGCTCAATATTACCATTAATTGCCTCATACCTCTTTGTTTTTTACTCATGCCTCTCCATTCTGCAGAAATTCCACCTCCAGAAAAATATTTAACACACACACACACACACACACATACACACACACACACACACACACATTGCTCCCATCTAAATCTTACCTAGTTTCCAAGGACAGCCCAATGGTACTCAAGCCTGACTCCTGCTTTTCCCAGCAAGACATGACTTGACCCTCCTTCTTAATATCCAAAGATTTATGATTTATGTCATTTAACACAATGAAATATTTCTGAACGGAAAACTGGAACAAATTGTTCAATTTCTTTATATCTATCTATACATATATATATATCTTAGAACCCTGGTGGCACAGTGGTTAAGAGCTCTGCAGCTAACCAAAAGGTCAGTAGTTCCAATCCCCCAGCTGCTCCTTGGAAGCTCTGTGGGGCAGTTCTACTCTTTCCTATAGGGTTGCTATGAGTTGAAATTGACTTGATGGCAATTGGTTATATATATCTGAGAGAGAGAGAGAACTTAAACCAGAAATGTTAACGAAAACCTGGGACAATGATCACTATGGTAGGTAATTGTATAATCTCCTACCCAACATTGCTAACTCGTTAAAGTGACTCGGAATACTGAATGCAAAATCCTTTGTATTCGCCACCTTAAGTAGCAGCCATCTTTCACTGTGGCTGTTTAATAAATATTTATTACATATCTTTAAAAAATGAACAGCTGTAAAATGGAGCCCAGTGAAAGTTATTTTTTGTTCTAATGAGAATTTACCAGAGAAGGAAATGAAGGAGGTTTGCCTTGAGCTTCAAACTCAAAGAAGATCTTATATTGGGCCATCTGTTGATTTCTTGGCATGTGAATGTTTTTATTATAGTTACATTACACCTTGGAATTGCATGAAAACTAAATTTTGTTTTTTCCTCCATACTTACTGCTTTGCACATCAGTAGTGGTTTGGGTGTGCTATTTTCATTTCTCATTGTTTGGGATGGCTGCTATAGCATCAAAGGTCAACATGGCTGCTGTTTCCAGAGCTTTCTGACTGGATCTGGCTTTAGTACTAAGAATTCATGAAGAAAGAGTATTCAGAGTCACCTTAATTAGGCACCTTGCAGGTTTACTATCTTATAAAAGGTTTTAATATTATTATTTAGTTCAATGTATTAATAGGCTTTAATATGTCTTCATTGTATTCAGAATAGAATAAATGCAAAATATAGGAAGACTTGCTAGTATTTACTGAAGACTTGCAATGTGAGAGGTATTATGTGATCTTTTTTACATTATTTTATTCAATACCAACACTTCAGCCATGATGCTGGTGTAATTATTACCCCCATGTTAATAATAAGAATACTGAAGAAATGAGATTAAATGTTCAGAGTGATCACATAGCTGGTAAGACCTGAGGGCTTTGACCCATATGCTGGTGCTGACTCTATTTGAGAAATAAATTGAGAAAATTATAATGCAACAAAAGTAAAGAATAAATTTAATAACCAGTTGGTCAAAAAAAAAAAAAAAAAAAAAAAAGAATGGGAAAAAATTCCCAAAAATTCTGCATTAAGGTGAGCAATTAACAGATAAAATATTCTAATTTTCAGGTTCATTTAAATCTAAAAGCAATTAAACAAATACTCTAGTACAGACCAAATAACTGAATAGGAGAAAACAAGAAGCTAAGCCTTGTAAAATACTTACTTACAGAAAAAGACATATACACATGGTTTGTGTACAGTGGACATAATGGACCAATTTAAAAAAAAAACAAAGATTGAGGTCTATGAACAGATAATATGAGAATAAATGGATGGCACAAAGCCCATGTAAAGCATGGTAAAGAACAAAAGCAACAGTGTTTATGAAGAAATTAAAACTCCTTAATCTTATATCACTTTTCCCTAAATTATTTTATAATCTTAGCTCTTTTAAATATGTAATTGTGTTCAATGTTTTTGTCACCTAGATACATTCTCTCTTTGAGACAATTTGAGGGGAAAAAAAGAAAAACAAAAGCAAAGAAAAATTTTAACCCAAGAAGATATAATAATTTCTATATAGGGTTGCTATGACTTGGAATCAACTTGACGACAAAAGGTTTGTAAGGTATTATACCCCAAATAAGTAAATTTTTCAGGTCTGTGGTTTACAGAAGAGGCTACATGATACGTGATAATGTTAATTTTGATCACAGAGAAGATCAAAATATTTTGATCTCAAAGGTAAATATTAACTAAAATATATTTAAGCAATCAATAGCTCTTGAAGTTTACAACTGAGATAATGTCAATATATTCATTACATAACATGTTTCATTTTAACTTATTAACAAAAAAACATTTTTATTTTATTTTAATATTTGTTTAGGGTTATTTTTTAAGATTTTTTTCTGACTTCCTAAAATCCTCTTTACTAATGACCCACATTTTACCTAATAATGTTAGATTTAATTTTGTTAAAATTTAATCAGTTATCAGTTGCATGTTTAATTTAAAAAATAATAAATCAATAGCATTTTATACGATAAGGAAGGTTTAATTATATAAATTATTATTTAATAGTACATTACAGTATTACTCATCAGAAATTTCACATATGAAATGTGTTTATACCATAGCACCTTTTTTTTCTTTTTTCTATGGGTATTGAGAACAGAATAAAATCCTCACAGTATTCATGATTATTAATAGATAGTTTTATAACAAAGAAAGAACAAATTGCTCAACACAATTACAGTGAACCAAAGAACCAATCACAGATTTTTGTTGATGATGGTGATTTATTCTTTAATCATTCTTATGCTAGTGAGTTAGGATTGTCAACATTGCAACATTGATTAGGCCAAGATTCCTGTAGTTTATGATGAGCCAAATTAACTTATCAGGAAGTTCTTTGGTTGTTGTTTGCTCCCAGCATCTTGGACAACTAGCATCATATGAATATGGACATTGAAATAAAAAGGACTTTCATGGCTGCAGAAGTAGAAAAAAGTGCACAAGAGTCAGAAGATGCAGATGACACTATTGTGCGAGTAGCTCACTTCACTTAAAATTCCGCGTATTCTAACCCATCTTCTGGATTCCAGAGTCATTTGATAATATGTGAAGAATAAGCTATAATATTTTTCATATTCAAAGGAAGGCTTTTTACTGAACTTAATTCATATACTGACATGAAATCCACAGGTAATCCACCTATATAAGAACATGTTTTATAATATAACTGGCTTTGATTTGCCTAACCAAAAAACAACAAACAAACCCGTTGTGGTTGAGTCGATTCTGACTCATAGCGACCATGTAGGACAGAGTAGAACTGTCCCACAGAGCTTCCAAGGGGCACCCTGTAAATTTGAACGGCTGACCTTTTGGTTACCAGCCGTAGTACTTAACTACTATGCCAGCAGGGTTTCCTTGACTAGGACACAATAAGTTTGATCAATGGTATAAATAAAAAAGAATTTTACATGCAATCAGGCTTTGGAGACCACTGTTGATTGTCCATGGAACAGACTTTAGGTAAATTTAGCAATAAAAATCTCATGTACTCTCACACCTTACGTGGGAAATTAATCTGGAACATCCTTCTTAGGGTGGTTTCATAATATCATTTAAAGTGTGGGTACTTTTAGATCCGGCAACTACATTTTAAAGTTTAAGCAAATGAATTAACTAAGGTGGGTCAAAAGTTTAAAATAATATATTTTTAAAGTACAACATTTGGAAGAGCTCTAATGTTCAATAAGAACTTTCAGATATAGGATATTTGTATAATAGAACAAATAAAACCATTTAAATCCTTGGATGTATATATATATATATTTTATTGTACTTTAGATGATGGTTTACAGAACAAACTAGTTCCTCATTAAACAGTTAGTGCACATATTGTTTTATGACATTGGTTAACAACTCCACGACATGTCAACACTTTCCCTTCTCAACATTGAGTTTCCTATTACCAGCTTTCCTGTCCCCTCCTGCCTTCTAGGACTTGTCCCTGGGCTGTTGTGCCCCTTTAGTCTTGTTTTGTTTTTCAGGCCTGTTTACTCTTTGGCCGAAGGGTGAACCTCAGGAGTGTCCTTATTACTGAGCTAAAAGGGTGTCCAAGGACCATACTCTCGGGTTTCTCCAGTCTCTGTCAGGCCAGTAAGTCTGGTCTTTTTTGTGAGGTAGAATTTTGTTCTATATTTTTCTCCAGCTCTGTCTGGGACCCTCTATTGTGATCCCTATCAGAGCAGTCAGTGGTGGTAGCCGGGCACCATTTAGTTGTACTGGATTCAGTCTGGTGGAGGCTGTGGTAGACGTGGTCCATTAGTCCTTTGGACTAATCTTTCCCTTGTAGCTTTAGTTTTCTTCATTGTTCCTTGCTCCCAAAGGGGTGAGACCAGGGGAGTATCTTAGATGGCCGCTCACAGTCTTTTAAAACTCCAGATGCTACTCACCAAAGTAAAATGTAGAACATTTTCTTTATCAACTGTTACCCCAATTGAGCTAGATGGTCCCAGAGACCATGGTCCCCACAGCCCTCAGCCCACCAATTCGGTCCCTCAGGGAATTTGGTTGTGTCTATGGTGCTTCCATGATCTTGCCGTGTACCAGTTGTGCTGGCTTCCCCAGTATTGTGTACTGTCTTACCCTTCACCAAAGTTACCACTTATCTATTTCCACCTCCACCTGTCCCCTCTCTTGTAACCATCAAAGATTGTTTTTTTTTGTGTGTGTGTGTAAACCTTACCATGAGTTTTTACAGTAGTGATCTCATACAGTATTTGTCCTTTTGTGATTGACTTCACTCAGCATAATGCCCTCCAGATTCATCCATGGTATGAGATGCTTCGCAGATTCATCATTGTTCTTTATCCTTGTGTAATACTCCATAGTGTATATGTACCATAGTTGTTTATCCATTCATCTGTTGATGGGTATCTAGATTATGTACACTTTTTTGCTATTGTGAACAACGCTGCAATGAACATGGGTGTGCATATACCTATTCATGTGACAACCCTTTTTTCTCTAGGATATATTCATAGGAGTGGGATTGCTGGATCATATGGTATTTCTATTTCTAGCTTTCTAAGGAAATGCCATATTGTTTTCCAAAATGGTTGTATCATTTTGCATTCCCACCAGCAATGCTTAAGAGTTCCAATCTCCCCACAGCCTCTCCAACATTCATTTCCTCTTTTTTACTCCTGCCAGTAACGCCAGGGTAAGATGGCATTTCATTGTGATTTTGATTTGCATTTCTGTAATGGCTAGTGATCACGAGCATTTCTTCATGTATCTGTTGGACGCTTGAATCTCTTCTTGGTGAAGTGTCTGTTCCTTTCCCTTGTCCATTTTTTAATTGGATTATTTGTCTTTTTGTTGTAAAAGTGTTGGATTTTACTGTAGATTTTAGAGATTAGACCTTTGTCTGATTTGTAATAGTCAAATTTTTTTCCCAGTCTGTAGGTTCTCTTTTTACTCTTTTGATGAAGTCTTCTGATGAGCGTACATGTTTACTTTTTAGAAGATCCAAGTTATCTAGCTTATCTTTTGGAGTCTGTGTGTGTGTTGTTGGTTATGGTTTGTATCCTGTTAATGCCATGTATTAAGAACTCTAGTGTTGATCCTATTTTTTCTTCTTTGAACTTTATAGTTTTTGGCTTTATATTTAGATCTCTGATCCATTTTGAGTTTTTTTTTTTTTTTTTTGTATATGATGTGAGGTATGGGTCCTATTTCATTTTTTTGCAGTTGGGGATCCAATTTTGCCAGCAACATTTGTTATAAAAACTGTTCCCATCTGATGGACTTTGGGCCCTTGACAAAGATCAAATGACCATAGGTGAATGGATTTACATCTGGGTTCTCAATTCTGTTCCATTGGCCAATGTATCTGTCATTGTACCAGTACCAGGCTGTTTTGATTACCGTAGCTGTATAGTAGGTTCTTTTTCAATAGTGCTTTACTTATCCGGAGCTTCTTCCCTTTCCATATAAAGTTAGTGATTAGTTTTTCTGTCTCTTTAAAGAATGTTGTTGGTATTTGAATCAGGATTGCTTTGTATTTATAAATCGCTTTGGGTAGAATTGTCATTTTCACAATGTTGAGTCTACCTATCCATGAGCATGGTATGTTTTTGCATTTATGTAGATCTCTTTTGGTTTCTTGCAGTAGTGTTCTGTAGTTTTCTTTGTGTAGGTCTTTTACATCCATGGTTAGATTTATTACTAAGTTTTTTTGTTTTTTTTATTTTAGGGGCTATTATAAATAGTATTTTTTTCTGATTTCCTTTTCTTCATTCTCTTTACTGGAGTATTGGAATCTAACTGATTTTTGTATGTTTGTCTTGTATCCTGATACTTTGCTGAATCTTTCTATTAGTTCCAGTAGTTTTCTCATGAAGTCTTTTGGGTTTTCTACGTATAGTATCTTATCATCCACAAATTGGGCCAGTTTAACGTCTTCATTACCAGTTTGAATGCCTTTTATTTCTTTTTCTTGCCTTATTGCTGTAGCTAGGACTTCCAGCAGAATGTTAAATAAGAGTGGTGATAAAGGACATCCTTGCCTTGTTCCTGTTCTCAAGGTGAAAGTTTTCAGCCTCTCTCCATTAAGAATGATGTTGGCTGTTGGTTTTGCACTGATGCCTTTTATTATGTTGAGAAATTTCCCTTCTATACCTATTTTACTGAGAGTTTTTATAAGGAATAGTGTGCTGGACTTTGTCGAATGCCTTTTCTGCATTGATTGAGATGATCGTGTGATACTTTTTTTTCCTTTTATTTATGTGGTGACTTATGTTGATTGATTTTCTAATGTTAAGCCATCCTTGCATACCTGGTACGAGTACTGCTTGGTTGTGGTGCATTATTTTTTTGCTACAATGCTGAATTCTACTGGCTAGAATTTTGTTCTGAATTTTTCCATCAATATTCATGAGAGATATTGGTCTGTAATTTTCCTTTTTTGTGGTGTCTTTGCCTGGTTTTGATATCAAGGTTATGCTGGCTTCATAGAATGAATTCAAAAGTATCCCTTCCTCTTCTATATTCTGACATAGTTTGAGTAGTACTGGTAGAAGCTCTTCTCTGAATGTTTGGTAGAATTCTCCAGTGAAGCCATCTGGGCCAGGGCTTTTTTTGGTTGGGAGTTTTTTTTTTTAATTACCTTTACAATCTCTTCTCTTGTTATGGGTCTGTTCAGATTTTCAACATCATTTTGTGTTAGTTTGAGTAGGTAGTGTGTTTCTAGAAATTTATCCATTTCCTCTAGGTTTTCAAAGTTGTTGGAGTATAGTTTTTCATAATATTCTGTTATAATGCTTTTCATTTCAGTTAGGTCTGTTGTGATGTCCCCCATTTCATTTCTTATTTGGGTTATTTGCGTCCTCTCCTGTTTTTCTTTCGTCAGTTTGGCCAGTAGTTTGTCAATTTTGTTGATCCTTTCAAAGAACGAACTTTTGTTTTTGTTGATTCTTTCCATTGTTTTTCTATTCTCTATTTCATGTATTTCTGCTCTGATCTTTATTATCTCCTTTCTTCTGGTGGCTGTGGGCTTTTTTCTTTTTTTCTGCTGTTCTCTTTTTATTTGTTCAAGTTGTGTAGCTGATGTTTTGATTTTGTCCCTTTCTTCTTTTTTGATGTATGAATCTGTTGCTGTAAATTGACCTCTGAGGACTGCCTTTGCTATGTCCCAAAGATTTTCGTATCATGTGTTTTCATTCTCATTTGATTCTAGGAATTTTTTGATTCCATCTCTGATTTCAACTATTGCCCAGTTATTTGTGAGCAGGGTGTTATTCAGTTTCCACGTAATGGTTTTTTCTCCCCCCCCCCCCCCCGCTCTTCCTGTTGTTAATTTCTACCTTGTTGGCATTGTGGTCAGAGAAGATACTTTGTATTATCTTAATGCTTTGGATTTTGTTGAGGGTTGCTCCGTAGCCTAAAATGTGGTCTATTCTGGAGAATATTCAATGTGTGTTGGAAAAGAATGTGTACTTTGCAGCTGTTAGGTGGAGTGTTCTGTATATATCTATGAGGTCAAGTTGGCTGATTATGCCCTTTACGTCTTCTGTCTTTGTTGAGTTTCTTTCTGGATGTTCTGTCCTTTACCAAGAGTGGTGTGTTGAAGTCTTCTACTATCATTGTGGAACTGTCAGTTTCTCTTCAGTGCTGCTTGAGTTTGTTTTATGTATTTTGGAGCCCTCCCATTGGGTGCTTAGATGTTTATTATGGTTATACCTTCATGACTGATCATTCCTTTAATCATTATATAGTGCCCTTTTTTGTCTTTTATGGTGGATTTTGTTTTAAAGTCTGTTTTATCTGAGATTAGTATTGCCACTTCTGCTCTTGTTTGGTAGCTGTTTGCTTGATATATTTGTTTCCATCCTTTGATTTTTAATAAATTGACGTCTGCGTTTCTAAGGTGTGTCTCTTGTTGACAGCATATTGATGAAGTCTGTTTTTTATCCATTCTGTCACTCTCTGTCTCTTTATGGGTGCATTTAGGCCATTTACATTCAGTGTAATTATTGATAGGTGTGAGTATATTGATGTCATTTAGTAGTGTTTTTTTTTGTGGTGCTGATTATTTTTTATTCTTTCTCTCATGCTGAGTTCTTTTTGTTTTTGGATTTTTTTCATTTCTACTTTTTTTGGAGCTGTTATTTTTACTGAGACTTTATGTTTTCCTTCTTTATTTTGATGAGTAGTTTTGTTAACTTTCTTTGTGGTTACCTTGAAACTTACCCTTATCTTCCTAGGTTTGAACCAGTCTATTATTACTTGGTATCACCTTGCCTTTCTCTCCATTTGAAAGTTCTATACCTACACAGTTTACTCCCTCTTGTATTGTTTTTATGTTGTTGTCTGTGATGGTTAAGATTGTGTGTCAACTTGGCTGGGCCATGATTCTCAAAGTTTATATGTGATCATTCCATGATTGAATATACTGTGAGTAGCCAATCAGATGAAAAGAAGTTTCTTCGGGGGTGTGCCCTGCATCTGAACATAAGCAGACGTTCTGGCTTTTTGCTCACTCTGGATCCTGAGGCTGCCTCCTGTTGTCTCACCTCTGGTTCTTGGGACTTGAGCTGTCAGCTTTTCTGCTGAACTTGGGATTCATCAGTCTTCACAGCCTGTGAGCAGAGCCCTGCTTTCTGATCTGCTGATCTCGGGTTTGCCAGCCCCTGCAGCTACATGAATCAGGAGAAACCTTGCAGTCTTGCCTGCCAATCTTGGAATTCATCGACCTTCACAGCCTGTGAGTGGGAGCCCTGCTGATTTTGGGCTTGTCAGATTCTGTGGCTGCCTGAATTTGGAGAGGTCTCTACCCTGATCCACCGACTTGGGACATTCTAGCTCTACAATTGTGTGAGTTGTTTTTTTGATATAAATCTTTCTCTCTATATATATTTATAAGCTTTACTGGTTTTGTGTCTCTAGAGAACCCAGTCTAAGACATTGTCATTTACAGATTAACCCTCTGGTTCCCTGTTGTAATTCTTTTGGTTTTGGATAGTCCTTGAGAGTTCATTTCCTAGGTTGGTATCTGGCTGGTACAACCCTGTGTCCTAGGTTCAGGCTGTGGTCTGATGTTGTTTGTTAGAAGACTGAAGAACTCCTTTTAATAAGTCTTGTAAGTTTGATTTGGTTTTTACATATTCCCTTAATTGTTGTTTATCTGGAAATGTCCTAATTTCACCATCATATCTGAACAAGAGTTTTGCAGGATATTTTATTCTTGGTTGACAATTTTTTTCTTTCAAAGTTTTATATGTCATCCCATTGCCTTCTAGCCTGCATGGTTTCTGCTGAATAATCAGAGTTTAATCTTATTGTTTCACCTCTGTATGTGCCTTTTCATTTTTCTCGAGCTGCTGTCAGGATTCTTTCTTTGTCTTTGATTTTAGCAATTGTGATTGTGATATGCTTTGGTGATTTTCTTTTGAGGTATATCCTATGTTGGGTTCATTGAGCTTCTTGTATGGACAGATTTTCATCTTTCATGATATTAGGGAAATTTTCTGTCAGCAATTCTTCAGTGATCCTCTCTGTGTTTTCTGCTTTCTCTCTGTTATGGAACTCCAAGCACTCGAAAATTTTTGCTTTTGATTGTATCCCACAGAATTCCCAGGATTTTTGGGTTTTTTTTTTTTTTTTCCCTCAGAGTTGTATCCAAGTGTTTGTGTTCAATTTCACTGATCCTATTTGCCATTGTTTCAAACCTGATCTTCATCCCTTCTATGACCCTGCCCATTTCTGAAATCTTGTTGTTTATCTTTTGGCTTTCTAACTGTTGTTTTTGTGTGATTTATAGTTGTTAATTTATTTTGGAATTATGTTCCTGTATTATTTTCCTGAATTTTTCCATTTTTTGTCTGTATTTTCCATGCATTTGTCTGCCTTTTCCCTGAATTTGTCTATTTTTTACTCATTTTTGTCTGATTTTTGCTTCAATTCTTGGATAGCTCTGAATATTAGATATTTGAATTTCCTGTCAGGTAGTTCTAGTGCCTTTTCTTCTGCTGGAAAGTCATCTGGTGTTTTATCTCTGACGCCTACTGGAACCATCCTGTCTTGGTTTTTGTATATGTTTTGACATTGTCTGCTGTCTTCGGGACACTCAGTCGTTATTTTCTTCATTGATTGAGTGTAGATTTGTTTTTTTCATCCAATTTTTTGTTCTGTTTGGTTATGTCTGAGCAGGCAGCCTTCTTTGTTGTTTGCTCGTCTGTGGGCACGATAGTTTTCTCCTCCTTGTCCAGTGGGTGGGGCCATTTGCTCAGCTATGGTGCAGCAGGGCAGGTGTAGCTGAAGGGAAGGGGCTAGGATGGGTTGTTTGTGGCACATACTAGGGCCAACAGGGCAAGCCAGGAATCAGTTCGGGGCAGGTTGCAGTAGGCTCTGCCTGTGCTGCTCAGGGGTGTGATGTTCAGCACACAGTGCAATTAGGCAGTAAGGACGGGAGAGATTGTGATTTCTGGATCCAAGAAGAGTATGGGAGAGAGGAGAGAGAAACAGGAGCCAAAAACAAACAAACAAACAAACAAACATAAAAAGTGCTAAGGGAACTTACCTTTTGAATGGAGAGATAAGAAGATGAGAAATGGAGAAAAACAAAAAGGAAAAATAATAATTGGAAAGAAAAACAAACAAAAAAAAGAAACAAAAGCAAAACCCCCAGGTATCCCATTGGTGTGGCTGCAAAGACCGGGGGAGTGGCTCCCAGGCTGTGCAGTACAGCCTGGCTAGAAGGGGTAGAGATGTCACACAGTGCCAGCTATTCAGGAGACAAGAAAAGAAGGTAAGGATAGAGAGACGAGAAACTGAGTAATGAAGAAAGACAAAATGGAAAAGAGAAAGAAAAAAGAAATGTCCCCAGGGATAACACTGGCACGACTACGCAGACTGGGGAAGTGGCTCCCAAGATGTGCAGTATAGCCTAGCTAGAAGGGACTCCCAAGCCTTGAAAAGAAAAAGAAAACAAAACAAACAAACAAAATAACAAACAAAAATCCCCAGGGATCCCACCAGCTTGGTGACGTGGGCCAGGTAAGCAGTTCCCCAGTCGAGCAGTGCTTCACAGCCTTTCAAAAAGAAGCAAAGATGGTACATGGTGCCAGTTGCTTGAGAGAAAGGAGGAGGAGATGGTGAGAGGCACACAAAAGAAGCAGAAAATAGCGATACCAGCAACAAAGAATGGCACTCAGGGACCCAGCCAGTGTGGGCGGGGTGAATCCAAGACGCACGGGTGTCTCCTGGCCAAAAGATTGCAGCTGGTGGGTAGCAGAGGAGGCCAAGCATGGGAGGAAAAGGGTAGGGGTTGGGAAAGTCTGTATTGCTGGTTACTGGGTGCTCTGTCTCCTGCTGGTAGCTCTGTAAGCTGCTTTCCTATACTTCCTGTCCGTCGAGCTCTGATATGGGTGGGGCATATCCAAGGGGCATGGACCCTGCACTTCCCGGCTGGCTGAGCTACCACAGCCAGCTAGGAAGTGGTGGAGGTAAAGCAGAGGGGGAAGATGGGGGCTGGTAGAATGTATATTGCTGGTTACTGGGTGCTGTGTTTCCTGCTAGGAGCTCTGTGAAGCTGCTTTCCCGTATTCCCTGTCTGCCGATCTCCAACAGGGGTCCGAGAGGATGAATCCGTGCTGTGTTAGCTGATAGGGGACCTCCACACATTTCTCTCCTCACTCTCTGTTTTCTGTCAGTTTCCTATTCTGTTAGGTGCTTGGCTGAGTTCTTTATCTCTTCGTTTAATGCTTAGGGTTCCAGGATTGACATTTGTCTCTGTTTTACTTAGTTTTTCATGTCTTTGCTGTGGAGGGATGGCATGGTGCTTCTGTCTGTAGTGCCATGTTGACTGTGCTCTCCTTGGATGCATATTTATGTACATAAAACGATAATTCTAACTTATCAAATTATAAATGCCCAATATAAATTTCAATGATTTCTTCTAGATTTGGAATTAATATTAATATTTAGTATTATTAATCTTAATATTTGTATATGGATGGTGGGATAATTAGGATTTCTTTTTCAACTTTTCATCTTTATATTTTCTACAATTAGTATTTATTACTTGTATAACAAGAGAACACTTGTATTAAAAAAGTCTAAAATAAAATGTGTATGCCCTTATGTATGCTCTCAGGTATACATACATAACAAAAGCAGGTAAAGAAAAATTAAAGAAAGAGAGATAGGGAAGGAGAGAAGGGACTGGAAAGATGTTGATGAATAATCTTATATTAACATAAGTTAGTAAAATAAAATTATTTCAAATTAGCCCCTATTCTTATTCTAGAAAACAGAGGTAATTACTTGTTAAGCTTAATGGTTTTCTGTGGCATTTCCGTAAATTTTCCAAGTATTCTGAATTCTGAGGTGGATAATTTCTGTGGTGTACCTTATGTTTCCAGCTCCCTGCTTTGTTGACTGCAGTTATGGTGTTCTCTTTCCACACTGGTTTGTCCCATAATGGTCAGTGTCCCTCTTCCTTTGCTGCAGTTATATATAGGTTTGAAATAGCTCATGTTCTTAACATATGTGAAAACAGATGAAGATTGTATCACAGAACCAACGAAAATTGATGTTTGATTTCAAGTGTCATGACCTGATATATCACAGATAATTTCTCAAGGGAAACATTTTTCATCACATTCTTTCCTGATCTCCATCTTCCTGTCTTTCTCCTGTTTTGGAGATCCTTCTCCATCTTTCCCTTCTTTAAGCACCTATATCCTATCTTCCCAACCAAGCAGACAAAGATTTCCAAAATCATTTTCTTCAGTAAATGATTCTTTGCCGAGTCTCTCTCATTGTGGCTATGCTCACACATCTTCAACAATCATAATTCAAAAAATCCATAAAGATCTTTCCCAAGGCCTACTGGTTCAAAATGGAGACAGTTTTGGAAATAACACTTTTCCTTCATGTTTCCTCCATATAAGATTGATAAAATTTTATAAAAAATGAAATTTATATAGATAGGACAAGTATATCATTAACTTTAAAGTGATAAAAGGACATGAGGAATATATAAAAATGTTGTTGAATGTTAGTAAAACAGGTTGATAACATTAAATATACTCTCAGAACTCTTGTCTGGTGATTGAAAATGAATCTGTCCATCAATACTTGTTGACCTCTGAGGAAGAACATGACTCAACAAAGGGTCCAAACATGAATCGTTAATCATAATACCAAGCCATGCTTTGGAATCTACCAACAATTTTTATCATTCAATCTGAAGTTGGTTACTAAATGGAAATTATTTTGAAATATGAAAATGGATTAATGTGTTAGTTCATAAAATATGCGTATTTAAATATTACACAAATAAGTCTTTTTCCAGAAAGACAAAACTAAAGCCAAGATATTGACATTGGTATAATTTATAGAGCTTATTCAGATGTGTATGTATGGATGTGTATGAAATTTTATCACACACATAGCCTTATGCAATTACCGGGACAATCAAGCTACTCAACTACATCATCACCAGAAAATTCTCTCATCTGACCCCTTTATAGCTACTTCCACCTCTTTACTCCTAAACTTTGGAAACCACTAATCAATTCCCCATTTATATTGATATGCTATTTCACAAATGTTAGATAAGTGGAATGATTTAGTATGTATTCTTTGAGATTGACTTCTTACTTAGCATAATTTCCTTGTGATTCATCAAAGTTTTTGGTATATCAACAGTTAATTCCTTTATGTTGCTTACTAGTATCTTCATGGTATGTATATAACATAGTGTGTTTAACCATTCACTCACTTAAGGACATATGGGTAGTTCCCAGTTTGGGGCTATAACAAATAAAGCTGCTATGAACTTTTGTGTACAAGTTCCTGTGAGAAAGTAAGTCTTCATTTCTCTTGGATAAATGCCCAAGAGTGCAGTTGCTGCATCATATGGTCAGTCCAGGGAGTTCCTGAGTGGCAGAAATGGCTAAGTGCTTTGTTACTAGCCAAAAGGGTGATGGTTTGAACCCACCCAGAGGCACTTCAGAAGAATAGCCTTACTCCAAAAGGCTTGAAAACTCTATGGAGCAGTTCTACTCTGCTGTGGTTGCTATGGTTTGGAAGCAACTTGAAAACAACTAACAACATGGTAAGCCCATTATCCTCATTAATTTTTAATAATATGTGTTTATGGTTCTCAGTTACATCCTCAACTTATCAATTAAAAACGGGGTTATCAAATCCAATTGTATAATAAATTCCTTCAAAAAAATGTTGTTGTGTGCCTTCAAGCCAAGTCCAATATTCTGATTCATAGCGCCACTACAGGACAGAGTAGAATGGTTAAACGCTTGACTATTAACAGGAAGGTTGGTGGTTCAAACCCACTCAGAGTTACCATGGATGAAAGGCTTGGCGAACTGCTTCCTAAACGTCAGTCTTGAAAACCCCATGGAGCAGTTCTACTCTGCACCCATGAGGTTGCCATGAGCCAGAATTGACTCAATGTCAAAAAACAATTAGAACATTCAAAATTATTCAACATGTTTGAAAAACAGTATGTGAAATAAATATCTGAATGGAATATTTAATAAATGAAAAGAAAATTGAAAGGGGAATATTCAGAAATTCAAATGAATATTTTTATAAACTCTATGATAGCTTCTTTCTATACTTACACTTAAGTATCCTATAATAAATAACTAATTATCTTAATGAAAAATTAAAGAGCCACACAAACTTTTATTTCCTTGATATACTCAAAATATATTCTTCATTTTCAATCTGTCTCTTAAAAAAAAATTTTTTTTTAGAGTCTTAACTCATATCCTGGTGTCCAAATAAGTAACTCATATCACTCGGTCCCAAACTGATGTTTCAGAAAATGAGTTCAAATACGTTTGCAAAGATATTTTTTTAGTTCATTCAAGCTGAGCTGTATTTCTTATCTTTGGAAATGTCAGGTGTTTGGTCTAAGAAAAATTTAAACAGATCCATTTTTAAACATCATGAGACATATGGGGATAGGATTATGACTTGATTTCTGCAAGAATGCTGTGGGAAAATTATCATGGTTATTTATGTAAAATATCTTTTTGTACAGAAAAAAAAATATTTAAAAAGCATAAACAAACCATCTTAATTACTTTGTATCTGAGAGTTCTACTTCAAGTCCCCTTTATATGCTGTCTCATTTTGGATTGGCTGGCGGATTTAAACAGGTTAAATCTTTTGTTATCAGTCAGTAATATAGTGGTATTAAAACCCAAGAACCATATGATACAGACTAAATATTTTAATAGGATTTTTGAAATTTAAGTGTGAAATTAAAAATATTATAAAGATAAAATTGCAAAAAAAAATATAAAAACAGTCTGGTACACTTTACCCTACATAATAAATATAACGACTCTTATATTTACTTTAAAATTTTAAAATACACTCATAAATTTGTATATTGTATAGATAGGAAAATGACCACATGAATTCATTTTAGCTCACTCTTGAAACTTTACTAAAATTATTAGTGTTGCTGTTAGTTGCCGTCAAGTTGGCTCTGACTCATGGCCACCCCACGTGTGCAGAGTAGAAATGCTTCATAAGGTTTTCAGGGCTATGACCTTTCAGAAGCAGATTGCCAGGCCCATCTTCTGAGGTAACACTGGGTGGGTTTGAAAGGCCAGACTGTGGCTAGTAGTTAAGTGTTTAACTGTATGCTCCACCCAGGGACCCCTAAAATTATTAAAGAGGAGATTAAAAAAAATTAAAGCCACAGGACCAAGAGAATAGGAAAGATTGATAATAGAAAAACATTTCGGAAGCTGGAAAGCAAGTAGGCAAGTGGTAGAAGATTTAATAGGCTCAAGAAAGTTTAATTTAACATAACAAGTGGAAAAACTGAATAACATTCTGATATTTATTGTGAGCCCCCCACTCCTCCACCCCATAAGGCTCTGAAATTTATGGCATTGCATATCTCTGAAAGTAAAATAATGGTAAGAATAAAAACAAGAGTATGGGTGGAAAGTGTATATTGGAAAGAATTAGATTCCCAGATCCTGTTCTTTAAACTTTAATTAGCTGGGTTGCTCTCTTCTCTATACCATTCAAAACTGAGCTTTATTTTCTGGAAAATGCAAAACAGAAGACCTCTGTTCTGATTTATAGCAGGTAGAATGAGGATAAGATGGTTGTTGTTCTTAGGTGCTTTTGAGTCAGTTCCTACTCATAGCAACTCTATGTATAACAGAAACACTGCCCAGTCCTGCGCAATCCTCACAATTATTGCCATGTTTGAGCCCATTATTGCAGCCACTGTGTCAGTCCATCTTGTTGAGGGTCTTCCTCTCTTTCCCTGACCATCCGCTTTACCAAGCATGATATCCTTCTCCAGGAACTGGTCCCTCCTGATAACATATCCAAAGTATATGAGAGGAAGTCTTAACCATCCTTGCTTCTAAGGAGCATTCTGGCTCTACTTCTTCTGAGACAGATTTGTTCATTCTTCTGGCAGTTGATGGTATATTCAATATTCTTTGCAACAGCATAATTCAAAGGCATCAGTTCTTTAGTTTTCCTTATTCATTGTCCATCTTACACATGCATATGAGGTGATTAAAAACACCGTGGCTTGGATCAGGTGCTCCCAAAGAGTGACATCTTTGCTTTTTAACACTTTAAAGAGATCTTTTGCAGCACATTTGCACAATGCAATATGTCATTTGATTTCTTGACTGCTGCTTCCATGGGCATTGACTGTGGATTCAAGTAAAATGAAATCCTTGACAGCTTCAGTATTTTCTGTTTATTGTGATGTTGCTTATTGGTCCTGTTGTGAGTGTTTTTGTTTTATTTAAATTTAAACTTGTAATTTTAAAGTTTTATTATGTATATAATATACAGACCTTTAAAATTAAGATGCTGAAGTTATGTACATGTATTTTGAAATATAGAGTTATGTACAAAAATAATCAGTTATCACACCTACTCTGCAAGCTTAGCAATGCTGCCCAAGGATGACTAGAAGAAGAAAGATGCTGGAAAGTCAGCCAAGAAAGGAGAAAACCAGTGAACAAATCTGGGGGCAACTTCCAGCAAAATGGCGCTCTAGGCAGAAGCACCACGCCGTCCCTCCACAACAAAGATCCGAAAAACTAAGCCAAACAGAGAAAACAACAATCCTGAAACCCTAAAACATCAAATGAAGAGATAAAGAACTCAGCCAAGCACCAAATGGAGAGAGAAAACTGACAGAGAACAGAAAGCGAGGAGAGATTCATGCAGAGGTCCACTATCAGCTAACGCAGCGTGGATCCGCCATCTTGGACTCTGATCAGAGAACAGCAAACGGGTCGGAGAAAGCAGCTTCACGGAGCTTCCAGCAGGAGATGAAACAAGCAGTAATTTGCTATATATGCTTTCCCAACCACCACCCTTCTTCACCCCAGCTCGGCCTCCTCTGCTTCCAGTGGCCACAATCTCTTGTCCGGGAAGTACCAGCTGCTTGGATTCCACACACCCGAAAGGGCTGGCTCTCTGGGTGCCATTTGTTGGCTGCTGGTGTTGCTTTTTTCTGCTTCTTTTGATTTCTTCCTTACCTCTCACCACCTCCCCCTCCTTTCACTCAAATACCTGGTTCAGTGCGCCATCTTTGCTTCTTCCTGAGGGGCTGCGGAGCTCCGTTCAAGTGTGGAACTGGTTCCCAGTCTGGGTTGCTGCGCTGGTAAGATCCCGAGCTTTTGTTTGTTTGTTTCTTTTGAATTGTTTGTTTGTTTTCTTTTTCCTTCTCTTGAGCTGGGAGCCTGTTCTGGCCTGGTGGTGCTGCGTGGCTTGGAACCTACCCCCTCAGCTTGCACAGACATGCAGAGGGATCCCTGAGAGCATTTGTTTTCGTCGGTTTTTTTTGTTTTTTTTTTTTTTTCTGTTTTTTGCGGGGCCTTTCTTGTACTTTTTATTTAAATTTGTTTCGTGTTCTTTTCCCTTTTTTTCCATTTTTGTCTTTCTTCATTGCTCAGTTTCTCGTCTCTCTATATTGTCCTTCTCTTTCTGTTCCTTGAATACCTGGCATTGTATACCCCTATGCCTTCTAGCCATGCTGTACTGCAACACCTAAGAACAACTTCCCCAGACCTCATAGCCGCACCGGTGGGATCCCTGGGAACTTTGCTGTTCTTTTCCCTTTCCGATTTTTATTTATTTATTCTTTTTTTCTTTTCTTTTTCTTCCCTTCCCCTTTTTGTTTTTCTCCATTTCATAGTCTCTCGTATCTCCATTCCAATGGCAAGCTCCCCGGGCATTATTTTTTGTTTGTTTGTATGTTTTTCGCTCCTGTTTCTCTCTCCTGTCTCCCATATCCATCTTAGCTCCACACATAACAGTCTCCCTGCTACATCCTGCCTACCTGCACTGTGCGCTTAACATCACACCACCAAGCAGCACAGGCACAGCCTACTCGATCCTGCCCTCCAATGATTACCGACCTGACCTGGTGGCTGTAGTAAGTGCCACAAAAAACCTGTCCCAATAACTCTTCTTCAGCTAGACCTGACCTGCTGTACCATATCTGAGTGACTGAACCTGCCAATTGGAGAAGGAGGCAAAAAGTATTATGCCCACAGACTAGCAAACAACAAAGAGCACAAAGCCCGGCTGCTCAGACATAGCCAAATATTAAAAAAAGGGACGAAACAAACATACAATCAATAAACAAGAAAAATAACTACTGAATGCCCCGAAGACAACAGACAATATAAAAAAACATTTACAAAACAGGACAGGGTGGTTCCAGTAGGCGTCCAATATAAAACACCAGATGACTTTCCAGTGGAAGAAAAGGCACTAGAACTACCTGATAGGGAATTCACATCTCTAATACTCAGAATTCTCCAAGTGCTGAAGCAAAAAGCAGCCAAAAATGGGGAAAAAATAGACAAATTCATGGCAAATACAGACAAAAATTGGAAGAATTCAGGAAAATAATGCAGGAACAAAATGCCTGAATAAATTCACAACTCGAAATTATACAAAAACAACAATTAGAAATCTAAAAGATAAACAACAAGATTACAGAAATGGACGGTGTCATAGAAGGGTTGAGAAGCAGATTTGAAATGGTGGAAGACAGGATCAGTGGAATTGAAGACAAACACTTGAATACAACTTGTTTGAGGAAAACTCAAAAAAAAAAAAAGAACAAAGAAAAATGAAGAGACCCTGAGAGTTATGTGGGATACAATCAAAAGAAAAAAATTTGTGAGTGATTGGAGCTCCAGAATAGGAGGAAAAAAACAAAACACAGAGAGGATCATTAAAGAACTGCTGACAGAAAACTTCCCCAATATCATGAAAGATGAAAAGCTGGCCATCCAAGAAGCTCAACCAATCCCATATAGGATAGACCCCAAAAGAAAATCACCAAGGCATATCATAATCAGACTGGAAGAAAACAAAGACAAACAAAGAATCCCAAGAGCAGCTTGTGAAAAACAAGAAGTCACATACAGAGGAAAAACAATAAGACTAAGCTCAGATTATTCGGCAGAAGCCATGCAGGCAAGAAGTCAATGGGATGACATATACAAAATCTTGAAAGAAAAAAACTGCCAGCCAAGAATAATATATCCTGCAAAACCCTCGTTCAAATATGATGGTGAAATTAGGTCATTTCCAGATAAACAGAAATTAAGGGAATATGTAAAAGCCAAACCAAACTTACAAGAATTATTAAAATTATCTCTTTGATCTGAGAACAAACAACTTCAGCTCACAGGCAGAATCTAGGACACAGGATCATACCAGCCATATAGCAATCTAGGAAATGAACTCTCAAGGAGTATGCAAAACCAAAAGAAATACAACAGGGAATCAGAGCAGTTAATCAGTAAATGACAACAATATCAAAACAATAAAAGAGGGAATAAAGAGCATAGGTATAGAACCTTCTAATGGAGAGTAAGGCAAGGTGATACCAAGTAATAATAAACTGCTTCAAACTCAGAAAAATAAGGGTAAAAGTCATGGTAACCACAAAGAAAGTTAACAAACATACTCATAAAAATAAAGAGGAAAAAACATCTCAGCAAAAACAAAAATTACAAAAACAAAAGAAATTAAAAAAAAAAAAAAAAGTAACTCAGCACAGGAGAGTAAGAAGAACAAAGAAAACGTCAGCACTGCAAAAAAAAAAAGGACTACAAAATCACAGCAACAAACTCACATCTATCAATAATTACACTGAATGTAAATGAAATCAGTGTACCCATAAAGAGACAGAGAGTGACAGAATGGATAAGAAAACAGGATCCATCAATATGCTGTCTATAAGAGACACACCTTAGAAACAAAGATGTGAATTTATTACAAGTCAAAGTTTTGAAAAAATATATCAAGCTAACAACTACCAAAAAAGAGCAGGAGTGGCAATTCTAATCTCAGATAAAATAGCCTTTAAAACAAAATTCACTATAAAAGACAAAGAAGGACAGTATATAATGATTAAGGGGGCAATCCATCATGAAGACATAACCATAATAAACATCTACGCACCCAATGACAGGACTCCAAAATACATCAAACAAACTCTAACAACACTGAAAAGAGAAATTGACAGTTCCACAATAATAGTAGGAGACTTCAGCACACCACTCTCAGTAAAGGACAGAACAACTAAAAAGAAACTCAGGAAAGACACAGAAAACCTAAAGGGCACAATCAGCTAACCTGACCTCATAGACATATATAGAACACCCCATCCAACCGCTGCAAAGTACACATTCTTTTCCAATGCACATGGAACATTCTCCAGAAGAGACCACATCTTAGGCCACAGAGAAATCCTCAACAAGATCCAAAACATTGACATAATTCAAAGTAACTTCTCTGACCACAATGCCATCAAGGTAGAAATTAACAATAGAAAGAGCAAGGGAAAAAAATCAATTACATGGAAACTGAATAATACCCGGTTTACACATCACTGGATAATAGAAGAAATCAGAGATGGGATTAAAAAATTCCTAGAATCAAATGAGAATGAAAACACATCATACCAAAACCTTTGGGACACAGCAAAGGCAGTCCTCAGAGGACAATTTATAGCAATAGATGCACATATCAAAAAAGAAGAAAGGGACAAAATGAAAACATTGACTATAGAACTCAAACAAATAGAAAGAGAACAGCAAAAAAAGCCCACAACCACCAGAAGAAAGGAAATAGTAAAGATCAGAGCAGAAATAAATGAAATAGAGAACAGAAAAACAATAGAAAGAATCAACAAAACCAAAAGTTGGTTCTTTGAAAGAATCAACAAAATCGACAAACCAGTGGCCAGACTGACAAAAGAAAAACAGGAGAGGACACAAATAACCCAAATAAGGAATGAAATGGGGGACATTACAACACCCCCAACTGAAGTAAAAAGGATTATAGCAGAATATTATGAAAAACTATACTGCAACATAATTGAAAACCTAGTGGAAATGGATAAATTTCTAGAAACACACGGCCTACCCAAAATACAACAGAGTGATGTTGAAAATCTGCACAGACCCATAACAAGAGAAGAGATTGAAAAGGTAATAAAAAAAAAACTCCCAACCAAAAAAAGCCCTGGCCCAGATGGCTTCACTGGAGAAATTCTACAAAACATTTACAGAAGCGCTTGTACCAGTACTACTCAAGCTATTTCAATGCATAGAAAAGGAAGCAACACTTCCAAATTCATTCTATGAAGCCAGCATAATGCTGATACCAAAACCAGGCAAAGACATCACAAAGAAAATTACAGACCAATATCTTTCATGAATATAGATGCAAAAATTCTCAACAAAATTCTAGCAATAGAATTCAGCATCATATCAAAAAAATAATACACCACAACCAAGTAGGATTCATACCAGGTATGCAAGGATGGTTTAACCTTAGAAAATAAATCATCATAATCCACCACATAAATAAAAGGAAAGAAAAGAATCACATGATCATCTCAATTGATGCAGAAAAGACATTTGACAAAGTCCAACACCCATTCCTGATAAAAACTCTCAAGAAAATAGGTATAGAAGGGAAATTTCTCAACATAATAAAGGGCATCTATGCAAAACCAATGGCCAACATTGTTCTTAACAGAGAGAGGCTGAAAACAAGAATAAGACAATGATGGCCTTTATCACCACTCCTATTTAAAATTGTGCTGGAAGTTCTAGCTAGAGCAATAAGGCAAGAAAAAGAAATAAAGGGCATCCAAATCAGTAATGAAGAAGTTAAACTGTCCCTGTTTGTGGATGATATGATACTATATGTAGAAAACCCTAAAGACTCCACGAGAAATCTACTGGAACTGATAGAAAGATTCAGCAGAGTAGCAGGATACAAGATAATCATACAAAAATCAGTTAGATTCCCTTACACCAATAAGGAGAACGATGAAAAGGAAATCAGGGAAACAATACCATTTATAATAGCCCCTAAAAAGATAAAATACTTCAGAATAAATCTAACCAGGCATGTAAAAGACCTTTACGAAGAAAACTACAAAACACTACTGCAAGAAACCCAAAGGGATGTACATAAATGGAAAAACATACCATGCTCATGGATAGGTAGACTCAACATTGTGAAAATGATAATTCTCCCCAAAACAATTTACAAATACAACACAATCCCGATCCAAATACCAACAACATTCTTCAAAGAGATGGAAAAACGAATCATTAACTTTATATGGATAGGGAAGAAGCCCCAAAGAAGTAAAGCTCTATTGAAGAAGAAGAAGAAAGTTGGAGGACTCACACTACCTGACTTCAGAACCTACTATACAGCTACAGTCATCAAAACAGCCTGGTACTGGTACAATGACAGATACATTGACCAATGGAACAGAATTGATTACCTAGATGTGAATCCATACACCTACGGTTATCTGATCTTCGACAAGGGCCCAAAGTCCATCAAATGGGGAAAAGACAGTCTTTTTAACAAATGGCGCTGACAAAACTGGATATCCATCTGCAAAAAAAGGAAACAGGACCCCTACCTCAAGCCAGATACAAAAACTACTTGAAAATGGATCAAAGACCTGAATATAAAGCCTAAAGCTATAAACTTCATAGAAGAAAAAATCGGACCAACACTAGAGGCCTTAATATACAGCATTAACAAGATACAAACCATACCTGTCAATGCACAAACCCCAAAAGATAAGCTAGATAACTGGGATCTTCTTAAAAATCAAACATCTATGCTCTTCAAAAGACTTCACCAAGAGTTAAAAGAGAATTTACAGACTGGGGAAAAATTTCTGGATAGTACAAGTCAGACAAATTTCTAATCTCCATAATCTACAAGAAAATCCAACACCTGTAGAAGAAAAAGACGAATAATCCTATTAAAAAATGGGCAAAGAAATGAACAGACACTTCACCAGAGAAGACATTCAAATGGCCAACAGACACATGAGGAAATGCTGGCGATCACTAGCCATTAGAGAAATGCAAATTAAAACCACAGTGAGATACCATCTCACCCCAGCATTACTGGTATGAATCAAAAACACTGGAAATAACAAATGTTGGAGGGGGCTGCAGGGAGATGGGAACTCTTATGCACTGCTGGTGGGAATGCAAAATGACACAACCATTTTGGAAAATGATATGGCGCTTCCTCAGAAAGCTAGAAATAGACATACCATTCCATCCAGCAATTCCACTCCTAGGAATATATCCTAGAGAAATAAGAGTTGTCACTCGAATAGACATATGCCCACCTATGTTCATGGCAGCATTTTTCACAATAGCAAAATGATGTAAACAGCCTAGATGCCCATCAACAGATGAATGGATAAACAAACTATGGTACATACACACAATGGAGTACTACGCCAATGAGAAAGAATAACAATGAATCTGTGAACCATCTCTTAACATGGATGAAACTGGAGGACATTATGCTGAGGGAAATAAGTCAATCAGAAAAGGACAAATATTGTATGAGACCTCTATTGTAAAAACCCATGAAAGAGTTCACACAGAAAATGTAACAATCTTTGTTGATTACCAGGGATGGGAGGGTTTGGCGGGACATACTAAATAGGCAATAGATAAGTGGTATCTTGGGTGAAGGTTGAGACAGTACACAACACAGGGGAAACCAGCACAACTTGTACAAGGAAAGGTCATGGAAGCTCCATAGACACATCCAAACTCCCTGAGGGACTAAAATGCTGGGTGAAGGGCTGTGAGAACCATGGTCTCGGGGAACATCTAGCTCAATTGGCATAACACAGTTTATAAAGACAATGTTCTACATTCTACCTTGGTGTGTAGCGTCTGGGGTCTTAAAAGCCTGTGAGCAGCCATCTAAGATACTCCATTGGTCTCATCCCTTCGGGAGCAAGGGAGAGTGAAGAGAACAGGATACAAGGAAAAGATCAGTCCGAAGGACTAATGGACCACAACTAGCAAGGCCTCCACCACACTGAGTCCAGTACAGCTAGCTGGTGCCTATCTACCACCACTGACTTCTCTGACCAGGATCACAGCAGAGGGTTCTGGACGGAGGTGTAAAAGGACGTAGAACAAAATTCTAACACACACACAAAAAATACCAGATTTACCTGCCAAAAGAGCCTGGAGAAACCCCGAGAGTATGGCCCCCAGGCACCCTTTTAGGTCAGTGGTGAAATCATTTCTGAGATTCACCGTTCAGCCGGAGAGTGGACAGACACATAAAACCAAATGGGACTAATGAGGCACAGGAGTCCAGGGACAAGGGCCAGAAGGCAGAAGGGGTCAGGAAAGCTGGTGATAGGGAACCCAAGGTTGAGTAAGGATAGTGTTGATGTGTTGTGAGGTTGTTAACCATTGTCATAGGGCAACATGTGTACTAACTGTTAAATGAGAAACTATTTTGTCCTGTAAGCCTTCATCTAAAGAGAGAATAGCAGCACAGTTGCAAGAGCGTAGTCAATGTCACTGAACTGTGCATGTAGAAATTTTTGAAATGGTGTATCTTTGGCTGTGTATATTTTCACCAAAAAAAAAGTTTGAGAAGGGAGAGGGTTGACATGTTGTGGGGTTGTTAACCAATGTCATAAAACGATATGTGTACTACTGTTTCGTGAGCAACTATTTGTTCTGTAAGCCTTTACCTGAAGTACAATTTAAAAAAAAAAAAAAAAAAAACTGCAGGCAAGGCCAAAAAGAAGTTCTCTAAAGGCAAACTGTGGGGCAAGCTCTATAACCTACCTGGTCTTGTTTAACAAAGCTTCATACGACAAACTGTATAAGAAGTTCCCAACTATATGCTTATAACCCCAGCTGTCATCTCTGAGAGACTGAAGATTCGTTGTTCCCTGGCCAGGGCAGCCCCTTTAGGAGTCACTTAGTAAAGGACTTATCAACCTGGTTTCAAAACACAGAGCTCAAGTAATTTACACCAGAAACATTAAGGGTAGAGATACCACAGCTGCTGGTGAAGATGCATGAACAAGTCTAACCAACTGTACATTTTTAAAAATATAATTGTGTTAAATACAAAGAAAAATTAGTTAAAAGTTTGAAAATAGTTGACTTAGAATATGGGATGTGAGGGGCAGGGCCGATGGACCAATGTTTTACAAGAAATCTTATAAAACTATATGAATCTTTCGATTATATGCAAACTTAACATTGATAAAAATAAAACTAAAATAACCATATAATTTTGTGTGGTTTTAAATACTTTACAAATAATTTAGCATATTATGTGTAACATTCTTCAATTTGATTTTTAACCAGAGCATTACATTTTCAACTTCTATACATGTCAGTAAACCTGCATATCTTTCATTTTTTTTATGTAGGTTTACTGTGCTATGATATATAGATTAATGCCCAATTTAATTATCCATTCTTCCACTGTTGGCAGTGTAATGAAGACTCTTGTACATAATCTGTGAGAACTCTCTAACTGGACATACTTAAAAATGGAATTGGAAGATTATGCAGAGATTTTAATCTTAACTAGACATTGCCAAATGTTTACCAAAGTTTGTGAAATCTTTAAATTATAATATTTGAAGTTTGACAGGGGAAGAAATATTGTTGTTCCTCATTCCCCTAACACTGGAAAAGTAGTTCTCCTCTAACGATTTCTCAGTAATCATTTACTTTATTAGTAAATTTCTATAGTGACTTTTTTTCTAAGGAGTTCATGGGGTTTCATTGTTTTTCAGTTTTTTTTTTCTATGCAACAATAAAAGCAGGAAGACAGTGAAGCAAAGTCAATAGAGGTTTAATAGAAAAATGATTGCAATTCAAAGACATTATGCCCAACATAATACTGTTCATGTATGAAGAAAAATTTAGAGCTCTGTTTAGTTTCAAAATAATAACAACCAAATACATTTTTCTCAAAAAATTTTTTGGATAATTTTTGTATATCAGCAACAGATTAACAAAATATGAGCTCTGGAACGGCTATTAACATTCCAGAACTAAAAACAGAGGTAAATGTATAAAAGTACTAAACTCTAGGGAAAGTGTAGTATGTTAATGAATACAAATAACTGTTGTAATTATAACTCTAAAATAGAATGTTCAAGTCTAAAACAATCTTTAAAGATAAATGTATTTCTTTAAACATGGGGTTTGTAACCTCAAGATTAAAGTTAAATGCAGACTGGGAAAAAAGGTAGGGAAGCAGTATAAGGAAAATGAATCAAAGTCTAAAGCAGTTTAAATATTAATATAACTTTTTTTATAAACTGGTTAAAAAATTTAAGTAATTGAAATTAGTGCCTATTTTTCAAATCATTGCAGAAGGAAATAAGTAAAACAAAAAGTGGAACAAAAAGGAAGCAAAAAAGCATAAAATAAATGAAGCATTTGGCTAAGTGCAATACTGTGGAAATAAACGTGAACAGCTTAAACTTGGGATTAAAAAGTTAGGATGCTCAAAACTAAACGTAGGAAAACTATTTGCGTTGTTGGGTAATTGAAAGTCTTTCTTCAAAAATGTCATTTCAATAAAATCTGAAGGATAAGAAAATTCAAAAATTATTTAGATGATACTTAAAATGACCCCACCTGTCTGTCAGTTTGTCCTATTGCGGTGGCTTGCGTGTTACCGTGATGATGTAAGCTATGCCGCCAGTATTTCAAATACCAGCAGGGTCACCCATGGTGGACAGGTTTCAGCTGAGCTTCCAGATTAAGACAGACTAAGAAGAAGGACCTGGCAGTTTCTTTCTGAAAAAAAAAAAAAAAAAGAAAATGAAAAAATTAGCTAGTGAAAACCTTATAAATAGCAGTGGACCATTGTCTCATACGTGGCAGAAATGAGCCTTTCATTTTTTGGACCAAAAAAAAAAAAAAAACCCATTGCTATTGAGTCAGTTTCCACAGGATAGAGTGGAACTGCCCCATAGGGTTTCCAAGGACCACCTGGTGGATTCGAACTGCTGACCTTTTGGTTAGCGTCTGTAGCTCTTAATCACTACTCCGCTCAGCTTGGAAGGCACTCAAAATACTACTAGGGAAGAGCTGCTTTCTCACGGTGGAGTCGACCTTAATGATGTGGGTGGAGTCAAGCTTTTGGGACCTTCATTTGCTGAAGTGGCACGACTCAAAATGAGATGAAAGGGCTGTAAACATTCATTAATAATAGGAATGTGGAATATACAAAGTATGAATTTAGGAAAATTGGAAATGGTCAATAATGAAATGCAATGCATAAAGATCAATATCCTAGGCACTAGTGAGCTGAAATGGACTGTTACTGGCCATTTTGAATAGGACAATCATATAGTTTACTATGCCAGGAATGAGAAATTGAGGAGGGAATGGCATTGCATTCATTGTTAAAAAGAACATTTCAAAATCTATCATGAAGTACAATGCTGTCAGTGATAGGATAATATCCATACACCTACAAGGAAGACCAGTTAATATGACTATTATTCAAATTTACACACCAACCACTAAGGCAAAGATAAAGACATTGAAGATTTTACCAACTTCGGCAGTCTGAAATTGATCAAACATGCAATCAAGATGCATTGATGATTACTGGCGACTGGAATGTGAAAGCTGGAAATGAAGAAGAATCAGTAGTTGGAAGATATGGCCTCGGTGATAGAAACAACACCCATGAGAGGAAGAACACGCTTGACATTTCTCAATCTGAAAGAACTGGAGAAGAAATTCAAGCCTCAAGTTACAATACTAAAGGATTCTGCAGGGAAAATATTGAAAGACACAGGAAGCATCAAAAGAAGATGGAAGGAATACACAGAATCACTGTACCAAAAAGAATTGGTCAATGTTCAACTATTTCAGGAGGTAGCATATGATCCAGAGCCAACGGTACTGAAGGAAGAAGTCCAAGCTGCGTGAGGGGAATGTTGAAAACAAGGCTCCAGGAATTGATGGAACACCAACTGAGATGTTTTAACAAACAAATGCAGCACTGGAAGTGCTCATTTGTCTGTGCCAAGAAATTTGGAAGACAGCTGCCTGACCAAATGACTGGAAGAGATCTATATTTGTGCCCATTCCTAAGAAAGGTGATCCAACAGAATGCAAAAATTGTCAAACAATATCATTAATATCACACACAAGAAAAATTTTGCTGAAGATCATTCAAAAGCAATTGCAGCAGTACATTGACAGGAAACTGCCAGAAATTCAAGCCAGATTCAGAATAGGACATGGAATAAGGGATATCATTGCTGATGGCAGATGAATCTTGGCTGAAAGCAAAGAATATCAGAAGGACACTTGCCTGTGTTTTATGGACTGTGCAAAGGTATTCGACTACATGGATCATAACAAATTATGGATAACTTTGCGAAGAATGAAAATTCTAGAACACTTAATTGTGCTCATGAGGAACCAGTACTTGGAACAAGAGGCAGTCGTTGGAATACAATGAGGGTATATTGCTTGGTTTAAAGTCAAGAAAGGTGTTTGTCAGGGTTGTATCTTTCCAACATAGTTATTCAGTCTGTATGCTGAGCAAATAATCTGAGAAGTTGGACTCTGTGAAGAAGAATGGGGCATTAGGATTGGAGGAAGACTCATCAACAACCTGCAATATGCAGATGACACAACCTTGCTTGCTGAAAATGAAGAGAACTTGAAGCACTTACTGATGAAGATCAAAGGCCATAGCCTTCAGTATGGATTACACCTCAACATAAAGAAAACAAAAATCCTCACAACTGGACCAATAAGCAACATCATGACAAGCAGAGAAAAGATTGAAGTTGTCAAGGATTTCATTTTACTTGGATCCACAGTCAACACCCATGGAAGCAGCAGTGAAAAAATCAAAGGGCACACTGCATTTGGTAAATCTGCAAAAGACCTCTTGTAAGTGTTAAAAAGCAAAGATGTGACTCTAAGGACTAAGGTGAGTCTAATCCAAGCCATGGTGTTTTCAATTATCTAATATGCATGTGAAAGCTAGCATTGAATAAGGAAGACCAAAGAAAAATTGATGCCTTTACGTTATGGTGTTGGCTAAGAATACTGAGTATACCATTGACTGCCAGAAGAACGAACAAACCTGTCTTAGAAGAAGTACAGCCAGAATGCTCCTTAGAAGCAAGGATGATGAGACTACTTCTCACATAATTTGGATATGTTATCAGGAGGTACTAGTCCCTGGAGAAGGTCATCGTGCTTGGTAAAGGATTAGTGCAAGAGGGGAGGACCCTTAAGGAGATGGATTGACACAGTGGCTGCAACAGTGGTCTCAAGTATAACAACGATTATGAGGATGGGGCACGACTGGGCAGTATTTCGTTCTTTTGTACATAGGGTTGCTGTGGTGCAATGAATTACTTAATATGGCTCTTTTAGCTGTGGTCTTTGTGACTCACACACAATGATTAAGTGGGGCTTTGCAAATAAGGTATATAGAACCTCTGATGGTGGGAGTTCTGTGTCAACCCTGCTAGGCCATGATTCCCAGTACTCTGTGGTTATCCTTCATTTTATGTGTTGTGAATCCTGACCTCTATCATGTTGATGAGGCAGGATTGGTATAAGGTGTATCTTGAGTCGCAGCCTTGCCGGAGGGCATGACTCAAGCTGCACCCTTACTAAAGTTATGCCCTTCCCTGGGTTGTGACCAGCATCTAAGATGTGTGTGTCCTGGCAATGCTCTCTCTCTCTGCATCTGGATCCCGTGTCTGGTTGTGATCAGTTGACCTCCCCAGAGGCCTGCTGTTTGATCTGTTGGTTCTGGAATTCGTCAGCCTCCACAGACTGTTGGGCCAGCAGCCTATTCTGTGAGCTAATTTGCCAGCTTCTGCCGCCTTGTGAGCCAGCAGCCTGTAGTCTGAACTGCCAGTTTGGGTTTGGTTTCATCAGCTCCTGCAGCCATGTGGGTCGGAAGAAGCCTATACCTGATCCATGAATTTGGGCCTTGCTAGCCTCCACAACTGCACGAACCATTTTCTTTATAAGATTCATGTGTTCTGTGAGACATTGAAGTGAACTGGGGAACCCAAAGATGGGAGAGAGAGTACTGAGGGGAGAGTAGTTGATCTTCGAGATGATGGAGTGGTACAGCAGCTTGGAAAAGTTGGACAGTTGGGACATCTTTAACCTCTGCCTCATAGGATCCAGCTTTGTGCTGAGCCTTACAAAAGAAGTTATTCATTTAGTTGCTATGTGTAGTAACCTACTCAATGGCGTCTAACAACATTTAAAATGATGGAGAGAAAATTCAACCATGTGATAGCAATGAGGTGGAATGCAATAACCTCAATTTCTTTGCCTGTGGATTTCTTTCTCATTCTATAATTATCTTCTCAAATATCATTTCTTATTGGCATATTTACCAATAGGCCATATCCTTAAGGAATGAATGACTCTCTACGTTTGTTTGCATTTTTCTGCTACTTCTAAGGTATCATCTAACATATTGTTTTAGGCTTGGTGGTGCTAGTGGCGCTTTCCCTTAGGACATTAAATCTTTAATGACGGAAAACACGTACTAGTAATTTTTTTCATTGCCAAATGAGACTTGCATGTGTACAAACTATATTTAAGAATTGAACTGATTTTTTATGTAATCAACTTCATTACCCAGAGGTAAGAACTTTTCATAAGTTATCACACTTGGTGATTTGTGATAACTACTCTATATTAGAATTATGTCTAGTTCATTTATCCTTGAATTTGTTAGGAATATTTTCAAGCTGTAAGGTCATGGTATAATAACTAGCAAAATGTTGAAAATCAAATGCTGCCTTTTTCATATATCTTCCCTTTTGGAAAACACAGATTTTCATTCTAACAACACAAAACCATATTAAAATGTTTTGTATGTGTATTCTATTGTAGTCTATGTTCTTAGTAAACATTAATTTTTGAGATATCTTTTGTGTGTTCTGTTTTGGAATATTAGTAAACTGAGAATGTGATAGAGGGAGTTGTTTTACATTTTTTTTAACATTACCTTAAGCAAAGTGACTGTTATTAAGAATTAAATTTTGATTAGGACTTGGTCCTGGGTGTATATTTTTGTTTGTCGGTTTGTTTATGTGGAGTAAGTTCTTCCTTTTAGCTTAATAAAAAATTTTAGATGCCATTATGAGTATAAATTTTAATTAGGAGTCTAAATGTAATAGTAAAAATCTAACAAAAAAACTGTTTTAGTTATGATAAACTGAAGTGTTTCACTCACTATTTTATTTAACTAAAAAAGAAGTTGGAATTTTAGTTAGCACTATATATTTTAGAAAGATATGCCTTGAATTGCTAATGAAACTGTGTGAACCTACAGAATTACTATTCACATTTATACTGAACTACTGGTAAAATTGCGGTAAATGTGTTGGCAGGTGTAGCTTAAAAAGGTCAGTGTCTAATGAAGAGCTATTTTCACACTTTTTTCCAATAATTCCTTATAGCTATTTCAGAAGTGGATTTTTTATTGTTTTCAAATCAGCCTCAGCCTCAGCTTCATAGTCCAGTTTGTTGACATCTGCCGTAGCTGGAAAATTGCCAATTAATGCAGACAAATTCACTTATTCTTGCTGGTTCTTTCTCAGGTGATTAGGTGTTCTAAGTTGTATGAATTGTGCTTTGAGTTGTATAGCACTTTCTTTGTGTTCTTCCTGTCTAGGTTACAGTTCTCAGACCTTAAGGAACTCAGAAGACATTTCAGATACACTTTGGTTATATTAAAATACAGTGCTATTTCACATCAAGTGTCTTTTAAGAATTGTCTATAATTTGTTCAGCAGTGAAAGGTAAATGATTAGCTATTCGGTGTTTGTTGACCTGAAGCACATAATTTAATGATAATATTATCACAAAATTGTACACCTTCAAAGCTCTACAGGATAAAAAAATACCTTCGATGAAACATTTGTATCTGTGAAGGAAATGATGAAAATAGATGGGCCAACTAAAGAAATTGGTAAAGACTTCTTTTTTTCCTTCTGCAGAGCCCTCTGCTTCCTGAGATAGGGATGCAAACTTGAGAAAAAGATCTGTTCAGCCCAGGATTCAAATATTTTGTAAATAGCATTGGAATTTACATTGACTAAAAATATTACTTCAGAAAGACTCATCCTGAATGAAAATTGAGTTTAATCACATACATTGTTTCTCAATCTTTACATTCTGTTGTTTAATTTTTTTTCTTAATTCTTTATGTATCAGTTACCTGGAAATCATTATGTCATCTATACTATTCACACATGAAGGGCAGCATAATTATATTGTCATAAGCATCATCGGTAATTGATCGTCTGTCCCAGAACTTCACTGCTTCTTGTCTTTTTCCCATTTAGTGCTAAATATAGTGAAGAAATGCTGATTGAGTTTCTAGACAAGCAGATACTAAGCTAATGTTCTTACTATCATATAAAACATAATGCTTTCTCTAGATCAGTGATTCTCAAGTTTTTCAATAACACACCGTATCATTGACACATTTTTGGATAAATATCCCAAACACAAATACATATTTATAAATTATGTACACCTACATCTTTACTAATATATTATGTTCATAGTAAATCATCTCAAAATACAGAGAAGTCAAAGATGATACAAACTTATTTTAAATAATTTATTAATTACATGTGTATTTTTATATTTCAAATTAATTTTTCAATAATTTAGACATTTTTTGCTTACATCCCATTATTTCAGTTTAGATCATTGTGACTTTTGTCTTATAGTGTGCCCTACAAAAGATTGAACTTGAGTAATAAGTGTCTGTTCTGCCCTTTTATGTTATTTGCAGGTGTTTGGATTATTATTCCTATTTTTTTCCTTAATCCATGTATATTTAGCAGAAATCTTTGTTAGTCACTTATGCCCACTGTGTATATTGTATTAATTAAAACTCTAAAATATATAGTGTCTAAGTTCATTCAACTCTGCACATGCAAATTTTAATAAGTCACAAAAAATGCTGAGATAAATTAAAGATTAACAGTGCCACTGTCAACTTTTCAAGTATGTGGACCTTCTACTTTTTACACAGGATACATTGCATGTCATCTGTGACATGTGACCATCCAAAAAGAGGACTAATCAAAGAGCCAGTGCAAGTCAGTCTGTATATTCTAGTTCTCCAAAGAATTGTCCTTAAGTAGAACTTCCCCGTAGGATTCGAATTGCTGACCTTTTGGTTAGCCGCCAAGTGCTGAACCAGTGCGCCACCAGGGCCCCATTAGCACCGATAGTTATATGGAAATTAATTTCCTGATCTCTGTTTCCATTCTGTCCTAAGACTACTATGCCAGAGAATGTTCCTGAGTCAAGCAGCTCCTTTCCTTCCTTCCTTTCTTTAATTACATTTATTGCCACTTTATACTAAAAAGGAACACTTCTCACTCACTCATTCTAAAACTAAATATAGTGCATTATTCAAAGATGGAAAATTCTCCAGAGTTGTACACAAACCCACACAAAGACGCACACCAAAACCCATGGCCAGCAAGTCAATTCTGACTCATAGTGACCCTATAGGACAGAGTATAACTGCACCATAGGGTTTCCAAGGAGTGGCTGGTGGATTAGAACTACCAACCTTTTGGCTAGCAGCCATAGCACTTAACCACTGGGCCACCAGAGCTCTGACAGGAGACAAAGTAAATATTGGTATCAAAATTGAAAAAATGAGTAACTCTAATGAGTACACTCGAATGCAATCAACAAATGCTTTCTAAGGTTGTTTCCAATTTGAACCTTCCAACAAAATAGAAGGAGGACCAGATTGCGTTATGACAAAACAGATTATTAAACATATTTTTTGGCACAAAACTCAGAGGAGGTTCAAAGAGTTTTGTGCCATGTGCAAAGAGTTATGTTTTTGTAACAAAGTCTCTGTGTTTCTATAGGCTTATTTATATGAACATAGTTTCGTCATGCTCAGACCTATATTTTTAAGAAATGGAGTGGATACAAAGCCCTGTATTAGTCTCACAATAAATAATATTCATCCACAATAGATCATAAATAATCTTTGATCAATTGTTCATTATATTTATTATGAAAATAGTAAATATATGTCACTCTAGAAGAAAATTTTTTATCATTTGGAGCCTTATGTTCATAGAAAATTTTAAAAATTATTTTAAACTTAATATTTTTTGTTGGAGAGAAACATAGCGAGTTTCAGGGAGGGGAAAAGAGGGACTCACTGCTTAGGGGACACTGAGCTTCTGTTAAAGGTGAGAGGGAATTTTGGCAATGGTTGAACAACATGATGAACCTAACTAATGTCACTGAAATGTGCACTTAAAGAATGTTGAAATGCAATCGGATACTTATACATTTACCACAGTAAAGAAAAAAAGACTTTTAATAAGATGCTTAAATGCAGTGTATACAGTTGAATAAAATTCTGTGGAGAGGTTGGGGTGAAATTATTATTTAAAGAAGCAAAAAAAAAAAAAAAAGTAATATACCTGTTCATGTGTTTCTTTTAAATCATGATGGAGAGTATCAAATCCTTATGATATTTAGATCTAAATCTGACTGCATATAATTAATAGATTGATATAGCCTGTCATTTTAAAACACTAATATTTAAAATGAGCAAATTTTCTTCTTAACAATTTTTTAACTACTTTAAATTGTGATAATTTAGTTGTTAACCTGGACATTTTCTTGAGATACTTTTTATCCCTTAAATTTTCACAGAAGGTATATGGTTTAGATGACCATATCCAGTCAGATTTTAACTACCATAGTGTTCATTTAGGGGGCAGAGAGGGAGCAAGAATGAGAGCCAGAGACAGAGAAGAATAAATATGAGGGAATCACAGGAAGTTTGAGAGAGAATATAAGAGGATGACAGGAGGTTTTTATATTTATTTCTGATGTAAAATCAAGTTCTTTCACTCAGATAGATTTAAAAGCTAGGCTTTGCTTGCTGAAAATGAAGAGGACTTGAAGCAATTACTGATGAAGATCAAAGACTACAGTCTTCAGTATAAATTACACCTCAACATAAAACAAAAATCCTAACAACAGAACCGATAAGCAGCATCATGATAAACAGAAAAGAGATTGAAGTTGTCAAAGATTTTATTTTACTTGGATCAACAATCAACAGCAGTGGAAACTGTAGTCAAGAAATCAAATGATATGTTGCATTCAGCAAATCTTCCGAGAAAGACCTGTTTAAAGTGTTAAAAAGCAAAGAAGTCATTTTGAGGACTAATCCATGGCATTTTCAATAGCCTTATATGCATACGAATGCTGGACAATGAATAAGGAAGACTGAAAAATATTGATGCATTTGAATTGTGGTTTTGGTAAAGAATAATAAATATACCATAGACTGCCAGAAGTACAAACAAATGTGTCTTGGAGGAAGTACAACCAGTATGCTTCTTAGAAAGGAGGATGGCTATACTTCATTTTTACATACTTTGGACATGTTATCAGGAGAGACTAGTCCCTGAAGAAGAACATCATGCTTCGTAAAGTAGAGGGTCAGCAAAAAAGGAGGAAGACCTTTAATGAGACAGATTGACACAGTGATTGCAAAAATAGGCTCAAACATGGCAGTGATTGTGGGGATGGAGCAGGACTGGGTAGTGTTTTGTTCTGTTGTACATAGTGTTGCTATGAGTAGCAACCAACTGGAAGGCAGCTAACAACAACAAACACCTGAATGCAATCAACAACAATTCTGTATAATGTCTTTTGTATTGGAAGAATTATTACCTAATGGGTTATGTATTTGAGAAAAGTCTACATCAAAGTGTTTTTTTTTTTTTTTTTCAGTGCTTTATATCACTACAACAACTATTACCACCTCTACTACTACTACTACTACATGGATTCATTATATTTTGGACGTAGGGAATTTAAGCAATTTTCTATGCTATCTATAGGTTATATTTGTAAGGTCATACGTGATCTTAACATCTTTTCTGTATATAATGATTACTATTACTATTACCCTACCTGTAAAGAACATGATTATATTTGAACATCAAGATGCTTCTAAATATTTCCAGATATCAAATTTCTGTTTTCAAAACATCTCTGCCTTAAATTAAGAGGAAAACCTTTTCACTTTTAGCTCTTTTTGTTCCTAATTGGGAAGGAAAATAAGTTTTCCAATAAATAAAAATCACACAGATGCATACACATATTGCATTTTAAAATGAGGACATAATGAACCAGCATTATTCATTTAGGGAACAAGGAGAAAATGAATGATTAAAATTAATCCTGTTATCCAAATGTCATTGGTGTACTCTATGTGAATAAGAAATTCTATTTGAAAGGCAATATTTTAATGAGAGCTGAAACACTTTGTTATGCGAACTTTGCCCTATAAAGTTTACCCAAAAGCATTTAGATAATGATAGCAAGTTTTCATATTTATTTTAATAAAAAGTATTAAGTAAGATACCATCTATAACATTGGATAATTTATGTTTTATATCTTATGTGATTCTTATTTTATATGTGCAATTAATTCTTTCTAATTGGACATTCTCTTTCACTACATTTCATATATGCTACCTACTTATACGTAATACGTGTATGTCTCTGTACTTACACTGTTTTCTTTTTCCTCCTGGTCATACGACTGGACTACAATTCCCGCGAAGTGTGGTCACATGTCTAGCTTACTGAATGTGAATAATATGTTCCTCTTGCTGGTGTGGACAATAAACACCCTCTTATGCCCAGACCATGACTTTCCCAGCTAAGGAGTGAATGGAAAGGAATTCAAGAACGTAGAGGTAAGTGAGGCTATGACCTGGAAGAATGACGGGTGCCCAGAAGACTGTGGAGTAGGCCAGGATCTGTAAATGATGCTCTCCCTGGGATATATGCAAGAAATAAACTGTGTAAAACCAGTGAGATTTAGTGGTGTGTTTGTTAATTCAGTTAACCAACTCTGGCTAAAACGTCATCTTGCAGGTGTGTTTGACCCATAGCTTGATTAAGACACCCTTACTTTAGATGCTTATCGTTTCAAACCATCCTTCTTACCATTATCAGATTAATTTTTATATCAAACAGCCTTTTAACAGCTCACCATTGCTACATTATTCCTGTGGCTCATACTTCTTATGACACTAAATCTATCTTTATTTTCATAACTTATGTTTACTCACTTCCTTTATTATTTTTCTCTGATCATGGAGTCCCGTCCTTGCCTTTTCTTCTTTCTCGCTCTTTAAACAAATCTCAACTTTCCATCCAGATCCTGGTAAAGTTCTGCATTCTCTCTAATCCTTTTCTGACTTTTCTCATTTTGTTTTATATTAAGCCCTCCTCCTCCACAAACCCTGAATCCCATCTTCTACTATGCTGCCTCTCATTAATATTGTCCTTCCCGTTCTTTCTCCCAACACACCACACTTATTCCTGAGGAGTATTTCTGCGTTTATTTACCTCTTTTCCTAAGACTTTTACCCTAAAAATCTTCATAACTTGTATCCTCATTTCATTCAGATCTCTTATTAAATGTTATTTTCTTAGAATTTCTGTGATCACCATATTTGAGTCATCCCAAAGTTTGTCACTCTGCTTCTCTTTTCTAGTGCTTACAAACACCTTATATTTGATGTGTCTGTTTATTTGTTTACCTTCTGCTTCCTCCCCTAGAATGTAAGCTTGCTCAGAACAGGGCATTGGTCTGTCTGAGCTATAATTCCAGCATCTAGAATGATGCCTGCCATATGATTGGGGCTCTACAAACATCTGTCAAACATCTGTTGAATGAGGAGATGAATGAATCAATAAATCCTACCCTCTGAAATCCTCTGTTAATGGTGATTAAAATCAAAACATTTAGGTACTTGGTACATATATTATCTCATTTGAGTCTGTGTGTGTGTGTGTCTGTCTCTTTGTCACACAGATATTGGATTATTTATAGATGTATAAAATGAGGCTCAAGTTTTCCCCATTAAGAAATTGCAGTGGCAGAATAAGAATCCATGTCTTTTGACTCCTGACCCTGTATGATTACTGCTACAATATACACACTGTGTCAGACAGGATGCAGATTCAGAGTCATGAACATAATATACAATTATCTCCTCTTTAGTATTTCCCAAATATTTTAATATTCATTGTTGTTATAACTAGATTGCAAACTTTTTGAAAGAAAAAACATATCTTTACATGATAGTAAGAGATTGCATTTGCTCAGATATTTCCATTAATTTACTCCTGAATTGCATGTATTTGTTTAGAAAATAAATTCTGCAAGGTTTAATGTAGTATGATTTAAGCTTTTACATTAACATAATTCCCTGACTATATATACTATGTATATGCAGGAAACATTAAGTACTGTTTTCTATTGTGGTAGTTAGGTGCCATCAAGTTAGTTCCCGCTCATAGCAACCCTATGTACAACAGAATGAAACACCACCGAGACCTGCATCATCCTTACAATCATTGCTATGTTTGAGCCCATTGTTACAGCCACTATTTCAATCCTATCCTTGAGGATCTTCCTCTTTTTCCCTGACCTTCTACTTTACCAAGCATGATATCCTTCTCCAGGGAATGGTCCCTCCGATAACATGTACAAAGTACATGAGATGAAGTCTTGCCATCCTCATTTCCAAGGAGCACTCTGGCTGTACTTCCGCCAAAACAGACTTGTTCATTCTTCTGGCAGTCTATGATATATTCAATATTCTTCGCGAACACTGTAATTTGAATGCATCAATTCTTCTTCAGTCTTACTTATTTATAGTCCAGCTTTCACATGCATATGAGGTGATTGAAAATACCATGGCTTGGGTCAGGTGCACTTTAGTCTTCAAAGTGACATTTTTGCTTTTTAACACTTTAAAGAGGTCTTTGTTTAATTAAAACACAAAAATAGTGAAATAATGGAAGTGTTTCATGCTCAGTGGACAGCAATAAAAAACAAAAGCCCTTGCATGGTCTGTGGCATATCTCCATAGTTTGAAGTAAATGCTATTCAGATAATTAATTGAATAAATAAATGACTAAAAGGAATTTTGTCATGTCTTTCCTTTCATTGAGCAACACACCATGTGCCACAAAATGCTGCTACCTTTCACACATTGGGTGGCCTTCATTTATATTTGGACGTATTTTTTCTCATGCAAAACGTTCTCAAATAGTTGTAAATCAGAAGGAAGAATAATTTTACATGATGGTAATAATTTATGCTGCACTTCTTAAAGAAAAAACAGTCTTTCCTCCATTAAGTCATGCAAGTTATGTATAGGGTGTGCCTCAAAATATAATGTTTGTTCTGAAGTGAAGTAGAAAGCCCTCATAGGGATTGGCTTGTTAGGGATTTTCCTAAGTACTTTTACACTTTGCCTACGAATTGCAGAGATATCAGAAGAATGTATGTGGAGAATCCTATTCTTTTTTACTCTTTCATGGAAATGGCTTCTCTAACTAGCTCTTGTTAGCAGTGCATTAATATATTTTAACCATTAGGTTAATGGTGATTAACCTAATCACCATATTTAAAAGGGGAATGTGGCAACATATATTTATTCAATCTTTTATTTCAATTACTTCACTTGAGATATCTCACACTTAATCAAACATCAATTCTCAGATCACTTTTCCTAAAATAGCATCTTCTTTTGTCACTTTTACTCCCGTACCATTGTTGTCCAGTTGATTCCGACTCCCTGCATTAATTCTCTTTAAAGCTTTTATCACCGCCTGATATAATATTAAAGGTTTTGTTTTCTTATTCTCTGCCTTCCTCTTCTAGAATGATACCAAAACCAAACCCACTGTTGTCAAGCCGATTATAATTCATAGCGACCCCATAGGACACAATCAAACTGCCCTATAGGATTTCCAACGCTGTGAATCTTTATGGAAGCAGATTTCCAAATCTTTCTCTCACAGACTGGTGGGTTTGAACTGCCAACCTTTCAGTTAGCAGCCTAGTCCTTTAACCACTGTGCCACTAGGGCTCCTCTAGAGTGATAAGCTCCATGAAACCAGATACTTTTGTTACTGCTTTGATCATTATGTTATCCCCATTCCCTGGTACATAATGTCCTCAATAAGCATTTATTGAATGAATGAAAGAATGGATGAATTCATTTTAATTCACTATGTCCCATGAGAAGTGTTTGGTGTAGAAAATCAACTATGTTAACTTTACCAAGTTTAAAAAATATTTATCACATTTGTATGCTATTCATTGATAGATTACAAAATTAAAATTAAAGTTGAGGTACACATACTAGAAAAAACAGAAAATATGTGAAGGAGCATAAATCTTCCCATCAACTATTTAGTTATACAATCTTAATAGTTAAATCAAATAAATTAATTAAATAATTTTTTATATTCTATAAAGTCTAAGGTCAGTTTATTCCCATCCTGTCACATACATTTCTGGCAAAGATGCTTTGAGTTGTCATTTAGAAACGCTGCCAACGTATTTTAAAATAGTCTCTCTGTTCCTCTGTAGTTAAATGTGTGAGACACAGAAATAGAACATTGTGTGATGGAACAGATGCTGTAGCAATGGTGAGTTTATACAAGGATGCTGATGACAGATGCCACCTTACAGCAGTAGCCAATTTAAAAAAAAAAAAAATGGTATTACTATTTACAATTACTTGAAATGAGCTGGGCTGTGGGCAAAATTGAATGAACAATCTCACTCTATGTGCTGTAAATGATCTTGTATTATGGATATAATAAATATCTTAAGTTAATTTAAAAGGAAATAAAGACAAATTTATTTTAAGACAAGTAGTGTGAATCACCTCCGTTAGATTTTCTCTTTGGAAAGTGCTTTATCCTCTGTGAGAAGAAGAGACAAGAAAATTTACTGGGAACAGAGTTCACTGAAGATGGCTAAGTAACTTTCAAAGTTAAAATACAGGATTTTCAAGAGAGAATATATTAGTTACAACAATGATAAGCATATTTACTAAGATTATTTTCCCTCTTTTTAACAATTAGCAAATATGAACAATTGAAATCCTATTAAAATGAACTGGGGGAAATCTCCAATTATTTTGCTGTTGTGAAATTATGTTCAGTTCTGCATAAGTCAAAATAAATGTGTAATACACTTAGAGATGTTTTATTTCATTTAAAGAGTTTGAATGTAGTGGTATTTATCATAAGAGGTTTTGTGGATTGAATGGTGTCCCCCAAAATATATGTGGGAATCCTAGCTGCCATGCCTGTGAGTATAATCCCATTTGGGAATGGGGCTTTCTTAGCTGTGTTAATGAAGCCATATCAGTGCAGTGTGTGTCCTAAACTTAATCACCTGTGAGTTATAAGAAGTAGCATAGAAACAGAGACAAAGAGCACAAACTCCAGGAAGATGGATGCCATATGTCAACAACCAAGGAATCTAGGAATGCTGGAAAATACAAGGATCTTCCTCTAAAGCAGACATCTCCTAGAGATGATGCCCTGAATTCAAACTTCTGGCTTCCTAAACTGTAAGAAAATAAATTGCTGTTCTTTAAAGCCACACATGTGTGGTATTTCTGTTACAGGAGCACTAGATACCTAAGACAAGAGGATTTCAATCTACACTTGCAAAATAATCAAGTTGAAAAGTAGTAAATTTTGGTTATCTTGTATTTCTGTCAGAATTCATTTTGATAAGTTTTTCTATCTCTAATATTGATTATTCCAATAGCAGAGATAAATCAATGAACAAATTATACTTGCTCAATTCTAAATCATCCATTATGCCTAGTTTGAGTTGCTGTAAACACAAACTCATAGACAAGAACTTGGAGATAGGTAATGTGTGACAGAAGTGATTTCAGGAAGCACAGGTAAGGAAGTAGGGAAATTGAGGCAGAGAAAAGAGAAAGCCAACAAATATTTTGTTCATGTTATTACTACTATGGGGAAATAGTGCTCACCCTGCTAAGGACCCTCTGGGAAATCACATGGAACAGGCTTCAGAATTCTCTCTCCAGAGGAAGGGAAGTTGGGCATTTTTCCATCTTTCATTGTTTGACCCTGGGGATATTGCTGTTGTTATTGTTAATTGCTGTCCAGTGGGCTCTGACTCACGGTTACCTCACTCCCTAGAAATTCTAAGTTGCCCCTACTTGCATCCAAGCAAGTTTTCAAGATGCTGAAAAAATCCTCAGACAGATGAATGGAGGGAAGAAGAGCTTAAGACAAAAAGCTAAGAGTGTGCTGGAAATGGTCAACAGAAACTGCTGGTGAATTCAGATGAGGCAAGAATATATGGATATCAACAAGAATATAAGGGGCAACAAAAGCATCTGCTACAATGACTTCTGTCCTTTGCGGCATGTATCCTGGTTAATATCTGTATGTGTGTATGTATGTATGTGTGTATATATATATATATATATATATATATATATATATATATATATACATATATATATGTAGTGTGTGTGTGTTAACCGTCTTCAATGTGAAATCCTGAAACTTAGGACAATATATGCTATGTATATTTGTGTATACCTTAACTTTGCTTTAACGCAGATATTTTTTGAAAACTTAAAAATTATTAGTATTAAAGCTTCCTGATTAATGAGTTTCAATACAAATGTTAGCATATGAGACTAGTGCTTGATACATTATTTTTTCTACTATTACCTTAACATTTTCATCTTATTATAGAAGTACAATACTTGTATAGGGAAGTCTCTTAGAAAGAGAGTTATTGGAAACATAAGTACTGAGTATAAAAGTTATTAACATTTTGTTTTTTTCCTGGTGCCCTCTAAATTTTTCTCTATAAAAACTATCATAAGAAATTCCTGTCCATAAAGATGAATAGGATTAAGTTCACAATAATTTAATTACCGTGTAGTTTAGTATCAAAAAGTATATTTTTATCTATAACAATATAGAATATAATGTTGGATTTCTATGTTTACCTTGAGACAGTTCTTTTTTTCTTCTTTTTTTTTTGGTTTGTGTCAGGAGTCGGGGAAAAATAGAAAAAAAATAATAATAGCTTGCCACCTTTCTTTGGAGCAAAAAAGAATCAGTACAGCTTGAACTGTGTCCAGATCTTCTTTCTGCCGTCTCTAGAATACTTGCAGTCTAAGCTCACATAAATGCCACTGAGTGAAGGGAAAAGGTCAGGAGAAAGCTTGAAAGCTTGTGGCTGCCCCTTTGTTCAACTTCCAGTCATGCTAATTTGTGTACAGGCCTATCCCTTGAGACCCCAAGTTCATCTTTGAAATTCTCTGCTTCAGTTTCATTCATTTTTAGTGAAAGAATACTTTCTGATACTCTAGGACATATTGAAGGTCAGAGACAAAGCTAAACAGATAATGTTACCAGGTCTTTTCCAGTTATAGATATAAGTTTACTATGAGCCATAGGACTTTCCACATAGTTTTTTTTTCTTCCTCTTTTAATATCAGTAAGAAAAATAAAAAGTAATTAATACTCCTTCTATGATCCTCATAATCAATATTGCAGTCTACTTTTTCTAAACAATACCAAGGCTTCCAATTAAATGACCAATGCTTTTAAGGATTTTTTAAAAAATTATTAGTGGTTCCTAAACACACATTAGAGGTAAGAACTGCTGTTACAGATGTGGTGTGCATGTCCAGATGATCCCTTTCCTATTTTTCCAGTCCCCATGTGTTCCATTCTTTTAGAACAAGTCTCACGTAAGTGTGTATATGCAAGTGACTGGAAGATATCTGAATATAATAGTAATCATGTAATCTGTGAGTAGAAATTAAATTTTGAAAAGCTGGATATGCTATCTAAAGAACATTGATATTAAAGTGCTGAGTGTGAACAAAAGTTCTGAGTGTTAAAGTCATAGAAATAAGGTACAAATAAAATTTCCTCATGAAGTAGCAGGTGTTAAAAAGCACAGATTTAGTAAGAAATCAAAGTAGGCCAGAAATAAATTCAAGTCATACCTGGGCCATAGCCAAGAAAGTATTCACAGGGTCTATCATTTGCTTTTTTTCAGTTATTGGACATTTTGGTTTATCACCTTGGTTTAAAGTTGCATGAGAATTGGAGGGGAACTGTTGGGAATTTCCATGTAATTCATGAAAGAATGTGGGGATTTGAGGAGTTTGATATAATTTGAAACCCAATAAACAAATGGATACAAATATTGGACTCATAGCATCTAGGACAGGAAGAATACACTTATTCTACCTGGCTTCCTGTAAGACCATTTCTTAAAGGTATTGACTGGAAGTGAAGGCTGAGTAGGGTTCTGTGCTTTTCTGGTAGTCACGATTCTGGAGCCCAGTGTTCTTCCTTGCAGAATGCATTAGGTTCAGGTAAGTTTTCTCTACAGTTAATAAAGTTAGTGTTAGCTACTGTAACAACTATCATTTAAATAAAATGAGTCATGTGTGAAGTAGAATCAAGGATTTTTCTGCAGTACAATGTCAATTTAATTCTAATGGAAGAACAAACTTTCTGTTTGTAGCTTTTATTATAAAATAGTTTTTAAGTTAGAAGAGTGAGCGCGTAAACAGCAAAGGGTCTCTATCAGTAAGAACCATATTTAGGGTAAAATTTGAAGCTACAACCTATGACCATTATAGAAATAATAACCAGAACCAGATCAATTGCCTCTGAGTTGATTTCTATTCATAGTGACCTTATAGGACAGAGTAGAACTACCCCATAGGGTTTCCAAGGCTGTAATGTTTATGGGAGGAGACTACCACATGTTTCTCCTGTGGAATGGTTGGTAGGTTCAAACTGCTAACATTCTGGTTGGTAGCCAAGCTCTTAACCACTGAGATACCAGGGCACCTTGATAGAAACTATAGCCTCTAGTTAATAATATATCATGCTTCTTTTTTTTTTTAATTTTTTAAAATTGTACTTTAGATGAAGATTTACAGAATAGTTTCTCATTAAACAGTCAGTGCACGTATTGTTTTATGACATTGGTTAACAACCCCACGACATGTCAACACTCTCCCTTCTCAGCCTTGGAGGACCTTTTTTGTTGTTGTTGTTGTTGAAAATACACATAGCGGAAGATACGCCATTTCAAAAATTTCTACATGTACAGTTCAGTAACACTGATTACATTCTTCCAGTTGTGCTGCTAGTCTCACTATTCTTTTCCAAATTATTCCATCACCATTATCTTCAACTCACTGCCCCCTAGGCATCCCATCAAACCATTTCAGTTGCTGTTGTCAATTTGATCTCACATAGATAATTTTTTTTTTGTACTTTAGATGAAGGTTTACAGAACAAATAGTTTCTCATTAAACAGTTAGTACACATTGTTTTATGACAATGGTTAACAACCCCACGACATGTCAACACTGTCCCATCTCAACCTTGGGTTCCCTATCACCAGCTTTCCTGTCCCCTCTTGCCTTCTAGTCCTTGTCCCTGAACTGCTGTGCCTCATTAGTCCTGTTTTGTTTTATGGGGCCATCCAATCCCTGGCTGAATGGTGAACTTCAGGAGTGACTTCACCACTGAGGGTGTCCTGGGGTCCATACTCTCGGGTTTCTCCAGTCTGTCAGGCCAGTAAACCTGGTCTTTTTTTGTGGGTTAGAAATTTGTTCTACATCCTTCTCCAGCTCTGTCCAGGACCCTCAGTTATGATCCCGGTCAGAGCAGTCAGTGGTGGTAGCCGGGCACCGTCTAGCTGTACTGGACTCAGTCTGGTGGAGGCCATGGTAGCTGTGGTGCATTAGTCCTTTGGACTAATTTTTTCCTTGTATCCTGATCTCTTCATTCTCCCTTGCTCCCGAAGGGGTGAGGCCAGTGGAGTATCTTAACTTGCTGCTCACAGGCTTTTAAGACCCCAGATGCTACTCATCAAGGTAGTGTCTAGAACATTGTCTTTATAAACTGTTATGCAATTGAGCTAGATGTTCCCCGAGACCATGGTCCCCATAGCCCTCTGCCCAGCAATTCAGTCCCTCAGGGAGTTTGGATGCGTCTATGGAGTTTCTATGACCTTTCCTTGTACAAGTTGTGCTGGCTTCCCCAGTATTGTGTACTGTCTTACCCTTCACCAAAGTTAGCACTTATCTATTGTCTATTTAGTCCCCCACCCCACCCCTCTCATCCCTCGTAACCAACAAAGATTGTTTCTAAATATGCCAAATACTAAATATATTATTGATACAGGGGCAGATACACCAGTTTAATAAGTTTATTAAAAGAACACAAACTGCCAATAAAGAGCAAACTATATAAGGAATTTAAATGTAGACATCTACTTCAATGAACAGAGAAGTTAGACTCATTGGGAAGATCAAATATGTGAGGTTTATACTACATACATATACAAATAAAACAGAAATTTAGTACCATTAACATTACGTATCACCATTATGTATTATGATAGTAAAATAAATGTAACAGGAACTTCAGAGAGTCATTGTGGTGTAAAGAAAGCCCGAATAGACCTGGATGTAAATTCTGCTAATCATTAACTAATTATTGCGCTTGAGAAGTTTAATTTGCCTTTCAGAATACTGATTTCCTTGTCTGTAAAATGAGATGGAAAGTAGGGTGTGCTACAAGAGAGATTCATAGTATGTTGTGAGGATTGACTGGGAAAAAATGCATGAGAATTCCTAGAATGGTGATTTTATAAATAAATGGTTAGATGTTGTATTTTCCTCCATGATATGGAAAAAATCATAAACACTCAGATTCACTTTTGTTAAAATCATTGATTTTAGTATATCTCCTGAATTAAAACGTCTCAGAGGGATCACAACAGAGGGTCCCAGACAGAGCTTGAGAAAAATTTAGAACAAAATTCTAACTCACAAAAAAAAAGACCAGACTTAACTTACTGGCCTGACAGAGACTGGAGAAAACCCGAGAGTATGTCCCCCAGACACCATTTTAGCTCACCAATGAAGTCACTCCTGAGGTTCAACCTTCAGCCAACGATTAGACAGCCCCATAAAACAAAACGAGACTAATGGGGCACAACAGCCCAGGGACAAGGACTAGAAGGCAGGAGGGGACAGGAAAGCTGGTAGTAGGGAACCCAAGGTCAAGAAGGGAGTGTTGACATGTTGTGGGGTTGTTAACCAATGTCATAAAAGAATATGTGTACTGTTTAATGAGAAACTTTTTGTTCTGTAAACCTTCATCTGAAGTGCAATAAAAAAAATCTCAGAATTATGAAGATATCCTTAAATTATTGGTTCTAGTCAGTGTTTTTAAGGAACCTTCGTGGCACAGTGATTAAGTGCTCAGCTGCTAAGTGAAAGGACGGCAGTTCAAAAATACTGGCCCCTCCTTGGGAAAAAGATGTGGCAATTTGCTTCCATAAAGATTGTAGCCTTGGAAACCCTATGGGGAAATTCTACTCTGTACTATAGGGTCACTGTCTTTAGGCTGGGTTCTCTAGGGAAGCGAAAGCAGTAAAACGTATAAATATATGTATAGAGAGATTTATATCAAAGAAATGACTCACGTGGTTGTAGAGGCTGGAACACCCCAAGTCCATGGCTCAGAATAGAGGCTTCTCCTGATTCATGTAGCTGCAGGGCCTGGTGAACCCAAGATTGGCAGGTCAGAGAGCAGAGCTTTTGCTTACAGGCTGCGAAGATCAATGAATCCCAAGATCTGCAGGCAAGCTGCTAGCTCAAGTCCCAAGGATCGAAGACTATAGGAACAGGAGACAGCTGCAGGATCCAGAGCTAGCAAAAGCCCACAAGACTTACCAGAATGCCCACTTATCTTCAATGCAGGTCACATAACCAAGGAAACTCCCTTTCAGCTGATTGGCTACTCACAGCAGATCATATCATGGAGGTGATCACATTATATCAAATCTCATCATGGAAGTGATCACAACATCATATGACTGCCAAACCACTGAGATTCATGGCCCAGCTAAGTGGACATACAACCTTAACCATCACAGTCGCTGTGAGTCAGAATTGACTCCACGACAATGGGTTGGTCAGTGTTTTTAATGGTAGACAGTAGATATTGACTTAAGCAGAAAAAATAATATAATATTTTTATTATAGTAAATTGAATAAGTAAATATCTATGAGTCAATGATGCTACTCCCCACCAAAAAGGAAAATAAAACAAAATATACAAATAATTAAAAAGAGCTCTTTGCATAAGAATGAGGGTTAATAAATGATTGAATTTGAAAGTCACCATTTTATGCACCCCATGTTATAATCCATTTTAGCATATATCATCAGTGGATGCTAAAATCATTACATGAAAATATATCAGAGAAAAAGATATGAACAGAGTGCCCATGTTTCACTCCACACATTAATTAATTGTAAAGAAAAATATACCTTTAAAAAAAAATTAGACTCAATATCACTTATGGACTTACATTCTGACATCATGGTCCTTCTGGTGGTGCTATATAAAGTACCCAGCATCATCTATGAAATAGTAATTCCCAAACTCTATAATATGATTACTGTATTTTTACACAAATAATGAGTGTCTTCTACATTTGTTTGCCAACTTTGACCTCCCCTCACGAGGTATTTCTATAAACATGTTATGCTAATTTATTTTACAGCAACATGTAAAAAGAAATTGGCATAGCAGACCTTATGAAAATTCCTCATGGAAGAGAGTATGGATGGCAAACAAACATAGAAGGTGCACGTTATTAGGGTGAAAATATGCTAAAATAGGCCTGGATGCCTAATGTTTAGCTATAGGAAACATAGGGGATAAAAGAACAAGGTCAATAACACCAACACCATGAGGATACAATAATACAAATATGGAATGTAGAACATTCTCCAATGTATGACGAGATTATTCCAGATTGGGACAAAACTATAAAAAAGTATAAAGGGTCTTACCAAGTAGATAATATTTCATATTATTCACAAAGGAATATTTTAAGAAATATGAAAAAAATGATAGATTTTATTGCAGTAGTGCTGTGAGAGAAGAGAAAGACACAAATTAAGCCTCAATCAGGAGTATTTAAGTTGTGGGACTTGGATTTGGTGATTGACTGAATATGATTTGTGAAGAAAAGGGTGATTATAACAACCCAGAACCAGCATGAATTGTGCTGGTCACTAAGATGGGAAATGATCCAGGGGGTGGTCATAGTGAGAGATGATTTTAATTTGAGACCATCATATGAAATTAAGGTGGAGATGCCTCACACTAGAGATAGAATTTGGACATCAACAGCTGGCAGATGGTCATTACAATTTCATTTAGAGAGATCTCTGAGGGGAGTATATAGTAAGAAGACAGCTAATAACAGAACTATGTAGCACATTGTATTAGTTTTCTTGTTGCTGCTCTAGCAAATTAGCACAAAGTTAGTGACTTAAAGCAACACAGGTTTATTCTTTTACAGTTATGAAGGTCAGGTCTGAAATGAGTATTATAAGGCTAAAATCAAGCTGTTCATAGGGCTAGATCTTTCTGGAGATTCCAGGGAGAGTTCATTCCTTACCTTTTGTAGAGGTTATCTAATTTCTTTGGCTTGTAGCCACATCATTCTAGTCTTTGCTTCTGTTGTCACATAACCATTTTCTTTCTCATACTTTTTCTGTAGTCAAATCTCCCTTTGCTTCCTTATTATAAGAATATTTGTGAGTACATTGGGTTCATCCAGATAATCCAGGATAATCACTCTAACCTTAATCACATCTGTGAAGTCCCTTTTACTATGTAAGGTAGCATATTCATAGGTTATGGAGATTCTGACATTGACACCTTTGGGGACCATGTTTCCATCTAAAACACATATCAAAAACTCATGGAGGAAGAAGAGTTCTTTATGATTACTGAAAAAAGAGGAGCCAGAGAAGTAGAGAAAAATAAAAAATTAAAAAAATGGAGAAACCGTTGCCATGTTTAACCAAAGATGATGAATTCACAACAGACTATTTTCTATACAGTTGTGAGTAGACCTTGTACATCTGCTTCCTGATTATACCGATCATGGTTCTTTTCAAAATACTTGGCAGACTTGAATTTAGATTAAAGGAAGTTTTCTAATTTTTACTAGCATTTCTAATCAAACTTCATAAGCTGACCCTTGTTTCCCCTGCTCATATTCAGCTTGGGAGACCTGCCTGCACTCCTGAGACTCAGATCTTGGGACATGTTCCAGGTTTTACTTGACTATTCCAGTATCATCACTGATATTCCAGTAAGACCACATGCGTCCACATATGGTACTGTGTGTAGCATTTTATTCAATCATTTTAGTAATGATTGTTGAATGGGTAGTAAATGCCAAGTATACCAGGGAAACAGAGCTCCACTCTGATTAAGAAATTCACATATTCATGCATTCATGCACATATATAATTAATTCCAACATACACAATAAATTCTAAAATACCTAAATTCTAAATATCATTGTAAGACACACCATTATTAGGTGCTATTATAAAATTAAAAATTATAATATCAATCAAACTATGCCAAGATACTAACACACCATTCTGTATATTTTAAGATACATTTTGTCTTAGCTATCTAATGCCGCTGTAACAGAAATGCCACAAGTGGATGACTTTAACAGACTTATTCTCTTGCAGTTTAGGAGGCCAAAAGTCAGAATTCAGGGCTCCAGCTCTAGGGGAAGGCTTTTCTGTCTTTCGGCTCTGGGGGAAGGGCTTTGTCTCCTTTCAAAATCTGTGGGCCCAATATTCCTTGGAGATCTCCATGAGTCTCGGAAATAGTCTTCTCCTGGGTCTACAAGATTCTCAACACAGGGACCCCAAGTCCAAAAGACTCACACTACTCCCAACTCTTCTTTCTTATAGTAGTGAGGTCCCTCTCCCTTCTGCTCGCTTCTTTCTCCTTTTATCTCCTGTAAGATAAAAGGTGTGACCAAAGCAAAGGTATGAATTGTGTAAGGAAATGACTTGAGTAAGAGTGTGACTTGAGTCACACCCTCTAGTAAGGGTGCAACTCAATATACACCCCACCCTAATCCCACCTCAGAGGTTTTAGGATTTGCAACACATAAAATGGAAGATAGTTACATAATATCACAAAATGGAGGATAATTACATCAGATCACAAAATGAAGACAACCACACAATACTGGGAATCATGACCTAGCCAAGTTGACACATATTTTGGGGGGACACAATTGAATCCATGTCACATCTCATCTCCAATTTTGGAGATACTAAATGTGGGAAATAATTTGTCCTGAAATTGATAAAACACAATGATTCAATACAATGCATATTGCTGGGTTATCATAGAGTAGTGTCCAAAATAACTGAAGTAATGAAATTAGAGAAGCTTAACAGAGCAGGAGATTGTTCAATTTTACTCAAAGGATGGAAATGATTGGGCCATGACCAAAAGAGGTTGCTTTTGTTTGTTTAAGTGCTTGCCTGTTTGCTTTTTGTTTGTTGTTTTCCCTAACGGCTATCAGTCTACAGAGATACCAGAACAAAGAGAAGAAAGTAAAAATTGTAGATCCAAATTTTGATAGGATTTCACTCCGAGAATTGAGAAATGCAACAATATACAACTGGATAAATCGAGTCATTGAAGAGCCAATATTACTTTTTATATGTGGCCTAGTTAGATTTTCTGGGATTTGGATTGACTTTCATATAGGTTGCGTTAGCTGGACAATATTGCTTAAGCACTGGTTTGAAGGGTGAAAATGGGTAGAACAAAACTTAAGTAAAAGAGATTGGCAACTGCATGAAAGCACGAGAGAAATTGCCTGTTTGGAAAATATTAAGAATTTTGATATTGGTGAAGCATAAGATATATTGGTGGATGATGGACAGTAAGAGTCAGATCATGAAGAACATTGTCACACTGAAGAACTTCGTACATCTAATCAATGTGAACTTAGTGGTAGGGTAAGAAAGGATTGATCAGATGTATTTTTGGAAAGAATAGTTTTTAAAATTACAAAAATAATACATTCTCAATAAAAAATTTTGAAAACTATAGAAAAATATTAAGAAAAAAAAAGATTAGTCCAAATCTATCACTCAGGTTAATATTAGAGAAATAGCTTTTCTGATATTTCTTTGTGTTATATAGACGTATAGGTGTACTTTATTTATTTGATCTTACAGAGTGCCCTTTTCAGTGCAATAAAGGATATGTTGTAATTTATTTGTTCATTATATAGTACATACATAAAGGTAAATAATACATTACATATATGTTATATTGCATTATACATTAATTTATATTTCATATGTATTCCCTGGTAGTACAGTGGTTAAATGTTTGGCTGCTAACCAAAAGGTCAGCACTTTAAATTCACCAGCTGCTCCTTGGAAACTCTATGGGGCAGTTTTACTCAGTCCTATAGGGTCACTATGAGTCAGAGTTGACTTGACAGCAATTTTTTAAAAACTTTTATAATATAAAAATAATCAGGCCAAATGTGGGCTCTAGAAGATACATGTGCTATAAATAAGGATCTATAATGTCTCACCATTATTTCTTTCATTCTTGGTTTTTGAATATCCTTTAAATATTTGTATTGCTGTATTTTTAAATTTAACATTCTCCTAGAACATTTAATTACAGGGTCAATAGTATTTGCAATTGAAATTGCTTTTCTTTCTACTTACTTTTAAAATACAAAATTTTCTCAGAGCCTTTAAGAAGTGCACGTAAAACATCACAAATTCTTCATGGGCTACATTTGGTCACTCTACAGTAGTCCATCAATATAGGGCATAGTTTTTTCTAGCAAGAATCAAAATAGGATATAATCAACATTTCAGAAGGACTCTTACATGCTTTACCTAAGCACTACTGACAGTAAAGATGGCATGGTTTCAAATATGTAGCAATCACTCCAGTTATCTGATTCTTCTACATAACACTTTATTAAGTGCCAGGCCCTGTGGAGGTGCTCAGTATTAATGATGAGACTGATTATGACAAGTGCATACTGATTGTTTACAGCCTCTGAAATGTCAAATCTACTCATACCTACATGAAGTCTATATGTGCACATATTCAAACTATAAAATCATATTTTTCAAATAAGCCTTGGAAATGTAAAATAAAGCTGAACAGCCCCACTGCAGTCAGTGTTGTTGGGCATACAGATTAAGCACAATTCCTTTATTTTGAACTTATTTTAGTAATTACAATTTCAGAATGCAATATTATAATTTATTTACAGAGAATTAAACACAGTCTCATTGTTTTCCAGTGCCCAAGCTCTTAAACTGTGACTTCTCAGCCGCAAATTCCAGAATCATCAGTTTCAGATGAACTCAGTTGAGGAAAAAAAAAAGAGAGAAAGAACAAAACAGAAACCCAACTAAGGGGGGTAATAAAAGACACAAGATATTGCTGTTAGTGGATTTATCATCTTAACATTCAGTAATTAATTAACTTTGATGGTTTTTTCTGTTTCACAGAGAAGAGTACCTACAAAAAAGAAAGTATTCTCTCTTGTGGGCCTCATCATCATTATCATCATCAAGCTTGTGAGTACCTATTAGGAGACATTAAGCAATGAACAATAAAGAAATAACGTTATATGTCAGGGAGCTTCCCAGGGAGATGTACTAGATTTACAGGATGTCATTGGGCAGGAAGAATACTGAAAATATTTAGATTGGAAGAAGAGGTGCTAATTTACTTGCCAGAAAGGCCATCTTTACAGTCCCCAACTGTTCAAATAGAAACTTTAAAGCTGGGATTAGCATGCTTCTGTAAAGAGTCAGGCAGTAAGTATTTTCATTTTTGTAGGCCATGTGGTCTGTATCACAACTACTCAACTCTGCCATTGTAGCACGAAAGAAGCCACAGACAATATGCGAATGAAGAAGCATGACTGTGTTCAAAAGCTTTATTTACAAAAACAAGGAACGGGTCCTACTTGGCCCTCAGAATTTGGTTTGCTGATTTCTTGCTTTAAATGGTTAAAGTAAGTGTGGGCTATATCCAGACTAGAATTTGAGCCAAAAAGATGAGCAAGCCATTGTCGTAAGGTGGTCAAATTGCCTATGCAGTTGTGATATTCAGAAGTAGGCAGGCTTGCAAATCATAATTCTCTGTGAGCTCTCAGGTTTGGTCAGGAAGGTTTTCTGAACCCTGGGTGAGAAAAGTCAGCAGCAATTCAAGGTCAGACTATCCCCACTGGGAACAAAAAAATCCTAATGAAAAGTCCATGTCAAGGATAGCTAAAGAAGACAGGAACTCCATGAGCTCACTAGGGCTCAGTGAGCACAATGATGCATAGTGTCAAGCCACTTGCACTATGCAGTTTATAAACTATGAAGTTTATTTCAGGGCCTGCTTGCTGCCAGCACCATTACTAATAAAACATGTGTGCTCAGAAATTGTTTCAAGAACCGAGCATTTGTGTTAGAGCAATGTTCCCTGGGACACAATTGCTTTCTCATTTATGCAAAATTTCAAGCTCAAGAGGTAAAATTCCTTCTCTTCTTTAGCTAAAGAAAAGGAGTTAGAAATAAAAAAAGTGACAATAACATTATTAAAGGAATAATTTTAATCTCTTCAAATTCATGTAAAATGGAAAAAATTCATTAGCTTTGAGGTCTTCAACTGTAACTATTATCAGTGTTGTAACCCATATCACATCATTAGTTAATGAACACATCAGTGTATTTGCATATATACTAAGTTAAAGAATCTTTGCTTGCATTTATTTGAGTAGACCTGAGAAAAGCACAGCTGAGAAAAAAATAGGTACCAATCAAGCACCTAATTCATCACTTCCCCATTTCTCAGACAAAATCCTTTCTACTGGTTAATAAGAAAAGCACTGAGTCATCTGCTAATTTAAATGACCTAATTTTTCTGTTATTAAAATAAATAGTATGGCATCACCAATAGCTGCAGTGATCTTAATAAACAAAGTGTATTAGGAGCCCTGGTAGCACAATGGTTAAGCACTCAGCTGCTAACTGAAAGGTCAGCAGTTGAAAGCCACCAGCCTCTCCAAGTGAGAAAGATGTGACAGTCTACTTCTGTAAAGATTACAACCTTCGGAACACTATGGGATAGTTCTACTCTGTCCTATGTGGTCACTATGAGTTGGAATCAACTCGAAAGCAACGGGTTTGGTTTTTTTCTTTGTTATTAGTATTGTACCATTTAATTTGAGCTTTCTCTAAGGCCTTAAATTGGGTCCTAAATGAGAACTCTGTAAAAAAAAAAAAGTTGTAAGTAGTGCCACTGACCAAGTGGATTGCATTATTTATAAAATATTTATGGTCATAATTGGTCCACTGCAACAACAACATCAAAATTAAAATCAGCTGTGTAATAAAATATTAACATTCATAATCTCCAAATTGCTAAGATAGATTTTACAATTTAAAGAGAAATCTTTCTATACAGAATCATGCATTTATGAAGGTAATTCCTTAAGCTACAGTAGGGATACAGAAATTAAACAAATCCTACTAGCTTTTTGGTCAAGAGGATTGAAGGAAACTTTCTAAGGTCAAGTGATATTGTTAATTTACAGATACTAAAAATGTACCTGGCATTATGTGCTCTTTGTCCCTGAAAGCCCAAGTGATTCTGTTATTCGCCCCCCACCTCCATATCTGAGAGTAAATTTTGAGAAAAATGGGGTGCTTTCTCCACTCTTAGATATTTTTTTGAGTATATTGAAGGGAAATGTGCTACTACATTTTTGGCAGGGAAGAAAAATATCAAAATTGGAATAAAAATTTAACCATCCAGCTGGATGGGATTCTCAACATAATAAATAAATCTGAGGGACTATTATTCATTTATTCATTCATTCAACAAATATTTACTCAGCATTTGCTAAGCGCGAGGCATAGGTGTTTAGCATCAATGGTGAAAAAGAGAAGATCTCTGTCCTTATGGAGCTGACCTTCTAGTGGGAAAGACAGACAGTCACAAATAAATACAAATACATCTAAAATCTCAGATAATGACAATGGATATGAAAAAAAATCATAAAAAAAGAATAATCTTAGGAGCAGGCGTGAGTGTGCTATTCTAGATGGGATATGCATGGAAGGTTTCTTTGAAGAAATAACATTTAAGTAGAGTCTCTATGATTTAGGATTAGAAAGATGTCAACTTTTAGATAAGATTTTTGATCCTCTTAAAATACCATTTAGATCTGGAAAATAACATTAAGGCTATTTTAAATAGCATTTATGAGATCTAGCAAAAGCTAGAGTACTCTGATGAAGAAAAAATATTGGCTAAAAGAAGCAAAAACAAAATCACTTAGGAGACCTAGATACTGAGAAGGAGTGTGTTATATGAATCTAGGGAAAAAACTAACTCTTAGGCAGAGAATCTGGGCACAGGGAGTGCCAAAACCTGGCATTTAGAAGAAACTCACAGTGTTGAAAGAACAATAAGAAGGTTGTTGTGTGGCTTTTGGTTAGGGTAAGGTAGAGAGTAGTCCTCAAGGAGATGGAAGGTTGGCCAATTGCCAATATCAGTCCATTTCAGTATTTTATTTTAAATGTGATATAAAGACATTGGAAGGTACTGTGGAAAGAGGTAATAGTTATGTCAACTATTTTTATTTATATTTATTTATTTTATTGTATTTTAGATGAAGGTTTACAGAACAAATAGTTTCTCATTAGACAGTCAATACACATATTGTTTTATGACATTGGTTAACAACCCCAAGACATGTCAACACTCTCCCTTCTCGACCTTGAAGGACCTTTTTTGTTGTTGTTGTTGAAAATATACATAGCCAAAGATACACTATTTCAAAAATTTCTACGTGTACAATTCAGTGACATCGATTACAATGTCAACTATTTTTAAAAGATCATTCTGTGTGTTACTTGGAGACCATACATTAGAGGGTTAAGAATGAAAACAGGGAGTTATAAGGCTAGTGTGTAATCTAAGCAAGACATTGTGATAATGTCGTTGAGAGATAGTACAATTGGCATGTATTTTGAAAGTAAAGCTGACAGGACACAGGCAGTAGGGTATGAGAGAACCTAAGTTCCCCAAAATTTTTTTTTACAGATTTTTGAACAGAACAACTAAGTTAATGGTCCACAATTGTGGCTATACATTACAATAAAGAATAATGGGGAGATTCTATAGATTGAGGAATCAGCGAAAGACTCTATAGGGGGTGAGATCCAAAGAGAGGGTATCACTGCCGTGAGAAAACTGGAGGGGAAAGCATTCTAAGCAAACAGTGTGGGCAGAGGTGGTAAGAAGCTAACAAGTTTGGAACACGAAAGGAATTAAAAGAATGCTGGTGTGACTCTTGGAAAATAAAGGTGATAGGCACCTGTAAAAAGATGAAGACCTGAGAGATAAAGGCTGGATTTCATTGTGGGAGTAAAAAAAAAAAAAAAAGATAGTTCCTTTGCCACTTTTCTGCTACAGATTTGTGTCTCCCAAAGCAAAAGTTGTTGTTAGGTGCTGTTGAGTTGATTATGACTCATAGTGACCCTATGTACAACAGAACTGAACACTGCCCGGTCCTGCACCATCCTCACAATCCTTGCTATGTTCAACTCCATTGTTGAAGCCACTGTGTCAATCCATCTCATTGAGAGTCTTCCACTTTTTCACCGACATTCTACTTTACCAAGCATGATGTCCTTCTCCAGGGACTGGTCCCTCCAAAGTACATAAAAGAAGCCTCCCCATACTCCCTTCTAAGGAGCATTCTGGCTGTACTTCACCTAAGACAGATTTGTTCATTCTTCTGGCAGTCCATGGTATATTCAATATTCTTCGCCAACACCATAATTTAAATTCATCAATTCTTCTTAGGTCTTCCTTATTTACTGTCCAGCTTTCGCATGCATATGAGATGACTGAAAATACCATGGCTTGGGTCAGGCGCACCTTAGTCCTCAAGATGATGTCTTTGCTTTTTATCACTTTAAAGAAGTCTTTTGCAGCAGATTTGCCTAATACAACACATCATTTGATTTTTTGTCAGCTGCTTCCATGGGTGTTGATTGAGGATTCAAACAAACTGAAATCCTTGACAACTTCAATATTTTCTCTGTTTATCATGAGGTTGTTTATTAGTCCAGGTGTGAGGATTTTTGTTTTCTTTATGTGGAGGTGTAATCCATACTGAAGGATATACTATTTGATCTTCCTCAGTAAGTGTTTCAAGTCCTCTTCACTTTCAGCAAGTGAAGTTGCATCATCTGCATACTGTAGGATGATAATAAGTCTTCTTCCAATACTGATACCTCATACTTCTTCATACAGTCCAACTCCTCGAATTCTATCATGATATCTCCAGCGTCGTTTCTATCACCAAAGCCATATTTTCCAACTACTGATCCTTCTTCTTTGTTTCCAAATTTTGCATTCCAGTGACCAGGAATTATCCATGCATCTTGATTGCATGTTTGATTAATTTCAGCTTGCATAAGGTGGTAACAATCTTCAGTTTCTTCATCTTTTGCATTAGAGTTTGGTGCATAAATTTGAATATTAGTCATATTAATTGGTCTGCCTTGTAGGCATATGAATATTTTCCTATCACTGATAGTGTTGAATTTCAGGACAGATCTTAAAATGTTCTTTTTGATGCTGAATGTGACACCATTTCTCTTCAATTGGTCAGTCCTGGCATAGTAGTCCATAGGATTGTCCAATTCAAAATTGCCAAAACCAGTCAATTACAGCTAGAACTGTCCCATAGCGTTTCGAAGGAGCGCCTGGTGGACTCGAACTGCTGACCATTTGGTTAGCAGCTGTAGCTCTCAACCACTACGGCACCAGGTTTCCCCACTAATGCCTAGGATATCTATATATATCTATATATATATCTATATCTATCTATATCCATCTCATTTTTAACTACTTCCAATTTTCCTTGATTCATACTTCATACATTTCATGTTCCTATTATTAATGGATGTTTGCAGTTATTCTCATTCTGAATTGTGCCACATTGGCAAATGAAGGTCCCAAAAGCTTTACTCCATCCAAGTTATTAAGGTAGACTCTACTTTGAGGAGGTAGCTCTTCCCCAGTCATATACTGAGTGCCTCTCAAAACTAACAGAAAGCAAAAGTCACAGAAGGCCAAAGTAACAGAAGGGAGTTTTTGAAAAGTGACTAAAGACTAGCAATGATATAAACACCCTATTAACATAATAAAACATCCTGGGTGGCACGAATGATTAAGTGCTCTGCTGCTAACTGGTGGTTTAAATCCACCCAGAGGCACCTTGGAAGAAAGGCCTGGAGATCTACTTCCAAAAGATGACAGCCATTGACAAGGCTATGTGCAGTTACACTGTAAAACACATGAGGTCACCATGAGTTAGAATTAACTCCATGACTATTGGTGTTTTTTGGTTAACACAATAAAATGTAGGAGAAATGGTAAAATGATTTCCTTCTCACATAGCTGTATTGGTCCCATTTCAAAACTTGTGCCTTTGTTTCATACATTCCTCCCGAGATCTCCATATAGCCACTTGTTCATAATCATCCAGTATTATATCAAATTTCACCTCCTCAGAGGCTCCCTTCACCTCCATGGCTATCTCAGATCCCTAATCACTTTCAATTGCATTAATCTTTGAATCTGCTTTCATAGCAATGTTCAGTGTATGCAATTATTTTGCATACTTATTTTTCACCATAATCTTCCTTTCTTTCCTCCTTGCCTCCCTTCCTTCCTTGCTTCCTTCCTCTATTCTTCCTACCCTCTAGCCCTCCCTTTTTTATTTTTTTCCTTTCTCCCTCTTTTCTTTATTTACAAATATAAGAGTAAAGATTATAGTTATGAAGAATATTCTACTTGATGACAGAAAAAGTGCAGCCAGTCTAATGATTGACATTATAGATAGTGGTAAGCACTGAAATAGAAAATTTCATCTCCTTCTGTTACTCTCTCTTAAGACATTTTAGGGTCACCTCATGTGAAGTAACAGATTGAGCAGGTCCTACTTTAAATAAACCCTGACTCAGGGTGGAAATCAGTAGGCCTTATTGAAGGAACTCCTGAGCAGGAGAAAAAAAAAAAAGAAAAAAAAAAAAACTGGGACATTAAAGAGAAATTGAGTATTTTAAGAATCATTCAAAGGAGAAACCTCAGTAAGCATTAGAGTAAGCAATTTTACCTATATTAAAAAAAAAAAAAAATGAAGAGCTGAGTCAACTCAGGCAGGAACTGAATATGTCATTTTACAGAGCTTCAATATGACAAAAATGAAACATGTCACTAATCCACTTTGCCAGTTTATACAGTTTTTCAGAGTGAAATGTTTTCAGTAATAACATTAATTATTATTAAATGTTACTAGCTTAGTGTTGTAGAGAATACAAACACCAATATTTGCAGTCTCTTGGTAAAATATACTTTAATTTTTTTAGGACATTGTAGAGTTGGCTATCAATTTCTAACCCAAAATATTGTAGAACTGCCATTTAATTATTTTTAGAACTAGTTAGAGAAAGCCATTTCCTCTTATGTGGCACACGTTCCATTTTCTGTCTTTTTCTCATATTTACCACCTGCTAGCAGTGTTGCAGGCAACAAAACAGCAGTGTTCTCAGCAGACAGTACAGCCTCCTCCAGAATGGTAGCAATTCAGATGTTTCACAATAAGAATAAATCTCAAGACCACGGTAAATTGTTTTTCTCCTTTTTTTTTTTTTTTTACTTTTTCCTTTGCTTTTTATTTTTTAAACACTGGTTTGAAAATGGTGATTTTAAATCTTATGAGGCATATGTGTGTACATATGTAGACATATAGGTCAAAAACAGTTTAAGTAAATATTTATCTTTAATGATATATATTTGTAGAATCAATTCTCTGTCATTCAGAAATTAACTATTCCCTTTTGGGAGGGTATTGTTTTATGATGCTTGCCTTCTTTTTTTGTGATATGTAAAAGTTTTTCAAGGAGTGAAAGCAGCAAGTACTGAATATTGATTCAGTTTAATCAGTATATTTTTAATAACGAATGCCTCCATTTAAACAGCTTATTTACAAGGAATTGTTGGTAGACAAACATTTTTATTATTTTCTAAACTGTTGATGTCTTATATTTACTGTTTACTCTGTTTCAAAAGAAGGTAAACCTTCTGATTAATTTTGAGAACAAAAGGCACCATTTCAATCAAAATATAAAACAAGATAAAATATCTATAAATTGACCTCTGTTCTACTAAATGGAATTAATGTTAAAACAGTTTGTAAGAGCTAAACAGTTATGACTGTGCATTTATCTGCAAGAAAAAAAAAACATAACTACAGATTGTGATGAGTAGAATAAAATCTGCTAAGCTATTCATTTACAATTTTAAAAAGAAAATTGGGTACGTTTTCTTATTTTATATCAACTGCACTAGAATAAATAGACTTGACTGAGCTAAAAATGGGGAAAAATTACAATGTACTGGTTCAGGAATTTTGAGATAAAGAAATCTCAGAAAAAGATGTTTACAATGGCAAACTCTGAAAGCATGCAAATACACCTTTTTAAGATACAGAACTGACCTATAAAACTTAAGGAGAAATTATCATCCTACCTACTAAAATTTCAAATTAATTAAATAAATATTTTTAATTATCTACTTTTGAAAGATAAGTGACTCACTGCCTGAATTCCAGGAACTTACAGTCTGCTAGGAAGACAGACAAGATAACCCAACTATTATTGTATAGTATAATAAATTTCCTAAAAAAAAAAAAGTGAGGAAACATCCTAAAAGTTCAGAAGAAAAGGCTGCGCAAACTCAGCTTATGATAGAAATGGGACAGTCTGAGGAAATATTCCCAGAGAAGGTCAACTGGAAAAAGTATTAAAGAGTAAATGACACTCGTTTGAGCAGACAATTTGGGGCAAAATAATTCCATTCCGTGTGGTAAAATACTTCACTACTTAATGCAAATACAGTTACCAAAACAAGCAAACAAACCTGTTGCCATTGAGTCAATTCTAACTCACAGCAACCCTATAGGACAGAGTAGAACCGCCCTATAGTTTCCAAGGAATGGCTGGTGGGTTCGAACTGCTGACCTTTTGATTAGCAGCTGAGCTCTTTAACCACTTTGCCACCAGGGCTCCAATATATTTACATGGATACATAAAATCATATGTATAGTATGTAATTTTTTTTAGGAAGAAAGTTTGACAAACATACACATTTTCTTTCACCTGTTTATAGAAAGACTTTATGATGATAACCACTGAATTGGATCTTCACAAAATTTGAGATTTAAAGGAAAAGTAGAGTAATCAAAAGCTAGCATAAACTGGAGGGAAGTCTGTCTTTAAATAGAAACTTGAACAAGTGAGATTTGTGAGTTTATAGATTTTTGCCTGAAGGTGGTCTCCAATTGATCACTGCTCCTCCAGTAGAAAACCACAACTTGACAAAGCTCAGGTGCCAGAGGATAAGCTTTGGGACTGGGAAGACATCTGGACATTTATGGAGAGAATTCTGGAAGAAGAGGAACTGAATAGGAGGTAAAAACAAAACATAATAAAAGTGTAAAAACTCTGCACAAATCTTGATAAAATACTGGAATTTTTAAGCATGAAAAAGAATGCAGGGCTTTAAAAAAGTAGCAGTTCAAACTAGAAAGGACTGGAGATTTTAGTTGTTGCCCACAAAGGGTACGCACAAGACTGAGTTTGATTCCAGCCAAGCAAAATACCTTCTTACACAAAAATCAACCCTCTGAAGAGGTTCATGATAAAATACAGAGTCTCTACAATATATTATTTATAACTTGCATTATATAATAAAAATTAGCATAATGCAAAACGTAAGAAGAAAATGTGAAGTATGCAATCAATGGAAAAGTTTTCCAGAATTATTAAAGTATTCCATTAGCAGTCTAGAAATTTCAAGCAGCTTTTAAAATATACTCAATAATTTAAAGGAAAATGGGCTCATAAAGAGTAAACAGATTATGAATACCAACAGAAATAGAACTACAAAAAAGAACCAAATAAAAATACTAGAGCTAAGGAGTATAATAACTGAAATGAAAACAAAAAAAATTAACTTCCTGAAATTGATAGGAGAGAAGAGGCAGCAGAAAAAAACATAAATGAACTTAAAGATAGATCAATTGAAATTATTGTCTCAGTAATAGAAATATTAAACATTCTAATGTATGTATAATAGGATCCCAAAAGAAGAAAAGAGAGAGAATGGGTCAGAAAATACTTGAATATGTATATTGTGGCCCAAAATTCACAAATTTGGAGAAAAAGCTTAAAACTACAGATACAAGAACTTCAGCAAACTACAAGCAGTAGGAAAAAAATAAATCACATTTAGTCACATCATAGTCAAAATGAAGATACAAAGCAATAAAGAGGAAAATAAAGGAGAAAGAGATAAATAATGTGTTACAAGCAGGGGAGCAGGAATTAGAATAATGGCTAACTGCTGTGGAAGCTTATCTTTACTGTGCTGAAATAGAAGATACTATCAACTTGTAATGCTATACCCAGCAAAATTATCCTTCAAAAATGATGGAAAAAATGAGAAGTATTTAGGTAAACCAAAACTGACATAATTTGTTGCCACAATACCTGAATACAAGAAATGCTAAAAGAAGATATTCAGGTTGAAAGGAAATGACATCAGATGGTGACCCAAATATGCATGAAGGAATATATATGTTAAATGGGAGTGAATATAAAAGACCAATTTTGTTTCTATCTAAAATGGAGTAAAAGGGGGAAAATGCACCTTACCACCTAAAACTGCTAAAAACTCTGACAAAATAAATGAAACAATCACATTAAGCAATGCAAAAGCGATCCCTGAGAGATGGGAAAGAAATGAGGTGAGCCATACAACATGCCCAGGTCAAAGACTGGAAAAAATTTCTATGCTGTGAAACATAGAGGAGTAACTCAGGCATCATACTAACAGATAAAACGACTAATCATTTCAATGTTTTTGTTAGGTGCCATCGAGTCGGCTCCAGCTCATAGTGACCTTATGTATAACAGGACAAAATGTTGCCCAGTCCTGCACCATCCTCATAATCTTTGCTATGTTTAAACCAATTGTTACAGCCACTGTGTCAATCCAACTCATTGAAGGTCTCCCTCTTTTTCTCTTGCCCTGCCAAATGTAATGTTTTTCTCCAGTAACTGTTTCCTCCTGATAAAATGGCTGATTAAGTAAGAAAAAGTCTTTCCATTCTTTCTTTTAAATAGTATTTTAGCTGTGATTTTTCCAAGACAGATTTTTTAGTTCTTTTGGCAGTCCACTCTATATTAAATATTCTTTGTCCGGCATCACAATTCAAAAGCATCAATCCTCTTCATTTTCCTTTATTGTCTAGCTTTCACATGCATATCGTTGTTGTTGGGAACCATGGAGTCTATTCTGACTCAGACTGACCTCATGTGACAGAGTAGAACTGCCCCATAGGATTTTCTTGGTTGTAAGCGTTATAGAAGGAGATTGTTAGATCTTTCTCCCAAGGAGATGCTTGGTGGGTTCAAAGCACCAACTTTTCGTTAGCAGCCGAGTGCTTAACCATTGCACCAACAAGGCCCCTTGCATATGTATAAGCTACTGAAAATGCCATAGCCTGGGTCAAGTGCACCTTATTCATCACAGTGACATCTTTGCTTTTTAATGCCTAAAAGACATCTTTTACGGCAGATATTCCCAATGCAATATATCACTTTATTTCTTGACCATGCTTCCATGGGCATTGATCACTGATCTGAGAAGAACAAAATTCTTTTTTTTGTTCTCATACAAAAATTTATACATACATTATGTGACTCTAATTGCTCTTCCCATAACTGTGACAGCACACTCCTCCTTTCCATCCCTGATTTCCCATGTCCATTCAACCAGCTCCTAACCCTCTCTGCCTTCCCATCTCACCTCCGGACAGAAGCCGCCCATTTAGTCTCTTGTATCTACTTGAGCTAAGAGGCACAGTCCTCACAAGTATCACTTTATGTCCCACAGTCCAGTCCAATCCCTGTCTGAAGAGTTGGCCTCAGAAATTGTTTTAGTTCTGGGCTGATAGAGAATGCACGGGCCAGCTTTCCAGGGTTCTTCCAGTCTCAGTCAGACCATTAAGTCTGGTCTTCTTACTAGAATTTGAGTTCTGTACGCCACCTTTCTCCTACTCCATCCGCGACTCTCTGTTGTGTTCCCTGTCAGGGCGGTCATTGGTGGTAGCCGGACACCGTCAAAAGAGGCAGTCATTTGAAGAGAAGAAGGGGATATTGAGTGGTTGAAAATCAGGAAAGGTGTGCATCATGGTTGTATCCTCTTACCATAGTTATTCAATCTGTATGCTTAGCAAATGATCAGAGAAACTAGACTATGTGTATGACGTGGCATCAAAATTGGAGGAAGACTCATTAACAGCCTGCAAGATGCAGATGACACAACCTTACTTCCTGAAAGTGAAGAGAAATTGAAGCAGTTACTGATGAAGATCAAAGACTATAGCCTTCAGTATGGATTACTCTTCAACATAAGGGAAACAAAAATCCTCACAGCTGGACCAGTAAGCAGTATCATGATAAATCAGCAAATATTGAAGTTGTCGAGGATTTCACTTTACTAGGATCCACAATCAATGCCCATGGAAGCAGCAGTCATAAACTCAAAGGACAAAATCTGGACAAATCTGCTGCAAAAGACCTCTTTAAAGTGTTCAAAAGCAAAGATATCACTTTGAGGACTAAGGTGTACCTGACCCAAGCCATGGTATTTTCCATCACCTCATATGCATGTAAAAGCAGGACAATGAATAAAAAAGACTGAAGTAGAATCGATGCATCTGAATTATGGTATAGGTGAAAAATATTGAATATACCATGGACTACCAGAAGAACGATCAAATCTGTCTTGGAAGTACAGCCAAAATGTTCCTTAGAAGGGAGGGTTGCAAGACTTCGTCTCACATACTTTGGTCATGTTAGCAGGAGGGACTAGTCCCTGGAGAAGGACATGATGCTTGGTGAAGTAGAGGGTCAGCAAAAAAGAGAAAAACCCTCAATGAGATGGATTGTCATAGTAGATGCAAAATGGGCTCAAACATAGCAATGATTGTGAAGATGGCACAGGATAGCGCAGTGTTCAGTTCTGCTGTACATAGGGTCGCTATAAATTGAAACCGACTCAACAGCAACTAAGAACATCACATGTTTTATTAATTTTCAACAAAGGCACAAAGGCAATTCAGTGGAGAAAATTGTTGTTAGGCGCCGTTGAGTCGAATTTTTGGAGAAAATTGATACTTTAATAAATGGTACTGGAACAATTGAGTATTCACATAAAAAAATAGTTTTAGATTTTTATACATCATACATAAAAATATTTCAAAATAGAATGTAGACACAAGTGCAAAATGTAGAAATATAAAGTGTTTAGAAAAAAACATTAATTTTTTGTGATTAGAGATTTGTCAAAGATTTTTTTGGAAATTGTACCGAACACATTTATAAAACAAAAAAATTATAAGGTGTACATCATCACAATTAAGAATTTCTGCTCTATGATATATTCTATTAAAAGAATGAAATGACAAAATACAGATTGTGAGAAAATGTTTGCAAATCACATACCTGGTAGAACTTTTATAAGAAAATATAAAATACTTTAAAAAATTAATAAATAAGCACAACCAAGTAATAATAATAATAAAAAGAATGGGCAAGAGATTTAAATACACATTTCGTCAATAAACTTGAACAGATGGCAAATAAGTACTTGAGTAGATTCTCAAAATATTCAATCATTAAGGAGGTGCAAAATAAAACCACAATGACATAGCATAGCAAACAATTAGAATATCTAAAATTAAAAAAAAGACTGAAGATAGCATGTGTTAGTAAAGATGTGGAGCAATTGTAACTCTCATACACTGATGAAGGGAATAAAATCAACCACTTTGGAAAACAGCTTGGTAACTTCTTAGGACATTAAACATACAGTTACCATATGATCCACCCTTTTCCCTTATGATTCATCAAAGAAAAAAGAAAATTCATATCTATAAAAGACTTATACATGAGTGTTCATAACATCTTTAATTGCAATAGCCCAAAACTCTAAATAATCCAAATGTCCCTTAAAGGTTGAATGCTTAAACAAATCATACAATGAGAAACTACTTAATAATAAAATGGAAAAAACAAAACAAAACAAAAAACTATTGCTACATGTAACAACATAGATAAATGTTAAAAGTAAAAGAAGCTCGACCAAAAAAAAAAAAAAAAAAAAGAGAGAATACTATATGAATTTATTTAAATAAAATTTTAAAAATGAGAACCAAATTATTTTGCCAGATACATACACCAGATCAGCGGTTGCCTGTTTGGGGATGGCAGCAAGGGTGAGGGGAGGATTACAAAGGGGAAGAAGCAAATTTATGGAGCTGATGGATACGTTCATGAACTTGATTGTTTTAATGGTTTCATGAGTACATATATAAGTCAAAATCTATCACATTGTTCACTTTAAATAGGTGTAGTTTATTGTGTGTCAATTATACCTCAATAAAGGTGGTTTTTAAAAAAAAGAGCAGGAATATTTTTTAAACATTGAATTTAAATCATATGACTCTTCAAAATAAATAAATAATCACAAACATGAGTAAATGAATAAATAATAGATAGCTAACACTAAATTGGTATTTACAATACATGTAGATGTTGTATATATATGTTTACAATAGGGTCACTATGAGTTAGAACTGACTTGAGAGCACCTAACAACAACTACATATGCAGATATTATATATAGGGAAGTATATAATAATATATATAATATCTACATGTATTGTAAACATATATATAACATCAGCATGTATTGTAAATACCAAAATAGTGTTAGCTATCTATTATTTATTCATAAATGACAATTTATTCATAACCCTATTTTGGTATTTACATGTAAATATATATTATATCTACTTGTATTATAAACACCAAAATAGTGTTATTTATCTATAAGATATAATATAAATATCACAATGGAATGTGGAAGAGTACTGTAGTGTTGCAAGTTTCTTGTATTTCACACAGAGTAGAATAATCCAACTCAGTGTACATTGTGATATGTTAAAGGTATGTATTGCAATCTCTAGAGGAAACACTACAAATTATGCAAAACAGTACTGTGGAAAAGCCAAAGAGAAGATGGTGTGATGTTGGCTTAAGAACAAACAGATAGGTCAGTGATAATGATTTAAGAATCCAGAAATGAATCCACCCTTAAATGGGTCTTTATTTTTTTTTCTTTTCTTTTTTGTGTTTTAGTTGTACTTCAGGTGAAGGTTTACTGAACAAATAGTTTCTCATGAAACAGTAGTACACATTTTATGACATTGGTTAACAACCCCATGACATGTCAACCCTCTCCCTTCTCAACCATTTTATTTATTTTTTTGCTGAAAATATACATAGCCAAAGATACACCATTTCAAAACTTTCTACTTGCACACTTCAGTGACATCAACTATGCTCTTCCAATTGTGCTGCTATTCTCACTATAGATGAAGGTTTATAGAGCAAAATAGTTTCTCATTAAACAGTTAGCACACATGTTGCCCTATGACAATGTTTAACAAACATACAACACATCAACAGCATCCTTTCTCAACCTTGGATTCCCTATCACCAGCTTTCCTGTCCCCTTCTGCCTCTGGCCCTTGTCCCTGGACTGCTGTGTCTCATTAGTCCCATTTGGATTTATGGGGCTGTCCACTCCCCAGCTGAACGGTGAACCTCGGAAGAGAGTTCACCACTGAGCTAAAAGGGTGTCTGGGTGTCATACTCTTTGGGTTTCTCCAGTCTTCTTTAGTCCAGTAAATCTGTTTTTTGTTTTTTTTTTTTTTGGGGGGGGGGTAGTTAGAATTTTGTTCTACATCCTTCTCCAGCTCTGTCCAGAATGCTCTGTTGTGCTCCTGGTCAGAGCAGTCAGTGGTCGTAGCCGGGCACCATCTAGCTGTACTGGTGGAGGCCTTGGTAGCTGTCCTTGTATCCTGTTCTCTTCATTCTCCATTGCTCCTGAAGGGATGAGACCATTGAAGTATTTTAGATGGCTGCTCACAGGCTTTTAAGACCCCAGATGCTACTCACCAAGATAGAATGTAGAACATTGTCTTTATAAACTGTGTTATGCCAATTGAGCTAGATGTTCCCTGAGACCGTGGTCCTCAGAGCCTTCCACCCAGCAATTCAGTCCCTCATGGAGTTTGGATGTGTCTATGGAGATTCCATGACCTTTCCTTGTACAAGCTGCGCTGGTTTCCCCAGTGTTGTGTACTCTCTCACCCTTCACCCAAGATACCACTTATCTATTGCTTATTTAGTATTTCACCTCCACCCCTCCTATCCCTGGTAACCAACAAAGATTGTTACTTTTTGTGTGTGAACTTTTTCATGGATTTTTACAATAGAGGTCTCATACAATATTTATCCTTTTGTGATTGATTTATTTCACTCAGCATAATGTCCTCCATTTTCATCCATGTTATGAGATGCTTCACAGATTCATCGTTGTTCTTTCTCTTTGCATAGTACTCCATTGTGTGTATGTACTGTAGTTTCTTTATTCATTCATCTGTTGATGGGCATCTAGGTTGTTTCCATCTTTTTGCTATTGTGAACAATGCTGCCATGAACACAGGTGTGCATATGTCTATTCGAGTGATGACTCTTATTTCTCTAGGATATATTCCTAGGAGTGGGATTGCTGGATCATATGGGACGTCTATTTCTAGCTTTCTAAGGAAGTGCCATATCATTTTCCAAAATGGTTGTATCATTTTGCATTCCCACCAGCAGTGCATAAGAGTTCCCGTCTCCCCGCAGCCCCTCCAACATTTGTATTTCCAGTGTTTTTGATTAGTGCCAGTAATGCTGGGGTGACATGGTATCTCATTGTGGCTTTAATTTTCATTACTCTAATGGCTAGTGATCGCGAGCATTTCCTCATGTGTCTGTTGGACATTTGAATGTCTTATTTGGTGAAGTGTCTGTTCATTTCCTTTGCCCGTTTTTTTAATAGGATTATTTGTCTTTTTGTTGTAGAGGTGTTGGATTTTCTTGTAGATTATGGAGATTAGGCCTTTGTCTGACTTGTACTGTCCAAAAATTTTATCCCAGTCTGTAGGTTCTCTTTTTACCCTTTTGGTGAAGTCTTTTGAAGAGCATAGGTGTTTGATTTTTAGAAGATCCCAGTTATCTAGCTTATCTATTGGGGTTTGTGCATTGATGGTTATGGTTTGTATCCTGTTAATGCTGTGTATTAAGGGCTGAAGTGTTGCTCCTATTTTTTCTTCTATGAATTTTATAGTTTTAGGCTTTATATTCAGGTCTTTGATCCATTCTGAAGTAGTTTTTGTATACGGTGTGAGGTATGGGTCCTGTTTCATTTTTTTGCAGATGGATATCCAGTTTTGCCAGCACCATTTGTTAAAAAGACTGTCTTTTCCCCATTTGATGGACTTTCAGCCCTTGTTGAAAATCAGGTGACCGTAGGTGGATGGATTTACATCTGGTTTCTCAGTTCTGTTCCACTGGTCAATGTATCTGTCATTGTACCAGGACCAGGCTATTTTGACTACTGTAGCTGTATAGTACATTCTCAAGTCAGGTAGTGTGAGTCCTCCAACTTTATTCTTCTTCTTCAGTAGTGATTTACTTATTCGGGGCTTCTTCCCTTTCCATATAAAGTTAATGATTAGTTTTTTCATCTCTTTGAAGAATGTTGTTGGTATTTGGATCGGGATTGCACTGTATTTGTAAATTGCTTTGGGTAGTGTCTTAGTCATCCAGTGCTGGTATAACAGAAATACCACAAGTGGATAGCTTTAACAAAGAGAAATTAATTTCTTCAAAGTAAGGTAGTCTAAAAGTCCAAATTCAGGGTGTCAGCTTCAGGGGAAGGCATTCTCTCTCTCTTGGCCTTCTCATCGATATTCCCCCAGACTAGGAGCTTCTCCTCGCAGGGACCCAGGTCCAAAGGATGCGCTCTACTCCTGGCACTGCTTTCTTGATGGTATTAGGTTCCCCTGTCTAACTGCTCACTTCTGTCTTTTATATCTCAAGAGATTGCCTCAGGACACAATCCAGTCTTGTAGATCAGGTCCTGCCTTACTAACACAACTGCCACCCATCCTCCCTCATTAACTTCAAAGAGGCAGGTTTACAACATACAGGAAAATCACCCAGAACCAGGAATCATGGCCTAGCCCAACTAATACACAAATTTTTTGGGGGACATAATTCAAACCGTGACAGATAGAATTGTCATTTTCACAATGTTGAGTCTACCTACACATGAGCATGGTATGTTTTTCCATTTATGTAGATCCCTTTGGGTTTCTTGCAGAAGTGTTTTGTAGTTTTCTTTGTCTAGGTCTTTTACATCCCTGGTTAGATCTATTCCTAAGTATTTTATCTTTTTAGGGGCTATTATAAATGGTATTGTTTTCCTGATTTCTTTTTCATCATTCTCCTTATTGGTGTATAGGAATCCAACTGATTGTGTGTTTATCTTGTATCCTGCTACTCTACTGAAACTTCCTATTAGTTCCAGTAGATTTCTCATGGAGTCTTTAGGTTTTTCAATGTATAGTATCGTAACATCTACAAACAGGGACAGTTTACCTTCTTCATTACCAATTTGGATGCCCTTTATTTCTTTTTTCTTGCCTTATTTCTCTAGCTAGAACTTCCAGCACAATGTTAAATAGGAGTGGTGATAAAGGACATCCTTGTCTTGTTCCTGTTTTCAAGGGGAATGTTTTCAGCTTCTCACCGTTAAGAATGATGTGGGCCACTGGTTTTGCATAAATGCCCTTTATTATGTTGAGAAATTTCCCTTCTATACCTATTTGATTGAGAGTTTTTATCAGCAATGGGTGTTGGATTTTGTCAAATGTCTTTTCTGCATCAGTTGAGATGATCATGTGATTCTTTTCTTTGCTTTTATTTAGGTGGTGGATTACGTTGATTGATTTTCTAATGTTGAACCATCCTTGCATACCTGGTATGAATCCTACTTGGTCATGGTGTATTATTTTTTTGATATGATGCTGAATTCTATTGGCTAGAATTTTGTTGAGAATTTTTGCATCTATATTTATGAGAGATATTGGTCTATAATTTTCTTTTTTTGTGACGTCTTTGCCTGGTTTTGGTATCAGTGTTATGCTGGCTTCATAGAATGAATTTCGTAGTGCTGCTTCCTCTTCCATGCTCTGAATAGCTTGAGTAGTACAGGTACAAGCTCTTCTGTAAATGTTTTGTAGAATTCTCCAGTGAAGCCATCTGGGTCAGGGCTTTTTTTTGGTTGGGAGTTTTTTTATTACCTTTTCAATCTCTTCTCTTATTATGGGTCTTTTCAGAATTTCAACATCACTTTGCTGTAGTTGGGTAGGTAGTGTGTTTCTAGAAATTTATCCATTTCCTCTAGGTTTTCAAATTTCTTGGAGTATAGTTTTTCATGATATTCTGTTTTGATTCTTTCTATTTCAGTTGGGTCTGTTGTAATGTCCCCCATTTCATTTCTTATCTGGTTTATTTGCATCCCCTCCTGTTTTTCTTTTGTCAGTTTGGCCAGTCATTTGTTGATTTTGTCGATTCTTTCAAAGAACCACTTTTGGTTTTGTTGATTCTTTCTATTGTTTTTCTGTTCTCTATTTCATTTATTTCTGCTCTGATCTTTACTATTTCCTTTCTTCCGGTGGTAGTGGGCTTTTTTTTGCTGTTCTCTTTCTATTTGTTTGAGTTTTGTAGTTAATGTTTTGATTTTGTCCCTTTCTTTTTTTTTGATGTGTGCCTTTATTGCTATAAATTGTCCTCTGAGGACTGCCTTTGCTGTGTCCCAAAGGTTTTGCTATGATCTGTTTTCATTCTCATTGGATTCTAGGAATTTTTTTATTCCATCTCTGATTTCTTCTATTACCCAGTGATGTGTAAGCAGGGTATTGTTCAGTTTCCATGTAGTTGATTTTTTTTCCTTGCTCTTTCTATTGTTAGTTTCTACCTTGATACCATTGTGGTCAGAGAAGATACTTTGAATTATCTCCAAGTTTTGGACCTTGTTGAGGATTGCTCTGTGGCCTAAGATGTGGTCTATTCTGGAGAATGTTCCATGTGCATTGGAAAAGAATGTGTACTCTGCAGCTGTTGGATGGAGTGTTCTATATATGTCTATGAGGTCCAGTTGGCTGATTGTGCTGTTTCGGTCTTCTGTATCTTTGCTGAGTTTCTTCTTAGTTGTTCTGTCCTTTACTGAGAGTGGTGTGTTGAAGTCTCCTACTATTATTGTGGAACTGTCAATTTTTCTTTTCAGTGTTGTTAGAGTTTGCTTTATGTATTTTGAAGCCTGTACTTGGGTGGGTAGATGTTTATTAGGGTTATATCTTCACGATGCATCATCATCTTAGTCATTATATAGTGTCCTTCTTTGTGTTTTATGGTGGATTTTGTTTTAAAGTCTATTTTATCTGAGATTAGAATTGCCACTCCTGCTCTTTTTTGGTAGTTGTTAGCTTGATATATTTTTTTCCAACCTTTGACTTTTAATGAATTCACATCTTTGTTTCTAAGGTGTGTCTCTTGTAGACAGCATATTGATGGATCCTGTTTACTTATCCATTCTATCACTCTCTGTCTCTTTATGGGTGCATTGAGTCCATTTATATTCAGTGTGATTATTGATAGATGTGATTTTGTAGTGCTTTTTTTTGTGATGCTGACATTTTCTTTGTTCTTCTTACTCGCTTTTGCTGAGTTACACTTGTTTGTGGATTTTTTTCATTTCTTTTGTTTTTGTAGGTTTTATTTTTGATGAGACTTTGTGTTTTTCCTCTTTATTTTTATGTTTGCTAACTTTCATTGTGGTTACGATGAATTTTACCCTTATCTTTCTAAGTTTGAAGCAGTGTATTATTACTTGGTATCGCCTTGCCTTCCTGTCCATTAGAAGGTTCTATACCTACACGATTTATTCCCTCATTTATTGTTCTGATGTTGTTGTCATTTACTGATTAATTGTTCTGATTCCCTGCTGTATTTCTTTTGGTTTTGGATAGTCCTTGAGTGTTCATTTCCTAGATTGGTATCTGCCTTGTACTATCCTGCATCCTAGATTCAGCCTGTAAGCTGAAGTTGTTTGTTCTCAAATCGAAGAACTCCCTTTAATAATTCTTATAAGTTTGTGTTGTTTTGCACATATTCCCTTAATTTCTGTTTATCTGGAAATGTCCTAATTTCACCATCAAATTTGAATGAGAGTTTTGCCGTATATATTATTCTTGGCTGACAATTCTTTTCTTTCAAGGTTTTATATATGTCATCCCATTGCCTTCTTGACTGCATGGTTTCTGCTGAATAATCTTAGCTTAGTCTTATTGTTTCTCCTCTGTATGTGACTTCTTGTTTTTCATGAGCTGCTCTCAGAATTCTTTGTTTGTCTTTGGTTTTTGCAAGTGTGATTATGATATGCCTTGTTGATTTTCTTTTAGGGTCTATCCTATATGGGATTCGTTGAGCTTCTTGGATGGCCAGATTTTCATCTTTCATGATATTGAGGAAGTTTTCTGTCAGCAGTTCTTCAATTATCCTCTCTGTGTTTTCTGTTTTCTCCTCCTGGTCTGGAATTCCAATCACTCACAAATTTTTTCTTTTGATTGTATCCCACATAACTCTCAGGGTCTCTTTATTTTTCTTTAGTCTTTTCTCTGTGTTTTCCCCAGTGTTGTATCCAAGTGTTTGTCTTCAATTCCACACATCCTGTCTTACACCGTTTCATATCTGCTCCTCAGCCCTTCCGGGACACCATCCATTTCTGAAATCTTGTTGTTTATCCCTTGGACTTCTAACCATTGTTTTTGTATAATTTCTAGTTATGAATTTATCTTGGCATTTTGTTCCTGCATTATTTTCCTGAATTCTTCCTTTTTTGATTTTTTTTTTGTATTTTCCATGAATTTGTCTGCTTTTCCATGAATCTGTCCATTTTTTTCATCATTTTTGTCTGCTTTTTGCTTCAACCCTTGGACAATTCTGAGTATTAGAGATTTGAATTCCCTATCAATTAGTTCTAGTGCCTTTTCTTCCACTGGAAGTCATCTGGTGTTTTATTTTGGATGCCTACTGTAACCATTCTGTCCTTTTTTTGTAATTGTTTTGATATTGCCTGCTGTCTTCGGGGCATTCAGTAGTTATTTTTCTCTTTTATTGTCTGTAGATTTGTTTGTTTTGTCCATTTTTATTTGCCTATGTCTGAGCTGGCAGGGTGTGTTCTTTGTTTTTTGCACTTCTGTGGGCACAATACTTTTTGCCTCCTTCTCCAATTGGCAGGGTCAGTTGCTCAGATATGGTACAGCAGGGCAGGTCTAGCTGAAGAGGGGTTACTGGGATGGGTTGTTTCTGGCACTTACTACGGGCTCCAGGGCAGGTCAGTAATCAGTGCAGGGCTGGTTCCAGTATGTCGTGTCTGTGCTGCTTGGTTTTGTGATGTTAAGCGCATGGTGCAGGTAGGCAGGATGGAAGGGGAGATTGTTATGTGTGGAGCTAAGATGGATATGGGAGAGAGGAGAGAGGAACAGGAGCCAAAAACATACAAACAAACAAAAAAGAGTGCTAGGGGAGCTTGCCATTGGAGTGGAGAGAAGAGATACTATGAAATGGAGGGGAAAAAAAGAGGAAGAAGAAAAAAAAGAAAAGAATGAATAAATAAAAATCAGAAAGGAAAAAGAACAGCAAAGCTCCCAGGGACCCCACTGGTGTGGCTATGAGGTCTGGGGAAGTTGTTCTCAGGTGTTGCAGTACAGCCTGGCTAGATGGTGTAGATGTATTCAGCACCAGGTATTCAGGGAACAGAAAGAGAAGGAAGGTATAGAGAGATAAGAAACTGAGTAATGAAGAAAGACAAAAAGGGAAAAAGAAGGAAAAGAAAACAGAACAAATTTAAAACAAAAAAGAACAAGAATAGCCCCAAAAAAAACAGAAAGAAAAAAAGACCAACAAAAAAAGAAAGGTCCTCAGGGATCCCTCTGCGCATCTGGGGAAGCCGAGGGGGTAGATTCCAAGCCGTGCAGCTCTGCCCGGCCAGAACAGGCTCCCAACTCAAGAAAAGGAAAAGAAAACAAACAAACAATGCAAAAGAAACAAACAAACAAAAGCCCCAGGATCCCACCAGTGTGGCAGCCCAGACTGGCAAGCAGTTCCACACTTGAATGGAACTCCACTGCCCCTCAGGAAGAAGCAAAGATGGCGCTCGGAGCCAGTTATTTGAGCGAAAGGAGGGGGAGGTGGTGAGAGGTAAGGAAGAAATCAAAAGTAGCAGAAAAAAGCAACATCAGCAGCCAACAAATGGCACTAAGAGAGCCGGCCAGTGTGGGCAGGTGGAATCCAAGCAGCCGGTTCTTCCTGGACAAGATACTGTGTCCACAGGAAGCACAGGAAGCCAAGTAGGGGTGAAGAAGGGTGGGGGGTGGGAGAGTGTATATCTCAAATTGCCAGTTGTTTTGCCTTCCGCTGGAAGTTCAGTGAAGCTGCTTTTTCGTACCCCCTATTTGCTGGTCTCTGACAGGAGTCCAAGATGGCGGATCCGCAATGAGTTAGCTGATAGGGGACCTCTGCATGAATCACTTCTCACTCTCCGTTCTCTGTCAGTTTTCTCACTCCATTTGGTGCTTGGTTGAGTTCTTTATCACTTCATTTGATGTTTTAGGGCTTCAGGATTGCTGTTTTCTCTGTTTGGCTTAGTTTTTCGGATCTTTGCTGTGGAGGGACGGTGTGGTGCTCCTGCCTAGAGCACCATTTTTCCGGAAGTCATAAATGGGTCTTTTTAACAAATGATGAAGGAACCAATGGATATACCTGTATGGACATTACATGAACTATGACCCCCTCTGTATACAACAACCAGAAATTAATTTAAGGTAGAAGCTATACCTAACTGAAAGCTAATATCAGGAAGATTTAGAAATAAACCTAAAATAATATCTTCGTGAGTTACCTCATTAGTTATGAGATAAATGCATGTTAAAATCATAGTGAGATACTACTAAACATCAACCAGAAAGGCTAAAATCATAAAGGCTGACAACACTGAAATGTCATTATTGATGAGAAGTCACTAGAACTTTTTATTTTATTTTTTTTAATATTTTATTTTACTTCAGGTGAAGGCTTATAGAACAAATAGTTTCTCATGAAACAGTAGTACACATGTTGTTTTATGACATTGGTTAACAACCCCACAAGATATTAACCCTCTAACTTCTCAACCTTTTTCTTTCTTGGTGAAAATACACACAGCCAAAGATACACTGTTTCAAAAATTTCTACATACACGGTTCAGTGACATTGACTACGCTCTTCAAATTGTGCTGTTATTCCCACTTAAGATGAAGGCTTACAGAACAAAATAGTTTCTCATTTAACAGTTACTACAAATGTTGCCCTATGACAATGGTTAACAATCTCACAACACATCAAAAATATCCTTACTCAACCTTGGGTTCCCTATCACCAGCTTCCTTGTCCCTTCTGCTTCCTGGCCCTTGTCACTGGACTGCTGTACTTCCTTAATCTCATTTGGTTTTACAGGTCTGACCACTCCCAGGCTGAACAGTGAACCTCAGAGGTAACTTCACCACTGAGCTAAAAGGGTGTCTGGGGGCCATACTCTCTGGGTTTCTCCAGTCTCCTTTAGGCCAGTAAATCTGGTCTTTTTTTTGTGAATTAGAATTATGCTCTACATCCTTCTCCAGCTCTGTTCAGAACCCTCTGTTGTGATCCTGGTTAGAGAAGTCAGTGGTGGTAGCCAGGCACCATCTAGCTGTACTGGACTCAGTCCGGTGGAGGCCTTGGTAGCTGTGGACAATTAGTCCTTTGGACTAATCTTTTCCTTGTATCCTGTTCTCTTCATTCTCCCTTGCTCCCGGAGGGATGAGACCAGTGGAGTATCTTAGATGGCTGCTCACAGGCTTTTAAGACCCCAGACGCTACTGACCAAGGTAGAATGTAGAGCATTGTCTTTATAAGCTGTGTCATGTCAACTGAGCTAGATGTTCCCCACGACCATGGTCCCCACATCCCTCTGCCCAGCAATTCAATCCCTCAGGGAGTTTGGATGTGTCTGTGGGGCTTCCATGACCTTTCTTTGTACAGGTTGTGCTAGTTTCCCCTGTATTGTGTACTGTCTCACCCTTCACCTAAGATAACACTTATCTATTGCCTATTTAGTATTTCTCCCCCACCCCTCCCATCCCTGGTAACCAAAAAAGATTGTTACATTTTGTGTGTGAACTTTTCATGGGTTTTTACAATAGAGGTCTCATACAATATTTATCCTTTTGTGATTGACTTATTTCACTCAGCATAATGTCCTCCAGTTTCATCCATGTTATGAGATGCTTCACAGATTCATTGTTGTTCTTTCTTGTTGCATAGTACTCCATTGTGTCTATGTACCATAGTTTGTTTATCCATTCATCTGTTGATGGGCATCTAGCTTGTTTCCATCGTTTTGCTATTGTGAACAATGCTGCCACGAACATAGGTGCGCATATGTCTATTCGAGTGATGACTCTTATTTCTCTAGGATATATTCCTAGGAGTGGGATTGCTGGATCGTATGGTATGTCTATTTCTAGCTTTCTGATGAAGAACCATAACATTTTCCAAAATGGATGTACCATTTTGCATTCCCACCAGCAGTGCATAAGAGTTCCCATCTCCCCGCAGCCTCTCCAACATTTGTTATTTCCAGTGTTTTTGATTCGTGCCAGTAATGCCGGGTTGAGATGGTATCTCGTTGTGGCTTTAATTTTCATTACTCTAATGGCTAGTGATCGCGAGCATTTCCTCATGTGTCTGTTGGCCATTTGAATGTCTTCTTTGGTGAAGTGTCTGTTCATTTCCTTTGCCCATTTTTTAATAGGATTATTTGTCTTTTTGTTGTAGAGATGTTGGATTTTCTAGTAGATTATGGAGATGAGACCTTTGTCTGACTTGCACTGTCCAAAATTTTTTTCCCAGTCTGTAGGTTCTCTTTTGACTCTTTTGGTGAAGTCTTTTGAAGAGCATAGGTGTTTGATTTTTAGAAGATACCAGTTATCTAGCTTATCTGTTGGGGTTTGTGCGTTGATGGTTATGGTTTGTATCCTGTTAATGCCATGTATTAAGGCCTGAAGTGTTGGTCCTATTTTTTCTTCTATGAACTTTATAGTTTTAGGCTTTATATTCAGGTCTTTGTTCCATTTTGAAGTAGTTTTTGTATATGGTGTGAGGTATGGGTCCTGTTTCCTTTTTTTTGCAGATGGATATCCAGTTTTGCCAGCACCATTTGTTAAAAAGACTGTGTTTTCCCCATTTGATGGACTTTGGGCCCTTGTCGAAGATCCGGTGACTGTAGTTGGATGGATTTACATCTGGGTTCTCAATTCTGTTCCATTGGTCAATGTATCTGTCATTGTACCAGTACCAGGCTGTTTTGACTACTGTAGCTATATACTAGATTCTGAAGTCAAGTAGTGTGAGTCCTCCAACTTTATTCTTCTTCTTCAGTAGTGCTTTACTTATGCGGGGCTTTCTCCCTTTCCATATAAAGTTAATGATTAGTTTTTCCATCTCTTTGAAGAATGTTGTTGGTATTTGGATCTGGATTGCGTTGTATTTGTAAATTGCTTTGGGTAGAATTGACATTTTCACAATGTTGAGTCTGCCTATCCATGAGTATGGTATGTTTTTCCATTTATGTAGATCCCTTTGGGTTTCATGTAGTCGTGTTTTGTAGTTTTCTTTGTATAGATCTTTTACATCCCTGGTTAGATTTATTCCTAAGTATGTTATCTTTTTAGGGCTATTGAAAATGTTATTGTTTTCCGGATTTCCTTTTCATCGTTCTCCTTATTGGTGTATAGGAATCCAACTGATTTTTAATGTTTATCTTGTATCCTGCTACTCTGCTGAATCTTTCTATTAGTTCCAGTAGATTTCTTGTGGAGTCTTGAGGGTTTTCTATGTACAGTATCATATCAACTGCAAACAGGGATGGTTTAAGTTCTTCATTATCAATTTGGATGAACTTTATTTCTTTTTCTTGCCTTATTGCTCTAGCTAGAACTTCCAGCACAATGTTACATAGGAGTGGTGATAAAGGGCATCCTTGTCTTGTTCCTGTTTTCGAGGGGAATGTTTTCAACCTCTCTCCATTAAGAATGATGTTGGCTGTTGGTTTTGCATAGATGCCCTTTATTATGTTGAGAAATTTCCCTTCTATACCTATTTTATTGAGAGTTTTTATCAGGAAAGGGTGTTGGACTTTGTTAAATGTCTTTTCTGCATCAATTGAGATGATCATGTGATTCTTTCTTTGCTTTTATTTAGGTGGTGGATTACGTTGATTGATTTTCTAATGTTGAACCATCCTTGCATACCTGTTATGAATCCTACTTGGTCGCGGTGTATTATTTTTTTGCTATGATGCTGAAGTCTATTGGCTAGAATTTTGTTGAGAATTTTTCATCTATATTCATGAGAGATATTAGTCTGTAATTTTCTTTTTTTGTGACGTCTTTGCCTGGTTTTGGTATCAGCGTTATGCTGGCTTCATAGAATGAATTTCGTAGTGCAGCTTCTCTTCTATGCTCTGAATAGCTTGACTAGTACTGGTACGAGCTCTTCTGTAAATGTTTTGTAGAATTCTCCAGTGAAGCCATCTGGGTCAGGGCTTTTTTTTTGTTGGGAGTTTTTTTATTACCTTTTCAATCTCTTCTCTTATTATGGGTCTTTTCAGAATTTCAACATCACTTTGCTGTAGTTGGGTAGGTAGTGTGTTTCTAGAAATTTATCCATTTCCTCTAGGTTTTCAAATTTCTTGGAGTATAGTTTTTCATGATATTCTGTTTTGATCCTTTCTATTTCAGTTGGGTCTGTTGTAATGTCCCCCATTTCATTTCTTATTTGGGTTATTTGTGTCCTCTCCTCTTTTTCTTTTGTCAGTCTGGCCAGTCGTTTGTCGATTTTGTTGATTCTTTCAAAGAACCAACTTTTGGTTTTGTTGATTCTTTCTATTGTTTTTCTGTTCTCTATTTCATTTATTTCTGCTCTGACCTTTACTATTTCCTTTCTTCCGGTGGTAGTGGGCTTTTTTTTGCTGTTCTCTTTCTATTTGTTTGAGTTTTGTAGTTAATGTTTTGATTTTGTCCCTTTCTTTTTTTTTGATGTGTGCCTTTATTGCTATAAATTGTCCTCTGAGGACTGCCTTTGCTGTGTCCCAAAGGTTTTGCTATGATCTGTTTTCATTCTCATTGGATTCTAGGAATTTTCTGATTCCATCTCTGATTTCTTCTATTACCCACTGATGTGTAAGCAGGGTATTGTTCAGTTTCCATGGAGATGATTTTTTTTCCTTGCTCTTTCTATTGTTAGTTTCTGCCTTGATATCATTGTGGTCAGAGAAGATACTTTGAATTATCTCCAAGTTTTGGACCTTGTTGAGGATTGCTCTGTGGCCTAAGATGTGGTCTATTCTGGAGAACGTTCCATGTGCATTGGAAAAGAATGTGTACTCTGCAGCTGTTGGATGGAGTGTTCTATATATGTCTATGAGGTCCAGTTGGCTGATTGTGCTGTTTCGGTCTTCTGTATCTTTGCTGAGTTTCTTCTTAGTTGTTCTGTCCTTTACTGAGAGTGGTGTGTTGAAGTCTCCTACTATTATTGTGGAACTGTCAATTTTTCTTTTCAGTGTTGTTAGAGTTTGCTTTATGTATTTTGAAGCCTGTACTTGGGTGGGTAGATGTTTATTAGGGTTATATCTTCACGATGCATCATCATCTTAGTCATTATATAGTGTCCTTCTTTGTGTTTTATGGTGGATTTTGTTTTAAAGTCTATTTTATCTGAGATTAGAATTGCCAATCCTTCTCTTTTTTGGTAGTTGTTAGCTTGATATATTTTTTTCCAACCTTTGACTTTTAATGAATTCACATCTTTGTTTCTAAGGTGTGTCTCTTGTAGACAGCATATTGATGGATCCTGTTTTCTTATCCATTCTGTCACCCTCCATCTCCTTATGGGTGCATTGAGTCCATTTACATTCAGTGTAATTATTGATAGATATGCATTCGTTGCTGTCATTTTGTAGTGTTTGTTTTTGTGATGCTGACATTTTCTTTGTTCTTTTTACTCTCTTGTGCTGAGTTATTTTTATTTGTGGATTTTTTTTCATTTCTTTTGTTTTTGTAGGTTTTGTTTTTGCCGAGACTTTATGTTTTTCATCTTATTTTTATGAGTTGGTTTGTTAACTTTCTTTGTGGTTACCATAAATTTTACCCTCATCTTTGTAAGTTTGAAGCAGTCTACCATTACTTGGTATTGCCTTGCCTTCCTCTCCATTAGAAGGTTCTATACCTGTGAAGTTTATTCCTTCCTTTATTTTTTGATGTTGTTGTCATTTCTTGATTAACTGCTCTTATTCCCTGTTGTATTTCTTTTGGTTTTGGATAGTCCTCGAGAGTTCATTTCTTAGATTAGTGTCTGGCTCAAACGATCCTGCGTCCTATGTTCTGCCTGTGAGCTGAAGCTCTTTTCCTCAGATCGAACAACTCCCTTTAATAAATCTTGTAAGTTTTGTTTGAGAGTTTTGTATATTCCGTTAATTTCTTTTTATCTGGAAATGACTTAATTTCGCCATCAAATTTGAACGAGAGTTTTGCAGGATATATTATTCTTGGCTGGCAATTTTTTTTCTTTCAAGATTTTATGTATGTCATCCCATTGCCTTCTTGCCTGCATGGTTTCTGCCGAATAATCTTAGCTTTGTCTTATTGTTTCTCCTCTGTATGTGACTTCTTGTTTTTCACAAGCTGTTCTTGGGATTATTTGTTTGTCTTTGGTTTTTTCCAGTGTGATTATGATATGCCTTGGTGATTTTTTTGGGGGGGTCTCTTCTATATAGGGTTCGTTGAGCTTCTTGGCTGGCCAGCTTTTCATCTTTCATGATATTCGGGAAGTTTTCTGTCAGCAGTTCCTCAGTGATCCTGTTTGTGATTTCTGTTTTCTCACCCTGTTCTGGAATTCCAATCACTCGTAAATTTTTGTTTTTAATTGTGTCCCACATAACTCTCAGTTGTCTCTTCATTTTTCTTTGTTCTTTTTTCTGAGTTTTCCTCAAACAGAGTTGTATCCAAGTGTTTGTCTTCAATTCCACTGATCCTGTCTTCCACCATTTCAAATCTGCTTCTCAGCCCTTCTATGACATCATCCATTTCTGAAATCTTGTTGTTTATCTTTTGGATTTCTAATTGTTTTTGTATAATTTCTAGTTGTGAATTTATTTTGGCATTTTATTCCTGCATCGTCTTCCTGAATTCTTTCAAGTTTTTGTCTGTATTTTCCATGAATTTGTTTATTTTTTCCTCATGTTTGTCAGCTTTTTTCCTCAGTTGTTGGAGAATTCGGAGTATTAGAGATTTGAATTCCCTATGAGGAATTTCTAGTGCGTTTTCTTCTACTGGAAAATCATCTGGTATTTTATTTTGGACACCTACTGGAACCATCCTGTCTTGTGTTTGTAAATGTTTTGATATTGTCTGCTGTCTTCGGGGCATTCATAGTTATTTTTCTTATTTATTGATTGTAGATTTGTTTGTTTCGTCCCTTTTTAAAAAAAAAAATTTGATTACGTCTGAGCAGGTGGACTGTGTATTCTTTGTTGTTTGCTCATCTGTGTGTTCAATACTTTTCACCTCCTTCTCCAACTGGCAGGGTCAGTCACTCAGATATGTTATGGCAGGTCAGGTCTGGCTCAAGAGGAGTGACTGGGACGGGTTGTTTCTGGCACTTACTACAGCCACCAAGGTGGGTCAGTAATTAGAGCAGGGCAGGTTCTAGTAGGCCGTGCCTGTGCTGCTTGGTGGTGTGATGTCAAGCGCAGGGTGCAGGTAGGCAGGATGCAGCAGGGAGATTGTTATGTGTGGAGCTAAGATGGATACTGGAGAGAGGAGAGAGGAACAGGAGCCAAAAACATACAAATAAACAAAAAAGAATGCTAGGGGAGCTTGCCGTTGGAATGGAGAGATGAGAGACTATGAAATGTAGAAAAACAGAAAGGGGAGGAGGAAGAAAAGAAAAGAATGAATAAATAAGAATCAGAAAGGTTAAAGAACCACAAAGTTCCCAGGGATCCCACCTATGCAGCTATGAGGTCTGGGGAAGTCGCTCTCAGGTGTTGCAATATAGCCTGGCTAGAAGGTGTAGAGTTATACAACGCGTGGTATTCAGGGATCAGAAAGAGAAGGAAGATATAGAGAGATGAGAAACTGAGCAATGAAGAAAGACAAAAAGGGAAATAGAGGGAAAAGAAAACAAAATAAATTTAAAATAAAAGAACAAGAAAGGCCCCCCCAAAAAAAACAGAAAAAAAAAAAAAACAACTAAAAAAGAACTGCTCTCAGGGATCCCTCTGCACGTCTGTGGAAGGTGAAGGGGAGTTCCTTGCCACACAGCTCCCTCTGGCCAGGAAGGGCTTCCAACTCAAGAAAAGGAAAAGAAAACAAATAAACAATTCAAAATTAACCAAGGAACCAAAGCCCCGGGATCCCACCAGCGTGGTAGTCCAGACTGGGAAGCAGCTCCACACTCGAATGGAGCTCCGTAGCCCCTCAGGAAGAAGCAAAGATGGCGCATGGAGCCAGGCACTTGAGTGAAAGGAGGGGGAGGCAGCGAGAGGCAAGCTAGAAATCAAAAGAAGCAGAAACAAACAAAAAAAAGCAACAGCAGCAGCCACCAAATGGCACTCAGAGAGCCAGCTAGTGCAGGCTGGTGTTTCTGGACAAGAGACTGTGTCCGCGGGAAGCAGAGGAAGCTGAGTGTGGGTGAGGAAGGGTAGAGAGTGGGAAAGCATATATCACAAATTGCAGGTGCTCTGGAGCCCCTCAGGAAGAAACAAAGATGGCACACGGAGTCAGGCACTCGAGTGAAAAAGGTGTAGGTGGCGAGAGGCAAATGAGAAATCAAAAGAAGCGGAAAAAAAAAAGCAACACTAGCAGCCAACAAATGGCACCCAGAGAGCCACCCACTTGGGTGTGTGGAATCCAAGCAGCCGGCGCTTCCTGGTCAAGAGACCGTGGCCGCGGGAAGCAGAGGAGGCTGACCCGGGGTGAAGAGGGGTGGGGGGTGGCAAAGGGCACACTACAAATTACCTGTTGTTTTGTCTCCCGCTGAACGCTCCGTGAGGCTGCTATCTCATACCCCCTATTTGCTGGTCTCTGATAGCAGAGTCCAAGATGGAGGATCTGCACTGCAGTAGCTGGTAGGAGACCTCTGCATGAATCTCTCCTCGCTCTCCATTCTCTGTCAGTTTTCTCACTCCATTTGGTGCTTGGCTGAGTTCTTTATCTCTTCATTTGATGTTTAGGGTTTAAGGATTGTTGTATTCTCTGTTTGGCTTAGTTTTTCGGATCTTTGCTGTGGAGGGACGGCATGGTGCTTCTTCCTAGAGCGCCATTTTGCCGGAACTCTCCTAACTACAACTTTTACAACCAAAAATGTTGGCATTTTGAATCCACCAGTTGCTCCTTGGAAACCCTATGGGGCAGTTCTACTCTGTCCTATAGGTTTTTATGAGTCAGAATGGACTCAATGGCAATAGGTTTGGTTTGATTTTTGAATGGGGATGTAAATAATACAATCATTTTGGATATGTATATTTGGAAGTTCTCACAAAATTTGATTAATCAATTCTACTTCTGGGTACTTAACCAAGATAAATAAGTACATTTGCCCACAAAAAGTCTTGCACCCAAATGTTCATAGCAGCTTCATTCATAACAGCCCCCAATATATAATTAACCCAAATGCCCAGAATGGATAATTGATGTGTGGGATATTCATATAATGAGACAATATTATACAACAAAAGCAACAAATTACTGATACCTACAACCAGGTGAATAAAATCATAGACAATCTCCTGAGGTAAAGTAACCGAGTACAAAAATGCATATACTTTACTATAAAATAATATGAAATTCAAGAATAAGAAAAATTAATTTATAGTGAAAAAATGAGATCTATGTTTATCTCTACAGTCTAGGGAAATTGACTGGCAAGGGATATGAGGACATATCTGGTGTGATGGAAATATCTTATGTCTTGTCAAATGTGGACTATATATATCCACTTATCAAAATTACATATTTAATATTTGTGCATTGCAATTTATGCAAATTTTTTTGGAAAATTAGATGAGATAGTGAGGAGTGGGTGGAGGTACAGATTAAACAAAGGTGTTGATCATGAATGTTGACTCACTTGAGTTCATTATACTATTTTGTTTACTTTGAATGTGTTTGAAATTCTCCATGTTGAAACGTTAAAAAAATATTAAAGCAAAAGGGTTAAATAATGGAGCATATGTGTGTTTGTGTTGGGGAATGGGTGGCAGTGACAATTATTTCAGAAAAATCAAGGCTCCCACTTCTTTGGAGAGTAAAACTGTAAACCATAGGGGAAAAGACCATCTTAAATTATTATCTCTTATTTTATACATATTGGTAATCAAAAGGTATATCAATGTGAGAATTAAAAGGCAGATAGATTTGTGTATTAGAGAGACTTAGGTTTGTATTTTTGTTCTACCTTATTAGCTTTGTTACATTGTGCAAAGCAATTAACCTTTCTAAGCCTAAGTTTATTCAACTCTAAAATCAGATTAGTTATTTCTACCTCAAAATGTGGCAGTGAGAATTTGGCAATCTGAACATATTGTACCATCTAATATATTGCATAAAATTTAGTATATATCAAAGAAAGTTTTTTATCACCCCCCAGCCTGTCATTCAATACGAATCCTAGCTTTCTTAAAGAAGCTATAACAGATTGAGATTTACATTAAATTATTTGAATTCAGTCCAATTTTTGTTTTCAGTCTTGGAAATCAAAGTTTGAGGAGAGAAAAGAATAACATGGTGGAAAGGAAATGGAATTTGTCACAGTGGTGAAGAGCTCAGCTTCTAACCTAAAGGTCAGTGGTTCAAACCCACCTGCTACTCTGCAGGAAAAAGATGTGGCAATCTGCTTTCATAAAGTCTACAGCCTTGGAAACCCTATGGGGCCGTTCTACTCTGTTCTATAAGGTCACTATGAGTTGGAATTAATCTGATGGCATTTTTTTTTTTTTTCCTGATTGGGATTGTCTTTGTTACTACTAGCTCTGCTCTTTTAGGTAAGACTTACTTCCTCTACGGTAAAATGGATACAATAACTGTCTTAGTTATCTAGTGCTGCTACGACAGATATACCACAAGTGGCTGGTTTTAATGAGGAGAAGTTTATTTCCTCACAGTCAAAGTAGGCTAAAAGTCCAAATTCAGGGTGTCAGCTTCAGGGGAAGGCTTTCTCTCTCTCGGCCTTCTCATGGATGTTCCCCCCGACTAGGAGCTTCTCAGCGCAGGGATCCCGGTCCAAAGGACGTGCTCTGCTCCCAGCACTGCTTTCTTGATGGTATGAGGTCCCCCTGTCTCTCTGCTCACTTCTGTCTTTTATATCTCAAGAGGTTGCCTCAGTACAGGATCCAGTCCTGCCTTACTAACACAACTGCCACCCATCCTCCCTCATTAACATCATAGACGCAGGATTTACAACATATAGGAAAATCACACAGTACCAGGAATCACGGCCCAGCCAAACTGATACATACATTTTTGGGGCGACATAATTCAAACCATGACAATAACTAAACTGCAGGGTTAACTGTAATGTTGTATATGAAATTCATTGAACAGTGTTGCTTGTTCAATAAAAATATATTTGGCACTCAAGAAATCTAAACTATTTTTATTATTAGCATCAAATAAGTGCTATAGAAAGGCTTATTTTGTTGTTCAATTAGTTGTGATCTAGCTACAGTCTAATGTGGAAGTATAGTTCTAAGGACAAGCCTGTGTAAAGAGTTTTCAACTGAGAAACCAAATCCTAGAGTTTAGTGAGACCAAAAGATATATATATATTTGTAATTTTGAAAAGATATCATTTTCCCTCAGTAATACATAGGACAGAGTTTAAGTTCTTAGAGCTTTAAATCTGAGGAGTTAGAAAACATAATTTTGCCAAATGCAGTGGCTCACAAAGTTTGACTAGAGTAGAGGCAGCAAAGCTACAAGCAATTTAGGATTTACATGTTAAAGCATATTTAGTAAAGCTGGAGTTCAAGGGTAAGAAATTTGTCCTGATGCTGAAGGCTGCAATTTTGGAGAGTTGATTAATGTTATCAAAGCAGCACATAAGGAAGATGGCTTATGAGTTATCATAAAGGATTAAGTTGGAAAGAAGTCCTAAATAGATGAGAATATTAGCACAGCACACATGTCAGTTTGTTGATGGACTTTGTAACATGTTAAATAATAAAACTTATTTTTATCTTTTGTAATAAATATACAGCAGTGCTGGATTTCTGGTTTAGTACTACATTTTTGTAACTGTACAGGAATTTTAATGTTCAAAACATTTTTTGGCTTATTCATCCTTAAAAAACATGATTTCTAACTTTTCACAGTATGAAAAGTAAGTATTATAAAATAAAGTTATCATGACTCAATTGATTCATAATTAAATTCCTCTGGGGATGTCTGTCAGATATCTAGGGGAAATAAAATTCTATGGAATATTGGATAAATGATTTTTAAAACTGGCAATTACAAGAACACCATAGCTGAGAAACAGAAGACTTACATGAAGTGTCTTGTGGAACGGATGGGGTCTCTAGGTTTCATATCTCTTTACGGCAATTAAAATAAAAGAGGTAACCTAGCTCATGTTTACAGCATACACACACACACAGAGCACACACACAGAACATATATACAGCAAAATATGAGCAATATCACACAAGAATAAAAGCAAAACAAAACAAATACAATTTAACTTAGATATTGTACATTATCAGAACTAGCAGTGCATTATGGGATGATGTAACAGATATTTTCTGAAAGTTTTAACTAAATTAAAATTGAGTTCCTTAATAATTGGGCCAAAATGTACTTTCAAATCTTCACTTGTTACTTACATACAAGAACTATTCTTTCAAGGTTTTGATTCTTTTGCTAATATTTAAGTTATGAAAGTCATGATATTATGTAGTTTAGGGGATTGAAATATGAAAAAATATACTCTATAAGTTTAAATTGATTACAATTAAGGACAATTAATTTAAAAATTCTCACAATTGAAAGCTTAGATTCAGATAACTTAATTGGTGAATTCTGTCAAATATTTGAGGAAGAAATAAAACCAATCCTTCACAAGCTATTCCAGAAAACAGAGGAGGATGGGATACTTTCTAATGAATTTTATGAGGCCAACTTTATCCTGACACAAAAGTCAGAGAAAGACCTAACAACAACAAGAGCAACAAATCACATACAGACTGTCTGAGTTATCTAGGGCTGCTATAACAGAAATGCCGCAAGTGGATGGCTTTAACAAAGAGACATTTTTTCTCTCACAGTTTAGGAGGCTAGAAGTCTGCATTCAAGGTACCAACTCCAAGGGAAGGCTTTCTCTTTCTGTCAGCTTTGGGGCAGGGTCTGCATCATCAATCTTCCCTGGTCGAAGAGCTTCTCAGTGTAGGGACTCTGGGTTCAAAGGATGTACTATTCTCCTGGCTCTTGTTTCTTGGTGGTATGAGGCCCCCTGTCTCTTTGCTCGCTACTCTCTTTTATATCTCAAAATGGATTGACTCAAGACACAATTTAATCTTGTAGACTGAATCCTGCCTCATTAACATAACTGCCTCTAATCCTGCTTCGTTCGCATGATAGAGGCAGGATTTACAACACATAGGAAAATCATATCAGATGATAAAATGGTGGACAATCACACAGTACTGGAAATCATAGCCCAGCCAAGCTGACACATAGTGTTTGGAGACACAGTTCAATCCATGATGCAAATATAGTTGGAAAAATTCCAGAAAAAAATAGTGAATCAAATCTAGTAATATGTGATAACTATCACCTATCCTGACCAAATGGGTTTTACTTGAAGACTGCAAGGTTAGTTTAATTTTTGAAAATCAACGTAAAACGCTACCTGATCGCTTAAATAGATACAGAAAAAACATGTAACAAAATCTAACACCCATTCATTATAATAAATCTCAACAAATTAGGAATAGAAGGGAGCTTTCCCAACCTCACAAAGCATATTTATGAAAAACTTACAGCTAACAACTTACTTAATGGTGATAGACTACTTTCCCCATAAGTCCAGGAAGAAAGTCAGAAGTCTGCTCTTGCTACTTCTATTCAGTATTGAACTGCAGGTTCTACTGAGCATTGACTTATACACTTAAAGCCAGTGAAATTTTTGATGCATAAACTACATATCTATAAAGTTCTTATATATGACAAGGAATAGATTTAACTAACCTTTTTATTTTTCTCACATTGTTCATATCTCTTGTACAGCTAAAGAGTTATAGAAATTAACCTTTTTTTTCTAATGTTTGCTATTTTGGCTCATGAGGTCATTACAAATGAAGGAAATTAAACTTCACATAGAATTGGGGGAATTAAGTTCAATTTGTCTTAATTAGGTGCTGTAGATTGAAAGGTGTTAATTTGATATTATTGAAAATACACGTTTAATTCAGTTTATTTTTTGGTCAAAATTATTTTCCTTTTCCATTCTCAAAAAGCTTATATTAATAAGCAAATCCATTTAAATTGCAAACAAAATTAATTTCTTACATATATAAAATAAATGCTTTCAGAAAAAAATTATTTTGAAATTTTATATTAGATATATAAATAAATAAGTATAAACTGACAAGCTGATAAAATAGATTTTTAAATAGTGGTATAAATTTTAGCATCATCTATTATAGACATTTATCTTTAGCTAAATGAATATATTTATCAGATTTTATTAAAATAATATCTGTAAGCTATTGTTTAAAAAAAGAATGTCAGAAAAAAATGATATGTAACAATCAAGACATGTTAAAAATTCTTTAAAATACACTCTCACTATAATTCACATTTATAAGTATTATGCATTAACAAGAACCAGTCTTTGGGGTGGGGGAAAACAATGTCTTTTTTTTCTAATGTTTAATAGTAACAACTGATAATATTTTAGTACAAAATAAAAAGTGAATACTTTTACTAGTAGAAAGTGAAAAAAAAAAAAGATTAATATAGGCATTAGAATGGCATTCTGAAGCTTTTTATCCAAACTGAAAAATTCTAAATTAATTTGTATCTTTTAAAAATTCCACCTAAAAACATGCCTTATAAATCAAATTCTTAATTCACTGAATGCTATGTAATCTACTTGAAGGTAGGGTTTGATTCCACTTACTATTTTATTCTAACAACTCACACACTGGCATATTGAGGTATGTCAATGGATATTACCTTTAATGAGAGTAGTATATGCTAAAAAATGTATATTGAAAGAATGTATAAAATTAAATTCTCAAAAGTACAGTGTCATTTTAAAACTATATTTATTTTTAGCAGGTCTTTGCCAAATAATATTCTATGACGTATTGAATCTTTGAAATCTCTTTGCAAATTGTGGCTTCCAATAGAGACTGCATTATCAAGCTGTTTAGAAATACAGCTCAAGTGAGATTCTGAAAGCAAACACACACACGGACACATACATATACATGCCACTGATTTTATGTATATATGATGACATACTATGAAGTACTGTTGCATTGAGTTACCCTTTCACTGTATAAATATTAACTGAGAACTCAAATTTGTGGTCTATTGGTCAACGCGTGAGAGTTACTTTGGTACTAACCATGCCCAAAGAAACAATGCAGACATTTGATAAAGCAATTTAATCTTTCTAACTTTCATTTTCCACCAGATGTCTGTCAGTTTGTCCTGTTGTGGGGGCTTGTGTGTTGCTGTGATGCTGCAAGGTAGGCCACCTGTATTTCAAATACTAGAAGGGTCACCCATGGTCTGCAGGTTGCAGCAGAGCTTCCAGACTAAGACAGAGTAGGGAGAAGGAACTTCTTCTAAAAAAAATTGGCCAGTGAAAACCTTATGAAAAGCAGCTGAACATTGTCTGACATACTGCCGGAAGGTGAGCCTCTCAGGTTGGAATGCACTCCAAACATGAATGGGGAAAAGATGCCTCCCAAAAGTAGAGTCAACCTTAATGATGGATGGAGTAAAGCTTTCAAGGCCTTCATTTGCTGACGTGGCACAACTCAAAATGAGAAGAAACAGCTGCAAACATCCATTAATAAGCAGAGCATGGAATGTACAAAGTATGAAACTAGGAAAATTGAAAGTCATCAAAAATGAAATGGAATGCATGAAGATCAGTATCCCAGGCATTAGTGAGCTGAAATTGACTGGTATTGGTCCCTTGGAATTCATCAATTTTATGGTCTACTGTGCTGGGAATGAGAAATTGAAGAGGAATAGTGTTGCATTCATGGTCAAAAAGAACATTTCAAGGTCAAACCTGAAGTACAATACTGTCAGTGATATGAAAATATCCACATGCCTACAAGGAAGACCAGTTAATACAACTATTATTCAAGTTTACACATCAACCACTAAGGCCAAAGATGAAGAAATTGAAGATTTTTACCAACTTCTGCAATCTGAAATTGATCAAATATGCAATCAAGTGCATTGATAATTACTGTTCATTGCAATGCAAAAGTTGGAAATAAATAAGAAGGATTAGTAGTTGCAAAATATGACCTTGGTGATAGAAACAATGCTGGAGATCACAATACAGAATTTTGCAAAACCAACAACTTATTCATTGCAAATACCTTTCTTCAACAACGTGAATGGTGACTATACATGTGGACTTCGCCAGGTGGAATACACAAGAATCAAATCACACATCTGTGGAAAGAGAAAATGGAGAAGCTCCATATCATCAGTCAGAATAAGGCCAGGGGCTAACTATGGAACAAATCATCAATTGTTCCTATGCAAGTTCAAGTTGAAGCTGAAGAGCAAAAGTACGACCTAAAGTACACCCCACTTGAATTTAGAGGCCACCACAAGAGTAGATTTGAGGCATTTTACACTAATGACTGAAGACCAGATGAGTTGTTGGATGACATTATGGATATCATAAATGAAGATAACTAAAGGTCATTAAAAAGACAAAAAAAGAAAGAAAAGACCTTGCTCTTGAACATAAAGTAGCTAAAGCAAATGGAAGAAATAATGAACTAAAGGAGTTGAACAGAAGATTTCAAGTAGAAAAAGTAAAGTATTACTATGAAATGTGCAAAGACCTGCAGTTAGAAAACCAAAAGGGAAGAACACATTCAGCATGTCTCAAGCTGAAAGAAATAAATAAAAAATTCAAGCTTTGAGTTACAATCTTGAAGGATTCTAAGGCCAATATGTTGAATGAAGCAGGAGGCATCAAAAGAAGATGGAGGGAATATACAGTTACAGTACAAAAAACAATTGATTCATTTTCAAACATTTAAGAGGTAGCATATGATCAAGAATCAATGGTATTGAAAGAAGTCCAAGCTGCAATGAAAGCAATGAGAAAAACAAAGCATCAGGAATTGAAAAAATGCCAATTGAGATGTTTCAACGAATGGATGCAATGCTGGAAGCACTTACTCATCTATGCCAAGAAATCTGGAAGACAGCTACCTCGTCACCCAACAGGAGAAAATCCATATTTGTGCCTATTCCAAAGAAAGGTAATCCAACAGAATGCTAAATTATCGAACAATATCATTAATATCACATCCAAGTAAAATTTTGCTGAAGATCATTAAAAAATGGTTGCAGTAGTACATCCACAGGGAACTGTCAGAAATTCAAGCCAGATTCAGAACTAGGATATTACTGATAATGTTAAGTTGATCTTGGCTGAAAGCAGAGAATACCTGAAAGATGTTTACCTGTGTTTTATTTACTATGCAAAGGCATTTGATTGTGTGGATCATAACAAATTACGGATAACATTGGGAAGAATGGGAATTCCAGAACACTTAGTTGTGTTCATGAGGAACCTGTACATAGACTGACAGGTAGTTGGTGAACGATTTGTGAAGCTAGTGAAGGGGATAGTGCATGGTTTAAAATAAGGAAAATTGTGCATCAGGGTTGTATCCTTTCACCACACTTATTCAATCTGTGTGCTAAGCAAATAATCTGAGGAGCTGTACTGTATGAAGAAGAATGTGGCATCAGGACTGGAGGAAAACTCATTAACAGCCGGCTATATGAGTCGGAATCAACTTGACCACAACTGGTTTGGTTTTTGTTTTTTTAATATGGAAATGACACAACACAACCTTGATTTCTGAAAACAAAGAAGACTTGAAGTACTTATTAATGAAGGTCACAGACTACAGCCTTCAATATGGATTACAGATCAACATAAAGAAAACAAAAATCCTCACAACTGGGCCAATGACATCATAATAAACAGACAAAATATAGAAATCGTCAAGGATTTCATTTCACTTGGATCCATACACAATGCCCATGGAAACAGCAGTCAAGAAATCAAAGATGTGTTGCATCAGGCAAATCTGCTGCAAAAGACTTCTGTAAAGGGTTAAAGAGCAAAGGTATCACTTTGAGGACTACGCTTCACCTGATTCAAACCATGATATTTTCAAATGCCTCATATGCATGCGAAAGCTGAACAAGGAAGCCTGAAGAAGAATTGATGCCTTTGAATTACGGTGTTAGTGGAGAATATTAAATATACCATGGATTGCCAAAAGAATGAACAAATTTGTCTTGGTAGTACTACAGCCAGAATGCTCCTTAGAAACGAGGATGATGGGACTTTGTCTCATTTTGAACATGTTATCTGGAGGGACCAGTCCCTGGAGAAGGACATCATGCTTGGTAAAGTAGAAGGTCAGTGAAAAAGAGGAAGCCCCTCAAAGATATGGGCTCAAATATAGCAATGATTGTGAGGATGGTGCAGGACAAGGCAGTGTTTTGTTCTGTTGTACAAGGGGTTGCTATAAGTTGTAACTGACTGGATCGCACCTAACAACAACTCTCATTTTCAGCTGCTGGTAAGATAATGAAAGTAATTTTAACCCCTTGTTTTCAGAGTATGATTGGAAAGCTGAGAATTGTAAAACACTTAAAAATCTTTGGAAGAAAAATTATACAATAAAATAATGCATTACTATTGTAATAAAAAGAAGCCCTGGTAGTGCACTGGCTAAATGCTCAGCAGCTAACCAAAAGGTCAGCAGTTTGACCTTAGTTTCTCTGGGGGAGAAAGATGTGGCAGTCTGTTTCAGTAAAGATTTACAGCAGTGGAAACCCTATGGAATTTTTCTCTGTCCTACAGGGTCACTACATGTCAGAATCGACTTGATGACAAAGGGATTGAAATAAATGTAATTAAAGGCCTAGCATATTTTTTATTCAAATGAGACATTTCCAAATTTGTTCTATAATCTAACTTGATATTGTTAAGTTATATCAAGGGGTAATGTGGTGACAATGCATAGAATATTGGGATAAGAGTTAAATAATCAAGTTTAGCTGTATATCCACCGTAGACTCATTATAACTTGGAGAAAGACATTTCTACCTCTTTGGATCGCCGCTGTTTAACAGTGCTTTCTAGGTCTATGGTCCTATGAGTTCAAACCTATGAATGCTAAGGGAGGTAGGTAGTAAACAATCAGAGTAGAATTGATTTGTCAATTAAAACTGTTGAGAATGTGTAGATGCATACCTAAATATTAGAGTAGAAAGATACAGCAAAAGAGGTATTTAGTTTATCTCTCATGCTACTGTTACAAATAAGCTAATAATATGTATTACTTAACTCCAATTTTGAAGTTACCAGGTATTAAAATTAAAAGCAAAAAATAGATTTAATAAATTTGAAATCTAAGGAAAATTATATTAGTATGAAATTATAGCCTTTTAAACTTGGGAAGGAAATTTGAGGTAATATTTTTTACAATGTTCACTTTATTTTTGAAGAATCCAGATTTTATCTATCTATCTATCTTTTATGTATCTTAAAATTTAGTTCTATGATTGAGTTTCCATTTGATAATTGAATAAATTAATCCATTAAACATTTAAAATACCATTACATTATTACAATAATAGAAATACATAAATATTAGTATTTGAATATTGTTGATTATTTCTATCTGTAATGATTAGGCTTGGAAAAATACTGCAAAGATACATTTTACTTTTTGTTTGAAGATGAGAAAAGATAAACAAAAACATATTTCCAAATTTTGAATTTTATTCTATTTCATAGTTAATTAAAATTGCATTAAAACAAAGACACATAACTATTTTCGAAATTAGTCAGTACCATGAGTTATTCTCACACATGTCTGTCAGTTTGTTGTACTGTGGGGGCTTCCGTGTTGCTGTGATGCTGGATGCTATGCCACCAGTATTTAAATACCAGCAGGGTCACCCATGGTGGACAGGTTTCAGCTGAGCTTCCAGACCAAGACTAGGAAGAAGGACACAACAGTCTGCTTCTAAAAATATTGTGCCAGGGAAAACCTTATGAATAGCAGTGGAACACTGTTTGAAATAGTGCCAGAAGATGAGCCCCTCAGGTTGGAAGGCACTCAAAAGACGACTGGGGAAGAACTGCCTCCTCAAAGTAGAGTCAACTTTAATAAGGTAGACAAAGTTAAGCTTTACGGACCTTCATTTGTTGATGTGGCACGAATCAAAATGAAAAGAAACAGCTGCAAACATCCATTAATAATCAGAACGTGGAATGTACAAAGTATGAATCTAGGGAAATTGGAAGTCATCAAAATGAAATGGAACGCATAAACATTGGTATCCTAGGCTTTAGTGAGCTGAAATCGACTGGTATTGGCCATTTTGAATCGGGTAATCATACGGTCTACTATGCCGGGAATGACAACTTGAAGAGGAATGGCATTGTATTCGTTGTAAAAAAAAAACATTTCAAGATCTATTCTGAAGTACAACTGTCAGTGATAGGATAATATCCATATGCCTACAAGGAAGCCCAGTTAATATGACTATTATTCAAATTTATGCACCAACTACTAAGGCCAAAGATGAAGAAATTGAAGATTTTTTACCAACTTCTGCAGTCTGAAATTGACTGAACATGCAATCAGGATGTATTGAGAATTAACAGAGATTGGAATGTGAAAGTTAGAAACAAAGAAATTACGGTACTTGGAAAATATGGCCTTGGTGATAGAAATGATGCCAGAGATCACATGATAGAATTTTACGAGACCAACGACTTCTTCATTGCAAATACCTTCTTTCACCAGAATAAATGGAGACTATATACGTGGATCTCACCAGATGGAATACCCAGGAATAAACCGACTACATCTGTGGAAAGAGACGATGGAAAAGCTCAATATCATCAGCCGGAACAAGGCCAGGGGCCGATTGCAGAACACATCATCAATTGCTCATACAATGCCAGGGGCCGACTGCAGAACAGATCATCAATTGCTCCATATGTAAGTTCAAGATGAAACTGAAAAAAATTAGAACAAATCGATAAGAACCAAAGTACAACCTTGAGTATATGCCACCTGAATTTAGAGACCATCTCAAGAATAGACTTGAATAGATAGTGTCGAACACTAATGACCGAGGACCAGATGAGTTGTGGAATGACATCAAAGACATCATAAGTGAAGAAAGCAAAAGGTCATTAAAAAGACAAGAAAGAAAGAAGAGACCAAAATGAATGTCAGAAGAGACTCTGAAACTTGCTCTTGAATGTTGAATAGCTAAAGCGAAAGGAAGAAATGATGAAGTAAAAAAGTTAAACAGAAGATTTCAAAGAGTGGCTTGAGAAGACTAAGTAAAGTATTATAATGACATGCAAATACCTGGAGATGGAAAACCCAAAGGGAAGAACATGCTCTGCATTTCTCAAGCTGAAAGAACTGAAGAAAAAATTCAAGCCTCGAGTTGCAATATTTAAGGATTCTATGGAGAAAATATTAAACAACTCAGGAAACATCAAAAGAAGATGGGAGGAATACACAGAGTCACTCACCAAAAAGAACTTGTCAATGTTCAACCATTTCAGGAGGTACCATATGAGCAGGAACCAATGGTACTGAAGGAAGAAGTTCAAGCTGTACTGAAAGCATTGGCAAAAAACAAGGCTTCTGGAATTGACGGAAAACCAGTTGAGATGTTTCAACAAACAGATGCAGGGCTGGAAGTGTTCACTCATCGATGCCAAGAAATTTGGAAGACAGCTATTTGGCCAACCAACTAGGAGAGGTCTATATTTATGCCTATTCCCAAGAAAGGTGATTCCACTGAATGCAGAAATTATCGAACAATATCATACACAAGCAAAATTTTGCAAAAGATCATCCAAAAGTAGCTGCAGCAATATATCAACAGGGAACTGTCAGAAATTCAAGCCAGATTCAGAAGAAGATGTGGAACCAGGGATATCATTGCTGATTCAGATGGATCCTGGCTGAAAGCAGAGAATACCAGAAACATGTTTACCTGTGTTTTATTGACTATGCAAAGGCATTGAACTGTGTGGGTCATAACAAATTATGGATAACATTGGGAAGAATGGGAATTCCAGAACACTTAATTGTGCTCATGAGGAACCTGTACATAGATCAAGAGGCAGTCATTCAAACAGAAAAAGGGGATACTGCATGATTTAAATTCAGGAAAGGTGTGCGTCAGGGTTGTATCCTTCCATCATACTTATTCAATCTGTATGCTGAGCAAATAACCCAAGAAGCTGGACTATATGAAGATGAATGGGGCTTCAAGATTGGAGAGTCAGTAACAACCTGTGTTATGCAGATGACACAACATTGCTTGATGAAAGTGAAGAGGAACTGAAGCACTTACTGATTATAGCCTTCAGTGTGGATTACACCTCAACATCAAGAAAATAAAAATCCTCACAACTGTACCAGTAAACAACATCATGATAAATGGGGAACAGATTGAAGTTGTCAAGGATTTCATTTTACTTGGATTGACAATCAACACCTATGGAAGCAGCAGTCAAGAAATCAAAAGATGCATTGTATTGGGCAAATATGCTGCAAAAGACCTCTTTAAAGTGTTGAAAAGCAAAGGTGTTTCCTTGAAGATTAAGATGTGCCTGACCCAAGCCATAGTGTTTTCAATGACCTCCTCTGCATATGAAAGCTGGACGATGAATAAGGAAGACCCAAGAAGAATTGATGCCTTTGAATTGTGGTGTTGGAGAAGAATATTGAATATACCATGGACTGCCAAAAGAATGAACAAATCTGTCTTGGAAGAAGTGCAACCAGAATGCTCCTTAAAAGTAAGGATGACAAGACTGCATCTCACATACTTTGGACTTGTTGTCAGGAGGGATCAGTCCCTGGAGAAGGACATCATGTTTAGTAAAGCAGAAGGTCAGCGAAAAAGAGGAAGACCCTCAATGAGATGGATTGACTTGGTGGCTGCAACAATGGGTTTAAGCATAAAAAAACGATTGTAAGGATGGCGCAAGACCAAGCAGTGTTTCATTCTGTTGTACATGGGGTCACTATGAGTCGGAGCCAACTCGATGGCACCTAACAACAGCAACAACATGAGCTTTTATTTTATTTTTTCCTTATTAGGTTTCATTTTTAAAGTATGTCTAATGGATTAGAATCCAGAATGCCACTGGAGCCTATGTGTTGACTTTAAGTGTTTCCACTTTCATTTATTTTACAAGTACTTATTATGTGTCTATTATTTGGCAATAGTATCATATTACTTAACCTCTTTCTATATATAAAAAATAATGTTTTGCTGTGTTATATTTTATATTTTAATTTATTAAACTACCACTTAGGAGTTAATAAAAACACTTATAACCTCTATTAACTTTATTGAGCATTTACAGTGTGAGGTTCCCTACTAGGGGATTTACATGTGGTCTCACATTTAATGCTAACAAGAACTCTCTGAGGTAGTACTCTTTTATTTTAGCTTTGTAAGTAAAAAAATAGAGTTTAAGAGGTTTCAGTAACTGTAGTAACTTTCAGTATCTAATGTCACATAACTAGCAAGTGACCAAACCACATGATTCAAACCTAGCTGTGTCCGATGGCAAATATGTGCTCCTACCATTCCTCCAAGCTCTTTCTGAACAAATAATAGGTGAATATATAATAAATTTGTCAAATTTCATATAAGAAATACCAGAAATTCAGCTTTTTTAAAATTGTTGTGCTTTGAGTGAAAGTTTACAATTCAAGTTAGTCTCTCGTACAAAAATTTATACATACATTGTTATGCGACCCTTGTTGCTCTCCCTATACTGTAACAGCACACTCCTCCTTTCCACCCCGGACAGAAATTCAGTTTATAAACCACAACAAATACAACATTTTGGGAGTTTGCATTTACTAGAGGTTGAGAAGATCAAAACTGAGGACTGGAGTTGCCTATCTATTAAATTGCTTTTCTCTTTTTAAAATATCTAATAGATTTGTGAGGGTGAAGAAAAGCATAGGTCAATTGAAAATATCAAAAAGCAGGTGTGCCACAAATTGCAGGAAATTGCAAACATCACGTTAGATTCAATGACCTTATAAACAGTAATCATTACTTTGAAGTAGTAAGTCTCTCAGTATAAATAGTTGAAATGTGTTTAATATGATGATAATTATAGCAATGTCTTATAAGCACCTCTATGTATTAAGTATTATTCTAAAAGCTATAGAATATTAAATTATGTAATATTCACGAAAATCCTGTGAGATAGGTACCACTATCTGTCTTTGTTTTGCAGATGAGGGAACTGAGTCAGGGCATGGTTTACTAACTTGCTCAGGACCACATAGAACTAAGCAGTGGTGGTTACACACAGTCTATCTGGTTCCAGAGTCTGTGCTCTTAATTAATTACTCTATACCTAATCTCAAATGAAAGAATAGATTTCACAAGGGCTTAGTCTGATCCCATTGTCTACTGCTTTCTCAGGCACTGTACAATATTGATCATCTCTTTTATTTTATTTGTCTGCAACTTTTCACAATTTACTACATCCTTACTAATAATGTTTAGATGTGTTAAAGCCTCCCTTATCTAACAGTATAATTCCTTCTATCCCATCTTCCCTTATAGCTAAGCTATTGCCACATTCTTTTCCTCCCCACAGTCAAACTTACGAAGAGAATTGTCTACACTTAATAACTCTATTGTTATTTATTGTTAGTTATTTATTTCCCAAACACATTACAACTTGCAAAATACAGCTACAACTCCTCAAAAACATTTCCTTTCTAATTTCACTATTACCTTTTGTCACTGAACATGATGAGATGTTTAAAAATATCTTCTAGTTTGACATGTCAGTACTTTTTGATACAGTAATGTCCTTTGTTCTCTTGGCTAAACTGGTCTTCTTGTCTACTTCTCAGAAACTACTTTTCTGTCACTTTCGTTGGCTTGTCACTTTAAAGTGAACTTTCGAATTGTGAAATAATGTGCATTTTGGCATTAAATATGTTAAACTGTCATTTTGAAGCATTTGACATTAAAACAAAAAGGATGTTACCAGTGCAGAAATGCATGGGAATAGCAGTGTAGAATGAATTTGATAATGCAGCAAGTATAACTTAAAGGAGGAATGACTGCAACTCAATATTTCCTTGCAAAATAACAATAGATTTCTTTATGATACTTGAAGAAGAAAGATACCAACAATATATGAAGATGAGTTATATTTTGTTATTGAGCCATGTGCACAGGATTGCCTTTTACATGCTAAACTGGAAATTACTGATATCAAAATTTCAGAATGGGTTTCAGTAGCTTGGAAGAAAATATGGGGAGCAAAAATGTAGTGTATTTTTAAAAAGTCCTACCACACTAATATTCTTGATAACACATGGTATTATAGTGTGTGTTGCTGGAAGGGCTGACGGCAACACAACAGAGAAGAGCCTGATTATTATTGCAAAAAAAGTGTTAAGAAAACATTGTTCAACTGATTTTACTTATATGTATTTTTTGGTGTGTGACTGATATTTGTTGAAATCTGCCCAAATAAATCTTCAAAACATAACATCTAAATGATAAGAAAACATTGTGCCATAATTTAATTACTAGTTTTGTACGTGTGTGTTTAAATTCCCTTAATGGTACAAAATAACACATCTTACAATTACAGTTGATGGTGTTTCAGATTTGATAAAATTTAATATTATATTATATATACAGTATGTATTTTTTATGACTGTCCATCTTCTCTTCCAGGTTGTAAGCTCCATGAGGATATGGACCCTCTGTTGCTTACAATTCTATCCCAAATTCTATAAAAATGCTTAGCTCACAAAATTAATGAATTATTTTTTTAATCTTACAAAAAATATAAATAAAGATGAGTTTCTCTTGTTTCATCATTTTCATTCTTAAATCTAAATCTTTTCAGGGTTGAAAGACTCTTTTCCACTGAGGAAATGATTGTGAGCTCTAAAGCATCAGGGTTGTATACTTTCACCATACTTATTCAATCTTATGCTTAGCAAATAATCTGAGAACTGGACTATAGGAAGAACGGGCATCAGGATTGAAGAAAGACTCATTAACAACCTGAGATATACAAATGAGACAACCTTGCTTACTGAAAGTGAAAAGGACTTGAAGCACTAACTGATGAAGATCAAAGATTACAGCCTTCAATATGGATTATACCTCAACATAAACCAAACAAAAATCCTCACAACTGGACCAATAAGCAACACTATGATAAAGGGAGAAAAGACTGAAGTTGTCAAGGATTTCATTTTACTTGGATCCACAATCAACATCCATAGAAGCAGCAGTCAAAAGATAAAATGACACATTACATTGGACAAATGTGCTGCAAAAGACCTCTTTAAAGTGTTAAAAAGCAAAAATGTCACTTTACGGACTAAGGTGCGCCTGACCATGGTGTTTTCAATCACCTCATATATATGCAAAAGCTGGACAATGAATAAGGAAGACTGAATAAGAACTGATATGTTTAAATTGTGGTGTTGGCGAAGCATACTGAATGCACCATGGACTGCTAGAAGAATGAACAAATTTGCCTTGGAAGAAGTATAGCCAAGATGGTACTTAGAAGCAAGGATGGCAAGACTGCATCTCATATACTTTGAATATGTTATCAGTGTTTTGTTCTGTTGTACATAGGGTTGCTGTGAGTCAGAACACACTTGATGTCACCTAACAACAACATCAGCAGGTATCCTGGAGAAGGACATCATGCTTGGTAAAGCAAAAGGCCAGTGGAAAAGAGGAAGACCCTCAATGAGATGGACTGACACAGTGGCTGCAACAATGGGCTCGAGCATAAAAACAATTGTGAGGATGGCGCAGGACCAGGCAGTGCTTCGTTCTGTTGTACACAGAGTCACTAAGAGTCGGAATAGGCTGCACAGAACCTACAACAACACAACACAATGTCTTGAGTGAGATTCCTATTGACCAGAGAGTCTCCTTGACTTGGGAACGTTATGGGACTTTTGTTCTTGACACCTATGGAACATTTAAAGTCATAAGCATACTGATATTAACAGGAACTTCCTAAATTTAAGAAGTAAATATTCTTGCAACCTACATTCCTGGATTTAAGTCACATCATCAGTCAATTCTTCTGGCTACTGTTTACTTGCACAAATCTTCAAACACTTCTAAATTGATATATAACTCTCTTCGCTGTTCAGCTGGGTTTTGCATTTCTTTGACTTTCTTGAAATATTTAAAATGTTTTCCCATCTTTTCCTGAAGACCATTTAATGCCATACCATTGGATCCTTTATATTCCTGTATAATTCTGCTCTACTTTTTTGATATTTTGACAGAATTTGGTACTCTTTTAATTTTTTTTTTCTTTCATATATGCCAGGACTACAAATATCATAGACATTAAAATTATGTCTGGTTGAATTCTGTACATAATTTATAACATGGTTTTGTTCCACTCTATAAAATTAAAGTTGTGTTAATGGTATATGGCATAGCACAAATGTGTTAAGGGTTAACTCAGAAGTTGTGACCATCACATGCATGAAAATGCCATTAACTTCCAAATATTACAGTATAGTTATATGAAAAACAGCGATGCTATACTAAATCTACCTGTAACTTATTTCCCTAAGATTCATCAACCTGTAAGCAGATAAAGAATCACACTGGCAGCTTATCTCTAGACCAGATGGAAGAACGTTAGTGGTGAACAAAATTCTCCTGCCTTGTATTTCAGACGGTGTCTCACATTTTCTTGCAAACAAGTCTGCACCCTCCAACTGCCACTACCTTTGCTGTGGTCTCCCTCTGGGCACTGGCGCTGCCCTACTCATCTTCTTGCTTCCCGTTTGGGCCTCTACTAATGTACTGCTTCTTTCCTTGGTACCACAATCTCTGCAGTGAGCTGTTTGTTGTCACTCTGCCAAATGCTCCTGCTTGTAAACTAAAATCTTATTGCCAAATGAGAAAGGTGGTCTATGGGGAACTGAGAGAGAATTGTTCAATCCTCTGAGTTAATCTGTGTCTGAGTGGAGACAAAGCCATGCTATGAATCTTTTAGTGAAATAATGTTTAGCTTTTTAAACATATTGTCCTATGCCTTCATAGAATTTGTTAATTTAGCCAGTTGCCAACGAGTCAATTCTGACTCATGGTAACCCAATGTGCAGTAGAACTGTTCTCCATAGGGTTTTCAATAGCTGATTTTCTGGAAGTAGATTACCAGTCCTTTCTTCCAGGGTGCCTTTTGGTTAGCAGCCAAGCACATTAACCGTTTGCACCACCCAAGGACTCCCAAGCACTGGGATTTAGGATATATCAAATGGGTTAATATTCCACAAATGCATGGTCTTTATGAGCAAGCTGCCTGTGTGTAAATGAATTTAGCTCCTGTATTTGTTCTTAGCTTAGGATATTAACCCAGAGGTTCCTCAGCCACTACTCCTAGGCCTGTACCACCCTTTTCTAGAATACCTTTACTACTTAGACACAAGCTGGTATTCCTGTTCATAACTCATAATTATAACATGGAAAATATACAATGCTGCATGACTGACTGATAAAACAAAAAATATGTTTACTGTTTTTAGTGGCTTAAATTCTATTTAGACAAAATTCTCTTAAAAGCAGTTCTGAAGACATGTTAAAATGTACCTTTGTACATCTGTTATGCTTTCCTTGTCACAAGGAAATGTGGGTTTCCTCTGATTTGGAGATTGGTATTAACCTAGAAATTTCTTTAGTTTAAAGTGCTCTCTATAACTAGTGTCACTCAGTTAAACTGATATGGGCTCATGCTTTGGGCACAGGCTTGTCAGCAGACGTTCCTGAGTTTTAACGCCAGTTTAATGCAGATGCTTGTTGTGGTCTTAGACCATTAAGTTTCCCTTTTTGTGTCAGGTTGTATCTATGAAACTGGACTAATTCACCTTGCTTGGATTTTCTAAGGAATGGTTACTTCCTTGCCATGCATAGCTGAGAAGCAATTCAGAAGAACTGGTGTGCTCAACAATATCATCTCCTTGTGTTATGAAGTGGCACTTTTTAAGATTTAAAACAAACAAGTCTGAGGAGTTCCGGCAAAATGGCGCTCTAGGCAGAAGCACCACGCCGTCGCTCCACAGCAAAGATCTGAAAAACTAAGCCGAACAGAGAACACAACAATCCTGAAACCCTAAAGAACTCAGCCAAGCACCAAATGGAGTGAGAACACTGACAGAGAACGGAGAGTGAGGAGACATTCATGCAGAGGTCCCCTACCAGCTAACGCAGTGCGGATCCACCATCTTGGACTCTTATCAGAGACCAGCAAACAGGGGGTACAAGAAAGCAGCCTCACAGAGCGTCCAGTGGGAGACAAAACAGCCAGTAATTTGCGATATATGCTTTCCCATCCCCCACCCTTCTTCACACCAACTCGGCCTCCTCTGCTTCCCACAGCCACAATCTCTTGACCGGGAATCACCAGCTGCTTGGATTCCACACACCTGAACGGGCTGGCTCTCTGAGTGCCATTTGTTCACTGCTGGTGTTGCTTTTTTCCACTTCTTTTGATTTCTTCCTTACCTTTCACCACCACCCCCTCCTTTCACTCAAATACCTGGCTCTGTGTGCCATCTTTGCTTCTTCCTGAGGGGCTGCAGAGCTCCGGTAATTTGTGATATACGCTTTCCCACTCTCTACCCTTCTTCACCCACACTTGGCCCCCTCTGCTTCCCGCGGACACAGTCTCTGTCTGAGAAACACCAGCCCGCACTAGTTGGCTCTCTGAGTGCCATTTGTTGGCTGCTAGTGTTGCTTTTTCTTCTGCTTCTTTTGATTTCTTCCTTACCTCTCACCACCTCCCCCTCCTTTCGCTCAAATACCTGGCTCCATGCACCATCTTTGCTTCTTCCTGAGGGTCTGTGGAGCTTCGTTCAAGTCTGGAGCTGCTTCCCAGTCTGGGCTGCTGCGCTGGGAGGATCCTGGGGCTTTTGTTCGTTTGTTTGTTTTCTTTTCCTTTTCTTGAGTTGGGAGCCCTTTCTGGCCAGGCGGTGCTGCGTGGCAACGAGACTTTCCCCTCGGCTTGCACAGACGAGCAGAGGGAGCCCTGAGGACATTTCTTTTTTCTTTTTTCTGTTTTTTTGGGGGACTTTTTGTTCTTTTTTTTGGTTTGTTTTTTAATTTGTTTCGTTTTCTTTTCCCTCTTTTTCCCTTTCTTCATAGCTCAGTTTCTCATCTCTCTATAGCTTCCTTCTCTTTCTGACCCTGAATACCTGGCATTGTATACCTCTACGCCTTCTAGCCAAGCTGTACTGCAACACCTGAGAGCAACTTCCCCAGACCTCATACCTGCACTGGTGGGATCCCTGGGAACATTGCAGTTCTTTAAACTTCCCAACTTTTATTTATTCATTCTTTTCTTTTCTTCCTTATCCCCTTTCTGTTTTTCTCCATTTCATAGTCTTTCATCTCTCCACTCCAAAGGCAAGATCCTCTAGCATTCTTTTTTGTTCGTTTGTATGTTTTTGGCTCCTGTTCCTCTCGCCTCTCTCCCATATCCGTCTTAGCTCCACACATAACAATCTCCCCGCTGCATCCTGCCTACCTGCACTGTGTGCTTGACATAACACCACTAAGCAGCACAGGCACGGCCTACTAGAGCCTGCCCTGCACTGATTACTGACCCACTCTGGTGGCTGTAGTAAGTGCCAGAAACAACCCATCCCAATAACTCCTCTTGAGCTAGACCTGCCCTGCTGTACCATATCTGAGTGACCGACCCTGCCAATTGGAGAAGGAGGCGAAAAGTGCCCACAGACAAGCAAACAACAAAGAACACACAGTTCACCTGCTCAGACATAGTCAAATTTTAGAAAACAAGGGGAGATGAAACAAACAAATCTACAATCAATAAATGAGAAAAGTAACTACTGAATGTCCCAAAGACAGCAGACAATATCAAAACATTTACAAAAACAGGACAGGATGGTTCCAGTAGGCATCCAAAATAAAACACCAGATGATTCTCCTGTGGAAGAAAATGCACTAGAACTACCTGAGAGGGAATTCAAATCTTTAATACTCAGAATTCTCCAAGAGCTGAGGCAAAAAGTTGATAAACATGAGGAAAAACTAGACAAATTAATGGAAATAACAGACAAGAAATTGGAATAATTCAGGAAAATAATGCAGGAACAAAATGCCAAAATAAATTCACAACTAGAAATTATACAAAAACAACAATTAGAAATCCAAAAGATAAACAACAAGATTTCAGAAATGGACGGTGTCATAGAAGAGGTGAGAAGCAGATTTGAAATGGTGGAAGATAGGATCAGTGGAATTGAAGATAAACACTTGGATACAACACTGTTTGAGGAAAACTCAGAAAAAAGAACAAAGAAAAATGAAGAGACCCTGAGAATTATGTGGGATACAATCAAAAGCAAAAATTTTCGAGTGATTGGAATTCCAGAATGGGGAGAAAACAGAAAACACAGAAAGGATCATTGAAGAACTGCTGACAGAAAACATCCCCATTATCATGAAAGATGAAAAGGTGGCCATCCAAGAAGCTCAACAACCCAATATAGGAAAGACCCCAAAAGAAAATCACCAAGGCGTATCATAATCACACTAGCCAAAACCAAAGACAAACAAAGAATCCTGAGAGCAGCTCGTGAACACGAAGAAGTCACGTACAGAGGAGAAAGAGTAAGACTCAGCTCAGATTATTCGGCAGAAACCATGCAAGCAAGAAGGCAATGGGATGAACTATATAAAATCTTGAAAGAAAAAAATTGCCAGTGAAGAATAATATATCCTGCAAAACTCTTGTTCAAATTTGTTGGTGAAATTAGTTCATTTCCAGATGAACAGAAATTAAGGAACTATGTAAAAGTCAAACCAAACTTACAAGAATTATTAAAAGGAGTTCTTCGATCTGAGGTCAAACAGCTACAGCTCACAGGCAGAACCTAGGACACAGGATCATACCAGCCAGATACCAATCTAGGAAATGAACTCTCGAGGATTATCCAAAACCAAAAGAAATACAACAGGGAATCAGAGCAGTTAATCAGCAAATGACAACAACATCAAAACAATAAAAGAGGGAATAAACGGCATAGGTATAGAAGCTTCTAATGGAGAGGAAGGCAAGGCGATACTAAGTAATGGTAGACTGCTTCAAACTTAGAAAGTTAAGGGTAAAATTCATGGTAACCACAAAGAAAGTTAACAAACATACTCACACAAAAAAAGGAAAAACATAAAGTCCCAGCAAAAACAAAACCTACAAAAACGAAAGAAATGAAAAAAAAAAAAAATCCACAAACAAAATTAACTCAGCACAAAAGAGTAAGAAGAACAAAGAAAATGTCAGCATCACAAAAAAAAAGCACTACAAAATGACAGCAGCAAATTCACATCTATCAATAATTACACTGAATGTAAATGGACTCAATGCACACATAACGAGATGGGGAGTGACAGAATGGATAAGAAAACAGGATCCATCAATATGCTGTCTACCAGAGACACACCTTAGAAACAAAGATGTGAATTTATTAAAGTCAAAGGTTGGAAAAAAATATATCAAGCTAACAACTACCAAAAAAGAGCAGGAGTGGCAATTCTAATATCAGATAAAATAGACTTTAAAACAAGATCTACCATAAAGGACAAAGAAGGACACTATATAATGATTAAGGGGAGCATCCACAATGAACACATAAACATAATAAACATCTACGCACCCAATGACAGGGCTCTAAAATACATAAAACAAACTCTAACAACACTGAAAAGAGAAATTGACAGTTCCACAATAATAGTAGGAGACTTCAACACACCACCCTCAGTAAAGGACAGAACAGCTAAGAAGAAACTCAGCAAAGGTACAGAAGACCTAAAGGTCACAATCAGCCAACTTGACCTCATAGACATATATAGAACAATCCATCCAACTGCTGCAAAGTACACATTCTTTTCCAATGCACATGGAACGTTCTCCAGAATAGACCACATCTTAGGCCACAGAGCAATCCTCAACAAGATCCAAAACTTTGAGATAATTCAAAGTATCTTCTCTGACCACAATGATATCAAGGTAGAAATTAACAACAGAAAGAGCAAGGAAAAAAATCAATTACATTGAAACTGAATAATACCCTGCTTACACATCAGTGGGTAATAGAAGAAATCAGAGATGCAATAAAAAAATTCCTAGAATCCAATGAGAATGAAAACAGATCATACCAAAACCTTTGGGACACAGCAAAGGCAGTCCTCAGAGGACAATTTATAGCAATAGAAGCACATATCAAAAAAAGAAGAAAGGGACAAAATCAAAACATTAACTACAGAACTCACACAAATAGAAAGAGAACAGCAAAAAAAGCCCACAACCACCAGAAGAAAGGAAATAGTAAAGGTCAAAGCAGAAATAAATGAAATAGAGAACTGAAAAACAATAGAGAGAATCAACAAAACCAAAAGTTGGTTTTTTGAAAGAATCAACAAACCAGTGTCCAGACTGACAAAAGAAAAACAGGAGAGTACACAAATAACCCAAATAAGAAAAGAAATGGGGGACATTACAACAGACCCAACTGAAATAAAAAGGATTATAACAGAATATTATGAAAAACTATACTCCAACAAATTTGAAAACCAAGAGGAAATGGATAAATTTCTAGAAACACATGGCCTACCCAAACTACAGCAAAGTGATGCTGAAAATCTGAACAGACTCATAACAAGACAAGAGATTGAAAAGATAATAAAAAAAACTCCCAAACAAAAAAAACCCTGGCCCAGATGGCTTCACTGGAGAATTCTACAAAACATTTACAGAAGAGCTTGTACCAGTACTACTCAAGTTATTTCAGAGCATAGAAGAAGAAGCAACACTTCCAAATTCATTCTATGAAGCGAGCATAATGCGGATACCAAAACCAGGCAAAGATGTCACAAACAAAGAAAATTACAGACCAATACCTCTCATGAATATAGATGCAAAAATTCTGAACAAAATTCTAGCAATAGAATTCAGCATCATATCAAAAAAATAATACACCAGGACCAAGTAGGATTCATACCAGGTATGCAAGGATGGTTTAACATTAGAAAATAAATCAATGTAATCCACCACATAAATAAAAGGAAAGAAAAGAATCACATGATCATCTCAATTGATGCAGAAAAGGCATTTGACAAAGTCCAACATCCATTCCTGATAAAAACTCTCCAGAAAATAGGTATAGAAGGGAAATTTCTCAACATAATAAAGGGCATCTATGCAAAACCAACAGCCAACATCATTCTTAATGGAGAGAGGCTGAAAACATTCCCCTTGAAAACAGGAACAAGACAAGCATGCCCTTTATCACCACTCCTGTTTAACATTGTGCTGGAAGTTCTAGCTAGAGCAATAAGGCAAGAAAAAGAAATAAAGGGCATCCAAACTGGTAATGAAGAAGTTAAACTGTCCCTGTTTGCAGATGATATGATACTATACATAGAAAACCCTAAAGACTCCATGAGAAATCTACTCGAACTAATAGAAAGATTCAGCAGAGTAGCAGGATACAAGATAAACATTGAAAAATCGGTTGGATTCTTATACACCAATAAAGAGAACAATGAAAAGGAAATCAGGAAAACAATACCATTTTCGGTAGCCCCTAAAAAGATAAAATACTTAGGAATAAATCTGAGCAGGGACGTAAAAGACATAAACAAAGAAACCCGCAAAACACTACTACATGAAACCCAAAGGGATCTACATAAATGGAAAAACATACCATGCTGATGGATAGGCAGACTCAACATTTTGAAAATGAAAATTCTACCCAAAGCAAGTTACAAATACAACGCAATCCCGATCCAAATACCAACAACGTTCTTCAAAGAGATGGAAAAATTAATCATTAACTTTATATGGAAAGGGAGGAAGCCCCAAAGAAGTAAAGCACTACTGAAGAAGAAGAATAAAGTTGGAGGACTCACACTACCTGACTTCAGAACCTACTATACAGCTACAGTACTCAAAACAGCCTGGTACTGGTACAACGACAGATACATTGGCCAATGGAACAGAATTGAGAACCCAAATGTAAATCCATCCACCTACGGTCACCTGATCTTCGACAAGGGCCTAAAGTCCATCAAATGGGGAAAAGACAGTCTTTTTAACAAACGGTGCTGGCAAAACTGGATATCCATCTGCAGAAAAATGAAACAGGACCTTTACCTCACGCCGTATACAAAAACTACTTCAAAATGGATCAAAGACCTGAATATAAAGCCTAAAACTATAAAGTTCATAGAAGAAAAAATAGGACCAACACTTCAGGCCTTAATACACAGCATTAACAGGATACAAACCACAACCATCAACGCACAAACCCCAATCCATAAGCTAGATAACTGGGATCTTCTAAAAATCAATCACCTATGCTCTTCAAAAGGCTTCACCAAAAGCGTAAAAACAGAACCTACAGACTGGGAAAAAATTTTTGGACAGTACAAGTCAGACAAAGGCCTAATCTCCATAATCTACAAGAAAATCCAACACCTCTACAACAAAAAGACAAATAATCCTATTAAAAAATGGGCAAAGGAAACGAACAGACACTTCATCAAAGAAGACATCCAAATGGCCAACAGATACATGAGGAAATGCTCGCGATCACTAGCCATTAGAGAAATGCAAATTAAAACCACAATGAGATACCATCTCACCCTGGCATTACTGGCACGAATCAAAAACACTGGAAATAACAAATGTTGGAGAGGCTGCGGGGAGATTGGAACTTTTATGCACTGCTGGTGGGAATGCAAAATGATACAACCATTTTGGAAAATTATATGGTGCTTCCTCAGAAAGCTAGAAATAGACATACCATTCGATCCAGCAATCCCACTCCTAGGAATATATCCTAGAGAAATAAGAGTCGTCACTCAAACAGACATATGCGCACCTATGTTCATGACAACATTGTTCACAATAGCAAAACGATGGAAACAACCTCGATGCCCATCAACAGATGAATGGATAAACAAACTATGGTACATACACACAATGGAGTACTATGCAATTAGAAAGAACAATGAATCTGTGAAGCATCTCATAACATGGATGAAACTGGAGGACATTATGCTGAGTGAAATAAGTCAATCACAAAAGGACAAATATTGTATGAGACCTCTATTGTAAAAACCCATGAAAAAGTTCACACACAAGATGTAACAATCTTTGTTGGTTACCAGGGATGGGAGGGGTGGGGGAGAAATACTAAATAGGCAATAGATAAGTGTTACCTTAGGTGAAGGGTGACACAGTACACAATACAGGAGAAACTAGCACAACTTGGACAAGGAAAAGTAGTGGAAGCCCCACAGATACATCCAAACTCCCTGAGGGACTGAATTGCTGGGCGGAGAGCTATGGAGACCATGGTCTCGGGGAACATCTAGCTCAATTGGCATGACACAGCTTATGAAGACAATGCTCTACATTCTACCTTGGTGAGTACTGTCTGGGGTCTTAAAAGCCTGGGAGCGGCCATCTAAGATGCTCCACTGGTCTCATCCCTTCGGGAGCAAGGGAGAATGAAGAGAACAGGATACGAGGAAAAGATTACTCCAAAGGACTAACTGTGCACTGCTACCAAGGCCTCCACCGGACTGAGTCCAGTACAGCTAGATGGTGCCCGGCTATCACCACTGACTGCTCTGACCAGGATCACAACAGAGGGTTCTGGACAGAGCTGGAGAAGGATGTAGATTATAAATCTAACCCACAAAAAAAGACCAGATTTACTGGCCTAAAGGAGACTGGAGAAGCCCTGAGAGCATTGCCCCAGACACCCTTTTAGCTAAGTGGTGAAGTTACCTCAGAGGTTCACTGTTTGGCCTGGGAGTGGACAGACCCGTAAAACCAAATGAGACTAAAGAGGTACAGCAGTCCAGTGACAAGGGCCAGGAAGCAGAAGGGACAAGGAAGCTGGTGATAGGGAACCCAAGGTTGAGTAAGGATATTGTTGATGTGTTGTGACATTGTTAACCATTGTCATAGGGCAACATTTGCAGTAACTGTTAAATGAGAAACTGTTTAGTTCTATAAGCCTTCATCTTAAGTGAGAATAACAGCACAATTCAAAGAGTGTAGTCAATGTCACTGAACGTGCATGTTGAAGTTTTTGAAATAGTGTATCTTTGGCTAGGTGTATTTTCACCAAAAAAAAAAAAAAAAAAAAGGTTGAGAAGTTAGAGGGTTGACATGTTGTGGGGTTGTTAACCAATGTCATAAAACAATATGTGCACTACTGTTTCATGAGAAACTATTTGTTCTTTAAGCCTTCACCTGAAGTACAATTAAAAAAAAAAAAAGTCCAAGCTTGAATAGGTGATACCTCCCTTACCTATTTTGCCCACAATACGTGTGGCACTTCTGTGCTAAGAAAAATCATGTAGCTAGGCACAGACATCTAGTACCCAGATGGGGAACGATCTCTGCCTCTATGTGGAAGAGATCCCTTATACCCTTTTCAGATGAATCACTCCTATTAAGTGGACACTTTTTCTCTTAGAACAATTTATTATTATTTTTAACTATTATTTGACACAAAAGAATATTAAGTGTGAATATGTGTTATATGAGAAATAGCACAAGAAGGAAGTTATACAAATACTAGCAATTAACTCTATAGCTTGTATGCAAAACTCAGAGAGCCTTTGATACATAAAATATATCTCATTAAACATTTTCCAGGTTTTAAATATAGATTTCCAGATGCTCTGAAACTGCATATAGTAATAAATATCATGTCACCATTCTTCCCAAGGAGCTTATAATCACTTAGGAAAGAGAAGATACATACAACACAAGTAAAGAAAAAAAATTTACATATATATATATATATATACACCAAACAAACAAACAAAATAAATAAGTAAACTTGTTTTCGTTGAGCTGATTCCTACTCATAGCGGCCCTAGGATAGAGTAGAACTGCCCCATAAGGTTCTAAGGAGCAGCTGGTGAATTCGAACTTCTGACTTTTTGGTTAGCAGCCAACCTCTTAACCACTGTACCATGAGGGCTCACTCCCTCTCTTTATGGTTGCGGTTGTTATAGTGACTCTATAACAGCCTCATACGGTTTCCTAGGCTATCATCTTTACAGGAGCAGATTGCCAGGTCTTTTCTCCCAGGGAAGGGGCTAGTTTTAAAACGATTTTAAAGCCCTCAGACAGCTAATATGATTTTGAGAGATGAGGTAAGCAACTTTCCAACTTTCCAACAAGTAATTTTGGCAATGATACACAAGGAAGAAAAATACATCTGGAGACGTGCTGAAGAATGAATTGGATAAGGTTGAGTGTCTCCTGGACAAGCTGGCTGGCTGTCTAAAAAGTCTCACAAGGAACTGTATCCTTGGTGAATTTATTTGTGTTTCTGATGTGGATCTCAATAATGCAGGTACAGATATCCTGACACATGGAAAAATATAAATGTCTTTTAGGATAAATTCACATTTTCCAATCTCAGAGACTGTTAACAGAATGACAGTTTATTAATCCATAATGAGAAATATAAAATCTCATGAATGATATACACATATTAACATGAACCATACATTTTCTCCTCATAGTCTAACCTATGCGATGAGTCAAATTATATGAAAAGTTCCTTAATTAACAACGAATCATAGGAGTTAGGAGGCACTTTCATTACAGTGTCATTAGCAGCAAGCTAAGGGAGTAATGACTGAAGCAGTGGTCTATAATACTGAAGTCTTTGGCCAAGGCGTTCTGTCCATTGTTCAGTGGTTGGCAAAGAGTATTGTATGTCATTTATCCCTTTAACTCTTTTCTTTTTTTCTGAATGATATGTTCTCTTTTTCAATAAATCACTTCTGTCAAATTTTTTAAAGGTCTTGGATCTCTCTACTGCTTTCAGTAGATCTTGCCATCATCCATTTTATGCTGTGTTTATAGTTTGTCCTTCAGGAAAACAGGAATTCCTTTCTCTCCTCCCCATTTCAGAGTTATTGAAGAGTACATTGTACATTTTAAGCTTTGCACACATGACTTTTGAATGAAGATAAATTTATTAATGCTTTATTTTGCAGGTACTTGTTTTTAGTTGAGTCAGCTTCAACTCATGGCAAACTTACTTGTAACAACAGAATGAAACATTATCCATTCCTGCACCATCTTCATGATCCTTGGTGTGTTTGAGTCCATTGCTGGGGCTATTGCATCAATCTACGTCATTGAGGGTTTTCCTCATTTACATTGGCCCTCTACCAAACATGATGTCATTTTCTAGTGATTGGTCTTTCCTGATGACATTCAAAGTAAGAGAGTCGAAGCGTCACCATCTTCGCTTCTAAGGAATTTTATTGTTGTGTTTCTTCTAAGACTGATTGGTTTGTTGTTTTGGCAGTCCAAGATATATTCGATATTCTTTGCCAACACCACAATTCAAGTGCATGGATTCCTTTTCTGTCCTCCTTTTTTATTTACTCAACTTCTGCATGCATATGAGGCAATTGAAAAGATCATGGCTTGGATCGGAAGCACCTTAGTCACCAAAGTGATATCTTTGCTTTCTAAAATTTTAAAGAGATCTTTTGCAACAGGTTTGCTCAATGCAATCCGTCCTTTGATTTCTTGACTGCTGTTCTACAGACTTGCAGTTAAATCAATTTGACTTCACATTTTCTGATTTGTTCAGTCATACTCCGAACAAATTGCTGCCAAGATTCTCTGCTCTACATTAATTTCTAAATACTTAAAAAGATAGCAAAAGAGAACTGAAAAGATAAATGTAAAATGTTTATATACTTAAACTGGTATAAAACATTAATTCTACTTATATTTTTAACATATTAAGTATATGCAAGACTTAATTAGGAGGCTGCCTGACAGAATGGTAGAAGTTAATTAGGTAAGACCCAATAGGCTTACTCCTAAAAACCTCAGGAAGCTGGACAGTTGTATCTCTTTCATTTGGTGAGACTATAAAGTGATTAATTTTTATTTGTTTTTTTTGGCCCTGGTTGCTCAGTGGTTAAGAACTATGGCAAGCTATGGTGGCTAACCAAAAGTTTTGCAGTTAGAATCCACCAGCTGCTCCTTGAAAACCCTATGGGGCAGTTCTACTCTATCCTATAGGGTCGCTATGAGTTAGAATCAGTTTGATGGAACGGGTTTGGCTTGACTTTTAATCACCTATTATTTCCTCTTGGTGCTTTCTTCCATTTACAGAGCCATCAACTGCTCTCAACCAGAGAATTTCTATCTAATACTTCTAATTCACCCCAAATCAATAGCCATATGGCTCATACTTCCATCCATCATAGTACTATCACATACTGAGTGCCCCATTACCTACTACGTGCCAAACGTTACACAGAACCCTATGAAAACCGTATTTAACAATTTCAACCAAGTTACAAGGTTGGTATTATGAACAAATGTGTCAAACGCGATCCATGATTAGGGCTTCTGCTCTTATTTCACATTGTCTCATGATTTGTTCTCTTATTTCATTTGGTCCATTTTTCAGATATTATCTCCACAGAGAGAATTGTTCTTACATCACAATTAAATTCATTTCCCTCCCGTCTTAGCCATCTAGTGCTGCTATAACATAAATACCACAAGTGGATGGCTTCAACAAACAGAAGGTTATTCTCTAACAGTCTAGTAGGCTAGAAGTCCAAATTCTGGGTGTCAGCTCCAGAGGAAGTCTTTCGCTCTCTGTAGGCTCTGGAGGAAGGTCCTTGTCATCAATCTTTCCCTAATCTAGGAGTTTATCTGCACAGGAACCACAGGTCCAAAGGATGTGCTCTGCTCCCGGTGCTGTTTTCTTGTTGGTATGTGGTCCCTATGTCTCTCTGCTTGCTTCTCTCTTTTATATCTCAAAAGAGATTGGTTTAAGACACAATCTAATCCTGTAGATTGAGTTTTGCCTCGTTAACATAACTGCCACCAATCTCATCTCATTAACATCATAGAGATAAGATTTACAACACATAGGAAAATCACATCAGATGACAAAATGGTGGGCAATCACACAATACTGGGAATCATGGACTAACCAAATTGATACACATATTTTTGGGAGACACAATTCAATCCATGACACCTCCTCACTTCCTAACACTCTCTTTATCTTTGACCAGGTGTATTTTGTTCTTTATAACACTTATCACTATCTGAAATTTTGTATATATATATATATATGTATGTATATATATATATATATGTTTTAAAGAACAGAAATTTATTGGCTCACCGTTCTGGAGGCTAAAAGTACAAATCATGGTCTCCACCATATGAATTCTTTCCCCGTAGGTAGTATCAGGCTTTCCTTGGTTCCTTAGTTTGTAGATAATCCTCACATAGCATCTGTCTCCTCCCACTCCTGTGTGTGTATCACTATGTCTAATCTGCTCCATTTATAAATCAGAAATGATTAAATTTATAACCCATCCTACTTTGGTATGATCTGATTAACATCAAGAAGAAAACCCCATTTCCAAACAGAATTACAACCAAAGCTATACGGATTAAGATCCCAACATACATTTAAGGGGAATACAATTTACTGCATAACAGATATAAAATGTTGTTTGTTACAATCCAGTCTGTTTCAATTCATGGTAACCTTATGTATAACAGAATGAAACATTGCCTGATCCTGCACCATCTTTATGATTATTGACATGTTCAAGCCCATTATTGCAGCTATGATGTCAATCCATCTCATTCTGAGTTTCACTTGTTTTCATTGGCTCTCTACTTTATAAAACATGATGTTCTTTTCTAGAGATCAGTCTTTCCTGAAGACATGTACAAAGTGAATGAGTCTAAGTCTTGCCATCCTTATTTCTAAGTAACATTCTGGTTGTATTTAGTTTTAACACAAATTAGTTCTTTCTTTTGGCAGTCCATTGTATATTCAGTATTTTTCACCAACACAAAATTTCAAACTCATCATTCTTCTTTCATCATCTTCCTTTTTTATTTTCCAGTTTCACATGCATATAAGGCAGTTGAAAAGAATACTGGCAGAAAACAAGCCTCCAGATATATATCAAACATTATATATTATATAAAATTAATGTCATATATACGTGTATATATATAGATACATATGTGTGTGTATGTCTATGTCTGTGTGTGTTTGTGTATTTTTTATCTACTCAAACTCCCTTCAAGAATATAAGCTCTTTGATGGCAGACATGTTCAGTCTGTTTTGGTCTCCAATATGCCACCATCTCCAGCATCAGACCAGGACTGGCGCGTAAGTTTCAATAAGCATTTGTTGAATAAAAACAATGAAGTAATAATACACTAATTAAAGTTCAAAGAAGTTAGGTAGACCAGGCTAATAACTTCAACATTTTCTCAGTTATCATGTTGTTTACTGGTCCTGTTGTAATGATTTTTGTTTTCGTTATGTTGAGGTGCATTTTATTGAAGACTGAAGTCTTTGATCTACGTGAGTAAGTGCTTCAAGTCCTCTTCACTTTCAGCAAGCATGGTTGTGTTATCTGCATAGCGTAGGTTGTTTAAAGTATTCCTCCAATCCTGATGCTGAGTTCTTCTCCATATATCCTGGCTTCTTAGATTATATGCTCAGAATACAGATTGAATAAGTATGGTGAAAGGATACAAACCTGATGCACACATTTCCTGACTTTTAACCATGCAGTTGTATTCAAACTACCACCTCTTGATCTGTGTAGAGGCTCCACATGAACATAATCAAGTGTTCTGGAATTCCCATCCTTCGAAACGTTATCCATAATTTGTTATGATTTATTATGATCCACACATTCAAATGCTTTTGCATGGTCAATAAAACACAGGTAAACATCTTTCTGGTATTCTCTGCTTTCAGCCAGCATGCATCTGACATCAGCAATGATATTCCTTGTTCCAAGTCCTCTTCTGAATCCAGCTTGAATTTCTAGCAGTTCCCTGTTGACGTACTGCTGCAAACTGTTTTTGAATTATTTTCAGCAAAATTTTACCTGCATGTGATATTAATGATATTGTTCAGTCATTGCTACTACTACTAATAATAATAATTGGAAAAAAAATAACAAGTTGGTAAAATATTTGAGTGATTTCTTTGAGCCTAGGCATTGTCAGAAATGCTCTTTCTTCTCACCCATCCCCACTCTTTCTCTCTTGCTCTCAATCTCTCCCTTAATTGAATCTGCCCAATATTCCTATAAGCATACATATGTATCTATATACCTATATGTATATATATATGAAAATTGAAGGACAACTTTAAAATTTCCCAAAATCCATAGCTACTTAGTGGTGGACAGGAATTGAACAACTGAGACAGAACCCCTACAGTGCTGTATTCTTTACCTGGCTTTCTTCCCTACAGTGTTGTATTGCAAAATTGTTTCCTTTGCTGGGCTCCCCCTCCTCAGCTTTGCATTTGAATCCTGCTTTTGCTTGGAAGTTATATGTAAACCCATCATGCCTGCATAGTATGATTAAGAATGTTGCAGACATAACTTGTATGAACTTCCTACTTGTAAATCCCTTTAAAAGTAATTTACCTTGCAAGCAGTCTTGGCATCAGTAACCTTCTACTGACTGAATTTCCTTGTACAATGAAATAAAGGTGACTTTCTTGTTCTCTCACCTCAGTTTCTCGTTTATTGACTGATACGAGTCATACCAAGTGAGAACATGGGGTTTCCACTGGGCACCATTTTTGGCAAGCCAGCCAGAAACCACCTGTCCGGTTCTTGAGGTGGATTGGAAAGCAGAAGAATTCCGATTTCTGGAGCTACCAGATTTTTCCTAGAGTCCTTGGAGCAGCATTAAAAGGTGATTCCCCCCCCCGGGACCCAAATGACGGCCCTGTGAGGGCCATGAAATGCACCAGGATTGTTTGATAAGTGGCTAGGTAAGACCTTAGAAGAGTCCCAAAAAGCAGGAGAAATTGACTGTTGAGGACATTGGGAATCTGAGGTTATTTGGTAATTAGCAGGGTAATTCCTAGGTAAGGCCTTAGAAGACTCTCTAGAAGAAGGAGAAATTGACCCTTGAGGTCATTAGGAATCTCAGGTTATTTGGTAATTAACAGGGTAATTCCTTGGTAAGGCCTTAGAAGAGTCCCAAGAAGTGAAGTGGGAGGCATTGACCACTGAGCGCATAAAAGGCTCAGGTACCTGTTAAGCTGGTACACCAGATTAGGCTGTGTGAGTGTGTGTGTGTATCTAGAGAATGGAGAATGTTCAAGGGATCTCAAAATGCGGCCCGCTGAGATGCATCCTTAAGAACTGAGAACAGAGACTCAGACAGACATGGCTCTGGCAGCATGCCTGCCCCTTTCCTACTTTTGCCTCTTTAAATATATGCTGAATGTCTTAGTCATCTAGTGCTGCTATAACAGAAATACCACAAGTGGGTGGCTTTAACAAAGAGAAGTTTATTCTCTCACAGTCCAGTAGGCTACAGGTCCGAATTCAGGGCATCAGCTCCAAGGAAATGCTTTCTCTGTCAGTTCTGGAGGAAGGTCTGTGTCATCAAATCTTCCCTTGGTCTGGGAGCTTTTCTGCACAGGAACCTCAGGGCCAAAGAATGTGCTGTGCTCCAAGCACTGCCTTCTTGGTGGTATGAGGTTCCCATGTGTCTCTGCTCACTTCTCTCTTTTATATCTCAAAAGAGATTGGCTTAAGACACTATCCAATCTTGTATACCTCATCAGTATAACTGCCACTAATCCATCTTATTAGATCATAGTGATTGAATTTACAACACATCAGATCACAAAATGGTACACAATTATACAATACCTGGAATCATGGCCCAGCCAAATTGACAAATATTTTTGGGGGACACAATTCAATCCATGATACTCCACCTTTTCACCTCCAAAAATTCATGTCCTTGCAACATGCAAAACACATTCATCTCATCATATCATAGCAAAAGTCTTAACTCCAAGTCCAAAACCCAAAAATTCCTTTTCATCTGTGAAATCTAGAATACAAATTATCTGCTTCCAAAGGTACAATGGCAGAACAGGCACAAGCTAAACATTTCCATTACAAATGGGAGAAACTGGAGGAGAAGAAGGGATAACAGGCACCAAGCAAGTCAGCAGAACACATTATATTAGCCTTCAAGGCTTTGAAAATAATCTTCTGTTCTCTGAGACAATATACACAATAGCCCTGCCCTCCAGACTTTAGGTATTGGCTAGTCTCTGGATTCTGAGTGGAGGCCCCTCAGCCCTGGGCTTCAGCTCTGCCTTCCAGGCCCACTGGGATGGCAACTCTGCTCCCTTCTCTCTAGGTGCACCATTCTCCTAGTCCATCGGAGTGACAACTCCACTCTTAGAAACACCAAAGGCCATGGATCCACCCTTTGAAACCCCTGAGGCCATGGCCATACCTTTTGGGACTGAGGCAGCTTGGCTTCTTGTGTTCCTTGTCTCTTCAGCTTCTGCTTCCTGTGTCTTCTAGGCCCTCAGGTCTCACACCCACATCTGCTCTGCTGGGGCAAGTGTTCCAAAGTTCAGTACCTCCACCAATAAGTGCCCGGAGGCACCCCACTCCACCAGGAAGCCTTCTATGCACAGGCACTCAGCTCTCTCACTCCATGGGTTGTCTCCAGTGTCATCTTGCACTGGCCTCCTGGTTCTTCTGCTGCTGGTTCTCTGCCACTGCAAGTTCTCTGATGCTGGTCCTCTGCAGCTGCCGCTCTTCTATCCATTCACAGTTTCAAAACTGCTTCCACATTTTAGGTATCTGTTAGAGCAGCACCCCACTCCTGGTATGAAATTCTGTCTTCATCATCTAGTGCTGCTGTAACAGAAATACCACAAGTTGATGGCTTTAACAAAGAGAAGTTTATTCTCTCATAGTCCAGTAGGCTACAATTCCAAATTCAGGGCATCAGCTCCAAGGAAATGCTTTCTCTGTGGGTTCAGGAGGAAGGTCCGCGTCATCAAATCTTCCCTTGGTCTGGGAGCTTCTGTGCACAGGAACCTCATGGCCAAAGGATGTGCTGTGCTCCCAGAACTGCCTTCTTGGTGGTATGAGGTTCCCATGTGTCTCTGCTCACTTCTCTCTTTTATATCTCAAAAGAGATTGTCTAAAGACATTATCCAATCTTATATACCGCATCAGTATAACTGCTGCTAATCCATCTTATTAGATCATAAATTTACAACACATCATATTACAAAATGGTACACGACTATACAATACTGGGAATCATGGCCCAGCCAAGTTGACAGATATTTTTGGGGGACACAATTCAATCCATTACACTGAATAAAATCTTTCTTTTTGCTTTACTAAACTTTGTGGTGTTTTAACCATACAGAAGTTAGTTGCTGCAGGGATTCTAAAACCATGAATCCAGTTGACCTCGAGGAGACCTGGACTGTGGAGCAGAAGCTAGCAGAAAGAGAGATCCTATCTTCTACACCCACGCATTCACACTCCACGTCCCTTCGTTACCGACGGGATGAGTGCTCTTGGAAAATGAGCCTTTGCTTATTTTTTTTGTTCTTTTTCTCATGTTTTATTAAGTTTTGTTTGGCATATTTGTTTCAAAAACCAGTTGTTTGATTAAGGAGAATCTTTCTTAGATTTTTGCTTGATCATTTGTTTAAGACTGATATCTAGTAACTCTTGGTGAACTGCAGTGTAGGTATGGATTCGGACATTTGAAACATTAAAGAGATAATTCTATTTTTAAAGAGCACTGAGCCACTACAAGCCACAAAAATTTGAGCACGGGTTGACCAGTAAAAGCCATTAGGGTGGTCACCAGTGCTCATCATGAGCGTTAAAGACTCCTGTGAAAGGATAAGGTGGTCATGAGACAGGCTAGAGCACTAGGCTGTCTGCCACCCACAAGAAAATGTTCACGCAATGAAGGTACACATTGGTTTAAGTGAAACACTGTCCAAAACCTGTGGCGATCCTCATTAGGTTTCTTTTTGTGGCTCAGAGAAAACCAGGAAAATAATGCTTGGTTTTGCCAAATTCGCAGGGAGAGGTGGTAGCTCCATACCTGTTTTATGATAGAGCTTCTCAATAAAGAATCACAATAGCATTCCTCCATCTCATGCTCTGGCAAGTTAATAAGTTTTGTCTAAAATATGTTATTTCTGTTGAATTGAGTTGATCTTACCAATAATTGCTGTATACACTTTAAGAAACTAGACTCCTTGTTTTGTGTGGTATTTTTTGTGAGTTTATGTGATCTTTCTGTTTTGTTCTGTTCTGAGAGCTTGCTTCTGGTCTAGAGCGTTGTGTCTAAGTTTCTGTCTTGTATTAGGTTGAAGGCTATGGCTGAGAATTGCTGTTTTTTGTAAGGCTGTATTAGAACCTCAGTTCTTTCCTCATCCAAGAAAAACTGTGTCTTGTGTCTGTCTTAGGATTTAGATTTTTAGTAGCTATATTGAAAAAATTTATGTTTAAGTCAATCATAAAAACAAGGCTTTTCTAAGTAACTTAAGTGAGACATTGGATGAAAGGTGCTTTATTTAAAGAAAAAGGGTAATTTTCTCTTAAAGTAAAACTAACAGTTTCAGAGTATGAAAAAGGAGGCAAGCCTAGAAAAAAAAATTGCTAAAGGGCTTTGGTGTTTACTGGTTAGAGAAAGGTTGTGATAAAGAGAAAGCAAAACTACTCTCCAAGAAAATAATAAAAGCAAAAGAAATTAGTCATCTTTTGCCTTTCAAAATGCCTAGATCAATTTAGACATATGTAAATGAATCAGAATGGCCTAATCTTGTCTTCTACCATGAGTCAAAAAATCGAGAGGGTGGGACATCAGGGTTCCCCAGCCCCCAGTCTCCATCTCAAACAGAAATCACAATGAGACACACCTGACATGGCCTGGGAAAATGTTTCCAACCCTACCCAGACACTTAAGTTATATCCATATCAATGAATTGGTCAGTTGATTTCCAAAACCAGTTGATAAAATCTTTAAGGGCTAAAATTAGATTGAGAAAATATGAGGAATAGTAAAAGTTGAATGAAAACTTAGAATGTTTAAACAGATTTCCTTTCAACAATAGTTATGTTTTATGGTATACGGGCTTAAAATAATCTCTAAGACCTTTCAGGTAACTTACTGATGTTAAATTGAGTTAATAGATATTTGTCATAGTTTAAGCTTATATACTTTTGTTTTTTATGCCACAAGATCAAGGATATATATGTATGTATATTTGGGTTGGCTAATTGGTGCGTTCATTTTTGCCATTTAAAGGGATGCACTATGAGAGGTACGAAACAAAGACAATGTTTAAGAGGTTTATTAAAAAGAAATTCATTTGATATGATCAGAAGTTTTATCTGTCTGAAGTTTAATGGTTTAATTTATGAGATTTTTCGGAACTTTAACGTTCAATAAAATATAAAACAAAGAATTGAGTTTCTTGCTGTTAAAATAACAAAATTTTCTTTGATTTCTTATTTGAAAGGTTAATTTATTCTTTGTGTAATCTGCCTTGAAGGCAGAGGTTTGGCCTCTGGTTAGAATAAGATTCCTGAGCCAAAAACCAAACCGCATGACTTTTAGGAAAAAAAAAAAAGCCAAGGTTTTTACTTCAAAACTTTTGGTTAAATAACTTAAGTATTATTTCACAGTGACCTATATAATAAACTCCTGACAACTCTGAAACTTCATGGAAAGCCACAAAAAAAAAAAAAAAAAAAAAAATTTATAAAGGAAAAGTGCTAAAAAGTTTTATTTAATAAATTACATGGAAAGTGTTGTCAAAATCAAGAAAAACACCTGATTCTCTTTGGGTTAAGATTTATATGTTAGTATTTCCTCTTGTGTCTTTGCATAATATTAGACAACAAATGCATAATATTATGTCATAATTTTATTATTATTTCTAATTGCTAACTTTATCAAAGCCAATGGTTTCATTGGGAATTCCCATCATTTATCTATGAAGTTTTCTTTTATTACTATTCAGGTATTTAAAGATTTGATAATCTTGGTATATCCTGGTATTATGTCTCAAGATTATTATGTATTATATCTCAAGATCTTTAAAAATGCAGGTAATGGTTATACAGAGAGACATTTTTATCTAAATTTTTTAAACTGATTTTATTTGGCCTTTAAGACAATCTAAAAAAAAAAAAGAAAATTTTAGGGAGACAATCACATAAATGTCATAAAAGCCACTCTTTTTCTTTTAATATTTAGTAAACAGTCATCTATAAACCGACAAGAGGTCAGTAGCCACAATGAAAGGACTAGGTCCAATGTTTGCCCATCCCCTAAAATATGCCAAACAATTCGGAGCCAGGCTATAGTTCGAAATGGAGACTGGTCTTGAATGACCAATGTCCAAAAAGAAATGGAGGAGTGAGAGAGAACCACCATAGTGCTGTATTCTTTACCTGGAGTCCTCCCCTACAGTGTTGTATTGCAAAATTGTTTCCTTTGCTGGGCTCTCCCACCCTCAGCTTTGCATTTGTATCCTGCTTTTGCTTGGAGGTTATATGTAAACCCCATTGCACCTGTGTAGTATGATTAAGAATGTTGCTGACATAACTTGTAAGAACTTCCTACTTGTAAACCCCTTTAAAAGTAACTTACCCACCCACTCTTGGTGAGCAGTCTTGGCAGCAGTAAGCTCCGACTCACTCCATTTCCTTATACAATGAAGTAAAGGTGGCTTTCTTGTTCTCCCACCTTGATCTCTAGTTTATTGGCCAATACAAATCATGCTGAGTTTTCTACCCAGTAACACAATGATCATCTGATTCAAGAGCCTGAGCTATGGCACTATGCCAAGGCATTTGTCACAGCCAGAAATGTTTCCTCATTTTATACAAATCCATGCTGTTTATCTCTTAGAGGATCTGTTTAATTTTCTACTTACATGAAGGATTGTGTGAGAGAGAGAGAGTTTTGAGAGTGTTTCTTTTTTCCTTAAGTTAAAGGAAATAACTCTAGAAGTCTATAGAGTATAATATTATTATTTTCATTAAAGATGATATCTTGGTGTCTTATTAAATTACCTCTGTAGCCCAAATAATAGCCACCCTATATTGATATCCAGTCTAGTAATTTTGTGATTAAACTCCTTTGGATTGAGTCTAAAATAGACTTTGCTCATTTCAAAATTTCAGGTTTCTAATATGATATAATTTTATTTTCCAATAACTCCAATTATTGTTATGAAGATAAATGTCTTTAATTGTCATTTTGTATCTTCATGGCAAAGGATCTAGTTCTTCTCTGGATGGGTCGACTTTCCCATAAGGAATTTGAGCAAAGACCTTATTACCCTGATACAAATCTGCTTAAACATGTAGGTGTTTATTATATAAAAGCATAAATTATTTTAATGATATATTTGTGTCCTTTATTTTATGACAGGTGTTCTGTGATGACCCAGACCATAGAAATGTCATCCTTTATTCAAAGCCTGATTACCAACAGCTTGATTTCCTTTTAATATCTTGCAGTATTCCACAATAGGGCAGATGTAATAGAAGGTTGATTTTTGGATATCTCTTTGTACAAAAATTAACATTTAAAACTGTTTTCATAATTATTGTACTTAGAATGAACCTGCTTCTTTAGGAATTTTATTTTTTCCTCAAAAAAAGATTGTCATTTTGTTATTAGAGAGAAGTAGTGTGCTATAATGGCTTTCTTGGGGGACACATATTTGCATGAGGGCTTAAGAGAACAAATCCATTATACCTGACAAATAGATTAACTTTGAAGCTTTTATGCAAGTATATGTTGTATAAAATATTCTACTTGTATAAAAGAAAAAAAGATGAAAATATTAGAGAAATTGATTTTTATTTTAACTTTCTTTGTTTGAATGTTATTTTAGTTGACAAAATTTACCACTTAAACCATACTTTCTTTGAAATTTTTTAGTTTCATGGTTTAATTTCTTTTGTCTGCAAGTAGAATGATTTTTAGCTGTTAACTAATCAATTCAGTTAAAAAAAAGAAAATGTATTGAGTACCTAGCATGTGCAAGGCACAAAAAGAAAATTATTTCTATAACTAGGGTTGATGATACAGCAAAGAAAATAAACACATACAGATAGGAGATCTTAGTTAATACGGTAAACTGAACTGAGGTAGATTCACCTCTAAGCAAACAGAACTTGAAGCCTAAGGTGTATATAGGTGTCATTTCCAAATTGCCACTATACTCATGGGATTGACACTTCAATCAAAACAAAAACAAAACAAAAAAAGTCTAGAACCAGTAAAACAAGTGGGGTTCCAGGAGAGTTAAACATAAATTTTCCCCCACAAAATACCTGTATAACCGAGGGTCTATGGAATGAAACTCAGTGAAATAAATAACTTCTGAGGAAAAGGATTAATATTATAAAACAATAGAGGAAAAAAAAAATCATGAGAGAGAGAGACCTCATGGATACAACAAAATGGAAAATAGATTTTAAAATAAGTCTGTTAAAATAAAAAAAAAGTGATAAAGCAAAAACAGGATATTCTGAAAAGACAACAGATAGATTTGAAAGCAAAAAAACTTAGAAATGAAAAATATAGTCATTTAATATAGTCATATTAGATGGGCAAAACAGTGAACTAGCAAAACTAAATGAAGAATTAGGATCCCTGAAAATCTGAGGAAATTACCAGAATACAACACAGGAATATAAGGAATCTACAAAAGGAAGTTCCGAACTACATTTAACAGTAGTTCCAGAAGGAGAAACAAAATAGAAAAGTGGAACAACTGAAAAATACAATGTCTGAAATCATTTTACAACAGAGAAAAGACAAACTTTCAGATGGAAAAATTACCTCTAATCCAAGTCAGGAGAAATGAACATAAAAACTAAATTCATGCCTGAATGTGTTGTAGTAAAAATTGAGGATATCAAAACTAATTATAATTAAAAAAAAAAAAAAATTACAAGGATAAAAATACAGAGTCCCTAAAAAGGAGAGACTGTGATTAACTACAGGTTTATCAGGAATAACAGAGGAGAGAAGTGTCTGGATTGTATACACCTACTCCTCACTTTTCAACTGTCTCATTATGGAGTATTTTGCATTTACAATAGTAAAAAACCTGCTACCCAACTATTTTCCACGTTAAGGATGTATTTCCGGCAGTAGTAACCAACTCGGAGGTGCCAGGTGAGAGTAACGCTGGCTGCAGTGGCATCACTAGGGTTGGTGTCACCTAGTGCGGTAACTCATGCGGTCACCCCCCAGCCCCCATGGGCCTCCTTCTGTACCAGCCCCAGCCCACACGGAGGAAGTGGCCTGAGCTCTTGTAATTTACCTTCTGGTGGCAGTTGCAGGTGTCAAGCTCCCAGGGGCTTGTTGTGGCTCCCGGCTCCAGGTGGCAGGGGGCAGGCGGGTGAGAAAGGAGGGTGGCCAGCCCCTCTGGGAATGGAGCAGCTACACAGGAACAACCCTGGCCCCCAGCTCAGGGTTCCAGTGCAATTCCAGCCTGGTCGTTTGCCGGTTGCACGTGGGTCTCCCCAGCGCAGTTGACCCGCCTAGCTCCGAAGAGCTATGCTCTGACACCTGCCCCAGCTCTCCAGCTAGCTTGCTACCTGGTGCACCAGAGAGCAGAGGGAAGAGGAAACCGAGGGAATAGAAGGAAGGAGGAAGAGACAGTCGGGAAGAAGTCTGTGGCAAGGGGAGAGAAGGAGGAGAACTGGAACAAAAAAGAGGTAGCATTTGGAGTGGACCTGTATAAAGCCGATTTTCACATAACAGACTTGATCTTTGGAAACTAACCCTGTCAAGAAGTGAGGAGTCCGGGTAATGAGTAAACCCAGAACTCTATAATGTACTAAGCTTTCATTGAAAGGAAGGGTAAATTTTCCGATTTATATATTCTAAGAGAATTTATTACTCACAAATCCTTACTGAATAAATCACAAAGGGATGTCCATCAGCAAGAAGAAAATTAAAGACAAAATGAGATATTGATGCACAAAAAGCGAGGGTAAAAAAATAAGTAAAATATCTGGTAAATCTAGTTTTGATTATTTTTAATAGTTATTATTTTTATTTTTATTGTTACTTTATTATTTATTTTTTATTGATTATTTTATTAGTGTGAAAGTAAGGATATCTAAAAAGCGCTGCCATGGAGAATACAGAAGGAGTGTCTACAATCATCTTATTAGAGGAAAGGAATAGACATATTAGGTAATTTTAAATATCATTCAGTTAAATATGCATATGAAAATGTTTATATTCAATCAAATAAACAGAAAAAAGTATATAACTTTGAAACTAATGAAAGACACACACATAGAAAAGAAAACAGAAATAATCAAATACAAGAAAAGGATTCTGAAAAATTACGCAAAAGAACATAAGGAAATTTATGTATTTTTTTTACATTTTACTATGTAAAATGATGATGTTAAGTAAAAGTGTACTTGTAATTACAATGAATGGAATGGATTAATACAGCTCCTTATATTGGAAACTGGATTGATATATGAGTGTGATATATAGTACACCTGTTTTTATGTAACAGGCTAAGTGCATGAGAGAGAAGACAACATGGAATGAGTTCATCTAGGAGGTGGGGTATTATCCTAGTTTTTAAAAGAAGGGCATAATACATCTGTGTCAGATTTGGGGTTCCTGTGTTAAATAGATACTCTAGTCACTATACACTAAAGCGACAGCATCCTAGAATAGAAAAGTGCAAAACATATAAACAGGAGTCCTTTTGTGGAAGATTTCACGTTGGAAGACTGCAATCAGTGGTAGCAACAAGCTGGAATCTGTAGTCAAGTGGACCTGAATTTATATACTAAATAAATATGGAAACTTAGAGATACTTAACCTCTCAAGTCTACAACCCTTTAATATTGAAAATGAGAAAAAATGATACATACTTTACAGATGTATTTTGAGTATTAAGTCAGGTACTGATAGATGCATGGGCGTCAAGTTGTAATACTGAAGGATTCTATGGGGACAATATTAAACGACACAGGAAGGATCAAAAGAAGATGGAAGGCATACGCAGAGTCACTATACCAAAAAGAATTGGTCAAACTTCAACCATTTCAGGAGGTAACATATGATCAGGAACTGACGGTACTGAAAGAAGTCTAAGCTGCACTGAAGGCACGGGTGAACAACAAGGGTCTGGGAATTGACAGAATACCAGTTGAGATGTTTCAACAAATAGATGCAGTGCTGGAAGTGCTCACTTGTCTATGCCAAGAAATTTGGAAGACAGCTACCTGGCCAACCAACTGGAAGGAACCCATATTTATGCCTATTCCCAAGAAAGGTGATTCAATCGAATGTGGAAATTATCAAACAATATCATTAATATCACATGCAAGTAAAATTTTGCCGAAGATCATTCAAAAGTGGTTGCAGCAGTACATCGACAGGGAACTACCAGAAATTCAAGCCAGATTTAGAAGAGGACGTGGAACCAGGGATATCATTGCTGATGTCAGATGGACCCTGGCTGAAAGCAGAGAATACCAGAAAGATGTTTACCTGTGTTTTACTGACTACGCTAAGGCATTCAGCTGTGTGGATCATAACAAATTATGGATAACATTGGGAAGAATGGGAATTCTGTAACACTTAATTATGCTCATGACGAATCTGTACATAGACCAAGAGGCAGTTGTTTGAACAGAACAAGGGGATACTGCATGGTTTAAAGTCAGGAAAGGTGTACTTCAGGGTTACATCATTTCACCATACCTTTTCAATCTGTATGCTGAGCAAATAATCTGAGAAGCTGGGCTATATAAAGAAGAATGGGGCATCAGGATTAGAGTAACACTCATTAATAACCTGCAATATGCAGATGACACAACCTTGCTTGCTGAAAGTGAAGAGGACTTGAAGCACTTACTGGTGAAGATCAAAGACCACAGCCTTCAATATAGATTACACCTCAGCATAAAGAAAACAAAAATCCTCACAACTGAACCCATAAGCAACATCATGATAAATGGAGAAAAGAAAAGGTTGTCAAGGATTTCACTTTACTTGGATAAACAATCAACACTCATGGAAGCAGCAGTCAACAAATCAGACAACGCATTGCGTTGGGCAAATCTGCTGCAAGAGATCTCTTTAAAGTGTTGAAAAGCAAAGATGTCACCTTGAGGTCTAAGGTGCCCCTAACCCAAGCTATGGTGTTTTCAATCACCTCATATACATGAAAAAGGTGAACAAAGAATAAGGAAGACGGAAGAAAAATTGTCGCCTTTGAATTGTGGTGTTGGTGAAGAATATTGAATATACCACGGACTGCCAAAAGAAGTACAGCCAGAATGCTCCTTAGAAGCAAGGTTGTTGAGACTTCCACTCACATACTTTGGGCGTGTTACCAGGATGGAGCAGCCCCTGGAGAAGGACATCATGCTTGGTAAAGTACAGGGTCATCTAAAAAGAGGATGACCCTCAACAAGATGGATTGACACAACGGCTGCAATAATGGGCTCAAGCATAGCAATGACTGTGAGGATGGCGCAGGACCGGGCAGTGTTTCATTCTGTTGTGCCTAGGGTCGCTATGTGTCAGAACTGACTCCATGGCACCTAACAACAACAAAGTTAGGTAACCTGAAGAGTTTCGCTTAGTATCCATAAATTAATAGGATCATGGAAAATGTTATCATATTTTTAAAAAGATTATTTTATTGTAGAAAAATACGTACAATATCCACTTTAACCATTTTTAAGTAGACAATTCAATGGCATTAATTACATTCACAGTGTTGTGAACCATCCTCACCATCTATTCCCAAAATTTTTCCATCACTGCAAACAAAAGCTCTAAATACCTATTAAGCAATAACTCCCCATTCTCCTCATGACCCAACCAAAAAAAATAAACAAACCCATTGCCTTCAAGTCGATTGTGACTCATAGTGCCCCGCTAGGACAGAGTATATCTGCCTTATAGAGTTTCCAAGGAGGAGCTGGTTGATTCAAACTGCTGACCTTTTGGTTAGCAGTGGAGCTCTTAACCACTGTTCCACCAGGGCTCCCCTCTTTGCCCAGTTCCCAGTAAATTCTAATCTATTATCTGTCTCTATGAATTTGCTTGTTAACAACAACTATCAACAAGAGATATTTCATATGATCGGAATTACACAGTATGTGTCTTTTTGTGTCTGGCTTATTTCCCTCTGCATAATGTTGCAGCATGTATTAGAATTTCATTCCTTTTAGTGACTAAAAAATATTTCATTGTGTATCTGTACCATATTTTGTTTATGCATTAATTTGTTGATGGATACTTGTTTTTTTTTTGCACATTTTAGCTGTTCTGAATAATGCTGCCATGAACATTAGTGTACGTGTATCTGTTTGAGTCTTGCTTTCAAATTTTTTGTGTATATACATACCTGTGAGTGGAAGTACTGTAAGCTCCATGTTGAACTTTTTGAGAAACTTTTATACTGTTTTCCATGTTGGCTGCACCATTTTACATCCTCACCGGCAAGGCACAAATATTTCAATTTGTACACATCCTCACCAACACTTTTTATTTTTTGATTTTTTGCTAATAGCCATCCTAGTGAGGGTGAAGTGGTATTTCACTATAGGCTCCGTTTCATTTCCCTAACGACTAATGATGTTGAGCATGTTTTCACATGTTTATTGGCAATTTTGTGTATCTTCATTTGAGAAATTTCTATTCACATCCTTTGCTCATTTTTAAATTGGGTTGTTTTGTCTTTTTGTCATGGAGTTGTAGGAGTTGTTTATATATTCTGGGTATTAAACCTTATCAGGTATATGGTTACCAAATATATTGTTTACGTTGCATTGTTACTTTGAATGAGCCTTCCTTTTCTGTTTCTCTGTAGTCCTTGTGGGTTTTTTGTTGGAAATAAACATTTAAGTTTTGTAATATGGAAACTCTGGAAATCAGATTATACCACTTCTTCAGGTTTTACTTTTTTAATTGTTTGTTTCTTTTGTCTTTTATTGTTTAAGACTGTATTAGTTTGTTGGTTTGGTGATTTTCCAAACTATATTTGTAAAGACTGGATTCCTTGACACGTATATTCATTGTAATCTGTGGCTTTAGTTTGTATTCAGTGTTCTCAGAGAGATTTCCTTGAATGACATGAATTAAAAGAAAAAGAAAATAACAAGCAAATGAAAAACAACAGAAAACAATACCCCTTGCAGTCTTTCCAGGTTGGCTCTGTTATGGATCACACTAAAGGTTAGCCAGACGTACAATGAAACTAGAGATCAGCCTGAGATGAAAGTGTAGGGTTTCTCAGGTTTTTCTCTGAGCATGCATCTTATCCTGAGCATGTGTGTGGCTTTCTAAATCTTCCTGTATAAGTGGATGCTTTGGAATGTCCAAAATTCCCAAAACAACTCTCTCCTCAGTTTTTCCTACTTGGCCTTAAGCATTCTCTTGTATGTGTCAGTTACACTCATTGGCCCCATTGTTTGCCTTACAGTGTTTCAGGCAATTCTGCTTTTCTGTCTTGTGTGCATTCTGACCACCACATGTCTGTCAGTTTTTCTTACTGTAGTGGCTTGCATGTTGCTGTGATACTGGACGTTTTGCCACTGATATTTAAGTACCATCAGGGTCACCATGGATGGACAGGTTTCAGCAGAGCTTGCAGAATAAGACAGACTAGGAAGAAGGACTTGGCAGTCTCTTTCTGAAAAAATTGGTAAAGGAAATCTTTATGAATAGCAGCAGAACATTGTTTGATATAGTGCCAGAAGACGAGCCCCTCAGGTTGGAAGGTACTCAAAATACAACTGGAGAAGAACTGCCTCCTCAAAGTAGAGTCGACATTAATGACATGGATGGAGTCAAGTTTTTGGGACTTTCATTTGCTGAGGTGGCATGACTCAAAATGAGAAGAAACAGCTGCAAATATCTATTGATAACCAGAACCTGGAATGCAGGAAGTATGAATCTAGGAAAATTGGAAATCATCAATAATGAAATGGAATGCATAAACATCAATATCCTAGGCATTAGTGAGTTGAAATGGACTGGTATTGGCCATTTTGAATCAGAAAATCATATGATCTACTATGCTGGGAGTGACAAATTGAAGAGGAATGGTGTCACACTCATTTCAAAAAGACCATTTCAAGATCTATCCTGAAGTACAATGCTGTCAGTAATAGGATGATATCCATAAGCTTACAAGGAACACCAGTCAATGTGACTATTATTCAAATTAACATAACAACCACTAATGTCAAAGATGAAGAAATTGAAGATTTTTACCAATTTCTGCAGTCTGCAAATGATCAAGAATGCAATCAAGACTCCTTGATAATTACTGGAGATTGGAATGCAAAAGTTGGAAATAAAGAAGGATGTATAGTTAGAAAATACGTTGCTGGTGATAGAAGCAATGCCAGAGGTCGCATGATACAATTTTGCAAGATTTCTTCATTGCAAATACCTTTTCTCAACAACATAAAAGGTGATTATGCACATGGACCTCACCAGATGGAATATACAGGAACCAAATCGACTACATTGAGGAATGAGAAGATGGAAAAGCTCAATATCATCAGTCAGAACAGGACCAGGGGCCGATTGTGGAACAGACCATCAATTGCTGATATGCAAGTACAAGTTGAAGATGAAGAAAATTAGAACAAGGCCCTGAGAGCCAAAGTATGACCTTGTGTATATCCTACCTGAATTTAGTGACCATCTCAAGAATAGATTTTATACATTGAACACTAATGACCAAAGACAGGACTAGTTGAGTCGTGGGATGACATAAAGGACACCATACATGAAGAAAGCAGGAAGTCTTTAAAAAAGACAGGAAGAGAGAAAACACCAAAACGGATGTTAGAAGAAACTCTGAAACTTGCTGTAAAACATAAAGTAGTTACAGCAAAAGGAAGAAATGATGAAGTAAAAGAGCTGACAGAATATTTCATAGGGCAGCTCCAGAAGACAAAGTAAAGTATTATAACGACATATGCAAAGACCTGGAGAAGAAAACCAAAAGGGAAAAACACGCTTGACATTTCTCAAGCTGAAAGTACTGAAGAAAAAATTCAAGCCTCGAGTTGCAATAGTGAAGTACTCCACAGGGAAAATATTAAACATGGCAGGAAGCTTCAAAAGAAGATAGAAGGATTGCACAGAGTCACTGTACCAAAAAGAATTGGTTGATGTTCAACCATTTCAGGAGGTAGCATCTGACCAAACACCAATAATACTGAAGGAAGAGGTCCATGCTACACTGAAAGCATTGGCAAAAACAAGTCTCCAGGAGCTGACAGAATACCAGCTGAGATTTTTCAACAAACTGGACATTGAATAAGGAAGACTGAAGAAGAATTGATGCTTTTGAATTATGGTGTTGGCGAAGAATATTGAATATACCATGGACTTCCAGAAGAATGAACAAATCAATCTTGGAAAAAGTACAGCCAGACTTCTTCCTAGAAGCAAGGATGGTGAGACTTTGTCTCATACACTTTGGACATGGCATCAGGAGGGACCAGACCCTGGAGAAGGAATCATGCTCAGTAAAGTAGAGGATTAGTGAAAAAGAGGAAGATCCTCAATAAGATGGATTGACACAGTGGTTGAAACAATGGGCTCGAGCATAATGAAGACTGTGAGGATGGCACAAGACCAGGCAATGCTTCCTTCTGTTGTACAAGTCCGAATCGACTCAAGGGCATCTAATCAACAACAATAACATGCATTCTGAGGTGGATAACACAGAGACTAGCCCTTTGTCTTAATCCTTTAGGTGGATACCCAATAGGTTTGAGCAAACAAACACAAAAATTTGTGAATAAGTTCTATGCTGCTCCCTCAGGAGCAAGGACCCAAGGTAGCATGCTGTAAATGTGGGCTGCCACTTCAATTTGGCTGGCTGGATAGGGAGGGAATTGGGCATAGTCCAGTAAATAAAGCATGAAGTTTTCCAACCACTTAATATTTCCTTTTTCTGGATTCAATGTTTGCTTGGTTGCTGTGAATCTTTGACTGTTTATTAGAGTTCTGATAAGGTTACTTCTGACAGTTTCTGCTTGTTTTTTGATATTTCTGTTGAGGGATAGGAGCTTCTTCGTCATCTTGTCTATATCTCTTTCAACATTCATTTGTATAGCGTACTTAATGCAGTAGTTGAAACTCTCCTGTTCTTTGGGGGGAGGGGTTGTGTTTTATAATATTAGACAGAATGTTTGAGAATGAGATCATTAGATCTGTGGGTAAGAAAGTTACCTCTAGGCACATTGTCTGCAACAGGTTGAACCACTAGGCTGAGTGCTCCATGAGAGAAGCTAGTTCCTGTTTGTGTAACCAATTCATTACAATGCCATCATGTAGTAATTGCTTACTTAAAATTTTTAATATAATAAACATATAGAAGAAGTAAAAGAGAGGGTATCCTCTAAGATGCAACAGATGACCCTCCAAATATGTGTTTAATTGAATTAAACTGCAGCATTATGGTAGTTGATAAATCAGATTAGCATAATATTACTCCAAGGAGTTCATCTATGACAAGACAGACAAATAATAAATGTGGTATGGACAAAGCACAAGATCTTTGTAAGATAGTAATGTAAAATAGAAAAGAACTATGTAAAGTTGTTAATATAAAATTATTTAGTCTCCCAGACACTCTTATTTTGGACATAGAGAAGATACAAAAAGATGTGCCTTTAAAGCAGTGTTCTTTATATTGACTCGTCTCTGATATTCCAGGGAGTGCATTGGCATGGATAATTTGAAGATACTGATTTCACAGATCTTCAAACTTTATAAGCACTTTTTCATAAAATTACCCTGCCTGTGCTCCTCACTGTCTCCCTTTCAAACTTGTCTTTCACAATTACCCACTTCCCGGAAAATCTCAGATCCATTAAGCAGTCACTCACTCCCCAGACTCCTCTTCACCCAGCCCTTGGCAAACATTACTCTGCTTTCTGTCTCTATGGATTTACCAGTTGTGGACACTTCATATAAATGAAATCACACAATATGTGACCATTTGTGTCTGGCTATTTCACTTAGAGAAATCCTGTGCTGTAGTGGTTAAGTGTTATGACTGCTAACCAAAGGATCAGCAGTTCAAATCCACCAGGCTCTCCTTGGAAACTCTACGAGGTAGTTCTACTTTTTTCCTATAGGGGGAACTATGAGTCTGAATTGACTCCACGGCAAAGGGTTCAGTTTAGGGCTATGACCTGTATAGCTCAGTTGGTAGAGCTGTTTTGGTTGTTAGGTGCCGTCAAGTCGGTTTTGACTCGTAGCGACCCTATGCACCACAGACGAAACACTGCCAGGTCCTGTGCCATGCTCACAATCATTGTTATGCTTTATCCCATTGCTGCAGCCACTGTGTCAATCCATCTCGTTGAGGGTCTTCCTCTTTTTCACTGAACCTGTACTTTACCAAGCATGAGGTCCTTCTCCAGGGACTGATCTCTCCTGACAACATGTCGAAAGTATGTAAGACGTAGTCTTTCCATCCTTCCTTCTAAGGAGCATCTGGTTGTATTTCTTCCAAGACAGATTTGTTCATTTTTTTGGCAGTCCATGGCATTTTCAGTATTCTTTGGTGTCAGTTCTTCTTGGGTCTTCCTTATTCATTGTCCAGCTTTCACACGCATATGATGCGATTGAAAATACCATGGCTTGGGTCAGGCACACCTTAGTCTTCGAGGTGACATCTTTGCTTTTCAACACTTTAAAGAGGTCTTTTGCAGCAGATTCGCCCAATGCAATGCATCTGTTGATTTCTGGACTGCTGCTTCCATGGGTGTTGATTGTCGGTCCAAGGAAAATGAAATCCTTGACAACTTCAATCTCCTCTCCGTTTATCCTGATGTTACTTATTGGTCCAGTTGTGAGGATTTTTGTTTTCTTTATGTTGAGGTGTAATCCATACTGAAGGCTGTAGTCTTTGATCTTCGCCGTAAGTGCTTCAAGTCCTTTTCACTTTCAGCAAGCAAGGTTGTGTCATCTACATATTGCAGGTTGTTAATGAGTCTTACTCCAATCCTGATGCCCCGTTCTTCTTCATATAGTCCAGCTTCTCAGATTATTTGCTCTGCATACAGATTGAAAATGCATGGCGAAATGATGCAACCCTGATGCACACCTTTCCTGACTTTCAACCACTCAGTATCCCCTGGCTCTGTCTGAACAACACAGGTAAACATCTTTCTGCTATTCTCTGCTTTCAGCCATCCATCTGACATCAGCAATGATATCCCTGGTTCCATGTCCTCTTCTGAATCCAGCCTGAATTTCTGGCAGCTCCCTGTCGACTTACTGCTGCAGCCGCTTTTGAAAGATATTCTGAAAAATTTTACTTGCATGTGATATTAATGATATTGTTCGATAATTTCCACATTCAGTTGGATAACCTTTCTTAGGAATAGGTATAAATATGTATCTCTTCCAGTCGGTTGGCCAGGAAGCTGTCTTCCAAATTTCTTAGCGTAGACCAGTGAGCACTTCCAGCACTGCATCCATTTGTTGGAACATCTCAGTTGATATTCCGACAATTCCTGGAGCTTGTTTTTCACCAATGCCTTCTGTGCAGTTTGGACTTTCACCTGCAGTACCATCGCTTCCTAATCATATGCTGTCTCTTGAAATGGTTGAACGTCGACCAATTCTTTTTGGTATAATAACTCTGTGTATTCCTTCCATCTTCTTTGATGCTTCCTGCATGTTTTAATATTTTCGCCATAGAATCCTTCACTATTGCAACTTGAGACTTGAATTTTTTCTTCAGTTCTTTCAGCTTGAGTAATGCCAAGCGTATTTTCTCCTTTTGGTTTTCTATCTGCAGCTCTTTGCACTCATCATTATAATACTTTACTTTGCCTTCCTGAGCCGCCCTTTGAAATCTTCTGTTCAGTTATTTTACTTCATCATTTCTTCCTTTTCTTTAGCTACTGGACATTCAAGAGCAAGTTTCAGAGTCTCTTCTGACGTCCATATTGGTCTTTTCTTTCTTTCTTGTCTCTCTTGCTTTCTTCATGTATGATGTCCTTGATGTCATTCCACAACTCGTCTGGTCTTCGGTCATGAATGTTCAACACTGTCTATTCAAATCTATTCTTGAGATGGTCTTTAAATTCAGGTGGGATATACTCAAGGTTGTACTTTGGCTCTCATGGACTTGTTCTAATTTTCTTCAGTTTCAGCTTGTACTTGAATGTGAGCAATTGATGGTCTGTTCTGCAGTCAGCCCCTGGCCTTTTTCTGACTGATGATGTTGAGTTTTTCCATCGTCTCTTTCCACAGACGTAATTCCATCTGGTGAGGTCCATGTCTATAGCTGCCATTTATGCTTGTGACAAAAAGTATTTGCAATGAAGAAGTCATTGGTCTTGCAAAATTCTATCATGCAATCTCCGGCATCATTTCTATCACCAAGGCCATATTTTCCAACTACCGATGCTTCTTGTTTCCAGCTTTCGCATTCCAATCACCAGTAACTATCAATGTATCCTGATTGCATGTTCGATCAACTTCAGACTGAAGAAATTGGTAAAAATCTTCAGTTTCTTCATCTTTGGCCTTATTGGTTGGTGTGTAAATTTGAATAATAATCATATTAACTGGTCTTCCTTGTAGGCATATGGATATTATCCTATCACTGACAGCGTTGTACTTCAGGATAGAGCTCGAAATGTGCTTTTTGATGATGAATGCAACGCCATTCCTCTTCAAGTTATCATTCCAGGCATAGTAGACCACATGGTTGTCTGATTCAAAATGGCCAATACCAGTCCATTTCAGCTCACTAATACCTAGGATATCAATGTTTATGTGTTCCATTTCATTTTTGATGATTTCCAATTTTCCTGGATTCATACTTTGTACATTCCACGTTCTGATTATTAATGAATGTTTGCAACTGTTTCTTCTCATTTTGAGTCATGCCACATCAGTAAATGAAAGTCCTGAAAGCTTGACTCCATCCATGTCATTAAGGTCGACTCTACTTTGAGGAGGCAGCTGTTCCCCAGTTGTCTTTTGAGTGCCTTCCAGCCTGGGGGCTCATCTTCCAGCACTATATTAGACAGTGTTGCACTGCTATTCATAAGGTTTTCACTGGCTAATTCTTTTCAGAAGTAGACTGCTGGGTTCTTCTTCCTAGTCTGTCTTAGTCTAGAAGCTAATCTGAAACCTGTCCACCATGTGTTACCCTGCTCGTATCTGAATACCGGTAGCATAGCTTCCAGCACCATAGCAACACATAAGCCCCCACATTATGACAAACTGACAGACACGTGGGTGTCTGTCAGTTGGTAGAGCATCAGACTTTTTATCTGAGGATCCAGGGTTCAAGTCCCTGTTCAGGTGATGTATGCTAATTTTATAGGATCCCTGGTGGTGCAGTAGTTAAAGCACTTGGTTGCTAAGCGATGTGACAGTCTATTTCCATAAAGATTTCTAGCTTGGGAAACCCTTTGGGGGCAGTTCTACTCTGTTCTGTAGGGTTGCTATGAGTCCAAATTGACTCCACAGCAATTTTTTTTTTTTAATTTCACTTATCATAATGTTTTCTAGGTTTATCCACATTGTAGCATGTATCAGAACTTCATTCCATTTTATGGTTAATTTTCCATTTTATGAGAATACCACATTTTGTTTATTCATTCATCCGTGCATGGATATTTGGGTTGTTTCCACATTTTGGCTGATGTGAAAGGTGCTGTTATGAACATTTGTGTATCTGTTGTGTTTTTATGTTGAGACTGAGAGAACTGTATGCTGTGGCCAACTCCTTAGATTTATCTACAGTGGATGCAGAAGCTGCTGAGATATCTTACCATGCTTAAATGTATAAACTTTTATAGAGGTGAATAAAATTACAAGCCAGAGTGAAACTTGATAGATAATATTAGCTATGTTTTTTTATACGTGGTCTTCTTGAAAATATAAATAAATGGATTTAGGAATAAACTTTAACAAGTAAATAAATAAGTAATGTTACTAGTAAATTGAGTGATTTTTTTCTCTGCAATAAGCTATTCTTATCCTAACTTCATAGATGGGGTAACTGAGGCACATAAAATTCAAATAAAATTTAAATACTCTGCTCAAATGTCAGAGCTAGTGAGTACAGTGAATTCAGAATACTAATCGAGAGACTATGGTCCCAGAGACCAATTTTTTAAACACTATGCATATTTATTTTCTACCAGTTGATCCTATCTCTCTGATTTAGTCACGTTACCATGTAACATATGATTTGATCTTATTTTGTCACTAACTCTTGATTTCTACCACGGATTCAACTTCCTCATTCCACTTAGATCAAAATCCAAATTCTCTGCAGTGGTCGAAAATGTCCTTTATGATCTGGTACTTGGCTGCCTATGGAAAATTCTCTTAATTTAAGTCATGTTCACCTTAATTTGAGTCCCTGGGTAGTGCAAATGGTTTATTTTTTGGACTACTAATTGAAAGGTTGGCTGTTCAAACCCACCCAGAGGTGGCTGGGAAGACAGGCCTGGTGATCTGCTTCTGAAAAGTCACATCCTTGAAAACCCTATGGAACATTCTACTCTGCACACATGGGGTAACCTTGAGTTGGAATTGACTCAGTGGCAACTAACAACAACAACACCTTAATTTAAGCCCTAGTCACAGAAGTATCTCAGCTCGACCTTACACTAATCATTTATCTTGGTGTCTAGTTTCTCATCTTGCTTTATTTTTTTCTTTTATATAGCGATGATCACTATATAGATCATATATATCCTTATTGTTGTGTGCCATCGAGTCAATTCTGACTCATAGTGACCCTATGGAACAAAATAGAACTGCACCATACAGTTTCCAAGGAGCAGCTGACAGATTCAAACTGCTAACCTTTTGGTTAGCAACCTGAGCTCTTAACCACTTTGCCACGAGGGCTCCATGTATATATATAATCACATGTGTACCCCTGCCCACTCATGTAAGCTTTTTCAGGGTAGGAACTTTGCTTTTACTGCTAATGCCATTCTAGTGTCTAGAATGACGTCTGACACATGTAGAACATGCAGTAAAAATTTAGTGGAAAAATGAGTTTCACTGAGGAATTCTATGGGAGCTTCCTTGGAATCCTACCTGACTCCATAATATGCTCAAGGTATTCAGTGTATTCTCCTTCAGCATTGAGCTGTTGTTCGTGGCTCAGGCTTCTGAGCCTTGACTAACCCTTCTCTTTTAATGAGTTAGTTCCATGGAAGACATTACATAATGTAACTGGAACTGACCCTCATATCCTCCATTCTTGTCCATAAACATCTGATTATTGGACCAGCCGAATTTAGGCTCAAATTAAGTTGCTGCTTAGTCAAACTGAGATAAACCTAGAAAAGCTGATTCTTATTTTCTTACACATTTTGTAAATTTTCCTTTTAAATGGCTTCAGAGAACTTGTAACTTACTGATCTGGTTCACTTAGAACTGGCTTTAAGGGAAGTCTATTATCTGCTTTCTGGCTTTGAATTAAGATGTTCACTGTTCAGGTACCTAAAATCATTCCTCCTTGACACTGGTTAATTTATGGTTTTAGTTATAAGAATTCTACTTTTATTTGTTTGTTATTGTTTTTATTTTATTTTGTTCATGTATTTTCTGATTTGTTTCTTTGGGGGAGGAGATGCAGATAGCAGTTTTCCTCTTTGCTATCTCTTTAACTTTTCTCCTTATCCTTATAAGGTGATCATAGCAACTTGAATGAGGATCCTACTAAGTTTAACCTATCTTACTAGAAAAGATCTAACCAAGATTCTATTCCTATTACTCTCAAGCAATGGAAGGAATATCAAGGTTGAATATTAAAGTCTAATTTTATTTTTACTTAGTCAAATAAACATTTCCCTTGAAGATATATTATCAGTGGCAGGTTTCTTCAAAGTTTGATTTGTGGATAAATGGTATCGAAATAACCTGAAATTCTTATTGCTAAGCCCTGTTCCAAACATAATGAATCACTAACTCTGGATATTAGACCTAGATATTTGTGTTTTTAACAAGCTTCCTAAGTGTTTCTCTGTCACTCTAAATTTGAGACTCATTTTTTGATAGACATGTTACTAAGACCAGAATTTAAACACCTTTTCTTTAACATCTTATAAATTTTCTTTGTAAATGTATGGTTTCCAAATATTCTATTACTTCCACTTCAAATTATTTTTAAAATACATTTAGCTGGTGTTTGAAGAACTATGCATCCTAAAATACAAATATCTATATAGCATTCGTACTTTTTAAGTTTTGAAGACAAAATGCTTCACTCTCAAGTTGATATGTTGGATTTAAGCTACATAGATTCCAGGATATCTATGTGCTTTAGCTACGTGAAAATATGCATAATCTGTGGTATAATATTTTTTCATTGAACTGTTACTATTTTGATCTTTACTACCTGGAAATATGGATCAGATATATATGCTATTTATGGCACTGTGTCATATTATTTTAGGCTATCAAACATAATTCCTGTGGTACAATAAATCAGTAGGCATCAATCTTTCATTGTAGAAAAGACAACTTATCAATCAAGAGGATGATGTTCTTGTTTGGATGGTACAGGCAGATCCAAGAATAATCTTCCCTCGTTTATCATCATCTTGAAAAAAATATTGCAAGCCCATATCTCTTATCCCATCTATAATATATAGCAGCATGCAAAAAAAGAATCTTCATTTAATTTGGAATCCCCATGTTATGTCATATGTTTTAATATATTAAACTAATATGTCTTCTTTACTCATAAACTTATAGCTTGGGGAATTTTTGTAAATGCATTTGTTTGTTTTATTGAATAAATTTCTTTCAGCCTTGTTTAATATAAGACTAATGTTCCTGGATTCTCCCTCTTTTTAAGCATAGCTCCAGATGTTAATATTTAAATGAGCAAATGATGGATATAAAAGGATAAAAGCAAAGACAGTTTTCTAAGATTGTATTTCTGATGCAAAAATATCTCAAATTTTTGATAAAATTAGTGATCTTTGGTTATAGTTTATTAGCTATATTAACAATATTCTCATTGATATGGCCTCAGGCTATTTGTGACTTGTCAATTTGATTCACTTAGAACTAATATTGTATTTCGGGTTTGGTTACTTGGGAGAGCATTGGCTATATCAAGGCCTGGGAATTCCAGTTAGATAAGAACAGTAGTAAGAACCTGAGAGCTACGTTGGAGATCCATTTTTCTACCTAAAAAGCAAGCAGTACATTCTTTTCCTCCTAGCAGTCATAAAAACTGAGAACAAGCTTCCCAAAACTACTCAGCTTTTATTCTCCCAGTCTTTCACAGGATCAGACAGGTTACTCTACTCCTGAGGCTCACAGGGAGCGTTAAGGTTGTTATGGTATTCTCTGTCACATCCCTGATCTTCTAACTTCCTGAATGGTGGAAAGCTGTTCTTTCCCAGCTGCAGGAATGCTATTCTTCAAATGGTTTGAGTTATTATGTACTATTATTATTTTATATCATATTGTATTAAACAGTATTCGTTATAAGATACGATATGATTTATAAATGAACATTGCATCATACCAGATTTTAATAGAAGTTTGTTACATTAAAGACAGCCTATAGTAAGAGTTAACAGGCTCTGCTCTAATTAAATGCCTTTGTATAATGTTTTAACATCACTTAATACGTGTTTTCTTATCTTCCAGGATTTTTGTGAGGTTCAAAATATATATTTTACAGACCTATAGAATATTAAATATTTAATTTATAATAACATTATGATTCATTTTAATTATTAAACATTTGTATGTTTTATTTCTTCTGTAGTGTTGAAATATCCTGAGTTTTCTTGAAAACCATGCTAGAAATGCATTTGGTTATCATAGACAGATCTAGTTAGCACAGAGTTATGGTTTGAACCCTCCCTTATAGATTCAACTTACCAGTCCAGTGGTGTTTTATGAACTGAGTTCCCTTGTATATTTATGACTCAATCAATCTCAACGATGCTAACAGTGCTTTTGTAATTTTACATGAAGTATTTCCTATTGACCCTTGAGTAAGACACACAATTTAAGAATGTTAGCTTATATGAATAAAATGTAGCCCATAAAGTATGATCTCTGAGACAAATTTCCTGTCTCTTTTATGCTAAACATCCTGCGGAGAAAATAAAATAAATAGCTCCTACCATTTCCTAGTAAAATAAACCATATTGAAGTGTTGGCATGATAACTATTTAAAAATGAGTCTTCAGTCTATGACAAAATAAGTAACAGTAATCATGTTAATTGTAAACATGTTTGAAATTATGTGAATAAAAGGCATTTCTAGGGCTTGCTACCTTTTGTGGTAGATGAAAGAAGATGGCTATTTCATAATTGTGGTTTGAAATTTAAAGAAGAAAGAAGAAATTTTTAATATGTAGGACATTGTAGTTAGAGAGTTTGGTGTGAACACAAGAAAAAGCAAGTATAGATTCTGAGAACCCATCACAAATATGCTAATTAGAGAGGAACTTATATCTTTGCCATTAGAATAGGAACAGAGACATAGAATAGGTCATATATGGTGAACCATAGCTCCAGATAAAAGCACATGCTCAGTTGTTCTCATGAACCTTGTCTTGGACACTTTTATCTCTTATTTTCCCTAAGATAGCTATTGTAGGGGACTCAGCACAGTCAACCCACTTTAGCTAATTAATATGACAATCTTGGGTTCCCCAGCCCCTGCAGCAAGGTGAGCCATTAGAAGCCTCCAACCTGATGCCTGACCCACTGTCTTAGATATGTAGTGCTGCTATAACAGAAATACACAATAACACACACAGATGGCTTTAGTAAACAGAAATTTATTCTCTCACAGTTTAGGAGGCTAGAAGTCTGAATTCAGGGAGCCAGCTCCAGGAGAAGGCTTTCTCCCTCTGTTGGCTCTAGGGGAAGGTCCTTGTCATCTGTCTTCTCCTAGTCTAGGAGCTTCTCAGCATAGGGACCTTGCATCCGGAGGACACATTTTACTCCTGGCTCTTCTTACTTGGTGGTAATGAGGACCCTTTCCTCTATGCTCAACTCTCTCTCTTATATCTCAAAAGAGATTGGCTCAAGATACAACTAATCCTGTAGATTGAGTCCTGCTTCATTGAAATGACTGCCTCTAATCTTGCCTCATTAACATCATAGAGGTTAGGATTTATAACAGGTAGGATACTCTTATCAGATCACAAAATGGCAGACAACCACACAATACTGGCAATCATGGCCTAGTCAAGTTGACAGATTTCTGGGGGACACAATTCAATCCATGGCGACCACAGACTTGGGACCTGCTAGCCTCTACAATCACGTGAGCCATTTCCTTGAGATAAACCTCTCTCTCTCTTTCTCTCTCTCTTTCTCTCTCTCTAGATGGATAGACAGATGATAGACAGACATTTCATTGGTTTGCTTCTCTGTGGAAACAGTGTAAGACAGGCTTATATCAAACTTTATTTACAAAAACAAGTGGAAGGGTAATTTGGCTCCTGAGTTGTAGTTTATCAACTGCTGATCTACAGAATATTTAAACTTAAAATATGGTGGTCATCTGCATTTTTATATGCAAAATTTAAATTTGGGAAAGATTTGTCTGAATCCTAGAATTGTCATCTTTGTTAGACTATGTTCTCTACTGGACTATGTATTCCTTGTCCCTGTAATATTCAATTATGTACCCTATAATCTAGCACTGTGCTTGGCGCATACTGCTCAAAAGATGTTTATTCTGAAAATGAATAAATTATATCAAGTTGACCGTTTTTAGGCTTCAGCTTTTAAACGTTCACCATCCTTTTTATTTTTAGTTAATAGCCCCATAGATAAAGGAGCACATTTAATAAATTTTTTAATTATTATTAATGAAAATTTAAAAAACTAAGATAATTTCTGATATTGGATGAGACAAACCTGATGGTTTGATCAAATAAAACAGTGGGCCATCGGTTCACATCATTTTAATAAATTCAAATTTTATTTTCTCAAAATATACACAGATACACACACACATATTTTATTACTTTTTTATTTAAGCCAATTCTATTCTTGTATGCAAAGTGTCACCAAAGACAGAAAGAAGGAAAGAAAGAGATAAATAAAATTAAGACAGGCATTGTTTATGGTCATAAAAAACTATTTTCTCAAGAATCTACTGCTTTTTTTGAAGCCTAGTCAGCAAGTCAGAGAAGCGGGCAGCCTTACGCCGGTCATGAGTATTTCCCAACACTATAGATATATGATGGAGCCCCGGTAACATAGTGGTTAAGAGCTCGGCTGTTAATAAAAAGGTCAGCAGTTCAAATCTACCAGATGCTCCTCGGAAACCCTATGGAGCAGTTCTTCTCTGTCCTGTAGGGTTGCTATGAATCGAAACTGACACGATGGCACCTAACAACAACAATAGATATGATAACCTGAATTCGGTAATTGTCCTTTGAAATTACCTTGCCAAAATAGTTTGTTCATTCGGATTACTCACACTGAGAGTGTATGCGTGTGTGTGTAACTGCTCCATCATTAGCACGTAGTAAGTTCAATATGCTGTTTATAAGGGGTTCAGAGGAGAAATAACAGACATAACCTCATTCCCAAAGACAAGGTATACGTTGTACACTATCTTTAATTGTTAAGATAACAGAAATGAAACTATACTGTCACTGAAATAAATACTTTCTGCATCTTATTTTGACACTTTTGAAGCCAATACTTGAGTAGATTAGCATACTGGAAGACAGAACAGAGGAAATTTACTGTACAGTATAGAGAGACAAAAAGGAATATATAAAAAGACGAGTCATGGAGTTAGGAATGTGAAGCTAAAAAAGAAAAAAAATTAAATAAGGTTTCCAGAAAGAGAATAAGGAGAATGGATAAGAAGCAATATTCAAAATGAGAATTGCTGACAATTTTCCCAAATAGATGATCCAAATTCTCAGATTAAATGTCCCATTGAGTATCAAGTAAAATAATAAGTCCACAGCAATGAGTATATAAAAAACCTGTTGCCGTCAACTCATAGTGACCCTACAGGACAGAGTAGAAAGGCTGTGATCGTTACGGAAGCAGATTGCCACATGCTTCTCCCATGGAGCAGTGACTGGTGGGTTCGAACCACTGTCCTATCTGTTAGCAGCCAAGGGCTTAACCACTGTGCCACCAGGGGTGTCCTTGGTACAATATAGTATACATTAAAAAGAAATCATTAGACAAAAAGAGAAAATCCCAAACAGTCCTGAAAGGATAAAGTAACCTACAAAGTACGGCCATGATATAAAGCTTAAACTATATGTTAAATTTTGATAACCAGTTTAGAAATCCAATAATCTATGTCAAAGTCATAAAATACATGGACTACTTAATGCCATTTCCCATGCTTGTGCTAACAGCAAACATTGTTTATCAGTCATAGGACGCTTTCCCCCGAGCTAAAAGGCTGCCTGGGCATTTCCCAACATTGTGCTTGCCATTTGAGGTCTACCCTGTTTTCCATGTCTGGCCTAGATAGAGTATGGAGGACAACAGAATTGCAGGCAGTCACAGCAAAGAGCTTCACCTCTGTGCAAAAAGTAATGTCTTCCTTTGTCTGGCATGGCCGTTTACACAGTTTTCATGGTCCAGTGTTGCGTGTGCTTCTTCCAAGCAGGGTTTTCCCCCCACCAAGCAGCCTTGGTCAGCCTTCTTCCCTTTTCTGTTCATCTCCTCCGCTTATGTTCTATTTGATGAAATAAGAAACAAAACAGCTGACCTTTATATTTCTTTCAGTACTGTTCTTATTATGGTGTACATAACAGGTTTTCCTAGTTCTCATCACAAATGCAGTTTTACTCCAATTTTATATCAGGTTCATTTTCATGAAAATGTAGGGATTAGGTGAAATATTGCTATCTTCTATGGAAGTTCTGCCAAAATCTGCTTTTAATGCTTTTATAATATGCAAAGTTTTTCTAATGGTTCAATGTTTGGAGGAACTTTTACTCTATACTCTAAGGTTCCTAGGACCCTGGATTATTATATTACAGTGTTTCTTAAATAATTCTATCAAAGTAGTTCTTATGATGCCATAGAATGAATGGTTACCTCCAGGAGCCTGGAGACATATTCTAAGCAGCCTTGGAAAGCAAAACATTTCTTTGAAATTACAAGTTTTACTTTACAAAGCATGCAAATATTTTCAAATAGATGACATATCAATCTAATTTTAATATAAAAATTATTGTAAATCACCATAGACTAAACTTTGAATTCCAGGAAGAAGCTTTGTATTTATTTTGAGAATTGATGCCTTATTCCTTACATATCACCAGTTAACTGTATCCTAGAAGGTACTATATATTAGTTTTAAAAGCCCAGGTCTATAACAATCATTAAATATGAAGTATATTTTGTAATGTCATGTGTTTCTAAATTAACAGCATTTAAGAAATCTCAGTTTTAAGGAAAATCATGAGAAATCATTTAGCAAACCCTGAAATTGCAATTACTACTCTCTAGTCCACATCAATACCATAATTTTTATTTGTCTTACATCTCTACCCATAGCATGGAATAAAAACTAATATAAAATATATCCAAGTATCTGTGCTATACTAATAATAACAACAGAATCAGTTTATTTCTTCAGTTGTACATTAATTATTTTTTCAGAATGTGTTTAATTCATGAAATTTATAAAATATTAGAAATATATACCAATATCATACAAAATAATTAATACTCTACAGATCATTTCAAAACCGTGTAAACTCTAAAGTATTGACACAATGCAATTGTCCAGGAGTGCAAACTGAGATTACCTAGCCCTGTTTTCTGGGGTAAATAATAAAACTTTTTTTCCTAATAGCACATGCCTTATGTGCCCTCCATTCTTAATTTTTCGTTTAGGAACAGCACTTAGATGTGTACCATCAACATACAGGATTTGTTCAAAAGAGCAGTAAAAACAAATTGTTAAATGGTGTGCTTTTTTATTTGTAAGGAGTTTGTTGTATATTTTATACAATCTTTTATTTTACGCTTCAATCTGCCCTTTGGTTTAAAATCAGAATTATTGCTGAAAAGCAAAAGATTGTAATTAGCACAAAGTTCTAAATTTGTTTATCTTGATCAAAGCGTTTTTTTTTTTTTTTGTTGTTGTTGTTGTCCATCTATATATAGTTGGAAGCTTTAAAATAGAGTGGAGGTCAAGAAATGGATTTTACATTATGGTTGATTTTTCAAGATTTAGAAAGTTTTAAAGTTGAGAGGCAGTATTATGAAAAAAGATGTCAAAGAACCGGCTCTCTTCCAACCTCTATCAATAACTGTAGTACTTTACAAAAATTACTTAACTCTGATACCTATAATGTGATTGGAGATGAGCTTTGTTTCTTTTCCATCACTAACATTCCATTTGTCAATACAATTTTTTCAGCATTGACAATTTTTCAGCAGTCTGATGACTTATAGTACATTGTTTCTAGGAAAGTAAATCATCAGAAACAAAAATTTACAAAACCATTTTTTGGCACTTTTTACTGCCTATTGGAAATTTCTGGACAGTTGAGTTCATCAAAAGTGACAACTAACAATTAATTGTATTTTTCCTCACTACAGATTCAAAGAAAAGTACTGGCTACAACCAGCATTTAAGACCCCAGGCAATGCCGTTGTTTTTTTCTTCAGCAGGCATAGAATTTGGATTTACCAAAGCGCATGGGTTAATATCTTGATATATATATACTTGAAGGAATATGTAAAGGTTTGGAGTCAGTCCACAAAATAGTGAAGAGTTAAATTGATGTGGCCCAATTTAAATGTTCAAAAATACTTTGTTTATAGAATTCAGTAGTCCAAATACACTTAAACCTATTCTGTGTTATTACAACTTTGCTTCATTTCCTAACGTCTTCCAACAGACTAATATAGGAATTTTAAACTTTAAGATGCAAATAGTAATTCTGAATTTTAAAATGTAAATATTAATTTTTCACAGTACACAGTAATAGCACATTATTAGAATTGTACACTTTGGTTTAGAATCTAGTGATTTGGCTTTGTTGATATAGGCTGATCTAGCATGGTGAAGTGGATGTCCTCTATATAAAGGCTATTATTTAAAGAACTAAAGAATTGAGATACTTGTTTCTAGGATGGACCACAGGCATTCAAAATGAAATGTCTGCTAATATGAATTAGTAATTTTGAAGTTTAGTTTAGAGGCATAGTGTCTGTTTCCAAGATGGAAGGAAATTTGGAGAGGATGCTAAAAGTAGATTTCTGCACAGAAGAATCAAAGCAAAAACATGTTGATAATCCTCTTATAAAATCTAATAATATTAACAAGTTTGTCAGCTGTTATGGAATAGAGAATTAAAAATAAATTTAAAAAAAATCTCGTATTGAAAGATAGTTATTTATAAATGTAAATTTCCAAAACCCCTTGAGACAGTGTCTTGATTAGTTTTGTCTCCTCTGTCGCTCTCCTTTACACACACACTCATACACACACACAGAATCCTACAAACAGCAGGGGTGCAAACAACATACCCATCTTAACACGAATGCTTCCCTTGTATTAGAAATGAAGCTTAACAAAGAGCAGAAGAGAAACTATAGATTAAAAAGAGAGAGAGAAACAGAAAGAGAGAATAACCCCAATAACAAACTTGAAGATTACAAATAATAGAATTAGTTTAGCAAAGAATATTTCTTTATTCATCAGTTTTTCAAACTCCTACTTTTTTGCTTCCACTAGGTGTGCTGTCACTATGAGACAGAATAGACTGGAAGGTGACGAACAACGACAGGTTTGAGGTTTGTTGTTGTTTGTTGTTAGTTAAGTGAAGTTAATTCCAACTCATGTTAACCCTGTGTGTGCAGAGTAGAACTGCTCCATGTTGTTGTTGTTAGGTGCTGTCTTAGTCATCTAGTGCTGCTCCAACAGAAATACCACAAGTGGATGGTTTTAACAAAGATAAATTTATTCTCTCACAGTCCAATAGGCTACAAGTCCACATTCAGGGCATCAGCTCCAGGGGAACGCTTTCTCTGTCGGCTCTGGAGGAAAGTCCATGTCATCAGTCTTGCTTTGGTCTGGGAGCTTCTCTGCACAGGAACCTCAGGTTCAAAGGACATGCTCTGCTCCCAGCGCTGCTTTCTTGGTGTTATGAGGTTCCCATGTGTCTCTGCTCACTTCTCTCTTTTATATCTCAAAAGAGATTCCATTAAGACACTAATCTTGTCAACCGCATCAGTATAACCTTATCACAGTGATAGAATTTATAGCACATGAGATCACATATAATCTCATCATAGTGGTAGAGTTTACAACACATAAGGAAATCACATCAGATAACACAATCATATAATACTGGGAATCATGACCTAGCCAAGTTGCTTCCTGCATTTTTGGGGGGACACAATTCAATCCATGACAGGTGCCGTGCTGTCAAATCATTTCTGACTCATAGCAGCCTTATGAACAACAGAATGAAACGCTGTCCTGTCCTGTGCCATCCTCACAATAGTTGCTATATTTGAGCCCATTGATGCAGCCACTATGTCGATCTGTCTCCTTGAGGTTCTTCCTCTTTTTCACTGACCCTCGACCTTACCAAGCATGATGTTCTTCTCTAGGAACTGGTCCCCCTAATAACATGTCAAAAGTACATAAGATGAAGTCTCTCCATCATCCCTTCTAAGGATCATTCTGGCTGTACTTCTTCCTAGACAGACATATACATATATATATATGTATATATGTATATGTATATATAAAACAGTTAATACATATATTGTTTTATGGCATTGGTTAACAACCCCATGACATGTTAGTACTCTCGTTTCTCGGCCTTGGGTTCCCTATTACCAGTTTTTCCTGTCTACTCCTGCCTTCTAGACCTTGCCCTTGGGCTGGTGTGCCCCTTTAGTCTTGTTTTGTCCTATGGGTCTGTCTAATGTTTGGCTAAAAGGTGAACCTCCAGAGTGACCTCATTACTGGCCTAAGAGGGTGTCTGGGGGCCATACTCTCAGGGTTTCTCCAGTCTCTGTCAGGCCAGTAAGTCTCGTCTTTTTTTATTTTTTGAGTTAGAATTTTGTTCTACGTTTTTCTTCTGCTCTGTCCAGACCCTCTATTGTGATCCCTGTCAGAACAGTTAGTGGTGGTAGCCGGGCACCATCTAGCTGTACTGGACACAGTCTGGTGGAGGCCATAATAGTTGAGGTCTATTAGTCTTTTGGATTAATCTTTCCCTTGTGTCTTTAGTTTTCTTCATTTTCCCTTGCTTCTGAAGGGGTGAGACCAGTGGAGTATCTTAGATGGCTGCTCACAGGCTTTTAAGACCCCAAATGCTACTCACTCACCAAAGTAGAATGTAGCACATTTTCTTTACGAACTATGTTATGCTAATTGAGATAGATGTTCCCTGAGACCATGGTCCCAACAGGCCTCAGCCTGCAATTCAGTACCTAAAGGAGTTTGGATTTGTCCATGGAGCTTCCATGACCTTACCCTGAACAAGTTGTGCTGGCTTCCGCGGTATTGTGTACTCTCTTTCCCTTTACCGTAGTTACCACTTATCTATTGTCTATTTAGTGTTTTTCCACCCCCACCCCTCCCCTCCCTCATAACCATCAAAGATTGTTTCTTTTCATGTGTAAACCATTTTATGAGTTTTTATAGTAGTGGTCTCATATAATATTTGTCCTTTTGTGATTGACTTATTTCACTCAGCATAATGCTCTCCAGATTCATCCATGCTATGAGATAAGACAGATATATTTTTGTTCTTCTGGCAGTTCATAGTATATTCAATATTCTTCATCAACACCATAATTCAAATGCATCAATTCTTCTTCGTTTTTCCTTATTTATTGCTTTCACATGCACATGAGACAATAGAAAATACTATGGCTTAAGTCAGTCACACCTTAGTCTCCAAAGTTACATCTTTGCTTTTGAACACTTTAAAAAGGTCTTTTGCAGCAAATTGCAGTCGGAAATTGATCAAACTGCTCCACTGGGTTTTCAAAGCTGTGACCTTTCGGGAGCAGATTAGGCTTGTTTTCCAAGACTCCTGTGGGTGGGTTCAAACCAACAACCCTATGCTAGTACTCAAGTGCTTAACCATTTGCATCACCCAGGAACTCCCTACTAAGTTTACTGCTAGAAATAAAGATTCTCACTATCTTGTTCACTTTAAAAAGTGTAGCATTTTTGCAATCATGTTCAGGAACCCTATTTCTCAGTAGCACTTTGTAGGAGAGGAGATCCAGCTCTATTTTTTGTTTGTTTGTTTTTATAATAATGATTAAATTATAAAATGCATAAAAGGTCAAAGAAAGCAATAGATTACTCAAATGTATCTTTGGGGTAAATGCATTGTTATCGTTTGATGAACACCATTACAGACATTATATTTCTCTATGCATCTGTATACACAGAAGGATGACTGGCTGGCTGGCTGGATAGATGAATAGGTGGATGGATGGATAGATGGATGGAACAACAAATAGATTTGTTTTTTAAAGATCATACTTTAAACTCTCTTGAAAGTCAAAACTATTAACTGGAGGAAATTCATCTTTCTTAAAATAGTATTATGGCTGAGTGCTGCATTCTAGTTAATCTTCTATAACCTAAACAGTATGTCCTAAAAACACATGGGTTGCAGAAAGGAAGAGTTTGGCTGTGGGCTGAGTGTAGCTTCCTAAAATTGGTGGGAGACATATATACATTGTATTCTACAGAATTGCCTAATTGCTGAGGTTAAGTTAAGGCTATGGCCCTGCCTGCCTTTCTCTTCTAGTACTTTCTAGAGGCTATTAAATACATACATACACCATGGTCTATTCCACTGAGGCAGGGCACTATTTCAGTGTCATGAACATCCACTCACTTTTCCAATTCTTAAAAATGCCTGAAAAATAGAGTGACTACAGCGATTCATTCTAATATGTTCCCTGACACAATGGTGGAATGCAGCGCTATCTATGCTTACAGTTTTTGCCCTACATTTCCCACATTGTCCTATACACAACTCACTCCCCTTCATCTCAATCGGCTTTGAATTGGGAGACATTACCAGCACTCCTGGTGTTATAAACATCTGGTTTAGGAACAACTCATACTCACCTTTTAATGTTATGTAAACTTACCTTCACTTTGAAACTGTTGAACCAATCCCTACTTGAAACAAATTCTTCATCACAATCACCTTCAGTTGTTGCATGTGCAGCTTTTAAATTATTGAAAAGGCTTCAAGTCTTTTCTTGCGCTAAAGTAAGGCTAAATAAGAACTGTATGCACCAGTCCTGACTTGACTTACCTACAAATTCTTAAAGCTTCACTCAGGAATAGAGCTCATTCATAACCCAGGGACTGTCTGTAGTAAGAATTCTCATGATTGAATCCATTCACCTGATTTATTCAGTGCTGATTGATGTAAGGAGGTCAATAGTCTGGAATCAGAATCTTTTGTTTCTTTCTTGGTACGGACATTTTCCCCCCTGTGATATCGCTCTCTTTCTCTCTCTCTCTCTCTTTCTCTTCTCTTGTGTGTTTGATGTTGTACAGATGGGACATGTTTATTTTAATTTTTTTATCTCAATGTATATGGGGAAATTGAACATCTATAACTCCATTTTATTCTGTCTTATCTACTAATTTCAGGTTTTAATATGTTAAGTTTGCATGTGTGATGTATGTACATGTGCACACACAGAACACACAGTAATAGAAGATATAAAAAAATTATAAGTATAAAAACTATACAACTTGATAAATCCAATTTCAACATTCATTAGATTAAAATGTAATTTTGCTGGAAAAGAAAAATGATCACCAAATTATAATTTATGCTTCCTCGTCATTTTATAAACTTGTGTTGTACATCATTCCAGGCAGGTGTTGGCAAGTTAATCAGGATCTTAGCATGCCTCACTAACTTGAACATTATTTCTAAAGTATTGAAAAATTTTCTCCTAATCCAAATTCTCTATCCCAGTTTAAAGAATAACATAGAACAAACACTATAGCATTCATGAACTAAATTTATACAACGAGCTATTTTTTAAACTTACAGTTTTATTATTATAACTAATTGCTGGATTCGCTAACAGAGAACAATAAAAATCTATAAAAAATAATATTAAAATTAAATTAAAATCCAATAATGAGTGACTGCTGAAGGATAATAGTGGATTACATTACAGTATGGCTGGCAACAGTCAAGGAAATAATTTTCTGTCTTAATATTCACGTGACATAGCTAGAGCTACACGTGTCTTAGACCTATAACTATTTTATATTGACATCATTAATCCAGATCAAATATGTTGGCATTATAAAACTCTTTATCATATAAAATGTTACTGTTACTTGGTTGAATTAATTTTTATTTTTGTTCTTTTTTTCCTTCAGTGTAATGCTCAAATACTTGGATGTATCTGATGCAGGTACTCTATGCTGTTTATATCAGAAGTTCCCCTCTAAAGATGAGCAACTAAAACATTAGTTTTACCATTAGTTGAATAGGCTGGAGAGACATTGCCTATTGAAATCCATGCTAGAATGTTTACAACTTTCATTCATATTAAAAAGTCAGGATAGGCCTACATTAAAGGAAAAAACAAAATGTTTAAATTTATTAACCCTGGTAGTTACCAAACGATTTTGACAAGCTGATTTTGTGTATTATATATCTAATCAGGAACATTTACTTCGTTTTACAAAAGTGGTCAGAAAGTGATTCTCAAAGGACATCTGAGGTGCTACATGGAGGTTAAAGAAGAGTTAGCTAAGAAATTGGGGGCTGAGAACAGGACCAGCCTTTTTGACATTCAAAACACTTAAAAACCAGTCCACCCAACTGCACTGGCACTGACCAGTCAGTTGCTGCTCAGGCTGCACAGCTGGGGCTGGATCTTTAAGATGCCTTTCTGGGCCAGACATTAACCCCTTTTTTTCCCTGTATCATGGAACTTTTTGGAGTCCCAGGGAAGGTTTCAAGGCAGGGCAGGCATGGGGAAAGAGAGACTCAGAACTGTAGGGTATGGCTATTTGTCAACCAGAATAGAAGTATTTAAACATTTTAACAGAAGTACCAGCATGTATCTTTGTATCAGCCCTGTATAAGACTGATTTGGGCTAAAGGAACAATTTGAGAAAAGGAAACTAGAGCACATAAGGCATGTTGTCTTTTCTAGTATTTTTTATTATTAAATTAAACAAATTGAACTTTTTTTGCCTTGTGAGGATTCACTAAGAAATCCTCTTATGAAGACAAATGTAGAGTACATAGGAAAACTTATGGGCACAGTTCTACTCTGACACACGTGGGATCACCATGAGGAGGAATTGACTTGATGGCAAGTAGATTGGTAGAGTCGTTGTACTTGGATTCGTGTGTAAGAAAATCTTTTCTGACTCTATCAAGGTTGTCACTTTCTGAGATTTTTTTCTTATCAAATCTGGTAACTGAAGACTAGGTATAGTAATATGTGATAAACTTCATTAGTAAGTAGAGGAATGCAAATTAAAATCACAATAAGTGATTACTGTACACAAACTTAAAGGTTAAAATTAAAAAGACTTATAATAGCAAGTGTTGCTGAGGATGTAGAGAAATAGGAACTCTAATACACAGAGTGACCAAATATCTTGGTTTACCCAGGAAAATCCTAGCTAAAGCCAATTGTACTAGCATAATTTTTAGAAGTATCAGTCTTTTCATTTTCAAAGGTTTCCTGATTTGAAACCTTTGAGGTAAAATTGGTGCAACCACTTTTGAAAAGTTTTGCATTATCTTTTATATTGGAATATACATAACCTACTCTTTTTTCTTTCTTTTTTCCCCCTTTTCCTTCCCTCCTCTTTTATTCTTAAAAATTCTGTCCAAAACCCCTCAAATGAAGCCAAGGAAGATAGGTGGCTACAGACGATGGGAGTTCTGGGGCCTAAAGCTAGGTACAAGAGCCCAAGCAGAGTGACAAAGAGCACATGAAAGAGACAATGGACAGCTATGGAGTACTGAAGCCCAAGTAGAGTAAATAGGCTTCCATTTGTGGGTGTGGACCAGCCTATGGTGTTAGAACCCAACTGGAGTGAGGAGGACATTCACATGTGGGGAGTGTCACTGGTTACAGTAGATTAGTTATATAAAAGGTGTTTGATTATTAAGGATAATGGGAACAAGTGATCTCACTGTCAAAGAAGGGAGCTAAAACTATGAAAATGGAGAAAACTGGAATGAACCCAGTATTGGATTGGAATTGGAAAATTGGTGTGAACTCACAGTATTCAAATCTGAATGCAAATGAAATGCCTATTTACTCTGAATGGGTAAGTGAATTGTGCTATATTCATAACATTGAATACTAAACTGCAATAAAAATAAATAATCCTCAGCTACTTGTAACATATATATGAATCTTATATTACTGAACAAAATACACTGCTAGACACAAAAAATGTACATCCAATGTGATTCTATTTATGTAAAGTTAGAAATCATGCAAAAATAGGGCTTAGGGATGCATGTTACATTGGTAAAAATATTTAAAGAACAAGAAAGTGATTAAAATAAAGGTTAGAATAGGGGTTACTTTCAGAGGGATGGGAGGATGTAGATAATGGGTTGAGTATCATGAGAGGTGCTTCTGGAATTCTGACAATGTGGTTTCACCTGTGTAGAGATTATATGGCCATTTTCATTCTGATCAGTCTTTGAGCTGTACAGTTTTGCCTTATGCACTCTTTTATATGTGTTGTACTTTACAACGAATATAAAGGTGATATGACTATGAAATGGGAAAATGGTTACATTAAAATATAGTAATCTTGTGCTTGTCTAAAGTTTTATAGTTTTTATAAATTTTAACCCATTTGTTATCTAAGTTAATTTTTACAACAAACTAAAAAATTAGATATTAATTTTCCCATTTTGCACATGAAGAAAGCCAATCTCTGAATGGCTGAGTTATGCTTCCATGATTTGTCAGCTAAGAAGTAGTAGAGCTTAATACCAAATCTGCTTTAAGGTCTGTGATGGTTAAGACTGTGTGTCAACTTGTCTGGGTCATGATTCTCAGTGTTTTGGCAGTTGTATGATGTTGTGGTCACTTTCCTGTTGAGATTTGATATGTGATCATTCCCGTGATTGGATATGTTGTGAGTAGCCAATCAGTTAAAGGTGGGTTTCCTTGGGCATGTGGCCTGCATCAAGCATGGGCAGATGTTCAAGCAGGGCTCGGGGGGCTTTTGCTTGTTCTAGATCCTGCAGCAAGCTCCTGTTCATCTGACCTCCAGTTCTTGAGCTAGCAGTTTACCTGCAGTCTTATCTGCCAATCTTGGGATTTGTTGATCTTCACAGCCTGTGAGCAACAGCCCTGCTTTCTGGCCTGCGGATATTGGGTTCACCAGCCCCTGCGACTACATGAATCAGGAGAAGCCTCTTTCCTGACCCATGGACTTGGGACGTTACAGCCTCTACAACTGTGTGAGCCATTTCCTTGATATAAATCTTTCTCTCTCTCTATATATATATATTTGTACGCTTTACTGGTTTTGCTTCTCTAGAGAACCCAGCCTAAGACAAGGTTCAAGGTCAATATCCTTGTTACTATAATTGGATCTCACTATAGTGTCTGACATACACTAGCCATGTCAAGTAGTACACTAGCTTGCCATGAATGTTGCTGAATTAAAACACGAGATATGGATATGGGAGTTTTTTATGTGCCCTTACGTTGCTGTTTATTCATCTATTTCTTTAACTATAGCACTCTATTATAAATGAATATCTATGACTGCTTTCCCTACTAAACTGAGTTCCTTGAGGGCAAAGACAGCATCTTATTCATCTTTCTATTATTGTTGCTTAGCATGCATGTCATAAAATGAGCATCCAATAAGTATTTGTTGAATAAATAAATAAATAATATACTTGGAAAATCCATACTGATGTACATAAAGACAAGTCAAGAACAAATAATTGCTCAGTTTCATGGTGCTGATTATAAGTGTATAAATATAGGGAACTATAAAAAGAGTTTAATTCCCTTCAGAGGTACTTCCCAATTAATTTCCCACTCAAGAATTATCCTAGAAATTTGAGGTTTAAACATTATAAAGAAGGTAATGGGGTGCTACCTCTATGTCAATAAATTCTCTTCCAGCAATTAAAATCTTATAATCCCTGTGTCTCCTAAATTCTGTAATTAAAAATCCAAACATTTTTCCTCACTTAAGGAATGAAAATGAATGTGGGATTCTACTCTAAAAACTTTATTTTTTTCAAATATGTCCAGGTTTTTAGCTCAACTTTAAAATAAAACAATGGTATATAAATGTCTAATTATATTAAAGTAACACTTTGATTTCATATTTATTAAATGATATTTTTTATCTTTCCTAGGCTAGTTTCTTTTTTTATTTTTTTTTATCTTTGTATGGAATTTATCTGAAATGAATATTAGGGGAAAAAAATCAAAGCAAGGAGATATGTTCTACAAAATGGAGGTCAATATTATTTAACAGCAAAAAACTACAATTTTGTCCAAATAGTAAAGGAGATTATAATTGATTTTAATTTTCCTTCTGAACCTCAAAACTCAATTAGAATATGGAAAAAGAAAATTATAAGGGTAGTGGGACCAGTGACAGTATTGATCAATATGACATTTTTATTTTATTTCCTATTAGCATGAAATTACTACAAGTTAAAGTAACAAGATTATCACCACATAGTAACGGAATTCATTTGCTTGAAAGTTTCTTAAAAATGTTTGCTTTCAAGAGGGAGGGGCAAGATGGCGCTCTAGGCAGAAACACCACGCCGTCCCTCCACAGCAAAGATCCGAAAAACTAAGCCTAACAGAGAATCAACAATCCTGAAACCCTAGAACACCAAATGAAGAGATAAAGAACTCAGCCAAACACCAAACGGAGTGAGAATACTAAAAGAGAACGGAGAGCGAGGAGAGACTCAGGCAGAGATTCCTTACCAGCTAACGCAGTGCTGATCCACCATCTTGGATTCCTATCGGAGACCAGCAAACGGGAGAGCAGCCTTGCAGAGCATCTGGTCGGAGACAGAACGACCGGTAAACTGCGGTGCGCGCTCTCCCACCACCCACCCCTCTCCGCCTCAGCTGGGGATCCCCTGCTTTCCGTGGCCAGGGTCCCTGGCCTGGGGGGTGCTGGTGCTTGGATTCTGCGCGCCTGGGCTTGCGGCTTTCTGGGAGCCGTTTGCTGGCAGCTAGCGAACCTTTCTCTGCCGCCTCCCCCTCCTTTTGCCTGGGTGCCTGGTTCCGAGTGCCGTCTCTGCTCTCTCCTCCGGGGCTGTAGGGCTGCGTGCGGGCGTGTGGCTGTTTCTAGGTCTGGGCTCCCGCGTGGGTGGGATCCCGGGGCCTTTGTTCGTTCGCCCCTCTGCTTTCCGTGGCCGGAGTCCCTGAGCAGGGGGGCGCCGGTGCTTGGATTCCGCGCGCCCGGGCTGGAGGCTTTCTGGGAGCCATTTGCTGGCACCTAGCGAACCTTTTTCTGCCGCCTCCCCCTCCTTTTGCCTGGGTGCCTGGTTCCGAGTGCCGTCTCTGCTCTCTCCTGCGGGGCTGTAGGGCTGCGTTCGGGCGTGTGGCTGTTTCCAGGTCTGGGCTCCCACGCGGGTGGGATCCTGGGGCCTTTGTTCGTTGGCCCCTCTGCTTCCCGTGACCACGGTCACTTAACCCCGAGACTACAGGCTTCTTGGAATTCGCGCCCCTGAGTGGGGGCTCTCTGGGTCCCATTTGTAGGCACTGACTGTGGTGTTGCCCTTTTTTTTTTTCTCTCAATTTTATTTTTCTTCCTTTTTTGATTAGTTTTGTCATCGTTTACCTCTTTTTCTCTTTTGTCTTTCTTCATTGCTTAATTTCTTGTCTCTCTATCTCTTCCTTCTCTTTCTGATCCCTGAATTCCAGGCGATGTATGCCTCTGTACCTTCTGGCCAGGCTGAGCTGTGAAAATTGAGACCGACTCCCCCAGACCTCATAGCTGCATCGGTGGGATCCCTGGGAACTTTGCAGTTCTTTAACTTTTCTGATTTTTATTTGGTCATTCTTTCCTTTTCTTTCTCTTCCCCCTTCTGGTTTCCTCCATCCCATAGTCTCTCATCTGTACATTCCAACGACAAGCTCCCCTAGCATTCTTTTATGTTTGTACGCTTTTTGCTCCTCCTCCTCTCTCCTCTCTCCCATATCCAGCTTAGCTTCACACATAACCATCTTCCCGCTGCACCCTACCTACCTGCACCGTGCACTAGACATCACATCACAAAGAGGTGCAGGCACGCCCTATTGGAACCTGCCCAGCACTGACTACCGACCATCCTGGTGGCTGCAGTGAGTGCCACAAGCAACCCATCCCAGTGGCTCCTCCTCAACTAGATCTGCCCAGCTGTACCACAAGCACGAAAAAAAAAAAAAACTACAATCAATAAACGAGAGAAATATCTACTGAATGCCCCGAAAACAGAAAACAATATCAAAACATTTACAAAAACAAGACAAGATGGCTCCAATAGGCGTCCAAATTAAAACACCAGATAACTCTCCTGTGGAAGAAAATGCACTAGAAGTACCTGATACGGAACTCAAATCACTAATACTCGGAATTTTCCAAGAACTGAGGCAAAAAGCGGACAAACATGAGGAAAAAATAGACAAATTTATGGAAAATACAGACAAAAAATTGGAAGAATTCAGGAAGATGATGCAAGAACAAAATGCCAAAATAAATTCACAACTCGAAATTATACAAAAACAACAATTAGAAATCCAAAAGATAAACAACAATATTTCAGAAATGGACGGTGTCATAGAAGGGCTGAGAAGTAGATTTGAAACCATGGAAGACAGGATCAGTGGAACTGAAGACAAACACTTGGATACAACTCTGTTTCAGGAAAACTCAGAAAAAAGAACAAAGAAAAATGAAGAGACCCTGAGAGTTATGTGGGACACAGTTAAAAGCAAAAACTTACGAGTGGTTGGCATACCAGAACAGGGGGAGAAAACAGAAAACACAGAGAGGATCATTGAGGAACTGCTGACAGAAAACTTTCCCAATATCATGAAAGATGAAAAGCTGGTCATCCAAGAAGCTCAACGAACCCCATATAGAAGAGACCCCAAAAGAAAATCACCAAGACATATCATATTCACACTCGCTAAAACTAAAGACAAACAAAGAATCCTGAGAGCAGCTCGTGAAAAACAAGAAGTCACATACAGAGGAGAAACAATAAGACTAAGCTCAGATTATTCAGCAGAAACCATGCAGGCAAGAAGGCAATGGGATGACATATATAAAATCTTGAAAGAAAAAAATTGTCAGCCAAGAATAATATATCCTGCAAAACTCTCATTCAGATTTGATGGTGAAATTAGGTCATTTCCAGATAAACAGAAACTAAAGGAATATGCAAAAGTCAAACCAAACTTACAAGAATTATTAAAGGGAGTTCTTCGATCTGAGGACAGACAGCTTAAGCCCTCAGGCAGGACCTAGGACCTAGGACGCAGGTTCACATGAACCAGATACCATTCTAGGAACTGAACTACAGACGACTTTCCAAAAACAAAAGATATACAACAGGGAATCAGAGAAATCAATCAAAGGATGACAACAACATCAAAACAATGAAAGAGGGAACAAACGGCATAGGTATAGAACCTTCTAAAGGAGAAGAAGGCAAGGCGATACCAAGTAAGGGTAGACTGCTTCAAAATTATAAAGATAAGGGTAAAATTCATGGTAACCACAAAAAAGGTTAACAAACCAACTCATAAAAATAAAGAAGAAAAACATAAAGTCTCAACAAAAACAAAACCTACAAAAACAAAAGAAATGAACACAAAATCCACAAACAAAAGGAACTCAGCACAAGAGAGTAAGAAGAACAAAGAAAACTTCAGCATCACAAAAAAAAGCACTACAAAATGACAGCAACAAATTCACATCTATCAATAATTACACTGAACGTAAATGGACTCAATGCACCCATAAAGCGACGGAGAGTGGCAGAATGGATAAGAAAACAGGATCCATCTATTTGCTGTCTACAAGAGACACATCTTAGAAACAAAGATGTGAATTTATTAAAAATCAAAGGTTGGAAAAAAATATATCAAGCTAACAACTATCAAAAAAGAGCAGGAGTGGCAATTCTACTCTCAGATAAAATAGACTTTAAAACAAAATCTACCATAAAAGACAAAGAAGGACACTATATAATGATTAAGGGGATGATCCATCATGAAGACATAACCATAATAAATATCTATGCACCCAATGACAGGGCTCCAAAATACATAAAAAAAACTCTAACAGCACTGAAAAGAGAAATTGACAGTTCCACAATAATAGTAGGAGACTTCAACACACCACTCTCAGTAAAGCACAGAACAACTAAAAAGAAACTCAGCAAAGATACAGAAGACCTAAAGGACACAATCAGCCAACTGGACCTCATAGACATATATAGAACAATCCATCCAACCGCTGCAAAGTACACACTCTTTTCCAATGCACATGGAACGTTCTCCAGAATAGACCACATCTTAGGCCACAGAGCAATCCTCAACAAGATCCAAAATGCTGAGATAATTCACAGTATCTTCTCTGACCACAATGCCATCAAGGTAGAAATTAACACTAGAAAGAGCAAGGAAAAAAAATCAAACACATGGAAACTGAATAATAATCTGCTTACACATCAATGGGTAATAGAAGAAATCAGAGATGGAATTAAAAAATTCCTAGAATCAAATGAAAATGAAAACACATCATACCAAAACCTTTGGGACACAGCAAAGGCAGTCCTCAGAGGACAATTTATAGCAATAGATGCACATATCAAAAAAGAAGAAAGGGACAAAATCAAAACATTAACTACAGAACTCAAACAAATAGAAAGAGAACAACAAAAAAAGCCTACAACCACCAGAAGAAAGGAAATAGTAAAGATCAGAGCAGAAATCAATGAAATAGAGAACAGAAAAACAATAGAAAGAATCAACAAAACCAAAAGTTGGTTCTTTGAAAGAATCAACAAAATCGACAAACCACTGGCCAGACTGACAAAAGAAAAACAGCAGAGGGCACAAATAACCCAAATAAGAAGTGAAATGGGGGACATTAAAACAGACCCAACTGAAATAAAAAGGATTATAACAGAATATTATGAAAAACTATATTCCAACAAATTTGAAAACCTAGAGGAAATGGATAAATTTCTAGAAACATACGGCCTACCCAAACTACAACAAACTGATATTGAAAATCTGAACAGACCCATAACAAGAGAAGAGATTGAAAAGGTAATAAAAAAACTCCCAACCAAAAAAAGCCCTGGCCCAGATTGCTTCACTGGAGAATTCTACAAAACATTTACAGAAGAGCTCGTACCAGTTCTACTCAAGTTATTTCAGAGCATAGAAGAGGAAGCAACACTTCCAAATTCATTCTATGAAGCCAGCATAACGCTGATACCAAAACCAGGCAAAGACATCAAAAAAAAAGAAAATTACATACCAATATCTCTCATGAGTATAGATGCAAAAATTCTGAACAAAATTCTAGCCAATAGAATTCAGTATCATATCAAAAAAATAATACACCACGACCAAGTAGGATTCATACCAGGTATGCAAGGATGGTTTAACATTAGAAAATCCATCAACGTAATCCACCACATTAATAAAAGGAAAGAAAAAAATCACATGATTATCTCAATTGATGCAGAAAAGGCATTTGACAAAGTCCAACACCCATTCCTGATAAAAGCTCTCAATAAAATAGGTATAGAAGGGAAATTTCTCAACATAATAAAGGGCATCTATGCAAAACCAACAGCCAACATCATTCTTAATGGAGAAAGGCTGAAAACATTCCCCCTGAAAACAGGAACAAGACAAGGATGCCCTTTATCACCACTCCTATTTAACATTGTGCTCGAAGTTCTAGCTAGAGCAGTAAGGCAAGAAAAAGAAATAAAGGGCATCCAAACTGGTAATGAAGAAGTTAAACTCTCCCTGTTTGCAGATGATATGATACTATACATAGAAAACCCTAAAGACTCCACGAGAAATTTACTGGAAGTAATAGAAAGATTCAGCAGAGTAGCAGGATACAAGATAAACATTCAAAAATCAGTTGGATTCCTATACACCGGTAAAGAGAACGATGAAAAGGAGATCAGGAAATCAATACCATTTTCAATAGCCCCTCAAAAGATAAAATACTTAGGAATAAATCTGACCAGGAATATAAAAGACCTATACAAAGAAAACGACAAAACACTGCTGCATGAAACCCAAAGGGATCTACATAAATGGAAAAACATACTATGCTCATGGATAGGCAGACTCAACATTGTGAAAATGGCAATTCTACCTAAAGCAATCTACAAATACAATGCAATTCCGATACAAATACCAACAACATTCTTCAAAGAGATGGAAAAAACTAATTATTAACTTTATATGGAAAGGGAAGAAACCTCGAATAAGTAAAGCACTACTGAAGAAGAAGAATAAAGTTGGAGGACTCACACTACCTGACTTGAGAACCTACTATACAGCTACAGTACTCAAAACAGCCTGCTACTGGTACAACAACAGAGACATTGACCAATGGAACAGAATTGAGAACTCAGATGTAAATCCATCCACCTACGGTCACCTGATTTTTGACAAGGGCCCAAAATACATCAAATGGGGAAAAGACAGTCTTTTTAACAAATGGTGCTGGCAAAACTGGATATCCATTTGTAGAAAAATGAAACAGGACCCATACCTCACACCATATACAAAAACTACTTCAAAATGGATCAAAGACCTGAATATAAAGCCTCAAACTATAAAATTCATAGAAGAAAAAATAGGACCAACACTTCAGACCTTAATACATGGCATTAAAAGGATACAAACCATAAACATCAACACAAAAAACCCAACAGATAAACTAGATAATTGGGATCTTCTAAAAATCAAACATCTATGCTCTTCAAAAGACTTCACCAAAAGAGTTAAAAGAGAACCTACAGACTGGGAAAAAATTTTTGGACAGTACAAGTCAGACAAAATTCTAATCTCCATAATCTACAAGAAAATCCAACACCTCTACAACAAAAAGACAACCAATCCTATCAAAAAATGGGCAAAGGAAATGAACAGACACTTCACCAAGGAAGACATTCAAATGGCCAACAGACACATGAGGAAATGCTCACGATCACTAGCCATTAGAGAAATGCAAATTAAAACCACAATGAGATACCATCTCACCCCGGCATTACTGGCACGAATCAAAAACACTGGAAATAACAAATGTTGGAGGGGCTGCGGGGAGACGGGAACTCTTATACACTGCTGGTGGGAATGCAAAATGATACAGCGATTTTGGAAAACGATATGGCGTTTCCTCAGAAAGCTAGAAATAGACGTACCATTCGATCCAGCAATCCCACTCCTAGGAATATATCTTAGAGAAATAAGAGTCATCACTCGAATAGACATATGCACACCTATGTTCAAGGCAGCATTATTCACAATAGCAAAACGATGGAAACAACCTCAATGTCCATCAACAGACGAATGGATACACAAACTATGGTACATACGCACAATGGAGTACTATGCAACGAGAAAGAACAATGAATCGGTGAACCATCTCATAACATGGATGAAACTGGAGGACATCATGCTGAGTGAAATAAGTCAATCACAAAAGGACAAATATTGTATGAGACCTCTATTGTAAAAACCCATGAAAAAATTCACATGCAAAATGTAACAATCCTTGTTGGTTACCAGGGATGGGGGGGGGGGGATACTAAATAGGTAATAGGTAAGTAGTAACTTGGGTGAGAGATGAGATAGTACATAGTACAGGGGAAACTAACACAACCTGCACAAGGAAAGGTCATGGAGGCCCTATAGACACATCCAAACCCCCCGAGGGACTGAGTTGTTGGACGGAGGGCTCTGGGGACCATGATCTCGGGGAACATCTAGCTCAATTGGAATGACACTACTTATAAAGATAATGCTCTACATTCTACCTTGGTGAGTAGTGTCTGGGGTCTTAAAAGCCTATGAGCGGCCATCTAAGATACTCCACTGATCTCATCCCTTCGGGAACAAGGGAGAACGAAGAGAACAGGATACAAGGAAAAGATTAGTCCGAAGGACTAATGGTCCACAGCTACCAAGGCCTCCACGGGACTGAGCCCAGTACAGCTGGATGGTGCCCGGCTACCACCAATGACTCCTCTGACCAGGATCACAACAGAGGGTTCTGGGCAGAGCTGGAGTAGGATGTAGAGCATAATTTTAACTCCCCCCCCAAAAAAAAAAAAAAGAAGACCAGATATACTGGCCTAAAGAATACTAGAGAAACCTCGAGAGTGTGGCCCCCAGACACCCTTTCAGCTCAGAGGGGAAGTTACCTTCAAGGTTCGATGTTAAGCCTGGGAATGGACACCCCAGTAAAACTAAATGGGACTAACGATGTACAGGAGTCCGGTGACAAGGGCCAGAAGGCAGAGGGAGAGTAGGAAACTGATGATAAGGAACACAAATTGAATAAGGACACTGTCGATGTATTGTGAGATTGTTGACCACTGCTATAGGGCAACATTTGTAGTAACTATTAAATGGGAGGCTGTTTTGTCCTGTAAGCCTTCATCTTGGGCGACAATGGCAGCACAATTGGAAGAGCATAGTCAATATCACTTAAATGTGTAAGTAAAAAGTTTTGAAATGGTGTTTAAATAAAATAAAAATAAATAAATAAATAAATAAACAAATGAGACTAAAGAGGTACAATAGTCCACTGACAAGGTCCAGAAGACAGAAGGGGACAAGGAAGCCCCCTGGTGATAGGGAACACAAGGTGGAGTAAGGATATTCTTGATGTGCTGTGAGATTGTTAACCATTGTCATAGGGCAACATGTGTAGTAACTGTTAAATGAAAAACTATTTTGTTCTGTAAGCCTTCATCTTAAGTGAGAATAACAGCACAGTTGGAAGAGCGTAGTCAATGTCACTGAACTGTGAATGTAGAAAATTTTGAAACGGTGTATCTTTGGCCATCTGTAATTTTCATCAAAAAAAAAGGTTGAGAATTTAGAGGCTTAATACGTTGTGGGGTTGTTAACCAATGTCAAAAAAAACAACATGTGTACTACTATTTCATGAGAAACTATTTGCTCTGTAAGCTTTCACCTGAAGTACAATAAAATATATATTAAAAAAAATAAATAAATAAAAATAAAAATGTTTGCTTTCCACCAAAGTAACATGAATTCAAGTGGAATAAGCATAATATTTTCACATTTAAAATTTTGTTTCTTTTTATATAAATAAAGCCTTCATAATCTAATCCCTGATATTCAAAAGTATTAACTTAAGACTTCTAATTTTGGTCATGATGAATATCTAATTTAACCAGCTGATGAAAGCAACTATAAAACTCAACAAAATATATTTTCAGTCATTGCACAAAAGACAGCATAGGACTGTGATTCTTGAAAAAAGGGAAATATATGATGTGAGCTCTATCTCTTTTGGGCTTTCTGCATGAGGGTCCATTTGAAACCAAAGCAAACAAAGTAGAGCTCAGAAAGCCATGGTATTGCTTGGCAGAGGAAGCAAAGACAGATGTTTAGGGCTGCTAAAGCTGATGAAATTTACAGGAAAGGGCACTGGAAAGAAAGTAGCTGCACAATGAGCTGGAGCAATTTTTATGCAGTCTCCCTTGAGTCTCTGGCCAAACATTAAACTGCACATGCCAGCACAAGATTCTGATAATCCAGGCAGAAAGAAAATATTTGTGAACTGTGAGCTGAATAGAGATTCTGGAAGCAGTACTATTGAAAGTATTAGACATTAGACTTATGACCCACCAGAATTAAGAGCACTGAAAGAAAGCAACAAATTTCAGTTGAAAAAATTCAGTTGACGAATTTAAGATGAAACCTCAAGAAGGCCACTTCTCAAGAATACAAGAGTACGGACTCTTTACTCACCCAGTCAAAGCTTAAAACCAAACGTGCTTAATATCAAGGTGCTCCACCACATACGAACCGACTTTTAGAACTAAATTCAGTAATCTTTAATATATAACACCAAAATTAAGAATCTCAAAACTTTAATTCCTATCACAATGTCCAGCAAACAATAAAATATTCCTAGATATGAAAAGGTAGGTAAATGTGACCCCTAACCAAGAGGAAAGGATTAAAAAAAAAAAAAGATTAAATACAACTAGAAACATATGTTGTAATTAGTAGACAAGCACTTTAAAATGGCTTTTATAAATATTTTAATGATTTAAAGGAAAGCATGGACATAATATGTAAACAAATGTGACATGGTAGTAAAGAAAGCAAATAAATAAATAAATAAAAGAACCAAATGGAATTTCTAGAACAGAAAAATACAGTATCTGAGATGAAATAAGAAAATCACTTAATTTTCCAAACTGTGTATTGAACAATACAGGAAAAAAAAGAAAAAATTCAGTAATCCTGAAAATAGGTGAATAGAAGCTACATACACAAACTGAAGCAAGAACAAAAGCAAAAACACAGTACCTTGTGGAGTAATATTAAGCAGTCTAGCAAACATGTAATTTGAAGTGCAAAGGAAAGTGAGAGAGATTAGACCAAAAAAATTTTGAAGAAATAATAACTAAAACATTCCAAATCTTATTAAAAAATCAACACACAGTTTCCAGAACAATGAATGTCAAGCCAGAAAAACATAAATATAGCCAGAGTTAAGTAAATTACAATCAAATTGCCAAAACAAGGATAAAGAAAAAACTTAAAAGCAGCCAGGGGAAAAAGATTACATACAAAGGGATTATAAACTGAATGACTGCCAATTTCTTACTTAAAAAAAAAAAATGTAAGCAAGAGGACAATGGAATGACGTTTTGAAGTGCTTAAAAACACATGTACCAACCTAGAATTCTATATTCAGTGAAAATATCTTTCAAAAATAAAGGTGAAGTTAAATATTTTTAGATTAAAAAAAAAAAAAAAAACTTCAAGAAATTTGTCACCATCAGAACTGCTCCCTACAAGAAACGCTAATTGAGGCTAATAATCTGAAGGGAAATAATATCAGATGAAATCTTGGATCTATTTAAATGAGTGAATGACCGCTGGATGTGGTAAATACGTGGAGAAACATAAAAGATTATTTTCTCATTTCTTGATTTCCTTCAAATTACAATTGATTGTTTACAGCAGAATAATAACAGTGTGTTGTGAGGTTTATACCATGTGAAAAATTCAACGTATGACAGCACTAGTACAAAGGACTGAGAAAGGCAAATGGAAGTATATTATTGTAACATTAATACTGTAAAATTATTGTAATACTATGGGTGGAGTGACATAATATCGAGTCAAGGTATTCTGTGATAATTTAAGGATTAATGTTGTAATTAAGGGAACAACCACTAAAACAGAAATAAAGGAAGAGTTTAGCTAACAAAGTCTCCAAGACAGATTTGTTCATTCTTCTGGCAGTCCATGGTATAGTCAATATTTTTGCCAATTCGAATACATCGATACTTCTTTGATCTTCCTAATTTATTGTCCATCTTTCGCAGGCATATGAGGCTGTAGAAAATATCATGGCTTGGGTCAGGTGCACCTTAGTCCTTAAGGGGACATCTTTGTTTTTTTAACACTTTGTAAAGTGTACTAAATAAATACTAGTGGTGTACTTTTTTTTTTTTTTTTAATTAAAATTCCCTGTGCACTTATAACCAACAGCAAGGAAGTTTTTAAAAATGTTCTGGCAAAAATTTAAAGGTCACCGAATAATCATAACTTTTCAAGTTGGTGGGGCCAGCTTTAAATAGTTTTTACAGTACTGCACTACTATGCAAAGATCAGAGTCTTTAGGAATAAAGTTTTGTCACTCCACCAGGTTAAGCAACCTCAAGCAGCTGAAGTTGCTTGAAAAGCAACGTGAAATAGACAATGGAAAAATGGAGTTACAAACAACAAGTATGGTCTCAGGGACAGTTAGAAAGTATGAACTATAGCAACATATGTTATATGTTAACTACTTATTTTTTCCTCCTCTTTCCAATTTTCTTTTATTTTTATAGTTAATGTTGATGCTGGTTATCTTTAGTTAGTTTCGGGGTTATAAAATATTCAGGTGGGATTGTGACTAAGCAATTGTGACTAAAGGAGTTAGCATCAGTCCACGCTGAATATGGAGACTGATGTGACTTTCCATCTATCCTTTCTGGAAGAAGATGGTATCTTTATACAAGCAATAGTTGCATCATAAAACATATTGTTTTATTGTTATTGAATGCAATATAGAGTATAAAGAGAAAGAAGTGATTGAAAGAACTGGTTATGAAAAATACTGAGTATTTGTGTGGGTTTATTGATTTTTTTTAAATCTCATTTCTGATTTTGGACTCTGTAAAACTATTTGCATGGAATGGGCTTGGAGAGCAATGCTTTACTCCATTAGAGTAATCTGAATGACTCTTTCTTTTGCTCTCACAACTTTTCAAAACAATCTAGCCTCTACTTTCTCAACTTTTCCCAAAAGCTTGGGCTCTGCTCTGTATTTGAAGGAGCTGGAATCCCACAAACCATATTTTTCAAGCTCTTTGCCAACTGGCTTCTGGTTCTATTCTGCCAATGGGAGGCTCTTGCAAGACATAAGAAGATGTAAAAAGAAGGGAAACGTGACCCTGTATTTTTAATTTTGGGTTTTGGAGAAGACTATAGCATCTGTAGTGTAAGCTTCCAAGTTGCCATTAAAGCAGCTCAGCTCCTCTTGGCAGCAGGAGAGACAGGGGTCTCAGGCTCCAAAAAGCAAGCCCCAGCTACACTGGGTTTCTGGGCTCTTGATAAAACTTTTTTCCTTGTGCTCCTCCTTCATTATTTATCCAAGTGACTTTACCTTCCTATGTGCTTCCCTCCAACATTTTATTAATAATTTTTGTTTACAATTTTCTCTACTTGAAAGATATACAGTGTTTTCTTGATAAAATACGGTGAGGATTTCTTGAATATGGGACTTTGGGTATCAGAAAGATTTAATGATTACAGTAATCTTCTAGTTTAACAAATGTCTAAGTAGTGAATAATAAATTTATAAATGGTGATGATGTGTAATAATGTCAAATGCTACCAATATTTCAAGTGGACTGAAGACCATAAGGAATCATTGGATTTGATAATTAAATACTCACTTTCAGTATATTTTACTTAAACTACCTTTATTATTAATTCAGTGTTCTTATTTTAAGGGCAAATTCTGCATTCAGTCAGGATTCCCTGTATTTGTGAGACAAATCTGGGTAATATTTTTGCAAAATGTAAACATAAATTAGTAGAAAAATAAGTTGTAGATCACTCTTTCATAATTATATTATGGTGAAGGGAAAATATTTATAGGTAGAGTAATATCTTAAAATGGTGCAGAATTTTATATATATGTGTATGTATATGTTTGTGTGCATATATATATATTTATATAGATGTATATACACACATCCAGTTACCATAGAGTCAATTCCAACTCCTGGCAACTTTATGTGTTTCAGAGTAGAACTGTGCTCCATAGGGTTTTCAATGGATGACTTTTTGGAAGTCTAAAGTCAGACCTTTCTTCTAATATATCTATTTATATTGGTGATGATAAATGTAGAAAAATAAGTCATCTTTGAAAGCAGAAGTGAGAGAGAATAGACAAGAGGGGAAGACTCAAGATGCCAGCAGAAGCAACATTAGATTAATGGCCAATTCCTAAAGGAGAAGAGGATTTAGTGCAGTGATGGAGCCACTAACCTTGGCAAGGAAGAGGCTCACTCATTTCTAGGAACTTCATGAAAGAGGGGAAGCAGAGGTAGGATGCAAATGGGAGGTGGTGGGCTTAAAAAATTCACGAGGTGAATCAAATCTCCCCACAACCAAATTTCTGTCCATACAAAACACTCAACCCAATCCTCACTGAAAAACAAGAACAGAATAAACTGAAGTTAGAAAAGCAAACATGAGAGTGAGAGCGTTTGGGGGGAAAATTAAATGCAGTGACAGTGAGAAAACAGAAGTTTCTCGGCCAAATGAACCAACAACTTCTACAAACTTTCTCAGTCATATGTAAGTAAAGTACATGAATCTGGCTTTCATTAATTGGGGGCTGTGTTCCTATATAACTCATTGCCGTCACGTCAATTCTGACTCATAGTGACCCTATAGGACATAGTAGAGCTGTCCCATAGGGTTTCCAAGGAGCGGCTGGTTGATTCAAACAACCAACCTTTTGGTTAGCAGCTGAGTTCTTAACCGCCGTGCCACCAGGGCTCCTAAATTTTTGTTGTGTGTGTGTTCCAGTATGCTCCTATATGTTATATTATGTGCAGTCTACATCGTCATTTAACTATTGTATCCTAGTTTGGTGGTGCTTTCCAATAGATAGGATAAAAGTTGTTAAGCATACATTGTTATGTATAATATTTTTTAGAAGAATAACATTTATAATCTATTTTGTTCATGTATATATACATAAGCCATAAAATTCTAACTAAATTTAAAAGCATGTTTTAATGGTATGAGAGCACTAGACTGACAATCCATAAACTGGAAGTGCAGTTCCTGCCTGTTCTTATAAAGCTTTATGTAAATTATTTACTGGGTTACTATCTTACTGCTGCTAAAACAAATTACCACAAACTTCCAAAAACCAAACCAAACCCATTGTAATCAAGTCAATTCCGACTCATAGCGACCCTATAGGACAGACCACAAACTTAGTGGCTTAAAATACCACCAATATATTGTCTTACACATCTGGAGGTCAAAAGTCTGAAATGAGTTTTACTGAGCTAAAATCAAGGTGTCAGCAGGATTACATTCCTTCTGATGGCTCTAGAGAAAAATCTGTTCCCTTGCCTTTTTCTGCTTCTTGAGACTATCTGCATTCTTTGACTCATAGCCCCTTTTTGCATTTTCAAAGCTATCAGTTACTGGTCAAGTCTTTCTCACATGGCATCATTTAAACACTAACTCTTTTGCCTCTCTCTTTCACTAATAAAGGACCCCTTTGATTACGTTTGGTCCATTTGGATAATCAAAGATAATCTCCCCATTTCAAGATCTTTAACTTAAGGACATCCGCAAAGTTTCTTTTGACTTGTAAGGCAACCTACTTACAGGTTCCAGGAACTAGGAGGTGAACATCTTTGGGGGAGCATTAGTCTGTTCACAACATAAAACTTCTCTGAATCTCTTTATCTTCATCTAATAAAATGGTATAGGCACATCAAAAGACATTAAGAATAAAATCACACGCATACACAAACACACACACAAGACAGAGAGGATATCATTGATATCCAATATGAGAACATTACTTAACCAGAAAATATGTTAAAACTTTAAGATCTTATTTGGTTTTTCTTGGCCTTAGATTCCTCTAGGCTAAACAGTTACTCCCTTTAATAATAACACAAATCTGCACTATAGCTTTCAAGAATATAAGCATAAGGGAATATGAGCAACACACAAGGTCTGATGATTTCTAGACCATGAGTAATAGTCTGCATTCTCCATGAGGTATAAACTGGTTGAGAAAGTTTCAGGCTTTGAATCATATTGTTCAATTGTGCATCAGTCATTCAAGAGCACTGCATTATAACAAAGCATGAAGTTGCTATCAGAAGTCACAGGGGATGTTACCTTTCCCTCTTTATCTCTGCCTCCATTTCTCTGTCCATAAAGAAACAAACAAATAGATAAACAAAAAAATTTACTGTCTTTCAAGAATCCATCTGAAAACAATCCCCAACATATTATGTAAAGAGTTTCCATGATTACTGGAATAAGTGTTCAGAAATTTGAAATGTTTGACTAAACCATTTCAAAGGAGACAAAAATATAGTTGTCTGTCCACAAATAATGATTGCTTCATATAACAACTAATCTTGATGTTTTCTACAGCTTTTGAACATTTCACATTTAATAATAATATTAATAGAGGCTTACAATGTTCCAAGAACATAAGTTAATCAAACATTTAATTATTTATTTTAGCAACAACAGGAGAGAACTCCTATTATTCTTTGCATTTTACTGATGAAGAAATTGGAGCCACAGATATTAGGAAACTTGCTCAAGATCTCATGCTATTCAGTGAAAGATCCAGAATTACAGAACTTGTGGTCTAGCTTCAGACCCTTACTCTTAACAGCCTCTCCATTGTTGCATAAATAACAGGGTGAGGGAAGATCACATGATGCCCAATCTTATTTTTGATTTATGATTCATATCAGTGCACTGCATTACTTTGTCTTGACAGTTAAATGAAGAAGATAGAGAATATTAAACACTGCTCTTTTGTACATTGTTAGTAGACCAAAGGATAGAATTTGACTGTGAAATATCTGACCATCCTCAATTTTCTAAATGACTTTCAGAATAAACCACGCACATATTGACTAACTGGAAGAGATCAATAGCAACTTTACAGTGCAGCTTACACCATTCAACGACCCATGTTACATCAATATCTGAAAAGAGTTAGACAATGCTGTACACTATTTCAAAATTTTTCTGTCACAGTCCTAGAACCACTCTTTAACCAAATCAGCTGGGAACACGGAGTCAACAGAATTGGTAAACACTTAACAAAGTCTCTATCAGATGACTTCATGTCATGTGTTAATGACAAAGCACAATTAGGAAAGTAAATCCCATGCTAAAATACAAGTTTCATGAAATTGGATTAAAAATTAAAATCCAAATAAATACTTTGTCTGAGTAAACTTGGAGAATTGAACACACATGATTCTTTCTAATGACTCTTAAAGATTCACGAAAATACAATTAAGAAAAAATATTCAAACACACAGAGTCATGGAGAATACAAGATGAAATGACAGTAGATGAGTAATGTTAATAAAATTAGCAACAGATGATCAGTACCTAACTTGGAAAAGCAGAGAAGCCAAATCTAAGTGCGTAGGGTTGAGAGTGGCAAAGATCTTAAAAGAAGATTAGAATGTTTGGGAAAATTTGGGGAAAATCATGCATTGAGAAAACTACAAAAATGAAAACAAGCCAATTATTAACTTAAAAAAAAAAATGCAACACCCAGGACAAAGATACTAGGCTTGAAGGCTAAGGACCATAGACTTGGAAGACATCTCCGTCAGTTTGTATTAACACGGTACGTAAAAACAATGTTCTACATTCTACTTTGGTAAGTAGCGTCTCAGGTCTTAAAAGCTTGAGAGCGGCTATCTAAGATACAGTTAGTGGTCTCTTCCCATCCAGAGTAAACTAGAGTGAAGAAAACCAAAGACTCAAGGGAGTAATTAGTCCAAAGAACTAACAGGCCACGGACACCACAGCCTACAAGACCCCAAAGCCAGAAGAACTAGATGGTGCCTGACTACCACTAATGACACCTCTGACCAGGAAAGCAGTAGAGGATCCCGGACAGTGTGGGAAAAATATATAGAACAAAGAATCAAATTCATAAAAGAAGACCAGACTTACCGGCCTGATAGAGACTGGAGGAATCCCCAAGAGCATGGCCTTAAGACATCCCTCTGACTTGGAACTGTAGCCATTCCCAAAAACCACCTTCAAGCCAAACCACAGACAAGCCTATAAAATAAACAATAACACTCTAAGAGAACATGCTCCATAGATCAAACAATTATACGAGAACAAGAGGGCAACATTTGCCTGAAAGTAGAGAAGAGAAGGCAGGGAACCTAAAAAACCAAACCCCTTGCTGTCGAGTTGATTCCAACCCATAGCGACCCTATAGGACAGAGGACCAGTGCCCCTTAGGGTTTCTAAGGAGCAGCTGGTGGATTTGAACTGCCTACCTTTTTGTTAGCAGCTGAACACTTAACCACTGCACCGCCAGGGCTCCAGGAAGGGGTAGAAAAACCAGAGGAAGGGAAATGAGGAACACAGGGTAGAAATGGGGAGAGTGTTGATGTAGTGTGGGGATTGCAACCAATATCATGGAACACTTTGTGTACAATTTGTTGAATGGAAAATTAACTTGCTTTGTAAACTTTCATCTAATACACAATAAAATAGTTATATAAAAAAAGAGGAGGAGCAAAAGCTGTGATTGAAAAGTAAATACTCAGTTTCAACTGATCATGTCATATACAGCCTACTGAAAATAATAGTCTTTATGCCTTAATGAACATTTTAAACACAGTCTGAATTCCAGGAGCAAATAAATCATGCCTCTTTCCATGAAAAAAAAATATGTATATGTGTACATATGTATATATATACACACACACATACATGCAAGAGTGAAAAGGAAATTATAGCGCAGTGCATGGATCATCTGTAAAAAATATTCACATAATCATAATGATACAAAGATATATGTTAACTTAAACAAAATGTGCAGTATAGGCAGTCCCCGTGTTATCAACACCGAGCTTATGTACAACCTGTAGTTACAAACCAACTCCTGTAAAGCCTATTTTACATACGATGGTTTGTACATCAGTTTCTTAGGAAGCTTTGTGCACAGCCCCATCCTGGCTCAATCCCCGACCTGACTTGACCCTGATCCCTGACTCTTGAATCCTCAATCCTGGCCTCCAACCTTTAGCCAGGCCCAGTCTCCTCCCTTCTGAACCTGTCCTTCTGGCCCACTTCCCCTCTGCCAGGGCCTACCCTTTATCCTACCAGTCCAGTGCCTGAGGCGTTGGTTGCTCCAGCTGCTCCAAGGGACCCTGTGGCTGGAGTCTCGGGGCTCACCAGGCCTGTGGAGAGGTCTGTGGTGGGCCACCACCTTCTTTTTCTGTCCTTTTACCAGGCTGGGAATGGAGAGGCAAAAAGAGCAGGGGCTGCTGCTGCTGCAGGGGCAGTAGGCCCCAAGATGTGGGCGGGATTAGGAGCATGAATGTTTCTTTATTGTTTTTTACAGTGGTTTTTTTTTTTTTATTGTTCTTTATTGTGTTCTATAGAGTACTATAGAATACCTGTAGTATTCTAAGTAGACAGTAATAGAAGAAAAAAAGATATAACACATAAACAACAAATGGCAAAATGACAAAAGGCCAGAGGTAGGAGTTTACAGTGATTCATATGCATCCATTCAGTGTTTGTCTTAGTGTATAGTAAAATAGTGTAGTACCTTTCTATGCATAAGAAACAGTAAAGAAACATTCATGCCTCCAAACCACCCACATCTTGGGGCCTGCAGCTTTTGCAGCAGTGGCAGCCCCTGCTCTTTCTGCCTTTCCCTTCCCAGCCTGGTCAAAGAACAAGGAAATGAAGATGGCAGTCAACAATAGACTACTCCACAGGCCCGGTGAGCCCTGAGTCTCCGGCCACAGGGTCTCTTGGAACCCTGGTGGCTTAGTGGTTAAGAGCTATGGGTGCTAACCAAAAGGTCAGCAGTTTGAATACACCAGGTGCTCCTAGAAATCCAGTGGGGCAATTCTACTCTGTCCTATAGGGTTGCTATGAGTCGGAATCGACTCAATGGCAATGGATTTGTTTTTTCAGTATAATTACTATTTTATTTCCACTGTCCTGTGTGACAGTCTTAGTGTTTTCCCTGGTGATTACAATTAGCAACTTAATTTATAACAATCTTGTTTGGATTAGTATCAGCTTAACTTTAGTAATACACAAAAACTTTCCCCTATATAGCTCCATTCTCTTCCTGCTCCTTTGTGCCATTATAGTCATAAAAATAACATTGTATGCCCGTCTACACAAATTAATATTTGCTGCTTTATGTAGTTGTCTTTTAAATCAGGAAAAAAATGCTACACACAAAAAAATACATTTGTGCTATCCTTTATATTTACCTAAGTAGTTATCTTTACTGGAACTCTTTAATTCTTCACGTGGATTTAATTTACTATTTATTATCTTTTCAACTCATTCTCAGGGACTCTCTTTAGTATTTCTTGTAAGGAAGGTTTGCTAGTGACAAATTCCTTCAGTTTTTGTTTCTTTTGTAATATAATTTTTTTCATTTTTGGAAGACAGTTTGGCTGGATATAAATTTACTTGTTAACAATCTTTTTCTTTCAGCACTTTGAATATGTCAGCCTAATGCCTTATGTTCTTCATGGTTTCTGATGAGAAATCAGTTAATATTATTGAGGATAACTTGAATATGATGTGTCACTTCTTTCTTGAAGGTTTTGAGATTCTTTGTCATTGACTTTCAACAATTGGATTATGATGTAGGTATGGATCTTTTTGAGTTTCTCTTTGCTCCTGTGGGATTCGTGCATATGTTGGTACGCTTAATGGTGTCCCACAATTTTTTGAGGCTCTGTTCATTTATCTTCATTCTTGTTTTTTACTTATTTTTCCCTCAGACTGAATAATCTTAATTAATCTACCTTTAATTTTGCACATTCTTTATTCTGCCAGCTCAGATCTGTAGTTGAGCCTCTCTAACTTGTTTTTCATCTCAGTTATTGTGCTGTTCACCTTCATAATTTCTATTTGTTTGCTTTTTTATTTTCTATATTTTTATTGAAATTTTCTGTTTGGAGAGACATCATTTTCATATTTTTATTCATTTCTTAATGTATAGTGTACTTTAGTTCTTTCAACATATTCAAATTACGTCATTTAAGTTCTTTGTCTAGTAAGTCTATTATCTTGGCTTCCTCAGGGACAGTTTCTATTGACAAGTTTTTTTTGCGGGGGGGTTTCCTTTTTTATTTTTATGGGCCATACTTTCTTATTTCTTAGCATATTTTATAATTTTTTTGTTGAAAACTGGACATGTTAAATATAATGTGACAACTTTTCCCCTCCTCAGGGTTTGCTGTTGCTATTTCTGGATGTTTGTTCATTTGTTTGTGTTTTAATGATTTTTCTTAACTAATTCTATAAAGTTTGTATACTTTTGTCATGTGTGGCCCCTGAAGTCTCTGCTCAATTAGCTTAGTAGTTTGGTAATAATGGGACAAAGATTTTCATAAACACCAGGAACCAACAAGTCTTACTATTTTTACTGAGGCACTCTGTGCTTATTGGGGCTCATCTTCAACACTCTGCCAAGCATTTGACAATTAAGCTTTAACATTCACTTCCTGCCTGTGCAGAGCGAAAGGTTAGCCAGAGGTGGGAGTTTAGAGAGTTCTCCCATTTTTCATGAGCATGTGTACAACTCAGGACACACACAGAGTCATATATTTTGTGTTGCCCTCTAGGTTCTCAAGAATATATCAGAGTTTTTCAAAGCCCCTATAGATATCTCATTCTCCAGTTTTCTTTTTAAGTTTGGCATTCGTTTTATTATTGTTTCCCTCAGCCAATGTCTACTGCCACAAGCAGCTACAGGGTTAAATAATTGCCTTTAATTGTTTTTGAAATATGATCATGGGGAAAAGGCTCTTCATATTGAATGAGCTCCAAGTCAGGTAAAATAAAGCCACTGTTGCTAGTAATGTCTTGAGGGGAACACCAGACAGTTCACGTAATGACAACTCTCTGGGAATGGGGCTTTCAATAACTTCTAGCTCTATTCTACTCCCTTCAGCAGCTGCCAGTCAGTTGATTTTTACTTGGGTTGTGAGATGTTGGTTTTCAAGGCCATTGGAGAGTTGGGAAGGAGGGATGGAATTGTTTTAATTGTTAGTTGTCATTGAGTTGGCTCTGACTCACGGTGACTTTTTGTATAACAGAACAAAACGTTGCCTGCTTCTGCACCATCACAATTGTTGGTATATTTGAGCCCATTGTTGAAGCTATTGTGTTATTCCACCTCATGGAGGGTTTTTCTCATTTTTGGTGACCCTCTCCTTTACCAAACATGATGTCCTTTTCTAGGGATTGGTCTTTCCTGATGACATGTTGAAACTACCATTATCACTTCTAAGAAGCATTCTGGCTATATTTCCTCCAAGATGGATTTGTTCATTCTCCTGGCAGTCCGCAGTATAGTCAACATTTTTTGCCAACACCACAATTAAATGCATCAATCCTTCTTCGATCTTTCTTTTCTATTGTCCAGCTTTCCCACACACATGTGGCAATTGAAAATACCATGGCTTAGGTCAGGCGCACCTTAGTCATCTTTTATTTTTTATTTTTTTTTATATTTTATTGTACTTCAGGTGAAGGCTTACAGAACAAATAGTTTCTCATGAAACAGTAGTACACATGTTGTTTTATGACATTGGTTAACAACCCTACTACATATTAAGCCTCTAAATTCTCAACCGTATTTTTTTTGATGAAAATACAGATAGCCAAAGATACACCGTTTCAAAAATTTCTACATACACAGTTCAGTGACATTGACTACACTCTTCCAACTGTGCTGTTATTCTCACTTAAGATGAAGGCTTACAGAACAAAATAGTTTCTCATTTAACAGTTACTACACATGTTGCCCTATGACAACGGTTAACAATCTCACAACACATCAAGAATATCCTTACTCCACCTTGTGTTCCCTGTCACCAGGGGACTTCCTTGTCCCCTTCTGTCTTCTGGCCCTTGTCACTGGACTACTGTACCTCATTAGTCTCATTTTTTTTTTTTAAACACCATTTCAAAACTTTTTACTTACACATTTAAGTGATATTGACTATGCTCTTCCAATTGTGCTGCCATTCTTGCCCAAGATGAAGGCTTACAGGACAAAACAGCCTCCCATTTAATAGTTACTACAAATGTTGCCCTATGACAGTGGTCAACAATCTCACAACACATCGACAGTGTCCTTAATCAACTTCTGTTCCTTATCATCAGTTTCCTACTCCCCCTCTGCCTTCTGGCCTTTGTCACCGGACTCCTGTACCTCGTTAGTCCCATTTAGTTTTACTGGGCTGTCCACTCCCAGGCTTAACATCGAACCTCGAAGGTAACTTCACCTCTGAGCTGAAAGGGTGTCTGGGAGCCACACTCTTGAGATTTCTCCAGTATTCTTTAGGCCAGTAAATCTGGTCTTTTTTTTTTGGGAGTTAAAATTATGCTCTGCATCCTTCTCCAGCTCTGTCCAGAACCCTCTGTTGTGGTCCTGGTCAGAGCAGTCAGTGGTGGTAGCCGGGCACCATCTAGCTGTACTGGACTCAGTCCAGTGGAGGCCTTGGTAGCTGTGGACAATTAGTCCTTTGGACTAATCTTTTCCTTGTATCCTGTTCTCTTCATTCTCCCTTGCTCCCAAAGGGATGAGACCAGTGGAGTATCTTAGATGGCCGCTCATAGGCTTTTAAGACCCCAGACACTACTCACCAAGGTAGAATGTAGAGCATTGTCTTTATAAGTAGTGTCATGCCAATTGAACTAGATGTTCCCCGAGACCATTGTCCCCAGAGCCCTCCGTCCAACAACTCAGTCCCTTGGGGGGTTTGGATGTGTCTGTAGGACCTCCATGACCTTTCCTTGTGCAGGTTGTGTTAGTTTCCCCTGTACTGTGTACTATCTCACCTCTCACCCAAGGTACCACTTATCTATTGCCCGTTTAGTATTCCTCCCCCCCCACCCCCCATCCCTGGTAACCAACAAGGATTGTTACATTTTGCATGTGAATTTTTTCATGGGTTTTTACAATAGAGGTCTCATACAATATTTGTCCTTTTGTGATTGACTTGTTTCACTCAGCATAATGTCCTCCAGTTTCATCCATATTATGAGATGGTTCACAGATTCATTGTTGTTCTTTCTCGTTGCATAGTACTCCATTGTGTGTATGTACCATAGTTTGTGTATCCATTCATCTGTTGATGGACATCGAGGTTGTTTCCATCGTTTTGCTATTGTGAATAATGCTGCCATGAACATAGGTGTGCATATGTCTATTCGAGTGATGACTCTTATTTCTCTAGGATATATTCCTAGGAGTGGGATTGCTGGATCGAATGGTATGTCTATTTCTAGCTTTCTGAGGAAACGCCATATCATTTTCCAAAATGGTTGTATCATTTTGCATTCCCACCAGCAGTGTATAAGAGTTCCCGTCTCCCCGCAGCCCCTCCAACATTTGTTATTTCCAGTATTTTTGATTCATGCCAGTAATGCTGGGGTGAGATGGTATCTCATTGTGGTTTTAATTTGCATTTCTCTAATGGCTAGTGATAGCGAGCATTTCCTCATGTGTCTGTTGGCCATTTGAACGTCTTCCTTGGTGAAGTGTCTGTTCATTTCCTTTGCCCATTTTTTGATAGGATTGTTTGTCTTTTTGTTGTAGAGGTGTTGGATTTTCTTGTAGATTATGGAGATTAGACCTTTGTCTGACTTGTACTGTCCAAAAATTTTTTTCCCAGTCTATAGGTTCTCTTTTGACTCTTTTGGTGAAGTCTTTTGAAGAGCATAGATGTTTGATTTTTAGAAGATCCCAGTTATCTAGTTTATCTGTTGTGTTTTTTGTGTTGATGTTTATGGTTTGTATCCTGTTAATGCCATGTATTAAGGCCTGAAGTGTTGGTCCTATTTTTTCTTCTATGAATTTTATAGTTTGAGGCTTTATATTCAGGTCTTTGATCCATTTTGAAGTACTATTTGTATATGGTGTGAGGTATGGGTCCTGTTTCATTTTTCTACAAATGGATATCCAGTTTTGCCAGCACCATTTGTTAAAAAGACTGTCTTTTCCCCATTTGATTGACTTTGGGCCCTTGTCGAGAATCAGGTGACTGTAGGTGGATGGGTTTACATCTGGGTTCTCAATTCTGTTCCATTGGTCAATGTCTCTGTTGTTGTACCAGTAGCAGGCTGTTTTGAGTACTGTAGCTGTATAGTAGGTTCTCAAGTCAGGTAGTGTGAGTCCTCCAACTTTATTCTTCTTCTTCAGTAGTGCTTTACTTATGCGGGGTTTCTTCCCTTTCCATATAAAGTTAATAATTAGTTTTTCCATCTCTTTGAAGAATGTTGTTGGTATTTGTATCGGGATTGCATTGTATTTGTAAACTGCTTTAGGTAGAATTGCCATTTTCACAATGTTGAGTCTGCCTATCCGTGAGCATGGTATGTTTTTCCATTTATGTAGATCCCTTTGGGTTTCATGCAGCAGTGTTTTGTAGTTTTCTTTGTATAGGTCTTTTACATTCCTGGTCAGATTTATTCCTAAGTATTTTATCTTTTTAGGGGCTATTGAAAATGGTATTGATTTCCTGATCTCCTTTTCATCATTCTCTTTACTGGTGTATAGGAATCCAACTGATTTTTGAATGTTTATCTTGTATCCTGCTACTCTGCTGAATCTTTCTATTAGTTCCAGTAGATTTCTCGTGGAGTCTTTAGGGTTTTCTATGTATAGTATCATATCATCTGCAAACAGGGAGAGTTTAACTTCTTCATTACCAATTTGGATGCCCTTTATTTCTTTCTCTTGCCTTATTGCTCTAGCTAGAACTTCCAGCACAATGTTAAATAGGAGTGGTGATAAAGGGCATCCTTGTCTTGTTCCTGTTTTCGAGGGGAATGTTTTCAACCTCTCTCCATTAAGAATGATGTTGGCTGTTGGTTTTGCATAGATGCCCTTTATTATGTTGAGAAATTTCCCTTCTATACCTATTTTATTGAGAGCTTTTATCAGGAATGGGTGTTGGACTTTGTCAAATGACTTTTCTGCGTCAATTGAGATGATCATGTGATATTTTTATTTCCTTTTATTTATGTGGTGGATTACGTTGATGCATTTTCTAATGCTAAACCATCCTTGCATACCTGGTATGAATCCTACTTGGTCGTGGTGTATTATTTTTTTGATATGATACTGAATTCTATTGGCTAGAATTTTGTTCAGAATTTTTGCATCTATATTCATGAGAGATATTGGTCTGTAATTTTCTTTTTTTGTGATGTTTTTGCCTGGATTTGGTATCAGCGTTATGCTGGCTTCATAGAATGAATTTGGAAGTGTTGCTTCCTCTTCTATGCTCTGAAATAGCTTGAGTAGTACTGGTACAAGCTCTTCTGTAAATGTTTTGTAGAATTCTCCAGTGAAGACATCTGGGCCAGGGATTTTTTTGGTTGGGAGTTTTTTTATTACCTTTTCAATCTCTTCTCCTGTTATGGGTCTGTTCAGATTTTCAATATTACTTTGTTGTAGTTTGGGTAGGCCGTATGTTTCTAGAAATTTATCCATTTCCTCTAGGTTTTCAAATTTGTTGGAATATAGTTTTTCATAATATTCTGTTATAATCCTTTTTATTTCAGTTGGGTCTGTTGTAATGTCCCCCATTTCATATCTTATTTGGGTTATTTGTGCCCTCTGCTGTTTTTCTTTTGTCAGTCTGGCCAGTGGTTTGTCGATTTTGTTGATTCTTTCCAAGAACCAACTTTTCGTTTGGTTGATTCTTTCTATTGTTTTTCTGTTCTCTATTTCATTTATTTCTGCTCTGATCTTTACTATTTCCTTTCTTCCAGTAGTTGTAGGCTTTTTTTGTTGTTCTCTTTCTATTTGTTTGAGTTCTGTAGTTAATGTTTTGATTTTGTCCCGTTCTTCTTTTTTGATATGTGCATCTATTGCTATAAATTGTCCTCTGAGGACTGCCTTTGCTGTGTCCCAAAGGTTTTGGTATGATGCGTTTTCATTTTCATTTGATTCTAGGAATTTTTTAATTCCATCTCTGATTTCTTCTGTTACCCATTGATGTGTAAGCAGATTATTATTCAGTTTCCATGTGTTTGTTTTTTTTTCCTTGCTCTTTCTAGTGTTAATTTCTACCTTGATGGCATTGTGGTCAGAGAAGATACTGTGAATTATCTCAGCATTTTGGATCTTGTTGAGGATTGCTCTGTGGCCTAAGATGTGGTCTATTCTGGAGAACGTTCCATGTGCATTGGAAAAGAATGTGTACTTTGCAGCGGTTGGATGGATTGTTCTATATATGTCTATGAGGTCCAGTTGGCTGATTGTGTCCTCTAGGTCTTCTGTATCTTTGCTGAGTTTCTTTTTAGTTGTTCTGTCTTTTACTGAGAGTGGTGTATTGAAGTCTCCTACTATTATTGTGGAACTGTCAATTTCTCTTTTCAGTGTTGTTAGAGTTTTTTTATGTATTTTGGAGACATGTCATTGGGTGCATAGATATTTATTATGGTTATGTCTTCATGATGGATCATCCCCTTAATCATTATATAGTGTCCTTCTTTGTCTTTTATGGTAGATTTTGTTTTAAAGTCTATTTTATCTGAGATTAGAATTCCCACTCCTGCTCCTTTTTGATAGTTGTTAGCTTGATATATTTTTTTCCAACCTTTGATTTTTAATGAATTCACATCTTTGTTTCTAAGGTGTGTCTCTTGTAGACAGCAAATTGATGGATCCTGCTTTCTTATCCATTCTGCCACTCTCCGTCACTTTATGGGTGCATTGAGTCCATTTACGTTCAGTGTAATTATTGATAGATGGAAGTTTGTTGCTGTCATTTTGTAGGGCTTTTTTTTGTGGTGCTGAAGTTTTCTTTGTTCTTCTTACTCTCTTGTGCTGAGTTACTTTTGTTTGTGGATTTTGTGTTCATTTCTTTTGTTTTTGTAGGTTTTGTTTTTGTTGAGACTTTATGTTTTTCGTCTTTATTTTTATGAGTTGGTTTGTTAATTTTCTTTGTGGTTACCATGAATTTTACCCTTATCTTTATAATTTTGAGGCAGTCTACCCTTACTTGGTATTGCCTTGCCTTCCTCTCCTTTAGAAGGTTCTATACCTATGCCGTTTGTTCCCTCTTTCATTATTTTGATGTTGTTGTCATCCTTTGATTGATTTCTCTGATTCCCTGTTGTATTTCTTTTGTTTTTGGAATGTCCTTTGTGGTGCAGTTCCTAGAATCGTATCTGGTTCATATGAACTTGCGTCCTAGGTCCTAGGTCCTGCCTGAGGGCTGAAGCTGTTTGTCCTCAGATTGAAGAACTCCCTTTAATAATTCTTGTAAGTTTGGTTTGACTTTTGCATATTCCCTTAGTTTCTGTTTATCTGGAAATGACCTAATTTCACCATCAAATTTGAATGAGAGTTTTGCAGGATATATTATTCTTGGCTGACGATTCTTTTCTTTCAAGATTTTATATATGTCATCCCATTGCCTTCTTGCCTGCATGGTTTCTGCCGAATAATCTGAGCTTAGTCTTATTGTTTCTCCTCTGTATGTGACTTCTTGTTTTTCATGAGCTGCTCTCAGGATTCTTTGTTTGTCTTTAGTTTTAGCGAGTGTGAATATGATATGTCTTGGTGATTTTCTTTTGGGGTCTCTTCTATATGGGGTTCGTTGAGCTTCTTGGATGGCCAGCTTTTCATTTTTCATGATATTGGGAACGTTTTCTGTCAGCAGTTCATCAATGAACCTCTCTGTGTTTTCTGTTTTCTCCCCCTGTTCTGGGATGCCAATCACTCGTAAGTTTTTGCTTTTAATTGTGTCCCACATAACTCTCAGGGTCTCTTCATTTTTCTTTGTTCTTTTTTCTGAGTTTTCCTGAAACAGAGTTGTATCCAAGTGTTTGTCTTCAGTTCCACTGATCCTGTCTTCCATGGTTTCAAATCTACTTCTCAGCCCTTCTATGACACCGTCCATTTCTGAAATCTTGTTGTTTATCTTTTGGATTTCTAATTGGTGTTTTTGTATAATTTCGAGTTGTGAAATTATTTTGGCATTTTGTTCCTGCATCATCTTCCTGAATTCTTCCAATTTTTTGTCTGTATTTTCCATAAATTTGTCTATTTTTTCCTCATGTTTGTCAGCTTTTTGCCTCAGTTCTTGGAAAATTCCGAGTATTAGTGATTTGAGTTCCCTATCAGGTAGTTCTAGTGCATTTTCTTCCAAAGGAGAGTTATCTGGTGTTTTAATTTGGATGCCTATTGTAGCCATCTTGTCTTGTGTTTGTAAATGTTTTGATATTATTTGCTGTTTTCAGGGCATTCAGTAGATATTTCTCTCGTTTATTGATTGTAGATTTTTTTTTTTTTTTTTGTTTCGTCCTTGTGGTACAGCTGGGCAGATCTAGCTGAAGAGGAGCCACTGGGACGGGTTGTTTGTGGCACTCACCGCAGCCACCAGGACAGTCAGTAGTCAGTGCTGGGCAGGTTCCAATAAGGCGTGCCTGCATAGCTTGGTGGTGTGATGTCAAGTGCACGGTGCTGTTAGGTAGGGTGCAGCAGGAAGATGGTTATGTGTGAAGCTAAGCTGGCTATGGGAGAGAGGAGAGAGGATCAGGAGCAAAAAGCATACAAACATAAAAGAGTGCTAGGGAGCTTGTCGTTGGAATGTACAGATGAGAGACTATGGGATGGAGGAAACCAGAAGGGGGAAGAGAAAGAAAAGGAAAGAATGAACAAATAAAAATCAGAAAAGTTAAAGAACTGCAAAGTTCCCAGGGATCCCACCGATGCAGCTACGAGGTCTGGGGGAGTCGGTCTCAGTTTTCACAGCACAGCCTGGCCAGAAGGTACAGAGGCATACATCGCCTGGTATTCAGGGATCAGAAAGAGAAGGAAGAGATAGAGAGATGAGAAGTTAAGCAATGAAGAAAGACAAAAGGGAAAAAGAGGGAAAAGATGACAAAACTAATCAAAATAGAAGAAAAATAAAATTAAAAAAAAAAGCAACACCAGCAGTCAGTGCCAACAAATGGGACCCAGAGAGCCCCCACTCAGGGGTGCGAATTTCAAGCAGCCGGCAGTCTCGGGGTTAAGAGACTGTGGCCACGGGAAGCAGAGGGGCGAACGAACAAAGGCCCCGGGATCTCACCAGCGCGGCAGCCCAGACCTGGAAGCAGCCACACACCCAAACGCAGCCCCACAGCCCCGCAGGAGAGAGCAAAGATGGCACTCAGAACCAGGCACCCAGGCAAAAGTAGTGGGAGGAGGCAGAAAAAGCTTCGCCAGCAGCCAGCAAACAGCTCTCAGAAAGCCGCCAGCCCTGGCGCGCGGAATCCAAGCACCGGCCCCCCCCAGCCCAGGGACCCTGGCCAGGGAAACCGGGGAGCCCCAGCCGAGGTGGAGAGTGGTGGGGGTTGGGAAAGCGCGCACCGCAGTTTACCGGTTGTTCTGTCTCCCACTGGACGCTCTGTGAGGCTGCTCTCCCGTTCGCTAGTCTCCGATAGGAATCCAAAGTGGTGGATCCGCACTGCGTTAGCTGGTAAGGAATCTCTGCATGAGTCTCTCCTCGCTCTGTGTTCTCTTTTAGTATTCTCACTCCTTTTGGTGTTTGGCTGAGTTCTTTATCTCTTCATTTGGTGTTCTAGGGTTTCAGGATTGTTGATTCTCTGTTAGGCTTAGTTTTTCAGATCTTTGCTGTGGAGGGACGGCGTGGTACTTCTGCCTAGAGCACCATCTTGCCCCGCCTCTTATCTTTTATTTTTAATGTTTTAAAGAGGCATTTTGCAGCAGCTTTTCCCAATGCAACATGTCCTTAGATTTCTTGATTGCTGCTTTCATTGGCATTGATTTTTGTTATGAGTAGAATGAAATCCTTGACAAAGTCAATTTCTTTTCTATTTATCATGATGTTATTTATCATAACTGTTGTGAGAATTTTCTTTTTTGTATGTTCAGGGTAATCTATTTTGAAGGCTGTAGTCTTTGACCTTCATCAGTAAGTGCTTCAAATTGTCTTTATGTTTGGCAAACAAGATGTGTCATCTGCATATCGCAGGTTGTAAACGAGTCTTCCTCCAATCCTGATGTTATATTGTTATTTATATAGTCCAGTTTCTTGGATTTGTTCAGCATACAGATTGAATAGGTAAGGTGAAAGGTAAAAACCCTGACACACATCTTTTCTGATTTTAAGCCAAGTAGTATCCCCTTATGAGAAAAGTAAGGAGTAAAAGAAAAAAAAAGTTATATAACTATTACTTTGGCAAGTAAGTTATTTTGTGGGCTGCAATTGTTTGTAAACTAAATCAACTAAATAAGTAAAAGGACCACAACTGTAAGCATATCAGGTGTTAATTAGGTGACCAACTTTTTTATTACAGTAGGGTATTTTCTAGGGAAAGCTACCAAAAAACAAACTCGTTGTCATTGAGTCAATTTTGACTCATGGTGACACCATGTTTGCAGAGTAAAATGGCTCCATAGAGTTTTCTTGGCTGTAGTCTTTATAGGGAACCCTAATGGCACAGTGGTTAAGAGCTCAGCTGCTAACCAAAAGGTTGGCAGTTCAAATCCACCAGCTGTTTTTACAGAAAGAGATCTTCATGACTTTGTCTGCACCATCATTGGATGGGTTTGAATCACCAACCTCTAAGCTGATAGTCAAGTGCAAACCATTTGTGTCACCTTGGGATATTAGGGAGGGAGATGAGTTTCAAAAATAGCTTGCAGAAATATTTTTTAGTAATTTTCAATAATTTAAATACATTAAATATAGAATAAATATTTCTTGAGAACATACTATGTGTTAACATCATGTAGGGGTTATAAATAAACCATGTGGCCCAGGAAAGAATACAAATGAATTTTATATATAATAATATAAAATTTACATATATATAAATGTAAATGTAAAACTATGCAAGACATGTATATAATAAATTTGATGAACTACAAAATGAAATTTAATATAAAATATATATTAAATATGTATATATTAAAAGTATATATATAAATTAAATATATGTGATAACTATATTAAATATATAAAATAAATGTATTTATACATATACATTATATATACATATATGTATGCATATATAGATATACTATTTATTTGAAAAATGGCTAGTTTTTTAATAATACTACAGGTCAATAAATGAGAGGTCAAAACTGAGATCTTTAGCTTAGGCTATTTCACTTTTTTACTTTGAGTACCTAGAGTACTGAATATTTAATTATTGTTTGCATTTGCTATATGTTTGTCTTTTGAAAAATCATGCATATTCTTTATAGAAAAGAATTTTAAAATTTGATAGCTTCTGATACATGTTTCCATATGAGATAGATAAATGGAAGACAAAGGGTAACATATAACTTTTCTGGAATCATTCAGTTGTTTACATTAAAAAAAAAAAAAGAACACATTATGCTGAGTCATCTTGTTAGATGACCTAAGTGATGAAAAAGATGACTATGAACAAATTCCTACTCTTGGGGATCCATCAGGAGATAAGGCAAGAATATAGATAAAATATGACGTAGTAAGTGCAAAAAAATGAAGTATAACGTGCTAAGAGGAATAAGATCAGTTTCAACTGGGAGGAATCTGGAGAAGTATCAAGTCAAAATTAGATTTCAACTCAAATTTCAATGAAGAGTTAAACTTTAATAGAGCAATAGAAATAAGAACATTCTAAAAGAAGGATTAAGAGAAGTGAGAAAATGTGAACGCAGGTTAGTTGTGGCATGAACTGACTAAAACATTAGTCCACACAAACAGAATTTAAAGATAATTGTTGAAATGTCTGTAAAGGCCAAACTGAAGAGGACCTTGAAAGCCTTAGCAAACAATTTAAAGTTAATAACAATATCTTTATGTGATTACTACTTTAATAATGATCAAATTTTATCCTGTGCTCCTGAGAAAGTTGTGTTGGATTGATGGCATTCATGACTTCAATCCTTTCCCTCTTCCTGGACCCATGCCCTTTGCTATATAATTTTTCCCTGTGTCACAGTTTGAATTCCCTGGAAAGTAGATTCTGAGGTGGAGATTAGTGACAGGAAGTAAATTAGGGCTCAAAATCTGTGGAAGGGAAGGGAATGGAGCAAGAACGGGCAGAGGGAGTTGTGCTGCAATGCAATATCTATGGAAGTCTCAGCTCTCTTTAGAGAAAGATCTGATAATAGGATTACTCTTCAGAATTATTCCCAGTTTTGGTAAAAGGGAAGAAAGACCTTGATACTACCATGTCAACCACTCATTGAATACCAGTTGCCCTGGGAAGGAGGTATGATCTTTGGTGAGACAATTCCTAAACTGGCTAACACTTGAGGGTGACTGCCAGCACCACACAGTGTCCTCTCACTTGAATTCTGGTCTCAGCTATATGATATGATTTGGCCAATAGTGTGTTAGTAAATGTGACAAAAGCAGAGGTTTGGAAAGCACTTGAGTAATTGAGCTTGTCTTCTTATCCCTCCTACTTTGCAATGTATCTGGGAACATGACTGGACTTGCGTCCTGGAGCTTGAGCTAGAAAGGAGAAAGGAGAAAAGAGAAAGGAAGGGAGGAGCCAGGTGCCCCAAGCCATTCTAGCTAAGGCCATCCCATATTAGCAGTAAGCCAGCAGACATGTCATGGAGCTAAGATCTATAGAGCCACCCACATGATCCTCAGCAGTTGATGAAGATTGATGAGTGAGCCCAGCGCAGTCAGATGCAACCTACAGATACGTGAGATAAATCAATGTTTGCTATTGTGTGCCACTGAGACTTTTTGGTTGCTTGTTATTTAGCCTTATCATTTCATTAAATAACTGGCATATTAGTTAAGTATTGATTATTATGATAATAAAATTTACATTTTAAAATACATTTTTATTTCAAGATTTATATATGGGAAAAGTTTATGCCTTATGCATCATTTCAAAGGGAGTCTCAATAATGGATCTGCGGATAATTTGCAATGGCAGATGGGGACAGGAATTATGCTTGTTCAACCATGAGATCTATACTGCAAAATTACTCCTGCTCTATATTCCATTTTTTATAAATCTCCAAGAAATATATACTTCAACAAGCAGTTAAATATAAAGCATAGCACATGGGTGAAAAATTATTTCTTAAAGTTCCTACATTTTGGCTTGATAAAGAAGCAGCAAGTTCAGTCAATTAATTCACAGGCCATCACTTTATATTTTACACTGGATGTCTTTAGATGTTCTGAAACAATTAGACATTAGGCTTTCTAGACATTTAATTAAATCAACGATTAAGTAGAAAAATTATATTATTCCAGTTTTTATTTTTTAATTAGAATGTCAGATTTATTTATCCTTGATTAGGTAAAATACATGATAGAACTGTGACAAGGGTCTAAGTTTGAAAACGTATTGGTATATTAGTTTCATAATTCGATATAGGTCACTAAAGAAAAATGGGTCAATGCCTAAGTGTCTATTCCCCTTTCATATCTGTATAATAAATAATGACTTGTACCTATGATTATATTACTTTTTTCTTACTAAATTCCATTGTCATTGTTAGGTGACATTGAGTCAATTTTACCTTATAGCAACTCCATGGGATGGAGTAGAACTGCCTCATAGGGTTTTCTAGGCTGTTGTGATGGTTAAGATTGTGTGTCAACTTGGCTGGGCCATGATTCTCCGTATTTTAATGTAATCACTCCCATGATTGAATATACTGCGAATAGCCAAATCAGATGAAAGGGAGTCTCCTTGGGGGTGTGGCCCACATTTGTATATAAGCAGACGTTCTGGCTTTTTGCTCTCTCTGGATCCTGCGGCTGCTTCCTGTCGTCTCATCTCCCATTCTTGGGACTTGAGCTGTCAGCTTATCTGCCGAACCTGGGATTCGTCGATCTGCATGGCCGGTGAGTGGGAGCCCTGCTCTCCGACCTTCTGATCTTGGGCTTGCCAGCTTCTGCAGTTGTGTGACTTGGGAGAGGACTCTACCCTGATCCATGGACTTGGGATGTTCTAGCCTCTATAATCACGTGAGCTGTTTCCTTGATATAATCTCTCTCTCCATATATATTTATACACTTTACTAGTTTTGCTTCTCTAGAGAACGCAGCCTAAGACAGCTATAATCTTTCTGGGAGCCTCTCACCAGGTCTTTCTTCCAGGGAACCTCTGTGTGGGTTCAAACTGCCAACCTTTCACCTAGCAGCTGAGCACTTAACTGTTGTGCCACCAGAGGAAGGATAATTTGTCTTGTCAGTTTCAATGGTGGATCAAATGACCTATTTATTTATGAGTACTTTTATGGCTTGCCAAAATTATAAAACAATATTTTGTTTAATTCTTCAGGTTACTGATTTTAAATTATGACTCTCTTTAATGAAATTAACCAACAGGCTTTCATTCAGGTAATAAAGTATTAGTTAATGTTTCAAGGTATTATTTATATCATTAAAAAAAAGAAGATTTTATCCAAATGGAATGGTAGAAATTTCTTCTTAAGTCCCTTCTAGAACTTTTTTTATTTTCATCCAATCCATTCAACTTTATATTAAAAGTTGCAATTTCTTTAAATTGCTGTGTTTATGTAAACCTGAGGCGTCAATTTTAAGAGATGGGAGAAAACCAAATTTCTTTAATGTAAGGATTTCATTTAGCCCCAATTCTTTAAGTTTAATGGAGTCTGCTATTGTAAACTATATTTTGGAAGCTTTTGATGATAATGATTGTGATAATGATTACAATTATGATCTTTTAGCAAAGAGCTTAATATAATTGACAATTACACCAATGAAAAGTTCTCATTGCCCTATATAACAAAAAGAAATACCCTGTTGTTATAATTTCTTTAAAATAAAAAGGACAATTGTTTGGTCACATAATAGTGTCAAAAGGTCAAAACACTTTTTTTTTTTTTTAAGGCATTGATTTTAAAAAGCTAAACACTAGAATTTTCTAAGCAATGACAGATACATTGTAGGAACAGTTAAAATAGCTGTGTTTGTGACATGGCTTTGACATTTGCTGGGATAACTTAATTCGATAAGCATTTTTTCATCCTCTGTAAGATAAAAAACAGTGATAACTACCTCCAAGAATTATGGTCATAATTAATGTCTATGAAAGTGTTTGATAAACTACAAATACAATCAAATACATATTTAAAACATTTTTATTTAAGGAATATTGTAAGCAATTGATATTTCTTAGCCAAATCTTAGGTTTGGCTGTGAACTTTACACAAGACTGTGTTTGGAGAATCTTAAAGAATTATGCTATTAAATAAGCCCAAATTTCTAATAAAGCCCTGGATAATCTGGACCTCCTCCTACTTTTCCTGCCTTTCTTATGCTACTCTGGGCTTCAGTCACGTCCTTGAGTCCACTGAGCTCAGTCCTATCCCCAGCCTTGCACACGCTCTGTGTATAAGCCCTTACCTTTTCATTCCTCAGGTTCTAGCTTGAGCCGTCATATCCTCAAACAAGGCTACTCATTTAGCTATATATAAATACCTTCCACCATCTCATATTTCTCTTTTTCACAGCCCCACCTTTTTTCTCTCACAGTGCTAATCATAATTCTCATTTGTTTCCATCTTTTCCATTACCTGCCGATCTCTTTCACTGGATCCACGTATTTATTGTTGCAGTATCCATTTATTGTGCAGTATCAGCCACCAGTATATTATCTAGTGAATAGCAAATGTTTATTAAATATTTAGAGAATGAATGAAAAAATAAGGAAAAAAGGAAGAATTAAATGAAGAAATAAGGATGAAAAAATACACAATAGCCCAAAGATAACACTAAGTCAAACAACTGAAATATTTCCAAGACTGTTATTTTCCAGAAAATTATTCATAGAGCTTTGTAGTGTAAAAGAGAAAGATTTATACCAATGCAGGATAATTTTACTTGGGTTAAAGGAAAGATTGAAAGGATAAATTGATCTCAGAACACGGTACTTCAGTAATCTGTTTTTGGGGACCTACTATAAATTCCCCTAACATTTATTCTAGTATTCACCTACTCCAGCTCACCTATTTGAATGCATCCATGCAAATAATTCTGCAACTACATCAAAATCACCAATTCACTCCCAACTAACTAACCCTACAATGTTATCACCATCAATCACTTTACTCATGCCCTTGAACTCTATTAACCCAGTTTGAATTAATTGATTTGTCTTTATGTACACACTTTCTCCACTTAACATACTCGTGAAAGACACAACTCTAGTTAAGCCCAACTCTCTGCTGACTCTGCTTATTCTCTGTAGCTCAGTATTGTTGGGGGAAAGCCTACAACTCTGCAGACAATTCCCAATTCTAATTTGCAAAATTAGTATCCATGTATCTTAAATAGACCTTTAATACTGGTCAGCAATGGTACAACACTTCCTCAGTATATATGTTTTCTATCCTTCTTAAAAGATTTTTTCATACCTCTTTGCCTCTCCTCAAACTCATATACCACTTCCCCCATCTTTATTCTCAGGTGACAACCTTGCCTCATATTTTGTTAAGAAAAAAAAGCAGACACTAACTCCTTCACCTTTGCACCACAAAAACTATTGATATATCTAAATCCCTTACTACACTCTCCACCTTTCTCCTTTTCCCACTGTTAATATACTATTGGTCATTCCTCACACTCCAATTAAAACCTAATCTTTCTACTTATTCTATGTATCTCAACTCTTCACCTCATCACAGATTTGGTTCTGAAATATTTTTTCATTCTTTTTCTGCATTTCCAACTTTCCTTCCCTTCTGGACAGTTCTATCAATATAGAAACAGCATCAAATTCCCTGTTTGTTATAACTATCCTTTGACTTCATCCCCCCCCCTCTGATATCATCTCATTTTTCTGCTCTTCTTCATAGAAAAACTTAGAGAAAAGTTGTTTATAGCTATTGTATTTACTTCTTGTATTAGTCAGCTTTCAACCAGGGAAGCACAACCAGTAAGCTATAAGTGTGTATGTGTATTTGTTATATGGAATCGACTTACTCAGTTATGGAAGTTAATTCAGCTGCTTCTGTACAACTGTTGTCTCCTGTCTGATGCTGGAACTTGAAATCCACAGGCCAGGCAGTTAGGAAGGGAAGGTCATCAACAGTCTGGAACCCAAAACATGATCTAGAATTCCACTAGACAGACTGAAACCAGTGCCATTTCTTGTTAACTCTGTCCTTTATGACAAGGGTAATCTGCAGAAACTGAGGCCCTTTGTAACAGAGCTAAACATATTCACCTGATCAGAGAAGCTGACGAAGGATCTTGGAAAAAATAAAGCAATTGCAGGCCCACCTGCTGTTTCACATCAGTGAGGTCAGTTAGCAGATCCACAACAAGTGTGTGAGCTACAAAATGGCCTCTGCTACTCTTCTGTCTTTCAAATCTCCCAGGAATTTTCTCTGTGGCTCACTCTAGTGGAAACATATAATAAAGGGATGTCTGGAAAATATAGTTCAGCCTAGCTAGATTGGCACCTTACAAAGACATCATATTTCCCAATCCACATTCTACATCTAACTTTAGTACAGCAATTATGCTTCTCTACTAGCACTGCTTTGAGATTGATTTCAGTTCTAATTTTACTAGACCTCATAGCAGCTTTTTCATGATTTTTTATTTAAGTAATTAATTAAAATTGAAAAATTGGAAGGAGCCCAGGAATTAGGTTTCTTTGTGATACTGGTAAACTGTCTCTCTATGGAAAGAGGAATGACTGGCCAAAGAGAAATGTTCAGCCAGTGGTCAGAAATTATGCTTCTCATTCAAGATAAACCAAGAAGCAATGCAGGCTTTTTATCATCTTCCCAGAAATGCACCAGGATAATGCATAACTGTATTTTAGAAATGCAAGACAATTAATATATCATACTGCCTGGTAGGAATTCAAATACTGGTCAATCCTGAGAGCTGCTTCTAATAGACAAGTGGTTGTGACTGAAGACAAAATCAAATATCTTCCTTAAAATCAATACATAGATAAATTCATGCTAAAATTGCTATTCAGATGTTGCTAACAGTTGGCATAAAAATGTCATAAGTTTTTTAGATAATATTTCAAAAATTAGCTAACAAAAATGATAGAAATTGAGTAAATTGAATTTGTCCAAAGAGGTCTGCAAAAAAGGATATCATGCTTGGTAAAGTAAAAGGTCAAAGAAAAAGAGGAATACCCTTAACGAGATGGATTGACATAGTGGCCGCAACAATGGCTCAAGCATAACAACGATTATGGGGTTGGCGCAGGACTAGATAGTGTTTTGTTCTGTTGTACATAGGGTCGTTATGAGTTGGAACTGACTTGATGGCACCTAACAACAATAACAAATATATATATATATATGCATACACACACACACACATGTATACACGCATATATATATTTGTTGTTGTTGTTAGGTGCCATCAAGTTGGCATCAATATATAATATATATTATAATATAATAATTATATATTATATGTGCATAATTCTAAAGGATTATCTTTTAAATGAAGGCAATAAAAAGCTAGCAGTTCTAGACCAAGCAATGTTTAACTAAGAATGTTTAAAATATCTCACTCAGATTACTTCTCGGTTTAGAAGCGTCATTTTTCCACATATCCTTGTATGTTATTTGAATTCTGGAAGCATACATTATTTTTGCAATTAAAAAAAATAATTAATCCCACTTTCATAAGTATGTAATTCAAAGGGAAAGAGTAACAAAAAAATTAGTAAAACTAAATTGTGTTTGTGTGTTTGACCTTGTGTGTGTGTAAGTACTTGCAATGGGTTAAAATGAAGATGAAAAATACAGCACCTATTTACTTAAACTGACCTGGAAATAATTTATAATGTATTTGTTGCTGTCCAGTACTTAGAGCATTTTCCCATTTTTTATAAGAACTGCTCATGATTTGCATGTACAGTAAAATTTTAGCAGAAGTGTTGGAAAAAGTCATGAAGAATAACCGATGGTACCTTAACTTCAATAGCAGATTAGTCTTGTTTTATTTTGTTAGATGCCATCAAGTCCGTTCTGACTCATAGTGACCCTATGGACCACAGAAGGAAATACTGCCTGGTCCTGTGCCATGATCACTGCTATATTTGAGCCCATTGTTGCAGCCACTGTGTCAATCCATCTCATTGAGGGCCTTTCTCTTTTTTGCTGACCTTCTACTTTATTAAACATGATGTCCTTCTCCAGTCCCTCCTGAACAACATGTCTGAAGTAAGCAAGATGAAGTCTCACCATCCTCGCTTCCAAGGAGCATTCTGGCTGTACTTCTAACAAAGCAGATTTGTTCGCTCTTGTGGCAGTCCATGGTATATTCAATATTCTTCCCCAACATCATAATTCAAATCCATCGATTCTTCTCATCTTCCTTATTCATCGTATGCCTTTCACATGCATATGAGGCAATTGAAAATATCATAACTTGAGTCAGGCACACCTTAGTCCTCAAGGTGACATCTGTGCTTTTTAACACTATAAAGAGGTCTTTTGCAGCAGATTTGCCCCATGCAATGCATCGTTTGATTTCTTGACTGCTAGTTCCATTGACTTTGATTGTGGATCCAACTAAAATGAAATCCTTGACAACTTCAATATTTTTTTGTTGATGATAGTAGTAGATAACAAATTTTATGTTTATATGATTCACCACAAACTTAACTTCTAGGAATAATTTCTATTTATAAATTAAAAAGAAACTGAACAAACCACAGTCCTGATTTATAGGAAGCCTAGGAATTTTTTGAGAAAAACTTCATTTGTGTTTTCTGGTTGGATTGTATAGACTTATTTGACTCACTGAAGAGCCTCAAAGGAAAGCAAGAAATGTATATATTTGGGATCTTGAGGGAAAACCACCCTGCAAAAAAGAGTTTGGTTTGATTGAACTGCCCATTATGAAATTGACTCCAGGTGCAATATGTAGCTAACTTGAACTTTCCCATAGTTACTCCTACCACTCCTAGCACCACCTGTTAGTACCTATGCAGAGGAAGAAAGAAAAGTATCATCATGATGTAGTATCTACTTTTGAATAAGGCATGACTCATTGGGGTTCATCTGGATTGTATCTGCCACAGGAGTAACATCCACAATGGTCAGTACAGCATAAGGAGGGTATAATCTTAAAGCAGATATTCTAATTATACAGCCCAGTGAGTGAGGGCATCCCTTACGCCACACAAACATATGCATTCAACCACCATTGGGACTCCTAGCAGGTAAATGACCTTCCCTGCTAAAATCTAGCAGAGACTAGGTCTTATTGAAATTACACATAAAATAATCCTGGGACACCTGGGAATGTTTGGGAGGGAGAATCTAAGCAAGATTGGACTTCATTATATACCTAGATATCTTTATATCCATCTCTGTCTCTCTATATATACGTTTTAGGGTTGGAGGCTCACTTTCATCTTAATACTTTATATATTCAAGTATTATTTGACCATTTTCAGTGAGCATATAATATTTTACAATGAAAAAACAATAAAATTTATTAAACAATATATACTAAATAAAATAATCATATTTCATGTTTATGGTATATTATATTGGGTAATTCACCACTTGTACAGAATCTTTAACAGTTCCTTTCTCTCTGCATGTTAACGCTTTCTCCCAGAGGATGAGTATGATATGTTTACCTTGCTACCCTACTCTCTTCTGAGATACATTTAAATTTTATACTAGGTAGAACCGTTAGTATCTTATTTTAGTCTCTAATCCTAGGCTAATTCTAGGACATGGAACAAAAGGTATCATTACTGACATCAGATGGATCTTGGTTGAAAGCAGAGAATACCAGAAAGATGTTTACCTGTGTTTTATTGACTATGCAGAGGCATTTGATTGTGTGCATCATAACAAGTTATGGATAATATTGTGAAGGATGGAAATTCCCGAACACTTAATTGTGCTTATGTGGAACGTGTACATAGACCAAGAGGCAGTTGTTCAAACAGAACAAGGGCATACTGCATGGTTTAAAATCGGGAAGGGTGTGCATCAGGGTTGTATCCTTTCACCATACTTATTCAATCTGTATACTGAGCAAATAATACAAGAAGCTGGTCTATAAGAAGAAGAACAGGGCATCAGGATTGGAGGAAGACTCATTAACAACCTGTGATATGCAGATGGCACCACCTTGCTTGCTGAAAGTGAAGAGGACTTGAAGCACTTACTGATGAAGATCAAAGACCACAGCCTTCAGTATGGATTACACCTCAACATAAAGAAACAAAAATCCTCACAACTGGACCAACAAGCAAAATTATTACAAATAGAGAAAAGATTAAAGTTGTCAAGGATTTTATTTTACTTGGACCCACAATCAACGCCCATGGAAGCAGCAGTGAAGAAGTCAAACAACGTATTGCATTGGGTAAATCTACTGCAAAAGATCTCTTTAAAATGTTAAAAAGCAAAGATGTCACCTTGAGGACTAAGGTACGCCTGACCCCAGCCATGATATTTTCAATTGCCTCATATGCATGTGAAAGGTGGACAATAAATAAGGAAGACCAAAGAAGAACTGATGGATTTGAATTATAGTGTTGGGGAAGAATATTGAACATACCATGGACTTCCGGAAAAATGAACAAATCTGTCTTGTAAGAAGTACAGCCAGAATGCTCCTTAGAAGCAAGGATGGCAAGACCTCATCTCGCTTACTTTGGACATGTTGTCAGGAGAGACCATTCCTGGAGAAGGACATCATGCTTGGTTCAGAGAAAAGAGGAAGACCCTCAGTGAGACAGACTGACATAGTGGCTGCAACAATGGGCTCAAGCAAAGCAAGGATTTTGAGGATGGCGCAGGATTAGGCAGTTTCTTTCTGTTGTCCATAGGGTCGCTATGAGTTGGAGCTGACTAGATTGCACCTAACAACAACAACAACAAAAGGCACTAAGATTTTGTATCCTATGAGAGAGGATGCTGGTAAAGAGATCAAAGAAGATTATTAAAGTGATGATTCAGTGGTATTTAAGTACATTATATCCCTTAAATATATGTCACTCAGTTGCTCAGATGAGTTCACATCAATTAGAAATTGACTTAAGAATTCCTTGTTATGTACTAAGCACTTTACATGCAGTACATGCATAACACTCTATACTAAGCAGTTTACATAACCTACAATATCTTTATAGAAACCCAATAAGGTATGTTTAGAGTTTTAAGTAAAGTGTTCTACTGCTCTAGAAACTGCGGAGCCCACATTCAGCAGAAGCCTCTCTTGGTTTTGTTCCAATTTTCATTATTTTTCCATGAGTCCTATTAATATGCATGGGAAAATAATGAAATGTTTCTTTTTGTTAGATATTTGTTAGAAATGCATGAAAATTGTTTGATCTACGAATCTCTTAGATAGCCTTTTGTTATCACACGACATCAACTCCAGAAAATCAATATCATTAAAAGCAAACTTTAATAAGATTCGAGTCTAGTAAATCTATTTCATTATTTATTGTGTAGCTTCTTTGTATTTGTGATACGTCATTCAATAAAAATAAAAAGCAGTTTACAGTCATAATGAACATGTTGTTTTCCACACCAAATGTAATTTCTGCCATTGAAGAAAATGTGGAATTGACTTAAGACTTATTCCTTGGAGTTTTTTTCCCGAAAAAAAAAAAAAAAAAGCCAATTGCTATCTAGTCTATTCCAACTCATAGCAACCATATGTGTGCAGAGTACAACTCAGCTCCCTAGGGTTTTCAAGGCTGTAACCTTTCAGAGGCAGATTGCCAGGTCTTTCTTCTAAGGCATCTCTGGGTGAGTTTAAACAACCAACTTTTCATTTAGCAGTTGAGCGCATAACCATTTGTACCACCCAAGGATGAATATTTCCTTAGGAATCCGGATTATACCAAGCATGTGCTACTGCTTTTGTGCTCTCCCATATGTTCCCTTTGTATTTTGCATATTTGACCCAAGCCTTTATTTATTCTTTATTATATTATAACGTCACAAAAATAATTTAACCTATACACATAGAATCCCAGGATTGGCAGGAATCTTAAAAATCATCTCATCTAAATCTTTCACTTCATATAAGAAAGGGAAAATAAGTGTGATTAAGTAACTTGGGAAATTTATGACAATAGAAAAAAAAAAAAGGATGATTGATACTTAAGCAAGAAGGCAGTATTTCTTGGTTAAGACCCTGACTTAGGAATTGGAAAGACGTAAGTTCAAGTCCCAGGTCTAATATGTGGCATTTGTGTCACCCTGAATAAATTATTAACCACTTTTTTTATTTTTGGCCTCAGCTTCCAGACTCAAAGGGTTACGAACTATTTAGAATAATGCTTTACACATAGTAGGCAGCTGATAAGTGCTAACTGCAGGATTAACTTACTGAACTAATCACAGGTAATGGAAAGGAAATTGTGCTATATATGTTTCATTTGCCTTTCAGATCGTCAGATATCCCATCAGATACTACCATTCTTCTAGTCACTCCAACAGCCTTGTAGTAGCTTTTAAAATCTTTTTCTCGTTTTATTACATCCTATTTGCAGTCATTTTCCCCTCCTTTTTAAAATGTTTAGTAAGCAATTCCTATGCATCAGGCACTTTTCTAAGTACTGTGGGGTATATAAGGACAAAACATTGGAACTTCATCCTATGTCACCCTCCTCTTTTTTCGCAGGAGGGAGAAGTTTATGTAATAAAGTACCAGGCTCTCTAGCTCTCTAACTTCTGGATGGGTTAATCAATGAGCTGTATCATCCCCATCTCAATGATAGCAGAAGCATAATATGGGGGTATTCACTCCCCTAGCTTCCCTCTTGCAGAACCCCAGGTTAGCTGCTTTCGGACAACTTTTCCCTCATCCCTACAGGCTCCTACATGGTAACCTGTCACCACTTTGCTTTACTGTCCCATACTGATTTTCAGTAATCCAGCCCACACTTTTTAATTTGAAACCTTACATAACCTACTTGAGTGTGCCACTTGTTTCTGCTTAGAACCTGCTTTAAACACTATAGATCTGGAAGCTGAATTGTCTTATAGGCCATGAGGCTGCTCTTGATGAGGTGAACTCTGGGAACCTAGGATATAAGGGGTCAGAGGAACTAAAATTGGAACTGGTGATATCCATTTTATTGCCTCTCCACAGTTAACCTAAATATATATAGCTGTAAACTATTAAATGGGGAATACAAGGAATGAGAGCATGCTTTATTTACGTTGGTATCCCACAATGCTTTGTATTTTTAAAACTTATAAGCTGATATCAATTATGTCAACCTATGCATTTCAACACTTAGCTTGCTATTCTTCCTTCTTCACTTATTCGTCAAGATACATTATAGTAGCTTTTAATAACTTTCCCTTGTTTGATTGCATACCATTTAAAATCATTCATTCACTTATTTAAAATGCTAAATAAGGAATTCCTAAATGGCAGGCAATTTTATAGGAGCCCTGGCAGCATAGCGTAATGGTTAAGCACTTGGCTGCTAACTGAAAGGTCAGCGATTCAAACCCATCAGCTGCTCCTCAGGAGAAACGTGGCAGTCTGCTTCTGTAAAGATTCACAGCCTTGGAAACCCTAAACAATTACCTTCTGTCTTATATGGTTACTATGACTTGGAATTCTAGTCAAAGGCAATGGGTGTTTTGGGTTGTAGATACAGATAAGGACAAAACATGGACGTGTACATCTAGAAGAAGAGTGTCTTACTTTCCTAGTGCTTCTGTAACAAAAATGAAACAAGTGGGTGGCTTTAATCAAATATTTTAATGTTGAATTGTGTATTCTTTATTAGCTGGTAGGGTTTTGTTCTGTTGTACATGGGGTCGTTGTGAGTCAGAACAGACTGGACAGCACCTAACAACAACAACACTGTAACTTAAAATTTTAGCAATGTTGATAATTAAAATATTTTATTTCTATGTAAAAACTCACCAAGAATAGCTTGAACAGCACTTGCCTTCTTCTTGTCATATAACTTACAAAGTGAAGTGAGCATCTTTTTTAATGCCTTGACAAGTAGTTATTCTCCTTTCTGAGTTTGTATCAGCTTCTGACATTCTATCAATGTTGTAAAATATATCTGAGATTTGCTTCAGTGTGGAACTTCCTCAAGGACACTACCATCCTTTTCATCATTTTCCTTACTTACAAGCTTACCTTCACTGTGGTCCTCTGGCAGCATATCTACAATCTCTCCAATGGCAGCAATATCAGCATTCAGGTATTTCTTCTATTTCATTTATGTTTGATTTAAATTTTGTTTTCTAGCATTACTACTTTTTGTTCCTTTGCCACACTTTCATTGTTGTTGACCATTCCCTCTTTCAGTTATCCATTTTTGTAGATAGTCACTTGATTTAATACTGAGAAACAAGGGATCAGTATATTATTTGCTGTCTGTGCAGGAACTGAATAACAGATGCACAACGACCATTCATAGACAGCTTCTGAAAGAAGTGGTAACTGAAATTTGTGCATAGCAGAATAATGCAAAGTGATCACTGCTTGCACATATTACTTTCACATGATGGTGGGAGGTTTATAGCTTTATGGATCAGATAATACCCAGTTCATAAAGAAGCCCCAGTTTACAAAGATATTAGATTCTCAATCAAGATCCAATAGCAAACCAAAAGCTGTTTCTCAAAAGTAGAGTAGTTATTTACAAAAAAGGTGCAACTTGGCTCAAAACCCTAGTGCTCAAGGCTATTGTGTTTGTCATTGGCTCTATACCCATACCAAAAACCAAACAGATTGCCATCTAATCGATTCCGACTCATGGCAACCCTATAGGACATAGTAGAACTGCCCCATAGGGTTTCCAAGGAGTGGCTGCTGGCTCCGAACTGCCAACCTTTTGGTTAGCAGCCGTAGCTCTTAACCACTGCTCAACTTGGGCTCCTGGCTTTATACAAATCCCTAAAATCTTTCAATTTCTTTTCTCTTCCCTAACTCCACAAGCTGGTACAGCTTTCATAGGCTTAAACAGTTTAGTTCAGAATCTCATGATTTCATGTCTTGAGAGATGAGCCAGCCTCCTAAAGAAGGTCCTTGCCTCCATTTTTTTCAATTCTCATGATTGTGACATAAAATGAAAATATGACCATGCAATCCTATCTGCATAAAATCTGCCAATGTTTCATCATGGCGGTTAGGACAATGGCACAGAAGGTTCTTTGTGACATGGCTTCTGCTAATTTTTCAGCCCCACAGCTACCCACCACCCACAACCTCTCTTAAACATTAAGATTCATTCATTCATTCTGAACCACCTATGAGTCCCTAAACTCTGATTTTCTTATTTCTGATCCTTCCACATGGCACTCTCACTGCTTAAACTTCCAGATTTACCTGGACAATTGGTCATCCTTTAGCACCTCTTTGGTGATGTCTTCTATGACCCACTTAGTTGGGAAATGTCTGTCTTCTAGTTATTTGTCTATCACTATATAAAAACTTACGACATTGTGTTGTGCTTTATTCCTTGCTTTCTTATGTCTTCCATTGCTCTTTGATAACAGGAGGTATATCTATCTATCTATTATCTATCTGGAGCCCTGGTGGCATAGTGGCTGAAAGCTCAGCTGTTAACCAAAAGTCGGCAGTTCAAATCCACCAGATGCTCCTTGGAAACCCTATGGGGCAGTTCTTCTCTGTCCTATAGGGTCACTATGAGTCAGCATTGACTGGACGGCAATGGGTTTGGTTTATTTTATTTGGATTTATCTGTCTATCCTTGTATTTACTTATTTTTTGTCCTTAACGCTCCGTACAAAAGAGCACATATTATTTCCTGAATCTCTTATTTTTACCCTGTCATCTGTGACAAGATTCTCTTCTGATTCTCCTTCTTTGTCTTACTCACTGTTATTCATCATTCCAAATCCCTGTATCTTCTCCTCTATCCATCTCATTGTACTGATTTTCTTAGGTTCTGATAAGCAAGTCACCATCAAGTCAATTCCAGATCATGTTGATTGCTCTCCTATTTTGTTGATTTGTATGTTCTTCCTTTGTTATTCTATTTAATCCACATGGATTTAAATACTATCTTAAAATTGGTGATTTCCAAATCCATATGTTCATTCCTTTCCAAATCCCTAGAGTGATATTCTTAACTATTTATTTGAAATATTTATTTATTTTTTTGTTTGTTTTCAATTTTTATTTTTATTTTTTTAATTGTATTTTAGGTGAAGGTTTATAGAACAAATAGTTTCTCATTAAACAGTCAGTACACATATTGTTTTATGACATTGGTTAACAACCCCAGGACATGTTAACCCTCTCGCTTCTCGACCTTTTTTTTTGCTAAAAATATACATAGCCAGAGATACACCATTTAAAACATTTCTACATGCACAATTCAGTGACATCAATTAAGTTTTTCCAGTTGTGCTGCTATTCTCACTTTAGATGAAGGTTTACAGAACAAAATAGTTTCTCATTAAACAGTACACATGTTGCCCTATGACAATGGTTAACAACCCCACGACATGTCAACACTGTCCTTACTCAACCATGGGTTCCCTATCACCAGCTTTCCTGTCCCCTTCTGCATTCTAGTCCTTGTCCCTGGACTGTTGTGCCTCATTAGTCCCATTATGTTTTATGGGGATGTCCAATCCCCTGCTGAACAGTGAACCTTGGAAGTGACTTCACCACTAAGCTAAAAGGGTGTCTGGGGCCATACTCTCGGGGTTTCTCCAGACTCTTTCAGACCAGTAAATCTGGTCTTTTTTTGTGTGTGTTAGAATTTTGTTCTACATCCTTCTCCAGCTCTGTCCAGAACCTTCTGTTGTGATCCCAGTCAGAGCAGTCAGTGGTGGTAGCCGGGCACCATCTAGCTGTACTGGACTCAGTCTGGTGGAGGCCTTGGTAGCTGTGGCCCATTAGTCCTTTGGACTAATCTTTTCCTTGTATCCTGTTCTCTTCATTCTTCCTTGCTCCCTGACGGGTGAGACCAGTGGAGTATCTTAGCTGGTTGCTCTCAGGCTTTTAAGACCCCGGATGCTACTCACCAAGGTAGAATGTAGAACATTGTCTTTATAAACTGTGTTATGCCAATTGAGCTAGATGTTCCCTGAGACCATGGTCCCCACAGCCCTCTGCCCAGCAATTCAGTCCCTCAGGGAGTTTAGATGTGTCTATGGAGCTTCCATGACTTTCTTTGTACAAGTTGTGCTGGTTTCCCCAGTATTGTGTACTGTCTCACCCTTCACCAACGATACCACTTACTTATTGCCTATTTAGTATGAAATATTTATTTTGATATTCAAACAAATTCAGCACATACAAAAATAAATACCTATGTCCCCTCACAACTAGTTTTTCCTCCTAATCTTAGATAATGACATCACCACCATTTTAATATTTGGAGCCATTCATTCATGAATTTTTTTATTTACATAAATAAACTCCACTCATGGCAAAAATTGAGTATATTCTATTTCTTATGCAGTATGCTAAATTATAGGATAAAATTTGAAAGACACAAAAATACTTGTCCTTAAGAATCAGAAAAGCAGTGTAGAAAAAGTTGTAAAGAAGAAATGTTTGGCGTTCATAAAATCTAGCTAATCCCACCCTGCTCGCCATATATAAACCCTCTCCTAGAGTCCTAACATGTTGTTGCCTTGTTCCCGGGTGCAACCTCCTATGTGGTCCTACATCAAATCCTGTAGTAGTTTCCTCTCTGGGAACTGTGAGTACTAAATTCTATTTGTTTTCTGATCTTCCTGTGTATGTCTCATTTCCTTGTGCCACACCTGACAGACCATCCATGTTACCCACAGATTCCCTTTGAGTCAAACTTATGACACCTGACCACCCTGAATCACACAGATGACTAAATTTTTTCAAGGGCACCTGGGAACTTCACTAAAATTTATTTTCTGCTTTCTATAATGACCACAAGTTCTCTGTTCCAGTTAGTAGTCTCCTAATTGTTGATTTTGCTCCCTTCTACTCTATCCTAAATATTTATAGCATCAGCCTAAAAAACAAACAAAAAAACAGATTATGCCATTTTCTTGACCAAATATCTGTTAGCTTCTATTTTCTAGGAAATAATTGTAAATCATTGACCTGATATGGGCCTTTATACCAGCATCATAGTCTCTTCTCTTCTACCCTCACCAAATACACACTCAAATGTGGTCAGAATCTACTTGATGACAATTAAGAATAACAAGTTCTCAGTGGGAAGTTCAAGGGCTTTGGACTAAACCATATCCCACTTAGGGAGTCACCAGTGTACCACTGGCTGTATGACTTTAGACATGGACACCTTGCTCTTTGCAGCCTCTTTTCTAACTTCACCTATCTATCCATTTATCTTTCTGTCTATCTCTCTGTCATCTATCTATCATCTATCCATCTATCTATCTAGCTATCTGTCACTTATCTCTTCATAATGGCTTTTCCCTGGAATGCTTCTAGTCATCCTCAAGATAACTTTCATATATTCTTTAAGATTTATTTGAATTCTCATGACCTATGTTTACTCAAAAATCCATTATTGAATTTTTCTTGATCTCTTGAAGCAGTTAGCTACTCTCTCCTCTGAATAGCATTTTACTATAATAGCCTTATCATATTGTATTACAACTATGTATTCACTTACAAATTTTTCACAGTAATTAAGCTCCTGGAGGCAGGGCATTTGTCTTAATTAAGATAGTGTCTGGTTCATTGTGCATATTCAATAAATATAGGAGGACAAATTGAATAAATTTAATCTTTGACTTAAACTGCTTTTAGGAATCAATAATACATTTTCCATAAAAAAGTTTTTTTAAAACTTAGAGTATCTAACTTGCTAGAAGTAAACCACATTTAACAAGTTATACCAAAAAATATGCATTAAGATTATCAGGAAGATGGCGCTCTAGGCAGAAGCACCACGCCGTCCCTCCACAGCAAAGATCTGAAAAACTAAGCCTAACAGAGAATCAACAATCATGAAACCCTAGAACACCAAATGAAGAGATAAAGAACTCAGCCAAACACCAAACAGAGTGAGAATACTAAAAGAGAATGGAGATCAAGGACAGACTCATGCAGAGATTCCTTACCAGCTAACGCAGCGCAGATCCACCATCTTGGATTCATATCGGAGACCAGCGAACGGGAGAGCAGCCTTGCAGAGCGTCCAGTGGGAGACAGAACGACCGGTAAACTGCGGTGCACACTTTCCCACCCCCCACCCCTCTCCGCCTTGGCTGGGGCTCCCCTGCCTTCCGTGGCCACGGTCCCTGGGCTGGGGGGCGCCAGTGCTTGGATTCCGCGCGCCTGGGCTGGCGGCTTTCTGAGAGCCGTTTGCTGGCTGCTGGCGAAGCTTTTTCTGCCGCCTCCCCCTCCTTTTGCCTGGGTGCCTGGTTCCGAGCACCGTCTTTGCTCTCTCCTGCGGGGCTGTGGGGCTGCGTTCGGGCGTGTGGCTGCTTCCAGGTCTGGGCTGCCACGCTGGTGAGATCCCGGGGCCTTTGTTCGTTCACCCCTCTGCTTCCCGTGGCCATGGTCTCTTAACCCCGAGACTGCTGGCTGCTTGGAATTCACGTCTCTGAGTGGGGGGTCTCTGGGTCCCATTTGTTGGCTGTTGGTGTGGCATTTTCTGCTTCTTCTGGTTTCTCGCTTGCCTCTCGATGCCTCCCCCTCCTTTTGCTCAGGTGCCTGGTTCCGAGCGCCATCTTTGGTCTCTCCAGCGGGGCTGTGGGGCTGTGTTCGGGCATGTGGCTGCTTCCAGGTCTGGGCTGCTGCGCTGGCGAGATACCAGGGCCCTTGTTCGTTGGCCCATCTGCTTCCCGTGGCCACGGTCTCTTAACCCTGAGACTGCCGGCTGCTTGGAATTCGCGCCTCTGAGTGGGGGCTCTCTGGGTCCCATTTGTTGGCACTGACTGCTGGTGTTGCTTTTTTTTTTTTTTAATTTTATTTTTCTTCTATTTTGATTAGTTTTGTCATCTTTTCCCTCTTTTTCCCTTTTGTCTTTCTTCATTGCTTAATTTCTCATGTCTCTATCTCTTCCTTCTCTTTCTGATCCCTGAATACCAGGCGATGTATGCCTCTGTAACTTCTGGCCAGGCTGTGCTGTGAAAACTGAGATCGACTCCCCCAGACCTCGTAGCTGCATCGGTGGGATCCCTGGGAACTTTGCAGTTCTTTAACTTTTCTGATTTTTATTTGTTCATTCTTTCCTTTTCTTTCTCTTCCCCCTTCTGGTTTCCTCCATCCCATAGTCTCTCATCTGTACATTCCAACGACAAGCTCCCCTAGCATTCTTTTGTGTTTGTATGCTTTTTGCTCCTGCTCCTCTCTCCTCTCTCCCATATCCAGCTTAGCTTCACACATAACCATCTTCCCGCTGCACCCTACCTACCTGCACCGTGCACTTGACATCACACCACCAAGCTGTGCAGGCACGCCCTATTGGAAACCGCCCAGCACTGACTACTGACCATCCTGGTGGCTGCAGTGAGTGCCACAAACAACCTGTCCCAGTGGCTCCTTTTCAACTAGATCTGCCCAGCTGTACCACAAGGAAGAAAAAAACAAAAAAAAATCTACAATCAATACATGAGAGAAATATCTACTGAATGCCCTGAAAACAGCAAATAATATCAAAACATTTACAAACACAAGACAAGATGGCTTCAATAGGCGTCCAAATTAAAACACCAGATAACTCTCCTGTGGAAGAAAATGCACTAGAACTACCTGATAGGGAACTCAAATCACTAATACTCGGAATTTTCCAAGAACTGAGGCAAAAAGCTGACAAACATGAGGAAAAAATAGACAAATTTATGGAAAATACAGACAAAAAATTGAAAGAATTCAGGAAGATGATGCAGGAACAAAATGCCAAAATAAATTAACAACTCGAAATTATACAAAAACACCAATTAGAAATCCAAAAGATAAACAACAAGATTTCAGAAATGGACGGTGTCATAGAAGGGCTGAGAAGTAGATTTGAAACCATGGAAGACAGGATCAGTGGAACTGAAGACAAACACTTGGATACAGCTCTGTTTCAGGAAAACTCAGAAAAAAGAACAAAGAAAAATGAAGAGACCCTGAGAGTTATATGGGACACAATTAAAAGCAAAAACTTACGAGTGATTGGCATCCCAGAACAGGGGGAGAAAACAGAAAACACAGAGAGGATCATTGAGGAACTGCTGACAGAAAACTTTCTCAATATCATGAAAAATGAAAAGCTGGCCATCCAAAAAGCTCAACGAACCCCATATAGAAGAGACCCCAAAAGAAAATTACCAAGACATATCACATTCACACTCGCTAAAACTAAAGACAAACAAAGAATCCTGACAGCAGCTCGTGAAAAACAAGAAGTCACATACAGAGGAGAAACAGTAAGACTAAGCTCAGATTATTCGGCAGAAAACATGCAGGCAAGAAGGCAATGGGATGACATATATAAAATCTTGAAATAAAAATATTGTTGGTCAAGAATAATATATCCTGCAAAACTCTCATTCAAATTTGATGGTGAAATTAGGTCATTTCCAGATAAACAGAAACTAAAGGCATATGCAAAAGTCAAACCAAACTTACAAGAATTATTAAAGGGAGTTCTTCGATCTGAGGACAAACAGCTTCAGCACTCAGGCAGGACCTAGGACCTAGGACACAGGTTCATATGAACCAGATACCATTCTAGGAACTGACCTACAGAGGACATTCCAAAAACAAAAGAAATAAAACAGGGAATCAGAGAAATCAATCAAAGGATAACAACAACATCAAAACAATGAAAGAGGGAACAAACGGCATAGGTATAGAGCCTTCTAAAGGAGAGGAAGGCAAGGCGATACCAAGTAAGGGTAGACTGCTTCAAAATTATAAAGATAAGGTTAAAATTCATGGTAACCACAAAGAAAGTTAACAAACCAACTCATAAAAATAAAGACGAAAAACATAAAGTCTCAACAAAAACAAAACCTACAAAAACAAAAGAAATGAACACAAAATCCACAAACAAAAGTAACTCAGCACAAGAGAGTAAGAAGAACAAAGAAAACTTCAGCACCACAAAAAAAAGCCCTACAAAATGACAGCAACAAACTTCCATCTATCAATAATTACACTGAACGTAAATGGACTCAACGCACCGATAAAGAGACGGAGAGTGGCAGAATGGATGAGAAAACAGGATCCATCAATTTGCTGTCTACAAGAGACACACCTTAGAAACAAAGATGTGAATTTATTAAAAATCAAAGGTTGGAAAAAAATATATCAAGCTAACAACTATCAAAAAAGAGCAGGAGTGGCTATTCTAATCTCAGATAAAATAGACTTTAAAACAAAATCTACCATAAAAGACAAAGAAGGACACTATATAATGATGAAGGGGATGATCCATCATGAAGACATAACCATAATAAATATCTATGCACCCAATGACAGGGCTCCAAAATACATAAAAAAAACTCTAACAGCACTGAAAAGAGAAATTGACAGTTCCACAATAATAGTAGGAGACTTCAACACACCACTCTCAGTAAAGACAGAACAACTAAAAAGAAACTCAGCAAAGATACAGAAGACCTAAAGGACACAATCAGCCAACTGGACCTCATAGACATATATAGAACAATCCATCCAACCGCTGCAAAGTACACATTCTTTTCCAATGCACATGGAACGTTCTCCAGAATAGACCACATCTTAGGCCACAGAGATATCCTAAACAAGATCCAAAATGCTGAGATAATTCACAGTATCTTCTCTGACCACAATGCCATCAAGGTAGAAATTAACACTAGAAAGAGCAAGGAAAAAAAATCAAACACATGGAAACTGAATAATACTCTGCTTACACATCAATGGGTAATAGAAGAAATCAGAGACGGAATTAAAACATTCCTAGAATCAAATGAAAATGAAAACGCATCATACCAAAACTTTTGGGACACAGCAAAGGCAGTCCTCAGAGGACAATTTATAGCAATAGATGCACATATCAAAAAAGAAGAAAGGGACAAAATCAAAACATTAACTACAGAACTCAAACAAATAGAAAGAGAACAACAAAAAAAGCCTACAACCACCGGAAGAAAGGAAATAGTAAAGATCAGAGCAGAAATCAATGAAATAGAGAACAGAAAAACAATAGAAAGAATCAACAAAACCAAAAGTTGGTTCTTTGAAAGAATCAACAAAATCGACAAACCACTGGCCAGACTGACAAAAGAAAAACAGCAGAGGGCACAAATAACCCAAATAAGAAGTGAAATGGGGGACATTAAAACAGACCCAACTGAAATAAAAAGGATTATAACAGAATATTATGAAAAACTATATTCCAACAAATTTGAAAACCTAGAGGAAATGGATAAATTTCTAGAAACATACGGCCTACCCAAACTACAACAAAGTGATATTGACAATCTGAACAGACCCATAACAGGAGAAGAGTTTGAAAAGGTAATAAAAAAACTCCCAACCAAAAAAAGCCCTGGCCCAGATGGCTTCACTGGAGAATTCTACAAAACATTTACAGAAGAGCTTGTACCAGTACTACTCAAGCTATTTCAGAGCATAGAAGAGGAAGCAACACTTCCAAATTCATTCTATGAATCTAGCATAACGCTGATACCAAATCCAGGCAAAGAGATCACAAAAAAAGAAAATTACAGACCAATATCTCTCATGAATATAGATGCAAAAATTCTGAACAAAATTCTAGCCAATAGAATTCAGTATCATATCAAAAAAATAATACACCACAACCAAGTAGGATTCATACCAGGTATGCAAGGATGGTTTAACATTAGAAAATGCATCAACGGAATCCACCACATAAATAAAAGGAAAGAAAAAAATCACATGATCATCTCAATTGACACAGAAAAGGCATTTGACAAAGTCCAACACCCATTCCTGATAAAAGCTCTCAATAAAATAGGTATAGAAGGGAAATTTCTCAACATAATAAATGCAAAACCAACAGGCAACATCATTCTTAATGGAGAGAGGTTGAAAACATTCCCCTTGAAAACAGGAACAAGACAAGGATGCCCTTTATCACCACTCCTATTCAACATTGTGCTGGAAGTTCTAGCTAGAGCAATAAGGCAAGAGAAAGAAATAAAGGGCATCCAAATTGGTAATGAAGAAGTTAAACTCTCCCTGTTTGCAGATGATATGATACTATACATAGAAAACCCTAAAGACTCCACGAGAAATCTACTGGAACTAATAGAAAGATTCAGCAGAGTAGCAGGATACAAGATAAACATTCAAAAATCAGTTGGATTCCTATACACCAGTAAAGAGAACGATGAAAAGGAGATCAGGAAATCAATACCATTTTCAATAGCCCCTCAAAAGATAAAATACTTAGGAATAAATCTGACCAGGAATGTAAAAGACCTATACAAAGAAAACTACAAAACACTGCTGCATGAAATCCAAAGGGATCTACATAAATGGAAAAACATACCATGCTCATGGATAGGCAGACTCAACATTGTAAAAATTGCAATTCTACCTAAAGCAATTTACAAATACAATGCAATCCCGATCCAAATACCAACAACATTCTTCAAATGATGGAAAAACTAGTTATTAACTTTATATGGAAAGGGAAGAAACCCCGAATAAGTAAAGCACTACTGAAGAAGAAGAATTAAGTTGGAGGACTCACACTACCTGACTTGAGAACCTACTATACAGCTACAGTACTCAAAACAGCCTGCTACTGGTACAACAACAGAGACATTGACCAATGGAACAGAATTGAGAACCCAGATGTAAACCCATCCACCTACAGTCACCTGATACTCGACAAGGGCCCAAAGTCCATTAAATGGGGAAAAGACAGTCTTTTTAACAAATGGTGCTGGCAAAACTGGATATCCATTTGTAGAAAAATGAAACAGGACCCATACCTCACACCATAGACAAAAACTACTTCAAAATGGATAAAAGACCTGAATATAAAGCCTCAAACTATAAAATTCATAGAAGAAAAAATAGGACCAACACTTCAGGCCTTAATACATGGCATTAACCGGATACAAACCATAAACATCAACACAAAAAAACCCAACAGATAAACTAGATAACTGGGATCTTCTAAAAATCAAACATCTATGCTCTTCAAAAGACTTCACCAAAAGAGTCAAAAGAGAACCTACAGACTGGGAAAAAATTTTTGGATAGTACAAGTCAGACACAGATCTAATCTCCATAATCTACAAGAAAATCCAACACCTCTACAACAAAAAGACAAACAATCCTATCAAAAAATGGGCAAAGGAAATAAACAGACACTTCACCAAGGAAGACGTTCAAATGGCCAACAGACATATGAGGAAATGCTCGCGATCACTAGCCATTAGAGAAATGCAAATTAAAACCACAAAGAGATACCATCTCACCCCGGCATTACTGGCACGAATCAAAAATACTGGAAATAACAAATGTTGGAGGGGCTGCGGGGAGATGGGAACTCTTATACACTGCTGGTGGGAATGCAAAATGATACAACCATTTTGGAAAATGATATGGCGTTTCCTCAGAAAGCTAGAAATAGATATACCATTCGATCCAGCAATCCCACTCCTAGGAATATATCCTAGAGAAATAATAGTCATCACTCGAATAGATATATGCACACCTATGTTCATGGCAGCATTGTTCACAATAGCAAAACGATGGAAACAACCTCGATGTCCATCAACAGATGAATGGATACACAAACTATGGTACATACACACAATGGAGTACTATGCAACGAGAAAGAACAACAATGAATCTGTGAACCATCTCATAATATGGATGAAACTGGAGGACATTATGCTGAGTGAAGTAAGTCAATCACAAAAGGACAAATATTGTATGAGACCTCTATTGTAAAAACCCATGAAAAAATTCACATGCAAAATATAAAAATCCTTGTTGGTTACCAGGGATGGGAGGGGAGGGGGGGGGAATACTAAATGGGCAATAGATAAGTGGTACCTTGGGTGAGAGGTGAGATAGTACATAGTACAGGGGAAACTAACACAACCTGCACAAGGAAAGGTCATGGAGGCCCTATAGACACATCCAAACCTCCCGAGGGACTGAGTTGTTGGACGGAGGGCTCTGGGGACAATGGTCTCGGGGAACATCTAGCTCAATTGGCATGACACTACTTATAAAGATAATGCTCTACATTCTACTTTGGTGAGTAGTGTCTGGGGTCTTAAAAGCCTATGAGTGGCCATCTAAGATACTCCACTGGTCTCATCCCTTCGTGAGCAAGGGAGAATGAAGAGAACAGGATTCAACGAAAAGATTAGTCCAATGGACTAATTGTCCACAGCTACCAAGGGCTCCACCGGACTGAGTCCAGTACAGCTAGGTGGTGCCCGGCTACCACCACTGACTGCTCTGAGCAGGATCACAACAGAGGGTTCTGGACAGAGCTGGAGAAGGATGTAGAGCATAATTTTAACTCCCCCCCCAAAAAAAGACCGGATTTACTGGCCTAAAGAATACTGGAGAAATCTCAAGAGTGTGGCTCCCAGACACCCTTTCAGCTCAGAGGTGAAGTTACCTTCGAGGTTCGATGTTAAGCCTGGGAGTGGACAGCCCAGTAAAACTAAATGGGACTAACGAGGTACAGGAGTCCGGTGACAAAGGCCAGAAGGCAGAGGGGGAGTAGGAAACTGATGATAAGGAACAGAAGTTGAGTAAGGACACTGTCGATGTGTTGTGAGATTGTTGACCACTGTTGTAGGGCAACATTTGTAGTAACTATTAAATGGGAGGCTGTTTTGTCCTGTAAGCCTTCATCTTGGGCGACAATGGCAGCACAATTGGAAGAGCATAGTCAATATCACTTAAATGTGTAAGTAAAAAGTTTTGAAATGGTGTTTAAAAAAAAAAAAATGAGACTAATGAGGTACAGTAGTCCAGTGACAAGGGCCAGAAGACAGAAGGGGACAAGGAAGTCCCCTGGTGATAGGGAACACAAGGTGGAGTAAGGATATTCTTGATGTGTTGTGAGATTGTTAACCATTGTCATAGGGCAACATGTGTAGTAACTGTTAAATGAGAAACTATTTTGTTCTGTAAGCCTTCATCTTAAGTGAGAATAACAGCACAGTTGGAAGAGCGTAGTCAATGTCACTGAACTGTGTATGTAGAAATTTTTGAAACAGTGTATCTTTGGCTATGTGTATTTTCACCAAAAAAAAAGTTGAGAAGTTAGAGGGTTGATATGTCCTGGGGTTGTTAACCAATGTCGTAAAACAACATGTGAACTACTGTTTCATGAGAAACTATTTGTTCTGTAAGCCTTCACCTGAAGTACAATAAAATATAAAAAATAAAATAAAATAAAATAAAATCGGATCATAACCAAGCTAGGGAGTACACCTAAAATATTTAATCACTTGTGATGTATTGTTCCACATGTCTAATTGGATAAATGAAAAGTGAAATGTAAGGCACATTTAAAAAAATAATAATAACCAACAACAAACAACTGAACAAAAAAACCCAGCAGGCCTGGAAATAAGAGTTTTCAAATTTGTCCCGGCTAAAATGGACATAATAGTATGAAAGGATAAATACTTCTTTCCTCACTTCCACAGGGAGCTAGAGTGGTCAGGAAATTCCATATGTTTTATTTTCCCATTTCAAATTTCAGGTGAAAATTGATGTCTGGGTATGGAAAGAGCAAGTCTTTATTCTACGGCTTACTCTTTTTCCCCAGGAGTACAGACATCACGATGTGTTTTACAAAAACATTTGGAGAAGTACTGTGAAAGTCCTGATATGATATACACTCACTAATATTGTCTTCTCACCAACTCATATCATAGACAGTCCCTTCCACATGGTTGCACCCAAGAAGAATTCTCTAGATTATCTAAATTCTTATCTATAACTTGTTTTCTGTAAGTAGTCTTCATAAACTGCATCAGTGAGAAAAATGAGCAAGTATCTCAATGTCAGAGCAATCACAGGCACATTTTCTTTGACACCTTCCACCCTCTAATGTTTCTCTTGACATCTTAGGTCATTTCTCTGAAAAGACATCAATTTACAAAAGTGCATATTTCTGAGCCTACAATACTGATTCAACCAAAGCAGAATAACTGTCTATGTAAGACAATTTTTTTGTAAATCTTGATTTAAAATTCTATACCTCACTTATCTCTTCAAATTATTTGGAATAATATTACACTTTGACAGTTAGCTTCAAGAAACAGAAGCACTGAATTAAATTGTACTCTATCATGCATCATCCAGAATCACAACACATATGATAGCTCAGTAATATAAAAAGGAACTAATTAGTGTCTTATCAGATATAAGTAGGATATTACTTTACATTTATATAGAAAGAGCCATTCATTCTTGAAATTCTGCAACTTTTTTGCTTTAAGTTGTTACAATTACAGCTACAAATGTAATCCTATGAATAATTGTGTAGTAGAATAGCCATTTTAATGGAATTGACTCACCAATTTAGGAAAGCAGCTGGCTTGACTGACAATTTCACTGACCATCTGTTTTTTGTTAAACTGATTTAAAAAAAATTCTGTGACCATTATTCTATAAACTTGAATTATAAGAAAGAATGTAATTATTAAGAGTAAGTAGCGCATTTACCTCTATGAGAAATAATACATTCCAATACCTTATTTTGTGTCTTTTTAACAGCAATAAATATTGTAATCATACTGTTAAAATGACACTGAATTAGTCAATTAAAAAGTTGAGAAAAGCAACAAATAAATGAAAATCACAGCAAAGCTATCCAGATCATTTAAAAATAGACAAATATTGCATTGTCTTCCACAGATAATATATCATTTCTTATGTCATTAATTCATTCTGGTTTTTTTTTTTTTTTGCCAGTACCTACCTCAAAAATATTTCACAAATTTCTAGTGCTTGCAAGTACTCAGTTACTTTTTGTATAGTATGCAATTACTACTAGATGAGTTGTAGAATGACATCAAGGACATCATACATGAAGAAAGCAAAAGGTCATTAAAAAGACAGGGAAGAAAGAAAATACCAAAATGGATGTAGTCATAGAATAGAAAGATTTCAAAGGGCAGCTCAAAAAGATGAAGTACAAGATTACAGAGAAATGTGCAAAGACCTGGAGTTAGAAAACCAAAAGGGAAGACACACTCAGCATTTCTCAAGCTGAAAGAACTGAAGAAAAAAATCAAGTCTCGAGTTGTAATACTGAACTATTCTACAGGGAAAATATTGAACAATGTGGGAAGCATCAAAAGAAGATGGAAGGAATACAGTCATTGTACCAAAAAGAATTGGTTGACGTTCAACCATTTCAGGAGGTAGCATATGATCAAGCACTGATGGTTACTGAATGGAAGAAGTCCAAGCTCTCCTGAAGGGAATGATGAAAAACAAGGCTCCAGAAATTAACAGAGTACCAACTGAGATGTTTCAGCAAAAGGATGAAGCACTGGAGGCACTCAATTTTCAGTCAAAAAATTTGGAAGACAGCATCCTGACCAACCGACTGGAAGACATCCATATTTGTGCCCATTCCAAAGAAAGGTGATCCAACAGAATGCAGAAATTATAGAACAATATCATGAATATCACACCCAAGCAAAATTTTGCTGCAGATCATTCAAAAGTGATTGCAGCAGTACATCGACAGGAAACTGCCAGAAGTTCAAGCTTGATTCAGAAGAAGACATGGAACCAGGGATATCATTACTAATGTCAGACGGATCTTGACTGAAAGCAGAAAATAACAGAAAGATGTTTACCTGTGTTTTATTGATTATGCAAAGGCATTCGACTGTGTGGATCATAACAAATTAGGGATACAATTATGAAGAATGGGAATTCCAGAACACTTAATTGTGCTCATGAAGAACCTGTACATAGACCAAGAGGCAGTTATTCAAGCAGAACAAAGGGATACTGCATGGTTTAAAGTCAGGAAAGGTGGGGGTCAGGGTTACATCACTTCACCATACCTTTTCAATCTGTATGCTGAGCAAATAATCTGAGAAGCTGGGCTGTATGAAGAAGGACAAAGCATCAGGACTGGAGGAATACTCATTAACAACCTACGATATGCAGATGACACAACTTTGATTGCTGAAAGTGAAGAGGACTTGAAACACTTACTGATGAAGATCAAAGACCACAGCCTTCAGTATGGATTGCACCTCAACATAAAGAAAACAAAAATCCTCACAACTGAACCAATAAGCAACATCATGATGAATGCAGAAAAGATTGAAGTTGTCAAGGATTTCATTTTACTTGGATCCACAATCAACACCCATGGAAGCAACAGTCAAGAAATCAAAAGACGCATTGCACTGGGCAAATCTTCTGCAAAAGACCTCTTTAAAGTGTTAAAAAAAAGCAAAGATGTGACTTTGAGGACTAAGGTGAGCATGACTCAAGATATGATATTTTCAATCGCCTTATGTACACTGAAAATCTGGACAATGAATAAGGAAAATTGAAGAAGAATTGATGCCTTTGAATTTTTATGTTGGTGAAGAATATTGAATATATCATGGACCAACAGAATGAACAAATCTGTCTTGGAAGAAGTACAGCCAGACTGCTCCCTAGAAACAAGGATGGTGAGACTTCTTCTTACTTACCTTGAATGTATTATTAGGAGGGACTAGTCCCTGGAGAAGGACATCAGTAAAAAAAATGAAGACTTTCAAGGAGACAGATTGACACAGTGGCTACAACAATGGCCTCCAACGTGACAACTATTGTGAGGATGGCGCAGGTTCGGGCAGTGTTTCATTGTACATAGTGTCGCTATGAGTTGCAACCAACTCAATGGCACCTAACAACAGCATGCAATTGCTAACAGGTCATACAACTAAATTTCAAATAACCTCAGCTTTAGAGGATATATAAATGGTAATGGGGTGCTGTCTTATAAATAAAACAACGTTTTCCATTGGAAATTGGGAGATTACCTTTCTCTACCATTATCATACTTTCTTTTCACAAATTTTATACACACAAGGAAAAAAATATGCTGATTATTCTTGAAAGTAGTAAACATATGTTCTCAGTATAAATCTGAGTCCTAAAATGTATCATAGTCTGGGAGCACGTGGCATAAAATACAATATCAGCACCAGCAGCGTTCTTGCATCTTTCTTGCATGTCTCCCTCTTTTCATGTAAAGAAGTTAAGCCCAGTCCAACTGGTTATATGAGTGTAAGTATGTGTGTGTGTGTGTGTATGTGACAGAGAAACATTATCATTTAACACATTTATCCTTTATAAGAACATGGTCTACCTCATACAAAACCTTAAGTGAGTTCTTAATGCAGTTAACATGGTATTGATCAAGAGATTTCTTACGTAGACTTTTCTTTTGAATTCTTATCACTTACTGTCCTCTCTTCTTTGAATTTCTTTTAAACATTTTATTTCTAACTCTTTAGGCCACTAAATATCCTCTGAAGTGCTGTATAATTATGTAAATGTAAGTTGTTAACTGTGTCTTTAATAGACAAATATTTGAGTAACAGCCATAATACTTATGAAACCAGGATAGTTTCAGTGGTCTTCTAGAGAACTAGTATTTCTCCCCTAGTTAAACTCATTGTTATTTGCTGGGGTATTCATCTCAAATCTCTATGTAGTTCCATATTCTGGTTAACTTGGTTGAGATGTGGTTAATCCATGAGGAATATTCTTGTTCCTTAGAAAAAGACTGATCTAAACCAAATTTAAATTATCTTTTCTTTGATTCTCCTCTGTGAGACACATTCTTTGACACTTTATTACAAGGGTCTCTTTTCCTCTAGTGTCTTAAAACGTGTTCATCATTATCTTTTAAAGACTCCCCAGAAGTTGACTTAATGTCCACATTTCTACCAACATTCTATTGCTTTCTCTATGACTCTCAGTTCTTTCTGAAACCTCATCAAAATTGTCCTTAATGTCCATAATTCTACCAAAAGTCTCTTCAAGGCAGTCTAGGCTGTTGCTATAAAGTGTATCAAAATTCCTCAAGGCTATACCCATTTCACTTTTTTAAAAAATTTTTGCTGGGCATAGAATTCTAAATCTAAAATTTTAAAAATATTTTTCTCAGTACTTTAATGTATGCCACACATTGTCTCTTGTCTTGCATAATTTCTGATCAGAAGTCTTTTTTTCCCCTTATTTTTGACTTTGCTTTTTTCTCTGCCTTCAAAATTTTTCTCTTCATATTTGACTTTCAGAAGTTTGAATATGATGTGCCTAGTGCTGTGTGTGAGTGTATGATGGTTTCCATCTTTAGTTTTCTATTTTAGGAACGAGAGGTTAATGCATTTGTGGATTCTATGAGCTTCAAGAACCTGTGGTTTAATAGATTATTTTGGGGAGATTCTCAGCTATTATCTCTTCAAATTTTTTTTCTGCCCCATGTTTTCCATCTTCTCCTTATAGGATTCTAATTACACGTATTTTAGACTGTTTAATTTCTCCCTCCTTTCTTGAGTCTTCTGTTCTATTTTTCACTCTTTTTGTCTGTGTGTGTGTTAGTGTGTTTTAATATTGATAATTTCTTTTAATCCTTGCTCGAGGTCACTAATTCTTTCCTTGACTATATCAAGTTTATTACTGAATCTATCAAAGGCATTCCTTGTCACTCTTAACATGTTATAGTTTCCATCTTTCTTCTGCAATTTCCAATCTAGTTAAGTTATCCATTTTTTCCACAACAAGTTTAATATAATAAATGTTAAGTTTTTTTTTTTTTTATTCTTGGCCTGAAAGTGGTGGTATTTCAGCCATCTCTGAGTCTGGATTTGTTGATTGATTTGATTCTTGATATAGTGTTGCTTTTCCTTGCTCTTTTTTGTATCGTAATTCTTTATCAGACATCGTACACAGTGACTGGAACAGTAGAGACCAAGGTAAATGATATTTATGCCTGAAAATGGGCCCACTTCTTCTACTAGATCATTTGTGTTTAGGAGGAATCAGTCAGTCTACTTGGGAATTTACCTGCATCTGGGTTTTTGTCTTGTTATGGTTCCCTTAATTGTACCATCAGGTTCAAATTCCGCTTAGCAGCTTGGGTGCCAGGGGGCTTTACTCAGTGCTTTAGCTCCACACTCAGCATCTTGCCTTCTCTGTGCACCTGCTTCTTCTCCAAGGGTCCAAGGGTTCCTCTCCACTGCTGTTGCTTGTCTTATGCTGCAGGGCATAGTGCTGTTTTTTGTTTTTTGTTTTTTTTTAATCTGTCTAAGTCTTAAGCAAGCCCTATGATTCTCTTTCTCTGTTTTTAGTGGCCCTTCTCCTCCTCTCCATGAAATCTAAACTCTGATTGGTATCATTGTTGTGTTATGTGTGGCAAAGAGTTTCCTTCTCTTCCTTACCTTCTCCATGACAAAATGTCTTCAATGGCATTGACACAGGATTCCAAATAGGACTGTTTTCTGCCCTTACAAGGACAGGGATTTTTCTTTTACCATTCCCCACATGAAATGGATCTTCACTTGTGCCTTGGGAACAATACGCTTTGCTGTCCCTCTCCAGCACCAGATCTTTTTTTTTTTTTTTTTATCCTGCTGGGGTGAAGGATTTCAGTGAGAATTAACCTCTTGCCTGAATTGGTGCCTGAATCTATTCTTCAGGACTGTATCACCAAGGGAAGCCTTCCCCAGTGTCCTGCCTTGTTCCCAAACTTCCTTATGAGTACTTGGTGGAGGTCTGTGCAGAAGGTTTTGCAAGTAGATGTGAACTCCTCTTACGTATGTGGCTCACATAGTTTCTACATATTATTGAAGCCCACACTTAGCATTTAACAATTTGTGAAAAAAAAAAATAGTGGATTCTTATCACCCCCTTATATGATGCCTGGCACTCAATGCTTATGCCTGCCTGCTATCTCCTTGGAGGGTCTTAGATTTCAAGATGCTTGGATATTCTGTGATTTCAGCCCCTTGATGGTTTCAGAGAGCTTTTTCTTCTTGTTAGTTTTGGAGTGATGCTATTTCTAGCCTTCTAAATCCCAGGTAGAAGCGGATCCTCTCAACCAATATCTTCTTTCCCGTGAAACTACAAAAATCTTGTCGTGTTTTATCTCTAAATGCTTTCTCCTCTTCCTACCTTACGTTCTATTATTTTCTAGTTTAGTTTTTTCTCTTTTTTAGTACACAAGTTAGAGATTTTTTAAAATTTTATATAATGTATGCAAATTTACTTAGATTTAACTCAGAGTCCCCAAAAAGAAATGTTTACTACTTTGTTTTCCTACTATTTTTTCTTGCATATTAGGCCACCTTTTTGGTGTCATTAAGCAATTTTAGGAAATGTACTCCTTCTAATGAGAGTAGACTCAGATTATTTAAAAATTTTTTAAAATTTATTCATTATTCTAAAGTATAGTTTCACTCTACACAACTCAAAATTTACAGTTATTTTCCTCCGAGTACTTTAAAGATATTATTCCGCTGACTTTTAGTTTCCCTTGTTGCTGTCAATAAGATGGCTGTCTGTTTAAATATTTTTATTTACAGACAATCACTCTTCTATTTCAAATTTAAATATGGTATTTCTTTTCCTTTTTTCTTGTAATTTCACTACTAGATATCTAGATGTAAATTTATTTTTACTTATCCTGCTTAGTATTAAATAAGGAATGAAAGAAATCAAGTCTTTCACCAATTCTGTAAATTGATGTACTATCTCTTTGACTTCATTTGCATTCTTATAACTATTGTTTTTAAAATTTCCAATTAGTTTTAGGACTGATCCTATCATTAAGTCTTCTTACTACTCGACCTACCAATACTTTCCATCTTTTTTCTCTTCATGTTTCTTAAGGTCTTAATTTCTTAAGGCCAATCTTTCAGATGACTAATTTTACTCTCTTCTATTGTATCTAGTTTTTTTATTTAATCTATCCAGTATTTATTTCAAAATGCACATTACTTTTTAATTTTTTGCCCTCTACAACTTCTATATGTTCATCTCAGCTGTTTTTTTTTATTCCTGTTATATTTCAATCTCCTCTTTTTAATTCTTTAGGTGTATTAAAATTATTAAACATGCTCAGTTGTTGTTGTTGTTGTTGTTGTCGTTAGGTGCTGTTGAGTCAGTTCCAACTCATAGTGACTCTGTGAACAACAGAACAAAACACTGCCCAGTCCTACATAATTTTCACAATTGTTGCTATGCTTGAGGCCATTGTTGAGCCACTGTGTCAATCCATCTCATTGAAGTTCTTCCTCTCATTTGCTGACCCTCTACTTTACCAAGCATGTGTCCTTCTCCAGGGACTAGTCCTTCCTTGTAACAGGTCCAAAGTGAGAGGAAGTCTCACCATCCTTGCTTCTAGGGAGCATTCTAACTGTACTTCTTCTAAGACAGATTTGTTTGTTCTTCTGACAGTCCATGGTATATTCAGTATTGTACAGTAGTCCCCAATATTTTGAAATCTCTTCTTGTTTATGTTTCTTCTGACAATCATTGCGTCTTGCTTTTCATGTGCTTTGTGTTTTGTCTTATACTTATTAACTGATAAAAGTTTATTTTTGGAACCTTTTGAAGCCTGATTTAAGGATTTCCCTGGAGAAGATAGCTTTTTGCTTCTATCAGGTTTCTGGCTGCATTAAAAATCCAGAATCATTATAAACAAAATTCTTGGCTTACATTTACTTGGAGAACAAAAATAATGTGAATATCAGCCCTAAAATTGCATAAAGGCTGTGTTCTTATTACGAATTATCTTGGAATAGAATAAATGCAATTTTGTCATTGATTTGGCCAAAGTGTTTAGTAATTTGTTAACAATCTCTGACATTATTAATACTTGTCTGAACATATTATTAGTGTTTTGGTAGCTAAAGCTAATCAACTGCTTATTGAGAAATTACAGGTTCTCATTAAAAATAATGTCTAATATTTACCAAGCACATATGAGATGGAGACTCTCAATCTATATACCATACATTTGGGGTAGCAAATTAAAAATTAAATAGGAAAATAAATGAAGCTTACATAGTATGGTTCCTGACACATAATAGTTACTCAATAAAGTGTAACTACTAGTATCAAGCAAGCAGTACCACCTATGTTTTGATTTTAGCTTTATGATTTCACCTAATTTTTCACTTAATAATGATCTTGTGTGGGAGAAATTGTTTTCTTTATATCCCAGAAAAATAAATAGAGGTTAAAGAGTTAAATAACTTGTCCAATGCTTATAGTAAATGGAAAAGACAATATTTAAATTAATGTCTAACTTCTAAATCTAGCATAGTTTTGATGTACTCCTCTGTATTATCCTAGTCATTTTGATTCAGGTATAAGTCTGTGTGTAAATATGATTATTGATTAACTGACAGTTGGAGATGATTTTCACTCACATCAAAATCACTAACATGGTATAGTCTTAGTTATCTACTGCTGCTATAACAGAAATACCACAAAAGGATGGCTTTAACAAACAGCAATTTATTCTCTCACAGTTTAGGAGGCTAGATGTTTGAATTCAGGGTGCCAGCTCCAGGGGAAGGCTTTCTCTCTGTTGGCTCTGAGGAAAGGTCCTTGTCGTCATTCTTCCCTGGTTGTGGAGCTTCTCAGCACAGGGACCCCGGTTCAGAGGACATTCTATGATCCCAGTGCTTCTTCCTTGGTGGCATGAGGTCCTCCCATCTCTCTGCTTGCTTCTCTTTTTTATATCTCAAAAGAGATTGACTCAAGACACAACCTAATCTTGTAGATTGAGTCCTGCCTCATTAACATAACTGCCTCTAGTCCTGCCTCTTTAACATCATAGAGGTAGGATATACAACACATAGGAAAATCACATCAGATGACAAAATGGTGAACAATCACACAATACTGGGAATCATGGCCTAGCCAAGTTGACATACATTTTTGGGAGACACAATTCAACCCATAACAGACATCATGATACAAAGATCAGAGTAAAGTTTTTATAAATCAAGTCTAGAAGTCCAAACATGTAGAAGGAAAGCAGTTATCTGTATAGTTCTTTGTCACAATTTCTTGTATTCACAATACACAGGGAGGGAGAAAATCATATATCACAAAATAACCACTCGGGAGAAAAAAGAAATACACCTCTGTATTTACATTTCTTAGGCTCATAGGTCACTTTCAGGCTATATTCCGCATAATCTGAGAGAATGCATACTCAGGAGTAGAAATAGATTGAGAGTTTTCTTTCTTCTGAAACAGTCAGGGTAATACTTTCCAAGCTAAGCTGGGGAGAAAAGAGCTCATTATTCATAGCATAGTGTCATACATCCTGTAGGCTTTCAACAATATAATTGATGATGATGATGATGTGTCAGTCTTATGTGTACCTCGCTTTTGTCCTTGACATTATAGCTTTCATTATTCTGCCTACAAGTAACAAAGTAAACTACAAAGTCAGTCAATATAAACTGGAATTTCAGGAGGTAAAAAGATGTCAGACTTTCAAAATAATAATTCTCTCTTTCTTCTACATTTCTCCTTTATTCAAAACCACTTTCACTGACAGCTTTTCTAACTCTTTATTATTCCTTTACAGAAATCATCCCTGATTGCAACGAACTCTGTCTTCAATTTTCATGACAGTTATCTGAGAATTATGGCACAAGCCTTTACCCTCTTGTTCATGTCAAACTGTTCCTTCTGTTCTTGGAATAATTCAGAAGATGTGATATTTGAGCAATGCAGGCGACACAGGCAATTTCTATTGATGTCAGTGGTAGTGCTCTCTTGTTCTCAAAAGAAAGGCCTGACACTCTAGACCATCTCTAAGGCCAGTGTGGGTCCTTCTTGAAAGGCGAACAAAAAGCAAATGACTCATAGAATCAAAAAAATTTCAGAACTCACATGGACCCTGCCATATCATTCTATCCTGTCATTGTATACATTAGGATACTAAAACCACAAGAAATTCTAATTTGCACATAGACATACATCTTTTTAACTGCAAGAATTCTTATTTACCATATCGTAATAAATTAATATGTCAATTTTGCAGACAGTCCTTTTCTTTAGCACAAATCAGTTTTGTATGAAGTTGTCCAATACAGAAAATATAATTTAGAGGTTGAGGAAAAAGGGGTAGAAAAATATGTTATCTGACTTGTTTCTGCCAACTGCCTAATTTGGCCAATGATGGGTATGAAGTAGAGTCTGGCACTCTTTTTCAAATAGCGACTTCTGTGCAACCATTTCTCTCAAAGTGTTTGTCATAGACCTTCAGGAACCAATACCCATCGATAGATCACAGAACGTGGAACATTATTTCTCATCCTTGTAGACTTGACTTCATGGGCAACTCTTGATTTTGAAAGACAAAAAAGATCCTTGATAAAACTGTAAAATCTTTTTTTCTTTTGAAACTTCAAGCTCTCCATTTAGCATCATTTTCTTTATTTTCTCTATCGTTGCACATCTCACAAATGGTGGGATCCTATATTTTAAATAAAAAAACTACATAAAGTCCTTTACATTAAAAAAAAATAAAAACAAACCTGTTGCCGTTGAGTTGATTCCAACTCATAGCAACCATATAAGAAGTAATAATTCATGATACTAATTTCAGATATGTTTATATTTTAAAATAATATTAAATGGAGCCATTTCTTATATAAATGGTAAAACTTCAGATGTTACTATCAGGAGATTACTGACTAAACTGTTTGTATAATACAGTGTCAAATAGGGAAGAAAGTTGTGATTTTTGTCATCCATAACTACTAAATAATCACAAACCTTTCAGAAGTGATCACTGATTATACCCTTGAAAATGTTACTCTATTTCAGTTTTCTGAGTTATTACTTAACAGAGTAGACTGTGAACATCATTTGCTATAGCAGTCAATACACATTCCCATCACGTCTTCTCATCTTTATAATCAGTACATATTAATTTAGACTTTACTGTGTGACAGGCACTTTTCCAAGCACTTTACAAATATTAACTGTGTAGTATTCATAAATAAATAGATAAGGTGGGTACTCTTACTAATTCAATAATATAAATGACAAAGCTGAGGTTAAGTAACGTGTCAGACCATCCACTTGGGTGACGGGGATTATCTTTCAATGGATTCTGAAAGGGCATAAGTTCAAAATTTAAATATTAAAATAACTTGACAAAGAGAGGAAAAAAAATACTAGAATTTGAAAAGGGGATAAAATATTGTCAATATATAATCTTCGATGGTTCTGTTGGTTTACCCAACTTGAAGCAACTAAGTATGGAATGAGACAGTCAGATTGTTGGAGAATCAGATTTGGTGGTATACTCTCTTTCCCTGTATATTTCAGGAGAACAGCAATGGACTTGATCTCAGACTTACTGAAGTTTTACTACACAATTCTTGAAAGTCTGAAGGTCTCATCATCACCTGGGGAATTTACACAGATCTTATTCTTGTATAACACAAGGGGACATAAAGTCAAACATCTGGTGACCTTTTCAGAGGATTGAGCTCACTCACCTTGTGATCTTGAAGAACCTAATTTCTTCCACAGTCACATCTATTAGTTTGTGCCATGCACTCTACTTTTTTTAAGAATACAGCTCTGCTATCTCAAAATAAACTTTAAAAAGTGAAAGTTATAAAATAGCAAATAAAATAAAGACTACTGATTAGGATTTATACTGGAGTTGCTACAGATGTTTATTATAGTCGTTGAAAAGTTATTTTACTAATCGCTGTAACCATTTTTATGATATATGAAAAATGCTAACTCCTATCTAATATTTTTTTTATTTTAAAATATGTCCCCCACCTCTGTTATTAAATATGTTTTATAATAGACAGTTTAAATTACAGCACTTAAGCAAGATTCCTATCAGTTCAAAAAAATAAGATTGATATTTGGGAGTAGAAGCAGTCTTGATACATAAACATAAAATTAATTTTACATTAAATTATTTAAATACTTTATTTCATTGTTAATATATAAACGCTTACATTTTATCATGATTTTTCTTGACTATGTCTTAAGATTCTTTCCCCTTCAACTGGTGAAAATAGTTTATGAACCAAAAAGCAGACATCTGACTGCAATAAGGAGATCCTTCTACGCTGTTTATGTGAATCATTTGATAGTTACCTTTCTAATATGGATAATCAACATATTACTTTCATTTTCACATAATAGAAGTTCTAAAAGAGTTGACGGTAGCTTAACTGTACCTTCTCAGTAGTTAGACAGTCTTCTAAAATTACAATTGAGGAAGACAAATAGGCTTCTTTGATGAACATTGTATAATGTGTTCCTCATTGTCATTAGGGTTGAATTACAGAAAAAGTAGTTGAAAATAATATAATAGATATCAATATACCCATTAAAAGTTTAAATAGATAATAACAATTTTGCATGATAGCTTCAGATCTTCCTCTCTCTATCTTTGTCTGTGTGTGTGTGTGTAAGGGTGTGGGTGGGTGTGCATGTTTCCAGATGTAAAATGCAACACAAAAAACTGAAGTTCTTCCGCTCCTTATAGAACAATCATTCCCTATAGTTTCCACTATCCTGGATTTTATTATATCCTTTAGTTTTTGTCTTTATATATCTAAAAATTCTATATTCTATTGCTTTATGTGTTTTTGAAATATATATATATCTATTTCTATAGTGAAGCCCTGGTGGCATAATGGTTAACAGCTCTGCTGCTAACCCACAGGTCAGCGTTTCAATTCCACTTGCTGCTCTTTGGAAACTCTATGGTGCAGTTCTACCCTGTCCTATAGGGTCACTGTGGGCCAGAATTGACTCAATGGCAATGGGTTTGGCTTTTTCTATAATATTTCATAACACAAATATATTTATAACTTTCATATATTGGCTCAACATTATGTTTGGAGATTTATCCACATTGATTCTCCTGAAGCCTGGTTTAATCAATGTAATTCTGTATGCATAAAATGTGTTCTACTTTATCATTAAACCATTTTTCATTTATCATTTTCTCCTCTGAAGAATACATATTTTTTTCCCGTTTCTTAAAATTACATACTATATTATAATTAACCTCTTTTATATTTCACATGTTTTATTCTCAGGCTATATTGTTGGTAGGACATGTAGGGGAATACTTTGGGAGGAAAAGGGATAGACTTTTTGCAACATGCTATCAAAAGTAACAAACTCTTCTAGAATATAAAACAAAATATGTTGATACATTTAATAGTGCAGTAAGATTCCTTCCTTTATTCATTCTACAAGCATTTCAGAATCTATTATGTGTCAGGCACAATTCATGGCTATTGGGGTATATCAGTGAAGAAAACAAAGATTCCTGCATACTTGGAGCTAATATCTAGCATTAATCTTAGAGGTTCATCTCTTCTTGGAGTGTGTGAGACATGCAAACCATTACCATTTTTCCTTCCAGCTCTGCTGGTCCCTATAACTGCCTAACAGTTTTACACTGTTAATAAATATAAAAGCTTTCTCCATTTTTCATAATGAAAGCATAAAACTTTGAAATGTCTTGAAACATAAACGATCTTATATTGTCTAGTATATGGCAAAAAGGGCATTGTAGGTACAGAAATAACAAGGTCAAAATGACATAGGTGATTAAGTGTATGGTTTGTCCAGAAAATTCCAAGTACTCTTTGTTGGTTAAGACACAGAAAATAGGTGTAGGTTCCTAACTGAGATAAGCCTGAAGGAACAGATTGGGCCATATTGAAAAAATTTGTTTTGATTATCAGCATGGAGATTGCCCATAGATAAAGAATATTTCATATTTTAAGTAAGCTAAATGCTTTTATTATTCAGTCTTCCTCGATCTTCATCTGCTTAACAAATCTTTTTTGTGCAGATTGTACAATGGTAAATGCCAGCTTCTCACTGTGGGAATTATTGAAATTATACATATTTTTTAATAGAAATATTGACTTCAGAATTCAATCTACTACAAAATTTGCATAAATCTCACAAAGATTTATTTCACTTACTTTCACATATATAAATTCCAAATTTTCCTGTCATTCTGTATGTAACTAGACCAAAATAATTCTACCAACTTCATGTAATCAAGTAAACGCCTGATTTTAGAATTCTTTTACCCAAATATTTTTACAATATTTCTCTTCTCACAAAAAATAAGAAAAAGGAAGCACAGAACATAATAAATATTATATTGTTGTCATTGTCCAAATTCCATTAGATTCGATATATACTGTTTTTTCCTCCAACTTATTCCTGACTCTTTAAACCTGATTAGGTGGACCATTGCTTATTGTCACCATTGCCTAGGCTGGAAACAAAAGATATCATCTTAGTTGTAATAACGAAATATAATGTATCAGTGGGTCAATATTGTGTCTCACACAGTTTGTGCAATATTAACATGAGTAAGAGAAGACATTCCTTAAGTGTGGTTGAGCCAGTGGTCTATCTTAACAGAAGTAAAACTGTATTTGAAGCTGATTCAGCTGAGTACTTTAGGGTCAAGTCATTAGACATGCCTCTGGGCAGAATCTATGAAAGCTGTTAGTTTACTAAGACTCCATGGTAACTCAAAGTCTCTGATATTCAGGTGGCAGGCAGTGTCCATCCCTCATAAGACTGTGGTTCCATTTTGTTGACACCATTAAAATTTCTAGAGATGTTTCTAATAGAGAGGATTATAAGCAGTGGCAAATAACGAGCAATTAAAAACTAATGGGGTGGGAATGGAAGTGATATATAAGAGAGACCACTTGCATAGGTAATGTAAGAATGTTTCAAACTACTAATGTGTAGTAAGGAGATTCATAAATTTGAAACATAATGTAATGTAAGCTAATGTGAGATAATCTGAACTCACAAATAATCATATAAAAATTGTTAATAATAATAATGATCTCCCTGGTGTTTTTGTTTTTGTTTGTTTTATTTGTCTATTTTGATTTGTTTTGGTTTGTTGTTATTATTTTATTATCATTATTTTCCTTTCATGAGACTTCCCTTCACCTAAAGATCCTGGTACACATTTCTCTGCCATTCAAAAATAGCTTTACACAGAAGCTTTTAAGGGAAATCCAGTCTCTCTCAAACGGGTAATTTTAATAACCTAATTAGATTGTCTGAGTGCTTCAATGTTACAGTGAAAGATAATACATAAACACCTGGGCTGTCACCTGAACATTCAGCATAGCCAAATTTGCATTTGAATAGTTGCCAGCATATATTTTTTGCTTTTGAATCCACTGCATCATGCATTCTTTTAGTCTTCTGTAAAAGAAAAATCTGCAGCAAAATTGCAGAAAGCCTTGTTAATTCATTTTTTAAAGAATAATGCCCTTTGGCATTCTCTTTGATAGTCATGGTTTGCCGGAATGAACAGCGTACACTTCTCTTTTTGGATTACTACTGCCTTTTTCAAGCTTGAATACGCCTTGGGGGTAAAACAGAGGGCTATCCACTTGTACACAGGAGAAGAAGTACTTAGATGAATACCAAAACAGAAGTATTGGGGAGCATAACAAATGTGCTTGGTGGTGGATATTGAGGGCTAAATGAGTTTGCCCATGGAATAATATTTTAATAGGATGTATAGGTCAAGGTTATGCCTTCACATACGATGTGAATTACATAAGTCAGGTAGTTTCCAAAAAAAAATAGCATAGTAATAATTCACAAACGATTTTTTATTTGTTATTTGTGTACTTTTATGGGCCAAACATGAGCTCAAATTAATAAATATTCATATTTAATATTAATATTAATAAATATTCAGTTACCAATCCATGAACTGAGGACACAGGCAAACATAAAATGTAACCTCTAACTTTAGGATTTCACATCTTATCAGAGGAGGCAAACAATTATTTAGCTAACTATGATGCAATATGATAAGTGGCATAACGTTGTCAGTTGCAATCAAATCAGCTACTACTCATGATGACTTTATGTATAATAGAACTAAATGTTGCCTGGTCCTATGCCATGTTTGTGATCATTGGTATAATAGAGAACATAACAAATACAGTCATAACTGAAGGGAAAGGGCAATTAGTTTAGCATGAAGGGACATCTGGACAGATTTTACAAAGCCAGTTACATTTGAATTGAACATTCAAGTACTAGTTGGCTTGAGGCAGGTGAAAAAGAAAGGGATGTCAGAACATTCCAGCAGAGAGAACACTGCATGCAAAGTCACTAGGCCAGGGAAAATCCTTGGGGAATGATGAGCATGAAGACAAGGGAGAAGTTCTGGAGGAGCACTGGGAAATGTTAAGAGATAAGATGGGAACAATAAAATGTCAGATTCCTTTCTACTTAAATCTGCCTATGTAGAAATGATTCACACCAAAATCTGACCTTCTGACACCCACAGTGATTCTAGGGACAATTTATATGAGTTTGTCAGTTACAATTGTTTTGAAAGAGCTAACATTGAATACTAGTGACTACTTTGAGAATTTGGAATTCAAATATGATTTTAAATTATTTTCTGATCCTAGTATTTCTTTTCTGTCTTTTTAGTTGTCATCTATCTCAAGAGTAGCATCAACATAAGCGAAGAAGTCCTAAATTGCATAAAGTAAGTAGGGTTTATAAGAGAAAGTGGAAAAATTCCACCCCCACAAAAATGTTCAGCCTAGAACAAAGGATTCTAAGTTCAAATAAGTTTAGGAGACAAAATACTAAATAATCTTCAAGAGTCATAACACACATTAAGTTCTGAAAAGCCCTGAAGTAAAGAATCCTATTTAACTTTATTAAAATCAATTGTTTGAACAAAAATATTTTTATTAACATTAAATCTATTAACATTCCATGGAACTAATGTACCAAAGAACATAGTTTTTGGAACATACAAGAAAATATAAATATTTTGAAAGTAAATGAGTTTAGATTAAGTAAAAGAAGATATTAGAGATACAGCATTTAAAAAGCATATATTATGTGACCCATCAGCCAGTCCAATGTGTGGGTGTGTGTTTATGTGTTTTCTCAAATCCATTCTTTACCTTTCTTGTGCTATGATCTAAATAACAGGGGATAAACCCTGTAGGCTATATTTTTCAGGTTATTCTGGTTGCTCACTTGTGGCTGGGTTATACCATAGGAAACAACGATTAAAGACTAGGGGGTGGGACTCAGGCAGAAGTCAGGGCATTTATCCTCCATTCTCTGGTAGTTCCTACATTCCCTCTGCTACAGCCCTGACTACACAGGCCCTCAGTGGTTCCAACATACTTCTAGATACCAGTGTCATCACCTACAACTTTATAACTCACTTTAAGTTTGTACTGTCTTCCTGTTGTTGCTAATACTTTTCCATCCCCAGTTTAGGTTTCTAGCTCTTCCATCACCAGTGTGACCAGCTCCATCTATTTTACATATTTTGAGAGGAGTTTCTATTTCCCTGGGTGTACTCTGATTGATATAATGCCATAACAATTTCTTCACAGACACTGGGTTTTCACAATTACTTGAAGAGGTTATTATTATTCCTTTCTTACGAATAAAAATAAACGTGGACACAGAGTCTGTAATTCTACTAACATTTTCTGAATCCAAAACCAATAATGTTCAACATGATACTAAAAGGCCATTTTGCAAGAGTCCTTTCCAGGAAAACAGAAAGAGGAATATAAATAAAATAGTACTTGAACTCTCAGATGATTTCATTCATCTTTCTCATTACCAAGATGTATGCATAGTAAACCTCATTACAACTCAGATTTCAAAATCCTACCTTTAAGAGATGCTTTAATAGCATCCACGATACCCGACCTGCACCCTAAAAGTCAGAATGGAAGAAGAATCTTGACTCCTAAAATATAGGTTTTTAAGGTGCTGATCCCAGCTGCGCCTTTTTGTTGACAGTTACTTGAAGCTATATACAAGAATATTTTAAAACTCTGATAGATAAAACATTGGCAAATAACCCAATCGATCTCCTTAAGTATTTAAGTCTATAATAAAATATATATGTATATATATTTGTATATATATGTATATATATGCATGTGTACATATATATGTATATGTATATATATACTGGTTTTAGTGTTGTATATGTGTCTTCTTGTCCATTAATAGAAAGCTCTTGTCTTTTATTGTTATTTTCATTGAGGCACCATTAAATGATCCCTGTCTCTTTTCAAAAACCAAATCATTTTTGTCCTCTTTTATCTTACATAAAAATTTCAAACCATAAGAAATACTGAGAGGTTACTAAAATTAAAAAATAACTGATAGAATTCATTTTTAGAGCAATTTTAAGTTTACAGAAAAATTGTGTAAAAATGCAGTTTCCATATATCTCTTCCTCCTCCACCCCTTCCCCAATTTCCCCATTATTAACTCTTGCATCCCTGTGGTACAGTTATTACAATTGACGAAACAATATTGTTACATTGTTATTAACTAAAGTCTATAATTTACGTTAGGATTCATTCTTTGCATTGTCCGATTCTATGGGTTTTGACAAATACATAATGTCGTGTAACAACCATTACAGCGTCATGCAGAAGAGTTTCACTGCCTACGTTAGTTTCTTAGGGATGCTGTAAGAAAATACCACAAAGTGGGTGGCTTAACACAACAGAAGTTTATTATCTCACAGTTCTTGAGGCTAGAATTGCAAATTCAGGATGTCCATATGACCATATTCCTTTCTGAAGGCTTTACGGGAAGATCCATTCTTGTTTCCTCCAGATTATGATAGCCCCAAGAGTGCCTTGACTTGTGAAAGCAATACTCCAATATCTGCCTCCGTCTTCACATGGCTATCTTCCTCCATATCTGTTTGTCTCTACATCTCTTCCCTTCTTCTTATAAGGACATCAGTCATATAGGCTTAGGCCCCAACCTACTCCAGTATGACTTCACGTTAACTGATTACATCTGTAAAACTGCTGTTCCCAAATAAAGTCACATTCTCAGATACAGGGGACCAGAACTTGAACATGCATTTTTAGGAGACTCAAATAAACATATAACACTGCTTTAAAAATCCACCTATGCACACCACCACTCCAAATTCCTGACAACCACTGATGATTTTACTGTCTCAATAGTTTTGCCGGGAGCCTTGGTGGGGCAGTGGTTAAGAGCTCAGGTGCTAACCTAAAAGTTGGTGGTTCAAACCCACCAATGGCTCCTGGCAATCTGCTCCTATAAAGATTATAGCCTAGAAAACCCTATGGGGCAGTTCTACTCTGTCATATAGGGTTGATATTAGTCGGAATTTACTCGACAACAATTTTTTTTGTTCTAATAGTTTTGTCAATTTCACAATGTCATAGAGGTAGATTCATATAGTATATAGCTTTTTCAGACAAGTTTCTTTCTCATAGCAGTATGCATTTAAGATTCCTCCATGCTTTTCTGTGGCTTTATTGCTCATTTCTCATAATCACTAAATAATATTCAACTGTATGGATATACCTGAGTTTGTTTATTCATTCACTTTTTGAAAGATATCTTGGTTGCTTCCAAGTTTGGCAATTATGAATAAAGATGCTATAAATATTCATGTGCACGTTTTTGTGCAGAAATAAGTTTTCAATACATTTACTTAAATAGTTAAGGCTGTGATTGCTGGATCATATGGTAAGACTAGGTTTAACTTTGTAAGAAATTTCAAAAATATTTTCAATAGAGGATGTACCATTTTTCATTTCTGCCAGCAATGAATGAGCGTTCCTGTTGCTCCACATCCTTACCAGCATTTGATGTTTGTGTTTTGAATGTTAGTTTTCTAATAAGTATGTGGAGTCCCTGGGTGGTGTAAATTGTTATTAATATACTTGGCTGAGATTATGAAATGAATTGTGTCCCCCCAAAATGTGTGTCAACTTGTCTAGGCCATGATTTCCAGTATTGTATAATTGTCCTCCATTTTGTGGTGTTGCATAATTATCCTCAGTTTTACGTGTTGTAAATCCTAAGCCTCTATATGTTAATGAGGCAGGATTAGTGTGGGGTGCATCTTGATTCACACTCTTACTAAAGAGTGTGACACAAGTCACAAGCTTAATCATGTCACACATTTACCAGGGTCATACCTTTTATCTTACAAGAGATAAAAGGAGAGAGAAGCAAGCAGAAATAGGGCATCACAACATCACCAAGAAAGAAGATCTGGGAGCAGGGAGCATCCTTTGTAACCAGAGTCTGTGGGCTGAGAGCCTCCTAGACCCAGGAGACAGAGAGCTATAACACCAGAACTGGCACAAGACAGCAAGAAACAGCAGCAGAGAACCAGTAGCAGAAGAATAAGGAGACCAGCAGGATATGGTACAGTGGGTGTTTGAAACCACAGAGTAAGACTGCGCCTTCAGGCAGAAGACTTGATGGCAGAGTGGGGTGCTTCCAGGCATTTGTTGGTGGAGCTAGGCTTGCTGACCCATGGAGCTAGAGAGCTGAGCACCTTCGAGCCGAGGCTTGCTGGCAGAGTTGCGTGCCTGGGCACTTATTGGTGGATGTGAAGAACTTTCTAAACTTGCCTAAGCAGGGCAGAGGCTGGGCTGGGCTGGGCTGAGGGGCCCTGGAGCCAAGGGCAGAGAGACAGAAAGCCCTGCCTGCAGACACGGCTGAGAAGCTGTCCAGACCAAAGAACCGTATCGTGAGTCATTTCTGATACTGAATTGTAACCTGTTATGCCAAAACACATGGAGTTCTCCAAGGAACACGTGGCCAACAGATGCTGAAAGGAGATAAGGACCTTCCCTCACAGCCAACAGAGACAGAAAGCTTTTCATTAGAGCTGGCACCCTGAATTCAGACTTCTAGCAGCCTAAACTGTGAGATAATAAATTTCTGTTTGTTAAAGCCATCTACTTGTGGTATTTCTATTATACCAGCACTAGATAAAGAAGACAGCTGCTAACTGAAATATTAGAGGTTCGAGCCCACCCAAAGACATTTTGCAAGAAAGACCTGTTGATCTACTTCCAAAAAATCAGCCACTGAAAACCTGATGGAGCATAGTTCTACTCTGACACACATGGGGTAGCCATGAGGTAAATTCAACTCTATGGCAACTGTACTAAGTGTACTAATAGGTAAGTAGTGTTACCTCATTTTTTTTTTGTTTTAATTTTCAATTTCCTAATTACATATAATGTCTAGCATCTTTTTAAAATTTTTCTACACAACATAGTGAATGTAACTAATGTCACTGAACTATTCATATAAAAATAATTGAAATGGCAAGTGTTTTGTTATATATATTTCATCACAATAAATTCTGTTTAAGGGGGTGTGGTGACAATCAGTGGTGTATTCAACTCCGAGCTTTGCCATATACTGAAGTGTGGCATGTGGTTGTTGTTAGGTGCTGTTGAGTCATTTCCAACTCATGCCAATCCTATGTAGAACAGAATGAAACTCTGCCCGATTCTGCACCATCCTCACAATCAATGGTATATTTGAGGCCATTGTTGTCAATGTCAATCCATCTTTCTGAGGGTCTTCCTCTTTTTTGCTGACCCTCTACTTTACCAAGCATGAAGACCTTCTCTAGGGACTGTTCCCTCTTGATAACATATTCAAAGTATGTGAGACAATGTCTCTCCATCCTTGCTTAGTCAATAAAACACAGGTAAACATCTTTCTGGTGTTCTCTGCTTTCAGCCAAGATCCATTTGACATCACAACGATATCCCTCATTCCATTCAGCTTGAATTTCTGGCATTTCCCTGCTGATGTACTGCTACAACTGTTTTTGAATGATGTTCCACAAAATTTTACTTGTGTGTGATACTAATTATATTGTTTGATAGTTTCTGCATTCTGTTGGATCACTTTTCTTTGAATGGCAACAATTTGGATCTCTTCCAGTCAGTTGGTCAGGTAGCTGTCTTCCAAATTTCTTGACATAGACAAGTGAGCACTTCCAGCTTTGCATTTGTTTGTTGAAACATATCAATTGGCATACCATTAATTCCTGGCACCTTGTTTTTCAGCAATGCCTTCAGTACAGCTTGGACTTCTTCCTTCACTGGTTCTTGATAATATGCTATCTTGTGAAATGGTTGAACATTGAATTTTTTTACCTATGCCATTTTTCTTTTCTCTGAAGAGTTTCTTTTTACATTTCCTGCAATGCAGGTCTATTGGCAATGAATTTGCTCAGTTTTTATTTGGGAATATCTTTATATCTCCTCTTTTGAAGAAGAATTTCACTAGATAGAGAATTCTAGGTTGTTGGGTTCTCTTAACACTTTACTTCACTCTATTTTCTTCTTACTTATATGGTTTTTGAAGAAAAGTCTGATGTAATTCTTATCCATGTTCCCATATATCAAATGTGTTCCCTCCACCCCACTCTGGCTTCCTTCAATATTTACTCAATGTGATTATTTCTTCTGCCCTTGGAATATGATAGGCCTAGGTGTTGATATTTTAGTATTTTCTTGCTTGGCATCCTCTGACCCTCTTGTATCTGTTATTTGGTGTCTGTCATTAATTTTTTAAATCTTCTCAGCCATTATTACTTCAAACATTTCTTTTGTTACTTTCTTTCTTGTATATGCATTACACCTTTTGTAATTGCCCCACAGTTTTTGGATGTTCTATTTTTAATTTTTTTTCTCTTTGTTCTTCGCTTTGGATAGTTTCTTTTGACATTTCTTCAAGCCCAGTGATACTTCCCTCAGCCATGTCCAGTCTACTGATGAGCCCATCAAAGAAATTCATTATTTCTGTTACAGTCTTTTTTATGTTTAGCATTTCCTTTTGATTCTTTATTAGAATTTCCATCTATTTGCTTACGTTATCATCTCTTCTTTCATGTTGTCCACTTTTTTCCATTAGGTTCTTTAGTATATTAATTATAGTTATTTTAAATTCACCATCCGAAAATTCCAAATCTCTGCGATGTCTGAGTCTGGTTCTGATGCTTATTTTGTCTCCTTAGATTGTGTTGTGTGCCTTTTAGCATACCTTGAATTTTTTTGTTGAAATCTGGATATAATGTATTGGATAAAAGGAATTGAGGCAAATAAACTTTAATGTTACATTTCATATTTAGCTGGCTGGGAATTAGACTGAGTTTACTGTTTGTTGTAGTTGTAGTATCAAAGGATACAATTTCCTCTAGTGTTCTTATTTTTGTCTCCCTTGTTTTTGGATTTCCGTAGAAACTCTTTCTTAAATTGGGTCTGAGGCTTACAGTTCTTTTAGCTGTAATCCCCTATTCTTATACAGGATTCCTATTCTTGTGATGGTAAGGTAAGGGAGGAGAGGAAGCAGTCTATAATCCTAAAATTAAGTGTCATTCTTTAATGGGCCGGCATCCTTGAGCTATGACCTTCACAAGTGCTTCTCAACAGCCCTCCTTCCTGACTTAGGTGAGACACAGAGGCTAGAAGGGGTTGGGTTTGAGTAATTCCCATCTACTAGTCTGGTTAGACTCTGGTAAAATAGTTTCCCTTGGGGACCGGCCTTTGTTAAGGAGAATAAAGCACTCTGGCTATATTCAAAAATGGTTGTTTTTCACCCACCCTGCTGGAAACATGAAAGGATTTTTAGCTGATCTTAACTGTGAGAACCTGGTGGTGCTCCTGGAGGTAAAGTCATCGAAGTGTGGTGGTCCTTCTAATGCTGGGCTGCCAGGAGTTTTATCTCTAAAGCTAGTCCCCACTCCCTCTCTGGCAATTAGTCAATTACCATTTAAGTGTTCCTTCCAGGCTCCAGCAGTGGTTTCTACTCCCAGGAAGCTTTATTCTCTGTAGTCACCTGTCTCTTCAGTTGTCAGGGTGGTGGCTTGCCATGTGACCTCAATTTTGTGATGGATCTATGAAGAGTTTTTAATTTTTAGTTTTAAGTTTTTTCCTTGTTCTGAGGATAGAATTGATGACTTCCAAGTTGTTTACATATCAAACTAAAATCTGAGAGTTATCATTTTTTTATTTATTTATTTTATATAGTCTTCTCTTTCATTACATTTTCCCACCAGCTACTCAGTGACAGAGTTTATACATCAAAATCACTTCTGTTTTAATACACAATATTCCTAGCAAGTTACATTTAGTAGGAATAGTATCTTCAGTATAAAATGCTAATTTTCTGATTTTTATAACTGTTTTTCCATACCTAGAGTAATAGAGAGGAGCCCTGATGGTGTAGTGTTTAAGAGCTATGGCTTTTCTTTTCATTTAGTTTAACAATTTTATGACAATGGTGCTATATATGTTCTTTCTTTTTTTTCAAATGAGTGGACAAGTTTTTTTTTTACTGTCATCACATCTTGAAACAGTGACTTCAAGGATATGTTTTTGGAGACATCACAGAAAAACATTTTTAGATAACTGACTTTTCCTTAAGTTTTGATAATTTTTTTTTAAACTAACGATCTTTTCAGGAAATGGTAAACTTTGATAAACATGTCACATATCACTGATTTTTATTTGTATGTTTCTTTTGCAATGAACAAGGTGATATTTTATAAGATCCAAAGTTCTATAATTTTCTAGGGTATCAATTAGTTTTCTCAATATTTATTGTACAACAAACTCTTGTGATAAGTAAGATGCATAAATGAAACTAGTGAAGTCTGAAGCAAGAAGTATTACACATGTACAGGTATCATTCAGGCTTCAGTTAAACAACCTCCAGATATTGGCGAGTGAAGCGTATCAGCAGAAATTGAGCTCAGAACAGGAGCATCTAGCTGAAATCTGAAAAGAGAAAATTTGTCTAAATTTGATATAATCTCAAGACTTTGACTGAACCACTATTTCTAATGCTTATGCCAACCAAAGGTCCTATGAAAATTGGAATACAAAGATGGAGAAGCAAGTAAAATGTGTAACTATTAAAGGATAAACTTTAATACATTAAAAAAATCAAGTCATATTTATTGTTAGGGTCCTGATAACTTACATCCTAAGATAAGTGAAGTCTCATTCTATGCCCTTATTAATTATTTTCAAAAATCTGTATATACCTATACTAATGTCTTACAAGGTGATAGAGACAAATTAAAATCCAATCCACTTTTACTTTGGTTCTTTAGGAGGTAATAGAAACATCTTCTTGTTTAATGTAATAAAAAGACAATGAATGTGATTCTTAAACCAAAGAGGAATTTAGCTATCTAATGTTTAACATGGGTTAATGGAAAGACCTCAAGTTAAAAATTCTGACTTCAAGTCTGAACTGTATCACTTACTGTTATGTCACTTTGAATATGTTTCCACATTAGAAATCAACTAAAAAAGCTACCTCGTAGTATCACTGGAAGATCAAAGAAGGTAAGTGATATAACCCAAAAAACTAAAAATATGCTATATACAAATGTCACACTCAAGTAAAATTTTGCTGAATATCATTTGTCTTAGTCCTCTAGTGCTGCTATAACACAAATACCACAAGTGGATGACTTTAACAAACAGATGTTTATTCTCTCACAACCTAGTAGGCTAAAAGTCTGAATTCAGGGCATCAGCTCCAGGGGAAGACTTTCTTTCTCTGTTGGCTCTGGAGGAAGGTCCTTGTCATCAATCTTCCCTTGGTCAAGGAGCTTCTCCGCACAAGAACCTCAGGTCCAAAGGACACACTCTCCTCCCAGGGCCGCTTTCTTGGTGGTGTGAGGTCCCCCCTGACTGCTTCCTTCCCTTTCCTTTCATCTCTTGTAAGATAAAAGGTGGTGCAGGCCACACCCCAGGGAAACTCCCTTTACATTGGATCAGGGATGTGACCTGAGCAAGGGTATTACATCCGACCATAGTCCTCTTCAACATAATTCAATCTTGCCTCATTAACCTCAGGGAGCGATTAGGATTTATAACATATAGGATAATTATATCAATCACAAAATGGAGGACAACAACACAATACTAGGAATCATGGCCTAACCAAATTGACACATATTTTGGAGGACACAGTTCAATCCATGACATCATTGAAAAGTGGTTGCAGCAGTTCATCAACAGGATACTGCCGGAAATTTAAGTTGGATTCAGAAGAGGACATGAAACAAGGGATATTGTTACTGAAGTCACATGGACCTCAACGTAAAGAAAACAAAAATCCTCACAACTGGACCAATAAGTTTAACACAATGATAAACATAGACAAAATTGAGGTTGCCAAGGATTTCATTTTATTTGGATCCACAGTCAGCACCCATGGAAGCAGCTGTCAAGAAATCAAACGAGCATTGCATTGGGCAAATCTGGTGCAAAAGACCTCTTTAAAGTGCTAAAAAGCAAAGAGGTGCATCTGACTCAAGTCATGGTGTTTTCAATTGTCTCTTATGCATGTGAAAACTGGACAATGAATAAGGAAGACTGAAGAATTGAAGCCTTTGAATTATGGTATAGGCAAAGAATATTGAATATATCATGGACTGCCAGGAAAATGAACAAATTTTTCTTGGAAGAAGTATAGCCAGAATGCTCATTAGAAGCAAGGATGGTGAAACTTTGTCCCACATACTTTGAACATGTTATCAGGAGGAACAGTCCTTGGAGAAGGACATCATACTTGGTAAAGTAGAGTGTCAGTGAAAAAGAGGAAGACCCTCAACAAGATGGATTGACATAGTGGCTCCAACAATGGGCTCAAGCATAACAAAGATTATGAGGATGGCCCAGGACAGCGCAGTGTTTCCTTCTGTTGTACATAGGGTCATTATGAGTCGGAACTGACTGGACGGTATCTAACAACAACGATATACAAATGACAGTTACTTTTTCTTCTTTATTTAAATTACGCCGATTCAGTGCAATTAGTGAGTCCAATATACTGGGCCTTGTGACATTGACAGTTTAAGGTTCTTAGACACTGGTGAATCATACCAAATAAAATGTTATATTGATACTCATTTAGAAGCTTGATTAATCTAAAATCAATTACTATATAACAACCTGTTCCCAGAATTTTACTTTTCAAGATAATGTTCATTTTATTCTTCCTACATTTTATGAAACAGTTAATAAAAGATGTCTTTTTGATGTTGATATAGAGATGAGTATTTGTTTTACAAAAGATAAATAATGAATCATTTCAGATAGCTTTTATGCTTACTTCGATAAAGGTATATATTGTATACACTTGTGTGAAAATAGAAAAATAAGTGCTGGTAGGGCTAGTGTAAGTGTCATCTGTAGGAAGGACTTTATTAAAGTAAAACAGCTATGCTCTAGTAGAGTTGAAAGATCTCCTCCAAACCTAAACCAAGCTGGCTACAATATTGAATATATTCCAAAACTAATAAACAGAAATAACAAATACAGAGGGATTGTGGAGGAATCAAACAATATCTTTTAAATATGGTACTAACTAAAATGAGAACACTTCATGTTGTAATAATGAAAGTTATCTTTCAAAATTTGCCTCCTGGATTTGGAAAGCAATCAGAAAAGCCTTCTTCTTGGAGAAATATTATTTTATGCAAGTGTTGTCTGAGAGGAAGCCCTTCAGAAACAATCAAAAAACTGACCTCAGTTCAACTGTTGTATATTCTGATAAATAATAATTTGAAAGTTTAATGTTTATAGCATGCACATTACAGACACTAACTTTAAACATCAAAACAAAACTATGAGGTAAGCATCATTATTATTTTTTAATTCAGAAAAATAAGTCATGGGCTTTTTAAAGAAACTTGTTGAAGCTCTAAAACCTAGAAAAAGAAAGCAGCAGACCTAGAATTCAAACCTGGTTGTACAATTAACCACTATTTAATATAGTGTCTATAGTCCATGAGAATTTATTATAAAGTTTAGTCAAATAGATTTCTTATTGATTATTCTGATGGCAGGAAGTAGAAGAAACTAACCTGAAGGATGTCTATGTATATATATGTTTGCTGAATTAGAATACAAGATAAGCAGTGGGTCCTCAGGATTTATTTTTTGATGAAACAAACTATTATAAACAAATGCAAAGATTAAGCAGGAGAAATATGAATTTTATTAATTTTAGGTAAAGCTACAAAAATTGAGTAGTTTCTAATTGTATAAAACTGTGTTACATACTCATGACCCAAGTTCATATGAGTTTATGTGGCATAGTGGTAGAACATATATGTTAAAAATAAATAAATACAAATAAAAAAGCAAGTTACATTTCACTTTGTTCCACATAGGTAGCTATAAATGCTCTAGAAATTTGGAGGAAGGTAATGTTACTATATGACAGGTATAAAAATGACAACCATGAATTGAGCTCTGAATGGTGGACTGGATTCAAATTGGTAAAGAGGAGGGGGGTGATATTCTCAATGAGATGGCTATGATAAGCAAGATATTAATACAGACCTTAACTCTGAACATACGAGTAAGTCTAGAGAAGTTAATCGAAGAGAAGCAAAGAAGAATGAAAGAACTAGAACTTTGAAATAATAATGTACTTTCAGATGAGACTACTGCACAACCCCTGGCACATAATGAAGGATCAATACCTATTTATTGGATTAAAACATTCATTAAATGCATACTTTAATTTCTTAAAAGCATGCATTGAATGATTAAATGAAAGTATTTGGAAAGGAGTTAAAGAAGAAAGTGAAGTCAAGGTATCCACGGAACTCTGTAATGAACAATAACCCTAGTCCATGCATGGTTCTAACTACAGGTAAAGGAAGGATGTGAAACCTGGGAACATATAGGTAATGCTAGAACTCAAATAAATGGCCATCTGGAGACTTCCGGCAAAATGGCCCTCTAGGCAGAAGCACCATGCCATCCCTCCACAGCAAAGATCTGAAAAACTAAGCCTAACAGAGAAAACAACAATCCTGAAACCCTAAAACATCAAATGAAGAGATACAGAACTCAGCCCAGCACCAAATGGAGTGAGAAAACTGACAGAGAATGGGGAGCGAGGAGGGATTCATGCAGAGGTCCCCTACCAGCTAACACAGCGCAGATCCGCCATCTTGAACGCCTATCAGAGACCAGCAAACAGGGTACGAGAAAGCAGCTTCACGGAGCTTCCAGTGGGAGACAAAACAACTGTAATCTCCAAGAGCCAAAGAAATCACCACTTTCTAAAACCTCAGCAGCAGCTCAGTTGGATAAGCTCATGGCCCACCTGTGTGAAATTCAGGCCAAGGCTGCAGTGAAAACAGATGTGGGCAAGAAACACTTACCAGACAAGCAGGATCACAATGCCTCCCTGGACTCCATGCTGGGGGATTTGGAGCAGGACTTGCAGGAACTTGGGATTGCCACAGTGCCCAAGTGCCACTGTGCTTCCTGCCAGAAACCAATTGCTGGAAAGATGATCCATGCTCTAGGGCAAGTGTGGCACCCAGAGCACTTCATCTGCACTTACTGCAAAGGAGAGCTCGGCTCCAGTCCGTTCTTTGAGCGAGGTGGCTTGGCTTACTGCCCCAAGGACTACCACCAGCTTTTTTTTTCCACACTGTGCCTACTGTGCTGCTCCCAACCTGGATAAAGTGCCGACGGCAATGGACCAGACCTGGCACCCAGAGCACTTCTTCTGCTCTCACTGTGGTGAGGTGTTTGGTGCAGAAGGCTTTCATGAGAAGGACAAAAAGCCTTATTGCCAAAAGGATTTCTTAGCCATGTTCTCACCCAAGTGTGGTGGATGCAACTGCCCAGTGTTGGAAAACTACCTGTCAGCCATGGACGCTGTCTGGCATCCAGAGTGCTTTGTGCGTGGGGACTACTTCAGCAGTTTTTCTATTGGTTCCTTCTTTGAACTGGATGGACGCCCATTCTGCGAGCTTCATTACCATCAGCACCGAGGAACCCTCTGCCATGGATGTGGGCAGCCCATCACTGGCCGCTGTATCAGTGCCATAGGGCACAAGTTCCATCCAGAGCACTTCGTGTGTGCTTTCCGCCTGACGCAGTTATCAAAGAGCATCTTTAGGGAGCAGAATGACAAGACCTATTGCCAGTCTTGCTTCAATAAGCTCTTCCCACTGTAATGCTACCTGAACCCACCCACAGCCTCTTCAGATCCACTAGAAAATTTAAATCAAGAGATGAAAGAGTACAATTGCTCTTACTGACCTTTTGCTTAATTTATAGAGAAAGTAAAGGTGATGAGCAAAAAGGAACTTATAGATGTTACATGACTAGGCTTAACAATTTCAATATTACCCTGCATGCTAGCAATCTATGTCATAGCTAAACAAGGCAACAAGCCAATCATGTGTTCTCTTGAAATCCTAGTAGTGCTGATCAATTCCAGTTCTCTTCCTTCTCCTTTTCCTTCCTCTTCCTCCTCCTTCTCCTTCTCTCCTTCTTCTTCTTATCAGGTACTTGGATTTAGTTCTGGGTCCTGCTATCTAGGCCCTCTGCAGATACATTTTCCACATGCACATAATCAGTTTGCCACTGGTTTTCTCAGATTTTTCCATTTTCACCCGCTACTGATACCCTGCTTTATCCCCTCCCCTTTGGCCCTCATAACGGTCCCCTTTAGGTTTCCCCATTTTCCCATGGCTCACTTTCCCACAGTCACTGCTGTGGACTTTATCTCCATTATCAGGAGTTGTGATACGACTTATAAACTTAAACTACCTCTTCCCTCAGTATATTTCTCTTTTTCAATGGGAAGTAGATTTTAACTGGACAACGTTGAATACTGACGTCATTGATAAATAAAATGGCTTGCAGTTTGAAAAAAAAAAACGGCCATATTAAACTTCTTTAACCTGTTGATAATGGGAAAGTGCTTAAGTTTGAGAGCAGAGAAACCACATAATGAATAACATATTGCAAATACGGAACTTCTGATTAATTTTTAGGTCAAGGGCTCATTTGAGATTATATTAATGAATACCTCACCACCACCAAAGTTTTATATGCACTCACACAAGTTTTCTGTTCAATTACAGAAGTTCAAGTACACTTACAGCCCAGGTGAAGACCTACTTTTTATAAGTTAGGTTGTATTTGGTGTGGACTGAGGTCAAGACATGAGCTATGAAGCTGCAGCAATCCAAATATGAAATGATAAATTATGTGTTAGGATGGTAAACGTGAGAATGGAAAGGGTTATTAGATGTCAGAATCAAGAGACAAGGATCAATGGGACATGGCCTTTTTTATGTTTATTATTTTAATGATAAATTTTAAAGCTAATTTATTTCATAAATTATGTGTTGCATTGTCATCCTGTGTATTTTGTAATCTCAAGTTCAATAACAGGCATAGTTTGAAGTTTTATTTAACTCATCAAAAAATTGATGAATTGTTTTAATGGCTTTTTTTTTAAGATTTCAAGATAAGAAAACCAGAGCTCAGGTAAATTAAGTAATTATAATTCCAATATTTCCAATGCCAAAATTAATGATCTCTCCACAGTCTAAATGGCTAACTCATGTACTTGGTACCTTAATTAGGTCATGTATTTGTTCTAGTCTAAGAGAATTAGAAAATTGACAATAGAGCTATATGGCAGGAAGAGAAGAAGTTAGAGGCTACATCATCACCTCACTTGTAACAGATCACATAGTTTTGAAAAAAGGAATCAGATTGGGCCTTCATTTTGTTGATGAATTATTAAAAAGAAGGAGATGTATTTTAGCTCTTTCTTGTCACTTTAAAATGCTATGCCTGTTATAATGCCATGTACAAAGAAGACTTTTTTCAAGGTTTTTGTTGTTTTTAGTTGCTGTCAAGTCAGCTCCAACCCACGGTGACGTTAGGCGTAACAACAGAACAACATGTCTGAGACTTGCTCCACCTTCACGATTTTGGTTTGAGTCTATTATAGCGGCTACTGTGTCAGTCCATCTCATTGAGGGTTTCCCTCATTTTTGCTGACCCTTTATTTCACTAAACTTGATGTACTTTTCTAGCAATAGGTCTTTCCTGGTGATGTGTCCAAAGTAAATAAGCCAAGTCTCGCTATCTTTGCTTCTAAGGAGGGTTCTGGCAGTATTTCTTTTAAGACTGACTTATTTGTTCTTCTGGTAGTCCATGGTATGTATATTCAATATTCTTGGCCAACACCACAATTCAAATGCCCTAATTCTTCTACTGTCTTCCTTTTACATTGAAGGAATTGTAAAAGACCATGACTTGGGTCAGGAATACCTTAATCATCAAACTGACATCTTTGCTTTTGAACACTTTAGGGACATATTTTGCAGCAGATTTGTCCAATGCAAAATACATTATTTGATTTCTTGACGGCTACTTCCATGGATGTTGATTGTTGATCCAAGTAGAATGAAATTAATGACAACTTCAACTTCAATTTCTTCTTCATTTGTCATGATGTTGCTTATCTGTCCAATTGTGAGGATTTTCATTTTCTTCATGTTCAGATGTAATCCATACTAAAGGCTGTAGTCTTTGATCTTCACCAGTAAGTGCTTCAAACCATCTTTGTTTTTGGCAAGCAAAGTTGTGTCATCTGCATATCACAGAATGTTAATAAATCTTTCTCCAATTCTGATGCTGTGTTCTTCTTCATACTGCCCGGTTTCTTGGATTATTTGACCAGCATACAGAATGAATAAGTAAGGTGAAAGGATAGAAGAACACAGTTGCACAAACTTTTCCAATGTTGAACCTTTTTTTTTTTTTTTAGGTTACTAACACTTTATAAATAATGCAATCTTCTATTGTTTATGATAAAAATGTAAAATTTCTCTTTGTTTCTCTTTTGATAGATCAGTTGCTGTTTTTCCTCAAGGAAATTAGAAATGCTGCCCACTATATATTTTTATGAGAATTATTTCTTAAAATTTATCTGTATTCATCGATTTAGTTGGTGAGTAACAAACCACTAAATACGTAGCAACTTAAAGTAAGAAAAAGTTATTATCTCAGTTTGGTCCAGAAATTTGGACCATATTGTGTGGCTATATTCTCTGTGCAGGGTATATCAGACTGAATTCAAAGTGTTGACCAAAGCTATGGGGCTCAAAGCCTTCTTTCAAGCTCATTAGTTTTGGGGAGAATTCGCTTCCTTGAGAATACAGGACTATGGTTCCCATTTTCCTGCTAACTCTCAGCCAAGGAGTTCTCTCAGCTCCTAGAGGCCACCTTCTATTCCTTGACATGTTGTTGTGTTCATGACATGGATGTTTGTTTTCTTCCATGCCAGCCAGAGCTCGTTTCTTTGACTTCTGGTTCTGTGACCAGTCAGAAATAAACCTGTTTTTTAAAGAGCTTATATGAATAGGTCAGACTTACCCAGATAATCTTCCAATTTTAGAGTTAATTAATTTGAGACCTTAATCACATCTGCAAAATCCTTTCCTAGCAGTACCTGATTTAGTATTTGATTGAGTAATTGGGAGAAAGTGTGTGCACCCCAAAGCTTGGAAATCTTGGTGGACCCATCTTAGAATTCTACCTACCATGCTCACTAAAACAATAACAGGTTAGTAAAATTAATATAGATGTGCGATTATATTCCAAATTTGTCTTCTTTTAAAGAAAGGGACAATTAATCTATTTTAATAAAATTATTGTTTTCATTTTTCTGTCTCTCTTCAACATTAATAACAAGCATGGTGAGGATAGTGATGGTGTCTTACGTATTAAATATCCCCAATTAGCACAGTACCTGGCAGATAATAGGTGCTCCATTAGCATGAATTAATTATAAATGATACTGCACATCAATAATTTAAAAGTGGTTAAAACTTTTGTCACTGTGGACAACCATTCTTTTCCGAGGAGGTGGTTTTATGGAAAGTATAAAATATAAGAATGTAGTAACTGGTAATGCATATAATGAAAACCAGACCCTATATTCTTTGTATAGTCACTTAGAAATTGGCATTGTGTTCTATAATTTTAGAATAGATCATTCTGAGTAAGGAAGCATTTGGATTTTTTTAAATGTAAACAGTACAAGAGAAAATGTCATGTCTGTTTTTAATTTTTTTCCCCCATTTTATTCATAACGTCTATAAAAGACCCACAAAAGCAGGCAAAAAGTTAAAGAGAGAGGTGGCGTTGAGTCATTGCTACCTTTTGCTCTAACATGAGCCTGTCACTGCCACAGCTTCAATGAACATGTGTAAAAGTGTTAATATGTCAACAATTCTATTACCATCTGTCCCTAATCATTATCTTGTCTGCACTAGGAAAAGTGGACAAGCAAGCAGGGAAAAAAAGACGCATGTGTACCAATATTTATTAACATCTTTGTTTAATTTATCGATCTCTGCTTCAGAGTACAATTCCAAAAAGTGGTAAATTATAATTTCTATAGAGTAGTTGACAAACCAATTTTGAAAAATCAAAGGCGGTTTATTTATTTTTACATTCATGTTACTTTATTCTTTTACACTTGGTTTTATGAATCTAGTATAAATAAAGGTCTCAAAAAAAGCTATATTGTACAGATATTTATTTCTTCTTCCTATCTAAGGCAAAATCAGAATAAAACATGGGATCCACTTTAGTCACACATATAAAATTTAATTCCCAACTCAACCACAATCTTCAGTCTTAATCAAGTTTTAGGCTAACAACCATCAGGCATTGTCTTTTCATAATTGATTTTTTCCCCCTAAAATTGCTATGAATTTTGGAGGTTTTGATCAGAGAAGTGAAAATAGGTAAACCTAACACTTAAAGCTGAATGTGAAACAAATTCTAAAGCTATTCAAGAAAATTCTCTACAGCTCTGATTAGGATACATCATGCAGTTTCCATGGAACCATGCTAAATGACCTCTTAAAAATATTGATCCAAATGCTTGATGATGAAAGTGAAAGTACTGTTTTATTTTATTTTATTTTTTATAGCACCTTTACTTTGTAGGGCTCAATAGTCTATCTTTTATATATATATATATATATATATTTATTGTACTTTAGACTAAGGTTTACAAAACAAATAGTTTCTCATTAAACAGTCAGTACACATACTGTTTTATGATGTTGGTTAACAACCCCACAACCTGTCAGCACTCTCCCTTCTTGACCTTGGAGGACCCTTTTTTTTTTTTTTTTTGGTGAAAATATGCATAGCCAAAGTTACACCATTTCAAAAGTTTCTACATGTACAATTCAGTGACATGGATTACATTCTTCCAGTTGTGCTGCTATTCTCACTATCCTTTTCCGAATTATTCCATCACCATTATCTTCAACTCACTGCCCCCTAAGCTTCCCATCAAACCTTTTGCGTTGCTGTTGTCAATCTGATTTCACACAGATAATTTTTTTTTTTTTTTTGGTACCTTAGATGAAGGTTTGCAGAACAAATAGTTTCTCATTAAACAGTTAGTACACATATTGCCTTATGACAATGGTTAACAACCCCACAACATGTCAACACTCTCCCTTCTCAACCTTGGGTTCCCTATCACCAGCTTTCCTGTCCCCTCCTCCCTTCTAGTCCTTGTCCCTGGACTGTTGTGCCTCATTAGTCCCGTTTTGTTTTATGAGGCTGTCCAATCCCCAATTAGTCTATCTTTTTATGTTGTGGATAAACTTATGATGAATTAATTTTAGGATGAGTTTAAAGTATTTATAAAAAGGAAATAGGATCATGTTACCCTGGAGATGAATTTGACTTTTATTTTAATGTGGAGAAACATCAGAGCCTCCACTGATTGTGAATAATTATAAGATTATATTAACAAACCCATTAAAAAAATAGCTTAGTTTGAACGTAGACTCCGTTCCTCTGTATTGCACATGGAGATAAACATGTTGCTACTGCATTTGAAACCAAGGAACAAAATAAGAGCTCAAGAGAGGAATACAGAAAGAATGCATAGAAAATGACCAGTGATGTTTAATATTTTGTTAAAACTGCTAACTACATGTTGTGAGAAATCAGATTCTATACCATCTTTGGAAGTGTCTGAGAGAACAGTGTGGTTCACTTTGGGCATGCTGAGCTAGCTCTATCAATATTTACCCCAGGTAGCTATCACTCTTTGCTTTCAATGAACTGCCTCTTCTCCACTAGCAAACACTGTAAATGACTGCAGGAAGAAAAAAAAAATCCTCTCTCAGCTCAGTGGACTTCACCATTTTTATTTGGAGAAGATAAATATAGAAACTCATCCAAAAAAAAAAAAAAAAAAAGCTCTGTTCTATACTTTTATCCCCTTTATTATACTCACACAAACTGATATGTTCTAACTTCAGCTACAGAGCAGGAACTGAATGTCAAATCAGAAAAAAACAATTGTTGAATCCTTCAGTGGGTCAAACTGTATATGGGTATGCCAGGTGTTTACAATTATGCAATAGCTTTTAGTTCATGTTTATGGTTTGTAAATGTATGATGTACACACATTCAACCAAGAAAGAAAAACAAATACCCTGTAAAAGTGAGGTCATCTTTATATTCAAAAACTTAATCCAGTTGTTCTGTATTACGTATAGCCATAGCAAAAATCATATAGGCACATCTATCAAATTGGCAAAATTTGTTTCAAATATTCCTAGTATACCTAACTTTCCCGTATTGACAATTATTGAATAATAGAAGGACTCTTTCTACAAAATATTATAACATGAATGATGACATTCTTTAAAAAAATATTTTTTTTTATTATGACTTATTTAATAAATTTGTAGACTCTGGATTTTTATTCTTGACCCATTTCTTCACCTTCACATTCTTTCTGGGAAATCTGATTTAATTCTGTAGCTTCACAATCAATTTTATGATGATTACACCCAAACACTATCTCTAATATTCATCTCTCTGTCTCATGTAGTCCCAGCTTTATTTCCAAATAATGTCAAAATCCTAGTTTATTTTTTTCCTTCACCCTCCAAAGCCTGTGGTTTTTTTTTTTTTTTGCCAAAAAGATAGCCCTTGACACCAGAAATTCCACAGTCCACTGGGAGACAGAAGCCAAGTAATTATTATAAAACATGGTAAGTTTTATAAGGTAAACAAACAATAAAAAAATGTACATATAGCACATGTAGGAGGAATCCTTAACTTATATTAATCCAGCCTTATGACTCAACTTAAAATGGTTCCTGTCTTCCACCTTACTCATATACTAATATATACATTGTTGTTGTTGTTGTTGTTAGGTGCCTTTGAGTTGGTTCCGACTCATAGCGAACTTACATACAACAGAACGAAACATTGCCCAGTCCTGTGCCATCCTCACAGTTGTTGTTATGCTTTAGCCCATTGTTGCAGCCACTGTGTCAATCCATCTCATTGAGACTCTTCCTCTTTTTCGATGATCCTCTATTTTACCAAGCAGGATTTCCTACTCCAGGGATTGATCCCTCCTGATACCATGTCTAAAGTATGTAAGACATAGTCTCACCATCTTTATTTCTAAGGAACATTCTGGTTGTGCTTCTTTCAGCAAAAATTTTTTCTTTCTTTTGGCGGTCTATGGTATATTCAATATTCTTCACCAACACCACAATTCAAAGGTGCAAATTCTTTTTCATCTTCCCTATTCGTTGTTCAACTTTAGCATGCAATATCTACATTATTTAGCATGATATTCTGGGACTCTACACTCTATCCACCAAGTGGTCCTGTGTCATAGTCCATCAGTTTCTTTCCCTGTCACCCTCTTTATATGTCAACTACACTAATTTGACTATTCTTTCCACAGCATAATGTGATGTTTCTCACCACTTACACCTTTATTGTGTATCATGACTCAACCTAAAATGCTTTTATCCACCCGTTGGGGCCAGTGAATCCTTAATCTTTTTTTATACCCAGTTTAAATAGTGCTTCTGTGATGCTTTTCTCACCTTCCAAAGCAAAACTTAGATTCAGCAATTCCATTATTCCATTTTCTTATATGATATGTATATGCATATATATACACACACATATATACACAATATACTTAACAGAGCTTAACATATTATAAAGTGATTGTATTTGAAGTGATTATAGTCATTGAGCTTTAAACTCTTCCATGCACCTGTAACAATGAGCTCAAACATAGCAACAATTGTGAGGAGGTGCAGGACCAGGCAGTGTTTCATTTTGCTGTACATAGGGTTGCTATGAGTTGGAAATGTCTCAAGGACACCTAACAACACCAACAACATGTACTTTCTATATTGCCTAATATAGAATACATGCTTTGCTAATATTCCATTAATTTCTATGTATATTTTAAATAAAAATAATGAATACTATGTTAAAATATTTTTAAATAGAAGTAAATATAACCGGTACAGTGAACAAATTTTTAATGTAATAAAAATGAAACTTACTCTGTGTCATCCACTTTCCATTTCACGCTGCTCAGTAGCTTTTTCACTCACACTGGATAAAAACTCCTAGAGAATTTCTGACTTCTCTGGTCACTCTTAAGTGATAGAAAATCAAACAGTTGTTTGATGTTATACAACAGAGTCTCAGTTCAGAACTTTGAGCATCAATCTCAGTACATTAATCAACATTTCTGTTTTCATTTCTTGGTAAGTTTTCTCCTCTCTTGCATGTAGATCCTGCTGGTTGCAGGTTTCGTCTTTGTATTTTGTGAAGAGGCTTTGTTTATGTCTTCTCTCATTTTTACTCACCTTTGATAATTTTGAATTAATATCAGAATTCTCCAAAACCATGTGGGAGTAGAATTAGGGGGAAAATGAAGTTCTTCCTTCAGTGGTACAGTCTTTATTCCCAAGTTAGTGTTGCACTCTGTGGACCTGGCTGGTGTTTTAAGCAGACCATTCTCATGAGCATTTTTCTGGGTTCTTTAGAGGCTCTCCTGCTAGAATTCCATAATTGTAACTTTCTGGAAGCTGCTTCCGGTTTTCACCAGTTCATTCCTCACAGAGTCTCTCCACTCATTAAATTGACCTACAAGCTTATAATTGCTCCTAATAGTTGCATTCTGACTCTATTCTATGGAATTTTATATTAACTGTATCATGGTGCCATAGTGGAATATTCCAATTAAACATCGTAAGGAAAAAAAAAGAAAGTTGATCCTTGGTGCCAAATGTCCCACATACAGATCAAACATTGTTAATAGACTTATGAATACTTTCAAAACATTTTTAGGGATATAGAAACATGTGTGTGTATGTGTATGTTTATATATATGCATCAACATATAAGCAAGTATATATTGTATATGTATGTATAAAATGTGTATATATACAGTGGAGCCCTAGGGGTGCAGTAGTTAAGAGCTATAGCAGCTAACCAAAAGGTTGGCAGTTTGAATCCACCAGTTGCTCCATGGAAACCTTATGGGGAAGTTCTACTCTGTCCTATAGTGTCACATGAGTCTGAATTCCACTCGACATCAAACAAGTTTGGGTTATTTTTATGGTATATATGCAGTGTTCGAGCACACACATACATATGCAGTGTGTATGTATATTTCCATATATAGACTTCTGCAACTTGCTTTACTCTCAGAATTTGTGGACATGTTTCCAAGTCTATATATTAATTAATTTACAGTAGTACGATGTCATTTTTTTTCTTTTATTATTTCTTCAGCCCTTTAACAACAGGGCAAATATTTATGAGATTCCATCTGTTACTTGGGCAAACCTTGAGTGATGTGCTTAACTAGGAAGCACCAAAGCCCAGGTAAACAGACTATGGCAGTTGTGTTAATGAGCACTAATGAACAGGTTTGGCTGTGACTATTCTCCATACAGGAAGGACACAAAACTTAATACAGTGTGTCTTGCTACGTCTTTCTAATGAGCACCACCGTTCAGAAAGGCTGCTAATAACCATATGCACAATTTATATTTCTTTAAATTGTTTGTTTATCTTGTTTTGTTTTGTGTTTGGCATTACATATACATATCATCTTGTTAGAATGGAGATTTTAGAAATTTATATGAGACAATAATGTATAAAATATCACCCTCTCTCTTTCTCTCTCCTCCTCTCTCCATTTCTTTCTTTCTCAGTGTATATGTGTATATATGTATACATGTGCATATATATACATACATACGCACACATGTATAATACAAATATATGTGCACACACATATACATACACACATATCTACATACAATATACATTGTATTGAAAAAATTGAGGTAATACGCAAATATATAAATAAGACATCTAAAAATCACCATTATTGAAACTAACTGAAATATCATTTTTAACATTTTTATAATCTTTCTTCCTGTGTCCATAGATAAAATCAATATCAATATCATTCATCACTATTTAAACAAAAATTGAGCCATTTGTTTTTATAAATTTCTATGCTATCTTTAAATAGCATTGGGTTCTTATGTTGTCTTTTAGGATTATTAGAAACAGCAATGTGAAAGTCTCCTCTGTACTTCTTTGAACTCTGATTTTTTTCAACCTTTCAAAAATGAATAGCTAAATAAAGAAAATTCATTTGCTTTAATTTGGACATATTGTATTACAATGAGATCTGAAGGAATTTCCATAATCCTCTGGCCTTATTTCTTACTTTGTGAGTATTCTAATCTCTCTTTCCTGTAACTCTACAGCTACAGCTCCCCTACCATCTGATATTTCTCAGTTTTCTTTTTATCTCTGACTATAGCGTTTTCTTCTAATTTCTGTTTGTTTTTCTCTGAGGTAGTGTTTCTTTATGGAGTTGACAATTGTTGGGCCTACTATCAACCTTGTCAAGCAAGGACGCTTCACTAACCATTAGGCATCATACCATCCTCTTCCATCAGACAAAAATCCACGCTGTGTCTCATCCAGACATTCAACAACAGGATATAAAATCACACACACAAATTATCAACTCTATGCCATATTTGTATCACCTAGCCTATTCCATTCTAGCCTTCCCCACAATGTTCTGTATTCCTTTGCTGCTAACATAGGTGATTTTTCTTCCCTCATCTTCAGATATTTCAATGCTTTCTCCTGATATCCCATAACCAGCAAAATCCCCTTTATTGTTCCTCTGTACAATGAAAAATTTGTCCCTTCCTTTGTCATAAACTGATCTGGAATCTAATCTAAGAATGACATTTCCCCAGCAATCTCTCAAAAGGTGAATATTCACCTCATACATTGTTTTAGAGGTTTAGGGTTGAGGTTGGTGTCTCCTTATTCCCCTGTCTCTTGCTCATTCATCAGTTTGTAAACCATGTTCCTTTATAGCTTCTCTATTTGACTCTACCATGCACTTTTCTTCCTTACTATTTGTATTCTTCAACCTTGCTCCCTGTATTTCTCTCTAATACAATGGATGGTTGTATCAACTACTGGGACAATCCATTCAATATAAGAGCTTCTCAGTTTCTTGACTGTCTTTCCTACGTCAATCTAAACAATCTAATCAGGTTAATTTACCTGTTACTCAAAAAATCACACATTGAAGTATTTGTAATATGGCAGATCTCAATCTCTAAAATTACTAAAAGAAGAATTTTACCCAATAACCACAGAAATGTATCCTTACAGCTTACTTCAAGTACTTATCCAGTAATTTTTTGACCCATTAACTTCTCTGCATTAATCCAACTGTCCTTTCTTTATCTACATATATTTGCATTACCTCTATCCAAGCTCCCTTCAGCTATAATAGAGTAACTCACAACCCCTCACATTCCAGCCCTATGATATGTGCTATGGGTTCCATTTTATCCTGCCTTCTCAAAAAGCTTATACTATCATTGTCTCCTCTCTCCTTTCTCTTCTTCTTCTCTTTTTTTCTCTCTTGTATATTTGACATTTGCTAACCCAATCTTTCCCATTGCTTTTATAAAGCCTAAAATATCTATTATTAAATGATCACACACATACACACACACACACACACACACATGCACACATACACCCCTCTTCTCTAAACCCTTAATCAGGCTATCCTTTATCTCTTGCACACTATTCTCTCTGAAATAATTTTCTAAAATCATTAGTTTAATTTCTTTACTCTCATCAGTATACTTCCTCCTGAACACACTCATATTGGTCTTATGTCTCCATCACTCCTCTCAATAAAGTATTGTTGCTAAATGCAAAGGTTACTTTTCAGTCCGTAAATTTTTTGTGATTTCATTAACATTAACTTTTTCTCCAATTCCTACTTTTTTAAAACTCTTTCCCTAAGTTTTCATGACTTTGTAGTACCGTAGATATGGCAACACTGCTAAACTAATATAGACTCCTAATTATTTTGTTTAAAAAATAAGAGGTCATAGTGATAAAATTATAAAACCTCAGTGAATTAATTTAAAACATTTAACTAGGAGAAATAAAATGCATTCAACAAAATATCTATTAGCTTTCTATTTTTTTTTTTTTTAATATGTCAGATACTATAGGGTCACTGGAGCCCTGGTGGTGCAGTGGTTAAGCATTCAGCAGCTAACCAAATGTTAGCAGTATGAATTCACCAGCTGCTCCTTGAAAACCCTATGGGGAAGTTCTATTCTGTCCTACAGGGTTGCTTTGAGTTGGAATCAACTCAACAACACCAATGCGTTTTTTTGGTTTATAGGTTAAGTGCTCACAGGTGTTATTACATTTAATCATAAGGACAACCCTATGGAGTGAGTATAATTACCCTTATTTTATAGTGAAGTAACTGAATTTGAGGGAATTCAGGTGATTTTGCCAAGTGCACACAACTGGTAAATGATAGAGCCAGGCTGTGAGTTCATGACTGACTCAAAACTTATTTGCTATTCACAACCATGGTGTAATCTTGGAAAAATCACTTAGCCTCTTTTAACTCAGATTACACATCTATAAAATGAAGCCATATTCATAGCATTCTTATGCAGTTCTGGAAGCAGCTTGACCATTAGAAGACTTTATCCAGCCTTGGTTTTTTTCTTTAGTTCCTGACAGGCAAATAAGGGATTGTGTCTTTTCCCTTTTCATTTTTATGCTTTTGAGGGCATATAAAAGTATCCATCCTAACAAATCCCATTTAAATAGTAAAGGGTACATTGCATTTAGCTGAAAGAAATCTCATAAAATTCAAGGAATGCAAGTACATCAGCTAAAAGGGAACAGCAGCTTATGCGGCCTCGGCTGACCATAACGCTGTCATCCACACTCTTCATCTCTTTATCCAGAGGAACAGAACCAAGGAACAACGGCTCTGAAGATGAGGTACCACTAGATGAATAGTCCTTAACAGAGTGACTCCTTGAGTTTTTGTTTGTTTCATTTTTTCTGCCACTTCTTGAAGATTTGGGAAGCTACCAGTCAAAATGACCAACTGCTCATTTGTCAGGTTAAGTACGTGATATGATTGATGCTCCAATTACTAGTAAGCACAAAGAAGGCAAAAAAGTCAGCTATTGGCTGTATTTCAGACATCAGGATATGGTTTCCATTTCTACATTGATTGACAACCCAAAGAGACACGAGTATTTAGATTAAAACTTCAAATCAAAGAGATGAAATGTTAGGACAAAAACTTACGTATTTACTTGGAAAAGAAAAGTAAACTCACATGTTGAAATAAACTTGGGTTTTAAAATAGGCAATGGTAAGGATGTTGGTGAACTGGAGAGAGCATATGCTTTGCCGAAAGGAAGCAGTAACAAATGATTTTCAGCTGATTGTTTCCAAGAGGGAATGTAGGCCCAAATTTGCCAAATCTTCTAACTATTCAAGAAACAGCAAGAATTTAGACATTAATTCAAATATTATTGTGAGTTCTTTCAGTTTTCAAACATTAGTCACAAATTGAAATGTTGTTAAAATACTGTAGAAGAAAGAGAGAAAAAGGAAGGAGGGAAAGAATGAAGGAAGGAAGGGAGGGAGGGAGGGAAGCAGGGAGGGAAAGAGGGAAGGAAGGAAGGAAGGATGAACAGCATCTTCAGTGCAAATGCAGCCTTCTGGTCACTAGCTCAAAAATACTGAAATAGAGAGCAATATCTTATTTTCCTCATTTTTCCTGAAATATTTTCTTTATTATTTATTTGGACAAATAACTGTAGCTATTTATCTGTACTGGTCCAAAGATGGATAGCGCCCCAGGAATTTAGGGTGACATATATAAATTTTAGTGTTTAAGATATATATGGATTCTGAACTTCTATGACATATGTTGTGAACATATATTAATGTATAAGGATGTTGTGAGAATTAAATGAGATAATGTTTGTAAGTTAGCTAAGACATTGTCTAATTCTAGGAGTTGTGTAAAAAAATGGAAGCTATTTATAATTTTTAACAGTCATTTGGGAAAGTACTATAATTATCAACTGACAAATATATTTGGTACTTGAAAAATATGATCTCATAAAGCAGAGAAGAGTTTTTATTTTGATCTCTACTTTACCAGATAAAGAAAGTGAGACTTGGAGTGGGCAGAAGAGAGAAAGAAAGAGTAAGAGTAAGAATTACTTACTCAAAATAAAAATACTTTAGGCATGAATCCAGATTATCTGACTCTAAGATCTATATAGTGTTGAAAAATTCCAGTGTCAATTCCAACATGTAAAGATCTTAGAACTTATCATTCTATTCTTACAAAAATAAAAAGATGAACCAAACAAAAATCAACAATTTTTCTTAAATCTATCAGAGAACCAAAGCAGATAGGCCACCAATGTGAAATCTGGAGAGAGAGTTGAATCCAGAGGGTCACAGTCAATATCTGCTTATTTGCTGCAGCTGTTGCCAGACTACAAAACTTCTTGTTGTTGTTGTTGTTGTTAAGGTATCATCAAGCCTGTTCTGACTCATAGCCACCCTACGTACAACAGAACGAAACACTGCCTGGTCCTGAGTCATCCTCACAATCATAGTTATGTTTGAGCTCATTGTTGCAGCCATTGTGTCAATCCATCTCATTAAGGGTCTTCCTCTTTTTCGCTGACCCTCTACTTTACCAAGCATGATGTCCTTCCTCATGATAACATGTCCAAAGTATGTGAGATGTAGTCTCACCATCCTTGCTTCTAAGGAGCATTCAGGTTGTACTTCTTCCAAGACAGATTTGTTACTTCTTTTGTCAATCAATGGTATATTCAATATTCTTCTCCCACACCACAATTTAAAGGCATCAATTCTCCATTGGTCTTCCTTATTCACTGTCCAGCTTTTGCATGCATGCTAGTTGATTGAAAACACCGTAGCTTGGGTCAGGCACACCTTAGTCTTCAAGGTGACATCTTTGCTTTTCAACACTTTAAAAAGATCATTTGTAGCAGATTTGCCCAATGCAATGTGCCTTTCAATTTCTTGACTGCTGCTTCCATGGGTATTGATTGTGGATCCAAGAAAAGTGAAATCCTTGAAAACTTCAATCTTTTCTCTGTTTATCATGATGCTGCTTATTGGTCAAATTGTGAAGATTTTTCTTTTCTTTATGTTGAGGTGTAATCCATACTGAAGTCTACGGCCTTTGATCTTGATCAGTAAGTGCTTCAAGTCCTGTTCACTTTCAGCAAGCAAGGTTGTGTCATCTGCATATTGAAAGTTGCTAACGAGTCTTCTTGGATTGCTCAGCATACAGATTGAATAGTTATGGTGAAAGGATATAACCCTGATGCACACCTTTCCTGACTTTAAACCACACAATATCCCCTTGTTCTGTTCCAAAACTTGTAGGAACACTTAAATAGTAATTTTTATGAATTTCTGGAAGCTGAGTGTGGACTAGCATGAGAGTGAGAAATTCCTGGAGATCTCGGCCTTATGTAGGCCTTAAGACATGAGCTTTACCTCTAGGAATCCCAAAAGGTTCTCACGATGAAGCTCCAAGAAAGATCACTTCACAGGGGTAAGGTGAGTGGGAGAGCAATCATAGTGAAATATGACCAGAACAATCTATATTAAAAAGCCTACACTCACAGCAGTAAAAAAAAAAAAAAAAAAAAAAAAAGTTTACCACAAATGTATTCTAGCTTGGTAAAGGGCATTCCTTCCCAGTCCCTGGGTAAAACAAAAGGTTTAGCCTTTGACTGCTAATTGAAAACTTAGAAGTTCAAACCTACCTAGAGGCACCTGGGAAAACAGGCCTAGCAATCTGCTTGTGAAAGGTCACATCCTTGATAACTATATGGAGCAGTTCTATTCTGCATACCTGAGGTTACCATGAGTTGGAATGAACTTAATGACAACTCACAACAAAACAACAACATCCCCTCCTAGTCTTTCTGTCTAACATTGGGGGTAGAAGCATCTATACTATAAACCAAAACCAAAAAACTGACTCATAGCTACACTGTTGGGTAGGGTAGAACTGCATATAAGGTTTCCAAGGCTATAAATCTTTATGAAAGCAAATGATTACACCTTTCTCCCATGAAGTGGCTGTGGGTTAGAACTGCTGACCTTTTGTTTAGCAGCTGAGCGCTTAACAACTGCACCATCAGGGTTCCTTAGCTGTACTAAAGAGGTGTGAAAATCATTGCATAGGAAAACAAGCCCACTAAAAAACTAAGATTTAAACATAAGAATTTAGAACACTTCCCTTTCTCCAAACCTTACCATTACACCAACAACGATCCAGTATACTAATAGTAGATTATAACTGGAAATGCTGCAAGACACAGACTCTGTCTGAGAAAAAGTATTTAGGGGAGACCAAAGTCAAGAGCAGAGACAAAAACAAGAACATTAGAGGAATTTGAAGTCTGTGGCAACTAGAAATCAGCAAGCATTAAATACAGACCAACTCTTAGACATATTAACAAAAAACCTCACAACAATACATATTTGTCTTAGTTTCTATTGCCTAATACATAATACCCTGCTTTCAAAAAAATAGAAAGTAAAAGAAATGCTAAAAGACAAGTGTTATGTTTGAATCGTGTCCTCCAAAAATACGTGTTGTAGATCCTAACCTCTACGTCTGTGGTTATAATTCCATATGGGAATGGGTTGTCTTTGTTCTATTAATGAGAAAGCATTAGTGTAGGGTGTGTCTTAAATCAATATCTTTTGAGATATAAAAGAGATTAAACAAATAAGAGAGAGGCAGAGATGGGGGAAGAGAGATGCCAAGCCACATGCAGATCACCTAGGAGCAGAAGGTCAAAGAGACAAGGACCTTCCTCCAGAGCTGACACAGAGAGAAAGCTTTCCCCTAGACCTGGAACCCTGAATTCAGACTTCTAGCCTCCTAAACTGTGAGGAAATAAATTTGCATTTGTTAAAGCCACCTATTTATGGTATTTCCGTTATTGCAGCACTAGATAGCCAAGACAACAAGAAAATTCACAGCACAAAGTAAAAATTAGAACCATAATCAGATATGATACAGATGTTGTAACTCTCAGATAGATAATTTAAAACATCTATGATCAACATGTTAATGATATTAATGAAAAAAATATAAAATATTTCAAGAGAAGTTGGGTAATCTAAGCAAAGAGATGGAAATCTAATGCTACAAATCAATAATACTGAATAAAATGAAGAATGCCTAGGATGGCATTCTTATCAGTAAACTAGACACAGTTGTGAATAGGATGAGTAAGGTTGATGAAGGTTAATAGAAGCTTATTAATCTGAATTTCAAATAGAAAAAAAAATCACGAAGGAACATTCAAGTGCTATGTATAATTTAATAAAAGGTAGCAAATATATAGTAGTGATACCAAAAGCAGAAGAAAGAGAGGTTAAAACAAAAGAAATATTTTAAATTATAATGGCTTAGAACTTCCCAGAATTAATGACAGACACCAAACTGCAAGCTCAGGAATTTCAACAGACACCAAGCAAAATAAATACAAAAAAAAAAAAAAAAGAATTTCATCTAACCTTATTCAAACTGCTGAAAATTAGAGAAAATCTTGAAAGAACACAGATGAGAAAATCAGCAACAAATTAACAAATTAGACTGAACAATGTATAAAAAGTATTATACACAACCAAGTGGGATTTAGTCCAACTATGTAAGGATGGTATGACACTTGAAAATCAATCAATGTAATCCAATACGTTAAGAAACTAAAGAAAAAAAATTATGTAATCATATCAATTAATACAAAAAAGTATCTGACAAAATCCAACAGCTATTCATGATAAAAACTCTCAGCAAACCAGAAATAGAGTGAAACTTCCTCCGATTGCTGAAGAACATGTAAAAAAAAAACAAACTTACCTCTAATATCACTCTTAATGGTGAGAAACTAGATAGTTTCCCCTAAGATCATGAAGAAGGTAAGAATGTCCTCTGGCATTCTTGTTGTTGTTGTTAGGTATCACCCAGTTGGTTCCAACTCATAGTTACCCTGTGTACAGCAGAACAAAGCATTGCCCAGTCCTGCGCCATCCTCACAATCATTGTTATGCTTGAACTCATTGTTGCTGCCACTGTGTCAATCCATCTCGTTGAGGATCTTCCTCTTTTTTGCTGACACTCTACTTTGCCAGTCATGATGTCCTTCTCTAAGGACTGGTCCCTCCTGATAACATGTCCAAAGTATGTGAGATGAAGTCCTGCCATCCTTGCTGCTAATGAGCCATCTGGCAGTCCGTCTTCCAAAATAGCTTTGTTCATTCTTCTGGCAGTCTGTGGTATATTCACTATTCTTCACCAACGCCATAATTCAAAGTCATGGATTTTTCTTCCATCTTCTGTATTCATTGCCCAGCTTTCATATATATATGAGGCTATTGAAAACACCATGTCTTGGGTCAGGGGCACCTTAGTCCTTAAAGTGATATCTTTGCTTTTTAACACTTTAAAGAGATTTTTTGCAGCAGATTTGCCTAATGTGATACATTGTTTGATTTCTTGACTGCTGCTTCCATGGGCATTGATTGTGGATCCAAATAAAATGAAATCCTTGACAACTTCAATAGTTTCTCTGTTTATCGTGCTGTTGCTTGTTGGTCCAGTTGTGAGGATTTTTGTTTTCTTTATGTTGTGGTGTAATTCACACTGAAGGCTGTGGACTTTGATCTTTATGAGTAAGTGCTTCAAGTCCTCTTCAGTTTCAGCAAGAAAAATTGTGTCATCTTTATATCACAAGTTGTTAATGAGTCTTCCTCCAATCGTGATGCCCCATTCTTCTTCATATAGTCCAGCTTCTAGGATTATTTGCTAAGTGTATAGTTTGAAACAGTATAGTGAAAGGATACAACCCTGATGCACACTATCTTAGTCATCTAGTGCTGCTGTAACAGAAATACCACAAGTGGATAGATTTAACAAAGAGAAATTTATACTTTCACAGTCTAGTAGGCAACAAGTCCAAATTCAGGGTGTCAGCTTCAGGGGAAGGCTTTCTCTCTTTGTCTATACCGGAGGAAGGTCCTTGTCATCAATCTTCCCCTTGTTCTAGGCACTTTTCAGCGCCAGCACCTCTACTCCAGGCCTTGCTTTCTTGGTAGTAAGAGGTCACCCATTGTCTCTGTCCACTTCTCTTTTATATCTCAAAAGAGATTGACTTAAGACACTATCTAATCTTGCAGATCTCATCAACATAACTGCTGATAATTCTTCTCATTAACATCATAATGATAGGATTTACAACATATAGGGAAACCACATCAGATGATAAAATGGTGGACAATCACACAATACTGAGAACCATGATGTAGCCAAGTTGACACATATTTTTAGGGGACACATTTAAATCTATGACACACACCTTTCTTGACTTTAAACCACGCAGTATCCCCTAGTTCTGTTTGAATGACTGCCTCTTAGTCTATGTACAGGTTCACCATGAGGACAATTAAATGTTCTGGAATTCCCATTCTTTGCAATGTTTTCCCTAATTTATGATCCACATAGTCAAATGCCTTTGCATAGTCAATGAAACACAGGTAAACATTTTTCTAGCATTCTCTGCTTTCAGTCAAGATCTATCTGACATCAGCAATGATATCCCTCATTCCACATCCTCTTCTGAATTCTGCTTGAATTTCTCTCAGTTCCCTGTTGATCTACTGCTGCAACCACTTTTGAATGATCTTCAGCAAAATTTTACTTATGTGTGATATTAATAATATTGTTATATAATTTCTGCATTCTGTTGGATCACTTTTCTTTGGAATGGGCACAAATATGGATCTCTTCCAGTCCGTTGGCAGGTAGCTGTCTACCAAATTTCTTGACATAGACATGGGAGCACCTCCAGCGCTGCATTCATTTGTTGAAATATCTCAATTTGTATTCTGTCAATTTTGAGAGCCTTGTTTTTTGCCAATGTCTTCAGTGCAGCTTGGACTTCTTCTTTCAGTACCATTGGTTCTTGATCATATGCTACCTCCTGAAATGGTTGAACATTGACCAATTCTTTTAGGTATAGTGTATCTGTGTATTCCTTCCCTCTTTTTTTGGATGCTTCCTGTGTCATCTAATATTGTCCCCTCAGAATCCTTCAATATGGCAACTCAAGGCTTGAATTTTTTCTTCAATTCTTTCAGCTTGAGAAATACTGAGCATGTTCTTCCTTTTTTATTTTTTTTTAATTTCTCATTTCTTTTTGTATCTATTCTTTCCCATGCAAAAATTTATACATACATTGTTATATGACCCTAATTGCTCTCTGCATACTGTGACAGCAAACTCCTCCTTTCCATCCCTGATTCCCCATATCCATTCAACCAGCTCCTAACCTTCTCTGCCTTCCCATCTCACCTCTGGACAGAAGCTTCCCCTTTAGTCACTTGTTCTACTCAAGCTAAGAGGCACACTCCTCACTAGTATCACTTTAAGTCCCACAGTCCAGTCCAATTCTTGTCTGAAGAGTTGGCCTTGGAAATTTTTTAGTTCTGGGCTGATAGAGGATCCAGGGGCCATGCTTTCCAGGGTTCCTCCAGTCTTACTAAGACCATTAAGCCTGGTATTCTTACTAGAATTTGAGTTCTGCACCCCATATTTCTCCTGCTTCATCAGGGACTCTCTGTTGTGTTCCTTGTCAGGGTGGTCATTGGTGGTAGCCGGGCACCATTTAGTTCCTCTGGTCTCAGGCTGATGAAGTCTCTGATTTATGTGGCCCTTTCCGTCTCTTGGTCTAATACTTTTCTTGTGTCTTTGGTGTTCTTCATTCTCCTCTACTCCAGGTGGTTGGGACCAACTGATGCATCTTAGATGGCCACTGGCTAGCTTTTAGCACCCCACATGCCACTCACCAAAGTAGGATGCAGAACATTTTTTTAATAAGCTTTGTTATGCCAATTGACCTAGATGTCCCCTGAAAGCTACTCTGTCCCTTGAAGTGTTTGACTGTATTCAGGAAACCTCTTAGCTTTGGTTTAGTCCAGTTGTGCTGACTTCCCCTGTACTGTATGCTGTCCTTCCTTTCACCTAAGATAATTCTTAACTACTATCTAGTTAGTAAATAACCTTCATCCTCCCTCTCCACCCTCATAACCATCAAAGAATGTTTTATTCTGTGTTTAAACATTTACCTGAGTTCTTATAATAGTAGTCTTATACAATATTTGTCCTTCCATGACTGACTAAATTCACTCAGCATAATGACCTCCAGATTCCTCTGTATTATAAGATGTTTCACAGATCCATCATTGTTCTTTATCGTTGGGTAGTATTCCACTGTGTGAACATACCATAATTTGTGTATTCATTCTTCCGTTGATGGGCATCTAGGTTGTTTCCATCTTTTTGCTCTTGTGAGTAGTGCTGCAATGAACATAGGTGTGCATATATCTATTCGTGTGATGGCTCTTATTTCTCTAGGATATATTCCAAGGAGCAGGATAGCTGGATCATTTGGTACTTCTATTTCTAGATTTTTAAGGAAGTGCCAAATTGATTTCCAAAGTGGTGGTACCATTTTACATTCCCATCAATAGTGTATAAGTGTTTCAGTCTCTCCACAATCTCTCCAGCATTTATTATTTTGTGTTTTTTGGATTAATGCTAGCCTTGTTGGGGTGAGATGATATCTCATTGTAGTTTTGATCTGCATTACTTTAATGAGTAACGATCATAAGCATTTTTTCATGTGTCTGTTAGCCACCTGAATATCTTCTTTGGCAAAGTGTCTGTTCATATCCTTTGCCCATTTTTCAATTGGGTTATTTGTCTTTCTGTTGTTGAGGTTTTGTAGTACCTTGTAGATTTTACAGATTAGACGCTGATCAGATTTGTTGTAGTGAAAAATTTTTTCTCAGTCTGTAAATTGTTTTTCTACTCTTTTGGTGAAGTCTTTGATGAGCATAAGTGTTTGATTTTTAGGGGCTCCCAGTCATCCGGTCTCTCTTCTGGTGCTTGTGCATTGTTACTTATGGTTCATATTGTGTTTATGCCATGTACAAGGGCTCCTAGCCTTGTCCCTATTTTTTCTTCCATAATCTTTCTCGTTTTTGATTTTATATTTAAGACTTTGATCTATTTTGAGTTAGTTTTTGTGCATGGTGTGAGGTATGAGTCTTGTTTCAGATTTTGCAGATGGATATCCAGTTATGCCAGCACCATTTGTTAAAGAGACTGCCTTTTTCCCAATTAATGGACTTGGGGCCTTTGTCAAATATCAGCTGCTCATAGGTGGATGAATTTATGTCTGGATTCTCAATTCTGTTGCATTGGTCTACGTATCTGTTGTTGTACCAGTATCAGGCTGTTTTCACTACTGTGCTGGTATAACAGTTTCTAAAATCAGGTAGTGTGAGGCCTCCCACTTTGTTCTTCTTCTTGAGTAATGCTTATTTGGGGCCTCTTCCCTTTCCATATGAAGTTGATGATTTGTTTCTCCATCTCATTAAAAAATGCTGGTGGAATTTGGATCGGGATTGCATTGTATCTGTAGATTGCTTTGGGTAGAATTGACATTTTCACAATGTTGAGCCTACTTATCCATAAGCAAGGTATGTTTTTCCACTTATGCAGGTCTCTTTTGGTTTCTTGAAGTAGTGTCTTTTGCTTTCATTGTATAGGTCTTTTATGTCTCTGGTTAGATTTATTCCTATGAATTTTATATTCTTGGGGGCTATTGTAAATGGTATTGATTTGATGATTTCCTCTTCAAGGTTCTCTTTGTTGGTGTAAAGGAGTCCAACTGATTTTTGTATGTTTATCTTGTATCCTGAAACTTTGCTGAAATCTTCTATTAGTTCCAGTAGTTTTCTTGTGGATTCTTGGGGCTTTTCTGTGTATAAGATCATATCATCTTCAAATAGAGATCCTTTGACTTCTTCCTTACCAATTTGGATGTCCTTTATTTCTTTTTCTAGCCTAATTGCTCTGGCTAGGATCTCCAGCACAATGTTGAATAAGACTGGTGATAAAGGGCATCTTTGTCTGGTTCCTGTTCTCCAGGGGAATGCTTTCAAAGTCTCTCCATTTAGGATGATGCTGGCTGTTGGCTTTGTATAAATACCCTTAATTATGCTGAGGAATTTCCCTTCTTGTTGACAGTTTTTATCATGAATTGGTGTTAGACTTTGTCAAATGAGTTTTATTCATCGATCAATAAGATCATGTGGTTCTTGTCTTTTGTTTTATTTATGTGATGGATTACATTGATTGTTTTTCTAATGTTGAACCATCCCTGTATACCTGGTATAAATTCCACTTGATCATGGTGAATTTTTTTTTGATATGTTGCTGAATTCTGTTGGCTAGAATTTTGTTGAGGATTTTTGTGTCAATTTTCATGTGGGATATTGGTCTGTAATTTTCTTTTTTGGTGGTCTCTTTGCCTGGTTTTGATATCAGGGTTATGCTGATTTCTTAGAATGAGTTGGGAGTATTCCATCCTTTTCTACACCCTGAAATACCTTTAGTAGTAGTACTGTTAACTCTTCTCTGAAAGTTTGGTAGAATTCTCTAGTGAAGCCCTCTGGACAGGGCTTGTTTTTGTTGGGAGTTTTTTAATTACCTTTTCAATCTCTTTTGTTATGGTTTTTTTTAGTTGTTCTACCTCTGTTTGTGTTAGTTTAGTTAGGTAGTGAGTTTCTAAAAATGTGTCCATTTCCTATAGGTTTCCAAATTTGTTAGAGTATGATTTTTCATAGTATTCTGTTATGATTCTTTTAATTTCATTTGGGTCTGTTGTGATATCACCCATCTCATTTCTTATACACGTTATCTGCTACCTCTCTTGTTTGTCTTTTGTCAGTTTGGCCAGTGGTTTGACAATTTTGTTGATCTTTTCAAAGAACCAGCTTTTGGTCTTGTTAACTCTTTCAATTGTTTTTCTGTTCTCTATTTCATTTAATCCTGCTCTAATTCTTATTATTTCCTTTCTTCTTGCACCTGAGGGCTTCTTTTGCTGCTCTCTTTCTACTTGTTCCAGTTGTAGGGTTAATGTTTTGATTATGGCCTTTTCTTCTTTTTGGATGTGTGCATTTATTGCTATAAACTGACCTCTGAGCACTGCTTTTGCTGTGTCCCAAAGGTTCTGGTAGGATATGTTTTCATTCTCGCTTAATTCTATGAATTTCTTTATTCCATCCTTAATTTCTTCTATAACTCAGTAGTTTTTGAACAAGGTGTTTGTTCAGTTTCCATGTGTTTGATATTTTTTCCTTTCTTTTTCTGTTGTTGATTTCTAGTTTTATGGCTTTATGGTCAGAAAAGATGCTTTGTAATATTTCAATGCCTTGGATTCTGTTAAGGCTTGCTTTATGTCCTAATATGTTGTCTATTCTTGAGAATGTTCCATGTGTGTTGGAAAATTAAGTATACTTCTTTGCTGTTGGGTGGAGTGTTTGGTATATGTCTATGAGACCAAGTTGGTTGCTTGTAGTGTTTAGCTCTTCTGTGTCTTTGTTGATCTTCTTTCTGGATGTTCTGTCCTTCACTGAAAATGATCTGTTGGTGTCTCCTCCGACTATTGTTGAGCTGTCTATCTCTCTTTTCAGTGTTGCTAGAGTTTGTTTTATGTATTTTGGAGCCCTGTAGTTGACTGTATAAATGTTTATCATAGCTATGTTCTCCTGATGTATTGACCCTTTAATCATTATATAGTGTCCTTCCTTATCCTTTGTGGTGGATTTTACTTTAAAGTCTATTTTGTCAGAGATTAATATTGCTACTCCTGCTCTTTTGTGAGTGTTGTTTGCTTGACATATTTTTTTCCATCCTTTGAGTTTTAGTTTGTTTGTGTCTTTAAGTCTAAGGTGTTTCTCTTGTAGACAGCATACAGATGGACCATGTTTTTTTTTTTTTTTTTAATCAAATCTGCCACACTCTGTGTCTCTTTTTTGGTGCATTTAGTCCATTTACATTCAGCATAATTGTTGATAGGTATGAGTTTTGTGCTGTCATTTTGATGTCTTTATGTGTTGTTCACAGTTTCTTTGTTACCCTTAATTTTCTGTGCTGAGTCATTTTTCTTGATGTGTTTTCTTTTCATCTTTTTCATTGTTGTTGATTTTGTGTTTATTGATCTTTATATATTTCTCATTTTTTATTTTGACTTGTAGGATTGTTAGTTTAATTTGTGTTACCTTAATGTTTACCCCTATTTTTCTAATTTTATACCAGCCTTTTATTTCTTTATATCGCCTTGACTTCCTATGGTTATGAAAAATCTATGCCTACATTTTTTAAGTCCCTCTTTTTTGTTGGAATGTTGTCATCTTTTACATGTTGACATCTGTTTCCCTATTTTCAGTGTTTTAGCTTTGATTTACTTCTGTGACTTCCCTATGTGGGTTGATATCTGGTTGTTCTGCCCTGTGTTGTTGTCTTGGGTTGTTATCTGATGTTATTGATTTTCTAACCAGAGGACTCCCTGTAGTATTTCTTGAAATTTTGGTTTAGTTTTTGCAAATTCCCTAAACTTCTGTTTATCTGTAAATGCCCTAATTTTGCCATCGTATTTGAGAGACACTTCTGCTGGATATATATTTCTTGGCTGGCAGTTTTTTCCTTCAAGGCTTTATGTTTGTCATCCCATTGTCTTCTTGCTCGCATGGTTTCTGCTAAGTAGTCCTAGCTTATTCTTACTGACTCTCCTTTGTAGATGACTTTTTGTTTATCCCTTGCTACTCTTAAAATCTTCACTTTATCTTTGGTTTTGGCAAGTTTCATTATGTCTTGGTGACTTTCTTTTGGGATCTACCTTATGTGGGGTTTGATGATCTTGTTGCATAGATATCTTGTCATCTTTCATGATATCAGGGAAGTTTTCTGCCAATAAATCTTCAACAATTCTCTCTGTATTTTCTGTTATCTCCCCCCCCCCCATTCTGGTACTCCAATCACTCATAGTTTATTTCTCTTGATAGAGTCGCACATAATGCTTAGGGTTTCTTCATTTCTCTTAGTCCTTTTACCTCATTTTTCTTCAAATAAGTTCGTGTGAAGTGCTTTATCTTCAATCTCACTAATTCTGACTTCAATTTCCTCAATTCTGCTCCTATGACTTCTATTGAGTTGTCTAATTCTGACATTTTATTGTTAATCTTCTGGATTTTGGATTGCTTGTGTCTCTATGGATTCTTGCTGCCTGTTAAATTTGTCATTATGTTCTTCTCTAAACTTTTTAATTTCCTCTACTGCATGTTCTGCATTTTGCTTCATTTCCTTCCTAATTTCTTGAAGAGTTCTATATATTAATCTTTTGTATTCTGCCTCTGGTAATTCCAGGAAATTTTCCTCCCCTGGAATATTTCTAGATTCTTTATTTTGGGAGCTTGCTGAAGCCATCATGAATTGCCTGTTTATATGATTTGATATTGACTGTTGTCTCTGAGCCATCAATAAGTTCTTTATTTTTTTATGTTTGCTTACTGTGTCCCAGCTTCTTGTTTTGTTTTGATATGCCCAAATAGGCTGCTTGTATGAGCTAGTTTGATTATTGGCAATTTTGAAGCTCTAAAGTCCTGTCACCAGGTGGTTAGATCTGTTACTAGGTATGTGAGCTCAAGAGTCTGCCCACTCCTCCTGTATGGATTCAGCTTAGGTGCCCAGGTAGATAACCACCAAGTGTGTGGTGCAGGCTCTCACTTACAGTCCTAGACATGCATGGGTGATTGGTGTAGGCACAGGCATCTGGCTGCAGCAGGGGGACACACTCTGAACAAGGAAGGGGTTGACGACTGCCCTCAAGTGGTCCAGGAGAAAGGCATGTCCCTGCTCCCTAGAGCATGTAGGTGGGTGGGTTTTGCAGTCAGATGATGAGCACCTAATGCTGTTGGCTGTAAGGACTTGGGGGCATCTCTTATTCATGGGCCCCTAACTCAGGTGGCTAGATGGCATGAGTGGCGTCACCAGTGCTCGGTCCCCTGATGAGGGGAGGTGAAGACCCTACTTAATGGGCAGAGCAGTGTCAAATGTCAAGAACCTGCCACTTCACAGCTGAAACAGCTGAGGTTAGAGTTCCAATATATACCCTGTTGTATTGCAGTAATGAGGGCCTATGCTGTTGAGATGGGCCCACACAAGTCTATGCAGGGTAAAGGCACTCAAAGTCCATGGATCCCTTATGCCTGAGATGTGCCTACCCTGGTTTCCTGGCTTAGGGGAGCCGGCAGTTTATTTTTTCCCCCGTTTGTTAATTTGTTCACTCTCCAAGGCAGGAAGAATGGCTCTGGGAGTGTGATGGATCCTACTTCCGGCCTAGGGGACTTGGCAATTGCTGAAGCTGGTCCAGGACCCAGTGCAGGGCAGGGAGTGGGGAGGTAAATGGGAGAGAGGTTTTTCCCTAAAAGGGGTGTTTTTGATCTGCATGGTAAGCCATATGCAAATACTTATCTTTTGTGGAAGGCTGCTTCTCACTGGTTCTGAGTGGCTGTGTAGACTCTCTGGTGCTGTGTCTCTTCTGGTGTGGAAAGTACACGTCCCGAGCACAGCTGCTTGCCTGCCTCACCACTCACGCAAGAGGTGATCAGGCCTGAAAGGCTCAGGCTCTTGCAGGGTCAGGTCTGGCAACTCCTCACGGTTTCTGAACCATCTCTCCCTTCCCCTACCGCTCGGTCCGGTTCTTCAACTCTGCCTTTGAAGTTCAGGGCTCCCAGATTGCCACATGTAATCAAATCTCTTGTTTTTTCAGATCTTTGTTGTAAGAGGGTCCGCTGAAAACATCTGACTACTCCGCCATCTTGACCTTACCTTGCATGTTCTTCCTTTCGATTTTCTAACTCTGGCATTACTCCTATTCAAATTGTGATGGATTTCCTAGACAAGAAAAGAAATAAAATGTATGCAATATTGTTAGTCTTGACATAATAAAAACAATAAATGGAAATGACCTAAATGTACAATGTTAATAGAATGAGTTAATAAATTATGGTTCATTCATTCAATGGAATATTATGCTGTTTTTAATTTAATATTTTTAATAATTATGTTTCAACTTGCAACCTATTTGCAGTATGTTAATTGAGAAGAACTTGAAAGAGTACAACATAAGCATCATGATATAAACTACCAAAGACAGATACAAAATAAATGCTAGAAGAAAATATTAAATCCCAATTCCATATAGTTCAGAGTATAAGAAAGACGGTAGGATCAACAGAGCATATTTTTAACCTAAACTTGCTTTGCTTTTAGTTCTGAAATAGACGTATCAGTTGTATTACTTGGCCTAGCAAGGAAACCCTCATGCTGACAAGTCTCCAAATAATGCCATATTTACATTTTAAAAAGTGGTATTAACTCAAATAAAAGAAATCAAAGACCATCTGGTAGTTTGTATATCTTAGGTAGCATATCTTAATATTTGTATTCTACCTTGAGAATTCTAGACAGAAATAATCCCATTAGTTGCAAATATCTGCATTATAATGGTTATTGTCATTGAAATTTTGAATCATAGCATATGGGCAAAATTTTCCAATAGTCATATCAAAATGTACTTGCAAAATTAAAGGAAACTAAAATAACATGAACAGCAACTAAAATGAACCCAGGTGCATTTTGATGAAAGTGGCTTAATGAGTTTATTCTTTGACTCACAATCTTTACTCTAAATTCTAAGCTGTAGTATTAAAAAAAAAAATCAGGAAGACATACCCCATCTCAGTACAAAAATCTCAATGCCACTGGCTAGGGAGGGATTTCCAATCCCTTCATCCCATCATGAAAATAATATTGTTGATCCTCTAATTGCTTGAGGATAAGAATTGAAGGAAGCAGAGGGAAGAAAAAGACAAAGATAAGGTCTGCTCTTCGGGAACCAAATTAAATCATCCAATAATACTCTAAAACATAATTGAGATACCATTAATTAAATGACCTATATTGTGTCCCGGGGGCATATACAGGAACTCTAATAACCACAAGGTGAATTATTTAAAATAATAGTAGATATAGCAATATATGAAGTTCATTTATGTATACCAGCAAAAAAAAAAAAAAAAAAAAAAATACCAGTAGCTCCCAACCAATGGTAATTTGCTCCCCCTTCAGGTGACATTTGGCAATGTCTGGAGACATTTTTGATTATCAGGATGCAGCAGGGGTGATAGTGGTATTTAGTGGGTAGAGGCCAAGTGTGCTGCTAAGCATCCTATAATACACAGGACAGTTCCCCTGTCTTAGTTCCTTAGTGCTGCTATAACAGAAATACCACGAGTGAGCGGCTTTAATGAACAGAAATTTATATTCTCACAGTTTTGGAGGCTAGAAATTCAAATTTAGGGCACTGCTATAGAGCTCTCTGTTGCCTCTGAGGGAAAGTCCTTGTCTCTTTTCAGCTTCTGTTCCTCAGTTCCTTGGAAAATCTTCTTGTGTCATGGCATCTATCTTTCCCCATCTGTGCTCCCTTACTTCTGTGCCTATTCTGCTCTTTTGTATCTAAAAAATTCTTGGCCTAAGACACCTTACACTGATATGATCTCATTTACAACATAGAAAGCTCTATTCCCAAATGGGATGACATAGGGATCAGGTTTAAACACATATTTTTGGGTAATGCAATTCAATCCACAGCACTCCTATGACAAAGAATTATCTGATCCAAAATGTCAATAGTGCTGAGGTTAAGAAACCTTGAACGAGAAAATGTAGGATAAAAATCACTGTTTAAGGACCAGGTAATACATCTCACGAAATAAACAGAAGATCTGTATCCATAAAAATATGTAGCTTAACTGAAAAACATTAAAAAGGCATATTTCCTTTTATGTATAAGGCATATTTTATATATCACACACACATATATTTATAAATAATAATTATAATGCATATTTTGTGTATGTAGGTGTGTGTGGATTGCTTGTGGACCCAACAATATAACGTACTTATTTTTTATTCAATTATATATAATATAAATCACATTTTTTCACGTAATACAAATAAATTAGATGCTTTACACAAATAAAAATGGATGACTATCAACGAACAAAAATTAACAAAAAACTTGAAAACATAGTGACACATAAATCCTGGGCTAAAATGCAAATCACAATAGAAATATTTAAATATAAACATTATAGAAAATAGTATATATCAAAATCTGTGGGAAACAGCTTAAGTGCTATCTTGAACAGACCATCCACTCATTTATTCAACAAATACCTATTTAATAGCTAACTTGTGCTAAGCATTATTCTCCATGTTTGGTTTATAGTAGTGGACAAAAGAAGTAATTTCTCTACTTTTAAAAATCTTACACGTCAGTATGAAAGGCAGGAGATAGACGACATAAAACAGATGAGTAAATATATACCATTTTATTGTTGTTGTTAGCAACTATGAAGTCAGTCCCCAACTCATGATGACCCATGCACTGCCTGTCCTTCGCTATCCTAATCAGTTGGAGATCAGACCTTTGTGATCCATAGAATTTTCATTGACTGATTTTTGGAAAAAGATCACCAAGCCTTTCTTCCTAGTCTGTCTTAGTCTGGAAGCTCTATTGAAATCTGTTAAGCATCATAGCAACATGCAAGCCACCACTGACAGATGGATGATAGCTATGCATGAAGTGCATTGGCCTGGAAACACACCTGAATCTCCTCAAGGAAGGCAAGAATTCTACCCCTGAACCACAAATGCTCCCTAATATATCAAGTTGGATGTTGAAAAATAAACTGGAGCAATTAAAATAGTGCTGTATAAGTAGGGGAATGTGTGGCTATTTTATATATAGATTGATCAGGAAATGCTTCACTAGTAAAATGATGTTTAAGGGTAGATCTGAAGGGGGCACAAAAGCAATCCAAATAAATATCTGGAGGAACAATGTTCCAAGTGAGAGAGAGAGGTAGGCAATGAGGTCAGAAAATTGTCAGATGCTGGTTCAGGTAGGGCCTCATAAGGACTCAGCTCTCACTCTGAGTGGAAAGGGAAGCCATTGGAAGGTTTTGAGCATAGGCATGACATATTCTTATCTGTTTTAAAGAGACTATTATGATTGCTTTGTTGAAAATAGATAGTAGACAGGGAGTAGCTGGGAATGGAAGCAGCATTCCAGTTAGGAGGACATTGCACCTGGCAGAGGATGGTGGAGGTTTGGAACAAGATAGCAACAGTGAAAGTAGTGAGAAGTGGTTACCCTTTGGATCTACTTGAAAGGCTGATTTTAAAAGATTTGTTAATGGATTAGATGTGGAGTGTGAGAGAAAGAAAAGAGACAAGTATCACTCATGCCAAGGTTTTTACCAAGAACAATGGAAAGAAGTGATAGCATTCAGAGAGAAGAGACTGCAGAAGAATAGGTTTAAGAAAGAAAATCAAGAATTTGGCTTTGGAAATTTTAATTTTGATATACCTCTAAAACTGCTAATTGGAGATAGAAAATAGGTAAATATTGGAATTTTCAGTCCAGGGAAAAGAGTAGAAATGAAAGTATCCATAAAGGTCAAAAGAGGAGAGATTCCATTAAAAGCAAGAAGAGATTAGTTTACCTGGAGAGTGAATTTACAGAAAGAAGAAAAGAGACCAGGGGAACTAATTGGGGTGTGTGAAAGTTTAGAAGTCACTGAAGTGATGCAGAGTAAGGATAGGAGCTATAAAGGCAGAGATGAATGGGGCAATGGCATGATAGAAAACAATGGAGTGGGGTCAACTTATCAAACCTGCTGTTAGGCCAAGTAAGAAGAATTGCCTGGTGAATTTAACATGTGGGCATTTAAACGACCTCTTTGGCTGACTGTTGTAGAAGAAACCTTGATTGCAGTAGGAAGTAGAGAAATGGACATAGAGATTAAAAATAACTCTCAAAGGTTTTCTTTTGTTCTTTTTTTTTTTCTCTGCAAAAAAGTAACTAAGTAAAGGCACTGAAAAAAGGGATATAAGGATTTTTAAAAAATGTTATTTTTTTTGAAGATATCCATTACAGCATGGATGTACATTGATAGAAATGATCAAGGATTGATAAATAGACTAATGATTTTGGACAGCATGTGCATAATTGCTGGAATCGTTTCTCTGAATAGCTCTGAAGGGTTAGGGTGCAGTTCCCAAGTGAGTAATTGTTTTTAGAGCAAAACAAATATTGTTATTCATAGTAAAAGGAGGGAAGGTGAAATATACAGATAAAGATGCAGATATTTGGATGTAAATGGTGATAGGAGCATGGGGGAGTACATTAATTATTGTTTTATTTGCAACTGGTAGTAGTGTGAGGATAAAGATTGGTCCACATGCGATAGAAGCTTCAGGAGAAGAGAATGCTTACAATAGTAATCTAGGAGATGGAAGAGTAAATGGAGTAAGATTGGAGTGTTAAAAACCCACTAAATTTTGGTTGTCATGGACTTAAACAGAGACCAGTAAACATGGTTGTAGGTTTTTCAACATTTTCAACTCTACAGGTGCAGGCTTGTAGATGTTAGAGAATTAGATTTCACAATGGTTAGCATTTTGGGAATAAGTTAGGGGGAAAGAGGATCAAATGAATTGAAGGTGTTTGTAGAGAGTGACTATAATGATGGGCTATGGAATCAGCATTGGATAAAAGGAGAAATTATGACACCATGGGAGTAACGAATAGGATATTGTGGGAGCATAAATAAGTGGTAGGACCTTGTTCCAATGAAGAATTGTTGCAAGGAATGTATTAGAAAGATTTAAAATGAGAGTTTAAGAATGTAACACTTGACATTGTAATGGAAGTACTATAGTTATGGGTAATGCAAAGGTCTCAGCTATAATAAAGGGGATTAAGATAGTATGTAGGATATATTAATAGGAAAAATGTGAATCTAGGAAATGGAAAGAATCATTTCTATGATATCAAAAATTATCAAAATTTATGATAAGAGTAGTATTGGAGAGTGTACCAGTGTTTCAGAACATAAATCTTCTTGGAAGGAGAGGAAGCACCTGAGATTCTATAGCTGACTGCATTTCTTAAAAATAAAAGAAAGATCAAAATAAATGAGCTGTATATTTGACTCAAGAAGTGTATAAGAAGATGGCTAAACTCTCTAGAAATAAAGGTAATGCAAATTCAGACCATTTCATAGTCATCCAATTAACATACACATACAGAGACATACATACACACACACACACACACACACACACACACACAGACTATGATGTTGCCAAGGTTTAGAGAATGTAAACTTACTACACTACTTATCAACTCATATGTGGACACAATCCCTTTGGTGAAAAATCTGGTTTTACCTAATAAACCTGAAAATGAACATCTTGTTAGATAGTCCTTGCAATTAACTGTGTTAAGGATAGTTCCCAGAGCAGGATGCCCTTATACTTTCTTGTACGTAAAGGTCACCTGGGTGGCTCAGTTTAGGAATGGTCCCATAATTCTTTGAGGCTGATCCTAGAAAATTTTGTTAAGAGCATTTATAAATTAACAAGATAGTGATTCTTATGAAATCACATGGAACAATAGGAATGCAAAGAGCATTTATTGAAACTTGCTTTGCCGCTGAGATGCCTTTGACTATTACTGACTTCATGGATAACAGAACAAAATATGGCCAGTTCCTGCACTGTCTTCATGATCATTTGTAGGCTTGAGTCCATTGTTTTGGCTGTTGTGTCAATTCATCTCAGTGAGAGTTTCCCTTGTTTTCTGCTGACCCTTTTGTTTATAACCATGATGCCATTTTCTAGTTGATTTATGTTTCCTTATGGCAGTCCAAAGTAAGCCAACCTAATGTTGCTATCCTTGCTTCTAAAGAATGTTCTGGTAGTATTTCTTCTAAGACTGATTTGTGTGTTCTTCTCACAATCCATGTATATTCAACCGAATACTTAGTTTATTAAAAAAAAAAATAACTAAAATATCCATCATCATGAGAATAAACAGATAAATGATACATTCATATAATGGGATATTTAAAGTGAATGAAATCAAAGAACAGGTAGATATAAAGGAATAAATCTCAATAACATAATGTAGATCCCAAAATAAAAAGTGTAACTTCATAAAATTTAATAATAAGAAACATGCAAACTAATACTATATTTTCCCTGTACATGCATATATAAGTAAAAAAAAAAAAAAGAGAGAGAGAGAGAGAAATTAATGCAAATGATAAACATCGTATTCCAAGTAGTGGTTACTACCTCTGGAGTGTGCTGATAAAAGAGAATGGGGATGGAGAGAATATATGGAGTTTTGAATATATCTGTAATGTTTTATTTCTTTAAGTATATATGAAGCAATAATGACAAATTATTAACATTTGATAAAGTATATGATAGATGCCTGTGTGTTTACTATAGCTTTACATTTACGTCTTTATATTTGGAATCATTCTTTAACTTAAAAAAATTCACTAAGATAATTAAAAATTATCTGTATGAGCAATAGCCACAAAGACAACATATGGTTATAATAGTCATTTGTATCTTTTATTACTAGGCACATTTTATATATACCCTTAATACTCTCCCAAATGTAGCAACAATAAAATAAATAGCTAAATGACCATGGTTAGCCTATGGTTGTTAGTCTTGTACACTAAAATAGGCATTATAAAAGAGGATCTACCTGTAAACTAATAAGCAATCATAATCTTACTGTATATGTTCTTAGATTACAGAAAATTAGTTGTGCTGTTTAGAGGCAAACTGCCTACACGACAAGTAATATCATATTTAAAAAAAAAAAAAAAAAAGAATGTAAAACAAAATTATTCCCCTACCAGCCAAGTACTATCAGAGGGAATTTTTCTGATGATTCTTATGTTTTAGATAAACTTTATGCATGTTTCCCTCCTGTCTAACTTTCAGCTTCTTGAAGACCAGGGTTTTCTCCTTCATTTTTGTGACTCCAGAAGGTAGACCCGTGTTGGATACATACCCGTGGCTCAATAGATACGTAAAATGAATTCATCTAGGGTGTAGTAACAAGAAAAAAAATAAAAACAAAAGATAACAATTCATAAAAGTCTTTCTTATTCTAACTCTTGTTCTAATTCTAATAGGCTACCCAATGCTGGAAGCTTAAATAGCAGCAAAACAAAACACATAAAATTGCCACGTGGGTTTCCTATGGTCTGTCTTTACACTGCTATTTGCCTGGGCTCACCACTGAACATAAAAAAGCTTTCTGCATTTTAATAAAATCAGATCATTATATATCCAGCCTATCTTTACTATATTTCAATATATATTCCACAAAGTGTGTGATATAATTTCTCTTTTCAAAGAATATTAATCTATAACTAGTATTGCACGTAGAAACAGTAAGAAAAGAGAATTGCTTGTTAGAAGAAAAATGGAAGCCAAAAACTTCCATCCCATAAAAGGAAAAACAAGCGAAATGCTTGGTGTTAAATAGTCTTTTGTTTCTAGATAAAAACATCATCTCTATCACAGTAAGTGTTCTCAGTGCACAATGATGCATATTTAGCTATGTTTTCAGAAAGTTTAGGTGCAGAATTCTTAGTCACAGAGAGGTGTTTTTTCAAGGATACACATGGGACTGTAGGATAAGGCAACTGAATGTCAGATTTTGCTATTAAGACTGTAAAATTTGATGTTCTCTTTCTGCAGATATGATTACACTAAATATCAATTACTTTTAAATGTCTCTTTGCTTTCTTTTGTCCACTAGGTAATGTGCTCTATTAAGAGATAGTCTTTTATCATCCGCTTTGAAAATACTTAGTTAACACTATCTGCAGTGCAGGTGTTTAACATTCTGAACTATTTCTAGCCAGTAGTAATAAAAAAATAGTGAATGCCATTGGACAAGCTTAAAAATTATCTTTCCAGAATGATTCCCTGAAGGCATATCTTTAGGTAATATGACAGCAAAGCTTAAAAATATTTTTTATTATCTGGCATATTTTTTCCAAACGTAGATTTATATAAGAGTGAATTCTTATTTTTCTTAAAAAAAAAAATCTGTATTCTTTTTGCCTGATTTCAATATTGTAAATTGTGGAATAAATCTCAGAGCATATCGTGAAGAACTATAGCTAGATATAAAGGAAAGATTGCTGATGTATTGTTCATTTTCTTCAACAGGATGAGAAATAAAGCACCCTATTGCCTGAAAGAACTTAGAATGATTAGGAATGATTTATATATAAAATGTTACTTCTTGATCTAAGATATTTCACTGATTTCCCTTAGTTTCTGAGTCTATACGTATCTGATCTCATTAATACGACTTTTCTAACAGGTCGAGTTAGGTTCAAACAGAATAATTTTTTAACATTTCCTACTAGTCCTAGGTATTAATATCTTCTGTACAGATGCCAACACTACGTGTATGTGCTTCCTATATGACTGTCTTAGTTATATAGTGCTGCTGTAACAGAATACCATAAATGAATGACTTTAACAAACAGAAATTTATTTTCTCACAGTTTAGGAGTCTAGAAGTCTGAATTCAGAACATCAGCTTGAGGGGAGGACTTTCTCTGTTGGCTCTGTAAGAAGGTCCTTGTCTCCTTTTAACATCTGTGGGCCCAGTGTTCCTTGGAGAGCCCATATGTCTTGGTATAATTCTTTCCCTGGGTCTAGGAGGTTCTCAGCGCAAGGATCCAGGGTCCAAAAGGATGAGTTTAGCTCCTGGCTCATCTTTCTTGACGGTAGTGTGGACTCTCCTCTTTGCTCACTTCTCTCTCTTTTTATCTCTTGTAAGACAAATGATGTGACTCAAGAAAGGGTGTGAGTTGAATAAGGGGATAACTTGAGTAAGGTGGTGCAACTCAAGATACACCTCACCCTAATCCTGCCTCATACAGATTTTAGGATTTACAACACATAAAATGGAGGATAGTTACATAATTACATCAGATCACAACATGGTTGATAATTACATACTATTGGGAATGATGGTCTAGCCAAGTTGACATATATTTTTGGGGGACAGAATTCCATCCATGGCAATGGCCAACTACTGGTTTTTATAATTTGATTTCATCCTAGGAGAAGTAGACCATGTGTTATGGGTTGAATTGTGTTCCCCAAAAATGTGTATCAACTTCACTAGGCCATGACTCTCAGCGTTGTGTGGTTGTCCATCATTTTGTGATTTGATGTGATTTTCCTGTGTGTTGTACAGTCTAACCTCTATGATGTTAATGAGGCAACCTTAGAGGAAGTTATGTTAATGAGGCAGGACTTAATCTACAGGATTAGGTTGTATATTGAGCCAATCTCTTTTGAGATTTAAGAGACGTGAGCAGAGAAGAGTGGGACTTCCTACCACCAACAAAGTAGCACCAGGAGCATAGCAAGTCCTGTGAACCCGGGCTTCCTATGCTGAGAATCTCCTAGACCAGGGGAAAATTGATGACAGGACACTCCCACAGAGCTGATAGACAGAGAAAACCTTCCCCTGGAGCTGGCCCCCTAAATTTGGACTTCTAGCCTCCTAGACTGTGACAGAATAAATTTCTGTTTGTTAAATCCATTCACTTGTGGTATTGCTGTTATAGCAGCGCTAGATAACTAAGACAGCATTTGGTTCAAGGAGTGGGGTGCTGCTCTAGCAGATACCTACAATGTGGAAGCGATTTTGAAATGGAGCAATGAATAGTGGTTGGAAGAATTTTAAGTGCCTAACAGTGAGATCCTAGATTGCCTTGAAGAGACTGTTGTGGAATTATAGACATTACAGACATCTCTGGTGAGGACTCAGAAGGAATTGAGGAGAGCTATAACACCAGAGACAGTGCAGATGGCCAGAAGCAGCAGCAGAGAAATGACAGCAGCAGAACCAGGAGATAGGCAAGAGACGGTGCTGGGAGCCAACCCACAGAACAAGAGAGCTGAGCGCCTTTGGGCGGGAGGATTCCTGGTAGGGTAGGGTGCCTCTGGGAACTTATTGGCGGAGCTAGGCTTGCCGACTCATGGATCAAGAGAGCTGAGCGTCTTTCAGCTGAGGTTTACTGGCAGAGTAGGGTGCCTCTGGGCACTTATCGATAGAGCTAAAGAGCTTTAAGACACTTGCCCAAGAAAGGCAGACTCTGGGCTGGCCCAAGAGCCTGAGGAGCCAAGGGGCCAAGGAACCAGGAAGCCGACACTGAAGAAACTAGAAGCACAGGAAGCAGAGCTGCCTCAGTCTCAAAGGGTAAGGCCACAACCTCTGGGGTCTCAAAGGATGGAACCAAGGCCTGCTGGTTCTCAAACGGTAGGGCCATGGTCTTCTAGGTTTCAAAGAGTCAAATCTTCACCAACTTGGTTCTTGAGTATGGGGCTGCCGTTTACAAATGCCAGGGGGATGGGACCAGATCCATTGCCCAAAGCTGAGAAGGCACGGCTGCCATACCCAGCAGTCTGAATAATAGGGCCTGCCAGGGCCAAGGGAGTGGGGTTGCCATTCGGACAGACTAAGAGAATGAGGCCATCCAAATCCAAGGGACCAGAATTGCCATTCCAGTGGGCCTGGAAGGCTGAGTTGAAGCCCAGGGACATGGGACCTCCACCCAGAATATGGAGAGTATGGCCAGCACCTAAAGTCTGGAGGGCAGGGCCATACCCTAAATGGTCTCAGAAAACAGAGGATTATTTTCAAGACTTGAGAGCTAATTTAATCTGTTCTGCTGACTTGCTTGGTGCCTATTACCCTTTTTTGCTTCCAATTTATCCCATTGGTAATGGAAATATCTACCTTGTGCCTGTTCCACCACTGTACTTTGGAAGCAGATGACTTGTATTCTAGATTTCACAGATGAAGAGGAATTTTACCCCAGGATGGAATTTGTACTTGGAGTTGATCGAAGACTTTTGGGGTCATCGGGTGAATGTATTATGCATGTGGCAAGGACATGAATTTTTGGGGGCAAAGGGTGGAATGTTATGGATTCAATTCTCTTACCCCAAATGTGCATCAACTTAGTTAGGCCATGATTCCCAGTATTATGTGGTTGTTCACCATTTTGTGATCTGATGTAATTATCCCATGTGTTGTAAATCCTACCTCTATGGTGTTAATGAGGCAGGATTAGAGGCAGTTGTGTTAATGAGGCAGGACTCAATCAACAGGATTAGGTTATATCTTGAGCCAATCTCTTTTGAGATATAAAAGAGAGAAGCAAGCTGAGAGAAGTGGGACCTACTACCACCAAGAAAGTAGTGCTGGGAGCAGAGTGAATCCTTTGGACCCAGGGTCCCTGTGCTGAGAAGTTCCTAGACCAGGGGAAGATTGGTGACAAGGATCTTCCCTCAGAGCCAACAGAAAAAGAGCTGGCACCCTAAATTTGGACTTCTAGCCTCCTAGACTGTGAGATAATAAATTTCTGTTTGTTAAATCCATTCACCTGTGGTATTTCTGTTATAGCAGCACTAGATAACTAAGACACCATGATTATAGCTAGTTCTTTGGCATTTTGTGATATTGTTTGTCAAGTTTCTACACAGTAAAGCCTACATATACTAGGAAAATACAAAGTTGGAAGCAACTTGGGGGGGGGGCGTTGTTTTGTTCTGATGCAATAGGTTTTACAAAATGCCGTGGTATTAAAGAGATAATGACTCACACTGACTCTACTACATGAATGGAGTATGAGACTATTTAAGGTTAACTGATGTTGTAATGAAATGATCTGGAACTTTAACATTCAGGTTTCTTGGGTTAGAGTCCAAGTGAGACCTGTTTTCTGTCAAATGTTACTTTATACCTCATAGCATTATAATCAGTTTGACATGCACATACAAACACATGTAAGCAGCATGACCATGTTAGGAATAATTCTTCAAAAATATTGTTTGAAGAAATAAGTACGTTTTATGTTTTACATCAAAGAAATGTTTAAGGATATGTTTCTTGCTAGGGAGATAAATTAAATCTAAAACATTTATCTAGAAGATAATTATATTTATTGTAGATTTCCCTTTATGAACTTTATCACTATTGTAAGAATAGGAATGGAGGATCTGAAAATATGATTAGAAGGATCAGAACTATTAATAATCAAATATTTAAATGAAATTTTGTAGTATTTCAAAGTCTTATGCGAATATAGTATTTAAAAATATATGTACACATTTCACAAGGAAAGCATTACAATAATTGAAAGTCACTTATTTCAGCTATTAGTCTACAAATATGCAGTAAATTGGGCATTATCTGCTTCACATACAATAGAAGTCACATCAGCAACAGAACACAACTTTGACTGGCTTATTGCCTTTGCTTGTTAACCCAAAGTAGCCTGTCTGTGTTGTTGCTATTAGGTGTTGTTGAGTCGGTTCCAACCCATAGCGACCCTGTGTACAACAAAAAAAAAGCACGGCCTGGTCTTGTGCCATCCTCACCATCGATGTTATGTTTGAGCCCATTGTTTTAGCTATTGTGTTAATTCACCTTGCTGAGGGTCTTCCTCTTTTTTGCTGACCCTCTACTTTACCAAGCATGATGTCCTTCTCCAGGGACTGATCCCTCCTGATAACATGTCCAAAGTACACAAGACAAAGTCTCACCATCTGCTTCCAAGGAGCACTCTGGCTGTATTTCTTCCAAGACAGATTTTTTGTTCTTCTGGCAGTTCATGGTATATTCAATATTCTTCATCAACACCATAATTCAAAGGCATCAATTCTTCTTTGGTCTTCCTTGTTTGTTGTCCAGCTTTCATATGCCTATGACGCACCTGAAAATACTATGGCATGGGTCAGGTATACCTGAGTCCTCGAAGTGTCATCTTTTCTTTTTAACACTTTAAAGAGGTCTTTTGCAGCAGATTTACCCAATGCAAAAGTTGTTTTATTGCCTGACTGCTGCTTCCATGGGTGTTGATTGTGAATCCAAGTAAAATTAAATCCTTGACAACGTCAAAATTTTCTCCATTTATCATGATGTTGCTTATTGGTCCAGTTGTGAGGATTTTGTTTTCTTTATGTTGAAGTGTAATCCTTACTGAAGGCTGTAGTCTTCGATCTTCATTAGTAAGTACTTCAACTTCTTTTCACTTTCAGCAAGAAAGGTTGTGTCATCTTCATACTGCAGGTTGTTAATGAGTCTTCCTCCAGTCCTGATGCCACATTCTTTTTCATGTAGTCCAGCTTCTTGGATTATTTGTTCAGCATACAGATTGAATAAATATGGTGAAAGAATGCAACCCAGACACACACCTTTCTTGATTTTAAATCATGCAGTGTCCCCTTGCTCTGTTTGAATGACTGCCTCTTGATCTATGTACATATTCCTCATGAGCACAATTGAGTATTCTGGAATTCCTATTCTTTGCAATGCTACCCATAATTTGTTATGATTCACATTGTCAAATACTTTGAATAGCCAATAAAACACAGGTAAACATGTTTCTGGTATTCTTTGCTTTCAGCCAAGATCCATCTGACATCAGAAATGATATCCCTTATTTCACGTCCTCTTCTGAGAGAAATTCAGCTTGAATTTCTGGCAGTTTCCTGTCGATGTACTACTACAACCGCTTTTGAATGATCTTCAGCAAAATTTTACTTGTGTGTAGTATTAATAATATTGTTTGATAATTTCCACATTCTGTGGGATCACCTTTCTTTGGAATAGGCACAGATATGGATCTCTTCCAGTCAGGTGGCCAGGTAGCTGTCTTCCGAATTTCTTGGCTTAGACGAGTGAGTACTTCCAGTGCTTTATTAGTTTGTTGAAACATCTCAATTGACATTCCGACAATTCTTGGAGACTTGTTTTTCACCAATGCCTTCAGTGCAGCTTGGACGTATTCCTTCAATACCATCATTTCTTGATCATATGTTACCTTCTTATATGGTTGAACGTCAACCAGTTCTTTTTGGTACCGTGACTCTTTGTATTCCTTCCATATTCTTTTGATGCTTCCTGTGTCATTCAAGATTTTACCCGTAGAATCCTTCAAAATTACAACCTGAAGCTTGAATTTTTTCTTCAGTTCTTTGAGCTTGAAAAATGTTCTCTTTTGGTTTTTTAACTCCAGGTCTTTGCACATTTCATTATAATACTTTACACTGTCTTCCGAGCTGCCCTTTGAAGTTTTCTGTTCAACTCTTTTACTTCATTATTTCTTCCATTCCCTTTATCTACTCTGTGTTCAAGAGCAAGTTTCAGAGTTTCTTCTGACATTCATTTTGGTCTTTTCTTTCTTTCCTGTCTGCAGTGGTTAAGAGCTATGGCTGCTAACTGAAACGTCAGCAGTTCAAATACACCAGCCGCTCCTTGGAAACCCTATGGAGCAGTTCTACTCTATCTTGTAGGGTCGCTATGAGTCAGAATTGCTTTGATGGCAATGGGTTGGTGTGCCTTCTTCATGTTTGATGTACTTAATGTCATCCCACAACTCTTCTGGCCTTTGGTCATTAGTGTTCAATGAGTGAAGTCAGTTCTTGAAATAGTCTCCACATTTAGGGGGGATATACTCAAGGTTGTAGTTTGGATCTCATGAACTTGTTTTAATTTTCTTCAGCTTCACCTTGAGCTTTCATATGAGCAATTGATGGTCCATTCCACAGTTGGCCCCTGGCCTTGTTCTGACAGATGATATGGAGCTTTTCCATTGTCTATTTCCACAAATGTAGTTGACTTGCTTCCTATATTTTCCATCCAGTGAGATCCACGTGTATAGTCACCTTTTATGTTGTTGAAAAAAGATATTTGCAATGAAGGAGTCATTGATCTTGCAAAATTCTATCATGCAATCTCTTGCATCAGTTCTATCATCAAGGCCATATTTTCCAACTACCAATCCCTCATTTACAATTTTCACATTCCAATCACTAGTAATTATCAATGCATCTTGATTGCATGGTTGATCGATTTCAGATTGCAGAAGTTGCTAAAAATCTTAATTTCATCATCTTTGGCACTAGTGTTTGGTGTATAAATTTGAATAATAGTCGTATTAACTGATCTTTCTTGTCAGGCTGTGGATTTTATCCTATCACTGACAGCATCATACTTCAGGATAGACCCTGAAATGTTCTTTTTAACAATGAACGTGACACTATTCCTTTCAATTTGTCATTCCCAGCGTAGTAGACAATATGATTGTCTGATTTAAAAATGGCCAATACCAGTTCATTTCAGCTCACTAATTCCTGGGATGTCAATCTTTATATGTTTCATTTCATTTTTGACCATTTCCAATTTTCCTAGATTCATACTTCGTACATTCCCTGTTCTGATTATTAATGAATGTTTGCAGCTGTTTCTTCTCATTTTGAGTAGTGCCATGTCAGTAAACTAAGGTTCCGAAAGCTTGACTCCATCCACATCGTTAAGGTTTTCTCTACTTTGGGGAGGCAGCTCTTCCCCAGTCATATTTTGAGTGCCTTCCCACCTGAGGGGCTCATCTTCCGGCACAAGAGCAGACAATGTTCTGCTGCTACTCTTAAATTTTTCACTGACCTTTTTTTTTTTTTTTTTTTTTTTTTCAGAATTAAACTGTCAAATCATTCTTTCTTGTCTGTCTTAGTCTGGAAGCTCTGCTGTAACCTATCCACCAAGGGTGACCCTGCTGGTATTTGAAATACCGGTGGCATAGCTCCCAGTATCACAGCAATAGGCAAGCCACTATAGTACCATAAAGTGACAGACATGTGGTACTGTCTGTACTGGGCAGAATATCTGAAGGGATTTTATATACACAGAAATTCCATGCTCCTGAGAGTACCAATATCCTTCTTCCCTGCACAATCTCCATAGGGTGCTGCCTCTGCTTTGTGCCTCCTCCATCACTTGTGAAGGGCACTGCCGTTATTATATTTGGGAGCATTTTTCTGCTCATCTGTGAAGAACAGTTCTCTGCTAGTGACTACCAGGAACCATAGAATGGCAAATCTGAGCATGGTCTGAAAAGTCAGAAAATGGTCCTCCTCATGTTATATTAATGGTGTGATGTCAGGACTTTTAGTGTTGCGTATTTCACTAACACATCTCTTTTGATTTTGCTTACAGCATGTATCCAGGGCTATAGTCAGGTATATTATAGTAAGTGAAATTTGCTTTAAAATACTTCAGTAAACATCAGTCTCAGATATATATTTTTTATCCATACCTTCTTAGGAGGTGGTTAACAATCAAACTACCCTAGACTATCCAGAAGCCCATATTCCAAAGAAGCGATAGAAGAAACAAAGACAGTTGAGTCAGTTTTGACTCATGGCGGCCTCATGTGTGTCAGAGTAGCAATGTGCATAGGGTGATCACCAAGCACTTTGAAGAGTTTCTATTAATTAGCATAATCATTTCTAGAAATTATTTTTATAGGTGAAAAGTTTGGTGTTCTAATGTAGGAAATGACTATGGCTGTTTTCCTTTGTGTGGAAAAGATATAGCTAATACTCTTTAGAAAGAAAATCTTAGATTCAGATTCAGAGCAATCCTGTGTACAGATGGTTATCAGAGAATTCTGCCTCCTGACTCTGACTATAAAAGTGTAGGTGTATTGTGTCTGGAGAATACTGATGCATCTACTACTTGTGAAACTTTCATTCTAGGTAATCTCAGAACACCTAAAAGGACAGACAGTGGAGAGGATGGGGAAATATATTGTCCACAGATACATCTTATTGTTGAAGGTTAACGATATTTTCCAAGACCCTAATAATCTTTGGGAGCCCTGGTGTTTCAGTGGTTAAGAGCTTGGCTGCTATTGAAAGATGGATCAGTATGCTTCTGTAAAAATTACAGCCTTGGAAACCCTATGGGGCAGCTCTACTCTTTCCTATAGGGTCACTATGAGTTGGAATCTACTGGACAGTAGTGGGTTTTTGTGAATAATCCTTAATGTTGGAAATAACTCATGAGTTTACATGAGGTAACACCCACCAAGCACTGTTCTAAATCTCCCTTGTGGTGCCTAAATTTTTATTATTCTGGGATGAATTATCTTGAGGGAATTTTCACAAAACACCTGTAAATTAATTGCAGTTGGCCCACTCCACAAATATACACCCCAGCACATGCTCAGTTATGTCTACATCCCCAGTGGGACACAGCTTGACCTCATTTCCCTAGATCCTCTGTACACATTCAAATTATTTTTTTAAAGGTCCTCTCGTACTAGTTTTCCATGTGGATCCAGGTATGATTAAATCCAGAAAAATGGACTCAGTTTAGGCATAAGCTATTTTCCTACCATATAAGAACAATATAATAGCAGTATGAGTTATATGTGACTTATACAATATACATATATTCAGTGGGAGATTGAGCTAAAGAATATTTTGTGGGATGATCATTTTTTTTAAAGAGAACCTACGTTCAATTAAATTTCTTAGAAATATTTCTACTTAGTTTTCAGTTTTGTAAAACAGGTACGTGAAGAACTGAGCTAATTTCAGTCATCAATTTAACTGAAAATAAGGCATTTTGGTGTTTCTGCACTTTAGCAGAATCCATGTTAATTAAGAAACAAACAAAACAAAACACATTTTTCTTCTGAAGTTCCATTTATAATCTTTCTTTTGTGAGGGTATGTGTGTAAAAACCTAACAATACTCTTTACCAATGTTTGCACCAAGATTCTATCTTAAGGTTATCAGGTAAAACACAGGAAATTAGTTAAATATGAGTTTCAGATAAAAAACAAATAATTTGTAGTGTATGTCCCATGCAATATGTGAGACATACATATACTATACATAAATATACATATACATATATAAAAAAAGTGTAGTTTATCTGAAATTCAAATGTACGTAGAGTCTTGTATTTTTATTTGTTAAATAAGGCAACCCTAGTCTATATACAACTGATAACAATTATATGAGGAATAGAGTAGTATTACGGAACTGATTTATTTCAGTAGCAAGTTCCTCTGACATATCCTCAATTATAGTTTCATAAAATTTAGGCTTTAAAAAACTCATCCAGATTGAAACAAGCTTTTTGTATGTATTTTTCTAATCAGTGTAATTTGAGGAGGTCATGCTTCTCTCCCTGGCAGCTTTGACTAGCGCCCGAGTTCTTTCTTTAGGTATACAACACACATCCTCCTTTCCTAAATCTTTTAGTTTAAGAATCCTTTCACTTTGAAAGTCAGTATAAAGCCAGAAATAAATCCTTCTCCCGGGCACAACGGTGAACCAAACTTTAAGCTCACTGATTTGGAAGGCTCAGCTTTCCATCAACTAGCAAGCCTTTGCTTTCAATTTCTTTCTTCCTTCACTTCCTACATACTGTATTTTATGTTATCTGCTCTTAATCTTGTTAGTTGAATTAGTTTGCACAAACTGATTTTTCTTTTCCAGGTTTTATCTGTCATATTTCTGATTCTAACTGCAAATATAGACTGTCCTAAAAAGAGAATGCCTCTACATGTGTTAGACTCCATTTCTCTTGTGTCTTTCTACTCTCTTTTGCAGATGTGCGATATTCGATATTCCCCTCAATTGTGTTAGACCAAAAAAGCCTCAGTGTGCTTGTTTTTAATATGTTGCATTTCTTCAAAATCTTTCTCTAAGGAGCTCGGTGTACATTACTAACATCATCTAATTAGTTCACACAGCACCCTTGTGAGGTTTTTTTATCCTTCTCTTAAAGCTTCAAAATTATGAAGTGACCACAAGGTCACAGTAAATTTTGAAACTTCTCAAATTGTCAAAAGGAGCTCATAAAACTTCCCATCATTCCTGTAACCGTCCTCCCACTTAAACTCCAGACTTGCCTTTTTCTTCCAGCTCCTCCCCCAGGTTAATCTTTTTCCCATTACCCTAGTGCATGTTCTCAAATTATTTAACTTTTAAATATAAATTGCTGTGATAGTAAGGACTTTACTTAATTTATAGATACAAATACCAGCTCCTAGGTCAATTATACTGCTATGGGTAAGTTATTCAAACTTTCTAAGCCTCTGTTTTCTCAAATATGAAAAACACTCTTTTCTGAGTTGTTACAAGAATTTAAAGTACTGAATATAAAGCATTTGACACATCGCCTGACATTTAGCAACTATTTAGTACCATTTGTTTTTATTATTAAAATAAATAGATTGAGGTTAGGTACATAGTTACTGTATAAAATACCCCATGGAATTTTTTATGGAATTTAAACTTTGAACTCTCCTCTGTTCCCTCTCCAATAAGCCATCATACTCTATTTATATTTCTGAGGATTTGGAAGCTACAAATAATAACTTCAAGATGGATAATCCTAGGTATTAGTGCTTCCACATTTTACCAAGATATTAAGTTTCTTCATGTATATGGAAGAATATGGCAGAAACATAAACATCTGGATTTGAATCTGCTGTTTGATTTTTGTACGTTATTTATTAAATTTCATTAAATCTTAGTTTTATCAATTATGAAATAATTAGGATAATAATACATACCTTGAAGTTGTGAAGATTACATGAGATAAAAGTTGAGGCAGTGCCCAGCATGGAGCTGGGATACAGGAGGCAATAAACTACTCTTAGTGAAAATATAAAGGGGCAGAGTATCCTTAGGAAATTTTATTGTCAGGCTCTGAAAAATTCATATTGCTATACAAGCCTGAAAGAATAACTAAGAGCACTAACCAAAAATCATTAACAGTCATTTCTGTTTTCAAGACTTCTTATATAACTCATATGTTTTTACAATGATGATCATTTAGTACACAAATTGCAATTCTCTAGAAAATCTTGAGGTCTTTAAAAGGTATGTTCTAATTTCCAAATAAATAAGTAGCCAAATGAAATGTGTATATGTTTTCATCAAAGTTTCTTTAGTCTGTTTGGTCTTCTGGAACCTAATCTGTGAAATAACATACAGTTGCTGGTGCTAAGTACAAGTTCAATAATATTGGTCCTCCTTGCTTAATTCTTTAAGATTTTATTCCTACTACATGTCTTGGTGTTTATTACAATAGTTAGTGTACTCAAGACTGTGTATTTTATATAATGTCCAATGTATACCATTTCCATTTTTACCTGCCATCTTGGAATTTCCATTTGGGTTTTAAAAACTAAAAATTTTTTTATTACTATTTGAAAATTCAGGTTTAATGTCTTACTCTGAACTTATAGTCCATGATTTTGTAATTAATATGAGGATATGGAGGACAAACATCTTTTAAACAAAAACAGAAAAAATATTCAACTTAAACCTTAGAAAAATGAATAAATGCTGTATTGTATTTTTCCTACCTTATGAAATTGCATTTATTAATTCTTCCTCTCTGTCATTTAAAATGACATATATAAACTGACCATTGTAATCAAAGTAATAATTTAAACATTATGAGCCAATTTATTCCCCTGCATGCTGTCCCAGCCATTTCTAAAAACACTCTAACCCCCCTGGACTGTATTAGCAGAATTTTTACAACCAATAAAATTTTATTAAAACAATAAATTTTTTATTTGACTAGCACCTGTCATGCATTAGAGTGACCCAATGAAGTGGTTTTGCACCATAATTATTAAAGATAAGAGAAAACTTCTCCTCAATTTAAATGTGCAAGATGTTTTTAATCACTCTCTTCACTGAAATTACTGGTAAAAATTAAACTCATCTATATTAAAGATAGGAAAATGAATTAAATAGTCTGCCTGAAGATATTCTTACAAAAACCTCATAGAAATCAGTTAGAGTTTTATTAGAGTTTTCTGTGAATTTCTGATAGCAGAAACTGGCTTATCCCCATTTAAGTCACTTTAATCTTACCATGGAATGTGAGAGAAAAATGTGTGCATCTGTTGGGGAAAATAAAATGGAACACTAATCAAAATAGAAAATCTTCCTTTCACTCTGTCCAATATTCCTTCTGACTACCTTCACTAACACCAGGTTGAAATTATAAATTACTTTCTCTTGCATTCACTTAAATTAGTGGTAAACTTCTTTATTATCACTTTCTTTTCTGGTTTAGGGGGTCTGATGACACAGTGGTTAACACCTTAGGCTGCTAACCAAAAAGTCAGCAGTTTGAATCCACTAGCTACCCTTGGAAACCTTGCGGGGCAGCTGTACCCTGTTCCATAGGTTCATTATGAATCAGAATTGACTCAATGGCAACGGGTTTGGTTTTTGGTTTTTCTGTTTTTGGAAACTCCTACAAATTAAATATAATCAGCTGTAGGTCATAGACAGACCTTCCTTAAACAAGATAATACAGTAAGAAATAGGAAGTATATAACTCTATGGTAGCAATTGAGTCCTTTTAAGACAATGGGTTGACACTTTATTATCAGTGGGTCTACTTTTACTTAGTATAAAACTTAGAAAGCCAGTGATTCTGGATCCTCTGACTTGCTAAATTCCTTACAATCACCCCAGAAAGCAAACTCCAGGATATTAGTGGAGACAGAGATGCTTCATGAGATCTCCCCTTCAGGACTGAGGCATGCATCTTCCAATTGTTGGGAGTGTTGGCTCTGGATTGCCCTGGAGCCCAGCCTCCCAGAAGGTCATGACCCCTTCCTGGGGCAGGTCACATCAAAAGACTTGTTGATGAAGAAAGTACAAATGTTGGGTCCCTTTCCTCAATTTAGGATTCTGTAGCCCACCATAGCCCAGAGCTCACCATGGATCATCTGAGACCTCTATTGAAACCCTTCACAGTTCAATTTCTCCCTCCGCCTAGTCTTGCTTCCCTTACTTATTGTGAGGTATATATCCTGAATTCATTCCCATAGAGAACTCATGCATGCAATTCTCTCTTAGTCTTCAGAGAACCTATAGATTGGATGAGGGCAACTCCATAAAAAACTGTGATGGCATCAATGGTCTGCATCCATCTTTTTACTTGCAGAATTATCTGGCATAGATCTTTGAATTGCTTGGTGGCTGATTTAGTAATTGTTGTTGTTAATTGCTGTTGAGTTTGTTCTGACTCATGGCAACATTGTGTGAATAACAGAACAAAAAGTTGCCCAGTCCTATGCCATCTTCATGATTTTTGGGATATTTGAGTCCATTGTTGTGGCTGTTATGTTAAACCGTCTTATAGGATTCCCCTCGTTTTTGATGTTCCTCTACTTTACCAAACATGATGTTGGTTTCCAGAAGTTGGTCTTTCCCGATGTCAAAAAGATATTAGACTATGGAAATTGCATTGACTCATGTTCAAATTGTTATTTTATCCAGTCATCAAAACCAGGCCAGACCCTTGCAGTGTGGTTTACTCCTGCTATCCCAGCCTGCTAGTATTTGTCTCATTCTTTGAAATTTTGTGCCCTACAAACAAAATAATATTCTCATCACTAATCTAAAAGTTAATTGGAATTAACTTATTCCATTCCAAAGAAATGTGATCCAACAGAATGCAGAAATTATCAAACAATATCATAAATATCACACATAAGTAAAATTTTGCTGAAGATCATTCAAAAGTGGTTGCAGCAATACACTGACAGGGAACCACTAGAAATCCAAGCTGGATCCAGAAGAGGATGTGGAAAGAGGGATATCGTGGCTGACGTCAGATGGACCCAGCTGAAAGCAGAGAACACCAGAAAAATGTTTATTTGTGTTTCATTGACTATGCAAAGGAATTCCACTGTGTGGATTGTAAAAAAATATGGACAGCATTGTGAAGAATGGGAATACCAGAACACTTAACTGTGCTCATGAAGAACCTGCATATAGATCAAGAGGCAGTTGTTCAAACAGAACAAGGGGATACTGCATGGTTTAATGTTAGGAAAAGTGTGTGTCAGGATTGTATCATTTCACCATACTTATTCAATCTGTATGCTGAGCAAATAATCCAAGAAGCTGAACTATATGAAGAAGAACAGGGCATCAGGATTTCAGGAAGACTCATCAAAAACCTGCATTATGCAGATGACACAACCTTGCTGCTGAAAGTGAAGAAGACTTGAAGCACTTACTGATGAAGAGCAAAGACTACAGCCTTCAGTATGTGTTATACTTCAACATAAAGAAAACAAAAACCCTGACAACTGGACCAATAAGCAACATCATGATAAACAGAAAAAAGATTGAAATTGTCAAGGATTTTATTTTACTTGGATCCACAATCAATGCCCATGGAAGTTGCAATCAAGAAATCAAATGAGGCGTTGCATTGAGCAAATCTGCTACAAAAGAACTCTTTAAAGTGTTAAAAAGCAAAGATGTTCCTTTAAGGATTAAGGTGCACCTGACCCAAGCCATGGTGTTTTCAATTGCCTCGTATGCGTGTGAAAGATGGACAATGAATAAGGAAGACCAAAAAAGAATTGATGCCTTTGAATTATGGTGTTGGCAAAGAATATTGAATATACGTTGGACTGCCAGAATAACAAACAAATTTGTTTTGGAAGAAGTACGGTCAGAATGCTCCTTAGAAGCAAGGATGGGGAGACTTCATCTCACATACTTTGGACAATGTTATCAGGAGGGATGATTCCTGGAGAAGGACATCATGCTTGCTAGAGTAAAGGGTCAGCCTAAAAGAGGAATATCCTTAAGAAGATGGTTTGACACAGTGGCTACAACAATGGGATCAAGCATAAAAATAACTGTGAGGATGGCGCAGGACTGAGCAGTGTTTAGTTCAGTTGTATACAAGGTTGCTATGAGTTGAAATCACCTAGACACCACCTAACACACACGCAGTCTAAATGTTCATGTGAATTAACTCATTTGTTCATATTAGCTTGATGCTATTTTTATCCTCATTTAACAGAAGGGGACACTAAAAAGCAGATTAATTTACTCAATATCCCCCAGCTAGTAAGCGGAGGAGTGGGAATTTAAACCCCTGGTGCCTTATCATGCATGATTCAGGGAGGGAAAAGGAGAAAAGGGAGTTTTCAGAAAGATTACTAAGAGAGAAACTAAGGAAATTTAATTATGTAAAATTTATTCAAGGAAGAACATGCAGAACACTTCTATGGAGGATATGTTTGGAAAGAATTTTAGTGGGAAAGCATCCGGCTAAGGCTTCTGTTTTTTCACTCTAAGACAACAGTCAAAAACTAAACTGCTCAGGGAAAAAAACTTACAAGATAACCAGGGGTTTAAGGAGAATAAGCTTTAATTTTTTCCATAGCCATTATATCAGAAATTGATTTCACCTATGGTCATTTAATAAATTTTGTTATTGTGAGCTTGAAATTTTTCAGGCCCATGAGGGCTCCTCTTTGCATAGGACAAAGATGAACCATTTGAGTCTTTTATTTGTTTGCTTTAATTACTTTAATGGTGGTCCATACACATTTTAGAGTTGGAGAAGTCAGGGCTGTTCTAAGTTAAATAGCTCATTTGGAATTTTTTTTTCTTTAAATACAAGCACCAGTATGTACATTCTCTTGATGAGAGAAAGCATGTGGATAACCATTCTGCCTGGAGAGAGGACTACCAAGAAACTGAATACATAAAGAAAACATTTAGTAATGGAATATCTTCAGAAAAAATAAATAAAATTCACAGATTATGATTGAGTTAGATCTTCCAATTTTGTATGAGTGGCATAAATGGATATACTTTGTTATAAAAATATGGGTATATGATTGGCCTAGCTTAAGGGAAACTAGTTAGAATTTTGTGAAGCATAAATACAAAAGAAATATAAATTACTTCTACTCATATAAAATCTTCCATCTTGCCGTTTCTTCTACTTTCTTACTTTAGTGATTACACTAAGAATTTTCCTTTTTATCTGAAAGTGATAATTCAATGTCCTATAAGTGATTGTTTCTAAAAATCAAATATACATAAGTAAGTTAATAATAAATATCAGAACAAACCACATTTGCAGTAAAAGATGAATAACACAGTAACTTCTGCTTTTAAATTCACTTATTTCTTTTAAAATGTAGAGAATTGCACAAAGGTGCAATTCAAAACACAAATAATTTACCCTTAATAATTTGAATATTCTTCTGAAGCAAAAGATTTTAAAATAAACCAGTCTTAAATGCTGCAGCTGGATAGTTGGACTTCTACCAAATTGTCAGCTTTCATTAATAAGTGTGTCATCACTTTCTGTTTATTATGGTAATAATCTCCTTTAAATATACCATAGAGTAACGCGGCCAATTTTTTTTTTTTGACACATGAAAATGCCTCACTATCCATCTCTTTCTTCCTCTCCCAACTGTGTTTTATTCCATGCTATGTCTTTGATCTTGTCTCACTTTTGTCACCACAGTATTCTCACACCCACATTCTCTTTCTGCAACAGTTCAAAATACATTAAAAAAAAATTTATTGAAGGCAGGGCCAAGATGACCGAGTAGTCAAACACTTCCTGTGGTCCCTCTTACAACAAAGAACCAAAAAAAACAAGTGAATCGATTATATATTACAATCTAGGAGCCCTGAACATCAAAGGTAAAGTTGAGGAATCAGATTGAGTGGCAGGAGGAGGGAGAGATGGTTTGGAAGCTGCGAGGAGTTGCCAGACCTGACATGGCATGAGCCAGAGCCCTTCAGGCTGGATAGGCTTGTAAACACGATGAAGCAAGCAGTGGTGCTTGGGAGGAGTTTTCCAAATCAGGAGAGACCCAGCTGGCAGAGAGTCTACTCGGGCATCTAGAACCAGTGAAAAGCAGCATTCAGTCAGCAAAAGATAAGTACTTGCATCTGACCTGCACGGATCAAAAAACACCCCTTTTGGGAAAAACCTCTCTCCTATTTACCTGCCCCTTCCCCACTCTGCATCGGGGTTCAGCAATTGTGAGTCCCCTGGGCTGAAAGTAGGACCCATTACATGCACTGAGCCATTCTCTGGGACTTGGAGAGGGAACAAATTAACAAACAGGGAAAAAATAATATGCTGGCTCCCCTAAGCCAGGAACTCAGGGTAGTCACAGCTCCTTTGCCTAGACTCAGGCATAAGGGGTCCACAGACTTTGAATGCCTTTCACCCCTGCATAGACCTGTGTGGGCCCATTTTAACAGCATAGGCCCTCATTACCACAGTATAATAGGGTATATACCTGAATTCAAACTTCAACTGTTTCAGCTCTATGATGAAGTGAGAGGTTTGTGACATTTGACACTACTCTGCTGATTAAGCAGGGTCCTCACATACCCACATCAGGGGCCTGATTATTGGTGACTCCACCCACGTCACCTCGCCACTCGCAACAGCAGTCCAAGAATAAATGGTGCCCCTCAGTCCTTACAGGCAACAGCACTAGGTGCTCATAGTCAGGCTGCAAAACCCACCCACATATGCCCTCTAGGGAACAGGGACATGCTTTCCTTTCAGTCACTCAAGGGCAATTGTTAGCCACCTGCCTTCCTGACTGTGTGACTCCCTACTGCATCCAGATACCTGTGCCTACACCAATCAGTCTAGGACCGTAGGTGAGAGCCTGCACCACACACTTGGTGACCAACTACCTGGACACCTGAGCTGAATTCATACAAGAAAAGTAAACAGACTCCTGGGCCCACATACCTACTAACAGATTTAACCACCTGGTGATAGGAGATTAGAGCTTCAAAAATGCCAATTATCAAACTAGATAATACGAGCAGCCTATTTGGGCATATCAAACAAAACAAAACAAGAAGCTAGGTAACAGTAAGCAAACATAAAATGAATAAATATGATAAGTTATTGATGGCTCAGAGACAACAGTCAATATCAAATCACATAAAGAGGCAGATCATGATGGCTTCAGCAAGCCCCCAAAATAAAGAACCAAGAAATTTTCCAGAGGAAGAGATTTTCTTGGAATTACCAGAGGTAGAATACAGAAGATTAATAAGAGATCAGGAAGGAGATTATGCAAAACACAGAACATTTTAAGGAACACACAGAAAAAGCAATAGAGGATCTTAAGAAGTTATTCAAGAGCATAATGACAAATTTAGTAGGCGGCAAGAATCCATAGACAAACAGCAAGAAGAAATTCAGAAGATTAACAGTAAATTTTCAGAATTAGACAACTCAATAGAAAGTCATAGGAGTAGAATTGAGGCAATAGAAGTCAGAACAAGTAAGATTGAAGATAAAGTATTCGACACCAACTTATTGAGGAAAAATCAGATAAAAAAATTTAAAAAACTGAAGAAACCTTAATAATTATTTGGGACTTTGCCAAGAGGAATAAGTTACAAGTGATTGGACTACTAGAACAGGAGGAGGATAACAGAAAATACAGGGAGAATTGTTGAAGATTTGTTGGCAGAAAACTTCCCTGATATTATGAATGATGAGAACACATCTATCCAAGATGCTCATCAAACCCCGCATAAGGTAGATCCCAAAAGAAAGTCACCAAACACATATATAATCAAACTTGTCAAAACCAAAATAGAGAATTTTAAGAGAAGCTAGGGATAAAAGAAAAGTCATCTGCAAAGGAGAGTCAATAAGACTAAGCTCAGACTACTCAGTAGAAACCATGCAGGCAAGAAGGCAATGAGATGACATATATAAAGCCTTGAAGGAAAAAAATTGCCAGCCAAGAATTATATACCCAGCAAAACTGTCTCTTAAATATGATGGCAAAATTAGGGCATTTCCAGATAAACAGAAGTGTAGGGAATTAGCAAAACTCAAACCAAAATTACAAGAAATACTAAACGGAGTCCCCCTGTTAGAAAATCAGTTACATCAGTTAACAGCTCAAGACAGAACACAAGACAGAGCAACAAGATATCAACTCAGATAGGGACGTTACAAAATAATAAATCAAACAAAAACACTGAGAATAGGGCAACAGAGATGTCAATATGTAAAAGTTAACAATATTAAAACAAAAAAGAGGGACTAAAAAGTGTAGACAGAGATTTTTCATATGGAGAGGAAGTCAAGGCAATATAAAGAAATAAAAGACTGGTTTAAACTTAGAAAAACAAGGGTAAATATTAACATTACCACAAAGGAAACTAACAATCTTACACATTAAAATAAAAAACAAGAAAAATATAAAGACTCAGCAAATACAAAACCAACAACAAGGAAAAAGATGAAAAGAAAATATATACAGAAAAATGACTCAGCACAGAAAATTAAGTGGAAGAGGAAACTGTCAATAACACACAAAAAAGACATCAAAATGACACCACTAAACACATATCTATCAATAATTATGCTGAATGTAAATGGAATAAATGCACCAGTAAAGAGACAGAGAGTGGCAGAATGGATTAAAAAACATGATCCATCTATATGCTGCCTACAAGAGACACACCTTAGACTTAAAGAAACAAAGAAACTAAAACTCAGAGGATGGGAAAAAAATATATCAAGCAAACAACACTCAGAAAAGAGTAGAACTGGCAATATTAATCTATCACAAAATAGATTTTAAAGTAAATCCACCACAAAGGATAAGGAAGGACACCACATAATGATTAAAGTTTCAATGCACCAGAAGGACATATCTATAATAAATATTTACACAACCAACCACAGGGCTCAAACATATATAAAACAAACTCTAAAAGAGAGATAGATAGCTCCTCAATAATAGTAGGAGACTTCAACACACCACTTTCGGTGAAGGACAGAAGATACAGAAAGAAGCTCAATAAAGACACAGAAAACCTAAATGCCACAATCAATGAACTTGATCTCGTGGACATATACCAAACACTCTACCCAACAGCAGCCAAGTATACTTTCTTTTCCAATGCAAATGGAACATTTTCCAGAATAGACTACATATTGGGCCATAAAGCAAGCCTTAACAGAATCCAAAGCACTGAAATATTACAAAGCATATTTTCTGTCCATAAAGCCATAAAAATAGAAATCAATAACAGAAAAATCAAGGAAAAAAAATCAAACACATGGAAAATGAACAACACCTTGCTCAAAAACTACTGGGTTATAGAAGAAATTAAGGATGGAATAAAGAAATTCATAGAATCAAACGAGACTAAAAACACATCCTACCAGAACCTTTGGGACACAGCAAAAGCAGTGTTCAGAGGGCAATTTATATCAATAAATGCACACATCCGTAAAGAAGAAAAGGCCATAATCAAAACATTTACCCTACAACTGGAACAAGTAGAAACAGAGTAGCAAAAGAAGTCCTCGGGTGCCAGAAGAAAGGAAATAACAAGAATTAGAGCAGAATTAAATGAAACAGAGAATAGAAAAACAATTGAAAGAGTTAACAAGACGAAAAGCTGGTTCTTTGAAAAGATCAACAGAATGGATAAACCCTGGCCACACTCACAAAAGAAAAACAGAAGAGGAAGCAAATAATCTAAATAAGTAATGAGATAGGCAATATCACAACAGAGACAACTGAAACTAAAAGAATCATAACAGAATACTAAGAAAAATTGTACTCTAACAAATTTGAAAACCTAAAGGAAATGGACTAATTTCTAGAAACTCACTACCTGCCTAAACTAACACAGAGTTAGAACAACTAAATGAACCTATAACAAAAGAAGGGATTGAAAAGGTAACTAAAAAACTCCAAACAGAAAAAAAAAAAGCCCTGGCCTTGACAGTTTCACTGGAGAATTCTACAAATATTTCAGAGAATAATTAACACCACTTCTACTAAAGGTATTTCAGAACATAGAAAAGGATGGAATACTCCCAAACTCATTCTTTGAAGCCAGCATAACCCTGACACCAAAAGCAGGTAGAGACCACAAAAAAAGAAAATTACAGACCAATATCCCTCATGAATATAGACCCCAAAATCCTCAACAAAATTCTAGCCAATAGAATTCAACAACACATCAAACAAATAATTCACCATGATTATTGGGATTTATACCAGGTATGCAGGTATGGTTTAACATCAGAAAAACAATAAATGTCACCCATCACGTAAATAAAATAAAAGATAAGAACCACATGATCTTATTGATCGATGAATAAAACTCATTTGACAAAGTCTAACACCAATTCATGATAAAGACTCTCAGAAAAGTAGGAATAGAAGGAAAATTCCTCAGCATAATTGAGGGCATTTATACAAAGCCAACAGCCAACATCATCCTAAATGCAGAGAGTTTGAAAGCACTCCCCTTGCGAACGGGAACCAGACAAGGATGCCCTTTATCACCACTCTTATTCAACATTGTGCTGAAGGTCCTTGCCAGAGCAATTATGCTACTAAAAGAAATAAAGGGCAACTAAATTGGTAGAGAAGTCAAAGTATTTCTATTTGCAGATGATATAACCTTATACACAGAAAACCCCAAAGAATCCACAAGAAAACTACTGGAACTAATAGAAGATTTCAGCAAAGTATCAGGATACAAGTTCAATATACAAAAATCAGTTGGATTCCTCTACACCAACAAAGATAGCTTCGAAGAGGAAATCACCAAATCAATAGCATTTACAATAGCCCCCAAGAAGATAAAATACTTAGGAATAAATCTAACCAGAGACGTAAAAGACCTATACAAAGAAAACTACAAGACCCTACTGCAAGAAACCAAAAGAGACCTGCATAAGTGAAAAAACATACCTTGCTCATGGATAGGATGACTCAACATTGTGAAAATATCAGTTTTACCCAAAGCGATTTACAGATACAGTGCAATCCTGATCCAAATTCCACCAGCATTTTTTAATGAGATGGAGAAACAAATTACCAACTTCATATGGAAAGGGAAGACACCCAGGATAAGTAAAGCATTACTGAAAAAGAACAATGTGGGAGGCCCCACGCTACCTGATTTTAGAACCTATTATACCACCACCATAGTCAAAACCGCCTGATACTGGCACAAAAACAGATACGTAGACCAATGGAACAGAATTGAGATTCCAGACGTAAATTCATTCACCTATGAGCAGCTGATATTTAACAAGGACCAAAGTCCATTAATTGGGGAAAAGACAGTCTCTTTAACAAATGGTGCTGGCATAACTGGACATCCATGTGTAAAAAACTGAAACAAGACCCATACCTCATACCATGAACAAAAACTAATTCCAAATGGATCAAAGACCTAAATTTAAAATAAACAATGATAAAGATCATGAAAGAAAAAACAGGGACAACGCTAGGAGCCCTAACACATGGCATAAACAAAATAACAACTGCAATTAACAATGCACAAGCACCAGAAGAGAGACTAGATAACTGGGAGCTCCTAAAAATCGAATACTTGTGCTCATCAAAAGACTTCACCAAAAGAGTAAAAAGACAACCTACAAACTGGGAAAAAAATTTTGGCTATGAGAAATCCGATCAGTGTCTAATCTCTAAAATCTACAAGATATTGCAAAACCTCAAGAACAAAAAGACAACCCAATTAAAAAATGGGCAAAGGATATGAACAGGCACTTTGCCAAAAAAGACATTCAGGCTGATAGCAGACACATAACAAAATGCTCATTATCATTAACCATTAGAGAAATGCAAATCAAAACTACAATGAGATACCATCTCACCCCAACAAAGCTAGGGTTAATCCAAAAAGCACAAAATAATAAATGTTGGAGAGGTTGTGGAGAGACTGGAACACTTATACACTGTTGGTGTGTATGTAAAATGCTGCAACCACTTTAGAAATCAGTTTGGTGCTTCCTTAAAAAGGTAAAAATACAAGTATCATATTATCCAGCAATTCCATTCCTTGGCACATATCCTCGAGATATAAGTGCCATTACATGAGTAGATGCATGCACACAAATGTTCATTGCAGCACTGTTCACAATAGCAAAAAGACAGAAACAACATAGGTGCCCATCAAGGGACGAATGGAATAACAAATTGTGGTATATTCACACAATGGAATACTATGCAACAATAAAGAACAACAATGAAGCTGTGAAACATCTTATAACATGGAGGAATCTGGAAGACATTATGCTGACTGAGTTCAGTCAGTAGCAAAAGGACAAATATTGTATAAAACCACTATTATAAGAGCTCAAGAAAAGGTTTAAACACAGAATAAAACATTCTTTGATGGTTATGAGGGTGGAAAGGAAGGGAAGGTGTTATTCACTAACTAGATAGTAGACATGAATTATCTTAGGTTAAGGGAAGGACAATACACACTACAGGGGAAGTCAGCACAACCGGACTAAACCAAAGCTAAGAAGTTTCCTGAATACAACCAAACACTTTGAGGGACAGTGTAGCAAGGGCAGGGATCTGGGGACCATGGTTTCAGGGGACCCCTAGCTCAATTGGCATAACAAAGTTCATTAAGAAAATGTTCTTCATCTACTTTGGTGAGTGGCTTCTGGGGTCTTAAAAGCTAGTGAGCGGTCATCTACGATGCATCAATTGGTCCCAACCCACCTGGGGCAAAGGAGAGTGAATAACACCAAAGACACAAGGAAAGTATTAGCCCAAGAGACAGAAACGGCCACATAAACCAGAGATTTCATCAGCATGAGACTAGAAGAACTAGATGGTGCCTGGCTACTATCAGTGACCTCCCTGAGAGGGAACACAACAGAGAGTCTCTGATGGAGTGGGAGAAAAGTAGGGTGCAGAACTCAAATTCTAGTAAAAAGATCAGACTTAATGGTTTGACTGACACTGGAGGCACCCTGGAAGACATGGCCCTTGGACTCTCTGTCAACCCAGAACTAAAACCATTCCTGAGGCCAACACTTCAAAGACTAGACTGGACTATGGGATATAAAATAATACTCGTGAAGAGTGTGCTTCTTAGCCAAAGTAGATACATGAGATTAAATGGGCTTCTCCTGTCCAGAGGTAAGATGAGAAGACAGAGAAGGTCAGGAGCTGGTTGAATGGACATGGGACATCTGGGGAGGAAAGGAGGAGTGTGCTGTCACAGTATAGGGAGAGCAACTAGGGTCACGTAACAATGTTTGTATAAATTTTTGTATGAGAGAGTAACTTGAATTGTAAACTTTCACTGAAACTACTATAATTAAAAAATTATTATATCTGGATTCTATCATATTTATTTCCATAAGTCTTTTTATTAGTTGTATATTGCTTTTCAACTTGAACTACTCGTCTTCCATCATTTCTACTACAGCACGGTTTCCTGTATTTCCTTACCTTCTTCCTCTTCAAATTTAGCTTGATTACTTTACTGCTTAGTTTTGTATGTTCTTCTTTCCAACTTTCACACCATACTTTCTTTCTTAGTGTCCTAAACCAATCTCCTCATTCAAATTCCTCAAGAATCATTAATGCATACTTCAGAGAGAGAAATAATGGAAAACTAATGACTCTCAAAATTTAGGAAAATTTTTCATCATATCATTAAAATGAGCATTCCCTAAACACCCTCTCTATTGAAAACAGGGCATATGGTCAAAATAAATGCTGTCAAAATTTGGGGAATTGGGTGGTATGTGGTATTCACTTCTAAAATAGAGTAATTCGATTTAGTGTTAACATAGTTTATCTTTAAAGTGTTAATACAAGCTATGAGTTCTACATATTGAGTTCTTCTTCTCCTCCTCTTTCTTCTCCTTCTCTTCTTTTTGTCTTAAGTATATATACCAAATCCTATATTTGGGAGATATTCGGCTGGAGATATCACTGTTATCAGCTATTAGATTTTTTTTTTTTTTTTCACATATAAAATTAACAGACTAGGGGCATCCCTGGTCTCACTGGCACAAGGTTTCAATTGACTAGACATTAGTAGGAATCAGCATAGGCCTATGTTATCAAAACTTGAAAATTAACATAGAATTTAATTAATGCTGGTTGAGCTGAAATATTTTGAAACATATTTTAGAAATGTGCTATTGTTTATCTAATAAGGATGTTTTTATAAGGTGATCGTGTAATAGTAATGCTAACGTCACTATTCACATAGGATGAGCTGTACTGTTTAACACTTGCGGAGTTTTTATTTTTTCATTTTTTTCTCCTTTATCTAAAGCCCATATGAATTTCTAATCGCCTTTTTTGATTTACAAACCTGATAAAACTAGAACAGTATTCTTATTCTGGATTTTCTTTTCTTAAGCTAAAAGCTTAATTTATGTAGCTTATTGCAAACTTGTATCCTAAGGCCATCATCGCTTGAATGCTTTTATCAAATATGGGAAATTTCCATTAGGAAAGAACAAAATTCCAAACAGTTAAATGTTTTCAATATGAAAATTTATACGTCTTTCTTTTATACTAAACAATATCTACCTTTTTAATATATTCAGTTGTAGTATATCTAACTAGTTAAATGTATGTATTTATTCACATACTTAATATTATGTTTTTGATGAAGGAAATGATGCCATTTAAGAATATTATATGCATTCCACTGAAAATATTAGAATATGCATTCAAACTAAATATATTCTCAGCTGAGATCATTCAAATCAACAGAATCCCATAATGTTAATTTAAAATAGGTAGAAAATGAGAGTTTAGAGTATTTACTATCTTTGCGGAAGTTTACTAAGATGGTATTACATGAATTAACCATTACAATTCATACAATAACTCCACAAATTAGCTACTATTATTATCCTTGTTTAATAGCTGAGGAAATTGAGGCAAAAAAGGTAGATTTGAGAAAAGTTACTGGGTTATACAGTAATCAAATTACACGTATGTAAATTATATATATATATATATATATATAAAATGGATGTCAGAAGTCGTTCTAAAATTTTCTCTTGAATATAGAGTAGCTAAAGTGAAAGGAAGAAATAATGAAGTAAAAGAGCCGAACAGAAGATTTCAAAGGGCGACTCAAGAAGAAAAAGTAAAGTATTATAGTGAAATGTGCAAAGATCTAGAGATAGAAAGCAAAAAGGGAAGAACACATTTGTCATTTCTCAGGATGAAAGAACTGAAGGAAAAATTCAAGCCTCGAGTTGCAATATTGAAGGATTCCATGGAGAAAACATTAAACAACACTGGAAGCATCAAAAGAAGATGTAAGGAATATGTAAAGAGTCACTGTACCAAAACGAATTGGTCAACATTCAACCATTTTGAGAGGCAACATATGATCAATAATTGATGGTAATGAAGGAAGAAGACTAAGCTGCACTGAAGGCACTTGTGAAAAACAAGGCTCCAGGAATTGATGGAATACCAGTTGAGATGTTTCAACAAATACATGTAGTGCTGGAGGTACTCCCTTGTCTATACCAAGAAATTTGGAGTAGCTACCTGGTAAACTGACTGGAGGTGATCCATATTTGTAGCCATTCCAAAGAAAGGTAATCCAACAGAATGTGAAAATTACCAAACAATATCGTTAACATCACATACAAGTAAAATTTTGCTGAAGATCGTTCAAAAACGGGTGCAGCAGTACATTAGCAGGGAACTGCCACAAATTCAAGCCAAGTTCAGAAGAAGACTTGGAACTAGATCAGATGGATCATGACTGAAAGCAGGGAATACCAGAAAGATGTTTACTTGTGTTTTATTGACCATGCAAAGGCATTAGACTGTGTGGATCAGAACAGATTATGGATAACATTGTAAAGAAATGGAATTCCAGAATACTTAATTGTGCTCATGAGGAACCTGTACATTGACCAAGAGGCAGTTGTTCGAACAGAACAAGGGGATATTGAGTGTTTTAAAATCAAGAAAGGTGTGCATCAGGGTTGCATCCTTTCACCATACTTATTCAATCTGTATGCTGAGCTAATAATCCGAGAAGCTGGACTATACGAAGAAGAACAGGGCATCAGGATTGGAGGAAGATTCATTAATAACCTGCAATATGCAGATGATACAACCTTGCTTGCTGAAAGTGAAGAGGTCTTGAAGCACCTACTGATGAAGATCAAAAATTAAAGCCTTTAGTATGGATTACGCCTCAACATAAAGAAAACAAAAATCCTCACAACTGGACCAGTAAGCAACATCATGATAAACAGAGAAAAGATTGAAATTGTCAAGGATTTTATTTCACTTGGATCCACAATCAACAGCCATGGAAGAAGCAGTCAAGAAATAAAATGAAGCATTGCATTGGGTAAACCTACTGCAAAAGACCCATTTAAAGTGTTAAAAAGCAAAGATGTCACTTTAAGGACTAAGGTGCCCCCAGCCCAAGCCATGGTGTTTTCAATCACCTCATAAGCATGGTAAATATGGACAATGAATAAAGAAGACGGAAGAAGAAACCTTTGAATTATTGTGTTCATGAATAATATTTAATATAGCATGGACTGCCAGAAGAACAAACTAATCTGTCTTGGAAGAAGTATGGTCAGAATGATTTTTAGAAGCAAAGACGGGGAGACTACATCTCGTATATTTTGGACATGTTATCAGGCGGGACCAGTCCCTAGAGAAGAACATCATGCTAGGTAAAGTAGAGGGTCAGCAAAAAAGAGGAAGACCCTCAAGGAGATGGATTGACACAATGACTGCAAAAATAGGCTCAAGCATAAGAACAATTGTAGGATGGTGCAGGACAGGGTAGTGTTTCTTTCTATTTTATGTAGGGTCATTTGAGTCGGAACTGATTTGAGGGCACCTAACAACAATATATACTCACACACACTCATATATGTATAATTTGATTTAAGAAGCATCATAAGAAACTGATTAGGATGATTAGTGATTAAGAATATAAGTAAAATTCTAGCTCTTTCACTTATATATCTAAATCCTTTGCCGTCTAGTTGACTTTGACTCATAGTGACCCTGTGAGACAGAGTATATCTGCCTCATAATTTCTCCAAGGAGTGGCTAGTGGATTTGAACTACTGATGTTTGGGTTAGCAGCCCAGCTATTAACCAATGTGCACAAGGGCTCATATATACATATATCTATCCACCAACCATCTGTCTGTTTGTCATACTGTGGTAGCATGCATGTTGCTGTGATGCTGGAAGCTAAGCCACCAGTATTTCAAATAGCAGCGTCATCCATAGTGGACAGGTTTCAGGGGATCTTCCAGACTGAGACAGACCAGGAAGAAGGACTTGATGATCTACTTCCAAAAAAAATGAAATGGAATGCATAAAGATCAATATCCTAGGCATTAATGAGCTGAAATAGACTGGTATTGGCTATTTTAAATCTATCATATGATCTACTATGGTGAGAATGACAAATTAAAGAGGAATGGCATCCCATTCATTGTCAAAAAGAACATTTCAAGATCTATTCTGCAGTATAATGACGTCAGTGATAAGATAACATCTATATGCCTGCAAGGAAAACCAGCTATTATGACTATTATTCAAATTTATGCAACAACCATTAAGGCCAAAGATGAAGAAATTGAAGATTTTTATCAACTTCTGCAAACTGAAATGGATCAAACATGCAATCAAGATGCATTGATAATTACTGGTGACTGGATTGTTAAAGTTGAAAACAGAGAATAAAGATCAGTAGTTGGAAAATATGGCCTTGGTGATAGAAATAATGCTAGATATCGCATGGTAAAATTTTGCTAGCGCAACAATTTATTTGTTGCAAATACCTTTTTTCAGCAACATAAATGGTGACTATACGTGTGGACCTCATCAAATAGAATAGATATTTCGTTCTGTTCATTCTGTGCATAGCATTGCTATGAGTCAGAACTGACTCAGTGGCACCTAACAGCAACAAAAATATATATGTATATGTGTATATGTATATACATGTATATGAATATACATATATATAATCTTTTTTCCAGATATTTTCACCTTTCATTTTAGTGCTCCCTTTATTACTGTGGTTCTGTTGTATTTGCAAGGAATTTAGACCTTTTTTTTAAAAGAAGGATTTGCCTGTAGTTGTCCTATATAATTTTGAATGTCATACTCCAAGTACTGAATGTAAGGAGGCTTACACATATGCAGGTCATGTAAGCAAATTGATCAATTTAAGGTACTGTAATGAAGACTGTTCAAAGAAAAGATGTCCAAATCAGAGTCCCATTTACACAAGCAAAGAGGAAGAAAGCCTCATTGTATAATTCATGATTCTCAATTGACCAGATGCCAGAACAATTCTCTTTATAACTGGTCTTGTTATAACAACCAGAGAACTTGAGAAATCATTTCAGTAATGAATGGATAGCAGTATTTGGGGCTAAGCACTGTTCCAGGTACTGGGTAAAAATAGATGAATAAGACAAAATTATTTCACAAAAGAGGCTCGTTGTCGAGTGGTGTATACACACACTTAAACACAAAATTACATTGCCTTATAAACATTTTCTACACAAGAAGAATGTATCCGTGCTATGAAAATACACATTATCTGTATGAGTTGAATGGTTTCTTCTGGAATGTTTTATTCTTTCCTTCAACAAATATTGAATACCTACTTATATGACATGTGCTATCTTTGTTTGTTGGGGTACAAAGATAAACAGAGCAGATTTCCTGCACTTGAATAGCTCATGGTCCAAAAAGTAGAGAAACAAGTGAAAAATTATATAGAAAATGCAATGAGTGATATAACGGAAGTTTACAAGAGACTTGGGGGGACAGATGTGAATATTGAAATAGAAGTTTGCCAAAATAAATTGAGGAGTGATAGAAGGCAAAACAAGTCTCAAGAGAATACAATACACAAGAAATGTTTCCAATCAAACTGGAAGCATAGGCAAAGCCAGATCAGGAAGGCAGTGAAATTATTATTAGAAATTTGGACTGTTGCTTTAAGACATTAATATTTTTTATGCCATTAGTTTTAAAACTTTCTTTTGCATAAGAAACAAAGATTCTGATTCTTTGGGTTTGGGTTATAACCTTGAGAAAATTTTCTTAGTGGCAGGATGAACTGAAACTAGATTATTACAGAAGTCAAAATGAGAAATGATGGAAACCTGAGGCATGACAATAGGCAGAAGGATCAAATTCATGGAGTTATTTGAAATAATCAGAAGGCAAAATTTTAGCATCTGTTATGTAGGCAGGTATAGAAGAGGAGAAATAAAAACGAAAACTTTATTCTTCCATCACTTCTCCACCAAACTACATATAATCACGGTGATAGAGGTGTTTTCCTACCGATTTACATGAAGAGACCAATAATCTAAGGTTAAATCACATTTTCTGACCTACTGTGTGACCCATGTTAGAGATTCTTTTATGTGAAAAAAAAAAGGCTTTGTGGATTCTGATGAATTTTATTGAACTGTTGCCTTGTATAGGAGAAGAAAAAATTGTCTTTTCCTTGAGGTTGGACAAAAAATTTTGAAACGTGTGTGTAATAGTTTTGCCACATATTAACAATACAAACATTGCTAGCTGACTGCTAAATTTGGAGTACACCTCCCAATGTGATTATGTTCCACTAGGCTAAAACCATGATTGGATAATATTATGAGCAATGTCACTCATAGAGATTAGATATTTTTAAAAAATATTTTACTGTAATTTAAATGAAGGTTTACAGAACAGATTCTCATTAAAGAGTTAGTACACATACTGTTTTATGACATTGGTTAAAACCCCCCCGACATGTCAACACTAACCCTTCATGACTCTGGGTTCCCTATTACCAGCTTTCCTGTCCCCTCCTGCCTTCTGGTTCTAGTTCCTGGGCTGTTGTGCACCATTAATCTTGTTTTGTTTTATGGCGTTGTCTAATCTTTGAACGGTGAACCTCAGGAGTGACTTCACTACTGAGATAAAATGGTGTCCGGCGGGCATACTCTTTGGGTTTCTCCAGTCTCTGTCAGGTCAGTAAGTCTAGTCTTTCTTCCTGAGTTAGAATTTTGTTCTACATTTTTCTCCAGCTCTATCCGGGACCCTCTGTTGTGATCACTGTCAGAGCAGTCAGTGGTGGTAGCCGGGCACCATCTAGTTGTACTGGAATCAGTATGGTGGAGGCCATGGTAGTTGCGGTCCATTAGTCCTTTAGACTAATCTTTCCCTTGTATCTTGCTTTCTTCTTTCTCCCATGCTCTTGAAGGGGTGAGACCAGTAGAGTATCTTAGATGGCTGCTCACAGGTTTTAAGATCCCAGACGCTACTCACCAAGGTAGAAAGTAGAACATTTTCTTTATAAATTATGTTACGCCAATTGAGCTAGATGTTCCCTGAGACCATGGTTCCCACAGCCCTCAGCCTAGCAATTCAGCCCCTCAGGGAGTTTGGATGTGTCTATGGAGCTTCCATGACCTTTCTTTGTACAAGTTGTGCTGGCTTCCCTAGTATTGTGTACTGTCTTACCCTTCACCGAAGTTACCACTTACCTATTGTCTATTTAGTATTTCTCCCTCCCACCCCTCCCATCCCTCATAACCAACAAAGATTGTATCTTTTTGTGTGTAAAACTTTTCACGAGTTTTTACAGTAGTGGTCTCATACAATATTTGTATTTTTGTGATTGACTTATTTCACTCAGCATAATACCCTCCAGTTTCATCCATGTTATGAGATGCTTCACAGATTCATCATTGTTCTTTATCGTTGCATAATACTCCATTTTGTGTATGTACCATAGTTTATCCATTCATCTGTTGATGGGCATCTAAGTTGTTTCCATCTTTTAGCTATTGTGAACAATGCTGCAATGAACATGGATGTGCATATGTCTATTTGTGTGATAGCTCTTATTTCTATAGGATATATTCTTAGGAGTGGGATTGCTGGATCATTTGATATTTCTATTTCCAGCTTCCTAAGGAAGCGCCATATCATCTTCCAAAATTGTTGTATCATTTTGCATTCCTACCAGTGGTGCATAAGAGTTCCGATCTCCCCGCCCTCTCCAACATTTGTTATTTCCAGTTTTTTTGATTCGTGCCAGTAATGCCATGGTGAAATGGTATCTCATTGTGGTTTTGATTTATATTTCTCTAATGGCTAGTGATTGTGAGCATTTCCTCATGTGTCTGTTGGCCATTTGAAAGTCTTCTTTGGTGAAGTGTCTGTTCATTTCCTTTGCCCATGTTTTGATTGGATTACTTGTCTTTATGCTGTAGAGGTGTTGGATTTTGCTGTAGATTTCAAGATTAGACCTTTGTCTGACTTGCAATGTCCAAAAATTTTTTCCCAATCTCTAGATTCTCTTTTTACTCTTTTGGTAAAGTCTTTTGATGAGCATAAGTGCTTAATTTTTAGAAGATCCCAGTTATCTAGCTTATCTTCTGGAGTTTGTGTGTTGTTGTTTATAGTTTGGATTCTGTTAAAGCCCTGTAATAGGGCCTCTAGTGTTGATTCTATTTTTTCTTCTGTGAACTTCATAGTTTGTGGATTTATATTTAGGTCTTTTATCTATTTTGAATTAGTTTTTGCATATGGTGTGAGGTATGGGTCCTGTTCCATTTTTTTGCAGATGGACACACAGTTTTGCCAGTACCATTTGTTAAAACAACTGCTTGTTCCCCATTTGATGGACTTTGAGAACTTGTCGAAGATCAGGTGACCACAGGTGGATATATTTACATTTGGGTTCTCAATTCTGTTCCACTGGTCAATGTATCTGTCATTGTACCAGTACCAGGATGTTTTGACTACCATAGCTGTATAGTAGGTTCTGAAGTCAGGTAGTGTGAGTCCTCCTACTTTATTCTTCTTCTTCAATAGTGTTTTACTTATCCGGGGCTTCTTTCTTTTTCATGAAAAGTTAATGATTAGTTTTTCCATCTCTTTAAAGAATGTCATTGGTATTTGGATGGAGATTGCATTATTTTTGTAAATTGCTTTGGGTAGAATTGTCATTTTCACAATGTTGTGTCCACCTATCCATGAGCATAGTATGTTTTTACATTTATATAGATCTGTTTTGGTTTCTTGCGGTAGTGTTTTGTAGTTTTCTTTATATAGATCTTTTACATCCCTGGTTACATTTATTCCTAAGTAGTTTATATTTTTAGGGGCTATTATAAATGGTATTGTTTTCCTGATGTCCTTTTCATTGTTCTCTTTATTAGTGTATAAGAAATCAACTGATTTTTGTATATTTATCTGGTATCCTGCTACTCTGCTGAATCTTTCTCTTAGTTCCAGGAGTGTTCTGGCGGAATCTTTTGGGTTTTCTATGTATAGTATCATATCATCTGCAAATAGGAACAGCTTAACTTCTTCATTACCAATTTGGATGTCCTTTATTTCTTTTTTTTTTTTTTTTTTTTTTTTTTTTTGCCTTATTGCTCTATCTAGAACTTCCAGCACAATGTTAAACAGGAGTGGTGATAAAGGGAATCCTTGTCTTGTTCCTGTTCTCAAGGGAAATGTTTTCAGCCTCTCTCCATTAAGAATGATGTTGGCCATTGGTTTTTGCATAGATGCCCTTTATTATGTTGAGAAATTTCCCTTCTATACATATTTTATTGAGAGTTTTTATCAGGAATGGGTGTTTGGACTTTGTTAAATGTGTTTTCTGCATCAATTGAGATGATGATGTTATTCTTTTCTTTCCTTTTATTTATGTGGTGGATTATGTTGATTGATTTTCTAATGTTGAACCATCCTCGCATACCTGGTATGAATCCTACTTGGTCATAGTGTATTATTTTTTTGATATGATGCTGAATTTTATTGGCTAGAATTTTGTTGAGAATTTTTGCACCTATATTCATGAGAGATATTGGTCTATAGTTTTCATTTTTTGTAGTGTCTTTGCTTGGTTTTGGTATCAGAGTTATGCTGGCTTCATAGAATGAATTCAGGAGTATCCCTTCCTTTTCTATGTTCAGAAACAGTTTGAGTAGTACTGGTGTAAGCTCTTCTCTGAATGTTTGGTTGAAAACTCCAGTGAAGCCATGTGGGCCAGGGCTTTTTTTTGGGGGGCAGTGGGTTTATTACCTTTTCAACCTTTTCTCTTGTCATGAATCTGTTCAGGTTTTCAACATCACTTTGTGTTACTTCAGGTATTCTGTGTGTTTCTAGAAATATATCCATTTCCTCTAGGTTTTCAAATTTGTCAGAGTATAGTTTTTCATTATACTCTGTTACGATCCTTTTTATTTCAGTTGGGTCTGTTGTAATGTCCCCCAGTTTATTTCTTATTTGGGTTATTTGCTTCCTCTCCTGTCTTTCTTTTGTTAGTTTGGCCAGTGGTTTGTGGATTTTGTTGATCCTTTCAAAGAACCAAGTTTTGGTTTTGCTGATTCTTTCTATTGTTTTTGTATTTTCTATTTCATTTATTTCTGCTATGATGTTTATTATTTCATTTCTTCTGGTGGCTGTGAGCTTTTATTTTTTTTTTTTGCTGTTTTCTTTCTATTTGTTTGAGTTGTGTCATTAATGTTTTGATTTTGTCCCTTTCTTCTTTTTTGATGTGTGCATCTATTGCTATAAATTGTCCTCTGAGGACTTCCTTTGCTGTGTCCCACAGGTTTTGGTATGATGTGTTTTCATTCTCGTTTGACTCTAGGAATTTTCTGATTCCATCTCTGATTTCTTACATTACTCAGTGGTTTGTAAGCAGGGTGATATTCAGTTTCCATGTAATTGATTTTTTTTTCCTTACTCTTCCTGTGGTTAATTCCTACCTTGGTGACATTGTGATTAGTGAGGATACTTTGTATTATCTCAAAGTTTTGGATTTTGTTGAGGGTTGTTCCTTGGCCTAAGATGTGGTCTATTCTGGAGAATGTTCCATGTGCATTGGAAAAGAATGTGTACTTTGCAGCTGTAGAGTGGAGTGTTCCATATATGTCTATGAGGTCAAGTTGGCTGCTTGTGCCCTTTAGGTCTTCTGCATCTTTGTTGAGTTTCTTTCTGCATGTTCTGTCCTTTACTGACAGTCGTGTGTTGAAGTCTCCTACTATTATTGTGGAACTGTCAGTTTCTCTTTTCAGTGTTGTTAAAGTTTGTTTTATGTATTTTGAAGCCCCGTCACTGGGTGCATAGATGTTTATTATGCTTGTGTCTTCATGATGGATCATTCCTTCAATCACTATATAGTGTCCTTCTTTGTCTTTTATGGTAGATTTTTTTTTAAAGTCTATTTTATCTGAGATTAGAATTGCCACTCCTGCTCTTTTTTGGTAGTTGTCAGCTTGATATATTTTTTTCCAACCTTTGACTTTTAATAAATTCACATCTTTCTAAGGTGTGTCTCTTGTAGACAGCATATTGATGGGTCCTGTTTTTGTATCCATTCTGTGACTCTCCGTCTTTTTATGGGTGTATTTAGTGTAATTATTGATAGGTGTGAGTTTATTGCTGTCAGTTTGTGGTGTTGACGTTTTCTTTGTTTCTTTTACTCTCCTGTACTGAATCCCTTTAGTTCGTGGATTTTTTCTTCATTTCTTTTGTTTTTGGTTTTATTCCAACTTTACGTTTTTCATCTTTATTTTAGTGAGTAGTTTTGTAAACATTCTTTGTGGTTACCATGAAATTTACCTTTATCTTCCTAGGTTTGAACCAGTCTATTATTACTTGGTATCGCCTTGCCTTCCTCTCCATTAGAAGGTTCTAAAGCTACACTGTTTATTCCCTCTTTTGTCTTTCTTATGTTGTTGTCATTTACAGATTAACCTCTCTAGTTCTCTATTGTAATTTTTTGGGTTTTGAATAGTCCTAGAGAGTTCATTTCCTAGGTTGATATCTGGCTGGTAGAACCCTGTGTCCTAGATGCAGCCTGTAGTCTGATGTTGTTTGTTTTCAGATAGAAGGACTCCTTTTAGTAAGTCATGTAAGTTTGGTTTGGTCTTTATGTATTCCTTTAATTTCTGTTTATCTGGAAAAGACCTAATTTCATCATCATAATTGAATGAGAGTTTTGCAGGATATATTATTCTTGGCTGGCAAGTTTTTTTCTTTCAAAGTTTTATATATGTCATCCCATTGTCTTCTTGCCTGCATGGTTTCTACCGACTAATCCAAGCTTAGTCTTATTGTTTCTCCTCTGTACGTGACTTTTTGTTTTTCTCGAGCTGCTCTCAGGATTCTTTGTCTTTGGTTTTAATGAGTGTGATTATGATTTGCCTTGGTGATTTTATTTTAGGATAAGTCCTATATGGGATTCGTTGAGCTTCTTGGATGGTCATTTTTCATCCTTCATGATATTGGGGAAGTTTTCTGTCAGCAATTTTTCAGTGATCCTCTCTGTGTTTTATGTTTTCTCCCCCTGTTCTGCAACTCTGATCACTCATGAATTTCTGCTTTTGATTGTATCTTACATCGTTCCCAGGGCTTTTTCATTTTTCTTCATTCTTTTTTTCTGATTTTTTTCTCTACAATGTTGTAGCCAAGTGTTTGTCTTCAATTTTTATGATCCTGTCTTCCATCGTTTCAAACCTACTCCTCAGCTCTTCTATGACAATGTCCATTTCTGAAAACTTGCTGTTTATCTTTTGGATTTCTAATTGTTGTTTTTGTATGATCTAGTTGTGAATGTATTTTGGCATTTTGTTCCTGTATTATTTTCCTGAATTCTTCTATTGTTTTGTTTGTATTTTCCATGAATTTGTGTGGCATTTCCATGAATTTGTCTATTTTTTTATCCTCATTTTTGTCTGCTTTTTGCTTCAACTCTTGGAGAACTCTGAATATTAGAGATGTGAATTCCCTTTCAGGTAGTTGTAGTGTGTTTTCTTCTACTGGAAAGTCATGTGATGTTCTATTTTGGACACCTACTCTAACCATCCTGTCCATTTTTTTAAATTTTTTTTAAAAAGTTTTGATATTGTCTGCTTCTTTGAGACATTCAATAGTTATTTTCCTTGTTTATTGTTTGTAGATTTATTTATTTAATCCTGCTTTTTTGTTTTATTTGGTTATATCCAAGCAGGCACACTGTTCATTACTTTGTTGTATGCTCTTCTGTGGGCATAATTTTCACCTCCTTGTATAATGGGCAGGGTCAGTTGCTCAGCTACAATGCAGCAGGGCAGGTCCAGCTGAAGGGGAGTTGCTGGGATGGGTTGTTTGTGGCACGTAATAGGGCCAACAAGGTGGGCTGGGAATCAGTGCAGGACAGGTTCCAGTTGGCAATGCCTGTGCTTTTTGGGCATGTGGTGTTCAGTGCATGGTGCAGGTAGGCAGGAAGGAGGGAGGATATTGAGATGTAAGGTGGTAACATGGGTATGAGAAAGATGAGAGAGAGGAGAGAGAAACTGGAGCCCAAAACAAACAAAAAAATATTGCTAAGGGAGCTTGCCTTTGGAGTGGAGAGATGAGAGACTGAGAAATGGAGAAAAACAAAAAGGAAAAGAAAGAAAAAGGGTAAAAAAAAGAAATAAATAAAAATTAGAAAAGAAAAGAAAAGCCCCTAGAGATTCCAGCAGTTTGGCTGTGAAGACTGGGGAAGTGGCTGCCTGGCCACAAAGTACAGCCTGTTAGAAGGGATAGAGGTGTCACACAGAGCCATATATTCAGGAGACAGGAAGAGAAGGTAAGTGTAAAGAGATGAGAAAGTGAGAAATGAAGAAAGACAAAAAGGGCAAAGGACAGAAAACAAAAAACTAACAAACAAAAAAGAAAATAGGAGTGCCCCCAACGATCCCACTGTGTGGCTGCACAGACTCAGGAAGCGGCTCCCAAGCTGCACAGTACAGCCCAGCTAAAAGGGGCACCCAAGCTCGGAAAAGAAAAGAAAACTAACAAATCAAAACAGAACAAATCAAAAGAAACAAACAAAAAAAGACCTGGCGATCCCACAAGCATGATGACACAGGCCAGGAAGCAGTTCCACTGTTGAGAAGCATCTCACAGCCTCTCAAGAACAAGCAAAGATGGCACATGGAGCCAGGTATTTGAGAGAAAGGAGGGGAAGGTAGTGAGAGGTATGGACGACACCAAAAGAAGCAGAAAAAAGCAATACCAGCAACAAAAAAATGACACTCCAGGAGCCGGCCAGTGTGGACGTGTGGAATCCAAGCCACACAGGGTTGAAGCCAGTGCCTCCCGGCCAAGCCACTGTGGCCACAGGAAGCAGAGGAGGCTCAGTGGGGTGAAGAAGGGTGGGGTGTGGGAAAGAGTATATAGTTGGCTACCAGTTTTTCTGTCTTCTGTTGGGAACATCATGAAACATCTTTCCCATATTTCTGTGTTTGCCGATCTCCAAAAGGAGTCCAAGATGGTGAATCCGTGCTGTGTTAGCTGATAGGAGACCTCTGCAGGTATCTATCCTCGCTCTCTGTTTTCTGTCTGTTTCTTATTCCATTTGGTACTTGGCTGAGTTCTTTATCTCTTCTTTTGATGCTCAGGTCTTCAGGACTGGCGTTCGTTTGACTTGGTTTTTTAGGTCTTTGCTGTGGAGGGACAGCATGGTGCTACTGTCTATAGCTCCATGTTTCTCGGAAGTCTCTAGATAAACAGTTTCCATTAAGAATGTTTTGATTTTTCTGTTCTCCTTCTGCCTCTCCCTGTGCTATTTATACTCAGTCCCCTATTGAGACCAATCTGAAAAGATACATTAATCAAAGACGTTCAAGATCAAGAGTATGGAAAGGCTGTAATAAAATTGGAAAAAATCTATTAATTATTTCACTCAATTGATTTAATGAATGCTTCAAGTTGTTTATTTTTTAATAAATTAGAAGTTTGGAATGGTCTTCCATTGGGTCATTTCAGCTGTAATATTTGATATAATTTACATAGTTGTTATTTACTCTTGTTGCTTGTTTTTGAGGACATTGTTGTTGTTGCTGTTAACTGCCCTTGAGTCAGCCCCTCATTCATGGCCACCCCACGCACAAAAGAATGAAATGCTGCCCCATCCTGCACCATACCCATGATCAGTCTCTGATCAGAATTAAACATAGAATAGAAACCTAAGGCTCTGTGGTTTGAAAAACAAAAAGAAAACCAAAAAAAAAAAAAAAAAAAAAAAAAAAAACCAGCTCGTGCTTTGGAGAAAAGTTTGAACTGAAAAATTTGAACTGTAGAGCCAGGATTGAACTTTCAGATTAAAATTGTTCACGTTTATTTTTCTTTCCTTGTGTTTGGTTTATATTAAAATTTGACATTTTAATCATGCTGACTGTGAGTGAACTGCAAATGAAATCTCTACCAAATGTACCTAAATGATAAGAGATGTGAAAAATGTCACGTTTTTTCTTTTCAAATTTCAAAAATTCCTCAGACGTTTTCATGAATTTATAACTACTTGAATGCATTAGACTGGAATCATATATTATTTAAAATAATTTTAGCACTTCCGTGTGATGTGGTTCTAAACAATGCATTTGTTTTAATTTTTTTCTTTTCTTTTTTTTTTTGTAGCAGGTTCTACTTGTGAAGTCCCTTAGGTTATTGCATTACCAGAGTCGAATGGCACACACTTACAAAAAATCCGCTATTTAACTTATGGATTCCTGAGTCAAGAATTTAAAAATTCTTTATTACCACCTGAGTAAATGCCTGAGGTTTTTTTGTTTTGTTTTGTTTTGCTTTGCTTTGTTTCCCCCCAGTATTTCACTGGGTCCAGGCTATACTGTAGCTAAATTTGATTCATTTTCTGCTACATGTGCATGGAATTTTTTGCCTCCATATCTTCATTCATAATATTTCCACTGACTGCCATGTTTGTTTTCCTCCATTTCAGTCCCCTCCTTCTACTATGATTCAGCATCTGAACCAGCTTGAAAGACACAATTAATAGTTTTCTTAAACAAAGTTTTCCTCCCCTTTAATAAGCATAATAAGGCATATTTAAATGATGTGATATTATAATTTGGTGTAGTTGCTTGTATGCACGTCTACTTTGGAATTGTAGCATTGTCAATCTCCCCTATTTGACTGTAAGCTTTCCAAAGTCAGTGGCAATATGTTACTCTTAATTTACTTCAGCAGTTAGCACAGTAGTGGGTGGGGGAAACAAACTTCCATACATAAGTGCTTACTAAATCTAATTCTTCTTCCTTAAAAATGTTATTCATTATCCCTTATTATTTGTTCTTAGTCTCTTCTATGCTTCTTGAATTTATTATTAAGCACATTTTATCTATTTCTATATCCTTTGTTAGTAAACTTCCTGAAAATAGCCCTAGTTGTGCAGTGGTTAAGAGCTCGGCTGCTAACCAAAAATGTCAGCAGTTCGAATCCACCAGTGGTCCAGGAGAGAAGGATGTGGCAGACTGCTTTTGTAAAGATTTCAACCTTGGAAACCCTATGGGGCAGTTCTACTCTGTTCTATAGGGTTGCTATGAGTGAGAATTGACTGGACAGCACACAACAACAACAAAACTTTCTGACATGGAGAATATACCTTACATATTTTGGATCCACTTGAATGTATAGCACATTGCTGAGCACGTAATAGATGCCCAATAAAATCCTTTGGATTGTTGGATTAAATTCCTGTAATGATTATAATTTTATTTAGAAGACAAGAAGCCCATTTGATGCAGAAGCAAATTTCCCCTAGGTACTTTAAGAGATGAAACATTGTGCAGATAGAAGGTCCTTAACAATACAGAGTACAGTAGTTTAAGGTAGAACAAAATAATAAATAGAAATTATGCAAATATCACATCCATACTGTTATTAATACACTCTGTTTATCTTACTAGGGTTTGAAAGCTAAGAAATATGATATGTTCATTCAAGGCAGTAGAATTTTAGCCTAAAACATTCTAGGAAAAAATCAAAATGAGTCTGGATCATCCAAATAAACAATTTAAAATGCTAGTGTTCCCTGTGATAGCTTTTGAGTTAAGGGTGACAAAATGCAACTAATTTATTTGACCACTATTGTTTTTACTTTGCTGAAATAGAGTGAAAGAGTCTCTAACACTAATTGAATTTTCCTGGGAGAACCTGAAAGCAAGGACACTATGAATCTGAATAGTTTCTGGAAGCATAAGGTTTATATCTGTTCTTGTTGTGTGTTGAGCTGTTTATTTCTTTGTTTTTAAGCAACGCATTTTTGAACTATGGCTTGCCAGCCTCAAAGCAACTACCCTTTTATTCTTTTTTAACCTGCAGTGGCCTCACTTCCACAACATTATGACTTCATTCTCCAGCAGGCTTTCTTTAATACTACAATGAGTCCAACTTCCTGCTCAAAAAATGTGCTAAAGCTTCTGGCTGAGCCTTAAGACATTTTAGAAGCTCTATCTCAAAAGAGAGAAAAGGCACCAAACCAGTTACTGTGCACGTGCATAAATCTGTCAATTGTCTAGAATCTGGCACAAAATTCATGTCACTTAGGGGGAAAACTATGCTGAAAGAGTGAAGTTCCAGAACAGAAATTGCTATTTGTTTTTTCTTTCATTGTTTTTGTTGTTTTGTTTTTCATGAATAAAGTTTGAAGTTTGATCTTTTAAAATGGACAGGGGGAGAAAAAAAAGATACGCAAGCATGAAAAACATTCACAGAATGTTAATGTTCTTTCTTTTCAGGGACGGATCATTATCTCTTGATCACTGTGAATAATAGAAATGTTTAATTTCTGAAATGTGAATATCAATGAAAGCAAACAGTAGGGTGAATTGGGCCTGGCCCTTTTGAACATTCATAGTGGTTATTTTCTTCTTTGGTGGCAATTTTCCTTTTGCATAGTCACAGGGGTGAATTAGTTCATTTAAGTACAGAATGGGTATGGAGGGAGAGGATAGTGTAAGGAAGGTGAGGGAGCTAGAGCTGTAGAAATTAGAGAGAATACGTTCTACTAAATGAACTATTTGATGGGGTGCTATTATTGGTACCATTTAACTAAAATTGAAGGTGATCGAATCCTGATTTAGTCACATACTTGAGGTACTGAACCTGACAGCAAGCAAAGTGCATGCACTGTGCAATACCTCAACACATTTCTCACTTCCATATCCATGAGCGCTATAGAACATTCCAGTTCTCTGTCTTTGTGCCTGGTTGTATGCTTGCATTTCAAGTTTAGAGTTCAGTAGTTTTTATGAAAATGCAACTCTTGAGAGTGCTGAAAGATGCAGGCAGCCCATGCTGCTCAAATAAAGAGAAAAGGAAACGTTTCTAAGACAATTATACTAAATATAGTGAGCGTGTAATGATCAAGATGGGCTTCTCAAAGCTTTTAGGTGTAAATCAAGCCTCCTTAAAGAGTAAGCTTGCAAATTACTCAGTATTTTACTTGGAAGAATGTATTCTTAGAGATGAAATTTAAGATATTTTTCTTCAAACTTCTTTCCTGATTTTATCCAATTTATCTAAGTCTCTATATAGATGGTTGATGGTTTATCCTTGGATGTTTGTTCTCAGCAAAACTTTTAACTTCACTGTAAGTTCAAATATAAGAATAAAAGCACTGCTTTAATAGTGATTTCTCAAGTCCTTTGCTTAGCCACACTGCATTAGAAATGGTCCAAAGTAAAATTTAATTCTTAACCATCTTATACACTTAGGAAGTTAAAGCAAATATGCCAATTCCTTCAGACTACCCATATTTTTGTAAATTATTCTAGAATCAAATACATGTTTTAAAATATTTTGGACTTTATCAAAGTTCTGATCATTTCAATGAAAACAAATAACACAAATTATTACTGTCACCAAAAATACATTTTTTTTCAAAGTGAAAGGGAATATTTAAAAAAAAAAGAAGACTAATTGGTGTTATTTTGTTCATTTTTTAAATCAATTATTTTTATTTTGAGGTAATAATTGATTCACATGCAGTTTTAAAATATACAACTTTCTCACATAGAGACAACATACAGAGATCTCATTTACTATTTACCCTCTTTCCCAATGGTGGTAATATCTTGCACAACTATAATACAATGTCTCAAACAGAATATTGACTTTGACATAGTCAAGATACAGAGCATTTCCATTACAACACGGATACCTCATATTGTCTGTTTAGAGCAACACTCAATCCCTTCCCTCCTCCCCCCATACCTCTGACAACCACTGAACTGCTCTTGATATTTATAACTTTGTCATTTCAAGAATGTTACATATATGTCCCATGAATACTCAAAAACAATGTGACTTTGCTGTTAGATGATGTGTTCTATAAAATGGTAGTTAGAACCCGTAAGCTGATGATCTTGTTGAGTTCTTCTGTATTCTTGTTGACCTTCTGGCTAGCTGTTCCACCAATTGTTGAGAGAGGGATGTTGAAACCTCCAACTATAAATGTGGATTTGTCTATTTGTCCTTTCAGTTCTATCACTGTATGCTTCACGTATCATGCAGCTCTGTTCTGTGGTACATACACATTTTGAATTGCTACGTATTCTGGATGGATTGATCCTTTTATCATATGTATCTTTCGCTGTTTTTTGTAGTTTTTTTTGCTCTAAAGTATACTTTATTTGATAATAATGTAGCCATTCTGCGCTCTTTTAATTAGTGTTTACATGATAGTTTTTTCTACCCCAACACTTTCTATGTACTTGTATCTTAATATTTGAAGTGAGTTTCTTGTAGACAGTATATAGTTGGTATAAGTTTTTTAATTTACTCTGCCAATTGCTGTCTCTTAATCAATGTATTTAAACTTACATTAAAAGCAATTATTAATACGTTAAGGCTTAAATCTTCCAGTTTAGTTTTTGTGTTCTATTCTCTCTGGATTTCATTTTTCTGTTTATTTCTGCCATCTGTAGGTTAGTTGAGCATTTTGTGAAATTCCTTTTTTATTTATCTATGGTGTATTTGATTGAATCTTTTTGTATAACTTTTTTTAGTAGCTGTTCTATGTTTCACAATAAATATATATAACATCAGATTCTACTGTTGTCAAAACTACGTGTAGAAACCTCACCCATTTATAATTGTCTGAAATATTTTCTCTACATACATTTAGAACCGCATGAGGCAGTGTTATAATTTTTTGCTTCAACTATCAAAAATAATTTTAAAAACTCTGGAGGAGAAAGAAAATGTATTGCATTTACCAATATTTTTACTCTTTTCATTGTTCTTTCTTTGTTTCTGGTGTTCCTCAATCTCATCTTTTATCATTTCATTTCTATCTAGAGAACTTCTTTTAGCTATTTTTTGGGGCATGTCTGCTGGCAACAAATTCCCTTAGTTTTCCTTTATCTGAGAATGTTTTTCTTACTCCCTCATGCCTGAGGATAATGTCTTTGTATATAAAATTCTAAGTTGACCATTCTTTTCTTTGGGCACTTGAATATTATTGTGCCACTTCCTCTAGCATCCATGCTATCTAATGAGAAATCTGCTGTCACTGAAATTTTTAACCCTTATAGGAAATGTTTCAGTTTCTCGTTAATTGTTTTCAAAAGTTTTTCCTTGGCTTTAGTTTTCAGAAGTTTGATTGTTATCTGTCTTGTTTTGGATGATTTTGGATTTATTCCACTTGGGGCACTCTAAACCTTTTGAATCTGTAGTTTTATGTCTTTTGCCATAGATGGGTAAGTTTCATCCATTATTTATTTGGATATTTTTCAGCCCTTCAAACTGAAATCTTGAACAAGTTTTTCTCTCCCCTGGAATTCAAGTGACACAAATATTAGTTCCCACAGGTTCCTGAGTTATTGTTTTCTGTTTTTTGATTTTTTTTTTCTTTTAGCCTATTTTGTCTCTATTGTTTAGATTGGTGTTTCCATTGTTCTAGCTTTAGGTTGGTTTATTCTCCCCTTTCCTCTCCATTCTGCATTGTGCCTATCCATGAGTGCTTTTACTTCAGTTTTTGTATTTTTTACTCTAAAATTTATATTTGTTTCTTCTATGTATCTTCTATTTCTTTTCGGACATTTTCTGTTTTTTTTCATTTCTTTCAAATGTAATAAGCTTTGTAATTTCTCATTAAAGTATTTTTATGGATGACTGCTTACATATCTTTTTCAGATAACTCTAACACCTTTGCCACCTCGACATTGTTATCTATAGATTGTCTTTTTCATTCATGCTAAAGTCTTCCTGGTTCTTGATATGTTGAGTAATTTCAATTGAAACTTGGTCATTTTATGTATTATATTATGGGACTCTGGGTCTTATTTAAACATTGTTTTAGCTGGATTTCTGTGACACTTCTCCAGAAGGAAAGGGGTAGCTAGCACCTCCTCATTACTGCCAAGTGTGAGTAGAAGTTCAGGTTTCCCACTGACCTCTGTTGATTACTAAGGGTTAGTCTTTACTGCTGATCAGGAAGGTGAGTTCTGGCTCCTACTGATAACATCCTATTTGGTAGAGGTAGAAGTGCCTTGTTCCTGCTGCCATGTTATTCTGATACCATGAATCACTGCCTTTATTATGGCTGGGCACTGGTGAAAATCCTGAATCTCCACTAACCCTCCTGTAACAATATTAGTGGTGTGGGGTGACTTGCTACTCACAAGTGTGCGTAGAAGTTCTGACCCCCTATGTTTTTCCACAGAAATCACATGTAGGAGAACTAGGGGTCAATACCTCACTGTGGGGATGCAAGTCCTGACTTCCTACTTGGTCTTCTCAACACCACCTTGGTGGTAGTGGTGAGATATCTTATTACAGCCTAGTCTTGCAAGGGTGAAAGTACAGGCTCCTCACTTGACCTCTGCTTACATGGAGGTGGTAGTGGCACAATATTATTTTCTGTGATAGTTGGCTGAAATAAACCAGTTATTACCTAAATGGTTGCTAGGCTGTCCTTTTGGCTAGAGAGAGCAGCTCTTTATTAGGGTTTCTTTTTCACTGTGTCTGTTGGCATTTCCAGGTGTTTGGCTTTTTTACTTCCATATTTGGGATACAGGAGACAAAAAGAAAATTCAGGAAAGTCACTACTTTGTCATTTCTTGAAGTCTTTATATGTTCTTTCTTCTTCTCAAAAGTAAGCCTACTCCATCTTCCTGGAAGAAGAATCTGAGAATATAGCCACATTTTTTAGAAGTTTGGATTTTGATAGGCATTGATGAAAATTATATCTTGAGAAGAAGGACATACAAATAAAAGAGGTTAATTCTAGTCAAGGAAAAGAGAGTAATTCAAATTGGTTAAATATAGGAAAAATGAAAGAAATTTCCTAGCATGTCAAAAAATGTTTCTGACAAATTTTTATACACCCACTCCTCAGTTATTGACATGGTTAAGTTCCAAAGACCAGGTCGTTATGTGAAAATGGAGGATGACCACATCAGCTGACAAAATGGAGGATGATTACATAACTTCCAAATTACATCATTACATAACTGCCAAACCACTGACACTCATGGCCGAGCTAAGTTGACACATAACCTTAACTATCACAGCCAGCATTACTCTTGCCTCACACCTCAGTGTTCATTATTGACAAACATACATTGTTAATATGAAAAATAGTTGGATAGTAGATTTTTTGCTATTTTCATAAATGAGAATTTCTGATAATGAGATAGTCAATAAGTGCGGACTGCGTGCACATTGTCTGAGATGTAAAAGGACTAGCTGAAGAAAGACAATGAGGTAGGAAAAGAAGTATAGATAATCTATAAGTGTCAGATAGTGGGGTTTGAAACCTGGCTGTACTAGCACTAGCTGTGCAACCTTTTTTTTTTTTTTTTTTAATTGAGTTTTAGATGAAGGTCTTCAGAGCAAATCAGTTTCTCATTAAACAATTAATACACATATTGTTTTGTGACTTTGGTTGTGAACCCCTTCACGACCTTGGGTTCCCGGTTAACAGCTTTCTTGTCCCTTCTTGCCCTCTAGTCCTTGACCCTGGGCTGGTGTGCCCATTTACTCTCATTTTGTTTTATGGGCCTGTCTACTCTTTGGCTGAAGGTTGAACTTTATAAGTAACTTCAGTAATGAGTTAAATGGTTGTCTGGGGGTCGTACTCTTGGGATTTCTCCAGCCTCTGTCAGGCCAGTAAGTCTGCTTTTTTTTTTTTTTTTTTTGTGAGTTAGAATTTTATTTTACTCTACATTTTTCTCTAGCTCTGTCCTGGATCCCTGTCAGAGCAGTTGGTGGTGGTAGCTAGGCACCATCTAGTTGTGCTGGACTCAGTCTGGTGGAGTCTGTGGTAGTTGTGGTCCATTAATCCTTTGGACTAATCATTCCTTGTGTCTTTGGTTTTCTTCATTCTCCATTGCTCCAGACTGGGTAGGACCAGTGGAGTATATTAGATGGCTGCTCACAAGCTTTTAAGACCCCAGATGCTACTCATGAAAGTAAGATGTAGAACATTTTCTTTATAAACTATGTTATACCAATTGAGATAGATGTCCCCTAAGACCATGGTCCCAGCCCTCAGCCCAGTAATTGGGTTCCCCAGGGAGTTTGGATGTGTCAGAGAAGCTTCCATGACCTTGCCTTGGTCAAGTTGTGCTGACGCCCCCAGTACTATGTACTTCTTGCCCTTCACCAAAGTTACTGCTTATCTATTGCCTAGTTAGTGTTTTTCCCTCCACCCCTCTCCTTCCCTAGTACCCATCAAAGATTGTTTCTTTCTGTGGGTAAACCTTTTCATGAGTTTTTATAATAGAGGTCTCATACAGTATTTGTCCTTTTGTGATTGACTTATTTCACTCAGTATAATGCCCTCCAGATTCATCCATGTTGTGAGATGTTTCTCAGATTCATCATTGTTCTTTACTGTTGCATAGTATTCCATTGTGTGTATGTAACATAGTTTGTTTATCCATTCATCTGTTGATGGACACTTAAGTTGTTTCCATTTTTTTGCTACTATGAATAGTGCTGCAATGAACATCGGTGTGCATATGTCTATTCATGTGACGGCTCTCATTTCTCTAGGTTATATTCCTAGGAGTGGGATTGCTGAATCATATGGTGATTCTCTTTTTAGTTTTTTGAGGAAGCACCATATAATTTTCCAAAATGGCTGTACCATTTTACTTTCCCACTAGTGGTGCATAAGAGTTCAAATCTCCCTGCAGCCTCTCCAATATTTCTTATTTTCTGTTTTTTTTATTTGTGCCAGTAATGTTGGGGTGAAATGGTGTCTCACTGTAGTTTTGATTTGCATTTCTCTAATAGCTAGTGATGGCGAGCATTTCCTCATGTATCTGTTAGCTGTGTGAATGAATGTCTTCCTTGGTAAAGTATCTGTTCATATCCTTCACCCATTTTTTAATTGGATTATTTGTCTTTTTGTTGCAAAGGTGCTGGATTTTCCACTAGATATTAAGAGATTAGACCTTTGTCGGATTTGTCATAGCCAAAAATTTTTCCCAGCCTGTAGGTTTTCTTTTTACTCTTTTGGTGAAGTCTTTTGATGAGGTTAAGTGTTTAATTTTTAGAAGATCTCAGTTTTCTAATGTCTTAGTCATCTAGTGCTGCTCTAACAGAGATATCAGAAGTGGATGGCTTTAACAAAGAGAAATTTATTCTCTCACAGTCCAGTAGGCTACAAGTCCAAATTTAGGGTGTCAGCTCCAGGGAAATGCTTTCTCTGTCAGCTCTGGAGGAAAGTCATGTCTTCAATCTTCCCTTGGTCAGGGAGCCTCTCTGTATAGGAACCTCAGGTCCAAAGGACACGCTACTCCTGGCACTGCTTTCTTGGTGGTGTGAGGTTCCCATGTGTCTCTGCTCTCTTCTCTCTTTTATATCTCAAAAGAGATTGGCTTAAGATTCTATCCGATCTTGTAGACCTCATCAGTATAACTGCCACTAATCCATCTTATTACATCATAGTGATAGAGTTTACAACACATAAGGAAATCACATCAGATTACAAAAAGGTACACAATCATACAATACTGGGAATCATGACCCAACCAAGTTGACAGATATTTTTTAGGGACACAATTCAGTCCATGACTTCTAGCTTATCTCAGGTGTTTGTGTATTGTTAGTTATGGTTTGTATCCTATTTATGCTGTGTTTTAGGGCTGTAGCATTGACCCTATTTTTCTTCTATGATCTTTATAATTTTTGGCTTTGTATTTAGGTCTTTGATCTATTTTGAATTAGTTTTTTGTGTATAGTGTATATATGGGTTCTGTTTCATTTTTTTACAGATGAACATCTAGTTTTGCCAGCACCATTTGTTAAAAACACTGTCTTTTCCCCATTTAAAGGACTTTAGGTCTTTGTTGGGGACCAGCTGACCAAGGTTGATGGATTTACATCTGGGTTCTCAGTTCTGTTCCATTGGTCAATGTCTCCGTCAGTGCACCAGTACCAGGCTGTTTTGACTACTGTAGCTGTATAGTAGGTTCGGAGGTCTGGTAGTGTGAGGCCTCCTACTTTGTTCTTCTTCTTCAGTAATGCTTTACATATCCAGGACCTCTAGCTGTGCAATCTTGATCAAGTTCTTTAATCTCTTTACATTTCACTTTCTCATAAAGTTGTCATAAAGATTAATGAAAATAGTGTAAACTGCTGAATGTTTGTGTGCAGATGGCAGATAGTGACACCCGAGGTAGACAAGGGCTTCTCATTACTGTTGGATGGGGTGAGATTTCCGAATCCCCACTAGGTCCCTGTTGATATCACCCTGAGTATCAGTAGTAGGAGTTCCTCCTTACTCTTTTCCAGACCTCCAATGACACCATAGGGGTGGCAACCTCATTGATTCTGAGTGGTGGTGAAAATTCTGACTCTCCACTAGGTTCCACTGACACTACGCCAGTGACGAGTTGGAAATTCAGGCTCCCCATACAGTTTCTACTGTCACAGTGGGCTGAGGGTTGTCTTGTTTCAAACTATGAGCCCCACTAAGGCTTTGCTGAGGGTAAGTGTGGATGAGCCATTTTGTTGTTGTTGTTGTTGTTCTGTGTTGTTCGGCTTGAGTAGAATAGGTATTACCCAAAATTTTTCTATCTTGCTACACTGCCCATTTCCTGGTCCTTTGGCTAGATAGATTAGGCCTTTGGTTTTTTTGTTTGTTTGTATTTGTTGGCGTTTCTAGTTTGTTAACTTCTTTATCTCCAAGTCTTGTTTGTCTTCTTCTTTCTACCTTTTAAAGTCCTCTTATGTTTGTTTTATATGTAGTGTCCCTGGTTTTTAGTTGTATTTAGCTGGAAGAATAGGGATTAGTGTGTCTGCTACATCTTCTTGGAAGCCCAAGACTGACTGAACATATATATATATATTGTTCATATATTCTTTAAAAATGTAATTATAGCTGTGGAAATTCCCCAGAAACCCACACATGCACACAAGTACACAAAATATTACAGGTTGTCCCTGAGTTATGATGGGGTTCCATTCTGATAGCTTGGTCAAAAATCCATTCTGACATAGGTCGAATATCTCATTTTTTTTTAGTTTTCATTTTTACTGCCTTTAATAATTAGTATCTTTATAAACTGAACCTTTAGTAGCCTTTGAGGGTTGGCATGAGAACAATATCATCAGCAAATTACATTCTGCAACATTGTATGTAGTATATATTACTAATGATAAGATGTACAAAAAAACCACAAAAACAGAAATAAACAAATGATTATAAGTGCAGTTCATCATAATGCAAATACATTGTAAGTCAGGGACTACCTATACATAGAATTTAAAAGAATCAGGCACTGTACAGCTAATCCACGGAAATGTTTCTCAAATTAAGGTTATCCTACAAGGTCCTTTCCTCATGTTATTATGTTTGCTAACAATAGTAAATATTTTTGAATGTTAACTATTAGTCATCATGTTAATGTCTTACTGTCATTTTGTTTTATCCTTAAAATAAAATTACAAGAAGCTATTATGTTCATTTTTCAAATAGAGAGCTTTTCTAAAGAACTGACAGATTTAGATCTAACTCTTAGCATAGTACAAGTATTGAAGTATAACTTGGCTAAACAAAATATTATTATAGCCATGGCAATGTGCAACTCTGGGAAACAATTCTCATACATATGTGTTCTGGAACACAGTGTGCATGCTGCCACCTGGAGTTACATAACTCTAAAGCCCTTGTATATATTTTAGATATGCTAAACCCATTGTCAGTGAGCCAATTCAGATTCATAGTGACCCTATAGGACAGGGTAGAACTGCCTCATAGGATTTCAAAGACTGTAATCTTTACAGAAGCAGACTGTCACATCTGTCTCCAGTGAAGAGGCTGGTAGGTTTGAACCACCGACCTTTGGGTTAGTATATGAGCATTTAACCACTGCATAACCAGGGTTTCCAAAAGTACTTAAATGCAGATTTTTTTAATGTCACATAGAAAAAAGTATAGATAACGTATTATTTTTCTTTCAGGCGAAAGGACATTAGAGGTAGCACTAGAAGCAACAAAGATACAACTGTATGAATGTTACCTTTGGATACATTATCTTTGCTTAAAACTATTGGAAATGTAGTTTGGATCTTTTATCTTTTCATTGAGTTCATGGCATTACCAGTAAAGCAGTATGGATTACACCTCAGCATAAAGAAAACAAAAATCCTCACAACTGGACTAATAAGCAACATCATGATAAATGGAGAAAAGATTGAAGTTGTCAAGGATTTCAGTTTACTTGGATCCACAATCAACACCCACGGAAGTGGTAGTCAAGAAATCAAAAGACATATTGCACTGGGAAAATTTGGTGCAAATGACCCCTTTAAACTGTTAAAAAGCAAAGATGTCACTTTGAGGATTAAGGTGCACCTGACCCAAGCCATGCTATTTTCAGTCACCTCATGTGCATGTGAATGATGGAAAATAAATAAGGATGAACAAAGAAAAATTGATGAGTTGGAATTATGGTGTTGATGAGGAATATTGAATATACCATGGACTGCCAGAAGAATAAATAAATCTGTCTTGGAAGAAGTACAGTCAGAATGGCCCTTAGAAACTCTTCACATACTTTGAACATGTTATTAAGAGGGACCAGTCTCTGAGAAGGACCTCGAGCTTGATGTTATGGGTTGAATTCTGTCCCCCCAAAATGTGTGTTAACTTGGCTAGGCCTAGATTCCTGGTATTGTGTGATTGTCCATCATTTTGTCATCTGACGTAATTTTCCTATATGTTGTAACTCCTACCTCTTCGATGTTAGTGAGACAGGATTAGAGGCAGCTATGACAATGAGGCAGGACTCAATCTATAAGATTAGATTGTGTCTTAACTCAATGTCTTTTGAGATATAAATGACAGAAGCAAACAGAGAGACAGGGGGACCTCATACCACAAAGAAAGCAGAGCCAGGAGCTCTCATCCTATGGACCCCAGGGTTCTCGTGATGAAAACCTCCTAGACCAGGGGAAGATTGACACCAAGAACCTCCCTCCAGAGCCATCAGAGAGAGAAAGTCTTCCCCTTGAGCTGACACCGTGATTTGAAACTTCTAGCCTCCTAGACCGTGAGAGAATAAATTTCTGTTTGTTAAAGCCATCCACTTGTGGTATTTCTGTTATAATAGCACTAGATAACTAAGAAACTTGGTAAAGCAGAGGATCAGTGAAAAAGAGGAAGACCCTCAATGAGATGGATTGGCACAGTGACTGCAGCAATGGGCTCAAACATAGCAGTTATCGTGAAGATGGCACAGGATTGGGCAGTGTTTCATTCTTTTATACATATGGTGGCTATGAGGCAGAAATGAGTTGATGGAACCTAAGAGCAACAAGAATAGCCTACTGATTCCCATTAATAGTCAAAGATAGGTTTCAAAATTTGAAATATTTTACATATTAAAAAAATAAATTAAATCAAGGTGATGAAGATCAAAGAATACAGCCTTCAGTATGGATTATACCTCAAAATAAAGAAAACAAAAATCCTCACAACTGGATCAAAAAGCAACATCATGATAAATGGCGAAAGTATTGGAGTTGTCAAAAATTTCATTTTATTTGGATCCACAATCAATGCCCATGGAAATGGAAGAGGCTGCATAGGTCTAGCTCACTATTATAACTCCCCATGGCTAACCCCCACATTGTCCCATGATCTTGTTTTTCCCTCTTGTTCCAGTCTTTATAAAAAGTTTAAGATTAACTGATGTTCCTCCTTGGAGGGTGGAAAACAGGTGATAATGATCTAGGGATGAAAACCAAACAAAGCACCCGTCTTGGGACAAGAAAACCAGGATGTCACCAGATAATCCCCAAGAAAAGTTTAACTCATTTGGGATGTGACCACCTCATGGGGCAATTGACACAAACTTCTAAGACCCATAATCCTGTCCCTATAAAAGCTTCGGCTGATCTCCAGTTGGGGAGACTGTTTTTTTGGAGGAATCTATTCCCCTCTGCATCCTATGTATCGATATATAATAAAACTCTTGCTGACACTTCACCCCTGTCTCAGAATTGGCTATTGAGGCAGGCGGCTCCAATCTGCATTATTGCGGTAACTGAAGTATCAGTCAAGAAATCAAACAATGCATTGCTTTGGGCAAATCTGCTGCAAGAGATCTTTTAAAGTGTTATAAAGCAAAGATGTCACTTTGAGGACTAAGCTGTGCCTGACCCGAGCCATAGTATTTTCAATCACCTCATATGCATGCAAAAGCTAGAGAATGAATAAAAGACAGAAGAAGAAGCGACGTATTTGAATTATGGTGTTGGAGAAGAATATTGAATATGACATGTATTGACAGAACAACAAACAAATATGTCTTGGAAGCAATACTGTCAGAAAGTTCCTTAGTAGTGAGGATGGCTAGAGTTCGTCTCACATACTTTAGACATGTTATCAGGAGGGACCAGTCCCTGGAAAAGAATATCATGCTTGATAAGTAGAGGGTTAGTGAAAAAGAAAAAAGATCCTCAATAAGATGGCTGCAGCAATAGTCTCAAACAGCAATGAATTATGAGGATGGCACAGGACAAGGCAGTGTTTTGTTCTGTTTTACACAGGGTTGCTATGAGTCGAAACTGACTTCATGGCACCTAACAACAGCAACAACGTATATAATATGTATTATATAATAAATATCTATATCTATCTATCTAGTTATGGATTGAATTGTGTCACTCAAAAATGTGTACTGTAAATTCTTACTTCTATGCCTGTAGTTATAATGTCATTTGGGAATGGGTTGTCTTTGTTATGTTAATGAGACAGGGTTAGTATATTGTGTGTCTTGGGTCAATCCCTTACAAGATATAAAAGGAACAGATTAAGCAAGCTGAGATGGGGGAAGAGAGATGCCATGCCTCATAAAGATCACCAAGGAGCCAAGAAACAAGGACCTTCCTTCACAGTTGACAGAGAAAGCCTTACACTAGAGCCAGCATTCTGCATTAGGACTTCCAGCCTCCTAATCTGCAAAAAAAAAACAATTTCTGTTTGTTAAAGCCACCCCCTTGTAGTATTTCTGTTATAGCAGCTCTAGACAACTAAGACATATGTAGCCCTTTATTGAATCTTGGAATGGAATCCACCCACAAATATTTTCAGGATCTCAGGTTTCTTGGGAAGTTAATTTTCCCACTAACATACATGCTTCCCTCCAGTGGGGGCTTGTGTAATGTTGAAAAACAAAAGACGCTTTCTTTGGTGAAAATTCACTAAGGAAGGATACTTAGTGATTGGGTCAAACTTTTGTCTCTTTTGGCTTTTGTACAGCCAAACAATCCTTGTAAGTATATTTATGGATTTCAGTGTGATAGTTAAGGAGACCTGGTAAGTTAGGTTCTTGTGGGTGTGTATATTTGGAAAACCATAGGTTTTCAATGTAACAAAACAGAAGGCACCCACACTTCAAAAATCCTTGGGACAGATAGAGCCCACTAAAAAGGGCACCAGACTACCACCAATGTTTTATGGGAAAATGTTTGCCCACATGAAATTTCTCAAAATCCATATTACCTAACAAAAATTTGAACATACTCAATTAGTAAACATACCTTTCATTCCTGAAAACACACAGAATCAAAAAAAAAAAAAAATTTATAAGGAGAAAGTAATAGGGTCTTGAAAGGGATAGATACAGATATATACCACCACTTGTCTGTCAGTTTGTCATACTGTGGTGGACTATATGAAGAAGAACACAGCATAATTATTGAGGAAGACTCATCAACAACCTGTGATATGTAAATGTCACAACCTTGCTTGCTGAAAGTGAAGAGGACTTGAAGCACTTACTGATGAAAATCAAAGATTACAGCCTTCAGTATGGATTACACCTCAACATAAAGAAAACAAAAATCTTCACAACTGGATCAGTAAACAGCATCATGATAAATTGAGAAGATATTGAAGTTAAGGATTTCATTTTACTTGGATCCACAATCAGTGCCATGAAAGCAACAGTTAAGAAATAAAACAACCTATTACTTTGGGCAAATCTGCTGCAAAAGACCTCTTTAAAGTGTTAAAAGGCAAAGATGTCACTTTGAGGACTAAGGTGAGCCTGGCACAAGCCATGGTCTTTTCAGTTGCCTCATATGCATATAAAACCCGGACATTGAATAAGGTAAATGGAAGAAGAATTGATGTGTTTGAATTATGGTGTTGGGGAAAGATACTGAATACACTATGGACTGCCAGAAGAACGAACAAATCTGTCTTGGAAGTACAGCCAGAATGCTCCTTAGAAGGGAGGATGGTGAGACTTCCTCTCACTTACTTTGGACATGTATCAGGAAGGACCAATCCCTGGAGAAGGACACCATGCTTGGCAAATTCGAGGGTCAGTGAAAAAGAGGAAGACCCTCAATAAGATGGGTTGACACAGTGGCTGCAACAATGGGTTTAAGCATAACAAGGATTACGAGGATGGCATAGGACCAGGCAGTGTTTCTTTCTGTTGTACGTAGGGTCAGTATGAGTTGGAACTGACTTGATGACATCTAATAGCAACAATAAATATGCCATATATATCTATATATCTGTATCTATATGTCTGTGTATCTATATCTATATCTGAAGGCTGCAGTCTTTGATATAGATAGCTGAACTAGCAATAGCTCTAAAAAATAAATTGTATTACTAAAATACTTTGTCCTAAGTGAACACAGATGCCTTAAACATAGTTCAGACAATGATGAAATACAGCCATTTTTCAGGAAGTAGAAACTCACAGCCTTAAATGACTATTCATTTTGTGATTATTTAATCACAGTTATTTAGATTAAAAATATTTCAGAGATGCATCTCAACCCTGTTGTCTGATGTTCCCTTAGTTTTCTCCTGTAAGCATACACCTGATCACATAGCCTGTTCTGGGTCTGTATTCTACTGTCAACATAGAATACTTTACATTAAATCACTTGTATAAGAGTAATTCTTGAAATTACTACCACTTCACTATCACTAAATGCTCCCCTGAGAGAAGTAAAACACAAATATTCAGTGATGATTACTTAATAAAATACATTATTAATACAATCTTCTCTGTATCCTAAAAAATATATGTGCTATACATCCAGGGTAGTCAAAACAGCTTGGCACTGATACAACGACAGATACATAGACCAATGGAACAGAATCGAGAACCCAGATGTAATTCTATTAATCTATAGTCAGCTAATCTTTGATAAAGGACTAAAGTCCATTAAATGGGGAAAAGACAGTCTTTTTAACAAACGATGCTGACAAAACAGGATGTCCATCTACAAAACAATGAAACAGGACCCATACCACTTACAATCACAAAACTAACTAAAAATGGATCAAAGACCTAAATATACAAGCTAAAATGATAAAGATCATGAAAGGAAAAACAGGGGCTACAATGGAGGCCTGTTATGGATTGAATTGTGTCCCACAACTATCAAATTGGCTAGGCCATGATTCCCAGTATTGTGTGATTGCCCATCATTTTGTCATATGATGTGATTTTCCTGTGTGTTGTAAATCCTACCTCTCTGATGTTAATGAGGTAGGATTAGTGGCAGTTATGTTAATGAGACAGGACTCACTCTGCAAGATTAGGTTGTGTTTTAGATCAATCTCTTTTGAAATACAAAAAAGAGAAGGGAGCAGATAGATATAGTGACCTCATTCCACCAAGAAAACTGCACCAGGAGCAGAGCAGGTCCTTTGGACCCAGGGTCCCTTAGCCTGAGAAGCTCCTAGACCAGGGGAAGATTGATAACAAGGACCTTCCTCCAGAGCTGGCAAAGAAAGAAAATCTTGCCCTGGCACTGGCACTCTGAATTCGCCCTTCTAGCTTCCTAGACTGTGAGAAAATAAATCTCTGTTTGTTACAGCCATCCACTTGTGGTATTTGTATTATAGCAGACTAGATAATTAAGACAGAGCTCTAATACATGACATAAATATAATACTAATGGTAACTAACAATGCACAAACACCAGAAGATAAACTAGATAACTGGGAACTCCTAAAAATTAAACACTTATGCTCATCAAAAGACTTCAGCAAAAGTGTAAAATAAGAATCTACAGACTGGGAAAAATATTTTGGCTATGACATTCGACAAGTGTCTAATCTTTAAGATCTACAGAGTACTTCAACACCTCAGTAACAAAAAGATAAATAATCCAATCAAAAATAGACAAAAGATATGAACAGACACTTCACCAAAGAAGACATTCAGGCTGCTAACAGACACATAAGGAAATGCTTGAAATCATTACCATTAGAGAAATGCAAATCAAAACAATGAGATATCATCTCAGCCTGCATTACTGGCACTAACCAAAAAAACAGAAAATAACAAATGTTGGAGAGGTTGCAGGTAGATTGGAGCTCTTATGCATTGCTGCTGGGAATGTAAAATGGTACAACCACTGTGGACAACAATGTGGCACTTCCTTAAAAATCTAGAAATAGGAATACCATACAATCCAGCAATCCCACTCCTAAGAATATATCTTAGAGAAATAAGAGCCAACACACAAACAGACATACATGCACCCATGTTCACTGCAACATTATTCACAATAGCAAAATGATGGAAACAACCTAAGTGCCCATCAACAGATGAATGGACAAATTATGGTACATACACACAATGGAATACTACCCAACAATAAAGAACAATGATGAATCTGTGAGACATCTCACAACATGGATGAATTCTGGAAAGCATTACACTGGGTGAAATAAGTCAATCATAAAAGGACAAATAATGTATGAGGCCATTATTATTAAAATCCAAGATAAGTTTTACAAACACACAAATATATGTATTCTTGGTTCAATCCAGATAAGCATATAGTTAAGTCTTTAGACTGTGTTATATTGCCTCTCATTTTCCATTCCCACACCAAACCACATACTCCAACATCACATCTACATAAAGATACATAGAAAGTGTTTCTAGTGAAATATCTATTGCTATGAGTATTTTATGTTGTAACACTAACTGGAGAGTCATTCTCTAAAATGACTATTTGTAGTTTTTTTACCTAAACCAAAGAAATATCAGCTGAATCTTTCAATCACACCCACTTTTGTAGGTGAAATAAATCTTCATACACAAATGCATTCTTGAGAGTAATTTGGCATATAAAACATTAATCAGAGATTACTCAAATAGATTAATCTTGATCTTGACCACCAACCACACATTAAAAGAATTTGCATAGGAATCTTATAAATTTTACATGCTTTTTATATCCTTTTGCTATAGATATTCCATTTCCTTGATTTAGAGTGAAAAACAACTAAGAAGATATGCTCAGGATTAGTGTGGGAGAAAATTAAATACTCCATTTATATTACACAAGAATATCTTGGTATAGAATTTAGAATGAAAATTAATAAGATTTCTTAAATGAATTTGCTGTTTATTTATTTTATGTTTTCAATAAACGTTTTTACCCTCTCTTGGCAATTCTGAAATGGAAGAAAATATTTTAAAAACTACAACTTTTTTTCCTTACTTAAATATCTTGAAGTACATATTACTCTTATACTATTGAACACTTCCAAGATGGTTGGCATTTCTTTGCTCCCTTGCATTTTTAACACACTTAATGACATATAATATCTGTATACATTTAAGTGAAGCCCTGGTGGCAAAGTGGTTTAAGAGCTCAGCTATTAACCAGAACATCAGTGGTTCAAATCCACCAGCTGCTCTTTGGAAACCCAATGGGGCAGTTCTACTCTGTCCCTTAGGGTCACTATGAGTTGGAATGTACTTGACTGCAAGGGGTTTGATTTTTTTTTTTTTAATACATCTAAGTGCACAGTTTTATAACTTTTTACATAAGCATATTGTTGTTGTTACTAGGTGCCCTCGAGTCAGTTCTGAATCATAGCGACCCTAGAAGTACAACCGAATGAAACACTGCCCGGTCCTGTATCATCCTCACAATTGTTGTGATGTTTGAGCCCATTGTTGCAGCCACTATGTCACTTGAGGATCTTCCTCTTTCTCTCTGACCCACTACACTGCCGAGCACGATGTCCTTCTCCGGGGATGGGTCTCTCCTGATTATATGTCCAAAGAACAAGAGAGGGAACATCGCCACCCGGGCTTCGAAGGAGCGCTGTGCCCTCATTTCTTCCAAGACAGACTGTTCGTTCTTCTGTCAGTACACAGTATATTCAATATTCTTTGCCAACACTATAGTTCAAAGGCATCATTTCTTCAGTCTTCCTTATTCATTGTCCAGCTTTTACGTGCATGGTAAGAGGCAATTAAAAATACCATGGCTTGGGTCAGACACACCTTAGTCCTCAAAGCGACATCTTTGCTTTTCAACACTTTAAATAGATCTTTTCCAGCAGATTTGCCCAATGCAGTATTTCTATGATTTAGTGACCGATAATTCTATGAGCATTGACTGTGGATCCAAGTAAAATGAAATCCTTGACAACTTCAATACCTCTCCATTTGTCATTATGTTGCTTATTAGTCTAGTTGTGACGATTTTTATTTATGTTGAGGTGTAATTCATACTGAAGGCTGTAGTCGTTGATCTTCATCAGTAAGTGCTTAGAGTCTTCTTCGCTTTCAGCAAGCAGGGTTGTGTCATCTGCATATGGCAGATTGTTAATGAGTCTTCCTCCAATTCTGATGCCATGTTCTTCTTCATAACTCCAGCTTCTTGGATTATTTGCTCAGCATATGAATTGAGTAAGTATGGTGAAAGGATACAAACCTGACGTACACCTTTCCTGATGTTAAACCACCCAGTATCCACTTATTTTGTTCAAAGACTGCCTTTTGGTCTGTGTACAGGTCCTGCCCCCATGTTCATAATTATTCATAATTTGTTATGATCCACGCAGTCAAATGTCTTTGCACAGTCAATAAACACAGTTAAACATCCTTCTGGTATTCTCTGCTTTCAGCCAAGATTTATCTGATGTCAGTGTCATTTTACCAAAAAGTTAGTCAGGAAAATCAATTTTTAGAGTATTCATATGTATTTAGTATATTGTTTAACCTTGGTCCACTGCAAGGATTCCTGTATGAATCATATGATGCAATTCAAGAAATTCACGGAAGTTGACTTCTGAGTGTTGAGGGAGACTAACATGGACTAACACGGGTGTTATACCACATGCAGAAAAGTCTGTTTTTTTAAACTGACTATGGCTATTATTTTAAACTAGAATACTTCAAGGATTGTAAACAGTCATCTGAAAGAAATTTCTACTCATGGCTGTTTTGATTTTTCCAGAAAGCCTTGAAAATATAGAAATGCAAAGATATAAAAATAATAAAAAATAATCCTCACCAAGTATTTCGTGAATGACAATAAACAGCCCTCTAATCTCCCATAACAATATGCTATCTTCTCCTTATATTTTTATTTAAATATTCTACAAGTAATGGAACTCTCCACCTCTTTTTTTAAAATAAAGTATCTATTTGGTTTGAAGGTTTTATTAATGATGTAACATTTCAGATTCTCACTAGTAGAATTGCTCTGTGTGAATAGTTGTAAGCTCTTTGAACTGACAATCTTTTGGACATTCACAATCTCAGCACTGAAACCAGTGGTAATACCCATGCTTAACTACGTGGAGAACAAAGAGAAGATTCTAACAAGATTTGCTTTGTATAATAATTGAAAAGTAGAGGGAAAAACACTGTATTAAGAGATTTAAATCACGTTCATACTTTCATCTAAAGTAGAACAAATTTATTAAGGAGTGTTAACGTATATTTATGCATACAAAATGAATTTATAATTATATAGAAGATGTTTAATTTAAAGATAACAAAGTAAATTAAGAATGATAAATATGCTTTCTCAACTGTAACAGTGGAGATGCTGATGGGTTAAGTATCTTATCTAAGTACAAGTAGTAAATAGTACTATTTATTTGAAAATCTTCAATTTCTAGGTGATTTCATGTCTATAAACTATATATAGATGTGAAATCACCTCTATGTTTTCAAATTCTGTTATTACTGCATGTTGTGTTACGATATAAATTGTCATGAACATCAACCAATTTTTGAATAACTTGAATAGATCTTGTATGCTGCAACTTATACTTTTCACATGAGAGAATAAAAATATATTTATATGCACACAAGGTGTCAATATACATTTAATCTTTTTTGTCATACTATGCTCCTGAGTTTCAAAAAGATGGGCCATCATTGTGCTGCATATGTTACTATATATATTTAAAACTTCACTGATGTTAACTCTAACATTTAAGGGGAAATTCAACTCCTAAGTATTGTCAGAGCCAGGGAAAAATGTGTTCCTGAGCAGTCACCATCTGTCAAATGAAACTGTACTAAAGTAATGTGTGGTACCCACATGATAAGATCTCATTTACTGAAATTGAACTGGGAATAGCGCATGCATTTCACATAAGGTAAGACCTCAATTTGGCAATGGAGAGACATATAAAATAAAAAAAAATCATTCTTTTTGCAGATGTATTACTTGCCTTGTCCTCATTATCTTACCAAGATATTTAATAGGAAAAAAAAAGTAGAGAGAGGTAGGAAATCTCACCTATGATTCTTCACATATGTTAACACATTCTTCAAATTTATATATTGGTCCTACGGAAATACTTTATATGCAGTAAACTGGAAGAAACAAGGGCTAGTTAGCTTAACTGCAGCGTATGCATTAAAATCAGGAATGTAAGAAATTCTTCAAAATCCATAGGATAACATCAAATTTCCTCCCATTTTGATAGTACAATATATATAGGCTGATTTTTCCCCCTTCAGTTTTCTGTTCAGACTCTGTCAGCTGAATGGTTTAGATGAATTCTGTGTCCTCTGCATGCCAAATCTATTTTAGTCCCTCTGTTATTTAACATTTGCATCCTGCTAAGAAAGTATTTGAAGTCTTGATGCTTTTTCCATTTTGTATATGTAAAACAGAACTCATTTTGTTTCTCACTTATCCAAATATAGAGAGTTAAATAATTTACTTCCTCCTAAATTAAAGTTACATAAATACAGCTATCGAAATAGGTTGGAGACCAGGCCCACCAGAAGTTAATTAAAAACAAATTATTTGATATAGCAAGTATCTTAAAATAGTTTTCAATGCCTGCTGTATCTAATAGCAACCTCAATGTTTTACCTTATGTGTTGTTTTAATTTAGAATTAGTGATTGCTGTTTTACTGGTAGTAGTTTTATTGCAAGAGGAAGAAACATTGTTTGATCTCATTACTCTAATGCTGTTTGACACCTGCACATAAAAGCCCACACATTCTTTGGTATTTCTGGATGAATTACTGGCATTTCAATCTTTCTTTGACTTTTGCTGTGTGTCCAGGTTATTCAGAGTACTAGTTTTGCTATCACTATTGACCCACCACTCATCTGTCAGTTTGTCATACTGTGCTTGCTTGATGCTGTGATGCTGGAAGCTATGCCACTGGAATTTCAAATACCAGTAGGGTCACCCTTGCTGGACAGGCTTCAGTGGAGCTTCCAGACTAAGACAGACGAGGAAGAAGAACTTGACAATATATTTCTGAAAAACTTGGCCAGTGAAAACCTTATTAATAGCAGCAGAACACTGTCTGATATAGTGCCAAAAGATGAACCCCTCAGGATGGAAGGCACTCAAATACTACTGGGGAAGAGCCACTTCCTCAAAGTAGAATTGCCTTCAATGAAGTGGATGGAGTCAAGCTTTCGGGACTTTCATTTGCTGATGTGGCATGAATCAAAATGAGAAGAAACAGCTGCAAACATCCACTAATAATCGGAATGTGGAATGTACAAAGTATGAATCTAGGAAACTTGGAAGTCATCAAACAACAACAACAATTATTATTGATGCTTATTATAAAAGGTGCAAATACTCATTATTCACATTAAAATTTGTTGCTTTTTCTTCCCCAGAGCCCTGGTGGTGCAGTGGTTAAGGGCGACGCTGCTAACCAAAAGGTTGGCAGTTTGAATCCACCAGCTGCTCCTTGGAAACCCTATAGGGCAGTTCTACTCTGTCATATAGGGTTGCTATGAGTTGGAATCAAAGGCAATGGGTTTGGTTTGTTTTTCTTTTCCTTCCTTTCTTCTCTTTCCCTACAGTTCTTCTTTGATTATGAGAGACTTGTAACTATTCTTCAAAACATAATTTCTCCCTCATGTAAAATTTGAATTTTTTTTAAAAATTTTTTTATTGTACTTTAGATGAAGATTTACAGAACAAATAGTTTCTTATTAGACAGTCAGTACACATACTGTTTTATGACGTTGGTTAAGAAGCCCACGACATGTCAACACTCTCCCTTCTTGACCTTGAGGACCTTTTTTTTGGTGAAAATATACATAGCCAAATTTACACCACTACGAAAGTTTCTCCATGTACAATTCAGTGACATCCATTACATTCTTCCAGTTGTGCTGCTATTCTCACTATCCTTTTCCAAATTATTCCATCACCATTATCTTCAACTAACTATCCCCTAAGCTTCCCATCAAACCTTTTGAGTTGCTGTTGTCAATTTGATCTCACATAGATAGTTGTTTTTTTTTGGTACCTTAGATGAAGGTTTGCAGAACAGTTTCTCATTAAACAGTTAGTACACATATTGCCCTATGACAATGGTCAACAACCCCACGATATGTCAACACTGTTCTTTCTCAACCTTGGGTTCCCTATCACTAGCTATCCTGTCTCTTCCTGCCTTCTAGTTCTTGTTCCTGGACTGCTGTGCCTTATTAGTCCTGTTTTGTTGTATGAGGCTGTCCAGTCGCCAGCTGAACAGTGAACTTTAGGAGGGGCTTCATCACTGAGCTAAAAGTGTGTCTGGGGATGATACTCTCGGGGTTTTTCCAGTCGGTCAAGCCAGTAAATCTGGTCTTTTTTTGTTTTTTTTGTGAACTAGAATTTTGTTCTACATCTTTTTCCAGCTCTGTCCAGGACCCTTTATTGTGATCCCGGTCAGAGCAGTCAGTGGTGGTAGCTGAGCACCATCTGGCTGTACTGGACTCAGTCTGGTGAAGGCCATGGTAGATGTGGTCCATTGGTCCTTTGAACTAATCTTTTCCTTGTATCTTGTTCTCTTCGTTTTCCCTTGCTCCTGAAGGGGTGAGTTCAATGGAGTATCTTAGATGTCTGTTCATAGGCTTTTAAGATCCCAGATGCTACTCACCAAGGTAGAATGTAAAATATTGTCTTTATAAACTGTGTTATGCCAATTGAGCTAGATGTTCCCCGAAACCATGGTCCCCACAGCGATCCGCCCAGCAATTCAGTCCCTCAGGGAGTTTGGAAGTGTCTATGGAGTTTCCATGACCTTTCCTTGTACAAGTTGTGCTGGCTTCCCCGGTATTGTGTGCTCTTTTACCCTTCACCAAAGTTATCACTTATCTATTTAGTTCCCCCCCATCCCTCCCATTCCTCATAACCAACAAAGATTGTTTATTTTTGTGTGTAAACTTTTACGAGTTATACAATAGAGGTCTCATACAATATTTGTCCTTTTGTGATTGACTTATTTCACTCAGCATAATGTCCTACAGTTTCATCCATGTTATGAGATGCTTCACCGATTCATCATTGTTCTTTATCTTTGTATAATACTCCATTGTGTGTATGTACCATAGTCTGTTTATCCATTCATCTGTTGATGGGCATCTAAGTTGTTTCCATCTTTTTGCTATTGTGAGCAGTGCTTCAGTGAATACGGGTGTGCATATATCTATTAGTGTGACAGCTGTTATTTCTCTAGGATATATTCCTAGGAGTGGGATTGTATTTTGTAGTGCTTTTTTTTTTTTTTTTTTTGTGGTGCTGATGTTTTCTTTGTTTCTCTTACTCTCCTGTGCTGAGTTCTTTTGTTTGTGGATTTTTTTTTTTCATTTCTTTTGTTTTTGTAGGTTTTGTTTTTACTAAGACTTTATGTTTTTCTTCTTTATTTTGATGAGTAGGTTTGTTAACTTTCTTTGTGTTTACCTTAAAATTTATCCTTATCTTCCTAGATTTGTACCAGTCTATTATTACTTGGTATTGCTTGACTTCCTCTCCATGAGAAGGTTCTATATCTACACTGTTTATTCCCTCTTGTATTGTTCTGATGCTGTTGTCATTTAAAGATTAACCTTTCTGGTTCCCTTTTGTAATTATTTTGGTTTTGCATAGTCTTTAAGAGTTCATTTCCTAGGTTGGTATCTGGCTAGTACAATCCTGTTTCCTAGATTCAGCCTGTGGTCTGATACTGTTTGTTCTTAGATCGAAGGACTTCCTTTAATAAGTCTTGTAACTTTGGTTTGGATTTTACATAGTCCCTTAATTTCTGTTTATCTGGAAATGACCTAATTTCATCATCATATTTGAACAAGAGTTTTGCAGGATATATTATTCTTGGCTGGCAATTTTTTTCTTTCAAGGTTTTATATAAGTCATCCCTTTTCCTTCTTGTCTGCATGGTTTCTGCCGAATAATCTGAACTTAGTCTTATTGTTTCTCCTCTGTATGTGACGTTTTGTTCTTCTTGAGCTGCTCTCAGGATTCTTTGTTTATATTTGGTTTTAGTGAGTGTGATTATGATATGCCTTGGTGATTTTCTTTTGGTGTCTATCCTATATGGTGTTCGTTGAGCTTCTTGGATGGTCAGCTTTTCATCTTTCATGATATTGGGGAAGTTTTCTGTTGGCAATTCTTCAATGATCCTCCCTGTGTTTTCTGTTTTCTCCCCCTGTTCTGGAACTCCAATCACTCACAGATTTTTGCTTTTGATTGTATCCCACATAATTCTCAGGGTTTCTTCATTTTATCTTTGTTCTTTTTTCTGATTTTTCGTCAGAGTTGTATCCAAGAGTTTGTCTTCAATTTCGCTGATCTTAACTTCCATTGTTTCAAACCTGCTCTTCATCCCTTCTACGACACTGTCCATTTCTGAAATCTTGTTGTTTATCTTTTGGATTTCTAATTGTTGTTTTTGTATGTTTTCTAGTGGTGAATTTATTTTAGCATTTTTTTCCTGTATAATTTTTTGAGTTCTTCCATTTTTTTGTCTGTATTTTCCAGGAATTTGTCTGCCTTTTCCATGAATTTGTCTATTTTTTCCTCATTTTGTCTGTTTTTTGCTTCAACTTTGGATAATTCTGATTATTAGAGATCTGAATCACCTATCAGTTAGGTCTAGTGTCTTTTCTTATACTGGAAGGTTATCTGATGTTTTATTTTGGACTCCTACTGGAACCACCCTGTCTTGTTTTTGTAAATGTTTTGATATTTTCTGCTGTCTTCGGGTCATTCAGTAGTTATTTTCCTCATTCATTGATTGTAGATTTGTTTTTTTCCTCCTGCTTTTTTATTTAGTTATGTCTGAGCAGGTGAGCTGTGCGTTCTTTGTTGTTTGCTTGTCTGTGGGCATGATACTTTTCAGCACCTTCACCAATGGGCAGGGTCAGTCACTCAGGTTTGGTACAGCAGGGCAGGTCCAGCTGAAAGGGAGTTGCTGGGATAGGTTTTTTGTGGCAAGTATGAGGGCTGACAGTGCAGACCGGGAATCAGTGGAGGGCAGGTTCCAGTAGGTCGTGCCTGTGTTTCTTGGGAGTGTGATGTTCAGCACACAGTGCAGGTAGGCAGGAAGGAGGGATAGATTGTGATGTGTGGAGTTAAGGTGGGTATGAGAAATATGAGAAAGAGGAGAGAGGAACAGGAGCCAAAGACATACACACATACAAAAAAGAGTGCTAAGGGAGATGGCTACTGGAGTGGAAAGATGAGAGACTGAGAAATGGAGAAAAATGAAAACGAAAAAAAAAGAAAAAGGGTAAAAGAAAAAAATGAATAAATAGAGAAACTGGAAATTAAGAAAGACAAAAAGGAATAAGAGAGTAAAGAAAACTCACCAAAGAAATAAAAAAAAAAAAACTAAAAACAAAAACAAACAAACAAAAAAAAAACAAGAAAAATGAAATGCCCCCAGGGATGTCCTTTTGTGTCTGCACAAATACCTTTTTCCAACAACATAAAGTGAGTTCTTTGGTTTTTAACACTTCAAAGAGGTCTTTTGAAGCAGATTTGTCCACTGTAATACATTGTTTGATTTCTTGACTGCTGCTTCCATGGTTGTTAATTGTGGATCCAAGTAAAATAAAATTCTTGACAACATCAGTATTTTCTCTGTTCATCATGATGTTATTTGTCCAGTTTTGAGGATTTTTGTTTTCTTATTTTGAGGGGTAATCCATACTGAAGGCTGTAGTTTTTGATAATTGTCAGTAAGTGCTTCAAGTCCTCTTGACTTTCAGCAAGCAAGGTTGTGTTGTCTGTATAACACAGGTTGTTAATAAGTCTTCCTGCAATCCTGATGTCCTGGTCTTCTTCATACAGACCAGTTTCTCGGATTATTTGCTCAGCATACAGTTTGAATAAGTACGGTGAAAAGATGCAACCCTGTCACATACCTTTCTTGACTCTAAACCATGAAGTATCCCCTTGTCCTGTTCAAATGAGTGCCTCTTTGTCTATAAGCAGCTTCTTCATGGGCACAGTTAAGTGTTCTGGAATTTCCATTCTTTGTAATGTTACCCATAATTTGTTATATGAATATCTTGGCATAGTCAATAAAACACAAGTAAACATGTTTCTGGTATTTTCAGCTTTCAGCCATGATCCATCTATCATCAGCAATGATGTCCCTTGTTTCACGTCCTGTTCTGAATCTGGCTTGAATTTCTGGCAGTTCCCTGTCAATGTCTTGCTGCAACTGCTTTTTAATGATCTTCAGCAAAATTTTACTTGTGAGTAATATTAATATTATTGTTCAATAATTTCTGCATCCTGTTGGATAATGTTTCTCTGGAAAGGGCACAAATGTAGATTTCTTCCTGTCAGTTGGCCAGGTAGCTGTCTTCCAAGTTTCCTGGCATAGATGAGGGAGCCCCTCCACCACTGCCTCAATTATTGAAACATCTCAAGTGGTATGTTGTCAATTTCTGGGGTCTTGTTTTTCACCAGAGCCTTCAGTGCAGCTTGGACTTCTTTTAATACTGTTGGTTGTTGATCATATGCTACCTCATGAAATGGTTGAATGTTGACCAATTCTTTTTGGTACAGTGACTGTGTATTCCTTCCATCTTCTGTTGATGCTTCCTGCATCATTTAATATTTTCCCTGTAGAATCCTTCAATATGATAACCCAAGCCTTGAATTTTTTTCTTCAGTTCCTTCAGCTTGAGAAATGCAGAATTTGTTCTACACTTTTTGTGTTCTATCTCCAAGTTTTTGCACATTTCATTATAATAAATTATCTCCTCGAGCTGCCCTTTGAAATTTTTTTTTTGACTTGTCATTTTTTTTTTTATTGTACTTTCGGTGAAGGTTTACAGAACAAATAATTTCTCATTAAACAGTCAGTACACATATTGTTTTATGACATTGGTTATCAACCCCATGACATGTCAACACCCTCCCTTCTCAACCTTGGAGGAACTTTTTTTTTTTTTTTTTTTTTGGTAAAAATATATGTAGCCAAAGATACACAATTTCAGAAATCTCTACATGTACAATTCAGTGACATCCATTACATTCTTCCAGTTGTACTGCTATTCTCACTATCCTTTTCCAAATTATTCCATCACCATTATCTCCAACTCACTGGCCCCTAGGCTTCCCATCAAACTTTTTGAGTTGCTGTTGTCAGTTTGATCTCACATAGATAATTCTTTTCTTTTTTTGTACCTTAGATGAAGGTTTATAGAACAAATAGTTTCTCATTAAACAGTTAGTACACATATTGCCTTATGACAATGGTTAACAACCCCATGACATGTCAATACTGTCCCTTCTCACCCTTGTGTTCCCTATCACCAGCTTAATTGTCCCCTCCTGCCTTCTAATCCTTGTCCCTGGACTGCTGTGCCTCATTAATCCCATTTTGTTTTATGGGGCTGTCCAATCCCTGGCTGAATGGTGAATCTTGGGAGTGAAATTTTTTGTTCAGCTTTTTACTTCATCATTTCCTCCATTAGATTTAACTACTCTATTTTTAAGAGCAACTTTCAGAGTCTCTTCTGACAACAATTTTAGTCTTTTTTTGTTTCTTGCCTTTTTAATGACCTCTTGCTTTCTTTATGTATGACATCCTTAATGTTATTCCACAAGTGAACTGGCCTTTGGTCATTAGTATTCAATGCTTCAAATCTATTCTTGAGACAGTCTGTAAATTCAGGTGGGATGTGCTCAAGTTCTTACTTTGACTCTCGTGGACTTGTTCTAATTTCCTTCAACTCCAACCTGAACTAGCATATGAATAATTGATGGTCTGTTCCACAGTCGGCCCTTGCCTTGTTCTGTCTGATGTTGTTGAGCTTTTCCATCATCTCTTTCCATAGATATAGTCAATTTGATTCCTGTGTATTTTATTTAGTGAGGTCTACATGTATAGTCACCGTTTATGTTGTTGCAAAAAGGTATTTGCAATGAAGAAGTTGTTGGTCTTGCAAAATTCTATCATGCAATCTCCAGCATCTTTTCTATCACCAATACCATATTTTCCAACTATGAATCTTTCTTCTTTGTTTCCAACTTTCACATTCCAATCACCAGTAATTATCAGTGTGTCTTGATTGCATGTTTGATCAATTTCAGACTGCAGAAGTTGATAAAAATCTTCAGTTTCTTCACCTTGGGCTTTATGGTTGGCGCTAAATTTGAATAGCGTGGTATTAACTGATCTACCTTGTAGGCATATGGTATTATCATATCACTGACAGAGTTGTACTTCAGAACAGATCTTGAAATATTGTTTTGACAATGAACATGACATCATTCCTCTTCAATTTAACATTCCCTACATAGTAGACCTTAAGTCTGTCTGATTCAAAATGTCCAATGTCCATTTCAGCTCACATATGCCTAGGATATTGATCTTTATGTGTTCCATTTCATTTTTGATCACTTGCAATTTTTCTAGATTCATACTTCATACATTCCATGTTCCAACTATTAATGGATATTTTCAACTGTTTTTTCTCATTTTGAGTCTTGCCACATCAAAAAATGAAGATCCCAAATGTTTGGCTCCATCTGTGTGATTAAGGGCTACTTTACTTTGAGGAGGCAGCTCTTTCCCAGTCATATTTTGTGTGCCTTTCAAACTTGAGGGACTCATATTCTGGCATTATATCAAACATTGTTCCACTGATATTCATAAAGTTTTCACTGGCCAATTCTTTTCCAAAGTAGACTGCCAGGTCCTTCTTTCTAGTCTGCCTTAGTCTGGAAGCTCCACTGAAATGTATCCACTGTGGGTGACCCTGCTGGTGTTTTAAATACCAGTGGAAAAACTTCCAGTATCACAGAAACATGCAAGCCACCACAGTTCAACAAACTGACAGACACATGGAGGAACGTTAATTTATCAAAAGGAAGTTTGGTTATCCTTTTCTTATCTTTTCACAATCTCATGTAAAAATGACTCTTTTTTGTAACTTGTATTATTTTCATTCTTGCTCTTTTTGTTTAGAATATACATGTCGAAGCATACACCAATTCAACATTTTCTACAAGTACAATTCAGTGATATTGATTATGTTCTTTGAGTTGTGCAATCATTTGTGAGTTTTTCCTCGCCCGAAGACAAACTCACTGCCCTATATGTGCCTATCTAAACTTTTGAGTTACCGTTGTCTATTGGATCCCATGTAGATAGAATTTACAAGAACATAATGCTCAAGGCAGACATTTTTACTAATTAAGCTGTTGTTTGATTTTAAGAAGACTTCAACGGATATTTTTGGTTTAAGGTTTGAAGATTATCTCCTAGCAATAGTTTTGGGGCTTCATCCAAGCTCCATGACTCCAGTAAGTCCGGAATCCATAAAAATATGAATTCTGTTCTGCATTTCCTCCCTTTTGATCAAAGATTCCATAGAAGAATCTTTGATCAAAATGTTCACTAATGGTATACCCAGCACTGTCCAGTTCTTCTGGTCTCATGGCAAAGAAGGAAATTGTTCCTGGAGGCAAGTAGTCACACATTCCATTTCCTCCTCCTCTTCTTGACTTTCCTTCCTCTGTTGCTCCTGGCAAATAGAGACCAATTGTTGTACCTTGGATGGCCACCTGCATGCATTTATACCTCCAGCACTGCTAAAAAAACTAGGATGTAGACCAGAAACACTGAACACATTATTAGACCAGTTAATTAGGATATTGAAACCATGACCCTAAACCTCTAAACCAAGAAATCAAATCCCATGAAATATTTGGTTGTACATAAGCAGCCTGAGCAGATTTTTTTTTTTTTTTTGGTCATTGTCTTAAATATACCTATCACATAACTTTTGCCAATTCAGCTTTTTAAAGCTGTACAACTTATTGACAGCACTTACAACCCTCAGCTGTGCAACCCTACCCTTAATAAGTGTGATTTTTCCATCGCTGTAAACCAAAACTAGTACTCCACAAGCAATAACCCCACTTTCCCTCTCTGCCTCTCCCCCAGTAAACACTAATGAACTTTGGTCTGTATACATTTGCCTTTTCTTGTATTTTTATATTACTAAGCCCTGGTGGCATAGTGGGTAAGAGCTCAGCTATTAACCAAAAGATAGGCAGTTTAAATACAACAGCTGCTCCTTGGAAATCCTTAAAAAAAAAAAAAATCCTTAAAAAAAAAACCGTGGGGTGGTTCTACTCTGTCCTATAGTGTCGCTATGAGTCGATATTTGGTATTTTTATATAAGTAAGGTTATATAATATTTGTCCTTTTGTGATTGACTTATTTCACTCATCATAATGTCTTAAAGCTCCATGCATATTGCAGACTTCCATATCAAGACTTCATTTCTCCTACTGGCTGAATAGGATTCCATTTTCTGTATATACCACATTTTGTTTATACACTTATCTTTTGCTGGGCATTTAGATTATTTCCACCTTTTGGTTATTGTAAATAGTGCCGCTCTTGTGACTACTACTGATCCTCTCAACTTCACCTTCTGCTTTCTCCATCTCTGAGGGAGTATTTACTGATCTCATCATTACCTGTGGCTCCCAAGTTCACCTGTCGTCTCCAGACTGTGAGCAACATTGTTGATACTGTCTACAAAACACTTTGTCCTTATCCACAGAGAGGTATCTTATTCATGTGTAGCCAAAACACACACATCTCAAAGAGCAGAGCAGGAGATTTAAAAACCCAAGAGCTGACATTGACTTCTGTGATATGGAACTCGATGGATAAATTCTTCTCTTTCTATCTTTTATAGACAGTTATAAGACCTACTTTATATGGTTCCTCAGGGGCACAATCATACAGACCAACAACCATCTCTTTAGTGGCAGAGGATGGCTTGATAATATATCTTTACATGGGCCTTCCCTCCTCATGCTTCATGTTTTTCATCCTTCAATCATTGGACTGTACTCTAGTAAAACAATGCACATATGCTCCATGTGTATAGCTCTGCTTTCCAAGAAACTCAGGCTAAGTCAACCTGTCTCAGACTAAGCAGTGATTTCTTTGTTCTCCTTTTCCTTTTAGGGCTTTTACCATTTTCATAAGGGATATTCATGTTTCAGATATCTCCTTTATAATATTAAAACAGGGATTTATTAATCAATTTCTTCAACAATTTTTTTATTGTTGTAGTTTAAGTGAAATTTTACAGTTCAAGTTAGTCTCTCATACAAAAATTTATACGTAGATTGTTATGTGACCCAAGTTGCTCTCCCTGTCCTGTGACAGCACACTCTTCCTTTCCACTCCTGATTTCCCGTGTGCACTCAACCATTTCCTGACCCTCTCTCCCTTCTCACCTCACCTCCAGATGGGAGCTGCCCATTTACTCATGAATCTACTTGAGCTAAGAAACATACGCTTCACGAGTATCATTTTATGTCCCATAGTCCAGTCTAATATTCTTCTGAAGAGTTGGCCTCGGGAATGGTTTTAGTTCTGGGTTGACAGAGAGTCCGGGGGCCATGTTTTCTGGGGTTCCTCCAGTCTCAGTCAGACCATTAAGTCTGGTGTATTTACTAGAATTTGAGTTCTGCACCCCGCCTTTCTCCTGCTCCATCAGGGACTCCATCATTGATGGTAGCTGGGCACCTAGTTTTTCTGGTCTCACGCTGATGAAGTCTTTGGTTTATGTGGCCCTTTCTGTCTCTTGGGCTAACACTTTCTTGTGTCTTTGGTATTTTTCATTCTCCTTTACTCCAGGTGAGTTGGGACCAATTGATGCATGTTAGATGGCTGCATGCTAGCTTTTAAGATCCTAGACACCGCTCATGAAAGTAGGATACAGAACATTTTCTTAATAAGCTTTGTTATGCCAATTGAGCTAGAAGTCCCCTGAAAGCATGAACCCCAGACCCCTATCCCTACTATTCTGTCCCTCAAAGTGTTTGGTTGTATTCAGGAAACTTCTTAGCTTTGGTTTAGTCCAGTTGTGTTGATTTCCCCTGTAGTGTGTGCTGTCCTTCCCTTCACCTATGATAATTCTTGTCTACTCTCTAGTTAGTGAATAACCCTCATGCTCCCTCCCCACCCTCGTAACCATCAAAGTGTTTTCTTCTGTGTTTAAACCTTTTCTTGAGTTCTTATAATAGTAGTCTTATACAATATTTGTCTTTTTGAGACTGACTAAATTAACTCAGCATAATGCCTTCCAGATTCCTCCATGTTATAAGATGTTTCAGGGATCTATCATTGTACTTTATCATTGCGTAGTATTCTGTTGTGTGAATATACCATAATTTGTTTATCCATGCATCCCTTGATGGGCATCTAGTTTGTTTCCATCTTTTTGCTATTGTGAACAGTGCTGCAATGAACATGGGTGTACATATATCTATTCATGTGACGTCTCTTATTTCTCTAGGATATATTCCAAGGAGTGGGATTGCTGGATCATATGGTACTTCTATTTCTAGCTTTTAAAGAGGTGCCAAATCAATATCTAAAGTGTTGTACCATTTTACATTCCCACCAACAGTGTATAAGTGTTCCAGTCTCTCCACAACCTCTCCAGCATTTATTATTTTGTGGTTTTTGCATTAATGCTAGCTTTGTTGGGGTGAGATGGTATCTCGTTGTAGTTTTGATTTGCATTTCTCTATTGGCTAATGATCATGAGCATTTCCTCATGTGTCTATTGGCTGCCTGAATGTCTTCTTTGGTGAAGTGCCTGTTCATATCCTTTGCCCATTTTTTAATTGAGTTATTTGTCTTTTTGTTGTTGAGGTTTTGCAGTATCTTGTAGATTTTAGAGATTAGATGCTGATCAGATTTGTTGTAGCCAAAAACTTTTTCCCAGTCTGTAGGTTGTCTTTTTACTCTTTTGGTGAACTCTTTTGATGAGCGTGTTTGATTTTTAGGAGCCCCCAGTCATCTAGTTTCTCTTCTGGTGTTTGTGCATTGTTACTTATGGTTTGTATTCTGTTTATGCCATGTGTTAAGGCTCCTAGCATTGTGCCTATTTTTTCTTCCATGATCTTTATCATTTTAGATTTTATATTTAAGTCCTTGATCCATTTTGAGTTAGTTTTTGTGCATGGTGTGAGGTATGGGTATTGTTTCAGTTTTTTGCAGATGGATATCCAGGTATGCCAGCATCATTTGTTAAAAAGACTGTCTTTTCTCCAATTAATGGACATTGGGCCTTTGTCAAATATCAGCTACTCATAGGTGGATGAATTTACTTCTGGATTCCAGATTCTGTTCGATTGGTCTATGTATCTCTTCAACTATTATTTTATATGCCATTCATTCTACTAAGTCACAGAAACTCAAAGATGAAAAGATATGCCTCACACTTCAACTTTACAGATTAGGGAGAGGAAAATACATACCTTCAAAGCAATTGTGTCTTACAGAACAACATACAATGAATAAAGAGTAGTTGAGATATTTTTTCAAGGTCCCACAACTATTAAAAATATCAGCCAAGATTAAATTCTGATAGAAAAACATGTATATCAAATTCTTTTATGTATTAGATTAATGTTTCTGGTCTCTCTACCCTTGGTTCAGTGACTATTTGTGTAAGGTTCCTGCCCACAGGATAGTAGGAAAAGAAATTGGGCATGTGTCTTAGTTTCATAGTGCTGCTATAACAAAAATATCACAAGTGGGTGACTTTAACAAACAGAAATTTATTTTCTTACAGTTTAGGAGCTAGAAGTACAAGTTTAGGCCACTGGCTTTAGAGGAAGTCTCTCTGTCTCTCAACTATAGGGGAAAAATCTTTATCTATGTTTCTCTAGCTAAACAAACTTGGGATTTCCTGGATTTGTAGACTGTTTCCCTCCATCGTCTTCAGATGTTGTCTTTCCCTATATCTGCTTTTTTCTGTGCCTAATCTGTTCTTTTATCTCACAAAAAGATTGGCTTGAAACACATCCTACACTGATAGGGTTTCATTAACATAACAAAAATCCACTCTTCCCAAATGAGATTACATCCACAGGTACAACCAAAAAAAAACAAAGAAAGAAACCTAAACTCTTTGCCATCAAGTCAACTCTGACTCATAGCCACCCTATAGGACAGAGTGAAATATCCCATAGGGTTTCTAAGGCTGTAATCTTTACAAGAACAGACTGCCACATCTTTCTCCCATGTAGTATCTGGTGGTTATGAATTGCCAACATTTTGATTAGCAGCTGAGTGCTTAACTACTGTGTCACCAGAGTTCCTTCCCCACAGGTACAGGGGTTACAATTTACAACATATGTTTTTTTGTTGTTGGTAGGTGCTCTCAAGTTGGTTCCAAGTCATAGCTACCCTGTGTACATCAGAACAAAACATTGCTGGGTCCTGCACCACTGCACAACTGTTGCTATGTTTAAGCCCATTGTTGCAGCCATTGTGTCAATCCATCTCGTCAAGGGTCACTAACCCTCTACCTTACCAAGCATGATATCCTTCTCCAGAGAGTGGTCCCTCTGGATAACATGTCCGAAGTACCTGCAATGAAGTCTCACCATCCTTGCTTCCAAGGAGCAGTCTGGCTGTACTTCCTCTAAGACATATACATTCATTCTTCTGGTAGTCCATGGTATATTCAATATTTTTCAAAAATACCATAATTCAAAGGCATCAAGTTTTCTTTGATCTTTCTTATCCATTGTTGTGCTTTTGCACACATAGGAGGTGATTGAAAATATTATGTCTTGGGTCAGGTGCACCTTAGTCTTCATAGTAACATCTTTGCTTTTCAAAACTTTAAAAAGGTCTTTTTGAAGCATATTTTCCCAATTCAACATGTCATTTGATTTCTTGACTGCTGCTTCCATGGGTGTTGATTATGGCTCCAAGTAGAATGAAATTCTTGACAACTTTAATATTTTCTCCATTTATCATGGTATTGCTTATTGGTCCAGTTGTGAGGATTTTTATTTTCTTGATGTTGAAGTGTAATCCATATTGTAATTTTCTGATCTTCATTGGTAAGTGATTCAAGTCCTTTTCTCTTTCAGCTAACAAGATTTTGCCATCTGTATATTGCAGGTTGTTAATGAGTCGTCTTCCAATCCTTATGTTCCATTCTTCTTCATATAGTCCAGCTCTAAATACAATATGTCCCCAAGTGTATAGCTCTATATAACAAAACTGTATTATAGTAATTTTAATCTCAAAATGTCTATTGTTGAACACACTGAGAATAAAAATTCCTATGTCCACCTTAAGAAATAGTATGTGTATATTAGAGAAAGCTACTCAGTTTTGAGTTAGTGATCATTTTAATTTTTTCAACCATAATTTACTCTGTTTCAAGTAGAAAAACAAGTCATTGGTCAAATATGGTTCTCACTGAAATATCGTTAATATTGTAATTAGAGAAAACTCCATATAGATACTAAATATATATTGGTGACTCACTTGATTTTTGGTATGAATATGAATTTCACCTTTTTTCTGGGTTTTTATCTTAGTAAAGTGTCAACAAAGATAAAAAATGTATCACAAGTAGGATATTAGTTTAGACTAAAAATTCTCCATATGTTTACTCTAAGTATATTATATTTTCTATAAATCTTTTTATTAATTTCTTATCACTATATATTTAAAACTTATTTAAAATAATTTGACAGTTCATTTGAGAAAAATACATGAAGATTTCTCAAAAGTCATAAAGCAATAAATCAAGTCAGATCCCAGTATGGATTAGAAGAGGAGAGGTTTATATTCAGAGATATATAATCTGATGCTCAGTTAACAATTTTCCCCTTATTTAGTTTTCTATTATCCATCTTGGTTAATTATACTATTTAAGTAATATATTTAATATTACTTGAGCATCTATTATGTACTATATACTGTGCTATTGATGAGACAGATTCTTTGCACTCACAAATATTATAGCTTACCAAAACCAAAATCCAAAACTGTTTACATTGAGTCAATTCTGTCTCATAAGCAATGGTGTAGGACAGAGCAGAACTGACCCATATGATTTCCAAGGCTGTAAATCCTTATGGAAGCTGACTGCCACATCTTCCTCCCTTGGTCAGAATTGACTCTGCAACAATGGGTTTATAATCTACCAGGTGAGACAAATGTTAAACAATAAATTTGAATGTACATTACATAAAAGAAAAATACCGTGTACAATAAAAGATAAAAACAGGATCCAGATTTTATATGGCCATCAAAAGAAAGCTCTTCTAAGTAAATTACTTTTCTGCCTAGATCTGAAGAATGAGTAAGAATTAGGCAGTTGAAGGGTAGGTTGTGTGAACAGCATTCCAGAGGACAGAACATATATTGCAAAGCACCTATGGGAAGTGAAACTTGGCATATTTCAGTCAATGAAAGAAGGTCAATGTGACTAGCATGTAATAATACCCAGCAAAAAATCTTGGTACATGAGGCTGGAAAGTTAAGTGGCAATGAACAAATGTGGAGTCTTGTGCATGTTTTAAATGTTTCAGAGTTGGCCCAATAAATAGTAGAGGTCATCATGAGTTGGAATTGACTCAATGGCAATGAATTTTTTTTTTTTTTTAATTGTATCCAAGGAAATACAAACAGAATGCTTTTTAGAAGCAAGGATGAAAAGAATTTGTCTTGCTTACTTTGGACAAGTCATCAGGAAAGTCCAATCGTTAAAAAAGAACATCATGTTTGGTAAAATAGAAGATCAGTAAAAACTAGGAAAACACTCAGTGATATGAAATGACACAATAGCCTCAACAATGGGCTCGAACATACCAAAAATCGTGGAGATAGCGCAGGACCAGGAAACATTTCCTTTTGTTATATTTAAGGTCTCCATGAGTCCAACAACATCCTTGGAAAAGTTTTAATCAGGTAGGAGATGTAATCATTTTATCATTTATAAACTTTCTCTCATTGCCTTTTGCACAAATGGTTAGAAAGGGACAAAAGTAAATATGAAGAGATCACTGTTGCCTAGGGGAAAGAAAGACGTGGCTTATATCCTGTTGATACTAACTCAAGTGAGGAAATTAGATATATTTAAGAAATGTGTATGTGATGGAGTTAACTACAATTTGTGATTTTATTTAACTAGGGAATGGTGAGGAAGAGGGAATTGTATAGGACAAGTTCCAGGTTGTTGAGATGAGCCACAGTCTACTGCCATTTACTGAGAAAAGAATCCTTTGGATTCATGGCACTAAAAGCATGAGTCATTCCTTTCTCTTCAGTACAAAATTGTGTCTTCACTATCTGCATATTCCCTTTTATACACATTCTCAAACTCTATTTAACAGAGAATTTGGCATTATTATTTTTGGTCTGTAGGAAAGTCTCACAGAAGTAATGAGGATCATCCTTACTCCAAAAACCACAGAAGATTCACAAAGAACAGTGTCCTATTTGGGAGCAGGTTTTCTTAGCCATTTGCAGTGGCAGTGTTACTGCAATAAAGAGAAATGAAGCCGCCTGCCGCAATAGCCAGTTCTGACAGGGGTGAGGTAAACGACAAGGATTTTATTATATATCGATACACAGGAGACAGAGGGGCATAGATTCTTCCCAAAACACTTCTCCCCCACTGGAGATTGCCTGAAGGGTTTATAAGGACAGGATTATGGGTCTTAGAAGTTTGTGTTAGTTCCCCCTTGAGGTGGTCATGTCCCAGATGAGTTAGATCTTTTCTTGGGAGTTATTTGGTGACATCCTGGTTTTCTTGTCCCAAGATGGGTGCTTCGTTCGGTTTGTCATTCTTAGATCATTATCACTTGCTTTCCACACTCCAAGGAGGAGCATCAGTTAAACTTTTTATAGAGATTGGAACAGGAGGGAAAAACAAGATCATGAGACAATGCAGGGCTAAGCAGTGGGGAGTAGTAATAGTGAGCCGGACCTATGCAGCCTCTTCCAATCCAAAAACCATAGAAAATTCACAAAACAGTGTCCTTATTTGGGAGCGCATTTTCTTAGCCATTGCACTGGCAGGATGATGGCAAGCACACTGTTTTGTGGTTCTTCACTCTTTTGGCCATATTTTAACAGCATAATCTCAAAAGCGGTATATTTTTGCTTTTTTTTCCCTAAGAGACTGTGAAGACCATGGATGAAGATGCTCTAAATCACTTCATATATGGAAGGAGGGAGTAAAACAGTCATCCAGTGCTTTACAAGTGTAAATTTATTTTTTTTAATGGTATAAATATACTTTTAAAGAAAGCGTTTTAAAATAAACGTGGAATACTTAGTGATTCACATTAGTAAATAAAGGGCCACAAAAATCCTGCAAGTAGTGTTTACTATGAATTCTAAAGTAATGTTTTTATAATCATTAGCAATAGTTCTTCACAAATGAGAAATAAAATGACAGAAATAGATATGTATAGCAAGAAAATGTTAATTTCATATGTTTAAATTGCTTGAGAGTGAATATTTCTTTATGGGATTATTTTATAATAAAATGTAATTCAATTTTTTGCAATTCTATATATTTATTAATACTCAGTGGGATGATTATCAAACACATTTCTTGAGTCCTTACTCTGCACTGAAAATGCATTTTACATGCATAAATTAATAATCTCCATAAATTATGAACTTAGCATGATTTATATGACCGTTTTACAGACAGGAAGCTGAAGTCCTGGGAGTCTGAGTCTAATTTGCTAAAGGACACACAACCAGTAAGTGGAGAAGTCCGAAGCAGGACCCAGGCAACCTAAGCTAAGTACTCCCCACCCACTTTATTCATTAAGCCATACACAACAGGGACCTGGACCTTATATTCACAATCTGAGTAAATTTGAGTTTTAAAAATCTGAAATTTAATTATATCATACCCTTTCCACCAGTAAGGCAGGACTCAAGCAGACTGTAAAAACTTTAGAAATTGTTTCTGAATGAATCTCCTACTGTGCTAGCAGCTCTGCCTTGATGTCTCTGGAGGCTTTCCCGTTGTTCATTGTTTTCTCACGCATTTTGTCCCCTTTGTATGGTCATTTTGAAAGATACTTTTCAAAGTCTGTGGGGATTCCAAGACCACCATCAGGTTCAATGATTTGCTAGAAGGAGTCATAGAGCATAGAAAAGCAGTTATACTCATAGTTATGGTTCTTTACAGTGAAACAATACAGATTAAAATGATTAACATCAGTAAAGAAAAATCACATAGTGCAGAGTCCTGCAGAGACCAGGCATATACTTCTAGTTGGCCTCTCCCAGTGGAGTTGTATGGACTGTGATCAATTCTCCCAGCAATGATTTGTTGAAACACATATTTCCAACTAGGAAATTTTGACTGAGCCTTGGTGCCCAAAGTTTATGTTGGAGGTGGGCCAAGTAGGCATAGAGCATCAGTGTGCTTGACCAATCTCCAACTCCTCCAGTGGTCATAACCATTCTGAGTCTATTTTCAGATCATAGAACCCCAGATTTGTAGAAGCTGAATTATCCTGGTATAACTATTACATTTTCTTTTTTATAACTGTGAAATGAAGAAATATAAGATCAAATGACCTTATAAAATATTGAAAAAATGCATGCAAATAAATTCCTATAAATTAAACCACATTTTTAAAGCTTCTTGGTATTTATGTCCAACCTTACCATATCTATTTGTAAAAAAATTGATTTATTTTTAGCATGAGTATCTACCTTTAATTTGTCTATACTTTCAAAGATTGACCTATTGAAAAAAGTTGCTTGTTATTTTTTAATATTGTAGTATGTATAGTGATGTCCTCTACTTTGTATCCTACTATAAGTAAGTTACACATTCTCATTCTTCTTGATTAGCAATTCCAAGGACTTATCAATTTTATTAGTTTTTATAAAGAACAAACTTTTGGCTTCATTGAACAACTGTATGATTACCTTGTATTGGCTTCTGAGACCCTCACCTGACCGCTTAATCAGGAGCCTTAGGCTGGAAACTTTCCCTGATAATGGAGGCTGAGAACTGAGCCTCTCTCTGTCCATATTTCTTCTTCTTCCTTATCAGGTAAATTCCCTTCCTGCTAGGGACCAAATGAGTACTTCTTTGTTAAACTTATGTATGAGTGTTATATGACACCTGGCCAACACGATCTTTATAACTGTTCTCAGGAGAGAACAGCAACAAAAGAGGAATGTTTGCAGCCACCAGTCCAGAATTCTATAGGGAGTGACCCACTGACCATGGAGAACCAACACCCACTATTAAAGCTGACTTTGCTCTATCTCTTCTCAGCTTGAGCAAAGCCTTGTTCCATTCAATGCTTTTGCATAGGTCATGTCTTTCTTGGTGAACTTGGACCTTGTCTTGACAATGGGAAATGAGAGAAATGAAACTATAATGAAATCAAATGTCTGAAATATCGTTCAAACCTGATAAATATTTATAACTCATCCTTTTAAAATCTCATTCCTATTATTTCTCATGATTTCTGTCATGCAATAAGCTAACTTTAGGAGAAAGTGAAAGATTTATGAATTGATTTTATAAAGGTGTCTAATAAAAACTTACCTTACAAGAAGAAGTAAATAAAATGTTCTATTATTTAATCAAATACTTTTAATAGTATTTAGCTCCCATTCTCTTATCCCAGTGACTGATATCTGTCAAAAACAAAATGTAACAAAACAAAAATACTGTGGTTCCAGATTAAACATGGCACATTGGATACTCATCTTTACCAGAAATCTTTTCTTTTCTTTTTTTAATTATTGTACTTTTGGTGAACGTTTACAGAACAAACTAACTTCTTATTAAACAATTAATACACATATTGTTTTGTGACATTGGTTACCAACTCCACAACATGCAACACTCTCTCCTTCTCGACCTTGGGTTACCTATTACCAGCTTTCCTGTTCCATCCTACCTTCTAGTCCTTGCCCTCAGGGTGGTGTGTCCCTTTACTCTTGTTTTGTTTTATGGGCCTGTCTAATCATTGACTGAAGGGTGAACCTCAGGAATGACTTCATTTCTGAGCTAAAAGGGTTTCTAGGAGTACCAGCAATCTTTTCTAACATCTCCATGAAATCACAGCGAGGAAATAAAAGACATAAATCAAAAGACAAAGAGACTGAAAGAAGAGGCAGTAACTGATCAGAGGTATCACCCAAAGCACAGATGTTGAAAAACAGATGGATAAGCTGATATATAAGACTGGAAAATTCTGTGCATTCAGTGACCAGCAACTAAAGGAAGAGTTGATCTATGCTACAGATCATTAAGGACTAGGACTTATCAGGGATGATTGAAAGCAGAATTGAGAGTGGAGCTGGAAGCAAAAGGATTGGATGAAAGTCTATATAAGAAGCAGTTAGACCTCTAGATAGTCTTTCCCAACCTATAAAGGTATGCATCCACTCTCTCCAACACCAACAAAAGGCAGGATATTTGCCTCTGAACAAGAACTAGAGGATTCTTGCTAGAATAAAACAGGGTCATAATGTCATAATAAAAATAAGAAGAAATATTCAAAAAAATTGCTCAGACTAAATAGTGAGAGTACCATTATCTTTTCCCCTCAGAGTAGAAAACGCTGGAAGTCAGGCTTATTTCCAAATCCCACATGCAGAAGTTGAAATTCTCCTTTCAGAACAAACTGACAGACCAAAGACAAGAATACTTACAGATACTGGGATGCTGAGTGACATAGCTGTACTACAGCTCATGGTGCTATGTAATACCAATGTAGCCACCAACCCCCACTCCTTGCCTCCAAACACACACACACACACACACACACACACACACACACACACACGAAGGTTCTTATAAGTGTTCGACAGTCAAGAGGAAGCAGATATCTGCATAAAAACAGGAAAGACCAATAAGGCAAACATTAGAAATTACTGAAAGAAAAAAAAAGAAACAATTCAAGGAGGAGAAAAAACTTTTTAAAAAAGATGCGTCATCGTTGAAAAAATAAGATGGATTAAAGACAGAACATTTAGACAATAAGAAAGTTTTTCTAAGTGTAATATCAAAATTTAATAAATAAATAAATCAACAGAAAAGTTAGAAGATAATGTAAAGTAATTCCTTCAGAAATCATAACAAAAAGACAAATAAAGATGGAAAATGTAGAAAATGATAAAAAGTAAATTAAATAACCAGTGCACAAAGTCCAACATACAAATAGACATTAAAAAAAAAAAAATGAAGGGAGAAAACTATCAAGAAAATAATATAAAAATTTTGCCACAATTCACGTGCATGTATTTCAGGAATTAAAGTCTTTATTGACTGCCCAGCACAATGAAGGAAATAAACAACTACCAGTAATGGAATAAATCTTTAGAACACAATTCACATACAAAATATGGTAAAAGCTTCTACAATAAGAACCAGAAAGGCTTTAGACTTCAAAAGGTAATGTGAAAAACAAAATAAGGTCTTCGGTAATTAAAGGATAATGATTAGCATCCTGTAAATCTACACTCAGCCATATTTTCATACTTCTAATGATGAAAAAATACAAAAATGCAAAAAAGCATATATATGCTTTTATTACAGATATATATGTGTTGAACATTGTTTCCTAAATACCGTGTGTCTTAGGCATCTAGTGCTATTGTAACAGAAATATCACAAGTGGATGGCTTTAACAAAGAGAAATTTATTTTCTCACAGTCTAGTAGGCTAGAAGTCCAAATTCCGTGCATCAGCTACAGGGGAAGGCTTTCTCTCTTTGTTGGCTCTGGAGGAAGCTCCTTTTCATCAATCTTCCCCTGGTCTAGGAACTTCTCCATGCAGTAACCCCAGGTCCAAAGGATGCGTTCTGCTCTCGGCACTGCTTTCTCGGTGGTATGAGGTTCCTGTGTGTCTCTGTTTGCTTCTCTCTTTTATATCTCAAAAGAGACTGGCTTAAGACACTATCCAATCTTGTATACCTCATCAGTATAACTGATGCTAATCCATTGTATTAGATCACAGTGATTGAATTTACAACACATAAGGAAATCACATCAGATTACAAAATGGTACCCAGTTATACAATACTGGGAACCATGACCCAGACAAGCTGACAGATATTTTTGGGGGACACAATTCAATCCACGACATTGTGTTATCAATATTTTTACAACAATGAAAAAAAAAAATCTATGATCAGGGAGAAGGGCTAGAAAGTGAGACTTTCCTACCCCTAAGAGAATTGAAAGGCATGGATGAATTATTACTACTACTACTATATTCCATCCTCTCAAATCAATAATCGTCAATTCAGCTTTAATGGGTGGTTTGAAGAGAGCTGAAATATATTTATTTCCTCCTTCCTTTAATTTTTCCAGCTAGCTCAAAGATTTCCTGCCACATTTCTTCATCTCGTACCATCTGAGTAGCCAGATCTTTGTATATGTTTGTCATTTCTAAAACGTTACGTTTTTTAAATGACTATGAAAGAATTAGATAAAGGGTGAATTTTGATTACAATTGACTGCCTATTTTCAATAGACTATGATATGAAATTCTGGAATGCAGAATAATTAAATGTGGGAACAATCTGAATTACACTGCTTAACAGTTGCTTTAGTTTAGTCCTAATAATATCAGGAATTCCAAACAATAATGGTGAACCAAGGACAAAAATATAGATCTAAAACTGATGATCATAATATTAAGGTACTAGTCTTTCCAAAATACATTGTAGCACCTGTGTGTGACGGTGGTAGAGAAATCAATACTTGTTAACATTCTCAGTGGGGAAAAAGGCTTTGCTACTATTCATCTGTGAGCACATGTTGCACAATCATCAGCCATGGGACTGCATCCTAATATATGCATGCTGGAGGTTCAGCTCTGTATCTGCAGCTTTGAATTAGTCCCAGCATGATAGAAAGTCATCCTTGCAATTTGGGGAGAAAAAGCAAATAAAATGGAGCTTGGATAAAATCCTAGCTATTTATTACTTTGATTGAAGTAAAAAATATGTATCTCCTCTCTCTAATGATGGGAACATCTCCACTGAGCATTTTAAGTGCACTGTACACATGCCTATTGTAGTTATTTTTCCCTTTAAGATCCATTGGCTGGTGTGGATGAGCAACAGAACCTGCAACTGCAGAGACGTTCCAATCCTCACAGCTGTCAGTAAAGCCTACACCAATGTGTCCTTAAAGAGTGATTAATACGTTTTGACAATCTCATTGCATTGAATATTTAATCAGATTATACGTCTGTTAGAAATGGTTTGCTTCTCACATCTGCAGTCAAAAGCCACAACTGGTATTCAGATCATCACCTTAGCAAAAGCATGAAACTACTATCTATGTTAGTCTTATTGTTGACAAGTTAAAACTGTGTGCCAGAAACAGATGAATCATGACATTTTCTTGATTCATTTTTTTCAAAATTTTCTAGAAATTTACTTACTCCTAAATTAACGTTCATTAACAAGAAAGAATATGTAATTGTAAGCTACATTCCCAAGAAAGAGATGCACAGTGGCTTGATGCCATCCTAAAGATGGTACAGTTTGGTTATACACCTACTTCTCACTTCTCATTTATCTTGTGATCTGACATTTTGTATTTATGACAATAGAACAAAATCTACTATCCGACTATTTTGTGCACTAGCAAAGTATGTCTGGCAGTAACGAACGTGGAGGTGCAAAGCAAGAGTAATACTGACTGTGATGGCTAAGTTTATGAGTCAAGTTGGCTGGGCCATGAAGCTCAGTGATTTGACAGTTATGTAATGATACAGCTTGGCAGTTATGTAATGATGTAATTTGGCAGTTATTTAATGATGTAGTCATTCTCCATTTTGTGATCTGATGTGATCATCCTACATTTTTGCATAACACTGATTCTTGCATAGTGAGCTGATCTTTGGAATCTAATCATGTTGATAACCGAAGAATGGGTGTAATTTCAAAAACATACTTCAAATGATAATGTTAATATAAAACCAAAACCAAACCCGTTGCCATTGAGTCGATTCTGACTCATAACCACCCTGTAGGACAGAGTAGAACTGTCCCATAGGATTTCCAAGGAGCTGTCAGTGGATTTGAACTGCTGAAGTTTTGGTTAGCAGCTGAATTCTTTAAGAAGATAATATATGTCTTCATATATATATATATATACATATATATATGAGACAGATTTTCATATCATAAAATTCAATAGACAACTTATATTTTCATGTGATTGAGTATTATATAAATGTGGAAGAAAGAAATTTATTCATAATTGGGAAAGTGAAACTTAGCATTAAGTCCAATTTTTTTCTCAGCATTTATTCACTTCCCACATGTAAGTAGAAAACATTCCTCTTAACCATAACACCATGCTAATACTAATCTTTCTTATCTTAACCCCAACAGAAACCATACCATAACATGTGTCCTCCTTCATCTTCCATAACCCTGTCTCCAGCATTCCACCAACAGCCAAGTCACATATTCTTTCTATATCTACTCCTCAGAAACAGTAATCTTTGAATCCAGTGTAATTATACTGTCCTTGCCAAGGTTATCAGTGACAACTGTGTTACAAACTCAAATGATCACTTTCTATGATTTATCTTACTTGATCTCACGGTACTATTTAGCAATGCTACATACTGCACAGTTGAAATTTTTTTTTCCTCTCAGTTTTCTAGTCACTCCTCATTTTTCTTCAATCTTTCTGGTCATTTCTTCTTAATCTGCTCTTTATCATCCTCTTTCTCTGATGTATCCTTAATTTTAGTGTTCTAAGTACTTTCCTGAAACCACAGTGCCATTTTTCTTCTCTTATGAACAAACCTGTAAGAAAATTTTCAATATAAATAAATACATAGGGTTGGATTTGCTGGATCACGGTAAGTGTAGGTTTGTTTTGTTTACGTATTAATTAATTAATTAATTATTAAAAACAAAACAAAAGAAACCAATAAAAAACACTAAACTGTTTTCAAGGGTGCTTGTACCATTTTACCTTCCCACGAGAGATGTATGAGAGTTCCTATAACTCCACATCCCCACCAACATTAGTATTCTTAATTTTTTAAACTTTAATTTCAGTCTTTCTAGTTGGTGTGTAATGGAGCTCTTCCTCCCCCCCACCCCCACCCCCTTCTAGTGCAATCATTTTAAGTTACAACTTTCTTTTCAGGCACTACTTTACATGTGAAACACAAATTTGGATATATATATATATATATATATATATATATATATATATACATTTCTTTCAATACCAAATATTTTCTAATTCCTCTTCTGAGTTTTTAAACTATGTCTTATTTAATATTTCCCCTATTTTTATGCCTTTGGAAAATTTATCATTCAATATCATTATGTTGAGAGAAAAATATCTGTACTATTTCAATCATTTTGAATATATTGAGACTTATTTATTGGCCTAACAAAGAAACTATTTTGTAGAATAGTCCATTGAAACTTGAAAACAATGTATTATTGTTAGATGATGTGTTTTATTAGTGTCATTTAGATCCAATTTAGATATTTGATATCTCAGTTATTTTCTGCCTATTAATACTGAAATAAAAATGTTGAATCACCAATAGAATTGTAGATTGTCTATTTCTATAATCAGCAATCTCATTTTTGGCTTTATTATTAAGTACATATATTTAGGATTATTATGTCTTCCTGATGAACTATCTCCTTTACCTATCATTATGAAATCTTCTTCTCCATCCTTGAAAATATACTTTATTTTAAAATCTAAATATTTCAATGTAATATAGTAATTTCAGCCATCTTTTAGTTAGCATTTAAATAGCATATCTTTTTCCATGCTTTTCTTTTTACCTTTCTTTTTCTTGATATTTAAAGTAACTTTTCTATAGTCAGATTTCAGTTGTGTCTTGCTTTTAGCCCTGTTTAGACCATTTCTATTAAATGTAATTATTTATGTGAATGAATTTAAAGATTCATCTCAAATTTTATTTTGCCATATCTTTTCTTTGTACTCATTTTCTTCTTTTCTTGCTTTTTCTTAATTGAGTACTTTCAGCATTCCAATTTGCCTCTACTATTGTATTTTATGGAGCCCTGGTGGTGCAGTGGTTAAGAGCTTGGCTGTTAACCAGAAGGTGAGCAGCTCGAATCTACCAGCATCTCCTTGGAAACCCTGTGGGGAAGTTCTACTCTGTCCTATAGGGTCGTCATGAGTTGGAATCAACTTGATGGCAACCGATTTTGGTATTGTGCTTTATGAGCGTAGCAATGGCTCAGTGGTAGAATTCTCACCTTCTATGAGGGAGACCAGGGTTTGATTCCTGGCCAAAGCACTTTATGTGCAATGCACTTTTCAGTGGAGGCTTGTGTGTTGCCCTGATGCTGAACAGGTTTCACTGGATCTTCTAGACTAAGATGGACTAGGAAGAAATTCGTAACGGTCTACATTTGAAAATCAGTCGGAAGAAACTGTTTGGGTCACAGTAGCGGTATCTGCAACAGATTATGGGGGTGGCACAGGACCAGGTAGTGTTCCCTTCCATTGCGCGTGGGCAGCTAACAACAACGACATCGTATATTAGCTATATTTCTTTGATTTATATTTTAACATGCATGTTTCACTTATTATACATTCAAACAATCTTAAACCATCTCAAATATAATCAAAGAAATTTAACCAGAATATACACAATCAACTACAGTCTACAAATAGTATAAATATCATAAAATATTTTTATTTTTTCTTTAAACAGTTAATTATCTTTTTAAAGATACTTTAAAGAAAGAGGACATAAGTCTTTTATTTACTCACACATTTTCCATTGCCATTGCTCTTTAATATTCCTGTGTATATCCAAGTTTCCACCTGGTAATATCTTCCTGCCTGAAGAACTTCCTTAAATATTTCTTGTACTGCACATCTGCTGATGATGAATTCCCTAGGATTTTACTTGTCTGACAAAAATATTTATTTCATTTTTTTTGAAATGCATTTTTGCTGGGTGAAGATTTCTAGATTGACAGTTTCTATTACTCAACATTTTAACATCGGCCCATTGCCTTCCGACTTGCACTAGTCTGACAAGAAAACTGTCGAAGTTTTACACAAATAATGTGCACCTTCTACGTTTTTTTTGGCCAACCACCTCCTCCCCTCTCTGAAGTATTTTTGTAAGCACACTATGCTAATTTTTTTATAGCAACATGTAAAAAAAATTGTCTTAGTGGCACTTATGAAAATACCTCATAGGGGAAGGGAGCAGCTGGCAAACAAATGTAGAAAGTGTGGGTTATTTGTGTAAAAATATGATAGTTTTGTTTGTTTCTCTGTACATATCCCTGTGTCTCACACTGCAATCCTGACTTCTTTGAAGAATTTATCTTTATTACTGGTAGTTAGCAAATTTTTACTGGTGCGCCTTAATAGATTTTTTTTTGTGTTTATCCTGGTTGGAGTTTGTTGAGATTCTTAGATCAATGAATTTTAGTTTTAATGTGGTACAATTTATCAATATGTTTAGTGCTTACTTTTTTGGTATTGATTTAAGAAACTTTGCTAAAACCCGATCATCATAATATTATCCTATATAATCTTCTCATACTATTTTTATTTTTACTGTTCACATTCAGATCTACAATTCACCTGAAACTCAGTTTTGTGAATAGTGTGAAGTAGGGTTATGATTATATCTACCACTTAATTAAGAAGACCACTCTGGCTGTGACATCTGTCTCCGCTTTGATAGCCAGAGTTGATTCGGCTGATCTGACTGGCTAGGCGGGTGTCCCCTTCCTCCCTCACCGCTCCAAGTGCATTTCCCCAATAGAGGAGAAGACCGTCTTTCAGTCAAGGGTGTATGAGTGGCAGTGTTGCCCTGCTAGAACCTCCTAACAAACTATGAACTAAGTATCCATAAACGTTCATACCTGTTTCTGGGCATTCTGTCCTTTCTACTGATTCATTTGTCTATCTGTGCTTTAAAACAATACAGTCTTAATAGTATAGTCTTGATATCTGGTAATCTAAGAACTCCCACCTTGTCTTTTCTTTTTTTTTCCCAACACAATCTCACTTAGCTAGATTGGAATTTATGTTTCCATATAAGGTTTAGAATTAGCTTGTCAAATTCTGTATTGAAAAAAAGAAACAATTTTTAAATCTTAACTTCTGTGACTCAGTTTACAGATGTGTTTGAAGTTTCTTTGACCATGTTTATCTGCAAAATATTTGGAAAGCAGAAGTAGTAAATGCAAGGTAGAAGCCTGCCTAACATTTATTATTTCTACTGTTTCACCTGCCAAGTACATTAGTGGCTCAATTTCCCCATCCTCTTTTCCCGATGCTACTTCAGCATCTATTTCAGAGGTCTTATGACCTATTCCCTGGCTTTATGTGCATTAGGAATCAGCGTGTGAGCATTTATTTTGCTGCTGCATATTGGAGTAGAAGAGGTATAGCTTTGGAACTAACAAGTGTACCAGCATTTTCCCCAGTTTTGCACTTGGCTTTCTGGTCATTGCATTAGTAGCACGCCACTGTGGTGGTAAATTCTTGTTCCCACAGCTTCCTGGTAGTGGTAAATACAAGAGCAACCTTGGTAGCCCAGTAGTATAGAAAAACTTTAAGTGTCTTTCCCTGAAGATCATCCTAGTGTTATTCTTCAGCCCACCCAGCCATTTTTTTTTTACAAGCTGTCTAATATCCTCATAATAAATCTTATTTTGCTTAAAATAGAGTGAGTTCTCTTCTCTATAAACCTACTCTGACTGATACACCATTCTGGCTAAATAAATATGCCATATAATATTTTAATATTTCTTATCCCTTAATGATACTTTATAAGATACAGAATGCCAAGGAGAATAATAGTGGGAATCTACTTTGCTTAGGATGCTTATCATCTCAATCACCTTCAAGAAATGTGGCTGATCTTTAGATATAGATAAATCTATAAAAACAGCTAGCAGAACTTTAGCCAGGATAGAATTCTTGAATTAATGTTTTTCTCTTAAACTCAGCATGGAGCACAAGGGTCTCTCTCAATCTGAAAGTATTCATCGTGCCCATTGCTATGGCTGTCAGTGTTCATTTCGGGGTAGTTACTTAGCATTTCTCCGAGCTTTGGTTTTTCCACTTCCAAGAGATTACAATATTGAAAACATATGGTTAATATGGTTATTTTGAAGATTTTAAGGAACTTGTACATGTTCAGCTCTTTGTACATTGTCTGTCATAGGGGAGGTCGCACTGATGATGCTAGTGGTTTTGGTCATGGTGGCAATGATTCGTGGAATTGTGTCTGTAGATGTTTTTTACTAATATCAGTTAGTGCAGGAGTTTCCAAGTGAAAGAAAATACTATTGAAAATTGCATTTTATTACAAATTTTAATTTACCTATCAGAGATAGAATCAAAATTTAGAGAGATCAACTAGCATTCCTGATAAATGTAGAAATTCTAACAAAATCCAAAAAAATTCTATAACATGATAAATAAATTTATATATTCACAAACAGCAATAATATTAATCACACACAAAAAAGAATGAGTACATTATGGGGGAATAAAAGGAATAGAATCATTATTAGTTAATTATAAGGTGGACTATTTCAGGCAAGATTTAATATTGACAAAGATTGAACACCTTGACATGTTCAAAAGCAAGATGTAATGCCTAACACCTTGTGATGGGGCTTGAAGTGTGAATGGCAGATAGAGATGCTGTTTGGAGTCTTTGGCAGGCCCCTATTGGTGAATCACAGTGCAGACCCTTAGGATTTTGGAGGAAAGCCCTGCCATCCTCTGCAGATAACTACTCTCCTTTGGAGAAACAGCTTTTGGCTTGTTACTGGGCCTTAGTAGAGACTAAATGCCTAACCTTGGGACACCAAGTCACCATGTGTCCTGAGCTGCCCATCATGAACTGGGTGTTGTCTGACTCACAGAGTCATAAAGTTGGACGTGCACAGCAGCACTCCGTCATTAAACAGAAGTGGTATTGTCTTAGTTATCTAGTGCTGCTCTAACAGAAATATCACAAGTAGATAGCTTTAACAAAAAGAAATTTATTTCTTCACAGTAAAGTAGGATAAAAGTCCAAATTCAGGGCGTCAGCTCCAGGGGAAGGCTTTCTTTCTCTGTCGGCCTTCTCATCAATCTTCCCCCTGAGTAGGAGCTTCTCTGCACAGGGACCCAGGCTCCAAAGGATGCCCTCTGCTCCCGGCACTGTTTTATTGGTAGTGTGAAGTCCCCCCTCTCTGCTCGCTTCCTTTCCCTTTTTATCTCTTGAGGGATAAAAGGTGGTGCAGGCCACATCCCAGAGAAAAATTTCTTTGTATTGGATCAGGGATGTGATCTGGGTAAGGGTGTTACAATCCCAATCCCACCATAATCCTCTTTAGCATAAAATTACAGTCACAAAATGGAGGTCAACCACACAATACTGGGAATCATGGCTTAACCAAGTTGACACATATTTTTGGGGATACAATTCAATCCATGACCGGTATATACGAGACTGGACCCAAGCAGGACCTGAAAGCATAAGTAAGTTGCATGAGGAAGTGCCCAAATGCCCATGGTCTCCACTTCTGTCACATTATCTTCCATCTCCCAGTCTGCTCTTATGGCTTCATGGGGAGTTCCTTATGATCAGTTGACTGAGAAGAGACAACTCATGCCTGGTTTACAGATGGTTCTTCATGATATGCAGGCCCCACTCGAAAGTGGATAGCGGCAGCACTACAGCCCGTTTCTAGGACCTCCCTGAAGGACAGTGGTGAAGAGAAATCCTCTCAATGGGCAGAACTTCGAGCAGTGTACCTGGTTGTTCACTTTGCTTGGAAGGAGAAATGGCCACATGTGAGATTGTATACTGATTCATGGGCTGTGGCCAATGGTTTGGCTGGATGGTTAGGGACATAGAAGGAACATGATTGGAAAATAGGAGACAAAGACTTATGGGGAAGAGTTATGCAGATAAACCTCTCTGAATGAGCCAAAGAAGTGAAGATATTCATGTCTCATGTGAATGCTCACCAAAAAGTGACCTCAGTGGAGGAGGATTTTAACAATCAAGTGGGTAGGACAAGGCATGCTGTGGAAACCAGTCATCCTCTTTCCCCAGCTACTCCCATCATTGCTCAATGGGCTCATGAACAAAGTGGCCATGGTGGCAGGGATGTAGGTTATGTGTGGGCCCAGCAACATGGACTTCCACTCACCAAGGCTGACTCGGCTACAACCACTGCTGACTGCCCAATCTGCCAGCAGCAGGGACCAATACTGATTCCCCAATATGGCACCATCCTTTGAGATGATCAGTCAGCAACCTGGTGGCAAGTTGATTACATTGGAGCACTTTCATCATGGAAAGGGCAGCAGCCTTACTGGAATAGATACTTACTCTGGATATGGATTTGCCTTCCCTGCAAGCAATGCTTCAGCCAAAACTACCATCCATGGACTTACAGAATGCCTTATCCATCATCATGGTATCCCACACAGCATTGCCTCAGATAAAGGGACTCACTTCACAGCAAATGAAGTGTGACAGTGGGACCATGCTCATGGAATTCAATGGTCTTACCATGTTCCCCATCATCCTGAAGCAGCTGGCTTGATAGAACAATGGAAAGACCTTTTAAAGACACAATTATGGAACCAGGTAGGTGACAATACCTTGGAAGGTTGGGGCAATGTTCTCCAGGAGGCTATATATGCTCTAAACCAGCATCCAATTTATGGTGCTGTTTCTCCCATAGCCAGGATTCATGGGTCCAGGAAGCAAGGAGTGGAAATGGGAGTGGCACCACTCACTATTACCCCTAGTGAACCACCTGCAAGATTTTTGCTTCCTGTCCCCACAACCTTATGCTTTGCAGGTCTAGAAAGGGATGAGTGCTCCCACCTGGAGACTCATCACTGGTTCTATCGAACTGGAAGCTAAGAATGCCAGCTGTCCACTTTGGGCTCCTTATGCCTCTGGATCAACAGGCAAAGAAGGGAGTTACCATACTGGCTGGTGTGATTGATCCTGATTACCAAGAGGAAATCAGATTGATATTACATAATGGAGTTAAAGAAGAGTGTGTCTGGAATGCAGGAGATCCCTTAGGGTGTCTCTTAGTACTACCATGCCCTGTGACTAAAGTCAAGGGAAAACTGTAGCAACCCAATTCTGACATGACTATTAATGACCAAGACCCTTCAGGAATAAAGATTTGTGTCACTCCACTGGGCAAAGAACCACAACCAGCTGAGGTGCTTGCTGAGGGTAAAGAGAATAAGAGAAGGGGTGGTGGAAAAAGGTAGTTCTAAATATGAGTTACAGCCACATGACCAGTTGCAGAAACAAGGACTGTAATTGTTATGAGTATTTCTGCTTTATATATGTGCATCAAATATTTTTGTTTTCTTCACTTATACAATATAAGATGGAAACGGGGCTAGAGTGTTTTCAGTTGTTTATGTGCTAGTTGTATCATGTTAGGCACAAGTATGACTTTATAATTGTCTTTAGAGATTATGTGTGGTTTAAGGAGATGTGTACATGTGCCAAGTTGACAAGGGATGGACTGTGATGGGTAAGATTGTGTGTCCACTTGACTGGGCCATGATTCTCAGTGTTTATATGTGATCACTCCCATGATGGAATTTGCTGTGAGTAGCCAATCAGTTGAAAGGGAGTTTCCTTGGGTTGTGGCCTGCATCCAAATATAAGCAGACATTCTGGCTTTTGCGTGCTCTAGATACTGTGGCTGCCTGTTTGTCTGACCTCTGGTTCTTGGGACTTGAGCTATCAGCTTACCTGCTGACCTTGGGATTCGTCAGTCTTTACAGCCTGTAAGTGGGAGCACTGCTCTCTGACTTGCCGATCTTGGGTTCACCAGCCCCTGCAGCTACATGAAATGAGAGAAGCCTCTATTCTAATCCAAGGACTTGGGATGTTACAGCCTCTACAATCTTGTGAGCTGTTTCTTTGATGTAAATCTCTCTCTATGTTTTTACGGTTTACTGGTTTTGCTTCTCTAGAAACTTTTTAGGAAAGTCACAGTCATTGAACTAGTGTAACTTTAAAAGTGATATCAAGATGGAAAACAACTTGAAAATATTTATATTATAGAAATTTAGTAATGCATTTTCATTTATAAAAGAACTCATTGTTTTAAATGTATTTCATACTTTGAATTGCCTTAATTTTGCTTAAAATCTTTTTTGAACTATGAAAACTATAAAAAGTGGCATGATATTTTATATTAATTTGATTTAAATAAATTATTTTATTTAATAATATTTTATATTGTGATAATGACAACAATCAATTTTTCATATCAAAATTCTTTTTAGATTCTCTACTTAAAGTATACACTCCACAGATTATTCACATGATTCAGTAGGTTGCCAATATTTCCATGGAAACCAATGTAACTACTTAAAATTAATACCATATCAAAATATTAATAAATATTTTAAAATAATTTAAAACAACCATAATATTTTCAACCGAAAACATTTATTCCTAGTTTTGTATACTTCCCTTCAAATTTAATTCATATACCTGTTCATTTAAAAAAAAATTAACCTCATAATGTGCATGCTTTTTTGTTTTGTTTTGATCACTTTTCTTTAATTCTGTATTTTTAAAAGATTACTTTTACGATGCATTCTAAATAGTTACAGTCTTCAGTGATTGATCAGTGGTATCTCATGTACATCAAAATTTAATAAACTAGTCCCTTTTTCCAGTTTTTAATGAATAGTGAAAATGCCACCACATGTACTTTTATGAGTGGAATCTTTTGTTTCTGCTTTTGTTTTTAATTTTGTTTTATCTTCTGACTTCTGTTCAATTATCCCTTAAATGTACATTTCTGAGTGTGAGGTTCCTGGGCCAAAAGATCAGTTTATCAATATGGTTATGTCTATGAGTTTCATGTCACCTTTTATTTTTGTAATATTTTTAAAGGCCACCAAAAGTGTAAGAACGTAGCAATTTAAGTATGGCATGGCACACATTTTGAGTTATCATTTTCTCTCCAGTAATTTAATGGACAAAAAAATAGACATACGCATTTTTTTTTATCTTTTAAAGTATGCCTACTTTAGCCAAATACTGTATTTAATCTCTATTATTTTCTTAGCAAGATATTTTACTAAATTATGATGATATCAACATTTGCATTTAAATAACATGATAGCATTAGGATGAATTTAATAGGACAGTATTTTCACTGCATGATTGAAAATACTTATCTTGTAAGTGTAAAAACCCTTTATAGAAAAAAATAAGTCAGCTTAGTGAAAAACTACCAAAAACAAAAAAACGCAAAAACTCACTGACATTAAGTCAATTCCAACTCACAGAGACCCTATAGGACAGAGCAGAACTGCCCCATAGGGTTTACGGGGCTGTAAATCTTTATGAAAGCATACTGCTACAGCCTTCTGCCTTGGAGCCACTGGTTGATTTGAACCACCGACCTTTTGGTTAGCAGCCAAGTGCTTTAACTGCTGCACTATCAGGACTCTAATGAAGTCTTCCAAAATTAAACATTGGCCAGACATGTCTATGAAGAAAAGCCTGAAAAATCTGAACATATGCTGAATAGATCAGCATATTGGGAAGGAAGATACACACTGAAATCATTCCCTGATTCCTGGACAATATTTCACTTTTATAGAAACATATAGGGAACTAAAAAATTTAAGTAGTAATAACGGGCAAGAAGAAGAAGAAAATAGTGAAATAATTCTTTATAAATGTTTATTAAAATAATTATCCCTCAAACACACTATTATATTTGATCCCATAAAAATCTATAAACATACCAAGAGGACAATAGAATTTTGAAGATTAAACAGCATGTGGTTTATTAAGAATAGAAATGACACAGAAGCTTAATAGCTTCTTTTGATTCATTGTTAATTACAAAATTAAGGCATGCTGTGAATAGACCTTATCTTCAATATTTGGACTCTAATAAGTATTGTAGATTACTGTTTTTAAAGTATACTTTACTATTATAACTTCAAATAACTTATTGTTATGGAGTTTGTTTAAAGCTAGATATTATTAACCCGTTCTACTGAGCAGAACCTGAGCTAAAATTTAAGTAACCTTGTGTGAGACTGCCCAGCAATTATTTAGAACTGAAACTAACACTGTTTTAAGTCCATTATAAGATTTTCATTAGATTACTGCATATCACCAGTGTACATTCACCCAAATAATTTATTTCAATTACAATAATAAGTTCAAGGACTAAAAATTAAAATTGATGAATAGAAAGTACTGATACATGAATAGGAGTCCATACATACTGGAAAATCAATGTATCTCAACAGCATAAGATATAAATTAAGGGAGAAATTAGACATGCAAAGAAACTGTCTTTCAATCTCACTTTTTTTTGATATATCTTAAGAAATTAGACATATTTCGTGGAACAGAACTTCAAATTTTCAAAGGATCCAGACTTACTAGATTTACTGAGGGTGAAGAAGTCCTGAGATTGTTGTCCTGAGATACTTTTAAAACCTTGAAACAAAACTATTCCCTGAAGTAATCTTTAAACAACAAAACACTTTAGCTCAAAAAGTTGAAAGTAGCATCCTTAAATGTTACGCTTTAAAAATATTATCTATATGAGGCCAAAGTGATAACAGTAAATCTAAAACATAGATGAGAAGTTTAGGGGGTACATAGTGTAAATTAATGAGGATGAAATAACTAGAGCAGAAACGATGAAAATTAACACAATGTAAACACTGTAACCAATGTCATTGAACAATATATGTAGAAATTGTTAAATGGGAGCATCTTTTGTTATGTATATTTTCACCAAAAAAATAAAATAAAGAAATTAGACACATTTTGACTATGGCACTAACAAAGCAGAATATATTGATTTCAGAAATATACTGGATTATTATTATTTTTTTATTGTACTTCAGGTGAAGGTTTACAGAACAAATAGTTTCTCATTAAACAGTAGTACACATATTGTTTTATGACATTGGTTAACAACCCCACGACATGTCAACCCTCTCCCTTCTCGATTTTTTTTTTTGATGAAAATATACATAGACAAAGATACACCACTTCAAAAATTTCTACATGCACAGTTCAGTGACATTGACTATACTCTTCCAGTTGTGCTGCCATTCTCACTTTAGATGAAAGTTTACAGAACAAAATAGTTTCTCATTAAACAGTTAGTACACATGTTGCCCTATGACAATGGTTAACAACCTCACTACACATCAACACTGTCCTTACTCAACCTTGGGTTCCCTATCACCAGCTATCCTGTCCCCTTCTGCCTTCTAGCCTTTGTCCCTGGAATGCTGTGCCTCATTAGTCCCGTTTTGTTTTATGGGGCTGTCCAATCCCCGGCTGAACGGTGAACCTCAGAAGTGACTTCAACACTGAGCTAAAAGGGCGTCTGGGGGCCATACTCTCGACATTTCTCCAGTCTCCTTTAGGTCAGTAAATATGATCTATTTTGTGTGTGTTAGAATATTGTTCTACATCCTTCTCCAGCTCTGTCCAGGACCCTCTGTTGTCATCCTGGTCAGAGCAGTCAGTGGTGATAACCACAGTCCGGTGACAGCCTTAGTAGCTGTGATCCATTAGTCCTTCAGACTAATTTTTCCTTGTATCCCGTTCTATTCATTCGCCTTGCTCCCGAAGGGATGAGACCAGTGGAGTATCTTAGACGGCTACTTAGGCTTTTAAGACCCCAGACGTTACTCACCAAGGTAGAATGTAGAACTTTGCCTTTATAAACTGTGTTATGCCAATTGAGCTAGATGTTCCCCGAAACCATGGTCCCCACAGCGATCCGCCCAGCAGTTCAGTCCCTCAGGGAGTTTGGATGTGTCTATGAAGCTTCCATGACCTTTCCTTGCACAAGTTGTGTTGGTTTCCCCAGTATTGTGTACTGTCTCACCCTTCACCAAAGATACCACTTATCTATTGCCTATTTAGTATTTCCCCCCACCCCCACCCCTTCCATCCCTGCTAACCAACAAAGACTGTTACTTTTTGTGTGTGAACTTTTTCATGGGTTTTTACAATAGAGGTCTCATACAATATTTGCCCTTTTGTGATTGACTTATTTCACTCAGCATAATGTCTTCCAGTTTCATCCATGTTATGAGATGCTTCACAGATTCATCACTGCTCTTTCTCATTGCATAGTACTCCATTGTGTGTATCTACCACAGTTTGTTTATCCATTCATCTGTTGATGGGCATCTAGGTTGTTTCCATCGTTTTGCTATTGTGAACAGTGCTGCCATGAACTTAGGTGTGCATACGTCTATTTGAGTGATGACTCTTATTCTCTAGGATGTATTCCTATGAGTGAGATTGCTATATCGTATGGTATTTCTATTTCTAGCTTTCTAAGGAAGTGCCATATCATTTTCCAAAATGGTTGTATCATTCTGCATTCCCACAAGCAGTACATAAGATTTTCGATCTCCCTGCAGCCCCTCCAACATTTGTTACTGCCAGTGTTTTTGATTAGTGCCAGTAAAGCTGCGGTGAGATGGTATCTCATTGTGGTTTTAATTTGTAGTTCTCTAATGGCTAGAGATCACGAGCATTTCCTCATGTGTCTGTTGGCCGCTTAAATGTCTTCTTTGGCAAAGTGTCTGTTCATTTCCTTTGCCCATTTTTTAATAGGATTGTCTGTCTTTTTGTTGTAGAGGTGTTGGATTTTCTTGTAGATTATCAAGATTAGACGTTTGTCTGACTTGTACAGTCCAAAAATTTTTTCCCAGTCTGTAGATTCTCTTTTTACTCTTTTGGTGAAGTCTTTTGAAGAACATAGGTGTTTGATTTTTAGAAGAGCCCAGTTATCTAGCTTATCTTCTCGGGTTTGTGTGTTGATGGTTATGGTTTGTATCCTGTTAATGCTGTGTATTAGGGCCCGTAGCATTGGTCCTTTTTTATTCTATGAATTTTATACTTTCTGGCTTTATATTTAGGTCTTTGATTCATTTTGAATTAGTTTTTGTATATGGCTTGACGTATGGGTCCTGTTCCATTTTTTTTGCAGATGAACATCCAGTTTTGCCAGCACCATTTGTTAAAAAGACTGTCTTTTCCCCATTTGATGGACTTTGGGCCCTTGTTGAAGATCAGGTGACTGTAGGTGGATGGATTTACATCTGGGTTCTCAATTCTGTTCCATCGGTCAATGTATCTGTCGTTGTACCACTACCATGCTGTTTTGACTACCGTAGCTGTATAGTAGGTTCTGAGGTCAGGTAGTGTGAGTTCTCCAACTTTATTCTTCTTCAGTAGTGCTTTACTTATTCGGGGCTTCTTCCCTTTCCATATAGAGTGAATGATTAGTTTTTCCATCTCTTTGAAGAATGTTGTTGGTATATGGATTGGGATTGCGTTATATTTGTAAATTGCTTTGGGTAGAATTGTCCTTTTCACAATGTTGAGTCTACCTATCCATGAGCATGGTATGTTTTTCCATTTATGTAGATCCCTTTGGGTTTCTTGCAGTGGTGTTTTGTAGTTTTCTTTGTATAGGTCTTTTACATCCCTGGTTATATTTATTCCTAGGTATTTTATTTTTTTAGGGGCTATTATAAATGGTATTGTTTTCCTGTTTCTTTTCATCATTCTCTTTATTGGTGTATTTTTATCTTGTATCCTGCTACTCTGCTGAATCTTTCTGTTAGTTCCAGTAGATTTCTCATGTAGTTCTTTAGGGTTTTCTATGTATAGTATCATATAATCCACAAACAAGGATAGTTTAACTTCTTGATTAACATTTTGGATGCCCTTTATTTCTTTTTCTTGCCTGATTGCGCTAGCTAGAACTTCCAGCAGAATGTTAAATAGGAGTGGTGATAAAGGGCATCTTTGTCTTGTTCCAGTTCTCAAGGAGAATGTTTTCAGCCTCTCTCCATTAAGAATGATGTTGGCCACTGGTTTTGCGTAGATGCCCTTTATTATGTTGAGAAATTTCCCTTCTATACCTATTTTATTGAGAGTTTTTATCAGGAATGGGTGTTGGACTATGGCGAATGCCTTCTCAGCGTTAATTGAGATGATCATGTGATTCTTTTCTCTCTTTTTATTTATGTGGTGGATTACATTGATTAGTTTTCTAATGTTGAACCATCCTTGCATAACTGTTATGAATTCTACTTGGTCATAGTATATTATTTTTTTGATATGATGCTTAATTCTTTTGGCTAGAATTTTGTTCAGAATTTTTACATCTATATTCTTGAGAGATATTGGTCTGTAATTTTCTTTTTTTGTGTTGTCTTACCCTGGTTTTGGTATCAGCATTACACTGGCTTCATAAAATGAATTCTGAGGTGTTGCTTCCTTTTCTATGCTCTGAAATGATTTGAGTAGTACTGGTACAAGCTCTTCTGTGAATGTTTTGTAGAATTCTCCAGTGAAGCCATCTGGACCAGGGCTTATTTTGTTGAGAGTTTTTTAAATTACCTTTTCAAACTCTTCTCTTTTTAAGGGTATGTTCAGATTTTCAACATCACTTTGTTTTAGTTTTGGTAGGTAGTGTGTTTCTAGAAATTTATCCATTTCCTCTAGGTTTTCAAATTTGTTGGAGTATAGTTTTTCATAACATTCTGTTATGAACCTTTTTATTTCAGTTGGGTCTGTTGTAATGTCACCCATTTCATTTTTATTTGGGTTATTTGCGTCCTCTCCTGTTTTTCTTTCATCAGTTTGGCCAGTGGTTTGTCAATTTTGTTGATTCTTTCAAAGAACCAACTGTTGGTTTTGTTGATTCTATTGTTTTTCTGTTCTCTCTTTCATTTATTTCTGCTCTGATCTTTACTATTTCCTTTCTTCCGGTGGTAGTGGGCTTTTTTTGTTGTTCTCTTTCGATTTGTTTAAGTTGTGTAGTTAATGTTTTGATTTTGTCCCTTTCTTCTTTTTTGATGTGTGCCTCTATAGGTATAAATTGTCCTCTGAGGACTGCTTTTGCTGTGTCCCAAAGGTTTTGGTATGATGTGTTTTCATTCTCATTGGATTCTAGGAATTTTTGATTCCATCTCTGATTTCTTCTATTACCCAGTGATGTGTAAGCAGGGTATTATTCAGTTTCCATGTAATTGATTTTTTTTCCTTGCTATTTCTGTTGTTAATTTCTGCCTTGATGGCATTGTGGTCAGAGAAGGTACTTTGAATTATCTCAATGCTTTGGATCTTTTTGAGGACTGCTCTGTGGCCTAAGATGTGGTCTATTCTGGAGAATGTTCCATGTGCATTGGAAAAGAATGTGTACTTTGCAGCGGTTGGATGGATTGTTCTATATATGTCTACGAGGTCGAGTTGGCTGATTGTGTCCTTTAGGTCTTCTGTATCTTTGCTGAGTTTCTTCTTAGGTTTTCTGTCCTTTACTGAGAGTGGTGTGTTGAAGACTCCTACTATTATTGTGGAACTGTCAATTTCTGTTTTCAGTGTTGTTAGAGTTCGTTTTATGTATTTTGGCGCCCTGTCATGGGGTGTGTAGATGTTTACTATGGTTATGTCTTCATGGTGGATTGTCCTCTTAATCATTATATAGTGTCCTTCTTTGTCTTTTATGGTAGATTTTGTTTTAAAGTCTATTTTATCTGAGATTAGTATTGCCACTCCTGCTCATTTTTGGTAGTTGTTAGCTTGATATATTTTTTTCCAACCTTTGACTTTTAATAAATTCACATCTTTCTTTCTAAGGTGTGTCTCTTGTAGACAGTATATTGATGGATCCTGTTTTCTTATTCATTCTGTCACTCTCCATCTCTTTGTGAGTGCTTGAGTCCATTTACATTCTGTGTATTTACTGATAGTTGCGAGTTTGTTGCTGTCATTTTGTAGTGCTTTTTTCTGTGGTGATGAAATTTTCTTTGTTCTTCTTACTCTCCTGTGCTGAGTTCCTTTTTTTGTGGATTTTTTTTTTTTCATTTCTTTTGTTTTTGTAGGTTTTGTTTTTGCTGAGACTTTAAGTTTTTCCTTTTTTGTTTTTATGAGTATGTTTTTAACTTTCTTTGTGGTTATTCTGAAATTTACCCTTATCTTTCTAAGTTTGAAGCAGTCTATTGTTACTTGGTATCGCCTTGGCTTCCTTTCCATTAGATGGTTCTATACCTACAATGTTTATTCCCTTTTTTATTTTTCTGATGTTGTTGTCATTTACAGATTAACTGCTCTGATTCCCTGTTGTATTTCTTGTCATTTTTGATAGTCTTTGAGAGTTCATTTCCTAGATCGGTATCTGGCGGGTATGATCGTGCATCCTAGATTCAGCCTGTGAGCTGAAGTTGTTTGTTCTCAGATCGAAGAACTCCCTTTAATAATTCTTGTAAGTTTGGTTTGGTGTTTACATAGTCCCTTAATTTGTGTTTATCTGGAAATATCCTAATTTCTCCATCATATTTTTTTGCAGGATTTATTATTCTTGGTTGGCAATTTTTTTCTTTGAAGGTTTTATATATTGCCTTCTTTTATATATTCCCATTATCCTCTTGCTTGCATGGTTTCTGCTGAATAACCTGAACGTAGTCTTATTGTTTCTCGTCTGTATGTGACTTCTTGTCTTTCATGAGCTGCTCTCAGGATTCTTTGTTTGTCTTTGGTTTTGGCAAGTGTGATTATGATATGCCTTAGTGATTTTCTTTTGGGGTCTCTCCTATATGGGGTTTGTTGAAATTCTTGGATGGCCTGCTTTTCATCTTTCATGATACTGGGGAAGTTTTTTCTCAGCAGTTCTTCAATGATCCTCTCTGTGTTTTCTGTTTTCTCCCCCTGTTCTGGAACTCTGATCATTCGAAAATGCTTGCTTTTGATTGTATCCCACATAATTCTCAGGGACTCTTCACTTTTCTTTGTTCTTTTTTTCTGATTTTTCCTTGAACAGAGCTGTATCCAAGTGTTTGTCTTCAATTCCGCTGATCTTGTCTTCCACCATTTCAGATCTGTTCCTCAGCCCTTCTATGACACTGTGCATTTCTGAAATCTTGTTGTTTATCTTTTGGATTTCTAATTGCTGTTTCTGAATAATTTATAGTTGTTAATTTATTTTGGCATTTTGTTCCTGCATTATTTTCCTGAATTCTTTTAATTTTTTGTCTGTTTTTTCCATGAATATGTCTGCCTTTTATATGAATTTGTCTATTTTTCTCATTTTTGTCTGCTGTTTGCTTCAACTCTTGGATAATTCTTAGTATTAGAGGTTTGAATACCCTCTCAGTTAGTTCTAGTACATTTTTTTTCCCCTGGAAAGTCAGCTGGTGTTTTATTTTGGATGCATACTTGAACCATCCTGTCCTGTTTTTGTAAATGTTTTGATATTTTCTGCTGTATTGGGGGCATTCATTAGTTATTTTTCTCATTTATTAATTGTATATTTGTTTGTTTCATCTTTTTTTTTAAATTTGGCTATGTCTGAGCAGGTAGACTGTGTGTTCTTTGTTGTTTGCTTGTTTGTAGGCACAATACTTTTCATCTCCTTCTCCAGTTGGCAGGGTCAGTCCCTCAGATATGGTACATCAGGGCAGGTCTAGCTGAAGAGGAGATGCTGGAATGGGTTGTTTGTGGCACTTACTACAGCCACCAGAGCAGGTCGGTAATCAGTGCAGGGCAGGTTCCGGTAGGCTGTGCCTGTGCTGCTTGGTGGTGTGATGTTAAGTGCACGGTGCAGGTAGGCAGGATAGAGTGGGGAGATTGTGATGTGTGGAGCTAAGACGGATATGGGAGATAGGAGAGAGGAAGAGGAGCCAAAAACATACAAACAAACAAAAATGAATGCTAGGGGAGCTTGCCCTTGGAGTAGAGAGATGAGAGACTATGAAATGGAGAGAAACAAAATTAGGAAGAAGAAGAAGAAAAGAAAAGAATGAATAAAAATTGGAAAGATAAAAGAAGAGAAAAGCTCCAAGGGATCCTACCAGTGCATCTACTAGCTCTGGGGAAGTTTTTCCCAGGTGTTGCAGTAAAGCCTGGCTAGAAGGTGTATAGGTATTCAGTGCCAGATATTCAGGGAACAGGAAGAGAAGGAAGGTATAGAGAGATGAGAAACTGAGTAATGAAGAGAGACAAAAGGGGAAAAAGAGGGAAAAGAAAACAAAACAAATTAAAAAAAAGAACACGAAAAGCCACCCAAAAAACAGAAAAAAAAAAAAAAACTTGAAAGAAGAAATGATCTCAGGGATCCCTCTGCACATCTGCACAAGCTGAGGGATTAGGTCCCAAGCCGTGTAGCACTGCCTGGCCAGAACGGGCTCCCAACTGGAGAAAAGGAAAAGAAAACAAACAATTCAAAATAAATGAACAAACAAAAGCCCCAGGATCCCACCAGTGTGACAGCCCAGATCAGGAAGCAGTTCCACACTTGAATGGAGTTCCGCAGCCCCTTAGGAAGAAGCAAAAATGGCGTACAGAGCCAGGTGTTTGAGCGAAAGGAGGGGGAGGTGGTGAGAGGTAAGATAGAAATCAAAAGAAGCCTAGAATGCTATTTCGCCAGAAGTCCCTAAACTGGATTATTTTGCACTTTATTAATGAAGTAGATTTTAAGAAGTCTTAATGTCATTCCAATACCTTGAACATTATTATACTTAAGTGTGTTTCTGAATAAAAAATATTTGTTAGTATTACAGTCAAAATATTTAAGCTTGGGATATTTTATACATTACACTTAAAAAGGAAAAGGACCTATATATTGTGAGTTATGGGTTACAAAAATAAGAAGAATCTGATTTAAAAAAATTGAAGTATGGAAAATGAAAATCTTCAAAACTTTTTGGTGAGGTAAAAGCATACAAAACTCTTTGACTAAACACAAAATAATTAACTTCTAAATCAAATTATTTCATTACCTTGCTCATAACTTACCAGTGGTTTCCCTTACATGACCTACAAGACCTTCATTATCTGGCCCCAGCTGTGTCCAAGCTCATGTCTTTACTACTGTCTGTAGCTTGCTCCACTGTTGGCTCACTAACTTTCATGCTGTTTCTTGGACCTACCAAGCACTTTTCTTCCCCAAGGTATTTTTTATGTATGGCTTCTGCTTCAAAATACTCTTTCTTCAATCATTTGCATGGCTCACTATATTATCTCATTCAAGCCTGCTAAAATATCTCTTCCTGCCAAAGTTCGTCCCTAAACATCATTTCTATAATATCACTTTCACTGCCTATCACTCTTTAACCCCATTAGCACATAGAATGTGATACATAAATGCTTATTAGATGAGTCTGTAAATGAACCCCAGATTTTCAGGTGTAGAGTGAAGATGTTAGAATAGGGTATTTCTAGAATGTCTAATATTTATAACTTTTTATAAAAATGAAACAGCTACCATTCACTGAGTTTCTACTACAGGTGATACACTTTTATATTTATTACTTATTACAAACTTACAAGTAATTTTACTTTCTCCATTTTATATATGAGTAAGTTTAAAGTGGCGAAATAGGTGGCTCAGCGTCACATAACTGATAAATAAAAGAATTGTAATACAACTTCAGGTTTACCAGTCTGCAAAGCAAATAAATTTTATGCTACTGAGGAATTTACCAAATAAGTAGCATTGTTTCTAAACTCTTATATGGAAGCTGATGATGTATTTGAGACTACTATAATAAAATCATTATTGCTCTAATTGCAGCAAAGAAAAGGAATCTCATAATGCCATCTCCACACATTAATTTCCTCCCTCTCCAGAGGTAACAGCTAGAAGTATAGTTTGAAGACCAATTCACTACATAACAATGCCTCTGAAAAATAAGCTAGTAAATATTGATGACAACTATGTTCTGTACTCTTTATATAGCTCATCTCACATTTTGAAAGCTCACATTTGAATATTTCAGAAATATTCATCTGGACTTCAATTCAGCCCCACAATGTACGTAAAATGAGAAAAATCATTCCAGACTATAGTGTGAGGTTGATATATTACTATAAAATAAGTATGTCAATTGTATAAAATATTTACACTGAGGTTTTATTGTACACTCCATTATTTCAGAAATATTGATCTAGAAATTCATCTGCCAAATAAATATGGGAAGAATTGAATAAATGAAGGAGTAAGGTGGATTAGAAGGCTCAATAATGTAAAAAGAAAAGAATGCTCTCCAAAATTGTATCTATTAATTTATATATTCAGTGTTATTTCAGTCAAAATAGGCCTTCTAGCATTTGGCCTCTGAAGTATAGAAATGCACACTAGGAGGGAATTTGGATAGTTGCTGAGTCATCAGATTGACAGTGTCTGCCAAAAAGGTCATTGCTGAGAAAGTTTGTCTGTAGTTGAGATGGCACATTCTGAGGGAATTTTTAGGCACATTGTAGAAAATCTTGCATTTGTCTCAGCATAACAGGCACCTAACTGGATTTATCACCTAAGAATCATTCTCCGTTATATGAATGTCTCGATGGAATATGATTAATGGTTAGAGTTTGTCTTCAAGAGATGAAAAAATATTGTAAAACTCTTTGGAAAATTACTTCACTAGACTAGACTAAATCGATGTCAACTATTGGAAGCTATGCTATTTAAATGATACTAAAACAATGGCTGTAACCTTGCAGGGTTCATAGCTTATTCATTCATTACAAAAATACTATCGTCCACATAATCTCAGAAGGCCATGAATTATGTGGGAGAGAGAAAGATGATTATAGTACCTAAACCGTATTTCATGAATGTTAAGAAACACATTGTTTCACTTTTGACACCTCTGAAGTTGCAATGCAAGTCAAATTAATTTCATACAACCAGTATTTATCATATAGATGCCTTTGTCTTCACAGGCAGAAACATGAGATAGATATTTATACTATTATTTTTACTTCTTTTGAGTTTTATTATGAAAATGCTATTTGAATTTTTTAATTTAATTGCCTTTTAATATATCTTTACATGATGACTAGAAATTTGATAACATTAGTGACATACTCATATTTTAGTTGTGATAATTTTATTGTGACTGTGTATAAAAATGTATTATATTTTAGAGACACACAGTGAACTATAAATAAGTTGAGTAATAGCCTGATTTTGACTTACTTTCAATAATACAGTGAAAAAGTAGGTAAATGAAGGAGGGTAAAAATGACTGGAAAACTCTTGAAGTTTAATAAAGGGTGCATTATGATTCAGTATACTTCTCTTTCTAACTTTATTATGTTCAAAATTTTCCATAATAAAAAAAAACTTTTTAAAGTCCCTGAAACGTACAGTATGATTGGACATTGGAAGAAAAAATATTGTACTTGTAGAGTGGGACACAAACAACTGTAAGCTGTACGATAAAAGTCAATGTCTATGTAATTCTAAGAGTTTGTTCAATAAGTAGAAAATAGAAAAAAATAAAAATAAAAGAACAAAATAAATTCAAAGTAATAAGAAAGAATTGTGCTATATTTTAACTGGCAGCAATTTTTTTTTTTCCTTTCCCAGTGGTACCTAAAATAATGATGCCTTATATAAAATGAAGTATATAGTCATCATTTCCATCTGTAATGTGGCCTTTACAGGAAGGAACAACACTTTATTAGCTATCTAAACTTATGTTTGGAATAATGGGGTATACAATAAAACCTTGGTGTAAATATTTTATACAGCTGACATACTTATTTTATAGTAATATAGCAACCTCACACTGTAGTCTGGAATGATTATTCCCATTTTACGTACATTGTGGGGCTGAATTGAAGTCCAGTGACTTGCTAGTTGTTACATAATAAAATTAAGGCTGAACTTGGATGAAGACATTTGAACTCAGACTTTTACCACATTTCAACCAAGTTTGAAGGATCTTACTCAACTATTTACAATGGGCTTACTCTGTATTTTCCTATAGCTTAGTCAATTTCACATTCCTTGACCTTCTTACTTTTCAGCAAATTACTGAAATGTCAATTGCTTTGGAAGAGGAACATTTGCCTTGTTTGGTTGCTATGAATTAATTCACCATCTTAACATCAGCTGTCATCTTAAGATGGTTGTATAATTAGCAGATCTTGAAATACACAGATTCAGTAAAAATTTTTATTGCTTTTGAAATATCCTGTAATAAATTCTTGTTATTCATGTGAGAAGCAGAAACATACACATTTTGCAGATGGTACAATTTGAAAGAAGTTATTAAAAAACATAAAAATGTGAGATAAAGTTAAAAAGAAATAGAATAAATAAAAACCATGTTTTCAGCTATACATATGTTATTTTTTAAGCAATATTAATATCACAATAGAAAAAGAGATCAATGTCCCATTTTTATTTCAAAAGGACTAGCCTTGGGATTCTGAATAAGGTATTTCTGTGCACATGTTAATTATTCTAGATTAACATTCAGTATTAAACTCTCAATAGTTTTTTTGTATATTGCATATAGTATTTTTGTAGCTTTATGTATTCAGTTTAATTTAAGGTCACCAACTGGCTTTGGCTGGGAATTATCATTTAGTCAAGTTTTTATAATCCTCAAGTACTCTTTAAGAAATTAATTTCTTCACAGATTATATCACTTCCTAAAATATTTCAAGAGTTATATGCAAAAAATAAAAACAAAACAAAAACTGTGTGGGTAAGGGCATGAAACATCCTTTATCTTCTCACTAGGCTGGAAAAGACACTCTAGTGATGTGAAAATATATGGCTGGGAGGAATTCCAGAGCTCATACTATGCTCCTTGTTGCCCTCGGTTAATGCCACACATAATCCATTAAAAGTAAATAAGTTGGACGTGAAAACTTTACAAAGACCTCCAGAGAATAGAAACTGTTCCCTTGATAAATAAGTCGAAGTTTTTGGGACACTTTTTCTTGACTCGTAAAAATGTCCTTCTCTATAGTTAAATCTCCTTCTACAGACTCTTAATTATATTCTTTCTTCAGTGGAAATGGGAAATCATTTATCTTCATCTGCCATAATAGGATCCTCCTTCATGTATAAAACAACCTGATTCTTTTCCTCCTCTTCTGTCTGAATAATGTCAGTTGTGTCTTGTTGGATCTATGGTTTCTGATATTTTAGTTTGACATTCTTCTTTTCATTTTTTAGATCTTTACTAAGTAGAACTTAAAAGTCAGAAAATTTGGAAAACTTTAAATTCTATCACAGTAATGAGACAGTTGCCTTACATCTTCAATGGGCTTTCTTCAGATTTTAGATGATTGTATCATTTTGGGTTGTACATTTCTTTTTCATTGTGTCCAGCAACTCACTTTTTAATGAGTGCTAAACATTCATACGAACCCTGGTGGTGCAGTGGTTAAGAGCATGGTTTCTAAGCAGAAGGTCAGTGGTTCGTATCCACCAGTGACTCCTCAGAAACTCTATGGGGTAGTTCTGCTCTGTCCTGTAGGGTCACAATGGGCTGGAATCAACTTGATGGCAACAGGTTTGGTTTTGGTTTTTAAACGTACATAAGGGCTAAATTGAAGACTGCTAAGTAATACAGTACTATAAGAAATCATATTTTATTCTGAGTCTTAAATTGGATTTTTAAAATATAAAGAATCATAGTTCAGGTGCATAAATTTACTTTCCCCCAGAGAAAAAAGATGTATGGATTATAGACCAGTGATACTCAACTATAATCTCATTTAATGCTTTGCCAAAGCTAGAGAAGTTGGTCACACTAGACATTTGAAAAGAATGGGCAGTTACTGACACAGGCACTAACAGTGTCCATCCAAGCATTGTCCAAGAGAATAGTGGCTCTTTTTCAAAGGAATTTTGACTTTTACTCCTATTGGCAAGGCCACGCTCATTTAGAAGCACTATGTGTCATTAAACCTCTATCTAGGATTTTACGTAAACAATGTTTCGGTTTAATAACACTCCCTTCTCTTTCCCCCTAGCTCTTTCATATTCAGATCCATCTTCGAAGTCACTTCTTTGGAACACTTTTCCTAGTTAAATTCTTTTCTTGTGTCATCCCATAATACCTGGACCTATCTAATCCGCACATTATTAAAAGATATTGTGTTTGCCTATGTATTTGTCTTTCTTCCTCCATAAGATTATATGGTTCATAAAGGCAATACTCTTTCCCGAATTGCAGTTCTTTCCTTGGTGTACCAAGCAACCTTCCTGACACACACATAGTGCTGGTTGAATAGCTGAATATTTGTTGAAAGAAGACAGTTAATTTTTTTTTTTTTTTACTTGCACAGGCATATTATAATATTAGAAAATGTAGTCTGTTCCTTACAGAGGATGGTCCATGAAACAAAAAAATAAAAAAGGAAGGTGATTTCTCAGCCAACAGGGCAAAGATAAGGACCTCAAACTGCGGTAAACCCACCAGTGCGATGAGGACCATCTTGAAAGAGTATACAGCCCTTTCTCTTTGTTCAACACATTAACAGTGATGTGAATCCATAGTCACCACCAATTTTAAAGTTTTGCATAGGACAATAAAGTATATGCTTATTTTCTATGTAAAATGTAAGGTTTTGAAGCTAGTATTATAAACTTATTGCATTCATAAATATTTTAGAAAGATGTAACAGAGTTTTAAAATTGTGGAAAGCCTGCAGTACACAGAACCACAAAAAAGATTCAAATGGCAATGATCTTTGTTGAAATATATAACATTTTGAAATTCTAGGTCAAATAAGCTTCTTAATGGGCTGTTAACTTATTTTTTGCTTGTTGTTTTTTCCAAGACACTAACCAAAGTCGCATTGGGTAAATCTGATGCAAAAGACCTCTTTAAAATGTTAAAAAACATAGATGTCACTTTGAGGACTAAGGTGAGCCTGACCCAAGCCATGGTATTTTCGACTGTCTCAGATGCATGTGGAAGCTGGACAATGAGTAAGGAAGACTGAAGAAGAATTGATGCCTTTGAATTTCGATGTTGGAAAAGAATATTGAATATACCATGGACTGTTAGATGCATAAATAAATCTGTCTTGGAGGAAGTACAGCCATAATGTTCCATAGAAGCGAAGATGGCAAGACGCTTTTTCATGTACTTTGGACATGTTATTAGGAGGAACCAGTCCCTGGAGAAGGACATCATGCTTGGTAGAGAGTCAGTGACAAAGAGGAAGACCCTGGAAGAGATAGACAGACACAGTGGCTGCAACAATGAGCTCAAACTTAACAATTGTGAGGATGGTGCCGGACCAGGCTGAGTTTTGCTCTGTTATATATAGGGTTGCTGTGAGTTGGAACTGACTCGAGGGGAACTGACAAAACAACAACCAAAGTTAGCATTTTAGAGGAGAAACTGATGGAAAAACAAGCCAAAAGGAAAATTAAAATTATACAAGTTTAAATTAGGCAAGAATACTAAATGAAATGAATAAGGTACCAAGGAAAAGGACATTCTAAAAAATTTAGGGCATCATCACCCATTTTTTCTTAATGCTTAGTTTGAGATTCGAGATTTTTGGATGGTCATACCTGCTTTTTTCCCATTTACTTTCAGTATAACATATATAATGTTTAGTTTTATGTGCTTTGCTATCATAAAAAAGATGATAATAACAATGTATAATTCAGAAATTCAAATTTAGGAAAACCACATCTGTACTGAATTATATAATAAGTTTTCCAAGATGCTGTCTACTTAAAAAAAAAAAAAAGTGATTTCTTTTTATTATTTAGCTAGCTCCTCAGATAGAAATTTTTGAAAAGTATATGAAATCAACTTGATCTTAGAGAGGGGCATTTTGAGTTGTATATTTGCTGAAAATTTCATATTAGTTTAACAGGAGGGTGAGGTTTATTTTAAGCCAGAATGAGCTGGTAGGTAATGGGGAAAATATAGGAGTAGATTAGAAATCTGAAGATTAATCTTGGAAGACAATACAAGATATATTCTGGGTATATATTACACAAATATAATATTATTTGCCCTTTTACAGGTTGCATAAAAATAAATCAGTAAATTTCAACGTTTTTAACAATGGCAGGGGCCTATTTTTTAGTAAGACTTCTTATATAATCCAAAGACATTTAAATAAATACATATGTGCATATATATTCATATTTATATATGTAATAAAATATTTTAAATCATTTATTAAAAACATATATTTTTAGTAATCAATCGCTAAACAGAATTCTAAAATAATTTAATTCAGAGGACTTTTTTTCTCATGAACTTCTATAATACTGCAAAACCATAATAAAAATTTGATTAATCTAGCTCATATTAGAGGATCTGGGTCTTTAGCACAATTGATTTTCTGACCAGTTAGAATCTTGTGTTATTTTTCCACCTTTAGTATTATTTTTCTGTTTTTTTTTTTTTTCCCCTGGCCTGAAATGCCTTCACTAATGTTTCTTTTCCCCTCTATATTTATCTTGCTCATATTTTTAAACCTAAACTTATATGCCTTCTTATCTATGATCAGTTTCTTCACTTGTATATTAGAGAGGTGAACTGTAGTATCCAGTACATAGAGTTACTGTGAGAATTAAATCAGTCAGTATATGATTGGGAGGAAACCCTGGTGGCTTAGTGGTTAAGTGCTACAGCTGCTAACTAAAAAGTCAGCAGTTCAAATCCACCAGGTGCTCCTTGGAAACTCTTTGGGGCAGTTCTACTCTGTCCTATAGGGTCGCTATGAGTTGGAATCTACTCAATGGCAACGGGTTTCATTTTTGTTTTGTTTTTAATATAATCAGGATAGAGTAACACCTCAATGGAGGGATGGCTGTAAGCAGCATTCCAAACTCCAGTTCCTTCTGAGAACTACTATTGTAGAGTCTATATAACTAAGTTGGCAGTTCTGTAATATCTCATGAAATTTCTCACATTGCTATGTCTCATATTTTAAAATAACTTATTGATGATTTTTTTATAAGATTATCTTTTTTTCCCAGCAATAAATTTTAAGCTACTTGAGGACAGAAATGGAATAATATCTTTTTTCTCTACCTTTTGTTAGGTGCCTTCGAGCTGTTCCGACTCACAGCGATTCCAAGTACAACAGAACAAAATATTGCCCGGTCCTGTGCCATTCTCAAAATAGTTGTTGTGCTTGAGCCAGTTGTTGGCAGCCACTGTGTCAGTCCATCTCCTTGAATGACTTCCTCTTTTTTGCTAACCCTCTACTTTACCAAGCATGACGTCCTTCTCCAGGGACTAGTGCCTCCTGATAACATGTCCAAAGTATGAGAGACAAAGTCCCACCATCCTCGCTTCTAAGGAGCATTCTGACTGTACTTCTTTCAAGACAGGTTTTGCTCCTTCTTTTGGCAGTCCATGGTATATTCAATATTCTTCCCCAACACCATAATTCAAATTCATCTTCTTTGGTCTTCCTTATTCATTATCCAGTTTTCAAATGCAAATGAAGCGATTGAAAACACCATGCTTTATGTCAGGTGCACCTTAATCTTCAGGGTGACATCTTTGCTTTTGAACGCTTTAAAGAGGTCTTTTGTAGCAAATTTGCCCAACACAATGCATCATTTGATTTCTTGGCTTCTGCTTCCATGGATGTGGATTGTGGATCCAAGTAAAATGAAAATATTGACAATTTCAATCTTTCTCCATTTATCATGGTGTTGCTTATTGGTCCAATTGTAAGGATTTTTGTTTTCTTTATGTTGAGGTGTAATCCAGACTGAAGACCGTAGTCTGTGATCTTCATCAGTTAGTGCTTCAAGTCCTCTTCACAGTCAGCAAGTAAGGTTGTGTTATCTGAATATCGCAGGTTGTTAATGAGACTTCTGCCAATCCTGATGCCCTGTTCTCCTTCATATAGTCCACTTTCTTGGAATATTTGCTCAGCATACAGATTGAGTAAGTGTGGTGAAAGTATACAACTCTGATGCACATTTTTCTTGACTTTAAACCACACAGTATTCCCTTGTTCTGCTCAAACAACTAGCCTCTTCTTCTATGCACAGGTTTCTCATGAGCACAATTAAGTGTTTTGGAATTCCCATTCTTTGCAGTGTTATCCATAATTTGTCATGATCCACACAGTTGAATGCCTCTAAATAGTCAATAAGACACAGGTAAACATCCTTCTGGTGTTCTCTGCTGTCAGCCAAGATCCATTTGACATCAGCAATGATAGGCTTCATCCCATGTCCTCTTCTGAATCTGGCTTAAATTTCTGGCAGTTCCTGTTGATGTACTGCTGCAACTGCTATTGAATGATCTTAAGCAAAATTTTATTTGTGTGTGATATTTATCATATTGTTCAATAATTTCCACATTCAGTTGGATCACCTTTCTTGTTGTTGTTGTTAGGTGCCATCAAGTCAGTTCTAACTCATAGCAATCCAATGTATAACAAAACTAAACACTGCCTGGTCTTGCACCATCCCCACAACTGTTGTTGTGCTTAAGCCCATCCTTGCAGGCACTGTGTCCATCTATCCCGTTGAGGGTCTTCTTCTCTTTTGATGACCCTCTACCTTGCAAAGCTTGATGTCCTTCTCCAGGGACTGATTCCTCCTGACAACATATCCAAAGTATGTGAGACATTGCCATGGATTGAATTGTGTCCCTCAAAAATGTCTGTTGACTTGCCTGGGTCATGATTCCCAGTATTGTAAAATCATGTACCATTTTGTAATTTAATGTGATTTCTTTATGTGTTGTAAACTCTATCTCTATGACGTAATGGTATGGATTAGTGGCAGTTATACTGATGAGGTCTATGAGATTGGATAGTGTCTTGGGTCAGTCTCTTTTGAGATATAGAAGAAAGAGGCTAGCAGAGACAAATGGGAACCTCGTATCACCAAGAAAGCAGTGCTGGGAGCAGATTAAGTCCTTTGTACCTGAGGTTTCTGTGCAGAGAAGCTCCCAGACCAACGGAAGACTGATGCATCACAAGGAACTTCCTCCAGAGATGAAAGAGAGAGAGCCTTCCCCTGTAGCTGATGTCTTGAATTTGGACTTGTAGCCTACTAGACTGTGGGAGAATAAATTTCTCTTTGTTGAAAGCCATTCACTTGTGGTATTTCTGTTATAGCAGCACTAGATGACTAAGACAGAATTAATCTTGCCATCCTTGCTTCTAAGGAGCATTCTGGTAGTACTTTTTCCAAGACAGACTTGTTCTTTCTTTTGGCAGTCTATGGTATATTTAATATTCTTCTCCAATATCATAATTCAAGGGCACCAATTCTTCTTTGGTCTTCCTTATTCATCGTCCAGCTTTCACATGCATATAAGGCGATTGAAAACACCATGGCTTGGGTCAGGTGCACCTTAGTGTTCAAGGTGACATCTTTGCATTTCAATACTTTAAAGATGTCTTTGGAGCAGATTTGCCCAATGCAATATAGCTTTTGATTTCTTAACTGCTGATTCCATGGATGTTGACTGTTGATCCAAGTAAAATGAAATCCTTGACAACTTCAATATTTTCCCCATTTATCATGGTATTGCTTATTGGTCCAGTTGTGAGGAATTTTGTTTTCTTTATGTTGAAGTGTAATCCATACTGAAGGTTATGGTCTTTGATCTTCAGCAGTAAGTGCTTCAAGTCCTCATCACTTTCAGCAAGCAAGGTTGTGTCATCTGCATATGGCAGGTTGTTAATGAGTCTACCTCCAATTCTGATGCTCTGTTCTTCTGCATATATTCCAGCTTCTCAGATTATTTGCTCAGCATACAGATTGAATAGGTAAGGTGAAAGGATACAACTCTGACTCACACATTTCCTGACTGTAAACCACACAGTATCCCCTCGTTCTGTTCGAAAGACTGCCTCTTGATCTATTTATAGGTTCTGGATGAGCACAGTTAAGTGTTTTGGAATTCCCATTCTTCTCAATGTTATGCATAATTTGTTATGATCCACGCAGTCAGTAAAACACAGGTAAGCATCTTTCTGGTATTCTCTCCTTTCAGCCAGGATCTATCTGACATTAGCAATGATATCCCTGGTTCCCCATCCTCTTCTGAATTTGGCTTGAATTTCTGGCAGTTCCCTGTTGATATACTGCTGCAACCACTTTTGAATGATCTTCAGCAAAATTTTGCTTACATGTGATATTAATGATACAGTTCGATAATTTCCATATTCGGTTGGATTACCTTTCTTTTGAATAGGCATAAATATGGACCTCTTTTTGTTGGTTAGCCAAGTAGCTGTCTTCCAAACTTCTTTGCATAGATGAATGAGTACTTCCAGCACTGCATCCGTTCAAACATCTCAGTTGGTATTCCGTCAATTCCTGGAGCCTTGATTTTTGCCAATGTCTTCAGTGCAACTTGGACTTCTTCCTTCAGTACAGTCTGTTCTTCATCAAATGCTACCTCCCGAAATGGTTGAATGTCGACCAATTCTTTTTGGTACAATGAGTCTGTGTATTCCTTCCTTCTTCTTTTGATGCTTCCTGTGTCGTTCAATATTTTCCCCATACAATCCTTCAAAATTGCAACTTGAGGCTTGAATTTTTTCTTCAGTTCTTTCAGATTGAGAAATGCCTTTATGTTCTCCCCTTTTGGTTTTCAATCTCCAGGTCTTTTCACGTTTCATTATAATATTTCACTTTGCCTTCTCCAGTCACCCTTTGAAATGTGTTCAGCTCTTTTTCTTCATCATTCTTCCTTTTGCGTTAGCTACTTGACTTTCAAGAGCAAGTTTCAGAGTCTCTTCTGACATCTATTTTGGTCTTTTCTTTCTTTCCTGTCTTCTTAATGACCTCTTGCTTTCTTCATGTATGACATCCTTGATGTCATTCCACAATTTTCCTGGTCTTCGGTCATTAGTATTCAATTAATCCAATCTATTCTTGAGATGATCTCTAAATTCAGGTGGGATGTACTCAAGTTCATACTTTGACTCTTGTGGATTTGTTCTAATTTTCTTCAGCTTCAACTTGAACTTGCTTATGAACAATCGGCAATTTGTTCTGCAATTGGCCCCTGGCCTTGTTCTGACTGATGATATTGAGCTTTTCCATGATCTCTTTCCACAGATATAGTCGATTTGATTCCTGTGTTTTCCATTCGGTGAGGTCACCTGTATAGCCGTAGTTTATGTTATTGAAAAAAGGTATTTGCAAAATTCTATAATGTGATCTCCAGCATTGTTTCTATATCACCAAGGCCATATTTTCCAACTACCAATCCTTCTTCTTTGTTTCTGACTTTTATATTTCAATCACCAGTAATTACAATGAATTCTGATTGCATGTTCAGTCAATTTCAGACTGCAGAAGTTGGTAAAAGAATCTTCAATTTCTTTGTCTTTGGCTTTAGTGGTTGGTGCATAAATTTGAAAAAAATCATATTAACTGACCTTCCTTGTAGGTGTAAGGATATTATCCTATTACTGACAGCACTGTACTTCAGGATAGATTTAAAAAAAAAAAAATTTTTATTGTTGTAGTTTAAGTGAAAGTTTACATTTCAAGTTAGTCTCTTATACAAAAATTTATACATACATGGTTATGTGACCCTAATTGCTCTCCCTATGCTGTGACAGTACACTTCTCCTTTCCACCCCTGATTTCCCATGTCCATTCAACAAGCTCCTAACCCTCTCTGCTTTCTCATCCCACCTCTGTCAGGATAGATCTCGAATGTTCTTTTTGTTGACAAGTGCGATGCCATTCCTCTTCAATTTGTCATTCCCGGCGTAGTAGACCATATGATTGCCCAAGTCAAAATGTCCAATGCTCATCCATTTCAGCTCATTAATGCCAAGGATATCAATGTTGATGCTTTCCATTTCATATAAATTGGTGGAGTACCTTAATGATATTAACAACCACTTAACCCGTAAATATTAGTCATATTTATTGTTAGTGAAGAACCTTGTTCTCTTGAATTTGTGATCAGTATTATTTTTTATTAATTACATGGAAACAAATCAGTGAAAATAATTATTATTCTAAAATTTCTAACTGCCTTCAATAATTTCACTCAAGTAATTGCCTTTTACAACAGACAAGTGTCTCGTCACATATTATTTTCTGTTCCTCAATTACTTGCCCTTGTGCCGCCTTCTGCTTGGAGTCTATATCTTTCTAATCTTCTGATGGATGGCTCTTTTTTGTTTGTAGTTATCAGTTCAAATGTCACCTAATCAAATGTGACCTTCTAGATGAGCACCTTTAAGGCAGCACCATCACACCCCAACCACTCACACTATTCTTTTCTTTAGATCTTTTAATCATTATTTAAAATTGTTTTGTTCTCTTGTTTTTATATTTAGCCTTTTTCCTTACACTAGAATATTAGCTCTGTGATACAAGAGACTGGATCTGCCTTGCTTACTTTTTTATACCCAGATTAGAACAGTACCTGGAACATAAAACCAAATCCGTTGCCATTGAGCCGACTCCAACTCATAGTGACCTTGTAAGACAGAGTAGAACTGCCTCATAGAGTTTCCAAGGAGCTGCTGGTGGAATTGAACTGCTAAACTCTGGGTTACCAGCTGAGCTCTTAACCTCTATTCCACCTGGGCTCCACCTGGAACACTGTCATTGTTGTTAGGTGCAGTGGACTCAGTCCTGACTCATAGTGACCCTATGTACAACAGAACGAAACACTGCCCAATCCTGTGCCATCCTTACAATCATTGTTATGCTTGAGCCCATTGTTGCAGCCACTGTGTCAATCCATCACACTGAGGGTCTTCCTCTTTTTCAATGATGCTGTCCTTTACCAAGCATGATGTCCTTTTCCAGGGACTAATCCCTCCTGATAACATGTCCAAAGTATGTGAGAAGTAGTCTCGCCATCCTTGCTTCTAACGAGAATTCTGGCTGTACTTCTTCCAAGACAGATTCATTCACTCTTTTGGAAATCTGTGGTATACTCGATATTCTTCGCCAACAGCATAATTCAAAGGCATTAATTCTTCTTCTGTCTTCCTTATTCATCGTCCAGCTTTTGCATGCATATGAGGTGATTGAAAACACCATGGCTTGAATCAGGTGCACCTTAGTCTTCAAGTTGACATCTTTGCTTTTTAACACTTTAAAGAGGTCTTTTGTAGCAGATTTGCTCAATGCAATGCATCTTTTTTATTTCTTGACTGCTGCTTCCATGGGTGTTGATTGTAGGTCCAAGTAAAATGAAATCCTCGACAACTTCGGTCTTTACTCTGTTTATCATGATGTTGCTTAGTAGTCTAGTTGTGAGCATTTTTTTTTTTTTCTTTATATTGAGGTGTAATCCATACTGAAGACTGTGGTGTTTGATCTTCATCAGTAAGAGCTTCAAATCCTCTTCACTTTCAGCAAGCAAGTTTGTGTCATCTGCATATGCCAGGTTGTTAATGAGTCTACCTCCAATTCTGAAGCCCTGTTCTTCTTCATATAGTCCAGCTTCCTGGATTATTTTCTCAGCGTACAGATTGAATAACTATGGTGAAAGGATACAACTCCAACACACATCTTTCCTGATTTTAAACCACAAATCATTCCCTTGTTCTATTCAAACTACTGCCTCTTGAAACAGACACTTGAGGGAACTGGAACATAATAGTTGCTTAATAAATGTTGAAAAAATGAAGTAATTATTTATTGTTGTTGTTAGGTTCTATAAAGTTGGCTCTGACTCATAATGATCTTATATATAATAGAGTGAAACATTGCCTGGTCCTGTGCCACCCTCATGGGTGTTGCTATATTTGACCCCATTGTTACAGCTGCTGTGTCAGTCTATCTCCTTGAGGGTCTTCCTCTTTTTCTATGACCTTCTTCTTTACCAAGCATAACGTCTTTCTCCAGCTATTGATTCCTACAATGACAGGTCAGGAGTAAGCTAGACAAAGTCTTCGTATTCTCATTTCTAAGGAACGTAAATGATTTGTGGGAAGCAATACAATTTCTTTTAAGAAATAAGAAAACAAACTCAAAGAAGTTAAACAATACACAGTATTAAGGAAGTTTCCCCTTGTCATAATTGCATGTCAGAAAGCCAGAGGAAGATAATATTGTCTAGAGATAGAAGTTTTCTAAAAATGTTTTACGCTAAAAGTATCGATATGAACAAAATTTGGCTGGCATACCAGGATGAGACGAGCCACCTAAAAGTGGAGATAAATAGAAACATACCCAAAGGAGATCTAAATATTATAGCTATCTGATGTGAACTTTAAAATAACTTAGATTAATATGTTAAAAATTGTATGATAGGCTTTACCTTCTGACCAAGACACATTAACAGATACTAAACTTGCTCTTTCACTGTAAACAATTATAAAACTTGGCCAAAATTTATGAGGTAACAGTTTTCAGGTACTGGACAATAGCAGCACTGGACTATGACCTTATGAGAAGTGAAACTAAAAGATGATGTTTAATTTTACTTGCCTTTTCCAATTCTAGCAAAGGAAGAAATAATCCATGTAGTACATGGGAGTCTTGTTGCACTGAGAAAAGAAAGAATGGAGTGTGTGACTGTTGGGGCAGCTGTAATTTTAGAGGAAGTATTCTGGAAAGGAAAAAGGTGAACTGAGAAATATACACAGAAGTTGGTGTGGGGTCCCCATAGGCTTTCAGCTGAGAATTGGGCTGCACATATTCAAAGTAAGACTACATGAAGCCAATCAGGAAAATTCTGCTACAGAGCTAAGAATAGAATGGATGTAACAAAGGCTGCTCATAGCTGTGAGATGCTAGATGTACATTCCAGCTACAATAGAAAAACTTAGGCATTCAGTTGAAACCTAAGAAAAGCCACACTTTAGGAGTAAGGGCAGAACCTAGAGTAAGGGACATGCCCTAGAAGTAAAAACTAAGCATTTATACAAACCTGCCAGGATTAAAAAGAGTCACTAGTAATTTAATTTCTTGCCAAAAACCAAATCGAACACCCTTTAAAGAACATAACATAATCCCGATCTCCTTCAATGAATCATCCACAGTGTCCAACACAGAAACAAATGCTACTAGACTGGTGAAGAAATGGAAAGTAAACAGAAAAATAGAATCCATAATAAAAAAAAGACAAGTCAATACAAACAGTCCCTATTAACTAAGATGTTGACAATAAAAAATAAGGAATTTAAAACAATGATTTTAAATACTTTAAAAAATTGAAAAGATAAAAAAAAGACATAATGAGTAAATAGGTGTAGAATTTCAGAAAATAAATGATAATCATAAAAAATGGAAAATTATATTAATTAAAGCACGCTATATTAAGTGAGCATTACCTGGAAAAGTTAAGAAAGGATTAGTTAACTTGAATACTAACCAAAATGAATTAAATCTGAAGAATAGAGAAAAAAAGTTAAAAAATGTTAATAGTTTAAAAAATAAATAATCAGAACCTTCGTGACTTGTTGGAAAATATAGTTTGTTCCCCAAAATCAATTTTAGAGAGAGAAGAGAAAAAAATGGAGCAGAAAAAAGTAATAAAGTAGTGGCCCAAACCAGATCAAATTGTTGGAAAAACAGAAAAAAAGAAAAAAATATATATAGATCCAAGAATCTATGAAAATCCTAATATAGACTAATAAAAACAAAACTACATCAAGGCACACAATAAACAATTTGCTGAAAATCAAATATAAGGTGTATTTTTTTTAATTGCCAGAGAAATAGGACAGATTATATACAAGGGAAAAACTATATCAACATCGATTTTAATTTTGTTTTAAATAAAAAACCAACAGAGGTCAGTAGAAAATGGAATACTTTCTTTAAATTAGTAAAAGAAAAATAATGTACAAATACATAATTTTATATTCAACAGAAATATCCTAAAAAAAGGTGTTGAAACAAGGACAATTTCAGATAAGTGAAAACTAGAGAATTCATCACTAGCAGACTGTAGTGTATTAAATTCCAATTCAATGTCTTAATCCTGTAAAGAAAATAATAGATGGAATCTTGGATATTCAGGAAGGAATAAAGAATGCTAGCTATGATAAATATCATACATTGTCATTGGGGGTAAATAGGGGGGAAAAATCATTTATTTATTTATTTATTGTACTTTAAGTGAAAGATTACAGTTCAAGTTAGTCTCTCATACAAAATTTTATACATACATTGTTTTGAGACCCCAGCTGCTCTCCTTATAATGTGACAGCACACTCCTCCTTTCCACCCTGGATTTCCTGTGTCCATTCAACCCTTTCATAACCCTTTCTGCCTTTTCAGCTCACCACTGGAGAGGAGCTGCCTATCTAGTCTCATGTATCTACTTCAGCTAAGAAGAACACTCTTCACTAGCATCATTTTACATCCCATAGTCCAGTCTAATCTTTGTCTGAAGAGATCGCCTCTGGAATGGCTTTAGTTTTGGGCTAACAGAGAGTCTGGGGGGCCATGTCTTCTGAGGTCCCTCCAGTCTCAATCAAACCATGAAGTCTGGTCTTTTTACTAGAGTTTGATTTCTGCACCCCAATTTTCTGCTGCTCCTTCAGGGACTGTCTGTTGTGTTCCCTTTCAGGCTGGTCATTGGTGGTAGCCAGACACCACCTAGTTCTTCTGGTCTCAGGCTGATGGAGACTCTGCTTTACGTGGCCCTTTCTGTTCAGGCTGCTGAAGTCTCTGGTTTATATGGCCCTTTGTGTCTCTTAAGCTAATACTTTTCTTGTGTTTTTGGAGTTCTTCATTCTCCTTTACTCCAGGTGGTTTGGGACAAATTGAAGCATCTTAGATGGCCGCTTGCTAGCTTTTAAAACCCCAGATGCCACTTATCAAAGTAGGATGCAGAACACTTTCTTCATAAGTTTTGCTATCCCAGTTGACTTAGATGTCCCCTGAAAGCATGGATAAAAGATAAACATACAAAAAATCAGTTGGATTCCTATACACAAATAAAGAGAATGATGAAAAAGACATCAAGAAAACAATACCGTTTATAATAGCCCCTAAAAAAATAAAATACTGAGGAATAAATGTAACCAGGGATGTAAAAGACCTGTACAAAGAAAACTTCAAAACACTACTGCAAGAAACCCAAAGGGATGTACATAAATGGAAAAACATACCATGCTCATGGATAGGTAGACTCAACATTGTGAAAATGTCAATTCTACCCAAAGCAATTTATAAATACAAGGCAATCTTGACCTAAATACCAACAACATTCTTTAAAGAGATGAAAAACTAATCATTAACTTTATATGGAATGGGAAGAAGCCCCAGATAAGTAAAGCTCTACTGAAGAAGAAAAATAAAGTAGAAGGACTCACACTACCTGACTTCAGAACCTACTATACAGCTACAGTAGTCAAAACAGCCTGGTACTGGTACAATGCCAGATACATTGACCAATGGAACAGAATTGAGAACCCAGATGTAAATCCATCCACCTACAATTACCTAATATTCAACAAGGGCCCAGTGGGGAAAAGACAGTCTTTTTAACAAATGGTGCTGGCAAAACTGGATGTCCATCTGCAAAAAAATGAAATAGAACCCATACCTCACACCATACACAAAAACTAATTCAAAATGTATCAAAGACCTAAATATAAAGCCAAAAACTATAAAGTTCATAGAAGAAAAAATAAGATCAACATTAGAGGCCTTAATACGTGGCATTAACAGAATACAAACCATAACCAACAATACACAAACCCTAGAAGATAAGCTAGATTACCGGGATCTTCTAAAAATCAAACACTTATGCCCATCAAAAGACTTCACCAAAAGAATAAAAAGAGAACCTACAGACTGGGAAAAAATTTTTGGACATTACAGGTCAGACAAAGATCTAATCTCTAAAATCTACAAGAAATTTCAACACCTTTACAATAAAAAGACAAATAATCCAATTAAAAAATTGGCAAAGGAAATGAACAGACACTTCACCAAAGAAGACATCCAAGTGGTCAACAGACACATGAGGAAATGCTCACGTTCACTAGCCATTAGAGAAATGCAAATTAAAACCACAATAAGATACCATCTCACCCCAGCATTACTGGCATGAATCAAAAAACACTGGAAATGACAAATTTTGGAGAGGCTGCAGGGAGATCGGTACTCTTATGCACTGCTGGTGGGAATGCAAACTGATACAACCAGCTAGAAATAGAAATACCATTCGATCCAGCAATCCCACTCCTAGGAATATATCCTAGAGAAATAAGAGCTGTCACACGAATAGGCATATGCACACCCATATTCACTGCAGCACTGTTCACAACAGCAAAAAGATGGAAACAACCTAGATGCCCATCAACAGATGAATGGATAAACAAACTATGGTACATACACACAATGGAGTATTATGCAACAATAAAGAACAATGATGAATCTGCGAAGCGTCTTATAACATGGATCAAACTGGTGGACATTATGCTGAATGAAATAAGTCAATCACAAAAGGATAAATATTGTATGAGACCTCTACTGTAAAACTCATGTAAAAGTTTACACATAAAAAGAAACAACCTTTGTTGGTTACGAGGGATGGGGGGGGTGGAAGAGGAAACTAAAGAGACAATAGGTAAGTGGTAACTTCAGTGAAGGTTAAGACAGTGCACAATACTGGGGAAACCAGCACAACTTGTACAAGGAAAGGTCATGGAAGCTCTATAGACACATCCAAACTTCCTGAGGGACTGAACTTCTGGGCAGATGGCTGTGGGGACCATGCTCTTGGGGAACATCTAGCTCAGTTGTCATAACACAGTTTATAAAGACAATGTTCTACATTCTGCCTTGATGAGTAGCATCTGGGATCTTAAAAGCTTATGAGTGACCATCTAAGATACTCCACTGGTCTCACCCCTTCAGGAGCAAGTGAGAATGAAGAGAACAAGATACAAGGAAAAGATTAGTCCAAAGGACTAATGGACCACAGCTACCACAGCCTCCACCAGACTGAGTCCAGTACAGCTAGATGGTGCCTGGCTACCACCACTGACTGCTCTGACTGGGAACACAGCAGAGGGTCCTGGGCAGAGCTGAAAAAGGATGTAGAACAGAATTTTAACGCACAAAAAGAGACCAGATTTACTGGCCTGACAGACTGGAGAAACCATGAGAGTATGGCCCCCAGGCACTGTTTTAGCTCAGTAGTGAAGTCACTTCCAAGGTCCACCATTCAGCCCGGGATTGGACAGCCCCATAAAACCAAATGGGACTAATGAGGCACAGCAGTGCAGAAACAAGGGCTAGAAGGCAGGAGGGGATGGGAAGCTGGTGTTAGGGAAGCCAAGGTTGAGAAGGGATCGTGTTGACATGTCGTGGAGTTGTTAACCATTGTCATAGTGCAATATGTGAACTATTTGATGAGAAACTATTTCTTCTGTAAACCTTCATCTAAGATACAAAAAAAAAAAAAAAAAAAGAATTATCTATGTGAGATCAAATTGACAACAGCAACTCAAAAGGTTTGATGGAAAGCCTAGGGGGCAATGAGTTGAAGATAATGGTGATGGAATAATTTGGAAAATGGTAGTGAGAATAGCAGCACAACCGGAAGAATGTAACTGATGTCACTGAATTGTAAATATAAAAACTTTTGAAATGGTATAACTTTGGCTATGTATATTTTCACCAAGAAAAAAAAAGGTCCTCCAAGGTCGAGAAGGGAGAGTGTTGACATGTCGTGGGGTTGTTAATCAATGTCATAAAACCATTTGTGTATTGACTGTTTAATGAGAAACTATTTGTTCTGTAAACCTTCATCTAAAGTAAAATAAAAAGAAAGAAAAAAATCACCAGGCAAATTCAAATTGGACGAGAATAAGAATACAATGTTGAAATATGAGTGCTGCGTTTAAAACAATGAGTGGAAGTTTTTTTTTTTTAATTGTATTAAATTCTTATATGTGAAGTAAGAATGAATTTAAAAATCAATTACCTCGGTTTCCATTTTAAGAAGCAAGATATTAAAAACAAATTAAATCCCAAATAAGTAGATGGGAAGAAATAAGAACAATAAGAAGAGATATAAATTAGTAAACAATAGGCAAGATGAAGATAAATGTAATACAGTCCAAAGTTGTTCCTTCAGTAAGATGAAAAATATCGAGTATTGGTGAGGAGGTGGAGCAATTGGCACTCAAGTACACTGCCATTGAGAGTATAAACTAGTATATTTTGGTAAACTAATTAGCAATATTTACTAAAGTGGAGTATATGTACACTTATTGACTCAGCAATTCCATTCCTAGGTATATACCCATCGAAGTACATTACTATGGTCACAAGATAAATTAAGGAAGACTGCAGATGGAAGGGAGCCTTGGTGGTGCAGTGGTTAAAAACTTGGCTGCTAATCAAAAAAGTCCTCAGTTTGAATCCACCAGCCGCTCCTTGGAAATCCTTGGGGGCAGCTCTACTCTGTCCTATAAAATCGGTATGAGTTGGAATCGACTCATTGGCAATGGGTTTGGTTTTGTTTTTGGAGGGGTAGATAAAGTCATTAATTATTCATTATAGCCACAAACTGTAAATAACCCAAATATCCACCAACAACAGATGCAATATAATTAAATTACATTTTTTACAACAGGCTATGATAATACTACATGCAAAAGCAGATGGATTTCACAAATACAAGGTTGAGGGAAAAAAGTCAAACCTAAAATAATATGTATTGCAATATTTCACTCAGAGTTCAGAATTAGACAATAATATATATATCTAGGTTGAAAACAAAGAATACCAAAAAGATATTTACCTGTGTTTCATTGACTATGAAAAGGCGTTCAACTGTGTGGATCGTAACAAATTATGGATAATTGTGAAGACTGGAAATTCCAGAACACTTAATTGTGCTCGTGTGGAATCTGTATGTAGACAAAGAGGCAGTCATTCGAAAAGAACAAGTGGATTTTGAGTGGTTTGAGTGGTTTAAAACCAGGTGTGTGTCCAGGTTGTATCCTTTCACAATATTTATTTAATCTGTATGCTGAGCAAATAAACTGAGAAGACTTTCTGTATGAAGACCACAGCATCAGAATTGGAGGAAGACTCATTAACTACCTGTGATATGTAGATGACCCAACCTAGCTTGCTGAAAGTTAAGAGGACTTGAAGCACTTAATAAAGATCAAAGACTACAGCCTTTAATATGGATTACATCTCAAGATAAAGAAAACCAAAATTCTAACAACTGGACCAATAAGTAACATCACGATAAATGGAGAAACGATTGATGTTGTAGAGGATTTCATTTCACTTGGATTCACAGTCAGTGTCTGTGGAAGCAGCAGTAAAGAAATCAAATGACACACTGCATTGGGAAATTTTGCTACAAAAGACCTCTTTAAAGTGTTAAAAAGCAAAGATGTCACTTTAAGACTTAAGATGCACCTGACCCAAGCCGTGGTATTTTCAGTTGCCTCATATGCATGTGGAAGCTGGATAATGAATAAGGAAGATCGAAGAAGATTTGATGCCTTTGAATTATGGTGTTGGCGAAGAGTATTGAATATACCATGGATTGCCAGAAGAACAAACAAATCTGTTTTGGAAAAAGTACAGCCAGAAAGCTCCTTAGAAGCCAGGATGGCAAGGCTTTGTCTCATGTAATCTGGATATATTATCGGAAGGGACCAATCCCTGGAGAAGACATCATGCTTGGTAAAGTAGAGGATCAGCAAAAAGAAGGAAAACACTCAAGGAGATGGATTGACACAGTGGCTGCAATAATGGGCTCAAAAATAGCAACAATTCTTAGGATGGTGCAGGACCAGGCAGTGTTTCATTCCATTGTACATAGGGTTGTTATGAGTCGGAACTGACTCGATGGCACCTAACAACAACAACATATGGTTTTGGAAGTTAGAATAGTGGTCTCTTGAGAGGAGTCTGGTAGTAGATACTGACTGACGTTTCTGGGGTGCTGGTAAATTTTTATTTCTTAACCTGGTTATAGATTACAGGTAAATTTTATCAAGCTATCAACTTAGAATTTGTTCACTTCTGTATATACGTAGTACAGTATGTTTAAAGGAAAGAAGTGGGTAGCAGACTTTCACTCTAACAGTTAGATGGGTAGGCTGAGGTAAAATTGATCCAAAATTCATCCATTCATGGTGATATTTTAGAATGCAGAGGAAAGAATTCAAAGATTGTCAAAAAAAAAAAAAAAAAAAGAAGTAGGCAAGATCTATTTTGTATATCAATTTTTTACGTCTCTGACAATATTCCTGTCAGTGCTCAGAAGCAGCTACCTTTGCCCAGTGACTATTGATAAAGAAGGCTATCTCTAGGGTAAAAAGGGCAATTGCACACTTTCAGAAAAGAGAGAAGGGAAGCCAACAGTGGTCTAGCAATTGGTAGCTCAATAAAAATTCACTTTTCCTGCTAAATAATATACCTACTCCTCATTTACGGACTGTCTCTTTATCTGATGTTTCGCATTTATGGCAATAGCAAAAAATCTACTCTCCTACTATTTTGCATGTTAATGGAAAGTCAGCTTCCTGGTGAACCAACTGGAAGAGATCCATATTTATGCCTATTCCAAAGAAAGGTGATCCAACAGAATGAGGAAATTCTCAAACAATATCATTAAAGCACAGACAAGAAAAATTTTGCTGAAAATAACTCAAAAGTGGTTTCAGCAGTGCATCGACAGGGAACTTCAAGAAATTCAAGCTGGATTCAGAAGAGGATGTGATGAGAAGGAATATAATTGCTGAAGTCAGATGAATCTTGGCTAAAATCAGAGAATACCAGAAAGATATTTACCTGTGCTTTATCGACTATGAAAAGGCATTCGACTGCATGGATTATAACAAATTATGGATGATAATGCAAAGAATGGGAATTTCAGAACACTTAATTGTGCTCATAATAGGCAGTTGTTCAAACAGAACAAGGGGATATTTTGTTTAAAATCAGGAAGAGTGTGTGTCAGGGTTGGATCCTTTCACCATACTTATTCAATCTGTATGCTGAGCAAATAATTCAAGATGCTGGACTATATGAAGAAGAATGCAGCATCAGGATTGATGAAAGATTCATTAACAACCTATGATATGTAGATGACACATCCTTGCTTGATGAAAACCAAGAAGACTTGGAGCACTTACTGACGAAAATCAAAGACTAAATGGAGAAAAGCTTTAAGTTGTCAAGGATTTCATTTTGCTTGGATCCACAATCAACACCCATGGATGCAGCAGTCAAGAAATCAAATGATGTATTGCATTGGGAAAATATGTTGCAAAGAATCTCTTTAAAGTGTTGGAAAGCAAAGATACCACTTTTAGGACTAAGGTGCACTTGACCCAAGCCATGATATTCTGATTCTCATATCCATGAAAAAGTTGGACAATGAATAAGGAAGACCAAAGCAAAACTGATGTATTTGAATTATGGTGTTGTCAAAATAATGAACAAGTAAGTCTGTCTTGGAAGAAGTACAGCCAGAGTGCTCCTTGAAGTGAGGATGGTGGGACTTCATCTCACATACTTTGGACATGTTATCAGGAGGGACCAGTCCCTGGAGAAGGACATCCTGCTTAGTAAAGTAGAGGGTCAGTGAAAAAGAGGAAGATCCTGGAAGAGATGGATTGACACAGTGGCTGCAACAATGGGCTCAAACATAGCAACAATTATGAGAATGGTGCAGGACCCAGCACTGTTTAGTTCTGTTGCACATCGTGATGCTCTGAGTCAGAAATGACTCAAGGGTACCTAACAAACTTATAATAGTATAAGTCACCTTATAATATTACCACAAAGGCTAGAATTCAGGACAAGGGTTATTGATGGTGATAAAAAGGTATATTTTATAATGGTAAAGTGGTCAATTCATAAGGAAGACATAACAATCTAAATATGTTGGTACATAATATTATTACTTCAAAGGACATGTTGCAAAAACTTTGACTATGTTTGATAGTATTAGAAATAAATTACTATTTATTAAGTAAATTATTTTATTAAAAAACTATCATCCTTTGGAAGTTAGATTGAAAGCATATTCAGAATTTAACAGTTAATGACCACTTAAATCAAAATCAAAATGTAAAGAAAAGAAAAGGTTTTTGTAATACATTAAGTAGTGAAGAATCCCGTTAAGACCCAAACACTCACAATATCATCTCACTCCCCTACCCCTAATATTTAGTGCGGCTCGCACAGCTGTATTTTAATTCCTTTGTTCTCCTAGAAGCACAATTTATGGCTTCTGGAAATTTGTGATGATCACTGAAAGCTGAATTTTTGCAAGCAGAAAAGGACTTATTCTCTGTGTCTTCTTCCTGCATCCAAACCTTTTGTTTTATAGCAGGCTGTCCTACAACTTACAAAGTTTACAAAGTCACCCACTTTGCTATTGCGTTATTTCAGCACTGTGCTTTGTTTCCTGGGTTTTAATAATAGGGAGCTGGCTAGTGATTTGTCAAGTTATGGATCAATACCCTAATTTAGAATTCAGAACTAAAATATCTTTTGTTTTTACTTCTTATTATAAACACTCATTACAAAAGTGTTACTTTGTTGATTCTTTTTTCAGCTACTTAAAAAATCCAAAGTAGTTACACTGTCCAAGAACAAATTTTACCTTACTCAGGATCTAGAATCATAAGTCACTGAATTCTTTGTTGCTAAAGAGATTAAAAACATGAAAATACTTTATCAGCTATCAAAGGTGTCATTATATGTCATGGGGGGAGAGAGAGAGAGATTGAAAGAGGGAGATATTTATGCCACTTTATACCTAAAGTAAGAAGCCTTGGTGGTGCAACTGTTAAACACTCAGCTGCTAACCAAAAGGTTGTCAGTTCTAACACACCCAGCTTCTCCAAGGGAGAAAGACCTGGCAATCAGCTCCCATAAAGATTGCAGCCTAGATAACCCTATGGGGCAGTTCTACTCATATCATATTGTGTTGATAAGAGTCAAAACTCAGCTTGATAGCACACAACAACAGCATACTCAGAGTGGAGAGAGAGTTTCGAATTTCCCCAAATGACATCTGAATTGCATCAGATTTTGAGGTATGCTGTTTAAAGCAGTAATACAATGTGCAGATACTCCACAGCTTTGGCTGTGCAGAAAGATATTTTTCTCCTGAGGTCTTTGGGGAAAAAAAAAAACAAAAAAACAAACTCTGTTTGCCAGTAAAGTAAAACTTCAATTTCTCTTTTTGCTTATGTAAAAGACACTGATTAAAATAAGGATGATTCACAGATGGAACATGAAGCAAGCTTTTCCCCCCGGATATTAAAAGACAAACAAACAAGTTCTCTTCAGACTTCAATTTTCTGTCAGAATGATCAGAGAACAGTGACTGAATGGCATCCATTAGGGAAAATTGAAGGCCAAGTATGGCAATCGGTTTTGGTAACTGCCTGAGAGTATCTCACGGGAACTATAAGAGTATCTTACGGGAACTATGAGACTCTCACACAACAAGGCTCTCTTCCTGTCATGTCAAGCATTTGAATGGTGGCCTTTATTTAGGACAGACATTTGGGTGATTAGCTATTTTGCACTTTTGCTCTTGTTCTTTTTTGTCATATTCTCATTCTTGGTCAAACAGAGGAAAAACCTTGCATTCTGGATGTGTTCACAGTAATTTTAACATCCGTTCCAGATTTTCTTCTTGACTACACCTGGCTCTAGTTGGTCTGGTATAGTGTAAGTTTTATCCAAATTCTAACTTCCAGCGCTGGTCCATTACCAAATCTTGTGACCACTGCCTCTTTAAACTTCTCAACTGTCTCTCTGTCTCTTCTGCTCTCACTCTCTCTTGCTCACTCCTTTTCCCTCTACCTCTTCTTTCTCTCTCATTTCCTCTGAATTATTTTAGTCCATAGTGAAATCTGACCTGAATTATCGCAAGAGTCTCCTATATGGTCTTTCTGCTTCCAGGCTGTCTCACCTTCAAGATGTTTCCACATTATAGCCATAGTGGTCACTCAAAATTTCAGGTCTGATTGTGTGACTCCAGAGCTTAAGAAAATGTCAATGATTTTTGCAATATTTTTAGTTTATAGACTTGATTCAATAAAATGGTATGAAAATTCATTTTTTTGGTTGATGTTTGCAACTCTGGCTTTAACTCTCTTTTATCTCTTCACTCAACCTCTTTCCCTACTTGATGATTTGCATTTCCACAAACTCAGCACAGTTATCTCTCACCACCCCATGTTTATATATGATAATTTCTCTATTTGCAATTCCTTCCTTCTTGTATAACTCTTATCTGTTTCAGATGTATTCTTACATATTAGCTCCTTAGAAATGTTTTTGCTTATTTTTCAAAGACTAGATAGGGTGCCTCTCCTGTTACTACCAGAGCCTGCATTTCTACTAGCAGTTATCAAACTGTGTTGTAATTACTTGTTTTCTTGCCTGTCTCATCTTCTATACAGCAAATTTCTTCAGAGCAGGAACTTAGTGCTATTAGCTGATGCATACCTAACACAGTGAACAGTGAGTAGATGCATAATAAATATTTATTTGATAATTAAATGATAAAACTAATATGCTTTTATTGCTACATGTATTGAGGTTACAATTTAAATAATTACTTATTTATCTTCCGGTATTTGACAATTGTAAGCCTCAGTGAGGTCTCCAGGCAGAGCAAATGGTTTGTGCTCAACTGCTAACCTAAAGTTTGGTGGTTCAAACACACCCATTAGTACCGGGGAAGAAAAAGCCTGCAGATCTGCTTCTGTTAAGATTATAGCCTAGAAAATCTTACGAAGCAGTTCTACTGTGGAACGCATGAGGTTGCCGTGAGTCAGAATAACAACAACAACAACAAACCTCAATGTGATAGATGGGCACAACAGTCACAAGGATGCACTCAAACATACCAGTGATTAGGAAAATGGCATAGGACCAGGCAATGGTTTGTTCTGTTATACGTAATTTGACCATGATTTGGAGTCAACTTGATGGCAACCAGCAAGAACAACAAGCCTACAAAAGTTTCAAAGGGAAGTTGTAATCAACCAGGATACTCAGAGAAAGCATCTCTAATTCTGAAAAAATGAACTACAATATAGAAAATATACTGAAGTATACAGAAAATTTAGTTTTCTTACACACACAAGGGGAAAACAAAGATGGGTGGCAGTAAATGTCTAAACTGATACGGTTTATTTCTGAGAGAAATCAGAAATGCGTATTGATAAGACCTCAAACCTTTTCATGATTCAACTTTCCATGAAGGTATGAAATCAATTCACAGAGGATGTTTGATGATACATGTTAAGAGATGAGTATTTGAATAATGTAGAGAGGCTACCTCACCTCCACATCTCCGTACACTGAGAGCATTCATAAACTATTAAGTTGGCAGAGATAGTGGGAAGCTTGTCACATAAGTTTTCAGGGTTCCCTAAGGCAGGTAGTTATGGAATCCTTTTGTAAATTGTGTACCTGAAATCCTCATAGTTAATTTTTCCAGGAGAAATTATAATAGCCTCTCCTGTAATCTACACTTCTGCACTTAGACCACCTCTCTACAACTACTGATCTCTTTTTTAAGGAAAAAAGGAAATGTGACAATGGGAGGAAAAGTTACTCCCTTTATTTATTCTATTGAATAATGTAGGATTATATTTTACAGGTGTAAAACGATGGCAAGAATAGGCAAGAATACTGGGCTTGGATTGGAAAGACTTGAGTTCTAGCACAAGATTTGCTATTTAGCTATTACTCTGACTAAAGATGAATCCTAGAAAAAAAAGGTAACTAAAGACTGTGGAAATTAACATTATGATCACTGAATTAAGGGAAAAAAAGGGATTCAGCAGAATGAACAACATAATAGAAAAGGCTTAAGAGCAGGTTAGTAGTGAGCTAGATTAGGTTCGAAAGCCCTCTGTTAGAAATTTCAGCAGAGAATATGTGGTGTAGGAAATTATTCAAAATAATAGAGAAAACTTTGCACAATCTAAACTAGGCATGATAATTCAGAACTGAAAGCCAAGAAATATATATTGAGTTTCTATTCTTTGTCAGACACTGAGACCATTGATATAGTAATGGGTTTAAAAACAACAGCAATAACAACAAAATTCCACGATAGTACTTACATTATAGTTGGGGAGGAGACAAATAATAATAAAATTAAATTAATAAATATGTAATAAGTCAGGTGATGATAAAAACTATGAAGAAAAATATGACACAGAAATGAAAATGAAGACAAGGGGGAGTGAGGAAGTGATAGTTCAAGAGGAAAGGTTGGAGGTAAGAGTGAACATCATGTGAACAACTCTAGGATGGGGACAAGCAGGGAGATTAGTTTGCTGGAACTGAGTAATCCAAGGGAGTATGATAGGAAATGAGATGTGAGCCTTAGCAGGAGGAAACTCATGTAGGGCTATGAAATCCGTGGAAATGAGTTCAGGTGAAATAGAAGCCATTGGAGGGTCTCGAGTAGGAGAGAACATTGGAAAAAGATATTTACAAGTGGAGTCACAATGTATCCTGGTACCTAAATCAAGGTAAAGTAAAGAAAAATAAATCACATCCAGGCAAATCACAGTAAACTTTTAGAACGGGAAGATAACGAAAAGAAAAACAAACACAATAAAATGAATGCAAACATTTTCAGAGAGAAAAAAATAACAGCAATAAATGAGAATTAAAACAAAATATATCCTACAAGAAATAAAAGATTAACTCTCAAATTTTCCTTTGCAAGAATAAATGCTAAAATAAACCTATTTATCTTCTGATGTTAAACTAAGTTTGCATTGCTAGATAAACTCTGCTTGGTAATATTCATTTACTGTGTTTTGGTTTGAGTGCCCTAATACCATATGAAAAAAAAAAAAAAAAAAAACAAAAAACCAGTTGCCTACTCGTAGAGTATTACACCTATGTTAATAAATGGGTTGACCTGGTCTTAGTTGCCTAATGCTGATGTACCAACAAAAAAAGGGGGTGGCTTCAAAGAACAGAAATTTATTGTCTCACAGTTTTGGAGGCTAAAAGTCCAAATCAGGGCATTTGTTGTAGAGAAGGATCCTTTCTTCCTGGTAGCCCTGGGAGTTCCTTGGCATTCTTTGGTTTTCCTTGACTAGTAGATTCATCTGCATCAGCATCTCCTCCTGCGTGTATCTCTGTGTCTATTTTGATCCCTTTATAAAACACTACTTAATTAGTGATTAGGTTTAGGACATACCTAACTCTGGTATGACCTCATTAACACAACAATTGCCGGGCAGGGTCCCATCCACAAGTACAGGGGTCAGGACTTCAATATATATTTTGGGGACACGATTCAGTCTCTAACAGCCTGTAGCTATTTTTTTATGCCATTCTTCTTCTTTTTAAAGTATCGTCATTATTCTAGTGTCTTGTAATGGAAAAGTAAGTTTTCCTTTTCTGTGCTCTGGGTTGTTTTTATGTTGTTAGGTGCTATCAAGTCAGCTCTGACTCATAGTGACCCTATCTATGTACAGCAGAACGAAACACCGCCCAGTTCTGCCCCATCCTCACAATTGTTGCTACCTATGAGCCCATTGCTGAGTGCCTTCCAACCTGAGGAACTCCTTTTCAGGACTATATTAGACAATGTTCCCCTGCTATCCATAAGGTTAATTTTTCTCAGAAGTAGATCTTCAGGTCCTTCTTCCTAGTCTGTCCTAGTCTGTCTTAGTCTGAAAGTTCTGCTGAAACCTCTTCACCATAAGTGACCCTGCTGGTATTTGAAATACCAGTGGCATAGCTTCCCGCATCACAGCAACAGACATGCCAACGGAGTATAACTAACTGACCAACATGGGATAGCGATCTCTAAGAGAACTTGTATAAAAGTGGAATTATTACTTTCTTAAATGTGAGAATTCAATAGGGGATGTATTCCAATTCTTCCTTAATAGGTTTTAGTAAATTATATATTTTAATTATTTCCACCACGTCTTTTTTTTTAATACATTGATATTTGTTCATCATATCTTCTCAGTACCTTTGTAATGTTTATGGAATACACAGTGATGTCTTGATTTTATTCTTGATATACATAATTTTTCTTATCTGTCTCACCAGATATTGATTTTTTTTTTTTTTGGTACTCTTTAAAAGCACCTTTTTTGGCTTTGTTTATGCTCTTGTATGTTTTGCACATATGTTTTATATATTTCATTGTTTTTCTCTGTGTTAGTTGATATTTTCTGTTTGAGGGTGGTTTATTTTGCTATTTTTTCTCTTTTTTTTTTCTTTTTGGCTAATGGCTTACCCCATTAATTTTCCACCTTTTTCTTCCTTTATTAAAAATGAATATGAGGCTATACATTTTATTGACTTGCAGTATTTTCTTAGTATTTAATTAAACTATTCCCTAATTTCCACTGATATTTTTGATCCTTTATTTATGTACTTTTGAAATGAGTTTTCTTACATCCAAAAATATGTAATCATAGAACATATTCTGTATAATATGGCCATTTATTTATTTTATTTTATTGGTAAGTGTTCTACATATGTTTGAAAATAATGTGCATTCTACAATCGTTGAGTGTAAAGTTATATAAGACAGTAATTATGACCTCATAGCAATGTTTTAGAAATCTTCTAAAATCACTTTTGTTTGTTTATTCTAGTACCTGTTTAGAGAAGGGAGACCCTGATAGTGTAGTGGTTAGGCGTTCGGCTGCTAACCAGATGGTTTACAGTTTGAATCCACCAGGCACTCCTTGGAAACCATTTGAGGCAATTCTACTCTGTCTTATAGGGTCGCTGTGAGTTGGAATAGACTCGATGACAATGAGTTGTGGGATTTTATTTAGAGAAGAGAGTTAACAGTTGCTATGACTAAATATTTACTATTTCTCTTATAATTATGTCAGTGTTTTATTTATTTTGAAGTCATATTATTAGGTATATTGAACTTTTTGTCACTGTTAAGTGACCTTTTAAAAATAATGATTTATGCCTTAAAATGTATTGTATGCAATGATACGTTATACCACTATTCATTATTTTTAATCTTTCTGAATTCTTATAATTTAGAGATTATCGTAAACATATGTAGCTTTGATTTTTCTTTAATACAGCTTGTCAACTTTTGTTTTTATAGTTGGAACATTTAGATCATGAACATTTAAGAAAATTATTAAGACATTTGGTTTTAAATCTATCAGCTTAATTTGTGATTTTCATTTGTAACTTCTCTATAATTTTAATATTTGTTTTTCATAGCCTTGTTTTGGAATTATAGGATATTTATTTCTCTTTCCCTTTTCCTCCTCTAATTGTTTAGAAGTTATACACACCTTTCATTTCTTTATATTAAATTCCTTTGAATTTTTTACTTGCATTATTGACTTCCTAAGTCAAATGTTGCTACTTTTACTTTAATCTTGGGTAATGAAAGAAACATGGAATAATTCATTGCCCTCTACACTCTATTTACTTATGCATTATTGTTTTCATATACTTTATATTACTTATAGTTATTAATTATAATTGAAGGAGCCCTGGTTGCACAGTGGTTAAAAAACTTCATTGCTAACCAAAAGATTGGCTGTTTGAACTCACCGGCCACTTCATGGGAGAAAGATGAAGCAGTCTGCTTCTATAAAGATTTACAGCTTTGGAAATCCTATGGGGCAGTTTTGTTCTGTCCTATAGGGTCACTGTGAGTCAGAATCAACACAACGGCAATGGTTTTTGGGGGGTTATTAATTATAATTGCTAATTGTTTTTTAAAAATGATTTAAATTTGAAAATTGCTTCAAAATTGCCTGCCACATAAAAATGCCATGTAAATATCTGGTAAAATAGTACAAAATAAATTAAATAAAATATTAAAAATATTTATACTCACAGCAAAGTATTATTGTTGTTTTATGTAATCAGTATTAAGTTAGAATCACTCATGTATTTAATATTCCTTTGCCCATTAATCCTTACTGCATATGTAAATAATTTTTTTCATCTATTTACTTTAAGCATAATTTTGCTGAGTATAAAATTGTAGGTTGGCAGCTCTATCGTTTAGCACATTGACTGTATTATTTACTAGCCCTGAGCTAAAGTTTGTTTCTTTGTGTATTATTTTTTATCTTTCTTCTCTTGTTTTTGATTATGTTTGAGTTTTGTTAAATGTCAAATTTACAAGATTACTTGTAGAAATAATTAGAGAACTAAGATGCTGTTATCATTCTCCAAAGAGGCCTTGTGTTTGCTTTTGCTTTCAATAATTCCTGGGAGTGTTAGTAAAACTGGATCACCTCAATCCAAGTTCAGGGCATATTTCAAATTTTCTGGTCCATTTAAATTGAGTCACTAAAATAAAGGAGTTAAAAAATATAGAATTCATTAAACCAAAGAAATTTGTCAATTTTGCCAATTAATGCATAATTGACCATGTAACAGGGGAAATACAAAAACATAACAAACTTCATGTTGGAAATTCTGGTGGCATAGTGGTTAAGTGCTAAGGCTGCTAACCAATAGGTAGGCAGTTTGAATCCACCAGGCGCTCCTTGGGAACTGTATGGGGCAGTTCTACTCTGCCCTATAGAGTCACTATGAGTTAGAATTGACTTAAAGGCAACAGTTTTTTTTTTTTTTTTTTAATACTTCATGTCAGAGTTTTAAGTATTTTTCTCAGAGTTGTTTTCTTTGGGTGCTCTATTGTTAGCAGTTAGTATTATTTAAATATTTATTTAATGCTTTACAATTTACAACTCACTTTTACTTATATTATATTTTAAAAATAGATTGCTGTTGTTGTTGTTAGGTGCCCGTTGAGTCAGTTCTGACTCATAGCAACCCTGTGCACCACGGAACAAAACACTGCCTGGTTCTGCGCCAAGCTTACAATTGTTGTTACGCTTGAGCCCATTGCCGCAGCCACTGTGTCAATCCATCTTGTTGAGGGCCTTCCTCTTTTTTGCTGACACTGTACTTTACCAAGCATGATGTCCTTCTCCAGGGACTAGTCACTCCTGACAATATGTCCAAAGTATGTAAGACATAGTCTCGCTATACTTGCTTCTGAGGAGCATTCTGGTTGTATTTCTTCCTAGACAGATTTCTTCATTCCTTTGGCAGTCCATGGTATATTCATTCAATATTTCTCGCCAACACCACAATTCAAAGGAGTAAATTCTTCTTCTATCTTCCTTATTTATTGTCCAACTTTTACATTCATATGATGCAACTGAAAATACCATGGCCTGGGTCAGGAGCACCTTAGTCTTCAAGGTGACATCTTTGCTTTTCAACACTTTAAAGAGGTCTTTTGCAGCAGATTTGCCCAATGCAATGTGTCTTTTGATTTCTTGACTCCTGCTTCCTTGGGTTTATACAAGAGTTATACGAGAGATAACTGCCGATCGGAGAAGTTAAAGGACCTTCCCAAAGTTTCCTTTCTTGATATGATTGCATCAGACTGACTCTTTAATATGTTAATTGGGCAGCACCACAATGAATGGCTAAATTATATATACATAATTTGAGTGCTTCATCAAAAAATTTTTTCAATAGATCGAGTTACATCATTTCTAATGACTCTTCAAGTGTGCTATATAATTTCTAGCAAAGCATTTCAATTTAATATTTAAATATTCTATTTGATTTTACAAATTAATGTGAAGCTAATTTTTTAAACAGTCTATGTTTATGCAATGCCCACAAACAGGTTTTATTGGGCTCATAAAACCACTGTGGGCAGATACACAGAAGGATATTGGTGAGGAACCCCAGCTTTAACAGGAGGACAATACCAGATGTTCTCTTTATCAGAGGCCTTTGCAGCAGTCTGCAGTAGGCAGCTTAGGTACAAAGGGAAGGGATCCAAGATCTTCTCTTGCTTCTAACCTCCATGCTCCTCAGGAGTAATATATGCATAACAATTTCATACACATACACATCCAGGGTACCTGCATGGTCATGTCACTTACAAGAATTAGTGAACTTATGGAAGCCCAAAGTTCAGAGTCCCTCTTAAAAAATACAAATGAAATTTATACATCAGGGAACAGCCTTCATACAAGTATTCCTGCTTGACAATAAAATTAATATTTTGCATTTTTCAGGTTTCAAAGAGAACAACACAAGTATGTGAAACAAATTTCAGATACTCTTGAAGTAAAAAGAAGTGTTTGTTAATCTCTAACTACTAGTGGGAAACCCAAGAGTAGTATCTCATGTGGTTTGGGTCCCAGAGGGTTACCAGTAATGGAGAGAGTATATCTCTTTTTGGACTTCAAGAATTTCATTCACTCCCTCATTCAAAAACATTCATTAAGTGCCTACTTTCTACCAGGACTTCTTCTAACCTAGGGGAATGGGCAGCAAACAAAATATCACAGTCTTCTAGGAACACAAAATAAGAAATGTGTAGAGAGGAAAATGAGGAGAGACAGTTCTGAAAAAGATTATTTATGCCTACTGATTAAATCCAGAGATATGTGTGAGATTCTCAGAGGCAGGACTATAAAACCGGGAGTTCACAAGAATAAAACAACAAACTCAAGTAGCAGCAGATCTTGTGAGCAAGTGGGAGAACTGTCTGGCTGAATGAAAGGTGCTAGCATGGGCTTTTTTTTATATTCTGGTTTCTATTGTGAGAATTAGGACCAACCAATTCTGACTAGAGTCACAAACAGGATTGACAGATACACAAACACCCCACGTGCAAACCTAGATGTAAGCATGCTATTGTTTCCTCAGTGTATTAGTTAAGGTTCTGCAGAGAAACAGAACCAAAAGAAGATATAGATATATATATGGTCTCCATCTATCCATCTATCCATCTATCTAAGAGAGATAGAGAGACTTAGAGATGACTCATAGAAACTGCGAGGGCTGTCATTTCCGAAATTAGTAATCCAGGCAGCAAGATGGAAACTCCTGCAGAATATCTATATTGCAGTCTTAAGGCAAGATTTCTTCTCCTCTCAGAACCCTAATTTTTCCCCATAGGGCCTTTAATTGATTTAATGAGGCCTATCCACATTATCTAGGGTAATCTCCTTTACTTTGAGTCAACTAATTGTATATGTTAATTACATCTACAAAATACCTTCATAGCAACATTCATACTAATGTTTCACCAAACAGCTAGTAACCACAGACACGCCAAGTTGACACATAAAATTAACTATCACACTCAACTACCCACATATGTGCATATGGGCTTGAAACTGTAAAGTCATCAAATCCTAACTAAAAAGAATTTTGCCCTTCAAAAAAGTATCTTTTAATTCCAGCCTCTAAAGGTCCAAACTGTTTGATTAAGGAAGATAATGAACAAATATACACAATTTTTCTGAGATGGCTTCTGAGCAACAGGGTAATACCCATACAACAACGCTAAGTATTTCATTACTTTCCTGCTAAAAGCCACCACTATTTAATACATAGAAAAAATCCATAGGTATTTAAATTCTTTGTAAGGAAGTCAAAAGAATTCTGCCAGGAAAATGCTTACGTATCATTATGACTATATATCTAAAATTTTAGAATTTTCTTAAGTTTCTATAAGAGGAGTAAAAATGAGAAGCTATTAGAATTTCAAGGAATTCTGCAAAATTGAGACAAGTTTCTGTATTTTAAGAATTCAACGCTGATCAGTTTTAGACATAGTAGCTGAGCTCTGCTGTAGCCACAACTTGAGTATAACAGTTTAGAACACAGAATGAGTGTTAAAAGGCTTGACCTTTATTCTATAGGTCATGGAATGCCACGAAAGGTTTAAGCAAGGTGGGCAACATGATCAGATTTGCATTTTTGAAAGCTCACTCTATGAGGAGTTTGATAGCAGAATGGCAAGTGAGAAGACTACAAACAGTGACACCACTTCAGTATACACAGCAATCCACTGGGAATATTGAATGAGGCCTTGGGCTAAGACGTAAATTATTAGGACAGAATGGTTTGAGAATTATTAAGAAAATAGCAAAAAGTAAAATCAATGAGCAGTTCAAATGAAAGACTTGGCCACCAATTGGATTTTGCAAGTAAAGAGCCAATACAACACAGAGCCAACACCACTGTGGAATATCTCAATCGCACAGTTAAAAGCGGCGTTGTTAATAGAGGCAATAGAGCTAGTGGCACAAACATAGGCTTGGGAACCTTGAGGTGCAGGCCTCCAACTCCGCTACTTTTTAGCTGTAGGATGACTTAACCTCCTTGTCTGTTACGTTCTATATTTTTAAATTTAATATTTGGAGAGACTGAAAATAACAACCTCATAATAGTATTTTGTACATATTAAATGTTACTAAATGGAAAGTACTTAGTTACTGCCACATTGAAATTTTTCAATAAATGAAAACAACTCATGTTTTTGAGACAGGGAAGAATGGAAAGGCAAAAGTTTAGGTGGGAGCATCCAAGAGGGATATTATACAGTATGATAGGATTCTTGGAATTCAAAGAAAGACCTCAACTAATTTTAAAATCATCAACATCAGGTACTACTCAGTGCCAGTTGAGTGGATGAGATTTCCTTGGGGGATAGTGTAAAGACACAAGTGACACAAAGCCATATGAAGGCCAACATAATTTATGGACAAGAAAAGCAACCAGAAGAGTACCAGCCAGAAACAAGCACAAAGATTGCAAAGAGGTATTGTGGACACAAAAGACACTGAAAAACAAAACCAAATCAAGAAAGTGTTTACATACCATTGTGCTTTTTGTTCTTTCAGTGTTCATCACTCAACAGTGGATTAAAAGATTATTTTCTTCTAGGTTGAAATTTTGGGGCATAGATGCAGATTAAGCATGATGAGGCTAGCATGATGAAGCAACTGAAATAAAGTATGGAAGTGTTGTACCATTAGGGTCAAAGAGTGCTTTGTTTTGTTTTGTTTTTTAATAAAAACTAAAGTGGCGAGGGATTATGGCTAAAGGAAAAATCCTAGAACTGAAAGTCTCTATGAAGGTAAAGAAAAAAATAACTAAATAAGAAAATAGAGTATTGGGAAACATGGGAGAAAGAAGGCTTACAAACTCAAATGTTAATAGTGAGCATTCTAATAAAACAGCAAAGCAGAGAAGCTCTTCACTTAATATATTAGTAGTAAAGTTCTTCACATCCGCAAAAATATGCTATTATTTTTCTTGAACTGCGTTCATTATTTTGGTCTATATTTCATTTTCCAAATATTTATTTGACAGAGAAAATATATATATTCCACTACAGGAAAGCAGAAATGCAAGTGACTTTCTTTTAACAGCTGTGAGAGAAATAAAAGGAGAATTGGTAGTGACTGTTGTATGCTGGTAGCGTGGTAGTTAAGAGTTTGGCTGCTAACCAGAAGGTTGTCAGTTCGAATCAACTATTCACTCCTTGGAAACCCTGTAAGGCAATTCTCCTCTACCCTATGGGGTTGCTAGGAGTCAGAATTAATGCATCGGGTTTGGTTTTTTGGTTTGGTTGTGTGCTGTACAGGGTATGGCCTATCTAAAGGCAGCAGTAAATACTACTTTGTTGTTGTGTGCCATTGAGTCAATTCTGGCTCAAAACCAAACCTGTTGCTGTCAAGTCTATTCTAACTCATAGTGACCCTATAGGATAGAGTAGAACTGTCCCATAGGGTTTCCAAGGAGTCATTGGTGGATTCAAACTGCCAACATTTTGATTAGCAGCCGAGCTCATAACAACCCTATGTGGCAGAGTAGAACTGCTCACCCCATAGGTTTTCTAGACTACAATCTTTACAAGAGCAGATCTCCAGGTCTTTTCTCCTGTGGAGCCACTGGTGGGTTTGAACCACTGACCTTTAGATTAGCAAACAAGCACCTTAACCATTGTTCCACCAGGACTCCTAAGTATTACTTAGCTCCCATCTATTCCTGTCATGGAGAAGTCATCCGGTGCAATGCTTGAGAGTATGGACTCTGAATCCAGACTGACTTTCTGGCCTGCATAGTTCTGTCACTTATCAACCTGGTGACCTTTGGCAAAGCATTGAACTCCTCTGACTCAGTTACTTTATGAGTAAAAATAAAGAATATAGTATTTTCTACCTCATAGTATTTTTATGACTATTCCATTTTTTAAATTCATTTCAAGCTCTTGCAAAAACACTTGTCACATTCTGGACATTAATTAAAGACTGTTGTTGTTGTTAGTTGCCTTTAAGTTGACTCCAACTCGTAATGATTCCACATGTACCAGAGTAGAACTGTACTCCATAGGTTTTTCAATAGCTATTATCTTTTGGAAGTAGATCACCAGAACTGTCTTCCCAAATGCCTCTGGCTGGGTTCCAACTGCCAACCTTTCGGCTAGCAATAGAGCACTTAACTGTTTGCACTATCCAGTGTCCTTTTCATTAAAGGTTAGCCAATCATTATTAGAGAGGCACACACAGTGTTTCTATCTCCTATGATTTTTAAGTGCTGTTTAAAATTTGAAGTGGTGCATGCAATCTTGTTTGTAAATCTTGGCTCATTTTTAAACTTATGTGTAAAACACATTTTTAGGCTGGATTTTGGTCTTCTGGCCATCAGCTTGAGATTCTGAATTAGAGATTGTTGTACTAAGATACATGATTTTGTTAGCCAGAAGTTTCTTCTTGTGAGCCAACATTGAAATGCTGGTAGTGATTGCTTATATAACCATATTGTGAAGGATTGAATGCTAAATAAGAAAATGCAAAAGGTGTTTGAAGACCATCATATTATATTTCAGAAGCTGAAAATTTACAGATGTAATACAGTTCAGAGTATTGTCATTGGAATAATTTGTTGAAATTAATTATGGGTAAAAATTCTAAGTTAAGGAGATTAAGGAATTTGGGGACCAATTTTTTTGTCTTCATTCTGGAAAAAGTTACAAATAATAATGGGTTATCCTTTTCTATAAGCGTGTGTGTGTGTGTGTGTGTGTGTGTGCATGCATAGTTCCTTATATTTTAGAGTAAATAGTAAAAAAAAAAAATTATAATTGTTGTTAAGCGCCTCTGAATCAGTTCTGATTCATAGAGACCTCATGTACCAGAGAATAAAAAAATGCCTGGTCCTGCACCATCCTCACAATTGTTGCTGTACTTGAGCCCACTGTCTCAGCCACTGTGTCAATACATCTCTTTGAGAGCCTTCCTCTTCTTTGCAGACCCTCTACTTTAACAATGATAAAGAGGATGGTGCAGGACTGGGCAGTGTTTCATTCGGTTCTAATAGGGTCGTTATAGGTTGGAACTGACTTCATGTCACCTAACAACAACAACAACTTCACAAAGCATAATCTCCTTCTCCAGGGACTAGCCCCTCCTGCGAACATGTCCAAAGTACATGGGACAAAGTCTCATCATCCTTGCTTCTAAGGAGAGTTTTTCCAATACAGATTTGTTCTCATTCTTCTGGCAGTCCATGGCATATTCAATATTCTTCGCCATAATGCAAAGGCATCAATTCTTCTTCAATCTTCCTTATTCATTGCCCAACTTTCACATGCATATGAGCTGATGAAATGAAAATATATGAAAATATCATGGCTTAGGTCAGCCTCACCTTAGTCCTCAAAGTGACATCTTTGCTGTTTAACACTTTAAAGAGGTCTTTTGCAGCAAATTTGCCCAATGAGATAGGTCATTTGATTTCTTGACTGATGCTTCCATGGGCACTGACTGTGGATCCAAGTAAAATGAAATCCTTGAAAATGTTAATATTTTGTCTGTTTATCATGAAGTTGATTATTGGTCCAGTTGTGAGATTTTTTTTTGTTTTCTTTATCTTGAGGTGTAATCCCTACTGAAGGTTGTAGTCTTTGATATTTATCAGCAAGTGCATTAAGTCCTCTTCACTTTTAGCAAGCAAGATTGTGTCATCTGTATATAGCAGGTTGTTAATGAATCTTCCTCCAATCCTGATGCCATATTCTTCTTCATATAGTCCAGCTTATCAGATTATTTTCTCAACATACAAACTGAATAAATATGGTGAAAGAATACACCATGACACACATCTTCCCTGATTTCCAGCCATGCAATATCCCCTTGTTATGTTTAAACGACGTCCTCTTAGTCTATGTACTAGTTCCTCATGAGCACAATTAAGTGTTCTGAAATTCCCATCCTTGCAATGTTATCCATAATTTGTTATGATCCACACAGTCGAATGCCTTCATATAGTCAATAAAACACAGGTAAACATCTTTCTGGTATTCTCTACTTTCAGCTAAGATCCCTCTGACATCAGCAATTACATCCCTCTCCCCATGTTCTCGTCTGAATCCAATTTGAATTTCTGGCAGTTCCCTGTTGATGTACTGCTGCAACCATTTTTGAATTATCTTCAGCAAAACTTTCCTGGTGTGTGAAAATAATATTGTTCAATAATTTCTGCATTCTGTTGGAACACCATTCTTTGGAATGGGCACAAATATGGATCTCTTCTAGTGAGTAGGCCAAGTAGTTGTCTTCCAAATTTCTTGGCATAGATGAAGGAGCACTTTCAGTGTGTTGCATTCATTTGCTGAAACACCTCAATTGATACTCTATCAATCCCTGTTTTTCGACATGCCTTAATTGCAGCCTGGACTTCTTCCCTCAGGACCATCAGTTCTTGATCATATGCTGCCTCCTGAATTGGTTGAACATCAGCCAATTCTTTTTGGTATAGTGACTCTGTATTCTTTCCACCTTCTTTTGATGCTTCCTGCGTGGTCCAATATTTTGCCCATAAAAGCCTTCAATATTGCAATTCGAGGCTTGAATTTTTCCTGAGTTCTTTCAGCTTGAGAAATGCTGAGCATATTCTTCCCTTTTGGTTTTCTAACTCCTGGTCTTTGCACATTTCACTGTAATAGTTTACTCTTTTTTCTTGAGCCTCCCTTTGATATTCTCTATTCAGTTCTTTTACTTCATCATTTCTTACATTCACTTCGGCTACTCTACATTCAAGAGCAACTTTCAGAATTTCTTCTGACATCCATTTTAGTCTTTTCTTTTTTTAATGACCTTTCGCTTTCTTCATGTAAAATGTCCTTGATGAGGTTGAGTAAGGATATTGTTGATGTGTTGTGAGATTGTTAACCATTGTCATAGGGCAACATTTGTAGTAACTGTTAAATGAGAAACTATTTTGTTCTGTAAGCCTTCATCTTAAGTGAGAATAACAGCACAATTGGAAGAACGTAGTCAATGTCACTGAACTGTGCATGTAGAAATTTTTGAAATGGTGTATCTTTGGCTATGTGTATTTTTACCAAAAGAAAAGTTTGAGAAGTTAGAGGGTTGACGTGTTGTGGGGTTGTTAACCAATGTCATAAAACGATATGTGTACTACTGTTCCATGAGAAACTATTTGTTCAGTAAGCCTTCACCTGAAGTGCAATAAAAAAAAATTAAAAAAAAAATGTCCTTGATGTCGTTCAACAACTCTTCTGGACTTCAGTCATTAATGTTCAATGCATCAAATTTACTTTTGAGATGGTCTTTAAATTCAAGTGGGGTATACTCCAGGTTGGCTCTCATGGACTTGTTTTAATTTTTTTCAGCCTCAAGTTGAACTTGCATATGAGCAATTGATGGTCTGGTCCGCAGTTGCCCTTGGACTTATTCTGACTGATGATATTGAGTCTCTCTGTCAACTCTTTACACAGATGTAGTCAGTTTGATTCCTGTGTATTTCACCTGGCAAAGTCCATGTGTATATTCGCAGTTTACGTTGTTGTAAAAAGGTATTTACAATGAATAAGTGGTTGGAAATAAAAAAAGTTAAAGACTGTCAAAGAGCAAACAAATGCATATGATTACCAGAATGATGCTAATTATTCTTATTGTTTTTTATAGCTTCAGTGCATTATTAAATCATTTGTTTATTAAGTAAATAGGAAGACAATTTAGAATTTTTATTTCTGATAGTAAACTTAAGATTTTGGAGAAAAAGAACATAAACATTTCATTTGTAGTTCAAACTTGAATTTCACTTATGCCACAAAAACACTGATTTCTTATCACACTGGTATGAGTGTAGTAGTGCAATTGAGAAATAAGGAGAGTCTTTAGTTTGTTTTGCATCTTAGTGATTAGTGCAATAGTTAACTATGATGACCAATGGATATCATGTTGCCAATGATCTTCAGAAAGATTCATTCTCTCCTGGATGTAAGTTATTTTGCAATCATATTACAGAAACATGGGAAGAAGTACATTATTTATTGCAACAAAGACTTGAAACTGGTATATAAGCTATGTTGATGGCGAGTCATGATTGTTTTTGTTTATTTTAAATGGTTTTGATTTTCCCTGGATATTAATCCTTTTATTTTGTTTTATGAATTCAAGTAACCGTCAAGTGTAATATTTTAATATTACAATTTAAAACTTCCCAGAAGCAAAGTAATGTACAATTTTTTTAATCCACCTAAATTGATAGAATCTCATTTTAATTGAATATTTACTTTGTTGGGTTAATATGTATCCTTTAAACTATGTATATTTATAACACATTGTTGTAAAATGATTGATGCATCATAATTATTTAGAAGCTTAGTGTGCTATATGCCATTAACTGCCTGTATTTATTGAAGTACTGAGTAATAGAATACTTTTCTAAAGTTAAATATGTAATCAGAACTGGAGATTAGGTATTTTCAAATAATAATAAAATCACAGCTACTTTGGTTTGGTTCCCTTGTACTTTAAATTTCAATACACAAAATAGGAAAGCATGTTTAACTTACACTTGGAAAAATTATTTTTTGGTATTTATTTTTTTTCTTAGAAAATAAAATACAAAAACAAATCTGAATTTCTCCCTCTCTCTCTTTTGTAGATGAAATTCATTATTTTAACTCAGCATCTCAACAAAACTAATAAATGTAAATCACCTATCTGTAGGATTGAATATTACCAAGGAAGCTGCATGAATATATCAGAAAAATCCAAATATAATAATAATAAACATAAAATATATATCATAATAGCCTCTAATAAACTATGCTGAAACTGTATTTGTTTCATTATTTTGTGTAAAATGGAATTGTTTATGTCCCTTCTCTGTATGTTTCAAAATGTTAGAGTGAAAAGCTTTTTGTCTATTTTAGAGGAACTTACTGATGCCTGAACAAAGTACATAGCTATGGTAAAGGTAAGGCTTTTTGAGAAAAACAAACATGCTTTCCATGCAGCTAGGCATAACCTGGGAACTGCAGCACCAAGCATGAGCTACTGTGCTGCCAGACAATGACTCATAGACAGTGATCTTGCCAGGCTCTGACTCCCATATCTTGAGGAAAATCCATAGCCAAGAGCTGGGATTTGTTTATTCCAGGGGAGCAGCAGCAGAGTAGACATAGTGTCCATCTGAAGAAGACTTGTTCATGGGAACTGATGAGAGATCCCCATGGACTAACAGAAATATTAGAAGTACTTTGTTAAGTAGGAAGGAGGCAATAAGTAAAAAAATATTTGAATATTAGTGTTAATATGGCTTCATTCGGGCCTGTAGAAATATCAGTTATGCTAAGTACAGTCTTTCTCTCTCTCTCTTTCCTTCCTTCCTTTCTTCTTTCCTCGCTCCCTCCCTCCCTTCCTTCTGAAACTTTGTTTTTCGAAATTTTAGTTTTTGAAACTTTGCATCTTTCTCCAGATAATGCTTTCCACACCTCCTTTCAAATTCAGAATACATTTTGAGCATTTCTTCCATGCTATTATTTGTTCTTTTAAAAAATTATTTAAGGACTATATTATGTTCTACTGAATGCCTAAAATATACTTCCTTTAAGTAATATTTTGCTGTTGCCATTTAGATTGCTCCTGCTTTCTTGCAATCTTAAATAATAGAACATATACCAATATCATGGAAAATTTCTTCAGAAAATATTTATATAACTGTAAATACATTTAGAAATATAAATATATATAATGCTTTTGATATGCATCATGTTTTCTATAAATATTAAAATAAATTACATTCCCACATGTAATAAATCAGAATGACTTTGTCACCCACACACTGTAATGTTTTGTTTATATGTGTCTGTGAATGTGAGTGCCTGCGCGTTACTAATGTATTAAATGAAAAATTGCCTCTCATTTTTTCATCTGTAATTAAAAGTTATATGAACATCATTCATATTGATTTTTGTTTGTACAATGTTTAGTTATTCCATTTGTTCTCTTTTCTGTGGTGTTGTAGAAACTTTATTTACTAAAGTTATTCATCTTTTGCATGCCATATATTTTATGCTTTTTTTCTGTCACTTAATTTGAAATTTGTAGATAAATTTTTATATTATATAATCAAATATATAAAAGTTTTCTTTTAAATTTTTATACTTTATATAATATTTTTTTAAAATTTCACCTAAATTATGTTTTAAGTTATATAATGCTTCATTTTAATTTTTGGTACATCTGAAATTTAATTTTATGTATGGTCTGAAATAAGCTTTTATTTGAGTTGTATTTTTTCAAAGAATTAAAAATTTTTTGCTGCTATTTGTTGAGTAAACCATTCTAACCTCATTAATTTGTAATACCATACTTATTATTTAATATATTCTAAATGGACATTTACATGTAAGTTTGCTTTGGAGTCTTCTACTCTGTTCCAGTCTCAATGTGACTTTAAATTGTGATTGTATTAAACTTTTTATAAAAGTAGGAGAATTTAATATATCAGAAGTACTTGATAAACTCTCATGTACAATATAATGCACCCACTTATTAAAATATTTTTTCATGACTCAACATTTTGAAGTTTTGAATAGTAAATTGTCCTTTCTATTTTAGGGTAGTCCCATATATTTTATATGTTTTTGCAACTTCACTGTCTACTCCGTGACACTTGACCACTCCAAGTTCATGAACACTGACTGTTTTTATTTAAATTACAACAGCAACTTTTAAAACCTTTTTAATTCTAGATGTTCTCTAATTAATTCTATTTTTTTCCAATTATACAATGTATGTGGTATAAAGAGGAATAATCCTTTCTTTCTTTATAATTATAGCTTCGTACTAACTCTCTTACTACCTTTTGATATGAAAAATTATAATACTAGTGATCCCTAGCCATCGTTTTCTTTCCAGAATTAATGTTACTAGATGTGGATTAGAAATTAAGTATTTTCCTTGGGGCACCATTCCTCCCTCACTTCAAGTATCTGTGGCTTGGGTGGAAAGGCTTCCCTGCTCATGTTCTAGAAATAAACATGAGACTCAGCTCTGGACAATCAGTGCATCAAATATATCTCATGCTGTGATTAGATCAAAGATGGGCAAATGGACACTGTTTCCCTCATCAATCTAAATCACCTTAACTGTGTCATCTTGTCTGCTTTAATTTTTGATGCAGACTTTAACAAAATAGATCCAATAAAATTCAATTATGAGGCATTGTTAAAAGTGCTGCAAACAGAGTCCTTTCTCCATCGTAATTAACATGGGAGTACGCAGACTGAAACCTAACAGATCTATCTAACTAAAGAAATACTTGCATGAGTCAAACCAAACCAAAAGTAGAAGAATAAAAGTATGGAGACAAAGTCTCTTGAACCACTACTGCTTATAAGGAGATAACAAAGCAGGTAAGTTGTCCTTGCAGATACCTGAAATGATTATAGGATGGCATGCAGTGTGAACTGTGAGAAAGTACAGGATATACATAGATTTTGAGTTATATTAGTCAGAGTATACTAGGCTATGCAGATGTAACAAGTGTTGTAATTGTTAGGTGTCATTCAGTCAGTTCCGACTCATAGCGACCTTATACACAACAGAAATAAACAATGCCCAGTCCTGCACCATCCTCACAACCATTGCTAAGTTTGAGCCCTTTGTTGCAGCCACTGTGTCAATCCGTTTCCTTGAAGGTCTTCCTCTTTTTTGCTGACCCTCTGCTTTACCAAGCATGATGTCTTTCTCCAGGGACTGGTCTCTCTTGAGAACATGTCCAAAGTACTTGAAAGAAAATCTTGCCATCCTTGTTTCTAAAGAGCATTCTGGATGTACTTCTTCCAAGACAGTTTTGTTCATTCTTCTGGCACTCCATGGCATATTCAATATTCTTCACTAAAACCATAACTCCAATGCATGAATTCTTCTTCAGTCTTTCTTATTCATTGTCCAGCTTTCACATGCATATGAGACAATTGAAAATAACATGGCTTGAGACAAGTGCACCTTAATCCTCAAAGTGACATCTTTGCTTTTTAACACTTTAAAGAGATCTTTTGCAGCCCATTTGCCCAATGCAATGCATCCTTTGATTTCTTGACTGATGCTTCCATGGGCATTGACTGTGGATGCAAGTAAAACAAAATCCTTGTTAATATCAGCCTTTTCTCCATTTATCATGATTTTGCTTATTGGTCCAGTTCTGAGGATTTTTGTTTTATGTTGAGTTGTAATCCATACTGAAGGCTGTAGTCTTTGATCTTCATCATTAAGTGCTTCAAGTCCTTTTCACTTTCAACAAGCAAGCTTGTGTCATCTGCATATTGCAGGTTGTTAGTCTTCCTCCAGTCCTGATGCTGCTTTCTTCTTTGTATAGTCCAGCTTCTCGGATTATTTGCTAAGCATACGGATTGAATAGGTTTGGTGAAAGGATGCAACCCTGTCACACACATTTCCTGACTTTAAACCACTCAGTGTTCCCTTGTTATGTTCAAGCGACCACCTCTTTGTCTATGTACAGGTTCCTCATGAGCACAATTAAGTGTTCTGGAATTCCTATTCTTCATAATGTTATCCATAATTTGTTATGATTCATACCGTCGAATGCCTTTGCATAGTCAATAAAACACAAGCAAATATCTTTCTGGAATTATCCGCTTTCAGCCAAGATACATCTGACTTCAGCAGTGATATCCCAAATTCTACATCCTCTTCAAAATCTGGCTTGAATTTCTGGAAGATCCTTGTAGATGTACTGCTGCAACTGTTTTTTAATTATCTTTGGCAAAATTTTAGTTGCTTTTGATATAAATGATTGTGTTCAATAATTTCCACAATCCATTGGATCACCTTTGTTTGGAATGGGTATCAATATGGATCTCTTCCAGGTGGTTGTTCAGGTAGCTGTCTTCATGTATAGTCACCTTTTATGTTGTTGAAAAAAGGTATTTCAAATGAATAGGTAGTTGGTCTTGCAAACTTCTATCATGGCATCTCCGGTGTCTTTTCTACCACCACAGCCATATTTCCTGACTACCGATCCTTCTTCTTAGTTTCAAACTTCTGCATTCCAAAAACCCAAAACCAAGTCCGTTACCATTGTATAGATTCTGACTCATAGTGACCTTAGAGGACATAGTAGAACTGCCGTTTAGGATTTCCAAGGAGTCACTGGTGGATTCGAAATGCTAACATTTTGGTTAGCAGCAGAGCTCTTATGTGCCATTAGGATTCCAGTGACCAGTAATTATCAAGCATCTTGATTGCACTTTTGATCATTTTCAGATGGCAGAAGTTGGTAAAAATCTTCAATTTCTTCATCTTTTCCATTAGTCTTTGGTGAGTAAATTTGAATAATATTGTATTAACTAAGTGTTTAAGATATTATCCTATTACTGACTGCATTGTACTTCAGGACAGATCTTGAAATGTTCTTTTTGACAATGGATCCAACACCATTCCTCTTCCATGTGTCTTTCCTGGTATAGTAGATCATATGATAGTCCTATTCACAATGGCCAATACTAGTCCATTTCAGCTCACTAATGCCTAGGATATTACCTTCAAGCATTCCATTTCATTTTTGACAACTTCCTATTTTCCTAGATGGATACTTTGTATTCCACATTTCAACTACCAATGGATATTTGCAGCTGTTTCTTCTAATTTGAGTTGTGCCACAGCAGCAAATGAAGGTCCCAAAAGCTTTACTCCATCCACAACTCTAATTTGAGGAGGCAGCTATTCCACAGTCATATATTGAGTGCCTTCCATCCTAAGGGCCTATCTTCCGACAGTATACCAGACAATGATCTGCTACTATTCACAAGGTTTTCACTGACCAATTATTATTATTTTTGTTTAGAAGCAGATCGCCAGACCCTTCTTCCTCATCTGCCTTAGTCTGGAAGCTCTGCTGATACCTATCCACCACAGATGAACCTACTGATACTGGAAAGAACAGTGGCATAGCTTCCAGCACCACAACAACATGTAAGCCACCACAGTATGACAAACTGACAGATGAGTTGTGGAGATGTAACAATAAAGCAAGAAATATCAAAGTCTTAACACCGTAAAGATTTATTCTGCCATCTCCAAACATCTCTCTTCTATGCAATGACATAAGGATCCTGGCCAATTCTGTCTATAGCTTTGCAATCTTAGCCCATTACTCCCAGTCTCTTCTCCCTGACTTGAAGTGTTTTATGCCATTCTGCTTACATTTAATTGGCTAGAACTGGTAAGAGGTTTCATTCAGATTCAAGACGACTGAGAAATTTGCATTTCTTATATCCATGGAAAACACTGGAGAACTAAGCATAAGTGGTATTGGTTTCTCCAACAGTAATAAAGTAATGATGTATAAATTATCTGATTACCCACTTTTGGAGAGAATATTCCCAAAGTGTGCTGTATGTTCAAGCCAATACAACTCTCTTCTCTTTCTAAGATAGGAAACTTTCACAGATGAGGTCAAGGTTGATATTTTGGTGTTGATTTTAAATACATAAAAGGGGAAATATATGGAAATAAGATATAGAAACAGGAATGTTTTATAATTTAGTATATACTAAAAAAAGGCATTCCACATCAATGGGGAAAAGGTTCCCAAAGTAAATAACTAAATGCCTTTAGTATTTCTGAAATATTTTTATTTTATATTAATTTTATTACTTTTTATTTATTAAAGTAATAGTTAATACATGAGATAATATCATTTTTAGAAAAATTTCACATACGTAATTTTAACTCTTTTTTTCACATCTTTTTCACTCCAATATTGCTAAAACAGTATACTTAAAAATAAAATCATAGTTTTTGAAGTACTGATAATTTTATGCTTTGATGGATACTATTGCTTTGATATTTGGACATGCTTTGTATTGCATGTAGTCTATAATTTGCCTGATGATTATCTGGAGAAAATTGTGCCATTGGAATAACTATATTTATTTCAAAATATTTATAAAACAGACCATTGCAAAGCAAATATATATGTGCATATATGAAACCAGGTATGTGTGAATATGTGTATATCCACATGCATAAACACTTCAATACACCAGCCTGTTCAGCATTTTTCTGTACCGGGCAATGATATTTTCTTGGTTATACATCATATATACATATATATACACACACACACATAGAAAAGCATTAGACATTACGCGCTTTAATTATTCACTGGGTACTTAGAAGATCATAAAATGAAGTAAAAGTTTAATCGAACTATTGAATTATTTTTCCATTACCAAAAATTTCAAATAACGAAACGTCTTCAAATAAATTAAAACAGTGATAGAAAGTAGAGAGAGATGGGGAAAAGCGGATACACAAAAAGAGATTGCACAAAAGGAACAAAGCTAATATGCGTATTCACGTAGAACATTAAGAAGACGTGATACATCCACTAGTGAAAAAAATGAATTACATTTCTATTACCTCACAGCAATTCAAATTCATAAACTTTAGTGAATGCTAAAAGAGCTTTTCTCTTAGACATACAAGACAGGAGGACTGAGTGTTGGCTGCCTAGAAATCTGATTTTAGGAACCAGTTTTAGAAAGCTGATTCCTTCTAAGTATTTGTCAATATGCTCATATATAAATGAGCTCATGTAAAAAAGTTGTAACTCATTATAAATTCCACCACACAAAAGTTAATACTAAGTCAAAATACATTCTAAGTAGTAAGGATTATAGGGAAAAGAGACTGAAATCATGGAGATAAGGGAAGGTCTTCTTAGAACACTGAAGCCAATAAGTGGCATAGCAAGAAAACATAAATAAATTCTGGCCCCAAATTTCCAGGGATTAGAATAGTGAAGGTAAATGAATAGAAAGGTGAATTAACACTTTAATATTTAATATTTTAAATAAATTGTAAATACATTTACATAAAAAATTAGCATGTATCCAAATTACATAGAATATGCAAACATTAGAATATTATGGCATGATCCTATGCTTAGAGGTACCTGAATAAACAAAAATATACTCTTGAATAGGCATCATTTGCTGTTTGCTAAATGGTACTCTGGTATTTTACTTAACTCACTTTAATAAAATGTATTCATAATGTAATATAGTAGTATTGGATACCCAGAAAACTGCATGAATTAGAATGATTGTTTTGTCTTTATTCATCACCAATTTAGTCTTTTATAAACTGAAGAAAAATAGGAAAAAGGAGAGAGAAAGCTCTTAGGTCTGTCAGGATTAATTGCACTACCGATGTTGTTGATTTCTCTCTACTCAAAGGAGCACAAAAAGAAAGCCTCTAAAACAAAATTAGATAAAAACATTGTCAAGACACCCAAAAGTACTGATAGAGTAATTGATGAAGCCCTAATATTCATTCTTCAGGGACAATTTTTTAGAAATATTTAAACATCAGAGTACCCTGAGAGAAGGTTTTTTTTTTTTTTTTTTTGGAAGCAAGCTGTGGACATCTGGAGTCAATGCCTTTGTATTAACAGCGTTAGGTGAAGTGTGGGTGGATGTTAGCATATCTTTTCTTTAGAAATGTTTTGGAAAGCTACTGTACAATACCCTGCAGAACAGACAGATTCCTGTAATTATGCCACACAAACCCTCCCATTGCAGGCAATGGGGATTTTACACACAGAGCAAGTGAAAGGCTGTATTTTCTGGGACCGTTTCTGTGGTGAGCAACAAGAGTGGTGAAATAATAGGGTCTTTTATTTATAGAGTTTCTTAGTTCAAAGAATTCAAAGGAAGTGGTAGTCATGATCTCATTAAGTGGCAAAGCAGCTTTGTGAGAAAACAGAGAACCAACAACTATATTATGCATATAGGGAAACTAGGGCTTGTGTGTGAAACCCAATCACCTGTCTGCTCCATGGGATGAGAATAGCAGAGGGAGTGCGCACTATGAGACGGCACAATGCAGTAGGCACAACTGCCTCCGAAGCAGCATCCTGGAGACCACTTGATTACACACGGTGGTTGAAGTTGGCCTTTGTTTTCTTACTACCTCATTTCCCACTCTACACTCACCCATGGATATTCTTTCATATCACATCCAATTGCAACAATAGTAACTTTTCTAAAGTGGTTCCCGGAAAAGCTTAAATATGATTTTTCCACCAAGATGATTATTTTTTTAGCTTACGATAATACCATGATTTTGATTGGCTCAACAAAATTGTAGTAGTCTTTTGTTCTTTTGCTTATGGTTATAGCAAATCTGAATTTAGGAAACAAATCAGTGCTTTGGTAGAAAGATTTAGAGAGATATTTAGAAAAGTCTGTAGTAACTGCTTTATCAAGGAAGTCCAGGTTCACTCATTTTCATTGTATTTAGGAAAATTATTGTAAAATCCCCCAAGTTAATGGTACAATTGGAGTCCTAAAGTCTTCAGAGATGAAGATCATTAATAGGCAGATACAGTCCATAAGGAATCTAATACTGCGTTCAGAATAGACTAGCCCATGCTACCTCTTGCTGTCTTTTCATATGCATTCTCGTATATGCAAAGTAACAATGATTGGGTGCTGTCCTTTCAATATCCTTTACTGTGTTTCCATAATGCTTCAAACATTCCAAATGGTTAGTTCTTCTAGCTAAAAGATAAACGAAATAGAATTGAAGATGTATCCCTACTTAATAATTATTTTTCATCACTTGGGAGAATTTAATGATAATTTCTATATTCATGATTCAAACTTCAGTATTCAAAATTTATCATTAAAAAAATGCAAAACCAGAAAATTTGAACTTAGAGTAAATATTTAGATATCATCAACCAAGATGCTTGGATGCAATTGTTGTACCATTGAGTTATGACATTAATCTTTGGGCTCTTTGTCCCAGGAATATTCACAGTATTTCTCTAGTTTTCCTAAATTATATAATGGAAATATTTAATACTATTGCTTCATGAATAAGCTAAAATTATTTTAAAATAATGATTAAGTACTAGGATTATATACTTCAATATTTTCTAGTTTTCAAAGAGAAAGTAAAGTTTGACTGATAAAAAAGTCAAGTAACTTTTATCAGTGATGTGAATACAATTCTCAAATTACCAGTTAAAGGATGTTAAGCTAAAAATGGCTTAATTAATAAACTTGTCTAATCTCTTTCTATTCTACTTGAAAACCACTGATCTAGATACCACAGTATTACAGCAGAGAGCTTCAATTTTTCGACCATGGTCGCATTTTAGCATATATTGGAATGATGAATCAAACTCAGTCGTGTACAATACCTACCCAGAACTTTATCTATAACATGTAATTTATAGGTTTATAAAGTTGTTTAAATAATACTGCAAATAGAATTTCCAGCACCGTCTAAGATCTAGAATTACTTTCTTAAATTCTCTTTCTTTTCTTTGGGATATGTCAGAATTGTCCTTCACTTTTCACTTCCATAAAATAAAGTATCTATACCATTTAATCAAGAAAAATTACTGACCATTGTTAAATTTCCCTTTTTTTAGATCATGTATGAAAATCTTTACAGGAAGAGGTAGAAAATCCACCAGATTTACCTTACTATGTATGACAGCCCTGGTTCTTCTCTCATTCTATTAAGCCAAACAATGACAGGCTTGAGAAGAAGAACTGGGTGATACAGTGTATTTTTTAAGTTCAAACACTTAAAGGGTGTTGTTAAAATTAAATGAGGTTATATATGTAAAGTGTCTAACACACTGCAGTTGCCACATAAATGTTATGTCCCCTTCTCTCTTTTCAGCCTTGAAAGATTCATCTCAGAAATAAAGGCAAATAAATTCTTCTAGTTAATTTAAAATGAAAATTCCCTTAAATAAATTTTATTAATAAAATTTATTTGCATACATGACCTTACCTGAAACATAAGTTAATTATGCATATTTAAAATTATAGACATATATCCTATGTTACTTCATCTAAAATTAATACTGTTTATACCATGTGATTTCAAATGAAATGCCTTTTAAAATATATCCTACTAGAAGTGATTGCCTGTTGGATAAAATTAAATTGAAAACGCTCGACAGTACACACATTCTTAATATAAAATTTTCTTATAGGCTATTAGCCATGGTTTTGAGCTACCACACCAAATTCCTTCAAGTAAGCAAATATATACATAGTGAATATTTCTCATATTTTTTACTTCAGTGTAACAAAATTGCCACAAAGCTTAGCTACTTAAAGCAACACACATGCATTTATTATCTCACATTTTCTCTCTGTAGGTCGGAAATCTGGAAATTGCTAAGCTGGTTTCTCTGTTTTACAGTCACACACAAGGCTGCAATAAAGGTATTGGCCCAAGGTCTGTGATGTCATCTGAAGACTTGACTGCAGAAGAAACCGATTCCAAGCTCATTCAGTAGTCGCTGGCAGCATTCAGTTCCTCACAGGTTATTGGACATAGTACCTCAGTTCGTCACTGGCAGTTGGCTGCAGGCTACCTTCAGCTCCTTGTCATGTGGGCCTCTCAAACATGGTAGTATGCTTCATCAAAGCCAGTAAGAGTAAATCTTCTAGCAAGCCACAAGTCACAATCATTTTTAACCTAACCACAGAAAGAGCCATCCTATCACTTTTGCTGCATTCTATTAGTGAGAAATCACTGGTCCAGCCCATGCACAACGGCAGGGAATTTCACAAGGGCATGAATACCAGGAGGTAGGAATTACTGAGGGTTATCTAAGAAATTTGTCTACCACATTTACTTAAGGTGATTCTTTAAACATTTTCTTGTTTCCCAGAAAGTTAAGTGAAACCATAGGTTCTTGTCTTACAACAAAGTTTTAACACACATATTTGATGCATGATCTAGAAAAACAATATGTAACTGAATCAAAAGAATAAGGCATTTGTGATTTAATTGACTCTCATATGAAGTAAAATATAACTAAATCTGGTAAACAGGGTAAAATTTAATTGAACAACTTGAAGGTGTGTTGGAATTTACACACTGAGGAACATTTTTTGGCAGGAGAAAATATTTTGAATTTATTTTGGTTCTACTTTTTCTGATTCCTAAATAGAACTTCATACTTTTATCCGTGCCTGAGTGTGCATGTTTTTATACCTTATTAGATTCATATTCTTACTCCCCTATTTACTATTTATTATTTAAATACCTCAGCCAAATCATATATTTTTTTTTTTTTTACTCCAGTTCCTCATCTGTCAAATTATATAATATTGTTGTTAGGTGCAGCTATTGGGTTCTGACTCATCACAACGGTATGCACAACCAGAATGAAACACCACTAAGTCCTGGGCCACCTTCACAATTGTTGCTGTGTTTGAGTCCATTGTTGCAGCCACTGTGTCAATCTGTCTCATTGAGGGTCTTCTTCTTTTTCCCTGATCCTCTACCTTACCAAGCGTAATGTTCTTCTCCAGGGAATGGTCCCTCCTGATGACATGTCCAAAGTATGTGATAAAGTTTTTTCATTCTTGCTTCCAGCAAGCATTCTGGGTGTACTTCTTCCAAGACAGATTTGTTTGTTCTTCTGGCAGTTTATGGTATAGTCAATATTCTTCACAAACACCATAATTCAAAGGCATCAATTCTTCTTTGATCTTCCTTATTCATTGTCCAGCTTTCATATGCATATGAGGGAATTGAAAATACCATGGTTTGGGTCAGGTGCACCTTAGTCCTCAAAGTGACATCTTTGCTTTTTTTTTTTTTTTTTTTTTAACACTTTAAATAAGCTTTTTGCAGCAGATTGATTTCTTGACTGCTGTTTCCATGGGTGTTGATTGTGGATCCAAGTAAAATAAAATCCTTGACAACTTCAATGTTTTCACTTCAACATAGAGAAAACAAAAATCCTCACAACTGGGAGGCAGGGTCAGATGGCAGAGTAGTCAGATGCTTCCAGTGGTCCCTCTTACAATAAAACCCCCCCAAAAAGTGAATCGATTGTATACGACAATCTAGGAGTCCTGAACATCAAAAGCAAAGTTGAGGAAGCGGCTTGAGTGCTGGGCAGGGAGAGAGTTCAGAAGCAGCAAGGAGTTGCCAGACCTGACCTGGCAGAAGTCAGCACCCTGCAGGCCATATCTACCAGCATGCATGGTGGTGAGGTGGGCAGTGGCGTTCAGGATGCATTTTCCACACTGGGACAGACTGAGCAGCAGAGAGTGCTCAGGTCTCTAGAGTCAGTGAAAAGCAGCTCTCAGTCTGCAAAAGTACTTGCCTCTGACCTAACACATGGATCAAAAAACACTTCATTTGGAAAGAACCACTCTCCCTTTTATCTGCTCCCTCCCCACTCTGCACCAGCTCCTGGGCCAGCTTCAGTGACTGCAGCTTCCCCAGGGCCTAAAGTAGAACCAGTCACTCACCCTGAGCCAGTCTTCCGGCCTTGGAGAGGGAACAAATTAGCAAACAGGAAACAATAATCTGCCAGGTCCCATAAACCAGAAACTCAGGGCAGCCACATCTCCTTTGCCTAGGCACAGGCATGAGGGGTTCATGAACTTTGAATGCCTTTTACCCCTGCATAAACCTGTGTGGGCCGATTTCAACAGCGTAGGCCCTTATTATCACAGTATAATAGGGTATATACCTGAAGTCTAACTTGACTGTATCACCTGTATGGGAGAGTGACAGTTTCCTGACATTTGACACTGCTCGGCCTATTAAGCAGGGGTCTCACCTACCCATATCACCGGCCTGAGGACTGGTGGTCCCACTCATGCCACATAGCCACCTGTGACAGAGGTCCAAGAATAAATGGTGCATCCTGGTCCTTACAGCCAACTGCATTGGGTGCCCATAGTCTGGCTGCAAAACCCACCCACCTAGGCATTCTATAGAACAGGGAAACACTTTCATCCCAGACACTAAAGGGCAGTCCTCAGCCCCCTGCCTTGCTCAGCACATGAGCCCCTACTGCAGCCAGATACCTAGGTCTGCTCCGATCACCCCTGCCTGTCTAATAGTGTAGATGAGAGCTTGAACCAGGCACTTAGTGACCAACTTAGTCACCACTTTTAGTGAAGGACACAACATCCAGAAAAAAGCATGATAAATACACAGAAGATCTAAATGCCACAATCAACCAACTAGATCTCACGGACATATACCAAACAGGCCACCCAACAGCAGCCAAGTATACTTTTTTTCCCCAACACATGTGGAACATTCTCCAGAATAGACCACATATTAGGCCATAAAGCAAACCTTAACAGAATCAAAGCAGTGAAACATCACAAAGCATCTTTTCTGACCATAAATCCATAAAAGTAGAAATCAATAACAGAAAAAGCAAGGAAAAAAAATCAAACACATGGAGACTGAACAACACCTTGCTCAAAAATTACTGGGTTGTTGAAGAAATTAAGAACAGAATTAAAAAAATTCACAGAATCAAGTGAGAATGAAAACACATCCTGCGAGAAACTTTGGGATAGAGCAAAAGCAGTGCTCAGAGTCAATTTAGAGCAATAAATACACAAATCCAAAAAGAAGAAAGGGCCAAAATCAAAACATCAATCCTACAACTCAAATAGGAAGAGAGCAGCAAAAAAAAAAAAAAAAAAAAAAAAAAACCTCAGGCACAAGAATAAAGCAAATAATAAAAATTAGACCAGAATTAAATGAAATAGAGAATAGAAAAACAATTGAAAGTTAACAAGACTGAAAGCTGGTTCTTTGAAAAGATCAACAAAATCAATAAATCACTGGCCAAACTGGCAAAAAAAAAAAAAACTTAAAAGGAAGCAAATAACCTGTATAAGAAATGAGATGAGAGATAGCACAACAGACCTAACTGAAATTAAAAGAATCAGAATACTTTGAAAAATTGTACTCTAACAAATTTGATAACCTAGAGGAAGTGGACAAATTTCTTCAAACTAACTACCTACCTAAGCTAACACAAACAGAGGTAGAACAATTAAATAAACCTATAACAAAAGAAGAGATTGAAAAGGTATTTTAAAAACTCCCAGCAAAAAAAAGCCCCAGTTCTGACAGTTTCACTGGAAAATTCTACCAAAGTTTCAGAGAAGAGTTAACACCACCACTACTAAAGGTATTTCAGAGCATAGAGAAAGATAGAATACTCCTAAACTCATTCTATGAACCCAGCATAACCCTGATACCAAAACCAGGTAAAGATAACACAAAAAAAGAAAAAAGAAAATTACTGACCAATATCCCTCATGAACATAGACACAAAAATCCTCAACAAAATTCCAGCCAATAGAATTCAATAACATATCAAAAACTAATTCACCATGACCAATTAGAATTCATAGCAGGTATGCAAGTATGGTTCAACATTAGAAAAACCATCAATGTAATCCATCACATAAATAAAACAAAAGACTAGAACTACATGATCTTATCAATGGATGCATAAAAGGCATTTGACAAAGTCCAACACCCATTCATGATAAAAACTCTCAGCAAAATAGGAATAGAAGGGAAATTTCTCAACAAGATTAAGGGCATTTATAGAAAGCCAATGGCCAACATCATCCTAAATGAGATAGTCTGAAAGCATTCCCCTTGAGAAGGGAAACCAGAAAAGGACGCCTTTTGTCATCACTCTTATTCAACATTGTGTTGGAGGTCATAGCCAGAATAATTAGGCTACAGAAAGAAATACAGGGCATCCAAATTGGTAAGGAAGAAGTCAAATTATCTCTATTTGCAGATGATACGATCTTATACACAGAAAACCCCAAAGAATTCACAAGAAAACTACTGGAACTAATAAAAGATTTCAGAAAATTATCAGGATGCAACATAAACAGAAAAAAGCAGTTGGATTCCTCTACTCCATCAAAGAGAACTTCCAAGAGGAAATCACCAAATCAATACCATTTACGATAGCCTCCAGGAAGATAAAATACTTAGGAATAAATCTAACCAGGGATGTAAAAGACCTATACAAAGAAAACTACAAGACACTACTGCAAGAAACCAAAACAGAACTACATAAGTGGAAAAACATAACTTGCTCATGAATAAGAACACTCAACACTGTGAAAATGTCAATTCTACCCAAAGCGATCTGTAGATACAATGCAATCCTGATCCAAATTCCAAAGACTTTTTTTAATGAGATGGAGAAACAAATCACCAACTTCATATGGAAAGGGAAGAGGCTCCAGATAAGTAAAGCATTAATGAAGAAGAAGACAAAGTGGGAGGCCTCACACTACCTGAGTTTAGAACCTATTATACTGCCACGGTAGTCAAAACAGCCTGGTACTGGTACAACAACAGATACATAGACCAATGGAACAGAATTGAGAATCCAGATGTAAATTCATCCATCTATGAGCAGATGATACTTGACAAAGTCTGAAAGTCCATTAATTGGGGAAAAGACGGTCTCTTTAACAGATGGTGCTGGCAAAAATGGATATCCATCCACAAAAAACTGAAACAAGACCATACCTCACACCATGCACAAAAACTAACTCAAAATGGATCAAAGTCCTAAATATAAAATCTAAAACAGTAAAGATCATTGGAAGAAAAAATAAGAACAAAACTAGGAGCCCTAATACATGGCATAAACAGAATACAAAACATTACTAACAATGTATAAACACCAGAAGAGAAACTAGATAACTGAGAGTTCCTAAAAATCAGAAACTTACGTTTATCAAAAGATTTCACCAAAAGAGTAAACAAGACAACTTACAGACTGGAAAAAATTTTCTGCTACGACAAATCCGATGAGGGTCTAATCTCTAAAATCTACAAGATACGGTAAAACCTCAACAACAAAAAGACAAATAACTCAATTAAAAAATGGGCAAAGTATATGAACAGGCACTTCACCAAAGAAGACCTTCAAGCGGCTACTAGATACATGAGGAAAAGCTCAGGCTCATTAGCCATTAGAGAAATCCTAGAGAAATAAGAGCCATCACACAGATATATGCACACTCATGTTCATTGCAGCACTGTTCACAATAGCAAAAAGATGGAAACAACCTAGGGGCCCATCAACAGACAAATGGATAAACAAATTATGGTATATTTACACAATGGAATACAGTAAAGAAGAGTAAAGAATAACAGTAAAGAACAAAGATGAATCCATGATACATAACATGGAGGAATCTGTAAGGGATTATGCTGAGTGAATTTAGTCAGTCACAAAAGGACAAATAGTGTATAAGACCATTATTATAAGAACTCAAGAAAAGGTTTAAACACAGAAGAAAACATTCTTTGATGGTTACGGGAGTGGGGAGGGAGGGAGAGTGGTATTCACTAGCTAGATAGTAGACAAGAATTATCTTAGGTGAAGGGAAGGACAATGCACACTACAGGGGAAGTCAGCACAACTGGACTAAACTAAAGCTAAGATGTTTCCTGAACACAACCAAACAGTTTGAAGGACAAATTAGCAGGGGCATGGATCTGGGGACCATGGTTTCAGGGGACATCTAGGTCAATTGGTGTAACAGTTTATTGAGAAAATGTTCTGCATCCCAATTTGGTGAGCGGCATCTGAAGTCTTAAAAGCTAGTGAGTGGCCATCTAATATGCTTCCGTTGGCTCCAACCCTTCTGGAGCAAAGGAGAATGAAGAATACCAAAGACACAAGAAAGTATTAGCCCAAGAGACAGAAAGGGCCACATAAACCAGAGACTTCATCAGCCTGAGACCAGAAGAACTGGGTGGTGCCTGGCTACTACCAACGACCACCCTGAACACAACAGAGAGTCCCTGACAGAGCCGAAGAAAAGTGGGATGCAGAAATCAAATTCTAATAAAAAGACCAGGCTTAATCTTCTGCCTCAGACTGCAGGGACCCCAGAAGAAATGGTCCCCAAAGTCTCTGTCAGCCTAAAACTGAAACCATTCCTGAGGCCAAATCTTCAGACTAAGATTATACTGTACTATGGGACATAAAATGATAATCGTAAAGAGTGTGAGATGAGAAGGCAAAAAGACACAGGAGCTTGTTGAATAGACAGGGGAAGTCCGGGGTAGAAAGGAGGATTGTGCTGTCACAGTGTAAGGAGAGCAACTAGGGTCACATAACAATGTATGTATAAATATTTGTATGAAAGACTAACTTGAATTGTAAACTTTCACTTAAAGCACAACAATAAAAAATAAATACGGCCAGATTAAGGAGCTCTGGTGGTGAAGTGGTTAAGTGCTGGACTGTTAATCTAAAGGTCGGCAGGTTCCCACTAGCAGTCCCATAGGAAAAAGATTTGTCAACCTGCTTCTATAAAGATTACAGATTTGGAAACCTCTTAGGGCAGTTCTACTCTGTCCTATTGGGTTGCTCTGAGTGGGAATCTACTTGGCGGTAATGGTTTTATTTTGAACAGATTGTTATTCGAGAACCTTAGTTTGCTCTTGATTTGTACAAAGTTGGGGAGGGAGCGGAGACAATCAAAGTAATATGAAAAGTTACTCAGTATTTGTTAATATAAAAATATTTACTAGTAAATTTGTGGTTATATCTTTAAAACAGTCATTATTTAGAGACGTATACCAAAGTAATTATGCATGGACTAAAGTGCTGTCTAAAACTTACTTTTAAAAAAATCTGTGGATGGTGGAGATCTGGGGGCTTCGATGTTAACTGACTATATAAAGTTAAGCATGATTTAATAATTGTTTAGCTTTAAGAGATTGATCCACGGGGGCTCATTTTACTTCCATCTCTATTATGTGTTTGAAATTGTCCATAATGTTAGAAAAGCTAACTTCTTAAAGAAAGCTAAGAAAAGAGTATGTTTTGGAGACATAGACAAAACTCAGACAACTCCCAGGAAATCAAAATTTTTGACGGCTATGGATACTTTTATTGGTGAGAAAGTAATAAGGAGTCCAGATGTGACTAATTTTTGAAGCATGCTATAGAGAAAATCAAGTAATATGCCTTTTTGTCAGTGTATATTTTATACTTAATCTTATAATAAAATATATTTATTTCCTCTGACAAAAACATAATGAAAACCTTTTGATGGAAGTAGCAGTTGAGAGTCGTGGGAAGCCACTGAAAGACTCCAGAAACCAAAATCTTGCCCTTCTGCTGCTTCACTGCCATTGGGCACACTGCTCCTTGGTGGCTTAGAGGATTGCACTCTGTCTAAGCTCCCACACACTGTCTTCAGTGAGCAACCCTGCACTTGGCACATCCTTCACTTTCTCAAAGAAGTTGGCTGCCTTGTTGTTTTCAAGCATGTGTCTTGTGGGCAATGTTTATTTGAATAAATGCCTTACATTCAGTATTGAAAAAAAGTAATAGTTATAGATTATTTTCATAAGAAGCTTGTTTTAAATGTATTGTGGGCCAGCAAAAATGTCATAACTGTAGACCTGAAGTCTTAAGGTTATAACTAAATTAGGAGATCATTTCTGACTCTAACTGAAACAATGCAGAGTCAGAATACCAGGAATTTTGTGTTTTTTTCATTTAGTCTCAAGCCTTTGGTGATGCCAGACTTCACTCCTTGAGAATTGATCAAAGTCACAGAATCTGGATGATTTTAGTCCCAAATAAATCACTAAAGATGAAGCTAATTATAAAAGAGATTGCTACTATTCATGGGCAAGTATATATGTAATCTCAGCAGTCTGGAAATAAAGAAATTTTAATCAGGAAATACTACAAACGTGCCAAATTAATAGACATTTTGTTAATGTATTTCCTCTTGGGGTTTCCTCTGGATATTATTAAAGTTGTCTAAGATAAAACCCATAAATTTCTTAGGGGATGAGATTCAAAATTTGGACTAATGTTATTAGTTATTAGTATTCAAATTAAGACAGGTTTAAGTCATTTTACTCTAATGTCAGCCTATCAATTTTTTTAACACCATATAAGCATTATGTAATTATAGTGAATTATACAGTTATATGATATGAGATGCCTTGGTGGGTTTTACTTCTAAAAATGGAATGATTTAATCCGAATGATCATGGTTTACGTACCATTTAACTGCACGCATGAGCTAATCATAGCATAAAGAAAAAGTGCTTGCCACAGAGGCAGTAAAAAACATTAGGTTTGATAGCGAAGGAATAGTACTCCAAATTTATAATTCTGATGTTTAATCTGACATTTGTAAGTGTGTATCTTGACTTTTGCTTCAGTTTCTTCATTATTAAAATAAGGATAAAAAATTAGGTGCACTTATATGCCATATCAAACTATTGAGAGTGAGCTTAGGGAGAAAAGAGAACTTTTTGGAGCCACAGATGTAATTCTGGAAATGTCTTTTTTTGATATTTAGTTGCATTTGAATATGTTCACACTGTGGGTCTTGGAGGTCACTAATCACTTCCTGAATGCCAAATTCGTTGATTATTTTCTCTGCTAATTTTCTTAGCATCCTCCCTGCCAGAAGTTGCAATGCAGATGTCCATTCATGGAAGTTCTTTTCCTCTGAAGCCACGATAGCACATTATATTCTTTTTATTTCTAAGTTTCTTTTGGTATCTTCATTTTATTTCATCTTAAAAAACAAAAACAAAGCAAAAAAACGCAAACCCTTGCAGTGGAGTGATTTCAACTTATAGTGACCCTATAGGACAGAGTAGAATTGCCCCATAGGGTTTCCAAGGCTGTAAATCTTTATGGAAGCAGGCTACCACATCTTTCTTCAGCGGAGCAACTGATGGGTTCGTAGGTTCGAACTGCCAACCTCTCCATTAGCAGCCGAGCACTTTAACCACTGTGCCACCAGGGCTCCTTTTATTTCATCTATTGTTATTGTTAGGTGCCCATGAGTTGATTCTGACTCATAACAAACCTATGCACAATAGAACAAAACACTGTCAGGTGCTGCACCATCCTCATAATAGCTGCTATGTTGGAGCCCGTTTTTGTAGCCACTGTGTCATTCCATCTTGTTGAGGGTATTCCTCTTTTTCACCGACCCTCTACTTTACCAAGCATAATGTCTTTCTTTAGCGATTGGTCCCTCTTGATAACATGTCTAAAGTAAGGGAGACAAGTCTCACTATCCTAGCTTCTAAAGAGCATTCTGACTGTATTTCTTCCAAGAAGTGTATTAAACACTTAGTGTATTAAACACCTATTATAGGCAATGATCCAGTTGTGTTCATATATATCATATAAGATTATAATTAATGTAGTCACAATCTACACACCAGGCTAAGGGGCAGAGTCACAACATTTCCTCATAAGTGTTGCCTTCACTCTAACTTTCCTTGCCTCTCACTCCCTACATAGGAGTATTTCCCGGGTTTATGTCTTGGAAGTAATTTTTTTCCCTCTCAGAAAGTCAATCCATCTTACAATATTAACTATCACATCCATGTGGATAAGTTCCCAAACTTGTATCTCTAGATTTGACTTCGCACCTAAACTTCCACTTTATTTCCAACTGCCCACAAGGTATTTGCATAAGAATATTCTTCTACTAACTTGAAATACAAAGTATCTAAAGTGGAATTCATCTTCAAACTCATCATATACTTGCCAACTCATGCCTATCCTCCTGATTTGCCAATTGTGATACATTTTATCAGTTACTTGCTGTGATGAAAAACAGGTTTCAGTGGAGCTTCCAGACTAAGGGACTAGGAAGAAAGGCCTGACTATCTACTCCTGAAAATTAGCCAAAGAAAACACTGAGGACCACAATGGTCCAATCCACAACATGATCATAGTGATGGCACAGGATAGGGAAGTGTTTGATTCTGTTGTGCATGGGTCACCATGAGTAGGGGACTGATTCAATGACAGCTAACAACCAACAACAACAGACAGGAAAACTTGAAATAAGCTTTAATCATTATGTCTTCTTCATTTACCTTGCAAATCAGACATCATAGAACTAGAATAACTAGAATCCCACATAATTATTTTTGCCTTTACATTCTCAGTATTACAAATTTAGCTGCTACTTTATATGTCCAGCTTATTGTAATAGACCCCAACTTTACCTTTCTTTCTTAGGCTTTCTTCTTGATCAACCAATTTTTAGTCCATTTTTCCAAAATAATTTCCTTAAATGGTACTTCATTCATGTTCTTTTCCTTAATTGAAAAGCCTCAGAAGCTGCTCCATTGCCTTAGGAATAAAGTTTGTCTCCTGCATAGATGAATTTCTACTCTTGCTCATAAGAAACCTCCAAATCCTTTTCAAATATCATGACCTCACCTCAACATTAATCCTTTAATTTCCAGCTAGATAAAACAAAAGTTTAAGCAAAAAGAGTAAAGACCTAGGATGCTGTTTTAAGGATAATTTTGAAACGTAGATGATAAATATGAAAATGTAAATTATGAACAAGTTATACAAGGTCTTGAATTTAAGCACAAAGTTAACACAAGATTCATTTGTACTATGTTACGGGTCAAGGATTGAGACCCAGCAAGTAGTCAAAGAACGAGAAACCCAGCCCCCACAAGATAAAGGTCTTCAATAATTACTAGACATTCTAGTTAGTTTATGGTAGAAAAGATTGAGCAACACACATCCAAAATGAATAAAAAACTATTCAGTTGATCAAAGGGAAGTAAAAACAGCATGGAGCAAGAACATGACCAGGGTAGATTCAAGAATAACAAAGTGGGAATAAGTCCATTGGTGTGGATAAATATAGACATGGTGGAAGCCTTTCTGAGAACTACCAGGTAAGTAACCAGTGAATTAAAAAATAAATGAAAAGACAAATAAAAGCAATGATGTTCCCTGAAAAATAGCAAAATACTATTTAAATGGGAAGAATGTCATTTAAGTTTGCTTATGCTACTCCTATTGTGGAATGCACTACTATGGCATCAGAAAAATCTGGTTTGGAATGCAGTTTCTTCTGTTTGCACTAGCTTTGTGTTCTTTTGATTATGATATTCAAATTGCTATTGTCTGCCTCTTTTACATACATATATGTATACATTTTTTCATGCAAACATTAATCAGATAATACAATTATATATTTTTTTATTTTAATGTTTATTCTCCCAGAGAATATCCAAAGCCTAAAAGGGTTCCTGGTACATAATAGATGATAAATAAATATTTGTTGAATAAAAATATTGATTATTAATAGTACATTAAGTCATATTCAAATTTACACACCAACCACTAAGGCCAAAGATGAAGAAAATGAAGATTTTTTTACCAACTTCTGCAGTCTGAAATTGACAAAACATGCATTCAGGATGCACTGATATTACTGGTGATTGGAATGCAAAAGTTGGAAAAAAAGGATTGGTAGTTGGAAAAGATGGCCTTGGTGATATAAACAATACCTGAGATCACATGATTGACTTTTGCAAGACCAACAACTTCTTCATGGCAGATACTGTGTTTCACCAACATAAACAGAGACTATACACATGGACCTCTCCAGATGGCATACACGGGAATCAAATTGACTACATCTGTGGAAAGAGACAATGGAAAAGCTAAATATCAACAGTCAAAACAAGGCCGGGGTCGACTGAGGATCAGACCATCATATGCAAGTTCAAGTTGAAAATGAGGAAAATTAGAACAAGTCCACAAGAGCCAAAGTAAGACCTTGAGTGTATCCCACTTGAATTTAGAGACCATAACAAGAATAGATTTGACGTGTTAAACACTAATGACTGAAGACCAGAAGAGCTGTGGAAAGACATCAAGGACATCATACATGAAGAAAGCAAGAGGTCAGTAAAAAGACAGGAGAGAAAGAAAAGACCTAAATGCATGTCAGAAGAGACTCTGAAACTTGCTCTTGAACGTTGAGTAGCTAAAGCAAAAGGAAAAAATGATGAAGTCAAAGAGGTGAACAAAAGATTTCCAAGGGCAGCTTGAGAAGACAAAGTAAAGTATTATGATGGCACGGGCAAAGACATGGAGATAGAAAACCAAAAGGGAAGAACACGCTCAGCATTTCTCAAGCTGAAAGAATGGAAGAAAAAATTCAAGCCTCGAGTTGCAATATTAAAAGATTCTACGGGGAAAATATTAAATGACGCAAGAAGCAGATGGAAGGAATACACAGAGTCACTATAACAAAAAGAATTAGTCCATGTTAAACCATTTCAAGAGGTAACATATGATCAGGAACTGATGGTACTGAAGGAAGAGGCTGAAGCTGCACTGAAGGCACTGGCAAAAAACAAGGCTCCAGGAACTGATGGAATACTAATTGAGATGTTTCAACAAATGGATGCAGCACTCAAGTGCTTTATCGTCAGTCTCACTAATTCTGACTTCCATTGCCTCAATTCTGCTCCTATGACTTTCTATTGAGTTGTCTAATTCTGAAATTTTATTGTTAGTTTTCTGGATTTCTGATTGCTGTCTCTACAGATTCTTGCAGCCTGTTAATTTGTCATTGTGCTCTTCTCTAATCTTTTTAATTTCCTCTATTGTGTGCTCTGCATTTTGATTAATTTCCTTCTTAATTTCTTGAAGAGTTTTGTATATTAGTCTTTTGTATTCTGCCTGCAGTAATCCCAAGAAATTTTCCTCCTCTGGAAAATTTCTGGATTCTTTATTTTGGGAGCTTGCTGAAGCCATCATGGATTGCCTCTTTATGTGATTTGATATTGACTGTTGTCTCTGAGTCATCAATAAGTTCTTATATTTATTTATTTTATGTTTGCTTACTGTGTCCTAGCTTCTTGTTTTGTTTTGATATGCCCAAATAAGCAGCTCGTATGAGCTAGTTTGTTTGTTGACACCTTTGAAGCTCTAATGTCCTGTCACCAGGTGGTTAGATCTGTTACTAGGTATGTGAGCTCAGGAGTCTGCCCATTCCTCCTGTATGGATTCAGCTCAGATGCACAGGTAGATAGCCACCAAGTGTGTGGTGTAGGCTCTCATCTACAGTCCTAGACAGGCATGGGTGATTGGTGTAGGCACAGGCATCTTGCTCTAGCAGTGGGACACACTGAGCAAGGCAGGGGGCTGACGGCTGCCCCCGAGTGTCCAGGAGGAAGGCTTGTCCCTGTTCACTAAAGTGCCTAGGTGGGTGGGTTTTGCAGGCAGACTATGAGCACCTAGTGCTGTTGGCTGTAAGGACTGGGGTGCACCTCTTATTCATGGGCCCCTATCACAGATGGCTAGGTGGCATGGGTGGAGCCACCAGTTTTCAGGCCCCTGATATGGGTAGATGAAGACCCTGCTTAATGGGGAGAGTAGTGTCAAATATCAAGAACCTGCCACTTCACAGCTGAACCAGTTGAAGTTAGAGTTCCTGTATATGCCCTGTTGTACTGTGGTAATGAGGGCCTACGCTGTTGAAATGGGCCCACACAAGTCTATGCAGGGGGAAAGGCACTCAAAGTCCATGGATCCCTTATGCCTGTGCCTAGCCAAAGGAGCTGTGCCTTCCCTGGGTTCCAGGCTTGGGGAGCCAGCAGTTTATTTTTATCTCTGTTTGTTAATTTATTCACTCTCCAAGGCAGGGAGAATGCTCCCGGCATGTGACGGATCCTACTTCCAGCCCAGGGGACCTGGCAATTGTTGAAGCTGGTCCTGGACCCAGTGCAGAGCAAGGAGAGGGGAGATAAATAGGAGAGAGGTTTTTTTCCCTAAGGGGGGTGTTTTTGATCCACACGCTGGCAATATGCAATTACTTATCTTTCGCCGGACAGAGGGCTGCTTCACACTGGTTCTGCGAGGCCAAGTAGACTCTCTTGCGTGGGTCTCTCCCAGTGCAGAAAACGTGCCTCCGGAGCTTGGCTGCTTGCCTACCTCACTCACCCACAAGCTGATCATGCCTGAAGGGCTCAGGCTTCGCTGGGTAAGGTCTGGCAACTCCTCGTCTCTCCCTCCGCCTGCCACTCAGTCCAGTTCCTCAACTCTGCCTTTGATGTTCAGGCCCCCCAGATTGCCATATATAACCGAATCACTTGTTTTTTCAGGTCTTTGTTGTAAGAGGGTCCACTGGAAGCATCTGACTACTCCGCCATCTTCGCCTCACCTCTGGATGCAATGCTGGAAGTGCTCACTCTTCTATGCCAAGAAATTTGGAGGACAGCTACCTGGCCAACCGACTAGAAGAGATCCATATTTATGCCTATTTCCAAGAAAGGCTATCCAATTGAATGTGGAAATTATCAAACAATATCATTACTATCACATGCAAGCAAAATTTTGCTGAAAATCATTCAAAAGCAGCTGCATTAGTATTTCGATAGGGAACTGCCAGAAATCCAAGCTGAATTTAGAAGAGAATGTGGAACCAGGGATACCAATGCTGATGTCAGATGGATCCTGGCTGAAAACAGAGAATAATAGAAGGATGTTTACCTGTGTTATATTGACTATGCAAAGGCATTTGACTGTGTGGATCATAACAAATTATGGATAATATTGTGGAGAATGAGAATTCTGGAACACTTAATTGTGCTTATGAGGAATCTGTACAGGTATGAAGAGGTAGTCCCTTGAACAGAACAAGGGGATACTGCATGGTTGAAAGTCAGGAAGGGTGTGCCTCAGGTTTGTATCCTTTCACCATACCTATTTAATCTGTATGTTGAGCAAATAATCTGAGAAGCCGGACTATATGAAGAACAGGGCATCAGGACTGGAGGAAGACTCATTAACCACCTGCGTTATGCGGATGACACAACCTTGCTTGCTGAAAGTGAAGAGGACTTGAAGTATTTACTGATGAAGATCAAAGACTACAGCCTTCAGTATGGATTACACCTCAACATAAAGAAAACAAAAATCCTCGCAACTGGACCAATAAACATCATGCTAAACGGATAAAAGATTGAGGTTGTCAAAGATTTCATTTCACTTGGATCCACAATCAACACCCATGAAAGCAGCAGTCAAGAAATCAGAAAGCTCATTGCATTGGCAAATCTGCTGCAAAAGACCTCTTTAAAGTGTTGAAAAGCAAAGATGTCACCCTGAGGACTAAGGTGCGCCTGACCCAAGCCCTGGTGTTTTCAATTGCCTCACATGCATGTGAAAGCTGGACAATGAATAAGGAAGACCGAAGAAGAATTGATGCCTTTGAATTGTGATGTTGACAAAAAATATTGAATATACCATGGACTGCCAAAAAAATGAACAAATATGTCTGGGAAGAAGTACAGCCAGAATGCTCCTTAGATGCAAGGATGGTGAGACTATGTCTCACATATTTTGGACATTTTGTCAGGAGGGATCAGTTCCTGGAGAAGGATATCATGCTTGGTAAAGTAGAGGGTCAGCAAAAAAGAGGAAGACCCTCAATGACGTGGATTGACACCGGCTGCAAAATGGGCTCAAGCATTGCAACAATTGTGAGGATGGTACAGGACTGGGCAGTGTTTAGTTCTATTGTTCATAGGGTCTCTATGAGTCAGATCCAGCTGGACGGCAACTAATAACAACAACATTAAGTCACACTGAAGTGCTTAGCACAGTACTTGGCACATATTAAATAGTCAATAAATGGAAATTATAAATATTATTTTTTGCTATATGTCCTAAATGTGCAGACTTTCATTAAGTACAGTTTTGCCTCTGGTGGCATTACTTTTACTCCAAAGTAGTCTTAAAACTACTTATATATGGGAAACTACAAATTAAAATAAATTTCCTAAATGTAAAGTCATCTGACTATTGTTCTGTACTTGGAACAAATGATGACATGAAAAGATTGCCCTTCGCACTAATATTTACTCATTTCATTATGGAGAATGTTTCTTCATTCTGCTCTGTATCTGAAATGATAGTTCCCTCAATGTCTCTACATTTGTATCAACTGACTGATTATGTGACAAAATCACTTAGTACTTTGCTCTTGGACCTTAACAAATCCAGCTGTGGTAACTGCCAATAAAAGGCCATGGAAGCATTCAGCTCTTTATAACTTAATTCAAAACCACCCCATTTCTTAATAATTTTTTTTTTTTTGTAATAAAGAAACTATCTTTTTCTTTCAAACTTTATAATGTATTCCAAATATAATACAGGCAAGCAAATTATAAACAGGTAAAGAGATACAGTTTTTACCCACATATACTGTGGAATATATACTTAGCCAATTATCATTGAGGCTGCTTTGATTCATGGTGACCCTGTGTGTGTCAGAGTAGAACTGTGCTCCATAAGGTCTTTCAATGGCTGATTTATCAGAATTAGATCTCCAGGCCTTTCTTCTGAGGAACCTCTGGATGGACTCCTACCTCCAACCTCCAGCCTAGCAGATGAATGGTTTATACCATGTAGGGACTCCACATATGTACTTCACCTAATGTTATGATCTAAAATTTGTTAGTGTTCCCTTCCTTTGCTTTTTTTATGAATACCTATTCTCATTGGATAGGGGAAAATACGGCAGCCATACACTGAAATAAGAACCATTGGTTTATTTTTTCCCAAATGTTACTACCCAGTTAAATGACATGCTTACTAACGAAGCTAGTGAAATTTTGTTTCTTGTTTACCATTTATCTGAAAAAATCAATGTCCAAGAGATAAAAGACAAACCAATTAAATTATGACACAAATTAAAGATATAGTAAGATTTATTGCCCATCTACAATTAAATAGATTTTCCCAACTGAGAACTCATGGACTGAATCTGTCCCAAATCTATGATTTTCCATTCATTCACTCATTTAAAAATTTCAGCTCATGAAGTGTATGGCTATTTCTGGCATATCTTGAAAATCTATTAAATGTAAATGAAATATATAACTACCAAAGTAGTACGTGCGTGCGTTGAGGGATGGCAAAATAAATTTCGTTTTAAATTATTTCAGCCTCCCTAAAAAATGTGGGCAGGAAATGAAATGAAAATCAAATTCGAAAAGTGGGTTAAAGTGAATAAGTACAAGAAATGTGTTAAAAATAAATCTTAATAATTGGCAATCGTGATAAAAAATGTGCTACTTCACCAATTTAAAGATACAGATTTTCAGATGAGATAAATAATATTTTTTTTTATAACAACACACCTAAAATGTAGTGCTTAGAAATTTAGAGTAAAATATGGGAAAGGACATTCCAATAAAATATTTATATTCTAACAAAAGAATGTTGGGTTTCTGGTTTATACCAATATTAATACTAGGAGATATCTATTTTTTTATATTTATAAAAGAATATTGACATAATAACTGAAGAAAAATTCACAATAAAGATAAAGCAATTTTTCTAAATTTGTATGTTATTCATAAAATTTCTTCAACATATGAAAAGAAAAAAGTGGCAGATTTAAAAGTGCTACAGTTGCATGGGGTATTTTAAAACACTTCTGTTAGTAATTGGTAAAATCACAAAATGAATATGTAATAATTTTAATGCCACAATTATTTATAGGTCTTTTACATCTCTGGTTAGAATTATGCCTAAGTATTTCATCTCCTTGGTGGTTATTGTAAATGGTATTGATTTGGCGATTTCTTTTCCGAAGTTCTCTTTGTTGGTGTAGAGGAATTCAACTGATTTTCATATATTTATCTTGTTACCTGTTACTTGGCTGAAATCTTCTATTAGTTCAGTAGTTTTCTTGCGGATTCTTTGGCATTTTCTGTGTATAAGATTGTATCATCCACAAATAGAGATACTTTGAATTCTTCCTTACTAATTTGAATGCCTTTTATTTATTTTTCTAGCCTAATTGCTCTGGCTATTACCTCCAGCACAATGTTGAATAAGAGTGGTGATAAAGGGCATCGTTGTCTGGTTCTCCTCCTCAAGAGGAATGCTTTCAGACTCTCTCCATTTAGAATGATGTTGGCTGTTGGCTTGGTATAAACGCACTTAATTATGTTGAGGAATTTCCCTTCTATTCCTATTTTGCTGAGAGTTTTTATCATGAATAGATGTTGGACTTTGTCAAATGCCTTTTCTGCATCCATTGGTAAGATCATGTGGTTCTTATCATTTTGTTTTATTTGTGTGATGGATTACACTGATTGTTTTTCTAATGTTGAATCATCTCTGCATAACTGGTGTGACTCTCACTTGGTCATGGTGAATTATTTTTTTGATAATGTTGTTGAATTCTATTGGCTAGAATTTTGTTGAGGATTTTTGTGTCTATGTTCATGAGGGATATTGGGGATATTGGTATGTAGTTTTCTTTTTTTGTGGTGTCTTTACCTTGTTTTGGTATCAGGATTATGCTGGCTTCATAGAATTAGTTTAGGAATGGTCCATCCTCTTCCATGCTCTGAAATACCTTAAGTAGTAGGTGGTGTTAACTCTTCTCTGAAAGTTTGATAGAATTCTCCAGCGAAACCATCTGGGCTAGGGCTTTTTTTTTTTGGTTGAGTTTTTTAATTACCTTTTTAATCTCTTCTTTTGTTATGGGTTTATTTAGTTGTTCTACCTCTGTGTTAGTGTAGGTAGGTAGTGAGTTTCTAGAAATTTGTCCATTTCCTCTAGGTTTTCAAATTTGTTAGAGTACAATTTTTCATAGTATTCTATTATGATTCTTTTAATTTTAGTTGGATCTGTTGTGATATCATCCATCTCATTTCTCATATGGGTTATTTGCTTCCTTTCCTGTTTTTCTTTTGTCAGTTTGGCCAATGGTTTATTGATTTTGTTGATCTTTTCAAAGAACCAGCTTTTAGCCTTGTTAACTCTTTCAATTGTTTTTTTATTCTCTATTTCATTTAATTCTGCCCTAATTCCTATTATTTCCTTCCTTCTGGTGCCCAAAAGCTTCTTTTGTTGCCTTCTTTCTATTTGTTCAAGTTGTAGGGTTAATGTTTTGATATTGGCCCTTTCTTCTTTTTGGAAGTGTGCATTTATTGGTATAAAGTGACCTCTGAGCACTGCTTTTGCTGTGTCCCAAAGATTCTGGTAAGATGTGCTTTCTTTTATGTTTGATTCTATGAATTTCTTTATTCTATCCTTAATTTCTTCTATAACCCAGTAGTTTTGGAGCAAGGCATTGTTCAGTTTCCATGTGTTTGATTTTTTTCCTTGTTTTTTTTTCTGTTACTGATTTCTATTTTTATGGCTTTATGGTCAGAAAAGATGATTTGTAATATTTTCATGCTTTGGATTCTGTTAAGGCTTGCTTTATGGCCCAATATGTGGTCTGTTCTGGAGAATGTTCCATGTTCGTTGGAAAAGAAAGTATACTTGGCTGCTGTTGGGTGGAGTGTTCTGTATATATCCATGAGACCAAGTTGGTTGATTGTAGCATTTAGATCTTCCGTGTCTTTATTGAGCATCTTTCTGGATGTTCTATCCTTCACTGAAAGTGGTAGGTTGAAGTCTCCCACTATTATTGTGGAGCTGTTTATCTCTCTTTTCAATGCCGTTAGAGTTTGTTTCATGCATTTTGGAGCCTTTTCGTTGGGCATGTAAATATTTATTATGTCCTCCTGGTGTATTAATCCTTTAATCATTATATAGTGTCCTTCCTTATCCTTTGTGGTGGATTTTACTTTAAAGTCTAGTTTGTCAGAGATTAATATTGCCACTCCTGCTCTTTTTTGAGTGTTGTTTGATGTATTTTTTTCCACCCTTTCAGTTTTAGTTTATTTGTGTCTTTAAGTCTACAGTGTGTCTTTTGTAGGCAGCATATAGACAGATCGTGCTTTTTTATCCATTCTGCCACTCTCTGTCTCTTTGTTAGTGCATTTAGTCCATTTACATTCAGCATAATTATTGATAGGTGTGCTTTTAGTGCTGTCATTTTGATGTCTTCTTTTGTGTGTTGTTCACAGTTTCTTTGTTCCCCTTAATTTTCTGTGCTGAGTCATTTTTCTTTATGTATTTTCTTTTCATCTTTTTCATTGTTGTTGATTTTGAATTTGCTGAGTCTTTATATTTTTCTTGTTTTTTATTTTGATTTGTAGGATTGTTAGTTTCCTTTGTGGTTACCTTAATATTTACCCCTATTTTTCTAAGTTTAAACCACTCTTTTATTTCTTTATATTGCCTTGACTTCCTCTCCGTATGAAAAATCTATGACTACATTTTTTAGTCCTTCTTTTTTGTTTTAATGTTGTCACCTTTTACATATTGTCATCTCTTTTTCCCTATTTTCAGTGTTTCTGCTTTGGTTTATTTTTGTGACTTCCTTATCTGGGTTGATATCTGGTTGCTCTGTCCTGTGTTCTAGTTTTGCATTGTTATATGATGTTATTGATTTTTCTAACTGGAGGACTCCCTTTAGTATTTCTTGTAATTTTGGTTTTTGCAAATTTCCTAAACTTCTGTTTATCTGGAAATGCCCTAATTTTGCCATCGTATTTGAGAGACAGTTTTGCTGGATATATAATTTTGGCTGGAAATTTTTTTTCCTTCAAAGCTTTATACATGTTGTCTTAGTCATCTAGTGCTGCTACAACAGAAATACCACAAGTGGATGGCTTTAACAAAGAGAAATTTATTTCTTCACAGTAAAGTAGGCTGAAAGTCCAAATTCAGGGTGTCAGCTCCACGAGAAAGCTTTCTCTCTCTGTTGACCTCCTCATCAATGTTCGCCCAGACTAGGAGCTTCTCCCTGTAGGGACTCTGGGTCCAAAGGATATGCTCTGCTCCTGGCACTGCTTTCTTGGTGGTATGAGGGCCCCCTGTCTCTCTGCTCACTTCTTCCTTTTATATCTCAAGAGATTGCTTCAGGACACAATCCAATCTTGTATATTGAGTCCTGCCTTACTAACACAACTGCCACCCATCCTCCCTAACTAACATCATGGAGGCAAGATTTACTACATATAGTAAAATCAAACAATACCAGGAATCATGGCCCAGCCAAACTGACACACACATTTTTTGGAGGACATAATTCAATCCATAACATATGTCATCCCATTGCCTTCTTGCCTGCATAGTGTCTGCTGAATAGTCCGAGTTTCATCTTATTGACTCTCCTTTGTAGATGACTTTTTGTTTATCCCTAGCTGCTCTTAAAATTATCTCTTTATCTGTGGTTTTGGGAAGTTTGATTATAATATGTTTTGGTGACTTTCTTTTGGGATCTACCTTATGTGGGGTTCGGTGAGCATCTTGGATAGATATCTTCTCATCTTTCAGGATATAATGGAAGTTTTCTGCCAATAAATCTTCAACAATTCTCTCTGTATTTTCTGTTATTCCCCGCGTTCTGATACTCCAATCACTCGTAGGTTATTCCTTTTGATAGAGTCCCACACAATTCTTAGGGTTTCTTCATTTTTTTAAATTCTTTCATCTGATTCTTCCCCAAATAAGTTGGTGTCAAGTGCTTTGCCTCCAGTCTCACTAATTCTGATTTCATTGCCTCAATTCTGCTCCTATGACTTTCTATTGAGTTGTCTAATTCTGAAATTTTATTGTTAATATTCTGGATTTCTGATTGCTGTCTCTCTATGGATTCTTGCAGCCTGTTAAATTTGTCATTATCTTCTCTAATCTTCTTAAGTTCCTCTAATGCTTTGCCTGTCTGTTCCTTGGCTTGTTCTGCATTTTGACTTATCTCCTTCCTGATATGTTGAAGAGTTCTGTATATTAATCTTTTTGTATTCCAAGACATTCTCTTCCTCTGGAAAATTTCTTGATTCTTTATTTTGGGGGCTTGCTGAAGCCTTCAGGGTCTACCTGTTCACATGAGTTGATATTGACTGTTGTCTACGAGTCATTAATAAGTTATTATATTTATTTATTTTATGTTTGCTTACTGTGTTCTAGCTTCTTGTTTTGTTATGTTTTGATATGCCCAAATAGGCTGCTCATGTTATCTGGTTTGATTACTGGTGTCTTTGAAGCTCTAATCTCCTATCACCAGGTAGTTAGATCTGTTACTTGGTATGTGAGCTCGGGTGACCGTTTACCTTTCTTGTATGGAATCAGCTTAAGTGTCTAGATAGTAAGTCACCAAGTGTGTGGTGCAGGCTCTCACATACAGTACTAGAAGGGCAGGGGTGATAGGTGTAGTCACAGACATCTGGCTGCAGTAGGAGGTCACATGCTGAGCAAGGCAGGGGGCTGATGGCAGCCTCTGAATGTCTGAGCGGAAAGTGTGTCCCTGTTCCCTAGAGTGTGTAGGAAGGCAGGTTTTGCAGCTGGACTATGAGCGCCCAGTGTTGTTGGCTGTAAGGACTGGGAGGCACCACTTATTCTTGGACCCCTGTCACGGGTTAATGCCACAATTATTTAGCTGGATCTAAAGGTCATACAGAAAATCCTGTAGCTAACATAGTTATAATACATCCTCACAAGATAACACGGACAACTTGCAATAATCTGTCACTTACCAAGTCATTGAGCAAATTTGAAAAAATTTGAAAAACTTGGTGTTATGTGGAATATTTGGCTTGACAATAAGTTAGAAATTAATAATCTTAAAAATTTATACACTTAGACACTTAAGAATACAATATCAAAACACACATCAATAAAGTCAGTGTTGTTATTAAGTGCAATCAAGTTGCTTCCAACTCATAGCAACCCTATGTACGACAGAACAAAACACTGCCTGGTCCTGTGCCATCCTCACAATCATTGTTAGGCTTGAGCCCATTGTTGCAGCCACTGTGTCAGTCCATCCTATTGAGATCTTCCCCTTTTTCACTGACCCTCTACTTTACCAAGCATGTTGTACTTCTCCAGGGACTGGTGCCTCTTGATAACATGTCCAAAATATGTGAGACAAAATCTTGCCATCCTTGCTTCTAAGGAGCTTTCTGGCTATACTTCTTTCAAGACAGATCTGTTTGTTCTTCTAGCACTCCATGGTATATTCAATATTCTTCACCAATACCATAATTCAAAGGCATCAATTCTTCTTCAATCTTCCTTATTCATTGTCTAACTTTCACATACATGTGAGGTGATTGAAAATATCATGGCTTGGGTCAGCCTCACCTTAGTCCTCATAGTGACATCCTTGCTTTTCAACACTTCAAAGAGTTCTTTTGCAGTGATTTGCCCGATGCAATGCGTCTTTTGATTTCTTCACTGTTGCTTCTGAGAGTGCTGCGTGTGGATCCAAGTAAAATGAAATCCTTGACAACTTCAGTCTTTTCTCTGTTTATTATAATGTTGCTCATTGGTCTAGTTGTGAGGATTTTTGTTTTCTCTATGTTGAAGTACAGTTCATACTGAAGGCTATAGTCTTTGATCTTCATTAGTAAGTGCTTCAAGTCCTCTTCACTTTCAGCAAGCAAGGCTGTGTCATCTGCACATTGCAGGTTGTTAATGAGTTAATAAAATCAGTAACACAGATCCAAAAAAAGAAAATTCCTGATTAAAACATAAAATTTACAAAGATGAGCCTAAGACATCTTGTTGAGCCAGGAGACAAAGGAGTTCTGATAGACTACTGTAATTTTATCAAAAAGCTATAGGAGAAAAAAATAGTTACTGGCTACAAATGGTACAAGCTGAACATAAAATTAATAATAACTGCAACTGATTGAAATATACAAGATACATAAAAATTATATGCACATTAACATACTAAAATACTGAACATTCATTTGGTCGCTTTTTGAGGGTACTAGTGAACAAACTGATAAAAAGAATAATCCATGCATATTTACTGCTAGTTAATAGTGAATTCTAAGTAACTAAGTAGTTGGTGGAGAGTTCTTCCTAACAGAACAAGTCCGGCTAAAAATGCAGAAGAAATAGTATGACCCTTTCATTACCATCAGCATAAACTGTATGCCAGCTACTTTTTATGCCTCTGGATCTCCTTGGCAGTATGTTATTCTGGTTCTAATGCATTTAGCAGCAAAGTGAGTCCCTTTTGAAATGTGTGAAGCTCAATAGACTGAAGTTGGAGCCTCACTGTTATGTAGATTGTGCATCCTATTAGGTGATGCTTCCTGGATGTATGTGTTTTGTAAACTTTACTTTTGCCCTGTTTATTATGTGAGATAAGGCATGAAAGCATAATTATGGCTTTCCTGCGTGATATTTCAAATTAAAAAAAAAAAACAAACTCGTTGCTGTCAAGTTGGTTCCAACTCATAGCAACCCTGTAGGATAGAGTAGAACTGCCCCATAGGGTTTCCAAGGAGCACCTGGTGGATTTGAACTGCAACCTTTTGGTTAGTTTGGCTGCTAAGAATAGCAGTTAAGTTCTAACTCTTAACTGCTATGCCACCAGGGTTTCCGTGTGATAGTTAGGGAGCACTTATAGGTTTGTTCTGGATTTTCTGTGTTGTATCTGGAAAACTAGAGATTCCTCATGTAACCTAATGAAAAGGCACCCACAATAAATTATCTAGCTAGTTCTCATTGGCGAACTGTCATGCCACAGATAGGTGGCACCACAGTGGCACTAGCCTCATTGTCAGCTTGTATTACTAGATTATATTTCTCAAAATCCATATTACTAACCAAAAATTTAAGCACACTCAATTGGTTAGCATGCATTCCAGTACTGAAAACATGCCATCAAAAAACAAAAAAAAATTAAGGAAAAAAAAGTACTAATGAAAGGGATAATTAGAAAATTTACTGTTATAAACCCTCTCATGAAATAATGAACTTTGTACAACCATTAAGAAAAGACTTGAGGAGAATTTTATAACAGACGGATCAGACTGATGACACCTGAATCAAATGATCGAAATTAATATCACTGTGTCTTAGTTATCTAGTGCTATTAGAACAGAAATGCCACAAGTGTGTGGCTTTAACAAACAGAAGTTTATTGTCTCACAGTTTAGGAGGCTGGAAGTCAGAATTTAGGGTGCTGGTTTTAGGGGAAGTCTTCCTCTGTCAGCTGTGAGGGAAGGTCCTCGTTTCTTTTCTGCTTCTGTTCCTTGGCTCCTTGCTGATCTTTATATGGCATGGAATGTATCTTACCCTACCTCTGCTCCTTTGCTTAATCTGCTCTTTTTGTATCTCAAAAAAGATTGATTTAAACACACCCTGCGTTAATACTGTCTCATTAATATAACAAAGAAAATCCATTCCCAAATGGGATTATAACCACAAGTGTAAGGGTTAAAATATACAACACATATATTTTTTTTTAATTGTACTTCAGGTGAAGGCTTATAGAACAAATAGTTTCTCATGAAACAGTAGTACACATATTGTTTATGACATTGGTTAACAACCCCACAACATATCAACCCTCTAACTTCTCAACCTTTTTTTTTTTGGTGAAAATACACATAGCCAAAGATACACCAATTCAAAAATTTCAACATGCACAGTTCAGTGACATTGACTATGCTCTTCCAATTGTGCTGTTATTCTCACTTAAGATGAAGGCTTACAGAACAAAATAGTTTCTCATTTAAAAGTTACTGCAAATGTTGCCCTATGACAATGGTTAACAATCTCACAACACATCAACAATATCCTTACTCAACCTTGGGTTCCCTATCACCAGCTTCCTTGTCCCCTTCTGCCTTCTGGCCCTTGCCACTGGACTCCTGTACCTCATTAGTCTCGTTTGGTTTTATGGGGCTGTCCACTCCTAGGCTGAACAGTGAACCTTGGAGATAACTTCACCACTGAGCTAAAAGGGTGTCTGGGGGCCATACTCTCAGGGTTTCTCCAGTCTCCTCTAGGCCAGTAAATCTGGTCTTTTTTTTGTGAGTTACAATTATGTTCTACACCCTTCTCCAGCTCTGTCCAGAACCCTCTGTTGTGATCCTGGTCAGAGCAGTCAGTGGTGGTAGCCAGGCACCATCTAGCTGTACTGGACTCAGCTCGGTGGAGGCCTTGGTAGCTGTGGACAATTAGTCCTTTGGACTAATCTTTTCCTTGTATCCTGTTCTCTTCATTCTCCCTTGCTCCCAAAGGGATGAGACCAGTGGAGTATCTTAGATGGCCGCTTACAGGCTTTTAAGACCCCAGACACTACTCACCAAGGTAGAATGTAGAGCATTGTCTTTATAAGCTGTGTTATGCTAACTGAGCTAGATGTTCCCCGAGACCATGGTCCCTACAGCCCTCCGCCCAGCAATTCAGTCCCTCAGGGAGTTTGGATGTGTCTATGAGGCTTCCATGACCTTTCCTTGTACAAGCTGTGCTAGTTTCCCCTGTATTGTGTACTGTCTCACCCTTCACCCAAGATACCACCTATCTATTTCCTATTTGGTATTTCCCCCCACCCCTCCCATCCCTGGTAACCAACAAAGATTGTTACATTTTGTACAACACATATTTTTGAGGGACAGAATTCAATCTGTAACACACTGTTAGTGGGACAAGTAAATATTACTTGCCTTCTATTGAAGCTAATAAATACATAGCTTGGCCTATGGAGTACTTGTGCCTAAAATTTGAATCTGAATATAATCAAATCTTTAGAAGTAACAGCCAGTTTAGAGAAAATATAAGAGAAAGACAATAACTTAATTAATACCATAAGAAAGAAGTAAAATTAAAAAAATGGAAAAAATTTAAAGGTAAATCTATTGTTTTTTCCACAAACAAATAGCTTGAAAATAGCAAGTGGTGACTGGTATAAATTATGAGTCTTGATGAATGAATCAACCAAGTGGAATATGTGAATGCTACGGTGGCACAGTGGTTTAGCACTCAGCTGCTAACCACAAGGTCAGCAGTTCAAACCTACCATCTTCTCCCAGGGAGAAAAATGTGACAGTCTGCTTCCATAAAGATCACAGCCTTGGAAACTCTATGGAGCAGTTTTTCTCTGTCCTACAAGGTCACTATGAGTCAGAATAGACTTGACAGCAATGGGTTTGGTTTATTGATACCATAATTTCAACAAATTAAAAATATTTTGAAACAATTAAGAAAATTTGAACTTGGATTCTGTATTAGGCATTGAGAAATTGCTATTAATTCTTTTGGTGTAAAAATGATATTGTTAGTTTTGTTGTTTTAATAAGCATTTTATTAGAAAATTGCTTACAGGTGAAATAGTATTTAGAATTTACTTTAAAATACTTCACAAAAACATAAAGATGAAGGCAAGATTGTAAAAATATTGATCATTTTTAAAGCTAGGAGATAGCTACCTGACAGCATTCATTATATCTTTAATTACTTTGTGTCTTAAACTGTGAGGATTTCATAATATTTTTGAAACAGAGTTTGTCCATACACAGCAAAATGATTCACTAGTTTTATGTAAAGCATTTGTCAGTCAAATAATAAACCATAAACACAAGCAGATATTGAGATATTGATCAGATATTGAGATATTGATTTAATATTGAGATGTCTTAGTCATCAAGTGCTGCTGTAACAGAAATACCACAAGTGAATGGTTTTAACGAAGAGAAGTTTAGTTCCTCACAGTCAAAGTAGGCTAAAAGTCCAAATGCAGGGTATCAGCTCCAGGAGAAGGCTTTTTCTCTCTGTCAGCCTTCTTCTCTTCAGTGTTCCCCCAGATTAGGAGCTTTTCTGCACAGGGACCCCGGTCCAAAGGACGCGCTCTGCTCCTGGCATTGCTTTCTTGATGGTATGAGGTCTCCCTGTCTCTTTGCTCACTTCTGTCTTTTATATCTCAAGAGATTTCCTCAGGACACAATCCAGTCTTGTAGATCCAGTCTGCCTTACTAACATAACTGCCACTCATCCTCCCTCATTAACATCATAGAGGCAGGTTTACCACATACAGGAAAATGACACAAAACCAGGAATCATGGCCTAGCCAAATTGATACACACATTTTTTGGGGGACATAATTCAAACCAAGACATGAGAGCAACATTTATTTCAGTTTTTTCCAGCTCTTGCTTTTGACATATATAACTTGATTTTCGGCTGACACATGGATATCTTTTCAGACGTTTGTAACATTCCACGTTGTGGATTTCAAATAGATATGGGAAGATGCCTAGTAAAGACAACCCTGAAAAGTTTCAAGAGGCAATACAAGCATGTCAAGAAGGTATGAAATACATTTATGATATCCTGGTGATAAAGCTTCTGTTACATTGTTATTGAACACTGTGATAATGAGGGTAGGAGAAATGCTTTTAAAGGGTCAGACAGAAATACAGATGGTTTCTCACCAGGTCATTTTGTTTTCTTTACTAGTCTATCTAATCAACCAATGTTTCACGCAGAGCTAACACATGTAACTATTCATTTTTCTTATATTTGAATTTACTACAATTTGGAGATGGTAGAGTAAATGATGCAATAATAGCGCCCAAAATACTACAATTTTTTTATTTATAAAGATGGCTTTGAAAAATAAATTTTAACTCACCCACAACCATTGTTGCTTCACAAATATTTCATGAAGTTATAACATCTCTATAATATACAGAAAAGAAGAGAATTTCTCCAATAAGCAGTCTAGAAGATGTGGTGGATTATCTGACAGCCCTAGCATTCTTTTATCTGAATCATACAGATTAACCTTTGGTTTTCAAATGATTCACTGCTTAGGTTCAATAAACATATGTAAATATACATATATACATATCTATACACACACACACATACATATAATAGATGTCTTTGTATGTAAATAATGTAGTATCTTGGACAAATGTGTAAAAATACCAAAAAAAATGACATTTGATAATTTCCTTAAAATTTTTTTTTGTGTATGCTTGTTTATTTATATGCATATATATGTATACACACACTATCATATATATACAGATGATGTTTTAAAAATAATGGTATTTGTTTTAGTTACCAAGTGCTGCTATAACATAAATATCCTACTTGGGCGGTCTTAACAAACAGAAATTTATTTTCTCACAGTTTAGGCATCCGGAATTCTGAATTCAGGGTGCTGGCTTTATCTCTCTGTTGGTTCTGGAGGAAGGTACTTCCCTCTTCAGCTTCTGTTCCTCGATTCCTTGGCAATCTTCATGTGGCTTGCATCTTCCCGCCCCACCGCCCCCCGTTTGTGCTTGCTTCTCTGTGATAATCTGCTCTTTTCATACAGGAAAACCTGGGAAAGCCAGAACCTGTGTAAGACAGAGACCTGTCAGAGAAGAAAAACTCAAATATTTTTCACTAATAGAGAGCAATGGAAAAGTGGTTAAGACTGCACCTTGTCAAAGGCGGAAAACTTGTGAGACCAGGAAAAACAAGGCAGTCCCGTGGAATTTCCAACTGTCACAGGCTTCACCTTATTTCAAAGGCTTGAAACACACCCTACTCTGATATGGTCTCATTAACATAATAAAAAATCCTATTGCCAAATGGGATTACATCCACAAGTATAAAAACCCATTGCCTTCAAGTAGATTCTAACTCATAGTGACCCTATAAGACAGAGTACCATAGGGTTTCCAAGGAGTGCCTGGTGGATTTGAACTGCCAACGTTTTGGTTAGCAGCCAAACACTTAACCACTATGCCACCAGGGTTTCCATTCACAAGTATAGGGGTTAGGATTTACAGCACACATTTTTTTGGGGGGAGGCACAATTCAATCCATAACAGTAGCATAACAATTATTTTGTTTTCATATAGTTTTTATTCTACTAAGCAATATATTATGTATTATTCTATTATGATATATTCTCATTCAACATATTATAATAGCTACTGAATGCTTTCATATAGCTGCCACCACATTCTATATGTTGTAATTGAAAGTAAATGCTTTCTACTATCTCTGAAACAATCTGTTTAACCCAGAGGTAAACCCTTTTAATTATTCCTCCTTATCGTTATTTTGATTTCTGGTAGAGACTACTTGCTGCTTAACTCCAGGTGCTTTCTCAACACCTTTGGATTTATTCTTAGTTGGACCTATTGCCTATTGTAATTTAACTAAGATATGGCATGAGATGTAAGCAGAAATTTATGCAAAACTTTGGAGAAGTGTTCTTAAAGAGAAGGGCCACACACTTTCATTTTCTGACAAACTTGAATTCAAACTCCATAGTAGGATATTAATAGCCAGACTCAGGGTGACAGATCAGCATAAAAGAGGAGCCTGCAGAAGTAACAAATAAAAGAAGCAACAGTCTGACATCTACAAAGCTTACTTTCAGAAATTTTTATAAGAGAAAAAATATCTATTTAAATGAAGTCACTGTCAGTTTTCCCTATTTTTCACAGCTGACCCTAATGTGAACTGATACATTATACTTACCAAAGGAACTAGGGACAACCTGCTGGTACTACTATTTCTTGACTGTCAAATTTAGACATTCCCACATGAAGAAGTCAACTAAAACTTCTCACTGGTGAAAAATTCCATTTTCACCTGCAGCCCCTTTAGAGATTTTGTTAGATTTATATTAAATATTAGTTATTCCAGTGATTATAATTCTAAATAATATGCTTAATTTGTTTTTTTTTCATAATTTATTGACTGAAAATGTTTCCAGGCAGTCTCAAATAATTTGGTTACATGATTAGAGTATTCCTATTTCTCCTCTCCTTCTCATCCCACAGCCCTTTATTTTTCAGCTGTAGTATAACATTTGAAGATTTTTAACTTAACTGTCTGATTTTTAAACATATTTAATTCTATGTAATCTGTCTTTAATTTTTATAAAAATGAAAAGCCTACATAAACAATAATTATAAAAGCAGAGATTAATAAAATAAAAATAGACATAAATAAAAGAGCCAAAATTTTATTCTTCAAAAATAATATCAATAAAATCGATAAATGCCTAGCAAGATTGATTCATACAAGCAGAAAAGAATAATTATTAATATCAGGAATGAAAAAGGAGACATCACTACCAATCTTCAGCAATCAAAAAGATATTTAGAGAAGATACAAATACTTGCATGGGAAAAATTTGACAATGTGGTTAAAATGGAGAAATTCGACTCACTAAACATGAGAGAAGAAATCAAAATAGTTGGATATCTGTTGAAGGAATCAAATATGGTATTAAAAATCTTCAGCAAAAGGCAAACAAGGAGGGATGGAGGGAGAGAGAAAGTAAGGAAGAAAAGAAACCAAAAGCTACAGGCACCAATGAATTCAAGGATGCTTCTTGCAAGTGAACAGTGCAAGTTGTCTAGCGCAATGGGAGAAGAGATCAAGTTGCTTACTTAATGTGTTTGTAAACCAGTTAAATTAGTGATAACCGAGAAACGAAGTGGTTAGTAATCTTTATATGTTCAACTGTGTCATGAAAATTTTCCATGGTTGATACCTTGAAATATCATCTCTAATAAACAGAGAAACCTGTCTTTATATGCTCCAAAAAAGAAATTGTAGTATGTTATCTCTGTCAATCATTCAGTTGAAGCAGGCTGGTCACCTCAAGAGAGAAAAAGTACCAGGCTGCTTCCAGAGAACTTGACAATAGGTGAATTTATTTCTCTTTGTTCCTCTAAAGATGGAAAAGAACGTGGGATGTAAAGGCTTTTGCAATTATCCTACAACTTCACAACTTCAAGATCTAAAGAACAAATAGCTGATTAATACTTAATGCAATCTTAAATATAAAATCAAACTTCTGACAAAACTTTGTATCTGATATCTATCTATTGAGCTAGTAGAATTCAAAACCTATCAGGCACTAGCTTATGAAAAGCTTTAAAGCAATGTGGGACCTAGAGAGCACCTTTACACAAATTTTTTCTTAAAATAGTCAAGAAATGTGGCTTGGATGAAAGTTGTAGTAACGGAGATGGAAAATAAGTAAAGTACATTTTCGGACGTTTTGGAGGATAAGACAACATGCCTTTCTTGCAGTTTGGATGTGGAGGTTGAAGGAAAGAGAGGAATCCAGGATTCCACCTAAGTTTTTGACTTTTCTAAAGCCACTTGTTCTGATTTCCTCATCCATCTGAGCCTGTTAATGTATCATCTCTTTGTATTAGTCAGTGTTTTTTGAAGCAAAAATACCTCTGCCTTAGTTACAGAAAACACAAATTTATTGAATGTGTATTTGGTGGCTAACTGTGTGCCTTGGAAAGGTTGTGAATCAAGCTTGGGAATGGTCGGAAACAAGGGAAGCAAGTCAGAAGCCAGACTAATTGAAATCAGACCCCAGAAACAGGTCCCTTAGGACAGAGCTGCCCTGTTGTGGCTGACACTGCATTAGCTGCTGTGCAGGAGGGTGATGCTGCTGCTCCTGCTGGACCTGAAACCTGGATGCTACTACTTGTTGCTGCTGCTATCCTCCTGGATGTTTTATCTACAATCTTTCTTATTTTAACACTACATTTTGATTCAAAGTTCAAAAGTTATGTGCCTGCCCCATTGACATATGCCTGCCCACTTGTCACATGCCTTTCCCCTTGATTTAAGGAAAACTGGGAAAAATCAGTATCTGGCCTTTTTGACTTCTACAGTGAGACACGGGCTTCAGCTCCTTGCAAGACTCATATGTTGAAAAACGCCCCAATGATAGGAAGGGTTACTGATCCTCCAGAGTCAAAAAAAAACCCCGAGATTTCTCTTATTTACTTACTATTGAAATAGCACTGTTTCTCAGGATATAAATTTAAGACTGTATCTCTTTTCTTCTTAATCTTGTTTTCTTATATATATTCGTGATTTCTAATGCCTATATACTGACATTATTCAAACTACTTTTTCTGAATACTTACAAGATGTCAGCCTACATACTCCTTTCAGATAGACCTAAGGTAGAGGAAAATAGTCTTTTTCATTTAGAATGCTGGGAGAGACAGTAAACCAACAAATGATTATCAGAAGGAGTAATGGTAATTGCTGTGCTTTGAAACAAAGTCCATGGAAATACAGAGAAGAGACTTTTAGCTCAGCTTCAGAGACAGGGCAACTTATTCAAGGAAGATGATACTAAAGTGTATCTAGAAGAATAAGGAGAGAGTTGAGTTAGTCGAGTGAAAATGGTTAATAGAGCAGGAGCAGTTGGTAGAATGTCAGGCATTTGAGACGGCATGGTATGACCAAAGAAACAAAAGACGGTATGTCAAGAGCCCTGGATACTTGCACATGATGGCAGAGTGGGCCTTCTCTGATATGTTAAAGTATTCAAAATTTACTGGAAGCTTCTATACAAGAGACAAAGTTTTAGCAGCCTTATAGCAGATGGATTGGAGTAAGTGAATATTGAAGTCAAAGAGACCAGATAGGAAGGTATTGCCCAATGTAAGTGGGAGAGCTAAGTTTCAAATCCAGCTATGTCTGACTTAAATAAGGTTTTCACTCTGTCCTCTACATCTTCAGTTTTTGCTTTTATTTATTTATATTTTTATACAACAAATCATTACTTTGGGGATACTGAAAGATATAAATTTATGTATCTTATTTTCTAATCAATCAAAAACACGAACTATTTATATTCAGTTTTTTGTGTTTAAAGTCACGCTTGTGTGTCCTTTGCCCACACTGATCCTGTCCTAACTTTCTACAGTTCAAATCTTCTTTAGGGCCCAGAGCAGCTGTCATGTCCTTTATGATGCCTACTCTTATTTCGCAAAATAAAGCAGTGACCATCTTGCTCATCTGAATGCTCAGAGTACCTTATATCTTGAATGTTAATGGGAATGAACATATTTTTATTTATGAATGTATTTTATCACTAGCATTGACTGTTAATCTCTTAAGGGCAAGATTCATGTTGGGATAACTAATACACACAATGCACTGCCTTGGACAGAATCTAGTCCATGCCTTGGAATCAGAGAAAACATATTTAGATATGCATAGAAAAATGAATGAATGAATGAATGAAAATAACCTGAAACTTCTATGCAAAAAATAATGCAAACTGATACCAATTGATTATAGCAAGCTGTTGAGGTCAAGTTCTTCGAGAAACTGATGTTGATACAGAATTAGGAGGGCAAAAGGTTTATTGAGGAGTAACCTTGTAAAAGAAAAAAGGGGAGGAAGCATGATCAGATAGCAAAAACTACTAGACGAAGATATAGAGTTAATAGGAACTCTACCAATCCAACCAAGAGCTCTGGGGAAAAGAGCTTATGAGAGGAGTTGTGTGTTGGGTGGAATGGCTCTGCCACTACAGCACCTCCTTGTACAGTCATTGTGTGGGAGCTACCCTCCAAAGAGCTTGACCTTGGCTATCACTGACTTGCTCAGTCATTAACCATAGGTTACCTTTAGAAGAAGAGCATGACCTCAGTTTGAATACTGAAGTAGACCTGATGGAACTAAGAGCTAGAGGCTGTCAGCTAAGCACATGCCTTTAACTGAGCAGGGAGTTCTTAATTATGCTACACAGATATATTGTTCTATGCACATTTGAAAAACAGTCCCTCCAGAGTGGGCTAGTCTTCCTGAGGGAAGACTTAGAAGAGGAAGTTTAGTGAGATCAACTTCAGTGCCTATTGCTGAGGTTGGTCTCAGGAATTTAAATGGTATTCTTCAACCAGAATTCTCCTTAGAAGCAAGCATTGCGAGACTATGTCTCACATACTTTAGACATGTTATTAGGAGGGGTCAGTCCCTGGAGAAGGACATCATGCTTGGTAAAGTGGAGGGCCAGGGAAAAAGAGGAAGACCCTCAATGAGATGGATTGACACAGTAACTGCAATACTAGGCTCAAGCATATCAACAATTGTGAGGAAGGCGCAGGATCAGGCAATGTTTTGTTCTGTTGTACATAGGGTCTCTATAAGTTGGAACCAACTCAACGGCACTTCACAACAACAACTTCATCTTGCTGCTCCTCTATTCATTCTAAATTTCTTTTACCTTCAGTTACCATCTCTTATTGTCTTGATGGTTTACCTGGTGGTGATACAGAACTTTACTCCAGAGGGGTCTGAGATCCTAATATCTATCAGCTTATTAGATATAGTTGTTACACTTGTTTATTTACATTTAGGCAGGAAGAACTAAGAAGTGACCGTGTGCTGAATTCTGTACATAATAATCCCTACCTCCACGGTGTAAAAGCCACCCTACTTCCTCCAGCTAATTAGGGTCAGTTACCTGCCCTCCATCCCTCCAGGTAGTGAATCCTGTTGCCTAGACACAAGGACCTCAAAATGACCAGTTGGCATTCATTGCTGATATTTCAATAGGGCTCTTTGTCCCCCATAATATTGTGCGTGCTTTGGGGAACAGGGGTTTCTAACACTGCAGAGCCCAGAGTTGCAGGAATGTGAGGCACACGGTCCCATTTGCTGACTCCTGCTTCCACCCCTTGGTTCCTGGACTCAGGGACCCATTCGTTATGGGTTGAGCATCATATAAAGATCTCTGATTCAATGTATATACCATGACTGGGAGGATGGCATCCCATCATCTTAGGGTATTGCCTCAGTTCTCCTGTTCCATGTTCTCCAGTCATTCCAGTTCTCCACCAGGTCAGCAGCTACTGGGGTGTGTTGTATGTGACAGGAACAGAAGATGCCATGGTTATGGACCCACACTTACACCTCCTTTTCTGTAAAGTGGTTTCTCTCAGCAGATGCTATTTTGTATGGGATTTCATTAATATGGGTCAGGCATTCTGTACCTCTTTGGAGAGTGGTGCTGGCTGAGATCTTGCAGACAAGAAAGTCATACCCATATGAATACTACATATCCATTCCTTTGAGAACAAATTAGTGACCTTTTCATAATGGAAGAATCCCAGTGAAATCAGCTTGCCACCAAGTAGCCAGTTAGTCCCCACAAAGAATACTGCCAGAGTGGTGTATCAGTAATATGTTGCTGGACAATCAGAGGCAGCAATTGCTAAATCAACCTTGCTGTGTGTGGGAGTCCATGATGTTGGTCCCATGCATAGTCTGTATCACTGCCACCATGTATACTTTGTTTGTGTGCCCATTGCAGCAAGCACTGGAGTGATCACTGACAAATACTGGTTAATATCAATGAGCTAAGTCATTTTGGCTACTTGCTTGTGGCAGATACTTTTTGGTGGGATTTAACATATGATACAAAGATCTTCACAATTTGCACCCACTTCCATATGTCTATTCACATGCCTCTAATGCAAGCCTTCTTTTTCCTGTTCTTTTAATATTTTCCCTTTCAGGCTTACAGTTGCATAGGCCATTCACCATGCCAATGTGGCCATATATATCTTCAGGACACTTTTTCTACTATATAAAGTGGAAGGTAAGCTGTACCTCCCAAAACTCCAAACATTTGGAAAACTTTTTTCCTAACCACTGCTTTTCAGAGTCGTGATGCTGTCATTCTCCATTTAGCTTATACTCACTTGTTGGGAAACTTACACATAAACCGAGGTTAGGTTCTTCCTCCTAAAAATCTGATAATACAAGACTGACTGGAATCATACCGCAGGGTTGAGCTGAGGGAGAGGCATTGGGGTAGCCGTGTTAGATAACATGGAGGTCTGGACCACCAGCTCATGTAAGTTTATGTCCTCTGTCCTGACTTTGCTTTGTCTTGGGCATACGTCTGTACCTTCCAATAGACTGCTGCATAGCCAGCCAAGATTTGTGACTTGATGGGTTCAAAAGGACCGATATCATGATGAACAGTTCCAGATCTGTGATTATTGGCCAAGTATTTCCTCCATCTCTATTAGCGCTCAGTAGCACGACAGTAGTTGTTTTCAATAGGCATATCATTCTCTGCTACAGTTTTCACAGCCTTGTTCTAGGACATCAGGAGCCTGTGTTTTTGAGTCTTCCTTTAAGGGCTTTCAATAAACATCAAACAACATCTGTTTACACTAGTGATCCCTCTCACATAAAACATTCTCCTGGATATTTTGTCCCATGGAGTCTTCTTATGCCTCAAAGCCTTCCATTTTTACCTGGTATATGGGTCAGAGCAGCATTCACACATGTAGAATGTTACTTTAAGAATGTGCAGGGGTCTATTAGGCATTGTGCTTACTTCTTTGTAGGAAATGCTGCAATTTATTTTTTTAATTTGGAAGGGATACTGTCTCAGTTACCTAGTGCTGCTATAATGGAAATACCTCAAGTGGCTGGCTTTAACAAAGAGAGATTTATTCCCTCATAGTCTAGTAGGCTACAAGTCCAAATTCAGGGTCAGCTCCAGGGTAATGCTTTGTCTGTCGCCTCTAGAGGAAGGTCCGTGTCATCAGTTCCCTTGGTCTGGGAACATCTCAGTGCAGTGACCTCAGGTCCAAATGACACACTCTGCTCCCGACACTGCTTTCTTGATGGTATGAGGTTCCCATGTGTCTCTGCTCACGTTTCTCTTTTATATCTCAAAAGAGGTTGGCTTAAGACACTAATCTTGTATACCTCATCAGTATAACTGCTGCTAACCCATCTAATTACGTCATAGTGATAGAGTTTACAACAGATAAGGAAATCACATCAGATGACAAAATGGTACACAATCATACAATACTGGAAATTATGACCCAGCCAAGTTGACAGATATTTTTGGGGGACACAATTCAATCCATGACAGATATCCAGCATGCCTCTGACCACTGTATTCCTAAAAATTTTATTGAAATGGTAACTTCCTGAATCTTTGCAGGGCTAATTCCCCACCCTCTTAATTTGTATGTGTTTCTCAGGGTCTCCAGCATGGTAGCTACCTTGGCTCTTCTGACACAATCAGCAGGATATCATTGACATAATAGATCAATGTGATGTTTTACAGGACGTCCAGATGATCCAGATTTCTTTGGACTGTGAAGTCACCCTGTTCATAAGCCTGTTTTTGAGGAGAGGAAGTAGGGGTAGTTTATGAGAGGGCACGTGCTGTTTTAATGGCAGAAAGACCTCTTCATGATCTTTTCACACAGAGGAATGTTAACTCTTAATGATGAGGGGTAAAAACTCTGGAAAGCCAAATTTTTGGATACATCCACAGTTATCCCTATCCTACATGTCAGCAGATCAGGTTTTCCTAGTTAGAGACCTGAACTCGTCCTAAAAAAACTTTACTTGGGTTGAGCATTCAGCCATCATTTAAGTTCAGCATTAAAACTTAAACTCATTATTTAAAATTTATTAAATCCTGGAAATGATGTTCAGCATAATTCTCCTCAAAGACTGCAGGACATGAGTGTTTCTTAGTAAACTAATAAAGAGACTCTGACTCTCATACTTAGTTTAAATTTTTTGTTAATTACACTCAGCTTTATGTTATTCATCTACAGGACATCATTGCAAGCTCTGGAGCAAAGATTTCCTATTAGAGGAGCACCAGCTTGGGCAAAAATGGCTAAGCCCTTGTACAATAGTCTCCCCAGTCATTGTTTAGAGGTCACCCCTTAAAGAGTGGCACTTCTACTCAGAAACTGAGGCAGACTTTGACAGTGAAGATAGTTGGGTTCTGTCAGCTAACCACTCTCCTGAATCTGGGCAATGAGTGATTTTTGAAAGGGGCTCTTGGGAGGCCCAAGTCGGTATCTGCCATGTGAATTCTGATGACCCTATCTACCTTCAGTTTTAGAGAAGGCAATCTTAATTTCAATGAAAGGCAAAGACATATTATCAATGAGATTGATGTAGAGTATGTGAGTTTGGGAGATAGCAGACTATGGGGGAAAAAAAAAGTCCTTGGGAAAAAAAGTGTTATACTTTTTCTTTTGCTAAAATTAGTAGAAGTCAAAGAATGTTGCATTTCTGTTAAAAAAAAAAAAATAGCCTAAATCTTTCACTGACCACATAAGGAAATACATTAAATTATTTCTGTTAGATGGTAGTGTATAAATGTATTCTGAGTCACATTTTGAAATGTGTAAATCGAAGGAAACATAAACAAGAAAATACACTCTAATCAGCACTAAATTATTTTTACCCAAAATACTGGGTAAAATTAGTGACAGGTTTACAAGCTCTTCCTGCCTGTTCCTATCTTATTGCCCAAATGAAATCCCATCATCACAGGTTCCTAATTATTGCAGGAATTATTTAGGGGGTGGTTGTGTCTGGGAAAGGAATCCTGGTGATGAAGTGATTAAACGCTCAGCTGCTAACCAAAAGGTCGGCAGATTGAACCCATCAGCTGCTCTGGAAAAAATATGGGGAACTCTACTTCTGTAAAGATTACAGTCTTGATAACCCTATGGGTCGGTTCTACTCTATCCTATTAGGGTCACTATGAGTTGGAATCGACAACAACGAGTTTTGGGTTTTATGTCTGAGAATACGTGATTTTTACACGAGGCTCTAAGGGGATTTTAAAATCTCATGGTGGACACTTATTTTTCTTGGTGCATTCAGTAAAATATACCAGGAAATTAACCACTTTCTCTTCGTTGGCCTATGGCTACGTAATAAAAGGATTCTATTGTAAATCTCACGCTAATTTTGCATAGAACTTTTTCTCTTTAAGGAATTAGAACCTGACATTGAATTCAAAGCTGATTATTGCTTCAGGGGTTTTGAAAGTAAGCTAACTTTCCTTCTGAAATGGGCTTTCTTATACCATACTAAAATTTAGGTTAATATTTTACGTGAACTTTTGCATTTATGCATTTATCCTGTTTCTCTGCTGAGGTTGAGTGGTCGCAGCATTGTCCTCATTTTTTTCGGTTCATGAATTCAAGCTGCATCGAAGCTCATACTTTGTAAAACTCATGCAGCACATTAAGGTAGATCTAAAAAGAGGATAAACAGCACACAAAACTGGTGTCACTTTCCTGAGTCTGTTTCCCTCACTTTTTAGTAACTTGTAACTCAAGAAATGCTACAATTAATGTTAAATGCCCACGTTTGAATTTTGCCTTTTCTCACTCACTTCAGAAGCCATTTGAAATCATCTCAAGGGTTGTATAGTTTGTGAAACCAAGAAGTCTATTTCATTAATCACCTTAGTGCAACTAACATGGTTCGTTAGTGATGACTTCAATATTGCTAATAGCAAACATCTACGAATCTCTATGGGAATGATGGACCACTAATATATTTTTTAAATGTTTCTGACATGTTGACTACTATAAAATGAATTGGGAACAAATTCTCTGCATTAATTGGTACTTGAACATTTTTGAGTCTTGTTTTGACATCACATATCTTCTCAGAATAAAATCTATTCATTTTAGTGTGATTTATCTTTGTATGACCATGAGTTTCTCCTTATACAAAATGACATGGTATTTCCTAAGCCTTTTTTGCTTACTTTTGTCTTTAAGATGTCAATTTTGGGTAAGGTGGTGGCCTTTCAATTTTATCAATAACTTTATTACTTTGGTTCAAGATAAAAATTTTGGATGAGATGGCCATGATAAAATAGAAAGCTATTTCACCATGAGCTTAACTTAAATGATTTGCAGCAATATTATACCATCTAGGTTCCTCATTACACAACTTATTCTATATATGTGTACACATATTATCTGTTTATTAGAGCCAAAATTGTTTAAAATAAGTAAATTTTAGGGAGAGTTATTGTCTTAGGAGATGTTTATCTCCCTTGCAAAGCAGAAAAATGGGAAGTGTTTTACACCAGAAAACTGAACAATATATAAGGCAAATGGGAACAAGAACGGTCAGAAAGAAGGGTGTACACATTTCTGGACTAAAACTGATGTGGTAAAAAGGCAAAATGAAACATACTAAATTATCTCTCTCTTTTAGCAATAGCAACCTACGTTTAAAGAGCTAAGAATATTTTATGAACTGAAGAATTTTGTACTTTTGGTATAAAATTGGAAAGATTCTGTGGTAAAATTATTCTGCTTTACTTTGTGCTAATGATAGAGCTTAGAATGCAAATCTCATTGCGTGTTTTTTCCATCCATTTTAAACTTCCCTTTAATCAAATCATTTCTGGCTACTCTTAAATGTCACCTTCTGAAACAGCTGAAAATGTTGTTTAGAAGATGCAACAGGGCGCACAACAGGAGGAACTGGTTGTTGATAAAGGTTATAATTTGATCTAGATAATTTAAAATTTGTTTAGTAGTCAACAATTTCTTACCAAGAGCAATACTGAAGAAAAATAAACAAAACCTTAATTTTATTATACATTTTTTAAAACTTTATATTTAGAATAGTTTAGAGTTGGCATAATTCCTTAACATTCAATTATATTTAGTTAAATAAATGTTGAAATTAAACTTTTAAAATATGAAAATAAAGCTGCTGACACATGAAGGTATTACATTTTTGCCTTTTCTCTGATCCATTGCTAGCAGAACTAAGACTTGGCTATATTAGCAAAGCAAGAGTTGCAAGAAGATGCAAAGAAACTCAGCTCACCCTCGAAATATAACACCTAATCAAGAACTATGGATAGTTTCTCTCTTTCTTTTAAGTGGGGCTAAAAGTTCTTGAAAATCCACTTCATAGACACAGTACCTTTCACTATAAACTGCATTCTAGATGAATCAGTTTCCCATTCTTCCCTCTTCTTTCCTATTCTTCTGAAATTTGGAAGGTCACAGCAATGATCATTTTGAAAAAAAGTAATGTTAACTTGCTTTCCGAATCTGATTCTTTTCTTTTTAAATTAGTGGAGGCCTCTGTATGAGGAGATGTATAGATTGAAAAGATATTGGATGTTGTGTCAAATTAATCTCTGTGATTTAGCACAAATCTGAGAATGACCTGATCAAGCAGGGCCTGACAGCATGGCCATAATGGTTTCCTTGGCACTACTTGACTCACTGACTTTTCACCTTGGGGTTTTAAAATCATTTTGTGAAAATCTTGAGCACACCGTTAACCCAAACCAGTATCGCGTTCCTTGCTTTTGGCTCTTGGCTTCAGTTGCCTGTTTTTCAAGATACCCACACAAATCATGATGTTTGATGAAAACAGCTGATCAAAAAACAGCTTTTCTGAACTTCAGCTGAATAAAACATTTATAGTGAAGGTGCAGTGAAACCTGTGAGAGCCAGAACTCGAAGTTACTGCCTTGTTTTTCTGGGTTTTGCAAGTTTTCTGCCTTTGAGAGGGTGCAGTCTTAACCACTTTTTTACTGCCCTCTATTACCGGAAAATATCTGTGTTTTCCTTCTGTGTGTAAGGTTCCCACCTTACACAGATTCTGGCTTTCACAGGTATTAGATTTTATTGTTAAGACATACTCTGTGAATTGATGCCTATAGCTAGCATGGAAACTTTACTGACATTTCCAAGAATAATTTTTTAAAAAGTAGAAAACATTTATTATCAAAAAAAAAGAAGAAAAACTTATTATCTAGGGCTATTGTAACAAAGAAACTGTATATTTACAGGGAGAAATTATTGTAAGTAAGCCAAAAACAAGCCAACAAACTAGAACTTTCTAACTAGTTATTTGGTATCAGTTTCATATAACAGATATATATTGGACTGAGATTTATCAGTGCCTTCCAGGCAAAGACCACCAGGAACACACGTGTTGCAGTTACTTGTTGCAGTGAGGGAGAATACATGCACGGCATGGTGGACCATGGTGCACCTCAGTAAAAGGGTGTTTGAAAGGATCTGTTACAGGATTTGGCCTTGTATCACATAATGTGTGTGGGGAGGAAGGTAAGGAAGCGAGGCTTTGCTTTGAATTGGATGTAGTCAGGAAGCAAAGGTAACTCTATGACTGGATTTCTTAATAAATCATATGTAGAAGGAGAGGAAAAACTAAACGTAGGCTAATTGTGTTGGAGGATTAAATGAGATAATGGATGAAAAAGGATTACCTAGTGCTGTTCTTGCACAATATAATTTTCTTATCATCATGATTATTATGATTATTTGATTAATTTATAACTCATAGAATATTTGAAGAATACTTGGTCAGTATCTTTGTTTTATATCATGCAATTGTTTTTTCACATTCTAATACCTTCTCAAAGGTCCACAGGCAGCACAAGTGGTTTGCACTTGACTCCTACTCTAACGGTTGGCAGTTCAAACCCACTCAGGGATACCAGATAAGAAAGGTCTGGCAATCTGATTCCGTTAAGAACACAGACAAGAAAACCCTGTGAAAGAGTTCTACTCTGTAACACACAGGATTGACAAGAGTCAAAATTACTGGATGGCAATGGGTTAACAATCTGTCAGTAACTGAATAAAAGTCACTAACTCTCAATGATTGAATATCTCATACCTGATGACTCTTCTTATAACATCTAAAGTGCTTTAAGAATGGCAGTATGAGAATGGATAAAAATTATTTGATTTGACACTGTATTCTCTCCATAAAAGACTTTATATGATATGTGATATACCAAAAACATATATGTCATTCTAGATATGAAATATAAATTTAGAGCCCTGGTGGCACAGTGTTTATATCCTTGGCTGCTAAAAGAAAGTCAATCAGTTTGAACCCATCAGTCACTCCGCAGGAGAAAGATGTGGCAGTCTGCTTCCATAAAAATTTATAGCCTGGGAAACCCTGTGGGGCAGTTCTACTCACAGGGTCGCTATGAATCAGAATCGACTCAACAGCAGTGGGTTAATGCAGATCTCAAGGGAGGCTTGTGGAAATAGTATATATTATTTTTCAGTAGTGAAAGGATGTCTTTCAAGACTTGCAATCCTGGAATTATAGCTCTACCATTTACTAAGTTTGAGACCTAGAATGAATTATTTAACTCACTAAGCTACAATTTCCTAGCTTATAAGATGGTATCTGTAATACTGATAGATGTTTTTGAGGAATACATGAAATGAAATAATGTATGTGACATGCATGGCACACAACACTCATTTCTTGATAGTTTTTTTTTTTTTTTTTTTTTAGTAAGTACTTTAAAATCAGATATTTCATTAAGGTAGCATGGCCTAGGTAAAGGCTGGAGGATAAGGTCATGATTTTCTTTTTCTTTTGTGGAGAGATTACTATTTTGCATGGGCAATGACCCTGTCTTCAATGAAGGGAAGAACTTGTTCTCAGAGTTTCACTTAAAGCCACATTAAACAAATGATGGCCCAGCAATTGAGATTTAAGTCGTTTCATGTTTCACAACAACTGGAGCTAGAAATAGAATCTCCGAAAGAGGAGTAACTTGATAGATCTTCTTCTGGTGACTTTTAAGCTAAGCAAATCATATACACACATCAGCTTGGGAGAAGTAAATTTATTAATGTAGGTTTAAGTTTAATATCAATGATAAATTTTCCGCTGTAATGGTGGGTTAAGGATAGAAACTAATAGATAAATTTCTGCAGTTATCTGTTTTTTGGCTTTGGAATACAATGTGGGATACAAATTTGGAAACACTTTTATAAACAAAGCAATTCTCTCCTCTATATTCATTGGATTCATTTATTTATTCATATATGTATGTATTAAACAAATATGTTTGAGTTCACATTATGTAACAGGAATTAATCTAGGAATTTGGTTCGAACAAAACTGATAAAACGCTCATGGAACTCATACTTAAATAGCTTCAAGCTGTATTTGGCCACATTGAAGGAATCCACTTTATGCCATGGTAGCTGACCTACTTATGAAGAAAAAAGAATATAGACAGGAAAAAAAAAATTAAGACTCAATTTCATTTTGTTATGTTCCTTTTTAAACTAAAATTATTTAAATGGCAATATTTTTAAAATCCCCAGTTTATAATTGCTTTGGGCATTCTCTTGCTTTGTTGTCATGGATACATATTGTGCAGAGTTACAGATACATACCAGCAACATACGTTGAATCTATTTAAACTTATAATAATAATGTTAACATCACTTAAACACTCACAAGTTGTACATATATTTGCAAATTCTTTAAGGAGGTTTAATTTCACAGACTAATGCCTTAAATGAGGCCTTTATCTTTTCTTATCTGAATTATTACAACAATCTACTAATAAATCAGCCTGTGACCTATTGGGTTTATCCCCTCAGATCAATTATTTACTGAAAAAAAAAAAAAGCAACATCACTGAAACACAACTCCAATCATGACGATAAGCTCTTGCTTAACAAGCTTCCTTGGATCTTGTGAATACATCAAACTTTCCTACCCTGTTCGTATGCCTGGTCATTTTGCTCCTCACGCCTATCCTTCAGCCAGACTCCTGCACTTGGGAGAGCCCAGATCACATCTTGATGGCTTATCCTTCTCTGACCCTCCACAACCAATATTTGCTCTGACTAAACCCTATCACTGCATCGACTCAAACTGGTCTTCAGGTCTCCTAAGAAGCTTTCCTTACTTGCAAGGGACCTCTTCATCATTTCCTGTTGCAGTGGTTAAGAGCTTGGCTGCTAAACAAAAAGTTGACATTTTAAAACCACCAGCCACTCCTTGGAAACCTTGCAGGGCAGTTCTACACTGTCCTATAGGGTCACTATGAGTCAGAATCAACTCGACGGCAATGGGTTTTGGTTTCGGATGCTAAGTTGAAGCGCTACCTAAGCCTGACATTTTTCCTTCTCACTGTTGATATATCTATTTTCCCTTCAGCCTGAAAGCTTTTTCGAGGGCCGATAAGATTTCTCTTTGTTTTTCCAGTGCCTAGACCATTTCCTGAAACACAGCTGATGCAAAATATGTATTTGTTGAATAAATGAATGAATGAATTAAGGAAAAAGCAGACCAAGACCAATGCACAACGCCTTTAACACTGTACAAGTCCACAATCCTTTATCTGAAATCCTTGAGTCTCATTGTGTTTCAGAATTCAAAACTATTTCAATAGATAATATGTTCAGAAAGATAATATGGTCCATATTTCATAGATTATGTAACACCAAAGTTGGTTCTGGGACAACAGTTAGTAATAAAATAAGTTAACAATTTTGCAGCAAAACATACACTAGTAAATGGGGTACAAAAATATGAGTAAATAGCCTCATATGAAAGAAGGAAGGAAGGAAACAAAAAAAAAAAAAAACTTTGGTTTCTGGATGTTTTTGGATTTCAAAATTGCAAACTAGGGATTGTGGGTCTTTGTGAAGCTATGAATTTGGCCACAATCTGGTAATTCCTTGGTTTTAGAAGTTTTAAACATGTTAATTTTTTACATATAAAAACGTATCTCAAAGCTACCAACTTTGTATTTTTTGCTCACCAGGAAAGGTGATACATTTTGCTTCATGAAAAACAGAAACACCTGAATTCATTCTCTTCCTAGTTATCTAATCCTTAATTTATGTTTTCTTTCAAAATTCTTCAAAAGTAAAATGGGCTTTGGTATAATATGGTAGCCCCATTGCATGTTAAAATATATTTTTAAATATTTTTCATCTTTTATTTTATTGCTATTATATTGTATACATGTCCGTGATTACTATATCTTCAGAAAGGTCATTCTTTTAAATTTACACATCTGTGAAATAAATATGTACAGATAAATTGTCTTTATTCTGGTGCAAATAAGAGATTTCAAAACCAGACTGAAATTTTTTTTGGAATAGACTCTAATTTTCTTAAAGACATGTTACTCTTAATTTCTTCTTTTCCTTCTTTTATTCACTATCCACATGAAATGAATGGTAACTTGTCAGACACACCATTGCTCCTGACACATGCCTTTCACTTGGAGCAGTTCCTGCTACCTGGTGTATTCCACTTCAACTGGTAACATTGTTTTCATCTCCATATTTATTAAAGTTGAATTTAGTCACTAGAACCATTGTAGCTAATTTATAGAAAGGAGAAATTTCATGTGTGTGCGATTTTTGCAGCTCACTTCATTGCGCATTGTTAGAATCTTTAAAACTTTTTAATATAGTTACAGATATATTTTTTCTTTAAGTAGAAGAGATTATAGTTTATATTAAACCACCTTCTACAAACGATTGAAGGAAAGGAATTAAACAGATTCTCTTCCCCCCAAATATGTGGTTGCAGACCACCAGTCTGGTAGCTCAGCTTTGTACATACTGCAATTTGATATAGTAGTTGAAAAGTGGCCAGCTAACAGAGCATTGCAGTAATCAAGTTGTTGGGGGAAAAAAAAATCAATGTACTGAACAGACTTTCAATTTTATTTTAAGGCCAACACGGGTAAAGACAAGCAATGTTCATCCTCTGCCAGAAGGATAGGATAGGAGAAGGAAAAAAAGAAAAATGACTTCATAGCTCTAAAGGAAAAGATATCTGTCAAGAGTCTACTGAGAGTCTAAATAAATCCTAAAATCATGAAATTGAGATTTCATCAATATCCATTTCTGTCAAACATAAATGAAATGACTAATTATGAAGTCACTTGTATGAGTTAATAGAAACAATTTTTTTGTAATTATTGTTTTCAGGAGTTTAAGTATCAGAAACTTGATTATAACCAGTATTACAAAGTTACATAAAACTCAGGAAGATGAAGCGAAGCTAGTGTACTAATGCATAAATATAGGCATATGCTAGTGAGCTACCTTAAATGGCTCAGTTATATACAGCTTTTTAAACGTGAGTATCCACAGTAGCTAGGATGTTGCAATTTAAACCAAACCAGTTTTAGAATCTTTCATTCATTGCCATGTTTTGTTTCCGGGAGAAAAAAAAAAAAAGGAGGAATGAAGTGACAGAGGATCAGAAGAAAAAGGGAGAGAGAAAAGGAAAAAAGAGTTACACACAAAACAATGTGGACTGCTCTCTTGGAGACAGCTAAGGCCTAAATCATCTAAGGCTGCTCGTGAAATGCAAGCATATGTTTCCAAGAATTATATTAAAATTTCATGATCAATAATGCTGAAAGCAGCAGAACATACAAGCAAAATAAGTGCTGACAATTCACCAGCACATGAATTTAATAAAATGTCATCCTCCAGCTTCAGCAGTCGTGCCAGAAGGCAATGACCGTAATGATTAAAATCTGTCAAATGAATCGCCATTTTTTAGGTAATAATAAACTCAGGATAGTACCCTTTGTTCCAGGTTGTGTTTGCTCTCCAAAATACAGCAATCAATTCATATTCTAATATAATTCTACTGTATTCAACACTGAGTAAACAAATCAAACAAAGATCATTCTTATGGGGGAAAATCCAATGCTGTTTGCCTTCTTTGATTCTAAAAATAGATGACACCTACACTTGACGATTAGTCCTTTCTCAGTTAGGCAGGTTTTGATTCCAGGGGCTCTGCATGTGCATCCACACAAACACTGATCCATTTTTCAATGCAGTTTCGTCATCATTGGAATCTTACTTGTCACTTCTGAAGAACACTGAGAATGTTGCCTTCCATACTTACTGAAAAAGTCAATACCATTCACTTAAGACATTCTTCATGGAACCAAACAATAAGAGGTAAATATTTAGAAAGATAATCAATTCTGGTTTAAAGGAAACGCTTATCCACCTGAAGGATCGTACACAACGATAGGTTAAAGCTAAGAAAACCATGATGATCTAGGAGCTATCAGAGCTGAGTGACTGGCCAGCTGTCTGATTTCTAGTATCCTTTTTGTTATTGAATGAGTGGCTTGAAAAAAGCTGAAAACACACTCGGTGGACTTTTAAAAACTATTTTCTTCACAGAAATGCTGTATTGATTTATGTTTTTACAGATTGCTAAATGTTACTGCTGTCTTACAATTACCATTAAAACTGGGCACTGGAATAGTCTTAAGAATTGCTTGTAGTACTGAGAGTTTCCCTTAATTTGCTCTACTCACTACCTCACCATCATGTACCTGGTTAGCTTTCCATTGAAGGGATCTATGCGGGCACTGATTCAGCCATTCTTTCATTCATTTCATTCAAGTAGTAAATATTTATTGACAATCTTCTATGTATCAGGCACTGTGGTCAGCATCTGAAATATCCTTTGCATTGACTACTGATGAAAATTCTGACATTTGCTCTCCCCCTGTGAGTATGACTGATATTTTGAACTCACCCATTCTTGTCTTACCTGTTCCACTATGCTTAGGGCTGTTGATGGGAAAGGAATTTCTGAATTTGCACAGGTGAACAATTGTTTGAGATTATCTACAATAGATTCAAGCAGGTGGTTGAAAGTTACAGAGAAAACTTTCTTTTCGATGCCAAATGCTATAGTTTTATGAAAAGTAAGTTTTAAGTATGAATGTAATATGTATCTTTCTTGATTAAAGATTTGGCTTAGCATCATTTGTTCTCCTTCAATAGTATATATGTTTTAAATGTTTGAGTCCATCTACAGGATGAAAATAAATGTTATAGCTTCTCAAAAACTGTTCTGAGAAAATGACACTTGAATGGTGTGATGGTTAAGACTGTGTGTCAACTTGGCTGGGTCGTGATTCTCAGTGTTTTAATGTAATCACTCCCATGATTGAATATACTGTGAGTAGCCAATCAGATGAAAGGGAGTCTCCTTGGGGGTGTGGCCCACATCTGAATATAAGCAGACTTTCTGGCTTTTTGCTCTCTCTGGATCCTGTGGCTGTTTCCTGTAGTCTCATCTCCCGTTCTTGGGACTTGAGTTGTCAGCTTATCTGCCGAAACTGGCATTCGTCAATCTGCACAGCGTGTAAGCGGGAGCCTTGCTCTCCAACCTGCTGATCTTGGGCTTGCCAGCTTATGAGGCTGTGTGACTTGGGAGAGGCCTCTACCCTCATCCACGGACTTGGGACGTTCTAGCCTCTGCAATCGCGTGAGTTATTTCCTTGATATAATCTCTCTCACTATATACATTTATACGCTTTACTGGTTTCGCCTCTCTAGAGAACCCAGCCTAGGACATTTGGTACCGGGAGTGGTTCTAGAGAAACAAAATTGTAAGGATGAGTTTTCTAAATTGGTTCTCAATTCTGGTTAGTCATAAAGACGTTGATGACTCTGCTTCCAGCAGTAAAGAGGTCACTGCTAGTCCGTGGAGCGAGGTGGCGATACAAATATGCAAAATATCACCACTGGTAGATCAGGTATTGGTGAAAGGTGAGGCTCAGGGTGAACACATGTATGATATCTTTCTACAGCTTTGTCAGAATGAGAAGTATAAGGAAGCTGGTTGGTTTGTCCTACTTTCCCTAGACAAACTGACGAAGGAAAGAGATGCGCTCAGGGCTTCAGAGTCAAGCCTCAAATGCCGCATACATGACCTCAAGGCTTCCACTTGTGCTTTGAAAGAAAGCCTTATTTCTTGTAGTAACCGAGCTGAAATTGCTGAAAACCAAACCCAGAGTCTTATTGTAAGAGTGGCTGAATTAAAACACCAGCTCAATTGCAAACCTTGAGAGGTGTCTGAAGTTAAAGTAAGGGCATTGATTGGGAAGAGATGGCATCGTGAGTCTTCAGATGGGGACATATGGGCAGATAATCAGGAAGCTGGAGACACTGAGCTTGTAATTTCCATTGAATCACGCCTGCCAGAAGAACCAGTCTCATCTGCCCAGAAAAACCATTAGCCCCTCCACTCCCATCTGAGGAGAATAGCCCTAGCCCAGCTGCCTCTAAAGAGCACTTGCCTGAGTCATTGCCTAGAGCATTGCCTGAGGCAGATGCTTTACAAGATAATGCTGAATGTTCTCAAAACAATTCCACGCTACCGATTCTGGCTTCTAGACCTATAACTAGGCTTAAGTCCCAGTGAGCCTCAAAAGTGAAGTACAAAGTGTGACCCAGGAGGAGGTACGCTATACTCCAAAAGAACTATTTGAGTTTTCTAATATGTACAAACAGAAACCTAGGGAATATGTGTGGGAATGGCTATTAAGGGTGTGGGATAATGGTGCAAGGAACATAAAGATGGATCAGTCTGAGTTTATTGATTTGGGTCCACTAAGCAGGGACTGTTCCTTCAATGTTTCAGCTAGAGAAGTTAGGAAAAGATCTAATAGTTTATTTGGTTGGGTTGCTGAAGCATGGATTATAAGGTGGCTGATACTAAAACAAGTTGAAGGACCAGACCTGCCTTGGTATACTGTAGAAGAAGGTATCCCAAAGCTTAGGGAAATTGGCATGCTAGAGTGGATTTATCAGGTTAGACCCACAGACCCACACGTGGAGTGTCCAGAAGACACACCTTTTTCCACAACTGTGAGGAACAAATTTGTGAAGGGAGCTCCAGCGTCCTTGAAGACTGCTGTGATTGCTATTTTATGTAAGTCAGATTTGACAGTGGGAACTGCCCTAACTGAATTAAGACATCTAACTACAATGGGGCTGATTGGGCCCCATGGTAGTAGGGCCAAGAGGCTGCACTCAATCAACAAAGACAAGATGGACATGGTTACAGTAATGGACAGAGGAGTCAAAGCAGGAATCAGAATAGTCTGACTCGTATAGACTTACATCATTGGGTACTTAGTCATGGTGTCCCTAGGAGTGAAATAGATAGGAAATCTACTAAATTTTTACTTGTTCTATACAAACGGATGAATTATAGGTCAGGTGAACAGCAGTCTAACTCAAACTGCCAGAATAGAGAGTCACGGTCCCTCAATCAATTCCCAGATTTGAGTGAGTTTAAAGACCCACAACCGCTTGAATGAAGGGGAGGCCGGGTCCCCTTGAGGAAGGACTCCAGTACACTACCAAAAATTTTTACTGTTAATCTTTCTCCCAGCCTTCCCCAAAGGGATCTACGGCCTTTTACAAGAGTGACTGTTCATTGGGGAAAGGAAATAATCGGACTTTTCAGGTATTACTGGATACTGGCTCTGAGCTGACACTAATTCCAGGAGACCCAAAACATCACTATGGCCCACCAATCAGAGTGGAGGCATATGGAGGTCAGGTTATTAATGGAGTCTTGGCTCATGTCTGTCTCACAGTAGGTCCAGTGGGTCCCCGAACCCATCCTGTAGTGATTTCCCCAGTTCCAGAATGCATAATTGGAATAGATACACTCAGCAACTGGCAGAACCCCCACATTGGATCCCTGACAAATAGAGTAAGGGCTATTATGGTAGGAAAAGCCAAGTGGAAGCCATTAGACCCACCCCTACCTAGGAAAATAGTAAAAATGGGCTCTGGGAATGTGAAGTATTGGGGTGTGTTAAATGGTGAGTTTGAATACAAAAATGAAAGGAGATGGAAATATGCACCAACTGGAATTGTTAGCCCTAACAACAACAAAATACTGCAAGTGAGTATTGTTAAAGAACAGATATGTATTTTCTCACAGTTCAGGAGGCTAGAATTCCAAATCCAGGGCATGGCTCTAGGAGGAGGTACTTCCTTGTCTATTTCAGCTTCCTGTTGCCAGCGATCCTTGAAGTTATTGGGTTTGTAGATGCATCTGCCATGTGTGTCTGTCTTCCCTGTGTGTGTGTCTCAATGTCTATTCTGCTCCTTTTATAACCCAGAAGATTAGGTTTAGGACTCACCCTACTATGACCTCATTAACATAACAGAAATCCCTATTTCCAGAGTCGTGTTTACAGGTACAAGGGTTAGGATGTCAACACATATTTTTAGGGGACACATTTCAATCCATAACATGGTTGAGAACAGAAAACTACAAATTATTAAAAATTTACTCAATCTAAAACCTATTTATTTCTGTCGCCAAAATGTGCTCTATTTCTTTGAAGAAGGTTTCAGATATGAGAAAATAAACTACACTCTTATTTTCCCAGAGAAGTGCTTGATCTTATGCTTATTTAAGAAAGTTTTAGAATAGAATTAATTTGATTTCCTTTATTTTGCTAAGCCAATCAGCATATTGAAGCTTTTGGTTGTCATTATTATTATTATTATTTTTGGCAACACATGCAATGTTTAATAACCAGGATATACATTTCCCTAATTTTTTGCTTGTAAATACAAATAGCAAACAACAGTGTATAGGGACTAAACCACTAGCTAAAATTTTTTTCTTACATCTATTACACCTACTCCTCACTTATCAATTATTTCATTATCCACCTTTTCACATCTATGACAGTAGTAAATAATCTACTATAGGATTATTTTGCACATTAACAGTGTATGGCTGGTAGCAATGAAGGCTGAGGTGCAAGGCGAGAGTAACGTTGGCTATGATGATTATGTGTCAGTCTGACTGGGCTTTGATTCTAAGTGGTTTGACAGTATGTAATGATGTTATTTGGCAGTTATGTAATGATGTTGTCGTCCTCTGTTTTGTGAACTGATGTGGTCATCCACCATTTTTGCATAATGATGATTTTCACTTAATGACCTAGTCTTTGGACCTAACCATGTTGATAAGGAAGTAGTGGGTGTACTTTTCCTTACTTATTCCAGATGAAATGCAAAGCAAATCAACAACCATAAATTTGCATTTATCATCACCACTCCTCTTCATAAAACCTCCTATTTATAGCCTCTTTCAGCAGAGGTGGCAGTCGTTAGTGACTAATAGGGAGAATGTTAAAATTCTTTACTAAGAACCATTATAGATTCCTCTTGGAAAGTCTTTTGGTCTCAAAAATGAACGGGTTACTCCTTGAATATAAATTTGATCATTTACTCAATGATACTCAAAGTATAAACCAGGAATTTAATTATTATAATAGATTAAGAATAGCGGTTTAAAACGCTGAAATTTATAAACACAAAGATGTGGATAACTTAGTTTATTTGGTAAAGAAATGTTGTCATTAAATTTGGAGCTAAATTATTATGGTTGGGGAATGGGGGGAAAAAAAGGCTATGTGGACAAACCATTTCTGCTTTGAAAACATTTCTTTCTCTTTATCTCCTTCTTCTCTTTCCAATTTCTAGTAAGTATATGTGGATTTGGAGTTATTCCACATATTTCTCTTCTATCTGTATTCATGGCAGTATTGACACAAAATTTCCATATAGTCCTTAGCTTTTATACCAACAGTAACAGAGTCATGTTAATGGTGGAATCTATAAACACAGGCCATGAAATTGATACAGCTTTGTTGAATTCAGAGCAACTTTTCAGTTTCAATGACGTGTGACCCAGAAGCACATGAATTACTCTTCTGGACTTATAGGAGTATGCATCCCTGACTGCCATATTTAATTAATAATGCTAAAATTTTTGACTAATAGATGTACTAGATTCCTGTGGCTGCTGTAAGAAATTACCACAATCTAGGTAACTGAAAACAACAAATTTATTTTCAAAGGCCTAGACACTAGAAGTTCAAAATCAAGTTGTCCTCTAGGCCACACTCCCTTGGAGGTTATAGGGTGAAACCTGTTCTTTTTCTCTTCCAATTTCTGTGGATTTTCAATATTCCTTGACTTGTGGCTGCATCACTCCAATCTCTGCCTCCGTGTTCACACTGCCTCCTCTGCCTGTGTCTTCCCTTCTGTGTGTCTCCAATAAGGACTCTTGGTGGTTTTAGGGCCCACTCAGATAATAAAGAATGATCTCTATGGGAGTAATAATTCTGGGGCCCATTCTTCATAGAAGTGTGTGATATTCCTATGGCAATGCTTGTCAATTTTGTGAGGTTTTTTTTTTTTTTTTTTTTTTATGATTCCTGCAGGATCGTTAAGCTCTAATTTCCAACAGAGGGCAAGGAAAGGTTGATGTTACTAATGACGCTTCTTGCTGTTGTTAGGTGCCCTCAAGTCAGTTCTAACTTATAGAGACCCTATGTACAACAGAACAAAACACTGCCTGGTCCTGCTCCATCCTCACAATCGTTTTTATGATTGACCCATTGTTACAGCCACTGTGTCAATCCAGCTCATTGAGGGTCTTCCTCTTTTTCGATGATGCTCTACTTTACCAAGCATACTGTCCTTCTCCAAGGACTGGTCCCTCCTGATGACATTTCCAAAGTACGTGAGACAAAGTCTAGTCATCATTGCTTCTAAGGAGCATTCTGGCTGTACTTCTTCCTAGACAGATTTGTTCAATCTTCTGGCACTTCATAGTATTTTAAAGATTCTTTGTCAACACCATAATTCATAGGTGTCAATTTTTCTTCATCTTCCTTATTCATTGTCCAGCATTCGCATGCATAGGAGGTGACTGAAAATACCATGGCTTAGGTTAGGCAAGCCTTACTCCTCAAAGTGACATCTTTGCTTTTTAACACTTTAAAGATGTTTTTTGCAGCAGATTTGCCTGATGCAATATGTCCTTTGATTTTTTGACTGCCACTTCCATTGGCATTGATTGTGGATCCAAGTAAAGTGAAATCCTTGATAACTTCAATCTTTTCTCTGTTTATCATAATGTTGCTTATTGGTCCAGTTGTAAGGATGTTTGTTTTCTTGATGCTGAGGTACAATCCATCTTGAAGGCTGAAGTCTTTGATCTTCATCAGTAAGTACTTCAAGTCCTCTTCATTTTTAGCAAGCAAGGCTGTGTCATCTGCATACTGCAGGTGAATGAGTATTCCTCCCATCCTGATGCCACATTCTTCTTCATATAGTCCAGCTTCTAGGATTATTTCCTCAGCACACAGATTGAGTAAGTATAGTGAAAATATACAACCCTGATGCACAACTTTCCTGACTTTAAACATGTCTTATCCCCTTGTTCTTTTTGAATGACTGCCTCTTAGTCTATGTATAGGTTCTTCATGAGCACAATTAAGGGTCCGGATTTCCCATTCTCCACAATGTTATCCATAATTTGTTATGATCCATGCAGTCAAATGACTTTGCGTAGTCAATAAAACACAGGTAAGCATCATTCTGGAATTCTCTGCTTTCAGCCAAGATCCATCTGACATTAGCAATGATATTCCTTGTTCCACATCTTATTCTGAATACAGCTTGAATTTTTGGCAGTTCCCTGTTAATGTACTGCTGCAACCACTTTTGAATTATCTTCCGCAAACTTGTGTGTAATACTAGTGATATTGTTCGGTAATTTCTGCATTCTTTTGGATCACTTTTCTTTGGAATGTGCAAAAATAAAGATTTCTTCCAGTTGGTTGACCAGGTAACTTTGTTACAAATTTCTTGGCATAGAAGAGTGAGCACCTCCAGCTTTACATCTGTTCATTTAAATATCTCAACTGGTTTTCCATCAATTGCTGGAGCCTTGTTTTTTTTGCCAATGCCTTCATTTTAGCTTGGATTTTTTCCTTCAGAATCATCAGTTCTTTATCATATGCTACCTTCTGAAATGCTTGAATATCGAGCAATTCTTTTTAGTACAGTGACTTTGTATTCCTTCCATCTTCTTTTGATGCCTTCTGCATTATTCAGTATTTTACCTGTAGAATCCTTCATTCTTGGAATTTGAGGCTTGAATTTTTTCTTCAGTTCTTTCAGCTTGAGAGATACCAAGCTTGTTCTTCCTTTTGGTTTTCTAACACCAAGTCTTTGCACATGTCCTTATAATACTTGACTTGGTCTTCTCTAGCAGCCTTTTGAAATTTTCTGTTCAGCTTCTTTTACTTTATCATTTCTTCTGTTCACTTTAGCTACTGTAAGTTTAAGAGCAAGTTTCAGAGTCTATTCTGACATCCATTTTGGTCTTTTCTTTCTTTATTGTCTTTTTAATGGTCTTTTTCTTTCTTCCTTGATGTCCTTGATGTCATTCCACAGTTCATCTGATCTTCTGTCGTTAATGTTCAATGCTTCACATCTGTTCTTGAGATGGTCTCTAAATTCAGGTGGGATATACTCAAGGTGGTACTTTGGCTCTCATGGACTTTCTCTAATTTTCTTCAGCTTCAACTTGAACTTACATATGAATAATTGATGGTCTGTTCCGTAGTCAGCACCTGATCTTGTTCTGACTGATGGTATTGATCTTCTCAATAGTCTCTTTTCACAGATGTAGTTGATTTGATTACTGTGTATTCCATCTGGCGAGGTCCAAATGTATCACCACTATTTATGTTGTTGAAAAAAGGTGTTTGCAATGAAGAAGTTATTGGTCTTGAAAAATTCTATCATGTGATCTCCGGTCTACTCTCTATCACCAAGGTTATATTTTCTGACTACTGATCCTTCTTCTTTGTTTTCAAGTTTTGCATTCCAATTACCAGTAATTATGAATGTATCTTGATTGCAATTTCAGACTACAGAAATTGGTAAAATTCGTCTATTTCTTCATCTTTGGCCTTAGTGGTTGGTGGGTGAATTTGAATAATATTCGTATTAACTGTTCTTCCTGGTAAGCTTTTGGATATTATCCTATCACTGACAGTATTGTGCTTCAGGATAGATCTTGAAATATTCTTTTTTGACAATGAATGCAACATCATTCCTCTTCCATTTTTCATTCCTATCATAGTAGACCATATGACTGACTGATTTAAAATGGCCAGTACCAGTCCATTTCAGCTCATTAATGCCTAGGACATTGATCTTTATGTGTTCCATTTCATTTCTGATGACTTCCAATTTTCCTAGATTCATACTGTATACATTACACGTTCTGATTATTCATGGATGTTTGCAGCTGTTTTGTCTCTTTTTGAGTAGGGCCACATCAGCAAATGAAGGTCCCAAAAGTTTGACTGTATCCATGTCATTAAGGTAGATTATACTTTGAGGAGGCAGCTCTTCCCCATTTGTATTTTGAGTGCCTACCACCTAAGGGACTCATCTTCCTGCACTATATCAGACAATATCCCATTGCTATTTTAAAGGTTTTCCTTGGCTATTTTTTTCAGATGTAGACGAATCTTCCATAAAGGATGACAATTTAACATAGGACTTTTTTGTTCATACTCCTCTCCTTGATCATTGCTTTGGAGATACTCAAACATATTTGTCCTATTTTTTGTTTGCTTCTTTTTTCTTTGTCTTCTGGAATGTACTTACATATTGTCAGAGTATTCACCTTTTGGGCCTTTCCTATCTACCTTTCAGCTGGAGATGATAGTTTGGGTTACTCCCTCAATCTGAGTGCTGCTAGCATAGTTTTCTTTAGATGATTTATTTTTTCAGTTTTTAGAGAACTAGACTCTGTGTTCTTGTTTCTGTTCTTCCATCCTTTCCCCATGTAGACAATTTCAACGCATGTGGCCAGTCAGTGTTTTATCTGGCAGCCCAAAGCAACTGGTGACAATACGTAGAATGTAAGACAAGTATTGGTGATTATAGAAGGTCAAGTAAAATTTTATGCTAAGTATCCAGCATTTTAATTCCAGCTGCTGCAACTTAACAGCTCGTGTCACGATTACTATTATTAAATTCATTGGTCAGTCACCACCTTATGCGTCTGAATTGCAGGCACGGCTTTGAGATGGATGACAAATACATTATTCTCTTTTTAGCTGACCACTGATCACTTAAAAGTGTGAGGTATGTGGCTATCACTTTTTTCTACGAATCACCAGTGCTGAGCGACATTCTGAGGGCAGAAGTAGACTTTCATTGTGAAGGAGTATCTTGCCACGATCTGTAAAAAGCAAAAGAAAGAAGTTTGCAGGAAATAATAAACTAAGAACACTTCTTTGGCTCAAGTTGCCATTATTGTCTTCTCTCCTTTCAGTGCATATATTCTTAGATTAAGGAAATCCATCAGGGCAAGAATTGCAGAATTCCTCCGAAACACAAAATTCCAAGAAACAGAAAGAACAAAATGGAGAATTAATAGAAGAGATTTTTTTTCAGCCTCTCTGAACCTTTGCTTTTAGATTTCTAAACATATATTTTCTTTCCTGTTTTATAGCCTTTTTATATCTATTTCTTGTGTTTTCTAGAAACATACGATGTAAAACTTCTCAATTAAGGCAGTATAATAAAGATTCTCTAAATTTAAAAAAATACAAATTTAAAGTTATTTCAAACTGACACTCAATGTTTTCAGAAATATTGATTATAAAATTCTTAAAAGTATTGATAGATACTCTATATTATTTCATTAAAGGGGTTAACTACTTGAGCCTTTCTAACTGAACTTAAATTCCAAAATCTAGAGTCTTATGTAAAAATGTGACAGTTTCAATTTTTTTCATCTATGGATAGACACACATTGGTGCTTATGTCTAATCAGAGTATCAAGGATTTTATGAGAAATACATGAGCTAGAATTTTACTTAAATATCTCATTTTACTTAAGTGCTTATTCATTTAACAAATATTAATTTAGATACTTTTCTAGGCACTAGAAATCCAATAGAAACTAAGAAAGACACCTGCTTTCACTTAGCTTACAGTATAGTAGGAAGTACATACAAAAAAATTATAGAATAAATGATAAGTGATATGAGGATTAGTGCAGGTTCTATAGAAGACAATGAATGAACCCTCCCACAGTCTTAGAAAGTTGTCAGCAACTATATACATGTAGAGACACATGATATAGATAAGAAGTAGTAGGCATAGGGGAAGGAGGCAGAATAGAAGCACTGTATTAAGTTGAGCAATTAGAATATGCAGAGGCTGAAAGGTAACAAAACAAAGCAAGTTCAGTTTCCAAATACCGAAGTATAGGTGGTTAATACACGGAAGGGAGGGACTATGAATGGAGTCTCATGGAGATGAATTTGGAGATGTCATCAGTCCCCAAATCTAAGAGGTAGAATAATACAGTGGAATTTTTGACAAAGTATGTTGTCAAAACAAAAAAAGAAACACCATGTTATTATCAGTTTGTATATCTTCAGATGAATAAACTGAGGTTTAGACAGCACTGCAGATAATTGGAAGGGCCTGGATTTGTATCAAGGACTATCTAATTCAAAAGCCTATTGCAGACTTAGTAAAAAAAAAAAAAATGAAGCGTATTCACCTCAAAAATATTTGGGTATGCAGATATTGGAAAAATTTCCAAGACAGTGCCATGCACTATTTCATTAATATCTCATTACTATAGGGCACAATACACTGTAACATTGTTTGTTACAATCGAGTGGTTAGAGCACAAGAGTAATAATAAGTAAACACATCTAATCAAGGACCAGACTGGGTTAGCATTTGTCACCTGTGTGACCTTGGGCAATTTGCATTAATGTTTTGAGTTTTATTATCCTCATCAGTAAATGACAATGATAATAATAGTCCCTATCTCATAAGGTTGTTGTGAGAATAAATTGTTATTAAGACATAAGGTAAATTCTTGACACATACTAAGACCTCCATAAATACGTTATTTTTTATCTGTGTATTTACACCTGTAATCTTTTTATTTTTCTCTGAGTTCTTTATTTTGTGTCTTAATTTTTCTTAGATAATAAGGGATTTATTTTATACACATATGCCCAGTAAAAAAATCAAGAATATAATATTTTTCTCAAAATGAAAGTATTACTATTATGTATTATTTTAGGAACATAAAAGTTATACACCCACTCCTCACTTACCAACACGGTTTGGTTCCAAAGACCAGATTGTTACGCGAAAACTGGCATTATCCGAGTCAGAGCCATGTCCTGTTTTCGACACCAGTGTCCTCTCATCCGCCCGTCCCGTTACTCACCACTCATCTGGAACCGCCCCAAAGGGAAATGTTCTTGGTGTGGCAGGCCATCCTTCCCCACCATGCCTTCCCCACCACCATGAAGCCAGCGGGGATTGGGGGTAGTGGTGATTAGAGGTTACTCACCACCTCCGGAGCAGCAGGAGCCCACTATCACCTGGCCATGCTCCAGGTCTCTGCGGGGACCAGCCTCACCTCTCAACTTTTCCAATCCAACCGCCCAGGAGACGGGTCTCAGCCGGTAAGCCCGGTCACCTAGGCCCGCTGGACGTTGTGGAAAGGGCAGAGAGGCCTCTTTGGAAGTAAAGAGTTCCCAGGCTCCCAGTAGACTCCTGTGCCCCAGATCTCACACCTCCTCGTTGCCAGGCCACCCTAACCTCCTGCTCTCCTAGCAGCCTGCCTTCTCCACCCAGTCCCGGTATCACAAATTGCCAGAGGCCTGCAGGGCATGGAGGCTCTCTCTCACAAACTTCGCCTTCCTCCACCTTCTCCCTCTCTTGCCTGGCTCCTTATTGATGCACAAAATAGTGGGGATAGTAGATGTTTTACTGTTGTCATAAATGCAAAATGTCGGATAACAAGAGAGTTGATAAGTGAGTACATGTAATACACAGCAAGAAAAAATTTTTTAGTTATTTTAGTCCTTACACCCTGTTGCTTGCTATTTGTATTTACAAAGACAAAAGTAGGGAAATGTACATCCTGGTTATTAAATATTGTATATGTTGCCAAAAAAAAAAAAATAGCAACACCAAAAACTTCAATATGCCGAATGACCTAGCAAATATAAACTAAAAAGCCAAACTCACAGCCATCGAGTCAATTCCGACTCAAAGCCACCTTACAGGACAGAGTTGAACTGCCCCATAGAGTTTCCAAGGAGCATCTGGTGGATTCAAACTGCCGACCTTTATGGTTAGCAGCTGTAGCACTTAACCACTACACCACCAAGGTTTCCAGTAAAATATAGGAAGGCTAATTACATCTATCCTAAAACTTTCCTAAATAAGCATAAGATCAAACACTTCTGTAGGAAAATAAATGCGTAGTTTATTTTCTAATATATTTTGCTTCATTAATTATGACTTGGTTATACTCCATAGGACAATGACACATTTGAAATCTTCTTTAAAGAAATAGAGCACATTTTGGCCACAGAAATAAATAGGTTTTAGATTGAGTAAATTTTTAATAACTTGTAGTTTTCTGTCCCCTAAAAGTATGTGTTGACATCCTAACCCTTGTACCTGTAAACATGACTCTGTTTGGAAATAGGGATTTTTGTTATGTTAATGAGGTCATATGCTAGTAGGGTGAGTCCTAAACCTAATCTTCTGGGTTATAAAAAGAGCATAATAGACACTGAGACACACCAATGGGGAAGAGGCCATAAGAAGACAGACACGCATGGCAGATGCATCTTCAAACCCAGTAACTCCAAGGATCGCTGGCAACAGGAAGCTGAAATAGACAAGGAAGAACCTTTGCCTAGAGTTATGCCCTGGATTTGGAATTCTAGCCTCCTAAACTGTGAGAAAATACATATCTGTTCTTTAATAACACTCACTTGCAGTATTTCGTTGTTGTTGTTAGGGCTAACAATTCTAGTAAGTGCATATTTCCATCTCCTTTCATTTTTGTATTCTTACCAAACTCACCATGTAACACACCCCAATGCTTCACATTCCCAGAGCCCATTCAACTGTCGTTTTCTCAGAACAGTTTTCGAGAAACTATAACATTTATTTTCATCCGGTAGATGGACTCAAACATTTAAAACATGTATACTATTGAAGGAGAACAAATGATGCTAAGCCAAATCTTCTTTAATCAAGAAAGATACATATCACATTTGTACTTAAAACTTACTTTTCATAAAACTATAGCATTTGGCATCGAAAAGAAAGTTTTCTCTGTAACTTTCAACCACTGCTTGAATCTATTGTAGATAATCTCAAACAATTGTTCACCTGTGCAAATTCAGAAATTCCTTTCCCATCAACAGCCTTAAGCATAGTGGAACAGGTAAGATAAGAATGGGTGAGTTCAAAATACCAGTCATACTCATAGGGGGAGAATAAATGTCAGAATTTTCATCAGTAGTCAATGCAAAGGATATTTCAGATGCTGAACACAATGCCTGATACATAGAAGACTGTCAATAAATATTTATTACATGAATGAAAGAATAGCTGAATCAGTGCCCGCATAGATCCCTTCAATGGAAAGCTAACCAGGTACATGATGGTGAGGTAGTGAGTAGAGCAAATTAAGGGAAACTCTCAGTACTTGCAAGCAATTCTTAAGACTATTCCAGTGCCCAGTTTTAACGGTTAATTATAAGACAGCAGTAACATTTAGCAATCTATAAAAACATAAATCAATACAACATTTCTGTGAAGAAAATAGTTTTTAAAAGTCTACCGAGTGTGTTTTCAGCTTTTTTCAAGCCACTCATTCAATAACAAAAAGGATACTAGAAATCAGACAGCTGGCCAGTCACTCAGCTCTGATAGCTCCTAGATCATCATAGTTTTCTTAACTTTAACCTATCATTCTGTACGATCCTTCAGGTGGATAAGCGTTTCCTTTAAACCAAAATTGATTATCTTTCTAAATATTTACCTCTTGTTGTTTGGCTCCATGAAGAATGTCTTAACTGAGATGATATTGACTTTTTCAATATCTGATAAGTTGTCTCTTCTTGCTTCAGTCCCAGAGAGTATGGGTCTGTACTGCAGTTCTCCATTTAGTCAGTCTCTTAATCTAGTCTACTTTATCTTCACCTCTATTATAACTGTTTTTTTCTTCCTCTTCTTTATAATATTATTCTTTTTAAGGTTTTCAAATTTGAAAGTATTCAAAAATTATTTGTAAACCAGATATTAAAAATTGTTAGAAAATATCCCATTATAAAGACAGAGAATTTTAATAAGACGTTTATTATACCATAAAGACATGTATTTTTAAAGTATTTTAGTGGTGAAAATGTAGACTAGTCCTTCCACCAGCATCAATATTTATAGAAATTTTTAAATTACATCGTGGAGATAATTATTCTTTTTAATCTCTACAAATAATTGTATTCTTATCTGATGAAATAACTTTTTCTGTTGCAAAAATAATCTGTAGATTTTGTTTTCTTATTAATACTAAGCAATACTGTATTGAGTTTTGGGGGAAAAAATAGAAGAAAGTTTCAAAGACTAGCAAGAAAGTGAGCGCCCTTTCGACATCACTAACAGAACTCTGATTTTGCAATATACTGTCCCAAGGCCTGAATCTCAACTGAAGTCAAATGAGAAAATCCTCTTCTACATTTTCCCAGCTTCTCTTATAGCTAAGGTTAGACATATGATGCAGGTCAGGCCAGTGTAATTAAATAGAAGAGAGAAAACACAGGACTAGCAGAATGGATGGCATTAACTAGGTATCTGCCCCAAAGACCTTTTTGGGGAATACATTAAAGCAGAGTAGATGTGATGACCCAGTAGTTGTATTTATTTGAATCAGAACATTGAGATAAATGAGCATGGAATTAACAATTCTTGGCACTCGGTTGCATGGAACAAAAGAGTATAATCTATTAACACAAATGACAAGATTGACCTATCTCCATTTGAATTCAACTTCTTAATCTGGTCCAAAGATGCATTAAAAATCAAAAACGTTAATGTGTATAGATGATCCTTCATTAATATCACACTAACATCATCACACCATTTACCTAATCACTAATAGTGTACTAGTTTTCCAAGAAGCTCCCAGATACTGCATTGGTTTGTGTAATCTAGGCTATGGTAAGAAATAGACACCAAGGCTTCAATGGCATAACATAGTCGAATATGTGTGCAGGTTTGTAGTTCGCTGGGGCAGCTCTACTTATAAAATCTTTCAGGCATCCAGTTTACCAGAAACTTTTCTATCTTCATCATTGGTTTCCAATATATCAACCTGGCCTTATCTGCTTAGTTAAGGCTAAAATGCCACCTCCCATTTCTAGCTGGAGGAAGAGGAAAGAGAAGAAAGAGTGCACAGGAGAGTTTTGTTTTGTTTTGTTTTTAATGTTCCAATATGGAAGTAGCACGTACAATTTTCCCTAATGTTGCATTGGGCCAGCCTCAGTCACACATCCACACCTGAAATGGAGTCAGGAATACAGCATGGCTGTGTACCCTGAAAGGAGGACCTGGATTTTGATGAAGCACTAGAAAGTGCTACCAGAAAATGTGTTCACACAACTATGCCTATTAGAAGAAAGGATTTTAACATGTTGAAGATGTGATAGTTAAGGTTTTGTGACAACTTGGCTGGGCCATGATTCTCAGTGGCTTGGCAGTTATGATGTAGTTTGGCAGTTATGTAATGACGTAATCACCTCCATGATGCAATCTGATATAATGTAATCACGTCCATGATGAGATTGGCTATGAACAGCCTATCAGTTGGAAGGGAGTTTCCATGGGGATATGGCCTGCATCCAATATATATGGACTTTCTGGCTTTTGCTCTGTTCTGGATCCTGCATTTTGTTCATTATCATCTATTCTCTGGTTCTTGGGACTTGAGTCAGCAGCCTGCAATCTTACCTGCCGATCTTGGTATCCTTAGCCCCTACATCTACATGAGTCAGGAGAATCCTCTAGCCTGATGCCTAATCCATGGATTTGGGACGTTGGGACATTCCAGCCTCTACAACCATGTGAGCCATTTCCTTGATATAAATTAATCTCTCTCTCTCTCTCTCTCTATTATATATATATATATAATATATATATATAGTTTTGCTTCTCTAGAGAACCCAGCCTAAGACAAATGATAAGGATAAAATAAATTCAAGTAAAAGATTGACAAGAGTAAACATGATTAGAGGAAGACGAATTCATTGTCATCACCTGGATACACTTTAGCCAGGCAGAGAGGATGTGCATAAGTGTTTCCGCAAGTCTAAACCTCTACTGCTTTCCTTCTACCTCCAAGCTTTATTCAAAGTGTGAAAACTAAGAAAAGGAGAGCAGGTACTGGACTTGTCATACCTGGAACCATCTTCGTTTTGAAATTCTCCATACACTAGGCATATAATTAGCTTAGAACATTACTTTTTTCCTCTGCTCAGAATTCCTTAGATTAGAAAATAATAAATATTTAATAAATACACTATGAATAGTAATAACACAGGTTTGGTTGAAATCTACTGATAGATACTGGACTCTCATGTGAAGATCAAACCAGATTGTACTTCTATTGGAGGTGTTAGCAGACCCCTGATGGGAAATAACTTTAGTTATCAATTAATTATCCTTGGGAAGACTTTTATAAAGAATTGGGGGGATAAGAAATTTAATGTCTTCTATAGGCTGATATGAGTATAATTAATAAATGATGCTTGGGAGGAACGATCCTTTCCCTGAAGTTAGAAGGTGGTATTAGTGTCAGTTAGAAGCAGAGGTGGCAGAGGAATAGCTGACAAGTGGCACTATCAGAAGAAAGATAAATGAGTTTGGAAGAACCTAAGGGATGTTATTCTGAGTACAACTGAGGAAACTGGGAGAAATTGAAGTTAGAGAGAATCAAACTTCTCTGAATCACACAATAACCATGACTTATGACATGGGTACTGTGTCCTAGAAAAAAATCCTCAGATATTCTAACAGATAATTTAAGGAAATCTAATCACTAATTATAGCTTCTATTTCCCAAAACATATAAATAAATTCAAATAAATAAAATGAAACTCAAAGATATTTTTACAGTGACAATATAAAAATGATTTTTCTGTAATGCTTTAAGACTCTCAATCTATTCCAAAGTGGTGGGCAATTTGATTAGCCTTTGTGCCAGAGATTTTATTTCTTCCGTAAGTGAATACACTTAGTCTTAAAAAAAAAAAAAAAAAAAAAAAAAAAACTTCCAAAAAACAACAGCAAAAACCTCCAGGAGCTCTCAGAAATTAAATAGGAATTTATGGTAAAAAAAATTTGATCAGTGTTATACAGTACCCTATGAGACCTGTAAATATGCAAAAAGAGTAGACACTATGCTTTGGCACTTCTTGATTATGCTAATTATAAACATCTAATAAGAGTGGAAAATATCACTTATTCCTAGTTTCATTAAATGTAGGAATAAATTACCTAATAATAATAGTGCCTTACTTTTGAATAGGGTTCTGCACTTCAGTTTTGTATTAGGCTCTGCAAATTCTTTGGTAAGTATAATCTGTTGTTTTATATTTTTTAAAACTATCTGCTGTAATTATGAAGCTGATATTACTATGATAAACAGCTTTTACATATAAGGAAACAGAAATCTACATAAATAACTTGCTCAATGTTAAAAACAAATCACACACACACAAAAAAGCAAAACAGAAGAAAAATAAAACAAAAATGAGTTGCAGAAAAAAACGATAAGAAGAACAACAAAATAACCAAGTTTTATGATAAACAGGTCATCGTTCTTTTCATCAGAAACCATTGGAGGCAAATTATCCGATATATCTAAGTTAGACCTAGACCAGCTGCTGTCAAGTTGATTCTGACTCACGGCAACCTAATGTATATGAGAGTGAAACTATACTCCATAGCGTTTTCAATGGCTGACTTTTTTGAAGGTAGATTATCAGGCCTTTCTTCCAAGGGGTCTTTGGGTGGACTAGAACCTCCAATCTTTCAGATAGCAGTGGAGGTATTAATCATTTGCACCAACCAGGGATTCCATGTAGTCACCTTGAAATTCTATAGGATCCCTGTTATGTATTAAATTTTGTGTCCAAATAAATGTCTTGAAGTCCTAACCGCCAGTACCTGTGAATGTGACCTTGTTTGGAAATAGGGTCTTTGAAGATGTTACCAGTTAACATGAGGTTATACTGGAGTAGGGTGAGTCTTAATCCAGTATGAGTGGAGAGGTCTAATCCAAAAAGAGGAGAAGAAACATAGGGACACGGAGGGAAGACAGTCATGTGAAGATGGAGGCAGAGATTGAAGTGATACATCTACAAGCCAAGGAGTTGCAAGGATTGCCAGGTACCACCAGAAGCCAGAATGAAGCAATAAAGTATATTCCCCTAGAGCCTTCAGAGAAAGTGTGGCCCTGCTGACACCTTGATTTTAGAGTTCTAGTTTCCAAAACTGTGAGACTGTAGTTTCTGTTGTTTTTAGCCACCTAGATTGTGGTACTTTTTTATAGCATCCCTAAGAAACTAATACAATTCCCAAATGTAGTAGTTCAAGACTGAGTTTGTTATCTATATTCTCCAACTTCACCTTCCTTTTGTGGTTTCTACATTAAGTTAACAGTTGTCCCCTTCGTTCACCTATCCAAAATACTCATATTGACTTACTCTTATATATCATTCTATCAGCCTTCAAGTTATGTCATTTCTAACTCTAAAGAGCTTCTTGACAGAAATTTATTGCCATAATATGGACATAGGTAAGAAATAATGAACCAAAGCAATGAGGATGGCAAAGAAAAGGAGATACTTTCACATCCTGCATCTCCTCAGTGAGCAGACTGAAAAAAAAATTGAGGAAAATGCTCCAAGTGTCAAAAAAATGTAATGCCAAAAATAAACTGAGCCAATCTTGTGTATGAATATAGAGGTTTGTAGCAAGGTGTTCTGGGGTCCTTGGGTGGTAAAAACTGTCAACACATTTGGCTGCTATCTGAAAGTTTGGCGGTTCATGTCCACCTATAGGTGACTCTGAAGAAAGGCCTGTTGATCTACTTCAAAAACATTAGCCATTGAAAAGCCTATGGAACACAGTTCTACTCTGACACACAGGGGGTTGCTATGAGTCAGAATCAACTCCATGGTGACTGGTTTTAACCAACGTCTTCTACTTGCAGAAAGGGGCTGTAATTGATCCTTGCCTGGGGTTATGGGAAGTGAAAGGAAACAGTCCATCTTGCAGGCAGAACTTGAGCTAAATTCCCCAGTGACAGGGTGACTGGATCTACTATGTTCATATGTACAATATAACAGTGGAATATAAAAAACTTTCAGTAAAGAAAACAAAAACTTACTCTGCACAGTCACAAAGCTGTAACATAATAAGTAGTAAGAAAAAGGAAAAAAAATGCACTAGATGAGTCTGCAAACAAAAATTCTAAAATACGTGAGGACAGATGATCCACAAAAGCAAAAGCATTCTAGGCGAACTGAAAATAATAGAACAATCTGAAAATAAGTAAATAACAAAACTAAAAGTAGAGTTAATTTCTAGTCATGATATTATTAATTCTATATTATGTAACCACAGTGTCATTTGGAGGCATTATTTTTTTGTTTTTGTTTGTGATATTAAATATTCTCTTCTTTTTACTTTGGAATACATCTTCCTCTCCTCTCCCACAGTTCAAACTAGTACTTCTTCTTGATATCAACTTCTCAAGAGTTGCAATGTCAGGAAATGTGCTACTAAATATGCAATTAATCTTACTTGGATAGATTACTGTAGTTGTTACTGAATTACTCAAGGAAAATTACTTTTTAATGATATTAAAAGGAAATTGAAATCAGAGAAACAAACATGTTGAATGCCAATTGAGGCTTGGATTTACAGTGTTAATCTACAACTTAATTAAATAACTAAAGGGATGTTGAATAGTGGAAAGTATGTTAGTTTGAGCATTCAGCTAACCTGATATGAATTCTTAGCTCTGTCACTTAAATATGTGACTTTAAACAAATTGCTAAAACCCTCTGTGTCTCACATGACAATACGTTTCCTCCTTTATAAACTAAATGTGATGAATGCATGAGATAGTGTGTCTAAGATGATTATTATATTATCTGACATTTCCTGGCAGTTTGATTCATAGTAGTGACTATTGTAGTTATTTTGTTATGTTTGTGGCTATTATCTTACCACCTACTGAAATATGCATGTAATTTTACCCTTGGATTCTTTTAAATATTGAATGAAAATGTTACCTTTTTAAAAATATGTTTAGTAACTTGTAGTCTTCTGAGAGTCGGCACTACGTAGAGAGGTACACTAGGTAAAGAAGTTGACTTCCCTACAACTCAGTTCAGCACAGTCATTTAAGAAAGAAGTGTGAGTATGTGTTTATGTGCATGTGTGTGTTTATTTTCTATGTAATATTAGACATTGGGTTTAATGCAGTGATGTGTCCACATGACAGTTCTGTAAATGCTAGGTTTCTTAGTAATGAATCTGTTTGATATATATGCATAGATTGTCTTAAAGAGGATCCATATAATATAAAAAGTATAAAAATTGTAACTGCTTTTTGATGAATAGGTTACTCATCATTGAACATCATTTACCTATTGGTACATCCAGAATGGTCCAAAACTCTGTCATAGTTCATCAATTTTTTTAATGAAAAGTTCTTATTTGCTCAAAAACATCTGCAGGACCTATGGTATAGTAAGCACTGTACTGGGTGGAAAAATATAGTGGTTGCGACAGACATAGGGTTTCTGCCCTCATGGAGTCTGCAGCCAAGAAGGCAGATATGTGAGTATAAAGACTACGTATTCCAAAGGAAAAGTTCAGTGTGATATGGGAATAAAGCAGAAGAACCGTATTCTGATATGATTTATGTTTTAAAAGTACTGCCATACTCACATTGTATTATTCTTCTAATACATTTCAATGCAATCTATGTTTCACATTTTTTAATATCTATTTCTCTTCATGAATTAAAGACAAGAAACTTCTTTCCCTAGATCTTGTTACAGGTGAACATTTTTGAATTAGTTTAGAATGTATTGGTTATATTAATGGCAGCATACCATCAGTTGGTTGTGCTGTGTGTTTGATGTATATCCTTTATTGTTTCAGAATGACACAATGAAGTAGTTAGATATGCCTCTGAAAAATGTCTGTATATACTACTTTCACATATAAAATTGCAGCTTGTATGAACACAATGTTTGGACTATTATAGCTTTAATTATGTTCTTTATGATTAGTCATGATCTTTCTTTTTCAAGTTAAAAAACTGAAAGATATTTAATGGTTGTCTGAAATCACTGACTGAAAAGGAGAAGAAGGTTAGCTGATTGAATGTCATTGAAATTCGGTCAGTAAGGCTGGACCTGAAATTCCACATGGCTTCTCTGGATTGATATGAGTTTAGAAAAACCTAGCAAGTATATATAATAATCCTGATGTTGTTGTTGAGTGCTGTCAAGTGAATTCCAACTGATAGTGACCCCACATGACGGAGCAGAACTGCTCCCATAGGGTTTTCTTGGCTGTAACCTTATGAAAGCAGATCACCAAGTCTTACTCCCATGTAGCCTCTGGGTGGGTTCAAACCACTAACCTTTGGTTAGCAGGGAGTACTTTACCATTGTACCAGTAGGGCTCTGTATAATAGTCCTAAGAGATGAGAAAACTTCAGAAAACTTTTAAAATAAAAGCTTATTCTAGAACTATGCTTAAAAATATTTCCTTGAATGTATCTTTTGAGTGATCCAGCCAAACATACTAAATCTTTAGGTAATGACTATGAGTAGCTGAAATACTGTATCCATTGAGCATCCAGTTTGACATCTTTTTCATAGTTTAGTCATTATAATATAACCTTTGCTAAGAATGGGAATTCCAGAATGCTTAATTGTACTCATGAGGAACCTATGCATAGACCAAGAGGCAGTTGATACTGTGTGGCTTAATTAAACAGAACAAGTGATTCTGTGTGGCTTATTTAAAATTAGAAAAGGAGTGTGTCAGGATTGTATCTGTTCAGCATCCTTATTTAATCTGTATGCTAAGCAAATATTCCAAGCAGCTGGACTATATGAAGAAGAACTCAGCATCAAGATTGGAGGAAGACTCATTGGAGGATGATATAAACTTGATTGCCTTCAGTGAAGAGTACATGAAGCATTTACTGATGAAGATCAAAGACTATAATCTTCAGTATGGATTACACTTCAACATAAAGAAAACAAAAATACAGATGGACAAATAAGCAATGTCATGATAAACGGAGAAAATATTGAAGTTGTCAAGGATTTCACTTTACTCGGATCTATAATCAATGCCCATGGAAGCAGCAGTCAAAAACTAAACCACATATTGTATTGGGCAAATCTGTTGCAAAAGCCCTCCTTATAGTATTAAAAAGCAAAGTATTTGTTTAATACTTTGCTTTGTGTAAGGATTAAGTATGCCTGACACAAGCCATGGTATATTCGATCACCTCATGAGCATGTGAAAGCTGGACAATGAATAAGGAAGACTGAAGAACTGATGCATTTGAATCATGGTATTGGTGAAGAGTATTGAATATACCTTGGGCTGCCAGAAGAGTAAACAAATCCATCTTGGAAGAAGTACAGCCAGAATGCTCCTTGGAAGAGAGGATGGCGAGACTTTGTTTCACTTATTTTGGACATGTTATCAGGAGGGACCAATCACTGCAGAAAGTCATTATGCTTGGTAAAGTAGAGGGTCATCGAAAAAGAGGAAGACCCTCAATGAGATGGACTGACACTGTGGTTGCAACAAAGGGCTCAAACAGCAATAATTGTGACGATGATGCAGGATGGGACAACAATTCATTCTGTTGTAAGTAAGGTCTGTATCAGTCAGACCTACTCGATGCTACCTAACAACAATTTATTCTGTCTATTATAAAAAGTAAGTACTATTTGTTTAATAGTTTTTATGTCTTCGTTCTCTTAAACTTGCTCAAAGCTAGCACTGAAGACTGTTCATGATTCGCACGTAAAATTAATAGTTTATATTACATTTGACCTGAATTGGGGAGTTTTATAAAGTTCAGGTTAGAAATGTGAATCTAAGGTTGATCTACCAACATTAATTTTAACTTCATATCCAAACTATTCCTTCTATGTTACATGCAAAAACTATCAAAAGCAACCATACTCACACATATACACTACCTGTATGTGTGCTCAGAAGTAGTACTTTCTAAAATAATAGAACATAGAAAATTGTTCAAAGTTCTGGTCGCTTGAAGTATACGCCTTTATCCTATATAATTTATGTATTAAATAAATTTAAATACATATTAAGTATAAATGTTAGAAAGACATATGAAAATATATTTTAATAGGGACAAAAATTTATTTATTTTTATTGTCATTTATAAATGAACAATTTTGAATTGCCTCCTGGATAGATTTTTGAAACTGTATTGCTATGCTTAGTATGCTCCATTCTTATCACAATAAATCCATTCTTGGTTGACTCCTCATTCTTTTAGCAATTAACACAATTTATCAGGTCATGAATATGCAACAAAAATAACCCTTGACAGATTTTTCTCCATCCTGGTTAGGAAACCAGGCTTCATTTGTCCATATGGCATTCCAACTGCTGGCACCATTGTTTTATTTCACTTGGCACCGACTGCCCTATTACTGCCTTCCATTGCCTTTTCTTATCAGTGTGTGTCCACATTAACTATTTCTGCCACTTAAAGCAGAATTATTTAATAGTTACATTTAAAAAATGACAAGATCTTTTGAGCAATTGGGTAAGTTTTAAGCCAAGTGCTAAAATTCGATGTAGGCTGCATAACAATCCAATTACATAAATGCAGGATGAAAGTATCAGTATGGATTTTTCTATTGCTTTTACATTGTTACCATAAATAGAAAAGTTGAATGTAAAGAACAGAAGAATTGTAAAATAAGGTGTGAATTTGATTGCAGTACTGTTGAAAGCCAGTGTTCTAACCTTTGGCAAGCCACAGAGCCCCTCTGTAGCTACATTTTCTTAGTGCACAAAGAACATGTGATATCTGCTCTTTGCGTACTTACATCAGAGGGTTGAGAAGAAACTGAGTGGAACAGGTGAAATGCTACTGACTCCTTGGACATTTGCAATAGCAAAAGTCATAACTACTGTAATTATGGCATTGACATTATTAGAATAATAACGTAACTCCTTGGTGTTATTTCTTTTCATTTAGCTTACAATATGAGTAAAAAAATAATAATCTTAAGATACATGCAACTTTTAACAAAATTGTAATCTATTTAGAAGCTCAGTTCTTCTAATTCTCTATGCAAATGTTTTAAAGACAATGAATTTTGAGGGATTTTCTCCTATCCTGAAGTGGCCAAATTTATTTTATTAAGTTTTTTAATATAGATTTAAATAATTTTATTAACAAATAAAAATGGCCGTAGTTATAAACATTAGACCAAAAATTGATGGCTTTCTAAAAGCTCTATATCAATGACATGATTATTGGTACAATAAAAAAAGATAAGTTTAAAAGATAACAATATGAAAGAAGAGAGTAAGTACAATGAATCCGGAAACAGGAACATCCCTAGTGAAATCACTGGCTTTTTTGATATTTCATTGAAATTACTGCAGACACAGTTTTTGAAGCCCTGGATTAAAATTAATGATAAAATAGATTTTGTTAAAGATACCCACAGTTGTGCATGAAATACTTGGTATACATAGTTTGTCTGTTCACTGAGTCCTATAGCCAGTGATCAAGTGGAAGTATTATGCAAGAAGCTGTACAGCAGAAATTTTCGAATATTAAATTGTAATGATAAAAAGAAAAAAAAACCCTGCAAATCTCTGCCCCTTGGCAAATGTAGTTTTCTGTAGTCTCTTGGTGTCTGACTTGAGCTGCTAAGCATCCATGTTATTACAGCACCCCGTGAAACATGCAATAATCAACACTTGGCATCTGATGGTTTCATGAGACGTGCAGTCTTCCTCACTGCTTTCAAATGCCAGACTTTGTTTATACTTACTGCAGGTCTTTATTTTATACTTGGCGCCACACTAACGCATGCCCTCTTGAGTAAAGAATAAATTTAAAAGGGGGAAGAATAGAAAAGCTTTCTTGAAAAGAACACTTGACAACTTGGTCTCCTAAAGAAAATGTAGCCATCTTGCATTTTGTCTCTTTGCATTTTTATTGTCTCCTTTCCTGCTTGAATAAAAGTGCCTGGGAAGCAGTTAAGAGTGAGAGACCCACAATAAATGCTTATTCCCAGGGTGTGTGCACTGATATTCTTTGATTTCTTAGAATCAGAGTTAGAAATATATCCACATCTAATTTAAATGTTTTCCTCACATTCTTAAGCCTAAAGTTTTCCTTGGTTGATTCCTAAATCACGTCATTCCCAACAGTGGCTTAGATAGCTAATAGTATTATTAAAAATTAAGCAAAAAGGGAAATAAGAGGAACATATTAACCAGATAATAATGTGATTGAAGAAAGATTTCTTGAGAAAATATATAAGGCCTCTATTTTCCCATCTGAAAATTTGAATATGATGAAGACTGTTCTGGGTATAAGAATAAAGTCTCCTTATTTATTTGTTAAAGTAAATTATTCTGTTAGTACTTAGCAGCTATCACATGTAAAAATGAAATTCTGTTAAAAAAATACCGCAATGATCTAATAAATCATGAACCCAAAACCGCAATGTGGTTACAGTCTTAGAGCAATACCATGGACTTTGAACCATGTGCCCAGTTAAAGATTTTAAGAGAATGAGGTCTCCTGATGTGTGTTGCAAAGATGGAATAAGAGCTCACTGGAATAAACTATAAGCATTCCCATGCTTCTTCTCAATTCACGAATCTAATTTGAAATTTCAGCATAGTTCCAATAAAGAAAGAAAAGACCCTATTATCCCAGGAAAACATGGATTACATTACAACACGTTTCCTACCACAGGGGAAAATTTTTCATTACTTAACACAAAAGTGCTGAAGGCATTAGTATACCCTTTTAGACTTAAAATAAACACATGTATTATGTGCCCGTAACTCCCAATGGAGATCACAAGTGGTGTCGCATTGCACTGTGGATCCATTAGTAACATAATGTAATCCAACCGCAGATCTTGCTAATGGTTTAAAGTGGAAAGCCACTTTTATTTCTCTTTAAATTCAAAAAATAAAGATGGAAGGAAGGAAGGGGGGAGGGAGGGAAGGAGGGAGGGAAAGAGAGAAGAAAAGTAAGAAAGAAAAGAGGCAAAGAAAAAGGGAGGAAGGATGAGAGAGGAGGAAAAAGGTGGGAGGGAAGAAAGCAAGAAAAAGTTTTCTTTAAGTACCACAAAAAAAAAACACAAAAAAACCCATTGCCATCCAGTCGATTCCACCTCACAGCAACCCTATAAGACAGAGTAGAACTGCTCCCTAGGGTTTCCAAGGCTGTAAATCTTTTAAGGAAGCAGACTGCCACATCTTTCACCCGTGGAGTGGCTGGTGGGTTTGAACTGCCAACCTTTAAGTTAGCAACCTGGTGCTTAACAACTGTGCCACAAGGCCTCCCTTCTTTTAGTACACAGAGAGCTTAAAACTTCGTTTCTGCTAGATAATTCTGGATCTGATACATCATTAAAAAAAAAAAAAAAAGAATCAGAAGATCCAGTACTTTGAAAAAGTTGTCTAGTATGCAAGAATTAATAAAAGGCACAACTCATGTGAACTTATTCACAAGAGATTTTCCTGATTAGACAAAGGAGAACTGTAACATTTTAAAACTGGGGCATGTGACCTAATTTTCGATAGGTATCACAGGACATGCTAAATCCTGTTTACATAAAGCCTGTACAGAGAAAGTTAATTAACTACTCAGTGTAACTTCAAGTATCATCCTTACAGCAAATTTACTTTAATTATTAGGTAAAAAGAGAAGTGGAGACTTATAGTCATAAAAGATAGGAACACCTCCCATTTCTGGAAAGAATGACGAGAAAAATTCTACAGTAAAATTTCAATTATTGAAATAACTGGTATTATGAATTATCTCCTTTTATTATTAGCATGAAAAATAGAGGATGGCACACTTGATTAAAATGTATTATGACACTGTAACTAAAGCATGGCTCTCCCTCACTGTTAATATAGAAGACATGATGCTTAGGAGGGAATTTGTTGGGGTAAGCTATGCTTTTTAACATAAAAAAACAGGATTTTTCCAAGAAACCTAGATTTATTATTGGTTACTAAATAGCATCCTAAGGCCACCAAGCTCCATTAAATCTCTCCTTTTTTAAGACCCCTGGTGAGAATAGTGATTCTGATCATTATTTTCTTAGGAAAATATAGGCATATGTTCACTCATTCTGCCGTGTTGCACTTAAGTGATTAAAAATTCATGTTCCAAGTAAGAAGCTGTTAAGTAGCTAATTATTTATTCTGTTTACAAGATATGCCCCAACTGGTTAGAGAGAAATAGCTGCTAGGGCTGAAGAAAGCATTAAATATATTTGGGAGTGGGAAGGGCAACCCGTCTCCTGGTGGGTATATTACCAAGTGGTACAAATTGAAAGAATGCCTTAAGCAAACAGACCATTCAATAAATAAAGGGAGTTTTCATCTTAGAACTCGATGGAATATCTTTTACCTCTTAATAATCCCACACACAATATCTACTTGAAATTCATTGTTAAAGAAATTCAATTCATTATGTACCCCAAACTAGCATACTGAATCAAAGAATAACTTTTAATTGGATACGTATCAGAGAAATGAGCTATTGGAGAAGTAATTGGAAATAGAAAATGGAATTAAAATAGGATAGATATTCTATTTTTAAAAATCCTGAACCAAAAATATGCACATTAAACTATTAAAGAATATATTTCGAGTGAAATTAGAAATGGTGACCAAAATCTGCTAATGAAATACATTTTAGTAAAGACCTCACAACTACTAAAATAGATAGAAATGGGACACTTGACACAATATAAAGAAACAAAATTATATTCTGTAAAATTAATTCAGTAACACTGTCGATTGCCATGTTATTCACATGATTTGCATAAAGGATACACAGGCTGTGAAAATGATGATTATTAGGTGTGTCTGCAGTACACACGAATATGCTGTATAAAGTCTGTCCCTGGGGTTTCAGGATTCTGTTCTAAAGACAAAAGTTCCTAAATGGAAATGTGAGTTAAAGAGGTGATCTTGGAAACTAAATGACTATTTTATGAGTTTAGGGGTTTTTTTTCTGCAACTTCTTTTAGCTTGCTGAATGCCACTGGACTGAGATTTCTGCACCTATAGTATCAGTTAATTCAAAAAGCATATGTATTTTGAGAATCTTTGGGAAATAAGTTCCTGTCATAAATTAAATAAACCTAGTTAATAAACATCACATAAGTAACAAATTTCATAAAGTTTTATATAATAAAATACACTTACTTAAACTGTCATGAATAAAATCCAATCTTTATTGTATTTTTGATAATTCAAGACATTGCTTAGGTAAGCTCTCAACTACTAGCCGAAAGGCTGGCTGTTTGCACCAACCCAGAGGCTCTTTAGAAAAAAGGCCTGGTGATCTGCTTCTGAAAAGTCACAACCTTGAAAAGCCTATGGAGCAGTACTACTCTGTAACACACAGGGTCACCATGAGTCAGAATCGACTCCACAGCAGTGAATAACAACAACAACAATATGTAGCATATACAGTTAAAATGCTTAATAGAAATTTTTTATAGGGTAAGATTGATTTATCTTTCCATTCTCACTTTAGAGACTATAGCAAACTTGTCAAGTAAAGAAGCAAGCAAAGAACATAAAGTCAAACTACAGGTTAAAAGCATTATATATATGTATCTCAGAGATAATTCCTGTACTATGTTATTATTTCTGGATTTTGAATGGTTGGTTGCATTGTCAGGTATTTAGAAGGAGAAGAATCCGCCTTAGTGAGCCCAACAGAACAAAATATACCCACGTGGTGAGTGAGCTATTACTCTGCACTATCAGGCAAAAGAGTACCTCCCTTTCTTGGGTATTCCCGTTTCCAAAAATTGAAGAATTATACATTCATTCTTTTGGATGAGACTTTTTCTTATAGTCCTCTTTGAATAAAAAATTTCCCCAGAATAACTGAAAAAAATTAGTATCAGTATCTTGGAGTGAATTATTTTATCAGATCATTCACTTTATTTCTTTTTTTTTTTCTATTTTTCATAAAACTTTTATTTATTTTTTTGTTTTTATATTTTATTGTACTTCAGGTGAAGGCTTACAGAACAAATACTTTCTCATGAAACAGTAGTACACATGTTGTTTTCTGACATTGGTTAACAACCCCACAACAGATTAACCCTCTAAATTCTCAACCTTTTTTTTTTTCTGGTGAAAATACACATAGCCAAAGACACACCGTTTCAAAAATTTCTACATACACAGTTCAGTGACATTGACTACATTCTTCCAATTGTACTGTTATTCTCACTTAAGATGAAAGCTTACAGAACAAAATAGTTTCTCATTTAACAGTTACTACAAATGTTGCCCTATGACAATGGTTAACAATCTCACAACACATCAACAATATCCTTACTCAACCTTGGGTTCCCTATCACCAGCTTCCTTGTCCCCTTCTGCTTTCTGGCCCTGTCACTGGACTCCTGTGCCTAGTTAGTCTCATTCGGTTTTATGGGGCTGTCCACTCCCAGGCTGAACAGTGAACCTCGGTGGTAACTTCACCACTGAGCTAAAAGGGTGTCTGGGAGCCATATTCTCGAGGTTTCTCCAGTCTCCTTTCATTCACTTTATTTCTTGAATTAGCTAGCTTTGTTCCATATGTAAAAGGAAATATTAAAACAATGTGAAATCTAAGAGGAAGTAATGCATTGTTAGGAAACAGAGAAGACATGAAATTTTACCTACTAAGTTGTTGTTGTAAGGTGCTGTCAAGTCAGTTTCGACTCATAGCGACCCTATGTACAACAGAACGAAACACTGCCTGGTCCTGCGCCACCTTCACAATCTTTGTTATGCTTGAGCCTATTGTTGCAGCCACTGTGTCAATCCATCTCATTGAGGGTCTTCCTCTCTTTAGCTGATCCTCTACTTTACCAATTAAGACACCCTCATCCAGGGACTAGTCCCTCCTGGGAACATGTCCAAAGTATGTGAGACGAAGTCTCACCATCCTTGCTTATAAGAAGCATTCTTGTTTTATTCTTCTAAGACAGGTTTGTTTGTTCTTTTGACAGTATACCATATATTCAATATTCTTTGCCAACACCACAGTTCAAAGATGTCAATTCTTTTTCCATCTTCTTTATTCATCGTCCAGCTTTCACATGCATACGAAGTGATTGAAAACACCATGGCTTGGGTCAGGCGAACCTTAGTCTTCAAGGTGACATCTTTGCTTTTCAACACTTTAAAGAGAACTTTTACTGAAGATCTGCCCAATGCAATGTGTCTTTTGATTTCTTGACCACTGCCTCCATGTGTGTTGATTGTGGATCGAAGCAGAATGAAATACTTGACAACTTCAAACTTTTATCAATTTATCATGACGTTGCTTACTGCTCCAGTTGTGAGGATTTTCGTTCTTTCTGTTGAGGTGTAATCCTTACTGAAAGCTGTGGTCTTTGATCTTCATCAGTAAGAGCTTCAAATCCTCTTCACTTTCAGCAAGCAAGGTTGTGTCATCTGCATAATGCAGGTTGTTACTCAGTCTTCCCCCCATCCTGATGCCATACTTTTCTTCATATACTCCAGCTTTTTGAATTATTTGCTTAGCACACAGATTGAATAAGTATGGCGAAAGGATACAACCCTGACACACAATTTTTCTGACTTTAATCTATTCAGTATTGCCTTGTTCTATTTGAAAGACTGTCTCTTGATCTATGTACAGTTTCCTCTTGAGCACAATTAAGGTTCTGGAATTTCTATTCTTCGCAAAGTTATCCATAATTTGTTATGATCCACACAATTGAATGTCTTTGCATAGTCAATACAACATAGGCAATCATCTTTTTGGTATTCTCAGCTTTCAGCCATGATCCATCTGACCTTAACAATGATATCCCTTGTTCCATGTCCTCTTCTGAATCCGGCTTGAATTTCTGGCAGTTCCCTGTTGATGCACTGATCCAAACGCTTTTGAATGATCATCAGTAAAATTTCACTTGTGTGTAATATTAATGATATTGTTTGATAATTTCTGCATTTGGTTGGATCTTCATTCTTGGGAATAGGCATAAATATGGATCTCTTCCAGTGGAATGGCAACATTTCTTGGCATAGATAAGTGAGCACTTCTAGCGCTGCATGCATTTGTTGAAACATCTCATTTGGTATTCCATCAATTCCTGGAGCCTTGTTTTTCACCAATACCTTCAGTGCAGCTTGGGCCTCCTCCTTCAGTACCATCGGTTCCTGATCATATGCTGCCTCCTGAAATGGTTGAACGCCAACCATTCTTTATGGTATAGTGACTCTGTGTATTCCTTCCATCTTCTTTTGATGCTTCCTGCATTGTTTAGTCTTTTCCCTGGAGAAACCTTCAATATTGCATTTTGAAGCTTGAATTTTCTCTTCTGTTCTTTCAGCTTGAGAAATGCCAAGTGTGTTCTTCCCTTTTGCTTTTCTATCTCCAGGTCTTTGCACATTTCATTATAATACCTTACTTTGTCTTCTCAAGGTGGCCATTGAAATCTTCTGTTCAGCTGTTTTACTTTATCATTTCTCCATTTTCTTTAGATACTCTACATTCAAGACCAACTTTCAGAGTCTCTTCTGACATCCATTTTGATATTTTCTTTGTTGCTTTTTTAATTACTTATTGCTTTATTCATTTATGATGTCCATAATGTTATTCCATAATTTCTCTGGTCTGTGGTCATTACTGTTCAATGTGTCAAATCTGTTCTTCAGATGGTCTCTAAATTCAGGTGGGAGACACTGAAGGTCATACTTTGGCTCTCGTGGACTTGTTCTAATTTTCTTCATTTTTAATTTGAACTTGTATATAAGCAATTGGTGGTCAGTTCTGCATTTGGTCCCTGGCCTTGTTTTAACTGATGATATTGAGCTTTTCCATCATCTAGTCAGTTTACCAAAAAGAATAGGTCTGCATTCAACCATTTCAGGAAGTAGCCAATGATAAAGAACTGATGGTATTGAAGGAAGACGTCCAAACTGCGCTGAAGCCCTAGGCACTGGAATTGATGGAATACCAATTAAGAAGTTTAAACAAAAAGATTCAGAGCTGGAAGCAAACACTTGTTTATGCCTAGAAATTTTAAAGACAACTACCTGGCCAATCAACTGGAAGAGATCCATATTTGTAACCATTCTTAAGAAAGGTGATTCAACAGAATGCAGAAATTGTTGAACATACCATTAATAAAATACAAAAGTAAAATTTGGATGAAGATCTTTCAAAAGTAATTGCAACAGCACATAGAGAACTGCTATAAATTCAAGCGAGATTCAGAAGAGGACTTGGAAAAAAGGATATCATTGCTGATGTTAGATGGATCCTTGCTGAAAGCTGAGAATACCACAAAGATGTTTACCTGTGTTTCGACATGCAAAGGCATTTGACTGTGTGAATCATAACAAATTATGGATAACATAATAAATTATTGGAATTCCAGAACACTTAACTGTGCTCATGAGGAAACTGTACATAGACCAAGAGGCAGTAGTTTGAACAGAACAAGGGGATACTGCGTGGTTCAAAGTGAAGAAATGTGTGAGTCAGGGTTGTATCCTGTCACCATACCTATTCAGTCTGTATGCTGAGCAAATAATCCAAGAAGCTGGACTATATGAAGAACAAAGGAGCATAAGGACAGGAGGAACACTGATTAACAACCTGTGTTATGCAGGTGACACAAAGTTGCTTCCTGAAAGTGAAGAGGACTTGAAGCACTTACTGATGAAGATCAAACACCACAGCCTTCAGTATGGAATACATCTCAACATAAAGAAAACAAAAATCCTCACAAGTGGATCAATAAGCAACATCATGATAAATGGAGAAAATATTGAAAATGTCAAGGATTTCATTTTACTTAAATCCACAATCAATGTCCTTGGAAACAGCAGTCAAGAAATCAAAAGACGCATTGCATTGGGTAAATCTGCTGCAAAAGACCTCTTTAGAGTGTTGAAAAGCAAAGATGCCACCTTGAAGACTAAGGTGTGCCTGAACCAAACCACTGTGTTTTCAGTTGCCTCATATGCATGTGAAAGCCGGACAATGAATAAGGAAAACTGAAGAACTGATGCCTTTGAATTGTGGTGTTGACACAGAATATTGAATATATCATGGACTGTCAAAAGAACGCTCCTTGGAAGCAAAGATGGAGAGACTACGTCTCACATACTTTGGACATGTTATCAGGAGAGATCAGTCTCTGGAGAAAGACATCATGCTTGGTACAGTAGAGGGCTAGCAAAAAGAGGAAGACCTTCAACGAGATGGATTGACACAGGGGCTGCAACAATGGGCTCAAGCATAACAATGATTGTGTGGATGGCGCAGGATCAGGCAGTGTTTCATTCTATTGTACATAGATAGGGTCACTACGAGTCAGAACTGACTCAAGGGCACCTAACAACAACAGTAGCATCCTGATTTCATGTTCAATCAATTTCAGACTGCAGAAGTTAGGAAAAGTCTTCAGTATCTTCATCTTTGGCCTTAGTGGTTGGTTGGTAAATTTGAATAATAGTCATATTAACTGGTCTTCCTTGTAGGTGTATGGATATAAGCCCTGGTTGCACAGTGGTTAGAGTTCACCTGCTGACCAAAAGGTTGGCAGTTCAAATCTACCAGCCCCTCCTTGGAAACTATATGAGGCAGTTTTACTCTCTCCTATAGGGTCACTATGATTTAGAATCGACTCCATGGCAATCTGTTTGACAGCGTTGTACTTCAGGATAGATTTTGAAATGTTGTTCATGATGATGAATGCAAGGCCATTAATCTTCAAGCTGTCATTCTTGGTGGAGTAGACTATATGAATGTCCAACTGAAAATGACCAATACAACTCCATTTCAGCTCACTAATGCCTAAGATATCGATGTTTATGTGTTCCATTTCATTTTTGACAATTTCCAATTTTCCTGGATTCATACTTGGTACATTCCAAATTCCAATTATTGATGGAACTTTGCAGCTGTTTCTCCTTATTTTAGGTCATGCCACATCGGCAGATGAAGGTCCCGAAAGTTGGACTCCATTCATGTCATTAAGGGCTACTCTACTTTCAGGAGGCAGCTTTTCCCCAATGGTATTTTGAGTGTCTTCCAACCGGAGGGGCTCATCTTCTGGGAGTATATCCAACAATATTCTGCTGCTATTCATAAGATTTTCATTGGCTCATTCTTTCCAGAAGTAGACTGCCGGGTCCTTCTTCCTAGTCTCTCTTAGTCTGGAAGCTCAGCTGAAACCTGTTTGCCATGGATGACCTTGCTGGTATTTGAATACCAATGGCATAACTTCCAGCATCACAGCAACGCAGAAGCTCCTACAGTACAACAAACTTTCAGACGTGTGGGGGTTACCTACCATAATTTTGTCTAAATTCATCCTTCAGATTTACAATGTTGAAAATTCTTGATAATGCTTAAAGTTTACCCTAGTAAATGAAAAACATTTTCCTATTTTATGCATAATAATAATAATATACAGGGTGCATTCCTACAATAATTTCTAAGGAAGTCAAATAAATTAGCATTAGCAACGACCTCTGTTACTTTAATGAACTCTCATTTTACAAATAAAGAATTTGGTGGCAAATTAGCTATTTTACTCAAGTTCTAACAGCAAGCCGGGGGTAGAATAAAGATAAAATCTGAGATCTTTCAGGTCTGGCCTTTTGGCTGCAACTTTTAAGCACGAGGGGGTTGCCACTATTAAATTCCCTGAGATTTAACTTCAGTTATATCACCATTTGCCATTTTCTTCTTTTTTGGTAACCGGGAATAAATCCTCTTATAAAAACTCTTCATATGCCTTATTCCTTACATTATAATAGTAACCAAAACCTTAGACGTAAAGACACAAACAAACTAAAACTCAAAAGATGGAAAAGAATATATCAAGCAAACAACACTCAGTAAAGAGCAGAAGTGGAAATATTAATCTCTGACAAAATAGACTTTAAAGTAAAATCTACCACAAAGGATAAGGAAGGACACTATATAATGATTAAAGGGTCAATACCAGGAGGACATAACTATAATAAATATTTACACACCCAACGACAGGGCTCCAAAATACATAAAACAAACTCTAAGAGCATTAAAAAGAGAGAGAGACAGCTCCACCATAGTAGTAGGAGACTTCAACACCCCACTTTCAGTGAAGGACAGAACATCCGGAAAGAAGCTCAATAAAGACACAGAAGAGCTAAATGCTACAATCAACCAACTTGATCTCATAGACATGTACCAAACCCTCCACCCAACAGCACCCCAGTATACTTTCTTTTCCAATGCACATGGAACATTCTCCAGAATAGACCACATATTAGGCCATAAAGCAAGCCTGAACAAAATCCAAAACATCAGAATATTACAAAGCATCTTTTCTAACCATAAAACTATAAAAGTAGAATACAATAACAGAAAAAGCAAGGAAAAAAATCAAACACATGGAAACTGAACAGCACTTTGCTCAAAAACTACTGGGTTGTAGAAGAAATTAAGGATAGAATAAAGAAATTCATAGAATCAAAAGAGAATGAAAATACATCCTTCCAGAACTTTGGGAAACAACAAAAGCAGTGCTCAGAGGTCAGTTTACAGCAATAAATCCACACTTTCAAGAAGAAGAAAGGGCCATAATCAAAACATTCACTCCACAACTCAAACAAGTAGAAAGAGAGCAACAAAAGAAACCCTCTGGCACCAGAAGAAAGGAAATAATAAGACTTAGAGTAGAATTAAATGAAATAGAGAATAGAAAAACAATTGTAAGAGTTAACAAGACCAAAAGCTGGTTCTTTGAAAAGATCCACAAAATTGATAAAACATTGGCCAAACTGACAAAAGAGAAACAGGAGAGGGAACAAGTAACCCTTATAAGAAATGAGAAGGGTGATATCACAACAGAGCCAAATGAAATTAAAAGAATCATAACAAAATACTATGAAAAATTGTACTCTAACAAATTTGAAAACCTAGAGGAAATGGACAAATTTCTAGAAACTCACTACCTACCTAAACTAACACAAACAGAGGTAGAACAACTAAATAAACCCATAACAAAAGAAGAGATTGTAAAGGTAATTAAAAAACAGCCAACAAAAATAAGCCCAGGCCCAGAGGGCTTCCCTGGAGAATTCTACCAAACTTTCAGAGAAAAGTTAACACCACTACTACTAAAGTATTTCAGAACATAGAAAACGATGGAATACTCCCAAACTCATTCTATGAAGCCAGCATAACCCTGATACCAAAACTAGGTAAAGACCCACAAACAAAGACAATTACAGATCAATATCCCTAATGAACAAAGATGCAAAAATAACTCAACAAAATTCTAGCCAATAGAATTCAGCCACATAGAAAAAAAATAAATAATTCACCATGATCAAGTGGGATTTATACCAGGTATGCAGGGATAGTTCAACATTAGAAAAACAGTCAATGTAATCCATCATATAAATAAAACGAAACATAAGAGCCACATGATCTTATCAATTGACGTAGAAAAGGCATTAGACAACGTCCAATGCCTATTCATGAAAAAAACTCTCAACAAAATAGGAATAGAAGGGAAATTCCTCAATATACATAAGGGCATTTATACAAAGCCAATAGCCAACATCATCCTAAATGGAGAGACTTTGAAAACATTCCCTTTGAGAACAGGAACCAGAGAAGGATGCCCTTTATCACCACTCTTATTCAGCATTATGCTGGAGGTCCTAGCCAGAGCAATTAGGCTAGAAAAAGAGATAAAGGGCATCCAGATTAGTAGGGAAGAAGTCAAAGTATCTGTATTTGCAGATGATATGATCTTATACACAGAAAACCCCAAAGAATCCACAAGAAAACTATTGGAACTAATAGAAGATTTCAGCAATGTATCAGGATAGAAGATAAACATATAAAAATCAGTAGCATTCCTCTACACCAATAGAACCCCCAAGAGGAAATCACCAAATCAATACCATTTACAAAAGGCCACAAGAGGATAAATCTAACCTAAGACATAAAAGACCTATACAACGAAAACTATAACACACTACTGCAAGAAACCAAAAGAGACCTGCATAAGTGGAAAAAGATACCTTGCTCATGGATAGGAAGACTCAACATTGTGAAAATGTCAGTTCTACCAAAAGCGATCTACAGATGCAATGCAATCCCAATCCAAATTCCACCGGCATTTTTTAATGAGGTGGACAAAAAAAATCACCAACTTCATAGGGAAAGGGAAGAGGCCCTGGATAAGTAAAGCATTACTGAAGGAAAAAAACAAAGTGGGAGGCCTCACACTACCTGATTTTAGAATCTATTATACTGCCACGGTAGTCAAAACAGCCCAGTACTGGTACAACAACAGATACATAGACCAATGGAACAGAATTGAGAATCCAGACATAAATTCATCCACCTATGAGTAGTTGATATTTGACAAAGGCCCGAAGTCTGTTAATTTGGGATAAGACAGTCTCTTTAACAAATGGTTCTGGCATAACTGGATATCCATCTGCAAAAAAATGAAATAAGACCCATACCTCACACTATGAACAAAAACAAACTCAAAATGGATCAAAGACCTATTTATAAAATCTAAAACTATAAAGATAATGGAAGAAAAAATAGGCACAATGCTAGAAGCCCTAATACAAGGCATAAACAGAATACAAACCATGAGTAACAAGGCACAAGTACCAGAAGAGAGACTAAATAACTGGGAGCCCCTAAAAAATCAAACACTTACGCTCATCAAAAGACTTCATCAAAAGAGTCAAAAGACAACCTACAGACTGGGAAAAAATTTCTGGCTATGACAAACCTGATCGGCATTTAATCTCTAAAATCTACAAGATACTGCAAAACCTCAACAACAAAAAGACAAATCACCCAATTAAAAAATGGCAAAGGATATGATCAGACACTTCACCAAAGAAGGCATTCAGGAGGCTAACAGACACATGAAGAAATGCTCACGATCATAAGCCATTAGAGAAATGCAGATCAAAACTACAATGAGATATCATCTCACACCAATAAGGCTAGCATTAATCCAAAAAACACAAAATAATAAATGTTGGAGAGGTTGTGGAGAGACTGGAACACTTATACACTGTTGGTGGGAATGTAAAATGGTACAACCAGTTTGGAAATCGATTTGGCACTTCCTTAAAAAGTGAGACATAGAAGTACCATATGATCCAGCAGTCCTACTCCTTGGAATATATCCTAGAGAAATAAGAGCTGTCACACAAATAGATATATGCACACCCACATTCATTGCACTACTGGTCATGATAGCAAAAAGAAACAACCTAGGTGCCCATCAACGGAAGAAGGGATAAACAAATCATGGTATTGTCACGTAATGAAATACCATTCAATGATAAAGAACAATGAAGAAGCCGTGAAACATCTTCTAACATGGAGGAATCTGGAGGGCATTATGCTGAATGAATTTAGTCAATCACATAAGGACAAATATTATATAAGACCACTATTATAAGAACTCAAGAAAAGGTTTAAACACAAAAGAAAACATTCTTTGTTGGTTATGAGGGTGGGGAGGTAGGGTGAGGGTTATTCACTAACTAGAAATTAGACAAGAATTATCTTATGTGAAGGGAATGACAGCACACACTACAGGGGAAGTCGGAACAACTGGACTAATACAAAGCTAAGAAACTTCCTGAATATAACCAATCATGTCAAGGGATGCAGTAGCAGGGGTAGGGGGTCTGGGGACCATGTTTTCAGGGGACATCTAGGTCAATTGACATAACAAAGTTTTTTAAGAAAATGCTCTTCATCCCACTTTGGTGAGTGGGGTCTGGGGTCTTAAAAGCTAGTGAGCAGCCATCTAAGATGCATCAATTGGTCCCAAGCCACCTGGAATAAAGGAGAATGAAGAACACCATGGACACAAGGAAAGTATTAGCCCAAGAGCCAGAAAGGGCCACATAAACCAGAGACTTCATCAGCCCAAGAGCAGAAGAATTACTGGTGCGCAGCTACCACAATGACTGCGCTGACAGGGAACACAATAGGGAGTCCCTGATGGAGCAGGAGAAAAGTGAGGTGCAGAACTCCAAATTCTAGTAAAAAGACCAGAATTAATGGTTTAATTGAGGCTGGAGGTACCTTGGAAGATGTGGTCCCCGGGTTCTGCGTTAGCCCAAAACTAAAACCATTCCCTAGGCCAACTCTTCAGACAAAGATTCGACTAGACTATGGGACAGAAAATGATACTCGTGAAGAGTGTGCTTCTTAGCTCAAGTAGATACTCGAGATTAAATAAGCAGCTCTCATCCAGCGGCAAGATGAGAAGGCAGAGAGGGTCAGGAGCTGGCTGAATGGACACAGGAAATCCAGGGTGGAAAGGAAGAATGTGCTATCATAGTACAAGGAGAGCAGGTAGAGTCACAAAAAAGTGTATGTATAAATTTTTGTATGAGATACTAACTTGAGTTGTAAACTTTCATTTAAAGCACAATGATAAAAAAATAAAAAGAATATTGTAATAGTAGATTTGGAATGAGTGCAATAGAATAACTCAGGAAAAGCCAATGGCGAGTTCTTGTGTTTTTTTTTTTTTTCCTTTTAACATTGCCACTAATTTTAGTATCACAGCCACACGTTGAGATATGTTAAAAGTTCTCGGTTCCTGAGAAATGTCACCCTAATAAACAAGCTAACTGCACTTAACATTTTACTCCTATTTGCCTATTTTTTCCTTCTGTTTTTTTTAAGCTGTTACTTTAAATATCTTTGTGTGTGTGACTATGACGCAGAGACACACACACAGAGAATGTTATTCATTACTTTTTTTTTTTTTCCCGAATTAAACATCTATCTTAATGATGTGACTTCACAATGATTTATAGTACTTTCTCTCTAGCAACCTACTTGCTACTTCTCTTCTTCCATCATTTTCCCGAGGAGACCTAACACCCTCACAGATAAACTTCTAGGGAGAGGCCACCTCCAGAAGAAACCTTCTTTTTAAAAATTAAATGATAAATTAAACTCTTTAACACAGCTTGATTGCTAGTAGCGGTGAGCCAAGTTTCAGCTGAATTAATTACCATGTGCATTTCAGAATAGAAAGACATTTTTAATCAATGTATTCCTCTTTAATTCTTGGGTATTACCACCTGGTTTTATATAGAGGAAGGGAGAGAGTTGAGAAAATGACAAAAAAAATTTTAAAGAAAATTACAATCTTCAATAGCTACTAAGAAATCAATATTCCACACATTCCACTTATAAAATCAGAATTCATGCATATGAGTAAATAAAGCATTTTGGATTTGTATATTATTTCATAAATTTGGTGAAATATTTATTCAATTTCAAATCATATATGGTATGACTTTTCTGATAAACATACTTCCATTATTATTAGTTACATGAATATAAATAAATCAATATATAATTTCTGATTTTATTGTTTTTTTAACCTAGGAAATATGTTCAATAAAAATAAATAAATAAAAAGTATTTATAAGTATTTCATAATGTAGTGAAAACTCTATTATTAAGCATGAGGGGGAATACATATTGGAGTAGAATAAAATGAATTACAGAGAACATGTAGTTTATTGAAATATGAGAAATCTGTGAGACCAGCAACTATACCTATCTTATTTCCTATGGCATTTTATCAATGCCTTGTATATAATAGATGATCAATACTTACAAAAAATTGAATTAATTTCTTATGATAAATGCAAAGAACAGAAGCTAAATTATGTAATTTCTTCAGTAATTATAGAGTTAAAATTAGACTCATTTTCTATTTCAACTGAGGTATGGAGATCATTCTTACCAAATTTCAAAGTCAGTTGTAGACAATCACGTTGGAGCATGTGCAAAGTAGTATTTACTCAAAAATCATACATGCAACTCATGAGTTTTGTCACCTAAACTGAGGTTAAAAAAGGATTAGAAAAGACTCAGGAAAAAATGGAAGCTCTTTTATGGGTAATTCTTTTTTGGAGAGAGCTCTGTTGTATGACCTGTCAAGTGTAATCTCTACTGATGAACCATAGTATGAAGGAATGATGTTATTTATCCATTCTTCACCTTAAGCCAAAAATATAAAGCTGGAAAATGGGCTACTTGTAGAAATTAATGAGTTCTTTTTAATAGTAGGGGATGTAGATGGAGAAGGGAGTTTAACTAGCTTGTGTGCGACTCTTGTCTAGAAAAGTTAAAGAGTTAAAAAAAGATGATTGTGTTGAATATCTGGCATTCCTCAAGTGTCTTAGCTTAAAGATGTGTGAGATTACCCCATGAGTTAAACGTGGACTACAAGGACTGAGGGGCAATAGAAGTACAGCAAAGAGTCTGTCTGGAAGGTACCCTCTGAAAACCAGGTGCCGACAAGGAAAACGGATGTCAATACTGTTACCATCTAGGGGAGAGTGGAATATGTTTGCCAATAAAACATCAGGTTAGAGAATTCTAAAAATAGGAATGATCTAGGACACACAAACACACACAAAGCCCATGAGAGAAAGCCAGTTTTAAATGTCAAAATTGAAAGCTGTGTGTGAGGACATTTCATGACAGTACCAGCAAGCTATAAATTTCTCGATTCTCTTTCTCATCCTCCTTCCCACTTCTTACTTTAAGCCTAAAGTGGTCACTATCATTGATAGTAAAGCAGAGAAGGTGTGCAGAATAAAAGCATTGATGAAAAGGTAGAGAAGAAGTGAAGATGTAAGACTGGGAATGAGAACTGAAGAACCATAGCTGCCTTCATGCCAGCTATAGACTTCTTGCCTAATGCAAGGTCCAGTTGGAGAAGGGGGAAGTCATGTGAATAACATTGGAAATTTTGGGTATTTTTCAGGAAAACTGGATATTCTAAGTACAGTATTAAGTCTTTTCTTTTTTTTCTGTGTAAAATCACCATAGAAGTTGCATTAGGTAAGAATGAAGGGAAAAATCATGGGGTAACCCATGTTGTTATCCATGGACAGTGAAAGAACTAACTCCACTGAGAAAAGCATAACGGGACAGTGAGAGACAAGGTAGAGATATGGAAACTTAGCCTCAGAGAGATTAAATATCATGCTAAATGCTAGTCTAATTATAAGGTAAATGTTCTGGGTCTTAAACCCAGATCTTTTGCCTTCAAAAGCCAGTATTTAAAGTAAATAAGTTAGTTAATTTCATTTTAATAATTAACGCATGCATCAAAAGGACAGTTTTAAAAGTAAAACAAAGTCATTATCCCTCTGTTATTACTGTTGTTGGTTGCCATCGAGGTGATTCTGACTTATAGTGACCCCATGTACAACAGAATGAATTGTTGCCCAGTACTGTGCCAGCTTCACCTTCCTGAGTATAATCCGGTAATACAACCACTTACTTACCCACCTCCATACCAAAATTTTTGCCAGGTTTTTGTTTTTATGTGTCATTGAAGAGAGAACGTAGACTAATATAGGGTCGCCATGAGTCAGAATTGACTCCACAGCAATAGGTTTGAGTTTTGCAATATAGGGATATAATTTTTAAAATTATTTTTATATGATATCTAGCTCAATTGGCATAACACAGTTTATAAAGACAATGTTCTACATTCTACCCTGGTGAGTAGTGTCTGGGGTCTTAAAAGCCTGTGAGCTGCCACCTAAGATGCTCCACTGGTCTCACCCCTTCGGGAGCAAGGGAGAATGAAAAGAACAGGTTACGAGGAAAAGGTTCGTCCAAAGGACTAATAGACCACAGCTACCAAGGCCTCGACCAGACTGAGTCTAATACAGCTAGATGGTGCTAGGCTACCACCACTGACTGCTCTGACCAGGATCACAACAGGATTCTGGACAGAGCTGGAGTAGGATGTAGAACAAAATTCTAACACACACAAAGACTAGATTTACTGGCCTGAAAGAAACTGGAGAAACCTGGAGCGTATGGCCCCCAGATACCCTTTTAGCTAAGTGGTGAAGTCACTTCTGAGGTTCACCATTCAGCCAGAGATTGGGCAGCCCCATAAAACAAAATGGGACTAATGAGGCACAGCAGTCCAGGGACAAGGACTAGAAAGCAGAAGGGTACAGAAGAGCTGGTGATAGGGAACCCAAGGTTGAGTAAAGACAGTGTTGACATGTAGTGGGTTTGTTAACCATTGTCAAAGGGCAGCATGTGTACTAACTGTTTAATAAGAAACTATTTTGTTCTGTAAACCTTCATCTAAAGTGAGAATAGCAGCACAACTGGGAGAACGTAATCGATGTCACTGAACTGTGCATGTAGAAATTTTTGAAATGGTGTATATTTGGCCATGTATATTTTCACCAAAAAAAAAAGGTCAAGAAGGGAGAGGGTTGACCCGTGGTGGGGTTGTTAACCAGTCTCATAAAGCAATACGTGTACTGACTGTTTAATGAGAAACTATTTGTTCCGTAAACTTTCACCTAAAGTACAATAAAAAAAAAATTCCTTCTAGTAAAAAAAATATATATTTATATGAATGCACTGAATACACTCAGTCCCTTGCCTACTTCTTTTCACATAACCAAATATTAATATACATATACATACACAAACATATAAATTTATCATAATACATATAATAAATATATACTTGAAATATGTATATATATATCTCCATGGAGCAATGGTGGTGCAGTGGTTAAGAACTCAGCTCTGAACCAAAAGGTCGACAGTTTGAATTCACCAGCCACTCCTTGGAAACCCTATGGGGAAGTTCTACCCTGTCCTATAAGGTCAGCTATGAGTCGGAATTGAGTAGACGGCAACATGTTTTTGGGGGTTTTATATATATCCACTACTCATCTGTTAGTTTTTCACACTATGGTGGCTTGCATGTTGCTGTGATGCTGGAAGCTGTGCCACCAGTATGTCAAATACCAGCAGGGTCACCGGGATGGAGAGATTTAAGAGGAGATTTTAGACTAAGAAAGGCTAGGAAGAAGGACCTGGCAATCTACTTCTAAAAATATTGGCCAATGAAAGCTTTATGAGTAGCAGGAGAACATTGTCTGGTACAGTGCTGGAAGCTGAGCCCCTCAGGTTGGTAAGCACTCAAAATATCAGCAGGGAAGAGCTGCCTCCTCAAAGCAGAGTCGACTTTAATGATGTGGATGGAGTAAAGCTTTCAGGACCTTCATTTGCTGATGTGGCATGACTCAAAATGAAAAGATACAGCTGCAAAAATCCATTAATAATCTGAACATGGATTGTACAAAGGAAAATTGAAAGTTGCCAAAAATTAAATAGAACACTTGAAGATAGATATCCTAGGCATTAGTGAGCTGAAATGGACTGGTACTGGCCATTTTGAATTGGACAATGATATGGTCTACTATGCTGGGAAAGACAAATTTATGAGGAATGGGGTCACATACATTGTCAAAAAGAACATTTCAAGATCTATCCTGAAGCTCAAGATTTATACTGAAGTACAACCCTGTCAGTGATGGGATAATATCTATACTCCTACAAGAAAGACTTGTTATGTTGACTATTATTCAAATTTATGCACCAACTGCTAATGCCAATGATGAAAAAATTGAAGATTTTTACTGACTTCTGCAGTCTGCAACTGATTAAACATGCATTCAAGATGCACTGACAATTACTGGTAATTGAAACGCAAGAGTAGGAAACAAAGAAGGATTGGTAGTTAGAACATAATATGGCCTTGCTGATGGAAACCACTCCACAGATCTCATGATAGAATTTTGCATGACCAGCATCTTATTCATTGCAAATATCATTTTTCAACAACATAAATAGTGAATATACACGTGGACCTCACTGGATGAAATGCACAGGAATCAAATCAACTACAGCTGTGGAAAGATAGGATGAACAAACTCAATATCATCAGTTAGAACAAGGCCAGGAGCTGACTATGGAACAGACCATCAATTGTTTCTATGCAACTTCAAGTTAAAGTTTAAGAAAATTACCACAAGTCCATAAGAACCAAAGTATGACCTTGAAAATATCCCACCTGAACTTAGAGACCACCTCAAGAACAGATTTGATACATAGAAAACTAATGACTGAAGGCCAGATGAGTTGTGGGATGACATGAAGAACATCATACATGAAGAAAGCAAAAAGACATTAAAAATACAGGAAAGAAAGAAAAGACCAAAATGATTATCAGAAGAGGCTTTGAAACTTGTTTTTGAACATAGTTAAAGTGAAAGAAAGAAATGATCAAGTAAAAGAGCTGAAAAGAAGATTTAAAGGGCAACTCAAGAAGATAAAGTATGCTAATGAAATGTGCAAAGACCTGGAGTTACAAAACCAAAAAGGGAAGAACACGCACAGAATTTCTCAAGCTGAAAGAACTGAAGAAAAAAAAATTAAGCCTCTAGTTACAATATTGAAGAATTCTAGGGGCAAGATACTGAATGACACAGGAAGCATCAAAAGAAGATGGAAGGAATACACTGAGTCCACCATTTCAGGATGTACCATATGATCAAAAATCAGTGGTACTCAGGAAGAGGCCAAACTGCACTGAAGGTATAGGTGAAAGGCAAGTCTCCAAGAATTGACAATACAAACTGAGATGTTTTGATGAATGGATGAAAGGCTGGAATTGCTCATTCATATATGTTAAGAAATTTGGATAAAGCTATGTGGACAACTAACCGGTAAAGATCCATGTTTGTGCCCATTCCAAAGAAAGGTGATCCAACAGAATGCAGAAATTATAGAACAGTATCATTAATATCACAAAAAAGTAAAGTATTGCAAAGAAAATTCAAAAAACGTTGCAGCAGTACATGGACAGTGAACTGCCAGAAATTCAAGCCAGATTCAGAAGAACACACAGAACAAGGGATCTCATTGCTAATGTCCAACGGATCTTGGCTGAAAGCAGAGAATACCAGAAAGATGTTTCCCTGTGTTTTATTGACTATGCAAAGGCATTTGACTGTGGTCATTAAAAACTATGGATAACATTACAAAGAATGGAAATTCCAGAACACTTAATTGTACTCATGCAGAACTGGCACCTACACCGGGAGGCAATCATTGGAACAGAACAAGGGTATACTACCTGGTTGAAATTAGGAAAGTTGTGCATCAGGGTTGTATCCTTTCACCATACTTATTCAATCTGTATGCTCAGCAGATAATTCAAGAAGTCAGACTGTACGAAGGACAACGAGCCACCAGGATTGGAGGAAGATTCATTAACAACCTGTGATACGCAGATGACACAACCTTGCTTTCTGAAAGACAAGAGGACTTGAAGTACTTACTGATGAATATCAAAGACTACAGCATTCTGTATGGATTACACCTCAAAAAAGAGAAAACAAAAATCCTCACACCTGGACCCATAAGCAACGCCATGATAAATGGAGAAAATATTGACTTTGTCAAGAATTTCATTTTAGAGAAATAGAAGGACTTCAGGGCAACATAGCACTATATGCAAAAGCACAACACTGTCCCTACATAGCAAAGATCCAAAAAACTAAGCGAAACAGAGAAAACGGCAATACTGAAGCCCTAGGCATCAAATGAAGAGATAAAGAACTCAGCCAAGCACCGAATGGAATAAGAAACTGACCAAGAACAGAGAGCGAGGAGAAATACATGCAGAGGTCCCCTATCAGCTAACGCAGCACGGATCCGCCATCTCAGACTCCTATCAGAGATAAATGAACAGGGCGTATGAGAAAGCAGCTTCATGGAAATTCTAGCAGGAGACAGAACAACCGGTAACCAGCAATATATGCTTTCCCAGCCCCCACACTTCTTCACCCCTACTTGGCCTCCTCTGCTTCCTGCGGCCAGTGTCTTGGTTGGGAAGCACCACCTTCATCCTGGTGTCGCTTGAGTTCCATCTGCCCGCACTGGCCGTCTCCCTAACTACCATTTATTGGCTGCTGGTGTTGCTTATTTCCACTTCTTTAGATTTCTTCCTTACTTCCCACCACCTCCCCCTCCTTTCTCTCAAATACCTGGCTCTGTGTGCCATCTTTGCTTCTTCCTGAAAAGCTGTGAAACATCTCTTAAACGTGAAAATGTTTCCTGGCCTGTGCTGTCACACTGGTGGGATCCTGGGGCTATTTTGTTTGTTTTAAATTGTTAATTTGTTGGTTTTATTTTGCTTTCCTCAAATTGGGAACCTGTTCTAGCAGGGCAGTACTGTGCGGTTTGGGACCTGCCCCCTCAGTTTGCACAGACACGCAGAGGGAACCCCAAAGGCTTCTTTCTTGTTTTTTTTTTTTTTTTTTTTTTTGGAGGGGGGCTTTTTTTTCTTTCTGTTTTTCTTGTTCTTTTTTTTATTATTTTGTTTTGTTTTCTTTACCTTCTTTTTCCCTTTAGGTCTTTCTTCATTACTCAGTTTCTCAGCTCTCTGTACTTTCCTTCTCTTCCTGTCCCCTGAATACCTGGCACTAAGTGAAACCTCTACCCCTTCTAGCCAGGCTGTACTTCACGGCCTAGAAGCAACTTCCCCAGAACTCACAGCTGCACCAGAGGGATCCCTGGGAGCTTTTCTTTTCTTCTTTCTTTCTAATTTTTATTTATTCATTTTTTTCTTTTCTTCTTCTCCTTTTTGTTTTTCTCCATTTCATAGTCTCTCATCTCTTCAATCCAATGGCAAGCTCCTCTAGTACTCTTTTTTGTTTGTATGTTTTTGGCTCCCATTCCTCTCTCTTCCCTCCCATACCCACCTTAGGTCCGCACATCACAGTCTCCCCCCTCCATCGTGCCTACCTGCACTGTGCGCTGAACATCACACCACCAAGCAGCCCAGGCACAGCCTACTGGAACCTGCATTGCACTGATTACTGGCTCACCCTGCTGGCCTTAGTAAGTAACACAAACAATCCATCCTAGCAGCTCCTCTTCAGCTAGACCAGCCCTGCTGTACCATATCTGAGTGACTGACCCTTCAAATTGGAGAAGGAGGTGAAAAGTATCATGTCCAAAGATGAACAAACAACCAAGAACACATAGCCAACCTGCTCAGCCATAGCCAAATAAAACAAAAAATCTACAATCAATAAATGAGGACAGTAAGTACCAAATGCCCCAAAGACAGCAGACAATATCAAAACATTTACAAAAACAGGACAGGATGGTTCCACTAGGCATCCAAAAAAAGACACCAGATGACTTTCCAGTAGAAGAAAAGGGACAAGAACTACCTGATAGGGAAGTCAAATCTCTAATATTCAGAGATATCCAAGAGTTGAAGCAAACAGCAGACGAAAATGAGGAAAAAATACGCAAACTCATGGAAAAGACAGACAAATTCATGGAAAATACAGCCAAAAAACTGGAATAATTCAGGAAAATAATGCAGGAACAAAATGTCAAAAGAAATTCACAATTAGAAATCATACAAAAACACCAGTTAGAAATCCAAAATATAAACAACAAGATTTCAGAAATGGACAGTGTCATACAAGGGCTGAGGAGCAGGTTTGAAACGGACAAAGACAGGATCAGCAAAATTGAAGACAGACACTTGGATAAAACTCTGAGGAAAACTCAGAAAAAAGAACAAAGAAAAATGAAGAGACCCTGAGAGTTATGTGGGATACAATCAAAAGCAAAAATTTTTGAGTGATAGGAGTTCCAGAACAGGGGGAGAAAACAGAAGACACCAAGAGGATCCCTGAAGAACTGCTGACACAAAACTTCCCAAATATCATGAAAGATTAAAGCTGGTCATGAAGCACAACGAACCCTATATAGGATAGACCACAAAAGAAAATCACCAAGTCATATCATAACCACATTCACCAAAACCAAAGACAAACAAAGAATCCTGAGAGCAGCTCAAGAAAAACAAAAAGTCACATACAGTGGAGAAACAATAAGACTAAACTCAGATTATTCAGCAGAAACCATGCAGGAAGGAAGGCAATGGCTTGACATATATAATCTGTTGAAAGAAAAAAAATGCCAGCCAAGAATAATATATCCTGCAAAACTCTTGTTCAAATACGATAATGAAATTAGGTCATTTCCAGATAAACAAACATTAAGGGACTATGTAAAAACCAAACCAAACTTACAAGACTTATTAAAGGGAGTCCTTCAATCTGAGAACAAACAACATTAGACCACAGGCTCAATCTAGGATGCAGGATCATACCAGCCAGATACCAACCTAGGAAATGAACTCTCAAGAACTATCTGAAACTAAAAGAATTACAACAGGGAATCAGAGCAATTAATCCGTAAATGACAACAACATCAGAACAATAAAAGAGGGAATAAATGGTGTAGGTATAGAAACTTCTAACAGAGAGGAAGGCAAGGTGATACCAAGTAATAATAGACTGCTTCAAACTTAGAAAGGTAAGGGTAAATTTCATGGTAACCACAAAGAAAGTTAACAAACCGATTCATCAAAACAAAGAGGAAAAACATAAATTCTCAGTAAAAACAAAACATACAAAAATTTAAAAAATGAAAAAAACCACAAACAAAGAAATTTAGCACAGGATAGTAAGAGGAACAAAGAAAAGTCAGCACCACAAAAAAAAAAAAAAAAATTCACGAATCAAAAACACTGGAAATAAGAAATGTTGGAGACGCTGCAGGGAGATTGGAACTCTTATGCACTGCTGGTGGGAATGCATAATGATACAACCATTTTAGAAAATGATATGGTACTTCCTTAGAAAGCTAGAAATAGAAATACCAGACAATGCAGCAATCTCAGTCCTAGGAATATATCCTAGAGAAATAAGAGCCATTACACGAATAGACATATGCACACCCATGTTCATTTCAGCATCGTTCACAACAGCAAAAAGATGGAAACAACCTAGATGCCCATCAACAGATGAATGGATAAACAAACTATGATACCTAAACACAATGGAGTATTATGCAACGATAAAGAACAATGATGAATCTGTGAAGCATCTCATAACATGGATGAAACTGCAGAATATTATGCTGAGTCAAATTAGTCAATCACAAAAGGACAAATATTGTACGAGAACTCTATTGTAAAAACGCATGAAAAAGTTTACAAACAAAAACTAACAATCTTTGCTGGTTACCAGGGATGGGAGGGGTGAGGGGGAAACACTAAATAGACAATAGATAAGTGGTAACTTTGGTGAAGGGTAAGACAGTACACAATACTGAAGAAGCCAGCAGAAATTGTACAAGAAGAGGTCATGGAAGCTCCATAGACACTTCCAAACTCCCTAAGGGACTGAATTGCTAGGCAGAAGGATGTGGTTGCCATGGTCTCAGGGAACATCTAGCTCAATTGGCATAGCACAGTTTACGAAGACAATATTATGCATTCTACCTTGGTAAGTAGCGTCTGGGGTCTTAAAACCCTGTGAGCAGCCATCTAAGATACTCCACTGGTCTCATGTCTTCGGGAGCAAGGGAGAATGAAGAGAACAGGTTACGAGGAAAAGATTAGTCCAAAGGACTAATAGACCACAGCTACCAAGGCCTCCACCGGACTGAGTCCAGTACAGCTAGATGGTGCTAGGCTACCACCACTGACTGCTCTGACCAGGATCACAACAGGATTCTGGACAGAGCTGGAGTAGGATGTAGAACAAAATTCTAACACACAGAAAAAAGACCAGATTTACTGGCCTGAAAGAAACTGGAGAAACCCGGAGAGCATGGCCCCCAGATACCCTTTTAGCTCAGTGGTGAAGTCACTTCTGAGGTTCACCGTTCAGCGGAGTACTGGGCAGCCCATTAAACAAAATAGGACTAATGAGGCACAGCAGTCCAGGGACAAGGACTAGAAGGCAGAAGGGTACAGGAAAGCTGGTGACAGGGAACCGAATGTTGAGTAAAGACAGTGTTGACATGTAGTGGGATTGTTAACCATTATCATAGGGCCATATGTGTGCTAACTGTTTAATGAGAAACTATTTTGTTCTGTAAACCTTCATCTAAAGTACAAAAAAAGAATTATTGGGAGTTTCGGCAAAATGGCGCTCTAGGCAGAAGCACCACGCCATCCCTCCACAGCAAAGATCCGAAAAACTAAGCCTAACAGCGAATACAACAATCCTGAAACCCTAAAACATCAAATGAAGAGATAAAGAACTCAGCCAAGCACCAAATGGAGTAAGAAAACTGACAGAGAACGGAGAGCAAGGAGAGATTCATGCAGAGGTCGCCTACCAGCTAACACAGCGCGGATCCACCATCTTGGACTCCTAATGGAGACCAGCAAACAGGGGGTATGAGAAAGCAGCCTCACGGAGCATCCAACTGGAGACAAAACAACTAGTAATTTGTGGTGTGCCCCACCCCCCACCCTTCTTTACCCTGGCTCAGCCTCCTCTGCTTCCCTCGGCCACGGTCTCTTGACCGGGAAGTGCCGGCTGCTTGGATTCCACACACCGGAGCGGGCAGCTCTCTGACTGCCATTTGTTGGCTACTGGTGTTGCTTTTTTCCACTTCTTTTGATTTCTTCCTCGACTCTCGCCACCTCCCCCTGCTTTCGCTCGAGTGCCATCTTTGCTTCTTCCTGAGGGGCTACAGAGCGCCATGAATTTGTGATATACGCTTTCCCACTCCCTACCCTTCTTCACACCCACTTGGCCCCCTCCGCTTTCCTCGGACACAGTCTGTTGTCCAGAAACATCAGCCCGCACTAGCTGGCTCTCTGAGTGCCATTTGTCGGCTGCTAGTGTTGCTTTTTTGTTTTTTCTGCTTCTTTTGATTTCCTGCTTGCCTCTTGCCACCTCCCCCTCCTTTCACTCGAGTGCCTGTCTCCTCCGTGCGTCATCTTTGCTTCTTCCTGAGGGGCTGCAGACCTCTATTCGAGTGTGGAGCTGCTTCCTGGTCTGGACTACTGTGCTGGTAGGATCCCGGGGCTTTTGTTCGTTTGTTTGTTTTGAATTGTTTGTTTATTTTCTTTTCCTTTTCTTGAGTTGGAAACCCTTTCTAGCCAGGAGGAGCTGCATGGCAAGGAGACTCCCCTTCAGCTTCCCCAGAGGTGCAGAGGGATCCCTGAGAGCATTTTTTTCATTGGTTATTTTTTTAACTGTTTTCTTGGGGGCCTTTCTTCTGCTTTTCTACTTTTTTAATTTGTTTTGTTTTCTTTTCCCTCTGTTTCCCTTTTTGTCTTTCTTCATTGCTCAGTTTCTCATCTCTATATATCTTCCTTCTCTTTCTGTTCCCTGAATACCTGGCATTCTATACCTCTACGCCTTGTAGCCAGGCTCTACTGCAACACCTGAGAGCAACTTCCCAGACCTCATAGCTGCACCGGTGGGATCCCTGGGAACTTTGTGGTTCTTTAACTTTTCTGATTCTGATTTACTCATTCTTTTCTTCCTGTTCCCCTTTCTGTTTTTCTCCATTTCATAGTCTCTCATCTCTCCACTGCAACAGCAAGCTCCCCTAGAATTCTTTTTGTTTGTTTGTATGTTTTTGGCTCCTGTTCCTCTTTCATCTCTCCCACATCCATCTTAGCTCCACACATAACAATCTCCCCGCTACATCCAGCCTACCAGCACTGTGTGCTTGACATCACACCACCAAGCAGCACAGGCATGGCATACTGGAACCTGCCCTACACTGATTACCGACCCGCTCTGGTGGCTGTAGTAAGTGTCATAAACAACCTGTCCCAGTAACTCCTCTTCAGCTAGACCTACCCTGCCGTACCATATCTGAGTGACTGACACTGCCAGTTGGAGAAGGAGGTGAAAGTATTGAGCACACAGATGAGCAAACAACAAAAAACACACAGTCTGCCTCAGACATAGTCAAATTTGTTTAAAAAAAGGGATGAAACAAACAAATCTACAATCAATAAATGAGAAAAACAACTACTGAATGCCCCCAAAACAGCAGATAATATCAAAACATTTACAAAAACAGGGCAGTATGGTTCTAGTAGGAGTCCAAAATACAACACCAAGTGACTCTACAGTGGAAGAAAATACACTAGAACTACCTGATAAGAAATTCAAATCTCTAATACTCAGAATTCTCCAAAAACTGAGGGAAAAATCTGACAAACATGAGGAAAAAATAGACAAATTCATGTTAAATACAGACAAAAAATAGGAAGAATTCAGGAAGATAATGCAGGAACAAAATGCCAAAATAAATTCACATCTAGAAATTATACAAAGACAACAATTAGAAATCCAAAAGATAAACAACAAGATTTCAGAAATGGACTGTGTCATAGAAGGGCTGAGAAACAGATTTGAAATGGTTGAAGACAGGATCAGTGGAACTGAAGACAAACACTTGGATACAACTCTGTTTCAGGAAAACTCAGAAAAAAAGAACAAAGAAAAATCAAGAGACACTGACAGTTATGTGGGACACAATCAAAAGCAAAAATTTAAGAGTGATTGGAATTCCAGAACAGGGGGAGAAAACACAGAGAGGATCATTGAGGAGCTGCTGACAGAAAACTTCCCCAATATCATGAAAGATGAAAAGCTGGCCATCCAAGAGCCCAACGAACCCCATATAGAAGAGACTCCAAAAGAAAATCACCAAGGCATATCATATTCACGCTCGCCAAAACCAAAGACAAAGAATCCTGAGAGCAGCTCCTGAAAAACAAGAAGTCACATACAGAGGAGAAACAATAAGACTAAGCTCAGATTATTAAGCAGAAACCATGCAGGCAAGAAGGCAATGGGATGACATATATAGAATCTTGAAAGAAAAAAATTGCCAGCCAAGAATAAAAAATCCTGCAAAACTCTCGTTCAGATTTGAGGGTGAAATTATGTCATTTCCAGATAAACAGAAATTAAGGGAATATTTAAAAGTCAAACCAAACTTACAAGAATTATTAAATGGAGTTCTTCGATCTGAAGACAAACAGTTTAAGCTCACATGAAGAAGCTAGGATACAGGATCATACCAGCGAGATACCAATCTGGGAAATGAACTCTCGAGGACTATCCAAAAACAACAGAAATGCAACAGGGAATCAGAGCAGTTAATCAATAAATGATAACAACATCAAAACAATAAGAGAAGGAATAAATGGCATAGGTATAGAACCATCTTATGGAGAGAAGGCAAGGCGATACCAAGTAATGTTAGACTGCTTCAAACTTAGAAAGTTAAGGATAAAATTCATGGTAACCACAAAGAAAGTTAACAAACATACCCATAAAAATAAAGAGGAAAAACTTCAAGTCTCAGCAAAAACAAAACTTACAAAAACAAATGAAATGAAATAAGAATCCACAAATAGAAGTAACTCAGCACAAGAGGGTAAGAAGAACAAAGAAAACTTCACCACCACAAAAAAAAAAGCACTACAAAATGACAGCAACAAACTCACTTCGATCAATAATTACACTGAATGTAAATGGACTCAATGCACCCATAAAGAGACCGTGTCATAGAAGAGCTGAGAACCCAGATGTAACCCAGAATGATTGAGAAAACAGGATCCATCAATATGCTGTCTACAAGAGACACACCTTAGAAACAAAGATGTGAATTTATTAAAAGTCAAAGGTTGGAAAAAAATATATCAAGCTAACAACTACCAAAAAAGAGCAGGAGTGGCAATTCTAATCTCAGAGAAAATAGACTTTAAAACAAAATCTACCATAAAAGACAAAGAAGGACACTATATAAGGATTCAGGCAACAATCCAACATGAAGACATAACCATAATAAACATTAACGCACCCAATGACAGGGCTCCAAAATACATAAAACAAACTCTAACAACACTGAAAAGAGAAATTGACAGTTCCACAATAATAGTAGGAGACTTCAACACATCACTCTCAGCAAAGCACAGAACAACTAAGCAGAAACTCAACAAATGTACACAAGACCTAAAGGGCACAATCAGCGAACTTAACCTCATAGACACATACAGAATGCTCCATCCAACCCCTGCAAAGTACACATTATTTTCCAATGCACATGGAAAGTTCTCCAGAATAGACCACATCTTAAGCCACAGAGCAATCCTCAACAAGATCCAAAACGTTGAGATATTTCAAAGTATCTTCTCTGACCACAATGCCATCAAGGTAGAAATTAACAATAGAAAGAGCAAGGAAAAAAAAAATCAATTACATGGAAACTGAATAATACCCTGCTAACACATTACTGGGAAATAGAAGAAATCAGAGATGGAATCAAAAAATTCCTAGAATCAAATGAGAATGAAAACACATCATACCAAAACCTTTGGGACACAGCAAAGGCAATCCTCAGAGGACAATTTATAGCAATAGATGCACATATCAAAAAAGAAGAAAGGGACAAAATCAAAACATTAACTACAGAACTCAAACAAATAGAAAGAGAGCAGCAAAAAAAGCCCACAACCACTGGAAGGAAGAAAATAATAAAGATCAGAGCAGAAATCAATGAAATAGAGAACAGAAAAACAATAGAAAGAATCAACAAAACCAAAAGTTGATTCTTGGAAAGAATCAACAAAATCGACAAACCACTGGCCAGACTGACAAAAGAAAAATAAGAGAGGACACAAATAACCCAAATAAGAAATGAAATGGGGGACATTACAACAGACCCAACTGAAATAAAAAGGATTATAACAGAATATTATGAAAAACTATATTCCAACAAATTTGAAAACCTAGAGGAAATGGATAAATTTCTAGAAACTCACGGCCTATCCAAACTACAACAAAATGATGTTGAAAATCTGAACAAACACATAACAAGAGAAAAGACTGAAAAGGTAATAAAAAAAACTCTCAACCAAAAAAAGCCCTGGCCCAGATCGCTTCACTGGAGAATTCTACAAAACATTTACAGAAGAGCTTGTACCAGTACTACTCAAGCTATTTCAGAGCATAGAAGAGGAAGCAACACTTCCAAACTCATTCTATGAAGCCAGCATAACACTGATACCAAAACCAGGCAAAGATGCCACAAAAAAAGAAAATTACAGACCAATCTCTCATGAATATAGATGTAAAAATTCTGAACAAAATTCTAGCCAATAGAATTCAGCGAAATATGAAAAAAATAATATACCATGACCAGGTAGGATTCATACCAGGTATGCAAGTATGTTTCAACATTAGAAAATCAATCAACGTAATCCACCACATAAATAAAAGGAAAGAAAAGAATCACATGATCATCTCAATTGACGCAGAAAACACATTTGACAAAGTCCAACACCCATTTCTGATAACAACTCTCAATAAAATAGGTATAGAAGGGAAATTTCTCGACATAATAAAGGGCATCTAGGTAAAACCAAGGGCCAACGTCGTTCTTAATGGAGAGAGGCTGAAAACATTCCTCTTGAAAACAGGAACAAGACAAGGATGCCCTTTATCACCACTGCTATTTAACACTGTACTGGAAGTTCTAGCTCTAGCAATAAGGTGAGAAAAATAAATAAAGGGCTTCAAACTGGTAATGAAGAAGTTAAACTGTCCCTGTTTGCAGATGATATGATGCTATACATAGAAAACCATAAAGACTCCATGAGAATTCTACTGGAACTAATAGAAAGATTCAGCAGAGTAGCAGGATACAAGATACACATTCAAAAATCAGTTGGATTCCTATACACCAGTAAGGACAATGATGAAAAGGAAATCAAGAAAACAATACCATTTTCAATAGCCCCTAAAAAGATAAAATACTTACGAATAAATTGGACTAGGGATGTAAAAGACCTATACAAAGAAAACTACAAAACACTACTGCATGAAACCCAAAGGGTTCTACATAAATGGAAAAACATAGCATGCTCATGGATAGGCAGACTCAACATTGTGAAAATGTCAGTTCTAAACAAAGCAGTTTACAAATACAACGCAATCCCAACCCAAATACCAACAACATTCTTCAAACAGATGGAAAAACTAATTATTAACTTTATATGGAAAGGGGAAAAGCCCCAAATCAGTAAGGCACTACTGAAGAAGAAGAAGAAAGTTGTAGGACTCACACTACCTGACTTCAGAACCTACTATACAGCTACGGTAGTCAAAACAGCCTGGTACTGGTACAACGATAGATACATTGACCAATGGAACAGAATTGAGAACCCAGATGTAAATCCATCCACCTACGGTCACCTGATCTTCGACAAGGGCCCAAAGTCCATCAAATGGGGAAAAGACAGTCTTTCTAACAAATGGTGCTGGCAAAACTGGATATCCATCTGCAAAAAATAAAACAGGACCCATACCTCACACCGTATACAAAAACTACTTCAAAATGGATCAAAGACCTGAATTTAAAGCGTAAAACTATAAATTTCATAGAAGAAAAAATAGGACCAACACTTCAGGCCTTAATACATGGCATTAACAGGATACAAATCATAACCATCAACACACAAACTCTAATAGATAAGCTAGATAACTGGGATCTTCTAAAAATCAAACACCTATGCTCTTCAAAAGACTTCATGAAAAGAGTAAAAAGACTGGGAAACAGTCTGGGAAACATACTGTGAAAAAATTTTTGGACAGTACAAGTCAGACAAAGGTCTAATCTCCATAATCTACAAAAAATCCAACACCTGTACAACAAAAGACAAATAATCCTATTAAAAAATAAGCAAAGGAAATGAACAGACACTTCATCAAAGAAGACATTCAAATGGCCAACAGACATACGAGGAAATGCTCGCGATCACTAGTCATTAAAGAAATGCAAATTAAAACCACAATGAGATACCATCTCACCCTGGCATTACTGGCATGCATCAAAAACACTGGAAATAACAAATGTTGGAGGGACTGCGGGGAGATCGGAACTCTTATGTGCTGCTGGTGGGAATCCAAAATGATACAACCTTTTTGGGAAAGGATATGGTGTTTCCTCAGAAAGCTAGAAATAGACATACCATTCAATCCAGCAATCCCACTCCTAGGAATATATCCTAGAGAAATAAGAGTCGTCACTCAAATAGACATATGCACTCCTATGTTCATGGCAGCATTGTTCACGATAGCAAAAAGATGGAAGCAACCTAGATGCCCATCAACAGATGAATGGATAAACAAACTATGGTACATACACACAATGGAGTACTATGCAACGAGAGAGAACAACAATGAATCTGTGAAGCATCTCATAACATGGATGAAACTGGAGGACATTATGCTGAGTGAAATAAGTCAACCACAAAAGGACAAATATTGTATGAGACCTCTATTGTAAAAACCCATGAAAAAGTTCACACACAAATTGTATCAATCTTTGTTGGTTACCAGGGATGGGAGGGATGGGGGGGTAAATACTAAATATGCAATAGATAAGTGGCATCTTGAGTGAAGGCTGAGACAGTACACAATACAGGGGAAACTAGCACAACTTGTACAAGGAAAGGTCATGGAAGCCCCATAGATACATCCAAACTCCCTGAGGGACTGAATTGCTGGACAGAGGGCTGTCAGGACCATGGTCTCAGGGAACATCTAGCTCAATTGCCATGACACAGCTTATAAAGACAGTGCTCTACATTCTACCTTGTTGAGTAGTGTCTGGGGTCTTAAAAGCCTGTGAGTGGCCATCTAAGATACTCCACTGGTCTCATCCCTTTGGGAGCAAGGGAGAATGAAAAGAAGAAGACACAAGGAAAAGATCAGTCCGAAGGACTAATTGTCCACAGCTACCAAGGCCTCCACTGGACTGAGTTCAGTACAGCTAGATGGTGCCCTGCTACCACCACTGACTGCTCTGACCAGGATCACAACAGAGGATTCTGGACAGAGCTGGAGAAGGATGTAGAAAGTAATTCTAACTCACATAAAAAAGACCAGATTTACTGGCCTAAAGGAGACTGGAAAAACCTCAAGAGTATGGCCCCAAGACACCCTTTTAGCTCAGTGGTGAAGTTACCTCTGAGGTTCACTGTTCAGCCTGAGAGTGGACAGCCGCATAAAACCAAATGAGATTAATGAGGTACAGAAGTCCAGTCACAAGGGCCAGAAAGCAGAAGGGGACAAGGAAGCTGGTGATAGGGAACCCAAGGTTGAGTAAGGATATTGTTGATGTGTTGTGTAATTGTTAACCATTGTAATAGGGAAACGTGTAGTAACTGTTAAATCAGAAAGCATTTTGTTCTGTAAGCCTTCATCTTAAGTGAGAATAACAGCACAATTGGAAAAGCGTAGTCAATGTCACTGAACTGTGCATGTAGAAATTTTTGAAATGGTGTATCTTTGGCTATGTGTATTTTCACCAAAAAAAAAAAAAAAAAGGTTGAGAAGTTAGAGAGTTGATATATTGTCGGGTTTTTAACCAATGTCATAAAACAACAAGTGTACTATTGTTTCACGAGAACGTATTTGTTCTGTAAGCCTTCACCTGAAGTACAATTAAAAAAATTAAATTAAAAAAAAGTAGAATAAAGAGTTTACCAATAAATAAATAAATAAATAATTATCTATGTGAGATCAAATTGACAACAGCAACTCAAAATGTCAGATAGGAAGCCTAGGGGTAAGGGAGTTGAAGATAATGGTGATGGAATAATTTGGAAAAAGATAGTGAGAATAGCAGCGCCACTGGAAGAATGTAACCAATGTCACTGAATTGTACATGTAGAAATTTTTGAAATTGTGTATCTCTGGCTATGCATATTTTCACTAAAAAAAAAAAAAAATGTCCTCCAAGGTCAAGAAGGGAGAGTGTTGACATTTTGTGGGGTTGTTAACCAATGTCATAATACAATATGCATACTGACTGTTTAATGAGAAACTATTTGTTCTGTAAGCCTTCACCCTAAGTACAACAAAAAAAATACAAAAAAAAAAAGGAATTTCATTTTATCTGTATCCACAATCAGTGCCCATAGAAAGAGCAGACAAGAAATCAAGATGTATTTCATTGGGCAAATCCGCTTCGTATGACCTCTTTAAAGTGTTAGAAAGCAAAGACATCACTTTGAGAAGCAAGGTGTGCCTGACCCAAGCCATGGTATTTTCAACTGCCTCATGAGCCCGCTAAAGCTGTACAATGAATAAGAAAGACCAAAAAAAAAATTGATATCTTTGAATTATGGTGTTGGCAAAGAATACTGAATATACTGTGCATTTCTAGAAGAACGAACAGTCCTATCTTGAAAGAAGTACAGCCAGAATGCTGCTTAGAATGCTTCACATGTACTTTGGCCATGTTATCAAGAGGGACCAGTCCCTGGAGAAAGACATCGTGCTTGGTGGAGTAGAGGGTTAATTAAACCGAGGAAGACCCTCAACAAGATGAGACAAATTGACCCAGTGGCTCCAACAATGGGCTCAAACATGGCATTGATCGTGATGATGCATCAGGAATGAGCAATGTCTCATTCTGTTTTACATAGGGTGACTATGAGTCAGAATCCACTTGATGGCACCTAAAAACATCAGCATATATGTATATACACATACGTATATATATGTTCATATAGTAAAACAGAAATTACACTGTATTCTCAACAAAAAGAGGTTTAGTAAATAGAATTATCGATTCATATATACTTGTTCCAAATTTTCTTTTACATTTTAAAGTTCTATGCTCCTTAGAGGAATCAGACACTAAATAAACTATATAACAAAATATATTTTCATTTTTTTTACAGATGCATATGATTGGGTTGTTATGAACATTCACTGAGAAAGAAGAAAAAATATGCATGGCTCCCAACATTTCATAAGACGTTTAGGTTCTTTTCTGACATAGCAGAGTGATGACTTTCTTCAGAATACTATATATCTTCAGCTGGGCCACCTACTAATTCCTAATCCTAAAAAAAGTTGTTCTGTCTCTGAAATTTAATATGGTTATCATAAAAACAATACAATAAATGAAAACCACTCTATTAGGGCACTCAAATCCTTTGTCCATGTCTTTTCAGGAAAATTAAGTTTTGAATGATTCAGAATTATAATTTACTGGTTATGAAAAAAAATCATCTATAAACATCTTAATTAGTTCAGCATTATTTTTAGATATAGTAAAGTAATGACAAGCTTATACTTTTGCCCTTTACAGTGGTCACATATCCAGTAATATCCAATAGTGTCCTTCCAATCATTCACCCATATCTGAAGTTATTTACATGGTCAATAAAAAAAAAAATGAGAATCAAATTGATAATGGTTGGGTAAGCTTCTTATATCCCATGTCTTCCTGGTATAACCTAGACTGAGTCCCAAGGCTTAGATTTAAACCTACCTTCTCCCTGTGTGACATAATTCTTGGCATTTTACCAACTTCTGTCCAGTAACAGGGATAAAAAAGCAAATGAAAGGTCAAAGTCATGGGCTTTGAGAGTTCATAAAACTGAGCAGATAAAGAGAAATGAACTGGAGTGATGATGTGAGTTGGGATTTTGGTTTTTATGGTATGGTGATAGTGACTCCAGTCAATGTCAAAGATTCTGTTTGATTAGTATGTTTGTGGGAAGGAGAAGAAAATCATCATTTCCCCTGCTTTAGTCAAATGGCAAATACACACAGCTAATTTATGCTGCATCCATGATACAAAGTTACTGCCCTTTGGCTCTGAAGAAGTGTGCTTTTCACAGTTCTGTGATAATGGTTTACCAGAAGACTCTGTAAGAACTAAATTTTTAATATTTTTGAGAAATGGAGTAACCTGCACTAGACATCTGTTTTTTTTTTTTCCCCAAGAAAGTATAGTTTACATAGTAATGCTGTACTAGCCACTAGCCAGAGTTGTGGCTTTGGAGCATCAGGATTTAAGTTAAAATCCTCATATGTTAAGTCTTAACACTCTTTTTGTGCTTATGTACAAAATAAATAACAATTTTGTTTCTTAACAATTGTGGTTTATTTTTCACCAAATAAGATAAGCTCCTTGTTTAACTTTTCCTCAGAAGATTAAAATTGCACTTTTGCAGATATTATTCCTGATTATGGCTTGCATTTTTTTCAAGGGTCTTTGCTTTCAATTAAGGAGATACTGCTATAAAATAAAAATACAAGATGCCCAGCCTTAAATCATATGTTTAAGCCGTGATACATTTTATGACTCTTCGAGCTTTTAATTATTTAAAAAATAATGGTTTTTCACATTGCCTAGTGACACTGCAAAGAGCCGTGGTGGCACAGTGGTTAAAGCACTCAGCTGCTAACTGAAAGTTTGGCAGTTAGAACCCCTCACTGCTCTGCCGGTGAAAGATGTAGCAATTTGCTCAAGTTATCACCATGAGCTTTGGTATCCCTTATCAAGGTCAGAAGTCTTCGTTATGCATGTGGCCTCTCAGCTACCCTTCCTAAAAGTTTCAAAATCTCTTCACTTTTCTAGGATAGTGAACCTCTATTAAAACTGCCTTAATTCCTTTATGTGTAAGCATCTGACTCGTACTCTATCTCTGTGGTGTCATGGAGGACATGAAATTCTGCTAATATGGCTTATTGTTCCCCTCTCCGCCAGCCTAGGAAAAAGTTAATTTTGCCCTTTACTTTGAGCTTACCTCAAATTACTTGTGTCTTCTAATGGTTCTGATTCACCCTTGGGATAAGACCTAAGGGGAAATGGAGATTGGAAGTGCCTACCAGTGAATTTTTTCTTTTCCTCTTCCTCAAGCCAAGAAATGGTTCACATTTTTTCTCTGTGTGGAGGTCAAACAAAACAAACAAACACTTTTATGCAATCATGAGCACATTTTCAATCTCTGCATTAAAGATGTTTTAAATTTTCCAGGTTTTGAATACCTGATATTACAAACTGAGATCTTTAGATTTTAAAAGTCTATTTTTATATCTAAATTAAACAAAATGGTAAACATTTTCCCTAGAACAAAATGAAAAAATAAGGGGGTACAGGGAAACTGGATTAAGGGAAACAGAACAACTAGAATGGAAATAATAAGAATGTTTATATATTGTGAAAAATTTGACCAATGGCACTGAACAATATATACAGAAATTGTTAAATGAGAACCTAATTTGCTGTGTAAACTTTCACCAAAAACACAATAAAATATTTTTAAGTTTATTTTTATTTTTTTAAACACCTAGCTCTTAAAATTAAAATACTAGATATTCTAGATTATGCCTCTGTAAGATATTTGAAAAAACTCATTTATATATTCAAGTGTCTTTGTCATAGGTTATATCTTAAAAGCTTCACAAAGCCACTGAATTACTAAGTATAGAGGTGAGGGCAAAAGCAACAAAAATAAAAAATCATGCAGGAATAAAAAACATTAATTATTAGCTGAAAAAGTTATCCCCACACATAAGCCTTATTATTCTTATTATATGTTTACAATGAATACATTATTATTCAATTTATGAGCTATATTATAATATTTTATAAAATTTAACTAAGCAGCCAATTAACTTTTACACACACACATCCCTAGGTAACACAAACAGTTCAGCATTGGGCTACTAACCAAATGGTTGGTACTTTGAATCCACTGGGAGGCACCTAGAAGAAAGGCCTGGCAATCTGCTTCTGAAAGATCACGTATACAAAAACACTATGGAGCAGTTCTACTCTGCAACACATTAGGTCTCATGAGTAAGAAATGACTCTATGGCAAATGATTACATCAACATAGTATATAAATCAGGAATTTCATATAGCACGTAATACCATACTCTTCCAACTACCTGACATTTCATATGCCAGTGATTAATCTGAAAAATTATAACTAGACTATGCACATTTAAAATATTCAAATTACAAAAATAATTCAGATAAATAATGGAAAAATTAAGACTACCTATGACACAGCTGGGACCCTGCTGGTGCAGTGGTTAAGAGCTTGGCTGCTAACATAAAGGTCAGCAGTTAGAATCCACCAGCCACTCCTTGGAAACCCTATGGGGCAGTTCTAGTTTGTCTTAAAGGGTAGCTATGAGTTAGAATAGACTTGATGGCCATGGGCTTGGTTTTTGTTTTTTTATGACATAGAGACACTAATATGTAAAACAAATACATATTATATTTATGATTATGTATTAATTATGCATTATTTACTCATACACATATTGTTGTTGTTAGATGCCCTCGAGTGGTTTCCAACTCATAGCAACTCCATGTACAACAGAACGAAACACTGTCTGGTCCTGCACCATCCTCACAATCATTGCCATATTTGAGCCCATTGTTGCAGCCACTGTGTCAATCCATCTCCTTGAGTGTCTTTCTCTTTTTTGCTGAGCCTCTACTTTACCAAGCATAATGTCCTTCTCAAGGGACTGGTGCCTGCTGATAACATGTCCAAAGTATGTGAGACGATGTCTCACCATCCTCCCTTTCAAGAAGCACTCTGTACTTCTTTGAAGACAGATTTGTTCGTTCTTATGGCAGTCCACGGTATATTCAATATCCTTTGCCAACACCATAATTCGGAGGTGTCAAATCTTCTTCGGTCTTCATTATTCATTGTGCAGCTTTCAAATGCATATGAGGCAAGTGAAAATTCCATGGCTTGGGTCAGGCACAACCTTAGTCCTCAAAGTGACATCTTTGCTTTTTAACACTTTAAAGAGGTCTTTTGCAGCAGACACAGTGCGTCATTTGATTTCTTGACTGTTGTTTCCATGGGTGTTGATTGCGGATCCAAGTGAAATGAAATCCTTGACAACTTCAATCTTTTCTCCATATATGATGATGTTATTTATCGTTTCAGTCGTGAGGATTTTTGTTTTCTTTATGTTGAGTTATAATCCATACTGAAGGCAGTAGTCATTGATCTTCATCAGCAAGCAAGATTGTCTCATCTACATATTTCAGGTTGCTAATGAATCTTCCTCTGATCCTTCATATACTCTAACTTCTTGGATTATTTGCTCAGTATAGAGATTGAATAAGTATGGTGAAACGATATAAGTCTGATGCACACCTTTCCTGAATTTCAGCCATGCAGTATCATCTTATTCTGTTTGAATGACTGCCTCTTGGTCTTTGTACAGATTCTCCACCAGCATACTTAAGTATTCTGGAATTTCCTTTATTTGAAATGTTATCCACAATTTGTTATGATCCACACAGTCAAATGTCTTTGCATACTAAATAAAACACAGGTATGAATGTTTCTGGTATTCTCTTCTTTCAGCCACGTTCCATCTGACATCAGCAATGATATCCCTCTTTCCATATCCTCTTCTGAATCCAGCTTGAAATTCCACCACTTGTCTGTTAGTTTGTAGTACTGTGGTGGCTTGCATGTTGCTGTGATGCTGAAAGCTATGCAACCATTATTTCAAATACCAGCAGGGTCACCCATGGTGGATGGGTTTCAGCAGAGATTCCATACTAAGACAGACTAGGAACACAGACCTGGAGATCTACTTCTTAAAATATTGTCCCACAAAAACCTTATGGATAACAGCAGGACATTGTCTGATATAGTGATGGAAAATGAGTCCCTCAGATTGGAAGTCATCCAAAACACGACTGGGGAAGAGCTACCTCTTCAAAGTAGAGTCTACCTTAATGATATAAATGGAATAAAGTTTTCAGGATCTTCACTTGCTGACGTGGCACAACTTGAGAAGAAACAGCTGCAAATGTCTGTTAATAATCAGAACGTGGAATGTGCACAATATGAATCCAGGAAAATTGGCAAGTGTCAAAAATGAAATGGAACACTTGACGATAGATACCCTAGGCATTAGTGATTTGAAATGGACTAGTATGGGCCATTTTGAATCGGATAATAATATGATCTGCTATGCTGGGAATGACAAATTGAAGAGGAACTGTGTCAAATTTATTCTCAAATCAAAAATTTCAAGATCTATCCTGAAGTACTATGCTGTCAGTGATAGAATAGTATCTGCACACCTACAAGAAACACCAGTTAATATGACTATTACTCAAATTTACACACCAAAAACTAATGCCAAAGATGAAGAAATTGGAGATTTTTACTAATGTCTGCAGTCTGAAATTGATCAAACATGTAATCAAGATGCATTGATAATTACCGATAATTCATTGATAATTTCACTTTGAATGGAATGAAAAAGTTGAAAACAAAAAGAAGAATCAGTAATTGGAAAATAATGGCCTTGGTGATAGAAACCACAGTGGAGATCACATGAGAGAATTTTGCAACACCAAAGACCTATTCATTGGAAATACCTTTTTTCAACAACATAAACGTTGCCTATACATATAGACCTTGCCAGATGGAATACACAGGAATCAAATAGACTACATCTATTGACAAAGACAATGGAAAAGCTCAGTATCATCAGTCAAAACAATGGTAGATGCCAACTGCAGAACAGACCATCAATTGCTCATGTGCAAGTTCAAGATGAAGCTGAAGAAAATTAAAACAAATCCAAGAGAACCAAAGTACAACTTTGAATATATCCCACCTGAATTTAGAGACCATCTCAAAAATAGATTTGACACATTGAACAATAATTATAGAAGACCACAGGAGTTATGGAATGACATCAAAGACACCATACATGAAGAAAGGAAGAGGTCATTAAAAAGAAAGGAAAAGAAAAGAAAAGACCAAAATGCATGTAGAAGAGACTCTGAAAGATGTTCTTGAAGGTAGAGTAACTATAATGAATGGAAGAAATGATGAAGTAAATTAGCTGAACAGATTATAAAAGGCAGCTCAAGAAGACAAAGTAAAGTATTATAATGAAATGTGCAAAGACCTGGAGTTAGAAAACCAAAAGAGAACACTCACAGAATTTTTCAAGCTGAAAGAACTGAAGAAAAAATCCAAGCATCGAGTTGCAATTTCAAAGGATTCTATGGAGAAAATACTGAATGACTCGGGAAGCATCAAAAAGAGAGGGAAGGAATACACAGAGTCATTGTACTAAAAAGAATTGGTGGACATTCAACCAGTTCAGGAGATAGGATGTGCTCAAGAACTGACAGTATTGAAGGAAGAAGTCCAAGCTGCACTGAAGTCATTGGCGAAAAACAAGGCTTCAGGAACTGACGGAATACCAACTGAGATGTTTCAGCGAAAGGAGGCAATTTTAGAAGCGCTCACTCATCTATGCCAAGAAACTTAGAAGACAGCTACCTGGTCAACCAATTGGAAGAGATATATGTTTGTGCCCATTCCAAAGAAAGGTGATCCAACAAAATGTGGAAATTATTGAACAATATCATTAATATCACAGTCAAGTAAAATTTTGCTGAAGATAATTTAAAAACATACATATACACTTACGTATTAACATATAAAATACATAATGCATGAAATTAATACCTACATTTAATGTGTGAAAATAACATAATGAAATTTAAATTAATTGTCAAAGACCTACAGGGAATATATAATTTGCTCTGGTTTATTTGCTGCCAAATGTCTTTTTTTTTTTTAACTCTATTCTTTTTCTTAAAATTTCAGTATCAGATTTAAAACTGCTAGAAATTGTAGGAAGAAATGAGCACTAAATAATAGGTCTGCATTTAAAGGTCTTTAATTATTTAGCCTTTTTGTTTTATGATTTTCAAAATGTTTTCATATATAATATAGTCTATGTTAGTGTTGTAATTGGCTATAAGTAACAGAAACCGAAGTAGTGTGAGGCCAACCATTGCTGTCACTGGTTTAGGCATCCATTAGTATTAGAATCAACATTTCTGAGTTCTCTTAAACTTTCTTTACAACTTGTGTCCTCATTGTTACAAGATATTTATCATTATTCTAGAAATCACATTTTACTCATGGCATGAAAAACCAGAGGATATTATATTTTAGATATAGCCCCTCTGTAACCAGGAGAGCAAAAATTTTAGAGAACTCTTATTCCTGGCAGACTTTTGCCTAAATAGAACAAAATTTAGGCCATCTCTAAGTCACATGGCCATCTTAAGCTGCAAAAGTGGTGGGGAAAATTGGGAAAGGATTTTTCGCTATTGGCTTAAATTAACTCCTGATGTTCTCCAGGATTTAGCTCCACTGCTACAGCTATTATCAGCTCTGACTGGTTCTTGTGCTTACATTTATGGTTGTAAAATATTTTGAACATTGTCCCTAGGTCCACCACAAGTCAAAAACTGTTCAGATATGCCCTTACCTTAGGAAAAAGGAAATGAATTAGTTTTACATCTACGTAACTGAGAAAAGTATATATATATATATGTATTTCCAAAAAAATTAATCCATTTCCAGCTTTCTTTTCAGGTACAAAATTACTAAAATCTGTTAGGATAAATATTATTACTCTCCCAGCTCCCACCCAGACACCATGTTATGTAGTTTTGCATCACTTTGCTGAGATTATAATAATTATCTCACAAAATGCACCACTTGTTTATTTATCTAAACCAAGGGATAGTGATGACATAGCAATATGTAATTAACTGATACTTAGCTAATAGAAAATGCTTATGGGTCAAAAACTATAACTAAGTAAATGCAAAACTTTCCTCTAAATATCACTACTACATTCCAACACAAAACAAGCTAAAGATCAGTAACATTTATTCCCTTGGTACAGGCAAATTGGAACATGAACATTATGTTCTAATCTTATGTATTCTCTAAAACAAAATCTTCTAATCCACCCAGCATTTATTTAATTTCATCTTACTATTCAATTTATCATATTATTTTGGCTATCATCAGTCCTGGAGTACTGGATTTAATACACTTAATTTTACTTACAGCTTTCAAAGATGTTTATAAATTAATGCTCAAATTTCTCCGCTTCTCATCCCTTTCCTGGTGTCCCTTGACCTCAATGACTCCATTGGTGGGGTTAAACTTATTTTAGAAACCCTGTCTAAACTACTGAATACTATTTTGCCTCAGCCATTACACCCATCATCCCAACTGAACCCTATATTAGAATGAGATCTTGCTGAAACTCACCTTTATTTTATTAATTCTTAACCTCTGCAGCAACTTGTCCAGTGGCTTGCACTTATTAGAGCTTTTTAATAAATTGTTCAGAAATTCTCATATTTTCAACTCTTCCATTTTTTTATTTTTCATAAAATAGCAGAAAGTTATTACCTTTAGTATGTTGTTGTTGTTGTTATGTGCCATCAAGTCAGTTCTGACTCATAGTGACCCTATAAAACAGAGTAGAACTAACCTATATGGTTTCCAAGGACTAGCTGGTGGATTTGAACTTCTAACCTTTTGGTTAGCAGCCGAGCTGTTAACCACTACATCACCGGGGCTCCATTACCTTTAGTATAGTTATCATCAAATTATAGACATATTATGAATTGCCACTTATATTATATTATATACAAACAGGAACCACAGATTTACTTGAAGACTGTCATATAACATTAGTGAGATTGTACAAATTTGGAATTATCTCTTTTTTCTGTCTTCATTGAAAGAAGTGTCAAATGGGTTGATTTAGAATTTTTTTAAGTCACACACTAATTTTCCACACTGAAGCTGATATGAGACACTTACTTGCATGTTCAACTAAAATTAGATTGAGCCTTTTAAATGTGGAAGTTTGGGTGATTAACATAAAACATTTAATCTACAGATGCTCAAACTTTTAAATAAAGATGTAGATAGTGTAAACAGAATCCATTCTTTTTCCTTAAGAATAAAGAAACACTGCAGGATGTAAGCCAATGAATTCTCTCTCAGGCTACAATAGGACTGGGAATCAAAAATACTAAGTTAGAGGTGGGGCCAAGATGGCAGAATAGTCAGACACTTCCAGAGGTCCTTCTTACAACAAGACCAAAAAAACCAAGTGAATCAATTATGTATGACAATCTAGGGGCCCTGAACATGAAAGACAAAGCTGAGGAATTGACTGAGCGGCAGGGGGAGTGAGAAATGGTTCAGAAGCAGGGAGGAGTTGCCAGACCTGACCAAGCAGGAGCCAGCACCCTTCAGGCCAGATCATTGTGAGGCAAGTAGTGGCACTTGGGAGGCATTGTCCACATTGGAAGAAACTCAGGGGCAGAAAGTCTACTTGGGCTTCCAGAAACAGTGAAAAGTGGTGCTCAATCAGCAAAACATCAGTACATGCATCTGACCTACCATGTGGATAAAAAACACCCCCTCAGGGAAAAATCTCTTTCCTATTTACCTGCCCCCTCCCTACTCTGCACCAGGTCCCCGGCAAGCTTCAGCAATTCCCCATCCTCTGAGCCAGAAGTAGGACCTTTCATATGCCCTGAGTCATTCTGGCCTTGGAGAGGGAACAAATTAACAAACAGGAAAAAATAATTTTCCAGCTCCCCTAAGCAGGGAACTCACAGTAGGCACAGCTCCTTTGCCTAGGCACAGGCATAAGGGGTCCATGGACTTTGAATGCTGTTCACCCCTGCATAGACGTGTGTGGGCCCATTTCAACAGTGTATGCCCTCGTTACCGCAGTACAACAGAGTATATACCCAAAGCCTAACTTCAACTGTATCAGCTATATGGTGGAGTGGTAGCTTTGTGACATTTGACATTGCTTTGTCCATGGAGCAGGGTCCTCTCCTACCCATATCAGAGGCCTGAGGAACTGATGGCTCCACCCATGCCACCTGGTCACCCAGGACAGGGGTCCAAGAATAAGTGGTGTCTCCCAGTTCTTACAGCCAACAGCATTGGGTGCCCAGAGTTCAGTTGCAAAACACACCCACCCGTGCATTCTAGGGAACAGGGCACACTTTCCACCCAGACACTCAGGGGTCACCAGCACCCTGCCTTGCTCAGCACATGAGCCCCTACTGCAGCCAGATACCTGTGCCTATACCAATCACCAAAACTTCCTTGATATCATGAAAGATGAGAAGATATCCACCGAAGATGCTAATCAAACCCTACATAAATTAGATCCCAAAAGAAAGTCACCAAGACATATTATAATCAAACTTGCCAAAATCAAAGAAAAAGAGACAATTTTAAGAGTGGCTAGGGATAAACAAAAAGTCATCTACAAAGTCAAAAGAGTCAATAACACTAAGCTTTGACTACTCAGCAGAAACCATGCAGGCAAGAAAGCAATGGGATGACGTATATAAAACCTTGAAGGAAAAGAATTGCCAGCCAAGAATTATATATCCAGCAAAACTGTCTCTCAAATATGGTGGCAAAATTAGGGTATTTCCAGACAAACAGAAGTTTAGGGAATTTGCAAAACCCAAATCAAAATTATAAGAAATACTAAAGGGAACCCTCAGATTAGAAAATCAATAACACCAGGTAACAACCCAAGACTAGAACACAGGACAGAGCAACCAGATATCAACCCAGATAGGGAAGTCACAAAAATAAATCAAAGCTAAAACACTGAAAATAGAGAAACAGATGTTACCATGTAAAAGATGATAACATTAAAACAAAAAAGTGGGACTAAAAACTGTAGACATAGACTTTTTATATGGAGAGGAAGTCAAGGTGATTTAAAGAAATAAAAGATTGATTTAAACTTAAAAAAATAGGGGTAAATATTAAGTTAACCACAAAGGAAACTAGCAATCCTACACATCAAAATAAAAAACAAGAAAAACATAAAGACTTAGCAAATACAAAATCAACAACAATGAAAAAGATGAAAAGAAAATACGTAAAGAAAAATGACTCAGCATAGAAAATTAAGCAGAACAAAGAAACTGTCAACACAAAAAAAGACATCAAAATGACAGCACTAAACTCATACCTCTCAATAATTACACTGAGTGTAAATGGACTAAATGCACCAATAGAGAGTGACAGATGGATAAAAAACCATGATCTGTCTTTATGCTGCCTAAAAGAGACTCACCTTAGACTTAAAGACACAAACAAACTAAAACTCAAAGGATGGAAAAAAAATATATCAAGCAAACAACACTCAAAAAAAGCAGGAGTGGAAATATTAATCTCTGACAAAATAGACTTTAAAGGAAAATCCACCACAAAGGATAAGGAAGGACACTATATAATGATGAAAATGTCAATACACCAGGAGGACATAACCATAATAATTATTTATGCACCTAACGACAGGGATCCAAAGTACTTGAAACAAACTCTAACAGTACTGAAAAGAGAGATATACAGCTTCACAATAATACTAAGAGACATCAACATGCCACTTTTGGTGAAGGACAGAACATACAAAAAGAAGCTCAGTAAAGATATGGAAGATCTAAATGCCACAATCAAGCTACTTGATCTTGTAGATATATACAGAACACTCCACCCAACAGCAGCCAAGTATACTTTCTTTTCCAACACACATGAAACATTCTCCAGAATAGATCACATATTAGACCATAAAGCAAGCCTTAACAGAGTCAAAAGCATCGAAATATTACTTAGCATCTTTTCTGACTGTAATAAAGCCATAAAAGTAGAAATCAACAGAAAAAGCAAGGAAAAAAAATCTAACACACGGAAACTGAACAACACCTTGCTCAAAAAACTCTGGGTTATAGAAGAAATTAAAGATGGAATAAAGAAATTCACAGAATCAAGTGATAATGAAAACACATCCTACCAGAACCTTTGGGACACAGCTAAATCAGTGTGCAGAGGTCAGTTTATAACAATAAAGGCACACATCCAAAAAGAAGAAAGGACCAAAATCAAAATATTAATCCTACAACGTGAACAAGAAGAAACAGCAGCAAAAGAAACCCTTAGACACTAGAAGAAAGCAAATAATAAGAATTAGAGCAGAATTAAATGAAATAGAGGATAGAAAAACAATTTAAAGAGTTAACAAGACCAAAAGCTGGTTCTTTGAAAAGATCAACAAAATCGATAAACCACTGGCCAAACTTACCAAAGAAAAACAAGAGAGGAAGCAAATAACCCAAATAAAAAACAAGACGGACGTTATCACAACAGAGCAAACTGAAATTAAAAGAATCATAACAGAATACTATGAAAAAGTGTACTCTAACAAATTTTAAAACCTAGATGAAATGGACAAACTTCTAGAAACTCACTACCTACCTAAACTAACACAAACAGATAGAACAACTAAATAAAACCATAACAAAAGAAGAGATTGAAAAGGTAATTAACCGCCCCCCAACACACACAAAAAAGCTTGTCCCTGATGGTTTCACTGGAAAATTCTACCACATTTTCAGAGAAGAGTTAACACCACTACTACTGAAGGTATTTCAGAGCATAGAAAAGGATAGAATACTCCCAAACTCATTCTAGACGAAGCCAGCATAGCCCTGATACCAAAACCAGGTAAAGACACCGCAAAATAAGAAAATTACAGACCAATATCCCCAATATCCATCAGTGAACATAGATGTCAAAATCCTAGACAAAATTCTAGCCAATAGAATTCAACAACATATCCAAAAAATAATTCACCATGACCAAGTCGGATTCATACCAGGTATGCAGGAATGGTTCAACATTAGAAAAACATCAATGTAATCCATCACGTTAAAAAAACCAAATAGAATAAATAAAACAAAAAAACAATCACATGATCTTATCAAATGATACAGCAAATGCATTTGACAAAGTCCAACACCCATTCCTGATAAAAACTCTCAGCAAAATAGGAATAGAAGGGAAATCTCCCAACATAATAAACAGCATTTATACAAAGCCAATAGCCAACATCATCCTAAAGGGAAAGTCTGAAAGCATTCCCCTTGAAAACGGGAACCAGACAAGGATGCCCTTTATCACCACTCTTATTCAATCTTGTTCTGGAGGTCTCGAGATATTTTCAAAGTAGACTCAATGGGATTTTTTTTTTTAAATTGTATTTTAGATGAGCGTTTACAGAACAAACTAGCTTCTCATTACACAGTTAGTACACATTGTTTTATGACATTGGTTTCATTCCTCCAATCTATAAAGATTGTTGTGGTGGTGGTTGTTGGTTGCTGTCAAGTCAATACAACTCGAGGCATTCTGGATATATTTCCAGAATGCGGGCGTGAAGTCTAAGGACCGAGAGGCCACAGGAAGCAGAAGCTAAAGAGACAAGGAACACAAGAAGCTGAGCTGCCTCAGTCTCTAAAGGTATGGCCAGTATCTCTGGGGTTTTCAAGGGTGGAGCCACGACCTCTGTTGTTTCTAAGGGTGGAGTTGTCACTCCGATGGACTAGGATAATTGTGCACTTAAAGCTGAGGGAGCAGAGTTGCCATCCTAGTGGGTCTGGAAGGTGGAGCTAAAGCCCAGGGCTGAGGGGCCTCCACTCAGAATCCAGAGACTGTGGCCAATACCTATAGTCTGGAGGGCAGTGCTATTGCATAAATGGTCTCAGAAAACAAAGGATTATTTTCAAGCTGTGACTGCTAATGTAATGTGTTCTGCTAACTTGCCTGGTGTCTGTTTGGTCTTCTTTCCCTGCAGTTTCTCCCATTTATAATGGAAATGTCTAGCTTGTGCTTGTTCTGCCATTGTACCTTTGGAAGCAGATAACGTGTATTCTAGATTTCACAGATGAAGAGGAATTTTCAGATTTTGGACCTTATATATAGAGAGAAATTTATATCAAGGAAATTACACATGATTGCAGAAGCTGGAACACCCCAAGTCCTTGGGTCAGGCTGGAGGTTTCTTCTGATTCATGTAGCCACAGAGGCTGGCAAACCTAAGATCGGCAGGTCAGATAACAAGGGAACAGAAAATTATTGCTACAAATTTTCCTCTGAGTACTGCTTTTGCTATATGTGCCAGAGGTTTTGCTATGTTTTTTCTTCATTCTCATTTGATTCTAACAATTTTTTAATTTAATTTTGAATTTCTTCTATGACCCAGGAATTTTAAACTAAGGTGTTATTCTGTTTCTATGTATTTTTTTTTCCTTGTTCTTTGTGTTTTGGATGTCTAGTTTTATAGGATTATGGACAGAAAAGATGCTTTGTATTATGTCAGTGTATTTTGAATTTATTGAGGCTTGCTTTGTCGCTTACAATATGGTCTATTCTGGAGAATGCGCCATGTGTATTGGAGAAGAATGTGTACTGTGTTGCTGTTGGGTAGTGTGTTCTGTATATGTGCATGAGGTCAAGTTAGTTGATTGTGTTTAAATCTTTTGTACCTTTATTGAGTTTCTTTCTTATTGTTCTGTCCGTGGTCAAAAGTGGTGTGTTGAGAGGAGTTCCGGCAAAATGTCGCTCTAGGCAGAAGCACCATGCCATCCCTCCACAGCAAAGATCCGAAAAACTAAGCCTAACAGAGAATACAACAATCCTAAAACCCTAAAACATCAAATGAAGAGATAAAGAACTCAGCCAAGCACCAAATGGAGTGAGAAAACTGACAGAAAACTGAGAGCGAGGAGAGATACATGCAGAGGTCCCCTACCAGCTAATGCAGCGTGGATCTGTCATCTAGGACTCCTATCGGAGACCAGCAAACAGCGGGGATGAGAAAGCAGCCTCACAGAGCTTCCAGCGGGAGACAAAACAACCAGAAATTGGTGATATACGCTTTCCCACCCCCCACCCTTCTCCACCCCAGCTCAGCCTCCTCTTCTTCCTGTGGCCACAGTCTCCTGACCAGGAAACAGTGGCTGCTTGGAGTCCACACACCCGAATGGGTGGCTCTCTGAGTGCCATTTGTTGGCTGCTGGTGTTGCTTTTTTTCTGCTTCCTTTTATTTTTTCCTTGCCTCTCCCCACCTCCCCCTCCTTTCACTCGAGTACCTGGCTCCGTGTGCCATCATTGCTTCTTCCTGAGGGGCTTCAGAGTGCCAGTAATTTGTGATATATGCTTTCCCACTCTCTACACTTCTTCACCCACACTCGGCTCCCTCTGCTTCCCATGGACACGGTCTCTTGTCCAGAAACATCAGCCCACACTAGCTGGCTCTCTGAGTGCCATTTGTTGGCTGCTAGTGTTGCTTTTTTTTTTTCTGCTTCTTTTGATTTCTTACTTGCCTCTCGCCACCTCCCCCTCCTTTCGCTCAAGAACCTGGCTCCGTGCGCCATCTTTGCTTCTTCCTGAGGGGTTGCGCAGCTCCATTCGAGTGTGGAGCTGCTTCCCGGTTTGGGCTGCTGTGCTGGTGGGAACCCGGGGTTTTTCTTTGTTTGTTTGTTTTGAATCGTTTGTTTGTTTTCTTTTCCTTTTCTTGAGTTGGGAGCACTTTCTGGCCAGGCTAAGCTGCATGGCAGGGAGACTCCCCTTCGGCTTGCACAGACGTGCAGAGGAATCCCTGAGGGCATCTCTTTATATTTTGTTGGGTTTTTTTTCCCCCCTTTCTTTTTTCTGTTTCTTTGGGGGCCTTTCTTGTTTCTGTTTTTTTAAAATTTTTTTTTGCTTTCTTTTTCCTCTTTTTCCCTTTTTGTCTTTCTTCACTGCTCAGTTTCTCATCTCTCTATATCTTCCTTCTCTTTCTGTTCCCTGAACACCTGGTGCTGTATACCTCTACGTCTTCTAGCCAGGATGTACTGCAAAACCTGAGAGCGACTTCCCCAGACCTCATAGCTGCACCGGTGGGATCCCTGGGAACTTGTGGTTCTTTAACCTTTCTGATTCTGATTTATTCATTCTTTTCTTTTCTTCCTGTTCCGCTTTCTGTTTTTCTCCATTTCATAGTCTCTCATCTCTCCACTGCAACAGCAAGCTCCCCTAGCATTCTTTTTTGTTTGTTTGTATGTTTTGGCTCCTGTTCCTCTCTCCTCTCTCCCATATCCATCTTAGCTCCACACATAACAATCTCCCCACTGCATCCTGCCTACCTGCACTATGCGCTTGACATCACACCACCAAGCAGCATGGGCACAGCCTACTGGAACCTACCTTGCACTGATTACCAACCCACTCTGGTGGCTGTACTAAGTGCCACAAACAACCTGTCCCAGTAACTCCTCTTCAGCTAGACCTGCCCTGCCATACCATATCTGAGTGACTGACCATGCCAGCTGAAGAAGGAAAAAGTATTGCACCCACAGACAAGCAAACAATGAACTACACACAGTCTGCCTGCTCAGACATAGTCAATTTTTTTTTTAAATGGAAGAAACAAACAAATCTACAATCAAAAAATGAGAAAAATAACTACTGAATGCCCCGAAGACAGCAGACAATAACAAAACATTTACAAATACAGGACAGGATGGTCCCAGTAGGCATCCAAAATACAACACCAGATGACTTTCCTCTGGAAGAAAACACACTAGAACTACCTGATAGGGAATTCAAATCTCTAATACTCAGAATTCTCCAAGAACTGAGGCAAAAAGCTGACAAACATGAGGAAAAAATAGACGAATTCATGGAAAATACGGACAAAAAATGGAAGAAATCAGGAAAATAATGCAGGAACAAAATGTCAAAACAAAATCACAACCAGAAATTATACAAAGACAACAATTAGAAATCCGAAAGATAAACAACAAGATTTCAGAAATAGATGATGCCATGGAAGGGCTGAGAGGCAGATTTGAAACGATGGAAGACATGATCAGTGGAATTGAAGACAAACACTTGGATACAGCTCTGTTTGAGGAAAACTCAGAAAAAAGAACAAAGAAAAATGAAGAGACCTGAGAGTTATGTAGGACACAATCAAAAGCGAAAAATCTGTGAGTGATTGGAATTCCAGAACAGGGGGAGAAAACAGAAAACACAGAGAGGATCATTGAGGAGCTGCTGACAGAAAACTTCCACAATATCATGAAAGATGAAAAGCTGGCCATGCAGGAAACTCAAAGAACCCCATATAGAAGAGACCCCAAGAGAAAATCACTAAGGCATATCATAATCACACTTGACAAAACCAAAGAAAAACAAGGAATACTGAGAGCAGCTCGTGAAAAACAAGAAGTCACATACAAAGGAGAAACAATAAGACTAAATTCAGATTATTCGGTAGAAACTATGCAGGCAAGAAGGCAATGGGATGACATATAAAAAATCTTGAAAGAAAAAAATTTCTAGCGAAGAATAATATATCCTGCAAAACTCTCGTTCAAATTTGATGGTGAAATTAGGTCATTTCCAGATAAACAGAAATTAAGGGAATATGTAAAAGTCAAACCAAAGTTACAAGAATTATTAAAGGGAGTTCTTCGATCTGAGGACAAACAGATTCAGCTCACAGGCAAAATCTAGGACGCAGGATCGTACTACCCAGATACCAATCTAGGAAATGAACTCTCGAAGACTATCCAAAACCGAAGAAACACAACAGGGAATCAGAGCAGTTAATCTGTAAATGACAACAACATCAAAACAATAAAAGAGGGAATAAATGGCATAGGTATACAACCTTCTAACTGAGAGGAAGGCAAGACGATACCAAGTAATGGTAAACTGCTTCAAACTTAGAAAGATAAGGGAAAAGTCATGATAACCACAAGGAAAGTTAAAAAACATACTCATTAAAAAAAAAAGAGGAAAAACATACAGGCTCAGCAAAAACCAAACCTATAAAAACAACAGAAATGAAAAAAAAATCCATAAACAAAAGTAACACAGCACAAGAGAGTAAGAAGAACAAAGAAAACTTCAGCACCACAAAAAATAAAGCACTACAAAATGACAGCAACAAACCCACATCTATCAATATTTACACTGGATGTAAATGGAGTCAATGCACCCATAAAGAGATGGAGAGTGACAGAATGGATAAGAAAACAGGATCCATCAATATGCTGTCTACAGGAGAAACACTTTAGAAATAAAGATGTGAATTTATTAAAAGTCAAAGGTTGGAAAAAAATATATCAAGCTAACAACTACCAAAAAAGAGCAGGAGTGGCAATTCTAATCTCAGATAAAATAGACTTTAAAATGAAATCTACCATTAAAGATAAAGAAGGACACTATATAATGATTAAGGGAAGGATCCATCATGAAGACATAACCATAATAAACATTTACGCACTCAATGACAGGGCCCCAAAATACATAAAACAAACTCTAACAACACTGAAAAGAGAAATTGACAGTTCCACAATAATAGTAGGAGACTTCAACACACCACTCTCAGTAAAGGACAGAACAACTAAGAGTAACTCAGCAAAGATACAGAAGACCTAAAGGGCACAATCAGCCGATTTGACCTCATAGACATATATAGAACACTGCATCCAACCGCTGCAAAGTACACATTCTTTCCCAATGCACATGGAATGTTCTCCAGAATAGACCACATCTTAGGAAACAGAGCAATCCTCAACAAGATCCAAAACGTTGAGATAATTCAAAGTATCTTCTCTGACTGCAATGCCATCAAGGTAGACATTAACAATAGAAAGAACAAGGAAAAAAAAAATCAACTGCATGGAAACTGAATAATACCCTGCTTACACATCAGTGGGTAATAGAAGACATCAAAGATGGAATCAAAAAATTACTAGAATCAAATGAGAATGAAAACATATCATACCAAAACCTTTGGGACACAGCAAAGGCAGTCCTCAGAGGAGAATTTATAGCAATAGATGCACATATCCAAAAAGAAGAAAGGGACAAAATCCAAACATTAACTACAGAACTCAAACAAATCGAAAGAGGACAGCAAAAAAATCCCACAACCACTGGAAGAAAGGAAATAGTAAAGATCAGAGCAGAAATCAATGAAATAGAGAACAGAAAAACAATAGAAAGAATCAACAAAACCAAAAGTTGGTTCTTTGAAAGAATCAAGAAAATCGACAAAGAACTGGCCAGACTGACAAAAGAAAAACGGGAGAGGACACAAATAACCCAAATAAGAAATGAAATGGGGAACATAACAACAGACCCAACTGAAATAAAAAGGATTTCAACAGAATATTATGAAAAACTATACTCCAACAAATTTGAAAACCTAGAGGAAATGGATAAATTTCTAGAAACACACAGCCTACCGAAACTACAAGAAAGTGATGTTGAAAATCTGAACAGACCCATAAGAAGAGAAGAGATGGAAAAGGTAATAAAAAAAAAAAACTCCCAACCAAACAAAGACCTGGCCCAGATGGCTTCACTGGAGAATTCTACAAAACATTTGCAGAAGAGCTTGTACCAGTACTACTCAAGCTATTTCAGAGCATAGAAGAGGAAGCAACACTTCCAAATTCATTCTATGAAGCCAGCATAACGCTGATACCAAAACCAGACGAAGATGTCACAAAAAAAGAAAATCACAGACCAATATATCTTATGAATATAGATGCAAAAATTCTGAACAAAATTCTAGCCAATAGAATTCAGCATCATATCAAAAAAATAATACACCACGACCAAGTAGAATTCATACCAGATATGCAAGGATGGTTCAGCATTAGAAAATCAATGTAATCCACCACATTAATAAAACATAAGAAAAGAATGACATGATCATCTCAATTGACACAGAAAAGGCATTTGACAAAGTTCAACACCCATTCCTGATAAAAACTCTCAAGAACATAAGTATAGAAGGGAAATTTCTCAACATAATACAGGGCATCTATGCAAAACCAATGGCCAGCATCATTCTTAATGGAGAGAGGCTGAAAACATTCCCCTTTAAAACATGCACAAGACAAGGATGCCCTTTATCACCACTCCTATTTAACATTGTGCTGGAAGTTCTATCTAGAGCAATAAGGGAAGAGAAAGAAACAAAGGGCATCCAAATTGGGAATGAAGAAGTTAAACTGTCCCTGTTTGCAGATGATATGATATTATACACAGAAAACTCTAAAGACTCCACAAGAAACCTACTGGAACTAATAGAAAGATTCAGCAGAGTAGCAGGATACAAGGTAAACGTTCAAAATTCAGTTGGATTCCTATACACCAATAAGGAGAACAATGAAAAGGAAATCCGGAAAACAATACCATTTTCAATAGCCCCTAAAAAGATAAAATACTTAGGAATAAGTCTGACCAGGGATGTAAACGATCTATACAAAGAAAACTACAAAACACTACTGCATGAAACCCAAAGGGATCTACATAAATGGAAAAACATACCATGCTCATGGATAGGCAGACTCAACATTGTGAAAATGACAATTCTACCCAAAGCAATTTACAAATACAATGCAATCCCTATCCAAATACCAACAACATTCTTCAAAGAGATGGGAAAAGTAATCATTAACTTTATATGGAAAGGGAAGATGCCCCAAATAAGTAAAGCACTACTGAAGAAGAAGGAAGTTGGGGGACTCACACCACCTGACTTCAGAACGTACTATACAGCTACAGTAGTCAAAACAGCCTGGTACTGGTACAACGACAGATACACTGACCAATGGAACAGAATTGAGAACCCAGATGTAAATCCATCCACTTATGGTCACCTGATCTTCGACAAGGGCCCAAAGTCCATCAAATGGGGAAAAGACAGTCTTTTTAACAAATGGTGCTGGCAAAACTGGATATCCATCTGCAAAAAACTGCAACAGGACCCATAACTCACACCATATACAAAAACTACTTCAAAACGGATCAAAGACCTGAATATAAAGCCTAAAACTATAAAGTTCATAGAAGAAAAAATAGAACCAACACTTCAGGCCTTAATACATGGCATTAACAGGTTACAAACCATAACCATCAACACACAAAACCCAATAGATAAGCTAGTAACTGGGATCTTCTAAAAATCAAACACCTATGCTCTTCAAAAGACTTCACCAAAAGAGTCAAAAGAGAACCTACAGACTGGGAAAAAATTTTTGGACAGTAAAAATCAGACAAAGGTCTAATCTCCATAATCTACATGAAAATCCCACACCTCTACAACAAAAAGACAAATAATCCTATTAAAAAATGGGCAAAGGAAATGAAGAGACACTTCACCAAAGAAGACATCCAAATGGCCAACAGACACATGTGGAAATGCTCGTGATCACTAGCCTTTAGAGAAATGCAAATTAAAACCACAATGAGATACCGTCTCACCCTGGCATTACTGACACGAATAAAAAACACTGGATATAACAAATAATGGAGGGGCCGTGGGGAGATCAGAACACTTATGCACTGCTGGTGGGAATGTAAAATGATACAACCATTTTGGAAAAGGATATGGCGCTTCCTCAGAAAGCTAGAGATAGACATACCATTCGATCCCGCATTCCCACTCCTAGGAATATATCCTAGAGAAATAAGCGTCATCACTCGTGTAGACATATGCACACCTATGTTCATGGCAGCATTGTTCACAATAGCAAAATGACGGAAACATCCTCGATGCCCATCAACAGATGAATGGATAAACAAGCTATGGTACATACACACAATGGAGTACTATGCAATGAGAAAGAACAACGATGAATCTGTGAAGTATCCCATAACATGGATGAAACTGGGGGACATTATCCTGAGTGAAGTAAGTCAATCAGAAAAGGACAAATATTGTATGAGACTGCTATTGTAAAAACCCATGAAACAGTTCACACACAAAATGTAACAATCTTTGTTGGTTACCATGGATTGGAGGGGTGGGGGGAAAATACTAAATAGGCATTAGTTAAGTGTTATCTTGGGTTAAGGGTGAGAAAGTACACAGTACAGGGGAAAGTAGCACAGCTTGTACAAGGAAAGGTCATGGAAGCCCCATAGACACATCCAAATTCCCTGAGGGACTGAACTGGTGGACGGAGGGCTGTCGGGACCATGGTCTCAGGAAACATCTAGCTCAGTTGGCATGACACAGCTTATAAAGACAATGCTCTACATTCTACCTTGGTGAGTAGTGTCTGGGGTCTTAAAAGCCTGTGAGTGGCCATCTAAGATACTCCACTGGTCTCATCCCTTTGGGAGCAAGGGAGAATGAAGAGAACAGGATACAAGGAAAAGATTAGTCCGAAGGACTAATTGTCCACAGCTACCAAGGCCTCCACCACAATGAGTCCAGTACAGCTAGGTGGTGCCCAGCTACCACCACTGACTGCTCTGACCAGGATCACAACAGAGGGTTCTGGACAGAGCTGGAGAAGGATGTAGAAAGTAATTCTAACTCACAAAAAAAAAAGACCAGATTTACTGGCCTAAAGGAGACTGGAGAAACCCTGAGATTAAGGCCCTCAGACACCGTTTTAGCTCAGTGGTGAAGTTACCTCCAAGGTTCACGGTTCAACCTGGGAGTGGACAGCCCCATGAAACCAAATGGGACTACTGAGGTAGAGGAGTCCAGTCACAAGGGCCAGAAAGCAGAAGAGGACAAGGAAGCTGGTGATAGGGAACCCAAGGTTGAGAAAGGATATTGTTGTTGTGTTGTGAGATTGTAACCATTGTCATAGGGCAACATTTGTAGTAAGTGTTAAATGAGAAACTATTTTGTTTTGTAAGCCTTCTTCTTAACTGAGAATAGCAGCACAATTGGAAGAGCATAGTCAATGTCACTGAACTGTGCATGTAGAAATTTTTGAAATGGTGTATGTTTAGCTAGGTGTATTTTCACCATGAAAAAAAAGTTTGAGAAGTTAGAGGGTTGATATGTTGTGGGGTTGTTAATCAACGTCATAAAACAACGTGTGTACTTCTGTTTCATGAGAAACTATTTGTTCTGTAAGCCTTCACCTGAAGTACAATAAAAATAAATAAGTAAATGAAGAAGAAAAAGAAAAAAAAAAGTGGTGTGTTAAAGTCTCCTACTATTATTGTAGAACTGTCCCTTTCTATTTTTAATTCTGTTAGAGTTTGTTTTATGTATTTTGGATTTTAACTTAAAATCTATTTTGTCTGAAATTATTATTGCTGCTTCTGCTCTGTTTTGTGTACTGTTTCCTTGATATATTTTTACATCCTTTGACTTTTGACTTGTTTATGTCTTAGTGAATAAGGTGTATCTTGTAGGCAACATTAATGGGTCATGTTTTTTATCCATTCTGCCATTCCCTGTCTCTTGACTGGTGTGTTTGATCCATTTGCATGCAGTGTGATTAACAATAGGTATGGATTCCTTGCTGTCATTTTGTTGTACTTTTTTGTGATGTTAACTGTTTCTTTGTTCCTCTTAATTTTATGTGCTGAATTATTTTTGTATATTGTTTTTCTTTTCCTGTCAATTGCTGTTGTTTTTACTGGTTTGTTTTGTTTTGTTTTTGTTTGTTTATCTGTTTTTATTTTTGTTTGTTTGTTTTGGTTTTCTTCTTATTTTGGTGAGTAGATTTATTACTTTTCTTTGTCGTAACCCTGAAGTTTACCTCAGTCCTCTCAAAATTAAAACAGATTGTTATATCTTGAAAATGTCTTGACTTTCTCCCCACATAGAAATTCTACAACTACATTTTTTATTCCCTGTTTTTATTTTGAATTTGTCATCCTTTACACCTTAATTCCTCTGGTTCCCTGTAGTCAGTTTTTTTTTTTTTTTTTTTTTTTTTTTTTTAGCTTATTTTGCTTTTGTGAAGTCTTTATCTGGGTTGGTATCTGGGTGATGCTGTAGTGTATCTTTGTCTCAGGGTGTTGTCTGATGTTGTTGGTTCTCTATCCAAAGATTACCTCTAATATTTCTTGCAAGGCTGGTTTGGTTTTTATAAATTCCCTTAGTTTCTCCATATCTGAGAATGTCTTAGTTGCACCATCATTTTTGAAAGATAATTTTGCTGGATATATAAGTCTTTGTTGGCAATTCTTTTGCTTCAGGATTTTATATATGTCATTCCATTGTCATCTTGCCTGCATGGTTTCTGATAAGAAATCAGCACTTAGTATTATTGGTGTCCCTTTGTAAGTGATATTTTATTTTTTCATGAGCTGCTTTCGAAATTCTTTATTTGTCTTTGGTTTTGTAAAGTTTGATTATTGTATGTGTTGGTCAGTTTTTTTGGAGATCTGCATGAAGTTCTCTGAGCTTCTTGGATGGGAACATTCTCGTCTTTTATATTTGGAATGTCTTCAGCCAATATATCTTCAAAAATTCTTTCTGTACTTTTTTTCCTCTCCTCTTCTGGAATTCCTGTTGCATATAAATTATTCCTTTCGATGCTGTCCCACATAACTCCTAGGCTTTATTCATTATTTTTTCTGATTTTTTTCAAACAAATGAGTATCAAGGGATTTGACCTCTATTTTGCTGAATCTTTGTTCTGTTGATTCAGTTCTACTTCTGTGTCTTTCCATTATCTATTTCTGATATTTTATTGTTAATCTTCTGAATTTCTAGTTGTTGTTTTGTATGCTTTCTAATTGTCTATTGAGTCTGACACTTTGTTCTTGTATTGTTTTCCTGAATTCTTCTAGGGTTTTTTTCTGTGTTTCCTTGATCTCTTTGAGGACCCTAAATATAAGTTTTCTGAATTCCTTCTCAGGTATTTCTAACGTTTCTTCCTCAAGGAGGCTTTCTTTATTTTGCTTACTTATTTGAGCCATCTTATCCTGTATTTTCATATGATTTGTTATTGTCTGCTGTCTCCAAGACATTAAGATGTTATTTTATTTACTTATGTATTTATTGATTGATTGTATGTTGGCTTGTTTTGTCCTGCTTTTTTGTTTTGTTTTGTTTTGATATATCAGGGTAGGTGGGGGGGGGGAGTATTCTTCTGATTGCTGCTCTGGCCACACATGAGTGCTCATCATGTGTAGCCAGGTGAGCAGGTCAGTGGCAGGCAGAATGAGCATGTGTTGCTGTTCTCTGGGAGTGTGCCATGGCTAGGGGCAGGCTAGGCAGGTGAAGGTCACTGCCTGTCATTGGTCCATGGGCACAGGAGCACCCAATAGTGATCACCAAGTTGGTGAAGTGGCAGGTAGTGGTATGTGGTGGGTGACCAGTGGCACAGGTGCACTTACTGCCACTAGCAGGGTGGGTGAGGTGGCAGTCAAGGAGATGTGGTGGGTGGAGGGATGTGGTGGTGACTGGTGGGGCAGAAGTGCCCACTGTCTCTTGCTGGATGTGTGGGGCAGTGGATGGGGGTGTGTCAGGTGAACTTTGCCACTTGTCAAGTGGGTAGGATAGTAGGCAGTGGTTTGTTGTGGTGTGTGGGGGATGTGTGGCAGGCAATCAACAGCATGACTCTACTCACCACCACTTGCCATGTAGTTGGGGCAGCAATAAGTTAATGTAGGTCTGAAATTACTATAAAAAAGAAAATGTGTACATAAAATGTATTCATACTGTTGACCTAGACTACATTTGAAATAAAATTATCAGTGAATGAGTGAAAATATGGCATAATTAAGGAAATATATTTTTAAAATATAAATCCTTTGTTTTTGTTTTAAGAGAAAGAGTCAAGTTGTTTCCAACTGGGGTATTTGGGTGATATTAGGTATGATTGGAATCTCACTGGGCAGATGTGCACTCACTGTAAATGCTGATAATGTTTCTATTTAGTATGGAATGTTCATAATTTCTCATGTGATCATTGACAGCCTGTGACAGATTCCTTCCAAATAAAGGTCAAATTTTGCACAATCTTGTCATCATTGATCCTTACACAATAATAGAAACAGGAAAGTCCCAAGAATTTTCTGAAGAAATATCTTTAACGTTCCCTTTTTTTGCAGAATGATTTTCTTCTATAGGTTAAAAATTTGATATTCTCTTAATTTACTCCAAAACATAACAACACATAGTTTCAAAGTTAGTCCTATTTATAAGTAGATTTTGCAGGGATATCTAATAACTTACATAATGAAGATTTTTAATGTTTCTGGAAAATTAGCATACCGTGAATGAAGTCAGCCAGCCCTGGAACTAAAAATCCCAGTTAAGCTTCTCAAAATTATTGTATATGATCATAGGATATCTAGTGTAGTGTTTCTCAACTAGGGGCAATTTTGACCCCCAGGAGAAGTTTGGAAATATCAGAAGATGTTTTGGCTTTTAATGATAATATTGACATCTAGAGGGTAGAGGCTACTAAACACCCTACAATGGACAGGAGATCCCCCAACAACAAATAATTTCCCAACCCAAAATGTCAATAGTGTTCTGGTTAAGAAACCCTAATCTGCTCTCATCATAGTATTTTAGATATTAATTCAACAAATTTTCAGGAGAAACATATTAGGTTTTAAATTCCTTAAGACTAGAATTCTACAATAACTTTAGAACTGTAATTAAACAGCAACAATTCTGAGGAGTCTTGATATTACCTCCTTAATTAAGAAAAATCTGGGTAGTGTATAAATTCTTTCCAATTGTTTTAGAAAAGAATTTAGATTAGCATATGTTTATGGTTTCCAATTTACTTAACTATATAATTTCATTTAGGAAAAAGTAAATATGAATAAGAATAAACATAATAACCTAAGTGGTAATTTATTTTTCTATTATAATCCCCTCATAAATTATATAGATTTTTTTTTGAAGTTGTCTGCCCAGATCCATGCAATCTATAAAAAGTGCAACCTGGAGTCCTAAGACATACTTCAAGTTATTACTTATTCCTTTTTTAATGAAATTACATTATATTTTTCTTATTATCTGTTTAAATATCCATCAATTTTTTTTATGTTTTTAGTGTTTTGTCAAAGACATAGATGCATATGGTTTATTTTATGTTGCTGATACTATTTGTTTTCCATTTGACTCATATATTTATATTAGTATTTCTTTCTTGTCTTGCCTGTGCCAAGATAAATCACTTTTTAAAATTTTTCCCCTTTACTGTCTATATATGCATTGCCTTTAGATAAGCTAATAAAATGATACTGAAAGTTTATATCAATGTATCACAACATCTACCTACTAATAATCAGTTAATATATGTTTTAAAATTAACATAGGAATGAAAATATGTACATAATATGTATGTACACTTGTAGTATTTTATTACCTATTCTAGAGATTAAAACATTCATTACTTATTATAGCTTAGTTACTAAACTGTAATAAGTAACAGATGAATGTTTTAATCTCTAGAATAACAAAAGTAACAAAATAATATTATTTTTACTAATACTGCTAGAAGTTTAGAGTGTTTTAATTAAATTTATGCCTTTCCATAATTTGAATTATTTTTCTAAAGTATTTTTAAAGCCACAAAAATACTATTATTGTTTTGTACTATCAACCCTCCGTCACTATTCATCTGTATTTACTCTTTTCTTTGCTCTCATTCCCTTCTGTACTTCTGTGTTTCCATTTTGGATCATTTTCTTTCAACCTGAGTAACTCCCTTTCAATTCCTTTTAGTCCAGTACTCAGATTATTGTCTGAAACATATTTCTTTTACCCTCATTTTGAAGAATATTTCCTTTAGTATAGAATTATTGATGGGCGTTTAATTTCTTTTAGCATTTAGAGTCTGTTATTCCACTGTCTTCAGGTTTCCATAATTTCTGTTGAAAAATGTTGCTGACTTATATTACTCTTTTGAAGGTAACGTACCTTTTTCTCTAGTGATTTTAAGATTTTCAATTTGTCCTTGATCTTCACTAGTCTTACTAATCATTTGTTGTTGTTGTTAGGTGCCTTCGAGTCAGTTCCAACTCATAGTGATCCTATGTACAAAAGAACAAAACATTGTCCAGTACTGTGCAATCCTCACAATTGTGTTATGTTTGAAGCCATTGCTGCAGCCACTATGTTAATCCATCTCATCAAGGGGTGTCTTCCTCTTTTTCACTGACCCTCTATTCACTAGTCTACTAGTTTTCTTTGTGATTTATAGACATTCTTTAATATGTAAGTTAGATCTTTCATCAGTTTTTTAAAAAATTTTAAGCCATTTTCACCATACAGGCACACATCAGAGATATTGCAGGTTAGGTTCCAAACCACCAAGATAAAGTGAATATGCCAGTAAAGCAAGTCACGTGAAATTTTTGGTTTCCCAGTATGTATAAAAGTTATGTTTACATTATATTGTAGTCTATTAAGTATGCAATAGCATTGTGTCTAAAAATATATATATACCTTAATTAAAAAATATTGCTAAAAATTGCTAACCATCATCTGAGCCTTCAGTGAGTCATAATCTTTCTGCTGGTGGAGGGTCCTGCCTTGAGGCTAATGTCTGCTGCAGGATCAGGGTGGTGGTTGCTGAAGGTAAAGGGTGGCTGTGGCAATTTCTTAAAATAAGATGACATTGAAGTTTGCTGCATAGACTGCTCTTCCTTTCATAAAAGATTTCTCTGTAGCATGTGATGCTGTTTGATAGCATTTTATCCACAGTAGAACTTTCAAATTTGGAGTCAATCTTCTCAAACTCTGCTGCTTCTTTATCAACTAAGTTTATGAATATTCTAAATGCTTTGCTGTCATTTCAACAACGTTCACAACATCTTCACCTGGAGTAGATGCCATTTTAAGAAACCGCTTTCTTTGCTCATCCATAAAAAACAACTCCTCATCTGTTAAACTTTGAGCATGAGATTGCAGCAATTCAGTCACATGTTCAGGCTCCACTTGTAATTCTAGTCCTGCTATTTCCATCACACATGCAGTTACTTCCCCCACTGAAATCTTGAATCCCTCAAAATTATCAATGAGGGTTGGAATCAACTTCTTCCAAACTCCTGTTAATGTTAATATTTTGGCCTCCTTCCATGAATCACAAATGTTCTTAATGGCGTCTAGTATGGTGAATCCTTACCAGAAGGTTTTCAATTTAGTCATTCAGAGGAATCACTATCTGTGGCAGATATAGCCTTATGAAATGTATTTCTTAAATACTAAGACTTGAATGTCAGAATTACTCCTTGATCCATGGGCTACAGAATGGATGTTTTGTTAGCAGACATGGAAACAATATTAATCTACTTATACATCATCAGAGCTGTTGGGTGACGAGGTGCATTGTCAATGAGCAGTAATATTTTGAAAGGAATATTTTTTTTCTGAGTAGTATTTCTCAACAGTGGGCTTAACATACTCAGTAAACCATGTTGTAAACAGATGTACTGTCATCCATGCTTTGTCATTCCATTTATAGAGCACAAGCAGAGTAGATTTAGCGTAATTCTTAAGGGCCTTAGGATTTTCAGGATGGTAAACAACCATTGGCTTCAATTTAAAGTCACTAGCTGCATTAGCCCCTAACAAGAGTTAACCTGTTCTTTGAAGCTTTGAAACCAGGCATTGACTTCTCCTCTCTAGCTATGAAAGTCCTAAATGGCATCTTCTTTCAATATAAGACTGTTTTGTCTACATTGAAAATCTGTTGTTTAATGAAGCCACCTTCATCAATTATGTTAGCTAGATCTTCTGTATATCTTGCTGCAGCTTCTACATCAGCACTTGCTCTTCACTTTGCACTTTAATGTTAGGGAGATGGCCCCTATCCTTATGAACCAAACTCTGCTAGCTTTAAACTTTTCTTCTGCAGCTTCCTCCCCTTTCTCAGCCTTTATAGAATTGAAGAGAGTTAGACCCTTGCTCTGGATTAGGCTTGGGCTTAAAGGAATGTTGTGGCTGTTTTGATCTATCCAGAAGACTAAAACTTTCAGCATATCAGCAATAAGGTTGTTTCTCTGTCTTATCATTCATGTGCTTACTGGAGTAGCACATTTAATTTTCTTCAAGAGCTTTTCCTTTGCATTTATAACTTGGATAATTATTTGGTACAAGAAGCCTAGCTTTTGGTCTATCTTGGCTTTTCACATGGCTTCCTTATTAAGATTGCTCATTTCTAGCTTTTGATTTAAAGTGAGAGATATGCAATACTTCCTTTCACTTGAACACTAAGAGGCCATTGTAGGGTTATTAATTGGACTAATTTTAAAGTTGTCCTGTCTCAGGGAATAGGGAGGCCTAAGGATAGGGAGAGAGATGGGGAAATTACTGGTCGGTGGAGCAGTCAGAACACACATAACATTTGTTGATTAAGTTCACTATCTTATATGGATGTGATTCATAGTGTTCCAAGATAATTACAATAGTAACACCAAAGATCACAGATAACCATAACAGATATAGTAATAATGAAAAAGTTTGAAGTGTTGTGAGAATTACCAAAATGTGACACAGAGGACATGAAGTGAACATATAAAAATGGAAAAATGATGCTGATAGACTTGCTTAATGCAGGGTTGCCACAAACCTTCCATTTGTAAGAAACGCAATATCTGCAAAGCTCAATAAAGCAAAATGAGGTATGCTTGTATATATTTTGTCTGCCCCCATTATCTTCTCCTCAAGGTACCTCAATTGTCCAGAGTGTCCTGTCTATCTCTAATATTGCTTATACAAGTTTATCTCTTTCCTTGTGACATTCACTATGGATATATTGTACGGATACATCCTAGTGGCCTATCTTCCATTTTACTAATCTTCTATAGCATCTAATCTCTTATTAAGCACACCTAATAATTACTACCTTCCTCCAATCCTGATGCTGCATTCTTCTTCATATAGTCCAACTGCTTGTAATATTTTCTCAGCATAGAGATTGAAGAAGTATGGATACAACCCTGACACACATGTTTCCTGATTTTAAACAATGCAGTATCCCCTTGTTCTGCCTGAACAACTACCTCTTGGTTTATGTACAGGTTCCTCATGAGCACAATTAAATGTTCTGGAATTACCATTCTTCACAATGTTATTCATAATTTGTTATGATCTACACAGTTGAATGCCTTTGCATAGTCAATAAAACACAGGTAAACAGCTTTCTGGTATTCTCTATTTTCAACTAAGACCTCTCTGAGATCAGTAGTGATATCCCTTGTTCCACATCCTTTTCTGAATCTGACTTGAATTTCTGGCAGTTCCCTGCCATACACTGCTGCAACCGTTTTTGAGTTATCTTCAGCAAAATTTTTAATTACATGTGATGTGATTGATATTATTTGATAATTTACACATTCTGTTGGATCGTCTTTCTTGGATTGTGCACAAATATGGATCTCTTTCTGTCAGATGGCCAGGTAGCTGTTTTCTGAATTTCTTGACAGACATGAGTGAGCATCCGCAGCACTGCATCCTTTTATTGAAACATCTCAATTGGTATTCTATCACTTCCTAGAGCCTTGTTTTTCACCAATGCCTTCAGGGCAGCTTGGACTTCTTTCCTCCGTACCATCAGTTCCTGATCATATGCTACCCCCTGAAATGGTTGAATGTCGAGCAATTCTTTTTGGTACAGTGACTTTGTGTATTCCTTCCATCTTCTTTTGATGCTTCCTGTATCATTTAATATTTTGCCCATAGAATCCTTCAAAATTACAACTTGAAGCTTCAATTTTTTTCTTCAGTTCTTTCAGCTCTAGAGATGCTGAGCATGTTCTTCCCTTTTGGTTTTTTAGCTCCAGGTCTTTGCACATTTCCTTATAATACTTTACATTGTCTTCTTGAGCTTCCCTTTGAAATCTTCCTTTCATCTCTTTCACCTCATCTTTTCTTCCATTTGCTTTAGCTACTCTACATTCAAGAGAAAGTTTCAGAGTCTCTTCTGACATCCATTTTGGCCTTTTCTTTCTTTCCTGTCTTTTTAATGACCTTTTGCTTTCTTCAAGTATGATGTCCTTCATGTCAACCAACAACTTATTTGTTCTTCTGTCATTGGTGTTCAATTTGTCAAATGTTTTATCTGGACCATCTCCAAATTCAGGTGTAATACACTCAAGGAAGGCTCTTGCCAAAATATGACCTTGAGTATATTTAATTTTCTTCAGCTTCAACTTGAATTTGCGTATGATCAATTGATGGTCTGTTCCATACAGGTCCCTGGCTTTGTTCTGAGTGATAATATTGAGCTTTTCCATCATCTCTTCCCGCAGATGTAATTGATTTGATTCCTGTGTTTTCCATCTGGTGAGGTTCATGTGTATTGTCACCAGTTATGTTGTTGAAAAAAGTATTGACAATGAGTAAGTCATTGGTCTTAAAAATTGTATCATGTGATCTCCTACATCATTTCTATCACCAAGGCTGTATTTTCCAGCTATTGATCCTTCTTCTTTGTTTCCTGCTTTTGCAGTCCTATCACGAGTAATTATCAATGCAAACTGATTGAATGTTTGATAGATTTCAGACTTCAGAAGTTGGTGAAAATCTTCAATTTCCTCATCTTTGGCGTTAATGGTTGGTGCATAAATTTGAATAATAGTCATATTAACTGGTCTTACTTGTAGGCATATGGATATTATCCTATCACTAATAGCATTGTACCTCAGGATAGATACTGAAATTTTCTTTTTGACGATAAATGCAATCCCATTCCTCTTCAATGTGTTATTTCTGGTATCGTAGGCTCTGTGATTGTCTGATTCAAAATGGCCAATACCAGTCAATTTCAGCTCACAAGTGCTTACAGTATAGATCTTTATGCATTCTGTTTCATTTTTCATACTTCAAATTTTCCTAGATTCATACTTAGCACATTCCATGTTCCAATTTTTAATGGATGTTTGCATCTGTTTCTTCTCATTTTGAGTCATGCCGCATCAGCAAGACCCACTACTATACCTTTGAAATCTTCTGTTCAGCCATTTTACTTCATCATGTCTTCCATTCAAGTTGAAGAGACAGTTTCAGAGTCTCCTCTGACATCCATTTTGGTCTTTTCTTTCTTTCCCTTATTTTTAATTACCTTTAATTTTCTTCATGTTTGAGGTCCTTGATGTCATACCACAACTCGTCTAGTCTTTGATCATTAGTGTTCAATGCATCAAATCTATTCTTGAGATGGTCTCTAAATTCAGGTTGTATATACTCAAAGTTTTACTTTGGCTCTCTTGGACTCATTCTAATTTTCTTCAGCTTCAACTTGAGCATGCATATGAGCATTTGATGGTCTGTGCTGCAGTTGGCCCTTGGACTTGTTCTGACTGATTGTGTTGAGCATCTCCATAGTGTCTTTCTTTCCACAGATCTAGTTAATTTGATTCCCATGCATTCCGTCTCACGAGGTTCACATGTATAGTCATCATTTATGTTGTTGAAAACCGTATTTCCAATGAATAGATTGTTAGTCTTGCAAAATTCTAACATGTGATCTCCGGAGTCATTCGTATCCAAAGGCTGTATTTCCAACTACTGATCCTTCTTTGTTTTCAACATTTGCATTCCAATCACTAGTAACTATCAAAGCATCTTTGATTAATTTTATACTGCAGAAGCTGATAAAAATCTTTGATTTCTTCATCTTTTGCATTAGTTTTTAGTGCATAAATTTGAATAATAGTCACATTAACTGATCTTCCTTGCAGGGATATAGATCTTATCCTATCACTGACAGTGTTGTAGTTCAGACAGATCTTGAAATCTTCTTTTTGAGAATGAATGCCATGTCTTTCCTCTTCAATTTGTCATTTATGGCATAGTAGACCATATGATTGTCCGATTCATAATGGCCAATTCCAGGCCATTTCAACTCATTAATACTTAGGAAATCTATCTTCAAGCATTCTATTTCATTTTCCTAGATTCATATTACCTACATTCCACATTGCAATTATTAATGGATGTTTATAGCTGTTTCTTCTCATTGTGAGTCATGCCACATCTGAAAATGAAGATCCTGAAAGCTTTACTCCATTCACATCATTAATGTCGACTCTACTTTGAGGAGGCAGCTCTTTCCCAAATGTATTTTGTGTGACTTCCAACCTGAGAGGCTCGTCTTCCAGCACTATATCGGACAATTTTCCACTGATATTCATAAGGTTTTCACTGGCCAGTTTTTTCAGAAGTAGACCAGGATGTCCTTCTTCCTAAGTCTAAGTCTGGAAGCTCCACACAAGCCTGTCCACCGTGAGTGACTCTGCTGGTATTTGAAATACCGGTTGCATAGCTTCCAGCATCACAGCAATATGCAAGCCACCAAGGTAGACTGACCGACAGAAAAGTGGTGAATATATATATATATATATATATATATATATATATATATATTCAATTTTGAATTGAGTTAAATATATATTCATATATATATGAAGACTGTGTTATCTGATTACTTTGTTCTTCCACATAACTTTCGGTAAAATCTAATGTTGCTCAATAAATGACTGTAACTATAATCAGCATTATGCAAGTAACTAGAATACTACTAATATATAGACTTAAATTCATTAGTTTCAATAATTGATATCAACTATTTTCTTGAGAAAAAAGTTTCTTAGGTGATAAGAAAGGAAGGAAGTATGCCAACATTCTTACAGATGAAAGGAATACCATGCACTGTAAAAAAGAGATTGAAGATAATTAACAACACAAACATACCTAGCATATGCTATGCTCTTACTGTTTGACAGGTCCTTAGTTAAGCACTTTCTGTGCACCACATCATTTCTGGTTCAGATAAAAAAGATCCATATGACTCATTAATTCCTAGCTCTATGATTTCAAACCCATATTTAGTTTATTAAATCAAGTAATTTAATTTTATATTTGGATTTATTAAAGACAATCTTGTTCAAATATGTCTATACATGGAAAACTGAAAATTTGAGAAGGAAAACCCTATGATTAAGAACATTTAGTGGTAGATCAAGTTCCCAGGTCCCATGACTTTCTCTTTATTTATTTGTTGTTGTTGTTTCATTGTACTCTTAGAAAGAACTTTAAATCAAGAATAATTTCACAATAAAGGGATGTTCCTATATAAGTAACCAAACAAAAGTTTTTTGGAATAGACTCTTTCCTGATATTCACATTCATACAAGGACACATGCTTGTTTTCTGATTACTCCCAGGATCTCAACGCCTTATCCATTCCTGGGGACAAATCAGTGAAGAAAAATAGAAGGTCATCCTCGGGTCATTGCTATTCAGTTTGCTGTGCCAAGCTGAAAATCCATGCCATTAAATATGAAAATCCACTCATTGTCTCAGGCCTGATTGTATCCTGTCTTTCGAATCAGGCTCACCATAGTCATAGCAACCCTAATAGGCGGATGTGCATTGGACCACATCATTTGCTGGATCTCTTTAAATGAGAAAAGTTTTGTTGAATATATGTGTGATTAATGCCTTCAACTATTATCTCTAATTGAACAGACATCAAAGGGGGGGGTACTTTGTTGCCCTAGATAAGCCTATTGCATGGCTATTAATGGCATATTCAGCCCTTGCTGAATTAATCTATTATTGCCTCTTGTCTTTGGTAACCATAACATGTTGTTGGAAGGCTGTGCAAAATTTGAGTAACTGTTTGAAACACAGCTCCAGTAATCCTCTAGACATAGGTGTAAGAGAAGAGAGAAAAGCTGTTTAGTGCATAATTGAATGTGCTGTGCTTTTTGCGTTAGTATTAAGCAGTGGTACTTTATTTTAATGTGTTGATATCAGAGTGATGCATCACCTTAACATCATCAGCTACTCAGCAAGATTCAGAGTTCCTCTATACACAATATAACTGAAAAAGAGAATCAATAGAGGCTCATTCCTTGTATTGGAGTGTGCAATTTTGTGTGTGTGTGTGTGTGTGTGTGTGTGTGTGTGTGTGTGTAAAAGAGAGAAAGAGAAAGAGAGAGAGAGAATTCAAACTGCAAATAACCAAAAAGTTTTTCAGAGATATGCAGCTGATATTAAGTAACATCTATGTAATTCATGTAGCATATGTCTTATGGGAAAAAAATATTGAGGAAAAATATCCTTATTTATTGATTTGCTTTAATTCTGGGAGAATGGCCTATTTAGCAACACTATTAATATTGGAAGTATTTGGGTTATGATTAGGCAGGCAAAAGGGATTTTTATGGAGAGCAAAAGAAAGGATAGCTGTGTTTATAATATGAAATAACAAAAATAATGTTTTCTTTTTAATTAACTGAGCATCATTTTTATGGTCCAGCCTAAGTTCTGTCCTGGAGAATTTGTCAGATGCTCTCTAAAATAATTTTAATTATATGATTGTAGGGAGAAGTGTTCTATAGATGTTGATTAATTCAAGTTGGTTGATAATATTTTTTAAGTCTTTTATTTCCATACTGATTTTGTCCAGCTGCTTTGTCAACTGAGAAAGGAGCATTGAAATCTCCAACTGTAATTTTGTTTTTATCTATTTGTTCTATCACTTTCGTCTGTTGTTCTTTCTTGTATTGTGCAGCTTTTATAAAGACATCTACATTTATAATTTTTATTTATATTTTCTGTCATGACCCTTTATCATTATGAAATATTCCTCTTTGTTTCTAGTAAAATTTACCTTTTAAAGTTTTTTCTGTCTCATATTAGCATAGCCACTTTAGATCATCTGCTTACTCTTTGCATAGTATATCTTTTCCCATTTGTTTTATTTTCAATCTATTTGTATTTTTTAGTTTAATGTGTATATATATCTTGTTGATAAATTATACCTTTATTTTCAATCAGATGAATTCTGCCTTTTGATTAGTGTTCAGCTCATTAGCACTTAATATAGTTATTTATATGTTGGATTTAGATTTGCCACTAGTCTATTTTTTGTCTCATTTCTAATTTGTCCCCTTGTTCCTACTTTATTGATTTCTTTTTTGTTAAACAAATATTTTACTGTTATTTTAATACCTATATTGAATTTTTAGTTATATTGTGTTATATATGTATAGTCGCTCTAAGAATTTCAGTTTGCGTCTTTACCACAATTTACTTTGAGTTAACACTGACTTTAACCCAGTAAATTTTCCACCTATAAAGCTCTATTTTTCTCCTCATTTATACTATTCTTGCCATGTGTATTTCATCTATATATGTTGTAAACTCAACAATACAGTGTTATAATTGTTCCTTTAGGGAGTTATACATTTTCTAGAAAAACTGAGAGACAAAGTCTATATGTAAATATATAACATACCTAAGTAAACATATAAAATCCAGTTGCCATCAATTCAATTCTTACTCACGATGACCTTATATGTGTCAGAGTACAACTGTGCTCCATAGGATTTTCAGTGGCTTATTTTTCAGATGTAGATCAGATTGGACATACAGATATTTATCCACATGTATAAGTATTCTACATTACTTCCTATGGATTTGAGTTACTATCTGGTGTCATTTTCATTTAGGCTGAAGGACTCCGTTTTGCATTTCTTGTAGCATAGACCTGCTAGCAATGAAATGTGTCAGTCTGCCTATCTGTGCTTGTTTATATTTCCCTTGATTTTGAAGCGTAATCTGCTGAATATAGAATTATTTGCTGATTTATTTTTCCAACCCTTTAAATATGTTATAAGTTGTCTTTTGACATTCAATATTTTTGATGAGAAGATAGCCATTAATATATGTATTGTGTCCCTTTATGGAAATCGGGCAGTGTATCATTCTGTTGTACGTAGGATCACTATGAATCAGAATCGACTCCACGGCACCTAACAACAACAATGCCATGTGTGATTTTTCTCTTCCTGCTTTCAAGATTGCCTATTTTGGCTTTCAACAATTTTAGTATAATGTTTCTAGGTGTGAATTTCTTTGTACTCATCCTACTTTGTGTTTCTGGTTCCCTGTTATTTTTGTTGTTGTTAGGTGCCCTTGAGTTGGTTCCAACTCGTAGGGACCCTATGTACGACAGAACGAAACACCGCCCAGTCCTGTGCCACCCTCACAGTTGTTGCTATGCTTGAAACTATTGTTGTAGCCACTGCGTCAGTCCATCTCGTTGAGGATCTTCCTCTTTTTCACTGACCTTCTACTTTACCAAGCATGACATCCTTCTCCAGGGACTGCTCCCTCCTGATAACATGCCCAAAGTACTTGAGACGAAGTCTTGCCAGCCTCATTTCTAAGGAACATTCTGGCTATACTGCTTCCGAGCGTTCTTCTGCCAGTCCATGGTATATTCAATATTCTTCACCAACACTGTAATTCAAATTCATCAATTCTTCTTCAGTCTTCCTTATTTATTGCACAGCCTTCACATGCACATGAGGCTATTGTAAATACCATGGCTTAAGTCAGGCCCACCTTAGTCCTCAAGGTGACATCTTTGCTTGTCAACACTTTAAAAAGGTGGTTTTCAGCAGATTTGCCCAATGCAACACGTCATTTGATTTCTTGACTGCTGCTTCCATGGTCTCTGGTTCCCTAGGGGTGTGATTGCACTGAGGCAATGATCTGGATAATGGTATTGCTCAAACACCTGAAGGCAGTAAGAAGTCCTCCCTCTGATGTCTGAGCCATGTGTGGGTTGAGGAATGCATTCAGAGGCACAGCAAATTAGGAACTCTTCCCTGGCTTTAAATTTTTACTAGATTCTGGATCCCCTAGGGTTTCCTGTGTACATGAGTAGTGTAGCAGTAAGCCAGGGGTGTGTCGAAGGTTAATATCACAACTCTTCTACGTCTTTCTCTCTTCCAAAAACCTCTGCATTAAATTTCTACATACTCTTCCACCTGCCCTTAACTAACTTCACCACTTCTTGCTGGTAAATCTACGGATTTGCCACACTTTCTGGGGGGAATGAAAGCTCCTCCAGGTAAGGCCACAACTTCTTCATCTTACATGATGCAGTAGGAGTTTTTTTAATGAGTAAATGCTTCTGAAAATGTTGCCAACCTTTGATTACTTTCCAGTATCCTAAAATTGTTGGTTTTGGGAATTTTGTCCAGTTATACAATTCTTTTTTGTAGGCTAGATTTCCCTGTCCTCCTTATGCTGCCAGTTTTGAAAGTAGGGCTTGCCACTTATTTTTTTATATTAATATATATTTCAAGCACTTTATAATTGGTGTCTTATTTGATTTATTTTATTGCACTATCAATAGTAACAAATTATATTGAAAAGAATGATTTCTAAGAGACCCTGTGTTATCAGGAATGTGATATTCATACATCGCTGTTTTTTTATTTCTTTGCTTTGTTTTTTCCTTTTAGCTACTTGAAAAAAAGGAAACCTAAAATATCTGGAAAAGTTTCATGCAAAAATATAATATTAATATATAAATACAAAATATTTTATGAAGTTAATAATTTATAAAACTACACTAAATTAAAATTTTATATTTTAAAATAACGAAAGTATTTACAATATAAATTAAAAAATATATATATAACCTATATGTGGAAAAAGGATCCCTGGTGGCACAATGGTAAAGCATTTAGCTGTTAACCAAAAGGTCAGTGGTTAGAACCCACCAGCCACTCTTGGGAGAGAAGACCTGGCGATCTGCTCCCATAAACATTGTTGTCGTTAGGTGCCATCGAGTCCATTCCAAGTGATAGCGACCCTATGTACAACAGAACAAAACACTGCCCTGTCCTGCGACATCCTCATAATCATTGTTATGCTTGAGCCCATCATTGCACCACTGTGTCAATCCATGTCATTAAGAGTGTTCCTCTTTTTCTCTGACCCTCTGTTTAGCAAGCATGATGTACTTCTCCAGGGACTGATTCCTCCTGATAACATGTCCAGTGCATGTAAGACGTAGTCTTAACATCCTTGCTTCCAAGGAGTGTTCTGATTGTACTTCTTCCAAGACAGATTTGTTTGTTCTTTTGGCAGTCCATGGTATATTCAATATTCTTTGCCAATGTCACTCTTCAAAGGCTTCAATTCTTCAGTTTTCCTTATTTTGCGTCCAGCTTTCGCATGCATATGAGATGATTGAAAACACCATAGCTTGCGTCATGTGCACCTTACTCCTTAAGGTTACATCTTTACTTTTGAACAATTTAAAGAGGTCTTTTGTAGCAGATTTTCCCAGTGCAATGCATCTTTTGATTTCTTTTTTGTTATTTATTTATTTATTGTTGCAGTTTAAGTGAAAGTTTACACTTCAAGTCAGTCTCTCATACAAAAATTTATACATACACTATTATGTGACCCCAAATGCTCTCCCTATACTGTGACGGTACACTCCTCCTTTCCACTCCTGATTTCCCATGTCCATTCAACCAACTCCTCATCTCTCCTCCGGACAGAAGCTGCCCATTTAGTCTTATGTATCTTCTTATGAGCTAAGAAGAACACTCTTCAGGAGTATCATTTTATGTCTGACAGTCCAGTCCAATTTTTGTCTGAAGAGTTGGCCTTGGGAATTGTTTTAGCTCTGGGTTGACAGAGAGTCCGGGAGCCATGCCTTCTGGGATTCCTCCAGTCTCAGTCAGACCATTAAGTCTGGTCTTTTTACTGGAATTTGAGTTCTGCACCCTACTTTTCTTCTGCTCTGTCAGGGACTCTCTGTTGTGTTCAGGGTGGTCGTTGGTAGTAGCCAGGCACCACCCAGTTCTTCTGGTCTCAGGCTGATGAAGTCTCTGGTTTATGTGGCCCTTTCTGTCTCTTGGGCTAATACTTTCCTTGTGTCTTTGGTGTTCTTCATTCTCCTTTACTCCAGGTGAGTTGGGACAAATTGATGCATCTTAGATGGCCGCTTGCTAGCTTTTAAGACCCCAAACGCCACTTAACAAAGTAGGATGCAGAATATTTTCTTAATAAACTTTGTTATGCCAATTGACCTAGATGTCCCCTGAAAACATGGTCCACAGACCCCCGTCGTGCTACTCTGTCCCTCGAAGTGTTTGGTTGTATTCAGGAAACTTCTTAGCTTTGGTTTAGTCCAGTTGTGCTGACTTCGCCCTGTAGTGTGCGCTCTCCTTCCTTTCACCTAAGATAATTCTTGTTTACTATCTAGTCAGCGAATAACCCTATCCCCCCCTCCCCACCCTCGTAGCCATCAAAGAATGTTTTCTTCTGTGTTTAAAACTTTTCTTGAATTCTTATAATAGTGGTCTTATACAATATTTGTCCTTCTGTGACTGACTAAATTCACTCAGCATAATGACTTCCAGATTCCTCCATGTTATGTTTCACAGCTTCATCATTGTTCTTTATCATTGCATACTATTCCATTTTGTGAATATACCATAATTTGTTTATCCATTCATCTGTTGCTGGGCACCTAAGTTGTTTCCATCTTTTTGTTATTGCGAACAGTGCTGCAGTGAACATGGGTGTGCATATATATATATATCTCTTCTGAGACGGCTCTTATTTCTCTAGGATATATTCCAAGGAGCGGGATAGCTCAAACGTATGGTACTTCTATTTCTAGCTATTTAAGGAAGTGTCAAATCAATTTCCAAAGTGATTGTACCATTTTACATTCCCATCAACAGTGTATAAGTGTTCCAGTCTCTCCACAACCTCTCCAGCATTTATTATTTTGTGTTTTTTGGATTAATGCTAGGCTTTTGGGGGTGAGATAGTACCTCATAGTAGTTTTAATTTGCATTTCTCTAATGGTTAATGATCGTGAGCATTTCTTCATGTGTCTGTTAGCTACCTGAGTGTCTTCTTTGGCAAAGTGTCTGTTCATATCCTTTGCACATTTTTTAAATGGGTTATTTGTCTTTTTGTTGTTGAGGTTTTGCAGTATCTTGTAGATTTTAGAGATCAGACGCTGATCAGATTTGTCATAGCCAAAAATTCTTTCCCAGTCTATAGGTTGTCTTTTGACTCTTTCAGTGAAGTCTTTTTTATGAGCATAAGCGTTTGATTTTTAGGAGCTCCTAGTTATCTAGTCTCTCTTCTGGTGTATTGATCCTTTAATCATTATATAATGTCCTTCCTTATCCTTTGTGGTGGATTGTACTTTAAAGTCTACTTTGCCAGAGATTAATATTGCCACTCCTGCTCTTTTTTGAGTGTTGTTTGCTTGATATATATTTTTCCATCCTTTGAGTTTTAGTTTGTCTGTGTCTTTAAGACTAAGGTGTGTCTTAAGGCAGCATGTAGACAGATTGTGTTTTTTTAATACAGTCTGCCACTCTCTGTCTCTTTATTGGTGCATTTAGTCCATTTACATTCAGTGTAATTATTGATAGGTATGAGTTTAGTGTTGTCACTTTGAAGTTTTTTTGTGTGTGTTGTTGACTGTTTCTTTGTTCCACTTAATTTTCTGTGCTGAGTTGCTTTTTTGTATGTAGTTTCTTTTCATCTTTTTCATTGTTGTTGATTTTGTATTTGTTAAGTCTTTATTTTATTTTGACTTGTAGGATTGTTAGTTTCCTTTGTGGTAACCTTAATATTTATCCCTATTTTTCTAAGTTTATACCAGTCTTTTATTTCTTTATATTGCCTTGACTTCCTCTCTATATGAAAAATCTATGTCTACAGTTTTTAGTCCCACTTTTTTGTTTTAATGTTATCATCTTTTACATGTTGACATCTGTTTCCCTATTTTCAGTGTTTTAGCTTTGATTTATTTTTGTGACTTCCCTATTTGGGTTGATATCTGGTTTCTCTGTCCTGTGTTCTAGTCTTGGGTTGTTATCTGGTGTTATTGATTTTCTAACAAAAGGATTCCTTTTATTATTTTTTATAATTTTTGTTTGGTTTTTGCAAATTCCCTAAACTTCTGTTTATCTGGAAATGCCCTAATTTTGTCATCATATTTGAAAGACAGTTTTGCTGGATATATAATTCTTGGCTGGCAATTCTTTTCCTTCAAGGTTTTATATATGTCATCCTATTGCTTTCTTGCCTGCATGATTTCTGCTGAGTAGTCTAAGCTTAGTCTTATTGACTCTGCTTTGTAGATGACTTTTTGTTTATCCGTAGCCACTCTTAAAATTATCTCTTTTTCTTTGATTTTGGCAAGTTTGATTATAATATCTCTTGGTAACTTCCTTTTGGGGTCTACCTTACGTGTGGTGCAATGAGCATCTTGGATAGATATCTTGTCATCTTTCATGATATCAGGGAAGTTTTCTGCCAAAAAATCTTCAACAATTCTCTCTGTATTTTCTGTTATCCCCCCGTTCTGGTACTCCAATCACTCGTAGGTTATTCCTCTTGATAGAATCCCACATAATTCTTAGGGTTTCTTCATTTTTTTAAATCCTTTTATCTGATTTTTCCTCATATAAGTTGGTGTCAAGTGCTTTATTTTCAAACTCACTAATTCTGACTTCCATTGCCTCAATTCTGCTCCTATGACTTTCTATTGAGTTGTCTAATTCTGAAATTTTATTATTACTCCTCTGGATTTCTGACTGTTGTCTCTCTATGGATTTTTTGCAGCCTGTTAAATTTGTCATAATGCTCTTCTCTAATCTTCTTAATTTCCTGTATTGCGTGTTCTGCGTTTTGCCTAATTTCCTTGCTGATATCTTGGAGACTTCTGCATATTTATCTTTGTATTCTTCCTCTGGTAATTCCAAAAAATTTCTAAATTCTTTAGTTTGGGAGATTGCTGAAGCCATCAAGGTCTGCCTCTTTATGTAATTTGATATTGACTGCTGTCACTGAGCCATCAATAAGTTATTTATTTATTTTATGTTTGCTTACTGTGTTCTAGCTTCTTGTTTTGTTTTGTTATGCCCAAATAAGCTGCTTCTGTGAACTAGCCCAATCACCAGCACCCCCGGAAGCTCCAACATCCTGCCACCCAGTGGCCAGAACTGCTGCTAAGTATGTGAGCCTAGGGGTCCACCCACTCCACCTGTATGGATTTAGGTCAGGTGTCCAGGTAGTCAGCCACCGAGTGTGTGGTGCTGGTTCTCACCTACAGTCCTAGACAGGCATGGGTGATTGGAATAGGCACAGGCATCCAGGTAAAGCAGGAGGACACATACTGAGCAAGGCCGGAGGCCGACCCCCGCACCCCGAGTGTCCGGGAGGAAAGTGTGTCCCTGCTCTCTAGAGCATATCGGTGGGTGGGTTTTACAGTCAGACTATGAGCACCCAATGTGTTGGCTGTGAGGACTGGGGGTACCTCTTATTCTTGGGCCCCTGTCACAGGTGAATAAGTGGCATGGGTGGAGCCACCAGTCCTCAGGCCTCTGAGGTGGGTAGGTGAAAACCCTGAAAATTTTACTAACCTCCCACTGCACAGCTGAAGCAGTTGAAGTTAAACTTAATGCAGACACCCTGTTGTACTGTAGTAAAGACATTCTACACTGTTGAAATGGGTCCACACTAGTCTATGCAGGGGGAAAGGCACTGAAAGTTAATGGACCCCTTATGTCTGTGCCTAGGCAAAGGAGTTGTGCCTAGCCTGAATTTCAGGCTTAGGGAATCCGGCAGATTGTTTTTTTTCCCCTGTTTGTTAATTTGTTCACTCTCCAAGTCTGGGAGAATGGCTCAGGGCATGTGACAGTTCCTACTTCTGGTCCAGGGTACTTGGCAATTGCTGAACCCGGTCGTGGACCCAGTGTAGAGCAAGGAGCAGGCAGGTAAACGAGAGAAAGTTTTTTACCAGAGGGTGGTATTTTTGATCCACACAGTAGGCTCTATGCAAGTACTTTTCTTTTGCCGATCAAGGGCTGCTTCTCAATGGTTATGGATGACCGAGTAGACTCTTGGCCTCTGGGACTTTCCCAGTGTGGAAAACACCTCCCGAGCGCAGCTGCTTGCCTACCTCACCATTCACCACTGGCTGATACGGGCTGAAGGGCTCAGGCGCTCACTAGGTCAGGTCTGGCAACTCCTCGCTGCTTCTGAACCATCTCTCCCTCCGCCTGCCACTCAGTCCCATTCCTCAACTTTGCCTTTGATGTTCAGGGCTCCTAGATTGTCATATATAATCGATTCACTTGTTTTTTCGTGTCTTTGTTGTGAGAGGGAGCACCGTAAGCATCTGACTACTCAGCCGTCTTGACCCCACCCCCCTCTCTTTTGATTTCTTGACTGCTGCTTCCATGGGTGTTGATTGAGGATCCAAGTAAAATGAAATCCTAGACAACTTCAATCTTTTCTCTGTTTATTATCATGTTGTTTATTGGTCCAGTTATGAGGATTTTTGTTTTCTTTATGCTGAGGTGTAATCCATACTGAAGGCTGTGGTCTTTGATCTTCATGAGTAAGTGCTTCAAGTTCTCTTCACTTTCAGCAATCAAGGTTGTGTCATCTGCATAACACAGGTTGTTAATGAGTCTTCCTCCAATCCTGATGCCGTTTTCTTCTTTATAAAGTGCATCTTCTTGGATTATCTGCTCAGCATGAAGATTCAATAAGTACAGTGAAAGGATACAACTCTGACACACACCTTCCTGACGTTTAAACCACTTGGTATCTCCTTTTTCCGTTTGAACGATTGCTTCTTGATTTTATGTACAGGTTCCTCATGAGCACAATTAAGTGTTCTGGAACTCCCATTCTTTGCAATGTTATCCATAATTTGTTATGATCCACAGAGTCAAATGCATTTGCATAGTCACTAAAACACAGGTAAACATCTTTCTGGTATTCTCTGCTTTTAGCCTGGATCCATCTGACATCAGCAATGATATCCCTGTTTTCATGACAAGTTAATATGACTATTATTCTAATTTATGCACCAATTGCTGAGGTCAAAGAGGAAGAAATTGAAGATTTTTACCAACTTCTGTGTCTGAAATTGATCAAACATACAATCAGGGTACAATGATAATTATTGGTAATTCGAATGGAAAAGTTGGAAACAAAGAAGGATCAGTAGATGGAAAATATGGCCTTGGTGATAGAAATCATGATAGGAGATCACACGATAGAAATTTGCACGACCAATGACTTCTTCATTGCAAATACTTTTTTTTTAACAACACAAATGATGACTATACCTGTGGGTCTCACCAGATGGATTACCCAGGAATCAAATCGACTACATCTGTGTAAAGAGTCTATGGAGAAGCTCAATATCATCAGTCAGAAGCAAGCCAGGAGCTGACTGTGGCACAGACCATCGAGTGCTCATATGCAAGTTTAAGTTAAAACCGAAGAAAAATAGAACAAGCCCAGGAGAACCAAAGTATGACCTAGAGTATATCCTACCTGAATTTAGGGACCATTTCAAGAATAGATTTGACTCATTGAACACTAAATGACCAAAGACCAGATGAGCTGTGGAATGATATCAAGGATATCACACATGAAGAAAGCAAGAGGTCGTTATAAGACGGGAAAGAAAGAAAAGACCAAAATGGATGACAGAAGAGACTCTGAAACTTGCTTTAGAATGTAAAGTAGCCAAAGCAAATGGAAGAAATGATGAAGCAAAACAGAACTGAACAGAAGATTTCAAAGGGCGGATTGAGAAGACAAAGTGAAGTATTATAATGACATGTGCAAAGACCTGGAGGTAGAAAAACAAAAGGGAAAAACACACTCAGTATCTCTTAAGCTGAAAAAACTGAAGAAAAAATTCAAGCCTCCAGTTGCAATTTTGAAGGATTCTATGGGGAAAATAAATGATGAAGGAAGCATCAAAAGAAGATGGAAGGAATACACAGAGTCACTATACCAAAAAGAATTGGTCGACATTCAACCATTTCAGGAGGTAGCATATGATCAGGAACCGATGGAATGAAGGAAGAGATCCAAGCTGCCCTGAGGGCACTGACGAAAAACAAGGCTCCAGGAATTGACGGAATACCATTTGAGATGTTTCAACAAACGGATGCTGCTCTGGAAATGCCCACTTTTCTATGCCAAGAAATTTGGAAGACAGCTACCTGGCCAACCAACTGGAAGAGATCCATATTTATGCTTTTTCCAAAGAAAGGTGATACAACCCAGTGAGGAAATTATCAAACAATATTCATAAAGATTACAGCCTCAAAAACCCTATGGGGCAGGTCTACTCTGTCACGATGAGTTAGAATTGACTTGATGGCACACAACAACAGCTAGAAAGTAAACAAATTAATAAAGTCTGGTCGAACCCACCAGCGGCTCTCCTCTGAGGAAGGAAGATGTGGCAATCTGCCTCTGTAAAGATTTACAGCCTTGGAAACCCTATAAGGCAGTTCTACTCTGTTTTATAGGGTTGCATTGAGTCAGAATTGACGCCATGGTGACAGTTATGGCTTACATGTGGAAAAAAAATAGAACATTATTTGTCCTTCATTATCCTAATCTCCTTCCCCTTTAATATCCTTGATATTTCCCGAGTTAACCATTATCTTGAGTTCTATGATGACTATTAAGCGCTGTTTTTTCTTTAGTTTGGGTTTATGTATTCATTCTGAAATAATATTTTTTGCCAGTTTTTGAGCTTTATAACAATGGCCTTATGTAGTATGTATTTCTCTCATGTCTGGCTACTTTTGTTCAAAATTATGTTTGTAAGATTCATCTAAATTGTGTAGGTACCTTTAGGTTATTCATTTTTATTGACCTATGATATTCCATTGTATGAATATACCAACATTTATTTAATCTATTCTATTGTAAATGATCATTAGGTTTGCCTCCATTTTTTGCCTTTCCCAAACTATGATGCTATGAACATTCTGTACAGGTCTTTGGTACACTTGACAGTTTCTACAGTCTATGCATAATGGTAAAATTGCTAGGTTAAAGGGTATAAACATATTATAATTTAACAGGTAATGTCAAAAATTGTTCTAGAGGGTATGGTAGTTCCTGATGCTCTACATCCTGGTTAGTAATTATAATTACTATTATTTTAAATAGTGGTGTCTCCTTGGAGTTTTAATTTGCTTTTCTCTGATTACAAATTGGACAGGTTATCTTTTATTTTCAATCTTAGTTTCTTCTTCAGAAAAGTACCTATAAAAGTCTGGAAAATGTTTTTAATTTGGGTTGATATCTTTTCATACTGGTTGGAAAGAGTTTTTGTATATTTCAAGCACTAATATGACTTGTTGTCACTTTCATATTCAGTGTTGTCTCTCATGTTGTGACTTGCATTAGTATTCTCTTTATGGTGTCTTTTAATGAATATCATTCTTAATTTTACTGCATTTTAATTTATTAGGACTTACGTCTATTGTCAATACTTTATGTATTCTGTTGAATAATGTTTTCTTTTAAGTAGGTTTTTGAAAACTTCCCATTGCATTTTGTCCTAAAGTTTTATAATTTAACTTGCTTTTATTTACTTGGAAATGATTTTTTAATATAGTATTAGGAGAGGATATGATTTAATTCTATTTCATATAGATACTACATTTTCCTGTTTTTATTTAAAATAGTATTTTGGCTGGCTGTCTTAGTCATCTAGTGCTGTTACAACAGAAATACCACAAGTGGATGGCTTTTACAAAGAGAAATTTATTTCTTCACAGTAAAGTAGGCTAAAATTCCAAATTCAGGGCATCAGCTCCAGGAAAATACTTTCTCTCTCTGTCAGCCTTCTCATCAGTGTTCCCTTGGACTAGGAGCTTCTCCGCACAGGGACCTCAGGTCCTAAGGATGCGTTCTGCTCCTGGCACTGCTTTCTTGGTGGTATGAGGTCCCCCCGTCTCTCTGCTCACTTCTCTCTTTTATATCTCAATAGATTGCCTCAGGACACAATCCAATCTTGTAGATTGGGTCCTGCCTTACCAACACAACTGCCACCCATCCTCCCTCATTAACATCATAGAGGCAGGATTTACACATACAGGAAAATCACACAATACCAGGAATCATGGCCCAGCCAAACTGATACACACATTTTTTGGGGGGCATAATTTAATCCATGACACCGGCTGATCTTTTATACCACCTGGATCATACATTTTATCCATATGTCCATATATTGATACATGTATCAATCTGTTTTCAAGCTTTTTTTTTCCATTCACATGGTTAATTTTCTATACTTAAACCAATACACTTTGTTAATTTTTATTAGCTTAATATTAAATCTTACTATTTTTCAGAGTAAATCTTCTCACATTGTTCTTTTATTAATATCTTGATTAATATTTTTCCTTTGTAGTCTCGTATAAATCTTAGATTCCGATCTTAATATAGTATAATAATAATTCTTTGAGTTTTTTATTAGAATTATATTTAAGATATTAATCAATCTTGGAAAATTGCCAACTTCACAATATTGAATTTTCCTCTCCGAACATACCTATCTTTTTATTCAGGCTTTCTTTATTTTTCTCTGCAAATGTACATAATTTTCTCTAAGAAATTGATGTCCAACCTTGAAATATACTTCTCTTCCCTCCACGTGTCCAGGTCAGATCAGTGTACATTATTTCTGCTCATATATCATCATGTTTGTATCTCTGTCTCATCAATTCCTACACTAAATTGAAAATGATTTTTATGTTTGTCTCACAGTAAATTTGTAGGCTTCTCAAGGACAGGTAATATGTCTTATCCATTTTTGAAGCTAGCATAGTTTCTCACACTGGATGCTAAGTAAACATATATTTATTGAGATGTGACAGATATTCCGCCATATGGGAATGGTTAACATAATTATATTAAAACCATTCAACATAGTGTTATATAAGAAATGATTATACAAACTGTCACTTCATATAAAAATATCCATGGGATTTTGAAGAAAAAATTGGAGTCATCCTTATCTTTTCTGCTTCTCATATGTCTCACCCATTCCATTAGTACACCATCTTGGCTCAGTTCTGAAACTATACCTAGAATCTTACCTCTTACCTCTACCTTCTGCACTATTATTCTATTCCAAGCCCCATCATTTATTGGTGGGATAATTTCAAAAACCTACTTTCACTCTTGCCTTCCACCAGCCTATTTTTATAGAGCTGCCAAAGCAATAATTTTATAACGTAAGTCAAAACAAAAAGGTACTTTGCTCACAAAAATTAAATCACTTTTTATCTCACTCTGAATAAATGCAAACATTTTTACGGCAGCCTGTAAGGCCATAGATCATCTTGCCTTGCCTTACCTCTGTGAATGCATCTATTACCTTGACATAATTTTTTCTTTTTCATCTGCAATGACTTCCTGATGTTCTTTGAACATGGCAGACATTCTCTTGTTTCAAGTCTTTTGTGCTTGCTCTTGCCTCAGACTTAGACTTTTCTTAGATATTCAAATGGCTTTACTCCCTGTGTTTGTTAAGTCTTTGCTTAAATGCCATGCTTTCAATGATGGTTTCTGTGCCCGGCCTATGTCAAATGGCACTACCCAACTCCCTACAGAATAACTTTAGTCTTTTTGCTCCTTTCCTACTTTACTTTTGTCCAAAACATTTATTAACATCTAACAAGTCTTATTTTCTAACTTGTATGAGATTGCACACTTATACACTATTAATATAATTTACTTATATATATTATTTATTGTCTGCCTTTGCCCACTTCAGAATGAAAGCACCCATAGGACAGAAGTTTTCTCCATTCCACTCACTTTTGTGTCCTTCGTGCTGAGAACAGTATCTGACATGTTGGAAGTATGTGAAAATTAAGTTGAATAATTTTCACAAAGTTATATAAATGAACAAAATTAAAAATTATTTTAAATGGTTAAATATAAACTTATAGAGATGTTCTGTGTGCTTCTAAATGGTATGGTAGTTTTTAGAGTCATACTTACTCTATAAGCTATTGTATGCATGTATTAGGTATCTTATAACATTTAGATTATAAATAAAATTATCAAAATTATTGATTCATAGAATAAAATTTATCTGTAAATAATATGAATTCTCTATGTTATAACTCATTTTTAACAGATTCATTAAACCAGATTCTTGAGGGAAAACAAACAAACAAACAAATATCTTAGGCACTTAGAACTTCCTAGACATAAGTGTTATGTGTTTATTGTCATTTTGCTATTTGGAAGTCATTTTCATAATGCTGCGTATGCTTTAGGAGAGATTTTTCTTTAATTGTCATCATATTTCAGATGCACAGTGAGAAGCCCATTAACTATGACCTTGTCAGAGGAGAAAACACAGGAATAGTAGTTAGAATGATGGCATCTTTCTTTGGAAGTACACAGTTGGCAGGGAGACCAGATTTTCCTAGGCCATTAATAACAAAGTTCCTAATGTCTGTACTTTAATTATTTTAAAATAAATTTTAATGGAATTGAATTCAAAAGTTTTCATTTAAAATGTCAGATCAACCTAATATTAATGGCATATAAGGCAAAAAGACATTATAAAGCTATGACGACAAAAACAATTCAGAGTATTAATTTATATTTTACTTATTCTTTTTAGTTAGTTGAAGATTGTTGCACCACAAACCATCCTAAAATGTAGTGGATTAAAACAACAAAATTCATTTCTTCCAATTCAGTTAGTTGGCTTGGTGTTTCCTCTGTTGTTTGTACCTGGGCTCATTTATGTGACTGCCTTCAGCTAGGGGTCGTCTGGCCTGGGACTTCAAAGTTGACCTCACCCCCATGTCTGGAAGTTTGTAGCTGCCTGTCAGCTTGAGTACCTTAGTTCTCCTCCACAGCTTCCTTCACACTTCAGTAGCTTACAAAGAACTTCTTTACACAATGGCAGAAGTGTTCCAAAAGCATGAAGTGTAAAGCTGGAAAGCCTCATGAGATATGGACTCTAGAACTCAAACAATGTCACTTCCACCACCATCTGTTGGTCAAAACAGGTCACAGGATAATCAAGTTTCAGTACCAATATCAGTCATTTCTGACTCATGGAGACCCCATGTGTTTCATAGTAGAACTGTGCTCCGTATGGTTTTCAGTGGCTTGTTTTTGGACGTAGATCACCAGGCCTTTCTTCCAAGACAATTCTAAGTGGGCCTGATCCACCAACCTTTAGGTTAGCAGTTGAGCTCATTAACCATTTACACCCCCCAGGATTCAAAAAGTGGAAAAATAGCCTCCATCTTTAGTGAGAGAAACTGCATAGAATTTGTGACCATACGTAATTTATTACAGTACCGCAGGCTATTTCATCAAATTTTTCAATATGCCTCTGAGGGAGAGTGGTGGCATTTAAGAGTTTATAACATCATGCTGATTTGTAGATGGAGAATTACTAATGATAAGATTTAATGAAAGATTGAAAAATTGTCAATGTAAGCACTGATGTGATATCCAGTTACAAAGATCTTTTTTTTTCTATAGCCACTTGGTTCAATGATTTATTTTTATTATAAAATCAAGTAAAATATAAACAAAACAGTTTGTCAAATCAAAGTGGAGGTAAAGCAAAATTATCTACACAATAAATTAAAGGTATTGACTGAACTTTGCTATGCTGGTTGATGCATAGAACACAAAAGTATAAAACATAATCACTGCCTACATGGGTTTTCTAATCCATAAAAGGAGATAATATACAAAGATATTAAATGGTTCAAACTTTCTTTTAGATGTAAAGTGCCGAGACATGGTATCAATGGCATAGTGACCAGGGGAGTACTACCAGAAGCAGCTCCCTTGACAGATCAGAGACAAGATACAAAGTAAGTACAATGTCAAGTCATCACATTCAAGCTGGATTAGATAAGAAAAACAAAACAAACAAGTTTTAAAGAAAGTGAGGTAAGAAACCAGGGGGTTTATCATATACAGACGGAAAGCAAAGCTGAAAAAAAGTCTTTGGGTAAAGTTCAGGTACTTTGGAAAGTTTTTTATTGAAAAACTTCTGGCTACTAGTTTAACCATTCCAAGATCAGTTAAAATTGCTGACATTGTGCAGAGACGTAGAAGCCAACAAGAAAAATCATGTAAGGTCTAACCTGAGTGTTAAAACCAGTCTGAAACAGCATCCTAAATCAATGATCCTCAAACTTTAGTGTCTATCACGTGAAAGGTTAGCTAAAACACAGATTGCTGGGATTCACTTCAGACTTTCCACCGGTTTAATATGCCTGGAGTGTGGACTACGAATTTGCATTTCTAACAAGTCCCTGGTGATTCTGTTGCTACTGCAATTCCAGAATCACTAAATTAAGCTAGAGCACCACATCAGCCTTTAAAACTTTAAATTCATTAGAGTACAATTTTTCATAGTATTCTGTTATGTTTCTTTTCATTTCAGTTGGATCTGTTGTGATATCATCCAACTCACTTCTTATTTGGGTTATTTGCTTCCTCTCCTGTTTTTCTTTTGTCAGATTGGCCAATGGTTTATCGATTTTGTTGATCTTTTCAAAGAACTGGCTTTTGGTCTTGTTAAACTCCTTCTATTGTTTTTCTATTTCCATTTCATTTAATTCTGCTCTAATTTTTATTATTTGCTTTCTTTTGGTGCCCGAGGGCTTCTTTTGCTGCTCTCTTTCTACTTGTTCGAGTTGTAGGGTTAATGTTTTGATTTTGGCCCTTTCTTCTTTTTGGATGTGTGCATTTATTGCTATAAATTGACTTCTGAGCACTGCTTTTCTGTGTCCCAAAGGTTCTGGTAGGATGTTCACATTCTCATTTGATTCTGTGAATTTCTTTATCCCATCTTTAGTTTCTTCTATAACCCAGTAGTTTTGAGAAAGGTGTTGTTCAGTTTCCATATGTTTGATTTTTTTTCCTTGCTCTTTCGGTTACTGATTTCCACTTTTATGGTTTTATAGTCAGAAAAGATGCTTTGCAATATTTTGATGTTTTGGATTCTGTTAACTCTTGCTTTATGGCCTAACATATGGTCTATTCTGGGGAATGTTCCATGTCCCATGGAAAAGAAAGTACACTCGGCTGCTGTTGGGTGGAGTGTTCTGTATATGTGTATGAGATCAAGTTGGTTGATTGTGGTATTTATATCTTCCTTGTCTTTATTGAGCTTCTTTCTGGATGTTCTGTCTTTCACTGAAAGTGGCTATTGAAGTCTCCTACTATTATTGTGGAGCTGTCTATCTCTCTTTTCAGTGTTGTTAGAGTTTGTTTTATGTATTTTGGAGCCCTGTCATTGAGTGTGTAAATATTTATTATGGTTATGTCCTCCAGGTGTATTGACCCTTTAATCATTATATAGTGTCCTTCCTTATTCTTTGAGGTGGATTTTATTTTAAACACTATTTTGTCAGAGATTAATATTTCCACTCCTGCTCTTTTTTGAGTGTTGTTTGCTTGATATATTTTTTTCCATCCTTTGAATTTTAGTTTGTTTGTGTCTTTAAGTCTAAGGTGTGTCTCTTGTAGGCCACAAATAGATTATGTTTTTTTAATCTATTCTGCTACTCTCTGTCTCTTTATTGGTGCATTTAGTCCATTTAAATTCAGCATAATTTTTGATAGGTATGCGTTTAATGTTGTCATTTTGATGTCTTTTTTTGTGTGTTGTTGACAGTTTCTTTGTTCCACTTAATTTTCTGTGCTGAATCATTTTTCTTTATGTATTTTCTTTTCCTCTTTTTCATTGTTGTTGATTTTGTATTTTCTGAGTCTTTATATGTTTTTCCTGTTTTTTATTTTGATGTATAGGATTGTTAGTTTCCTTTGTTGTTACGTTAATATTTTCCCCTATTTTTCTAAGTTTAAACCAATCTTTTATTTCTTTATATCGTCTTGACTTCCTGGCCATATGAAAAATCTACGTCTACATTTTTTACTCTCTCTCTCTTTTTTTAACTTTGTCATCTTTTGCTTTGATTTATTTTTGTGACTTCCCTATCTGGGTTGGTATCTGGTTGCTCTGTCCTATATTCTAGTCTTGGGTTGTTATCTGATGTTTTTGGTTTTCTAACTGGAGGGCTCCCTTTATTATTGCTTGTAATTTTGGTGCAGTTTTTGCAAATTCCCTAAACTTCTGTTTATCTAGAAATGCCCTAATTCTGCCATCATATTTGAGATACAGTTTTGCTGGATATATAATTCTTGGCTGGCAATTTTTTTTCCTTCAAGGCTTTATATCTGTCATCCCGTTGCCTTCTCCCCTGCATGACTTCTGCTGAGTACCCCGAGCCGTCTTATTGACTCTCCTTTGTTGATGACTTTTCATTTATCCCTATCTGCTCTTAAAATTCTCTCTTTATCTTTGGTTTTGGCAAGTTTGATTATAATATGTCTTGGTGACTCTCTTTTGAGATCTACCTTATGTGGGGTTCAATGAGCATCTTGGATAGATATCTTCTTATCTTTCAGGATATCAGGGAAGTTTTCTGACAACAAACCATCAACAATTCTCTCTGTGTATTCTATTATAACCCCTGTTCTGGTACTCCAATCAATCATGGATATTCCTCTTGCTAGAGTCCCACATAATTCTTAGCATTTCTTCATTTTTTAAAATGCTTTTACCTGATTTTTCCTCAAATCAGTTTTTGTCAATTGTTTTATCTTCAGTCTCACTAATTCTGACTTCCATTCTTAATTCTGTTCCTACGACTTTCTATTGAGCTGTGTAATTATGAAATTTTATTGTTAATCTTCTGGATTTCTGTCTGCTGTTTCTCTATGGATTCTTGCAGCTTGTTAAATTCATCATTCTGCTCTTCTCTAATCTTCCTCATTTCCTCTATTGCTTTGTCTCTGTGTTCCTTGGAATGTTCTACGTTTTGCCAGAACTATTTCAGATCTCTTGAAGAGTTCTGTATATTAATCTTTTGTATTCTACTTCTAGTAATTCCAAGAAGTTCTCTGCCCCCAGAAGATGTCTTGATTCTTTGTTTTGGTCACTTGCTGAAGCCATCATGTTCTGCCTCTTAATGTGATTTGATCTTGACTGTTGTCTCTGAGCCATTAGTAAGTTAAATTTATTTATTTTATGTTTGCTTATTGTGTCCTAGCTTCTTGTTTTGATATGCCCAGATAGGCTGCTCACTTGAGCTAGTTTGATTATCGGTGCATTTAAAGCTCTAATGTCCTGTCACCAGGTGGTTAGATCTGTTTCTAAGTATGTGACCCCAGGAGTCCATTTACTTTTCTTGTATGGATTCAGCTCAGGTGTCCAGATAGCTGGTCACCAATTGGGTGGTGTAGGCTCTAGCCTACAGTCTTAGATGGGCAGTGGTGATTGGAGTAGGCACATGTATCTGGCTGCAGTAGAGGGTCATGTGCTGAGCAAGGCAGGAGTTTGACTGCTGTCCCTGAGTGTCTGAGAGGAAAGCACGTCCCTATTCCCTAGAGTGCATAGGTAGGTGGGTTTTGCAGCCAGACTATGGGCACCCAGTGCTGTTGGCTGTAAGGACTGGGAGGCACCACTCATTCTGGGACCCCATCACAGGTGGATAGGTGGCGTAGGTGGAGCCACCAGTCCTCAGGCCTCTGGTGTGGGTAGGTGAGGACCCTGCTTAATAGGCAGAGCGGTGCTAAATGTCATGAAACTGCCACTCCACCATTTAGATTATACAGTGAAGTTAGGCTTCAAGTATATACCCTGTTGTACTATGCTCATGAAGGCCTATGCTGTTTAAATGGCCCACACAGGTCTATGCAGGGGTGAAAGGCATTCAAAGGCCATAGATCCTTTCTGCCTGTGCCTAGGCAAAAGAGCTGTACCTGCTCTGAGTTCTCAACTTAGGGGAGCTGGCAGATTATTTTTTCTTGTTTGTTAATTTGTTTCCTCTCCAAGGCTGGGAGAATGGCTCAGGGCACATGACAGGTCCTATTTCCAGCCCAGGGAAAGCGGCAATTGCTGAAGTTGGCCCAGGACCAGTGCACAGTGTAGAGGGAACAGGTAAATGGGAGAGAGGTTCTTCCCAAATGAGGTGTTTTTTGATCCATGTGGTACTTTAAATGCATGTACTAATCTTTTGCTGACTGAGTGCCACTTTTCACTGGCTCTGGAGGCCCAAACAGACTCTCCGTTGCTCAGTATCTCCCAACATGGAAAACATGTCCTGAACACCACAGCCTGCCTCACTGTGCATGCCAGCTGATCTGGCCTGCATGGTGCTGGCTCTCACCTGGAGATCTGGCAACTCCTTGCTACTTCTGAACTGTCTTTCCCCCCGCCTTCTGCTCAGTCTGATTCCTCAACTTTGCCTTTAATGTCCAGGGCTCCTAGATTGTCACATATAATTGATTCACTTGTTTTTTTTGGGTCTTCCTTGTAGGAGGGACCCCTGAAAGCCTCTGAGTACTCTGCCATCTTGAACGCCTACTGGAACTATCCTGTCCTGTTTTTTTAATATATGTTTTGATATTGTCTCTGTCTTTGGTACATTCAGTAGTTATTTTCCTTTTTTATAGATTGTAGATTTTTTTGTTTAATCCTGCTTTTTTGTTTTATTTGGTTATGTCTGAGTGGCAGGCTATGTATTCTTTGTTGTTTACTCCTCTGTTGACATGATACTTTTCACCTCCTTGTCTAGTGGGCAGGGTGAGTTGCTCGGCTGTGGTCCAGCAGGGCAGGTCTAGCCAAAGGGGAGTTGCTGGGATGGGTTCTTTGTGGCACATACTAGGGCTAACAGGGCAGGCTAGGAATCACTACAGGATAGGTTCTGGTAGGCCATGCTTGTGCTGCTCAGGGGTGTGATGTTCAGCCCACAGTGCAGGTAGACAGGAAGGATGGGGGAGAATGTGATGTGTGGACCTAAGATGGATATGGGAAAGAGGAGAGAGAAGAGAGAAACTGGAGCCAATAACAAACAAACTAACAAGAGTGTTAAGGGAGCTTCCCATTGGAGTGCAGAGATGAGAGACCAAGAAATGAAGAAAAACAAAAAGGAAAAATGGTAAAAGAAAATAAATAAATAAATAAAAATTAGGAAAAAAAGAAAAGGAAACCCCCTCAGGGATTCCCACTGGTACAGCTACGAAGACTGGGCAAGTGGCTCCCAGGCTGTGAAGTACAGCTTGGCTAGGAGGGGTAGAGGTGTCACACAGCACCAGATATTCAGGAGACAGGAAAAGAAGATAAATATAGAGAGAGGAGAAACTGAGAAATGAAGAAATACAAAAAGGGAAAAAGTAAAGTAAAGAAACGACAACAACTACAAAATAAAAAATAAAAAAAAAAAAAGGAAAAAAATGCCCTCCAGGAATCCCACTGAGGTCCTGAGCAGACTGAGGAAGTAGCTTCCAAGTTGCACAGTGCAGCCCAGCTAGAAGGGGCTCCAAAGAAACAAACAAACAAACAAATCAAAACAAACAAAACAAAAGCCCTGGGGATCCAACTAGCTTGGTGGCATGGGCCCGGAAGCAGTTCCACAGTTAAGTGGCATTTCACAGCCTTTCAGGAAGAAGCAAAGATGGCACAGGGAGCCAGATATTTGAGAGAAAGGAGGGGGAGATGGTGAGAAGTATGGAAGAAACCAGAAGAAGCGGGAAAAAGCAACATCAGCAACCAAAAATTGGCACTCAGGGTGCTGGCCAGTCTGGGCAGGTGGAATCCAAGTGGCATAGGGCTGAAGCCAGTGTCTCTCAGCCAGGAGACAGTGGCCACAGGAAGCAGAGAAGGCTAAGTAAGAGTGAAGAAGGCTAGGGGTTTGGAAAGTGCATATCACTGGTTACCTGTTGTTCTGTCTCCTGCTGGGAGCTCCATAAAGCTGCTTTCCCATACTCCCGCTGATCTCCGACAGGAGTCCAAGATGGCAAATCCATACTGCATTAGCTGATAGGGGACCTCTGCACATATCTCTCCTCGCTCTCTGTTCTCTGTCAGTTTCTTATTCCATTTGGTGCTTGGCTGAGTTCTGTGTCTCTTCATTTGATGCTTAGGGTTTCAGGATTGACATTTGTCTCTGTTTCACTTAGTTTTTCAGGTCTTTGCTGTGGAGAGACAGCATGGTGTTTCTGCCTATAGCGCCATGTTGCCTGGAAGTCTTCCTGATGCTCATTCTTGAAGACAGAGATGAGTGCCTCTTTAAGGCCATAAGATGACAATGACAGAGTAGGTGGCTAATAAGTGGAAGTAACCCTAAGATGACAAGGATTGCAAGATTCAGATACCATTTTAAATCTATATAATCTGGACTTTATCTTACAGGATAAATAATAATTTCAATATGGATGAATACATAGAAAAATATTTTATTAATGTAGTATAAGGGTTAAGAGTATGAATTAGGTTGACAACATGAGAAATGGCAGGAAATTTGTTATATGAAGGCAACTAATGAGTCTCCATGACTAAATAATTGTAAGTAGTGAAATATTTGTTTCAAGTTACTAGAATAATAGAAGACTATTTTTAAAAGAAAGATAGAAGGCTTGAGAGAGCTTGTTGGAGGAAAAGATAAAAAAATTTGGGGGGGCATATTTGTGGTAACGGGAAAATAGTTGTTTTTTTTTTTTTTTTGAGATATGCTGAAATATGGGGAGACAGGAGGGTTTTAGATACAGATTACAATATCATTCTCCAAAGATAACAGTTTTCAGAGAGCTTGGCAAAAATGTAATAAAAATAATAGCCAGAATTATTTTGTCAGTAAAGTTGAAAACTGATGTTAGCATTTTTAAGACACAATTATTTCTGTTTGTCTAACTTCCAGGTACTAAAGTTTTGTGTATACTGGATAGCCAAAAATATAGTCTTACTGACTGCCTGATGTCTTAATTAAATATTACATAGTACGAAGGAATTAATAAATATCCTTGGAGTTGTTATCAATATGTGTTATGAATGACTTAGAAATTAATATATCATCTGGAGTAGGAATATTAATACCTGGGGAAACTTCTTGCCCTCTGAACCTTTACCACATTCTGTGGTGCTATGTAAACCACACCTAGAACAGTGCTCAATACATAGTCATTCTTAGTAATTGTTTCAATAATATGTGAAACGGCTTTAAATTGTGAAGCAGTTAGTGATATTGCAATGCTAAATAAAGATAAAAAGTAAACCCACATTTAATATTTTTGTGGCTAAGTTGTTGAAATGGAGTACTCATATATCTGCAGATGGACCCAATCTCATGCTGAAGAGCTGTGGAGTATTCATCAAAAAATATTTGGTAAGAATTCAGGTGAGGTTGAAATATAGCCATGGTCTTTGATATGAGAAAAAACGCTCTTACTCAACGCACACACATATATTTACCAGCAGGAGAGCAAACAGAATGTTCCTTCACATTCTCATCCCCATAAATTTTACCTTAACTCAGACATCCATACTCAGGATGATTATCTGCACTTCACAGTCTTGTAACTGCTCCAGCTCCATGTTTAAAATCGAGCAACTAACTTGTTGACATAACTTCATATTATCCTAACTTCCTAATTCCTTCATGTAATTCACCTTTTCTTTGACTTTATTTAAATCAATACAACTCCTTTTTTCCCCAAAATATCAATTCCCTATTTGTTTCACAATTTTTCTTATACAACTTAGTCCCTAACAACAGTTCCCTCAATCTTTAATTACATATGTTAAAAGTTCACTTTCTCCTTTATCCATCTGCATCTTTTCTCTACAAAACCATTTTATAGTATTAATATCCTTGAATTGTAATTTTTAGTGTATGTTCTTCTTATCAATAATGTGAGGTCATTGAGGACAGGGAGACTATAACTACTATTTTCCTAAATCCTCACATTTCAATATTTTTTTTGATAAATACATTTGCAAGACTATAAGAGGAAGAAATTAAAGTGTTCATTAAAAAGTATTATTAAGAAAAAAATAGACGGTAAGTGTTTATCCAGAAAGAAGGAACTCCAGGCTGAGAGAACTTACTGAATAAGTTAATATAAACTAGATGAACTACTAACTAAAATAGAAGCCCATGTTAGTCAGCTTGAAATGATCTCTGCCAAAAATGTCAGAATTCTTAAATTTATATATAAAATGCTTAGGAAAGGATTTCTGGCATTTAGATACTGGATAGATGATCATTGCGAATATCTGTTCTATTATCTGGCCAGTATTGGTTTACTACCTTTGGTAACAATTCGGAGCTTGTCTTCAAGCACTAATGATGCAGTGGGTAGCAACAACCATTATTACTTTTACCACTCCTTGGAGTGGCTGAAAAGAAGAACAAAATATATTTCTGTATTAAGTTTAAAATAATTTAGAATTTATAAGTGGTCAGAGATAATAAAATAATATAACAATCAGTATTAAATTCATAAGTGCTGAGTTCAAAATATTTAGAATTCATAAATAAGACAAAATCAGTAAAACTAAAAGTTTAGTATATTTCAAATACACAATTTTATAAGTATGTACTAAAATATAAAAAAAGTACATAAAATATTACGTAGGTCAAAATTAATATTTCATTAATTTTTAAAAAGTAAATCAATAAAAATAGAATATTGTTCAAAATAAAAATAAATGCAACATTCAATCTAATACATGTTTACTAATTATTAAATTTGACACATATATAGGCATTTATTTTTGTTTTAAAATGTGATATTTTGACTCAAAGACATCTGTGCTTTTAGCATTAACTTGTAATAATTTTTGTGTTTGTGTGTGTGCACGCACATATTTCCTCACATTGATAAAATGACTTCTGACTCTGCTACAGCTAGAGTAATATTGATGAGATAGATATTTGTGAGGTTATTTCAAGTATTTTCCGTAAACACATTCATCCTCAAATAATTCTACATTCTATTGGCTAACATGGAAGAATTTTTCTTAATCAAAAATAGAAATATTTTATTGATAATTACTTAAAATTACTATTTCTGAAAAAGTTTTCAAGACAATTTCATCTTTGTTAGTTTAGATCAAGATTGCTATTCAGGATTACCTATTGTCTCAGTTATCTGGTGCTCCTATAACAGAAATATCACAAGTGAGTGGCTTTAACAAAGAGAAATAGAGAAATTTATTCTCTCACAGTTTAGGGGGCTAGTTGCCAGTTGCAGGAGAAGCCTTTCTCTCTCTTTTGGCTCTGGGGGAAGGTCCTTGCCATCAATCTTCCCCTGGTCTAGGAGCTTCTGAGAGCAGGGACCCTGGGTCCAAAGGACACATTTTGTTCCTGGCTCTTCTTGCTTGGTGGTAATGAGATACCCTCTCCTCTCTGCTTGATTCTCTCTGTTATGTCTCAAAAGAGATTGACTCAAGATACAACTTAATCCTGAAGATTGAGTCCTGCCTCATTAACATGCCTGTCTCTAATCCTGCCTCATTAACATCATAGAAGTTAGGATTTGCAACACAAAGGATAATCACATCAGGTCACAAAATGGAGGACAACCACACAATACTGGGAATCCTGGCCTAGCCAAGTTGACGCATATTTTTGAGGGACATAATTCAATCCATCACACTTGTCAATTTCATTAATGTCATGTTTATATTTTACTCGTCCAGAAAAGAGAAGAGGTTATTCTCGCCTGACAGTCTCCCTATCAGGGAAGTACTTTTCTTTCTTTCTTTTTCTCTTGAGTTACTTCATTTTCTTCTTCCTCTTCTTCCTTCTTTTTCTTTAATGGCAATTATCATTTTTCTCTTCCACTTGAGACAGAGGAAGCAGTATAAGAAAATTTTCTAAGTGCAACTTTTGCCCAATTTGAAAATTTTGATGAAATACTTAATTCTCTGTAACTGTTAAGAAGGAAATGATTCATAGTTTCAATTGAAATGGAGTTTTTCCAAAAAAAATATTATTTCAGCACTTAAGATAGTGTCATGTAACCAAATACTTTGATTTCAAAAACTAGTATATTTATCTTTAGTAATAATGGAGGTAGAAATATACTATTTTCCAAAGCCTTAATTCAATAAACATTCGATAGACTAGATGTCTACAGAAATAATACACTTGTCCTCTTACAATAGTGTAAAAAATATATTAAAGCGTATGTAATGCCATGAATTTATTATCATATAGAATTTAATATATTAATCCTGCTTACAGAAATATATTTGTAAAAAAATAATATGTTTAGTATTCAAGGCTGTATGTAGAAGGAGAAGCTTACTCAAAGTGAAAGCTTTTTATTAGCTTTTGTTATAATATGGTAAACAGAGTTTTCATAGTATTTGAATATATAATTCTATGTGCTTGTACTTTTAAGGAGCATGATCTTAATCTACTTACTTTCTCAGTTCTCCAGCTACTTACAGGTTATGCTTTACTCTTGACTAATTTCTTCGGTTTCTCATTTTGAATTTTTACTTAAAATTCTTATAATGGACAAGTATTCATTACATATTTCTTACTCAACTCATTGTTTTGGTTTCTACATTTATTTAAAATACGTAGTTTTCTTATTGGAAAAAAAGTCTTTTTATGGTCAAGTACTATAGACAGAATTTGATGTGACTGTAATTTCTTTGTATACAAAATTTGATGAACTTTTCAACAATTAGAAAATTCACAACTAAATGATGAAATCATGAGATGGACTTTAAACATGTAACTAATGTATATAAACTATTGATTACTCAGGGGAACGTTCCAGTGGAAGGAGCTGCCTGATCATTGCAATGATCCAGGATTTAAAAAAGTAAGGAGAGAGGGCAATAGAATTGTCTGGCTGACATTAAGTTGCATTGATACCCTACAGCAAATAAAAAACAGAATTGTTAAAAAAAAAAAAAAAGTTGAAAACTAAGTTTAAAGGCAAGGGCTCTTTGGTAACTTATAAAGAGATCCTCTTCTGCTGTGGTGGGAGAGTAGGAAAGGATGAAGAAACTTAGGATTTAATATTTAGAGTCCCTAACTTTCAAAGGCCATTGAATCTTCAGCTGAAAATGTGTCTTATGCTAAAGTTAGGGTTCTGGTTAAAAGAAAATAAAAGACAGTTTAACACATGGAATGGGGCCATCTGAATGGATGCTACCCAAGATTTTGGCTCCCCAGATTCTGTTGTATCCTTAGAGTTTAGAGAGAGGTAGTCCACCCCTCCCTACTAAGTACTGTTACTCTTCTCAAGTAGGAAGCCACTGAAGAGGTCTCTTTCACACAACATAAGAGGATCTTCCCCCTCCAGATCTTTCCTCGACTCCTTAACTACTACCACTTATAGCATAACCCAGCCAGACTTACACTGGTCCTGGTAAGAGATGAAAGAGACCATGTTCGAAATGAACTGTAAAAGCTAACCAGCATATTCCATTGGGAGCTAGAGAAGTACTGTTGTAACTTGGTTCTGAGGATGCTTGATCCAAGGGGATAAAACATAGGGCTGTAACAAAGAGAGAGTGTATTGATTTTGGGTCACTGTTGAGGTACAGCATATAACACCTTGATAAAGAACTTGGTGCTAACTAGCTGTTAGGGTGGCTTCTACAAACCCAGAAAAAATGGAAGTCCTGTTGAATGAAGTTGAAATATTTGAATTGTAATGACTAGTGGTGGTGGAATGGATTAAAAGGCCCAGGAAACAGGGAATGGTGAAGAGTATACACTACATAAGGCCAGAAGAAACACTACCTCATTCACTAAGGCCGTTAAAGGTTACTAGAGGGAGGAACATCAAATTCACTAAGAAGGTCAGTGGTGTGTGGCTCTTATTTGCAGTCAGGGATGATGGTAGGAGAGGCTATCACACAGCTTGGTTGTTGCAAGTAATTTATATAATGGCCTCAAAAAATAGACACTTAGTGGTCATGCTAAAAAACAAGGGGGTCACAATTATCGTAACGACTAGTGTGCAAAGTTAGGGGCAAATTCCAACTTTGTCACCAACTGCATGGTAAGAATCAGCATGAATCCAACATATAAAATGTGGGGATTGATCCAGTCCTGACTTACCACTTCTTCATGTTTATTGTCAGCAGCCCATGTGGCATTCTCTGACCCTAGCTTCCTGGAGCTGGATCAGAGCTCAGAAGTTAGAAGAACACTGTCCTTCAGACCAGGTACCCTTACAACACTTCTCTGACCCTAACTACGAGAGTTAGGTCAAAGCTCACAAGTTGAAAGGACATCATTTTCAGACTGACAAATAGGCAGACACCAGCTATAAGTATGAGGAGTCCACATAACACCCCATTCTTCTTTTCGGAAGGCCACAAATTTGGGGCTGGTTTCCCACCACCCTTTCAGGGTACCAGCCACAAGCTCGAGAGTCTGCCCTACACCCTCACTTCTTACCTGCTGACTCCCACTGTCCTTTTGGGTTTGATAATTTGCTGGAACAACTCACAGAATTTATGAATAGTATACCATACTTAGGATTAGAGATTTATTGTAGCCCAAAATGATACAAATGAAGAGATGCATAGAGTGAGGTCTGGGAGGTGTCTTAGTGTGAACTCTCTATGTCCCAAAGGGATGCCCTACACTCCTGAGAACAGATGTTCTTGTCAACCAGGAAGGCCCCTAAGCCTTAGTGTTCAGTGTCTTTATTAGCCTCGCCATGTGCTCATGATAGATTATATCATACTTGCTGAGGCTAGTTAACATGGAGCCACTAGGGGATCCCCTCTTGATTTGGTCACACCCAGACATTAGCTTCAGGTGTGGTCCAGCTCTCAGGAGCCAAAAACAATGGCCAAATTGCTTTCTGCACCTTACAACCAACAAGGTCAGAGTGGCAGCCAAGGGAACTGGACCCACAAAAATTTGTGCAAATGAATACCACAATACGGCATCCCTAAAGGAAAAATAAATGAGGAGCCAATGAGGGTATAGCATAACATAAATAATAAAAGGAAAAAACAATTGGTGAGAAAATACCTGATTAACTCAATAAAAATTCATGATCCCTTACCCAGTTCTTGGGACTGAGATAGTTTTCAGACCCTGAATTATTGAATGAAGCGGTAACTGATCCCCAGGAGAAAGAACTCTGTTTGTACAAAGTAAGTATATATTATAACTATGTCCCAGTTTTTCCTCAATGGAACCTACAGTTATTTACTTGTGGGTACTATATGCTGGGGAAAGGGGAAGAGTACACATTTTGATAACTACTGAAAACAGAGCCTGAGTTGACATTGATACCTTGAGGCTCAAACATCATCATAGTCCCTCTGTTAGAATGTTGGCATACAAGAGTCATGTAAAACAGGTAGGCCAGGCCACAATCCTACCTATAGTGGATCTACTGCATCCACAGACCCACTTGGTAGTCAGTTTCCAAGGCTCTGAATGTAATTGAGATTGACGTTTTTGGCAGTTGAAGCAACCTTCATATTAGTTGCTTGCCCTGTGGGGTAAGCACTCTTATAGTGGGGAAGGCCAAAGAGAAGCTTCTGAAATTGCAAGTCCTTGGCCAAGGTAATAAATAAAAAACACTATAACATTAGGGTTTGTGTTTGTTGCTGGGGGGGAATAGTGCAGATTAGTGCCACTCTTCAGGATCTCAAGAATGTTCTTTACACATCTCTATTTAATTCACCAGTCTAGCATCTGCAGAAAACAATTAGGTTCTGGAGAATTCCTGCGGATTTCTGCAAGTTCAACTAAGTGGTAGCGCCAATTTCAGCTGCCATACTAGACCTGATTATCTTTGTTAGAGCAGATTAATACACCCTTGTACATTGTATGTGACAATTGAACTGGCCAATGTGGGCATGTATTGTTTTTTTTTTCCCCAATTTCAGTCAAGAAAGAAGGACAGAAACAATTCTCATTTAAAAGGCATGATAGACCCAAAAGTAGAACACCCATAGCGGCAGAGATAGAGACTGTACATGGGCCCAACAGCATGTATTCCTACGTACCACAGCTGATCTAACTATTGACACTTCTGAATGTTCATCATGCCACCAACAGACCAATGATGAGCCCCTAATATAGCACCATTCCTCAAAGGGACCAACCAGCCACTTGGCTGTAAGTTTACTATATTGAGGCCCTTCTATTTTAGAAGGACCATTAATCTGTTTTCAAAACAACAGGAACCAATTCTGTTTATGAGTTTGCATTTTCTGATCAGAGAGCCTTAGCTGGCCTCAGTATATGAGGTTCTATGGAGTGCATAATTTGTAGGCATGGACTTTTCCTGAAGTGATGTCATTCTTTCAGGATTGAAGGTTTGTGCCACTTCACCAGGTCAGCCATCAAGGCAAGCAGAAATGGTAGCTGAGGGTGAGGGAAATGTGGAATGAATAGTGAAGCTAAAAGATAGCCAGTACCAGTTAAGCCCTGACTAAAATTTATCCCCCTAATCTCCCTCCCCTAAGGAAATGAAGCCCATTAGAAACCTGTAGAAGTTAGTCCTCAAATGTATGTAGAGAAGTGAATTTGGGTGGCACTAGAGCTGGCCTATGGTTGCCCTGGGAGTATGCCACTCAAATCTCCCTTAAGTAAGGAATTTGCCTTCAGCTGCAGCAAAGTCAGGATCTGCTGCAGCTTCCCATCTAGACTATGCTCTTCATAGGGAACCCCCAGCCAATGAGTGTACACAGCAAGTGTTCTAAGGTTTGGCCGTTTCTGACCAACAGAGAACTTCTATGACAGAAAATCTTTGAACTAGTGCTCCGTGTTTTGGGGTAGACACTGTATCAAATCTGCTTCACAGTCTGTGTCTATCTCTGCTCAGTTCTTCAGAACTCCTTTACTTTTACTGGTGCCAGATAAGTATTGTACTGTGAAGACTTTCCCTGAAGAATCCTGCTTTATCCTTAATTAGTCACAAGTATTACTGCTAATAAAACTCTCCTAAATCCATCTCAGCATATGCGACCGAAATGCTAATTGACAGCTGTATGTACCTAATGTCATTGCATTGGTGGAGTCTTTTGCAAATTCTTTCTTGAAATATTCAAATGGTATCCATTTGAATTACTATCTTAAATTTCATATCCAATCATGTGACTCATTTTCATAAATTCCTTCAATATCTTCCCAATACTTAGAGTTTATGCTTTTCCAAACAAGGTAAAATTAGGAGGTATTATGTCAATGCAGGAGCCCTGGGGGCGCAGTGGATAGGAACTTGGCTGCTAACCAAAAGGTCTGCAGTTTGAATCCACCAGTCTCTCCTTGGAAACCCTATGGGACAGTTCTACTGTTTCCTATAGGTTCACTTTGAATCAGAATTGACTCAACGGCAATGGGTTTGGTTTTTTGGTTTTTGTGTCAGTGCATATTAAAATCCATAGGATTATCATGGCACGTCTTTCCTGAGCACCTCTTTTACTTATTTGGAAGAAATTAATATTAAAGTTAGTATGTGGTGCAAAGGTTTGTGCTTGACTACTAACCAAAAAGTTGGTATCTTGAATCTACTCAGTGGCCCTGTAGAAGAAAGACATAGCAATCTACTCTGACACATATGGGGTTGCCCTGAGTCAGCACTGACTGAACAGTAATTTTTTTGTCGTTGTTGAATATGTTAAAGAGTAAATGGCAAAATATTCCATGATTGTAAGGGTAAAACATGAGTAAGAAATTGCTATTCCTGTGTCAAATTCTTTTGAGTTTTGGGAAATATCCTCGTAGTCAATGTGCTTCACATTATCTCATCTTAGTCCTAAAGGGCACTTTAGTGGAGATGTTTGAAAATACAGGCCCTATCATATAAAATACAAACACTTTGGCAGGCTATGAGAAATCCCCAGCCTCACTCTTAAAGGTCCTTGCTTGCTACCATGTAATGGGATTTTCTATTCAAGTCCTGTCAAGTGTTTTCTCTTGTGTCTATGATTTTGTACTTTTTTTTTTTTCCTACCTACAACATCACTTTCTACTAGGTCTGCATGGCAAAGTGCTTTTCATTCCTGTGATTTGTAAAAATTCAAAAAATAAATTAGTAGTAGAAAACATGTCTGTGTTAAAATGGTCTTAGAATAGGCAAGATCTTATAAAGGCAATCAGTGTCACCGAAACCTAAATGACCAGTGGGTCCCATGCTGATTGAAGAATCTCTTAAGAGAGAAGTAGGAATGATGGCAAAGTTCTGAGTTAGCTTACACTTGGTTCCCAGATATTCTGAACACAGATCCTTCTTCTGCCCCCCAGTGTTTATAAAGCTTCACTTTTTTTTTTTTTTTTACTCATCTTAAATCTAGCCCATTTTAATATAAAATACATTGTGCCCATATGTACTTGTTTATTGCTCAAACTTGATAACTCATTTCTATTGATGTGGGCTGTGGGCCAGAAAAAGAAACTCTTGGGGCTATGACTGAAATAATTCAGTGCACCCAGAAGAGGAGGTAGGGAAAGAAATACCAATATGAATACATAAACACACACACACACACACACACACATATATTCTTTCTTTCTTTCTTTACTACACCTGGCATGTATTCTATCTTTACCTCACCCTGTCACTACTTCCTCCAGCAAAACGTCCTGAATCTGGTCCATCTCCAGTCTTGTTCCTCATATTCTCTAGTAACATCCTTGATCTGTCTCCTTCAAAACAGTTACTGTGCTACATTGAATCTTTTTGTTGTTCATCTTCACAGTTAGACTCTTGGGAAGCTCTTATATAGAGTAGAGATTTGTCTTATATTTCTTTAACATCAATGCTTAGCATAGTGCTCATCATTTAGTAGAAACACAATAAATTTTTAATTGATTTAAATAATATATTTTACTGTCTCAAAAATACTAAATTGGTGCTGCTATTAAAGAAGAGAAAAATATATTAACCATTAAAAATTAAAGTACAACCAGATAATAAAATTTGAGAGCAGAAATACCTGCCTAACATAGCCGTTAGCCTATATGGAGTAGAATATTATATACTCTACAGTTACTTCCACCTTAAGATTAATGGAACATTTATAGTAGAGAACTAAATGATATGTCTCAAGTGTTTTTAAATATGAGAATTATTCAAAGGGAACACAGGAGAAAAAGAAGCTACTGTTGAATAACATAGGCATAAATCTTAACCATAAAACAAGGAGACTAATTCAATTGTGGCAAAACTTCTTGTGAGTTATTGCTTTGATTAGCAAACTTGGGTACACCTAAATGTTAAGTTTTATATCAAAATCCATTACTTTATGTTTGGCTTTCTTTTTCATAGGGTAATCAAAGTTTCTGTTATAAAATAGTGATGAAGGGGTGTCGAGGATGCCTGGAATGTGTTCTTAGTATACTGATGATTTTCTGAGCTGGGGTTAGCATTCAGTGTTGCTCTCTTTTCTGGGAAGAAAGAAAAATGGAAACGTACATACACACAAATATAAAAGAGAATGAAAACAAGAGAGTAACCTGGAACTATTAACAAACTGATTTTTAATTATGACTTTTTAAATCATTCTGGAAAAATTTTTCTATTGACTACTGTCATAGCCAATCCGGGATTTCTGGTCATCCTACTTCCAAAATGTACATAAAGAAGAGAGATTAAAAGGGACATCATAATGATAGTTTACTGTAGTCTAGAGTAGTATCTTGACTTTTAAAAGCATATTTGAACTCTCTCCCCAGTGGATACTTGAGTAAGAGAGCCCTAGAGTTTATGAAAACAGAGAGATGAGACTTGCTAAGCAGTACCTAAATGGAATTTACGCATATAAAGCAGATGTTTTTGAGGCTATTACTCAAAGATCCTGCAATAGTTGGGTACCAGTGAGGAATTCAAAGCCCTCTCACACTTTTCTTTTAAGCATTCAACATGATGATTGATTTCTGGCCGTCTTATTTAAAATTCACTTATTCACACAGAGGACATAAGAAGAGTTTTGACAGAATAGTAAAGGTTAAGTTCCTTGTTGAAACTTTTGAGGAATGTCGACTGGGATGCTCAGTAATTGACTTTATACATGCAAAAAATCTAGCAGTCTGAAAAGAAACTACTTAACAAAACATACAACCGTCAAAAATTGGCATTTGTGTTGAATGTTTCAGTAAATTTTCACCTACATAAGGTATCAACAATCTAGTAGCTATAAACTTTAAATTCCTTGCTTCTAAACATTTTAGATATTAAACCAGCTTTGTAAGTCTATATATCATCATTATAAATGCAAGTGGGTTTATCCATATTTAAATAGATTTTTCATATTCTAGGATTTTTGTGCAAAGGCTTCTACCAGAAAAAAATTTTAATTACATAATACATTTTGTTTTTAAAATCTATGATCTAGATTTGGTAAAGAAGGGATAGTATTCCCAATTCCAAAGAGGAGATTTAATCTATCTTTGTGATGATTTTCCAATCATTCCTCTCTCCTTATTTCTCATCACTATCACTTTAGCTCAGATCTCTACTATCAATTAAATATTACAATACTCAAATCTAGTTTGCTTATGCCAGATTTGTTAGAAGTAGATCAGAGACTTTAAACACTTTACTACAAGGTAAGAAAAATCATGCCTGAGTAGGGGGGTCGTAAATCTAGTAACAGAACACATTTGAACATAATGTCTGTTCCTTCAAAAGCAACTTACTCCACATCCCATTTTTTAACTTTCCTATTCCCCTTCATTTTCTTCCAGCTTTGTTAACTTCTGTGCTCAACTTTCTCTATTATGATAGCTTACCATATTCTCATATATTTATTTTCCTAATAGCATTTATAAACTTTTTCCTTAAGGAATCAAATGTTCATTATTAAAAACAATTGCAGAATATATAAATCAACAAAGAATAAATAAACATTCATTTATAATAAAGGTGTTCAGATCACTCTTGATTTGTAACTTGACTTCACTTCCTCCCAAAGATTGGATCTAATCTCACTTCCTAGACCCAACACTGATTTCTGAACCCCAATTTGAAAACTAGCCTTTATCTTTTGGGCAGATGCCAAGTTGGATGATTTTGGGGCTCACAGAAGTCATTTCTGCTTGATTTTCTTTAGGTTTTGCTCTCCTGTGAACCTGCTGCCATCTATTCTGTGTATAAATGCTTCCTCAGGCATCAGTGCCTCTTATACTCATAGTGCCATCTTCAGTGAGTAGTTCATTCTCTGTTCAGCATGGCTTCTCTCTCCAGTGCATCAGTCATTGGTCTAGGACAGCCAAATAGAGAGTGTGACCTCACTGTGACCATTTAGTGGATCCAAAGGGCCAGTAGCTGATGGACATCAATCAGCTAAGTATGCTTTCAACAGCAGGTTCTCTTGAGGGAAATATGAGCAGAGCTTCTCTCTGAACACCACTGCTATTGAGCTCTTGGACCATAACAGAGAATTCCTACTCAATCTGTGTATAACAAGTATATGTTAACTGATCCTCTTAATCCCTTACTTGAGTGTATGCCAAATCTGATCTTTCTATTTTCACCTACTGTCCCCCATCCTTCTCTCTCTGTCTCTTTCCTCTTTGTAAGCTCTGTTATAAGTTTATGGAGACCTAAGCTGAGGGCAAATATGAGTCTTGATAACATGAAATACTCACAATTTCTCCTTCCTTCTAACACTGAGATTTTTGTCTTGGAGCCCATCTTGTCTGCCCAGTTCTATTTCACTGAGGAGTAATGCTTTCCTAGGCTACACTTCAATACCTCATGGAAATAGACTACTTGATCCTTTACCCGGCACATTAGCCATGCAATTTTGGATCCTCTTCATGGACATAGCTTAGGGATCAAGCTGAGTCCCCCATCACCTATAATAAAGTATTATAGGTTAAAAAAAAGTAGCCAGTTTCTCCATGGTTATTGAAGGTCACCAACTCCTTACATGAAATTAAATTCAATTATTAGTTTTGTTTATGTGTGGATAATTTGTGAAGCAACTTATTGGACTACTTTGTTCTCTATTCTGAGGACTACTATAATAGATTACATATTGTTTAGCATATGTTCACCCTACTACTCACACTACTCCATCTCTGTGCTGCATCAGTGTTGTCCTTGGCTATATGGCTGGCTGTGTCTAAATTCATGCGACTGAAAGTGACGAAGTACCAATTCCAAGCCTAGGTCTTATGAGGATTTAACCTTCATGAGAAAAGAGAGCCTCACATGGATACTGTCCCTCCAGCCCTACCCCAGAATGAGACCTATGAAGCTGGCCTGAACTGCACAAAAAGTCCGAAGCACAGTCACATAAGCTAATGTACAGATGTAAGATTAAGAGTTTTTAATCTCCAACTCATAAATTTTATTATTCAGTAAAACCTACTGAAATAAGTATACTATCATGCCCAGTGTCAGGGACAAGGAAACCAAGTTTTTGTGATTTTTTTTTTTTTTTTTCTTTTTGAGATTCAATACCTGAGACTTTTTCATGAAGGACAGTCCTTCTGATTTCCAATTATCACTTATTCCACTTGACCTGCCTAACCTCCCATGCTCATTCTGGTTGTGATTAGAATGTATCATGGAAAACATACACATTAAACAAATTGAAAAATGATAAAATCAAGAAGAAAAGCAGTATTAGTTTTCAATTTACAGTGATGATATTTGATGCCAAAGTGTAAGCCATCATCACATAAATATGCACCATCAAGGTAGAAAGTTTTCTTAAAGCATACATAATTACATGAAAGCCACAACACGGCAAGTAGCAAACATTCATCTGTGAGTGCAGCATTAGTCTCATTTATGGATTAGATTAGAAACATGGCATATTCTTCTCATGTCTATTGAGCATTTTGTAGGGAATTCATAGAAACAAAGCACATTGTTACTTTAGGGAATTGACCCATGGGGATTACAGGAGCATTGTTGTTGTTGTGTGTCATCAGGCTGATTTTTGACTCATCACGACCTCATGTGACAGAGTAGAATTGCCCCATAAAGGTTTTTTGGCTGTAATCTTTATGGAAGCAGATCACAAGGTCTTTCTCATGTGGAGCCACTGGGTGGGTTCAAACTGCCAATCTTTCAATTAACAGTTGAGTACTTATCCATTACACCATCAAGGCTCCTTTAGAGGAGCATAAAACAAACAAAACCCATTGTCTTTGAGTAGATTCCAACTCATAACGACCCTATAGGACAGAGTAGAACTGCTCCATAGGGTTTCCAAGGAGCAGCTGGTGGATTTGAATTGCCAGTCTTTTGGTTAACAGCTAAGCTCTTAACCCCTGCACCACCAGGGCTCCTGGAGAAGCATAGCTGCACTAATAAAAATGGATACTGAAGGTTTTGTTTTTTCAGTTTTTATTGAGAAACATGCACAAGCTTTAGCAAATATTGTCAGCTCTGTTGCTGCTACCTAGCAAAATACAAATTATAGCAAGCTGCAGTGAATTCTAAATCTGTTGAAATCAATACTAGAGAGAGGGTAAGAGTCTTACACTAAATCTAATATGTTAATGAACAAAAGCTTTGTAGCATAGATATGATAACTTCAAAGGGCAACTTTTAAACAACTTACTGGGATCCCAAACTCAGGTATAAATGTACATATGTGTGTAAGTATGTGTTTGTATTCAGATGGCAACAAGGTCCTCCTTAAACATTCCATTAGTAAGGGTGTTTCTACAGTTCTTTTCCTATATATTTCATATTTGTTAATTTTCAGTTTCACTGGACCAGTAATAGGTTAAATTGTACATTAGCAGTTAAGAGGCACGTGCTTTGACTGTATGTGTGTGTCTTTCTACTTTTATTCTTTTCCTTCTTTATCTCCAATACTTCCCCTGGCCACACCCTCCCTCACTGTCACAAATATTCTGTGGTGTGGCAATGCAACAGCCTAGCTCACAAAAGCAGTAGACATTTAGCTGTCTCTTCAACTCAAATTCTAAGTAAATGTCAAGAGAGATACACTAAGCAGGAATTATTATGCTAAATACCAAAAGAAAGAAAATTCTTTGAATACATGCAAATATTTTCCCCAGACTTGCAGAGTGAACACAAATACATGTTTGCAAAAAAAAAAAAAAAAAAAACTTAAAAAATCTATTGCTGGCATCATGCTTTGTTTTTCCTTATTAGCAAGTTAAAGCATAATATAATTTTAAAAATCTGTAGATAGGCTTTTTTTTATTGAATATATTTAAGCCTCCAATATTGGAATTCTTAAGAACTGGGTAGACTTTGTCTGCAATCCTTATGAAAGAGAAGCTTTCAGTTGGGATTTAAATTTCAAACAATGGCAGTAGAAGATACTTTAAAACATTATCTAGTTTGCTATTTAAAAAATACTTAAAATTAAAGAAAAGACAAAAAGTATAATTCTTATTTTTATTTATTCTTAAAGGATATAGCAGATTGTGTTTTATATTCTGAATTCAGATTAAAGCTGTTGGAGAGCACATTAATCTTAAAGACTAGAGTCATTGTATCTCAGAGACCAAAAATGTCACTCTGATGAAAAATAAAAGTATATTCATCTACTATTTTTTTTAATTTATTGTTTTTTAGGTGAAAGTGTACAGCACAAATTAGTTTCTCATTCAAAAATTTATACACAAATTATTTTGTGACATTGGTTGCAATCCCTGCAAAGTGTCAACACTCTCCCACTTTTCCTTTCCACCCTGGGTTCTCTGTGTCCATTAGTCCAGTTTTCCTGTCTCGTCCTGCCTGTTTGTCTTTGCTTTTGGATAAGTGTTGCCCATTTGTTCTTGCATACTTGATTAAACTAACAAGCATGTTCCTCACATGTGTTATTGTTTGTTTTATAAGCCTGTATAATCTTGGGCTTTTTTCAACAACATAAACAGTGAGTATACACATGTAACTCACCAGATGGAATACACAGGAATCCAATCAACTACATCTGTGGATAGAGACTGTGAAGAAGCTCAGTATCATCAATCAGAAAAAGGCCAGGGGCCAACTGTGGAACAGACCATTAGTTACTCATATGCAAGTCCAAGTTGAAGTAGAAAAAAATTAGAGCAAGTCTACAGCAGCCAAAATACGACCTTGAGTAGATCCCACCTGAATTTAGAGACCATCTCAAGAGTATATTTGACACATTGAACACTAATGACTGAAGACCAGACAAGTTGTGGAATGACATCAAGAACATCATATATGAAGAAAGCAAAAGGTCATTAAAAGCACAGCAAAGACAGAAAGGACCAAAATGTATGTCTGAAGAGAGTCTGAAACTCGCTCTTGAACATTGAATAGCTAAAGAGAAAGGAAGAAATTATGAAGTAAAAGAGCTGAACAGAAGGTTTCAAAGAGCATCTTGAAAAAACAAAGTAAAATATTACAATGAAACGTGAAAAGACCTGGAGTTCGAAAACCAAAAGGGAAGAACACACTTGACATTCCTCAAGCAGACAGAACTGAAGAAAAACTTCAAGCCTCAAGTTGCAATTTTGAAGGATTCTATGGCGAAAATATTGAATGACTCAGGAAGCATCTAAAGAAGGTTTAAGGAATACTCAAGAGTTAGAAAAGTATCAAGTGTTTTTAAATTACATTTGTTATATTTTATTATGATTAAAGAGATTTTATTAATTCTACTTTATGTAACCTTTTTGTGTCTATTTGATGTGTCTTGTACTGGAATTTGTCAGGGGTGAATTAGTGGAGAAAGCCAATTATCATGTAAGAAAAATGTTGTGCAGACTTCCAGAACGCCAAATCATGGAGGGGACAACTACAAATATAAGCGTTGATAGGTTGCTCTGAACTGGGAAATGGAGCGAGGGATGTTCAGTGTAATTTTACATTATGAGGATAAAACCAGCTGAGTGTTTTGGTTCTTTTTTTAGCTAATTGGTGTGTGATATATGGAATTCAAAGGTAGAATTTAAAGGTCAAAAGCTGATCTGGCAAGAGCAGATTTGGAGTTAATAATTACCTTGTGAAGGAAAGTATTTTTGATTTCACAAATATTTCACACAAGTAATACTGGCTCAATAAAAATTTTCATGGGGATTACTAATTGTAAAACAAGGCTTTGATTAAACCAATTTTTGGCTTTGAGGAAAAGTTTAAAAGGAACTGATACACATTCATGAAACGGTAAGTCTCACTTCTAATCTATCTTGTCCTGGAATGTTTTGGTTCCTTTTTCCCACGACCTAGAAACAGATCAGTCAGCTATTGCCTTGCGTTGTTGGAATCAAGACCATATGCATTCTGAGCGAGAGGCTCTGGCCCTTGTGGTATTAAGTCAATTTTAAAGGGTTAGGTAATATACCATAAGTGGAGTCAGGTTAAATTTTATGATGCTGCTAAACAACTTGGTTAAAAAAGAAAAGGATTCTATTTGGATTGGCTTGCTCAAAGAGAAGAATGATTATAGAGACAACTTGGAATTTTGTTTCAGGAAAACATTATATCTCCCACACCGCAAACACTGATGATTACCTACTTGGTGAAGTTGTAGCATAAGTTGATTTATTGAGCCTTGAGGTTTTTGTGTCCAAGGTTATGGATTTTATTAGCACAAACTTGACCTTGGTAATTGGAAAAGCCATAAATGAAAAGAAAAAAAATCCAATAGCCTAGGCTATTAGATTAACTTTGCAAAATATTTCCCCAATTCCCCATTCTCTGGGTGAATGTTCCTGTTGCCTCCATTATTCGGATTTTCCTGTAAATAGAACCTAAAATATCACTGATCATAAGAAAATGCTCATCTAACAAATACCGAACAATGTCCAGAGAAAAGATGTATTTAAATTTTGAGTAGGTGTGATTAAGAATGACAGAGATTAAATATTAAATAAATATCAATCAATTGAGCATCTTTGATGGAACAATCTAGTGCAAAAAAAGAGATAAGCATTTGATGGTTTGTCTTAAAGTATTAATAAAAAATTCTATAATCATAAATTTTATCATTTACTTTTATTAAAACTTCTGTAATAAAGACCACTGTTTCAATGATCTTTCTTACTTTCAGAAATGGTTATATATTCCCACATTATTAGAGGCTTTAGTTTAAATTTTTCGTATTTTTTCTTGTCACATCTAATTAGTATTTCTTAAAGTACTGTGTCTAGAGAGAACAGGAATGCAATGTTTTGGGAATTTTTTCTTTAAGTTTAAAATGTCATTACATCATATTGTTCTTTCTGTAAGAAAATCCTAAGAGGGAATAAAAGAAAAAAAAAAGTCTGGACAACCACGTCAGAATCAAATCTGCAAGGATCTTTACATAACCTGTATAGAACAGTTTTATTCTTACAGTGAATGTAAATCAAGTGAAATTAATTCAAAGAAAACAATATGCAAGCTACTTCTTTTTCTTCTTTCTTTTTTGTAACATTAGACTTTTTTTCCCCTGCAGAGTAAGAAGCTCTAATTCATTTAATCCTTATTTTTTTAGCAGAATGATGTAGATGAAGAAGAAATTCATTTTACTAAAATAATGCAAGAAAAATATCGTGCAGATAAAAGAGATAAGCATTTGGTGATGATAAAATAATTATTTTAGACACATTTATTGATCTACAATACCAAAAAAACATTTCATTTGGACCTCCTATCATCAGATTTTACTCTTTGTAAGTAGATGAGGATTTCAGTAATTTTTTTTCTTTTTCTCCCATAATTTTTTACATTAAAACAAATATGCTCTAGTACAACATTGCTAAATATACAAGCAAAATCCAGAATCATTCATTGGTTAAATATTATTTATTTAAGTGATTGTTATCCTTGAAAAAAAGATTGTAGTTTTTGACAGAACTCACTTTACCTAACATTGATCCTTAATTGCAAATAAGTTGACAATTCTCTTTTCTCTTTGAACTGAATGTAGGTTTTGAGTTAGAGAAGAGCTCACAAGCCCGTCCTGAATGGCTTCCTAAAAGACTGATATTTGGTATACTTATTTATATTCACTAAACATTTTTTTTATATTTTATTGTACTTCAGGTGAAAGCTTACAGAGCAAATAGTTTCTCATGAAATAGTAGTACACATGTTGTTCTATGACATTGGTTAACAACCCCACAACGTATTAAGCCTCTAAATTCTCAACCTTTTTTTTTTTTTTTGATGAAAATTACAGATGGCCAAAGATACACCGTTTCAAAAATTTCTACATTCACAGTTCAGTGACATTGACTACGCTCTTCCAACTGTGCTGTTATTCTCACTTAAGATGAAGGCTTACAGAACAAAATTGTTTTTCATTTAACAGTTACTACACATGTTGCCCTATGACAATGGTTAACAATCTCACAGCACATCAAGAATATCCTTACTCCACCTTGTGTTCCCTATCACCAGGGGGCTTCCTTGTCCCCTTCTGTCTTCTGGACCTTGTCAGTGGACTATTGTACCTCTTTAGTCTCATTTGTTTATTTTTTATTTTATTTTATTTTATTTAAACACTATTTCAAAACTTTTTACTTACACATTTAAGTGATATTGACTATGCTCTTCCAATTGTGCTGCCATTCTCGCCCAAGATGAAGGCTTACAGGACAAAACAGCCTCCCATTTAATAGTTACTACAAATGTTGCCCTATAACAGTGGTCAACAATCTCACAACACATCGACAGTGTCCTTACTCAACTTGTGTTCCTTATCATCAGTTTCCTACTCCCCCTCTGCCTTCTTGCCTTTGTCACCGGACTCCTGTACCTCGTTAGTCCCATTTAGTATTACTGGGCTGTCCATTCCCAGGCTTAACATCGAACCTCGAAGGTAACTTCACCTCCTAGCTGAAAGGGTGTCTAGGGGCCACACTCTTGAGGTTTCTCTCTCTAGTATTCTTTAGGCCAGTAAATCTGGTCTTTTTTTTTTTTTTTTTTTGGGAGTTAAAATTATGCTCTACATCCTTCTCCAGCTCTGCCCAGAACCCTCTGTTGTGATCCTGGTCAGAGGAGTCATTGGTGGTAGCCGGGCACCATCCAGCTGTACTGGACTCAGTCCCGTGGAGGCCTTGGTAGCTGTGGACCATTAGTCCTTCGGACTAATCTTTTCCTTGTATCCTGTTCTCTTCGTTCTCCCTTGTTCCCGAAGGGATGAGATCAGTGGAGTATCTTAGATGGCCGCTCATAGGCTTTTAAGACCCCAGACACTACTCACCAAGGTAGAATGTAGAGTATTATCTTTATAAGTAGTGTCATGCCAATTGAGCTAGATGTTCCCCGAGATCATGGTCCGCAGAGCCCTCCGTCCAACAACTCAGTCCCTCGGGGGGTTTGCATGTGTCTATAGGGCCTCCATGACCTTTCCTAGTGCAGGTTGTGTTAGTTTCCCCTGTACTATGTACTATCTCACCTCTCACCCAAGTTACCACTTACCTATTAACTATTTAGTATTCCCCCCCCCCCCATCCCTGGTAACCAACAAGGATTGTTACATTTTGCATGTGAATTTTTTCATGGGTTTTTACAATAGAGGTCTCATACAATATTTGTCCTTTTGTGATTGACTTATTTCACTCAGCATGATGTCCTCCAGTTTCATCCATGTTATGAGATGGTTCACAGATTCATTGTTGTTATTTCTCGTTGCACAGTACTCCATTGTGTGTATGTACCATAGTTTGTGTATCCATTCATCTGTTGATGGACATCTAGGTTGTTTCCATCGTTTTGCTATTGTGAATAATGCTGCCATGAACATAGGTGTACATATGTCTATTCGAGTGATGACTCTTATTTCTCTAGGATATATTCCTAGGAGTGGGATTGCTGGATCGAATGGTATGTCTATTTCTAGCTTTCTGAGGAAACGCCATATCATTTTCCAAAATGGTTGTATCATTTTGCATTCCCACCAGCAGTGTATAAGAGTTCCCATCTCCCCGCAGCCCCTCCAACATTTGTTATTTCCAGTATTTTTGATTCGTGCCAGTAATGCCGGGGTGAGATGGTATCTCATTGTGGTTTTAATTTGCATTTCTCTAATGGCTAGTGATCGCGAGCATTTCCTCATGTGTCTGTTGGCCATTTGAATATCTTCCTTGGTGAAGTGTCTCTTCATTTCCTTTGCCCATTTTTTGATAGGATTGCTTGTCTTTTTGTTGTAGAGGTGTTGGATTTTCTTGTAGATGATGGAGATTAGACCTTTGTCTGACTTGTACTGTCCAAAAATTTTTTCCCAGTCTGTAGGTTCTCTTTTAACTCTTTTGGTGAAATCTTTTGAAGAGCATAGATGTTTGATTTTTAGAATATCCCAATTATCTAGTTTATCTGTTGGGTTTTTTGTGTTGATGTTTATGGTTTGTATCCTGTTAATGCCATGTATTAAGGCCTGAAGTGTTGGTCCTATTTTTTCTTGTATGAATTTTATAGTTTGAGGCTTTATATTCAGGTTTTTGATCCATTTTGAAGTAGTTTTTGTCTATGGTGTGAGGTATGGGTCCTGTTTCTTTTTTCTACAAATGGATATCCAGTTTTGCCAGCACCATTTGTTAAAAAGACTGTCTTTTCCCCATTTGATGGACTTTGGGCCCTTGTCGAGAATCAGGTGACTGTAGGTGGATGGATTTACATCTGAGTTCTCAATTCTGTTCCATTGGTCAATGTCTCTGTTGTTGTACCAGTACCAGGCTGTTTTGAGTACTGTAGCTGTATAGTAGGTTCTCAAGTCAGGTAGTGTGAGTCCTCCAACTTTATTCTTCTTCTTCAGTAGTGCTTTACTTATTCGGGGTTTCTTCCCTTTCCATATAAAGTTAATAATTAGTTTTTCCATCTCTTGGAAGAATGTTCTTGGTATTTGTATCGGGATTGCATTGTATTTGTAGATTGCTTTAGGTAGAATTGCCATTTTCACAATGTTGAGTCTGCCTATCCATGAGCATGGTATGTTTTTCCATTTATGTAGATCACTTTGGGTTTCTTGCAGTAGTGTTTTGTAGTTTTCTTTGTATAGGTCTTTTATATTCCTGGTCAGATTTATTCCTAAGTATTTTATCTTTTTAGGGGCTATTGAAAATGGTATTGATTTCCTGATCTCCTTTTCATCGTTCTCTTTACCGGTGTATAGGAATCCAACTGATTTTTGAATGTTTATCTTGTATCCTGCTACTCTGCTGAATCTTTCTATTAGTTCCAGTAAATTTCTCATGGAGTCTTTAGGGTTTTCTATGTATAGTATCATATCATCTGCAAACAGGGAGAGTTTAACTTCTTCATTACCAATTTGGATGCCCTTTATTTCTTTCTCTTGCCTTACTGCTCTAGCTAGAACTTCCAGCACAATGTTAAATAGGAGTGGTGATAAAGGGCATCCTTGTCTTGTTCCTGTTTTCAAGGGGAATGTTTTCAGCCTCTCTCCATTAAGAATGATGTTGGCTGTTGGTTTTGCATAGATGCCCTTTATTATGTTGAGAAATTTCCCTTCTATACCTATTTTATTGAGAGCTTTTATCAGGAATGGGTGTTGGACTTTGTCAAATGCCTTTTCTGCATCAATTGAGATGATCATGTGATTTTTTTCTTTCCTTTTATTTATGTGGTGGATTACGTTGATGGATTTTCTAATGTTAAACCATCCTTGCATACCTGGTATGAATCCTACTTGGTCGTGGTGTATTATTTTTTTGATATGATACTGAATTCTATTGGCTAGAATTTTGTTCAGAATTTTTGCATCTATATTCATGAGAGATATTGGTCTGTAATTTTCTTTTTTTATGATGTCTTTGCCTGGTTTTGGTATCAGCGTTATGCTTGCTTCATAGAATGAATTTGGAAGTGTTGCTTCTTCTTCTATCCTCTGAAATAACTTGAGTAGAACTGGTACGAGCTCTTCTGTAAATGTTTTGTAGAATTCTCCAGTGAAGCCATCTGGGCCAGGGCTTTTTTTGGTTGGGAGTTTTTTTTTTATTACCTTTTCCATCTCTTCTCTTGTTATGGGTCTGTTCAGATTTTCAACATCACTTTCTTGTAGTTTGGGTAGGCTGTGTGTTTCTAGAAATTTATCCATTTCCTCTAGGTTTTCAAATTTGTTGGAGTATAGTTTTTCATAATATTCTGTTATAATCCTTTTTATTTCAGTTGGGTCTGTTGTAATGTCCCCCATTTCATTTCTTATTTGGGTTATTTGTGCCCTCTTCTGTTTTTCTTTTGTCAGTCTGGCGAGTGGTTTGTCGATTTTGTTGATTCTTTCCAAGAACCAACTTTTCGTTTGGTTGATTTTTTCTATTGTTTTTCTGTTCTCTATTTCATTTATTTCTGCTCTGATCTTTACTATTTCCTTTCTTCCGGTGGTTGTAGGCTTTTTTTGTTGTTCTCTTTCTATTTGTTTGAGTTCTGTAGTTAATGTTTTTAGTTTGTCCCTTTCTTCTTTTTTGATATGTGCATCTATTGTTTTAAATTGTCCTCTGAGGACTGCCTTTGCTGTGTCCCAAAGGTTTTGGTATGATGTGTTTTCATTTTCATTTGATTCTAGGAATTTTTTAATTCCATCTCTGATTTCTTCTATTACCCATTGATGTGTAAGCAGATTATTATTCAGTTTCCATGGGTTTGATTTTTTTCCCTTGCTCTTTCTAGTGTTAATTTCTACCTTGATGGCATTGTGGTCAGAGAAGATACTGTGAATTATCTCAGCATTTTGTATCTTGTTGAGGATTGCTCTGTGGCCTAAGATGTGGTCTACTCTGGAGAACGTTCCATGTGCATTGGAAAAGAATGTGTACTTTGCAGCGGTTGGATGGATTGTTCTATATATGTCTATGAGGTCCAGTTGGCTGATTGTGTCCTTTAGGTCTTCTGTATCTTTGCTGAGTTTCTTTTTAGTTCTGTCCTTTACTGAGAGTGGTGTGTTGCAGTCTCCTACTATTATTGTGGAACTGTCAATTTCTCTTTTCAGTGCTGTTAGAGTTTTTTTTATGTATTTTGGAGCCCTGTCATTGGGTGCATAGATATTTATTATGGTTATGTCTTCATGATGGATCATCCCCTTAATCATTATATAGTGTCCTTCTTTGTCTTTTATGGTATATTTTGTTTTAAAGTCTATTTTATCTGAGATTAGAATTGCCACTCCTGCTCTTTTTTGGTAGTTGTCAGCTTGATATATTTTTTTCCAACCTTTGATTTTTAATAAATTCACATCTTTGTTTCTAAGGTGTGTCTCTTGTAGACAGCAAATTGATGGATCCTGTTTTCTTATCCATTCTGCCACTCTCCGTCTCTTTATGGGTGCATTGAGTCCATTTACGTTCAGTGTAATTATTGATAGATGGAAGTTTGTTGCTGTCATTTTGTGATGCTTTTTTTTTGTGATGCTGAAGTTTTCTTTGTTTTTCTTACTCTCTTGTGCTGAGTTACTTTTATTTGTGGATTTTGTGTTCATTTCTTTTGTTTTTGTAGGTTTTGTTTTTGTTGAGACTTTATGTTTTTCGTGTTTATTTTTATGAGTTGGTTTGTTAACTTTTTTTGTGGTTACCATGAATTTTACCCTTATCTTTATAATTTTGAAGCAGTCTACCCTTACTTGGTATCGCCTTGCCTTCCTCTCCTTTAGAAGTTTGTATACCTATGCCGTTTGTTCCCTCTTTCATTGTTTTGATGTTGTTGTCATTCTTTGATTCATTTCTCTGATTCCCTGTTGTATATCTTTTGTTTTTGGAAAGTACTCTGTAGTTCAGTTCCTAGAATGGTATCTGGTTCTTGTGAACCTGCATCCTAGGTCCTAGGTCCTGCCTGAGGGCTGAAGCTGTTTGTCCTCAGATCGAAGAACTCCCTTTAATAATTCTTGTAAGTTTGGTTTGACTTTTGCATATTCCTTTAGTTTCTGTTTATCTGGAAATGACCTAATTTCACCATCAAATCTGAATGAGAGTATTGCAGGATATATTATTCTTGGCTGACAATTTTTTTCTTTCAAGATTTTATATATGTCATCCCATTGCCTTCTTGCCTGCATGGTTTCTGCTGAATAATCTGAGCTTAGTCTTATTGTTTCTCCTCTGTATGTGACTTCTTGTTTTTCACGAGCTGCTCTCAGGATTCTTTTTTTGTCTTTAGTTTTAGCGAGTTTGAATATGATATGTCTTGGTGATTTTCTTTCGGGTTCTCTTCTATATGGGGTTCGTTGACCTTCTTGGATGGCCAGCTTTTCATCTTTCATGATATTGGGAAAGTTTTCTGTCAGCAGTTCCTCAATTATCCTCTCTGTGTTTTCTATTTTCTCCCCCTGTTCTGGGATGCCAATCACTCGTAAGTTTTTGCTTTTAATTGTGTCCCACATAACTCTCAGGGTCTCTTCATTTTTCTTTGTTCTTTTTTCTGAGTTTTCCTGAAACAGAGTTGTATCCAAGTGTTTGTCTTCAGTTCCACTGATCCTGTCTTCCATGGTTTCAAATCTACTTCTCAGCCCTTCTATGACACCATGCATTTCTGAAATCTTGTTGTTTATCTTTTGGATTTCTAATTGTTGTTTTTGTATAATTTCGAGTTGTGAATTTATTTTGGCATTTTGTTCCTGCATCATCTTCCTGAAGTCTTCCAATTTTTTGTCTGTATTTTCCATAAATTTGTCTATTTTTTCCTCATGTTTGTCAGCTTTTTGCCTCAGTTCTTGGAAAATTCCGAGTATTAGTGATTTGAGTTCCGTATCAGGTACTTCTAGTGCCTTTTCTTCCACAGGAGAGTTATCTGGTGTTTTAATTTGGACGCCTATTGGAGCCATCTTGTCTTGTTTTTGTAAATGTTTTGATATTGTTTGCTGTTTTCGGGGCATTCAGTAGATATTTCTCTTATTTATTGATTGTAGATTTTTTTTTTTTTTTTGTTTCATTCTTGTGGTACAGCTGGGCAGATCTAGCTGAGGAAGAGCCACTGGGACGGGTTGCTTGTGGCACTCACCGCAGCCACCAGGACGGTCGGTAGTCAGTGCTGGGCAGGTTCCATTAGGGAGTGCCTGTACCACTTGGTGGTGTGATGTCTAGTGCATGGTGCAGGTAGGTAGGGTGCAGCGGGAAGATGGTTATGTGTGAAGCTAAGCTGGATATGGGAGAGAGGAGAGAGGAGGAGGAGCAAAAAGCATACAAACATAAAAGAATGCTAAGGGAGCTTGTCGTTGGAAGGTACAGATGAAAGACTATGGGATGGAGGAAACCAGAAGGGGGAAGAGAAAGAAAAGGAAAGAATGAACAAATAAAAATCAGAAAAGTTAAGAACTGCAAAGTTCCCAGGGATCCCACCGATGCAGCTATGAGGTCTGGGGGAGTCGGTCTCAATTTTCACAGCTCAGCCTGGCCAGAAGGTACAGATGCATACATCGCCTGGTATTCAGGGATCAGAAAGAGAAGGAAGAGATAGAGTGATGAGAAATTAAGCAATGAAGAAAGGCAAAAGGGAAAAAGAGGTAAAAGATGACAAAACTAATCAAAAAAGGAAGAAAAATAAAATTGAAAAAAAAAAAAAAAAAAGGGCAACACCAGCAGTCAGTGCCTACAAATGGGACCCAGAGAGCCCCCACTCAGGGGCGCGAATTCCAAGAAGCCGGTAGTCTCGGGGTTAAGAGACCGTGGCCACGGGAAGCAGAGGGGCCAACGAACAAAGGCCCTGGGATCCCACCCGCGCAGGAGCCCAGACCTGGAAACAGCCACACCCCCGAACGCAGCCCTACAGCCCCGCAGGAGAGTGCAGAGACGGCACTCAGAACCAGGCACCCAGGCAAAAGGAGGGGGAGGCGGCAGAAAAAGGTTCGCTAGCTGCCAGCAAACGGCTCCCAGAAAGCTGCCAGCCCAGGCGCGCAGAATCCAAGCACCGGCGCCCCCCAGCCCAGGGACCCTGGCCACGGAAAGCAGGGGATCCCCAGCTGAGGCGGAGAGGGGTGGGGGGTGGGAGAGCGCGCACCGCAGTTTACCGGTCGTTCTGTCTCCGACCAGATGCTCTGCAAGGCTGCTCTCCCGCTCGCTGATCTCCGATAGGAATCCAAGATGGTGGATCCGCGCTGCGTTAGCTGGTAAGGAATCTCTGCCTGAGTCTCTCCTCGCTCTCCGTTCTCTTTTAGTATTCTCACTCCGTTTGGTTTTTGGCTGAGTTCTTTATCTCTTCATTTGGTGTTCTAGGGTTTCAGGATTGTTTATTCTCTGTTAGGCTTAGTTTTTTCGGATCTTTGCTGTGGAGGGACGGCGTGGTGTTTCTGCCTAGAGCGCCATCTTGCCCCTGAATCTCACCAAACATTTTTTAAGGAGCTAATCTACTTTTGTGTTAGAATTTTGCCAAAACTTGGAAACAAAATTTTAATAAAATAGCTTACAACACATCGTAGTTTGCTATGGTAAAACAAACAAACAAAAACATAATAAGCTCCTTCTGGGGAGCTGAAATAATTTTACTGAAGGGATGTTTTTAACTTAGTTCTGAAAGGAGAGTAGGAGATTGTCAATTAATTAGCAGAAATAAAGGTAGTGTCATTAGGCAGAGGAAACAAAAAATATATAGGTAATAAGTTATAAGAAAATAACAGATAATACTGTTAATGATAATAATAATAAACATCAAAACATGATAGCAATGAGGAGAATATCACTATATCAGCATAGTAAGGTTATGGCTGAATTGGCAAGAAATGAGGATGTTCATATAGAACGAGACAGTAATAGGAAGGAACTTTTTTTAAAGAGTGCTAGTAAAAATTTTAATTATAGAATTAATAACACTAACTTTCTCTTAGTCTTGTAAAAAATGCTAGTTTAACCAATTTACCAGAAGTCTTGGGGAATATCATTAGGAGACCTTTGCAGCAGTCTAAAGAGGCAGGATGGCAGCTTGAACTTAGGCAACTTGAGGCATAAGAGAGAGGCAGCAATTTAGAAACGTTTCTCAGGTAGAATCACCATATTGTATTGATTTACTGTAAGTAAAATCAAGATAATAAGAACTTTAGATTGAGTGGACAGTGACATCACCATTCAAGGCTTAAAAGAGAAGTGGCAGAAAATGTGGTGGAAGGGAAAAAAGGGTATTCTGGATATGATACATACAAAATGGCTTCATAAAATCTAGAAGACTGTATGTTAGATAAAAGTTTTGGAGCATAGGCTAGGCTAGTGACAGATACCTACTGTACAGATAGTAACTGAATTTATGTGAAAGTAAACATAAAAAAGGAAAAAAAAGAAATTTGAAAACTGGCTTGTTAAGATTTAATAGATATTTGGAGTAGGCTTTATTATTCTTAGACAGAAGGAAACATACATTAAATACACTGAGGAATAAGATACAAGTTCATAAAATGTACATATCTACAGTATAGCACCTTTATTTTATGTATATATATATATATACACACACATATATATATATATATATATATATATATATATATATATATAATCAGTTACTATAAAGCCTTAAATTGGGCCTATTAAAATGGGTTCCTATAAATGTATTTGGGCAAATCTGTTGCAAAAGACCTCTGTAAAGTGTTAAAAAGCAAAGATGTCACTTTGAGGACTAAGATGTGATTAACCTAAGCCGTGGTTCTTTCAATCTCCTCATATGAATGCCAAAGCTGGACAATGAATAAAAAAGACTGAAGAAAAATTGACACGTTTGAATTGTGATGTTGATAAAGAACATTGACTGTACCATGAACTGCCAGAAGAACAAACAAATCTGTCTTGGAAGAATTACAGACAGAATCTCCTTAGAAGAGAGGATGGTAAGACTTCATCTCACGTCCTTTGGACGTACCATCAGAAGATATCAGTCCCTGGAGGAGGACATCATGGTAGATAAAGGAGAGGGGCAGTGAAAAGGTGGGAGACCCTCAAAGAGATGGATTGACACAGTGGCTGCAGTAATGTGCTCAAACATAACAATTATTGTTAGAATGGCACAGGACCGGGAAGTGTTTCATTCTGTTGCATATAGTGTCACTATGGGTAGGAACCAACTCTAGGGCACCTAACAGCAACATAATTATATTTAAATGAATTGTTAAACTGTCTATTTAAATATAGTTGTAGCCAAATTAAATTGTCAATATCAAAACATTTTGACCTAGAAAAAACGCAGTTCTTCTACATTCAATATAATAGATGCTTGCTTTAATTTAATTTATCTGTCTTAAATTAGGATATAATACATGATTAGGCTAATTTTTTTGCTGGCTTAATATTCAAGAATCTTGATGAAAAAGAAAAGTTTTTTTTTTTCCCCCTGAAAATTCTTGTTGTTAAGGGTGTTGTCTGAACCACAGAGTTATAAAGTCAGAGGTGCACATCACCACTCCATTATTAAATCGAAGTGGTATATATGAGATTGGGCTTGAGCATGACCTGAAAGCACAAGTAAGTCACATGAGGAAGTGGCCAAACGTCCATGGTTCTCACTCCTGTCACATTTCTTTCCTTCTCCCAGTCTGCACATATGGCCTCTTGGGGAGTTTCTTATGATCAGTTGACTGAGGAAGAGAAAATTCTTTCCTGGTTTACAGATGGTTCTGTGTGATATGCTGGCACTACTAGGAAGTGGACAGCAGAAGCACTGAATCCCCTTTCTGGAATCTACCTGAAGGACACTAGTGAAGGAAATTCCTCCCAGTGGGCAGAACTTCAAGCAGTGCATCTGGTTGTTAATTTTGCTAGGATGGAGACGTGGCCAGATGCATGATTATATCCTGATTCATGGAATGTAGCCAATAGTCTGACCTAGAAGGAACATGATTACAAAACAGGTAACAAGGAATATGGGGAAGAGGCATGTTGACAGGCCTCTCTGAATAGGCCAAAGAAGTGAAGGTATTTGTGTCTAATGTGAGTGCTCATCAAAGAGTGACTTCAGCAGAGGAGGATTAATGACATGTTCTATGGATACTGTTCATCCTTTTTCCCAAGCCACTCCCAATGGGCTCATGAACAAAGTAGCCATGGTGGCAGGGATGGTGGTTTGCATTGGCTCAGCAACATGGACTTCCACTCATCAAGGCAGACTTGGCTACAACAACTGTTGAGTGCCCAATCTGCCAGCAGCAGAGACCAGCACAGAGTCCCTGATACAGCACCATTCCTAGGGGTGATCAGCCAGCAACCTAGTGGCATTGGACCACTTCCATCATGGAAAGGGCAGCATTTTATTCTTACTAGAATATACACTTATTCTGGATATGGGTTTTCCTTCTCCACACACAATGCTTCTGTCAAAACTACCATTCATGAATTTATAGAATGCCTTATCCACTATCGTGGCATCCCACACAGCATAGCCTCGGATCAAGGAACTCACTTCACAGCAAATGAAGTGCAGCAATGGGTCCATGCTCATAGAATTCACTGGTCTTACCATGTTCCCCATTATCCTGAAGTAGCTGGCTTAATAGAATGATGAAATAACCTTCTAAGGACACAATTATGGCACCAGCAGGGATGGGGAAATGTTCTTCAGGAGGTTGTATATACTCTAAACCAAGGTCCGATATATGCTGCTGTTTCTTCCTTATCCAGGATTCATGGGTTCAGGAATCAAGGGGTGGAAATAGGGGTGGCATCACTCACTGTTATCTCAAGTGACCCACTTGTAAAATTTTTGCTTTCTGTAGCCATGATCCTATGCTCTGCAGTTCTAGGGAGGAATACTCTCACCAGGAGACATGACACTGATTCCATTGAACTGAAACTGAAGAATGCCACCTGGCACCTTTGAGCTCCTTATGCCTCTGGATCAACAGGCAAAGAAGGGAGTTACTGAACTGACTGACATGATTAATCTTGATTACTGGACTGATATTACATAATGGAGGTAAAGAAGAGTATGTCTGCAATACAGGTGATCCCTTAGGACTTCTCTTAGTACTACCATGCCCTGTGATTAAAGCCAATGGAAAACTCTAGCAACCCAGTTCCAACATGACTACTAATCACCCAGACACTTCAAGAATGAAGGTTTGGGTCACCTCACCAGGCAAAGAACCACAACCAGCTGATTTGCTAGCTGAGGGCAAAGGGACTATAGACTGGGTGGTGGAATAAGGTAGTTCTAAATACTAGCTACAATCACCTGACAAGTTGCAGAAATGAAGACTGTAATTGTTTTTAGTATTTCTTCCTTGTTTTGTTATATGTGTATGTGTACTTGTCTATATATAGTCATGCATCAGTTAAAGTCCATGACACATTCTATGAAATAGGACTGATGTTATGTGATTTGGACATTATGCAAACTCTATATTATATACTTAGCAAACAGACATGCCTAAATCACCAGCAATAGCATTCACTGGTTTTCTGCCTTTGTGTTGTTTAGAAAACTTTTGTTTCACTTCTAAATTAATACTTCTTCTTTGCCTCTTGCTGCTACTATCACTAGCACTGGTTTTGCTGTGTTTGGGAGCCATGATGTACTTCACAGTAATATTTTGAGAGAAAATTAAACCGAGATATACTACAACACTCAAGAAGACGTGCAATACATGAAATTAGATGCTGCTGCCAACAAGTCAAAGCATACACTGTTATACAGCAAACATTTTATTTTTAAGTAGAGAAAGTTCACATTAAAATAATGATAGAAAGTACGGTAGAGTACATACATAAGCCAGTAAAATACATATTTATTGTGACTAACAAGAAATTTGTATTATAGGTTGTATCTGTGCTGTACCATTATATTCCTGGCAGCACAATTGCTTTGTATACAAGATACATGAGATACACTTGTTGTGTGCAGGAAGCTGTTGTGTTCTTTATGTCAGGTTATGTCCTCTGTGTCCCATTCTCCAGTCAGGATTTCTGAACTCTATTATAAGCTTATGGCACCACGAATGTATACACAGCTGGACTTTGCCCGAATGTACGCTATGCTGTGCATGACTGTGTATATATACCCAACGGCAGTGGGTCTGGTTTTTCGGTTATATATATATATGTATGTGTGTGTGTGTGTGTGTGTGTGTGTGTGTGTGTGTGCGCGTGTGTGTGTGTATAAAGCCAAAAAACCAAACCTTCTGCCTTAGAGTCAATTCTGACTCATGGCGACCCCACGGGACAGAGCAGAACTGCCCCACAGGGTTTCTAAGACTAAATCTTTACAGAAGTAGACTGCTACATCTTTCTCCCACATATATATGTATATATATAGCAAATATCTTTGCTTTCTTCCCTCCCTTATTCCATTACTTATTATAAAATATAAGATGTAAACATGGCTAATGCATTTTCCATTGTACGTATGTTAGCTGTATCATGTTAGGCACAAGTATGACTTGCTAATTGTCTTTATTTAGAGATTCTGTATGGTTTAAGGAGACATGTACAGGCGTCAAGTTAACAAGGGGTGAATTACGATAGTTAAGGTTGTGTGTCAACTTGGCTAGGCTATGATTCTCAGTGGTTTGTCAGATATTATGTAATCATCCCTCATTTTGTGATCTGATGTGAGCAGCTAATCAGTTGAAAGTGGAGTTTCCTTAGGGTTGAGGCCTGCATCCAATATGTATGGATGTTCTTGCAAACGTTGCTCTTTCTCTAGCCTGCATCCAACTCATCATCCTCTCATCTCTGGTTCTTGGGTTGTAAGCCAGCAGCCTGCCATCTGGCCTGCTGATTTTGGGTTCATCAGCCCCTTCAACTATATGAGTCAGGAGAAGCCTCCAGCCTGACACCTGACCCATGGATTTGGGACTTGCCAGCCTCCACAACTGCATAAGCCACTTCCTTGAAGTAAATGTCTCTCTCTATATATTTATAAATATACACTTCACTGGTTTTGCTTATCTTGAGAACCTGGCCTAACACACTCCAATGTATGAAATAGCAGATTATTCAACTATCATGGTTACTGACAATTCGAACATTTTATTTATATCAGCTCAACATTTCTCTAGATGGTTAATTTATCTGTTTTTACTAAAAGGCTTGGTGCAAAATTATGATTCTAAAGGAATGTTTGTTTTCTATGTTATTATTTCTAGGAATGCTAAAAATACTATGTTAGAAAGTAGGCAGATAGAATAATGTTTCTTAGACATTTATTCCCCAGTTAGAAAAAGAGAAGTTAACAGAATGCCACTGAATGGCTCATCTAGGCAAAGCCAATACAGACAAATCCCTAAAGGGTTCACTTAATTTTCTATAGGCTGCTGCTATCAGGGGTGTGTAGAGTGGTTAACTATAATGTAAACTAAAGATTAAACAAAATTTTAGACTAAGGATGGTGAATCTAATGACTGATTTTGCTTTAGGGAAAACTGGAGAAACTCTTTAAACTGAAGAAGTTCTTGTCTTCAGGGGATGGTATAATTGATATGACTGTATGAAATTTCTAAGAGCTGCTAAGGAAATTTCTGCAAGTACAAGTACTCTATAGAGCTCTAACCCAGATAAACCTGTAAAAAACTCTGAAACCCTATAATGTCTACAGTGAAATAAATGAGACAGTAGTGAAGGGTGAGTTTACAGACCTTATGTGAAAGGGAACAAAGCACTGCCAAGGCCTACACCATCCTCAAAATTGTTGTTTTGCTTGAGCCAGTGTTACAGCCACTGAGTCAATCCATTTTGCTGAGCATCTTCCCCCTTTTCAGTGACCCTTTACTTTACGAATCATGATGTCCTTCTCCAGGAACAAGTACCTCCTGACAACATAACCAAAGTACGTGAGACGAAATCTCTCCATCCTCGCTTCTAAGGAGCATTCTGGCTGTACTTCCTCCAAGATATATTTGTTTGCTCTTCCAGAAGTCCATGGTATATATTTAATATTTTTCACCAACCCCATAATTCGAAGGTATCAATTCTTCTTCTGTTTTCCTTATTCATTGTCCAGCTTTCTCACCCATATGAGGGGAATGAAATTACCATGGCTTAGGTCTGATGCAGCTTAGTCCTCAAAGTGACGTCTTTGCTTTTTAACACTTTAAAGAGATCTTTTGCAGCAGATTTGCACAATACAATATGTCATTTAATTTCTTGACTGCTGTTTCCATGGGCAATGGTTGTGGATCCAAGTAAAATGAAATCCTTGACAACTTCAATCTTTTCTCTGTTTATCATGATGTTGCTTATTTGTCCAGTTGTGAGGATTTTTGTTTTCTTTATGCTTAGGTGCAATCCATACCGAATGCTGTAGTCTTTGATCTTCATCAGTAAGTGCTTCAAGTCCTCTTCACTTTCAGCAAGAAAGGTTATGTCATATGCATATCGTAGGTTGTAGTATGTCTTCCTCCAATCGTGATACAATGTTCATCTTCATATAGTACAGCATCTTGGATTATTTGCTAAGCATGCAGATTAAATAGATACAGTGAAAGGATACAACCCTGACATACATATTTCCTGATTTTAAACCATGCAATATCCTCTTGTTCTTTTAGAATGACTGCCTCTTGGTCCATGTACAGGTTCCTCAGGAGCACAAATAATTGCTCTGCAATTCCTGTTCTTTGTAATGCATCCATAATTTCTTATGATCCACATGGTCGAATGCCTTTGTACAGTCAATAAAACACGGATAACCATCTTTGTGGTGTTCTGAGCTTTCAGCTAAGATACATTTGACATTAACAATGATATCCCTCATTCCACGTCTTCTTCTGAATCCAGCTTGAATTTCTGGCAATTCCTTGTTGATGTACAGCTGCAACCATTTTTGAATGATCTTCAGAAAAGTTTTACTTAAGCATAATATTAATATTGTTTGATAATTTCTGCATTCTGTTGGATCACCTTTCTTTGGAATGAACACAAATACAGATCTTTTCCAGTCAGTTTGCCAGGTAGTTGTCTTCCAAATTTCTTGGCATAGATGAGTAAGCACTTCCAGTATTGCATCAGTTTGTTGAAACATATCAATTGGTATTCAGTCAATTCCTGGAGCGTTGTTTTTTTGCCAAAGTCTTCAGTGTGGCTTGGACTTCTTCGTTCAGTACCATCAGTTCTTGTTGATATACTACCCCCTGAAATGGCTGAATGTCAGCCAATTCTTTTTGGTACAGTGACTCTGTGTATTCCTGCCATCTTCTTGATGCTTACTGCAGCATTCTATATTTTGTCCATAGAATCGTTCAATATTGCAACTCAAAGCTTGAATTTTTTCTTTAGTTGTTCCAGCTGGAATAATGCCTAGCATGATCTTCCCTTTTGGTTTTCTAACTCCAGTTCTTTGAACACATCATTACAATACTTTACATTGTTCTCTTGAGCCACTCTTTGAAATTTTCATCTCTTTTACTTCATCATTTCTTCCATTCACTTCAGCTATTTTACTTTCAAGAGCAAGTTTCAAGGTCTCTTCTGAGATTCACTTTGTTTTTTTTTTCTTTCTCTCCTGTCTTTTTAATAGCCTTTTGCATGTAAGATGTCCTTGGTGTCATCCCACAACTCATCTAGTCTTTAGTCATTAGTGTTCAATACGTCAAATTTATTCTTGAGATAGTCTCCAAATTCAGGTGGACTATACCGAAGATCATACTTTGGCTCTCTTGGACTTGTTTTAATTTTTTATCAGCTTCAACTTGAAGTTGCATATGAGCAGTTGATGGTCTGTTCCGCAGTCAGCCCCTGGCCTTGTTCTGACTGATGATTTTGAGTTTCTCCATCGTCCCTTTCTATAGATGTAGTTGATTTGATCCCTGTGCATTCCATCTGGTGAAGTTCACTTGTATAGGCACCGTTTATGTTGTTGGAAAAAGGTATTTGCAATGAATACCTTGTTGGTTTTGCAAAATTCTATCATGTGACCTCCACTGTGGTTTCCATCAACAAGGTGGTATTTCCAAGTGCTGATTCTTCTTCTTAGTTTCCAACTTTTGCATTCCAATCATCAGTAATTATCAATGCATCTTGACTGCATGTTTGATCAATTTCAGACTACAGACGTTGGTAATACTCTTTGATTTCTTTATGTTTGGCCTTAGTGGTCAGCACATAAATTTGAATAATAGTCATGTTAACTTGTCGACCTTGTAGGCATATGGATATTAGTCTATCACTGACAGCATTGTACTTCAGGATAGATTTTGGAACGTTCTTTTTGCCAATGAATGTTATGCCTTTCCTCTTCAATTTCGCATTCCTGGCATAGTAGACAATATGATTGTTAGATTCAAAATGTCCAGTATCAGTCCATTTCAGCTCACTAAAGCCTAGAATATTGATCTTTATGCTGTCCATCTCATTTTTTGACCACTTTCAGTGTTCCTAGATTCATACTTCATATATTCCATGTTCTGATTATTAATGGATGTTTGCAGGTATTTATTCTCATTTTGAGTCATGCCACATCAGCAGATGAAGGTCCTGAAAGCTTTACTCCATCCACATCATTAAGGTGGACTCTACTTTTAGGAGATAGCTCTTCCCTAGTCGTATATTTCGAGGGTTTCCCGATGTGAGGGGCTTATCTTCTGGGACTGTATCAGACAATGTTCTGCTGATATTCATATGGTTTTCACTGGCCATGTTTTAGAAGTAGATTGCCAGATCCTTCTTCCTAGTCTGTCTTAGTATTGAAGCTCTGCTGAAACCTGTCCAACATGGGTGACCCTGCTAGTATTTGAAATATCTATCGTTGGCTTAACTTCCAGAATTTCAGCAACATGCAAGCCACCAAAGTATGAAAAACTAACAAAATATAAATGTATATATATTTATAAGGAATCTAATTATTTTAAACTAAGGAATCACAGAAGAAATTAGTAAAAATAGATAGAACCTTACTTTAAGCCACTATGTTGTCTATGCTGGATTTTTACACTAGCATTCTAGGTTATCTCTATACTTCAATCTTACCTTCTACTTCCTATAGTCTATTCCCCACACACTTAAGCCAAAGTGTGGTATTTAAAAATATAAATCAAATTGTGAATCTTTTCAACTCAAAATCCTCTGAAGATTCCTATTCCACTCAGGATAAAATCAAAACTTTTTAGCCATGGTCTAAAAGACTGGATCTAATAACTATTTGATGGCAAACTTATTCCTCATTCATGATTTCTTTCTTTTCTTCTCTCTCTGCCAGTATGACTAGAAAAACTAATTTTTCATTTTTAAGAAAGGAACTAGAAAAATATCAATTCAATTTTGTATATAATATGAATAAAAACTTCAAGCGTTAGGAAGAGAGAGATGCAGTGAGAGACAGAGACAGACTAATAAAGGAGGTGAGAGAGCAAGAGTGAGAAGCATCAGCGAGAGAAATTTGCATGGGAATGTATAGAAGAAGGGAGTGGGAGAGAAAGCTTTCTCACATCCACTCAAAAGTTTGTGCCTGCCAGAACCATTTAGTGGAGCTGCAAAACAGCTTTGTTAAGATGTTTATCCCCTAGACACAGTTCAGAGCTGTGGGCATTCAGTGGTATAGAAACGAATATAGAGTATGCCAAGCACACAGGACAAGATTTCCTAGCCAGACACAGCGTTGTGATTCATCTGCATAATCCCCTCATTCTGCTCTAGAAGGAGAAAAGAGAAAACTGTGAATCCTGGAGATGTCAGCCCTGACAGCTTTATTACAATGGAAAGCCACTCAACTGCTACAGTTTCTGGTATCACTATATCCAGGCATGCTAGATCTACTCAATTAAGAGGATACTTGTGTTTATTATTAATTTACTTCTCTCTAAGGCACAAAAGGGGAGAAAGACGAAAACGATGAGATAGATCTGACAATCCTAAATCGCCTGTTCAATTTCATCAGGTTCTTTTGCCTGCTTAGGACTATGGGTTATAAAGAAATAGGGAGAAAAGAATGGATTTTCAATACTTATCATTGCTGTTTCTTAATATACACGCTCACCCTTATTGTCAGTGTTATTGTCCTTTATCCTCTCCCTTCCCTCTCTCTCCCCTTTAACTCACATTCCTGACAATGAAGGAAAATTTTGACAATTGCCACTTTATATAAAAATATTTTATGTTGTAATATTGTTACATATATATGTATGTTATAATATTTTATACAAATATAAATAATTTTTGCATATGTGTTATATATAGTTTTATACTTATATATAATATTTATATAAAATATGTATATTTATAAATATGTATTATTTATACATATATATGCATATTTACACATATTTAATATAAAATAATTATATACAGCATACTTACAACATTACAACTTACAATAATGCAACATTTAAGATAAAAAATTATATATATGCATATATAACAAAAATTATACGTGTATATACAGATACAACATAAAAATTGTGTATATATATATATATATATGTATATATATACATATATATATATATATACCTAGAAAATATGGCCTTGGTGATAGATGTGGTGCCAGAGATCACATGGTAGAATTTTGCAATACCAATGACTTCTTCTTTACAAATACCTTTTTTCAACAACATAAAGGGTGACTATACATGTGGACCTTGCCAGATGGAATATACAGGAATCAAATTGACTGTACCTGCGGAAAGAGACAATGGAAAAGTTCAATATCATCAGTCAGAACAAGGCCAGGGGCCGACTGCAGAATAAGCCATTAACTGCTCATATGCAAACTCAAGCTGAAGCTGAAGAAAATTAAAGCAAGTCCATAAGAGCCAAACTATGACCTTTGAGTATATCCTACCTGAATTTAGAGACAATCTCATAAATAGATTTGACACATTGAACACTAGTGACCAAAGACCAGATGAGTTGTGGGATGACATCAAGGACATGAAGAAAGCAAAAGCTCCTTAAAAAGACAGGAAGGAAAGAAAGAACTAAAATGAATGTTAGAGGAGGCTCTGAAACTTTCTCTTGAAGGTAGAATAGCTAAAGCAAACAGAAGAAATGATGAAGTGAAAGAGCTGAAGATTTCAAAGGGTACCTCGAGAAGACAAAGTTAGGTATTATAATGACATGTGCAAAGACCTGGAGCTAGAAAACCAAAAGGGAAGAACGTGCTTGGCATTTCTCAAGCTGAAAAAACTAAAAAAAAAAACAAGCCTCCAGTTGCAATATTGAAAGATTATATGGGCAGAAAATTGAACGATGCAGGAAGCAGCAAAAGAAGATGGAAGGAATGCACACAGTCACTGTACCAAAAAAAAAAAAAAAAAAAAAAAAAAAAAACCTGTTCAGAGTTCATTCATTTCAAGAGGTAGTGTTTGGTCAAGAACCAATGGCATTGAAGGAAGAAGTCCAAGCTGCGCTAAAGATATCAGCCAAAAATGATAGTCATTAAGACTATTAATAAATATCCAAGTTCTCTCTTGGAAATGTAATAAGATTGCATTTCCCCATCCCTTGAAAATAAGTGTAATTGTGTGAGTTGTTTTGTTCAGATATCTTAGATGAAGTGACAAATATTGCTTCTGGGTGAAGACCTAAGAGCCAAAGCATAATTTCCCATCTTCTCTGCTACAGCAACTGAAGATGATATAGATGAGGAGACTTTGTCAGCTTGAGTCCCAGAGTAAAGAGCTATGGATCAGAATCCCTGAGGGACTTGTAAAGTAAATGCAGTGTTTGCAAGGAATAAGCCTTTGCTATTGTAAAATATTATGATATGAATATATTATATTTCTACATTATAAATTAAACTACCGTGGTTGTTAGCACAGATGAATACAATAAAAAGAAAAGGAATCAAAAGAACTAAGTTGTTTTTGTTTGTTTGTTTGTTTTTTAAACCAGGGCATGATTATATTATTGCACAAATGATTCTAAATTGCATAAGGAGAAAGTTAAGAAAAATAAGAAAAAATAGTTGGGTCAGTAAATTGAATATCTGAACAAAGTTGATTTTTTTTGTTTTTAATTGAGGTTAATGGACTAATGGAAGGTGGTTGATTCTTAGAGAGCACAAAGATTGAAACTGAAATTTAGTTTCAATTTAGAGATGATTCAGTTGGAGATGACAAGGTCTAGGTTGTCCCTGGAAGTATGTTGCTGAGTTTAGGTGAATGAAAAGATTATTGGAAGTGAGGAGGTACAAGACTCAAGAGGCTGGGATATAAACAGATGTCCCATTGTTATTGCAAATTCAACAAATCATATTCACCATAAAAGTAAAAATTACCTGCCAAGACATGCAAGATATTCACAACCTTAATGGCCTAATTTCTTACTAAGGCCACCTGCTCTTATTTCTCTGTTCTAGTCAGTGAAATATTCTCTTTTCTCTTAACATGCTGTGATTTTTGAACCAGGCTGCAATGCACTTTTGTCTCACTACTTTACACTTTATATATATATATATATATATATATATATATATATATATACACACATATATATATATATGTATATTTAAGCCTCAGCTTACACTTTACTGTCTTATTTTCCTAGTGCTGTTGTAACAGAAATACCACAAGTGGGTGGCTTTAAAGAACAGAAATTTATTTTTTCATAATTTGTTGTTGTTAGGTGCAGTCAAGTCGATTCTGACTCATAGTGACTCTATGGCAACAGAATGAAACACTGCCCACTCCTGCGCCATCTTCACAGTCGTTGTTATGCTTGAGACTTTTGTTGCAGCCACTGTGTCAGTCCATCTCGTCGAGAGTTTTCCTCTTTTTCACTGACCCTCTACTTTACCAAGCATGGTGTCCTTCTCCAGGGATTGATCCCTCCTGATAACATGTCCAAAGTATGTGAGACGCAGTCTTGCCATCGTTGCTTCTAAGGAGCATCCTGGTTGTACTTCTTCCAAGACAGATATGTTCATTCAGGAGGCTAGAAATCTGAATTCAGGGCATGGGCTATAGGGGAAGTTTCTGTTTACTTTGGGAAAACATCCTTGTCTCAGCTTCTGTAGCCCTGGTATTCCTTGATTCCTTAATGGTCTCTACATGGGATCTCTCTCTTCCAGTTAGGGTTTTTTTTTCTGCGTCCAATCTGCTCTTTTATAACCCAAAATGATTTGGAATAAGACTCACTGTATGCTAATATGACCTTATTAACATAACAAATAAAACCCTATTCCCAAATGGGATTACCTCCATAGGTATAAAGGTTAGGTTTACAACACTTATTTTGGAGGGACACAATTCAATCTATAACAATTATCTATGAAAGTCTTTTTCATCATTAAACTCACCCACTCTCACCCCTAAAACTGTGAGGATCTTTTTATTCACTTTAATAGCACCATCCCATTTTCTCTATCAATTACTGTAAGTGTGCATTAATTTTCTGTCTGTCTCTCTAGATAAAGACTCGTTTGATGTTAGGTCATGTGTGTTTGCCTGTTGTATCCCGTTTAGCAGAGAAGTTAGGCAAGTACTGAGCACGTAGGTTGCTAAAACACTTTGTTTTGAATGAAAGATATTATGAAAAAAATTTAAATCCTTGGATACTGTAGTCAGATTCCCAGTATTTTGGTATAAAGACACTATTATTGTTGAAGTAAAAACTTATCTTGAAAATGAGAGGCTAGATTACAAGAAAAGTGGTAGCTTGCTTGTTAATCATTTCTATCACCCCCCTAGACTAAATCTCATAACCATGGATTTTCTTTTATCAATTCAAAAACATTTATTTGCCTTTTGTATCTACTCCTCTTTTTGTTCTTTTCTCAAAAAAAATTCTGTGTATTCAGAAAGATGATTAATTGTAAGCACCTATGTCTGTGACAAATTTTGCAAAGAATATTAAATGCCACACACCCTCCCGCCCCCCCCCCTTATATATTGTAAATCCTAACTCCTATACGTTCAGATGTAATTCCCTATTGGAATAGAGTTTTTTTATGTTAATGAGGTCATGTCAGTGTAGGGCATGTCTTAAACCAAACACTTTCACTGTATAATGTGAGCAGATGAGGCACAGAGAAGCAAGGAGAGATGGGGAAAGATAGGTACCATGCCACAAGAAGAAAGCCAAAATACTAAGGAACAGAAGCTGAAACAAGATAAAGACCTTCCCCTAGAGTAGACAGACTTCACAGTGAATTCAGATTTCTTGCCTCCTAAATTGTGAAAATATAAATTTCTGTTCATTAAAGCCACCCACTTATGGTATTCCTGTAACAGCATCACTAGATACATTAGACAATACCTTAGAGAAAATGCACTATTTAATTGAAAATGGTAATACTTTTAGAATACAGACATTTAATTTTATTCTTTTATCATTCTGTTTGAGCTTCTTTTAAAGGAACAAATGATCAGTACCGGTAGAGTGATGAAATAAGAACATTGGTCAGAAAGAAGTGTTAAGTGGAAAAGAAGAATAACCAGAACATCCATCTCTCAGGAGCATAACTTAAATTGGCAGAAAAAATTGATTGGTGAAATAATAGTACTATCAAGTCGTATGAAAAAATAGGATAAAACTATTCTCGGGAATAACAAGAGGAAGACTTAAGTGGTTTTTCAAGTTATTCAAAAGTACTTGAAAGTATACATTTTCATTTTTTTTATGTTTTGAAATTAAATGTAAAAAAAGAGAAATTTTGAAATGAGATATAGTCAAGAATCCTACCTATTTATACTTTAGTTTTTTTTTCCCTATGATATCTAGGTAGTCATTCCAAAAGAACAAGGGGATATTGGGTGTTTTACAGTTAGGAAAGGTAAGAGTCAGGGTTGTACTCTTTCACCATACTTATTCAATCTGTATACTGAGCAGAAAATCCAAGAAGCTGTACTATATGAAGAAGATCTGGACATCAAGATTGGAGGAAGACTCATTAAAAACATGCATTATGCAGATGATACAACCTTGCATGCTGAAAGTGAAGAAGACTTGAAGCACTTACTGATGAAGACCAAAGACTACAGCCTTCATATGCATTACACATCATATAAATAAAACAAAAATCCTCACAACTGGACTAATAAGCAACATCACGATAAATGGAGAAAAGATTGAAGTTGTGAAGGACTTCATTTTACTTGGATCCACAATCAACACCCATGGAAGCAGCAAATGAGAAATCAAACAATACATTGCATTGGGCAAATCTGCGGCAAAAGACGTCTTTAAAGTGTTAAAAAGCAAAGATGTCATCTTGTAAGACTAAGGTGCCCAAGCCATGGTGTTTGCAATCACCTTATATGCATGTGAAAGCTGAATAAGGAAGACCAAAGAAGAATTGCTGACTTTGAATTACTGTGTTGGTGAAGAAGATTAAATATACCATGGACTTCCAAAAAAACGAACAAATCCGTCTTTGAAGAAGTACAGCCACGATGCTCCTTAGAAGCAACGATGGCGAGACTTTGTTTCACATACTTTGGACATGTTATCAGGAGGGACCAGTCCCCGAGAAGGACAGCATGCTTGGTAAAGTAGAGGCTCAGTAAAAAAGAGGAAGACCTTCAAGGAGATGGATTGGCTGCATCAATGAGCTCTAGCATAACAATGATCATGAAGATGGTTCAGGACCAGGCAGTGTTTTCTTCTGTTGTACATACGGTAGCTGATTCAAAAGACACTCGATGGCACCTAACAACAAAAAAGTCAATGATATCTATAATAAATTAAGGGATAGTGCTGTATCACTCTTTTAAATTAAAAAAAAAATGCTACAGAGACAGAAAGCTTTTGCTAAAAAATTATTCAATAATAGCAATCCTAGTTTATACTGTTCAATTTCAACTATTTTGGAAAAACTACCGTATACACAAACTCTCATCCCATAGTTTAATGGTCATAATGGGCCTAGAATGTTTGTTCAAAATTATAAAATATCTTTTTTTTTCCCCTGAGACATCTTTAGAAATCCAGTGACAGTCATGTTCCTTGCTGTGATGGTCAGTTTTGTGTGTCAACTAGGCTAAGCTACAGTCCTCAGTTATTCGACAAAACACTAAGTGTTTCTGTGAAAGTATTTTGTGGGTGTGACCAAAGTACATAATCAATTGACTTTAGGTAAGGAAGATTTTCTGAGATAACCCAGGTAGGCTTGATTTAACAAGTTGAAAGGCTTTAAGACCAAGCTGTGGTTTCCCTGATGAAGAAGAATTTCTACCTGTGTATAGCAGCTTAAACTCCTGCCTGAAAAAGTTTCAGCTTATACTTCCTGAAGGGCAGTCCTACACATTTAGGACTTACCTATCCAGCTTCTACAATCATGTAAGCCAACCCCTTGAAATAAATTATTTAAGATACATGTATTTCCTATTGGTTTTGTTTACCTGGATACACACACCTAGAAGTGTCAAGTTAATTAATTCCTCCCACTCCTCATTTTCTCTTTGGGTGTCCTGGAACTTTTGGAACTGGTATGAATATTCCTGTCTGAGTTTTTGCTTCAGCATGGGAGTATTAATAGTCAAACAATAAGTTTATATGTTGATAAAAGTAGCGGTAGCAAAAGACAAGTTTTTAAATAGGAAAATGTCTCATTGTTGTTTAAGTTCTTATGTCCATGTCCTCTGAATGAGGTGAAATAGCTAGAAGAGTCCAGATAGTAAAACAGAAGAACTTTAATGATGATCCACAAAGTAAATAGAAATTGTGTCCCTAGGCAGATACAATGGTCAGATAAAGAATGGTAAATTTACATATGATTTAATATAGTCTTTGTAATGGATTATTTTATACAATAGGTATATTATCAGAAAGTTGTTTATATAGCTTTTAAAATGTGATTCATGCTATAAAGGTTATAGAGCAAGCCTGTCCAATAAAATTTTCTGCAGTGATAAAAATGTCTTGTATGTGTGCTCTAGAACTCTTCTGTTCAGTACAGTAGCCTCTAGCCACATGTGTCTACTGAGCAATTGAAACGTGTTTAGTGGGACTGAGGAACTGAGCTATTTATTTTATTTAAGTAAAATTGAAATATCCAGCTATAGCAAGGGGCTACCATATGGGACAGCACAGTTCTAGAGGACACACTCTTAAAGAGCAAATCCTTTGTAAAGAATCGTTTTAGAAAAAAACTAACTCCTGACATTCTACCTACTTTAATTAAAACTTTTATAATTAGTATTTTTTTAATTATGTGTATGGGTGTTTATTATGTATATCTACTGTGATGCATTTGACATTTCCGTTTCATCAAATTAAAATAATGTGAAGTCACAATTTACAGCGATTATTTTATTTGAATACATAGCCTTTAAAAATTAGAAATTGGGAGACCATGCTCACATTTTTAATAGGCATTTCCCAGCACCCATATTTTTCTCTGTACTCTCTTCTTACCTTCTCTTAATTGCTACCATTTCAATCTTTTACAATACGTATTGTCTTCACTTTTCTGGGTAAGCCAAGAGATGTGCTTATGAATTAAGAATAAAAATAAAATAACATATTATTACTTTTTTCTACTGTCAGCTTAAAACATTTTCAACTACATTTAAACAATTGTTTTTTATATATCCACACTGCACTAAAAGATTTTGCCAGTATCAGTACATACTCTCATGAAGACTTTTACTATTGGACCTTAAGGAAAAATCGACCTTACTTACTGTGCCTGCATCTAAATAGTGTCACAGGTCTATTTTTCTTTATTTCTTTGTAATTAAATTTAAATCCCTGCTTTCAATAGATACACTATTAAGATGAAATCAGGTGAAGTTAATTGTTTTTATACATGCCCCAAATCTTATTTATTTGACTCAAGAATGAAGTAATAAATTCAAATACAATTTTCTGGCTATCCTTTTCTTAGGTTAGTATTCATTTGGTTTGGGTTCCTTGATTACTGATCTAATGTCAAAAAAAATGAATAAATAAATAAAAAACAGAGAATAAAAATACTGGTTAATTCACATGTTGAAAACTGAAATTTTGACTGATTAATTTTTTATCAAAATTACATACATCAACATTGCTAGGCCTTATTTGGTTATGATAAACTTTTTTTCAGAATTTCAGAAAAATTTCTTACAATAATCAAAAGTTGAGTAAATAATCATTTAATTATTCTGGACTGCCAAACAATACTACATGGAATATATTTCCAGTCATGGAATGATGTGGTTCTTCATCTTGTTTTAGCTTATATTTTATATGTTTATATCCCCAGGTACAATGACAATTTTCAGTAAATATTTTTGCTCTTCTGATTAAAATCAGTATTTCAGCAATCATAAAATGATTTGTAAAGAGCATTCTTTTGTATTAAAGATGTTTATATTCATATCACAGATGAGAAATTTCAGTTGGAGAATTTTATCAGCCAAGACTAGCTACATTTAAGCACTAGGTTTTGGATTTGAGCTACCATGTAACAGTCCATTAGAAACACTATCATATATTATAGCTGTGGAACTGATTTAATGCTCTTTTTAGAATGAGTGATTCACCTCAACATTTAAACAACATTTCTTTCATACTTTTTTCTTCAAAAATATATGATGGCTGCTAGTAGGAAAGGAAGTCTGTTTTTCTTTACATTATAACAGGGAATTTTTATAAGTCTAATCAATCAGGCAGTACTGAGTACTCATGTTGTACTAAGTACTACGGAGTATACATCAGAAAATAAGATGTCTTCAGTGCCCAAAATCATACAGGACTCATTTGTCAGAAGTGTCTTGAAATTTCACGAGCACCTTTTGAGCAGTGCTTGACTGTCTGAGGATAAATCATGCTGAGCTCATTTATAAAAAGTTTATTTTATTCTCACAAGCATCTTTTCAACCAAAGCTGTGGGTCAGAAATTGTTTTAAAAAAAAAAAATTTGAAAAAAGTAACTCATTTGTAGAAAACAAGACTTAGGTGGAAAGAACTCAAATATTCTGTAATTCTCAAGTTAATGGCCATTTGACCAGAGAAAAATCAAAATAAATCAAGAATAGATATTATGTTATTAAAATGACTTATTAAATATGTTACATAATGACCTTTCATTCAACAACTTCCTTATTGAATGCCCGTTACAGGTACACAAATAGTGGATAAAAATAAAGCTATACTTACATCCTTAATGTATACACATATATGAAATTGGTTTAATTACTCAGTTATATCATTCATTTGGAATTCCTGGGTGGCTCAAATTGTTAAGCGTTCAACTAGTAGCCTAAGGGCTGGCAGTTCAAATCCAGTAAGAGGTGCCTTGAAAATAATGTCTGTCGATCTGCTTTCATGTAGCCTCTTCTGACACCACAAGGGAGTGGCCTTGTTATTGCTCTGCACTAGCCCTCCTCTGACACCATCTCAGTTAGGAAGGCCTCCTGGTTACTGTGAAGCATGCATAGATGGAAAATCAGACTTCCTACATGAAGCCTACATGATACTACAAACGGCAAAAGTAGGGGTCATCACCTCCCTGCAGGAATGCAAGTCCTGGCTCTCTACTTGGCCATCTCTGACACTGTTCTGCTGGGGTGGATGAAGAGGTGCCTCATTACAGTCTTGAGAGGGTAGAAGTCCTGACTCTCCACTTGGGCTTTGCTAATGTGGGTGAAGTGGCATCACAGTTTTTTTTCTATAATGCCTGGCTAGAATAGAGAGGTTATTCTCTAAGTTTCCCACCTGGCTAAACTTCTCTTTTGCTGGTCCTATGGTTAGATAAGGCAGCCTTTTTTTGGAGCTTTTGGGGACTATGCCTGTTGGTGATTCTAGGTTTTTACTTTTTTCTTCTTCAAGTCTGGGACATATGAAGCAAAAAGAAAGCCCAGGAAACTTACTACCTTATGTTCCTGGGTTCTGAGTTCCCTAGCTGATCTTCCTTCTCTCCAAATTTCAGAGTCTTCTTATGTTTATTTAACATATAATGTCTAAGGTTTCCCATTGTACTTAGTGAGAAGAATAGTCAAAAGTACATCTACTCTATCTTCCCAGAAGTAGAAGCTGAGAATATACTTGCATTTTTCAAAGATTAGATTTTGATAGGTGTTGGTGAAGATTATGTTTTGAGAAGAGGCACATGTATGTAAAAGAAACTAATTATATTCAAGCAACAGAGAATACGTCAATTGGATTAAATAGAAGAAAAAACTACTATAGTATGGCAATACTATATAGTGGTATAATGTAGTAAATAGTAAAAAAAAAAAATGCTGTAGTGTAGTATTTCTGCCTTTTTTATGGTACTTCATTTGGCGTGTAAATGGACTGGATGACGCATGGCATTGAGTTAGGGTAAAAAGTACAGTATAGTTGTTAAGTGTCAGATAGTGAGTTAAGACCTATTTTGAAGTCTCTTCTAGTAACATTAGCTGTGCAACCTTGAACAATTATTTTAATCTCTCCAAATTTTACTTTCTCACAAGATTTTTTAAAGATTAATGGAGATAATGTAACTTGTTGAAGATATATATATATATATGCAAATGACAGATAGTGGGGATTTGAATAGAGATTCCAGAGAATATAGATAGATATGACATCATTTCCTCAGAATTTAGGGAGCCTGGGAGAAGGCTTCAGCTGAACTGATGATACACCAGGGCAGAATTCTAGGGAGAGAGACACAGGTGGAACCAAACAAGAGAAAGAGTGATGTTGAAGTGCTTGAGCTAAGGGAAATGAATGGAAGATACGCCGTAAGAAGGAAATCCTTAAGAAATATATAAGCAACATATTGCTCAAACTAACATGACACCAAACCTGGAATTTGTTATAATTCTGATTGGAAAATTCTTTCCTTTTGAAAACATTTGTATTAGAAATAATTTACCTCTTTTGATTTACACCTCTGTAGTTTTAGAAGTCTAATTAGAAACTGTGACTAGGAAAAGGAATATGTTGTTTGATGAAGTGGCTATTCTTTCTGCATTCTCTAATATTAAAGTATTCAATTTAGTGTGGTCATCAAAAAGTAAGTTTTAAATATGCATAGTTTAGTGTTTAATGCTCTTTGTTCTCTGATAATATATATATTATTTTTTATTCTCTACTAACTGCCTTGTTAAAACATAAGGACTGGACTGTGTTCACTTTAACTCAGTAAATTTTGTTGAATTAAAACTATTATTCAGATGTGACAAGAAGCTGAATTGGTACATAAATGAAAAATACGTCCTTCTCAGAGACAACTTTAGGCTGTTAATATTCAATTTTGTGTGTGTGAATTGGGGTCAGTATAACTTTTGGGGAGATTACTGGGGAAATTGAAAAGCAAACTCAAAATAAGGAGATAGAAGATGTTAAGAAAAATTACTCTGTGTGCACAGTTTAAAATAAATGCATCAGGATGAAATCCACTTTAGTTGTGTGACTTTAGACAAATTACACAATTATCTGTTCCTATGTTTCTTAAATTCCACTTAGGGTTATTTTAAATATTACATAAGTTATTTACTTAAACATGTGTAATATAATACCTGGCACACTTGAGATATCTTCTAGTTAATTTTTCACTATTTTCATCATATTTTTATTATAATGATACAAGTAAAATCGTAAGAAAAGAACGGGAACAGGCGGTGTGTGGAGAACAGGCAAGGATAAAAAGGTCTCATTTGCTTGGTTTTGGCAATTGTAAGAATTTTATAGGCTGATTGGGAACATATGATCCTTAGATTTCGTTTCTTTTTTTTGAGAGATAGATTTTTTTCTTTTATTTTTATCAAAATTGCTCTCTTTTCCATTAACTCAGTCAGCATATACTGCTTCCTTCTCCCCGACTCTGAGGATGTTTCTTTCCTTGTCCTCCTTTGCCCATCTTCCCCAGGACCCTAAAGACATCTGTCAGAATTAGTCCACATCATCCAACTGAAACAACAGAAAGTGTAAAAGATCATGATAGTCACTTTTCTTATCAAGTTCAAGGCTGCGTTTTGGAACATTTACTAACTTTGTATTAAAATTCTAAAAGACAAACGATAGAGGATTTTACATTGTGTCAGGTAAGGGTCACAAAAAGAGATCTTATGTGTGGTTATTAGGAAAACTTTCACCTTATCATTAAATCTTCACTGAGGAAAAAACTTTTTCTGAGGTGGTCATATGAAATTGCTTTGGTTTCATTCATTCATTCCTTGCATGCGCATGTTAAAGGGTTTGAATCTGCACAAATATTTTGCTTTTAATTTTGTTTTAACTGGGGAAACCTATATATATTTATAAATTAAATTATCTGTATAATATATGTATTGCACAGTGGTTAAGAGCTATGGCTGCTTACCAAAAGGTTAGCAGTTCGAATCCACAAGCTACTTCTTGGAAGCCCTATGGGGAATTTCTGCTCTATCCTATAGGGTCACTATGAATCAGAATCAACTAGAAACCAGCGGGTTGTGGCAGTCTGCTCCCAGAAAGATTACAGACTTGGAAACACTATGCGACAGTTCTACTATGTTCTATAGGGTTGCTATGAGTTGGAATTGACTGGACAGCAATGGGCTTAGTTTTGGTTTTGAAAAAGTGCGGGGCTGTCTACAAGACAGTTACTAGGGATATGGAGCTAAAACAGAGTTCCTGCTCTTAAATTCACAAGCAATTGGGTCAGTACTGGCTTTTCAAAAAGTTAAAAACTGGATTTTCAAATGAAAACATAGTAAGTGCATGTGAAAGCTTTGTTTTAAATTGGTAAGCAGGCAACCAGTAAGATGGCAAAGCTGATTTAAAAGAGAATGTGAGAGATTAAAGTATATGTAGATAATAAAGGAAAGAATGTTAAAATAAGATGGCAAATGTAGATACAAAGTTAGTTACGAATCTTTATATGTAGGGCTGTCTTTTCTACCAAATGTAAATAATTAGCATTTATACCAGACAAAATTACTTGCAATTTATCAATATTCTTTAATGCAGCATCTAACATTGCAGACTCTGGGCCATAAAAAACAGCAAACAAGACGATGAACTATGGAATAGCCCCTTGGCTTCAGATGACTCTAGGCAAGTGTGCTGGACAATGTTCTAAGACAGCATTGAAAAGGCCCATAACAATCCTTCGCCATATTTCTAATTTTGGTTGGTTTTAGTAAACATTTGTTTGAAGTATTAAGTAACTATAAATTTTCGACTATGGCTTGGGGTGTTTTGAGATTCAGGAAATACTTGCCTGTGGTTTTCCTTACAAATGTTTTGTGTTAAAGAATGAACTAAACAAAATAATTTTTAAACACTATCATCATGCGATTCATCTTTAAAAGTTGTTATATTTGATATTCAAAAGTTTGCTCTTTTTACTTAATCTGTTATATCAAATGTTTGTGATAATTTTCTTGGCCACCTTGTCAGTCTTCATAATTAATTTTATTTTCTTCATACTCCATTATTTTAATATTACTGCCATTTGACAGGTGCCAGATACAGATACTTGTCTTCTACAGTCTTCAAATTTTGTTTATGGCTGAACACCCCTTATCTTATCCATGTGAATAAGGAGATTTGCAGCTTCCATGGTTACTATCTCAGCCCACCCTGCACGATGTGGGATCAAGTGAAATCTCTAGAGTAAAATCCTCTGCTGGGCCATCTGTTAATTCAGGATAGTTTAAACTATTATTTGTATTTGCTATATCCCACACGAAACCACATTAAATTCCCTTTTTGGAAAATCTATGCCACAGATATTAGCACTGAATTTTTAAAGACATGTTCATTTTAATAGGAGATAATATAACATCCATTAACTCAGCTGGGAATATATTTCAGCCCCCTACTTCCATACCAACTTGCCATCTCCATGAACAGATGTTAATACAAAACTAAAAATTTCAAATGTATTTTAATCAACATTTGAATTAGTGGGCAAAGATCTCCACAATGAAAGACACCATTACCCTTTTTCATTTGTAGGACTCTTTGTTGGCAGATCCCAAAGAAAGATGAAATGTTCAGATAGCTCTAGGTAATAACCTGACTTTTTCAGTTCTACCCATTAGTTCATGTCAAAACTTAAAAAAAAAATGTAAAAATGGCTAAATTATCATTACAATCTTTTCAAGTTTTTAGTACTGAATCTAAAAAAAAAAAAAAAAATTCAAAATCCTTAAACTTGAAAATAGAAAACCAATACTACTATTCTGTGTGTGACATTTTCTCCAGAATGCTTAATGAAAAGAGTTCCATGTTCCTGCTCTGCAGTCCATACACAAACTATTATAATATTTTAATTTTTTTTATGAAGTACCCTAATGCTACGTAAAGTAGTTTACACTAAACTTCTCAGAAAAAGTATTTAATGATAATTTAACTATATTTGAGGCAAGAAATGAAAGGAAGTATTTGATGGTACTTTGAAAAGAAAACATTGAGGAAATCATGTAGGGAACCTTGTCAAAATTGTTCCTTTTCCTCTTGTTGTTGTTGTTATTTTGATAATTGTACAAAAATTCAAATTGTAGGTTTACTTTCAGGATTTTTTTTTACAGCTAATGAAATACCTTCATTCTTTAACTTTCTCTTATTTTCTTCTGTCCTTTAGTCCTGAAAGCAAATCCATTGTCTGGTATTTGATTGTTGTAACCAAAAAAATCAAATTATTGCTTTCTTAAAAATAGTATATTTATTTTGGCAAATTGAATACATGAAATAAAAACAAAACAAAGCAAAACAAAAAAATAAAAGAAAGTTTTAAAAAGCTCCCTACTTTCTACTACCAGGAAATAGACTTTAATATTAAAACTGAGTATTGTTCCACATACTTTTGTCTATAGAAACACTGGGAGCATATGATAGATCAAAATACTCTTGTAAAAATGCGATATTGTCTTTGATAATTTAAACAGAGACTGTTAAATTCAATTTAAATTGGTAGAAGAAAAAAAGTTCAAAATGAAGAAATGGCTAAAATTCAAGTAGTAAGGCAAAAGGCACTACTTCCTAAAAGATTTCCCTAACTATAGTAATATAAAAAGGGGTTATGACAACATTGCAAGGTTGGATTTATCGTATTTCTTTTAACTACATGTCTTGATTTTAAGCAGCTCCATAACTACATGTCTTGATTTTAAGCAACTCCATTTGACTCTGATCTGATGAGGATTTTAGCAGTCTCGCACTTCTTCCTACTCTTCTCTTCTGATTTTTCTGTTACAGTGATTTTCATTTCCTACTTCTAAAATACTTCATCATTTGCTTTATAATTTAAATAATTATCTAGAAATTGTTGTATGTTTAAATGGAACAAGTGTTCACACTGATCTTTTATCCATGGCTTCTTTATTTGCAAGATCAGTTTGTAACATATCTTACATGGATGGACTTCTTAGGTTTCTTTCTTTTCTTTTTTTTTTCCCAAGAAGGGCTAATATTTACTTGTTGAATTTTCTCATTGTTGGAAACATCTATCTTTTTACTTACATAGCATTTTCCTTGTGTTTATTTGCTTTGCTTATACTTTCTTCTGAACCCTGTAGGCACAAGTCTAGTGTTTTCTCATACTGAATCTTTCTATGGAGAAATCTGATACCAGCCAGATTTTAGTCTTTATGTAGGTGATTTTCTTTTTCTTCCTAGGTGCCTTCACTTTTCTTTACCCTTGGGTATCATTAAGTTAACCAGGATGGGACACAGTATTAAGCGTTCTATATTAATTTTTTATGTAATTTCTTGTGCTTTTTCAATCAGCAGCTTGAGATTTTTCCTTTAGTTCAAGAAAGTTATCTATCACATTTGTTGAGTTTTCCACTTCAGGGCCACTTAATATACTTATGTTTGATTGGTTCGTCTTTCGTATATATTGGCTTTTCTCTAAAGTATTTAGTAATTTTATCTTTTTCCTTTGGATGCACTGTAATTATTGTAAGTCTTTCCTTTATGTCAGATTTAGTTTTCAACTGCATCTGTTACTGGTTGTAATCCATTTATTATATGTGTAATGCTCTTATTTTGGTCCTCAATTTTTTTCCTTCAGTGTGTAATCTCCCTTTTTATCTCATTTTGCTGCTTTATTGTGTCATTTTTATCTCTTAGTCTATGGAATTCATGTTCTTATTATCTTATTATGTTGTTTTATTAGCTCACAGTACTTTTGGGGAAATTCTTTCATATCTTTGTGTTATGGTTTCAACTAAGCCAGATTTTTAACTGTTTCAGGTTTATTTTCTTTTGTACATACCTGATAAAAAGGGTTTCCGAGTTGGCTTTGCATTCCTTTTGATCTTTTCTATACTTTATATTTTGACACTGTATGTACTCTTATATATCACTAAGTCTATAGAGTAAATATTTATGTGGGAGAGGGGTACTGAGTATACTCAGTAGATGCTCTGCATGTTTTTTGATAGATTAGCTGGGCTCTGAGAGTCAATATACTGAATTGGAATTTACATAATATAGTTTAGGAATATAGAATACAATAGGTTATCTTTCTCACAGTCAACCTACTGGAACAGTGGTTTCCACCCTAGCTGCACATTAGAATCATCTGCAAAGTATTAATATATATATATATGCAAAGTATTAAAATATCTATATATATATATTTATGTAAATGTCCCACTGCTGGAAATAGTGACTTACTTATTCTGAGGTAGGACCTGGAATTTTTAAACTTCTGTAAGTAATTCCAATGTGTTGTCAGGTTTGAAACTCACTCATTTGAACTGCTCTTCTCTTTTAGAGAGAGTCAACTTCATTGTCTCCTGCCTTTCTTTTATGTATTTCTCCTCTGGTTAATAAGTCCACTACTCCCCAGGTAGAAGAGGAAAAAAATAAGGAAACTCTCTTGGTTTTCTGTTCTCTAGATTTAGGGGAGTTATTGAAAGATTTCCAGGTTCTTCTTGGTTAACTAATACAGCTTCTAAGGTATGACATAGGGTTTAACCACTTCACCACTCTGTAATAATACTCACCTTAAGCTTCTTCCCTCTGCCATCACTTTTAAGGTTTATATTATTTAGCTGTGTGCTTTCCTTATTTGGTTGCTAATAGAAGTCCTTCCTCCTTCCTTCCCTCCTTCTTTTCCTTCCTTCTTGTCATTTTTATCTGTTTTTAAGCTTTTGATAGAACTTTATTCAACCATTCCTCCCAATACCCTTTGAAGTTTTATAAATTTGCATTTGTTCTCTCTCTCTCTTTTTTAATGATGTATAGTATACAAAGAGATCGCTTCCTAAAACTACTAAACTTTTATTTGAATTGTGGAGGAAAGATGAAAATTTCAAATAAATGTTTTACTGAAAGTAGAGCACAGGGAACTTCAGAAAATTTCATATACATTTCAGAGGAACACCACATTCACATTATTGTGTGTATCTTATCCCTTGAGTAGGACTGACAGATGAAACATAGACATCCAGTTAAATTTGAATTCCAGATACACTATGAAATTTTGTTTTGTTTTACTTTGTAATATAAGTATGTCCCATGCAATGTTGGTGACACACTAACACTAAATAAATAAATATTGTTTATCTGATATTTAAATTTAACTAGTTGCCTGTATTTTCATTTGATAAATTTGGCAGAACTACCTTAATGAAAAAATAGAAACGTGATGGAATAAAGTGAGATGAGGTGAAGAAATATAAAACTGTTGAAAAGAAGAGTTTCTCCTAAATGTCAAATTTCATTAAGAAGTATCTTTTATCTTTTCCTTTTTATCCTTCTTTCTTGCCAGTTCTAATACCCCTACTTTCCTATGACACAAAAATTAATTTTCCAATACTGTATTCACCTTTACATAAACAGAATGTGTTGAAAAATCAAGAAGGATATTCATACCATAGAATATTATGCAAAGATGATAATGAGGAACTAAAGTTACTAAAGCACATGAGTGAATGTTACAAACACAATTTTGAGGACAAAAAAGGTTTACCAGAAACAAAAGATACTGTGTAATTCCAGTTAAATAAAAACAGACAAAAAAAAAAAAAGAAAACATTATTTTTAGTTGTCAAGATAATGTTTTCTTTCAGGAAGAGGTAGAGATTGTATTTGGGAAGAATATGAGGAGAGTTTATGAGGTGGAGATAATTTTCTATCTGTTGACCAGGGTTGTTGGACCATGAATATTACTTTGTCATACATTATTAAGTGGTATTTATACATTTCAAAATAAGCGTTGTCTTAGGCTGGGCTCTCTAGAGAAGCAAAATCAATGAAGCATCTATATATATATGTTTATAGAAAGAGAGAAAGAGATTTTTCTCAAGGAAATGGCTCATAAAGTTCTAGAGGCTGGCAAGTCCCAAGTCTGTGGGTCACACAACAAGCTGGAGGTTTCTCCTGACTCACATAGCTGCAGGGGCTGACGAATCCAAGACTTGGCAGGTCAGATGGCAGGATGCTGGCTGACAGGCTTCAGAGGCTGACGGATATCAAGATCGGCAGGCAATACAGCAGGCTGCTGGCTCAAGTCCCAAGAAATAGAGGTCAGATGATGATGAACTGATTGCAGGATCCAGAGTGAGCAAAAGCCAGCGAGCTTCGCCAGAACACCACCGAGGAAACTCCTTTACAACTGATTGGCTGATCGCATCAGATCACATCATGGAGGTGATTACATTATATCACAAAATGGAAGATAACTACATCATTGCATAACTGCCAAATTACATCATTACATACTGCCAAACTATTTCATTACATAACTGTCAGACTACATCATTGCATAACTGCCAACCCACTGAGGATCATGGCCCAACCAAGCTGACACACAGCCTTAACCATCACAAGCATTATATTTCAAAATTTTTATAAAATAAAAAAAGAATTATAACTTCTTTTTTCATGCATGACAATATTTAACCACTTGATACCACTTAGACACAAAATAATTACGATGATCTAGACACAAAACAAATAATCATGATGATCAAAAACGTATTTGATTGTTATTTTTAAATTATTATGTATTGAGGTAATGAAAATTTCAGAACTAAATATAGATTAGCTACTAAAAGAAATTTCTTAGAATAGGGAAACGTTTAGAGATCAGAATGTAACACTTGTTACCAGGGGTAGGAGGGAGAGGGAAAGAGGGGAATCTTTGTTTAGCCAGTAATGAGTTTCTGTTTATGGGGATGGAAAATATGGCAATAGTTATTAGTGATGGTTGCACAACATGATTGATATAGTTGGTTTCATTGAATTGTATAAGCAAAAAATGTTGAGTGGACACTTAACGTGTTACCTATATTTTTACAACAATAAAATATTTTGCTACAGATACTTGTAAATATGCAAATTTCTAAGTGAAGTGTAGAAAATAGATTTAAATATAATACAATTTTACTTGATTTTATCTTCCCATATTAAAATATTCGAATCATACATTAAAAGTTATATGATCTCAAGTTATGTTCAATATTTATCCGTAGTCTTTTGTCCAATCATTTTTAATGATTACCCAAGTCCGTTAGCATAAACTATATATTCTTTACCTAACTGGGCAATTCATGTATAATATGACCCAACTTACTTTATCAACCTTACTAGTCATTTCGTCCTCTTCAGTTATCAGTTTAGTCAATGACTATGAACATATCTTGCCTTGAATCATCACCATAATCATCATTATCATCATCATGACGGTATTTAAAACTAATAATAAACTCTCTAGAAAGGCACTATTGCTATCCATATTTTACAGGTAAGAAAATTGAGGTATATAGTTTAAATAATTTGATCAAGCTCATAAAGCTAGTAAGTAGCCTTTTTATAAAGAGAATCCATGTGTAAAACGTTGTTCGCACACAAAAAAGAAAAAATATATATTAAGCTTAAGTTTTCTTTGAGAGAAAAACAAAAAGTAAAATAAACTTGTAACATGAAATAATAGTTATCTACCTTCTTCATAGTAAAATTTTAAATGCATTTTTGCACACTATGTTCTTTTTAATAGGCATGTGCAAAAATTCTAGCAATACAACAATACATTTATAAAGGATTATCATATTACCGATACGTGTTATGATTACATTGTCACTTCAAAAAAGGAAAATGCTGGTTTAAGTCCCAAGTGCAAATTGTATATGATTCATCTTATTTTCATTGGAACATTATGATATATGATGTGATATACAATGTGGTTTTCTCCATTAGGATTTCAGTGTTTATTTCAACATGTGTCAAAATTATGCATATCATGCTTTCACTGAAGGCTTAGTTTGTAGTGGATATGTTTACTTGTTCTTTTCTAAATAAACAATTAGCGTCATATTTCCAAGCTCTTATTAATAGTAACAACTAAAATAATTCCTTCAGATCACAGAGACAAAACATAAACATGTAATTCATTCAATTTTATCCTTTTTTAAATTTTGTAGAATTATTAAATCTTAGTTTTATTTAGAAAAATATAGAAATCACATAATGCGAAATCCAACTCAATCTATCCCACATTCTGAAAACATCTTAGGAATAAAAAAACAGCAAGTCATGGAACACACATATGTACATAGTCTTGAACTGGCTTCCTTCCAGAAATCCCATTTAGAGAGACTTCAGACCTATGAGAACTGAAAACCAACAATAAGTCCACTGATACGCAGGGAGACTCTGAAAGAAAAGGTAGGGCTAGGGACTTATTAACTTACTCCTGAAGAATTCACTCTCTCTCCTTTCATTGGTACTCCTCCTACTCAGTCCTTAAGTGTCCACTAGATAGCTTTTATGTGGCAGAAATGGAAAGATTGGTATACTGAATCTGTGAGTTTCCACTCTGCACAAAATTAGCATTTGCAACGACATTTATATATGAGTTTGAGAACAGTCTTCAGAAGCCATGAGATGTGCAGGTGCATATTCAACAGCTGTGCAAAAGAGTGATCAGGCAAGAGGAGAAGCAACGTGTTCTTAGGCAACATCATTTCATAGAGTCTAGCCAGGGCTGGACCCAATTCTGAAAAGGAAAATTCCTGTTTTTCATCCTCTTTCCCTTTTCTTTCAGAACACATATTTGAGTGGGGTATGTTAGAAAGAAACAAGAGTGACCAGGGGAGAGAGGTCTTTTTCTCTTGCTTAGGACTTGACATAAAAATCATGATAAATTGTTCAAGAATGTAGAAATCAAAAATACAGCCTGACATGAGAAGGTCCTAGAGAAAGTAAAAAGAAAGGAAAAATATCATATCTGTTGTATATGGAACCCAGGAGAGATCAATGCCATGGATGTAGCGTAAGTAAGAGAACAGAACAAGGAAATACTGCATGGTTTAAAATCAGAAAAGATGTATTTCAGAATTGTATCCTTTCAGCATACCTATTCAATCTGTATGCTGAGCAAATAATCCAAGAAGTTGACTACGTGAAGAAGAACATGGCATCAGGAATGGAGAAAGACTCATTAACATTCCACAACCTGCAGATTATACAACCTTGCTTGCTGAAAGAGAAGAGCACTTGAAACACTTACTGATGCAGATCAAGACTGCATACTGTCTCTAGTATGGATTACACCTCAACATAAAGAAAACAAAAGTCCTCACAACTGGACCAATAAACAACATCATGATAAATAGAGAAAATACTGAATTTATCAATGATTTCATTTTACTTGGATCCACAATCAATACCCCTGGAAGCAGCAGTCAAGAAATCAAACAACATATTACATTGGGCAAATCTGCTGCAAAAGACCTCTTTAAAGTGTTAAAAAGCAAAGATATCATTTTGAGGGCTAAGGTGCACCTGGCCCAAGCCATGGTATTTTCAGTTGCCTCATATGCATGTAAAAGCTGCACAATAAATTAAAAAGACCAGAGAATAATTGATGTATTTGAATTAGGTGTTGGCAAAGAATATTGAATATACCATGGAGTGACAGAAGAATGAACAAATCTGTCTTGGAAGAAATACAGCCAGAATGCTCCTTAGAAGGGAGGAGGGTGAGCCTTTGTAATTACATACTTTGGACGTGTTATCAGGAGGGCCAGTCTCTGGAGAAGTACATCATGCTTGGTAAAGTAGAGGGTCAGAGAAAGAGAGGAAGACCCTCAAGTAGATGCATTGATATAGTGGTTGCAACAATAGGCTCAAACATAACAATGATTGTCAGGACAGCACAGGACTGGGCAAGGGTTTTTCTGTCGTCTATGGGATAACTGTGAGTCAGAGCCAACTCAAAGGCACCTAACAATGACAAAGAGTTTCTGTTTTAAGATAGCCGTTCAGTTATTCTATTAACATTTTTCTGGATAAATATTGTACTAGGTACTAGACTACATAAATATTCCATAATTATTTCCCTCAACGAACTTTCAGACTCATGGGAGAGAAAGAAGATAAAACCAATGTTGGGTATATTGAAGAGGTATGTTTCAGAGACTAAACAGCACAAAGGGTCACCATTCATAATCTGACGGCAGATTGAAGGAAAGTTTCTTTATTAAGTGATATTTTAGGTCAAAGTAGACATTATCCAAGTTTACCCCGGGAAAAGAAAAAGGGGGAAAAGACTATTTCAGGCATAGTGAGAAGCATATGAAAATAGAAAACAAGATTGTTAAGGCATAGTTTAATATACTTCCTATGGGGAGATCACTTTGTTATATGAAATGAATTGATCTCTTTTGTGCTCAGCCTTTGTCATTAGATATATTTCATCACCTGTCTGAAAGTTTTGGAATTCTTTGGTTACCCAAATTTATAAATGATTCCCATGTGAAATTTAAAGCTAAAGAATTTCATGGTGATATATACTTGTATGTATGTGTGAGCATGTCTGTTGGAATGGTTAATTTATCAGATAGCTATGGGAAACTTTCTCAAGTGATGGGAAAAACCAGGATGCAACACTGAAGGACAACTATTATGAATCTTTCCAATGGAAACAGGGATTTATATTTGATAAGATTTGCGTGTGTTAGTGAGGCCCCAACAGGATAACAATAGACAGAGTCACCCCCTCCTTGATCATTTTCTTATAATCTTCTCACTTCCAATTATATTTCACATCTTATAAAGCAATTTCACAAAGAGAATCTGAAAGAGAAAGAAAAATTTGATGAAAGCAAATATTTCTTATAGGTTATATACTTTATGACAGTTGAATATATGTCATGGACACACTAAGCAAAGAGTAAGGCTGATTTTACAGTTCATATTATTACAAGGAAAAATATTGGATAAAAATTTTATATGTAACAGAATACTTTCTTCTATATATGGTTCAGTTTTGAAATTCTACAAGTACTAATTATGGCCAATTATTTTATAGTAAAATTTTGGCAACATATTTAAATATTAACCCTACATAAAATATCCTTGGCAAATATTTAAATAATCATTATTTAGAGAAATTTCTTTAAAGGAAGACGAGAAGAACTTGCTATTTCTAGGGAGTCAGGAAGGTAAATTACAGGTAAAGTTAATTGAGCTTACATTTATGTTACTAATTAATTCAGCATTCACTTAGAATGTGTGAACTGCTAGACAATGTTCTAAGTATTTTTATGCATTAATTTATTTCAACCTCACACTAATTCTATAAGGAAGTTACTGTGATTAACTTAATTTACAGATGAGAAAATTGTGACACTAGTAGATTGTAATATAAAAATCTGTCCAAAGTCACACAACTAATGAATGAAGAAACCAGCGTTCTAACATAAACTAGAATCCAGTTACTACTGTTTTCATCTTGTTATCTTTTTGAAGTATGTTGTTGTTATTGTTTTTTGCCTTCAAGCTGATACCCACTCATGGCGACCCCGTGTGTTTCAGAGTAGAACTGTTCCATAAGGTTGTCTTAGCTGTAGTTTTTATGGAAGCAGATCACTAGGCCTTTTCTTTCCTCTGCTTTGAACTGCCACCTTTTGGTTCTCAGCTCGGTGCAAGTTGTTTAAGCCACCCAAGGGTCCCTTTTTACAGAATAAACCACCATATAGACTAGATAAACAGTTTGAGCCCATAGCTTCTGACCTCAACAACAATGCTATATTATACTCATTAAGTGATCTAAACATTTTCTTTCTTGAGGTTTGTTTAACGTATGTAAATACTGTAATGAGCTGACCATAACTACTCTACAGAATTAATAGTTTACTTCTGAGGTATCATTAAACAGAGAGAAATAGTTTCAAAATGTGTCTTTGCATTTGCTTAGTAGATTTACTCCCATAATGTTCCACTCTTTATGTGTTCTTCCTGATGCATATCTACAATTTTTCATTATAATGAGGATTTAATAAATCATCAAATATCTCTTTCAAATACTGAATCTGTTTACTGATAGTAGACCTTTACAAACTATTAGTTGAGTGTCTATTTTGTGTATGACACTGAGAGATATAAAGTACAAAAAAATGTAAGATGAGTTCCTACCTATGGGGAATTGAACATAAACTAGACACTCAAGTCATATGCACCTGGAAGAATAGGTGAATAAAAGAATCGTCTTGGTATGTTAACTGTTGGTCTCCTCCTTCTCCTCTCCTAGTCTTGTGGCTTGCAGATGTTTTTCATTACTTAAGAGATTTACTATATGCAACTGTACACTATAGTCGTATTATTAAGTTGAGCCTTCCAGGATAGAAAAAGAAATCTCCAGCTCCTAAAATGGATAGGGCCTATAACATTATATATCATTGAATATTGATAGAACTCAGCTACAGTGGCTCCTTATTATTCAGCATGTTCCATATTTCTGAATTTGCCTACTGGCCAAAATTGATTTGTAACCCCAAATCAATACTCCTTGGACATTCATATACATGGGCATGCACAAACACCAAAAAATTTGTGTCACAAGATGCACACATTCCCAGACGAGGTAGAGCAAGACTTGATCCATATTCACTAATTCTGTGTTAGCAGTAACTATATAGAACATTTTGAATAACAGGAATCGATTAGTTGTATATCTGTAACTGTGTCTACATCTATAACTACCTATCTATCTATATTCATCCTGTAATACAGGCTGAGTGCATAATGAATAGTGAAAGGAGATTGATGTCATGAAGAAGCATTTTAGAAAAGAAAGTTATTTACTGATACAACTCATATATTTTACAAAACTTTATATGAAATGCATTCAGCCAGAAATTGGGGAAAATACAGAGATTTTTAGTGTTTATACTAAACCACAACACATCTACTATTTCAATCCCCTCCCTGTTCTTCATTTTCCTTTTTCATAGCATATGAACTTTTAAACATATCATTTAATTTATTACCTTATCATGTTTGTTATTTATTATCCCTGCCAGAATATAACCTCCACAGAGTCAGGGATCTTTGCTTTGATCACTGATGTATCCTAAGTACCTAGAAGAATGTCTGGCAGATATTGAGTTCTCATTAAATTTTGTGAGAATCTGTTGGATTTATATGACATGATTCCTTTTCTCAAAGGTTGTATGGTGCAGTTGGAAAGCCGGGAAAACATATGAGGGATATTTTAATATTTTGAGAAAGAAAGGATGGACAACAATGTCAAATATAATTGAAGGATCAAAAAAAAAAAAAAAAAGTAGACTAAAATACATCAGAATCAGACTATCATGGATTGAATTATGTCTCCCCAAAAATGTATGTATCGATTTGGCTGGGCCATGATTCCTGGTGTTATGTGATTTTCCCATATGTTGTAAATCCTGCCTCTATGATGTTAATGAGGGAGGATGGGCGGCAGTTGTGTTTGTGAGGCAGGACTCAATCTACAAGACTGAACTGTGTCCTTAGGCAATCTCTTGAGATATAAAAGACAGAAGCTAGCAGAGAGACAGGGACACCTCATACCACCAAGAAAGCAGTGATAGGAGCAGAGTGCGTCCTTTGGAATAGGGGTCCCTGCGCAGAAAAGCTCCTAGTCCAGGGTAACGTTGATGAGAAGGCTGACAGAGAGAGAAAGCCTTCCCCTGGAGCTGACACCCTGAATTTGGACTTTTTACTGTGAGGAAATAAACTTCCCTTTGTTAAAGCTATCCACTTGTGGTATTTCTGTTATAGCAGCACTAGATAACTAAGACACAGACCATTTCGACAGCTAAAAAAAGGAGAAGAATTCATTTTGTTGTTGTTGTTGTTTATTTGTTGGTTTTTATTTTTTATGATAGCATTCATTATTATTATACATTTTGTAGACCCAGATTTTTTAAAAGCAGAAGGAAAAAAATCCAGTTCCAGCAGAGAAAGAATTAGTGTGAGATGGGTTATGTGAGAAGCAGGATGCAAAGGCTTTCAGTTTTAGTCCTTAAAGTAAAGGGGCTTATTAATACAGGGAAAGAGGAGAGGGTTTGGCAACAGTAAGTGATATATACCCTTAGGTGGCTGTTATCTGTTGACAAGAGTGCAATATATTGACCCAGGACAAAGGCATAAAGATTTAGATCCTTCACATATGGGAAAGGATATCTTCATACATGCATTCAGTAGGTTGAAAATTCAGTATTCTCTAGGCTATATACAGCCAAAGAAAAAACTTAATGACAAATAGAAATAAAAACTTATCAGCCAAAATTAAAAATATTTAAGCTTCACTGGACTTTAAATTCACTTCTCTCCCCACAAAAGAAAGAGACTCTCCACACTAGTGACTCTGCCCAGGTTTTAACATTCAGCAATATCCCACCAGTGCACACTAAAGAAAATGGAAAGCAAATGCCACGCCAAGATTAGACGTTTGCAGTTCTGTCTGCTTTTCTCACTCTCATTACACTCAGATACCAGGGACTGAAACAACATCATTTTAAACTTAAAAGTAAATTTTGTCATGTGAAAACTGAAGATGAAACAAATCCTAGATAAGCATGCCCTTTTCTCTCAGGAAAAAAAAAAAAGGTAAACTAGATTATAAGCATCAAATTACCCCACTGCTTAAGGCATGTTCAAATATTCAGTTATGCACTATGCATTTGCAATTTATGCATTCTTATTATACTCCTATTTTTGTCACATACTAATGCTAGGTAAACAGATTATCTCTGCAAAATAAACTCTATTTAAGAGATGTTAAGGTTAAGATACGTGTACATGAAAGCCAGCAAATACAAAGCTAAGGCGGCCTCTTGCTGCTTGAACTGCCCTACTGGGGAAGAAGTCACACTCACAAATGCAGAAAAATGGCTAGAAATTAAAGGTTAGCATGCCAAGAAAATTGTATATTTTTTTTCTTCTTTGCAACAGATTAGAAACATCAAATTCCATTATTTTTTATTTTAATCAAAAATCCCTACAATGGCAACACTAGGATTGATGTCACCCAGCGTGGTAACTCTTGGTGTCACTCTCTCCCGCATGTTAATTACACAATATTGTAGCTAAAACACCCAAAAAAAAAATAATTTGACAAAATCAGCAACTATAAAAACACTGGGCATCAGCGAAAACAACAGCACTTGCCTGTAGCCCATGCAGCCAAAACCACGTGATTTGAAGCATCACTGTAATTGGGTAATAATGACAGCTTTGACCAGAGTGCATTAGAGGTTCAAAAAGTAAGTTAGCATACAGCTTTATTTAGCCTTGTAGGTGTATTGATACACGTAAGTTGTGCTCACAATTTTTTTTTTTTGTTATAACTAACTATAGGGATATTTTTATAAGATATAATAAATTTCTGCTGAAACACCACACAAAAATTTTATGGACAGTTGTTTTGTAGTCACACTTTCTGACAGTGTCACCTGGTGCAGTTCACACACCCTACACCCCCCTAGTGACACCACGGAATTTCTAGTTTTAAAGAGCATTGAACAAAAACTAGAAGCAGTGAAATATATGAATACATGTGTTTTATGTATTCAATTCTCCTAACAACTCATAGCTACCCTGTCTGAATTGACCCAAGGGCAATGGGTTAAGTTTTTTGGTTTTACATATTTAGCTAAAAAAATTAGTCACTTTTTATGTTTTTTGACAGGTGGTTTATGATAAAAACGATGATATGAGAACAATGATAACTACATGGTATTTTATGTTTATTTTGTAAGTATGACCATTTCTTACTTTTTTGTAGCAGCTTTATTGAGATATAATTCACATACCATACAATTCACCCATTTAAATTGTACAATTCAATGATCTTTCATATATTCACAGAGTTGCATAATCATCACCACAGTCAATTTTAAAACATTTTCATCCCCCCATAAAGAAATCCTGGACCCTTTAGCTGTCACCCTGCCCCAGCTATAGACAACCACTCATCTGAATTTTGTCATGACAGATTTTCTACTCTGAACATTTCCTATAAGTGGAATTATATAATATGTGGTCTTTTGTGACTATCTTTTAGCATAATGTTTTCAAGAGTCATCCATGTTGTGGCATATACCAATACTTGATTCCTTTTTTTGGCCAAATACTATTCTATTTTTTAGATATGCCACATGTATCTGTTCATGAATTGATGGATATTTGGGTTGTTTATACGTTTTGGATACTGTGAATAATGCTGCTATAAACATTAACATGCAAGTTTTTATATCAAGTTTCTATTTTTCTTGGGAGCTGAACAGAAGATTTCATAGGCACACCTTAGTCCTTAAAGTGACATCTGTACTTTTTAACATGTTAAAGAGGTCTTTCCAGCAGATTTTCCCAGTGCAATATGTCATTTGATTTCTTGACTGCTGCTTCCATGGGCATTGATTGTGGATCCAATTAAAATGAAATCCTTGACAACTTCAGTATTATTTCCCTTTATCAGGATGTTTTTTATTGGTCCAGTTGTGAGGGTTTTTGTTTTCTTTATGTTGAGGTGTAATCCATACTGAAGACTGTAGTCTTTGATCTTCATCAGAAAGTGTTTCAACTTCTCTTTTTTTTCCTCAAGCAGGACTGTGTCACCTGCATATTGAAATTTGTTAGTGAGTTTTCCTCCATTCCTGATGCTTCGTTCTTCTTCATATAGTCCAACTTCTTGGATTATTTGCTCAGCATACAGATTCAATAAATATGGTAAAAGCATACAGTCCTGATGCACACTTTTCCTGATTTTAAACCACGCAGTATCGCCTTGCTCTGTTCGAATGACTGCCTCTTGTTCTATGTACAGGTTCTTCATGAGAACAGTTAAGTGTTCTGGAACTCCAATTTTTTGCAATGTTATCTATAATTTGTTATGATCCACACAGTCAAATGTCTTTGTCTCTATCTATCCATGAAATTGCGGGGTTAAATGGCAACTTTATGTTTAACATTTTTAGGATCTTTAAGACTGTTTCCCAGAAAGACTGAATCACTTTACATTTTCACCAAATGAGGGTTAAAATTCTCTCCACATTATTCGCCAACATTTTTTTCATTATTATTATTAACTGATTTTTTATTATAGCCATCCTGCTTGGTATGAAGTGGTATCTGATTGTGCTTTTGATTTACATTTCCTTGATGACTAATGCTGTTGAGCATATTTTCATGTGCTCATTGGCCATTTGTTTATCTTCTTTGGAGAAATGTCTATTAATACAGTTTCCCCTTTTTTAAATTGGGTAGTGTAACTTTTTGTTTTTGAGTTATAATTGCTCTTTACAGATTCTAGATACAAGATCCTTATCAAAAATATGATTTCCATATATTTTCTCCCATTCAATCAGTGTCTTTTCACTTTCCTATTAGTGTCCTTTAAAGCACATAAGTTTTGAAGTTTGATCGTATCAAATTTCTTTCCTTTTCTTTCTTTCTTTTTGTTTTGCTGCTAGTGTTTGTTACATCATAGCTAAGAAATCATTGCCTAAAACAAGATCACAAAAGTTTACCACTAGGTTCTCTTCTAAGTGTTTTATAGTTTTAGCTCTAAAATTTAGGATTTTGATATAGTTTCAATTAGTTTTTCTGTATAGTATGAAGCAGTGGGTTCAAATTTATTATTTTGCAAGTGAATATACAGTTGTCCCAGTAGTATTTGTTGAAAAGATTTTACTTTACCAATTGAGTGATCTTGGCACCCTTGTAGAAAATCAAGAGACGTATTTTTTTTTAGACACTCAGTTTCATTCACTGATTTATGTATCCATTATTTTGCCAGTAAAGCACTCTCTTGATTATTGTTGCTTTATGAGAAGTTTTGAAACTGGGAGAGTTCTTCAAGTTTGTGCTACTTTTTCAAGATTGTTTTGTCTATTCTGAATTCATTGAGTTTCCATATGACCTTTAGGATCAGATTGTCAATTTCTACAAAGAAGCCAGCTGGGATTTTGATAGGTACTGCATTCAATTCATAGATGAATTTTAAGAGTATTGCCATCTTAGTAATATTAAGTCTTCTAATCCACAAACATAAGATGTCTTTCCATTTATTTAGGTCTTCTTTAATTTCTTTCAACATTTTTGTAGTTTTCAATGTACAACTGTTACACTTCTTTTGTTAAATTTGTTCCTATGTCCTTTTTTTTTTTTTGATTGTATAGTTAATGGAATTGTGTACTTGATATTATTTTTTGTTTGTCCATTGCAAGTGTATAGAAATGTTGTTGTTATTATTAAGTGCTGTAAAGTTTTCCAACTTGCAGCAACCCTGTGTACAACAGAATGAAACACTGCCCAGTCCTGCACCATCCTCACAATTGTTGCTATGTTTGAGCCCATTGTTGCAGCCACTGTGTCAGTCCATCTTGTTAAAGGTCTTCCTCTCTTTTGCTGACTCTATGCTTTACTAAGCATGATGTCTTTCTCCAGTGGCTGGTTCCTTCTAATAACACGTCCAAAGTATATTAAACGAAGGCTAGCCATCCTCACTTCTAAGAAGCATTCTGGCTGCACTTCTTCTAAGACAGATTTGTTCATTCTTCTGGCAGTCCATGATATATTTAATATTCTTCACCATCATCATAATACAAAAGCTTCGATTCTTTTTTGATCTTCCTTATTCAGATATCCAACTTTCACATGCATATGAGGCAATTGAAAATACCATGGCTCGGGTAAGGCTCACCTTAGTCCTAAAAGTGACATCTTTGCTTTTTAACACTTTAAAGAGGTCTTTTGATTAGATTGTTTAATTTATTCACATTTGGTATAGTTGTATACATCCTCATTTTAGTTTTTGTTTTCTATATGTCTTATATCTCAAGAGTTGAAATTGACTGGAAGGCAGTTGGTGGGTACATATATTCCCTTTCTTCTTTGTTCTTTTGCATTAAGTGAATACCTTCTAATGTAACATATTAATTTCTTTAATGGTTGTACTACATTTTTTTTACTTATTTACTTGGAGGTTGCTCTAGAGTGTGCCATATCCACCTTGAAGCAAATTCTCAGAATTTAGATTTATACAAATTTAATTCCAGTGAAATACAGAAATATTACACCTATATAGCGCTATTCTCTTTTTTCCCTTTTGTGATATTTTTATAATTCTTTAGGAATATATATATATACACACACATACAGACACATATATAAACCTTCCTCAACATTACATTGTCATCAGTTATTAATTAAAATAATGTTATGAAGTGGAAAGAAGAAAGTAGAGCAAGTATTATTTGCAGGGTTTCTTATTTATCTTTCTCATTTACTCTTTTGTTTCTATTCATTTGTTCCTGTGAATTAAGGACACCATTTAATGTCATTTCCTGAGCCCATACAGCTTTGATCCCATCTACTTCTTTTGTTCTATTATTGGTAAATATATCATATTTCCATATAATATACGCACAATACAGTTACATATATATTGTTTTATACAATAACTTTTCTAATCAGTTAAAGAAGAAAATTCATTTACACTGTCTTTTATACTTACATAATCACCTCTACTGGAGCTCTTTTGTATGTTGGTGTGTATAAATTCAAGTTACTCTATGGAGTCATTTGCTTTCAACCTGAAAAATTCCCTTTAGTATTTTTTATAGGGAAAATCTTCTAGCAAAAAAAAAAAAAAAGAAAGAAAAAAAAATTCAACTTTTGTTTATCTTTGATGTCTTTATCTTTCTTTCACTTTAAAAGTTAGTTTTGCTGAATGTAGAATTCTGGATTGACAGCTTCTTTGTTTGTTTTTTCCATGGAGCTCTTTAAAAATGTTATCCCGCTGCATTCTGACCCTCATTGTTTTTAAGTATAAATCATCTATTAATGTTAGTTGAATTCCCTTGAAACAAAGGTATCTTTTTTCTCTGCTGCTTACAAGATTGTCCCCTTGTCTTTGGATTTAAGTATTTTAATATGAAGTGTTAGTGTGTGGATCTTTTGGCATGTGTCCCATTTGGAGTTTGTTGAACATCTCAGATGTGTAGATGAATGTTTTTTTATCTAATTTGAGAAGCTTTCAGCATTATTTCTTGGAATTTTTTTTCTCTTTTCTATCTCTACACTTTTTTGACACTTCTGTCATGTGTTTGTGCACATTTCTCTGAGGATCCATTCATTTTTCCCAATCTTTTTTCTCTCTGTTCTTTGGATTGTATAATCTCTATCAATCTCTCTTCCAGTTCACTAACTCTTTTTTCTGCCAGTTCAAATCTACTGTTGAGCCCCTCTCATGAATTTTTCTTTAGTTCTGTACCTTTCAACTGCAGTATTTTCAAGTAATTCTTTTTTATGATTTCTATATTTATTGATATTCTCCATTTGATGAGTCTTTTTCATCATATCTTCCTTTACTTTTTTAAGACATGGTGGTTCCCTTTAGTTCTTTGAATACATTTATAATGGCTATTTTAAAGTCTTTGTCTGTTAAATTTGATATCTGTTTATTCTTGTAGGCAGTTTCTGCTTCCTGCTTTTTTCCCAGGTCAGACTTTCCTGTTTCTTTTCATGTCTAATAATTTTTGTTGGAATCTAGACATTTTGGTTAATGTAATATAGCAACTCTAATTACTGGTCACTTCCTCCATTCCAGGGCTTATTATTTGTTTAGTGACTGGAGAGATTATTTTAGTGAAGTCTATTTCCCCAGCAGTGTAAAACTTCTGATGTTTTTCCTCAGGGATGCAGCCTTAGGCATGCACCCAGTAACTCTAGGATAACAGTGGTGTTAGCAGGGATGTCTTTGTCTCCTTCCCTGACTACACCTATCAGAAAATCTCCACAAAATGCCAAGTTATTGCTTAATGTTTTCTACAATGCTCTTGGGCATAAATTGCTCCACAGACTGATCCTATTTAATTCTGGTTCCTTTGCAGGGACAGTTTTTAAAGTCAATATTTGTGATTTGTTCTGACCACAGTAGGCTCTACTTAGCTGTCCCTCTTCCTGGCTCACTCTGGTAAACTATATGACCTTCAGTTTAGCTTATATTTTAAATAAAGCTACCAGTCTCCTCTTAATTGCTTTTCACCAGAAACTCCACTGTTAGAAAGGGCCGTGAGGCTTAACTTCTCTACTCTCTTTTGCCAATAAAGTCAGTTTTTTTTGTAAAAAATGTCAAGCTTTCTGTTACAGCTTACCTCTCTAACTGGGCATATTCTCTGAACCATGGCTCTAGAGACAGAGACAGGGAGAGTGATGCACTTCTTTGTGTATGCCTCCCTTTTTTGGAGCTTGGCAGTCATCTGGGTAAGAGGGGAATGGTAGATTCATCCTATGGTCTTCTAAGCTTTCCTCTCCTAGCATGGATCTTCCACTTTATGAAGGAGCTAGAGGAGATGCACCCTGAATTTTCAGCACATCAATACCAAGCACAAACCTCTATCCCACATATGGGAGCTAAGGAGAACAAGGAAATCCCCACCTCTCAACTGTACTCACCAGGAACTTAACATCTGCAACAGGTATGTTAAGGACGGATTGATAAATGCTGATATCCTACCCCTTCTGATAGTATAGCTCTCAAATGGGAGCTGGAAGGATAATGGGTCTTGTTTTCCTGGATATATTTGTCTGGATTGTAGTTTGCATCACATGGGGTGAGGAGCGGTGAGGAAGGAAGTGAGTTGCGGTTCAAATGCCACGGGCTCTCACTGCTCTCACAAAACTTTAGTATATTTTATTGAATAAATATTTCTTCATTTGCTGTATGCGCTCTAGTCATTTCTAGAGACTGTAATTTATTTATTTATTTATTCTTAATTTTTACCAGTTTTCCTGGGCAGTGTATCCACAGAGCTCCCCGTGTTGCCATTCTGAAAATGAAACTCTAGCCCCCTTCTTTCTAGAAATTCAAACTGCTCAACCTTTAGTATTTAAATTTTTTTTGGAGAGTCCCATTGAACTTTATAAGACTCAGAGAGGTTAATCCCTAATTTGAAGTCATAGAGATGATCATAGATGGATGAAGTATCCATAGTTATAATAATAATAAAAAGAAGAACCCTTAGCTCTGGAACTGCTGGATTCCTTGTACCAATAATGGTACTAACTTTTACAAGCATGACACTTTGCAAATCCCAGTGCATTGCTTTAAATTAATTCTGACTAACTCTTTGAGGTGGTTACTATAACTCTTGTTTGTGCAGATGGGGAAACTGAATATATTCTCTCAGATCCCTCCTTTACTCTTCCCCTATTCTGTCATGCATTGCAAGAGCTGACCTGCAGGCTGCATTTCCATAATCAATTGTCAGCTAGATTCTGGCTGAATTCAGGTAATGGGGCATTGCTGCAAGATGGGCGGATGGAAGAAAGAGCAATCAGATTATTTATCACCCTCTTTCTCTGCCTCGTCTTTCTCCCCTTCCATTTCCACCAGCTTCTATATCTCTTCTGTGGTGACAGTTGCCACTGGACAGGCCCACTATTTTACCACATTTTCTGAGTATAAAATGCATACACACACACACACACACACACGTATATACTTCCATCTAATGCCTCAATACTAATTCATTTAAAATAAAACTACTATAATACAGATGTTTTAAACCAATTTTACATGTTTTACTTGAAGGTGTTTGTTTGGTTCTAATAGAGCAATTACAAATTATGAATCAATACTCTGTGTTTGGCCATAATTTTCCCTTTCTTTGCCTTATTTAGAAGCACATAATTTATGCCACTTAAAGCTTATTCTTTTTCATTCTCATTATTATTATCATACCATTAGCAAACATATGTCAAGTGCCTACACACACACAGACTCCAGTTACTATAAATTCATTTAGTTTTAAAAAGCAGTCAATGTTCTTTTCCAGCTAATAAATTCAAATTATAATCTGTACTGACAACATAGAAAAAAATTGGGAGATAGCTTGTATATCTACCACACACACGCACACAATAAACACACACACAGAAAGTAAGAAAATTCTACATTTTAAAATCAAATATATATGTTAAATATCCCATAAAAGTAGGTTAAATAAGTAGTGACCTCATATTATAGGTTCTCCAATTTAAATAGCTACAATAAGGCCATCTGGGCATATCCACAAATGCACAATTTGGCAGTTTAAAGATGCAGTTACGTGTTTTCTGACTCCATACTGAACACATCATGGGAAATCAATTTCAGAGTAATTGTCTCATGTGACATAGTTTTATTACCCAAGTTAGTTTCTTAAATTTGTAATGCAAAATTTGCTTTCACCAATTTGTTATTTAATCCATGATTACATTTATTTTCTCTTGTTTTTAAAAATCTAGTGATTACTTAAAGTGTATTTATAAATAAGTTATAAATTAAGAAAAAATATTATTGTACAGTGGTTCTCAATCAAGGATGACTTTGCTCCCTACAGAAATTCTGTCAGTGTTTGAATACATTTTTGGTCGTCACAACAGAAAGGAGGTGTTCCTAGCCAAGTAATCTGCTGAACATCCTACAATGCACAGGACCCCCATCTTATTATCCATCACCAAATGTAAATGAGTGTGAGGTTTAGGTTTAAAACCTTGTTATAGTGTAACATTTGATGATAGCATTACTGTCATATCACTAACTACATCATAACTGCACACACAGCCATTTAGGTGTGTTCATTGTAAAAACAAGAAAATTTCTCTGAATAGACTTAAAAGGAAATTAGAGATGACAGGAAAAAAAAAAAAAAGAATCACTGAACTTGGAGTCTAATCATTAGTAATTATCCAATCTGGGAAAGTGAGAGAAAAAGTGATTAATTAATAATAACAAACAGAGTCTCCATGATGTGAGAAAATATGAGAGGATCTTGCAAACATGTAATCGCAGTTCCATAGAGACAGAAGGGAGAGGATGGCTTAGAAAAAATATTTGAAGAAATAATAGTCAATCATTTCCCAAATTTGGTCATAAACATTAATGTAAAATACAAAAGTTTCAAGAAACCTCAAGAAGGTTAAAAAATAAAGAAGAAGACATTTAGAAACAATATAGTTAAAGCTTTGAAAGTCAAAGATAAAGAGAAAATATTTAAGGCAGTAGCAAGTAAAAGAAAAAGACACATCATATAAAGGGAAATGAAGATACAAATGATGGCTAACTTTTTTATACAAACTATGTTGTTGTTAGTTCTCAGGCCAGAAAAAAATGGGAAATGACAACTTTGTTCATTCAAAACTTCATATCCTGTAAAAATGTTCTTCAAAAATACAATTGAAATAAAGATATGTTTATATAAATGAACGTTGAGAGAATTTGTTGTTAAAAAAACTAGACTATCAAAAATAAATAAGGAGGGTTCCGGCAAAATGACACTCTAGGCAGAAGCACCACGCAATCCCTCCACAGCGAAGATCTGAAAAACTAAGCCAAACAGAGAATACAACAATCCTGAAACCCTAAAACATCAAATGAAGAGATAAAGAACTCAGCCAAGCACCAAATAGAGTGAGAAAACTGACAGAGAATGGACATCAAGGAGAGATTCAAGCAGAGGTCCCCTACCAGCTAACGCAGCGCGGATCCACCATCTTGGACTCCTATCGGAGACCAGCAAATGGGGGTACAAGAAAGCAGCCTCACGGAGCATCCAGTGGGAGACAAAACAACCGGTAATTTGCAGTGTGTGCTTTCCCACCCTCCACCCCTCTGCGCCCCGGCTGGGCCTCCTCTGCTTCCCGCGGCCACGGTCTCTTGACCGGGAAGCGCCGGCTGCTTGGAACCACACACCCATGTGGGCGGCTCTCTGGGTGCCATTTGTTGGCTGCTAGTGATGTTTTGTTTTCTGCTTCTTTTGATTTCTCACTTGCCTCTCGCCACCTCCCCCTCCTTTCACTCAAGTGCATGGCTCCGTGCGACATCTATGCTTCTTCCTGAGGGCTCCGGAGTGCTGGCAATTTGTGATATACACTTTCCCACTCTCTACCCTTCTTCACCCACACTCAGCCTACTCTGCTTCCCACGGACACAGTCTCTTGTCCAGAAACACCAGCCCACACTATCTGGCTTTCTGAGTGCCATTTGTTGGCTGCTGGTGTTGCTTTTTTTTTTTTTTTTTCCCCTGCTTCTTTGGATTTCTTGCTTGACTCTTGCTGCCTCCCCCTCCTTTCGCTCAAGTGCCTGGCTCCGTGCACCATCTTTGCTTCTTCCTGAGGGGCTGCAGAGCTCCATTCGAGTGTGGAGCTGCTTCCCGGTATGGGCTACTGCGCTGGTGGGATCCCGGGGCTTTTGTTATTTGTTCGTTTTGAATTGTTTGTTTGTTTTCTTTTCCTTTTCTTGAGTTGGGAGCACTTTCTGGCCAGGCAGAGCTACGTGGCAAGGAACTAACCTTCAGCTGCCACAGACGTGAAGAGGGATCCCTGAGGACATTTCTTTTTTTTTTTTTTTGTTTATTTTTTTCTGTTTTTTTGGGGGGGCCTTTCTTGCTCTTTTTTTTTAAATTTGTTTTGTTTTCTTTTCCCTCTTTTTCCCTGTTTGTCTTTCTTGATTGCTCAGTTTCTCATCTCTCTATATCTTCCTTCTCTTTCAGATCCCTGAATACCAGGTGTTGTATACCTCTACGCCTTCTAGCCAGGCTGTACTGCAACACCTGAGAGTGACTTCCCCAGACCTCATAGCTGCATCAGTGGGATCTCTGGGAACTTTGCAGTTCCTTAACCTTTCTGATTTTTATTTATTCTTTTTTTTCTTTTCTTCCTGTTCCCCTTTCTGTTTTTCTCCATTTCATAGTCTCTCATCTCTCCACTGCAATAGCAAGCTCCCCTAGCATTCTTTTTTGTTTCTTTGTATGTTCTTTGGCTCCTGTTCCTCTATCCTTTATCCCATATCCATCTTAGCTCCACACATAACAATCTCCCCATTGCATCCTGCCTACCTGCACCGTGCACTTCACATCAGATCACCAAGAAGTACAGGCAAGGCCTACTGGAACCTGCCCTGCACTGATTACCGACCTGCCCTGGTGGCTGTAGTAAGTGCCACAAACAACCCGTCCCAGTAACTCCTCTTCAGCTAGACCTGACCTGCTGTACCATATCTTAGTGACTGACCATGCCAGTTGGAAAAGGAGGTGAAAAGTATTGAGTGCACAGACAAGCAAACAACTAAGAACACACAGTCCGCCTGCTCAGACATAGTCAATTTTTTTTTTAAAGGGACAGAACAAACAAATCTACAATCAGTAAATAAGAGAAATAACTACTGAATGCCCTGAAAACAGCAGACAATATCAAAACATTTACAAAAACAGGACAGGATGGTTCCAGTAGGTGTCCAAATTAAAACACCAGATGACTCTCCTGGGGAAGAAAATGCATTAGAAGTACCTAACAGGGAATTCAAATCTCTAATACTCGGAATTTTCCAAGAACTGAGGCAAAAAGCTGACAAACATGAGGAAAAAATAGACAAATTCATGGAAAATACATAAAAAAAATCAGAAGAATTCAGGAAGATGATGCAGGAACAAAATGCAAAACTAAATTCACAACTAGAAATTATACAAAAACAATTAAATTCCAAAAGACAAACAACAAGATTTCAGAAATGGATGATGTCATACAAGGGCTGAGAAGCAGATTTGAAACCGTGGAAGACAGGATCAGTGGAACTGAAGACAAACACTTGGATACAACTCTGTTTCAGGAAAACTCAGAAAAAAGAACAAAGAAAAATGAAGAGACCCTGAGAGTTATGTGGGACACAATTAAAAGCAAAAATTCATGAGTGATTTGCAGTCCACAACGGGGAGAAAACATAAAACACAGAGATGATCATTGAGGAACTGCTGACAGAAAACTTCCCCAATATCATGAAAGATGAAAAGCTGGCCATCCAAGAAGCTAAACGAACCCCATATAGAAGAGACCCCAAAAGAAAATCACCAAGGCATATCATATTCACACTAGCCAAAACCAAAGACAAACCAAGAATCCTGAGAGAAGCTCATGAAAAGCAAGAAGCCACATACAGGGGAGCAACAAGACTAAGCTCAGATTATTTGGCAGAAACCATGCAGGCAAGAAGGCAATGGGATGACATATATAAAATTTTGAAAGAAAAAAATTGTCAGCCAAGAATAATATATTCTGCAAAACTCTCGTTCAGATTTGATGGTGAAATTAGGTCATTTCCAGATAAACAGAAATTAAGGGAATATGTAAAAGTCAAACCAAAATTACAAAAATTACTAAAGGGAGTTCCTTGATCTGAGGACAAACAGCTTCAGCTCTTAGGCAGGACCTAGGATGCAGGATCGTACCAGCCAGATACCAATCTAGGAAATGAACTCTCGAGGACTATCCAAAACCAAAAGATATACAACAGGGAATGAGAGAAGTTAGTCAATGGATAACAACAACATCAAAACAGTGAAAGAGGGAATAAAAGGCAAAGGTATAGAATCTTCTAATGGAGAGGAAGGCAAGGCAATACCAAGTAATGGTAGACTGCTTCAAACTTAGAAAGATAAGGGTAAAATTCATGGTAACCACAAAGAAAGTTAACAAACCAACTCATAAAAATAAAGAGGAAAAACATAAAGTCTCGGCAAAAACAAAACCTACAAAAACAAAAGAAATGAAAAAAAAATCCACAAACAAAAGTAACTCAGCACAAAAGAGTAAGAACAAAGAAAACATCAGCACCACAAAAAAAAGCACTACAAAATGACAGCAACAAACTCACATCTATCAATAATTACACTGAAAGTAAATGGACTCCATGCACCGATAAAGAGACAGAGAGTGACAGAATGGAAAAGAAAACAGGATCCATCAATATGCTGTCTACAAGAGACACACCTTATAAACAAAGACGTGAATTTATTAAAAGTTAAAGGTTGCAAAAAAATATATCAAGCTAACAACCACCAAAAAAGAGCAGCATTGGCAATTCTAATCTCAGAGAAAATAGACTTTAAAACAAGATCTACCATAAAGGACAAAGAAGGACACTATATAATGATTAAGGGGACGGTCCATCATGAAGACATAACCATGATAAACATCTACGCACCCAATGACAGGGCTCCCAAATACATAAAATAAACTCTAACAACACTGAAAAGAGAAACTGACAGTTCCACAGTAATAGTAGGAGACTTCAACACACCACTCTTAGCAAAGGACAGAACAAGTAAGAAGAAACTCAGCAAAAATACAGAAGACCTAAAGGTCACAATCAGCCAACTTGACCTCATAGACATATATAGTAGAACACTCCATCCAACCACTGCAAAGTACATATTCTTTTCCAATGCACATGGAACATTCTCCAGAATAGACCACATCTTAGGCCACAGAGCAATCCTCAACAAGATCCAAAACTTTGAGATAATTCAAACTATCTTCTCTGACCACAATGCCATCAATGTAGAAATTAACACTAGAAAGAGCAAGAAAAAAAAATCAACTGCATGGAAACTGAATAATACCCTGCTTACACATCAGTGGGTAATAGAAGACATCAGAGATGGAATCAAAAAATTACTAGAATCAAATGAGAATGAAAACATATCATATCAAAACCTTTGGGACACAGCAAAGGCAGTCTTCAGAGGACAATTTATAGCAATAGATGCACATATCAAAAAAGAAGAAAGGGACCAAATCAAAACTTTAACTACAGAACTCGAACAAATAGAAAGAGAACAGCAAAAAAAGCCCACAACCACTGGAAGAAAGGAATTGGTAAGGATCAGAGCAGAAATAAATGAAATAGAGAACAGAAAAACAATAGAAAGAATCAACAAAACCAAAACTTGGAACTTTGAAAGAATCAACAAAATCGACAAACCACTGGCCAGACTGACCAAAAAAAAAAAAAAAAAAAAAACCAGGAGAGGACACAAACAACCCAAATAAGAAATGAAATGGGGGACACTACAACAGACCCAAATGAAATAAAAAGGATTATAACAGAATATAATGAAAAACTATACTCCAACAATTTTGAAAACCTAGAGGAAATGGATAAATTTCTAGAAACACAGGGCCTACCCAAACTACAACAAAGTGATTTTGAAAATCTGAACAAACCCATAACAAGAGAAGAGATTGAAAATGTAATAAAAAAAACTCCCAACCAAAAAAAAGCCCTGGCCCAGAGGGCTTCACTGGAGAATTCTACAAAACATTTACAGAAGAGCTTGTACCAGTACTACTCAAGCTATTTCAGAGCATAGAAGAGGAAGCAACACTTCCAAATTCATTCTATGAAGCCAGCATAACACTGATACCAAAACCAGGCAAAGACATCACAAAAAAAGAAATTACAGACCAATATCTCCCATGAATATAGATGCAAAAATTCTCAACAATATTCTAGCCAATAGAATTCAGCATCATATCAAAAAAAAATACACCACGACCAAGTAGGATTCATACAAGTTATGCAAGGATGGTTCAACATTAGATAATCAATCAATGTAATCCACCACATAAATCAAAGGAAAGAAAAGAATGACATGATCATCTCAATTGACACAGAAAAGGCATTTGACAAAGTCCAACACCCATTCCTGACAAAACCTCTTAATCAAATAGGTATAGAAGGGAAATTTCTCAACATAATAAAGGGCATCTATGCAAAACCAACGGCCAACATCATTCTTAATGGACAGAGGCTGAAAACATTCCCCTTGAAAAGAGGAACAAGATAAGGATGCCCTTTATCACCACTCTTATTTAACATTGTGCTGGAAGTTCTAGCTACAGCAATAAGGCAAGAAAAACAAAGGGCATCCAAATTGGTAATGAAGAAGTTAAACTGTCCCTGTTTGCAGATGATATGATACTATCCATAGAAAACCCTAAAGACTCCACGAGAAATCTACTGGAACTAATAGAAAGATTCAGCAGAGCAGCAGGATACAAGATAAACATTCAAAAATCTGTTGGATTCCTATACACCTGTAAGGAGAATGATGAAAAGGAAATCAGGAAAACAATATCATTTTCAATAGCCCCTAAAAAGATAAAATACTTAGGAATAAGTCTGACCAGGGATGTAAAAGACCTATACAAAGAAAACTCCAAAACACTACAGCATGAAACCCAAAGTGATCTACATAAATGGAAAAACATACCATGCTCATGGATAGGCAGACTCAACATTGTGAAAATGTCAATTCTACCCAAAGCAATTTACAAATACAACACAATCCTGATCCAAATACCAACAAGATTCTTCAAAGATATGGAAAAACTAATCATTAACTCTATATGGAAAGTGAAGAAGTCCCAAATAAGTAAAGCACTACTGAAGAAGAAGAAGAAAGTTGGAGAACTCACACTACCTGACTTCAGAACCTATCAAACAGCTACAGTAGTCAAAACAGCCTGGTACTTGTACAACGACAGATCCATTGACCAATGGAACAGAATTGAGAACCCAGATGTAAATCCATCCACCTATGGTCACCTGATCTTCGACAAGGGCCCAAAGTCCATAAAATGGGGAAAAGACAGTCTTTTTAACAAATGGTGCTGGCAAAACTGGATATCCATATGCAAAAAAATGAAACAGGACCCATACCTCACACTGTATACAAAAACTACTTCAAAATGGATCAAAGACCTGTATATAAAGCCTAAAAGTATAAAGTTCATAGAAGAAAAAATAGGACCAACACTTCAGGCCTTAATACATGGCATTAACAGGATACAAACCGTAACCATCAACGTACACACCCCAACAGATAAGCTAGATAACTGGGATCTTCTAAAAATTAAACACCTATGCTCTTCAAAAGACTTCACCAAAAGAGTAAAAAGAGAACCTAGAGACTGGGAAAAAATTTTTGGACAGTTTAAGTCAGACAAAGGTCTAATCTCCATAATCTACAAGAAAATCCAACAACTCTACAACAAAAAAGACAAATAGTCCTATTAAAAAATTGGCAAATGAAATGAACAGACACTTCACCAAAGAAGACATTCAAATGGCCAAGAGACACATGAGGAAATGCTGGCGCTCACTAGCTGTTAGAGAAATGCAAATTAAAAGCACAATGAGATACCATCTCATCCCGGCATTTCTGGCACGAATCAAGAACGCTGGAAATAACAAATGTTGGAGGTCCTGCGGGGAGATGGGAACTCTTATGCACTGCTGGTGGGAATACAAAATGATACAACCATTTTGGAAGATGATATGGCGCTTCCTCAGAAAGCTAGAAATAGACATACCATTCGATCCAGCAATCCCACTCCCAGGAATATATCCTAGAGAAATAAGAGTCATCACTCGAATAGACATATGCACACCTAAGTGCATGGCAGCATTGTTCACAATAGCAAAACGATGGAAACAACCTCGATGTCCATCAACAGATGAATGGATAAACAAACTATGGTACCTACACACATTGGAGTAGTATGCAAAGAGAAAGAACAACAATGAATCTGTGAAGCATCTCATAACATGGATGAAACTGGAGGACATTATCCTGAGTGAAATAAATCAATCACAAAATGACAAATATTGTATGAGACCTGTATTGTAAAAACCCCTGAAAAAGTTCACACACAAAATGTAACAATCTTTGTTGGTTACCAGGGATGGGAGGGGTGGGGGGGGGGAATATTAAGTAGGCAATAGATAAGTCGTATCTTGGGTGAAGGGTGAGACAGTACACAATACAGCGGAAACTAGCACAACCTGTACAAGGAAAGGTCATGGAAGCCCCATAGACACATCCAAACTCCCTGAGGGACTGAATTGCTGGGCGGAGGGCTGTAGGGACCATGGTCTCAGGGAACATCTAGGTCAATTGGCATGACACAGCTTATAAAGACAATGCTCTACATTCTACCCTGGCGAGTAGTGTCTGGGGTCTTAAAAGCCTGTGAGCGGCCATCTAAGGTACTCCACTGGTCTCATCCCTTCAGGGGCGAGGGAGAATGAAGAGAAAAGGATACTAGGAAAAGATTAGTCCGAAGGACTAATTGTCCACAGCTACCAAGGCCTCCACCACACTGAGTCCAGTAGAGCTAGATGGTGCCCAGCTACCACCACTGACTGCTCTGACCAGGATCACAACAGAAGTTTCTGGACAGAGCTGGAGAAGGATGTAGAACATAATTCTAACTCACAAAAAGAAGACCAGATTTACTGGCCTAAAGGAGACTGGAGAAACCTCGAGAGTATGGCCCCCAGACACCCTTTTAGCTCAGTGGTGAAATTACCTCTGAGGTTCACTGTTCATCCTGGGAGTGGACAGCCCCATAAAACCAAATGAGACTAACGAGGTACAGGAGTCCAGTGACAAGGGCCAGAAGGCTGAAGGGGACAAGGAAGCTGGTGATAGGGAACCCAAGGTTGAGTAAGGATATTGTTGATGTGATGTGTTGTGAGATTGTTAACCATTGTCATAGGGCAACATTTGTAGTAACTGTTAAATGAGAAACTATTTTGTTCTGTAAGCCTTCATCTTAAGTGAGAATAACAGCACAATTGGAAGAGAGTAGTCAATGTCACTGAACTGTGTATGTAGAAATTTTTGAAACAGTGTATCTTTGACTATGTGTATTTTCACCAGAAAAAAAAAAGGTTGAGAATTTAGAGGGTTAATATGTTGTGGGGTTGTTAAGCAATGTCATAAAACAACATGTGTACTACTGTTTCATGAGAAACTATTTGTTCTGTAAGCCTTCACCTGAAGTATAATAAAATATAAAAGAAATAAATAAGGAAATTATTCAGGCTGATGATAAATTATCCCAGACAAAAAACCAGATCTGAAAGAAGGAGTGAAGAACACCAAAGTCGAAAAGTATATAGTTAAAGTCTACTTTTTCTTTTTCTCTTAGATATTGTAAAAAAAAGAAAAGACTGTTTAAAATAAAAATAATACCATTATAAGTCAGGGTTTATATTCTTTGTAGAACTAAAAGACATGGCAGTCATAGCTAATGCACAGGGGCTGAAAAATGAAATTATGCTGCTGTAAGGTTCATATATTTTTTCTAAATTTTATTTATTTTCTTGTTTTTGTAGAGAATATACACAGCAAACATACACCAATTCAATAGTTCTACATGTACAATTTACTGACATTGATTACATTCCTCAAGTTATGCAGCCATTCTCATCCTCCTTTTCTGAGTTCTCCTTCACTCATTAAAATTGACTCAGCACCCCCTAAGGTTCCTATCTAATCTTTCAAATTGCTCTTGTTAATTTGATCCCATATAGATAGTTCTTAAAAGAGCATAATTCTCAAGGCAGGTCTTTTTTACTAGTTAAGCTCTTGTTCAGTTTTAAGATGATTTCAGGAGATTTTTTTGGTTTAAGGTTTAAAGATTATTTCAGGGCAATATTTTCAGGGATTCATCTACCCTACATGGCTCCAGAAAGTCCAGAGTCTATGAAAATATGAAATCCTATTCTGCATTTTACCCTTATTGATCAGGATTCTTCTATGGAATCTTTGATCAAAATGTTCAGTAATGGTAGCTGGTCATCCAGTTCTTCTGGTCTCATGGCAAAGGAGGCAGTTGTTCATGGAGGCAATTAGCCACACATTCTATGTCTGCCTATATTTTTAAACTGTGGGGGTGTAAAATGAAATTTTGGTAATGCTAAATAGACTTGATAAATTAAAGATGCAAATCATAATCCATAGAGCAATCAATAAAATATAATTAAAATATATTTGGCTAAAAATTCAGTATAGGGAATAAAATCCATATGAAAATTATTACACTAATCTAGAAGAAAGCAGGGAAAAAAAGGAATGGAGGAAGAAAAAAGATATGGGAAATATTCAAATGACAAAATTAGCAAGTGTTTAGACTTAAATGCTATATAAGCCACTTTAGATGTAATAGACTTAACACTTCAATTAAAAGATTTAGATTATCAGGCATAACAAAAAATAAGGCCCAAATATAGACTCTTTGAAAGAGAAAAACTTCATATAGAAAGACACACGTAAGTTGAAGGTGAAAGTGTAGGAAAAGGTGTATCATTCCAATAATAGCACTACAATTGCTGGGGTGGTAACATTAGTATCAGCTAAATTAGATTTTGAGATAAAGAGTATTATCAGAGGCAAAAAGGACATTTTATGATTTTAAAGGGTTAAATTTAACCAGAAGATATAACAATCCCAAATGTGTCTTCACCGAATAACAAAATTTGAAATACATAAACAAAAGTTGACAGATGAAAGGAAGAAATAGACTAATCCATTAATATAGCACAAAATATTTATACCTTTCTGTCAGTAAATGATATCCAAACCAAGAAAAAAAATATATCAGTAAGTATATAGTAGCTCTGAACAACACAATCAATTTGACCTAATTGACTGTTCCAGGACAATACACCTAAAAACTCTTTTCAAGTGCATATGTAATATTCATCAAAATCAACTATATGCTGACTCACAAATTGGTCAACAAATTTCAAAAATATAGAATATGAGACATATTACAGATGTTAATTGGAAGTCTGTAACAAAATATCCATATATTTAGAAATATAAAGACACCAAATATTTAGAAATATAATAACACATTGATAAATAATTCATGTGCCACAGAAGAAATCAAGGGGAAATTAGACAATATTTTGGTGAACAACAGTAGATACACAGCATATACTTGTGGGATGCAGTTCAAACTGTGCTTAGGTGGAAAATAGTAGTATCACACGCTTATATTAGAAAAGAAGAAAGTTTTAATATCCATTATCTTAACCTAAAAAAAAGTAAAAAGAACAAATTAAACTTAAAATACGTAGAAGAAAAGAAATGATGAAGATATGGGCACATTAAATAGAAAATAGTTGTGCTATGCTATTCTTTAGAAGCAAAAATGGTGAGACGTTGTCTCACGTAGTTTGTACATGTTATCAGGGGGGATAAGCCCCTGAAAAAGGGTATCATGCTTGGTAAAGTTGAGGGTTAACAAAAAAAAAGGAAGACCCTCAACCAGATGGATTGACACAGTGGCTGCAACAATGGGCTTAAACATAGCAATGGTGTGAGGATGAAGCAAAACTAGGCAGAGTTTCTTTCTGTTGTACATAGGGTCGCTAGGAATTAGAATTGATTTGATGGCACCTAACAACACCAACATTTTAGGATTAAGATTTTGCGGCTCTTCTGAATCATTGATCATAAATCCATCTGCTTTTCAGTGGGAAATATTTTATTGATTTTTTTCCTCTTACTCTATTTGCTTATTTTTAAAGAAAATATGTTTACTGTTGTTTTATTGGAATTTCAGGAAGAAATAAAACTGAGTATTTTAAATCAATCCTCCATCTTTACCTGAAAGTTCCTCTTTTTGGATGTTTTTTTTATTTTAAATCAAATCTTTCACAAAGTCTGTTTTTAAATATTGCAGTGGAGAAATAATTTACCAATAAAAGAAATCATACAAACTTAAAAATAGTTATAATTTCTATCCAAAATACATATCTTTGGTTTTTTATCATGGGCCTAATCATAATGGGTGATTTTGAAATGGAGTGCAATCAAGTGAATTATCTTGGTCCCCAAAGTACAACTACTCTCTAAGTCATGTCATTGTAAGATCTCAGAATCATTTTCTTTTTCAACCACCCAAATCCACTCAATATATGCAAGAATAAATATACAAGTCAATTTTCATGTTTTTACAAATATTACTGCCACTTCCTAGAGCCTGTCTTTCCAATGTTTATGTAAAACACATGTTTATGTACACTGTCTTCAAGACCTAACTCTAATATCATCTTTGAAAACCATTATCCAACCTCCTTCATTATTCCATCCTTTTGAACATAATTAATTTGTCATAAGAATGCCTGCAATATTTGTTAACAATGCTATAATACACCTCAAATCTGTATTACAACAGTTAATTGTTTAGTTGTCTCTTTTCCCAAATAGATTTTAAGCTTCTCTAACACTAGATCTCCATTACCTAGCTTTTGGCCTGGCACCTAATAGATGCTAAATACCCATTTCTTAGTTGATCTGAATGGAATTAAGAAGCACTGACTTATGTATTTCATATAATCAACAGAAGATAGTTATAGTTACGGAGGGATGAAATCAGTGGTTCTCATTCAAGGATCTTTGATTGAATTCCCAGATTATGAGAAAATAACTATTTCCTTTGCTCTCCAAAAATAAAAATATTAGGAAATTCTTTTTTCATAAGTCCTGAAAGAGACTTATTGTTTTTGTCTTCAGTAGAGAGTTAAAACTTAATTAAGCTGATTGATATTATCTCTTATATGTGACTTTAAATCATTCTGGATAAGAAATAAAAAATAAATAAATAATATATATCCTAAGTTTAGGATTTTCAAAGGCATTCTATATAAATATTACAAAATTAAATCTATAAAATTAAAATCTGCTATGGAGCCTTTGAGGGACATATAATCTTATTTAGAAAAGTGTATACTAAAGCTTGATGTTTTTACTCAACTCTGAGCACTTCCCAGTAAGTCAGACTTCTGGAATTATGCCCTTTTGCATGAATGATTCAAATCAGTGAATAATTTTTAATTCCACATTTGTGCCACTCTAATTGTGTGTCTGGTTAATCATGTTAAGCCAATAATTCATATGGTGTATTTATGGAAGAATGATGAAAAGTTCAATCCTATTTGTTAAAAGATTTGGCACAAAATTCTTTCAGAACTTTTTATTTATTTTGTCTGTATTTAACAATGAGCATACTGTATCACCCAAGAGGTAGAAAAGAGATAGGCTCAGTCAATGTATCTCACTTTTCGTTATTACATAATATTAACAGAGAAACAGATAATTCAAAGAGTGTCAAAATGGGGCTCAGTGGCTAAGAGCTCAGGTTGCTAACCAAAAGGTTGGCAGTTCAAATCCACCAGCTACTACTTGGAAACACTGAGGGGCAGCTCTACTCTGCCCTATGGGGTCATTATGAGTGGGAATTGACTGGACAGAAACAGGTTTATAATCTCAAAGGTAACATATTTCTACCTAAAGTTTTAGTTCAGAGGGTGTATGTGTTTTTAAGTAAAAAATGTATCCATGTGATATAATTTGGATCATGCTTAACTGAAAATAAGCCAACAATAACAACCTAAAAAATGTTGCCATTGAGTCAAATTGACTCATTGCCATCCCGTGTATTACAGAGTAGAACTGTTCTATAGGGTTTTCTTGGCTGTAATCTTTACAGAAGCTGGTGGGTGGTTTTGAACCACAAACTTTTAGGGTAGTAATGGAGTGCAAACCAACTGCACCACCCAGGGACCCTGAATCATGCTAAGCATATAGAAAACATTAAAGGAACTAGCATTCTCTGAACACACAATGAATGAGAACGGGTAAGAAAAATTTGTTCTGGCAAGTAGTAACTAGAAGCCAGTTTGGATTTAACCAATTTGATACTGATAAATCTAGAAAGTTTATGAAATACATAGCAATCATAGTCAACTATATTAGAGTGGTTAAAGAGTCTTAAAGCTGAAAAATCTGTGACTTGATCAGTTTTCAACCTCAATAATAGTGTTTTCAACACTAATTGACATAACCCAGAAATATTGTATTCTTGATCCATTATTGTTTTTGCAAGACTGGCAGTATTTTGTATGTCATTCCTTTCCAAAATTTTTGGGCCATGTCCAGCAGTAAGAACTGTGTTTTAAATTGATACCACACTCACACCCACACCTGGAATAAAAAGTGTTTCATAAAATAATACATCACCTTACAAGCATTGAGGTCATCGGCTCTATTCCGCTGTATTCATTTCTGTTCATATAATTATTTTTTTCTGAAATATTCTATTCTGTTCTTTTTTTTTTAGTAGTGGGTTTAACCTACTAAATTGATTTCATGACCCACTATCAAATCACGACACAGTTTAAAAAATAATATTTTAGTTTATAACGAGCATATTGGACTAGATTAATCCATCAAAAATTAAATATATAATAAACAGTGATGTGTTGGTAATTATTGAGTAATATTTAATTATTTAGATGATCATATTGTGAATAGAATGTTTAATGAGATTCCATTTAATTTGGAAAGAAAACAGCCTGATTCTTAAAATTGCTTCATCTCTGAAGTAGATTTGTGATTTGTAGTGTGCTACTCAAAATCTGTGACCCTGTCTCCAGAGTTCCTGGATGGCACAAGCAGTTAAGCTCTCACTACTAACCAAAGTGTTGGCAGTTCAAATCTACCCACGAACACCTCAGAAGAAAATCTGGGCACTCTATTTCTGGAAGATCACAGCCATTGAAAACCCTATGAAACATGGCTCTACTCTGACACACATGGGTTACCAGGAGTTGGAATAGACTCAACAACAACTGGTTTGTTTTTTGTTTTTATTAATAAAGAGGGTTCCTTCATGTGTCTTGAAAAGTCAATATGTACTTATATGTGTGCAAGGGAGGGATATTAGAAATATTGATTAAAATAATTGAAGTGGAATTAAATCAAGGGAAAAAATATAAATAATACAAGGTAGAAAAGGGAAAATAAGAGAAACACATACAAAAGATTTGACAAACTCAATAAAGAAAAAAAAAAAAAGATAAGAAATGTGATGCTAGCCCTGTGAAATTAGGGGAATGTCAATACCAAGTACTTCTCAATAGCAGAACTTACTAACAATGATAACAAAAATTAACGGAGCACTTCTCACCTGTTAGGTGCTATTCAAGATGCTAAACTGTGCTAACTCACTTAGAATCTCATAACAACCCTAGAAAGCAGGTGCCAGGGTTATCCCCATTGCACAGAGGAGGACAGCAAAGTAAGGTTTTTAGGGGTACATACTTTCTAAGTGGTAGAGCCAAGATATGAACACACAATGCCTACAGGAAATAATACTGTCTCATACTCTACAGTTACTATATTGTGTCCCAGATGGAATTATATTCATGCCATAATAAAGAAACATTTCTAGACTCATACAACCAGCACGTGACAGAACCATGCTTCAAATCCACATCACAAGGTCTAGAGCATGTTCTTTTAACAATTATGCTAAACATAAAAGCTCACACATGAAGTAAACAGGAGAGCCTAGATTTAAACACACATCATCTGACTCTAGTGCTTAGATTTTTGCCAATGTGCTATAAGGCTCATCAACAATGATGTATCCACAGGATATAATATCTGCAATTGTTGTTGCTGTTGTTGTGTGCCATCGAGTCAATTCCAACTCATAGCGATCCTATAGGACAGAGTAGAACTGTCCCATAGGGTTTCCAAGGAGTAGCTGGTGAATTCTAACTGCCGTCCTTTTGATTAGCAGCCTGAGCTCTTAACCAGTTCACCATCAGGGCAATATATTACTTTAAATTATAGGGATTACATACTCTGAAAAATTTCCAAATGGAAAGAATTGGGGACTACGGTACAGGAAAGCAGGACAATCATAGTGGTTGATATTTGTAGCAATTGCATTTAATGTGGGAAAAAAAGAACTGTGGGATATTATCAGTCCCAGGAAAATTTGTACATTGGTGTGCTGTTCTGAGAAGTGACACATATATGATACAGAACTGTGATTAGTGGGTGTCTTAATTTCTTAGTGCTGCTGTAACAGAAATATTGCAGGTGGTTGGCTTTAATCAACAGAAATATATTTTCTGAGATTAGGAGACTAGAAGGCCAAATTCAGGGTGCCAGCTCTAGAGGGAAGCCTCTCTCTGTCCCCTGAGGGAAAACATTTGGCTCAGCTTCTCTATAATTATTCTACTCAGCATTCCTTGAAAGACTCCATGTGGCATCTATCTTCTCCCATTTGTGCCTGCTGGCTTCTGTGCCTAATTTTTATTATATCAAAAGTGATTGACTTAAGACACCCTACACTGAAATGTCCTTTTTAACATAACAAATAAAATGCTATTCCCAGATAGGATTACATCCACGTGTATTTTGTTGTTGTTGTCTTTAGTTGCTATAGAGTCAGTTCTGACTCATTGCAACCCCATGTGTGCAGAGTAGAACTACTGCATAGGGTTTTCTGGGCTGTGACCTTTTGGAAGCACATCACCAGATTTGTGTTCCAAAGTGACTTTGGGTGGATTTGAACTGTCACCCTTTCAGCTAGTAGATGGCCATCTAACCATTCGGGCCACCCAGGACTCCTTATCCAAATGTATATGGATTACTATTCCAACAGATATTTTGGGGGGATACAATTCGATTCATAACAATGGGCATAGTTAGTGGAAGTAATCTTTACATACATGAAAAGAGAAGAGTCATGACTGGTTATAGGAGGCAGTGGAAACTCTCTAAGTTTCTTACGTCACACCAAAATTCAGGGTAAATTTGTGATAGACTGAATAGTTAACAAAGAAAATGATATAAAAACAAAAATAAAATATGACTGGATTTATACCCAGTCTAAGTTTTTTTAGTTGCGTTTTACATATATATATATATATATATATATATATATATATATATATATATATATATATATATATATATATATATATATATATATATATATTTAACAAAATATTTGCCAATTCAACAATTTTTAAGTGTACATTTCAGTGACATTAATTATGTGTATCATGTTGTACTACCCATTTCCAGATTATTCCACTACCATTAACAGAAACTCAGTGCCCCCTAAGCAATGACTTCCCCCTCCCCCCTCCACCCATAGTAACCGCTACTAAGCTTTTCTCTATATACATTTGCCTGTTTCCTACAAGTGGGATCATACAATATTTGTCCTTTTGTGACTTATTTTATTCAGCATGTTTTCAAGGTTCATCCATGTTGAAGCATGTATTCAGATTTCATTTCCCTTTATGCCTATATAATATTCCATTGTATGTATATACCACATTTTGTTTATCTATTCATCTGTTGACGGACATTTAGGTTGTTTCCACTTTTAGATAATGTGAATTGTTCTAAAATAAACATTGATGTACATGTTTCTGTTTGCATTTCTACTTTCAGTTCTTTTGGGTATATATCTAGGATTAAGATTGCTGGGTCATATGGTAGTTCAATTTTTAATTTTTTGAGGAATTACTAAACTCTTTTACACAGTGCTATGCCATTTTGCATTCCCACCAGCAATAGACGAGAGTTCAAATTTCTTTACAGTCTCACCAAAACCTGTTATTTTCCTTTTTTTTTTTTTTTTTTAATAATAGCAATTCTAATGAGGATGAGGTGGTATCTCATTGTGGTTTTGATTTGCATCTCCATAATGACTAGTAACGTTGAGCATCTTCTCATGCATTTGTTGGTCATTTTCATATACTCCTTGGTGAAATGTCTTTTCAAGTCATTTACCTATTTTTTGATTAGGGTTATTTCTTTGTTGTTCAAAGATGTTTTTAAAATTGTAAAGAAAGATTTATTTAAAAAACTAAGTTATATAGAAAAAGAACATCTTGATATAATCAAAGACAATCAAAATGAGAAAACTTATTTCCAAATATATGACCAAGAAAGTGTTCTTAAATTTAATTTACAAAATCTTCGTAGATATCAATATGAAATACACTAAAATCCTGCTAGTAATATAGACTCCAAAAGGATAAGGAGAGAAGGTTGCACTTTCAAATATGCAGGGACATAGGTCATAAAACAATGTTGTGATACTTTATTTGGCATCAAAGGTATTAAGACTTCGGGCTGTGAAGTCTGACAGACATGGGTTTGAATCAAAGGTCACTCAACCTCATGGTAGATGTGTGGCCCTGGGCTTGTTAGCATCAAATAAGTTCCTTCAGGAATTTGATTGCTTTCTATAATGAGTGTCTTCTCTTTTATTACATATTCTTTCTATCTCTTTGTATCTGTTTCTGTTACAATCTCTGCATGATTTTATTATATTCATTCCTAACGATATGTTCTTGACATCCATATTTCTTATGAGTAACTAGTGTCCCTTCCTTTCTTGTTCAGTTCTCTTGTGCAGCTCTGTTTTATTGTTCTATCCCTATCTGCTGAAGATTTTTTAAACAAAGGAAATGTAGAAAATTAGTATAATTAATAAATGTATGAAAAAAGTAGCCGTTGTTCATTTGAAATTCTAATTTAACTTTGTGTCCTGAATTTTTATTTTTGCTAAATCTGGAAACCCTAAAGGGTTTATATTAAATAAAACTGTTGTAACATTGGAAAATTCAAGTTAAAGCTATCCCATTTTTGAAGGTGACTAAAATGACAACCTAAAGGCTTGGGGAAAGTGAAATCAAAAGAAAATATTCAAATAAATCAGGTTGCCATAAAGAGAAAAATATGGACAATGTTCTTATTTCTATTATAAGTATTCAGGTTTAAATTTTCTTTGTGCATTATAAACTTGGAGGTAGTTGCATCAATCTGTCATGAATAAGCAGCCTAAATCTAGTGTTTCATACAAGTAGAGATCTCAGTATGCCATAAGCTGTCTTAATAATGGACAATAATTTAATAACCAATGCTTCATCTGAAAGTACAAATTGCTGTCTTGTTTTACAAAATCTAAAATTAAACTGGATTTAGAACTCTCTATCAGCCAGAAGAGACATACAAGACTGGCACATACAATGCTGGTAGTTTTGTTCAGTACAAATAAAATGTCAGTCCCTAAGGTGTATCAGATATGACTTGAAAGATTTGTTGTAAACATACGTGACTAAGAGTAAAAAGATTAGATTTATGATTATATATAATCCAAAGTGATGGGGCCTAGTAAAACATATTCATTTACAAATGGAACCAGAAAGATGCTTCAGGAAAATTATGTCAAATGCATTAGGTGAAATAGATGCAAGTATACTAAAATTTCTGTTTGAAGGGCAAAGTAAACCATGTGGAAGAGTGGTTTTATCAACTTGCTTTAAGCTTGTATCTTTATCAACTCTTTTTTAAGGAATAAGAACACTTTCTCCTATAAACTTTAAGTGAAAGAACAATATACAAAATAGACAACAGTGGAAATGCAGTAGTAGAAGCAGTTGAGGTGCTCAGAGCCCTAACAAGGACCAGATTATATATTTAGAAGTCCTAGACACTGGTCACTATGAGTCAGAACCGACTGGACGGCATCTAACAACAACAGACACTGAAGAGATGATGGCTTTCTACTGTGTATGTTTAAAAAAAAAAATCAAATTGAAAAATAGTTTAAGTACCAAAGTGTCATTTCCTAATTGAATCTTGTTTTCAAATACAATTATTATTATTATATTTTATTCCACAATTTGGAGCTCTTGCTTTACTGGTGCGATATGCAAGTGCATAGTTTAATTCAACAAAATTGAAGGCTATCATTTTTCCCGTGCTTCTCTGGGTGGAGACTCTGAAGAGGATTCTGAAGAACAAAGAGGATCTAATCAACAATATTTTGGGGTCGAAAGCAAGTAAATTCAGCAAAACTGATGGGAATCATAAGCAAGAAGGGATAAAAATTATAAAATATGAAGTCAAAGACATTGGCTTTCCTGATGGTTTTGGTATTATACCTAAAATTTATTTTACAAAACCTAGGTGATATTTAAAAAGTACGTGAAAATTATCTAATTCCTGTGAGAAGAGGGAAGAATTTTAGAAGAGATGTTAGGAATAATGAAAGGAACAGAAGCTTCACTTTTATTTCAAGGCAGCAAGATATGGGCATAATATAAAACAGAATAAAAAGACATCTCTCTCCAAAAGGAAGTAAAGCTCTGGATGTTAATAAAGTGTAAGTAGGTATTTCCAATTGTGATATCATTTAATGGGGTTCAAAGGCAGAGAGTAGAAACTGAAGAAACAGCAGGCACTAGAAATATCCCATCTGTATCTATACTGTATAAGCCTTCCCAGATAGTCTGGTCACAGGCTTTTATTTATCCCACTCTCTTCCTAGGCATTCCTATCTTCTCCCAGAACTTCAGCTATAACCTCTATGTTGTTAGTGTCCACAAATAAAACAGCCAATTCAAAGTTTCACAGGAGATACTGCAGAGTAGGGTTGGTAGTTCTCCGTTGCCAGGATGATGTTAATATTTTAATTCAGCAAGAAGGCAAGCTCTGTGAGGTCAAGGACTTGATTTCTATTATTTTTTTTTTCAGCTAGTACCTAGTGCATTTCCTGTTATATCATAAGCTCTAATTATCCTTGGCCGCACGGTGGTTAAGCATTTGGCTGCTAACGGAAAGGTCAGGGGTTCAAACCCACCATCCGCTCCCTGGGAGAAAGATGTGGCCGTCAGCTTCTGTAAAGATTACAGCCTTCAAAACCCTATGGGAAAGATGTATTCCATCCTATAGGTTCACTATGAGTCCAAATCAACTCACCAGCATACAAAAACAATCATAAGGTACTTAAAATTATTTCCTGAAAATGTTAATAAACAAATATTTACTGAAGATTACTGTAGGGCTTGTGCTAGATGCTAAGAATAGAGCAGAGTAAAAGAAGGCTTTAGTCTCTGCCTTAATGAAAACATGAACAGGTAGTATAAAACAAATTCCCACTGTTATAATAAAAAGAAACATAAAAATGAAAAATGTAGAGATCTGATGTGAAAAAAATAGGAAGGAGCCATTTTCTCACGATCACTGACCCATCTTTGGTCCACCCCTCACCCATGCCATGAGATTGAAAAGCTATATTCCTTAACCCACAAACACTTTCTGAAAAGTGAAGTATTTATGAAAATGAGATTGAGCATCACTTAAGTAGACTGTTTACATTTTTACACAGCGTTACGTTTTCTGTTTGTAACTAAATATAGTTAATACTTTTTCACATTAATGCATGAGTTAATCCTAATGAGGAAATATTAAATAAAATAAATAAAATTAAACTAATTAAATGAAAGAGCAATGCTTTCTAAGCACATTAAAGTTATGGTATAGGTGAATTTTGCCAACTCACTACTAATAATTCTATTCATTTTACTGCATTTACTATCATCTGATGACATTAATACTAAACAAGTATTTCATACAGACTCCTTGGAAAATATGCTACAGAATTTTAATAATGGTGAAAACTGAAGGAGGTAATATTGTTGGAAGAGGGACTGAGGCCCTATCTTTGAAGCTCTCTTTGCACTAAAAACACTATTTCAGTTAGAGGGAATGCTTATTTAGTGTGGTTTGGTGAACTTGAATAAAACTTATTGAATGCTCGCTCCAGTGTCTTAAGGAGTGCCTATCTGAAACCAGTTATTATGCTCTTAGAGCAGATAAATGCAGAAATTATGACTGGCAGTTATATCTGAAATTTTGTTTATCCAGGCAATATGCAAGTTCAAGTTCTGCAAGTTAAATATATGAGATTGAGTCACCAACTCTCCTTAAATTCAGACTCAAGTAATAGTTTCTGATTACCACATAAAGTCCTGATCTAGTGCTAAAGACTTTACAAGCATTTTATAATTGAAATCCTCTGAAAAATCTGTGAAGTAAATATTATACCCCATGTATAGACGAGAAAACTGATATTGAAATTGGTTAATTGACTTAATAGAACAAATTTCTATTAAGATGATAAATCTAGGATTGGAATTTTGCTTGTCCTTTGATTTAAATTTTAATTATTTTGCTATTGTTCTCTTCTTATTGTTCATTTGTTTTTATTCTGCCTTTCTTAGGCACCATTAGTAAGTCAACCTACATTCCAGGGACTCTGACATTCAAGCTTCTACCTCTGCTTCCAGAACTCCTTCAAATTAAACAGATTGGACCCTTTTAATAAAGTTTCAAAATAAAAGCCAAAACAAGCCCAGTTTAGCTCCATGGAGGATGTTCTAGTTCTAGGCTGAACTAGTCATTAAATCTGCCTCTCCTATGTATGTTTTTATTGTTGTTGATTTTGGAGAACGACACCAAGTTAATGAACTGCCTTTCAAATCGCCTCTTGAAAATGTGCTTATAGCCATGGACAGGATGCCCAGGTGTGGTGGCAGAGTTAATTAGCAATGCGCACACTAGACACATCTCAGAAAGCTGCATATCCAATGGAAATTTCCAAGGGCTTAAAGTTCATTCAGATGTGTGGAGTGATTGCAGCATTACAGAGAACACAGCCAGAGTGGTGTGAGCTTATGAGCTTGGACAGGGCTTTCTTGCGGGCTCAAGAGAAAACTGAATGAGGCAAGGTGGTGAAATCTTTTACCGATTCCTTTGGAATTGATTTTTATTGCATTAGCCAGTAGGATGCACATCTTGCATAATAATAATTACGTTGCTATAACAGGTTATTCATTTTGGACTCATTACATAATATTCAGTATATGTTTAGGTGTGTACTGTCTCCTTTTAAAGTACCTACTTTCAAACAAAATGCTATGTCCCATGAAAAACATGACTAATACTCCTGTGTACAGTCTAGTTATCATATCATATCTTTAAAAATACTTATAATTGCTGTTGGGTTTTTAGGGGTTAGTAAATAACACTTTTTTTTTGCACAAATTTATAACAAATTGAGAGACAGATGTAAGATTCTCTGTCAGACAGATGGAAATCAAAATAACATTATCCTCACTAAGTAAGCCAGTTAGAAAATGTGACTTTAGATTAATTACAAAAAAGACTTATGATGTCAGAATTAGGTTAGAATTAGGTAGTCACAGTAGGCACTGGACAACTTCAAACCTCCTCTGTCAGGAAAAAGGCCTCTTACTGCTTAACAGAGAAAGTACAGAATGAATACATTTTGCAGATAAAAGTTTCCAAAGAGAATCAAGGTAGGGCCAACTCACCTATTTTTAATTCTCCCAAACTCCCCCATCAAGTAAATCTCTTACTATTTGAAAATGACAAACTCTCTATCCAATAATAGAATAACATCTTGCTTTGTTAAAAAAGAAAAAAATTCAACTACACAAATTTGAAAATTGGGTAGTTATAAAAAAAATTTAGGAGAGGTGGGGCCAAGATGACAGAGTAGTCAGACACTTCTGGTGGACCCTCTTACAACAAAAACCTGAAAAAACAAATGAATCAATTATATATGACAACCTAGGAGCCCTGAACATCTAAGGCAAAACTGAGGAACTGGACTGAGTGGCAAGGGAGGGAGAGATGGTTCGGAAGCAGTAAGGAGTTGCCAGACCTGACCTGGAGAGAACCTGAGCTCTTCAGGCCTGATCAGCTCAAGGGTGAGTGGTGATGCAGGCAAGCAGTGGTGCTCAGGAGCCATATTCCACACCCAGCTACAGAGAGTCTACTAATCCACCCAGAACAAGTGAGAAGCAGCCCTAGATCAGTGAAAGATAAGTACATGCATACGGCCTACCGCATAGGTAAAAAACACCCCCCTTAAGGAAAAATCTCTCTCCCATTTACCTCCCCTCTCCCTGCTCTGCACTGGGTCCCAGACTGGCTTCAGCAATTGCCAAGTCCCCAGTGTAGGAAGTAGGATCCATCACATGCCCAGAGCCATTCTTCCAGCCTTGGAGAGTGAACAAATTAACAAACAGGGGAAAAAATAAACTGTCAGTTCCCCTAAGCCAGGAACCCAGGGAAAGAACAGCTCCTTTGCCTAGGCGCAGGCATAAGGGATCCACGGATTCTGAGCACCTTTCCCCCTGCAGAGACTTGTGTGGGCCCATTTCAACAGCATAGACCCTCATTACCACAGTATGACAGGGTATATATACCTTAAAAGTCTAACTTGAACCACTTCAGCTGTGAAGTGGCAGGTACATGAAATTTGACACTGCTCTGCCCATTAAGCAGGGTCTTCACCTACCCACATCAGGGGCCTGAGGACTGGTAGCTCCAACCACGCCACCTAGCCACCTGCGATAGGGCCCCATGTATAAGAGGTGCCCCCCAAGCCTTACAGCCAACAGCACTGGGTGCTCATAGTCTGCCTGCAAAACCCACCCACCTAGGCACTTTAGTGAACAGGGACAAGCCTTCCTCCTGGACACTCGGGGGCAGCCGTCAGCCCCCTGCCTTGCTCAGTGTGTCCCACTGCTAGAGCAAGATGCCTGTGCCTATACCAATCACCCATGCCTGTCTAGGACTGTAGATGAGAGCCTACACCACACACTTGGTGGCTATCTACCTGTGCATCTGAGCTGAATCCATACAGGAGGAATGGGCAGACTCCTGAGCTCACATACCTAGTAACAGATCTAACCACCTGGTGACAGGACATTAGAGCTTCAAAGGTGTCAATAAACAAACTAGCTCATACGAGCTGCTTATTTGGGCATATCAAAACAAAACAAGAAGCTAGGACACAGTAAGCAAACATAAAATAAATAAATATAAGAACTTATTGATGGCTCAGAGACAACAGTCAATATCAAATCACATAAAGAGGCAACCCATGATGGCTTCAGCAAGTTCTCAAAATAAAGAATCAAGAAATTTTCCAGAGGAGGAAAATTTCTTGGAATTATGGGAGGCAGAATACAAAATATTAATATACAGCACTCTTCAAGAAATTAGGAAGGAAATTAAGTAAAATGCAGAAAACACAATAGAGGAAATTAAAAATATTAGAGAACAGCATAACGACAAATTTAACAGGCTGCAAGAATCCATAGAGAGACAGCAATCAGAAATCCAGGAGATTAACAATAACATTTCAGAATTAAACAACTCAATAGAAAGTCATAGGAGAAGAACTGAGGCAATGGAAGTCAGAATTAGGGAGATTGAAGATAAAGCACTTGACACCAACTTATTTTAGGAAAGATTTAATAAAAGGATTTAAAAAAATGAAGAAACCCTAAGAATTACGTGGGAATCTATCAAGAGGAATAACCTACGAGTGATTGGAGTACAAGAACGGGAGGGATAACAGAAAATACTGAGAGAATTGTTGAAGATTTTTTGGCAGGAAACTTCCTTGATATTGTGAAAGATGACAAAATATCTATCCAAAATGCTCATTGAACTACACATAAGGTAGATCCCAAAAGAAAGTCACCAAGACATAATCAAACTTGCCAAAACCAAAAATAAAGAGAGTGGCTAGGGATAAACAAAAAGTCATCTACAAAAGAGAGTCAATAAGAATAAACTCGAACTACTCAGCAGAAACCATGCAGGCAAGAAGCAATGGGATGACATATATAAAGCCTTGAGGGAAATAAACTGCCAGCTAAGAATTATATACCCAGCAAAACTGTCTCTCAAATATGATGGTGAAATTAAGGCATTTCCAGATAAACAGAAGTTTAGGAAATTTTCAAAAACCAAACAAAAATTACAAGAAATACTAAAGGGAGTCTTCCAGTTAGAAAATCAGTAACATCAGATAATAACCTAAGACTAGAACATAGGACAGAGCAACCAGCTATCAATCCAGATAGGGAAGTCACTGAAAATAGGGGAACAGACATCAATATGTGAAAAATGACAACATTAAAGCAAAAAAGAGGGACTTAAAAAATGCAGACGTAGACTTTGCATATGGAGAGGAAGTCAAGGCAATATAAAGAAATAAAAGACTGGTATAAACTTATAAAAATAGGGGTAAATATTAAGGTAACCACAAAGAAAACTAACAATCCTACAAGTCAAAATAAAAAACTATAAAAATATAAAGACTCAGCAAACACAAAATCAATAACAATGAAAAAGATGGGGGGGATCTAAATAGACAATAGATAAGTGGAAACTTTGGTGAAGGGTAAGACAGTACCCGATCCTGGGGAAGCCAGAACAACTTGTACAAGGGAAGGTCATGGAAGCTCCATAGACACATCCAAAATCCCAGAAGGATTAAATTGCTCATTGGAGGGTTATGGGGACCATGGTCTCGGGGAACATCTGGCTCAATTGATATAACACAGTTTATAAAGACAACGTTCTACATTCAACCTTGGTGAGTAGCGTCTGGCATCTTAAAAGCCTGTGAGTAGCCATCTAAGACACTCCACTGGTCTCACCTCTTCAGGAGTGAAGTAGAATGAACAGAACAAGATACAAGGAAAAGATTAGTCCAAAGGACTAATGGACCACAGCTACCACGGCCTCCACCAGACTAAGTCCAGTACAGCTATATGGTGCTCAGCTACCACCACTGACTGCTCTGACTGAGATCACAACAGAGTGTCCTAGACAGAGCTGGAGAAGGATGTAGAACACAATTCTAACTCACAAAAAAAGACCAGATTTACTGGTCTGATAGACTGAGAAACCCCAAAAGTATGGCCCTTGGACACCCTTTTAGCTCAGAGGTGAAGTCACTCCCAAGGTTCACCGTTCAGCCAGGGATTGGACAGTCCCACAAAACAAAACAGGACTAATGAGGCACAGTAGTTCAGGGACAAGGACTAGAAGACAAGAGGGGATAAGAAAGCTGGTGATAGGGAACCCAAGGTTGAGAAGTGACAGTGTTGACATGTCATGGGGTTGTTAACCATTGTCATAAGGCAATGTGCGTACTAACTGTTTAATGAGAAACTATTTGTTCTGTAAACCTGCATCTAAGGTACAAAAAAAAAAAAAAAAAAAAGGTGTTATCTGTGTGAGATCAAATTGACAACAGCAACTCAAAAGGTTTGATGGGAAGCCTAGAGGGCAGTGAGTTGAAGATAATGGTGATGGAATAATTTGGAAAAGGATAGTGAGAATAGCAGCATAACGAAGAATGTAATCGATGTCACTAAATTCTACCTGCAGAAATTTCCAAAATGGTGTATCTTTGTCTATATATATTTTCACCCCCACCCAAAAAAACAAAAAGGTCCTCCAAGTTCAAGAAGGCAGAGTGTTCGCATGTCATGAGGTTGTTAACCAATGTCATAAAACAATATGTGTACTGGCTGTTTAATGAGAAACTATTTGTTCTGTAAACCTTCACCTAAAGTACAATAAAAAAAATCAAAAAAAAAAATTTACTATGATCAAGTGGGATTTATACCAGGTATGCAGGGATGGTTCAACATTAGAAAAACAATCAATATAATCCAACACATAAGTAAAACAAAAGACAAGAACCACATGATCTTATCAATCGATGCAGAAAAGGCATTTGACAAAGTCCAACACCCATTCCTGATAAAAACTCTCAACAAAATAGGACTAAAAGGGAAATTCTTCAATATAACTGAGGAAATTTATATAAAGGCAACAGACAACATCATCCTAAATGGAGAGACTTTGAAAACATTCCCCTTGAGAACAGGAGCCATACAAGGATGCCTTTTATCACCACTCTTATTCAACATTGTGCTGGAGGTCCTAGCCAGAGCAATTAGGCAAGAAAAAGAAATAAAGGGCATCCAAATTGGTAGAGAAAAAGTCAAAGTATCTCTATTTGCAGATGATATGATCTTATACACAGAAAATCTCAAAGAATCCACAAGAAAACTACTGGAACTAACAGAAGATTTCAGCAAAGTTTCAGGATACATGATAAACATATAAAAATCAGTTGGATTCCTCTACACCAACAAAGAGAATCTCAAAGAGGAAGTCACCAAATCAATACCATTTACAATAGCCCCCAAGAAGATAAAATACTTAGGAATATCTAACCAGAGATGTCAAAGACCTATACAATGAAAACTACAAGACACTACTTCAAGAAACCGAAAGAGACCTGCGTAAGTGGAAAAACATACCTTGCTCATGGATAGGAAGACTCAACATTGTGAAAATGTCAGTTCTACCCAAAGTGAGCTACAGATACAGTGTAATCCCAATCCAAATTCCAATGGCATTTTTTAATGAAATGGAGAAACAAATCACCAACATCATATGGAAAGGGAAGAGGCCCTGAATAATTAAAGCATTACTCAAGAAGAAGAACAAAGTGGGAGGCCTCACACTACCTGATTTTAGAAACTATTATACTGTCATAGTAGTCAAAACAGCCTGGCACTGGTACAACAACAGATACATAGACTAATGGAACAGAATTGAGAATCCAAACATAAATTTATCCACCTATGAGCAACTGATATTTGACAAAGGCCTAAAGTCTTTTAATTGGGAAAAAGACAGTGTCTTTAATAAATTGCGCTGGCATAGCTGGATATTCATCTGTAAAAAACTAAAACAAGAACCATATCTCACACCATGCACAATAACTAACTCAAAATGTATCAAAGACCTTAGATATAAAATGGAAAATGATAAGATCATGGAAGAAAAAAATGGGACAATGCTAGGAGCCCTAATACATGGCACAAACACAATAAGAACCATAACTTACAATGCACAAGCACCAGAAGAGAGACTAGATAAGTGGGAGCTCATAAAAATAAAAATGCTTATGCTGATCGAAAGACTTCACCAATAGAGTAAAAAGCAAATCTACAGACTGGGAAAAAATTTTTGGCTGTGACAAATCTGATCAGCATCTAATCTCTAAACTCTACGAGATACTGTAAAACCTCAACAACAAGAAGACAAATAACCCAATTAAAAAATGGGCAAAGAATATGAACAGGCATTTTGCCAAAGAAGATATTCAGGTGGCTAACAGACACATGAAGAAATGCTCACAGTCATTAGCCTATTAGAGAAATGCAGATCAAAATTACAATGAGATATCATCTCACCCCCACAAGGCTAGCACTAATCCAAAAAACACAAAATAATAAATGCTGGAGAGGTTGTGGAAACACTGGAACACTTATACACTGTTGGTGGGAATGTAAAATGGTACAACCACTTTGGAAATCGATTTGGCACTTCCTTAAAAATCTAGAAATAGAAGTACCATATGATCCAGCTATCCCACTCCTCGGAATATATCCTAGAGAAATAAGAGGCATCACACTAATAGATATATGCACACCCATGTTCACTGCAGCACTGTTCACAATAGCAAAAAGATGGAAGCAACCTAGGTGCCTATCAACGGACAAATGGATAAACAAACTATGGTATATCCACACAATGGAATATTACACAACGATGAACAATAATGAAGCCGTGAAACATCTTATAACATGGAGGAATCTGGAGGGCATTATGCCGAGTGAATTTAGTCAGTCACAGAAGGACAAATATTGTATAATACCACTATCATAAGAACTCAAGAAAGGGTTTAAACACGGAAGACAACATTCTTTGACAGTTACGAGGGTGGGGAGGGAGGGTGAGAGGGTTATTCACTAACTTGATAGTACACAAGTATTATCTTAGGTGAAGGGAAGAACGGCACACACTACAGGGGAAGTCAGCACAACTGGACTAAACCAAAGCTAAGAAGTTTCCTGAATATAATCAAACACTTTGAGGAACAGAGTAGCAGGGGTAGTGATCTGGGGATCATGCTTTCAGGGGACATCTAGGTCAATTGGCATAACAAAGCTTATTAAGAAAATGTTCTGCATCCTACTTTGGTGAGTGGCATCTGGGATCTTAAAAGCTTGCAAGTGGCTGTCTAAGATGCTTCAATTGGTCCCTACCACCTGGAGTAAAGGAGAATGAAGAACACCAAAGACACAAGGAAACTATTAGCCCAAGAGACAGAAAGGGCCACATAAACCAGAGATGTCAGAAGCCTGAGATGAGAAGAAATTAGATGGTGCCCAGCTACTACCAATGACAGCCCTGACAGGGAACACAACAGAGAGTCCCTGATGGAGCAGGTGAAAAGTGGGGTGCAGAACTCAAATTATAGTAAGAAGACCAGATTTAATGATCTGACTGAGACTGGAGGAATCCTGGAAGGCATGGCCCTCAGATCCTCTATCAGCCCAGAACTAAAACAATTTCCAAGGCCAACTCTTCAGACAGGGATTGGACTGGACAGTGGGACATAAAGTGATACTCGTGAGGAGTGTCCATCTTAGCTCAAGTAGATACAAAAGACTAAATGGGCAGCTTCTGTCCAGAGATGAGATTGGAAGGCAGAGAGGGTTAGCAGACCGTTGAATGGGCATGGGGAATCAGGGGTGGAAAGGAGGAGTGTGCTTTGCAGTATGGGGAGAGCAATTAGGGTCGAATAACAATGTATGTATAAATTTTTGTATGAGAGACTAATTTGAAATGTAAACTTCCCCTAAATTACAACAATGAAAAATAAATTTAGGCAAGATATATAACCCCTCTGAGACTCTGTCTTTCTCTCTTAAAGAATAAGTGTGATACTGGTTATATATGCAGGTCAATCCAACTCACTGAGAGTTGTAAGGATTTAAAGTTGACTGTAGGAAACCACCATAGTTCTCTCTAGAGAAAGCCCAAGAGATTTAAACATTGTAATAAATGACAAATATTCTTATGAGTTTGCACGATTAAGCTGAAGTGATCCAAACCATGTCTTAAGCATCTCATGTTTATATTATATCCTAATTTATTTGTTTTCTGTTTCTACAAATTACCACAAACTTGGTGGATTAAGACTACATAAATATGTTATTTTATACTTTTAGAGGTCACGAGTACAAAATGAGTTTCACTGAGCTAAAATCAAGGGATCAAGAGGACTGTGTTCCTTCTGAAGGAATAGTGAGGCACCACCCCAATCTCCTGTAAGAATTTATGGATTTATTCCCCCAGCCTCTGGGAATCCCTCTTTAGAAAGCTTTCAGATGTCAAATCCCCGCACTGATTAGCTAGATGAAGAGTCATTTTTTTTTTTTCTTCCTAAAAGCCCAGTACCCTCATTCTCAATAAGGGGTTTCATAACTTCCCATAAGGTTGACTGAGGTATCCATTGAGATTGCTTTGAACCACAACTTCTCCTTCTGCCAATCCTTCTTCTGTCTCTTCTCTTCATATGTGTGGATATCAAGAGCACTTCCTAATAAACTTCCTATTCACTAATTTTCATCTCGAAGTGTTTATTTTGAGGAAATTGATCTATACCTTTACTTTTTTTTTCATAATATCATTATCAGTCCCTCATATCACACATAAATTGATTGGGCCTGCTGATTTGTCCTGCTTTGAGCACAGTTACCCAATAAACTGATTGATACCATTGTGTTCTAAATTCAGCAAAGGAAACTGTGCACATGGCCAACCATATACATAGGTTCAATCAGTGGTGGCCTACATAGTATGATAAGAAGTGTTGAAAAAAATCTGTTGCTATAAAATTTACCCCACGTGACAGAGAAGATATAAACTGTTTTATAAACCTAAAAAAAAATCATTCTCTCAATAGATGGAGAGAAAATATTTGACAAAATTCAGCACCCATTCATATTAATACAATAACAAGTTAAGAATGTAATTGTTGTTGTTAGGTGTCATCTAGTGGTTTCAACCCATAATGACCTTATGTGCAACAGAAGAAAACACTGCCTGGTCTTGCGCCATCCTCACAATCCTCGTTCTGCTTGAACCCATTGTTGCAGCCACTGCGTCAATCTATAGAGGGTCTTCCTCTTTTTCGCTGACCCTCGACTTCACCACGCATGATGTTCCTTCTCCAGGGCTGATCCCTTCTCATAATATGTGCAAAGAATGTGAGACAGATTTGTTCATTCTTCTGGCAGTCCATGGTATATTCAGTATTCTTCACCAATACCATAATTCAAAGGCATCAATTCTTCTTCAGTCTTCCTTATTCATTGTCCAATTTTCACGTGCATAGGAGGTGACTGAAAATACCATGGCTTGGGTCAGGTGCACCTTAGTGCGCAAGGTGACATCTTTGCTATTTAATACTTTATGGATGTCTTTTGCAGCAGATATGCCCAAAGCAATGTGTCATTTAATTTCTTGATGGCTGCTTCCATGGGTGTTGGTTGTGGATTCAAGTAAAATGAAATCCTTAACAACGTCAATCTTTTCTCCATTTATCGTGATGTTGTTTACTGGTCCAGTTGTGAAGATTTTTGTTTTCTTTATGTTGAGGTGTAATCCATACTGAAGGCTGTGATCTTTTTTTTTTTTTTTTTTTTTTTTAATATATATATATTTTATTGTACTTCAGGTGAAAGCTTACAGAGCAAATAGTTTCTCATGAAATAGTAGTACACATGTTGTTTTTTGACATTGGTTAACAACCCCACAACGTATTAAGCCTCTAAATTCTCAACCTTTTTTTTTGATGAAAATTACAGATGGCCAAAGATACACCGTTTCAAGAATTTCTACATTCACAGTTCAGTGACATTGACTACGCTCTTCCAACTGTGCTGTTATTCTCACTTAAGATGAAGGCTTACAGAACAAAATAGTTTTTCATTTAACAGTTACTACACATGTTGCCCTATGACAATGGTTAACAATCTCACAGCACATCAAGAATATCCTTACTCCACCTTGTGTTCCCTATCACCAGGGGGCTTCCTTGTCCCCTTCTGTCTTCTGGACCTTGTCAGTGGACTATTGTACCTCTTTAGTCTCATTTGTTTATTTATTTATTTATTTATTTATTTATTTATTTTTATTTTATTTAAACACCATTTCAAAACTTTTTACTTACACATTTAAGTGATATTGACTATGCTCTTCCAATTGTGCTGCCATTCTCGCCCAAGATGAAGGCTTACAGGACAAAACAGCCTCCCATTTAATAGTTACTACAAATGTTGCCCTATAGCAGTGGTCAACAATCTCACAATACATTGACAGTGTCCTTATTCAATTTGTGTTCCTTATCATCAGTTTCCTACTCTCCCTCTGCCTTCTGGCCCTTGTCACCGGACTCCTGTACATCGTTATTCCCATTTAGTTTTACTGGGGTGTCCATTCCCAGGCTTAACATCGAACCTTGAAGGTAACTTCCCCTCTGAGCTGAAAGGGTGTCTGGGGGCCACACTCTCGAGGTTTCTCTAGTATTCTTTAGGCCAGTATATCTGGTCTTGAAGGCTGTGATCTTTGATCTTCATCAGTAAGTGCTTCAAGTCCTTTTCGAGAGTCTAGAAATAAACGTCTATATTTATGGTTCAAATGGATTTTAGAAAGGTGGCGAGATAATTCTAGAGGGAAACCTGGATGCCGCCATGCCAAAAATTAAGTTGAAATTATACCAGATATCATATACAAAAATTAACCAAAATTGCATCATAGGCTTGAACGTAAGAGCTAAAATGTAGGAGTAATTCTTCATGTCCCTGGGTGGGACGATGATTTCTTATATATAACACAAAAAGCATAAGAAATGAAAGAAAAACATTGTATGTTGAACTTCATCAAATTAGAAACTTTGTTCTTTCATCAAAGGAAGAAAGAGATCCAGGAATCAGAGAAAGAAATGGACTACAGGTCTAATTGCTTCCATGAACTCCTACTTCTATTTCTATGAGTCCAGAAGAATGAAATGGTGCCCAGCTACCATTACTGAACATTTTATCACTGACCCAATAGGTAGACCCTGATCGAGAAAAGGAAAAATGTGCAGTAGAATTTTAAATTCTTATAGAAACCAGACTTACTGGACCCATCAAGACTGGGGGAATCTCCTGCATCTATTGACCTGAGATAATTTTTAAGGTTTAAACTGAAACTATCCCTTGAAGTCATCTTTAAACTAAATAATGCTTTAGCTCGACTAGTAAAGTTTGCTTTGAGCACTGTGCTCTTTTTAAAGAACTTTATAAGATCAAACTGACAACAGTAACTCTAAAACACAGAGAAGTTTAGGGGACAGTCTAAGCTAATGGTGGTGAAATAACATGGGTGGAGACAGCAAGAATGATGTCACAATGTAAACAGTGCAACCAATGTCACTAAACTGTACACATAGAAAATGTTGAATGGGTGTATGTTTTGGTATGCATATTTCCACCCAAAACGTTTGTTATTCAATTGACAACCATAAAGAGAGTGAAAAGACAAGTCACCGAAAGTGTGACTATATTTTTAAGTCACACATCTGATAAAGAATCCTTAAAACTCAGTAGTAAGTTGACTAATAGACCAATGAAAAACTGGACAAAATATATGATACACATTTCTCTAAAGAACATCTACAGACAATCAATAAGCACGTGAAAACATGCTTAACATCATTAGTCATTAGGGAAACACAAATAAAAAACACAATGGGAAATTAGTTCACAACCACCAAAATGATTGTAATTAAACAGCAGATAATGAAAAGTGCTGCAGAGGATATGGAGAAATTGGAATTCGTATACATTGCTGGTGGGAATATAAATGGCTAAACCACTCTTGAAAAGAGTTTGGCAGTTTCTCGAAATGCAAAACATAGCGTTGTCATATGATCAAGCAATTTCATTATTTCCCAAGAGAAATGAAAACATACTTCCACACAAAGAGTTGTATGCAAATGTTCATAGCAGATTTATTCATAATAAGCCAAAGTGGGAACAACCTAAATTTCCTTCATCTGATGAATTAACAAACACAACGTGGTATATCCACACACAGAAATAATATATGACCATAAAAAGGAACAAAATACTGATACACGCTACAATATGAATGAGCTTCAAAAGCATTATGCTAAGTGAAATAAGTCAGAAACAAAAGACTACATATTGTATTAATCCAATATGAAAACTGTTGAAAAGACAACAAGGATAGGAAGTTGATTAGTGTTTATCCTGGGCTGAGGAGGAGAGGAAAGGGAGTGATTGCTAAGGGGCACAAGGTTTCTGTTTGGAGTGACAAGATGTTCTAAAATTGGATTGTGGTGATGGTTGCACAACTCCATAAAAATACTAGAAAATATGGAATTGGACACTTCCAATGTGCGAATTTTATAGTAAGTAAATTATGTCTCAATAAAACCTTTTAAAACATATATCTTTTGCTGGTATTTCCTTCATAGTTAATAATTTTTAATGTTATTAATTTTTATAGGTAGAAAACTGCTCCATTATATGTCTGTTTTCCACAATAGGGTGAATACATAAAACTCTTTTTTTAAGAACCATGGTTGAGCAGTAGGGTGTCAGTATGTGAACATGATTACAGGTTAGATCAAAGGAGGTGCCAGAATCTAGATTCTGTAACACATAGGAGAAATCTGAAGGCATCCATAAACAAGTAGCTCTCTCTTTACAACATTACCAAAAACTGACCTTGCTCTCATGATTCTCTGGGCCCATTATTTTGCAAATATTGTATCCTGGGCTTGGATACCATGGTGGCGTAGTAGTTAAGAGCTACGGCTGCTAACCAAAACGTTGGCAGTTTGAATCCACCAGGTGCTCCTTGGTAACCCTATGGGGCAGTTCTACTCTGTCCTGTAGGGTTGCTATGAGTTGGAATCAACTCAACAGCAACGGGTTTGGTTTTTTTTGGGGGGAGGGGTGTCTTACTCCATCAGTTACCTCATCACTGCATTTTACCTGTCTCTTTAACATAGCAAGAATTTAAAGGTATGAATTAAGTCCTATTGTTTTCCTAGGGATTCGCATAAAGTCTGACTGGCACATTATGCCTTAAAAAACATTTTCTATAGAAATGTATAACAGAAGAGTTTTGACAGGTCTATTTAAAATGATGTGCAAAACTGGTAGAGAAAAAAGCAATTACTGTTTTTATCAATTCAGTTGAAATACAAAGAATAGGTTATGATTTACCATAACCTTGTACTGGACACATTCTCTTTTGCAAAATTATAATAGACTGATTTAGCCTGACTAAAAGTAGAATGGCATAAAAGCTGCCATAATTTCCCCTCTCTATCTCAAAACATAAGTCTAATAATAACAGCTTTATTGATCTCTCCATTAAGATCAATAACTATGAAGTAGAAATATAAACGAATTTAGATTCAGACAGAACTGAATTCAGTGTCTGAGTATGGCACTTAATTACCTATTGGACTATTAGCAAGCCGTTCAACTTTTATAATCCCTGGTTTTCTTGCCTTTGAGATTAACTTAATGTTATTAATTGATTGACATTCTATAAATAATTATCAAGCACTTGTTATAATGTCACTGTTTTAAGCCCATGGGAAACAGTGCCAAATATATAATATGTATAACATTTGTGGGAGAAAAATGTGGCAGTCTGCTTCCATAAAGATTACAGCCTTGGAAACCCTATGGGGCAGTTCTGTTCTGTCATATAGGGTTGCTATGAGTCAGAATCAACTCTATGGCAATGAATTTTTGTTTCTTTTTGGTTTTAATAACAATTAATATATACAAGCACGGTTGTAAGAAGAATTACACTTTGTAATGTTGTCTGGTGCCCATATCGGTTTAGCAATATTTTTATCCATGAGGTATTACTTATGTAATAATTGGCGAGGCACACCTCGAACATGTCATTAATTCAATATGAGTGGAACATACTATGTTTTTGCGAAAATCATGCACACTTTCTACATTTGTGTGCCAACCACGTACTCCTCCTGTGAAGTATTTTCAAAAGCACTGTGTCATGGATTGAATTGTGACCCAAAAAAATGTGTGTATCAATTTGGCTGGGCCATGATTCCCAGAATTTTGTGGTGGGCCCCCATTTTGCAATTATAATTTTATGTTAAAGAGGATTAGGGTGGGACTGTAACACTGCTCTTATCCAGGTCACATCCCTCATGCAATGTAAAGGGAGTTGCCCTGGGGTGTGGCCTGCACCACCTTTTACCTTACAAGAGATAAAAGGAAAGGGAAGCAAGCATAGAATTAGGGACCTCATACCACCAAGAAAGAAGCACCGGGAGCAGAGCGCATCCTTTGGACCTGAGGTTCCTGTGCAGAGAAGCTCCTAGTCTGGGGGAAGACTGATGATGACAAGGACCTTCCTTCAGAGCCGACAGAGAGAGAAAGCCTGCCCCCAGAGCTGATGCCCTGCATTTGGACCTCTAGCCTGCTAGACTGTGAGGAAATAAATTTCACTTTGTAAAAGCCATCCACTTGTGGTATTTCTGTTAGAGCAGCACTAGATGACTAAGACACACTGCTATGCCATTTTTTTTTTTTACATGTTGCTATAAAAAATTAGCATAGTGCACTTACAAAAACACCTTGCCATTAACTGGATAAATTCTCTAACTTGTTAGCAATATTTAGAATTTGAACCTGGCTGTGGGAATTACTGACAAATACACTGGGCACATGTTTAATCAGATTATCTAATTCATTTACAATATTATGCCTATCTCAGACCAGTAACTAGGCTCCCTTTAGCTAACCTACACTTTCACTAGCCCTGACATTCACTTATATTAAATGATTAGTGATTTCAAATAATGTCAAGGGTAGAAAATAATCTGAAAAATAACTGAAGGTTTTTTTGTTTCCTTTTTTATTTTCCTTCTTGACAAAATCACATGAAAATTTTAGGCCACTATGAGATGTGCTATAAGATAAGGTCACTATGAGTCGGAATCAACTGGGCCTCAGTGGGTTTAATGGATTTGTGAGATGTACTGAAAAATGACTCTTATAGAATATCGGACAACTCATCTTTTGTTGTTGTTGCTGCATGTCTTTGTTTATTGAGTTTTAGAGAGTTTTCGTTGTTGTTTTTTTAGAAGGCTTACAAATCAGGAGAAAAAGAATATTTTGAGTACAAGTAGCTCTTGAAGGTAGCAAGTCAGTGTGAAAACAAAGTTCTGGTTTAATTTTGTTTCTGAAGATTGCTGAGTTGTTCCCCACAATTTTTGTTGACTTGAAGCAGAGCTCTGGTAGTAAGGCAACAAAGTTCAAGCAAAGCTGAAGAAAAAGAAAAAACAAAGTAGAAAATTGCTCAAGTAATAGTTGGTGGTTTAGTAAGGTAATGAAGTAGAAATAATATAATCCCCATACCTTATCATTTTATAAACTTTCTAATAAGAACCAAATTATTTAGATTTTCTCTCTTGTCATTTCTATTTGTTTCATATAATTTTAGTTTTAAACTGTTTTGTTTGTTTATTACTGAAATTGACCCAAATCATATGTGTACAGCTAGACATTTGGATGGAGTTTGACAAGGTAAACCCATCATTGTAACCAGAGTCAGATAAAGAAATAGAACACTACTAGCTCCTTAGGAACACTCAGAGTCTGCTACAAATTACTATGTATCCCCAGCCTTTCCCCAAAGTAATCACTAACCTAATTTATAATGCCATAAATTACTCATAAATATTTTTTGTATCTTTATAAAAAGAATGATATAGCATGTATTCTTTTGAGTCTGACTTTTGTTACACAACATATCGTTTGTGAAATCAGATCCGTCCATTGTCCTCTAAGGTTTATTCTTAAATATGAGTAAGGAAATGCTCAGATTTGTTATGCCTAAACTTGTTTAGTTTGTTGCAAGGTAGTTACAGCAAGGCACACTAGTAAGACCTCAAGACATTCATTTAGAACCAGAGAGTCAGAATTAACAATAACAATTACAAAGTTAATTCAATAGTTAGAGTCCAAATCTTTGTACTTCAGGCATTTACCTTTAATGAGTGGTCTTGGGAGGAAGGCTTACCGTGGCTTGCACATGGCAGAGGTTTTTCACAGCTAAGGTCCCAAGGCTGAAGGCAGGCAGATTCTCAGCAGGCTCTTGGTCCTCAGAGAGAGTAAGAGACTAGAGAGATATCTCTGCCTCTGCTTTCTCTCAGGGGATGAACTGAAGTCTTTGGGTTTATATATGATTTTCTCACCTTGGCCTCACATAATAAGGGACAGTGTGATGTTAAAGGTTAGTATATTACCACTTATTTCTAAGATTAGCTAAATGTTGCATCTTTTCTTCAGAGTGAGAGATTAGGGAGGTTGTTTAAAATTTACCTTCGTCTCAAGGATAGGTTATAAAGATTAACTATGTGTTATGTTTTCTTTTATCATAGCATGCTGGGTCAAATTTAACTTCAAGTTGGTTTACCACATTCTTTACATACTTCATATGCTTCTATTTTTAACATTAGGAATTTCTAAATAACTTTCTAATGACTTACAGTTAATGGTTGGAGAACCTCATAAAGGTAAACATATTCCTATTTCTAAGTTCATATTATGAATACTTAGGCATACATAGTTTGAAAGAATTATTGAAACATACATAACAGTGACTTATACATATGTGATTTGAGAGCATTATGAAATGCCTTTCAAGTTAACTTAATGTTATTATTTGATTAATTAATTCTATAAATTATTATCAGGCACTTGCTATAAGCTTGCCACTGTTTTAAGCCCACTGGGAACTACTGGTATATGACAATCCATATTTTGTCATATGCCAATAGTTAATTCTCATTACTCTATAGCATTCTCTTGTATAGCTATACAGTGAAGTACATAAATTCTTCTGAGGATAGACATTTCTCTTATTTACTGTTGGGAGCAATAAAAATACTGCTACTATAAACATTCTTAAACATATTTTTTGGTAAACACAGGTTTGTATTTCAGATGATGGCATGGATTGAATTGGGTCCCCAGAAAAATATGTTGAAGTCTTGGCTTGTACCTATGAATATGATCTTGCCTGGAAGTAGAATTTTCTTTCATTGTCACTTAAACAAGGTCATATCAGAGTAAGGTGGACCGTAATCTTAATTCCTTCTGAGTGGTGTTTTATGAATGGGGAAAATAGACATGGAAACAGGGACACACATGAGGAAGATGCCATGTGACAAGTGAGGCAGATGCATTTATAATCAGTAAAGGAATGCTAAGGAGTGCCAACAACCACCAGAAACTATGAGATGCATGTAACAGTTCCTCTTTCAAAGCTCTCAGAAGGAATCTACATGGCTGAACCCCTGAATTTGAACTTCTAGTCTCTAGAAATGTGAGAGAATAAATTTATGTTCTCTAAAGCCATATGCCTTATGCTATTTTGTTATAGCAGCCCTAGGAAACTAGAACAGATGGTACATCAAAAGGTGTGCAATTTTTTTGTCATAGGGTGTACATAAGCTAATCTTTAGTTGATATTGCCAAACAGATTTCCTATGTGGTTGTATCAATTAACACTTCTACAGTAATGAATAAAAGGAGTCCTGGTGGCACAACAGTTAAGTGCATGGCTGCTAACCAAAAGATTTGCTGTTTGAACCTACCCAGCAGCTCTGCCGGAGAAAGACCTAGGGATTCGCTCCTATAAAGATTGCCTAAGAGGCAGTTTTACTCTTTCATATGGAGTTGCTGTGAGTCAGAATCTACTCCATAGCACCCAGCAACAGTAATAACAGTAATGAATAAAACTTGAAGTTGCTCCACATCCTCATCAACACCTGGTATTCTAAAAACCATACTTGCAGTGGGTTTACTTTGAATTCCCTAGTGACTAACAAGGTTGAAAATATTTTGTTATGCTTTTTGGTCATTTTAGGCTTCCTCTTTTGTGAAGTTACTGTTTAAAGTATTTGCCTATTTTCCCACTGATTTTTTGGTTTATTTTTTATTATTAGTTTATTGAAGTTATTTATATATTCTGGATTAAAATTATTTTTCTGTTTATGTTTATGTATTTTCTATTTATATATTGTATAATTTCTCCCTTTCTGAGACTTCAAATTTTATTCTATGTATTTTTTGATGAATGGAAACCCTGGTGGCATAGTGGCTAAGAGTTTGGCTGCTAACCAAAGGGTCGGTTTAAATCCACCAGGTGCTCCTTGGAAACCCTATGGGGAAGTTCTACTCTGTCCTGTATCTACAGTACAATTTATCAAATGTTACATTAGAGAGAGTATGTATAGTTAGAACTTCATGGTTAGAAACAACTTGATATAAAATTTATATGAAAATGCCAAACCCATTGTCACTGAGTTGATTCTAACTCATAGCAACTCTATAGGACAGAGTGGAACTGCTCCAGAGGATTTTCAAGGAGCAGCTGGTAGATTCAAACTGCCTACCTTTTGGTTAGCAGACAAGCTTTTAAACTACAGTGCCACCAGGGCTCGGAAAATGCCAAGGACCTAGAGAATTGCCAAAAGAAAATGAAGAGCACAGTTGGAGACTTACACAACCAAATGTCAAGAATTACTATAGAGCTATAGTAATTAAGGCAAGGTATAATGGGTATAAGGATAATGTAGATAATCTGACTGCAATTTGTTTTTCTGGAGAAAAATCTGTCTTTTATTGGCTGTCATTTTCAAAGAAAAATTTTATTAGGTATGAAATTCTAGTTAGACGGCTGCTTTCTTTCAACACTTTGAAGATTTTATTTCATTCAATTGACTTTCAGTATTACTGTTGTTAAGTTGAAGGCAATGAATTTTTTTTTCTTTGGCTATTTTTCAGATTTTTTTCTCTTCATCTTTTTGGTTTTCATCAGTTTTAATATGACTTCTTATGTGTGTGGTTTGTTTGTTTGTTTTTCTTTGAACTGATCTTATTTGGCATTTCTAAGCCTTTTTGAATCTATGATTTGATATTTATGGCAAACTTGGGGTTGGATATTATCCATTTTGATAACATTAATTCCCCATTCTTACCCTCTGCCCTCTTTGAAACTCTAATCATATGTATGTTACTCAACCATCACATATATGACTCTTATATACTTTTCATACTTTATATATTTTTAATCTCCATCTCTTAGTTTACTCATAATTTCTTGTGATATGTCCAAACTTCTGTTAAATTCATCTATTGATTTCTGAGTTTATGACACTGGTTTTTAAGTATTTTAATTTCTCTTTATTTATTTCTCATACTTTAGTGAAATTATGTACTTTGTAATTCATTTCTTTAAATGTATTAATTATACCTATTTTAAAGTCTTCTTATGATAATTACCCAAGTAGGTTATCTGTCAGTCTGTTGATATTACGTTTTTCCAGTTGTGGTTTTTTTTTTTTTTTTTTTTTTTTTTGGCATGCTTGCTTATTTTTTATATAGTTCCAGATATTTTTGAATTATAGAGGCTATGGATGATTTTCTTCCCCCAGAGAATTTTCTCTGATTGCAAGAAAGCATATTGGCAAGAGGAAATGGTCTCACTGGTCCCTGGTTACAGTTTTTAAAGAGTAAATGTCTTAGGCTGGGTTCTCTAGAGAAGCAAACCAGTAAAGTTTATAAATATATAGAGAGATTTATATCAATGAAACAGCTCACGTGCCTGCAGATGCTGGAATGTCCCAAGTCCATGTATCAGGATAGAGGCTTCTCTTGATTCACGTAGCCACAAGGGCTGGTGAATGCAAGATTGGCAGGTCGGAGAGCAGGGCTCCTGCACACGGGCTGTGAAGATCAATGAATCCCAAGATCAACAGATAAGTTTCTAGCTCAAGTCCCAAGAACTGGAGATCAGATGAACAGTAGGCAGTAGCAGGATCCAGAGCAAGCAAAAAAGCCAGAATGTCTGCTTATATTCAGATGCAAGTCATGCCCCCAGAGAAACTCTGTTTCAAATGATTGACTACTCACAGCAGATTCCATCATAGGAATGATCACATACAAACACTGAGAATCTTGGCCCAGCCAAAGTGACACACAATCTTAACCATCACAGTAGGTACACTCCTAATGGTACAGCCCAACTGGACTTCCAGATGAAATCTGGGATATATTCTAGAGCCTTTTCTCTTTTGAAATTTCTTTGGAAATATCTACCATTTTTTCCCCCACCTTAGTAGTATGAGACTTTTGGAAACTCTACCAATCACTGACTTTCTGTCTAACTTCTTATCCTACTGTCCGGCACACCTCAAGAATTTGACAATGTTTCAAGTGAAAAATTGGTTGAGTATCATTATTGCTTTGCTGTTCCTCTCTCCTAAATAGATAATTTTCAATGGCCCAATTTCCTGACTATGCTGGCACCTAAAACTCAAATTTATATCTCTCCACCTGTGTGAAATCACCAAAAGTTCTGCTGGTTTCTTTGCCTCTTAACCAAAGTCCTCTGCCTCGTCCAGTAAATACTTGGCCTTTCTATGCACCAGTAATGGCAAAGGTCCTTTGAGAAAAACTGGTTATCACATCACTTTTGTGCAGTTCCTTTCTTTTTTGTGTTTTAACCCCTCGAATCAGTATTGGAGGAAGACTCATTAACAACCTGTGATATGCAAATGTCACAACCTTGGTTGTCCAAAATGAATAGGACTTGAAGCACTTACTGATGAAAACCAGACTATAACCTTCAGTATGGATTACACCTCAAAATAAAGAAAACAAAAATCCTCAGAACTGGACCAATAAGCAACATCATTATAAATGGAGAAAGTATTGAAGTGGTCAAGGATTTCATTTTATTTGAATCCACAATCAATGCCCCTGGAAGCAGCAGTCAAGAAATCAAACGACAGATTGCATTGGGTAAATCTGCTGTAAAAGACCTCTTTAAAGTGTTAAGAAGCAAAGATGTCACTTTGAGCACTACTGTGCACCTGACCCAAGGCCATGGTATTTTCAATTGTCTCATACGCATGTGAAAGTTGGACCATGAATAAGGAAGCCTGAAGAAAAATCAATGCCTTTGAATTATGGTGTTGGTAAAGAATATATTGACTATACCATGGACTGCCAGAAGAAAGAACAAAATTGTCTTGGAAGAAGTACAGTCAAGATGCTCCTTAGAAGCAAGAATGATGAGACTTTATCTCACATACGTTGGACATGTTATCAGGAGGGACCAGTCTCTGGAGAAGGACATCATGCTTGTAAAGTACAGGGTCAGTGAAAGAGAGGAAGACCCTCACGGAGATGAACTGACACAGTGGCTGCAACAATAGGCTCAAATATAGCAATGATTGTGAAGTGGATGCAGGACTGGGCAGTATTTCATTCTGTTGTACATAGAGTTGCTATGAGTTGGAACTGACTGGACGGCACCTAACAACAACAACAACAACATTTTTGTTTAGCTCAGAAGTTCTCTGGTTACATCAAACAGATTTTCTAAAAAATCTGACTTTTCTAGCTGTTTGTTTCATGATTATTCTTCTACTGCCAAGTACCCCACATGGCTAGAAGTCTTCCTACATGACATTATTTAAATTATTTAATGACTATTCTTAGGCTAAATGCCACACCCATTGTTGTACATACAGTTCTGAATACCAATATTAATAAACTGGCATTATTTCTTATTCTTCATCTTACTAATTGGTGAGTGTTTGAGGGCATTTGATGGCATAATGACCACTTCATCACTAACATTCTCGGAATAATCAGTCTGAATCAGGTTTGAGACTTCTACTCCAGTGTGCTTCTCCACATTTCTGTAGAGCTACTCTGAATCAGACAAGTGTATATGCAAAATGCACCAGCAGTGGCACCTTTGGGACATCTCTGGGGAAAGGGAGTTTTAGGAGAGAAGGATACTGACTGGACTTTTTGACACAAATTATACAGTTAAAACATTAGCATTAAATTTTCTACTTTTTAAAGTCAAATTAAGTTTTTAGAATGACAGATAACGTACTATCTTAATGCAGTTCAACTACATTTTATATTATATATAAATAAAGACGTGTGTTCACATGAATAACAGTGATATTTAAAAACATAGATTGGATATTAAAATGAGCTCAACCTATCATCTACTGATTTGCAAGACTTCAACTATAGTTTGTTTTCCCACATTTTCATTTAGTTTCTGCTAATAATATCCTTTGAAGTCCTTATAGAAAAGTGTTATGATTTAATTTTCTCTATTATATTGCCACCTAAGTTTTCTTGCAAGAATAATAAAATTGGATAAATTTAAGTCTACCTGAGAAATTTTAAATAATATTAGGAGGCTTATTTGTTATGCTAGGGGGAAACGTGAAAAGCAATAAAGTCTTCTAACAAATACCTTAATAACTGGCTTCTTAACTCTTAGAATTTAACATTTATAAACACTATCATGTAATAAGAACAATATAACATACTTCTACATTTTTTCTCTGAAAAATCTGAGGTAAACAAACAAGTTTTATTATAGAAGATAAAAATATAATTATAAGAACAGAGAAAAAAATGCCCAAAGTAAGATAAAAAATATTTACATTACTGTTCGGTGCATTCAGAACAGTTCTATGTCCTAAGGCAGAACTTCAGGCATTTAAAATATAATGTCTCAATATTAACCTATAGCATTTCTTTAAACAGTTACAGTTTTCTATATATTTATTAGAGAAGGGTAAATGTTCTTAGAGTACTGCATGAAAAAGGTGTCATAGCATAAAGAAGTAAAATATGGGTGGGAGCAAGATGGGGGAGTAGTCAGACGCTTCCTGTGGTCCCTCTTAAAACAAAGACCCAAAGAAACAAGTGAACCAATTATATATGACGATTTAGGAGCCCTGACCATCAAAAGCAAAGGGGGAGGGAGAGAGCGTTTAGAAGTAGCGAGGAGTTGCCAGATCTGATACAGTGCGAACCGGTTCCCTGGAGCCAGAGCACACCGTGAGGCAAGCAGTGGTGCTCAAGATGTGTTTTTCACATCGGGAGAGACCTAGTGGTGGAGAGTCTACTCAAGCCTCCAGAACCAGTGAAAAGAGCCCTTGATCGGCAAAAGGTAAGTACATGTGACTAACCTATGTTGTGAATCAACTCCCCCCACCCTTAGGAAGTACCTCTCTCAAATTTACTTGCCCCCTCCCTGCTCTCCTCTGGGTCCCAGTCCAGATTCAGCAATTGCTGCACTCAGTGGACCGGAAGTAGGACCCATTGCACTCCCTGAGCAATTCTTCTGGCCTTAAAGAGGAAACAAATTAACAAAATAAAATCATCTGTCAGTTTCCATAAGCTGGAAACATAAGGAAGGTGCATCTCTCTTGCTAAAGTACGGGCATAAGGGGTCCATGGACTCTGAATGCTTTTCACCCCTCCATAGACCTGCATGGGCCCATTTCAACAGCACAGCCCCTCATTAGCACAGTACTACAGGGTATATACCTGAAGCCTAACTTCAACTGTATCAGCTACATGGTGGAGTGGCAGGTTCGTGATATTTGACACCGCTCTGCCCATTAAGCAAGGTCGTCACCTACCCACATCAGAGGCCTGAGGACTTGTGGCTCCACCTAGGCCACCTAGCTACCCGTGACAGTGTTCTAAGAATAAGTGGTGCCTCCCAGTCCTTAAGGAAACCCTGGAGGCATAGTGGTTAAGAGCTACAACTGCTAACCAAAATGTCAGCAGTTAGAATCCACCTGACACTCCTGGGAAACCTTATGGGGCAGTTCTACTCTGTCCTATAGGGGCACTATGAGTCAGAATCAACTCATGGCAATGGGTTGGTTTGGTTGCTTCCCAGTCCTTACAGCCAACAGAACTGGGTGCCCATAGTCTGGCTGCAAAGCCCACCCACTTACATGCTTTAGAGAACAGGGACATGCATTCCTCCCAGGGACTCAGGGGCAGCTGTCAGTCCCCTGCTTTGCTTGGCATGTGAACCCTTACTGCCACCAGATACCTGTGCCTACACCAATCACCCCTGCCCATCTAGGACTGTAGGTGAGAGCCTGCACCACACACTTGGTGACCAAGTATTTGGATATCTGAGATGAATCCATACAAGAAAAGTAAACGGACTCCTGTGCTCATATACTCGGTAACAGATCTAACCACATGGTGACAGGACATTAGAGCTTCAACGGCACCAGTAACCAAACTAGCTCACAAGAGCAGCCTATTTGGGTATATGAAAACAAAACAAGAGGCTACAACACAGTAAGTAAACATAAAATCAATAAGTATAATAACTTATTGATGTCTTGGAGACAGCAGTCAATATATAATCACATAAAGAGGCAGACTATGATGGCTTCAGCAACCGACCAAAACAAAGAACCAAGAAATTTTCCGGAGGAAGAGAACTTCTTGGAATTACTGGAAGTAGAAAACAAAAGATTAATATACAGAACTCTTTAACAGATCAGGAAGGAGTTCAGTAAAAATTAAGAACAAGCCAAGGAACACACAGACAAAGCAATAGAGGAACTTAAGAAGATTATAGAAGAGCATAATGACAAATTTAACAGGCTGCAAGAATCAAAAGAAAGACAGCACACAGAAATCCAGAAATTTTAACAATAAAATTTCAGAATTAGACAACTCAATAGAAAGTCATAGGAGCAGAGTTGAGGTAATGGAAGTCAGAATTAGAGAGACTGAAGATAAAGCACTTGACACTAACTTATATGAGGAAAAATCAGATAAAAGAATTTTAAAAAGTGAAGAAACCTTAAGAATTATGTGGGACTCTATCAACAGGAATAACCTAAGAGTGATTGGAGTACCAGAACAGAGGGAGATAACAGAAAATACAGAGAGAATTGTTGAAGATTTATTGGCAGAAAACTTCCTGATATCATGAAAGATAAGAAGATATCTGTCCACGATGCGCATCAAACCCCACATAAGGTATATCCCCAAAAAAAGTGACCAAGACTTACTATAATCAAACTTGCCAAAATCAAAGATACAGAGAGAATTTTGGGAGAGGCTAGGGATAAACACAAAGTCATCTACAAATGAGAGTCAATAAGACTAAGCTTGGACTACCCAGCAGAAACCATGCAGGCAAGAAGGCAATAGGATGACATATATAAAGACTTGAAGGATAAAAAATTACCAGCCAAGAATTTTATATCCAGCAAAACTGTCTCTCAAATATGATGGTGAAATTAGGACATTTCCAGATAAACAAAAGTTTAAGGAATTTGTAAAAAACAAACCAAAATCACAAGAAATAGTAAATGGAGTCCTCCAGTTAGAAAATCAATAACGTCAGAAAACTACCCAATACTACAACACAGGACAGAGCAAGATGATATGAACACAGATAGGGAAGACACAAAAACAAATCAAAGCTAAAATGCTGAAAAGAGGGAAACAGAGACATCAGTATGGAAAAGATGACAACATTAAAACAAAAAAGAGGGACTAAAAAATGTAGTCATAGATCTTTCATATGGAGAGGAAGACATGGCCATATAAACAAATAAAAGACTGGTTTAAACTTAGAAAAGTAGGGGTAACTATTAACCAGAATGAATACTAACAATCCTACACATCAAAATAAAAAACAAGGAAAACATAAAGACTCAGCAAATACAAAATCAGCAACAATGGAAAAGATGAAAGTACATAAAATAAAGACTCAGTACAGAAAATTAAGTGGAATGAAGAAACTGTCAACAGCACACAAAAAAGACATAAAAATGACAGCACTAAACTCATACCTATCAATAATTATGCTCAATGTAAATGGACTAAATGCACCAATAAAGAGACAGAGAGAGTCAGAATGGATAAAAAAAAATATTCCCTCTATATGCTGCCCACAAGAGACACACCTTAGACTTAAAGACACAAGCAAACTAAAACTCAAAGGATGGAAAAAATATATCAAGCAAACAACACTCAAAAAAGGGCAGGAATGGCAATATTAATCTCTGACAAAACAGACTTTAAAGTAAAATCCACCAAAAAGGGTAAAAAAGGACACTATATAATGATTAAAAGGTCAATACACCAGGAGAACATAACCATAATACATATTTACACAAACAACATCAGGGCTCCAAAATACATAAAACAAATTCTAACAGCACTGAAAATAGAGATAGATAGCTCCACAACAATAGTAAGAAACTTCAACACACCACTTTCAGTGAAGGACAGAACATCCAGAAAGAAGTTCAAGAAAGACACAGATGATCTAAATGCTACAATCAACCAACTCGATCTCATGGACATATACCGAACATTCCACCCAACAACAGGTAAGTATACTTTCTTTTCCAATGCACATGGGACATTCTCCAGAACAGACCACATATTAGGCCATAAAGCAAGCCTTCACAAAATCCAAAACATCAAAATATTACAAAGCATCTTTTCTGACCATAAAGCCATAAAAGTAGAAATCAATAACAGAAAAAGCAAGGAAAAAAAAATCAAACACATGGAAACTGAACAACACCTTGCTCAAAAACTACCAGGCTACAGAATAAATTAAGGATAGAATAAAGAAATTTATAGAATCAAATGAGAATGAAAACACATCATACCAGAACCTTTGGGACACAGCAAAAGCAGTGCTCAGAGGTCAATTTATAGCAATAAACACAATATCCAAAAAGAAGAAAGGGCCAAAATCAAAATGTTAACCCTTCTACTTGAACGAATAGAAACAGAGCAACAGAGGAAGCCCTTGGGCACCAGAGGAAAGAAAATGATAAAAATTAGAGCAGAATTAAATGCAACAGAGAATAGAAAAAACAATTGAAAGAGTTAACAAGACCAAACCTGGTTCTATGAAAACATCCACAAAATTGATAAACTGTTGGCCAAACTGAAAGAAGAAAAACAGGAGAAGAAGCAAATGACTTGAATAAGAAATGAGATGGGTGATATCACAACAGACCCAACTGAAATTAAAAGGATCATAATAGAATACTATGGAAAACTGTACTCTAACAAATTTGAAAATCTAGACAAAATGGACAAATTTCTAGAAACACACTACCTACCTAAACTCACACAAACAGATGTAGAACAACTAAATAAACCCATAAAAAAAGAAGAGATTGAAAAGTTTGTTAAAAAACTCCCAACAACAAGAAAAAGCCCTGGCCCTGATGATTTCACTGGAGAATTCTACCAAACTTTCAGAGAAGAGTTAACACCACTACTACTAAATGTATTTCAGAGTATAGAAAAGAAAAGAATCAAATACCCTCAAACTCATTCTATGAAGCCTGCATAACCTTGATACCAAAATCAGGTAAAGACTCCACAAAAAAAGAAAATTACAGACCAGTATCCCTCATGAACATAGGCATAAATGTCCTCAACAAAATTCTAGCCAATAGAATTCAACAACATATCAAAAAACTAATTCACCATGACCAAGTGGGATTTATACCAGGTATGTAGGGATGGTTCAATACTACAAAAACAATCAATGTAATCCATTACATAAATAAAACAAAAGATAAGGATCACATGATCTTATCAATAGATGCAGAAAAGGCATTTTACAAAGTCCAAAACCCATTCACAACAAAAAAATCTCAGCAAAATAGAAATAGAAGGGAAATTCCTCAGCATAATTAATGGCATTTATACAAAGCCAACAATCAACATCGTCCTAAAAGGAGAGAGTTTGAAAGCATTCCCGCTGAGAACAGAAACCAGACAAGGATGCCCTTTATCACCACTCTTATTCAACATTGTGCTGGACGTACTACCCAGTACAATTAAGCTATAAAAAGAAATAAAGGGCACCAAAATTGGTACAGAAGAAGTCAAAGTATCTCTATTTGCAGATGATATGAACTTATACAGAGAAAACCCCAAAGAATCCACAGGAAAACTACTGGAACTAACAGAAGATTTCCGTGAAGTATCAGGATAGAAGATAAACATACAAAAATCAGTTGGATTCCTCTACACCAACAAAGAGATCTTCGACGAGGAAACCACCAAATCAATACCATCTATAAGAGCCCTCAGAAAGATACAATACTTAGGAATAAGTCTAACCAGAGACATAAAAGACCTATACAGTGAGAACTACAAGACCCTACTACAAGAAACCAAAAGCAACCTACAGAAGTGGAAAAACATACCTTGCTCATGGATAGGAAGACTCAACATTGTGAAAGTGTCCATTCTACCCAAAGTGATCTACAGATATAATGCAATCCCGATCCAAATTCCACCAGCATTTTTTAATGAGATGGAGAAACAAATCAACAACTTCATACGGAAAGGGAAGAGGCCCCAGATATGTAAAGCATTACTCCAGAAGAAGAACAAAGTGGGAGGCCTCACACTACCTGATTTTGAACCTATTATACTGCTATGGTAGTCATAACAGCCTGGTACTGGTACAACAACAGATACATAGACCAATGGAACAGAATTGAGAATCCAGACATAAATTCATCCACCTATGAGCAGCTGATATTTGACTAAGGCCCAAAGTCCATTAAATGGGGAAAAGACAGTCTCTTTAACAAATGGTGCTGGCATAACTGGATATCTGTCTGCAAAAAGCAGAAACAAGACTCATACCTCACACCATGCACAAAAACTAACTCAAAATGGATCAAAGACCTAAATATAAAATCTAAAATGATAAAGATCATGGAATGAAAAATAGGGACAACAATGGATCCCGAATACATGGCATAAACAGAACACAAATCATAAGTAACAATCCACAAACACCAGGAGAGAAACTAGGTAACTGGAGGCTCCTAAAAATCAAATACTTATGCTCATCAAAAGATTTCCCCAAGAGTCAAAAGACAACCTACAAACTGGGAAAAAATTTTTGGCTATGACAAATCCGATCAAGTCTAATCTCTAAAATCTACAAGGTACTGTAAAACCTCAACAAGAAAAAGACAAATAACTCAATTAAAAAATGGGCAAAGGATATGAATGGGCACTTCACCAAAGAAGACATTCAGGTGGCTGCCAGATACATGAGGAATTGCTTACGATCATTAGCCATTAGAGAAATGCAAATCAAAACTAAAATGAGATACCATCGCACCCCAACAATGCTAGCATTAATCAAAAAAAATACAAAATAATAAATGTTGGAGAGGTTGTGGAGAGACTGGAACACTTATACACTGCTAGTAGGAACAGAAAATGGTACAACTACTTTGGAAATCGATTTAGCACTTCCTTAAAAAGCTAGAAAAAGAAGTACCATACTATCCAGCAATCCCACTCCTTTAAATATATCCTAGAGAAATAAGAGCTATCACATGAATAATATATGCACACCCATGTTCACTGCAGCACTGTTTGCTGTAGCAAAAAGATGGAAACAACCTAGGTGTCTATCAATGGACAAATGGATAAACAAATTATGGTATATTCACACAATGGACTCCTATGCAAAAATAAAGAATAATGATGAATCTGTGAAACATGTTATAACATGGATGAATCTGGAGAGCATTATGCTGAGTGAAATCAGTCAGTCACAAAAGGATAAATATTGTATAAGACCACTCTTATAAGAACTCAAGAAAAGGTTTAAACACAGAAGAAAGCATTATTTGATGGTTATGCGGGTGGGGAGGGATGGAGACGGTATTCACTAACTAGATAGTAGACAAGAATTATCTTAGGTGAAGGGATGGACAACGCACACTACAGGGGAAGTCAGCACAACTGGACTAATCCAAAAGCTAAGAAGTTTCCTGAATACAATCAAACACTTTGAGGGACAGAGTAGCAGGGGTGGGGATCTGGAGACCATGCTTTCAGGGGACATCTAAGTCAATTGGCATAACAAAGCTTATTAAAGAAATGTTCTGCGTCCCACTTTGGTGAGTGGCACCTGGGGTCTTAAAAGCTAGTGAGTGGCCATCTAAGATACATCAATTGGTCCCAACCCACCTGGAGCAAAGGAGAATGAAGAACACCAAAGACACAAGGAAAATATGAGCCCAAGAAACAAAAGGGCCACATAAACCAGAGATTCCATCAGCCTGAGACCAGAACAACTAGATGGTGCCTGGCTACTACCAATGACTGCCCTGACAGGGAACACAACAGAGAGTGCCTGATGGATCAGGAGAAAAATGGGGTGCAGAACTCAAATTCTAGAAGAAACCAGACTTAAATGGTCTGACTGAGACTGGAGGGACCCCAGAAGACGTGGCACCAGATTCTCTGTTAGCCCAAAACTAAAACAATTCCCGAAGCCAACTCTTCAGACAAAGATCAGACTAGACTATAAGACATAAAATGATACTCATGAAGAGCGTGCTTCCTAGCTCAAGGTACATGAGTCTAAATGGGCAGCTCCAGTCCGGAGGTGAGATGAGAAGGCAGAAAGAGACAGGAGCTGGTTGAATGGACATGGGACATCTAGGGTGGAAAGGGGGTATGTGCTGTCACAGTATGGGGAGAGCAATTAGGGTCACATAGCAGTGTGTATAAATTTTTGTTTGAGAAACTAACTTGAACTGTAAACGTTCATTTAAAGCACAATAATTTAAAAAAAGTAAAATATTACCCAGAAATTAACTGTTGAAAAAACGACTCTGCAAAGTCTTGGATTTAGTTAGTAAAAAAGAAGTAAGGAAGAAACCCAGATGTAACAGTACAGCAAGAGTTTCAGGCCTAGGGAAAAGCTAATGGGAATTCATTAGGTGGGATATTAACAGGTAGAAAAAGAAAAATTTGAATATGTTTCATGAGAGTTATGGAGAGAGCAAGCAGGAAACTGAAAGCAAGAAATTGTGTTCAAAAGTGGAAGAGATATAACACATTACATGACAATATAAGAAAGCTTCTCACAATCAAACCTGTAATCATGTTCATTCTAAGTTGATTACCACTTGGTCTGAATTGTTATTCTCTTCAAAGCATTTTTTTTTATTTATGGAATTTAATATAACTATCAAATATAAGGAAATAGAATAGGAAATATTATAAACTAGTAGCACATCTCTAGGAGAAGTAAAAGTTTTCAATATTTTATGTTGTCATTTCACTTCTAACATGTTCTTACCTGCTTTACAACTTATTGATGAGAAATTGGAAAAAATGGAAACTAAGAAAGAATGTATTTCTTTAGTGACTTCAGTCTCTGCTTTGTCTTGGCCTCTAGCTTTAATCATGACAATGGGTAATAGAGCTTATGTAAAGAAAAGAGCTCATGAATCCTCTACCACAAGAAATGTCTGCCCTGAACACTGCCACAGGAAATATTGACTTCTAGATGTAAGGTCGTCTTATTTGTAAGCCCTGGTAGGGGGAAAAGAACACGACTCTATGAATCTCCTAAGAAAGTTATGTTCCCAAGAAAATTTCAAGTCACTTTGTAGCTGTAACATATCATGTCTGTGTAAGGTTGAGGAGTTATCTGAAATGAGCTTCTGAACCTTTCAAGGTTTCTAACATAATTTTGGTACAAAACACATTTTCATTTGTCACAATCTGGAATGCGGAAATACCCTGTCAGTGAACCAATGTCAAATGTGACAGGTTATCTGGTATTAGCAAAACACTTATTTTTTTCTAAAAATCTATCAGTCAAAGAAATGAAATTGAAAGTTGGGGGATTTGATGGACTGTACCTATATTCCAGTGTGCTAATAGATTTTGTCAATAAGGAATACTCAGAAGCATGAGTCACTAAATGGCATATATATGAGATCTCTCTGTAAAGCAAAATTATTTAACTCTTCAATAACACACTTCTGATTCCATGGCTACCTCCATTAACTCAGAATGTTGCTGTCCTTACAGTACCAAAAAGGAAGTTAGTTACTTCATTGTTAAGTCCAGTTCATATATAAATTGCACACTACATCAGAAGATATGAATGAAGATATTAAATTATGAAAAATTAAAAATGGTGATAGGGAAAATATTTTTCATACTTTAATTTATATCTAACTAATCCATAAACATTGTACTTTGAAATCATTTGATTTACAGAAGAATGACAAAGATGATACATGGAGTTCTCACATACTCTTCATTCAGCTTCTTTTTATGTTAACATCTTACATGACCATAGTGAGTTTATCAAAATGAAGACATTAACGTTGTTACAGAACTAATAACTAAAGTTCACATTTTATATGAATTTCGTCAATTTTTTTTTAGATGATTCAATCCAGGATACTACACTGCATTTAATTATCATGTCTCCTTAACCCCTCAAATCTGTGGTAGTCTCTCACACTTTCCTTGTTTTTTATGACGACATTTTAAAGAATGCTAGTCAAGTATTTTGCAGAAAATCCTAAAATAGTGTTTGTCTTGTGTTTTTTCATGATTAGACTAGGGTTATTGGTATGATGAGGAAGATCACAGAGGTGACGTTTTATTTTCATGACAATATATCAGGAAGTACATATCAATATGACTTATTAACGATGATGTTAAAATTTATCCCTTGATGAAGGTGATGTATGCCAGGATTCTCCACCATAAAGTTACTACTTTTTTTCTTTTCCATACTCTATTCTTTGGATGTGAGTCACTAAGTCTATTCCACTTAGGGAAAGATGGTGAGAGATTAAGTGCCATCTCCTGAGAGGAGGTATCAGCATATATTGTTTTAAATTTTTCTATAAGGAAAAGATGTCAGTATTCCCCATTTTTAAAATTTATTCAGAAACTTTTATATCAATATGGACTGATGTATATTTATGTTGTTCTTTGGGTTACCATTGCTATTATTTTGTTGCTCAAATTTTTCCGGGTTTGGCTAGTCGGAGGTCTTTCGCATTGACTCCTGTATCTCTTTATTGATTTGTTTTTTAGTGTTTTTTTTTTTTTTTAGTAGTTTCTCACTTTATGGCATTTCAAATTGTTTCATGCTCATTTTGTCTTAGTCTTGCTCAAGTACTTGTTGTTATTAGTTGCCCACAAGTCACCTCTTACTATGGCTACCCATTTACAACAGAACGAAGCATTGCCCGATCCTGCACCATTGTATTGGACAATATCCTATTGTGATCCTTTGGGTTTCCATTGGCTAATTTTCAGACGTAGATATCCAGGCCTTTCTTCTTAGTCTATCTTAGCCTGGAAGTTTCTCTGTAACTTGTCTATAGTAAGTGAACTTGCTGGTATTTGAAATACTGGTGGCATAGCTTCCAGCATTATAGCAACATGCAAGCCACCACAGCAAGACAAAATGACAGATAGGTAGTGGTCCTGGGTCCTAGTTCTTTTTAATGGAGAATGATATTTAGAAATCAAGTTCTGATTATTGACTGTGCTCATTGTTACTGGGATTTCACTGTTTCTAGGCCCTCTCAGCCTAGTTAGCAAGTATATGTGTGTATATACTAATGAATGTACACAAACAGAGACATTTATAATGGTATCCATTTATCTATGTATCTATCTAGCTAATTAGCTTGCTATTACCTATCTTAAAATAGACATGACTTATTGCTGATGCTCTGACTCTAGTCCAGCAACACAGCACTCATTTTAATTTCCCTCTTCTCCCCTGCTCCTTTGTAAATTCTAAGACAATGAAAAACCTGACTCTTATTATCTATAATTTATATAGGTATTTGTTCAACCTAGGTTATATATGAAGTAATTTCAGAATTAGTAACCCATAGCACTGTGAGAAAAAAAAAAAAAAGTAGAGCTGGAACATTTTCTGTAAAGAATAGAATATTAAATATTTTAAGCTTTGCAGGGCTAGAGGTAAAATTGAGCAACTGTTCTGACAAAAAGGCTAATAGTCTTTTTTACATTTTGCATTTGAATTTGTGAAACATTTCCTAGCTTTCTGACCATATAAAAACAAGTGGTGCCTGTATATGTCTCATGGATCATAGCATGCTAATTTCTGAAATAGAGTACTGTGTTTATGCATATTCCTTTTTGTATCTAGCTAAAACATCATTTTCCATACTTACTTAAGTCAGCTTTTTACCCCCACCACTTTTAGTGAGACTGTATCACACGTATCTGTTAATTTATTTTTTGGAGAACACAGTAGATATTCTAGTTTAATTTCGTACATGTAGCATAATCACCAGCAACAATTTGCCTCCATTTGTGGTGGCTTGTTTGTTGCCGTGATGCTGGAAACTACGAAACCAGTATTTCACATACAAGTAGGGTTACCTATGGTGGACAGGTTTCAGCAGAGCTTTCAGGCTAAGACAGATTAGGAAAAAAGGCCTGGTAGTGTACTTCTAAAAATTAGCCAGTGAAAACATACTGAACACGACAGAGTATTGTTTGATATAGTGCTGGAAGTTGATTCCCCTTGGTTGGGAAGCAAGCATACTAATGATCATGAAGACGGTACAGCAGCAAGAAATGTTTTGTTTTGTTATACATAAGGTCGTCATGAGTTGACATCAACTCAATGGCAACTAACCACACCAGCATAATCAATATCATAAAATTGATCTCTTATACATTTCATATTATTTCAAAACTCGTCTAACTACATAACATGTGTAATTCACTAAATATAACAAAATAGAAAGAGTACTAAACAGTGTTTCTCTATATGATGCAGGATGAACTGACGATTAGATGAATGAAAATTTTTATCCCAATCGGATAACTACTGAAGGAATGGAAAAAAGACTGATCACCACTCTACTCTTGAATAACCTAAGCATTTTAATTCCTACCAAGTCCAAAGGAAAGCTAGATTGGGAACAGCAATTTTGAGAGCTTTGAAGCATGGAATCTTCATGCTAAATGTTAACGTTAAACCTAACTTTAGAGAAATTTGATCGATAAGAAATTGTTTGGTTAAAAGTCCATCTGACAGCGAAGTAAACATTTAAGATAAATTTTTGTTCGTTAAAATATTTGTTTCACACTATGAAAGTGGAAATAAAAAGATTGTCACTCAATAAGAATGCTATTATAATGGTATGGATAGTTATTGCTGGTACAGCCTTTTCATGCTTAATTTAATCCTCATGTCTGGATCAGAAAATAACAGCAGGAGTCGTTTTAAGTTTGTGAAAAATATTCCATTTACATTTTATCTGGTGAGTAGAATTCTATGACGTCCCTCAAGATGTTCCACCACTGGTGGGCAGGCTGTGTGCAATTTTTGGGATGGTAAATATGATGAGTTTTACTACTGTGATTAAGTAACAGTATATTTAATAGCTGACCTTTAGGTAGGGAGATTATGTTGGTGAGCCTGACCTAATCACATGAGCCCTATAAAGGTAAAAAGTTTTCTCTGGCTGATTGTAGAAGAAATCAGAGATTTGAAGCACAAGAAGGATTAGGCACACCATTGTTGGCTTGATGATGAAGCTGAAGCACATAGCGAGGCAATTCTGCCAACAACAAAATTGGTTATGGTAGAGAAATTTTCCAAAGAGCTTCCAGATGAGAATCTTGCCTAGCTGGCATCTAGATTCACGCCTTGTGATACCCTGAGCAGAGAATTCAGAATACAGATTTCTGACCTACAGAGCCATGAGCTAATAAGTTGGTGATATTTTAAAGCACCTACTTTCTTTGCTGAAATACAATTTTTATGCTATAATATTTTAACTGAAATAGAAAACTAATATACATGTGATACAAAAATAGATATTTAATGAGATCACCACACCAAGCATCTGTCAGTTTGCTGTACTGAGGTGGCTTGCATATTGTTGTGATGCTGGAAGTATAAAACCAGTATTTCATATATTTTGGAGCCCTGTCCTTGGATGCATAAATATTTATTATGATTATGTCCTCCTGGTGTATTGACCCTTTAAGCATTATATAGTATCCTGCATTATACTTTGTGATGGATTTTACTTTAAAGTCTATTTTGTAAGAGATTAATATTGCTACTCCTGCTCTTTTTTGAGTGTTGTTTGCTTGATATGTTTTTTTCCATCCATTGAGCTTTAGTTTGTTTTGTGTTGTTAAGTCCAAGGTGTGTTACTTGTAGGCAGCATATAGACGGATAGTGCCTTTTTTCTCTCTTCTGCTACTCTCTGTCTCTTTATTGGTGCATTTAGTCCGTTTATATTCAGTGTAATTATTGATAGCTATGAGTTTAGTGCTGTCATTTTGATGTCTTTTTTGTCTGTTGTTGACAGTTTCTTTGTTCCACTTAATTTTCTGTGCTGAGTCATTTTTCTTTATGCACATTCATTTCATCTTTTTCATTGTTGTTGATTGTGTATTTGCTGAGTCTCATGCTTTCCATGTTTTTTATTTTGATGTGTAGGATTGTTAGTTTCCTTTGTGGTTACCTTAATTGTTACTCTTATTTTTCTAAGTTTAAACCAGTCTTTTGTTTCTTTATATCAAAAGTTCTATGACTACATTTTTTAGTCCCTCTTTTTGTTTTAACGTTGTCGTCTTTTCCATACTAACGTCTCTGTTTCCCTATTTTCAGTGTTTTAGCTTTGATTAGTTTCTGTGTCTTCCCTATCTGTGTTCATATCTGGTTGCTCTGTCCTGTGTTCTAATCTTGGATTGTTGTCTGATGTTACTGATTTTCTAACCGGAGGACTCCCTTTAGTATTTCTTGTAATTTTGGTTTGGTTTTTACAAATTCCCTAAACTTTTGTTTATCTGCAAATGACCTAATTTCACCATCATATTTGAGAGACAGTTTTGCTGGATATATAATTCTTGGCTGACAATTTTTTTCCTTCAAGTCTTTATATATGTCATCCTATTGCCTTCTTGCCTGCATGGTGTCTGCTGAGTAGTCTGAGCTTGGTCTTATTGACTCTCTTTTGTAGATTACTTTTCATTTATACTTAACTGCTCTTAAAATTCTCTCTGTATCTTCGGTTTTGGCAAGTTTAATTATAATGTCTTGGTGACTTTCTTTTGGGATCTACCTTGTGTGGGGTTCAATGAGCTTCTTGGATAGATACCTTCTCAACTTTTATGATATCAGGGAAGTTTTCTGCCAACAAATCTTCAACAATTCTGCCTGTGTTTTCTGTTATACCCCCCTGTTCTGGTTCTCCAATCACTCGTAGGCTATTCCTCTTGATAGAGTCCCACGTAATTGCTAAGGTTTCTTCATTTTTGAAACTTCTTTTATCTGATTTTTCCTCAGATAAGTTGGTGTCAAGTGCTTTATCTTCAATCTCACTAATTCTGACTTCCATTGCCTCAATTCTGCTCTTATGACTTTCTATTACGTTTTCTAATTCTGAAATTTTATTGTTAATCTTTTGGATTTCTGTTTGTTGTCTCTCTATGGATTCTTGCGGCCTGTTAAATTTGTCATTATGCTCTTCTATAATCTTCACAAGTTCCTCTACTGCTTTGTCTGTGTGTTCCTTTGGTTGTTCTTAATTTTGCATGAACTCCTTCCTGATATCTTGAAGAGTTCTGTATATTAATCTTTTGAATTCAACCTCCAATAATTCTAAGAAGTTGTTTTCCTCTGGAAGTTTTCTTGGTTCTTTGTTATGGTCACTTGCTGAAGCCGTCATAGTCTGACTCTTTATGTGATTTGATATTGACTGTTGTCTCTGAGCCATCAATAAGTTATTATATTTATTTATTTTATGTTTTCTTACTGTGTTCTAGCTTCTTGGCTTTTTTTTTTTTTTTGGATAAGCCCAAATAGGCTTGTCATGTGAGCTATTTTGATTATTGGCAACTTTGAAATTCTCACATCCTGTAAAAATGTGGTTAGATCTGTTACTAGGTATGTGAGCCCAGGAGTCCATTTACTTTTATTGTGTGGATTCAGCTCAGGTGTCCAGGTCATCGGTCACTAAGTGTGTAGTGCGGATTCTCACGTACAGTCCTAGACAGGCAGGGGGTGATTTAAACAGACACAGGTATCTTGCTGCAGTAGGGGATCATGTGCTGAGCAAGGCAGGGAGCTGGCAGCTGCCCCTGAGTGTCTGGGTGGAAGGTGTTTCCTTGTTCCCTAGAGTGCATAGGTGGGTTGGTTTTGCAGCCGGACTATGGGTAACCACTGCTGTCAGCTGTAAGGACTGGGAGGTACCACTTAGTCTTGGAATCTTGTCACAGGTGGCTAAGTGGAGTGGGTAAAGCCACCAGTCCTCAGGCCCCTGATGTGGGTAGGTGAGGACCCTGCTTAATGGACAGCGTGGTGTCAAATATCATGAATCTGCCACTCCTCTTTATAGCTGTTGCAGTTGAAAATAGTCTTCAGCTATACACCCTGTTGTACTGTGCTAATGAGGGCCTACCCTGTTGAAGTGGGCCCACATAGGTCTATGCAGGGGTGAAAGGCATTCAAAGTCTGTGGACCCCTTATGCCTAGAGAAAGAGGCTGTGTCTTCCCTGAGTTCCCAGCTTAAGGGAGCTGGTAGATTATTTTTTCCTGTTTGTTAATTTGTTCCCTCTCCAAAGCTCGGAGAATGGCTCAGGGTGTGTGATGGGCCCTACAACTAGACCAGGGGGTTGAGCAATCACAGAAGCCAGACAGGAACCCAGAGCAGAGTGGGCAGGGGGCAGGTAAATGGCAGAGAGGTACATCCCAAAGAGGGGGGATTTGATTTGTGTGGTAGTTTAGATTCTTGTACATATTTTTGGCCAATTGAGTACCACTTCTCCCTGGTTCTGGAGGCTTGAGTAGACTCTATGCTGCTCAGTCTCTCCCAATGTGACAAACACAACCCGAGTGCCACTGCTTGCTTCACCCTGTGCTCTCCAGTGGATTCAGCCTGAAGTGTGCCTATGCTGGCCAGTACAGTTCTGGCAGCTCCTTGCTGCTTCTGAACTGTCTCTCCCTACCCCTGCTGCTCAGTTGGATTCCTCAACTTTGTCTTTAATGTTCAGGTCTCCTAGATTGTCATATATAATTGATTTACTTGTTTTTTTCAGGTCTTTGTTGTACAACGGACCACAGGAAGGGTCTGACTACTCTACCATCTTGGCCCTACCTCCTCTACAACCAGTACTTCACATACTAGCAGGGTCACCCATGGTAAACAGATTTCAGTGGAGTTTCCAGACTAAGACATACTAGGAAGAAGGATATGGCAATCTACTGCTGAAAAAATTGACCAGTGAAAACCTTATGAATAGAAGGGAAACATTGTCTGACATAGTGACAGAAGATAACACTTAAGGTTGGAATACACACAAAATGCCTCCTGAAAGTAGAGTCGACCTGAATGACATGAATGGAGTAAAGCCTTCAGGACTTTCCTTTGCTGAATGTGACACAACTCAAAATGAGAAGAAACAGCTGCAAACATTCATTAATAATCAAAATGTGGAATGTACAAAATGTGAATCTAGGAAAATTGGAAGACGTCACAAAATTAAATGGAATGCAAAAACATTGATATCCTAGGCATTAGTGAGCTAAAATGGATTTATTAGCCAATATGAATCAGACAATCACATGGTCTAGTATGCCAGGGATGACAAATTGAAGAGAAATGGTGTCACATTCATTGTCTAAAAGACTATTTCAAGATCTATCCTGAAGGATAATGCTGTCAGTGATAGGATAATATCCATATGTCTACAAGAGGACCAGTTAGTATAATTACTGTTCAAATTTAAGCACCAACAATTAATGTCAAAGATGAAGAAATTGAAGAATTTTATCAACCTCTGCAGTCTGAAATTAACCAAACATGAAATCAAGATGCATTGATAATTACTGGTGATTGGAATGTTAAATTTGGAAACAAAGAAGAAGAATCTGTAGTTGAAAAATATAGTCTTGGTGATAGAAGCCATCATAGAGATCACCTGATAGAATTTTGAAGCACCAATGACTTATTCATAGCAAATATCTCTTTTCAATAACATAAATGACTGTACCATTGGATCTCCCAGGATGGAATACACAGGAATCAAATTGACTACATCTGCAGAAAGGGACAATGAAGAAGCTCAATATCATCAGTCAGAAGAAGGCCAGGGGCCAACTGTAGAACAGACCATCAATTGCTCATATGCAAGTTCAAGTTGAATCTGAAGAAAATTAAAACAAGTCCATGAAAGCTAAAATACTATCTTGATTATATCCACCCTGAATTTCATATGGCGGCTCAAGAAGACAAAATAAAGTACTATAATGAAATGTGCACAGACCTGGAGTTAGATAACCAAAAGGTAAGAACACACTTAGCATTTTTCAAGCTGAAAGAATTGAAAAAAACTTCAAGCCTCTAGTTGCAATATTGAAGTATTCTATGGACAAAATATCGAATGATGCAGGAAGCATCAAAAGAAGATGGAAGGAATATACTTACTGTACCAAAAAGAACTGATCAATATTCAACCATTTCAGGAGGCAGCATATGATCAAGAACTGATGATATTGAAGGAAGAAGTCCAAACTTCACTGAAGGCATTGGAGAAAAGCTAGGCTTCAGGAACTGAGTGAATACTAATTGAGAAGTTTCAAGAAACGGAGGCAGCACTGGAGGTGCTCACTCGTCTATGCTAAGAAATTTGGAAGACAGGTACATGGTCAACATACTGGAAGAGATCCATATTTGTGCCCATTCTAAAGAAAGGTGATTCAACTGAATCCAGAAATTATCAAACAATATCATTAATATCACATCCAAGAAAATTTTTTCTGAAGATAATTCAAAAGCAGTTGCATCGGTACATCATCAGGGAAATGCCAGAAATTCAAGTTGGATTCAGAAGAGGACTTGGAACTAAGGATATCATTTGTCTTAGTCATCTAGTGCTACTTTAACAGAAATACTACAAGTGGATGGCTTTAACAAAGATAAATTTATTCTCTCACAGTCTAGTGGGCTACAGGTCCAAATTCAGGTTGTCGTTTCCAGGGGAAGGCTTTCTGGGTTGGCTCTGGAGGAAGATCCTTTTCCTCAATCTTCCCCAGGACTAGCAGCAAGATCCTTTTCCTCAATCTTCCCCTGGACTAGCAGCTTCTCCACGCAGGGATCCTGGGTCCAAAGGACACACTGCTCCTGGAACTGCTTTCTTGGTGGTATGAGGTCCCCAATTCTCTGCTTGCTTCCCTTTCCTTTTATCTCTTGTAAGATAAAAGATGGTGCAGGCCACACCCTAGGGAAACTCCTTTGCATTGGATCAGGGATGTGACCTTAGTAAGTGTGTTATACAATCCCACCCTATTCCTCTTTAACATAAAATTACGATCACAAAATGGAGGGCAGCCACACAATACTGGGAATCATGGCCCAGCCAATTGATACACACATTTTTGGGAGGACACAATTCAATCCATGACATTCCACCCCCAAAAAATCACATTCTTGCAACATGCAAAACATTCATCCAATCATATCATAGCAAAAGTCTTAACTCCAAGTCCAAAATCCAAAAATTCCTCTTCATCTGTGAAATCCAGAATACAAGTTATCTGCTTCCAAAGGTACAATGACAGAACAGGCACAAGCTAGACATTTCCATTACAAATGGGAGAAACTGACGGAGAAGAAGGGATAACAGGCACCAAGCAAGTCAGCAGAACACATTACATTAGCCCTCAAGACTTTGAAAATAATCATCTGTTCTCTAAGACAATTTACACAATGGCCCTGCCCCTCCATTCTCTAGGTATTGCCCACACTCTCCAGATTCTGAGTGGAGGCCTCTGGGCCCTGGGCTTCAGGGACAACTTCCAGGCCCACTGAGACAGCATCTCTGCTCCCCTAGCTTTAGGCTCACAATTATCCTAGTCCATCTGAGTGGTGACTCCACACTTAGAAACACCAGAGGCTATGGCTATACCTTTTGAAACCCCTGAGGTCATGGCCATACCTTTTGAGACTGAGGCAGCTCAGCTTCTTGTGTACCTTGTCTCTTCAGCTTCTGTTTTCTGTACCCTCTCAGCCTTCGGGCCTCATGTTTGCATCTACCCAGCTGGGGCAATTTTTCCAAAGCTCTGTAGCTCCACTGATAAGTGCCTGGAGGCACCCCACTCCACCAAGAAGCCTCCTGCGCACAGGCACTCATCTTTCTCGTTCCATGGGTCGGCTCCATTGCCTTCTCGCGTTGGTCTCCTGATTCTGCTGACGCTGGTTCTCTGCCACTGCCGCTTCTCTGCTGCTGCAGGTTCTCTGCTGCTGCTGATCATCTGCCACTGCCACTCCTCTATCTAGTCACAGTTTCAAAACTGCTTCCAAATTTTAGGTATCTGTTAGAGCAGCATCCCACTCTCTTGGTGCCAAATTCAGTCTTAGTCATCTAGTGCTGCTATAACAAAGATACCACAAGTGGATGGCTTTAAGAAAGAGAAATTTATTCTCTAACAGTCTAGTAGGCTACAGGTCCAAATTCAGGGCCTTCTCTGTCTGTCAGCTCCAGAGGAAGGTCCTTGTCATCAGTCTTCCCTTGGTCTGGGAGCATCTCAGTGTAGGAACCTCAGGTCCAAAGGACGTGCTTTGCTCCTGGCACTGCTTTCTTGGTAGTATGAGGTTCCCATGTGTCTCTGCTCACTTCTCTCTTTTATATCTCAGAAGAGATTGGCTAAAGACACTAATCTTGTATACCTAATCAGTATAACTGCCACTAATCCATCTTATTACATCTTAGTGATAGAGTTTACAACACATAAGGAAATCACATCAGATTACAAAATGGTACACAGTCTACAATACTGGGAATCATGACTCAACCAAGTTGCCAGATATTTTGGGGGGCACAGTTCAATCCATGACATCATTGCTGATGTCAGATGGGTCTTGGCTGAAAGCAGAGAACACCAGAAACACATTTAACTTTGTTTTGTTGACAATGCAAAAGCATTTGACTTTGTAGATCATAACAAATTATGGATAACATTTAGAAAAATGGGAACTCCAGTACACTTATGTGTGCTCATGAGGAATCTGTATATAGACCAAGAGGCAGTCAGTCAAACATAACAAGGGGATACTGCATAGTTTAAATCAGAAAAGGTGTGCATCAGGGTTGTATCCTTTCATCGTACTTGTTGCTGTTGTTAGGTGCCATTGAGTGGGTTCCGACTCATAGCAACGCTATGTACAACAGAATGAAATACTGCCCAGTCCTGCGCCATCCTCACAATTGTTGCTATGCTTGAGCTCATCGTTGCAGCCACTGTGTCAATCCATCTTGCTGAGGGTCTTCATCTTTTTCACTGACACTCTACTTTACCAAGCATGATGTCCTTCTCCAGGGACTAATCCCTCCTGATAACATGTCCAAAGTATGTGAGATGTAATCTTGCCATCCTTGCTTCTAAGGAGCATGCTGGTTATACTTTTTCCTAGATAGATTTGTTCATTCTTTTGGCAGTCCGTGGTATATTTATGATTCTTTGTCAACACCATGATTCAAAGGGATCAATTCTTCTTTAGTCTTCCTTATTCGTTGTCCAGGTTTCACATACATATGAGATGATTGAAAACGCCATGGCTTGGGTCAGGCGCACCTTAGTTTTCAAGATAACATCTTTGCTTTTCAACACTTTAAAGAGGTCTTTTGCAGCAGATTTGCCCAATGCAATGCATCTTTTGATTTTTTGACCATACTTATTCAATCTTATGCTAAACAAATAATCTGAGAAGATGGACATATGAAGAATAACATGGTATCAGGATTGGGGGAAAACTCATTAACAACCTGCGATATGCAGATGACACAACCTTACTTGCTGAAAGTGAAGAGGCCTTGAAGTACTTACTGACTAGGATCAAAGACTACAGCCTTCAGTATGGATCACAGCTCAACATAAAACAAAAATCCTCATAACTGATCCAATGAGCTATATTATGATAAACAGATAAAGAATGAAGTTGTCAAGGATTTCATTTTACTTGGATCCACAATGCTCATAGAAGCAGCAGTCAAGAAATCAAATGACTTATTGCATTGGGCAATTCTGCTGCAAAGGACCTCTATAAAGTGTTAAAAAGCAAAGATGTCACTTTGAGGCCTAAGGTGCTCCTGACCCAAGCCATGGTATTTTCAATCATCTCACGTGCATGGGAAAGCTGAGCAATGAAAAAGGAAGATCAAAGAAGAATTTATGCATTTGAATCGAGGTGTTGGTGTAGAGTATTGAATATGGACTGCCTGAAGAAGGAACAAGTCTGTTTTGGAAGAAGTACAGACAGAATGCTCCTTAGAGGTGAGGATGGGAAGAATTCATCTCATGTACTGTAATTTGGACATGTTTTCAAGTGAGACCAGTCCCTGGCGAAGGGCATCATGCTTGGTAAAATAGAAGGTCAGTGGAAATAAGACCCTCAATGAGATGTTTTGACACAGTGGCTGCAACCATGGGATCAAGCATAGCAATAATTGTGAGGATGGCACAAGACTGGGCAGTGTTTCCTTCTGTTGTGCATAGGGCTGTTGTGAGTTGGAACCGACTTCACGGCACCTAATAACAACAAGAAAAACAGTAATGATGTCACCAATAAAAGAAGATAAAAGTGAGAACCCATACAAAGCTATGTATAAACTTAGAGGTCAGGTAGATGAGAAGAAACCAGCAAAAACTCCGAAAAGAAGGACTCAAAACAGCAGGAGAAAACCAAGTGAGTCATCTGGCTTGTCTATCCAGTACCTCCCAATGAGAAGAGTCATATTCTGAACTATGGGACACCTTCACCTGGGCCATAGTTGAGCAAAACAGCATTGGACTTTGATTCAAAAATAAGCAATTCACATTATTGTGATGTGTAGCTTGGACCATAGAGATGAGCTCCTTCAACAAAGTGGTCTTGGTCAGTACTGAACTGATACAGATATACAGAGAGGAGGTGAGCAATAATGAAAGCGATCCTGAAGAAATCTCCCAAAGAATTATCAAAAATAACTGTTCACTTCTTTGCTACTTTATTAATTCAATAAATATTTGCAAATGATGGAGATATAGTGATGCAAACAAAGGAGGCTTGGAATGTGTCAATGACTGAAAAGATAAATATGGTTCAACTTTAGCTAGCAAGGAGTGGAGAGGAATGAAAGAAAGCTGGAAAAGTATTATCAGATTGTAAAGAGCCTTATAGACTATGGCAATGATTTTGGTCATAACCCAAAGAAAAATTCACCACCTCTGACTTTTTAAAAAATATCTGAATGGCATGATAACATATGTATTATACGATGCTTTCCTCTGAAAGATTTTCTGAGAACGAATTCAAGAAGGATAAATATAAGTACAAGGATGAAAGTTAGGAATCTAGTACAGTAGGTTATGTAAGCAGTAATGATTGGTCTTACCAGCAGTAGAAATATTAGGAAATAGAAGGATTCAAAAACATGTTTATCAGAAGAAATTGATAGAACTAGGCAACTGGTTAAATGAAGAGGATGAGGGAGAAGGATTCAAATACATCATATCGAGAAACAAACACCAGAGCTGAAAATCAAAGTCAAGTTTATCCTTGAGTGAGTTGAATTACTAAAGAAAAGAATTCATTAGTCTCTTTAGGCAGAAATTGAAAAGAACCTACGAGGGTAAAAATAAGATAATAAATCATATAAGAAAAAAGTCTGAGTTTAAGTGTCTTAGTTCTTGAAGCAGTGTTCTCAAAGAAATTTCAGGTGGGCTGTTTAAGGCTCTAAAAGGCTTATGGTTACAGGAAGGGCACATTCTTATGTGCATTTTTAAACTTACCAGTTTTGTTTCACATGCATGCGTACACAGAAACAGTGCTACCTGAAGCAGATCCTGCTCAGAGTGGCTTCTCCTCAATAAAGATACATCAAGGTGTATCTTATTGCAAGCACGCAGGCAAGGACAAGGAGGCATACACCTCGAATCAAGCTCTCTGATAAAAGGGAGGCAGACACCTTTAATACCATCCTTCACAAAGAAGTACATACAAACATCATGGACTACACAGGTTATCGTTGCACCCGTGCACAGTAAGACAAATTGCATTTTTTCATTGGCATGTAGGCTAGTAAACTGGATTTGACTGGCTTGAGCCACTCCCAGAGCTTTGAGGACAATGGACAGGAGTGGGCAGGTTCCTCTTGGTCTGAGCAGCTCCCAAATGAGCCACACCCATCGCCATCAGCTAAGGTTTAGTTTGCTAATCGACAGGAGGAACAGGTAGACAGTTGCTGGCTACATTGGCTAACAACAGCATAATTCCTCTTTTGTATCAGATAGTTCTATAAAATCTTACGAAATAGCATAGGTGCGCATACAGTGAGATTTTGAAAACATGAGTAACTTGTGTCACTGTTTATCCAAAAAAACTATCTGGATTGAACCATTTCTGGGTAAGTTTGTGGAGGACTCTGTCGCTGGCTTTTGAAAATCAACTTGTTACCTGCTGCCTAATTATTTTAAAAAGAAAAAAAAAATTACACCTAACACTACGTACAATTCCACAAATTAGCACAATCTCCTGCTGCAAAAAGCTTGATGGTTTTAAATAACAACACCACAATAACTTCAAATTCCCTCCACAGTATGTCAATGAAGTCAACTAGAAAAAAAGGTACCATTGTATGCAAGCAGTGTCATGTCTATGAGATACAAGACTATAGGGAGAGTAGCCCACAGGTGAAGTCATTGCAAACCCTAAATGCTTCAGCAACATCTGACTTGTGCTTTTGAGAACACTTTATATGAAATATTTTGCCTATTTATTTTCTTGATGTAGTCAGTAAACCAGAAATACCAAACCCGTTACTGTCGATTCCGACTCATAGCGACCCTACAGGATAGAGTAGAACTGCCCCATAGGGTTTCTAAGGAGCAGCTGGTGGATTTGGACTGCCAGCCTTTTGGTTAGCAACTGGACTCTTAACCACTGCGTGGCCAGGGTTCCATGTAGTCAATAGGGGGATTATAAACCTTGCACCAAAACAGAATTCCCTACTTTTATAAAGATATTTTTTTATTGTGCTTTAGTTGAAAGTTTACAGAGCAAATTAGTTTCTCATTAAACAATTAATACACATATTGTTTTGTGACATGGCTTCCAACATAGCAAAATGTCACTCTTTACTTTTCGACGTTGGATTCTCCATTTCCATTCCAACTTTCTTGTCACCTCCTGCCTTCTCACCCTTGCCCCTGGGCTGGTGTGCCCATTTAGTCTTTTATACATGGTTGAACTACATGTGTTATTGTTTGTTTTATAGGCCTGGCTAATGTTTGCCTGAAGGGTAAACCTCAGGAGTAACTTCAGTACTGAGTTATAAAGGTGTCGGAGGGGTCGTACTCTTGGGGTTTTTCCAGTCTCAGTCAGACCAGTAAGTCTGTTTTTTTTTTTTTTTTTTTTGTACATTTCAATTTTGTTCTACATTTTTCTCCAGCTTCTATTGTAATCCCTGTCAGAGCAATCAGTGGTGGTAGCCAGGCACCATCTAGTTGTGCTGGACTCAGTCTGGTGAAGGCTGTGGTACTTGTGGCCCATTAGTCCTTTGGACTAATCTTTCCTTTGTGTCTTTGGTTTTCTTCATTCTCCCTTGCTCCAGACAGATGGGACAGTAGATGTATCTTAGATGGCAGCTCACAAGCTTTTAAGACCCCAGACGCTACTTACCAAAATAGGATGTAGAACATTTTATAAACTATGTTATGCCAACTGACCTAGATGTCCCCCTAGACCATGGCCCCCAGCCCTCAGTCCAATAATTTGGTCCCTCAGGGAGTTTCGATGTGTCTGTGGAGCTTCCATGACCTTGCCTTGGTCAAGTTGTGCTGATTTCCCCAGTATTGTGCACTGTCTAACCCTTCACCAAAGTTACCACTTATCTATTGTCTAACATGTTACCTAATGCTGTCAAGTAGATTCCGACTCATAGCGACCCTATAGGACAGAGTAGAACTTCCCCAAAGTGTTACCAAGGAGCGGCTGGTGGATTCAAACTGCTGACGTTTTGGTTGGCAGCTGAGCTCTTTAACCACTGTGCGACCAGGGCCCAATTGTCTAGTTAGTGTTTTTCCCTCCGTACTCCTCCCCTCCTTTGTAACTATCAAATATCGTTTCTTTCTGTGTGTAAACCTTTTCATGAGTTTTTATAATAGTGATCTCATGCAGTATTTGCTCTTTTGTGATTCACTTGTTTCACTCAACATAATGCCCTCCAGGTTCATCCATGTTGTTAGGTGTTTCGAAAATTAATCATTGTTCTTTATTGTTGCATCATATTCTATTGTGTTTATGTACCCTAGTTTGTTTACCCATTTATCTGTTGATGGGCACTTACGTTGTTTCTATCATTTTGCTATTGTGAATAATGTTACAATGAATGTGGGTGGGCATATATCTATTCATGTGACTGTTCTTATTTGTCTAGAAAATATTCCTAGAAACAGGATGGCTTACTTGTATAGTATTTGTATTTCTAGCTTTTTAAGGAAGCGCCATATTATTTTCCAAAATGGTTGTACCATTTTGCATTCTCACCAGCAGTGCATAGGAGTTCCAATCTCCCTGAAACCTCTCCAATATTTATTATTTTCTGTGTTTTTGATTAGTGCCAGTAATGTTGGTGTAAAATGGTATCTCATTGTAATTTTCATTTGCATTTCTCTAATGGCTTGTGATCACAAACATTTCTTAATGTGTCTGTTAGCCACCTCTCCGTCTTTTTGGTGAAGTGTCTGTTCATATGCTTTGTCCTATTTTAAATGGACTATGTGGTTTTTTTGTTGGATTTAGAGGTGTTGGATTTTCTGATAGATTTTAGAAATTAGAACTTTTTTAGATATGTCATAGTCAAATTTTTCCAGTCTGTAGGTTCTCTTTTTATTCTTTTGGTGAAGTCTTTTGATGAGCGTGTTTATTTTTTAAAAGATCCCAGGTATATAGCTTATCTTCTGGTGTTTGTGTATTGTTAGTTATGGTGTGTATTCCATTTATGCCATGTATCAAGGCCTTTAGCACTGACCCTATTTTTTCTTCTATGATCTTTATAGTTTTGGGTTTTATATTTAGGTCTTTAATCCATTTTGAATTAGTTTTTCTGTATGGTGTGAGGTGTGGGTCCTTTTTCATTTTTTTACAGATGGCCATCCAGTTTTGTCAGCATCATTTGTTTAAACCACTGTCTTTTCCCCATTTAATGAACTTTGGGCCTTTGTCAAAGATCAGGTGACTGTAGGTGGATGGAGTTACACCTCAGTTCTTGATTCTGTTCTACTGGTCAATTTATCTGTTATTGTACCAGTACCAGGCTGTTTTGACTACTATAGCTGTATAGTAGATTCTGAGGTCAGGAAGTGTGAATCCTCCTACTTTATTCCTCTTCTTCAATAGTGCTTTACTTATCCGGGGCCTCTTCCCTTTCCATATAAAGTTAATGGCTATTTTTTCAGACTAGTTAAAGAATGTTGTTGGTATGTGGATCATGATTGCATTATATTTGTAGATCACTTTGGGTAGAATTAACATTTTCACAATGTTAAGTCTCCATATCCACGAGCATGATATGTTTTTCCATTTATGCAGGTCTCTTGGTTTCTTGCAGTAGTGTTTTGTAGTTTTCTTTGAATATGTCTTTTACATCCCTGGTTAGATTTATTCCTAAGTGGATCCCTGGTTGCACAGTGGTTAAGAACTCAGCTATTAACCAAAAGGTTGGCAGTTCGAATACACCAGTTGCTCCTTGGAAACCCTATGGGGCTGTTCTTTTGAGATCACTATGAATTGGAATCAACTCAATGCCAATAGGTTTGATTTTTATGAGTTTTTTCTTTTAGGGACTATTATGAATAGTATTGTTTTCTTGATTTCGTTTTCATCATTATCTTTATTGGTGTATAGGAATCCAACTGATTTTTATGTTTACCTTTTATCCTGCTACTCTGCTAAATCTATTACTTTCAGTAGTTTTTCGTGGAGTCTTTGGGTTCCCTATGTATAGTATCACATTATCCATGAATAGGGATCATTTTATTTCTTCTTTACTGATTTGAATGTCTTTTATTTATTTTTCTTGCCTTATTGCTCTAGCTAGGACTTCCAGCACAATGTTAAATAGGAGTGGTGATAAAGGGCATCCTTGTCTTGTTCCAGTTCTCAAGGGGAATGTTTTCAGCCTCTCTCCATTAAGAATGATGTTGGCCATTTTTTTGCATAGATGCCCTTTACTGTGTTGAGAAATTTCCCTCCTATACCTATTTTATTGAGAATTTTTATCAGGAATGGGTATTGGACTCTATCAAATGCCTTTTCTGCATCAATTGAGGTGATCATGTGATTCTTTCCTTTTGTTTTATTTATGTGGTAGATTACATTGATCAATTTTCTAATGTTGAGGTATCCTTGCATATCTGATATGAACCCCACTTGATTAGGTTTGTTTTTTTTTTTCTTTCTTTTTTTGATATAATGCTGAATTATATTGGCTAGAATTTTGTTGAGAATTTTTGCATCTACGTTCATGAGAGATACTGGCCTGTAATTTTCTTTTTTTGTGGTGTCTTTGCCTGGTTTTGGTGTCAGGATAATGCTGGCTTCATAGAATGAATTTGGAAATATTCCTTCCTCTTGATGTTCTGAAATAGTTTGAGTAGTACTGGTGTGAGCTCTTCTCTGAATGTTTGGTAGAATTCTCCAGAGAAGCCATCTGGGCCAGGACTTTTTTGTTGGGAGTTTTTTTTTTTTATTACCTCTTCAATCTCTTCTCTTGTTATGAGTCTGTACATATTTTCGTCCTCATTTTGCATTAGTTTAGGTAGGTAGTGTGTTTCTAAAAATGTTTCCATTTCCTCTTGGTTTTCAAATTAGTTCAAGCACAATTTTTCATAGTACTCTGTTATGATCCTTTTTATTTCAGGTGAGTCTGTTGTAATGTTCCCCATTTCATTTCCTATTTGGGTTACTTGTGTCCTCTCCTGTTTTTCTTTGGTCAGTTTGGCTAATGGTTTGTCAATTTTGTTGATACTTTCAAAGAACCAGTGTTGATTCTTTTCATTTTTTTTTCTATTCTCTATTTCATTTATTTTTGTTCTGATCTTTACTGTTTCCTTCTGGAGGCTGTGGGCTTCTTTTGCTGTTCTCTTTCTGTTTTTTTGAGTTGTAAAGCTAACATTTAGATTTTATCACTTTCTTCTTTTTTGATGTGTGCATCTGTTGTTATAAATTGGCCTCTGTATAAAAGGGGAGGGGGAGACAACATGGTGCTACAGACAGAAGCACCATACTGTCCCTCTACAACAAAGACCCCCAAAACTAAGTAAAACAGATACAAACATCAATCCTGGAATCATAAGCATCAAATTCTAGAAATTTTTGATTCTATCTTTGATTTCTTTTATTATCCACTGTTTTTTAAGTAAGGTGTTGTTCATTTGCCATGTTTTGATTTTTTTCCTTGGTCTTCCTGTTATTAATTTCTACTTTTATGATGTTGTGATCAAAGATGATGCTTTGTATTATCTCAGTGTTTTGGATTTTGTTGAGGATTGTTTTGTGGACTTAAATGTGGTCTATTCTGGAGAATGTTCCATGTGCACTGGAAAAAATGTATACTTCTGTTGGGTGGAGTGTTCTATATAAGTCTATGAGGACAAGTTGGTTGATTGTGACCTTTAGATCTTCTGCATCTTTGAGTTACATTCTAGATGTTCTGTCCTTTACCAAGAGTGGTTTGTTGAGTTCTCCCACTGTCAGTTTCTCTGCTTAGAGCCATTAGAGTTTGTTTTATGTATTTTGTAGCCCGGTCATTGGGAGTGTTCATATTTAGTATGGTTATGTCCTCATAGTGGATTGTCCTTTTAATCATTATATAATGTCCCTCCTTGTCTTTTATGATGGATTTTGTTTTAAAGTCTATTTTGTCTGAGATTAGTATTGCCCCCTCCTGATCTTTTTTAGTTGCTGTTTGCTTGATATATTTTTTCCATCTTTTATTTTTAATATATTTATGTCTATTTCTAAGGTGTGTCTCTTGTAGATGGCATATTGATGGGTCATTTTTTTTTTTTAATCCATTCTGTCACTTGATCTCTTTATGGCTGCATTTAAGCCATTTATGTTCGCTGTGATTGTAGGTAAATATGAGTTTATGTCTGTCACTTTGTAGCAGTTTTTTTGTGGTGCTGACATTTTCTTTGTTCCTCTTATTCTCCTATGTTGAGTTCCTTTTGTTTGTGGATTTTCTTTTCATTTCTTTTGTTTTTGTAGATTTTGTTTTCACTGAGACTTTATGTTTTTATTCTTTATTTTCATGAGTAGGTTTGTTAACTTTCTTTGTGGTTAGCTTCAATTTTTTCCTTCTCTTCGTAAGTTTGAATCAGTTCTTTATTACTTGATATCACCTTGACTTTCTGTCTATTAGAAAGTTCTATACCTACACCAAGTATTACTCTGTTCTGACATTGCTGTCATTAACAGATTTATGTATCTGGTTGGCGTATAGTAAATCTTTTAATTTTGCTTTATCCTTGAGAGTACATTACATAGTTCAGTATCTGGCTGATGCTGTCCTGTGTCCTACATTCAGGTTGTTGTCTGATGTTGTTTGTTCTCTAATCACAGAACTCCCTTTAATAGTTCTTGTAAGTTTGGTTTGGTTTTTACATATTCCCTTAATTTCTTTTTATCTGGAAATGTCCTACTTTCCCCATCATATTTGAGTGGGAGTTTTGCAGGATATATTTTTCTTGGTTGAGAATTTTTTCCTTCAAGATTTTATATATGTCATCCCATTTCCTTCTTGCCTGCATGGTTTCTTCCAAAAAATCAGAGCTTAGTCTTATTGTTTCCCCTCTGTACGTGGCTTTTTGTTTTTTCTCAAGCTTCTCTCAGGTTTCATTATTTGTCTTTGGTTTTTGTGAGTGTGATTATGATGGGTCTTGGTGACTTTCTTTTGGGATCTATCCTATATGGGGTTCCTTGAGATTCTTGGATAGTCAGATTTTCATCTTTCATGATATTAGGGAAGTTTTCTGTAAGTAAATCTTCAATGATAGTCTGTGAGTTTTCCCTTTTCTCCTCCAGTTCTGGAACTCTGATCACAGGCAAATTTTTGCTCTTGATTTTATTCCATGTAGTTCTTAGGTTTTCTTCATTCTTTTCTTTCATTTTTTCTAGAACAAAGTATTATCCAAGGATTTGTCTTCAATTTTGCTAACCTTATCTTCCATTGTTTCAAATTTGGTCCTGAAACCTTCTATTGCATTGCCCACTTCTGAAATCTTGCTGTTTATTTTTTGTATTTCTTATTGCTGTTTTTGTGTGATTTCTAATTGTTTACTTATTTTGACATTTTGTTCCTGTATTATTTTCCTAAATTCTTCAATTGATTTGTGAGTATTTTCCCTGATTTTGTGTGTATTTTCCATGATTTTGTCTACTTTTTCCTTAGTTTTGTCTGTATTTTCCTTCATCTCTTCCCTAATCTCTTGGAGAACCCTGAATATTAGACTTTTGAATTCCCTATCAGGTAGTTCCAGTGCCTTTTATTCTACCAGAAGGTAATCAGTGTTTTATTTTGGTCATTTACAGGATCCAGCCTGTCCTTTTTTAAATTTTATTTATGTTTTGATATTGTCTGCTGTCTGAGACATTAAGGGATTGTTTTCTTCATTGACTGATTGTAGGTTTGTTTGTTTCATCCTGCTTTTTTTTTTTATTTGGTTATATCTGGGTGGGTGGCCTTGGTGTGTTTTGTCTGTGGGCACCGTAGTTCTCACCACCTTGTCTAGGTGGGCAGGGCAAGTCACTCAGCTATGGTGCAGCAGGACGGGTCCAGTGTGGGGGAGAGATGTAGGGATGGTTTCTTCGCAGCACTTACTGGGGCTGGCAGAGTAAGTCCAAGGGTGTGCACTGGTGCCACTCAAGGGCAGGACCAGGGGCTGGCATGGGGCAGGGGTCTGGGGTCTAGATATGCTGTTTGGGGGCATGGCACTCAGCACACGAAGTAGAGAGACAGGAAGGAAGGGAGAGAATATGACATGCAGAGAGGTTCCTCTGTCTCCTGTTGACACCTCCATGAAGTTGCTTTCCCATACTCCCTGCTCAGGTTCATTGGTGACTGTGCTCCAAGATGGTGAAACTATGCTCTATTAGCTGTCAGGGGACCTCTACGCCGTAGCTTTCCTTGTTCTCTGTTCTCTGTCAGTTTCTTCCTCCATTTGGTGCTTGATCTAGTTCTTTATCCTTTTATTTGATGCTTATGACTGCAGGATTGATGTTAGTATCTGTTTTACTTAGTTTTGGGGGTCTTTGTTGTAGAGGGACAGTATGGTGCTTCTGTCTATAGCACCATGTTGTTTCCCTCTCCCCTTTTATACAGATTTGTAACAAAGGGAAAGAACCTCAAAAGTTTGCTCTGCTTTGCAGACCAGTTCTGATTTTGCTGAAATGGTAGCAGACATTTTTCCATTAGCAACCATGATGTCTTTTTCTAGCAATTGGTCTTTCCTGATGACTTTTCCAAAGTTAGTGAGCTGAAGTCTCCTCATCCTTGCTTCTAAGGAGCATTCTGGTTGTATGTCTTCTGACTTATTTCTTCATTCCCTGGGAGTCCATGGTATATTCAATATTCTTTGTCTGCACCACAAAGTCAATGGTAGAAAGCTTCCATATAGTACAGTGAAACCTGTGAGAATTGAAACTCGATGAGACTATCTTGCTTTACCAGGTCTCCCAAGTTTACTGTCTTCAGTGGGGTGCAATCTTACAACTTTTTTGTTGCTCATTTTAGTGACAATTTTCCTCCTGTAACAAGTTTCAGCCTTACACTGGTTCTCGCTTTCACAGGTTTTACTTTATGTTGATTCACCATTAATTTTAATGCTGAAGAGTAACTTCTTTGGGATATGACATTTCATACTTTGAATGCTATCCATATTCTATTTCTCCCACACCCCCTCGCCAAATGACTTAGCCTTCTTTCTCTTTACAATCCTACTTAAATGTTACTTTTTCATAGAAGCTTTCCTAACTCACACCATTCAGGAGCAGTGCTACTGTTATATGATTTCATAGTTTCCTATACTTACAATGGAGCTATTAGCAAAGTTTGAATTTTACAATTATTTGTAAGAAGAATATCTGTTTTGTTCCTGGTAAACTTCAGGTGCTTAGCAAAGTGTCTGAAATATCTGTGGTAGTTATTGATTGTATTAATAAATTAATAGTTTTTCATCATCAATAGAAAGACATCTTGTTGAAGATTTAGGTTATTGTTGGGTTAGTTTGATTTTATTTCCTTCTCATAACATTCTTGCTGTAATGAAAATAAAATATTTGCATAGAATTTACCATGATGGATTTTTTTTTTTTTAACATTTATGGTAAAGTAAAGTATATTTTTAGTAATTTTTCTTCTTGGAAAATATGTTTTGATGAGTAGTTCAAAGATGGCTTAAGAGACAGACAAATGGTTCAGATAGCAGTATATCTGCCATATGATATTATTGACTTAAACTGTCAACAAGTAAAAGCACATATCAAAATTTGTACCAATATTTGCTTGAAAATGTTGCATAAAATTTTACTTTTTACTAGCATTCTAAAAAACTGCAATTATTTGCCTCTTATAAATATTTTTAAAAAACTGCCCCTATTTTTATTCATATATGTATACGTGTTTATTGCCCTCAATTTTTACATCACTAAGTCAGAACTTAAATTTCTGAAATGAAACTAATATTGAGTAAGCTCTACTCAATTTCTCCATTTTCTCCTTAAAGTGATAAGTTTGATGAAACAGCATCATGCCTACTAATCAATGAAACAGTAGGAAAATTTTGCTCATTTTCTTAGTGATAATTGTTTATATTGAAAAAAATCAAAGGTTTACACATAGTAGAAAACACACTGTTTGATGGTTATGAGGGTGGGGAGGGTGAGGAAGGGGAAATCACTAGATAGTAGACAAGTGTCAATTCTGGTGAAGGGAAATGAAGTCCCAAAAAATACATTGTGGATCACAAAGCAAAATTTGAATGAACATTTAAAATAAAACCAGAAATTACATTCTCAAGAAGCTTTTGTGATACTGTTTCCTACCCCTCTACTACTGGCAATATATCAGTTTAAAAAAAAAAAAATTTGAAGCATATTCTGTCATGCTGTGTCTAAACTGTGCTGGACCACCGGCAAGAAAACTAGATTCCATTCCTTTTCTTTAACTAAATAATACCTTAGAATTCTCTTTCACAATGCTTTTCTGGGTATTTGAAATTATTTACTTGAAATTTTCTGTATTATTAGTATTTCTCTGCCTCGCTAGAGGATAATCTTTAAGAGTTTAAGAATTACTCTAGCAAAGTGCCTGTCTCAAGATAGATGTTTTATATATATTTGTGTTGAATGCTGCTTGACAATGATTGACTTGGCCTAAATACTTTTGTTGTTTTCATTTCTAATGTGGAAATTGCATTGCCCTGTGGTAATGTTATAAGAAACAAATGGGGGAGGCAGCTTTTCAGAGTGTTATGGATTGAATTGTGTCCTCTCAAAATATGTGTTATAAATCCTAGCCCTTATACCATTTAGAATCAGTTTTGAGATCTAAAAGGAGCAGATTAGACAGAGAAGCAAACAAGTAAGAATGGGAAAAAGACAGATGCCACGTGGAGATCTCCGAGGAACACTGAGAAGAAAGAATTTTCCCAGAGAGCAGAGAGAGGTTTCCCCGATAGCCAGCACCCTGAGTCCGGACTTCTAATCTCCTAAAGTATGAGAAAATAAACTTCTGTTCATTAAAGCCATCCACGTGTGATATTTCTTTTAGAGCAACACTAAGAAACTAAGATCCAGAGTACTTAATGATCTCCAGAAATATGAACTATTTATTTATCTTAGAAAATATCATTTTTAATTGAGACAGGGTAAATCATTTTTAATTGAGACAGGGTAAATCATTTTTATATCTGTTTTTCTAAGTCTAGTGTAATGCCTTCAAGGGCAGAGATTATAGATTTTTTAAATTTTATAAGTAAAATTTTGCACTTTTGAGGTGCATAAATCTTCTTGGAATGACTATATATTGATAGCCATCAATCTTGTTGAGTTGTTTTCTTTTTTAAATGGCTTATCTAGCTTTTTCTCCTCTCTATCTTCAAAGCTACCTCATATCTAATTTCACTGTAATAATTTCCAGGTAATCTTCCATCTCTTGTCTCTTTGACTTTGCTAAGTAAACCTGTAGTGAATTAACCTAACATGGTTTTAAGTTTTCTTCTTAGTTTACATAATGTAGCTACACAACATCTTTAACCTTACTATAAGTTTATAGACTCTATCCATATTTTTTTTAACTGTCTATAAAGCCTTACTTATTAAAAAAAAACACCTTCCGGGATGTTGCAACATTTATCTGTATTTCAAGGTCTAGCTAGAGCTCCAAATCCCAAAATCCTCCAGTTTCTTTTTGTATGATTATTTTAACACTTTCTGAACTCCATGTATATCACTAGGTAAATTTCATGTGAAAACTGGACAATGAAAAATGTAGACAGGGGAAGAATTGGTACATTTGAATTGTAGTATTGAGGAATAATATTGACTATACCATGGACTGCCAGAGAACGATCAAATCAGTCTCAGAAAAAAATGCAATACAACCAGAACATTCTTTAGAAGTGTGGATGGTGAGACTTTAACTTGCTTAATTTGGACACATCTTCAGGAAACACCAATCACTAGAAAAGGGTGACAAAGTAGAGGGTCAGTGAGAACTAGGGAAACCCTCAATGAGATGGATTAACAAGACACCCACAAGAACAGACTCAGATATTCCAATAAACATGAAGATGGCACAGGATCAGGCAATGCTTCAGTCTGATATATGTAAAGTTACCATGAGTCAGATTCCACTCAGTGACAACTAACAACAACAATAAAGTACTCCGATTAGTTTAATTAAAATTTGTTATTACCATGTAAGTAAAATTTAAAGAATCACTAAAAATAAGTGTTTTTAAAAATTTGATTTATATTTACCACTTCAAATTATCAAATAAAACGAATCCCTGTACTTAGTAGCCTGGGTTGCTATAAAGTACAAAAATAACTGGAGTTTCACAAAATATCTTTTCATTTTGAAACTAGTTATATGATTATGAGTAATGGATTCACACTGCATGGTATTGGGAAGGTACTGGAAAATATAAAAAAGAAAGTTTCAATCCTACATCATACCATCAAGCAAAAATATATAATTTTAATAATTTTGAATATTTATATTAGGTTTGTTTATTGTGTGTGTGTAATCAGAGTTTTTTTATACCCTATTTTTATATTTTAGAAAAGTGATACTATTTGCTTAGCATTATATAATAAACATTTTCCAATTTTATGAAGTAACTTTTACAGAGTTTATACTAACTATTACACTAACTACATATTGTTCCATCTCTTATGCAGCTAAAAAAATTTACCAATTTAAGGTACAACTAGAGCCATATTATTCCACTTAATCACATTGACCTCATTCTGACATTGTCAGGAAAGCCATTATTTCTTTCTTGAGACTACCCTTGTCTGAAATCCCTTAAGAACCTCAAGCAAGGCTTATTCAGTACAAAATATTCTGTAATGTTTGCAAATATCAGGGAGATGACCACAAAGTCAGTCTCTGTATTGTTTTAGTCACTGTAACATGGAGTTGCTAATGGACATTGATTGCATACAGTTCAGTGGATGCCTGTCCAGTGTTGCAACTATTCTCTGTCTGGTTGAGGTCCCTGGTCAGACTGAAGACTGCTCCACCCTTTAGTCTAATGGGTATCTTTCCTTCATGATCTCATACACACACATTTTTTTTGAAAAAGATTTTGTGTTAGAGAAACTGGGTAGAGACTCAGTCTCAATCAAAAGCTTCACAAAGAAACAACATTTTCTAATGCACATTTTGATTCTTGTGTTGCACCTGGATTGCCAAGTCATTGTCTTCTTTCCCATGTATTGTGATTTCCTACATACTATTATTCTTGGCAGGGCAACTTTTTTTCACTCAACAAAGACACATGGGCAGATTTTTCTACTTCAAGATTCCAAGAGAAATATCTCTTTCTACTAAGAAGTATCCAGAGTTTTCTATACTAATTGGATCACTTCCTCATTCATTGCCTTATTCAACAATTATTTATTGAGTGACTTGTTGTTAGGTGCCCTTGAGTCAGTTTCAACTCATAGTGACCCTATATACAACAGAATGAAATTTTGTCCAGTCCTGTACCATCCTCATAATTTTTATGTTTGAGTCCATTATTGCAGCCACTGTATCAATCCATCTCATAAAGGGTCTTCCTTTTTTTCATTGACCCTCTACTTTACCAAGCATAATTCTCCAGTTACTGGTCCCTCCTGATAAAGTGTCTAAAGTATGTAAGACTAAGTTTTACCATCTTTGCTTCTCAAGAGCATTCAGGCTGTATTTCTTCCAAGACAGATTTGTTCATTTTTCTAATAGTTCATGGTATATTTCAGTATTTTTCACCAACTCCATAATTAAAATGTGCCAAGTACTGTTGTACTCTTTGGAGACACAGCAGTTCGAACAAGACAAAGTCCCCTGATCTCATGGAGCTTACATTTTAGTGGTGGAAGCCAGAATATAAACAAATAGACAAAGGGAAAAAATCAGGAAATGTTAGAGAGTAAAATGTCCTTTGGAGGACACTAAAAACTCAGGATCAAAGTACTTGTGTATTCTAGGAAAGGAAAGAAAGTTAGAGTTACTGAGGCTGCTGGGTTTACCACTCTAAAAGGAGTAGAGTTGCTGGATATGTGGACAGAGAGGTACACCTGTGATAGAATGTGTAGGACCTTGCAGGCCAAATAGTGAGTTTAATTTTGTTAGATATAATGACATGACACTCAAGGGTAAGAGAGTAGGTGTTATTGTTTTATTTATTTATTAATTTTTAAAATCATCTTGGTTGCATTGTGCAGAATGAATTGTGAGGTCTGTGTGTATTGTCGCTGTTTATTTTGTTGAAAAAAGTTATTTACAATGCGTAAGTCTTGCAAAATTCTATCATAGGATCTCCGGTATCTTTTCTATCACCAAGGCAGGCTATGTTTTCCAACTACTGATCCTTCTTTATTTCCAGCTTTCATATTCCAATCACCAGTAATTATCAATGCATCTTGATTGCATGTTTAATCAATTTCAGTCTGCAAAAGTTGGTAAAACTCTTCAATTTCTTCATTTTTGCCGTTAGTGTTTGGTACCTAAAAACATTTGAATAACAGCTGTATTAGCTGGTATTCCTTGTAGACATATGGATATTGTACTATCACTAACAGCATTGTACTTCAGGATAGATCTTGAAATGTTCTTTTTGACAATAAATGTGACACCATTTCCCTACAGTTTGTCGTTCCCGGCAGAGTAGATCATGTGATTGTCCAATTCAAAATGGCCATTACCAGTCCATTTCAACACACTAATGCCTAAGATATCGATCTTTATGCATTCCGTTTCATTTTTGATGACTTCCAATTTTCCTGGATTCATGCTTCATACATTCCACACTCCTATTATTAATAGATGTTTGCAGCTTTTTCTTCTCATTTTGAGTTGTGCCACATCAGCAAATGAAGGTCCCGAAAGCTTGACTCCATCCATGTCATTAAGGTTGACTCTACTTTGAGGCGGCAGCTCTTTCCTAGTCATATTTTGAGTGGCTTCCAACCTGAGGGACTCCTCTTCCAGAACAATATCAGACAATGTTATGCTGCTATTTATAAGGTTTTCACTGGCCAGTTTTTTTAGAAGTAGATAGCCAGGCCCTTCTTCCTTGTCTGTGTTAGTCTGGAAGCTCCACTGAAACCTGTCCACCATGAAGGATCCAGCTGGTATTTGAAATACTGGTAGCATAGCTTCCAGAATCACAGCAACACACAAGCCACCACAGTATGACAAACTGACAGATGAGTGCTGGTCATTTCTTATAGGAGATCTTAAGTAGAATGTCAAAATGAGTTAATTTGGGAATGCACACTCTCACATGCTTACAACCTCACATGATAACATTTGTAGATCTTTGAATCTGCCTCTATGAGAAACTCATTAGAATTCCAAAAATTGACCAGTTAACAACTTCATTAAAAATGCAGGATATTTGGGGCATAGTTCACTTATATTCTCTTTATTCTTTCTCCAGATATCTTCTGGTTTAGATTACTCCTCTAAGCTAATTGAAAGAAGTATTAGTAAAACAAACCATTATTAAAGAATATACTGGAAAAATGCACTTTGACAGTCCTTTTGAAAATTAAGACTTGTTTGCTTTTCAAACAAAGGAAACAATTTTCAGTGACTGGGAAATAATGAAAATATGGCCATAATTAGTAAAAAGGTGTAACTAGAGATATAAACAGATATGTGTTATGTATCACTGCACTGTGACAGAATGTGTAAATTAACAAATGTATCTGTATTAGGCTGAGTTCTTTACAGAAGAGAAACCAGTGAAGATTTTATATATATATTTGTATATATATATTTATAGAGAGAGAGAGAATGACTGAGACAGACAGAGAGAGGTTTATATCAGGGAAATAACATTGATATAAGAGGTTATAGAGGCTGGAAGGTCCCAAGTCCATGTGCCAAGCTGGAGGCTTCTCTGAACTCAAGTAGCTGCATAAGCTGCTGAACCCAGTATCGGCGGGTAAGCTGGCAGACCACTGGTCACAGGCTTCAGAGGCTGACAAATTCCACAACTGGTAGGTAACCTGCTAGTTCAAGTCCCAAGAACTGGGGATCAGATGAACAGGAGCTAGATGCAGGATCCAGAGCCAGCAAAAGCCAGTCAGCTTTACCAGAAAGTTCACATATATTGGTTTCAGGCCATAGCCCCAAGGAAATTACCTTTCAATTGATTGTCTGCTCACAGCAGATCTCATAATGGAGTTGATTACATTATATCCGATCTCATTATAGAGGTGATTATATCATTACATAGCTGCTAAACGAAATCATAACTGCCAAACCAATGAGAATCAAGGACCAGTCAAGTTAACATGCAACCTTAACCATCACTGTCCACCCCTTGTCAACGTGACACCCGTGCACATCTCCTTAAACCATACACAGTCTCTAAATAAAAACTATTATAAAGTCATACTTGCACCTAACAAGATACAATGAATGTGCATACAACCAAAAAAGCACTAGCTCTATTTACATCTTATAGTTTATAAGTGAAGAAAACAAAAATATTTGATGCACACATATAAGTGAGAAATACTCATAACAATTACAGTCCTCACTTCTGCATCTGGTCACGTGGTCATAGCTGGTATTTAGTACTACCTTCTTCCACCACCCATTCCATATTCCCTTTGCCTTCAGCAAGCGCCTCAACTGGTCATGGTTCTTTGCTGGTGGGGTGACCCAAATCTTCATTCCTGAAGGTCCTGGGCCATTAGTAGTTAAGTCAGAATTGGGTAGCTGTAGTTTTCCACTGACTTTAATTAGAGGGTACTGTAGTACTAAGAGACATCCTAAGGGACTGTAGTGCTGCCACTGTCCATTTTTGAGTGGTGCCTGCATACCACACAAAACTCTCGGTAAAGTAGGTATGGGTTTTCTCGTTCTCAGTCAACTGATCACAAGGAACTCCTCATGAGGCCATAGGTTCAGACTGGGAGAGAGCAGATAATGTGACAGGAGTGGAGATCATGAGCATTTGGACCACTTCCTAATGCCATTTACTTTTTCATTTAGGTCCTACTTGGGTCTGATTGGTGACTGTATACAATTTCAATTTAATGATGTAGTGCCACTGTTTATGTCTGACTTCATGACTCTGTGGGTCAGACAACACCCAGTTCATCATGAGTAGCACAAGCTGCATAGGTATCCCATGGTTAAGTATTAAGTCCCTACTAAGGTCCAGTAACAAGCCAAAAGCTGTTTCTCAAAAGGAGAGTAGTTATCTGCTGAGGATGACAGGGCTTTGCTCCAAAATCTTAAGGGTCTATGCTGTTCACCAATAGGGACCTGCCAAAGACTCCAAACAGCATCACTATCTGCCACTGACACTTTAAGCTTCATTGGTTTAGCTGGAGCATATGGCCCAAGTGGCAGAGCTGCTTGCACAGCAGTATGAAAATGTTGCAGAGTGTTCTCTTGGTCTGGGCCCAATCAAAACTAGCAGCTTTTTGAGTCATTTGATAAATAGGCTGGAGTAGCACACCCAAATGAGGGATAAGTCTCCTCCAAAATCCAAAGAGGCCCACCAGTTATTGTGCCTCCTTTTTATTGTGGGAGGGGCCAGATGCAATAACTTATCCTTCACATTAGAAGGAATATCTCTTCCATTGAGTTGGAAGGCACTTGAATTTTTTTCGGATTAATTTACCCCATCCAGCATGCAAATGTTTTACCAATAATTCCAGATTCTTTGACACTTCTTCATTACTAGTTCTAATAAGTATACTGTCTCCAATGTAATGAACCAGTCTGAAATCTTGTGGGAGGGAAAGGCAATCAAGTTCCCTGAGGACTAAATTATGAGGTCGGACTGAAGAGTTGATACACTATGAGGTAGGACATTAAAGGTGTATTGCTGGCTTTGCCAGGTGAAGATAAACTGCTTCTGGTGGTTCTTAGAAACAGGTATAGAGAAAAAGTCATTAGCTAGATCAACGTCTGCATACAAGTTACCAGGAGATGTATTAATTTGCTTAAACAATGAAACCACATCTGGAACAGCAGCTGCAGTTGGAGTCACCATCTGGTTAAGTTTTCAATAATCCACTATTCTCCAAGATTCATCTGTTTTTTGCACAAGCGCGATTGGTGAGTTGAATGGGAATGTGGTGGGAATCACCACTGCTGCATCCTTCAAGTCTTTGATGGTGGCACTAATTTCTGCAATGCCTCCAGAAATGCAGTATTGCTTTTTGTTTACTATTGTCCTAGATAGGGGCAGCTCTAATGGCTATCATTTGGCTTTTCCTACCATAATAGACCTTACTTCACTTGTCAGGGATCCAATGTGGGGATTCTGCCAGTTGCTGAGTATATCTATTTCTATTATGCCTTCTGGAACTGGGAAAATTACTACAGTATGAGTTTGAGGATCCACTGGACACACTGTGTGCCAAAACTGAGCTAAGACTCCATTAATAACCTGAACTCCACATGTCCCCACTTTGACTGGAGGGCCACAGTGACACTTTGCATCTCCTTGAATTAGTGTCAGTTCAGAGCCTTTATGCAGTCATCCCTGAAAAGTCTTATTATTTCCTTTTCCCCAATGAACAGTTCCTCTCTTAAAGGCTGTAGATCCCTTTGGGGAAGGCTCCAGAAAGAATAACAGTATAAATGTTTGGCAGTATAGTGGGGTCCTTCCTCAAGAGGACCTGGCCTCCCCTTCATTCTAGGGGCTGTGGATCTGTAAACTGGATCAAGTCTGGGATTTGATTGAGGGGTCCATGACTCTCTATTCTGGTACTCCAAGTTAGACTGCCATTCATCTGACCTAGAATTCTTCCGCTTGTATAGATCAAGTAAATATTTAGTAGATTTCCAATCTATTTCACTCCTAAGGACACCATGACTAAGCAGCCAACACCATAAATCCATAGGAGTCAGATTTTTCTGATTACTGCTTTGACTCCACTGTCCATTACAGTAACCATACTACCTCGTCTTTGTTGATTGAATGCCACCACTCTACCTCTACCACCATGGGATCCAATCTGCTCCATTGTAGTTAGGTTTCTTAATTCAGTTAGGGTAATTCCCACTGTCAAATCTGAGTTACATAAAATAGCAATTACAGAAGTCTTCAAGGATGCTGGGGTCCCTTCACAAATCTGTTCCTCACCATTGTGGTAAAAAGTGTGTCCTCTGGGTACTCCATTTGTGGGTCTGTGGGTCTAACCTGATAAATCCCCTCTAACATGCCAATTTCAGTAAGCCTTTGGATTGATTCTTCTACAGTATCCTAAGGCAGGTCTGGTACTTCAACTTTATTTAGTGTAGGCCACCACATAATCCATGGTTCAGCAAACCAATCAAATAAAGTATTAGATCCTTTCCTAACCTCTTGAGCTGAAACATTGAATAAAGAATCTGTGCTTAGTGGGCCAATATCAATAAACTCAGACTGATTCAACTTTGATGTTACTTGCACCTTTATCTCACTCCTTTAATAGCTGTTCTCACACATATTCCCCGTATTTCTGTTTGTTCATATTAGAAAATTCAAGCAGTTCTTCTGAAGTGCAGCGTACTTCCTCTTGTGTCATACTTTGTACTTCAGCTTTTGGTGCTAACTGGCACTTAAGTCTAATTATTGGTCTAGAAGCAAAAACGGGTGGTGGGAGGTGTTTGAGATCATTCAGCAATGTCTTGTAAGGCATCTGCCTTAGGCAATTCCCCAGGAAGTGACTCAGATGCCTCCCTATGGGATGACTCAGACACAGGCTCTTCAGACACAACTGGGATAATCTCATCAGATGGGGGTGGTGTGGTTAATGGTTTTGCTGTGGAGGGTGTCTTAGCAGCCAAAGACGGAGTAATCTCTTCAAAAGGGAGTGAGAAGACTGATTCTGTTGGCAGAAGTGATTCAACAGAATTTAGGAGCTCATTGTCCCCAGCTTCCTGATTATCTGCCCATATGTCCCCATCTCAAGCATTCAGGATCCCATTCTTCCCAACCAATGCCCTCACTTGATTTCAGACACTATTCAAGTTTTGGAATTCAATAGGTGTTGTCATTCAACAACTCTTAAAATAAGCTCTGTTACTACAAGTAAGGCTTTCTTTCAAGGCTCAAGAGGAAACTTTTAGGTATTTATGAAGCTCTTGAGCTTTGACTCTGAAGCCCTGGGCTCATCTCTTTCTTTGTCTAGTGAAAGTAGGATCAATCAACCAGCTTCCTTATACTTCTCATTCTGACAAAATTGTAGAAAGGTATCAAACATGTGATCACGCAGAGCCTTGCCTCTCACCAATACTTGATCTACAGGTGGTAATATTTTGTGTATGTCTATTGCCACATCATGCCATTGATTAGCAGTGCACTCTTTACTTCTGGAAGCAGAGTCATCAACATCTTTAAGACTAACTAGACTTGAGAACCTATTTAGATACTCATCGTCACAGTTTTTTTTTTTTTTTCCTCTAGAACACTTACTGTACCAAATGTCTTAGGTTGGTTTCTCTAGAGTAGTAAAACTACTGAAGTATATGTATACACATATATGAGCCCTGGTGGCATGGTGGTTAATAACTCAGCTGGTAACCAAAAGGTCAGCTGTTCAAATCCACCAGCAGCTTCCTGGAAACCCTATGGGACAGTTCTATTCTTTCCTGTGGGGTTGCTATGAGTCAGAACTGACCGACAGCACGTAACAACAACAAATATATATATACATATATATATAGAGAGAGAGGGAGACAGAGAGAGAGAGACTTATATCAAGGAAATAGCTCACACAGTTATAGAGTCTGGAAACTGCTAAGTCCATGGGCCAGGCTGGAGGCTTCTCCTGATTCATGTAGTTGCAGGGGCTGATGAATCCAAGATCGGCAGGTAACTGACTCACAGCCTGAGGAGGCTGACAAATCCCACGACCAGTAGATAAGCTGCTATCTCAAGTCCCAAGGACTAGAGGTCAGATGAATAGGAGCCAAATGGAGAATCCAGAGCAAGCAAACATCTGTGAGCTTTGCCAGAAAGTCCACATATATTGGTTGTTGGCCACACCCCCAAGGAAACTCCTTTTCAACTGATTGGCTGCTCATAGCATATCTCATCTTGGAGGTGATTGTATCAGATTTAATTATGGAGGTGATTACATCATTACGTAGCTGCCAAACTACATCATAACCGCCAAACTACTGAGAATCATGGCCCAGCCAAGTTGATACACAACATTAACCAATACCTAATCAGGATTAACTTGACATGAAGAATACCAGACTTTGAAAGTATTTTAAGGTAGTCTTCAGAATCCCATTTGTACCAGATAAAGTATTTCTTAGAATTACACATTTGTAGAGAGAATGTAATTGGTTATAACCATATGTTTTCTTTATTTTATTTTTTAATTTTTTTGTGCTTTAGGTGAAAGTTTACAGTACAAATTAATTTCTCATTCAAAAATTTATACTCAAATTGTTCTGTGATAGTGTTCACAATCCCTGTATTGTGACAGCACACCTCCTTTCCACCCGGGTTCCATTCATCCAGTTTTCCTGTTTCTTCCTGCTTTCTCATCTTGCTTTTGGGCAAGTATTACCCATTTAGTCTCATATATTTTATTGAACTAAGAAACACGTTCACCATCTGTGTTATTCTTTGTTTCATATGCCTGTTTAATCTTTGTCTGAAAAGTGAGCTTCAGAAGTGGCTTCAGTTCTGAGTTATCAGAATGTCCAGGGGTCATAGTCTCAGTGGTTCCTCCAGTTTCTATCAGATCAGTAAGTCTGGACTGTTTTTGTGAATTTGAATTTTTTTTTTTTTTATTGTACTTCAGGTGAAGGCTTACAGAACAAATAGTTTCTCATGAAACAGTAGTACACATATTGTTTTATGACATTTGTTAACAACCCCACAAAATGTCAACCCTCTAACTTCTAAACCTTTTTTTTTTTTTTGGTGAAAATACACATAGCCAAAGATATGCCATTTCAAAAATTTCTACATGCACAATTCAGTGACATTGACTACACTCTTCCAATTGTGCTGTTATTCTCACTTAAGATGAAGGCTTACAGAACAAAATAGTTTCTCATTTAGTAGTTACTACACATGTTGCCCTATGACAATAGTTAACAATCTCACAACACATCAACAATATCGTTACTCAACCTTGGGTTCCCGATCACCAGCATCCTTGTCCCGTTCTGCTTTCTGGCCCTTGTCACTGGACTCCTGTACCTCGTTAGTCTCATTTGGTTTTACGGGGCTATCCAAACCCAGGCTGAACGGTGAACCTCAGAGACAACTTCACCACTGAGCTAAAAGGGTGTCTGGGTGCCAAACTTTCAGGGTTTCTCCAGTCTCTTTTAGGCCAGTAAATCTGGTCTTTTTTGTGAGTTAGAATTACTTTCTACATCCTTCTCCAGCTATGCCCAGAACCCTCTGTTGTGATCCTGGTCAGAGCAGTCAGTGGTGGTAGCCAGGCACCATCTTGCTGTACTGGACTCAGTCTGGTGGAGACCTTGGTAGCAGTGGACAACTAGTCCATCGGACTAATCTCTTCCTTGCGTCCTGTTCTCTTCGTTCTCCCTTGCTCCCAAAGGGATGAGACCAGTGGAGAATCTTAGATGGCCGCTAACAGGCGTTTAAGACCCCAGACACTACTCAGCAAGGTAGAATGTAGAGCATTGTCTTTATAAGCTGTGTTATGCCAATTGAGCTAGATGTTCCCCGAAACCATGGACCCCACAGCCCTCTGCCCAGCAATTCAGTCCCTTAGGGAGTTTGGATGTGTCTATGGGGCTTCCATGACCTTTCCTAGTACAAGTTGTGCTAGTTTCCCCTGTATTGTGTACTGTCTCACCCTTCACCCAAAATACAACTTATTTACTGCCAATTTAGTATTCCCCCCCCCCACCCTTCCCATCCCTGGTAACCAAAAAAGATTGTTACGTTTTGTGTGCGAACTTTTTCATGGGTTTTTACAATAGAGGTCTCATACAATATTTGTCCTTTTGTGATTGACTTATTTCACTCAGCATAATGTCCTCCAATTTCAACCATGTTATGAGATGGTTCACAGATTCATTGTTGTTCTTTCTTGTTGCATAGTACTCCATTGTGTGTATGTACCATAGTTTCTTTATCTGTCCATCTGTTCACGGGCATCTAGGTTGTTTCTGTCATTTTGCTATTGTGAACAATGCTGCCATGAACATAGGTGTTCATATGTCTATTTGAGTGGTGACTCTTATTTCTCTAGGATATATTCCTGGGAGTGGGATTGCTGGATCGAATGGTATGTCTATTTCTAGCTTTCTGAGGAAGAACCATATAATTTTCCAAAATGGTTGTATCATTTTGCATTCAGACCAGCAGTGCATAAGAGTTCGATCTCCCGCAGCCCCTCCAACATTTGTTATTTCCAGGGTTTTTGATTCGTGCTAGTAATGCTGGGGTGAGATGTTATCTCATTGTGGTTTTAATTTGCATTTCTCTAATGGCTAGTGATCGAGAGCAATTCCTCATGTGTCTGCTGGCCATTTGAATGTCTTCTTTGGTAAAGTGTCTGTTCATTTGCTTTGCCCATTTCTTAATAAGATTATTTGTCTTTTTGCTGTAGAGGTGTTGGATTTTCTTGTAGATTATGGAGATTAGACCTTTGTCTGACTTGTAGTGTCCAAAAACTTTTTCCCAGTCTGTAGGTTCTCTTTTTACTCTTTTGGTGAAGTCTTTTGAAGAGCATAGGTGTTTGATTTTTAGAAGATCCCAGTTAGCTAGCCTATCTGTTGGAGTTTGTGCATTGATGGTTATGATTTGTATCCTGTTAATGCTGTGTTTTAAGGCTTGAAGTGTTGGTCCTATTTTTTCTTCTATGAACTTTATAGTTTTTGGCTTTGCATTTAAGTCTTTGATTCATTTTGAATTTGTCTTTATATATGCCATGAGGTATGGGTCCTGTTTCATTTTTTTGCAGATGGATATCCAGTTTTGCCAGCACCATTCGTTAAAAAGACTGTCTTTTCCCCATTTGATGGACTTCGGGCCCGTCTCGAAGATCAGGTGACACTGGTAGATAAATTTAGATCTGGGTCCTCAATTGTGTTCCATTGGTCGATGTATCTGTTGTTTACCAGTACCAGGCTGTTCTGACTACAGTAGCTGTATAGTAGGTTCTGAAGTCATGTAGTGTGAGTCCTCCAACTTTATTCTTCTTTTTCAGTAGTGCTTTACTTATTCGGGGCTTCTACCCTTTCTATGTAAAGTTAATGATTAGTTTTTCCATGGCTTTGAAGAATGTTATTGGTATTTGGATTGGGATTGCATTGTATTTGTAAATTGCTTTGGGTAGAATTGCCATTTTCACAATGTTGTGTCTACCTATCCATAAGCATGGTAAGTTTTTTCATTTATAAGGTCCATTTGGGTTTCTTGCAGTAGTGTTTTGTAGTTTTCTTTGTATAGGTCTTTTACATCCCTAGTTAGATTTATTCCTAAGTATTTTATTTTTTCAGGGGCTATTATAAATAGTATTCTTTTCCTGATTTCCTTTTCTTCGTTCTCTTTATTTGTGTATAGGAATCCAACTGATTTTTGAATGTTTGTCTTGTATCCTGCTACTCTGCTAAGTCTTTCTATTACTTCCAGTAGATTTCTCATGGAGTCTTTAGGGTTTTCTGTGTATAGTATCATATCATCTGCAAACAGGGACAGTTTAACTTCTTCATTACCAGTTTAGATGCCCTTGATTTCTCTTTCTTGCCTTATTGCTCTAGCTAGAACTTCCAGCACGATGTTAAATAGGAGTGGTGATAAAGGGCATCCTTGTCTTGTTCCTGTTTTCAAGGGGAATGCTTTCAACCTCTCTCTATTAAGAATGATATTGGCCATTGGTTTTGCATAGATTCCCTTTATTATGTTTAGAAATTTCCCTTCTATGCCTATTTTATTGAAAGTTTTTATCAGGAATAGGTGATGGACTTTGCTGAATGCCTTTTCTGCATCAATTGAGATGATCATGTGATTCTTGTTTCTCTTTTTATTTGTGTGGTGGATTACATTGATTGATTTTCTAATGTTGAACCATCCTTGCATACCTGGTATGAATCCTACTTGGTCGTGGTGTGTTACGTTTTTGATATGATGCTGAATTCTATTGGCTAGAATTTTGTTGAGAATTTTTTGCATCTATGTTCATGAGTGATATTGGTCTGTAATTTTCTTTTTTGGGGGTGTCTTTGACTGGTTTTGGTATCAGAGTTATGCTGGCTTCACAGAATGAATTCAGAAATGTTGCTTCCTTTTCAATGCTCTGAAATAGCTTGAGTAGTACTGGCACAAGCTTTTCTGTGAATGTTTAGTAGAATTCTCCAGTAAAGCCATCTGGTCCAGGGCTTTTTTTTGTTGCATTTTTTCTTTTTAATTACCTTTTCAATCTCATCTCTTGTTATGGGTCTGCTCAGATTTTCAACGTCACTTTGTTGTACTTTGGGTAGGTAGTGTATTTATAGAAATTTATCCATTTCCTTTAGGTTTTCAAATTTGTTGGAGTATAGTTTTTCATAATATTCTGTTATGATCCTTTATATTTCAGTTGGATCTGTTGGAATGTTGCCCATTTCATTTCTCATTTGGGTTATTTGCGTCCTCTGCTGTTTTTCTTTTTCAGTCTGGCCAGTGGTTTGTCAATTTTGTTGATTCTTTCAAAGAACCAACTTTTGGTTTTGTCAATTCTCTATACTGTTTTTCTGTTCTCAATTTCATTTATTTCTGCTCTGCTCTTTATTATTTCCTTTCTTCTGGTCGCTGTGGCTTTTTTTTTTTTTTTTTTGCTGTTCTCTTTCTATTTGTTTGAGATGTGCAGTTAGTGTTTTGATATTGTCCCTTTCTTCTTTTCTGATGTGTGCACTATTGCTATAAATTGTCCTCTGAGGACTGCCTTTGCTGTCTTCCCAAGGTTTTGGTAAGATGTGTTTTCATTCTCTTTGGATTCTAGGAATTTTTTATTTCATCTCTGATTTCTCCTATTACCCAGTGATGTTTAAGCAGGGTATTATTTCAGTTTCCATGCAATTGATTTTTTCCCTTGCTCTTTCTTCTGTTAATTTCTACCTTGATGGTATTGTGGTCAGAGTAGATACTTTGTATTATCTGAACGTTTTGGATCCTGTTGACGATTGATCTGTGGCCTAAGATGTGGTCTATTCTGGAGAACGTTCCATGTGCATTTGAAAAGAATGTGTACTTTGCAGCTGTTGGATAGAATGTTCTATATATGTCTATGAGGTCAAGTTGGCTGATTGTGCCCTTAGGTCTTTTGTATCTTTGCTGAGTTTCTTTTTATTTGCTCTGTCCTTTACTGAGAGTGGTGTGTTGACGTCTCCTACTATTATTGTGGAACTGTCAATTTCTCTTTTCAGTGTTGTTAGAGTTTTATTATGTATTTTCAAGCCGTGTCATTGGGTGCGTATATGTTTATTATGGTTATGTCTTCATGATGGATCTTCCCCTTAATCATTATATAGTGTCCCTCTTTGTCTTTTATGGTTGATTTTGTTTTAAAGTTTATTTTATCTGAGATTAGTATTGCCACTTGTGCCCTTTTTTGGTACTTGTTAGCTTGATATATTTTTTTCCAACCTTTGACTTTTAATAAATTCACGTCTTTGTTTCTAAGGTGTGTCTCTTGTAGACAGCATGTTAATGGTTCCTGTTTTCTTAACTGTTCTGTAACTCTCCATCTCTTTATGGGTGCATTAAGTCCATTTACATTCAGTGTAATTATTGATAGATGTGTGTTTGTGGCTGTCATTTTGCAGTCCTTTTTTTTTTTTTTTTTTTTTTTTTTTTTGTGGTGCTGATGTTTTCTTTGTTCTTCTTACTCTCCTGTGCTGAAATACCTATTTTTGTGGATTTTTTTTTCATTTCTTTTGTTTTTTTAGGTTTTGTTTTTGCTGAGACTTTACATTTTTCCTCTTTATTTTTATGAGTATGTCTGTTAACTTTCTTTGTGGTTACCGTGAAAATTACCCGTATCTTTCTAAGCTTGAAAGACTGTATTATTACTTGGTATAGCCTTGCCTTCCTCTCCATTAGAAGGTTCTATACCTACACTGTTTATTCCCTCCTTTTGTTGTTCTGATGCTGTTGTCATTTACAGATTAACTGCTCTGATTCTCTGTTGTGTTTCTTTTAGTTTTGGATAGTCCTTGAGAGTTCATTTCCTAGATTGTTATTTGGCTGGTACGACCCTGTGTCCTAGATTCAGCCTGTGAGCTGAAGTTATTTGTTTTCAGATAGAATAACTCCCTTTAATAATTCTTATAAGTTTGGTTTGGTTTTTACATATTCCCTTAATTTCTGTTTATCTGGAAATGACCTAATTTCACCATCAAATCTGAATGAGAGTTTTGCAGGATATATTATTCTTGGCTGGCAATTTTTTTCTTTTAAGCTTTTATATATCTCATCCCATTGCCTTCTTGCTTGCATGGTTTCTGCCAGATGATGTGAGCTTAGTCTTATTGTTTCTCCTCTGTATGTAACTTCTTGCTTTTCATGAGCTGCTCTCAGGATTCTTTGTTTGTCTTTGGTTTTGTCGAGTGTGATTATGATATGCCTTGGTGCTTTTCTTTTGGGGTCTCTTCTATATGGGGTTTGTTGAGCTTCTTGGGTGGCCATCTTTTCATCCTTCATGATATTGGGGAAGTTTGTGTCAGCAGTTCTTCAATGATCCTCTCGGTGTTTTCTGTTTTCTCCCCATTCTGGAATTCCAATCACTCGAAAATTTTTGCTTTTAATTGTATCCCACGTAACTCTCAGGGTCTCTTAATTTTTCTTTGTTCTTTTTTTGAGTTTTCCTCAAACAAAGTTGTATCCATGTGTTTGTCTTCAATTCCACTTATCCTGTTTTCCACCATTTCAAATCTGCTCCTCAGCCCTTTTGTGACACTGTCCATTTCTGAAATCTCATTGTTTATCTTTTGGATTTCTAATTGTTCTTTTTGTATAGTTTCTAGTTGTGAATTTAGTTTGCATTTGTTCCTGCATTATTGTCCTGAATTCTTCCATTTTTTTGTTTGTATTTTCCATGAATTTGTCTATTTTTTCCGCATGTTTGTCAGCTTTTTGCCTCAGTTCTTGGAGAATTCTGAGTATTAGAGATTTGATTTCCCTATGAGGTAGTTCTAGTATGTTTTCTTCCACTGGAAAGTCATCTGCTGTTTTATTTTGGAAGCATACTGGAGCCATCCTGTCCTGTTTTTTGTAACTGTTTTGATATTGTCTGCGGTCTTCGGGGGAGTCAGTAGTTATTTTTCTTGTTCATTGATTGTAGATTTGTTTGTGTCATCCTTTTTTTTTAATTTGGCTATGTCTGAGCAGACAGGCTGTGTGTTGTTTGTTGTTTGCTAGTCTGTGGCACAATACTCTTTGCCTCCTTCTCCAGTTGGCAGGGTCAGTCGCTCAGATATGGTACAAGGGCTGGTCTAGCTGAAGAGGAGTTGCTGGGATGGGTTGTTTGTTGCACTTACTACAGCCACCAGAGTGGGCCAGTAATCAGTGCAGGGCAGGTTCTAATAGGCTGTGCCTGTGCCACTTGGTGCTGTTTGATGTTAAGCGCATGATGCAGGTAGGCTGGATGGAGGGGGGAGATTTTTATTTGTGGAGCTAAGATGAATATGAGAGAGAGGAGAGAGGAATGGGAATTAAAAACGTACAAAGAGACAAAGAAGAGTGTTAGGGGAGCTTGCTGTTGGAGTGGAGAGATGAGATACTATGAAACGGAGAAAAACTAAAAGGGGAAGAAGAAGAAAAAAAAGAAAAGAGTGAATAAATAAAAATTAGAAAGGGAAAAGAACCACAAAGCTCCCAGTGATCCCACCAGTGCGGCTATGAGGTCTGGGGAAGTTATTCTCAGGTGTTGCTGTACAGCCTGGCTAGAAGGTGTAGAGGTATTCAGTGCCAGGTCTTCAGGGAACCGGAAAGAAGGAAGGTATAGACAGACGAGAAACTGAGTATTGAAGAAAGACAAAAAGGGAAAAACATAGAAAACAATACTAATTAAAAAAAAAAAGAACAAGAAAACCCCCCAAAAAACAGGAAAAAAAAATCATGAGAAAAGAAATGCTCTCAGGGATCCCTCTGTGTGTCTGTGCAAGCCGAGGGGTTAGGTCCCAAGCAGCACAGCACAGCCCGGATAAAATGGGCTCCTAACTCAAGAAAAGGAAAAGAAAACAAACAAACAGTTCAAAACAAACAAACAAACAAAAGCCCGGGATCTCACCAGCGTGTCAGCACAGACCGGGAAGCAGTTCCACACTCAAACGGAGCTCCGCAGCCCTCAGGAAGTAGCAAAGGTCGCACACGGAGACAGGTATTTGAGTGAAAGGAGGGGGAGGTGGTGAGAGGTAAGTAAACAATCAAAAGAAGAGGAGAAAAGAAACACCAGCATCCAAAAATGGTACTCAGGGAGCCATCCAAGGCGGGTGGAATCCAAGCAGCTGGTGCTTCTCGGACAAGAGACTGCGGCTGCGGGAAGCAGAGGAGGCCAAGTAGGGGTGACGAAGGGTGGGGGTTGGAAAAGCGTATATCACAAACTACCGGTTGTTTTGTCTCCTTCTGGAAGCTCTGTGAAGCTGCTTTCTAGTACCCTCTATTTGCTGGTCTCCGATCGGAGTCCAAGATGGCTGATCTGTGCTATGTTAGCTGATAGGGGTCCTCTGCATGAATCTGTCCTCGCTCTCCATTCTCTGTCATTTTTGTCACTCCGTTTGGTGGTTGGCTGAGTTCTTTATCTCTTCATTTGATGTTTTAGGGTTTCAGGACTGCTATTTTATCCGTTTTGCTTAGTTTTTTGGGTCTTTGCTGTGGAGCAATGGTGTGGTGCTTCTGCCTAGAACTCCATTTTGCCAGAAGTCTTCTTTTTTATTTTGATGGGTAAGTTTTTTATCTTCCTTTGTGGTTACGTTGAAATTTACCTCTATCTTCCTAAGTTTAAACCAGTCTTTTATTTCTTGATATTGCCTTGACTTCCTATAGCTACACCTTTTATTCCCTCGTTTTTGTTTTGATGTTGTCATCATTTACATATCGACATCTCTGGATCCTTGTTTTCAGTCTTTTAGCTTTGTTTTATTTTTGAGAATTCCCTATCTGGCTTTGTATCTGGTTGATCTGTCCTGTGTACTAAATTCGGATTGTTGTCTGATGTTGTTGATTCTCTAACCAGAGGAATCCCTTTAATATTTCTTGTAATTTTGATCTGGTTTTTTACAAATTCCCTTAATTTCTGTTTATCTGGGAATGTAATAATTTTGTCATAGTATTAGTGAGACAGTGTTGCTGTATATGTAATTCTTGACTCGCTTCTATTTTTCCTTCAAGGTTTTATATATGTTATCCCATTGCCTTCTTGCCTGCATGGTTTCTGCTGCGTAATCAGAGCTTAGTCTTACTGGTTCTCCTCTGTAAGTGACTTTTCTTTATTCCTTACTTTCTCTCAGGATTCTCTCCTTGTCTTTGGTTTCGGCAAGTTTTATTAGGGTATTTCTTGGTTACTTTCTTTTAGGGTCTATCCTGTTGAGCTTCTTGGATGGATATCTTCTCATCCTTCATGATACTATGGAACTTTTCTGCCAGTAGATATTCAACAATTCTCTCTGTGTTTTCCATTGCTTCCCCATCCCCTGTTATAGAACTCCAATCCCACGTACGTTTTTCTTCTTGATAGTGTCCCACATGATTCTTAGGCTTTCATCCTTTTTCTTCATTCTTTTTCCTGATTTTTCCTCAAACAAATTGGTGTCAAGGGATTTGACTCAATCTCACTAATTCTGTCTTCCATTGTCTCATTTCTTCTCCTATATCCTTCTATTGAGTTATCTAATTCTAACATTTTATTGTTAATCTTTTAGATTTCTAGTTGCTGTTTTTTATTTTGTCTTACTATTCTGTAATTTTGTTCTTGCATTGTTTTCCTGAATTCTGCTATTGCTTTGTCTGTGTTTTCCTTTGTTTTGTCTGTATTTTCTCTGATCTCTTGGAGAGCTCTATATATTAACCTTTTCAATTCTTTATCAGGTAGTTCCATTGCTTATCTTCCTTCAGAAGGTTTTATGGTTCTTTATTTTGTTGGCTTGCTGGAGCCATCTTGTGATTTGATATTTGATATATGATATTTTCTGTTGTCTCCGAGGCATCAAAAAATTATTTTATTTATTTATTTATTGTAGCTTTGTTTGCTGCATCCTGAATTTTTGTTTTGTTTTGTTATATCTGAGTAGGCTGGGTCAGTGTGCTACTTTGTTCACTAATCTGGCCAAGTTGAAGCTCTCAACTCTTATCTTGGGTGGGAGGGGCAGTGACTAGGTTTGTGAGCATGGGTCCATGTTTGCTATTCTTGTGGGACTTCCTAAGATGTAGGTGGCATTTTTTGTGAGGTGATGTACCTGTCTTGCTGGTCACCTGGCCGTGGGTGCAGGGGTTGTGCTCCATGGTTATTGGGTTGACAGTCTTGTATACACTCTTGTAGGCTGGTTGGGGTAAAGGTGGGTCATCGGTCAGTGTAGTCCCAGTAGGGAGGGCTACAAAGGGATGTTCAGAACAGGCACAAGCCTCTGGTTTCCATGAAACGCTATGCAGGGGCTAAAGCAGGGGTATGTAGACTACCCATGAAAACCATGTTTTCTATCTGCTCTTCACCATTCCTTTTAATTGGCAATTAGGTTTTGCATTATTCCATAATCAGTATCCAATTTAGTAATTTTATTTGAAATACTTTCGACCTTCCTTTATGCAGGATTAGTTTTTATCATTCCTTTGAGACCAATCATAATTTCACCACTTCAACAAAGATCCTCCAATGTTCTTACACATCCTGTAGCTGTTGCCTACTTCTCTCTACTATCTGGCCATCAGAATGTGCTAACTTATAATGTTATCTTGTTATTTACTTGTTTTGTCTGTGTCTTTCAAATAGGAGTCATACAAAGAGTATGACTTTTTTTATTTCAAAGCCTATTATACACTTGGTGTTGGAGTGGTTAAGCATTCAGTTACTAATCAGAAGGTTGGCAGTTCGAATCCACCAGCCACTCTTTGGAAAACCTACAGAGCAGTTCTACTCTGCCTATAAGGTCATTATGAGTCAGAAATTACTCAATAGCAAGGGATTTTTTGGATTTTTATATACTTGGAGCCCTGGTGGTGAAGTGGTTAAGAGCTCAGGCTGCTAACCAGGTTGGTAGTTCAAATCCACCAACCACTCCTTGGAAACCCTATGGGGTAGTTCTACTCTGTCCTATAGGGTTGCTATGAGTTGGAATCTAATCAATGGTACACAAGAACAGAAGAACAACAGCTATGTACTTCTCTGTATATACCCAATAAAGATGTGTTGCTACCTTAGGTTCAATTTTCATCAAAGGATGGGTAATTTTTGGGTTTTTTTTTTTTTTTTTTTTTTTTGCTTTAATGAAGAGAAGTTTATTTTCTCACATTCAAAGCAGGCTAAAAGTCCAAATTCAAGGCATCAGCTCCAGAGGAAGGCTTTTTTTCTCTTTCAGTCCCCCGGATTAGGAACTTCTCTGTGCAGGGACTCCTGTCCAAAGGACACGCTCTGCTCCCAGCACTGCTTTGTTGATGGTATGAGGTCCCCCTGTCTCACTGCTCACTTCTGTCTTTTATATCTCAAGAGATTGCCTCAGGACACAATCTAGTCTGGTAGATCAGGTCCTACCTTACTAACACAACTGCCACCCATCCTCCCTCATTAACATCATAGAGGCAGGTTTACAACATACAGGAAAATCACACAGTACCAGGAATCATGGCCTAGCCAAATTGATACACATGTTTTGGGAGACGTAATTCAAACCATGACATTCCACCCTTTGGCCCCCCAAAAATCACATCCTTGCAACATGGAAAACATATTCACCCCATCATATCATAGCAAAAGTCTTAACTCAGTCCAAAATCCAAAAATTCCTCTTCATCTGTGAAATCTAGAATACAAGTTATCTGCTTCTAAAGGTACAATGGCAGAACAGGTACAAGCTAGACATTTCCGTTACAAATGGGAGAAATTGCAGGGAAAGAAGAGATAACACACACCTAGCAAGTCAGCAGAACACATTACATCAGCCCTCAAGGCTTTGAAAATAATCCTCTGTTCTCTGAGACAATTTACACAATGGCCCTGCCCTCCAGACTCTAGGTATTTGAGTGGAGGCCCCTAGGCCCTGGGCTTCAGCTCCGCCTTCCAGGCCCACTGGGATGGCAACTTTGCTCCCTTGGCTTTAGGTGCGCCATTCTCCTAGTCCATCGGAGTGACAACTCCACCCTTAGAAACACCAGAGGCATGGCTCCACCATTTGAAACTCCTGAGGTCATAGCCATACCTTTTAAGACTGAGGCAGGTCAGCTTCTTCTGTCCCTTGTCTCTTCAGCTTCTTCTTCCTGTGGCCACTCGGCCTTTGGGCCTCATGCCCGCATCTGCCCTGCTGGGGCAAGTGTTCCAAAGCTCTGTAGCTCCACCGGTATAAGTGCCCAGAGGCACCCCACTACACCATGAAGCCTCCTGCACACAAGCACTCAGCTCTCTTTCTCCGTGGGTTGGTTCCCGCACTGTCTTGCACTGGTCTCCTGGTTCTGCTGCTGTTGGTTCTCTGCTGCTGCTGGTCCTCTGTCACTGCCGCACATCTATCCATTCACACTTTTAAAATCTCTTCCACATTTTGGGTATCTATTAGAGCAGCACCCCACTCTCTCAGTACCAAATTGTCTTAGTCAAGTAGTGCGGCTACAACAGAAATACCACAAGTGGATGGTTTTAATGAAGAGAAGTTTATTTCCTCACAAAGTAGGCTAAAAGTCCAAATTCAGGGCATCAGCTCCAGGGGAAGGCTTTTTCTCTCTGTCAGCCTTCTTCTCTTCAGTGTTCCCCTGGACTAGGAGCTTCTCTGCACAGGGACCCCAGTCCAAAGGACATGCTCTGCTCCTGGCACTGCTTTCTTGATGGTATGAGGTCTCCCTGTTTTATTAGTTTTTAATAAAAGTTTTCTCTGTTCAATAATGGCAGTCATAATTTTAGGGGTCATAAACAGAGATATAACGTAGATGACTTCCACCATGTACTTTTAACATTGAAGAAGAAGGATCTTTCAAAAGGGGAAAACAACCACAGATAATGAGACAATCTTGCTGTGAGTGCAAGCAAAGTGTTTTTATCACTCCTTTTACTTCTACATCCATTTCATTCCCAATTTTAGTTGCACAAAGAATTACATTCATTTCAATGTGTTATTTTTAAAATTTATTTCTTATTTGTATGTACCTAGAAATAAAGTCTTAAAAAGTTACAATAGACCCCCGGCAAAATGGCGCTCTAGGCAGAAGCACCATGCCGTCCCTCCACAGCAAAGATCTGAAAAACTAAGTTGAACAGAGAATACAACAATCCTGAAACCCTAAAACATCAAATGAAGAGATAAAGAACTCAGCCAAGCACCAAATGCAGTGAGAAAACTGACAGAGAATGGAGAGCAAGGACAGATTCATGCAGATGTCCCCTACCAGCTAATGCAGTACAGATCCACCATCTTGGACTCCTATTGGAGACCAGCAAATGGGGGTATGAGAAAGCAGCCTCATGGAGCATCCAGCGGGAGACAAAACAACCGGTAATTTGCGGTGTGTGCCTTCCCACACCCCACCCCTCTTTGCCCCAGCGTGGCCTTCTCTGCTTCCTGCAGCCATGGTCTCTTGACCGGGAAGTGCCAGCTGCTTGGATTCCACACATCCCAGTGGGTGGCTCTCTGGGTGCCGTTTGTTGGCTGCTACAGTTGCTTTTTTTTTTCTACTTCTTTTGATTTCTCACTTGCCTCTTACCACTTCCCCCTCCTTTCACTCAAGTGCCTGGCTCCGTGTGCCATCTTTGCTTCTTCCTGAGGGGCTCCAGAGTGCCGGCAATTTGTGATATATGCTTTCCCACTCTACACCCTTCTTCACCCACACTCAGCCTCCTCTGCTTCCCGCAGACACAGTCTTGTTCAGAAACACCAGCCTGCACTAGCTGGCTCTCTGAGTGCCATTTGTTGGCTGCTGGTGTTGCTTTTTTTTCTTTTTTCCTGCTTCTTTTGATTTCTTGCTTGCCTCTCGCCACCTCCCCCTCCTTTCGCTCGAGTGCCTGGTTACGTGTGCCATCTTTGCTTCTTCCTGAAGGGCTGCGGAGCTCCATTTGAGTGTGGAGCTGCTTCCCGGTCTGGGCTACTGTGCTGGTGGGATCCCGTGGCTTTTGTTCGTTTTGAATTGTTTGTTTGTTTTCTTTCCCTTTTCTTGAGTTTGGAACCCTTTCTAGCCAAGTGGAGCTACGTGGCAAGGAACTCCCCTTCAGATTCCACAGAGGTTCAGAAGGATCCCTGAGGACATTTCTTTTTCATTGGTTTTTTTTTTTGTTTTCTGTTTTTTTGGGGGGCCTTTCTTCTTTTTTTTTTTAAATTTGTTTTGTTTTCTTTTCTCTCTTTTTTCCCTTTTTGTCTTTCCTCATTGCTCAGTTTCTTGTCTCTCTATATCTTCCTTCTCTTTCTGATCCCTGAATATCAGGCGTTGTATACCTCTACGCCTTCTAGCCAGGCTGTACTGCAACACCTGAGAGTGACTTCCCCAGACCTCATAGCTGCATCAGTGGGATCCCTGGGAACTCTGCAGTTCTTTAACCTTTCTGATTTTTATTTATTCATTCTTTTCTTTTCTTCCTTTTCCCTTTTCTGTTTTTCTCCATTTTCTAGTCTCTCATCTCTCCATTCCAATGGCAAGCTCCCCTAGCATTCTTTTTTGTTTGTTTGTATGTTTTTGTCTCCTGTTCCTCTCTCGTCTCTCCCATATCCATCTTACCTCCACACATAACAATCTCCCCACTGCATCTTGCCTACCTGCACCATGCACTTGATATCACACCACCAAGCAGCACAGGCACAGCCTACTGGAACCTACCCTGCACCGATTACCGACCCACCCTGGTGGCTGTAGTAAGTGCCACAAACAACCCATCCAAGTAACTCCTCTTTAGCTAGACCTTTCCTGCTGTACCATATCTGAGTGACTGATCCTGCCAGTTGGAGAAGGAGGTGAAAAGTATTGAGTGCACAGACGAGCAAACAACAAAGAACACACAGTCCGCCTGCTTAGACATAGAAATTTTTTTTTCCCAAAAAAGGGATGAAACAAAACAAATCTACAATCAATTAACGAGAAAAATAACTACTGAATGCCCAGAAAACAGCAGACAGTATCAAAACATTTACCAAAACAGGAGAGGATGGTTCCGGTAAGCATCCAAAATAAAACACCAGATGACTCTCCTGTGGAAGAAAATGCACTAGAACTACCTGATAGGGAATTCAAATCTATAATACTTGGAATTCTCAAAGAACAGAGGCAAAAAGCTGACAAACATGAGGAAAAAATAGAAAATTCATGGAAAATACAGACAAAAAATTGGAATAATTCAGGAAGATGAAGCAGGAACAAAATACTAAAATAAATTCACAACTAGAAATTATACAAAAACAACAATTACAAATCCAAAAGATAAACAACAAGATTTGAGAAATGGATGATGTCATAGACGGGCTGAGAAGCAGATTTGAAATGGTGGAAGACAGGATCAGTGGAACAGAAGACAAACACTTGGATACAACTCTGTTTCTGGAAAACTCAGAAAAAAGAGCAAAGAAAAATGAAGAGACCCTGAGAGTTATGTGGGACACAATTTAAGGCAAAAATTTATGAGTGATTGGAATTGCAGAACAGGGGGACAAAACAGAAAACACAGAGAGGATCATTGAGGAACTGCTGACAGAAAACTTTCCCAATATCATGAAAGATGAAAAGCTGACCATCCAAGAAGCTCAACAAACACTATATAGAAGAGACCCCAAAAGAAAATCACCAAGGCATATCATATTCACACTGACCAAAACCAAAGACAAACAAAGAATCCTGAGAGCAGCTTGTGAAAAACAAGAATTCACATAAAGAGGAGAAACAATAAGACTAAGCTCAGATTATTCAGCAGAAACCATGCCGGGAAGAAGGCAATGGGATGACACATACAAATTATTGAAAGAAAAAAAATTGCCAGCTAAGAATAATATATTCTGCAAAACTCTCGTTCAGATTTGATAGTGAAATTAGGTCATTTCCAGATAAACAGAAATTAAGGGAATATGTAAAAGTCAAACCAAACTTACAAGAATTATTAAAGGGAGTTCTTCGATCTGAGGACAAACAGCTTCAGCTCACAGGAAGAACCTAGGACGCAGGATCGTGTGAGCCAGATACCAATCTAGGAAATGAACTCTCATGGACTATCCAAAACCAAAAGATATACAACAGGGCATCCGAGAAGTTAATCAATAAATGACAACAACATCAAAACAATAAAAGAGGTAATAAATGGCATAGGTAAAGAACCTTCTAATGGAGAGGAAGGCAAGGTGATACCAAGTAATGGTAGACTGCTTGATAAGGGTAAAATTCATGCTAACCACAAAGAAAGTTAACAAACCAACTCATAAAAATAAGGACAAAAAACATAAAGTCTCAGCAAAAACAAAACCTACAAAAACAAAACAAATGAAAAAAAAATCCACAAACAAAAGTAACTCAGCACAAGAGAGTAAGAAGAAAAAAGAAAACTTCAGCACCACAAAAAAAAAGCACTGCAAAATGACAGCAACAAACTCAAATTTATCAATAATTACACAGAATGTAAAAGAAATCAATGCACCAATAAAGAGACAGAGAGTGACAGAATAGATAAGAAAACAGGATCCATCAATATGCTGTCTACAAGAGACACACCTTAGAAACAAAGAAGTGAATTTATTAAAAATCAAAGGTTGGAAAAAACTATGTCAAGCTAACAACTACCAAAAAGAGCAGGAGTGGCCATTCTAATCTCAGATAAAATAGACATTAAAACAAAATCTACCATAAAAGACAAAGAAGGACACTATATAATGATTAAGGGGATGATCCATCATGAATGCATGACCATAGTAAACATCTACGCACCCAATGACAGGGCTCCAAAATACATAAAACAAACTCTAACAACACTGAAAAGAGAAATTGACAGTTCCACAATACTAGTAGGAGACTTCAACACACCACTCTCAGAAAAGCACAGAACAACTAAGAAGAAACTCAGCAAAGATACAAAAGACCTAAGGGCACAATCAGCCAACTTGACCTCACAGACATATATAAAACACACTATTCAACCACTGCAAAGTACACATTGTTTTCCAATGAACTTGGAACTTTCTCCAGAATAGACCACCTTAGGCCACAGAGCAATCCTCAACAAGATCCAAAACAGTGAGATAATTCAAAGTATCTTCTCTGACCACAATGCCATCAAGATAGAAATTAACACTAGGAAGAGCAAGGAAAAAAAATCAACTACATGGAAACGGAATAATACCCTGCTTACACATCAGTGGGTAATAGAATAAATCAGAGATGGAATCAAAAAATTCCTAGAATCAAATGAGAATGAAAACACATCATACCAAAACCTTTGGGACACAGCAAAGGCAGTCCTCAGAGGACAATTTATAGCAATACATGCACATATCAAAAAAGAAGAAAGGGACAAAATCAAAACATTAACTACAGAACTCAACTGAATAGAAAGAGAACAACAAAAATAGCCCACAACCACCAGAAGAAAGACAACAGTAAAGATCAGAGCAGAAATAAATGAAATAGAGAATAGAAAAACAATAGAAAGAATCAACAAAATAAAAAGTGGGTTCTTTGAAAGAATCAACCAAATCAACAAACCACTGGCCAGACTGACAAAAGAAAAACAGGAGAGGACACAAATAACCCAAATAAGAAATGAAATGGGGAACATTACAATAGACGCAACCAAAATAAAAAGGATTATAACAGAATATTATGAAAAACTATACTCCAACAATTTTGAAAACCTAGAGGAAATGGATAAATTTCTAGAAACACATGGCCTATCCAAACTAGAACAAAGTGGTTTTGAACATCTGAACAGACCCATAACAAGAGAAGAGATTGAAAAGGTAATAAAAAAAACTCCCAACCAAAAAAAAGCCCTGGCCCAGATGGCTTCACTGGAAATTCTACAAAACATTTACGGAAGAGCTTGTACCAGTACTACTCAAGCTATTTCAGAGCATAGAAGAGGAAGCAACACTTCCAAATTCATTCTATGAAGCCAGCATAACACTGGTACCAAAACCAGGCAAAGATGTCACCAAAAAAAAAAAAAAAAAAAAAAATTACAGATCAATATCTCTCATGAATATAGATGTAAAAATTCTGAACAAAATTCTAGCCAATACAATTCAGCATCATATCAAAAAAATAATACACCACAACCAAGTAGGATTCATACCAAGTATGCAAGGATGGTTGAACATTAGAAAATCAATCAACGTAATCCACCACCTAAATAAAAGGAAAGAAAAGAATGACATGATCATCTCAATTGACACAGAAAAGTCATTCGACAAAGTCCAACACCCATTCCTGACAAAAACTCTCAAGAAAATAGGTATAGAAGGGAAATTTCTCAACATAATAAAGGGCATCTATGCAAATCCAATGGCCAATATCATTCTTAATGGAGAGAGGCTGAAAACATTCCCCTTGAAAACAGGAAAAAGACAAGGATGTCCTTTATCACCACTCCTATTCAACATTGTGCTGGAAGTTCTAGCTAGAGCAATAAGGCAAGGAAAAGAAATAAAGGGCATCCAAATTGGTAATGAAGAAGTTAAACTCTCCCTGTTTTCAGATGATATGATACTATACATAGAAAACCTATAGACTCCAAGAGAAATCTACAGGAACTAACAGAAAGATTCAGCAGAGTAGCAGGATACAAGATAAACATTCAAAAATCAGTTGGATTCCTATACATCAGTAAGGAGAACGATGAAAAAGAAATCAGGAAAACAATACCATTTTCAATAGCCTCTAAAAAGATAAAATATTTAGGAATAAATCTGACTACTAATGTAAAAGACCTATACAAAGAAAACTATGAAACACTGCTGCATGAAACCCAACGGGATCTACATAAATGGAAAAACATACCATACTCATGGATAGGTAGACTCAACATTGTGAAAATGTCAATTCTACCCAAAGCAATTTACAAATACAATGCAATCCCGATCCAAATACCAACAACATTCTTCAAAGAGATGGAAAAACTGATCATTAACTTTATATGGAAAGGGAAGAAGCCCCGAAGAGTAAAGCACTACTGAAGAAGAAGAATGAAGTTGGAGGACTCACACTACCTGACTTCAGAACCTACTATTCAGCTACAGTAGTCAAAACAGCCTGGTACTGGTACAACAACAGAGACACTGACCAATGGAACAGAATTGAGAACCCAGATGTAAATCCATCCACCTATGGTCACCTGATCTTCAACAAGGGCCCAAAGTCCATCAAATGGGGATAAGACAGTCTTTTTCACAAATGGTGCTGGCAAAACTGGATATCCACTTGCAAGAAAATGAAATAGGACCCATACCTCACACCGTATAAAAAAACTACTTAAAAATGGATCACAGACATGAATACAAAGCCTAAAACTATAATGTTCATAGAAGAAAAAATAGGACCAACACTTCAGGCCTTAATACATGGCATTAACAGGATACAAACCATAACCATCAATGCACAAACCCAAACAGATAAGCTAGATAACTGGGATCTTCTAAAAATCAAACACCTTGGCTCTTCAAAAGACTTCACCAAAAAGTAAAAAGAGAACCTACAGACTGGGAAAAAATTTTTGGACAGTACAAGTCAGACAAAGGTCTAATCTCCATGATCTACAAGAAAATCCAACACCTCTACAACAAAAAGACAAACAATCCTATTAAAAAATGGGCAAAGGAAATGAACAGACACTTCCCAAAAGAAGACATTCAAATGGCCAACAGACACATGTGGAAATGCTCGCGATCACTAGCCATTAGAGAAATTCAAATTAAAACCGCAATGAGATACCATCTCACTCGACATTCCTGGCACGAATCAAAAACACTGGAAATAACAAATGTTGGAGGGGCTGCCAGGAGATCGGAACTCTTATGCACTGCTGGTGGGAATGCAAAAGGATACAACCACTTTGGAAAATGATATGGTGCCTCCTCAGAAGGCTAGAAATAGACATACCATTCGATCCAGCAATCCCACTCCTAGGAATATATCCTAGAGAAATAAGAGTCGTCACTCAAATAGACATATGCACACCTATGTTCATGGCAGCATTGTTCACAATAGCAAAACAATGGAAACAACCTAGATGCCAATCAACAGATGAATGGATAAACAAACTATGGTACATACACACAATGGAGTACTATGCAATGAGAAAGAACAACAATGAATCTCTGAACCATCTCATAACGTGGTTGAAACTGGAGGACATTATGCTGAGTGAAATAAGTCAATCACAAAAGGACAAATATTGTGTGAGACCTCTATTGTAAAAACCCATGAAAAAGTTCACACACAAAAAGTAACAATCTTTGTCTATTACCAGGGATGGGAGGGGTCGGTGGGAAATACTAAATAGGCAATAGATAAGTGGTATTTTGGGTGACGGGTGAGATAGTACACAATACAGGGGAAACTAGCACAACTTGTACAAGGAAAGGTCTTGGAAGCCGCATAGACACATCCAAACTCCCTGAGGGACTGAATTGCTGGGCAGAGGGCTGTAGGGACCATGGTCTTGGGGTACATCTAGCTCAACTGGCATGACACACATTATAAAGACAATGCGCTACGTTCTACCTTGGTGAGTAGTGTCTGGGGTCTTAAAAGCCTGTGAGCGGCCATCTAAGATACTGCAGTGGTCTCTTCCCTTTGCGAGCAAGGGAGAATGAAGAGAACAGGATGCAAGGAAAAGATTAGTCCGAAGGACTAATTGTCCACATCTACCAAGGCCTCCACCACATTGAGTCCAGTACAGGTAGATGGTGCCCGGCTACCACCACTGACTGCTCTGACCAGGATCACAACAGAGGTTTCTGGACAGAGCTGGAGAAGGATGTAGAGCATAATTCTAACTCACAAAAAAGACCAGATTTACTGCCCTAAAGGAGACTGGAGAAACCCCGAGAGTATAGCCCCCAGACACCCTTTTAGCTCAGTGGTGAAGTTATCTCCAAGGTTCACTGTTCAGCCTGGGAGTGGACAAGCCCCATAAAACCAAATGAGACTAACGAGGTACAGGAGTCTAGTGACAAGGGCCAGAAGGCAGAAGGGAACAGGGAAGCTGGTGATAGGGAACCCAAAGTTGAGTAAGGATATTGTTGATGTGTTGTGAGATTGTTAACCATTGTCATAGGGCAACATTTGTAGTAACTGTTAAATGAGAAACTATTTTGTTCTGTAAGCCTTCATCTTAAGTGAGAATAACAGCACAATTGGAAGAGAGTAGTCAATGTCACTGAACTGTGTATGTAGAAAGTTTTGAAACGATGTATCTTTGGCTATGTGTATTTTCACCAAAAAAAAAAAAAAAACAAAGGTTGAGAGGTTAGAGGGTTAATATGTTGTGGGGTTGTTAACCAATGTCATAAAATATGTGTACTACTGTTTCATGAGAAACTATTTGTTCTGTAAGCCTTCACCTGAAGTACAATAAAATAAAAAAAAAAAGTTACAATAACAGGTATTCATATCATGACTACTGGTGAAAATTGGCAAAATAAACAATGTTATTACACTTTTAATTGTTTTTTGTTTTGAATTGAGCTTTACTGTTTTATTCTTCTTTGCCTTTTATAATGATATATACCAACCTTTTAAATCACTTATTACCATATGAGAAATTAAGAAAATATTTTCAAATTAATGAAAGACAAACTGGGAGGAAACATTGTCTTAGACTTTCTGCATAAGGTTTATATTAATGTATATATAGGATTGCATTATCCTTTGAGAGGGATAATAGAGTAATGACATCATATTTTCTCTATCTATATTATCACTCTAAGTTTTATTAGTAAAACTGAAATTTCTTAATTTAAGAAACAGCATTTTATTCATGAAACTCAATAACTCTATTATGAAGAGAGAAAGCTGAAGAAACAGAGAAAGTTGAACTCTCACTCAGCCTATCCAGTCTTTTGTTTTAAATGTAGCCTTCAGTTATGGAACTTGTGAAAATAGTGGAATGTATTTTTATTGGACTTTGATTACTATTATTGTGGGGTTCATTTGGATCAAATCTCACTTCTCACAACCCAGTTCCTATCAGAGCTAATGAGTTTACAGTTCATTTATAATGATCACATTGGCAGGGATTTAGCTGATGTTTTCAAATACTCAATAGGAGAGGTTTTTCCATCCTTCTGAGTGCCTCTCACCTGCAGGTAAAAAATGTTTCAGCTGGATGAGGGAGCTGATTAGAGCCAATTATAGCTTGAGTGACTAACAGTGGCATTAAAATGTCTGACAGAATCTACAATGTCTTTGCAACACAGAGAGAGGTTTTGAATCTTTACAAATACCTCTCTTGGAACAATAAACATTTTATAACCATAAATGCTTTATAATAATAAGAACTTACATTTAATAATCAAAAGAGGCATTGCTAACTTAATCCTGAAAGTAGGTCTTCACTAGACACAATTTTACACTGATTATCAAAGTCATCTCAAAATTAACAGTATATTTCAGATACTTAATAAGAAGCATCAAGGTTCTACAGCAAATTTGGACATAATAAATCCAGTGACCTAAACTTAATTCAGCACATATATCCATGTTTACTTATATTAGGCACATTGTCTTAGCCTTTTAGAGAAAGCAATTTGCAAATTATCCTCATTTTATTTTTATTTTGTTTTATTCACTGTGTCCAGTGGAAGACGTCAGTTCTTTTGTGAGTGGCAATGTTTTTGTATGACATTCTCATTCCTATTCATTTTATTAATTAGGATGTAGGACAGCATCTGACCCTTGAAAAGTGGGTGTTTATATAGGCACAAAAAAAGTGGTAGAATTGTTCCATATTTACTGTTGTTTCATAGTAGTTTTGTAGTTTTTTGTTCAAACCAACAAAATTGTATGTATGATTAATAGAGGTGCTAAATATTAATGTTTAGGAGAGACATTAAATATATACAAGATTTCCAGAATTTAATTCCTTAAAATTATATATATCTACCTTATATATCTATCTATATACCTTATATATCTATCTACCTATCCATCTGTCACTATCTCAGAAATTATAGTACTGTGTTCTCAAATATCTGAAACAATGAGTAGAGATAAATATACTAAGTAATTTTTTTTTGAAATATTATAAGGGGATAAGGATTAAAATTTCATAAATGGGAAATACATAAAAACATTTTGTACATATGTTTTTGCTTGAAAGGCAAATGTTGAATATAGAAAATTACGTGAGAGTTTTCACTATTTATTCAGTTTTCAATGTAAAATACAATGTCTTCATTTATTATAATCAGATGTATTTGTAATGCACTATTTTCTGAAATTCATAGCTACAGTATATAGCCATAATTTATAAGGGGGATAATCAATAATTTCTGATAGGTTGAACACAACAAAATCAACTAGTATCTATATAAAAACAAAATTGTTTTTTCTGGTATGAAATTCTAAACAGCTTTAAAAACTACATGGTGAGCTCTTACTCAAATTCAATTCCAGTTATGACCCTGAGAGATGATTAGTAAATTCGACTTTTTAATTAGCATTTTGCATAATTCATGGGAATTATAATGCACTCATGCATTTGATTGTCAAGGTGCAGATGTACTAATATGAAGCTATAATTTTCTCATCTAAATAACTCTTTTAGTAAAACCTCTAATTTCTTACAATTCTATTGTTTAGGACCTATTATTGTTCATTTAAAAAAATGAGTTCAGAAGTGGATTTTGAAGTCAGCTTGCATTGTTACAGTGGATTGTTTAGGACAGTAGGAGTCAAAGGGAATGAACATAATTTAAAAGGTTATTTCTTCTATTATACTCAAAACTTTTTGATCAGAGTTAAAGTAACTTTTAAATATACACAGTGGCTTTCTACTTCAAATCACCACTAAACTGTAGCCATATAGAAGCAAATATAAATTATAAAAACACAAAATAAAGGGAAGGTTGTTTTTTGCTTCCATGTAGAAGAGTAACAGGGGCACAGTAATCATGGTGTGTTCACCACAAGAAGTTCAGGTGACATTTGGTACTAAACTAAGAACATGGAGATGTACTTGATATTTGGTTTAATGTTACAATCCCTGGTACTTGAAACATATGCAAAATCATCTATTGATATCTCTGATAAACAGCTTCCCAAATCTTTTTACAAAGAAATAACAGTTTACTTCAATAGTTTAGTACTTGATCCCATGTAAATGGCAAACTCCTATCAGTGAGGCATCTCTGCTTCGACTCTGAAGGAAATGAGACAAAAAGGTAATGAATTATGCAAAGTAGCTGCTCAAAGGAAGTGGCAAGGTGTACCGTATCTTCATGTAAAAACTCACTGTGGCATTGTTTTTCTTTTTGTACTCCACACTGACTGTCAGAATGAATTAAATGCTTCCAAAACAGGTGAGAGAACCTGAGAAGTAGGATTCTTGGCTTCCATTGATCCTCTTTACAAGTGAGGTAAAATGCTGAGAATAAAGTATCCACACATGTGGATGGTGGTTATCCATTTTGCCAACATCAATTTTTATACTGTTGGTGCTGAGAACATTGACCAGCAAAACTGCTATTATTGCAAACGTGTGGTGGCAGAGCTGAATTAAATTTCTAGGGGTTGGTGTGATGGAATGAATATTAGGATTTGGGGAAAATGCTTCCTTAGATCATAATATAAGAAGAAAAAATAAAATACTTCCTACTTTTACAAATTCTGCTATCCAGAATTCTTATAACACGGATACAAGTATCACAAGGCCTGTGTGTTGCTCCTGGCATGGTCTACATTGGTCCCTAGTAGGTAATCTCTCACAGCAATTTTATAGCATCTGGCTCTAGATGGCTCATAAAATGGAGTGAAACATTGCATTTGTGGCAATGCTGATGAGCTGAGACTGGCTTGCATTGAGCTCCACTGTTGCACTTCCAAGTTGCATTATACTATGTTTCATGATTGTTTCATGCTAAGGCATTATGTTCTGCCCTTTTACTTACAAATGGTCATATAAAAAACTGAAATAGCAGCCAGATATGTTTGATAAAATGAAAATTAATTTGAAATTTTATTGGAATGAGGTTCTGAAAGTCCCAGAGGTTGCACAGTGTTTGGTAATCATCATATCAGAAGCTGCCATGTGGAATTTGATTTCCAGTTACATGAATAATGACTTCCAAGTGAGAAAGTAGCTAATAAAACAAATATGCTCCACTAAGGCCTTAAATGTAAACTGACAATCCTAAATTGTATTTTAGGGGAGATTTCTAATTGAATTATTTGCATGATCTTCATGTACACATTGATTTTCTTTTGATCTTCATTTGGTGATTTTTATTTTTAGTAATTATATGAAAGTCATGATCCATTAACTGTAAAATTTCAAATGATAAATCTCTTAGAATTACAAATTAACTTAAAAGAAGGCTTTCTCAAAGCCATTCAAATGAAAACACAAAACCAACTTAAAATGAGGCCTGAGTTTATAGGACATGATAGTGATTTTTTTTTTCCTAGTATCAATGCTTCCAGAAAGCGTTCTATTGTGAAGGAAGTGATTTGATATAAAAGGCAAGCTGACAAAGAAAAAGAGTGAGAAAAAGTAAAACACACTCGGAGCATATTTTATTGTTGTATGTACACTGCATTCTTATATATTTCTTTATTTGGTAACATGATACCTTGTATCTTCCCCAACTTTACTATTTACCTGAAGTGTTTGAATGATTTTAGTTGCTTTGCTATAATGGTACTATGAAAACTCATACGTTTTAAAGATAAAACTACGCCAATCGACACACAGCTGTTAGAGAAAGGCATGTGCATGCTTTAGATTATGCTGTGGGTACATGGCAGTCCTGGGACATAAAGAAGTCAAGTATGGTGTAGCAGAGTCTCAGCTATGATGCTTTTGTGAGGTTGTGCAAAGCAAAGTGACATTCAGGTTGACTAGTCTACATTAAACCTGAATCATCAAGATAATGGGTCAATCCTCTTCTTAAGAATGGCTTCTGATTTTTTAATAAAGGAATAAGTCAATAGCCTAATGTTTTTAATTTTTGCACTTTGTTTTGCTGTTTTAGTCAGATCAAATTGAAAGGTATCAATTTTTAGCTAGATCAAGAGCAATTTAAATGGAAATATGAGGAAGCATAAATAATCACAGAAAAAAGATGGAAAATATTTTGCTTATTTCATAAAATAATGAGAAGTAGGAGTTGATCAAGAACCTCACAGAGGAAAGAAGTTGGGAAGTTAGTCATGAATAGGTAGACTCTCAGATATCTCTACACTATTGCTCACTAAACCTGGTAACAACTGTAACTAATAAGTATTCTGTTAATCATTATCACCATTAACCTCATCTTCAAACATAGAATTTAATATTTGAAAATAGCTAATTTAGACACTACTGCCAAAAATTAGATGTTGGAATAAGATACAGCATAGTAAAATGCATATTAATTTATTTAAAGAAATAAAATTTGAATAGATAATTTGTAATTCAGTGCATAGACCTGAAAGAAATGTGGAAAAAGATAAATGAAAAGAAAAAAGATTCAGCATTTGTATCTCCTTTTAGACAATGGACTTGGAAAACTTATTGCATAAACACCTATCATTTTTATTGTGCATGCTTTTATCATGCATTTCAAACTTTTTTCCTGTTCACTATTATTTCTTGCTGAAATTCATTATTTAGTAGTTTTTTTGGTTTTGTTTTTATTATTGAGGGTAGTATACATTCATAGTTATTATACACATAAAAACATCTTTCTTTTTTACTCAACCTTAAATTATGGTATGGCTAGGTATAAAATTATAGCCTTGGTTGTTATTTAGTATTTTGGGTGGGTTATAAATCTGTTGCTGTCAAGTTGATTCCTATTCATAGCAATCCTATAGGACAGAGTAGAACTGCCTCATAGGGTTTCCAAGGCTGTAAATCTTCACGGAGGAAGACTGCCACATCTTTCTCCCTCAGAGCAGCCGGTGGATTTCCACTGTAGACCTTTCAGTTAGCAAGGGTGAGTTATTTGTTTAGTATTTTGAAGGTATGTTGATATCTTTTAGTGTTGCTGATGTCAGTAACTGTTCACTTTGCAAGATATGTTTTACTCTCTGGTAAGTTTAAGCTTATCTATCTTTGATATATTTGTAATTTCATTGCTATGTCCAGTTAAGGGTTTACTTTAACTTACCCTACCCTTAGAAAGTACATTGTATTTGAGAACATTTTTCTAATTTTTAAAATTTCTCCACAATGATCTCTGCAGATATTCATCCTTCACAATTCTCTCTGTCATATTTCTGTGGAGCATCTATTATTATTGGAGTTTCTTGATTTTTTTTTTCCACAGTGTTTCAAGAGTTGCTTTCTATTTTTTTTTTTTCCTCATTGAGTTTCTGTTCTGATATCCACGTATGTTATTTTCCCGAACTTCCAATTCACTTTTATTTGTCATCTGAATTTTGCTGTCTAGGTCCTTTATATTTCAAAGTATTTTTTAATTTACATAGTTCAATTTTTTTTGTAGATACTTCAGTTTTATTTTTGATCCTTTCATTTCTTAATGTCTTAGTTTCTCAAGAGAGTTGTGCTCCATTTATCTTTTTGAATGTACTCAATATATTTTATTTTAAAGTCTTTGTCCAATGCAGATGAAAAATGACTTTTTTATGAAGTGAATTTCCATTCTGATTATTGATTGTGCTGATTTTCTTAGTGTTAGATTTTTGTATATAAATGGTGTACTAGGTTGAATATTGTCACCTCAAAATTTATGTCCATTCAGAATTGTTGAATGTGACCTTATTTGGGCATGAATTTTTGAAGATCCAATCACATTAAGATGAGATCAGAGTGGATTAGAGTGGGCCCTAATTCCAATGGCTGGTGTCAAATAAAAAACAAATCTAGACTTATTAAGAAGATACTTCATTCAAAATAATCATTGCTAAGGATGAAAGAGACTGTTGTAATAGGGATGTGGAAGTATTTCAATAGGGAGAACATGCTGATCTAAGAACTGGGTAAAAAAGTTTTGTTTTGTTTTTTTTAAATAGAGAAAAAGGAATGAACTAGTCTATAAAGAACTGAGTGTCTGTGAAACAGTGGCATGTTAAGATCATAGATCAGAGAATGTTTTACAGTAAGACCAACCTAGTCCCTAGGAGAGGCTCTTGTAGAGGGGTTGTATGTTGGCTCAGGCTGAGGGTGTGCCAAAATCTGGAAACCTGGGAAAGGAGATAATCTTAACCAAACTTTGGTTAACACATATTTTGTACCGACTGATCAGTGGGGACAAATTGTTTAGCTAATTAATATGAGGCAAAAAATGGGAAATTGAAGGATCTGCATCTAGCTTTCTCATAGGTAAACAAGGGGGTATCTATAAGTCTTACCTAAGTCCTATGGGGAAGGGTGATTCTTTGCAGTAAGCCATTTTCAGGAACACAAAGGAAGGGGGATTTCTTAAACTTCTCTGTTTTCCAGGACCCCAAAGTGCAGATAAAATTTAATGTAGTCACTGTTGTCCTTATAAGAGAAGGAAAATTTGGACACAGAGACACAAAGACATACATGGTGGGAAGACAATCATGTGAAGATGGAGGCAGAAATTGGCCTGACACACTACCAGTCAAGGAATGCAAAGGATTGCTGGCAACCACCAGAAACTATAAAAGAGGCAAGGATAGAGTCTTCCCTAGAACCTTCAAAGGAAGTGTGGCCTTGCTGACGTCTTGGTTTTGAACTTCAAGGAACAGTAAGGGAGTAAATTTCTGTTTTAAGCTTCCTAGTTTGTGATAATTTGTTATGCAGCCTTAGGAAACTAACACAAATTATATGTAGACTCATTTGTCATGCAATATATTTGTACTTGTTTTCTCTCTGACTCTTTTCTCTCTCATTTCCAACTGCTATGTTTGCTTATTACTTTCTAGTATTTTGTGATAGCCTTTAACCAAACTCTAGGCAATTACAATATTTACTAAAGTATTGATTATACAGTATCAATTAGTTCTTCTTGTCTGTAGTATACATTATATTTATTCAAAATTATGCCTGACTGATGGGTTTAAAAAAAAAAAAAACAACTCACAGTTGTTTTCCCCGATTACTGGTAAAGTTAGTTAAGTACCTTTTCATGCATTCATTGTCTAGTTTAACTAGATCCTATGTTGATTCCTGATTTGGAGTCTTGCTAGTATATGTATTATGTTGAACACCTCTTCTATTTTAAGAAATTTCTAACAAAAGTATTTTTAAAATTATTCTTTGAGCACATTTATTTCCTGCTCATTTTTTCTTTTGATTTTTGATTTACTCCAATAGTTTTTAATTTTAAAGTTTATTTTTTGTTTTAATTTTGACGAATACGTACAAAATCATATGCATGTGTTTCTGTGAGGTTTTGCGGTAGCGTGTCATACACAGAAAGGTATTCTCTACTTAAACCTATTTTTTTCTAATATTTTAATTATTTTATTTTTATATATAAATATCTAAATTACATGAGATTATGTTCTCTACAATATAATTAGGGGACTAAAATTTTTTTCTTTTAGACGTATAGCCAATTATGTTAATCAATTAAATGAATAAACTATTTTGACAGATTACATAGACCTGCAAATCCTTGACACTGTTCCATAGAGTGGTGAGATATATATATATATTTTTCTTCAAACTAAGATTTATAGAAACTGCAGAAATGATGATAGGACAATTTCATGCCTAACCTTTAAGACTGATAGTTTCAGTTTCTTCCTTTTAGAGCACTGAGTTGCCATGTAAGTAGTTCAACTGTTACGAGGCTGCCATGATGTGAAGGAGCCCAAGCTAGCTATATTGAAAGGCCACGTTAAGAAAGGAAGACAGATGCCTAGCTAACACCAACTTGTTCCAATCTCCAAATGTTCAAAACATTCCTGCTGAGAGCTCAGATAATATGAAGCAGAAAAAAGCCATCTCCACTGAGCCTTGTTTGAATTCCTGAGCTACAGATTTATGAGATATGATAATAATAATAAACTGTTGGTTAAAGTCACTAAGTTTTGGAAAAGTTTGATATTCAGAAATCAACAACAGAACAATCATCCTTTCACCTTGTATTGAAATTCTGTAATTATATATTTTTTTAATTTTAAAATCTCCATAATTAATTGAATTTATTTTGGGACAATTTATTCTTTTCCCTAGATCCATCTGTTTAATCTTGGGAAGTGCATGCTTTATAATGACAATGCTATTATAATAATTTTTAGGTCTAATTGAAATAACCTTTTCATTACTACATTTTTTCTCCTTAATTTTTTATTTTATTTGTTCATTTTTTTTGATGTTATGTGTTCTCAGTATTGGAATGCACACTTACTAATTGTGTTTAAATTTTTGGTTGGTAATGTAGATTTTGAGAAATATGACCTGGTAATACAAGCCACCAATGAAACTAGTGGCACTCTGGCACTACTGATCTGTGGTATGACAATATACCAATGAGAGCTAGATAAATAATTTATTTCAGGTGTCTTTCCATTAGGTTACAGATTTTTCATGTGTCTCTTAGATTACATGTTAATATTAGCAAGTTTCAGTCACTCTTCTCTTAACTTAGTTGCACAGATATGACTGCCACTGTTGTCTTAAGGAACCATGTGTTTTAGGCTAACCATCACCACACAGCTGCTGAGAACCCATCCTCCAAATCCTCCAAGGTCTACTAACACTTTACCACTACCAAACCTAAAGAAAATTCCAATTTTTAAAAGAGAAAATAATAAATGAAAATAAACTTTATCAAATGTTAAAACGCCATGAAAATCTACAGTAATTGAATGGTGTGATACTGGTACAAGTTTAGGCAGAAACATAAATGGAAAGTAACAAAACTTCAGAAGAATCTACAGATACACAATCACATGCACGTACACTCATGCACAGACACACAAACACATGATAAAGCAGCATAGCAAATCAGCAAAGAAAGAAGAATATTTCAATTATTAAGGGTAAAAATTAAATAAGGACCCTCGAAGTCTACCTCAATTTATTTAAGCAATAAGAAACACATATATTCCATGTGTATTTTAAAAGTTCCATGTAAAAATGGTACAATGCATAAATAAGAAAAACATGTTTATAAGTATACTTACAAACTTACAGTGAAGAAACCTTTTTCAGTACAACTCAAAGACAGGAAATATGATGGAAGATTTGATTAGATAAAAATAAAATATCATTTTTCATCAAAGTACACCCCCAACCCAAAACCAAATCCATTGCCTTTGAGTCAATTTCTACTCATAGCAACTCTATAGGACAGAGTAGAACTGCCCCATAGAGTTTTCTAGGCTGTAATCTTTACAGGAGCTGATTGCCAGGTCTTTCTTCCATGGAGTTCCTGGTGGGTTCAATCCGCTGACCTTTTGGTTAGCAGCCAAGCGCTTAACCACTGGTGGCATCTGGCCTAACACGTTCTTATTTCAGCCCTCTCCAACATAAATTTTCAGAAAATTATAGAACATACATCATAAAATTTAATTTTTTTAACGTAGAAAACTCCAAGATGATCATCTAAAAACACCCTTCAAAATGGTAAGATTTTACATCAACCTTATCAGGTACAAAATATATATAAATAACAACAGATTTTCCATATATCATAACTACTGTTACTTAAAAACTAACAAAATTAATACTTAATTTATAGCTTAGACAAATATATAAAAAACTAAAATAAACATAGCCAGTTTTCATACCTTTATCACTAAAACTATATAAAATGTTACATACTAAAACTATAAAACTTTAATAGCATAAAATAAGGAAGACTTGAATAAATGCAGTGATTTTTCATGTCTCTAATGGAAAGACGGGAAATTAAAAATAAATCAACTCTTCCAAATTATCTTAAATATTTAATGCAACTGCAATAAAAATAATGGCATATTTTGTTGTTTTCAAGTAGACAGTACAAAACAGTTTGGGAATTTATTTAAAAGAATATAAGCTAAAATAATTATGACAAATTTCCAACAGAGGATAATTCTATCAGTTACTATGTATTATTAAGTACAGAGCTCTTTCTAGATATGGCACTAATGATAGAAACCATAAAAAAAGAACAGTTAGAGGTGTGACTACATAAATATTAAAAACTTTCTGTATGTAAAAATTACCGTGAACAAAAGTAAAATTGGTTTTCCACAACAAGGTGATAATTCAATAGAATTGTTATGCTATTTTTACATTTCATATTAGCAAAGCTATTATAAAGGTAGCATGCAGTATTCACTCTGTTATGGGAAAATGTCCATTTTCATGCACTGCCTGTCATAGGAAAATTGGTACCAGCTGTTGGAGAATTTGCTGATTCTGATATGTACACTCAGCAATTCCACTTATAGGAATTTACCCTTAAAAATAATAAATGAAAAAAAGCATCAGGAACATATACAAAGCTATGGCTGAAAGAATTTCCACTTGCTGAAATATTAAAAAAAAAAGAAAGCCAAAATTATGGCATACTCTTAAAATAAAATGTTATGTAAATATTACAGTGATGGAGATAATATTTAATGATCTGGAGAATGTTTCACAATATTTTCCTAATGACAACATCAGTTTCCATGATATATTATGAACAGTATGATCCTATTTAAAAAAAAACATATTTTAAATGGTAAATACATTATACTTATATGCTGAAAAATGTCTAAAAGCAGTTATCTTTTGAGGGTGGGGCTTACAAGTGATTTTGTATATTTATGTAATGAACTTTTATTTGAAGTTCAGAAAGCATATAAATCATCAGTATATATGTACATGAATTTTCCCAATAGGCAACCTCTCAGAAACCCAGAAACCAAGGTCAAGAAACATGACATTACTAGCATTTCAGATGCCGAAATTGTGCTGCCTTCCAGTCACTCTATTCAGTACAAAGACTAATTCACAATACTGACTTCTAGTACCAGAAATTAGTGTTGCTTATTTTTATCTTTGTATAAATTTCAGAAGATAGTATGTATTTTTATATCAGTTTCTTTTCAATATATTTCTGAGATTCATACATGTTGTGGTGTTTATTTGAGGAGCATGCATGTCCGTTGCAGCATAGTGTTCAATATTGAATATACTACAAAATAATCATCGATTTTACAATTAACTAAGATTTGGGCTGAAACTACATTAATAATATCATTAATGGTGTGGCAATAAAGTGTTCGGTAAGTGTGTTTTGTCAGATACATATATCAAAAATAATTGCCATGGAGTCTACTCTGACTCATAGCAACCCCATGTGTGTCAGAATGGAACTGTGCTCCATGGGGTTTTAAATGGCTGATTTTTCAAAGATAGATCACCAGGCTTTTCTTTAAGTGGCGGTTCTGGGTGATTTGAAGCTCCGGCTCTTTTTATTAGCAGCCAAGCACATTAAGTATTTACACCACAAAAAACCTGTTGCCATTGAGTCGATTCAGACCCACAGTGACCCCAGAGAACAGAGTAAAACTGTCCCATAGGATTTGCAAGGAGGAGCTGGTGAATTTGAACTGTCAACCTTTTGGTTAGCAGCCACATCATTTAACGACTCCACCACCAGGACTCCAAAAAGGGACATCTACATATATACATGCAAACACTTAACGTGTTTTGCTGCTAACCAAAAGGTTTGTAAATGCATATAATATATTTTATGCATATACATTATATCTTGTCATTGTTAGATGTCCTCGAGTTGATTCCAACTCATAGTGACCCTATGTGCAACAGAAGGAAACTCTGCCAGGTCCTGTGTTATCCTCACAATCATTGTCAAGTTTGAGCCCACTATGGTAGCCACTGTCTAAATCCATTTCATTAAGGGTCTTCTTCTTTTTTGCTGACCCTTACTTTACCAAGCAGGATGTCCTTCTCCAGGTACTGGTCCTTCCTTATAACGTGTCCAAAGTACGTGACGATGCCTCTCCATCCTCGCTAGTAAGGGACATTCTGGAAGTACTGATTTCAAGACAGATTTGTTGGTTCTTCTGGCAGTCCTCCCCCAAGCATCTGTCAATTTGTTCTACTGTGGAGGATTAGGTATTGCTGTGATGCTAGAAGCTATGCCACGATATTCAAACACCAGCAGGGTCACACATGGCAGACAGGTTTCAGCTGAGCTTCCAGACTCAGACAAACTAGGAAGAAGGACCTGGTGGTCTACTTCAGAAAAGAATTAGTCGGGGAAAACCTTATGAATAACAGTGGAACATTGTCTGATATAGTGCCAGAAAACGGGCCCCTCAGGTTGGAAGGCACTCAAAAGATGACAGGGGAAGAGCTGCCTCCTCAAAGTGGAGTTGAACTTAATGATGTGGATAGAATAAAGCTTTTGCGAGCCTTCATTTGCTGAAGTGACACTAATAAAAATTGGAAGAAACAACTGCAGACATCCATTAATAGTAGGAATGTGGAATGTAAGAAGTATGAATCTTGGAAAATTGGAAATTGTCAAAAAATGAAATGGAACACATAAAGATCAATATCCTAGGAATTAGTGAGAAGAATCTGAAAATCATATGGTCTACTATGCCAAGAATGACTACTTGAAGAGGAATGGCATCACTTTCATCATCAAAAAGAACATTTCAAGATCTATCCTGAAGTACAATACTGTCAGTGATAGGATAATATCCATGAGCCTAAAGGAAGACCAGCTAATACAACTATTATTCAAATTTATGCACCAAACACCAAGGCCAACGATGAAGAAATTGAAGATTTTTACCAACTTCTGCAGTCTGAAATTGATGGAATATGAAATCAGGATGCATTGATAATTACTGATGACTGGAATGTGAAAGGTGGAAATAAAGAAGGATAGGTAGTTGGAAAATATGGCCTTGGTGACAGAAATGATGCAGGAGATCCCATGATAGAATTTTTCAAGACCAATGACTTCTTCATTGCAAATACCTTTTTTCAACACCATAAATAGCAACTATACATGTGGATGTTGCCGGATGGAATACACAGGAATCAAATTGACTACATCTGTAGAAAGAGACAATGGAAAACTCAGTATCATCAGTCAGAATAAGGCAGGGACCGACTGCAGAACAGATCATCAATTGCTAATAAGCAAGTTCAAGTTGAAGGTGAAGAAGATTAGAAGAAGTCCATGAGAGTCAAAGTACAATCTTGAGCATATTCCATCTGAATTTAGAGACCATCGCAAGAATAAATTTGACATGTTAACACTAATGACCGAAGACCAGGTGAGTTGTGGAATGACATCAAGGACATCATACATGAAGAAAGCAAGAGGTCATTAAAAAGACAAGAAAGAAAGAAAAGACCAAAATGGATGTCAAAGGAGATTCTGAAACTTGCTGTTGAATGTAGAGTAGGTAAAGCAAAAGGAAAAAAAAATGATGATGAAAAAGAGCTGAACAGAAGATTTCGAAGGGTGACTCGAGAAGACAAGGTAAAGTATTATAATACCATGTGCAAAGACTTAGAGTCATAATACCAAAAGGGAAGAGCACACTTGGCATTCTCAAGCTGAAAGAACTGAAGAAAAATATTCACACCTCAAGTCGCAATATTAAAGGATTATACTGGGAATATATTAAACGAAACAGGAAGCATCAAAAGAAGGTGCAAGGAATACACACAGTCACTATACCAAAAAGTACTGAACGACGTTCAACCATTTCATGAGGTAACATATGATCAGGAACCAGAGATATTGAAGGAAGAGGTTCAAGCTGCACTGAAGGCATTGGGGAAAAACAGGGCCCCAGGAACTGATAGAATACAAATTGTGATATTTCAACAAACGGATGCAGTACTGGAAGTCCTCACTTATCTATGCCAAGAAATTTGGAAGACAGCTACCTGGCCAATTGACTGAAAGAGATCCATATTTATGCCTATGCCCCAGAAAGATGATCCAACCAACTGTGGAAATTATGGAACAATATCATTAATATCACACTCAGTACAATTTTACTGAAGATCATTCAAAAGGAGCTGCAGCATTGTATCGACAGGGAATTGCCAGAAATTAAGCCAGATTCAGAAAAGGAAGTGGAACCAGGAGTATCATTGCTGATGTCAGATGGATCCTGGCTAGAAGCAGAGAATACTAGAAAGACGTTTACCTGTGTTTTATTGACTACGCAAAGTAATTCAATTTAGTGGATGAGAACAAATTGTGGATAACATTGCAAAGAATGGGAATTCCAGAACCCTAAATTGTGCTCATGAGGAATCTGTACAGAGATCAAGAGGCAGTTGTTCAAATCGAACAAGGGGATGCTGCAGGGTTTAAAGTCAGGATAGGTGTGCATTAGGGTTATATCTTTTCACTATACTTATTCGATCTGTTTGCTAAGCAAATAATTCAAGAAGCTGGACTATATGAAGATTAACGGGGAATCAGGATTGGAGGAAGACTCATTAACAACCTGCATTATGCAGATGACACAACCTTGCTTGCTGAATGTGAAGAGGAATTGAAGCAGGTACTGATGAAGATCAAAGACTACAGCCTTCAGTATCGATTACACCTCAACAAAAGAAAACAAAAATCCTCACAACTGGACCAATAAGCAACATCATGATAAACGGAGAAAAGATTGAAGTTGTCAATGATTTTATTTTACTTGGATCCACAATCAACACTCATGGAAGCGCGAGTCAAGAAATCAAATTATACATTTCCCTTAGCGATGTATGAGGGTTTCTATTCACCACATCATCACCAAAACTTGTGATTATCTTGATTATCTGTGTCTTTGATTTTACCAGTCCTAGTGACTGTAAAGTGGTATCTATTATGGTTTTTATTTGCACTTCACTAATGACTAAAGATTTTGAGCATTTTTTTCACATGCTTATTGGCAATTCATATAACTTTTTTGGAAAAAAATGTCTATTCAAGTTCTCTATCATTTAATTGGGTTATTTGCCTTTTACTGCTGATTTGTAAAAGTTCTTTATATATTCTAGATAATTGTTGTTGGTGTTAGGTACTGTCAAGTCAGTTCAGACACATAGTGACCCTATGTACAAAAGAACGAAACACTGCCTGGTCCTGAACCATCCTCACAATCATTATGCTTGAGCACATTGTTGAAGCCACTATGTCAGTCCATCTTATTGAAGGTCTTCCTCTTTTTTGCGGACTATCTACTTTACCAAACTTGATGTCCTTTTCCAGGGACTGGTCCCTCCTGATAACATGTCCAAAGTATGTGAGAGATGGTCTCGCCATCCTCACTTCTAAGGAGCATTCTGGCTGTACTTATTCCAAGACAGATGTGTTCATTCCTCTGGCAGTCTATGGTATATTCAACATTCTTTGCCAACACCATAATTAAAAGGCATCAGTTCTTCAGTCTTCCTTATTCATTGTCCAGCTTTCACATGCATATGAGGCAATTGAAAACACCATGGCTTGGGTCAGGTGTGCCTTAGTCCTTAAAATGACATCTTTGCTTTTCAACACTTTGAAGAGATCTTTGGCAGCAGATTTGCCCAGTGTAATGTGTCATTTGATTTCTTGACCGCTGTTTCCATGGGTATTGATTGTAGATCCAACTAAATTGAAATCCTTTACAGCATCAATATTTTCTCCGTTCATCATGATGTTGCTTATTTGTCCCATTGTGAGGATTTTTGTTTGCTTTTTGTTGAGGTGTAATCATACTGAAGGCAGTGGTCTTTGATCTTCATCAGTGTCTTAGTTCTCTAGTGCTAACATAACAGAAATACCACAAATGGATGGCTTTAACAAGCAGAAGTTTATTCTCTCACAGTCTAGTAGGCTAGAAGTTCGAATTCAGGGTGCCAGCTCCAGAGAAGTCTTTCTCTCTGTGTCGGCTCTCAGGGAAGGTCCTTGTCATAAATCTTCCCCTGGTCTGGGAGATTTTCAGAGCAGGGACTCCAGGTCCAAAGGAACACGCACTCCTGGCTCTGCTTTCTTGGTAGTGTGAGGTCCCCATATCCCTCTGCTTGCTTCTGTTTTTTATATATCAAAAGAGATTGCTTTAGGAGACTACCTAATCTTGTAGATTGAGTCCTGCTTCATTAACATAACTGCCTCTAATCCTGCCTCATTAACATCATACAGGTAGGATTTACAACACATAAGAAAACCACATCAGATGACAAAATAGTGCACAATCACACAATATTGAGAAGCATGGCATAGCCAATTTGACACATATTTTGGGGGGACACAATTCAATCTATGACATTCCACCATTTGGCCCCCAAAAATTCATCTCCTTGCCATATGGAAAACATATTCATCCCATCAGCTCACAGCAAAAGTCTTAATTCAACTCCAAGTCCAAAATCCAAAAATTTCTCTTCATCTGTGAAGTCTAGAATACAAGTTATCTGCTTCCAAAGTACAATGGTGGAACAGGAATAAGCAAGATATTTCCATTGCAAATGGGCGAAATTGGAGGGAAAGAAGGGATAACAGGCACCAAACAAGTCATCAGAACACATTACATTAGCCCTCGAGGCTTGAAAATAATCCTCTGTTCTCCAAGACCATTTAGGTAATGGAACTGCCGGTTAAACTCTAGGTATTGGCCACACTTTCTGGATTCTTAATGGAGGCTCCTCTGCCCTGGTCTTCAGCTCTGCCTTCCAGGCCCACTGGAATGGCAACTCTGCTCCCTCAGACTTGGGTGGCCACATTCTCCTAGTCCATCTGATTGGTGACTCCACCATTTGAGACCAAGGTAGCCTGCTTCCTGTGTTCCTTGTCTCTTTGGCTTCTGCTTCCTGGTTCCTTGACTGCTGGTGCCCTTGGAACTTGCTGCCCACGTCTGCCCTGTTGGGGCAAGTGTTCCAAAGCTCTTAGGCTTTACTGATAAATGCCCGGAGGCACCCCACTCTGCCAGTCAACTTGGCCAGAAGGCACTCAACTCTCTTGCCCCCTGGGTCGGCAAGTCCAGCTCCACTGATGAGTGCCTGAAGGCTTCCCCACTCCACAAGGAAGCCTCCTGTGCAAAGGCACTCAGCTCTCTCACTCTGTGGGTCTGCTCCAGCACTGTCTTATGCTGGTCTTCTGGTTCTGCTGATGCCAATTCGCTGCTGCTGCTGGTTCTCTGCTGCTTCCAGTTATCTGCTGCTGCTTCTCACCATCTGTGCTGACTCCAATGTAACAGCTCTCCTCACTTCCTTCTGAGTCCTCACGAGAATTGTCTTTGATGTCCATAATTCCACCAACAATCTCTTCAAGACAATCTAGGATTTTGCTATTAGGCACTTAAAAAGACTCCCAGCCATTACCCATTCACAGTTTCAAAACCAGTTCCACATTTTCAGTATTTGTTACAGCAGCACCCCACTCCCAGTACCAAATATCTTAGGCTGGATTCTCTAGAAAAGCAAAACCAGTAAAGCTTATAAATATATACATACAGAGAAATTTATGTTAAGGAAATGGCTCGTGCAGTTTTAGATGCTGGAACATCCCAAGTCCATGGGTCAGGGTAAGGGCTTCTCCTGATTCACATAGCCACAAGGCCTGGTAAACCCAAGATTGGCAGGTCAGAGAGCAGGGCTCTTGCTCACAGGCTGCAAAGATTGATGAACCATCCCTGGACTTACAGACTGCCTTATCCACCATCATGATATCCCACACATCATCACCGTGGGTCAAGGGACTCACTTCACAGCAAATAAAATGTGGTAATGGGCCCACGCTCATGGAATTCACTGATCTTACCATGTTTCCCATCATCCTGAAGCAGCTGGCTTGATAGAATGATGGAATAGCCTTTTAAAAATATAATTAAGGTGCCATCTAGGTAGCAATACCTTGCAGGGTTGGAGCAATGTTCTCCAGGAGGATATATGTGCTCTAAACCAGCATCCAATATATGGCGCTATTTCTCTAATATCCAGGATTCATGGGTCCAGGAATAAAGGGGTGGAAATGGAAGTGGCACCACTCCCTATTACCCCTAGTGACCCACTCACAGGATTTTTGCTTCCTGTCAAGGTGACCTTATGTTCTGTGGGTCTAGAGGTCTTAGTTCCAAGGGAGGAATGCTCCCACCTGGAGACACATCACTGATTCCATTGGACTGGAAGTTAAGTATGCCCCTGGCCACTTTGAGCTCCTTATGCCTCTGGATCAACAGGCAAAGAAAGGAGTTACTAGACTAGCTGGTGTGATTGATCCTGATTACCAAGAGGAAATCAAATTGATACTACATAATGTTGGTAAAGAAGAGTATGTCCGGAATGCAGGAGATTCCTTAGGGCACCTTTTAGTACTACCATGCCCTGTGATTAAAGTCAATGGAAAACTACAGCAAACCAATTTAGACATAAGTACTAATGGCCCAGATCTTTCAGGAATGAAGATTTGGGTTACCCCACCAGGCAAAGAACCACAACCAACTGAAGTGCTTGCTGAGGGCAAAGGATTTATGGAATGGCTGGTAGAAGAAGATAGTTCTAAATACCAGTTACTACAATGTGACCAGTTACAGAAAGGAAGACTGTAACTGTTATGAGTATTTTTTCCTTACATGTGTGCACAAAATAGTTTTGTTTTATTCATTTATAAAATATAAGGTGTAAACAAGGCTAGTTTTTTTTGTGGTATGTATGTTCATCGTATCATGTTAGGCGCAAGTATGACTTTATAATTGTCTTTAATCAGAGATTATGTATGGTTTAAGGAGAGGTGACAGGGTGACAACAGGTGGACTGTGATGGTTATGATTATGTGTCATCTTGGCTAGACCATGATTCGCAGTGGTTTGGCAGTCATATGATGTTATGATCACCCGCATGATGAGATTAGATATAATATGATCACCTCCATGATGGAATCTGCTGTGAGTAGCCAATCAGTTGAAAGGGAGTTTCCTTGGGTGTGTGGCCTGCATCGAATATAAGTGGACATTCTGGCAAGGCTCATGTGCTTTTGTTTGTGCCAGATCCTGCAGCTAGCTCTGTTCATCTGTTCTTCAGTTCTTGGGACCTGAGCTAGCAGCTTACCTGCAGTCTTGGCTGCCGATCTTGATTTCATTGATCTTTGCAGCCTGTGAGCAAGAGCCCTGCTCTCTGACCTGCCTGTCTTTGTTTCACCAGCCAGCCCCTGCATCTATGTGAATCAGGAGAAGCTTCTATCCTGACCCACAGACTTGGGACGTCCCAGAGTCTACAACTGCATGAGCCATTTCCTTGATGTAAATTTCTTTTTATATATATATGTTTATGTACATTACTGGTTTTGCTTCTCTAGAGAACCCAGCCTAAGAATATCAGTAAGTGCTTCAAGTCCTCTTCACTTTCAGCAAGCAAGGTTGTGTCATCTGCATATCATAGGTTGTTAATGAGCCTTCCTCCAATCCTGATGCCTTGTTCTTCTTCATATAGTCCAGCTTTTCTGATTATTTATTCAGCATACAGAATGAATAAGTATAGTGAAAGGATACAACACTGACACACAATTTCCTGACTTTAAAACACCCAGTATCTTCTTGTTCTGTTCAAAAGACTGCCTCTTGGTCTTAGTACAGGTTTCTCATGAACACAATTAAGTGTTCTGGAATTTCTATTCTAAGCTACATTATCCATTATTTGTTATGATCCACACAGTCGAATGCTTTTACATAGTTAATAAAACACAGGTAAATGTCTTTCTGGTATTCTCTGCTTTCAGCCAGTATCCATCTCACATCAGCAATGATATTCTTTTTTCCACATCCTCTTCTGAATCTGGCTTGAATTTCTGGCAGTTCCCTGTAAATGTATTGCTGCAACTTCTCTTGAGTGATATTCAATGAAATTTCACTAGCATGTTATATTAATGATCTTGTTCAATAATGTTCACGTTCGGTCGAATCACCTTTCTTTGGATTGAGTAGAAATACGCATTTCTTCCAGTCAATAGGCCAGGTAGCCGTCTTCCAAATTTTTTGGCATAGATGGGTGAGCATTTCCAGCCCTGCATTCATTTGTTGAAGCATCTCAATTGATATTTTGTCAATTCCTGGAGCCTTGTTTTTCTCCAATGCCTTCAGTGCAGCTTGGACTTCTCCTTTCTGTACCATTGGTTCTTGATCATATACAACCTCCTGAAATGGCTGAATGTCGACCAATTCTTTTTTGTACAGTGACTCTGTGTGTTCCTTCCATCTTCTTTTGAGGCTTTCCAGGTCATCTATTATTTGCACCATGGAATCCTTCAGTATTCCAACTTGTGCTTGAATTTTTTCTTCAGTTCTTTCAGCTTGAGAAATGCTGAGCATGTTCTTCCTTTTGGTTTTCTGTTTCTAGGTCTTTGTGTATTTCATTATAATACTTTACTCTGTCTTCTCAAACCACCCTTTGAAATCTTCTGTTCACCTTTTTCTCTTCATCATTTCCTCCTTTTGCTTTAGCTACTCTATATTCAAGAGCAACATTAAGAGTCTCTTCTGACATCCATTTGGGCCTTTTCTTTCTTTTCTGTCTTTTTAATGACCTCTTGCTTTCTTCATGTATGATGTCCTTGATGTCATTCCACAGCTCATTTGGTCTTCGGTCATTAGTGTTCAAAGCATCAAATCTATTCTTGAGACAGGTTTTAAATTCAGGTGGGATATACTGAAGGTAGTACTTTGGCTTTTGTGGACTTGTTCTAATTTTCTTCAACTTGAACTTGAACTTGCATATAAGCAATTGATGGTCTGTTCTGCGGTTACCAGACTTAGTTTCCAGACTAGGACAGACTAGCAAGGATCTGGCGGTATACTTCTGAAAAGAATTAGCCAGTGAAAACTTTATTAATAGCAGCAGAACTTTGTCTGATACAGTGCCAGAAGATGAGCCCCTCAGTTTGGAAGACACTCAAAAGACGACTAGGGAAGAGCTGCCTCCTCAAAGTAGAGTTGAACTTAATGATGTGGACACAGTAAATCTTTTGGGACCTTCATTTGCTGATGTGGCATTACTCAAAATTAGAAGAAAAAACTGCAAACATCCATTAATAGTAGGAATGTGGAATGTAAGAAGTATGAATCTGGGAAAATTGGAAGTCATCAAAAATGAAATGGAACGCATAAAGATTGATATCCTAGGCATTAGTGAGCTAAAATGGACTGGTATTGGCCATTTTGAATCAGATAATCATGTGGTCTACTGTGCTGGGAATGACAACTTGGAGAGGAATGGCATCACATTCATCATCAAAAAGAGAATTTCAAAATACATCCTGTACTACTGTGCTGTCAGTGATAGGATAAGATCCATACGCCTACAAGGAAGACCAGTTAATATGACTATTATTCAAATTTACACATCAACCACTAAGGCCAAAGATGAAGAAATTGAAAATTTTTACCAATTTCTGTAGCCTAAAATTGACTGAACATGCAATCAGGATGCATTGATAGTTACTAGTGATTAGAATATGAAAGTTGGAAACGAAGAAGAAGGATGGGTAGTTGGAAAATATGATCTTGGTGATGGAAACAATGCTGGAGACCACACGATAGAATTTTGCAAGACCAACAACTTCTTCACTGCAAATACCTTTTTCCAACAACATAAACTGGGACTATACATGTGGACCTCGACAGATGGAATACATAGGAATCAAATCAACTACATCTGTGGAAAGAGACAATGGAAAACTCAATATCATCAGTCTGAACAAGGCCAGGGCTGACTGTAGAACTCATTAGTAGCCATCAAGTCACCTCTCACTTTATGTGTAATAGAATAAAATGTTCCCTGGTTGTGTGCCATTTTCATGATTGTTGGTGTGCTTGAGTACATTTTTGTGGCTATTGGATTAATTCATCTAATTGAGGGTTTCCAATTTTTACATTAGCCATCTACTTTACCAACCATGATGTCCTTTTCTAGTGATTGGTCTTTTCTGATGATGTGTCCAAAGCAAGTTAGTCAAAGTCTCACGCTTTTTGCTTCTAAAGAATATTATTTTTTTATTTCTCCTAAGACTGCTTTGATCATTCTTTTGGCAGTCCCCGGTTTGCATTCAATATTCTTTACCAACACCATACTGCAAACACATCACTTCTTCTGAATACTAAACCCATTCCATTCCCATCAAGTCTATCCCAACTCATAGCAATCCTATAGGACAGAGTAGAATGTCCCATAGGGTTCCCAAAGCTGTAATCTTTACGGGACCAGACTACCATATCTTTGCCTGGTAATGTGGGATCAAACCATTGACCTTCCAGTTAGTAGCCGAGTGTTTAACCACTGCATCACCAGTGCTCCTTTCTGGATACTAGACCCTTATGAATATATGATTTGCAAATACTTTCTTTTATACTGTGCTTATCTTTCATTTTATTGATGATATCCTTTGAAGCACAATTTCTTTTTTTTAGTTTTGATAAAGTCCAGTTTATCTATTTTGTCCTTGGTTTTTTGTGTTTTTAACGTCACACTTAAAAACCCATTTTCTAAATCAAGATTGTGAAGATTTACAACCATTTTTTAAAGAATTATATGGCTTTATTATGCCTATTACAAATAAAGGTGATCCAACCGAATGTGGAAATTATTGAACAATATCATACTTGAGTAAAATTTTGCTGAAGATAATTCAGAAAGTTGCAGCAGTACATCAACAAGGAACTGCCAGAAAGTCAAGCTGGATTCAGAAGAGAACATGGAATGACGATATCATTGCTGATGTCAGATAGATTTTGGCAGAAAGAACAGAATACCAGAAAAATGTTTACCTGTGTTTTATTGACTATGCAAAAGCATTTGACTCTGTGGATCATAACAAGTTATGGATAACATTGCGAAGAATGAGTATTCCAGGATGCTTAATTGTTCTCATGTGAAACCTGTACATAGACAAAGAGACAGTCATTAGAACACAACAGTGGGATACTACAGGGTTTAAAATCAGGAAAGATGTGCGTCAGGGTTGTAGCCTTTCACCATACTTATTTAATCTATATGTGAGTAGATAATCCAAGAAGATGGACTATATAAAGAAGAACAGGGCATCAGGATTGGAGGAAGACTCATTAACAACCTACGTAATGCATATGACAGCACTTTGCTTGCTGAGGGGTAGGAGGACTTGAAGCACTTACTAATAAAGACCAAAGACTACAGCCTTCAGTACAGATTACAACTCAACATAAAGAAAACAAAAATCCTCACAGCTGGGCCGATAAGCAACATCATGATAAACATAAAAAATATTGAAGTTGTAAAAGATTTCATTTTACTTAGATCCAAAATCTACACCCATTGAAGCAGCAGTCAAGAAATCAAACGAGGTATTACATTAGGCAAATCTGCTGCAAAAGATCTCTTTAAAGTGTTAGAATGCAAAGATGTCCGTTTAAGGACTAAGGTACTGCTGACCTAAGCCATGGTGCTTTCAATCACCTTGTATGTAAGGGAAAGCTGTGCAATGAATAAGGAAGACTGAAGAATTGATGCCTTTAAATTACGGTGTTGATGAAGAATGTTGAGTATAGAACAAACTGCCAAAAGAACAAACAAATCTGTCCTGGAAGAAGTACAACCAGAATGCTCCTTAGGAACAGGGATGGCGAGACTACGTCTCACATGCTTTGAACATGTTATCAGGAGGGCTCAGTCCCTGGAGAAGGACATCATACTTGGTAAAGTAGAGGGCCAGCAAAAAAGAGGAAGACCCTAAATAAGATGGATTGACACAGTAGCTACAATAATGGGCTCAAGCATAACAATGATTGTGAGGATGGTGCAGGACCAGGCAGTGTTTGTGTACTGTTGTACATAGGGTCACTATGAGTCGGAACCAACTCGTTGGTACCTAACAACAACAACAGCATGGACTGTCAGAAAAATGAACAAGTCTGTCTTGGAAGAAGTACAGCCAGTTCTCCTTGGAAGCGAGGATGGTGAGACTTTCATCTCTTGTACTTTGGACTTGTTATCAAGAGGGAACAGTACCTGGAGAAGGACATCATGCTTGCTATGGTAGAGGGTCAGTGAAAAAGTGGAAGACCCTTGATAAGATGGATTAACACAGTGGCTGCAGTAACGGACTCAAACATATCAATGATTGTGAGAATTCCATACGACATGGCAGTGTTTCAGTCTGTTTTACATAGGGCTGCTATGAGTTGGAAGCAATTCAATGGCACCCAACAACAAAAACAACATAGCTTTATTAGCTCCTATGTTTAGTCCACTGATTCATTTTGAGTTAATGTTTGTATAGGTATGAGTGAGTAGCCCATCTTCATTCTTTTGAATGTAGATATCCAGTTGTTCCAGCATCATTTGTTGAAAAGACAACTTGAATCGTTGAATCGTTTTGGCACTCTTGTTGAAAATCAATTGATTATAACATATGCATTAATTTCTGGAATCTTAATTTTATTATATTAATAAATAGATTTATCCTTCCACCAGAACTACATAGTCTTGATTACTGTAAGTATGCAGTAAGTTTTGAAATCAGGAACTGTGATTTCAACAACTTTGTTCTTACTTTTCAATATTGTTTTGGCTATTCTAGAAATCCTTTGTTCATACAGATTTTAGAATCATCGGGTCAATTTGTGCAAAGAAGCCAACTTGGATTTAATAGGAATTGCATTAAATTGGTAGATATATTAGGAAAATACTAACAACTTAACAATATTGTCCTTTAATCTATTAACAAAGGATATCTTCCCATTTATTTAGATCTTATTTAATTCAGGAATGCTTTGTAGTTTTCAGTGTACAGTCTTGCACTTATTTTGCGAACCCTAGTCCTAAGTATTTTTGATGCAATTGTAAATAAAATTGGTTTACAATTTCATTTTCAGAGTATTCATTGTTAGTGTAAGGAAATTGATTACTTTTATGTCGATCTTGTGTCTCATAAGCTTGTTGAACTTTATTATCTCTAATAGTTTTGTTGATGAATTTACTATTTTCTCTGTATATGTGACCATTTCATCTTCAAATACAGGTGGCATTTATTTATTCATTTGTTTCCCTAAACTGCCCTAGCTAGAACTTCCAGTATACCATTGATGCGGTGAAAATGAACATCCTTGCCTTATAGCTGAACTTAAGGAAAGTTTTTCAATCCTTCACCATTAAGTATGATGTTATATGTGGGTTTTTCATAAGTGTCCTTTATTAAATTAACTAGATTTCCTTCTGTTATTATCTTTTTGAGTGATTTTTCATAAAGAGTCCTTTTTTTCAAATAATTTATCTGAATCTGCTGAAATAATCATGTGATTTTCGCCTTTAATTCTGTAAATATTTTGCATTACATTGATACTTATTTTTTGAACCAACCTTGAATTCTGGGATATATATCACTTGGTTATGGTGCATAATCATTTTTATTTGGTGCTGAATTCAGTTTGTTAGTTTTTTGGGAATATTTGGGTCTGTATTCATAGTAGATATTGGTCTATCATTTTGTTTTCCTGTGACGTCTTTCTCTGGTTTTGCTATCAGGCTAATACTTACCTCCAGGCTCCATCTCTAAGAGTCCATGTTTGTTTATGTCTGGAGAAAAGGGAGTTAGTACAATGACAGTGAAAGACAGAGCATGATACATGTCTTATCCAGGGTTCTTTAGAGAAATAGAACTAGTAAGATAGTTACAGACGTAGGTATAAATATTTTGTGAAATTAGATCACAGGATTGTAGAGGCTGGCGAGTCCAAAATCCACAGGTTGGGTGACAGACTGGAAATTTTGGCAGTCTTGTTTCCCAAGTCTGTAGGTCTGAGGGTGGAGAAGAAAGAGGAATTCTGGCAGAATGTTTATCTATTATATGCAGACAGAATCCTCTTTTGGGAAAACCTCTGGGTTTGCTCCTAAACTTTCAAATGACTGGATAAGGCCTACCCATATTTTGAATGGTAATCTGTGTTGCTTAAGGCTGACTGATTAAATGCTAATAACAAATAAATATTTCATAGCAACATATAGATTAGTGTTTGACTAAACAACTGGACACCATAGCCTAGCCAAGTAGACACATAAAATTAACTATCAAAATGCATGTGTCAGTCGGACTAAAATTAGTCTCTGTGGTTTCTTTCTCTAAGTTTTATTTTCTATCAAGAATGAGAAGGTCCTCAGGAAAATAGTCAGCAGATGACTTTATCTACAAGTTTTTTTATTTTCCAATCAATGATAAAAATGCCTTAGCTAGAGTGTGCTAACAAGCTCAAGGGGAAATATTTCAAAAGAAAATAAATGCTTACGTGCCTTGAGAATCACTGGAACTATTCTAAGTTGGGATGACACTTCATCGATGCCACTCTAAATCTTCAAAGACAAACCATGAGAAAACAATCACAGGTTGATAATATTGTTCACTGGAACAGAAATATTTAAAGTTAGAAACTTATTACAATTATTAGAGTCAAATCTTCATTTCTTTTGAGTAATCTTTCTTCTTTTTTCCACGAGAAAGATTATATAAATTTTGCCTTATTTAGTTGTTGAAGTTAGCTTCACGTACTGGACTGTCAAAAAAAAAAAAAAAAGTTTGTCAATATTTTATATTTTGTAATAGTCAACAAGTTTTATTAAGGATGTGAAACATTTTAGCATTGTATTTCCTGTTTTTTGCTTTATAAAAATTATAGATCTTATGATTAAAGTATATTTTGTTAATTTATTTTGTCAATAGTACTATCTAAGGTATGATTAACCCCAGAGAACATTACATCAAACCCACAGTCTCATTTCATAACAAAATAAACATGGTGAATCTGAGGTTGGACATGATAAAAGTCAAAGCAACATCAAGACGCCCTATACATATTCTTCCAACTTTTACTGTTACAATTTCATTTGAAGAGTATGGGGATTCTCCTTTGGACAATAGGTGTTTTAAGCTATGGGAATGTCAATGTTCTTATTTAGTAAAAGACCAGGTTGTTGTCTTTAGTTGCCAATGATAATACTGCTCTTGATCTTAATACCATGTACAACAGTTGTGTCATGGGTCATTGGGGCTGAATGCACAGAAGACTCATTTGTTTGGTATACATTATATTTTATTATGAATAATTTCTAAATTAGTGAACAACATTAAATCTTCTTAGACTCATATTATAATGGTAGTGTGAGCAATTGAAATGTTTTAATTGTATCCTAAACAAGAATCTAACAGTAAGAGAAAGGGGGAAAAAAAAAAAAGCTAAAATACTTAGCACATTATTTTGGGCTCTTAAGAATATTTTTAAAATGCCAGAAACTAAGATTGGCCTGAGAAAAAGGACATATAAATATACTTGCAGTGATATCCTCGGAGAATGAAAGGAAATGGAAACAAACAAAAAATCTGATCCTTAGAAGTACAGTTTTGTGTTTAATCTCTGAGACAGTAGTGAAAGAAAAGGAGAAATGGCAGTCAGTTAAAAAGCATTCTAATCTGTTTGATAGAGTTATCATGGGTAGAACTAAAGTGTCTTAGTTCTTTGAGATTCTTTCTCTACTAATCATGTTAATAAAGTTAAGCAACAGCTTTTTAAAAACATCTAAATCCTATTTCTTTACTTGTGGTATATTAGATAAATCCAATGTACCTCTACCATATAAAGCTGATGGGATATTACATATAAATCATATTTTAGAGCTTTCCCCTCAATAAACCAAACATAATCAAACCTGTTGCCTTCGAGTCAATTCCGATTCACAGTGATCTACAGGACAGAGTAGAACTGTCCCCATAGGGTTTCTAAGGAGCAGGTGGTGGATTTGAACTGCCCACTTTTTGGTTAGCAGCTGTAGCTCTTAACCACTATGCCACCTCAGTAAGGTGTTTCAAAAATCAGGGGCCTCTACAATATTGACGTCATGAGATACTCATTATTCAATCTCATATGATTCATTGGAATAGGACTACCAAAGCTACAAGTCTTATTGTTCCATCTCATAGACAATCATACACAACGTAATGTGTTGTCCCTCAGGCATTGCTTAAGATAAAGTGTCCTGGAGACTTTTGCAATAACATCTCACACTCTCAGTTTCTAAAAAGATAACTTTCACCCTCCATGAAATTCTACATTCTCATATTCATCCTCAACATTCATCTCTCTCAAAAAGACAATGCTTCAAAAGAAAAACTTCCATGGGTCAGTGCCGTCCTTTGGGGCACCTTAACTTAGAGATTTAACTCTGCAACATAAAAACTACCACCAAATTCAAAATACTTAGCAATCCCAATCTCAGAATATGGAATATTCTTGTATGAGCTAGAAAAACAAAATGTTTTTTGTTCTTTATTGTTGTTGTTAGTTGCTGTTGAGTCAATTCACATGGTGCAGAGTGAAACTGCTCCATAAGGTTTTAAAGGCCGTGAACTTTAAGAAGAAGATCACCAGTCCTGTCTTCTGAGGCACTTTGGGTAGTTTCAAACAATCAACCTTATTACAGTAATATATATATTATATATATAGTATGTATACATATATAGTATGTGTGTGTGTATACATAATTTTGGCATACATAGAGTTCAGAGACTACTGTAAAGGAGAGTGAATGGCTGTGAATAAATGATAGAGATTTGTTGCAGTGGAAGAAAGAGAATGTGGGGGGTGCTTGGATTTTCTTAAAATAGGGCACAAAATCATTTTGAATTTAAGGCTAGTGGAGCTATTAACCACAGAGCCACAAGGGCTCCTCTGAACTACTTTATCATTAGCAAGATGAGATTAGAACTCAACTTAATTGAAATAAGATGAATTTATAACATTGTGGTTACAGTGACTTTCCTTGCCAGTGCCAAGTAATATAAGAGGAAGCAATGACTCATCTAATACATTATTACTATTACTACTATTATTTAAATTAGGAATCAGTAAGATAGGCAGTGAGATGAAAGATGATTGAATGCTGGCAAGAGATTGGTGACAAAATTTCTCATGAAATCCTATATAGAAAAGAATGAGAGTTAATTCAGATGAAGGTAAACATGTGGAGTGGGCCAGAGTAAGGAGTTTCTGTGAAAAGGTACAGCAGTAATCAGTAGAAGTGAGAGATAGAGAGATATAAAATAAAAATAGAACATAATGAAGATAACTCAATGGAGAGCATTATCATTATAAAGAATGTTGTGATTAACAGGCATCTCAGGAAGTATCCAGTAGTGACTTATTAATAATATTTGTGGTGACAGAAAATCACATAGCTGAGGTAAGTACAGATTATAGTTTAATAAATTCTAGAACTGGGATTTTACAGAACAAAAATAAATTAAAATGTGCATATTGACATAGGATTAGAAACATGTTATTAGAGACTGTAACTGGTTACATATTATGAGAAAAGACATATGAGGTTTAAAAACTGAATCAGTAAAGTGGCAACTCCTCCTGGGTTGCTTAAGAGCATCAGGGTTTATGTGTGTTTTCTTAGAATTATTTTTAGTAGTACCTCTTTTCTCTTTCAAAATTGTCTTAGTTTAGATGAAAAATTAGACAGTCACAAACTTACGGGTAGTATCAGTTCCATGATAAAAAATTCAATTAAACAAAAGGCATAATGATTACCATATAGGCATAGAATGCTGAAACTCTTTTAACCATCTAATTTCTTATGAAAAGGAGTCTACCCTCCACTTCCTGGGAGAAGAACCCAGAGTGAAATCCAGAAGTTCTAAGGCCAGTGTAATGATTTTCGTAGTTTAATGTCTGTATTTAATCTCCCTACAGAATTAATTAAAATATATTTCAATTTGAGGATCAAATGCATTTTGACATTTTTGAGAAATATACAATACCAATAGTTATTTTAAATAATAAATATTTTGGTAATACACGTCTTAAAATTAACTATACATACATAGTAAAATATTTGAAACACAATTTGTAATAATTCATATTAGTCAAATAAAATATTCCACTATCGTTTTTTTCTAGTTGTCTGTTAGATATAAACTTTTGACGCATATAAGGAGGAGCACATTTATAGATTTGTGGCGAGAGGCCAAGTACAGCATGGCAGGGATTCAGAAATTGGTTTAACTTCTATCCTTCACCTGGAAGGTACCTGGAGATTTCCTACGATAATCTCTCTGTCAGTCTCTTCATCTTGGCCAACAATGAATTTCACTCAACCTACAATCTCCTGGGAGGAAAAGTAAGCAAGTTTTGACAATGATAAACTATACAATATCTCTATATGGAGGAACTGGACAGAAGTGTGTATGATATATGTTCAATGTCTATTTAAAGATGATTGAATAAATGAATGGATGAGAAGTAAAACATGGTAAAGAATGTCTTGAAGCATGAACTACAGAGGAAAACCTGTCATAAATTAGTTAAACTCACTAAAGACTGGGGAAAAAAGTGGAGAATTATTAATGGAAAAATATATGTGAATGTGTACACTCTGCTAGTACAAATTGCCCATGAGAAATGTAAAATAATTTAATAATTGTAAAGATATCTGGAGATCATTCTTCCTCTCCCTTACGAAACATTAGCAAACAATAGATTTTTTTTCTCCATAGATCTCAAAAGACACTCTGAAATAAAAGCACATTAAAAGGACACAGATATATATATGTTTTCTAATTTCTTAAATATTCACACACACACACACACACAAACATATATGTTGTTGATAGGTGATGTCTAGTTGTTTCAGACTCATAGCAACCCCACATACAACATAATGAAATGCTGCCTGGTCCTGCATCATCCTCACAATCATTGCTATGTGTGAGCCCATTGTTGCAGCCCCTGTGTCAATCCATCTCATTGAGGGTCTTCCTCTTTCTCACTGACCCTCTACTTTACCAAGCGTGATGTCCTTCTCCAGGAACTGGTCCCTCCTGATAACATGAACAAAGTACATGAGATGTAGTCTTGCCATCCTTGTTTCTTAGGATCATTCTGGCTTACTTCTTACAGGACAGATTTGTTCATTCTTCTGGCACTCCCTGATATATTTAATATTCTTTGCCAGCATCATAATTTAAATGCATCAGTTCTTCTTCTGTCTTCCTTATTGTCCAGCTTTTGAATGCATATGAAACAATTGAAAATACCATGGCTTGGGTCAGACGCACCTGAGTCCTCATAGTGACAATTTTGCTTTCTAACACTTTAATGAAGTCTTTTGCAGCAGACAGGTAGTTTTAGAACATGTCATTTGATATATGCATATATATTTTTAATTGATTTAAAATGCTCTTAGATATAACGATGCACAAATATTACTCATCAAAATATGTATGGAAGAATCATTTACTGGAAAACAAATTGTTCCAAAAAATAATAAAGAAAACATTCTCAGAGTTGTGCTTTTTATAATGTGTTGGTAATAAATCTATAGAGCTTAAAAGAATGATCCCTTAGGTATTCTTCAAGCATGTGGAAAATAAAAAAAGGAAAGTGAAGTTTTTTGCAGAATGTTAATGTTAAGATGTTCAAAGCAAAGGAGATATGTAGATAGATAAAGAGACATATGCTAAATCAGAATATTTATAAGACATATTTGTAAGAAAACATTTTTAAGTGTGGAGCAGGAGACTGGCGTCATGTAAATATTATTTCAATAACCCATGGTTTTTTTCTTAATGTATATTTTCCTTCAGTTGCTCTGGTGTTAGAGGCCTCATATAGACCTCAAGTGGATGCAGTGAGACTTTCTGGGCAAAGGAAAAGCAAATCAAAATGTAAATTATCCAGAAAGTCTCCAAGGGAACAAGTCAGGCTTTTTCATATAAATGGAATTATCTCCAAGAAAGTAAAAGAGAACATGAAGAAGGATAAGATCTTGCATGTAATGTTTGCTAAAATCTCATATAGACTTGGAGTTTTCAGTTTTCCCAGAAGCAGCTATTACCCATTTCCTCAAAATTCAAATATGCTGTTCAAAATCATAAGATTTCCTGACACTTTTGAAAGCCTGCAAACCTGACACAAATCCAGGTGTCCAGGTTGTCATATCCAGACACAATAGCATTTTAAAGGCTGTATATTCTTGAGATTCCAAATACTCATAAAAATATATATAATTATCACTTTCTTGGATTTATCATATTCTTACAACAGTATTTTAAAGAAATATTTCCTAATTTGTTAAAATTCAGGGTGGGTAGGTTCTTGGTTTGACTAGTCCAAGCCTTGTTGCTGTGTTACAAATGCCCAATATTATATTCAACTTCACTGCTGGGGAATTCACTTTGTTCATTTTCCTAAGGTCTAATTTTAGTATTTTACCTGATGAACAAATATTGCTTACTAAAACATGAGGACAATGAGTGCGTACTAAAAATCTAGAAATAAAATTATTTTTAAGCACAATTTTCATAAGTTGTCAATAATATTTCCATAAAACCTAAGAAATGTTGGCTATTAATGGACCACTGAAAGGAAAGCAAACTTACTTGGAGTGGCTGAGATTTCACATTTTAATTGAATGTAAATGGTGCATTCAGTATTCAAGCCACCATCCTCTGAACAATCTTGAAAGAAATAAAAAGAAATCTCTCTTCAGGAAATAGCACATTAAAAAAGCTGTGTATAGCCTAGTTATGCCAGTAAACCAGTATTACGTGTGTGTTAGCAGACGACTTCAGTGGATGAGATGTATTATAATCAGGATGTTTATCATACATAATTACTGAACAGGAGCTCTATTATATGGCACTGACAAGCACAGATCTGTAGCTCTAGATTTATGTCTTTTCAGGTTCCTAAGCAGAGCTTGTTATGTAGTAAACCAGCAGAAGCAGATGGACTGCCCTCCAGAGTACAATAGAACAATGTAGAATTTTACAGGGGAAAAAGTTTTCTCTAGCAAAACCACAGAATTACAAGCGCCTAGAGAGATGAAACCCACAACCGACCAGAAAGAAGTACTGGTCACATTTAAAATCTGATTGATATATATCAAACATGACAAATAAGACACCTATAAAAAAGAGGAAAAAAATAAAAGAAAGAACTTTTCTTCTTTTATATGTACTGGCACAAATTAAGCTATATTGAATAATGATTGAAAGTACAGACTTCAAAGCTGCTTCTTAGTGTCTGAGGGACTGTTGATACATTTATCTCTCTTCCAAAAAAATTGAGACAATGAAAGTGCAGTCCCACAAGTGTTGTCATGAGGATTAAATGTGTGAGAACTGAAAAGTAAACTCTATGTAATTTATGGCTCCTGATTTCATTGATGAGGAAAAATCTGAAGAGTTTGAGACTTGTCCAGCATTAACCCAGTAAATAAGTGCCAGAATGAAAGACAGATAACAAATAATTCAGTTACCTGTTACTGCATAGTGAATCATCCTAAAATTTAATGGCTTAAAACAAGAAAAAATCTGTAATTTCTAATGATTCTGTTGGTTGACTAAGCAGTTCTTTTGCTAGTCTCGCTTGGGCTAACTTTGCAGCTGCATTTCCCTGGTAGGTCAGCTGGAGGCTGGACTCATCTGGAACAGTTGAGATGCAAAGACCATTTTTTCAATATTTTCATTCTGGGTGACTTCACAGCCTGTTTCTCTCAGGGTTCTAAGAAGGCTCGCCCCCCAGTGTGCAAAGATCTTATCACATGTCTGCTTGTCTCACATTTGCTGATGTCACATTGTCCAAATCAAGTCACATAGGCAAGCTCATAGTAAATATGTGAGGGGACACCCTAAGGGTGTCAACAATGGGAGGTAATGCTTTATTGGAGGCCATTAAAAACAAACCTGTTGCTATCAAGCCAATTCGACACATAGTGGCCTTATAAGACAGAGTAGAACTGCCCCATAGAGTTTCAAGGAGCGGCTGGTAGATTTGAACTGCCAACATTATGGTTAGCAGGCAAACTCTTAACCACTGCACCACGAGGTCTTTTAGTGAAATAATTATTCACAACTATGTTTCTGACCCACTAATTGTCTGTCAGGTTGTCGTGCTGTGGTGGTTTGCGTGTTGCTGTGATGCTGGAAACTAAGCCACTGGTATTTCAAATACCAGCAGGGTGACCGATGGTGGACAGATTTCAGCAGAGCTTCCAGACTAAGACAGACGAGGAAGGACTTGGCGATCTACTTCTGAAAAAATTGATCAGTGAAAACCTTACGGATAGCAAGAAAACATTGATATAGTGCCAGAAGATGAGCCCCTCAAGTTGGAAAGCACTCAAAATAATACTGGGTAAGAGTTTCTTCCTCAAAGTAGAGTCAACCTTAATGACATGGATGGAGCAAAGCTACTGGGAACTTTATTTTCTGATGTGGCATGACTTAAAATTAGAAGAAACATCTTAAAACATTCATTAGTAATCAGAATGTGGAATGTACGAAATACTACTTAAGGAAAATTAAAGTTGTCAAAAATGAAATGGAACACACCAAGATCAATATTCTAGGATTAGTGAGCTGAAATAGACTGGTATTGACTGTTTTGCATTGGATAATTGTATGGTCTACTATGCAGGGAATGACAAATTGAAGAGGAAGGGTGTCACATTCATTGTCTAAAAAAAATTTTGTGACGTATCTTGAAGTACAACTGTTACAGTGATAGGATAATATCCATAAGCCTACAAGGAGGACCAGCAAATGCCAACTATTATTCAAATTTATACACCAACTTTTAGTGACAAAGATGAAGAAATTGAAGACTTTTACTAACTTCTGCAGTCTGCAATTGATCAAAAATGCAATCAAGATGCATTGATGATTACCGGAGATTGGAGTGTGAAAGTTAGAAACAAAGAAGAAGGATTAGTAGTTGGAAAATATAACCTTGATGATAGAAACAATGGTGGATAACGTGTGATAGAATTTTGTAAAACCAACTACTTATTCATTGTAAATATATTTTTCAACAACATAAACCGTGACTGTACATATTGACCTCACTGGATGGGATACACAGGAATCAAATCAACTACATCTGCAGAAAGAGACAATGGAGAAGCTCAACATAATCAGTCTAAACAATGCCAGGGAAAACTGCAGAACAGACCATCAATTGATCATAAGTAAGTTCAAGATGAAGCAAATTAAAACAAGTCCATGGAAACCAAAGTATGACCTTGAGTATATACCTCCTGAATTTAGAGACCATCTCAAGAATAGATTTCACACATTAAATACTAATGACAGAATACCAGGTAAGTTGTGGGATGACATTAAGGACATTATACATAAAGAAAGCAAAAGGTCTTTTAAAAGACTGGAAAGAAAGAAAAAAACAAAATAGATGTCAGAAGAGACTCTGAAACTTGCTTCTGAATATAGAGTAGTTAAAGTGAAAGGAAGAAATGTTGAAGTAAAAGAGCTAAACTGAAGATTTCAAAGGGTGGCTCCAGAAGACAAAGATTATTACAATGAATTGTGCAAATACTTGGAGTTAGAAAATCAAAAGGGAAGAACACACTTGACATTTCTCAAGCTGAAAGAACTGAAGAAAAATTCAAGTCTTGAGTGGCAATATCAAATGATTCTATGGGCAAAAAATTGAATGATGCTGAAAACTTCAAACGAAGCTGGAAGGAATACACAGAGTCACTGACCAAAAAATTGGTCAACATTCAACCATTTCGGGAAGAAGCATATAATCAAGAACTGACGGAACTGACGAAAGAAGTTCAAGGTGCACTGAAGGCATAGGTAAAAAACAAGGCTCCAGGAATGGAGGGAATACCGTAGCTTAGTTATCTAGTGCTCCTATAACAGAAATACCACAAATGGATGGCTTTAACAAAGATAAATTTATTCTGTCACAGTTTAGGAGAGTAGAAATCCCATTTCAGGGCACCAGCTCCATGGGAAGACTTTCTCTCTCTGCCAGCTCTGGGGAAATGTCCTTGTCATCAATCTTACTCTGGTCCAGGAGATCTCTGAGCAGACACCCAGGGTCGAAAGGACATGCTATGCTCCCAGCTCTTCTTTCTTGGTGAAGGAAGTCCCCCCATCTTTCAGCTTGTTTTCTCTTTTATATCTCAAAAGAGATTGACTCAAGATACAACCTAATCTTGTAGATTGAGTCTTGCCTCATTAACATAACTGCCTCTAATCCTGCCTCATTAACATCACAGAGGTAGGATTTACAACACATAGGAAAATCACATCAGATGACAAAATTGTAGACAAACACACAATAGTGGGTATCATGGCCTAGCCAACTTGACACACTTTTTGGGGACACAATTCAATCCATAACATTCTACCCTTTGGTCCCCCAAAATTCATGTCATTGCCACATGTAAAACACATTCACCTCATCATATCATCCCAAAAGTCTTAAATCAACTCCAAGTACAAAATCCAAAAATTCTTCTTTATCTGTGAAATCTAGAATACAAATTATCTGCTTCCAAAATACAATGATGGAACAAGCACAAACTAGACATTTCAATTACAAATGGGAGAAGTTGGAGGGAAAGAAGGGATAACAGGCACCAAGCAAGTCAGCAGAACACATTACATTAGCTCTTAAGACTTGAAAATAATCCTCTGTTCTCTGAGGCCATTTAAGGCCTGGCTTTCCAGACTCTGGGTGTTGGCCACGCTCTGGATTCTTGGTTGTGGCCCCTTGGCCCTAGGCTTCAGCTGTGCCTTCCAGGCCCACTGGAATGGCAACTCTGCTCCCTCAGATTTGGGCAGCCCCATTCTCCTAGTCCATCTGAGTGATGACTTCACCCCTTCAGCACAGGCAGGCCCTGTTTTCTACCCCTTGGGCATGGAAGCCCCACTCCCCCAAGTTTGGACAGTGATCTGGCCCCATCCTTCTGTCAATCTTGAAAAGCATCCCCACACTCTGAACTGAATTGGTGAAAATCTGACTCTTTAAAACCTAGAAGGCTGTGGCCCCACCCTTTGAGACCCCAGAGTCTATGGCTCCACTCTTTGAGACTCGAGAGGTCATGGCCCTATCCACTGAGACTGAGATAGCTCTGCTTCTGGTGTTCCTTGTTTCTTCAGCTTCTACTTCCTGGTTCCTTGGCCTCTTGGGCTCCTCAGGCCTCACCACCCACGTCTGCCCTGCTGGGGCAAGTGTTCCAAAGTTCTTTAGCTTTGCTGATAAGTTCCCAGAGGCACCCCACTCTGCCAGGAAGCCTTCTGCACAAAGGCACTCAGATCTCTCACTCCTTGGGCCAGCTCCCATGCTTTATTGAACCGGTCTCCTGATTCTGCTGCTGCCAGTTCTCTGTTGCTGCTTCCTGCCGTCTCCAGTGTAACAGCTCTCCTCATTTCATCCTACGTCCTCATCAGAATTGTCTTTGAAGTCCATAATTCCACCAAAAGTCTCTTCAAGGCAATCTAAGCTTTTACTATTAGGTACTTTAAGTCTCTTCCAGCCTCTACCCGTTCACAGTTTCAAAATCACTTCCACATTTTAATTGTCTGTTAGAGCAGCACCCTCCTCTTCTGGTAGTAAATTCTGTCTTAATTATCTAGTGCTGCTTTAACAGAAATACCACAAGTGGATGGCTTTAACAAAGATAAATTATCTTCTCACAGTTTAGGAGGCTAGAAATCTGAATTCAGGGCACCAGCTCCAGGGGAAGGATTTTTCTCTCTGTCAGCTCTGGAGAAAGTTCTTGTCATCAATCTTCCTCTGGTCTAGGAGCTCTCTGAGCAGCTAACCCAGGTCCAAAGCACAGGCTCTGCACCTGACTCTGCTTTTTTGGTGGTAGGAGGTCACCCTCTCTCTCAGCTTGCTTCTCTCTTTTATACCTCAAAAGAGATTGACTCAAGATACAAACTAATCTTGTGGATTGAGTCCTGTATCATTAACATAACTGCCTCTAATCTTGCCTCATTAACATCATAGAGGTAAGATTTACAGCACATAAGTAAATCACATCAGATAACAAAACAGTGGACTATCACACAATACTGGAATCATGGCCTAGCCAACTTGACACACATTTTTAGGGAACACAGTTCAATCCATAACATCAATTGAAATGTTTCAACAAACAAATGCAAGGCTAAAAGCACCACCTCTCTATGCCAAGAAATTTGGAAACAGTGACCTGGCCAACTGACTGGTAGAGATCCATATTTGTGCCCATTCCAAAGAAGGGTGATCCAACAGAATGTGGGAATTATCAGACAGTATCATTATTATCACATACAAGTAAAATTATGCTGAAGATAATTCAAAAATGGTTGTAGCAGTACATTCACAGGAAAATGCCAGAAATCCAAGCCAAATTCAGAAAGAAGACGTGAAATGAGGGATAGGACTGCTGATGTCAGATGGATATGGCTGAAAGCAGAGAATACCAGAAAGAAGTTTACCTGTGTTTTATTGACTATGCAAAGGCATTTGGTTCTGTGGATAATAACAAATTATAGATAACTTTGCACAAGAATGGGAATTTCAGAATGCTTAATTGTGCTCCATGCAGAACCTGTACATAGACCATTTGAACACAACAAGAGGATACTGCATGGTTTAAAATCTAGAAAGGTGTGTATTAGGATTGTATGCCTTCAAAATAAAAAAAAATACTCTGAACCTGGACTACATGAAAAAGAACACAGCATCACGAATGGAAAAAGACTCATTAACAACCTGTGATATGCTGATGACACAACCTTGCTTGCTAAAAGTGAAGAAGACTTGAGGCTCTTACTGATGAAGATCAAAGGCCACAGCCTTCAGTATGGATTACACCTTAACATAAAGAAAACAAAAATCCTTACAACTGGGAGTTCCAGCAAAATGGTGCTCTAGGCAGAAGCACCACGTGGTCCCTCCACAGCAAAGATCTGAAAAACTAAGCCGAACAGAGAATACAACAATCCAGAAACCCTAAAACATCAGATGAAGAGATAAAGAACTCAGCCAAGCACCAAATGGAGGGAGAAAACTGACAGAGAACGGAGAGTGAGGAGAGATTCATACAGAGGTCCCCTACCAGCTAATGCAGCACGGATCAGCCATCTTGGAATCCTATCAGAGACCAGCAAACAGGGGTATGAGAAAGCAGCCTCACGGAGCATCCAGTGGGAAAAAAAACCCCGGTAATTTGTGATATACGCTTTCCCACCTCCCACCCCTCTTCACACTGACTCAGCCTCCTCTGCTTCCAGCAGCCACAATCTCTTGACCGGGAAACACTGGCTGCTTGGATTCCACACACCCAAACGGGCAGCTCTCTGAGTGCCATTTGTTGGCTGCTGGTGTTGCTTTTTTCCACTTTGATTTCTTCCTTGCCTCTCACCACCTCCCCCTCCTTTCGCTCGAGTACCTCACTCTGTGCGCCATCTTTGCTTCTTCCTGAGGGGCTTCAGAGTGCCAGTAATTTGTGATATATGCTTTCCCACTCCCTACCCTTCTTTACCCACACTTGGCCCCCTCTTCTTCCCAAGGACACAGTCTCTTGTCCAGAAACAGCGGCCCGCACTAGCTGGCTCTCTGAGTGCTATTTGTTGGCTGCTAGTGTTGCTTTTTTTTTTCTGCTTTTTTTGATTTCTTACTTGCCTCTCACCACCTCCCCCTCCTTTCGGTTGAGTACCTGGCTCCATGCGCCATCTTTGCTTCTTCCTGAGGGGCTGCGGAACTCCGTTCAAGTGTGGAGCTGCTTCCCGGTCTGGGCTACCGCTCTGGTGGGATCCCACGGCTTTTGTTTGTTTGTTTGTTTAGAATAGTTTGTTTGTTTTCTTTTCCTTTTCTTGAGTTGGGAGCCACGCGGAGCTGCATGGCAAGGAGACTCCCTTTCGGCTTCCACAGACATGCAGAGGGATCCCTGAGAGCATTTCTTTTTTCATTGTTTTTTTTTTTTTCTCTGTTTTTTGGGGGGGCCTTTCTTGCTCTTTTTTTTATTTTTTCAATTTTTCTTGTTTTCTTCTCCTGCTTTTTCCCTTTTTGTCTTTCTTCATTGATCAATTTCTTGTCTCTCTATGTCTTCCTTCTCTTTGAATTCCCTGAATACCTGATGTTGTATACCTCTATGCCTTCTAGCCAGGCTGTAGTGCAACACCTGAGAGCGACTTCCCCAGACCTCATAGCTGCACCGGTGGGATCCCTGGGAACTTTGTTGTTCTTTAACCTTTCCAATTTTTCTTTATTCATTCTTATCTTTTCTTCCTCTTCCCCTTTCTGTTTTTCTCCATTTCATAGTCTCTCATCTCTCCACTCCAACGGCAAGCTCCCCTACCATTCTTTTTTGTTTGTATGTTTTTGGCTCCTGTTCCTCTCTCCTCTCTCCCATATCCATCTTTGCTCCACACATACCAATCTCCCCGGTACATCCAGCCTACCTGCACTATGCACTTGACATCACACCACCAAGCAACACAGGCACGGCCTACTGGAACCTGCCCTGCACTGATTAACAACCCACTCTAGTGTCTGTAGTAAGTGCCACAAAAAATTCATCCCAGTAACTCCTCTTCAGCTAGACCTGCCCTGCTCTACCATCTCTGAGTGACTGACCCTGCCAGTTGGAGAAGGAAGCAAAAAGTATTGTGCCTACAGATGAGCAAACAAAAAAGAACACACAGTCTACCTGCTCAGACATACTCAAATTTAAAAAAAAAGGGACAAAACAAACATATCTACAATCAATAAATGATAAAAATAACTACTGAATGCCCAAAAGACAGCAGACAATATCAAAACATTTACAAAAACAGGACAGGATAGTTCCAATAGGCATCCAAAATAAAACACAAGATGACTTTCCAGTGGAAGAAAATGCACTAGAAATACCTGACAGGGAATTCAATCTCTAGAACTCAAAATTCTATAAGAGCTGAGGCAAAGCTGACAAACATGAGGAAAAAATAGAAAAATCATGGAAAATACAGACAAAATATTGGGATAATTCAGGAAAATAATGCAAGAACAAAATGCCAAAATAAATTCACAACTAGAAACTATACAAAGACAACAATTAGAAATCCAAAAGATAAACAACAAGCTTTCAGAAATGGATGGTGTCATAGAAGGGCTGAGAAGCAGATTTGAAATGGTGGAAGACAGGATCAGTGGAATTGAAAACAAACACTTGGATATAACTCTGTTTGAGGAAAACTCAGAAAAAAGAGCAAAGAAAAATGAAGAGACCCTGAGAGTTATGTGGGACACAATCAAAAGCAAAAATGTGTGAGTGATTGGAATTCCAGAACAGGGGGAGAAAACAGAAAACACAGAGAGGATCACTGAGGAACTGCTGACAGAAAACTTGCCCAATATCATGAAAGATGAAAAGCTGACCATCCAAGAAGCTCAACAAACACTATATAGAAGAGACCCCAAAAGAAAATCACCAAGGCATATCATATTCACACCGACCAAAACGAAAGACAAACAAAGAATCGTGAGAGCAGCTCGTGAAAAGCAAGAAGCCACATTCAGAGGAGAAACAATAAGACTAAGCTCAGATTATTCGGCAGCAACCATGCAGGCAATAAGACAATGGGATGACATATATAAAATCTTGAAAGAAAAAAATTGTCAGCCAAGAACAATATATCCTGCAAAACTCTAGTTCAAATTTGATGGTAAAATTAGGTCATTTCCAGATAAACAGAATTAAGGGAATATGTAAAAGTCAAACCAAACTTCCAAGAATTATTAAAGGCAGTTCTTCAATCTGAGGACAAACAGCTTCAGCTCACAGGCAAAGCCTAGGATGCAGGATCGTATGAGCCAGATACCAATCTAGGAAATGAACTCTTGAGGGCTATACAAAACCAAAAGAAATACAACAAGGAATAGAGCAGTTAATCAATAAATGACAACAACATCAAAACAATAAAAGAGGGAATAAACGGCATAGGTATAGAACCTTCTAATGGAGAGGAAAGCAAGGTGATACCAACTAACGGTAGACTGCTTCAAACTTAGAACGATAAGGGTAAAATTCATGGTAACCACAAAGAAAGTTAACAAACATACTCATAAATAAAAAGAGGAAAAACATAAAGTCTCGGCAAAAACAAAACGTACAAAAACAAAAGAAATGAAAAAAAATTCACAAGCAAAAGTAACTCAGCACAAGAGAGTAAGAACAAGAAAACTTCAGCACCACAAAAAAAGTACTGCAAAATGACAGCAACAAACTCACATCTATCAATAATTACACTGAATGTAAATGGACTCAATGCACCCATAAAGAGATGGAGAGTGACAGAATGGATAAGAAAAAAGGATCCATCAATATGCTGTCTACAAGAGACACACCTTAGAAACAAAGATGTGAATTTATTAAAAGTTGAAGGTTGGAAAAAATATATCAAGCTAACAACTACCAAAAAAGAGCAGGAGTGGCAATTCTAATCTCAGATAAAATAGACTTTAAAACAAAATCCACCATAAAAGACAAAGAAGGACACTATGTAATGATTAAGGGGACGATCCATCATGAAGACATAACCATAATAAACATCTACGCACCCAATGACAGGGCTCCAAAATACATAAAACAAACTCTAACAACACTGAAAAAAGAAACTGATATGTCCACACTAATAGTAGGAGACTTCAACACACCACTCTCAGTAAAGGACAGAACAACTAAAAAGAGACTCAGCAAAGATACAGAAGACCTAAAGGGCACAATCAGCCAACTTGACCTCGCAGACATATATAGAACATGCCATTCAACCACCGCAAAGTACACATTGTTTTCCAATGAACTTGGAACGTTCTCCAGAATAGACCACATCTTAGGCCACAGAGCAATCCTCAACAAGATCCAAAACCTTGAGATAATTCAAAATATCTTCTTTGACCATAGTGCCATCAAGGGAGAAATTAACAATAGAAAGAGCAAGGGAAAAAAATCAACTACATGGAAATTGAATAAGACCCTGCTTACACATCAGTGGGTAATAGAAGAAATCAGAGATGGAATCAAAACATTCCTAGAATCAAACGAGAATGAGAAACATCATACAAAAACCTTTGGGACACAGCAAAGGCAGTCCTCAGAGGACAATTTATAGCAATATACGCACACATCTATGCAAAATCAATGACCAACATCATTCTTAATGGAGAGAGGCTGAAAACATTCCCCTTGAGAACAGGAACAAGACAAGGATGCCCTTTATCACCACTCCTATTTAACATTGTGCTGGAAGTTCTATCTAGAGCAATAAGGCAACAAAAAGAAATAAAGGGCATCCAAATTGGTAATGAAGAAGTTAAACTGTCCCTGTTTGCAGATCATATGATACTATATATAGAAAACCCTAACGACTCCACGAGAAATCTACTGGAACTAATAGAAAGATTCAGCAGAGTAGCAGGATACAAGATAAACATTCAAAAATCAGTTGGATTCCTATACAACAATAAGTAGAACGATGAAAAGGAAATCAGGAAAACAATACCATTTTCAATAGCCCCTAAAAAGATAAAATACCTAGGAATAAATCTGACCAGGGATGTAAATGATCTATACAAAGAAAACTACAAAACACTACTGCAAGAAACCCAAAGGGATCTACATAAATGTAAAAACATACCATGCTCATGGATAGGCAGACTCAACATTGTGAAAATGACAATTCTACCCAAAGCAATTTACAAATACAATGCAATCCCGATCCAAATACCAATAACATTCTTCAAAGAGATGGGAAAACTAATCATTAACTTTATATGGAAAGGGAAGATGCCCCAAATAAGTAAAGCACTACTGAAGAAGAAGGAAGTTGGGGGACTCACACCACCTGGCTTCAGAACATACTATACAGCTACAGTAGTCAAAACAGCCTGGTACTGGTACAACAACAGATACATTGACCAATGGAACAGAATTGAGAACCCAGATATAAATCCATCCACCTATGGTCACCTGATCTTCGACAAGGGCCCAAAGTCCATCAAATGGGGAAAAGACAGTCTTTTTAACAAATGGTGCTGGCAAAACTGGATATCCATCTGCAGACAAATGAAACAGGAACCATACCTCACACCTTATACAAAAACTACTTCAAAATGGATCAAATACCTGATTATAAAGCCTAAAACTATAATTGTCATAGAAGAAAAAATAGGACCAACACTTCAGGCTTTAATACATGGCATTAACAGGATACAAACCATAACCATCAACGCACAAACCCCAAAAGATAAGTCAGATAACTGGATCTTTTAAAAATCAAACACCTATGCTCTTCAAAGGACTTCACCAAAGGAGTAAAAAGAGAACCTACAGACTGGGAAAAAATTTTTGGACAGTACAGGTCAGACAAAGGTCTAATCTCCATAATCTACAAGAAAATCCAACACCTCTACAACAAAAATACAAATAATCCTATTAAAAATGGGCAAAGGAAATGAACAGACACTTCACCAAAGAAGACATTCAAATGCCCAACAGACACATGAGGAAATGCTCGCAATCACTAGCCATTAGAGAAATGCAAATTAAAACCCCATTAAGATACCATCTAACCCCGGCATTACTGGCACAACTCAAAAACACTGAAAATAACAAACGTTGGAGGGGCTGTGGGGAGATCAGAACACTTATGCACTGCTGGTCTGAATGCAAAATGATACAACCATTTTGGAAAATGATATGGCACTTCCTCAGAAAGCTAGAAATAGACATACCATTCGATCCAGCATTCCCACTCCTAGGAATATATCCTAGAGAAATCAGAGTCGTCACTTATATAGACATATGCACACCTATGTTCATGGCAGCATTGTTCACAATAGCAAAACGATGGAAACCACCTAGATGCCCATCAACAGATGAATGGATACGCAAACTATGGTACATACACGCAATGAAGTACTATGCAACAAGAAAGAACACCGATGAATCTGTGAACCATCTCATAACATGGATGAAACTGGAGGAAATTATGCTGAGTGAAATAAGTCAATCACAAAAGGACAAATATTGTATAAGACCTCTATTGTAAAAACCCATGAAAAAGTTCACACACAAAATGTAACAATCATTTTTGGTTACCAGGGATGGGAGGGGTGGGGGGGAAATACTAAACAGGTAATAGATAAGTGGTATCTTGGTTGAAGGGTGACACAGTACACAATACAGGGGAAACTAGCATAACTTGTACAAGGAAAGGTCATGGTAGCCCCACAGACACATCCAAACTCCCTGAGGGACTGAATTGCTGGGCAGAGGCCTGTGGGGACCATGGTCTCGGGGAACATCTAGGTCAATTGGCATGACACAGCTCATAAAGACAATGCTCTACATTCTACCTTGGTGAGTAGTGTCCGGGGTCTTAAAAGCCTATGAGTGGCCATCTAAGATACTCCACTGGTCTCATCCCTTCGGGAGCAAGGGAGAATGAAGAGAACAGTATGCAAGGAAAAGATTAGTCTGAAGGACTAATTGTCCACAGCTACCAAGGCCTCCACCTGACTTAGTCCAATACAGTAGATGGTGCCGGGCTACCACCACTGACTGCTGTGACCAGGATCACAACAGAGGGTTCTGGACATAGCTGGAGAAGGATGTAGAGCATAATTGTAACTCACAAAAAAAAGATCAGATTTACTGGCCTAAAGGAGACTGGAGAAACCCTGAGTGTATGGCCCCCAGACACCCTTTTAGCTCAGTGGTTAAGTCACCTCTGAGGTTCACTGTTCAGCCTGGGTGTAGGCAGCCCCATAAAACCAAATGACACTAACGAGAGACAGGAGTCCAGTGACAAGGGCCAGAAGGCAGAAGGGGACAAGGAAGCTGGTGATAGGGAACCCAAGGTTGAGTAAGGATATTGTTGATGTGTTATGAGATTGTTAACCATTGTCCTAGGGCAACATTTGTAGTAACTGTTAAATGAGAAACTATTTTGTTCTGTAAGCCTTCATCTTAAGGGAGAATAACAGCACAATTGGAAGAGGGTAGTCAATGTCACTGAACTGTGCATGTAGAAATTGTTGAAATGGTGTATCTTTGGCTATGTGTATTTCCACCAAAAAAAATGTTTGAGAAGTTAGAGGGTTGATATGTTGTTTGGTTGTTAACCAATGTTAGAAAACAACATGTGTACTACTGTTTCATGAGAAACTATTTGTTCTGTAAGCCTTCAACTGAAGTACAATTAAAAAAAAAAAAAATCCTCACAACTGAACCAACAGGCAACATCATAATAAGTGGAGAAAATACTGAAGTTGTCAAAGATTTCATTTTACCTGTATCCAAAATTCAATGCCCATGGAAGCAGGAGTCAAGAAATCAAACAATGTATTGCACTGAGGAAATCTATTGCAAAAGACCTCTAGAGTGATAAAAAGGAAAGATGTCACCCTGAGGACTAGGATGTATCTGACTCAAGCCATGTTATTTTCAATTGCCTTATATGCATGTAAATGTGGACAATAAATAAGGAAAACCAAAAAAAAAATTGATGCCTTTGAATCACGGTGTTGGTGAAGAATATTGAATATAGCATAGACTGCCAGAAGAAGAAATTTGTCCTGGAAGAAGTACAGCCAGAATGCTCCTTAGAAGCAAAGATGGCAAGATTTTATCTCACATACCTGAACATGATATCAGGAGGGACCAGTCCCTAAAGAAGGACGTTATGCTTGGTAAAGTAGAGGGTCATCAAAAACTAGGAAGACCCTCAGTGAGATGGATTGACACAGTGGCTGCAGAAATGAACTCAGACATAACAATGATTGTGAGGATGGGGAAGGACGAGGCAGTGTTTCATTCTGTTGTGCACGGGGTCACTATGAGTTGGAACTGACTCAAGGGTACCTGTCGTGGGTTGAATTATGTCCCCCAAAAACATGTGTATCAATTTTGCTGGGCCATGATTCCCAGTATTGTGTGATTTTCCACCATTTTGTCATCTGATGTGATTTTCCTATGTGTTGTAAATCCTGCCTCTATGATGTTAGTGAGGGGGAATAGGCGGCAGTTGTGTTGATGAGGGAGGACTCAATCTACGGATTGGATTGTGTCTTGAGCTGGTTTATTTTGGGATACATAAGACAGAAGTGATCAGAGACAAGGGACCTCTTTAAACCAAGAAAGCAGTGACTGGAGGAGAGTGCGTCCTTTGGACCAGGGGTTCCTGGAAGGAGAATTTCCTAGTCCAGGGGAAGATGGATGTGAAGGACCTTTCTCCAGAACCTACAGAAAGAGAAAGCCTCCCTCTGGAGCTGACGCCCTGAATTTGGACTTTTAGCCTACTTTACTGTGAGGAAATAAGTTATTCTTTGTTAAAGCCATCAGTTGTGGTATTTCTGTTATAGCAGCACTAGATGACTAAGACAGTACCTAACAACGACAACAGTGTATCTGACTTTGGAGCCCTGGTGGCGCAAAGGATAAGAGTTGGGCTGCTTACAAAAGGTTCAAACCCACCAGCCACTCTGTGATACTAAAGACCTGGAGATCTGCTCTTTTAAAGATTATAGTCCAGGAAACCCTACGGGCCAGTTCTACTCTGTTTTAAAGGGTTGCTGTGAGTCAGAATTGACTTGATGGCACACAACAACAACAGTGTATCTGATTATCCTTTGCTTTAATTTAGTATTTTATTTATTAGCTTAAGCTCAGAATTTGCAAAATATAGAATAACCTTTTATATACATCTTTAGAATGAAGAACCCATGTGTATTTCAGTGTGTGTGTGTGAGTGTGTGTGCAGTTTTGCGTGTGCATGTGTGCACACACACGAGTGCATGAGGGAGTATTCTTGAAACTTCTGGAAATTTACTGAAATAATGATCTGGTACATAATTAAAAATATTGTATAAATAATGGTCTAATAGCTTATGGCAATCAAGTAATATAAAAACTGTCAAAGGTAGATATTTAATAAGAAAACTGGTTCTTGGAAACTGACATTTGCCTGTGCCATAAAGCTGCTAATTCACTACCCACTGATGGCTACTTGATGACCTGATTGTGTAAGGCAATAGACGTCAGCAATCATACTGAATGCTTTACCCATCTGGAAACATAGTTGCAAAATAACATGTATATTTTAGTAAAATATGCCTGTAATTTGTCATGTAAATCTATCTCAAGTAGCTTCACTTTTTGTGTTAAAAAAAAAAAAAAAAAAAAGTTGCCGTCTAGTGGATTCTGACTGATAGCAACCCAATAGAGCAGAGTAGAACTGCCCATAGGGTTTCCAAGGAGCAGCTGATAGATTTGAACTGCCAGCCTTTTGGTTAGCAGCCATAGCTCTCAACCACTGCACCACTAGGGCTCCACTTTCTGTGTAGTACTCCTTTATTTATACTATATAGTTTCCTTTAATTAAGTTTTGTTTTCCTCCTAACATGTAGATTATAATATCCACGTTATAACCTTTTTTCTTTCTTTCAATTTTTTGAGAATTAGAGATGATGTACACCAAAAACGTGTCATAGCACTTGACCCTCAATTGGCAATAAATTGATCTTAGCCATTACTCTTCCAGTGTGGTGTGAATTCCTTTAGGACAAAAACTTCTCTTCCTCCTGCTCCTTTCTTTTTCTCCCTCCTTTATCTCCCCCTTCTACTTCTTTTCTCCTCTTCTCCCATTTCTGTTGGTTCTGCTTCTGCTTCTCCTTCTCTCTTCTTCCACTTCCTACTCCTCCTCTTCCCACTCCTTTTTTAAAATTTCTGGTAGCTAAAAGAGCGTAGAATCCAGCAGGTGGTCTGTAAATGTTTGTTCATTGAATTAATAACTTGGTAGAATTTATAGTATTTTGTTAATTAAATGTCTTATCCAAATCACCTCTAAAGTGATAATCCCATGAGTGACATGGGCACATCATATTGACACTGCACATAATTTTGAAGTAAAGAGATTTTATATGCTGTCCTTCTCTTCTCATGCCAAAGATAAGTATCTTCTCTTCCAGGCTAGTATCTTCTTATATCCCATACCAGAAAGTACTTTCAAATATATTTATCTTCCTTTGATTAAATCTTTATTTATGACCCTCCCAGTGATATTCAAATTTTAGGCTTTTAAGATTCTTAGTGGTAGAATGCAAGGTCCCAAAGTGGCAAAAAGAGTTTGTGTTTGACTGCTAACCTAAAGGTTGACAGTTTGAATCCATCCAGTAGGGCCGTGAGAGAAAGGCCTGCTTCCATTAAGGTTACAGCCAAGAAAATCCTAGAGAGCAGTTCTACTCTGTAGCACATGGCAGCGAGTTTGGTTTTTTAATGGTAGACTAGTAAGCAGTGGTATTAATATTTTGTTCATGAATGTTTTGGCCTGGTATCTCTTATATTACCCTTCATAAGTGACTACTTACTTCGCCTCATACTGAGGAAACTTGTTTTACTATTTAATAGATTCTTCTTAGAATAACAATTTCCACATAACTTAAGAGCCAAGGGTTTGAGGATAAAAGAAAAGCAGATTTAGAGTCAAACAGGTGCTTATGTGTCTGTGTGTGTGTGTCTAATTCTGCTTCTTTTTCCTTCCTTTCTTTCTTCTTTCTTCTTCCCTCCCTCCCTCCCTCCCTTCCTCCCTCCCTTCTTCCCTCCCTCCCTCTAGTCTTTACTTCTTTCTTTTCTTGCTTCTTTCACTTCTCCTCCCTCCATCCCTTCTTCCTTCTCTCTCTCTCTCCCTCCCTCTTCCTTCTTTCCTTCCTTACTTTATTTTTCTCTTCCTCTCTTTCTTTTTATTTATTTTTTTCTGGTTTCTTTTGCAGCATAAGTATTGTAAATATTTGCTGAGTAAAATAAAACAATACTTGCCTGTATGACTTCTGGGCTGCAACATGCTTAGTAAGATTATAGCCATAAAATTATTTTTAAAATTTTTTTACAATTGTGTATAGTTTGATGTGTATATTTTAAACTTACCATGAATTTTCATGCCTATCGTTGGACATATGTTTTTTGTGAAATCAAGCTCTACCCTTTATCTTATATAAATGTGTAGCAAATTATCATATTCACTAATTTAATGCCAACTTTGTCATATGCTACTTTACCATACATGCATAATTTTGTTTTAAACCTAAGAATTCTGTTCCACTAATGCATTTTTCTATCCTTACACCAAAAGCACACAGTTTTAATTACCATCCCTTTAACATTTTATGACATCTGGTAGGACATGGCTATTTTCTCTAACACAAAGTACTTATTTTTCAAAATTTTAGTGGATATTCTTGTGAATTTCTTTTACATATGAAATTTAGAATCTTTTCTTGTATATTTTCTTAACTCCTGGAATTGTTCTCACCTTCTGGAATACCTATTAGATAAATTTTGGATTTTCTGAATGTCTTCAATTGTATATAACTTTTTTATTTTGTTTTCCTTCTGTTTATGCTTTGTGATTTATATTTTGGGTTATTTCTTTATATCTTTCATATCGCATATTCAATCTTTATGTATGTTTTATTATATAGTACTTTATTGATGAAAATATGGGAAATTATATTTTAATTATATACTCTTTCTTATTCTCTGATTTCACTTATCCCTGTCTTTTTCTCTTTTCACTTTTTTTTCAACTGAGTATTTCTGAAGATGCTAATTAAAATATTTTTAACATCTTTTCTGTTTCCCACTTTCTGTATACATTATGTCTAAGACTAGTTATTTTGTTTATCATGTTTTTTTTTTATTACAAATGTCTATTAATCCTTGTTTATTAATTCATATTTACTAATGGGAAATTTGGATGATTTTTAAAAGTTATATATACTACTACTAGTAGTAATAATAATACTAATACTTATATAACCCTCACTACAAACCAGATACTTCACAAAACTTAGCTCATTTAATACTACCAACATCCTTATTAAAACCAGAACAAAACCCATTGCCATCGAATGGATTCTGACTCATAGTGACCCTATAAGGCAGAGTAGAACTGCCCCACAGGGTTTCCAAGGAGCACTGGGTGGATTCATACTGCTGACCTTTTGGTTAGCAGCCAAACTCTTAACCACTATGCCACCAGGGTTTTCACATCCTTATTAGGTTGGTACATTATTATCCCCATTTTTTCATTAGGAAAATTGTATGAAGGGGTTCATAAACTACCCAAGATCAGATGACTATTAAGCATCAGAATACAGATTTGAGTTGAGGTACTTAGCTGAAGAATAGAGCTTCATCACTTCTCTAATTTCTTCTGCTTTCAACATGCATACTTCGAAACAGAGAATGCCAACTAGTAAGCTCTCCTGTAGATTTTTAAAAAACCATTACATCAAGTCAATTCCAACTCATAGCAACCTTACAGGACAGAGAAGAACTGCCCTATATGGTTTCCAAGGAGCACCTCCTAGATTTGAAGGGCCAACCTTTCTCGTTAGCAGCCGTAGCTCTTAACCACTGTATCACCAGGGCAGTGGTTAGAAATCTGGCAAGCAGACGGGGACTCATAACCATACCCAGAATATGAAAGGCTTAACTCTGTTGGTGTAGGGGTTCTGTGCATTTCTCTATTGGAAGTAGCTACCCTTTATTCTCTCTTCTTACAATTTTTTTCTTTATATCCAATAAGATAATTTGAATTATTTTTACTGGATTCTGTCTCATCACCCAATCTAAGAGTTCTTTCTAAGCAAGTGTTGTGCTTTGAAATTCTTGAGGTTTTGGTGTCCTGAAAGCAAATAATTAAATACCTGCTCTGTATATTTACAGGGCAAGGCTCCCTTGCTTGCTATACCACATGCAGTCCTTTACTTGATTATCATAATGCCAACTCCCACAGCACTTTTTTTTTTTTTTTTTGGTGGGAGGTAAGATCTTTTATACCACATGAAAACTATTGAAATGTAATAACAATATTTTCCTCCAAACTTTCTTTATCTGTGGATTTGCCTATTTACTCCTATTTATCCCTATGGATTTGCCTATTCTGGATATTTCATATAAATGGAACCATGTAATGTGTGGTCTCTTGTAACTGGCTTCTTTCACAGAGATTATGCTTCAAGATTCATTCATATTGTAGTATGTATCAGTGTTTCATTATTTCTATTGACAAATAATATTCCCCTTGCATAGTTACACACATTTTCTTTATTCATGAGCTGATGTACATTTGGATTGTTTCCATTTTGGGGGAGTTATGAATTGATTCTTATGTGCACATATATTTCCATTTCTCTTATATATGTATACACCTGGGCACGGGAACTCTAGATTTATCATGCTGAGAAACTGCAAATTTTTTTCCAAAGTATTCCCACTGGCAAGGTACACAGGTTCTAATTTCTCCACATCTTCTACAATATTTGTTATTATCTGTCTCTTTGATTACAGTCATTCTCATCGACAGGAAGTAATATCTCATTATTGTTTCGATTTTCATTGCACCGGTGACTAATGATGTTGAGCTTTGGTTGCTATGAGTCGGAATTGACTCAACAACAACAGGTTATTGACCATTTGTATATCATCTTCAAATAAATGTCTATGTCATTTGCCCATTTTTTAATTGTGTTGTATGCCTTTTTATGGTTGAGTTTGTAAGAGTTCTTTATATTCTGGAAACTAGACTCTTACCAGATGTATGATTTGCAAAATTTCTCCCACATTGAGGGTTGTCTTTTTACTTCTTGATAGTGTCCTTTACAGACAAAATATTTTAATTTTGATTAACTCCAATTTATTTATGTTATCTTTTTTTGTAGTGTTTTTGATGTCATAAATAGTAATCATGGCTAAATCCAAAGTCACTAAGATTTATCTGTATGTTTTCTTCTAAGAGATTTGTAGTTTTAGTGCTTACATTTAGATCTGTGATGAATGTTGAGTTCATTTTTATGTGTGGTGTGAGGTAGGGGACCAACTTCGTTCTTTTGTATGTGAATATCCAGTTATAGCAACACCATTTGTTGAAAAGACTATTTTTTCCCTATTTATTTGTCTTAGCACCCTTGTCAAATATAAATTGAACATCCATGCAAGGGGTTTTTAGGGCTTTCCTCACAAAGTAAGAGCTTATCTAATCGTATGTATAGAGTACTTACACATGTTTAAGTAGTTGGCCTTAAGTAAAGCAGATTATCCTCCATCTAGTGAATGATCCTCATCCAATCAGTCGAAGGCCTTAAGAGGAAAAAAGGGAGACTTCTACAGTTTTATTTATACTTCAGAGTATAAATAGGTATCTTGCCAGAATTCTTCTAACTTCCCCACCACCTGACCTGCCAAGTTTGAGGCACAGCCTGCCAGAATTTTCAGCCTGTTGCCTGAACTACAAACTTTGGACTTACCAACACCCAAAATCACATAAGCCAATTTCTTGAAATACATTTCTCTTTCTCCCTGTATCTTTCTCCATATACACACACACGTGTATATTCTGTTTCTCTAGAGAATGTTTACTAAGCTATTTTGGTACTGAGAAGCTTCCAGAGAAACAGAATCTTAAAGATGAGTTTTCTAAATTTTATTGGGGTTTTATGAAATTGCTTCTCAAATCTGCTTAAAGACACTAATGACTCTCTTTCCAGTAGTAAATAGGGCACTTACAGTCCATTGGATGTTCCTAATCAAACACTTGTAAGATACAAAATTCTAGTGATCATGTATTTGATATCTTAGAACATTATTGTCAAATTGACAAGTGGAAGGACATAGGCTGGTTGCTCCGAATTTCACTAGGGAAAGAGAAGGATAAGCTCAGGGCTTCAAATTCCTGACTCAAGTTCTACATAAATAACCTGGAAGTTGCTGTGTGCCCTGAAAGAAAACCTTACGGCCTATTACGCAGAGCTGAAATTCCTGAAAACCAAACCGAGAGTCTAATCTTTTTAAGTGGTCCTCTTCTGAGGCAGTTACTTTGCAAGACACTGCTTAATGTCTTCAGGACCCATCCCCACCATCTGTCTTTGCTTCTAGACCTATAACTAGACTCAAGTTCCAGCAGGCTCTCAAAATTGAGGTACAAAGAGTGACCCAAGAGAAGGTGTGCTGCACTTCAAAACATCTAGATGATTTTCCTAATTTACCCAGACATAAATCAGGGTAATACGTATGGAGATAGATGTTAAGAATATGGGATAATAGCAGATAAACATAACATTGGATTAGGCTGAATTTATTGATGTGGGCCCACTAAGCAGAGACTTTGTGTTCAGTATTTCAGTTTGAGGAGTAAGAAAGGGTTGGTTAGCTGAAAGTGGACCAAAATGTGGCCTACTAACTGAAATTAAAATGCCTTGATATACTGTAGAATATGTCCAAAGACTTAGGGAGATTGGAATGTTAGAATGGATTTATTACATCAGACCCTCCCACTGATATGGCTGGGTCCAGAAGATGTACTTTTCACCATGATTGTAAGGAATAAATTTGTGAGATAAGTCTCAGCATCCTTGAAAAGTGCTATGGTGGCTTTTTTTTTTTTTTTTCCCTGTAGTTCAAATGTTACAGTGGGAACTACTACCACTGATTTAGGAAACTTAAGTGCAATGGAAGGAGCAGTGGTGGCTCAGTGGTTAAAGTCAGAGGCTGCTAACTGAAAAAGATGGTGGTTTGAACTCACTAGCCACTCTGTGGGAGAAAGATGTGACAGTCTGCTTTCAAAAAGATTTGCAGCCTTGGAAACTCTATGGGGCAGTTCTACTCTGTCCTACAGGGTCACTATGAGTTGGAATTGACTTGATGGCAGTGGGTTTGGAGTTTTTTGAAGTGCTATGAGGGTAATTGGATCCGGGGATGGCTGCAGCCAAGTGGCAGTACTTATTTGCCAAAAACAAGGTGGACGTAGTTGCTGTAATAGACAGAAAAGCCAAAACAATAATCAGAGTAGTCTGACTCACATAGACTTAAGGTTTTGGCTAATTGATCATAGTGTTCCTAAGAGTAAAATAGCTGTAAAGTCTATTAATTAGTCTACTGCTAAGCTTATTACTTGGTATGAATAAGCAGAAGAGTTCTTAGGTCATACAATACACACATACACACACATATTAATAACAAAATAAGGAAGACATTCTTATAACAATTTTAGTCTTCATTTCTGCAACTGGTCATGTTGTCGTAGTTGGTATCTATAACTGCTTTCTTCCACTACCCATTCCATATTTCCGTTGCCCTCATAAAGTACCTTAGCTGGTTATGGTTCTTTCCCTGTGGAGTGACTCAAAACTTCATTCCTGAAGAATTTGGGCCATAAGTAGTCCTGCCTGAATTGAGTTGTTGCAGTTATCCATTGACTTAAGTCACAGGTCATGGTAGTACTAAGAGATCTCCTGCATTCCAGACCTTCTCTTATTTACCTCCATTGTGTAAGAATGGTCCCATTTCCCCTTGGTAATCAGTATTAATCACACTAGCTAGTATAACTCTCTTCTTTGCCTGTTGATTCAGAGGAGGAAGATCAGACTTTCAGGCGGCAGAAGAAAATTTTAAATCAGGAGAATGAACCTCACTGACGGACATGGGCAAGAGAGTGTTCTACTATAGTGTGCCCCACCATTATACCCTACCATGCTCTTATAAAGAGCAAAGGTTATGGCAGGCACTGCTTTGTTTCTCTAGGATTGTTGCATGACCACGTAGGGCCTAGAGTGACCAGAGCTCACAGGCTGGTCTCCTAAAGCTATGATCAGGCCTTTCCTCTTCCACAAGTGCACTATACAAGAAATATAACCTTCTATTTGTGCACTGTTGTAGAGAAAAGCTTGAAAGCTGTTTCGAGTTAAAAGAGAGAGATTTATTAAGGGTTTGAAACAATTGCAATTAAAAAACAACATAGCTCATTGAAAATGGAGCCAGGTAGTCCCAGAGAAGTTTCGTTACACAAGTATTCTTATGAGGTAAAAAGAGGAGGGCAGCTACGGGAAAATCAATGAATATAGTAATAATAATCAGATTCTGATTGGTTACTGATTATTAATAGTATAGTTAGTGATTACAGATAGCTTCACAGGATGCTGAGATAATGTTGCATGATGCTTACATGTATTTTATTTGCCTTTCTTGCAAAAATATCCTATTGGAAAAAGCACCCAGACAACACTCTTCCTGAATACAATTATTCTCAGTGGTGCACATGGTCATACGGTTAAGACACTTCGGAGCATATGGTTTTCAAATCCAGGTTTTGACCACGTAAGAAAACATATTTTTTTCCAAAAAACATAGCTGTTAGTCTAGAAATCCAGATTAAAATTAGATAGCATGGTCAGTATGTTACACCTCTGTCTCACTGGCTGCACTGAAAGTTATCTTTTCCTGAGACAGCACTGAACAGAGAAAAGTTAGCACTGCTTTATAGAACCTGGCTGGACTTTCCTTCATTTAGCCACCTAATGGTCTGCCTTGTTTGCCAGCCACTTGTTTGCATTAGTGATGAAACACTCCGAGGTGTTCCATGCAGTTTTTTGTGGCCTATAGAACACTAGAAACCTAAGGCAGAACTGTGTGCCCTTTGGAGCCATGGAGGGCCTGCTGAATGCCAACAATGTATCTTCCCAGCCAGTCCTGGAGTAGCTGGGTGGTGCTCTACTGATGTTGTCTGAATGTGTGAGACAAGTCCCAGGTCTGTTTGGATTTCCCTGGGAGATCCTGGTATGTACTGCTATGGTTGTTTTTACAGTAAAGAGGCGATATCTTTTAAGGAAGGAAAAAGAGCTAGCCAAAAGGTTTTCTGGCCAGATTCAAGAATAAGGTAAAGTAAATGAGAAGACTGGTGTGATTAGATGAATCATCAGGTCATCTTGGTGGAGGCTAGTCCTCTGAAGTTGCAAACTCTGTAATTGGAAGCACTTAATAAAAATCTCAGCAAGCCTTCACTTGAGGATACAGCAGAGCTTCTAGGAAAAGGACTATAAAGCAAGCTCCCTAAACTTTCCTTGCATGGATAACTGATTACTCCACTTCAAGGACTGATAAAGTCACTCCAAATCCCTCCAAACAAGTGTCCAAATCCCTCCAAACCCAAGTGACTGATGCAAAAAAAAAAAATCTTACAAGCATCCTCAAACAATGCAGAACACCTTCATGAGAAAATAATGGACAGATTGAGTAAAATCACTCATCTTCAGGAAACTCTAAAAATGCTTACTCAAGAAACTATGAGATGGGAGCAAAGCATACAGGAAACAAAAGCTCAAAAGGAAAAGCTTGAAAGTTCAAATACACCAAAAAAACAAATAGTGAATAATAGAGAGGTAAACTCTCTGATTAAAACCAGCTAAGTATCCTAAAACTGCCTGATCTCCTTAGAGAAGATTATGTGAATGATGGAAATTTGGGATTTGACCAAATGAGCTCATCAGGAAGTACAGATTGCCTAGTCTATCAGTGGGATATTGATATCAAGCAAATCACTGATACTTTTAATTTAAATGTTTGCTTTAAAAGGCTTGACACAGAACAAGAAATACTGAAAAATTATATCAAGAAAATCAAGTGAATTAAGAGGTTACAGGTGGAATAAAGAATCTCCAAGCTGAGCAAGTATTTTTGCAGTCTAAAAATTCAGACCTTGAAAAGAAGATTCAGTAAGCTTCATCTTAAACTTGAAATACTGCCTCCATTTCATCAAGAAAATGTAATGCAACTCAGTTAAGGAGAAGAATTACTGCTGCTAAATAGAGAAAAAACCTCCCAACGTGTCTAAAAACATGAACAACATACTTGAGAAGCATAATTTCTACAGGAAGATGTTCCAAGACCCAGACAGAGAATTGGAAAGAACCATTTTCTTCCTTTAAAATTAGGTTCTCTTTTATGAGAAGAAAGCTCAGGAAAGTTGGCTGGCAGCTGCATCAACTGAGAGAAAGCTCAACGAGCTAAGAAAAGAAAATATTGGCTAAAGTTGAGACGAAGTTCCAGCTTTTCACAAATGGCCATTTTATCCCTGCTGTTCCACCCTCAACCTGCAGAGGCCACATAGTGCTAGGGATCCCTGAATTATCAGGTCCTCAAGGAAGGAGGAGGTTTAGCTGTAAGGGCTCAAGTATCCAGGATGACATGCAGGTTTGATTCAGCTTTCAAAGCAGTAGACTACTAAACATCCACGACTACAGGAAGTCATGTTCCTGTGGAGTCTCTGTTTACAAATGATTTTGATTTATATCTTTTTAGTTTAACTTCCAATATTTAGTTGATGGTAAAATTATTATAAATTTTGATAGCATTATAATAAAGAAGTTATTGTTGTTGGCTGTCATCTAGTCAATTCTGAGTAATGACACCTCATATATTACAGAATAGAACTGCTCCATGGGCTTTTCTTGGCTGTAACCTTTAAGGAAGCAGATCACCACATCTGTCTTTCATGGTACTGCTGGGTGAGTTTGAAACAACAAACTTTAGGCAACAGGCAAACTGGCTACAAAAAGAACCTTTTAAAGTTTTAAAAAGCAAAGATGTCACTTTGATGAATAAGATGTGCCTGAACCAAGCCATGCTCTTTCAATAGCTTCATGTGTGTGAAAACCTTGACAATGAGAAAGGAAGACAGAAAAAGAATTGAAATACTCAAAATGTCAAATAATATCAAATATACTGTGGAATTCCAGAAGAATGAAAAGATCAATCTTAGAAGAAATACAACAAGAATGCTCCTTTGAAGCGAGCATGATGCTTTAGCTCACTTACTTTGGACGCATCAACAGGAAAGACCAATAACTAGAAAAAGACATCATGGCTGGTAAAGTGGAGGGCCAATAAAAATGAAAGAAATGCTTAATGAAATGGATTGACACAATAGCAGCAATGATAGTCTCAAACATACCAGTGATCATGAAGATGGAGCAGGGTCGGGCAACATTTTGTTCTGTTATAAATAAGGTTGCTGTGAGATGGAGCTGACTCGAAGGTAGCTAAAAACAGTAACAACAAGAACAACCTCAAAACTGGAGTTCCTGGGTGGTGCAAGCAGTTAACACAGTCAGCTGCTAACCTAAAGACTTGAGTTTCCAATCTACCCAGAGATGCCGCAAAAGAAAGGCCTGGTGATCTACTTATGAAAAATCAACCATTTAAAATCCTGTGGAGCACACTTTTACTCTGACACGCATGGGGTCACCAAGAGTTGGAAACAATTCCATGGCAACTGGAAAAGAAAATTTTTTTTAATAAAAGGAAGGAAAGAAGGAAAGAGGGAGGAAGGGAAAGAGGAAGGAAAGGAAAGGAAAGAAAAGAAGGAAGGAAGGAAACAATTGTGATCTCGTCTCTAATATTTTGAATTGCCCCTTTTTTTAGCATCCTACAGGTTTTTCATTTAGTATCCTGCCAGAATGACTGAAGTGCAAAAGAAATGTGCCTAAATTCCCCTTGTAATGTTTCTGAGTGATGCCAGGGATATAAAAATTTGAAGATCACTGGTTTTCAATGCCTTATTAAAATACGGTGACGGTCTTAAGAGAATGTAAAATAAACATACAAATCTTTTCATGCTTTTTGTAGAAATATCCTAAAGCAAAATGCCAAAGAATAATCAAGAGTAAATTATGGGTAAACATGTCTCAAATAATGCTATTTTACATTTAGGCAATGATCTCAAGGATTATTATCTAATTACGCTTAGGTGCCGGATTTTACAGGAGGGTAAACACCAGGAATGACCAAAGACTATATCCAGACAGAGGACTCCAGGTCTTAATTCTAAGAGGCTTCAAAAGTGATGTTGGAGACCGAAGTACAAATCCAGCTCTCATGGAAACAAAAGTTTGGATGCTTAAAAGTTAAAATTGAGGAGTAAGGAGAGCTTGCAAGTCTATCCACATAAATGCATGGAGAGTCCCATTCAGTTACTAAAGTACTAGGTCAATGATAATAAATTGGTGGGCGTTTTGGAAAAGTAGTCTGTCTTCTGGATAAGTATCTGATGGTTTCAAAGGCAGGGTTAGCTGACAGCCATACAGGAGTACAAAGACAAAAGAGAAGAGATCCTGGCAAAGGGTGAAAATATTTTTTGACAGGTATTTGACTATTCAGATTCATCCATTGAACTGTGTTTTGTGTTGCAGTTTCCACTTCCTCTGATTTCCAAAACTAGGTCTGTTTATTGATTATGCAGTTCTTCCCAGTAACATATAAACATATTTCAGTTTTTAACAACAACATCAAAACATGTCCTTTGATCAACCCAATGTTCTCCTGTTTCCAAATTTCTATAATTCTTGGTCACTTCACATAGTGTAATTAACAATAATCACTACATTTTTTCCTCTGAGTCACTCTTCAAAGGAATGTATTCTGCTTCACCTTCATCCCCTATTAAAACAGCCCTCTTCAAGACATCACGGAAGGCAGTACTCTTACCTTATCTTAGTTAACCTTCAACTTTGACTTTATTTTCTCTCTGTAACAGTCACTGTAATTGTAAAAACATTAATAAAGAAGTGTTTTTTTTTTTTTTTTTTTGAGTACAGTATGATCTTTCTTGCATCTGATATTTCTGTGATGAATCATTGACCCCTTCATTTTTCTTACTTCTACTCTTTCTTAAATTCAGTTTGGAAAATATTTCCATGCATACATGTATTCCCTAATGCTCTCAATAGTCTATAAATTTGAGATGATTATTCCAATTTTCCCAATAGAGAAAACATAACCTCGTTGTTACTATCAATAAAGAATACAACTTTTTGTGATAGTGCTAAGAATCTAAGTCATAATGAACGATTCTAAATAATCTCTAGATTTCAAACCTAGCTAAGCATTATTATACCTTTTGAAATTATGGGTATTTTTAGCCTCTTTCTCTGTCCCTAATATATCAAAGGAGAGAAATTCTAAATTATGAGATGGAAAAATAACACACTTTGTTTTAATCACAATTATGTAGAGAAACAGAACCAGTAAGATATGTATAAATATATTTATTCTGAGGAAGTGCCTCATGTGATTATGAGCTATCAAGTCCAAAATATGTAGGTCAGAGACTGTCTTAACAAAATTTAAAACAAAAACACTGAAAATTTCAGTAATGTGTATCCTAATATCTGCAGGTCAGGTGGTTTGGGAGACAAGGAATTCTGACAAGATGTTCCTTGATAGTCCAAAGGCAAAATCCTCCTTGAAACTTCCCTTTTTGTTTTTATGGCAAACAACCGATTGGATGAGCATTACTCACATTATGGAGGGTAATCTTATTTACTTAAGTCCCATTGATTTAAATTCTAATCTCATATAAATTTTCATAAAAAAGTCTGGACTAGTGTTTGTTCAAACAACTGGGCACCATAGCCTAACCAAGTTGACATATAAAATTAACCACAATATTCCAGCCCTTGTCAACTTGGCACTCATACATATCTCGTTAAACCACAATCAATATTTAAATAAATACAATAACAATGTCTTACTTACAACTAACATGATACAACTATCCTGCATACTCCTTTCCCAGAGAGGTGATGGTCACTCTTCTTGATATCCTGTAATTCAAATACTGTGATGTGAATTTAATACATCTTTTGTTATATGATAAGTAAGGGGATAAAAAAAATAACATAACAAAGAGACCAAAGGTAATTGTGTATATTTTATTCGATATTCAAGCAAACATATTTATAACAAAATAACACACATCTTTATTTATGTGACTTTTCTCTCATTTCAATGAGATTATGAGGAATGAAAGTATACATGGGTATTTGACAGACTCTACATTCATCATTTACTTTAACTCACAAGGTCCACAGGTAATACAGGTTGATAATGAACACATTTCTATCATTTAATAAATATTTAACTGACATTAATGCTATATTTTGTTGAATAAATATATATTGCTGTATTTTGCAAAAAACACCTCATGTGAGATGCTTTTACTTTTTAAACTTTTGGAAGAGATTTCTTCTTGTTCATGGGCATTTTTACTCAGAAAAAGAAACATATGTTTAGTGTTCTCTAGTTTGATTAACTTAAACACTGAAGCAAGAGTTAACAAACAATTCTTAGAGAGAAGGGAAGGAATTCTTGACCCTAAAACATCTTGCTGTGTTATGTGAGAGCAGCCTGGAGTCAATTTGTCATAATAAGAATACCAATGAAAGTTGAATTTTACTCTATTGAAGCTAATGAGTATTTAAGGCATATTATGTAAATTCTATTCCCCCAGTGTATTTGCTAAGTATGCTTAAAATAAAAGATATGCATGGTCATTCAGAATGAAGAATAATATTATCTGGTTCAAAGTAAACATCTAGCTGAATAATTTCTTAATGTGAATATTGAGGTATTTTGAGCAGCCATAAAATGCATATAAAACAAGTCCACTATCTAAGATATGTGAAGATTTTACCAGAGTAAAAAGTATAAGTTTTTTCCTCATGAACTTCTAATGTATTTTGATTAAAATTACTCAACATTTCCAGTGTTTTAATGTTTCTCATTTTTATTCTTCTCACTTCTGAGGACTGTAGCACAAGCCCAGGCCCATTGCTGTGAAGTCAATTCCAATTCACAGTGACCCTATAGGACAGAGTATAACTGCCCCATAGGGTTTCCAAGGAGCAGGAGGATGAAGAACATTCTAAAAAGAGCAATTTCTAGACAAAATGTTTAATGAGATGAGCTAACTATATCATTTTGGTCTGTTTCTGTGAAATGCTGGCAAAGACCTTTGGTTTTCAGTGATGCTCAAGCAGTTTGGAATTTTGAAGTTCTGAATCTTGCAAGGAGAAATGTCTCATATTTTAACCTTAACCAGAGTGTGTGCTTCACTTATGAGTATGAAGCAGTCTTCACTTTTAGGAATCACTTCTCCTGAATGAGTGGATAATAAGCAACATTACGACAAGCTGTAAGTAAACTATGGACGTGTGAGTTTATAAAATGTTTCTCTTCATGAAACATTTCTCTTTACAACATCTGAGAACTGCATTTAAGAATGTTATAGATGATTCATGACTGTTCTTTGTATTGTCAGAACTGTGTAAGATAATTGTTTCTCTCAGATCTTCAGTCCTCACTTCCATAATCTCCATCTTCCCACTACTTGCCCCCTTCCTGTTTACAAAAGACATACCTTCCTCACTTCACATCCCCATTCTTAGGCCTTTATGTCCAATCCCATATGCACAACACACAGATTGTGATCAGGAGTATGTCAAGTACTAAAGGGGGCTGAAAAATAGTACAGACATTTAAGTCAGTTTCTGTTCTTAAAAAAAAAAGACAAAGTGAAATTACTATTACTGACTTCCAAAGAGCTAGCTATATGGTTGACTTTTTAGCAAGATTTTCCCTTTCATGTTTCCAACAGAGTTAAGCATGTCCATTGAAATTTTAAGAGCTATGGAAAGCACCTTACAGTTGAACAAAAAAAAAGTGCCCTGCTGTATTACTAAGCAAACCTTCGCCATCTTTTGGTAACCTTGAGGAGGAGAGGCCATAGTTATTAATTTAACAGAGCAGAGGAGCCCAGAGTTACTAAAATATTATATTTCACTAATTATCCAGTAGCCTGAAGGAGTGGCACAATTATATCAAATCATCAGATACCGAAAAGACATCAGATTAGTTACAGCTACACATTTAGTCACAAACAATAACCAAACATATCTCATCTACAAAAAAAATGAAATAAGTATGGGGGAAAGCATCCCCTAAGGTTACAGAGAATATCTGACCCACGTGTATTTTGAGGATAAGGATGAAAACAGGGCACCTCCAATGGTAAAAGGACTTCTTGATTGGGGTATAGAATAAAATAGTAGGCTGGCAAATGAATTTCCTAAACATATTGATTATGCAATTCAATAAATACTTCCACTTTCTTTCAAACACATACAACAGTAGAAGCTGTGAAATAAATTGACCCCAATGTGAGTTGTTTGTGAACCTCTGGGATAATTCGGGCCATGTGGGTGAAGACACTTATGTATAGCAATGGTTAGCCTAGAATACACTTAGGTGAGACAGAGGGATTCAGTATAAATATGAAAAGAGGAAAACGATTTGAGAAAGAGATTATGTCTATCCACCATTCTCACGTTTATTTATTTTCTTTTTACAAAGATTTCTTTGTACAGACTTCTACAAGAAAAACAAATTTCATAAATCCAAAAGTAGGAACAAATGCTACTGTTTAGATCTCAGTCTGAGAGCTTCTCTGATTTCAATATTTCCTAAGACACTTATCTTTTAACACTTGGAAGTTTCTGTTGTTGATTTACCTTGATATACCAAGAATTACAAAAGTGAATCAAATGTTAAAAATAACCATCTTTCTTCCATTCCCCCATCACAATCATTTTCTAGCTACTTCTTTTCATTATTTCTGAAATATATATATATATATAGTATATGCTACAAAATTTAAGCCTTGAGAAGAGAACTCTTTTTAGTCTATTTCTTGTTTTAAGAAATATTCATGTTTTATTTGTTTCTTTTTTTATTGTATGTGCCTTTCTGGCATGGTATGCAAGCATCATGAGTGCTAAGACCTATCTGTTTTGTTCTCCCTTCTATTGCTAATGTCCAGATCAACACTTGACACAAATGTGACTTGGGAAATTTTTAGTATGTTAATATTACTTTCCTTACAAAGTTATTGTGCAAGTATGGTGCAGAACCAACGAGCTGCAGTGTTTATATTGGAAAAAGAAAGGAAACCCTCTAGGTCGTTATATAGTCAAAGAATAATTAATATATAATAATTGAAGAACTTTACTTCCGAGTTTCATCTGGTAGTCAGTAAACATCTATTTAATATTTGCATACTACAGGAATAAGTTTTGTCTTTGAGTAATATTATGATTCCTCTTTTTTTTTCTTTATAAAATATCATCAAGAGGATGAGGAGATTCAAATACCAAATGTATTGTTAGAATAGATGTGTCTTGGGTTCTCTTCCAATCCTGAGCTTTTACGATTTCCTTGATTTCTTAACAAATGAGAGATTTCCAGAACAGCTATGAAAATCAACAATTGTCTAGAACAATAAAGGATTCCTGGTGGTACAATGGTTAAGTGTTCTGCTGCTAAGCAAAAGGTTGGTGGTTTGAACCTTCCCAGTGGCTCTGCAGAGGAGAAGTCCTGGCAATCTGCTTTTGTAAAGATTACAGACAAGAAAAATCTATGGGGCTGTTCTACTTTGTCACATGGGACTACTATTAGTCACAATCGACTTGATGGCACCTAAGAACAACAGATGCCATATAATTTATTTTCCAAACTAAAATTCTACTCATTAAGAGTGGAATGAGATGATTTTAATAATTAAACCAGAATAATTAGCATAAAGGATACTGCTAGGACAAACTGGATTTTAGTTCACACAAATAAAGTGACATCAATAAGATAGTCAACCACTGCTAATCAGAGAAAGCTGAAAACATCTTAATAAAAGAGTCTGAAGACAGGTACATTTTATACACACACACAATCACACCCAGGAATGTTAAAAAAAAAAAAAAAAAAAAAAAAAGCTTGTGGTTTCCCAGTATCTGAAAGGTCTGAACAGGACTCAGTGTTCTTCATTAATATACTAGTCTGGAATGTGTGTGGCAGAGGGATGGGAATGGAAGGAACATCATTTTACTGATCATCTTATTCTTGGCTTCTATTTGAGTAAAAAGCCCTTTTATCTGTCCACTTTTAGCCAAAAATTTCACTGCATTAGTTTTGGGGAAATAACTCAATGGAACTAGACATTGTTATCACAAACCCAAGATCACAGTGTTCAGAAAGATTTGTCAAATGAAAAATCTCATTCAAAAAACATTGATAACCTAATGAAAAGTTAGAAGAATAAATACAAGCAAAAATCTAACCCAGACCAAACAGTTGCAAGTGATGATAATTGCCTTGTAAGCTTGTGACCAAAATAGAATTTTTTAATGTGTCTGGGCTTTACCCTTCTAATCCCAGATGAAAAGTTAGTAGTTTGAATTATGTGTACTAAAGTAGCTCTCATTTCTATCTTTGAAGCAATTGTGATTTGTGTTGCATCTGGTCACTATTTGTACATAATATATTTAATGTAATGCTCCATGCCTGAAAATTGTTTCCGATTCAGAATTGCAGTAATCTGGCACACATTCCTACAGTGCTTTTCATAAAATATTTGGGAATGTTATTTTCAGAATGGAAAACAAAAAAAAAAAAGATAAGCTCATCTTCATTAGTAATATAAATCATATGAATAATTTCACCAAAACCATAATAAGGAAAGGGAACTTGTGAGTACTGAGAACTTGAGTGACTTCCGGTAAGTGCTTTATGTGAAATATTCAGTTGCTGCTGACTCTAGTATGGATTGACCAGTTACGAAGAGATTGAGGCTGATAATCATGTTCTAGTCATATCTTGTGGAAGCATTAAGCAGTGCAGAGATGAGATGAAAGATTAATCACAGTGATCGATTAGGTTTGTATGAACCCACAGTGTTCTTAAGCTAATAGGCACATCTTCTGAAAAGTGTTTAAATTTTTACAAATTTTTTATGAGTAATATTTTACCATATTACCATTTCCTTATGTTTGTGCTTGCCCTAAACCTAATTCTGGTTTAGGAGTGTCTGTCTTCAGTATCTATAATAGTTGTTTCATTATTTTTTTAAGGAGGCCTTGATTTTGCAAACACAGCATCTGTGTGGAAACAATATTATTAAGATCATTTTGGAAAAAATATTGTACATCAAGAGAAAAGTAATGGAAAATAATGCTGTGAGAAAACATTCAGGGTGTTATCTGAGGTTGTTACTGGAATCAGTGATTATGCATCACTGTTTTTCCTGCTGCTTGACACGTTACATAGCATCCAAATATTATAATCTTTGAGTAACAAAAAAGCCTTAAAAAGTTTTAAAAATTAATTCACTTTAAGATTATTGATTTTATTATACATTTTAACATTTTAATGAATTTTTTTAAATTTCAAAATGAAAAAAGTTTAGAATTGTGACATATTGTATTATAGATGATATAAAATTAATTTGTAATAATGCAATTATATTTTTAAGATTTTTTAAACAAGCAATAATTTACATATTCATATTTTTGACTGCAGGAAAGAGGTAAAATAAAAATAGATATTGTCACAAGAATATATTTTACATAAGGCTAATAATAGCAAGTCATATAAAACAACTAGAAATTCTAAAGGCAAAAACAAAAGTAAAATAAAATTCTCTAAACAATTTAAAAATAAGCAAATATCAGAAGGAATCACTGACTATTGCTCCAGTATATTTGATGATAATGAAGGGTGACTTCTGAAAAATATAATGATTATAAATTTTAATATGAATGGTTGGAGAGAATTAAACTCATTTCTATAAAGTCAGATTAGATAATGTGGAACAGCTGAGATTTAAAATAAAGTTTTACAATTTACCACACTACCAGATTGGCTGTCCTCCAAAATTATACGTATTAGAAATGAACAGTATAAATGAAGTTCAGTTACAAAATGTGATCAGTTAAAAAATACTAATAAGAAATTAAGTACATACGTATATATGCACAGCATATACCCCAACATATAGGAATACATGTGTAAGAAAGAGAGAGTTATCCATCTATATATAGACAAGGATATTTGAAATTGCATAGAGAAATCAACAAAGTCAATCCATCTTCTAATAAGTTTATTTATTTATACACAGATTCCAGAAGATGCTTTCAGTTATGTCTGTATTTCATCTCCCCTGATTATAAGGTGCTTTGGTGATGCAATGGTTAAAGTGCTTGGCTGCTAACTAAAATGTCAGTGGTTTGAACTCACCAGCGGCTCACGGGAGAAAGGTATGGCAGTTGCTTCTCTAAAGATTTACAGTGTTGGAAACCCTCTGGTGGCAATTCTACTCTGTCCTTTATGGTTGCTATGAGTCAGAACCAACTCAATGGCAACAGGCTTGATTTTGGTTAATTATATTATAGATTCTATGTGACAGGGGATTGAGTCTTTGGTGAATTTTTTTGTTTGAAAATAATATAGGTAAACCAATGTTGAGTGACTATATACTATTGACAATAGAAGCAAAAATATCAACATTTTAGAAACATGATGACAATTATCCAGACAATTTTAGACTTCAGATTTTAGATAGATTTTTTTTTAAGCCAAATGTTGTTGTTAGGTGTCGTCAAGTCAGATCCAACTCATAGCGACTCTATGTACAACAGAAGGAAACATCGCATGATCCTGGGTCATCCTCACAATCGTTGTTATGCTTGAGCCCATTGTTGCAGCCACAGTGTCAATCCATCTCAGTAAGGATCTTCTTTTTCACTGACCTTCTACTTTACCAAGCATAATGTCCTTCTCCAGGGACTGTTCCTTCCTGATAACCTGTCCAAAGTATGTGACACATAGTCTTGCCATCCTTGTTTCTAAGGAGCATTCTGGTTGTACTTCTTTCAAGACAAATTTATTCGTTCTTTTGGCAGCCTGTGGTATATTCAATATTCTTTGCCAACACCGGATTTCAAAGGCATCAATTCTTCTTCGGTCTTCCTTATTCATCGTCCAGATTCTCAAATAATTAGCATTTATTTTTTACGCATGAAGAGTACTAACAAAATAAGTATGAAGACAAGGAAACCAATGCAGGATCAAAGTATAAAATCTGACTGAAATAGAAAAGATATTTAATTTTTCATCTATTCATTTTAGTTAATAATTATATATTGAGACACTGTACTCATTACTGTGGTTTCAACATGAAATAAAATAAGTCCTTTATCTTCATGGATGTTGCATGGTAATAGTCAAAGAATACTCTCCATTGCCTTGATATGTAAAAAAGGTTACATTGTAACTGAATTCTATTTTCGTTGTTTTTATAGCGAAGTTCTTAAGTTGCAACCATTAATAAAAGTAAAATATGACATGAATTTTGAAAAAAAGTCTCAAGTATTTTTGCAGTCTTAGTAACTGTAGTTATAGAATGATGTGATTATGTTTGTGTGTGAGCAATATAGAGACCCATTGAATACAGTGTAATTAGAAGTTTAATCAGGTCAGTGGAGTGTAAGCCATTACACAGGAAGTACAGTTCTTGAGGCAATAGAAATCTGATGTAGAATGGACCCTGGTAAAGTATTATTATCTTATTCAGAGTATTTGGGATTGCAGTTTACCAAGTGTATGATAGCCAATGGTTTTGTAAGTTGTGTGTGACTTGATCAGCCAATTAACCTTACTAAAGTGCATAATAAGCCATTTCACTATGTACGCTTACCCGTTCAAGCTTGTCATCCATTGAGCTGTGCATAAAAGAATGTTTGCAGGGTAGTGTATCCTCTTCTTTATTGCAGAGTTTCTTGGTTTATATATTAGTACGCAAAATTTGGTAATTAGCAATGGGTCTCAGTTCATTTAATGTGAATGAGTAAGATCTCAACTTTACTACATTCTATTAAGGTGTAATAGCTCTGTTGACCTCCACCAGGGAACAAGGTATTTCATCCACCATTGGGAGAAAATGGAAATAGCAGTGGCTTCCTTTCTCTTCATGGAGCTGCAAAGTATCATTTAAATCAGTTTGTATTAATGAATGAAAAAAATGTGAGAGTACTTTTATTTATGAGACCCATACTGCAGTAAATCATTGTGGGAATGTGCACTTTCGGTGATTTGAGCCACAAACTGAAGTCAACAATAATATTTTTGCCTTTTCTTTTATGAATAGAAACTTCAAACATAAAATAAACATTTCAAATTGGTTTTCTTTCAACATGCAGAAGGAGAAACAATTTTCTGAAGTTAATAACATTTCTGCAAAGGCAGTGGGGAAATCATGCAAAGCTAAACTGCATAGCATGGAAACCTGCTTAAAAAAAAAAAAAACTTTTTGGAACTTCTATTACTTTTTTTTATTTATTGTACTTTTTAAACAGTAACTATTTTTTAGAACCTGGATGTCTTACACATCTTAGAAAAGGAGACATTTAAACTGTAAATCACTTTAGAACAGTTGCATTCAGGAAGCAGAATAGTTTCTCAGGTTTTTTTTTTTTTTAATCTCTTCTGGAAATATATGTATGACTCTTATTTTTTAATGTATGTCTTGGTGGTTGAGGAAAATATTATTATAATGGATTTTAACTGTTTTTGATGAAGGCATTAGTTTTCCAATTTATGACTTGATGCCTATTATTTTACACAATGAAATGAATATAATTTTTTTTCATATTTTGTACTCTTAATAAGGAAAAAATTCCTTAGAAAAATATATGACTTTATTGTGGAACTTTAATGTATAATGAACAACAGGATTCACATGTCTGAAACTGCCTTGCTCTCTACTCTCTCATTCTAGTCAGAAATCACATTGTTGGTAAGACAGCCACATTGCTAAGTCTAGTTCCATTTATCTGCAGAGCTAAACATAAAGATTCTCAGTCTGGCATCATTGTCTTAAGGCAGAGGTCAGAAATGTTTTCTCACAGGTCCAGAGAGTAAATATTTTAGGTTTTGTGGGCCATATATTCTCAGCTGAAAGTGCTCAACTAAACTATGCAACTATTCAACTATGGTTTAAATGCAGCCATAGACAATACAAAAAAAAAAAAAAAATGAACAAGACTACTTGTCCAATAAAATATTACTTATAAACCTTAAAATTTGAACTTAATATAATTTTCATGTGTAATAAAATAATATTCTTTATTTTTTAAAACAATTTGAAACCATAAAAACCATTTTTGACTTGCAGACAGTACAAAAACTGATGGTCAAATTTGACCCATGGCCCAGCCCATAGTTTGCCAACTCTGGCTCAAGACATATCTCTTGTCGCCCTGACTAAAATATTTGCTTGTATTTCTGAGTCCACGTTGTCCAATCTTCTTGCCTAAATTTCTGATCACTGTTTCCTCTCTCACCAGACTTCCAGCATATTGATGTATATACATAGTCCTTATTGGATCCTTCGAGCTTTGCCTGGCTGCCCAATCTCCTGCCCTATTTCTTTACTTTTTTAGCAACTCCCTTTTTGTTCTGTCTCCTTTCATAAATCAGCAAATACAATACTAAAATCATTTTATAGGCTTGTGCTAGGGTCTGGCCATTTCCACAGGCTATTTTTTTCCCCTTTTTCTCTATATCATTTTGCTCTCTAAGACCCAACATATTATGGATCTTGATCTATATTTGTATAAGTACAAATAAATTTCATGAATCAAAATTTCAAGGGAAACTATTTGTAGTGATCAATAACAATATCAGTTTAGGCATTTTTCTCCCTAGTAAATCACAGCAAATGAATATTTTTGTCATATAAAATTATGATTACCATAATTATATAAAGCCATCTACTGCTAAAGCATATCTTCTAAAACTACATCCAAATTCATGTTAACATCTTTCTTATTGGCAATTACTTAAATGTTCAGTTTTCTCATCCAATGCATGTCAGACAGAATGAAATCACAAAGTGAAATGTAATGAGAGAAAACTATGTAAATAGATGCTGAGGAAAAATGTATTAAAAATTCATGATAATATGTGAAAGACTATCCAGAACCTAATTATTTCCATCAGAAATAATGAGATCATAGACTGAAAATGATTGAAGAGTATGAGATTTGTTATTTAAAATTATAATTCTTTATAGAAATATATTAGTCCAAATGTGTCAGAGAAAACAAGAATAAATGTTTCTTCAATACTCCAAGCCCTGTGGAGTATTATATCTACACCTTCTTGAAAAGATGCATAAAACTATTTTGAATTTCAAGAGAACAACATTGAAGAGGTATAAAGAAATATTTCAATATAAATAAATGTTCAAAAAGTTGATTTTTTTAAAAGAGAAATCTAGCAAGAGAAATATGAACAAAAGAGATATAGAAAAGTTAATTCTGAAGATATTTCAGCGGATTATAACGATAATATTGTTGATCTACACAGAGATTTAAAAGTGTATATATACCTTGCAAGCTCTTGGATAATAGTTACTCCTATAAAAATTACTGAAAAGTGCTCATATTCTCTTTAGAATCATTTATACATTTGTGTTATGACCACCCCAGAATTTCGTTTGGATGTTGAGGCTGATGATGCCACACACAAACTAAAAAGGTAAGAGAGGGATTGTTACTTATAAAACAGAGCTTTTCGGGGGATAGCAGGGCAGGCCCAAGCTGATCCTAAAATGGTTTGAGAGAGTGAGAAAAGGAGACTGGCTGGGGGTTTTTATTTTGCTTAGGGGATGGGACTAAGATAAATGTTCCCTTGTTCAGGGAGGAGTTTACATAATTTGAATCTGCCACAGATATCAAAGGAGGGAGCACCTTGGTTTCTTATCAATTTGCACAGACGTGGGGCAGGAGGAGAAGAGGGAGCGGTAAGGCTTGTAATCTGTCAGCAGTCAAACATTAAAAAATGGAGTCAGACTCTTTATCACAATTTGTCTGTTTAACACAGAAAGTAAAATTAGACAATTTTGATAATCTTTTTCAGTGCTGTTATTTTACGAATGGAGTCTCTGAGTGGCGAAAACGGTTAACATTCTTAACTGCTAACAGAAAGGCTAGAAGTTTGAGTCCATCCAGAGGATCCTCAGAAGAAAGGCCTGGTGATCTATTTCCAAAAAAAATTGAAATCTCTAAGGAGCCCAATTCTACTCTGACAAACATGGGGTCATCTATAGTCAGAACTGACTTGATGGCAACCTGTTTGGTTGTTGGTTTATTTTATAAATTAACAGAGCCTCAACATGGTAATAAGTTTCTAAGAATTCAAAGGAATAACCAAAAAAAAAAAAAAAAAAAAAAACCCAAACCCATTGCCGTAGAGTCGATTCCCACTCACAGGGACCCTATTGGACAGAGTAGAACTGCCCCGTAGGGTTTCCAAGTAGTGCTGGTGGACTCAAACAGATGGCTTTTTGGTTAGCAGCCAGGCTCCTAAACTGCGCCACCAGGGCTCCAAAGGAGTAACCAAACCAAAAAAAAAAAAAAAAAAAAAAAAAAAAACCCAAAGCTATTGCCGTCGAGTTGATTCTGACTCATAGTGACACTAACTGTTATATAGTATCTACTATGTACCAGCTCACTTATTTTATATATGTCATCCAGAAATAAAAATTGCTAGAAAAGGACATCATCACTGGCAAAATAGAAGATCAGCAAAACCAAGGGCAATACTCACTGAGGTGGATTGACACAACAGGCACAAGAATGGACTCAAACATACCAATCATCATGAATACGACACAGGACCAGCCAACCTTTTGTTCTGTTATATATAAGGTAGCCATGTGGCGGAGATGACTAGAGAGCAACTAGCAACAACTATTTGTCAGGCATCCTTCTTAATACTTTACTTATAATAAAAATTTGATTTTTACAAGAATTTAACAAGCCAGGAACTAGTATTATCCTTGTTTTACCTAAGAGGAAACAGGTATAGAAAGGTTTAGTAACATGCTTGATGATACATGCCAAAGTTATAAAGTGGTAAAGTGAAGATGTATACATAGACTAGCATCAACATTTGTGCTGTATATTCATATGCTTCCTCTCGATTATGAGATTATTTAAGTGACTGATTCAGGTTTTTCTTTTTGTTTCTGCTTCTGATCAATTAAAAAGTAAAATGATTTTATAAATGTTAATCTTAATTTTATATTTTAGGAAATAGGAATTATCCTATGTAGCTTCAAAATTTTATGTGCATGCTTATCCTTTATTGTTATGTATTCTCATGTTAATGTTATTTCAATAAAGGCAACCTCTAATGAGCATTATTTGTTTAAAAATGGAAGAAGAAAAAAAAAAACCTTAAGAGCCCTTGTTGCACTTATTTAACAAATGAGATTTAGCTTTTAGATAAAGCAATATTAAAATAAAGTTTCATTTTTGTGTGTCTGGCAATTAGAATATATGTATCTCATATATATATTTCATCCTTTTTAGTAACATTAGCAATAATTAAATTAAATAAACCTCAGTGGCTGCCCTGGAGGAGCTTGAGGTTTAGCGCTTTCTGATCTTTATAGTAAAACTCAATTTCTACTTTCGATGTAGCAGTGAATCATCAGATTTTCAGAAGTGTCATTCCATCGTATTTTATTTCCATTAAGTGCAAATTCCTATATTTAGTTGTCTTTAAAGGTGTTCATCAGTAAGCAAGAGCTCATCAACTTGCTCCTGCATTTTATAAAATTATTTTATAAAATCTTTCTCAAAATCAGCCCTTAAAAGTTACTTTCAATTACTAATTTTAAAAGATGACTTTTAAAACATATGTAAAATTTTCCTCACATAGTAGCCATTTATTAAATCCTATCATGTGCTATGCCCATATATGGTATCTAATCCTCACAATAACAGGAAAGAAGTATCATTGACCAAATTTGACAGGGACTGGAATTCAGTGTTACATAACCGGCACAGCTTCACACATCTGTTAGTATCATCATGATGTGTGTTTGACTCCCAAGTCGATCTTCCTTCTATTGCTTCAGTACCTCTAAGACTGCTCTTCCTGCCTGTTTCAGGGAACAGTCTGTCTTGTCTTTAGACAAACTATTTTATAGAAGCAACGGAATAATTTGGAATAAGTAATACAGTGTGCTTGGTAGTGTTCACTTACACCAAGGAATGCCTGGCAAGAAAGGGCATTTTATGAATTAGGCACTATTTCTCTGCCACTTAGATCACTGAAGTTGAAAACCCTGAACTATACTGAAAGAGCTAATATAGTTTCGAAAATTTCCGTGTGACTTCCAGTGAGTCATTTATCTATTGTAGAAATATACTGATGTCCAAATAGATTTGTTGGAACCGCCAGCAACTCTTAGATTTCATCTTTTCAACGACTGAGAGATTTTCTGGTCCTATCACTTAATACTTCATTCAAACAAGCATCAAAAAACTGAAACAAATGACTATTGATTATTTGACTTGACCATACACATATAAATTCACTCACTGGCTGAGTAAGTATTAAATAGTAGTTAGCTAATAGAGTTTTAAATTTATCTAATTGAACTCTTATTCTGAACAGGAATTCACAAAATTTTAATCTTCAGATGCTCCTTTTGAGGTATTCTTCCTCTGCTTTAGTAAGATATTTTGCTATATAGATAGACATCTTTTTACTTTGTAAAAGTATCCAGTTTTTCATTTACAATCCAGTAATAACTGCCACATTTTCTAATTTCTGTTGTTTTCCCAGTGTCCTTAAAAGTTACTTTCATGACTAAATTTTTTTCCTGAATTATTCTTCCCTTGTATAAATTTTTATAGAACTATGTACACACTTTATTTTCTCATGTTTTTTTTTCCCCAATTGGATTTATATGTTCCTGAGTATATATATGATAAATGGCAATAATCTCTCTGTTTTCACCATATTTAGTCAATCTCTATGGTGAGCAACAACTGTGAGCCTGGTACAGGGCCGGGTGGTGTTTTGTTCTGTTATGCATAGGGTCGCTATGAGTCAGAATCGACTCGACAGTACCTAACAACAACAAGTACTGATACAAGTGTTTATTTATTTAATTCAACAAATATGTATTTAGCATCTACTCTAAGTGGGACATTCGGCTCAGTGCTAGAGGGAGACTATCACAAAAAAGTTAGATGAGGTCTTTGTTGTCACATAACTTATGTTCCAGTGAGAGGGCCAGAAAACAAACTAAACAATAATCAATTCTAAAATGTGGTCTTGTAGAATAAACAGAGCTTGGAGTGGGGAGAGTGGGGCCAGACGTTCTACTATATTTAGGGGTTCACACCATCCATTAAATGAAACATGTTTCTTTTACTTGCTGAAAGTGAAGGAGATATTGCCTTTTTGTTCCATGGAGAAATTTATCTTGAAGATTTTTCAGCCACGGAATAAACTTCTTTTTATCAGTAATTATAATAGAAACATAATTTTTATCAGGTCTGAGGAAAAGTAAAACAATAAAATGATGTTTGGTTTTTCGACATTAATATTGCTCACAGTTTAAGAGATGAGAGTTTTATTCTTGAGCAAATATTTAACTGGAAATATGTAACAGAGAATTAAATGCTATTCTGACTCCTGGAGTTTTGGGATAGTGATTTTTGAACCAGTCCCTGAAGCTCTCAGCTTCTTCCAAGTTAATTCTTGAAATTTATATCAGATTTTTTTTTTTTTAATTTAGGAGGAGAAAAATTGAATAGCAGTTTTTATAATATTTTAACTATGAAACATGCCAGTATCAACGGTAAAAATACAGAATCTTGAGTGTTAAAAAATGTCTTTATAAATGCACAACATAATCTATAAGACTTATTCCTTGAAGTTTATACTAGTCTCATTTATTCACTATAAAGTTTTGCTTGATCTGCTTCCTGACTTAAAGAGAAACGTTAAATATCATTATTAACAAAATGAGGAAACGTCTGTTTCAGAGGGACTGTAACCTTGTCAGGGCTTCAATAAACTATCTTTAGAGGGCCTACAATCTTTTAAAGGAGCCCTGGTGGCACAGTGATTACGCATATTTGTCTGCTAACCAAACGGTCAGTATTTCAAACCCACCAGCTGCTCCACAGGAGAAAGATGTGGCAGTCTGCTTCTGTAAAGATTACAGACTTGGAAACCCTATGGGACAGTTCTACTCTACCCTATAGGGTCACTATGAGTTAGAATCGACTTGATGGCAATAGGTTAATGGGTTATAATCCCTTAAAATTGTATTGTTGTTGATTATACTTTTGGAACATACAAATATTCCCCGTCCTTCAAATTTGCACTTTGTGATCTATGAATTTTCTTCACTTTCCTTTCATTTCCTTGACTAAATCTTGTGCCTATGATTGGGTTTTAGCTCTGAATCCACCCTTTCATACTCCATACTGTGTTGCTGAATCTAGAATTCTGGAAACTATATTTTCTACACATCTTTGTCAGCTGGTTTACTGTTAGTTTCTGCCAATGGAAACTAGAGAAGGAGATAAGTCACAAGAAAGCAACGAACAACTTCCTCCCTATTCTTAGTCCTGTCAGTGTCCCTCATACAAAGAGTTGAGTTGAAACTCCAGCCTCCAGATTCTTTTGGCACTCCTGGCACCAACTTAAAGTGACCCCACAGAGGTACCAGAAGCAGCTTAGCTTTAGCAGCTGGAGTTACAGCTGTGGGCTGACCCCTCCTCAGAGTTATGAGAGTCAAACACTAGGTACCACCTCTCTCCTGAGTCTAAGCACTGATCCTACAGTATCTACCCTCTTATCTCCTAGGTTCTGCTGATCCCACTCTTCCCTTTGGTTTCCCCAGTCCTAGGGATGGTAGATTCTTCCTTCAGTTATTCATAACTGGATACGTTTATAATGAAAGAGAAATGATGTCTAGTTTCATAGGCACTTGTGGAATAAAAATAAAGAAATAAAACTTCCAGCTCAATATGAAAATGAGAAATGCAATATGGAAGCAACGCCCTGTAAAGATAAACATTTCTTTCAAACACGTATAAAATATTATCAAAAATTCATTATGTAATTGGCAACACACACACACACACACACACACACACACACACACACACACACACACACACACACATCTTTATTTACTTGAAGTGCTATTCTAATTGATTGGGTTAATCTAACAATAGTGTGATAAAACTTGATATAAGTAAAATAAAATTAAGACAAAACTAGCAGTTTCTTCTAAAGAGCAAAATAACCTAGTCCCAAGGAAAAAAATGGAAGCATAAATATTATTAACATTCATTTATTAAAATAATATAAGGAATGCAGCTTAAACAGTGTTTTTAGAAACTTTCATAATCTTAAAATGTAGTGAATACAAAAATAAAGCATTCAACTCAAGATTTTTTTTAAAAAAGAATACATAACTAAAGTAAGGAATAAGTAGCATTTTAGAAGAAAAATGATGGAATTACAATAACACCAGAAGAATTATCATATTCATTTATTTTCTTTTAAAATATAAGGAAAAAAACATAATACTCATTAGGCAGATAAAGACACAGAGAAAAAACATATATACCTGACATTAAAAATAATAATGTTAATAAAAACAGAGATTTACAGAGAATAACTCATTTAAGGTAGTTTAGTGTAGCTTTTTATTAAGCACTCTTGGTAATAGTAATAAATGGCTTTTTTGTTGAAAATTTGATATTTTAAGTGCTAAGCTTTACTTCTAAGTAGCAGGACCACAAATAAACTAATCATCCTGAAGAAATTAAAATAATTATTGATCATACACCAAAAACAAAAAACAAAACCTAGTGGTCTTACAGATGACTGCTAGAAAATTGTACAAAGATGTTAAGTATTCTGTGGGATATAAAAACAGAATAATTCCAAATTCAATGCATAAGGGAAACAAAATTCACAGAGATAAGGTTAGGCTCAAACTAGTACTTAAAGTCAAATTAATAAAGAGAATTGACTTGATGGCAACATCTTTGGTTTTGGTTTGTTCCCCACTAAAAAAAAAACAAAAAACCTGTATCACAAATATAAATGGACATATCCCACAGAAGATCATTGTTAACCAAATCCAGCTGACTAATGAAAATATGCCATGATCAGTTAGGTTTCAATCTAGGAATACAGGATGATTCAACATTAACAGCATTATTTACATAGTTCAGTCCATTAAAACATTATGCAAAAAAAGCATAATAATATCAACAAATACTAGAACACATTAGATAATGCTTATTTTATATTATTGTCCCTTCTGCTTTGAAAAAAAAAAAAGTAAAATGATGCCTGAACAGGAATATCTATGTCATAATTAAAGGTATAATTCATACACAAAGAGAAAACACCATAGTAAACAACTTTACAAAATTCTCAGTAAAGTTAAAAACAAAGCAAATTTCCCCAACTATTCAAATTGTTTTGCATATTCTATCCAATGCAATAAGACAAGGAAAGAAAGAAAAGTTGAAAATTAGGTCTGCAGAAAAATCACATAGGTATTTGAGTTAGTGCTAGTTAAAGACACATTATACTTACATTCAGCTTGGTCTTCAGTTCATCTTGGAAAATCCACACAGCCCCATAATCTTTTGTCACATTCTGCTTAGTGGATCCTGCAGATCTTTAGTATTCTCCTTACTGTCCCATTGTCATCATCTTCAAGGAATAGATTCACTCTATTGTATCAGACAAGATAGAGGTAATGATTTAAGAACTGCCTCGACTCACTTCCTTTCTACACATTTTACTTTTGTGCAAGATCGATCATTTTTTTCCTTTCTTTTCAACTCAGAGAAAGACATGTGAGATTTCATCCAAAGTTAATTACTTTCTGGAGTGGAACTTGGAGCTGAAAAACAATAGTTGTTTTTAGATGAAAAAATAATTGAACATGTTTTTGCAGTAGAGGAAAAGAATATGATTGATAGAATAAGGATGCGTGAGGTAGCTGGAGAGGATGGGATACTAACAAGAAACAGTTCTCTTCACAGCATTTCCAGGAAGCTAGTCACTCATCCAACCAGAGTTAGAAACGAATCCACTGTTCTCCCATAGCATCATGCACTTAATTCTATTATATGAAAACCAAAAAAAAACCCAGCTGCCATCAAGCTGACTTTGGCTCATGGCGATCCTATGTGTGTCAGAGCAGAACAATGCTCCATAGAATTTTCAATGGCTGTGATCTTTTGGAAGTAGATCACCAAAGATACCTCTGGGTGAATTTGACCCACCAGCGTTTTGGTTAGTAGCCAAGTGCTTAACCATTTGTGCTACCTGAGGACTTTTATAATATAGCTGTTACGTTTTATCTTTCCCCTGTACTTTTACAAATTCCCTAAAAGAGCTCCTTTATGTTAATAAATTCATTTATTATTTTATTTCATAAATTCATATATTTATTGAACACTTACATGTGTCATGCACATTATTAAAAAGCTGAGACGGTATAGTGAAAAATAGGAGTGCTGGCTTCTTCATTCAAAAGAATAGAGGTGGATACTGAGGTTAGTCAATTGCTTACATTAATAAGTATATAAAATTACCAAAGTACTAAGTTAAAGAAATGAAAAAAGATAAATAATGTTGAGAGATTATAATGGAAAAATCTGACTCAGTCTTGGAAGGTAAAAAATGTTGCACTTGAGTGATGTTGGAGCTGAAATCCAAAGAATGAGTAGGATTTAGTTGAAGGTATTCATGGCTGACAATTTGATATTTGTTCAACTTTTCATTGCAATTGGAAAATCTCATTGAAGTCTACAGTTCTACATTTCTTTGTTCTTAGTTGCAGCACAAAAGATATGATATAAATCATGTCATTAAAGTGAGACCAAAGCAATTATTAAGCACCTAATTCTCAGTGTTCACACAAGTTAAGAAATACCTCCTTTCCATCAAGTGTTCACATAAGATTCAGAGTTACAAAAATAATCCCACCCTTAGCAGCAAATAACTGAATATGCATTAAATGAATGTATGCATTAATAAAAAAATATAATGTGTACTTAAAATAAAGAACTACAATTTTTCAACAAAAATAAGGGGAGCTAAAAAGAACTGAAACCGTGAACAGCCTCCCAATTCTGGCTCACACTTGAATCTTCCTTGATCATCTCCAGGCCACATACAAGGCCTAGATAGCATCATTTCTCAAAGTGATACACGGCTCATGTCTTCTCTCTCACTTGTCTTCTTGGCTTACATAGTTCCTGGAGTGAGGAGACCATTACAGCTTCTGGAACCAGAAGACTTCTCTCCTTGGAGTTCAGACTACATAGAGGAATCCAATTAATCTTAAAAGGAAAAAAAAAAAAAAAAGATTCAAAGAAGAAAATATATATTTTTTAATTTTATCAAAATCTTACAGAAATATCTGCCAGTTATAAAATATAAGAGGGATAGAGATTGCTATTTACAGTCATGTGTTAACTTTATGTTTAAATTCAACATATACTGCAGAGCAGTGAATAATGGGACATCACAGCAGTTTCAATTTAGATGATATAAAGCCTTTCTATTAATTAGTCATAGCAGTAGTCCCTCCTGCCTCTCCACTCCCAATTATTCATTTATTCTTCAGAGTGTGGAAGCAAACTCTAATAAGGTGGAAGCTAATATAGAGGGAACAAATTCATTCACACTTTACTATTCCATTAGGACTTTAAAAGCAGCTGATGGAGATATTTGGTGATTTCCACCTACAATGGCAAATCAAAGAAGCAGCTGCACCTCTAGTCTTGCTAGCAACAGTAATTTGAGAACATAGTGACTGATAAAACATGATGTTAACTTCAAATTCATATTTTGTAGGTTGAAATTCATGCCTTTAATCCCCTCACTGGATCACTGCTTTGTTGAAAAGTGGCATCATTTACAATCCTGACAGCAGGGGATTGTGGTGCCAGAGACTGCAAACGTGTTGTCATCTGACTTCAGTGCTGCTTTAGGAACCCAAAGAAGAATAGTGTAACATATTTTCAACAAGGAAACATCCTGTAAAAAAAAAAAAAAAAAAAAAAAAAAAAATATATATATATATATATATATATATATATATATATATATGGAGAGCAAGAATAGAAGCAAAACATGGTTTTAAGGCCTCTGTTAAATAGCTTTTCATCTATTTGTTATATTCTTTCTTTCTGATTATTTTCCTAATAAGATTTTAGCTTTGTCCCTATCCATTCCAATGACAATTTCTGCCTAATTCATAATCACCACAGAAGCCTTCAAATAAAGATTTATTATGCATTTGTGCCTGAATTTTTTTACTCTCCAAATGCTTATTACTTATTTTTTTTAACAGATGGTAATAATTTGACTCAGTACAATGATAGTGGGCTCAGAAATCCATGTTCTGCAAAGCTACGTACAGACAATGTCAATTTATTAATTCATAGATTCTTAAGTAGAGATAGGATTCTAAACCTATTTCCCTATGTGCAGTAGGGTGAGCAGAAGCATTGACATTTTCCCCTTTCCTCAACCTTCTTATGGATCATTCTCATATATTTACTCTCATTAGATAAGAAAAAGAATAATCAATTGTTCTGCTTCCAGTACACTGATTGGCCCATGTTTCCAAGTAAGTACAGTCATTGTGGCCCAGGAAACTCCCATTCTCTTCAGACTCCTGTCTATCCACACCTTTAGGTGGACTGTGATAAGATTCAGGATTTGTCTTGGTAGGGAGAAATAGACCACAGTTTCCAATCTACCTAAACAGAGGTTTCTACATTGAAGGATTCAACTTTGCTTCCATTTGACATTGTCTTTCAAACTTATGCTTTTGTGGGAAACAGCGGCAGTGTTAAGGAGCTGAATCCATATATGCCTACATCTATTGGCCAATTATCATCAATGACTAACCTCCAAATCTTGTGTTAGCTTCCACTACGGCAGATTTAACTTTGGTAATATCTATGAAGTTAAGTCTGTAAACTCAGTTGTGCAAAATAATCTCTATTTTTAAAATTGAATTTACTGTTTTTTTTTAAATTTGGAATTATCCCTAAATCCTGGATTTCAGGGAATTTAATTACTGCCAAATTGTATTCCCATTTCTCCCAGTAGCTTGTATATGAATTGCAATGCTTTATATGACACCAGGGTGTTTTGAAGGGAAAGTGTGCAACCCAACTGGTCCTTGGCTATCCACTGAGAAATCCATAACTCCACTTGTCCACCCAGGTTACCATGGGCACACCTTGGCTAGGTCTTCCTGTCCTAGGAAATCTAGATATTTCTGTGCTACAGATGGAGGTTGCTTTCATTCCATCGTGGGGCTTGAGATTCTCAAGGTTTTCTAAAGTCCTGTCTGTCTTGAATCATCGACACAGCCATTCTTTTTCTGACACCTTACTACCTGCTCAGGAAGCAATACACAGAGCCTCTTTCTCAAATTCTCTTCTGATTTCTTACTCTTTCATCTTACCACATACACGCAGTTTAGCAGGTCATTTGTTGGTTTAGAATAGAACTATGTCTCACACTTAAAATGGATTTTCTCCCTTATAGTTTGATTATATTTTGAATTTCTTTTGATTCCCTAAGTGCTTAGGCATTTGTAAACCCCTTAATTCTTTTTCTAAGGCAACCCACACAGAAACACCTATTAAAGGTGGGATGTTATGGAAGAGAAAAATCAGGAAGAACCAAGAGAAAGGGATAATAGTTAATATCTTAAGTGTCTTGCCACATTTGGCCAACCATTATGTCCACTCACAGAGGCAAATTACCCAGTAAGCAAGGTAAGCATGGGCTTACTTGTGCTTACATCCTAATCTATAGTGAACAATTTCACGTTTACTACAGACTAGGAGATAAGCACAAGTAATTCCGTGCTTATATTGCTCACTGGGTAATCTGTCCCTGTCAGGGATTGTAAATTTGAAACGAGGTTTGATTCTATAGAAAGGAGCTGTGGGGTTGGGAGAGAGATAGATGCTAGCCATACCTAGAAGCTGAATCTTTGATGTGCTGAAAAAATGTGAAATTGTTCATTACAGATGATCTGTTAAGCAAGGTAAGCACCATGTTTAATTTACCTATTGGATAATCTGCCCCTGTTAATTCAAGCAACAGTCACACAGCCACTAAATGTTGGAAAAATTATTAAAGTTTGGGGAGGAGGAAATCGGTACAATGTCTATTTTGGAAAAACAAAACAGTTTGCCTCTTTACCCTTATTATTCTCTTCTACCTAATTTTTGTGACATGCCTAGTTGTCACTGAATCCAGAATATGATTTCTTTGATAGTCTCACCTAGCAAACTTTCTGTTAGAGGGGTTTTAACCTAGGATCTATGGACAAAGTCAGGCAGTTCATGAATTACAATAAGAAAATAATTTTTGTTGTTGTTATTTGGTGCCGTCGAGTCGGTTCTGACTCATAGAGACCCTATGCAGAACAGAACCAAACACTGTCCTGTCCTGTGCCATTCTCACAATTGTTTTTCTGCTTGAGCCCATTGTTGCACCCACTGTGTCAGTCCATCTCGTTGAGGGTTTTCCTCTTTTTCGCAGATCCTCTACTTTATCAAATATGATGTCCTTCTCCAGGGACTGGTCCCTCCTGATAATATGCCCAAAGTATGTGAGATGATGTCTCACCATCCTTGCCTCTAATGAGCATTCCTGCTGTAGAAAATGATTGGTTATATCTATAGCTTCACTTATCTTTAACTGAAAATTAACAGTCTCTTGAATGATGAATGTAGCTACCAGACTAGAATAGTAGTAATATCTGAATTTGTGACTGATCTAAACGATAGACATATTCATATAATGATACAGTTGATTCAAAAACCTTAAAATATGTTTGCGTTTATTATAATTTTAAAACTTCAGTAGTTATTGAGTCTACTACTAGATATTTTCATTTACTACATTAATAAAGAAGCACATGTATTATTACATCTCAATTTTGATTTTAAACACTTCTAATTAAATTGTAATATAATTGATTTTCTTTATAATTGCATAGATCTTATAGATTTTGTTTTAAAAAATTATTTGGAGAAGAGGTACATAACATTTACCAGACTGTCAAAGGGATCTATGACACACACAAAATGCTGTGAACACCACAGATGGTTTCACAGTTTCTGATGGGACCAGGTATATATTTCTGTACCATCAAAGTCGCCAGCTTAACAGAATTGTGAGTACTACAGTAAACAACCTGGGTGTTGCTTTTAGTTGGTGAATTGATGCTTTTGACACTTGTTTTAAATGTTCTTGTGTAGAAATATGATTAAAAAGACAAAGAAATAATAGAATGCCCGACCTGTAGGCCCCAACCTCCTCTGTGATGGCTGTGGTCGGTGTCTCCTTGCTGCTTCTGCCTGTGCTGTGGGCGGGGCTGCTCAGGCCACACTTCCCTTTCCATAGCCAGGTTCCTGCGAGCTTTCCGGCCAGAGTGGGGCGTGGTACGGGGTTTCGCAGGTGCTCAGTGCCCCTCTGAGCCCCTGCAGGTGCCCTGGCTGGCTCTGCCCTCTCCCTCAGGGCCCCCATTCCCCGGCCCTGGCCAGGCCCCGCACCCCCGTCGAATCGCTGTAGTCACCAAGTAACCATGGTGCCTTAACTTGTGGGGTGTGTGCAGAGCCGTCGCTAACCTCTCACCCGGGGGTGTCTGCATGAGCATGTGGTCCCTGTCCCTTCTGTGACCCCGAGACCCAGAGGTGTCGGGCGTGCTGTTGCTGCTCCGGGTCGCCAGGGCTGTGGAGATGGCTCCGTGGCTAGGGGAAAGCCAAAGTGCCAAAACTCATGCTGCCCCAGGTCCTGCCCCAGGAGGGCTGGGTGGTTTCACCTTGGCCACCTCCTGCACTCACCCACCGCCACGGAACAAAGAGCCCCTTGACAGATAAAGCCAGTGGCGGAGCCTTTCCTGGCCCACCTGGCCTGGCCAGAGCCGCATGCCTGGCCTCCTGGCCTATCAGTATTTATTGCCTCTGTTTGTGTATATTCTACCAAAAAATGAATTACGCTTTACTAATATTTAATGGATCTAGTGACACTGGCACCCTCTTCAGGTCCATATATCAGACAACTACTTGTCACTTTCGATGTGGAACGATTCCTGAGGAAAGTGCATAATTCTAAAGCATTGATAATGATGGAATCATCATTCTTCTACTGTCAGAATATTGTAACATATTATAGACTGCGCTATAAGATGTCCGTAGTATGTGTAAGTAGTTTTAGAAACAATACCTTCAAACAGTACATTCTAAAACAGTATGTAATGAGTTTAAAGAAGAGTCACTCATTTTTTCTTTTACAGATGTAAGTAAATGTCTCAAATCTGCTGACCTTTTCTGTGGTAAGTCAGTAGTTTGCTACTGCCCATAACCTGTTACTGTCAAGTTGATTCCGACTCATACTGACCCTACAGGACAGAGTAGAACACCCACTAGGGTTTGCAAGGCTGTAAATCTTTACAGAATTCCAGAACACTGAATTGTGCTCATGAGCAACCTGTACATAGACCAAGAGGCAGTCATTCAAACAGAGCAAGGGAATGCTACCTGGTCTAAAATTAAGAAAGATCTGCATCAGTGTTGAATCTTTTCACCATACTTATTCAGTTTGTAGGTTGGGCAAATAATCCAAGAAGCTGGACTGTATGAAGAATATGGCATCAGGATTGGTGGAAGACTCATTATAAGGAAACTGTGTATGCAGATAACACAACCTCGCTTGCTGAACGTGAAGAGGACTTGAAGCACTTGCTGATAATGACCAAAGACTACAGCCTTCAGTATGGGTTACACCTCAAAGAAAACAAAAAATCCTCACAACTGGACCGATAAGCAACATCATGATAAACAGAGAAAAGATTAACTTTGTCAAGGATTTCATTTTACTTGGATCCACAATCAATACCCATGGAAATAGCAGTCAGGAAATCAAACGATGTATTGCATTGGAAAAGCTGCTGCAAAAGACCTCTGTAAAGTGTTAAAAAGCAAAGAGGTCACCTTGAATACTAAGGTGCATGTGACTCAACCCCTGATTCTTCCATCACCTCATAGGACAGTGAATATGGAAAACCAAAGAAGAATTGATGCCTTTGAATTGTGGTGTTGGCAAAGAATATGGAATATACCATGGACTGCTAGGAGAATGAACAAGTCTATCATGGAAGAAATACAGCCAGAGTGCCCCTTGGAAGTGAGGTTAGCGAGACTTCATCTCATGTACTTTGGACATGTTATCAGAAGGGACTGGTCCTTGGAGAAGAACATCATGCTTGGTAAAGTAGAGGGTCAGCAAAAACGAGGCAGAACCTCGACAAGATGGATTGACTCAGTGGCTGCAACTGTGGGCTCAAACATAACAGTTATTGTGAGGATGGTGCAGGACCTGGCAGTGTTTCATTCTGTTGTGCGTAGGGTTGCTATGAGTCGTAATCAACCTGAAGGCACCTAACAACAACTACAACAACATATCTTTATGGAAGCACATTGCCACATTTTTCTCCTGTAGAGCAGCTGGTGGGTTCAAACCACGGATCTTTTGGTTAGTAGTTAAACAGTTACCCTATGCACCACCAGGTCTCCTTCAGTGTTCTACTAAGCAGATACAATATAAAAAGAATAAACACACATAACCTGTTATTTTCATATAAAGTTGGCATTTTAATAGTAAGGAGGAAAGTAACTGCTTTTCAAAAAGTTTTCCTATGGAAAAAACAGTTTAAAAAGAGATGCTTGGAAATTTTTCCACCATTATGTGATTTTATTGCCTATGTGTCACCTGTACATATCTGACAGTTTCAAAACAATGAAACAAAATTTAGATGTAAAAAGCTTCTAAATTAAAAATATCAGGGGATTTTAAACTTATGCTATGAGTCAGAATCAACTTGACAACAATGGGTATTCAGTATCAAGGAAAATGGAAATTTACTATCTGTATTTCAATGAAAATCTGTATTTAATTGGAAAATGAGATTAAGAAAATATCATTATGTTTTAATAAGTGCACAATATGTTCCATTTTTTATATATGAATTTCTAAAAGGTATTTCTCTTTAGTCACCAAAAACAGCTATTAAACTAATCTTTGTAAAAGTTCCTTCAGTTGACATGACACAAACTGGTAAACTGACATTTTCAAAAAAATCATGATACAATCAATCAATTACTCTGAACACAAATACTAATATTTATTTTAATGAAACCAAAGGTTTTACACTATTAATAAATTAAAAAATACATAATTAAATATTTTCTATGATATTTCTCTCATATTTTAAACTTTGTATGCTTAATATACTTTTATAATATACATATTCCATTAGTTTAGTGGTATATTTATATAATTGATTGATGTTACTAAACATACACTGGTATACAAAATTAAAATTTTTTCACTAATATTGTACATAATCCAAAAAAGTTGGAATATCAATGGATAAACATGTAAATAGTTTCCATTAATTAAAGATATTGATTTAATGTTTTATTAACAGAATATATATAAACATTCATTTATATTGACTGATCTGCTTTCAATCCTCCAAGAGGTTATTTGGAAACCATTTCCTCTTGAAGGTCACTTGAAATGGCTTTTACTAGCAAGCTGATTGGTTTCATGTTTCAATTATTTCATGAGTTCATGTAATTATGGGTGTATTTCTGCACAGTCCTTGTTCCAAGGCATGGACGTTGTCTTAGGCTGTGTTCTCTAGAGAAGCAAAACAAGTAAAGCAGATAAATACATATACAGAGAGATTTATATCAAGGAAATGGCTCACATAGGTGAAGAGGTTGGAACGTCCCAAGTCTGTGGGTCACAATAGAGGCTTCTCCTGATTCACATGGCCTCATGTAGCAGCAGGGGCTGGCAAACCCAAGATCAGTAGCTCAGACAGCAGGGATCTTGCTCACAGGCTGCAGAGATCAGTGAATCCCAAGAATACTCAGGCAAGACTGCAGGTAAGCTGCTAGCTCAAGTTCCAAGAATGGGAGGTCAGAGGAACAGGAGCTGGCTGCAGGATCCAGAGCAAGCAAAAGCCACGAGCCTTGCCAGGGGGTCCACTTATATCTGACACAGGCCAAATGCCCAAGGAAACTTCTTTTCAACTGATTGGCTACTCACAGCACATTCCATCATGGAGGTGATCATATTATATCAAATCTTATCGTGGAAGTGATCACAGCATCATACAACTGCCAAACCACTGAGAATCATGACCCAGTCAAGCTGACACCAACTTTAACCATCACAGAAGTTCTCTCTTACATAAGGGATTATATAGTTATGCATGGAGATTTATATTACCATTCATTGCTCTGTTTTATCCTATCTCCACTATCAATGCTTTAGGTCTGGCTGTTAAGATCTTGTGCCTGGATGACTATAGGTATTGCTTTACCAGTCTCCCTACCTCCTTTTCAAGGTAATTTCCCACGTTGCTATAAGAATGATATTTCCAAAAACTAAACCCTTACTTAAAACCTTTCACTGGCTTGTCTTTGTTATCAAAGTAAAATCCCAACTCCTTTGCCATGAAAAAATTTCCTCTAGATCTAGTCTTCAACTCCTCAGCCTTGTTTTGGTCCACTTGCACTATTACACACATGCTAACTTGCTGGCACGCTTATGTACATGCAGTTTTTGCTACGAACATAATTTTCTATCCAACTGACACCTAACACTTTCTTCCTCAATTCTGATGTCTTTTCTTGTATGTCTGACATTGATCCCTCCTCTGGTCCATTTCATTTCTTTAAGCAGTCCAATCTATACTTTCATTGATCCTACATCAATGTCTATGAATTCAGTTATTATATTTTTAAATAAATAAAATTATTGGCAAGAACACCTAAATAGGGTCTTTGTCCAGAAATCCAAAAACGTGTAAGTTCCCTGAAATCACCATAGAAATGGAATGCTGAAAAGTCTCTGTCTTAGGCTGGGTTCTCTAGAGAAGCAAAACCAGTAAAGCACACAAACACATATATAGAGAGAGATTTACATCAAGGAAATGTCCCACGTGGCTGCAGAGGCTGGAACATCCCAAATCCATGGGTCAGGACGCAGGCCTCTCCTGATCACACAGTGGCAGGGACTGGCGAACCCAAGGTCGGCAGGTCAGAGACTAGGGCTCCAGTTCACAGGTTGCCGAGATTGAAAAATCCCAAGATTGGGAGGCAAGACCCAGGTAAGCTGCCAGCTCGAGTCTCAAGAACTGGAGGTCAGATGACACGAGCCAGCTACAGGACCTAGAACAAGCAAAAGCCCACAAGCCTTGCCAGAATATCCACTTATATTCAATGCAAGCCACATGCCCACAGAACCTCCCTTTCAACTGACTGGCTACTCATAGCAGATGCCCTCATGGAGGTGATCACATTATATCAAATCTTGTCATGGAAGTGATCACAACATCATATGACTATTATACTACTGAAAATCACTGCCCAGCTAAGTTGACACACAACCTTAACCATCACAGTCTCTGTGAAATGAGCTCAAATAAACATTTCATTTTCAGTCTAATGAATGATCCTGTTCATTAGAGATAGAGGGGGGAAGAAAGATACCTGAAAACAAGCAAAAACTTCCCCTCTGCAAAAGGCAATGTTTAGAGAATGAAGAGACAAGTCACAGACTGGGAGAAAATAATTGCAAAACACATATCTAATGAAGATTATTATCCAAAATATCTAAATGATGCCTATTTTTATTGCGGTAAACATTATTTTAGCAAAAAAAGGAAAATGCCATTTCAACATTCTTCAAATATACAATTCAGTAACATTAGCTATGTTCATCATGTTATGCTACGATCACCTTTATTCGTTTCCAAATTTTTCTATCACCTTTAATAGCTCAGTGTCCCCGAAGAATTGAGTCTCTACTTCTACCACCCCTGGTAAAAACTAATAAACTTTGATCTCTATACATTTACCTAGTCTAGAGATTTCATATAAATAGGATCATACAATATTTGTTCTTTTCTGACTAACATATTTTACTCATTTTTACTTCTTTCAAAGTTCATTTATGTTGTAGCATATATCAGGACTTCATATATCTTTACAATAATTTTTATTATATATATGTATATGCATGTGTATATGTGTATATATATATATATATATATATATATATATATATATATATATGGAGCATTGGTGTAACAGTGGTTAAGAGCTTGGCTGCTAACCAAAAGGGTGGCAATTCAAATCCACCAGCTGCTCCTTGGAAACCCTATAGGACAGTTCTACTCTGTCTTACAGGGTCACTATGAGTCAGAAATGACTTGATGGCAACTGGTTTGGTATATATATATATATATATATATATATATATATATATATATATATGTATACTTAACACTATAAAAATAATTAAATACATTTTTAAAAATATTGAAATGTCAAATTTATTTCAGAATAGATGACAAGTGGAAAAATCAAATGATTTTTTTCCCCAAGACTTTTCAGCTATGGTCACATAAAAATGTTATTTTTCTATAAAAAGATATGTCTAGCTAATGTTGCTTTTTCTATGTTATGATAAATGTATGGATTTTTTTAAAAAATTAATAATCATTTACTAAAATAAACATAAAATAGTTTAATGAAAATAAAAGACTTTTAGTGCATTTTTAACTTGTTTTTACCCCTGGCTGTAGGTAGGAATGTGTGTACTTGTATCTTGTTCAAAATATTTCTGCCCCTTCCTATTGTCCATTCTGACTACACCCTTTCTTTGGGTTACCTCCATATAGAAGGATTAGTCCTTCTGCTCTACAAACCTAAAACGTACCTGCTGATTTGCTTTGACCAATGGAGTGTCAATGAAAGTGGTGTGTGGTAGTTCCTGATAGTTATTTTCCCTCCAACATGGAACCAGCAAGTTCCAAATAGGGGCTTAACCTTCACTTTGGTCCTAGAATGAAGATCTTCAGCCAACCTTCAAAGAACACTGATAGAAGAGACAAATGTTGTGGCTAGGTGCCCTCAAGTCGGTTTCCACTCATAGCAAACCCATGTACAACAGAACGAAACAGTGTCCCGTCCTGCACCATCCTCATACTCATTTTTATACTTTTGCTCACTGTAGCAGCCACTGTGCTCATCCATCTGATTTAGGGTCCTCCTCTTTTTCATTGACCTTGTACTATACAAAGCATGATATCCTTCTCCAAGGACTGATCCCTAATGATAACATGTCCAAAGTATGTCAGATGAAGTCTCCCAATCCTTGCTTCTAACCAGCATTCTGACTGTACTTCTTCCAAGACAAATTTGTTTCATCTAAAACGTTGATATAATTCAAAGTATCTTCTCTGACCACAGTGCCATCAAGGTAGAAATTAACAATAGAAAGAGCAAGGAAAAAAAATCAATTACATGGAAACGGAATAATACCGTGCTTACATCACTGGGTAATAGAAGAAATCAGAGTTGGAATAAAAAATTCCTAGAATCAAATGAGAATGAAAACACATCATACCAAAACCTTTGGGACATGGCAAAGGCAGTCCTCAGAGGACAATTTATAGCAATAGATGCACGCATCAAAAAAGAAGAAAGGGACAAAATCAAAACATTAACAACTCCACTCAAACAAATTGCAAGAGAACAGCAAAAAAAGCCCACAGCCACCAGAAGAAGGGAAACAATAAAGGTCAGAGCAGAAATCAATGAAACAGAGAATGGAAAAACAATAGAAAGGATCAACAAAACCGAAAGTTGGTTCTTTGAAAGAATCAACAAAATCGACAAATCACTGGCCAGACTGACAAAAGAAAAACAGGAGAGGACACAAATAACCCAAATAAGAAACGAAATGGGGGAAATAACAGCAGACCAAACTGAAATAAAAAGGATCATAACAATGTTTTGAAAAACTATACTCCAACAAATTTGAAAACCTAGAGGAAATGGATAAGTTTCTAGAAACACACAGCCTACCCAAACTACAACAAGGGGATATTGAAAATCTGAACAGACCCATAACAAGAGAAGAGATTGAAAAGGTAATAAAAAAAAAAAACTTCCAACAAAAAAAAAGCCCTGGCCCAGATGACTTCACCGGAGAATTCTACAAAACATTTACAGAAGAGCTTGTACCAGTACTACTCAAGCTATTTCAGAGCATAGAAGAGGAAGCAACTCTTCCAAATTCATTCTATGAAGCCAGCATGACGCTGATACCAAAACCAGGAAAAGATATCACAAAAAAAGAAAACTACAAACCAATATCTCTCATGAATATAGATGCAAAAATTCTTAACAACATTCTAGCCAATAGAATTCAGCATCATATCAAAAAAATAATACAGCATGATGAAGTAGGATTCATACCAGCTATGCAAGGATGGTTCAACATTAGAAAATCAATCAACATAATCCACCACATAAATAAAAGGAAAGAAAAGAATCACATGATCATCTCAATTGATGCAGAAAAGGCATTTGACAAAGTCCAACACCCATTCCTGATAAAAACTCCCAGTATAATAGGTATAGAAGGGAAATTTCTCAACATAATAAAGGGCATCTATGCAAAACCAACGGCCAACATCATTCTTAATGGAGAGAGGCTGAAAACTTTCCCCTCAAAAACAGGAAAAAGACAAGGATGCCCTTTATCACCACTCCTATTTAACATTGTGCTGGAAGTTCTAGCTAGAGCAATAAGGCAAGAAAAAGAAATAAAGGGCATCCAAACTGGTAATGAAGAAGTTAAACTGTCCCTGTTTGCAGATGATATGATACTATACACAGAAAACCCTAAAGACTCCATGAGAAATCTACTGGAACTAATAAAAAGCTTCAGCAGAGTATCAGGATACAGGATAAACATACAAAAATCAGTTGGATTCCTACACACCGATAAGGAGAATGATGAAAAGGAAATCAGGAAAACAATACCATTTATAATAGCCCATAAAAAAATAAAATACTTAGGATGAAATCTAACCATGGATGTAAAACACCTATACAAAGAAAACTACAAAACACTACTGCAAGAAACCCAAAAGGAACTACATAAATGGAAAAACGTATCAGGCTCATGGATAGGTAGACTCAACATTGTGAAAAGGACAATTCTACCCAAAGCAATTCAGAAATACAATGCAATCCTGATCCAAATACCAACAACATTCTTCAAAGAGATGGAAAAACTAATAATTAACTTTATATGGAAAGGGAAGAAGCCCCAAAGAAGTAAAGCACTACTGAAGAAGAAGAATAAAGTTGGAGGACTCACATTAACTAACCTCAGAAACTACTGTACAGCTAGGGTAGTCAAAACAGCCTGGTACTCGTACAATGACAGATACATTGACCAGTGGAACAGAATTGAGAACCCAGATGTAAATCCATCCACCTACAGTCACCTGATCTTTGACAAGGGCCCAAAGTCCATCAAATGGGGAAAAGACAGTCTTTTTAACAAATGGTCCTGGCAAAACTGGATAGCCATCCTCAAAAAAATGAAACAGGACCCATATCTCATGCAATATAGAAAAACTAATTCAAAGTGGATCAAAGACCTGAATATAAAGCCAAAAACTATAAAGTTCATAGAAGGAAAAATAGGACCAACACTACAGGCCTTAATAAACGGTATTAACAGGATACAAACCATAACCATCAACACACAAACCCCAGAAGATAAGCTAGATAACTGGGATCTTCTAAAAATCAAACACCTATGCTCTTCAAAAGACTTCACCAAGAGTTAAAGGACAACCTACAGACTGGGAAAAAATTTGTGGACAGTACAAATCAGACAAAGTTCTAATCTCCATAATCTACAAGAAAATCCAACACCTCTACAACAAAAAGACAAATAATCCTATTAAAAAATGGGCAAAGGAAATTAGTAGACAATTCACCAAAGAGGACATTTAAGCGGCCAACAGACACATGAGGAATTGCTCTCGATCACTAGCCATTAGAGAAATGCAAATTAAAACCACAATGAGATACCATCTCACCCCGGCATTACTGGCTCGAATCAAAAACACAGGAAATAGCAAATGTTGGAGGGGCTGTGGGGAGATCGGAACTCTTATGCACTGCTGGTGGGAATGCAAAAGGATACAACCATTTTGGAAAATGATATGGTGCTTCCTTAGAAAGCTAGAAATAGACATACCATTCGATCCAGCAATCCCACTCCTAGGAATATATCCTAGAGAAATCAGAGTCGTCACTCGAATAGACATATGCACACCTATGTTCATGGCAGCATCGTTCACAATAGCAAAACGATGGAAACAACCTAGATGTCCATCAACAGATGAATGGATAAACAAACTATGGTACATACACACAATGGAGTACTAGGCAATGAGAAAGAACAGTGATGAGTCTGTGAAGCATCTCATAACATGGATGAAACTGGAGGACATTATGCTGAGTGAAATAAGTCAATCACAGAAGGACAAATATTGTATGAGACCTGTATTGTAAAAACCCATGAAACAGTTCACATACAAAAAGTAACAATCTTTGTTGGTTACCAGGGATGGGAGGGGTGGGGGGGAAATACTAAATAGGCAATAGATAAGTGGTACCTTTGGTGAAGGGTGAGACAGTGCACAATACTGGGGAAACCAGCACAACTTGTACAAGGAAAGGTCATGGAAGCTCTATAGACACATCCAAACTCCCTGAGGGACTGAATTGCTGGGTGGAGGGCTGTGGGGACCATGGTCTTGGGGAGCATCTAGCTCAATTGGCATAACACAGTTTATAAAGACAATGTTCTACATTCCACCTTGGTGAGTAGTGTCTGGGGTCTTAAAAGCTTGTGAGCTTCCTTCTAAGATTCTCCACTGGTCTCATCCCTTCAGGAGCAAGGGAGAATGAAGAGAACAGAATACAAGGAAAAGATTAGTCTGAAGGACTAATGGACCACAGCTACCAAGGCCTCCACCAGACTGAGTTCAGTACAGCTAGTTGGTGCCCAGCTACCACCACTGGCTGCTCTGACCGGGATCACAACAGAGGGTTCTGGACAGAGCTGGAGAAGGATGTAGAACAAAATTCTAACTCACTAAAAACTGACCAGATTTACTGGCCTAAAGGAGACTGGAGAAAGCCCAAGGGTATTGCCCCCAAACACCATTGGTGAAGTCTCCCCCAAGGTTCACCGTTCAGCCGGGGAGTGGACAGCCCTATAAAACCAAATGGGACTAATGAGGCATAGCAGTCCAGGGACAAGGACTAGAAGGCAGAAGGGGACAGGAAAGCTGGTGATAGGGAACCCAAGGTTGAGTAAGGACTGGGTTGATGTGTTGTGAAGTTGTTAACCATTGTCATAGGGCAACGTGTACTGTTAAATGAGAAACTATTTTGTTCTGTAAACCTTCATCTAAAGTGAGAATAGCAGCACAATTGGAAGAGCATACTCGATGTCACTGAACCGTGCATGTAGAAATTTTTGAAATGGTGTATCTTTGGGTATGTATACTCTCAGCAAAAAAAAAAAAGGTTGAGAAGGGAGAGGATTGACATGTCATGAGGTTGTTAACCAATGTCATAAAACAATATGTGTACTATTGTTTCATGAGAAACTATTTGTTCTGTAAACCTTCATCTGAAGTACAATTAAAAAAAAAATTAGTTCTTCTGGAAGTCCATGGTATATTCAATATACTTTGCCAACACCATAATTCAAAGCATCAGTTCTTCTTCGGTCTTCCTTATTCAATGTCCAGTTTTCACATGCGTATAAGGCAATTGAAAACACCATGGCTTGTGTGATGTGCATCTTAGTCCTTAAAGTGACATCTTTTTTTTTAAGAGATGTTTTGCAGCAGATTTTGTATTTAAATTCTTGACTGCTGCTTCCATGGGTGTTGACTGTCCATCCAGGTAAAATGAAATCATTAACAACTTGAATATTTTCTTCATTTATCATGATGTTGGTTATAGGGCCAGTTGTGGGGATTTTTGTTTTCTTTATATTGAGGCGTAGTCCATCCTGAGGTCTGTAGTCTTTAATCTTCATCAGTAAGTGCTTTAAGTCCTCTTCTCTTTCAGCGAGCAAGATTGTGTCATCTGCATAATGCAGGTTGTTCATGAGTCTTCCTCCAGTCTCGATGCCCCGTTTTTCATATAGTCCAGCTTCTTGGGTTATTTGCTCAGCATACAGACTGAATAAGCATGGGGAAAAGAAATAACCCTGACGTACATCTTTCCTGACTTTAAACCATGCAGTAGCTCCTTGTTCTGTTCAAATGGCTACCTCTTGGTCTAAATACAGGTTCCTCATGAGCACAATTAAGTGTTCTGGAATTCCCATCCTTGCAATGTTATCCATAATTTGTTATGATCCACACAGTCGAATGCCTTTGCATAGTCAATAAAATACAGGTGAACATCTTTCTGATATTCTCTGCTTTCAGTCAAGATCCATCTGAAGTCAGTAATGATATCCCTTGTTCCATGCCCTCTTCTGAATTCAGCTTGAATTTCTGGCAGTTCCTGTCAATGTATAGCAGCAACCACTTTTGAAGGATTTTTGGCAAAATTTTACTTGTATGTGACATTAATGATATCATTTCATAATTTCCGAATTCTGTTGGATCACCTTTCTTTGGAATGAATACAAATATGGATCTCTTCCAGTCAGTTGGCCAGGTAGCTGTCTTCCAAATTTCTTAGCATAGATGATGAGCACTTCCAATGCTGTATCTGTTCATTAAAATATCTCAATTGGCATTCCATCAATTCTTGAAGCCTTGTTTTTCACGAATGCTTTCAGTGCAGCTTGGACCTCTTTCTTCAGTACCATTGGTTTGTGATCATATGCTACTTTCTGAAATGGTTGAATGTCGACCAGTTCTTTTTGGTACAGTGACTCTGTGTATTCCTTCCATCTTCTTTCGAAGCTTTCCACATCATTCAATTTTTTGCCCGTAGAATCATTCGATATTGGCACTGAAGACTTGAGTTTTTCTCAGTTCTTTCAGCTTGAGAAATGCCAAGCAAGTCCTTTCCTTTTGGTTTTCTTACTGCAGGTCTTTGCGTATTTTTTTATAATACTTTACTTTGTCTTGTTGTGCCGACCTTTGAAAATTTTGTTTAGCTTTTTTACTTCATCATTTCTTCCTTTAGCTTTAGCTACTCTAAGTTCAACAGCAAGTTTCAGAGTCTCTTCTGACATCCATTTTTGCCTTTTCTTTTTTTCCTCTCTTTTTAATGACCTCTTGCTTTCTTCATCTATGTTGTCCTTGATGTCATCCACAGCTCATCTGGTCTTTGGTCATTAGCGTTCAATGCATCAAATCTATTCTTGTGATGATCTCTAATTTTGGGTGGGATATACTCAGTGTTGTACTTTGGTTCTCGTGAACTTGCTCTAATTTTCTTCAGCTTTGACTTGAACTTGCATATGAGCAATTGATGGTCTGTTCCGCAGTCGGTCCCTGGTGTTGTTCTGACTGATAATATTGAGCTTTTCCGTCATCTTTCTCCACAGATGTAGTTGATTTGATCTCTATGTATTCCAGCTGGCAAGGTCCACGTGTATAGTTACCATATATGTTGTTGAATAAAAGTATTTGCAACACTGATGTCGTTGGTCTTGTAAAATTCTATCTTGGGCTCTCTGGCATCATTTCTATCACCAAAGTCATGTTTTCCAACTACCAATCCTTCTGCTGTTTCCAACTTTCACATTCCAATCACCAGTAATTATCAGTGCATCTTGAGTGCATGTTTAACCAATTTCAGAGTGCAAAAATTGGTAAACATCTTCAATTTCTTCCTCTTTGGCCTTAGTGGTTGCTGTGTAAGTTTGAATAATAGTCGTATTAACAGGTCTTCCCTGTAGCAGTAAGGATATTATCCTATCACTGACAGTATTGTACTTCAAGATACCTCTTGAAGTGTTCTTTTGGACGATGTCATTGACTTTGTCATTCCTGGCATAGTAGACCATATGATTGTCTGATTCAAAATGGCCAGTATAGTCCATTTCAGCTCATTAATGCCTAGGATATTGGTCTTTACGTGGTCCATTTCATTTTTGACCATTTCTAATTTTCCTAGATTCATATTTCATCAGTTCCACATTATGATTATTAATGGATGTCTGCAGCTGTTTTCAAAACAAGAATAAATAGCTGCCAATATTCATTAATAATCAGAATGTGGAAGGTACAAAAAGAGATAGATAACCTCTGTTATTGAAATCCAATGAGCTATGGGGGCTGTTTGTTGCTGCAACCTAATTTTGTAAACACTGGCTTTCTTAGTTTCCTAGTGTTGCTGTAATGGAAATACCACAAGTGGATGACTTTAAACAACAGAATTTTATTTTCTCAAAGTTATGGAGGCTAAAAGTCCCACACAGAGTCTTGGCCATGCTGATTTCTTTCTTGTTGGAAGTCCCAGGAACTTGGTTCCTTGGTGATTCTCATAAGGCAGTTGTCTTCCCCAGTTTGTGCTTGTATCTGCTTCCAATTTGAACACTGTATGGTATCATTAACATTATAAAAATATTTACAGACAACATTACATTAACAGGTACAGGGGTAAGGATTCTAACACGTATTTTGGTGGGACACAATTCACTCCATAACAGTGACTAACAGGAGGATGCATCATTGGCTTCCTATGGCATATGTGACCCAGGGATATTATCCACTAAGCATTTTCTTCTCCGCTACATATCCTTTTATCCTACACCTTGTGTATGTTATTCCATTTTTAACTCATAGCTATCTCCTCTTACTAGTCTATAAATTCTGTAAGGACAGGGTGCAGGATTTATTAATTTCTGTTTCTCCTACACCTAGCCTGAATCCTGTTCATAGGAGATGCTTAACAAATTTTTGTTAAATGAATAAATACCAAATCAACCACTGTCTTAGTTAACTAGTGCTACTATAACAGAAATACCACAAGTGGATGGCTTTAACAAACAGAAGTTTATTCTTTTATGGTTTAGGAGGCTAGATGTTCAAACTCAGGGTGCCAGCTCCTAGGGAAGGTTTTCTCTCCCTGTCGGTTATGGGGAAGTGTCCTTGTCATCAGTCTTCTCCTGCTCTAGAAGTTTCTCAGTGCAAGGATCCTGGGTCCAAAGGACATGTTCCACTTCTAGTTCTTCTTTCTTGGTGGTATGAGGTCCCACTCCTCTTGGCTCGCTTTTCTGTTCTATATCTCAGAAGAGATTAACTCAACACACAACGTAATCCTGTAGATTTAAGCCTTGCTTCATTAACAGCATAGAGGTTAGTATTTACAACACATAGAATAATCATATCAGATCATAAAATGGTGGACAGCCACACAATACTGGGAATCATGGCCAAGCTGATACACATTTTAGGGGGACACAATTCAATCCATAACAACTACAAATTCATAGGCATGAAAAAATTGAATCTACATTGGAAGAATGGAATAAAGGAAAAGCATAGTGGGACTTGACAAAGGAAAAGGACAAAGAGATTTCAGATTCATAAACAAGTAGGCTCATACTATCCAAGGAGCCACTCTATAGGTTTGAAAATCTAGGCAAAGATCATTTTTTTTTAAGCACATTTACCTATATGTCTATCATCCCTCAAACTAAAATGTTTAGTCTTCTGTTTTGAATGACTTGACGTAGTGATGGGTTTATCATTTATCAATATTTCATAGTTCTATTTAGTTACACTTATGTGCTTGCCACCAATAAAGAGTCATTGCCATTGGATGTGTGCAGGAATAACATATTAAAACAATTTTAGTTTGTTATTCAGATATTAAACTGAATACTGTCGCTGAGAAATCAGTACTATAACAGACAGACATAGATTCCTCCAGAAAAGACAATTTATTTCATCATATTTTAGAATCAATTCTGATATCTTATTATGCCCAGAGGCACAATAAAATGTTTATTAATCAGATTAAAGGAATGGAAATATAACACTTTAAAAATATCAATATATACCAGTGACTGTTGTGTGTGTGTATATATATATATATATATATATATATATATATATAATATTTATCAGTACTTTTTAGGTACCAGCTTTGCTACTAAGGACTTAATGAACATTATCTCATTTAATCCTCATAGCCATCATATGAGCTAAATACTCGTAGGAAGGAACAGAGGCACAACAATCATGTTCAACATAATTCAGCATTATATATTATATTCAGCATTCCCAAGTTGATACATCTAGTAAATGTAGACCAGAATCTATTCAATTTTCCTATACTTCATAGCAAATCACTAAGTCATAGTACCACGTTAAGGTATATGCCTTAATGACAGTATTTCTGAAGAGTTTTATATGCACAATTAGTGGTATGGAGAACAAGGTAGAGATGATTGTGAATGAAAGCCCTGCCCTGTGGGAGTTTTAGTGGAGATATGGGGAAAAAAAAATGTTGGAAGGAAGGAAGGAAGAGGGAAAAAGGGATGAAATGAGGCTTGACCAGTGATGCCTTAAGTTTCATTTCTGAGCCTTAGTTGGTGTTTCCGCCTCCTGATTTCCCAATCCTACCCACTCATACTCCCCACCAAGGCCATATTACTGGAAATGTCACCAAAGCAGAGTTTCCAAGGCAGGACTGAGGAAGAAGAAGCAAGGATCCTCAAGGAGACACCAAGGAGCAGTCCTGGACCTCGTGACAGAAGATCCCAGTCTGTGGCCAACCCACATGCAGGGAGCCCAGGCTTGGTGCCCTGTGATCACAGAAGCAGAGCTGCAAGTTCCAGACCAGCTCTCAGTGAAGCACCAGAGATCAAGGTTCAAGATAAAGTATCTCTTGTTCAAGAATCAACTATTTTCTTCATCTTTTGAGCCTTAACTTCCTCACTTTTATGGGGATCGTAATAGACCCAAACTTACAGGATTTTTATAAGATTTAAATGTTTCTGGCTTATAGTAAACTCTCAATAAATGATAGATGCTCTGGCAAAAATATAACTAGGACCTGGGAGAGACTCATTTATCAATTCTACCTAATCAAGCAATTATGTAAAACATTTCTTGTCTGAACAACCTAGCTGTGGAGTTCTCTTTATTACTGTCTGAAAATATTGGAAACATGGTGAAGAAGCACGTAAAAGTTATTATAAAGTGTTTTCATATCATCACAAACCAGATAGTGGCAGTTTATAGAACAGACCTCTTTTCCTTTAGTTTATTAAACACTGTTCAGACAAATTCCCTCATATATTTCGGACAATAGACATTTTAGAACCTTCTTCAGATTGTTAGTTAATTTGTTTATAAGAAAAGCCATATAATTTTGTATAAACTTGAAGATCAACATTCAAGCCTATGAAAGAAGGTAGGTTAAAATGTTTTGCCCTTTCTAATGGCATATACATTTAAGTAGAATCTTGGCGCTGAATAATAAACACATTTTATTTGTATTTGAATATTTTTTAATATAGTAAGTACTTTGTTTTCAAAGAAAGGGGCCTATTTATGGCCGTGTTAAGGTTTTCATTTAGGTGGTAATACTTGAAATACATTTATCTAAGTTAAATTGTTAGTTGATAAAAATATATCAATGAAATAAATACAATGATGAGTACGTCGAAAACAAGATATTATGTGAATGACTAAAAGTTAGAAAACCCTTATAAAATATGGGGCAGTAATATTTTCCTTATCTTGATTTATACAATCCACTTTACTAATCTCTTTAACCCAACTAACCTAATTAATTATTTTTAGAACATATTTTATAAATATTTTCCTCACCTTCTGTTCTAAACTTTCATCATAGTTCCTCTCATCCTTTCTTCCTCTTCTCCCCTCTTGAAATAAATATTAAATTAATACATCCCTTCCCTGTTTCTTCACAAACCACTTTAATCTTCGGGAACCACTATTTTAAATAAAATAGTGCCTTTGTAAACTTTTTGATATAGAGTAATAAGTTGTTTTTCAATCTTCCACCCTTTTAATGTATTGGACTTGTTTTCTCAAGTAGAAAGCCCAGTTTTTAGCAAGTAAGAATTATATTTCCTCAATATGGCAAACACTGGGCTATAAGTCAGTATCTTAAATTTGTAATGCTGTCTTAGCCATTACCTTGTGGACTGTAGTTATCAATGTTCATTTCCTCAAAATGAAAGAATTGAGTTCAGTTGTCTGATATTTTTCTCAGCTTTCTACTGGAAGGGAATGTATACTTTTAAGAAGCTGGAATGGCTCAATTTTATACAAATTCATTTTACAGGTATAGAAATTTTTGGTTTAGATCACCTAATTGATTTTCATCCGCCATTTTTGACTCATGCTATTTTTATGAAGGATCAGTCAAAATAATCATTAATATATACCACAATATGTCTATGACTCATAAGGCTCTGAGATTAGAGAAATTATTTATTAAAATGTAATTTTTATAAATCTTATTTTTTAAAAATTAAATCTCTATTTTCCCTATTAAACTAGGATTATTTTTACAGTCATACTCCTTCACTAATTCATGTTTGTATTTTCATAGCTCATAAACAAACTGCTTGCATATTGTTGTTAGGTGTTGGAGAGTCAATTCCCACTCATAGCTACCCCATGTGATAGTGTAAAACTGCCCCATCGGGTGTTCTTGGCTATAATCTTTACAGGAGTAGATTGCCATGTCTTCCTCCCATGGAGCAACTGGGTCCATTTGAATGACACCCTTTCCTTTATCAGCCAAGCACTTAACCATCAGTGCTTAACCATCAGGGCTCTTTTCTCACACAGTAGGACCTTAATATATTCTCATTGAATAAAAGAAATAAAACAAACAATTATATAGATCTCTAGCACTGTTCAAATTGAAAAGACCAAATTTTCTGTAATCCCAACTCGGAAATATAGTTTAGTGTAAGGTAGATACTGAAATTAAAGCTAAAAAACTAATTTTGTATGCTTAATTTTTAGACTAATTTCCGTTAGGTAAAGCCAGACGTTACATTTAGAAAAGGAGATCATAAATCTCTATGGAAGCGTCTTTCTCTCACAGAGCTGCTGGTGGTTTCAAACCATCGACCTTTCGGTTAATAGTTGATCGCTTTAACCTCTGTGCCACCAGGGCTCCTATAAGACTAAAATGAAGTGAGAAATTCAGGCTTTAAGGGTGTTATATTTGAGATATCAAACATTAACTTCAGCCATGAAAGTGAATATTTATTTGGCTTTTATGTTATCTTAGAAGTTTCTCCTTTCCCACGTCTATAGCAAATTATTGGTCATGCAGATGATAATTTCAGAATCCAGGTGTTCGCTGTTAAAAAAAAATAGTGTTCTTGTCTGTTTTGAATGTGATTGATGATGTTGTAGAGACTCCTCGGCATCATTGCCTCATGTAGTTTGTATGCATGATGCAGACATAATCTCAGATGATCATGCATCTACTACTCCTATGAGGAAATATCTACAGTAGGCAATTAACTGTATTTCAGATCCTCCAGTTAGTCATTTATAGGAGATTCAACAGCACTGTTCATGGACATTCTACTGATTTGTGTATGTGGATAATTTATCTTTGCCTCCCTATGACTGAAGATAATGTAGAGCATATTCTTCTTTTCATTTCTTTCAAAGAATTACCATGTGCTAGACTTTTTTTTTCCCCGCTTTAAACTGTTATTGGAATTATCTAAAAGTCCAGCATTTATATGCATGTGAAGGTCTTGATTCTTGTTATCTCATAAAGGCATTTACAAGAATACAAAAGAATGAAACTTATTTCATAAATAAACAAAAGAAAGAAAGCCCCAGGGCCTTGAAGTTCTCTCCTTAGATGCTGGTGTTTGCCCCTCATTACACAGAGCACAAAGGCCTCAAAGGTATTCAGCTTCCTCTCCCTGTCTTGTGCCCTCAGCACACACAAGCACATACACAAAGGTTATGCAGAGTATTAATATGGTTCAGTGCTGTATAAAATATTACGTTTCTAGCATCCTGTCTCAGTCTTACACTATTTTATAGCCAACAAACATAGGGTGAAGTAATGTATTATTATCTTTGTTTTCAAAGATACTCATTTCACTCAATGATGGACAGCCTGAGGATAAGGGGTTCATGGCTTTGAACAAATCCTCTTAAGTTTTTCCTCCAATTAGGGAGGAGAGCACATGGAAAAAAACAGACGGGAAAGACAGAGTCACCTTAGTTATGCAAATAATAGGAAATTCTGTGTGTGTGCGCACGCTGAGTGTGCCATGTCCTTACTCAAAAAGCAACATCATCGTCTCTATTTAGGATTCTTAGTTCACACTGGAAGCACTTCTGAAAGCATCCTCCAAAATTCATCTTTCTAATTTTCCTGGGTGACTTTTTTCCACTTAATGTCAATCTTATTAACTTTTCTTTTTTGGTAAGGAATTCTAATTCTCATAAATTCATGTTAAAAACAGAAGCAGTAAACTAAAAATACAGCCCACTTCTCAGTTAAATGAGAACTCCAATATAGTACATTTAAACCTTTTCCTTTATCTTAAAGTATACCACTTAATATTCCAGAAGAACCCCAAGATTTGCATATAAATCTAATTGTGTATATTCATGCAAAACTTTTCAGTTCATGACTATCTATAGTTATTAAAACCAACGTGTGAGAGAAAAGCTATTGTTTTCAGAGATAGCAAATATCAAGCCTTTTGCTCCTCCACATTTTATTACCACTTAGTAGTCACAGCATGGACTTCTAAGTACTAAGCGTTTACGTAAGAAAGGTGCTACATGTCTGAAAAAGGTTCATATATGAACTCAGTCTCATATACCTGTGTGCTTTTTCTTATGTACTCGTTGTTCGCATTATTACTGAAGAAAAAGTAAGGAAATGGGCTCTCTGTGTTACTTATGTGTAAATCCATTCTCAGGCTGAAAATAAGAGCATTAAATTTTCAGATGTTTTAAATTAGTTTGTTAACTAGGCTGAAATTAGTAGAAGTAGTATTTATTCCCATCAATTCCTGGAGCCTTCTTTCTCACCAATGCCTTCGTGAAGCTTGGCGTTCTCTGTCAGTATTATCTCTTCTTGATTATATGCTACCTCCTGAAATGGTTAAACATTGACCAATTCTTTTTGGTACAGTGACTCTGTGTATTCCTTCCATCTTCTTTTGATGCTTCCTGCATCATTCAACATTTTGCCCATACAATCATTCAATATTGCAACTTGAGACTTGAGTTTTTTCTTCAGTTCTTTTTGCTTGAGAAATGTTGAGCATGTTCTTCCCTTTTGGTTTTCTAACTCCAGGTCTTTGCACATTTCATTATAATACTTTACTTTGTTTTTTCGAGCCACCTTTTGAAATCTTGTGTTCAGGTCTTTTACTTTATTATTTCTTCTGTTTGCTTTAGCTAACCGAAGTTCAAGAGCATGTTTCAGAGCCTCTTCTGACATCCATTTTGGTCTTTTCTTTCTTTCCTGTCTTTTTAATGACCTCTTGCTTTCTTCATATATGATGTCCTTAATGTCACTCACAACTAGTCTGATCTTTGGTCATTAATGTTCATGTATCAAATCTATTCTTGAGATGGTCTCTAAATTCAGGTGGCATATACTCAAGATCATATTTTTGGCTCTTGTGGAATTGTTTTAATTTTCTTCAGCTTCAACTTGAACTTGCATATGAGCAAGTGATGGTCTGTTCCACAGTAGGCCCTGGCCTTATTCTGATGGATGATACTGAGCTTTTCCAGTGTCTCTTTCCACAGATATAGTCGATTTTCTTCTTGTGTATTCTATCTGGCAAGATCCACGTATAGTCACCATTAACTTTTTAGAAAAAAAGATATTTCTAATGAATAAGTCATTTGTCTTGCAAAATTCTATAATGTGATGTCTGGCATTCTTTTCTATCACCAAAGCCATGTTTCCCAGCTACTGATCCTTCTTCAACAAAGGATGTAGCTCTAGAGGTTCTCACTCATGTATTTCAAGAAATTTGGAAGATAACTACCTGGCCAACTGACTGAAAGAGAACCATATACATGCCCATTCGAAAGAAAGGTAATCCATTTGAAAAGGGAAATTATCCCACATTATCATTAATACACATGCAAGCAAAATTTTGCTGAAGATAATTCAAAACAGTTGCAGCAGCACATTGACAAGGAACTTCCAGAAATTCAAGCCAGATTCAGAAGAGGATGTGGAACAAGGTGTATATCATTGCTGATGTCAGATGGATGTTGGTTGAAAGGAGAGAATAACAGAGAGATGTTTACCTGTGTTTTATTGACTCTGCAAAGACATTCGACTGTGTGGATCATAACAAATTAAGGATGACATTGTGAAGAAAGGAAATTTCATAACACTAAATTTTGCTGATATGGGACCTGTGCATAGACAAAGGGCAGTCATTCTAACAGAACAAGGAGATGATAGAAACATGGTATAGAATCAAGAAAGTTGTACCTCAGTGCCGTATCTTTTCACCGTATTTACTCAGTCTATATGCTGAGCAAATAATCCAAGAAGCTGGATTATATGAAGAAGAATGCAGTGTTAATTAACAACCTGCAACATGCAGATGACATCACCTTGCTTGCTGAAAGTGAAGAGGTCTTGAAGCACTTACTGATGAAGATCAAAGACTAAAGCCTTCAGTACAGATTACAGCTCAACATTAAGAAATAAAAAACCCTCACAACTGGACCAATAAGCAACATTATGATAAACAGAGAAAATATTGAAATTGCCTAGGATTTCATTTTATTTGGATCTACAATAAATGCCCATGGAAGCAGTAGTCAAGAAATCAAACAATATATTGTGTTGGGAAAATCTGCTGCAAAAGACCTCTTTAAAGTGTAAAAAAGCAAAGATGTCATTTTGAGGACTAAGGTTAGCCTGACCCAACATTTGATAAATTCAGTTGCCTTATACACAAGTGAAAGCTGAGCAAAGAATAAGGAAGACATAAAGATCGATGCCTTTGAATATGGTGTTGGTGAATAATATTGGATATACCATGGACTGCCAGAAGAACGAACCAATCTGTCTTGGAAAACATGCGGCCAGATTGATCCTTAGAAGTGAGGACGGAGAGCCTTTGTCTCATGTACTTTGAATATGTTATCAGGAGGGACCAGTCCCTGGAGAAGAGTATCATGCTTGGTAGAGGATCAGCAAAAAAGGGGAAGACCCTCAATGAGATGAATTGACCCTGTGGCTTCGAAAATGGGCTCAAACATAGCAGCAATTGTTAGGATAATGCAAGACCCAGCAGTGTTTTATTCTGTTGTACATAGCTACACAGCATTTCTAAGAGTTGGAACTAACTAGATGGTACTTAACATAACAACAACAGTATTTATTTGTTTAATTATGTCTTATCCTAGGTTAGGATTAGTTTACTTTCTTGATGATATAAGACATAGGATTCTCTATGAATTGTGTACCATAAGGAGACAGAAATAGGACATTCCCAGTAAATACAAAGGCAGCTTAATATTTTGGCAGTGACTTCCCCATTCCCCACTAGCTCTCCATCATGATGAAATTTCAATGCTCAGTGTATATTTATTGGAAGTCTATCATATTATTTCTATAAATGAACTTACTAAAAATATTTTTTGACAAAATATTTATTGATACGGATGGAGGAATAAATATAAAATTCACCAAAAAGGATTTCACTATTAAACACATAGGATAAAATACTTCAGGGTGACCAGTTCATATATTTATTGTCTTTCATATGCTTTTTAGGTTCATAAATTGCATCTTGAAGGAAGAAAAGAGAAGGTTAAGATTACAATCCTGCCCAAAGTTTAAGTATTAGAAATGATATGCTAGACAATGCTTAATCTATCATATCCTCCCATGTTCATATGACAAATTTTAGGAGTTACGAGCTTATGACATGCCATGTTTGTCATAAATTACTTTCTGCACTGTAGTTGATATCATGAACATAGGCGACAAGGGAGATGAAATTCTTGACCCTGCGGCTCAAGGGAATATTGTGAAAACATCAGTTGACTCCAGGAAAGATTCCAATTGTTTGAAAATACTTGATCAACTCAATTCAAATAAGAAAATTAAGAAATTCTTATAACAAAAGATGATAAACTTTATACCTTGGAATTTCCCTTTAGAAACGAATTACCTAGGCAAATAACCACACAATTCAATGTAAAATAATTATCTCTTAACAAATAAAATTTGGAATAATGTTTTAAAATGGCTCCAAAAGAGATATAACACTCTGTATAAAGAGAGCTGCTTTTCAAACTTCAGTAGGAAGGAATATAGGGGTCTTTATTGTTAATACAAAATAAATTGGCACGTTTAAAACTTAAACCAAAAATATCCCCTGAAGTATTCTTAAAACCCAATAACAGTTTAGTTCAGCTACTAAAAAAGGTGGGCCTTGAACATTATGCTCTTTTAAGAATTATCTGTATGGGATCAAAGTGACAACAGCAACTTGAAAGGTTAGATAAGAACCTTAGGGGACAATAAGTCTATATCAGTGGTGGAAGAACAACTCAGAAAATAAGGGTGAGAATAGTTGCACAACCCGAAGAATGTAATCAATGTTACTGAATTGTACGTGTAGAAATGGTTAAATTGGTTTATGTTTTGCTGTGTATATTATCAAGAACAACAACAAAATAAAACTTAAAAAGAATACATTGGTATATATATGTATATATATATATATATATATAAAGAAAACGTAGATAAAATGAAATTAATAGATGCTTGTTATGCACACTAAATCAGCTGATAATGTCAGAAATATCAAGTCTCCTTTAAAAACCAGTCAGTTGATTGCTTAAAATCAATAGAGTTTCCATACTTCCATCCCAGAACATAGTTTAATTCAGAACGATAGCCATTTCTTAAATGATACTTGTACAGATAATCTCTTACTGTCACGGTTGCATTATTACTAAATTTTCTTCCCTTAAAGTCAATGGCTGTTCTGTTCCCAGAAATGTGACCACAAATCGACCAACTCTAGTATAGTTCATAGTCATGAAGCCTCTCTCATGAGCATTAGGAGATGACTGAGAATTTGTGAGTGGGAGAATAAGTATTGACTAAATGTAATATATTGGTTTCAAAAGATTTGCCTTTCTAATTGACAATCTTGTGAAGATAATATAATAGCTCATGTTACCTTTCTGATGTTCTTAATCTGGAAACCACTAGGACTGTATATAACCTAAAATTTAATTGTTTAACAGTGATCCAGTTATGTCTGATGGAAACTTTATGTCTTCATTAGTGAGATTTTGATTGCAAACCACCTCATTTTATTTTAAGGGGAGAAATACAATATTTTAATATACAGGTATATGAATGTAAGCATACTTAATTAAACACATGTTTTAACAGCATATTTTGATGCTTTTTAAAATAACTAATTAGGAGAGCTTAAAAAATACTATAACAAGCTAATCATCTAATAAACAAATTGTAGTAGTCATTTGTCTCATGTACTTTGGACCTGTTATCAGGAGGGACCAGTCCCTGGCAAAGGACTTCATGCTTAGTAAAGTAGAGGGTCATCGAAAAAGAAGAAGATCCTCAAAGAGATGGATCGACACAGTGGCTGCGCAATGGGCTCAAGCATAACGACAATTGTGAGGATGGCACAGCACCGGGCAGTGTTTTGTTCTGTTGTACACAGGGTCGCTATGAGTCAGAAGTGACTCGATGGCACCTAACAAAAACAACAAGTAGTCATTAAAATAAAGATCTCAGAATATGTTCCTTGGAAGGTACATGATGACGGCAAGCATCATTTAACTAATCAGAATTTCAAAAGTTATTGAACTATAATTGAATTTTCCCTGAAACCACATTGTTGTTGTTTAAATCAGCCAAATGTTCAATAAAGTTTTTATACTTTTACATACATTTTTAAAACACTAAAATAATACATTTCATTATAGAATCAAGCCATACTCATATATGCAGAAAGAGGATATTAATTAAATATACTGCTAAGAATTGAACCCTAAAAATAAAACTATGAAAATAGTTCTAATTTATTTCAACTGGGTTAGAAATTAACACCAGGGTTTATCTAATTTAGTTAAAACATTTTTGGATTATTGCTATATACGAAAACAAGAACTACAATAAAGCATGCTGGATTCTATGGTGAATACAGTAGTGACTGATATTCACATCTTTCTCTTGAATAATTTGCAGTCTAGAAGGTGAGAAAGAATATCCATAATAAACTGAAGGATACGCAGTAATGGAAGGAATCATCTTGCACTACAGGAAGAAAGAGGAAGAGGCAGTTAATGTAGAAACAAGCTCCATGAAAGTCAAAACTTGTCCCTCTCACTTTGCCCCCAAAATTGTGAAAGTGGTAATAAAAACCCAGACATTACAAATAAATGAACATTTCCAAAAGTAATCACTTAAAAGTTCTACTTTAGAATGCAATTGTTTTTCTGCTGCAAAAAAAACTAGCTTCCTGAAGGGAAATTAAGTGAAGAAAAATTTGCTTTTCTTGTAACACTAAAAATGAGGATGAATCTGGAAGCACAGAATTTGATGTATACCAGAATAACTATAATACATTGAAAGTAAGTTTTAAGAAGTAGGTTGAAAAGCAGATTTCCTTTGGGGTGGGGAGATTGCATTAAATTCCTAAACTTTTAATCTGCCAGCTTCTATAACTATTAAATAAAATTTGAGACTTGATCTAAAGAGACTTACATTTAAATAAGCAGAATATATAAAATAAATAAAAATGATTGTTAAAAGAGGTAAGAATTGAACACCAAATTATTTTTATTTAAGCACTACTATAAGACAAAATGTAATAATGCACATTATCTCATTCAAACATGAATTTTTTCCAAATTATTTGTGGAAGAGAATAAAGATTAACAGAGTAGACACGCTTAATGTTATTAAATGCTAAACTATTATTTAAAATTAGGCCAAAAAAATGACAATAAGTTGAGTAAATGTAGGGACACATGGATATCTTACCCTATCGAACTGAAATAACTGGATTTTTGATGCTCTGTGAACACAACCATAGAATAAATAAATCAGTAGATTATACTTCAAAAAGATATCACAATTATTACATCAATAATTTTTAGTAGAAATACTTGCTCAAAAACTATCAGAGAACCTTTTTCTCTTCTAAGGAGCAAAACAATAAAAAAAAAAAAAAAACAATGTTACATGAAAGAAATTTTGCGATAAGTAACTATTTATTGTTAACATATTCTTACATTGTCTCTACATTTTTGCTTATTTGGAATGAAAATTAACAGGACATTTCCAGACACTGTTGGGAAATTCATCAAAAAAGTTTCAGCCAGATTCAGTGTTGTTGATTTTTTTTTTTAATTTGCTGTCTGAACTCTAAGAGGCATGGGACATAAATTAATATATTTTAGGACATGTATGATCCATCATAGTATGTATAAATGGGTAAGTGCTCTTGTGAATTTCTTGGTAAGCAAACAATTTAAATGTCAGAGCGTTTTTACAAAACTGTGATTATTAAGATATGGCTTTGCTTTTGTCATTATTTCCTTATAATTCCAAACATGTTTTTTTAAATCCCTCTGTGAAGATGACCAGATTCAGAGGGGGGCTAGAAATAAGCCTAGTCATGTAGTTCCATACTACCCTCACGGCTCCACCCAAATAAACTCTGACAAAACAATGCTCTATTAGAATGGCTAAGATAAACGGCTTCATTTCCATTACTTTATCCATTCTGTATATAATCACAATGAAATTTCTTTTCATATAACTTCTTTAAGTTCATTAACTAACTATGGTTTCTCAAAGAGTGGGGACTTGTCTGTGGTTAGAGAATGTCACTACCTTCAGTCAGTAATTTTCAAAACTTAACTCCGGGGCAATTAGTTTAAATGGACTCTGATTTCCATATATATATATATGTATGTATGTATAACCCTTCTAGGGAAAAAAATGTATTTTGCTTGTTCGTTTTATTTTGTTTTTAATTAGCTATTTAACAGCTACTTGTTACCTGGAATATTACAGATTTTACAGAAAATAAGTTTTCTTCACACATCTTCTGACATATAATGTAGTGCTTTGAATGTTGGTACCACATGACTATTATGATTGTGTTTGTTTTGGAACACTTGGTGATTTTGGTCATTTTTCATATATACTAAGTTTAGTTACACAAGGTAGCATATGATGAGGAACAGATGGTGTTGAAGGAAGAAAACCAAGCTGCAGTGAAGGCACTGGCGAAAAACAAAGCTCCAGGAATTGACAGAAAACCAACTGAGATGTTTCAACAAGTGGATACAGCACTGGAAGTGCTCACTCATCCATGAAAAGAAATTTGGAAGATAGATACCTGGAACCAACTGGAAGAGATCCATATTTGTGCCCATTCCAAAGACAGTTGATCCAACAGAATGTGGAAATTATCAAAAAACATCATTAATATTACACACAAGGAAAATTTTGTTGATGATCATTTAAAAATGGTTGTAACAGGAGTTCCACCAAAATGGCTCTCTAGGCAGAAGCACCACGACGCCCCTCCACAGCAAAGATCTGAAAAACTAAGCCAAACAGAATATAACAATCCTGAAACCCTAAAATATCAAATGAAGAGATAAACAACTCAGCCAAGTACCAAATGGAGTGAGAAAACTGATAGAGAATGGATAGCGAGGAGAGATTCATGCAGAGGTCACCTACCAGGTAGCGCAGTGCAGATCCGCCATCTTGGACTCCTATCATAGACCAGCAGACAGGGGGTACAAGAAAGCAGCCTCACGGAGCATCCAGCGGGAGACAAAACAACCGGTAATTTGCGATATATGCTTTCCCACCCCCCACCCTTCTTCACCCCGACTCAGCCTCCTCTGCTTCCCATGGCCACGGTCTCTTGACCGGGAAACAGCAGCTGCTTGGATTTCATACACCCGAACAGGTGGCTCTCTGATTGCCATTTGTTGGCTGCTGGTGTTGCTTTTTCTCTGCTTCTTTTTATTTCTTCCTTACCTCTCCATACCTCTCCCTCCTTTTGCTCGAGTACCTCGCTCCGTGTGCCATCTTTGCTTCTTCCTGAGGGGCTACAGAGCCCTTGTAATTTGTGATATACACTTTCCCACTCTCTACACTTCTTCACCCACACTAGGCCCCCTCTGCTTCCCACAAACACAGTCTCTTGTCCAGAAGCAGCAGCCCGCACTAGCTGGCTCTCTGAGTGACGTTTGTTGGTTGCTAGTGTTGCTTTTTTTTTTCTGCTTCTTTTGATTTCTTACTTGCCTCTCGCCACTTCCCCCTCCCCTCGCTCAAGTTCCTGGCTCCGTGCACCATCTTTGTTTCTTCCTGAGGGGCTGCAGAGCTCCGTTCGAGTGTGGAGCTGCTTCCTGGTTTGGGCTGCAACGCAGGTGGGATCCTGGGGATTTTGTTCATTTGTTTCTTTTGAATTGTTTGTTTGTTTCCTTTTCCTTTTCTTGACTTGGGAGCCCTTTCTGGCCAGGCTGAGCTGCGTGGCAGGGAGACTCCCCTTCGGCTTCCACAGACATTCAGAGGGATCCCTGAGGGCATTTCTTTTTATATATATTTTTTTTTTCTGTTTCTTTGGGGGCCTTTCTTGCTTTTTTTTAAAATTTGTTTTGTTTCCTTTTCCTCTTTTTCGCTTTTTGTCTTTATTCATTGCTCAGTTTCTCGTCTCTCTATATCTTCCTTCTCTTTCTGTTCCCTGAATACCTGTCGGTGTATACCTCTACGCCTTCTAGCCAGGCTGTACTGCAACAACTGAGAGCGACTTCCCCAGACCTCATAGCTGAACCATTGGGATTTCTGGGAACTTTGTGGTTCTTTAACCTTTCTGATACTTATTTATTCATTCTTTTCTTTTCTTCCTCTTCCCCTTTCTGTTTTTCTCCATTTCATAGTCTCTCAACTCTCCACTCCAACAGCAAGCTCCGATAGCATTCTTTTTTGTGTGTTTGTATGTTTTTGGCTCCTGTTCCTCTCTCGTCTCTCCCGTATCTATCTTAGCTCCACACATAACAATCTCCCCACTGCATCGTGCCTACCTGCACCGTGTGCTTGTCATCACACCACCAATCAGCACAGGCACAGCCTACTGGAACCTGCCCTGCACTGATTACTGACCTGCTCTGGTGGCTGTCATAAGTGCCACAGACAACCCATCGCAGTAACTCCCCTTCACCTAGACCTGCCCTGCAGTACCATATTTGAGTGACTGACCTTGTCTGTTAAAGAAGGAGGCAAAAAGTATTATGCCCACAGATGAGAAAACAACAAAGAACATATAGTATTCCTGCTCAGACATAGTCAATTTTTTTTTTAAAAAGAGATGAAACAAACAAATCTACAGCAAATAAATGAGAAAAATAACTACTGAATGCCCAAAGACAGCAGAAAATATCAAAACACATACAAAAACAGGACAGGATGGTTCCAGTAGGCATCCAAAATAAAACACAAGATGAATCTCCTCGGGAAGGAAATGCACTAGAACTACCTGATAGGGAATTCAAATGTCTAATACTCAGAATTTTCCAAGAACTGAGGCAAAAATCAGTCAAACATGAGGAAAAAATAGACAAATTCATGGAAAATACAAACAAAAATGTGCACGAATTCAGGAGAATAATGCAGGAACAAAATGCCAAAATAAATTCACAACTAGAAATTATATAAAGACAGCAATTAGAAATCCAAAAGATAAACAACAAGATTTCAGAAATGGATGATGTCAGAGAAGGGCTGAGAAGCAGATTTGAAACAGTGGAAGACAGGATCAGTGGAACTGAAGACAACCACTTGGATACCACTCTATTTCAGGAAAACTCAGAAAAAAGAACTAAGAAAAATGAAGAGACCCTGAGGGTTAAGTGGGACACGATCAAAAGCAAAAATCTGCGAGTGATTGGAATTCCAGAACAGGGGGAGAAAACAAAAAACACAGAGAGGATCATTGAGGAACTGCTGACAGAAAACTTCCCCAATATCATGAAAGATGAAACACTGGCCATCTGAGAAGCTCAACAAACCCCATATAGAAGAGACCCCAAAAGAAAATCACCAAGGCATACCATTCACACTCGCCAAAGCCAAAGACAAATGAAGAATCCTGAGAGCAGCTCGTGAAAAACAGGAAGTCACATACAGAGGAGAAAAAATAAGACTAAGCTCAGATTATTCAAAAGAAACCATGCAGGCAAGAAGGCAATGGGATGACATATATAAAATCTTGAAAGAAAAAAAATTGTCAGCCAAGAATAATATATCCTGCAAAACTGTTGTTCAACTTTGATGGTGAAATTAGGTCATTTCCAGATAAACAGAAATTAAGGAAATATGTAAAAGTCAAACCAAACTTACAAGAATAATTAAAGGGAGTTCTTAGATCTGAGGACAAACAACTTCAGCTCACAGGCAGAACCTAGGACGCAGGATCATACCAGCCAGATAGCAATCTAGGAAATGAACTCTCTAGGAATATCCAAAACCAAAGAAACACAACAGGGAATCAGAGTAGTTAATCAGTAAATGACAACAACATCAAAACAAAAAGGAGGGAATAAACTGCATAGGTATAGAACCCTCTAATGGAGAGGAAGGCAAGGCAATACCAAGTAATGGTAGATTGCTTCAAACTTAGAAAAATAACGGTAAAATTTATGGTAAACACAAAGAAAGTTAAGAAACATACTCAAAAAAAAAAAAAAAGACTAAAAACATAAAGTCACATGAAAAACAAAAACTGCAAAAACAAAAGAAATGAAAAAAAAAAATCCACAAACAAAAGTAACTCAGCAAAAGATAGTATGAAGAACAAAGAAAACTTCAGCACCACAAAAAAAAAAAAAAAAAAAAAACACTAAAAAATGACAGCAACAAACCCACATCTATCAATAATTACACTGAATGTAAATGGACTCAATGCACCCATAAAGAGATGGAGAGTGACAGAATGGATAAGAAAACAGGATCCATCAATATGCTGTCTACAGGAGACACATCTCAGAAACAAAGATGTGAATTTATTAAAAGTCAAAGGTTATAAAAAAATGTATCAAGCTAACAACTACCAAAAAAGAGCAGGAGTGGCAATTCTAATCTCAGATAACATAGACTTTAAAACAAAATCTACCATAAAAGACAAAGGACACTATATAATGATTAAGGGGTCAATCCATCATGAAGACATAACCATAATAAACATCTACGCACCCAATGACCAGGGCTCCAAAATACATAAAAAATACTCTAACAACACTGAAAAGAGAAATTGACAGTTCCACAATAATAGTAGAAGACTTCAACACACCACTCTCAGTAAGGACAGAACAACTAAGAAGAAACTCAGCAAAGATACAGAAGACCTAAAGGACACAATCAGTGAACTTGACCTCATAAACATACATAGAACACTCCATCCAACAGCTGCAAAGTACACATTCTTTTCCAATGCACATGGAATGGTCTCCAGAACAGAACACATCTTAGGCCACAGAGCAAACCTTAACAAGATCCAAAACGTTGAGATACTTCAAAGTATCTTCTCTGACCACATTGTCATCAAGGTAGAAAATAACAATAGAAAGAGCAAGGAAAAAAAAATCAACTACATGGAAACTAAATAATACCCTGCTTACACATCAGTGGGTAATAGAAGAAATCAGAGATGGAATCAAAAAATTCTTAGAATCAAATGAGAATGAAAACACATCATACCAAAACCTTTGGGACACAGCAAAGGCAGTCCTCAGAGGACAAATTAAAGCAATAGATGCACAAATCAACAAAGAAGAAAGGGACAAAATAAAAACATTAACTACAGAACTCAAACAAATAGAAAGAGAACAGCAAAAAAGCCCACAACCACAAGAAGAAAGAAAATAGTAAAGATGAGAGCAGAAATAAATAGAGAACAAAAAAACAATAGAAAGAATCAACAAAACCAAAAGTTAGTTCTTTGAAAGAATCAAAAAAATCGACAAACTACTGGCCAGACTGACAAAAGAGAAAACAGGAGAGGACACAAATAACCCAAATAAGAAATGAAATGGGGGACATTACAACAGACCCAACTGAAATAAAAAGGATTAAAATACAATATTATGAAAAACTATACTCCAACAAATTTGAAAACCTAGAGGGAATGGATAAATTTCTAGAAACACACAGCCTATCCAAACTACAACAAAGTGATGTTGATAATCTGAACAGACCCACAACAAGAGAAGAGATTGAAAAGGTAATAAATAAAAAAACTCCCAATCAAAAAAAAAACCCTGGCCCAGATGTTTTCACTGGAGAATTCTACAAAACATTTACGGAAGAGCTTCTACCAGTACTACTCAAGCTATTTCAGAGCATAGAAGAGGAAGCAACACTTCCAAATTCATTCTATGAAGCCAGTATAATGCTGATACCAAAACCAGGTAAAGACATCACAAAAAAAGAAAATTACAGACCAATATGTCTCATGAATATAGATGCAAAAATTCTGAACAAAATTCTAGCCAATAAAATTCAGCATCATATCAAAAAAATAATACAGCATGATGAAGTAGGATTCATACCAGCCATGCAAGGATGGTTCAACATTAGAAAATCAATCAACGTAATCCACCACATAAATCAAAGGAAAGAAAAGAATGACATAATCATCTCAATTGATGCAGAAAAGGCATTTGACAAAGTCCAACACCCATTCCTGATAAAAAATCCCAGTATAAAAAGTATAGAAGGGAAATTTCTCAACATAATAAAGGGCATCTATGCAAAACCAACGGCCAACATGATTCTTAATGGAGAGAGGCTGAAAACATTCCCCGTGAAAACAGGAACAAGACAAGGATGCCCTTTATCACCACTCCTAATTATCATTGTGCTGGAAGTTCTAGCTACAGCAATAAGGCAACAAAAAGAAATAAAGGGCATCCAAATTGGTAATGAAGAAGTTAAAGTGTCCCTGTTTGCAGATGATATGATACTATACATAGAAAACCCTAAAGACTCCATGAGAAAGCTACTGGAACTAATAGAAAGATTCAGCAGAGTAGCAGGATACAAGATAAACATTCAAAAATCGGTTGGATTCCTATACACCAGTAAGGAGAACGATGAAAAGGAAATCAGGAAAACAATACCATTTTCAATAGCCCCTAAAAAGATAAAATACTTAGGAATAAATCTGACCAGGAATGTAAAAGACCTATACAAAGAAAACTACAAAACACTACTGCAAGAAACCCAAAGGGGTCTACATAAATGTAAAAACATACCATGCTCATGGATAGGCAGACTCAACATTGTGAAAATGACAATTCTACCCAAAGCAATTTACAAATACAATGCAATCCCGATCCAAATATCAACAACATTCTTCAAAGAGATGGAAAAACGAATCATTAACTTTATATGGAAAGGGAAGAAGCCCCGAAGAAGTAAAGCACTACTGAAGAAGAAGAATATAGTTGGAGGACTCACACTACCTGACTTCAGAACCTACTATACAGCTACAGTAGTCAAAACATCCTGGTACTGGTACAACGACAGACACATTGACCAATGGAACAGAATTGAGAACCCAGATGTAAATCCATACACCTACGGTCACCTGATCTTTGACAAGGGCACAAAGTCTATCAAATAAGGAAAAGACAGCCTTTTTAACAAATGGTGCTGGGAAAACTGGATAGCCATCTGCAAACAAATGAAACAAGAACCATACCTCACACCGTATACAAAAACTATTTCAAAATGGATCAAAGCCCTGAATATAAAGCCTAAAACTATAAAGTTCATAGAAGAAAAAATAGGACCAACATTTCAGGCCTTAATACATGGCATTAACAGGATACAAACCATAACCATCAACGCAGAAACCCCAACAGATAAGCTAGATAACTGGGATCTTCTAAAAATCAAACACCTATGCTCTTCAAAAGACTTCACCAAAAGAATAAAAAGAGAACCTACAGACTGGGAAAAAATTTTTGGACAGTACAAGTCAGACAAAGGTCTAATCTCCAGAATCTACAAGAAAATCCAACACCTGTACAACAAAAAGACAAATAATCCTATTAAAAAATGGGCAAAGGAAATGAACAGACACTTCGCCAAAGAAGACATTCAAATGGCCAACAGACACATGAGGAAATGCAATCGATTACTAGCCATTAGAGAAATGCAAATTAAAACCACAATGAGATACCATCTCACCCCGGCATTACTGGCACGAATCAAAAACACTGGAAATAACAAATGTTGGAGGGACTGCAGGGAGATCAGAACACTTATGCACTGCTGGTGGGAATGCAAAATGATATAACCATTTTGGAAAATGATATGGCGCTTCCTCAAAAAGCTAGAAATAGACATACCATTCGATCCAGCAATCCCACTCCTAGGAATATATCCTAGAGATATAAGTGTCGTCACTCGAATAGACATATTCACACCTATGTTCATGGCAGCATTGTTCACAATAGCAAAACGATGGAAATAACCTAGATGCCCGTCAACAAATGAATGGATAAAGAAACCATGGTACATATACACAAAGGAGTACTATGCAACGAGAAAGAACAGCGATGAATCCGTGAACAATCTCATAACATGGATGAAACTGGAGGACATTATGCTGAGTGAAATAAGTCAATCACAAAAGGACAAATATTGTATGAGACCTCTTTTGTAAAAACCCATGAAAAAGTTCACACAAAAAATGTAACAATCTTTTTTGGTTGCAAGGGATGGGAGGGGTTTGGGGGAAATACTAAATAGGCAATAGATAAGTGGTATCTTGGGTCAAGGGTGAGACAGTACACAATACATGGGAAACTAGCACAACTTACAAGGAAAGGTCATGTTAGCCCCACAGGTACATCCAAACTCCCTGGGGGACTGAATTGCTGGGCGGAGGGCTCCGCGTACCATGGTCTTGGGGAACGTCTAGCTCAATTGGCATGACACAGCTTATATAGACAATGCTCTACACTCTACCTTGGTGAGTAGTGTCTGGGGTCTTAAAAGCCTGTGAGCGGCCATCTAAGATACTCCACTGGTCTCATCCCTTTGGGAGCAAGGGAGAATGAAGAGAACAGGATACAAGGGAAAGATTAGTCCAAAGGACGAATTGTCCACAGCTACCAAGGCCTCCACTGGACTGAGTTCAGTACAGCTAGATGGTGCCAGACTACCACCACTGACTGCTCTGACCAGGATCACAACAGAAGGTTCTGGACAGAGCTGGAGAAGTATGTAGAGCATAATTCTAACTCACACAAAAAAAGACCAGATTTACTGGCCTAAAGGAGACTGGAGAAACCCTGAGAGTACGACCCCCAGACACCCTTTTAGCTCAGTGGTGAAGTTACCTCCAAGATTCACTGTTCAGCCTGGGAGTGGACAGCCCCGTAAAACCAAATGAGACTAACGAGGTACAGGAGTCCAGTGACAAGGGCCAGAAAGCAGAAGGGGACAAAGGAACTGTTGATAGGGAACCCAAGGTTGAGTAAGGATATTGTTGATGTGTTGTGAGGTTGTTAACCATTGTCATAGGGCAACATTTGTAGTAACTGTTAAATGAGAAACTATTTTGTTCTGTAAGCCTTCATCTTAAGTGAGAATAACAGCACAATTGGAAGAGTGTAGTCAATGTCACTGAGCTGTGCATGTAGAAATTTTTGAAATGGTGTATCGTTGGCTATGTGTATTTTCACCAAAAAAAAAAAAAAAAAAAGGTTGAGAAGTTAAAGGGTTGATATGTTGTGGGGTTGTTAACCAATATCATAAAACAACATGTGTACTTCTGTTTCATGAGAAACTATTTGTTCTGTAAGCCTTCACCTGAAGTACAATAAAAAAAGAAAAAGAAAAATGGTTGTAGCAGTACATCGACAGGGAACCGTCAGAAATTGAAGCTGGATTCAGAAGAGGGCGCGGAATGAAGGATATCACTGTTGATTTCAGACGGATCCTAGCTGAAAACAGAGAATACCAGAAAGATGTTTACTTGTGTTTTACTGACTATGCAAAGGCACGCGACTGTGTGGATCATAACATATTATGGATAACATTGCTAAGAATGGGAATTCTAGAGCACTTAATTGTGCTCATGAGAACCTGTACATAGTCCGAAGAGCAGTTAGTTGTTCAAAGAGAATAAGGAGATACTACATATTTCAAAATCAGGAAAGGTGTACAGCAGGATTGCATCCTTTCACCATACTTATTCAGTATGTATGCTAAGCAAATAATCTCAGAAGCTGGACTATATGCAGAAGAATGTGGCATCAGGATTGGTGGAAGACTCATTAACAATCTGCGATATGAGGATGACACCGCCTTGCTTGCTAAAAGCAAAGAAGACTTGAAGCACTTACTGATAAAGATCAAAGACTACAGTGTTCAGTATGGATTACACCTCAATGTAAAGAAAACAAACATCTTCACAACTGGACCAATAAGCAACATCATGATACCAAAAAACCAATCCTGTTGCTTTCAAGTTAATTCAGACTCATAGCGACCTTATAAGACAGAGTAGATATGCCCCATAAGGTTTCCAAGGAGCGTCTGGTGGATTCAAACTGTTGACTTTTTGGTTAGCAGCCAAGTTCTTAACCACTGAACCACCAGAGATCCAATATCATGGTAAATGGAGAAAACATTGAAGTTGTCAAGGATTTCATTTTATTTGAATCCATAATCAACACCCATGGAAGCAGCAGTCAAGAAATTAAACAACTTATTGTGTTGGGCAAATCTGCAGCAAAAGACCTCTTTAAAGTGTTAAAAAGAAAAGATGTCACCTTGAGGACTAAGGTGGACCTGACCCAAGCCATGGTATTCTCAATCGTCTGATATGCATGCAAAAGTTGGACAATGAATAAGGAAAACCAAAGAAGATTCAACACATTTGGATTACGGCATTGGAGAGGAATATTGAATGTACCATGAACTGCCAGAAGAAGGAGCAAATCTGTCTTGTAAATAGTAATGCCAGAATGCTCCTTAGAATCAAGGATAGTAAGACTTCGTCTCCTTTACTTTGGACATGCTACCAGGAGGGACCACTCCCTGGAGAAGGACATCATGCTTGGTAAAGTGCAGGTCACTGAAAAACAGGAAGACCCTCAACGAGATGAATTGACATAGTGGCTTCAACAATGGGCTCAAACATAACAGCAATAGTGAGGGCGATGCAGGACAAGGTAGTGTTCCATTCTGTTGTACATAAGGTTGCTATGAGTTGGAACAGACTTGAGGGCACCTAACAGTGGCAATAATTGTAATTTATTTCCTTTTAGGTGTGTTATAGTACAGTTTGAGAAATCATATTCAAGTGGTCATTGTAATATTTTTCTGCATATTTAAAGACAAAGGTAAAATAAAATTTAAAAATTGCAACTTTATAATGATTAAATGCCTTTATAATGGTTTATGTTTGATTAACCTATTAGTATCATTAGAAAAGAGGAAATTCAGAGGAGATCACGTTCATATCATTGTATACTGTATTATTCCCTACCTTTGTCCATTCTATGATAAGTAAGGCTTCTTGATTATGTTGTTTTTGTTGTTAAGTGCCATCTAGTCAGTTCTGACTCATAGCGACTACATGTACAACATAATGAAGCAATTTGTTGTTATGTTTGAAACGATTGTTGCAACCACTGTGCCAATCCATCTTGTCGAAGGTCTTCCTGTTTTTGCTGACCTTCTACTTTACCAAGCATGATGTCCTTCTCCAGGGACTGGTCCTTTCTGATGACATGTCCAAAGTACATGAGAGGAAGTCTCCCCATCCTTATCTCCAAGGAGCACTCTTACTATATTTCTTCCAACTCAGACCTGTCCATTCTTCTGGTAGTCCATGGTATCTTCAATGTTCTTTGCCAAACCCGTAACTCAAAGGCATCGATTCTTTTTTTTTTTTTTTTTTGTCTCCTTATTCATTCTCCAGTTTTCACATGCATATGAGGTGACTGAAAATATTGCTTGAGTCAGGTGCACTTTAGTCCTCAAAGTGACATCTTTGCTTTTTAACACGTTAAAGAGGTCTTTTATAGCAAATTTGCCTAAAGCAATACACAGTTTGGTTTTCTGACCATGGCTTCCATGGGCATTGATTGTAAATTCAAGTAAAACGAAATCCTTGACAACGTCAGTCTTTTCTCCCTTTATCATGATGTTGCTTATTGGTCCACTTGTGAAAATTTTTGTTTTCATTATGTTGAGATGCAATCCATACTGAACACTATAGTCTTTGGTCTTCATCATTAAGTGCTTCAAGTCCTCTTTGCTTTCAGCAAGCAAAGGTGGTGTCATCTTCATATCGCAGGTTGTTAATGAGTCTTCCACGAGTCCTGATGCCACATTCTTCTTCATATAGTCCAGCTTCTCAGATCATTTGCTCAGCATAGAGGTTGAATAAGTCTGGTGAAAAGACGCAACCTGGATGCACACTTTTCTTGAATTTACAACATGCAATATCCCCTTGTTCTTTTTGAACAAGTACCCCTTGGTCTATGTACAGGTTCATCATGAGCACAATTAAGTATTCTGGAATTCCCATTCTGGGCAATGCTATCCATAATTTGTTATGATCCACACAGTGGAATTCCTTTGCATAGTCAATGAAACACAAATAAACATCTTTGTGGTATTCTCTGCTTTCAGCTGGGTCTATCTGACATCAGTAATGATATCCCTGGTTCCATGTCCTCTTCTGAATCTGGACTGAATTTCTGGAAGTTCCCTGCTGCTGTAGTGCAGCAATTACTTTTAATGATCTTCAGCATAATTTTACTTGCATGAGATATTAATGATATTGTTCGATAATTTCCACATTCTGTTGGATCACCTTTCTTTGGAATGGGCACAAATATGGATCTCTTTCAGTCAGTTGGTCAGGTAGCTGTCTTCCAAATTTCTTGGCATAGATGAGTGAGCACCTACAGCCCTGCATTCGTTTGTTGAAACATCTCAATTGGTATTCCGTCAAGTCCTGAAGCCATGTTTTTCACCGATGCCTTCAGTGCAGCTTAGACTTCTTCCTTCAATATCATTGGTTCTTGATCATATGCTACCTCCAAAATGGTTGAACACTGACCAATTCTTTTTAGTACAGTGACTCTGTGTATTCCTTCCATCGGCTTTTGATGCTTCCTGAGTCATTCAATATTTTGCCCATAGAACTGTAACCCGACGGGAATGAGTCTTGCCCGTTGTGACCCTTCGAGTCAACTGAGAAACACCATTCCTTTGAGAAAGAAAAAGTAGACTTTATTGCAAGCCAGTCAGACAAGGAGCTTGGAGACTAAGTCGCAAATCAAGCTCCCAGAAGTTTGGGATCTTAGGGCAGTTATATGGTTTGGGATAGGGAACTTATACATAATTCATGAAGTTTCTGGGAACAGTGGGGCAATTTGAGGAACTAATTGACATGTAGGGGGATATAGTGGGGGTGCAATATGACAGCTAGGGGATATGACATATGAAGTTTATCTAATAGGCCAGCTCTGTGGCTTATTGCTCATGTTCAAATGGGGGGTGGGGGTGGTTGATTAGTAGTGAAGCAGCTTTGAGCAGTGAAGCAGTGAGACGACCTTGTGCTGTTACACAGAAATGCTTTGGCAGCAACTCAGAGAGCCCGGCTGTGATGGGAGGTTGGGGGGGGGGGGTAGGGTTAGGGGATACTTTAACCCTGTCAGTTATATTTCAGAAGGAGGAAGGGTTTAACCCTGTCAGTTACATTCCCTTCTCTGGTTTTCAGGGTCTTCAATCTTCAAGATAGATCTTTACGTAGGTGGTGGCCCAGACCTCAGGAACTTTTGAGCTTGCTGACTGGTGTAAGCATGTACATTGTAAGATCTGACGTTTATTAAGAGAAAGGCAGACATCTGAAGCATCATGATGTTCACAGCTGCTAGGAGATTTTGAATGAAACTGGTAGGACAGTTTAAGAGGCAGGGCAAAAACAGAGATATTAGTAAAAGAATTATCAGTGGAGAAATAAGGAGCCAGAGTCAGTGGAAACTGGGAAACAGGGAAGTTATCTATGACCACCAATCGACGGAGTTTTTAGCTGCTGTAAAAGGAGAAGGAAGAACACAATGATTTTCAAGAGAGTAAAAGAATGTAAACATGAAGAGCACAGTCATGATGGAAGATCTCCTGGTTGGAGGCAACACGTTAGGCATTAGCTTTGTTTTTCTTTTTAAACAGATATTTTAAGTTCTGCACAGGTTTGAAGGTCTAATTGCTTTCTTTTTTTTTTTTTTTTTTTTTTAATATATATTTTATTGTACTTCAGGTGAAAGCTTACAGAGCAAATAGTTTCTCATGAAATAGTAGTACACATGTTGTTTTTTGACATTGGTTAACAACCCCACAACGTATTAAGCCTCTAAATTCTCAACCTTTTTTTTTGATGAAAATTACAGATGGCCAAAGATACACCGTTTCAAAAATTTCTACATTCACAGTTCAGTGACATTGACTACGCTCTTCCAACTGTGCTGTTATTCTCACTTAAGATGAAGGCTTACAGAAAAAATAGTTTTTCATTTAACAATTACTACACATGTTGCCCTATGACAATGGTTAACAATCTCACAGCACATCAAGAATATCCTTACTCCACCTTGTATTCCCTATCACCAGGGGGCTTCCTTGTCCCCTTCTGTCTTCTGGACCTTGTCAGTGGACTATTGTACCTCTTTAGTCTCATTTGTTTATTTATTTATTTATTTATTTATTTTTATTTTATTTAAACACCATTTCAAAACTTTTTACTTACACATTTAAGTGATATTGACTATGCTCTTCCAATTGTGCTGCCATTCTCGCCCAAGATGAAGGCTTACAGGACAAAACAGCCTCCCATTTAATAGTTACTACAGATGTTGCCCTATAGCAGTGGTCAACAATCTCACAATACATCGACAGTGTCCTTATTCAATTTGTGTTCCTTATCATCAGTTTCCTACTCTCCCTCTGCCTTCTGGCCCTTGTCACCGGACTCCTGTACATCGTTAGTCCCATTTAGTTTTACTGGGGTGTCCATTCCCAGGCTTAACATCGAACCTTGAAGGTAACTTCCCCTCTGAGCTGAAAGGGTGTCTGGGGGCCACACTCTCGAGGTTTCTCTAGTATTCTTTAGGCCAGTATATCTGGTCTTCTTTTTTTTTTTTTTTTGGGAGTTAAAATTATACTCTACATCCTACTCCAGCTCTGCCCAGAACCCTCTGTTGTGATCCTGGTCAGAGGAGTCATTGGTGGTAGCCGGGCACCATCCAGCTGTACTGGGCTCAGTCCCGTGGAGGCCTTGGTAGCTGTGGACCATTAGTCCTTCGGACTAATCTTTTCCTTGTATCCTGTTCTCTTCGTTCTCCCTTGTTCCCGAAGGGATGAGATCAGTGGAGTATCTTAGATGGCCGCTCATAGGCTTTTAAGACCCCAGACACTACTCACCAAGGTAGAATGTAGAGCATTATCTTTATAAGTAGTGTCATGCCAATTGAGCTAGATGTTCCCCGAGATCATGGTCCCCAGAGCCCTCCGTCCAACAACTCAGTCCCTCGGGGGGTTTGGATGTGTCTATAGGGCCTCCATGACCTTTCCTTGTGCAGGTTGTGTTAGTTTCCCCTGTACTATGTACTATCTCATCTCTCACCCAAGTTACCACTTACCTATTACCTATTTAGTATTCCCCCCCCCTCCCATCCCTGGTAACCAACAAGGATTGTTACATTTTGCATGTGAATTTTTTCATGGGTTTTTACAATAGAGGTCTCATACAATATTTGTCCTTTTGTGATTGACTTATTTCACTCAGCATGATGTCCTCCAGTTTCCTCCATGTTATGAGATGGTTCACCGATTCATTGTTCTTTCTCATTGCATAGTACTCCATTGTGTGTATGTACCATAGTTTGTGTATCCATTCGTCTGTTGATGGACATCGAGGTTGTTTCCATCGTTTTGCTATTGTGAATAATGCTGCCATGAACATAGGTGTGCATATGTCTATTCGAGTGATGACTCTTATTTCTCTAGGATATATTCCTAGGAGTGGGATTGCTGGATCGAATGGTACGTCTATTTCTAGCTTTCTGAGGAAACGCCATATCATTTTCCAAAATGGCTGTATCATTTTGCATTCCCACCAGCAGTGTATAAGAGTTCCCGTCTCCCCGCAGCCCCTCCAACATTTGTTATTTCCAGTGTTTTTGATTCGTGCCAGTAATGCCGGGGTGAGATGGTATCTCATTGTGGTTTTAATTTGCATTTCTCTAATGGCTAGTGATCGCGAGCATTTCCTTATGTGTCTGTTGGCCATTTGAATGTCTTCCTTGGTGAAGTGTCTGTTCATTTCCTTTGCCTATTTTTTGATAGGATTGGTTGTCTTTTTGTTGTAGAGGTGTTGGATTTTCTTGTAGATTATGGAGATTAGACCTTTGTCTGACTTGTACTGTCCAAAAATTTTTTCCCAGTCTGTAGGTTCTCTTTTAACTCTTTTGGTGAAATCTTTTGAAGAGCATAGATGTTTGATTTTTAGAAGATCCCAATTATCTAGTTTATCTGTTGGGTTTTTTGTGTTGATGTTTATGGTTTGTATCCTGTTAATGCCATGTATTAAGGTCTGAAGTGTTGGTCCTATTTTTTCTTCTATGAATTTTATAGTTTGAGGCTTTATATTCAGGTCTTTGATCCATTTTGAAGTAGTTTTTGTATATGGTGTGAGGTATGGGTCCTGTTTCATTTTTCTACAAATGGATATCCAGTTTTGCCAGCACCATTTGTTAAAAAGACTGTCTTTTCCCCATTTGATGTATTTTGGGCCCTTGTCAAAAATCAGGTGACCGTAGGTGGATGGATTTACATCTGAGTTCTCAATTCTGTTCCATTGGTCAATGTCTCTGTTGTTGTACCAGTACCAGGCTGTTTTGAGTACTGTAGCTGTATAGTAGGTTCTCAAGTCAGGTAGTGTGAGTCCTCCAACTTTATTCTTCTTCTTCAGTAGTGCTTTACTTATTCGGGGTTTCTTCCCTTTCCATATAAAGTTAATAATTAGTTTTTCCATCTCTTTGAAGAATGTTGTTGGTATTTGTATCGGAATTGCATTGTATTTGTAAATTGCTTTAGGTAGAATTGCCATTTTCACAATGTTGAGTCTGCCTATCCATGAGCATGGTATGTTTTTCCATTTATGTAGATCCCTTTGGGTTTCATGCAGCAGTGTTTTGTAGTTTTCTTTGTATAGGTCTTTTATATTCCTGGTCAGATTTATTCCTAAGTATTTTATCTTTTTAGGGGCTATTGAAAATGGTATTGATTTCCTGATCTCCTTTTCATCGTTCTCTTTACTGGTGTATAGGAATCCAACTGATTTTTGAATGTTTATCTTGTATCCTGCTACTCTGCTCTATCTTTCTATTAGTTCCAGTAAATTTCTCGTGGAGTCCTTAGGGTTTTCTATGTATAGTATCATATCATCTGCAAACAGGGAGAGTTTAACTTCTTCATTACCAATTTGGATGCCCTTTATTTCTTTCTCTTGCCTTACTGCTCTAGCGAGAACTTCCAGCACAATGTTAAATAGGAGTGGTGATAAAGGGCATCCTTGTCTTGTTCCTGTTTTCAGGGGGAATGTTTTCAGCCTTTCTCCATTAAGAATGATGTTGGCTGTTGGTTTTGCATAGATGCCCTTTATGATGTTGAGAAATTTCCCTTCTATACCTATTTTATTGAGAGCTTTTATCAGGAATGGGTGTTGGACTTTGTCAAATGCCTTTTCTGCATCAATTGAGATAATCATGTGATTTTTTTCTTTCCTTTTATTTATGTGGTGGATTACGTTGATGGATTTTCTAATGTTAAACCATCCTTGCATACATGGTATGAATCCTACTTGGTCGTGGTGTATTATTTTTTTGATATGATACTGAATTCTATTGGCTAAAATTTTGTTCAGAATTTTTGCATCTATATTCATGAGAGATATTGGTCTGTAATTTTCTTTTTTTGTGATGTCTTTGCCTGGTTTTGGTATCAGCGTTATGCTGGCTTCATAGAATGAATTTGGAAGTGTTGCTTCCTCTTCTATGCTCTGAAATAACTTGAGTAGAACTGGTACGAGCTCTTCTGTAAATGTTTTGTAGAATTCTCCAGTGAAGCCATCTGGGCCAGGGCTTTTTTTGGTTGGGAGTTTTTTTATTACCTTTTCAATCTCTTCTCTTGTTATGGGTCTGTTCAGATTTTCAATATCTCTTTGTTGTAGTTTGGGTAGGCCGTATGTTTCTAGAAATTTATCCATTTCCTCTAGGTTTTCAAATTTGTTGGAATATAGTTTTTCATAATATTCTGTTATAATCCTTTTTATTTCAGTTGGGTCTGTTGTAATGTCCCCCATTTCATTTCTTATTTGGGTTATTTGTGCCCTCTGCTGTTTTTCTTTTGTCAGTCTGGCCAGTGGTTTGTCGATTTTGTTGATTCTTTCAAAGAACCAACTTTTGGTTTTGTTGATTCTTTCTATTGTTTTTCTGTTCTCTATTTCATTGATTTCTGCTCTGATCTTTACTATTTCCTTTCTTCCAGTGGTTGTAGGCTTTTTTTGTTGTTCTCTTTCTATTTGTTTGTGTTCTGTAGTTAATGTTTTGATTTTGTCCCTTTCTTCTTTTTTGATATGTGCATCTATTGCTATAAATTGTCCTCTGAGGACTGCCTTTGCTGTGTCCCAAAGGTTTTGGTATGATGTGTTTTCATTTTCATTTGATTCTAGGAATTTTTTAATTCCATCTCTGATTTCTTCTATTACCCATTGATGTGTAAGCAGATTATTATTCAGTTTCCATGTGTTTGATTTTTTTTCCTTGCTCTTTCTAGTGTTAATTTCTACCTTGATGGCATTGTGGTCAGAGAAGATACTGTGAATTATCTCAGCATTTTGGATCTTGTTGAGGATTGCTCTGTGGCCTAAGATGTGGTCTATTCTGGAGAACGTTCCATGTGCATTGGAAAAGAATGTGTACTTTGCAGCGGTTGGATGGAGTGTTCTATATATGTCTATGAGGTCCAGTTGGCTGATTGTGTCCTTTAGGTCTTCTGTATCTTTGCTAAGTTTCTTTTTAGTTGTTCTGTCCTTTACTGAGAGTGGTGTGTTGAAGTCTCCTACTATTATTGTGGAACTGTCAATTTCTCTTTTCAGTGCTGTTAGAGTTTTTTTTATGTATTTTGGAGCCCTGTCATTGGGTGCATAGATATTTATTATGGTTATGTCTTCATGATGGATCATCCCCTTAATCATTATATAGTGTCCTTCTTTGTCTTTTATGGTAGATTTTGTTTTAAAGTCTATTTTATCTGAGATTAGAATTGCCACTCCTGCTCTTTTTTGATAGTTGTTAGCTTGATATATTTTTTTCCAATCTTTGATTTTTAATAAATTGACATCTTTGTTTCTAAGATGTGTCTCTTGTAGACAGCAAATAGATGGATCCTGTTTTCTTATCCATTCTGCCACTCTCCGTCGCTTTATGGGTGCATTGAGTCCATTTACGTTCAGTGTAATTATTGATAGATGTGAGTTTGTTGCTGTCATTTTGTAGTGCTTTTTTTTGTGATGCTGAAGTTTTCTTTGTTCTTCTTACTCTCTTGTGCTGAGTTCCTTTTGTTTGTGGATTTTGTGTTCATTTCTTTTGTTTTTGTAGGTTTTGTTTTTGTTGAGACTTTATGTTTTTCGTCTTTATTTTTATGAGTTGGTTTGTTAACTTTTTTTGTGGTTACCATGAATTTTACCCTTATCTTTATAATTTTGAAGCAGTCTACCGTTACTTGGTATCGCCTTCCCTTCTTCTCCTTTAGAAGGTTCTATACCTATGCCGTTTGTTCCCTCTTTCATTGTTTTGATGTTGTTGTCATCCTTTGATTGATTTCTCTGATTCCCTGTTGTATATCTTTTGTTTTTGGAAAGTCGTCTGTAGTTCAGTTCCTAGAATGGTATCTGGTTCATGTGAACCTGCATCCTAGGTCCTAGGTCCTGCCTGAGGGCTTAAGCTGTTTGTCCTCAGATCGAAGAACTCCCTTTAATAATTCTTGTAAGTTTGGTTTGACTTTTGCATATTCCTTTAGTTTCTGTTTATCTGGAAATGACCTAATTTCACCATCAAATCTGAATGAGAGTTTTGCAGGATATATTATTCTTGGCTGACAATTTTTTTCTTTCAAGATTTTATATATGTCATCCCATTGCCTTCTTGCCTGCATGGTTTCTGCTGAATAATCTGAGCTTAGTCTTATTGTTTCTCCTCTGTATGTGACTTCTTGTTTTTTCCGAGCTGCTCTCAGGATTCTTTGTTTGTCTTTAGTTTTAGCAAGTGTGAATATGATATGTCTTGGTGATTTTCTTTTGGGGTCTATTCTATATGGGGTTCGTTGAGCTTCTTGGATGACCAGCTTTTCATCTTTCATGATATTGGGAAAGTTTTCTGTCAGCAGTTCCTCAATGATCCTCTCTGTGTTTTCTGTTTTCTTCCCCTGTTCTGGTATGCCAATCACTCGTAAGTTTTTGCTTTTAATTGTGTCCCACATAACTCTCAGGGTCTCTTCATTTTTCTTTGTTCTTTTTTCTGAGTTTTCCTGAAACAGAGTTGTATCCAAGTGTTTGTCTTCAGTTCCACTGATCCTGTCTTCCATGGTTTCAAATCTACTTCTCAGCCCTTCTATGACACCGTCCATTTCTGAAATCTTGTTGTTTATCTTTTGGATTTCTAATTGTTGTTTTTGTATAATTTCGAGTTGTGATTTTATTTTGGCATTTTGTTCTTGCATCATCTTCCTGAATTCTTCCAATTTTTTGTCTGTATTTTCCATAAATTTGTCTATTTTTTCCTCATGTTTGTCAGCTTTTTGCCTCAGTTCTTGGAAAATTCCGAGTATTAGTGATTTGAGTTCCGTATCAGGTACTTCTAGTGCATTTTCTTCCACAGGAGAGTTATTTGGTGTTTTAATTTGGACGCCTATTGGAGCCATCTTGTCTTGTTTTTGTAAATGTTTTGATATCGTTTGCTGTTTTCGGGGCATTCAGTAGATATTTCTCTCGTTTATTGATTGTAGATTTTTTTTTTTTTCGTTCTTGTGGTACAGCTGGGCAGATCTATTTGAGGAGGAGCCACTGGGATGGGTTGCTTGTGGCACTCACCGCAGCCACCAGGACGGTCGGTAGTCAGTGCTGGGCAGGTTCCAATAGGGCGTGCCTGCACCGCTTGGTGATGTGATGTCTAGTGCACAGTGCAGGTAGGTAGGGTGCAGCGGGAAGATGGTTATGTGTGAAGCTAAGCTGGATATGGGAGAGAGGAGAGAGGAGGAGGAGCAAAAAGCGTACAAACATAAAAGAATGCTAGGGGAGTTTGTCGTTGGAATGTACAGATGAGAGACTATGGGATGGAGGAAACCAGAAGGGGGAAGAGAAAGAAAAGGAAAGAATGACCAAATGAAAATCAGAAAAGTTAAAAAACTGCAAAGTTCCCAGGGATCGCACCGATGCAGCTATGAGGTCTGGGGGAGTCGGTCTCAATTTTCACAGCTCAGCCTGGCCAGAAGGTACAGAGGCATACATCGCCTGGTATTCAGGGATCAGAAAGAGAAGGAAGAGATAGAGGGACAAGAAATTAAGCAATGAAGAAAGACAAAAGAGAAAAAGAGGTAAAATATAACAAAACTAATCGAAAAAGGAAGAAAAATAAAATTGAGAAAAAAAAAAAAAAAAAAAAAAGGGCAACACCAGCAGTCAGTGCCTACAAATGGGACCCAGAGAGCCCCCACTCAGGGGCGCGAATTCCAAGAAGCCGATAGTCTCGGGGTTAAGTGACCGTGGCCACAGGAAGCAGAGGGGCCAACGAACAAAGGCCCCAGGATCCCACCCGCGTGGGAGCCCAGACCTGGAAACAGCCACACGCCGGAACGCAGCCCTACAGCCCCGCAGGAGAGAGCAGAGACGGCCCTCGGAACCAGGCACCCAGGCAAAAGGAGGGGGAGGCGGCAAAAAAAGGTCCGCTAGGTGCCAGCAAACGGCTCCCAGAAAGCCCCCAGCCCGGGCGCGCGGAACCCAAGCACCGGCGCCCCCCCGCCCAGGGACCCCGGCCACGGAAAGCAGAGGGGTGAAGGAACAAAGGCCCCGGGATCCCACCCACGCGGGAGCCCAGACCCAGAAACAGCCACACGCCCGCACGCAGCTCCACAGCCCCGCAGGAGAGAGCAGAGACAGCACCCGGACCCAGGCACCCAGGCAAAAGGAGGGGGAGGCAGCAGAGAAAGGTTCGCTAGCTGCCAGCAAACGGCTCCCAGAAAGCCCCCAGCCCGGGCGCGCGGAACCCAAGCACCGGCGCCCCCCCGCCCAGGGACCCCGGCCACGGAAAGCAGAGGGGCGAACGAACAAAGGCCCTGGGATTCCACCCACGCGGGATCCCAGACCCAGAAACAGCCACACGCCCGCACGCAGCCCTACAGCCCCGCAGGAGAGAGCAGAGACGGCACTCGGAACCAGGCACCCAGGCAAAAGGAGGGGGAGGCGGCAGAGAAAGGTTCGCTAGCTGCCAGCAAACGGCTCCCAGAAAGCCGCCAGCCCAGGCGCGCGGAATCCAAGCACCAGCACCCCCCAGCCCAGAGACCCTGGCCACGGAAAGCAGGGGATCCCCAGCTGAGGCGGAGAGGGGTGGGTGGTGGGAGAGCGCGCACCGCAGTTTACCAGTCGTTCTGTCTCCGACCAGATGCTCTGCAAGGCTGCTCTCCCGTTTGCTGGTCTCCGATAGGGATCCAAGATGGTGGATCCGCGCTGCGTTAGCTGGTAAGGAATCTCTGCCTGAGTCTCTCCTCGCTCTCCGTTCTCTTTTAGTATTCTCACTCCGTTTGGTGTTTGGCTGAGTTCTTTATCTCTTCATTTGGTGTTCTAGGGTTTCAGGATTGTTGATTCTCTGTTAGGCTTAGTTTTTCGGATCTTTGCTGTGGAGGGACGGCGTGGTGTTTCTGCCTAGAGCGCCATCTTGCCCCTCTCTCCTAATTGCTTTCTTGAGTCATTCTTGTTGCAGAGAATCTTCTGGGGAAGGAACAGGTTTGAGGCAAGTGTGATGCACCGAAGTTTTGATGTTTTTGAGTTTAGCTGCCAAGTAGGTGGTTAAAAGAACAGTGTACAGTCCAGTCCACTGGGGTTCAAGGGGCTCTACTTTCCAGGTTTTTTGCAGAACATAGTCACCAGGCTGGAAAGGGGGAAGCAGGGCATCAATAGGGTATTTCAGATGGCCTAGAGCATACCTGTGAATAGGAGACAGGACAGCAGACAAAGACAACAAATATTTTTGGAGAGTGAGCTCCCTGGTGACAGACACCTGAGTATTGGTTAAAGGTAACTTATTTTTAAGAAATGGTTTTCCATACATAATTTGGAAAGGGCTAAATTCGAGACCGCTTCTGGAGGCGACCTGTACCCACAAGAGGGCTAAGGGCAGAGCTTGGGGCCAGGTTAACTTTGTTTCTTGACAGATTTTGGCAATTTGGTTTTTTAGCTTGTGATTCATCTTTTCAACTTTTCCACTTGACTGTAGTCTCCAGGTTAAGTGTAAGCTGAAGTTGATTTCTAAAAGTCTAGAGATTTCTTGTGTAATTTGTCAGGTGAATTGAGGTCCATTGTTGCTTCCCATTGTTGTAGGCAAGCTGAACCTGGGAATGATTTTATTCAGGAGCTGTTTTGTAGCTTCTGATGTTTTCTCTGTTTTACAAGGGCCATTTATGAAAATCTGTTGTTGCTGTCTGTTCAGCTGCTTGAGATCTCTAATAGTGTAATTTGGGGGATGGTTTTGGAAGTTGTAGAGGGTTACATCTGGGTTTGAGGTGGGCTGGTCTGACAAGTCCAGCCAACTGGAATAGACTTCTTCAATAGTTTGGAAGCAGTCATGGACCAGTTCACCTTAAGGGTTTGTTGGGCAGGCTGGCTGGATTCAGGGTAGACATTACCTTGAGCGTGATCTCTGGATTGTTCAGGAGCTGGGCTTGGTAGTATGTCATTCGGCCTGCTGCTGTGAGCCACAGCCCACCTTTCTGCTCCAGAATGGTAAGAACTGCATGAGGCACAAAACACAGTCACAGATTGACCTAAGGTAAACTTTTCAACTTCAGCTAAAAGGAGGCAAGTCGCTGCTACCACCATCAAGTTACCCTGATTACTTGTGTAGTTCGGGAAGAAAGTGATCCTTTCGGATGATTCAAACTAGAATAGGCTGCTCTGGTATCAACAAGAAAATCTACAAGGTTATTTTCCACCTTTAATGTAACCACAGGCTTGGTAGTTGAAGCTTGGAGGTGTTTGGATGCTCCCAGATCTCGTCAGCTTGAATTTTCAGGCCGGGCAAATTGAAGCATCTCAGGGGCAGCTGAGCTTCAGCTGGGTTTCTGGTTTGGAAATTCTTTCTTTCAGTGTCCACCCTGTTTACAGTAAGTTCACTGATTTCAACCTAGCAGGGGAAGGCTCCTTGACAATGTCTGGGGCAGTTGTGCCTTCTGATGATTATGTTGACCTGGTTCAAAAGGCCCCTGGGCCAGAGCAGCCTTGAGGAAGGCTGCTTGCTGTTTGAATTTTTTCTGGGTTTCTTTCTTGTCCTGGACCTGGTCTCTGTTGGTATATACTTTAAAGGCTATTTTAACTAATTGTGGTAGGCTTATATCTAGACTCCCCTCGGCTTTTTGTAACTTTTTTCTAATCTCTGGTACACTTTGCCTAATAAATACCATGTTTATCATTTTTGTGTTTTCTGGGTCAACATCTGTATATTGTCAGAATGTGGCAAAAATTCTTTCAAGGAGGGTAGATGGATTCTCAGTCAGTTTTTGACGGACCTCATAGAACTTATTTAAATTTTTTTTGTTTTGGAGTGCCTCTTTTCAACCTTGTTATAAGACAAGTCTGAGAATTGTTCAGTCTGCCATTTCCCGGAGGATCATTAGGGTCCCAACTAGTCTCAGAAGAAGGTATTGCTAAATCAGGAGCTTGTTGAATAGGGTTGTTGGGCTGATGGAGGTGCTCCGCTTCTTCCTTGGCTTTTCCCAAGACTAATCTCTGCTCCTCTGGGCTCAAAGGAATATCCAAGAGTGCCTGACAATCAGCCCAGGTAGGACGATGGGTGGTGAAGATGGAAGTAAAAAGATTTGTCATATGTTTTAGGTCCTCTCGATAAGGAGGGAGATTGTTTTTCCAACTGAGCAAATCAGATGTAGAGAATGAAGTGTTGCCGAGACTAATTCTGGGGTTCTGTTTTACTCCTGCCCCGTACGAACTTGTCTTAGTGGATAATGCTCTGTTGTGTGTTACCCTGTTTCAGGTAGGGAAGTCCCCCATCCAAAAGTCGCCCTACTTCACTTATGAGGTGGGGAAACCATTTCTGAGGTTAGCTCAGCTGGCCCAGATGGTTCAGGCAGATACAAGGGTGGGGCTGATGGCAGAGGAAGAGGGGAAAAATCATCTTACCCTGGGGAATCAAAGACCATTTTTCTCTTTACCTCAGTTTGAACCATAATTTTACATTGCTTTTGAATGTTTTTGTTATTATAGAAGGACATAAAGGCATCAATATGCATTTTCTCATGCTATTTACTTTCCTGAGTGCAAAACAAATCTAACTGGAGAATAGAATAGTATTACAATGTAGGGAGCAATTTTGAAGCTAACGTTCCCCATCAGCCAACTGATATCGTGACCATGCGACGCTGCAGAAAAGCTTCACCCTATCTTTTTTCCACAGGATCATAACAAAAAAAAAAAAAAACAGGATGCACCCTAGGGGGCTGCACTTGTGCGTTCCCCATACCTGGGCCCAGGCTGGAAAAATCAGGACCTAGGCTAGCCCAGAAAAACCAGAAGTACTTCTAGTACAATGAGGAAGATGCAACAGGGGTTTTTTGTGACTGGAGCAGTAGAACCCTCAACAACCCAGATTCTGACAGAAATGGCAGTTCTCTTGGGCTCGCAACTGGCTCCTAAGTCACTCACCCCCTCAGAAGCTGTTAGGTACTTGTGACACCATTCACACAGTACTCATCAGATTAGGGTTCTAACTCAGAGTCTGTTTCTCAATCTCAAAAAAGCAGGTCACCATGGGTCTGGGTACAGCTCCGGCCGTGAAGGTTGGTTCCACCATCACTTCCCAGAGAAACTAGCCAGTGTGCTGAGGGGAGGCGGTAATGCTTAGTGGCTGGAGGTGCTCCCAGGAGCTGGATGGCCTAAGTTAGAAGCAGAATAAAGATACCATCTAGGGGACCAGAATTTGTAATACTATGGGAATGGGTCCTGGGTGGTATGGTCCCTCAAGTCAATTGAGAGAAAGCAGGCCTTTGAGAAAGAGAAAGTGGACTTTATTGCAAGCCACTCAGGCAAGGAGCTCAGAAACTAAGTCTAAAATCAAGCTCCCCGAAGTTGGGGATTTTAGGGCAGCTATAGGGTTCAGGATAGGGAAATTATACATAATTCATGAAGTATCTGAGAATAGGCAGGCAATTTCAGAAACTAATTAACCTGTATAGGGGTGCAGTAGGGGTGCAATATGACAGCCGGGGGTATACACACGAAGTTTATCTAAGACCAGCTTTGTGGCTTATTGCGCCTGTCCAGATTAGGGGAGAGAAGGTGGTTGATTAGTAGTGAAGAGGCCTTGAGCACAGAAGCAGTAAAATGACCTTGTGTTGTTACACAGAAAGGTCTTATCAGGAACTCAGAGAGCTTGACTGTAATGGGAGGAAGAGGGGGGAATAGTTTAACCCTGTCAGTTACAGTTCAGAAGGGGGAACAGTTTAACCCTGTCGGTTACAAAATGACTCAAAATTCCAACTCAAGTCTTGAATTTTTTCTGCAGTTCTTTCAACTTGAGAAATGCCAAGCATGGTCTTCCCTCTTGGCTTTCTAACTCCAGATCTTTGCACATTTCAGTATAATATCTTACTTTGTCTTCTCTAGCTGCCCTTTAAAATCTTCTGTTCAGCTCTTTTACTTCATCATTTCTTCCATTTGCTTTAGTTACTCTACATTCAAGAGGAAGTTTCAGAGTCTCTTTTGACATGATTATTTTTTTATTTATTGTACTTTAGATGAAGGTTTACAGAACAAATAGTCTCTAATTAAACAGTACACATGTTTTATGACAATGGTTAACAACCCCACAACATGTCAACACTGTCCCTTCTCAACCTTGGGTTCTCTATTACCTTTCCTGTCCCGTCCTACCTTCTAATCCTTGTCCCTGGACTGTTGCGCCCCATTAGCCTTGTTTTGTTTTATGGGGCTGTCTAATCTTTGGCAGAAGGGTGAACCTCTGGAGTTACTTCATACTGAGCTAAAAGTGTTTCCAGGTCCATACTCTTGGGGTTTCTCCAGTCTCTGTCAGGTTAGTAAGGCTAGTCTTTTCTTGTGGGTTAGAATTTTGCTTTACATTTTTCTCCAGCTCCGTTCGAGACCCTCTGTAGTGATCCTGGTCAGAGCAGTCAGTGGTGGTAGCCAGGCACCATCTAGTACTAATGGACTCAATCTGGTGGAGGCCATGGTAGTTGTGGTCCATTAGTCCTTTGGACTAATCTTTTCCTTGTATCTTGTTTTCTTCATTCTCCCTTGTTCCCGAAGGGGTGAGACCAGTGGAGTATCTTACTTAGATGGCTGCTCACAGGCTTTTAAGATCTGACATCCATTTCGGTCTTTTCCTTCTTTCCTGTCTTTTAATGGCTTTTTGCTTTCTTCAAGTGTGATGTCCTTGATGTCTTCCCACAACTTGAATGATCTTTGGTAGTTAGTGTTCAATGCCTCAAATCTATTTGTGAGATAGTCTCTAAATTCAGGTGAGATATACTCAAGGTTGTATTTTGGCTCTCATGGGCTTGTTTTAAAATTCTTCAGCTTCACCTTGAACTTGCACATGAGCAATTGATGGTCTGTTCCACAGTCGCCCCCTGGCCTTGTTCTGACTGATGATATTGAGCTTTTCTGTTGTCTGTTTCCACAGATGTAGTCAATCTGAGTCCTGTGTTTTCCCTACGATGACATCCATGTGTATAGTTTCCATTTATGAAAAAAGGTATTTGCAATGAAGAAGTCATTGGACTTGCAAAATTTTATCATGCGCTCTCCAACATGGTTTCTATTACCAAGGCCATATTTTCCAATTACAAATCCTTCCTCTTCACTTCCAAGTTTTGCACTTCAATCACCAGTAATTATCAATGCATCTTGATTGCAATGTTTTATCAATTTCAGACTACAGAAGTTGGTAAAAATCTTCAATTTTCTCATCTTTGGCTTTAGTGGTTGGTGTGTAAATTTAAAAATAATAGTTGTAGGCTTATGGATATTATCCTATCACTGACAGTGTTGTACTTCAGGGTGTTGTTATTGTTGTTAGGTGCCATCAAGTCAGTTCCAACTCACAGCGATTCAATACACAACAAAAAGAAACACTACCTGGTCATGCGCCACCTTCGCAAGCATTGTTATGCTTGAGCCCATTGTTGCAGTCGCTGTATCAGTTTGTCTTGTTGAAGGTCTTCCTCTTTTTCGCTGAGCTTCTACTCTAACAAGCATGATGTCCTTCTCCAGGAGATGGTCTCTCATGATAACGTGTCCAAAGTATGTGAGACGAAGTCTCGCCATCCTCACTTCTAATGAGCATTCTGCCTGTACTACTTCCAAGACAGATTTGTTTGTTCTTCTGGTAGTCCATGGTATATTCAGTATTCTTCACGAACACCATAATTCAAAGGCGTGGATTCTTCTTCAATCTTCCTTCAGTACTTAGGGATGGTTCTTGAAATGTTCTTTTTGAAGACGAACTCCACGACAATCCTCTTCAATTTGTCATTCCTGGCATAGTAGACCATAAGATTGTCTGATTCAAAATGGCCAATATCAGTCTCTTTTAGCTCATTAATGGTGGTGCAGTGGGTATGAGTTCACCTGCTAACCAAAAGGTCAGCAGTTCCAATCCACCAGCCTCTCCTTAGAAACCCTATAGGGCAGTTATGCTTTGTCTTATGGGGTCACGTGAGTCAGAATTGACTCAAAAGCAATGGGTTTTAATACCTAGGATAATGATATTTATGTGTTCCATTGCATTTTTGATGACTTCCAGTTTTCCTAGATTCATACTTCATAATACCATGTTCTGATTATTAATGGATGTTTGCAGTTGTTTTTTCCCATTTTGAGCCCTGCCACATCAGCAAATGAAGGTCCTGAAAGCTTGACCCCATCCATATTATTAAGGTAGAGTCTGCTTTTTATTAATCAAACAGTGTATTGCATTGGGCAAATCTGCTGCAAAAGATCTCTTTAAAGTGTTAAAAAGCAAATATTTTACCTTCACGACTAAGGTGTGCCTGACCCAAGCCATAGTGTTTTCAGTCACCTCATATTTATGTGAAAGCTGGAGAGTGAATAAGGAAGACTGAAGAAAGAACTGACATCTTTGAATTATGGTGTTGATGAAGAATACCGAATATACCATGGACTGCCAGAAGAACAAACAAATTTGTCTTGGAAGAAGTACAGCCAGAATGCTCATTAGAAGTGAGGGTGGTGATACTGCACCTCACATACTTTGGACACATTATCAGGAGAGATCAGTCCCTGGAGAACAATATTATGCTTCGTAAAATAGAGGGTCAGAGAAAAAGAGGGAGACCTTCAATAAGATGGATTGGCACAATGCCTTCAACAATGGACTCAAGCATAACAAAGATTGTGAGGATGGCGCAGGACCGGGTAGTGTTTCCTTCTGTTGTACGTAGGGTCGCTGTAAGTCAGAACAGACTTGAAGGCACCTAACAACAACAACAGCTACATTTAGGAGGCAGCTCTTCCCTAGTGATATTTTGAATGTCTTCCAACCTGAGGGGCTTATCTTCTGCCACTATATCAGACAATGTTCTGCTGCTATTCATAAAGTTTTCACTGGCCAGTTTTTTCAGAAGTAGACTGCCAGGTCATTCTTCCTAGTCTGTCTTAGTCTGGAAGCTTCACTTAAATCTGTCCACCAAGGGGGCCCCTGCTGATATTTGAAATACAGGTGGCAAAACTTCCAGTATCACACCAACACGCAAGCCACCACAGTACAAAAAACTGCCAGATGCATGGTGTAGAAAATAATTTAGAGCTTAAAATGAATTGCTTCTATTACAAGACTATAAATATATCACCTTAGCTTTCATTGTTTTCTTTAATTTGTAAGTCTCTTTTCAGGTTATATATCTTTTTTTTCAGCATTTGTTCTATAAATCTCAAATGTTCGAATTTTGAAAACAAAAGAAACTTGGAAAAGATTAAGATCTTGACTTTCTTTAACACTGACTGTTAGTCTCTTATCTTTGTATGTGTTTAAGAGATATTTAATTGCGATGACATTTTATTACCCAAGAAGATATATGAGAAGTGTTACATTTTCCTGTCTCTTCCACTAGATAGTATCATAAAAATCAGAAGGAATTTCTTAACATTTTACGTCTATTGAGCTTAGAATTTTGAGAGCCACAATCTCTTGACAGAAAGTTGATACAGAAAAACGGACCAATGAAGGCCATTTTTTCATTTACTGCATGGAAGACATTTTCCCTTATGACAAATATCAACTATTTAAGAACTTACTGGTGAAATATATGATATAATTTAGTTCCTAGCAGCACTTTAATACTTTTGCACTCCTGTAAATTCTAGCAAACATTCTCTCTCTCTCTGTATATATATGTGTATATATGTATATATACACACACACATATACACATACATATATTTATATATTTAAAAAGATATATATATTTAAACTTTGGAGCCCTTGTGATACAATGGTTGTGTGCTCGACTGCTAACCAAAGGTCTGTGGTTCAAACTCATCAGTGGCTTCGTGGGAGAAAAGACCTGGCAATCTGCTCCTATACAGATTACAGCCTAGGAAACAATATGGGGCAGTTTTACTCTGTCTGATAAGGTTGCTATGAGTCAGAATCAACTTGAAGGCACGCAACAACAACATATTTAAAATGAGATAGATTGACCCAGTGGCTGCAACAACGGGCTCAATCGTAGCAGGGACTGTGAGGATGGTACGGGACCTGGCTGTGTTTCATTCTGTTGTACACGGGGTCTCCTTGAGCTGGAAATGACTTGAAGGCACCTAACAACAAGAACAACATATGTATGAATATTTAAAACTGTTTTCCTCAAAATAGCACAATGTCAAAGCTACAGCTCAATATGTGTCTATCTATATTAACCTTATAGAATTCTGGTTTTCCTTCTAATCCTGTCAATGGGTCTTTAAAAATGACTCTTTTATAGCATATAGTCACTTTGTAAAATATACAATTAAAACCAAACAAAACAAAAACAGCTACCTGTGCATACATGAGGTGTTAATCCTCATCTTTGTTGTACCTGAGACTCAATAAAGCATGAAAAATAACTTATCCTTTCAAATGCTCAGCATACATTTTTTATTCAAATCAAAATGAAAGTCAACACCAAGCAAACAACTGGGGACCATTTTCATTTCATACCATCTTTCATTCTTCAGGTATAATCTGCCACCAATTCCTTGTATTTTTTTTTTTAATCATCATATTGCTTAAAGAAATCCCTCTCCCCCTTAAGTATTATATAATTGCAAAGCATGTATCTATAAATTTTTTTTCCTAAAAGTGCTCAACTATCTTGAAATATGTTTGGATTTTCCTAGAAAAAAAAAATGGTAATCTCTTTAATGAGTTTGGAATGAGTGGAAATTTCCTAGATTTACTTAAGGACAATATTTAGCTATTATATAAAAAAGTTTTATAAAGAAGTATAGACGGAGAAAGATTTAAGAGAAATATATAATATTGAAGCCTTTTTGCCATTCATTTTTTAATCCAGTCATCCAAAGATTAGTATGTCTACCATTAGCTAAGACTAGATAGAATTTTGCTGCCAAATAGAATTAAGTGAGCAATAAGATTTTAAAGGAAAGAAAAGCTCTGATTTAGATGGAAAAAAAGGAGTATCTAATTTGAAATATAAAAATTAATAACAATAGATAACATTCTTACATGCTTACTTGTTACCTGGAACACTTTAAGTACTTTACATATATTAATTTAATCTAACTTCTCAATACATAATAAGGAAGGCACAATTTTATGTATATTTTTTAATTGAGGCAAATGATGAGGCTAGAGGTTAACTAAGTTGCTTAAGGTAACAGAATATAAGTCATACGGCTGCAATAGGAATTTATACAGCTTGACTTCATTGCCCACACATTTTACCTTGAACCATACGTCCATGATGAAAGAATTTGGTTTAATATTTTATAAGATCAGTATAAATAATCTAAGACAGGAAATAGCTAACTATGTAAATGTAAGCATTTGCCAACATTACAAGAGAAATGGAATGAAATGAAGAGTAAAAGAATATTAAGAAATGGAAAGTATATAGGTTCTGGGAAAAAATTGAGGATTGAATACACATATCTATCTCTCTTGCTTTCCTAAATCCCATTTAAATGTAAACAGACAAGCACTAAAAAAAATAAAACCGTAACAAAACGAGGAGCATAACCATTAGAACCTTTGACAAAATTCTGGAATACAGAGAGCAGATACATTACAAATGATCTATGAACTAAAGTAGAAGAAGATAATAGTCATATCAAGCACAAGGCAAAGCTGAAATGAAATATGAAGTTTCCTACCAGTGGGAACTCTGCAGAGATTCCAAAGTTAGAGTTACATTCTATAGAAAGCAGTAGTGTAATATAAATATTCGAGGTTTAGAATTTAATGGCCATCAATTGTTACTCAGTCCTGTCCATCCTCTTCAGAGAGAGAACACCTGTTAGTATAGATACTTAACATCATACCTAAAACTGAGAATGAATCCATGAAGAATATAAATGATCTGCCTATGAATAGCTAAAGTTTAAGTGTCGGGTTGGCAGCCAGATTAAAGATCTCCATTTTTTTTTGTCATGGATGATAAATAGTTCAGTTTGCCGACATTTTGATCACTAATCCCAAAATGAAAAGTGTCAGTAGACATACCTATATAAATAAAGCTGGTAAGTCATAAACATAAAAACACTAACATATGACAAGTAAATTGTATGCCAACTCTTTACAGTAGTGAACCTGGTTTCTTATTTTTAAATATTAAAAAAAAAAACTAGTGATCACAATATATTTAAGAAAAAAAAATTCATGAAAATGAAATATTGTCTATCCTGCTCTATCCAACATACGTTTCTTGACATCCTTCCTACTCTTTCCAATGCAAGCACATACATTTGCACAACACTAGAAGGAAAATAATTCAAGGAACACAATGACATATTGAAACAGTCTAATTTTCAATTTTGGAGAGCAAAAAAAACATTGATAAATCAATTTAGGCTGCTATTGGAAATTTAATTTGGAGAACTAGAAATACATTTAAAAAGACATTTTAATTCAAGGAAAATAAAAATTCAATAAAGACTTTGAAGACAAAAATAGGAAAACTTGTAGAATATTGAGCAAAACCTCAAAAAAGAACAGGTATGAAATTTAATAAGCATAGACATTGCATTCTAAAGATAGAAATCAAATAGCAGGGGAAAAAGTAGGAAATAAATAAATAAATGTTAGGGAAAAAAACAGAGTCAAAGGGCAGGATCTTCAAATAAAAATTTCTTAGAAACTGCTTAATTTTGAATTTTCATTGTATTCTATACTTTTTAATATTTACTGAATGCATACATTTCTTAAATTAAAAATTATATTCAAATATCTTTAGAGAGTCATAAAACATGGCCAGGAAATAGACCAGAAAATTTTACATATCAAGAGTCATAAAATGAGTTATGTTAGATATCCCTTTGAACTAATATAATATCGATTAAAGTTATGGTAGAAATGTACAAATAGAGTTAAAGTTTGTTTTTGTATTTGGGTGACATTATTTAATAAACCTTTTTAAAAATTATATATTTAGTATATTAAATTTTTCACTATTTAAGATAGCAGTTAATCAAATTATACTTTTTTTAGGGAAAACAGTAGGTAGATTTTGGAATTTTTACAGTCTGTCTTGGTTATCTAGTGCTGCTATAACAGAAATACCACAAGTGGATGACTTTAACAAAGAGAAGTTTATTTCCTCACAGTAAAGTAGGCTAAAAGTCCGAATTCAGGGCAGCAGCTCTAGGGGAAGCCTTTCTCTGTCGATCTTCTCATCAATCTTCCTCTGGTTGAAGAGTTTCTCTGCACAGGGACTCCGGGTCCAAAGGACACGCTCTGCTCCCGGCACTGTTTTCTTGGTGGTATGAGGTCCCCGTGTCTCTCTGCTGGCTTTTCTCTTTTATATCTCAAAAGAGATTGGCTTAAGACATTCTCTAATCTTCTAGACCTCATCCACTCATCCATCTTATTACATCATAGTGATAGGATTTACAACACATAGGCAAATCACATCACAATACTGGGAATCGTGACCTAGCCAAGTTGATAGATATTTTTTGGGGACACAATTCAATCCATGATGAAGTCCTTTTTGTATGTTACTAAGAAACATAAAAATAAATGATTTAGTCAAAAGTAGATGTTAGGCCATGAAAGGGCAGACAAAGAGACAAGGAGGGTTCCATGTTAAAAAGCAAAAATCTGTCAAATTTCTGCTCTCAGCAAATAACAACACATTTTTATTTCCAACATACATTTCTTGACATCCTTCCTACTCTTTCCAGTGCAAGCACATACATTTGCACACACAAACATATACACAAGTGCTAATACGTTTGTTGAAAGACAGTCCTTCTAAAGCTGCTGCCCCACTTACTATGATTTGTTAGAAACGTTCTATGCCCTAGTGATGCCTATTAATGTCATAGGCCACCAAAGAACACCAAAGGCATCTATTTTAGTAGTAATTTATGTTACTTTCACTCATGAACAGCCAATTTAGTTCACATGTTGTTTGTAATAAAGTCAAATTGAGAGAAAGGCAGTCATATACTATGCGCACATTATACATATATGTTTGCTATCTTATTGTTAGTCTTAGTTCTGTGATATTTTTTATGTCTCGACACAAATAACGTAGCAAAGGTATATATCCATGTCCAAAGAGGAGCGTTTTATTCAGCAAGCAATATCTTAAAAACATTTGATGTATTTTACAAATGAGTTCTTGTAGAAAATAAGATTTCATTAGTTAGGAAGAAAAATTGGTAAAATTGCACTACTCTAATACCATTTTAGCAATGGTTGTATGAGTAATGCATTATTTGTTTTACAGGAAGTGCTACAAAAATATAGATGTAAAAAGCATAGTCATTTATTATTTTTCCCTTTAGCAAGGAAGACTAAGTTTATCTCTCAACATATTTCAATCATTTAGCATTTTTAGTTAATTTATTTACCTAGCACATTTCAACTCAAAAGCAACATCTGTTTCCTTTCTTACTCTGTTATGATGTTGAGAGATGAAACTAATTACTTAATATAGGGCTAGCTACAGGTATTTTCTGTATAACATATAAAGTATAAAATTTACTTAAAACTTGGACTACATAAAGAAAATTAAGAGAAAAAGTTCAAAGTGGATACATACATAATTTATGTATATATCCATATAGTATGCAAAAAGAGTATCCTGTACTAAGATTTCTGCAGTCATCAATGGAATAGAGGAAAAACAAAGGATAGACAATTGATTTAGCACTCTGTATTCTCCGACACAGAGCAATAACATAAGAACTAAACACAATCTATTATGTGTATGTGTATATTTATGTGTGTGTATGTGTGTGTAACACTGCTAAAGAAAGTATAACATTTATTCATTCAACAAATATGTATAGGATGTCTATTCTATGCCAGGCAATGTTCTAAAAAAAACAGACAAAAGTATCTACCATCCTAGCTTTCACCTTTTAGTTGAGGTTAACGGATGAAACAGTTTATTAAAGGGTAATAAGTTCTTAGGAAGAAAATAAAACAGAGAAGGAAAAGAGAGAGTACAGGTAGAAGCTAAGGTGAGAGGGGATATTGCATTGCTGTGGATGGAATTTCAAAAAGACTTTAAAAAGTGCAGAATTCAACACAAGGTTCTGACATAAAGGAATTCTCTTGTTCCTGATATCCACAAGGCTTCCTCTTTCATCTCTTTGAGATACTTGCACAAATGTCACATTCTTGGTATTCTTTTAAGATTTCTGCCTTCCTTCCAATCTTTGTTCACATTTTACCTTTTCAGTGTGGTCCTCCTGGATTCCCTTATTTAAAATTGCTATTCTCACCCCAGTCTTGAAAGGTTAGTGGTCTGAATCCATCTAGTGGTTCCACAGGAGAAAGACCAGACAATCTGCTCTCATTAAGATTCCAGCTAGAAAATCCTCTGGGGGCAGTTCTCTGTCATATAGGGTCGCTATGAGTTGAAATCCACTCCACGGAACCCAACAACAATAATACCCCTTCCGTTAACCCCACCGTTTCCATCCTTTTTTTAAATTTATTTTTCCCCATGATATCACCACCCGACCACTATATATTTTACTTACTATTTAGTTTGGTTTTTGTAATTGTAATTCTAATTGTAATGTAGTTCCTTGAAGACATTTTTTTTTTTTTTTGGTTTGGTTTTATTTTTCTGTTTGTTCACTGCTATAGCACTAGCCTTTGAATAATGTTTCGATTTAAAAGGTACTCAACAAATATTTATTGAGTAAATAATTAAGCAAGTAAGAGACCTAGCTATCATCGACACATCCACTCTTTTCACTTCTTATACTCAATCAATTAGTACATCTTGTTGATTTTTCCTCCTAAGTATTTATTTAATATGCACATGTGCTTCCTTAACAGAAATATCATAAGTGGGTTGTTTTCAAGAACAAAATGTATTTTTTCAGTTAGGAGGCTAGAAGTCCAAATTCTGGGTGTGTCTCTAAGGGGACGTTGTTTCTTGTCTATTTCAGAATCTGGTGGCTATCAGCAATCTTTGGTATTTCTGGGCTTGTAGATGCATCTGTCTTGTTGTCTGTCTTCCTCTTCCCCTATATGTGTCTATTTTGATTTTTATGTAACTCAGAGGTATAATACTATTAACATAAAAAAAGAAAAATCCTATTTCCAAAAAGAGTCATATTTATAGGTATGGGGGTTAGGATTTCAACACATATTTATGGGAGAGGGCACAATTAAATCCATACCACACACTTTTCTCCATTTCTATGGCATCAAGACACTATCATCTCTTCTCTCAACTACTACATATCGTACTCTTGTCAGTCTCTACCTTTGACCTTTTCAAATCCATTCTCTTCATTTTGGCCAGAAGGAACATGCTAAAATTGAGTATTTGATTAAGTCATTTCCATTTTTAAAATTCCTCAACGGAGTACTAAATTTATTAAAAAATATATCCCACAATGTTCTACATTCTACCTTGGTGAGTAGCGTCTGGGTTTTAAAAGCCTGTGAGCAGCCATCTAAGAAACTCCACTGGTCTCACCCCTTCAGGAGCAAGGGAGAATGAAGAGAACAGGATACAAGGAAAACATTAGTCCAAAGGACTAAAGGACCACAGCTACCAAGGCCTCTACCAGACTGAGTCCAGTACACCTAGACGGTGCCCAGCGACCACCACTGACTGCTCTGACCAGGATCACAACAGAGGGTCCTGGACAGAGCTGGAGAAGGATGGAGAACAAAATTTTAACTCGCAAAAAAAAGACCAGATTTACTGGCTTGACAGAGACTGGAGAAAACTCGAGATTATGGCCCCCAGCACTCTTTTAGCTCAGTGGTGAAGTCACTCCCAAGGTTCACCATTCAACCAGGGATTGGACAGCCCCATAAAACAAAATGGGACCTATGAGGCGCAGCAGTTCAAGGACAAGGACTAGAAGGCAGGAGGGGACAGGAAAGCTGGTAATAGGGAACCTAAGGTTGAGTAAGGACAGTGTTGACAAGTAGTGGGGTTCTTAACCATAGGGCAATATGTGTACTAACTGTTTAATGGGAAACTATTTTATCCTGTAAACCTTCATCTAAAGTGTGAATAGCAGCACAACTGGAAGAACGTAATCGACATCACTGAATTGTACATGTAGAAATTTTTGAAATGGTGTATTTTTGGCTATGTATATTTTACCAAAAAAAAAAAAAAAAAAGGTCCTCCAAGGCCGAGAAGGGAGTGTGTTAACATGTGGTGGGGTAGTTAGCCAATGTCATAAAACAATATGTGTACTGACTGTTTAATGAGAAAATATTTGTTCTGTAAACCTTCACGTAAAGTACAATAAATAAAAGAAAATAAAATATATTCCAAATCCAGCATCATCTGGCCACGTCAACATCTCCAGCCTCATCTTTTGTATTTCCCATTCTTTCTTGATTGTGTGTCATCCTGCCCTTCTTTCAGTTGATCACACTCACAGTGCTTTTTGTTTTCTCTGGAGTTTTGCACACACCAAACCCATTCCTGTTCTATGCCCATATCCAGTTCATCATCCCTCTGATTTCCAGTCAATTGCACTTCCTCAAATAAGCTTTCTATAACCCCTACAACTTTAGTCTGTAATATTACACAGATACCTAAAATTTTTCATAGCACTTATCTCAATTTTTAAATATCTATTTGAAGAATTGTTTTATTAATTTCTGTCTTTTTCTGTTTTATTAATTTCTGTCTAAGATTTTATACTTACTCTAGGAGAATGAGCATCATTTTTGCTGTTTATTATTGTGTCCCTGGCAACTTGCACATAATATATGCTCAAATGTTAAAAAAAAAAAAAAATGGAGACGTTGACCCCTCCCAAATATACAGAGTGATAATATAAGGGAAATATGACTTACCTGAGAACGACAAACTTGGGAACGAATAGCCAGTGAGTCAGTATATTTAGATGCTAGTTCATGGTGTTAATTTTCACAGGCTAGCTGAATAAAACTCAAATACTAAGATTATTTGAAATGAACCAGTAAGTAAAAGTTTGTGAAACCTTATGTAAGTTTAAAAACAAAGAATATATAAACTCAATTGAGGACCTATGTGTTTTTTTTTTTCATTACATTTGACATTTTTTAAACTGAGTTTTGTTACAATCCATTAGCCTAGCGCTGCCTGGTGGTATGATGAGATTGCACTGAGATGCATAACTTAACGTTTGTAGCATGAGCAACTGAAATTACAAGGTTGTACAGATAGTGTGTTACAGAGATTGTTTCAGTTTGGCCTTGATGCTGAGTATGTGAGCAGGTAGCTTGTTGTGATGGAGTGCGATGAAATTGGTGTCCAATCATCGCAGAAAGTTGTAATGATGTATGAAATGAAAAATCCCTACCCGCTCAGTGCAAAAATAATATAAACCCTGCTTTGCAATCACTGCTATGATATTTGCTCTAAAATATCATTTAACTGCAGAGAATGAAAAGTCTATGGCAGAGCCAAATCTACAGTTTATCAGAGAAAATGGGAGATAAGAATTGTTGGGGGATTTGAGAAAATGAAGAACTAGGTTATGCTTCTTATTCTCTAGATTTAATTAAACATCCTGCTATTATAAGAAAAAAATTTTTTTTCTACCACAGTTTTACTCTACTTATACAAATATAGTGGAAACCCTGATGGTGTAGTGGTTAAGAGCAATGGCTGCTAACCAAAAGGTCAGCTGTTCAAATCCACCAGGCCCTCCTTGGAAACCCTATGGGGCACTTCTACCCCGTCCCTTAGGGTTGCTATGAGTCAGAATCGACTTGATGGCAAAGGGTTTTGTTTGGTTTTTTTATACAAATATAAATTCCAGTATGCTTAATACAACCCACACGTACATGCACACATACACACCCATCATAGAAAACAAACTATTCAGGAAAAATACTTTCAATACATGTATGTTAAAACATCAATTCCATTTCCTTTTATAATTCTTAAAATATTTTGAACAACTTTTATGTGTTATTTCCTTTTTAATGTTCTAGGTCAACTTATACTAAGAGGGGTCATTTATTCCTTAACTGACTCATTAAACAACTATTTATTGAAAATCTACTATGTGTCATTCACAGTACTCAGAAATGGCTATATAGAATAAACAAAACTTCAAACACCTCTGCTTTACTGGAATTTATATTCTAAGTCATAAAATACAGAAAATGAAGGACGTATGTAACATGTTTGCAGAAAGTGCTATGGAGAGGAATAAAAACTTTAAAGACTAGGGTAAAGGTTTCTATTACGTAAAATTGGTCAAGGAAGTCCTCACTGAGTAGTCTATTAAAAAAAAAAAGTCTTGAAGGAAGCAAAGGAGCAAGTCATTCCACTATTTCAGGTCAGAGCATTTCAAACATAGGGAAAAATAAGAAATGTAGGCAGGAATGTGCCTGGAATATTTGAGAAACACCTATAAGATCTATGTGGATATGAGTGAGAGAAAAATTAGAAGAGGAAGTCAGAGAATTAAAGGGAGGAGAATGCTCATTGGAGAATTGTAAACTACTGTAAGCTCCTTGCTTTGTTCTGAGTAAATAGGGACCATCGGACAGATTACAGCTAGGGAGTAACATGGTCAGTGTCTTAGGCTGGATTCTCTCTATATATATATATGTATATATATAGAGAGAGACAGAGAGACAGAGACAGAGAGAGATTTATCTCAAGGAAGTGGCTCACAAGGATGTAGAGGCTGGCAAGTCTCAAGTCCGTTGGTAAGGTGTCAGTCAGGCTAGATGCTTCACCTGGCTCATGTAGCTGTGGGGAATGAAAAACACAAGATCTGCAGGTCCAGCCAAGATAACACACAACATTAACCATCACAGTCACTAATATTTGAAGAGGATAACTCTGGCTGATTTCTGAAAGGATGAAGATCCACAAGCGATGGAATGATAGCTTGCATCAGGACGGTGGCAATAAAAATTGAGAGGTTGGAAAGCTTAAAATGAAATACTAATGGAAACAAACCTAAAGCTACTACAAATGATAGCATAGCCACAGTGAATAAGGAAGCTTTAGTTTACTCTATAAAAAAAAGGAAAAAGAAAAGAAAAAAAGGACTAAACCACATAACTTTTAAACATAGAATTTGTATAACATTGTCAAATTAGTGATAAAAAGAACATAAACAAATATGAAACTCTAACAAAACTTTTGCTGTTGAGATGATTCCAGCTCATGTAGTGACCTTACAGGACAGAATAGAACTGCCCTTTTGAGTTTCCAAGGTTGTAAAACTTTCCTGAAGTAGACTGCAACAACTTTCTCCTGCTGAGTAGCTGCTGGGTTAGAACTGCTAAATATTTCAGTAAATGTAGTAACATGAAGCTCTAGTTACTTGAATTAGCAAGTTGGTTTTTTGCAGTGGTCTGAATTAGGGATTCTGAATCCACCTTATGAATTAAACAAAAACACTGAGGATAATATAATAGAAGCCAGCTTCTCATTTTTGGAGAAGGGTGTTATAAATAACAAAATTTGAGGTCTTGAGGGGTTCTGGCAAAATGGCGCTCTAAGCAGAAGCACCACACCGTCCCTCCACAGCAAAGATATGAAAAATTAAGCCTAACAGAGAATACAAAAATCCTGAAACCCTAAAACATCAAATGAAGAGATAAAGAACTCAGCCAAGCACCAAATGCAGTGAGAAAACTGACAGAGAATGGAGAGCAAGGAGAGATTCATGCAGAGGTCCCCTACCAGCTAATGCAGTGCAGATCCACCATCTTGGACTCCGATCAGAGACCAGCAAACAGGGGGTACGAGAAAACAGCCTCACGGAGCATCCAGGGGGAGACAATACAACCGGTAATTTGTGATATACCCTTTCCCATCCCCCACCCTTCTTCACCCTGACTCGGCCTCCTCTGCTTCCTGTGGCCACAATCACTTGACCGGGAAACACTGGCTGCTTGGATTCCACACACTCGAAAGGACTGGCTTTTTGAGTGCCATTCATTGGCTGCTGGTGTTGCTTTTTTCTGCTTCTTTTGATTTCTTCTGTACCTCTAACCACCTCCCCCTCCTTTCGCTCAAATACCTGGCTCCATGCGCCATCTTTGCTTTTTCCTGAGGGGCTGTGGAGCTCCATTCGAGTGTGGAGCTGCTTCCAGGTCTGGGCTTCCATGCTGGTGGGATCCCGGAGCTTTTGTTCATTTGTTTGTTTTGAATAATTTGTTTGTTTTCTTTTCCTTTTCTTGACTTGGGAGCACTTTCTGGCCAGGTGGTCCTGCGTGGCAGGGGGACTTCCCCCTCGGCTTCCACAGATGTGCAGAGGGATCCCTGAGGACATTTCTTTTTTTGTTGTTTTTTTTTTTTTTTCTGTTTTTTTGGGGGCCTTTCTTGTTCTTTTTTTTTTTTTTTAATTTGTTTTGTTTGTTTTCCCATTTTGCCTTTCTTCGTTGCTTAGTTTCTCGTCTCTCTATATCCTCCTTCTCTTAATGTTCCCTGAATACGTGGCGTTGTATACCTCTACACCTTCTAGCCAGGCTGTACTGCAACACCTGAGAGTGACTTCCCCAGACCTCATAGCTGCACCGGTGGGATTCCTGGGACCTTTGTGGTTCTTTAACCTTTCTGATTTTTCTTTATTCATACTTTTCTTTTCTTCCTCTTCCCATTTCTATTTTTCTCCATTTCATAGTCTCTCATCTCTCCACTCCAACGGCAAGCTCCCCTAGCATTCTTTTTTGTATGTTTCTATGTTTTTGGCTCCTGTTCCTCTCTCCTGTCTCCCATATCTACCTTAGCTCCACACATAACAATCTCCCCACTGCATCCTACCTACCTGCACCATACACTTGACATCTCACCACCAAACAGCACAGACACGGCCTACTGGAATATTCCCTGCACTGATTACTGACCCACTCTACTGGCTGTAGTAAGTGCAACAAACAACCCATCCCAGTAACTCCTCTTCAGCTAGACCTACCCTGACATATCATATCTGAGTGACTAACCCTGCCCTTTGGAGAAGGAGGTGAAAAGTATTGTGCCCATAGATGAGCAAACAACAAAGAACACACAGTCTGCCTGCTCAGACATAAGCTAATTTAAAAACAAAAAAAGGATGAAACAAAGAAATCTACAATAAAAAAACGAGAAAAATAACTACCGAATGCCCCAAAGACAGCAGACAATATCAAAACATTTACCAAAACAGGACAGGATGGTTCCAGTAGGCATCTAAAATAAAACAACAGATGTATCTGCAGTGGAAGAGAATGCACTAGAACTACCTGATAGGGAATTCAAATCTCTAATACTCACAATTCTCCAAGAACTGAAGCAAAAAGCTGACAAACATGAGGAAAAAAAAGACAAATTCATGGAAAATACAGACAAAAAATTGGAAGAATTCTGGAAAATAACACAGGAACAGAATGCCAAAATAAATACACAACTAGAAATTATACAAAGACAACAATTGGAAATCCAAAAGACAAACAAGATTTCAGAAATGGACGGTGTCATAGAAGGGCTGAGAAGCTGATCTGAAACAGTGGAAGACAGGATCAGTGGAACTGAAGACAAACACTTGGATACAACTCTACTTGAGGAAAACTCAGAAAAAAGAACAAAGAAAATTGAAGAGACCCTGAGAGCTACGTGGGATACAATCAAAAGCAAAAATTTGCAAGTGATTGGAATTCCAGAACAGGAGGGGAAAACAGAAAACACAGAGAGGATCATTGAAGAACTGCTGACAGAAAACTTCCGCAATATCATGAAAAATGAAACGCTGGCCATTCAAGAAGCTCAACAAACCCCATATAGGAGAGACCCCAAAAGAAAAGAAGGCATATCATAATCACACTCACCAAAACCAAAGACAAACAAAGAATCCTGAGAGCAGCTAATGAAAACCAAGAAGTCACATACAGAGGAGAAACAATAGGACTAAGCTCAGATTATTCGATAGAAACCATGCAGGCAAGAAGGCAATGGGATGACATATATAAAATCTTGAAAGAAAAAAAACTGTCAGCCAAGAATAATATATCCTCCAAAACTCGTTCAAATTTGATGGTGAAATTAGGTCATTTCCAGATAAACAGAAATTAAGGGAATATGCAAAAGTCAAACCAAACTTATAAGAATTATTAAAGGGAGTTCTTCGATCTGAGGACAAACAGCTTCACCTCACAGGCAGAACCTAGGATGCAGGCTCGTACGAGCTAGATACCAATCTAGAAAATGAACTCTCGAGGACTATCCAAAACCAAAAGAAATACAACAGGGAATCAGAGCAGTTAATCAGTAAATGACAGCAACACCAAAACAATAAAAGAGGGAAAAAATGGCATAGGTATAGAACCTTCTAATGGAGAACAAGGCAAGGCGATACCAAGTAATGGTAGACTGCTTCAAACTTAGAAAGATAAGGGTAAAATTCATGGTAACCACAATGAAAGTTAACAAACATACTCATAAAAAAAAGAGGAAAAACAAAGTATCAGCAAAAACAAAACTTACAAAATAAAAAGAAATGAAAAAAAAATTCCACAAACAAAAGTAACTCAGCAAAAGAGAGTAAGAAGAACAAAGAAAACGTCAGCACCACAAAAAAAAAGCACTGCCAAATGACAGCAACAAACTCACATCTATCAATAATTACACTGACTGTAAAAGGACTCAATGCACCCATAAAGAAACGGAGAGTGACAGAATGGATAAGAAAACAGGATCCATCAATATGCTGTCTACAAGAGACACACCTTAGAAACAAAGATGTGAATGTATTAAAAGTCAAAAGCTGGAAAAAAATATATCAAGCTAACAACTACCAAAAAAGAGCAGGAGTGGCAAGTCTAATCTCAGATAAAATAGACTTTAAAACAAAATCTACCATAAAAGAAAAGAAGAACACTATCTAATGATTAAGGGGACGCTCCATCATGAAGACATAACAATAATAAACATCTATGCACACTATGACAGGGCTCCAAAATACATAAATATTAACAACACTGAAAAGAGAAATTGACAGTTCCACAATAATAGTAGGAGACTTCAACACATCACTCTCAATAAAGAAAAGAACAACTAAGAAAAACTCAGCAAAGATACAGAAGACCTAAAGGGCACAATCAGACAACTTGACCTCATAGACATTTATAGAACACTCCATCCAACTACTGCAAAGTACACATTCTTTTCCAATGCACATGGAACGTTCTCCAGGATAGACCACATCTTAGGCCACAGAGCAATCTTCAACACGATCCAAAACGTTGAGATAATTCAAAGTATCTTCTCTGACCACAATGACATCAAGGTAGAAATTAACAATAGAAAGAGCAAGGAAAAATATCAACTACATGGAAACTGAATAATACCCTGCTTACACATCACTGGGTAACAGAAGAAATCAGAGATGGAATCAAAAAATTCCTAGAATCAAATGAGAATGAAAACACGTCATACGGAAACCCTTGGGACAAAGCAAAGGCTGTCTGCAGAGGACAATTTATACCAATAGATGCACATATCAAAAAAGAAGAAAGGGACAAAATCTAAACATTAACTACAGAACTCAAACAAATAGAAAGAGAACAGCCAAAAAGGCCCACAACCACCGGAAGAAAGGAAATAGTAAAGATGAGAGCAGAAATAAATGAAATAGAGAACAGAAAAACAATAGAGAGAATCAACAAAACCGAAAGTTAGTTCTTTGAAAGAATCAACAAAATCGACAAACCACAGGCCAGACTGACAAAATAAAAACAGGAGAGGACACAAATAACCCAAATAAGAAATGAAATGGGGGACATTACAACAGACCCAAATGAAATAAAAAGGATTATAACAGAATAGTATGAAAAACTATACTCCAACAAATTTGATAACCTAGAGGAAATGGATAAATTTCTAGAAACACATGGCCTACCCAAACTACAACAAAGTGATGTTGAAAATCCAAACAGACCCATAACAAGGGAAGAGATTGAAAAGGTAATAAAAAAACTCCCAACCAGAAATTTCTACAAAACTTTTATAGAAGAGCTTGTACCAGTACTACTCAAGCTATTTCAGAGTGTAGAAGAGGAAGCAACACTTCTAAATTCATTCTATGAAGCCAGCATAACACTGATACCAAAAACAGGCAAAGACATCACAATAAAAGAAAATTACAGACCAACATCTCTCATGAATATAGATGCAAAAATTCTTAACAAAATTCTAGCCAATAGAACTCAGCATCATATCAAAAAAAATAATACACCACAACCAAGTAGGATTCATAAGAGGCATGCAAGGATGGTTCAACATTAGAAAATCAATCAACTTAATCCACCACATAAATAAAAAGAAAGAAAAGATACAAATGATCATCTCAATTGACACAGAAAAGTCATTTGACAAAGTCCAACACCCATTCCTGATAAAAACTCTCAATACAATAGATATAGAAGGCAAATTTCTCAACATAAAGGACATCTATGCAAAACCAATGGCCAACATCATTCTTAATGGAGAAAGGCTGAAAACATTCACCTTGAAAACAGGAACAAGACAAGGATGCCCTTTATCACCACTCCTATTTAACATTGTGCTGGGAGTTCTAGCTAGAGCAATAAGGCAACAAAAAGCAATAAAGGGCATCCAAATTGGTAATGAAGAAGTTAAAGTGTCCCTGTTTGCAGATGATATGATACTATACATAGAAACCCTAAATACTCCACGAGAAATTTACTGGAACTAATAGAAAGATTCAGCAGAGTAGCAGGATACAAGATAAACATTCAAAAATCAGTTGGATTCCTATACACCAGTAAAGAGAACGATGAAAAGGAGATCAGGAAATCAATACCATTTTCAATAGTCCTTAAAAAGATAAAATACTTAGGAATAAATCTGACCAGGAATATAAAAGACCTATACAAAGAAAACTACAAAACACTACTGCATGAAACCCAAAGGGATCTATGTAAATGGAAAAACATACCATACTCATGGATAGGCAGACTCAACATTGTGAAAATGACAATTCTACCCAAAGCAATTTACAAATGCAGCACAATCCCAATCCAAATACTGACAACATTCTTCAAAGAGATGGAAAACGAATCATTAACTTTGTATGGAAAGGGAAGAAACCCCGAAGAAGTAAAGCACTACTGAAGAAGAAGAATAAAGTTGGAGGACTCACACTACCTGACTTCAGAACCTGCTATACAGCTTCAGTATTCAAACAGCCTGGTATTGGTACAACGACAGCTACATTGACCAACGGAACAGAATTGAGAACCCAGATGTAAATCCATCCACCTACGGTCACCTGATCTTCGACAAGGGCCCAAAGTCCATCAAATGGGGAAAAGACCATCTTTTTAACAAATGGTGCTGGCAAAACTGGATATCCATTTGCAAAAAAATGAAACAGGACCCATACCTCACACCATATACAAAAACTACTTCAAAATGGATCAAAGACCTGAATATAAAGCCTAAAACTATAAAGTTCATAGAAGAAAAAATAGGACCAACACTTCAGGCCTTAATACATGGCATTAGCAGGATACAAACCATAACCATCAACACACAAAGCCCAATATATAAGCTAGATAACTGGGATCTTCTAAAAATCAAACACCTATGCTCTTCAAAATACTTCACCAAAAGAGTAAAAAGAGAACCTACAGACTGGGAAAAAATTTTTAGACAGTATAACTCAGACAAAGGTGTGATCTCCGTAATCTACAAGAAAATCCAACACCTCTACATCAAAAAGACAAATAATCCTTTTAAATAATAGGGAAAGGAAATGAACAAACACTGCACCAAAGAAGACATTCAAATGGTGAACAGACACATGAGGAAATGTTCCCGATCACTAGCCATTAGAGAAATGGAAATTAAAACCACAATGAGATACCATCTAACCCTGGCATTACTGGCACGAATCAAAACACTAGAAATAACAACTGTTGAAGGGGCTGCGGGGAGATCGGAACTCTTATGCACTGCTGGTGGGAATGCAAAATGATACAACCATTTTGGAAAATGATATGGTGCTTCCTTAGAAAGCTAGAAATAGACATACCATTCGATCCAGCAATTCCACTGCTAGGAATATATCCTAAAGAAATAAGAGTCGTCACTCGAATAGACATATGCACACTATGTTCATGGCAGCATTGTTCACAATAGCAAAACGATGGAAACAACCTAGATGCCCATCAACAGATGAATAGATAAAGAAACGAAGGTACATACACACAATTGGAGTACTACACAACGAGAAAGAACAACAATGAATCTGTGAACCATCTCATAACATCGATGAAACTGGAGGACATTAGGCTGAGTGAAATAAGTCAATCACAGAAGGACAAATATTGTATGAGACCTCTATTGTAAAAACCCATGAAACAGTTCACATACAAAAAGTAACAATCTTTGTTGGTTACCAGGGATGGGAGGGGTGGGGGGGAAATACTAAATAGGCAATAAATAAGTGGTACCTTTGGTGAAGGGTGAGACAGTGCACAATACTGGGGAAACTAGCACAACTTGTACAAGGAAAGGTCATGGAAGCCCCATAGACACATCCAAACTCCCTTAAGGACTGAATTGCTGGGCGGAGGGCTGTGGGGACCATGGTCTCAGGGAACGTCTAGCTCAATTGGCATGACACAGCTTATAAATACAATGCTCTATATTCTACCTTGGTGAGTAGTGTCTGGGGTCTTTAAAGCCTGTGAGGGGCCATCTAAGATACTCTATTGGTCTCATCCCTTCAGGAACAAGGGAGAATGAAGAGAACAGGATACAAGGAAAAGATTAGTCCAAAGGACTAATTGTCCACAGCTACCAAGGCCTCCACTGGATTGAGTCCAGTAGAGCTAGATGGTGCCTGGCTACCACCACTGACTGCTCTGACCAGGATCACAACAGAGGGTTCTGGACAGAGCTGGAGAAGGATGTAGAAAATAATTCTAACTCACAAAAAACAGGCCAGATTTGCGGGCCTAAAGGAGACTGGAGAAACCCCAAGGGTATGGCCCCCAGACACCCTTTCAGCTCAGTGGTGAAGTTACCTCTGAGGTTCACCATTCAGCCGGGGAGTGGAAAGCCCCGTAAAAACGAATGAAACTAAGGAGGTACAGGAGTCCAGTGACAAGGGCCAGAAAGCAGAAGGGGACAAGGAAGCTGGTGATAGGGAACACAAGGTTGAGTAAAGATATTGTTGATGTGTTGTGAGATTGTTAACCATTGTCATAGGGTAACATTTGTAGTAACTGTTAAATGAGAAACTATTTTGTTTTGTAAGCCTTCATCTCAAGTGAGTATAGCAGCACAATTGGAAGAGCGTAGTCAATGTCACTGAACTGTGCATGTAGAAATTTTTGAAATGGTGTATCTTTGGCTATGTGTATTTTCACCAAAATAAACAAGGTTGAGAAGTTAGCGAGTTGACATTTTGTGAGGTTGTTAACCAATGTCATATAACAATATGTGTACTACTGTTTCATGAAAAACTATTTGTTCTGTAAGCCTTCACCTGAAGGACAATAAAAAAAAAGAATGTGAGGAGGTCTAGAATTAACTTTATGATATTGGATTGGAATTGGATATATCAGCATAGTACATAAATAATAGATATAGAAATACAGAGAGAGAAATATCCACCAACGTCTGTCAGTTTGTCCTAGTGTGGTGGCTTCCCTGTTGCTGTGATACTGGAAGCTATGTCACTAGTATTTCAAATACCAGCAGGGTCACCCATGGTGGACAGGTTTCAGTGGAGCTTCCAGACTAAGACAGACTAGGAAGAGGGATCTGACAGTCTACATCTGAAAAAATTGGCCAGTGAAGAACTTATGAATATCAACGGAATGTTGTTTGATATAGTGCTGAAAGATAAGCCCCTCAGGATGGAAGTCAATGCAAATTTAGATTAAGAAAAGAAAAGAGAAAAATGTTAGTTTATGCTTTAAATAGTTATCATCTCATTTAATACTTAAGCTACTTTTAATCTAGACATTATTATTAGCTTCTTACAGATGAGAAAATAAAGGACTAGAGAGGTCATGAAAATTACCCAAGGTCACACATTTAACAAGTGCTGGAATCAGGGCCAGAACCCTGTTCTCCATAACATCAAAGTCTGTACCCTTAATTGCCATGCTATGATTCAGACTATGTGTTTTGTTTTGTTCTCTGACACCTGGGAAGTACACACGAAATGTCTTCCTCTCTCCACTTTATGTTGAAGAATGTTCAAATTGAAGAATGCCTTCTAGTACATTATCTTTGAGTTGATCTATTAAAGTTTTCAGAACTCTGCTAATTCTCAGTGAATTTTAGATTTAATTCTTTTGATTAAATAATAAAACCATTTGTTGGGGCTACAATTTGTTATTCTTTGGAAGAAACAGCCAGATGACATTTATACTGTTAAATGATTTTGTCTCCCTGCCTAAAATAATTATATGCACATGTAGAGAAAGAAACCAGCAGACAGGTCAGAAGATAGGAGGTTGTCTTTAGACAAAGAAAAAAAAAATGAAAACATTGTCAAAGGTAAATTTTACCAAACATGAATCAATAGGTGGTATGTTCATTAACGGCAATTTTTTAAACCAAGAATTATTGGTGAGATTGTGTTCATTTAAAAAGAGAAACAGCTGACCTAGGGCAGCCAAGGGTTAAGTAAGAATAAGCATGCTGGAGGTATACTGTTAGATTGAAAGAATATGTGTACATAATATTTCACGATTTTATAAAAGCATTTTGCAAAAAATTATCATATTATAATATACAGGAAATAGAATGGATTGTATACATTACAGTTTAGCTTCTGATGAAAGAATCAACTGAACTCTCTTTAGAGGCTCTCACATCACCTGGCTTTGGATAGAATCGTTTCAAAATACAAATGAAACATATAATTCTAAGAGAAACAGTGAGCCAATCTGTCAAATAAACTGAACCAAATAATTCAGTGTTTAATAAAATTTGTGTTGAATTAAAGAATCAAGAATCAGAATCTGGACTTGTGATATGTAATAACAACAACAGCAATAAAATTTACTTCATTTAGAAAAAAATTAAGACACATTTAAAAAGATAGGGTTGGAGATACTGATTTAATACAGTTTATGTGAAAGAGGCAAAGGGATTCCAGAGAAATACAATATCACATCGTGTTCAGATTGTAAATTTTCTCTGCTCTCTACCCAACTGACATTGCTTTTATAGGTCAATTGTACCCTCCTAAGTGGTTAAAGCATTTGACTACTAACCCAAAGTTCAGAGGTTCAAACCCACCAGCCACTCCTCTAAAGAAAGATGAGGCAGTCTTCTTCGCTAAAGATTACAGCCTTGGAAACCCTATGGGACAGTTCTACTTTGTCCTGTAGGGTAACTATGAGTAAGAATTGACTCGAGGGCAATGAGTTTGGTTTTTGGCTTTAACTATCAAACCAATAGGCTTTTTCTCTTCCCTGTATAGTCCAAGGAAAGTGTAGACCAGGTGGGACATTTTGCATTAAAGGTGAGGAAAAACAGGAGCCATGTTTTTTATTCTTAAAAGGTCATTTCAGGCCACTACGTGGTCATGCAGGTCATGTACATTGTCTCTTATCTATGGGATAGCTGTTGGACACACAGCTCCTCTTGCTCTTGCCAGATCTAGTCTGTCAGCTTTTAGTTTCTGAACTCCTGGACCAGCTGCATGTTTGGCTCCATGGTGAAGGGTGCCATCATTTCCTGTATGTCACTTGGCAAGAATAACAAACCTACATAAATGGTTTAACTAGCTTCCAAATTGTGTGAGGGAAAACCTCTACAGTAAATATATTTGAAAAAATATTATATAACTTTCTTGGTAGTTCTGGTTTTTTTTTATGTTACCTTACTTTTTCTTTTTTTTTTTTTTAAACTATACTCAGTAAAAGTCACAATTCCAGAATGGACAGATCCAAAGAGTGAATATATATGTTCACTCTTCCCCTTATATATACTTTTTGGCTCTGCCCATTCTGCTATGAAGAATATTTATTTGTGTGTTTGTTTTGGTTTGTTTGCTTTTATTTTTTTCCAAGAACTCGGTTTTTATTTATTTATTTTTTAATAACAGCCTCTTTTTAATCCATGGATGCAGCATTCAGTGTTAACATTTTAAGGCTATTAATTATGCTTGTTTTAAATTCTCCTTCCGTTCGTTATATTGTCTCTTTTTTCCTACTATATTGAATTTTCCTAATGGTGAGTTTGGTGCTGTTTATTCATTGTGGTTATTTTGCCTAAATATTTAGTGATTTGCGGCTTTGTGTTTATTTTGTGTTCATTTCCCATTTGTCTAATTGTAACAGAGGATGCTTTTTTCATCTGAAATGTTAATAATAGGAAGAGTGGGACATGCCCAGGACAGTCTATGTGACTGTTCCTTTCGCTTGGTGTTTGCAGTTTCTTCAGGCACTGCCAGTCCTTCATCTCAACGAAGCTTCATCAGTCACTGTTCCAGCCTCTGGATAAATTTCAGCTATTTAATGTTCTTCAAAGGGAGGCAACAGTTGTGTGAGAGTGCGGGCAAAATGAATGGGGGGAACCCAACCAAAAGCCAAACTTGTTGCCATCAAGTTGATTCTGACTGATAGTGGCCCTATAGAACCTAGTTGCCCCAAATTACTTCCCCAGCTTACCACCTTTACGGTGTTCACAGGCCCTTTGCCTGATTCTTTTTCCATAGCCTCCAGGCTCTTTCTGCTTGTCACACAGGCTCCTCTTCATTGTGAGAGTCCTCCTCAATCCTACATCACCTACTTTCTCTAAGTTTCTATAATTTCTGGACCTTTGATAACATTCTTCTTGCTTTTGATAAGGTTGTTTATTTATTCCTTTAAAAAAAAAAACTTTCTGTCTTTCCTTAAGGTAAGTGTTAAATGTCTACTTGGTCTACCACTTTTATACAAATCTCTGTAATAATTTTTATATAAACCACTCTATCTTAAAGTGGATCTTCCTGTAGTCATTTATGTGTGCCTTTTCAGTGCTTCTTGCAGTGCCTGACTATAACAGATGCATAATAAATGCTTGTGGAATTGAATTGGAGGCACCCAGGCAGACCCTGCCTGAACATACAACAGGGACATGACTGGAGGGCTTTCCAGTTTGGGAGAGGAGCTAAGCGGACGATTCCTCAGTGTACCCTCAGTGTTTTGAGTCTATGATTTGAAACACTGTGTATTTATCTGTATTGTTTGCAACTATCAAGGTAACATCCCCTTTCTTGCTCTGTCTCTTTAAAACTCCTTGATGATTTAAAAAAAAAAAAAAAGAGAAGAACATAAATAAAGGAATGCACTCCCAGAACTTTTCATTGTTAATGTTCTACGAATAAATTGAAAATCTGCTACTGTACCCCAAGGGGGTGATTCATTTAGCAGACTAGGAGTTTTGATTAAAAAGGACTGAAATGTCTGACATATGGTCTATTTGTCAGTTATTATGATATTAAAACACAATGATATTAATCATTGTGGTGTCTAAATTAAGACTTCACAGCCTAAATGTCACTTCATTTTGCTTCTTTTGATTTGAGGGTGTTTTATGGGCTTATCATCTGTGGATGTGTATGCATGTGTGTATGAGTGAGTGGCACACATTCTCACTGATCTTGGAAGAAAAATAATGCAGGAAGAAAGCTTTTTGCCACAAGTTGTGTTTCCTAGTTCTCCATGTTTAAGGAGAGATAAGAAAATAAAAAGAATCATAATTTCTGAATTTGATGATCATTCCCAAAATTCAGATGTGATTAAAAATATATTCTAATGGTATTAAGCAGTCAAAAAATTCCAGTTATTAGCATTTAAAATTTAAGGATACTAATATGATTACATAGCCCTGGTGACGCAGCGGTTAAGAGCTATGGATGCTAATCAAAAGGTCAGCAGTTCAAATCCACCAGCTGCTCTTTGGAAACCCTATGAGGTGGTTCTACTCTGTCCTATTGGATCACTATGAGTTGGAATCTACAATTGTGAGAATGGTGCAGGACCAGGCAGTGTTTCATTCTGTTGTACATAGGGTTGCTATGAGTAAGAACCAAATGGACAGCACCTAACAACAACAATATAATTTAAGATTTCTTTTCTTTGAATATTGAGATTGACTCTGCTGAACCCAAGCAGGAAAAAAAAAAGGGGGTTATACCATGCTGTTGATTGAAATATCACCTACACTTTAGAAATAAACAACATAGAAAAAAAGATATGAGCTTTTCAGTGACTATAGCTTTAATTAGTTATTGTAAGCCTGTAAGACTTCAAGTGCTGGTAAATGTTTAAAATAAGTAGCATAATCTAATCTCGAATGTTCAATTGTTGTGTTTATAAAGATGTTTACCATATTTTCACTCTCTCTCCGTATGATTTCCCTACCCATCCCCATCTGGGTAGTTAAGTCAAATGAAAATTTCCTCCACATAGTTTTCTCTCTCAGTCTTTTTGTCTCTGTCTTTCTCTCTACCCTCCCTTCCTCAGGAAAAACCAAGATTCATATTTTTTATTGATTCCTAAGCAACTTTTAAAACATGACCTAAGTAAGAGTGCTTGACTAGATTGTTCTTTCTAAATCTAATTTCTAAGTTATTCTTTAAGGTTTCAAAAGTCTCAGACCTGGGGCAAGACAGGTTACATATGGAAGCATAATGATCCAGTACTTTCCACGCCTTCCCACCCCAATCCATAGATTCAAAGATTATTTTATCGTTTGAGCTAGGGGTTAGCAAGAATACAGTAGGACCCCAGAATAGAAATAAAACCAGTAGAAAAAGAGCACTTACTCAACTCTGAGACCTTCCTCAACTCCTATTGATCCCAAGGCTATAAGCTGAAGTCACTCAAAATCCCTAAATGAAAGATGGGTCTAGGATACTCAAGGAGGTCTTAGTGATATAAAAGGGAAGATACTTAGCTCCTAAAACTTCCAAAGTGGAACTACACAGAATCAACACAATATCCCTCACCAATCCAGGGCAATGATGGATACCTCTCCAATTTCATCCCCAAACAACAAAAGTCATTTTGAGTGTGTGGTAAATAACAACAATTATAATAATATACCACAAAAAGCATTCATTAGAATTAAAAGAATGAACAAATCTGTCTTGGAAAAAGTACAACCAGAGCATTCCTTAGTAACAAGAATGGCAAGAATTTGTCTCATGTACTTTGGACCTGTTATCAGGAGATACCAGTTGGTGGAGAAGGATATCATGCTTGGTAAAATAGAGGGTCAGCAAAAAAGAGAAAGACCCTCGATGAGACGGATTGATAGAGTGGCTACAACAATAGGCTCAAACATAGCATTGATTGTGGGGATGATGCAGGACTGGGCAGTGTTTTGTTCTATTGTTCACAGGGTCTCCATGAGTAGGAACCAACTCAGCTGCACCTAACAACAACAACAACATCCATTAATATCTCATTATACTGTATCAGGCACAATGATAAGTATTTTATATACATTTTGTTATTCAAACTTTACAAAATCCTCTGTGAGGTAAGTAATATCATTGTTTTTATTGCCCTCGTTAAGTAAGTTTTCTAAGATCAGATAACTACTAAGTAGAAGAGGTTGGGCTCCTCTCTCCAAAACCCAGGCTCTGAATGGGTGCTAAACAGGTGGCTGCTAAGTGATTCTACATGTGGATTTCTCCCTGATATTTGTTCAAATTAAACTATTAATGTGGGATTGATCTATGACACAAAAATCATCAAACAAATATCAGGTATCAGGGAACCTGCCTTGGAACAAATTGTCTCACAAACGACTAGCCTGTTTACCCTCCATTCAATTTTTAAGACATACTTTAAAAAATCTTTTTCAGAGAAGAAATGCGTCATGAGGGTAGTGAGAGCTCAGCTTTCAGAATCCTAAAACCTGAGAGAGATTCACATTTATGCCACAAGCTAGTTATATGGGACTTTGGCCCGATACTTTGAGTTTCAGTTTCCTCATATATAAAATGAAGACATACAATAATTGCCTTCTAGGTTGATGAAGAACCAAGTAAGATAGTGAAGGTAAAATGTCTAATATTATGACTGACACAAATTATATAATCAAAAATGGTAGAAATGATACCGGAGATCCCTAATGGATGTATCAGCCATTTCCCTTGCTGTTCCCCTTAAACTCTGGTATAGAAATCTAATTATGATAACCTACCTGCTGCTGTCAAGTCTATTCCCACTCACCGCGACCCCATAGGACAGAGTAGAACCGCCTCATAGTGTTTCCAGGCTGTGAATCTTTACAGAAGCAGACTGCCACATCTTTCTCCTGCGGAGTGGCTGGTAGGTTGGAATTGCTGACCTTTTAGTTAGCAGCCAAACACTTTAACCACTGCACCACCAGGGCTCCTTCTAATTATAATAGCCACCATTTATACATGTTGCCTCTTTTAGTCTTCACAAGGGGTGAACATCATGTTCAATAAGGCAAAAGGTGAGGCTCAGCATTTATGTAATTAAGTTGAAAATTCAGAGACCCTAAAGCCTGTGCTTATAGCCATTATTCTACAAGGCCGGTCCCTGCTTTTTTTTTTTCCTTTTGTTTTTTTTTTTTTTAGTCTGCTCAGATTTCACTTCCTAACGCCTTTGGGACTCACTGACTTTATTCCAGTCCCCCCCAAAAGTGTTCATCAGCGTTCCCAGTACCTCTTGCCTCTATGGCTCTCTCAATAGCTATTGAACTGTTGATGATAGAGAGAGGATTAAAAACTACAAACCTGGACACTGAGCATCCTAAAATCCATTTCAGTTCTTGGCTTCAATTTCAATCTCACTCCTTTCCCTTACAGAAAATAGCAAAGTCTTCAGTGGCTCGAGATAGGCCATTCACCCTTAATTTAGTATGTATTAGATTTACATTTAGTCCTTGCCTCTGGATAACTTAAATGTGGTTATATAGCAGCGCCTGCTTCATTAAGCAGAATTTGCTTGGAACAGGATGTTCCTCCTTTTTTTTCTTTTTTTCCACGTTTCTGTTTTCTTTTTTTGTAACCTATGACAATTCTAAGCAAAGTAAATAAAACTAAGAAGTTAAAAGACACAAAATGTAAGTGGTACTCAGAGACATCCAACATGTTAAGAAACAGATCCAGAGCAAATTAAAAAAAAAAAAAAAACAATTTTGAGATGGTCGAGGGAAAAAGAGAACCAGCTACATCATACACTATTGTCAGATTCTGCACTTGTGGAAGTATATTGCCGTGGTCCAATCTTACTGGGAGAGATACTTTTACTTTTTTCAGGCAAAGCTACAGAGAGTTGACTGAAAGTAAAGCAGACTCATTAGGCTCTTTCGACCTTCGGAGGAAGTGGGTAAAGCATGAAAAGTGGAGAGGTGTAGTCCGTAAAAGATAATCATTTATGTAAGAAGGGAGCACCTTTGACTTGCGAACACCTTGAGGTCATGGACAGAAAGAGGCTGACTGGGTTGCCAAAGTGGGCTTTTGCTTTAACACTATAATAAATGTGTTTAGAGAACTCAGAAAAATATAATCTCTTTCTCTTCTCACCCCAAGGGTCCCTGAGGTTAATTTCCATCATTAATCAAAACTGTATAGTTAAACTAATGTTTCCTTGTGTCTTTTATGCTCTGAGGACCCCAAAGAAAGGTCAGTTACCTTCCTTGTCCTTCTTTCCCCTACTGAGGACCATAGGGTGAGCAGGGATTGCTGGTGGTCTCTTTGCATTTCCTTGCTTGATGGATTAAAACCGTGGGTGAAGCCAAAGTGACAACAGCATTGTAATGACGCAGAAATTTAAATTCTACAAGCATGCTGCCATTTCATGTTTAACGCAGAGAAAGTTTGGCATTCAAAAGGTAGTGTAGGTATAGTGTGATAAGGATCACACTAACAAAAATCAGTTCCTTCTGATACTTAATTCAAATGAGACAAAAAAAATATTTATATCGTTTGTGGGTTTTATGCTTCGGCTTTTTCCTTTTATTGAAATTTATTTTCTTTATTATTATAGTTTTGTCTGCTTGTTTGTTTTGTTTTACTTTCTCTTTGCTAAGAGCAATGTTTCATGGAAAAGGAGCATGGGTAGCCTCAAAATAGGTTAGTGGACATTTGATTAGAGATACATTTAGAATAAAATGAAAGTAAAGTGACTTATTGTGCATGATTAGGCACAAATAGGCAAGTGTGGTCCACAAAATTAAGTGTGAGAGCACTAATGGGAATGGGGGAAGTACGTCACAAATAAGCAGAAAAAAAGAATTGTTCTGGCTGTAAATTGAATTGTGATAATTTGGGTATGTAAAGATAGACGTGGTGTTTATCTGGATAGCACTAATATATGGGTCTAGTCTAAGTCCCTCTTGCCTCTGTGGATAGCAGTAATACTGTTTTGTAACCATGCTTTAGTTCCCCATGGCACAGACATGGAGTGTTGATAGTGCTATTGTTTTCTTTTTCTTTTTTCCCTCATCATATTGCCTCTCATGAAGCATCATTTCTATCCTCTGGGATACTCTGCAGGAAAAGCACAGTAATCTCTGCTCACTATGGCAGCAGGAGACACCTGTGACCATTTTTCTTTCTCATATCTGTTTAAATTAAAATGACTAGGTGGAAAGCCAAGAGCCCTGGTAGTGAAGTGGTAAAGAGCTCAGCTGTTAAATGAAAAGTCAGCAGTTTGAATCCATCAGCTGCTTATTGGAAGCCCCATGGGGCAGTTCTACTCTGTCCTGTAGTGTCACTATAGGAAAGCCTATAGAATTACCAGTATATACTGCCTTACATAATAATACAGCCTTGACCTGATGCTTATAAGCAGTGCTAAAGATCATTATCAGCATTTCTTGAACTTTGTACGTTTTTTATACATTCTCAGTGTAAGACAAAAGACTAAAAGGTAGCGTGTATGTGCCCTCATTCATAAGATGACCATATCTTTCCTTTTCATCACCATTTTGATACCAGCATTCCAATGGTATACATGTCTGCATATTTTTGCAGGATCTCTGGAAGAACTTTTCACTGATTTAGGGGGTAAAAATAGAGAGGAAAGATCAGGCAGGGAGGTAAGTGTCAGAGATAAGTTTAATTCAAAGTCACTTGCAATATTTTCCTCTACTTCCTCAAAATTGACAAAGCTAATCTACTTTGTTATGTTTCCGTTAGATATTAGTTTCATTATAATAATCTTAACAAATAAGAGTTAGTTTATTTTTAGACATTTTTTCATTTTTCCCCAAAAATCATTTTATTTGCACCTGGCTTAAATGCAATAAACAGAATAAATATTCTGGCATTTTGTATGGGAGATTGATTTCTTACATTGAAAACAATATCAGCAAGCAATAAGGGGCTCTGTTCTCTGGCATGCAAGTTAGAAACAGATTCACAAAGCCCAGAGAGATGAGTATTTGTGGAAGTTTTCATGAAAGATGAATATTTCCCTTTACCGTGATGTTCCTAAATAGAAATATATCCTTTCCTGAGTGCCAATACAGCTGTAACACTCTATCTGGGATTCTGACTTTGAGTGGAAATGTACTAGGTACATCAGAGAGCCATCAAATAAACAACTACAGCCCCCATTCTGTTATCTCAAAAGCTTCCTAAGTGACCCTAAAAACCGTCTGAAACCTATATGAATTTTTGCTTGGAGTTCAGTGAATCCAAGTGAGTATGTCTCCATTTGAACCAGGATTCCAAATTCAAAAGGAAGATTTGGAAAGACATAGAGACTTTCTGGGATTTCTTCACAGTTAAGCAGATAATGGTTAAAAGTATTTATCACAACTTAGACATGTGCTTTAAAGGCAAGAAAACTCTCCATAGTTTTTGTATCCATAATAAAACTTATATATACTAGGTGTTCAGCAAATAAGGAAGGATTATATATAGCATATAAGAAATAGTATTAGATCTGATGCAGGAAATTTTTTTCCAAGCCTTGGGAATGTGCATTCAAATTTTTTTCACTACATATTTTATCCTGTTACAATCAAAGCAAGATGGATGAATGAATGGATGGATAGATGGATGGATGGATGAATGGATGCATGGATAGACAGACAGAATGAAAAAAAAAAATCATTGTGTAGCTCCTTCTAACCTAATTAAGAAATTTATCTATACTTAAAAATTGCTTAATTGGCCACACGCTGAAATAATCGCTAGTCCCCAAAGAGACCATATAATGCTTTAACCAACAAAATATCTTTAAGATTTCTTCCTTCCACCCCTTTATCTAGTACTTTCATTCTTCACCCAGAATACACCCCAATTGTTCTTGAATAATGTGGTGGTCTCCTGACTTGCCAGCTAATATTCAGTTTTGAACAAGCTTTCTTAGTGGTCTTAGATTACTTCTTAACAGTTCTCTGTTTGAAATTTTACCCTTTATGTTCTTTATCCTGTATGCCCTTTTCTTTTTGCTTCTGCTGGGACAAGAGAATTAGTTTCTTTCCTCTCTTTAGCTTACACACACTCACATTGAGTCACGGACACCAGTTCTAACGAAATTTTAAGACCAGTCTTTCTTTAAACTGGGCAACTGTTCTATAATACTCTCTATATATTTCACTTGTCTTTTACCACCAGCTGTCCTGTAGTCTTGAATATTGTTCATAGGGAATGGATTTTGGTCAATCTCCATAAATAATTATACAAGTCTTCCTCAAGGACTAGCAAGTCATGGAACCTGCAAGTCCTCTGCCCTGCTTTGTGCAAATAGATTGTCACTACAATCTTTGATTAAGGCGATTGAATGGTTGCCTTGATATCTTGAATAAAACAAACAAATAAAAAACCTTCAGTTAAAGTGTCTTCACTCCTTTATAGTCTTTGTTTGTACACGTTTGTTTGTTCCAATAACCTCTCTTTATTTCTTGTTTATAAGATCTTTCCCTCTGTCATACTCACACCAGTGGCACCAGTAGTTTTAGGCCATTTGAAGTGCAAATCCACTTGTGTTATCAGAAGAGGGCCAAAATGTACTACCTGTAAAACCAAATTAAACCCATTGCCCTCAAATCCATTCCAATTCATAGTGGCTCTGTAGGACAGAGTTGCCCTCCATAGGGTTTCCAAGGCTGTAAGTCTTTATGAAAGCAGACTGCCACATCTATCTCCCACGGTTCACTGCTGGTAAGTTCAAACCGCCAGCCTGTTGGTTAGCAGCCAAGCACTTTATCCACTGTACCACCAGGGCTCCTAAAATGTACTATACACAGTCTGAATGATTTGTTTTCCAAAGCAACTTTTGCCTCTGCCTTTGGTTTGTATAGTTCTAAAGCTCAAACACCTCCAAGGAGAACCCATTACTCTTACAAGTTTTGTTCTGTTTTGTTTTGTTTTTTTACTATAATCCAAATTCTAAGTTAAATAACATAATTTTGTCTTCTGGGAGACTTTTGATTTGACTAAGTTGGTACATCTAAAGGGAGTCTTAAGGAAAAGGGAGTAAGAACTCCTAATATCCAATGTTCAGTTTATTTTGATTGGTATACTGAAGCCTCCAAATAAAACTCTGAGCAAAATTAGCATTGTTAAAAATTCCTTTGCTAGAGAAAATATCTCTGAATAACTCCTCTGAAGTTTTACCTTGCCTATATACTGCCCCTTTCTACCCTTCCCATACTACATTCCCACCATACACCATTCACAGATTGTATTAAGGAGAATTTATTCAATGAATTATCATTTCGTCAAGATTATAATATAGAATTCTTAATTCTTCTAAAGCCTACTCAAGTTCCTGAAGACAGAGCTGCTTAATATACAATAAAATCTAAGCCTTGGCTTAATGAATGTTTAAAGACTCTTGAAAATCTAAAGTGCGTCAGAGTAGAACTGTGATTTATAGAATTTTCAATGGATAATTTTTCAGAAGTAGATCACCAGAACTTTCTTTTGAGATGCCTCTGGGTAGACTCAAAGCACAAAACTTTTGGTTAGCAGCTGAGTACATTAACTGTTTGTACCACCCAGGGATTCCAGAAAGAAATTTATCCAAAAGTTTAGAATTTAAATAGATACTAACGCCCTGGGTTTACCAGATCTCTAGAAATTAATTAACCTTTTGGTAAGCCCATCAGAAGGAGAAAAAATAAACAAAAGATATGAATTAGAATCCAATTGAAAGTTGTAAATAGCCTAAGATGCTTAACATGAAAACGGTCTTGCAATGGTTTAATACTAAAAAAAAAGTCTTGTAATGGCCAAATGGTAGGAGAGGGACATGTCCAGGGATATCTTTCCTTTAATGGAATATTGGACAAAAATTGAAAAATATAAGCAGCATGATAAACCATTAATGGAATTATGAGACAATTTCAAAACCAGATTACGTGAAGCCTTTACATAATATAAACCCCAAAAGCATTTCCTCATCTTACAAATAAAACAATTGGCCTATGCTCAAAATAATTATATTACAAAAGTAAAGTTTTTCCTTTAGATGGACAGGATATCTGCAGATAATGTAAAAAGAGAAGACATTGGGGGAAAAACAAATGTCCAATCCTAGCAAAAGTATGTCAAGTCAAAGACATTGTGTGTAAAACACAGTGATTGTACTTGGAGGAATTTTAGGGAGCCCCACAGCTCTCCATTTTACCTTTGGACCTGTGTGGAGGAGTTAGCAATAGTCACTTATTGTTATTATTGCTATTGTTGGTTGCCACTGAGTTAAATGGGACTCATGGTGACCCCAAGTACAACAAAACAAATCATTGCCTGCTTCTGCGCCATCTTCACAATCATTGGTATGCTCAAGGACATTGACAATAGTCATAAGACAACATAGCTATAAATAAAATTGACTCAACTGCCACTGTCTAAAGCCTGTGTCCCACAACTTTAGAACATCATTTACCTACCTTGAAGTAATTGTAAGTACTAACAAATACCCATCATTCCCTCTGTTTCAACCAATATATTTCCTTTGGCTTGTCTTACTGAAAGGTTTTTTTTGTTTGTTTGTTTGTTTGTTTTTTTAATAATGTCACTCTGGAAAATTTAATTATAGAGACTTATTATATAAATGGTTTTGCCAAACATGATGTTCAGAAAAATGGAATATTTTGAAAGTATTTATTGATTCCCTCATGCATACTGAATTAGAGCTGATCTTGATAAAGCTGTACAATTTTTGATGACCTTAAAGGAAACAATGCCTGATCATTTGGAAGTCTCAAATACTCTTGGGCCAAAGATTCAATGTGTAATAAAATGACTAAATGGACCAGATACAATCAAGTTTCAAATTAAAATATCTATGTCTCTGATAACTCACAATATATACTAAAACTACAAGCCAAGACTGTCCTTAAACCAATAGGTATAATATTAATCAGCAAGTGCTTAATAATACTTTCCCCAGCCACTATTAACATACCCCTACTCCACTTTTAAAAAAATGCCAAAATAAAAGGTATAGGTTTGAACAGGATTTAAGGACATTTTAAACAAAAGAGTTCATGAAATTTTCTGTAGTACCTCAGATAGTAAATTTTATATCATTATAGAACTCTGCTCTGCTTTTATTAGACGGTTAATATATGTTTGCATTTACTTGGCAAAGTCATAGACTATAATGTTTCAGGGATTTAGAGACTCTATTGTATTTCTTTTTAGTGAACCAAGACATAACAGACTTCACATAGAATTCCCCCATGAATGCACTTTGATATCATATGCAGATGAAATTGTTTTGCTTTCTCCTGGACAGAAAGAAATTGAAAATATATTTGTATTATTTATTATGCTATTTAGAAAAACGAGTTCATAAAAATTTTACCTAACATGTAGCAATGCATCGTTAAATAATTATTTCAAAAATACAGTCGTTCAAGAGATTCAGATGAAGCAGAGAAAGATCTGGACATTGAACAATGCTCTCCAGGTACTTCCTTTCTATGTTGGACATGCACATTTATTTACCTTAGAATAAATGAGGTCTTGAAGTTAAGTTTGTGGTGTTCTTCACAGAATGGTAGAATTTAAATTCTGAATCATCGCCATTTAATATCACTGTTTGTGTAGTATGTGCAATATTCTCCAAGGAACCAAGCCTTATAGAATTCCATTTTTTATAAGTAATTCTTAGCCAGTGTCTTAGTTATCTAGTGCTGCTATAATAGAAATATCCCAAGTGTATCCTTCAACAAACAAAATTTTAGTCTTTAACAGTCTAATAGGCTAGAAGTCCAAATTCAGGGTGTCAGCTCCAGAGGAAATCTTTCTCTCTCTGTCGGCTCTGGAGGAAGGGCCTTGTCAATAATCTTCATTGGTCAAGAGGAGCTTCTCAGTGCAGGACCGTGGGTCCAAAGGATGACCTATCTCCTGGCTTTTGTTTCTTGGTGGTATTAGGACCCCATTGTCTCTTTGCTAGCGTCTCTCTTTTATAGCTCAAGAAATACTGGCTTTAGACAAAATCTAATCTTGTAGATTGAGTCCTATTCATTAACATAACTGCCACTGGTCCCACCTCATTGACATCATAGAAGTAGAATTTACAACACACAGGAAAATCACATCAGATGACAAAATGGTGGACAATCACATAATACTGGGAATCATGGACTAGCCAAGTTGCCTCACATTTTTGCGGGGACACAATTCATTCCATGACAGCAGCAACATCCTACTAAGGACATTTCAGAGATAAGGTCTCTTCATCCTAGAAAATATCATTAGTTTATCAATTATTACTTATGCGATAACATGGTCACATAGCTTCATCAACTTTTATTTGGGCCTGTAACTAAAACATATCTTTGCTCTTTGAAAGATGATACCAAATAAGCAGCAACATCTTTGAATTTAATTTTAGATGAACCCCTTGACTTGACAGATGCTCATATGATACAACCTTTGGAAGTAACTTCTGACATCTGTCATTTCTCTACTTTTCATCTAATCAGCCATGATCTCACAAATAATTTTACATCTCACATATAATTACCCATTGATACAACACCTTTCATCCCACTAGCCTATTAGTCTGATGGAAGAAAGAGAGATTGAAGTTACTCAGTAATTATCTATGCCAGTGTTCTAATGTCTTTAGTTTCAGCACTTGATAATCCATATTTAATTATGTTTGTCGATGCGACATATTTAAAGATTGATATAGGAGTCTATAATACTGGATATATAGCTTTTTCCACTAAAGTACTTAATAAAATCCAACTTCTACTTGGAGCAAAATCACTCCTATTAAGTGGAAGGCTCTTTTCTATTGCTAGAACTTAAGCAGAAAACAAAAACTCTTGTTATAAGAAATTTTGACAATATGAAGATTGTAAGGTCATGGGAATTCCAAAATAAATGAGACATTTCCCAAGCCTGTGAGGAGTTTATTCTATTCAAAGAAAAAAAAAATATGAATTATTACAAGACAGTGTGAAATATGGCATAGTACCAGCACAAGTGAATAAGCAGAAAATAAAATGTCAGGTAGATAATAAAAAGTGCTATTAAGGAAAATAAAGAAAATGGATCAATTGTTGGCTAATGATGTGGTGAGAGGGTACAGCCTGCTATTCTATATAGTGTAATAATTTTGATAAGATTACATAAATGAGATGAGGGATGAGTCAATGAGAATATTTGAGGGAAAGATTTTCCAAGCCCAGAAAAAACAAATGTAAATACTCTAAGCAGGAAAAATGCACTACCTCCCCTACTCCTGGAACCTGATTTTGTCTTTGTTTTGTGAACCAGTAAATATAATGGAGACAGAAGTGAATTTGTAAAGGTAATTAGGGGTCAGATCATTCGAGTACACCCTGGTAAGGATTTTAGATTTTTTGAATTTTATTCTGAATGTGATGGAAGCTACTGGAGAGTTTTGCTAAGAGGTCTTGAAGTCTTGATCCTATATTTATTTCTGTAAAACAGGAAATAGGAGGAGAAAATATTGCATACAGGGGAAACAGTTAAGACTCTATTGTAGTTGTCTACAGAAATATAATAGTTGCTTGTCTCTAGTGATGGAGGTGATATAATATGCAGTTAGGACGTATTTAGAAGGTGGAGAAAATAGAGTATTTACTAATGGTTTGGAAATGGTTTTACAATAAGCAAGAAAGTCGAAGCTTTAAGAGCAGTGGATGCAAAGAAAGCAATGATGAAGCAAATTTTAGACAAATTTGAGCAGGAAGCCATCATTGCATTCATATCTTGAGGTGAATACCTACCTAGTCCAGTTGGAGCAGCAGAACAGTAGGCCTGACATAACTGGGAGATTTTACAGGTTCAGGAAGAAATTGGAAAATCCTGAGACGACAGCATACGTGGGAAAGATAGACTGAGGTCTGGAATAGCTCCAAATGGTGTATGTACTTATTTTCACTGCTGATAGTGCCCTGCTGTATAGCTCTGACTATCTCTATTTTTTTTTTTTAACTCTTTAATTTATTGAGACAAACTGTTGTCTTACAAGACCCCACACTTAAGAGATTTTTGGTGTAAAACTAGCATGGGAAATTTTAAAGGCTGGGACATAAATTTCAGTTTGCCCTAATTTCTAGGTACTTCCATTCATTCTGATATCTATTTCAATCAGTGTGATTTATGTCTAACCTCATATTGGAATTGTGAGGAATAGTTACTAAGTAAACCTAATGATAAACTTTCATAAATGTTCTCATCTATTTCTGACAGTCAGAATGATATAAATAAATAAGCTTATAAATTGACAAATTTCTTTTGGGATATTGATTTTATTCAATCAAGCAAACAGTACCTGCACATATTTGTATAGCAGAGATTACCTTTCCATCTTCTGTTAGACTTCAAAGAATGTTTTATTATTGTTTGGGTATCCTTTGCATCTTTAAAATATTTACTTTCTCTAAATCTGATAAATACTGTTTGGAACTTAAAATTTATCAGATCACTGTGTATCCTGATGACTTTTGATGCACTCTTTTAGAAATAGCAACTTCTCTTTTGATTTATAGTAAGCACAAAAATTCTTTGAATGGATAGTGACTGTATTCAAAGAAGATAGGAAGGTTTTTTTTTTTTTTTTTAACATGTGACAATTTCCTACCGAATATGTTGTGGAGCTCATGCAAACTCTAGGCACCAACAACAAAAGACTTATTTTCAGATCCTGAGAACTGTGACAGTAGGTATCGTCTAACTTTCCCCATCGCTCTCCTTGGCACAGAGGGCAAAGATCAAAATAAAATAATATTCTAAATTTTTCCATTGTTATTATCAATGATTGGCCAGATGTCATTTGCTGTTGGAAAAATTCTTCCTTTGAACATTCCTTAAACTAAGAATTATGAAGACCAAAAAAAAAAAAAGTGGCTTCCATGTACTTACTCTTGTTTCTCCTGCTTTTGGGGTTTGTTTCTCCAGTTTTCTTTCTGTTTTTTTTAATTAGATGTGATGAGGTGAATTTTTATTTTCTGGTTTCACATGGTTTAGACAGGAAATTTATCTAAGTTATATTTCATACGTCTACTTCGAACATGTATGAAGAAAAAACAAAAGAAACTGAGGGAGAAGATTCTGTCATTACTTATAGAAATACATGCTATTTGTGCAGCCATCTCTTGTGAATGATGCTATTTTCAGACACATAACAAAATGTGAAATCATGATAGTAGAAACTGCATTGCTCCAATAAAGAACATAACAAATGCCTCTTGATTTTTTTTTAACATAAATAAATCATTTGACAGATTTAAAGATAAAGACAGAGTAGATTTTTTAGGATATTTTTACTTAGATTTATTCATTCAATTTGCTCATTTTGCAGTGTCTTTAATATTCATCACTTTCATTTCATCAGATTTATCTTGCCATCAATATGTTTTTAACATTAGGAAGCAAGGGGTTAAGTAAAATAATTTTAAATTTAAGAACTACCATGTCTAATATGAAGAAACTTACAATTTAATAAATCCTCTGACTTTCAGATGGGCAATGCTACTGGTTTCTAATGTTTATAACATATTACAGATACGAAGTAAAAGAATTTCGAGAATACTACATGTTTAAGAAGAAGTATGAAGTGGTGGGAAAAGACTAGAGTGGGATTAAGAGACCTAGATTTGAGGAATGGCCCCATCAAAATTTTGTTAATTTCTATGAACTTCGATTTCTTCATAGGTAAATGAAGAAAACTGGAATAATCAACCATAATCCCTAGTTTTTTTCTTTTTTTCAACCCGTAATTTGTTATTGAATCTATTTTATATAGTGGGACCAATCCAGATATCCAGACACCCTGTGAGGAGTTATAGAACAGCATTATTTAAAGCTGGCATAAGAAAGAACTCCTAGGGTAATTGGCTCAAATTTCTAGCTATTGTAGTTGTTAGGCCTTCAAGTAAATTATAGATATTTCAGATAAAAACAGTTATTTTCTTGAGAGCCACAGCTGAAGGAATGAGTCACTTTTTTTTTATACAAATCTGTAAATATTTAGAAGACCTTCTCTATTAAAATAAGCCTGCATGCTGCATTTTTCCTACTTGAGCCAATTAACATTTTAGCAGACTGAAGTGAGAATTTATGATACTGGTCCCCTTAAGAATATTTAATTAACTTTATATTTAGAGATTGAAATGAAATCTTTTAAATCAAGTCATTTTAAATGAAAGGGGAAAAAAAACTCTTGGTGTTGGAACTTTTTTTTTTTTTTTAACAACACAGCAGGACTAGTTCTGATATTGTGTCCACATTTATGTGTGTACACAATCATGCTTTACATCCATGATAGCACCAGGCATCTAAGGTAAAAAGGAAGCTATCTGAATGAAATGGACATCATTTATGTAACAATACCAGTGAGACATGAACTTATCAACATAAACTAAACATGATTAGATAAAGTTTTATTCAGCAAAAACAGAAAGTAAATTCACTAAGCGAAGTATCTAGGACAGGGATAAGAGTAGAGTATGTGTTCCATATAGACAAGGTCTGTTTCCTTCCAGCATTTAACCTATAACCACTTCTGACATTTTGACTTGTGTCAATTATTATTTTAATATCATAAATTGTCTTTACCTTACCCCATTTTTTTAAAAAATAAAATCTTGTCCATTATGCGGCGGCACTTGGATTCTTTGCACTGCACTTTCAGTTCCGAGCTTTCTCCTTTAAACTTAGTGTGGGGCTTCTTCAATTATTCATGCACAGACAAGCCTTCACATACATCAACATCCATCCCAAAAGGACTGTCTTAGAATAGTTTCTTATAACCAAATGTGACCTGTCCATTCATGCAAAGGACTTCATTCTCTTTGTGGAAGTATTTGTGTGCTTATGAGTATATTGGAGGGAGGGAGGCAAAGAAACTGGCATCACCTTCTCTACCTTCTGTGTTCCTTCTGTCTTGTAGCTTATAGGAGATTCCCAGTATCGTGTTTGTAGGACAAAGTCGTGTCACAAATAAAAGACTTTCTTCCTAGAGATTTTCTGTTTTGTTCTAGAGTCTAAGTAGTAGAGTTCAGACTCTTGGTAGAATGGGATTGTGTCCATGTTTGCACATTATCGATGTTTGAAAAACACTGCAATAAAAGCATGACAACACTCAAAGGAATTTGATGTATATATATTTGTATAATTGTACTGTGTATTTTTATAATGTACATACATGATATATGTTCCTTAATCCTGAATATGTATCTTTTGAAGAATCATCAAAGCATAAACTGTCTGGAATTATAAGGTCCTTAAATATTCTATACTCACTTGTATTATAAATCCATCTGGAATGGACATATAGAAATCTGAGGTACTGGTTGGTCTGAGAAATGTGTGCTCGCAAAATGTCATCTATGAATGGCGTTACTGAGATTCGATCTTGCTGTTTTTTGAAACTTTGGAGTTCTTTCCAGGTCTTTGCCTTTGCTTTTTTACAACTCTAGACTACATAGGAGGTGGATTTTGAGTTTTACAGTGTTCTATCTATACTGGCATGCAAATTTATGCAAATAAATCATAATACAAACCAAAACATTTATCATTTTATTAATAGAAAATACAGCTAAAATAAACTAAAAAAAAGTGTGTACATGTGCATTCTTAACAGAATTCACCCTTTTTTTCTCTAATTTTTCTTGCACATATCAAATTTGAATTTACTTCTTAAATTAAGTTCATGTTTTGCCATAATTAAGCATCTTTGCTCTTCTTTTGGTGTCGGAATGTAAAAAGTCTTATCATTACTGGTCACTTCTCTGGTTGTCATTAATATCTGTGAAGTGTTATAAGCAAACTTTGCATAAGAGCAAAAGCATTATTTTACTGTCTTATACATTCTGCTTTTATAAAACAATACTTTCTAAAAAACATCATATTGCTTTGAAAAACATTTATCACTATGCAAAAGGGACAGCTGAAAAGAAGAATATTCGACACAAATGATTATGACCATTAAAATAATCTACTGTCTAGGGAATTAATTAAGATGAAAATAACAATAGGACATTATTAACATTTCCTTACAAGACTTCACACCCTACCACCACAATCAACCTGTCATATAATAGCATATTTTCTGTTTTTGTGTGCCGTTCTAATACTTACTTGTATGTATCAGTTAGAATCCTAATACATACACTTACAAATAATTATGTTTTTTCCTTTTCTCATGGAGGAGAAAAATTAAATAATCAAATTATCTACTGGTTATCTATCAATCAATGACTTCAAAAAAAAAGATCTATTTAAATATCACAAAAAGTGTTTATGGGACTTCTCAAATCAATTTCAAAATTTACACAAGATAATACATGTATGAATATTATCAAGATTATATTTAAAAGAATAAGAAGAATAAAAATTATACTAATAACAAGATAGAAGGAATTTGCCCAGGTGATGGTATATATTATAAAACTATATGCTTTAAAGCAAAGTGATATTGGCAAATGAATAAGCAAATAGTTCAATGAATAAAATTAAAATTCTGAAATGGATTCTTGTATATATGGAAATAATAGAGATGACTGAGGGTGTCCCTGATGGTATTTAAAATACCAGTGGTATAGCTTCCAGCATTATATAACACAAGCTACCATAGTATTACAAACTGACAGATGGGTAGTATAATGTACACATACATACACACACAGCGATAAATTGTGTATGTGTGTATGTGTGTGCATAATGAGAAAGGGAGGTACTTAACAGAGTACCTCTTGAGGCATTTCTGCTAAAATCAAGAATATGTCAAGAATAATCACTAATGTTGCTACTGTTTAATAGTTTACTTCAGGTATTAGCCACAAAATTAAATAAGAATAAACAAGCGGAAATTCAAGAAATATGAAAAGAAGAAATGTTTTACCAATTTGCTGATGATATAACTGTATATCTAGAAAATAAAAAAGAACCAATGGAAAAGCCTTTTAAACAATAAGATAATTTACTAACGTAAAATTTACATACACTAATTTTTTAAATGACGTAAATCAATACTTCCATATATAAAAATAATAATCATTTAGATAATAATAGAAAAGAAGTTCACATTTGTAATAGCAACAAAAGAGATAAAATATCTAAGCATAAAGTTAATAATAAATTAGCAAAACCTCTATGACCATGTGAAGTTGAACTTACAAATACTCTCAAAATGCACAGAGGAAAACAAATGCAAAAGATACCATGTTGTTGAACAGGAAGTTTCAATATCATAAAAATATATTTCTTCCCTAAATTAATTTATAAGTGTGACATGGTCACATTAAAAATAGTCATTTTTTTTCATCTGCAGCAAAATAAGTTAATTATAACATATTGATGGAAAAGTAAACAATGACGATTACTCAGCAGAAGTGAGGAAAGAACAGTCAGTGGAGTAGCTTTACCAGATATCAAACCATTTTATAAAGCGTCTATTGTTAAGATGGTATGGCATTTGTTTACAGAAGAAGTATTGAAACAGAATGGAAAATTCAAAAAGATCGCTAAGGTTTACAGAACCTTGGTATTTGATAAAGGTAGTATCTCAAAATATTGGAGAAAATTAAAAGAACATACATGGAAAGATAAAATTGGATCTGTACCTTTTATTGCATATTATCACAACTTCATATCAAAACTAAAATTTTAATTCAAAAACAAAATCATATAAATACTAAAAGAAACCAATAACAAAAAGCTTGTGCAAGGAAAAACAAAATAAAAAGAATGTAAATACCACAAACTAAGACTAAAAAGATATTAAAAAATGGGGAAAATTTGCATGGTTATTACATAAAATAGGATAATAATATTAGTAATACAAAGATCTGTGACTATTAAGATGAAAAAGATCAACAACATGAAATAAAAGAAGTCCAAAAAATATCAATAATCAAGTCATAAGAAAAGAAATTCAAATTACTATAAACACATTGTTAGATGCTTAAACTACCCTACAATAAAATAAATGCAAATTAAAAATACATTAAAATACCAATCTTCACCTATTAGATTTGGAAGCATTCAATATTTTGATAACTTATTTGTAAGTGAAGCTGTGGGGAGGCAAGGACTCTAATACACTGTGGTGTAATGGAAAACGGTGCATGTCTTACACAGGGAAAGCTGACAAAATTTAGTAAAATTTCATATTCACTATTTTACACTATAACTCAATATTTAGGAATGTATATAAATATAAACTTTAAAATTTTGAAATGATAGATCCACAGATTATTAATTATGGCAATATTTATTATAACTAATGGTTAGAAATAATCTAACTTTCTATCCAGAAGGGATGGATGAATAATTGATGGCACATCTGCACACTCTAGTATCCTGTAGCTTTCCGTGCAATTGAAGCAATTTCTAAACACTTAGTATAAAATTTTATTGAGAAATATAAACAAACTTAAATATGGAGAAATGTACCTTTATTATAAATGGGAAAATAAATATCATAAAGATACCAATGCTTCCAAAGTAAATCTATATATTCTGTTTTACATAAACAGAAACCTGAACAAAATTTTCCACGGAATTTGACAGAATACTGATTATGAAGGAAAATAATAGCTCAGAAACAAATCCATACTGTCACAAAAACTTAATATTTTATATGGCACTTCAATAAATTTAATACTATTGGGGAGATTTATTTTCATGTACAAATAAATATATAACATAGCTACATCATGCCATGTACATCCTGATCTTGGCTGAAAGCAGAGCATGTCAGAAAGATGTTTACCTGTGTTTTATTGACTATGCAAAGGCATTCGACTGTGTGGATCATAACAAATTATGCATAATATTGAGAATAATGGGAATTCCAGAACACTTAATTGTGCTCATACTGAAACTGTACATAGACCAAGAGTTAGTAGTTTGATCAGCACAAGGCGATACTGTGTACTTTAAAATCAAGAAAGGTCTGGCCAGGATTCTATCCTTTCACCATACTTATTCAAACCGTATGTTGAGCAAGTAATCCGAAAAGCTGGACTATATAAAGAAGAATGAAGCATCAGGAGTGGAGGAAGATGCATTAACAACCTGCAATATGCAGATGACACAACCTTGCTTGCTGAAAGTGAAGAGGACATGAAGCACTTACTGATGAAGATCAAAGAAGCCTCCAGCATGGATTTCACCTCAACATAAAGAAAACACAAATCCTCACAGCTGGACCAATAAGCAACAACATGATAAATGGAGAAAATATTGAAGTTGTCAATGATTTTATTTTACTTGAATCCACAATCAATGCCCGTGAAAGCAGCAGTCAAGAAATGAAATCACATAGTCCATTGGACAAATTTGCTGCGAAAGACCTCTTCAAAATGTTTAAAAGCAAAGATGTCACTTAGGACTAAGGTGCACCTGACCCAAGCCATATTTTCAATTGCTTCATAAGCAAAAGATAGACAACAAATAAGGAAGACTGAAGAAGAATTGATGTCTTTGAAATATGGTGTTGTGGAAGATTATTGAATATACAATGGACTGCCAGAAAAACAAACAAGTCTGTCTTCAAAGAAGAAAAGAGTGCTCTTTGGAAGCGAGGATGGTGAGACTTTGTCTCACATACTTTGGACATGTTATCAGGAGGGCTCAGTCCCTGGAGAAGGACATCATGCTTGGTTAGGCAGAGGGTCAGCAAAAAAGAGGAAGACCCTCACTGAGATGGATTGACACAGTTGCTGCAACAATAGGCTCAAACACAGCCAGGATTGTGAGGATGCAGCAGGACTGGGCAGTGTTTTGTCCTGTTGTACATAGTGTTGCTATGAGTCAGAACTGACTTGAGGACATTTAACAACAACAGCAACAATAACACATCATGCCTCAGACAATAATCAACTCTTGATGGAGTAAAGAACTAAATGGAAAATTATCAGAAGAAAATCTCAAATACTAATCTTTGTAATGTTAGGATGTAATGGGTAAGATTTTCCTCAAAAAGATACAAAAAATATAAAATATAGATTAAAATGTTAGGAATTTGGACTTTCTCAAAATAAAATTAAACTTTGTACAAATAAAGATGCAATAAATAAAGTTACAAGACATCAAAAAACTGGAAGAAGATATTTTTTATATATGTAAAAACGAAGGATTCTCTTCAGAATATAAAGAGATTATACAAGTTATAATGGAAAAGTGAAAGTTCAAAAGAAAAGATGGACTGCATTGCTGAACAGGTAATACACAAGAAAAGCTAATCCTGATAGTTGATGTACTGCTGCAATCATCTTTGAATTACGTTCAGCAAAATTTTACTTGCATGTGATATTAATGATGTTATTTGATAATTTCCGTATTCCATTGGAAAATCTTTCTTTGGATTGGGCGTGAATATGGATCTCTTCCAGTTGATTGGCCAGCTAGCTGTCTTCCAAATATCTTGGCATAGATGAGTGCGCGCCTCCAGCACTGCATCCGTTTGTCAAAACAGCCTTGTTTTTTGCCAATGCCTTCAGTGCAGCTTGAACTTTTTCCTTCTGTATCATTAGTTCTTGATCATATGCTACCTCTTGAAACAGTCGAATGTGGACCAATTCTTTTTGGTACAGTGACTCTGTATATTCCTGCCACCATCTTTTGATGCTTCCTGCATCCTTCAATATTTTGCCCATAGAATCCTCCAATATTGCAACTAGAGCTTGAATTTTTTCTTCAGTTCTTTCAGTTGGAGAAATGCCTAATGTGTTCTTTTGGCTTTCTAACTACAGGTCTTCGCACACTTCATTATAATATTTTACTTTGTCTTCTCAAGCCACCCTTTGAAATCTTCTGTTTAGTTCTTTTACTTCATCATTTCTTCCTTTTGTTTTAGCTACTTGACATTCAACAGCAAGTGTCAGCCTCTTCTTACATTCATTTTTTGGTCTTTTTTCTTTTCTTTTTAATGACCTTTTTCTTTCTTCATGTATGGTGTCCTTGATGTCATCTCACAACTCATCTGGTCTTTGGTTATTAGGTGCTCAGTGCATCAAATCTATTCTCAAGATGGTCTCTAAATTAAATTATCCTCCATTTTGTGATCTGATGTAGTTATCCTCTAATTTGTGATCTGATGTAAGGGAGTTTTGCATGCATCCAATATATATATGGATGCTTTGGCAAAGCTCTCCCTTGCTTTGGATACTGTATCTGGCTTGTCTTCATCTGACCTCCATTCTTGGGACTTGAGCCAGCAGCCTGCCATCTAACCTCATTTGCCAGCTTCTGAAGCCCTGTGTGTGGGCCAGCAGCTTGTCGTCTGACCTGTCAATCTGAGTTCTTTAGCTCCTGCAACCATATGAATCAGGATAACCCTCCAGCCTGACTTCTGACCCACGGATTTTGGACTTGCCAGCCTCCACAACTGTGTGAGCCATTTTCTTGAAATAAACCTCTTTATGTAAGTATTTATGTATATATACTCTTTACTAGTTTGCTTCTCTAGAGAAAAGCCTAAGTTGTGATGTTTGAAGCTATGCTACCAGTAGGTTTCAGAGAAGTTTCCAGACTAAGACTGGGAAGAAGGATCTGGCAATCTACTTCTGAAAACATTGATCAGTGAAAACCTTGTGGATAGTAGTGACCATATATATATACACACACACACACACAAATGAACTATATATGTTCATATATATATTAATATAAGATATAATATATGTATACTCACCCACTACCATCAAGTCAAATTCAAGTCATGGCATCCCTATCAGACAGAGTAGAACTGTCCCATAGGGTTTCCAAGACTATAAATCTTTATGGAAGACAACTGCCACTTCTCCTATGGATATGCTGGTGGATTTGAACTGCTGATCTTTCAGTTAGCAGGCAAGAGCTTAACCACTGCACCACCAGGGTTCCTTGTAGTATATGTATATACTAGTATAATATGTAAAAAAAAACATACCCGTTGCCATCAAGTCGATTCCGACTCATAGTGACCCCAAGGGACAGAGTAGAACTGCCCCATAGAGTTTCCAAGAAGTGCCTGGTGCATTCTGACTGCTGACCTTTTGGTTAGCAGCCATAGCACTTAACCACTATGCCACAAATATCTTACATATATATATATAGCAATAGTTTATATGTATGTGTGTATGAGTCGGAATCGACTCAACAGCAAGGGGTTTGGTTTTGGTATATATATTAGTTTCCAAAAGTAGTAATTCACAATTACAACACGATGAATTCTTTGATGGCCAACACCAGGAGGAGAATTAGGAGTTTCTTCTTGCCTCAGCTTAAGTCAAGCAAGAAGAGATTTAAGGTAACAACTACCAAACCAAAACCAAACCCACTGTCGTTGAGTAGATTCCAACTCATAGCAACTCTATCTATTGGATAGAGTAGAACTACCCCATAGGGTTTTCAAGGAGCTCCTGGTGGATTCGAACTGCCAACCTTATTAGCAGCTGTAGCCCTAAACCACTATGCCACCAGGGTTTCCAAGGTAATAACTAGGGGATATTAATTAGTGTCTCTTGATGTTTAACGATACGGGGGCTGAGTAGACGACTCTCTGAAAAATCTAAAGAAGAGAAACTCTAAGAAGAAAGTGAAAGAGTGTTTGCTATGTGGTAAAATCACCCAGTACACCCAGATTTCCAAGGCAAAGAAGGAAGAAAGGTTTGTCCATAGAGAAAATGTGAACCACACATAGAGAAGAGTTGACTGATGGATACCTTAAAAAGAGAGAGAAAGAAAGCTTTTGGAGTTGGCCCTCAATTACCAGAAGTTAAAAGACAAATCTTAAATTGTCAAGAGAGAAAACAGTAGTGAGGGAGTTGTCACAGAATAATTTATAAAAGTCCCTCTCAAAAAAAAGAGTTATATTTCAACAACTTCCCAAGATCAGAAACTACAATATGAGCTCTTAAAAGCATAAACCAAAAAGAACTTCTAAAAGTTCATTAATAGTAGCCTGGCACCAACCCTTCTTCTGGTCTCAGGGCAAAGGAAGGCCCACTATTCACGGAGGAATTAAAGACACATTCTATTTCCTCCTCCTACTCTTGACTCTGCTTCTTCCTCTGTTGATCCAGGCAAATAGAGACTAATTGTGGTGCTGCTTGGCTGCTTGCAAGCTTTTAAGACCCCAGGAATTATGCAACAAACTAGGAGGTAGAACAGAAGCACTAATCACATTATTAGGCCAATTAACTAGGATGTTCTATGAAACCACGACTCTAAAGCTCCAAACCAAGAAACTAAATCCCATGAGGAGTTTGGTTGTACATAAGCAGTTTCAGTGGCTGCTCTTTCTTTTTATTGCTGTTATAAATATATTTATTACACATTTGCCAATTCAAATTTTAACAAATATACAGCTTATTGAAATCACATAAATCAGCTGTGCAGCCCTTACCCATAATCAATGCTATTTTTCCATAACCGTAAACCAAAATTCAGTGCTCCATATACAATAATTCCTACCCACACCCCCCACCGCTAGTAACCACTAATAAACTTTGATCTTTATATATTTACCTGTTCTTGTCTTTTTATACGTGAAGTCATACAATATCTGTCCTCCAGTGATTGACTTATTTCACTCAGAATAGAGTATTCAAGACTTCTGGGCAACAAGGCACTATAGTCAGAAGTACCACACCATCCCTCTGCAGCAAAGATAAGAAAAACTAAGTCAAACAGAGTCACATGTCAATCCTGAAACCTTAAGCATCAAATGAGGAGATAAAGAACTCAGCTAACTACCAAATGGAATAAGAAACTGACCGAGAACAGAGAGCAAGGAGAGATACATGCAGAGGTCCCCTATCAGCTACTGCAGCATGGATCCGCCATCTTGGACTCCTGTCAGAAGCTGCCATTATGCCACTTTCCAGATATGGGATCTGAGCCAGAGGCTTAAACACTATAAGCTTTTGCCTCCTCATCTATAAAATGAAGACAATAATAATAATAATGCTGAACTCATAGTTGTCATGAGGAGTAAATGAGATAAAGCTTGTAAAATATTGAGCTCAGTGCCTAGTATTTAGCTATTTTTAAGTTCTCAGTCCATGTTAGCTATCACATCTGATCAGCAAACAGGGAGTATGACAAAGCAGCTTCACGGAGCTTCCAGCAGGAGACAGAACAACCAGTAACCAGTGATATAGGCTTTCCCACCCCACACCCTTCTTCACCCCCACTTAGCCTCCTCTGCTTCCTGCAGCCACAGTCTCTTGGCCAGGAAGGACCAGCTTCACCCCGGTGTCACTTGGATTCCACCTGCCCACACTGGCTGGCTCCCTGAGTGCCATTTGTTGGCTGCTGATGTTGCTTTTTTCCACTTCTTTAGATTTCTTCCTTATCTCCCACCACCTCCCCCTCCTTTCTCTTGGTGCACCATTTTCACTTATTCCTGAAAAGCTGTGAAACACTGCTCAACTGTGAAACTGCTTCCTGGCCCATGCCGCCATGCTGGTCAGATCCTTGGGGGTTTTTTGTTTGTTTGTTCGTTTGCTCTGATTTGTTCTGTTTTGATTTGTTTGTTTTCTTCTTCTTTTCTCAGCTTGGGAGCCCCTTTTAGCCAGGCAGTACCATGCAGCCTGGAAGCAAATCCTTTACTCTGCACAGACGCACAGGGACATCCCTGGGGGCACTTAATTTTTCTTGTTTTTGCTTTTTTTGGTTTTGTTTTTGCTTTTTTTTTTTTATTTCCTTGTTCAGTTTTCTTCTCTCTCTCATTCTCTTTTTGTCTTTCTTCATTTCCAGTTTCTTGATTTATTCATTTCTTTCTTTTACATTTTTTCTTTTTTTCTTTTTGTTTTTCCCCATTTCTCAGTCTCCCATCTCTCCACTCCAATAGCAAGCTCCCTTAGCACCCTTTTTAGTTTGTGTGTATGGTTTTGGCTCCTATCCCTCTCTCCTCTCTCTCATCTTTTCCATACCCATCTTAGTTCCACACATCACAATCTACCCCTCCTTCCTGCCTACCTGCACCTTGTGCTAAACATCACACTCCCAAGCAGCACAGGAATGGCCTACTGGAACCTTCCCTGCACTGATTCCTGGTCCACACTGTCAGCCCTGGTACGTGCCACAAAAAAACCCATCCCAGCAACTCCTCTTCAGCTGGATCTGCCCTGCTGTACCATACCTGAGTGACTAACCCTGCCCATTGGAGAAGGAGGTGAAAAGTATCATGCCCACAGACAAGCAAACAACAAAGAATGCACAGCCTGCCTGCTCAGACATAACAAAGTAAAACAAAAAAGCAGGAAGGAAAAAACAAATTTACAGTCAATAAATGAGGAAAATAACCACTGAATGCCCCTAAGACAGCAGATGATATCAAAACTTTTACAAAAACAGGACAGGATGGTTCCAGTAGGCATCCAAAATAAAACACCAGATGACTTTCCACTAGACAAAAAGGCACTAGACCTAACTGATAGGGAATTCAAATCTCTAATATTATGAATTATCCAAGAGTTGAAGCAAAAAGCAGACAAAAATGAGGAAAAAATAGACAAATTCATGGAAAAGACAGAAAAATTCATGGAAAATACAGACAAAAAATGGAAGAATTCAAGAAAAAATGCAGGAACAAAATGCTAAAATAAATTTACAACTAGAAATCATACAAAAACAACAATTAGAAATCCAAAAGATAAACTACAAGATTTCAGAAATGGACAGTGTCATAGAAGGGCTGAGGAGCAGGTTTGAAACCTATGGAAGATAGGATCAGTGAAATTGAAGACAAATACTTGGATACAACTCTGTTTGAGGAAAGATCAGAAAAAAGAATGAACAAAAATAAAGAAACCCTAAGAATTATGTGGGATAAAATCAAAAACAAAATTCTGCGAGTAATCAGAGTTCCTGAACAGGGTGAAAAAACAGAAAACACAGAGAGGATCATTGAAGAATTATTGACAGAAAACTTCCCCAATATCATGAAAGATGAAAAGCAGACCATCCAAGAAGCTCAACAAACCCCATATAGGATAGACCCCAAAAGAAAATCACCAAGGCATATCAGAATCACATCTGCTAAAACCAAAGACAAAGAATCCTGAGAGCAGCTTGAGAAAAACAAAAAGTCACATACAGAGGAGAAACCATAAGACTAAGCTCAAATTATTCGGGAGAAACCATGCAGGCAAGAGGGCAATGGGATGACGTATATATAACACCCTGAAAGAAAAAAATTGCCAGCCAAGAATAATATATCCTGCAAAACTCTCATTCAAATATGATGGTAATATTAGGTCATTTCCAGATAAACAGAAATTAAGAGACTATGTAAAAACCAAACCAAACTTACAACACTTATTAAAGGGAGTCCTTTGATCTAAGAACAAATAACATCAGACCACAGGCTGAATACAGGACACAGGATTGTACTAGCCGGATACCAACCTAGGAAATGAACTCTTAAGGACTGTGCAAAACCAAAAGAATTACAACAGAGAACAAGAGAGGTTAATCTGTAAATGACAACAGCATCAGGAAAATAAAAGAGGGAATAAACGGTGTAGGTATAGAACCTTCTAATGGAGAGGAAGGCAAGGCGATACCAAGTAATAATAAACTGGTTCAAATCTAGGAAGATAAGGGTAAATTTCAAAGTAACCACAAAGAAAGTTAACAAACCTACTCATCAAAATAAAGAAGAAAACCATAAAGTCTCAGTAAAAACAAAACCTACAAAAACTTAAGAAATGAAAAAAAATCCACAAACCGAAGGAACTCAGCACAGGAGAGTAAGAGGAACAAAGAAAACATCAGCACCACTAAAAAAAAGCATTACAAAATACAATCCCACTCCTAGGAATATATCCTAGATAAATAAGAGCCATCACACTAATAGATATATGCACACACATATTCATTGCAGCACTGTTCACAGTAGTAAAAAGATGGAAACAGCCTAGATGCCCATCAACAGTTGAATGGATAAACAAACTATGGTACATACACACAATGGAGCACGATGCAACAAGAAAGAACAACTATGAATCTGTGAAGCATCTCATAACATGGATGAAACTGGAGGATGTTATGCTGAGTGAAATAAGTCAATCACAAAAGGACAAATATTGTATGAGACTTCTACTGTAAAAACTCATGTAAAAGTTTACACACAAAAAGAAATAATCTTTGTTGGTTATGAGGGATGGGAGGGGTGGGGGGGAACTAAACAGAAAATAGATAAGTGGTAACTTTGGTGAAGGGTAAGAGAGTACACGATACTGGGGAAGCCAGCACAACTTGTATAAGGAAAGGTCATGGAAGCTCCACCAACACTTCCAAACTCCCTGATGGACTGAAGAAAAAAAAAAAAGATTAGTGTATTGAAGTTCCATTCACGTTGTAGCATGTATCATGACTTCTTTTCTCTTTCTGGCTGAGTAGTATGCTATTGTATGTATGTACCACATTTTTTTTATCCATTCATCTGTTGATGTGCATTTAGGTTGTTATCACCTTTTGGCTATTGTGAATACTGCTGCAATAAACATTGGCGTACATATGTCTGTTCATGTCACTGCTTTCAAGACACTTGGGTATACTCTTAGCAGTGAAATTGTTAGGTCATATGGTAGTTCTAGTTTTAGATTTTTGAGGAATGTTTTCAACAATAGCTGTGCCATTTGGCATTTCCACCAACAATGGATAAGGTTTCCAATTTCCCCAAATCCTCACCAACATTTGAAAATTTCCATTTTGTTTGTTTGTTTGTTTGTTTTGTTTATCTTAGCCATCTCAGTGGGAATGAAATTGTATATCACTATGGTTTTGACCTGATGAAAAGGGGGTAATTGCAGAACAGAATTTCAAATTCTCATGGAAACCAGATTTTCTGGAACCATTGAGGCTGGATGAACCCTCAAAACTATTGACCTGCAATAATCTTTAAACCATAAACCAAAAATATCCCCTGAAATCTTCTTAAAACCAAACAATAGTTTAGCTTAATCATTAAAGAAATTCTTCCTTGAGAATTTTGTTCTTTTAAGGACTGTATATATAGGATCAAATCAACAACGGCAACTAACACTCTTAGACAGGAAACTTAGGGGTCAGTGAGCTTATGTTAATGGAGGAGGAATGTTTTGAAAAAGCATGGTGAGACTGGTTGCAAAACTTGAAGAATGTAATCAATATCACTGAATTGTACCAGCAGAAATTGTTGAGTTTGTGAATGTTCTGCTGTGTATATTTCCAACAAGAAAAAAATTAAATGAAGTGATTTAAAAAAAGAAAAAAAGAAAGAACTTCTATGCCCTTTTTGGTTGACCTCCTTCCTCTCCTGCAATTTCCAATCTGGAAAGATCAAATATTGAGAAGAAGTAGAGCTACTCAGTTCAATTCCCAGTCAGTACACCTCAAGAGTGGCCACCACTCATCTACTTGCATATTTCTCTGATACTGAACCCACCATGTCTGTCAGTTTGTCATACTGTGGAGGTAGTATATGATCAAGAACTGATGGTACTGAAAGAAGAGGTCCAAGTAGCACTGAATGCACTGCAGAAAAACAAGTCTCCAGGAATTGACAGAATACCAATTAAGATGTTTCAATACACAGATGCAGCTGTGGAGGTGCTCATTCATCTATGCCAAGAAATTTGGAAGATAGCTACTTGATCAATGAACAGAAAGAGATCCATATTTGTATCCATTCCAAAGAAATATGATTCAACAGAATGCAGAAATTACTGAACAATATCATTAATATCATGGGCAAGTGAAATTTTGCCTAAGATCATTCAAAAGTGATTGCAGAAGTGCATCAACAGGGAACTGCCAGAAATTCAAGCCGATTCAGAAGAGGATGTGGAACAAGAGATATCATTGCAGACATCAGATGGATCCTGGCTGAAAGCCGAGAATACCAGAAATATGTTTACCTGGGTTTTATTGACTATGCAAAGGCATTTGACTGTGTGGATCATAAAAAATTATGGAAAACATTGCAAAGAATGGGAATTCCTGAACACTTAATTGTGCCCATGAGAAACCTGTACATAGAACAAGAGGCAGTCGTTCGAACAAAACGGGGACACGTCACGGTTTAAAGTAAAGAAAGGTGTGTGTCAGGGTTGTATCCTTTCACCATGCTTATTCAATCTGTATGCTGAGCAAATAATTTGAGATTCTGAACTATTTGAAGAATGGGCCATCAGTACTGGGGGAAGATTCATTAACAACCTGCAATAAGCAGATGAAAAAACCTTGCTTTCTGAAACTGAAGAGGACTTGAAATACTTACTGATGAAGATCAAAGGCCACAGCCTTCAGTATGGATTACATCTCAACATAAAGGAAGCAAAAATCCTCACAACTGGACCAATAAGCAACATCATGATAAACTGAGAAAATACTGAAGTTGTAAAGGATTTCATTTTACTTGGATCTACAATCAATGTCCATAGAAGCAGCAGTCAAGAACTCAAAGGACACGTTGCATTGGGCAAATCTGCTGCAAAAGACTTTTTAAAGTGTTAAAACTCAAAAATGTCACTTTAAGAACTAAGATGCACCTGACCCAAGCCATGATATTTTCAGTCACCTCACGTGCATGGGAAAGTTGGACAATGAATAAGGAAGACTGAAGAAGAATTGATGCCTTTGAATCATGGTTTTGGCAAAGAATATTGACTATGCCATGGACTACCAGAAGAACGAACAAATCTGTCTTGGAACAAGTACAGCCAGAATGCTCATTAGAAGCAAGGATGGCAAGACTTCATCTCACATACTTTGGACATGTTATCAAGAGGGACCAGTCCTTGGAAAAAGACATCGTTCTTGGTAAAGTAGAGGGTCAGTGAAAAAGAGGAATGAAATGGATTGACACAGTGACTGTAACAATGGGCTCAAGTATAGTGATTGTGAGGATGGCACAGGACTGGGCAGTGTTCTGGTTTGTTGTACATAGGGTCACTATGAGTTGGAAATGACTTGATGACACCTAACAACAATGATGATGCTGAACAGATTTCAGAGGAACTTCCAGGCTTTGATACTCTAGGAAGAAAGGCCTGGAAATGTACTTCTGAAAAATGTGCCAATGAAAACCCTATGAATTACATGGTCTGATACTGTTATGCATGCGATCACCATGAATCAAGGGCCGACTCAATGGCAGCTAACAACAGCAAAAACAGGAGTAAAGATATTGTGAAGATGGTGTAAGACTAGGCAATATTTTGTTCTTATACATAAGGTCACCGTGAGTCAGGACCAACTCCACAGCAACTAACAATAACACAAGTAAGGAGGAAAGAAAATAGAAAAAGGTCCAAACAGTTCACAAAAGATGAGCTAATTGAGTAATTAATTTGGTTGAATTTTATTACACTCAAGATAAAGTATTGGTGAAGAATATTGGATATACCATGAACTGCCAGAAGAACAAACAAATCTGTCTTAGAGGAAGTACAGTCAGAACGATCCTTAGAAGTGACAATGGTGAGACTTTATCTAGCTTATTTTGGATATACAATCTGGAGGGACCAATTACTGGAGAAAGACATCATGCTTTGTAAAGTAGAAGAGTCAATGAAAAAGAGGGAGACCCTCAATGAGATGGATTGATACAGGGGCTACAACAATCGCTGTAAACAAAGTAATGATTGTGAGGATGGCACAGGACCGTGCAACCTTTTGTTTTATTATGTACACTAGGTTGCTATGAGTAGGAGCTTATTTGATGCCAACTAACAGTAATAAGAAAACCCTGGTGGTATAGTGGTTAAGAGCTACGGCTGCTAACCAAAAGGTCGGCCGTTCGAATCCACCAGACACTTCTTGGAAACCCTATGGGGTAGTTCTAGTCTGTCCTATAGGGTCTCTGTAAGTCAGAATCGACTCAATCGCAACGAGTTTTTTTTTTTTTTTTTTTTTGTTAACAGCAGTAACAAAGAGAAGGTGAAGCAATTAGTTTTAATAGATTGTTTTACAATTCTAGTGGAAAAAAATACACATTGTATGCAGAGATAAAACATTTTTGAGGGAAAAAAAGCCCTGTTTGTGTGTTAAATCATGAATAAAAGAAAGTTTAAACCTTGCTCAAAACCAGTCTCTTTCAGAGTGGTCAATATTTTAGTTTCTTATACTTATAACAAGTTCCATATTTTTACGGAAATAACATGCACCTTCTACATTTGTTTACCAACCACTCCCTCCCTCTTTGAGGCATTTACATAAGTGCCACTACACTGATTTTTTTTAGATGTCACTGTAAAAAACTTAGCATAGCATGCTTACAAAAATACGTCAAGGGAGGGAGGAAAGGATGACAAACAAGCATAGAAGGTGTGTGTAATTTGTGTAAAAATATGGTAATCACTTAAAAGTACTATTTTATTTTCTTAGCATGCATTATGTTCCCAATGCCACTTTTGCTTTCCACTAGTATTCAAATAATTATGAAAATACAGCTTGTATTAGTGTCCAGCCTCTTGTTGTAATAAGGTAAGAATATAATAATTAAACTACTAGAGGTTGTGGACTAAATTTGAATGCGAGTGTGTTTGAAATTTCCATAAAACTAATATAGGTCATTGAAGACGAGAAGTTTATTCATTTCTAAGTAAATTTATTTCACTGTCTAGATTCTAATAGAGATGCTACAATTATTTCACAAATATGATCATAGGCAAACATGATCAAGTGTTTTCTGTTCATACACCATCTCAAGGACGTAATTTATTTCCACAAATAACTATGATACAATAATAGCACAACACATCACTGTTAACCATCACAAGCCCAGAGGCTCAGGCTCTTAAAATGAGTTGCTGCCCAGTTTCTCACTTGAAAATTCATAGGATATAAAAAGAAGAAAATTGAAAAAGATCTCAAAATATGCTTACCTTCTAGTGGTAATTTTTTTCTTTGCCACTGTGTTATGCAGTGCAGCTCGTGTTTAGCATTTAAGATGTTGCAGCTACATTCCATTATCAAAGACATATTTGTTAAAACATGCATATAAAAGGATTTGTAATTGAAGCACAGCTTTGATATATTTAATAGGATGTAAAACTGCCATCCTATTTTAATAGGCAATGTTTTATGTGCATTAGCAGTAATATAATAATGCCTCTTCCGTGTGCTCTTGCCATTAGCACTTTTTCCCTCCCTTTCTTTCAGTTAATCTTAAAAGTTTAATGTAATCCAAACACATTAACATCTTTTTCTTCCCTCACTGTTCTTGGACAGAAGAAAGCTTTGAACTGAACTTTCCTTAATTGAAGGATAGTTACTATACAACTCGATTGTCAGTACTTTTCCTCCATTTCTCCCAGATTCATGATTCAGATACACTCTTTCTAGCCTTAAGATGCTTATGGCCATTGAAATTGTTGGACTGAAGCAAAGCAAAAGATCAAAACAAGCTACCATGCAGAAAATCCAGGAGGAGTAAAGTTCATGGATTTAAGAGAAATTACATCCTCCTCTCATATGCTTTTAGACCAAGCAATATCTGAGACATTGCATTACAATGACAGAGCTGTGGTTGTACTGTTGTCTGACTTACTAATGACAGTAATTAACATTATTACAAAAAATTATGAGCATCATCTTATGGTCTTGTTTTTTTGCTTAAGGTTTTTTTTGTTTGTTTGTATTTTCTGATTCACAAGATCCAGACAATATTTTTTTCTTTTTGGCTTTTTAGTACACCCTTAAACATTGTCCTTGAAGAGTGTGGCATATAGGAATACGTCAAGAAAATTTAATCAAGCTAATAGGAATTACCTGATTGAATTCCTACCCCCCCAAAAAAGAAGCCTTATCTGAATATTAGTTAAATATGCTCACACCCAGTTCCACAAGAACAATACAGAAGGAAAATTTCTTGCTTTAAAACAATGGGGGATTTCTCTATGGTCTAATGGTTTTGGACTCTGGGCTTTAATAAACTGCATCTCAAATTTAATATTTTTAGATGCTCTCAGGTGTAAATTTTGGTACTGTAATTATTTTTATAATGAATAAACTGGAGATGCAGAACTCAAATGCAATGAGTTACTTTCTCCTGTTCAAAGACATCAAAGCTTAGGTAGTTTGGGAGTTTGGGGGATCAAGTACGTTAATCCAAATTCTTTCAGAAGTTAGACCACATCCTAAACCCTGGATCTTAAACCCAGATCCTAGACGAGATTCTAGCCCAATACTGAGGCTGTTGTAAGGAGACTCAATAATGCAACTGGAAATACCCAAGGACATTTGAATGTCTGTGGTATCCTAGTAGTTTTCTGGATAAAGAGCTTATTTATTAAAGCTTCAAGGGTACAGGGTACAATTCTGGAGCCCTGGTGATACAGTGGGTAAGAGCTCGGCTGCTAAGCAAAGGTTGGTAGTTCAAATCCACCAGCCCCACCTTGGAAACCCTAAAGGGCAGTTCTACTCTGTCCTGCAGGGTCACTATGAGTCGGATTCAACTCAGCATCAATGGTTTTTTTTTTTTTTTTTTTTTTGGTATGTTTAAAGGGTACATGTCAACATGGAGATGGACCTCTTGAATTTTCTATGTATTAATCTAAGTTGTAGTTGTTTGGATTAAACAAACTTAGTTGCTAACCAGTATCAATCAAAAATACTTAATATAAAATTGAGAATTGAAAGGTGCTTCTAGTTCTTATTACACATGAGCTTTAAATAAATATTGAGTGTTCATTACATAAAATGCTGTATTTCTCACTGCTGCATTTCATACAAATAAATATAAGGGAAAATACAGCTTTAGTAAAAAGGATGTTGCAGGCTTGTTTGTTTTAAAGTACATATCACACACTCTTCCACGTGGTTAACATTGTCTTTTAATTAATAGATACCCCTTCAATGCATTGACCTTCTATTTAAGGCTTAAACATTTGAAATAGTTTTTCATGTGTTTCAATATTTTGAGCACAATGATACATACTGCATCTTCCATTCTGTAGTCTCTAATTCAATAATGTATGGATGCCATTTATATTTGCTAATGTTTTGGGGAACAAAGGAATTACATGAGAAATTAAACAAATGTAAATGCTATTTCCGTTAATTTGAGAATATATCCTTTTTTTTTAATATCTATACAGTTAGATAATTGTGCCTTAATTTCCCTAGAAAGATTACTTACTGAAATTTTGGAAAGTGAATGTTAGACATTATGCAAAATTCCTGACTCTATACACAGAAGATATTTTAAAAAAACAAACAAAAATTTGCAGAGAATGAAATATCTCCTCCATTTTTCACTGTATTTTTGTCCTTAAGTCTTATCTCTCGTAAACTCTAGTATCATACTCAAGTATACTAGAAAAGATATTATGAAATAGTGATTCCTAAAATTTTTAATTTTATAAGTAAATAAAGAGAAAATAGAATGTTAGTGAACAATATACAAATAAAAAATTTAAAAATAAATAATCTGCAAATAAATATAGACATTTATATTAAATAGGTATATGAAACACCTATTTTTTTTTAACCATTTATCAAGGACCAGTGAAAACTTAATTATAACCAAATCAAGTTTAGTAAAATGAATTCAGCAACATAATAATATGACAAATCAAATCAAAAAACATATAAATAGGATAGTACATCATGACAAGTCTGGTTTACTTAAAAAATGCAGGTTTGGTGTAAAATTCAATAATTAGTCAAATTAATTCACATTTAAAAGACCAAAAAAGAGGAAAAATACATACAGTTATCTCCATAGATGTGGAAAATGTATGTGATAAAACTCAATATGTATTCATTATAAAAAGTCTCACAAAACTAGTATAAAAGTGGACTTCCTTAATCTAATGAAGAGAAAATAATAAATACCTACAGCTAATATTCTCCATGGTGAAAAGTTAAATGCTTTTTCCCTAAGATTTAAAATAAAGTATGGATGTTTATTTTAAATATTGTTATTCAATAGTGTACTGGAAATCCAAACCAGTGCAATAAGGCAAGCAAAATAAAGAAAAGCTACAGGTTGGAATACAGGAAGTAAAACTGACTTTATGTGCAGACCACATAATCATCTATGTAAAAAATCATAAGGAATCCACAAAAATAGCTGTTGGAATTTAAAAGTGAGTAGCCCAAGATCACAGAATACAAGATCATTATATCTCCACATGCTAATAATAAACAATTAGAAACTCAAATTCTTAAATACCAAAAAGAAAGTAATTAGTGATAAATTTAACAAAAGATGTACAAAACATATATGCTACAAAGCATCATGGAGACAAGTTAAGGAAAACCTAATAAATGAAGAGATATGTCATATCCATAAATCAAAAGACACCACAGAAATAAGATGTCAATTCTTATCAAATTGATCTATAGATCCAATGCAACCCAATGAAAATCCAGTAAGGTTTTTTTTGTAAAAACTGATAAACTGTTTCTAAAATGTCTATGGTAATGAAACAGTACATGCAATAACCAATGGAATTTTGAGAAGGAAAAACAGACTTGGAGAAATTACACAATTTCATTCCAAGACATAGGATACAGATGCAGTGATCAAGTCAGTAGTGGTATTTGCAATAAGATAAACACGTAGACCAATAAAGCAAAAGAGAGTATTTAGAAATAGACTTACACACATACGGTCAATTAATATGTCAAGGTAATTCAGTGGGGAATGAATAATCTCTTCCACAAATGGTACTGAAAAATTGACTAGTCATAATTTTAAAAGGGATCAAGATCTTTACTTTACACCATAAACAAAAATTAAATGAATCACAGACCTAAATGTAAGTACTTAAATTATAAGAATTCTAGAAGAAATTATAAAAAAGATTCTATGTGATCTTGGGCAAATAATTCTTAGATAGGACACATAAAGCATGTACTGAAAAGGACAAAAAAGGATAAATTGGACTTCATAAAAATCTGAAACTCTTACCCTTCAAAAACACTCTTACTGAAAATTGAAGACAGAAACTTGTACAGAATATTTGGAAAACATCTGCGGTAAAAAAGATTTCCATCCAAAATATGTAGATAATTTTTACAACTCAAATATAAGAAAACAGCCCAATTTAAAAATAGACCATTAAAAAAAAAAATTAGAACCATCATCAAAGAAGATACATGGATGTAAAATAGACATATTTATTTATTAGAGAGATGCAAATTAAAACTCCATAGAGATACCACTACATACCCACTGGAATGACTAAAATTAATAAGACTGATATCAGTGTAGGCAACGTTGTGGAACAAATTAAATTCAAATATTGCTGACGAGAATGTAATATGGTGCAGCTACTTTGGCAGTGTCTTTTAAAGTTAACGTATACTTACATATGACCCAGAAACTCCACTCTTACATATTTACCCAAGAGAAATGAAAACATATATCTGATCAAAGACTCATGCTCAAAAGTTAATAGCAACTTTTTTCATTATAGCTCAAATCCGAAAACAACTCAAGTGTGTGTCAGTGGTTTAATGGATAAATAAAACGTGATATATTCTGCAACAGACTACTATTCAGCAACGAGGATGAACAAACCGCCATAATACTTAAAAATATGGATGAATCACAAGAACATTAGGATAAGTGAAAGAAGTCAGTCTGTGTGATTCCTTTTATATTACATTCTGGAAATGGTGAAACTATACTGACAGAAAGCAGATCAGTGGTTGCCAGAGGCCGAGGTGTGGTGGAAGTGAATTGACTGCAATGGGGTACAAGGGAAATTTTGAGAGTGATGAAAATATTCTATGTGTTGGCTGTGGTGGTGGGCACACTAGTCTATAAAATTGTAAAAGTTCAGCAACTTACACATAGTCACACTGCATAACATCCATTTGGGCAACATCTGACCTCATAAAAGTCCATGGTCGCATAAGGTTATAACAGAGTTCAGAAGTCCCAACTAGAGAACAGGATGTAGCTGATGTAATCAGATATAGCAAACACAGCAGCCTCCTGCACGCAACAAGTGTATCTCATGTCTCTCGTATACAGAGCGATTGTGTGGTCAGGCATACATAAACCAAAAAAAAAGGTTGCTATAGAGTAGATTCTGACTCATAAAGACCACATAGGACATAACAGAACGGCCCCGTGGGGTTTCCAAGGATCTGCTGGTGGATTCAAACTGCCTCCCTTTTAGTTGGCAGTCAAGCTTTTAACCACTGTGCCATACAGTACATATATAACCTATAATACATATGTCTTGATAGTCATAATAAATGCCTATGTTACTGGCTTATGCATGTACTGCACTTTCTAACATTATTTTAATGTGAACTTTCCCTACTTACAAATAAAAAGCTTACCATATAACAGTCTATGCTCTGACTCATAGGCAGCAGCATCCAATCCCTCGTATTGAATGTCTCGAGTGTTGTAGCGTTATCTCTCTGTTTAATTTTCTTTCCAAAGTATTACCGTGAAGTACATCATGGCTCCCAAAAGCATTAAAACCGGTGCTAGTGATAGCAGCAGCTAGAGGCAAAGGAGAAGTATTGATCTGGAAGTGAAACAAAAGGTTATTAAACAACACAAAGGTAGAAAATCAGTGAACGCTGTTGCTCACAATTCAAGCATGTTAACACAATGTCCAAATCACATAACATCCTATTTTCGCACAATGTATCGTGGATGTTAAGGTACACATGACTGTATTTAAAATGCGTTAATTTTGCTCTGTTTAATTATACCACAATAAAATGGGGAAAAATAGAAACAAACACTGATAGAGAACAATGTACAGGTAGTACCAAAATAAAAAAAATGTAGAGTGGACATAATTTTCAAGTAAAGCATTTTAATTTACTTTAAACTTAGCCTTATTAAACATTAACTGTATTGTTCTATTTTAAACATTTTTAATTATTTACAAGAACCAGTAAAAACATATTCATCACTAGTACATTTTTGGAAAACTGCTTGAAAGCCTTTTTTCATTAATCTTTTTTGAATTTTATGCTTCTGTTAGCAAACATTCACTACCATGCCTACTGCGATCCATAAACTTGGAGCTTTGGCAGTCCAGATCCTGTTCAGAGCTCTTAGACCTCTCTTCCTAGTCAGGGGTCTGAGTCTAGACCAATTTCTTCTTTTCTTTTCTATTAATTTTGGCCTCCTCAACTCAGATTTTCTTAATACTCCATATTCATGAACCAAATTTACATAAAATATTGATAACTCTTACTACATAATTGCATCTCTAAGGGCCATATGCAGTCATAAACTTTATATCTTAAGTTAAAGCAGTTGACGTCCAGTCAATTCTGACTCATAGTGACCCTACAGACAGAGTAGAACTGTCCCCATAGTGTTCCAAGGCTGTAAATCTTTATGGGGGCAGACTGCCACATCTTTCTCCCATGGAGCAGCTGCTGAGTTTCAACCGCCACCCATTCCCTTAGCAGCCTAGCACTTAACCCCTGCACCACCAGGATTCATTAAGGTTTACAAAATTCTTTCACAAGAATTATTCCACTTGATCCTCACAATCCTGTTTAAAAAAAATAATAAAAAAGCAGGCAATATCATTATCTTCATTTCACAAATGAAACAACAGAGACTCATAAGAGATTGCTTTAGTAATATCGTATTTACCTATACTGATAATATTTCACTGATTGCTTGAGGCCTTTGTTAAGGGATAATGTTTAGGGACAACCTGTCAGCAACCTTTAAATCCTATTTTGTCAGCAAACATGCATATTCCCTTCTAGTAATTAAGTCATTCTGAATAATAGCCACATATTACTTGACAGTCCTTATGCCAAAGATCTAAGATGCACATATAAATGAAAACCTTGCAAATAAATGTATGCATTTGTATTAAAAGTTTATCGGGCTATGCTATGATTTTTCTCCCCATTCCTCACAAACTCACCAGCACAACAGTAAGAGTGCATGACCCATCTGTAAGCTTTGACAACTTAGAAAAGTTATATGATATCTTTCAAGCCATCAGACTATGCTAATTTTATGACTGTGTTAATTTACTAAGTGACAGACATTATGAAAGTGCTAAACAGAATAGATTGTGATTAGGACACCAATGATTTTAATGGAAAAAACGTCAGCAGCTGCATAAACAGCACAATGCAAGTGAAGAGTGATGCCAGAAGTGATATACTCACTGATACAAAAATAGATTATGTAATGGGGTGGGGGGCAGGCAACGGAAAACAGTATATCCTGTTCCCTCCAATGACATTCATTATCACCTCACTGTACAAGGCATTATGCAACTGCCTCACAACTTTAGTGCTCAATTACAAATAATTGTAAAAATCAAGACATTTATCTGATTACAGTGTTGGCTCATAGTAGAATCACTCTAAAAGCTTTCCAGCCATACTGCTCTTCCTGAGACTCAACACCCACCAAGACATTATTCTTACATTTTACTTAATTTGTAAATATCTATAAACAAACCACCACACGTCTGTCAGTTTGTTGTACTGTGGAGGCTTGTGTGTTGCTGTGATACTGGAAGTTTTGTGACTAGTATTTCAAATACCAGCAGAGTTCCCCTTGGTGGACAGGTTTCAGCAGAGCTTCCAGACTAAGACAGACTAGGAAGATGGACCTGGCAGTCTACTTCTGAAAAAATTAGACTGTGAAAACCTTATGAATAGCAGTGGAACACTGTCTGATATAGTGCTAGAAGATGAGTCCCTCGGGTTGGAAGGCACACAAAATAAGATGAGGGAAGCGCTGCCTCCTCAGAGTTGACCTTTATGACATGGATGGAGTCAAGATTTTGAGATCTTCGTTTGGTGATGTGGCATGACTCAAAATGAGCAGAAACAGCTGCAAACATCCCTTAATAATCAGAAAGTGCAATGTACAAAGTATGAATCTAGGAAAATTGGAAGTTGTCAGAAATGAAATGGAACTCATAAACATCAGTATCCTAGGTCTTAGTGAACTGAAATGGACTGGTACTGGCTGTTTTGAATCAGACAATCATATGGTCTACTATTCTGGGAATGACAAATTGAAGAGAAATGGTGTCACATTCATCATCAAAAAGAACATCTCAAGATATATGCTGAAGTACAATGCTGTCAATGGTAGGATAATATCCATATGCCTACAAAGAAGCCCAATTAATACAACTATTATTCAAATTTATGCACCAACCACTAATGCCAAAGATGAAGAAACTGAAGATTTTTGCCAACTTCTGCAGTCTAATATTGATTAAACATGCAATCAAATTTCGTTGATAATTACTGGTGATTGGAAAGCAAAAGTTGGAAACCCAGAAGAAGGGCTGTACTTGGAAAATGTGGCCTTGGTAATAGAAATGACAGTGGAGATCACATGATAGAATTCTGCAAGACCAACTACTTCTTCTTTGCAAGCACCTTTTTTCAACATAAACAGCGGCTATACAGGTGGACCTCACTGGATGGAAAACACAGAAATCAAATTGACTACATCGGTGGAAAGAGATGATGGAAAATGTTAATATCATCAGTCAGAACAAGGCCAGGGGCCAACAGCAGAACAGATCGTCAATTGCTCATACGCAAGTTCAGGTTGAAGCTGAAGAAAATTAAGACAAGTCCATGAGAGACAAAATACAACTTTGAGAATATCCTACCTGAATTTGGAGACCATGTCAAGACTAGATTATACCAAAGACCAGAGGAGTTGTGGGAGATCAAGAACATTATACATGAAGAAAGGAAAAGTTCATTAAAAAGACAGGAAAGAAAGAAAAGACCAAAATGAATGTCAGAAGAGACCCTGAAACTTGCTCTTGAGCATAGAGTAGCCAAAGCTAATGGAAGAAATGATGAAGTAAAAGAGCTGAACAGAAGATTTCAAAGGGCAGCTCCAGAAGACAAAGTAAAACAATATAATGAAATGTGCAAAGACCTGGAATTAGAAAACCAAAAGAACACACTTGACTTTTCTCAAGCTGAAAGAACTGAAGAAAAAATTCAAGCCTCAAGTTGCAATTCTGAAGGATTGTATGGGCAAAATATTGAGCGACTCAGGAAGCATCAAAAGCATATGAAAGGGATACACAGAGTCACTGTACCAAAAAGAACTGGTCAATGTTCAGCCACTTCAGGAAGTAGCGTATGACCAAGAAACGATAGTGCTGAAGGAAGAAGTCCAAATTCCAATGAAGGCATTGGCAAAAAACAAGGCTCTGGGAATTGACCGAATACCAATTGAGATGCTTCGACAAATGGATGCACCACTGGGATTGCTCACTCATCTATGCCAAGAAATTTGGAAGACAGCAACCTGGCCAACCTACCAGAAGAGATCCATATTTGTGACCATTTCAATGAAGGTGATCCAACAGACTGTGGAAATTATCAAACAATATCATTAATATCACAAGCAAGTAAAATTTTGCTGAAGATCATTCCAAAGAGGTTGCAGCAGTACCTCCATAGGGAACTGCCAGAAATTCAATCCAGATTCAGAAGAGGACGTGGAATGAGGGACATCATTGCTGGTGTGAAATGGATCTTGGATGAAAACAGAGAATACCAGAAAGATGTTTACCTGTGTTTTACTGACTATGCAAAGTCATTCAGTTGTGTGGATGAGAACAAATTATGGATAACATCACGAAGAATGGAAATTCCAGAACACTTAATTGTGGTCATGAGGAATCTGTACATAGACCAAAAGGCAGTCATTCCAACAGAGCAAGGGGACACTACATGGTTTTAAATCAAGAAAGATGTGCATCAGGGTTGCATACTTTCACCATACTTATTCAATCAGTTTAACAAGCAAATAATCCAAGAAGATGCACTATATGAAGAAGAATGTGGCATCAGGATTGGTGGAAGACTCATTAACAACCTGTGATATGCAGATGACACAATCTTGCTTGCTGAAAGTGAAGAGGACTTGAATCACTTACTGATGAAGATCAAAGACTCCAGGCTTCAGTATGGATTACACTTCAACATAAAAAAAAAAAAACAAGAATCCTCACAACTGGACCAATAAGCAACATCATGACAAATGGAGAAAGGTTGATGTTGTCAAGGATTTCATTTTACTTGGATCCACAATCAAAGCCCATGAAAGAAGCAGCCAGGAAGTCAAATGACACATTGCACTGGGCAAATCTGCTGCAAAATACCTCTTTACAAGTGTTAAAAAGCAAAGATGTCGCTTTGAGGACTAAGGTGTGCCTAACCCAAGCCACAGTGTTTTCAGTCACCTCATATGCGTGTGAAACCTAGACAAAGAATGAAGAAGGCCAAAGTAGAATTGGTGCCTTGGGTCTGGTGCACCTTAGGCCTCAAAGCAACATCTTTGCTTTGTAATACTTGTAAAGAAGTTTTTTGCAGCAGATTTGCCCAATGCAATATGTCATTTGATTTCTTGACTGCTACTTCTACGGGCAGTGATTGTGGATCCAAGTAAAATGAAATCCTTGACAACTTTAATCTTCTCTCCATTTGCATTTGAACAACTGATGGTCTGTTTCACAGTTGACCCCTGGCCTTGCTCTGACTGATAATATTGAGCTTCTCTACATTCTCTTTGCACAGATGTAGTTGATTTGACCCCTGTGTATTCCATCCAGAGTGTATAGCCACCATTTATGTTGTTGAAAGTGAAGTGCTCATTCATCTATGCCAAGAAATTTGGAAGATAGCTAACTGGCCAACCAACTTAGAGTTTCTAAAATAAGCTTTCTAAAATAAAAATCTTCTCTTCTCATTTTCTTACACATGAATTTTTAATATGTAGTCTATTGCCTACAGAGTTCAGAATAAAGCATACACTCTTAATGAAAATCCCATCCATGTTATGGCCACAGCCAACGACTTTTTTTTTTTTTTTTTTTTTGCTATTTCCTTTCTAAGCCTTTTGCCATAACTAAATTTTATCATCCACTGATCCATTTGAATACTTTCTACTTCTCATTTTATTGGGCTTGTTCATAATTTTTTTCAAGTGACTATTGCTTTTCCTTCCTACTCTTGCTCCTTCCTCACCAATGCCACCTTCATATTAATGCTTCTTTATTTTCTCTTCAAATGGACTTAATCCCTTGGAATGTTAACATTGCAAAGGCTTTTACCTGTAAATCTGATTCAGTTTGTTTTCCACATGATACTTTTTTTAAACTTCTTTTACTGGTGAGTCTAAGTGTAGTTCGTCTTTCAAAGTTGGTTTTAGGCAGTCCATAGTCATTTCTCAACTATGGTCAAACACACAAAAATCTCAAGAGTTACTTTTATGTCCTCATCAAAAAAAAAAAAAAAATCATTTCCCATGTCAATTTAAAGAAACTGCTATAATAAGTACCTATTTTTCTGTCATCAGTCTTTAGTGTTGTGTTATTACTAAACTCTGCTCCCTGATGAGATTCAAATAAATAGACAAGCACAACCATCACTAGAGCTTCAGGCTTACAAACGAGGACCTAGCATAGGAATTTCCCAGGCCTTCCTCCATGAATCTCATTAATGCCATCTATGAGAGTGTAAGGAGGAGGCAAAGTGAGGACCTTAGTTGATAATATACTTAGAAAATTTGTGAAAGAGAGAAAATGGATGAGATAATACTGACGGATAATCTGAACAGAAATATAGAGCAGAGAACTCATTAAACAATATATATAGTAGTAAAAGGAGGAGTCATAAAATCAGTGTAAATAATTGAGGGATGCCTAAAAAGAGAACATTTCCATTTAAGCGCCTCAGTCTTTACCTTCACATCTCACACATGCATGAAACTGGCAACCACTATATTTTTCTCATAATAAATTTGAAATGGCTAAGATAATATATTTTTCAAAGGATTTCATAATTAAGGTAAGATAATTTAGAGATATCGTAATGAAAACATAAACCACTTGCCTTCTTAAGAATGTAAGAACAACTGAAACTCAGGAAAAATAAAAATCCATTTACACAGTATAGGTGCTTTTATTTCAGTTACCTAACTCTAACATGTGAACAGAGAACCAAATGCATTAGACCTTCAAAGAAAGAGTATAGCATGAAAGGAGAGAACAACAGAAAGAACAAAAGAAGACACAAACATGCTTTTTAAAAAGGAAGAAAATTACAAGATGCACAGAGGATAAAGAAGGTTTGGAAATCAAAATTGAGGTCATATTTCAGTAAGTTGATGTAAAAGCAAGAAAGAAAAAGTGAGAAAACTAGAGGATTAATCTATGCAGTCCGACATGTTAATAATAGGTGTTCCTGAAAGAGTAAACAAATAATGAGAAAGAAATTATCAAAAAGGTACAACATCATTTCACAGAATAGAAAAAAGAAGAAAAAACATATTTTCAAGATTAACAGTGCCTGTTGAGTGCTCAGCTTAATGAATTTAAAAAGTCTCATGCTGAGACAAAATATGAAATTTTGTATCACTGGGGATATACAGAGAAGATTTCGAAAGCTTCCAAGGAGAGAAAAAGCCTAAGTTTCGTAGTGAGAATCAGATGCCATTATATTCTTGAGCTGCAGTACTAATGACGATGATAGAATGTAACAATGTAATAATGCAAAGAGGTAATTAAAAAAAAAAAAATAGAGAAAAACAATTCTATGCTCAGCCAAAAAGTATGAGGATGGACTAATGACAGTTCTGACATGCAAGTTCTTAACAATTTTTACCATTCATACACCTTTTATCAAGAAGCTACTGGTGCCTGGACTTCACCAAAGTTAAGGAAATCCTAAAGAAGAGAGAGGAAAATAGGATGATGGTAAAGGGAAACTCAAGGATGAAAGCTGTACACTTGGCCTAGAGAACAAGTAATCTTTATTGAAACAAGACAGGTGACATCTCCAGAAGAGATTTATCCATGGGAAAAAATGGCATCAATATGTGACATAACGTGTTTGATCATAATGAAAAGAGGCTTTCTTAGTTCTTTTTGGGAGTTTTGGGATCTAGTACTCCTAGTTTCATACAAAACTAAGCAAAATAAACAAGCAAACAATAAAAACAAAAAAACATAATTTCCAATTCTAGTGGGAAAAAAACAAGTAGCTATATAAAAATGGTATTTAATTATAGCATTGCATTCAGATGTCAACCAATAAACAAATAATTTCTTTTATAAGGATCAGGACAAAGCTGGTTCCTATGAGGCAGAGATTAAAGACTTCCCAAATGTCTAACTTTTCCAAGTTGCTGTACCACTCCATCATCTCTAACATTAACTACTCCCTCTCTCCTCAGTACTCTGCCTCCTGTCTTTGGGTTCCCTAACTCACTACAACATCTCACAGGAACTCACAAACCATATAAAGGAAGTGGCTCACATGGTTGTGGAGGCTGGCAAGTTCTAAATTTGTGGGTCTGGCATAGACTTCTCCCTGGCCCTCAGTCTCTGCCCAAAGGCACTGAGCTTTCTCACTCTGTAGGCCAGGAAGCTCACTGAGCCATCTCCTGCTGGTCTCTCCTGCTGGTCTCGCCTTCTTTGGTGGTGGTGGGCTCTCCTCTCTGCTCTGGAATTGGCTGTCTTTTAAAGCAAAAGTGAACAATCCCCTTGGTGGGCCACAATTATCTTACTTGCACAGCTCCACCCAATCACCTGCGTGGGAGTCACAAGATCATGTCTAGAAAGACCACACACAAAAGTAATTAATCACACCATAACCAACTTTACAGAGCCATTGTAATATAATCACTGAATGTGCTCTAACCAAAAATCATTACATGAGAAATTCTTGGCAGATGAGGGAAGTGGAAATTTTGGGGACTGAGGTTCACTACCCCCATGTTTTAGAAAGTAGAATAAGATGAAGGAAATTGTGGCAGAATATTAGTTGAGCAATCAGTAACAAAAACTTGATTTTATTTGAAAACCAAAATACTAATTTAATATAACTGTTGTAGTTACCTATTGCTCCATAACAAATCACCCCAAAGCTTAGTGACATAAAAAAAACATTCGTTAGGCTGATGGATTCTGGGGGCCATTAGTTCAAACAAGTCCCAGTGAGAATGGCTTGTTTCTTCTCCATGAGACCTGGGGCCCTCAGCCAGGAAGACTTCATAGCTGGGAGCTATTATTGTCTGGAGTTGTATTGACTCACATGTCAGTGCTTGATGCTGATTTTCAACAGAGATCTCAGCATTGGATTTTGTCAGAACGTCTACACATTGCTTCTCCATGTGGCCTTGGCTTCCTCAGACTTGGTGACTGGGTTGTAAAAGCAATCCCAAAGAAACCAGAAAGACAGTATTGCCTTTTATGACCTAGGTTTGGAATTTACATAGTTTCACTTCCACTGTAATCACAACCTTACCCTTGATAGCTTCAAGGTGAAGAAACATAGATCTCACTTATTGATAGAAGGAGTGACCTATGATACATAAATGGATGATTTTGAATGAAACTTTTCAGAAAATTCCTCTAAATAAGGGCAGTGATTGGTCACAGTCCTATCATTCCTTGTTGTTCTTCAAGCCTAGAACATAGATATGATAATTAGAGTTACAGTAGCCATCTTAGACTTTAAGACAACTTGAAGATACATGTGATGTCTATTCAGTCATTAACAAAACAAAATTAAGCATCTATTATATGCAAAACACTATTCTAGACACCAGAAATATGATTTTGAACAAACCATAAAAATAAAAAAACTCCACCCTCTCAATTTATATTTGATTGTGATGATGAGGAAGGAGAAAATAATGATAAAAATAAATCTATTAAATAATGATAAGCACTGTGCTAGAAATAGTAGCAAATACTATGGGAGATCATAAAGCAGAGGATGGGGAGAGAACATGGAAAGAGAATGAAATTTTAAGTAAACTAGTCAGAAAATAATGTTATTGAACTAATACAAAGAAGTGGTTTGTCAACCCAGACGCATACACATCAAGTATCAAACTTTATAATAATTTCAAGGACATAAGTAATCAGGAAGTTCATATGAAACAGAGAGATTGGAGCCTTGAGGAAAGCTCCAAGTCCTATATTTCCACATAAGACATATTCTTCACTCAGTGTAATAGATGAGGTTTCTAATGAGGTTCATGCATCACTTTATACAGGAGAGAGCATTTAGGTTATCAACTATCTTCATTCCATACTTCGGAGAACAGTATACATATGTGACATGATCCTGGAAGCCATGCCTTAGAAGCACATATTACAGTTCATTTAACTATATGCATCCCCTCAGCCAGGGGTTTCTTGCTAGTTACTTGGAGATAAGATCTCTTCATTGACAAATACCATTAACCTACTTACAGTTGAGAAGAAGATTTGGCCAAGTCACCTGCCTTCTTTTCTTTCATCCACGTGTGTCTCCTGGTTAAAAGAGTGAATGAATTCCAGTCCAGATGCTTTAACTACTGTACTCTACTACCACCACCAATATCACTATATGTAAGCATAGCCATAAAGAAGATAGATAGTAGGTATGTGCCTATTCAGAGAAAGAACTTTCTAGGCAGAAGGAAAAGCTACCGTAATGGTACTGAGGCAAAAGAATCCCTGGCATGTTCAAAGAAAAGCAACAGTGTATAACTTCAAGGCAAATGTGAGGAATCTAAAGACCTGAGTAAGACGGAAATCCAGTGAAGATAATTGAGCAAAAAGTGACATCATGTAATTGACTTTTTTAGAAGAATTTATTTGACTTTTGTTTTGAGAATAGACTGTACAATGGAAAGAAATGTTGAAGAAGACAGAACAGTTTGTAGACAGTTGCTAAGTGACGATGATGTCTTAGAACTGTGGTTGGTGGCAGTGGAGGTACAAAAAAGTTGTAAAATTCTGTATATATTTTTGAAGGTAAAGAAAAGAGAACTTGTTGAAAAATCAGATGTGAAGATGTGAAAAAAGGAAAGAGTCAAGAATGACTTCAAAACTCTTAATGAACTGAGAATAATGGAGTTGCCATTTCCTGTAATGGAGATAATTGCAGGAGAGCAGTTTTCAGAAGAAATGTTTCTATCAAGTTTTATTTTAGACCTTTTAAATTTGAAATACATATTGTATTTCTAAGTAGAGATATCAAATTCATGCTCAAGTATATTAATCAGTATTTCAGAGCTGGAATTATGAATATGGAATTGTGGAATTGATCAACTATAAACCAAAAAAAAACCTTTTGCCATCGAGTCAATTCCAACTCACAGCTACCCTGTAAGACAGAGTAGAACTTTCCCACAGAGCTTCTAAGACTGTAAATCTTTATGGAAGCAGACTGCCACATCTTTCTCCAGTGGAGAAACTGGTGGGTTTGAACCACCGACCTTTCTGTTAGCAGCCAAGCACTTAGCCATTGCTCCACCAAGGCTCCTCCTTCAGCTATAGGTGTTATTTAAAGGCAAGAAAATAGAATAAATTATTAAAGGAGTGAATACAGATAGAGAAGAGAGGATATCCAAGGCATACCAATGTTTGGAAGTTGGTGAGATAGAGAGGTTTTTTAAAAAGCAAAGGAGACTGAAGACTAGCAGCTCATAAGGTAGAAGGAAACAGTTGTATTCTTGAAGTCAAGTGAAGTAAGTGTTTCAAGAAGAAGGAAGTAATAAACTTTGTCCAACTCTGATGACTCGTTAAGAGGAGAGCTGAAAATAGGTCATTGGTTTAGCAATGTGAAGATTATTAGTGACATTGACAAAAGTAGTTTCAGTCAAGTGGTGGAAGGGGGACTGGATTGGAATAGGTTCAAAAAAAAAAAAAGGAACAATTGGAGACAGAAACCATAGAAAAAATTCCCAGAAGTTTTGCTGTGAAAAAGGAACATAAAAAAGTTGATGTCATGAGGATTCTTTCTATAATGGTAAATTATAGAATGTTTATACACTGATGTAATAATTCAACAGAAAATTACAAATTTATTATGTAGAAGATGGCAAAACTGCTGGCACAATACCCACAAGTCTGCTAGAAGTGGATTAATAAACATGGTGAGGGATCAGCCTTGAGAGCATGAAGATCTTTTTTGGAAGTGAAGGATCAATAAAAATAAGATTGAAAATAGTTTTTCAATCTCCTTGTAGATTTTGTATTTGGATTTAATTTATAAACCTCATAATTAAAAAATATTATTTATTTCTATGTTCTATATAATTTCCCAATGTATTACATAATACGGACAATTATTTGGTTACAGCACATCTAAGTAGTCGCCTATATTTGTGGTTTTCCTCATCTTTAGAATTTTAGTGGAATGCAGAAATGATATCAGAAGCTCCTTCTTCAAGTGTCCTATCACATATCTTTTCTAGCTTCCCTTTTCACGAGTTTGAGTTGAATGATTCAGGTTCCACTGATCAGTTGCAACTACTTAGGGTCTTTGAATCTTAGACTAGTTGAGCGAAAAGGAAATACTTCCTGTAACCCATTCTAGAAGAATAACAGCTTCAAAGGTTTACAGAGGCATAGGTGGCATTCTGCTGGACTTGACTAGAAGTATGACTTTTTTTTTCCCCCTATAGGCTTGCTATGACTTGACAGCAACAGGCTTTTTTTTTTTTTTGGGGGGGGGGGATGGGTGGCAGGCAATACTTGAAAATTTGTACAAGTGAGTGGAGGATACATACACCACACCTGGTCAGCTAACATCAGGAAGGGAGGGAGGGCATGACTACATCAATTGTACATATTCAACGATTTAACCAATCAGGACTATGCAATGATGCCAATAAAAGGCCCTGAACACAGAAATAGCTAGTGTTTCCTGGCTGGTGAAAGACATCCATGCATGGGATAGAGTTACTTATCTCTGGGGACAGTCCCTGGGAACAAGGACCTGATGACAAGGAAACTCTGCGGTGGGAGCCGTCCTATATCTCTCCCTATGTATCTCTCCCTTTGTATCTTTACTGGTTATAATTCTGGTATAGATTGTTGTTGTTGTTGTTGTTAGATGACATCAAGTCAATTTCGACTCATATGACAGAGTAGAATGCCTCATAGAGTTTTCTAGGCTGTAATCTTTACGGGAGCAGATCGTCAGGTCTTTCTTGCAGAGCTTCTGGGTGGGTTCAAACCAACTTCTCAATTACCAGTTGAGTGTTTAACCATTGTGCCATCAGGACTCCTTCTAAGTATAGATGCTGTCTGTGAGTTCTTCCAGGGAATTATCAAACTCACAGGGGCAGAGAGCCAGTAGGAGCTGGCATCTGCCTATTTGGCAATACAAAGAACTATCCTTTTAAATGTGTCCCCTGACCTAGCTCTGGGTGATGGGATGAGAAGGAGTGTCACAGGAGAAGCAGGCAACAAGGATGTAGAAGTGGGAAGGTAAAAACTGGATACATTTCCAGGTGGGAACTGGATTCATGCTGACTCTTACCCTGCAGTTAGCAATGAGGGTGGAATTTGCCCACAGTACACATTGTTTAGCACACAAAATTAATTAAGGCCATGTTTAAAAAATCTACTATATTGTCTCATTTATTAATTTCCCTTCCTCTGGCTTTTCTTTAAAAGCAAATTTCAAGCAATTTTAATTAATTTAACAAAAAAGTTATTTAAAATGCTAGTTAGATAACATTTTGTATACACAAAGTAACTTTTTATTAATATTTTTATGATACTGGAGTCAGCATAGGAATCATTACCTACATGTCAAGGTAAAGGTTAAATGATTAAAATGTGTTTAATATTTTAATTATATCATGGGCTTATTGGTTCATTTTTAATTTTTCACTAACTTTAGTAATATACTAATTCAACATTCCAACGTTTGCTTCCCTGAAATCAACTTCTGTTTTCTATTATTGAATTCTGTATATTTGTTTTCAAATTTTACTAACTCATTGTGAAACCCAGCTGTTGGTTTATTTTTCATGTCCCAAATCACTGGAATGCTCATTTTTCAAACTAGCATTTATTATTATTATTATTCTCAGACTCTTTCTTTAAAATAGCTAGCTATCTTTGGCTTTTTCTATCTAAGATGGAAGAATTTATTCCATTTTACACTGTAAGTAAATACAGATTATATTATTAATAACTGACATATGTTTTGGGGGTACATTTCTAGCTTTGTCTATTTTCATTATAAATGAAAGTCTATATAAACATTGTCATATACAGTAGTGAATAAACAGGGTCAATTCAAATGCTTCAGATTGTTCTGGCTCAATCTTCTATTCTCCTCAGGATATTAAAATAAAGCATATTTTTATGCATGGATACAATTTAAGATACTTAAGCATTTTTTAATTTCATATCATTTTCATTCACATAAATGATATACCTTAAAATAAAATGTCTGAGATAATCAGAACTTATTTATATGAGAGACAGAAAGTATCTAAATGGGAAATATGAGCACTGTGTTAAACCACTGTTGTTCAGAGGGCATATGAATAATTTGAGTGGTAAATTATCCACTCTGGTTTTGAGAGATTTAAGTCGGTGATTTCAATCACATCACTACAACCAGGATCAATAGTGATTGGACTGTAGCTTCCTAGAAGTGCTCTAAATGGGACTCTGGCAGTGTATTCATAAAGGCCTTCAGGAAACAAGCCTAGAAGGAGATATTCATCTGGAGAATGAGTGGCTTTGCATTTATCCAGCAACTACATGAACTGAATATGCCACTAAACACAGAGCATGGACTAAGCAGTCCCAATGGAACAATTAGAGCTATTGCTCCATCCATACATTGCTTCAAGGACCCTTTGGAGGGCAGAACAAAGGAGGGATCTGCGTAGTAATCTGTGATTTACATATGCTTATATTAGAAAGCATAATGCTATGGAGCTTTTCTCAAACTTCAGTGTATATATGAATTACCTCAGGTTATTTTAAAATTACAATGAATTCAAGAATACCTATGATCATGAAGATGGCACAGGATAGGATAATGTTTAGTTCTGTTACACATAAGGTCACCGTGAGTCAGAGCCCACATGAGGACAACTAACAACAGCAATTTTGTAAAAATGCAGATTCTGATTATGGTGGGTCTGGGATGGAGTTTTAGAGTCTGTATTTCTAGTAAGCCCTCAGTTGATAGATATTGCTGGTCTGCAGATTACAATCAAGTAAGAGTATAAAGCATCAGTGTGGGGGGGAGGAAAATCAATTAAAAAAAAAAAAAGATTGAGAAAAGGAGATGCTTCATCATTACACTGAACAACAGATGCTAAAATGTGGAGCCAACCTGTAAGTACTCTTCTATTTATAATCCTTAAACAGATTCCCTTTTCCCTCTCCTGACTTGTCTTATACCTGTCTTACATAGGAATAGCTATTGATTTACTAGTTTAGATAACTGATAATCTCTTATAAAGTAAATGGTAAATCATTAAAGTAAAAGAAAATAGCTACTCACATTCTATAGATGGGCATGCTTGACATCTTACATATGTAACCTGAACCTACTAATGCCAGCAAATTTCTATTAGTCATTAAACTAGCCAAGCCTGATTTGGCCCACCCCACATGCACAAAGGGGCCAGCTGTGACAGCTAATTGACCTCAACAGAGGACGTAGCAACAGGAGGAATGAGTCAGAAAGAAAATAATCACCCAGAACCTATTCCTAAGCGAGAGGTCCGGTAAGAACCACATCACCTCCTGTTTCCTGGTCGCCTTCTAGAATTTCCCTTCCCCATTACACCTGTGTGACCACCATCTTGCTGCCCAAATCACATATAGGCCCTGCTTTCCCCTAGCTCAGGGAGCCGGATTTGAGGAACTTCTCCAGGCTCCTTGTTCTGCACATTGCAGTAAAGTTACTTTCTCTTTCTCAAACACCGGTGTCCAGATAATTGACAAGTTTTAGTGAACAGGACAAGGATCAACCCTTCTGAGTTCAGTAACACATAATCATCATTTAACTTCTATAATTAGTATATCTTATTGTGATAATTAAGGATGTGTGTCAACTTGGCTGGGCCATGATTCTCAGTGTTTGTATGTGATCACTCCCATGATTGAATACGCTGTGAGTGGCCGATCAGTTGAGAGGGAGTTTCCCTGGGTGTGTGGTCACATCAGAATGTGGGCAGATGTTCTGGCTTTTTGCTGCTCTGGATCGTGCAGCTGCCTCCTGTTTGTCTGACCTCCGGTTCTTGGGACTTGAGCTAGCAGCTTATCTGCCGATCCTGGGATTCACTGATCTCCACAGCCTGTGAGTGGAGTCCTGCTTTCCAATCTGCTGATCTTGGGTTCGCCAGCCCCTGCAGGTATGTGAATCAGGAGACGCCTCTATCCTAATCCACAGACTTGGGAAGTTCTAGCCTCTATAATCATGTGAGGTGTTTCCTTGATATAAATCTCTCTATATATATATTTATATACTTTACTGGTTTTGCTTTTCTAGAGAACCCAGCCTAAGACATTTGGTACCAAGAGTGGTTCCAGAGAAACAAAATTGTAAGGATGAGTTTTCTAAATTGGTTCTCAAGTTTGGTCAGTGTTAAAGATGTTGATGACTCTGCTTCCAGCAGTAAAGAGGGCAATGCTAATCCATGACATAAAGTGGTGATACAAATACACAAAATATCACCAGCAGTAGATCAGGTATTGGTGAAAAGCAAGGCTCAGGATGAACACGTGTGATATCTTTCTACAGTTTTGTCAGAATGAGTATAAAGAGGCTGGCTGGTTGGTCCTACTTTCACTAGACAAAGTGGTGAAAGAAAGAGATGCGCCCAGGGCTTCAGAGTCAAAGCTCAAGTGCCGCATACATGACCTCAAGGCTTCCACTTGTGCTTTGAAAGAAAGCCTTATTTCTTGTAGTAACAGAGCTGAAATTGCCCAAAACCAAGCCCAGAGGCTTATTGTAAGACTGGCTGAATTACATTGTCTGAAGTTAAAGTAAGGGCATTGATTGGGAAGAAATGGGATCCTGAAACTTGGGATGGGACATATGGGCAGGTAACCAGGAAGCCAGAGATACTGAGCCCCTAAATTCCATTGAATCACTTCGGCCAGCAGAACCAGTCCCATCTGAAGAGATTACTTCATGTTTGTCTGCTAATCCACCCTGCTCAGAAAAACCATTAGCCTCTCCACTCCTTTCTAATGAGATTAGCCCTAGCCCAGCTGCCTCTAAAGAGCCCTTGCCTGAGGCATTGCCTGAGGCAGATGCTTTACAAGACAATGCTGAATGTTCTCAAAACAATTCCACACTACCAATTCTGACTTCTAGACCTAAGTCACAGCAAGCCCCAAAAGATGAAGTACAAAGTGTGACCCAGGAGGAGGTACACTACACTCTGAAAGAACTACTCAACTTTTCTAATAGGTACAGAAACCTGGGGAATATGTGTGGGAATGGCTATTAAGGATGTGGGATAATGGTGCAAGTAACATAAAGATGGATCCGTATGAGTTTATTGACATGGGTCCACTAAGCACAAATTGTTCATTCAATATTTCAGCTTGAAAAGTTAGGAAGGGATCTAATAGTTTATTTGGTTGGGTTGCTGAAGCATGGATTACAAGGTGACCTACACTAAATCAAGTTGAAGTACCAGACCTGCCTTGGTATACTGTAGAAGAAGGTATCCAAAGGCTTAGGGAAATTGGCATGCTAGAGTGGATTTATCAAGTTAGACCCACAGACCCACACATGGAGTACCCAGAGGACATACCTTTTACCACAAGTGTAAGGAACAAACTTGTGGAGGGAGCTCTAGCATCCCTGGAGACTGCTGTAATTGCTATTTTATGTAAGTCAGATTTGACAGTGGGAAGTGCCCTAAATGAATTAAGACACCTAACAACAATGCGGCCAGTTGGACCCTGTGGTAGTAGGGGCCAAGTAGCTGCACTCAGTCAACAGAGACAAGGTGGGTGCGGTTACAGTAATGGATAGTGAAGTCAAAGCAGTAATCAGAATAGTCTGACTTGTATGGACTTATGACATTGGGTACTTAGCCATGGTGTCCCTAGGAGTGAAATAGATAGGAAATCTACTAAATATTTACTTGATCTGTACAAAAGATGGATTCTAGATCAGGTGAGCAGCAGTCTAACTCAATTCACCAGAATAGAAAGCCACGGTCCCTCAATCAATTCTGAAATCTGAGTGAGTTTGAAGACCCACAATCCCGTGAATGAATGGGATGCTGGGTCCCTTTAAGGACTCCAATACACCATCAAAAATTTTTACTATTAATCTTTCTCTCAGCCTTCCTCAAAGGGATCAACAACCTTTTACGGAGTGACTGTTCATTGTGGAAAAGGAAATAATCAGACTTTTTGGGGATTACTGGATACTGGCTCTGCACTGACACTAATCCCAGGAGACTCAAAACAGTACTATGGCCCCCCAGTCAGAGTGGGAGCATATGGAGGTCAGGTTATAAATGGAGTCTTGGCTCATGTCCATCTCACAGTAGGGCCAGTGGGTCCTCAAACCCTCCTGTAGTGATTTCCCCAGTTCCAGAAAGCATAATTGGAATAGATATACACAGCAACTGGCAGAACCCCCACACTGGATCCCTGAAAAATAGAGTAAGGGCTATTATGGTATGAAAAGTCAAGTGGAAGCCATTAGAACTACCCCTACCTAGAAAAATAGTAAACCAAAAGCAATACTGCATTCCTGGAGGGACTGCAGAGATTACTGCCACCATCAAAGACTTGAAGGATGCAGGTGCGGTGACTCTCACCACATCCCCATTCAACTTGCCTATTTGGCCTGTGCAAAAAATGATGGATCTTGGAGAATGACAGTAGATTATTGAAAACTTAACCAGGTGGTGATTCCAACTGCAGCTGCTGTTCCAGATCTACTTTCATTGCTTGAGCAAATTAATACATCTCCTGGTACCTGGTATGCAGCTATTGGTATGGCTAATACCTTTTTATCCATACCTGTTTCAAAGGACCATCAGAAGAAGTTTGCCTTCAGCTGGCAAAGCCAGCAATACACCTTCACTTGCCAACCTTGGTTCTACATCAACTCTTCAGCCCTATGTCAGAATTTAGTACACAGGGAACTTGATCACCTTTCCCTTCCACAAGACGTCACACTGTTCCATTACATTGATGACATTTTGCTGATTGGCCCTAGTAAGGAAGAAATGTCAATGACTCTGGACTTACTGGTAAAACATCTGCATGCTAGAGGGCGGGAAATTAATCCCACAAAAATTCAGGCTCCTGGTAAGTGGCAAAATGGCACCCTAGACAGAAGCACCACGCTGTCCCTCCACAGCAAAGATCCAAAAAACTAAGCCAAACAGAGAAAACAACACTCCTGAAACCCTAAAACATCAAATGAAGAGATAAAAAACTCAGCCAAGCACCAAGTGAGAAAACTGACAGAGAACAGAGAGCAAAGAGAGATTCATGCAGAGATCCCCTATCAGCTAATGCAATGCGGATCTGCCATCTTGGACTCCTATCGGAGACCAGCAAACAGAGGGTACTAGAAAGCAGCTTCACAGAGCTTCCAGTGGGAGACAAAACTACTGGTAATATGTGATATTCGCTTTCCCACACCCCACCCTTCTTCACCCCCACTCGGCCTCCTCTATTTCCCGCAGCCACAATCTCTTGTCCAGGAAGCACCAGCCTCTTGGATTCCACCCACCCGAATGGGCTGGCTCTCTGAGTGCTCCTTTTGATTTCTTCCTTACCTCTCACAACCTCCCCCTCCTTTCACTCAAGTACCTGGCTCTGTGAGCCATCTTTGCTTCTTCCTGAGGGGCTGCGGAGCTCCGGTAATTTGTGATATACGCTTTCCCACCCTCTACCCTTCTTCACCCACACTTGACCTCCTCTGCTTCCTGCGGACACAGTCTCTTGTCCAGGAAGCACCAGCTGCATGGATTCCACCCATACACACTACCTAGCTCCCTGAGTGCCATTTGTTGGCTGCTGGTATTGCTTTTTTTTTCCTGCTTCTTTTCATTTCTTCCTTACCTCTCACCACCTCCCTCTCCTTTCACTCAAATACCTGGCTCTGTGCGCCATCTTTGTTTCTTCCTGAGGGGCTGCAAAGCTCCGTTTGAGTGTGGAGCTGCTACCTGATCTGGGCTGCCGTGCTGGTGGGATCCCAGGGCTTTTGTTTGTTTGTTTTGAATTGTTTGTTTGTTTTCTTTTCCTTTCCTTGAGTTGGGAGCCTGTTCTCTCCAGGCGGTGCTGCGCACCTTGGAACCTAACCTCTCGGCTTGCACAGACCTGCAGAGGGATCCCTGAGGGCATTTATTTTATTTTATTTTATTTTTTCTGTTTTTTGGGGGGCTTTTCTTGTTCTTTTTTTAATTTTAAATTTGTTTTCTTTTACCTCTTTTTCCCTTTTTATATTTCTTCATTACTCAGTTCCTCATCTCTCTATATCTTCCTTCTCTTCTGTTACTGAATACTTGGCATTGTATACCTCTACGCCTTCTAGCCAGGCTGTACTGCAATACCTGAGAACAACTTCCCCAAACCTCATAGCCACACCAGTAGGATCCCTGGGAACTTTGCTGTTCTTTTCCCTTTCCGATTTTTATTTATTCATTCGTTTCTTTTTTTTTTCCTCTTATCCTTTTTGTTTTTCTCCATTTCATATTCTTCCATCTCTCCACTTAAATGGCAAGCTCCCCTAGCATTCTTTTTTGTTTGTTTGTATGTTTTTAGCTCCTGTTCCTCTCTCATCTCTACCATATCCAGCTTAGCGCCACACATAACAATCTCCCTGCTACATCCTGCCTAACTGCACCATGCGCTTAACATCACGCCACCAAGCCGCATAGGCACGGCCTACTGGAACCTGCCCTGCACTGATTACTGACCCACTCTGGTGGCTGTAGTAAGTGCCACAAACAACCCGTCCCAGTAACTCCTCTTCAGCTAGACCTGCCCTGCCATACCATATCTGAGTGACTGACCCTGCCAATTGGAGAAGGACGTGAAAAGTATTGTGCCAACAGACAAGCAAACAACAAAGAACACACAGCCCGCTTGCTTAGACATAGCCAAATTTTTTTTAAAAAAGGGATGAAACAAACAAATCTACAATCAATAAACGAGAAAAATAACTACTGAATGCCCCGAAGACAGCAGACAATCAAAACATTTACAAAAACAGGACAGGATGGTTCAAGTAGGTGTCCAAAATAAAACACCAAATGACTTTCCAGTGGAAGAAAAGGTACTAGAACTACCTGATAGGGAATTCAAATCTCTAATACTCAGAATTCTCCATGAACTGAAGCAAAAAACAGAAAAAAATGAGGAAAAAATAGACAAATTCATGGAAAATACAGACAAAATATTGGAAGAATTCAGGATAATAATGCAGGAACAAAATGCCAAAATAAATTCACAACTCGAAATTATACAAAAACAACAATTAGAAATTCAAAAGATAAACAACAAGATTTCAGAAATGGACGCTGTCATAGAAGGACTGAGAAGCAGATTTGAAACACTGGAAGACAGGATCAGTGGAATTGAAGACAAACACTTGGATACATCTCTGTTTGAGGAAAACTCAGAAAAAGAAAAATGAAGAGACCTTGAGAGTTGTGTGGGATACAATCAAAAGCAAAAATTTTCGAGTGATTGGAGTTCCAGAACTAGGGGAGAAAACAGAAAACACAGGGAGGATCATTAAAGAACTGCTGACAGAAAACTTCCCCAATATCATGAAAGATGAAAAGCTGCCCATCCAAGAAGCTCATCGAACCCCATATAGGATAGACTGCAAAAGAAAATCACCAAGGCATATCATAATCACACTTGTCAAAACCAAAGACAAACAAAGAATCCTGAGAGCAGCTTGTGAAAAACAAAAGTCACATACAGAAGAGAAACAATAAGACTAAGCTCAGATTGTTCAGCAGAAACCAGGCAGGCAAGAAGTCAATGGGATGACATGTATAAAATCTTGAAAGAAAAAATTGCCACCAGGTATAATATACCCTGAAAACTCTCATTCAGATATGATGGTGAAATTAGGTCATTTGCAGAGAAAAAAGAGATTAAGTGAATATGTAAAAATCAAACCAAACTTACATTAATTATTAAAGGGAGTTCATTGATCTGAGAACAAACAACTTCAGCTCACCGGCAGAATCTAGGACACAGGATCGTACCAGCCAGATACCAATCTAGGAAATGAACTCTCAAGGACTATCCAAAACCAAAAGAAATACAACAGGGAATCAGAGCAGTTAATCAGTAAATGACAACAACATCAAAACAATAAAAGAGGGAATAAACGGCATAGGTATAGAAGCTTCTAATGGAGAGGAAGGCAAGGCAATACCATGTAATAGCAGACTACTTCAAACTTAGAAAGGTAAGGGTAAAATTAATGGTAACCACAAAGAAAGTTAACAAATATACTCATTAAAAAAAAAGAGGAAAAAAATAAAGTCTCAGAAAAACAAAACCTACAAAAACAAAACAAATGAAAAAAAAATCCACAAACAAAAGTAGCTCAGCACAGGAGAGTAAAAAGAACAAAGAAAACTTCAGCACCACAAAAAAAGCACTACAAAATGACAGCAACAAACTCACAACTATCAATAATTACGCTGAATGTAAATTTACTCAATGCACCCATAAAGCAATGGAGAGTGACAAAATGGATAAGAAAACAGGATCCATCAATATGCTGTCTACAAGACACACACCTTAGAAACAAAGATGTGAATTTATTAAAAGTCAAAGGTTGGAAAAAAATATATCAAGCTAACAACTACCAAAAAAGAGCAGGAGTGGCAATTCTAATCTCAGATAACATAGACTTTAAAACAAAATCTACCATAAACGACAAAGGACACTATATAATGATTAAGGGGACAATCCATCATGAAGACATACCATAATAAACATCTACACACCCAATGACCAGGGCTCCAAAATACATAAAAGAAACTTTAACAACACTGAAAAGAGAAATTGACAGTTCCACAATAATAGTAGGAGACTTCAACACACCACTGTCAGTAAAGGACAGAACAACTAAGAAGAAACTCAGCAAAGATACAGAAGACCTAAAGGGCACAATCAGCGAACTTGACCTCATAAACGTATGTAGAACACTCCATCCAACAGCTGCAAAGTACACTTTCTTTTCCAATGCACACGGAATGGTCTCCAGAACAGACCACATCTTAGGCCACAGAACAAATCTTAACAAGATCCAAAATTCTGAGATAATTCAAAGTATCATCTATGACCATGATGACATCAAGGTAGAAATTAACAATAGAAAGAGCAAGGAAAAAAAATCAATTACATGGAACTGAATAATACCCTGCTCACACATCACTGGGTAATAGAAGAAATCAGAGATGGAATCAAAAAATTCCTAGAATCAAATGAGAATGAAAACACATCAACCAAAACCTTTGGGACACAGCAAAGGCAGTCTTCAGAGGACAATTTATAGCAATAGATGCACATATCAAAAAAGAAGAAAGGGACAAAATCAAACATTATCTATACAATTCAAACAAATAGAAAGAGAACAGCAAAAAAAAGCCCACAGCCACAGGAAGAAAGAAAATAGTAAAGATCAGAGCAGAAATAACTGAAACAGAGAACAGAAAAACAATAGAAAGAATCAACAAAACCAAATGTTGGTTCTTGGAAAGAATCAACAAAATCGACAAACCACTGGCCAGACTGACAAAAGAAAAACAGGAGAGGATGCAAATAACCCAAATAAGAAATGAAATGGGGGACATTACAGCAGACCCAACTGAAATAAAAAGGATTATAACAGAATATTATGAAAAACTATACTTCAACAAATTTGAAAACCTAGAGGAAATGGATAAATTTCTAGAAGCACACTACCTACCCAAACTACAACAAAGTGATGTTGAAAATCTGAACAGACCCATAACAAGAGAAGAGATTGAAAAGGTGATAAAAAAAACTCCCAACCAAAAAAAGCCCTGGCCCAGATGGCTTCACTGGAGAAATCTACAAAACATTTACAGAAGAGCTTGTACCATTACTACTCAAGCTATTTCAGAGCATATAAAAGGAAGCAACACTTCCAAATTCATTCTATGAAGCCAGCATAATGCTGATACCAAAACCTGGCAAAGAGGTCACAAAAAAAACAAAATTACAGACCAATATCTCTCATGAATATAGATGCAAAAATTCTGAACAAAATTCTAGCCAATAGAATTCATCATCATATAAAAAAAAAAAAAAATACACCACAACCAAGTAGGATTCATTCCAGGTATGCAAGCATGGCTCAACATTAGAAAATCAAGCAACATAATCCACCACGTAATAAAAGGAAAGAAAAGAATCACATGATCATCTTAATTGATGCAGAAAAGGCATTTGGCAAAGTCCAACACCCACTCGTGATAAAAACTCTCAATAAAATAGGTATTGTCTTAGTCATCTAGTGCTGCTACAACCGAAATACCACAAGTGGATGCTTTTAATGAAGAGAAGTTTATTTCCTCATAGTCAAAGTAGGCTAAAAGTCCAAATTCAGGGCTTCAGCTCCAGGGGAAGGCTTTTTCCTCTCTGTTGGTCTTCTTCTCTACAGTGTTCCCCTGGACTAGGAGCTTCTCTGCACGGGGACCCTAGTACAAAGGATGCACTCTGCTCCCGGCACTGCTTTCTTGATGGTATGAGGTTCCCCTGTCTCACTGCTCACTTCTGTCTTTTATATCTCAAGAGATTGCTTCAGGACACAATCCAGTCCTGTAGAACAGGTCCTGCCTTGCTAACACAACTGCCACCCATCTTCCCTCATAAACATCATAGAGGCAGGTTTACAACATACAGGAATATCACACAGTACCAGGACTCATGGCCTAGCCAAATTGATACACACAATTCAAACCATGACAGGTATAGAAGGGAAATTGCTCAATATAATAAAGGGCTTCAATACAAAACCAACAGCCAACATCATTCTTAATGGAGAGAGGCTGAAAACATTCTCCTTGAGAACAGGAACAAGACAAGGATGCCCCTTATCACCACTCCTATTTAACATTGTGCTGGAAGTTCTAGCTAGAGCAATAAGGCAAGAAAAAGAAATAAAGAGCTTCCAAATTGGTTATAAAGAAGTTAAACTGTCCCTGTTTGCAGATGATATGATATTATACATAGAAAAACCCTAAAGACTCCACCAGAAATCTACTGGAACTAATAGAAGGATTCAGCAGAGTAGCAGGATACTTGATAAACAGTCATAAATCAGTTGGATCCCTATACACCAATAAGAAGAACGATGAAAAGGAAATCAGGAAAACAATACCATTTATAATAGCCTCTAAAAATATAAAATACTTAGGAATAAGTCTAACTAGGTATGTAAAAGACCTGTACAAAGAAAACTGCAAAACACTACTGCATGAAACCCAAAGGGATATACATAAATGGAAAAACATACCATGCTCATGGATAGGTAGACTCAACATTGTGAAAATGACAATTCTACCCAAAGCAATTTACAAATACAATGCAATCTCAATCCAAATACCAATGACATTCTTCAAAGTGTTGGAAAAACTAATCATTAACCTTATATGGAAAGGGAAGAAGTCCCGAATAAGTAAAGCACTACTGAAGAAGAAGAATATAGTTGGAGGACTCACACTACCTGACTTCAGAACCTACTATACAGCTACAGTAGTCCAAACAGCCTGGTAGTGGTACAACGACAGACACATTGACCAATGGAACAGAATTGAGAACCCAGACGTAAATCCGTCCACCTACCATCACCTGATCCTCAACAAGGGCCCAAAGTCCATCAAATGGTGAAAAGACAGTCTTTTTAACAAATGGCGCTGGCAAAACTGGACATCCATCTGCAAAAAAATGAAACAGGACCCATACCTCACACCGTATACAAAACTACTTCAAAATGGATCAAAGACCTGAATATAAAGCCTAAAACTATAAAGTTCATAGAAGAAAAAATAGGACCAACACTACAGGCCTTAATACACGGTGTTAACAGGATACAAACCATAACCATCAATGCACAAACCCAGAAAGATAAGCTAGATAACTAGGATCTTCTAAAAATCAAACACCTATGCTCTTCAAAAGACTTCACCAAAAAAGTAAAAAGAGAAACTACAGACTGGGAAAAAATTTTTGGACAGTTCAAGTCAGACAAAGGTCTAATCTCCATAATCTACAAGAAAATCCAACACCTCTAAAACAAAAAGACAAATAATCCTATTAAAAAATGGGCAAAGGAAATGAGCAGATACTTCACCAAAGAAGACTTTCAAATGGCCAACAGACACATGAAGAAATGCTCACGATCACTAGCCATCAGAGAAATGCAAATTAAAACCACAGTGAGATACCATCTCACCCCGGCATTACTGGCACGAATCCAAAACACTGGAAATAACAAATGTTCGAGGGGCTGCAAAGGAGATCGGAACTCTTATGCACTGCTGGTGGGAATGCAAAATGATACAACGATTTTGGAAAATGATATGGCGCTTCCTCAGAAAGCTAGAAATAGGCATACCATTCGATCCAGCAATCCCACTCCTAGGAATATATCTTAGAGAAATAAGAGTCGTCACTCGAATAGACATATGCACACCTATGTTCATGGCAGCATTGTTCACAATAGCAAAACGATGGAAACAACCTAGATGTCCATCAACAGATGAATGGATAAAAAACTATGGTACATACACACAATGGAGTACTATGCAACGAGAAAGAACAACGATGAATCTGTGAAGCATCTCATAACATGGATGAAACTGGAGGACATTATGCTGAGTGAAATAAGTCAATCACAAAAGGACAAATATTGTATGAGATCTCTATTGTAAAAACCCATAAAAAAGTTCACACACAAAATGTAATAGTCTTTGTTGGTTACAAGGGATGTGAGGTGTGTGTGTGGGTGGAAATACTAAATAGGCAATAGATAAATGGTATCTTGGGTGAAGGGTGAGACAGTACACAATACTGGGGAAACCAGCACAGCTTGTACAACGAAAGGTCATGGAAGCTCCATAGACACATCCAAACTCCCTGAGGAACTGAATTGCTGGGTGGAGGGCTGTGGGGACCATGGTCTCGGGGAACATCTAGCTCAATTGGCATAACACAGTGTATAAAGACAATGTTCTACATTCTACCTTGGTGAGTAGCTTCTGGGGTCTTAAAAGCCTATGAGCGGCCATCTAAGATACTCCACTGGTCTCATCCCTTCGGGAGCAAGGGAGAATGAAGAGAACAGGATACAAGCAAAAGGTTAGTATGAAGGACCACAGCTACCAAAGTCTCCAGCAGACTGAGTCCAGTACGGCTAGATGGTGCCTGACTACCACCACTGACTGCTCTGACTGGGATCACAAGAGAGGGTTCTGGACAGAGCTGGAAAAGGATGTAGAACAAAATTCTAACTCACAAAAAAAGACCAGATTTACTGGCCTAAAGGATACTGGAGAAACCTTCAGAGTATGGCCCAGACCCCCTTTTAGCTCAGTGGTGAAGTCATTTCTGAGGTTCACCATTCAGTTGTGGAGTGGACAGCCCCATAAAACCAAATGGGACTAATGAGTCACAGCAGTCCAGGGACAAGGGCCAGAAGGCAGAAGGGGACAGGAAAGTTGGTGATAGGGAACCCAAGGTTGAGTAAGGATAGTGTTGATGTGTTGTGAGGTTGTTAACCATTGTCATAGGGCAACATGTGTAGTAACTGTTAAATGTTTGTTCTGTAAGTCTTCATCTAAAGTGAGAATAGCTGTACAATTGGAAGAGCATAATCGATGTCATGGAACTGTGCATGTAGAAATTTTTGAAATGGTCTATCTTTGGCTATGTATATTTTCTACAAAAAAAAAAGGTCAAGAAAGGAGAGGGTTGACATGTTGTGGGGTTGTTAACGAATGTCATAAAACAATATGTGTACTACTGTTTCATGAGAAACTCTTTGTTCTGTAAGCCTTCACCTGAAGTACAACAAAAAAAAAAATTAAAAATAAATTAAAAAATAATTCAGGCACCTTCCACCTCAGTGAAATTTCTAGGGGTCCAGGGGTGTGGGGCATTTCAAGACATTCCTTCTAAAGTGATGGATAAGTTATTAATCTGGCTGCTCCCACAACTAAAAAGGGGGCACAATGCATAGTGGGCCTCTTTGGATTTTGGAGACAACATATTCCTTATTTGGGTGTGCTACTCCAGCCTATTTATCAAGTTACTCAAAAAGCTGCTGGTTTTGAGTGGGGCCCAGAACAAGAGAATGCTCTGTCACAGGTTCAGGCTGCTGTGAAAGCCACTCTGCCACTTGGGCCATATGGTCCAGCTGATGCAATGGTGCTTGAAGTGTCAGTGGCAGATAGAGATGCTATTTGGAGTCTTTGGCAGGCCCCTATTGGTGAATCGCAGCACAGACCATTAGGATTTTGGAGCAGAGCTCTGGCATCCTCTGAAGATAACTACTTTCCTTTTGAGAAACAACTTTTGGCTTGTTACTGGGCCTTAGTAGAGACTGATAGCTTAACCATGGGACACCAAGTCACCATGCAGCCTGAGCTGCAAGTCATGAACTGGATGTTGTCTGACCCACAGAGTCATAGGGTGGACATGCATAGCAGCACTCCATTGTTAAATGGAAGTGGTACATATGAGATCAGGCCCAAGCAGGACCTGAAGGCACAAGTAAGTTCCCTGAGGAAGTGGCCTATGGTCTCCAGTCCTGTTACATTACCTGTCATTTCCCAATCTGCACCTATGGCCTTGTGGGGAGTTCCTTATGCTCAGTTGACTGAAGAAGAGAAAACTCATGCTTGATGTACAGATGGTTCTGCGCGATATGCAGGCACCACTTGAAAGTGGACAGCGGCAGTACTACAGCCCCTTCCTGGGACCTCTCTGAAGGACAGTGGTGAAGGAAATTCCTCTCAATGCGCAGAAGTTCGAGCAGTGCAACTGGTTGTTCATTTTGCTTGGAAGGAGAAATGGCCAGATGTATGATTATATATTGATTCATGGGCTGTGGCCAATGGTTTGGCTGGATGGTCAGGGACTTGGAAGGAACATGATTGGAAAATTGGAGACAAGGATTTATGGGGAAGAGGTATGTGGATAGACTTCTCTGAATGAGCCAAAGAAGTGAGGTATTTACGTTTCATATGAATTTTCACCAGAGTGTGAGCTCAGCAGAGGATGATTTTAACAATCAAGTGGATAGATGACATGTTCTGTGGAAACCAGTCATCTTTCCCCAGCTACTCCAGTCATTGCTCAATGGTCTCATGAACAAAGTGGCCTTGGTGGCAGGGATGGAGGTTATGCGTGGCCCCAAAAACATAGACTTCCACTCACCAAGACTCACTTTGCTACAGACACTGCTGAGTGCCCAATCTGCCAACAGCAGAGATCAATACTGAGTCCCTGTTATGGCACCATCCCTCAATGTGATGGTGCTGTTTCTCCCATAACCAGGATTCATGTGTCCAAGAATCAAGGGGTGGAAATGGGAGTGGCACCACTCACTAATACTCCTAGTGACCCACTTGTAAGATTTCTGCTTCCTGTCCCTGGGATCTTATGCTCTGCTGATCTAGAGGTCTTAGTTCCAAAGGGAGGAGTGCTCCCACCTGGAGACACATCACTGTTTCCTTTGAACTGGAAGCTAAGAATGCCACCTGGCCACTTTGAGCACCTTATGCCTCTGGATCAACAGGCAAAGAAGGGAGTTACCATACTGGTTGGTGTGATTCATCCTGATTACCAAGAAGAAATCAGATTGATATTACATAATGGAGGTAAAGAAGAGTATGTCTGCAATTCAGAAGATCCCTTAGGGTGTGTCCTAGTACTACCATGCGTTAGGATTGAAGTCAATGGAAAACTACAGCAACCCAATTCCAACATGACTACTAATGACCCAGACCCTTTAGGAATGAAGGTTTGGGTCACCCCACCAAAGAACCACACCAGCTGAGGTGCTTGCTGAGGGCAAAGGGAATACGGAATGGGTGGTGGAAAAAGGTAGTTCTAAATACCAGTTATGGCCACGTGACCAGTTGTAGAAACGGGGACTACAATTGTTATGAGCATTTCTGCTTTGTATGAGTGCATCAAATATTTTTGTTTCCTTCACTTATAAAATATAAGATGTAAACGGGGCTAGTGTGTTTTTGATTGTACTTGTGTTAGGTGTATCATGTTAGGCACAAGTATGACTGTATAATTGTCTTTATTCAAAGATTATGTATGGTTTAAGGAGACACGTGCATGTGCCAAGTTAAGAAGGAGTGAACTGTGATGGTTAAGGTTGTGTGTCAACTTGGCTGGGCTATGATTCTCAGTGTTTGTATGTGATCATTCCCATGACTGAATATGTTGTGAGTGGCCAATCAGTTGAGGGGGAGTTTCCTTGGGGTATGGCCTGCATCTGAGTGTGGGCAGATGTTCTGGCTTTTTGCTGCTCTGGATCGTGCAGCTGCCTCTTTTTCATCTGACCTCCAGTTCTTGGGACTTGAGCTAGTGGCTTATCTGCCGATCCTGGGATTCATCGATCTTCACAGCCTGTGAGTGGAGTCCTGCTTTCCAACCTGCTGATCTTGGGTTCGCCAGCCCCTGCAGGTACATGAATCACGAGAAGCGTCTATCCTAATCCATGGACTTGGGACATTCTAGCCTCTACAATCGTGTAAGCTGCTTCCTTGATATAAATCTCTCCGTATGTATACTTATACCATTTACTGATTTTGCTTCTCTATAGAACCCAGCCTAAGAAACTTATGTAAGACTATTAATCTTCTATATGTGGAAAGACAATCAAGTTTGTAATCTGTTAACAATTATTTGAAAACCTATTGCATTATTTACTAGCTATGTGAAGTTCAGGAAATGAATTACTTTCTCGGTATCCATTTTCCCAGATTCAAAATGTCAGAGGGTGTTGTGTAGGTCAAATGAGATAAAGCAGGTAAAGTGTCTGTTACCAACTGGCACCTATCAAATATCTGTTTTTGTTCACCAAATACCTCAAAACATTTTTTAAACATAGGAACTTCTGACTTTTGTCCCACTCATGAGAAATTTTTTATCCTTATCAGTACTTTAGAATGAGTGCAATTTTGCAAACAAGTGTGCTTCTGATTAATTTCTACTTATTAAGCCAAGTGATTTTTAAGAATTTTTTTATGTTAAGAAAAATTAGTCAACTTCAAACTTTTAAAAACCTCTTTGTATCTACTCTATCCCAAAGAAACAGAAAACTGTTTCAGGACAAAAATAACCTTTATCCTCCAAATAATTCACTGTTTAAGAAAATTATAAGGAAGATGATCAATTTTGCCACGTTTATGAGTAACTTATAGAGTCGCTGTTTTTTATATGATCATTCAACCACTTTGTGTGAAAAAATTATCAACATGGCACATGGCTGTAATTTTTTCAAAGCCATTAATTATTAGCTATATGAACTAAGTGCATAGGAAGTTACCCTTGTTATCAGAGGGTTCAGACAAATCTAGAGCCCTTGCATACTCAGGAAGTCAATGCAAAGAAGGAAGTCTCTATAGATCTGTTTTACACTTTGTACACTTTTATCTCTTTCCTCCACAAAGTATGTGTGTCAACTTGGGTGGACCATGATTCTCAGTGGTTTGACAGTTATGATGTAGTCTGGCAGTTGTATGACGATGTGATCACCTCCATGATGAGATCTGCTGTGAGAAGCAAATTAGTTGAAAGGGGGGTTCCTTGGGGGTGTGGCCTGTATCCAATATAGGTGGACTTTCTGGCAAGGCTTGAGGGCTTTTGTTGGCTCTGGATCCTGCAGCTGGCTCCTCTTCCTCTGACCTCCAGTTCTTGGGACTTGAGCTAGCAGCTTATGTGCCCATCTTGCTTGCCAATTTTGGGATTCGTCGATCTTTGCAGCCTGTGAGCCAGAGCCCTACTCTCTGATCTGCCAATCTTGGGTCTGCAGCAACGTGAATTAGGATAAGCTTTCAGCCCAACTCACATACTTGGGATGTCCCAACTTCTACAATCGTGTGAGCCATTTCCTTGCTATAAATCTCTCTATATTTACACTTACACGTTTTGCTGGTTTTGCTTCTCTAGAGAACCCAGCCTAGGACAATATGTTATAAATTAAATAAAATACATCAAAAATATAATAAAATTAAATCTTTCTTTTTCCTGAAGAATAAGTGAGCTATTACCACATCAACTCATAGTAACCATGGACAATGGCTAAATTTGTCACATGCATGTGCATGGATTTTAAATACAAATGTGTCCATACTACGATTTTCAATTAAGCTTATTCAGTTTAATTTTGGCTATATAAACCCACACAAGAGCTCTTGTTATAATGTGGATAGTGGATTGTAAATATGAGGAAAATCTGAACATATGACATTGTTGTTGGAAAATCTATTCTTTTCCAAAATATTAAAAATACTTAAAACATTTCAAGGGTTGTTAAATAAAGTAGGCAAACTGAGGAAAGCTATGGCTCCTATTGACACAGTGACTGCAACAATGGGCTCAATTATGGGAATAATTGTGAGAATGGTGCAGGACCAGGCAGTGTTTCCTTCTGTTGTACATAGGATCTCTATGTGTCAGAACTGACTCAACAGCATCTAGCAACAACAACAACAACATGACTCCTATAGAAATTAATTTTATAAGCCAATTTCTAAAGGTTAATCTTTGAATAATTAAAATAGAAAAGTCTAAATTCTCAAGTTTAAGAATCCTAAAGCAAGAAGTCGATAACATGGGCAACTCTGTCAGCATTAGTAAACATGAAACACAGCACTACAGAACACTAGAAGACTCTGCCACTAAAATCCTCAAAATCTGAAGAAAGATGAACTCCGAATTATTCCCTTAGTCTTATTGGTTAAGTTTCTTTGTTGTGTTTTTTTTTTTCACCAGTGACTGAGTAATGAGGAAGTAGAAATTATGTAAGGATCCCTGTATATCTTTACGGATTCATTTTATACAATTATGCATAACAATCTGTATGAAATTCTACTGACAGAAGACAGGTTTATTCATTCTCAACACATTCTATAAAAGATTCACAAAACTCCAAATTAAAGTCATCTCTATTTTTAGGTAGATGTGAAGCTAGGAGGAGACCTTGTGTTACAGGTTCCATGGTTCAGTGCATCACACTAGGGTATGCTGAGACTTTGTCATCTTACAGTCTTATTCTTGGCATATTCATTTAGGTATTGCCATATGCCCATGGTTAAAGTTCATGTAGTGTGCAGAGTAATTACATTTGAATACTGTGGAAGTTTGTCTCCCTCCAGTAGTCCAAGAAATTATTTTTCTTCTGATTTGTGTCCAGTTACAGCTCTGTTGCCATCTTATCTCCTGTAGCACTGTGTTCAGTGCAGTATTCTGTGTCTGAATATTTTGTCTAAATGATATACATATTTCCATAAGAAAAGACTGTTGTATCCTTTTACTTGGCAGGAACAGCAATTTCTCAAGTAAGGACTTATCTAAGAATGGAGTGCTTTTATCTCACTGGACAGAAATGTGGTATCTTTGACTCTTCCTCTATAAAACTATCAAATATTCTTTGGGAAGCAGAAGTACTTTTCTCTTATTTAATTACCTTTTGACCAGGTAATTTATAGTATAGATTGAGTACATTCATCTAATATCTTTCTCTGTGTCAGTTTCCTCATCTGAAAATTGAGAACAATACTATATTTCTTTGAACTGAATATATTACTATTGTAAGGTGCATCATTATGTACCACGGAGGAAAAAACAAACAAACAAAAACCAATTAATTCATTACACCATTCTTCAGAGATAGTACTGAGTCACAAGTTAGTCAGTCCCAGCATCCTCTTGTTCTTTGGAAATGTCTTTCAAACATTCCAAAGCATTTCCCCCGCCTCTAGTAGCATTGCTTTGTCCACGATAGACACTCCTTTTGTTTGGGTTTCAAGAATAAAATATTATATTTTCAAATTCAAAGCATTGATTTTCAAATTTTAAGCATACAAATCACTTGGGGATCTTGTTAAAAAGCAGATTCTACCTGGCTATCATTACTGAGCTTTTGAGCAAACGTTCTATAGAAGAATCAAAAGGGAGAAAATACAGAATTCAAATTCTTGAAGAATCCAGGCTTTATGTAGACATGGAGGCTGGGTGAACCCTCTAAACTATTGTCCTGAGATAATATTTAAACCTTAAAACTTAAACTAAAAATATTCCCTGAAGTCTTCTTAAAACTAAACAATAATTTAGCTTAATTATTAAAGAAATTCTGTCTTTAGCATTGTGCTCTTTTAAGAATTATATGGGATCAAATTGACAATAACAACTTGAAAGATTAGATAGGAAAATCAGGAGGAAGTGAGTTTAAGTTAATGCGGGAGGAACAATTCAGGAAAAGAGGATGAGCATGATTGTAGAACTTTGAGAATATAATCAATGTCACTGAATTGCACTTGTAGAAATTGTTGAATTGGTGTATGTTCTGCTGTGTTTTGCTGTGTATTCTCAACAACTAAAAAATTATTTAGAAAAAAAATCAGATTATAATTTAGTAGGTCTGGAATGGAGCCTAAAATTTTACATTTTTAACAAGATCCCAACTGGTTAAAGGACCACACTTTGAGTAGGAAGGCAATAAAGCACTTAGTTGATGCTTCCAAGAAAATATGGAATTGTGTCATTCTTTAAATGGAAAATATTTACTTCCCTCAGATTACATTGTTCTGTTTCTGTGCCTTTCTGGGTATAAGGTATGTCTTAGTCATTGAGAGCTGCTATACCAGAAATACCACAAGTGGCTGGCTTTAACAAAGAGAAATTTATTCCTTTACAGTCCAGTAGGCTAGAAGTCTGAATTCAGGGCTTTGGCTCCAGGAAAAGGCTTTCTCTCTCTGTTGACTATGGAGGAAGGTCCTTGTCAGCAGTCTTCCTCTGGTCTGGGAGCCTCTCTGCTCAGGAACCCCGGGTCCAAAGGACACACTCTGCTCCCAGTGCTTCTTTCTTCCTGGTATGAGGTCCCCATCTCTCTGCTTGCTTCCTTTTCCTTTTTATCTTTTGTAAGACAAAAGGCGGTAGGTACAGGCCACACCCCAGGGAAACTCCCTTAACATTGGATTAGAGATGTGACCTTAGTAAGGATGTTACAATCCCACCTTAATCCTCTTTAACATAAAATTACAATCACAAAACAGAGGACAACCACACAATACTGGGAATTATGGCCCAGCAAAATAGATACATTTTTGGGGGGACATAATCCAATCCATGAAAAGGTAACTTTCTGCTTCAATGTTAAAGAAAAGGTTATTGTGTATGAAGACATTTTAAACACACTTAGTATCAATAATGCACCAACCTTTTTGAAAAGAAGGCAGGTGAAAGAGCTATGGCCAAGGTTGTACATGGGAACTGATAATACTTAACTATATTTCCTCTTCTTGAAAGCAGTGACAGTTGAGAAATCCCTCAACTATGTTGTGGTCCAAAAAACTAACAAAGGACCACCATGCCCTTGCATTTTCTGAGATAAAATTTGTGGCCACTTTTCCTTAAGACCCCTGTTTGCCTGTCTCTGTAAAGCCCAGGTTCTCTTCCTTTTCTCTGAGATATTCTTCACTCCCTATTGTAGAAGCCCCCGAATACAATCATTTCCTTAATTCTCAGGTATGCCTTTCTGCCTTTCATACCTGACAATTTCTATTTTCACATAGTTGGTGTCTTAGTTTCTTAGTGCTGCTATAACAGAAACACCACAACTGGGCATCTTTAAGAAACAAAAATGTATTTTCTCAGTTTAGGAGCCTAAAAGTCCAAATTCAGGGCACCAGCTCACGGAGAAGGCTCACTCTGTCTGCCCTAGGGAAAAATCTTTGTTTCAACTTCTCTACCATTTCTTCTAGGCGTTCCTTGGAGATCTACATGTGGTATCCTTCTTTTCCCCCATTTCTACTTGCTTGTCTCTGTGCCTAATCTACTTTTTTTTAATATCTTAAAAGTGATTGGGTTTAAGACATACCTTACACTTATATGATCTCATTAATATAACAAGGAAAATTCTATTCAGAAACGGAATTACATTCACAGGTATAGGTGTTAGGATTCCAACACATATTATGGGAAGACACAACTCAATTCATAACAGTAGTTTAATGTATGGACCTTAGAGTCAGATTAATTAGTTTTTAGTCCTGGTTCTCTCACTTATTAGCTGTGTTATCTTGGAAAAGAGATTAAAACTCTCTAAGCCTTCATTTCAAGATAACTAAAAGGGATAGTATTTTTTATCAAATCTCATCACTTCCTTGTTGAAAAACCTTGGAGTTCCCCATACAACTTAATTGAAAATCCAAGTCTATTCCCAGGACTCCTCTGTTCCTTGTGACCTGAACTTCTATCTTCTCTCCTACCAGTCATCTTCTGCTCAGCCTTCTCAGGCCACAACCGCCTTTATGCCATTTCTGGAGCTTATGAAGCTGCTTTTCATATCTAGATTTTCCCTCATGCTATTTCTTTCTTCCCTTGCCCACAGTCATTATCATGGTTAGCTCTTCCTCATAATTCAGGTCTCTGTTACAATGTCACCACCTCAAAAAAAACCCTCCTTAAAATACAACTCAGAACACTCCTTTCCTTCATCAATATCTATTCCCTTCTTGCTTTATTTTATAGCTCTTAACCATAGCTACCATTCTAATGGCTTATTTTTCATCTGTTTCCTCATGAGACTACAAACCCCAAACAGACAGGCTACATAATTTGTGGGGTCCAGTGTACAATGAAAATTGAAAGTCCCTTTTTCAAAAAGTGGAAAACTCCTTTAAAGGTACTGAAGTAGAGAGAGAGTGCACCTCTTCTGAGAAGTCAGCCTTGTTCAGTCCCTTTTAGTTGCTGCAAAGTTGTCAGATGGCATAATTATTCATTAGGGGTTTTTATTTCAAAACTTAATTATATGTATGTATAACCAATTCAATGTTAGAAAAACACTAAGTGGTTTAACCAAACTATACATGACGACATAATCCCCTGAGGCCACAAACAGATCCTAAGCTATAAAGTTTGCTTTATTCTGTGTCTTCTTTTATAAAAACCACAGTGAATAGTTGAGGTTTTAAGTAGTGAGTGAACATATTTGTTTAGATAGTGTCTTATTCAGGGTTCTTTAGAGAAACAGAACCAGTGCTAGATATATATATGTCATATATAGATATATATGTGTGTGTCATATATATATGTGTCATATATATATATATGAAGAGAGAGATATATTTATTTTAGATAACTGGCTCACACGATTGTGAGGGGCTGGTAAGTCTAGATATTCCTGCAGTCTTATGTCTCAAAATTCATAGGTCTGACAATGGGAAAAGTAAAGCATAAGGGAATTCTGGCAAAAACTCCCTTTTTGCTCTTAAGCCTTCAACTGATTGAATGAGGCCCACCCACACTATTGAGGGTAATCCACCTAAGATCAAGTGATTTAACTACATGTAACTACTTCATAATGGCATCTAGACTAGTGTTTGACTAATCAAATGGGCACCATCACCTATCCAAGGTGACACATAAAATTAGCCATCGAAGATAGGAAGCCAGTTACTTCCTAATTTTGTCATCTTGGACAACTTAATTTTTCTCAGCCTCAGTCTCCTTATCTGAAATCTAGTTTATCACTATTACATAGGATTTCCTTGTAGATATTGAGACAATAAAGGTATTAAAAATAGCAAAATATAATATAAATACAAAATATGAGATAAAAGAGAGTTTAACACAGCAGTTAAGCATCCAGGCAAGGCTAGTTTATTGAGTGGACTTCGGAAAGTCATATATCTTTGCATCTACAAAATAAAAATTAAAAAAAGAAAATCTATTTCATAGGGCTGTGATAAGGATTAAATAAGGTCACTCATAAAAGGTTTTCAGTGTGGTTTGTATTAAGTACACAATAAATGTCTGTGACTATGGGTAGGAATAAGAGGAGGGCATAGCTTAAATCGTGATCCTTCTCAGTTAGTCAGGAATAATGTCACCTTCTTTAAAAAAGCTAAAGTGGGGGAAAACACAAGCAAAAAAATCAAACCACAAAGGTTGCCAATTATCCTGTGGAATATTAACGCTCATTTTGTGCTGATGCTGTTTTAATGCTAATTGGGAAACTAGAGCCTTTCCTTATGCACGTAATGAATATTCTTTCTCATGCTCTAGTTATTCATCCCTGACCATTACTAAATTAATTACTTCAAATCTGAGCTCATGCCAGGTTTTAACCCTTCAGGTTTGTGCTCACTTTAGAATTTTAAATTTACTACTCCAATGTGTTTGTAATATTGATTTCAAAATATAAATAAAACGTCTGTAAATTATGATTAAAGATCTTTTGAATGCATTTATATAGGACAAAGAGGAAGATTTGAAAATGCAGATCCTATAAAAGCTGAGTGTGGTCAAAAGATGTCAATACAATATGCTTGATATTGACAATCCTTGGCCTCCATATTCAAACAGCACTCAAATTTGAAATAAAATATATATCTGAGGAATACATAATCTGCTATTTACATGGCTAGAAACAAGTAAGATTTCATCAAACTAATATGAAGATATTAAACTTAATATGCGGACTACAGGTATTTGGCATTGCTTGGTCACTTTCATCTTGGGCATCAGTAGAGCAGAGACATACACGCACAAAAGTTCTGTATCTTGGTTTCAATTACTTTTATTCTGAAGAAATGATTTTTTAAATGTCTCTATTTCTCATTCTTCAGTATTTACCAAGGCATCTACTCTGTCTGTATATTTTTTGTATTCTCCAAAACAATAACAACAAAAACTCCCTAGCTTGAAACAAGCTTTTTTTAAAACTAGAAGAACTCAATAAATTGAAAGGCTAATATAAAACTCCTTAAAAAACTCTAGCACCCACAAGGGTTCTATTTAAATGCAATAAGACTGAAAAAACTGAAAGAAAAAAAAAAAGTCTTGCAAATTATCCATTTTATTTTCCCTTCAAGTTTTTTTAAAGATTTGTTAGTCAATGTAACAGTCCTTTAAAGAGTCAAAATTATCATCTGAAGTTTTTCTGGCTTCTGGGTAGAAATGCCTTCTCAGAATAATCAGATTTTATCATATTTCTGTGTATGACATCTAGAAGAGAAGGATGTCATTTTCTAATACTTCCCTACTCATTGTCAAAATTACATTAATTCAAAGGCCAAATAAATTATGACGTGTCAATGTACAGAAAACTTCAGTAGCAGATACAGGCCCAGAGCAAAACACTTCCAGCTTCCCATTCTGTGTTTTCCTCACTCTAACATTAACAATGTCCTTTATTAGTTCCCATCCCAGGCCCATTTAGCCAACATTTATTAAAAGATCTATTCTGATATATACATATTAAACTACATATAGATTTTTAATCTCTTCTCCACAATCCCATCCACAATCTCATTATCCAAAACTCTCTGAAAACTGAAAGTTTTTTCAGATGTTTACTCTTTGCTTGCAAACCCTGGCCTGAAATGAAATGAGGCTGCTTATATCCCCACTTACTGTGAATATTCATTTCTTCCACTACATAAATATGAATGATTATGAAGGGCTGCCCCTGATTATGCCGGGGATATCACATGATAAATACGTGTGCCATCCTATCTTTCCAGCATATCTCATCTCAACTGTTTTAAATAAAAGGTTTCAGACAAGTGCTAAAACTCATCTCTAAATATTGTTGTTGCTGTTGTTACTTGCAGTCCAGTGGATTCCAACAGTGGCCATCAAAAAACAATTATATTTACAGAAGGCTTACACATGTTGCAACTAAGTAAATAAAAATTTCCTTTAGCTTAGAGACAAAATGATGATCCATTCATTGCATAAACAATACACAGTTTACAGATTGTTGTGCTGTGTAGGTAGGGTTTTATTTTATTTATTTTTGCCGTTTTATTTTACCTTGTGTTTGGTTTGATAATACTTGAATTCTTGATTTATTGGTGTCTGGTTTATTTCTGCTTTCCAGTGGCTATCAAATCTGATCCTGATTTATATAAATGCCAGAAATGTAATATTTTTTAGATGAAGGAAAGTGACTACTTTTTTTTTTCTCCCCAACCACTTAGGTTGTACAAGGAAATATAAGGTGTTGTGAAAATCTAGTATGATATTAACAAAGACTCCACTAGACTCCACTTTCTTACTGCATGGATAAAAACACAGGCCTATTTTAAGTTAATAGGGCCATTTCCTAGAACAACAAAACCTCTTGAAGACTTTCTCATGTGTTACATTTCCTCAAATCATACCATCTTTATTATGTACCATGAGGAAAGAAGAAAGGTAAATAATGGAACAATGTGCTCAGCTTCACAGAAGCATCCTGACATCTCCTGGGAAATAGCGCTCTTGTAATAGACACCCCTACCCCCATTCAGACAGATCATCAATTTCCTAAAAGTGATTAAATTAAGGAAGCATAACTTCTCATAATAATTAACAATGATTTTTTTTATTTGATCACCACAGTATAATCAAGGAAAACATGGGTGAATATATATATTATGAATTTTCCCCTTATTAATGAAGTAGTAAAATGGACAATATACTATTGATAATCCATCTGGATTTGCAGAAATCTTTTGTTCTCTTACACAAAGCTGATTGATTTGAAAGGATAGCACTAGGGTAGAAGGAGCAGAAATCTATTGAAATGGACAGGAGATAGGCTCAAGTGTGAAGATAGACATTGTCAATAAAAGGATTAAAAATAAGCAAACAAACAAGTAAAAAAAAAAAAAATTGATAGATCAGATAATAGAGGACATCCAAGGAGGAGAGGCGGTTGTTTTAGTAAGATGACTTTTGCTAGTATCTAACTTTGAGAAATACCACTGAAAAACAAAGAAATACACTAAGTAATTAGATTAAATTAAAACAATGTTTAATATCTTTGAAAGTTAAGGTAACTTTTTTATACCAATGGTTTTTATAAGCAAAGGATTTGTCGTCAAAACTTTTACATTTAAGATGAATTTTATACATCAGTATGATTTAAACTAGAATTACCAGAAAACCCCACTTCAAACTAGCTAAAACACCAAGAAAATTTATTTTCCCATCTAACGAGCCCATATGTAGCAAAGATTCCCGGATATAATTTGATCAGTGTTTAAATAATATCATCAAAGACAAAGTCCCTTCCAACTTCCTACTCTGCTATTCTCATTATCAGCTTCTATCTTTTTAAGGCCATTTTCCTTAATTGTTACCCAATTTCTGCCTTTGATCTGGAGGTAAGAACCAAATGTTGTTGTTACTGTCCTCAAGTCGGTTCTGACTCATAGCAACCGTATGCACAACAGAATGAAACACTGCCTGGTTGTACGCAATCCTCATAATTGTTTTTATGCTTGAGCCCATTGTTGCAGCCATTATGTCTGTCAATATCATACACTGTCTCCCTCTTTTTCTGCTGACCTTCTACTATACCAAGTGTGATGTCCTTCTCCAGGGACTGGTCCCTCCTGATAACATGTCTAAAGTATGTGAGACAAAGTCTCACTATTCTCGCTTCTAACGAGCATTCTGGCTGTACTTCCAACACAGATCTGTTTGTTATTCTGGCAATCCATGGTATATTCAAAATTATTTGCCAACACCACAATTCAAAGGCATCAATTCTTCAGTCTTCCTTATTCGTTGTCCAGCTTTCACACGCATATAAGTGATTGAAAACACCATTGTTTGGGTCAGGCACACCTTAGTTCTTAAACACTTTTTAACACTTTAAAGAGATCTTTTGCCGCAGATTTGCACAATGCAATCTGTGCTTTGACTGCTGCTGGCATGGGTGTGATTGTGGATCCAAGTAAAATGAAATCCTTGATAACTTCAATCTTTTCTCCATTTATCATGATGTTGCTTATTGGTCCAGTCGTGAACATTTCTGTTTTCTTGATGTTGAGGTGTAATCCATACTAAAGGCTGTGATCTTTGATCTTCATCAGTAAATGCTTCAGGTCCTCTTCACTTTCAGCAAGCAAGGTTGTGTCATCTGCATATTGCAGGTTGTTAATAAGTCTTCCTCCAACCCTGATGCTGCATTCTTCTTCATATAGTCCTGCTCCTCGGGTGATTTGTTCAGCATACAGATGGAATAAGTATGTTGAAAAGATACAACCCTGATGCATACCTTTCCTGACTTTAAACCTGACTTTAAATCCCCTTGTTCTGCTTGAACAACTGCCTCTTGGTCTAAGTATAGGTTCCTCATGAGCACAATTAAGTGTTCTAGAATTCCCATTGTTTGCAATGTTATCCATAACTTTAAATGATACACACAGTCAAATGAATGCATTTGCATAGTCAATAAAACACTGGTAAACATCTTTCTGGTATTCTCTGCTTTCAGTCAGGATCCATCTGACATCAGCAATGATATCCTTGTTCCAAGCCCTCTTCTGAATCTGCCTTGACTTTCTGGTAGTTCCCTGTTGATGTACTGCTGCAACTGCTTTTGAATGATCTTCAGCAAAATTTTACTTGTGTGTGATATTAATGATACTGTTCAATAATTTTCACATTCTGTTGGATCACCTTTCTTTGGAATGAGTACAAATATGAATCTCTTCCAGTCAGTTAGCCAGGTAGCTGTCTTCCAAATTTCTTGGCATAGATGACTGAGCACGTCCAGTGCTCCATCCATTTGTTGATATTCTGACAATTCCTGGAGACTTGTTTTTCGCTAGTGCTTTCAGTGCAGCTTGGACCTCTTCCTTCAGTGCCATTGGTTCGTGATCGTATGCTACCTCCTGAAATAATTGAATGTCGACCAATTCTTTTTGGTATGGTAACTGTGAATTTCTTCCATCTTCTTTTGAGGCTTCCTGCATCATTTAGTATTTTCTCTGTAGAATACTTCAGTGTTGCAACTCAAGGCTTGCATTTTTTCTTAAATTCTTTCAGCTTGAGAAGTGCCAAACTTGTTCTTCCGTTTTGGTTATCTATCTCCAGGTCTTTGCACATTTCATTACGATACTTTGTCTTCAGGAAATGACCTTTGAAATATTTTGTTCAGCTCTTTTATTTCACCATTTCTTCCTTTCCATTAAGCTACTCTATGTTCAAGAGAAACTTTCAGAGTCTCTTCTAACATCTGTTTTAGTCTTTTCTTTCTTTCCTGTCTTTTTAATGACCCTCTTGCTTTTTCATGTATGATGTACTTGATGTCATTCCACAACTCATCTGGTCTTCAGTCTTTAGTGTTCGATGTGTTAAATATATTCTTGAGATGGTCTCTAAATTCAGGTGGGATATACTCAAGGTAGAACTTTGGCTCTCTAGGACTTGTTACAATTTTCTTCAACTTCAACTTGAACTAGCATAAGAGCATTTGATGGTCTGTTCCACAATCAACCCCTGGCCTTATTCTGACTAATGATATTGAGCTTTTCCATTGTGTCTTTCCACAAATATAGTTGATTTTTTTTCCTGGGTATTCCATCCAGTGATGTCCATTTGTATAGTTGTCATTTATGTTGTTTGAGAAAGGTATTTGCAATGAAGTCTTGGTTTTGCAAAATTCTGTCATGTGATCTCCGACATTGTTTCTGTCACTCAGGCCATATTTTCCAACTGCCAATCCTTCTTTGTTTCCAACTCTCACATTCCAATCACCAGAAATGATCGATGCGTCTTGATTGCATGTTTGATCAATTTCAGAACACAGAAGTTGTAAAAGTCTTCAGTTTCTTCATCTTTGGCCTTAGTGGTTGGTGCATAAATTTGAATAGTAGTCTTATTAACTGGTCTTCCTTGGAGATGTATGGATATTATCCTGTCACTGACACTGCTGTACTTCAGGATAGATCTTGAAATGTTCTTTTGGACAATGAACGTGACGCCATTCCTCTTCAATTTGCCATTCCTGGCATAGTTGACCATATGATTGTCTGATTCAAAATGGCCAATACCAATCCATTTCAGCTCACTAATACCTAGGATATTGATGTTTATGTGTTCCATTTCATTCTGAGGATATCCAATTTTCCTAGATTAATACTTTGTACATTCCACGATCTGATTATTAATGGATTTTTGCACCTGTTTCTTCTCATTTTGAGTCATTCTACATTAAGGTCCCGAAAGCTTGACTCCATCCATGTCATTAAGGTCGACTCTAATATGAGGAGGCAGCTCTTCCCTAGTCATCTTCTGAGTGTCTTCCAACCTGAGGGGCTCATCTTCTGACACTATATCAGACAATGTATTGGTGCTATTCATAAGGTTTTCACTGGCTAGTGTTTTTCAGAAGTAGACTGCAGGGTCCTTCTTCCTAGTTTGTCTTAATCTGGAATCTCAGCCTGTCACATTGTCATACTGTGGGGACTTACTTGTTGCTGTGACAGTGGAAGATATGCCACTGGTATTCAAATACCCATAGGGTCACCAGTGGTGGACAATATCCAGATACAAGTTATATCTTCTTGATCAAGAAGTCATGCCTTTCTTTTTTCTCGTATTAATAATGAGCAAATTATTCCAGGAATACCTCATATATTTTAACTTCTGCCTTCTTGGACAGAACTAGATCTCATGTCCATTCCTAGGATAGTCACTGGCAAGAGAAATGAGATTAATTTGCATGGCTACAAGTAATTATCTGGGAAGGCATGAATATTGAGAAGTCTACCCCATGACACCTAAGTAGGTGTTTTATATATAAACCAAATTTTAGATATGTTAATAAATTTTTATAGCAAACTCCAGATTACATTATGCTTTATTAAATATATCAAACATCTACAGTAGTAAATTTGGTGACATGTTGAGTAAGTTTGTAAATTTCAGCAAAAAAGCTTATGGCTGCTAAAAGCATTTAATTTATGAATTTTTAAATTTCTGAATTTCAGGTAGCTTATTTTTTTTTAGTACACATACTTTTGGCAGAGGGGGACTAAAATAATACTGATCCCCATTTTATTCATTTATGTCCTTTGTCTCTCCAGTCATATTTGCCTAAATCACTTTTTGTTTGCTGTTTGTTTGTTTCAATCAACTTTTAATCAACACAACTTTATGGTAGTCACTGTTCTAACCTGGTAAGCATTCCTTATTCTTCTTTTCAGTTGTTTATTTTGACTTTCTTTTTAAGTAACCCTAATTCTTCCTGTTTTTCCTGTATTGTAGAAAATTTCTATAGGAATTTTTTAAAGATATACAGAAGATAATAAAGCATTAATCATGAAAATTGTATTTTTTTTTTTTACCAGTTTAAATAATACAAATTTATTATCTTATAGTTTTTGGATGATAATCTGATATGGGTCTCACCAGGATAAAACCCAGGTGTTGACAGAATGTGTTCACTTCTGGAGGCTCTAGGGAAGAAACCATCTCCATGCTTATTTAGGGAGTTGGTAGATTTCAGTTCCTTATGGTTGTAAGACTAAGATCTTTGTTTCCTTGTGACTGTCGTCTTAAGGCCATTCCTAGGCCCAATGCATTCCTTGGCTCATGGTTTGCTTTCTCCATCTTCAAAGCAGCAATGACACATCAATTTTGTCTCGGGCTTCAAATATCTCCTTTCTTATTTTATGGTCACTTATTTCTGCCTTCCATTCTGCCTTCTTCTTCTGTTTTTTTTTTTTTTTACTGTATTTCAGGTGAAGGTTTACAGAATAGTTTCTCATGAAACCATAGTACACATATTGTTTTATGACAATAGTTAACAACTACACAACATGTCAACCCTCTCACTTCTCGACCTTTTTTTTTTTTTTTTGGTGAAAATATACATAGCCAAAGATACACCATTTCAAAAATTTCTACATGCACAGTTCAGTGACATCGACTACGCTCTTCCATTTGTGCTGCTATTCTCACTTTAGATGAAGGCTTAGAGAACAAAATAGTTTCTCATTAAAAAGTTAGTACACATGTTGCCCTATGACAATGGTTAACAACCTCACAACACATCAACACTATCCTTACTCAACCTTGGGTTCCCTATCACCAGCTTTCCTGTCCACTTCTGCCTTTTAGTCCTTGTCCCTGGACTGCTGTGCCTCATTAGTCCCATTTGGTTTTACGGAGCTGTCTACTCCCTGGCTGAATGGTGAACCTCAGAAATGACTTCATCACTGAGCTAAAAGGGTGTCTGGGGGCCATACTGTCAGGATTTCTCCAGTCTCCTTTAGGCCAGTAAATCTGGTGCTTTTTTTTTTGTGAGTTAGAATTTTGTTCTACATCCTTCTCCAGCTCTGTCCAGACCCCTCTAATGTGATCCTGGTCAGAGCAGTCAGTGGTGGTAGCTGGGCACCATCTAGCTGTACTGGACTCAGTAAGGTGAAGGCCTTGGGAGCTGTGGTCCATAAGTCCTTCCAACTAATCTTTTCCTTGTATCCTGTTCGCTTCACTCTCCCTTGCTCCCGAAGGGATGAGACCAGTGGAGTATCTTCGATGGCTGCTCACAGGCTTTTAAGACCCCAGAAGCTACTCACCAAGGTAGAATGTAGAGCATTGCCTTTATAAACTGTGTTATGCCAATTGAGCTAGATGCTGCCCAAGACCGTGGTCCCCACAGCCCTCTGCCCAGCAATTCAGTCCCTCAGGGAGTTTGGATGTGTCTATGGAGCTTCCATGAACTTTCCTTCTACAAATTGTGCTGGTATCCTCAGTATTGTGTACTGTCTCACCCTTCACCCAAGATACCACTTATCTATTGCCTATTTAGTATTTCCACCATCCCCCGACCCCTCCCATCCCTGGTAACCAACAAAGATTGTTACTTTTTGTGTGTGAACTTTTTCATGGGTTTTTACATTAAAGGTCTCATACAATATTTGTCCTTTTGTGATTGACTTATTTCACTCAGCATAATGTCCTCCAGTTTCATCCATGTTATGAGATGCTTCACAGATTCATCATTGTTCTTTCTTGTTGCATAGTACTCCATTGTGTGTATGTACCATAGTTTGTTTATCCATTCATCTGTTGATGGGCATCTAGGTTGTTTCCATCATTTTGCTATTGTGAACAATGCTGCCATGAACATAGGTATGCATATGTCTATTCGAGTGACAACTCTTATTCCTCTAGGATATATTCCTAGAAGTGGGATTGCTGGATCATATGGTTTGTCTATTTCTAGCTTTCTAAGGAGGCGACGTATCATTTTCTAAAATGGTTGTATCACTTTGCATTCCCACCAGCAGTGTATAAGAGTTCCGATCTCCCCACAGCCCCTCAACATTTGGTATTTCCAGTGTTTTTGATTCCTTCTAGTAATGCCAGGGTGAGATGGTATCTCATAGTGGTTTTAATTTGCATTTCTCTAATGGCTAGTGATCGCGAGCATTTCCTCATGTGTCTGTTGGCCATTTGAATGTCTTCTTTGATGAAGTGTCTGTTCATTTCCTTTGCCCATTTTTAAATAGGATTGTTTGTCTTTTTGTTGTAGAGGTGTTGGATTCTCTTGTAGATTATGGAGATTAGACCTTTGTCTGACTTGTACTGTCCAAAACTTTTTTCCCAGTCTGTAGGTTCTCTTTTTACTCTTTTGGTGAAGTCTTTTGAAGAGCATAGGTGTTTGATTTTTAGAAGATCCCTGTTATCTAGCTTATTTTCTGGGGTTTGTGGGTGGATGGTTATGGTTTCTATCCTGTTAATGCCATGTATTAAGGCCAGTAGCACTAGTCCTATTTTTCCTTCTATGAACTTTATAGTTTTTGGCTTTATATTTAGGTCTTTGATCCATTTTGAATTAGTTTTTATATATGGCCTGAGATATGGGTCCTGTTTCATTTTTTTGAGGATGGAAATCCAGTTTTGCCAGCACCATTTGTTAAAAGGACTGTCTTTTCCCCATTTGATGGACTTTGGGCCCTTGTTGAAGTTCTGGTGACCGTAGGTGGATGGATTTACATCTAGGTTCTTAATTCTGTTCCATTGGTCAACGTATCTGTCATTGCACCAGTACCAGGCTGTTCTGACTACTTTAGCTGTATAGTATTTTCTGAGGTCAGGTAGTGTGAGTCCTCCAACTTTCTTCTTCTTCTTCAGTAGTGTTTCACTAATTCGGGGCTTCTTCCCTTTCCAAGTAAAGTTAATGTTAGTTTATCCATCTCTTTGAAGAATGTTGTTGGTATTTGGATCAGGATTGCATTGAATTGTAAATTTCTTTGGGTAGAATTTTCATTTTCCTAATGTTGAGTCTACCCATCCATGAGCACGATATGTTTTTTCATTTATGTAGATCCCTTTGGGTTTCTTGCAGTAGTGTTTCGTAGTTTTCTTTGTATAGGTCTTTTACATCATTAGTTAGATTTATTCCTAGGTATTTTATTTTTTAGGGGCTATTATAAATGGTATTGCTTTCCTGATTTCCTTTTCATCGTTCTCCTTATTGGTGTATAGGAATCCAACTGATTTTTGTATGTTTATCTTGTATCCTGCTACTCTGCTGAATCTATTAGTTTTAGTAGATTTCTCATGGAGTTTTTAGGGTTTTCTATGTATAGTATCATCTCATCTGCAAACAGGGACAGTTTAAGTTCTTCATTACCAATTTGGATGCCCTTGATTTCCTTTTGTTGCCTTTTTGATCTAGCTAGAATTTCCAGCACAATGTTAAAAAGGAGTGGTGATAAAGGACATGCTTGTCTTGTTCCTGTTCTCAGGGGGAATGTTTTCAGCCTCTGTCCGTTAAGAATGATGTTGGCCATTGGATTTGCATAGATGCCCTTTATTAGGTTGAGAAATTTCCCTTCTATACTTATTGTATTGAGAGTTTTTATCAGGAATGGGTGTTGAACTTTGTCAAATGAGTTTTCTGCATCAGTTGAGATGATCATTTTATTCTTTTCTTTCCTTTTATTTATGTTCTGGATTACATTGATTGATTTTCTAACGTTGAACCATCCTTGCACACCTGGTATGAATCCTACTTGGTCGTGGTGTATTATTTTTTTGATGTGATGCTGAATTCTATTGGCTAGAATTTTGTTCAGAATTTTTGCATCTATATTTATGAGAGATATTGGTCTGTAATTTTCTTTCTTTGTGGCGTCTTTGCCTGGTTTTGGTATCAGCCTTATGCTGGCTTCATAGAATGAATTTGGAAGTGTTGCTTCTTTTTCTATGTTCTGAAGTAGCTTCAGTAGTACTGGTACAAACTCTTCGGTAATTGTTTTGTAGAATTCTCCGGTGAAGCCATCTAGGCCAGGGCTTTTTTTGGCAGGGGGAGGTTTATTGCCTTTTCAATCTCTTCTCTTGTTATGGGTCTGTTCAGATTTTCAACATCACTTTGTTGTAGTTTGGGTAGGCCATGTGTTTCAAGAAATTTATCTATTTCCTCTAGGTTTTCAAATTTGTTGGAGTATAGTTTTTCATAATATCATGTTATGATGCTTTTTATTTCAGTTGGGTCTGTTGTAATGTCACCAATTTCATTTCTCATTTGGGTTATTTGCATCCTGTACAGTTTTTCTTTTGTCATTCTGGCAAGTGGTTTATCGATTTTGTTGATTTTTTCAAAGAACCAACTTTTGGTTTTGTTGATTCTTTCTATTGTTTTTCTATTCTCAATTTCATTTATTTCTACTCTGATCTTTATTATTTCTTTTCTTCTGGTGGCTGTGGGCTTTTTTTTTTTTTTTTTTTGCTCTTCTCTTTCTATTTGTTTGAGTTCTGTAGTTAATGCTTTGATTTTATCCCTTTCTTCTTTTTTGATATGTGCATCTATTGCTATAAATTGTCCTCTGAGGACTGCCTTTGCAGTTTCCCAAAGGTTTTGGTATGATGTGTTTTCAATCACTTCTGATTCTAGGAATTTTTTGATTCCATCTCTGATTTCTTCTATTACCCAGTGATGTGTAAGCAAGTGTTATTCAGTTTCCATGTATTTGATTTTTTTTCGTTGCTCTTTCTATTGTTAATTTCTGCCTTGAAGGCATTGTGGTCAGAGAAGATACTATGAATTATCTCAGTGTTTTGGATCTTGTTGAGGGTTTCTCTGTGGCCTAAGACGTGTTCTGTTCTGGAGAACGTTCCATGTGCATTGGAAAAGAATGTGTACTTTGCAGCTGTTGGATGGACTGTTACATATATGTCTATGAGGTCAAGGTGGCTAATTGTGACCTTTAGGTCTTCTGTATCTTTGCTGAGTTTCTTTTTAGGTGAAGTCTCCTACTATTGTTGTGGAACTGTCAATTTCTGTTTTCAGTGTTGTTAGAGTTCGTTTTATGTATTTTGGCGCCCTGTCATGGGGTGTGTAGATGTTTACTATGGTTATGTCTTCATGGTGGATCGTCCTCTTAATCATTATATAGTGTCCTTCTTTGTCTTTTATGGTAGATTTTGTTTTAACGTCTATTTTATCTGAGATTAGTATTGCCATGCCTCCTCTTTTTTGGTAGTTGTTAGCTTGATATTTTTTTTCCAACCTTTGACTTTTAATAAATTCACATCTTTGTTTCTAAGGTGTGTCTCTTGTAGACAGCATATTGATGGATCCTGTTTTCTTATCCATTTTGTCACTCCTCATCTCTTTATGGGTGCATTGAGTCCATTTACATTCAGTGTAATTATTGATGGATGTGAGTTTGTTGCTGTGATTTTGTATTGCTTTTTTTCGTGGTGCTGACGATTTCTTTGTTCTTCTTACTCTTCTTTGCTGAGTTACTTTTGTTTTTTGATTTTTTTCATTTCTTTTGTTTTTGCTGAGAATTTGTGTTTTTCCTCTTTATTTTTATTAGTATTTTTATTAACTTTCTTTTTGGTTACCATGAAATTTACCCTTATCTTTCTAAGTTTGAAGCAGTCTATTATTACTTAGTATCATGTTGCCTTCCTCTCCATTAGAAGGTTTTATACCTACACCGTTTATTCCCTCTTTTATTGTGCTGATGTTGTTGTCATTTACTGATTAACTGCTCTGATTCCTTGTTGTATTTCTTTTGGTTTTGGATAGTCCTTGAGAGTTCATTTCCTAGATTGTTATCTGGCTGGTCTGATCCTGTGTCCTAGATTCTGCCTGTGAGCTGAAGTTGTTTGTTCTCAGATCGAAGAACTCCCTTTAATAATTCTTGTAAGTTTGGTTTGATTTTTACATATTCCCTTAATTTCTGTTTATCTGGAAATGACCTAATTTCACCATTATATTTGAATGAGAGTTTTGCAGGATATATTATTCTTGGCTGGCAATTTTTTTCTTTCAAGGTTTTATATATGTCATCCCATTGTCTTCTTGCCTATATGGTTTCTGCTGAATAATCTTAGCTTAGTCTTATTGCTTCTCCTCTGTATGTGACTTCTTGTTTTTCACGAGTTGCTCTCAGTATTCTTTGTTTGTCTTTGGTTTTGGCTGGTGTGATTATGATATGCCTTGGTCATTTTCTTTTGGGGTCTATCCTATATGGGGTTCGTTGAGCTTCTTGGATGGCCAGCTTTTCATCTTTCATGATATTGGAGAAATTTTCTGTTATCAGTTCTTCAATGATCCTCTATGTGTTTTTTGTTTTCTCCCCCTGTTCTGTAACTCCGATCACTCAGAAGTTTTTGCTTTTGATTGTGCCCCACATAACTCTCAGTGTCTCTTCATTTTTCTTTGTTCTTTTTTCTGAGTTTTCCTCAAACAGAGTTGTATCCAGGTGTTTGTCTTCAATTCCACCTATCCTGTCTTCCACCGTTTCAAATCTGCTCCTGAGCCATTCTATGACACCGTCCATTTCTGAAATCTTGTTGTTTATCTTTTGGATTTCTAATTGTTGTTTTTGTATAATTTCTAGTTGTTAATTTATTTTGGCATTTTGTTCCTGCATCATCTTCCTGAATTCTTCCAATTTTTTGTCTGTATTTTCCATGATTTTGTCTATTTTTTCCTCATTATTGTCTGCTTTTGCTTCAACTCTTGGATAATTCTGAGTATTAGAGATTTGAATTCCCTATCAGGTAGTTCTAGTGCCTTCTCTTCCACTGGAAGGTCATCTTGTGTTTTATTTTGGACGCCTACTGGAACTATCCTGTCCTGTTTTTATAAATGTTTTGATGTTGTCTGCTATCTTCGGGGCATTCAGTAGTTATTGATTGTAGATTTGTTTGTTTTGTCCTTTTTTTTATTTGGCTATGTCTTAGCAGGCAGGATGTGTGTTCTTTGTTGTTTGCTTGTCTGTTGGCATGATATTTTTCACCTCCTTCTCCTATTGGCAGGGTCAGTCACTCAGATATGGTACAGGAGGGCAGGTCTAGCTGAAAAGGATTTACTGGGATGGGTGGTTAGTGGCACTTACTACAGCCACCAGGGCGGATCAGTAATCAGTGCAGGGTAGGTTCCAATAGGCCAAGCCTGTGCTGCTTGGTGGTGTGATGTAAGCACATGGTGCCAGTAGGCAGGATTCAGGGGGGAGATTGTTATGCATGGAGCTAAGATGGATATGGGAGAGAGGAGAGAGGAACAAGGCCCAAAAACATACAAACAAACAAAAAAGAATGCTAGGGGAGCTTGCCATTGAAGTGGAGTGATGAGAGACTATAAAATGAAGAAAAACAAAAAGGGGAAGAAGAAGAAAAAAAAAGAATGAATAAAAAAAACCAGAAAGGAAAAAGAATAGCAAAGCTCCTAGCTATCCCACCAGTGCAGCTATGAGGTCTGGGGAGGTTTTTCTCAAGTGTTGCAGTACAGCCTGGCTGGAAGGCATAGAGGTATTCAGCAACAGTTATTCAGGGAACAAAAAGAGAAGGTTGGTAAAGAGAGACTGGAAACTGAGTAATGAAGAAAGACAAAAAGTGAAAAAGAAACAAAACAAATTAAAAAAAAAAAAAAGAACAAGAAAAGCCGCACTGCAAAAAAAAAAAAAAAAAACAGAAAAAGTAAAAAAACTCGATAAAAGAAATGCTCTCAGGGATCCCTCTGTGCATCTGCGCAAGCCAAGGGGGTAGGTTCCAAGCCGTGCAGCACTGCCCAGCCAGAAAGGGCTCCCAACTCAAGAAAAAGAAAAGAAAACAAAAAAACAATTCAAAACAAACAAACAAACAAAAGCCCTGGGATCCCACCAGCGTGGTATCCCAGAACAGGAAGTAGTTCCACACTGGAACGGAGCTCGCAGTCCCTCAGGAAGAAGCAAAATGGCACACGGAGCCAGGTATTTGAGCGAAAGAAGGGGGAGGTTCTGAGAGGTAAGAAAAAAATCAAAAGAAGTGGGAAAGAAGCAACACAAATGGCACTCAGTGAACCAGCCAGTGCTGGCCGGTGGAATCTAAGCGGGCAGTGCTTCCCCGACAAGAGACTGTGTCCACAGGAAGCAGAGGTGGCCGAGTGTGGGTGAAGAAGGGTGGAGGGTGGGGAAGCATATATCTCAAATTACCAGAGCTTCGCAGCCCCTCAGGAAGAAGCAAAGATGGCACACGGAGCCAGGTATTTGAGCGAAAGGAGGGGGAGGTGATGAGAGGTAAGGAAGAAATCAAAAGAAGCAGGAAAAAAGCAACACAGCAGCCAACAAATGGCACTCAGAGAGCTGGCCAGTGCAGGCAGGTGGAATCCAAGCAGCCGGTGCTTCCCGGACAAGAGACTGTGGCCACGGGAAGCAGAGGAGGCTGAGTGGGGGTGAAGAAGGGTGGGGGGTGGGGAAGCATATATCTCAAATTACCAGAGCTTCGCAGCCCCTCAGGAAGAAGCAAAGATGGCACACGGAGCCAGGTATTTGAGCGAAAGGAGGGGGAGGTGATGAGAGGTAAGGAAGAAATCAAAAGAAGCAGGAAAAAAGCAACACAGCAGCCAACAAATGGCACTCAGAGAGCTGGCCAGTGCAGGCAGGTGAAATCCAAGCAGCCGGTGCTTCCCGGACAAGAGACTGTGGCCACGGGAAGCAGAGGAGGCTGAGTGGGGGTGAAGAAGGGTGGGGGGTGGGAAAGCATATATCACAAATTACCAGTTGTTCTGTCTCCTGCTGGAAGCTCCGTGAAGCTGCTTTTTCATACCCCCTATTTGCTGGTCTCTGATAGGAATCCAAGATGGCGGATCCATGCTGTGTTAGCTGGTAGGGGACCTCTGCATGAATCTCTCCTGGCTTTCTGTTCTCTGTCAGTTTTATCACTCCATTGGTGCTTGGCTGAGTTCTTTATCTCTTCATTTGATGTTTTAGGGTTTCAGGATTGCTGTTTTCTCTGTTTGGCTTAGTTTTTCGGATCTTTGCTGTGGTGTGTGATGCTTCTGCCTAGAGCACTATTTTCCAGAAGTCCTGTATTCCTTTTTTCAAGAACATTCTGTAGGTATACCAGTAAAAAGTGTACTTCAAAATGGAGCTGTAAAGAAGTTTAGAAAGTATATGTTCAATAGTATGGTATTTTCCCTAATTACTTAGATTTACTCTTTCTAGTCTTTTGCAAAATAAAATGAGTCCTATGTTCAGATTTAGCTATTATCAATGATTACCAAGGGAAATTCCTTTTTTTTTTTTATTACCCTTCCCATCTTCTCTTTCCATAGAGTATCCCTTGATTTTGCATTTGTTTATGAAAGTAAATTTCTTCAACCCTCATGTAGCACTTAACATATTCATTACATACTTTGTATGAGTTTATTAATTAATTTACTAACAGCTGTTTCCAAGGGAGGTAGGTAAGGTTACTCCTATAAAAATAAAGAAACTGGAATTACTACCTAAACACTCAAAACTCCTGGACTTTTAGTCTCATTCTTCTGGGTCTGGCATTTTAGTGATTATTTGATACCACTAATGCTTCTATCCAATCTTATTGTGTCCTTATGTAATGCAAGGTTGATGTAGGAAGAGCTACTACTAAATTTTACAGCAATGTATTAGGTACAGGATCTATGAATCTCACAAAGATCTCTCAAAATCAAGCAGCTAATAATCCTATGCACAGCCTGGAGAGCACAGTGCTTGGGAGCTCAGGGTGCAGAGTTTATCTTTATTACCCTTTTTAAAGTATCTCTTTATCTTGTTGAGTTGTGCAATTCAGATGACTCTGTGGCCATATGATCTATGCTCAGGATAGAGAAAAATAAGTAGAATTTGTAAGACTATTTGTTACTGTTGACAAAGCTAAACTTCCTGATAAGACACCGCTTATTTTACTGTAAGGAGCACAGAAGTAGGAATCAAATAAAAGTACCTGAGTTCAGAGAACTCTTTTTCCATTTACTAACTTTGTGACTGTGGTATGCATATTTGTCAGGTATTAATTGACTGTACGGAATAGATATGAATACAGATAAGCTTAAGTAAAAAGGACAAGGATAGATTATTAGTGTAAATCAGATGTAACCAAGGTTTATAACATATTAGGGTCATTCTTTCTCTTAATACCTAAATACCATGATTCCAGGTTTTTGTTTTTTTTTTCCCTCAAGTCTTGTGGAAAGTTCAACACTAGTGTTATCCCTGTTGTATTTATCATTAAGTGCCATCAAGTCTGACTCATAGTTACTGTCATAGTTAATGTTACATGTCAAGATGACTAAGCTATGATTCTCAGTGTTTTGGTAGACACTGGACTGGGCTGTCTTCCATAATGTAATAAATGTAATCATCTTCCACGATGTGATCTGATGTGATCAGTCAATCAGTTGAAAAGAGAATTTCCTTGGGGGAGAATGGCCTGCCTCCACTATCTAAATTGATGTTGTAGTAAAGTTTTCCGTCTCTCTCAACCCTGCAGTCTTCTCATTGCATGACCTCCAGCACTTGGGATATAAGCCTTCAGAAGTCTCCAGCCTGCTGCCTGACTTGCAGATTCTGGGATTTGCCTTCCCTGTATGCAATGCTTCTGCCAAAACTACCATCCATGGGTTGATAAAATGCCTTATCCGCTATTATTAGATCCCATACAGCATTGTCTTGGATCAACTCACTACACAGCAAATGAAATGTGGTAATTGGACCATGCTCATAGAATTCAATGGTCTTACCCTATTCCTCATGATCCTGAAGCAGCTGGATTGCTAGAAAGATAGAATGACCTTTTAAAGACTTAATTATGGCACCAGCTAGGTGACAATACCTTGCATGGCTGGGGCAATGTTCTCCAGGAGGCTGTATATGCTTTAAATCAGAGTCTTATGTATGCTGTTTTTCTCCTATAGCCAGGATTCTAGGGTCAAGGAAAGAATGGGTGGAAATGAGAGTGACACCACTTACTACTACCCCTAGTAACCCACTTACAAAAAATTCTTACTTCTTGTCCCTACCACCGTATGCTCTGCTGGACTAGGGGTCTTGATTCCAGAAGAAGGAAAGCTCCCACTAGAATTCACAACACTAATTCCATTGAACCAGAAGTTAAGAATGCCATCTGGCCACTTTGGTATCTTTGTGTCCCTGAATGAACAGGAAAAGAAGGGAGTTACCATATTGGCTGGTATGATTGATCCTGATTAACAAGGCTGTTATTACATACTAGAGTTAAGGAAGACTATGTCTGGAATACAAGAGATCCTTTAAGGTATCTCTTTGTACTACAATGCCTGTAATTAAAGGTAACAGAAAGTTACAACAACTCAATTCTGACGTGACTACTAACGGCTCGGATTCTTCAGGAATGAAGGTTTGGGTCACCCCACCAGGCAAAGAACCATGACCAGCTGAGGTGCTTGCTGATGGCAAAGGAAATATGGAATGGGTAGTGGAAGAAGGTAGTTCTAAATATCAGCTAAAACCACATGACCAGATGCAGAAATGAGGATTGTAATTGTTAGGAATATTTGTCCTTGTTTTGTTACACATTTGTGTGTGTGTCTCTGTGTGTATAGCATATATCTTTGTATTCTTCCCTACCCTCATCCAATTACTTATTGTAAAATACAAGATATAAAAGGGGCTAGTGAGTTTTCTGTTGTACTCTTATTAGCTGTATCATGGTAGCCACGAGTAAGATTTTATAATTGCCTTTATTTGAAGATTATATATGGTTTAAAGAGATGTGTATAGGAGCCAATTTGACTAGGTGTGGACTGTAAAGGTTAATGTTATGTATCAATGTGGCTAGGTTAAGATTCTCAATGTTTTGGCAGGCACTGGACTTGGTGCTCTTCTATAATGTAGTATAATGTAATCACTTTCCACAATGTGATCTGGGGTGATCCATCAATCAGTTGAAAGAGGAGTTTCCTTGTGAGTGTTGTCTGGCATCAGTATGTAAAAGAATATTCTGGCAAAATTCACTCTCTCTCTTGACCCTGCCCTCTTTTTGTCTTCTGACCTTTGGCTTTTGGGATGGAAGCCTGCAAAAGTCTCCAGCTTACCGCCTGACCTACAAGTTTTAGATTCGCCAGCCCTTGCAACCCCTTGAGCCAGCAGAGGTCTCCAGCCTGTCACATAACATACAGATTTGGGACTTTCAGCCCCCATAATTGTGTGAGCCATTTCCTTGAAGTAAATCTCCCTTTATATACTTACATATACATTTTGCTGGTTTTGCTCCTCTAGAGAACCCAGATGAAGACAGTGACCTTAAGTGATGTTTTTGTTATTGTTGTTAGGTGATGTCCAGTGAGTTCTGAATCATAACGACCCTGTGTACAACAGAATGAAACACTGCCCAGTCCTGGGCAATCATCACAATCATTGGTAGGTTTGAGCCCATTGTTATAGCCACTGTGTAAATACATCTCATTCAGGATCTTCCACTGTTTCACTGACCTTTCACTTTACCAAGCACGATGTCCTTCTCCAGGGATTGGTCCCTCCTGATAACATGTCAAAAGTATGTGAGACAAACTCTTGTTGTCCTCACTTCTAAGGAGCATTCTGGCTGTACTTCTTCCAACACAGATTTGTTCGTTCTTCTGTCAGTCCATGCTGTATTCAATAGTCACCACCAACACCATAATTTAAATGCATTAACTCATCTTTGGTGTTCCTTATTCACTGTCCAGCTTTCACATGTATATGATGTAATTGAAAATACCATGGCTTGGGTCAGATGCAACTTAGTCTTCAAGGTGACATCTTGCTTTTTAACACTTTAAAAGATCTTTTACAACAGATTTGCCAGGGCAATGTGTCTTTTGATTTCTTGACTGCTGCTTCCATGGGCATTGATTGTGTATACAAGTAAAATGAAATCCTTGACAATTTCAATATTTTCTCCATTATCATGACATTGCTTATTGGTCCACTTGTGAAATTTTGTTTTTTTCTTTTTGTTGCAGTATAATCCATACAGAAGGCTATAGTCTTTGATCTTCATCAGTAAGTTCTTCAAATCCTCTTTACTAATGCAAGCAAGTTCGTGTTATCTGCTTATTGCAGGATGTTAATGACTCTTCCTCCAATCCTGATGGCATGTTCTTCTCCATATAATTCAGCTTCTTGGATAATTTGGTCAGCATAAAGACTGAAGAAGTATGGTGAAAGGATCCAACCCTGACACACACCTTTCTTGATTTTAAATCACACAGTATCCCCTTGTTCTGTTCAAATAACTGCCTGTTGGTATATGTACAGGTTTTGCATGAGCACAAGTGTTCTCGAGTTCCTATTAATGATACATACTGTCGGATGCCTTTGTATAGTCAATAAAGCACATTTAAGCATCTTTTTGGTACTCTCTGCTTTCAGCCAAAATCTGTCTAACATTAACAATGATATCCTTCATTCTATGTCCTGCTCTTAATCCAGCTTGAATTTCTAGCACTTCCCCATCAATGTACTGCTGCAGCTGTTTTTGAATGATCTTCAGCAAAATTTTACTTGTGTGTGATGTTCATAATATTATTCAATAATTCCACAATCCCTTTGATCACCTTTCTTTGGAATGCACACATATAAGAAACTCTTCCAGTAATTTGGACAGGTAGTAGTCTTCCAAATTTCTTGGCATAAGCAAGTGAGCACTTCCAGCGTTGCATCTGTTTGTTGAAACATTTCAATTCGTATTCCATCAGTTCCTAGAGCCGTATTTATTCCATTGCCCTCAGAGCAGCTTGGACTTCTTCCTTCAGTACCATTGGTTCTTTATCATATGTTACCTACTGAAATGGTTAAATGTTGACCAATTATTTTTGGTATAGTGACTCTCTGTATTACTTTCATCTTCTTTTGATGCTTCTTATGTTGTTCAGTATTTTGCCCTTAGAATCTTTCAATATTGCAACTCAAATCTTTAATTTTTTCTTCAATTCTTTAAGCTTGAGAAATGCCAAGTGTGCTCTTTCCTTTTTGGTTTGTTAATGCCAGGTCTTCTTACATTGAATTATAATGCTTTACTTTATCTTCTCAAGCTGCCCTTTGAAATCTTCCATACACCGCATTTACTTCATCATTTCTTCCATTTGCTTTAGCTATTTTACATTCAAGAGCAAGTGTGATTGTTAAGATTGTGTATCAACTTGGCTGCACCATGATTGTCAGTGGTTTGGCAGTGATGATATAGTTTGGCAGTCGTATGATGATGAGATCACTTACATGATGAGATTTGTTATAATGTGATCACCTCCATGATGGGACCTGCTGTGAGTAGCCAATCAGTTGAAATGGAGTTTCCTTGGGGGGTATGGCCTGTATTGAATATAAGTGGACTTTCTAGCAAGGCTCAGGGTCTTTTGCTTGCTCAGGATCCTGCAGCTAGCTCCTATTCATCTGACCCCTTGTTCTTGAGACTTGAGCTAGCAGCTTACCCGCCGTTTTGCAGCAGATTTGTCCAATAAAACACATCATTTGAATTTTTCATTGCTGTTTTCATGTGTTTTGATTACTGATCCAAGTAGAATCAAATCCTTGACAACTTTAATGTTTGCTTTTATCGTGATGTTGTTTATTGGTCCAGTTGCGAGAATTTTTATTATTTTTCATTAATTTTAACTCTACTATATGGCAAAACTTTTTGTGAGGCTTCCTGTTTTTTTTTAAATAGGCTATTTAAGGCTAATTTCACATCTCCCACCACAAGAAAAAGATAACAATGCTGTTTATTGAAAATGGTATGGCTATTTAGAACCTGTTTGTAATGAAACAATATAGATTTTGCCTCTGTTGGTTTATATTGTACTATGCTGGTCATATCACTCCTCCTGATGCTGCATCATCCATTGCCTCTCCAATGAACACCAACTTCTAATGACTGTTTCTAAGATTATCAGCTTCATTGATGATAAACCATATCTGCACATCTTCTCCAGATTATGCAGAAAAAATGTGAACAATATTTTCTGTTCATGTTAAGTTTACAGCTCAAAATTTTATAGTGTAAACATAGAACACCACCATCTCCTAACCATGTTTCTCTTGAGTTTTATAAACTTGTTGTATTTTTTTCAGAGGTTTAAGCCTTTATACTAATATTGAGATGCTTGGGGGTAGCATATTAGTCTAGTATAGATCCTTGGTCTCAATGTAAACTAACATTTAACTTAACAAGCAGAATAAATAGAATAATAATCTTTTAATAGGTGTTTATCATGTCCATTACATTTCAAAAACTACTTCTAATTTAAGTCTCATTAGATAATACCTAATGAGATAGGCATTTTATTCCCATTTTGAAGACGAAAAACTGGATTCAGTGATGTTTGAAGAAAAAACTATATCAAAATAAAATAAAATTAGTGTATCTGAAAATAATTTGTTGTTGTTAGGTGTCAATGAGTTGGTTCTGATTCATAGCTACCCTATGTACAACAGAATGAAACACTGTCCGGTTCTGCATCATCTTCATGATCGTTGTTATACTTGAGCTCATTGTTGTAACCACTGTGTCAGGCCATTTCACTGAGGGTCTGTCTCTTGTTCACTGACCCTCTATTTTACCAAGTATGATGTCCTTCTCCAGGGACTGGTCCCTCCTGATAACATGTCCAAAGTATGTGAGATGAAGTCTCCCCATCCTCGTTTCTTAGGTACAATCTGGCTGCACTTCTTCTAAGACAGATTTGTTTGTTCTTTTGGCAGTCCATGGTATATTCAACATTCTTCATTAAAATCATAACTGAAAGACATCAATTCTTCAAAAATTCATCAATAATTTAGGGTAACGTATACAATGTTAAAATTATAAACTTGTCTTTCTCTTCTCTATCAAATATCAGATGTCAAAATCTGTGATTAATGAATTCAGCATGTTTACAACTCTGAAGTTGGTTGAAAGGAGAAATGTAACATGAGACGAGAAAATGACTTTGCAATATTTCACATATTTTGACTTTTTTAAATTAACTTAGAGATTTTTTTAAGAGCCAATTAAAATAAATTTCACATTTCAAAACAAGTGAAATAATTATACATCTTTGTTCTTATTAATGAGTTTGATGCTCTTGTTAACTGTGAGCTATATTTTTCAAATATAAGTAGTAGAAATAAAAAAAATTGAGACATTGTTGTTAGGTGACATCAAGTCAGTTCTGACTCATAGCAACCCTATGTACAATAGAATGAAACACTGCCCAGTCCTGCGCCATCCTCACAATGGTTATTATACTTGAGCCCATTGATGCATCCACTGTATCAATCCATCTCACAGAGGCTCTTCCTCTTTTTCTCTGACCCTCTACTTCACTGAGTATGATGTCCTTCTCCAAGGACTGATAACGTGTCCAAAGTATGTGAGACTTCATCTAAACATCCTTGCTTCTAAGGAGCATTCTGGTTGTACTTCTTCTTCGAAGTCAAACTTGCTCATTCTTTTGGTAGTCCATGGTATATTCAATATTGTTAGCCAAAACAATTCAAAGATGTCAGTTCTTCCGTGGTCTTCCTTATTCATTGTCCAGCTTTTGCAAGCATATGAGGCAATTGAAAACACCATGGCTTGGGTCAGACACACCTTACTCTTCAAGGTGACATCTTTGTTTTCCAACGCTTCAAAGAGGTCTTTTGCAGCAGATTTGCCCAGTGCAATGCATCTTTTGATTTCTTGACTGCTGCTTCCATGGGTGTTGATTGTGGATCCAAGTAAAATGAAATCCTTGAAAATCTCAATATTTTCTCTGTCTTTGATGATGTTGTTTATTGGTCCAGTTGTGAGGGTTTTTGCTTTCTTTATGTTGAAGTGTAATCCATACTGAAGGCTTTAGTCTTTGATCTTCATCAGTAAGTGCTTCAAGTCTTCTTCACTTTCAGCAAGCAAGGTTGTGTCATCTGCATCAGGCAGGTTGTTGATGAGTCTTCCTCCAATCCTGATGTACTGTTCTTCTTCATACAGTCCAGCTTCTCGGATTATTTGCTCAGCATACAGATTGAATAGATATGGTGAAATGATACAACCCTGACACACACTTTTCCTGACATTAAACCATGCAGCATCCCCTTGTTCTGTTTGAACTATGTACAGGTTCTTCATGAGCACAATTAAGTGTTCTGGAATTCCCATTCTTCACAGTGCTATGCATAATTTTTTCTGATCCACACTGTGGAATTCCTTTGCATAGTCAATGACACACGAATAAACATCTTTCTAGTATTCTCTGCTTTCAGTTGGGTCCATCTGACATCAGTAATGCTTCCATGTCTTCTTATGAATCCAGATTGAATTTCTGGCAGTTCCCTGTCAATATACTGCTGCAGCCACTTTTGAATGATCTTCAGCAAAATTTTACTTGGATGCGATATTAGTGATATTGTTTGATAATTTCCACATTTGGATGGATTACCTTTCTTGGGACTAGGCATAAATATGGATCTTTTCTAGTCAGTTGGCCAGGTAGCTGTCTTCCAAATTTCTTGGCATAGATGAGTAAGCACTTTCAGCAATGCATCTGTTTGTTGAAACATTGTAATTGGTATTCCACCTGTTCTTGGAGCCTTGCTTTTTGCCAATTCCTTTGGTGCAGCTTAGAACACTTCCTTCAGTTCCATCAGTTACTGAACATATGCTACCTCCTGTAATGGTTGAACATCAACCAATTCCTTTCGGTAAATCATGTACGATGTCCTTGATATCATTCCACAACACATCTGGTCTTCAGTCTTTAGTGTTCAATGTGTCAAATCTATTCTTGAGATGGTCTCTAAATTCATGTGGAATATACTCAAGGTGGTACTGTCATGGACTTGTTCTAAATTTCTTCAGTTCCAACTTGAAGTTGCATATGAGCAATTGATGGTCTGTTCCACAGTCGGCCCCTGGCCTTTTCCTGACTGATGATATTGAGCTTTTCCATCATCTCTTTCCACAGATGTAGTAGATTTGATTACCGTGTATTCCATCTGGCAACGTCCAAGTGTATAGTTGCCGTTTATGTTGGTGAAAAAAGGTGTTTGCAATGAAGAAGTTGTTGGTCTTGTAAAATTCTATCATGAGATCCCCAGCATCATTTCTATCATCAAGGCTATATTTTCCAACTGCTCTTCCTTCTTCTTTGTTTCCAACTTTCACATTCCAATCACCAGTAATTATCAATGCATCCTGTTTGCATGTTCAATCAATTTCAGACTGCAGAAGTTGGTAAAAATCTTCAGTTTCATCGTCTTTGGCCTTAGTGATTGGTGCATAAATTTGAATAACAGTCAAAAAATTTTAAATAAACTCATAGTATTTTTAATACCTCTCATGTGCATGTGGAGTCCTGGTGGCATAGTGGTTAAGAGCTTGACTGCTAACCAAAAAAGTTGGCAGTTCAAATCCACCAGTTGCTCCTTAGAAACCCTATGGGACAGTTCTACTCTGTCCTATAGGGTTGCTGTGAGCCGGAACTGACTTGACATCACCTAACAAGAACAAATGTGCAGGTGAACACGTTTTCTCTCATTTAAACATATATTTAATAAGCTCTCTCTCTCATTATTATTGCTATTATTATTATTTTAGTGTGCAGTGTCCTCCATTGAGAAAATCATATACAAAGCACACCAAATTCTTTGGAAGTTTCCCCTGCCTAGAGAAAATCTGTAATAGGTAAGTATACTACTGTATTTAGAGAAATATTGATGTGACTTTGGGTCAAGAGAGCCAGTATGGTTTATTTATTAAGAGCATGGACTCAGAAAGCAATCTATCTGGATGTGAATTCTAGCTCCACCATTTTATAGATGAATGGCCTTGGGAACAAACTTTGTTTGTTCACCAGCTTTCCCATTTGTAAAATATGGATAATAATTTACATAAGCCATATGGTTTATGTGCAAATTAAATGAGTTAATATTTGAAAAGTGCTTAGAAAAATGCCTGACACAAAGAAAGTGCTATGCATTTGTTGTTGTTAGCTGCTGTTGAGTTGATTCTGACTCATAGTGACCGTATGCACAACAGAATGAAACATTGCTCAGTCCTGCCATCCTCAGAATTGTTGCTATGTTTGAGCCCATTGTTGCAGCCACTGTGTCAATTCGTCTTGTTGGGAGGCCTCCTCTTTTTTGCTGGCCCTCTACTTTACCAAGTATGATATCCCTTTCCAGGGACTGGTTCCTCCCCATAACATGTTCAAAGTAAGAGAGACAGTCTCACTATCCTCACTTTCAAGGAGGATTCTGGATGTACTTTCCAACACAGTTTTGTTCGTTCTTCTGGCAGGCCATGATATATTCAACATTCTTCAACAACACTGTAATTAAAAGGCATCAATTCTTCTTTGGTCTTTCTTACCCCTTGCCCAACTTCCACATGTATTTGAGGTGATTGAAAACACCATGGCTTGGGTTAGGTGCACCTTAATCCTCAAGGTTACATCTTTACTTTTCAACACTTTAGAGAGATCTTTTGGAGCAGATTTTCCCAATGCAATAAGTTGTTTGATTTCTTGACTGCTACCTCCATGGATGTTGATTGTGGATCCACGTAAAATGAAATCCTTGAAAATTTTGATATTTTTTCTATGATGATGTTGCTTATTGGTCCAGTTGTGAGGTTATTTTTTCTTTATATCATCATGTAATTACACTGAAGGCTGTAGTCTTTGATCTTCATCACTAAGTACTTCAAGTCCTTTTCACTATGAGCAAGCAAGGTTGTGTCAGCTATATATTGCAGGTTGTTACTGAGTCTTCCGCCAATCCTGATGCTGTGTTCTTCTTCATATAGTCCAGCTGCTCAGATTATTTACTCAGCATCTAGATTGTATAATTATGGTGAAAGAATACAACCCTGATGCACACCTTTCCTGATTTTAAACCATGCAGTATCCTTTTGTTCTGTTCATACTAACAAATTATATGTTGTTTGATAAAAAGTAAATATATAATGGAGTTTTCAGAGACATTTAGAGATGGAAAACTAATGTATATTTTTTATATTTTGTATAATGTAAATATAATGTAAAATATAATGTATATTTTAATAATATATATTTATTAAAGATACAAAAGCAACTGGTTTTTGATATTAGAGACTAATTAACTTGATTTTTAATTTTGCATTTCTGAGCATTTACACCTTAGAGATCACTGAAGTCCCGTGACATGCTCCACAGAAATAGGTGTTTGTCATCGAAATATGTTTGAGGAATTCTGCATATTAAAGCTGTTCAGAAAGAAGTCATTCAGGAGAGGAAATGTTGAACTATTTTTAGCAGAGTTTTCAAATTTATTTGAATATGGATCCTTTTAACAACACTTGTGAACATCCTTGGAAACTAATATTTTATGAAACATACTTTGGGAAATACTGTCATAGAAAAATCTTAGCATATATTAGGAAATAATCAAATATGGCAAAGTTATCTATAATGGCATGAAGTAAACAGCAAGTGTTTGAAGCTGCACTATACACTATCATCTTAGTCATCTACTGCTGCTATAACAGAAATACCACAAGTGGATGGCTTTAACAAAGAAAAATTTATTTCTTCGCAATCAAGTAGGCTAAAAGTCCAAATTCAGGGCATCAGCTCCAGGGGAAGGCTTTCTCTCTCATGAATATTCCCAATGACTGGGAGCTTCTCCGCGCAGGGACCCCGGGTCCAAAAGACGTGCTCTGCTCCTGGCACTGCTTTCCTGATGGTATGAGGTCCCCAAATCTCTGCTTGCTTCCCTTTCCTTTTATCTCTTGAGAGATAAAAGGTGGTGCAAGCCACACCCCAGGGAAACTACCTTTACATTGGATCAAGGATGTGACCTGAGTAAAGGTGGTGTTACAATCCCACCCTAATCCTCTTTAACATAAAATTGCAATCACAAAATGGAGGACAACCACACAATTCTGGGAATCATGGCCTAGCCAAACTGATACACACATTTCTGGGGGGACATAATTCAAACCATGACAACTATGTATAGAGTAAGTGTAAAAGCAATAGGAAGATCTATCTAGCGACAGATGCTAGAAGAATCTTATTCTGCAGCTTATTATAATTAAAGCACATGGTCAGAAGTCAGACTAGGTATAAAGATGACTTGATATTGAGTTGGATGGTTGGGTTATTGTATTTTAAATACTTTCTGCCTAAAGTAAATATTAGCCCTGAGGATAAGACTGAGGTCGCATATGTGAGCTTCAAGGCTTCACCCATTAGATCAGTGGTCAGCGAACTTCATTAAAAGGTCAGAGAATAAATATTGTAGGCTTTGTGGACTATAGAATTTCTATCACAACTATCCAACATTGCCCTTGTAGCAATGAAAGCAGTATGACTGTGTTCATATATAATTTTGTTTATGATCACTGAAATTTGAACTTCATATAATTGTCACATCAAAAAGTATTACTCCTTTTTTGATTTTTTTTAATCAATTGAAAATGTAAAAACAATTCTTAGTTCATGGACCATACGAAAACAGACAGTAAGAGGGATTTGGCCTGCAGTTTGCTGACCTTCTTTTAGAAGAAGAAAGTTGAGATAATGGCAGCATGTCACAGGTCTCATATCATAAGTTAATTCCAATATCAAAAAAGGCCATACTTTTGGATGAATAAATTAACTGGTTTATGATCAGCTTATTGACCAGATATGATTCAGTCATTTTTTTTAAGAAGAGATATCCCTATGTTTGAGGATTGGATTCATAAACACAGAGATAACGAATAAATTAAAAATGAATTTAAGAGAAGAGAGTGAGTGTGATTTTATTTGGAAAGGATTGAAATATGTTTAGTTCCTCTTTGTGTAAAGTTTACTGGAATTTCACAGAATAATCGTGTCAATTAGAAGACACTTATCCCTTAAGAAGTGTTGTTTATGATGTGAAAAGTGCTCTGTAAATATCGCTTGGGATCACCAAAACACTTGCTCAAAATATTGTGCATCTTAATGGACTTAATTGAAGAGTTTAATAAATTTAGATCCTGCAGAAGTAATTGAAAAAGTGATTGATAATGCTAATAACATGTGGAAAGTATTAAAGATCTAGAAGTAGATAATTCTATAGATATCTTGGGAGGTTGTAAGTAATTATGACAATGGTTACATCAGTTCAAGCCAAACATCTGGATACTAAATAAAACATTAAGTCAATTATCTCTAAGCTTTCATGTTCAGGCTAAACATCCAAATGCTTCTGTGGAATATTCACTTTTTATTTGAATCTATAGTGCCTATGAATTACATTACAATAGAGGTCTTATTATAGGCATGAAATTAAGTCAAATTTTCTGGGATACAGAAAGTACTATACAGCTACGGTAGTCAAAATAACCTAATACTGGTACAGTGACAAACACATTGACCAATGGGACAGAATCGAGAACCCAGATGTAAATCCATTCACCTACAGTCACCTGATCTTTGACAAAGGCCTAAGGTCCATTAAATGGGGAAAAGACAGTCTTTTAACAAATGATGCTGGCAAAACTAGATGTTCTTCTGTAAAAAAATGAAACAGGACCCATAACTCACACCACACACAAAAACTAATTCAAAATATATCAAAGACCTAAATATAAAACCAAAAGCTATAAAGGTCATAGAAGAAAAAATAAGATCAATGCTAGAGGCCCTAATACTTGGCATTAACAGGATAAAAACTATAACTAACAACATACAAACTCCAGAAGACAAGCTAGATAATTAGGATCTTCTAAAAATTAAACACTTATGCTCATCAAAAGACTTCGCCAAAAGAGTGAAAAGAGAACCTACCGACTGGGGGAAAATATTGGTTATTAGATGTCCAACAAAGTTCTAATCTCTAAAATCTGTAGGAAAATCCAACACCTCTGCAACAAAAAGACAGATAATCTAATTAAAAAATGGGCAAAGAATATGAACAGACACTTCACCAAGGAAGACATTCAGGTGGCTAACAGACACATGAAGAAATGCTCCTGAACACTAGCCTTTAGAAAAATGCAAATCAAAACCACAATCAGATACCATCTCAACCCAACATTACTGGCATGAATCAAAAAAACAGAAGATAACAAATATTGGAGAGGCTGCGGGGAGATTGGAATTCTTATGCACTATTGATGGGAATGAAAAATGGTACAACCATTTTGGACAATGATATGGCTCCTCCTTAAAAAGCTAAAAATAAAAATACTGTATGATATAGGACAAAACTCCTAGAAATATAGCTTAGAGAAATAAGAGCCATCACACGAATAGACATATGCACACTCAGGTTCATTGCAGCATTATTCACAATAGCAAAAAAATGGAAACAACCTAAGTGTCCATCAACAGATGAATGGGTAAACAAACTATGGTACATACACACAATGGAATACTACTATGCAACAGTAAAGAACAATGATTAATCTGTGAAACATTTCACAACGTGGATGAATCTGGAGGGCATTATGCTGAGTGAAATAAGTCAATCACAAAAGGACAAATACTGTATGAGACCACTGTTATAAAAACTCTTGAAAAGATTTACACACAAAAAGAAACAATCTTTGATGGTTAGGAGGGAGGGGATGGGTGGGAATTGAAAAACACTAAATAGACAATAGATAAGTGGTAACTTTGGTGAAGGGTAAGACAGTACACAATACTGGGGAAGTCAGCACAACCTGACCAAGGAAAGTCACAGAAGCTTCACAGACACAGCCAAACTCCCTGAGGGACAGAATTACTGGGCTGAGGGCTGGTGTGCATGGTCTTGGGGAACATCTAGCTCAGTTGGCATAACAAAGTTTATAAAGAAAGTGTTCTACATCCTAATATAGTTAGTAGCGTCTGGGGTCTTAAAAGCTTGTGAGTGGCCATCTAAGACACATCTACTGGTCCCATCCCATCCAGAGCAAAGGAGAATGAAGAAAACCAAAGACACAAGGGAAAGATTAGTCCAAAGGACTAATGAACCCCAACTACCACAGCCTCCACCAGACTGATACCAGAACAGCTAGGTTTTGCCCAGCTACCACCACCAACTGCTCTGATAGGGATCAAAATAGAGGGTCCCAGACAGAGCTGAAGAAAACTATACAACAAAATTTAAACTCACAAAAAAAGACCAGATTTACTGGTATGACAGAGACTAGAGAAACCTTGAAAGTATGGCCCCTGGGTACCCTTTTAACTTTACTGAAGCCATTCCTAAAGTTCACCCTTCAGCCAAAGATTAAACAAGCCTAAAAAACAAACAATAACATATGTAGTTCTATCATGTATAGGAGACAAAATGAGCACACCAGCCCAAAAAAAAAAGAAGAAAAGAAGGCAGGAAGGGACAGGAAAACTGGAAGAATGGAAATGAGGAATCCAAGGTTGAGAAAGGGAGAGTGTTAACACATTGCAGTGTTGGCAACCAATGTCATAAAACAATCTGTGTATTAATTTTTTAATGAGAAGCTAATTTGCTCCATAAACTTTCACCTAAAACACAATAAAAAAAAAACCTGAGATGTATTTTGTGATATACACAACCATATTTATCCTGAAAGTTTAGTAACTTACATATTAAAAATTAGATGGATAAACATTATCTTAGTTACCTAGTGCTGCTGTAACAGAAGTACCACAAGTAGGTGGCTTTAAAGAACAGAAATTTATTTTCTCACAGTTCTGGGGGCCAAAAGTGCAAATCAAGATCTCTGCCGTGTCAAATCCTTCCTTGTTGGTAGCCCTAGGCCTTTTCTGGTTATTGGAGATCTTCATATGGCATCTGTCTTTCCCAGTAAGTGTTTGTGTCTAGTCTTTTTATAACTCTGAAGTGTTTAGGTTTAAGACACACCCTACATTGGCATGGCTTCATTAACATAACATTATAGTGCATGATTGAAGGTGACTACATTGCATTACGTTAGGTAAGGTTGCATTGCATTGCATTGCATTGCGTTGCATTGCATTACATTACAATATATCCATAGGTTTAGGGGTTAAGATTCAAACATATTTTAGGGGAATGCAACCCAATACATGATAAACATGTTGTATAATAGAAGTAACAACATTAATAGAATTTACATGTTCATCTGCATTCCCCTGATGTGTGTTCTCCTCCTCCCAGTCATTGTTTGGTGCAAATGGTTAACATACAAAGCTGCTAACCGAAAGGTTGGAAGTATAAGTCCACCCAAAATCACCTCAAAAGAAGGCCTGGCAATCTACCTCCAAAATATCAGCCATTGGAAACCCCATTGGAACTTTACTTGTCCTCTAAAGTCAATTTCATACTCACAAAGCAATTATCTGCCACCTTCAAAGGCATGAGTCACTAATAGCCCAAGGAAAATATATCAGCCACTACAATTATTTTGAGTAGAGGGGAAAAATAAAAACCTGTCATTGACAGGTAAAAGATCGGCAATAGTTGTGAAAATATTGGCACCATATCATTTTATTCCTGCACCGTGCATAGATGCATCAACAACTGAAGAAGAGAAAGCTATCCTTGTAAAAGGACGTATCAATTTTATAAACACCGTATTAAAAGCTAGTGTGAAAATATATCTATTTAAGATTTACATATTGGTTCATATTTTAGTTTTGATTGACAGATTGATAAAGATTGCTGATATTTGTGCAACTTTTTAACTCACACATAAATGACTTAAACATGTGTCTTAAGGGAAAAAAATCAGATTACAGTAAAAACAAGAAATCATGTTAAACACAACTTGCATACTCTGCTGGAACATTAATAACACATTAATTTAGTTCTCAGTACTCATTGACCTTTCAGTAGCTGTTGACACTGTTGATTGCTCCTTCCTTCTAGATATATTTTTATTAGTTCACTTCCAGGACACAACTTTATCTCTCTCTCTTTTTTTTTAAATCCCCCTATATATGTCACTAATTGCTTATAATCAGTCCCCTCTGCTGCTTCTTCCTTTACTCCTGGACCTCTTAATGTTGAAGTCACTCAGTCATTGGTGGGCTTCTCTTTTCTTTCTACATTCGTTTTCTTGGTGATCTCATCCAGTCTAACGTCTTTAAATACCATTAATATGGTTATACTCCCTACTTTATTTCTCCAGTACAGACTTCTCTGCAAAGTTCCTACTTTCATATGTCCAACTGAATCTAATGGACATTACCATTTCCATATGTCCAAAGCTGAACCTTTGGTTACATGTCATTAATCAGCTGCTGTCTAGTTAATTCCAACTCATGGTGATCCCGTGTGTGACAGAGTAGAACTGTGCTTCTCAGGGTATTCAGTAGCTGATTTTTCAGAAGTAGATTGCCAATCCTTTCTTCCAAAGAGACTCTTGGTGGACTTGAACTTTCAACCTTTAGGTTAGCCGCCAAATACGTTAACCATTTTCACAACCCAGGGGCTACATGATTACCTGAGGTTAATGAATTATAAGATGATACCTTGTAACCAATGGAAAAAATGTTTATGAGTAGGAGAAACATAGCAAGAACAAAAAATGTTAAATTATACAAAAGACAAAGATTAACAATCTTAGAAGAATTCTACTGACCTCTCCAATATTAACCTGCTCGTGTGGCAAGTTAATTAATTGTAAAGTTTATTTTTTTTATATCCTTAAAATAGAATAAGAAAATATGTGAAAAATTTCTCTTTTTCTCCATTTCACCACTGTGATGTAGGATTTTGAATGAAGAAGGGTCTGGGGTCCTAGATACTTGGGGTTCCTATTGCTTGTAGTATAGAAATAAAAGCCTTTTGTTGCCTAAAAGAGAAGGACAACCTAAGTCCGAGAGGAAGGTTTGATGCTCTTGAACTTTAGAATCTGAGGAGTTGATGCAACCTGACTTGTGAACTCTTCCCACGACTGAGGGAAGGAAATAATGTGTGCAGATTCCTGGAATAATGGGAAACAATCTTTTGTGGACTAAAGTACCCAGGGTCCAGAAAAAAAATTCCTTTGCCCTCGAGTCGATTCTGACTTATAGCTAATCTATAGGGCAGAGTAGAACTTCCCCATAAGGTTTCCAAGAAACGGCTGGTGGATTTGAACTGCTGACCTTTTTGTAGGTAATCAAGCTCTTAACCACTGCACAACCTGGGCCCCAAAGTACCCAGGGTAAGTGACAGAAATTCAGGAAAATAGTCATATGTTACATATAAGAAGGAAAAGACTTAGCCTGGAAAACACTGGGTTCCTACCTTGCCATAGAAACATGGAAGTAGTTGAGGTATTCTGATCCTTTCCTTTTCAGGGAACTCTGCAGTTTTGAACAAAAAGTTACATATTAAATATTGAAATTTAATTTCTCCTCCACAGTTAAAGATGGGGAAATTTGTCTCAAAATATAAACACATTTTTTTCCTGCATCTCCATATTGTAGGAGAATAAACATTCTAACTTCTATGGTAGCACCAGTTGATGCAGAGCAGATTAGCCTCTAAACAGGACTTGATCAGATTTGGACATCTGGTACGGAGTCCACAAAAAGTAGAAAAAGATAAAGTTTGAATGTGCCCTAGACATTAGAATTTACTCTCTTACTGAACATGTCTATGGCCACAATGTCAATAGTGTGAGTGTGTGTAATACAAGTTTTATAGGAGAAATATAAGACAGGGAATGAACAAATACATGTAACTCCCAGGAAACTGACACTAATGTTTAATTACAGAATTGTCATTTGGAGAGGAAACACACACACAAAAACACACACACAACACCCTCCAGTCTTAATTGTTGAGTGTGCAACCATTTTTTAAAAATGTATTTCAAGGCAAATTCAATTCAAATTGTAGACATAAATATTCCAGCTGATATATAACTCAAGTTGAATGAAGCTAAATTAAGATTGTCAGCAGATTTGACAGCACTCATGATAAAAAGTTGTCATCATTTACCCAAATAGTTAAATAGGCTTCAACCTACTTCTTTGATAGCAAATAAATTAATTTAAAAACACATTTACTCAGATTTAACAATATCCTATGAAGCATCCATATGTGTTGATCATCATGAAATGTTTGTTTTTATAAAATTTTCTGTGACAGTATCCTAATTTATTTACAACCAGTATGGATGGATGTCTTTTTTCTCTTATGTAATGTTGTTTTATGCTCTGAATTTTAAAAAAATAATCTAATTGTATATTACTTTCCAATTAGCCCAGAACGTATATAAATGTAACAAATAGTAACAAATAGCACGCACTTTAAATTTACTTGTTATTAATAAAATCTTTCCCTAAGGTATTAAATAAAATTGATATCTATCATACAAGAGGCAAATATTTTCTAAAGACTGTAGCTCTCAAATACTGTATCTGAGTTCATTGCGACCCTTCAAAGAAAGTGTAAGTAAAGCTTTAGCTATGGTTTGCATTGGGTCAAGGGAAACATAAATATGTTCATACAAGCTATAAAGCTCCTTGTGCATCAAAATAAGACGGTATTCCTTCTTTTTTCCCAGAGAAACTGAGAAAAGAAAAACCTGAATCTGTAAATCACAGGGAATAAAACCCTATCAATTATATAACTATAACAAAGAAGCATGGAGAATACAACTCCTGAGATGAGTTATGTTTTTCTATTTTTAGCAGAGTTCTATCCAGTTTACCTTTTAGTCACACTTCCTGAAGCCATCTATAAGCAGTTGGCAGTCACAACACTTTGAAAAAAAATATGAAGGGGCATATCAAACATACTTGTTATTCTAATTATTTCTAATTTCAGAGTGTATCTCACAAATATTGCTTTAGCTATAAACACTGAAAGCCTCATAAAAGACTGGGTTGGCAAAATACCTGGTTTTAGTTCAGGAGAAGAATGGAAAGATCCAGCAGTCATAAATCTGTGAATACAATTTATTGAATACATTTTTCAAGTCATTGTGGTGAGACAGACAGAACTGAAATGGGTCTATGTGCATGTCTGTTTTATGTGAAAAGGTCCCGCTCTGGAGTGGGTCTAAACTGGCAGAAGAGCTCTAGAAGAGTGACAAATTATAATACATCTGTTAGCTGATAATGATTAATGGCCTTATCTCAAACTCTAAGAAGTTTGAGATTTAAACTGTCTCATCAGTTATAAGTAGATTTATCAGAGACAGTTATATCTCTGCAAGGAAAATTGCCAATATTAAAAATAGTCTCTATTATAAGTTGATTGGAGACATAACTAGTAGAAGAAGTATTTTCACACTATCCAGGCTCTGTGCCTTATGGAAATACTGGTTTACATAAATTATGTTACCTTAGCTTAATCCAAAGGTAATAGAAATTAATTCAATTTGACTGAAGAAGCCTTAAAATTGTATAACACAGATTTTTTTTTATCTTGTGAGATTAATACAGAAGTATTTCCTCTTGAAAGTCAACATTATATTTATAAGAAAATTTTATATTATAAATTAACCCAATCTTCCTTAAATTAAAAATATATCCATAGACCAAAATCTCCAACAGGAAATAAAGGTCTACATATTTATCATAACCAACCAACCAGTTGCTATCAAGTCGATTCCAACTCATGGCAACTCCATGTTTGTCAGAGTAGAACTGTGCTTAATATATTTGCCAAAACATAACTGATGCCATCACATTTCATGTCACATGCTTTTTCTAAAGCCATCTGTATTTGATTCCTAGGGCTACCATAACAAAGTACCATAAACTGAGCATCTGAAAACAATAGGAATTTATATTCTCACTGTCCTGAAGTGAGAATTCAAGGTACTGGCAGGACCATGATTCCTTTGAAGGCTCTAGAGAACTATCCCTTGTCTTTTACTAATATCCTCAGTATTTTTTAACATGTTAACTTTTAAGTTTCCTTTCGGCATAAAATTATTGAATTCCATATCAAAACACTCATCAATGTGTTCTCATTTGCATGTTAGATTAAAAATATTTAAATACCTTTTGTTTTCTAAAGACACTGTGTTACTTTTGTTCTCTGCATTTTTCCTCCTGTTTGTCTTCTTTCCTTTTTCTCCTCTTTTTCCACAAATCTTCAACTTTCCCTTTTTCTCTGTTCACTTGCTCCCTCAAAAGATTAATTCTTTTTTGTAAATTTCCTTATCTTCTCTTTCCTGATGAATTTGAGGATAATATTTCATGCAGATACTGATATTTTATATCAATTTAGGTGAAATCACGAAGAAAAGTTAAGGGAGTTATTTTATAATATGAAATATTGTTGTTGATGTTGTTGTTAGGTGCTGTTGAGTCAGTTCCAACTAATAGTGACCCTGTGTACAACAGAACACAATACTGCCTTGTCCTGCATCATCCTCACAATCATTGCTATGTTTGAGCCTATTGTTGCAGCCACTGTGTTAATTCATCTCGTTGAGGGTCTTCCCCTTTTTCTTCCAAGACATATTTACTCATTCTTCTGGCAGTCCATGGCATACTCAGTGTTCTTTTCCATCATCATAATTCAAGTGCATCAATTCTTCAATCTTCCTTCTTCATTGCCCAGCTTTTGCATATATATGAGGTGATTGAAAATACCATGATTTAGCCCAAGCGTCCCTTAGTCCTCAAAGTGACATCTTTGCTTTTTAACACTTTAAAGATGTCTTTTGCAGTAGATTTGCCTAATGCAATGCATTGTTTTATTTCTTGACTGTTGCTTCCATGGACATTGATTGTGGATCCAAATAAAATGAAATCCTTGATAACTTTAATCTTTTCTCTGTTTATCATGTGTTGCTTATTGGTCCAGTTGTGAGGATTTTATTATTACAAAATGAACAGATTAAATGACCAACTAATCTAAATAAATTTGTATATATTGAGTGAGTGATATGATATAACAACAGTATGCAATTAGATGCCAAATTATATTAGTACTGTCTTTGTATGGGGTAACTAAGGTCCTTGGGTGGCACAAACAGTTTGCACTTGACTACTAACCTAAAGGTTGGCAGTTTGAACCACCTAGCACATCATAAAAGAAAGACTTGACAATCTGCTTCTGTAAAGATTACAGACAAGAAAAACATATGGAGCAGTTCTACTCTGTAATATATGGGGTCACCATTGGTCGGAATCCAGTCAAAGGCAACAGGTTTGATTTTTTGGTTGTTGTATATGTAATATCTCTAATTATGTACAATATAATGAAGACACCTGCCATGCTTAATATATCAATAATATTTATCATTGTGGAAAAGTAGATTTCAAGTAATCTTAGAAAAGAAAAGAAATTTGGTTGTTATTGAAATATCTATGGCTCTCTCAAAATGCAGTCCAACTTTGAGAAATGCTATTATCATAATCACAGATTTAACAACACAAAATTAAATTTAAAATTTTCTCTGCATGTTTGTAATTATAAGACTCTTTTACGTGAGAACAAAAAGAAGCAAAGAAAATAAGGTTTTGGAAATAATTGAGGGCAATAGTTCTCAAAAATAATCAAACTTTGTTCAAAAGTTTGCTATCTTTATTTGTAGCTGAAAGTAATGTGTTAGTCACAATATGAACATGCTTATTTTATCTCATGCATACAAAATAAAGTAAAATAAAGAACTTAATCATTCTTATGCTGGGAGAATCATAAATTTAAAGCTCTTAATCTCCAAGGTAGGAAGAAATTATATATTGTATTTAGTTAAATGAAGCATAACAATGTAATATAGAATTTGTATGCTAGAGTAGTGATATTTTAAGTATCACATTGACAGAACGTTGGTGTATGAGAAGAAAGAAGAATATAAAGAGTTACAAAAACTTAAATTGTTCTTAAATATATTTAATATTAAAAAGAAAAACATAATCTTTCACCTTATTTCATTCATAAATGCCAAAAAGTTATAGTAAGACTTTAAAGGAAAATATTATTTTTTGACACTCAAAATAAAATAAAGCCAATTACACGTCAACATGTTAAAGGGAAAATAATGTTGGTTATTTGGGGAGTGTGAGTGAGACTTATAGGTAGTCAAATAATTGGTAACTGTTAGGAAAGTCTAACCTGAACCATTCGATATTTTTCTGTTTTTTTCTATAGTTTTGGAGAAAGGAATAGGATAGAAAATAAACTCCACTTATGACTCAAACATTCAAATAAAATATTAGCTAAAACTCAGAGATCTTAGGTTAGCAATTAGTTTTCATGTTCGTTTATACCAGATCTACAAGATTAAAATTTATCTGTTTCATTATGTTCTAGTTCCTCCTCTAAATTTTAGGTTAAGGTGCTAATGAGCTATGAAATGCACAGTTAGCACCAGAGAGAAATAAAGATCATGACATATCCCAAATTGAATAATCAGCCATCAAAATCACTGACAATTTATGTAATAGAGAGGCAGAATAAACCCTTGTTAAGAATACAAGCTTTAGAAATAGAATAAAAGGGATTTGAATCTTGACTTTAATAATTATTATATACTAAATATATGGATGTTAATATTTTATAGATAATAACCCTTTGGTAATTTTTCTTTCTGCATTTTACAGAAGGAGAATATGAAGTTCAGAAAGGGGCTCTAATGTAGGTTTTTTTTTTTTTTTTAATTAAATGAAACGATCCACGCGATGTTCCTATATAGTAAATATTCAAGAAAAGGGACCTCTATTCTATTAGATATACAAGTTATTGCTACTTTCATAGTTCAGAATCACTAAATACTTTATAATACAGTATCATTTTACCACTATGTAAAATTTTAGAACTTATTTTGCCTTTCCAGCATTTTCTTTATCTTATTTTTATTGTCTTTCATCTAAAAGTTATCTTATTGAGGAAGAGGAATCAATAGTGGAGGGAACGTGAGTTATATAACCAAAATAATTTGCTCTCCGTTGGATATTTTGATCTAGTAGATATTATAGTGTTATTAATCATTACAAGACTTCATAACACTGGATAAACTGATAGCCTTAGCTTAGATCTCATAAAGTTGGTTACTAAATTTTGAAATTTACATTATTAAATCAGATCAGTGAAGTCTATCACCTCACAATAGCTCTATATAAATTTTCCTCCAAAGTCTACTGTTTGAAGGAAACAATTCAGGGAGCACCCAAAACCTTATTTTAATGTGCCAGTTTACTCAGTCTTTTCTTTTCATGTTCAGGTAAAAATGTTTCTGTATGCTCATACCATGTGATTTCAAACTGTTTTAAAATTAGAATAATTAGTGTAATAAACGAAAACACTTTTGCTACTAACAAAAAAGGGCAGACATAGAGTAAATCTATAAATATTTATTTAAATGAATATTTAGATTTAAATAAATATTTAAATCTAAAATAGCTCCTGTGCTCATAATTATTTAGCTTTATTTTTTTTCACTATATTTGCTGCGTATGGAGGAAGTCCAGAGATAATACACCTCTTTACTTAAATTCATAACCAATTAAGTTGCCTTAATTAGAGGTATATTAAAAATGGAAAATATTGACTTATGTACCCTGATAAATGTGTTTCTTAATATTGTCCTGTATAATTCGATAGATTTATTTATCAACCCATTAAAAGGTAGTGTGGAGCCACTGAAGACCATATGCCTGTGAAACTTCTTGCATAGAGAAACAGAGCAAAATATCTGCTTCTTGTGGCACCCAGCTCCCAAAACTAAAGAGAGAGAGAAAGAAAAGAAGTATATTAGTGTATTCTAAACCTAAATTCATCAGGGAAAGAGGCCAGAGTTTTCTTGTTTGTTTGTTTGCTTGCTTGCTTGTTATGTTTTTGTTCCTTTTTAAAATACATATATACTAGTTTTTAGAGCAGTTTTAGGTTTACAGAAAAATTATGTAGAAAGTAGAGAGAATTCCTATATTTGCCCTCTCTCCCATGAATACCAAGCAAAAACTTTTTGCCATCAAGTCAATTCTGACTCAGGTGCCTGCATGTTTTTATAGAGTAGACTGCTCAATTGGTATTTTCTTGACTGTAATCTTTATGAAAACATATTACCAGGCCTTTCTCTCTTAGCACCACTGGGTGAGTTCAAACCACCAACTTTTTTTTTTTTTTATATATTTTATTGTACTTCAAGTGAAAGCTTACAGAGTAAATGGTTTCTCATGAAATAGTAGTACACATGTTGTTCTATGACATTGGTTAACAACCCCACAACGTATTAAGCCTCTAAATTCTCAACCTTTTTTTTTGATGAAAATTACAGATGGCCAAAGATACACCGTTTCAAAAATTTCTACATTCACAGTTCAGTGACATTGACTACGCTCTTCCAACTGTGCTGTTATTCTCACTTAAGATGAAGGCTTACAGAACAAAATAGTTTTTCATTTAACAGTTACTACACATGTTGCCCTATGACAATGGTTAACAATCTCACAGCACATCAAGAATATCCTTACTCCACCTTGTGTTCCCTATCACCAGGGGGCTTCCTTGTCCCCTTCTGTCTTCTGGACCTTGTCAGTGGACTATTGTACCTCTTTAGTCTCATTTGTTTATTTATTTATTTATTTTATTTATTTTATTTTATTTAAACACCATTTCAAAATTTTTTACTTACACATTTAAGTGATATTGACAATGCTCTTCCAATTGTGCTGCCATTCTCGCCCAAGATGAAGGCTTACAGGACAAAACAACCTCCCATTTAATAGTTACTACAAATGTTGCCCTATAGCAGTGGTCAACAATCTCACAATACATCGACAGTGTCCTTATTCAATTTGTGTTCCTTATCATCAGTTTCCTACTCTCCCTCTGCCTTCTGGCCCTTGTCACCGGACTTCTGTACCTCATTAGTCCCATTTAGTTTTACTGGGTGTCCATTCCCAGGCTTAACATCGAACCTCGAAGGTAACTTCACCTCTGAGCTGAAAGGGTGTCTGGGGGCCACACTCTTGAGGTTTCTCTAGTATTCTTTAGGCCAGTAAATCTGGTCTTCTTTTTTTTTGGGGGGGAGTTAAAATTATGCTCTACATCCTTCTCCATCTCTGCCCAGAACCCTCTGTTGTGATCCTGGTCAGAGGAGTCGTTGGTGGTAGCCGGGCACCATCCAGCTGTACTGGACTCAGTCCCATGGAGGCCTTGGTAGCTGTGGACCATTAGTCCTTTGGGCTAATCTTTTCCTTGTATCCTGTTCTCTTCGTTCTCCCTTGTTCCCGAAGGGATGAGATCAGTGGAGTATCTTAGATGGCCGCTCATAGGCTTTTAAGACCCAAGACACTACTCACCAAGGTAGAATGTAGAGCATTATCTTTATAAGTAGTGTCATGCCAATTGAGCTAGATGTTCCCCGAGATCATGGTCCGCAGAGCCCTCCGTCCAACAACTCAGTCCCTCGGGGGGTTTGGATGTGTCTACAGGGCCTCCATGACCTTTCCTTGTGCAGGTTGTGTTAGTTTCCCCTGTACTATGTACTATCTCACCTCTCACCCAAGTTACCACTTACCTATTACCTATTTAGTATTCCCCCCCCCCCCATCCCTGGTAACCAACAAGGATTGTTACATTTTGCATGTGAATTTTTTCATGGGTTTTTACAATAGAGGTCTCATACAATATTTGTCCTTTTGTGATTGACTTATTTCACTCAGCATGATGTCCTCCAGTTTCATCCATGTTATGAGATGGTTCACAGATTCATTGTTGTTCTTTCTCGTTGCATAGTACTCCATTGTGTGTATGTACCATAGTTTGTGTATCCATTCATCTGTTGATGGACATCGAGGTTGTTTCCATCGTTTTGCTATTGTGAATAATGCTGCCATGAACACAGGTGTGCATATGTCTATTTGAGTGATGACTCTTATTTCTCTAGGATATATTCCTAGGAGTGGGATTGCTGGATCGAATGGTATGTCTATTTCTAGCTTTCTGAGGAAGCGCCATATCATTTTCCAAAATGGTTGTATCATTTTGCATTCCCACCAGCAGTGTATAAGAGTTCCCGTCTCCCCGCAGCCCCTCCAACATTTGTTATTTCCAGTATTTTTGATTCGTGCCAGTAATGCCGGGGTGAGATGGTATCTCATTGTGGTTTTAATTTGCATTTCTCTAATGGCTAGTGATCGCGATCATTTCCTCATGTGTCTGTTGGCCATTTGAATGTCTTCCTTGGTGAAGTGTCTGTTCATTTCCTTTGCTCATTTTTTGATAGGATTGGTTGTCTTTTTGTTGTAGACGTGTTGGATTTTCTTGTAGATTATGGAGATTAGACCTTTGTCTGACTTGTACTGTCCAAAAATTTTTTCCCAGTCTGTAGGTTCTCTTTTAACTCTTTTGGTGAATTCTTTTGAAGAGCATAGATGTTTGATTTTTAGAAGATCCCAATTATCTAGTTTATCTGTTGGGATTTTTGTGTTGATGTTTATGGTTTGTATCCTGTTAATGCCATGTATTAAGGCCTGAAGTGTTGGTCCTATTTTTTCTTCTATGAATTTTATAGTTTGAGGCTTTATATTCAGGTCTTTGATCCATTTTGAAGTAGTTTTTGTATATGGTGTGAGGTATGGGTCCTGTTTCATTTTTCTACAAATGGATATCCAGTTTTGCCAGCACCATTTGTTAAAAAGACTGTCTTTTCCCCATTTGATGTATTTTGGGCCCTTGTCAAAAATCAGGTGACCGTAGGTGGATGGATTTACATCTGGGTTCTCAATTCTGTTCCATTGGTCAATGTCTCTGTCGTTGTACCAGTACCAGGCTGTTTTGAGTACTGTAGCTGTATAGTAGGTTCTCAAGTCAGGTAGTGTGAGTCCTCCAACTTTATTCTTCTTCTTCAGTACTGCTTTACTTATTCGGGGTTTCTTCCCTTTCCATATAAAGTTAATAATTAGTTTTTCCATCTCTTGGAAGAATGTTGTTGGTATTTGTATCGGGATTGCATTGTATTTGTAGATTGCTTTAGGTAGAATTGCCATTTTCACAATGTTGAGTCTGCCTATCCATGAGCATGTTATGTTTTTCCATTTATGTAGATCCCTTTGGATTTCATGCAGCAGTGTTTTGTAGTTTTCTTTGTATAGGTCTTTTATATTCCTGGTCAGATTTATTCCTAAGTATTTTATCTTTTAGGGGCTATTGAAAATGGTATTGATTTCCTGATCTCCTTTTCATCGTTCTCTTTACTGGTGTATAGGAATCCAACTGATTTTTGAATGTTTATCTTGTATCCTGCTACTCTGCTGAATCTTTCTATTAGTTCCAGTAAATTTCTCGTGGAGTCTTTAGGGTTTTCTATGTATAGTATCATATCATCTGCAAACAGGGAGAGTTTAACTTCTTCATTACCAATTTGGATGCCCTTTATTTCTTTCTCTTGCCTTACTGCTCTAGCTAGAACTTCCAGCACAATGTTAAATAGGAGTGGTGATAAAGGGCATCCTTATCTTGTTCCTGTTTTCAAGGGGAATGTTTTCAGCCTCTCTCCAGTAAGAATGATGTTGGCTGTTGGTTTTGCATACATGCCCTTTATTATGTTGAGAAATTTCCCTTCTATACCTATTTTATTGAGAGTTTTTATCAGGAGTGGGTGTTGGACTTTGTCAAATGCCTTTTCTGCATCAATTGAGATGATCATGTGATTTTTTTCTTTCCTTTGATTTATGTGGTGGATTACGTTGATTGATTTTCTAATGTTGAACCATCCTTGCATACCTGGTATGAATCCTACTTGGTCGTGGTGTATTATTTTTTTTGATATGATACTGAATTCTATTGGCTAGAATTTTGTTCAGAATTTTTGCATCTATATTCATGAGAGATATTGGTCTGTAATTTTCTTTTTTTGTGATGTCTTTGCCTGGTTTTGGTATCAGCGTTATGCTGGCTTCATAGAATGAATTTGGAAGTGTTGCTTCCTCTTCTATGCTCTGAAATAGCTTGAGTAGAACTGGTACGAGCTCTTCTGTAAATGTTTTATAGAATTCTCCAGTGAAGTCATCTGGGCCAGGGCTTTTTTTGGTTGGGAGTTTTTTTTATTACCTTTTCAATCTCTTCTCTTGTTATGGGTCTGTTCAGATTTTCAATATCACTTTGTTGTAGTTTGGGTAGGCCGTATGTTTCTAGAAATTTATCCATTTCCTCTAGGTTTTCAAATTTGTTGGAATATAGTTTTTCATAATATTCTGTTATAATCCTTTTTATTTCAGTTGGGTCTGTTGTAATGTTCCCCCATTTCATTTCTTATTTGGGTTATTTGTGCCCTCTACTGTTTTTCTTTTGTCAGTCTGGCCAGTGGTTTGTCGATTTTGTTGATTCTTTCAAAGAACCAACTTTTGGTTTTGTTGATTCTTTCTATTGTTTTTCTGTTCTCTATTTCATTTATTTTTGCTCTGATGTTTACTATTTCCTTTCTTCTGGTGGTTGTAGGCTTTTTTTGTTGTTCTCTTTCTATTTGTTTGAGTTCTGTAGTTAATGTTTTGATTTTGTCCCTTTCTTCTTTTTTGATATGTGCATCTATTGCTATAAATTGTCCTCTGATGACGGCCTTTGCTGTGTCCCAAAGGTTTTGGTATGATGTGTTTTCATTTTTATTTGATTCTAGGAATTTTTTAATTCCATCTCTGATTTCTTCTATTACCCATTGATGTGTAAGCAGATTATTATTCAGTTTCCATGTGTTTGATTTTTTTTCCTTGCTCTTTCTAGTGTTAATTTCTACCTTGATGGCATTGTGGTCAGAGAAGATACTGTGAATTATCTCAGCATTTTGGATCTTGTTGAGGATTGCTCTGTGGCCTAAGCTGTGGTCTATTCTGGAGAACGTTGCATGTGCATTGGAAAAGAATGTGTACTTTGCAGCGGTTGGATGGATTGTTCTATATATGTCTATGAGGTCCAGTCGGCTGATTGTGTCCTTTAGGTCTTCTGTATCTTTGCTGAGTTTCTTTTTAGTTGTTCTGTCCTTTACTGAGAGTGGTGTGTTGAAGTCTCCTACTATTATTGCGGAACTGTCAATTTCTCTTTTCTGTGCTGTTAGAGTTTTTTTTATGTATTTTGGAGCCCTGTCATTGGGTGCATAGATATTTATTATGGTTATGTCTTCATGATGGATCATCCCCTTAATCATTATATAGTGTCCTTCTTTGTCTTTTATGGTAGATTTTGTTTTAAAGTCTATTTTATCTGAGATTAGAATTGCCACTCCTGCTCTTTTTTGATAGTTTTTAGCATGATATATTTTTTTCCAAACTTTGATTTTTAATAAATTCACATCTTTGTTTCTAAGGTGTGTCTCTTGTAGACAACAAATTCATGGATCCTGTTTTCTTATCCATTCTGCCACTCCGTCTCTTTATGGGTGCATTGAGTCCATTTACGTTCAGTGTAATTATTGATAGATGGAATTTTGTTGCTGTCATTTTGTAGTGCTTTTTTTTGTGATGCTGAAGTTTTCTTTGTTCTTCTTACTCTCTTGTGCTGAGTTACTTTTGTTTGTGGATTTTGTGTTCATTTCTTTTGTTTTCGTAAGTTTGGTTTTTGTTGAGACTTTATGTTTTTCATCTTTATTTTTATGAGTTGGTTTGTTAACTTTTTTTGTGGTTACCATGAATTTTACCCTTATCTTTATAATTTTGAAGCAGTCTACCGTTACTTGGTATCGCCTTGCCTTCCTCTCCTTTAGAAGGTTCTATACCTATGCCGTTTGTTCCCTCTTTCATTGTTTTGATGTTGTTGTCATCCTTTGATTGATTTCTCTGATTCCCTGTTGTATATCTTTTGTTTTTGGAAAGTCCTCTGTAGTTCATTTCCTAGAATGGTATCTGGTTCATGTGAACCTGCGTCCTAGGTCCTAGGTCCTGCCTGAGGGCTGAAGCTGTTTGTCCTCAGATCAAAGAACTCCCTTTAATAATTCTTGTAATTTTGGTTTGACTTTTGCATATTCCTTTAGTTTCTGTTTATCTGGAAATGACCTAATTTCAGCATCAAATCTGAATGAGAGTTTTGCAGGATATATTATTCTTGGCTGACAATTTTTTTCTTTCAAGATTTTATATATGTCATCCCATTGCCTTCTTGCCTGCATGGTTTCTGCTGAATAATCTGAACTTAGTCTTATTGTTTCTCCTCTGTATGTGACTTCTTGTTTTTCACGAGCTGCTCTCAGGATTCTTTGTTTGTCTTTCGTTTTAGCGAGTGTGAATATGATATGTCTTGGTGATTTTCTATTGGGGTCTCTTCTATATGGGGTTCGTTGAGCTTCTTGGATGGCCAGCTTTTCATCTATCATGATATTGGGAAAGTTTTCTGTCAGCAGTTCCTCAATGATCCTCTCTGTGTTTTCTGTTTTCTCTCCCTGTTCTGGTATGCCAATCATTCGTAAGTGTTTGCTTTTAATTGTGTCCCACATAACTCTCAGGGTCTCTTCATTTTTCTTTGTTCTTTTTTCTGAGTTTTCCTGAAACAGAGTTGTATCCAAGTGTTTGTCTTCAGTTCCACTGATCCTGTCTTCCATGGTTTCAAATCTACTTCTCAGCCCTTTTATGACACCGTCCATTTCTGAAATCTTGTTTATCTTTTGGATTTATAATTGGTATTTTTGTATAATTTTGAGTTGTGAATTTATTTTGGCATTTTGTTCCTGCATCATCTTCCTGAATTCTTCCAATTTTTTGTCTGTATTTTCCATAAATTTGTCTATTTTTTCCTCATGTTTGTCAGCTTTTTACCTCAGTTCTTGGAAAATTCCGAGTATTAGTGATTTGAGTTCCCTATCAGGTACTTCTAGTGCATTTTCTTCCACAGGAGAGTTATCTGGTGTTTTAATTTGGACGCCTATTGGAGCCATCTTGTCTTGTTTTTGTAAATGTTTTGATATTGTTTGCTGTTTTCGGGGCATTCAGTAGATATTTCTCTCATTTATTGATTGTAGATTTTTTTTTTTTTTTTTGTTTCATCCTTGTGGTACAGCTGGGCAGATCTAGTGGAGGAGGAGCCACTGGGACGGGTTGCTTGTGGCACTCACCACAGCCACCAGGACGGTCAGTAGTCAGTGCTGGGCAGGTTCCAATAGGGCGTGCCTGCACCGCTTGGTGGTGTGATGTCTAGTGCACGGTGCAGGTAGGTAGGGTGCAGCGGGAAGATGGTTATGTGTGAAGCTAAGCTGGATATGGGAGAGAGGAGAGAGGAGGAGGAGCAAAAAGCGTACAAACATAAAAGAATGCTAGGGGAGCTTTTCTTTGGAATGTACAGATGAGAGACTATGGGATGGAGGAAACCAGAAGGGGGAAGAGAAAGAAAAGGAAAGAATGACCAAATAAAAATCAGAAAAGTTAAAGAACTGCAAAGTTCCCAGGGATCCCACCGATGCAGGTATGAGGTCTGGGGGAGTCGGTCTCAATTTTCACAGCTCAGCCTGGCCAGAAGGTACAGAGGCATACATCGCCTGGTATTCAGGGATCAGAAAGAGAAGGAAGAGATAGAGAGACGAGAAATTAAGCAATGAAGAAAGACAAAAGGGAAAAAGAGGTAAAAGATGACAAAACTAATCAAAAAAGGAAGAAAAATAAAGTTGAAAAAAAAAAAAAAACGGCAACACCAGCAGTCAGTGCCTACAAATGGGACCCAGAGAGCCCCCACTCAGGGGCGCGAATTCCAAGAAGCCGGTAGTCTCGGGGTTAAGAGACCGTGGCCACTGGAAGCAGAGGGGCCAACAAACAAAGGCCCCGAGATCCCACCCGCGCGGGAGCCCAGACCTGGAAACAGCCACATGCCCGAACGCAGCCCTACAGGCCCACAGGAGAGAGCAGAGATGGCACTCGGAACCAGGCACCCAGGCAAAAGGAGGGGGAGGTGGGTGAAAAAGGTTCACTAGCTGCCAGCAAATGGCTCCCAGAAAGCCGCCAGCCTGGGCGCGGAATCCAAGCACCGGCGCCCCCCAGCTCAGGGACTCCGGCCACGGAAACCACATAGGCGAACGAACAAAGGCCCCGGGATCCCACCCACGCGGGAGCCCAGACCTAGAAACAGCCACACGCCCACATGCAGCCCTACAGCCCCGCAGGAGAGAGCAGAGACGGCACTCGGAACCAGGCACCCAGGCAAAAGGAGGGGGAGGCGGCAGAAAAAGATTCGCTAGCTGCCAGCAAACGGCTCCCAGAAAGCCGCCAGCCCAGGCGCGCAGAATCCAAGCACCAGCACCCCCCAGCCCAGGGACCCTGGCCACGGAAAGCAGGGGATCCCCAGCTGAGGCGGAGAGGGGTGGGTGGTGGGAGAGCGCGCACCGCAGTTTACCGGTCGTTCTGTCTCTGACCAGATGCTCTGCAAGGCTGCTCTCCCGTTCGCTGGTCTCCGATAGGAATCCAAGATGGTGGATCCGCGCTGCGTTAGCTGGTAAGGAATCTCTGCCTGAGTCTCTCTTCGCTCTCCATTCTCTTTTAGTATTCTCACTCCGTTTGGTGTTTGGCTGAGTTCTTTATCTCTTCATTTGGTGTTCTAGGGTTTCAGGATTGTTGATTCTCTGTTAGGCTTAGTTTTTTGGATCTTTGCTGTGGAGGGACGGCGTGGTGCTTCTGCCTAGAGCGCCATCTTGCCCCCTCTTCCCACCAACTTTTTGGTAGTAGTCAAGTGCAAACCATTTGTGCCACCTAGGCACCCTTAAATAGTTTTTTTTTCTATTATTAACACATTGCATTAGTGTGGTTTATTTTTTTTTACAAATGATGAACCAATATTGATACGTTATTAACTAAAGTCTATAGTTTACATTAGGTTCTACATTTTGTGTTATACAGTTCCATGGGACTTGACAAAAGCATAATGTCATGTATCGACAAGCAGAAGAAAGTATCATGCAGAATATTTGCATTTACATAAAGTTCCCCTGTAAGCCACCTATTCATCACCTCTCCTTCTTTCCCTGAATCCCTGGAAACCACTGATCCTTATATTGTCACTATAGTTTTACCTTTCCAGAATATAATAAAGTTGGAATCATTCAGTATAGCTTTTTCAGACTGGCTTTTTTTACTTAAAATATATGCATTTAATATCTCTCCATGTATTTTTATATCTTGAAAGATCATTTCTTTTTTTAACACTGGATACTATTCCATTTTAGGGATGTAGCATAATTTGTTTATCCGTTCACCTATTGAAGGACATTTTGGTTGCTTCCAAGTTTTGAATAAATTTCGATTTAATCTGTTATAAACATCCATGTGCAGGTTTTTGTAAGGACAAAAGTTTTCAGTTCAGATGGGTATATACCTTGAAGTCTTAAGACTGGATCATTTGGTAAGCCTATGTTTTTTGAAGGAAATTGACAGCCTGTCTTCCAAAGTGGCTGTACGATTTTGCATTCGCACCAGCAATGAATAAGAGTTCCAGTTGTTTCACGTCCTTGACAATATTTAATGTAGTCTGTGCTTTGGATAAGGAGGCTTGGTGGCACATGGTTAATTGCTCAGCTGCTAACCAAAAAAGTCAGCAATTGAAGCCCACCAGCCTCTCTGTAGGAGAAATATGTAGCAGTGTGCTTTCATAAAGATTACAGCCTTGGAAATCCTGTGGGGCAGTTCTACTCTGTCCTATAGGGTTGCCATGAGTCAGAATCAACTCAACATTTTTTTTTTTGTTTTGTTTTGTTTTGGCAGGGGTGCTTTGGATTTCTAAAAAGGGTGCAATGTTTTTTTCATTGTTGTCTTAATTTATAATTCACTGATGCATATAGTGTTGAGCATCTTTTCATATGCTTTTTTGCCATCTGTATGTGTTCTTTGGTTAGGTATCTGTTCAGGACTTTGCCAATTTTTAAATTGGGTTGATTCTTTACTCATTGTTGAGTTTTAAGAGTACTTCGTAGATTTTAGACATAAAAAATTTATGAGAGACATGTTCTGTCAATATTTTCTTCCACTCTGTGGATTGTCTTTTTATACTCTTAAGAGTGTCTTTCACAGAGCAGAATTTTTTTTTTTTTAATTTTAATGAAATTCAACTTAATTTTCTTTTTCTTTTATGGATCATGTTTTTGGTGTTGTATCTAAAAACTCATCACCAAACCCAAGTTTATCTAGATTTTCTTATATGTTATCTTTGGAATTTGTATAGTTTTGAATTTAACATTAAAGTGTATGATCTATTTTAAGTTAACATTTATGATGAGTGTAAGTTCTGTCTAGATTTACTATTAATATTTTATAGTTGTTCCAGCAGTATTTATTGAAAGGGCTATCCTTTCTTCACTGAATTGCCTTTGCTCCTTTGTCAAAGATCAGTTAACTATATTTGTATGGGTCTATTTCTGGACTCGCCAGTCAGTTCCATTGATCTATTTGTCTATTCTTTTGCCAGTACCACACTGTTTGATCACTGTAGCTTTATAGTAAGTCTCCAACTTGTTCTTCTTCAGTATTGTGTTGGTTTCTCTGGGTTTTTCCTTTCCACATAAACTTTAGGGTCAGTTTTTTTTGATATCCATAAAATTACTTGTTGGGATTTTGATTTTGGTTGTGTTAGATCTATTGATAAAATTAGGAAGAATTGGTATCTTGATAATATTGTCTTCCGAACCATGAATGTGGAATATCTCTCCATTTATTTGGAGCTTCTTTAATTTCCTTCATCAGAGTTTGTAGTTTTTCTCATATAAGTTGTGTATGTATTTGGTTAGAATTATTTGTAAAATTTTTTTGTTTGTTTTGTTTTGGTGCTAATGGAAATGGAATTGTGTTTTTAATTTGAAATTCCTGTGATTCCTTGTTGGTATGTAAGAAAGCTACTGACTTGCATTTATAAACCTTATATCCTGCAAACTTCCTATAATTGCTTTACTTCCAGACTTTTTTGTCAATTATTTGGTATCTTCTCATAAACAATCATTTTATCTGTAAACAAAGACACTTTCATTTCTACCTTCCTAATCTGAATAGTTTTTATTTCCTTTTCTTGTCTTATTGCATTAGGTAGGGCTTCTAGTACAGTGCTGAGTAGAAGTAGCACGAGTGGGCATTCTTGACTTTTTTGTGATCTCAGAGAGAAAGCATCTAGTTCCTCAATATTTAGTAGCATATTAGTTGTACATGTTTTGTAAGTGTTCTTTATCAAGTTGGCAAAGTTCCCCTTTATTCCTAGTTCATTTAGAGTGTTTATCATGAATAGATGTTGGAGTTCGTAGAGTGCTTTTACTTCAGTTGATATGATCATATAATTTTTCTACTTTACCCTATTAATGTAATTAATTACATAATTTTTTTTTTTTTTTAAATATTGAGCCAGCCTTGCATACTGCAGTAAATCCTACTTGGGCATGATGTATGGTTCTTTTTATACAACGTTGGATTCAATTTGCTAATATTTGAGGATTTTTGCACCTCTGTTCATGAGGGATATTGTTTTGTAATCTTCCTTCCTAGTAATGTCATTGTCTCATTTTGGCATTAGGATACTGCTGACCTCATAAAATAAGTCAGGAATTGTTCCCTCTCCTTCATTTTCTGGAAGACATTGTAGAGAATTAGTATCATTTCTTCTTTAAATGTTTGATAGAATTTACCAGTGAAACCATCTGAGCCTGATACTTTCTGCTTTAGACAATTATTAATTGTTACTTCAATTTATCTAATAGATATAAGCCTATTCAGATTACCTCTTTGTTTGTGAGTTTAGATAAATTGTCTTTCAAGGAAATAGTCCATTTTATTTAAGTTATCAAATTTATATCCGTAGAGTTATTCATAATATTCCTTCATTATCCCTTTAATGTCCATGAGATATTATTAATATAATAGTAACTTGTGTCTTCTCTCTTTATTCTTGATTAATCCAAATACAGGCTTATCAATTCTGTTGAACTTTTTGAAGAATCAGTGTTTTGATTCATTGATTTTCGCTGTTATTTTCCTGTTTTGTATTTCATTGATTTCTACTCTAATTTCTTGTAATTTATTTTCTTCTTCTTACTTAGGATTTAATTTTCTCTTATTTTTCTAGTTGCCTGAGGTGGAAGTTTAGTTACTGATTTTAGATTTTTCTTCTTTTCTAATATATGCATTCAATGTTATAAATTTCCCTCTAAGCACAACTTATGCTGTATCCTATGAATTTTAATGTTATATTTTTATTCAGTTCAAAATGTTTTTTTTTTAATCTTGCATGAGATTTCTTATTTAACTCATGTATAATTTAGACATATAGTGTTTAATCTCCAAATATCCTGAGATTTTCAGCTATCTTTCTGTTAATGATTTCTAGTTTAATTCCATTGTGGTGTAAGAGCATGCATTGCATGATTTCTATTCTTTTAAATTTGTTAAGTTGTGTTTTATGACTCTGCATGTGGTATACCTTGGTTAATGTTCCATGTGAGCTAGAAAAGAATGGGTAGTCTGCTGTTGTTGGATGAAATATTAGATAAATGTCAGTCAGATGTGGTTGATTGATGATGCTGTTCAACTGCCTTAGGCTAGGTTCACTAAAAGAGTAAAACCAGTAACGCATATAAATATGTATACAGAGAGATTTATATCAAGAAAATGGCTCACGTGATTGTAGAGGCTAGACCATCCCAAGTCCATGAGTCAGGCTGAGGGCTTCTCCTGATTCATGTAGCCACAGGGACTGGCAAACCCAAGATTGGCAGATCAGACATCAGGGCTCTTGCTCACAGGCTGCAAAGACCAACGAATCCCAAAACTGGCAGGCAAGATAGCAGGTAAGCTGCTAGCTCAAGTCTAAAGAGCTGGACGTAAGACAAACAGGAGCCAGCTGCAGGATCCAGAGGTAGAAAAAGCCCATGAGCCTTACCAGATGTCCACCTAAATTGGATGCAGGCCACACTACCAAGGAAACTCCCTTTGAACTGATTGACTGCTCACTGCAGGTACCATCATGGAGGTGATCACAATATGTCAAATCTTATCATGGAAGTGATCACATCATCATACAACTGCCAGACTACATCATAACTGCTAAACCACTGAGAATCATGGCCCAGCCAAGTTGACACACAACATTCGCCATCACACCAACTATACCTTTACTGATTTTCTGTCTGCTGGATATGTGAATTTCTGATGAAAGGGTGTTGATGACTCCAACTATAATAGCGAAGTCTATTTCTCTTTGCAATCTATCAGTTTGTGCCTCATGCATTTTGGCACACCATTGCCAGGCATATACACCTTCAGGACTGTTACTTTTTTTGAGAATTGACACTTTTATCATTACGTGATGCCTGTCTTTATCCTTGATAACTTTTCTTGGTTTTAAATCTGTTTTGTCCAAAATAAATGTAGTTATTTTAGCTTCCTTTTGATTACTGTAAGCATGGCATATCTCTATCCATCCCTTTACTTTTAAAGCATCCATGTCTTTATATGTAAAGTGGGTTGCTTGTAGACAACATCTAGTTTTTTGTTTTTTTTTTTAATTTGTTTGTTTATCCACTTGGATAATCTCTGCTGTTTAAGTGCTGTATTTAATCCATACATATATAAAGTGATTATTGATATAGTTCGATTATGATCATGTTTACAATTGTTTTCTATATGTTGACCTGGTTTTTGTCTTCCCCTATGTTTCTGCCTTCTCACATTCTAATTGAGCTTTCTATACAATTCCATTTACTCTCCTTTCTTATCATGTCAATTACGTTTCTTTTTAAATTTTTTAGTGGTTAACCATTGTGTGAACAGCTAATGTGCTTGGCTTCTAACAGAAGTTGATGGTTTGGGTCCACCCCGAGGCACCTCAGAAGTAAGGCCTGGCCATCTACTTTTGAAAAATCAGCTATTGAAAACCCTGTGGAGCACAGTTCTACTCTGACATGCACGGGGTCACTGTGCATCCATATCTACTTGACACCAACTGGTTTATCCTAAAGAATGCAATGTGCATTATTAATAATCTAAGTCCACTTTCAAAAAACGCTGTGCTACTTCTCAAGTAAATGAAGGTACCTTATTATAGAGTATTACCAATTCCTCCTTTCTGTCCCATATACCATTGCTATAATTCATTTTACTTACCATAAATTATAATAATCCAATATATTGTTTCTATTATTATTATGAACGAACTGTTAGATCACTTAGGGATAAAAGTTTCTATTTCTTTGCTTGCATTGCTCATTTATTCTTGTATGTTGTCCAACTTTTCCATTAGAGCCCTTAGGATATTAATCACAATTATTTTAAATTTCCAGTCTGATATTTACAAAATCTCTGCCATAGCTGAATCTGGTTCTGATTCTTGTTCTGTCTCTTCCAACTCTCTATCTTTTTGTCGGGGGTGGGGAGGGATGGGGTATTTTTATTTTTGTTTGTTTGTCTATTTTTTGCTTTTTAGTATGTCTTATAATTTTTTTGTTGAAGTTTGGAATGATATAGTGGGTAAAAGAAACTGAGGAAAACAGCTCTTTGACAGAGATTAATATTGCCACTCCTGTTCTTTTTTGAGTATTGTTTGCTTGATATATTTTTTAATCTATCCTTTGAGTTTTAGTTTTTTTGTGTCTTTAAGTCTAAGGTGAATCTCTTGTAGGCAGCACATAGATGGATTGTGTTTTTTAATCCATTCTGCCACTCTCTTGTCTCTTTATTGGTGCGTTTAGTCCATTTTTTTCAGCATAATTATTGATAGGTAGGAGTTTAGTGCTGTCATTTTGATTTTTTTTTTTTTTTGGTGTTGTTAACAGTTTCTTTGTTCCACTTAATTTTCTGTAGTAAGTCAAATTTTCTTTACGTATTTCTTTTCATCGTACTCATTGTTGCTGATTTTGTGTTTACTGAGTCTTTACGTTTTCCTTGTTATTTATTTTGACGTGTTGGATTGTTAGTTTCCTTTGTAGTTACCTTAATATTTACCCCTATTTTTCTAAGTTTAACCCAAACTTTTATTTCTTTATATTGCCTTGACTTCCTCTCCATATGAAAGATCTATGACTACATTTTTTGTCCCTCTTTTTTGTTTTAATGTTGTCGTCTTTTACATATTGACGTCTCTGTTTCCCTATTTTCAGTGTTTTAGCTTTGATTTATTTTTTTGACTTCCCTATCTCGGTTGATATCTGGTTGCTTTGTCCTGTGTTCTAGTCTTGGATTGCTGTCTGATTCTCATGGATTGAATTGTGTGTGTCCCCCAAAACTATGTGTCAACTTGGTTAGGCCATGATTCCCAGTATTATGTGGTTGTACTCCATTTTGTGATTGTAATTTTATGTTAAAGAGGATTAGGCTGGGATTATAACACCACCCTTACCCAGGTCACATCCTGATCCAAAGTAAAGGGAGTTTCCCTGGGTCTGGATTGCACCACCTTTTATCTCTCAAGAGATAAAAAGGAAAGGGAAGCAAGCAGAGACAGGGGAGCTCATACAACCAAGAAAGCAGTGCTGGGAGCAGAGTGTGTCCTTTGGACCTGAGGTCCCTGCGTGGGAGAAGCTCCTAGTCTGGGGGGAGATTGATGAAGGGGCTGACAGAGAGAGAAAGCCTTTCCCTGGAGCTGACACCCTGAATTTGGACTTTTAGTCTACTTTACTGTAAGGAAATAAATTTCTTTTTGTTAAAGACATCCACTTGTGGTATTTCTGTTACAGCAGCACTAGATGACTAAGACACTGATGTTACTGATTTTGTAACCAGAGGACTCCCTATAGTATTTCTTCTAATTTTTGGTTTAGTTTTTGCAAATTCCCTAAACTTCTGTTTATCTGGAAATGCCCTAATTTTGCCATCATATTTGAGAGACAGTTTTGCTGGGTGTATAATTCTTGGCTGGCAATTTTTTTCCTTCATGGCTTTGTACATGTCAGTACCATTGCCTTCTTGTCTACATGGTTTCTGCTGAGTAGTCAGAGCTTAGTCTTGCTGACTTTCCTTTGTAGGTGACTTTTCGTTTATCCCTAGCTGCTCTTAAAATTCTCTTTATCTTTGGTTTTGGTAAGTTTGATTATAATATGTCTTGGTGACTTTCTTTTGGGATCCACCCTGTGTGGGGTTCGAGAAGTATCTTGGATAGATATCTCCTCATCTTTCACAATAACAGGGAAGTTTTCTGCCAACAAATCTTCAACAATTCTCTCTGTATTTTCTGTTATCACCCCCTGTTCTGGTACTCCAATCACTCGTAGTTTATTCCTCTTGATAGAGTCACACATAATTCTTAGGGTTTCTTCATTTTTTTAAATTCTTTCATCTGATTTTTCCTCAGATAAGTTGGCATCAAGTGCTTTTGTCAAGTGCTTTATCTTCAATCTCACTAATTCTAACTTCCATTGCCTGAATTCTGCTTGTATGACTTTCTATTGAGTTGTCTAATTCTGAAATTTTATTGTTAATCTTCTGGATTTCTGATTGCTGTCTCTCTATGGATTCTTGCAGCCTGTTAAATTTGTCATCATGCTCTTCTATAATCTTCTTATGTTCCTCTATTGCTTTGTATGTTCCTTGGCTTGTTCTGTGTTTGCCTGATCTCCTTCCTGATACCTTGAAGAGTTCTGTATATTAATCTTTTGTATTCTACCTCCTATAATTCCAAGAAATTCTCTCCGTCCAGAAGATTTCTTGATTCTTTGTTTGGGGAGTTTGCTGAAGCTATCATGGTCTGCCTCTTTATCTTTATGAGTTTTTTATTGACTGTTGTCTTTGAGCCATCAATAAGTTATTATATTTATTTTATGTTTTCATACCATAACCTAGTTTCTTGTTTTTTTGTTTTTTAATATGCCCAAATAAGCTGCCTATGTGAGCTAGTTTGATTATTGGCCCCTTTGAAGCTCTAATGTCCTGTCATGAGGTGGTTAGATCTGTTACTAGATATGTGAGCCCAGGAGTACCTTTACTTTTCTAGTATGGATTCAACTCAAGTGTCCAGATAGTTGGTCACCAAGTGTGCAGTGCAGGCTGTCACCTACAGTCCTAGACAGGCAGGTGGTTTTGCAACTGGATTATGAGCTCCTAGTGCTGTTGGCTTTAAGGACTAGGGAGCACTACTTATTCTTGGACCCCTGTCTCAGGTGACTAGGTGGCATGGGTGGAGCCATCAGTCCTCAGGCCCCTGATGTGGATAGGTGAGGAACCTGCTTAATAGGCTGAGTGGATTCAAATGTCACAAACATTCTACTCCACCGTATAGCTGACACAGCGAAGTTAGGCTTCAGGTATAGATCCTGTCATACTGTGCTAATGAGGGCCTATGCTACTGAAAAGGGCCTATAGGTCTATGCAGAGGTGAAAGGCGTTCAAAGTGTGTGGACCCCTTATGCCTGTGCCTAGGCAAAGAAGCTGTGCCTGTACTGAATTCCAAGCTTAGGGGAGTTGGCAGATTATTTTTTTTCTGTTTCTTAATTTGTTCCCTCTCCAAGGCTGGGAGAAAGGCTTAGGGTGTATGATGGGTCCTACTTCCAACCCAGAAGACCACAGCAAAGACAATCATGGAAGACGGCCTAGGACCTGGTGCAGAGTAGGGAGGGAGCAGGTAAATGGAGAGAGGTTCTTCCCAAATGGAGTGTTTTTTGATCTCTGCAGTAGGTTAAACATATGTACCTACCTTTTGCCGATCCGAGTGCTGGTTTTCACTGGTTCTAGAGGCTTGAGTAGACTCTCTGCTGCTCAGTTTCTCTCGGTGTGGAAAATGCATACCGAGTGCCATTGCTTGCCTCACCCCACATGCCAGCCGATCTGGCCTGCAGGGTGACAGGTCCCCCCACGTCAAGTCTGGCAACTCCTTGCTGCTTCTGAACCATCTCTCCTTCCCCCTGCCACTCAGTCTGATTCCTCAACTTTGCCTTAGACGTTCAGGGCTTCTAGATTGTTGTATATAATTGATTCACTTGTTTTGGGGGGTCTTTGTTGTAAGAGGGACCACCAGAAGCATCTGACTACTCCACCATCTTGGCCTTGCCTGAGTCTGGGGCACCTCTTGATAGTGGGCCTACTGGAATTTTTAATTATCAAACTTGTTCGCACTGAGCCTCCAGTAATTCATCAATTACAATTCAAGTGTTTTTACTGATACTGGCTTCAATAGAGGTATTCTGCTCCTGGGCTTCTACTCCAGGTAAATTATCATTCTCTGTAGCCACCTCTCTCTCCAGTTTTTGGGGCAATGGTTTTCCCTATGTTATGGATTAAATTGTGTACCCCAGAAAAGATATGTTGAAATCCTGACCCTTATACCTGTGAGTCTGACCTTCTTTGGAAATACAGTATTTCCTTGAAACTTTTATCAGATAGATTCACATCTGGTCATATCTGACTAGGATGAGTTCTAATCACATATGAATGGTGTCTTATAAGAGATAAAACAGACATAGACAGACACACATAGCGGGAAGACAAAGAATACCAGGAAACACCTGGAGCTACCAGAAACTGAAAGAGGCAAGAAAGGATCTTCCCCAAGGGCAAGCAGAGAGAGCATAACCCCATTGAAACCCTATATTCAGATTTATAGACCCCAGAACTCTGAAACAATAAATTTCTCTTCTTTCAAGCCGTTCAGTTAAAAGGGGCATTTCCTTGGGGATGTGGCCTGCATCCAATATGTACGGATGTTATGGCAAAGCTAGTTTTCTCTTGATATGGCATCCGTTTTCTCTTCCTCTGATGTGCATTTCTTGGGAAGTCAGCCAGTGCCTGAAAACCATAAACCAGTAGCCTGCTGCCTGACCTGCAGATACTGGGTATATTAGGCTTGATTCTCTAAAGAAGCAAAACCAGTAGAGAGTATAAATATACATATATAGAGATTTATATCAAGGAAATGGATCATGCAGTTGTAGAGGCTGAAATGTCCCAAGTCCGTGGGCCAGGATAGAGGCTTCTCCTGATTCATGTAGCTGGAGGGGCTGGAAAACCCAAGATCAACAGGTCAGAGAGCCAGCTGCAGGATCCAGAGCAAACAAAAGCCCATCAGCCTTGCCAGAATGTTCACTTACATTCAATGTAGGCCACAATCCCAAGAAAACTCCCTTTCAACAGATTGGCTACCCATAGCAGATCCCATCATGGAGGTGATCTCATATCAAATCTCATCATGGAAGTCATTACAACATCATACAACTGCAAAACCACTAAAAATCATGGCCCAGCCAAGTTGACACACAACGTTAACCATCACAGTCCACCCCTTGTCAACTTGGTACTTGTACACATCCCCTTAAACCATATGCAATCTCTGAAAAAGACAATTATAAAGTCATACAACAAACATACATACAACCAAAAATGCACTAGCCTTGCTTACACCTTACGTTTTATAAGTGAAGAAAACAAAAATATTTGATGCACACATACAAAGCAGAGATACTTGTAACTATTACAGGCCTCATTTCTGCAACTGGTCATGTGACTGTGACCGGTATTTAAAACTACCTTCTTCCACCCCCCATTCCGTATTCCTTTTGCCCTCAGTAAGCACCACGGCTGGTCGTGGTTCTTTGCCTGGTGGAGTGACCCAAACCTTCATTCCAGAAGGGTCTGAGCCATTAGTCATCATGTCGGAATTGTGTTGCTGTACTTTTCCATTGACTTCAATCATAAGGCATGGTAGTATTAAGAGAAGCCCTAAGGAATCTCCCACATTCCAGACATACTCTTCTTTACCTCCATTATGTAATATAAATCTGATTTCCTCTTGGTAATCAGGATGAATCACTCCAGCCAGTATGGTAACTCCATTCTTTGCCTGTTGATCCAGAGGTATAAGGAGCTCAAAGTGGCCAGATGGCATTCTTAGCTTCCAGTTCAACGGAATCAGTGATGTGTCTCCAGGTGGGAATTTCTGTGATGCAAGAGAATTAATGAAAGCAGTAAATATGAGAGAAAAATTGGTTGAGGGGAAAAAATTGAAATTAAAAGTAACTATCTAGCTAAAAGAAGATACAGAAAGGGGAAAGAAAAGGGCTGAATAAACAGATGTAAGTAGAGCACAAGGTCTTAGAAATTTCTTCCAAATACATCAGTAATAATGATAAATAGAAGTGGTATAAATACCCCAGTTACCAAAAAAAAAGTCACACTGGGTGAAATATAAAATCCAGCTTGATATAGTTTATAAGAAACAAACAAAAATGTTTCTATGAAAGTAAAAGAATAAATGAGTGGGAAAATATCAAGTAAATTCTGGTACAAAGAATGCTAGTATTATAATATTAATTTCAAATGTAATACAATATTGGAAAACATTACTCAGTAAAGAGGGTCACTCCCTAATGATAATGACTTAATACATCAGAAGATTCAATAATTCTTATTATGTACACTCTTAACAACAAATTCTGCACACACATACATGCACACACATACCACAACTATGAGGAGAAATAGCAAAATTCATACTATATTGGAAGATTTTAAAATATATTTCAAACTATGGTTGAATATCTTTCAGAATAGATCAGGCAGACAAAAATATCAGTAAGGATAAAGATCTGAACAATCCAGTCAATAAACTTTATTTATTGTACATACTAGAAACACTGCATTGACTATTTTTGCTATGTAGTAAATCATTGCAATCTTATTTACTTAAAACGACTATAAATATATCTTCCTGAGACATATCTCTTATCATGTCACTCTCTGATTCAAAGTCTTTCATGCCTAGAAAAATGAAGCTCCTATTTCTCATAAAAATCAAAGGTCTTCCATAATTTTGACTTTTTTTCCCTAATTTATTTTCTCTCCTACTACTCTTTTCCATAAGCATTTTACTTGTGTAGACTTCACAAAGATCCAGAAACACAGGCCACACCTTATTTTCATTTTTTTTGCAATTTTGTTAATCTTGTTATTGTTGAGAATATACAGAGCAAAACATATGCCAATTCAACAGTCTCTACGTGTACAATTCAGTGACATTGATTACATTTACCAGTTATGCAACTATTCTCACCCTCCTTTTCTGAGTTGTTCCTCCTCTGTTAACATAAACTCACTGCCCTCTAAGGTTCCTACCTAATCTTTAGAGTTGCTGTTGTCAATTTGAGCCCAAATAGATAGTACTTAAAAGAATACAGTGCTCAAGGCAGACATGTTTTACTAGTTAACCTAAACTATTGTTTGGCTTTAAGAAGACTTCAAGGGATATTTTTGGTGTTAAGGTTGAAAGATTGTCTCAGGGCAATAGTTTCAGGGGTTCATCCAGCCTCAATTCCATTTTTCTTAACATGTGGCATAAAACAATGGTGAAACGTACAATCACTGGCTTCTTGGATTAGGTGAGATATGATACAATTCCATCTTAGAGAGGAGCAAACTGAGGCTTCCTAACCCCTTGCTGTTGAGTTGATTCTAACTCATTGTCACCCTATAGGACAGAGCCGAACTGCCCCAACTTATTTTCATATTTTAATAGCACATTTTTTAATTTGGAATATTACTCTCCACCATACACATCTACTGAAATCTATCCATCTTTCAAGATACATCTCAAATTTCACCTCCTCACCAAAATGCTCTGTGGTTACTCCAACTTTCAGGTAAAATTACTCTCTTTCTTCTTTCTCTCTTTTACACAAAGAAGAATGCAGAATTTGAAAAATCTGTTCAATACATGTATCACTTTCTACCTTGCTGTTTTTTTAATCATTGATATCAGTGTTTCAGGATCACACAGCACAAGTTATTCAAGTTTATATTTTTCATAATATATGTTATTTTTGTTAGTTGCCATCGTGTCAGCTCCTAGTCAGGGTGACCTTATGCATAACAGAACAAATTTTTCCTGGTCCTGTTCCGTCTTCAGGCTCATTATTAGCAGGTTTGAGTCCACTGTTGCGGCTATTGTGTCTATCTAATTTACTGAGGATTTCCATCATTTTCACTGATGTTCTACTTTCTAACCACAATGTTCTTCTCTAGCAATTTTCCTTGCCTGATGACATGTCCAAAGTGAGCAAGAAGTCTCCCCATCTTCACTTCTGTGGATCATTCTGGTTGTATTTCTTCTAAGACTACTTTGTTCATTCTTCTGGAAGTCCACCATAGTTTCAATAGTCTTGACCAACACCACAAAGTTTGAATTAATCAATTCTTCTCCCTTCCTTTTTCATTGCCCAGCTTCCACGTACATATGAAAAGACCATGGTTTGGGTCGAGTTCACCTTAGTCAATGAAGAGATATCTTTAATTTTAAATCTTTTAAAAGGTCTTTTGCAGCAGATTTGCCCAATGCAATATGCCATCTCATTTCTTTATTGCTGCTTCCATGAAAATTGATTGTTGATACTAGTAGAATGAAATAATTGATAACTTCAATTTCTCCTTCATTTATCATGATGCTGTTTATAGGTCCAGTTGTAAGGATTTTCATTTCCTTCACATTGAGGTGTAATCCTTACTGAAGGCTATAGTCTTTGACCTTTGACTAGTTAAGCACTTCAAATTGCCTAGTTTCACTAGCAAGGTTGTAACATCTGTATACAGCAGGTTGTTAGTGAATCTTCTGCCAATCTTTATGCCACATTCTTCTTCATATAATCCAGCTTCTCAGATTATTTGTTCATCATACAAATTGAGTAAGTAAGGTGAAAGGATATAACTCTGCTGCACACATTTTCCAATTACGAACCATCATAACATATAGTAGGTATGTAATACAGGAGCAATTGATATTTGTTAAGTTTATTTCATGTTTTTTACTTAGTATGTTCTGTCAGTACTTAGAAAAAGAATCAATAACCTTCATAATGTACAATTATCAGTTCTCTAACATTGCGATGTACACAGATATATTTAATTTGGAGGTTCTATAATTCTCCCCTCCTCCATTATCCTCTTATTTCAGCTCAATTTGAGAAATAGCATATACACTGTCTATATTTTGTCCAGTCCTAAAATGTTTGGTGTGACACCAAATGAGGCATGAGCAACATGCTTTAACCTGAGTGTATTTATTTAACCTGATTACTAGTTTTATGGAAGTGTACGGTCAGTTTTATCAAGGTGGATAATTGACTCTGCTGTATAAAATCTACAAGAACAGTAAAATTGAAAGTGGGAAAATTTAACCAATTTAATTCCTAACTGGCACCTAAATAACTCCAATAATTGCAAACTTTTTTGAAACTCTCTACTTTTCACTTCTATGTAACTTCCTCCAATACTGTATGAAACGACATAGAATAAATGACAAAGATGTTAAAGCAATGCAAGGTTTTCAGATCTATTCTTTGTAAAATCTCCAATGTTCAAATTTCCTCTAGGAAGGAAAGCTTCATTGAGCTTGGAACATTCTTCACAATGTTTTGATGTTGGCCAGTGTACATTTTCTAGTTGAGGGTATTAATTTCAGAAGTTTTTAGTAGATTTGCCACAGTACCAGAAGGAAGGAAACCAATAGTTTTCTATAGCCATGGCCTAATCTCAGAGCTCTGTAATGTGAAGAATTGGAAGGTGGTCAAGTAAATTATGAATCTTTACATACACATGTAGGGGACAATTGTCCCCTCAGGTTGTGTATGTATATATATATATATATATATATATTTACCCTCATTGAGTCACCATTAGTTGCTCAAATCAAAAGCAAGACATCTGCCTGCCTCTTATGTGTTTGACATTATATGGCCTCTGTTTCCATTACCCACCCCCCAAAAAAATAAAACTTGTTGTCGTTGAGTCAATTCCGACTCATGCTGACCCTATAGGACAGAAGAGAATTGGTCCATAGGGTTTCCAAAGAGTGCCAAACTTTTGACCTCTTGGATAGCAGTCAAGCTCTTAACCACTGCACAACCAGGCCTCCCTGTTTCCATTACACTCTTTAAAAAAAAAAAAGTTATTCTTTAGGAAGCTGTTTGATTTTCAGGATGAGCAAAAAATTTAACTTAATACTCCATACTGGAATTGAACCACAATTAGTGTAATTTTATCATATCTTCTTTGCTGCGTCTGATGAATTGCATTATTATTAGTAGTAGTAGTAGTTATAATCACAATGTAAAATAATGCATTCTACAAATAATAGTCATGCATTTTTTTCAATATCAGTTATTTATTAAATAGGACATGGTGAAAAAGGTACTTGTTGGGTCAAAAACTCCAATAACAGAATCTTTCAGGTTTCTTCAAACTATAACTCTTGGTTGAAATAATTATTTATCAATATGTATGTAAATATAAATTGTGTATACACAATTGAAATAGTAAGAATAACTAAAAAGTTATTTTCTACCAAAGCCTATTCTAATCAATTTATACGTGTTAACTCATTATCAAAAATCTTGGATGTAGGTGTTATCAGTAATACCACCATCATTATTTACAGATAGGGAAATAAATCTACAGAACCACTAACTAATTTGCACAAAGTTATACATGTAGGTAAGTAGTAGCACCTGAGTTATGAATGCAGCTAGTCTGAATCTAGAGCTTGTGTTTTTGATCACTGGATTCTAATGAGTTGTTCTATCTTTCCCTATCATGCTGCCATTTAGCTACATAACTGGTTAATTCTTTTCAATCATTCTCAGTGATGCCTCCATATTGAATAACCTTAAACTAATAAGTTTCAATGACTCGCACACCGGAATTCTGTAACTTAACTGCAGGGAATAAAGCATTCTTAGAGTAGGAATCTACCTTATCTCCAAATGCACATAGGTAAGTATAAACCAAAACCAATTCCATTGCCCCATGTGTTTCAGAGTAGAACTGCTCTCCATAGGGTTTTAAATGCCCGTAAGAGCTCTGTTCCTAGCCAAAATGTTGGCAGTTCCAACCCACTAGCTACTCCATAGGAGACAGATGTGGCAGTCTGCTTCCATAAATATTAAAGCCTTAGAAACCCTATGGAGCAATTCTGCTCTGTCCTGTAGGGTTGCTATGGCCGGAATTCACTCCATGGCAATGGGCTGGGTTAGTATTACAGAAGTAGATTGCCAAGCCTTTCTTCCACAGCATGGCTGGGTAGATTTGAACTGGCAAACTTTTGGTTAGTAGCCAAGCTCAAACTGCTTCCACCATCCAGGGACCTTAAAATTTAATTAGTTGCTGTCAAGTTGATTTGAAATCATGGCAACTCCATGTGTGCAGAGTAGAGCCATACTCCATAGGGTTTTCAATTCAGTGACCTTTTGGAAACAGATCACTAGGCCTTTCTTCTGAGGCATCTTTGAGTGAGTTCAAACCACCAATCTTTCTGCTAGTAGTCAAGCATTTAAGTATTACTTGCACCATGCAGAGACACCTAGATAAGTATAGAAGGACATTTTATAGACTAAAATATTATGAGGTAGGTTTCTTCAGAAAATCATACCATATATTTGCAAGTAACAAAATTCAAAAACTTTTGTAGTAGATAGAAATGTGCATGCCATAAAATATATTTTAGTTACATGGATCTGGTATCTGATCAATCTTTTTTTTTCCCTTTCATCTACATTGAGATGGGAAGCAGCTATCAGTCATAATTACTGTAATAATTTTTCATACATATTTGTATGGCATATATTTGTTTGACAAGGCACTTACTGAAATAGATTTCCTTCTATAGATTCTTTACAGATTCTTAATTATACAGTATCAGAGCGGACAAGGATTGGAAATTATAAGCAACAATTATGGTTAGTCTTCACTGATACATATATATATATATATATGTATATATATTAGTATATATGTATGTATATACATATTATTGCTGTTAGGAAGAATTTGAGAAATTGCTGTGCACCAAGAGGCTCTCTTTTCTGTTGCTGGAAAGCAGTCATTTGTGATTACTTCAAGGCATTGCCACCTGGAGTAGAAAATGCCTTTTTGTGCCAAAGTGCCAGATTAGACAGATCACATCACTTGAAGATCAAACATCTGCTGAAACAATGTCTAGTATGCTGTGAAGCCCTATTGGCTGTATTTTAAGCATATGAGTTTCAAAATTCCATGTGCCAATTAGTCCATAAAATATTTATTGAGTCTCTAATATATTAAGAACATTGCAATAGTTACTGTAGGCAAACAAAAAGGTAAGAAATAGCTTACAATCTATCTACACCTCTAAAGAATTATTTATAATATAAGGCTACAAGTAGTTTCTAACATAAAACAGATGTGACCTTGTCACATAAGGAACTTAGAAGGTAGACTTTTCTGTATTAGAAGTTGAGTAAAGTGCAGTCAGCATAATAGCATCAAAGACTGTTTAGCTTAGCATCCCACCAAATGTAGTTGTTTCTTCTGCAATATATCATCGTCTAAGTTCTGCTTGAATAAATGCAAGTATATACATATCTACTTGTCTAGGAGACAACCATCTTATTCTTTTTGGGGAACTACAAGAATTTTTTGCATAATTTGTCCTTATTGGGTCAACCATAGCGGGAAAAAAAAAAAAAAAAGATAAAGAACATCTCTTGAAACATTTGAAGATCCCCTAAAAAATACCCTTTATCTTTTGTCTCAGCCCAGCCCTGCTAATTCCTTCATATAGTCTTTCAAGCTTACTTCTCAGCACAGCTTTATTTTCTTTTTATTTAACCCTCACCAAACCTTGAGAGATGGATACTCATCTACCCAACACATATGTTTATTTTCAGATGATTACTATTCAGACTTTCTCATTTTTAATGAGCAAGGTGCAAGATTCATGAATCAACATGGATTCACTTTTTTTTTTTCCTGAGATATATTTCCTGGATAATTTTTACAAAAACAAAAACCAAAAACTTGGAGGCCCACAAAAATATTTTACTTGATTCTTGCAGAAGGGAATGACAGCTGTTAAGAACTAAAAATAATTCATAGCTAAACAATCCTCAGCCTTGATGAAATTAAGGGGTAGAGTATAGTTGGTTCCAGAAGAAAAGTTGCAGAACTAACAGGATGTGAAGACCAATTTGAGAATGGTAGCTGTGGCTTGAGATGCTGGTTAAAGAAGAGGGCAGACAGTAGAAAGTAACTGGTAATTGTGGTAAAGTTAAGTTATATAAAATAATTCAGTTAATGTAAATCATGCATCTTGGCTTCTATATTAAACTAGACTATAGTAGAATGGATTGACTGCCACGATACTGAGCAGGAACAGACTCAAAGAATTAGGCAGATTGCCTAGATAGTGCAAGAGTCCGTTCCTCTCTAACCTGTAAAGAAAAACTACAAACAATCCAGATGTTCTGACAACTGATTATCCAGATGACAATTGTCTTCCAATTCAGTTTGTCATTACCCTGTACAGAGATGGTATGCTAGGAGAAAAAAGAAAACAAAGCTGAGATTTATGATTTTAGTTCTTTCCTAACAAAATCTTCAGCATCTATTAATGTGATGTTCACAGACTTACAGATTCAGCAAATTTTAAGCAATTTTCATTTTATTTTACTGAATTTTATAGCTTTATTCTTTAACCTTTAAGTGTTATATTTTTAAATTCTAAGATTGGAAAATATGTTTTATAAAAATCATAATTTCATCTTTGAGTCCTAACTTCCAGCACGTGTTTCCTATTTTCGGCATAGTTTACTTTTTTGTAAGTTCTCTGATGTAGTTTTCCACTTTTAAAAAGAATGAAAATACTACTGTAAAAAGAAGGTATTGGTTTCTTAGTTTTATGGTGCTTAAGAATGATAGAAAAAAATCTTCTCAAATAGAAGACAAAGAATATAATATTTTGATCTGAATCCATATCTTGATGTCTGATATAGCTCTTTTTTATTCTCTCTAAACATCATATTTTCTTCTTCAGAAAAGAGACTGGCAGGCCTATTCGATCTTTCATATTGACCACAGTGATAACTTCCTATTAAATATGGCATACTGCTGTACTGATAAAGAATATAAGACATAATGCAAAACTTGGCACAAACATGGTCAAGAGAGCATCTGCTGAAAAATAAAACACTTGAGAGCTTGAAATATAGCTCAGAGCAGTGTTACTGAGAAGACAAGCCAGTCAACTCATGTTTCAGTGATGTTAGTGTGGGCTTCTGTAATGATAATCTACACTTTTATACTTGTATTCCACCTGTGTTCCAGCTGTTCTGAGCTCATAGAGTGATGTGACAAGTCTCCATAAATCTATCCTGAGGACACTGCTTCAGTTATAACAAAACTAAAAAACCAAACCTGTTGCCGTTGAGTCGATTCCAACTCCTAGCTTCAGTTATAGCAGTTTAAAAAATTAATTAAGAGTTTCTCTTACTCCATCTCAGGATATCAAAACAAAATCAACTTTTAAATGTTTATCAACCACTCTGATCCTTGCTAACAGGTCTAATACGTCCTATTTATAGTATAGTGGACAGAGCTTAAATGGGAAATATATGATCTTGCTATACGAAAAATGATTTCCACCAAAACCAAAATTATAGACTTTAAAATAAACTAGATATCGATAATGGCATCAATTTTATCTAGCGATCTAACTCCTCCATCTCCCATCCTGTCCCTATATATTGTACTTCCAGGTGGGAAGAGGTCACTGACTTACGGTATTTTTATTGTGGCATCACTAGGTAACTAACACAGTGCCCTAAAGTCTGGAAGATACCTGAAGCAAGGAGAGGTGGTAGGTGGTAGAATTTAATGGCATAATATTCAGAACAATTTTTTTTTTTTTTTAAAGAAGGAAGGAAGATTAATCTAGAAGTAGCAGTGAGAAGAAGGGGACTTCACACTCCAACTCTAGGCCCAATGGCTCTGTAGCATGGGAAGAGAAAACAACTCTCTCTTAAAAGGGTCTAAAGAGAGATAGAAACAAGACAGATTTCAGTTAAAGGAAGAAGGTGAAAGGAAAGGCCAGGAAAAGACTGAGAATAGAGAGGTATATACTGATGAATAAGTATGGGCTCCAGAGAGCATAATGGAAGAGTTTCAGGAAATGGAGAGGAGGGTGTTAGTAGCATCACAGTTTCAGACGTAGACAGTGTCTGAGGTTAAGAGTCTATGGGATAAGAAATGACCTGCGAGACCCATGTATCTTGTTGTGACCCATGTAACTAAGAAGGGGCATGATTATGTTAGTCCTGATGGTGTCTGTCCACACAGTGATCATGAGCCTGAGTGTTAGGAGGCAGAGTTGCACTCTCATAACCTCTATCAATATAACCATATGTGTAACCTACTGTATGTTATAGAGAGTACACTTTTGTACTGAGTGGAGCATGATCTTGGAATTAATTACTGATTTTCTCAGCTGCACTTGACAGTCTTCTTCAGCAAAAGGTGAGCCTTCTGCCAGATTTTTCAAGAAGATACCCAAAGGAGCAGTAGTTAATATGTGGGAAGGAGCAAAAAAAAAAGAAGAAAGAAACAGTTTTGTTGTTATAACTACTATCTCTTCCCCTAAGTGGGACAACCACCAGCCAAGAAGATAAGCCTAACGGGAAAAGAAAACAAAGTCAGAGAAATTAAAGAGAGATTTTTTTCTCCTTTACTTGTGTATTTGCCTCAGGCAATGAAATAAGAACCTGAGTGCTTGCATCAGTAATGAAGGCTAAGTGTTTTCCCCTTTATCCAGTTCTCACTCACTCCTCTCCAAGAGAGAAGTCACTCTTCTGATTGGTAAGAGAAGAAAGGATTCTACTTATTCATGGCCTTTTGTGTTTGCTTTTGACTTGGCTGCCTGCATGCTGCATGCTTTCTTCACTCTTCGTCGTGCTGTCAAGGGAGAGTTGTGACATTCGATGTGCCATCTGGATATCAAGCTCTCATTTGATTCAGAATATTGAGAGATGAGAAGTATAATCAATTAGATTCCTTAACATTCTCCTCCCCGTAATCAGGTATTACATTCTCTCTCTCTGTCTCTCTTTTTTTAATAAAAGTACAGAGATTATAGAACTTAAAAGTTGAATTAATTCCACTTATTTATTTCAAACCCAGTGATTTCTCCACTACATTGCTGTATTTTAGCAATGAAAAAGAACTGGTTACATCATTACGTATTATACTAAGTGACTATCAACCTCCTTCAAGGTGTTTCTAGTGAACCACTCCAGGAGAAGAGCAGATGTAGAGAACCAACCTTCTAAGTTCCTCACTACTATGTCTCTTGTTCTCTAAACCCCATTAAAAGGCAATTTATTCTGAAGATCCTTAAGTAATTGTCCTAGTGCCCACTTTTCTGCAGGCCCAGTTACACCCAATAGACAACATGCAATATTATAAATTCCCAGTAAGACTTTCAGTTGTTCCACTGCCAGGATTCATTTCTTTGTCATATGAAATCTCAAAGAATTTTTTTTTTTAATATCTTATTAAGAGCAGACTCTGGAGCCATACTGTATTCAAATGCCAGATCTACCACTTATTTTCCATTTTAAAAAAAAATATATATATATATACACAAACATACCCTTTCTGTTTTCCTAGATTAATCTAGTATTCTCTATGTGATTTGCTTCATCTTAGAGCAAGATTTCTTGTTAGAGAACGTATAAACTTACAACTCAACATGTTCCCTTCACTTTACGCAATTAACCAAACAATGATTCTAAGTGCAAAGCATAGTACTTTATGTTTTGTGGTTAATGAAACAATTAAGTAAATTTTGTCCTCAAGATACTTTTATGGATTTTTTTCTATACTTCTTGATATTGCAGAGATCTCTAAATCTCACATTAGATATTTGGATTATATCTATTATTTAATATATTTGATTAAATCAAAGTCAAAAGATAATGTTCTGTGTAAAATATTGATACAGTGGCTACAGCATTGGGCTCAAACATACCAAAGATTGTGAGAATGGTGCACAACCAGGCAATGTTTCATTGCTATATATAAGGTCTCCATTAGTTGGAGTTAACTTGATGGCAACTACAACAACTACCACTTGTTAGCTGGGTAAACTTGAGCAAGTTTCTTAACCTCCCTATCCCTCAATTTCTTCATCTAAAAAAATAAGTATAATGATATTACTCACCACAGAAGGTTACTCTGAGGATGAAAAGTTGAATATATATAAGAAGCTTAGAAGAATGTCTGAGACATAAGAAATATTTTGGGAGAATTTCTATTACCACTATCTTCCTTGTTGATATTACCTTAGTTTTCTTGGCACATCCACATGTCATATTTCTCTTACCAGTTTCTCTTACCAGTTTATATAAAGGATATTTACTATTTGAGTTGAGACTAACTTCGTCATCTTTCTAAGATCTCATTAACATTAATACATTTATTAACTCAGCAAATATTTGTTGGGTGCCTTCTAAGTGCCATAACCTGTGGCATTACTAGTGAAAAAGATACTGGCTGCTCTAATGGAGTTTATGGTCAAGAAAGAAAAATGGTAAGTAATTTGCAAATCTTCTGAACTAGAAAGTTGAATAACAAACTTTAATGATAATATGAGGTGGATCCAGAAGTTGTTGTTAGGTGCTATCGAGTTGATTCTGACTCATAGCCACCTATGTACAACAGAACTAAACACTGCCTCGTCCTGCACCATCCTCACAATTGTTGCTATGTTTGAGCCCATTGTTGCAGCCACTGTGTCAATTTATCTCCTTGAGGATCTTCCTCTTTTTCACTGATCCGGTACTTCACCATGAATGATGTCCTTCTCCAGGGACTGGTCCCTCCTGATAACATGTCAAAAGTATGTGAAACAAAGTCTCACCATCCTTGCTTTTAAGTAGCTTTCTGGCTCTACTTCCTCCAAGACAGATTTGTTCATTCTTCTAGCAGTTCATGGTATATTCAATATTCTTCACCAACACCATAATTCAAAGGCATCAGTTCTTCTTTGGTCTTCCTTATTGTCCAGCTTTCAATGTATGTGAGATGATTGAAAATACCATGGCTTGGATCAGATGCAACTCAAAGTGGCATCTTTGCTTTTTTACATGTTAGAAGTCTTTTGCAGCAGATTTACCCAATACAATATGTCATTTTATTTCTTGACTGCTACTTCCATGGGCATTGATTGTGGATCCAAGTAAAATGAAATCTTTGACAACGTCAGTATTTTCTCCATTTATCATGATGTCGCTTATTGGTCCAGTTGTGAGGATATTTGTTTTCTTTATGCTGAAGTGTAGTCTTTGATCTTCATCAGTAAGTGCTTCAATTTCTCTTCCATTTCAGCAGCAAGGTTGTGTTATGTGCATATCGCCAAGATGTTAATGAGTCTTCCTCTGATCCTGATGCCAAGTTCTTCTTCATATAGTCTGGCTTCTCAGATTATTTTCTCAGCATACAGATTGAATAAGATGCAGAAGAGAATCACTTAATTAAAAGCAGAATGTCTAGCATCTTTATTTCACTTTCACTTTAATTCAACACTCACTATTACCTACATATTTTATTATAAAAATTATTAGATATGATGATAATTCTGATTTGGATTTTTATGAAATTCTTATTATTTGATTTAACAGGGATATACTCTATTAAAATCTCCTTGTCCTCTGATCCTTGTCATTTCAAAGTGCTACTTAGTGAGTAAACACATGTTGAATGAATAAATACTTACTTAGCTTGTCTTAGCACTGTGGAGCCTACAATGAAGATAGCAATTAGTTTTCTTTACAGAGTTACAATGAATCTAACTAAACCAATTTGCTCCATTGCAATCACAGTTCACAGAGTACAGAGGACCCTCTTAAGCACTCTGCATATTCTGAAGAGTAAGCAGGGTGTTGACTTTTTCTTGGCTGCTCTAGTAGAGATAAACAACTGAGAAGTGAGGGGAAAAAAGCTACAACAACATTTGCCTAAATTAATCATTGTGTGATGCACACAGAGGAGTTGTCTTTAGTTACAAAATATCTACTACATTTACTATAAGATTAAAGTTAAATGCTTAAGAAGCATTGCACTATATAGTTTAATGTAACTATAATTAGAAGTAGTTTGCAATTTACGACAGGGTTTCTTGCCAATGAATCCACGTATGTAGGTTCTTACGTAAGTCAAATAACTTTTTTTTTTTTTTTTTTTAGTTTTCATTATTATTGTCTTCTATTATCAGTATCTTTATAAATCCAATCTTTGAATATCTGCCAGTGAACATCTGAGAATGATTACATCAGCAAATTACACGCTGCAACACTGTATGTGGTACATATTACTAACAATAAAATGTACAGAAAAAAAGATGGTTTTAAGTGGTTCGTTGTAACTTGAATACTACATATGGGACTACTGTATGTATATGGAAATCTTAAAATGCACATGTCATATTTCCTGTAAAATCACACTGACACTCTAAAACAGAATCTTTGAAAATCTTTGGAGAATGATTAAGTGAAAAAAAAAAAAAAACTAGGAATATGCAAAATTAATAGCATTAAGTGAGAACTTGTTAGTTTGAGAGCTGAAGTTGGCAAGTGTATGAAGTCTACATAACAGATGTTAACAACGAAGAGCTTACTCAGTCATTTGAGCTGGAAGTTTCTTAGATTTTATGACTTGTGTGAAGGAAGTGATGTTTTCAGTTCTGATTGAAAATGGACACTGATTGCCAACACCTGCCCTCATTCAAAAAGACAGAGATGGAAAAGCCATTCAGCAACCATAGCACAAGTCAGAGAGAGCCAAGAAACTATCAAAAAGTGAGCAACAGATAGAGAAGCTGATCTCCTGTAAAGACTGTGAACATTCTGTAGAGACAGCACAGCATAGAAAAAAGGAAAAAAGAAAAATTTATCTCCTTAAAACTACCACTGATGACAAGAACTTCCAATGTGAGCATGAAACAATTGCAAACTGACTGAACATTCCCTTAATTTCATGTAAATGCCCAGACACAAAAAGGTGACTGATACAGATACAGACATTGTAGAGTGAGCCCAACAGGGGACGTTGAAGACAACTGGACATGGCTAGAATCATGATAATATAGAATTCAATTAAGGGAATGTTTATGTACTTATTTATGCCACAACCACCATAACACAAATGTAAATAAAAAGATAGTTAACAGTGCAACTTATTTAAGTTTTATAATGTGCCTCAATGTTTTTAACGAGTTCAACAATCATAGAGGCTGACATTTTATCATTTTCCAAATAAAGTGAATGTTTTAATTAGAGCCCTGGTGGCACAGTAGTTAAGAGCTTGGCTGCTAACCAAAAGGTCAGCAGTTCAAATCCACCAGCCACTCCTTGGAAACCCTATGGGGTAGTTCTACTCTGTCCTTTAGGGTCGCTATGAGTTGGAATTGACTCGACAGCAACAGGTTTGGTTTTTTGTTGGTTTTATTTGTTAATAAAACAAAATAGTCACTGCATTTTGTTCCCAATTTATCTTTTTTATTGTTATTCAAAACAGATATAAAAGTTAAACTTCATAAAATAATTAGAAAAGAAGGCCTTGATAATTTTTATTAATAGGAAATAATTAGCACAGCTATATGTACTTTAGCTATTTAATAGCTTCCCATTTACTCTTTTATTCTTTTATATATCATGCCAACATCTATTCTAGGGGATGTGGCTGAGTAAAAGAGATCCAAAGAAAGAAGTAGAATTTATTTTAAGTACCTTATATACTATTTTATAATCATTATATATAGTCATCACAGCCACTCTTAAGAAAGTACTCCTTAGAAATCGTTCAAAGATGCCAGTTATACATCACTATGAATATTTTCCTGAACTACAGAAAGACTGCTATAGCCAGAATTTCTTTTCTCTCTGCAAGTATTTCAATCTTATAAAATATATCATTTGTTTTTATTATTTACTGGACTAGAAAGAAATACTGATATCACCTCTATACACCCCATGCTCTTACCTCATGGTGGAAAGTATGCACTTCGGTCTCCCTTGACTTTGAGCTTGGTCATGTGACCTTTTAGACCAATGGGATGTTAGTGGACACGATGGAAACAGAAGTTTGAAGTCAGTCTGTGTGGTGAAGCTTGGTCTCTTGAACTCCAGGATTCCAATGTGTGTGTCACAGAAGCAAGGAAGGGTTTACCAAGGATGGGGTACTCTTCCCTCAAAACATCTTTTCATCATCTAACTTTCTAAATAATTACTACGGTTCTAGTCAACAATCAGTACAGCCAACTAAGCTACATACATTCATTTTGAAAGTAAATTCAGAATTCCTCAGAATCATTCAAGTCCACTTTAGAAGCAGTTTGAACCTCAAACCCCAGCAGCATTACATATTCCTGTTTCTCAACAGTAGATTTGAAATAAATAACGATATTAGTCTAGTCTTTTTAATTATTAAGAAGATGTAGAAACAGAACTTGAATTACTTCAATTCTGTCATTGTATGTGACTGCTTAGAGTTCTCATTTGTGTAGAAAATTTTAAAAAGCAAAGCTGCAAATTTGGGGGAGTAAATTTTTGCTTAGAAAAGGCACATTTTGTTCTAACCTGAGCTATTTTGTTGAATCCGAATAAAATATTTAAAATTGGAATGCATTAGTCTTTTAAAGTTATTCTTGTAATCCAAGAACAAATCAATAAATAATGGTTATTACTGCTTATTATATCATGATTACATGGTTATTACTAAAAAAACATGTTGTCATTTAGGAGAAGGAAGGTGTTAAAAACATAATCTCCTTGGGATATCAAACATGGTAGTGGAGCTTGTGATGAGAGAAATGCACTCCACTGAGAATGAGGCTCCTGTAGAATAACTGATGCACTGCTAGCTGGAAACAAGCTGGACTTACCCACAGCCTGAAGCTTCAAGACAGTAAGAGCACACACCAGTGAGTATAAGAATAGAGACTTACCATTATAAGCCATGAGCGTTGTGGAGGTGTACTGTTTAGATTTATTGTGGCCATATTATGCTGAAACACGTACTCTCTCTTGTGACTTTCATTTACTGCTCAAATTGTTTTAGCCACCATCTCACCTTACATGTCTCAATCATAGTAATGTCTCAGGAATTCTCTGTTGATTGATTGATCCACAACTTTAGACTCAAAGAATTTCCAATCGTATTGAAGAGAGAAAGAAGTCCACATGAAAAATTAAAATAATGTAGGACTCTATGTGATTGTACAAGCAATGTGCACATGATGAGTCCTACAGCAGTTAAAAGAACAGAAGATATGATAGTGTTATTGGTGATTATTGTGGAAGGATGTATAGAGGAATTGGTGGAGTCTGTTGAACAAACAGGGTTTGGGCTGTATTTAAAGAATTGACTGAATTAAGCATGCTTAGAGAATGCTTAGGGAATGTACGTGAGAAAATGAAGTGCATAACAAAGGCATAACTGAGTACAACATTCTTAGGGATATGTTTGTAATGGAGGTGATAGCTTTAGAAATAGAGTATACTGGGTTCAAGTCTTGCTTCTCGCCCATCTGCAAAATAGAAGGGCAATTAACAGTTCAGGGGCTTTGTTTTCTTATCTGTAATCATGCTAAATCGTATTTTTGTAGTGGGATTATTTTGAGATCAAATAAGATAGATTACAAAGTGACTGGCATGTTGCATACATTTTTTAAAAACTATTTCCATCACTCAAAATTTTTGTATGCCTATACATTTTTGCTCTATTGTTTCCATTGCTGGAATCAAAATATATCTCAATTTCTAAAGTTCAGTTTAACTTTGGGACTATAACATTGAGAAAAATAGAGCCATATAACTGGGGGATTCAGACGTTAGAATGAAATTATTGCATTATTTTGTTAAATTTGACCAAAGTAGCAACGTCAATATACTTCATGTAAATGGTGGTATGTGGTGAACCAGAATCCATGACTTTTCAAGTCTTCTTAGGTGTGAATGAACCAAGATGGGTAATCACTGGCAAGAAATGATGAGAATTCCCTTTGTGTTTCAAAAATGTTGCTTCCCAAATACCCTGGTAAGCTATAATATGAAAGAGCAAAGGGCAGCATTACCAAGTTAACAGCTGAGTCCACAGGCACTCACACACAGCATCTTATTACAAGCTTTTCTGAGGTTTATAGGACTAGTGCTAGACATGTTCAGTGTCGCACTGAATGAAATTCTGATGCATAGAAAGTGTCCTTAGAGACAGACACACATTGCATGATTTCTAGGTTAAGAACAAATGCTTTGAAAGACGATGCTTTCTGCCTTCATATTTTATTTGCTATAATTGTTGTTCTTGTTGCTTTGCATCTCTAGAAGATGTCTTATTTACAAAGTCCTTTGTAGTAAGATAATTTTCAAAAAAACGAAGTACTTAACTTTGATCTAACAGACTGATAGGTTTTGCTTTGGGGACTCTGGATTCAAAAATAATTTTATTAGTCAAGACAGTTCAAAATGTAAAAGCATGTAAATACTTACAAAACTTAACAATACCTAATAAAAATCATTTTACTGAGATTACTTTTCATATATATATATATATATATATATATATATATATATATATAATTTTTTTGTAGTAGAATTGGGAAAGCTGTGTTCTCAGACCCAATGGGACCTTTAGTGAGTCTCAAAACTGAGCTTCCCCAATTCTACCATTGTCAGCCTTATTGAAAAAAAAAAAGTGAAAGGTAATCTCAGTAAAGTGATTTTTATTAGGTATTGTTTTACGTAATGTATAATATGAATATTTATACATATGTTATATAGTATATATATTTATATAATATACAATGGACCTTTAGTAACGCACCCTGGTGGTGCAGTGGTTAAAGACATGTACTGCTAACTAAAATGTTGGCAGTTTGAAACCACCTGTGGCTTCATGGGAGAAAGATGTGGCAGTTTGCTTTTGTAAAGATTTACAGCCTTGGAAATCCTATGGGGACACTATGAGTCAGAATTCACTCAACAGCAGTCAGTTTGGTTTGTTTTTGGACCTTTAGTAGCATCCGTTGCAGTTGATTTGATCCCGACTCATAGTGATCCTGTATAGAACAGAGTAGAACTGCCCCACAGGGTTTCCAAGGAGCACATGGTGGATTCCAACTGCCAAAGTTTTGGTTAGCAGCTGAACACTTAACCACTGCACCACCAGGGCTCCGTATGAATGTCTAGCATTCCCTTTTTCTTCCATCTGAAAAATGTATCCATGTGGAACCCACAGCTTCAGAGGGGTGCATCTGGAGGGAGAAAGAAGCCTACCTATTTACCTGAGTGGTTGAATCAACTAGTCATCAATAAGATAACAGGTGTTTAGTGGGGTTTGTCTCTCATTCCCTTATTTCATCTCAGAATTAGTAAACTAAAACAGCAAGAGCAGTTGCTCTCAGAGAAAATACTGAAATTCTGCTACAGAGTATGGAAAGAAAAGTCAGCTTATTAAATTTCTCATTAAGTCCCCTACTTCATTTTCATTTGATCAATTAAAGCTGAGAAACAGATATTTAGCAAGGGTTTAAAATATTTTTCACTGTCAAAAATTGAGGCCGCTTATCTGAAGCAATCATTTTATACATGTGCAGCAATATTAGAGATTTTTGTAGTTTTGTAACTTTCTGGGCTATTTAGCTTTATCAGATCCTGCAAGAATAACATAACAATTGCCGTTTGGTAATGCAAAATATAGAATAGAGTTGCCCCCTCCTTTCTTAAAAGGAACTGCAGCCCTGGTAGTGCAGTGGCTAAAATGCTCAGCTGTTACCCAAAAGGTCATAGGTTTGAATTCACCAGTTGCTCTGAGGAAGAAAGATACGGCAGTTTGCTTCCGCATAGATTTACAGCCTTGGAAACCCTCTCTGCTTTCTCATCTCACCTCCAGACAGAAGCTACTCGTCTAGCCTCATGTATCTATTTGAGCTAAGAAGCATACACTTCACAAGTATAATTTTATGTCCCACAGTCCAGTCCAATGTTTGTCTGAAGAGTTGGCCTCGGAAATTGTTTTAGTTCTGGGCTGATAGAGAATCTGGGGGTCATGCTTTCTGGAGCTCGTCCAGTCTCAGTAAGACTATTAAGTCTGGTCTTTTTTACCAGAATTTGAGTTCTGCACCCCACCTTTCTCCTGCTCCATCAGGGACTTTCTGTTGTGTTTCCTGTCAGGGCTGTAATTGGTGGTAGCTGGGCACCATCTAGTTCTTCTGGTCTCAGGCTGATCTCCTTAGATATATTTAACTTAAACTATTTGCTTGACTCTTGATTTGTCTGACACTATCTTTTGGTTTTTCTTGATGACATGGTGTCTGAGAACCTCTCAAATCCTGCTTTGTTGCTTGGATCATCAATCCTCTTGATTTGTCTGATATTGCATTTGGTTTTTCTTGATGAAATGAAATCTGAAGACCTCTCAATTCTTGCCTTAATGCCCATCTCAGGGTCTTCAACTCCTCCATCCCCATCCACATCACTTGCCTCCGGGTATGTACTTATCTAGGAGAACACTTTAGACACAAATAATTCCATACTTAGTAATAGCTTAATTATTGCAGATGTACAGTAGTTTCATTTTATTAAAATAGTCTAAAATAAATTGGTGAAATTAAAATATCTGTCTTCTGCACTATATGAAAAAGTTTCTGAAAGCAGGGATTTATTTGTTGTTTCGCCAGCACTTAATACAAAGCTCAGTACATAGGCATACACAGGCAGAGTTGAGCAAATAGTTAACTTACTGACTGACTTACAGACTAACTGAAAGAACAAATGGAGCCAAATATCTTCTGAATTATACTATACACAGGAAACGTTGAGTTCAGGATTGGTGGGGGCATAAAAGTTTGGTGACCATCCCTTCAGAAAAATGGTACTCTAGGCAGAAGCACCACGCCATCCCTCCACAGCAAAGATCCGAAAAACTAAGCTGAACAGAGAATAGAACAATCCTGAAACCCTAAAACATCAAATGAAGAGATAAAGAACTCAGCCAAGCACCAAATGGAGTGAGAAAACTGACAGAGAACGGAGAGCGAGGAGAGATTCATGCAGAGGTCCCCTACCAGCTAACGCAGCACGGATCCGCCATCTTGGACTCCAATCGGAGACCAGCAAACAGGGGGTACGAGAAAGCAGCCTCACGGAGCTTCCAGCGGGAGACAAAACAACTGGTAATTGGCGATATACGCTTTCCCACCCCCCACCCTTCTTCACCCCGACTTGGCCTCCTCTGATTCCTGTGGCCACAGTCTCTTGACTGGGAAACAGCGGCTGCTTGGATTCCACACACCCAGACGGGTGGCTCTGTGAGTGCCATTTGTTGGCTGCTGGTGTTGCTTTTTTCCACTTCTTTTTATTTCTTCCTTACCTCTCCCCACCTCCTCCTCCTTTCGCTTGAATACCTCACTCCATGCGCCATATTTGCTTCTTCCTGAGGGGCTACAGTGCTCCGGTAATTTGTGATATACACTTTCCCACTCTCTACCCTTCTTCACCCACACTTGGCCCCCTCTGCTTCCCACGGACACAGTCTCTTGTCCAAAAACACCAGCCCACACTAGCTGGCCCTCTGAGTGCCGTTTGTTGGCTGCAAACGTTGCATTTTTTTTTTCTGCTTTTGATTTCATACTTGCCTCTTGCCACCTCATCCTATCTTCGCTCAAGTACCTGGCTCCGTGTGCCATCTTTGCTCCTTCCTGAGGAGCTGTGCAGCTCTGTTCGAGTCTGCAGCTACTTCCCGGTTTGGGCTGTGGCACTGGTGGGATCCCGGGGCTTTTGTTCGTTTGTTTGTTTTGAATTGTTTGTTTGTTTTCTTTTCCTTTTCTTGACTTGGGAGCTCTTTCTGGACAGGCTGAGCTGCATGGCAGGGAGACTCCCCTTAGGCTTCCACAGATATGCAGAGGGATCCCTGAGGGCATTTCTTTTAACATTGGGTTTTTTTTTCTGTTTCTTTGGGGGCCTTTCTTGTTATTTTTTTTTTTAATTTATTTTGTTTTCTTTTTCTTCTTTTTCCCTTTTTGTCTTTCTTCATTGCTCAGTTTCTCATCTCTCTACATCTTCCTTCTCTTTCTGTACAATGAATACCTGGTGGTGTCTCCCTCTACGCCTTCTAGCCTGGCAGTACTGCAAAATCTGAGAGCAACTTCCCCAGACTTCATAGCTGCACTGGTGGGATCCTTGGGAACTTTGTTGTTCTTTGACCTTTCTGATTCTTATTTATTCATTCTCTTCTTTTCTTCCTCCTCCCCTTTCTGTTTTTCTCTATTTCATAGTCTCTCATCTCTCCACTCCAACGGTAAGCTCCCCTAGCATTCTTTTTTTGTTTGTATGTATGCTTTTTGACTTCTGTTCTCTCCTCTCTCGAAAATCCATCTTAGCTCCACATATAACAATCTCCCCTCTGCATCCTGCCTATCTGCACCATGTGCTTGACATCACACCACCAAACAGCATAGGCACAGCCTACTGGAACCTGCCCTGAACTGATTACTGATCCGCTCTGGTGGCTGTAGTGACTGCCACAAACAACCTGTCCCAGTAACTCCTCTTCAACAAGACCTGCCCTGCCATACCATATCTGAGTGACTGACCCTGCCAGTTGAAGAAGGAGGTGAAAAGTATTGTGCCCACAGACAAGCAAACAACAAAGAACACACAGTCTGCCTGCTCAGAGATAGTCAAATTTTTTTTAAAAAAGGGATGAAACAAACAAATCTATACTCAATAAATGAGAAAAATAACTACTGAATGCCCCAAAGACAGGAGACAATAACAAAACATTTACAAAAATAGAACAGGATAGTTCCAGCAGGCATCCAAAATAAAACACCAGATGACTCTCCTGTGGAAGAAAATGCACTAGAACTACCCGATAGGGAATTCAAATCTCTAATACTCAGAATTCTTCAAGAACTGAGGCAAATATCTGACAAACATGAGGAAAAAATAGACAAATTCATGGAAAATATGGACAAAAAACTGGAAGAATTCAGGACAATAATGCAGGAACAAAATACCAAAATAAATTCACAACTAGAAATTATACAAAGACAACAATTAGAAAGCCAAAAGATAACCAACAAGATTTCAGAAATGGACCGTGTCATAGAAGGGCTGAGAAGCAGATTTGAAACCATGGAAGACAGGATCAGTGGAATTGAAGACAAACACGTGGATTCAACTCTGCTTCAGGAAAACTCAGAAAAAAGAACAAAGAAAAATGAAGAGACCCTGAGAGTTATGTGGGATACAATCAAAAGCAAAAATTTTCGAGTGATTGGAATTCCAGAACAGGGAGAAAACAGAAAACACAGAGAGGATCATTGAGGCACTGCTGACAAAAAAACTTCCTCAATATCATGAAAGATGAAAAGCTGGCCACCCAAGAAGGTCAACAAACCCCATATAGAAGAGACCCCAAAAGAAAATCACCAAGGCATATCATATTCACAGTTACCAAAACCAAAGACAAACAAAGAATCCTGAGAGCAGCTCGTGAAAAACAAGCAGTCACATACAGAGGAGAAACAATAAGACTAAGCTCAGATCATTCGGCAGAAAACAAGCAGGCAAGAAGGCAATGGGGCGACATATATAAAATCTTGAAACAAAAAAATTGCCAGCCAAGAATAATATATCCTGCAAAACTCACGTTCAAATTTGATGGTGGAATTAGGTCATTTCCAGGTAAACAGAAATTAAGGGAATATGTAAAAGTAAAACCAAATTTACAAGAATTATTAAAGGGAGCTCTTTGATCTGAGTACAAACAGCTTCAGCTCACAGGCAGAACCTAGGACGCAGGATCGTATCAGCCAGATAGCAATCTAGGAAATGAACTCTCGAGGACTATCCAAAACCAAAAGGAATACAACAGGGAATCAGAGCAGTTAATCAGTAGATGACAACAACATCAAAACAATAAAAGGGGGAATAAATGGCATAGTTATAGAATCTTCTAATGGAGAGGAAGGCAAGGCAATGTGAAGTAATGGTAGACTGTTTCAAACTTAGAAAGATAAGAATAAAATTTATGGTAACCACAAAGAAAGCTAACAAACATACTCATAAAAAAACAAAGAAGAAAAACATAAAGTCTCAATAAACCAAAACCTACAGAAACAAAAGAAATGAAAAAAAAAATCCACAAACAAAAGTAACTCAGCAAAGAGAGTAAGAAGAACAAAGAAAACGTCAGCACCACAAAAAAAAGCATTACAGAATGACAGCAACAAACCCAGATCTATCAATAATTACACTGAATGTAAATGGATTCAATGCACCCACAAACAGACAGAGAGTGACAGAATGGATAAGAAAACAGGATCCATCAATATGCTGTCTACAGGAGACACACCTTAGAAACAAAGATGCGAATTTATTAAAAGTAAAAGGTTCGAAAAAAATATATCAAGCTAACAACTACCAAAAAAGAGCAAGAGTGGCTATTCTAATCTCAGATAAAACAGATTTTAAAACAAAATATACCATAAAAGACAAAGAAGGACACTATATAATGATTAAGGGGAAGATCCATCATGAAGACATAACCATAATAAACATCTATGCACCCAATGACAGGGCTCCAAAATACATAAAACAAACTCTAACAACACTGAAAACAGAAATTGACATTTCCACAATAATGGTAGACTTCAACACACCACTCTCAGTAAAGGACAGAACAACTAAGAAGAAACTCAGCAAAGATACAGAAGACCTAAAGGGCACAATCAGCCAACTTGACCTCATAGACATATATAGAACATTCCATCTAACCGCTGCAAAGTACACATTCTTTCCCAATGCACATGGAACATTCTCCAGAATAGACCACATCTTAGGTCACAGAGAAATCCTTAACATGATCCAAAACGTTGAGATAATTCAAAGTATCTTCTCTGACCACAGTGCCATCAAGGTAGAAATTAACAATAGAAAGAGCAAGGAAAAAAAAAATCAACTACATGGAAACTGAATAATACCCTGCTTACACATCAGTGGGTAATAGAAGAAATCAGAGATGGAATCAAAAAATTCCTAGAATCAAATCAGAATGAAAACACATCATACAAAAACTCTTGGGACACAGCAAAGGCAGTCCTCATAGGACAATTTATAGCAATAGATGCACATATCAAAAAAGAAGAAAGGGACAAAATCAAAACATTAAGTACACTACTCAAACAAATAGCAAAAAAAGCCCACAACCACTGGAAGAAAGGAAATAGTAAAGATCAGAGCAGAAATCAATGAAATAGAGAACAGAAAAACAATAGAAAGAATCAACAAAACCAAATGTTGGTTCTTTGAAAGAATCAACAAAATCGACAGACCACTGTCCAGACTGACCAAAGAAAAACCGGAGAGGACACAAATAACCCAAATAAGAAATGAAATTAGGGACATTACAATAGACCCAACTGAAATAGAAAGGATTATAACAAAATATTATGAAAAACTATACTCCAACAAATTTGAAAATCTAGAGGAAATGGATACATTTCTAGAAACACACAGCCTACCCAAACTGCAACAAAGTGATGTTGAAAATCTGAACAGACCCATAACAAGAGAAGAAATTGAAAAGGTAATAAAAAAAACCCACAACCAAAAAAAAGCCCTGGCGCAGATGGCTTCCCTGGAGAATTCTACAAAACATTTACAGAAGAGCTTGTACCAGTACTACTCAAGCTATTTCAGAGCATAGAAGAGGAAGCAACACTTCCAAATTCATTCTATGAAGCCAGCATAAAGCTGATATCAAAACCAGGAAAAGATATCATAAAAAAAGAAAATTACAGACCAATCTATCTCATGAATACAGATGCAAAAATTCTTATCAAAATTCTAGCCAATAGAATTCATCATCATATCAAAAAATTAATACACCACAACCAAGTAGGATTCATACTAGGTATGCAAGGATGTTTCAACAAGAGAAAATCAATCAACATAATCCACCACATAAATAAAAGGAAAGAAAAGAATCACATGATCATCTCAATTGACGTAGAAAAGGCATTTGACAAAGTCCAACACTCATTCCTAATAAAAACTCTCAATAAAATAGGTATAGAAAGGAAATTTTTCAACATAATAATGAGCGTCTATGCAAAACCAACGGCCAACATCATTCTTAATGGACAGAGGCTGAAAACATTCCCCTTGAAAACAGGAACAAGACAAGGGTGCCCTTTACCACCACTCCTATTTAACATTGTCCTGGAAGTTCTAGCTAGAGCAATAAGGCAACAAAAAGAAATAAAGGGCATCCAAATTGGTAATGAAGAAGTTAAACTGTCCCTGTTTGCAGATGATATGATAATATACACAGAAAACCCTAAAGACTCCATGAGAAATCTACTGGAACTAATAGAAAAATTCAGCAGAGTAGCAAGATACAAGATAAACATTCAAAAATCAGTTGGATTCCTATACACCAATAAGGAGAACGATGAAAAGGAAATCAGGAAAACAATACCATTTTCAATAGCCCTTAAAAGATGAAAAACATAGGAATAAATCTGACCAGGGATGTAAAAACCTATACAAAGAAAACTACAAAACACTACTGCAAGAAACCCAAAGGGATCTACATAAATGGAAAAATATACCATGTTCATGGATAGGCAGACTCAACATTGTGAAAATCACAATTCTACCCAAAGCAATTTACAAATACAATGCAATCCCGATCCAGATACCAACAACATTCTTCAAAGAGATGGAAGAACTAATCATTAACTTTATATGGAAACGGAAGAAGCCCCAAAGAAGTAAAGCACTACTGAAGAAGAAGAATAAAGTTGGAGGACTCACACTACCTGACTTCAGAACCTACTATACAGCTACAGTAGTCAAAACAGCCTAGTACTAGCACAACGACAGATACATTGACCAATGGAACAGAATTGAGAACCCAGATGTAAATCCATCCACCTACGGTCACCTGATCTTCGACAAGGGCCCAACGTCCATCAAATGGGGAAAAGACCGTCTTATTAACAAATGGTGCTGGCAAAACTGGATATCCATCTGCAAGCAATGAAACAGAACCCATACCTCACACAGTATACAAATACTACTTCAAATCGGATCAAAGACCTGAATATAAAGCCTAAAACTATAAAGTTAATAGAAGAAAAAATAGGACCAACACTTCAGGCCTTAATACATGGCATTAACAGAATACAAACCATAGCCATCAATGCACAAAACCCAATAGATAATCTAGATAACTGGGATCTTCTAAAAATCAAACACCTATGCTCTTCAAAAGACTTCACCAAAAGAGTGAAAAGAGAACCTACGGACTGGGAAAAAATTTCTGGACAGTACAAGTCAGACAAAGGTCTAATCTCCATAATCTACAAGAAAATCCAACACCTCTACAACAAAAAGACAAAAAATTCTATTAAAAAATGGGCAAAAGAAATGAACAGACACTTCACTAAAGAAGACATTCAAATGGCCAACAGACACGTGCGGCAAATCTCGATCACTAGCCATTAGAGAAATGCAAATTAAAACCACAATGAGATACCATCTCACCCCGGCATTACTTGCATGAATCAAAAACACTGGAAATAACAAATGTTGGAGGGGCTGCGGGGAGATTGGAACACTTATGCACTGCTAGTGGGAATGCAAAATGATACAACCATTTTGGAAAATGATATGACGCTTCCTCAGAAAGCTAGAAATAGACATACCATCCAATCCAGCAATCCCACTCCTAGGAATATATCCTAGAGAAATAAGAGTCGTCACTCGAATAGACATATGCACACCTATGTTCATGGCAGCATTGTTCACAATAGCAAAACGATGGAAACAACCTAGATGCCCATCAACAGATGAATGGATAAACAAACTATGGTACATACACCCAATGGAGTACTATGCAACAAAGAAGAACAACGATGAATCTGTGAAGCATCTCATAATATGGATGAAACCGGAGGACATTATGCTGAGTGAAATAAGTCAATCACAAAAGGACAAATATTGTATGAGACCTCTATTGTAAAAACCCATGAAAAAGTTCACACACAAAATGTAACAATCTTTGTTGGTTACCAGGGATGGGAAGGGTAGGGGGGGAAATATTAAATAGGCAATAGGTAAGTGGTATCTTGGGTGAAGGGTGAGACAGTACACAATACAGGAGAAACTAGCACAACTTGTACAAGGAAAGGTCATGGAATTCCCATAGGCACATCCAAACTCCCTGAGGGACTGAATTGCTGGGCGGAGGGCTCTGGGACCATGGTCTCAGGGAACATCTAGCTCAATTGGCATGACACAGCTTATAAAGACAATGCTCTACATTCTACCTTGGTGAGTAGTATCTGGGGTCTTAAATGCCTGTGAGAGGCCATCTGAGATACTCTACTGGTCTCATCCCTTTGGGAGCAAGGGAGAATGAAGAGAACAGGATACAAGGAAAAGATTAGTCAGAAAGACTAATTGTCCGTAGCTACCAAGGCCTCCACCAGACTGAGTCCAGTACAGCTAGATGGTGCCTGGCTACCACCACTGACTGCTCTGACCAGGATCACAACAGAGGGTTCTGGACAGAGCTGAAAAAGGATGTAAAGTATAATTGTAACCCACAAAAAAAAAGGCCAGATTTACTGGCCTAAAGGAGACTGGAGAAACCCCGAGAGTATGGCCCCCAGACACACTTTTAGCTCAGTGGTGAAGTTACCTCCGAGGTTCACCGTTCAGCCTGGGAGTGGACAGCCCCGTAAAACCAAATGAGACTAATGAGGTATAGGAGTGCGGTGACAAGGGCCAGAAGGCAGAAGGGGACAAGGAAGCTGGTGATAGGGAACCCAAGGTTGAGTAAGGATATTGTTGATGTGTTGTGAGATTGTTAACCATTGTCATAGGGCAACATGTGTAGTAACTGTTAAATGAAAAAACTATTTTGTTCTGTAAGCCTTCATCTTAAGTGAGAATAACAGCACTACTGGAAGAGCGTAGTCAATGTCACTGAACTGTGCATGTAGAAATTTTTGAAATGGTGTATCTTTGTCTATGTGTATTTTCACCAAAAAAAAAAAAAAAAAAAAAAAAAAGGTGGAGAAGGTAGAGGTTTGATACGTTGTGGGGTTGTTAAGCAATGTCATAAAACAACATGTGTACTTCTGTTTCATGAGAAACTATTTGTTCTGTAAGCCTTCACCTGAAGTACAATTAAAAAAAAAAAATTTGGTGACCACTATATAGGCCATTAAAGATAAACTTCTCCAGAGAAGGCTTGTGAAATCCAACCTTAACTATTAATATTTGACTACATTTTACCCTAATTCTTCCTAATATAGATCTTTCTTTTGGCAATAGATCTCAATAGACTTCTGAAAAACACTGAAAATAGTATTAATCTACAACATCTGGTGTCTCCTAAGTTTGAAGTTTGCATTTCTCATAGAATGTTTTATTTTTAACCTTAGCACTTTCAAAGCTAGTTTCTAGATGTTGATAGTGCTGAGCTTTCCAATCTATTTTCTTCGTTGGAATTCTAACTGTGGCAAAAGCAACCTTAATTTATCATTAACATCATCATTTATTATAAGGCTCCATTCTAACAATCCATTGCCTTTTAATGTCCTTTCTTTTTACTTATTTATTTTGATGGCTTGCGTAGCTCTGAATTTGCCTTGCCTTCCCAATTTGCCTCTCAGCCAAGTGGCTAGTACCGACTGAGGGGCTATCATTATCCATCACCATCATCAACAGTCTGCACACTATTCATTGCATTTCAAATGGATGATGTACCTCAGTTTTCATACATCTGATGCCTTTGGCCACTCTGTCAACAATTCTTGTACTTTAATATTTACGAGGCACCCAAAAGTTTGGGTGTTTGAACATCCAGCTTGGCAAGTAAGCAGAGTACAGCAGGAGAACATTTCTCTCTAATTCTAGGTCTCTTTTTCCTCTTTCGGTGTACCTGTGAGAGACGGGCTGGAAATACTTTGGCCCTTGTTGGTGAGTCACAAACATGTAATGATGTTAATCTTCTTAAGGGGGAAAATACAGTTTTTGACAAAGATGCAAAGTTTTAGATCTTTCAGGTAAAAGGAGCTTTGAAGTCCAGTTAATTACTTGTTGGTTTATATACAACACTTATTTCAAATAGGTGAAGTTCAAGTTATTTTCACAATCTGACAATATTTTGCATCTATAATAAAGTTCAGGTTGTGAGATAAACATTAACTATTTTAAACATACGGTGTTTTTTTTCTTTTTCTATTTTTATTTTTGCTACAAAGTTCTGGATCTGAGTTTCCTCTTGGAGTCCCAGTTAACACAGGTAAATTTACAAAGAGGAGAGTAGTAGTTTTCATTTACTTACTTGTTTTAACTTAGTAAGCTGGAATGCTTATAAAGAAAGTGTATTAAGCTTGAGAATGTGTATTGAGTGCTGGGAGGTCTAATTTTAAGATTATCATGTGATTTGTACTAAGAATTTTATAGGAATCCCTGGGTGGTCCAAACAGTTAAGTGCTCAACTACAGGCCTAAAGGTTGGCGGTTCAAGCCCACTTAGAGGTGCTTCAAAAGAGAGACCTGGTGATCTGCTTCTGAAAGTTCGCAACCTTGAAATCGCTATGGAGCACAGTTCTACTGTGACACACATGGGGTTGTCATGAGTCAAAATCTACCTGACAGCAACTAACAACAAGAAGAGTTTCATGACTATATATTAGAGCAGGACAATAAATGATTTTCAAATACATTTTTCAGATGCCACTTTTAGGCTTCTTTGTGTAGGTCCTCAATGAATAGAGTAACTGCATAATCTATTATGAATTAGAACACTGTGGATAGTGAAAAGAGTACTATGAATAATAAAAATTGCATATATTTCTAAAATATTTATTTATTTGGTTGATTGATTATATTACTAATCAATGAAGTAGTTCTATTAAAAAATAAATTTTAAAAATAAAATTTCTTCTAAAATAATATAAACCCATGTATATTAAAGAAAATTTAAAAAATTGCAAGCAGTCATGATTGTTGTACAATATGATGAATGTAATTAATGTCATTAAACTGTACAGGTAAAAAATGTTGAAATAGAAATCTTTTGTTATATATATAAAACACTATATGTATATATATACTCATCACTATAATAAATTAATTTTAAAAAATCATTTTAATTCTATGAACATTAAAAGTAACCTAAACCAAAAATATTCTCATTACTTATCCACATTCTTTAATCAGTTTCTTAGCCATAGTTGTCTCTAATACTGTGTCAATTGTCGAAAACTGTTTCTTAAAAATATAGTCATTTTTGGTATGTCAAATTTTTATGGTCTTCTTTTTTTTTTTCCAAAAGCATGCCTGAAATCTCCTTCAAGGTAGCTTTTCATGGGCAATAAAAGGTGTATATTTTCAAGTAACACTTCTTTGTAGATTATTAACATTTTTTAATTAAAAAGATTTTCTTTGTCTAAGAGCTAACATACCTGATAAGTTCAGAGCAAGCTAAGCTAAACTCAAGATTTTTCAAAGGTCTAATTTATTTCAAATAAAAATGTTACGCATTTTATGTCAAGTATCTAGGCAAGTGCTATGTTCTATTTCCATTCAGAGTATATTTCTTGGATAAATATTTTTACATGATAACTGTCTCCAAAAATTTATCTTTATTTATGATATGTTTAATGTTCCACCAAAATAATTTCATTCCATTCTAGTTGTTGTTAGGTACTGTAGAGTCAGTTCCCACTCATAGGACCCCTAGGTACAACAGAAGGAAACACTGCTCAGTTCTGTGCCATTCTCACAATTTTTGCTGTATTTGAGCCCATTGTTGTAGCTGCTGTGTCAATCCATCTCACTGAGGGTATTCTTTTTCTCTGACCCTATACTTTACCAAGCATGATGTTCTTCTTCAGGGACTAGACCCTCTTGATAACATGTCTGAAATACATGAGATGAACTCTCACCATCCTTCTAAGGAGCATTCTGACTGTACTTCTAAGACAGATTTGTTTGTTCTTCTGGCAGTCCATGGTATATTCAATAGTCTTCGCCAACACTATAATTCAAAGGTAACAATTCTTCTCCATCCTCCTTATTCATTGTCCAGTTTTCACATACAACGAGGCGGTTGAAAATACCATGACTTGGGTCAGGCACACCTTAGTTCTTAGGATGACATCTTTGTTTTTAACAATTTAAAGAGGTCTTTTACAGCAGATTTGCCCAATGCAATATGTTGTATGATTTCACAGCTGCTACTTCCATGGGCATTGATTTTGGATCCAAGTGATGTGAAATCCTTGACAACTTCAATATTCTGTCTGCTAATCATGACGTTGCTTACTGATCCAGCAGCGTGAGGATTTTTTCTTTTTTATGTTGAAGTGTAATCCATACTGAAGGCTGCAGTCTTATGATCTTCATCAGTAAGTGGTTCAAGTCCTCTTCACTTTAAGCAAGCAAGACTGTGTCATCTGCACATCACAGATTGTTAATGAGTCTCCCTCCAATCATTACGGTACACTTCTTCTTAAGATAGTCCAGCTTCTGGGAATATTTGCTCAGCATACAAATTGAGTAGGAATGGTAGAAGGATACAACCTGATGCACACATTTCCTCATTTTAAACCATGCAATACCCCCTGTTCTCTTTGCATGACTGTGTTCTGGAATTCCCATTCTTCACAATGTTATCCATAATTTGTTATGATGCACATAGTCAAATGCCTTCGCATAGTCAATAAAACACAGGTAAACATCTTTCTAGTATTCTGTGCTTTTAGCCAAGATCCATCTGACATCAGCAATGATATCCCTCATTCTACATCCTCTTCTAAATCTGGCTTGAATTTCTGGCAGTTTTCTGTTGATGTACTACTGCAACAATTTTTGAGTTATCTTCAGCAAACGTTTACTTACATGTGATATTATTAGATATTTTCTGCATTCTATTGCATCTCCTTTCTTTGGAATGAGCACAAATTTGGATCTCTTCCAGTTGGTCGGCCAGGTAGCTGTCTTCCAAATTTCTTGGCATAGATGAGCAAGCTCTTCCAGCCTTGCATCAGTTTATTGAAACATCTCAGTTGCTATTCCGTTAATTCCTCGAGCCTTCTTTTTCACCAGTGCCTTCAGTACAGCTTGGACTTCTTTCAAGACCACTTAAATGCCAATTTTAATTCATTGCTGGAAGCTGAAGCTAATGCACTAGCACGACAGTGAGAAACTCCTGGGAACTGCAGTTTTAGAGGTAGGGCACAGTTTGTGGATTTTATTTCCAGGAACTCCATCAGGTTCTTACACTGAAGATATGTGAAATATTCCCCTTGTGACTCTAACAGAAAGAGGGTAAGTGAAACCATAGCGAAATATACCCAGAGAATTCTTCATAACAAAACACTGCTCTCCAGGGTAAAATACCTTGCCTGAGTTTTATCTAACTTAAGAGTTTAGGCACTTCTCCTACTCCTGTCCCCTTTGCTCTTTTTATATCTCTAATGTGAGGGAGGGAGACCATGGGTGGCCCATTTAAGCACTGTGCGACTAATCACAAAAGTTGGTGATTTGAACCCATCCAGATGTGTCTTCCACCAGTCATCTGTAAGTTTCTCATACTGTGCAGGCTTGTGTGTTGCTGTGTTGCTGGAAGCTATGCCACCAGTATTTCAAATACCAGCAGGGTCACCCATGGTGGACAGGTTTCAGTGGACCTTCCAGACTAATACTAGAAAGAAGAACATGGTGATTTCCTTCTAAAAAAAAATGGCCAGTGAAAACCTTATGAATAACAGTGGAACATTGTCTGATACAGTGCCAGAAGATGAACCCCTGAGTTTTGGAAGGCACTCAAAATGTGACTAGGAAAGAGCTGCATCCACAAAATAGAGTCCACCTTAATGGTGTGGATGGACTAAATTTTTAGGACCTTCATTTGCTGATATGACACCACTCAAAATGAGAAGAAACAGCTGCAAACATCTATTAATAATCAGAACACGGAATGTACAAAGTATAAATCTAAGAAAATAGTGAGTTGTCAAAAATAAAATGGAATACATACAGATCAATATCCTAGGTATTAGTGAGCATAAATGGACTAATATTGGCCAATTTTGAATCAGACAATCATACTGTATACTATGATGGAAATTACAAATTGAAGAGGAATGGTGTCACATTCATCTTCAAAAAGATATTTCAAGATTTATCCTGAAGTACAATGCTGTCAGTCATAGGAAAATACACATACACCTACAAGGAAGACAAGTTAATTAAACTATTATTCAAATTTACTCATCAACCACTAAGGCCAAAGAAGGAGCAACTTGACAGTTCCTAACAACAACAGAGGTGCCTTGGAAGAAAGGTCTGGTAATCTTCTTCCAAAAGATCAAATCTCTGAAAACCTGTGGAACACAATTTTACTCTGTTTACATGAGGTTGTCATGCATTAGAATCCACTGGAGGGCAACTAGCTTGTTTGTTTTTTAATTTGAGTGGTTGGAGGCTAAAAAACACTTGTGAAGTCACAGCCTAGGGACACAGGTCTACTAAAAGACTGGCATTTAAATATAATGTTATAGAAATCTGCCTCTCCCCCATACCTTACGACTATATCAACAGGGCTCCAATTCAATCATATTACATTACAGCTGAAAGGGCTGTAAGACTTGAACTTTCTCTGAGAAGAGAAATTATCTGTTAAATTAAATTAAAATTATAATTTAATATAATATAATGTATACATAATTTCTTTATTTTTTAAATAAAGATATACTAAGCCAATAATAGAAATTGATTGAAGTACACTGAATATATGATTTGCAAATCAGGGAAACATTTTAACTAGAGAATAAAAAATGTTTGGAAGATAAGAAGAATTTCCAAAGTTCTTATACCATACCTTATCAGCATTGCTATGAAAATGGGTCATGAACAATGGTTATACAATAACCAAAACTAAAAAAATCTAAACCCATTGCTGTTGAGTTGATGCCAAGTCATAGTGACCCTATAAGACAGAATAAAACTGCCCCGTAGGGTTTCCAAGGCTGTAATCTTCACAGCAGCAGACTGCCATATCTTTCTACCACAAAGCAGTGGGTTTGAACTGCTGAACTTTTGGTTAGCAGCCGAGTGTATTTACCCTAAAACACAGGTTTTACTCTAGTCTTGGAGTTTCTGTTCCTCTGAACTGCTTGAACACAAATAATTCTTCAAAAGAGCACAATGCCTAAGGCAAATCAGTTTTTATTAGTTTATCTAGACCATTGTTTGAATTAAAAGTGACTTTTAGGAGACCCTTTTCTTCAAGACTCAAGTTTCAAAAGGACAACTAAGGGCAATGGCCTGGGTAGGTTACCCTAACTTCCATTAAAGCTGGAAACCTGGATTACAGGAGAATTAAAACCATTTCTCCATATATGTTTTATTTATATACATAAATTAAATATCTATCAATGAAATTAAACCAGTGTTTAATAATCTTCAAAAAAAATAAGGGTTGGTACAAATGGTTTTACAGGTCAGTTTCTCAAAACTTTTGAAGAAGAAATGATAGCAATTCTCCATATTTTTTTCCATAAATAGAAGCAGAAGTAATACTTTCTAATTCTTTCTCTGATTTCAGCATTACGTTAACACCAGACTATGTTGGATTTTACTTAAATGCTGTGATCCTAGGAATGAATAATGGTTAAAGAAAGTCCCCTATCCTCTGTATTCAGGAAAACAGCTTATTGCAAATAGCTATCCTTCCGTATAGCTTGGATAAATCTCAAGAATCCCATCTTCTTCACCTGTGTATGAGAGCCTAATATATGATGCACTTGATTTGTGGAAAGCTGTGACTTACAGCTAGAACCCTAACTCCATCTTGAGTTTTGATATAAATCCAGATTCCATTTTTAGCTTTTGCATGCTTAGACAAATACAGACAAGCCCAAGGAGGGTCTGAGGAAAGCAATCTTTGCCAGAATGTGGCTATGCCTAGGTAGGTCTGGGCAAGTCCAGACAAGTCCAGGGAGGGTCAACCAATCAGAATCTTACCGAGGTGTTCCTATTTTTTAACTATTAATCTCTCTCCCTGGCTCCAGAAAACTGGAGCACTGTGTTGAGAGCCTATAGACACTGCTTTCCAATTCACAAATGTTTTCTCCCTATTAATAAACTTCTTAGCTTTAATTTCAAACTGAATGAGAGTTTTTCTACTCGTTGGCATTTTTGGTGTTACATGTGGGATTTGAAGGTCCTCCAGCAACCCCAGAGAACCATGGACCCAGAGCATCAGCCGGTCAGCTTGAGTTCTTTGGGCTTGATCTGTCTCCGCAGCTCTTAGAGTTCTTCTCTAAGTAAGCCCTCTTGAATCGAACCTCCACTCTCTTTGATTTGAAGTCTGTTATAGGCTTCTTTCTTTTTTCGATCTCCTTTTACTTTTGGTTCACAATCTGAATGTCTTCGCTGTGGCTATTCCATCTAGCCATGGGTTACTTTCATTTCCCTAAACAACACGTTAAAGTCTTTTTGTGTGTTTCAAGCCTCTGGAGCAGGTTTCAGGTTTCAAGGTAAATCACAGTAAATATGTGTGTGTGTGCTTGCTATCTTGCGGAGAGCAAGGTAGTGTCTATTATCTTGGTGAAAATGGGAGGTGCGCACTCTAAAGATCTGGCAGGACCACCCAATGGGCCCTCCAATATGGTGGAAGCATGCTTTCACTAAGGATAGAAAGGACCAATAGCTCATATGGGAGAGTTTTGACATGTCTAACCTTATTTTTCTGTGCAATAAGACAGAAAGGAGAGGATCCCTTATAAAACAATAAAATAGGATCACCAGGAGGCATCCAAATAACAACAGGGAAGTAAGATCACCTCCCTGCAAAATACAATCTCAAGATTTACTAAACTACATTAAAAAATATAATCTCAGGCGCCTGTCACTTCTCCTTCTACACCCTTGCCAACTTCCCCTTTTCTATAACCTACCTTGCCTGCTTATTCCTCAGAGCCTCAAAAGACCCAAATATACTCTTGCTGGGCTCTTTTTTATCCTGGAAATCCTAAAAAAAAAAAAAAAAAATTTTTTCCACAAATCACAGGGGGCCACAGACAGTTGGCCATTGATCTCCAATTTTTGCATATGAGTTCTTTGAGAATTATTGAAATATCAAATAATTTAATTTTTCTCTGTTTTGTTTTGTCAGTTTTCATTTTGGTTTTGACCTTAAGAATTTTACAGAGGAGAAGTCCCTAAATGATGCTCACAAAAATTTTGTCTTCACTAGTGATAACAGCATGAGGTTGTGGGCAGTTTACTTTTCTAGAAGTCTTTGAGTTTGTGGAATCTCAGACTCCATAAGCCAGAAAGAAAAACCAGGGCATGGGATGACCAGTAAAAGCCTATATGTGGTCACCTACCTAAAAAGTGGTTAAAGACTCTTTAAGCTGGGTCATAAGACAGGCCAAAGAGTTAAGCTGCCTGCCAGCTGCAAACAAAATCTCACGCAATGAAAGGAATTCATTGGTTTAAGCAATACACTATCCAAATCCTGTGGCAACCCCCATTAGGATTTTACTGAGTCTGAAAGTCCTAAACTTTGAACAAACTCAAAACTTCAATGAAAATAAGAAATGCCATGTCTAGAGGCGATAGCCCTGGAGGCAAGACAAAGTTCCCATCAAGGCTTCCTTCCCAATATGTAGACAAACAAAGACAGTACGGAAGATATATACCTGTGTTAGAGTTCTTTTGAATTGTCTAGTCTTGTTAACCTAATGCCTATTTTAACTGACATCTTAAAACTTCTAGAAAACATCAAGATAGTATACCGTTTCTAAATTAACTCAAGAACAACTACCACAACAAACTACTCTGCTGCATGCAAGCCTTTATTCTATCTTTTTAAAGCTCAAAAACCAAAACCCATTGTTGTTCAGTCAATACTGACTCATAGCAACCGCACAGGACAGAGCAGAATTGTCCCATAAGATTTTCAAGGAATGGCTGGTGGATTCGAACTGTTGACCTTTTAGTTAGCAGCCGAGCTCTTAACCACTGCACCATCAGGGCTCCTCTCAAAGCTCAACTCCACCTAATTCTTTCCCCTTGAAGCCCTTTCTTTAGTACCTGAAACTTTGGGGGCTACCACTTTTACTAACATAAAGCAGCTTAGAGGTAGCAAGCCATTCTCCTATTGTTCAGGACTTCCTTTCTAAAAGATTAATTGTTCTCTACACGAACCCTTGCAACATTCCTGCATTACCTGGTTAAAAACTGGGTTCCTTATATATTTGTCTTGTGTGATGTTTTGTCTGTTTTACATATGAGTTTTGTCTTATCTCTGGAAGCCATAAATTGAACTTTCAATAACTACAAATTAGTCTGTTTAAAAAATGCGCTGAAAAGGATAAATTGCTCATTTAATTGGTATAACAAGGCTTTTAAGTTATTCTAAAATTGTTTCTTCACCAGATCCTATAAAACATGCAAAAGATGAAATCATTAAAAGTATAATTTCCTACTTCTGGATGGTATTATTAAATTTAAGTTATGATATCTAATCGGTTTAACAATAAATAATCACTTCTATACAACACTGTAACCAAAATTAAAAATTAAAAAAATTAAACCCATCGCCATCAAGTCGATTCCAACTCCTGACAACCCCATGTGTTATAGAGCAGAATTGATCTCCGTAGGGTTTTGTTGGCTATAATCTTTACAGAGCCAGATAGCCAGGCCTTTCTTCCACAGTGACACAGAGTGGATTTGAACAGCCAACATTTTTGGTTAGTATTCCAGTGCAAACCACTTGTGTTCTTCAAAAATGTCAATGTCATAAAAAACAAGGAAAGTCTGAGGAACTGTCACAGCCATGAGGAGACTAAGGTGACATGACTACTGGCTGGGATCTTGAAACAGAAAAAGGAATAATTTAAAAACTAAGGAAATCCAAAAGCATGGACTTCAGTTAAAAATAGTGTATTATTATTAGTTCATTAATTGTAGCAAATTTCCCACACTAAAGTAAACTATGAATAATAGAGGAAAGTAGGTATAGGTTATCTGCAAACTCTACTGTCTCTGAAAATTTTTCTGTAATTCTAAATCTATTCTATTCTATAATAAATGTTTGTTTAAAGAAGTGTATTAAAACAGGCCAACTCCAAGGCAGTTAACAAAAACAGCTTATAATTGCCTATGTGTATGTCCACTGACCCTGCAAAATAGCCTAATGGCTTGTATAGCTTGCAGACCATAGCACATAACATAACTGGCTTGTATTACAAGGGTCTGGCAGGGGCTGATGTGTCCTACTCAGTAGAAAACATTAAGAAGTGGCATAAATACTGTCTAAGAGGTAAGAAGTATTTATTACATTTTGTACATGATTTACTGTTTCAAAGCATCATAGGTCAGTACTATGAAACCCTTAAAGGAAACAAATGTCAACTTGATTACCAAGTTTGGAAATAAAAGTAAGCAATGATGAGCATTTGAAAGGTTGCACGTAGTAGAATAACATGGTAAAATCATCAATAGTAGACAATTCATTAGGAGCTGTGAAAAGGCTTTCAAATGAATGGTGGAACTTCTCTGTGTTGCCTCGTGTTGCTGCCTCAACTGTTGCTGAAGTAGTGGGGTTCTGCCTCCTCAGGGGTAATGAATTGGATATAACAAACTTTTGTTTTTTATTAAGCAGCCTTAACTTGTTATACACTGAGAATAATATGTTTCATACAAAATATAACTTACCTAAAATTTATGAGAACTTTATTTCAAGGATAACAATTCGCTATATTGCAAATATGCAATAAAGAATTAGGGCTTAGGTAACAGGAAAGAGGACTATAAAACCATTTATATATGATTCCTACAAAGATTTGATCAATATATATTGTCTTAATTTTATATATTAATTGTAATTCCAATCTATCCATAAATTTTTAAGTCTTGTTAGTTTTCTAGACATTGTCAAAATATTGATTTAATTCACCCAGCTATGCTCTTGAATATACTGTTTTAAGGAGCAAAATTGAACAGAAGATTATTTCATTTGTGTAAATGCAAATAACCAATAATGTAAAATTTTATTATTTCACTACAGTAGTAAATTCTCAGAGTAAATCAGCCAAATAAAATTTGAATTTAAAAGTAATTATAAGGAATGTAAACTTACTATAACCATTTAGAATGTAAGAAAAAAAAAGCGTTAAACACTTGAATTATTTCTGTGTCAGAGTAAATATAAACTTCCATAAGTATTATTTACTTTAAAACTTATTAAATGACCTATCCAGAGAGTTTAAGGTAACACAATAGATATATATTTAATAAAGAATAGAAATAATACATTACATAAAATTATTAATACCATATTATATGTATTATTATATATTATATGGTATATAATTTTTAATACTGTATTTTTATGCAAATAACACTCACCTTCTATGTTCGTTTGCCAACTGCTCCCTCCCCTGGGAGGTATTTTCGTAAGCACGCTGTGCTAATTTTATTTTACAGTAACATGTAAAAAACAATTTGCATAGTGGCACTCACAAAAATGAGGGAGCAGTTAGTAAAGAAACATAGAAAGTGTGCTTTATTTTAGTAAAAATATGATATGTATGATAAAAGGAGAATTCCACATGCATTCAGAGTATATGACAATATGTATACTGTTTTATTATTTTTAGTTAGAGATTGAAATTAGTGGCAGGAAAAAAATTATATGCAACTAAATTGCATAACTAAAACTTAACTGTCATTTTTAGGAGTGTTTCAATAAAACTGGTTTCTTCAGAGATGCCACAAGAATTGATTTTAACATCCAGACATGTAAGAAGGTTTGAAACTTTAGCCATTTGCAGGTTGAAAGCAATACAAGCTTCAAGGAATAAATAAAGAACTTGTATGTACAGCCACAGGTCAGAAATTGTTCTTTATGATCTACATGATTCATTGACCATGGATCCGATGAGAATTTAGAGAAATACATACTTAACTATTGTCTTGGTTATCTAGTGCTGCTATAACACAAATGACACAAGTGGATGCTTCAACAAATAGCAGTTTATTCTCTCATGATCTAGTAGGCCAGAAGTCTAAATTCAGTGTGTCAGCTCCAGGGGAAGACTTTCTCTCTCTGTCTGCTCTGGAGGAAGGTCCGTATCATCAATCTTCCCCTGGACTAGGAGCTTCTCAGCACAGGGACCCCAAGTCCAAAGGATGTGCTCTTCTCCTAGCACTTCTTTCTTGGTGGTATGAGGTTCTCCTATCCCTCTGCTCACTTCTCTCTTTTATATCTAAAAAGAGGTTGGTTTAAGACACAATATAATCTTGTAGATTGAGTCCCACATCATTAATATAACTACCACTAATCCCATCTAATTAACATCATGGAGATAGGATTTATAACACAAAGGAAAATCACATCAGACGACAGACTGGTGGACAAGCACACAATACTGGTAATCATGGCCTAGCCAAATTGGTACACATATTTTCTGGGGGGACACAGTTCAATCTATAACAATTATTAATGCTGTTATTACTTAAAAAAACAAAGAAACAAACAATAACAAAAACCAAAGAATTATATAAATTATTTGCATATGCATTATGCTAAGAAATAATAATAAAAAACCATAAAAACTTTCATGATAATAGGGTTTTAACTCTCATAATGAAAATGCAGAGGGCCTCACTTCACCAACACACAAACAAACACACACGCACACAACCCCTCACAGCAAAATCTCAGGCTCTGCACATATCTCACTGCTGCAGAACTTTTGAGCAGTGTCCATTTGGAATGATGACTGCACCACTACCAAGGTAATGACCAGTCTTGCCTAGAAATTATCTGGTGGGTAGAGGCCTTAGTGCTCTACAATTACCTGAGGGATTCAATCAGCAGGTCAAACCAGAGAACAGGTGCTCTGCCTTCAGTTTTCTCAAAATTTAGCACATAAATTAGTGGAAATTACAACGATTTTCAACACAGATAATTTCCTATAGGTAATTAAAAGCAAATAATTTTGCATCTTGCTAGCTGAATAGTTCATTAGTTAAATATCTGCAGCTAGAAAAAGCAGACAAAAGGAGGAAAAAATAGACAAATTCATGGAAAATACAGATAAAAAATTGGAAGAATTCAGGAAAATAATGCAGAAACAAAATACCAAAATAAGCTCACAACAAGAAATTATACAAAAACAACAATTGTAAATCCAAAAGATAAACAGCAAGATTTCAGAAATGGACGGTGTCATAGAAGGGCTGAGAAGCAGATTTGAAATGGTGGAAGACAGGATCAGTGGAATTGAAGACAAACACTTAGATATAACTCTGTTTGAGGAAAACTCAGAAAGAAGAATGAAGAGAAATGAAGAGACCCTGAGAGTTATGTGCGATACAATCAAAAGCAAAAATTTGCTAGTAATTGGAGTTCCAGAACAGGGAGAGAAAACAGAAAACACACAGAGGATCATTGAAGAACTGTTGACAGAAAATTTCCCCAATAACATGAAAGATGAAAACCTGGCCATCCAAGAAACTCAACATACCCCATATAGGAGAGACCCCAAAAGAAAGTCACCAAGGCATATCATAATCACACTCGCCAAAATCAAAGACAAACAAAGAATCCCGAGAGCAGCTCGAAAAAACAAGAAGTCACAAACAGAGGAGAAACAATAAAGACTAAGCTCAGATTATTTGGCAGAAACCATGCAGACAAGGAGGCAATGGGAAGACATATATAAAATCTTGCAAGAAAAAAAATTGCCAGCCAAGAATAATATATCCTGCAAAACTCTTGTTCAGATATAATGGTGAAATTAGGTCATTTCTAGATAAACAGAAATTAAGGGAATATGTAAAAGCCAAACCAAATTTACAAGAATTATTAAAGGGAGTTCTTCAATCGGAGAACAAACAGCTTCAGCTCACAGGCAGAATCTAGGACACAGGATCGTACCAGCCAGATACCAATCTAGGAAATGAACTCTCAAGGACTATCCAAAACCAAAAGAAATACAACAGGGAATCAGAGCAGTTAATCAGTAAATGACAACAACATAAAAACAATAACAGAGGGAATAAACAGCATAGGTATAGAACCTTCTAATGGAGAGGAAGGCAAGGTGATAACAAGTAATAATAGACTGCTTCAAACTTAGAAAGATAAGGGTAAAATTCATGGTAACCACAAAGAAAGTTAACAAACATACTCATAAAAAAAAAAAAGAGGAAAAATATAAAGTCTCAGCAAAAACAAAACCTACAAAAACAAAAGAAATGAAAAAAAAATCCACAAAAAAAGGTATCTCAGCACAAGAGAGTAAGAACAAAGAAAACTTCAGCACCACAATAAAAAGCACTACAAAATGACAACAACAAACTCACTACTATCAATAATTACACTAAATGTAAATGGAATCAATGCACCCATAAAGAGACAGAGAGTGACAGAATGGATAAGAAAACAGGATCCATCAATATGCTGTCTACAAGAGACACACCTTAGAAACAAAGATGTGAATTTATTAAAAGTCAAAGGTTGGAAAAAAATATATCAAGCTAATAACTACCAAAAAAGAGCAGCAGTGGCAATACTAACCTCAGATAAAATAGACTTTAAAACAAAATCCACCATAAAAGACAAAGAAGGACACTATATAATGATTAAGGGGACGATCCACCATGAAGACATAACCATAGTAAACATCTACGCACCCAATGACAAGACTCCAAAATACATAAACTCTACAACACTGAAAAAATAAATTAACAGTTGCACAATAACAGTAGGAGACTTCAACACACCACTCTCAGTAAAGGACAGAACAACTAAGAAGAAACTCAGCAAACATACAGAATAACTAAAGGGCACAATCAACCAAATTGACTTCATAGACATATATCGAACACTACATCCAACAGCTGCAAAGTACACATTCTTTTCCAATGCATACGGAATGTTCTCCAGAATAGACCACATCTATAGGCCACAGAGCGATCCTCAACAAGATCCAAAATGCTGAGATAATTCGAAGTATCTTCTCTGACCACAATGCCATCAAGGTAGAATTAACAACAGAAAGAGCAAGGAAAAACAATCAATTGCATGGAAACTAAATAATACCCTTGCTTACACATCACAGGTAATGGAAGAAATCAGAGATAGAATCAAAAAATTTCTAGAATCAAATGAGAACGAAAACACATCATACCAAAACCTTTAGGACACAGCTAAGGCAGTCTTCAGAGGACAATTTATAGCAATACATATATCCAAAAAGAAGAAAGGGACAAAATCAAAACATTAACTACACAACTCAAACAAATAGAAACAGAACAGCAAAAAAAGGCCACAGCCACCAGAAGAAAGGAAATAGTAAATATGAGAGCAGAAATAAATGAAATAGAGAACAGAAAAACAATAGAAATAATCAACAAAACTAAAAGTTGATTCTTGGAAAGAATCAACAATATTGACAAACCACTGGCCAGACTGACAAAAGAAAAACAGGAGAGGACACAAATACCCCAAATAAAAAATGAAATGGGGACATTACAACAGACCCAAATGAAATAAAAAGGATTATAACAGAATATTATGAAAAACTATACTCCAACAAATTTTAAAATCTAGAGGAAATGGATAAATTTCTAGAAACACACGGCCTACGCATACTACAACAAAGTGATGTTGAAAATCTGAACAGACCCATCACCAGAGAAGAGATTGAAAAGGTAATAAAAAAAACTCCCAACCAAAAAAAGCCTGGGCCAAGATGGCTTCACTAGAGAATTCTACAAAACATTTACAGAAGAGCTTGTACCAGTACTACTCAAGCTATTGCAGAGCGTATAAAAGCAAGCAACACTTCCAAATTCATTCTATTAATGAAGCCAGTATAACACTGAGACCAAAACCAGGCAAAGACGTCACAAAAAAAGAAAATTACAGACCAATATCTCTCATGAATATAGATGCAAAAATTCTGAACAAAATTTTAGCCAATAGAATTCAGCATCATATCAAAAAAATAATACACCACAACCAAGTAGGATTCATACCAGGTATGCAAGGATGGTTCAACATTAGAAAATCAATCAACATAATCCACCACATAAATAAAGGAAAGAAAAGAATCTCATGATCATCTCAATTGACACAGAAAAGGCATTTGACAAAGTCCAACACCCATTCTGGATAAAAACTTCAATAAAATAGGTATTTAAGGGAAATTTCTCAACCTAATAAAGGGCATCTAGCAAAACCAATGGCCAACATCATTCTTAATGGAGAGATGCTGAAAACATTTCCCTTGAAAACAGGAACAAAACAAGGATGCCCTTTATCACCACTCTTATTTAACATTGTGCTGGAAGTTCTAGCTAAGGCAATAAGGCAACAAAAAGGAATAAAGGGCATCCAAACTGGTAATGAAGAAGTTAAACTGTCCCTGTTTGCAGACGATATGATACTATCCATAGAAAACACTAAAGACTCCATGAGAAATCTACTGGAACTAATAGAAAGATTCAGCAGAGTAGCAGGATACAAGATAAACATACAAAAAACAGTTGGATTCCTACACAACAATAAAGAGAACGATGAAAAGGAAATCAGGAAAACAATATCATTTATAATAGCCCCTAAAAAGATAAAATACTTAGGAATAAATCCAACCAGGGATGTAAAAGACCTATACAAAGAAAACTACAAAACGCTACTGCAAGAAACCCAAAGGGATCTTATAAATGGAAAAACATAGTATGCTCATGGATAGGTAGACTCAACATTGTTAAAATGACAATTCCACCTAAAGCAATTTACAAATACAACCCAATCCCAATCCAAATACCAACAACATTCTTCAAAGAGATGGAAAAACTAATCATTAACTTTATGTGGAAAGGGAAGAATCCCCGAATAAATAAAGCACTACTGAAGAAGAAGAATAAAGTTGGAGGACTCACACTACCTGACTTCAGAAACTACTATACAGCCACAGTAGTCAAAACAGCCTGGTACTGGTACAACAACAGATACATTGACCAATGGAACAGAATTGAGAACCCAGATGTAAATCCATCCACGTACGGTCACCTGATCTTCGACAACGGCCCAAAGTCCATCAAATGGGGAAAAGACAGTCTTTTTAACAAACGGTGCTGGCAAAACTGGATATCCATCTGCAAAAAAATGAAACAGGGCCCATACCTCACGCTGTATAGAAAAACTACTTCAAAATGGATCAAAGACCTGAATATAAAGCCTAAAACTATAAAGTTCATAGAAGAAAAAATGGGACCAACACTATAGGCCTTAATACACAGCAATAACAGGATACAAACCATAACCATCAATGCACCAACCCCAAAAGATAAGCTAGATAACTGGGGTCTTCTAAAAATCAAACACCTATGCTCTTCAAAAGACTTCACCAAAAGAGTGAAAAGAGAACTTACAGACTGGGAAAAAAATTTTGGACAGTACAAGTCAGACAAAGGTCTAATCTCCATAATCTACAAGAAAATCCAACACCTCTACATGAAAAAGGCAAATAATCCTATTTAAAAATGGGCAAAGGAAATGAACAGACACTTCACCAAAGAAGACATTCAAGTGGCCAACAGACACATGAGGAAATGCTCGCGATCACTAGCCATTAGAGAAATGCAAATTAAAACCACAATGAGATACCATCTAACCCCAGCATTACTGGCACAAATCAAAAACACTGGAAATAACAAATGTTGGAGGGGCTGCGGGGAGATCAGAACACTTATGCACTGCTGGCAGGAATGCAAAATGATACAATCATTTTGGAAAATGATATGGCGCTTTCTCAGAAAGCTAGAAATAGACATACCATTCAATCCAGCAATCCCACTCCTAGGAATACATCCTAGAGAAATAAGAGTTGTCACTCGAACAGACATAATGCACACCTATGTTCTTGGTAGCATTGTTCACAGTAGCAAAATGATGGAAACAACCTAGATGCCATCCACAGATGAATGGATAAACAAACTATGGTACATACATGCAATGGAGTACTATGCAATGAGAAAGAACAACGATGAATCTGTGAAGCATCTCATAACATGGATGAAACTGGAGGACATTATGCTGAGTGAAATAAATCAATCACAAAAGGACAAATATTGTATGAGGCTTCTATTGTAAAAACCCATGAAAAAGTTCACACACAAAATGTAAGAATCTTTGTTGGCCACCAGGGATGGGAGGGGTGGGGGGGAAATACTAAATAGGCAATAGATAAGTGGTATCTTGGGTGAAGGGTGAGACAGTACACAATACAGGGGAAACCAGCACAACTTGCATAAGGAAAGGTCACGGAAGCCCCATAGACACATCCAAACTCCCTGATGGACTGAATTTCTGGGTGGAGTGCTGTTGGGACCATGGTCTCAGGGAACATCTAGCTCAATTGGCATAACACAGTTTATAAAGACAATGCTCTACATTCTACCTTGGTGAGTAGCGTCTGGGGTCTTAAAAGCCTGTGAGCAGCCATCTAAGATGCTCCACTGGTCTCATCCCTTCGGGAGCAAGGGAGAATGAAGAGAACAGGATACAAGGAAAAGATTAGGTGGAAGGACTAATGGACCACAGCTACCAAGGCCTCCACCAGACTGAGTCCAGTACAGCTACATGGTGCCTGGCTACCACCACTGACTGCTCTGACCAGGATCACAACAGAGGTTTCTGGACAGAGCTGGAGAAGTATGTAGAACAAAATTCTAACTCACAAAAAAAAGACCAGATTTACTGTCCTAAAGGAGACTGGAGAAACCCCGAGAGTATGGCCCCCAGCCACCATTTCAGCTCAGTGGTGAAGTCATCTCTGAGGTTCACAGTTCAGCCTGGGAGTGGACAGCCCCATAAAACCAAATTGGACTGATGAGGTACAGCAGTCCAGGAACAAGGGCCAGAAGGCAGAAGGGGACAGGATAGCTGGTGATAGGGAACCCACGGTTGAGTAAGGATAGTGTTGATGTGTTGTGAGGTTGTTCACCATTGTCATAGGGCAACATGTGTACTGTTAAATGAGAAACTATTTTGTTCTATAAGCCTTCATCTAAAGTGAGAATAACAGCACAATTGGAAGAGCATAGTTGATGTCACTGAACTGTGTATCTAGAAATTTTTGAAATGGTATGTCTTTGGCTATGTATATTTTCACCAAAATAAAAGGTCGACAAGCGAGAGGAATGACATGTTGTGGGTTTGTTAACCAATGTCATAAAACAATATGTGTACTACTGTTTCATGAGAAACCATTTGTTCTGTAAGCCTTCACCTGAAGTACAATTAAAAAAAAAAAAGTCTGCAGCTAGTTCTTTTTTTTACCAAATAAGGAGAATGATATGTTTATTTCTGAAGTTGCTTTTATGTATTTGAAGTGATTGAAACTAGAAAGTGAAGTTATTTTGTTTGTTTTGCTTTGGATGTCTTTGTATTTTTCCCCCAGAAAGGCATTTTTAAAGAAGATTAATGATTTACAAAATTCATTTGCTTGTTCTTGGGGATTCAATCTCCTTCTAAGTAATTTTCTTTCTTTTATTTTTTGTTCATATTTTCTACGAAAATTAGCAAGTTAGTGTGTATAAGTCTGCCAGTATAATGTATAGTCAAGATAGTTGTCAACGTATGGGACCAATATATCTACATTAACAGAAAAGAATTTTTTTTTTTAGGTTTTCGTAACGAGGATTCCATTTCTGTGCATTTCCTGCTGTTATTTGACTCCCTGGCTGAGCTGTGAATCTTTCTCTCCTCATATCTTCAGTCCGATTACAATGCTTATTTCCAAAATACTAAAGGTTCAAAAAAGTGTTAGTATTACATATATTTCTGAGCAAGCAGAAAGTTGCATGGATCTTTCTATGGACAGATGGAGCAAGTTATTGATAGATGTATACATTTAAGCCCAAGTATTTGTTACCGTCAGTTAAATTTTTCTGGATTATGTTTTAGCCTGCTAAAATAAATGTATAAAAAAATATATAATATACATATATATGTATGTAATTTTCTATGCATATTTTATACCTATATCAACTATAATTTTAAACATTCATGTTTACCATATACTAGTATTTTTGTAAATTAACATTATGTTCATAATAATGTGGAAAACGTGTAAAGTTATATTATTTTTTAAAAACAAAACCAATGTGCAGGAACAGCATAAACACAAGTGTAAGAATTTGTAGTTTTAATGCTGATTTAAAAAGGAGAGCATGAAAGGGATACAATAAATTTGGGTGATAGTTAGATTATGGTCTTTTTATATCATGTTTATTTTTTGTTGATATTATATTACAAAATAAAAGATTTAAACAACCACAATATTGGTAAGCTAAATATTGAACAAAATCTGTTTTCAATTTTTTTTATTTATAGAAATAAACTAGAATTTACATTACAGCAATTAGTTTCACATGAATTTTTTTTACTCGTAAAATAGAAAATTATTAGTAAAAGTAGTCTGAATTCCAGTTTCAATTCTGTGACCACCTGACTATGAGAATTGGGGATTTTCTCTCACAAGTACACTGAATATGACCTCTACACTAGTTTACAGTTCTGAGACATAATTACATTTTCAAATCATTTTAATTATATTATTTTAGTTAAAGAAATATATATAAATATAATTTCAAGAATATAATAAAAAAACTCAAAAAATGCAGATGGCACTAAAACTTCCAGGACTATCACCTTATCTCTCTCCTCTAGAAATATATCTTCTGTAATATGTTGTATTCCTTGAGACATCTTTATGTATTTATGTCCATAAACACACTGTATTAGTTTCATAGGGCTGACGTAAAAAGTACTACAAGTAGGTGGCTTAAAACAATATAAATGTATTGTCTTATAGTTCTTGAGGCAAGAAGTCTGATTTTAGCATGTCAGCAGGGCCATGCTCTGTCTGAAGGCTCTAGAGGAAGATAATTCCTCTTCCTAATTTCTTGTGACTCCCAGCCATTCTCAGCCTTACTTGGCTTGTAGATGCATCTCTCCAATCTCTGCCTCCATCTTCGAATGACCATCTTCCCTCTAAGTCTTCTTCCGTTTATACAAGGAGAACTCTTATCTTAGGTTAGGAACACTTGTTAACTTAACTAATACATTTTTTCGAAGACCCTATTTCCAAAGACGGTCATGTTCACAGGTTCAGGAGTAAGAACTTCAACACATCTTTTGGGGGGACACAATTAAATCCATAACACACAAACTGAAAAAAAAAAAAAGTTGTTATCAAGTCAATTCTGACTCATGACAACCCTATATGTGCAGAGTACAACTGCTCCATAGGATTTTCAAGGCTGTGACCTTTCAGAAGCAGAAGCAGTCTTCCGAGGTAACTATGGGTGGATTCAAATCAACAGACTTTCAGTTAGTAGTTGAGCACTGTTTGTACCCCTCCATAATGCACCAACACTTAATTTTCTAGTTTTTTATGTATTTATATTCAAAGTTTATCTTACTCTACTGGTGTGATGGTTAATTTTGTGTCTACATGGGTAGGCTATGATTATCAGTGGTTTGGCAAACACTGGACTGATTGCTGTTAAACAAGGTAATGTAATGTAATCACTTTCCATGATGTGACCTGATGTGATGAGCCAATCAATTGAAAGGGGATTGTTTTGGTGGGTGTAGTCTGCTTCCAAAATATAAATGGATGTTCTGGCAGAGCTCTCTTTCTTCCTCTCTCTCACCTACACTCTTCTCATCAGCTGACCTATGGATCTTGGTATATAAGCTTACAGAAATCTCCAGCCAGCCTTCTGACCTACTGACTTGGGACTAGTCAGCTCCCAGAATTGTGTGACCCATTTCCTTGAAGTAAATCTCTCTCTATGTATATATATAAAAGCAAAGATGTCACTTTGAGCACTACGGTGTGCCTGACCCAACCCATGGTATTTCCAATTGCCTCATGTGCATGCAAAAGCTAGACAATGAGTAAAGCTAATCAAAGAATTGATACCTTTGAATTATGGTGTTGGTGAAGAATATTGAATGTATCATGGACTACCAGAAGAATGAACAAATCCATCTTGGAAGAAGTACAGGCAGAATGCTCCTTAGAAGTGAGGATGATGATACTTCCTCTCATGTATTTTGGACATGTTATTAGCAGGGACCAGTCCCTGGAGAAAGATATCATGGTCAGTAAAGGGTCAGAGAAAAACAGGAAGACACTCGATGAGATGGGTTGACACAGTGGCTACAACAATGGTCTCGAGGATGGCATAGGACAGGGCAACATTTCGTTCTATTATGCATGTGGTCTCTATGAGTAAAAACCGACTTGATGGCACTTAACAACAAAAACAATATATGAAGGCCTGATGGTACCAACTTTGGTTTCAAAGTGTGAATAGTTAAGTGCTCAGCTGCTATCTGAAGGGCTGGTGGTTCAAACCCACCTAGCAGCTCTGCAAGAGAAAGGTCTGGCTATCTGCTTCCATAAAGATTGCAGCCAAGAAAAACGTATCGGGCAGTTATACTCTGTCACATGGGGTCACTATGAGTCAGAATAGACTTAACAGCACTCCACAACCTCAAGATGTGTGTGTGCGTGTGTATTTGAAAGGTTGGTTCAAGAAGACAAACGAAAGTATTGTAATGAAACGTGCAAAGACGTGGAGTTAGAAAATGAAAAGGAAATAATACAGTAGGCATATCTCAGGCTGAAAGAACTGAAGAAAAAAATTCACGCCTTGAGTTGCAATACTGAAAGTTTCTATATGCAAAATATTGACTGACACAGGAAACATCAAAAGAAGGTGGAAGGAATACACAGTCACTTTATCAAAAAGATCTGGTCAAAATTCAACCATTCCAGGAGGTATTATACAATCAAGAACTGATGGTACTGAAGGAAGAAATCCAAGCTGCACTGAAGGCATTGGTGAAAAACAAGGCTCCAGGAATTAATAGAATACCAGCTGAGACTTTTCAACAAACTAATGCAATTCTGGAAGCACTCACATGTCTATGCCAAGAAATTTGGAAGACAGCTATCAGGCCAAAAGATTGGAAGAGACCCACGTTCGCGCCCATTCCAAAGAATGTGGAAATTATTGAACATTATCATTAATATCACATGCAAATAAAATTTTGCTGAAGATAATTCAAAAACGATTGTAAGAGTATACCAACAGGGAACTGCCAGAAATTCATGCCAGATTCAGAAGAGGATGAGGACCAAGGGATATCATTGCTGTTGTCAGGAGGATCTGCTGAAAGCGGACCATACCAGAAAGATGTTTACCCGAGTTTTATCGACTATGCAATAGTCTGTGTGGATCATTACAAATTATGGCTAACATTGAGAAGAATGGGAATTCCAGAACACTTAATTGTGCTCATGAGGAACCGGTACATAGATCAAGAGGCAGTCGTTGGAATAGAATAAGGGGATACTGCGTGGTTTAAAGTCAGGAAAAGTGTGCATCAAGGTTGTATCCTTTTACCATACTTATTCAACCTGTGTGCTGAGCAAATAATTCGAGAAGCTGGACTATATGAAGAAGAAAGAGGCAACAGGATTGGTGGAAGACTCATTAACAACCTGTGTTATGCAGATGACACAACCTTGCTTGCTGAAAGTGAAGAGGACTTGAAGCACTTACTGATGAAGATCAAAGACTACAGCCTTTGGTCTGGATTACACCTCAACATAAAGAAAACAAACATCCTCACAACTGGACCAATAAGCAACATTATCATAGACGGAGAAAATATTGAAATTTTCTAGGATTGCATTTTACTTGGATCCACAATCAATGCTCGTGGAAGCAGCATTCAAGAAATCAAAGGATTTTGATTACATTGGCAAATCTACTGCAAAAGATCTCTTTAAAGTGTTAAAAAGCAAAGATTTCACCTAAGGTGCACCTGACCAAAGCCACGGTGTTTTCAGTCGTCTTGTATGTATGCAAAAGCTGGACAATGAATAGGAAGATCAAAGAAGAATTGATGCTTTTGAATTACAGTGTTGTCAAAGAATATTGAACATATATTGGACTGCCAAAAGAACAAACAAATCTGTCTTGGAAGAAGTACAGCCAAAATATTTTTCAGAAGCAAGGATGGCAAGACTTGTCTCTCATATTTTGGACATGTTGTCAGGAGGGACCAGCCCCTGGAGAAGGACATCATGCTTGGTAAAGTAGAGGGTCAGTGAAAAAGAGGAAGACCCTTAGTGAGGTGGACTGACACAGTGGCTACAACAATGGGCTCAAACATAGCAATGATTATGAGGAAGGTGCAGGACTGGCAATGTTTTGTTCTGTTGTGCATAGGGTCACTAAGAATAAGGAATGACAGAGTGGCACCTAACAACAACATATATCACTGGCCTGTTTCTTTAGAGAACCCTAAGATGATTATCATGATAAAATTACGTATTTGAAAAACTTAAAAGGGATTTTAAAAATGAAAAGAGAAAAGGAAACAGTTGTTTTATGTTGAGCACCTGCAGAAGCTGGGGAAACAGTATCAGCCTTGATGATTCTTCAATCGTTATAGCCTGTATTCAGTTCACCCTAAGTCTGGGCTCTGGCAGTTTTTCTAGGACATGGCCTCTCAGAGAAGTTTATCTGGATGTCAGAGTTGATGCTATAGAATCCAGTATAATTTTCTTTATGTTGTGAGTGACTCAGGGTTACGTGATGGATATAATTTTAAACAATCTCTTTTAAATACATATGCCATATATGCTTCTAAAACCAAATGCTGAAATGAACCTGTAATCTGTTACTACTGTTAAGCCAAATGTTAGCATTGAAACTTAAAACATAAAATAAAATCAAGAGACCTCATGAACGTATTTCAGCTAGGATGTTAATATGTTTCAAGAATTAACTACAGTCACTTTCAACCTCCATCTCAAAAATGTTTATATCAGAATATCATAGCAAATATTTTTAGTGAATTTAATGAACAGAAAGTCTTTCATCCTGATCTGGGCAGCACTTCCAACAAAAAGCCACTAATAAACACAGAAGGAAATTATGTAAAAATTTCAGTTCAGCACTTTATTTAGTTGACCAGAGACATAGTAAGGGGTCAATATTATATCAAGCTCAAAATCGAATTAAAGACATAAAGAGGACTAGTAGCAATTAATTTATGTAGGGTCAGTGAAATTGGTCAATTTCTCTGACTTTTTTTTAAAATAGGTCACAGTATTTTTTATCTACTTTTCCTGCCCAATAGAAAGGTATTGAAAATCAGTATCAGGGAGATGTGCAATATTATTATTTTGTGGCTGCGGTGAAATCATTTTATATTTCTGCAGGTTGTTATGCTTTGTTTAAATGGGTTTAAAATGTAGTATTCTAGTAGAGACAGGTGCTTTGATTCTGCCTCTAAGCTAGTATAAGCACTAGGTCATGCAAGCTAAGCAGTAAAATATTAGTCCTACTTTCATTTAAAAAAAAAAAAAAAACTAGAGTAAAGGTGGATGAAGTAAAGTCACCTATTATTGGAAAACAGTTCAGTGGGTTTATTTTTCTGATGAAAAGAGGCAATACATATATGTGTTCAGTCTCAATACCACAATGGATCAAAAAGTCAGATTTGTGATGACAGAGGAATTCTGAAAAGATAGAGCCTGGGAACACTAAGCCAAATGGTCTATTGAGGGACATCAAGAAAATAAAAAGAAACAAAAAAAAAAAAAAAAAAAAAAGGAGGGAGGGAGAGAAAGAGAAAGGGAAGGAGGAAAGAAGGAAGGAAGAAGCTCAGAAAGTAAAGATTTTACCTGAAGAATAACTACTATTGTTAAACTTCTTAAAAGCAGAAAAAATGTGCATAAAATTCCTTTAACATCAAAGAGTAAAGATCCACATTTGATCAGTTTTGTTCATGTTCAGGGGCCACCTGGGTTTGTTCATCCTTTCATTAATTTACTAATCTGTTTTAAAAACTTTATTTAGACCCTTCTGTGTTGTAAACCGGAAACCCCGGGTGGTGCAAATGGTTAATATGCTTGGCTGCTATCCAAAAGTTGGATGTTCGAGTCCCCTCAGAGTTTTCTGGAAGAAAGGCATAGCAATCTACTTCCAAAATAATCAGTCATTGAAAACCCAATGGAGCACAGTCCTACTCGGACACACACAGGGCTGTCAAGAGTTGGGTCGACTCCATGGCAACTGGTATTGGCACTGGTCACTGCAAGGGAGGATGGCCAGTGTATATACGCATGCATTTTAAAGCAGAATTCCTCCTCCAACAAAATCGGATTTCTCTTAACAACAAATGGATAAGCACTAGCAGCTCCTGCATAGCATCAAGGAATACTATCTTAATTGACTACACTTGAGGGTTGATAGTTGCTAGCAATCCTAAATACTTGTAATAGAGGACAAGAAATCCTGCTAACTAGAAAGAAGGAAAAAAACAACAAAAAACTCTTGATGAAATATGGCAACCCCAAAATGCATTTTCCTCCCAGTTTTCTTTGGGAACACACACACTATGCATGTACATGCCTGATGTATTCATTCATTGGGCTATTTATAAAGAAACTGTTTTAGGATAAGCTTTCAGAACAATATGCAGCATATAGTTACCTTTCTCCTAAAGAATCTATAAATGTGAATGCAATAGGTGCTCCGTTAATGTCTTACTGCAGAAAGAAAAAAGAGGGAAATACTTTCAGATCAATAGGATTTATGACTTTAAGCTGTACTTAGCTGACTTTTGTTACTAAACTAATAATCGAGGAGCAAAATGAGAAAGAGGAGAAAGATGAAAGTAAAATATGGAGTGTACTGTCTGACATAGTTGAAAATGATGAACATTCATTGTAGCTAATTCTTTGAACATCTTTCCTGAGCAACGGATTATTCATAAATAATCCAACACTCAGTGTAATATTGGTTACCATTATTTTAGTTAAAAGATTCTAAAGACTTATTAGATAAGTCTTTTTTGTGGCTTTTGCAGACTAGAGTCCCTTGAGACAACACGTAACACTTGATCTCAGCCAAAAGACCAAGAGGAAATAGTCACAATACATTTGAAAATATGATATAAATCTACACCACTTTCTTAATTAACAGGAGACAGAGCAATAACACCAACAAAACACTAACCATATATTACCGAAGTTTATTTTAATATTTGTAGAAAAACAAAGACCACTAAGCTTGTACTTCTTTTTTGAAGTTTTTTCTTTTTTCTTCAGTGACTTTATTGTTTACTATGTAGTTCAATAAATATGATCAAATTTTTCTCACAGCATATTATCATCTTAATTGATAAACTTAGATGTTTCTAGTACAATCTGATTTCTATGACCTCATTAACCTAATTATTAAAGAACTACACCATTCAAAAGATTTGCAGACAGGAAAAAAAAAACATTAGTTTTGTTTTCTTGCTAGACAGAAAGAAAAGTTAATGAATTTCAAAAATAAAGGTGACAAAACCTTGAGGAGGATATGTTACTGGTTTGCATATAAACAAAAACTGTTTCTGGCATTGTCTTAGGCTGGGTTCTCTAGAGAAGCGAAGTCAGTGACGTGTGTGTGTATACATACATACATCATATATATATATGTATATAAAGAGATTTATATCAAGGAACTGGCTCATGCAGTTGTAGAGGCTGGAAAAGTCCCAAGTCTGTGGGTAAGGCTGGAGGCTTCTTGTCACTCATGTAGCTGCAGAGGCTGGGGAATCCAAAATGGGCAGGTAAGACAGCAGGCTGCTGGCTCACAGGCTGCAGAAGCTGACAAATCCCAAAATCGGCAGGTAAGCTTCTAGTTTAAATCCCAAGAACCAAAGGTCAGATGAACAAAAGCTAGCTGCAGGATACAGAGTGAGCAAAAGCCAATGAGCTTTGCCAGAAAGTCTACATATATTGGATGCAGGCCACACCCCCAAGGGAACTCCCTTTAAACTGATTGGCTGCTCATAGCAGATCTCATCATAAGGTGATTACATTATATCAGATCTCATTATGGAGGTGATTACATCTTTGCATAGCTGCCAAACTACATCATAACCGCCAAACCACTGAGAATCATGGCCTAGCCAAGTTGACACAAAACGTTAAACATCATGGGCATTATGATATTTTAAGCTACAGTTTGTAATTTCTAAACCCGTGACACTTTTAGTTGTGATTTTCTATGTAACTTCCTTCTTAGTTATAAAGTATTTGGTAATTCCTTTATTTTGAGGTTGATAATTGTGATACATAAAAATGCTTCCTTTTCTGCCCTTCCCTGTGACTAGGTAGGAACACAAAGACAATATCAGAGCTGAATGTCCAATAAAGAATACAATGTCTTCTCTAGCGTTCTCTTTGATTTGGTTCAGTAAAGTACAGTCAGTTCCTAAATATGTGTGAAGTGTTTCCTTTTACTTTTATAATTCTCGTCTAAAGGAGAAAACAGTATTATCCTTCTGTCTGTCATGCATGTTTAATAACGTTTGGCTTCCACTGGTAAATAATAACAATTACAAGAACAGACAGCTTATAATGAGCCATTTCCTAGGTGCTGGATGCCATTCTAAGTCCTGTTCTATTCTCTTATTTAAATTTCCCCAGTAATCCTACAAGGTAGATATAATTATTGTACAATTATTATCCTCATGTCACAGATGGGAAACTGAGGTGCCGAGACATTAAGTGACTTATCTCTGGTTACAGAGGAATTAAGTGATGAAACTAGGCTTTGAAACCTGACATTGTAACTGCAGTGCCTGTACTCTTAGCCAGTGTGCGATACTGCCTCCTTAAAGATAAACTGCAGTCAAATTCAGTAAATGTTCGGTATGTTTTCACTGTGTAAAACATTGATCTATAGCCTACTGGGGCTTCAAAACTGAGAGAAAGCATCACCCCCAAAACCAACAATTGAGTAGAAGGTATAAGAAGGTGCACAGACAATGACAAGATGTTGTTGTTGTTAGTTGCTGTCTAGTCGGTTCCAACTCATAGAGACCCCATCTACAAAAGAATGGAACACTGCCCGGTCCTGTGCCATCTTCAAAATTGTTATTATGCTTGAGCCCATTGTTGCAGCCACTGTGTTAATCCATCTCTTTGAGAGTCTTCCTCTTGTTCACTCACCCTCTACTTCACCAAGTGTCTTAGTTATCTAGTGCTGCTATAACAGAAATACTACAAATGAATAGCTTCAACAAAAAGAAATTCATTCTCTCATAGTCCAGTAGTCTACAAGTCCAAATTCAGGGAATCAGCTCCAGGGGAAAGCTTTCTCTGTTGGCTCTGGAGGAAGGTCCTTGTAACGCATCAGTCTTTCCTTGGTCTGGGAGCATCTCAGCACTGGAACCTCAGATCCAAAGAACGCACTCAGCTCCTGGCACTGCTTGCTTGGTGGTATGAGGTCCCCAACTCTCCACTTGCTTCCCTTTCCATTTATCTCTTGTAAGATAAAAGGTATTGCAGGCTACACCTCAGGGAAACTCCTTTTACACTGGATCAGAGATGTGACATTAGTAAGGGTGTTACAATCCCACCCTAATCCTCTTTAACATAAAATTACAATCACAAAATGGAGGACAACTGCACAGTACCGGTAATCATGGCCCAGCAAACTGATACATACATTTTTTGGAGGACATAATTCAATCAATAATACCAAGCATGATGTCCTTCTCTAGGTACTAGACCTTCCTGATAACATATCCAAAGTACATGAGACAAAGTTTCACCATCTTTACTTCTAAGAAGCATTCTGGCTGTACTTCTTCCAAGTTAGGATGTGAAAAAGAGCTATGAGCTGAGGTTCAACAGATAAGGTAGGTTGCAGCCATATTCAGGGGAAACATGATTAAGGCTGAGGAGGTTGCACTATATTTGCTAGAAACAGATTTTGAGTAACAGAATTACTTCTCACAAGGACTCATAAGATTTGAATTCAAATCCCATCTCTGCCATTCACTTGTGATTTTAGGAATATTATTTAACTGCTATGAAAATCAGTTTCTTGTGATACTACCTTAGAGAGCATAATAAAGATTAAAAGTTTAATGAGTGAATATTCTTGTGCTGGGGAAAGTGCATTAAATATTTTAAATTATTATGTCAGGCATTTATCATCCAGCATTTTATTTATGTCCCACAACAATTAGTGAGTTAAGTATTATTTCTATTTTAATGTGAGGAAGTTGAACCTGAAGGGAGTTACTAATACATGCAGACAAGATTCAAATATCTCTTTGATTTATCTACTAACCATATAAGTCACAATAGGCATTTACTACATCACCCAATTTCCACATTAAAAAAACAAAAACAACTATTTTCCTTTTCCTAGTTTGAAGAAGATAATTTTCATATAACCATAATAAACTGATTTCGTCTATCTACATGCATCTCAATAAAATAATCATCAATATGACAAATGAAAACCAATTTATTTAATTTCTCTTTCTTTTTAAAAATACTTTATTCATTAAAATAATATACCTTTATTTGAGAATACTGAAGCTCTATTCCACTAATATTTTTATGAATACTTCCTCTATAGATTATAGTACAAACTAGAGACTTTATAAATCAAAGATCTAAATCTCATTTTATGAACAAAAATCTCACTTCATAAACTATCAGTTACAAAATGCTATTAATGAGGCATCACACTAGACAGCTACAGTTTACACCCAGTTTTCTATTACTGCTGTATATGGCAACTTGATTAAGCTAGCATAAACATCGAATCATCCCCGTCTTCACTGGGGAATTTGGGTTTTATACTTCACAGTTGATGAGACTGGAAAGGCATTGAAAAGAAGTTTCCACAAACTTAAAAAAAAAAAAGAAAAGAAAAATTTGTTAGGATCATTGGTTTATTAAGCAGCATCAAAATATCAAATGCTCTAACAATTTTGAAAACAGTGGTGAAGTTCCTGATGATAGACGGCTGAGCTTTCTTAATTTGGATTTGTCAATCTGATTATTTCCACAGTCATGCAAGTTTAATTGCCTCAAAAAACACACACACTTTTTAAAATTTGATTTACTTGTTCACCATGGCTAGCAGCCTTCCAGTTTCTAAAACAAAACAAAGTAAAAACAAAACAAAAACTTATTTTTCCAATTTGATTAGAGAAAGGAAATAAAACAGAGTATATTTCATGTTATTGGCCCTCATTCTGACAGGCAGAAATGAATCTCCCCTGTTAGCTAAGTTTTGGTCTTCTTGTATAATATAAAATGAGTTGGACGTGGGTGGATCAGGATTTTAAAGAATCCCTGAACTGGTTTGACTGATTTAAATTAGAAAGGACAATGAGTCAGGTTTTGTTGTTGTTAGGTACCATCGAGTCGAGTTCCAACTCATAGCGACCCTATGTAGAACAGAAGGAAAGACTGCCCAGTCCTTTGCCATCCTCACAATCATTGTTATGCTTGAGCCCATTGTTGCAGCCACTGTCAATCCATCTCCTTGAGGGTCTTCCTCTTTTTTGCTGACCTTCTACTCTACCAAGCATGATGTCCTTCTCCAGGGACTAGTCCCTCCAGATAACATACCCAAAGTATGTGAGATGAAGTCTCACCACCCTCACTTCTAATGAGCATTCTGGCTGTACTTCTTTCAAGACAGATTTGTTCTTTCTTCTGGCAGTCGTGATAGATTCAATATTCTTTGCCAACACCATAATTCAAAGGCATCGATTCTTCTTCAATATTCCTTATTCTTTGTCCAGCTTTCATATGCATGTGAGGCGATTGAAAATACCATGGCTTGAGTCAAGGCACACTTTAGATTTTAAAGTGACCTCTTTGTTTTTAACACTTTAAAGAAATTTTTGCAGCAGATTTGCCCAATGCAATATGTCCTTTGATTACTTGACTGTTGCTTCCATGACATTGATTGTGGATCCCAGTACAGTGAAATCCTTGCCAACTTCAATCTTTTCTCTGTTTATCATGATATTGCTTATCAGTCCAGCTGTGAAGATTTTTGTTTTCTTTAGGTTGAGATGTAATCCATGCTGAAAGCTATGGTCTTTGATCTTCATCAGAAAGTGCTTTAAGTCCTCTTCAGTTTAAGCAAGCAAGATTGTGTCATCGGCATATCACAGGTAGTTAATGAGTCTTTCTACAATCCTGATGCCCTGTTCTTCTTCATATATCCAGCTTCTTGGATTATTTGATCAGCATACGGAGTCAATAACTATGGTGAAATGCTGCAACACTGACGCACACCTTTCCTGACTCTAAGCCATTGAATATGCCATTGTTCTGTTTGAAGGACTACCTCTTGTTCTACGTACAGGTTCCTCAGGAGCACAGTTAAGTGTTCTGGAATTTCCATTCTTCACAATGTTATCCATAATTTGTTATGATCAACATGGTCATTAAAACACAGGTAAACATCTTTCTCGTATTCTGTTTTCAGCCATGATCCATCAGACTTCAGCAATGATCTCTCTTGTTCCACATCCTCTTCTGAATCTGGCTTGAATTTCTGGCAATTTCTAATCAATGTACTTCTGCAACTGCTTTTGAATGGTCTTCAGCAAAATTATACTTATGTGTGATACTAATGATATTGTTCAATAATTTCTGCATTCTATTGGATAGCCTTTCTTTAGAATGGGTGTAAATATGGATCTCTTCCAGTTGATTGGCCAGGTAGCTGTCTTCCAAATTTCTTGGCGTAGACAAGTGAGCATTTCCGGTGCTGCATCAGTTTGTCGAAACATCTCAATTAGTATTCTGTCAATTCCTGGACCCTTGTTTTTCGCCAGTGCTTTCAATGCAGCTGGGACCTCTTCCTTGGGTACCATTGGTTCTTGATCATATGCTACCCCCTAAAATGTTTGAATGTCAACCAATTCTTTTCCGTACAGTGAGTCTGTGTATTCTTTTCATCTTCTTTCAATGCTTCTTGTGTCGTTTGGTATTTGCCCCATAGAATCCTTCAATATTGTAACTTGAGGCTTGAATTTTTTCTTTAGTTCTTTCAGTTTGAGAAATCCTGAGTGTGTTCTTCCCTTTTGATTTTCTATCTCCAGTTTTTTGCACATTTCATTATAATACTTTACTTTGTCTTCTTGAGCTGCTCTTTGAGATCTTCTGTTCTGCTCTTCTACTTCATCATTTCTTCTGTTCACTTTAGCTACTCGTTCAAGAGCAAGTTTCAGAGTCTCTTCTGACATCCATTTTGGTCTTTTCTTTCTTTCTTGTCTTTTTAATGACCTCTTGCTTTCTTCTTTTATGATGTCCTTGATGTCATTCCACAACTTGTCTGGACTTCGATCATTAGTGTTCATTGTGTCAGATCTATTCTTGAGATGGTCTCTAAATTCAGATGGGATATACTTAAGCTCCTACTTCAACTCTCAGGAACTTGTTCTAGTTTTCTTCAACTTCAACTTGAACATGCATATGGGCAATTGGCAGTCTGTTCCACGGTTGGCCCCAGGCCTTATTCTAACTGATATTATTGAGGTTTTCCATCATCTCTTTCCACAGATGTTTTTGATTTAATTCCTATGTATTCCACGTGGTGAGGTCCACATATATAGTCGCCATTTATCATTTTGAAAAAAGTACTTGCAATGAAGAAGTCATTGGTCTTGCAAAATTCTATCATGCAATCTCCAGCATAATTTTTATCACCAAGGCCATATTTTCCAACTACCAATCCTTCTTTGTTTCCAACTTTTGCATTCTAATGGCCAGTAATTACCGATGCATCTAGATTGCATATTTGGTCAATTTCAGACTGCAGTAGTTGGTGAACATCTTCAATTTCTTCATTTTTGGCCTTAGTGGTTGGTGCACAAATTTGAACAATAGTCATATTAACTGGTCTTCCTAGTAGGCATATGGATAGTATCCTATTACTGACAACGTTGTGCTTCAGAATAGATCTTGAAATGTTCTTTTTGAAATGAATGTGACACCATTCCTCTTCAATTTGTTATTCCCAGCATAGTAGACCATATGATTGTGTGATTCAAAATGGCCAACACCAGTCCATTTCAGCTCACTAATGCCTAGGATATTGATGTTTATGCCTTCCATTTCATTTTTGACGATTTCCAGTTTTCCTAGATTCATACTTGGTACATTCCATATTCCTGTTATTAATGGATGTTTGCAGCTGTTTCTTCCTGTTTTGAGTCATGCCACATCAACAAATGAAGGTCTCGAAAGCTTGATTCTATCTCCATCATTAAGTTCGACTCTACTTTGAGGAGGCAGCTCTTCCCCAGTTGTTTTCTGAGCACCTTCCAACCTGAGGGGCTCGTCTTCTGGCACTGTAACAAACAATGTTCTGCTGCCATTTATCAGGTTTTCACTGGCTAATTTTTTTTCAGAAGTAGAATTTCTGAAGGGTCCTTCTTCGTAGTATGTCTTAGTCTGAAAGCTCAGCTGAAACCTGGCCACCATGGGTAACCCTGCTCCTATTTGAATACCGGTGGCAAAGCTTCCAGCATCACAGCAACACGCAAGCCCCCACAGTACAACAAACTGACAGACAAGTGAGGGAAGAGTCAGATAAGGAGGAAAAATTATACAAGTGAAGGGAAAGAGGGAAGGGAGGGGAAATGAGAGAGCTTGCAGGGACTGAGTAGTATGGAAGTTAGAAAAAAGAGAAAGGGAACACTACCACAGTGTTAACGTGTGTGACTTTGGAAGGAAAGATGGATAAAGAATATACTTTAAAATTGTTGCTCATTGTTATTGGTGGGAACTTACTTTTAAGTTTCTTAAAATATATCAGTTAAGATTAAACCACTTTTCAATTCATCAAATGTATTTTTTGGTATGGTAGATAATGAGGTATCTCAACAAATTCAAATAAAAGACCTCTGTATATAACCTCTTCCAAAAAAACAAAAGGATTAAGGAAAGCTACTAATGAGTACCAATACAGTATTATCCAAATAAGGAGGTCTGGTGGAATAATGGTTAAGAGCTCAGCTGCTAACTGCAAGATTGGTGGTTTAAACCCACTTAGCCACTCTACAGGACAAAAACCTGGTGATCTGCTTCCATAAAGACTACAGTCTAGGAAACTGTATAGGGCAGGTCTACTCTTTCACGTGGTGCCGCTGTGAATTGAAAATTGACTTGATGGCATGTAACAATGACACAAAATTGTCCAAAAGATGACAAAATATTTATTAGACCAGTTGTCAATACTTTGAAACTTGTAACACATTCTCTTTCCAGAGTCTCTACCCTGCCTCTCCACAACGTGTATTACACAAACACATTTAATGCTAAATATTTGTTTTTTTGTATATACCTAAATTATAATCTTACTTCTATTTTTAAGGTTTAGTCATAATATAACAGATCAGATGTTTCTTCAGTTCATTCACATTAAATTTTGTTTGTATACCCTGTCTCTTAATTGACTTCTCTTTTATATTCAGTGTTCCTGAAAACTTTGGACTATTTAGAAATATTGGCATCTTGGGCCATCCCACAGGAAAAATGTGGCATGACAACCAAAGCTTGTCTTTTGTATTCCCATATTCCTCATATCTCTCTCTCTGTCTCTTTTTTTTCCCCCCATTTCATGTGCAATCCTCTTCTGCCACCTTAGGTATAAAACCTATTTCTAGTTACAAACTCATTCTACTGACACATATTATAAAATATCTTCTGCTTCACTGTTATGGAACAAACTCATTTCTCCCACATCCTCCTTCTTACAACTAAAAAACTTTGGATATAACAAAGCAAACAAACAAACACAGGAAGACTCTGAATGGTAGAAAAAAGGCAGACTGCCTAAGGAGTCCAAGACTTGAGGGAGACACAGTGGTAAATCCCATGGGTTTCCTCATTGCCTCTATCTATCCCAGTCAGGGCTCTGCAACCTGGAAATGCCAAAAAAGTTAAAAAAAAAACAAAAACAAAAAACCTGTTCCCCATGGCTAAAGGATTGGAAAAATGTGTTCTAACCACAGAAAACCTGTTTGGCAAACACCAATAGAAACTATACCGTAGTTTTGTAAGATGTTACCATTTGGGGGGACTAGTTAAAGAATATGCAGGATCTCTCTATATTGTTTTTAACAACTGCATGTAAATCTACAAACATCTCCAAATAGAAAGTTTAATTAAAATATATTCTCTTTCAAGTTTTGTGCTTTATGCAAATTAACCCATTAAACCTAAGTGCCTTCGTATTTCAACACGTATCTAAGATTGAAAATAAAAGAATGAAGTGCTCACGGAACGTTTACCATCAACCAATAAGTCAAGGAGGATAATTTGTTGGAGCGAAATTACTGTTGAAATCATATAATTAATTTGGTCAATGAACTTTTTATGAGTTTATATTATGTTCCAGGCCCCAGAAATGTAGAGGTACCTATGTGATAGTTCTTATCTATTAAGCACTAATAACCTAGGGATGAATACAAACATAAACAAAAATTTTATTATACAGTGATAAATATAAATGCATGTGAGGAGAACACAGCTGTGAGAGCAAAGCCCAGGATGGGAATTACACAGGCAGCCACAAATTCCACACATAGGTTAATTGCCTCTACTTTGGCAAAAAACATGTAGAAGAACAACAGTTCATCCTATGGTTTTCAAACAGTTCTGCCAAGTTCATACCACTCTAAGTATCCATTCAGCAGGCATATCTGAGTCATAGCTCAGTAACTTATGGCATTTTTAAATGGTGGAGATATTATTCATGGCCTGCATTAATGGTTTATAGCTATCTTTCTGCTCCACCTCACAAACATGGTATCTAAGTGTACCTAGAATTCTTTAAACTAAAACTTGTTAATAGTCTTATTTTAATGATGTGGAAATAATTTGAAAGATTTTAACGTTGGAGATAATTATGGGAAACATTAAAGTATACTTTCAGACAAACTAGATACTTATAAGCTTGAGATCTGAAAAATATTTAAGTCATAGTTATTTGAACAACAAATTATGTTAAGAAACAAAAATAAAAACACTATTTCTAACTTATGTAGCATTCAAATATGTTAAGTTTTTTTCAACTTCATGCAGCCGTTCTGCTGAAACAGTTTGTTCACTTAGTTCACCGCTAAATATTTTGCATGTTGTCGTTGATAATTGCTGTGTAGTTGGCTCTGATATATGGCAGCCTTATGTATAACAAAACAAAACGTTGTCCAGTCCTATGCCATCTGTCAGTTTGTTGTACTGGAGTGGCTTGCATGTTACTGTGATACTGGAAGCTGTGTCACCAGTATTTCAGATACCAGCAGGGTTCCCCATGGTAGACAGGTTTCAGCTGAGCTTCCAGATTAAGACAGACTAGGAAGAAAAGCCTCATGATCTACTTCTGAAAATTAGCTTTTAAAAACCTTATGAAAAAAAAATGAAAAGAAAAAACTATTGTTTACTTTTTTATTGAAGAGATTCAGGCTTGAGACCTTTTCTACATAAGACAGTCAATATCAGAGTTTCATATGCCAGGCATTAAAATATATATATATATAGTGCAATAAAACTATGTTTAACAAGGAGATGGACATTAAAAAATGCACAAATTATAGATTTTATAGAGAAATAGATATTTCACATATTCTATATTATGTGTTCTAATAAGATTCACATTATATGAACATTTTCAGTAAAGAAAAAAGTAAGATAAAATAAAGGTAATTTAGAAAAATATTTTACAATAGTTAATACTCCAGATAGACTTAATAGATGAAAATGTTTTGCTACTACCTATGGTGGCCTCCAAGTTCCCAGTGATTCCTATCCATTGGTACGCACACCATTGTATGGTCCCCTCCCATACTGTACCAGTGTTAGTAGTTTGACCAATAGTATATGGCAAAGTTATGGTATGCCTCTGCCAAGATTAAGTTATCAAATGTGTTGTGGCATCCATCTTTGTTGTTCTCTCTCTCTCTCTTTGTTCACCTACTCTGAGGGAAGCCAGTTGCCATTTGAGGAGCAGTTCTGTGAAGAGAATCACATGGCAAAGAACTGAGGCCTCTTGCCAACAACCAAGTGAACCAGCTTAGAAGGTGATCCTACAGCCCCAGTGAGCCTTTTCACATAACTGTTGCCCCATCCCATAGCTTGAGTGAAATCTCATTTGAGATCCTGAGTCAAAACCACCCAGCTCTATCTCAACTTCCGACCCTCAGAAACTGTGTAAAATAATAAATGTTTGATGTCTTTGGCTGCTAAATTTTAATGTCATTTGTTCAACAGCAAGAGATAACAAATACACTAATGCAATGATTTAAAAAGCCTTGCTGTTTGGAAAATATTATAAATTTGCCTTTCATATTTCCACTAATTATGTGCCTACTAGGTACAATTGTTCCTGATACTTTACCTACTAGATCTCAATAATGTTTGCAACAATTCTATGCAATAAAGCAATTATCATTGTCCTCAGTTTATAGAGAATATTGGTGCTCAGCAAGTTTAAAATACTTCGAACTTGACGAATGTTAATTGTCAGAGTAGGATTTAAATCAAGGTCCTCTTTCTAAGGCCCTTTCTTTTCTTCGGCTTGGTAACTGATAATAGTGCTTAAGTATTTAGCTACATATGGTGAAGACAATAGCTCTCAAAATAAGGAATAGCATCTTATGGCAGAAATATCCTCCTTAACTTTCCATTTTTCTTTTATTTAAGCCAATGCCAAATGATTTATTTTAATTGAGGTACAATTTGTATACAGTATGCAGACTTTTAAGTCTAATCCAAATACATTTAACACTGCTCCCAACCCCATGAATTTTGAACTTCACTTGCATTTCACACTATTGCTAGGCTGCAACACGGTGTTTGTTTTTATTCTAGCCGTTTAAAATCAGGGATTCATACTATCCTAAGATTAAGTAAATAGAATCCCATACATGGCAAAGTTTTCATAGTTTTAAGCCCTGAAAATGCAAACAGAAATCATACATTTCTCTGTGGAGTTACAGACATGTGAAAACCTTACATATTTTGATGGTAAACAATTAAAATCTTTTCAAGACCAAACATTTCGGTCAACTATGGATAAGTAGGTAAGTATTTTCTGTATCTTAATTTTAATTTGGTTCTTGTTTTCCTCCCTTCCTCCTATCTTTCTTTCTCCCTTCCTTTCTTTCTTATATTATTCCTTCCTTCAATCCATCTTTGTTGTTCTCTCTCTCTCTCTCTTCCTTCTTTCCTTCCCTCTGTCCTTGCATCCTTCATTCCTTTTTTCCTTTTTTCCTCCCTCTTTCCCTTACTCCCTTCCTTCAACAAATACTTAAAAATTTTCTGTCATTCTTGTTGTTAGGTGCTGCCAAGCTGATTTCAACTTATAGTAACCCCATGTGACAGGGTAGAACTGCTCCATAGGGTTTTCTAGGCTGTAATCTTACCAGAGCAGATTGCCATGTCTTTCTCCCATACAGCTGTAGACGCTGGGTGGGTTTGAACCACCAACATTTCAGCTAGTAACCAGCACTTTACCAACTGTTTTGCCAGCAGGACTCCTTAAAAGAATGTCTACTATGTGCCAAATACTTTGCTAGGTTCCGGCCATACAACAGTAAATAAAACATGGAACATAATCTGTACTGAGGAAGCAAACACTATATAGGACAAGAAAACAAAATAGCATGTTATATTATAGTGCTAAATGCTAAGGAGGAAAAAATAAATCAGTCCAGGCACTAAGAAGTGAAACTTGTTGTTGTTATTGTTGTTAACTGCCATCAAGTTGGCCCCCGATTAATAATGACAATCCATGCACAGTGGAAGTAAACCCTGCTGGGTCCTGCTCCATGGTAAAAGGTTTAAAATTTTTTGAAAAAGGGAGTTTAGGGAAGACATTACTGAGAAGATGGAATTTGATTAAAGACCTGAAGGGAGTGAGAGAATGAGCTCTATAGAAAAGTGAGAGACTTGCCTTCTTAGCAATGGGAACATTGCTGCAATGTCTGCAAATGGGGAAAGGGGAGGTGTCTGGCATATCTGAGAAATATCCAGGAGGCCTGTGCATAGATGAAGATAAGAGGTAGAGGCGTAAGGGGTCAGATAAGAAAGACAATGCAGACTAGATAATATAAGGCCTTTGGGGGTCACAGTAAAGACTTCGGATTTTTCTTGAAATAAAACATTTGTAAGGTCTTGAGCATAGGAGTGACATGACAAGATTTATATTTTAAAAGAATTAGTCTATGTATTAAATAGACTAAACAGAAGAGGCAAATCAAGAAGCAGGAAAAATAGGGAGATTTTAGAATAGTGCAGGGGAGAGGTAATGATGGTTTGCATTGAGATATTGAGGTTCTTTGCATCTATGGTTACGAGGGATATTGGTTTACAGTTTTCTTCTTGTATTATTTTACTATGGCAGGTGTTTTATGATTTCTAACAACCTGTATCTTATCACAGTCTATCATCAAATAATACACCAATTCAACTCTATACATTAATTCCTCTTTGTGATATTATTAACACATTTTCTACAAACACACAATAAAAAACACCATATATTATTTTTAAACTGTCAGTTAACTTGTATTCAGAAGTTAATTACATTTTCTCACATAATTACCATTTTGACTTTCTTTATTCTTTTGTGTGTAGTTAAGTTTCTGTTACCTTTTTCCTTCAGCTTATATAATTTCTATTTCATTACATGTCATTTCCTCACAGAGAAATTATCTCAGCTTTTATTTGTTTGGAAATATCTTAATTACATATCCATTTGTGATGGATATTTTTGGTGGGGTTAGAATTCTAGATTGAAAATTTTATAATTTTCTTTCAGCCTTTTAAAGATGTCACTATATTTTATTTATTTATTTATTTATTTATTTTTTATTGTACTTTAGATGAAGGTTTGCAGAACAAAAAGTTTCTCATTAAACAGTCAGTACACGGGAGTTCTGGCAAAATGGCACTCTAGGCAGAAGCACCACACTGTCCCTCCACAGCAAAGATCCAAAATACTAAGCTGAACAGAGAATACAACAATCCTGAAACCCTAAAACAACAAATGAACAGATAAAGGACTCAGCCAAGCACCAAATGCAGTGAGAAAACTGACAGAGAATGGAGAGTGAGGAGAGACTCATGCAGAGGTCCCCTACCAGCTAATGCAGCACGGATCTGCCATCCTGGACTCCTATCGGAGACCAGCAAACAGGGGGTACTAGAAAGCAGCCTCACGGAGCATGCAGCGGGAGACAAAACATCCGGTAATTTGCGATATACGTTTTCCCACCCCCAACCCTTCTTCACCCCAACTCGACATACTCTGTTTCCCACGGCCACAATCTCTTGACTGGGAAACACCAGCTGCTTTGATTCCACACACCTGAATGGGTGGCTCTCTGAGTGCAATTTGTTGGCTGCTGGTGTTGCTGTTTTCCACTTCTTTTGATTTCTTCCTTGTCTCTAACCACCTCCCCCTCCTTTCACTCGAGTACCTTGCTCCATGTGCCATCTTTGCTTCTTCCTGAGGGGCTACAGAGCTCCAGTAATTTGTGATATACGCTTTCCCACTCTCTACCCTTCTTAACACACACACGGCCCCCTCTGCTTCCCACGGAAGCAGTCTCTTGTCTAGAAACAGCATCCCTCACTAGCTGTTTCTCTGAGTGCCTTTTGTTGGCTGCTAATGTTGCTTTCTTTTTTCTGCTTCTTTTGATTTCTTACTTGCGTCTCGCAACCTCCCCCTCCTTTTGCTCGAGTACCTTGCTCTGTGCACTATCTCTGCTTCTTCCTGAGGGTCTGTGGAGCTGCGTTCGAGTGTGGAGCTGCTTCCCGGTCTGGGCTGCCGTGCTGGTGGGATCCTGGGGCCTTTGTTTGTTTGTTTTCTTTTCCTTTTCTTGGGTTGGAAGCACTTTCTGGCCAGGCGGAGCTGCATGGCAAGGAGACTCCCCCTCAGCTTCCATAGACGTGCAGAGGGAGCCCTGAGCGCATTTCTTTTCTCGTTTGTTTTATTTTTTCTGTTTTTGGGGGGCCTTTCTTGTTCTTTTTTTTTTTTAAATTGTTTTGTTTTCTTTTCCCTCTTTTTCCTTTTCTGTCTTTCTTCATTGCTCAGTTTCTCATTTCTCCATATCTTCCTTCTCTTTCTGTTCCCTGAATACTTGGCATTGTATACCTCTACGCCTTCTAGACAGGCTGTACTGCAACACCTGAGAGCAAATTCCCCAAACTGTATACCTGCAGTGGTGGGATCCCTGGGAACTTTGTGGTTCTTTACCTTACTGATTTTTATTTATTCATTCTTTTCATTTCTTCCTCTTTCCCTTTCTGTTTTTCTCCATTTCATAGTCTCTCATCTCTCCACCCAAAAGGCAAGCTCTCCTAGCATTCTTTTTTGTGTGTTTGTATGTTTTTGGCTCCTGTTCCTCTGCTCTCTCCCATATCCATCTTAGCTCCACACATAACAATCTCCCCACTGCATCCTGCTTACCTGCACCAGGCACTTGACATCACACCACCAAGTAGCACAGGGACGGCCTACTGGAACCTGCCCTGCACTGATTACCGACCCCTCTGGTGGCTGTAGTAAGTGCCACAAAAAGCCAATCCCAGTAACTCCTCTTCAGCTAGACCTGCCCTGCCATACCATATATGAGTGACTGACCCTGCCAATTGGAGAAGGAGGTAAAAAGTATTGTGCACACAGATGAGCAAACAACAAAGAACACACAGTCCACCAGCTCAGACATAGTCAAAATTTTTTTTTAAATAAGGGATGAAACAAATAAATCTACAATCAATAAACGAGAAAAATAACTACTGAATGCCGCGAAGACAGGAGACAATAACAAAACATTTACCAAAAGAGGACAGCATGGTTCCAGTAGGCATCCAAAATAAAACACCAGATGACTCTCCTGTGGAAGAAAATGCACTAGAACTACCTGATAGGGAATTCAAATCTCTAACACTAAGAATTCTCCAAGAACTGAGGCAAAAAGCTGACAAACATGAGGAAAAAATAGACAAATTCATGGAAAAAATGGACAAAAAATTGGAAGAACTCAGGAAAATAATGCAGGAACAAAATGCCAAAATAAATTCACAACTAGAAATTATACAAAGATAACAGTTAGAAATCCAAAAGATAAACAACAAGATTTCAGAAATGGACCGTGTCATAGAAGGGCTGAGAAGCAGATTTGAAATGGTGGAAGACAGGATCAGTGGAATTGAAGATAAACACTTGGATACAACTCTGTTTCAGGAAAATTCAGAAAAAAGAACAAAGAAAAATGAAGAGACCCTGAGAGTTATGTGGGATACAATCAAAAGCAAAAATTTTCGAGTGATTGGAATTCCAGAACGGGGGAGAATATAAAAACACAGAGAGGATCACTGACGAACTGCTGACAGAAAACTTCCCCAATATCATGAAAGATGAAAAGTTGGCCATCCAAGAAGTTTGACGAACCCCATATGGCAGAAACCCCAAAAGAAAATCACCAAGGCATATCATATTCACAGTCGCCAGAACCAAAGACAAACAAAGAATCCTGAGAGCAGCTCGTGAAAAACAAGAAGTCACATACAGAGGAGAAAAAATAAGACTAAGCTCAGATTATTCGGCAGAAACCATGCAGGCAAGAAGGCAATGGGATGACATATTTAAAATCTTGAAACAAAAAAATAGCCAGCCAAGAATAATATATCCTGCAAAACTCTCATTCAAATTTGATGGTGAAATTAGGTCATTTCCAGGTAAACAGAAATTAAGGGAATATGTAAAATTCAAACCAAACTTACAAGAATTATTAAAGGGAGTTCTTCGATCTGAGGACAAAAAGTTTCAACTCACAGGCAGAACCTAGGACACAGGATCGTAGCAGCCAGATATCAGTGTAGGAAATGAACTCTCGAGGACTATCCAAAACCAAAAGAATTAGAACAGGGAATCAGAGCAGTCAATCGATGGATGACAACAACATAAAAACAAAGAAAGAGGGAATAAACGGCATAGGTATAGAACCCTGTAATGGAGAGGGAGGCAAGGCAATACCAAGTAATGGTAGATTGCTTCAGATTTAGAAAGACAAGGGTAAAATTCATGGTAACCACAAAGAAAGTTAACAAACACACTTATAAAAAAAAAAAAAAAAGGAAAAACATAAAGTCTCAGCAAAAACAAAACCTACAAAAACAAAACAAATGAAAAAAAAATCCACAAACAAAAGTAACTAGGTAAAAGTGGGTAAGAAGAACAAAGAAAAATTCAGCACAACAAGAAAAAGCACTACTAAATGACAGCAACAAACTCACATCTATCAATAATACACTGAATGTAAATGGACTCAACGCACCCATAAAGAGACGGAGAGTGACAGAATGGATAAGAAAACACGATCCATCAATATTCTGTCTACAAGACACACATATTAGAAACAAAGATGTGAATTAATTGAAAGTCAAAGGTTGGAAAAAATATATATCTAGCTAACAACTACCAAAAAAGAGCAGAAGTGGCAATTCTAACCTCAGATAAAATAGACTTTAAAACAAAATCTACCATAAAAGACAAAGAAGGACAGTATATTATGATTAAGGGGACGATCCATCATGAAGACATAACCATAATAAACATCTACATACCCAATGACAGGGCTCCAAAATACATAAACTTTAACAACACTGAAAAGAGAAATTGACAGTTTCAAAAAAATCAGTAGGAGACTTCAACACACCACTCTCAGTAAAGGACAGAACAACTAAGAAGAAACTCAGCAAAGACACAGAAGACATAAAGGGCACAGTCAACCAAGTTGACTTCATAGACATATATAGAACACTCCATCCAACCACTGCAAAGTACACATTCTTTTCCAATGCATATGGAATGTACTCCAGAATAGACCACATCTTAGGCCACAGAGCAATCCTCGACAAGATCCAGAACGCTGAGATAATTCAAAGTATCTTCTCTGACCACAATGCCATCATGGTAGAAATAAACAATAGAAAGAGCAAGGGGAAAAAAATCAACTACATGGAAACTGAATAATACCCTGCTTACACATCAGTGGGTAATAGAAGAAATCAGAGATGGAATCAAAAAATTCCTAGAATAAAATGAGAATGAAAACACATCATACCAAAACCCTTGGGACACAGCAAAGGCAGATCTCAGAGGACAATTTATAGCAATAGATGGACATATCCAAAAAGAAGAAAGGGACAAAATCAAAACATTAACTACATAACTCAAACAAATAGAAAGACAAGAGCAAAAAAAGGCCACATCCACCACAAGAAAGGAAATAGTAAAGATCAGAGCAGAAATCAAAGACATAGAGAACAGAAAAACAATAGAAAGAATCAACAAAACCAACAGTCGGTTCTTTGAAAGAACCAACAAAATCAACAAACCACTGGCTAGACTGAAAAAAGAAAAACAGGAGAGGACACAAATAACCCAAATAAGAAATGAAATGGGGGGCATTACAACAGACCCAAATGAAATAAAAAGGATCATAAGAGAATATTATGAAAAAGTATACTCCGACATATTCGAAAACCCAGTGGAAATGGGAAAATTTATAGAAACACATGGCCTACTCAAACTACAATAAAGTGATGTTGAAAATCTGAACAGACCCATAACAAGAGGATAGATTGAAAAGGTAATAAAAAAAAAAATCCCAACAAAAAAAGCCCTGGCCCAGATAGCTTCCCTGGAGATTCTACAAAACATTTACAGAAGCGCTTGTACCAGTACTACTCAAGCTATTCTAGAGCATATAAAAGGAAGCAACACTTCCAAATTCATTTTATGAAGCCAGCATAATGCTGATATCAAACCAGACAAAAACATCACAAAAAAAGAAAATTACAGACCAATATCTCTCATGAATATAGATGCAAAAATTCTGAATGAATTTCTAGCCAATAGAATTCAGCATCATATCAAAAAAATAATATACCATGACCAAGTAGGATTCATACCAGGTATGCAAGGATCGTTCAGCATTAGAAAATCAATCAACGTAATCCACCACATAAATCAAAGGAAAGAAAAGAATCACAAGATCATCTCAACTGACACAGAAAAGGCATTGGACAAAGTCCAACACACATTCCTAATAAAAACTTCAGTAAAATGTGTATGGACGGGAAATTTCTCAAAATAATAAAGGACATCTATGCAAAACCAATGGCCAACAGCATTCTTAATGGAGAGAAGCTGATAACATTCCCCTTGAAAACAGGAACAAGACAAGGATGTCCTTTATCACCACTCCTATTTAACATTGTGCTGGAAGTTCTAGCTAGAACAATAAGGCAACAAAAAAATTAAAGGGCACCCAAATTGGTAATGAAGAAGTTAAACTGTCCCTGTTTGTAGATGATATGATACTATGCATAGAAAACCCTAAAGACTCTATGAGAAATCTACTGGAACTAATAGAAAGATTCATCAGAGTAGCAGGATACAAGATTAACATTCAAAAATCAGTTGGATTCCTATACACCAATAAGCAGAACGATGAAAAGGAAATCAGGAGAACAATACCATTTTCAATAGCCCCTAAAAAGTTAAAATACTTAGGCATAAATATGACCAGGGTTGTAAAAGACCTATACAAAGAAAACTACAAAACACTACTGCAAGAAACCCAAAGAGATCTACATAAATGGAAGAACATACCATGCTCATGGATAGGCAGACTCAACATTGTGAAAATGACAATTCTACCCAAAGCAATTTGCAAATACAATGCAATTCCGATCCAAATACCAACAACATTCTTCAAAGAGATGGAAAAACGAATCATTAACTTTATATGGAAAGGGAAGAAGCCCCGAAGAAGTAAAGCACTACTGAAGAAGAAGAATAAAGTTGGAGGACTCACACTACCTGACTTCAGAAACTACTATACAGCTACGGTAGTCAAAACAGTCTGGTACTGGTACAACAACAGATCCATTGACCAATGGAACAGAATTGAGAGCCCAGATGTAAATCCATCCACCTATGGTCACCTGATCTTTGACAAGGGCCCAAAGTCCATCAGATGGGGAAAAGACAGTCTTTTAAACAAATGGTGCTGGCAAAACTGGATATCCATCTGCAAAAAAATGAAACAGGACCCATACCTCATGCTGTATACAAAAACTACTTCAAAATGGATCAAAGACCTGAATATAAATCCTAAAACTATAAAGTTCATAGAAGAAAAAATAGGACCAACACTTCAGGCCTTAATACATGGCATTAACAGGATTCAAACCATAACCATCAATGCACAAACCCCAAAAGATAAGCTAGATAACTGGGATCTTCTAAAAATCAAACACCTATGCTCTTCAAAAGACTTCACCAAAAGAGTGAAAAGTGAACCTACAGATTGGGAAAAAATTTTTGGACAGTACAAGTCAGATAAAGGTCTAATCTCCATAATCTACAAGAAAATCCAACACCTCTACAACAAAAAGACAAATAATCCTATTAAAAAATGGGCAAAGGAAATGAACAGACACTTCAGCAAAGAAGACATTCAAATGGCCAACAGGCACATGAGGAAATGCTCGTGATCACTAGCCATTAGAGAAATGCAAATTAAAACCACTATGAGATACCATCTCACCCTGGCATTACTGGCACAAATCAAAAACACCGGAAATAACAAATGTTGGAGGGGCTGCAGGGAGATCAGAACACTTATGCACTGCTGGTGGGAATGCAAAATGATGCAACCATTTTAGAAAATGATATGGTGCTTCCTCAGAAAGCTAGAAATAGACATACCATTCAATCCAGCAATCCCACTCCTAGGAATATATCCGAGAGAAATAAGAGTCGTCACTCGAATAGACATATGCACACCTATGTTCATGTCACCATTGTTCCCAATAGCAAAACGATGAAAACAACCTAGATGCCCATCAACAGATGAATGGTTAAACAAACTGGTACATACACACAATAGAATACTATGCAATGAGAAAGAACAACAATGAATTTGTGAACCATCTCATAACATGGATGAAACTGGAGGACATTATGATGAGTGAAATATGTCAATCACAAAAGGACAAATATAGTATGAGACCTCTATTGTAAAAACCCATGTAAAAGTTCACACACAAAATGTAACAATCTTTGTTGGTTACCAAGGATGGGAGGGGTGGGGGGGAAATACTAAATAGGCAATAGATAAGTGGTATCTTGGGTGAAGGGTGAGACAGTACATAATACAGGGGAAACCAGCACAACTTATACAAGGAAAGGTCATGGAAGCCCCATAGACACATCCAAACTCCCTGAGGGACTGAATTGCTGGGCAGAGGGCTGTGGGGACCATGGTCTCGGGGAATATCTAGCTCAGTTGGCATAACACAGTTTATAAAGACAATGCTCTACCTTCTACCTTGGTGAGTAGTGTCTGGGATCTTAAAAGCCTGTGAGTGGCCATCTAAGATACTCCACCGGTCTCATCCCTTCGGGAGCAAGGGAGAATGAAGAGAACAGGATACAAGGAAGAGATTAGTCCAAAGGACTAATGGTTCACAGCTACTAAGGCTTCGACCGGACTGAGTGCAGTACAGCCACATGGTGCCCGGCTACCACCACTGACTTCTCTGACCAGGATCACAACAGAGGGTTCTGGACAGAGCTGGAGAAGGATGTAGAATAAAATTGTAACTCACAAAAAAAAGACCAGATTTACTGGCCTACTGGAGACTGGAGAAACCTCGAGAGTATGGCCCCCAGACACCCTTTTAGCTCAGTGGTGAAGTCATCTCTGAAGTTCACCGTTCAGCCTGGGAGTGGACAGCCCCATAAAACCAAATGGAACTTATGAGGTACAGCAGTCCAGGGACAAGGGCCAGAAGGCAGAAGGGGACAAGGAAGCTGATGATAGGGAACCCAAGGTTAAGTAAGGATATTGTTGATGTGTTGTGAGATTGTTAACCATTGTCATAGGGCAACATTTGTAGTAACTGTTAAATGAGGAAGTATTTTGTTCTGTAAGCATTCATCTTAAATGAGAATAGCAGCACAATTGGAAGAGCATAGTCAATGTCACTGAACTGTGCATGTAGAAATTTTTGAAATGGTGTATCTTTGGCTATGTGTATTTTTACCAAAAAAAAATGTTTGAGAAGTTAGAGGGTTGATATGTTGTGGGGTTGTTAACCAATGTCATAAAACAACATGTGTACTACTGTTTCATTAGGAACTATTTGTTCTGTAAGCCTTCACCTGAAGTACAATTAAAAAAAAAAAAGTCAGTACACACATAGTTTTATGACAGTGTTTAACTACCCCACGGCATGTCAACATTCTCCTTTCTCGACCTTGGAGGAACTTCCTTTTTGGTGAAAATATACATAGCCAAAGTTACACCATTTCAAAAGGTTTTACATTTACAATTTACTGACGTTGATTACATTCTTCCAGTTATGCTGCTATTCTCACTATCCTTTTTCAAATTATTCTATCACCATTATCTTCAACTCACTGTCCCCTAGGCTTGCCATCAAACCTTTTGAGTTGCTGTTGTCAATTTGATCTCACACAGATAACTTTTTTTTTTTTTTGTATCTTAAATGAAGGTTTGCAGAACAAATGGTTTCTCATTAAACAGAACACATAATGCCCAGTGACAATGTTTAACAACTCTAAGGACTTGCCAACACTGTCCCTTCTCAACACTGGGGTTCCCTATCACTAGCTTTCCTGTCCCCTCCTGGTTTCTAGTCCTTGTCCCTAGACTGCAGTGCCTCATTAGTCCCATTTTATTTTATGGGGCTATCCAATCCCGGGCTGAACGGTGAACCTCAGGAGTTAATTCACCACTGAGCTAAAAGGGTGTATTGGGGCCATACTCTCGGGGTTTCTCCAGTCTGTCAGGTCAGTAAATCTGGTCTTTTCTGTGAGTTAGAAATTTGTTCTACATCCTTCTCCAGCTCTGTCCAGGACCCTCTGTTGTGATCCCTGGCAGAGTAGTCAGTGGTGGTAGTCAGGCACCATCTAGCTGTACTGGACTCAGTCTGGTGGAGGCCGTGGTAGCTGTGGTCCATTAGTCCTTTGGACTAATCTTTTCCTTGTATCCTGTTCTCTTCATTCTCCCTTGCTCCCAAAGGGGTAAGACCAGTGGAGTATGTTAGATGGCTGCTCAAAGGCTTTTAAGACCCCTGATGCTACTCACCAATGTAGAATGTAGAACATTGTCTTTATAAACTGTGTCATGCCAATTGAGCTAGATGTTCCCTGAGACCATGGTCACCAAATCCCTCTGCCCAGCAATTCAGTCCTTAAGGGAGTTTGGATGTGTCTATGGAGTTTCCATGACCTTTCCTTTTACAAGTTGTGCTGGCTTTCCCAGTATTGTGTCCTCTCTTACCATTCACCAAAGTTAGCACTTATCTATTGTCTATTTAGTGTCTCCCCCCACCCCCCCCACCCCAGGTAAACAACAAATATTTTTTTCTTTTTGTGTGTAAGCCTTTACATGAGTTTTTACAGTAAAGGACATATACAATATTTGTCCTTTTGTGATTGACTTATTTCACTCAGCATAACGTCCTCCAGTTTCATCTATGTTATGAGACGCTTCACATATTCACCATTGCTCTTTATCATTGCACAATACACCATTGTGTGTATGAACCATAGTTTGTTTAGTCATTCATCTATTCATGGGCATCTAGGTTGTTTCCAATTTTTGGTATTGTGAACAGTGTTGCAATGAATATGGGTGTGCATATGTCTATTCGTGTGACGACTTATTTGTCTAGGATGTATTCCTAGGAGTGAAATTACCGGATTCTATTTTATTTCTATTTCTAGCTTTCTAAGGAAGCGCCATATCATTTTCCAAAATGGTTGTATCATTTTGCATTCCAACCAGCAGTGCATAAGACTTCCTCTCTCCCCACTGCCTCTCCAACGTTTGTTATTTCCAGTGTTCTTGATTTGTGCCAGTAATGCTGGGGTGAGAAGGTGTCTTGCTATGGTTTTAGTTTGCGTTTCTCTAATAGCTAGTGATCAGGAGAATTTCCTCAAGTGTCTGTTAGGTGCTAGAATGTCTTATTTGGCGAACTGTCTGTTCATTTCCTTTGCCCATTTTTAACTTTGTCTTTTTGTTGTAGAAGTGCTGGATTTTCTTGTAGATTTTAGAGATTAGACCTTTGTCTGACTTGTAATATCGAAAATTTTTTTCCCAGTCTGTAGGTTCTCTTTACTCTTTTGGTGAAGTCTTTTGATGAGCATAAGTGTTTCATTTTTAGAAGATCCCAGTAATCTAGCTTATCTTCTGGGGTTTGTGCATTGTTGGTTATGGTTTGTATCCTGTTAATGCCATGCATTAGGACCTGTAGTGTTAATCCCATTTTTTCTTCTATGAACTTTATAGTTTTGGGCTTTATATTTAGGTCTTTGATCCATTTTGAATTAGTTTTTGTGTACAGTGTGTGGTATGGGTCCTATTTTATTTCTTTGCAGATGGATATCCAGTTTTGTCTGCCAGCACAATTTGTTAAAAAGGCTGTCTTTTCCCCATTTGATGGACTTTGGGCCCTTGTTGAAGATCAGGTGACCATAGGTGGATGGATTTACATCTGGGTTCTCAATTCTGTTCCCTGGGTCAATGTATCTGTCGTTGTACCAGTACCGGGCTGTTCTGACTACAGTAGCTATATAGTAGTTTCTGCGGTCAGGTAGTGTGAGTCCTCCAACTTTGTTCTTCTTCAATAGAGCTTTACTTATCTGTAGCTTCTTCCCTTTCCATATAAAGTTAACTATTAGTTTTTCCAACTCCTTAAGTAGATCAGGATTGAATTGTATTTGTAAATTACTTTGGGTAGAATTGTCATTTTCACAATGTTGAGTCTGCCTATCCATGAACATGGTATATTTTTCCATTTATGTAGATCCCTTTGGGTTTCCTGCAGTAGTGTTTAGTAGTTTTCTTTGCATAGGTTTTTTACATCCCTGGTTAGATTTATTCCTATTCTATTTTTTTTAGGGACAGTTATAAATGGTATTGTTTTTCTGATTTCTTTTTCATCATTCTCTTTATTGGTGTATAGGAATCTAAATGATTTTTGTATGTTTATCTTGTATTCTGTTACTCTGCTGAATCTTTCTATTTGTTCTTGTGGAGTCTTTAGGGTTTTCGATGTATAGTATCATAAGTTTCACAAACAGGGACAATTTAAATTTTTCATTACCAATTTGGATGCTCTTTATTTCTTTTTCTTGCCTTATTCCTCTTGATAGGACTTCCAGCACAGTGTTAAGTAAGAGTGGTGATAAAGGGCATCCTTGTCTTGTTCCTGTTCTCAAGGGGAATGTTTTCAGCCTCTCTCCATTAAAAATGATGTTAGCTATCGATTTTTCAGAGAGGCCTTTTATTATGTTGAGGAATTTCCCTTCTATACCTATTTTATTGAGAGTTCCTATCAGGAATTAGTGTTGGAATTTGTTGAATGCCTTTTCTGTGTTGAGATGATCATGTGATTCTTTTGTTTCCTTTTATTTATATGGTGGATTACGTTGATTGATTTTCTAATGTTGAACCATCCTTGCATACCTGCTATAAATCCTAATTGGTCGTGGTGTGTTATTTTTTTGATATGATGCTGAATTATATTGGCTTAAGTTTTGTTGAGAATTTTTGCATCTATATGCATGAGATATATTGGTCTTTAATTTTCTTTTTTTGTGGCATCTTTGCCTGGTTTTAGTATCACAGTTTTGCTGGCTTCATAAAATGAATTCGGAAGTATCCCTTCCTTTTCTATGTTCTGAAATAATTTGAGTAGTACTGGTATAAGCTCTTCTATGAATGGTTGGTAGAATTCTCCAGTGAAGCCATCTGGGCCAGGTTTTTTTGTTGTTGTTGTTGATAGTTTTTTTCTTAGATTTTCAGAGTCTTCTCTTTTTATGGTTCTGTTCAGATTTTCAACATCACCTTGTGGTAGTTTGACTAGGTAGTGTGTTTCTAGAAATTTATCCATTTCCTCTAGGTTTTCAAATTTCCTGGAGTATAGTTTTTCATAATACTCTGTTATAATACTTTTTATTTCATTGGGTCTGTTGTAATGTCACCCATTTCATTTCTTTTTTGGGTTGTTTGCATGCTCTCCTGTTTTTTTTAATCAGTCTGGCCAGTGATTTGTTGATTTTGTTGATCCTTTCAAAGAACCAATTTTGGTTTTGATGACTCTTTCTATTGTTTTTCTGTTCTCTATTTCATTTATTTCTTCCCTGATCTTTATTATTTCCTTTCTTCTGGTGGCTATGGGTTTTTTTTTTGCTGTTCTCTTTCTATTTGTTTGAGTTCTGTAGTTAATGTTTTGATTTTGTCCCTTTCTTCTTTTTTGATGTGTGCCTCTATTGCTATAAATTGTCCTCTGAGGACTGCCTTTGCTCTGGCCCAAGGGTTTTGGTATGATGTGTTTTCATTCTCATTTGATTCTAGGAATTTTTTGATTCCATCTCTGATTTCTGCTGTTACCCAGTGATGTGTTAGCAGGGTGTTATTCAGTTTCCCTGTAATTGATTTTTTTCCCTTGGTCTTCCTGTTGTTAATTTCTACCTTGATGGCATTGTGGTCAGAGAAGATACTTTGTATTATCTCAGCATTTTTGGTCTTGCTGAAGATTGCTCTGTGGCCTAAGATGTGGTCTATTCAGAAGTTTCCGTGTGCACTGGAAAAGAATGTGTACTTTGCAGTGGTTGGATGGAGTGTTCTACGTATGTCTTGGAGGTCAAATTGGATGATTGTGCCCTTTTGGTCTTCTGTATCTTTCCTGAGTTTCTTTCTAGATTTTCTGTCCTTTACCAAGAGTGGTGTGTTGAAGTCTCCTACTATTATTGTGGAACTGTAAATTTCTCTTTTCAGTGCTGTGAGAGTTTGTTTTACATATTTGGGATCCCTGTCATTGGGTGCTTAGATGTTTGTTATGGTTATGTCTTCATGATGGATCATCGCCTTAATCATTACATAGTGTCCTTCTTTGTCTTTTATGGTGGATTTTGTTTTAAAGTCTATTTTATCTGAGATTAGTATTGCCACTCCTTGTCTTTTTTGGTAGCTGTTTGCTTGATATATTTTTTCCATCCTTTGGTTTTTAATCAATTTACATCTTTGTTTCTCTAGGTGTGTCTCTTGTAGACTGCATATTGATGGATCCTATTTTTTTATCCGTTCTGTCACTGTCCTTCTCTTTATGTGTGCTTTTAGACATTTACATTCGGTGTGATTATTGATAGGTGTGAGTTTATTGCTGTCTTTTTGTAGTGCTTTTTTTTTTTTTTATGGTTCTGATGTTTTCTTTGTTCTTAATCTCCTGTGCTGAATTCCTTTTGTTTGTGGAATTTGTTTTTCATTTCTTTTGTTTTTGTAGGTTTTGTTTTTACTGAGACTGTATGTTTTTCTTCTTTATTTTGATGAGTAGGTTTGTTAACTTTCTTTGTGGTTCCCTTGAAATTTACCCTTATCTTACTAGGTTTGAACCAGTCTATTATTATGGTATTGCCTTGCATTCCTCTCAATTAGATGGTTCTATACCTACACCATTTATTCCCTCTTTTATTGTTCTGATGCTGGTGTCATTTTCAGATTAACTTCTTTGGCTCCCTGTTGTAATTCTTTTGATTTTGCATAGTCCTTAAGAGTTAATTTCCTAGATTGACATTTGGTTGGTATGATCCTGTGTCCTAGATTCAGCATGTGGTCTGATATCATTTGTTCTCAGATCAAAGAACTCCCTTTAATAAGTCTTGTAAGTTTGGTTGGTTTTTACATTTTCCTGTAATTTCTATTTATCTGGAAATGACCTAATTTCACCATCATATCTAAATGAGAGTTTTGCAGGATATATTATTCTTGGCTGAGAGGTTTTTTTCTTTCAAGGTTTTATATATGTCATCCCATTGCCTTTTTGCCTGCATGGTTTCTGCTGAATAATCTGAGCTTAGTCTTATTATTCCTCCTCTGTATGTGACTTTTTGTTTTTCTTGAGCTGCTCTCAGGGTTCTTTGTTTGTCTTTGGTTTTAGTGAGTGTGATTATGATATGCCTTGGTGATTTTCTTTTTGGGTGTATCCTATATGGGGTTTGTTGAGCTTCTTGGATGGTCAGTTTTTTGTCTTTCATGTTATTGGGGAAGTTTTCTGTCAACAATTCTTCAATTATCCTTTGTGTGTTTTCTGTTTTCTCCCCCGTTCTGGAACTCTTATCACTTGCAGATTTTTGCTTTTGATTTTATCCCACGTAATTCTCAGGGTTTCTTCACTTTTCTTCATTCTTTTTTCTGATTTTTCCTCAAACAGAGTTGTAGCTAAGTGTTTGTATTTAATTTCACTGATCCTATCTTCCATTGTTTCAAACCTGCTCCTGAGCCCTTCTATGACACCGTCCATTTCTGAAATCTTGTTGGTTATCTTTTGGAATTCTAATTTTTTTTTTTTTTTTTTTGTATGATTTCTAGTTGTGAATTTATTTTAGCATTTTGTTCCTGGATTATTTTCTTGAATTCTTCCATTCTTTTGTCTGTATTTTCCATAAGTTTATCTATTTTTTTCCTCATTTTGTCTTCTTTTTGCTTCAACTCTTGGATAGCTCTGAATATTAGAGATTTGAATTCCCTATCAGGTATTTCTAGTGTCTTTTCTTCTACTGGAAACTCATCTGGTGTTTTATTTTGGATGCCTACTGGAACTATCCTGTCTTTTTTTTGTATACGTTTTGATATTTTCTGCCATCTTCAGGGCATACAGTAGCTATTTTTCTCATTTATTGATTGTAGACTTGTTTGTTTTGTCCTACTTTTTTGTTTTATTTGGTTATGTCTGAGTAGGTGGGCTGTGTGTTTTTCATTATTTGCTCGTCTGTGGGCATGATACTTTTCACCTCCTCTAATTGGCAGTGTCAATCACTCAGGTATGGTACAGCAGGGCAGGTCCAGCTGAAGGAGAGTTGCTGGGATGGGTTGTTTGTGGCATATACTATGCCCGGCAGGGTAGGCTAGGAATCAATGCAGGGTGGGCTCTCGTAGGCCGTGCCTGTGCTGGTTGGGAGTGTGATGTTCAGCGCACGGTGCAGGTAGGCAGGAAGGATGGGCAAGATTGTGATGTGTGGAGTTAAGATGAGTATGAGAAAGAAGAGAGTGAGGAGAGAGGAACAGGAGCCAAAAACTTACACACAAACAAAAAATAGTGCTAAGGGAGCTTCCTGTTTGAGTGGAGAGATGAGAGACTGAGAAATAGAGAAAAACAAAAGTGACAAAAAAAAAAAAAAAGGGTAAAAAAAATGAATACATAAAAATCAGAGGAAAAAAATAAGAACGAAAAGCCCCCAGGGATCCCACTGATGTGACTGCTAGGACTGTGAAAGTTGCTCCCAGGCCGTGAAATACAGCTTGGCTAGAAGGGGTAGCGTTGTCACACAGTGCCAGGTATTCAGGAGACAGGAAGAGAAGGTAAGTATAGAGAGATGAAAATTAGGAAAGACAGAAGGAGAAAAAGAGATAGAAGAGAACAAAACAAAGAAACAAACAAAAAAAGACAAAAACAACAAGAAAAAAAGAAAAAAGAAATGCCCCTAGGGATGTCCCTGTGGGTCTGTGCAGAGTAAGGGACTAGCTTCCAAGACATGCAGTACTTCCCAGCTAGAAGGGGCTCCCAAGCCTAGAAAAGAAAAAGAAAACAAATAAACAAATGAAAACAGAACAAATAAGAGCAAACAAACAAACAAAAAAGCCTTGAGGGTCCTACCAGCATGGCAGCACAGGCAGGGAAGCAGTTTCACAGTTGAGAAGTGTTTCACAGCCTTTCAGGAAGAAGCAAACATGGTGCACAGAGCCAAGTATTTGAGAGAAAGGAGGGGGAGGTGGTGAGAAGTAAGGAAGAAATCTAAAGAAGCAGAAAAAAGCAACACCAGCAGCCAACAAATGGCACTCAGGGAGCTGGCCAGTGCGGGCGGGTGGGATCCAAGCAGCACTGGGGAGAAGCTTGCGCTTCACGGCCAATAGACTATGGCTGCAGGAAGCAGAGGAGGCTAAATGGAGGTGAAGAAGTGAGAGGTGGTGGGAAAGCCTATATCCTGGGTTGTTCTGTCTCCTGCTGGAAGCTCCATGAAGCTGCTTTCTCATACCTCATGTTCGCTAATCTCTGATAGGAGTCCAAGATGGAGGATCTGTGCTATAGTAGCTGATAGGGGACCTCTGCAAGTATCTCTCCTCGTGCACTGTTCTTGGTCAGTTTCTTATTCCATTTGGTGCTTGGCTGAGTTCTTTATCTCTTCATTTGATAGGTAGGTTTTCAGGATTGACATGTGACTCTGTTTGACTTAGTTTTTCTGATCTTTGCTGTAGGGATGGCGTGGTGCTTCTGACTATAGTGCCATGTTGCCTGGAAGTCTCCTCTATCTTATCTTTTGATGCTCACGTTTTTTGCATCATCTCTAAGAATTCTGGATTCATTCTGAAGGTGGAAGTGACAGATTTGCTGATGAGTTGAATGTAAAGGTCAAATATGAGTCAAGAATAACTCTAAGACTTTTATCTTGTTTGGCTATAGTGAATGGAATGATGATGTTGCTATAAATGGGATGGAAATCACTGTGGGAGGAACAGACTTTTTGGTTGGTTTATTTTCCTGTGAGGAAATGGATATAAATACTCAGGAATAAACTTCCAAAAACTTTAAGTAGGAGATATATCCATATAGATATACTATATAGGAAGTAAGATACTTGAGTCTAAATTTCAAGAAAGAGTTGGAGGATAGTGATTTAAATTTGGTAGTTCTCAGCATCAAATAGGTATGACTCAGTGAACACCAATGACTGAGGACCATATGAATTGTGGGATGACATCAAGGACATCATACATGAATAAAGTAAAAGGTCATTAGAAAGCCAGGACAGGAAAAAAAGAAGACCAAAATGGATGTCAGAAGAGACTCTAAAACTTGCTCTAGAATGTAGAGCAACTAAAACAAAAAGAAAAAATAAATGAAGTAGAAGGGATGAACAGAAGATTTCAAAGGGCAGCTTGAGAAGACAAAGTAAAGTACTAAAATGAAATGTGCCAATACCTGGAGTTAGAAATCTAAAAAGGAAGGACATGCTCGACATTTCTCAAGTTGAAAGATCTGAAGAAAAATGTCAATCCTTGAGCTGCAATATTGAAGGATTCTGTGTGCAAAATGGAGCCCTGGTGGTGAAGTGGTTAAGAGCTTGGCTGCTAACAGAAAGATCAGCAGTTTGAATCCACCAGTTGCTCCTTGGAAACCCTATAGGGTTGCTATGAGTCAGAATTGACTCGATGGCAACAGGTTTTATGGGCAAAATATTGAATGAAGCAGGAAGCATCAGAAGAAGTTGGAAGAAATACACAGTCACTGTACCAAAAAGAATTGTCCAACATTTAACCATTTCAGGAGGTAGCATATGATCAAGAACCGATGGTATTGAAGGAAGAAGTATAAGCTGCACTGAAGTCATTGGCAAAAAACAAGCCTCCAGGAATTGACGGAATACCAATTGAGATGTTTCAACAAAGGGATGCAGTACTGAAGGTGCTCACTAGTCTATACCAAGAAATTGGGAAAACAGCTACCTGGCAAATCTGCTGGTACATATTTGTACTCATTCCAAAGAAAAGTGATCCAAAAGAGTACAGAAATTATCAAACAATATCATTAATATCACACACAAGTAAAATTTTCCTGAAGATAATTCAAAAAGATTGCACCTACAGGGAATTGCTAGAAATTCAAGTCAGATTCAGAGAAGACTGTGGAATAAAAGATACCATTGCTGATGTCAGATGGATGTTGGCTGAAAGCAGAGAATACCAGAAAGATGTTCGCCTGTGTTTTAATGACATGCAAAGGCATTCAACTGCATAGATCATAAAATATTATGGATAACATTGTGAAAAATAGGAATTCCAGAACACGTAATTGTGCTCATGCAGAATGTGTACATAGACCAAGGGAAAGTCCTGCAAACAGAACAAGAGGATACCAGATGGTTTTTATATCAGGAAAGGTGTGCTTCAGGGTTGTATCCTTTCACCATATTTCTTCAATCTGTATGCTGATCAAATAATCCAAGAAGCTGAACTATATGAAGAAGAACATGGCATCATGTTTTGAGGAAGACTCATTAACAACCTGCAATATGCAGATGACACAATCTTAATTGCTGAAAGTGAAGAGGACTTGAAGCACTTCCTGATGAAGATCAAAGACTACAGCCTTCATTATGGATTACACCTCAACATAAAGAAAACAAAAATCTTCACAACTGGACCAATAAGCAACATCATGATAAACGTAGAAAATTTTGAAGTTGTCAGGGATTTCATTTTACTTGAATCCAAAATCAATGCCCATGGAAGCAGCAGTCAGGAAATCAATCAAATGACATATTACACTGGGGAAATCTGTTGCAAAAGACCTCTTTAAAGGGTTAAAATGAAATATGTCACTTGACAACTAAGATGCGCCTGACACAAGCCATGATATTTTCAATCTCCTCATATGCATGTGAAAGCTGGATAATAAGGAAGAATGAAGAAAAATTGATGCATTTGTATTATGATTTTGGTGAAGAACACTGAATATACCATGGAGTCCCAGAAGAATGAACAAATCTGTCTTGGAAGAAGTACAGCCAGAATGCTTCTTGGAACGGAGGATGTCGAGACTTCATCTTACATATTTTTTTATTTGTAATCAGGAGGGTCCAGTCCCTGGAGAAGGACATCATGCTTGGTGAAGTAGAGGGTCAGTGAAAAAGAGGAAGATCCTCAGTGAGATGGATCAACACAGTGGCTGCAACAATGGGCTCAAACATAACAAAGATTGTAAGAATGGTGCAGGATCAGGCAGTGTTTCATTCTGTTGTACATAGGGTTGCTATGAGTCAGAACCGACTGGACAGCACATAACAACCACAACAAATTCTCAGCGTATAGAAGAAGTATGAGGTCTTAGGAATAGGTAAGATTCCCCTAGGTATCAAATGTATATAGAAAAAGAGGTGAGAGTGGAGCTCAGGCCTTAGACTTATCTGGGCCCTCTTTAATGGAAGGTAAGTTATTATTAGTTGAATCCATCCTAATGTTAGTATTTTATTTTACTTTTTTTGATATTTAGAGAGTACATAGTAGTGAAATTTTTCTTTTTGTCTTTCAACTTGGTTTGCAAAAGTACACCAAGGGGATAGTGATGGGGAAGAAAAAATTGAGAGAAAATATTGCAGGAGATTGAAAAGATTTAAGTTGCTGTTTTTGAGAAAGTGAGTTCAGATATATTATTCATCTTCTGCCATACTATACTACCTGAAGGGCATGGGGATTTTGCTATATTTTTTCTGTTCCATCTGTGATTTGTATGGTGTCTAGCATAATAAGAAATAACTTTAATTGGACATGTATCATCAGCTAGGTGCTTATTCTAAGTGCTTGGATATATTTCATCACACTAAAATGATACATATTATAACATGCATCATTATTAGAGAAACACTAAGAATGAAAAAAATGTCACCAATTAAACTATGGCATTCATCAAATCTCTTATGCATGCCAAATAAAGAAATGTTAATATGTGAAAAAATGAACCTTAGAATTAATATATGATTATGTATTTTTTTAAATCTCCAGTCACCTTGTGGAGGAAGAGAAACAAGACATAAAATGGAAGACAAGGACAATGTGAAAGACAAAATATGTTTGCTACAGTGCCTGCCGTATAGTAGATACTCAAGAAAATTTACTCATTGTCTGAATAAACGAATGCTTGACCCTTCTGTTTCCATCTGAAATAAGAGCTTATAGGAGAAGACTTCCTGTAAAAGTCTTTTATCTGGGGAGAGTTTGGTTTTAAACTCTGTGAGGTATAATTCTTGGACTATATCAAGAAAAAAGTTATTCAGTTTCATTGCATTTGGCTCCATTTTGGATCCAAGCTACTTCATACAGTGGATAATGTTACTTTTAAGCCATGAACTAAAGTGATTTTCTGTTTGGTTCCATCCCAAAACTAATGTTAGCATTTTAATAATTGAAATTGAAATTGCTTTCTTTTGTTTACTGAAGCAATAGAGGTTACATCACAAGACTGTAAATCACTTAGGCAGTAATAAAGATGCTTCTACAGTATTATACAGGACCTATAGTATTGTCTGTGGATTTTATGGGAACAAAGCCCATTTAAATTTTTGTTCATAATAGTATACGTGTAATCTTTAAATATTTTGAATATAATTCCTGCTTTCGGATTTCTATACCTTTCTTTTAGACTTTTAAGTATTGTAGATTTCTAAATGCCTAGATTTTTTAAATAAATTTTAAGAAACATAATGCCTTCTCATTAGACATTTCCATTAGATATTAGATCTGAGAATTAGGAAACAGTTTTTGAGTTGATAACTCAATCTTTGTTATCTTGCTTCTTAAAACTTATGCCCTCTGTGTCTGAGGTCATTGAGTAGTTTTCTAAATTGTAAAAGCCATGCACCAATTATTGTTTTTCTAAATTATAAATGTAGAAAATTATTAAATAAAATTAGGAAAAAAAGTAGTCTATTTTGTGCTGCCTGAATTAAATCCTCTTTGTTCTATCAATATGCACGTATTGCCATAAAATAAAACTAGTCAGTGTAACATATGCAAAGAGGCTAGAGACAAAGGAATTTGATTCAAGGGTTAATATCAAGGATATACTGCCTCTTAAGCTGTCTTGTCTTTTCTCTTCTGAAAAGTTTCAGGTTACCATATAGGCTTGTCATCCTGAACCCTGAACAACCACACGGGAAGAATGAGGTTTTGGGCAGAGTATTACTTCTTCAGTTATACTTGCAGGCCATCCAGCCATTAAGTAATATAAAGAATACGGTTAATTTCTCTAATTTATTCATATATAATCTGGTGTGTACAGGTAGTTCCCCAATTTACAATGTATTTGAGTTACAATGAACCACACTTACAACTGTCTTTTTTTAATAATTTGTATTTTTTTATATGCGTGTAAAAACTGCCCCCACACTAACAGTGTCTCACCTCCTCTAGCTTCACAGGGGGTAGGAGAATTAAGACTAACAGCCCAAGGCTGATTCCTATGAGGCAGAGGTCAGACATGCCTCCTCTCTCCGCCATCTTTACTAATTCTGACACCAACCATCCCTCACACAGCACTCTCTGCTTCTCTGCTGGGTTTGATAATTCATTGCAATCATCACACAGAACTCACAGACCATACTCATGATTATGGGTTTATTAAGGAAGTAACAGTTACAAATCAGGCTCATGAACACTCAAGATACAGTTCTTTCATCAGCACAGCCTCTTCCCAACCGTGTTCACAGGCACGCCTCTCCCTGCCCTAGGCCTCTCCCCACAGGCACTCAGCTTTCTCTCTCCGTGGGCCGGTAAGCCCACCATGCCATCTCCTGCTCTCTGTTGCCTGGTCTTTCCTTCCACTGCTTCTCACCATCTTCAGTATTATAGCTCTCTATGTTTCTCTCTTCCTCCCTCCCTCTCTCTCTCTCTTTTGCAGCAGATCTGCCCAATGCAATATGTTATTTAATTTCTTGACTGCTTCTTCCATGGGTGTTGATTGTGGATCCAAGTAATATGAAATCCTTGACAACTTCAATATTTTCTCCATTTATCATGATTTTGCTTATTGGTCCAGTTGTGAGAATTTTTGTTTTCTTTATGTTGAAGTGCAATCCAGACTGAAGGCTGTAGTCTTTGATCGTCATCAGTAAGTGTTTCAAGTCCTTTTCATTTTCAGTAAGCAAGTTTGTGTCATTCTTTAATGAGTCTTCCTCCAATCCTGATGCCTTGTTCTTCTTCATATAGACCAGCTTCTTGGATTATTTGCTCAGCGTACAGATTGAATAACTATGGTGAAAGTATACCACCCTGCACACATCTTTCCTGATTTTAAACCTCAAAGTATTCCCTTGTTCTGTTCAAACTACTGCCTTTGGTTTATGACCAGGTTCCACATGAGTACAATTAAGTGTTCTGGAATTCCCATTCTTCACAATGTTATCCATAATTAGTTATGATACTCACAGTTCTATTTGGACAAACAGAAAATAATAAAAACCCTCAAAGAATATTATTGATAAATTTAACTCAGAGCATACAAAGACTTTTAAGTTGTAAAGCATTGCAGAGAAACAATAAATTAATGAATAAAAAAATGAATAAATAATCAAGAAGCAGAGGCCATCCTAGGAAATTATTCAAAAAAACATCATGAATGAAGCATTAATATGTGCGAGACATATAAATTTCATACAAATTAATAGGAAATAATAAATTCCACAATAAATGAGAAGAAGTGTGAAGAGACTGTAAAAAAAAACAGATTGGTCAATTAACTTAGAAAAATTTAATAATTAAAAAAAAAACATCATATAATTTAATAAGGATTTTGCCTACCACATTTAGAAAGATTTATAAATATATCCTGGAATGTATGATAGTTTTCAAACATGAATTATGGTCAAGCATAAATTACAACTATTTTTTACAAATTATGTTTTTGTACAGTTTCAAATTTTTTTTGTGAACCATACAGTTTGACCTATAATTTACAATTTTAGAAATCTGCCTTAAGGATGAAGCCCTGGTGTGCAGCGATTAAAAGCTCTGCTGATAACCAAAAGGTCAGCAGTTCAAAACCACTAGCTGCTCCTTAGAAACCCTATGGGATGGTTCTACTCTGTCCTATAGGGTCGCTATTAGCTGGAATCGACTCGACAGCAATGGGTTTGGGTTTAAAGATATTACTACACCTGAAGAATAGTAAGTACTTGCAAATATGTTTCCTTCAGCATATATCATACTAATGAGGAGTTAATACTAAAAATCTCAGAAAAAGAAAAGAAAACACACCAACACACACACACAGAAAGGAAAATATCTAAACACTATTAGTAATTTTTTTTTTATGGTAGCAAGCTTATAGGTACTTTTCATTAATGGTTACTAATACAAATATTTTCTCTTCTTTTCTTCCTTTTAAAGATAAAACACTAAAAGTTCTAGCTGGGCACATGACCACCCAGTTAGGGAGTATATTAACCAACTTCATGTGCATTACAAAATGGTCATGTGAACAATTCAGGCCAACAGGATGTGACCAGAAATGATGTATGCAATGTTTTAATCATTCCTTTAAAAGGAAATTACTAGTCCTTCAAGCATGCTTTTTGATTTTTAATGGGCTAATTTATTTTTGTGATTGTGAGGCTAATACCCTAGGGAATGGTAAAGCAACAATACGGAAAACATACCTCTCACTCCAATTCACATGGTGTTCAGAATTTGGAGGAAAGTATAATACGATACTCTCCTGTTTAAGCCACTGCTATCTGATGCCTTTGAATTTTGGTGTTGATGAAGAATATTGAATGGACTGGACTGCCAGAAGAACGAACAATTATGTCTTGGAAGAAGTACAGCCAGAATGCTCCTTAGAAGCAAGTATAACAAAAGTACTTTGGACACGTTATCAGGAAAGACTAGTCCCTGGAGAAGGACATCATGCTTGGTAAAGTAGGTCAGGGAAAGAGAGGAAGACCCTCAACAAGATGGATGAACACAGTGGTTGCAACAATGGGCTCAAACATAGCAAATATTATGAGGATGTAACAGGATTCAGCAGTGTTTAGTTCTGTTGTATATAGGGTCACTATGAGACAGGACTGACTCAATGGCACCTAGCAACAACATCTGTTCTCGGTTTAAGAGCTTAGCCAAGATCTTAACTAATATAATACATTTCTTTATTTTCCAAATAAGAGACCATAAATATGTACAAGATAATACAAGTTGAAATTTTATTGTTAAAGGAGAAAAAAACAAAATCTAAAAACTGACAGCATTTAATCCTAAAAGCTGATAGTCTTAATGTTTAAATGTTTGAGGGCCTAAGACAACTTTGTAAGGCACATAACTCTAAAGTATTATTCTATGTGCAATGTTATGCATAAGATATTGACTTGAAATGAATGAGTGCCTCATCTATTTACACATAAGTGAATTTCATAGTATGTGAATTTATAATTACCATATTTCTCATTAGAATATAAGCTCCTTGGGAGAGGGGTCTAGGTCTATTTTGTTGATCAGTTTACCATCAACCAATAGCAAACTGTCTTGAAAATAGTAAGAGAGCCATATTACTTCTTTTTTTTTTTTTTTTCCTTTTTTTTAATTGTACCTCAGGTGAAGGCTTACAGAACAAATAGTTTCCCATGTAACAGTAGTGCACATGTTGTTTAATGACATTGGTTAACAACCTCACAAAATGTCAACCCTCTAAATTCTCAATCTTTTTTTTTTGGATGAAAATACACATAGCCAAAGATACACCATTTCAAAAATTTCTACATGCACAGTTCAGTGACATTGACTATGCTCTCCCAATTATGATGTTATTCTCACTTAAGATGAATGCTTACAGAACAAAATAGTTTCTCATTTAACAGTTACTACAAATGTTGCCCTAAGGCAATGGTTAACAATCTCACAACACATCAACAATATCCTTACCCAACCTTGGGTTCTCTATCACCACCTTCCTTGTCGCCTTCTGCCTTCTGGCCCTTGTCACTGGACTACTATAACTCGTTAGTCTCATTTGGTTTTACAGGGCTGTCCACTCCCAGGCTGAACGGTGAACCTTGGAGATAACGTCACCACTGAGCTAAAAGGGTGTCTGGGGGCCATACTCTCAGGGTTTCTCCAGTCTCCTTTAGGCCAGTAAATCTGGTCTTTTTTTGTGAGTTAGAATTATGTTCTACATCCTTCTCCAGATCTGTCCAGAACCCTCTGTTGTGATCCTGGTCAGAGGAGTCAGTGGTGATAGCCGGGCACCATCTAGATGTACTGGACTCAGTCCAGTGGAGGCCTTGGTAGCTGTGGACAATTAGTCCTTTGGACTAATCGTTTCCTTGTATCCTGTTCTCTTCATTCTCCCTTGCTCCCGAAGGGATGAAACCAGTGGAGTACATTTGATGGCTGCTCACAGGCTTTTAAGACCCCAGACACTACTCACCAAGGTACGATGTAGAGCATTGTCTTTATAAGCTGTGTCATGCCAATTGAGCTAGATGTTCCCCGAGATCATGGTCCCCACAGCCCTCCGCCCAGCAGTTCAGTCCCTCAGGGAGTTTGGATGTGTCTATGGGGCTTCAATGACCTTTCCTTGTACAAGTTGTGCTAGTTTCCCCTGTATTGTGTACTGTCTCACCCTTTACTAAAGATACCACTTATCTATTGCCTATTTAGTATCCCCCCCCCCACCCCTCCCATCCCTGGTAACCAACAAGGATTGTTACATTTTGCATATGAATTTTTTCATGGGTTTTTACAATAGAGGTCTCATACAATATTTGTCCTTTTGTGATTGACTTATTTCACTCAGCGTAAAGTCCTCCAGTTTCACCCATGTTATGAGATGGTTCACAGATTCATTGTTGTTCTGTCTCATTACATAGTACTCCATTGTGTGTATGTACCATAGTTTGTTTATCCGTTCATATATTGATAGGCATCTAGGTTGTATCCATCATTTTGCTATTGCGAACAATGCTGCCATGAACATAGGTGTGCATATGTCTTTTCAAGTGACAACTCTTATTTCTCTAGGATATATTCCTAGGAGTGGGATTGCTGGATCGAATGGTATGTCTATTTCTAGCTTTCTGAGGAAGCGCCATATCATTTTCCAAAATGGTTGCATCATTTCGCATTCCCACCAGCAGTGCATATGAGTTCCCATCTCCCCACCGTCCCTCCAACATTTGTTATTTCCAGTGTTTTTGATTCGTGCAAGTAATGCTGGGGTGAGATGGTATATCATTGTGGTTTTAATTTGCATTTCTCTAATGGCTAGTGATCGCGAGCATTTCCTCATGTGTCTGTTGGCCATTTGAATGTCTTCTTTGGTGAAGTGTCCATTTCATTTGCCCATTTTTTAATAGGATTATTTGTCTTTTTGTTGTAGAGGTGTTGGATTTTTTTGTAGATTATGGAGATTAGACCTTTGTCTGACTTGTACTGTCCAAAATTTTTTTCCCAATCTGTAGGTTCTCTTTTTACTCTTTTGGTGAAGTCTTTTGAAGAGCATAGGTGTTTGATTTTTAGAAGATCCCAGTTATCTAGCTTATCTATTGGGGTTGGTGCATTGATGGTTATGGTTTGTATCCTGTTAATGCCGTATATTAAGGCCTGAAGTGTTCGTCCTACTTTTTGTTCTATGAAATATATAGTTTTAGACTTTATATTCTTTGATATTCTTTGATCCATTTTGAAGTAGTTTTTGTATACGGCGTGAAGTATGGGTCCTGTTTCATTTTTTTGCAGATGGATATCCAGTTTTACCAGCACCATTCGTTAAAAAGACTGTCTTTTCCCCATTTGATGGACTTTGGGCCCTTGTCAAAGATCAGGTGACCGTAGGTGGATGGATTTACATCTGGGTTCTCAATTCTGTTCCATTGGTCAATGTATCTGTCGTTGTACGAGTACCAGGCTGTTTTGACTACCCTAGCTGTACAGTAGTTTCTGAGGTTAGTTAATGTGAATCCTCCAACTTTATTTTTCTTCTTCAGTAGTGCTTTACTTCTTCAGGGCTTCTTCCCTTTCCATATAAAGTTAATGATTAGTTTTTCCATCTCTTTGAAGAATGTTGTTGGTATTTGGATCGGGATTGCGTTGTATTTGTAAATTGCTTTGGGTAAAATTGTCATTTTCACAATGTTGAGTCTGCCTATCCATGAGCATGGTGTGTTTTTCCATTTATGTAGATCCCTTTGGGTTTCATGCAGATGTGTTTTGTAGTCTTCTTTGCACAGGACTTTTACATCTCTGGTCAGATTTATTCCTAAGTATTTTACCTTTTTAGGGGCTATTGAAAATGGTGTTGTTTTCCTGATTTCCTTTTCATCATTTCCCTTATTGGCGTATAGGAATCCAAGTGATTTTTGAATGTTTATCTTGTATCCTGCTACTCTGCTGAATCTTTCTATTAGTTCCAGTAGATTTCTCATGGAGTCTTTAGGGTTTTCTATGTATAGTATCATATCATCTGCAAAAAGGGACAGTTTAACTTCTTCATTACCAATTTGGGTGCCCTGTATTTCTTTTTATTGCTTTATTGCTCTAGCTAGAACTTCCACCACAATGTTAAATAGGAGTGGTGATAAAGGGCATCCTTGTCTTGTTCCTGTTTTCAAGGGGAATGTTTTCAAGGGGAATGATGTTGGCCGTTGGTTTTCCATAGATGCCCTTTATTATGTTGAGAAATTTCCCTTCTATACCTATTTGATTGAGAGTTTTTATCAGGAACTGTTGTTGGACTTTGTCAAATGCCTTTTCTGCATCAATTGAGATGATCATGTGATTCTTTTCTTTCCTTTCCTGTTATTTATGTGGTGGATTACATTGATTGATTTTCTAATGTTGAACCATCCTTGCATACCTGGTATGAGTCCTACTTGGTCATGGTGTATTATTTTTTTGATATGATGCTGAATTCTATTGGCTAGAATTTTGTTCAGAATTTTTGCATCTATATTCATGAGAGCTATTGATCTGTAATTTTCTTTTTTTGTGACATCTTTGCCTGGTTTTGGTATCAGCATTATACTGGCTTCATAGAATGAATTTGGAAGTGTTGCTTCCTCTTCTATGCTCTAAAATAGCTTGAGTAGTACTGGTAGAAGCTCTTCTGTAAATGTTTTGTAGAATTCTCCAGTGAAGCCATCTGGGCCAGGGCCTTTTTTAAGTTAGGAGGTTTTTTTTATTACCTTTTCAATCTCTTCTCTTGTTGTGGGTCTGTTCAGATTTTCAACATCACTTTGCTGTAGTTTCGGTAGGCCACGTGTTTCTAGAAATTTATCCATTTCCTCTAGGTTTTCAAGTTTGTTGGAGTACAGTTTTTCATAATATTCTGTTATAATCCTTTTTATTTCAGTTGGGTCTGTTGTAATGTCCCCCATTTCATTCCTTATTTGGGTTATTTGTGTCCTCTCCTGTTTTTCTTTTGTCAGTCTGTCCAGTGGTTTGTCGATTTTGTTGATTCTTTCAAAGAACCAGCTTTTGGTTTTGTTGATTCTTTCAATTGTTTTTCTGTTCTCTATTTCATTTATTTCTGCTCTGATCTTTACCATTTCATTTCTTGCAGTGGTTGTGGGCTTTTTTGCTGTTCTCTTTCTATTTGTTTGAGTTCTGTAGTTAATGTTTTGATTTTGTCCCTTTCTTCTTTTTTGATATGTGCATCTATTGCTATAAATTATCCTCTGAGGACTGCCTTTGCTGTTTCCCAAAGGTTTTGGTATGATGTGTTTTCAGTCTCATTTGATTCTAGGAATTTTTTGATTCCATCTCTGATTTCTTCTATTACCCACTGATGTGTAAGCAGGGTATTATTCAGTTTCCATGTAACTGAATTTTTTTTCCTTGTTCTTCCTATTGTAAATTTCTGCCTTGATGGCATTGTGGTCAGAGAAAATACTTTGAATTATCTCAGCATTTTGGAACGTGTTGAGGATTGCTCTGTGGCCTAAGTTGTGGTCTATTCTGGAGAACATTCCATGTGCTTTGGAAAAGAATGTGTACTTTGCAGCTGTTGGATGGAGTGTTCTATATATGTCTATGAGGTCAAGTCGTCTGATTGTGCCCTTTAGGTCTTCTGTATCTTTGCTGAGTTTCTTCTTAGTTGTTCTGTCCTTTACTGAGAGTGGTGTGTTGAAGTTTCCTACCATTAATGTGGAGCTGTCAATTTCTCTTTTTAGTGTTGTTAGAGTTTGTTTTATGTATTTTGGAGCCCTGTCATTGGGTGCGTAGATGTTTATATGGTTATGTCTTCATGATGGATCGTCCCCTTAATCATTATATAGTGTCCTTCTTTGTCTTTTATGGTAGATTTTGTTTTAAAGTCTATTTTATCTGAGATTAGAATTGCCACTCCTGCTCTTTTTTGGTAGTTGTCAGCTTGATATAATTTTTCCAACCTTTGACTTTTAATAAATTCACATCTTTGTTTCTAAGGTGTGTCTCTTGTAGACAGCATATTGATGGATCCTGTTTTCTTATCCATTCTGTCACTCTCTGTTGCTTTATGGGTACATTGAGTCCATTTACATTCAGTGTAATTATTGATAGATGTGAATTTGTTGCTGTCATTCTGTAGTGCTTTTTTGTTGTGGTGCTGACGTTTTCTTTGTTCTTCTTACTCTCTTGTGCTGAGTTACTTTTGTTTGTGAATTTCTTTTTCATTTGGTTTGTTTTTGTAGGTTTTGTTTTTGCTGAGACTTTATGTTTTTCCTCTTTTTTTTTTTATGAGTATGTTTGTTAACTTTCTTTGTGGTTACCATGAATGTTACCCTTATCTTTCTAAGTTTGAAGTAGTCTAGCATTACTTGGTATTGCCTTGCCTTCCGCTCCATTACAAGGTTCTATACCTATGCTGTTTTTTCCCTCTTTTAGTGTTTTGATGTTGTTATCATCTACTGATTAACTGCTCTGATTTCCTGTTGTATTTCTTTTGGTTTTGGATAGTCCTCGAGAGTTAATTTCCTAGTTTGGTATCTGTCTGCTACGATCCTGCGTCTTAGATTCTGCCTGTGAGCTGAAGCTGTTTTTCCTCAGATCGAAGAACCCTCTTTAACAATTCTTGTAAGTTGGCTTTGACTTTTACATATTCCCTTAATTTCTATTTACCTGGAAATGACCTAATTTCACCATCAAATTTGAACGAGAGTTTTGCAGGATATATTATTCTTGGCTGGCAATTTTTTTGTTTCAAGATTTTATATATGTCATCCCACTGTCTTCTTGCCTGCATGGTTTCTGCTGAATAATCTGAGCTTAGTTTTATTGTTTCTCCTCTGTATATGACTTCTTGTTTTTCATGAGCTGTTCTCAGGATTCTTTGTTTGTCTTTGGTTTGGGCGAGTGTGATTATGGTATGTCTTGGTGAATTTCTTTTGGGGTCTCTCCTATACGGGGTTCGTTGAGCTTCTCGGATGACCAGCTTTTCATCTTTCATGATATTGGGGAAGTTTTCTGTCAGCCGTTCTTCAGTGATCCTCTCTGTGTTTTCTGTTTTCTCCTCCTGTTCTGGAATTCCAATCACTCGTAAATTTTTGCTTTTGATTGTATCCCACATAACTCTCAGGGTCTCTTCATTTTTTTTTTTTTGTTCTTTTTTTCTGAGTTTTCCTCAAACAGAGTTGTATCCAAGTGTTTGTCTTCAATTCCACTGATCCTGTCTTCCACCGTTTCATATCTGCTTCTCAGCCCTTCTTTGACCCCATCCATTTCTGAAATCTTGTTGTTTATCTTTTGGATTTCTAATTGTTGTCTTTGTATAATTTCTAGTTGTGAATTTACTTTGGCATTTTGTTCCTGCATTAGTTTCCTGAATTCTTCCAATTTTTTTTCTGTATTTTCCATGATTTTGTCTATTTTTTCCTCATGTTTGTCAGTTTTTTACCTCAGCTCTTCTCTTGGAGAATTCTGAGTATTAGAGATTTGAATTCCTTATCAGGTAGTTCTAGTGCATTTTCTTCCAGGGGAGAGTCATCTGGTGTTTTATTTTGGATGCCTACTGGAACCATCCTGTCCTGTTTTGGTAAATGTTTTGGTATTGTCTGCTTTCTTCAGGGCATTCAGTAGTTATTTTTCTCATTTGTTGATTGTAGTTTTGTTTGTTTCATCCCTTTTTTGAAAAAAAATTTGACTATGTCTGATCAGGTGGACTGTGTGTTGTTGTTTGTTCGTCTGTGGGAACAATACTTTTTACCTCCTTCTCCAATTGGCAGGGTCAGTCACTCATATATGGTACGGCAGGGCAGGTCCAGCTGAAGAGGCGTTACTGGGATGGATTGTTTGTGGCACTTACTAAAGCCAGCAGGGCGGGTCGGTAATCAGTGCAGGGCAGGTTCCAGTAGGCCGTGACTGTGCTGCTTGGTGGTGTGATGTCAAGCACACAGTGCAGGTAGGTAGGATGCAGCGGGGAAATTGTTATGTATGGAACTAAGATGGATATCTGAGAGAGGAGAGAGGAACAGGAGCCAAAAACATACAAACAAACAAACAAAAAAGAATGCTAGGGGAGCTTGCCATTGGAGTGGATAGATTAGAGACTATGAAATGGAGAAAAACAGAAAGGGGAAGAGGAAGACAAGAAAAGAAAAGAATGAGTAAATATAAATCAGAAATGTTAACAAACCGCAAATTTCCCAGGGATCCCACTGGTGCAGCTATGAGGTCTGGGGAAGTCGCTCTCAGGTGTTGCAGTACAGCCTGGCTAGAAGGCATAGAGGTATACAATGCCAGTTATTCAGGGAACAGAAAGAGAAAGAAAATATAGAGAGATGAGAAAGTGAGCAATGAAGAATGACAAAAAAAGGAAAAAGAGGGAAAAGAAAACAAAATAAATTAAAAAAAAAAAAAACAAGAAAGGCCCCCCCAAAAATGGAAAAAATAAACCAATGAAAAAAGAAATGCCCTCAGGGATCCCTCTGAAAACAACCAAACAATTCAAAACAAACAAGCGAACAAAACCCTGGGATCCCACCAGCACAGCAGCCCAGACCAGGCAGCATCTCCACAGTCTAACGGAGCTCCACAGACCCTCAGGAAGAAGCAAAGATGGCGCATGGAGCCAGGTATTTGAGTGAAAGGAGGGGGAGGTGGTGAGAGGAAAGGAAGAAATCAAAAGAAGCAGAAAATAAAGCAACACTAGCAGCCAACAAATGGCACTCAGAGAGCCAGCTAGTGCAGGCTGGTGTTTCTCAGACAAGAGACTGTATCCACGGGAAGAAGAGGGGGCCAAGTGTGGGTGAAGAAGGGTAATGCATGGGAAAGCGTATATCACAAATTACCGGAGTTCTGCAGCCCCTCAGGAAGAAGCAAAGATGGCGCACGGAGCCAGGTATTTGAGGGAAAGGAGGGGGAGGTGGTGAAAGTTAAGGAAGAAATCCAAAGAAGCAGAAAAAAGCGACACCAGCAGCCAACAAATGGCACTCAGTAAGCCGGCCCATTTGGGTGTGTGGAATCCAAGAAGCCGCTGTTTCCCAGTCAAGAGATTGTGGCCGTGGGAAGCAGAGGAGGCTGAGTCGGGGTGAAGAAGGGTGGGGGTTGGGAAAGCTTTTATCGCAAATTACCTGTTGTTTTGTCTCCTGCTGTATACTCCTTGAGGCTGCTGTCTCGTACTCCCTGTTTGCTGGTCTCCGATAGGAGTCCAAGATGGCGGATCTGCACTGCATTAGCTGGGGGGACCTCTGCATGATTCTCTCCTCGCTCTCTGTTCTCTGTCAGTTTTCTCACTCCATTTGGTGCTTGGCTGAGTTCTTTATCTCTTCATTTGTTGTTTTAGGGTTTCAGGATTGTTGTATTCTCTGTTCAGCTTAGTTTTTCAGATCTTTGCTGTGGAGGGATGGCGTGGTGCTTCTGCCTAGAGTGCCATTTTGCCGGAACCTGCCATATTATTTCTTATACATCAAAACAAAATGTTGTTGAAAAAGTACGTATTTTTAATGAAACAATGGAGTAGGATGAATAATAAAAGAAAAAGGAGAATTGAGAAAAAAGTAACATGGTAGCCATGGTGAATGAACAAAAGACTCTCTAAAATTAGATATAACTAGTATAGTCTTAGGACCATTTTTGTTTTTTAACGAGAGAAACCCTGGATTTGTATCATCTTGGGGAAATAGTCTTAGATATATCCTACTTATGTAATTATAATCATATATTTGGTTTAACTTCTCAATCACAATCCCTAAGAAGAGATTTACAGTGGTTAAGGCTCAGAGTCTAGAGTTAGATTACCTGAGTTCAAATTTAAGTACAATTACTTGGGCAAGTATCTTATTCTGTGCAAGCCACACTTCCATCATATAAAATGACTATAGTAATATAACCTAACTTACCAGGTTAGATGAGGATTAAGAAGAATTTAGCACTGTAACTGGCACACAGATGAAGCTTATAAAGATTAGTTTTTATTACGTTAATGACAGTTTAGAGATGGGTATTAAGATTGAATGACAAAATAGAAAATTATATGTATTTGGGTTTCTCTCAATGGACTTCAAGGTTAGAAAGTTAATGCAGAGTAATTGAAAAGGACTAGATTGTAGTTCATAAATGTTCACTTATTCATTTATTCAGTAATTTAAAGTTGGAGAAGTACCTTGGAATAGAGATATAATGAAATGCATATTTTAAAATATCGAGCCATGTCAAACTACATTTCACATGTGTATTTAAGATTTATTGTGCAGTGACATTTTTATTGGCCCATTTAACTAATATTCTATAATGATGTTATGAGGCAAAGTGTTACCATAGAGTGTTTTCATAGGCAGTATTTTGACTCAATTCAGAATAATCATTTCATCTCTAGTGTCACTCAGCGTCTAGAGGCTTATTAATAACAAACTATTGATACACTTCATGTAACAGTTTTTCAGGTGTCATTGCACTCTCATATAGAATGCCTTACAGGAATCAGAATACACAGGCACAGATGATTAGTTTCAGAGCCTTCCTTTAATACTATTCTTTGGAAATGTATATAATGTGTTTTACTGGTGAGGTGTAGAGAGAGATAAAGTAGAATGTATGAATAAATCCAATTGGAATGAACTGTGTTCATTATGCACTGTCCTAAAATGAATAGTGTAAAGAAAATTAGGTATATAGAATATCAGTTTATGTTACTAAAAACCATAGATTTATATAAATATGCTCCTTTCCTTTTTTTGACTAAGCCTGACTTTGATATCTTCCGATATTAATTGCCCAACATTATTTTTCCCTGATTATAATTACCAAGTTTCTCATTAGAATATAAGCTTCTCAGGAGGAGGGTCTAGGTCTATTTTGTTAATCAGTTTACTATCAGCAGATAGCAAACTTCTTGCAAATAGTAAGAGAGTCATATTATTTCTTGCAAATCTAAATAAAATGTTGCTGGAAAAGTACTTATTTTTAATAAAACAATGGAGCAGGATGGAAAATAAAAGGAAAAGAAAAATCACAGATGATCTCATCTAAATATCTCAGTTTACAAATAAGAAAACTGAGGCCCAGAGGGCAGGTAGAATGTTCAAGATCACAGAACAAGTTTATAGTAGCAATTATACCGGGAGAGAGTATAGGTAATTTTCATTTTTTATTTATGCATTCAAACCAAAACAAACCCGTTGCCGTTGAGTCGATTCTGACTCATAGCGACCTACAGTACAGAGTACAACTGCCCCACAGTGTTTCCAAAGAGCTGCTGGTGGATTTGAACTGCTGACATTTTCGATAGCAGCAGACTAGATCTTAACCACTGTGCCTCCAGGGCATTAGTTATCCCAAAATTCATTCTCTCCTTCCTTTTGAAGTCCTGGTGGTGCAGTGGTTAAGAGCTAAGGCTGCTGAGCTGTGGCTGCTAACCAAAAGGTCGGCAGTAGGAATTCACCAGCCACTCTTTGGAAACCCTACTGGGGCAATTCTACTCTGTCCTATAAGGTCTCTATGAGTCAGAATTGACTCGATTGCAACAGTTTTTTTTTTTTAATTGCTTTTAGTAACAGAACAGTACACATTAATGTTTCAATTCACTTGTCTCTTTAGTGATAAAGATGTGTTCCTTTAGTGATAATGAATTGTCAGTAAAATGAATTAGAATAAGGTAAAGTGTAACTTTTTTTCTCACCACACATGCTACTGTTAACATGCAAAGGTAATATTTTAAAAATTACTACATTGTGTATTGATACAATTTTCACAAATTCCAGTTTCATTCAGCTGTGGAAATTTAGGCTCAGAAAATGTCATGCCCAAAATCCAAAGTTTTTTAATGCAGAGACTCAAGCCTATGATTTTTCTAATTCAAGTGTGAATTCACTACTAAATAACTGGATAACTGTGCATATGTTACATTAGCATGGCTTCAGAATGATTAATAGTAGGTAAATGTAGTGAACACTCTTGACTCATTTTCTTTTCTTCTTCCCGCCTTCTTTTAGTAACAGCCATACTTCCAAATGATTAAATCTCACAGTCCCTCATGCAGTTTTGTATGGTCATATGACTGTGTTTGCACAAATTCAGTAGGAATAGAAGTGATATGTGCAGGTTTTGAGTCATCTCATTGCGTTGGACTCTCTTTCCCTTGACACAACCTAGAAGTGACTCTGCTTGGACCATACAGCCAGGACTACACCCTGGGGATAGCAGAACTGTAAGAAGGAAAGTACCTAGTTTCCTAAATTTCATCCTAGAACTGAGTCAACATAGCCTTGGAGGTATGTAAAAGATAAATGTCTACCGTATTTCAGCCACTGAATTCTGGGTCTTCTTGTTAAAATCTGGTCTATATGCTAACTAATATAGTAAGCAAGGAACCAGAAAGCCCAAAGGGATCTAACTCAAGCAATAGATTGGATTTGGACCCTGGAAGTCCAGAGAATTAGGTGGCAAATAAGGAATTGAGAGGGAAATGAATGGAAGATGTCGTGAAAGCTGGAGATTAACTGCTTGTGGACACAGATAACCTATCTTTGGGTATAGTTAAGAACAGGAAATAGAGAATCTCAGAAGATTTACTCCTTTTCAGGTTATCAAGAGAAATTAGGATGAAAATACGTTAAAACTTAATTAAAAAAAAAAAAAAGTTGACTTCTTAGATAGCCAGGGAGATAATCAGCTGGATAAGAAGCATGACTAAATGAACAAAGTTCAGTGAGCAGAACTGATGTGCATCTAAATATAAAGAATCTTTCACAAATCCACCATTCAAGAACTTGTACATTCTAAGAGGTTTTCAAAAAGTTGATTTTGTAGTAGGGACCCATCTTGCCTGAATTACCTAATATTTGTGAACCTCAGTTTTATCACCTGAAAGAAGGGTTTTTTTCTTGTTTTTTTTTTTTTTTTTTATGAAATAATAAAATCATGTATGGAAAGAAAATGGCACGTAAAAGACTTATTATTCTTGATAATATCATTGTTACAGAAAATGAGCAACTAATTCTCTGTAGGATCTGACATTATCAAAGTGGAATGTAATAGTTAACTATGCTTTGAAAGATAAAAATATTTTTCAGGCAAAGAGCAAGACGGGGCTTTCCAAATAGAAGAAAAAATATATTTATAGGCAAAGAGTCAAAAAGAACACCATAAGTAAAGTAAATTATTAGAGGTTTACTAAACCCAGAGCACAGGTTACAAAACAGGAATGTAGGTAGGGCTAAATTGTGAAAAGTTTTGATTACCAAGTTAGGGGTATTAGATACAATCTTACAAGGTTATAAGTAGTTTTTTCTTTTTTTTTTTTGAACCAGAGAGTGATATGAACAGATATGCTTTATACAAAGTAAGAGAGGCCAGCTATAAGGAAACTAGACAAAAGGCTGTTGCAAATGATTAGACAAGAGACAATAGAATGTCTGAGCAAAATCAGTAGAAGCAGGTGTCAGTTATAGAAACGGTTGAATTGAAGAGATAATCCTGAAATAGAATCAATATCTTTTGGTAAACAATTGAATGTGTGCTCCTAGATTTGTAGGTTAGGAAACTGAGGGATCCCATTAACTAAAATTTAAAAAACTGGAGAAGGAATAGGTTTGGGTAAAGAAATGAATTCAGGAAGTTTTATAATAACAAGGTGTTGCCAAGTGTGTTCAGGTTATCTCAGAGAAATTAGGGTGAAAATAAGTTAAAACTTAATAAAAAAAAAAAAATACTGACTTCTTAGATAGCCAGGGAGATAATCAGCTGGATAAGAAGCCGGCTATGCCTTGGGTATATAGCCTTAAAATAAAACGCTGCATTTGTTAAGTTACATTGACTCTTGTATTTTTGCTATACCAGTTTGCCATGTATATTTTTGTACCTGCTCATAAGGATTGCATATGGAACAGCTGCTCAGTTCCAAGAGAGCATTTGAATTTTAGCATGAAGGAGCTTACTGTGTGAGAAAAGAGTAGCTTGATCAGTGAGGTACATGCTAGGAATAGAACTAGGAACAGGTTGGACATGGATCCTGCCTTGATGGAACTGAGAATTTTGGAGGGAGGGGAAATAAAGGAAATTTTCTGTTAAGGTATCATCATGATCACTGGCCAGGAAACGCTAAAGGTGAAGCCTGGCTAAGTACAGTTGTTGTTGTTAGGTGACATCCAGTCGGTTCTGACTCATAGCGACCCCATGTACAAAAAAAACGAAATACTGCCTAGTCCTGCGCCATCCTCGTAATCATTGTTATGCTTGAGCCCATTGTGCAACCACTGTGTCAATCTATCTTGTTGAGGGTCGTCTTCTTTTTTGCTGACCCTCTACTTTACCAAGCATGGTATCCTTCTCCAGGAACTGATCCCTCCTAATAACATGTCCAAAGTATGTGAGAGGTAGTCCCGCCATACTTGCTTCCAAGGAACATTCCGGTTGTACTTCTTCCAAGACAGATTTGTTCATTCTTTTGGCGGTCCATGTTATATTCAATATTCTTCACCAGCACCACCACTTGAAGGCATAAATTCTTCTTTGGGCTTCCTTATTCATCTTCCAGCTTTCACATGCATATGAAGCAATTGAAAACAACATGGCTTGGGTCAGGTGCACCTTAGTCTTCAAGGTGATGTCTTTGCTTTTCAACACAGTAAAGAGGTCTTTTGAAGCAGATCTCCCAGTGAAATGCATCTTTTGATTTCTTTACTGCTGCTTCCACAGGTGTTGACTGTGGATCCAAGTAAAATGAAATTCTTGACAACTTCAATCTTTTCTCCGTTTATCATGATGCTACTTACTGGTCCACTTGTGAGGATTTTTGTTTCCTTATGTTGAGGTGTAATCCATACTGAAAGCTGTGGTCTTTGATCTTCATCAGTAAGTGCTTCAAGTCCTCTTCACTTTCAGCAAGTGAGGTTGTGTCATCTGCATAACGCAGGTTGTTAATGAGTCTTCCTCCAAACCCGATGCCCCATTCTTCTTCTTATAATCCAACGTCTTAGATTATTTGCTCAGCATACAGACTGAATAAGTATGGTGAAAGGATGCAACCCTGATGCATACCTGTCCTGACTTTAAACCACACAGTATCCACTTGTTCTGTTCAAACAACTGCCTCCTGATCTATGTACAGGTTCCTCATAAGCACAATTAAGTGTTCTGGAATTCCCATTCTTTGCAATGTTATCCATAATTTGTTATGATCCACACAGTCGAATGCCTTTGCATAGTCAATGAAACACAGGGAAACATCTTTCTGGTATCTCTGCTTTCAGCCAGGATCCATCTGACATCAGCAATGCTATCCCTGGTTCCACATCCTCTTCTGAATCCAGCCTGAATTTCTGGCAGTTCCCTGCCGATATACTGCTGCAGCTGCTTTTGAATTATCTTCAGCAAAATTTTACTTGCATGTGATATTAATGACATTGTTCAATAATTGCTGAGTTTGGTTGGATAACCTTTCTTTGGAATAGGCACAAATATGGATCACTTCTAGTCAGTTGGCTAGGTAGCTGTCTTCCAAATTTCTTGACATAGAAGAGTTCATCATCTATTTGTTGAAACATCTCAGCTGGTATTCTGTCAATTCCTGGAGACTTGTGTTTTGCCAATGCCTTCAGTGCAGTTTAGACCTCTTCCTTCAGTACAATCAGTTACTGATCATATACTACCTCCTGAAATGGTTGAATATCGACCAATTCTTTTTGGTATAATGACTCTGTGTATTCCTTCCATGTTCTTTTGATGCTTCCTGTGTCATTTAATATTTTCCCCATAAAATCCTTCAGTATTGCAGCTGGAGGCTTGAATTTTTTCTTCAGTACTTTCAGCTTGAAAAATGCCGAACATGTTCCTCCCTTTTGGTTTTCTATCTCCAGGTCTTTGCACATGTCATTATAATACTTTACTTGTCTTCTCAAGCTGCTCTTTGAAATCTTCTGTTCAGCTCTTTTACTTCATCATCTCTTCCTTTTGCTTTAGCTACTTGACGTTCAAGAGCAAGTTTCAGAGTCCCTTCTGACCTCCATTTTGATCTTTTCTTTCTTTCCTGTCTTTTTAATGGCCTCTTGCTTTCTTCATGTATGAAGTCCTTGATGTCATTCCACAACTCATTTGGTCTTTGATCATTAGTGTTCAACATGTCAAATCTACTCTTATGATGGTCTCTATAAATTCAGGTGGGATATACTCAAGGTCCTACTTTGGCTCTCATGGACTTGTTCTAATTTTCTTCAGCTTCAACTTGAACTTGTATATGAGCAATTGATGGTCTGTTCCGCAGTCATCCCCTGGCCTTGTTCTGACTGATATTGAGCTTTTCCATTGTCTCTTTCCACAGATGTAGTTGATTTGATTCCTGTATATTCCATCTGGCAAAGTCCGTGTGTATAGTCACCATTTATGTTGTTGAAAAAAGGTATTTGCAAAGAAGAAGTCGTTGGTTTTGCAAAATTCTGTCATGCAATCTCCAGCATCATTTCTATCACCAAGGCCAGATTTTCCAACTACCAATCCTTCTTCTTTGTTTCCAACTTTTGCATTCCAATCACCAGTAATTATCAGTGCCTCCTGACTGCATGTTGGACCAATTTCAGACTGCAGACGTTGGTAAAAATCTTCAGTTTCTTCATCTTTGGCCTTAGTGGTTGGTGTGTAAATTTGAATAATAGTCATATTAACTGGTCTTCCTTATAGAAATATGAATATTATCCTATCACTGGCGGCATTGTACTTCAGGATAGATCTTGAAATGTTCATTTTGATGATGAATGGAACGCCATTCCTCTTCAAGTTGTCATTCCCAGCATAGTAGACCATATGATTGATTGTTCGATCCAAAATTGCCAATACCAGTCCATTTAAGCTCACTAATGCCTAGGATATTGATGTTCATGACTTCCATTTCATTTTTGACAATTTCCAATTTTCTTAGCTTCACACTTTATACATTCCATATTCCGATTATTAATGGATGTTTGCAGTTGTTTCTTCTCATTTTGAGTTGTGACACATCAGCAAATGAAGATCCTGAAAGCTTGACTGCAGCCACATCATTAAGGTCGAGCAGGCAGCTCTTCCCTAGTTGTATTTTGAGTGCCTTCCAACCTGAGGAGCTCATCTTCTGGCACTATATCAGACAATGTTCTGCTGCTATTCATAAGGTTTTCACTGGCTAATTCTTTTCAGAAATAGACTGCCAAGTTCTTCTTCCTAGTCTGTGTTAGTCTAGAAGCTCTGCTGAAACCTGTCCGCTATGGATGAACTGCTGCTATTAATATACCGGTAACATAGCTTCCAGCATCACAGCAACACTCAAGCCTCAACAGTACGACAAACTGACAGATGCATGGGAGGACTAAACGCTAGTCCTATATATATATATATATATATATATATATATATGTATGTATTAGTAAAACTCCTTACCAATGGGAAATCATCTCTTTAGAACATTGTGTGTTTCAGACAAATTCGCCATTATGTTTTATTTAGGAAAATTTCAAATTATAAAATGAAAAGTTTCAAACAAGATGGCCTGCACTTCAAATCTCACATTTTCCGTTTGCAACAACACAAAATCACATAAGAAACAAAAGCTGCTGACATTTTGAAAAAATTGTTTCCAAAATATATCCTAAAATGCCCCTTCTTATTGCACTTTTCGCAAACGGAAATGGAGAAAGCATCTTCCAGTACAAGCTACTGTATGAAGAAGAGAGGGAGGAAAAAAAAAAAAATCACTCCTCCAATTTAGGAAGCTTGGTTGAGAAGAAAGAGAGGAGACAGAGAAAAATAAATAAATAAAGATTGGCCATTAGGGAGACCATTTCATTTGATGATTATGCATTCTCAATCCCCAGGGACCTTATCCTGAGAATTCCTGAACCCATTCAGCCTAACACCAGATTGTTGTTGTTATGTGCTGTCGAGTCAGTTCCAACTCATAGCAACCCTACAGGACAGAGTAGAGCTGCCCCATAGGGTTTCCAAGGAGTGGCTGGTGGATTCAAACTGCTGACCTTTTGGTTAGCAGCCAAGCTCTTAAGCACTGTGCCACCAAATTAGCATCCTGTATAAAATTGCAAGATAAATATAACAAAAATAAATAGAAACTAAAAATTATTTTAAAAAATTAATTAATAAAAAATGTTTGTCTATAGGAGGAAGGAGAGAACAAAGTGAAAGGCAAAAATGACAGGTAGTCTTCTCTCAATACACCTGGTTACATAGTTTGGCTTTGAAAGTATATAATTGTTTTACATATTGCAAAAAGATATTTAAATTGAAAGAGGCAAGCCTACTAAAATTGAAAAAAAAGTATAAATAAATAAATCCAAAACCAAAGTGGTGACATAACCATATTAAAAAATGAATTACTTTAAGTGACATAGAAAAACTTAAAAAGTTCAAATAAATATTGAATATACTTGAATAGCCAAATTGTTGGCATAATAATATTACTAGTTTAAAACTAATTTATTTGTAGAATGATGTAAATAAGTTATTATGCTAATATTGTTATAAACCAAATTTTGTAGTATAAAAGAAACAAGCTTACTACAAGCAAATTTAAATCATGAAAGGTGTTCAGTGGTAGAATTCTCATCTTCCATGAGGGAGACCCTAGCTCTGGTCTACGCACCTCCTATGCAGTCACCACCCATCCATCAGAGGAGGCTTCTGGGTTGCTATGGTACTGAACAGGTTTCAGCAGAGCTTCCAGCCTAAGACATACAAAGAAGAAAGGCCTGGTGATCTACTTCCAAAAAAACAGCCAATGAGAACTATAAGGATCACAAAGGTACCATCCAGTTGTGCATGGAGTTGCGAATCAGGGGACAACTCGATGGCAGTTAACAACAACAACAAAACATTGCATTTAATTTGGAAGTATCATTATAGACACATAATTTTTTCTTTTCAAAACTATCTTTTCTATGTGAATAAAACAGAATGCACCTTCAAATATATCCATGTCATAAAGTCAAGAAAGTATGGAACTGATCCAGATGTTTTGAGAATCAAGAGACATAACAAGAAAAGCATTCATCTAAATCTAGAGTATCTTTTTCACAATATGAATCAATAAAATATTCAAAAACAAAGTTTCTTGCTGAGTTTATGGATTATACGTATGCTTAAAGCATTCTACAACCACAGGCAATCCCCAGGTTACTAATAATGTCTGACTTATGGACTATCCGTACTTGCCCTTTAGTGTTATCTAACTTTGTCCTCACTTTGAAACAATCAAAGCAACCCTTGTTATTGTTGTTGTAAGGTGCTGTCAAGTCGATTCCGACTCGTAGTGACCCTTTGTGCAATAGAACAAAACACCGTCCGGTCCTGCGCCATCCTCACAATCGTTGCTATGCTTGAGCTTATTTGTTGTTCAGGTTTTGTATGCCTATGAAACAATCAAAAATACCATGGCTTGGGTCAGGTGCACCTTAGTCCTCAAAGTGGCATGTTTGCTTTTTAACACTTTTAAAGAGGTCTTTTGTAGCAGATTTGCCCAATGCAACATGTCATTTGATTTCTTGACTGCTGCTTCAGTGGGTGTTGATTATGGATCCAAGTAAAATGAAATCCTTAACAACTTCAATCTTTTCTCCATTTATCATAATGTTACTTATGGGTCCACTTGTGAGGAATTTTGCTTTCTCTATGTTGAGGTGTAATCCTGTGGTGTTTGATCTTCATCAGTAAATACTTCAAGTCCTCTTCGCTTTCCTCAAGCAAGGTTGCTACTTGTAATAAATTCTTTATTACAATAACCTTCACTTGCTGTACACACAGCTTTTAAATCATTGAAAAGGCTTCGAGCCTTTTCTTGCACTGAAATAAGACTAAATAAGAACTGTATGCACCTGTTCAGACTTCCCTACAAATTCAACTTAAAGACACAGGAAAACATCTTGATTGTAACCCAGGGACTGTTTGTACCTTAAAGGTTGGATCTTTTAATATTCGTAGATAAGTTTTATTCAATAACATTTGCAAGGGTGGATGAGCAAATGATAATCCATAACAGAGGAAAAAATGGAGTTAATTAAAATACATTTTCAGTTGCTTTTTAGAGTTTCTGGTTAGTTTTCTTATTGCTTTTTTTTTTTAAGAATTAAATTATGTCAATCTCTCTGTTTTCCTGGAAATAAGAAAACTAGGTGTGAAGAAACATTATCTATCTATACTGTGTCATTTTGTAGTTTATTGTATTACACAGAACACCAGGAACATACTGTTACATTAATTTATCTTTGTTTAAAAAGAAACTGTGGTCTTTACTCTGAAAACATTCTTTAAGAAAAAATAAATAAATAAGATAGCAGGTACAGAAATCAAGTGGTTAAAGAAATGATGTATTTCTATCAGTGCTGCTTATATAATAATTGAATGCCTCTGAAGTACACAGTGATAATATTTATGTTCAGCTGGAAGGTTGTAAATATCAAAGTTCCATGCCAATTCAAAGATTCTTGACAAGCTCTTATTTATTTATTTTTTAATATACTAGCAAAAAACATTTAACACAACTCAGGGTGATTTTCGGTATGTCCCTCACACACTCTTAGTACTTCATGTGAACTACAGGCATCTGGGAAGCAATCATTTTGCTTTCACTTTCTTCCCAATTCACTTTGTTTAAAATGACCTGACACAATATAAATTTACTTTGTTTCATTTACAAGTATGAAAATTCCTTGTTTTATGAAATAGTTTTATGTCTCCCATTATATCTTTGAAAACTGACAAAAATAATGCATATTACAGTAGGTGTTAATCTCATATTCCTCTAGACTTTTAGTCAGGTAAACATATAAATCTGCATATTATAATTACTACACATCTATAAAGGTTAATGTAGACAATTTTTCAATGTATCATCTGCTAGATTTCAAAAGAAAAGCAATGATAATTTTGTTCTGTCTCATGCACTTTTTCCAAAAACCTTGTACCAGAATATTTCCAGACTCTGCCTGCCTGAAATCCAGCAGCTTCAAGTTATACTGATGCACATTAATGTTGTTGTTGTTGTTAGGTGCCGTCAAGTCGATTCTGACTCATAGTTACCCTAACGTACAGCAGAATGAAACTCTGCCCGGTCCTGCACCATCCTCCCAATTGTTGTTATGCTTGAGCCCATTGTTGCAGCCACTGTATCAATTCATCTCGTTGAGGGTCCTCCTCTTTTGCTGACCCTCTACTTCACCAAGCATGATGTCCTTCTCCAGGGACTGATACCTCCTGATAATATGTCCAAAGTATGTGAGATGTTGTCTTGCCATCCTTGCCTATAAGGAGCATTCTGGTTGTACTTCTTCCAAGACAAATTTGTTCATTGTTCTGGCAGTCCATGGTATATTCAATATTCTTCACCAACACCACAATTCAAAGACATTAATTCTTCTTCGGTCTTCTTTATTCATCATCCAGCTTTCGCATGCATGTGTGGCGATCGACAACAGCATGGCTTGAGTCAGTTGCACCTTAGTCCTTAAAGTGACATCTTTGCTTTTCAACACTTGAAGAGGTCTTCTGTAACAGATTTGCCCAGTGCAATGAGTCTTTTGATTTCTTGACTGCTGCTTCCATGGTTGTTGTTGCACATTAATATATACACATATATTTCTGTAGAACAAAATTCTAACTCACACACAAAAAAAAAATTGCCAGACTTACTGGTCCGGAGACTGGAGAAACCTCAAGAGTCTGGCCCCCAGACACCCTTTTTAACTCAGTGCTGATCTCACTCCTGAGGTTCACCCTTCAGCCAAAGATTAGACAAGCCCATAAAACAAAACAAGACTAAACGGGCACACGAGCTCAGAGGCAAGGATAAGAAGGCAGGAAGGGACAGAAAAGCTGGTAATAAGGAAGTCAAGGCCAAGAAGTAGAGAGTGTTGACATGCCGTAGGGTTGGCAACCAGTGTCACAAAACAATATGTATATTAATTGTTTAATGAGAAACTAATTTGCTCTGTAAACCTTCATCTAAAGTACAATAAAATATATATCCATAAATGCATCAATTTTATATAACTAAACAGGTTATTCTTAAATATTATTAAACAAGATTTCATTTAGTCTATGTATGATGTTATGGGGATTTATATTCTATCTCCCTCAATATCATCTTCCATTAATGTAGTATGTTGCGATATTACCTACAGTTTCATTTATTTTTCAAAAAAGGTTTATAAAAATTCTTGGAGGATTTAATTTAAATAAAAATTTATTAAACTATTTTAAAAATATTTAACTCTTTAGGGTAATATTTATATTTATTATTATGAAAGTGGTATAAAGTGTAGTGCTGTTTTCAATCTATTAAAGCAGTTTTCTTTACAATTAAATTATTTTAAAGTCTTCATTGCTATTCTTAATTTTTAAAAAAATTTATTATTTATTATTCTTTAAGTTGATAATCATTTCTGTAAATACTAATGCCATATTCTGAAATTCCTCTTAACTATGTTGCTATCTTTGAATATTCATTAATTTTTGTGTCGGAGCTTTGGGGGTAGATATACTTCCGTATGACATTTGTTACATTAAAAAAAAAGGACCCATAAATCATAATATATTTGATATTTTTCTTTCAGTTAAAAGAAACTTCTATGAAACGATTAAAATAACATAAAAGTGAGTGTGAAGATACAGTTTTTAGTACTATGCCAGAAATTAATTTTGATATCCCAAAAGTAGCAATTTTTTAGTTCATTTCCTCCAGTAAAAAATGAGGCTTTATTAGATGATTTCTAAGTCTTTTGGCATGTCAAAACTCTAAGAAATTATAATATTGTTGATATGATTGACTCGTTATGCTGAGGAAATATTCTAGCATGATATTCTAAAATGATATTGTCATTGTTGCTGTCAGGGGTCATCAAGTCAATTCCAACTCATAGCGACCCTATGCACAACAAAGTGAAACACTTGCTCAGTCATATGCCACCCTCACAATCGTTGTTATGCTTGAGCCCATTGTTGCAGCCACTGTGTCAATCCATCTCAACAAGGGTCTTCTTTGTTCTCCCTGACCCTCTACTTTGCCAGTCATGATGTCCTTCTTCAGGGATTGATGCCTCCTGATAACATGTCCAAAGTATATGAGATGTAGTCTCACCATCCTCACTTCTAAGGAGCATTCTGGCTGTATTTCTTCCAAGACAAATTTGTGCCTTCTTCTGGCAGTCCATGGTATATTCAATATTCTTTGCCAAAACCATAATTCAAAGACATCAATTCTTCTTTGGGCTTCCTTATTCATTGTCCAGCTTTCGCATGCATATAAGGCAATTGAAAACATCATGGCTTGGGTCAGGCACTCCTTAGTCTTCCGGTGACATCTTTGCTTTTTAACACTTTAAAGAGATCTTTTGCAGCAGGTTTCCCAAATGCAATGTGTCATTTCTTGCCTACTGCTACCATGGGTGTTGATTGTGGATCCAAGTAAAATGAAACCCTTGACAATATCAATCTTTTCTCCGTTTATCATGATGTTGCTTATTGGTCCAGTTGTGAGAATTTTTGTTTTCTTTATGTTGAGGTGTAATCCAGACTGAAGCCTGTAGTCTTTGATCTTCGTCAGTAAGTGCTTCACGTTGTCTTCACTTTCAGCAAGCAAGGTTGTGTCATCTGCATAAGGCAGGTTGTTAATGAGCCTTCCTCCAATCCTGATGCCTTGTTCTTCTTCATATAGTCCAACTTCTCAGATTATTTGCCCAGCATAGACATTGAATAGATATGGTGAAAGGATACAACACTAACACACACCTTTCCTGACTTTAAACCAAGCAGTATCCCCTTGTTCTGTTCGAACATCTACCTCTTGATATATATGTAGGTTCCTCATGAGCACAATTAAGTGTTCTGGAAATCTCATTCTTCGAAATGTTATCCATATTTTGTTATGATTCACACAGTCAAATGCCTTTGCATAGTCAGGAAAACATCTTTCTGGTATTCTCTGCTTTCAGCCAGGATCCATCTGACATTAGCAATGATAGCCTTCGTTTCACATCCTCTTCTGAATCTGGCTTGAATTTCTGGCAGCTCCCTGTCGATGTACTGCTGCAGCTGCTTTTGAATGATCTTCAGCAAAATTTTACTTGTGTGTGATAATAATGACATTGTTTGATAATTTCTGCATTTGGTTAGATCATCTTTCTTGGGAATAGGCATAAATATGGATCTCCTCCAGTTGTTTGGCCAGGTAGCTGTCTTCCAAATTTCTTGGCATAGAAATGATATTAGACATCAATAATTTATTTGCCTACTGTTCAGGGTTTTGTTCTAATTTAGTTACCCTACAAAGGGCTTGAAACAAATGCTTTTGGTTTTTGACTCAAGTAACAAAAAGTGTTTTTTCTTTGTTATTGTTGTTATTTCTCTTTAGAAAACAGAATATTTTCATCTCTTGTCTTTTCTTGTCTGAAAATAGTATTTGAGAAGGTGACTTTGAGCCAACCAAAAAAACCAAACCCACTGCCGTTGAGTCAGTTCTGACTCATTGTGACCTATAGGACAGAGTATTATTGCCCCATAGGGTTTCCAAGGCTGTAAATATTTATGGAATCAGACTGCCACATCTTTCTCCTGCAGAGCTGCTGGTGGGTTCAAGCTGCCTACCTTTTCTTTAGCAGCCAAGCACTTAACCACTGTCCCACAAGGCCTCCTTCGGTTGAGCCAAGCCTGTATGTTTTACTGATCATTAAGAAAATATTAATGCAGAAGAATACAGTTGAGAAATCTATAATAATATTTTCTTTGTAGTATTAAAATTATTTATGTGTATACTTTATCCACCCTATTAAAAAGCATGTCTGATTCATGACTCAAGCTATACTAAAAATCATTAATATATATTTTTAAAACTAATCAATTTTATGTAGCCAAATAGGCTTATTGTCTTTTTTTCCAGCTTTGTACTTTTATTAACCACAATTTCTAGGCATTATTACTCTTTTTTTCTTGTGGTAAATGTGTATTTAACAATTTGTTTGCCTTTTCAATACTTGTCACATATAGAAATCAGTGAAACTAGTTATGCTTATCATCTTCAACCATGACCATTAACCATTTCCAAATTTTTCCATTACCCTTATAGACTTATTATTAAATATTGCTGAAGAAAATTTGATTTGAACTCCACAGAACTTATGGAAGACACTAAATGCATGCTTAATAAATGATATGATTAATTTTGTATCGTTCGATTCTCTTGTCTTGGAAGTTTTAAAAGCAAAACAATGGACTTTCTCACTTATCTTCAAACTTTCCCTCTCTCTCTTTTTCTTCTCTTCATGTGCAATTATTTCTGAGCTGGAAAAGCAAAACAAAACAAATAAGATACCACCGCTCCCACTGTCACTCTCCGTTCTAGCTCCTGCTCAGTCTTTCCTCTAACCAGGATTGCTGATCTTACCAAGGCTCAGGACATGGAGAGCCAAGCCAAGTTATAGTCAAAGTCCCCATGTCCTTCATGAGTCACATCGATCCTAAAGGACTAAAACCAGACTAGGGCATCAAAGGTGGAAGATAAGAGGTCAGGCACTCCTGCCATCTCTCTGCTTTTTATTTATTCTACCTCTATCTCAAAGACTTGCATTTTAAACTTATCTTTATCATCTTTTTTGGAGAGGATAGTAAAAATTGAAGAAAATAATGTCTGACAATAGAACTCAGTGGTTCTCTTCTCTGGTTTCACATTGCAATCACTTGGGTAATTTAAAAACTACCATTTCCTAGGTCCCACACACAGAAAAATATGATAAAACTGGTCTGGGGTGGAACATTGGTATTCTAAAAGATGGCCATCTTTACAAACACTAACTTGAAAGCTGTCTGGAACAGCTGCTCAAAAAATGGCAAAATAATCTGAGAAGGACAACTTAAAAGAACCATATCTAACACACATTACCATTGTTCTTGCCTTATTAAACGAACTATGTATGGGCATGATTTTATATTTTCTTTGTGACTCTTTGTAAAGATTTTGCATTTATCTACATGATGTTGAAGGTGACAAATTTAAATAACAATAACACCCTGAACTACTTCAATAAAAATGTAGATGCTTGTGAGATGGTACATATTGTTATATAAGTACTGTTTCATATAATGTTTTGTCCAATGAGAACCCAGTTTCAACTCAGATGCAATTCATTCATCAAAGGGGATTTAACAGATTCTTCTTCATCATTGCTTTATGGCTAAGAAAGTGGAATGTAAGACATTAGAGAAGACATTGTTCCAAAGTTGGAAAGAAGCATTAAATTGCATCTAGCAAATACACAAAGGGGGCCTTCCCTTTCTTCTATTTTTTAGTACATATTTTAAGAAAAGTGCATATAGCTACATAGGTTCACCTTAGTCCCCCTATTCCTAATTTTAACATAAGAACTGTTCTTCAGCTGAAGATTTTCCATTCCTTGGGAGTTTTCAAGATCATGTTGTTGTTGCTGTGTGCTGTCTAATCAATTTTGGCTCATAATGACCCTATAGGACAGAGTAGAACTGCCCCATAAGGTTTCCAAAGTTGTAATCTTTATGGGAGCAGATTGCCACATCTTTCTCCCATGGAGTGGCTGGCGGATTCAAATCAACAACCTTTCAGTTAGCAGCCGAGTGCTTAACCATTTCATAACTAGGCTTCTTTTCATGATCATATGTCTCATAATAGTAGATTGACTACGTAATTTTAATACATAATCTAAAGAAGGAATTTATGTTTTTTCAAAGCCATTTTTGTTTCCAAGTTTGAGTTCATTATTAACCACAACTGAGAAGCAGAAGACTTAGTCTATTCATTCTTAAATATAATAAATAAAAATTCTATAAAGATAAGTGAAACTGATATTTTTCTCTGTGACATCCATTTACTTTTATTTCCAAGACACTCTATTTTTTTAACCTTTTTGGCAGTGTTTATTCAATATTTTCTTTGCTTGCTTAGGTTATTCTGTATGATCTATTATCATGTTTTAAGTAGGAAAATTTCCTTCTCACAATTTGGGACAAAATGCTGTATATAAACAAATTTATCGTAAGATCTAATAAAATAAAGGGGCTTAAATTTGCCTTCTAAATGCATTGAGTTTGTGCATTAAGTCAATCAGTCAGTCCATCAGTTAGTCAATAAATGATAATTGAGTATCAGGCTCTGCATATCATTAGATTTTGGGTCAGAGATCCTAACACTAAAAATCCATTCAAGAATGCAGTAAGTAGTTAAGTTTCTATAACCAGTGTAAACTGTTAAACTAAAAGAGTAATTAATTAAACATTTTAAATTATTAAATAAATTCAAGTTCTACCCTTCATTACTGAAAATTGAATAAACAGACATCTATTTTTCTTCACAGCCTGACATTTAGCAATATTTGGCTATGATGATAAATTTGTCTGATCATATATATCCCCCTTCGATTCATATAGAGAAATAAGAGAAAAATTTTCTCAATTCAAGTAATAGTCAAAATCAGTTTTATCATGAAAATATTCCAAAAATTGTTTCCTATTACTGAGAGCATATTGTATAAAACACATACAAAAAACTTTTAAAATATCAAAATACACGCATGCACACACAGATACAGATATGTAAATGTGTATTCAAAAGTACAAGATTGACCATATCTGGAAATTACAGAAGGACTAGGAAACATATGCTTTAATGTGTTAAGTAACTCAGAAATGATTCCCACAGTGCTGAGATCAGTGTGGCTAAAGTTCCCTCACTTCTAAAGAAGGACATAAAGGACCTAAATCCTGAGCAAGAAGGATTTTATTTCTAGAAACAGGTCTTTTGTAAATACATTTTGGCCAAAGACAGAAAGAAGGTTAGCTTATGCAGGACTTGTACATCTAGTTTTCTCTTCTACGTTGATTCTAGGTCATATGGTATTAAGAGTTGGCTTCAGACTAGAGTCACCATCTAATCTATCATTCAAACCAGGTACATTCTGAGAAAAAAAGAACTATTGATCATTGGGCTGGAAAAATACACAAAAATTAGAACTGTGTTCTAAACACCAGGACATATGGTCATCCTACTCCAGTTGTGTCTGAAGTTCAAATCATAATTTTATTACTTTATTAGTTATAAGAATTTTTGAAAATCGTTAAACAAATTTGAATTTTAGTTTCCTCATTTATAAAAGATGAATTACAAAGTCAGGAATTAAATGCATGCAAGTTGTCTTCACATATTATTCCAGAAAAAGTTTTTTTATTTGAAATGCTGTCAGGCATAAGCTATTTTAAAATTTTTTTATTGCCAGAATGTTCTCTACATGTGCATTGCAGAATATTTGCACACTACGCAAATATTTACCTCCCTCCCTTTTGAACTATTATCACTACCATGAGAACGGTATGGCCATTAGCTCCATAGGAGGAGAGACACATGGAGAAGAGCCAACCCAGCGAGCTCAGTCTAAACCAGCCAACGTTTTTATTATTATTATTTTTAAATCAGCCAACTCTGTAGCTCAGGGGTCAGAGAACTTTTTTCTATAAAAGGACATATAGTAAATATTTTTGACTTTGTGGGCCACACCTTCTCTATCACAACTATCAACTCTACCATTTTAACGCAAAAGTAGCCATACATAAACCAACAGTTGTGGCTGTGTTCTAATAAAGCTTTATTCGTGGATAGTGAAATTTGAATTTCATATTGTTTTCACATGTCGTAATTTGATTTGATCGATCGATTGATTTTTTTTGAACCATTTAAAATGTCTAACAACATTCTTAGCTCTTAAGTTGCACACAAAGCAGTGACAAGCCAGATTTGGCCATCAGGCTGTAGCATGCCAATTCCTGCATTAGCTTGTTGCATATATGTAAAAGCCACTGAAGTCAGAAGGTTTTAATAATTAGTAGTATTTTAGCATAAGAAAACTGATATAGTCTCAATACTGAAAGGGAAGATTTTAATTGTATAAGCATCAGTAAAATAAAACTGTGTATAAAATTTTTGTCAATCCATACTCTGGATTGAGTAAAGCAATACCAACCACAATTGGTTTGAAAGTTGTTGTAAGAAAGAATTATAAAATCAGGTAGTATTTTCAAAATTTTCACTTGCTTTATGAAAACTGAAAACAAATGAAACAATCGACGATTGATACATTCACAATAATCAATCATATTAAAACCAACATATGTGTGTATGTATAAATTCTAAGAATCACACATAATGTAATTCTGTATGTGTACATGGTAACCATTAATCTATGAAACAAATATTTCCAGCTCTCCACTTCTTAGGGCCATGATAAGGTAGCATTTTCTGCTTGTCTCCTCTAGCTCTGTCCATTGAGTTAATGTAAGTGAACATAACATGTATCACCTTTGGGCTGAGACTCTTTAGAGCTCATTTTCCTTCTGAAATGATAGCAGTCAGCTTCTGAGATGGTGATTTTTCAGTCAGCCTGGCTTACTGAGTGACCATGTTTGACCAATTTGAAGTTTCTGCCCTCTAATGGATATATAGCCATTGAGATTTGGGTATTTGTTCTTGTTGTCATCAGGTAACCTACCTAACCTGATCGATACAATGTATGTATATATGAATTCCTAGGATTTGTTTCCAGTGCTGTATTGAATTTCAAAGACATAATTTTTGAAGTTGAATAAATATTGAAAAATAAAATGTAACAATTTTTAAAAGTTAATATCGTGGCCATCCTGTTTAAAAAGCAAGTATTGTTTACTTTTCATGACCACATCATTGATCTACAAATTCCACAGGGCCTAAAAACTTCTCCACATGAAGTTAAATATAGAACTCCAGAAAATAAACATAAATGTCAAATGTCAGATTTAGGCAGATATGGTTGGCTCTTACTATCAAGCTTTTAAATTACTAACCTGCACCAAAGCAATTCCATTACATACACTAAGCTCCTATCAGAAAGTCTAAAGCAAGACAATTAAGGTCTGTAAAGAAATACCATAAACTGTTCTTCCATACAAACAAAAGCAAATAAATGACACTGTGGATGATTTTTTCTTATCTACTAGTAATTGTTAATGTCTCTCAAAAGGAGCTGAGGTCTGTTGCCTTGAAATAATACATTTGTTAATCTATGAGTTGTTGTGTCTTTTCTATGCTCTAAATTGTTGCTCAAAACACATTAAGATATACATATTCTGCATTGCAAGTATCCTGTCTTGATTTTGGGAAATGAAAGGGCAACCAAGCAACCACTACATACTTTTCTTACCTTTTACCACATAATGGCATTCAGTCTGTTGCTAGAAATCCTCTAGTTCTGCTTAGCCCTAAATTACCGGTATTCAAAGGCTTATTGCACATTCGCACTCATTTGTCATTTGCAGGAAGTCTAACTGAGAGAACTTACAGTTGGTTGAGTGCTTCATTTAGATTGTACATGTTTAATAAAAGCTTTTTAAGTTACTAATCTCAGCTCAGGAAACAACAAAAATGCTTGAGGGTTAAAGAATAAAACATAACAGGTAAATGTTAAGGTATGACATTTCCTTATAATGTTTCCAAGTAACTGCATTTACTGGCTTTGAATTGTTTTTACACATATAACGTGATTTGCTGGAAAAATTTAGTCCATTAGTTATACCACGTGACACAAATGTGAAGGTAGAAATACTTCTCAGTCAAAATGCTGCGGTTAGCTGAAGATAGTATCAATAATTATTGCCCTGTAGCAGAAAGCCTAAAATAATATCTCGCGAAGTAATTTTGAACATCTAATAAAAATAAATCTAATTAAATGGTAGGAACTGAATTCAGTCTATATTACACTTTAGTCACTTACAAATGTGATTCTCATTTTCAGCTAGAATATTGAACCATATGTATTGTTTATGGGATGGTACTGCACAGTGGAAACTTGTTTTACACAAGTAATTCTTGTTGCCATTTAGCTTAATATTTCAAAGACGACATGGAACTCCATAGAAAAGGAGACCAAAATGTTAAGGCTCAAAAGCATGGCAGGAGTAAACTTCAAAGAACCCAGATTCTTCAGCATTTGAATTCTTTTTTCTGGCTTGATGTGTTCAAACTATAAAGCCATATGACAATAAGAAAAATCAGACTGTGCTGATGAACAATGTTGCATGACAAAAATACAATCTGTGGATCAGTTCTCTTAGTAGAAAGTTGATAAGAACCTGACTTCTCATTATTCAGTAAATGTGAACGCCTCACCATTTTTCTTAGCTTGATAGACTAAATGCTGATTCTAATTCTACTGCATGACACTGAGCAGCTTTATAAACTCCATTGTTTCTGAATATATTTTCTCTTAAAGTGTTAATCCCCTGTTACTACCTACTTCATTTGGATTAAAATTTAAGTTAAAGAAATTCATAAATTCTTTGAAAATTGTGTTAGTGAAAGTGCGGCATAAAAAAATTAGTATATTGTAACAGAAACATTCGTGCTTTTCTTAGAATTGAATTTACAGTGGAAGAAATAAAGAAAAACAATTCTTTTATCTAAACAGATGGCCAAAATCACTGCTATCAAAAAGAATTATAAAAACATTATCACTGATTAGGGACATCTAGGTCACTTGGCATAACAAAGCATATTAAGAAAATGTTCTGCATACTACTTTGGTGAGTGGCATCTGGGGTCTTAAAAGCTTGCAAGCAAGCGGCCATCTAAGATGCATCAATTGGTCCCAACCACTTGGAGTAAAGGAGAAAGAAGAACACCAAAAACACAAGGAAAGTATTTGCCCAAGAGACAGAATGGGCCACGTAAACCAGAGACTTTATCAGCCTGAGACCAGAAGAGCTATATGGTGCCTGGCTACCATCAATGAATGTCCTGACAGGGAACACAGAAGAGAGTCTCTGATGGAGAAGCAGAAGGATGGGGTGCAGAACTCAAATTCTGGCAAGACCAGACTTAATGGTCTGACTGAGACTGGAGATGCCCCAGAAAGCATGGCCCCTGGATTCTCTATCAGCCCAGAACTGAAACAATGTCCGAGGCCAGCTCTTCAGACAGGGATTGGACTGGACTATGGGACGTAAAGTGATACTCATGAAGAATGTGCCTCTTAGTCAAGTAGATACAAGAGACCAAAGGAGCAGCTTCTGTCCAGAGATGAGACGGGAAGGCAGACAGGGTTAGGAGCTGGTTGAATGGTCATCGGGAATCAGGGGCAGAAAGGAGGAGTATGCTGTTGCAGAATGGGGTGAGAAATTAGGGTCTCATAACAATGTATGTATAAAAATTTTTGTATGGGAGACTAACTTGAAATGTAAACTTCATTTAATTACAACAATAAAAAAAATAAAAAAATCACTGATTAGAATTTGGGACAAAATTTGTCTAAATAAAAATACTTTAATTGTTTTTATTTTAATTGAGATTGATTCAGAGTAACTTGTCCCATGTAACTTTTGGAAAGCTTGAGGAGGAATGATGGACAGAATTACTTTGGCAACTTGGAGGAGAATGCTCCAAACAAGGATCAAATGCTTAGCTTTGTTTTATTCCATTTAATAGACATTTATTGGGCATCTTTAAATAATTTTCTGTATGCTGGAGATAGAACAATGACTAAACATACTTCTTGAATTCATAGAGCATACATTCTGGTTTGGGAGATAGACAGTAAACAAATAAATGTTTTCTTTATAAGTTTTATAGAGAAAAGGAAAGAGAGATAGAAAGTAGAGATGGAAGAGTGTACTTTACACTTTTATAGAGTGTTAGGAAGGGCCTCACTGACAATGTGATAGGTAAACAGGAACCAGAGAATAGTGAACTACATGGATCACCAGGGGTCAATACTTAAAGTCCAGATTTACATCTATTGAAAATTAGCTAAAGCTACACTAATTCATTTCTTGGAAGTTTTATTAAGTATAGCACAAATTTTGCAGTTTTTATCTACATTCCCCAATCACTTCACTTCTTTTCTGAGCTGGCATAATCTTTCATTTTGGCTTAACTCTTATTTGTTATTGTTAGGTGCCATCTAGTCACTTCCAACTCATAGTGACCATATGTCACAATGAAACACTGCCCAGTCCTGTGTCATTCTCCCAGTTGTTACTATGTCTGAACCCATCATTGCAGCCACTGTGTCAATCCATCTTGTTGAGGGTCTTCCTCTTTCTCACTGACCCTCTGCTTTACCAAGCATGATGTTTTTCTCCAGGGACTGGTCCCTCCTGTTTAACATGTCCAAAGTATGTGAGATAAGTCTTGCCATCCTTGCTTCTAAGGAGCATTCTGGCTGTCCTTCTTCCAAGACAGATTTGTTTGTTCTTCTGGAAGTTCATGGTATATTCAATATTCTTCACTAGCACCATAATTCAGAGGCATCAATTCTTCTTCCATTTTCCTTAATCATTGTTCAGCTTTCCCATGCATATGAGGTGATTAAAAATATCTTGACTTGGGTCAATGTACCTTAGTCCTCAAAGTGACAGCTTTACTTTTTAAAACTTTAAAGAAGGCTTTTGCAGCAGATTTGCCTGATGCAATATGTCATTTGATTTCTTAACTGCTGCTTCCATGGGCATTTTCTTAGTCATCTAGTGCTGCTATAAAATAAATACCACAAGTGGGTGGCTTCAACAAACAAAAGTTCATTCTCTCACAGTGTTGGAGGCTAGAAGTCCGAATTCAAGGCACCAGCTAGAGGAGGTTTTCTGCCTCTACTGGCTCTGGGGGAAGGTCCTTGTCATCAATCTTCCCCTGGTTTAGGAGTTCCTCAGCCCAGGGAACCCAGGTCCAAAGAATGTACTGTGCTTCCAGCCTCTTCTTTCTTGGAGGTAGGAGGTCCCTCTCTACTCAGCTCCATTCTGTCTTTTATATCTCAAAGAGATTGACTCAAGATACAACCTAATCCTGTAGATTGTGTACTGCCTCATTAACATAACTGCCTCTAATCCTGCCTCATCAACATCAAGGAGGTTACGATTAACAATACATAGGATAATCATATCAGATCACAAAATGGTGGACAATCACACAATACTGGGAATCATGGCCTGGTCAAGTTGACACACATTTTTAGGGTACAAAATTCAATCCATAACAGGTGTTTTTTATGGATTCCAGTAAAATGAAATCCTTGATAACTTCAATATTTCCTCCATTTTACACTATGTTGCCTATTGGTTCAATTGTAAGGATGTTAGTCTTCTTTATGTTGGTTTTCTTTATGATGAGGTATAATCCATACTGAAGACTGTAGTTTTTAATCTTCATCAGCAAATGATTCAAGTCCTCTTCACTTTCTGCAAGCAAGGTTGTGACATCGGCATACAGCAGATTGTTAATGAGTCTTTCTCCAATCCTGATGCTACCTTCTTCTTCATATAGTTCAACTACTTGGATTATTTGCTCAGCATACAGATAGAATAAGTATGGTGAAAGGATACAACCCTGAAACTCACCTTTCCTGATTTTAAACCATGCAGTATCTCCTTGTTCTATTCAAACAACTGCCTCTTGGTATATGTACAGGTTTGCCATGAGCACATTTAAGCGTTCTGGAGCTCCCACTCTTTGAAAAGTAATCCACAATTTGTAATGATCCACACAGTCAAATGTCTTTGCATAGTCAATAAAACACAGATAAACATCTTTGTGGTAGTCTCTGTTTTCAGCCAAGTTGCATCTGACATAAGCAACTATATCCCACATTCCATGTCCTCTTCTGAATCCGGCTTGAATTTCTGGCAGTTTCCTGTCCATGTACTGCTGAAGCCACTTTTGAATGAACTTCAGCAAAATTTTACTTGTGTGTGATATTACGTGATATTGTTTGATAATTTATGAATTCTGTTGGATAACCTTTCTTTGGAATGGAGACAAATATAGATCTCTTCTTTGAAAAGGTATTAAAAAAACTCCCATAAAAAAAAAAGCCCTGACCTGGATTGCTTCACTGGAGAATTCTACCAAACATTCAGAGAAAAGCTTATACCAGTACTACTCAAATTATTTAAGAACGTAGAAAAGTAAGCGACACTTCTGAATCCATTCTATAAAGCCAACATAACCCTGATACCAAAACCAGGCAAAGACGCCACAAAGAAAAGAAAATTATAGACCAATATATCTTATGAATATAGATTCAAAAATTCTAGCCAATAGAATTCAGCATTATATCAAAAAAATAATACATCGTGACCAAGTAGGATTCATACCAGGTACAAAAGGATGGTTCAACATTAGAAAATCAATCAACGTAATCCACCACATAAATAAAAGGAAAGAAAAGAATCACGTGATCATCTCAATTGACACAGAAAAGGCATTTGACAAAGTCCAACACCCATTCCTGATAATAATTCTCAATAAAATAAGTATAGAAGGGAAATTTCTCAACATAATAAAGGGCATCTACGCAACACCAATGGCCAACATCATTCTTAATGGAGAGAGGCTGAAAACATTCCCCTTGAGAACAGGAACAAGACAAGGATGCCCTTTATCACCACTCCTATTTAACATTGTCCTGGAAGTTCTAGCTAGAGCAATAAGGCAAGAAAAAGAGATAAAGGGCATCCATCCAAATAGGTAATAAAGAAGTTAAACTGTCCCTGTTTGCAGATGATATGATACTACACATAGAAAACCAAAAAGACTCCACAAGAAAACTACTGGAGCTAATAGATTCAGCAGAGTAGCAGGAAACAAGATAAACCTATAAAAATCAGTTGGACTCCTATACACCAATAAAGAGAATGATAAAAAGTAAATCAGGAAAACAACACCATTTATAATAGCCCCTAAAAAAATAAAATACTTAAGAATAAATCTAACCAAGGGTATAAAAGACCTATACAAAGAAAACTCCAAAACACAACTGCAAGAAACCCAAAGGGATTTACCTAAATGGAAAAACATACCATGCGCATGGATAGGTAGACTCAACATTGTGAAAATGACAATTCTACCCAAAGCAATCTACAAAAACCATGCAATCTTGATCTAAATACCAACAACATTCTTTAAAGAGATGAAAAAACTAATCATTAGCTTTATATGGAAAGGGAAGAAGCCCCAGATAAGTAAAGCACTATTGAAGAAGATGAATAACTTTGTACTTCACCTTTTGGGGCTCACTAGGACGAAAGTTTAGTTATAGGTCTAGAAGGAAAAATGGGTGGTGGATTGGGCCCTCAGAACAATCAGCAATGTCTAGTAAGACATTTACCCCAGGTGATGTCCAGGCAATGACTCAGACACCACTCCAGGTGCTATCTCAGACAAAGGGTCTCCTGACACAGCTAGGTTAATCTCATCAAAGCGGGTGGAAAGGAAAATGGTTTTACTGGGGAAGTGGCTTAGTAGACAAAGATGGCATAATCTCTCCAGATGGGGGTGAGAGAGCTGTTTATGTTGGCAGGAGTGATTCAATGAAATTTAAGGGCTCAATGTCCCCAGCTCCCTGATTATCTGCCCATATGTCACCATACCAAATTTCAGTATCCCATTTCTTCCAAATCAATTCCCTCACTTTAACTTGAAACATCATTCCAGGCTGGGGATTCAGTTGGCCTTGTAATTCGTCTAGTCTTGCACTAAGACTTAGGTTTGGTTTTCAGCAATATCAGGTCTGTAACTACAAGAAATAAGGCTTTCTTTCTGGGCACAAACAGCAACTTTGAGATCTTTTATGCAGTGCTTGAACTGTGACTCTGAAGGTCTGAGCTCATCTCTTTCACCACTTTGTCTAGCAAAAGTAGGACCAACAAACCAGCTTCTCTATACTTCTCATTCTGACAAAATTCTAGAGAAGTATCAAACATGCGATCAGCTGGAGCCTTACTTCTCACCAATACTTGATCTATTGATGGTGATATTTTGCATATTAATACTGCCACCTAATTCCATGGATTAGTGGCACCCTCTTCACTAATGGAAGCAGAGTCATCAGTAACTTTAAGACTTGTCAGACTTGAGAATCAATTTAGAAAACTCATCCTTATGATTTTTGTGTCTCTAGAACCACTCTCAGTACCAAATATCTTAGGCTGGGTACTCTAGAGAAGCAAAACCCGTTAAGAATATACATAGACAGAGAGAAAGAGAGACAGAAAGAGAGAGAGATTTATCTCAAGGAAATGACTCATGTGGCTGTAGAGGCTGGCCAGTTCCAAGTCTGTGGGTCAGGTGTCAGACTGGAGTACTGTAGCCGCTGGCTTAAGTCACACAAACCAGAGATCAGATAATGATGAGCTGGATGGATGCAGGATCTAGTACAAACAAGTGAGCTTTTCCAGAATGTCCATGAGTATATTGGATGCAGGCCACACTCCTGAGGAAACACCTTTTACAATGGATTGAGACTGATCACATCAGATCGCATCATGGAGGATGACTACATCGTTACATAACTGCCAAATTACATCATTGTATAACTGCCAAACTACATTATTACATAACTGCCAAACCACTGAGAATCATGGCCAGTCAAGTTCACACTTAACCTTAATCATCACACCATGTTATAATATATTAGTTTCTTCATTATTTGTGTATTATTCATAGCAGTTGGCAAGGAAATCTTGCACCCCATCAGTGGCACACCTGTCACTAATCCCGTAGTTTAGAAAATAAGTATTAGCTTTCTATTACAGCTGTAACAAATTGCTATACACTTAGTGACATCTGTTCACTATCACATTTCTAACGAGTCAGAAGTCCAGGTACAGTGTGGATCTGCTTAAGAGTCTCATAAGGCCAAAATTAACCTGTCTGTAAGGCTGCATTCCTTTCTGGAGATTTTGGGGATGAATCTGCTTCCAAGCTCATTCAGGTCATTGGCAGAATTCAGTCCCCTGCAGCTAGAGGACAGAAGTCCCTGTTTCCTTGCTGGCTGTCGGCTAGGGACTTGACTTTGTTCATAGACGTTGCCAACATTTCTTCTCATGTCTTACATGAAGCCCACTCCAGAAATGGTAGTTTTAGTCCACAAACTTTGTCTCTGACCTCCCCTTTGCCCTTATCTCTCTTCTGCCTACTTCTTTTGCTGCATCTTTCTAGCTCCAGCTAGAGAAATTTCTCTACTTTAAAGAGCTCAAATGTTTAGCTTGGGCCCACACAGATAGCCTATGATAATCTCCCCATTTTATGGTCAGATGATTAGTAACTTGAGTTTCATCTGCTAAATCCCTTCACAGCAGCACCTAGACTAGTGCTTGATTTAATAAATAGAGGACAAGAATCTTGGGGGCAGATCTTTAGAATTCTGTCTACCACCTAGTGCTAACACACTGTGTCAATGTGCTACCCCTGGATCAGCAGGAGTCAAAACCGCAGTTCTAAATTAAGTTTGATTAAGTAATTTTTTCTGAGTTCAGGTTATAAATAAGGTACCTAAACTGCTCCCCTCTAGAACAGTATATATTAGTCTTCCCCATGGAAATGCACAGCAATTGAAAATATTGCTGGTCATTAAAAGTAAAATTTTTAAAAAATTTATTTTGCTTACAATAATCAATTCTCCATTTAAAAGAGAAGCAATAAAACACATTTATATTCAGATATAAATAGAATTTTAAAGCATTGATTAGCATAAAAAATAAAATATATAGTGTTTCCTCAAAACTAAAATTACAGTAGCATGAATTTTTAGATGGAATTACTTATTTGATAATCAAGTGGCTGTTAGAAAGACAACCACTTTAATGATGCTAAATAGAGGAACGACAAGACTTTTATAACATTAATTCTGGATCACTGAGGTAAAGTTAATAAAGTAGATTTTTGGCAAGTTTATATTTATAATAGTATCAACTATGAACTTCAGATTCTGCATAACATAGATCTGTTTTTTCTGGAAATTTTGAGAAGATATAAAAACATCAAAATACAGAGTGAGGAATCACAGAGATAAAGATCCCCAAAGCACAAATAAAGAAGAAGCATAGCTTGGCAAGATATATTTAATTAACATATGTTGTCAAACTATAAAATTTGCAGAAATATTTGCCGTTACGGCCATACTAAAAAATTCAAGACCAGAAAAATCTTATCACATTAATAGCATCCAAATTTTCTTTTTCCTTTTTTTTATGATTCAGCCAATATATTTGGGATTGATAAAAGCATACCCTGACTTATATTACAGCTGTAAAGCCTTGGAGTAGCTTAAAAATCTAAGATGCCAATATTTTTAATTGGGGTCCCTGGGAGGCACAAACGGTTAAGCACTTGACTACTAGCAGAAAGGTTGGTGGTTTGAAGTTACCCAGAGGTCCCTTGGAAGACAGGCCTGGTGACCTCCTTCCAAAAGGTCGCAGCATTGAAAACCCTATGGGACAGTTCTACTCTGCACACATGAGGTCTCCATGAGTTGAAATTGACTTGATGACAATTAACAGCAAAATATTTTTCATAGTAAATAAAACAAAAGAACTCTCAACATAATATTTAATCTTTAAAATTCATGTGTGTGTGTTTTCAATGAAATCTTTTATTATATTATAATCTTTTGAGAAAAGCAATGAAGCAGATGTGCTCATTTCCTCAAGACTCATAAAAACCCTGTTAGATTAAATTAATATACAGGATCCATTGATCAACATGTTATTGTTTTATGTCATTATTTTCAATACAGAATTGATATCCCTGCTCCATTAAACTCTAGGTCTTGTCAAATTAAGGAAAAAAAAATTTTTAAAAATCTGCATTATCAAAAAATACTTACTGAAAAGAAAGAGGTGAATTCTGTTAATAATAGTGATTAAACATAGAAAGGATTCTCTTAATAGCTGACAACTTTACTTTGTAATTTCTGTTAATTCCCAAACAAGGTATTCTTTGTGTTTAAAAATATATTGGGTACAGAGAATTGGATAAAGTCTCTATCAAAAAAGAATTCCTATTTCAGGAAAATGAACTAGGGAAAAGTTAAAACAAATGGAGTAAAGATGAAAATCTCTCTACTCTGACTGTGATTTTTAACTTACTTTCAGGCACCCATCTAGTCTTCCAGGCAGTGAGAAATCTTTCCATTAGACTCAAGCCTGAAAAGAATTCAAAGACCTTAATTCTGGGACTCAGCTTGGCATGCACAGGGTTACCCAGAGGAACCAGATTGCAGTGTTTTCATAGCATAGCTTAGAAAGTGAGGTTTGCTTGTATCAAATCCTTGACAAATGTTCCAGCAGTTAAGTAAAACTTTGTTTATATTGCGTGCCTCTCAACAGAAATTAAGTACTATGGAAACAATTCACGCAAGTGGTTGGCAATCATCTCTCATTCCCTCTTAGCGAATATGACAAGCTTACCTGCTGTGGGAGGCTAAAAAGAAAGGACAATCTCACCACATTAATAAAACATGAGTCACAACCGAATCCAAGGCCAAGTAAACCACCAGAGACCTAGTGTGATGCTCAATTTTGTTGATGATGGAAGTACTTTAGCCTGAGGTAACTTTCATGGAGGCCATATTTGCATGTAAACCTTCGCTGAAAGCACTACAGCTAGCAGGGTTAATGTTCATGGGAGTGTAAACTTACAGTAAAAGGCAGGAACCACATAAGATGTTACATCACTCAAGCCAGTCACCTTTGGTAGTGGGCTAATGTTTTATTGAAGCTCATTCCTCCTCACAGGAGATCTGAAAATCCACTTAGTGCCCTCAAAAAACTGTCTGTTTTGGCTGCATGGACTGATTCCCAATCACAGAAAGATAAAAACATCAAAATAAGCTAATAAGTTTATTCCATGAAATACAGTCTCGGCAAAGCTAGAAGTGAAAGGGGGAGGTTTCCGGGTAATCTATTAAGTTCAAGGGTTTGTTGAAGTTAAGGGAGTAGGCACCAGTGAACAGATGAGAAGAGAGAAACAGAACATCCAAGAGAAAGAGGATGTAGAAAGAAAGAGGAAAAAGATATATATGTATGTATATACATATATACATACACATATGTATATACATGTATGTATGTATATACATAGATACATACACATATGTATATACATATATACATACACGTACGTATATACATATATATACACACATACTTATGTATATTATTATTATTCTAGGAAATGAAGAAAGTAATAGCAAGCAAATTAAGTAAAACTCTCCTTAAATTTTTTATCATTCATGCAATGTTTGAAAAGGATGCAGAGGTATAAAATGGAATTGGAGTGATGACTCAAATGAAAATTATTCCTTGGAAAATAATTTTAAATAATAAGAACTCATAAGGGAATGCCCCCAGAGAAAAGACATTTTGTAAAAGGCAAGCTTCACTCTGTTAATAATACATTCTTAGGCAAAGATTTCAAAACTATATTTCCAATCATTTCCAAGCTTGTATCTTGAGACTGAGAAAACATGATTTCTTTAATTAATAGTAATAATCTGTATTCTCAACTAGAGAGTATTTGAAAATAAGAGCATGAAGAGAAAATCATATAGAAGTTTTGGTTACTGGCAACCCCTGGGATTTACTGTTGATCTGACCTTCAGTTATGCATGGAAGTTTAACCAAAGATTTATGCAAAGAAGTCTATAAAGGTAATTGTGCAATTTATGAAAAAGTGTCTACTTCTAGGTTGCAGTATCTGCAGTTTGTAACAAGTAGACTGGCACTGAGTATTAGAAGGTGTTTTATCACCTTTTGTCCAGCTGCAAAATTTTTTATCAAATAACTCACAGAAATTTTTTCTGGGAGACAATAGCACCAAGTAAGTGGTTCATAAATTTGTTACACAGGACATTGACATGTTTGATAAAGATATTAGAGTGCACATTTAGAATCATATATTCTCATATTTTCAAGATTATCTGTGTCAGTATCTACTCTTTCTTAGGTCCCTATAGGGTTGCTATGAGTTGGAATCAACTCAATGGGTACAGTTTTTTTTAGAAAGAAAAGTTTTAAAGAAGGAATAAAATAGATTATACAAATGTGTGTCACCCTGACAGATCTTGTCTTATATTGGATTAATTGGGAACCTAAGCAGAAACAAACATGGGCTCTTAGAAATGAGTCCTCATTGAAGTAAAAATTCCACCTATTCTTTCATACCCTAGCAAAACATTACCTCAGGGAGCAGTTGCAAATTGCTTCCTCCTCTGACTGAATTTAGCCAGCATGTGCATTTCCTGTGGCCCAGATATTTCTTTTTCCAATTTTTAATAAATTGATTCAACATTTCAAAATGGAGAGGTTTTACATTAAAAGCCTGAATTCTGGCTTCTCTGGCAAATCAGAAGAGTTGGCAAAACTGGGTCTACTGGAGAACTATTAGCTAGAGCATGGCCAAACTTTGGCCCTGGAGTCCAAGCAGCCTTCCCCAATCCACCACTATCTCCATCCAGCCTGTGGCCTCAGGAACACGGACACAACTCTTCTGTCATCTATCATCATACTTGTTTTTAAATTTCTCTGTATCCTTGTCTCTATTAAAGGTTGAAAAACATGTAGTTAATGTGGTTGCTACTAACCAAAAGGTGGGCAGTTCAAGTGCACCCAGATGTGCCTCGGAAGAAAGCCCTGTTGATTTACATCTTAAAAATCAGCCATTGAGAACCCTGTGGAATACAGTTCTACTCTGACACACAGGGGATAAGAATCAACTCAATGGTAACTTTTTTTATTTTTAATATATAGTTTAAGAAAATGGAAGAGAATGTATTTCTTTGTGGGTGTGCAGAATGGGCCAGTGTTTAATAGACAATCTATGTCAATGTCTTCCTCTTCGACTGCTTCACTCATTTATCTTACCTGTCTGGACCCTGTAGGCATTTATATTTTAACTCCTGTTTTGTTATTGTTAGAATATTCATGTCTTCCCTGTGAACTCTTAAAGGACTTTTCATTAAACCTAACTGGATCTATTTTCACTATGTATGTGTCTCTTCTCCCCTAATAGACTGAAGGATCTTTGAAGGGAAATCTCATACATATATGGGTTTTGTCCCCAATGCACCTGGCATAGCATCTTTCACTTAGATAACCTTCAACAGTTTTGAGGACTTAATAAAATTGTGAAAACAAAGCTAGTTAGCAGTGCTACTTTTATTTAAAGGTTACTATCCCCAAAAATGATAAAATCTGGAAGAGACTGGTTTACTTTCTGTTGGATTTAATAACTGCACCTCTCCTTTATTTAAATACAATAAATAAAACAGTTTTACGTATCAACCTTCTTTACTGTCATTTAGTCCACTATGCCTTTTGTTAGAAGATAATTTTTTTGTGTGTGTGTGCTAAATAAAGATCAGAATTTGAAAGTGGGATGATATGTTGAATGGCATTTCTATGCTCTTTCCACTCTCAATGAAACAAACCTTTTATGACTATTGCATTTTATTTTTTTATAAGTAACTTTACCTCTACCTATATTTGAAGAAGACCTGGTATCACAGTGGTTAAACACTCAGCTGCTAATCAAAAGGTCAGCAGTTCGAACCCACCAGCTGCTGCATGGGCGAAAGATGTGGTAATCCGCCCCTGTAAAGATTACAGCACAGGAAAGTCTATAGGGCAATTCTCTGTCCTATAGGGTCATTATGAGTCAGAATTGACTCTACAGCAACAGGTAATGGGTAAAATTGAAATAGAGGCTTATTTGTTAATTGACTCAGAGATATTTGATAAAGTCACTTAATATTTAATGGATTGTATGTAATGATGATGTTCTATTAATGAAAAACATTAACTAACATCTTAAATAGCTAGTATTTCCAAAATTCAAAGGAAAACATTAATGGCAAAAGCAAACTATGGCTACCAATGTAGCCTTTTTTAGACAGCTCTCTGGGGGACACTTTTTTAGGCTGTCATATGCAATATGTTAATGTTCTTTATAGGGTCCTGGTGTACATATTTATAAGTTGACTTTGTTAAAAGCAAAAACAGTGTGAACATTAAACATGGAAATGCATAATAATAATTGGGACTATAAAAATAACTGATGAAGTGATTTCTGTATTACAAGTACTGTAACAAGATTTTATGTGTATAAAATAATCAGTGCTCATAACAACCCTCATTGTACAAATAAGTAAATTGAGACACATAAACATTAAGGAACCTGTTTAAAGTCAGTCTGCTAGTAAGTAGCAGCACCTGGTTTTCACCAGCCTTGCTGGCTTCTGTACCATTGCTCTTTAGCCCTGTGTAATAATGCCTCTATTTGTAATAACTGTGAGTTTGATAGTTGATTTTGCCTGATTTTCACAAGATATTTCCTAGATAGAGTATTTCATGAAGAGACCTTGGCTACTTTGTTAGTTAATTTGTGGGACCAATGGGACCAAAAAGACTATCTCTAATGAGGGCAGTGGTGGGTCAGTGGTAGAATTCTTGCCTTCCATGTGGGATATCCAGATTCAGTTCCTGGCCAGAGCCCCTCAAGCATAGCCACCACCTGTCTCAGTGGAGGTTTGCATGTTTCTATGATGCTGAACAGGTTTCAGCAGAGCTTCCAGACTCAGACTAGCTGTTGATTTTTCACCTCTCTCAATGCACTGGATTGGGTAGTGTTTAAAGCACAAATTTAAATCAGTAATAAATTATGCATGTATGCTTTGTAATTTATGAAAAACCACGCATCTTTTATAGCACATTTTATAAGGAGCATCACACATGCTGTCAGGTCTGTGTCGAATCTCTTTCTTCTGCTCTTCACAGAGCTGATGCCTTTTCAAATTTTAGGTTCCAGCTTAAATATCACTTTCTTTGATGTGCTTTCCCTCCTAATCTCTGCACATCACTCCGTTCATTACTCTCAGAGGATTTATCAGCATGCATGCTCACATGTTTGTGTGTGTGTGTGTGTGTGTGTGTGTCTTCCCCAAATTAGAGGATAAACTTCAGGAAGGTAGAACCCATGTCCATTGCTTTTACTAAGGCGTATCCATCACCTACCACAAGGACTGGCACAAGGAAACATGTTGTGTAAAAGATTTCAATGAATTGTGTTTAGTTTGGAACTAAAATAGAGGGGATTGGAGGCTGAGAATTGGTGACAGCCCAACGAGAGATGATTGGAGAGAAAACCAAAGTATAATTCATAGTCTTTTATTCTCTAAGCAGTTTCATCAATGTTCTTTAGATCAGTGTTTTCCAAACCATTTTGCTAATACATACTAGTCAATAAAACATTTTGACCTTACCTTCTCAAGATACAAATATCTGTTTATTTATAAAAATCATTTCACCTCCACTGCTAGAATCTTGGCCCAGGCCATCATCATCTCTCACTTAGACTCCAGCAATAGTAACATAACTGACCTGCATACTTCTACACTTTCTCTCCTATTCTCTAATCTCAGCACTGCACCTGAGTGACTCCTTTGCCCAAACCCTTCCATGGTTCCTCCTCTCATTCTGTTCTTTCAAGTACCTGCAGGGAGAACTCTCTCAGCTGCATCAGAACTTTGCTCATATGTCATCTCACTGAGGACTATTCAGACCACACTATTAAAAATTGCAAATCAACCCCCTAGAACTGCCACTACCCCTTCTCCTGTTCTGTATGTTTTCCTCATAGCATTTATCACCTTCTAACACATTATGAAAGATTATATTCTTGGCCAGCAAGGATTCACTCCTCTCGCCCTTCTTCTTAGAGTGGAGTATAACTCTCTGACCATGTGACTTGCTTTGGCCAGTGAAATGTGAGTGGGTATGATGTAAACAGAGGGTTTAAACAAACGATGTGGTTTGTTTTGTATCCCCGGGCTCCTAGGTTCTGCTCTAAGAAAGATACGACTGGGTAGGTACTGGTCCAAGGAGAATGAGGAACCCTGTGATAAGGAACACAATCTGCAATCTGGAACCAAACCCAAGCTACTCACGGCCCAAAGCAGAACCATTGGAGACTACCTGCAGGTTCAGCAGAAATAATAATTAATGTTCGTTGTCATAAATCACATAATCTTATGATAACTTGTTATGCAGCATTGTTATAGCAATAACTGACTGACGTAAATAGTATATATTTATCTCTTTTATTTCCTCTCTCCCTCGGCTAGAATATAGGCCCCATGTTTAGTTCGTTTTGCATCCCAAGTGTCTAGAACAGAAAATGGTACACCGTAGACACTCAATTCATAATTGTTAAATGAATAAATTAATATACATTATTAGCAAATTTCCAAAGACTTAGTGTATAATTAGGATGAGTCCTCATTCATCCACTCTGAATGTGTATTTATACTTTGAAGAGTATTTAAAATCCCAACAGAAATTATAATTATTAGTGTTTGTTATTATTCGAAGACATCAAGGGGATTTTAAAATGTATTTTGAGGACTAAAGCATGAGAATAACTAAAAAAATCTAGAAAAGCAGAATAATGGGTAGGGACACTCATTTACTAAATATTAAACCACGTTATGAAGTTATTATACTTGAGATACTGTGACACTGAGACACAAATGGGAAGAAATTTCATGAAAGAAAAAAATATAACTGATAAAACAGAACTTAGAAAATATTTGTTGATTTCTCTACTTTACTTTCTTAGACTGTGCCCTACATTCATTACTGACAGCAAGGAACAGGAAAATATATGTATATATATCAGAAGAACAGTCTCTGACAGGTGCTAAAGGCCCAACACAACCTAAAATAACTAAAATCAGAATGAGCTTGAATGCCTCCTAGTCCAGGTTCCTTTTCACTGGATTTATGAACACTTGGTTTATTGTCACTGATTATAAAAATATCAGTGAGAGGAACAACAGGTACCCTGCTTTCAAATTGTTCAAGTTCTGTGTATCTTCTTTTGTTTGCCACATAATTCTTTTCCCAAAGCTGAGCCTATAAGATCATGTGTCTTGTTAGTATAGGTGATAAGCCTTCACAGGCATCTCCTTATAATATCTCTGTCTCATATATGTAACTAATGTACTATATTAGTTTTCTATTGCTGCCATAGCAAATTACCACAAACTTAATGGCTTAAACAACACAAATTTATTATCTTAATGTTATGTAGGTCAGAAGTCCCACACGGATCCTACTGGGCTAAAGTCAAGGTGTCAGCAGGGTTGTATTCCTGTCCTGTTGCTCTAGGGGAGAATCTGTTTCCATGTATTTTCCAGCTTCTAGAGGTCACCCACATTCCTTAACTCATGACTCCCTTTACTCCATCTTAAAAGTCAGCAATGTTGAATCTCTTGGACCCATCGTTCATTGTCATATCTGTTTCTAATTCTATTCAGGAAGTGTTCTCAGTTTATAAGGACTCGTGATTAGATTGGACCCAACCACATAATCCATGATAATCTCTCCATCACCAAATGAATATTCTTAGTTACAACTGCAAAGACTTTTTGCCATGGAAGTTAATAGATTCCTAGGACTAGTGCATGGCCATCTTTAGGGGGTTATTATTCTGTCTACCACATTCACCATGACATCTTCTGCCAACTATAGAAATTTATTACATGAGCTCTCAAGTAACGTAAAACACAGATGCAGAATCCAACGCAAACAGGCAAAAAAAAACTAATCAAATTCTAACATTATATTTATTAATGTTGTTGTTGTTAGGTGCCATCCAGTGGTTTCCGACTCATACCAACTCTATGTGCAACAGAACGAAACACTGCCTGGTCCGGTGCCATCCTCATGATCATTGTTATGCTTGAGTCTATTTGTTGCAGCCACTGTGTCAATCCATCTTGTTGAGGGTCTTCCTTTTTTTTTGCTGATCCTCTATTTTGCCAAGCATGATGTCCTCCTCCAGGGACTGATTCCTCCTGATAACATATTCAAATTATGTGAGACGAGGTCATCATCCTTTCTTCTAAGAACCAATCCGGCTGTACTTCTTTCAAGATAGGTTTGTATATTCAATATTCTTCACCAACCCCATAATTCAAAGGCATCAATTCTTCTTTGGTGTTCCTTATTCATTGTCAAGCTTTCACAAGCATACGAGGCGATTGAAAATACCATGGTTTGGGTCAGGTGCTCCTTAGTCTTTAAAGTGACGTCTTTGCTTTTTAACACTTTGAAGAGCTCTTTTGCAGCAGATTTGCCCAATACAGTGCATCGTTTGATTCTTGACTGCTTCTTCCATGGGAGTTGATATAAAATACTAATAATCTCATATATTTCTACATTCAGTAAAATAGATTCCCTTCTGATCAATATGAACATCAATGTAACTTAACATTTCTTTAAATAAACACATTACCATTTACAAAAAAAGGCAGAGGTTGTTCAAAACCTGGTGTTGTAGAAATGAATTATTTGGAAACAAATATATTTATAACCTCATTTTAAAAATCATTAGAATAAATTAAGATGTAAATTGTAATAAAATGATCAAAGAGAAGGTTAGCTGCATCTGGCTCTCTGCTTTGGAAGCTCAGGGATGCCCTTCTTTCCATTTTCAGGGATAATCAGTCCCTGAGGGAATGTCTTATGCTAGCTAAATAGTGGAGACTGGAGGGGAAGGAAGAAAAAAATTACAATTTTATTAATTACAGTGAGAAATAAAGTTGTCACAAGACCTGCAAAGCAGAACTTAGAGCAAGCGGCAGATATTCATACTGCAGTTATACTACATGGAAATCATATTATTGTCTGTAGCCATTTTATTAAAGTAAATTAATAAATGATTTTCCCAATGGCATAATACGTATGAACAGCCCTTTTTAGTTTTACTCTAGGAGACCTACCTGGAAATCCCAGCACTGACATAGATGAGTTAAAATGAGAACAAGGAGCCAGAAACTAATCAAAAGCATTGACCCTGATGGGTCACATATCCACAGTCCACATTTTGTTGAATGTGAAGTATTCAGACGGTGATGCCTAGACATAAAGGAGGTGGGGATGTGGTGGATAAATTAGTCCTTTGCTGGGCGTTGCTTTCTAGTGATGATTCTATACTTTGGAAAAGGTGAACATACATTTTGGTTGTAAGCTAACTAACTTGATAATATGGATAAGTACATAGGAATAGATAGATAAATTTAAGAGATTTAAATCATATTATATAAGATATTTTGGAGTCCTTGGTTTATACAAACAGTTAAGCATGCTCTGGTGCATGCTCAGCAGCTAACCAAAGGTTAGAGGTTCAAGTTCACCCAGAGGCACCTCAGAAGAAAGGCCTGGCAATCTGCTTCCAAAAAATTAGCTGCTGAAAACACTTATGGAGACAGTTCTGCTCGACACACATGGAGCCGCCATGAGTCAGAATTGACTTGATGGCAATTGGTTTACATAAGATATTTTAATAAAAAATAAATTTCATTTACTTGAATTTAAAAGAAGCAAAAGTAACTGAAGTGAAACTGAAGGATATGCTGAACATAAGATAAAAATTTCTTATCTAATATAAATATTACATTGAAAAAGAACTCTCAAGTTAATTTTAAAAGAATATTGAAAGCATTAAGAGGTTTGTGATTTTTAACATTGCTTTAATTTAAAATCATATTGATTAACTCACCTATAGAAGATATTATACGTTTACATTTACTCATACTTGCCTTTCTTCCACCTTCCAGATTTTTGGTGGTAATATTATTATATTTAGTTTATTACGATATATAACCTCTAATTTATGATAAAAGCCAAGTTTCTGCAGCTGTTTCATTTTCCTTCTGCATTTAAACAGATTTCAGATTCCCTCCCATTCTCTGACAGAATTCTCCACTTCTGAGGGCTTTATTTGATCAGGAGCCCTGGTGGCACAGCTGTTAAGAACTCAGCTGCTAACCAAAAATGATCAGCAGTTCAAATCTACCAGCTGCTCCTTGGAAACCCTATGGGGCAGTTCTACTCCATTCTATAGGGTCGATATGAGTCAGAATCAACTCGATAGCAACAAGTTTGGTTTGGGTTTTTGGTTTATCTGATCAAGTTCTTAGTGTTTGGACTTTGTTGCTCAGTAGCTTTCTTCCAGAAGGGTTTTATAGGAACAGGGCTATTTGAATTCTTGCAACTTTGAGCTTATCTCACTGCTGCCTTTGTATAGAAGGACACTATGTCAATATAAATTTGCTCAGTGACTATAAGAGATTGTATAATTTTTCCAAATTGTTTGCTGTCTCTGCTTCTGAAAAAAAAAGTGTGTTTCCAAGTCTCATTGACATTGCTTGAACAATAAAATAGAGTCAAAGGTCTTATGGCACTTTGAGCGTAAGTTTGATGAGACCTCTCTTGTCTCTGCCACAGTTCTTCGGCAACTACCAGGATTTCAGCTTATCTTAAATAAGGACTACTCCTTGAGCCTGTATTCTCAGTAAAGAAGGTATAAATCAGAGTTAAAGCCAACTTGAGAAGGACACTTAAACTGTTTGAAAAATAAGCCTCTGTTCTGAAGTCCTTATTAAGTTGTTCAATAAGGAAAAGCACTTGTGAAAAAAGAGAATGGAAATAGGGAGTACAAGAGGTTTGCATCCAACTGAATGTACTTGAAGGAAACCCATTATTTATTTATTTTTTAATTCCCCCTTCCTTTTGGCAATGAAGATGTGCTCTTAATTTGTTAGTAAATAGTTTCTTGTGCCTGAGTCAGGTAATTAAATTACAGTCTGTTTTTAATTCTACTACACCTTATAACCTTGGTGTTGTTGTTGTTAGTTACCATTGAGTTGATTTCAACTCAGATTGACCCCCACGTGACAGAGTAGAACTACTCCATAGGCTTTTCTAGGCTACAATCTTCACAGGAACAGATCACCAGGTCTTTCTCCCACAGAGCAGTTGGGTGAATTTGAACCGCCAATTTTTTGGTTAAGTGCTCACCACCAGGTCTGCTTCATAACCTTACTACTATAAGCTAAGGAGCCCTGGTGGTGTACTGATTAAGATCTATGGTTGCTAACCAAATGGTCAGCAGCTCAAATCCACCAGCCACTCCTTGGATACCTCATGGAGCCATTCTACTCTATACTATATGGTCGCTTGAGTTGGAATCGACTTGACTGCAATGGGTTTACTATAAGCTAAAGTTGTAATAGAAAGGTTGATAAACAATGAGGTCAATATCTAAAGATTTTTTTAAAGGAAAACTCTGTCCCTAGATTCTGTAAAGTATACATGCTTTATGAACAATTTAGATTCTTTTTCAGATCTTAAAATATAAATTCTAACTCATTATTCAACAGAACCTATATAAAAGGATAGATAAGTTACTTGGAAAGGAGGATTATGAATGAGAAACCAAAATTCCGTTTGAGCTCATCCACTGTGAGTCTCATGTGAAGAATTGTTTCTAAGTTCATTCATCTGATAGATTCAGGTGGAGTACTAAATGCTCTCTCATGTTACTTTAGATCCCAAGTATATATCAATATAATCATCCATTACTCAAAATTGTTATTTTTATCTGCCTGGAATGCAAACATATTTTAATTATTGTCATGTCTTTACACAATCATAGCATTAAACTTATTTTTTTTAACACTCCACCATTAGATAAACAAGTAAAAATGTTGCAAGACTTTAATGCTAAAGAAGAATTGAGATATATCATCTCATTTAGGAACAAAAATTTCTAAGGCAACAAGAACACACCTGCCTGTCTAAATCCTGTTTGGAATCATCCAGACAACATCTGTTCTGCTGATGGGAGAAAACAGAGTAACTTGGCTTCATCTTCTGGTTCCAACAATCAGCATCTAATTTTTCAATAGATATAAATAAGGATTATGATCTATGAGTGGCCTCAATGAGAGATTAATATCACTAACATGGTTATGCTGCTGTCAACTGGAAAGAGAAAACTTAATGGACAGTAAGAGTTAGAGAGAGAAATGGTGAATGGATGATAAGTGTAAGAGACATTATAACTTCATTGTCAAAATTGATGATGAAGATCCTCTTAAATTTGTTCAGGAGGCGGGTCCAAGAGGGCAGAGTAGTCAGACGCTTTCTGTGGTACCTCTTACAAAAAAGACCTGAAAAAACAAGTGAATCGATTATATGTGAATATCGAAGAGCCCTGAACATCAAAGGCAAAGTTGAGGAATCAGACTGAGTGGCAGGGGGAGGGAGAGACAGTTTGGAAGCAGCAAGGAGTTGCCAGACCTGACCTGGAAGGAGCCTGAAACCTTCAGGCTGGATCAGATCCTGTGCACGGTGAACTACAGTGGCGCTCCAGAGCTGTTTTCCACACTGGGAGAGGCCCAGAGGCAGAGAGTCTACTTGGCCATCCAGAACCAGTGAAAAGCAACACTCAACTGACTAAAGATAAGTACTTGCATGTGGCATACTGCCGGGATTAAAAAAAAAACCCACCTTGGAAAAACCTCTCTCCCATTTACCTCCCCCCTTCCCGCTCTTCACTGAGTCCTGGCCAGCTTCAGCAATTGGTGAGTACCCTGGGCTGGAAGTAGGACACTTAATGTGCCCTGAGCCATTCTCCCACCCTTAACAAACAAGGAAAAAATAAGCTGCTGGCTCCCCTAACCCAGGACCTAGACATGGCACAGCTCTTTTGCCTAGGTACAGGCATAAGGGGTCTGCAGACTTTGAATGCCTTTCACCCCTGCGTACACTTGTGTGGGCCTATTCTAACAGCGTAAGCCTTCACTACTACAGTAAAATAGGGTATATACCTGAAGTCTAACTTCAACTGTTTCAGCTGTGAAGTGGCAGGTTTGTGATGTTTGACACTGCTCTGCCCATTAAGTAGACTCCTCACCTGTCCACATCATGGGCTTGAGGACTGGTGGCTCCACCCATGCCACCTAGCCACCAGTGATAGGGGTCCAAGAATAAATGGTTCCCCCTAGTCCTTATATCCAACAGCATAGGGTGCTTATAGTCCAGTTGCAAAACTCACCTACCTACTCACTCTAGGGAACAGGGACATGCTTTCCTTTCAGACACTAAGGGGCAAATGTCAGCCCCCTGCCTTGCTCAGCATGTGACCCTCTACTGCAGCCAGATACCTGTGCCTACACCAATCACCAATGCCTGCCTAGGACTGTAGGTGAGAGCCGGCATCACTCACTTGGTGACCGACTGCCTGCACACATGAGCTGAATCTCTACAAGAAAATTTAACAGACTCCCAGGCTCAAAGAACTTAGTAACAGACCTAAGTACCTGATGACAGGAAGTTAGACCTTCAAAGGCACCAAAAATCAAACTAACACACACAAGCAGCCTTTTGGGCATATCAGAATGAAACAAAACAAGAAGTTAAGACACAGTAAGCAAATACAAAATAAAAAAATTATAGTAACTTATTGATGGCTCAGAGACAACAGTCAATATCAAATCACATAAAGAGGCAGACCGTGATGGCTTTAGCAAGCTCCCAAAATAAAGAATCAATAAGTTTTCTCGAGGAAGAGAATTTCTTGGAAATACCAGAGGCAGAATACAAAAGATTAATATACAGAACTCTTCATGAAATTAGGAAGGAAATCCCTCAAAATGCAGTGAAATCCAAAGAACACAAACACAGAGCAGTAGCAGAACTTTAAAAGGTTATTCAAGAGCATAATGAAAAATTAATAGGTTGCAAGAATCCATAGAGAGACAGGAATCAGAAATCCAGAAGATTAACAATAAAATTTCAGAATTAGACAACTAAATAGAAAGTCACAGGGGCAGAACTGAGGCAGTAGAAGTCAGAATCAGTGAGATTAAAAAGAAAGCATTTGACACCAACATATTTGAGGGAAAATCAGATAAAAGAATTTAAAAAAATGAATTTCTAAGAGTTATGTGGGACTATATCAAGAGAAATAACCTACAAGTAATTGGAGTACCAGCACAGGGAGGGATAACAGAAAATACAGAGAAAATTGTTGAACATTTGTTGACAGAAAACTTCCCTGATATCATGAAAGCTGAGAAGATATCTATCCAAGATGCTTATCGAACCCCACATAAGGTAGATCCCAAAAGAAAGTCACCAAGACATATTATAATCAAACTTGCCAAAACCAAAGATAAAGAGAGAATTTTAAGAGTGACTAGGGATAAACAGAAACTTTTCTACAAAGGAGAGTCAATAAGACTAAGCTAGGACTACTCAGCAGAAAGTATGCAAGCAAGAAGGCAATGGGATGACACATATAAAGCCTTGAAGGAAAAAAAAAATGCCAGCCAAGAATTATATATCCAGCAAACCTGTCTCTCAAATATGGTGGCAAAATTAGGGCATTTGCACATAAAGAAAAGAAGTTTAGGGAATTTGCAAAAACTAAATCAAAATCACAAGAAATACTAAAGGGAGTCCTCTGGTTAGAAAATCAATAACATCAGATAACAACTCAAGACTAGAACACAGGAGAGAGCAAACTGATATCAACCCAGATAGGGAAGTCACAAAAATGAACCAAAGCTAAAACACTGAAAATAGGGAAACAGATGTCAATACATAAAAGATGACAATATTAACACAAAAAAGAGAGACTTAAAAAATGTAGACATAGATTTTTCATATGGAGAGGAAGTCAAAGCAATATAAAGAAATAAAAGACTGGTATAAACTTAGAAAAATAGGGGTAAATTTTAAGGTAACCACAAAGGAAACTAACAATCTTACAAGTCAAAATAAAAAAAAAGAAAAATATAAAGACTCAGCAAACACAAAATCAACAACATGAAAAAGATAAAAGGAAAAAACATAAAGAGAAATGACTTAGCACAGAAGATTAAGTGGAACAAAGAAACTGTCTACAACACCCAAAACAAGACACAAAATGACAGCACTAAACTCATACCTATCAATAATTACACTGAATATAAATGGACTAAATGCACCAATAAAGAGACAGAGAGTGGCATATTAGACCAAAAAAAAAAAAAAAAAAAAAAAAAACCATGATCCATCTATATGCTGCCTACAAGAGACACAACTTAAAGACACAAACTATCTAAAATTCAAAGGATGGAAAAAAATATGTCAAGCAAACAACACTCAAAAAAGAGCAGGAGTGGCAATATTAATCTCTGACAAAATAGACTTTAAATTAAAATCCACAGCAAAGGATAAGGAAGGACACTATATAATGATTAAAGGATCAATACACCAAGAGGACGTAACTATAATAAATATTTACACACTCAATGACAGGGCTCCAAAATCCATAAAACAAACTCTAACAGATCTGAAGAGAGAGATAGCTCCACAATAGTAGTAGGAGACTTCAACACACCACTTTCAGTGAAGGACAGAACATCCAGAAAGAAGGTCAACAAAGACACAGAAGATATAAATGCTACAATCAACCAACTTGATCTCATAGACATATACTGAGCATCCACACTACAGCAGCCAAGTATACTTTCTTTTCCAACACACACGGAACATTCTCCAGAACAGACCACATATTAGGCCATAAAACAAGCCTTAATAAAATCCAAAGCATTGAAATATTACAAAGCATGTTTTCTGACCATAAACCTATAAAAGTAGAAATCAATAACAGAAAAAGCAAGGAAAAAAAATCAAACACATAGAAACTGAACAACACCTTGCTCAAAAACTACTGGCTTATAGAAGATATTAACAATGGAATAAAGAAATGCATAGACTCAAATGAGAATGAAAACACATCCTACCAGAACCTTTGGGACACAGCAAAAACAGTGCTCAGAGGTCAGTTTATAGAAATAAATGCACATATCCAAAAAGAAGAAAGGGTCAAAATCAAAACATTAACCCTACAACTCAATCAAGTAGAAACAGAGCAGAAAAAGAAGCCCTCTGTCTCCAGAATAAAGGAAATAATAAGAATTAGACCAGAATTAAATGAAACAGAGAATAGAAAAACAATTGAGCATTAACAAGACCAAAAGTTGGTTCTTTGAAAAGATCAACAAAATTGATAAACCACTGGCCAAAGTGACAAAAGAAAAACAGGAAAGGAAGGAAACAACCTGTACAAGAAATGCTACAGGTGATATCACAACAGACCCAAATGATTTAAAAGAATCATAACAGAATACTATGAAAAATTGTACTCTAACAAGTTTGAAAACCTAGAGGAAATGGACAAATTTCTAGAAACTCAGTACCTACCTAAACTAACACAAACAGAGGTACAACAACTCAATAAACACATAACAAAAGAAGAGATTGAAGAGGTAATTAAAAAACTCCCAACAAAAAAAAAGACCTGGCCCAGATGGTTTCACTGGAGAATTCTACTAAAATTTCAGAAAAGAGATAACACCACTACTACTAAAGGTATTTCAGAGTATAGAAAAGGATGGAATACTCCCAAACTCAATTTATGAAGCCAGCATAACCCCGATAACAATACCAGGTAAAGACACCACAAAGAAAGAAAATTAGAGACCAATATCCCTCATGAACACTGACACAAAATCCTCAGCAAAATTCTAGCCAATAGAATTCAGCAACATATCAAAAAAATAATTCATCATGATTAAGTGGGATTTATCAGGTATGTAAGGATGTTTCTGCATTAGAAAATCATTCTATGTAATCCATCACATTAATAAAACAAAAGACAAGAACCACATGATCTTATCAAATGATGCAGAAAAGGCATTCTACAAAGTCCAACACCCATTCATGATAAAAACTCTCAACAAAATAGGAATAGAAGGGAAATTCCTCAATATAATTAAGGGCATTTATACAAGCCAACAGCCAACATCATCCTAAGTGGAGAGACTTTGAAAGTATTCTCCTTGAGAACGGGAACCAGAAAAGGATGCCCTTTATCACCACTCTTATTCAACATTGTGCTGAAGGTCCTAGTCAGAGCCATTAGGCTAGAAAAAGAAATAAACAGAGTCCAAATTGGTAGAGAAGAAGTCAAAGTATCTCTATTTGCAGATGATATGATCTTATACACAGAAAACCCCAAAGAATCCACAAGAAAACTACTGGAACTAACAGAAGATTTCAGCAAATTTCAGGATACAAGATAAATATACAAAAATCAGTTGGATTCCTCTACACCAACAAAGAGAACCTCGAAGAGGAAGTCACCAAATCAAAAACCATATACAATAGCCCCCAAGAAGATAAAATACTTAGGAATAAATCTAACCAGAGATGTAAAAGACCTATACAATGAAAACTACAAGACACTACTGCAAGAAACCAAAAGAGACCTGCATAAGTGGAAAAACGAACCTTGCTCATGAACAGGAAGACTCAACATTGTGAAAATGTCAAGTCTACCCAAAGTGATCTACAGATACAATGCAATCCCGATCCAAATTATAATGGCATTTTTTAAGGAGATGGAGAAACAAATCACCAACTTTGTGTAGAAAGGGAAGAGGCCACAGATAAGTAAAGCATTACTAAAGAAGAACAAAGTGGGAGGCCTCACACTACCTGATTTTAGAACCTATTATGCCTTCACAGTAGTCAAAACAGCCTGGCACTTCTATAACAACAGATACATAGACCAATGGAACAGAATTGAGAATCCAGACATACATTCAATGATGTATGACCAGCTGATACTTGACAAAGGCCCAAAGTCCATTAATTGGGGAAAAGATAGTCTCTTTAACAAATGGTGCTGGCATAACTGGATATCCTTCTGCAAAAAACTGAAACAAGACCCATACCTCACACCATGCACAAAAAGTAATTCAAAATGTATCAAAGACCTAAATATAAAATTGAAAACAATAAATATCATGGAAAAAAAACTAGGGACAATGATAGGAACCCTAATACTTGGCATAAACACAATACGAACCGTAAGTAACATTGCACAAGCACCTGAAGAGAGACTAGATAAATGGGAGCTCCTAAAAATCAAACACTTACGCTCATCAGAAGACTTTACCAAAAGAGTCAACAGACAACCTACAGACTGGGAAAAAAATTTTGGCTACAACAAATCCTATCAGTGTCTAATCTCTAAAATCTGTAAAATACTTCAAAACCTCAAAAACAAAAAGGCAAATAACCCAATTAAAAAATGGGCAAAGGGTATGAACGGGCACTTCACCAAAGAAGATATTCAGGTGGCTAACAGACACATGAAGAAATGCTCACAATCATTAGCCATAAGAGAAATGCAGATCAAAACTACAATGAATAGCATCTCACCCCAACAAGGTTAGCATTAATCCAAAAAACACAAAATAATAAATGCTAGAGAGGTTGTAGAGAGACTGGAAGACTTATACACTGTTGGTGGGCATGTAAAATGGTACAACCACTTTGGAAATTGATTTGGCACTTTTTTAAAAAGCTAGAAATAGAAGTACCATATGACCCAGCAATTCTGCTCCTTGGAATATATCCTAGAGAGATAAGAGCCGTCATATGAATAGATATATGCACCCCCATGTTTATTGCACCACTGTTCACAATAGCAGAAAGATGGAAACAACCTAGGTGCCCATCAGCGGACGAATGGATAAACAAATTATGGTATATCCACACAATGGAGTACTACACAACGAAGAAGTCGTAAAATGTCTTACAACATGGAGGAATCTGGAGGTCATTATGCTGAGTGAATTTAGTCAGTCACAGAAGGGCAAATGTTGTATAAGGCCACTATTATAAAAACTCAAGAAAAGGTTTAAACACAGAAGAAAACATTCTTTGATGGTTACAAGGGTGGGGAGGGAGGGAGAGTGTTATTCACTAACTAGATAGTGGACAAGAATTATGTTAGATGAAGGGAAGGACAGCACACACTACAGAAGAAGTAAACACAACTGGACTAAACCAAAGCTAAGAAGTTTCCTGAATACAATCAAACACTTCAAGGGACAGAATAGCAGGGGTGGGGGTCTGGGGACCATGTTTTCAGGGGACATCTAGGTCAATTGGCATAACAAAGCTTGTTAAGAATATGTTCTGCATCCTACTTTGGTGAGTGGAGTCCGGGGCCTTAAAAGCTTGCAAGCAGCCATCTAAGATGCATCAATTGGTCCCAACCACCTGGAGTAAAGGAGAATGAAGAACACCAAAGACACAAGGAAAGTAGTAGCCCATGAGACAGAAAGGGCCACATAAAACAGAGACTTCATCAGCCTGAGATCAAAAGAACTAGGTGGTTCCCAGCCACCACCAATGACCGCCCTGACAAGGAACACAACAGAGAGTACCTGATGGAGCTAGAGAAAGGTGGGGTGCAGAACTCAAATTCTAGTGAAAATACTAGACTTAAGAGGGTCTGACTGAGACTGGAGGAAGCCCAGAAAGCATGGCCCCAGATTCTCTATCAGCCCAGAACTAAAACAATTTCCGAGGTCAACTCTTCAGACAAAGATTAGACTGGACTGTGGGACATAAAATGATACTTGTGAAGAGGGTGCTTCTTAGCTCAAGTATATGCTTGAGACTAAATGGACACCTTCTGTCTGGAGGTGAAGTGAGAAGGCAGAGAGGGTTAGGGGCTGGTTGAATGGACATGGGAAATCAGGGGTGGAAAGGGAGAGTGTGCTGTCACAGTATAGGGAGAGTGATTAGTCACATAGCGACACATATGAATAAATTTTTGTATAAGAGACTAACTTAAAATATAAACTTCCACTTAAACTACAACAATAAATTAAAAAATACAAATTATTTAAAGAAAAAAATTTGTTCAGATCTTTAAAATGTTAAGTGCAAACACCTGAATGTGTGGGAAATGAGTGCTTTTGAAGAGAAGCGCTGAGAGTTTGCACACCTTGTTAGAGCCAACATGGACAAGGAGAAAAATGGGGAGAAAAATGTGTAAATTAACCAAATGAGAGCCTGTCTCTAAACATGCTTGTAATATTCAGTCTTTGTTTTTTTATTTTTTAAATCACCTGCCTTGCTGTCAGTCATACTGATGAGTTTAAGATCTCTTTGTCATAACATAATCCATATAATATAAACCTCCCTTAAGATTTGCAGCGGAATATTTCAGTGCATAATATTGGAAAATAAAATAGATGCATGTGATGCCATTCTAAATTTTTACCTTCATTTTTTTCTTTAACACACTTAAAAACTTAAACACACACATGCACACACAAGTGTAAACTGAGTCATTATTAAGAAAATGCAAATTATTTAGCATTAGTGAGCTGAAATGAACTGGTATTGGCCATTTTGAATCAGAAAATCATATGGTCTACTATGCCGGGAATGACAAATTGAGTGGCATTGCATTCATCATCAAAAAGAACATTTCACGATCTATCCTGAAGTACAATCCTCTCAGTGATAGAGCAATACCCATATGACTAAAGGAAGAAGAGTTAATAGGATTATTATTCAAATTTACTCACCAACGGCTAAGACCAAAGATGAAGAAATTAAAGATTTTTACCAATTTCTTCAGTCTGAAAGTGATCAAACATGCAATCAAGAGGCATTGATAATTACTGGTGATAGGAATACAAAAGTTGGAAACAAAGAAGAATCCATAGTTGGATAATATGGCCTTGGTGATAGAAATGACACTAGAGATCACAATAGAATTTTGAAAGACTAATGACTTCTTCCTTGCAAATACTTTTTCAACAGCATAAATGGCTACTATACACGTGGACATCGCCAGACGGAATACACAGGAATTAAATCAACTACATCAGTGGAAAGAGACAATGGAAGAGCTCAATATCATCAGTCAGAACAAGGCAAGGGGCTGACTGCAGAAGAGACAATCAGTTGCTCATATGCAAGTTCAACGTGAAGTTGAAGAAAATTAGAAAAAGTTCACGAAAGCTGAAGTACTACTTTGAGTATATCCTACCTAAATTTAGAGACCATCTCAATTAATAGATCTGATGCATTGAACACTAATGACTGAAGCCCAGACAAGTTGTGGAATGACATCAAGGACATCATACGTGAAGAAAGCAAGAGGAGATTAAAAAGACAGGAAAGAAAGAAAAGACCGAAATGGATGTCAGAAGAGACTCTGAAACTTTTGAATGTAGAGTAGCTAGAGCTGAACAGAAGATTCCAAAGGGCAGCTTGAGGAGACAAAGCATTATAATGAAATGTGCAAAGACCTGGAGCTAGAAAACCAAAACGGAAGAACACACTTGGCATTTCTCAAGCTAAAAGAACTAAAGAAAAAATTCAAGCCTTGAGTTGCAATATTGAAGTATTCTATGGGGAAAAATTAAAAGATGCAGGAAGCATCAAAAGAAGATGGAAGGAGTACACAGAATCACTGTATCAAAAAGAATTGGTCAACATTCCACCATTTTGGTGGGTAGCATATGATTAAGAACTGATGGAACTGAAGGAAGTTCTCCAAGCTGCACTGAAGGGATTGAGGAAAAACAAGGCTCCAGGAATGGATGGAATATCATTTGAGATGTTTCAACAAACGAATGCAGTGCTGGAGATGCTCACTGGTCTATGTCAAGAAATTTGGAAGACAGCTACCTGGCCAACTGACAGGAAGAGATCCATATTTGCACTCATTTTGGAGAAAAGTGATCCAACCAAATGTGGACATTATCAAAAAATATCATTAATATTACACACAAGTAAAATTTTGCTGAAGATCATTCAAAAGTGGTTGCAGCAGTACATCAACAGGAAACTGCCAGAAATTCAAGTTGGATTCAGAAGAGGACATGGAACAAGGGTTTCATTGCCGATGTCAGATGGATCATGGCTGAAAGCAGAAAATACTGGAAAGATATTTACCTGTGTTTTATTGACTATGCAAAGGCATTTGATTGTGTCAATCATAACAAATTATGGATAATATTGTGAAGAATTGGAATTCCAGAATACTTAATGAGAAGGACATCACTCCTGGTAAAGTGGAGGGTCGGTGAAAACCAGAAAGACCCTCAACAAGATGGATAGACACAGTGGCTGTAACAATGGGCTCAAGCAAAGCAAAGATTGGGAGGATGGCCCAGGACCAGGGAGTATTTTCATTCTGTTGTACATAGGGTCGCTATGAGTTGGAACTGACTTGCTGGCACCTCACAGCAACAACATCACCTGATATGTAAGAAATGTAAGTCAGAAGAGCATTACTCTCATCCTAAATATAATATATTAAGTCTTTATAAAATAATGAAAGGAAAATCATAGTTTTTAGAGCTTCCTCTCCAAATGTGAGACTAATTTGATCATTTTTTCTGAACCAAATTCCCCTCTTGCTTCGTTTCTCATCTGTATTTTCTATGGAAACATTTATTGCTATGGATACATATTTATTGGCAAACAAGTCTTTTTTAAAAAAAAAAAAAAACAGATTATGTGTAAAGATTGATTGTATAATTGACCAGTACAAACATACAGACAGTTAAAGGTATGTGAAAAAATTAAGATAAATTTCCCTGAAATTTTTTTAAAAATTCAGCTCAGAGATTTGAAATATATATACAGATGTTAATTTATTTACTATTCTTATGAACATTACAGCTATGCTGAAATTAGAAACAGGTAGAAAGGAGGAGTTTTCCATAAATTAAACAGTAAGGGTAAATCTCAGCCAAAACTTTGAGCAAGTGAACACTGTAAGTTTCTAACAGTGTGGCATTGAACACATGATTTATACTCTCTAAACCTTAGGTTTTATATCTGTAAAAGAGACAAAATAATGGTTCTTACCCACCTTCAAGAAGTCCCTCGCAAGAAGCAAACAATTAATGCTCTCAGCTGCTAACCAAAAGGTTGAAGGTTCAAGTCCATCCAGAGACTCTGTGGAAGAAAGTCCTGGTGATTTACTTCTGGAAAATAAATAAATAAATAAACTACCCACCTCAGGGGAGTATTGTGAGGATTCAAATAGATAATAAAATACAAAAGGTTAGCAAAGGGCTGGTCTAGCAATCATGCTAGGTACTAAAGCTTGCATAATATGTTCATGGCAACTTTATTTATAATTGCCAAAATTTGGAAGCAACCAAGTTGTCCTTCAACAGGTGATGGATACACAAACTGTGATATGCCCATACAACAGAGTATTACTCAATGATAAAAAGAAATGATCTATCAAGCAGTGAAAAGTCATGGAGAAAACTTAAATACATATTCTAAATGAAAGAAGCCAGTCTGAATAAGATACATACTGTATGATTCCAACTCTGTGATATTCTGCAAATGGCAAACTACAGAGAGAGTAAAAAGTCCAGTGGTTGCCAGAAGTTCAGGGGAAAGGGGCAGAGATGAATAGGAGGAACACAGGTCATTTTTAAGGCAATGCAACTATTCTGTATGACTTTATGTATTTGTTACAACCCATATGACTGTAGAACACTAATTGTAAACTTGAATTTAAATTGTGGCCTTTAATTAATAATAATATATCTGTATTGGTTCATCAATTATAACAAATGTACCACATGGATTTAAGAAGTTAGTGATAGGAGAAGCCATGTGCAGGGGAGATAGGGGGTTTATAGGAACTCTGAACTTTCTGTACAATTTCTCTGTAAAACAAAAACTACTCTTAAAAATGAAGCCTATTAAAAATTACATATAATGGTACTCTTCTAAATTCACTAAAAAAAAATAAGATACAACATTTCCTAAATTTTAAGTTCTAATTATCACTTAACCTTTTGCCGTCTGCTACGGTAGCTTGCAACTACATACTGAATGATAGAGTTAGAAACACTAACATAACTGAAAGCGTGTTCAAAACTCTAGGGCATTTGTTAGATCAAAATGATCTAACAAAGTGGTTTTCATTTACTTTTATATAAAACAGGCATTTTCTAACTGTTCGGCCTAAGGACAAAAATATCCAAGCACATATCTTCATAATCCTCCAGTAGGAAAGTTCTGAGGCTCATATATCTGCCCCATATCTGTCTTTATTTTCCCGTTTCGATACAGAAGACATCTTAGATTGGGATCCATGGGAACGGACAATGAGGCAGAGATTTGCATGCAGAAAGTTGATGGGGGACAGATACTCTCAGGAATAACACCTGCGACGGAAAAAAGTAGGATTGTGGGAAAGGAAAAGAACCCACAATGCTATTCCAGCAGTAACCATGACAGATACCACAGGGAACACTTATACTGGGATGATCCATCAGAACTGTCTCGAATTGAAGCATTATCCTGGGCCTTTTTATTCTTCCATCTGACACTCATTAGATGTGCGTTTTCCCCTGGGAGGCAGATAATCTTGAGCAAAGCACCTTCTCCTGAGGGCAATACTCTGGAAGGGATTTAACTGTAAGGCAGCAGTAGCCAAAATTCCTGGCTGTGCAGACATAAATACCTTGGTTCCAAAGACAGGGGTCTGGGTGGTACACTAAAGATTCCAATAGAGTCTAGTGACTAGAGTAAATAAGGAAAGTTTACTGATCTTTCATTTAACTAATTTCACTGGCCTGGCTTTCTGCGTGAAAACTGTGCCATTTTTCTTAAGCTTTAAAATCTCCTAAGACTAAAAAACAGTTTTTTTTTTTTAAGTGCTGAAAAAATTAGTTTCAACATGCGACTGCATGAATATAGACACAAATGTGGATATATTCCTATGAATTAATTCTGCAGTTTTGAAAGCATTTCCCAAATTCAAGTCAAAGCCAAAAATCAGTTAACATTAGGTTGAATCACATACAAAAATAAGTGACTTTGTCTTAATTTTAAGTTTTTTTTGTCCTCAAATATTATCTGGATTACCACGTTTTACATTAGAAACATTTTAAATGTTTCCATAACCTGATACACAAGGAATGTAAAATCTAAAATAAGAAAATCTCAAATGTTATTATATATTTAATGACTGGAACCATTATTTTAAACCTGAGAAATGTTTAACTGGAAATGAAATTTGGGGAAGTCTATTTCAATATTATAGCAGGATGGGATTCAAACTGCCGACCCTTTGGTTAGCAGCTGAGCTCTTTAACCATTGTGCCACCCCCAAAAAAACCAAACCCATTGCCATCAAGTTGATTCCAACTCATAGAGACCCTGTAGGACAGAGTAAAACTGCCCCATAGGGTTTCCAAGGAGTGGCTGGTGAATTCGAACTGCTGACCTTTTGGTTAGGAGCCGTGGCACTTAACCACTGTGCCACCAGCGTTTCCACCATGCCACCAGGGCTCCAATAAACTATGGGCTTATTCTTTATGAATTTTATAAACCCTATTTTAAGAATTAAAATATTAATATAATTTTCAATCAAAATTGTTGTTTTAATTCCCTCTGGCTAGGTAGAATCCACAATCACAGGTGTCTGTTTTAAGACCTACTGTTACAAGTTGAGGGAAACTTATGATATGGCCACACATATTTATTAAGCATAATGCTTTGACTTGTACCATGTTACTTTTCTCTTACTATACTCCTATAACCAAGAGAGAAGACTTCTACCTCAGTAAGTGAATAGCTGATTAAGTCATTTGCAGTGAAATAAAACTGGTATGGATTAGTTACTGATATGAGTGAAAACCCTGAATATCCAACAGTCATTAATTCTGACACTTATTAATTCAGAATTATTTATTTTTAACCTATTATGCACCTATCATTGAGCTTCATCCAGTTGGACCCGTGAAAAATCTGCTGAGAATTATGTATTTTAGAATTGCCAGTGGGACTGATGATTAGTAAATTCACTTTACTAAAGATCCAAATTAGTTTTTAATTATTAACTAGAAAATACATAAATTTGAAAAAATTACATGTGTATATTTATATCAGTATTGTTGTTGTTGTCAGGTGCTGTCAAGTTGGTTCCAACTCATAGCAACTCTATAGGACAGAGTAGAAATGTCCCATAGGGTTTTAAAGTTGCTGCTGGTGCATTTGAACTGCCATCTTTTGGGTAACAGCCTAGCTCTTAACCACTATACCAACAGGACTCTGGTATATCAGTATTAGTCCAAGTAATTTGCATTTTTTTCTTTTATTTATTGTGGTTTGTAAAAACACTTAGTACCTGGGAATACTGATGAATAAAGATTTATATGAATTTGTGGTTGTGTCTCACTTATGCGTGATCTAGACAAAAGGCACTATAAAAAAAAAGTAAACAGGAGTTCCAGCAAAATGGCGCTCTAGGCAGAAACACCACACTGTCCCTCCACAGCAAAGATCCGAAAAACTAAGCCAAACAGAGAATACCACAACAATCCTGAAACCCTAAAACATCAAATGAAGAGATAACGAACTCAGCCAAGCACCAAATGGCGTGAGAAAACTGACAGAGAATGGAGAGTGAGGAGAGATTCATGCAGAGGTCCCCTACCAGCTAACGCAGCACGGATCCACCATCTTGGACTCCAATCGGAGACCAGCAAGTGGGGGTACAAGAAAGCAGCCTCACAGAGCATCCGGTGGAAGACAAAACAGCCCGTAATTTGCGGTGTGTGCTTTCCCACCCACCACCCCTCTATGCCCTGGCTCAGGCTCCTCTGCTTCCCACGGCCACAGTCTCTTGACTGGGAAGCGCTGGCTGCTTGGATTCCACACACCCAAGCGGGCGGCTCTCTGGGTGCCATTTGTTGGCTGCTAGTGTTGCTTTTTTTTTTCTGCTTCTTTTGATTTCTCACTTGCCTCTCGCCACCTCCCCCTCCTTTCACTCAAGTGCCTGGCTCCATGAGCCATCGTTACTTCTTCCTGAGGGGCTCCAGAGCTCCGGCAATTTGTGATATATGCTTTCCCACTCTCCACCCTTCTTCACCCAAACTCAGCCTCCTCTACTTCCTGCGGACACAGTCTCTTGTCCAGAAACACCAGCCCGCACTGGCTAGCTCTCTGAGTGCCATTTCCTGGCTGCTGGGGTTGCTTTTTTTTTTTTTTTTTTCCTGCTTCTTTGGATTTCTTGCTTGCCTTTTGCCGCCTCCCCCTCCTTTCACTCGAGTGCCTGGCTCTGTGCGCCATCTTTGCTTTTTCCTGAGGAGCTGCGGAGTTCCATTCGAGTGTGGAGCTGCTTCCCGGTCTGGGCTACTGCGCTGGTGGGATCCTGGGGCTTTTGTTCGTTTGTTCGTTTTGAATTGTTTGTTTGTTTTCTTTTCCTTTTCTTGAGTTGGGAGCCCTTTCTGGCCAGGCGGAGCTGCATGGCAAGGAACTACCCTTCGGCTTCCACAGATGTGCAGAGGGATCCCTGAGGACATTTCTTTTTTCGTTGTTTTTTTTTTTTTCCTGTTTTTTTTGGGGGCCTTGTTTTTTTTTATTGGTTTTGTTTTCTTTTCCCTCTTCTTCCCTTTCTGTCTTTCTTCATTGCTCAGTTTCTCGTCTCTATATCTTCCTTCTCTTTCTGATCCCTGAATACCAGGCATTGTATGCCTCTGCGCCTTCTGGCCAGGCTGTGCTGCGACACAAGAGACCAACTTCCCCAGACCTAATAGCTACATCGGTGGGATCCCTGGGAACTTTGCAGTTCTTTAACCTTTCTGATTTTTATTTATTCATTCTTTTCTTTTCTTCCTCTTCCCCTTTCTGTTTTTCTCCATTTCATAGTCTCTCATCTGTCCATTCTAACAGCAAGCTCCCCTAGCAATCTTTTTTGTTTGTATGTTTTTTGGCTCCTGTTACTCTCTCCTCTCTCCCATATCCATCTTAGCTCCACACATAACCATCTCCCTGCTGCAACCTGCCTACCGGCACCGTGCACTTGACATCACACCACCAAGCAGTGCATGCACGGCCTACTGGAACCTGCCCAGCACTGATTACCGACACGCCTTGATGGCTATAGTGAGTGCCACAAAAAACCCGTCCCAGTGGCTCCGCTTCAGCTAGACCTACCCTGCTGTACCATATCTGAGTGACTGAACCCGCCAGTTGGAGAAGAGGCAAAAAGTATTGAGCACACAGAAAAGCCAACAACAAAGAGCAACAGTCCACCTGCTCAGGCATAGTCAAATTTTTTTTTTAAAAAAAAGGATGAAAGAAACAAATCTACAATCAATAAACAAGAGAAATAACTACTGAATCCCCTGAAAACAGCAGACAATATCAAAACATTAACAAAAACTGGACAGGACGGTTCCAGTAGGCATCCAAATTAAAACACCAGCTGACTCTCCTGGGGAATAAAATGCACTAGAAGTACCTGATAGGGAATTCAAATCTCTAATACTCGGAATTTTCCAAGAACTGAGCCAAAAAGCTGACCAAAAGGAGGAAAAAATAGACAAATTCATGGAAAATACAGACAATAAATTGGAAGAATTCAGGAAGATGATGCAGGAACAAAATGCCAAAATACATTCACAACTAGAAATTATACAAAAACAACAATTAGGAATCCAAAAGATAAACAACAAGATTTCAGAAATGGATGATGTCATAGAAGGGCTGAGAAACAGATTTGAAACTGTGGAAGACAGGATCAGTGGAACTGAAGACAAACACTTGGATACAACTCTGTTTCAGGAAAACTCAGAAAAAAGAACAAAGAAAAATGAAGAGACCCTGAGAGTTATGTGGGACACAATCAAAAGCAAAAATTTATGAGAGATTGACATTCCAGAACAGGGGGAGAAAAAAGAAAATACAGAGAGGATCATTGAAGAACTGCTGACAGGAAACTTCCCCAATATCATGAAAGATGAAAAGCTGGCCATTGAAGAGCTCAATGAACCTCATATAGAAGAGACCCCAAAAGAAAATCACCAAGGCATATCATATTCACACTCGCCAAAACCAAAGACAAACAAAGAATCCTGAGAGCAGCTTGTGAAAAACAAGAAGCCACAGAGGAGAAACAATAAGACTAAGCTCAGATTATTCGGCAGAAACCATGCAGGCAAGAAGGCAATGCGATGACATACATAAAATCTTGAAAGAAAAAAAATTGTCAGCCAAGAATAATATATCCTCCAAAACTCTCGTTCAAATTTGATGGCGAAATTAGGTCATTTCCAGATAAACAGAAATTAAGGAAATATGTAAAAGTTAAACCAAACTTACAAGACTTATTAAAGGGAGTTCTTATATCTGAGGACAAACAGCTTTAGCCCACAGGCAGAACCTAGGACGCAGGATCGTGTGAGCCAGATACCAATCTAAGAAATGAAATCTCGAGGACTATCCAAAACCAAAAGAAATACAGCAGGGAATCAGAGCAGTCAATCAATGGATGACAACAACATCAAAACAATGAAAGAGGGAATAAATGGCATAGGTATATAACCTTCCAATGGAGAGGAAGGCAAGGCAATACAAAGTAACAGTAGACTGCTTCAAACTTAGAAAGATAAGAGTAAAATTCACAGTAACCACAAAGAAAGTTAACAAACCAACTCATAAAACTAAAGACAAAAAACATAAAGTCTCAGCAAAAACAAAACCTACAAAAACAAAAGAAAAAAAATTCACAAACAAAAGTAACTCAGCACAAGAGAGTAAGAAGAACAAAGAAAATTTCAGCACCACAAAAAAAAGCACTACAAAATGACAGCAACAAACTCACATCTATCAATAATTACACCGAATGTAAATGGACTCAATGCACCCATAAAGAGATGGAGAGTGACAGAATGGATAAGAAAACAGGATCCATCAATATGCTGTCTACAAGAGACACACCTTAGAAACAAAGATGTGAATTTATTAAAAGTCAAAGGTTGGAAAAAAATATATCAAGCTAACAACTACCAAAAAAGAGCAGGAGTGGCAATTCTAATCTCAGATAAAATAGACTTTAAAACAAAATCTACCATAAAAGACAAAGAAGGACACTATATAATGATTAAGGGGATGATCCATCATGAAGACATAACCATAATAAACATCTACGCACCCAATTACACTGCTCCAGAATACATAAAACAAACTCTAACAACACTCAAGAGAGAAATTGGCAGTTCCACAATAACAGTAGAAGACTTCAACACACCACTCTCAGTAAAGGACAGAACAACTAAAAAGAAACTCAGCAAAGATACAGAAGACCTAAAGGGAACAATCAGCCAAATTGACCTCATAGACATATATAGAACACTCCATTCAACCACTGCAAAGTACACATTCTTTTCCAATGCACATGGAACGTTCTCCAGAATAGACCACATCTTAGGCCACAGAGCAATCCTCAACAAGATCAAAAACATTGAGATAATTCAAAATATCTTCTCTGACCACAATGCCATCAAGGTAGAAATTAACAATAGAAAGAGCAAGGAAAAAAAAACCAACTACGTGGAAACCAAATAATACCCTGCTTACACATCCCTGGGTAATAGAAGAAATCAGAGATAGAATCAAAAAATTCCTAGAATCAAATGAGAATGAAAACACATCATACCAAAACCTTTGGGACACAGCAAAAGCAGTCCTCAGAGGACAATTTATAGCAATAGATGCACATATCAAAAAAGAAGAAAGGGACAAAATTAAAACATTAACTACACAACTCAAACAAATAGGAAGACAACAGCAAAAAAAGCCCACAACCACCGGAATTAAGGAAATAGTAAAGATCAGAGCAGAAATCAATGAAATAGAGAACAGAAAAACAATAGAAAGAATCAACAAAATCAAAAGTTGGTTCTTTGAAAGAATCAGCAAAATTGACAGACCATTGGCCAGACTTACAAAAGAAAAACAGGAGAGGACAGAAATAACCCAAAAAAGAAATGAAATGGGGGACATTAAAACAGACTCAACTGAAATAAAAAGAAATATAACAGAATATTATGAAAAACTATACTCCAACAAATTTGAAAACCTAGGGGAAATGGATAAATTTCTAGAAACACACGGCCTACCCAACCTACAACAAAGTGATGTTGAAAATCTGAACAGACCATAACAAGAGAAGAGATTGAAAAGGTAATAAAAAAAACTCCCAAATAAAAAAGGCCCTGGCCCAGATGGCTTCACTGGAGAATTCTACAATATATTTACAGAAGAGCTGGTACCATTTCTACTCAAGCTATTTCAGAGCATAGAAGAGGAAGCAACACTTCCAAATTCGTTCTATGAAGCCAGCATAACGCTGATACCAAAACCAGGCAAAGATTTCACAAAAATAGAAAATTACAGACCAATAGCTCTCGTGAATATAGATGCAAAAATTCTGAACAAAATTCTAGCCAATAGAATTCAGCATCATATCAAAAAAATAATACACCACGACCAAGTACGATTCATACCAGGTATGCAAGGATGGTTCAACATTAGAAAATCAATCAACGTAATCCACCACATAAATCAAAGAAAAGAAAAGAATGACATGATCATCTCAATTGATGCAGAAAAGGCATTTGACAAAGTCCAACACCCATTCCTGATAAAAACTCTCAATCAAATAGGTATAGAAGGGAAATTTCTCAACATAATAAAGGGCATCTATGCAAAACCGATGACCAACATCATTCTTAATGGAGAGGGGCTGAAAACATTCCCCTCGAAAACAGGAACAAGACAAGGATGCCCTTTATCACCACTCCTATTTAACACTGTGCTGGAAGTTCTAGCTAGAGCAATAAGGCAAGAAAAAGAAATAAAGGGCATCCAAATCAGTAATGAAGAAGTTAAACTGTCCCTGTTTGCAGATGATATGATACTATACATAGAAAACCCTAAAGATTCCATGAGAAATTTACTGGAACTAATAGAAAGATTCAGCAGAGTAGCAGGATGCAAGATAAACATTCAAAAATCAGTTGGATTCCTATACACCAATAAGCAGAACGATGAAAAGGAAGTGAGGAAAACACTACCATTTTCAATACCCCCTAAAACCCTAAAATACTTAGGAATAAATCTGACCAAGGATTTAAAAGACCTATACAAAGAAAACTACAAGACAGTACTGCATGAAACCCAAAGGGATCTACATAAATGGAAAAACATACCATGCTCATAGATAGGCAGACTCAACATTGTGAAAATGTCAATTCTACCCAAAGCAATTTACAAATAGAACAGAATCCTGATCCAAATACCAACAACATTCTTCAAAGAGATGGAAAAACTAATCATTAACTTTATATGGGAAGGGAAGAAGCCCCGAATAAATAAAGCACTACTGAAGAAGAAGAATAAAGTGGGAGGACTCACACTATCTGACTTCAGAACCTACTATACATCTACAGTAGTCAAAACAGCCTGGTACTGGTACAACGACAGATACATTGACCAATGGAACAGAATTGAGAACCCAGATGTAAATCCATCCACCTATGGTCACCTGATCTTTGACAAGGGCCCAAAGTCCATCAAATGGAGAAAAGACAGTCTTTTTAACAAATGGTGCCGGCAAAACTGGATATCCATCTGCAAAAAAATGAAACAGGACCTATACCTCATGCTGTATACAAAAACTACTTCAAAATGGATCAAAGACCTGAATATAAAGCCTAAAAGTATAAAGTTCATAGAAGAAAAAATAGGACCAACACTTCAGGCCTTAATACATGGCATTAACATGATACAAACCATGACCATCAATGCACAAACCCCAAAAGATAAGCTGGGATCTTGTAAAAATCAAACACCTATGCTCTTCAAAAGACTTCACCAAAAGAGTGAAAAGATAACCTACAGATTGGGAAAAAATTTTTGGACAGTACAAGTCAGACAAAGGTCTAATCTCCATAATCTACAAGAAAATCCAACACCTCTACAACAAAAAGACAAATAATCCTATTAAGAAATGGGCAAAGGAAATGAACAGACACTTCACCAGAGAAGACATTCAAACGGCCAACAGACACATGAGGAAATGCTCTCGATCACTAGCCATTAAAGAAATGCAAATTAAAACCACAATGAGATACCATCTCATCTCAGCATTACTGGGACGAATCAAAAACACTGGAAATAAAAAAAGTTGGAGGGGCTGCGGGGAGATGGGAACTCTTACGCACTGCTGGTGGGAATGCAAAATGATGCAACCATTTTAGAAAATGATATGGCGCTTCCTCAGAAAGCTAGAAATAGACATACCATTCGATCCAGCAATCCCACTCCTAGGAATATATCCTAGAGAAATAAGAGTTGTCACTCGAATAGACATATGCACACCTATGTTCATGGCAGCATTGTTCACAATAGCAAAACGATGGAAACAACGTAGATGCCCATCAACAGATGAATGGATAAACAAACTATGGTACATACACACAATGGAGCACTATGCAACGAGAAAGAACAACAATGAATCTGTGAACCATCTCATAACATGGATGAAACTGGAGGACATTATGCTGAGTGAAATAAGTCAATCACAGAAGGACAAATATTGTATGAGACCTCTATTGTAAAAACCCATGAAAAAGTTCACACACAAAAAGTAACAGTCTTTGTTGTTTAGCAGAGATGGAAGGGGTGGGGGCGGGGGCAAATACTAAATAGGCAATAGATAAGTGGTATCTTTGGTGAAGGGTGAGACAGTACACAATACTGGGGAAACCAACACAACTTGTAGAAGGAAAGGTCATGAAAGCTCCATAGACACATCCAAACTCCCTGAGGGACTGAATTGCTGGGCGGATCGCTGTGGGGACCATTGTCTCGGGCAACATCTAGCTCATTTGGCATAACACAGTTTATAAAGGCAATGTTCTACCTTCTACCTTGGTGAGTAACGTCTGGGGTCTTAAAAGCCTGTGAACAGCCATCTAAGATACTCCACTGGTCTCATCCCTTCGGGAGCAAGGGAGAATGAAGAGAACAGGATACAAGGAAAAGATTAGTCCAAAGGACTAATTGTCCACAGCTACCAAGGCCTCCACCAGACTGAGTCCAGGACAGCTAGATGTTGCCAGGCTACCACCATTGACTGCTCTGACCAGGATCACAACAGAGGGTTCTGGACAAAGCGGGAGAAGCGCATAATTCTAGAGCGTAATTCTAACTCACAAAAAAAAAGACCAGATTTACTGGCCTAAAGGACACTGGAGAAACCTCGAGAGTATGGCCCCCAGACACCCTTTTAGCTTAGTGGTGAAGTTACCCCCGACTTTACTGTTCAGCCTGGGAGTGGACAGCCCCGTAAAACCAAATGAGACTAACGAGGTACAGGAGTCCAGTGACAAGGGCCAGAAGGCAAAGGGGACAAGGAAGCTGGTGATAGGGAACCCAAGGTTGAGTAAGGATATTGTTGATGTGTTGTGAGATTGTTAACCATTGTCATAGGGCAGCATTTGTAGTAACTGTTAAATGAGAAACTATTTTGTTCTGTAAGCCTTCATCTTAGTGAGAATAGCAGCACAATTGGAAGAGCGTAGTCAATGTCACTGAACGGTGTATGTAGAAATTTTTGAAACGGTGTATCTCTGGCTATGTGTATTTTCACCAAAAAAAAAAAGTTGAGAATTTAGAGGGTGAATATGTTGTGGGGTTGTTAACCAATGTCATAAAACAACATGTGTACTACTGTTTCATGAGAAACTATTTGTTCTGTAAGCCTTCACCTGAAGTAGAATAAAATATATATAAAAAAAAAAAAAGGTAAACAATTCAGACAAATGGTAGTAAGTTTACATTTTAAAATTTTGCCAAAAAGCAAAGCCTTTGAGGCCCCAGACTATTCTTTATAAGCACAAGTTGCAGTTGGAACAGTTCCCTAATTTTCCAGTCATTTTGGAGCAGTATCTAGCAATTAGTGCCTGAATACTGACGTGTATCTTCTAAGAGTGCCAGTGCTACTAAGTCACATCTTATAACTGGAAAAGCCAGACTCCTTTTAAGTCAAGATGTATTTATGTGTTATTTTTGCGATGTGTTAGCACTCACCTTTGTGGGCTTGAATTAGGATACTGTGTCTTTAGAAAACTTCTGTGCTTTTGTCCAATTTATACAAGTAACATCACATGTAACATAAATTTTGGTGATATCATACATTTAAATGCATTTTTAATTATATAGCAGTCATTACTACAGCTTTAAGGAATTGAAAAGCAGACAATATATGTTTAAAAAATCAGATCATAATAGGGTGTCTGTTGCATTTTGAATGTTGTTAGGAGATTCTCACCTGCCACAATGTCATCTACAAGTGCTCTATTTGACAGAAGGTTATGTCTGCTGTGGGAAAATTTGCACATTCATGAGTGATGTACAAATCTCCTATGAAATGTGGAGACTGACTATCTCATTTTCCAGAAAAGGCTGCAACCAGTTTGCTTTCTTTGTCACATCGGGTCTGGAATAGCAAATGGAAATTAATTCTTTTCAAGTGACAAATATCACAGAACACTTGATAGAAATTTCAGTAAATAAAAGAACCATTGACTAAGAAAATATTAATAATACTACCTTGATTTAAATATTATACTTTATATAAAAATAATATTCATAAACAAGCAGGTGAATTAAGAAACGTTAATAAAAAGTGTATATATGCTTTGTGAATTTACTTTTGTCAAAAGCATCACATGTGATTTAAGCAACATGCCACCTACATCAGAGAACCCTGAATGCCCAGGGTTCTATACTCATGAGCAACTCCAGAAATAGAGTATTTGTTATTATGATTGGCCATATTATATATGTACGCACCACTCATCTGTCAGTTTGTCATACTGTGGTAGCTTTCATGTTGCTGTGATGCTGGAAGCTATGCTATTGATTTTTCAAATACCAGCAGGGTCATCCAGGATGGACAGGTTTCAACGGAGTTTCCACACTAAGACAGACTAAGAAGGACCTGGTGATCTACTTCTAAAAAAATTGACCTGTGAAAACCTTATGAATAGCTGTGGAACATAGTCTGATATAGTGCTGGAAGATGAGCTGCTTAGATTGGAAGGCACTCAAAATACGACTGGGGAAGAGCTGTCTTCTCAAAATAGAGTCAACTTTAATGACGTGGATGACATAAAGCTTTTGGGATCTTCATTTCCGATGTGGCATGATTCAAAATGAGAAGATACAGCTGCAAACGTCAATTAATAAGCAGAAAGTGGAATGTACAAAGTATGAATCTAGGAAAATTAGAAGTTGTCAGAAATTAAATAGAACACATAAATATCAATATCCTAGGCATTAGTGAGCTGAAATGGACTGGTATTGGCCATTTTTGAATCAGACAATAATATGACCTAAAGGCATTTGACTGCGTGCATCGTAACAAATTATGGATAACACCAACAAAAATGGGAATTCCAGAAAACTTAACTGTGCTAATAGGGAACCTGTACAGAGACTAAGAGGCAGTCATTCAAGTAGAACACAGGAAAGATGTGTATCGGGGTGTATCCTGTCACAATACTTATTCAATATTATGTTCAGCAAATATTCTGAGAAGCTGGATTATATGAAGAAGAACAAGGCATGAGGACTGAAGGAGACTCATTAACAACCTGCGATATGCAGATGAAACAACCTTGCTTGCTGAAAGTAAAGAGGATTTGAAGCAATTTCTGATGAAGATCAAAGACCACAGCCTTCAGTCTGGATTACACCTCAACATTAAGAAAACAAAAAGCCTCACAACTAACCAATAAGCAACACCGTGATAAATGGGGAAAAGATTGAAATTGTCAAGGATTTCATTTTACTTGGATCCACAGTCAATGCCCATGGAAGTAGCGGTAGAAGAATCAAATGACATATTGCATTGGGCAAATCTGCTGCAAAAGGCCTCTTTAAAGTGTTAAAAAGCAAAGATGTCACTTTGAGGACTAAAGTGAGCCTGACCCATCATGGTATTTTTCAATCACCTCATATACATGTGAAATGAATAAGGAAGACTAAAGATGAATTGATGCCTTTGAATTACGGTGTTGGTGAAGAATATTGAAGACACCACGGACTGCCAGAGAAATGAACAGACTTGTTTTGGAAGAAGTTCATTCAGAATGCTCCTTAGAAGGGAAGATGGTGATACTTTGTCTCATGTACTTTGGACATATTATCAGGAGGGACCAGTCCCTGGAGAAGGACATCATGCTTGGTAGAGGGTCAGTGAAAAAGAGGAAGACCGTCAAGGAAATGGACTGACCCAGTGGCTGCAACAATGGGCTCAAATATAGCAAGGCTGTGAGGATGGCGCAGAACTGGGTAGCATTTCATTTTGCTGTATATAAGACCATTATGAGTCAGAACTAACTTGACGGCACCTAACAACAACACATATATGCAGCATATATACAATACATATATATATATACTACGTATGTAGCATATATGCATCTATATGTATATATATGTAACAGTTGTAAATATTCTAGTGAAATAGAACCCTTGTACAAGTCCTAAAATTATATAAGTACAGTATATTGTGTTATCATACTAAACATGCACTGTATTTCTATCTCTTTTAGACAAAACATTGGCCAAAGTAATTATATTTCTTCTAAGTTTCAGGCCCAAGTGAAAGATTAAGGACAAATGTAATGCACAAGTAAACTAGAACTGTGTCCTTCTGAGTTTTGCCTTGCTTTATATATTTAAAATCACTATGAGTTGCACTCCTTAAAATTTTGACCATGTAAAGGATAAAACATTCTAATAAGCTGGAAAACATCATAAATTACAAAAATTATATAGTACCCTTATTTGGTTAACTTTAAATTAATCATAGGTTTGGCCTGGAGATATTTTTAGCAGGTTTAACTTGATTTAGATTTAGGTGCTTTGCAGAGACATAATAAAAGATGGCAGGTTAAGTAAATATTGGAGATATGCCGAAACATAGGTACCTCCTCATCACTGAGTTCATCAGGTGCTTTCATCCCAAGTGTTATATCTCAGTTGTTGGAAAGTTCACAAACTAATTAGGATCATGCTGGATGATTGGTTATTAACTTACTTGAGTAATTTGGTATTCAATGTTTAGGAAAATTAGCTTAAATAACACTGAAGTAGCATGCAAATATTTATTAATGAAGTTAGTATTAACCCACACAAGTACTGTGTTTATTTGTTCTCTCAAATTTTTGCTTAAAATGAACACAGGTAGCACACAGTGGATGCAAAGATAACAAAAATCAATCTCACAAAGAAATAAAGCAAATCCAAAAGATATTGATTTCTTAAACTTCGAGTGTTTCAGTTAAAAGGTTGATAAGGAGTTTAGTACTTTTATCTGAGCATCATTAGTTTCCTGGTGATTTTTTCCCACAGATTGAATAACCTCAAATATAATCTTGGTTATACTAGATTGTCAGAATTCTAGTAATTTCCTAGTACTTTTTTCCTCTATATCATTGACTAGGTCAAATTATAATCTATGTTTATATTTTTCTTCTCCTCTGCTTCTCCACAAACCCCATGCCCTCATCCTTCCACTAGACTGATATCTCCTTGAAAATAGTTAATTTTTATGTTTATGCTTATTGATAAAATCTAGAATTAAAATAATTAAAGAGAAAATTCATTATATATTTAAGAAAGTTAATAACATAAAATTAAGGAAAATTAATAACAGATTTAATTTTACAATTGAATTTTAAATATAGTAATTTCTTTTTGTGTTTAGCTCACCTGAAGGGCTTTCAAACACATCTTTACTCCTTACCAGAATCCCTTGTATATCTTATATTTGTGTTGATTTTCAGTAAAATATATGCACAAACACATACTCTAAAAACCAACTATTTTTCCACAATGGTTTTCTCTTTATTCTGCAGTGCATGTACCCAGACTATATTAATGGATCTCTTCTAATGGATCACTTCAAAAGAATCATAAAAAGAAAGAGTATATCAAACAGAATAGTTATTTATATTTATTGTCTTAGAAACTATCCAGTCAAAGGCACGTACTTCTTTAGAAGGGAACTGTAATCACACTTGGTATCAAAAAGAAAATTATGATGCTGCTTGACTGTGTCACTGGACAAATGTACCAGTTCTGAGTGTCAAAATGTTGAAATGCCTTCAAACCAATCTGAGGGAAATAATAACAATTTGGAATAGTGTGTGCTTAGTTTCCATTTGTCCGCCTCAGAGTACAATATTAATTTTGTGGTGAAAAATCTATTACAGAAAAGAACAGAATGAAGTAATATTCAGCAGGTGCTAGGCAATATGTGTAGACAGTAAGCATCAGGGAACCACCTGGGACTAACTCCAGCCGTTATCAGTACCTTATCCAATAACACAGACGATTCAGACATAGAGGGAAAGGGAGTGCGGGATTGTAAATTACTTCTAAGACAGTGATCTAGGTTAATCATGTGGAATACATATATACATACATATATAAATACATAAAACCCGTTGCCAAAGAGTTGATTGCAACTCATAGCAACACTTTAGGACAGAGTAGAACTGTCCCATAGGGTTGCCAAGGCACGGCTCGTGTATTCGAACTGCTGACCTTTTGGTTACTTTGGTTAACAGCTGAGCTCTTAACCACTATGCCACCAGGGTTCCATACATACATAAACCCGTGAAATATATGTGTATATGTATATTTTTGTTATTAGTTGCTGTCGAATCAATTTCAACTCATGTGACCCCATGTGTGCTGAGTAGAACTGCTCCATAGGATTTTCAAGGCAGTGTGAACTTTTGGAAGCAGATCATTAGGCCTGTAATCCGAAGTGCCTCTAAGTGAGTTTGAACTGTCAAGCTTTTGGCTGGTAGTCAAGCGCTTAACTGTTTGTGCCTTCCAGGAACTCCTATGTGCGAGTGTGTGTATACCACACATATCAATGACCGTGAAGATGGCACAGGACTAGACAACATTTCTTTCCATTATAAATAAAGTAGTCATGAGTTGGAGTTGACTCAAGGGCAAATAACAACAATGTCAACTATACACTCACACAAATATATACTTAAGTATGTTTGTGTATATATATGTGTGTGTATATATGGAGCCCTGGTGGTACAGTGGTTTAGAACTCAGCTACTAACCGAAAGGTCAGCAGTTCAAATCCACCAGCCGCTCCTTGGAAACCCTAAACCCTATGGGGCAGTTCTACTCTGTCCTATAGGACCACTTTGAGTCGGAATCAACTCGACAATAACAGGTTTGGTTTTTTGGTTCTTTGGGGTGTGTGTGTGTGTGTGTGTGTGTGTGTTACGTGCTCTTGAGTCTGTTGCGACTCTGTATACAACAGAATGAAATACTGGCTGGTCCTGAGCCATCCTCACAATTGTTGCTATGTTTGAGCCCATTGTTGCAGCCGTTGTGTCAGTCCATCTCACAGAGGGCCTTCCTCTTTCCTCTTTTTCACTGCATGACCAAGCATGATGTCCTTCTCCAGGGACCGGTCCCTCCTGAGAGCATGTACAAAGTATATGAGACGACGTCTCACTGTCTTTACTTCTAAGGAGCATCCTATCTGTACTTCTTCCGAGACAGATTTGTTCTTTCTTCTGGCAGTCCATGGTATACTCAATATTCTTTGCCAACACCATAATTCAAAGGTATCTGTTCTTCTTCAGTACTCCTTATTTATTTTCCAGTTTTCGCATGCATATGAGGTGATAGAAAACACCATGGCTTGAGTCAGGCTCACCTTACTCCTCAAAGTGACATCTTTGCTTTTTAACTCTTTAAAGAGGTCTTTTGCAGAAGATTTGCCCAATGCAATGTGTCCTTTGATTTCTTGACTGCTGCTTCCATGGGCATTGATGGTGGATTCGAGTAAAATGAAATCCTTGCCAACTTCAATCTTTTCTCCACTTTTCATGATGTTGCTTATTGGTCCACTTATGAGGATTTTTGTTTTCTTTATATCAAGGTGCATTCCATACTGAAAGCTGTAGTCTTTGATCTTCATCAGTAATTGCTTTAAGTCCTCTTCACTTTCAGCAAGCAAGTTTGTGCCATCTGCATATCACAGGTTGTTAATGAGTCGTCCTCCAATTCTGAGGCAAAGTTCTTCTTCACACAGTCCAGCTTCTTGGATTATTTGCTCAACATACAGATTGAATAAGTATGGTGAAAAGATACAATCCTGACACACACTTTCCTGACTTTAAACCACACAGTAGCCCCTTGTTCTGTTCAAAAGACTGCCTCTTGGTCTATGTACAGGTTTTTCATGAGCACAATTTATATATACATGTATGTATATATGTGTATATACAGTCCTGGTAGCACAGTGGTTAAGAGCTCAGATGCTAACCAAATTTCAGCAATTCAAATCCACCGGCTGGTCCTTGAAATCTTATGGGGCAGTTCTACTCTGTACTATAGAGGCCTCTATGAATCGGAATTTTCTTGACCACAACGGGTTTGTTTGTTTGTTTAAGCTAGGTTCAAGACAGTTAGTATTGCACAATCAGTGAGGTGTAGTTAATTGCATCTCACTTTCCTTTCATTTGTAAAATGGAAATAAATAATAATCCAAAGCAAACTTGTTGCTGTTGAGTCGATTCCGACACGCGGTGACCTTATAGGATAGAGTAGAACTGCCCGTAGGATTTCCAAGGCTGTAAATCTTTACAGAAGCAGACTGCCACATCTTTCTCCCTCAGAGAGGCTGGTGGGTTCCAACCACTGACCTTTCGGTTAGCAGCTGAGCTCTTAACCTCTGTGCCACCAGGGCCTCTAAAAATAATAATAGTCCTGCCTAATAAGGTTATTTCGAAAATGTAATGAGACAGTGTATGAAAAATTCTTACAGAACTGCCTACCACTTACTAAGCACTGAGTATGTGTTAAATTATAGATACCAAGCTAAAATATGTTTTAAGATTAAATTTACCAGGTCCGGTTAAATTATCATATACCAAACTCTGAAATTCTGTCATCCAAATCATCTTTGTTTGTTATCTCCTTTTTTTTTTTTTTTAATGGAGAAAGTAGGTATTTACAAGGGTTAGAATATTTTTTATATGAAGTGCAATTATTTTTATAGCTATGCATTTTTATATGTGTTAAGACTTTTTTGTAGTAAGAAACGCATGCATGAGAATTTTAAAGATTATGGCCTTGTCATTTATACATGTTCTTTGTATCTTCTATTTTCAATAAATATTTTTATTGCCTGGGCCCTAGAGAGGTATTACACTTCTTGGCTATCCCCTGTTAGGTGATAACGCTGCTTATAAATTAGAGGTTTTGTGAGAAATGGTTGACTACTTATGTATGATTTGCCTAACTCATAGAAGGAATGAGCAAATATAGTATTGTTGTTGTTATCAGTTGCCACTGAGTTGGCTCCAACTCATAGTGACCCCATGTACAACAGAACAAAACAGTGTCCAGTCCTGTACCATCTTCATGATTGTAGGTATGTTCAAGACCATTGTTGAGGTTACTGCATATTTTGAATGTCTCCCAACCTATGGGGTTCATCTTCCAACACTATATTAGACAATTATTCTATTGTGATCCAGAGGATTTTCATTGGCTAACCTTTGGAAGTAGATCGTCAGGCTTTTTGTTGGTATTTGAACTACTGGGGGCATAGCTTTCAGCAACACAGCAACACACAAGCCACTACAGCATAACAAACTGACAGACAAGTAGTGGAAATGTAGTAGAAGGAATAAAAATGGCATTTTCAGTTTCCAAATGGGTATGAAAGCTAAACAACTAAATGTTCTCATCCTTGGTAAGAAATTAGAGACTTAAGATGTAGTAAAGTTTTATGATTTTGGTAAAATTGTTTAATGCTCTGGAACATTGTGTTCTTATCATGAAAACTAAGACGCTGGTTTAGTAAGGTACCATTTAGCATTAAAATGTAGTATCTGTTTCTGTGTACTTGCCTTACGTTAAAGGAGTACACCTTTATAATGTACTACTCTAGTGTGGAGTGACAACTAATACTATCATTTGTCAATTTTTGTGTAAATAATCCTCATATAAAATTTTAAAAGAGCATGAAATATTCCAACTTGTTTATAATTATTGTAATATTCTGAACTACTATCAATTTAAGGGAAGTAGCTGAAACTCTACTTATCTTACTACTCAAATGTATGACATAAATGTTTCATTATTTGGAATATCAGTCTGTTTTCTAAGTTCCTTACACACATTCTAAATACTTTCCTACTGTGAAAGAGATCAACAAAAATTGCAAAGTGTAAAATGGTTGAATTATTGAATTGTGTGGATCAGATAATATATCAATACTTTGTTTCTTAGTTTATCCTTAGATCTAAGCCTTCAAAAGAAATTACTAAATTATTAGAGATGTTTTCTGAGCATGTGCAGCTTCCTTATTCATCATGCAAACTAAACTGAGTAACATCAATTTGTAGAAATTTATTGAAAAATTAACAACATTTTATTAGAGAAAGAAGAGAACATTTCTCCCAGTGTAAAAAATTTATTTAGGGAATACACAACAATTTAATGTTTAAGCCAGCTTTATTACAGAATGTGCAAAAGCAGTAAACGTGTTTTAAATCATGCTCATCCTTCTTTAGGAGGAAAATGAAAAAAAGTCTCATTTACAATTCTAATCATTTGATTTGACAAGTTAAATGTGAAAATGTAAATAGAAAACCTGAAGGGAAGAGGAAAAATCTCTTTGGAAACTGGCTGTTTTTCCTGTCACTCTGTTAATATCTCAAGAGAAGGGTCTGAGCAACTTTAAGGTTAGAATGATTTATGGTGAGTCATTCATTTTAATTATCCTTCTAATAAATAAACAATGCTCAAACTCCCTTTTCTCTTCTGTTTAATGTACCTGTTATAAGAACATTGCATTGTAATTAAGTGATCAAATTCAGAGTGCTACAGTAGATAAAGCTATAAACTGGCTTTGGATTTCAAGAAATTAAAACAAAACAAAACAAAAATCCCATTTCCTCTGACACACCAGAACTCTTATTATTTGATTCATGCCTTTCTAATTTTCTACCTAGTTTCTATGAAACAGACCTCAGTTAACAATGAAGAAAGAAAATGTGTGGAAAGTTGAAGTCACTGGAAGCCAAGATATATTATTTCCAGATTGAGATAGTGAGAATCAACTGAGATTCCAAAAGAAGGATCCTTGGTCAAGCAGAAGAGAATAATGAAGAAAACCTCAAATCAATTTGCTAATTTAGTTCAACACAAATCTACGTTTATTGCTTAAGATGAACATTTGAACCAACAATAATGGCCATTTATTTTTAGAAATTTTCTAGGTTTAGATATAATGCTGCCTTTATGTGCTTCAAAATAGATTTACTCCCAAAGCAATCATGCAGGATTGGAAAGTGCACCATCATATGAAACATCTACCTCTTCTGCTGAGGTTCCTACATGTGTACTTGTATTCCCCAAAGTGAGATTAAAAACAATTTTATAAAATACATTTCTTGGGAGAGAGGGGCAAGATGGCGCTCTAGGCAGAAACACCACGCCGTCCCTCCACAGCAAAGATCCGAAAAACTAAGCCTAACAGAGAATCAACAATCCTGAAACCCTAGAACACCAAATGAAGAGATAAAGAACTCAGCCAAACACCAAACGGAGTGAGAATACTAAAAGAGAACGGAGAGCGAGGAGAGACTCAGGCAGAGATTCCTTACCAGCTAACGCAGCGCGGATCCACCATCTTGGATTCCTATCGGAGACCAGCAAACGGGAGAGCAGCCTTGCAGAGCATCTGGTCGGAGACAGAACGACCGGTAAACTGCGGTGCGCGCTCTCCCACCACCCACCCCTCTCCGCCTCAGCTGGGGATCCCCTGCTTTCCGTGGCCAGGGTCTCTGGGCTGGGGGGTGCTGGTGCTTGGATTCCGCGCGCCTGGGCTGGCGGCTTTCTGGGAGCCATTTGCTGGCAGCTAGCGAACCTTTCTCTGCCGCCTCCCCCTCCTTTTGCCTGGGTGCCTGGTTCCGAGTGCCGTCTCTGCTCTCTCCTGCGGGGCTGTAGGGCTGCGTGCGGGCGTGTGGCTGTTTCCAGGTCTGGGCTCCCGCGTGGGTGGGATCCCGGGGCCTTTGTTCGTTCACCCCTCTGCTTTCCGTGGCCGGGGTCCCTGGGCGGGGGGGCGCCGGTGCTTGGGTTCCGCGCGCCCGGGCTGGGGGCTTTCTGGGAGCCGTTTGCTGGCACCTAGTGGACCTTTTTCTGCCGCCTCCCCCTCCTTTTGCCTGGGTGCCTGGTTCTGAGGGCCGTCTCTGCTCTCTCCTGCGGTGCTGTAGGGCTGCGTTCGGGCGTGTGGCTGTTTCCAGGTCTGGGCTCCCGCGCGGGTGGGATACTGGGGCCTTTGTTCGTTGGCCCCTCTGCTTCCCGTGGCCACGGTCACTTAACCCCGAGACTATCGGCTTCTTGGAATTCGCGCCCCTGAGTGGGGGCTCTCTGGGTCCCATTTGTAGGCACTGACTGCTGGTGTTGCCCTTTTTTTTTTTTTTTTTTTTTTTTCTCAATTTTATTTTTCTTCCTTTTTTGATTAGTTTTGTCATATTTTACCTCTTTTTCTCTTTTGTCTTTCTTCATTGCTTAATTTCTTGTCCCTCTATCTCTTCCTTCTCTTTCTGATCCCTGAATACCAGGCGATGTATGCCTCTGTACCTTCTGGCCAGGCTGAGCTGTGAAAATTGAGACCGACTCCCCCAGACCTCATAGCTGCATCAGTGCGATCCCTGGGAACTTTGCAGTTTTTTAACTTTTCTGATTTTCATTTGGTCATTCTTTCCTTTTCTTTCTCTTCCCCCTTCTGGTTTCCTCCATCCCATAGTCTCTCATCTGTACATTCCAACGACAAACTCCCCTAGCATTCTTTTATGTTTGTACGCTTTTTGCTCCTCCTCCTCTCTCCTCTCTCCCATATCCAGCTTAGCTTCACACATAACCATCTTCCCGCTGCACCCTACCTACCTGCACCGTGCACTAGACATCACATCACCAAGCGGTGCAGGCACGCCCTATTGGAACCTGCCCAGCACTGACTACCGACCGTCCTGGTGGCTGCAGTGAGTGCCACAAGCAACCCATCCCAGTGGCTCCTCCTCAACTAGATCTGCCCAGCTGTACCACAAGAACGAAAAAAAAAAAAAAAAAATCTACAATCAATAAACGAGAGAAATATCTACTGAATGCCCCGAAAACAGCAAACGATATCAAAACATTTACAAAAACAAGACAAGATGGCTCCAATAGGCGTCCAAATTAAAACACCAGATAACTCTCCTGTGGAAGAAAATGCACTAGAAGTACCTGATACGGAACTCAAATCACTAATACTCGGAATTTTCCAAGAACTGAGGCAAAAAGCTGACAAACATGAGGAAAAAATAGACAAATTTATGGAAAATACAGACAAAAAATTGGAAGAATTCAGGAAGATGATGCAAGAACAAAATGCCAAAATAAATTCACAACTAGAAATTATACAAAAACAACAATTAGAAATCCAAAAGATAAACAACAAGATTTCAGAAATGGACGGTGTCATAGAAGGGCTGAGAAGTAGATTTGAAACCATGGAAGACAGGATCAGTGGAACTGAAGACAAACACTTGGATACAACTCTGTTTCAGGAAAACTCAGAAAGAAGAACAAAGAAATATGAAGAGACCCTGAGAGTTATGTGGGACACAATTAAAAGCAAAAACTTACGAGTGATTGGCATCCAAGAACAGGGGGAGAAAACAGAAAACACAGAGAGGATCATTGACTAACTGCTGACAGAAAACGTTCCCAATATCATGAAAAATGAAAAGCTGGCCATCCAAGAAGCTCAACGAACCCCATATAGAAGAGACCCCAAAAGAAAATCACCAAGACATATCATATTCACACTCGCTAAAACTAAAGACAAACAAAGAATCCTGAGAGCAGCTCGGGAAAAACAAGAAGTCACATACAGAGGAGAAACAATAAGACTAAGCTCAGATTATTCAGCAGAAACCATGCAGGCAAGAAGGCAATGGGATGACATATATAAAATCTTGAAAGAAAAAAATTGTCAGCCAAGAATAATATATCCTGCAAAACTCTCATTCAGATTTGATGGTGAAATTAGGTCATTTCCAGATAAACAGAAACTAAAGGAATATGCAAAAGTCAAACCAAACTTACAAGAATTATTAAAGGGAGTTCTTCGATCTGAGGACAAACAGCTTAAGCCCTCAGGCAGGACCTAGGACCTAGGATGCAGGTTCACATGAACCAGATTCCATTCTAGGAACTGAACTACAGACGACTTTCCAAAAACAAAAGATATACAACAGGGAATCAGAGAAATCAATCAAAGGATGACAACAACATCAAAACAATGAAAGAGGGAACAAACGGCATAGGTATAGAACCTTCTAAAGGAGAAGAAGGCAAGGCGATACCAAGTAACGGTAGACTGCTTCAAAATTATAAAGATAAGGGTAAAATTCATGGTAACCACAAAAAAAGTTAACAAACCAACTCATAAAAATAAAGACGAAAAACATAAAGTCTCAACAAAAACAAAACCTACAAAAACAAAAGAAATGAACACAAAATCCACAAACAAAAAGAACTCAGCACAAGAGAGTAAGAAGAACAAAGAAAACTTCAGCATCACAAAAAAAAGCACTACAAAATGACAGCAACAAACTCACATCTATCAATAATTACACTGAACGTAAATGGACTCAATGCACCCATAAAGCGACGGAGAGTGGCAGAATGGATAAGAAAACAGGATCCATCTATTTTCTGTCTACAAGAGACACATCTTAGAAACAAAGATGTGAATTTATTAAAAATCAAAGGTTGGAAAAAACTATATCAAGCTAACAACTATCAAAAAAGAGCAGGAGTGGCAATTCTAATCTCAGATAAAATAGACTTTAAAACAAAATCTACCATAAAAGACAAAGAAGGACACTATATAATGATTAAGGGGATGATCCATCATGAAGACATAACCATAATAAATATCTATGCACCCAATGACAGGGCTCCAAAATACATAAAAAAAACTCTAACAGCACTGAAAAGAGAAATTGACAGTTCCACAATAATAGTAGGAGACTTCAACACACCACTCTCAGTAAAGGACAGAACAACTAAAAAGAAACTTAGCAAAGATACAGAAGACCTAAAGGACACAATCAGCCAACTGGACCTCATAGACATATATAGAACACTCCATCCAACCGCTGCAAAGTACACATTCTTTTCCAATGCACATGGAACGTTCTCCAGAATAGACCACATCTTAGGCCACAGAGCAATCCTCAACAAGATCCAAAATGCTGAGATAATTCACAGTATCTTCTCTGACCACAATGCCATCAAGGTAGAAATTAACACTAGAAAGAGCAAGGAAAAAAAATCAAACACATGGAAACTGAATAATAATCTGCTTACACATCAATGGGTAATAGAAGAAATCAGAGATGGAATTAAAAAATTCCTAGAATCAAATGAAAATGAAAACACATCATACCAAAACCTTTGGGACACAGCAAAGGCAGTCCTCAGAGGACAATTTATAGCAATAGATGCACATATCAAAAAAGAAGAAAGGGACAAAATCAAAACATTAACTACAGAACTCAAACAAATAGAAAGAGAACAACAAAAAAAGCCTACAACCACTGGAAGAAAGGAAATAGTAAAGATCAGAGCAGAAATCAATGAAATAGAGAACAGAAAAACAATAGAAAGAATCAACAAAACCAAAAGTTGGTTCTTTGATAGAATCAACAAAATCGACAAACCAGTGGCCAGACTGACAAAAGAAAAGCAGCAGAGGGCACAAATAACCCAAATAAGAAATGAAATGGGGGACATTACAACAGACCCAACTGAAATAAAAAGGATTATAACAGAATATTATGAAAAACTATATTCCAACAAATTTGAAAACCTAGAGGAAATGGATAAATTTCTAGAAACATACGGCCTACCCAAACTACAACAAAGTGATATTGAAAATCTGAACAGACCCATAACAAGAGAAGAGATTGAAAAGGTAATAAAAAAACTCCCAACCAAAAAAAGCCCTGGCCCAGATGGCTTCACTGGAGAATTCTACAAAACATTTACAGAAGAGCTCGTACCAGTTCTACTCAAGTTATTTCAGAGCATAGAAGAGGAAGCAACACTTCCAAATTCATTCTATGAAGCCAGCATAACGCTGATACCAAAACCAGGCAAAGACATCACAAAAAAAGAAAATTACAGACCAATATCTCTCATGAATATAGATGCAAAAATTCTGAACAAAATTTTAGCCAATAGAATTCAGTATCATATCAAAAAAATAATACACCACGACCAAGTAGGATTCATACCAGGTATGCAAGGATGGTTTAACATTAGAAAATCCATCAACGTAATCCACCACATAAATAAAAGGAAAGAAAAAAATCACATGATTATCTCAATTGATGCAGAAAAGGCATTTGACAAAGTCCAACACCCATTCCTGATAAAAGCTCTCAATAAAATAGGTATAGAAGGGAAATTTCTCAACATCATAAAGGGCATCTATGCAAAACCAACAGCCAACATCATTCTTAATGGAGAAAGGCTGAAAACATTCCCCCTGAAAACAGGAACAAGACAAGGATGCCCTTTATCACCACTCCTATTTAACATTGTGCTGGAAGTTCTCGCTAGAGCAGTAAGGCAAGAGAAAGAAATAAAGGGCATCCAAATTGGTAATGAAGAAGTTAAACTCTCCCTGTTTGCAGATGATATGATACTATACATAGAAAACCCTAAAGACTCCACGAGAAATTTACTGGAACTAATAGAAAGATTCAGCAGAGTAGCAGGATACAAGATAAACATTCAAAAATCAGTTGGATTCCTATACACCAGTAAAGAGAACGATGAAAAGGAGATCAGGAAATCAATACCATTTTCAATAGCCCCTAAAAAGATAAAATACTTAGGAATAAATCTGACCAGGAATATAAAAGACCTATACAAAGAAAACTACAAAACACTGCTGCATGAAACCCAAAGGGATCTACATAAATGGAAAAACATACCATGCTCATGGATAGGCAGACTCAACATTGTGAAAATGGCAATTCTACCTAAAGCAATTTACAAATACAATGCAATTCCGATACAAATACCAACAACATTCTTCAAAGAGATGGAAAAACTAATTATTAACTTTATATGGAAAGGGAAGAAACCCCGAATAAGTAAAGCACTACTGAAGAAGAAGAATAAAGTTGGAGGACTCACACTACCTGACTTGAGAACCTACTATACAGCTACAGTACTCAAAACAGCCTGGTACTGGTACAACAACAGAGACATTGACCAATGGAACAGAATTGAGAACTCAGATGTAAATCCATCCACCTACGGTCACCTGATTTTTGACAAGGGCCCAAAATACATCAAATGGGGAAAAGACAGTCTTTTTAACAAATGGTGCTGGCAAAACTGGATATCCATTTGTAGAAAAATGAAACAGGACCCATACCTCACACCATATACAAAAACTACTTCAAAATGGATCAAAGACCTGAATATAAAGCCTCAAACTATAAAATTCATAGAAGAAAAAATAGGACCAACACTTCAGACCTTAATACATGGCATTAACAGGATACAAACCATAAACATCAACACAAAAAACCCAACAGATAAACTAGATAATTGGGATCTTCTAAAAATCAAACATCTATGCTCTTCAAAAGATTTCACCAAAAGAGTTAAAAGAGAACCTACAGACTGGGAAAAAATTTTTGGACAGTACAAGTCAGACAAAGGTCTAATCTCCATAATCTACAAGAAAATCCAACACCTCTACAACAAAAAGACAACCAATCCTATCAAAAAATGGGCAAAGGAAATGAACAGACACTTCACCAAGGAAGACATTCAAATGGCCAACAGACACATGAGGAAATGCTCGCGATCACTAGCCATTAGAGAAATGCAAATTAAAACCACAATGAGATACCATCTCACCCCGGCATTTCTGGCACGAATCAAAAACACTGGAAATAACAAATGTTGGAGGGGCTGCGGGGAGACGGGAACTCTTATACACTGCTGGTGGGAATGCAAAATGATACAGCCATTTTGGAAAATGATATGGCGTTTCCTCAGAAAGCTAGAAATAGACGTACCATTCGATCCAGCAATCCCACTCCTAGGAATATATCCTAGAGAAATAAGAGTCATCACTCGAATAGACATATGCACACCTATGTTCATGGCAGCATTATTCACAATAGCAAAACGATGGAAACAACCTCGATGTCCATCAACAGACGAATGGATACACAAACTATGGTACATACACACAATGGAGTACTATGCAATGAGAAAGAACAATGAATCGGTGAACCATCTCATAACATGGAGGAAACTGGAGGACATCATGCTGAGTGAAATAAGTCAATCACAAAAGGACAAATATTGTATGAGACCTCTATTGTAAAAACCCATGAAAAAATTCACATGCAAAATGTAACAATCCTTGTTGGTTACCAGGGATGGGGGGGGGGAATACTAAATAGGTAATAGGTAAGGGGTAACTTGGGTGAGAGATGAGATAGTACATAGTACAGGGGAAACTAACACAACCTGCACAAGGAAAGGTCATGGAGGCCCTATAGACACATCCAAACCCCCCGAGGGACTGAGTTGTTGGACGGAGGGCTCTGGGGACCATGATCTCGGGGAACATCTAGCTCAATTGGCATGACACTACTTATAAAGATAATGCTCTACATTCTACCTTGGTGAGTAGTGTCTGGGGTCTTAAAAGCCTATGAGCGGCCATCTAAGATACTCCACTGATCTCATCCCTTCGGGAACAAGGGAGAACGAAGAGAACAGGATACAAGGAAAAGATTAGTCCGAAGGACTAATGGTCCACAGCTACCAAGGCCTCCACGGGACTGAGCCCAGTACAGCTGGATGGTGCCCGGCTACCACCAATGACTCCTCTGACCAGGATCACAACAGAGGGTTCTGGGCAGAGCTGGAGTAGGATGTAGAGTATAATTTTAACTCCCAAAAAAAAAAAAAAAAAAAAAAAAAGAAGACCAGATATACTGGCCTAAAGAATACTAGAGAAACCTCGAGAGTGTGGCCCCCAGACACCCTTTCAGCTCAGAGGGGAAGTTACCTTCAAGGTTCGATGTTAAGCCTGGGAATGGACACCCCAGTAAAACTAAATGGGACTAACGATGTACAGGAGTCCGGTGACAAGGGCTAGAAGGCAGAGGGAGAGTAGGAAACTGATGATAAGGAACACAAATTGAATAAGGACACTGTCGATGTATTGTGAGATTGTTGACCACTGCTATAGGGCAACATTTGTAGTAACTATTAAATGGGAGGCTGTTTTGTCCTGTAAGCCTTCATCTTGGGCGAGAATGGCAGCACAATTGGAAGAGCATAGTCAATATCACTTAAATGTGTAAGTAAAAAGTTTTGAAATGGTGTTTAAATAAAATAAAAATAAATAAATAAATAAACAAATGAGACTAAAGAGGTACAATAGTCCACTGACAAGGTCCAGAAGACAGAAGGGGACAAGGAAGCCCCCTGGTGATAGGGAATACAAGGTGGAGTAAGGATATTCTTGATGTGCTGTGAGATTGTTAACCATTGTCATAGGGCAACATGTGTAGTAATTGTTAAATGAAAAACTATTTTTTCTGTAAGCCTTCATCTTAAGTGAGAATAACAGCACAGTTGGAAGAGCGTAGTCAATGTCACTGAACTGTGAATGTAGAAATTTTTGAAACGGTGTATCTTTGGCCATCTGTAATTTTCATCAAAAAAAAAGGTTGAGAATTTAGAGGCTTAATACGTTGTGGGGTTGTTAACCAATGTCAAAAAACAACATGTGTACTACTATTTCATGAGAAACTATTTGCTCTGTAAGCTTTCACCTGAAGTACAATAAAATATATATTAAAAAAAAAAAAATACATTTCTTGGTACTATACTACTGTAGTTTCTCTTAGGTATAAACCTTACACTTCCCCAATGCCTCTCACATTTCCAGATTTTATTCAAAAAGTGTGCACAAACTAATTTAAAAAAATGGATTCATAAAAGACAAACTGGGCATTTTTTATTATTGCTAATGAGCACAATATTTTGTAAAAATTAGAAGCCTATTTAAGCCTATAATAGAAGCCCTGCCAACTGCTTAAAGTTGGACATACATACATAAAAACTAATTCCTGCCAAATATCATAGTCTACATAAAGGAAGAAGACCCTTGGAATACTTGCCAAGACTATTTCTGTAATTTTTTTTCAATTTTTTTTTATTGCACTTTAGGTGAAGCTTTACAGATCAAACAGTTTCTCATTAAACAGTCAGTACGCTTATTGTTTTATGACATTGGTTAACAACCCCATGACATGTCAACACTCTCCCTTCTCGAACTTGGAGGACCTTTTTTTTTTTTTTTTCTTTTTTTTTGGTGAAAGTACACATAGCCAAAGACACACCATTCCAGAAATTTCTACAGGTACTCAGGGACATTGATTACATTCTTCCAGTTGTGCTGCTATTCTCAATATCCTTTTCCAAATTATTTATTTCTGTAATTTTAAGAGTTGAATGAAAAGTCTCTTTACAAAGATGAGCTCAGGGGCCGGGAAAATATTAATTCAACCATCACTAATCAATAGGGAGGAATATCAGGAAAGTGCCTTCAAAGGCATAGACTAAAATCCCCCAGAGGAAATAAACCATTGAGATTTTATTAACTAAGTAGAGCTACATAACATGAAACCTGAAGGAACATTTTAATATCTCATGAAAATTTTCAAAATGGAAACTATTTCTTAGTTTTCTTACCAGAAAGTGGTATTGAACCAATAGGGCAGTTGTCGTTGCTGTTGTTAGGTGCTGTTGAGCTGGTTCCAACTCATAGCGAACCTATGTACAACAGAGCAAAACACCGACCTGTCCTGAACCATCCTCACAATTGTTAATATGCTTGAACCTTTTGTTGCAGCTACTGTATCAATCCATCTCATTCAGGGTCTTCCTCTTTTTTGCTGACCTTCAACTTTACCAAGCATAATGTCCTTTTCCAGGTACTGGTCCCCCCGACAACATGTCCAGAGCATGTAAGGCATAGTCTCACCATCATTGCTTCCAATGAGCATTCTGGCTGTTCTTCTTCCAAGATAGATTTGCTATTCTTCTGGTCCATGGTATATTCAATATTCTTCACCAACATCATAATTCAAAGGCATCAATTCTAATTGAGTCTTTCCATTTCATTGTCCAGTTTTCACATGCATATGAGATGATTGAAAACACCATGGCTGTCCTTAGTCCTTAAAGTGACATCTTTGCTTTTTAACACTTTAAAGAGGTCTTTTACAGCAGATTCACCCAATGCAATATGTCATTTGATTTTTTGAATGCTGCTTCCATGGATGTTGTTTATGGATCCACGTAAAATAAAATCCTTGACAGCAACCACATTCTCTCCATTTATTATGATCTTACTTGTTGGTCCAGTTGTGAGGATTTTTGTGTTCTTTGTGTTGAGGTGCAGTCCATACTGAAGGCTGTAGTCTTTGACCTTCATCAACAAGTGCTTCAAGTCCTCTTCACTTTCAGCAAGCAAGGTTGTGTCATCTGCATATTGCAGGTTGTTGATGAGTCTTCCTTAAATCCTGATGCCTCGTTCTTCTTCATATAGTCCAGCTTCTTGGATTATTTGCTCATTTACAGATTGAATAAGTATGGAGAAAGGATACAACCCTGACGCACACACCTTTCCTGACTTTAAATCATGTAGTATTCCCTTTTTCTATTTGAACGACTGTTTCTTGGTCTATGTACAAGTTCCTTACCAGCACAATGAGGTGTTCTGGGATTCCCATTCTTCGCAATGTTATCCATAATTTTTTATGACCCACACAGTTGAATGCCTTTGCAGTCAATAAAACACAGGTAAACATCTTTCGGTTATTCTCTGTTTTCAGCCATTATCCATCTAACATCAGCAATGATATCGCTTGTTTCACATCCTCTTCTGAATCCAACTTGAACTTCTGGCATTTCCCTGTTGATGTACTGCTGCAATTACTTTTGAAGGATCTTGAGAAAAATTTTGCTTATATGTGATATTAATAATATTTTTGATAATTTCTGCATTCTATTGGATCACTTTTCTTTGGAATGGGCAAAAATATCAAACATATCATACAGATCAGGTAAACACATAGGCAATTTAGTTTATAATTTCAATGGTAGTACCAAAGCCTCTTGGTAGATTTAAACCTGACTCAAAAAAAAAATGTTTTCAATATGCAATGCTGTCATTCCTTAAATATTTCTTGTAAAATATTGAAAATCTCTAGGAATAAATATTTTGATTTCTTCACTACTAATATACTTCTTTTGTTGTTGACACAGTTTGGTATACTCAATGACGGTACTATTGAATAGGTACTTTTCAGCAAAAATATAATACTGTTTTGATTTTATTTTACCTAAATCCATCTTACTCAGAGGTTGTCTTTTTTTTTTTTTTTTAAACCCAATGTTCTTACCATCAACGAGAGTGAGGACTGAATAACTAGACCACAAAAGCAACAACCTTAGAATTAAAACCAAGATATATTTTGTGAATTTTGACCAAAATGATCTATTAATTACAACTCTGTCTTGTATCAGTGCACATATACTACTAAAAGCTTCCCCCCAAAAAAGACCTTATTTTTGCTTTAAGTAAAGCGAATGAAAATACTCACGAAGAATTTAAATGAAGAAAATTTGCATATGAATCAAAAGGTACTAAAAAATAACATTCTAAATGCAACGTTTCAGATATAGTGTTTTTATCTTGCTTATTAAAGACATAAAATTTGGCAAAAAGAAAAGAAAACCATGAACATACATAACAATTATCAGAGCAGGAACAGTTTTTTATTAAAACTGAAAACCAAACCCATTATCTTCGAGTCAATTCCGATTCACAGTGACCCTATAGGACAGGATAGAACTGCCCCATAGGGTTTCTACTTCCCCATAGGGTTTCAAAAGCTGTATTCCTTATGGAAGCAGACTGCCACATATTTCTCCTGCTGAGCATGACTGGTGGGTTCTAACTGCCGATCTTTCGCTTAACAGTCAAGTGCTCAACCACTGCGCCACCAGGGCTCCTAGTTTTTTATTACTATACAATAAACAACAAAATATGAGGCATCGGTGCTTCAATGGTAGAATTCTTGCCTCCTACATGGGAGAACCTGGTTTGATTCCTGGCCAATGCGCCTTATGCACCGTTAACCTGTTGTCATAGAGTCAATTCTGACTCATAGCGACTCTATAGGATAGGGTAGAACTGTCCCATAGAGTTTCCAAGGAGCGCCTGGTAGATGCAAACTGCCAACCTTTTAGCTCTTAACCACTATGTTTCCACGGTTTCCACCTTATGCACAGCCACCACTTATTTGTTAATGGAGGCTTGTGTTGCTATGGTGCTGAACAGATTTCACTGAGCTTCCAGACTAAGAGAGACTAAGATGAAAACCTGGTGACCTACTTACAAAAATCAGCCAATGAAAACTCTGTAGATCACAGTGGTCCCATCTGCAACCAATCAAGGGGATGGTATAGGACTGGGTAGCATTTGTTCCATCATGCATGGGGTCTCCATGAGTCAAGGCCAAATCGATGGAAGCTAACAACAACAGACACTAAAATACTTTGATTTACTATTGACTTTTATCATTTTTATGTCTATACTCGTTTTATAAGGAGTCCTGGTGGTGCAGAGGTGAAGCACTTGGCTGCTAACCAAGGTCTGCAGTCTGAACCCACCAGCTGCTTCTTGAGAGAAAGATGTGGCGGTCTGCTTCCATAAAGATTACAGGCTTGGAAACCCTATGGGGCAGTTCCACTCTGTTCTATAGCATTGCTATGAGTTGGAATCAACTGGATGGCACACAACAACAAAAAACTCATTGTAGAATAAATTATGACCATTTCCTCAAACCAAGAATGTTACCTTACCAAAATAACGTACATAACGGCGCTTTTAGATTTCATAATGTGTTCTATAGACAGATCCAGACACACTAAAAAATAGAAGCAAATGCTTTGAAACACTATTAAGAATTGTGACATATATATTTTCTATGATATTTGTAGACCAATTAGGAGCCTTGGTGGCACCGTGCTTAAGAACTTGGCTACTAAACAAAAGGTTGGCAGTTTGAATCCAGCAGCCACTCCTTGGAAACCCTAAACCCTATGGGGCAGTTCTACTCTGTCCTATAGGATTGCTATGAGTCAAAATCTAGTCGACAGCAATGGGTTTTTTTGTTATGTTTTTTAATAGGCCCATCATAAATTTGGGAGTTTGAAGGGAACTGGATTTTCTGAGGCAGTTAGAATGGTTCTGTGAAACTCCTATGGACACGTTTCTCAAATTGAGGATCAGGACACAGAGGGAAAAGAGTGTATATTTACGGGCAAACAGAAAGGCATGTGGAGGGAGTAGAGTGTGGAGTGTGGAGTGAGTAGAGTGTAGAACAGCATATGAAACTGGGGACACAAAAGTGTCTTATGAAGGGTGAGAATGATCCATTGCCTACCATCTCTGAATTATTTGTCTTTCTGAAAAGATGTATTGAAAACTTAATAGGTACCACCATAATTTTAGAAAGACCACAGAAGACATGGTTACGTTACTCTTTTGACAGTTACTTTTAAAAAATTATATAGAATTAATTTGCCTTAGCTATTTTGTTTTATGCTAATGAATACCTAGACACTTGTTCTTGTATGAGATTAGACTATCAGCACTAGTCAACCCCATTCTAGAAGACTGCACTATGTTGTTTATTACTTATGTAAATTTGGTTAATTACACACCAACTCAGTTATCTTATTTATTGCATTTCAATTAGTATCCTTTTAATAGTCACTAACTGTTTAATTAACTCACAATAATAAGAGGTGTCTTGTTAAATGTAAATTAAATAGATTTAAATAGACAATAGATTGCAAATGGTAGATTTACTGCTAGTGCTATAGAAAACTGTTGCTAGAAGTTCTAAATGCACTTGAAACCATCTGCTTTCATCTCCAGGCAAGAGGAAAATTCTATCTTCCTTAGAATTCTTTTTCAGCCCAAAGATATGACCTAGGTAAAACGTAAGTATGGCAGGTTTTCATTTTGTTCTGTTTCTGCAAGAGGGGGTTGAATGTAATCTAGAGTTTTGTCTTATTGTCTGCGAAATTTCCTAACGCTCCAGAGAAATATAAAATAACCAAATCTTTGAGTGTGGAATTACTTCTGGAATAAATGTTAAAAGGCCTAAAAATAATCTACAACCACTGATTTATTTGTCCAAGCTAGAAAGGAGCAAATGTAATTTCCTAACAAGGAAATTAATTAGCAGGGCACCACTACCAGCCAACAGCTATGACTATGCAGGAGCCTGAGTGTCAATGGCCTGACACTGTAACTCAGTTTTGTTAACATAAATGTTTCTGCTTTAGCCAGTTTATTTCTCTGAGGTGAAATAAAGGCTTAGCTTAGATAGAGAGAGAATCTACTTTTATTTAAGAGCAGGATTTATTCCTTGTAAGGGGAATTCGAAAGCATTTCTGGACTCTATATTTTGGGACTGGCAGAATCTGTTACTCTGTAAACGCTGGAAATGGATGGAATGCGGATTTGTACATATGCTCTGCTATATTGCCCACATTTGGGCTTGAGTTTGTTCTAATATGGAGAAAAAATACTGTAAGATATGTTGAGTCAAGTTTTTGAATACTTCTCATCACTATTTTTAATAAAATAACTCAATTTCAAGTTATGTTGCCGTAATTCCTGAAACTTTTTTATTGTTGTAAAAATAATTCTTGAAATTTTAAAACAAAATACTTGCTCTTTCTTTCAAGATTATAAAATTTCAGAATTAACAATAAGAAAACTTTTAGAGAAGTAAAAATATTACCAAAATGTGTTAATAGAAAAAAGATAATAAGAACATATCATAATTTCTTTGACAGTTTCCAAATTTATTGTCTAACACAAATATTATCCCAACATGGCACCCCAGATATGCCCCTTTTCCTCCTTACTCTTTTCAACTCCCAAGATATTCTATTTTTCTCCAGAAACCACTGAGTTAGAATAGTAGCCGTAGTAAAACAAACTAATTGTAGGTAATATTTTACAGTGAATATCATGTGAGACTATTTGATGCATTATACCTTTTCTTTTTTATTGTAATTTTTATTGCATATCTTTTAAATATTTTTAAGCTAAGGTTTCCCGTAAGGAGCTCTGGTGGTGCAATGGTTAAGCACCTGGCTAATAACTGAAAGGTCAGCCGTTCAGTTGTGGGAGAAAAGACTTGGTGGTCTGTACCTGTAAAGACTACAACCTAGCAAATCCTATTTTCTAGGATTTGGCAGAACTAAATCAGTTCTACTCTGTCCTCTAGGGTGACTGTTAGTTGGAATCAACTGGACAGCTTACAGCAATAAGTTTTCCCATAGTGTATTAATTCAAAGTTCTTAAAAATAAAATTCTTCTCTACTCAAATTCCTTTAAAGATCTAGAATGTCTGTACTGAATCTCAAAGCATTTCTTAAGGTAATGAACCTTGGGACTATCCTGGAAAGCATACCACATACTGCTTTTACCCATGAAATTCTTTTTGTAGAAAATGTCTTGAGGATCTAGTTCTAACCACATATCTAATGCTACAGCGTTCATCTTCTAAAGGGATAGATCTGAGTTTATGTCTTGGTTCCAACACCCAGCAGCAATATGATGTGGACAAATATCTTAACTTCTCCAAACTCCAATTCTTTTTTTTTAATGGGAATAATAATTATTGACATGTTAAATTTTATGTGAGGATTGATTGATATTCTGTATGAAGATTATTTGTAAGTTGTTTAACAGTGTCTAATACTTAGTTATTACTAAATAAATGGTAGTTGTACCTATTAAAATATTAAAAGGCTATATGCTAGCTTTCGGGACAGAAACATTTTGCTAGATGCAAATGAGGAAATATACGGCATTATGTTTTGTAAATTAAGAATTATCACAGTTTGAAAACAAAATTATTTGCAAAGTTGTTTACCTTTAGGTTATTTAGTTTAGAGAAGAAATATAAAGTGCTTGTAGGAATTATATTTATAAAGTATGCAATTCAAGATCTCTGTAAAAACTATTCTTAACAGCAGCTACCCTAAACAGTCTCATCTCACTAACTTTAAAATTATTTTACTTCTTCAATGCCAGCACTGCTTATATGCATTCCATTTTAAAAAACCACTCCACAGCAGTAGCCTGGACCTAATCTCCCAGAAGTCTCTACCTTTGTAATCCTGTTACAGATTGAATTGTGTCTCCCCAAAATATGTGTTAGAATCCTAACCCTATGGATGTAGTCCTCTTTGGAAATAGAGTTTTATAATAATCCGTATCAGTGCAGAGTATGTCTTAAACATAATCACTTTTAAGATATAAAAAGAGCAGATTAGGTACAGAGACAATCAAGCAAAAATGGGGGGAAGATAAATGGCATGTGAAGATCACAAAGGAACTGAACGAAGAACACCAAGGCTAGAGAAGCTAAGACAAGGATTTTCCCTCAGAGCCCACTGACAGAAAGCCTTCCCCTAGAACTGGTACCCTTGACTCAGATTTCTAGCTTCCTAAAATGTGAGAAAATAAATTTCTGTTCTTTAAAGTCATTCACTTGTGGTATTTCTGTTACAGCAGCACTATGAAACTAAGACAAATACTAAATCCATTCCTCACAGGACATATTCCAGACATCACTATTGTGTCAAAAGCCCATGCCCAGCCACTGTCCCTTTCAATAGTGAAGCTTATTTCGGGTTTGGCAGAAACAATGACATATATCAGACATAGAATCTCTCAACCTCTCAAGTCTCAAACTCCAGAAGTATCTCTATCTTCCCTCTCTCTCACTTGATCTCCTCTAATTTCAAAGGAAGGTAAGTACTTTAGCTTGTTCATACATAAACCAACCACTTGATTTCTTGATTCCATGTCCTCCCATATTTTTCTGAGATATCCTCTCATCTCTCTTACCTTAAACAAACAAGTAAAACTAACATCTATCTGGGCAATGCCATTTTCCATCTCTTTCTCCAATGTACTCTACCTCTTGTATCTCCCATTCTGAACAATGTCATATGCCACAGAAATCAACGACTCATTCTGAAAAAATGTACACACTATAAAACAATGCTCATTTTATTTCTGACCTCTCTCAAGAACTGGAAAAGTCATCAGCGATGGAACCTTTTAACAGTGAGAAGCAAGAAAGCATAAAAAACAAATATACCATATGTACTTTTTTTATTAATATTTTTATTGTGCTTTAAGTGAAAGCTTACAGCTCAAGTTAGTCTCATACAAAAATTTACACACATGTTGTGATGTGACCCTAGTTGCTACCCCTATGATGTGACAGCACACTCCCCCTTTCCACTCCAGATTTTCTGTGTCCATTCAACCAGCTCCTATCCCTTTCTGCCTTCTCGCCTCTGGACAGGAGTTACCCATTTAGTCCCTTGTATCTACCTGAACTAAGAAGCACACTCTTTACGAATATTGTTTTTTGTTTTATAGACCAGTCTAATCTTTGCCAGAAGAATTGGCTTCAGGAATGGCTTTAGTTTGGGTTAACAGAGATCCCAGGGGCAATGTCTCCTGGGATTCCTCTAGTCTCAGTTAGACCATTAAGTCTGGTCTTTTTATGAGAATTTGAGTTCTGCACCCCACTTTTCTTCTGCTCTGTCAGGGACTTTCTGTTGTGTTCCCTGTCAGGGCTGTCATTGGCAGTAGCTGAGAACCATCTAGTTCTTCAAGCTGATGTAATTTCTGGTTTGTGTGGCCCTTTTGTCTCTTGAGCTAATATTTTCCTTGTGTCTTTGATGTTCTTCATTCTCCTTTGCTCCAGATGGGTTGGGACCAATTGATGTATCTTAGATGGCCGCTCACCAGCTTTTAAGATCCCGGACGCCACTGACCAAAGTGGGATGCAGAACATTTTCTTAATAAGCTTTGTTATGTCAATTGACCTAGATATCCCCTGAAACCATGGTCCCACACCCTTGTCCCAGCTACTCTATCCCTCGAAGTGTTTGATTGAGTTCAGGAATTAGTTTAGTCCAGTTGTGCTGACTTCCCCTGTATTGTGTGTTGTCCTTCCCTTCCCCTAACACAATTCTTGTCTACTATCTAGTTAGTGAATTCCCCCCTTCACACCCCCTTAAACATCAAAAAACATTTTCTTCTGTGTTTAAACCTTTTCTTGAGTTCTTATAATACTAGTCTCACGCAATATCTTTCCTTTTGCGACTGACTAATTTCACTCAACATAATGCCCTCCAGATTCATCAGTGTTGGGAGATGATTGGAGGAATTATCATTCTTCTTTATCTTTGTGTAGTATTCCATTGTGTGAATATAGCATAATTTGCTTATCCATTTGTCTGTTGATAGACACCTAAGTTGTTTCCATCTTTTTGCTACTGTGAACAGTGCTGCAATGAACATGGGTGTATATATTTCTATTCGTGTGATGGCTCTCATTTCTCTAGGATATATTCCAAGGAGTGGAATTGCTGGATCACATGGTACTTCTATTTCTAGCTTTTTAAAGAAGTACTAACTCGATTTCCAAACTGGTTGTACCATTTTACACTCCCACCAGAAGCGTGTAAGTGTTCCAGTCTCTCCACAAACTCTCCAACATTTATTATTTTGTGTTTTTTGGATTAATGCTAGTCTTGTTGGGGTGAAATTGTATCTCATTGTAGTTTTGATCTGCATTTCCCTAATGCCCCCAAATACATACGTATGTCCCCAGACACATGCAATATATTTCACCAGTATTTTGAGAACTGGGTTAAAAGTGATGATCTTTATTCAGTGATAAAAATTTTAATTCAAATGCTTCAAGCAAAATATTGAAATGGCAGTTCTTATCTTTACTTCCGGTAGGGCCTTCTTTCGTGAGCCTCTGCACACTCTAAGAGTACAAAATCATGGAAGACAAGGTTGAAATCAAATTCTTTTAATGTTAATAATCTCTGTTCTAAAAGCACTTTTTAAACTGTCTCAAAATGTTAATAATTACATTGATGTTTGCTCATTTAAAAATGCTGTTGGAATTAGGATTGGAATTGCGTTGTATCTGTAGATCGCTTTGGGTAGAACTGATGTTTTCGGTATGTTGAGTCTACCTATCCATGAGCAAGGTACGTTTCTGCATTTATGCAGATCTCTTTTGGTTTCTTGCAGTAGGGTCTTGCAGTTTTCATCGTATAGGTCTTTTACATCTCTGGTTAGATTTATTCCTAAGTATTTTATCTTCTTGGGGGCTATTGTAAATGGTATTGATGATAAAGGGCATCCTTGTCTGGTTCCCGTTCTCAAGGGGAATGCTTTCGTACTCTATTTAGGATGATGTTGGCTATTGGCTTTGTATTAAGTCCCTTTATTATATTGAAGAATTTCTTTCTAGTCTTATTTTGTTGAGAGTTTTTATCATGAATTGCTGTTGGACTTTGTCAAATGCCTTTTCTGCATTAACTGAATTGATTATGTGGTTCTTGTCCTTTGTTTTATCTATGTGATGGATGAGACTGATTGTTTTTCTAATGTTGAACAATCCTTGCATACCTGGTATAAATCCCACTTGATCAAGGTGAATTATTTTTTTGATATATTGCTGAATTCTATTGGCTAGAATTTTATTGAGGATTTTTGTGTCAACGTTCACGAGGGATATTGGTCTGTAATTTTCTTTTTTTCTGGTGTCTTTACCTAGTTTTGGTATCAGGGTTATGCTGGCTTCATAGAATGAGTTTGGGAGTATTCCATACTTTTCTACACTCTGAAATACCTTTAGTTGTAGTGGTGTTAAATCTTCTCTGAAACTTTGGTAGAATTCCCAGTGAAGCCATTCAGGCTAGGGCTTTTTTTGTTTGGTTGGGATTTTTTTAATTACTTCTTCAATCTTTTCTTTTGTTATGGGTTTATTTGGTTGTTCTACCTCTGTTTGTGTTAGTTTAGGTAAGTAGTGAGTTTCTAGAAATTTGTCCATTTCCTCTAGGTTTTCAAACTTGTTAGAGCACAATTTTTCCTAGTATTCTGTTATGATTCTTTTAATTTCACTTGGGTCTGCTGTGATATCATCCATCTCATTTCTATACGGGTTATCTGCTTCCTCTCCTGTTTTTCTTTTGTCAGTTTGGCTAATGGTTTATCAACTTTGTTGATCTTTTCGAAGAACCAACTTTTGGTCTTGTTAACTCTTTCAGTTGTTTTTCTATTCTCTATACCATTTAATTCTGCTCTAATTCTTATTATTTCTTTTCTTCTGGCTCCCGAGGGCTTTTTTTCCTGCTCTTTTTCTACTTGATTGAGCTGTAGGGTTAGTGTTTTGGTTTTGGCCCTTTCTTCATTTTGGATGTGTGCATTTATTACTATGAGCTGACCTCTGAGCACTGCTTTTGCTTCATCCCAAAGGTTATAGTAGAATGTGTTTTCATTCTTGTTTGATTCTATGAATTTCTTTATTCCATCCTTAATTTCTTCTATAAACCAGTAGATTTTGAGCAAAGTGTTATTCAGTTTCCATGTGTTTCATTCTTTTTTCCTAGCTTTTTCTGTTATTGATTTCTACTTTTATGGGTTTATGGTCAGAAAACATGCTCTGGAATATTTCAATGCTTTGGATTTTATTAAGGCTTGTTTTATGGCCTAATATGTGGTCTATTCAGGAGAATGTTCCATGTGCATTGAAAAAGAAAGTATATTTGGCTGCTGTTGGGTGTAGTCTTTGGTATATATCTATGAGATCAAGTTGGTTGATTGTAGCATTTAGATCTTTCTTGTCTTTGTTGAGCTTCTTTCTGGATGTTCTGTCCTCCACCAAAAGTGCTGTGTTGAAGTCTCCTACTACTATTGTGGAGCTGTCTATCTCTCTTGTCAATACTGTTAGAGTGTTTTTTATGTATTTTGGAGCCCTGTCGAGTATGTAAATATTTATTATAGTTATCTCCTCCCGGTATATTGACCCTTTAATCATTATATAGTGTCCTTTCTTATCCTTTGTTGTGGATTTTATTTTAAAGTCTACTTTGTCAGAGATTAATGTTGCCACTCCTGCTCTTTTTTGAGTGTTGTTTGCTTGATATATTTTTTTCCATCCTTTGAGTTTTAGTTTGTTTGTGCCTTTAAGTCTAAGTTGTGTTTCTTGTAGGTAGCATATATGTGGATCGTGTTTTTTTATCCAATCTGCCACTGTCTATCTCTTTATTGGTGCATTTAGTTCATTTACATTGAGCGTAATTATTGATAGGTATGAGTTTAGTGCTATCATTTTGATGTCTTTTTGTGTGTGTTATTGACAGTTTCTTTGTTGCACTTTATTTTCTGTGTTGAGTTGTTTTTCTTTATTTATTTTCCTTTCATCTTTTTCATTGTTGTTGATTTTGTATTTGATAAGTCTTTATATTTTTCTTGTTTTTTATTTTGACTTGTAGGATTGTTAGTTTCCTTTGTGGTTACTTTGATATTCTCCCTTATTTTTCTAAGTTTATGCAAGTGTTTTATTTCTTTATATCGCCTTGACTTCCTCTCCATATGAAAAAATCTATGTTTACATTTTGTAAGTCCCTCTTTTTTGTTTTAATGTTGTCATCTTTTACATGTTGACATCTGTTTCTCTATTTTCAGTGTTTTAGCTTTGGTTTATTTTGTGACTTCCCTATCTTGGTTGACATCTGGTAACTCTGTCCTGTGTTCTAATCTTGTGTTGTTATCTGATGTTACTGACTTTCTAACTGGAGATCTTCCCTTAGTATTTCTTGCAATTTTGGTTTGGTTTTTGCAAATTTCCTAAACTTCTGTTTATCTGGAAATGCCCTAATTTCGCCATCATATTTGAGAGACAGTTTTGCTGGATATATACTTCTTGGCTGGCAATTTTTTTCCTTCAAGGCTTTATATATTTCATCCCATTGCCTTCTTGCCTGTATCGTTTCTGATAAGTAGTCCAAGCTTATTCTTATTGACTCTCCTTTTTAGATGACTTTTTATTTATCCCTAGCTGCTCTTAAAATTCTTTATCTTTGGTTTTGGCAAGTTTTATTATAATATATCTTGGTGACTTTCTTTTGGGATCTACCTTATGTGGGGTTCAATGAGCATCTTTGATAGATATCTTATCTTTCACGATATCACGGAAGTTTTCTGCCAACAAATCTTCAACAATTCTCTGTATTTTCTATTACCCTCCCCCCATTCTGTTACTACAGTCACTTGTAGATTATTCCTCTTGGAAGAATCCCACATAATTCTTAGGGTTTCTTCTTCTTTTTTGAATCCTTTTTTCTGATTTTTCCCCCAATAAGTTAATGTCAAGTGCTTTATCTTCAATCTCACTAATTCTGACTTCCATTGCCTCATTTCTGCTCCTATGATTTTCTACTGAGTTGTCTAATGCTGATATTTTATTGTTAATCTTCTGGATTTCTGATTGCTGTCTCTCAGTGGATTCTTGCTGTCTGTTAAATTTGTCATTATGATCTTCTCTAATTTTTTTAAGTTCCTCTATTGTGTGTTCTGCGTTTTGTTTAATTTCCTTCCTAATCTCTTGAAGAGTTCTGTATATTAATCTTTTTTATTCTGCCTCTGGTAATTCCATGAAATTTTCCTCCTCTGGAAAATGTCTAGATTCTTCATTTTGGAAGCTTGCCAAAGGCATCATGGACTGCCTCTTTATGGGATTTGATATTGACTGTTGTCTCCGAACCATCAGTAAGTTATTATATTTATTTATGTTTGCTTACTGTGTTGTAACTTCTTGTTTTGTTTTAATATGCCCAAATAGGCTGCTCATATGAGCTAGTTTGATTATTGACACCTTTGAAGCTCTAATGTCCTGTTACCAGGTGGTTAGATCTGTTACTAGGTATGTGAGCTCAGGAGTCTGCCCACTCCTTCTGTATGGATTCAGCTCAGGTGCCCAGGTACATAGCCTACAAGTATGTGGTGCAGGCTCTCACCAGTCCTATACAGGCAGGAGTGATTGGTGTAAGCACAGGCATCTCACTGCAGCAGGGACACACACTCTGATGGCCACCCCTGAGTGTCCAGAAGGAAGGCATGTCCCTCTTCCATGATTAGTTTTGCAGCCAGACAGAGCACTCAATGCTGTTGGCTGTAAGGACTTGGGGGCACCTCTTATTCTTGGGCCCTTATCACAAGTGGCTAGGTCGCATGGGTGGAGCCACCAGTCCTCAGGTCCCTGATGTGGGTAGGTGAAGACCCTGCTTAATGGGCAGAGCAGTGTCAAATATCATGAACCTACCACTTCACAGCTGAAACAGTTGAAATTAGGCTTCAGGTATACACTCTTTTGTACTGTGGTAATGAGGGCCTATGCTGTTGAAATGGGCCCACACAAGTCTATGCAGGGCCTACAGGCACTCAAAGTCCATGGATCCCTTATGCCTGTGCCTAGGCAAAGGAGCTGTGCCTATCCTGGGTTCCTGGCTTAGGGGAGCTGTCAGTTTATTTTTTTACCCTGTTTGTTAATTTGTTCACTCTCCAAGGCCAGGAGAATGGTGAAGGACATGTGACGGATCCTACTTCCAGCCCAGGGGACTCAGCAATTGCTGACACCAGTCCAGGACCCAGTGCAGAGCAGGGAGCAGGGAGGTAAATGGGAGAAATGTTTTTCCCTAAGAGGAGTATTTTTCATCTGTGCGGTAGGCTGGATGCAAGTACTTATTTTTCACAGATTGAGGGCTGCTTCTCACTGGTTCTGGGTGGCCAGGTAGCTTCTGCCACTGGGTCTCTCCCAGTGAGGAATACGCCTCCCAGGCACTGCTGCTTGCCTGTCTCACCACTTACCTATGAGCTGATCTGGCTTGAAGGGCTCAGGATCTCACCAGGTCAGGTCTGGCAACTCCTCGCTGCTTCCAAACCATCTCTCCCTCCCCCTGCCACTCAGTCCAGTTCCTCAACTTTGCCTTTGATGTTCAGGGATCCTAGATTGTCATATATAATTGATTCACTTGATTTTTTGGGTCTTTGTTGTAAGAGGGTCCACCAGAAGCATCTGACTACTCTGCCATCTTGGCCCCGTCTCTAACTTTTTTTAAATATATACACTAAATGAAATATTTATAATAAATTACATTCCTAATATTTTTTTAACTGAATTGAATCTCTTAAGTTTGAATGCCAAGACTGTCAGTATAATGGAATAGTGGTTTCCATAATTTATATAATCACAAATCCTTCTAAAAAAAGAGAAGGCAAGTTGTATTGTTTGGCTTAGCTCAGTGTAGGGTGAGGAACAGGAGTTGAAAGATCTGGAAAAATTAGTAACAGTCAGTATTTGATACCTTTTAAAAACCAAAAACCAAACTCACTCTCCTCAAGTCAATTCCTACTCCTAGCGAAACTATACAACAAAGAACTGCTCCATAGGGTTTCCAAGGCTGTAAATCTGTATGGAAGGAGACTGCCACATCTTTCTCCCATGCAGCAGCTTGTGAGTTCAAATTGCCAACCTTTTGGTTAGTAGCCAAGTGCTTTAGCCACTGTACCACCAGCACTCCAGTTCCTTTTAAGATAGGAGGGGACAAATCTGTTCCATATTTTGCATAATAATGTAGCGATTGCTGTTATTCTTACAGGATAAGAGAAAGCAAAATAGCCCAGAAAGTTACAAAACTACAAAAATCTTAATGTTGCTGCATATACATAAAATACTTGCTTCAGATAAGCCTCCTCAATTTTTAAAGTGATAAATATTTTAAACATTTGTTAAATATCTATTTTTAAGTTTTTGAAAGATAATTGATCAAATGAAAACGAGGTAGGGGACTTAATGAGAAATTTAATAAGCTGCCTTTTCTTTCCATACCCTCTAGTAGAATTTCAGTACTTTCTCTGAGAACAACTACTCTTGATTTTTCCCATTTAGTAATCCTGAGATTGAATAAAGGAATGAGAGAAAAATTCTGCTAAACACCTGTTATCTTACTAATGGCTAGTTTATTCGCCTGCTCAGGTGAATATGTAGGCTTCTTTCTCCTGCCAAATGCATCCCTCTGAAGATGTGGTTTCCACATGGGTAAACTTTTCAGATGGAAGTAAAAGGGGATGCTGGACATTCATACGGGGCCCTGGTGGAGCAGTGGTTAAGCATTCAGCTGCTAACCAAAAATTTGACAGTTTGAATCCACCAGCTGCTCCTTGGAAACCCTATGGGGCAATTCTACTCTGTCCTGTAGGGTTGCTATGAGTTGGAGTCAACTTGATGGCAATTTCTTTTTTTAAGGACATTCATACAGGTATTACGGAGATGACTGGAGTGGTAAAGAAGATATCTTGTGGAAAATGATTTTATAAGAACATATTAGAATATATTTTACAAACATGATCATTGATAGATCCATCCCTAGCAATCAGAGTAGTACAACTCCCTGGAAAGATCACTAGAGTAAGATTCAAAATACTTAAATTATTTTCTTAGCTTCACATTTGATTCTACACACAACAAGGGGACTTTGTATGGACCTCAGTTTTTTCCAACTATGAAATGAGCAGGCATCAACCAAAGATATACAGGTAAAGGTTAGGGAAAAAAAGTTGTTATAGTTTATCATGGTTTTCCTTTTCTGTCCACAATATTAATCAACAACTGTTTAGCTAGTACAGACTGTTATCTTTACTACTGTCTCCATGGAGACAACAAAGTACAAAGGTCATGGCTTCACAAAGCATTTCCTCAGGTAATTGCTCAATTTTCATAGCTCTCAAACTGTTACTAGTGAATAGTTAGGTTATGTCCCCTTAGACTATCTATCATACCTGTGTGCTAACTTATCCATTTCCAAATGACCTTAGAAAACCTTAAAAAATTGAAAGCTGTGGAAACTTCTGTGGTCTCTATGGTTCATATGTGAGTGAAATGTAACAGGAGAATACCTCTAACACTTTGTTCATATGGAAATAAAAATATTAGTCTTAACCACGAGAGCTATTTACTATTTATTTCAGTTAATGGTCACCTGGAGAAGGCGGTGGTATGCTACTAACTCAAGATAGCATAAATTACACATTGAATTATGTTAGTGGGAGATGTGATATGAAGTAATGTTTTTGCAGAGAAGAGAGGATGAGATCTGCTCAAATTTAGTTTTTCTCATTTCTGCAAGTGATAATTGTGACACATTCTTATGGTTCCTTTGATTTTTTTACACTGACTTACTGTCCATAATTCCAAATACCATTTCATGAATGTAAAATGTTCTAGACTTTAAATGTGACATTTGTTTATGGAGAGCAAACTGTGAAGGCTTCCTTTGGTTCAGTCCAGTGTAGCCCTGGACTTCTTTTACCACAACGTGTATCTAAAAGGAAATATTTTCACTGTTCACTCCTCAAGATCAGAAAGATCTCACATTGGCAGTTAAGTCAATTAGTGATTCACTTATGACTTTTAATTATGAAATGAATTAAGACAGTCAATAGAAAAATGATATATAGGTCAACTTATTTTGTTTGGAAACAATTGTTATGATGAAGGCAATGAAACATTGAGAGCAACTGCGAGACTCACTGCAAATTGGGCTTTGATATGAGCCCTAGCTAATGGTTTTCTCTGTACCCTTGTTTGTGTTAAAAAAATTATTTAGGGTAAGGGAAATGCCTTTTTTGATTGAACAAGGTGAAGCTAGACTCTTTCTCAATGTCACATTAATAGAAATCATACCACCTGACAAATCTAACTTTTTAAAAAATTTTTGATTAATTCCTATTCAACTTATATTAACATGATAAAATGTGCTGTGGGTGAAGTGTTATTACATTTGGACAAACAAAATGTATTTTTAACATTTATGTTATATGTTTTCCACTAATAAATTCTGATATACTTTAATTGATATAATTAGTGTTCCTAAACAATTGGACTGAGTTGGAACTGATTCAAAGGCACCTAACAACAACAACAACAATTGAGCGAGTAAATCAGATATTGTTATAAAGCCAGGTATGCATTGGATTTTTTTCCTTTAAGTCTTTCTTTTAATTGGAGGTTTACTTTTAACATTTTGTCACATTCTTTTCTTCGAATTTAGCAATGTAAGTCATTTAGCTTTAACAAAGTTTGTGAAATAAGATTATGCAGTTGTCCAAAATACATTAGAGTGAAGATTAGAATTAAATTTATCTCAAAATGAGAATTCTTGTTTCAACAAAACTTTCAGGATTGAATGCACTGTTACAGTGCTTTCCTTTATTTATTAATTATTAATTGAAATATTCAATTTTAAAGTTATCCTAAACACTCTCAGTTTAAAATCTAAACAAAAGTGTTGTGTTTTTTCACAATTGATTAAATTTTAGACAGAAATTATATTGATGAATTTGCTTATTGCAGAATAGTTACCTATTAGCATTAATTTTGCCCTCTATAAGTAATTCTGTCAGGAGACTATTCACCTTCAATGTCTGTAATACTGGCAAAGGAAAATCACCAACTTTTAAATTAAATTTAACCTTTCAGAGTATTAATTATTTACAGAACAATTTCCTTTCTGAGTATTCAAATAGAGTATTACTCACATGCTTTGACTGTCAGGACACCGAATAATTACAAAACCTGGGCTAAAGGAATAGAACCATGTTGGTTGAATTGGTTTTAGGTAATTTTAATTTTAGTTCATTTAACTGGATGGCCCCAAAAAGAAATTTTGAAACAAACAAGGGGTTTTTGTTTGTTTTGGTATAAAAATTTGTATGATAATGATGTCTGAAATGTTAATTTGTATTTAATACATTTTTTAACATACAGCGTAATCAAATTAAAACTTAATAAGTCAAGAATACAGTTCAAATATGAAGAAAAGGATGATGAATTTTAGGAAGAAAACTATAACTCCTTTTAGAATCCTAGTAGTTTGCTAAGTTTACTAAGGTTAATTTTCTTATTGTCCCAGAGTAAAATCACTTCGGGGAAAAGAATGAAACATGATAATTTGCTATTTAAATTACAAAATCCTAGATTTCAACCAATCCTGATCTTGGGGGCCTCATCCCCAGAGATTCTGAGTAGATTAGTTTGAGTCGCAGTCAGTCATTGGCATGTCATCAAAGCTTCTAGGTAATTCTAATGTGCAAAACCCAAAAAACCAAATCCATTGCCATCGAGTCTATTCCGACTCATGGCGATGCTATAGGACAGAGTAGAACTGCCCCAGGGAGTTTCCAAGGGGCACCTGGTGGATTTGAACTGCTGACCTTTTGATTAGCAGACGTAGCTCTTAACCACTACACCACCAGGGTTTCCTCTAACGTGTAGTCAGGGGAAAATCCCTGCCTAGACAATGCCTTTAAGACAGGATTCTCAACCTTGGCATACTTTGGAAACACTGTGGAAGCTTTAAAAATACAGATGTCTGGGCCCCACCTTCAAATATTCTAATTTAATTGTTCTGGGCTATGGCCTGAGCATCAGAGTTTTAAAAGCTCTTTAGAAAATTCCATTAACTGAAATGTCCACTTGTACCAGGTGCCCATCACCAGCAAACTTTAGCATGCTCTTGATGTTCATAGCTCAGGTGTGAGCCAATTTTTCCCATCTACTGTTAATATTGCATCCTGACCTTTCTGCTCACCCTTTTTAGCTTCACCTCAAGCTCTTTGCCTCACCATCTCTGCTTCCTCTTGACACATCTTAAATGATACTGGTATTCTCCCTCAGATGTCTTTGGGATACATCCTGTCCTTTTGACATAGGTTGGGTCCTTTTTCATATGACACTTGTCTCTCACACGGCCACATAAGAAATACTCTCATCGGATTCTGACCGAACCTGAATCATTACAGAAAAGGAAAACTCAGTGTGGCAGGCTTGGGTCCAGGACGCTATAACTCATGGTGGAGAACCTCTATATCAACCCTGTTCCCCCGAAATCCCTGTACTTACATAAACTTCTGAACCAAAAGTCTTTAATTCCTTAGCAAAACTTGACAAATATATCCATATATCTCTGTACACACATCTCTGTACCTCCCAGTTCTGTAGCCTTCAATGTCCTGTAGAAAAATCACTTCTTAATTTGGTAACTTTCTCTTGTATTATCCAATTTCTTCAGCAGGAGTTTTCTTTTTCTCTTCATCAATTCTCTCTCTATCCTAGCACCCATAATTGACATTCTGTTCCCTTTTAACCTGTTCCCTTTTATTGTGTTCCAACTAGTTGGAACAATCTGTTTTTGTTAAAATTTTACTTTATTTAAACAATACATGACTAAGTTGATTTTAGTTTTTGTTGTTTTCAACTTTTTGCCTGGTTACATTGTGTAGCTACAATTGGGAATACTGAAATTTACTTTCATTAAAGCTTCAAAACCTAATTTCTGAAATATACTATAGAATAGCATACTAACAATTGAACTGCAAGGGAGTCATTCAACAACTGAAATACTCATCATGCAAAATTTGTAGGTTCATGCTGAATATAAAATTCTTTCAAATACTGAATTATACAGCTCTAGATTATAGTCTGTCTCCTTCAGTTTCTTTCAATGAATGTGAAATTATTGATTCCACCTGGAGTCCTAACCAGAAGAGGAAGTAATTCAGTCTTTATAGTGAAAAGCTCTTAATGAGGTGATTTTTACTACTTTGTGAAAAATGAAAAGAACAAATCTTTGTTTCTTGATGGCGAGAAAGACTCTGTATGTTTTTTTCTTACATAAGACCATATACTAAAGAATAACTTCCAGGCTATTTATATCTTCCATGTTTACCCATTAGTGATTAAATAAAAAGAAGAGAAAGTAATTTGATCATTCTTTAAAAAAAAAAATAGTATAACAAACGTTGCTTCTTTACATATACAATTGGACCAATATATGGAAAGCTGTATAAAAATTAGTAAAACTTCTTTCTAAAAAATTTCAATGGAGTAATGTCTTCTTGAATAGTCAAGCTCTTTCTGTGTGTATACTCTGCCAATATTTTAATCCTAGATTCCAACAACATTAAATTTTAAATAGAAATTAAATTCCTGTAAAGCAAATTTTGTAAATTGATGGAAAACCTAGATAAAAATAAATACATAATACAATGTACCCGTTACCTGTCTGTCAGTTTTTCATATTGTGGTGGCTTGCAAATGCCAACAGTGATCCATAGTGAACAGGTTTCAGCAAAGCTTCCAGACTAAGATACACTAAGTAGAAAAACCTGGCAATCTAGTTTTAAAAATTAGCCCCTGAAAACTAACCAATCACAACAGAATATTGTTCGACTCACTTGCTTTGAATATATCATCAGGAGGGATCAATCACCAAAGGAGAACATCATGTTTGGTGAAGTAGAGGACTAACAAGGGATTAGGAGGCTATTGGTGAGATGAACTGGCACAGTAGTCACAATGGACTAGAACATGCTGTGATAATGAGGATGATGCAGGACCAGGCAATGTTTTGTAGGAGTAAGAGTCAGTTCCATGGCAACTAGCAACAACAATACAATGTACAATTATACGTTGTATTTGTACAATGCCTAATATTGCATAATTGTATACAGATTCTGGTATACAGGCATACCTTGTTTTATCGCGCCTCACAGATATTGTGTTTTTTACAAATTGAAGGTTTGTGGCAAACTTGCCTCAAGCAAGTCTATTGGCATCATTTTTCAAACAGGATATGCTCAGTTTGTGTCTCTGTGTGACATTTTGGTAATTCTTGCAATATTTCAAACTTTTTCATTATTGTTATGTTTGTTATGGTGATCTGTGATCAGTGGTCAGAGGTCTTTGACGTTACTATTTTAATTGTTTTGGGGCACCACAAACCGCACCCATATAAGACTGTGAACTTAATCAATAAACATTTTGTGTGTTCTAACTCCACCAACCAACCATTCCCCCATTTCTCTCCCTCTCATTAGGCATCCCTATTCCCTGAGACATGACGATATTGAAATTAGACCAATTAATAACTTTACAATGACCTCTAAGTGTTCAAGTGAAAGGAAGAGTTTCACATCTCTCACTTTAAATTAAAAGCGAGAAATGAGTCAGCTTAGTAAGGAAGACATGCCAAAATCTGAGATAGGCCGAACACTAAGCCTCTTGCACCATGTAGTCAACTTGTGAATGCAAAGGAAAAGCTCTTGAAGGAAATTGAAAGTGCTACTCCAGTGAACACACGAATGACAAAAAAATGAAACAGCCTTATTGCTGATATGGAGAAAGTTTTAGTGATCTGGACAGAAGATCAAACCAGCCACAACATTCCCTTAATCCAAAGCCAATCCAGAGCAAGGCCCTAAATCTCTTCAATTATATGCAGGCTGAGATAGGTGAGGAAGCTGCAGAAGAAAAGTCTGAAGCTAGCAGAGGTGGGTTCATGAGGTTTAAGGAAAGAAGCCATCTCTGTAATATAAAAGTACAAGGTGAAGCAGCAAGTACTGATGTAGAAGCTGCAAGTTATCCAGAAGATCTAGCTAAGATAATTGATGAAGGTGGCTACACTAAACAACAGATTTTCAATGTATATGAAATAGCCTTATATTGGAAAAAGATGCCATCCAGACCTTTCAGCTAGAGAGGAGAAGTCAATGCCTGGTTTCAAAATGTCAAAGGACAGGCTGACTCTCTTGTTAGGAGCTAACGCAGCCAGTGACTTTAAGTTGAAGCCAATGCTCATTTACCATTCCAAAAATCCCAGGACCCTTAAGAGTTATGCTAAATCTGCTCTGCCTGTACTCTATAAATGGAACAACAAAGCCTGGATGACAGCACATCTGTTTACAATGTGGTTTATTGAATATTTTAAGCCCACTGTTGAGGCCTACTACTCAGAAAAAACATTCCTTTCAAATATTACTGCTCATTGACAATGCAACTAGTTACCCAAGCGTTTATAGAAATGTACGAGGAAATTAATGTTGTTTTCATGCCTGCTAGCACAACAGCCAGTCTGCAGCCCACGGATCAAAGAGTAATTTTGACTTTCAAGTCTTATTATTTAAGAAATACATTTTGTAAGGCTCTATCTGCCATAGATAGTGATTCCTCTGATGGATCTGGGTAAAGTAAATTGAAAATCTTCTGGAAAGGATTCACCATTCTAGATGGCATTAAGAACATTTGTGATTCATGGGAGGAGGTCAAAATATCAACATTAACAGGAGTTTGGAAGAAGTTGATTCCAACCATCATGGATGACTTTGAGAGGTTCTGTAACTGCAGATGCAGTGGAAATAGCAAGAGAACTAGAATTAGAAGTGGAGCCTGAATTGCTCCAATGAATTGCTGAAGTGACTGAATTGCTGTAATCTCATGATAAAACTTCAACAGAAGATAAAACTTTAACAATGTAACAGCTTCTTATGGATAAGCAAATAAAGTGGTTTCTTGAGATGGAATCTACTGCTGGTGAAGATGTTGTGAACATTGTTGAAATGACAACAAAGGGTTTAGAATATTACAAAAACTTAGTTGATAAAGCAGTGTCAGAGTTTGAGAGGATTGACTCCAATTTTGGAAGAAGTTATACTGCGGAGAAAATGGTATCAAATAGCATTGCATGCTACAGAGAAATCTTTTGTCAAATGATGGGTCAATAAATGCAGAAAATTTCATTGTTGTCTTCTTTTAAGAAATTGCCACAGCCACCCCAACTTTCTGCAACCATCATCCTGATCAGTCAGAAGCCATCAACATCGAAGCAGGACCCTCCACCAGCAAAAAGTTTACAACTCACTGAAGGCTCAGATGATGGTTAGCATTTTTTAGCAACAAAGTATTTTTAATTAAGGTATGTGCATTTTTAAACATAATGCTGTTGCACACTTAATACACTACACTATAGTGTAAGCCTAACTTTTATATGCACCGGGAAACCAAAAAATTCGCGTGACTCGCTTTATTGTGATATTCGCTTTACTGTAGTGGTCTGAAACCTAACTCGCAATATCTCCAAAGTATGCCTGTACAAATCAATACAATTAGATACCTTTAAAGTAGTTTTAAGGGACACATATATTTAGGCAGTTGTATGCTGGTAAATGTTTGATGCTGGCTTTCCAAATTATACGCACATATATTTAGAAATTTTACAGATGAAAAAGTTGTGAAGCACACAATTTGTAAATAAGTTTGTGAAGCACAAAATTCAGAAATAATAAAATACAACAGTCTTTATTGTAAATTCCATATAGCTAATTAATCTTTATAAAATGCTTTTGTTGAATATTTCTAAATTAATTCATCCATTGGCATAATGTTTGCATGGGATAAGTGAGAATAGTTCTGACATAAATGTTAGTGGATATTTTTGTTTACTTTAATGACTATGATGAAAATGAAACAAAGGAGAAGTATATTGAAACTGCATTTGCATTTATGATGTTAGTGACTTCTTTGCTGAATTGAATCATAATTTTCAAATAATGGAAGAAGCGTTCCTCATTCTATTCTGTTATTCACAATGTAACAGCCTGAAGCAAAAACATACTTTTAAGTTTCAACTGCATTATTATCATTTTTCCACCACTTTCTTCAATCCAGGCCAGGGATTAATAAACTTCTTCCTAAAAGGCCAAATAGTACATATTTAGGCTTACTGGCCATATGATCTTTGTTTCAAGTACTCAGATCTGCAATTACAACACGTAAGCAGTCCAACACGGCTGTGTTCCAATAACATTTTATTTACAAAAATTATTTATTATTTGTAAATAATAATTTTATTTATTTAAAAAAAAAAAAACAAGTAGCTAACCAAAAGGCAGTAATTTACTGACACCTGATTTAGACAATGGATAAAATAATAAATAAAGCCCTGATTTGTAGGATTTGATGGTTTCCATGCTATAAATAATCCCACCAAGGTCAACTTCAAGCTACCATGGTGACTTTACTGAATGAGGAATTGGGAAAGATGCTCAGTAGCAGACCGTTATATAGTATTTCAACAATACAGATAAAATAAATGTAAATAACCTCAGGAGTATAGAGACTAGTAAAATAGAGTAATGTAATTAGGAAATTTTTTTTAGTATTTTTACCATTATCTTTAATAAAATTAATTTACTTATATATAATTTATTTTTCGTAATATCTATGAAAACAACCTGTTGGGACATTAACTTTACCCAAAGAATTTGGTCATTGTCCTTGTTTCCTGAAAGACAACCTCTATAATTTTGGAATTTCCCCAGTAATAATAAGCATATTTGAAGGCTCTAGATCACACCTAATCTAACTGGTTATGCTAATGAAGTGGCTTTTTAGTGGGGACTGGCCAGTCCAGAAAGACCCCATTGAGTGATATTAATCTTGCAATCAGGTGATTACATTGTGATATCTGCCAACCTCAGGACAGAGAGGGTGGAGTTTGAATTATGTAATGAGACCCCCATTATAGGTTCTGGAAACTGAAGCTCCATGATCTTCTGGGGTAGTGAAAGCCATCAGTGTACATGAAGGTAGCATACCCCTTTTTGGGACATGGAAGCTTTATGTTGGGAACCCTCTCAGACCTCACTCTATGTAGACTTCATTTGTATCCTTTTTGCTGTAATAAAATTATAAGTATAGTGCTTTCCGTGAGTACTGTGAGTTGTTCCAGTCAGACCCAAGGGAGTAGTGGGAGCCAGTAGATCAGAAGGGAGGAGGTCTGGGAACCTCTGAGCTTACAGCTGGAATTCTGATGGAGTAGAGGGAACCCTTGAATTTGTAGCCCACAGTTCATAAATGACAGAGTCTGTGTGGCTCTCTGAGCTTGCAGCTGGCATCCTGACGGGAAGGTTGCAAAACCCCAAATTTATAACCAGCAGATTTATAACCCAAGATTGTGGCTAGTGTCTGAAATTATGAGCCAACCTTGCAATCTGGAGGATTGTGTCCTTTAACTTGTGAGAACTGATCTAGTTCCAGGTGGGTAGAGTCAGAGGAGGAAGTGCTGCAGGGGCAGCTGGTGTTGGAACAGAAGAGGCAGAGAAGTGAAAAGTGGGGATTTTAAGTGGATTTGATATATATCTGTGATCATTAAGATTGTATGTCAGCTTTGCTGAGACATGATTCTCTGTGGTTTGACTATTACGATGTATTTGGCCATTGTATGATGATGTGATCACATCCATGATAAGATCTGATATAATGTGATTACTTCCATGATGGGGTCTGCTGTGAGTAGCCAATCAGTTGAAAGGGAGTTTCTTTAGGGGTATGGCCTACATCCAATACAGGTGGACTTTCTGGCAAGGCTCATGGCCTTTTACTTGCTCTGTATCCTACAGGTGGCTCCTGTTCATTTGACTTCCATTTCTTGGGACTTGAGCTAGCAGCTTACCTGTTGTTTTGCCTGCTGATCTTGGAATTCATCAGTCTTCACAGCCTGTGAGCAAAAGCCCTGTTCTCTGACTTGCTATCTTGGGGACCAGCCTCTGTGGCTACATGAATCAGGAGAAGTCTCCAGCCTGACCCACACACTTGGGGTGTTCTAGCCTCTAAGACCGAGTGAGTCATTTCCTTGATATAAATATCTCTATACTTATACCTTCACTGGTTTTGCTTCCCTAGAGAACCTAGCCTAAGACAATATCCTCGCACAGCGAGCTAGCAAAATTCCCCTAAATTTAACAATTTGCTCTCCTGAGCCAATATGAGCCAGCTCCAGCAAACCACTGGCTTTATTCTTTATAATATCTAAGTAAAAAGGCAAGTAGTTAAGCTGTCTAATCTCTTTAATAGTTGTAAAAATTCCTTACAGAGTCTCCTTAAAAATTCTGATATGTCTATTCATTAGTTTACCTTCAATAGGCTTTATGTAAACAAATAATATTAGTGTTAATTGCACTAATATTATCACTAGATATTGAGATTGTTCTGAAAACATGGAAAACTGGATACATGCAAATGTAACCAAACATTTAAAAATTACACAAGTATTATGACCTTCATGACCCTCTAACATGAAAGTTAACTATAAGGAAAAAGCATTGACTTATTAGATGAATATTCTCATGATTTGTATTCTCAGTTTTGCAATTAACAAAATTGTAGGGGTTCATTCACTTTTCCATGTCCATGTCTGTTAATAAAGTAAGAATTATAAGCCTTGCCATTTGCTTTCATCATGAGACTATCATAAGGATAAACAAAATAATATCTAGACAGTATACTTAGCTACTTAGTGGAAAGGTATTTTGCTAAAAACAAAGAGACTTTCAAACTCCATGCACAACATGACCTACTGTTACAGTTAAATAGTGGCATTAAATAGGCCAGTTATTTTATTGTGAACACAAAGCAGGTGTGTTAGATCCTGACCTGTGTTGGCAGCTCTACTGACTGTGTCCCAGTCCCTTAATGCCTTCTTTCTGAGTACAACCTTTCGGTGACAGTAAGCATGATTTGACAGAGGATCCAGCGGGGAAGTTGTGTGACCTTTGACTTCTATACGCTAAACTTTGCCTTAGATAATCCTTCACAGACTGACCTTTTAGATTAACTGCTGTAACTTTGGCTTTACAGTGCAAATATAAATGTGCTTTTTGAAGTAGGATAATATTCAGTTTACATGTGTAGGGAAATGAAAGGATAAACACAAAAGCCTGTGTTTGCTAACTGGAAAAGAGAAACTTCAGTCTACTATGAGTGTTTGTCAAAAACGATCTCTAGCTTGTTTGAGAAAGAATACGTGGAAATCTATAAGGCAAAGGATATTGAATTTCTAGGAGTGAAGTGTTTGGTAGAGAAGACTTTGCTAAGAAAAAAAGGCTAAAACATTTTAGCTAGTAAATAGTTCTTGAATCAGCTTCTATGTTTAGCAATTTATGGAATAATTTCCCCAGTTCCAAATTCTAATAAGTTTTCCAGGACCAAATGAGAAAAGCAAAGTAGGGACTCTGGGAAAGGTTATATGAGAACTCTAAGAAGAAAATATGCATGGGATTACCTCTTCTTAACAATTTCTTGTATTAGAAAAGCCTCACCGGTAATCTCTCTTATAATGGATTTCCTATTCAGGTAGTCCCCAGTTTCCGACGGGGCTCCATCTTAAGTCAGTTTTGACATAAGTAGAATACCTTATTATTTTTTTTGCAATCTGGAATTATTATTATTATTATTTTTTTTTTTACTTTTAGTTATTGTTGCATTTTCTTATCTATATCTTTGTAAATCCAGTGTTTATTTGTTTTAGGGGGTTGACATGAGAATGAAAACATCAGCAAATTATGCACTGCAACATTGTATGTAATACATATTACTAATTGTAAATGTACAAAAAAAAGGATAGTCGTAAGTGCAATTTGTCATAACTCAAAAATACTGTAGGTCAGAGACTCCCTATACCGGCATCGCAGACCCAAGAAGTAAATTATTGTTTGGAGGAGATTTAATAATCAATAGCTTCGTTAAAGTAATTCTATTTATTAAAAACAAGTTTATAATAATTGGAGGATGGAAAATACTTGAAAAAAAAATCCTCTGAGGTATCTGAATAAAGTCAATCTAATGTGATCTTTATATCCTGACATAAGATTTTTTAACTTGTTCATGTCTTTGCAACAAAGCAAAAATCAATTCTGAGGTCTTTTAAGGTCCATCCCAATTGGCAAATACCTGTGTGTGAGAAATTGCTTGCAGCATTCTGATGCCGTGAAAACGGCAACAGTCATGTTTATGAAACACGTATCTTTAATCAAGGACAGAATAATTTTGTGAAGTATTTTCTCTTTTTTAATAGTAAATCAAAAAGAAGGATTTTATTTGGCATATATTCCAAAGAGGCAAAATTGGGAAATAGGCAAGCATGCTGCTACAGCCATATCTGCCCAAATCCAAAGAACATTACAGAATAGGCAAAAGTGGGAAAACAGACAAGCATGCTGCCAGAGCCATGTCTGTCTGAGTCTGAGGAACATTACAGAATCATCAGTATATATTAACATTACAAATAGGCAAAATCATTGAAAGCTTCACCTTTTCACAGATTGGCTGAAAACTACCAAGTCACTGTGATTCTACATTTTGAATTGTCTTTCTTAATAATCATTGGTACAGGTTTCAATAACAACAGTCAGGGGGGTCTTCATTGGTCTAACAAATCTTACCATTCACTAAATGTTAACAGAAAACAGATAAGAATAGGAAGTATAAGGGTCTTTTGTGCTGTTTATGATTTGTTTATGTGAAAAGTTCCCTAAAAGATGCTTTCCAAGATTGTCTTAGCTATTGTCTTTTTACCTCAGGGTTCAGTTGATGTGTCCTTGTCCATGTGGGTCTTTGTGAGTTCAGCCCCAGCTGGGTCACATTCTTTATCCTCAACAGCAGGGAATAATAGCTTCAAAATTGGTTGATTGGAGATTGGAGATAGCACATTGATGATCAATACCTGGACTTAGTTGGGCTCCTAGATGGTGACCATAAGAATCTCTCTAAACTCACGTTGCTGGTTTTCCACCAGATACCATCTAATTCTTCACCAAGTTCTTAAGTAAGAGTGCTGGTCTCATCAATCTCATTGCTGAAATAAGCAGACTCAATGTACATCAACATTTTAGCCCGAGGCTTCTTTTGCCTTTTAAGCGTGTAAGACAATAGAAGATAAGTTTTTTTTTATGCCTAATACTATCAGGATGTACTATATTATATATAATTAGTATTCCTTGCAATAGTGATCTAGCTTATATACTTATTCCTGATGATAACCAACCAAATAAATCTGGTGTTTGTAAGGGTGTTATAGTATGTAACCAAGTAGCTTGCTGTCTAATTTTATATATACCCTGTCTGTAGCACAGACTATACCTTCTTGGGCTAATAAAAAGTCTAAGGCTATTCAGTTATCTCATGTCACCTTAGCTAATGAGTTCAAGGATCATTGTTATGTTGTGTTTCTATCCCATTAGCATTTCATCTGCTATTTGTCCCATAGTGATTGGTAAATTTCTTAAAGATTTCTCCAATTCAACTACACCTTAAATAGAAATTAAAGCTACCAATCCTACCCTGAGCATTGGACCAGTGGGTTTTCTTCTGACTCTCATTTTACAATGTGTAACAATTTAATATTATCTTTTCAGTATTTACTAGCATCATTACTATCAATATCTAAAGGTAATCCTAAAGTTCCCAAAGTGCATTCCCTATGAATTCACCAGGAATGTAAACAACAGATTGCCCACATAAATTCACTGTCAGTGGAAAAGGGATCATCTACACTAGTATAGTTGTATTCACCACACAAAAACATATAACTGTAAGGCGCACACAAAGTTTGTCTAGAGGAAACAGAAGGTATACAAAAGCTTATATGTGACAACCAAGTTTACATTACAGAATACATGATTAGCGAGATAATACAGAATGGACCTCTCCTGTTGCCGGCTTCATTTAGATCTATATAACATACTAAGTGTTCTTTTCAAGGGTAAGCTGTCCCTCCCTGGTGTACCTATTAACAGTCATAGATCACTTTCTCAAAAACAAAGGTGGAGTCTAAGACAAAATGGAGTCAGAGTCATAAGGTTGCTCTCCTCTGAGGACCTGGTTTCTTTGAGATACAAAATTTTCTGCATAGCAAGGAGGTGACAGTTCGATTACAAACATTAGGCAGGTATTTAACATGACATTCTCTTGAAGACTAATTAAAATGATTACTAATTTCCTCTAAACATAGCTCTCAGTCTTATCTTTGGAGTCAGTTTCCCGAAACAGACGGAATTCTTCAAAAAAGCAAAATGCCCAGAGCAAAAGGGTCTTACTAGTTTATCTGGACCATTGTTTCACTCAAAAGTGGCTTCAGGAACCAGTTCCCCCTCCCCCCCCAAAGTTTGAGGTTCAAAAGGACACACAAAAGCTGTGGGCTGTGTGAGTTACCCTAACCTCCACAAAAGCCAGAAATCTGGATTCTCAGAGAATTGCAACTATTCTGTCATTCCCTCCTTTGGATCATGATCCTGCTATAGAATCTTTGATCTTTGATCGAAAACTTTCAATAAGGGTAGTTAGATACCATCTGGTTTTTTAAGATCCCAGGCACCAAACAGTAAACTAGAAAATAGTACAAAGACACTAACAATAATAATATTAGGCCAATTGTCTGAAATAAGTAATGAAACTGTGACCGTAACGTTTTTGAACCAAGGAAACAAATCCCATGAGGTGTTTGTTTACACATAAGTTGCATCTGTAGCTGCTTTTCATGTGCGGCAACTACATTCTGAAAAACCTCAGACTGTGTATTAATACAAACACAGCAACATTTATCTATTAAGACACAAACTATTGCTTGAGAGACTAACAGTAAATCTAATGCTATTCTATTTTGTAAAAGTATAGCTCAAACAAACTTAAGACATTTATCTGATTATATTTACAACTTTGCACATTTACCAACAGGAACTTCTGATTTGAGAGTTAAAATATCTAAACCCATTAGTTAGATAATTTAGGAGAAAGGAGGAAAATGGTTTCCTTTTATCCAGAAAGTATGACCTTAAAACCCTGTTGTTGGGTGGAAACCCCGGGTTCTGCTCAGTATGACTTGTCTCAGCCAATAAACAAGAGATCTAGGTGGGAGAGTAGAAAGGTGTCTTTATTTCATTGTGCAAGGAAAGGAGACAGTTGGGGCTGCTGCTGCCAAGACTGCTTAGTGAGGGCAAGGGGGGAGGTTACCTTTAAGGGATTTACAAGTAGGAAGTTCATACAAGTTATATCAGCAACATTCTTAATCATACTACGCAGTTGCAATGGGCCTTACATATAACTTCATGCAACATGTGTTTAGAAAATAGCTGTTAAACTCCACCCAGAGACAAGGAAGTTACTATGTAGTAGGTCTAAAAGGTTATCCTGAACATCAGCATGACACCTAAACTGGTTTCTGCCAATTTCCTCTAGTTTTGGGGCAATAGTTAAGGAGACGGGAACCAGGACTTTAATGTAAAGCTATGGGGCACACCAAGCAAGCTGCTTGAGGCAGTGGAATTTTCCACAGCCCTGGGGACCTCTGTCTTAACATCAGCAATATTCCCACATAAAACCCATAGTAAACTTTTACTCAGCCTTATGTAGTTAATTTCTGTGATTCTGGATCAGTCACAGTCTGTGAACCCATCAGCTTCTACATACAAGTTCCGGAAATCTTGATTCAGTATAGTCACAGTCCTTTTCACAAATCCAATATAGTCCATCTTTTTGTTGATATTTTGGTAAAACATTTTCAGCAAATCAGCAAAGTAAAAACTTATCTGCAGATGGCAAAACTTAATACAGCCATAATTAATTTATAAAAATAATACTCTTAAACTTGAAAGACCTGATAGAAATTAATTACGAGCATAATGTAAAACCAAATAAAGTCAGTTTTAAAAAAAAATTAGACAAAAAAATTTCTAAATATAATAATTAACCTTATTTTCAAAGAGCTCTAGATATAATACATAATAATTTTGAGACATAATACCATATAGTCAGTATATGTCAAGAATATACTGAGATTATCAAGTCTCTAAATACCTAAATAGTAATTAAAAAAAACTTCATCGGTAAACAATTTGAATTCCCCAGTAAAACCACTGGCTTTGATGATGCTAGATTCAAAATAATAAAGTAGCAACCAAGTTACTAATTAAAAAAATAATAAAATTAAAACAAAATATTATGCATTTGTTGTCTAATATTACATAAAAACATAAGAGGAAATACTAACATATAAATTTTAGCCCAAAGACAATCAGGTGCTTCTCTTGATTTTGACAACACGTTCCATGTAATTTCTAACATATTAAATGAATCTTTTTAGCACTTTTCCTTTATAATTTGTGTGTGTGGCTTTCCATGAAGTTTCAGAGTTGTCAGGAGTTTATTACAGGTCACTGTGAAATGATGCTTAAGTTATTTAACCAAAGATCTTAAAGGTTAAAAACCTTAGCTTTTTTTTTTTTCCCCCTAAAGCCATGGGGTTCAGTTTTCAACTCAGAAATCTTATTTTAATGAGGTACCAAACCTTTACCTTTAGGACATATTACTAAAAATATAAATTAACCTTTCAACTAAGTAATGAAAGAAAATTTTGTTATCTTAACATGAGAAACCCAATTCTTTGTTTTATATGTTGCTTAACATTAATGCTACTAAAAATCTCATAAATTAAGCCATTAAACTTTAGTCAGACAGATAAAACTTTTGACTGTATCAAATAAATTTCTTTTTACTAACCTCCTAAATGTTGTCTTTGTTGTACATCTCAGTGCATCCCATTAAATGGTAAAAATAAACATACTCATTAGCATCTTTGTGGCATACAAAGCAAAAGTGTATGAACTTAAATTATGATGAATATATGTTAACTCAATTTAATATCAGTAAGTTACCTAAAAGGTCTTAGAAATTATTTTAAGCCTGTATACCATAAAACACAACTGTTGAAATAAAGTCTGTTTAAACAATCTAAGTTTTCATTCAACTTTTACTATTTCCCATATTTTTCACAATCTAATTTTGATCCTAAAGATTTTATCAACTGGCTTTGGAAATCACAGAGTCTCTTCTCAACCAACCCAATCCATTGATATGGATACCTTAGGTCTCTGGCTATGGCTGGAAACATTTTTCAGTCCATTTCAGATGTTTTATTGTAATTACTATTTTTTGGCTTCTTAGAGTTCCCCTACAGGAGAGAACTTATTTACAGTTCTTTTATGATTAGGATACACCCAATTTCTGGCAACTATAGCAAAGCAGCACTTTTTTTCTTATTTTCTTTTTCCTTAAAAAAGTCTCCACCTAGTTGGAAGGGGCCTTTCAAAAGCTTCTCTGGAACTATATGGCCTCAGAGACTGGGGCCTGAGGAGGCTTGATCCTGCCCAGCCGTCTCTGTCTTTTAACTCATGGTAGAAGACAAGATTAGGTCATTCCAGTTCATTTACATATGTTTAAGTTAACCTACACGTTTTGAAGGTCAAAAGATAACTAATTTCTTTCCCTTTTACTGTTCTCTTGGTAAGCAGTTTTTCTTTCTCTCTCTTTTTCATTTTTTTACCTAGCCAGTAAATACCAAAGATCTTTAGCAATTTTTTCATAGGCTTCTCCTATGCCTCCTTTTTCCTACTCTGGAACTGCTAGCTTTATTTTTAAGACAAAATTATTCGTTTTCCTTAAATAAAACACATTTCATGTAATATCTGGTCTAAGTTACCTACAAAGATTTCACTTTTAAGATTAACATACAGAACATAAAGTTTTTCAAAGTAGCTACTAACAGTGTAAATCGTAAGAGAGACACAAGAGGCAGTTTTTCTTTGGAAGAGGAAAGAACTGAGGTTATAAGACAGCCTTACAAAAGACAGCAACTGTCAGCCATAGCCTCCAGCCTGATACAAGACAGAAACTCAGACACAATGACTAGATCAGAAGCAAGCTCTCAGAACAAAACAAAACAGAAAGACCACATAAACTCACAGGACAATATCATCCAAAACAAGGATATGGGGAACCTAGTTTCTTAAAATGCGTATAGCAGTTTTTGGTAAGGTTGACTCAACAGAAAAAACAGGTTCTAGATAAAACTTATTAACTTGCCAGAGCCTCAGATCAAGGAATATTAGAACTTTTGACAAAACCTGAGAATGAGAATCAAGCAAAAGTTCCCCAAAAAGGAAAAGACAGTACAAATGCAAGCTCATGTTTCCAAAGTGGTCACTGAAATTCCAAATTACTTCTGGTATGTTCAGTTTATAGTGTTTTTAAATATGAACCCCAAACCAATGTCTCAGTAGCAGGGGGGAAATCCAGACTCATTTATCAAAAATGTTAAGCTCTAAGGCTCAAGCTTTTGATTTCTTTCTTTTTGAGCTTAATTCATTCTGCTGGCTCTAACAGAATGAACATTATCCTAGTCTCTTATTTTAGACCTTAAATATACTAGTTCTTCCAATTGTAAAGTACTTTAAATAGCTACTGATGATTTTAATTTTAAGATTTTGATTCTTTATTGAGAAATTGTATCATAAAACAGGTCTGGAGCTGCCACTTTCCCCTGAGAATTTCAGAAAACAGGTCAGGAGCTGACACTTTCCCCTGCAAATTTGGCAAAACAGAGCACTATTTTCCAGATTTTCTATGAGGTACAAAAAGAACCCTAATGAGGAATGCCACAGGATTTGACAGTGTTTCCCTTGGACCAATGCATACCTTCACTACACAAGAGTTTGCTTGCAGGTGGCAGGCAGCATGGTGTTCTAGCCTGTCTTGTGACCACCTTATCCTGTCACAGGAGTCTTTATGCGCGTGATGAGCACCAGTGACAACCATAATGGCTTTTACTGATTGACCCGTGCCCGAATTTTGTGACTTATAGTGACTCAGAGATCTCTGAAGGAAAAATTTAAGAAAGATTCTCCTTAATCAAACAACTGGTTTTCAAACAGATATGCCAAACAAAACTTAAGAAAACATGACAAAGAGAACAAAAAAGAATAAGCAAAGGCTCATTTGCCGATAGCACTTACCCTGACGGTGTCAAAGTGACATGGAGTGCAAATTCGTGGGTCCAGAAGAAGGACCTCTCTTTGCTGGCTTCTGCTCCACAGTCCAGGTCTCCCCGAGTTCGACTGGATTCATGACTTTAGAATCCCCGCGACAACAATGTCGTTAAATGTTCTAGGGTAAAAACCACCAAAAAGTTATAATAAGGCAAAAATAAAGGTTTTGTTTGGTGTATATTCAAATAGGCAAAAGTGGGAAATGGACAAGCGTGCTGCCAGAGCTATGTCTGTCTGAGTCCCGGAACTGTCTATTTTTTCTATCACCTAACCAGAAGAAGGAGGCTATGAAAGGCATGAATGACAAAATGTCAGAGGACATTGCATTGAAAACATTTCTTAACCATTTTGGATTGGAGTAAATTAATCTATGTCACCTTTATCATTGTAATTTATCATTGATACAAATAGAACATTAATATTTTATTTGATTATTTAAAAAATTACCAGTGGCAAAGCCATCTCCCAGGTCAACTGAAATAAAATCTCTGGTACTAGGGATCAAACATCTGCATTTTAAAAATCCTCCACAGACTATTCTAATCTACAATCAGTGTTGAACACCACCATTTAATGTTTCATGCACTTAAAAAATATGGATATTTTCCAAGACTTCTACTGAACATTTTAATTTTTTTGCAAATAATATTAATCATTATGAATTGCTGTTTCAGTTTTCTGGTTTTGCTTCTTAACTACACTATGTAGACTATGAAAGTACAAATGTTTTCAAAAAGTTCTAAAATTCAACTTGATCCCCGAGGCAGAAATGGCTGGCTTTCCGCTAAAGATGTATGCTTCAATTCTATACTGAGTTGTTGCAAATGGCTGTCCAGCCAGGCACTGTATTTTCTAGCCCTTTTTCTTTCCCTACCACCTTGTGTCTTGAAGAAGCCATGTAACTAGTTTTGTCAATGGAATATAAGTGGAAGTAGTATGTGCCACTTCTGGCCCAAAGTGGTTAAGGAAGGAGTGCACTTTCTGTATTTCCTCTTTCCTTATCTTTTTCCATATACAGAGGTCTTAGGTAATAGAGTTATCGCAAGATGGAAGGAACATGGGTCTGTAAGTCACCACTGTGAAGACAGCTACCTACAGAAATGGAAAAGCCATTTGGATTTTAACTGAGCAAGAAATAAACTTTTATCTATTCAAGCTACTGAGATTTTTGGATTTATCTATTATAGCAGCTCATATTCCCTTAATGAATACAGCCTATAACAGTGATTAAAGAGCTATAATCTGTTCAATCTTAGATCTCTTTTCTTTGCCAATCAATAACATTGTTAAATATTGCTAAGAAGTTTATAAAACTCAAAGTCCTTGAACTGATTTAAGTAGCAATATAAACATCAGCTACAAATTCTTACTACTTTTCTTTTGTAAAATATTCTAAACAAATAGAAACATATAACTGCTTCAAATAAATCCTTTCATATAAAGAAAAACACAATAAAAATCAAATGCAAAAATTAGATTAATCTGTCCTCATTTTCTTTTGAGGAATGCAAAGTGATTTATCCTAGTTAAGTTAAAGTCAAAACTTTGTATACCCACCAAAATTAAATAACTTTCTTTTTGTTTCCTCTGCTCTATATAATTGCATTAGGTCTGACTATATAGTTATGTTATTCTCAAGTTTCTTGGAATTTTTAATGACTTGCATTTTTTTCATTTATCAAATAAAACATGTTTATTTTAGAAAAACAAATAACTGGATGAACTAAAAATAGTTTCAAGACTTAAATTGTTAAGATGCCAGATTTATTCACAAATATAATCACAGAAAAAAATAAAACAATTATATAATTCTAAATTAGTAAAATCTTAAACAAGTGAAATGAGAAAAAATATTGAATATATAGAAAAATGAATTTGGAATAATGAGAAAAAGAAAAACATGACATGGGACAAATATTTTATTTATTAAACAAATTTTTATATAATGCTTATTTTAGATCGGAAACTAATCTAAAAACATTATAAATGTTGAATTACAAAATAAGATGGTAGATATAAATCCATATACACCAGCAATTTTAGTAAATGTTAGAGACAAAATTATTCCATTAAATGACAATGATTTTTCAGATTAGATAAAAAGAAGCTCAACTCTTTTCTGTTACTAAGAGATATGTCTAAACATAAGTGCTAAAATACAGCAAATGTAAAAGAATAGAAAAATATATCATACAAATACTAACTAAAATTGAGCTGATGTAGCTATATCCATATCACTTCAAATAGACTGTAAAGAAAAAAGCATTACTACTGATAGAGGTTTACTTTACATTTATTTCAAGAAGATATATCTCACCAATAAGATAAAACAATTTTAAAACTTTATGAACCAACTCTATGCAAATCTACCAAAATAGCCAATAACAATGGGATATTATAATATACACTGTAATAGATAAAATAGACAAAAATACACATGATTTGAATAACGTGAATAAGAACCTTGAGTTATTGAGTTATATAATTTCTATAGAACACTGCATCTAAGAAATGCAGAATACGTATTCTTCATGCACACATTGTACATTTACAGAAATTGATCATGTATTGGTTAAAAAAGTAATCTTACCAAATTTCAAATAATTTAAATCATACATACCACTTTCTGACTGTCATGCAATTAAGGCAAAAACTCCAAAGCAAAAAGGTTCCTAGAAAAAACATCTATGTTTAGAGATTAAAAATCATACATCTAAATAATCTATAAGTCAAAGAAGAAATGGAACTAAAAAAGAAAATATGTAGAATTGAATTCTTATAAATACATAAAATGCTACCATATGCGGAATGTGTCTAAAACAATGCTTTCAAGAAAAATTATAGACTCAAATAATTTCACTAGAAGAGAACACAGGCTAAAGCTTAATGAAAAACAATACATCATGAAAAGTTACAAAAAGTATAGCAAGCCAAACTCAAAGAATATAGAATATAAAAAATGAGGATAGAATTAAAAAAATAACGAAAACTAAAAATTACACTGAAGAGGATTAACAAAGCCAAAATTTGGTTCCTGGAAAAGACAAATAAAGTGACAAACCTTAGTTAAAGTTGACAATAAAAAAAAGGAGAGGAGGCCTAATAACCAGTATCAGCAATGCAAAAGAAGATAGCATTGCAGATACAGCCAAATTTGGAAACTTCATACCGAATTATTTTATATAGCCTCGTGCCCAAAATGTTAAAAATTTAAATGAAATACAGGACAAAATCCTGAGAAAAATAACGATATTTACTCAAAAAGAAATAGGAAGGATGAAGGGTTTCAATTATTAAATGTTTTCACTCAGTAGTCCAATATCTTCTCTGAAAGAAAATGATAGACCCCCTCCTATCCGTTCTTCACCTCTACTAGCACCCTTGGCAGCAATGCTCTCCGGCAATGTTCTCAGAGTTGGAAAATGGCTGTGGACTAGCATCAGACTTGATGAGAGTGAGAAATCAATCTTTATTGCGTTAAGTCACTAAGATTTCTGGATTCATTTGTTAGATAAAAATAAACCCCTATCTTGTTTAAGCTATTGTTGTTTTGTTCTTCTGTTACCTGTAGCAAATTCAACCCCTAACTGACACAGTAGTGGTTGGTATAGGTGTGCACAGGCTACCTAGTGACTCAACAATATTTTCAGGGACTCACATGCTTTGTACATTTCTGCTCTGTCTTTCTTAACAGTGTCCTTTGTTTTCATTTTTGCAAGATGGCATCTGGCGTTCTAGTCATCATATTTGGGAAAAAGCAATAGAGATAAGTCAAGCAACTGTCCTTTAAAGATTTTGAGAAAATCCCACCTAATGGTTTCCTTGAAAACTTCAATGGTCATATCTCTATCATGTGGCCACATTTATCAGCATGGGAGACATAGAAATAGTGTGTTTCAGCTGGGTGCATTTTTTATCCCAAGAATATGAGTTTGCTAATATGAAGAAGCGGAGGATGAAATTTGGATAGGCCAATTAGAAGTCTGTGTCAAATGGCACTTTAAAAAACGCATTGAAATAAAAAAAAATTAAGAAGGACTGTGTATTAATCATCTTTGCATCATTAGGTCCTGGCAAATGGCACACACTAAAATAAAATGTATGGTGATCTGATCCATTAAACTACCAAGGGAAGTTAGCAACATCACAAGCACCTACATTTGAAGGTACTATCTAATCAAATCCTCAGCTTATGAGATTTCTTTACTTCCTATTACTAATTTGTTCTCATACAGAGTCAGAGATTTCTAAAGTGATACAGTGTCAGGATCAGAAAGAAAGATTGGTGTTCAAATTTGGTTTGTAACACTTTAAATTTATTCATACCTGTGTTACCATTAAAAAAAAAAAAAAAAAGAAACACATGTTGTTGAGTCAATTCCAACTCATAGCAATCCTATAGGACAGAGTAGAACTGCACCATAGGGTTTCCAAGGCCATAAATCGTTAGAGAGGCAGACTGCCATATCTCTCCCCCGCTAAGTGCTGAGTGGTGAGTGTGTTTGAACGGCCAACCTTTTGGTTAGCAACCCAGCGTTTAACCACTGCACCACCAGGGCTCCTTCGGCAAGCTAAAGAACCTCTCTGAAATTTATTTTTCTCACCTACAAACCAGTATGGTAAGACCTACCTAAACAGGCTGTTGAAATGATTAAATATGACAACCTTTGTAAAATGCTTAAGAAAATGCCTGACACATGGTAATGCTTATTAATAAATGGTGGTTTTTATTGTAAGCTGATACCCATATCAGAAAGCAGAAGACATTTAGCTTTCTCTAGTCAATGCCAAAATTTTTGACAGAATAAAACATTTAGTTATTATGATAATAAAAACTATCTAGGTGAGTGACAAAACTCATTTTTTATTCAATACATTTATTTTTCATAAAAGAATGAAAACTAGCATTGAGAAGAATTTTGTCCACTTTCCTTCTTCCATATAGAAGCCAATTATGTACGTACAACTGAGTGTAAAATATACAACTTATGTAGCCCGTCAGATAACAAAATAACTACAAGTAAGTTTTATTATTTAGCAGTGTCTGCTGTGAGGAAAACATATTTATTTCTAATTTAAATCCCACATGCTGCAATTTAAACTTATTTGCTTTGTAAATTCTCAGTGGAGTGAGTAAACAGGTGCTCTCACTGTTAGAGTGGAAAAAAAAAACACCATTTGGATAAAACAAGAAATATTTATACTATAATGACCTTAATTTATGAAGTGTTGAACAACATATTCATAGGAAGACAATATCTGCCCATTATATTTAAATTTTTAAAAAAGCTTTTAATCATTTACTTCATAAAGCATCTAAACTTGCTAAATAAACACCAATAAAAATAGGTTCATGTAGTGGAAAGAGGAGATACAATCTTTCCTAGAAGGGTAAGAGAGTCAGCAATCTTTGAAAACTTATTCATCCTCTTGGACCCAGGGGATGTTCAGGTAATTGAAAAAGAACACAACAATACCAGGTTTCTAATGGCTCAGCAATGCTGCATACATGAAAACATTGAAACTGTGGTTAAATGATTATGGTACACTGCTTAGTGAGCATAAACATAATGGCAGTGCTTCCCACCTTCTAAATTTTTTTTGTCATGCTTTTACACAAAATGAATGAGACTTTTATGTACAGTTTAGGAATTATAATCACCATTTAATTTATATATTTGCCTACTACCACAAAATCAAGCTAATCAATTTAGCTTTTGACAATGTAGTCTATTTTCCATATAATTTCACAGCCACCTCTTTTTTTAAATGCATTTCAATATATGAGTCACATTAGTTGAAATCCATGTAGTTAATCACAAGACACTCCTGGACACCGTTAGCTTTGGTGATACTCTCTAGCAAAACAAGTTTAGTACTGAGTGGCTGTTTCTAATGGTTATGAGTATTTTAATTCCAAATGCTTTTTATAATAGAATTACTGCCAAAAATATAATAATTCAATAATGTCTAATTAAAGATGAGAACAAATTATTGGAAATTTTTGAGAATGATGCCTATACAAAAACATTAAATAAAAATAAAGGACAAGGTGAAAGAATAGGGAACCATTAAAAGGCAAGGTGAAAATGTGTGGGAAGAGATAACAAATGACAAAACATCTAGGAAAAGTCTATGCCCATGAGTAATGGAAGCCTGGGTGGTACAGTGGTTAAGAGCTCAGGCTGTTAACCAAAAGGTCAGCCTTTCAAATCCTCCAGATGCTCTTTGGAAACCCAATGGGACAGTTCTACTCAGTCCTATCGGGTCAATGTGAGCTGGAATCGACTCAGTAGCAATAGGTTTTTTTATGGGCAATGAGGAGAGGAAGTACGTACTAAAGAAAGTGAGTAAAGAGAGGAAATTTACAGAGAGATTAAAATTGCTCAATGGGTTAAGTCTTCAGAGAACGAAGGTGGTGATGATGCATCAAGTTTGGAATGATTTAGAATGGAGCAGAACATGTGAAACTGAGTATGAGTAAGTTATTGGTGAGCTTTTTAAGGCTGCTTTGATAAATGAAAATGTAGCATAGGCTGGTGAAGTCCAAAGGAAAAAAAATTCTCAGGGGCGTTGAGAGACTTATACAGGTGATGAGTATAGACAAGTGGAGTCTTGAAAGGAATGTTGAGGACAGGGAGGTGGTGGTAGCTACAGAGTCACTGAAAAATAACCTTACCCAGAAGAGAAAGACCTGGGAATGTTTACGTGCTCATTAAAGGGGTTTTGCCCCTTAACACTCAATTGTAGAAATAACATGTAACTGGTGGATTTCGTTTTTCAAAACATATATTAAAATTGTGAAACAAAACTTAATTTACTAATATATTATTCTGAGTATAAAAAATGAATCTTCTTAGAGTATTCAAATAAGAGAAAAAGCCACTCTTGGAATATGGATAAAAATAATAATAGAATGACTAAGTTAATGAATTCTTTTATATATATTCATGTTTGAAAGATTGCTGAAAATGCTCAGTCATTTTACTTGTTAAAATGTTTAAGTTGCAGGAGTGATAATTCGGAGAAAGCATACTAGATCTGGTTCTGTTATCACTTAAATATGCAACTTTGATTAATTTACTTAACTAAGTAAGTTGCAGATTTTCTGATTTAGTAAGATAGTGTTTAAGATCAATTTTACATATCAAACAGTATTGTACTCTCAGAGTTTTTACTTTAACAACTCTCAAAAAAAATTAATGCCTTTATTTAAAATTGATCTTGTATTGCCTTTGTATTTGGAAACAGGATCAGTACATATGAACTTTTTTAAACTATTAAAGTAGCCTTTCTTAATCATTCAATTCAAGGAAGTCTTCAAAAGTGATGACAGATCATACTGCCTTTTATACTTATTAGACATAAAGTCTGTGTCTACATTAAATGAACTGAAATGCATTAATGCATGCATAGCATTTTTTCAATGTGTCACATATAATTTTTGTGCAGTGGATGATATATGTAGCAACTAAAAATATAAACCACCTGTTGTTCAGATTTTCACTGTTGAAAGTACTGCATTGTTTAGTTTTTTTCTGCACTGTGCTGTGTGTGTCAATATTGATTTCAGAAAAAGTAATAAAGTATTCTGTCAAAATAAAATTAAAACCTAAGGCAATTTACTTTGCTGAAGGGGGTCAGCTTTAATAACCATCACCATCTTACCAGAACCACTGTGAAATTTCATTAACACTGTACTCCAGTCACGTATCAGCTAGGTTTACAATTACTACTTGATTATATGTCTGTATAGATCGTTAGGCACAAGTCTGCTTTTTGTGCCCTGTTTCGTTTGGTGCATGTGGTTTCTTTTCAATTTAATGGAAGCCCTATTCAAAGAAAGAAAATGATAATAAAGGAAAAATTGGTACTGGAACTATTGCTCAACTCTGTACAAAATTACTAAAGAGATTGCAATTTCTGCTCATTTGCTATTTTAATCTATTCACCCATCTTAGGTTAGATACCTACTGGAGATCAAAGCCACAGTGGTTGTATATGTAGATGTAAAGGAAAAAAAAAATGCAAGCAAGAGAGTTTGGGAAACTCAAGATTATATACCAGGAATAAAATGTATCTTGCCCTCATTCCTACATATGAGATGAAGACAGTGCTCTTCTCCGCATATTATTTATCAACACGTGTTGACTCATCCAATGCATTGAAGAACAAACCTCAGTGGACATAGAAATTACAGAGACATACTGAAATGCTGAGAAACATAACCATGTGTACCCCTCACTGAAGAAGGTGATATTTCTATGTAATTCTTTTCAACTGTAGGTTGGAATAATTTTATATTAAGTTATGAGTGAAATCTTTTTGTAAGTTTTATTTTCTGCTTCAGTAAATAACAATGTCTTGCATTGTGTTCAAAACAGGCCCACTCAACACTGACTGCTTTTCAGTAACAAATATTATATTGAGGGGAGGTTCCAGTGTACTTAACTGCATGTGTATTTGAAACGCAAAATATAAATCATTTTATAGAATATGTAATCCATAGTTTCCTGAGGTACAGAAACATTGAGAGATAAATTTAAAAGTAAGGGTAGACATTCATCAATCATCCAGGCCTCTCACTCACAAGCTGAAACTACATCACAGTGACTAAGGCAATCTTGACCAAGTTTGGTAGTGTGCGTTAATGGGTGATTTCTAGATGATTTTGTAGCAACAAGCACATGTCTGGTGTGCATCAAACCTCACATAATCTCTGAGGAACAAAGTCCCCCAGTAATCCTGTCATGAATCTCCTTCAACTGTTCATGTATACTCCAGTCATTCTCTAGGACTGGAATCCTACGTTGAACTCTTGGTGCTCAGGATTAAGACTGTCTCAGCTCCTGGTCCAATAGACTGAGCCCAGCTCCTACCTAATCTCTTTAACTTCAGGTGGAGGGCCAATTACAAATAAACCACTTTCCTTTGGACTTACAACCAAGTGGCTACACCTATCCTGTAATGATCATTATTGCTACCTAGAGACTATTATTGTAGTAAATTGTAAATGCTCTATATCTGAAGTGAAATAGATCTTATTTCAAAGTCAAGCCCTGTCTCTTGCTAGCTGTGATCTGAGCCTTAGTTTTCTTATCTGTGAAAAGAAGATAATAGTTTCTGTCTCATAGGAATTTTTCAGGAATTTGAAGAGACTATATTTCTAAGTAGTTAGACAATTCCTTAACATGTAGTAAATAATAAATAAGAGAATTATTAACTATGATTCCCCACTTTGTCTGGCAACTTAACTATCAGGACTATTCCAGACTGAGATAGAGGCTGGATTCCTCCTTGGATGTTGTAAAGTATAACCAACCCTTCTTTTCAGAGCCATTTCTACACCTGGATTTGTTTTCTTGACCCAACTGTATTTCCTTTTCCACAGAGTTGAACAATAGCAAGAATTACGATCCCTCCCTTTCTCTAAGATTGTTGCCTGCCTCGAACATTTTCTTGTTGGCTCCACTGGGAAAGTATCTATGCCACTGCTTAATAGCTGCAATCAGCAGTAGCTGCCACTGTCAATGCTACTGTTTTTAATATGGAGACATAGCTGCTGATGTAGGAGTAACTACTGATCTTTTACTTCACCCAGCCACCAGTGCAGTATCAACAGACCTCAGGATGAACACAGATATCTCACGTATTAAAATTATTTGACAAAGTTTCTTAAAGGGTGATTTTATCCTTTCAGTTTTAAGGTCAGTCTGTTTTCAATGAACAGCATACCAGCAACTGAGCTTCAGAATTGTGAGACTTTAGTATCACAGATACAGAACACTCACTCTGGCTTTCTCTCTCTAACAAGAGTCATCCAGTTCTCAGGTCAGAGCCTTGAGTAGATCTACCATCTAGCAATGAGGTCCAGCAAACCCTTCTGAAAAACATGATTCCTGATGATCTTCCCCTAGTATTACAGTTAAACTTCTTACCTCCTTCAGTTTTGGAAGCATACAGCTAGGAAAGGGCTTTTCTTGACTCTGCTAGCACTTCCCCAAACTCTCACTAGTTGTACTACCAGCACCTCCAGAATTAAAACAGAGGGAAGTGGAGAGCTCTGGAGGTGGGAAGTATCTTTCCTGACAGAGAATTTTATGAGTTGGCTTCAGAGCTCCCTGGTATAGGCAGCTGACTCTTGTTCTCATGTGTGTTTTGATATGTTTGTTGTAGACTCATTTTAAGGTAAGTCACTCACAGTTCCCTTGATTCAGGAGAATGCATCACTTCTGGGTTCTTTTATCTCCTCACTTAGAGCCTAGGTATCTGGATATATAGGGATCTGGGGATCTGGGAGTATGACCGCAACTGTATCTATCCTCTTCTGCTGAGGGCTCCTAATTCCGATGGTATGCTCTAGGAAGGAATTTGAAGGCAACTTCAGCCTCCCATGCTTGCATTCTACATTCCATCTACATTCCACAGAAAAACAAGCCTTTGACTTACCAGTAGTTAGGAATGCATCAGTAATCAACTTAAGACTTTTTCTGTTCAGTTGCCTTGTAGGGACCCCCACCCACAGGTTGTTACTCTTTAGATTTTCCAGGCATGAATCAGCATATCAGCAGGGGATGAGGAGGGATCCAAAGGTGATGCTCTCAGCACACCAAAAACACTCCCAAAAGAATATATTTCTCTAATTGCCAATTAATTGCCTTAATTTTGACCACAGTATGTTTTTAATATGAGTGAGTGACTATTAGTCCAAACTTGTTTTTGGAGCACTCTTCTCTTGGTCCTTGCATGGAGGACTCAACACCTCACTTTCAAATGTGTGATTGCTGACTCCTCCAGGATTGAGACTCAGTGATATTAAGAATAAAATAATTGCCTTTTAACATCCTATTATGCTAGCCAGGGTTTTGTCACATATATCTATGTATTCTAATATCATGGAAACAGGTCGGACCACATATTAGCCTTTAAAAAAAGAAAAAAAAAGAGGATTTATTCCTTTAATTTAGTAACAAGTGAAGAGAGAGGGCTGATAATCTGTTTGTTACCTTAGACCCATGCCCTAGTCTGACTTCAGATTGGCTTTTAAAAAGAAAGGCAATGTAGGCCCACTTTACTACACCGGGCTTTTGCAAAAGAAGAGGTGGAAGGGAATACTCAGAATAGACGAATCACTTGCAAGAAAGCACTGCCTATTTATTCCAGTCCTTTCTGCTAACACAGTGAGTGCTCACATTTATCTGAATCGTCATTTACATAGCTCTCTCTGGAATTTCTTCTCCTAGTGTTTTGACTGTCTAGAGAAACTACTCATCCTTCAGGGTTCATGAAAATATGTATTTTTTATGTGTCTTTTCTTATTTTTCTCGACAGAAAAAGTTTCTTCCTTAAATGTAATCCAACAGTACTCTATACATACTTATTTTATCACACTGAGTTTACTGTCTAGTATAATTATTTATTTATTAAATTTTCTCTTTCTTTTATAGACTAATAGATTCTTTTTTTTTTTTTTAATTGTACTTCAGGTGAAGGTTTACAGAACAAATAGTTTCTCATGAAATGGTAGTACACATTGTTTTATGACATTGGTTAACAACTCCAAGACATGTCAACCCTCTCCCTTCTCTTTTTTTTTTTTTTTTTGGTGAAAATATACATAGCCAAAGATACACCATTACAAAAATTTCTACGTGCACAGTTCAGTAACGTCAACTGCGCTCTTCCAACCGTGCTGCTATTCTCACTTTAGATGAAGGTTTACAGAACAAAATAGTTTCTCATTAAACAGTACACATGTTGCCCTATGACAGTGGTTAACAATCTCACAACACGTCAACAACATCCTTACTCAACCTTGGGTTCCCTATCACCAGCTTTCCTGTCCCCTTCTGCCTTCTAGCCCTTGTCCCTGGACTGCTGTGCCTCATTAGTCCCATTTGGTTTTATGGTGCTGTCCACTGCCCGGCTGAACGGTGAACCTCGGAAGTGACTTTACCACTGAGCTAAAAGGGTGTCTGGGGGCCATAGTCTCAGGGTTTCTCCAGCCTCCTTTAAGCCAGTAAATCTGGTCTGTTTTTTGTGAGTTAGAATTTTGTTCTACATCCTTCTCCAGCTCTGTCCAGAACCCTCTGTTGTGATCCCGGTCAGAGCAGTCAGTGGTGGTAGCCAGGCACCATCTAGCTGTACTGGACTCCGTCTGGTGGAGGCCTTGGTAGCTGTGGTCCATTAGTCCTTCCGACTAATCTTTTCCTTATATCTTGTTCTCTTCATTCTCCCTTGCTCCTGAAGGGATGAGACCAGTGGAGTATCTTAGATGGCTGCTCATAGGCTTTTAAGACCCCAGACACTACTCACCAAGGTAGAATGTAGAACATTGTCTTTATCAATGGTGTTATGCCAATTGAGCTAGATGTTCCCCGAGACCATGGTCCCCACATCCCTCTGCCCAGCATTTCAGTCCCTCAGAGGGTTTGGATGTGTCTATGGAGCTTCCATGACCTTTCTTTCTACAAGTTGTGCTGGTTTCCCTAGTATTGTGTACTGTCTCACCCTTCACCCAAGATACCACTTATCTTTTGTCTATTTAGTATTTCCCCCCCACACACACACCTCCCATCCCTTGTAACCAACAAAGACTATTACATTTTGTGTGTGAACTTTTTCATGGGTTTTTACAATAGAGGTCTCATACAATATTTGTCCTTTTGTGATTGACTTATTTCACTCAGCATAATGTCCTCCAGTTTCATCCTTGTTATGAGATGCTTCACAGATTCATCATTGTTCTTTCTCGTTACATAGTACTCCATTGTGTGTATGTACCATAGTTTGTTTATCCATTCATATGTTGATGAGCATCTAGGTTTTTTCCATTTTTTGCTATTGTGAACAGTGCTGCCATGAACATAGGTGTGCATATGTTTATTCGAGTGAAGATTCTTATTTCTCTAGGATATGTTCCTAGAAGTGGGATTGCTGGATCGTATGGTATGTCTATTTCCAGCTTTCCAAGGAAGCGCCATATCATTTTCCAACAGACTGATAGGTTATTAAGGATGCAGATTGTATTTTAGACCTATTTGCTTCCCCATTACCTCTCACACTGTCTTGCACATCGCAATTGTTTACTGAGAAATTTGGATGTTTAAATCATTTAATTTCTTAAAAGTATATATGAAAATATTGTCATTTTTATTGTATTTACCTGTACAACGAAATTACAGTTGAAAGTAGTGTGAAATGAGCACTCAGTAATACTATGAATGCGATTAGGTTCATTATATTTGAAGTAATAGGCTCATTTGACTTTTACCAGTCTTTTTAATTCATCTGAGGACTACATACTGACCATTCATGATGTACATTCTGAATGGGTCGTTAAAGTTTATTAGAGAAAAAAAGAATTTGCCGCTGCTTTCCATTGTTTCAAAGCTAAAGAAGCAAGTTCTTTTCTTAAAGTAGACTGACAATGACTAAGGTACTTTATAAATATTGGCAGTTCACTATGCTTTAGAAACCTTGAGTTAGCAGACAAATATCCCCAAATGCATTCGTTCTTATTGCAGAAGAAATAAGCTGTAGGGAACTCTTGATTGCAAATGGTTCTGGTTTAAGAAAGAAAGACCATAGCCATCAGTGGGCATGTTTTATTGAAAACAGTCATTAAGTTGAATGAGACATTCTATTTAAGAAAGTTCAACTCAGATGTTAACATTTGATAAAGACTTTTTAAAAGCCATATAAAAAGATGAATCTGAACAAAATAAAACATTTCTGTTTATGGTTCACAAAACATGTATTTCTGGAGGACCACATGTGCCTCAGATAACTTCTGGAACAATCTTGTAGTTCTCAAGTTCCTTGTCCCAGACTCTATTCTTTCAATAAAGTAGTATTTATTACATTCCTACTATATGAAAAACAAATTTTCAGTGCATAGTAGAGGTAATAGAATGAAGTATATAATAAAATCTTAGCCCCTGAGATGTTAGCTGCCATTGAATGGATTTTGACTCATAGCAAATCCATAAGCCATGGTATAACTGCCCCATAGGGCTTACTAGACTGTCGTTATTATGGAAACAGATAGCCAGGTCTTATTTCCACAGAGATGCTGGGTGGGTTCGAACTGTCAACCTTTTGGTTAGTAGTGGAGTACATAATCATTTATGCCAGCAGAGCTCCCTGTGGAAAAATATAGAAATGCACAAAATAAGTAAAGTAAAATGAAATATATGATTAATAAGTGAGGAAATTATAGGTGTGAATAATGATTTCAATATGAAGTAGAATGGTAGAGAAAGACTTCAATAATAGAGTGGAAGTTGAGCTAGAAACTGAAACACAAGAATAATTTAAGTAGAAAAAAAGGCAAGGATGAGGGATACCTTGCATATTAAAAAAACAAAAACAAAAACACACAATTGCTGTTGAGTCCACTCCAACTCACGGTGATCTGTGGGTGCAGAGGAGAACTGCACTCCATAGAGTTTTCAAGGCAGTGATGTTTCAGAAGCAGATCACCGGGGCTATCTTCTGAGGTGCCCCTGGGTGGGTTTAATCCACCAGTCTTTTGGTTAGTAGTTGAGTCCTTAACCATTTTTGCCACCCAGGGTCTCATATCTTGCTTATAAGTATTAAATAATATTGTAATCATCTAATGTCCAAAAAACAAACAAAAAAAGAGTTGTTGTCAGACTCAGTTCTGACTCATGATGACCCTATGTGTGTCAGAGTAAAACGGTGCTCCATAGGGTTTTCTTTTCTTATTTCTTTAATTATTTCTGATATGACTTTTATTTATTTAATTTTATTTATTTTGCTGTTGAGAGAATACACATCAAAACATATTAATTCAACAGTTTTCACATGTACCATTTAGTGACTACTTTCTTTGAGTTGTGCAGCCATTCTCACCCTCCTTTTCTGAGTTGTTCCTCCCCCATCAACACAAATTCATTGCCCTCTCAGGCTCCTATCTAACCTTTTGAAAAAGGAGCTTAATGCTAAAGGCAGACATTTTTTTACCCATTAAGCTAAATTATTGTTTGATTTTAAGAAGACATCAGAGGATATTTTTGGTTTAAGGTTTAAATATTATCTCAAGGCAATAGTTTCAGAGGTTAATTCAACCTTCATGGCTTCAGAAATTCTGGAGTCCATGAAAAATTCTGTTCTAAATTTTCCCCCTTTTGATCAGGATTCTTTTATAGACTCCTTGATCAAAGTGTTCAATGATAGTAAACAGGCAACACCCAGTTCTTCATGTCTCATGACAAAAGAGGAAATTGTTCATGGAGGAAACTAGTCAACATTCCATATCCTCCTTTGGCTCCTGACACTCCTTCTTCCTCTGTTGATCCAAGTGAACAGAGACAAATTATTGTGCCTTCGATGGCTGGCTGCTTGCAAACTTTTAAGACCTCAGGCACAACACAATGAAGTAGGAGGTAGAAAAGAAGCACTAAACATGTTATGAGGTCAATTAACTGAGATGTCTCATGTAACCATGACCCTAAACCTCCAAACCAATAGACTAAATTCCATGAGGTTTTTGGTTATCCTTAAGCAGCCTCAGCAGCTGTCTTAGGCTGGGTTCTCTAGAGAAGCAAAACTAGTAATGTGTGTAAGTATATATATAGAGAGAGATTTATATCAAGCAGACAACACATGCAATTGTAGAGGTTAAAATGTCCCTAGTCCATGGATCAGTGTAGAGGCCTCTCCCAATTCATGCAGCTGCAGAAGGTGGAACCCAAGGTTGGCAGGTCAGAGGGCAGGACTCCTGCTTACAGGCTGTGAAGGTCAACGCATTCCAAGATCAGCAGACAAGATCGCAAGGTTTCTCCTCATTCACGTAGCTGCAGGGGCTAGCGAACCCAAGATCAGCAGGTCGGGGAACAGGACTCTTGCTTGCAGGGTGTGAAGATTTACAAATTCCAAGATCAATAGGTAAGCTGCTAGCTCAGGTCCCAAGAACCAGTGGTGAGATGACTAGAAGCAGCTGCTGAGTCTGGAACAAACAAAAAAAAACTTTGGCAAAGCTAGAAGGCAGAAAGTAACTGGCAGAAGGCAGAATGATGAAGCTGAGGGGGCAGTGAGCTGCCACAGGCCCTGCCCCTGCCAGTACCATTTAGCAGATTCCATCATGGGGGTGGTCACATATCAGATTTCAACAGGGAAGTGATCACAACGTTCTACAACTGCTAAAACACTGAGAATCATGGCCTAGCCAAGTTGACATACAATCTTAACCATCACAGTCCACCTGTTGTCAACTTGACACCTGTACACATCTGTTGAAACGATACGTAATCTCTGAATAAAGACAATTAGAAGGTCATACTTGTGCCTAACATGATACAACTAACATGCATACGATTGAAAATGCACTAGCCCCGTTTACACATTATATTTTATAAGTGAAGGAAACAAAAATATTAGACGTACACATAAAAAACAGAAATACTCATAGCAATTACAGTCCCCATTTCCAGAACTGGTCATGTGGCCGCAACTGGTATTTAGAACTACCTTCTTCCACCACCCATTCTGTATTCCCTTTGCCCTCAGCAAGCACCTCAGTTGGTCATGGTGCTTTTCCTGGTGGAGTGACCCAAACCTTAATTCCTTAAGGGTCTGGCCATTAGTAGTCATGTCAGAATAGGTTGCTGTAGTTTTCCATTGACTTTAATCACAGGACATAGTAGTACTAAGAGACACCCTAAAGGATCTCCTACATTCCAGACATACTCTTCTTTACCTCCATTATGTAATATAAATCCTATTTCCTCTTGGTAATCAGGATCAATCACACCAGCTGGTATGGTAACCCCCTTCTTTATCTGTTGATCCAAAGGCATAAGGAGCCCAAAGTGGCCAGGTGGCATTCTTAGCTCCCAGTTCAATGGAATCAGTGATGTGTCTCCAAGTGGGAGCATTCCTCCCTTTGGAACTAAGACCTCTAGACCTGCAGAGCATAAGGTCGTGGGGACGGGAAGCAAAAATCTGGTGAGTGCGTAACTAAGGGTAATAGTGAGTGGTGCCACTCCCTTTTCCACCACTTGATTCCTGGACCCATGAGTCCTAGCTATGGGAGAAACAGTACCATATATTGAACGCTAGTTTAGAACATATACAGCCTCCTGGAGAACACTTCCCTAACCCTGCAAGGTATTGCCACCTAGCTGGCACCATAATTGTGTATTTAGAAAGCCATTCCATCGTTCTATCAAGCCAGCTGCTTCAGGATGATGGGGAAGATGGTAAGACTAGTGAATTCCATGAGAACAGTCCCACTGCTGCACCTCATTTGCTGTGAAGTGAGTCCCTTGATCCGAGGCAATGCTGTGTGGGATATCATGACGGTGGATAAGGCATTCTGTAAGTCCATCGATGGTAGTTTTGGCAGAAGCATTGAGTGCAGGGAAGGCAAATCCATATCCAGAGTAAGTGTCTATTCCAGTAAGGACAAAATGCTGTCCTTTCCATGATGGAAGTGGTCCAGTGTAATCAACTTGCCACCAGATTGCTGGCTGATCACCTCGAGGGATGGTGCCATATCGGGAACTCAGTGTTGGTCTCTGCTGCTGGCAGATTGGGCACTCATTGGTGGCTGTAGCCAAGTCAACCCTGGTGAGTGGAAGTCCATGATGCTGGGCCCATGCATAACCTCCATCCTTGCCACCATGGCCACTTAGTTCATGACCCCATTGAGCAATGACAGGAGTTGCTGGGGAAAGAGGATGACTGGTTTCCACAGAGTGTGTCATACTATCCACTTGATGATTGTTAAAATCCTCCTCTGCTGAGGTCACCCTTTGGTGAGCATTCACATGAGACTAAAATATCTTCACTTCTGTGGCCCATTTGGAGAGGTCTAGCCACATACTTCTTCCCCCTAAATCCTTGTCTCCAATTTTCCAATCATGTTCCTTCCAAGTCCCTGACCATCCAGCCAAACCATTGGCCACACAGCCCATGAAACAGTATATAATCGCACATTAGCCATTTCTCCTTCTAAGCAAAGTGAAAAACCAGGTGCACTGCTAGAAATTCTGCCCACTGAGAGGATTTCCCTTCACCACTGTCCTTCAGGGAGATCCCAGACAGAGAAATGGATTCCAATCAAATGAATGCTGATTAAGTGTGCTGATGTGTCCAACCCCTGTTGACCCCTGGAGTTCTGCATTGAGTGGGCTGCACACATCTCAGAATATTTTTCTCAGATTGTTGAAGTGCAAAGGCTTACCGGTGGTGATTCCAGTTTTTGACAGAAACACTTGCAGCATACCCAAATCTCAAATCTCTTTCATTGACTGCTTCATCACAGACAAGTTTGATTCTTGGGAGAGTTGTTTTCAGGAGTACCTGTCTGTCTGGATCAGTCATCAGTAGAAGTCTCTCATTTGTCATCTGAAATAGGAATGACTATCGGATGCTGCACCAGGGTATTATTGACATGGTCCTAACGACAGAGATGACAAAGCACTCTGATTATGTCAACAAGTTTGTCAACAGCATCAGCAAGCCCTTGGCATTACTAGAAGAAAACAGGGAAACTGATAAAGATGAGGAAACAATAAACATTATGCTCCGGACTCCAGAAGTCGAGCTGCCTCAGTCTCGAAAGGTATGGCCATGACCTCAGGGGTTTCAAAGGGTGGAGCCATGGCCTCTGGTGCTTCTAAGGATGGAGTCAACACTCAGATGGACTGGGAGATTGGTGGCCTAAAGCCAAGGGAGCAGAGTTGCTGTCCCAGTGGGCCTGGAAGGCGGAGCTGAAGCCCAGGGCCGAGGGGCCTCCACTTAGAATCCAGAGAGTGTGGCCAATACCTAGAGACTGGAGGGCAGGGCCATTGTGTAAATTGTCTCAGAGGACAGAAGATTATTTTCAAAGCTTTGAGGGCTAACGTAATGTGTTCTGTTGGCTTGCTTGGTGCCTGTTATCCCTTCTTTCCCTCCAGTTTCTCCCATTTGTAATGGAAATGTCTAGCTTGTGCCTGTTCTGTCATTGTACCTTTGGAAGTAGATAACTTGTATTCTAGATTCCACAGAAGAAGAGAAATTTTTGGATTTTGGACTTGGAGTTAAGATGTTTGCTATGATACAATGGGGTGAACATGTTTTCCATGTTGCAAGGATGTGATTTTTTGGGGGTCAAAGTTTGGGATGTCATGGATTGAATTATGTCCCCTAAAAATTGTGTGTATCAGTCTGGCTGGGCCATGATTCCTGGTATTGGGTGATTTTCCTATATGTTGTAAATCCCGTCTCTATGATGTTAATGAGGGAAGACAGATGACAGTTGTGTTAGTAAGGCAGAGCTCAATCTGCAAGATTGGATTGTGTCCTGAGGCAATCTCTTGAGATATAAAAGAAAGAAGTGAGCAGAGAGACAGGGGGACCTCATACCAAGAAAACAGTGGCAGGATCAGAGCATGTCCTTTGGACCCGGGGAATATTGACGAGAAGGCTGACAGAGGGAGAAAGACTTTCCCTGGAGCTAACACCCTGAATTTGGACTTTTAGCCTACTTTACTGTGAATAAATAAATTTCTCTTTGTTAAAGCCATCCACTTACGGTATTTCTGTTGTAGCAGCACTAGATGACCAGGACAGCAGCTATTCTTTTTTTATTTGTCCTTGTTGTAAATATATTTATCACACAACTTTTGCCAGTTCAACTTTTTACAGGTGTACAACTTATTGACAGCAATTGTAATAATCAACTGTGCAATCCTACCCTTAGTCAATGCAATATTTCCGTAGTCGTTAACCCTCCCTTTCTCCCTCCCTCCCACCTCTGGTTACCACTAATGAATTTTGCTCTGTATACATTTGCTTTTTCTTGTCTTTTATCTAAATGAGGTCATACAATATTTGTCCTTTTGTGATTGTCTTATTTCACCCAGCATAATATCTTCCATATTGTAGTATCAAGACTTCATTTCTCCTACTGGCTGAGTAGTATTCCACTGTACATATGTACAACATTTTGTTTATCCGTTCATCTGTGGATGGGCATTTAGGTTGTTTCCACCTTTGGGCTATTGTGAACAGTGCTGCAATGAACATTGGTGTACAAGTCTCTATTGGAGTCTCTGCCTTCAAGTCTCTTTGGTATATAGCTAGGAGTGGAATTACTGGGTCATACAGTTGTTCTATTTTTACTTTTTTGAGGAAACACAACGTTGTTTTCCACAAAGACTGTACCATTTTCATTCTCACCTACAATGGGTTAAGGTTTCAATTTCCCCACATCCCCACTAACATTTGTTATTTTCAGGTTTTTTCTTTTCTTTTCTTTTTTTTTTTTTTATCTTAGCCATCCTAGTGGGAGTGAAATGATATCTTATTGTGGTTTTGATCTGCATCTCTTTGATGACTAATGAGCCTCTTTCTCCCAGTGGTTAAGTACTCTGCTGCTAACTGAAAGGTCAGCAGTTCTAACCCATCAGCTCTTTGTGGCAGCAAGATGTGGCAGTCTGCTTCTGTATAAATTACAGCCTTGGAAACCCTATGGGGCAGTTCTACTTCATCCTATAGGATCACTATGAGTCAGAATCATCTCAACAGCAATAAGTTTGGTTTGGTTTGGTTTGGGGATGGCTAATGACACGGAGCATCTTTTCATGTTTCTGATGGCCACTTGAATGTCCTCTTTGGTGAAATGTCTACTGAAGTCCTTTGCTCATTTTATGATTGAGTTATTTGTCTTTTTGTTAAGTTTTTAAAGTTTTACATGTATTTTAGTTATTAGATTCTTCTCAAATCTATGATTTCTATAGATATTCTCTCAGTTGATAGCATGACTTTTCATTTTTTGGTAATGTCTTTTGATGAACAAAAGTTTTAATTATATGACATCACATTTATTTATTTTGTCTTTTGCTATTTTTGCTTTTGTTAGTGCATTAGATAAGCAATTGTTAAAAGCTAGGCCTAACAACTTCGCCTCTGCATTTTCTTCTAAGAATTTTATGGTTTTAGTTTCCACATTTAGGTCCTTAATCAATTTTGAATTTGTTTTTGTGTACGGTGTGAGGCATGGATATTGTTTCATTTTTCTGCATATGGAAATCCATTTTTCCAAGCACCATTTATTAAAGAGGCTCTTTTTCCCTTATTGAATGGAATTAGCACCCTTGTCAAAAATCAGTTAATCACAGATGTGTGGGTTTATTTTTGGACTCTCAAATTTATTCCATTGGTCTATTTGTCTATTGTTACACTGGTACTAGAATATTTCAATTACAGTAGCTATATAGTATGTTTTAAAATTAGGAAGCGTGAGTCTTCCAACTTTGTTCTTCTCTTTCAACATTGTTTTAGCTATTTGTGGCCTCTTGCCATTCCATATTGTAGCAGGGGCAGTGTCTGATGTCCTCTAAATTCACAAGGAGGAAGGAGAATCAAGATCAACAGTCCAAAGCTGATTCCTGAGGCAGAGGTCAGACATGCCTCCTCTTTCTGCCATCTTTAGTAATTCTGATGCTAACTGTCCCTTCCACAGCACTCTACTTCTGCTGGGTTGGATAATTCACTGTAATAGCCACACAGAACTCACAGACATACTCACGATTATGGGGTTTATTAGTAAAGTAACAGTTCCAATTCAGGCTTGGAAACACTCAAGATATAGTTCTTCCATCAAGACAGCCTCTTCCCAGCTGTGCTCACAGGCACACCTCTCCCTGGCCCTTGGCCTCTGCCCAAAGTTATGTGGCTTTCTCTCCCCACCATGCCATCTCCTGCTGCCAGATCTCTGCTGCTGGGTCTCTGCCACTGCTTCTCGCTGCCTTCAGCATTACAGCTCTCTCTCTGTCTCCTGGTTGTAGGAGCTTCTCAGTGCAGGGATCCCAGGTGCAAAGGATGTGGTGGCTCCTGGCTGTTCTTCCTTGGTGGTGGTGTGATCTTCCCTTTCCTGCCTCTAGGGTGGCTCATTTCAAGCCCAGTGGGATAGCAAAACTGACCAATCCCTTTGGTGGGCAGAAATTACCCTATCACACAGTCCTGCCCAATCACTTGTGAGGGAGTTACAAGGTCATGACTAGAAGGGGCATATTAAGTAATTCATTACATGCACACATAAAGTTGAAGATATTTTTTCTGTTTCTATAAAGAAGGCTGTTGGAATTTTGATTGGAATTGTGTTCAATCTATGGATCATTTTGGGTAGTATTGACATCTTAACAATATGAAATCTTCCAGTGCATGAACATCAACATCTTTCCATTTATTTAAGTCTTCTTTAATCTCTTTCAGCAGTGTTTTACAGTTTTCATTGTATAAATCCTTCACATCCCTGTTGGATTTATTCCTAGGCATTCTACTCTCTTAGATGCTATTGTAAATGGAATTGTTTCCTTAATTTCCTTTTCAGATTTCTCATTGCTGGTGTATAGAATCCCAACTGATTTTTGTTTTTTGATCTTGTACTCTGCAACTTTACTAAATTCCTCTATTAGCTATAGAAGTTTTTTTGTGGACTCTGAGATTTTCTATATATAGGATAATATCCACAAATAAAGATAATTTTACTTCTTTTCAAATTTGGATAACTTTTATTTCTTTTTCTTGTCTTACTGCCTGGCAAGAATTTCTAATAGAATATTGAATAGAAGTGGTGAGAATTGGCACCTTGTCTTGTTCCCAATTTCAAGAGGAAAGCTCTCAGTCTTTTTCCATTAGGTATAATGTTGGCTGTTGGCTTTTCATATATGCCTTCAATCATATTGAAAAATGTTCCTTCTATTCCAGTCTTCTTTAGGATTTTCATCAGTAAAGGGTGTTGGATTTTATCAAATGCTTTTCTGCATCCATAGAGACGATCGTGTGATTCTTTTTCTTGTTATTGATGTGGTGTATTATGTTGATTGATTTTCTAATATTGAACCATCCTGCATTTTTAGTATAAGTTCCACTTGATTATGGTGTATGACTCTTTTAATAGGCTGTTGGATTCTATTCACTAGTATTTTGTTGGGGATTTTGCATCTATATTCAAAAGAGATACTGGCCAGGAGTTTTATTTTCTTGTGTTATCTTTGTCTGGTTGGGTATCAGGGTTACGTTAGTTCATAGAATGAATTAGTGATTATTTCTTCCTTCTCTATTTTTTGGAAGAATTTAAAGTTTTGGTGTCAATTCTTTTCTAAATGTTTGGTAGAATTTCCCAGTGAAGCCATCTGGTCCAGGACATGTTTTTGTTGGGAGGTGTTTGATCACTGATTTGATCTCTTCACATGTTATGGGTCTGTTGAGGCTTTCTATTTCCTCTTGAGTCAGTTTGTTTAAATTTTGTCTTTTAAGAATTTGCTTATTTCTTCTAGGTTATAAAGTTTGTGTCTATACCCCATAGGGTTTTCAAGTGCTGTTTTTTTTTTTTTTTTTTTTTGGAATTGGATATCCAGGCCTTTCTTTCAAGGTGTCTCTGGGAAGAATCAAACCTCCAACCTTTTGGTTACCAGCTGAGCACACTAACTGTTTGCACCACCCTGGGACTCCATCTAATATTCACAGTGTATCAAAAGAAAATTAATTTTTCTTGCCACTAGAGAGGTAGGATATGTTAGCTATATTGAAGATCACTAACAGAATTTTAACTTTTAGCAATATAAAATCTGTTTAAGCTAATTTTGTTGTTAAAAAAAAAAACTCATATGGTCGACATATCATAGAGCTCTTCCATGGCCTTTATTATCTGAATTCTAATATCATCCTTTGATTACCATGAGAGAGTCCATCCCTGAATAAAACTGCTCTTTGATTCAACCTTGAGCAGTTAGGCTCTGAATGACATAACTGTGTCTCCATCATCTCTCCTGCTTTCTCCCAATTACAGCTCAAGCAAGCAAAGAAGGGCATCTGACCCAAGGGCAAATAATACAAATTTATGAGTTGAATGCTGTGAAAAACTGCAACAGGGGTTTTGATTATTGCTAAAATGATCACATTTCTTCTCTTGAAAGACTTGTAAAAACAATAGACCAGTATTTATAGAGAAGAGAATTAAAAAGATAGAGACCAGGGAACATATGATTGAATTCCCGTATATGTCTGCTACTGGGTCTCTGGAACTAACTTGGATTACGTGATAATTTGGGTTCCGTTGTCAACGAGAGTCCTTACCCATATGATGGTTCTTATACTTGGTTTTCCATGAAGTCACACTTCACTTACTTCCATGTGTACACATACCTCAGTTCCTTTACTTGATCTGGCTTTATCATATCTGTTCATTACAGTCAAAGAATTTACTAAAGCCCCTCAATAGCTTGTGTATATGGTTCTCTCTTTGCCAGAAATACTTTTCACTCCCTTTATCTTACTTTCAACTAGTCAATAAAGATATATGCATTAAAACTTAGTTCAGATTCACATTCCTGGTGAAGACATATCTAACAACTCCAAGAATATTCAACGTGCCTTTTTAAAGACTCCTATGAATTCTAGTTCATGTTGATTCTATCTCATTTATCACACTCTATTGTTGTTTGCTGCCATTGAATCAGCTCTCTACTCATGTTGGTCCCACGCACAAGGAAATGGGATCATTGTGAATTGTAGAGTTTTTATTTGTTGATTTTTTGGAACTAGGTTACCAGGCCTTTTTTCCTGGTCTATCTTAGTCTGGAAGCTCCACTGAAACCTGCTCAACATCATAGCAACACACAAGCCTCCCCTGCCAGATGGATGGTTGCTGTCCTTAAGGTACATTGTCTGGGAATCAAACTAGGGTCTCCCACATGGAAGGTGAGAATTCTATTACTGAACCACCACTGCCCTCACATTCTGTTGTATTGGTCAGTAAATATCTTCTCACTAGATAGTAAGCTTTATAAAAACAAGTACCTATTGGACTCATGTTCATAACTTCATGACCTACAGAACAGTGCCTGGCTCATTATAGACACTCAATAACTATTGAGTAAATAAAAAAGAAAATGCCTGGAAGCATTTAAATATTTGAATACTGGGAAGTAAGTTATAGTACATGACAAAATTATTTATGACTCCACTGGAGAGAATTGCTTACCTTGCTCCAGAAGTGTTTGACTATGAAAAGAGTAACTAATACCAACATAAGTAAAAATTCTTAATTTATCTCATGAAGATTATCAAACAAATCATAAATTATGGTGGAGGATTACATAAATTTTTGAAATAAATAAAATAAATTCGGTGATGTAGGGTTAACCTGGAGGTAATATATGGCAAAGCAAGTATTTTGAGTTGTATTTTGAAGGACAGACTTCCCACTAAAATTATCGTTATAAATTTATATTCTTCTGGAATGTAAGCTAGGTTTTTTTAACAGGAACAGATTCACTAGATTCTCTCAGATGATACAGATATGTCTTTTGCTCATCTCACATGATATGTGTATCATCTATCCTTTTTGCTCATCTCTAAATGGTTCTGCAAATAGCATATTCATGAACCACAGTATCTGTCTATAAGTATTTTATGGAAGTATCAATGGAATTTAAGTTGTTTCTTAGGCTATAATATTCATTGTATATCATGAAAGGAATTATTTAAAACATTTTAATGTAAAATGTCTTTAATGCACATATATAGTTTTTATGACTATCTATGAAGAATATTTTGGCCCCAGGGGAAGGGAAGTTTCTCTAAGGCTCAGGAGACCAAAATATTGAGCAGTGAAGTTAACATGTGCCCCTTCAAACATTCCCTCTCAGAAGCTTTCTTCACCTAACCCTGATTCATATTTCATTGCAATGTTTGCCAATCAGTTACAGTCTTTGGCCCCATGTCACTTTCATACCATTGGATGGCTGTCACGGGAGCTGCCCAATGATGCGTTGCTAATGAGGCACCTTAAACAGCAGCTGGGGATGTGCAATTGGTGGATTAGAGTCAAGGCCAAGAGAGAAAATGGAAGAGAGAGATAGAGTCTGAATTACTGCCAATAAGCAGGGGTTCTATTATCCTGCTAAAGTAGGACATTCATTGTCATCTATTGTAACATAATTTGGGTTCAGTTAAGCTGTCTCTTCCTCAACTTGGATTTACAATTCATAAACCACAAATGGTTCAAAGAGCTTATTGTCCCTTGCAACCATGTAAGCCTGGGTGAGAGGGAAGCATAGCAGAAATGAATGAGCTATGAAGTCCCTACTGTGGCACAATCAAGGCTGACACCTTGTTTTTTGAACTGTGACATAAGTTGTAGGCACAATGCTGAAATAGTTTTGCATCTCTCTAGAGCCACTTTGTTCATTAAGCAAAGATAAAATAAAAAGTCCTTGTTTGTCCTTTGCAAAAATCAGATCCTAACGCTAACAGGCAGTATCTGTATACTAGTTTCCTCTAGCTACTGGTGAGATTATTGCACAGGAACAGAAGAAAAGTTTGTTCTTCAACTAGCATGCAAACTATGTTTTTTAAACCAAGTTCTTCCAAGTCTCAGAGAATAGGCTTGTGTTGTGTTTCAGTAGGTTTGTGTTGTTTCTGCACATGAAAAATGACACATATAAAATGGTCTCATACGTGTTTTATTTTTTCACTTAACGTCAAGCTTCCTTTTAAATAAGATAAATGTGCCTTCCCTTCTTCCTCTTCCCTTGCCTGTGCCCCTACCAATTTTTGTCAATTATACAACTCATTATGGTTTGGATTCAGTGCTTAAAGCCCACCTGCCATCTAGACTAATGGGACCATACTGTTATTGTCTACGTGCAGCACTTAGTTAGGAAGGCAAATGGGCTAGGTGAAAAGATAGCAAATACGGTAAGTCTAAGCAAATTAACCAAGGCACAATGACAATAGTTGATCACTGTAGTCAAGTCCTGAAAAGAAAACATATATGTCACTTTTGTTTCAGCCTAATTGATAATGGGAGACTGGGTACCCTGCAGGACATCCTCACACCCCTCCCCAAAATGTCAGTTTTGCAAGTCACACACAAAAGTGCTGGAAGCATCACTGTTGTCCTTCTAGATATTTAGTAGTATGGCTTCAATGAAACTGATTTTTAAATTGTGCTTGCATTGTCTGAGGGCTTGCATGAGTTAATCCTGTTAGTTTTCTTTCCTTAGGTGCTAAATTTTCATCTTATATGACTGTTTCACAGGACATTGCCTGGTATAAATCTGCTATTTCATCTCCTAATTATTTCTGTTTGTGCTTTATAGAAAGATTGTCTTATTATTAATATTATGGTATTTTGACTTTAATTGTTCAATAGTAAAGATATTTCAAACTGCCCATGCAAACCATAGTAAATGACCTATTAGCAAACTCTGCCTCTGATTCTTCCAGATAATCACTTTGTAAATGTGTTTATAAAATTTAAAATGCGCATTGCCTTATTTAACTCTTGGAGCCCTGGTGGCACAGTGGTTAAAGTGCTCAGCTGCTGATCAAAAGGTCAGCAGTTTGAAATCCAGGCTCTGTGGGAGAAAGATGTGGTAGTCTGCTTCCGTAAAGATTTACAGCTTTGGAAACCCTGTGGAGCAGTTCTACTCTTCCCTATAGGGTCACTATGAGTCAGAATCAACTCGATGGCAGTGGGTTTGGTTTTTGGTATTTAACTCTTAGAGAGAATTTCTTCCTAAAGGACTCAGGTAAATTATTACACCCTTTCCTCACTTATCAACATGGTTAGGTTCCAAAGATAAGGTCATTATTCAAAATCAGCATTATGCAAAAATGAAGGTTGACCACATCAGATCACAAAATGGAATATGACTATATTGTTACCTAACTGCCAAGTTACATCATTACATAACTGCCAAACCACTGAGAATCATGGCCTAGCCAAGGTGACACTTAACTTTAACCATCAAAGCCAACATTACTCTTGCTTCACACCTCGGTGTTCGTTACTACCAGACATACTCATTAACGTGCAAAATAGCCAGATAACTGATTATTTACTATTGTCATAAATTCAAAATGTCAAGTAGCGAGGTAGTCAATAAATGAGGAGAAGATTATCATGGTTTAACATATCATCATAATGTCTCTGATGCCTATTAGTAAAAGCCATGTTCTGATGAACAATATCTGCAAACTCTTAACAAAGTCATCTTTACTGAAAGCATAAAGTACTAAACACTGTTGTTGTTGTTTTTTTTTTTTTTCGTGGAAACATTAATCTTCTTGGTAGTTTAAAATAGTTGATGAATTGTAGCTATTTCTTTTTATTGACAATAATGGGGTTTATCTGTAAATGACAGATCTAAAAAGCTATCGATTCTTGATGTTAGTACAACCTTTACTACAATTACATAGCCGTAACTCATGAATGTTTTAAGTACGTTATTTTGATGATGTGGATACTGGTTACTTTACTCAAATCTGTAAAATCTGAACTTATACTAACTTATTGAATGATATACATGGCCATGAATAATAATTTTATCCTATAAGATGTTTTAGAAATAGCATTTGTTTCTGGCTTATATTCTTTTAATGTGGTAAAGGTTTCCTTCTCAATTTGTTGATGAAACAGATTCCTAACCTGACTCATGTTCAATTGCTCCTTTAACAAACATGGAATGTAAGAATTAATGGTTGGGGTCACAATGACAATTCCCAGGAAATACTTGCCTAACATAATTAAACAGAAACTGAAAGCAAGCAAAGCACGAAGAGAAACAGAGAAGGGGGGAAGGAAGGAGCAAGGGAGAAAGAGAGGAAAGAAAGAAGAAAAGGAGAAAGGAACGAAGGAAAGAAGACGAAGCGTTTTTAATTGTTTGTTTTAATAACCTCCAGTGATTTCTAAAAGGGTTCTGCTACAGAAGGTTCTTTTGTATGATGAGAAATTGGTTGGTTAAGAGTATGCAAATTTAAAGATAGAAGCTGAGTTTGGTCTTAATTTCTTAATTACAATCTCACCAGCAATGGATGAGGGTTCCAATTTCTCCATATCCTGGTTCTAGGGGGTAAATTCAAGATGAAGGACACAGTTGTTAATGATTTGGGGTGTTATATGGAGGACTTGGATGGGGCTTAGATAAGAGGTAAACAGAATTTTGTAATATGATTACAAGACCTTTAAAATTTTCAGTAGGATTACAAAATAATTTTATACTTTGTAGATTTATAAACTTGAAGTGAAGGGACTGAGACTCAGCACAGGGCCAAAACAAAATCAGCATCAACAGATCAGAAGACAAATGGTTTACAAACATAGCTCTCAGGGGCAGTTACATGCCTGTAGACATGACATGTACTTTTAGCAGCAATCATGCCTTTTACTAAATGGTTGGCTGCTGCCCACATTGCCCACATTCAATGTTCACTGCAGAACAATATGATATTTTTGTTGGTAAAAATAATAACTTAATTATTTCCTTTTTACAGTGTGATAGGAAGCAGTCCCTGGGTGGTGCAAACACTTAAGCACTCGACTATTAACCTAAAAGTTGTTGATTTGAACCTACACACAGAGGCTCCTCAGAAGACAGGCCTAGTGATCTGCTTCCAAAAAGTCATAGCCTTGAAAACCCTACAGAGTGCAGTTTTACTGTACATACGGGGTCACCATGAGTCAAAGGTATTGCCTCAATGTCAATTAACAACAATAACAATCTGATAGGAAATGTGACTAATACTTTAAATACATTCTCTCATTTAATGCTTACCACATACCTCTTCTATGAGGAAAGTGTATTTCCATTTTTTTTCTCAAAGAGAAAACTAATGCTTAGAGAGAGTGTAAGTAATTCACCCTGAATCACCTAGCTATTAAGTTGTGTAGGTGAAATTCACGTCTAGGCAGTCTGGCTCCACCGCCTATGATCTTAACCACTGAACTATACTAGTAGGGAAAGAAATGCTAATGTGTTCCCCTAAGCATTGCATTTCTGCCAGGGAATGACTTTAATACCAAAAGAGAATTGGTCTTTTGGAATGAAGCCCTAAGGGGTAAAGAACAAATAAAAACTTTGAAATAAAAAGAGTGATGAACATAAATAGAAGCATGTTTTAACATTATAATCCATTCATCAAATATGCTTACCAACTTAGCTTCTAAGAGAATTACAGTACTACTCTATGGCCCCCTGGAGAGTTTTTGTACTTACTAATTTAGCCTATGTTTAAACTGATCTAATATCCCATTTTCCAGCCCTTCTCCTCAGTAATTTATAACAGATTTTCAAACAACAAATATATAGAAAAATTATTTTCCTCAATATTCTAGAATCTTAAGAAATTAAAGGTAGAATTTTTTTTCCAACCCAAACTGGCTAGAAACCCTGGTGGTGTACTGGTCAAGAGCTATGGCTGCTAACCAAAAGGCCGGCAGTTCGAATCCACCCCGCACTACTTGGAAACCCTAAGGGGCAGTTCTACTCTGTCGTATAGGGTCACTATGAATCAGAACTGACTAGACGGCAATGGGTTTGGGTTTGGTTTGGAGTGGCTATTTATCTGAAACTTACTTATGCAGACATGAATACAAATGAAATAATTAAATCCTCATTTAATGTTATGGTTTAGATGATATTTTAATGGATTGGGAAAAGAAAATGTGTATATACATGTACCCTTATCTCTACCACCATACCACACCCACCCCATACATACAGTGATTATTTTCGGTAGGTAAATGCAGAAGTTTTTATTCTTAAAATAGGTATATATGACTAGAAGCAGCTATTAACCCTGAACAGCTCAAAAAAGATATGCCTTTTAAGTCTGTCAGTGAAAAAGAAAATATTTTGTTATTTTAATAATTATTATTTCCTTGTGGCTTGTAAAATATATTCCCAGAGGTCTCCAGAATCCATTTCATATCTGCAAGCCTAAAAAAACACACTCACAAATGGTGACATTGGTAGCACTTGTAATCAGAGCTGGAGAGGAGAATGTAAATGAGAAGTGCTGTGAAAATCAGCCTCCATATTGTCCGGCTGCTTTTATCTGTCCACTGTGGGCTGGGCTTATTGCTGCAGAAGCTCGTCCTGGATGGATAAAAACCACATCAGGCTGAAGACCAAAACAAAAGAATCTCACAGGAAAGCTGCCAGAAATGGGAATTATGTAGACTTCCACAGATTACCTGCTTGCACAAGTCCATAATTTGCAATTCCATCAGTGATGGCACGTGCATATTTATTTTGGTAAATGTTAGGTCTATATCGTTGTTGTTGTTAGATGCCTTTGAGCCTGTTCCAATTCATAGTGACCCTATGTACAACAGAACGAAACAGTGCCTTGTCCTGCACCACCCAAACAGCCACTGATATGCTTGAGCCCACTGTTGCAGCCACTGTGTCAATCCATCTCATTGAAGGTCTTCCTCTTTTTTGCTGACCCTCTACTTTACCAAGCATGATGTTCTTCAGGGACTGATCCCTCATGATAACATATCCAAAGTGTGTGAGACGAAGTCTTGCCATCTTTGCTTTTAAAGTACATTCCAGCTATACTTCTTCCAAAACTGATTTGTTCATTCTTTTGACAGTCCACAGTATATTCAGTATTCTCCATCAACACCATAATTCAAAGGCGTCAATTATTCTTTGGTCTTCCTTATTCATTGTCCATCTTTTGCATGCATATGAGGCAATGGAAAACACCATGGATGGGGTCAGGTGCACCTTAGTCTTCAAGGTGACATCTTTGCTTTTTAACACTTTCAAGAGGTCTTTTGCAGCAGGCTTGCCCAATGCAATGTGTCCTTTGATTTCTTGACTGCTGCTTCTCTAGGTGTTGATTGTTGATCCAAGTAAAATGAAACCCTTAACAACTTCAATCTTTTTTCCATTATCATCATGTTGCTTATTGGTCCAGTTGTGAGATTTTTTTTTTCTTTCTTTCTTCTTTTTTCTCTGTCTTACCATTCACCAAAGTTACCTCTTACCTATGGTCTATTTAGTGTTTTTCCATCCTTAACCCTTCCCTCCCTTGTAAGCCACAAAGATTGTTTCTTTTTGTGTGTAAACTTTACATGAGTTTTTACAGTAGTGGTCTCATACAATATTTGTCCTTTTGTCTTTGGCTTAGTCACTCAGCATAATGCCCTCCAGATTCATTCATGTTGTGAGATACTTCACAGATTCATCATTATTCTTTATCATTGTGTAGTACTCTGTTGTGTGTACATACCATACTTTATTTATCCATTCATCTGTTGATGAACTCTTAGGTTGCTTTCATCTTTTTGCTTCTGTGAACAATGCTGCAATGAACATGGGTGTGCATATGTTTTTTTGATTTGTTATAGTAATGCTGGGAGTGAGATGGTATCTCATTGTGGTTTAGATTTGCATTTCTCTAATGGCTAATGATTATAAGCATTTCTTCATGGGTCGTTGGCCACTTGAATGTCTTCTTTGGTGAAGTGTCTGTTCATTTCCTTTGCCCGTTTTTTAATTGGATTATTTGTCTTTTTCATGTAGAGGTACTCATTTTTCTGCAGATTTTACAGATGAGACCTTTGTCTGATTTGTAATGGCCAAAATTTTTTTCCCGGTCTCTAGATTCTCTCTTTATTCTTTCAGTGAAGTCTTTTGATGAGCATAAGTGTTTAGTTGTTAGAAGATTCCAGTTATCTAGCTTATCTTCTGGAGTTTGTGTATAGTTAGTTATGGTTTGTATTCTGTTACTGCTATGTATTAGGACCTCTAGCATTGACCCTACTTTTTCTTCTTTGATCTTTATAGTTTTGGGCTTTATATTTAGGTCTTTGATCCATTTTGAATTAGTTTTTGTGTATGGTGTGAGGTATGGGTCCTGTTTCATTTTTGTGCAGTTGGACATCCAGTTTTGCCAGCACCATTTGTTAAAAGCACTGGCTTTTACCCATTTGATGGACTTTGGGCCCTTGTCAAAGATCAGGAGATCATAGGTGCATAGATTTACATCTGGGTTCTCAATTCTGTTCCATTGGTCAATATATGTGTAATTTACCAGTACCAGGCTGTTTTGACTACCGTAGCTGTATAGTAGGTTCTGAGGTCAGGTAGTGCAAGTGCTCCTACTTTATTCTTCATCAATAGTGCTTTAATTATCCGGGGTCTCTTCCCTTTCCATATATAGTTAATGATTGATTTTTCCATCTCTTTAAAGGATGTTGCTGGTACTTGGAGCTGGATAGCATTATGTTTGTAAATTGCTTTGAGTAGAATTATCATTTTCACAATGCTGAGTCTACCTATCCAAGAGCTTGGTATGTTTTCCCATTTAAGTAGATCTCTTTTGGTTTCTTGCAATAGTGTTTTGTAGTTTTCTTTGTAGAGGTCTTTACATCCCTTGTTAGATTTATTCCTAAGTATTTTATTTTTTAGGGGCTATTATAAATGGTATTGTTTTCCTGATTTCCTTTTCGTCATTCTCTTTATTGCTGTATAGGAATCCAACTGATTTTTGTATGTTTGTTTTGTATCCTGCTACTCTGTTGAATGTTTTTATTAGTTTCAGTGGTTTTCTCATGGAGTCTTTTGGGTTTTCTATGTATAGTATCATCTGCAAATAGAGACAGTTTTACTTCTTCATTACCAGTTTGGATGCCCTTTATTTCTTTTTCTTGCCTTATTGCTCTAGTTAGTACTTCCAGCACAATGTTAAACAGGAGTGGTGATAAAGGACATCCTTTTGTTGTTCCTGTTCTCAAGGGGAATGTTTTCAGCCTCTCTCCATTAGGAATGATGTTGACTGTTGGTTTTGTATAGATGTCCTTTATTATGTTGAGAAATTTGCCTTCTATACCTATTTTATTGAGAGTTGTAATCAGGAATGTGTGTTGGACTTTGCCAAATCCCTTTTTTGCATCAATTGAGGTGATCATGTGATTCTTTTATTTTATTTATGTGGTGGATTACATTGATTGATTTTCTAATGTTGAACCATCCTTGTATACCTGGTATGAATCCCACTTAGTCGTGGTTTATTTTTATTTTTAATATGATGTTGAATTCTATTGGCTAGAATTCTGTTGAGAGTTTTTGCATCTGTATTCATGACAGATATTGGTCTGTAGTTTTCTCTTTTTTGTGTCTTTGCCTGGTATTGGTATCTGGGTTATGCTGGCTTCACAGAACGAATTTGGAAATATCCCTTCCTTTTCTATGTTCTGAAATAGTTTAAGTAGTACTGGTTTAAGCTCTTCCCTGAAAGTTTGGTAGAATTCTCCAGTGAAGCCATCTGGGCCAGGGTTTTTTTTGTTGTTGTTGTTGTTTTGGGGAGTTTTTTTTAATTATGTTTTCAGTGTTTTCTCATGTTATGGGTCTGTTCATATTTTCAACATCATTTTATGTTAGTTTGGGTAGGTAAAGTGTTTCTAGAAATTTGTCCGTTTCCTCTAGGTTTTCAAATTTGTTGAAGTATCATTTTTCATAGTAGTCTGTTATGATCCTTTTTATTTCAGTTAGGACTGTTTTAATGTCCCTCATTTTATTTCTCATTTGGGTTATCTGCATACTCTCCTCTTTTTCTTTTGTCGATTTGGCAAGTGGTTTGTTGATTTTGTTGATCCTTTCAAAGAAGCAACTTCTGGTTTTGTTGATTATTTCTATTTTTTTCTATTCTCTATTTCATTGATTTCTGCTCTGATATTTACTATTTCTTTTCTTTTGGTGCCTGTGAGCTTCTTTTACTGTTCTCTTTCTGTTTGTTTGAGTTGTGTAGCTAATGTTTTGATTTTGTCCATTTCTTCTTTTTTATGTGTGCATCTGTTCCTATAAATTGACTTCTGAGGATTGCCTTTGCTCTGTCCCAAAGCTTTTGGTATGATGCATTTTCATTCTTATTTGATTCTAGGGATTTTTCTATTCCATCATTGATTTCTTCTACTACCCAGTGGTTTTTAAGCAGGGTGTTATTCAGTTTCCATGTAATTGTTTTTTTTCCTTGCTCTTCCTGTTGCAAATTTCTACTTTGATGATGTTGTGATCAGAGAGGATACTTTGTATTATCTTAAAGTTTTGGATTTTGTTGAGGGTTGCTTTGTGGCCTAAGATGTGGTCTCTTCTGGAGAACTTTCCATGTGTGTTGGAAAAAAACGTGCACTTTGCAGCTGTTGGGTGGAGTGTTCTATATATGTCTATGAGGTCACGTTTGCTGATTGCGTCCTTTAGATCTTCTGTACCTTTGTTGGTTTTCTTTCTAGATATTCTGTCCTTTACCAAGGGTGGTGTGCTGAAGACTCCTACTATTATTGTGGAACTGTCAATTTTTCTTTTCAGTGTTGTTAGAGTTTGTTTTATGTGTTTTGGGGCCCTCTCATTAGGTGCATAGATATTTATTATTGTTATGTCTTCAGATAGGATTGTCACTTTAATCATTATATAGTGCCCTTCTTTGTCTTTTATGATGGATTTTGTCGGAAGTCTATTTTATGTGAGATTAGTATTGCCATTCTTGCTCTTTTTTAGTAGCTATTTTCTTGGTATATATTTTTTCCATCCCTTGATTTTTAATAAATTTACACCTTTGTTTCTAAGATGTGTCTCTTGTAGACATCATACTGACGGATCCTTATTTTATTTTATTTTTTCATTCTGATACTGTCTGTCTTTTTATGGGTGCATTTAGGCCATTTACTTTCAGTGTAATTATTGACAGGTGTGAGTTTATTGCTGTCATTTTGTAGTGCTTCTTTTTGTGGTATAGATTTTTTTGGTTCCTCTTGCTCTCCTGTGCAGAATTCCTTTTGTTTGTGGATTTTTTTTTATTTATTTGTTTTGATATATTTTGTGTTTACTGAGACTTTATGTTTTTCTTCTTTATTTTGATGAGTAAGCTTGTTAACTTTGTGGTCCCCTCGAAATTTATCCTTATCTTCCTAAGTCTGAATCAGTCTTTTATAACTTGGTATCACCTTGCCTTCTTCCCCATTAGAAAGGTCTATACCTACTTCCTTATACCCTTTTATTTTTCTTGTGTTGTTATCATTTACAGATTAAACTCTCAGGTTCCCTGTTGTAAATCTTTTAATTATAATTAATCCTTGAGAGTTCATTTCCTAGATTGATATCTGGCTGTTGTGGTTTACAGCCTAGATTCAGGCTGTCATCTGATGTAGTTAGTTCTCAAACCAAAGGACTCCCTTTAACAATTCTTGTAAGTTTGCTTTGATTTTTACATATTCCCTTAATTTCTGTTTATCTAGATATGTCCTAATTTCACCCTCATATTTGAACAAGAGTTTTGCAGGATATATTATTCTTGGTTGGCAATATTTTCTTTCAGGGTTTTATATGTTTGCATGCATGGTTCCTGCTGAGTAATCAGAGCTTAGTCTTATTGTTTCCCCTCTGTATGTGATTTTTTGTTTTTCTCTAGCTGCTCTCAGGACTCTTTCTTTGTCTTTGGTTTTAGTGAGTGTGATTACGATATGCTTTGGTGATTTTCATTTGGGTCTATCTTATATGGGGTACTTTGATCTTCTTGAATAGTTAGATTTTCATCATTCATGATATTAGAGAAGTTTTCTGTCAGCAATTCTTCAATGGTCCTCTCTGTGTCTTCTGTTTTCTCCACTTGTTCTGGAACTCCTATCACTCTCAGATTGGTGCTTTTGATTGTATCCCCCATCATTCTCAGGGTTTCTTCATTTTTCTGCCTTCTGTTTTTCTGATTTTTCCTCAAACTGGTATCCAAGTGTTTGTCTTCAATTTTGCTGATCCCGTCTTCCATTGTTTCGAACCTGCTCCTCAGACCTTCTATGATACTGTCCATTTCTGACATCTTGTTGTTTATCTTTAGGATTTCTAATTGCTGTTTTTGCATGGGATCTAGTGAATTTATTTTGACATTTTGTTCCTGAATTATTTTCCTGAATTCTTCCATTTTTTTGTCTGCCTTTTCCATAATTTTGTCTATTTTTACCACATTTTTGTCTGCTTTTTCCCTCAACTCTTGGATAGCTCTGAATATTAGAGATCTGAATTCCCTATCAGGTAGTTCTAGTGTCTTTTCTTCTACTGGAAAGTCATCTGGTGTTTTATTTTGAACACCTACTGGAATCATACTGTCTTTTTTTTTTTTTTAATATGTTTTGATGTTTTCTGCTGTCTTGGACATTCCATAATTATTTTCTTCAATAATTGATTGTAGATTTCTTTGTTTTGTCCTGCTTTTTTGTTTTATTTGGTTATATCTGAGCAGATGGGCCGTGCGTTCTTTGTTGTTTGCTCATTTGTGGGCACAATACTTCTCACCCCCTTGTCCAATGGGCAGGGCCAGTAACTCAGCTATGGTGCATCAGGGCAAGTCTAGTGGATGCTCTGTTTCCTGTTGGGAGCTCTGTGAAGCTGCTTTCCCATACTCCCTGTCCTCCAATCTCTGACAGGAATCTGAGATAGCAAATCAGTGCTATGTTAGCTGATAGGAGACCTCCACTCCATACCAGTCCTTGCTCTCTGTTCTCCTTCAGTTTCTTATTCCATTCAGTGTTTGGTTGAGTTCTTTGTCTCTTCATTTGATGCTTAGGGTTCCAGGATTGATGTTTGTCTCTGTTTTACTTAGTTTTTCTGGTCTTAGCTGTGGAGGGACGGATTGATACTTCTGTGTATAGCACCATGTAGGCTCACCTCTCTTTCCTGTATTTTTACCAGAGCTTGAGGAGCACGAAGGAGTCTTTCAGAGGTGATAGCTGAGTCCAGCTAAGAGAATTTTTGTTTTCTTTATGTTGAGAGGTAATCCATACTGAAGGCTGTAGTCTTTGGTCTTCATCAGTGCTTCAAGTGCTTCAAGTCCTCTTCACTTTCAGCAAGCATGGTTGTGTCATCTGCATAATGCAGGTTGTTGATGAGTCTTCCTCTAATCCTGTTACCCCATTCTTCTTCATACAGTCCATCTTATAGGATTATTTGCTCAGCTTACAGATTGAATGAGTATGTTGAAAGAATACAACCCTGACACACACCTTTCCTGACTTTAAACCACGTAGTATCCCCTTGTTCTTTTCCAGTGAATACCTCTTGATCTATGTACAGGTTCCTCATGAGTACAAATTAAGTGTTTTGGAATTCCCATTCTTCACAATGTTATCCATAATTTATTATGATCCCCACAGTTGAATGCCTTTGCATAGCCAATAAAACACAGGTAAACATCTTTCTGGTATTCTCTGTTTTCAGCTAGAATCCATCTGACATCAGCAATGATATCCTTCATTCCGCATACTCTTTTGAATTCAGCTTAAATTTCTGGCAGTTCTCTGTCGATGTATTGGTGCAGCAACTTTTGAATAATCTTCATCAAAATTTTACTTGTCTGTGACATTAATGATATTGATTGATAATTTTTGCATCCAGTTGGATCATCTTTCTTTGCAGTATGCATGAATATGGATCTCCTCCAGTGTGTTGGGGAGTTAGCTATCTTCCAAATTTCTTGGCATAGACTAGTGAGCATTTCAGCACTGTGAGCATTTGCTAAAATATCTCAACTGGTATTCTGTCACTTCCTGGATCTTTGTTTTTCCCCAATGCATTCAGTGCAGCTTGGATCTCTTCCTTCAGTACCATCAGTTTCTGATCATATGCTACCTCCTGAAATGTTTGAATGTCGACCAATTCTTTTTGATATAGTGACTCTTTGTATTCTTTGCAACTTCTTTTGATACTTTCTGCATTGTTTAATATTTTCCCTGTAGAATCCTTCATTATTGCAACTCGAGGCTCAAATTTTTTCTTCAGTTCTTTCAGGTTGAGAAATGCTGAGTGTATTCTTCCCTTTTGGTTTTCTAAGTCCAGGTTTTTCACATGTCATTATAATACTTTATTTTGTGTTTTGTCTGTACTGCAGTATAAACCCTATGGGGCAGCTCTACTATATCCTATAAGATTGCCGTGAGTCAGAATCAACTCCAGTTTAACAGTCTTTCCTCTGAAATAACTTTTATTCAACAAGTTAATGTTAACTGCTATGGATTGAATTATGCCCCCCAAAAATGTATGCCAACTTGTCTAGGCCATGATTCCCAGTATTGCGTGATTGTCCACCATTTTGTGATCTGATGTGCTTCTCCTATGTGATGTAAATCCTAACCTCTATGATGTTAATGAGGCAGGATTACAGGTAGTTATGTCAATGAAACAGGACTCAATCTGCAGGATTAGGCTATATCTTGAGGCAATCTCTTTTGAGATATAAAACAGAGAATCCAGCAGAGAGGAAAGGGACCTCTTTACCACTAAGCAAGAAGAGCCAGGAACAGAGTGTGCCCTTTGGATTCAGGTTCCATGTTCTGAGGAGCCTAGACCAGGGGAAGATTGACGACAAGGACATCTCCTAAGAGCTAACAGAGAGAGAAAGTCTTCCCCTGGAGCTAGTGCCCTGAATTCAGATTTCTAGACTCCAAAACTGTGAGAGAATAAATTTCTGTTTGTTAAAGCCATCCACTTGTGGTATTTCTGTTACAGAATCACTAGATGACTAAAACAAGGGGAAAAAGAATTTAAAATATTATTTGCTTTTGTTTAGATCCCAATAATTATGGGACTTCTAGCAATTTTTGAGCTAATATAGTCCCATAATGATTGGGATCAATCCAAACAAAACCAGAAAAAAAAAAAAAACAGCAATTTTTCTAATCTTTCAAAGTTTTTGTTCACTTACATAAATAAAATAGGGATTATAATAGAATCTTTTTCTTCATTACTATTTTAGTCTGTTTCTACATCCAAAAATTACAGACAAATGTCAATGAGCTATTTTACAGGCATATAATGTATTAATACAAAATAATTTAATATACATAAATTCTGAAACATAGTATTTTAAATTCATTTTCCCCCAGAGATAAAAATTGTTGTTGATAGAGAAAAATTTCTATGACAAATATATGGGTTCTATTTCATGTACATATTGGAAACCTGGTGACTCAGTGGTTAAGAGTTTAGCTGCTAACAAAATGTTCAGCAGTTTGAATCCAGCAACCACTCCTTGGAAACCCTATGGGGCAGTTCCACTCTGTCCTGTAGGATCTCTATGAGTTGGAATCAATTCAGTGGCAACGGGTTTGGGTTACCAAGGAAAGTATATTGATCTTAAGAAACACGTTCATTCTATTACATTAAAAAAAAAAAAAAAAAAAAAAGAGCTTTGCTAGCTTAAAAACTGCTGGAAGTCCGATAATGATTGGGATCCAAACAAAAAAAACAAACCTCTTGCCATTGATTCTGACTCATAGCAACCTATAGAGCAGAGTAGAACTGCCCCATAGTGTTTCCAAGGCTGTAATTTTTACAAAAGCAGACTGCCACATCTTTCTCTCCTGGAGCAGCTGGTGAGTTTGCAAAGCGCTTAACCACTGCACCACCACTCCAGCTGTCTAAATCTACAGCTTTTCCCCACGAAGCTAAAATGTCACAGAATATATGAAAGTTTGGTTGATAGAGGTATTTCATTCAAATTAGAACACCCAGTAAAACAGTGAGTAAAAAAGCAGTTACACTGGTTGTTTTACTTAATAAATTGCTTACACAGAATTAGCCAATAAATTGAGACCTCACAATCAGTCTCATAGTACCATGTACTAACAAAGTAAATTGTTGCTTTATTCAGGATTCTGTTTCACCAAAAAGGAAATGCCAAGCAATATAACCAGCATTTACAATAAATTTATAATTTTCATTGTTGTTTTGAATCTTGGTATTCACTTGAAATATTTTATTTATGCAAATTGGATGAATTGTTTTTCAAACAATGAGTTAAAAAGTGTTTGCTCAGCACCTATCGCATGGTCAGCATTACATGCAAATATAGAAACATTAAGAAAAAAAGATATGAAATTAACCTAATTCACCACATATAGAAGGGAAGAAAAGAATAACATGATCATCTCAACTGACACAGAAAAAGCATTTGACAAAGTCCAACACCCATTCCTTAAAAACACTCTCAATAAAATAGATATAGAAGGGAAATTTCTCAAAATAATAAAGGGCATCTATGCAAAACAAATGGCCAACATCATTCTTAATGGGGAGAGGCTGAAAACATTCCCCTTGAGAACAGGAAAAACAAAAGGACATCCTTTATCACCACTCCTTATTTAACATCATGCTGGAAGTACTAACTAGAGCATAAGGCAAGAAAAAGAAATAAAGGGCATCCAAATTGGTAATGAAGAAGTTAAACTGTCTCTATTTGTGGATAATATGATATTATACGTAGAAAACCCAAAGACTCCATGAGAAAACTACTGCAACTCATAGAAACATTCAGCAGAGTAGCAGGATACAAAATAAACATACAAAAATCAGTTGGGTTCCTATACAGCAATAAAGAGAACAATGAAAAGGAAATCAGGAAAACAATAACGTTTATAATAGCCCCTAAAAAAAATAAAATACTTAGGAATAAATCTAACCAGGGTTATAAAAGACCTTTACAAAGAAAACTACAAAACACTATTGCAAGAAACCAAAAGAGATCTACTTAAATGGGAAAACATACCATGCTCTGGGATAGGTAGACTCAGCATTGTGAAAATGACAATTCTACCCAAAGCAGTTTACAAACACAATGCAATCCTGATCCAAATACCAACAACTTCCTTTAAAGCAATGGAAAAGCTAATCATTAACTTTATACGGAAAGGGAAGAGACCCCAGATAATTAAAGCACTATTGAGGAAGAATAAAGTAGGAGCACTCGCACTACCAGACTTAAGAACCTACTATACAGCTACGGTAGTCAAAACAGCCTGGTACTGGTACAATGACAGATACATTGACCAATGGAACAGAATTGAGAACCCAGATGTAAATCCATCCACCTATGATCACCTGATCTTTGACAAGGGCCCAAAGTCCATCAAATGGGTAAAAGTTGGTCTTTTTAACAAATGGTGCTGGCAAAACTGGATGTCCAACTGCACAAAAATGAAACAGGACCCATACCTCACACCATACACAATAACTAATTCAAAATGGATCAAAGACCTAAATATAAAGCCCAAAACTATAAAGATCAAAGAAGAAAAAGTAGGGTCAATGCTAGAGGTCCTAATACATAGCAGTAACAGAATACAAACCATAACTAACTATACACAAACTCCAGAAGATAAGCTAGATAACTGGACTCTTCTAACAACTAAACACTTATGCTCATCAAAAGACTTCACTGAAAGAATAAAGAGAGAATCTAGAGACTGGGAAAAAAATTTTGGCTATTAAAAATCAGGCAAAGTTCTAATCGCTAAAATCTGCAGGAAAATCCAATACCTTTACAAGAAAAAGACAAATAATCCAATTAAAAAATGGGCAAAGGAAACGAACAGACACTTCACCAAAGAAGACATTCAAGCAGCCAACAGACACATGAGGAAATGCTTACAATCATTAGCCATTAGATAAATGCAAATCAAAACCACAACGGGATACCATCTCACACCAGCTTTACTGGCACGAATCCAAAAAACCAGAAATAACAAATGTGGAGAGGTTGCGGGGAGATGGGAACTTTTATGCACTGCTGATGGGAATGCAAAATGATACAACCATTTTGGAAAATGATATCACTCTTCCTTAGAAAGCTAGAAATAGAAAGACTGTATGGTTCAGCAATCTCAGTCCTAGAAATATATCCTAGAGATATGAGAGCCATCACACAAATAGACATATGTACACCCACGTTCACTGCAGCATTGTTCACAACAGTAAAAAGATGGAAACAACCTAGATGCCCATCAACAGATGAATGGATAAACAAACTATGGTACATGTATACAATGGAATATTACACAACATTAAGGAACAATGATGAATCTGCAAAGCATTTCATAACATGGATGAATGTGGAGAACATTATGCTGAGTGAAATAAGTCAATCACAAAAGGTCAAATATTGTATGAAACCACTACTGTAAAAACTCATGAAAAGATTTACACACAAAAAGAGACAATCTTTGATGGTTACAAGGGAGGCGAGAGGTGGGGGGAAAACACTACACAATAGATAAGTGGTAACTTTGGTGAAGGGTAAGACAGTACACATTTTGCTGGGGAAGCTAACACAATTTGTACAAGGCAAAGTCATGGAAGCTCCATAGACACATCCAAACTCCCAGAAGGACCAAATTGCTGGGCTGAGGGCTGTGGGGACCGTGGTCTCGGGGAACATCTAGCTTAATTGGCATAATATAGTTTATAAAGACATTGTTCTACCTTCTATCTTGGTGAGTAGTGTCTGGGATCTTAAAAGTCTGAGAGCAGCCATCTAAGATACTCCACTGGTCTCACGCCTTTGGGAGCAAGGAAGAATGAAGAAAACAAGATACAAGGGAAAGATTAGTCCAAAGGACTAATGGACCACAACTACCACTACGTCCACCAGACTGAGTCCAGTACAACTAGATGGTGCCTGGCTACCACCACTGACTGCTCTGACAGGGATCACAACAGAGGGTCCCGGACAGAGCTGGAGAAAAATGTAGAACAAAATTCTAACTCACAAAAAATGATCAGACTTACTGGCCTGACAGAGACTGGAGAAACCCCGAGATTATGGCCCCCGGACACCCTTTTAGCTCAGTAATGAAGTCACTCCCGAGATTCACCCTTCAGCCAAAGATTAGACAGGCCCAATAAAATAAAATGAAACTAAAGGGGCATAACAGCCCGGGGACAAGGACTAGAAGGCAGGAGGGGACAGGAAAGCTGGTAATAGGGAACCCAAAGTCAAGAAAGAAGAGTGTTAACAAGTCATGGGGTTATTAACCAATGTCATAAAACAATATGTGTACTAGCTGTTTAATGAGAAACTGCTTTGTTCCATAAACCTTCATCTAAAGAACAATTTAAAAAAATGAAAGAAATAAAGATATGACAACCACATCAACCCCTAGATGGGGAGTACAAAGGAAGGGCTTTGAAAAGTAGATAAAATAATTTAGAAATTATATGCTAAACAATGCAGCCACAGGCTAGTTAGGTTAAAATTAGTACTTACTGAGCTAAGGCTGATAAAGTATGTCAGGTGAATTGCAGGAGAGAAGCTGCCTGAGGAAGTACCCATGATACCAATGTGGTAATTTAGGTGAGATAGTAAGAGCTCAGAGTAGGATAGTGCGGCACAGTGCTGTGATTCTTGCTTGACTGTTTATTCTGTTGTTTGGTTTTGCTTTGTTGGCATTTTTTTGAAATGTTTGGCCTTTTACTACGTCCACTGTCACGTTGTAATTCAGTACAGTAGCGGAAAGCAAATCAAGACATTTGATTGTAAATTACTGGATCTGATTCTAACCAAATCTTTGAAACGAACTCTTGTGATCTCAGGAGAAATACTCTATGTTCTACAAGTTTCTCAGCTTTCCAGTGAGAATGAGCACAGTTTCCATATATGCTGTGAAAGTTTTTCAGGAGATAAAATCAAATGAAATTATGTAATTAATCCTTGTTCTTACCTTTCTACTCTTCCAACATTGACAAAAAGCATCTCTTGATTATTTGCTTCTTAATAAGTATTGTTTACATTGATAAAGAGCTGCATGGGCTTTTCAAAAAGTGCTTTTATATACATTTTCTTACGGGAACCTCACACGCACATCAATTTCCTCCATTTTCTAGATGAATCTTAATCCCCTCACTTGTTAACGTTTGCTGTTCCTTTGCTAGTTTCTGAGAATGTGAATTCAGTGGGATATGCTACTGACGCAACTACCCCAGAACACCAAAGCTTATGCAGGTTTAGAAAGCAGTTAAAAAGCGAAAATACCTGATGCAGTTCCCAGAAACAGGATGAACCAGAGAAAAAAAAGGTGTATTACGTATACAGTCAAATAATAGGTAAGTAATAAGAAAATTTTTCTTTGACTTTCTCCTTTTCCTGACTACTGATACCCGATCAGCTACTTTGTCCTATGTATTATCCTTGTAAATGCCTTTTGTATCTACCTATTCTTTTGGACCATTCCCACAATCATAACTCAAACTAAAACTTGAACATGATTACAATAATCATATTATTTATCTACTCATACATTATGTTTTTCCATTAAATAAAGAACAGAATTCAGTCTCCTAAAAAGTGAAATTTAAATGCCTCCACAGTCTGATCTCAAGATTCTCTTCAGTGGAGTACTGGAGCCAACAGTTACAGGCTCCAATATCAGTATCTTGAAATCTGTCATGGTAGGAGTGTTTACACCAAGGAAATTGGCATACACTACAAATCAGATTTTTTTTCACCCGAGTTGGTTGTTAAACATTTATCTGCATGCCACTGGTTCTGTTCCAGATTCCATGATCACTAGATTTGTTATGTATATTTGGTACTTTCTAAATTTGTCCAACGAGGCATTACTGGTTCCATGGTAGAATTTTCACCTTCCATGTGGAGACTGGAAGTCAATTTCCAGCCAATGCACCTCAATACACAGCCACCTACCCTCTATCAGTGGAGCTGCTTTGATGCTGAACAGGTTTCAGAAGAGTTTCCAGACTGATACAGATTAGGAAGAAAGGCCTGGTGATCTACTTCTGAAAATGAGCAATGAAAATATGGATCTCAAGGGTACAAGTCACAACTGATCATGGGGACGGACACAGGACTGAGCAGCATTTCCTATCATTGTGCCTGGGGTTGCCATGAGCTGAGGGCTGACTCAATGGCAGCTAACAACAACTCTGTCCTATACATAGTCTCTTTCATCATCCTGAGTTGCACTTCCTATCTATTTTAGCGAGGTGGGAAGTTATGACTCTTGATGGGATAGCAAAATTTTTTTGGTACTTTTTTTCTGTTTTAGATTTTCTTTGATGAACACATCTTATACTTCTAAGAAAAAATAGTAAGACTCGTCCTTCAAGGCCAGGCTCTAATACCATCTCCTTACTTTTCACAGCTAAAATAATTCTGCTGTCTTGTATACTTCCATAGAAATGTATTTGTATCTTCTTTATAACCCTTAACATCTCACTTAGCATAATTATAACTGTTCACTTTTTGTCTTTCTTGCTATATTACAAATTTTGCAGGGGCAAACTTCGCGTCTTACTCATGTTTATCATCTTATTGCCTACTTTAAGTTGTGCCATATGAAAGGGGCTTTGTAAATAAATGTTAAGTAAATGGATAAATGACAGTGAACATTTTACTGCTTCATATTTCCACAGTTCTTCCCCTTTTATTATTTTTCCCTTCTGTCTATTAAATCTGTTAACTTTTATCAAAAAGCTATTGAAAAAAAACTTGGTAAGAGAAATAAAAATATGTCCTACTTATTGTCACTTCATGACTGAATAGGAGTATAGTAAACGCCAAACGAGTCGTAGTCCCTGCTTTTGAATGACACTTAAGAAGGTAATAAATTGGGAACAAAATGCTAAAATGGCTGTTAAATTTCAGGTATTTTCTAAAGAAAATAATGTAAACCAACATGATTTTTACAAGTGCCCTTAAGGTTCAGAAGGGGAGAAAACATCACTTGGAAAAACATGTTCTGTAGAAATGTTTACTTCGATGTTACTTTAGAGGGGAAAAAAGTATTTGCATGATAAAACTCCTTTATTAACAGAGTACTGAATCTCATTTTTTTGGTTTGAAAACAGACCTGAGAAACCACAATATTATTTTTGTTTTGTTATCTCACTAGGATAAATTCGGTCTACTTCAGAATTTAATTAAAAAGTCTATTACTTCTCCAAAAGCTAAACTGCGTTTCCTAAGATTTGGGAAGCCAACTGAGTCAGCTCAAGTTCAGTATTTTTTATAGTTGCAAAATGTATATTCTCATTCATTGCTTTCTTATGCATGAAAATTTTGTCACATTCAACATCTTGATTTCCTAAAAAATAGTTTATCAGTATGTTCAATCAGCGGCCAATTGAAAGAACTGATTCACTGGCCTGGATAGGAGGTGTCACTGCCTTCTCATTTGAAAGCAACAGACTGTTGTTATTAAAATGTTCTTGGTTAGCTCAAATGTTAAAGAAGTGTGCCAGTGGTACAGTGGACAAGGCTTGATCTCTCTCTCTCCTGATTTGTCCTGTTTCTCAGCCACATATTGCCCTTAACCTCTCCACAATCTCTGTGAATTATACAAGCCTTTGTTGGTATAGGAAACCAGCTAAGAGAGAGTCTGACTGCAACAGCATGAAAATGTCAAGACAAGTAAAAAAAGTAATCTTAAATGTATACATACCACTAACTGTATTCTGTTAACAAAACCCTTGCTTGAGAAGGACAGTAGTATTGATAGTTATGATTTTCCACAACTAACATTAACAGACACCCTGTAGATTGCTTTTAGGGGAGGAGAGAATAGATTTTTAAATTTAGGCTAGGAGTGTTGATATTTGGTGGATGTAATTATAGTAGCAGAAAAAAAGTTCAAGAAGCCTGTCTTCTACTGAAAAGAGCAGTCTCCTTAGCACTCTTCCAAATTATTAGAGTTAGCAGATATTAGCTCCAGGTGGTGGAAATGTGGAAATCCTAGGAAAATGTTGTTCTCCTACAACAATGCAACCAAACCAAATCTGTTGCCATGCAGTCGATTCCGACTCATAGTGACCCTATAGAAAAGAATAGAACTGCCCCATAGGGTTTCCAAGGAGTGGCTAGCGAATTCAAACTGCCGACCTTTTGGTTAGCAGCCAAGCTCTTAACCACTGTGGAACCAGGACCCCCAACCATATAAAGCAGGGAGGAATTTGTAGAACTACAAATGGAGAGAACAGCTGAGATAATTGATATTCTGTATTTGGTTCCATAGTTTAATGCTGATAATTCCGAATAGTCCATTAAACTATTTTGTATGTGTGTATGAGCATACATATGTGTATTAAATATACTTACTTACATAAAATTTGGAGCCATGGTGGTGCAGTGGTTAAGCATTTGGTTGCTAACCAAAAGGTCGGTGGTTGGAATCCACCAGTCTCTCCTTGGAAACCCTATGGGGCAGTTCTACTCAGGTTTGGGTTTTTTGGTTTTATATATAATTTATACATGAATGTATTATTATGTATATATAATTGTTAGGTGCCACTGAGTTTGTTCCGATTCATAGCAACCCTTTGTACATCAGAACGAGACACTGCCCTGTCCTGTGCCATCCTAACAATCATTGTTTTATGCTTAAGCCCATTGAAGTCACTGTGTCAATCCATCTCACTGAGGGTCTTCCTCTTTTTTGCAGACCCTCTACTTTACTGAGCATAATATATTCTCCAGGGACTGGTCCCTCTTGATAACGTGTCCAAAGTATCTGAGACGTAGTCTTGCCCTCTTGATAACGTGTCCAAAGTATCTGAGACGTAGTCTTGCCGTCTTTGCTTATAAGTAGCATTCTGGTTGTACTTCTTCCGAGACAGATTTGCTCGTTCTTTAAGCAGTCCATGGTATATTCAATATTTTTCGCCAACACCACGATTCAAAGGCATCAATTCTTCTTTGGTCTTCCTTATTCATTGTCCAAATTTCGCATGCATATGAGGCGATCGAAAACACCATGGCTTGGGTCAGACACACTTTAGTCTTTAAGGTGACATCTTTGCTTTTCAACACTTTAAAGAGGTCTTTTGTAGCAGATTTGCCCAATGTAATGCGTCATTTGATTTCTTGATTACTGCTTCCATCAGTGGTGATTGTGGATCCAGGAAAATGAAATACTTGACTACTTCAGTCTGTTCTCCATTTATCATGATGTTGCTTATTGCTCCAGTTGTATAATAGGCAGTGTCTATACTATAAATTAAAAGGAAGTATCAGTACTCTAATTGGCTTTGTCAACACTCTAAAAGTAATTGTAACAACAATGAAATCAATAATAATAGTATCAGCTAAAATTTTTGAGGAGTTTTTATGTCAAGTATTATGTAATGCATATTATCTCATTTAAACCACAGAACTACTACACAGAAATAGATATTATTTCCCCAGTTATACAGTTGAGGTACTGAGGCTTGGAGACACATAGTACTTCTCTCAAAATCCCACAGCTAGTACCTAGTATCACCGGCACTTGAACTGTGACTTTCTGCTTCCAAAGTTTTGTTTCTCGGCCACTACACTAAATTAAACATGGAAAAATGTAAATAAATTAAAAAATTCAGTTATCTAAAATAACAAGATATTTATAAAAATTATACAAATATATCTACATATTTATGTAATATGGACATTCACTTTTTTCATTTTTCATTCAGACACTTGAAGATTATGTAGAGCAGCATTTTCTGATCCTTTAGATGATAAATATGCATATTATTAATAAATATTACATGAAAAACCTGCAACAGCCAAATTATTCTGGGTTATACAAGTTTTAGTGGCTACAACAATGGGCTGAAGCATAACAACAAGCATAAGGATGGCACAGGACTGGGCAGTGTTTCGTTCTGTTGCACATAGGGTTGCTGTGTGTCGGAACTGACTCCATGGCACCTAACAGCAACAACAAACAAATTTTACATAGAGTTATCTTATTGGAAGATTCACTTTTCAAATCATAATGTTCAGTTTGATTCTCCAAGTAGGATAATAAAATAATGACCTTTTACTAATTTGTGTTGCCTGCCATATTTCAGGCACAAGTATTATTTCATTTAGCTCTAACAAGATTATGAGTTCAGTTTAGTTATTATTACCGTTTAACAGATGAAGAAGCTGAGGCTTAGAGATGTGAAGTAAATGTCCAAGGCCCCAAACCTAAATTGAAACTAAAGTCTCCATGACTCCAGTCCCTAGCTATCTAATTATTGGGATATGCTATATCCCAGTCTTTTGTATTGATTGAGAGTCTTTTTAAAATTTTTTATTTCCAAAATACAGTTGGCATTTCCAATTAAAACAGTTAAGACATAACCTTGCAACCCCTAACATACTCTGTCTAATTGTTATTTTGTCAATATCTGCCGCCTCCACCCCACCCCATATGGCTTATAAGCTCCTTGGAGATAGGAGATACTTATATTCCTAGTTCCTAAGAAGAGTGCTTGATACATAGTAGATATTTAAAAAATATATATTGTTGAATGAATTAATATTGTCTGTTGATTGGTTTTACATGTCTTGGATTGTCAAATCTAGATTGACCATGTTACTGCCTATCCCGAGTCAGTCCCCTAATGTTGGAAATGAAAACCGGTAAAAATAAAGGGAAATCACAGTTCCAGTATGTTCAGAATCTTGAAAATAAAACATATTTACTAGACTACAAATACTTACATAACATGTAATCAGGGTCTAAAAACACCAAAGAACAAACCCATTGCTGTTGAGTAGATTCCAACTTACGGCAACCTCATGTGTAACGTACAGAGTAGAACTGCTCCATAGGGTTTTTTTGGCTGTAATCTTTAAGGAAGCAGAGTGCCCTGCCTTTCTTCCACAGTAGTGCTGGGTGGGTTCGAACCGCCAACTTTTAGGTTAGCAGTTGAGCACAAAAATTTTATGCCACTTAGGGACCTTAATCAGGGACTACAGAATCAAAAAATGCATTTTCATTTCCATCAATAACTATTATTTCAAACTATGTTTATGGTCAAAGTCAACTAATCAATATTGCAATAAAAAATGAGAAAAAGTAGGAGGCCATGTTCAACATGGATTAGGTAAGACATGGATTGCAATTTTACTTCTATTTTTTCGATTTTCTCAGGCAGGTGTGCACAGTGTTGAGCCTCACTTTTCTGATTTCTGAGTGGTTCTGTTATATTTTTTCAAAGATGTTGCAAAAGTTAAATGAGATAAAACATCCCAGATAGTGTCTGGAATATAATAGTCACCAAATAAACAGTAACAATTACTTTAACTCTGTCTGACTTTAAATCGATTTAGATTGTTGATTTTTGAAGAGCTAATTTCTTATAAACAAGTTGGATCCATGTAAGTAGGCTTGATCATAAAGGGCTGCACTGAGTTTACTTCTCAACATTCTCGTTTCTAAGAGGTTCATTTCTCATTCATGAAACCTGCTGAAATTAGAAAAAAAGTAGATGCATTTTGAGACACTACTGTGGTACCCTGAACCATTCATCTGGATACCCAGTAACTTCTCTAACAATCTGAAAATTGACTTCTGCAGTTTTCCTCATCTAGATATTAATGTAAGCATGTTGAGACATATTAGATTGTCATATATGGGGCAAAAGAGACTAGCAATTCTACATAAACCAGATAAATGCTGGAATATACTGTTATTTCTAATAGAGCATAGACCTTTCTGACATGTCATTCTAAATATTCTACTTTACAAGACTGAAATTGTCCAAAGTCACTCACTATTCTAAACAGGAACAATACTAAAACGAATTAACTACTGAGCTCAGGGCATAAATCAGCTGTGATTAAAGCTGGTTTCAGAGAATATAGCACTGACATTGGGCATTCTCCTTTTTTCCTCAGAGAAAGTAATGAAATACATTAATTTTAAGGTTCAAGTAAAAAACTATTTTTTAAATAACTGTCAATGCTATTGAATCATTCTTTTATTCATTCATTCATTCATTTCTCAAATATGTATTGAGTGTTTACTATGTTCAAGGCACTTTGGGAGCTATAAGGTTATAGTATGCATGGATCCTTCCCTTAAGGAGCTTACAAATCTGTCAGAGAAAGATAAATATGAACATAAATTAATTTCCATGTTGAAAGGGGTAGTTGTCACAAAGACAGAATAGTGAAGTTTTAGAGAGGGATAATTTATACTTGGCTTGGAATACATAAAAGACATTATCAGCATTTTATGCATTTGAATTGAGTCTTGAAGAATGGATAGAATTTGGATATTATCTAGATGTGGAATTGAAGCTGCAAGTATTTTCATTCCTTACCATAGATTTCAAGCTTTGCAGTAGAATAAGTCTTACTAGATAGTCATCAAATACGGACATTAACTAGACTTTTCTAACAAAGCACTATTTGAATGCCATATACAAGATTGGTATGTACTTCCCAAACACCTAAATCACTTTCTACTTAAAGTACTTTGAGAGAAGAGTTGATCTTTCTGGGCTGCAGGGAAAAATTTTATGCATCCTTTCTCAGAAAGAGTAGCTTGAATACTCAGGAGATTACAATATTGTAGCTGTTTATTCTTGAATTTATCTCTCCTGCCTACTTAGCATGGATGAATAATAAAACCCTGACAACTTCCATGTGACATCTGGTTAGAGTATGAAAACACGATTATTTGCCAGAGTATAATCGATACTTATATATTTAGAAAGAAACCAATTATAAATAGCCCATAAAGTTAGGAAATTGGTACTTAATGCATTTAAAACATTTCCCCTCAGCAAATAGTATCTATGAAGAAAACACTGAGAATTACCTCTACCATAGTAATTTTAACATTTGCTTTGTGTTCTGGAAAACTTTACTTCTGTAGGACATTAAAAGGTTTTACTGCTCTCCCCCAAGGATTATATGTTCAAATAAGTTTGGCTTAAAACAAATTATGCAAGTTTCGTTACTGCAAGAATTAGCTCTCAGAGTGTTTTATACACATATGTATATATATATATATATATATATATATAAAAGTGCAGCATGAATTTCCCACATGATACCTAGAATACAGTGTTTCACAAACTGTATGATAATGAAACACTCTTTTACAGAAAAATCTCAGTGGATCATCATTACCCCATACTTAATTCTAAGTCTTAGATCAATTTATTTAACTAAAGATCAAAATTTGATGGATGTCAGAAAGATTGACATGTGCATTTATTCAGTTCAATTCAAAACAACATGATCTGAGTGCCTAGGAAGATGACATTGGCCTTGATGCTAGAGAGGCATCGCAGCAAGAGCACAGGCCTGGAATCAGACTGTTTGGCTGTATATTCTAGGCCAGTTACTTACAACCAAGTTGCCTAACCTCTCTGTGCCTTAGTCTCCTCATTTGCGTAATGCAGATGATAATAGAGTCTACCCCATAGAGTTATTATTAAGGACTAAAGGATTTAATAAAGTTCTTAAAATAGTTCCAGGTACATTGTTGTTGTTAGGTGCCATCAAGTCAGCTCTGACTCATAGCGACTTTACGGATAACAGAATACAGTGTTGCCAAGTTTTGTACCATTTTCATGATTGTTACCAGCCCTTCCTTCTTTTTCTTTGACCCTCTACTTCACCAGCCATAATATCCTTTTCCAGCCATTGGTCTTTCCAGATGGTGGGTCCAAAGTAAGCAACAAGTCTTTGCCATCCTCATTTCTAAGGACACATAATAAGTATTATATTTATGTTAGCTAAAATAATAACCACCATAATAAATATAAATAATAATAATATTGTGTAAACATTATCTTTAGATTCTTATAAGCTCAAAATTTATTCAAAATTCCTATTCAAGGTTGTAAACATCACGGTTTAATTATTTGTCAGCTGTGCTACTTTGGGCAAGTTATTTAAATTTTCTGAGCCTCAGTTTTCTCATCTATTATGTGGGGAACGATAAGAAAAATATCATGCTGGTAACTCTATCTCTGTCTTTCCCATTGATCTTTCTTTAAAACAGAAGCAACCATCTCAATAAAACTGAAACCTGGTCCTCCTAATTAGACTCAGCCTCTAGTGGAATTTATGACTTCCTTGTCAAATCAGGGAAACGTGTAAGATTATTTCATGCTCAGTCTCAGAATTCAGATACACAATAGAATGGATTTTCTTGTGTTTTTTGTTTTTATTTATTTATGTTTTAAATTATACTTCAGGTTTACAGAATAGTTTCTCATGAAACAGTACTACACATATTGCTTTATGACATTGGTTAACAACCCCACAAAATGTCAACCCTCTTCCTTCTCGACCTTTTTTTTCTTTTTTGGGTGACAATATACATAGCCAAAGATAAACCATTTCAAAAATTTCTACGTGCACAGTTCAGTGACATAAACTACACTCTTCCAATTGTGCTGCTATTCTCACCTTAGATGAAGGTTTACAGAACAAAATAGTTTCTCATTAAATAGCACACATGTTGCCCTATGACAATGGTTAACAACCTCACAACATATCAACACTATCCTTACTCAACCTTGGGTTCCCTATCACCAGCTTTCCTGTCCCTTTCTGCCTTCTAGTCCTTGTCCTTGGACTGCTGTGCCTCATTAGTCCCATTTGGTTTTATGGGGCTGTCCACTCCCCGGCTGAACGGCGAACCTCGGAAGTGACTTCACCACTGAGCTGAAAGGGTGTCTGGGGGCCATACTCTCGGGGTTTCTCCAGTCTCCTTTAGACCAGTAAATCTGGTCTGTTTTTTGTGAGTTAGAATTTTGTTCTACATCTTTCTCCAGCTCTGTCCAGAATTCTCTGTTGTGATCCTGGTCAGAGCAGTCAGTGGTGGTAGCCAGGTACCATCTAGCTGTACTGGACTCAGTCTGGTGGAGGCCTTGGTAGCTGTGGTCCATTAGTCGTTCGGACTGATCTTTTCCTTGTATCCTGTTCTCTTCACTCTCCCTTGCCCCCTAAGGGATGAGACCAGTGGAGTATCTTAGATGGCTGCTCACAGGCTTTTAAGACCCCAGACGCTACTCACCAAGGTAGAATGCAGAACATTGCCTTTATAAACTGTGTTATGCCAATTGAGCTAGATGTTACCCGAGACCATGGTCCCCACAGCTCTCCGCCCAGCAATTCTGTCCCTCAGTTTGGATGTGTCTATGGAGCTTCCATGACCTTTCCTTCTACAAGTTGTGCGGGTTTCCCCAGTATTATGTACTGTCTCACCCTTCACCCAAGATACCACTTATCTATTGTCTATTTAGTATTTCCCCCTGCCCCCCCACCCCCCCATTGTTTTTGTTTTAAATAGGAAAATTAAACCAAGTCAAAAATTTTTGACTGGCCACATCACTTTTTTTTTTTTTTTGAGTTAAATTTTTTTTTTTTTATTGTACTTCAGGTGAAGGCTTACAGAACAAATAGTTTCTCATGAAACAGTAGTACACATATTGTTTTATGACATTGGTTAACAACCCCACAACATGTCAACCCTCTAATTTCTCAATCTTTTTTTTTTGTGAAAATACACATAGCCAAAGATACACCATTTCAAAAATTTCTACACGCACAGTTCAGTGACATTGACTACACTCTTCCAATTGTGCTGGTATTGTCACTTAAGATGAAGGCTTACAGACCAAAATAGTTTCTCATTTAACAGTTACTACAAATTTTGCCCTATGACAATGGTTAACAATCTCACAACACATCAACAATATCCTTACTCAACCTTGGGTTCCCTATCACCAGCTTCCTTGTCCCCTTCTGCCTTCTGGCCCTTGTCACTGGACTACTGTACCTCATTAGTCCCATTTGGTTTTATGGGGCTGTCCAGTCCCAGGCTGAATGGTGAACCTTGGAGATAACCTCGGCTAAAAGGGTGTCTAGGGGCCATAGTCTCAGGGTTTCTCCAGTCTCCTTTAGGCCAGTAAATCTGGTCTTTTTTTGTGAGTTAGAATTATGTTCTACATCCTTCTCCAGCTCTGTCCAGAACCCTCTGTTGTGATCGTGGTCAGAGCAGTCAGTGGTGATAGCCGGGCATGATCTAGCTGTACTGGACTCCGTCTGGTGGAGGCCTTGGTAGCTGTGGACCATTAGTCTTTCAGACTAATCTTTTCCTTGTATCCTGTTCTCTTTATTCTCCCTTGCTCCCAAAGGGATGAGACCAGTGGAGTATCTTAGCTGGCCGCTCACAGGCTTTTAAGACCCCAGACACTACTCACCAAGGTAGAATGTAGAGCATTGTCTTTATAAACTGTGCTATGCCAATTGAGCTAGATGTTCCCCTAGACCATGGTCCCCACAGCCCTCTGCCCAGCAATTGAGTCCCTCAGGGAGTTTGGATGTGTCTATGGGGCTTCCATGACCTTTCCTTATACAAGTGGTGCTAGTTTCCCCTGTATTGTGTACTGTCTCACCCTTCACCCAAGATACCACTTATCTATTGCCTATTTAGTATTTCCCCCCACCCCTCCCTTGGTTTTGTTTTAAATAGAAAATTAAACCAAGGCAAAAATTTTTGACTGGCCACACCAGTTTTTTTTTAATAACAGCTTTATTGAGCTATTTATTCTCATATAACTCACCCTTTTAAAATGTACAATTCAAAGGGTTTTTGTATATTCATTATTCACAGAGCTGTGCAATCATCAATACTATCTAATTTAAGAACATTTTTATCAGGCCAAAAAGAAACTCCATATCCATTAATAGTCACTCTTCATTCCACCCTATCCCATTCCCTGGTGACCATTAGTCTCCTTTCTCTATGGATTTGCCTGCTCTAGATAGTTCACATAAATGGAACCATACAATACATTTTCTTTTGTGACTGGCTTCTTTCACTTAGCAAAGTTCATCCATGTTGTGGTATGCATCAGTAATCAATTCTTTTTCACAGCTAAATATACCACATTTTATTTATCCATTCATCAGTTGATGGATATTTGGATTGATTGCACTTTTTGGCTGTTACTAAAAAAATGAATAATGCTGCTGTGAACATTTGTGTACAGGTTCTGGTGTGGATATATGTTTTTAATTCTTTGGGTATATTCCTAGTACTGCAATTGCTAGGTAATATGCTAATATTTCAGGTATACTGTTAATTGGATTAATAAGATTAATTGGTGATCTTTCCTTAAGTAACTTTTTTTTATTATTGAGCAATACACCTCTACTGATTAAAAATTAGGAAACATAGAGAGATATATTTTTTTAAAGGCATTAATCATAACTAAAAGGAAATAAATTTTTAACAAATCTGTGTATAATATACAGAATTTTATTTATTCATATTTGTATTAGTTTAACACAAATAGGCTATTCCTGTGGAAGCTGAAACAAATTACTAAAGACTTAGTGGCTTAAAATCATGCACATATATCCTTTCATGGTTCTGGAGGTCAGTTTTATTGAGATAATTGCTTCTATTGAAATTAGTTTCACTGGGCAGAAACTAAGGGGTCAGCAGAGCTGCACTCTTTCCATAGGTTCTAGGGGAGAATCCATGCCTGCCTCTTCCAGCTTCTAATAGCTACTAGCATTCCTTGGCTTGCAGCCACATCACTCTAATCTCTGCCTTTGTGTTCACATTGTCTTTTCTTCTGTCTTTGTCAAATCTTCCTTTGCCTCTCCCTTATAAGAACACTTGTGATTGTATTTAAGGTCCACACAGATAATCCAGGAAAATCTCCCCATCACATGAGCCTTAACTTAATCACATATGCAAAGATCCTTTTTCTATATAAGAAAACTTTTACAGGTTCCTGGGATTGTTGTTGTTATTGTTAAGTGCCATTGAGTCAGTTCCGACTCATAATGACCCTATGTACAGCAGACACACTGCCGGGTTCTGCACCATCCTCACAATCACTTCTATGTTTGAGCCCATTGTTGAAGCCACTGTGTCAATCCATCTCGTTGAGGGTCTTCCTCTCTTTTGCTGACCCTCTATTGGGAATAAGACCTGATAAATTTGGGGGCCATTATTCAGTAAATTACTATATTCTTTGAAATATTTTATATGCTATTTTATATACTTTTTAATTAATATCTTCAAGATTTCTTCATTAAATAGATTTCGATGACATCATCTTAACTTTCCATTGTAAAGATTTTTTTTCAACTACTACCCCATATAGTAGGCTGTCACATATTCAGCAAATAACGACAGCTCTGCCTTCTTATACTGTTCATGACTCTTATTTCATTTTTAAAAATTTATCCTGCTTAAAGTAAGAGTGAGATTTCAAAGCATTTTTCTCAAGAGTGGTTTCATTTATTCCAGGTCTCATATAAGTAGTTGCATTTACATAGAAATAATCATGTAATTATCTACATGACTGTAGATTCAGATATACTATTTTGTACCCAGAGACACAAATGCTATTTTTAAACTTCACTTAAAAGACAATAATAAGTAATTTTCTATTTCTGTGATGTGATTTTTCTTAGTCTCAACAAACCTTCTACTAGATCAACTGCAAATAATTGTCTATGGAAGTTATTTAAACATCTTTGTGAAAAAAGTGTGACAAAACTATAATAATCATATCATTTCAGATAACATTTATGTGCCAAGCAGTAGACTCAGCTCTGATGACATAACCTCCCCAATGTACTTAGAGTTCAATGGGGAGACAGGCATGGGAACAGGTATATACAATACAGTGTAACAAGTGTTAAAAGGAGCTTAGGAAAGATGAAAAAGAATCACATAAGCTTAACTGGCAGTGTCAGCAGCTGCATTGGACCTGACACACTGTAGACAGGCAATACATATTTATTGATGAATAAATGATTGATTCATACTTAAGAAATTCTTGAAATAAAAAATTAACATAGAGTAAGATTTTACTTCACTGATAAAGTGAAGATAGATAGTTTAGAAAAAGGAAAAACACTGACAAAGTCAAGAAAATTTGTTGATTGAAATAGATGAAAATAACAGATATTGTGTTTCTACCAATTAAAGAATTTTACATGATTAGGATGGCAATTCTCAAAGTTTTTGGTCTTAGGACCCTTTAAGACCCTTAAAAATTACTCAGAGCTCAAAAGAACTTCTATTTGTGTGGGTTATAACTATCAATATTTATCCTATTAGAAATTAAAACATAAAACATGTAAAATATTTACTAATTCATTTTGAAATGACAAGAATAAACCATAAATATGTTAAAATAATAATATATTTTATTAAAATAATTACATGTTCCAAAAAAAATAATTTAATTAGAAGAGTGGAAGAATTTTATTATTTGCAAATTAATATATGAAGATAGAATACAGCTGAATTCTCAAATAATCTTCATTTAATTTGCAGTGATATGATTTTCCATTGAATAAAAATGCAGCCTCACACAGATATTTAGTTGGAAACAATTTTAATAAACTATTTCAGATAATTGTGGAAATTCTTCTTTGATAGTACACTGAAACATGAAAATTAGTAGTTTCTTAATTAGTTGCCAGTTGAATCTGAAACCATATCAGTGAATTTTGGACACTCTGTTAAGGCAAAATCCATTAATCTATTTTGCACTTTGAATGGACTTTTACTCATGAATAATTTTATAACATCAAGGATTGGTCATTTGGAAAATATTGGTTCACTGAGTTATACAAATCATCCAAATGTTGGTTCATTTAATTATGTAAGATTAAAAAATTCACATTTAATAATATTGCCACCAATCTCATTAGAAAAGTGTTAACTGTTGGGAAGATGTAAAGTTCACAATGGCAAATATGTATTTTCCAAAATTCTGTTTTTGCTTGAAAGGTTGTATTTTATTACTCTCAGTTGTTTTCCATGAAGAGATCTGTTCTCTTTGTTTCACTTTCAAGAAACTTGCTGCCAAACACCTGATGGAATAACAGGTTGTTAGTCAACCCTCCAAGAAAAAATGATGCTTTCTGAAAGAAGTAAGTAGTTGAATTTGCAAATGAAACAATTGCACAACTATTTCTTCTTGCAGACAACCCTTGTACTTTGGTATTCAACAGAATTGTTTTGTTTGTCCTTCCCATTTCATTACACAGAATATTTTTTTAAAGCTTATTTAAGAGTTTAGATTCAATAAAGTTAATAATTTTGGTTACTTCCTTGTCACAGATTGAATTGTGTCCTCCAAAAATTTCTGTCAACTTGGCTAGGCCATGATTCCCAGTGTTATGTGAATGTCCACCATTTTGTCATCTGAGTGATTTTCCTATGTGTTATAAATCTTATCTCTGTGATGTTGATGACATAGGATTAGTGGCAGTTATATTAATGAGGCAGGACTCAATTGACAAGATTGGATTGTGTCTTGAGCCAATGTCTTGTGAGATATAAAAGAGAGAAGTGAACAGAGAAACATGGGGACCTCATATCACCAAGAAACAAGAGCCAGGAGTGCAAGTCCTTTGGACCCAAGGTCCCTGTGCTGAGAAGCTCCTAGATTGGGGGAAGGTTGATGACGAGGACCTTCTTCCAGAACTGACAGAGAGTTAAAGGCTTCCTCTGGAGGTGGCACTCTGAATTCAAACTTCTAGCCCTCTAGACTGTGAGAGAATGAATTTTGCTTTGTTAAAACTGTCCACTTATGGTATTTCTGTTACAGCAGCACTAGATAACTAAGACATTCCACAAGGATAGTCTTAAGTGAAACTGGCTTTTTTTTTCCCCCTGCAAAAGTGTGGCAGTGAAGAATAAATGGTTGTATATTTTTGTGCCACTGAAATTGTTTTGAAGACCCCTTAATGTTACTTTGAGAGCCACTGGATTAGTAAATGAGTTTTTAATCAAATTAAATTCTTTGTAACGATATAATTTAAGAGAATATTGAAACATTTCTATGTATGAAATATTTGTCTGGTTACTTTTCTGTCAGGAAAATAACAAAGACTTATGTTTTTTCATCTCCCAAAATAGATGCTATCCAAAAAAAAGAAGCCATTTGGTCATAAAAGAGCCCTTAGACACTTGCCGCCCATTCCAAGCAACAAACAATACTTCCCAGATAGTAATGATTTAATAAATACTTGTTGAATGCATGGACAAAAGAATAAACAAAAATGAAACATTGGAATTGAAAAATGAGCTTCTAGAAAAGGCAACTGACAAATTGTGAAATGATAGATGATAAATTTAAAAAATAGGAAATAAGAAAAATAATTTAGGAAATAGTAGAAAAGAAAACTAACTTTAAACATATAACTGGTAGTCTGTCTATTAGTGTTAGAAGCAAGTAACAGCTTTTGAAAGTTTGTTTTATTGTAACAAAGAATAATCCTTATTCTTACTCTGGATACATAGTTGTTAAAAATATTAAACATTACCTGTTGTACTGAAAATATTTTTATTCAAAATGAATGAAACTGAAGAAAATATAAAGGCTAGAGCTCAAAGAAATGTGTTCAAAGAATACAACAACTCATTCTGAGGAGTCATGGACAACTGAAATGTATTAGTTATAATATCATCTAGTGCAAGTAACAAAATGTACAACTTCAGATGGCCTAAAGAGACTTACCTACTCATATAACAGAAAGTATGAAGAGGTAGATGAGACTTCATGGTTGATTTTCCAAAATCTCAATCTATCAGTTAGGTTCTTGTTTTAGTCATCTAGTGCTTCTGTAACAGAAGTAGTACAAATGGATGGCTTTAACAAACAGAAGTTTATTCTCTCACAGTGTAGTACACTTGAAGTCTGAATTCAGGGTGTCATCTCCAGGAGAAGGCTTTCTTTCTTTGTTGGCTCTGGAGGAAGGTCCTTTTCATCAATCTCCCCCTGTTGGAGGAGCTTCTCAGCACAAGGACCCTGGGTCCAAAAGACACACTGTGATCCCAGTGCTTCTTTCTTGATGGTATGAGGTCCCCATGTCTCTCTGCTTGTTCCTCTTTTATATCTCAAAAGAGATTGGCTTGAGACACTATCTAATTTCGTAGATCTCATCAATATAACTGCCGCTAATCCATCTCATTAACATCATAGTGATAAGATTTACAACACATAGGAAAATCACTTCAGATGACAAAATGGTGGACAATCATACAATACTGGGAATTATAGCCCAGCCAGATTGATACACATATTTTTGAGGGACACAGTTCAATCCATGACAGTTCTGTTCCCTTTCAGACTTCCTCCTCTTCTTTCTGTGGTATTAACTTTATCCTAAAACAATTTCATCCTGTTTTAAGCTGAATGTCAACATATCCATTGCTACACACTTCCTTATCCTTTTTCAGAGTGCCTCTTCTCAAGCATAGGACAAAAAGCCCTTGACTCTTAAACCCTATGCTCATATCAGAACTAATCCCTGAAGCCAGCCAGTGAAATCCATGTGCTGATTAGGTTCGTATGCTGAATTGCATACTCATTCTTTAAATCAGAGGTCAGCAAGTTACATCTTAAGGGTCAACAAGTTATATCTCAAGGGTCAAATCCAGCCTACCACCTGTTTTATGAAAAAATATTATATTGGAAGGAAGTCATGACTTTTTTTACATATCATCTATGGCTGCTTTCATAGTCTAAAGCAGTTGCAACAGAGACCTGTGACAAACAAGAGTAAATATTTTCTACCTGACATTTAGCGAAAAATGTCCATTCTTGCTTTATAGGAGTCACTATGACAACTCTGCTGGACCAATCTTGATTGGCTTAATCTGTATCTGAGTGTGAAGTCAGTCACCCCAAACCACATGGTAGCTACATGGGAGAAGTGAGGAGAGAATGTTTTATCTCCACTCATCAATGTTTTACTGTACCTTAGACTCCTTTTAATTCTTTCCAGGTAGATTCATCTCAAATTTGGTTTTAAGGATCATTAATAAAACTCTTTTTATATCTTCCTCTGTTGCCTTCTAGCGCTCATGCTGAATGATTATTTACTTGTTTGAAATCTCATCTTTCAATCTACTCATTCCTCATGTACCCTGTATTCTGTAATGAATCATTTGAAATATGAACATTTAGCTATTACTCAATTCCACTTCTCCAGGGAAGTTTTGATCAAGGAAAGATCTTCATAGGTTCGTGGTTTCCTTGGTATGGAGTTAAATAAAGTGCACAGAAGTGTTGGACATGTTCCCCTAAAACAAAAACCAAATCCACTGCCTTCAAGCCAACCCTACAGGACAGAGTAAACTGTTCCACTGGGTTTCCAAGTTTGTAGATTTTTATGGCAGTTGTGGAACAGCTGGAGGGTTCAGACTGCTGACCTTTCAATTGGCAGCCCAGCGCTTAACCACTGCGCCACCAAGACCCTGAACATGTGCAGAAGAAGAAAATTAGACTACTGCTAAGCTCTTTATTATAGAGTTCTGTACTTTGAAATGAATTATAAATGCCTATTAAAATGTAGAATACAAAAATATATTTAAAATCTATTATAAACACTTTGTGATAACTTGTCATTTTATAATATCCATGTCCTTTCTCAAATCAATTTAATAAAAATACTTCAAAACTAATGTGAGATGAAGAATCTGAGAGTTCACATAAGAGAGGCCAATAAAATTATCTACCATTAAAAGTCAATATTAGAACCCATATTAAATTTCACAACTCCTGAGACCCAAATCTACATGCAAATTATCAAACAACAAAAAATGTTTTCATCTGGATTAGAGCTCTATGATCTCTCTTATATTATCTTAATAGAATCTACCTTCTCTGAGTTATCATTAGGTTTTTATATTTGTTTCTTCAATTTCTACAAGAAAATTTTATTTAAATGCCCAGTCATGATAGATATAATTTAAATTCAAGCATTATACAAACTAAAATGAGAATGTCAGTACGAAACATGCTGAAATTCCCAATATAATGTTCTTACCATAGCCACAATACCAAAAATATTATTAAATTAATATCTTCCAGTAAAGAAGTATATTTTTTAAAATCACTTAATATTGCTGTCAGTTCTAAAAGCAGAATGAATTTGAGATTATTGCAAATATGAGAGGTATGAGTCTAGAAAGGACATTTTTGGGAGAAGGAAGAAAAGGGACTATAAAACTAAGAATGATGGCTAACTTTGCAACTGAATATTTTCTATAGTGTTTTATCTTTCTACTTACCTTCTTTCAGTTAAATTTAATTAACTGAATGTTTCCCACAAATACTGGTTCTTAAAAGCTAAACATTTACAATTATAAATCTTCATCTCATATAATGTAAAGACAACAGTAAAACAACAACATGATCTTTCTTTCTTACACAAAAGATTTTGTATGCTGAGTACTAGCAGGATCAAATACTCTAAAAATTGAAAATTGCTATTTCTAAAGTCAGCATAACAAAAATTTAACCTCCCAAATATCCCTGTGGAAAATACACTCATTCTTCTCAGAGGACATTGAAAAAAGGGCTTAGTTTTACTTTAACCACATTAGTAGCAATGTATAAAGTATATGGTTGCAAAGAATGTCTCATCAGCAAAAACTAGTTTAAAAGCCTTCTACACAGCTTTCAGCACACAGCAATTTTCAGATTATCAGTAAAAACGCTCAAGGTGACTTTCCCCAAAGAGCTTTTTGGAACATGAGAAGAGGCGTGAGAATCATAGCAATAGTGTCCCAGTCCAAGTTATTTAATCCCTTTAAGCACATTGGAAAAGCAGATACATATATTTGGTTATTATTATTGTCTTTTCAGTCCTTCATTACTGTAACTAAGGTGCCATGTCATACCCTATTCACCTACTTTTAGATGTATTTGTTAGATGATCTATGGTCATAAAAATCCCTTTCAAGACTCGTGGAACATATGGTATCCCACTCAATTTTTATGCCTCTGGAGTTCTTTGGAAAGAGGGAATCCCAGTTTTAACACATTTAGTCTTAAGGAGGGAGCCTTTTGAAATATGTGAAACTCAAAAATCCTTAATGGGAGCCTCATTTTTGTGTAAATTGAGCATTGTCTTAGGTGATGTCTCCAGGATGTGTGAATTTTCTAAACTTTTGATAGGTTTGCCTTTATTTATCTGAGATAAGCCTCTTCACTATGTTTGCCAGTTACTATGTTCTTGTGAGAATGTACTTATCAAGAGAATAAGCTATTGCCAATCTTCATTCAGTCGTAGTGGCCATTTTCTCCTTTATGCCATTCATTGTTTCCAGATAGTACTTATCCCTTTCTTTTCTAGCTTCTGAACAGTAAATAATGCCTTTCCAATAAGGAATAAGGCATTGCAGTGATACTTTTCAAGAGACTGGAATTCCTAGAAGTTATTCTCACACTGCATTCAATCTTAGGGCCCAATTATTGCTTCCACTAGTAGCAGGTGGAATGCACTGCTATGAGCAGTTCCGTAGTATTCCAGGGCAGCTGTTTCTGCTTCTTAGCTGTTAGTATTGCTTTTGTTATAATGAAGAATACATAGTAGTGGTAATTTTCCTGAAATTCAGATTCCTTTAGTTTTATTTTGTCCCTGAGTGCTGCTTTTGCAGTAATGGAGAATGCATTGTAGTAGTAATTTTCCTGAGATAAAAAAATATCTTGGCTTTATTTGGGCTGTAATTACTGCTTTTGCAGTAAGGAAGAATGCATTGTACTGTGTTTTGAAGAGTTTCATGAAAAATAATAAAATGGCAAGAAGAAGGAGACTAGAGTAAAATATATGTGCAGCCTTTGCCAGGTGTCTTCATGTTTTACCTCAAAGTTTTGCAAATTTTCAAGAAATAAAATTTAAAAAATTAAAAAAAAAAAACAAACGCAATTTTACCATACCAGCAGGATTTAAGCCTTCCAGGGTCTGCTGAGACAAATGTGATCCCATATAATGGGTATCAAAATCTATAACTCATAACAAAAATTCTGAATTGGTCCTTTAATCAGCATGCCTTCATTAGTGGAAACGTAGTATCAACAAAAAACTCAAAGGAGAAAATAATTGGGTCTTGAAAGGGATCAAAATTAGTTCTATAGCCAACAGGAATCCAGTAATAAATTTTGAGACCTGTCTAAAGTACCATAATCTTCAATATTAACAATCTTAAAATTAAGGACCAGAATTTCTTTGAATTTAAAATGATGTTGTTGATGCTTATGGTGATACCTCACATGTATTGAAAACTTAAAATGCACCAGGCACTTTGATAGGCACTTTATACAAATTTCCTGATTTAATATTTAAAATAGCCAACGAAAGAAGTAAAATTATTGTCACCTGCTTTAAAAAAAATAAATACCGAGACTTAGAATTTCAGTTACCTGCATAAGTTCTCAGAATTAACAAAAGAGTCTAATGCTTAAGAATTTACACTAAACCACAACATTCTATTATCAGTCAATATCAAATCAATGACCAGGCTACACTGTGAAGTGAGAAAAGTAAGGATGTGGTGGTTGAGATTGTATGTCAACTCGGCTAGGCCATGATTCTCAGTGTTTTGTCAGTTGTATAATGTTGTGATCACTTCCCTGTTGAAATCTGATATGTGATCACAGCTATGATGGAATCTGCTGAGTAGTACCAGCTTGGGAAGGGTCTGTGGTGGCTCACCGCGCCCTCAGCCTTCATCTTTCTGCCCTCTGCCAGCTACTTTCTTCCTGATTTCTTGGCCAAGGTTTTTGGCTTGTTCCAGACCCAGAAGCTGCTTCTTGTCATCTCACCTCCAGTTCTTGGGACTCGAGCTAGACGTTTAACCTGTCAATCTTGGGATTCATCGATCTTCACAGCCTGCCACCAAAAGTCCTATTCCTTGACCTGCTGATATGGGATTCACTAGCCCCTGCAGCCATGTGAATCAGGAGAAGCCTTGTAGGCTTGTCTGTTGATCTTGGAATTCATCAACCTTCAGAGCCTGTAAGCAGGAGCCCTGCTCTCCGACCTGCCAACCTTGGGTTTGCCAGCTTCTGTGGCTGCTTGACTTGGGAGAGGCCTCTACCCTAATCCACGGACTTCTACAATCACATGAGCTGTTTCCTTGATATAAATCTCTCTCTATATATATTTATACACTTTGCTGGTTTTGCTTCTCTAGAGAACCCAGACTAAGACAAATGATATATTATAAAAATGGTAATATTCAACAATTCATGTTATTGTGTTCAACAATTTTCAGTAACAATCTACTACAGAATTAATAAAGCTATAGCTGTGATTGGTGTTAATTAATTATTAAATCTCTATTTTTATGACAAGTATGGTGTTACTTGCTGGGAATACATTGTTAATTGAAACAGGGAGAATCTTTGCATTTATGGAATTACTATCTAGAAAATTTCTCAGTCTGGTATAAGCTGTTATAATTTTTTTTTTTTTAACTTAAGAAAAGGGGATATCTGTGTATTGGTAAAAGAGGCAAGTTTCTACATTTCCCAGTTTACTAGTTTCCTAAAGCCATGTGCATTTGTATGCATGGCTATTATTGATCACTAACTGTGTGTGTTTCAATGAATTCTCTGGGATTGCAGGACCAATTTTTCAATTATATATCATAAGGGCCAATTTATTCTTCATTCTGCTACTACCTGTCTTTAGGCCATTGCCCTGATAATGTTTACCTACAACAAAAATTAAATTGAAAGTCAATCAACAAAGTCATTTTTTGAGACAGTTTTGGTGGAACACTGGCGAGAAAGAGAATTAAAAATATGGCTTGAAGGAGTTCGAGAATTTTTAACTTTTTTGTAAAATGTACTTTCCTATGTTATCCTGTACCTCTTACAACAATTAAGCAAGTATTGGATAAAGAGAAGAGGCATTCCCTATCCATGATGAAGGATAGTGTGTCCAATTCTGGCTTACTCAAGAGATCATAAAAAGGAGGCAGGAACTAATTTTCAGCTGTATAAACTATTCTTTGAAAAGAAGAGCTCATAAAACTGTCAACTAGTATATAACCAGACCAATCTTGAATCACCAGACAAAACTGTGCCTAGTGCTAGTTCAAGAAAATTCTGAAAAAGATTTAGTGGTCACAGAGATTAAAGATACCCTATTGCCTTTGAGTCGATTCCGATTCATAGTGACCCTATAGGACAGAACAGAACTGTCTCATTGAGTTTCCAAGGCTCTAAATCTTTACAGAACCAGACTATCACATCTTTCTCCCACAGAGCAGATGGTAGGTTCGAACCACCAATCTTTCGGCTAGCAGCCAAGTGCTTTAACCACTGTGCCACCAGGGTTCTTTCATAGGAATTAAAATTAAAAAAGAAACCAAACTCAATGCCGTGGAGTCAATTCCAATTTCTAGCGACCCTATAGGACAGAGTAGAACTGCCCCATAGAGTTTCCAAGGAGCAGCTGGTGGATTCAAACTGCCAAGCTTTTGGTTAGCAGCCATAGCTCTTAACCACTATGCAACCAGGGTTTTAGCAGATTTTTAATAGTTATGCAGCAGGCTAAGGGGAAAAATAGCTTTGCTTACATTTATAGTCATGGCATTAAAAAAGTGAGATACCCAATGAGACACAGGTATCGGTGTTTCTGTGACTTTTGCTAATGATGTCATACAGGGATGGATAGTGCTTAGCAGTGTGCTGGTGATAAACATAGTTTATGCACTTCCCTATATTTCACTTGCAATTTCTTCTGTAATAGCTGTAATTTTGTGTACATTGAGTGCTATTCAAGTGACAAGGGGATTGTAAGTGGAAGCATGCACTTTTCTAAAATAATGTCAGATTTCTTTTTAACCGTTACACAGTTTTCAAGTGTTTAGGAGCACACAACGTTAATAAACCTACTGAAAAAAAATGAAATTCCTTAATTGCTCCTGAAAACATACCTACTCTGACATACTTACTGATCAAGTGTATTACAAGTATTCTCACCACTGGTTCCTTGGCAACAATACGAAGTTCTACAAGATCTTAAGAATATGATGCCATTTTGACAGAAAAAGAATCTGAAGCCAGTGAGGCCTACAGTTTACAGTCATTTCCAAAAAAAATTATGTAAATTCTTGGGAGGGGGGTGACTCTTGTTAATCCTTTAAGAATCTTTTAAATTAAAGGTCTTTTTTTCTCTTCAGAGTTCTAAGACAGCAGCATAAATCCTAAGGTGGGTGTTCCTTTACTATAGTACAGCAATAATTTGACATTTATGTGAATATCTATATTCTGTTTTTCAACATATACAAAAATGCTGTGTGTAGACTTAATTCTACTTAAAGTTAACATTATTCAGTAAAATTGTAGCTAATGCACACTCAGTTACTAAATGGTATCCTTGATTCTTCCATTTCTCTCACCCCCTACAATCAATCCATCAAGTCTCTATTCTATATCCAAATGATGTCTTTAATCCATCTACTTGTCTTACTTCCAATGCCACACCCCAGTCTAAGCCATCATCAGAGTGCCTAGATACCAGAGTAGCTCCTAAGTCATTGCTATCTTTCCATTCTTGCCCTGCTCTTACCTAGTTATTATATATCAGTAGGAAGGATGATTTGATATAGAAAGTATCATTTTGGACACCCAGCTTAAGAACTTTAATTTTTTTTTATCCCATTATATATAGCATAAATACAAACTCTTTCTATAGCATGCAAATCCCTGCATGGTGTAGCACTGAAATATCTTAGAACAAATGATCTATGCCAGATTAAGGTTTGCGTTTGTTATTCACTATTACCAAAGCTTGCTTTCTTTATCTATTAGCATAACACTTCTTCTCATCTCTGTTTAAGCTTAACTGGAAATTTCCCAAGAAGTTTGTTTCTGAAAAAAACATTTTTTATTCAGATCTAAACTAATAACCTGATCTAAAATACTCCTTCCTTGGTATTTAAAATAATATATATTTATTTATTTTCTTTTTTGTCTGTCTCCCTTAGTAGAATAAAAATCTCTGGGAAAGCAATGACCATATCTGTGGTTTTCTCAGCTGTAAAATTGTGTCTAGCATAGTGATTAATGCACAGGAGACACTCAGTAAGTATTTGTTGAAATAATGAATGAAAAGAATGAACCCATTACTCACAACCTTCAACTACTGTATATTTATTTTTCAAACTGGGAAAGTGATAATAATAAACATGACAGAGTATACTCAAAAGAATAAACACTATTTAAAAATTTTTCTTTGCTTTTTTGTATTGTTGAACACCCTAAGAAAAAAATGGAACAGTAATAATGACAATGGCAAACATAGTTCAGGTATTTTTACATGGTATTATTTAAATCTAAAAATCAAAACAAAATTAAAAATTAATGTTAGAGATTATTATTATCATCGTTCACATTTTGCAGATGAAAAAAGTGAAGTCCCAAAAAGGCTACATAACCTTCCCAAAGTAATAGGGCCAATAATTGTTGGAATAAGCCTTCATACTCAGGAAGTCTAATTTCAGAAACTTTACATTTGATACCTCGGCCACCCCAATAGGCAGGATACTTTCAGCATTCTAGAGCCATTTACTGGTTCCCAGTGGAGAAGTGAGAGGAAGCCAAAAGTCACCTCCCAGATATCCAGAACACTGGTTTCACTAATAATTTTAGACTAATTGAAGTTTTCCTAAAGATGTATAGGTCATTTATAAACAAATTTGCCTAAAAAGTTTAAAGAAAAAAAAGTGAATGCCATAATTTCAACTATATTGGCACTTCTTTAATGAATTTTTATCATTTGTAGGTTTCAGAGAAGTCCTCCTGATCATTTAAAAGCCAATAATGCCCACTGATATATGTGGATATATTTTATTTCACAAAAAATACAAATTCTCTTTTTGCATTTCTTTTTTATGTACTTTTTAATCAAACTTTTCAATCAATAGCATATGAATGAAAAACAGAGCCTATTTTTCTAACAATATATTAAATGTCATCTTGGACTTCAAATTATAAGTTTTCAATTTTTTTTCTGTTGTGTACAGTACCCTATGTATATTCATCTCTCACACTAATAATTGAAAAATTATACAGTAGGAATGGCAAAAAAGACATCTGTATTTTACTGGAAAATTTTCTATTTCAAGGCAGTCTTACACATCATGAATATTGGAACTATACCCCTAGGATAATTTCAATAAACCTTATAACATACAATCACCTGATTTTAAAAAGATTACCTTTATAAATAAATGTAATATATATATTTATGTGCATAGTATATCTTAATATAACTCTTTATGGAAGAGGCTTTTTAAAATTATTGTTCCATAATTCAAGTCTACTGTCCACAACTAATCTCACCATAAACTTATGTGTAGACAGTTGAAGAGCACACATCCTGAATAACAACATGGGGATATTTCCCATGATATACATACTCCCCAAGTAAGAGAAGTCTTTGGGGAAATTTATTGGCAGCTTTTCTATGAAAGACTCCTCTGGGCTGTTTTATTTGCTGCAATAAAATAAATTAAGATACTAATTAGCTGTGCAAAGCTCAGGTGGTGATGCACCCATAAAGAGCAAAATAGACTAAAGCCTCTTGAAATGAGTCCACAGTTTTTTAATGCAATAAAATCAATAATCATTTCTCTTTCATTTAATTAGAGTTAAAAATTAGCTATGGTGGATTTTTAAATAAAAATGTTAATGTGGAAGAATTAGTTTCTTTATCTTTAAAACTAAACCTATGACTTCTACCAGATCTGTTTTTATCCTTGACCAGTGAGCAGTCAGCCAGTGGGGAGGAGGTTAAAAGCAAAGGGTATTTCTTGGAAATATCTGTCTACCATTAATGCAAGAGTGACTTTGTTTTTCCAAATAAATAAAATCAATTCTCTACCTTGTCTGCCACTGGTGTGGATGGAGTATCTGCATCCATTTAGTCCATCAGCTGCTTATCTCACAGGAGTCCTGCACTAAATGCTCTGTGCAGGAGAAAACAAAAAATGAAACCAGGGCTGTTACTTAAAAAGTCTTAAATTTTTAAATCCAAAACTAGCCCTAAGCAGAGTTGATAAAGGGACAACTCATTTTGAGATATTTCCCTTTGATTTAATTATTGATTCTTCTCTCTTTTTGGGTGTTTTGAAAGTCCAGCTGCTCTTCCAGATAGGATGAATCAAATCTCACAGAAAAACTTCCTTACAAAATCCATGGAATTTATGTTATTCAATATTGATTTACTTCAATCCTTGCAACATTATATAAAATTGATGCCTATATTTCATGTTTTTAAGATATTGTGGTACACAAATAATGACTTTTAATAGTGACTTGTTTTCATCTAATTGATTTGTTTCTAGACAAAATAAAGATGAAATTTGAGTTAATCTATTTCACTTGATTCTTCACACATAAGATCCTTGTTTATGTGTTTTTTTTATAAATAGAGAGTTTAAGTAGCTCTGAAAAGATATGGCTCAGAAAACTCACCAGCATTTCCTGCATTGCTTCACTCCATTTATGTCTTGACATTACAAGAAAAAAAAAACCTAATCGTAATAGATTGAGCAAGTAGAGAATTCACTGGAAGACTCAGCAAGCATAGGAACCAGGAATGGGGTGTCACTGGAAATCTGGGTTATTTAACTTTACGTAATTCTTATTTGTTTGCGTTTCACATGATTAGTTTTATCTGTTTTTCTCTATTGTTCTGTTTTATTTTTCCTTTCCTAAATCCAGCTTCTGCTTACCCATAATTTCACCTAAAATGTTGTTCTCAACAGCTAAGTCTCTATCATGTTAAAAGTTCAGTTACCACACGTAATCAGTTCCATGTCCTACTTATAAATTTCCAGAAAAGAGAATTGATTGTCCCAGTCAAAACACTGGATCTGCCAGGAGTGGCAAATGAATACCCCTTGGTCAGTCATCACCCTTTACCCAATTAGCTTCAGCCATTGTGTGGACATGGGATACTGAAAGTGTTCATTTGAATCTTTAACCCAATAAATATTTATAAAGTACTTAATATGGCACTGTGCAATATATGTAGGATATGTTATTTAAAAAAAAAGTAACCATCCAAGAAGAATCGTACAATGATAGGGTGGACCTAAGAAATACATATTACACATAAAAAGTGGAATATACAACCGTACTTATGAAAAGATTGCATTAGTATTCTATTTTATAACTAAGAAATATTTGCTACAAATTTTAAAATTATCTCTTGTTTTTGGAAAGCAAAGCAAATAATGAAAGAGCTTTTATTAAAAGTGTTATGTACCTTGTAATACTGATTTAAATTATTTTGCCTAAGTTTCTTCCTCCCCAAATTGAACATAGGTACCAATTTTTTGAAAGAGTGTAGACACTGGCTTTCTCTAAAATTCCAAGTCTGTTACTTAACCTAGGAGTCATAACGCCTACCAAAATTTAATGAATGCAGATAGGCATTTGTACCAGCAGAATGGCAGTTTTTTATTTCCACAGCTTCTTACCAAGATGGAATACTATCATCTTTCAAAGCTCCATCAGATCAATAGATGATAAGCACGATATTTAATTTTGCATTTCTCCAATGTTTGTCGCCTTATTATTAATAGTGTAATTTGCCATACAGAAGTTCTTCAGCTTTAACTCCCTACCTCAAGAGCATAAAATATCAGCTGCAATATTTTATGTTAGTTCACTCATAATTTCTAATCTTATATTTAGCCTGACAATACATCTGAAATGTATTTTGATTTATGTAAACTATTCATATTATTTTATTTTCTGTACGGATAACAAATTGTCTTAAAGCAATTTATTGATAAACTACAGCTTTGAAACAACAGTTTATTATGTAATAAATATTTGTACACTCATATATACACATTCTATATCTAGATCTAATTCATTTATTTTTAGCTGGAAGACAGATTGTGTTGCTGTTAGGTGCTGTCGAGTTGGTTCCGACTCATAGCAACCCTAGTTACAATAGAACGAAACACTGCCCAGTCCTGCAGCATCCCCACAATCATTGCCATGCTTAAGCCCATGAAGACACACTATGTCTCTATTATATGAGACTTGTTTTGTACGCTGTCTTAGTTATTTAGTGCTGCTATAACAGAAATACCACAGGTAAGTAGCTTTAACAAACAAAAATTTACTTCCTCAGTTTTGGAGGCTAGAAGTCTAAATTCAGTCTCCGGCTCTAGTGGAAGGCTCTCTCTCTCTGTCTGCTCTAAGGGAAGATCACTGTCTCTTTTCAGCTTCTAATCCTTGGTTCCTTGGTGATCTTCATATGGCATGGCATCTAAACAAAAAAACCAAACCCCCTCTACTGTAGAGTTGATTCTGACTCACAGCTACCCTATAGAACAGAGTAGAACTGCCCCATAGAACTTCCAAAGAACAGCTGGTGGATTCGAACTACTAACCTTTGGTTAGCACCAAGCTCTTAACCACTGTGCCACCAGGTCTCCAGCATGGCATCTAACCAAACATAACCAAACCTGTTGCCATCGAGTTGATACCTACTCATTTCTTCCCCCAAATGCTTGTTTGCCTGTGCCTATATACTCTTTATATCTCAAAGGGGATTGGCTTAAGACACACCCTACACTGACATGGCCTCAAAAACACAACAAAGAAAATCCATTTCCAAATGGGATTACAATCACAAGTGAAAGGGTTAGGAGTTATAATGCGTATTTCTGGGAGACACAGTTCAATCTATAACATGCCCATCAGTGAGAGTTTATAACTATTTTATATAAAGTTTGTGATTTCCTTTTAGGTGCTTTATACTTTTATTGCTATTGTGGATGATAACTTATTTTTTATTACATTTTTAATTGGTTATTACTTGGATTGAAGAAAAATATTAACCACTATATGTGACGAAATCTCTGAACTTTCTTATTAGTTCTAGTTTTAGTTGATTTCTTAGATTTCTAGATTTAAAATAACTTGCCTTGAAATGTAATTTTTGTGACTACATTCCCAATAGTATTTACTTATTTATTATCTACTAATTTATTTTTCTTGACTTATCACATGAGTTTGGACCATCAGGATAATATTGATAATATGTGAAAAGACAACTTTGCTTCTAGCTTGGTAACTCTTGTGTTTTTCTCTAAAATATGTGATATTTTCTAAGATAATCTATCAGTTAAGGCAGTTATTGTCATCATTGCTGTTTTATTTTTATTTTTTTTTTTTTTTAATATATATTTTATTGTACTTCAGGTGAAAGCTTACAGAGCAAATAGTTTCTCATGAAATAGTAGTACACATGTTGTTTTTTGACATTGGTTAACAACCCCACAACGTATTAAGCCTCTAAATTCTCAACCTTTTTTTTTTGATGAAAATTACAGATGGCCAAAGATACACCGTTTCAAAAATTTCTACATTCACAGTTCAGTGACATTGACTACGCTCTTCCAACTGTGCTGTTATTCTCACTTAAGATGAAGGCTTACAGAAAAAATAGTTTTTCATTTAACAGTTACTACACATGTTGCCCTATGACAATGGTTAACAATCTCACAGCACATCAAGCATATCCTTACTCCACCTTGTGTTCCCTATCACCAGGGGGCTTCCTTGTCCCCTTCTGTCTTCTGGACCTTGTCAGTGGACTATTGTACCTCTTTAGTCTCATTTGTTTATTTATTTATTTATTTATTTATTTATTTATTTTTATTTTATTTAAACACCATTTCAAAACTTTTTACTTACACATTTAAGTGATATTGACTATGCTCTTCCAATTGTGCTGCCATTCTCGCCCAAGATGAAGGCTTACAGGACAAAACAGCCTCCCATTTAATAGTTACTACAAATGTTGCCCTATAGCAGTGGTCAACAATCTCACAATACATCAACAGTGTCCTTATTCAATTTGTGTTCCTTATCATCAGTTTCCTACTCTCCCTCTGCCTTCTGGCCCTTGTCACCGGACTCCTGTACATCGTTAGTCCCATTTAGTTTTACTGGGGTGTCCATTCCCAGGCTTAACATCGAACCTTGAAGGTAACTTCCCCTCTGAGCTGAAAGGGTGTCTGGGGGCCACACTCTCGAGGTTTCTCTAGTATTCTTTAGGCCAGTATATCTGGTCTTCTTTTTTTTTTTTTTTTTTTTGGGAGTTAAAATTATACTCTACATCCTACTCCAGCTCTGCCCAGAACCCTCTGTTGTGATCCTGGTCAGAGGAGTCATTGGTGGTAGCCGGGCACCATCCAGCTGTACTGGGCTCAGTCCCGTGGAGGCCTTGGTAGCTGTGGACCATTAGTCCTTCGGACTAATCTTTTCCTTGTATCCTGTTCTCTTCGTTCTCCCTTGTTCCCGAAGGGATGAGATCAGTGGAGTATCTTAGATGGCCGCTCATAGGCTTTTAAGACCCCAGACACTACTCACCAAGGTAGAATGTAGAGCATTATCTTTATAAGTAGTGTCATGCCAATTGAGCTAGATGTTCCCCGAGATCATGGTCCCCAGAGCCCTCCGTCCAACAACTCAGTCCCTCGGGGGGTTTGGATGTGTCTATAGGGCCTCCATGACCTTTCCTTGTGCAGGTTGTGTTAGTTTCCCCTGTACTATGTACTATCTCATCTCTCACCCAAGTTACCACTTACCTATTACCTATTTAGTATTCCCCCCCCCCTCCCATCCCTGGTAACCAACAAGGATTGTTACATTTTGCATGTGAATTTTTTCATGGGTTTTTACAATAGAGGTTCATACAATATTTGTCCTTTTGTGATTGACTTATTTCACTCAGCATGATGTCCTCCAGTTTCATCCATGTTATGAGATGGTTCACCGATTCATTGTTGTTCTTTCTCGTTGCATAGTACTCTATTCTGTGTATGTACCATAGTTTGTAACACAAAAAGATATTTAAAATTTTGTTAGGATTCAGTTATAGAACATTCTTTGTCAGGTGTCTTTTGGAAGAAATATTTTACCATGGTTTCAATTTATTCTACAATTAATTTATGGTATTTATTGCTTTTTAGGTTAATACTTAAAAAGGTCACACAATAAAAATTTTTAAATTAACTTAAATTTTGAGATTACCAGTACTTTTAAATACTGTAACAAGAATAAAATATAGCAATGCAGTTAAAACTATTAAAATTCAAAAATAAGAATACAAATAACCCAATTTTTAAAAGGACAAAAGATCGGAACAGACATAGAGATTTACAGATGGCCAATAAGCATACGAAAATATGCTCAACATCATGCACCATTATGGAATTACAAATTAAAATAATGATGCAATACCACTGCAAACATATTAGTTGCTGTTGTTAGGTGCAATTTAGTCAGCCCCAACTCATAGCGATCCTACAGGAGAGAATAGTCCTGTCCCAAAGGGTTTCCAAGGAGTGGTGAATTTGAACTGCTGACCCTTTGGTTAGCAGCTGAGCTCTTAACAACTATGCCACCAGGACTCTCCACAACTACTAAATTGGATAAAATTCAAAACACTGACAACACCAAATGCTGGAGAGGAGAGGCTGTGAAGCAACAGGAACTCTTTTTTTTTTCCCCCATACAAAAATTTGTACATACATTATTACGTGACTCTAACTGTTCTCCCCATACTGTGACAGCACACTCCTCCTTTCCACCCCTGATTCCCCATGTCTATTCAACCACCTCCTAACCCTCTCTGCCTTCCTGTCTCACCTCTGGACACAAGCTGCCCATTTAGTCTCTTGTATCTACTTGAGCTAAGAGACACATTCCTCACGAGTATCACTTTATTTCCCACAGTCCAGTTCAATCCCTGTCTGAAAAAGTTGGTCTCAGAAATTGTTTTAGGTCTGGGCTGATAGAGAATCAAGAGGCCATGTTTTCCGGGGTGCCTTCAGTCTCAGTCAGACCATTAAGTCTGGCCTTCTTACTAGAATTTGAGTTCTGCACCCCACCTTTCTCCAGCTCCATTCAGGACTCTCTGTTGTGTTCCCTGTCTGGGTGGTTATTGGTGGTAGCTGAGCATCATCTAGTACTTCTGGTCTTAGGCTGATGAGGTCTCTGGTTTATGTGGCCCTTTCTGTCTCTTGGGCTAATACTTTCCATGTGTCTTTGGTGTTCTTCATTCTCCTTTACTCCAGGTGGTTGGGACCAATTGATGCATCTTAGATGGCCACTAGCAAGCTTTTAAGACCCCAGACACTATTCACCAAAGTAGGATGCAGAACATTTTCTTAATAAACTTTGTTATGCCAACTGACCTAGATGTCCCCTGAAAGTATGGTCCCCAGACCCCTATCCCTGCTACTCTATCCCTCAGAGTGTTTGATTGTATTCAGGAAACTTCTTAACTTTGGTTTAGCACAGTTGTGCTGACTTCCCCTGTAGTGTGTGCTGTCCACCCCTTCAACTAAGGTAATTCTTATCTACTATGTAGTTAGTAAATAACCCTCACAATCCCACCCCACCCCCCTAACCATCAAAGAATGTTTTTTTCTGTGTTTAAACATTTTCTTGAATTTTTATAATAGTGGCCTTATACAATATTTGTCCTTCTGTGACTGACTAAATTCACTCAGCATAGTGAGTTCTAACTTCGTCCGTGTTATGTTTCATGGATTCTTCATTGTTCTTTATCGTTGCATAGTATTCCATTGTGTTGCTATACCATAATTTGTTTATCCATTCATCTGTTGATGGGCACCTAGGTTGTTTCCATCTTCTTGCTATTGTGAACAGTGCTGCAATGAACATGGGTGTGCATACGTCTATTTGAGTGCCGGCTCTTACTTCTATAGGATATATTCCAAGGAGCAGGATAGCTGGATCGTATGGTACTTCTATTTCTAGCTTTTTAAGGAAGCGCCAAATCGATTTCCAAAGGGGTTGTATGTACCATTTTACATTCCCACCAACAGTGTATAAGTGTTCCAGTCTCTCCACAACCTCTCCAGCATTTATTATTTTGTGTTTTTTGGATTAATGCTAACCTTGTTGGGGTGAGATGATATCTCATTGGGGTTTTGATCTGCATTTCTCTAACGGCTAATGACCGTGAGCATTTCTTCATGTCTCTGTTAGCCACCTGAATATCTTCTTTGGAGAAGTGCCTGTTCATATCCTTTGCCCATTTTTTAATTGGATTATTTGTCTTTTTGTTGTTGAGGTTTTGCAGTATCTTGTAGATTTTATAGATTAGATGCTGATCAGATCTGTGGTAGCCAAACATTTTTTCCTCATCTGTAGGTTGTCTTTTTACTCATTTGGGGAAGTCTTTTGATGAGCGTAAGTGTTTGACTTTTAGGAGCTCCCATTTATCTACTCTCTCTTCTGGTGCTTGTGCATTGTTACTTATGGTTTGTATTGTGTTTATGCCATATATTAGGGCTGCTAGCACTGTCCCTATTTTTTCTTCCATAATCTTTATCATTTTTGATTTTATATTTAAGTTTTTGATCCATTTTGAGTTAGTTTTTGTGCATTGTGTGAGGTATGGGTTTTGTTTCAGTTTTTTACAGATGGATATCCAGTTATGCCAGCACCATTTGTTAAAGAGACTGTCTTTTCCCTAATTAACAGACGTTGGGACTTTGTCAAATATCAGCTGCTCATAGGTGGATGAATTTATGTCTGGATTCTCAGTTCTGTTTCACTGGTCTATGTATCTGTTCTTGTACAAGTACCAGGCTGTTCTGAGTACCGTGGCAGTATAATAGGTTCTAAAATCAGGTAGTGCAAAGCCTTCCACTTTGTTCTTCTTCTTGAGTAATGCTTTACTTATTTGGGGCCTCTTCCCTTTCCATATGAAGTTGGTGATTTGTATCTCCATCTCATTAAAAAATGCCAGTGGAATTTGAATTGGAATTGCTTTGTATCTGTAGATCGCTTTGGGTAGTATTGACATTTTCACACTGTTGAGTCTTCCTATCCATGAGCAAGGTATGTTTTTCCACTTATGCAGCTCTCTTTTGGTTTTTTGCAGTAGTGTCTTGTAGTTTTCATTGACTAGATCTTTTACTTCTCTAGTTAGATTGATTCCTAAGTATTGTATCTTCTTGGGGGCTATTGTAAATGTTATTGATTTAGTGATTTCCTCCTCGAGGTTCTCTTTGTTGGTGTAAAGGAATCCAACTGATTTTTGTATGTTTATCTTGTATCCTGAAACTTTGCTGAAATCTTCTATGAGTTCCAGTAGTTTTCGTGTGGATTCTTTGGGGTTTTCTGCATATAAGATCATATCATCTTCAAATAGAGATACTTTGACTTCTTTCCCTACCAATCTGGATGCACTTTATTTCTTTTTCTAGCCTAATTGCTCTGGCTAGAACCTCCAGCACAATGTTGAATAAGGATGGTGATAAAGGGCATCTGTGTCCCCTTCTCAAGGGGAATGCTTTCAAAGTCTCCCCACTTAGGATGATGTTGGCTGTTGGCTTTGTATACATGACCTTAATCGTATTGAGGAATTTCCTTTCTATTCCTATTTTGTTGAGAGTTTTTATCATGAGTGGGTGTTGGACTTTGTCAAATGCCTTTTCTTCATTGATTGATAAGATCATGTGGTTCTTGTCTTTTGTTTTATTTATGTGATGGATTACATTGATTGTTTTTCTGATGTTTAACCATCCCTGCATACCTGGTATAAATCCCACTTGATCATGGTGATTTATCTTTTTGACATGTGCTAAAATCTATTGGCTTGAATTTTGATGAGGATTTTTGCATCAGTGTTCATGGGGGATATTGATCTGTAATGTTTTTTTTTTTTTTTTTTGGTAGTGCGTTTACCTGGTTTTGGTCTTAGGGTTTCTCTGGCTTCGTAGAATAAGTTTGAGACTATTCCATTCTTTTCTATGCTCTGAAGTACCTTTAGTAGTAGGGGTGTTAACTCTTTTCTGAAAGTTTGATAGAATTTTCCATTGAAGCCATCTAAGCCAGGGCTTTTTTTTTTGTTGTTGAGAGTTTTAAAATTACCTTTTCAATCTCTTCTTTTGTTATGGGATTCTTCAGTTGTTCTACCTCTGTTTGTGTTTGTTTAGGTAGGTAGTGAGTTTCTAGAAATTTGTCCATTTCCTCTAGGTTTTCAAATTTGTTAGAGTGCAATTTTTCATAGTATTCTGTTATGATTCTTCTAATTTCAGTTGGGTCTGTTGTGATACCCCCCATCACATTTCTTATACAGGTTATCTGCTTCCTCTCCTGTTTTTCTATTGTCAGTTTGGCCAATGGTTTATCAATCTTGTTGCTCTTTTCGATGAACCAGCTTTTGGTCTTGTTAACTCTTTCAATTGTTTTTGTATTCTCTATTTCATTTAATTTTCTATAATTTTTATTATTTCCTGTCTTCTGGCACCTGAGGGCTTCTTTTGCTACTCAATTTCTACTTATTCAAGTTGTAGGGTTAATGATTTGATTATGACCCTTTCTTCTTTTTTGGATGTGTGCATTTATTGCTATAAACTTACCTCTGAGCACTGCTTTTGCTGTGTTCCAAAGGTTCTGGTAGGATGTGTTATCGTTCCAATTCAATTCTATGAATTTCTTTATGCCATCTTTAATTTCCTGTATAACCTAGTAGTTTTTGAGCAAGGTGTTATTCAGTTTCCATGTGTTCAGTTTTTTTCCTTGCTTTTTCTGTTGTTGATTTCTAGTTTTATGGCTTTATGGTCAGAAAAGATGCTTTCTAAAATTCCAATGTTTTGGATTTTGTTAAAGCTTGCTTTGTGGCTATTATGTTGTCTATTTTGGAGAATGCTCCACATGCTTTGGAAAAGAAAGTATACTTGAATGCTGTTGGGTGGAGTGTTCTTTATATATGTCTATGAGATCAAGTTGGTTGATTGTAGCATTCAGCTCTTCCGTGTCTTTGTTGAGGTTCCTTCTGGATGTTCTGTCCTTCACTGAAAGTGATGTGTTGAAATGTCCTACTACTATTGTGGAGCTGTCTCTCTCTTTTTTCTAGTGCTTTTAGAGTTTGTTTTATGTATTTTGGAGCCCTGTCATTGGGAGCATAGATACATATTATAGTTACATCCTCCTGTTGTACTGACCCTTTAATCATTATATCGTGTCCTTCCTTAACCTTTGTGGTGGATTTTACTTTAAAGTCTATTTTATCAGAGATTAATATTGCAACTCCTGCTCTTTTTTGAGTGTTGTTTGCTTGATATATGTTTTTCCATCCTTTGAGTTTTAGTTTGTTTGTGTCTTTAAGTCTCGGTTGTGTCTCTTATAAGCAGTATACAGACGGATCATGTTTTTTTATCCAATCTGCCACTGTCTGTCTCCTTATTGGTGCATTTAGTACATTTACATTCAGTATAATTACTGATAGGTATGAGTTTAGTGCTGTCACTTTGATGTCTTTTTTGGTGTGTTGTTGACAATTTCTTTGTTCCACTTAATTTTCTGTGCCGAGTTGTTTCTCTATATGTATTTTCTTTTCATCTTTTTCATTGTTGTTGATTTTGTGTTTGCTGAGTCTTTACATTTTTCTAGTTTTTTATTTTGACTTATAGGATTGTTAGTTTCCTTTATTGTTACCTTAATATTTACCCCTATTTTTCTAAGTTTATACCAGTCTTTTATTTCTTTGTATTGCTTTGAGTTCCTCTCCATATGAAAAATCTATGTCTACATTTTTTAAGTCCCTCTTTTTTGTATTAATGTTGTCATCTTTTTCATATTGACATTTGTTTCCCAATTTTCAGTGTTTTAGCTTTGATTTACTTTAGTGACTTGCCTATCTGTGTTGATATCTGGTTGCTCTGTCCTGTGTTCTAGTCTTCATTTGTTATCTGATGTCATTGATTTTCTAACCAGAGGACTCCCTGGTGTTGGTTTGGTTTCTGAAAATTCCCTAAACTTCTGTTTATTTGGAAATGTCCTAATTTCGCCATCATATCTGAGAGACATTTTTGCTGGATATGTAATTCTTGGCTGGCAGTTTTTTTCCTTCAAGGCTTTATATATGTAATCCCATTGCTTTCTTGCCTGCATTTTTTTTGCTAAGTAGTGTGAGTTTATTCTTACTGACTCTCTTTTGTAGATGACTTTTCATTTATTCCTAGCCTCTATTAAAATTCTCTCTTTATCTTTGGTTTTGGCAAGTTTGATTATAATATGTCATGGTGACTTTCTTTTGGAATCTACCTTTTGTGGGGCTTGATGAGCATCTTGGGTAGATATCTTCTTTCTTGATATTAGGGAAGTCTTCTGCCAATAAATCTTCAACAATTCTCGCTGTATTTTCTGTTGTCCCCCCCGTTCTGGTACTCCAATCACTAGTAGGTTATTCCTCTTGATAGAGTCCCACGTAATTCTTAGGGTTTCTTCATTTTTTTAAATCTGTTTACCTGATTTTTCCTCAAATAAATTGTTCTCAAGTGCTTTATCTTCAATCTCACTAATTCTGACTTCCATTGCCTCAATTCTGCTCCTATAACTTTCTATTGAGTTGTCGAATTCTGAAATTTTATTATTAATCTTCTGGATTTCTGATTGCTGTCTCTCAGTGGATTCTTGCATCCTGTTAATTTGTCATTATGCTCTTCTCAAATCTTTTTAATTTCCTCTATTGTGTGTTTTGTGTTTTGCTTAATTTCCTTCCTAATTTCTTGAAGAGTTCTGTATATTAATCTTTTGTATTCTGCCTCCGGTAATTCCAAGAAATTTTCCTTCTCTGGAAAATTTCTATATTCTTCATTTTGGGAGCTTGCTGAAGCCATCATAGATTGCCTCTTTATGTGATTTGATATTGATTGTTGTCTCCAAGCCATCAATAAGTTATTGTATTTATTTTATGTTTGCTTTCTGTGTCCTAGCTTCTTGTTTTGTTTCGATATACCCAAATAGGCAGCTCGTATCAGCTAGTTTGATTATTGGCAACTTTGAAAGCTCTAATGTCCCGTAACTAGGTGGTTAGATCTGTTACTATGTATGAATCTCAGGAGTCTGCCCACTCTTCCTGTATGGATTCAGCTCAGGTGCCCAGGCAGATAGCCACCAAGTTGTGGTGTAGGCTCTCACTTACAGTCCTAGACAAGCATGGGTGATTGGTGTAGACACAGGCATCTGGCTGCAGCAGGGGGACATGCTGTGAGCAAGGCAGGTGGCTGACAGCCACCCACGAGGGTCTAGGAGGAAAGCATGTTCCTGTTCCCTAGAACATGTAGGTGGGTGGGTTTTGCAGCCAGACTATGAGCACCTAATGCTGTTGGCTGTAACGACTCAGGGTCACCTCTTATTCATGGGCCTCTATCACAGGTGGCGTGGGTGGAGCCACCAGTCCTCAGGCCCCTGATGTAGGTAAGTGAAGACCCTACTTAATGGGCAGAACAGTGTCAAATGTCAAGAACCTGTCACTTCGCAGCTGAAACGGTTGAAGTTAGAGTTCCAGTATATACACTGTTGTACTGCGGTAATGAGGGCCTATACTGTTCAGATGGCCCCACACAAGTCTATGGAGAGGGAAAGGCACTCAAAGTCCATGGATCCCTTATGCCTGTGCCTAGGCAAAGGAGCTGTGCCTACCCTGGGTTCCTGGCTTAGGGGAGCTGGCAGTTTATTTTTACCCCTGTTTGTTAATTTGTTCGCTCTCCAAGGCAGGGAGAATGGCTCTGGGCATGTGATGGATCCTCCTTTTGGCCCAGGGCACTTGGCAATTGCTGAAGCTGGTCTGGGACCCAGTGCAGAGCAGGGAGTGGGGAGGTAAATGAAAGAAAGGATTTTCCCTGAAGGGGGTGTTTTTGATCTGCGTGGTAAGCCTTATGCAAGTACTTATCCTTAGCAGTGAGGCCTGCTTCTCAGTGTTTCTGGGTGGCCATGTAGACTCTCTGGCACTGGCTTTCTCCCAATGCGGAAAACGCACCTCCTGAGCACTGCCGTTTGCCTGCCTCACCACTCACCCCTGAGCTTATCAGGCCTGAAAGGCTCAGGCTCTCACTGGGCCAGGTCTGGAAACTCCTTGCTGCTTCTGAAAGATCTCTCCCTTCCCCTGCCACTCAGTCTGGTTCCTCAACTCTGCCTTTTATGTTCAGGGCACTGAGATTGCCATATATAATTGAATCACTTTTTTTTGTCAGGTCTTTGTTGTAAGAGGGTCCATCAGAAGCATCTGATTACTCCGCCGTCTTGGCTGCACGTCTCACAACAAGACCTCTTATTCATTGCTGGTGGGAATGCAAAGTGAAACAGTCACTTTGGAAGAGAGTATGACAGTTTCTTACGAGGCTAAATATAAGCTTATTATATGATTCAGCAATCAAGTTCTTGGGTATTTACCCAAATGAGTTGAAAGCTTAATGTCCACACAAAAAAAGTGCTCATGGATGTTTATAACAGCTTTATTCATAATTTCCCCAAAATGGAAGCAACTGATATATTATTCAATAGGTAAATGGATAAACAAATTGGTTTTCATCCATACAATGAAATATTTTTCAGTGATAAAAAGAAATGAGTTATCAAGCAGCAAAAAGACACAAAGTGACCTTAAATGCATATTGCTAAGTGAAAGAAGCCAGACTGAAAAAGCTGTATACTGTCAGTCTTAGTTACTCAGAGTTGCTATAACAGATATACAAAAAGTGAATGGCTTTAACAAACAGAAATTTATTCTCTCACAGTTTAGGTGGCTAAAAGTTTGAATTCAGGGTCAGCTTGAGGGGAAGGCTTTCTCTCTCTGTCAGCTCTGGAGGAAAGTACTTGTCATCAATCTTCCCCTGGTCTATCAGTTTCTCAGCTCAGGGACCCTGGGTCCAAAGGACATACTCTGGTCCTGGCAGTACTTTCTTGGTACTCTGATATCCTTCTGTTTCTCTGCTCAGTTCTCTCTTTTATATCTCAAAAGAGATTGACTCAAGATACAACTTAATCTTGTAGATTGAGTCCTGCCTCATTAACATAACTTCCTCTAATCCTGCCTCATTAACATCATAGAGGTAGAATTTATGACACATAGGAAAATCATATTAGATGACAAAATGGTGAATGACCACACTATACTGGGAATCATGGCCCAGCTAAATTTAAGCACATTTTAGTGGGACACAATTCAATCTATAACATTGTCTAATTACAACTATATGACATCCTGGAAAAGAAAAAACAGGAGAAACAGAAAAGATTAGTGATTGCCAGAAACTCACGGGGAAGGAGAGAAAGGATGAATAAGTGAAGCACTGGGCATTTTAAAGTCAGTGAAACTATTCTGAATGATACTGTAATGGCAGATACATGATATTATGCATTTGTCAAAACCCATAGAAATGGACAGAACAAAAAGTGAGCCCTAGTTTAAACTATAGTCTTTAGCTAATAATATTGTATTGACATTGGTTCGTCAATTATAACAAATGCAACACACAAATGAAAGATGTTAATAGTATGAGAAATTGCCATCAGGGAAGAGAGTAGGTATATGAAAACTCTACTTCCTGTAAACCTAAAGCTGCTCTAAAATGATAGTGTTAGAGTAATTAGAAAAAGAAAAAAAAAGACCAAAATTGTTGTCAGAAGAGACCCTGAAACTTGCTTTTAAAAGTTGAGTAGCTAAAATGAACAGAAGAAATAATGAAGTACAAGAGCTGAACAGAAGATTTCAAAGGGCAGCTTGAGAAGACGAAGTGAAGTATTAAAATGACACTTGCAAAGACCTAGAATTAGAAAATCAAAAGGGAATAACACCTTCAGCATTTCTCAAGCTGAAAGAACTGAAGAAAAATTTCAAGCCTCAAGTTGCCTTACTGAAGGATTTTATGGGCATAATACTGAAAGACGCAGGAAGCATCAAAAAGAATTGGTCGATGTTCAGTCATTTCAGAAAGTGACATATGATCAAGAACCGATAGTACTAAAGGAAGAAGTCCAAGCTGTATTGATGACATTGGCGAAAAACAAGGCTCCAGGAATTGATGAAATACCAATTGAGCTGTTTCAACAAAAGGATGCAGCACTGGAGGTGGTCAGTTGTCTATGCCAAGAAATTTGGAAGACAGCTACCTGGCCAACCGACTGGAAGAGTTCTATATTTATGCCTATTCCAAAGAAAAGTGATCCAACCAAATGTGGAAATTATTGAACAATATCATTAATATCAAGTATAAGTAAAATTTTGCTGAAGATCACTCAAAAGCAGTTGCAGCAGTACATCAACAAGGAACTGCCAGAAATTTACGCTGAATTCAGAAGAGGATGTGTAACCAGGGATATCATTGTTGATGTCAGATGTATGCTGCATGAAAAGAGAGAATACTAGAAAGATGTTTACCTGTGTTTTATTGACTGTGCAAAGGCATTTGACTGTGTGGATTATAACAAATTATGGATAACATTGTAAAGAATGGGAATTCCAGAGCCCTTAATTGTGCTCATGAGGCACCTGCACATAGATCAAGAGGCATTCGTTTGAACAGAACAAGGGGATACTACATGGTTTAAAGTCAGGAAATGTGTGCATCGGAGATGTATCCTCTCACCATACTTATTCAATCTGTATGCTGAGCGAATAATCTGGGAAGCTGGGCTATATGAAGAAGAAAGCAGCATTAGGATTGGAGGAAAACTTATTAGCAACCTGCGATATGCAGATGACACAACCTTGCTTGCCGAAAGGGAAGCGGAATTGAAGTACTTACTGATGAAGTTCAAAAGCTTCAGTATGGATTATACTTCAACATAAAGAAAAAATATTCGCAACTAGACCAATAAGCAACATCATGATAAACGGAGAAAAGATCAAAGTTGTCAAGGATTTCATTTTACTTGGATCCACAATCAACACCCATGGAAGCTGCAGGCAAGAAATCAAACAATGCATTGCATTGGGCAAATCTACTACAAAAGATCTCTTTAAAGGGATTAAAAAAACCCCAAAGATGTCACCTTGAAGACTAATGTATGTCTGACCCAAGCCATGATGTTTTCAATCTCCTCATATGCATTCGAAAGCTGGGCAAGGATAAAGACGACTGAAGAAGAATTGACGTTTTTGAATTATGGTGTTAGTGAAGAATATTGAACATACCATGGGCTGCCAAAAGAATGAATAAATCTGTCTTGGAAGAAGTACAACTAGAATACTCCTTACAAGCAAGGATGGTGAGACTTTGCCTCACATACGTTGGACATGTTATCAGGAGGGATCAGTCCCTGGAGAAGAACACTATGCTTGGTAAGTTAAAGTAGAGGGTCAGCAAAGAAGAGGAAGACCCTCAAGGAGATAGATTGACACAGTGGCTGCAACAATGGGCTCAAGCAAAACAATGATCATGGAGATGGCACAGGACTGGGCTGTGTTTTGTTCTGCTGTATATAGCTTCGCTAGTGAGTCAGAAGCAACTTGATGGCACCTAACAACAACAAAATAATGTAATGTAACAACATTACATTATTTATTTTTTTTGGAAATTCAAATTATCACGGTGTAGCCAAAAGCACAGACGTATATAAAAAAAAGATAATAAAAAAAATTCCCACTCTTCTTTGTTGCAATTCAACCACTGTGGTTTAAATAAACCCCTCTTTTAAGGGAGGAAAACAAAAACACACCTAGACTCTTATTCTTTATAAACTTCTTTCTCTTTATCTTAGTATCCAAACACATACCTATGTCTTAGGCTGCAAACACCACAACCATCACGCTTTCTTTGCCTACAGTAAAGAGACAGTTTTTGACTGAAATACTGCTATTTATTAAAGTGCCATCTAAGATCATTTTTACACCAGTAAATAAAATATTCCTCCTTGACCAGTCACTGAAATTAAGGCCACAGCATCAATTTTGAAATTTTTATTACTTGTTTTTCCTAATGGACCATTTTTATTACAAATATTTTGAAAGCATATTAAAGTAGCACTATGTGGAAGATTCATGAGTCAGTGGAGGATGGGTGCAGCCTCTGAGGAGTACGAGAAGATTACAATCTGCAGAGTGTAAAGACAATGCAGTCAGTTACGTTCATACCAATTCTCATTACAATCTTTGTCACTGCAATGGATTCACGGTGTATCATTTTCCATCCTTGTTATATTCTTTGTCAGAAAAATGAGACATCGTTCATGCCATCTGCCTTTATTCCTCCCACCCTTTCCCAACATTTTATTGTCTTTTTCACAGACTGCTTTAGAGGTATAAATGGCATAGCTCATATAGAGTCCATGGAAGAGTTTTGATAAGTATCAGAATATAGTCCCAAATCCTTAATCCACAGGCCATATAATGGAATTGTAAAACAAAATAAGATAAATGTAGACAAATATACTGCTCTGAAATAAAAGTACATACAGATACATCCTTTGTGTAAATGATATAAATAAGCCAAATTTCTATAAGACACTGTTGTATCTTAGAAAGGAAATATTACAAATACGACTAACAAATCATTTGGCTCCTGTGTTTTTTCCATACCCTTTTCCAAAGGGTCACATATAAAAATGGCTAGTAAAGAAATATGTATGAGGGTAAAAACTTAAAAGTAAGGATTCTGAGCAATTACCTGTGAAACCTTAATGCACTAAGAAAGTATTCTGTTATTGAAACAATCTTTTCTCTGAATGATTTAAAAATTTTTTCAGCAAAAAAGATCCAAGTAAAATTCAGAACATTGCTACATTAAATAATTATTTTCTTAATATTCTTCTATGCTTTCTTTTTGAAATCTTATTCCCCAAGTGCAAGGACAGTTTTATTGTATGCCTGTTGTCCTGACATAGTTAATGACTATTAAGATGATCAATTATATACAGTCACTCTACTTTATAGGCCCTTATGAGCCATCCCCCAAAAAACAATAAAATTCTTGAGAGTCGGGGGGCAAGATGGCGCTCTAGGCAGAAGCACGACGCCGTCCATCCACAGCAAAGATCCGAAAAACTAAGCCTAACAGAGAATCAACAATCCTGAAACCCTAGAACACCAAATGAAGGGATAAAGAACTCAGCCAAACACCAAACGGAGTGAGAATACTAAAAGAGAACGGAGAACGAGGAGAGACTCATGCAGAGATTCCTTACCAGCTAACGCAGCGCAGATCCACCATCTTGGATTCCTATCGGAGACCAGCGAATGGGAGAGCAGCCTTGCAGAGCATCCGGTGGGAGACAGAATGACCGGTAAACTGCGGTGCGCGCTTTCCCACCTCCAACCCCTCTCCGCCTCGGCTGGGGCTCCCCTGCTTTCCGTGGCCAGGGTGCTTGGATTCCGCGTGCCTGGGCTGGTGGCTTTCTGAGAGCCATTTGCTGGCCGCTGGCGAAACTTTTTCTGCCGCCTCCCCCTCCTTTTGCCTGGGTGCCTGGTTCCGAGTGCCGTCTCTGCTCTCTCCTGCGGGGCTGTAGGGCTGCGTTCGGGCGTGTGGCTGTTTCCAGGTCTGGGCTCCCACGCTGGTAGGATCCCGGGGCCTTTGTTCATTCACCCCTCTGCTTTCCGTGGTCAGGGTCCCTGGGCTGGTGGGCGCCGGTGCTTGGATTCCGCATGCCCGGGCTGGCGGCTTTCAGGGAGCCGTTTGCTGGCAGCTGGGGAACCTTTTTCTGCCGCCTCCCCCTCCTTTTGCCTGGGTGCCTAGTTCCGGGTGTCATCTTTGCTCTCTCTTGCAGGGCTGTCGGGCTGCGTTCGGGCGTGTGGCTGCTTCCAGATCTGGGCTGCCGCGCTGGTGAGATCCCGGGGCCTTTGTTCGTTCGCCCCTCTGCTTCCCATGGCCACGGTCTCTTAACCCCAAGACTGCTGGCTTCTTGGAATTCGCACCCCTGAGTGGGGGCTCTCTGGGTCCCATTTGTTGGCACTGACTGCTGGTATTGCTTTTTTTTTTTTTAATTTTATTTTTCTTCTTTTTTTGATTAGTTTTGTCATCTTTTCCCTCTTTTTCCCTTTTGTCTTTCTTCACTGCTTAATTTCTCATCTCTCTATCTCTTCCTTCTCTTTCTGATCCCTGAATACCAGGCGATGTATGCCTCTGTACCTTCTGGCCAGGCTGTGCTGTGAAAACTGAGACCGACTCCCCCAGACCTCATAGCTGCATCGGTGGGATCCCTGGGAACTTTGCAGTTTTTAACTTTTCTGATTTTTATTTGTTCATTCTTTCCTTTTCTTTCTCTTCCCCCTTCTGGTTTCCTCCATCCCATAGTCTCTCATCTGTCCATTCCAACAACAAGCTCCCCTAGCATTCTTTTATGTTTGTATTCTTTTCGCTCCTGCTCCTCTCTCCTCTCTCCCATATCCAGCTTAGCTTCACACATAACCATCTCCCAGATGCATCCTGCCTACCTGCACCGTGCACTTGACATCACACCACCAAGCCGTGCAGGCATGCCCTATTGGAACCTGCCCAGCACTGACTACCGACCGTCCTGGTGGCTGCGGTGAGTGCCACAAACAACCCGTCCCAGTGGCTCCTCCTCAGCTAGATCTGCCCAGCTGTACCACAAGGACGAAAGAAAAAAAAAAAATCTACAATCAATAAATGAGAGAAATATCTACGGAATGCCCCGAAAACAGCAAACAATATCAAAACATTTACAAAAACAAGACAAGATGGCTCCAATAGGCGTCCAAATTAAAACAACAGATAACTCTCCTGTGGACGAAAATGCACTAGAAGTACCTGATACGGAACTCAAATCACTAATACTCGGAATGTTCCAAGAACTGAGGCAAAAAGCTGACAAACATGAGGAAAAAATAGACAAATTTATGAAAAATACAGACAAAAACTTGGAAGAATTCAGGAAGATAATGCAGGAACAAAATGACAAAATAAATTCACAACTCAAAATTATACAAAAACAACAATTAGAAATCCAAAAGATAAACAACAAGATTTCAGAAATGGACGGTGTCATAGAAGGGCTGAGAAGTAGATTTGAAACCATGGAAGACAGGATCAGTGGAACTGAAGACAAACACTTGGATACAACTCTGTTTCAGGAAAACTCAGAAAAAAGAACAAAAAAAATGAAGAGACCCTGAGAGTTATGTGGGACACAATTAAAAGCAAAAACTTACGAGTGATTGGCATACCAGAACAGGGGGAGAAAACAGAAAACACAGAGAGGATCATTGACGAACTGCTGACAGAAAACTTTCCCAATATCATGAAAAATGAAAAGCTGGCCATCCAAGAAGCTCAACGAACCCCATATAGAAGAGACCCCAAAAGAAAATCACCAAGACATATCATATTCACACTCACTAAAACTAAAGACAAACAAAGAATCCTGAGAGCAGCTCGTGAAAAACAAGAAGTCACATACAGAGGAGAAACAATAAGACTAAGCTCAGATTATTCGGCAGAAACCATGCAGGCAAGAAGGAAGTGGGATGACATATATAAAATACTGAAAGAAAAAAATTGTCCACCAAGAAATATATATCCTGAAAAACTCTCGTTCAAATTTGATGGTGAAATTAGGTCATTTCCAGATAAACAGAAACTAAGGGAATATGCAAAAGTCAAAGCAAACTTACAAGAATTATTAAAGGGAGTTCTTCGATCTGAGGACAAACAGCTTCAGTCCTCAGACAGGACCTAGGACCTAGGACCTAGGTTCGTACGAACCAGATACCATTCTAGGAAATGAACTATTGAGGACTATGCAAAACCAAAAGAAATACAACAGGGAATCAGAGAAATCAATCAAAGGATGACAACAACATCAAAACAATGAAAGAGGGAAAAAACGGCATAGGTATACAACCTTCTAAAGGACAGGAAGGCAAGGCAATACCAAGTAAGGGTAGACTGCTTCAAAATTATAAAGATAAGGGTAAAATTCATGGTAAACACAAAAAAAGTTAACAAACCAACTCATAAAAATAAAGACGAAAAACATAAAGTCTCAACAAAAACAAAACCTACAAAAACAAAAGAAATGAACACAAAATCCACAAACAAAAGTAACTCAGCACAAGAGAGTAAGAAGAACAAAGAAAACTTCAGCATCACAAAAAAAAGCATTACAAAATGACAGCAACAAACTTCCATCTATCAGTAATTACACTGATCATAAATGGACTCAATGCACCCATAAAGAGACGGAGAGTGACAGAATGGATAAGAAAACAGGATCCAGCAATTTGCTGTCTACAAGAGGCACACCTTAGAAACAAAGATGTGAATTTATTAAAAATCAAAGGTTGGAAAAAAATATATCAAGCTAACAACTATCAAAAAAGAGCAGAAGTGGTAATTCTAATCTCAGATAAAATAGACATTAAAAAAAAATCTACCGTAAAAGACAAAGAAGGACACTATATAATGATTAAGGGGATGATCCATCATGAAGACATAACCATAATAAATATCTATGCACCCAAAGACAGAGCTCCAAAATACATAAAAAAAACTCTAACAGCACTGAAAAGAGAAATTGACAGTTTCACAATAATAGTAGGAGACTTCAACACACCACTTTCAGTAAAGGACAGAGCAACTAAAAAGAAACTCAGCAAAGATACAGAAGACGTAAAGGACACAATCAGCAAACTGGACCTCATAGACATATATAGAACAATCCATCCAACCGCTGCAAAGTACACATTCTTTTCCAATGCACATGGAACGTTCTCCAGAATAGACCACATCTTAGGCCACAGAGCAATCCTCAACAAGATCCAAACCGTTGAGATAATACAAAGTATCTTCTCTGACCACAATGCCATCAAGGTAGAAATTAACAACAGAAAGAGCAAGAAAAAAAAAATCAATTACATGGAAACTGAATAATACCATGCTTACACAACACTTGGTAATAGAAGACATCAGAGATGGAATCAAAAAATTCCCAGAGTCAAATGAGAATAAAAACACATCATACCAAAACCTTTGGGACACAGCAAAGGCAGTCCTCAGAGGACAATTTATAGCAAAAGATGCACATATCAAAAAAGAAGAAAGGGACAAAATGAAAACGTTAACTACAGAACTCAAACGAATAGAAAGAGAACAGCAAAAAAAAACCCACAACCACTGGAAGAAAGGAAATAGGAAAGATCAGAGCAGAAATAAATGAAATAGAGAATAGAAAAACAATAGAAAGAATCAACAAAACCAAAAGTTGGTTCTTTGAAAGAATCAACAAAATTGACAAACCACTGGCCAGACTGACAAAAGAAAAACAGCAGAGGGCACAAATAACCCAAATAAGAAATGAAATGGGGACATTACAACAGACCCAACCGAAATAAAAAGGATTATAACAGAATATTATGAAAAACTATATTCCAACAAATTTGAAAACCTAGAGGAAATGGATAAATTTATAGAAACATACGGCCTACCCAAACTACAACAAAGTGATATTGAAAATCTGAACAGACCCATAACAAGAGAAGAGATTGAAAAGGTAATAAAAAACTCCCAACCAGAAAAAGCCTTGGCCCAGATGGCTTCACTGGAGAATTCTACAAAACATTTACAGAAGAGCTTGTACCAGTTCTACTCAAGCTATTTCAGAGCATAGAAGAGGAAGCAACACTTCCAAATTCATTCTATGAAGCCACCATAACACTGATACCAAAACCAGGCAAAGACATCACAAAAAAAGAAAATTACAGACCAATATCTCTCATGAATATAGATGCAGAAATTCTGAACAAAATTCTAGCCAATAGAATTCAGTATCATATCAAAAAAATAATACAGCACGACCAAGTAGGATTCATACCAGGTATGCAAGGATGGTTTAACATTAGAAAATCCATCAATGTAATCTACCACATAAATAAAAGGAAAGAAAAAAATCACATGATCATCTCAATTGACGCAGAAAAGGCATTTGACAAAGTCCAACACCCATTCCTGATAAAAGCTCTCAATAAAATAGGTATAGAAGGGAAACTTCTCAACATAATAAAGGGCATCTATGCAAAACCAACAGCCAACATCATTCTTAATGGAGAGAGGCTGAAAACATTCCCCTTGAAAACAGGAACAAGACAAGGATGCCGTTTATCACCACTCCTATTTAACATTGTGATGGAAGTTCTAGCTAGAGCAATAAGGCAAGAGAAAGAAATAAAGGGCATCCAAATTGGTAATGAAGAAGTTAAACTCTCCCTGTTTGCAGATGATATGATACTATACATAGAAAACCCTAAAGACTCCACAAGAAATCTACTGGAACTAATAGAAAGATTCAGCAGAGTAGCAGGACACAAGATAAACATTCAAAAATCAGTTGGATTCCTATACACCAGTAAAGAGAACAATGAAAAGGAGATCAGGAAATCAATACCATTTTCAATAGTCCCTAAAAAGATAAAGTAGTTAGGAATAAATCTGACCAGGAATGTAAAAGACTTATACAAAGAAAACTACAAAACACTGCTGCATGAAACCCAAAGGGATCTACATAAATGGAAAAACATACCATGCTCATGGATAGGCAGATTCAACATTGTGAAAATGGCAATTCTACCTAAAGCAATCTACAAATACAACGCAATCCCGATCCAAATACCAACAACATTCTTCAAAGAGATGGAAAAACTAATCATTAACTTTATATGGAAAGGGAAGAAGCCCCGAAGAAGTAAAGCACTACTGAAGAAGAAGAATAAAGTTGGAGGATTCACATTAACTAACCTCAGAAACTACTGTACAGCTAGGGTAGTCAAAACAGCCTGGTACTCGTACAATGACAGATACATTGACCAATGGAACAGAATTGAGAACCCAGATGTAAATCCATCCACCTACGGTCACCTGATCTTTGACAAGGGCCCAAAGTCCATCAAATGGGGATAAGACAGTCTTTTTAACAAATGGTGCTGGCAAAACTGGATATCCATTTGTAGAAAAATGAAACAGGACCCATACCTCACACCATATACAAAAACTACTTCAAAATGGATTAAAGACCTGAATATAAAGCCTCAAACTATAAAATTCATAGAAGAAAAAATAGGACCAACACTTCAGGCCTTAATACATGGCATTAACAGGATACAAACCATAAACATCAACACAAAAAACCCAACAGATAAACTAGATAACTGGGATCTTCTAAAAATCAAACATCTATGCTCTTCAAAAGACTTCACCAAAAAAGTCAAAAGAGAAACTACAGACTGGGAAAAAATTTTTGGACAGTACAAGTCAGACAAAGGTCTAATCTCCATAATCTACAAGAAAATCCAACACCTCTACAACAAAAAGACAAATAATCCTATCAAAAAATGGGCAAAGGAAATGAACAGACACTTCACCAAGGAAGACATTCAAATGGCCAACAGACACATGAGGAAATGCTCGCGATCACTAGCCATTAGAGAAATGCAAATTAAAACTACAATGAGATACCATCTCACCCCGGCATTACCGGCACGAATCAAAAATACTGGAAATAACAAATGTTGGAGGGGCTGCGGGGAGATGGGAACTCTTATACACTGCTGGTGGGAATGCAAAATGATACAACCATTTTGGAAAATGATATGGCGTTTCCTCAGAAAGCTAGAAATAGACATACCATTCGATCCAGCAATCCCACTCCTAGGAATATATCCTAGAGAAATAAGAGTCATCACTCGAATAGACATATGCACACCTATGTTCATGGCAGCATTGTTCACAATAGCAAAACGATGGAAACAACCTAGATGTCCATCAACAGATGAATAGATACACAAACTATGGTACACACACACAATGGAGTACTATGCAACGAGAAAGAACAACAATGAATCTGTGAACCATCTCATAACATGGATGAAACTGGAGGACATTATGCTGAGTGAAATAAGTCAATCACAAAAGGACAAATATTGTATGAGACCTCTATTGTAAAAACCCATGAAAAAATTCACATGCAAAATGTAACAATCCTTGTTGGTTACCAGGGATGGGAGGGGAGGTGGGGGAAATACTAAATATCCAATAGATAGGTGGTACCTTGGGTGAGAGGTGAGATAGTACAGGGGAGACTAACACAACCTGCACAAGGAAAGGTCATGGAGGCCCTATAGACACATCCAAACTCCCCGAGGGACTGAGTTGTTGGACGGAGGGCTCTGGGGACCATGGTCTCGGGGAACATCTAGCTCAATTGGCATGACACTACTTATAAAGATAATGCTCTACATTCTACCTTGGTGAGTAGTGTCTGGGGTCTTGAAAGCCTATGAGCGGCCATCTAAGATACTCCACTGGTCTCATCCCTTCGGGAGCAAGGGAGAATGAAGAGAACAGGATTCAACGGAAAGATTAGTCCAAAGGACTAATTGTCCACAGCTACCAAGGCCTCCATCGGACTGAGTCCAGTACAGCTAGATGGTGCCCGGCTACCACCAATGACTCCTCTGACCAGGATCACAACAGAGGTTTCTGGGCAGAGCTGGAGAAGGATGTAGAGCATAATTTTAACTCCCCCCCCAAAAAAAAAAGAAAAAAAGAAGACCAGATTTACTGGCCTAAAGAATACTAGAGAAACCTCAAGAGTGTGGCCCCCAGACACCCTTTCAGCTCAGAGGTGAAGTTACCTTCGAGGTTCGATGTTAAGCCTGGGAATGGACAGCCCAGTAAAACTAAATGAGACTAACGAGGTACAGGAGTCCGGTGACAAGGGCCAGAAGGCAGAGGGGGAGTAGGAAACTGATGATAAGGAACACGAATTGAATAAGGACACTGTCGATGTATTGTGAGATTGTTGACCACTGCTATAGGGCAACATTTGTAGTAACTATTAAATGGGAGGCCGTTTTGTCCTGTAAGCCTTCATCTTGGGTGAGAATGGCAGCACAATTGGAAAAGCATAGTCAATATCACTTAAATGTGTAAGTAAAAAGTTTTGAAATGGTGTTAAAATAAAGTAAAGTAATAAAAAATAAGAACAAATGAGACTAAAGAGGTACAGTAGTCCAGTGACAAGGGCCAGAAGACAGAAGGGGACAAGGAAGTCCCCTGGTGATAGGGAACACAAGGTGGAGTAAGGATATTCTTGATGTGCTGTGAGATTGTTAACCATTGTCATAGGGCAACATGTGTAGTAACTGTTAAATGAAAAACTATTTTGTTCTGTAAGCCTTCATCTTAAGTGAGAATAACAGCACAGTTGGAAGAGTGTAGTCAATGTCACTGAACTGTGCGTGTAGAAATTTTTGAAATGGTGTATCTTTGGCTATGTGTATTTTCACAAAAAAAAAAGATTGAGAAATTAGAGGGTTGACATGTTGTGGGGTTGATAACCAATGTCATAAAACAATATGTGTACTACTGTTTCATGAGAAACTATTTGTTCTGTAAGCCTTCACCTGAAGTACAATCAAATAAAATTAAAAAAAAAAAAAACTATAAAATTCTTTACCTAGCCTAAAATCTTTCGTAGTCTCACTCATAACGTATGTCGCCTGCTTAAATTTAACAAGTGGTTTCCAAATTCTTGTAATATACTAGGCCTGGTTATTTCAGGCTCTTTTGTACTTCTGGAGAGTGGAAATCTAGCACTTCAGGTTTCTTTTTGGGTAATCCAGGCATTGTAACACTTAATAATACTAAAATTAGTTTAAAATGATAGAACAAACTTAATAAATTATTTTTAAACATTTTAACTGAATTTTTCTTGAATATTCTAACTAGAAACTCACATCTAGGGTTTTCGGGCAACATGGCGCTATAGACAGAATCACCACACTGTCCCTTTACGGCAAAGATCCAAAAAACTAAGTCAAACAGAGACACACATCGTCATAGATGGAATTGTGTCCCCCTAAAAATGTGTGTATCAATTTCTCTAGGTCATGATTCCCAGTGTTGTATGATTGTGTAATCTGATATGATTTCCTTATGTGTTGTAAACTCTATCACTATGATGAGCTTATATGTGATTTCGTTATGTGTTGTAAAGGCAATCACTATGATCTAACAAGATGGATTAGCGGCAGTTATACTGATGAGGTATATAAAATTGGATAGTGTCTTAATCCAATCTGTTTTGAGATATAAAAGAGAAAAGCAAACAGAGACACGTGGGAACCTCATACCACCAAGAAAGCAGAGCTGGGAGTAGAATGCATCCTTTGGACTTCAGGTTCCTGCACAGAAAGACTCCCAGACCAAGGGAAGATTGATGACACTGACCTTTCTCCAGAGCCAATGAAGAAAGCATTTCTCTGGAACTGATGCCCTGAATTTGCACTTGTAGCCTACTGGACTGTGAGCGAATAAGCTTCTCTTTGTTAAAGCCATCCACTTGTGGTAGTTCTATTACAGAGGCACTAGATGACTAAGACACACATCAATCCTTAAACCCTAAGCATCAAATGAAGAGATAAAGAACTCAGCCAAGCACTGAATGGAATAAGAAACTGACAGAGAACAGAGAGCAAGGAGAGATACATGCAGAGGTCCCCTATCATCTAACACAGCACCGATGGCCATCTTGAACTCCTATTGGAGATCAAACAACAAGGGATACAAGAAAGCAGCTTCACGGAGCTCCAGCATGAGATAAAACAACTGGCAACCAGCGATATATGCTTTCCCACCCCCTACACTTCTTCACCACTACTTGGCCTCCTCCACTTCCTGTGGCCACAGACTCTTGGCCAGGAAGCACCAGCTTCACCCCACAGCTCCTTGGATTCCACCCACCTGCACTGGCTGTCTCCCTGAGTACCATTTGTTGGCTGCTGGTGTTGCTTTTCTCCACTTCTTTAGAGTTCTTTACCTTTCACCACCTCCCCCTCCTTTCCCTTAAATACCTGGCTCCATGTGCCATCTTTGCTTCTTACTGAAAGGCTGCAAAACATGGCCCGACTGTGAAGGTGTTTCCTGGCCTGTGCTGCCATGCTGGTGGGACCACTCGGGCCTCTTTTTGTTTGTTTGTTTGTTCTGATTTGATTTGATTGGTTTGTTTGTTTTCTTTTTCTTTTCTCAGCTTGGGAGCCCCTTATAGCTGGGCAGTGCTGCGTGGCTTAGGATCTACGCCCTTACTCTGAGCACACATGCAGTGACATCCCTGGTGACATATTTTTTTCATTTTCTTTTTTTGTTTCTTTGTGTTCTTCTCTCTCTTTTTTCCTTTTTGTCTTTCTTCATTTCTCTGCTTCTCATTTCTCTATACTTACCTTCTCTTCCTGTCTCCTGAATACCTCGCTCTGTGGGACATCACTACCACTTCTAGCTACGCTGCATTTCATGACCTGAAAACAACTTCCCCAGTCCCCATAGCCACACTGGTGGGATCCCCAGGGGCTCTCCCCCACAATTTTTATTTATTCATTTTTTTCTTTTACCCTTTTTCTTTTTTATTCCATTTTGTTTTTCTTCATTTCTCAGTGCCTCATCTCTCCACTTTAACAGCAAGCTCTCTAAGAACTCTTTCTTGTTTGTTAGTTTGTTTGTGAATATTTTTAGCCCCTGTTCCTCTCTCTTCCCTCTCCTCTTTCCTATACCCATCTTAGCTCCAAACATCACAGTCTCCACCCTCCTTCTGCCTTACCTGCACTGTGTATTGAACATCACACCCCCAAGCAGCACAGGCACGGCCTACCAGAACCTGCACTGCACTGATTCCCAGCCCCCCCGTCAGCTCTACTATGTGCCACAAACAACCTATCCCAGCAACTCCCATTCAGCTGGAACTCCCCTGCTATAACATACATGAGCGACTGGCCTTGCCCATTGGAGAATGAGGTGAAAAGTATCATTCTTAAAGATGAGGCAACAACAAAGAATGCACAGCCTGCCTGCTCAGACCAAATAAAGCAAAAAAGCAGGACAAAACAAACAAATCTACAGGCACTAAATGAGAAAAATAACTACTGAATGCCCTGAAAACAGCAGAAAATATCAAAACATATACAAAAACAGGACAGGATAGTTCCAGTAGGCATCCAAAAAAAAAAAAAAAAAAAACCAGATGAGTTTCCAGTAGAAGAAAATGCACTAGAACTACTGATAGGGAATTCAAACATCTAATACTCAGAGGAATCCAAGAGTTGAAGCAAAAAGCAGAAAAAATGAGAAAAAAAAAATACAGGTTTATGGAAAAGGAAGACAAATTCATGGAAAAAAACAGACAAAAAATGGAAGAATTCAGGAAAATAATACAGGAACAAAATGCTAAAATAAATCCACAACTAGAAATTATACAAAAATAACAATTATAAATCCAGAAGATAAACAACAAGATTTCAGAAATGGACAGTGTCATAGAAGGGCTGAGGAGCACATTTGAAATGATGGAAGACAGGATCAGCAAAATTGAAGACAAACACTTGGATACAACTCTGAGGAAAAATCAGAAAAGAGAATGAAGACAAATGAAGAAACCCTGAGAGTTATGTGGGATACAATCAAAAGCAAAACTCTGCGAGTGATTGGAGTTCCAGAACAAGGGAGAAAACAGAAAACACAGAGAGGATCATTGAAGAACTGATGACAGAAAACTTCCCCAATATCATGAAAAATGAAAAGCTGACCATCCAACAAGATCATTTAACCCCATATAGGATAGACCCCCAAAAGAAAATCACCAAGGCATATCATAATCACACTAGCAAAAACCAAAGACAAACAAATAATCCTGACAGCAGCTCAAGAAAAACAAAAATTCATATACAGAGGAGAAGCAATAAGACTAAGCTGAGATTATTCAGCAGAAACCACACAGGCAAGAAAGCAATGGGATAAGATATACAAAACATTGAAACAAAAAAAATTGCCAGCCAAGGATAATATATCCTGCAAAACTCTCCTTCAAACATGATGGTAAAATTTGAACATTTCAAGATAAACAGAAATTAAGAGACTATGTAAAAACCAAACTTACAAGAATTATTAAAGGGAGTCCTTCAATCTGAGAACAAACAACATCAGACCACAGGCTGAATCTAGGATGCAGGATCATACTAGGCAGATAACAACCTAGGAAATGAACTCCCAAAGACTATCCAAAACCAAAAGAATTACAACAGGGAGCCAGAGAGGTTAATCTGTAAATTACTACAACATGAGAGCAAAAAAAGAGGGAATAAACAGTGTAGGTATAGAACCTTCTAATGGAGAGGAAGGCAAGACGATACCAAGTAATAATAGCCTGCGTCAAACCTAAGAAGATAAGAGTAAATTTCAAGGTAACCACAATGAAAGTTAACAAACATACTCATCAAAATAAAGAAGAAAAAAATAAAGTCTCAGTAAAAACAAAAACAAAACAAAAGAAACAAAAAAAGTCCACAAACAAAAGAATTCAGCACAGGAGGGTAAGAGGAACAAAAAAACGTCAGCACCACAAAAAAGAAAGCACTATAAAATGACACAACAAACTCACTCCTATCAGTAATTACACTGATTCTAAATGGCCTAAAATCACCCATAAAAAGACAAAGAGTGAGATAAATGGATTAAAAAAATAGGATCCATCAATTTGCTATCTACAAGATACACACCTTAGAAACAAAGACGTAAATTTATTAAAAATCAAAGGATGGAAAAAATATATCAAGCAAACAGCTACCAAAAAATAGCAGGAACAGCAATACTAATCTCAGATAAAATAGATTTTAAAACAAAATCCACCATAAAAGACAAAGAAGGACACTATATAATAATTAAGGAGATGATCCATCATGAAAACATAACCATAATAAACATCTATGCACCCAATGACAGGGCTCCAAAATACATAAACTCTAACAGCACTGAAAAGGGAAATAGACAGTTCCACAATAATAGTAGGAGACTTCAACACACCACTCTCGGAAAAGGACAGAACATCTAGAAAGAAACTCAACAAAGACACAGAAGACCTAAAGGGGACAATCAGCCAACTCGACCTCATAGACATATACAGAACACTAAAACCAACAGCTGCAAAGTGCACACTGTTTTACAGTGCACATGGAACATTCTCCAGAATAGACCACATCTTAGGCCACAGAGCAATCCTCAACAAGATCGAAAGCATTGAGAAAATACAAAGTATCTTCTCTGACCAAATGCCATCATGGTAGAAATTAACAACAGGAAGAGCAAAGAAAAAAAATCATTTACATGGAAACTGAATAACACCCTGCTTACACATCACTGGGTAATAGAAGAAATCAGAGATAGAATCAAAAAATTCCTAGAATCAAACGAGAATGAGAAACATCATACCAAAACCTTTGGGACACAGCAAAGGCAGTCCTCAGAGGACAATTTATAGCAATATACGCACACATCAAAAAAGAAGAAAGGGACAAAATGAAAACTTTGACTACAGAACTCGAACAAATAGAAAGAGAACAGCAAAAAAAAAAAAAAAAAAAGCCTGCAGTCACTGGAAGAAAAAAAATAGTAAAGATCAGAGTAGAAACAAATGAAATAGAGAATACAAAAACAATAGAAAGAATCAACAAAACCAAAAGTTGGTTCTTTGAAACGATCAACAAAATCGACAAACCACTGGCCAAACTGACATAAGAAAAACAGGGCAGTGTGCAAATAAACTAAATAAGAAACAAAATGGGGATCATTACTACTGACCCAACTGAAATAAAAAGGATCGTAACAGATTATTATGAAAAACTATACTCCAACTAATTTGAAAACCTAGAGGAAATAAATGGATAAATTTCTAGAAACACACTACAACCCAAACTAACACAAAGTGATGTTGAAAATCCAAACAGACTCATAAAAAGAGAAGAGATTGAAAAGGTAATAACAAAAACTCCCAACAAAAAATAAGCAATGGCCCAGATAGCTTCACTGGAGAACTCTACCAAACATTCAGAGACGAGCTTATAACAGTACTACTAAAACTATTTCAGAAAATACAAAAGGAAGTGACACTTCCAAACTAATTCTATGAAGCCAGGATAATCTGGATACCAAAACCAGGCGAAGACGCCAAAAAAAAAAAAAAGAAAAATACAGACCAGTATCTCTCTTGAATACAGATGCAAAAATTCTCAACAAAATTCTAGCCAATAGAATTTAGCATTGCATTAAAAGAAAAAAAAAACACAACCAAGTGGGATTCATACCAGGTATGCAAGGATGGTTCAACATTAGAAAATTAATCAGCATAATTCACCATATAAATAAATAGAAAGAAAAGAATCACACAATCACCTCAGTTGATGCAGAAAAGACATTTCACAAAGTCCAACACCCATTCCAGATAAAAAGCCTCAATAAAATAGGTATAGAAGGGAAATTTCTCAACACAATAAAGGGCATCTATGCAAAACCAATGGCTGACATCATCTTAATGGAGAGAGGCTGAAAACATTTCCCTTGAGAACAGGAGCAAGAAAAGAATGCACTTTATTTCCACTCCTATTCAACATTGTGCTGGAAGTCCTAGCTAGAGCAATAAGGCAAGAAAAAGAAATCAAGGGCATCCAAACTGGTAATGAAGAAGTTGAACTGTCTCTGTTTGCAGATGACATGATACTATACATAGAAAACCCTAAAGACTCCATGAGAAAACTACTGGAACAATAGAAAGATTCAGCAGAGTAGCAGAATGCAAGATAAAAATACAAAAATTGGTTGGATTCCTATACACCAATAAAGAGAACGATGAAAAGGAAATCAGGAAAACAATACCATTTATGATAGTCCCTAAAACATAAAATACTTAGGAGTAAATCTAACCATGGATGTAAAAGACCTGTACAAACAAAACTACAAAACACTACTGCAAGAAACCCAAAGGGATCTACATAAATGGAAAAACATACCATGCTCATGGATAGGTAGACACAACATTGTGAAAATGACAATTCTACCCAAAGGAATTTACAAACACAATGCAATCCCGATCCAAATACCAACAACATTCTTAAAGAGATGGAAACACTAATCATTAACTTTATATGGAAAGGGAAGAAGCCCCGAATAAGTAAAGCACTACTGAAGCAGAAGAATAAAGTAGAAGGACTTGCACAACCTGACCTCAGAACCTACTATACAGCTACGGTAGTCAAAACAGCCTGGTACTGGTTCAACGACAGATACATTGACCAATAGAAAAGAATTGAGAACCCAGATGTAAATCCATCCACCTATGGTCACCTGATCTTTGACAAGGGCCCAAAGTCCATCAAATGGGGAAAAAACAGTCTTTTTAACAAATGGTGCAGGCAAAAGTGGATGTCCATCTGCAAAACAATGTAACAGGACCAATACTTTCACACCATAAGCAAAAACTAATTCAAAATGGATCAAAGACCTAAATATAAAGCCAAAAACTAAAGATCATAGAAGAAAAAATAGGATCAATGCTAGAGGCCCTAATGCACGGTATTAACAGGATACAAACCATAACAAACAACATGAAAACTCCAGAAGATAAGGGAGATGACTGGGATCTTCTAAAAATTAAACACTTACGCTCATCAAAAGACTTCACCAAAGAGTAAAAAGAGAACCTACAGACTGGGAAAAAATTTTTGGCCATTACAAATCAGACAAAATTCTTATCTCTAAAATCTACAAGAAAAACCAACACCTCTACAATAAAATGACAAATAATCCAATCAAAAAATGGGCAAAGCAAGTGAACAGACACTTCACCAAAGAAGACATTCAAGCGGCCAACAGACACATGAGGAAATGCTCGCGATCACTAGCCATTAGAGAAATGCAAACTAAAACCACAATGAGATACCATCTCACCCCAGCATTACTGTCACGAATCAAAAACACTGGAAATAACAAATGTTGGAGGGGCCGCAGGGAGATCAGAACACTTATGCACTGCTGGTGGGAATGCAAAATGATACAACCATTTTGGAAAATGATATGGCGTTTCCTCAGAAAGCTAGAAATAGACATACCATTCAATCCAGCAATCCCACTCCTAGGAATATATCCTAGAGAAATAAGAGTTGTCACTCGAATAGACATATGCACACCTATGTTCATGGCAGCATTGTTCACAGTAGCAAAATGATGGAAACAACCTAGATGCCATCCACAGATGAATGGATAAACAAACTATGGTACATACACACAATGGAATATTACACAATGATAAGGAACAATGATGAATCGGCAAAGCGTTTCATAACATGAATGAATCTCAAGGGCATTATGCTGAGTGAAATAAGTCAATCACAAAAGGACAAACATTGTATGAGACCTCTATTGTGAAATCTCATGGAAAAGTTTACACACAAAAAGAAACAATCGTAGTTGGTTACGAGGGGTGGGAGGGGTGGGGGGTAACTAAATGGACAATAGATAAGTGGTAACTTTTATGAAGGGTAAGAGAGTACACAATACTGGGGAAGCAAGCACAACTTATACAAAGAAAGGTCATGGAAGCTCCATAGACACATCCAACTCCCTGAGGTACTGAATCGCTGGGTGGAGGGCTGTGGGGACTATGGTCTCAGGGAACATCTAGCTCAATAGGCATAACATTGTTTATAAAGAAAAAGTTCTACATTCTGCCTTGGTGATTAGCATCTGGGGTCTTAAAAGCCTGTGAGCAGCCATCTAAGATACTCCACTGGTCTCATACCTTCAGTAGCAAGGGAGAATGAAGAGAACAGGATATAAGGAAAAGATTAGTCCAAAAGACTAACGGACCACAGCTACCAAGGCCTCCACTAGGCTGCGTCCAGTACGGCTAGATGGTGCCTGGCTACCACCACTTAACTGCTGTGACCGGGATCAGAACAGAGTGTTCTGGACAGAGCTGGAGAAGGATGTAGAACAAAATTCTAACACACACAAAAAAGACCAGACTTAGTGGCCTTAAAGAGACTGCAGAAACCTTGAGAGTATGGCCCCCAGACACCCTTTTAGCTCAGTGGTGAAGTCACTTCCAAGTTTCACCGTTCAGCCAGGGATTGGACAGTCCCATAAAACAAAACGGGACTAATGAGACACAGCAGTGCAGGGACAAGGACTAGAAGGCAGACGGGACAGGAAAGCTGGTGATAGGGAAAACAAGGTTGAGTAAGGACAGTGTTGACATGTAGTGGGGTTGTTAACCATTGTCATAGGGCAACATGTGTACTGTTTAATGAAAAACTGTTTTGTTCTGTAAACCTTCATCTAAAGTGAGAATAGCAGCACAACTGGAAGAATGTAATCGATGTCACTGAATTGTGCATGTAGAAATTTTTGAAATGGTGTATCTTTGGCCATGCATATTTTCACCAAAAAAAAAAAAATGATCGAAAAGGGACAGTGTTGACATGTTGTGGGGTTGTTAACCAATGTTATAAAACAATATGTGTACTGACTGTTTAATGAGAAACTGTTTGTTGTGTAAATCTTGAGCTAAAGTACAATTAAAAAAAAAAAAAAAGCTTGTGAACAGCCATGTAAGATACTCCACTGGTCTCACCCCTTCGGGAGTAAGGGAGAATGAAGAAAACAAGATATAAAGAAAAGATTAATCCAAAGGACTAATGGACCACAGCTACAAAGGCCTCCACCAGACTGAGTCCAGTACACCTAGATGGTGCCTGGCTACCACCACTTACTGCTCTGACCCTGATCACAACAGAGGTTCCTGGACAGAGCTGGAGAAAAATGTAGAAGAAAATTCTAACTCACAAAAAAAGACCAGACTTTCTCACCTGACAGAGACTGGAGAAACCCTGAGAGTATGGTCCCTGGACACCCTTTTAGCTCAGTAATAAAGTCACTCCCGAGGTTCACTGTTCAGCCAAAGATTAGACAGCCCAATAAAACAAAACGAGATTAATGGGGTACAACAGTCCAGAGACAAGGACTAGAAGGCAGGAGGGGACAGGAAGGGAGGTAATAGGGCACCCAAGGTTGAGAAGGGATAGTATTCACGTGTCGTGAGGTTGTTAACCACTGTTATAAAAAGATATGTGTACTGTTTAATGAGAAACTATTTGTTCTGTAAGCCTTCATCTAATGTATAATAAAAAACAAAAAAAGAAATCCATATCTATTACATTTGCTAGATACTTTGTGGTCGTTTTTACCCTGCCACCTCCCCACTTCCATTTCTAAGTTGAGCAATGAACTAATGAGCTACAAGCTAGATATTGGTACATTTCTTATATTATTAATGTAAGTATGCTACTGTAAGGTAAAAATATTCTTTGGTCAAATAAAGTCAAGTGTTCCTTATTAGAATTATAGAATAAAATTAAAATGTTAAAGTCTAAGTGAAGCCCTGTAGTAAAGAAGCCTGTCTGACTAATCCAGTATTTCCAAAATTATTCTGCCATGGAGTATTATGTTGTAATGTATTTTTATACAAATAAAGCACACGTTCTACATTTGTTTGCCAATTGTGCCCTCCCTCCGTGAGGCATTTTTGTAAGCGCTGTTACGCCAATCTTATGTGTAAAAAAAAAAAATTGGTATAGCATCATTTACAAAAATACCTTGCAGGGGGAGGGTGCAGTTGACAAATAAACACAGAAGGTGCCCTTTATTTGCATAAAAATGCAGCAATTATATAGTAACTCCTGTTATCAGCCCACAGAAGCAGGTCTTTGAAAAATACTTTTAAAAATGCTAAGCTAACTATTAAATAGTGTTTGATCTTACATTTTTTATGAGAAATGCACATATTAATAATTTCTGTAGCTCTTTTATAGGAGCCCTGGTGGTACAGTGGTTAAGCACTCAGTTAACAACCAAAAGGTTGGAGGTTAGAACTCACCAGCCACTCCATGGGAGAAAGATGCGGCAGTCTGCTTTTGTAAAGATTTACAGCCTTGGAAATGCTATAGGTCAGTTCTACTCTGTTCTATAGGGTCACTAGGTGTCAAAATTAACTTCACGACAGTGGGGTTTTTTTTGGTTTGGTGTAGTTCTCTTAATTATCTATACCTTCTTAAAAAGAGGCAATTAGAATAAATACTGTTGGCCCTGGGATTACAGGGATAATTTTCATTTCTAAGAGATCTACAAAATGTAATTACTTTTTTAATCAGTCCCAGATTGAAGTATTATTTAAAACTAGGAGAGTTGTAGAACTACTCCAAATGGTTGAGCCAGACCTCTGTTATTATTAATAGGTAAAGACAACCTCAGAGCCCCTTTCAAGCAGTGGACTGCTATGGTTCTGGTATTGTATTATTCACCCATAAAATTGATCATCTTAACATATTTGGTTGGAGTTCTGAACACATAGCTGTCTTTCAACCTCCTTTTCACAATACCAACATCAAGAGTCATTCTGCAGCTTGCACTAAGTAAAATGAATGCAAAGACTAATACTGCAGGAAATACAAAGGTAAGGATTTGCAGGGACTAAAGAGGCCAAGTCAAGCCACAGAACAGAAAAACAGTACAGAAAACTCAACATCTCTGGCATCACCAATCACTGAAAATATGTCAACAAGTGCAAGGTCATCTTTAACTGGCAATGATATAGCTGAAATAGGTCATTTAAGTAAGGGAAGCAGTGTTGTGGCTAATATAGCCATCACCACCCATTTTCAGGTCTCGAGGGGAAAAGTGCTAAAATGTCAAAGTTCAAAGTTGATGAAATTTTACCATTTCACAATAAAGTTAAGTTTTACTGCTAATATGTCCTTTTATTCTCCTAATTTAACCAGTTGAAATTCCTATTGGAAATATTCTATCAGTAAAATGTTTAAGATGGAAAGTTTGTTTAGTGGAAAATTTATAATCTATCAAAAATATGGACTGCAGACATTTCTCCAAATAGAATTTTTTTCCCTGGAATAAAATCAGTGCTACAGTCATTATTTTTTCTTTTAATAAACAAGATGAGAGGTGGGAGAAGTAAGTACATTGGAAACAGAAAAGACATGACTTGTGGACTGAGTGATAACATTTTTGAAAAGGGAAAAAAGCCAGAAAACTGGAATGTACTTTTAAGCTGGCAGTCTAGAAATAGCCCCACGTGTCCTCTGTAGTTATTTGTCAAGCACCTACACATCATGCTAGGAAAATTGGTAACAGTAATTTTTGCTTATTGTGTGCTTGATTAGTGGACTACCAAAAGAACGAACAAACCAGTCTTAGAAGAAATACAAACAAAACGTATTTTAGAAGTGAGAATGGTGATACTTCAACTCACTTACTTTGGACAACGTCATCAAGAAAGAGTGATTGTTAAAAAAGGACATCACGTCTGACAGAAAAGAGAAAATCAGGGAAACGCATCTACAATAGCTACAACAATGAACTCAAACATACCAACGATTATGAAGATGATGCAGAACTGGGCAACGTTTCATTCTGTTATCTATAAGGTCACCATGAGTCAGAACCTACATAACAGCAGCTAACAACAGTAAGCTTAGATGTTGCTAGTGAGTGGAGAAAAGCTTAACATCTTTTAACATATCTTTTTGCATAGAAGTATTTATGTGATTACGTTTTGAAAAGATATTGAGACTCTGGATCCTATTCTTTGAAGTTCAAGAATTGTCTAATGGACTTCAGAGATCCAAGATCCTGATAGCTGAGGACAACCAGAGAAGAGTCTGGTTGAAAAGAGAAAATGAAGAGGTCGGGGGACGGAAATCAGCTATATGCATGAATATAAAGAGCTGGAGCACTTGAGAGAGATGGTGTTAGATAATTTGCTTTAAAATACCTTGACATGTAATTAAGCTGTGTCAGGAGGAATCAGGACATTAGAACGAATGGAAGAAAAAATAGGTGGCCTACCAGTGAAGCATAAATATATATATATATAGAGAGAGATTTATATAAAAGAAATGGCTCCTGAGGTTGTACAGGCTAGAAAGTACCAAGTTCATGGGTCAGGCTAAAGGCTTCTCCTGACTCACCTAGCTGAAGGTGCTGGCAAATCTAAGATCAGAAGGGCAAATGGTAGGCCTCTGGCTCACAGGCTGAGGAGGCCAATGAATTTCGAGATAGGCAGGTAAGACGGCAGGTAAGCCACTAGTTCAAGCCCCAAGAACCAGAGGTCAGATGAACAGGAGCCAGCTGCAGGATCAAGAGCAAGCAAAAGCCCAAGAGCTTTGCCAGAAAGTCCACCTATATTGGATTTAGACCACACCCCTAAGGAAATTCCCTTTCAACTGATGGGCTGCTCACAACAGATCTCATCGTGGAGGTGATCACATTATACCAGATCTCATTATGGAGGTGATTACATTATTGAAAAGCTGTCAAAGTACATCATAATTGTCAAACCACTGAGGATCATGGACAAGCCAAGTTGAGACACAACTTTGACCATTACAATTAGTATATCTTTTCATATTTCTTGATTTTACACTTTCCTAATTAGTTTTCCTGCCACTTGTCTGTCAGTTTGTCCTACTGTGGTGGCTTGTGCGTTGCTGTGATGCTAAAAGCTATGCCACTGACAACTATACACGTGGACCTCTCCAGATGGAATACACAGGAATAAAACTGACTACATCTGTAGAAAAAGACAATGGAGAAGCTCAACATCATCATTCAGAGCAAGACTAGGGACCAACTGTGGAACAGACCATTAACTGCTCATATGCAAGTTCAGGTAGAAGCTTAAGAAAATAAGAACAAGTCCACGAGAGCCAAAGTGTGACCTTGAGTATATCTCATCTGAATTTAGAGACCATTTCAAAAATACATTTGACACATTGACTGCTAATGACCAAAGACCAGAAGAGTTGTGAAATGACATCAAGGACATCATACATGAAGAAAGCAAAAGGTCATTAAAAAGACAGAAAAGAAAGAAAAGACCAAAATGGATGTCAGAAGAGACTCTGAAACTTGCTTTTGAATGTAGAGTAGCTAAAGTGAATGGAAGAAATGATGAAGTAAAAGAGCTGAATAGAAGGTTTCAAAGAGCACCGGAGAAGATAAAGTAAAGTATTATAATGAAGTGTGCAAAGACCTAGAGTTAGAAAACCAAAAGGGAAGAATATGCTTGGCATTTCTCAAGCTGAAGGAACTGAAGAGAAAATTCAAGCCTCAAGTTGCAATATTGAATGACTCTATGGGCAAAATATGGAATGACACAGGAAGCATCAAAAGAAGATGGAAGGAATACAGCGTCATTGTACCAAAAAGAATTGGTGGACATTCAGTCATTTCAGGAGGTAACATATGACCAAGAACTGATGGTACTGAAGGAAGAAATCCAAGCTGCACTGAAGGCACTGGCAAAAAAAATAATGCTGTAGGAATTGACGGAATACCCACTGAGATGTTTCAACAAACGGATGCAGTGCTGGAGATACTTGTCTATGCCAAGAAATTTGGCAGACAGCTACCTGGTCAACCAACTGGAAGAGATCCATAATCGTGCCAATTCTAAAGAAATGTGATCCAACAGAATGCAGAAATTATTGAACAATGTCATTAATATCATCAAAAAAAAAAATGAAACTGTTGTCGTCAAGACAATTCTGACTCATAGCGACCCTATAAGACAGAGTAGAACTTCTCCATAGGGTTTCCAAGGAGCTGATGGTGGGTTCAAACTGCCAACCTTTTGGTTTGCAGGCCAGCTCTTAACCACTGTACCACACACAAAAAAATTTTTACATACACAGTAAAATTTTGCTGAAGATAATTCAAAAGCAGTTGCAGCAGTACATCAACAGGGAACTGCCAGAAATTCAAGACAGATTCAGAAGAGGATGAGGAATGAGGGATATCTTTGCTAATGTCGGATGGATCTTGGCTGAAAGCAGAGAATACCAGAAAGATATTCACCTGTGTTTTATCGACTATGGAAAGCTATTCGACTGTGTGGATCATAACAAATTATGGATAAAATTTCAAAGAGTGAGAATTCCAGAACACTTAATTGTGATCATGAGGAATCTGTACGTAGACCAAGGAAAGTTTTTTGAACAGAACAGGGGGATACTGCCTGGTTTAAAATCTGGAAAGATGTGCAATAAGCAACATCATGATAAACGGAGGAAATACTGAAGTTGTCAAGGATTTCATTTTACTTGAGTCCAAATCAATGCCCATGGAAGCAGCAGTCAAAACATCAATCAACATACTGCATTGGGCAAATCTGCTGCAAAAGACCTGTTTAATATTTAAGATGTGACCTTGAGGACTAAGGTACTCCTGACCCAAGCCATGGTGTTTTCAATCACCTCATATGCATGTGAAAACTGGACAACAAACAAGGAAGACCAAAGAAGAATTGATTCTTTTGAATTATGGTGCTGGCAAAGAATATTGAACATACCATGGACTGCCATGTACTTCTTTGAAGAAGTACAGCCAGAATGCTCCTTAGAAGTGAGAACGGTGAGAGATTGTCTCACATACTTTGGACATGTTATTAGGAGGGACCAGTCCCTAGAGAAGGACAACATGCTGGGTAAAGCAGAGGGTCAACAAAAACAGGAAGATCTTCAATGAGATGGATTGACACAGTGTCTGCACCTATGGGCTCAAGCATAGCAAGGATTGTGAGAATGACATAAAGCCAGGCAGTACTTCATTCTGTTGTACATATGTTCACTATGAGTTGGAACCAACTCAGCGTCACCTAACAACAACAGTCAGTTTTCATTTTCACTCCCTAAAAACAAATATTTTCTTCCACTTAATTTATAATTTGTCCTTGTAACCTTTGCCTTCCCCATATTATTTCCTTTCATTATTAATACTATCTTGCTGGAAAATATCCACTTTTAAGTTGCATATTTAACCTACTGACTATTTTAATCTTATTACTTCATTTCATCCATTTACCATTTCTCGCCATTACTATGAAATGCAAACATATGCCTGATCATTAAAAAAAATATTCAATATGAGAAAAAAAGTAAAGATTTTTAAATCCAGTAGTGTGACTCAAACCCATATTCTAGTACGTTGATAATATTTGAAGACCAAAAACAAAGTACATTTTCCCAATGGAAGTGAGTATGATGATAAATGTTCACTTGTCTGTGCCACTGTAGCTATTTGGGACACTCAGGGTTAATGTTGTGATTGCTTTGTATACTGCCAATCTCCTTTACAAATAGCTTTTATTTTAAAATTACTTATGTACATACTCAAAGATTTTCAAACATGATTTTAAATGAATAAAAACTAGGAAAGGGAAAAAATGTCATACATTTTTATTAATTTTAAAATTGTAATGAAGTGAAGAACAGTACTAGTTCATATGCACGATAAGTGAATCAGCTTTTCCTACTTAGAGTTTCTGTGGTTTATAAAATTTTCAAGTAATGTTTAATGTTTTAAAACATTTGCAAATTTAAACAAAATTATACCACTGAAGTTATTAAAAGGGATACTTATTAGCTATTATATAAAATTTGGAAGCAAAAAAGAGGTTCATCTTTGAAAAACAGAAAATGAAAAATGGAACATAACATTGCTTTTGCCTATATAGTGTATCTAAGAAAAAAAATTGATAATGCCAAAGAATCTCTTCAAGTCATTAATATAATAAGATACATATTTTTCTCTTTAAAACTGGTATATGTATAAAATTACTCTTTAATCTAAATAAAGCAATTGAAAGAACACCAAGATATTTAGAACCATCATATAAGTTCATCACATATCTGCCTTGAAGCTGTTTAAGGTTTTCAAACCACAAACTTAATCTATAATTTTTTTTCTTTTTTCCCCAAAGCACAGCTATCTTGGGCTGTAAAACTGGGATAAGAATGAATGTTTTCAAAGCCAATTTAGGCAGAGAAAACACAGAATTTATTTTTAGCATTTTTTTTTTTTTCTGAGCCTAATTAAAGTTAAAATAAGAAGCTTCTAGGGCATTAATGGCTTAAGTCTTACACTTTCTGTATACATAGGTATAGACTTAAGCCATATAAAATATATATACTTTTTATATTGTCAAAGGTCTTGTTTAAACTCAAATTTGCAAATCATGTTTGAAATTTAGGTACTTTACTTGGGTAAATAGGGAACGTATTTTTGGTCAGAGAGTCACACCTGCCTAAAATTTATAGTGCCACATAACAGCCTTCAGAGCTCTCTTTTCCTTAGCCACAGCCACAGGTGATGTTCAAAGGAGGAGGAGCTCTATCAGCCTGAGTCCAGAGGGAGGATGATATTTGTGTGGAAGCAGAATGCTCAGCTGTCCCACCATGGTCAGGGAGCTCTTGTTGTTGTTGTTGTCAGGTGCCATCAAGTCAGTTCCGAGACCCTGTGTACAACAGAACGAAATACTGCCCGGTCCTGCGCCATCCTCACAATCATTGCCATGCTTGAGTCCATTGTTGCAGCCACTGTGTAAATCCATCTTGTTGAGGGTGTTCCTCTTTTTCGATGACCCTCTACCTTACCAAGCATGATGGCCTTCTCCAGGGACTGATCCCTCCTGATAACATGTCCAAAGTATGTGAGACGTAGTCTTGCCATACTTGCTTGTAAGGAGCATTCTGGCTATACTTCTTCAGGGAGCATTAACAAGAAATAACCTTTGGGTTAAGCTACTGAGATTTTGGGATTGTTTGCTACTGCAGCATAACCTAGAAGCAAGTGATTGCCTAGAGATTTTCTTGACTGATACAAGAAACTAATGTTTTGCAAATCATTTTGCATAGGTATAACTAAAACCGTTTGCCCTTGAATCGGTTCCAATTCACAGCAAACCCCTGTGTATCAGAGTAGAACTCAGCTCCACAGAGTTTTCAATGGCTGATTTTTCAGAAGTACATCACCAGGCCTCTCCTTCGAGGAGCCTCAGGGTGGATTTGAACCACCAACTTTTCAGTTAGTAGCTGAGTACATTAACCGTTGACACCACCCAGGAACTCCAAAAGAAAAAACTTAGATTTTGAAATATTTACGTCTCTGTATATGCACCTGTTGAAAAACCTGTTGCCATGGAGTCAATTCCTACTCATAGCAACCCTATAGGACAGAGTAGAACTGCTCCGTAGGGTTTCCAAGGAGGTGGATTCGAACTGCTAACCTTTTGGTTAGCAGCCATAGCTCTTAACCACTATGCCACCAGCGCTCCCTCTAAATCTGCATATGAGTGTATACAGTTATATATACCTGTGTGTATGTATGAACATATATATATATATATATATTTTTTTTTTTTTTAAAAGGTTTCCACTGAGTCAATTCTGACTCACAGTTGTGACCTTTCAAAAACAGATCTCCAGGCCTTTCTTCTTAGGTGCCTGAGTGTCAGGTTCAAACTGCCAACCTTTCGGTTAGTAGCAAGTGCTTAACTGTTTGCACCACCCAGAAACTCTTATGAGTATATATAAAGAGCTCTGGTGGTGCAATGGTCAGAGGCTCTGCTTCTAACTGAAAGGCCAGTGGTTCAAACCCACCAGCCATTCTACAGGAGGAAAGACCTGACAATCTGCTCCTGTAAAGATTACAGTCTCTAGGAAAGAAACCCTATGAAGTGGTTCTACTCTGTCCTACAGGTGTTATGAGTCAGAATTGAGCTGATGGCACACATCAGCTACACATGCATACATATTGCTTTAGGTTACTTGCCAAGTGCTAGTACTTGAAAGATTGGTATTTGTAAGCATTTTACTTTCTTTGTAAAACTAGAGGAATGATGAATTTATTTATTTTTAATATCAACTTTTAAACTAAATTACACTGCACGTTTTTAATTTTCTTTTTCTTGCATAGTAGATTAAGACTTAGATTTAGTAAATTCTTGATTTATAGAAAGTCAAAATTAAGAAATAAACAATTAAAATTAGACACACAGCTGAGAAGGCCTACTGTCTCAACAGTTTCTTTGTTTCTGTTCTTTCCCAATATAGTTTCACTGTTCAGTGGTTTAATTCTCAACGGAAGAAGTGAAATCCTAGGATACCAAATGAGAGATAAAGAAGAGACTAATTTGATTATTCAACTTCTTTAAGGCTGGCATAATACCTTATTCTTCCCAATGTCTCCACTAATACCTTCCAAAAGAGTTGTTTAACAAATACTGAATGAATTAATGCATGAATGAATAGGTGGACGCATAATTCTACTATTAACTTTGTGAAGAAGTAACAACTTTCTTTGAAGGCCTTCACTGTTTTCCTAAACTCAGGGGATAGATTCACTGCAACGTATATTCCTTAACCCCAAATTGTGCTAATATGCTTCTTGGATTGAAATTGAACCCCAACTTACTGTTTTTAAATAAGGCAAGTTAATTTTGCACATATAACTGTTCCAGCCCTTTCATACATTTTACAAGCAATGTGGACCTGGATAATATTTCCATGCAGACTTTTAAACCAGCAAAATAAGAGACATTAGCAGCTTCGAATGAATGTGAAACTTATATGCCTGTTTTCTGGCAGAGACGCCGAAAAGTGTATTATTTTTCTCCTGCGGAGGTATCATCTATCCACGGAAGGCAATAAAGCACAATAGTTAAAAACGCAAACTCTGAACTCACATTGCTTGGAATTGTGTCTCAGCTCCACCACTAAATTGACCTCTGAAATCTCAATTTACTGATGTATAAGGTGCACGTGGTGATAGTTCCCATTCCATCCAGTCACTGAGAGGATAAAATGTAATAATAAAGATTAAGCATTTTGCCTAGCACAAAGTAAGTACTTAAAAAATTAACTGGTAATTATAAACATCCATTTTCTATATTTAAAACAGCAGCATTAGTAAGATAATAATAATAAATAGCCATTAAATAATTTAATAATTAAAATGCAAACTTTGATTGTTTTAATTTAAAATGTTGCGTTTCTGTTCTATGTTCGGTTTCTCTGCCTCCACATCTTATATCCTTTTCCCTTCTCAGTCCCTTCTCTCTCTCTGTCTTTTTTAATCTGGCTGTGACAAAAAATTAATTCATTAACTCTACTTATTTATTTTGGTTTTCATTCATTCATTATTATAACTTTCTCCCAAAATAGGTTTTTTATATTCTAAAATTAAAATGTAAATACAATAAAAACATTAGTGTCTAGGTATAAAAATATGAGAAAATTGAGTATTAATTATGAAAATCAGAATTGTGATTCTTAAGTTATTTCTTTTGTCTTTACTTTGGTTAAAGAGATGGTCAATTATGGGCTCTTTTTCTCTACCATTTTTAAACCAAAGCAAAGATGAGATCAGTCTGTATAATATGATACAAAGAACCAAACCACTCCCTCCTGAATGGGACTTTGCACAGAGAAAAGCGATTGGGCTATCCTCCTGTAATTGATGTATATGCTTGACAGATAAAAACAGGACTCCATTTTTCATGACTTTGTTTTATATTCGGCATGATGATTGTGTGCATGATTTTAGAGGGCAGTGATCACATCTTCTTGATTTTTTTCAACATTTAAGAGAAAAAAATTAATAACTTATTCAGTAAGTAATCTTTTTCTTACTTAGCCAGCTTCATGCAGTTAACTAAATTAACCAATGATGTTAGCACTATATTTGCGGTGTTATCTTTCTGACTTCTGCCAGTTTTGGCTTTGCTTTTACTCCACTGTTTCTACAAACAATTCTGACTGTGATGAGTAATTGGAAAAGACATAGTACATGTTGCCTTCTAGTGATTCATATGATCATAGGAACAGTGACATAGACTTTCTCAGCTATTCAGGACTGTATATAGACTTCTTATGTCATCCTACAAATCTGTAGCCTATTTTTCATTATTTCATTGCTTGTTTAAGTCTTCTAAGAAGTTCAGTATTGATATTTTATCATTACACATGTTCAAACTACACTCTGCTCTCTATTCTTTGTAAAACAAAAATTTAAAAAAATTATAATAAGTACTCCCAAATTAGAAAAAGAAGTATTTCTCTTTCTTTCAGTTACTGCTGTCCAACTGCTGTATCTTTGTAGAGTGCTTTATAGTAGACAATGTATTCATCTGAATATGTGGCCTATTAATAGTTAATCACTTTTCTTACTTTGTTGTTATTGAATATAAAAAAACAACAAATAGAATTGAAAACATCATGAGAAGTTCTAAAATAATGTAATTGGCAATGTATATGTTATAACTCTAACAAAACTACATGAGATGCTTGTTTAAAATGCAGATTTTTATTCTTAAATCTGAATTAGAATATCTGGGGTTGATGCCAAGAAAACTGCATTTTAATTTAGTTCCCAAGTAATTCTTGACTATTTAAAACATTGTCCTGCTCTGAGTCCCTCCTATTCCTTCACATACAATTTCATGTTTCCCTTTGCTAGATTTTTCTTTTCTATCTATCAGCAGCCGTCAAGATCAAATGACACGTTGCATCGGGCCAATCAACTGCAAACGATCTCTTTAAAATGTTAAAAAAGCAAAGACTTCACTTTAAGGGCTAAGGTGTGCCTGACCCAAGCCATGGTGTTTTCAATCACTTCCTCTGCATGAGAAAGCTGGACAATGAATGAGGGCAACTGAAGAAGAATTGATTCCTTTGAATTATGGTGTTGGCAAAGAATACTGAATGTACATCGGACTGCCAGAGGAATGAACAAATCTGTCTTGGAATAAGTACAGTCAGAATACTCATTAGAAGCAAGGACGGCAAGACTTCATCTCACATACTTTGGGCATGTTATCAGGAGGAACTAGTCCCTGGAGGACATCCTGCTTGATAAAGTGGAGGGTCAGTGAAAAAGAGTAAGACGATCAATGAGACGGACTGACCCAGTGACTGCAAGGATAAGCTCAAATGTAACAATGATTATGAGAATGGCTCAGAACCAGGCAATGTTTCGTACTGTTGTACATAGAGTCACTATGAGTCGGAATCAATTCGAAGGCACCTAACAATAACAACATCTCTCTAACACATTTTCTCACACATGGCCTTCAAATAAAAATACTCAAATACATATAATTTTTTTTTTATTGTACTTCAGGTGAGGGCTTACATAACAAATAGTTTCTCATGAAACAGTAGTACACATATTGTTTTATGACATTGGTTAACAACCCCACAACATGTCAACCCTCTAACTTCTCAACCTTTTTTTTTTTTGGTGAAAATACACATAGCCAAAGTTACACCATTTCAAAAATGTCTACACACACAGTTCAGTGACATTGACTACGCTCTTCCAATTGTGCTGCTATACTCACTTAAGATGAAGGCTTACAGAACAAAATAGTTTCTCATTTAACAGTTACTACACATGTTGCCCTACGACAATGGTTAACAATCTCACAACACATCAACAATATCCTTACTCAACCTTGGGTTCCCTATCACCAGCTTCCTTGTCCCCTTCTGCCTTCGGGCCCTTGTCACTGGACTACTGTACCTCATTAGTCCCATTTGGTTTTACGGGGCTGTCCACTCCCAGGCTGAACAGTGAAGCTCAGAGATAACTTCACCACTGAGCTAAAAGGGTGTCTCGGGGCCATACTCTCGAGGTTTCTCCAGTCTCCTTTAGACCAATAAATCTGGTCTTTTTTTGTGAGTTAGAATTATACTCTACATCCTTCTCCAGCTCTGTCCAGAACCCTCTGTTGTGATCCTAGTCAGAGCAGTCAGTGGTGGTAGCCAGGTACCATCTAGCTGTACTGGACTTAGTCCGGTGGAGGGCTTGGCAGCTGTGGACAATTAGTCCTTTGGACTAATCTTTTCTTGTAGCCTGTTCTCTTCATTCTCCCTTGCTCCTGAAGGGATGAGACCAGTGGAGTATCTTAGATGGCTGCTCACAGGCTTTTAAGACCCCAGACACTACTCACCAAGGTAGAATGTAGAGAGCATTGTCTTTATAAGCCGTGCCATGCCAATTGAGCTAGATATTCCCCGAGACCATGGTCCCCACAGCCCTCTGCCCAGCAATTCAGTCCCTCAGGGGGTTTGGATGTGTCTAGGGGGCTTCCATGACCTTTCCGTGTACAGGTTCTGCTAGTTTCCCCTGTATTGTGTACTGTCTCACCCTTCACCCAAGATACCACTTATCTATTGCCTATTTAGTATTTCCCCCCCACCCCTCCCATCCCTGGTAAACAACAAAGATTGTTACATTTTGTGTGTGAACTTTTTCATGGGTTTTTACAATAGAGGTCTCATATAATATTTGTCCTTTTGTGATTGACTTATTTCACTCAGCATAATGTCCTCCAGTTTCATCCACGTTATGAGATGCTTCATGGACACATTGCTGTTCTTTCTCATTGCATAGTACTCCATTGGGTGTATGTACCATACTTTGTTTATCCATTCATCTGTTGATGGGCATTTAGTTTGTTTCCATTGTTTTGCTATTGTGAACAATGCTGCCATGAACGTTGGTGTGCATATGTCTATTCGAGTGATGACTCTTATTTCTCTAGGATATATTCCTAGGAGTGGGATTGCTGGATCGAATGGTATGTCTATTTCTAGTTTTCTGAGAAAGCACCATATCATTTTCCAAAATGGTTGTATCATTTTGCATTCCCATCAGCAGTGCATAAGAGTTCCCATCTCCCCGCAGCCCCTCCAACATTTGTTATTTCCAGTGTTTTTGATTTGTGCCAGAAATGCCGGGGTGAGATGGTATCTCATTGTGGTTTTAATTTGCATTTCTTTAATGGCTAGTGATTGAGAGCATTTTCTCATATGTCTGTTGGCCATTTGAATATCTTCTTTGGTAAAGTGTCTGTTCATTTCCTTTGACAATTTTTTAATAGGATTATTTAACTTTTTCTTGTAGAGGTGTTGGATTTTCTTGTAGATTATGGAGATTAGACCTTTGTCTGACTTGGACTGTCCAAACATTTTTTCCCACTCTGTAGTTTGTCTTTTGACTCTTTTGGTGAAGTCTATTGAAGAGCATAGGTGTTTGATTTTTAGAAGATCCCAGTTATCTAGCTTATCTATTGGGGTTTGTGCATTGATGGTTATGGTTTGTATCCTGTTAATACCGGGTATTAAGGCCTGTAGTGTTGGTCATATTTTTTCTTCTATGAACTTTATAATTTTAGGCTTTATATTCAGGTCTTTGATCCATTTTGAAGTCGTTTTTCTATACAGTGTGAGGTATGGATCCTGCTTCATATTTTTACAGATGGATATCCAGTTTTGCCAGCACCATTTGTTAAAAAGACTATCTTTTCCCCATTTGATGGACTTTGGGCTCTTGTCAAAGATCAGGTGACCGTAGGTGGATGGATTTACATCTGGGTTCTCAATTCTGTTCCACTGGTCAATGTATCTGTCGTTGTACCAGTACCAGGCTGTTTGACTACTGTAGCTGTATAGTAGGTTCTGAAGTCAGGTAGTGTGAGTCCTCCAACTTTATTCTTCTTCTTCAGTAGTGCTTTACTTATTTGGGGATTCTTCCCTTTCCACATAAAATTAATGATTAGTTTTTCCATCTCTTTGAAGAATGATGTTGGTATTTGGACCAGTGTTGTGTTGTATTTGTAAATTGCTTTCGGTAGAATTGACATTTTCACAATGTTGAGTCTGCCTATCCATGAGCATGGTATGTTTTTCCATTTATGTAGATCCCTTTGGGTTTCATGCAGTAATGTTTTGTAGTTTTCTTTGTATAGGTCTTTTACATCCCTCGTCAGATTTATTCCTAAGTATTTTATCTTTTTAGGGGCTATTATAAATGGTATTTTTTCCTGATTTCCTTTTCATCGTTCTCCTTATTGGTGTATAGGAATCCAACTGATTTTTGAATGTTTATCTTGTATCCTGCTACTCTGCTGAATCTTTCTATTATTTCCAGTAGATTTCTCGTGGCATCTTTAGGGTTTTCTGTGTATGGTATTATATCATCTGCAAACAGGACAGTTTAACTTCTTCATTACCAATTTGGATGCCCTTGATTTCTTTTTCTTGCCTGATTTCTCTAGCTAGAACTTCCAGCACAATGTTAAATAGGAGTGGTGATAAAGTTTTCAAGGGGAATGTTTTCAGCCTCTGTCCATTAAGAATGATGTTGACCATTGGTTCTGCATAGATGCCCTTTATTATGTTGAGAAATTTCCCTTCTATACCTATTTGATTGAGAGTTTTTAATCAGGAATGGGTGTTGGACTTTGTCAAATGCCTTTTCTGCGTCATTTGAGATGATCATGTGATTCTTTTCTTTCTTTGATTTATGTGGTGGATTACCTTGATTGATTTTTCTAATGTCCAACCATCCTTGCATACCTAGTATGAATCCTACTTGGTTGTGGTGTATTATTTTTTTGATATGATGCTGAATTCTATTGGCTAGAATTTTGTTAAGAATTTTTGCATCTATATTCATGAGAGATACTGGTCTGTGAATTTCTTTTTTTGTGACATCTTTGCCTGGTTTTGGTATCAGCATTATACTGGCTTCATAGAATGAATTTGGAAGTGTTGTTTCGTCTTCTGTGCTCTGAAATAGCTTGAGTAGTACTGGTACTGTACTGTAAAAGTTCTGTAGAATTCTAGAAATACATGAGTTCTCCAGTGAAGCCATCTGAGCCAGGACTTTTTTTTGTTGGGAGTTTTTTTATTACCTTTTCAATCTCTTCTCTTGTTATGGGTCTGTTCAGATTTTCAACATCACTTTGTTGTAGTTTGGGAAGGCCATGTGTTTCTAGAAATTTATCCATTTTCTCTAGGTTTTCAAATTTGTTGGAGTATAGTTTTTCATAATATTCTGTTATATCCTTTTTATTTCAGTTGGGTCTGTTGTAATGTCCCCTATTTCATTTCTTATTTTGGTTATTTGCGTCCTCTCCTGTTTTTCTTTTGTCAGTCTTGCCAGTGGTTTGTCGATTTTGTTCATTCTTTCAAAGAACCATCTTTTGGTTTTGTTGATTCTTTCCATTGTTTTTCTGTTCTCTATTTCATTTATTTCTGCTCTGATCTTTACTATTTCCTTTCTTCTGGTGGTTGTGGGCTTTTTTTTCTGTTCCCTTTCTATTTGTTTGAGTTCTGTAGTTAATGTTTTGATTTTGTCCCTTTCTTCTTTTTTGATATGTGCATCTATTGCTATAAATTGTCCTCTGAGGACTGCCTTTGCTGTATCCCAGAGGTTTTGGTATGATGTGTTTTCATTCTCATTTGATTCTGGGAATTTTTTGATTCCATCTCTGATTTCTTCTATTACCCAGTGCTGTGTAAGCAGGGTATTATTGAGTTTCCATGTAATTGAATTTTTTTCTTTGTTCTTTCTATTGTTAATTTCTACCTTGATGGCATTGTGGTCAGAGAACATACTTTGAATTATCTCAGTGTTTTGGATCGTGTTGAGGATTGATCTGTGGCCTAAGATGTGGTCTATTCTGGAGAATGTTCCATATGCATTGGAAAAGAATGTGTACTTTGCAGTGGTTGGATGGAGTGTTCTATATATGTCTGTGAGGTCAAGTTGGCTGATTGTGCCCTTTAGGTCTTCTGTATCTTTACTGAGTTTCTTCTTAGTTGTTCTGTCCTTTACTGAGAGTGGTGTGTTGAAATCTCCTACTACTATTATGGAACTGTCAATTTCTCTTTTCAGTGTTGTTAGAGTTTGTTTTATATATTTTGGAGCCCTGTCATTGGGTGCGTAGATGTTTATTATGGTTATGCCTTCATGATGGATCGTTGCCTTAATCATTATATAGTATCCTTCTTTGTCTTTTATGGTAGATTTCGTTTTAAAGTCTATTTTATCTGAGATTAGAATTGCCACTCCTGCTCTTTTTTGGTGGTTGTTAGCTTGATATATTTTTTCCAACCTTTTACTTTTAATAAATTCACATCTTTGTTTCTAAGGTGTGTCTCTTGTAGACAGCATATTGATGGATCCTGTTTTCTTATCCATTCTGTCACTCTCCATCCCATTATGGGTACATTGTGTCCATTTACATTTAGTGTTATTATTGATAGATGTGAGTTTGTTGCTGTCATTTTGTTGTGCTTTTTTTAGCGGTGCTGAAGTTTTCTTTGTTCTTCTTACTCTCTTGTGCTGAGTTACTTTTTTTGTGGATTTTTTTTCATTTCTTTTGTTTTTGTAGGTTTTCTTTTTGCTGAGACTTTATGTTTTTCCTCTTTTTTTTTTTTTGTGAGTATGTTTGTTAACTTTCTTTGTGGTTACCTTGAATTTTCTCCTTATTTTTCTAAGTTTGAAGCAGTCTACCATTACTTGGTATTGCCTTGCCTTCCTCTCCATTAGAAGGTTCTATATCTATGCCATTTATTCCCTCTTTTATTGTTTTGATGTTGTTGTCATTTACTGATTAACTGCTCTGATTCCCTGTTGTAGTTCTTTTGGTTTTGGATAGTCCTCGAGAGTTAATTTCCTAGATTCGTATCTGGCTGGTACGATCCTGCGTCCTAGATTCTGCCTGTGAGCTGAAGTTGTTTGTCCTCAGATCGAAGAAATCCCTTTAATAATTCTTGTAATTTTGGTTTGACTTTTACATATTCTTTTAATTTATGTTTATCTGGAAATGACCTAATTTCACCATCAAATTTGAATGAGAGTTTTGCAGGATATATTATTCGTGTCTGGAAATTTTTTTTCTTTAAAGAGTTTATATACGTCATCCCATTGCCTTCTTACCTGCATGGTTTCAACCAAATAATCGGGGCTTAGTCTTATTTCTCCTCTGTATGTGACTTCTTGTTTTTCACAAGCTGCTCTCAGGATTCTTTGTTTGTCTTTGGTTTGGGCTAGTGTGATTATGATATGTCTTGGTGATTTTCTTTTGGGGTCTCTCCTACATGGGTTTTGTTGAGCTTCTTGGATGGCCAGCTTTTCATCTTTCATGATATTGGGGAAGTTTTCTGTCAGCAGTTCCTCAATGATCATCTCTGTGTTTTCTTTTTTCTCCCCCTGTTCTGGAATTCCAATCACTTGAAAATTTTTGCTTTTGATTGTATCCCACATAACTCTCAGGGTCTCTTCATTTTTCTTTGTTCTTTTTTCTGAGTTTTCCTCAAACAGAGTTGTATCCAAGTGTTTGTCTTCAATTCCACTGATCCTGTCTTCCACCATTTCAAATCTGCTTCTCAGTCCTTCTATGACACCGTCCATTTCTGAAATCTTGTTGTTTATCTTTTGGATTTCTAATTGTTGTCTTTGTATAATTTCTAGTTGTGAATTTATTTTGGCATTTTGTTCCTGCATTATTTTCCTGAATTATTCCAATTTTTGTCTGTATTTTCCATGAATTTGTCTTTTTTTTCCTCATGTTTGTCAGCTTTTTGCCTCAACTCTTGGAAAATTCTGAGTACTAGAGATTTGAATTCCCAGTCAGGTATTTCTAGTGCATTTTCTTCCACTGGAAAGCCATCTGGTGTTTTATTTTGGACACCTATTGGAACTATCCTGTCCTGTTTTTGTAAATGTTTTGATATTGTCTGCTGTCTTCAGGGCATTCAGTAGTCATTTTTCTCATTTCTTCATTGTAGATTTGTTTGTTTTGTCCCTTTTTTTTTTTAATTTGAGTATGCCTGAGCTGACAGACTGTGTGTTCTTTGTTATTTTCTCGTCTGTGGGCACAATACTTTTCACCTCTTTCTCCAATTGGCAGGGTCAGTCACTCAGATATGGTACGGCAGGGCAGGTCTAGCTGAAGAGGAGTTACTGGGACGGGTTGTTTGTGGCACTTACTACAGCCACCAGAGGGGGTCGGTAATCAGTGCAGGGCAGGTTCCAGTAGGCCATACCTGTGCTGCTTGGTGGTGTGATGTTAAGTGCACTGTGCAGGTAGGCCGGATGTACCAGGGAGATTGTTATGTGTGGAGCTAAGACGGATATGGGAGAGAGGAGAGAGGAACAGGAGCCAAAAACATACAAAAAAACAAAAAAGCATGCTAGGGGAGCTTGCTGTTTGAGTGCAGAAAAAAGAGACTATGAAATGGAGAAAAACAGAAAGGGGAAGAGGAAGAAAAATAAAGAAAAGAATGAATAAATAAAAATCAGAAAGGTTAAAGAATCGCAAAGTTCCCAGGGATTCCACCAGTGCAGGTATGAGGTCTGGGGAAGTCGCTCTCAGGAGTTTCAGTACAGTCTGGTTAGAAGGCGTAGAGGTATACAACGTCAGGTATTCAGAGAACAGAAAGAGAAGGAAGATAGAGAGAGACGAGAAACTGAGTAATGAAGAAAGACAAAAAGGGAAAAAGAGGGAAAAGAAAACGAAACGAATTAAAAAAAAAAAAAAAGAACAAGAAAATCTCCCCAAAAAACAGAAAAAAAGAAAAGAAAAAGAAACAAAAACAACTAAAAAAGAAATGCTCTCAGGGATCCCTCCGCAAGTCTGTGCAAGCCAACGGGGTAGTCTCCTTGCCACGCAGCACCACCTGGCCAGAAAAGGCTCCCAACTCAAGAAAAGGTAAAGAAAACAAACAAACAATTCAAAACAAACAAATGAACAAAAGCCCGGGGATCCCACTAGTGCAGCAGCCCAGACCAGGTAGCAGCTCCACACTCGAATGGAGCTCCACAGCCCCTCAGGAAGAAGCAAAGATGGCGCATGGAGCCAGGTATTTGAGCGAAAGGAGGGGGAGGTGGTGAGAGGTAAGGAAGAAATCAAAAGAAGAAGAAAAAAAAGGAACACCAGCAGCCAACAAATGGCACTGAGAGAGCCAGCTAGTGCGCGCTGGTGGAATCCAAGCAGCCGGTGTTTCTCAGACAAGAGACTGTGTCCGCGGGAAGCAGAGTGGGCTGAGTGTGGGTGAAAAAGGATAGGGAGTGGGAGAGCCTATATCACAAATTACCAGAGCTCTGCAGCCCCTCAGGAAGAATCAAAGATGGTGCACAGAACCAGGTATTTGATCGAAAGGAGGGGGAGGTGGTGACAGGTAAGGAAGAAATCAAAAGAAGTGGAAAAAAGCAACACCAGCAGCCAATAAATGGCACTCAGAGAGCCGCCCGTTCAGGTGTGTGGAATCCAAGTAGCCAGTTTTTCCCGGACAAGAGATTGTGACCACGGGAAGCAGAGGAGGCCCAGTGGGGGTGAAGAAGTGTGGGGGGTGGGAAAGTGTATATCGCCAATTACCGGTTGTTTTGTCTCCCACTGGAAGCTCTGTGAAGCCCTTTCTCGTACCCCCTGTTTGCTGGTCTCCAATAGGAGTCCAAGATGGCAGATCCGTGCTGCATTAGCTGGTAGGGGACCTCTGCATGAATCTCTCCTCACTCTCCATTCTCTGTCAGTTTTCTCACTCCATTTGGTGCTTGGCTGAGTTCTTTATCTCTTCATTTGATGTTTTAGGGTTTCAGGATTGTTGTTTTCTCTGTTCAGCTTAGTTTTTCAGATCTTTGCTGTGGGGGGACGGCGTGGTGCTTCTGCCTAGAGCACCATTTTGCCGGAAGGCTCTCAAATACATATTTTTGATCTCCTTTCATGATCTTTGTATCTCATGATTTTGGAACTGATTCAACAACTAACAGTAACAACAAATGCATGGTTTTAATCTTTACTTGATTTTTTTGTAATACTTTGGGCCCTACATTAGAAAAATCCTCTTAAAAGCCATTTTATTTCTACAGAAATAGAAAAGATTTCTAACTTACAGTCTATCACAATTACTATTAACTTTTAAAATTTTTTTTACAAATGTTAATTATAGTAAGCATGTTTTTACTTACTAGTATTCAGAGTATACAGTAAATTATCATTTATAGATATTTGTAAATTGGTCCTTTCATTAAACTGCCACAACAGTGTTGCTCTTGTTTATTTTTACCTTCTTATTTATAGCAAAAGAATCAAGAAAGTAAAGTTTAGATAATTTGACCGAGTTGCTCAGCAAGTAAATAAGGGAACTAGAATTTGAATCAAGGAAGACTATGTTCTTTATATATCAAACTATCTAATACAAGATTTTAAAAGAAAGTGAAAAATTTTGACCATCTCTTGTGTTGAAACTGGGGAGGTGAAAACTACAAAATATTTGAGGGTTTAATTAAAAAATAAATGTTTCAATAGTATCTAATTCTTATTGTGAAGAAATTATTTCAAAATTATCATTGATAAAGTTACTGATCTAAAACCATTTGAAACCAACAAAAGTTTACTTGTGATTTAAATTAGGAATAAAACTTTTTATGTGATTAAGAACTTGACTAAATTCAAGCCAGAATAAAATTTGGAATTTACTAAGCTAAAAGGAAGGAGAAATACTTCTCATGGCATTTTTGCCACTGTTTTTATCTGATTTTAAAAATATTTTCTATTTTGGAATAACATATCATGTTACAAACGGAAAGCGGGAACATAGACATAAAAATTGAATTTAAATTTAACTTGAAATTGCCATCCTGTCCACAAAGACTTGTCAAATCTTAAAGAAACTTTGTGACTAAATAAACTTTGCAATTTCCTCTCAAAAAAATTCCATCTACTGATGCCAAAACAAACAAGCAACTATATAAAAAGAAAGAAAATGCAAATGTACAGAGACCAAAGTTTATTAGGGTTACCAAGCATGGGAGTGAGGGGGAAAGGGGGCTTAATGGTGATGGAAAAAGTGCATTGATTAAGAGTAGGGTTGCACAGTCAATTATTGTAATTGCTATCAGTAAGTTGTGCACCTGTAAAAAGCTGAAGTGGCAAAAGTAGTGTGATAGATATATTTACAACAATGACCAAAAAAAAAAGAGTAGCTACTGAGGCTGCTTATACACAACCAAATACTTCATGGGATTTGGTTACTTGGTTTGGAAGTTTAGGGTCATGGTTTCATGGGACATACCAGTTAACTGGCCTAATAACATGTTGATTGCTTCTATTCTACCTGCTAGTTCTTTTTGTAGTGCCTGGCATCTTAAACGCTTGCAAGCAGTCATCCAAGGCACAACAATTGGTCTCTATTCACATGAAACAACAAAGGAAAATGGAGAGTCATGAATGGGAGGAGGATATGGAATATGTGGCTATTTGCCTCCATGAACAAGTACCTCTTTTGCCATGAGACAGAAGAACTGGATGGTGCCCAGCTACCTTTACTGAACATTTTGATCAAAGACTTCATAGAAGAATCCTGATCAAAAGGGGGAAAATGCAGATTAGAATTTTAAATTCTCAAGGACTCTAGACTTTCTGGAGCCATGGAGGCTGGATGAACTCTGACACTAATGCCTTGAGATAATCTTTAGACTTTAAGTCAAAGCATTCCCTGAAGTCCTTTTAAAACCAAACAATAATTTAACTTAATTAGTGTAAAAAAAAAAAAAAAAGGTCTGCCTTGAGCCTCATACTCTTAAAAACTATCTATATGGGATCAAACTGACAATAGTAACAGTAACTTGAAAGATAGGAACCTTAGGGGGCAGTGAGTTTATGTTAATGAGGGAAGAACAACTCCGAAAAGGAGGGTGAGAATAGTTTCACAATTTTAAGGATGTAATCAATGCCACTGAATTGTGCATGTAGAAACTGTTGAATTGTTGTGTATATTCTCAACAATGGCAACAAAATAAATAAAATTTAGGGGAAAAAAGTCAACAACAACAATAAAAAGTGAAACTAATTACTGTTTTAATCTTTCATGTAAAGTTCACCACTATGCTAGGACTATTTCAGACAACTTATGAGGCATGCTTAACAAGTGGGAACCATGTAAGGGTCCTTGAAAGCAACTTGTACTGAAGTGGGTGCAACACCAGACTGCTGCACTAATCCTATGGCAGAAGCTATTAGAAAGTGTTAATTGACAAGGGTCAAGGTATATTTTTATTATGTTCTTTTCCACAATTTTTCAATTTGTTGTTTGAAATAAAGTAAATGAATGAAAAAAAAAAAAAAACAGAAAAAATAAGCAATTTAGTCCTTTCATATAAATCAATAAATTCAACGAAAACCAAAATTTTTAAGTAAAAAACTTGTAAATCAGTAAATATGCCTGACTTCAGCACTATGAGTTAAAAGGAGTTCCTGAGTAGTGCAAATAGTTAAAACTCTGGGCTACAAACCTAAAGGTTGGAGGTTTGAGTCCACCCAGAGGCATCTTAAAAGAAAGGCCTGGAGATTTGTTTCTGAAAATCAGCCACTGAAAACCCTGTGGAGCACAGTTCTACTCCAACACACTTGGGGTCACCATGAGTCAGAAATGACCAACTACAACTGGTTTTTTGTTTTGACTTTTACTAAAGTTTTATTTTCTTACACTTTGTTCATGCAAAATCAACCAGCTAAAAAGTCCTCATTATAGACTTCAGCAGGACAGCTTGGTTAGCACTATCTACCTTTCTTGTTCCCTATCCACTACTCCCTGCAAGTTTAGGCCTCTTTATACTGTTCTCTGGAGCCCTGGTATCACAGTGGTTAGGAGTTACAGCTGCTAACCATAAGGTCAGCAGTTCTAATCCACTAGCTGCTCTTTGGAAACCCTATGGAGCAGTTCTACTCTGTCCTATAGGGTTGCTATGAGTCGGAATCGACTCGACGACAATGGATTTTGGGTTATACTATTCTCATCCACTCACATCACATTTATTACATGCTGAATGTCTGATATGTATAGGAGAACTTTGCATAACTCTGCAGTAAATATCAAGGTAGTATGGCATTTTGGGCTCATGTCCTCAAAAACCTTTCAACCTGGGATGAGAAATACCAAATAGAACAATAACTATAATGCAAAGTAAAAAATAAGTACTATAACAGGAAGAAAAATATTGTTTGTTTGAAAAGTGGCATATCACAGCTTTTTGAAGTGATTGGGGAAGATTCCATAGAAAAAGATAACATTTGAAATGGATGAGAAGGAAGAGTTGAGTACTGACAAGTGGAGATAGACAAGTCATTTGAGATGTTCTTGGGAAACAGCATTATAAAGTTGCAGCATCAGGAATGTATGGGCAGGGCTCGGAGAAATGTAATTATTCCAGTTTTTCTCCCTCTTCTTATTGTTTCCTTTTTTAGCTTACATCTAGGCCAGCACAACCTCCTGGTTCTCCTACTTCTCTTTCCCATCCTTGATCTTCATTGTTAATCTTCTTTTGCTTTTAAATGCTGGAACTGTCCAGAGCTCTCTGCTTCTCAGTTGATCTAGATAATTTTCACATATGATTTCGATCCTTGGTTTCACCTACTACTTACATGATCATGTCAACAAAAGCAAATCTTTAAACCCCAGTAATATATCCACAGTGGATACTATGATGTGCCACTTAGATACCCATTTGAGGATGTAGGCACTCATTAACCATGCTGCTTGGAGTGTTGTTGCTCTCAGCTGAATCTTTTTCCATAAATTGCATTCATTAAAAAAGAGCTGCCTGGTCTGACCAAGGGCATGCACCTCCCTGGGGAAGTCAATATCCTTAACTGTTGAATTAAAAAACAAAAAAGTTGTCATTGAGTTAATTCTGAATCATGGTGACTCCATGTGTGTCAGAGTAGAAATGTGCTCCATAGGATGACTGATTTTTCAGAAATAAATCACCAGGCCTTTCTCCCAAGGCTTCTCTGGGTGGACTGGAACCTCCTGCAACCTTTCAGTTAGCAGCCAAGCGTGTTAAATGTTTGCACTACCCAGGGACTCCAACTCTTGAATACAGGAGTACAAAAGTCTATCCTCATTGTGGCAAGGTAGCATAACTCTGAAGAGTCATCCCAGATCTAGAGCTTTCCTAGGGATGGGTTAAGGTCTATTCTGGAAATAGATCTCAGTTCAAATCCTCTCCCTCCACAATTCTACTTCCTTCTATCTCCCAATAGATGTTGCTCCTGAGGGAACTCCCAATAACCTTGTTTTATGCAAATCTTTATCTCAGAGTCCATTTTTTTTTAGGGAATACATCCTTAGGCAATATTCAGCTATACTAGATGATATAAAGGCATTTCAAAGTCAAGATAGAGAAAAATAAGCTCATTATCTACCCCTCCCACTTTAATCTGCCTACTTGTTTGTGTTTCCTTTGGTAATATTCTATATTACAAATTCCAGTGTATATCCTTCTTCTTATAGGGTCTACTTATCCACAATCTGAAAAGGGCAGCCCTATGGGTAGTGCAAATTGTTTACATGTTCAGTTGCCAACCAAAAGGTTGGAGGTTCAAATCCACCTAGAGGCATCTTGGAAGGAAGGCCTAGGGACTGACTTCTGAAAAATCAGCCATAATAGACCCATGGAGCATGGTTCTACTCTGACACACATGGGTCATCATGAGTTGTAGACATGGTTTATGTGCTACAGGGGCCACCTGCAACCAGGGTGGTCACCTGATTCTATCAGTCAGGAATTTCCTGGTCATTCAGTTAGTCAAATAAACAGTTTAGCTGTAGAATGTAAAATAGGTGCCTAATTTTATGTCATACTAAGCCAAAATCAAGCAGAATCTGACATCACAGAATAGAAAAACTATTAACACTACAGGAGAAACCAGAAAAACAATAAATAAATTTGTAGAAGAAAATATAAATAAGAATTCTTTTGGCTTCAGAAAGGGATAGACATACATAGAATAGATGCTTGATTACTTCCTAGTTCCCTTGTATTCAGACTGTTTCTTTTTGAAACTTGGTTTTGTAAGATTATACTGAAACTTTGTAAGAAAGATTTTATTTACCACCAAATAAAACATCATAATATCCCTGCTTTGGTAACCCACACTACAATTTATCCTTTTGTTTCAGTGAGAAACCTGAGAAGAATTGAAGCTGTTCCTTTATCCCCCAGAGCTGATTAGCTACAATTTTGCTTTTCCTTTTTGCTGTCACTATTCTGTCTCTTACTCTCCACCTTATTGCAACTACACAAGTTCAGAACTTTGCTATCCCTTGGTTGTATATGGATATGGGTTCCTGACTCTAATCTTCTCTGATCAACCCTTCATATTTATTTAGAAGTGTTCTTGCTGACATACTAGTCAAATGGAGTCACTTCCTTCTTAAAAATTCTTCAGTGATCCCATCATCTCCATATCTATAGGACAACATATAAACTGCTGTGTGATCGTTAAGGTTGTGTGTCAACTTGGCTGGGCCATGGTTCTCAGTGGTTTGACTGATGTGATGTAGTTTGGCAGTCCTATAATGATGTAATCATCTCCATGATGAGATCTGATATAATGTGATCACCTCCATGATAGGATCTGCTGTGAGTAGACAATCAACTGAAGGGGAGTTTCCTTGAGGGTGTGTTCTGCATCCAGTATAGGTGGACTTTCGGGTAAAGCTCATGGGCTTTTGCTCTCTCTGGATCCTACAGCTGGCTCCTGTTCATCTGACTTCAAGTTCTTGGGACTTGAGCTAGCAACTTATCTGCCAATCTTGGGATTCATCAGCCGCCACAGTCTGTGAGCCATTGGCCTGCTAGCTTACCTGCAATCTTGGGAGTTATTGGCCTCCACAGCCTGTGAGTCAGAAGCCTGTTGTCTGACCTGTAGATCTTGGGTTTGCAAGCCTCTGCAGCTACATGAATCAGGAGAAGCTCCAGCCTGAGCCATGGACTGAGGACTTTCTAGCCTTCACAACCTATAACTGCATGAGCCATTTCCTTATACAAATTTCTCTCTTTCTCTCTCTCTATAGATACATATACATATATACATGTGTGTGTATGTAGATGCTTCACTGGTTTTATTTCTCTAGAGAACCCAGCCTAAGACATGCAGTGTACTTTCTTATATGGTCTTACCCAACTCTCTAGCTACAGCTTCCCTTACCAGAACAGCTTGATTTTTATGAACTAAGATAAGCCTTCCTATAATTTCATAAATTTTCCCTACTTTCCAGAGTATCCCTTCCTTTGCACACTCTCTTCCCTGCTTAGAACTCCTTCATTCTCATGGAAAGCTCCTATTCATCCTTAATCTGTTAGTTTAAAAGTCACTTTATTCTTTTAGCCAACAAGCTTATAACCTCTAGGAAGACAGGAATTAGGCTTACCTTAGTCACTGATACATTTTGACATAGCACAATGCATTGCTTGTAGTAGGGTTGCATTCTGTTTTATGAATTAACTGTAGCTTCCCTCAGGCAGATTTATACACTCTTCTTGCCTTGCAATATTTGTGCATAACTTCACCATTTCAATTAATTTATTGTACTGTCACTTTTTGTGTGCATGACTCTCTCTTCACAAGAATGAAAGTGTATTGAGGGCATATTCCATACGTGTTCATACTGGCGAATGTTTCCCAGAAACTAACAATGTACTTGGCATATCACACTGAGAAATATTTGTTATATGAATGAGTGAATACTCAGAGGGTAGAACTAAAAGATAAGGCAGCAGATTTAAACAAAGCCTTCAGCTCTCAGTAGGATGATGAAGCCTCAGAGGAATAAAACCAGCAATCGCTTCTTAGTACAACAGACACAATGTGCATGAGTGGAGGGTGAGAATTTCCCCTAGAACCACGTTGAGTGAGGAGGTGAGAAATGCCACAAACAAGCTATATTTACAGAAAGCAGTCTGTTGATTAAGGGGGAGGGAGTGAGAGAGACTCTGGATTATCAGCAGCTGTGCAATGCTGAACTCAAGAGGCCAGGAGTAAAAAATTGCTAAAACAATGTACTCTCACATACAACCCTGTGCTGTAAGAATAATTCCTGCAAACCCACAAATAGAGCTCCCGTTCCTCCATACAGACTCATATACAGCCCAACACGCAAACAGCATGTCTACAAACAATAGGCCCATGATGAAATGAAAGATAAACAATGATTTAAAAGGATGTGGCAGAGAATCTATACATAAAGAAGGCAAAAATAAAGGAGAAAAGGAACAGAAAAAAACAAAGGGCAGAGGAAGAAGACTTATGGAAAAAAGCATGTACAAACACACTGCAATGAATTGAATAAACTCAACAACATAATCACCTCTATAAAATAAGAGCCCAAAAGGGAAATACAAAAGGTTAGGGAAAGCATGGGGAGAAAAGAGAACGAAATGGATGAGATGGAATGTGAGCTGGAGGAAATCAGGGAAAATAAAGTCACCATAGACATGAAGATGATAGATACTACTCAAAAAGAGTTTTGATGTATGATCAAAACTAGCAACAAATAGTTATAAAAATGTCACTTTAAAATGGGTTTGACTCATTGGCAAGCTAGAGAATTAGTCTTGAGGGAAGCCTTTCAGGGACGTAACCACACCCTAGAATCTGCTTGGTGAAGAAATGTCATCACTGCAGCTAAGATCACCAAGCACCAATTGTCAAGAATTCAGCTTTTCTGCAACAGCTACTGATGCCAGCCCTGAGGCCACATGTACATCAAGAATTTAGACCCTGAAGAAGGAAATCAGATCTAAATCGAGACTTACATAGATACATCTGCATCTTTACTGAAAAATGTGCTGTGGATTTGAGTTTTTAATTCATATTAAGGAGGTTGATTTTATAATGTAGGGAAACCCCCAAATATAGAAAGACAATGTAAAAAACAAGGGGTATCCACAGTCTGACAAATGTGCACATGCATGTGAATATACATCCCACACATACTTTCTCCTAATGTTTTAATGGTAACTACTCACAGGGTTGTTGTGAGGATAGAATTGTTTCTTAATATGTAAAGTGTTTGGAAGTACGCCTGCACATTATAAATACTATGAAAGTGTTTGCTATTATTCTTATTCTCTTTCCCTTCTTTTCATCCTTTCTTCCTTCCTTCTTTCTTGCACCAATAAAGTCGATTTTGACTCATAACGACCCTATAAGACAGAATAGAACTGCCCCATAAGGTTTCCAAGGAGCGCCTGGTGGATTTGAACTGCTGACCTTTTGGTTAGCAGCTGTAGCTCTTAACCACTACTCTACCAGGGTTTCCATGAAGCAAATTAGTAAATGTTAATGTGGTTGTTAAGAAAAACTATTAAATGAGGATTATAACTGAGGTTTTCTAACCTGTCGTTGTTAGTTCCTGTGGAGTCAGTTGGAACTCATGGTGACCCCACATGTGCAGATTAGAACTGCTCCATGTGGTTTTCAAGGCTGTCATCTTTCAGAAGCAGATTTCCAGGCCTACCTTCCAAAGCACCTCTGGGTGTGTTTGAACCACCAATTTTTTGGCTAGTAGTTGAGCACTTAACCGTTCACACCATGCAGGAACTCCTTTCTAACCTGCAGCAGCTTTAATATCACCTCCATACCTATGTTCACTTTGATGTTTGAATCTCTAAAACACTGACCTCAAAATCCAACAATAAACCAACTAGTGTTTTAGAAGAAGGCAAATGCAACTTTTTTTCTCTTGCCAGATGCTTAGGAAAACCGTATGCAAATGTTTTATTGTGGACTCTCAGAAAATAAAACTCTATACTAGAGTGTTTTAGTCTCCTAGTGCTGTTGTAACAAAAATACCACAAATGGGTACTTTAAAGAGCAGAAATTTGTATTCTCACAGTTCGGGAAGCTAGAAGTCAGAATCCAGGGCACAAGCACTAGGGGAAGGTTCTCTCTGTCAGCTATAGGGGAAGATCTTTGTCTCTTTTAGCTTCTGTAGCCTGGGTGTTTTTGGTTCCTTGGAGACCTTCACGTGGCATCTATCTCTCCCTCATCCCCACCCCATGTGTGCATCCTTCTGTGTCTAATCTACTCTTTTTATAACTCAGAAGTGATTAAAACTTTAAAACACACTCTACACAAATGATATGAGCTCATTAACATAGCAAAGAAAACCCATTTCCAAATGGGATTATGTGAACAAGTACAGAGTTTAGGATTCCAACACACAGTTTATTGCTGTTAATAGGTACCTCTGAGTTTATTTCGACTCATAAAAACCCCACATGACAGGGTAAAACTGCCCCATAGGGTTTTCTAGGCTGTAATCTTTATGGAGGCAGAGCGTCAAGTCTTTCTCCCATGGAGATAGCCTTTTGGTTAGCAGCCTAGTGCTTAACCATGGTGCCACCAAAGCTCCTTACCACATAGTTTAGGGGGCATAATTCAATCCATAACATGGAGGTATAAAGGTTCTCTCACACCCATCAAAAAAAAAAAAATCTCAATTGGGATTCCCTCCCACCAAGCTTTACTCTTGCCATAGTGTTGGAGCTGGAGAGACCTGATGTGTTACCCTGCCGTTGTAATTACTATCTGTGGTACTCTCAACAATTATGTAACTCTTTTAACCTTGATTTTCTTGAAGGTAAAATGGAAATCATAAAATCTTGCAAATCATAAAAATAAAAACATTAGATAATATATGATACATACCAAGTGGCTAGTCTTCTGACCTGAAGTCTCTGAAACATAAAATGGCATTCATTGTTTGTCTTATCATTATCATGATTACTATCTTACCCTACCCACTATTTGCTTTATGAAACTTGTTAGAATGGTCTCAAGGGTTAGTCCAAGAAAACATCATATCATAGAAAAACCAGAGATATTTAGATAAATATTCATCAAAGTGCCCGTAGAAAAAGACTCTTGCCATACTGCATTGCTGAGTGGAAATGGCAAATCATTGACTCATAGCTGGAAGAGACCTTCAAATTTCATCTAATAAATCCTCCCAGGTCCACAAATAAGGATATGTATATATGGAGAAAGTACGCAAAGACAGATCTTGAACTAAATCCTATCCTAGACCCCTGGTTTTCAAAGTAATGCTATTTCTATTCTTACTTCTTTAGTTTTTCACTTATGGAGAGAATCTCACACAGGAATTATGTCTGTCACATAATTTATTTGTTATGCACATATTAATTTTCAAAACCTTTATTGAATATCTACTACTTGCCTGGAGAAAAAAGGAAGAAACACAGTGAGAATCTGAAGTTTACCATTCAGTAGTTAACAGAGCACAGGTGAAGAAAAACAAGAACACTAAACAAACAACATAAATACTATAATACTTAGAGAAAAAAACGAAATAGGTCAATAACGTAAAGATGGAATAGAATGCATGGAAAGGCACAGAGAGTACCAGAACTGTCAGAGAGCAGTTCACTGAAATGATGGCATTTGAGCAGAGTGAATGCTAACTTGTCAGGAAGCAAACTATGTTTTATGTTCCAGTTTGGCCGGCTTGCCAACAGTGTGTGTGTGTGTGAGAGAGAGAGAGACAACAGGCAAGAATCTAAACTTCTTGAGATCTTAGTTTGCTTATGGGGGGAGGATTATAACAGTGCCTACCACATAGTGTTGATATGATGATGTGAAGATTAAATTAAAAAACAAACATGAAGTATTTAACAAACGTCTTAGTATATCATAGCAGTCAAAAATTAGTTATTATTGTAGTGTTATCAAAGCTGGGAAGCCAAAAACAAGCACGAAGGCCCTAAGAAATTGGAAATGCCCTAAAATGTGAAAAAAAGGTAGCTTCTGGCTGAGTAAAAGGATAACAAAGCAATTTTTTTCCCTAGTTTTTTTCCTCAGGGTAGGCAAGATCTTACTTAAGTGGACTGGTCCCACAAGAGCAATTTCCTACTTAAAAATCAAACAAACAAGCAAAAAACAAACAAATAAGCCAGACCAGATCAACAGTTTAGATTACTTATAGGAAGAGAAGCAAATAATGTACACCCTCCCAAGCTTGGAATTAGACTTGATATATTATAAGTATTAACACTCTCTAGCTGTTACAAATTACTAACACCCCTGGTTCTTCTCACATGATTTTAAGGGCTTGTGCATAGTTTTTTTGTTTCTACCATAACAAATTTCCACAAAATTAGTAGCTTAAAGCAGCACACACTTATTATCTTACAGTTCTGAAGGTCAGAAGTCTGCCATGGGTCTCACTGGGCTAAAATCAAAGTGTCACCAGAACTACATTCCTATCTGGAGGCTCTAAGGGAGAATTCATTTGCTTGCTCATTCGGTTTGTTGATAAAATTCAATTCTGTATAGTGCTAGGACTGAAGTCCCTTTTTCCTTGCTGGCTGTCAGCTGAAAACTTATCTTAGATTCTAAAGGCTGCTTGCATTCCTTGGTTCACAGCCTTCTGCCTCCATCTTTAAACAAGTGATACTGTTGTCAAATCTCTCCTGCACCCTCTTTGCCTTGCATCTCTCTGATTGACTCTTATGCCTTCTTCTCACTTTTAACAGTCCACGTGATTACATTTGAACCACTTGGATAATCTAGGATTATCTTCCTATACTAAAGGTTTTGCCAGTAGTTCTCTGCAAAAATCTCTTCAGTCATATAAGTTAACATATTCACAGGTCCTCGGAATTAGGGTTTGGACATCTTTGGGAAACTATGATTTTGTCTCCTACAGCTTGTATGCTAAATAATTAATGTTTGACCATAGGCTAATTTTGAACATTAATCTGAGGAGTTATTGAATCTCGATAAATTATAAAATTTTTAAATTCATGGTTTTGATATTGACTAAGTAAGCTATGGTTCACCTTTCAAGATAATGAGAAAAGGTTTTAGATTTTACTTAGAAATTTTGAGTATTATCCAGTGAAAAATATTAATGTTACTCATTCCCTGATACATTTGGGTTTCATCTGCTATTGAATAAAAACTAAATAAAAAATTATCAAATATGAAAATTATGATATTCATGGGTTAAATAAATGTATTACTATATATTTGGATAGAATATAAATACAACATCATTTTTATTTTTATTTTTTTATAATTGCCACGTGGAGCTTCATAAGCTTAGTTTTTGAGTCTATTAAAATTAGGCCTAAAATTAGTTTATTTATGACCAAGTTTGATATTAACTAAGATATTTTAAAATAAATTGTACCATTCCCTTGGAAGGGTATTTTACTTTCACAAAAATGTACTCTTTTGCTGGCAGAATACTGAGCTAAAGATGATTATTGAAATTCTAGGTAGAGTTTTGAGCATGAGAATAGCAGAAGGGAAAATTTCTTGTTCCTTGGTACTGCTACTAGTCTCCAAGACTCCTAATGACTTTACCCACAAAAATGAGGCCTTTATATTGCATGAACGAACCTTCTAGTTCTAATTTCCTATGACTAGGATTGCTTTCAAGTCAGTTCTTTAACGAATGTTTAGCTACAAATTAAATGAAAAGATAGACATATTAGCAGAAATTGTATTTTCATTAAAGAGATAGATTTAAAAAAGAGTACACAAGAACAAAGCTCATAAATACAATAAATGAGAAAAGTTTATTTTATTTTAATACGTTGCTTATAAGGCAGTCAATACCTAGAGACCAACTCTAAACCTCACAGTTTGCAGAAACTGCTCAGTTTTACAGTTTGTTCTCGATTCTTTTGATGCTTGCTCTTACCTTCTATTATTTTTTCCACATGGGCTGCTTTATTGATGAATCAAAAGAAAAAGGATCAAATAGACAAAGCAACAAAGCAGTAAAGTGCTCACTTCAGGGTTGTAGCCAATCTAATTAATTTTTCATTTGGTTCTCATGTATTAGAGACCAATCAATCTGGGATTATGTTTACAGAGTTATAAAAGGAGAGGAGACCAGGCCCTCAATTTGTTGTCTAGGCTGTCCAAATTAGTCAGTTAAATGATCCCAAGGGATATCATAAAGTATATGAATGGGTTCTTGTAAGTACCTTTTCTTTTAATTACAGACCAAGTTGTCAACACTTCCTGCAGAACTTGACTGTGATAGAAAGGCAAAGCTCTAAAGTCAAATGATGGGTTTTTATTTTAAGGTGTTTTTTCACTGAAATATTTTGGTTAAATATTAGTCTTTAGAGAACCATTTAACATGTGGAGGTTTAGAGTGCAAGAATTGACTACTACTCAGTGAAAAGAGGTTCTAGTCAGATAACAGGTGATATTAAGGTTAATGGCCTCAAAGGACCATAGACTCAGGGGACATCTACATCAACTGGCACAAAGACAGTTCATAAAGACAATGTTCTGCATCTTGCTTTGGTGAGTAGTGTCTGGGTTCTTAAAAGCTTGTGAGCAGCCATCTAAGATACAGCTATTAGTCTCTTCCTGGCCTGAGAAAAGGAGAGTGAAGAAAACCAAAGACTCGAAGAAGCAACTAGTCCAAAGGACTAATGGTCCACATGAACCACCATCTACATGCTCCCAAGACCAGAAGAGCAAGATGGTGCCTGGCTACCACTACCTACCACTCTGACAGGGATCACAACAGAGGGTCCCAGACAGAGTGGGAGAAAAATGTAGAACAAACAAATTCACAAAAAAGACCAGACTTACTGGTCTGACAGAGACTGTAGGAATCCCTGAGAATATGGCCCTATGACACCCTTCAGTTCTGGAACTGAAGCCATTCCAGAAGGCAACCTTCCAGCCAAACAATAGACAAGCCCATAAAATAAACAATAACACCTGAGAGGAACGTGCCGCTTAGAAAAATCAACTATATGAGATCGAAAGGGCAATATTTTCCCAAAAGCAAAGATGAGAAGGCAGGAAAGGGCAGAAAATCAGGATGAAAGGGAACAGAAAACCCAGGGTGAAAATGGGGAGAGCGCTGACATGTTGTGGGGAATGAAACCAAGGCCAAGAAACACAAACTATGGAATGGGAATCTAAGTTACTCTGTAAAATTTCCCCTAATGCGCAATAAAAAAATAAAAAAAGAAAGGAAGGAAGGAAGGAAGGGAGAAAAAAGCATTTTATCATTAAGTATATATATATATATATATATATATATATATATAAACGGCCTCCAACCTGTAAAAATTTGTCACTCTTAGGAATATGCTGAATCACTCCACAAAACAGAATTGTATGAAATAGTGGAAAGAGGCACTATATTTCATGGGAATAAAGAACCTGGGGAAAATGTTGTTTTCTGAAATAGAGTTCCCAGGACATTAAGATGGAACAAAAAAAAATTTATGTGTTTATCAAACTCTGATGGCACAAAATGTGCAAGCTTTGAAGTACATCAGTATAAGCTGAAACCATTGTTAAACATCACTGCTTTAGGATTTTGCTGTTTGAGGTAATTGACTTGAGAAGATAGAGCAAACTTTAGAATCACCCTTAAATTCTTTCTATCTCAATCTCTCTGTATATCAGTTAGTCACCAAATCTCTACATGTCTACCTCTCCTTAGCTTTATTCTCACCGACACTGCATCATTGCTCATCACTCCAATACATTCTATATTGCAATATATCCTAACCACTCCAGCTCCAGTTGGGACTATTGCGATACTCCCTGCCCTGTGTTTTCTATACTGCTGCTAAAGTTACTTTGAAATTGTAATCACACTCTTTTCCTATCAGTTCTGATATTTTCCTAAGTAACAAATCCCACTGTTTCTCTGAGGTATTTGAAAACTTCATTTATTCCATCCTTTCAAAGAATCAGGAAATGTCAAAAACATTCACTTCACTGGCTGACAGTAAATATCAATGTGATACATTCTGAAACCCTTACCTAGATTCTGGATCTCTGGCTCAGGAGTGCTTCATAGATTTTAGGGCAAAACTTTACCGGGCTACTGTTTGCTAAGAATATTTTTGATATAAAGAAAAAAATACTGGAGGAGAGAAGTGAAATGAAATTAGTATTTTAAAATACATCAGTATACAGGAGCAGCATTTAAGGTTTTTCTTTTTTTTTTTTTAAGCTAAAAGCCACTAAACAGAATTCCTAATCTTTTATGTTATGAAAAATTTTCATAAAGTTATAATTTTATTTTAAAATCAGTCACAGTATGTTGTGTTACTAAAGATATTTCTTCTCCTTTTAGAATCTTTGAGATTAGTTTAGAAACTGTGAGAACTCTTGGGAAAGGAATTGAGCTACCTCAGATACAAACCAGACTGATGTCACTGTAGGAAGGGATGATTTCTAATGTTCCTTGAGAAGATTCTAGGATCTTTACTCATCTTTGGTAGCTTAATTGGGGACTTATAGATCTCTATGCACACAATGAACTGATATCCATGACTCTCTGAGGATACAGTTTGAAAGTTAGATCAGAATTGAGTCCATTCAGAGCCTCCTGAGAATTTCTGTTATATTGCCTTTTATTATTTTTATAATTATTATCATTTTATTTTATCTTATTATGTTATTGAGCTTTATGATTTAATTGCACTTAGTTAACAGTCAAGTGAAAAACTTGGTTACTATTCTTTACTCTGAAATTGATTAGCTCAGTGTTTACTAAATTATGTGTGAAACGCTGAGTAAAACACAGTTAAACAGATGTTTCTTTTTGAAAACCAGATTTATTAAGGTATGATTTACATACGGAGCGCTGGTGGTGTAGTGGTTAAGAGTTCAGCTGCTAAAGAAAAGGTCGGCAGTTCAAATCCACCAGCTGCTCCTTGGAAACTCTATGGGACGGTTCTACTCTGTTCTATAGTGTTGCTACGAGTCAGAATCGACTCGATGGCAACAAGTTTTTTTTTTTTAATTTACGTACAGTAAAAATCATCCTCTTCAGTGTAAAATTTAGTGTGAGTCTTGACAAATGCGCACTGTTGTATAACTACCACCACAACAAAGACATTTTTTTTGTTAGTTGCCGTAGAGTTGGCCCCTGACTCATGACCACCCCATGCACAACAAAACAGAATACTCCCCAGTTCTGTGCCATCCCCACAATCAGTTTTGGATTGGGCCATTGTGATTCACAGGGTTTTCACTGGCCGATCTTCATTGGATGATTTTCACTGACTGATTTTTAGAAGAAGCACCTGAGTGGCGCAAATGGTTAAGCACCAAGCTACTAGCCAGAAGATTGGTGGTTCAAATTCACCCAGAGACATCTTGGAAGAAAGGCTTGATGATCTACTTGTGAAAGAGCACAGCCATTGGAAACTCTATGGAGCTCAGTTCTACCCTGAAAGACATGGAATCACCATGAATTGGAATAGACTTCAGAGGAGCTGGTGGATCTAGGATTTTTGGAAGTAGATTTCTAGGCATTTCTTCTTAGATTGTCTAGAGTCTGGAAGCTCCACTGAAACTTATTCAGCATCATACAGCACACAAGCCCTCACTGACAGAAGGGTAGTGGCAGCATATGAGGTGTATTGGCCAGGAATCAAACCCAGGTCTGCATGGAAAGTGAGAATTCTACCACTGAACCCAGACAAACACATACTGTCATATAACTACCACCACAATCAAGATATAGGACATTTTAACATCTACTAAGTTCCCTCGGGAGACCTGGTGGCACAGTGATTAAGAGCTCAAATGCTAACTGAAAGGTTGGTGGTTGAACTCACATGCTGCTCCTCAGGAGAAAGATGTGGCAATCTGCTTTGGTAAATACTACAGCCCTGGAAACCCTATAGGGCAGTTCTACTCTGTCTTATAGGATTGCTAGGAGTCAGAATCAACTCATGGCAATGAGTTTGGTCTTTGGTTTAAGTTCCCTCACCACTCTTTGCAGTCAATTCCCTCCCTCCATCCTCAGCCTCTAGCAATCCTAATCTGATTTCTGTCCCTATAGTTTTGCCTTTTTCAGAATGTCATATAAATGCAACCATACCACATGTAACTTTTTGTGCCAAATATCTTTTGTGTCCAGTTGGCACCAATTCATAGTGACTACATGAATGGAGTATAACAGAATGAAACGTTGCTTGGTCCTGGACCATTCTCACAAGTGTTGCTATGTTTGAGCCCATTGTTGCAGCCACTGTGTCAATCCATCTCGTTGAGGGTCTTCCTCTTTTTTGCTGACCCTCTATGTCACCAGGCATGATGTACCTTCTCCAGAGACTGGATTTTCCTGATAACATGTCTAAAATAGGCAAGATGAAGTTCTGTCAATCTTGCTTCTAAAGGGCATTCTGGCTGCATTTCCTCTAAGACAGATTTTTTTTGTTCTTCTGGTAGTCTATGATCTATTCAATATCCTTCACCAACCCTATAATTATCTTCGTCAATTCTTCTTTGGTCTTCTGTCATGGATTGAATTGTGTCCCTAAAAAATATGTGTCAACTTGGTTAGGCCATGATTCCCAGTATTGTGTGGTAGTCTTCTGTTCTGTGATTGATATAATTTTCTGATATGTTGTAAATCCTAATCTCTGCCTGTGGCTAATGAGGCAAGATTAGATTATGTTAAAGAGGATTAGGGTGGGATGTAACACTCTTGCTCAGGTCACGTCCCTGATCCAATGCAAAGGGAGTTTCCCTGGGGTATGGCCTGCACCAACTTTTATCTTACAAAAAGAAAGAGAAGCAAGCAGAAAGTGGGGACCTCATGCCACCAAGAAAGCAGCACTGGGAGCAAAGCACGTCCTTTGGACCTGGGGTCCCTGCGCTTGAGAAGCTCCTCTATCAGGGGAAGATTGACGACAGGACCGGAGCTGACGTAAAAACAAATTCTTCCCCTGGAGCTGATGCCCTGAATTCGGACTTCTAGCCTCCTAGACTATGAGAGAATAAATTTCTGTTGTTAAAGTCATCTACTTGTGGTACTTCTGTTACAGCAGCACTAGATGATTAAGACACCTTCCTTTTTCACTGTCCAGCTTTCTCATGCATATGAGATAATTGAAAATACCATGGCTTAGGTAAGCACACCTTAGTCATTAAAGTGACGTCTTGCTTTTTAGCACTTTAAAGAAGTCCGTTGCAGCGTATTTGCCCAATGCAATACATCATTTGATTTCTTAACTGCCATTTCTGTGGGCATTGATTGTTGATCCAAGAAGAATGGAATTCTTGACACCTTTAATTTCTTTGTCATTTATCATGATGTTGTTTATTGGTCTAGTTGTAAGGATTTTCATTTTCTTTATGTTGAGATATAATCCATGCTGAAAGCTATGATCTTTGTCTTCATCACTAAGTGCTTCAAGTCATCTTAACTTTCTGCAAACAAGGTTGTGTCATCTGCATTTTGCAGGTTGTTGATGCATTTTCCTCCAATCCTGTTGCTGTGTTCTTCTTCATATAGCCCAGCTTTTTGAGATTATTTGCTCAGCACGCAGATTGAGTAAGTATGGTGAAAAGATAATTTCTCTTGGCATTAACAATTTTGAGTTTCTTCTATATCATTGCATTTATCAGCAACTTATAACTTTTCATTTTGGAGAAGTATTCTATTATATGTATATACCACAATTTATTATTATTATTATTTGTCAGTTGATGGACATTTGGGTTGTTTCCAAATGCCAAATTGTTTCTTAAACTGACTGTGCCATTTTCTATCCCTTCAATTATGTATGAAAGCTCCAATTACTCTGCATCCAATACTAGCACTTGTTATTATCAACTTTTTCAAGTGTAGTCACTCTTTATGGTACGTAACGAAATCTCATTGAAGTTTTAAGTTGTATTCCCTTAGTAACTAATGACGTTGAAATATTTCCATGTGTTTATCCCCTCTCACCCGTCATTAATTTTCTTGGGTAAAGACTCTCTTCAAACTTTCTGCACAATTTTTATTATATTGTTTTATTATTGTTATTCAGTTGTAAATGTGTATTATATATTCTGGATATATTTAATAGCAATTTTAATGGCACACATGAGGTTGTTACGAGGGGGTTGAGGGAGATACTACTTCTAATCATTCTCAAATCTATTTGAACAAGAAAAGATAATTTTAGTTACTCGTTAACCCATAAACCAAACCCACTGGCGTTCAGTGGGTTCTGACTCATAGCGATCCTATGAGTCACTCATTAGCATTCTGTAATATTATTTAGGAAATCAGCTGTTTGTCTTGGTCAAATAAATTTAACATCTAAAGTCTTCCACTGCAACTTTTAAAATGCTTTAGCAAGCATGCAAACAGAGAATCAGGTAGAAGCCCGCTATAATAATCCAGGCAAGCAATGATGGTGGTTTGGGTCAAAGTACAGCAATAGAGCTGGTAAGAAGTGCTCATAGTATGAATATATTTTTGAGAAAGTGTTGATAGAATTTATTGATAGATATTTATATTTATAAGTCTCTTTATAATTTTTAAAACTATGTATCATCTCATATAATGCTAACAAGAATCCCAAGAGCTGGATAATATGCACGTATTACAAGAGAGAAAACTGAAAAGTGAATATGACAAAGGCGGGACAACTATTCATTTTATATTTGTCAGTGTTTGATCTGCTAACTACCAGGACCAGAGAACCATTTGATATGCTTGCTAAAATTTCTGGTTTCACGATTCTACCCTAGAACTTCTGAATCAAAATTTCTGAGGATGAATACCATGAATCAGCATTTTTAAACTAAAAACCGAGATGATATTTATGCACATTAAAAAGTGATGGAAACTTTGGACCTTATTTCCATTTTATTGATATCCTAAAATTTAGAGTAAATTACCTGGAATAAATGGAAATTCTATTTTCCTATGTACAATAACAGACATAGCAATAGGTGTTTATAATCTCAAAATATGATCTCTGTAAGTAGAATGATCACAGGAACTTTGTTCATAAGCATCCTGTTTGTTAGGTGAAGATGTATAAACATTAGGACATAGAAATAAAGTTTGTGTAACTATTGACATGAGACTTTTTTTCTGTTGGACCAGTATCAGAAGGTGAGAACATAGTCAACCGAACAGACTTGAAACTATGCAGTGAAGAGATAGCATGTCTGCATCTGCTCTCATTAGTCAAAGCAAATTGACACTTATTTTAAGAGAACATATACTCCAAGTAAAGAAACACAATATTTGTTTGCCCCTTTACTTGAAGTAGTTAGACTATTAATATATGCTACTTCAACAATTTGTTAAATATGAAAAGAATCTTTTTAAAGAAAATTATTTTGAGCAAGTGATACCAAAGTTATGTAATTTAATTCTCTGTAATTTAGTATATCACATGTATATGCAATTAGGATTTTTAATAAAGGTAGAAAACCTGAACTTTGAATTTGTAAAATGCAGATTTCAACCCTGGGTCTATCATGAGAGACTTCAAAAAAAGAATGTAACCTCTCTAAACCTCAGTCACTCATCTGTAAAATGTAAGTAATGAATCTTACAAAATTACAGGATTGTAATGTGGATAAAATGAGAAAATAAGTAAAAATACATTCATTTTCAAAACTAAAGTCATCTTGGTGGTGCAGTGGTTAAAGCACTAGGCTGCTAACCAAAAGGTCAGCAGTTTGCACCCACCAGCTGCTCTGCAGGAGAAAGATGTGGCAGTCTGCTTTGGTGAAGATTTACAGCTTTAGAAGCCCTATAGGGCAGTTCTACTCTGTCCTATACGGTCGTTATGAGTCAGAATTAACTTGACGGCAGTGGGTTAAAGTCATCATTACTATCATCATTATTTTTACAGCACCTATCTCAGTATATTTTGGATAATAAAATGAGATGATATGTATTTCAACATAGATCTAAGAGCCTAGAATTTAACTACATTCTACATAATGGCTAATTAACTATTAACAGACAAAAAAAAAAAAAAAGAAATACACTTCACAACACAGCAATTTCACTCCTGGATATAAATCCTAGAAAAAACTGTTGAGTATGTACATGAAGAGAAAAAGAAAAAAAATCATAGTAGCCTCTTTTTGTAATGTAATTGCAAAAATTTAGAAATATCTTATATGTCCACCAGAAGAATGTGTAAATACATTGTGGAATAATCATTCAATGAAATGCTATATGGCATTGAAATGGATCAATTAGATCTACATGTAAAACACGGACGACGCACAGCATATTATCTGGTAAATGAAAAAGGTTACAAAGATATGCATAAAATAAGATATGTATTAAGATACAGGAGAGTATTTATATAAACTTTTAAATCATTACAGACATAGCAGAAGTGTAAAGCAATGCATAAGGAAGTAGGATTACCAGATAAAATACAGGATATTCAGTTAAATTTGAATTTCAGATATTAAACAACAAATTTTTTAGTATAGGTATGCCCCATGCAATATTTGGGATAATGACAATGTTTTTGGTCATTATCCCAAATTCAGATTTGACTGGGTGACCTGTATTTTTATTTGCTAAATCTAACTCTATGATAAAGGGAAGTAAACACAGGGGGCTTCAGTTGTACTGGTGATGTTTTATTTCTTCAGCTGGGTGGTAGATAAGTGGGTATTCATTGCATTCTTCTCTATGCCATTTCGAAGCCTTAAATATTTCATAGTGTGTTAAAATATTAATAGGCAAAAATGAACCATTCACCAGAAGAAAATTCCCACTTAAAAGATAAAACTAAGAGTCAAGGCCAACAATAAAGAATCAGATGGGATGACAAAGGGTAAAAAAAAAACAACTAAAGTATATAAAATAAAAAGAAATATTGTGAAAAGTATGGACTGTAAAGTAGTATCATGTTCTATTTTGATGCTTTTAATATTTTTTATTTGTATGGTATTTATTTCTTTCCAAATCAATGACCTGTGATGGGATGCTTAATTAATTACAGAATTCAACCTAGAAACAAAAACTTGGATATTAGGTGTTTTCCAAGACTCTGTAATAATTCCAGTTACATGTCAATCAATAAAACTATATTTGGCCACAGGTAAGGATTGTAACAAATGGAATGTTTAAATCTACAAAACAAGTTGAGTAAAGTTGGCTATCGCTTAATTATTTGAAGCCTAGAGGAGAAAACGAATAGATGAAACAGAATAATGAGATACACATTTACTTCCCTCGTCAAAAATTAGAAAACAGTGGGTCTAAATCATGGATGCACATTAAAATCACCTCGAGAGTTTTAACAATACCTAGGGTTTACCCCAAGTGAGTCAGATTTAGGTCTGCAGTGAGACCCACTTATTGGCGTTTTTTGAAATTCCCCAGTTAATTCAATATATGGTCTGGATTTAGACCCACTGCCCTAAAACTGAAAAAGCTCACACCTGCGTAAGATACTGCTTTCTCACATGTAAAACAGCGGACTTGTTAGAGAACAGATTCAGAAATCACCTGACTCTGTGGGCTTTAGAGCAATGGTCTATTATAAGTGCCATGAAAATAGGGACTGAGCACAGTATCTTGCACATAGTCAGTGCTGAATAAACAGATAATCACTGCATTAGCTGAAGTGTATAAATGCTCTGAAGAATGATACTTACAGCTTTCATAGTAAGCCTTAGGAACTATCAGTGAAATATTAAGGAACTGGGAACAGATCTAATTGCAAAACGTGGAGAATAAATTTTTATTTACTTTTCATCTTAGAATGAAAATACTTCAATGTCTCCCAGCAAGCCCCTGCCTTTACTACAAGGAGATGGATTTAAGACAGTCAATTTTTATTTCTACTTGAGTAACATGAGCTTTGGTTTATGGCTCTTTTTCCCCTAGCCTCATAATTAAATGACTAAATCCCATTCACAGCATTACCTACAGAACATGATTGGAGAAAGATTAGCCATTAAAGAGAGAGGGGATTGCTATTATGGCTTTTAAGGCCTATAACCACCCACTCTCTTAGGAATCCTATTATGGCTGAGCATTCATGTTATTGGTATTGCAACGCAATTCACATATATCAAGCTGTAAACTCCATTTACAGTCAATCCATATTTCTAGGTCTCCTCTAATAACTTATTTGTGTGTTTCACTTTGGGAGAAGTTATGTGTTTTGAAACATCTTTATCTGTTGCCAGTGACTGTGGAGCTTTCTTTTGAGCTACAATAAAAGTATCTTATCCCTATTAACTAAAATCCAAACATCTACTGTTTTACCTTTGGTTTTAGTTAAAGCTTCTTAAAACCTTATCATGGTGATTTATGTGATTTCAGATATCTACTTTCAGTTCAAATGAGCAGTAATAATACAAGCAATTGTTTCCCTGGTCAAGAATGCTGATCAGGATCAATTCCATAAATCAATCTAAACAGTTATCATGTACAAATGAATTTCATATATATTTCCTTTTGTAATTAACAATGACGGTATGAATATTTGTCATTGTTTTTAACTTCAACTCTTGAGAAACAAAGGACTGGCCCAGGCCAGACACTGTGTTAAGCTGTTGGCCACACACATTAGTCAGCTACAGTGATCGATTAGCCATAAAATGCATTTCTTTGACAGGAGAGCTTGAAATGTTTGGTGAGCCTTCATTTTCTTCTCCTCTATCATGTTGGCCTAAGTGAAGGATTTCTCCTCTTTCCATGTTTAAATTCGTTTCATTGACATCAGGCATTGCAAACTCGTCAATGATTTCTCTGTGCCAAATGAATTTCTGTCAAAAGGCTCGGATGAAATCTGTCTACTCCTGGTAACCAAATGGATCTAGCTGCAGCACAAGATGGAACAAGTCATTCATCTAAGTTTGGACGCGCCAAAGTGCTGCTCCCCTTATACATGCACAGTTACTGAAAAGGGGGCAAATAACTTCATTTTACAACCAGAGCTTAGGGCAGTTCAGTGCTTTCATTACCTGTGGACATCAGTAGTTTTGGAACATGATTAATTATACCAAAATCACTTCATTATTTTAATAAGAATTTTCTCTTCTCTCTATGATAAAAAGTACGGGAGAGATAAATCTTTCTCATTATTTCTAAAACTAAAGGAGAGTGAAGGAAGGGAAATGGAAAAACACAGAAAAGCCTGAAAAAGAGAAGCAGTCACACCTGCTGCTGTTGATCTCACCTTCTACATCAACCATGACAAAGGAAATGTGTTGATGTGGACGTCATAGGAACGCTAAGTTCAAAGACAGTATGACTGCTGGTGCCTTGGTATACAAAGCAAAGTAATTTCATCTCAGATTCTTCAGCAATCTTGTTCACTCTAAACGTTTGAGAGCATATTTTTAAAAGCAGAGAGAAGAAAGATGGATATAGATATCTATTCTACTGATAGGCAAAAATGAGCTTACTGCTCTTCAAATCTTAGAACTTCACTGATTTTATCTAATAAAGATAATAAAGGATAATTGTTATGTTTAGAGAACGAGAGAATACAGGGTATTATTTGAGCTTTTGAGCATTTATACCATATATAGATATAGAGTATATATATATATATATATGTGTGTGTGTGTGTGTGTGTGTGTGTGTGTGTGTATCCCTAGGTAGTATAGTTTATGCTTGACTATTATCCTAAAGGTTGGCAGTTTGAAGCCACCAGGAGTACAATGAAAGAAAGGCCTGGCAATCTTCTTTTATAAAATTACAGCTAAGAAAACCCTATGGGACAGTTCTACTTTGCAACACATGGGGTTGCTATGAGTCAGAATTGACTTGACAGCAATTGGTATACATATATTCAATATGTGCATATATATTGAAGTAGCTGCTGTTTTTTATGAGAAAGAACTTTATTAAGAGTAGTGTTGAACAGTGGATAGGTAAGGTTCAGAGAACTGGTCAGCATTTAAGATTTTGGCTTCTTTAATGCAGTGATTCTCAAACTTTAGTGTGCATTAGAATCACTTGAATTTCAGATTTTGGGCCCCAACCACAAAATTTCTGACTCAGAATGCCTCGGCTGGGGCCTGAGAGTTTTCATTTCTAACAAGTTTCCAGGTGTTGATCATGATGCTGATCTAAGGGTACAATTTGAGAAGCACTGCCTTAAAGTTACCATGTGGTTTAGCAGATATATGTTGTTTTATAGAAGTAGCCAAAGCATGTTTTTCACCCTAAGACCTCAGAAGCCCATCACTGTGAAGAGACTCTTGAAAGAAAGTAACTGACTTTCAGTAAGTTTGAAATGCTAGACTGGTATTATATTGTCTTGTTTTCCACTATCCAAAACTAGTTTATTTTCATTAAACAAGTAAATGCAGCCATGTGTATTGTCTTTCAAGGATCTCTCAATCTTTTGCATTCATTCTTACTATGCTTACAAAGTTAGAGAAAAACACATGTACTCCGTCATTTACCTTTTTTTTTTTTTAACATTGCTGGAAAGTAGGTTTTCATATAAATCAAAAGCTTTAGATGTTGACAGAATCTCATTTTTTTTGTCTTGTAGATAAACCTAGAAGACATGTTATATCTTACCTAGTCTAACTCAGTTCCTCTACTACTACAGACCCTGGGACCCAGAGTGTTGGAGTGTATTCCCAAGGTCACACAGCTACATGGTTAAAGTCAAAATCAGTTTTCGAACTGAAACCTCTGACTTCCTTTTTAAAGCTCTATTTTACTTACACATTCACTTACTTATTCATAGATTCCCTCATTCATTAGACAAATTGTATTGCATATTCAATGTGTCAGATACTGCTAGGCAATGGCCATGCAAAAGAAGAAACTAACATCTTAGAATGAGCTAGTAGAGCTAACATCCACATAGCAACCACTGTATGCCAGGCACTGTGCCAAGGGAGAGTACCTATTAGAGTTGCTTACATATTCTTTATTGCTATTTTAAGAAATATTACCATTCTCCCTGTTACTGGTGAAAAAATTTTATTGGTTAGATCCAAGTGTTATGGATTGAATGGTATCCCCCCTAAACATATGTCCCTTCCTCTATACCTATGGAAAGGAGCCCTGGCGGTGCAATGGTTAAGAGCTCATCTACTAACCAAAAGGTTGGCAGTTTGAACCTACCAGCCACTCTGTGGGAGGAAAGACCTGGAAATCTGCTTCTGTAAAGATTACAACCTAGGAAACCCTATGCGGCAGTTCTACTCTGTCATACAGGATTGCTATAAGTTGGAATCTATGGCACACAACAACAATGCTATATTTGTAGATGTAATATCATTTGGGAATAGGGTTTTCTTTGTTATATTAATGAGGCCATACTAGTGGAGGGTATGTCCTAAACTGATCACTTTTGAGATATAAAAGAGCAGATTAGGCATAGAAGAAGGCAGATATAGGAAGAAGACCAACACTATCTGAAGACAGTGGTGGTAGAGCAGTCTACGAGTCCAGGAACTCCAAGGGTAACCAGCTAGAGAAGCTGAGACATGGATCTTCCCCCAGATCCAACAGAGAGAGAGAGCCTTCTCCTAAAGCTGGTGTCCTGAGTTTGGACTGCTAGCCGCCTAAACTTTGAGAAATGAATTTCTGTTTGTTAAAGCCATTCACTTGTGGTATTTCTGTTACAGCAGCACTAGCTAAGACATCAGGTATTTTGATCCTAAAATAAATATTCTTAATATCATAAGACATAGTTTCAGTCCAAGAGAGAAACAAACCCTTAACAAACTTGAACGTAAATAATTTCAATGAAATGTCATAAGAACTATCACCACACAGACCCATTGCTGTCGAGTCGATTCTGACTCATAGTGACCTAATAGGACAGAGTAAAACTGCCCCATAGGGCTTCCACGGAGCTGCTGGTGGATTTGAACTGCTGACCTTTTGGTTGGCAGCTGGGCTGTTAACCACTGCACCACCAGGGCTCCTTAAGAACCGTAGCAGAAATGTAAACAAAGGAGGGAGCTGCAAGCTCTGCCCAGGGAAAAAAATACTCACAAAGCAAACATTTATGGGTCACATATTATGTACTAGGAAATTAACATATCCCAAGCTGATCTGATCCTTTCAACAAGTACCATTACCCCCATTTTACGAATGAATACGTGGAGAATAGAAGTACAAAATAATGTGCCCAAGGCCACAGAAAAAATCTTCATATTATAGCAGATGTGTCCAACTCCAAAGTCCGTGCCCTTTCCACAAGCTCTATTTCACATCTTGGAGACTACACCAAGGTTTACCTCACACTTCCCTGTCTGCTAAAGCACAACCCTCTATGATATGTGGATTCCTTTGCTTTTTACCTATACATTATCAGTAAATGTCCACTTTTCTCTAGGACTGAATCCTGTGTTCCCCCAAAAGTTGATTCAGAACACATCGATAGTGCAAGCTGAGGAAGTGCCTAACAGTACTAAAGGTTTTTCTGGGGAATTTTTTACCCTGCCTTGTTTCAGTCTGTCCTATCTTAGGAAGTTTTTCTTTCTTCTTGATAATCGTATTATGAGCATCACTGTTAATGAGAGCAGAATAGACAGAGAGATAGAAAGCTCTCTCCTTAGGGGACTACAAACAAAATAGTATTCCAAGAGCATTTATTTCTTTATTTTAATATTTTGTTGTGATTTTGGAGAAAATTTACATAGCAAATAATTAGGTTCTCATTTAACCGTTTTGATACATATTTTTCAGTGACACTGGTTACACTTTTCACAATGTGTCAGCATTCTCGTTACTTCCATCCGGTTGTTCTGTTTCCTTTTAATCTAGCTTCCTCGCTACCTCCCCACCCCTGACCTTCTCATCTTCTTTCTAGGGACAATGTTGACCATTACGTCTCATGTAGATGATTGTTTAGGGGAGCACAGTACTCATGGGTGATATTATTCATTTTATGAGCCACTCTGTCTTTTGGCTGATTGGTGACCTCTGGGAGTGGTTTGAGTTCCAACTTTAAAGGGTATCCCTAGGCAATAGTCTCCAGGGTTCCTCCAGCCAAGAGCATTATTTTGATAAAGAAATTTATTCAGTCAGAAGATGAATAGAGTTGATAAGCTTGGTGTCTCTAAAGACTTTCCCAAACTTGCACTTTCAAACAATTAATAATACAGGAAACGAGTGGTACAGTAACTACATTCTGTTTTATTAGAGAAAGATAGGACTCCCTCCCTGGGTAACAATGTTTTTCACAGCCATCAGCCCTCCAGACTGATTAGATATATTTAAACACTTCATGGCCAGGCATTGTTTGTTGATTCCTCCTCAGATTGCAGAACTCTGGAGGCAAACAACCTTGTGCACAGGGAGAGTATTATCCTGGGCAGCTGAATGATGCCTGACTGCTGAGCTGACTGCTTCTGTGTCACTTCTGTGCCATGAGGGACTCTGAGGTTTAAGAACCTCCAGAGACTAATAATGCAAGTGCAAATCGTTAGCATCTCCCAGAATTCTTGTAGTTCTCATCCCCAGATTTTCCGGCTGCTGTTTGTGTAATTGAAGAAAACGACACAGCCAAAGGGAGGCAATTTTTCTTGCGAGTCTCCCTGAAGTAGAGCAATCTAGCTGGGTTGCATAACAAAAACCCAGGCAAAGGAAATAATTGATCTTCTGGGTGCTGTGGGTGTGGTCTCTATGGTCATAATAGATCTGAATTGTAAGATACAAAAAAAAAAGTTTTAAGAGAAATTAAAAATTTTTAGGTTTTAACATATATCAAAGAGATATCTTCCAACAACAGCAAAAAAGACCTCAGCAGAGATGTATACAGGAAGATCTGCATTTATTATTAAAAGTACAATAAATAACGGCAATGGCATCTTACCTTGGGTGGGTCTATCTTGTGCTCAGTCGCTTTTGACCACTGAGTGGAAAGAGTACCGAGAGATTATTAATCTAATATAACCAGTTAGATGCAGAGAATAGAAAATAATACAAGTGTCTTGTGTAAGCACAAGTACAAACAGACAATAAAAATTCTCCTGGTGAAAATAGGGGAAGGAGCTCCCGTCCTCCATTGCTTTCTTTAGCATTCGCTTTAGATAACTTGTAATTGTAAATTCTTTGTCTTTCTGAAAAGTATGTAAATATAACTTGGTGTAATTCTCCTCTACCTTCCTATTTTTCCTGGAAGGAGATTAGCATAAACTCAGGTGGCCCAGCGCTATCGCTATCTCCCAGCCAGAAATATTAGTAAATTAACAATTGTGTTTAATATATGAATGTAATGATTGTATCACCTTACCTATATAATGGTTATGATTTCCTTCTACCTTTGCAATCTCTTTTGCAGACTGCCTGTGATGCATCACATACTGATTTAAAGCTTATTCAGTAATAAAACTTTTCTTTCTCTTCTATTCATGTAGAGAGATTTTCTGGGTTGGAAGATTTTGTTTTTAGTAAGTGTTCCCCAAAACCTGACACTCTCTCGATATTCTGCTATTTTTATGTTGCTGGAGCCCTGGTGGTACAGTGGTTAAGAGCTCAAGCTGCTTACCAAAAGGTTGGCAGTTTGACCCCACCAGCCACTCCTTGGAAACCCTACGGAGAAGTTCTATTCTGTCCTATAGGGTCGTTATGAGTCGGAATCAACTCAACGACAATGGATTTTTGGGTGGAACCCTGGTGGTACACTAGTTAAGAGCTTGGCTGCTAACCAAAATGTCAGTAGTTCGAATCTACCAGCTGCTCCTTTGGAACCCTAGGCGGCAGTTCCACTATGTCCTACAGGGTCGCTATGAGTTGAAATCAACTCCAGGGCAATAGGTATTATTGCTGTCACAATAAATTTATTATACCACATTCTACAGAGCAAGAGTCATGCAATTTTCGGGCTGAAGGTCATCTACAAATTTACAGACTGGACTTCTGTTGAGACAAGTCTCTAAATATACAGATACAATCTCAGGTAATCCAAGATTATTTCCAGATTTTTCATTTTACCTGTTACCCCAGGGGCACTATTAGATATATAAAAGAAGCAAAGAAAGAGTGGAACTAAAATCTACACAATGATTTTAGAAATTTCAACATCACCTGGGAACTTTTTAGAAATGCAGAAAAATGTAGGCTTAACCCCAGACCTACTGAATTTTAATCTGCATTTTAATCCGAGTGGACAAGTTATCTGGATAGCATGTTAATAAGCCTCCCTTGATTGTTGTTGTTAGTTGTTATTAGGTACCATAGAGACAATTTCGACTCATAGGGAGCCCATGTAACAGAGTAGAAATGCTCCATAGGGTTTTCTAGTCTGTAATCTTTACAGAATCAGGTCACCAGGTCTTTCTCCCTCAGAGCTGCTGGGTGGGTTCAAACCACCAACCTTTTGGTTAGCAACCTACTTCTTAATAGTGGCACCACCAGGGCACCATTGGTTAGCCTTCTAAATACTCCCTTCTATTGTCATCAACTGCACCAAAATATTTAAAAACTTTAGGGAAAACACTCAAAAGAAAAAAAAAGTAAAATTATACAAGTGGAAATCAACAATAACTAAACTAGGTCAAAAATGTTATAGCAAGGCATTAAAAAAATCCATTTATTCAGTTTATAGCCTTCTTTCCATGGTTGGTTGGTTTGTTTTAGATTTTATCCCCAAGGTTTTATGTTTCATGTTTGTCCCCTGAATCTGGAATACGTTCTGGCAGTATTGTCCCAACTTTCTCCCTGTGTATGGAGGGAAATTACACACACCTGGGTCCATTTGCTTGATGGTTATATGCTTCACTGATGAAGTTACACTTCATCAACAATCACTTATTATCTAGGCCTCACTTAACAAAATCTCCCTTTTTCTGGCATTACTTCAAACCACCATTTTTACTAGTACTTCCTTCTCTCCATTGTTTTATTAGATCTTCTAATGAAGGAGGGTGATTCCACAGGATGAAGCTCCATCAGTGTGATTAGTATAATCACACCAGACTGATTAAATGCCTGCAGAGGAAGCCAAGCAATAGTGCGTTCTTAATATGGTCCTCTGAAAGTGAATATGCTTCTGAGGCCATAAACTGCTAAATATGTCTCAATCTCCAATACAGCTTGGTCAGAAAAAAAAAATTATTAATATTTTGAAACAGTGGGAAATCTCAAAGACAATTTTCATCTCATCCGCATTAACGTTCATATGTGTGGCCCTAATACTCCACAGCATGTTTTCTCTGTTTTCAAAATGGGCGATTGAGAGAATGACATAACTAACACCACGATGAACCTATAGGTCTTTTTCCTGCCTGCCTTTTCCTTTCTGCAAACCTTTGTTAACGACTTTAATTTGTTCTGTCTGGCCATCTGTGACTTATGACCCCCTACGTAAAGATTAGAGCCAAGATGTCTGGTCTGTAAATCTTTAGCCTGATAAGGAGGTCCATCATGTATCTCTTTAGTCTGATAAAGAGTCTTTTGTAATTATCTTGTAATGAGTAACTCATCCAGCCATGCCACCTGTGGGCCATGTGCCTAAAAGACACTATGTCCCCCTTATGACAATGTAAAATTGCCTTTCAAGACTCCATTAAGACAGCTGCATTGCTGTTGGACTCCCCATTGGTGTCACCTTCTAATAAACTTTCTCTCTCTTTCTGACTTGGAGTATTTCATTGGCTTGACTGCTCCAGGGCATGGACCCTAAACAGGCAACATATGCATCTTAAAATTTTAAATAGAAACCTAAAGTAAAGGTACAGGAGAATTCTAATACTGCCCTTTATGGGATTTTTTTTTTTTTTTCATGAGTTTGCAAAAAAGGGTGATAATAGGAAAAATATTAAAGGCAGAAAATCACAAGTCAATATTTCAGTATGCTGTTTTGGATCCTCATAAAGGAAAGCAATTCTTGCTCTAAGTAATATAGATTAAACCAAAGAATACTGGAGAAGAGGCAGAATAAAAGGGATGGGATCCAAAAGATAAGAGGGTTTTTTGGTTTTTTTTCCCCCACTGTGGAGCCAGAATACTTGTCCTGGGCGGGGAGGAAGGGAGGATTACTATCAAAATGCATAAGAAATCAGAATTTGGTAGATTTTTGCCTTTGTTTTTATTTTTTATTACAGTCCGTAAGCATATATACTACTGGAACTTACCATACTGTAGAATGTTCAAACCAAGAATTTAAGTGAACAAATATATACCATATGCTCTTGTATTGTTCATGCCCGCCCCATTGATGTCGAGTTGATTCTGACTCACAGCGACCCTATATAGCCTTTAAAAATCACAGATGAATGACTTCAATTACCAGATAAACAATCAACAATGAATATTAGCTGTCTATACACTGGACTCTATATTTGGAGTTGCAACATTATAAGTTTTAAGCATGTTGTTGTTGGGTGCTGTGGAGCTATTCCAACTCATAGCAACCCCATTTGACAGAGTAGAACTGCCCCATAGGATTTTCTTCGCTATAATCTTTACAGAAGCAGATCCCCAAGTCTTTCTCCAGTGTAGCCACTGGGTAGGTTCAAACAGTCAACATTTTGGTGAGCAAGCGCTTTAAGTTAAACCAAGTGCTTTAACTGTTGTGCCACCAAAGATCCTTGGTTTTAAGCATAGGATTAATTTAGAACATTTTCCTTTACCAGAGATTCTGAAACAACAAATGAACCCTTATCCATTGCCACTGAGTGGATTCTGACTCATAGTGACTCTATAGGACAGGGTAGAACTGCCCCATAAAGTTTCCAAGGAGTGGCTGGTGGATTCGAACTGCCGACCTTTTAGTTAGCAGCCGAGCTCTTAACCACTATGTCACTAGTGAACCCTTAGCATATCAGATTAGTTGTTTGTTTGGATTTTAGCTGATTTTCAAAAATTTATTCAACTTCTTTAACAAAAAAAAAAAGGATTCTTGGAGGTAAAAAGAAATCCAAGTAAAGTCAGAGTTCCTTGACCTTCTGAAACCTAATGTTTCCCTTTATTTTAAGAGTCAGCAAGCAGGGCCACTTTCTGAACTACTTCATCCAAGACGAAATGATACATCCCCAAGATTTCAGACTCAGAAACTTCCTTCTGCGACCACAGTCTCCTGTTCTTCTCAGTGCTTTGGTCATGTATTTCCATTCGACCTATTCTTTCAGACTCATCATGATGTCTATCTCCTTGATCTCTCTATAAACCCTAGGTTGGAAGCTTCTCTGGCGGCCCCTTATAGCCTCAAGCCCCTGTCAATCATTCAGTCACCCTGAAATCTTTTAGCCAGTTGTCTTAGTTCCGGTCTTCAACCATAAGTAAGACTTGGCACTTCCCTGATTGATTGATGTACCAGAGAAACTTCTGGTCACTGCTCAGCACATAGTGAAAGATCAATAATTGCTAGTTTATTCTTCTTTTTCTTCCTGGGTTAGTTTTCTAGGACTACTTAACAAAATACCACAAACTGGGAGGCTTAAAAGAACAGAAATTTATTGTCTCATAGTTCTTAAGTCCAAATCACTGCATCAGCTGATCCGTGTTCTATCTAAAATCACCAGGAGAAGATCATTTCTGGTCTTTCCCAGCTTCTGGAAGCCCCAGGAGTTCCTTGGCTTGTAGATACACCTTCACATGGCCATCCTTCCTCTGCCTGTCTGTGTCTCTTCTCTTCTATAAGGACACAACTCAGATTGGATTAGGATCCTCCCTACTTCAGTATGACCTCATATTAACTTAATTGTTAATATCTTCAAAGACTCTATTTCCAAGCAAATTTAAGTTCACAGGTACCAAAAGTCAGGACTTCAACATATCTCTTTTGGGGACACAATTCAGCCCATAACACCTCTCGTATTTCTTCTTTATTCCTATTTCAGACCTGAAAAGAATAACAGAAAAAGTCATAAAACTGGTCCAGATAAATCACTACTATCCATGTTTATCTCCTCTTAGCCAGACCCTCAGAATTCTTAGAAATTATTATATTTCCTTCACATTGAATTATTTCATGCTTCTGACAGAAACTATACCTATTTGTTCTCTTTCTCTAAGCTTCCTACCTTCTTTTGCCCTTGTTCTCCTGTTTACCCACTTCTTTCTGAGAAAATTGCATCTGTTATATAAGCTTTTTGACTTCCACATTCTTCCTCTAAACATTCTTGTGTGTCTTCAGGAACTTCCCTTACTCTTGTTGGCAAAGCTAAAACTGCTACCTATTTCTTAAGTGCCATTACCTGATGAGTATCTGTGACCTTCCGTCCATCGTTATCATTCTTTTACCTCCAAACTGTTCCTGTTCCTTGGCCTTTGCTTTCCCTTTCTAAATACAGTCACGTGTCCTGAGTTAAAATGATATATTTATTCTCCTGCCACCTCCAAGAGGCACATATTCATTTCGTATCTTTATCTCACACCTGTTTCTCTCAGAAGAACCACAAACGCTTGTGTATATGAACGTTTCATATATGTAATCCACTAAAAGGAATTTTTTTCCCTTAAGGACAACCTAAACATTGGAATCCCATGGACTTAGGTTATATTCAGCAGCAATTAAGGAAGTGATGAGACTCACCTTAATTTGGATGGATCTCTGAAATAAATCAGGTTGCTAGCAAGTGACTAATAACAGTGTCCAACAGCTCTGAGAAAAATGTGAAGCCACTAGAGCCCAAACTTTGAAGGTAGAGAGAAATCCAGGGAGTAGAGATCAAAATAAGTCCATAAATGATAGTTCCCAAACTTTTCTAGTGCCTAGTTTCTAAGTGTATTAACTGAAGCACAAGATTTTAAAATAAATTATAAGGAAGTCTCATTTCATAAAATGTATTTCTTATGCTTTTGACCAGAGAACTTCAAGCCGAATAGAAACTTAATTATGTGGTTATATTCAATAGAGAAAATTCTGTAACTCAGCACATTGATTTCTGGAAATAAAAAATTCAAACAGCCACGGGCTCATTTTCAACAATATTAGGCATGGAACCAATAAAATAAAATGTTCTGTTTAATTTTCTATCTGTATTTTTTTAACAGAGCAAAATAACTAAATAAATGTTGATTGAAATGAAGCTGAGCTTTTTCATAGTGAAAATATTTTCCTCAAAAATTTCCCTAACTTATGTTGATCATTAAAAGAAATACTAAAAAATCAAAAATGAAATTTAAACAAAAAGTAATACGCAATCTGTGAAAAAGCCTTTCTTTGTTCAAACTATCGACTTCTGACCAATAATAACATATGTTAGGAAGCTTCCGCACCATGGGATAACAGTTTACTTTGACACCTTACCGAACAACCAGATCTTTCCTAGTTGGCTTCAGCAAAATGTAGATGGAGAGCCTATTCATCAGCCTTCTGTTCTTGGAATGATATATAGAGCACCCTCACAAATTTTTTTCTCATATCATTTCGTGCCTTCCAGATCAGTGAGTCTCTTCCTTTGTGCTACATATAGTAATACTTTTCTCCGGCAGACACCCCAGATATTTGCTGTTCCAAAAGACAGTGCTCATGTCTTCATTCTTTATTCCAAGGACGACCACAGAATTAGCTTTTATACAATCTTCAGATATGAAAATATGGTGAGAGTCCATACTTCTCACATTGTCTTTTCTTACCCATCTGTCATCCTTCAGGAAACTGACAAAACACAGCACTTCTCCCCATTTGGCTGTATAGATATTACTCTAAAATATTTTAAGCTCCAGGTGATCTATCTGGTAAGTATGTAAAACCTTTATGTTTATAAATCAAAATGCTAGTTTTAAATGAGAGCTACTGTGAAAAGTGAACCCAGCTGAAATGATACTTCATTCCCCAGGCACCAATGCCCCCAAGCACTAGGAGAAATAAGGTGTAGACTTTGAGACTGGACATAATGAGTATCCTTGTCTTAAGAAAACATGGAAAGGCTCATTTTATTGAAAACATTCCACACATAAAAATGAAGTTATTTTTTGTTGTTGTTCCTTCATTTTGGCGAGATTCTAGGTTGATGAGCTGCTTTAAAGCTGCAATACTGACTGCACATATGTTAAAATAGCTGCCAGATGATGGCTGTTCAAAGGATAACACAGGACACCCCCACAGTGTGTAGGAGTTGGGTAGAAGAGAGAGAGAGGGACTGATGCAGAACTGACAGTCCTGATAGGAGCAGATGGTGGTGAATACTCACAAAGCTGTTCAATACACACTATTCCTTATTCCAAGCAATCGTATGGGGACTTCCTGAATGCCAGAGTTTTTAAAGCTAATTGTCTTTGTATCTGCTGCCATAACTCTATCCAAGGGGAAAGCTGGGGGTAGGAGAAATAGGATAATATAAATTGGACTTTTTGGTGCTCTACTACTTGCTTATTCAACTGTCTATTAATTATGTGATTTCACAGTTCATAGATTTCAGAACGTGCAGCCAGAAATAGATCAGATGCCCTTTGGGGTGAGAAAGTGGAAAAGAGAAGAAATAGGGGAGAGCAGGGGTTGGTAAAGGCTATGCTTAATTTCACAAGAAAGTCGTGAAATCAAGGTTGCTCATTGTTGAAAAATAAAATATTTCTTGATAAAAAAGCATCAGAGTGTATCCAAAGAAAAGTTAAGTGAGATTGAGGGTTTCTCCTGCAGCTGGGTCAGAGTTTCAGAAGAGATGGTCTTCCTGCACATTTTCTGTGGGAAAGCTTTGATTTCCACGTCTTTCAGTTTTACTTACTGAGCATCAACTGTACACTGTTGGAAACTATAATGAAAAAGACACAGTCACCCTCCTAATTAGTTGAAAATGGAATGAACTTCTGTAGAGACTGTTCTCAAAGACCCATCTCGAATACATTTATATAAAAATGCCTGTCTGTCCTCAGTGAAGATTTATTCAGGAAAACCAAACTTTATGAACTCAGTTTCCCAAGGACACATTCAAATAATATCTTATTTAAAAAATTAAAATTCTGATATTTCAAAAAATTCACCAGTTTTCTCTACTGGTATTTAGACTCACTTTTACCCCAAAACCTCTTATAGGCAATTGACTTAAATGAAGACAAATAATTCAGTTTTTTTCATAAAACTTGGGGCTTTTGAAGACTTTGTCAGCTTGAGATTTAATATTTTAGTCCTAGTTATTTACAAAGTCAATATGATTAGGACAGTGTATGTGGGAATGGCAGGAGGAAAAGTAGAGAAAACAAATGTCTTCTTGATTATTTCCATCCATGTCACCAACTGGAACTGCCGTTGGGTATAATACATTAAGATTTTCTTCTCTTTGGAGATCTTGAGTGATAAAGAAGTAAAACTATATTGCTTCAACTAAACAAGTTTGAATAATAAGTATAAAATTACAATTTGCATTCTGTGGTGCTTTATTGTTTACAAAATATGTCATCTCACATTTGTTCATTTGCCCTTGCCAAACTTTCCCAAACTCCGTGTTTCAGAATTGGCAGTTGAGGGTTAGAGGAATTATGAAAATTGCTTTTGGTCACATAGTTGACAAGTGGCAAAAATAGGATTTAAGCCATGTTTACCTTGTTCTAAATCTAAGGAATTTAAGACTGGACAGCTATATAGTAAACTCCAGGAATACACCTCAGTGTCTTCATCTATCAAATGGGAATAAAATAATACCTCAGTTCAGTTATTGATTGAATTGTGTCCTTCAAAAATATGTGTTGAATTTCTGGCCCTTGCACTTATGGATGTGATCCTGTATATAAATAGGGGTTTTCTTTTGTTATGTTAATGAGGCCATACCAATGTAGAGTGGGTCCTAAGCCTAATCACTTCTGAGTTAAAAAAAAGTCCAGAATAGACACAGAAACACACACAAGGAAAGACAGACACCATGTGAGGATCATCTACAAGCCAAGAAACAAACGAATGCCCAGAGCTACTCAAAAAGAAGGAACTGACATGGCCAAAATCCTGATTTAGACATTTTGCCTCCACAACTCTGAGAAAACAAATTTCTGTCCTTTAAAGCGACTCACTTGTGGTATTTGTGTTACAACAGTAGGTAATTTAGACAACTTCATAGAACTATTTTTGACGACTACATAGAGTGTACAAAAAGTGGTTAGCACAGCACTTGACATATGGGAAATATCCAATTATTGGTAGCCTTCAGAATTCTTAACCAGTGACAGCCCGTGTTTAGGAGGCGTTTGGAAGGAGATGCATGAGCCACTCAGTCCAGAGACTAAAACAGAGATTGTTTGTCCCAATCAGGACTGTAGAGTTGCTCAACTGCAGAGGTTCCCAACTGTGTAGAATTCTGTGTATTCAATGTGAAAAGTAGCTCCCTAGAGTGTGCAATACAGCAGCTTATTTACAGCAGTACAGGAGCATGGACCACTTTAATTGGCCAAAATGTAGCAAAGTGGGAGTAGTAGTCCTGAAGAAAGCAACTAGGGAAGAGGTGGCTAACTGGATTTATCTATTTCTGATATTAGGTGCCGTCAAGTTAGTTCCAACTCATAGAGACGCTATGTACAACAGAACGAAACACTTCCTGGTCCTGCACCATTATCATAATCATTGCTGTGTTTGACCCCATTATTGCAGCCACAGTGTCAATCCATCTCATTGAGGGTCTTCAACCTGAGCTACTTAGTGGTGTCTTGTGGCAAATAGCAAGGAACATTGCATGAGGCCAAACTTTGTAAAACTACTCCACCATGACCTAGTAATACCGTAACTTCCACATAGTTTATTTATGTGTCTCTTATTAGAATTTTAGGGATGAAATTTCATAAGCAATGTTAAATTTTTAACTAATTAGAGCTGATAGTTGATTAAGTGGACAAATTACATTAGACATTATTTTCTGACAAATCATCTTATGAATCTTTTAATCACATATTAATATTAAAAAAATAGAAAGTCACTACTATGCTTCCAGCTGAAATATAGAGAAACTGAGGCATATGAAATTTAATTAGATTGCACTTTTATTTATAAACCAGTGAAAAACTCAAAATGAAATCCAAGTGATGTTTTTATTCATGTTATTCATATATTCAGAGAAGCAAATGGTGCCATTTACATTTTGAAAAGAACAATAAATCAACCTTAATTTCCTTTTTGACCTCTGGATAATATAAATACAGTATTCTAAAAATTTTTTTAAATGCACCTTAGATTAAAATATCAATGGAACTGTTTTCAGTAGAATCAAATATAATATTAAGTGTAAAAGAAGTTTGTTTATACTGACAGATTCAGTGAAAAATATTAGTCCATGTGTATAAGCAATAAACTTTTGAAAATCAAGTTGCCAGACATAAATGCTTTGGATGGCATTGTCTTTTATTATGGTCCTAAACAGACATTGATGGGAATTAGAAAATAACATTTAGAACATGATTCAGCATACTAATTTTTTTCACTATCTTTTTTAAAGCATATTTTTAACAGCAAAATCTAATAATGAAGTCAGGCTCAAGAGAAAGATAACAGTATTGACTTACAACTTCTTAATTCAATGAGAGGCTAAAAATTCTTGATATTTCTTCATATTTTCCATTCAAGATTTTAAGTGTGCTCAGCTTTGAAAGTTGTTAATGGAAAGAAAGAAATATTTCTGGTTTATGGATTATACTGAGTTCTCCCGGATACCAGATTGAGTGATCAGAATTTATGAGCCAGTAGTTCATTAGGCTGATAATCACAGGAGAGTGGAGAAATAAGACAGGGAAGAGAATGAAGCCAAGGAAGCCATTATAGGGTGTTTAATAAGTAGGTTATTTTACCATTGTGGACAACTAGGACTCAATATGACCCTAGCCAAAAGATCAACTTTTGATAGAGGGTGGGAAATATGCTCTAGAGTGTTCCTGTGGGAGGAGAGAGAGTTGGGCATTTATGCACCAATTCTAGTTAGTCATTGTTTTGAGATTGCTGGTGAGGGGTTCATCGTGGTTAACTTCCTGGCACTTTCATCCTGTCTTACTTAGACACATGCAACCAGAAAAAGCCCTTAGACAGAGTCAAACATGAAGCTATTTGTCTTAACAAGACATTGAGTGCCAAGGAGATATTATAGGTGAAAAACTGACAGCATCTCTTACCAGTTCTTAGCCCCACATGGGCTAAGACTGGATTCATTAGTGTGGTCATCAGACTTTGGCACTTTGTTTCTGAGACTATTCTAGTGTATTGTTTCTCCAATGTTTTCCTAAGTGAAAACTTCAGACAGGGATTCTCAATGATTGTGCTAACATCTTGTAACATGGCCAATTGTGAGATATGCAGCACTAATTATTACCAATAAGAGTTCAAATACCAAAATTTGAAAATGATTCACCCTTGTAACGAATTAAATAAATGTCAGATTATCCTTATGGAGCAGTCTTCTAACCCTCTGGATTGGTAGGATTTCTTAAGTGAAAAAGCAAGACATAGAATGAGAGCTTATACTTTGAAATGCTTGTTAACAAGAGCCCATCTACACCCAGACTATAGTGTATCTCCCACATGGACAAATTTTACTCTGAATTTCTTGGATTAAAAGTGTCGGGAGTCACTGATATAGGCAGGAAGTCACTGATACAGGCAGCAATACATTTCATATATATATATATATATATATATATATATATATATATATATGTATTTATATATATATATATATGTATTTATATATATATATATATTTCCCTTTAATACTCTGCTGACAAAGGAGACACTGCACCCAAATTCGTAAAGAATTTGAGGCATAATCTTTCTTTTTCTCTGGAAAAGTTTAACTTTTAAGAGAAATTTAGTTAGACATCTGATCAAGTACTCTCCAAACAGCATGCAATTATCCAAATTTCACATAGCATTCAAAATGAAAATGATTGGCATGTTACAAGATGTAGGTTTAAAACTGGCCATGTAGAAATATAGTGCATTATAATTTTTAGACACTCAAAAGAAAAAAAAAGAAAGAATATATCTGTATCTATATTTCAAAATATTTAATCAAATGTTCTCAGAGCAGAATTTGTTAATTTTTAAGGATTTCTAAGAGACCCCATAAGAATGGAAAGTATATATTTCAGTATATTTTGTGAAATGAATTGAGCGAAATTTATCCAAGAGACCATCATTAGAAAAGATACTAATTATTACTTCAACACTTGGAGCAGTGAGTACTATGCTAATAAAATGAACTTGCCCTTACAGAGCTTAATTCATGTGCAGAATCAAAATTTAAATACTGATAGAGGTATCAAACAACTGTATATAATTCTTTGGAAATACAGCTTGAAACCGTCAATGCTAGATATTCACAGAAGGTCGCTTTCATTAATGGTGACTTTTTTGAGCAGATGGGAATTGAGCTGGACCTAAAAAATTGGTAAAATTTGAATAGGATCAAAAAGCTGTCAGGTTAAGGACAGAAGAGAGAAATTATGAGCAGAGAGACCTATACAAGTATTACTTAGAACAGTTGAGTTTCACATAATTTTTGATATGGCAGTTATTCAACAAATAACTCAATATTCAAGAGTACAATAGTCAATAACTCAATATTATATTTAAGCATCTATAAACAGCAATCAAAAGGATAGAGCCATAAGCTACAGGTCCATTTTAGAGGTCAAATGCATCTCTGCATTCTGTTTAATATTTTCATCAATTTTTCCGAGGTATCAGGCTGTAGGTCATCAATTAAAGGATTTAATGTTACTAAACTTTGAAAAGTATTTCTTAAAGATCCTTAGGAGAAAAAAAAAGTGTCTTTGTTAAGACAACAATGAACAATACTTTCCTATTTTATTAAAGTCTTAATTTTTAGGTCAATCTGGATTTGGGTTCTTCTGATAAAAATTATGAAGAACTGACCTTGACAACAAAAAGAACTTTGCCTTTTTATCATCTATTTTTCTTGTTCATTAGGTGACCACCTAGACATGTTAATTTGGGTAAATCCCAATAGGTCAGGTACTTATAATTTTCCAGATGTGCCACACTAATGATGTCCTTATGATCATCATTGATAGACTAAGGTTCTTGAGACCATAAAAATAGTTAAAATATAAAGGGTACTAATTATGTGCCAGGCACATTTTTATGAGCTTTATATATATTATTTCATTTATATCTTACAGTTACTCTATGAGGTACAAAATGTTTATATTCCATTTTACAGATGAGGAAAACTAACCTAAAAAAATGTTAAGAAATTTTCCCAAGTTTTCAATAATACTAAGATTTGAACCCATGATGTCTGAGAAGTACGCCTGTATTTAATATAACTTTTTTATTACAACTAATTTTCTTTGCCTTTGTCATCACTACCTGTTATGGGTTGAATTGTGTCTCCTGAAAATATGTATTGGAATACTAACACCTATACACATGGATATAATCTCATCTGGGATTAGGGTTTTCTTTGTTATGGTACTGAGACTATATTAGCTTAGGGTGTATCTTAAGCCTTTTGAGATATAAAAGAAGCAGCTTACGCACAACGGCGTGTAAGCTCAGATGGGAGAAGATAGATGCCACATCACATGGAGATCACCAAGGAACTGAGGAAAAGAAGCTGAAAAGAGACAAGAACATTTCCTCAGAGCTGACTGTGAAAGAAAGCCTTCCCCTAGAGCTGCCCTGAATTTGGACTTCCAGTCTCCTAAACTGTGAAAAATTAAATTTTTATTCATTAAAGTCAACCACTTCTAGCATTTCTTTTTTATTTATTTATTTTTATTTTACTTCAGATGAAGGTTTACAGAATGAATAGTTAGTTTCTCATTAAACAGTTAGTACACATATTGTTTTATGACAATGGTTAACAATCCCATGACATGTCAACACTCTCCCTTCTCAACACTGGGTTCCCTATTACTATCTTTCCTGTCCCCTCCTGCCTTCTAGTCCTTGTCCCTGGACTGTTGTGCCCCATTAGTCTTGTTTTGTTTTATGGGGCTGTCTAAGGTGAACCTCAGGAGTGACTGCATTACTAAGCTGAAAGCATGTCTGGGAGCCATATTCTTGGGGTTCCTCCAGTCTCTGTCAGACCAGTAAATCTGGTCTTTTTTGAGTGTGTTAGAATTTTGTTCTACATCCTTCTCCAGCTCTGTCCAGAACCCTCTGTTGTGATTCTGCGCAGAGCAGTGAGTGGTGATAGCAAGGCACCATCTAGTTGTACCAGACTCAGTCTGGTGGAGGCCGTGGTAGCTGTGGTCCATTAGTCCTTTGGACTAATCTTTTCCTTGTATCTTGTTTTCTTCATTCTCCCTTGCTCCGGAAGGGGTGAGACCAGTAGAGTATCTTAGATGGCTGCTCACAGGCTTTTAAGACTCCAGACGCTACTCACCAAGGTAGAATGTAGAACATTGTTTTTATAAACTGTGTTATGTCAGTTGAGCTAGACGTTCCCTGAGACCATGGTCCACACAGCCCTCTGTCCAGTAATTCGGTCCCTCAGGGAGTTTGGATGTGTCTATAGAGTTTCCATGACCTTTCCTCGTACAAGTTGTGCTGATTTCCCCAGTATTGTGTACTGTCTTACCCCTCATCAAAGTCATCACTTATCTATTGTCTATTTATTATTTCCTCCTCAACACTCCCATCCCTCCTAACCAACAAAGATTGTTTCTTCTTGTGTGTAAAATTTTTCATGAGTTTTTACAGTAGATGTCTCACACAGTATTTGTCCTTTTGTGATTGACTTATTTCACTCAGCATAGTGTCGTTCAGTTTCATCCATATTGTGGGATACTTCACAAATTCATCATTGTTCTTTATCATTGCATAATACTCCATTCTGTGTATGTACCATAGTTTGTTTATCCATTCATCTGTTGATGGGCATCTAGGTTGTTTCCATCTTTTTGCTATTATGAACAATGCTGCAATGAACATGTGTGTGCGTATGTCTATTCATGTGACGGCTCTTATTTCTTTAGGATATATTCCTAGGAGTGGGATTGCTGGATCATGTGATATTTCTATTTCTAGCTTTCTAAGGAAGCGCCGTATCATTTTCTAAAATGTTTGTATCATTATGCATTCCCACCAGCAGTGCATAAGAGTTCCAATCTCCCCGCAGCCTCTCCATTTTTTATTTCCAGTTTTTTGGATTCATGCCAGTAATGCTGGGGTGAAATGGTATCTCATTGTGGTTTTAATTTGCATTTCTCTAATGACTAGTGACCAGGAGCATTCCCTCATGTATCTGTTGTCCACTTCAATGTCTTCTTTGGTGAAGTGTCTGTTTATTTCTTTTGCCCATTTTTTAATTGGATTGTTTGTCTTTTTGTTATAGAGGTGTTGGATTTTCTTGTACATTTTAGACATTAGAACTTCATCTGACTTGTAATGTCCAAAATTTTTTTCCCAGACTGTAGGCTGTCTTTTTAGTCTTCTGGTGAAGTCTTTTGATGAGCATAAGTGTTTAATTTTTAGAATATCCCAGTTATCTACCTTATCTTGTGGAGTTTGTCTATTGTTGGTTATGGTTTATATCCTGTTAATGCTGTGTATTAGGACCTCTAGCGTTGATCCTATTTTTTCGTCTGTGAACTTCATAGTTTTTGGTTTTCTATTTAGGTCTTTGATCCATTTTGAATTAGTTTTTGTATATGGTGTAGGTCCTGTTTCATTTTTATGCAGATGGACATCCAGTTTTGCTAGCCCCATTTGTTGAAAAGACTGTCTTTTCCCCATTCGATGGACTTTGGGCCCTTGTTGAAGATCAAGAGACCATAGGTGGATGGATTTACATCTGGGTCCTCAATTCTGTTCCATTGGTCAGTGTGTCTGTTGTTGTACCAGTACCAGGCTGTTCTGACTACTGTAGCTGTCTAGTAGGTTCCAAGGTCAGACAGTGCAAGTCCCCCTACTTTATTCTTCTTCTTCAATAGTGCTTTACTTATCCAGGGCTTCTTCCCTTTCCATATAAAGTTGATGATTATTTTTTCCATCTCTTTAAAGAATGTTGTTGGTATTTGGATGGGAATTGCTTTGTATTTGTAAATTGCTTTGGGTAGAATTGTCATTTTCACAATGTTGAGTCTACCCATCCATGAGCATGGTATGTTTTTTCCATTTATGTAGATCCCTTTGGGTTTCTTGCAGTAGTGTTTTGTAGTTTTCTTTGTATAGGACTTTTACATTCCTGGTTAGATTTATTCTTAATTATTTCATTTTTTTAGGGGCTATTATAAATGTTATTGTTTTCCTGATTTCCTTTTCATCATTCTATTTATTGGTATATAGGAATCCAACTGATTTTTGTATGCTTATCTTGTATCCTGCTACTCTGCTGAATCTATCTATTAATTCCAGTAGTTTTCTCATGGAGTCTTTTGTGTTTTCTATCTATAGTATCATATCGTCCACAAAGAGGGACAGTTTATCTTCTTCATTACAGTTTGGATGCTCTTTTTCTTGTTTTATTGCTCTAGCTAGAACTTCCAGCACAATGTTAGATAGAAGTGGAGATAAAGGGCATGCTTGTCTTGCTCCTGTTCTCAAGGGAATGTTTTCAGCCTCTCTCCATTAAGAATTATGTTAGCCATTGGTTTTGCATAGATGCCCTTTATCATGTTGGGAAATTTCCCTTCTACACCTATTTGATTGAGAATTTTTATCAGGAATGGCTGTTGGACTTTGTCGAGCCTTTTTTAAATCAATTGAGATGATCATGTGATTGTTTTCTTTCCTTTTATTTCTGTGGTTGCTTACACTGATTGATTTTCTAATGTTGAACCAGCCTTGCATACCTGGTATGAATCCTACCTGGATGTGGTTTTTAATTTTTTTGATATGATGCTGAATTATATTGGCTAGAATTTTGTTAAGAATTTTTGCGCCTATATTCATGAGAGATATTGGTCTGTAATTTTCTTTTTTTGTAGCAATTTTGCCTGGTTTTGGTATCAGGGATATGCCAGCTTCATGAAATGAATTTTCTATGCTCTGAAATAGTTTGAGTAGTACTGGTACAAGTTCTTCTCTTAATGTTTGGTAGAATTCTCCAGTGAAGCCATCTGGGCCAGGGTTTTTTTCTTGTTGAGAGTTATTTTTATTACTTTTTCAGTCTCTTCTCTGTTTATGGGTCTGTTCTGATTTTCAACATCGCTTTGTTGTAGTTTAGGTAGATAATGTGTTTCTAGATATTTATCCATTTCCTCTAGGTTTTCAAATTTGTTGGAGTATAATTTTTCATAATACTCTCTTATTATCCTTTTTATTTCAGTTGGGTCAGTTGTAATCTTCCCCATTTCATTTCTTATTTGGGTTATTTTCATCCTCTCCTGTTTTTCTTTTGTCAGTCTGGCCAGTGGTTTGCCGATTTTGTTGATCCTTTCAAAGAACCAACTTTTGGTTTTGTTGATTCTTTCTATTGTTTTTCTATTCTCTATTTAATTTATTTGTGGTCTGGTCTTTATTATTTCCTTTCTTCTAATGGCTGTAGGCTTTCTTTGCTGCTCTCTTTCTATTTGTTTGAGTTATGTAATTAACATTTTGATTTTGTCCCTTTCTTCTTTTTTGATGTGTGCATCTACTGCTATAAATTATCCTCTGAGGACTGCCTTTGCTGTGTCCCAAACGTTTCTGTATGATGTTTTCCATTCTCATTTGATTCTAGTAGTTTTTTTATTCCATCTCTGATTTCTTCTATTATCTGTTAATGTGTAAGCAGAGTGTTATTCGGTTTCCATGTAATTGATTTTTTTCCTTGCTTTTCCTGTTGTTAATTTCTACCTTGATGGCGTTGTGGTCAGAGAAGATACTTTGTATTATCTTAACATTGTGGATCTTGTTGAGGGTTGGCCTGTGGCCTATGATGTCGTCAATTCTGGAGAACGTTCCATGTACATTGGAAAAGAATGTGTACTTTGCATCTGCTGGATGGAGTGTTCTGTATATGTCCATGAGGTCAAGTTGGCTGATTGTGCCCTTTGGGTCTTCTGTATCTTTGCTGAGTTTCTTTTTAGTTGTTCTGTCCTTTACTGGGAGTGGTGTGTTGAAGTCTCCTACTATTATTGTGGAACTGTCAATTTTTCTTTTCAGTGTTGTTAAAGTTTGTTTTATGTATTTTGGAGCCCTGTTGTTGGGTGCATAGATGTTTATTATGGTTATGTCTTCATGACGGATTATCCCCTTAATCATTATATAGTGTCCTTCTTTGTCTTTTATGGTGGATTTTGTTTTAAAGTCTGTTTTATCTGAGATTAGTATTGCCTCTCCTGCTCTTTTTTGATATCTGTTCACTTGATATATTTTTTCCATCCATTGATTTTTAATAAATTTATGTCTTTGTTTCTAAAGTGTGTCTCTTGTAGACAGCCTACTGATGGATCCTACTTTTTACCCATCCTGTCACTCTCCATCTCTTTATGTGAGCATTTAGGCCACTTACATTCAGTGTAAGTATTGAGAGGTGTGAATTTATTGCTGTCATTTTGTAGCATTTCTTTTTTTTTTTTGTGGTGCTTACATTTTCTTTGCTCCTCTTACTCTCCTGTGCTGAATTTCTGTTGTTTGTGGATTTTCTTTTCATTTCTTTTGTTTTTGTAGTTTTTGTTTTTACTGAGACTTTATGTTTTTCTTCTTTATTTTGATGAGTAGGTTTGTTAACTTTCTTTGTGGTTACCTTAAAATTTACATGTATCTTCCCGTGTTTGAACCAGTCTATTATTACTTGGTATTGTCTTGCCTTCCTCTCCATTAGAAGGTTCTATACCTACACTGTTTATTCCTTGTTTTATCATTCTGATATTGTTGTCATTTACACATTAACCTATCTGGTCCCCTGCTGTAATTCTTTTGGTTTTGTATAGTCCTTGAGAGTTCATTTCCTAGGTTGGTATCTGGCTGCTACGATCCTGCATCCTAGATTCAGCCTGTGGTCTGTAGTTGTTTGTTCTCAGATTGAAGGACTCCCGTTAATAATTCTTGGAGTTTGATTTTGTTTTTACATAGTCCCTTAATTTCTGTTCATCTAGAAATGTTCTAATTTCACCATCATATTTGAACTACAGTTTTGCAGAATATATTGTTCTTGCCTGGAAATTTTTTTCTTTCAAGGTTTTATATATATCATCCCAGTGCCTTTTTGCCTACATGGTTTCTGCCAAATAATCTGAGTTTAGTCTTATTCTTTCTCCTCCGTATGTGACTTTTTGTTTTTCTTAAGCTGTTCTCAGGATTCTTTGGTTGTCTTTGGTTTTAGTGAGTGCGACTATGATATGCCTTGGTGATTTTCTTTTGGGGTCTATCCTATATGGCGTTCTTTGAGTGTCTTGGATGGTCAGCTTTTCATCTTTCATGATACTGCGGAAGTTTTCTGTCAGCAGTTCTTCAGTGACCCTCTCTGCGTTTTCTGTTTTCTTCCCCTTCTCTCTAACTCTGATCACTTGAATATTTTTTGCTTTTGATTGTATCCCACATAATTCTCAGGGTCTCTTCACTTTTCTTCGTTCTTTTTTCTCCATTTTCCTCAGTCAGAATTGTATCCAAGTGTTTGTCTTCAGTTTCATTGATCCTGTCTTCTGTCATTTCAAACCTGCTCCTCAGCCCATCTATGACACTTTCCATTTCTGAAATCTTGTAGTTTATGTTTTGGATTTTTAATTGTTATTTTTGAATGATTTCTGGTGTGAATTTATTTTAGCATTTTGTTCCTGTATTGTTTTCTTGAATTCTTCCTCTTTTTTTGGTCTGTATTTCCCAGGAATTTGTCTGCTTTTTCCATGAATTTGTCTGTTTTATTCTCATTTTTGTCAGCTTTTTGCTTCAACTCTTGGATAGCTCTGAATATTAGAGGTTTGAATTCCCTATCAGGTAGTTCTAATACCTTTTCGTCTACTGGAAAGTCATCTGATGTTTTATTTTGGATGCCTACTGGAACCATCTTGTCCTGTTTTTGTATATGTTTTGATATTGTCTGCTGTCTCTGGGACATTCAGTAGTTATTTTCCTTGTTTATTGACTGTAGATTTATTTGTTTTGTCCTACTTTTTTGTTTTATTTGGTTATGTCTGAGCAGACGGGCTGTGTTCTCTTTGTTGTTTTCTCATCTGTAGGCACGGTACTTTTCACCTCATTCTCCAATTGGTAGGATCAATTGCCCAGGTATAGTATAGCAGGGCAGTTCCAGCTGAAGTGGAGCTGCTGGGATAGTTATTTTTGGCACATACTAGGGCTGACAGGGTGGGCCCAAAATCAGTGCAGGACAGGTTCCAGTAGGCTGTGCCTGTTCTGCTTGGGGATGTGATGTTCAGTGCATGGTGCAGGTAGGCAGGAAGGAGGGGGGATATTGCAATGTGTGAAGCTAAGTAGGGTATGGGAAAGAGGAGACAGAGGAGAGATAATCAGGAGCCAAAAACATACAAACAAACAAAAAAAGTGCTAAGGGAGTTTGACATTGGTGTGGAGAAATGAGAGACTGAGAAATGGAGAAAAACAAAAAGGAAGGAAAAAGGTAAAAAAATGAATAAAAAATAAAAATAAAAATAAATCTTCAGGGATCCCACAAGTGTGGCTGTGAGGACTGGGGAAGTTGCTCCCAGGCCATGAAGTACAACCTTTTAGAAGGGGGTAGAGTTGTCACACAGTGCCAGGTATTCAGGAGACAGGAAGAGAAGGTAAGTATAGGGAGATAAGAAACTGAGAAATGAAGAAAGACAAAAAGGGAAAAAGACAGGGAAGAAAAGAAAACAAACAAACAAAAAAAAACAGAAAAAAAAAAAAAACAAGAAGAAAGAAATGCCCCCAGGGGTTAGCCAGAAGTCCAGTTGTAGCATTTCTGTTATAGCAGCTCTAAGAAACTAGGACAATACTATTGATTAATATGGCAAAACATCCAACAAGTATCACATATGTTTTCCCAAAAATGTATTTCATACATTAAGGTGTTTACCTTTTTTCCTCTCTTGTTCTCATTTCTTTTAGAATCAGATGCCTGTGAAGCCTCAAAAGGGCAACTTAACATGACCATTGCTAATACTGCTCACCATTATGAGTAGCACTGAATAAAGCTTCTCTGTCTGAATATATCTCCACCCTCTACAAAACATTTATGTACCCAACACCTTACACTCTGAGTGCCACTACATTCACTCCTGGGCACCAAACCATCTACCCCATATGCTGTTATAGGAGCACAGTAATCCTATTAATACTGTTAATAAAGTCATGCTGCATTCTGTGACTAAGTGAAGATAATTCCTGTTATAACAGTACTTTTTATGTCCCTGAGTATCTCTTAAGGAACCCTGTTGGTGCAGTGGTTAAGTTCTTGGCTGTTAACCGAAATGGTTGACAGAACCCACTAGCTGCTCCATGGTAGAAAGATATGGCGGTCAGCTTCTGTAAAGATTATACCATTGGAAACCCTACGAGGCACTTCTACTCTGTCCTATAGGGTCTCTATGAGTTGGAATCAACTCAGTGACAACTGTTTTAAGTATCTCATGGAGATTTTTGTAAAAATAACACTGTTAATATGGGCCTCAATCAGAATCCATGTGTACATGACTGGAGGTCAAATTTGTGTGACTGACAAAGTGCTGAATTCAAAATTGCCTTCCATTCTTCAGAGACTTGAGAACATAACTCTTCTAAAATATCAATTATTTCCCCACATACCCTTTAGTTCCTCTGGAAATGGACTTATAACAGACCAGCCTACCAGGGCAACTGAAGCCCCAGTGTTAAGTACAATACAGACACCAAAATGCATTTAAAAGTATAGGATCTATGGAGGTTCAATGAGGGAAAATGTGCAAATATTTCATATTTTACCTTCATTTTTGAAAGATTTTTTGCTAAATATAGAATTCTAGGTGGATGGGTTTTTTTTTTTTTTTCTACATGAAAAATGTTTCTCCACTTTTATCTTGCTTGTATTGTTTTTAATGAAAATTCAGCTATTATGATTATCTTTGTTCTTTTATTCTCTGACTGATTTTAGATACTTTTCTTTATCATTGGTTTTAACCAATTTGATTATGATATGACTTGGTGTAGTGTGCTTCAGGCCTGTAGTGCTTCTTGGTTCCATAGGTTTATAGTTTTCTTCAAATCTGGCCATTATTTCTTCAAACATTTTTTTCTGCTGTCCCATACTTTTGGGACTCCAATTACATGCATATTAGGCTGCTTGAAGTTGTCCCACAGTTTAATGATGTATTATTTTTTAGTCCTTTATCTCTGCGTTTTATTTTGGATAGATTTTATTGCTATACCATTAAGTTCACTAATCTTTTCTTCTGCAGTATCTAATCTGATGTTAATACCGTCAGTAATTTTCATCTTACAGTTTTTTTCATCTCTAGAAATTTGATTGTGATATTAATTTTTATATATTTCATGTCTTTCTTTAACATACTTATGCTTTTTTCTACCTCCATGAGCACATGAAATATAGCTGTAGTAAATTTTTAATATTCTTGACTAACTCTATCATCTCTGTTAATTCTGAACCTGTTTCTTTTGACTAATTTTCCTCCTTATTATCAGTCATAATTTTCTGCTTCTTTGCTTGTTTGATAATTTTTTTTTATTGGATGCCAGAATCATGAATTTCGTCTTGTGAAGAGATGGATATTTTTATGTTCCTTTAATTCTTGAGCTTTGTTTTGGGATTTGGTTAAGTTATTTGGAAATAATTTGAGCTTTTCAAGTTTTGCTTTTAAGCTATATTACATAGGACCAGAGCAGTCTCTAATCTAGAGGTAATTTTGCCCCACAATTGTTGTAATACTGGACCTCATATATTATTAGTTTTTTTTTTTTTATTCTTGCTAGTGAGAACACAAAATATTCCCAGTCCTGTATGAGAACCTGCAATTGTTCTGTTTGCTCCTTTTTCTATGTGCCTCAGATACTTTCCTCACACATATGCACTGATCAGTACTAGATGGAAGACTTGAGGAGAGCCCTCTGCATATTTGTAGAACTCATTCTCTGTATGGCTCTTTTCTTTCAAAACTCTGCCCTGAAAATTCTGACACTGGTCTTCCTGAATCCTTAACTCTACCTCCTCAACTCAAGAAAAATATTGGGCTCTGTGTGGGTTTTCCTCCTCTGTGTTCCCACCTGGAAAATCTCTTCAAGCATTAAGAGAGAGAAATTGTAGGGCTCACTTTGTTTGTATCCCTTTTTTCAGGTATCATTGATCTTTTATTTTACAACATGTTAGATGTTCAGTGTAAGTGGGTAAATCTAGCCCATTTTATTGCACCTTAACCAGAAGTAGAAATATTTTCCTGGAGAAATTCATTCTAGGGATCTAATCCTAGGTGTTTATCAACTAGTGATAGGCATCTGAGTCATCTAGGAGAAGAAATGTGAGAACATTAAGAGGTAAAGTTCACAACTGTTGCCATCCTAAACATCACCTCACCAAAGTAAACTGGAAAATAGAATGGGTAAATCATTACTAACTCTAAGAGCTGAGAAAGATAAAATGAAGGAAATAAAAACAGTCCTGCTGCATCTAATATAACCACACTAAAAAAAAAAAAAAGGTGACCACTTTTTTGTTGTTAGGTGCTGTCAAGTTGGTTCTGACTCATAGCAACCCTATGACAACAGAACGAAACACTACCATGTCCTGCACCATTCTCACAATCATTGTTATGCTTGAGCCCATTGTTGCAACCACTGTGTCAATCCATCTCATTGAGAGTCTTCCACTTTTCTGCCGACTCTCTACTTTACCAAGCATGATGCCCTTCCCCACTGACTGGTCTCTCCTGATAACATGTCCAAAGTATGTGAGACGAAGTCTCACCATCCTTGCTTCTAAGGAGCACTCTGACTGTACTTACAAGACAGATTTGTTCCTTCTTCTGGTAGTCCACGGCATATTCAATATTCTCCAATAGCATAACTCAAAAGCATCAATTCTTCTTTGTTCTTTCTTATTCATTGTCCAGCTTTCAAATGCATGAGGCAACTGAAAACAATCATGGCTTGGGTCAGGCACACTTAGTCCTTAAAGTGACATGTTTGCTTTTGAACACTTTAAAGAGATCTTTTGGAGCAGAATTGCCCAATGCAATGTGTCATTTGATTTCTTGACTTTTGTTTCCTTGGGTGTTGACTTTGGATCCAAGTAAAATTAAATCCTTTACAACTTCAATCTTTTCTCCATTTATCATGATGTTGCTTATTGGTCCAGTTGCGAGGATTTTTGTTTTCTTTACGCTGAGGTGTAATCCATACTGAAGGCTGTGGTCTTTGACCTTCATCAGTAAGTGCTCCAAGGCCTCCTCACTTTCAACAAGCAAGGTTGTGTCATCTGCATATTGTAGGTTATTAATGAGTCTTCCTCCAATCCTGATGCCCCATTCTTCTTCATATAGTCCAGCTTCTCAGATTGTTTGCTCAGCATACAGATTGAATAAGTATGGTGAAAGAATACAACTCTGATGCACACCTTTCTTGTCTTTACACCAGGTAGTATCCCCTTGTTCTGTTTGAATGACTGCCTCTTGGTCTAAGTACAAGTTCCACATAAGCACAATTAAGTGCTCTGGAATTCCCATTCTTCACAATGTTGTCCATAATTTGTTATGATCCACACAGTCAGATGCCTTTGCTTAGTCAATAAAACACAAGTAAACATCCTTCTGGTATTTTCTGCTTTCAGCCAAGATTCATCTAACATCAGCAATGATATCCCTTGTTCCATGTCCTCTTCTGAATCTGGCTTTAATTTCTCTCAGTTCCCTGTTGATGTACTGCCACAACCACTTTTGAAAGACCTTCAGCATATTTTACTTGTGGGTGATGTTAATGATATTGTTCAATAATTTCCACGTTCAGTTGGATCACATTTCTTTGGAATGGGTATAAATATGGATCTCTTCCACTCATTTGGCCATTTCTCTGTCTTCCAAATTTGTTGGCATAGACAAGTGAGCACTTCCAGTGCTGCATCCATTTGTTGAAACATCTCAGTTGGTATTCAGTCAATTCCTGAGCTTTGTTTTTTTGACAATGCCTTCAGTATAGCTTGGACCTCTTTCTTCCATACCATTAGTTCTTGATCATATGCTACCTCCTGAAATGGTGGCCACTGTAGAAGGTCCATATGAGTAGTATATTTACAAGCTAACCACAACACTCGGATAATTGTGCACACGAGAAATCTGAATAGACATCATGTCTACTCACAACCAATTGTACTATTTAGTCTTTGTTTTCTTAGTTGTTTAGTAAGTTGTAATAAATCTACCATTCAGCAAGTACTCTTTAAGGACTCAATATTTTATAAGGAAATATGGGAATATAAAGAAGTAAACTATATGGTACTGTGCTCGAAGATGTTACAGTAGACTTGGGAAAATAAAATATGCATGCAACTAAAGAATCCATTAAACACACAGACATATGCACACAAAAATATACTTGGCATTATTTTGTCATCTAGATGATAAATGATATAATGACTCAGAATTTATAAGATGGAATCATCATTATAGGATGAAAAATATGTAAGTAACTAATTTGCAATGCAGAGAAGTTTATAAATTTATGTACTGCTTTCTTATAAAGTCTTTCTTTTCTTTGGTACTGTAGAAGTTTTCACTAGTTTTATTGTTCAATGTTGAAGTCCTCTTATTGTTAACCTTCAATTTCCTGATGTATCCTCCACTCAGTAACAATGCTCTATTACTTAGTGCCCTTAGTTATCTAGTCTGCTATAACAGAAATGCCACAAGTGGATGGCTTTAACAAACAGAAATTTATTCTCTCACAGTCTAGAAGGCTAGAAGTCTGAATTCAGGGTGCAAGCTCCAGGAGAAGGCTTTCTCCCTCTGTTGGCTCTGGGGGAAAGTCCTTGTCATCAATCTTTCCCTGGTCAAGGAGCTTCTCAGTACAGGAACCCTGGGTCCAAAGGATGCATGCTGCTGGCTCTTCTTGCTTGATGGTAATGAGGTTCTCCCATCTCTCTGCTCGCTTCTCTTTTTTATATCTCAAGAGGCTGACTCAAGGTACAACCAAATCTGTAGACTGAATCCTCCCTAATTAACATAATGTCTCTAATCCTGCCTCATTAACATTATAGAAGCAGGATTTTCTACAAGTAGGAAAATCACATCAGATGACAAAATGGTGGACAATCACACAGTCCTGGGAATCAGGGCTTAGCCAAGTTGACACACATTTTTGGGGGATGCAATTCCATCTATAATACTTAGCTATTACCCCAAAATTATTAACAGTGAATATTACCAGTGGTGTCCACTCATACAGCTTCTGGAACCCCAACTATGGAACAAAGAGAAAAATATTAAAGGATATTAGTGCATCTATTACTTTTAAATCAAGCCTCTGATACAAACACATATGAATTAAGAAATTAAGGCCAAAGTGGCCTTAATATTGGAAGGGATCACAGGATAAAATATCTTAAATAGTATCAAAAATAGTGTTTCAAAATTGCTATCCAATTAAAGAAGCCCAAAAGGCCAAGTTAGAATATTGTTTTGATAAAATATAAAACAATTCTTCTCTCAACTATTTTCATTTAGAATCAGGTTAGAAATTTCTCTTTACACAGATGCTTCAGAAGCATGCAATCATCAAATAAGCATGGTGACATAATTTGTGTCATTGACTGAGACAAATGATCAACTTTCACGTGGTAGAATTGCCTTCTGACTTTCTCTTGCTTGTTTTATCTTCCAGAGCTTAGTTTATATCTATCACCTCTGCTCTAAATTTTTATTAATAATTTAAGTGTCTCTTTAAGACTCTTCAAGGATTCTTTGACTGAATCTACTCATAGCAACTAAAATTCTATTCCACTTTCTCTTTATTTACTCAAAGTTGATGTGAAGTTATTGGAACTTGTTTTCAACCAAGCATAATATAAATATCAGGCACTTTCTACAAATGAAGTACAATTTTAGAAGTGTTCAATTAGAATCAATTTGGAAATTTCAACCTAATCCATTGCATTGTGAAATACAGATGAAGCGATAGTATCATAACAAACCCCAAATTTCCAACTGCCTCAGAGACACAGTGAAACTAAGGATTCAGCTTTAAAAACTTACATTTTGAACTTCATAGATACTTGACTTGAGAAGAAAAGGTAGAAATGTGTGAAATTTGTATTTTTCTTGTGCAGAATCAGAAAGAAAAAAAGAGAGAGAGAGAATTCTTCTTTGTGCCCAATCATTTTACTTTTCACATAAGCAACTTGCTCATAGACATGTAACGTATCACTAAAGAACCAGGGAAAAAAATGTTCTGATTCCTAGTCTAAGTTGATTGGTTTTCTCTTATATTCCTCTATTTTAAGAAAATACAGAATGGGTAGAGCATCTCCTTACACATGCCATCACACCAAAATCCAATATCAAACATAAATCTTGAGGGACAAAAGAGGAATAGAGAGAATATGCTACCACAATTCTCTAAAATTTCACCTGAATTTCCTAAAATCTGAAAGAAATATGATTTGTTAATATGAAAATTATTTTAAAAAGACATGTGAGTCTTAAAATTTTAAATAGAATTAGACATAAACATTTTATAGCAGAAGCACTTTCTTTACCAGATACAAATAGTTAACTGACTCTAACTATACTAGCTCAAAGGTTTTCCCTAAATATTTTGATTGTTTCCTATTTATCCTTTAGAATTAGTTAAAGTGGCTTTCTGGGATGACAAGTCAAATTTTCTCTTCTTATGCGTACTTTTGTACAAGTAGAAAATGTATCAGAAAAAATGTAAAACAGATTTAAGAATTAGGGATAATAAGCAGTATTAAAGCACACTTAATCTGTTTTCAATTACTGCAACACTCTCAAAAGGGTAATTATTAAAAGTAAAGCTACAATGTATTTTTAAAAATAATTCATTTCATTTCATTTGATATAAAGCTTTAAGGTTCACCAGAAACTCAAAGTCATAACTTCCATAAGATTAAAAACAAGGAGTAAGTGTTTCTATGTCATAAATGATCTCTTTAAGAGGGCAACAGACGTTAAAGAAGAAAAAAATGGTATCAGGCAGTGAGCTTGAATAATTGACTCTTAGAAAAGAGAAAATCAGATTCTAGTTACAACTATAAATTGAGATGTTGCGTTATTCATTTTCTATCTAACCATATATAAATTTGAACTGCTATTTGTAAGTGGGTTGTTCCAGAGTGAGAACATATAATCTGTGAAGATATTTAAACAACTTATCAGTGATATTAAGAAGTATTATTTAATGTGCTGCAGAATACTGTAAATTACACATGGTAGCACTCTCATAAATTGGACTCAGAATAATATGAGTATTAATAGGCCAATGACTTTCTAAGAAAAAGAGAGGACTATATAAACTCCATTGGTCTTAAATTCAGGCTGAATCTCAAGCTCTACAGAGAGCTTAATATCTATTGCTTTTGAAAAGGATGAGGTCCAAAGCTGAGGAGATAGTGTCACCACTAAAGTGGGCAAGAAAAATGGAGCCACGCCCAAAGCTGAGCAATCTGGGTTGCTGTTCTGGCAGGTCTGGAAGGTGGGGCTGATGTCTAAGCCTGGGGCCTCCAACCAGAATCCAGAGAACATGGCCAGAACCCAAAGTATGGAGGGTGGATCCATTGCCCAGAGTCTGGTGGGTATAGCGATTGCCCAGACAGTCCAAAAGAACACAGGATTATTTTCAAACCTTGATAGCTAATGTTATTTGTTCTGCTGGGGTTTGGACTTTCTTGAGGTCTGTGAATCCTTCTTTTCCTCTAATTTCTCCCATTTGCAATGGAAACGTCTATCCTGTGTTTTACCATAGTACTTTGGAAGAAGATAACTTGTATTCTAGGTCACAAGTCCACTAATGGAGATAAATTTTGTCCCAGGATGGAATGTCAAGGGTCTCACCCATATTTGACTTAGATGACACAGGAGATGAGATTTTGGGCTTAGAGTTGATACTGGAATGGGATAAGACTTTTGGGATGATGTGATAGGGTGAGCTTGTTTTGCAGGTGGGAAGGACATAAATTTTGGAAGGCCAAAATGTGGAATGTTATGGATTGAATTATTCCCCCGCCCCCCCCCCGCCCCCCAAATAAAAGATAGTGTTGGAATCCTAACTCCTATACCTGTGGATAAGACCTGGAGATAGAAAACCAAAAGGGAAGAACAGGCTTGGCATTTCTCAAGATGAAAGAACTGAAGAAAAAATTCAAGCCTTGAGTTGTAATAAAGAAGGATTCTATAGGGATAATATTAAACAATGCAATAAATATCAAAAGAAGATGGAAGGAATACACAGAGTCACTGTACCAAAAAGAATCTGCTGACATTCAACCATTTCAGGAGATAGCATGTGATCAGGAACTGATGGTACTGAAGGAAGAAGTCCAATCTGCACTGAAGACATTAGCAAAAAACAAGCCTCCAAGAATTGACAGAATACAAATTGAGATGTTTCAACAAACAGATGCAGCTCTGAAAGTGCTCGCTCATCTATGCCAAGAAATTTGGAAGACAACTATCTGACCAACTGACTGGAAAAAGTCCATATTTATGCCTATTCCAAAGAAAGGTGATCCAACCAAATGCAGATATTACTGAACAATATCATTATTATCACACTCGATTAAAATTTTGCTACAGGTTATTCAAAAGAGGCTGCAGAAATATATCGACAGGGAATGGCCAGAAATTCAAGCTGAATTCAGAAGGGGACTTGCAACCAGCGATAGTATTGCTGATGTCAGATGGATCCTGGCTGAAAGCAGAGAATACTAGAAAGATGTTTACTGTGTTTTATTGACTATGCAAAGGCATTTGACTATGTGAATCATAGCAAATTATGGATAACATTGTGAAGGATGGGAATTCCAGAATATTTAACTGTGCTTATGGAGAACCTGTACATGGATCAAGAAGCAGTCTTTTGAACAGAACAAGGGGATACCACATGGTTTAAGGTCATGAAACATGTGCATCAGGGTTGTGACATTTCACCATACCTATTCAATCTGTATAGTAAGCAAATAATCTGAAAAACTAGACTATATGAAGAATAATGGGGCATCCTAATTAGAGGAAGACTCATTAACAACCTGTGTGCAATATGCAGAAGACACAACTTTGCTTACTGAAAGTAAGAGGAATTGAGGCACTTACTGATGAAGATCAAAGACCACAGTCTTCAGTATGGATTACACTTCAACATAAAGTAAACAAAAATCCTCACAACTGGGCCAATAAGCAACATCATGATAAACAGAGAAAAGATTGAAGTTTTCAAGGATTTCATTTTACTTGGATCCACAATCAACACCCATGGAAGCAGCAGTCAAGAAATCAAAGGACAGATTACTTTGGGCAAATCTGATACAAAAAACCTCTTGAAAATGTTGAAAAGCAAAGATGTCACCTGGAAGACTAAGGTGTGTCTGACCCAAGCCATGGTGTTTTCATTTACCTCATATGCATATGAAAGCTCGACGATGAATAAGGAAGACCGAAGAAGAATTGATAGCTTTGAATTGCGGTGTTGGTGAAAAATATTGAATATACCATGGACTGCCAAAGCAGGAACAAATCTGACTTGGAAGAAGTACAACCAGAATGCTCCTTAGAAGCAAAGATGGCGACACCTCCCCTCATCTACTTTGGACATGTTATCAAGAAGGATCAGTCCCTGGAGAAGGACATCATGCTTGGTAAGATGGAGGACCAGTGAAAAAGATGAAGACACTCAATGAGATGTATTGACACAGTGGCTGCAAGCATACCTATTATTGTAAGGATGGCGCAGGACCGGGCAGTGTTTCATTCTGTTGTATATAAGGTCGCTATGAATTGGAAGGGACTCAATGGCATCTAACAACAACAGCATACCTGTGGATGTAATCCCATTTGTGAATGGAGGTTTCTTTGTTATGTTAATGAGGCCATATTGGTATAGAGTATGTCTTAAACCTACTCATTTTTGAGATATAAAAAGAGCAGATTAGGCACAGAGAGGTAGGCACAAATGGAGAAGAAGATACATGGAGATCACCAAGGAATCAACGAATGTCAGATCTAGAGAAACTGAAAGAGATCTTGCCTCAGAGACCACCTAGAGAGACTTGCCCTAAAGCTGGGGCCCTGAATTTGTATTTCTAGCCTCCTAAACTATGAGAAAAATAAATTTCTGTTCTTTAAAACCACCCACTTGTAGTATTTCTGTTACAGTAGTGCTAAGAAATTAAGATACTATCTTGAAATAATAGTAAGCAATAAGGAAAGAAAGCAGCAAATGCTAATAAGGTTTGAAATCTACACTATTAAAAACCAAACAGCTCAAATTTGTCAAAATTTGGATAGAGGTGGGTAGTTTTCAGCACGCTTCCCAATGGTAGCAGGGGAACTAAACACATAAGTCTCTTCCCTTTGGAAAGACTGTCCAATCTTTGTCTTTTTATTATTATTGTTGTTGTTGCACAGATATATATAACACAGCATTAGCCAATTTAAGATTTTTCACATGTACAATTTAGTGACACTATTACGTCAATCATGTCGTGCAATCATTATCAATATCTGTTGCCAAATTTTCCTTCACATAAACAGAAACTCAATACTTCCTAAACATGCTTCCCCCTTCTTCCCTTCCTCCTACACCTAACCACTAATAGACTTTAGTCTGTATCCTTTGGCTAGACTAGATATTTCATATGAGTGAGATCATACATTATGATGATCCTTTTGTGACTGACTTGTTTCACTCAGCATAGTGTTTTCAAGATTCATCCATGTTGTGACGTATATCAGGACTTCATTTCTCTTTGTGGCTGAGTAATATTCCATTGTATGTATGTACCACCTTTTGTTTATCTACTCATCTGTTGATGGGCATTTAGTTTGTTTCCTATTATGCTTGTATTCCCCTCATTCTAATGTGCTTGAGATCTTTCTCAGCTAGATCATTTTTAAGAGTTTCATGGTGTGTAAGTGATTATTTTCACAGTGGCATCTCCCCAGTGAGTTGCTAACAAAAAATCCAGGAAGAAAGGTGTGCCTTGAGTGTAAAGTGCCAGAGTACAACACGGCCATGGAAAGAGCAGGCACTAGGAAGTGGTTTTAGGCAGATCATGAACTCATGCTGCACTTTTCCTTCCATTTAATCCACATTTGTCTAAATAGTTAGCTGGAGTAGAAGGGCAGCTTTTTACTTTATTTTCTTTTCCTATTTAAGAAATAAAAAAGTGTGCAGTTTACAGGCTATATTAACACATTTTTACCCCTTTTGGCCCTTCCAAAACAAACCAGAAAGTACCTAAACTATAATATCTATATACGACTTGAAAGATAAATAGGTAAATACAGAGAAAGAGAGACAGAGACAGACAGACAGTGACAGATAAGAAAGACAAAATTACCGTGTTTTATATTTTGATAAGATTACACATCCATTTTTACATGTCATGAGATAAAAACTTTACTTTAAGTGCAGACTCAACAATATATACCCATTAAATAATCAACTACTTTAAAAATACCCCATTCTAGTTATTTTATGCTGGGCATATATTCCATGTGTAAATGGCTAAACTATTAAGTCCATGTAACTCCTAAATAAGTAGCCCACATAGTAAAGGATTGGTGTTTCTGGGTTTCTTTGGGAAAATGGCATACTTATTTATTTAATATATAATGTGAGGAGTTTTAGTGAACACAGAAGAGGAACTGAATAACTATGACAAAAAAAGGGAAAAAGTGACAGGAAATTACTTATAAACTAAATCATAAAAGATAAATTATCCTAGTGGAACTGTTTCATGTGGCAAAGTACACTTGAATGGATATGGGGAAGTGAAAGAAGGGTCTTCCCAGATAGTGTTATAGTCAAAGGCTAGGGTACATGAAAATTCAAGGACTCTTAGGAAAGCAGCAACTAGAGCTTAGAAATAATGGATATAGGGGTAGGGGGGTAATCTAAGATATTGTACAAGTAAGATAGCACCAGGGATTTTAGATTTCATCCTGAAGGAAACAGAAATCCATAAAAAATTTCTCTGATGGGCAGTGACATGTCTAAATTTATATTTTAAATACACAGCAATGATAGCATAATGAGAATAAACTTGACTGCATGAGTTGAAAGCCTGATTATAAGTCTAAATTTAGCAATTAAAGAAACTAAAGACAGGTAAATAAATAGGAGGTCTTATAATAATCCATAGGAGTCCTGGTGGTGCAGAGGTTAAGCACTTGGCTGCTAACTGAAGGGTCAGCATTTCGAACCCATCAGCCACTCTATGGGAGAAAAATGTGGCAATCTGCTTCTGTAAAGATTGCAGCCTTGGAAACCCTATGGGGCAGTTCTACTCTGTCCTATAGGGTCACTATGAGTCTGAATTGACTCAACAGCAACAGGCTTGGTTTCGGGTATAATCATCCATGCGAGCCATAATAAGGGCCTAGTGATGGTGGTAGTAGTAAAGGAAGGAAAAGGTTAAGGAGACATTTTAAGGGAACAACTAACACAACATTGATTGGATTATTACATCAAGGGAAAAAATAATCAAAAGTAAAACATGATTATAAATTATCCAAAAAGGAATATAAACAATAAAAATTATAAATTCAGTGGAGTTAAATATTCCATTGGTTTTAAATAATCTTGGAAAGCTTTATTAAATGTTTTCAGGGGATTTCCTTAAAGCTTCTATTCCATTATCCATGACCATTTAAAAGACAGTTTTACAAGTTTTGACTTCCCACATCTCTAATGAGAGTTTACATTTTCTAAGGTCATGAAAAAAAAATGAAGCAAAAATTTACTTTTATAATACTTACATAACCCCTGAAAATTATAATCATAATGATAATAATAGCTATTTTTTAAATGAGATTATGTTAGACAATATTCTACAGGCTTTTCATGTGTTAATTATCTAACTCAGTAAAATAACCCAATGAGGTAGATACTATTTTTAGCCTCATTTACAGGTAGATGAAGAAACTGAGGTATAAAAAGTAGTTAAGTAACTTATCCAAGGTCCAAGATCTAGTAAGTGGTAGAGTTCAGATCTGAACACAGGTAATAGGATTCCAGTGTATGCATTTTTAATTACATCCATATGAAATCAAAAACCAAACTCTTTGCCGTCAAGTTGATTCTGACTCATAACGACCCTATAGGACAGAGTAGAACTACCCAATAGGGTTTTCAAGGAGTGCCTGGTAGATTCGAACTGCCAACCTTTTGGTTAGCAGCCTGAACTCTTAACCACTTCTAATCATTGTTTCATCATTATTTCACTCAAATAAACTCTATTACTGTTCCATTCAGCACAATTACAAAGATTGTAAAATATGCAATGATTAATACTATTCCTAATCGTAAATAATACCAAACAGAAAATATGATAGAAAAAAAATACTGTCTCAAATAACAATAAACTTGGAAAATATATAAGAAGAAATCTGGGACGTGCTTGGATGTGTTTTAACTCTCTCGACAGGAGCCTAACTTCGGTGAACCTAGGCTAACGATTGATATGTGCTGTTCTAGCCATCCCTGTCCTGTTTACTCTGTAAGTAATAAATACCTGTTGATCACACCATTAGAAGTGCCTGGTCTATGCTCTGCTCCAAACAGTCCTTCACTATGAATTTGTGAATATAATCACATTACATACACACATGAAAAAATTTTATAGTGGTTTTCTTCAGGAAAGGGAATAAAGAAGAATATGACTGGTCATTTCAACCTTATATGAAATAGTTTCACATATTTACTTAAGAAAATTGAAGCAAATATGAAAATAGTTTTAAATAATAGTTTTAAATTCACAATGATGCAAATACTGGTATTTACATATTATTCTTTGCAGTTTTCTGAATTTTTTTATTTATTTAAATATGTCAGCAGATGTGTCAATTACTCTCTCTCATTATAAACTGAACAACAGAGAATCATGGTTTTTCCATTCACTAGTTAATCATTTATAAAGTATTCCATGAAATGCAAAATTTTTATTATATGAAATAAAAAACATATATTTTAAGCCAATATGCCTTCTTGGTTATTGTGCTTAGCAGAAAATATTGAAGCTAAAATCATAAACTGGAATCAAACAAATGATTGATGATGTTTCTAGGGTAATATCACCTGTATAACATAATTGATGTCACGTCCAAAGTAAGTGAGCCAAAGTCTTGCCGTCTTTTTTCTAAAGAACTTTTTGGTTGTATTTACTCTAAGACTTATTTGTTCATACTTCTGGCAGTCCAGGGTATATTTAATATTCTTCACTAACATCACATTTAAAACGCATCAGTTCTTCTATTTTACTTTTTTGTTGTCCAGCTTTCACACGCATATAAGGCAATTGAAAAAACAGTGGCTTGGGCCAGTCAAATCTTAGTCACACCTTTGCTTTTGGACATGTCATCAGGAAAGACCAATTGCTAAAAAAGGGCATTATGTTTGATAAAGTGGAGGGTCAACAAAAATGAGGGAAACCCTCAGTGAGATCGATTGATGCAATAGCTGCAGCAACGGACTCAAACAAGCCATAACGGACTCGAACAAGCCGTTCATGAAGATGGCACAGGACCTGGCAAAGTTTTGTTCTGTTACACATAAGTCTCTATGAGTCTGAAAAGACCCAATAGTAACTAACATCAACAACAGACATCATAATTGAACAAGTGCCATTTACTTCATATTACTTTAGCAATTCTTACAATGTTATATCCAAGAGTTTTCTTACTGATGTAAGCTCTCACTAGCTCTCTAGCTTCATCTCATGTCTCTCTTTCATTTCCTTGAACAAAAAAATCATATTTTACTGGTCATGTAACTTCCTAGTCTTTTCATCACCCATGCAAAAATACAACATCCTGCTTCACCAGTCTCACCGATCCAACTGACATCTTGTTTGTGAAAGCATTTTATGAACTCTAAAGGATTATGTGATCATTAGGTTTTACTATTATCAGCAAAGAAAAAACCAAACAATTTTCCCAGAATTTAGTGATGATTTTTGTAGGGGAGAATATATGCAATTAAGTTTATGATAAACGCAGATTTTACAACAGATAGATTTTTCCATTCACCATAGATTGGTTATTAGACAAGTAACAGTGAATACTTGAAGCTCCAATAGTTTGGCGAAAACCTCTTTTCTTCAATTGCTTTGTCAGTAATGTGTGGAAAATATGTTTCATGTGATTCAGAGAGGATAATATATTTTAAATGATGTTTTTGGTAACAGTAATAAGATATCTAAAGGTCATATTGATGAAAACTTTGTTTGGGAACAAATAATGAACACAGAGACGCAATTCGATATTATGACATTGCTGATAAACATAATATCAGAAAACCTAGAAAAAGCAAGCAATTGTTTGGAATTTTTATCTTTCTGATACTGAAGAAAATCTATAAAACTCCACTGAGCGCTGAAAAGAAATGAAAATTTTAAAGAAATGGTAGGCACCAACATTGCATGGAAACATGTACATTGTGATCAGAAACATTTCAATTGGAGGCTACATTTTCAACCAATTGCATTCCATGAAGAAAGGCTGAAATTATCACTAGACGTAGTGATAACATCATTCTATCCACAAGATAAAGTATAATTTACTCTGAGTGATTATCTTTTCTTTTCTTTCTTCTATTGATTTAGTTTCTTTGCAGAAAAAAAAATAGTTTCATATAGATTGAAGCAGTTATATGAAACAGAATAGATAATGCACTAGCAGAGAACTGATTTCCTATGGATGAAAAGAAGAGTAGCCTATGTATTTTCCCCTTCATTTACAATCAACTCAAACCCAGATGCATGCATGGAATGCCTACCATGTAAAAGACACACCATTAAGAATAGTTTCTTTGTTTTAAATTTCTGTTATCATGTGAACAAAACCTTCCAATAAACTAGAATCAACATTTCCTTTTTGCCATATAAAAACTTATACATACATTGCTATGTGACTTTAATTGCTCTCCTCATATTGTGACAGCACAACTTCTCCTTTCCACCCCTGATTCCCGATGTCCATTCAGCCAGCTCCTAACCCTCTCTGCTTTCCCATCTCACCTCCAGGCAGAAGCTGCCTGTTTAGTCTCTTATATGTACTTGAGCAAAGAGGCACACTCCTCACGAGTATCACTTTATGTCCCACAGTCCAATCCAATCCCTGTCTGAAGAGTTGGCCTCGGAAATTGTTTTCGTTCTGGGATGATAGAGATCCAGTGGTCATGCTTTCCAAGGTTCCTCTAGTCTCGGTCAGACCAATAAGTCTGGTCTTCTTACTAGAATTTGAGGTCTGCACCCCACCTTTCTCCTGCTCCATCTGGGACTCTCTGTTGTGTTCCCTGTCAGGGCGGTCACTGGTGGTAGCGGGGTACCGTCTATACTTCTGGTCTCAGACTGATGAAGTCTCTGGTTTTTGTGGCCCTTTCTGTCTCTTGGGCTAATACTTTCCTTGTGTCCTTGGTGATCTTCATTCTCCTTTACTGCAAGTGGTTGGGACCAACTGATGTATCTTAGATGGCCGCTTGCAAGCTTTTAAGACCCCAGACGCCACTCACCAAAGTAGGATAAAGAACATTTTCTTAATGAGCTTTGTTATGCCAGTTGACGGAGATGTCCCCTGAAAGCATGGTCCCCAGATCCCTACCCTTGCTACTCTGTCCCTCAAAGTGTTTGATTGTATTCAGACTTCTTAGCTTTGGTTTAGTCCAGTTGTGCTGACTTCCCCTGTAGTGTGTGCTGTCCTTCCCTTCACCTAAGATAATTCTTATCTACTATCTAGTTAGTAAATAACCCTCACCCTCCTTCCCCACCCTCGTAACCATCAAAGAATGTTTTATTCTGTGTTTAAACCTTTTCCTGAGTTCTTATAATAGTGGTCTTTTACAATATTTGTCCTTCTGTGACTGACTAAATTCACTCAGCATAATGACTTCCGGATTCCTCCATGTTATGTTTCACGGCTTCATCGTTGTCTTTTATCGTTGCATAGTATTCCATTGTATGGATATACCATAATTTGTTTATCCATTCATCGGTTAATGGGCACCTAGGTTGTTTCCATCTTTTTGCTATTGGGAACAGTGCTGCAATGAACATGGCTGTGCATATATCTATTCGTGTGACGGCTCTTATTTCTCTAGGATATATTCCGAGGAGCTAGATTGCTGGATTGTATGGTACTTCTATTTCTAGCTTTTTAAGGAGCCAACAAATCGATTTCCAAAGTAGTTGTACCAATTTACGTTCCCACCAACTGTGTATAAGTGTTCCATTCTCTCCACAACCTCTAAGGTATTTATTATTTTGTGTTTTTAGATTAATTCTAGCCTTGTTGGGGTAAGATGATATCTCATTGTAGTTTTCATCTGCATTTCTCTAATGGCTAATGATCGTAGGCATTTCTTCATGTGTCTGTCAGCCGCCTGAATATCTTCTTTGGCGAAGTACCTGTTCATACCCTTTGCCAATTTTTTAATTGGGTTATTTGTCTTTTGTTGTTGAGGTTTTGCAGTATCTTGTAGATTTCAAAGATTAAACTCTGATCGGATTTGTCATAGCCAAAATTTTTTTCCCAGTCTGTAGGTTGTCTTTTTACTCTTTTGTTGAAGTCTTTTGATGAACATAAGTGTTTGATTTTTAGGAGCTCTTCCATTTATCTAGTTTCTCTTCTGGTTCTTGTGCATTGTTACTTATGGTTTGTATTGCAATTATGCCATGTATTAGGGCTCTTTGCATTGTTGGAATCAATATTTTCAATATGCAACAATTGACTATGAGTTATCTGAAAACTATATTTATGTATTAGTCCAACTGCAGCTTTCAACATACCTATTTGAGCTCCAGTGTCACCTAGTTTATGTCTTCATTTCATGGAATGATTTAGTTTTTTGATACTGTGAGTAAATAATATTTATTTAGGGGACCTCATACCATCAAGAAAGCAGTGCCAGGAGCAGAGTGCATCCTTTGCACCAGGGTCCCTGTGCAGAGAAGCTCCTAGCCTGGGGGAACACTGAAGAGAAGAAGGCCAACAGAAAAATCCTTCCCCTGGAGCTGATGCCCTGAATTTGGACTTTTAGCCTACTTTGCTGTAAAGAAATAAACTTCTCTTTGTTAAAACCACCCACTTATGGTATTTCTGTAATAGCATCACTAGATAACTAAGACAGAATTTGGTACTGAGAGAGTGGGATGCTGCTCTAACAGATACTTAAAATGTGGAAGTGTTTTTGAAACTATGAATGGATAGAGGAGCGGCAGCAGCAGAGGACCAGCAACAACACAGAACCTGCAGTGGCAGAAAACCAACAGCAGCAGAACCAGAAGACCAGTGCGAGACAGCTCTGGAACCCACCCACAGAGCGAGATAACTGAGTGCCTGTGAGCAGGAGGCTTCCTGGTGGAGTGGGGTGCCTCCGGGCACTTACCGGTGGAGCTACAGAGCTTTGGAACACTTGCCCAGCAGGGCAGATGTGGGCGTGAGGCCCGAGGGCCAAGGGGACACTGGAAACAGTTGCAGAAGCTGAAGAGACAAGGGACACAAAAAGCCGAGTTGCCTCAGTCTCAAAAGGGTGAGGGCACCATCAATGATCCCTGATGTGCCTTTGTGCGTATTTAGCCATTCATTGCTGATTAGGAAAAAGAAGACGGCCATCTACTTGAAAGCTTTTGCATGCATATGAGGTAATTAAAAAGATCATGGCTTGGTACTGGTATAATGACAAACACATTGACCAATGGAACAGAGTTGAGAACCCAGATGTAAATCCATCCACCTATGGTCACCTGATCTTCAACAAGGGCCCAAAGTCCATCAGATGGGGAAAAGACAGTCTTTTTAACAAATGGTGCTGGCAAAACTGGATATCCATTAGCAAAAAAATGAAACCGGACACATACCTCACACCGTATACAAAAACTACTTCAAAATGGATCAAAAACCTGAATATAAAGCCTAAAACTATAAAGTTCATAGAAGAAAAACTAGGATCAATGCTAGAGGCATTAATACACGGCATTAACAGGATACAAACCACAACCAACAACACACAAACTCCAAAAGATAAGCTAGATAACTGGAATCTTCTAAAAATTAAACACTTATGCTCATCAAAAGACCTCACCAAAAGAATAAAACGAGAACCTACAGACTGGGGAAAAAAAAATTTGGCTAATACAAATGAGATACAAATACAAAATCTGCAGGAAAATCCAACACCTCTACTACAAAAAGACAAATAATCCAATTTAAAAATGGGCAAAGGAAATGAAAAGACCTTCACCAAAGAAGACATTCAAGTGGCCATCAGACACATGAGGAAATGTTCATGATCACTAGCCATTAGAGAAATGCAAATCAAAACCACAATGAGATACCATCTCACCCCGGCATTACTGGCCTGAATCTAAAAAACAGGAAATAGTAAATGTTGGAGAGGCTGCAGGGAGATCGGGACTCTTTTGCAGTGCTAGTGGGAATGCAAAATGATACAACCATTTTGGAAAACAATATGGCTCTTCCTTAGAAAGCTAGAAATAGAAATACCGTAAGATCCAGCAATCCCATTCCTAGGAATATATCCTAGAGAAATAAGAGCCATCACATGAATATACATATGCATACCCATATTCATTGCAGCATTGTTCACAATAGCAAAAGATGGAAACAACCTAGATGCCCATCAGCAGAAGAATGGATAAACAAACTATGGTACATACACACCATGGAGTATTATGCAATGAGAAAGGACAATGATGAATCTGCGAAGCATCTCATAACTTGGATGAATCTGGAGGGCATTATGCTGAGTGAAATTAATCAGTCACAAAAGGACAAATATTGTATGAGACCACTGCTGTCAAATTCATGAAAAGGTTTACACACAAAAAGAAACAATCTCTGATGGTTACAAGGGAGGGAAGGGGTAGGGATGGAAAAACACTAAATAGACAGTAGATAAGTGGTGACTTAGGTGAAGGGCAAGACAGTACACAATACTGGGGAAACCAGCACAGCTTGTCCAAGGCAAGGTCATGGAAGCTCCATAGACACATCCAAACTCCCTGAGAGACCAAATTGCTGGGCTGAGGGCTATGGGGACCATGATCTCAGGGAACATCTAGCTCAACTGGCATAACATAGTTTATAAAGAAAATGTTCTACATTCTACTTTGGTGAGTAATGTCTGGGGACTTAAAAGCCTGTGAGTAACCGTCTAAGACACTCCACTGGTCTCACCCCTTTGGAAGCAAGGGAGAATGAAGAAAACTAAAAATACAAAAGATTAGTCCAAAGGACTAATGGACCACATCTACCATGGCCTTCACCAGACTGAGTCCAGCACAACTAGATAGTGCCCGGCTACCACTGACTGCTCTGACCGGGATCACAGTAGAGGGTCCCAAACAGAGCTGGAGAAAAATGTAGAACAAAATTCTAACTTGGACAAAAAGATGAGACTTACTGGCCTGACAGATACTGGAGAAACCCTGAGAGTATGGCCCCTAGACACTCTTTTAGCTCAGTGGTGAAGTCACTCCTGAGGTTCACTCTTGAGCCAAAGATTAGATAGGCCCATAAAACAAAACAAGACTAAAGGGACACAACAGCCCAGGGCCAAGGACTAGAAGGCAGGAGGAGACAGGAAAGCTGGTAATAGGGAACCTAAGGTCAAGAAGGGAGAGTGTTGACATGTCATGGGTTTGTTAACCAATGTTGTAAAACAATATGTGTACTAACCATTTAATGAGAAACTATTCATTCTGTAAACCTTCATCTAAAGCACAATTGAAAAAAAAAAAGAGTATTTATTTAGTCTTGTTTGTATCACCTCAAGGATGCAAAGCACCTATCAGGAAGGAGCATAGAGTACACAGGTTTGTTGGTGTTTGAATGTAGCCAAGGTATCCATCACCATGCCTGACACCCAGCAAAGATATACATTGAGCACATGAATGAGTGGATAGATGAAGTGAAAGAATGAACAAAGTAAATAACTAAATTTTATCAAGTTATTTAAAGTACTTGGTAAAGGAAAAGAGAATATTTTCCAAATTAATTTAGATATTTAATCTAATTCTAGTCAACATTCTAATGTGGATTTCTTAAAACTTGGCATAGTGATTCTAAAGATTACAGGAAAGGAAAGCAATAAGAATAGAAAAGACATTTTTGAAAAGATAATTAATGAAAATTTCGTTATCCTATGTTAATGTAGTATAGGGTCACTATGAGTCAGAATCGACCCAATGGCAACCAGTTTGGTTTTGGATTGGTTTTTTAGGTTAAAATACAAGTTAAATTAGAAATTATCAAAAAAAAGCTCTACTATATATCAAATTCCCCCACGCATCTGTCAGTTTGTCATACTGTGGGGGCTTGTGTGATGCTATGTTGCTGGAAGCTATGCCATCAGTATTCAAATACTAGCAGGGTCACCCATGGTCGACAGGTGTCAGCTGAGCTTCCAGACTAACACACACTAGGAAGAAGGGCCCAGCAGTCTACTTCTGAAAAGAATTAACTGGTGAAAAGATTATGAATAGCAGCAAACACTGTCTGATATAGTGCCAGAAGATGAGCCCCTCAGGTTGGAAGGCACTCAAAAAACAACTGGGGAAGAGCTGCCTCCTCAAAGTAGAGTTGACCTTAATGATTTGGATAGAGTCAAGATTTTGAGACCTTCATTTGCTGATGTGGCTCTACTCAAAATGAGAAGAAACAGCTACAAATATTGATTAATAGTAGGCATGTGGAATGTATGAAGTCTGAATCTAGAAATATTGGAAATCATCAAAAATGAAATGGAACGCATAAACATCAATATCCTAGACGTTAGTGAGCTGAAAAGGACTGATACTGGCCATTTTGAGTCGAATAATCATATGGTCTACTATGCCAGGAATGAAAAATTGAAGAGGGAAGGCTTTGCATTCATTGTCAAAAAGAACATTTCAAGATCTATCCTGAAGTACAACACTGTCCATGATAGGATAATATCCATACTCCTACAAGGAAGATCAGTAAATAAGACTATTATTCAAATTTATGCACCAGCCACTAAGACCAAAGATGAAGCAATTAAAGATATTTACCAACATCTGCAGTCTGAAATTGATCAAACATGCAATCAGGATGCATTGATAATTATTGGTGATTGGAATGTGAAAGTTGGAGACAAAGAAGAAGGACTGGTAGTTGGAAAATATGGCCTTGATAATAGAAATGATGCCAGAGATCACATGATAGAATTTTGCAAGACCAATGACTTCTTCATTGCAAATACCTTTTTTCAACAACAAAAATGGCAACTATACATGTGGACCTCACCAGATGGAATACACAGGAATCAAATCAACTACATCTGTGGAAAGAGACAATGGAAAAGCTCAATATCTTCAGTCAGAACAAGGCTAGGTGCCAACTGTGGAACAGACCATCAATTGCTCATATGCAGATTTAAGTGGAAACTGAAGAAAATTACAACAAGTCCGTAAGAGCCAAAGTACAACCTTGCGCATATGCCACCTGAATTTAGAGACCATCTCAAGAAAAGATTTGATGTGTTGAACACTAAGGACCGAAGGCCAGGTGAGTTGTGGAATGACATCAAGGACATCATACATGAAGAAAGCAAGAGGTCATTAAAAATACAGGAAATAAAGAAAAGTCCAAAACAGATGTCAGAAGAGACTCTGAAACTTGCTCTTGAACATGAAGTAGCTAAAGCGAAAGGAAGAAATGAAGAAGAGCTGAACAGAAGATTTCAAAGGGAAGCTTGAGAAGATAAGTAAAGTATTATAATGACATGTGCAAAGACCTGGAGGTAGAAAACCAAAAAGGAAGAGCACACTCAGCATTTCTCAAGCTGAAAGAACCGAAGAAAAAATTCAAGCCCCAAGTTGCAATACTAAAGGATTCTACAGGGAAAATATTAAAAGATGCAGGAAGCAATAAAAGAAGATGGAAGGAATACACAGAGTTACTATACCAAAAAGAATTGGTCTATGTTCAGCCATTTCAGGAGGTATCATATGATCAAGAACTGATGGTACTGAAGGAAGAAGTCCAGGATTCACTGACAGCATTGGCAAAAAGCAAGGCTCCAGGAATTGACTTAATACCAAGTGATATGTTTCAACAAATGGATGCAGCATTGGAAGTGTTCACTCATCTATGCCAAGAAATTTGGAAGACAGCTAGCTGGTCAACTGACTGGAAGAGACTATATTTATGCCTATTCCCAAGAAAGGTGATCCAACCGAATGTGGAAATTATCAAACGATATCATTAATATCACATGCAAGTAAAATTTTGCTGAAGATCATTCAAAAGTGGCTGCAGCAACGTATCAACAGGGAACTTGCAGAAATTCAAGCCAGATTCAGAAGAGGACATGGAACCAACTATATCATTGCTGATGTCAGATGGATCCTGGCTGAAAGCAGAGAATACAAGGAAGATAATTACCTGTGTTTTACTGAGTATGCAAAGGCATTCTACTGTACAGATCATAGTATGTCACGGATAACAGTGTGAAGAATGGGAATTCCAGAACACTTAACAGTGCTCATGAGGAACCTATACATAGAATAAGAGGCAGCCTTTTGAACACAGCAAGGGGATACTGCATGGTTTAATGTCAGGAAAGGTGTGCATCAGGGTTGTATTCTTTCACTATACTTGTTCAATCGGTATGCTGAGCAAATAATCCAAGAAGCTGGACTATATGAAGAAGAACTCAGCATCAGGACTGGAGGAAGACTCACTAATAACCTGCAATATGCCGATGACACAACCTTGCTTGCTGAAAGTGAAGAGGACTTGAAGCGCTTACTGATGAAGATCAAAGACCACAGCCTTCAGTATGGATTACACTTCAACATAAAGAAAACAAAAATCCTCACAACTGGACTGATAAGCAACATCATGATAAACAGAGAAAAGATTAAAGTTGTCAAGGATTTAATTTTACTTGGATCCACAATTAACACCCATGGAAGTAGCAGTCAAGAAATTAAAAGACACATTGCATTGGGCAAATCTACTGCAAAAGACCCCTTGAAAGTGTTGGAAAGCAAAGATGTCACCGTGAAGACTAAGGTGTATCTGATCCAAGCCACGGTTTTGCAGTCACCTTATAGGCATGTGAAAGCTCGACAATGAATAAGGAAAACTGAAGAAGAATTGATACATTTGAATTGTGGCGTTGGTGAAGAATATTGAACATACCATGGACTGCCAAAAGAATGAAGTACAACCAGAGTGCTCCTTAGAAACAAGATGGTGAGCTTATGTCTCACATACTTTGGACATGTTATCAGGAGGGATTAGTCCCTGGAGAAGGACATCATGCTTGGTAACGTGGAGGACCAGTGAAAAAAAGGAAGAACCTAAATGAGATGGATTGACACACTGGCTGCAACAATGGACTGAAGCATAACAATAATTGTGAGGATGGTGCATGACCAGGTAGTGTTTCATTCTGCTGTACATAGGGTTGCACCTAACAACAACAACAACATTCTGTGCCACTAATCTGATATCTGTTTGGTGCCATCGAGTTGGTTCCAACTCATAACGACCCTATGTACAACAGAATGAAACACTGCCTGGTCCTGCACCATCCTCACAATTGTTATGCTTGAGCCCATTGTGCTGCCACTGTGTCAACCCATCTTGTTGAGGGTCTTCCTCTTTTTTGCTGAGCTTCTACTTTACCAAGCATGGTGTCCTTCACCAGGGACTGATCTCTCCTGACAACATGTCCGAAGTATGTAGGACGTAGTCTCGCCATCCTTGCTTCTAAGGAGCATTCTGGTTGTACTTCTTCCAAGACAGATTTGTTCGTTCTTTTGGCAGTCCATGGTATACTCAATATTCTTCGTCAACACCACAATTCAAAGGTATCAATTCTTCTTTGGTCTTCGTTATTCATTGTCCAGCTTTCCCATACATATGAGATGACTGAAAACGTCATGTCTTGGGTCAGGCGCACCTTAGTCTTCAAGGTGACATCTTTGCTTTTCAACACTTTCAAGGGGTCTTTTGCAGTAGATTTACCCAATGCAATGTGTGTTTTAATTTCTTGACTGCTGCTTCCATGGGTGTTGCTTGTGGATTCAAGTAAAATGAAATCCTTGACAACTTCAATCTCTTCTCCATTTATCATGATGTTGCTTATTGGTCCAGTTGTGAGAGTTTTTGCTTTCTTTATGTAGAGACGTAATCCATACTGAACATTGTAGTCTTTGATCTTCATCAGTAAGCGCTTCATCAGCAAGCAAGGTTGTGTAATCTGCATATTGCAGGTTATTAATGAGTCTTCCTCCAATCCTGATGCCGAGTTCTTCTTCATATAGTCCAGTTTCTTGGATTACTTGCTCAGCATACAGATTAAATAATTGTCATGAAAGGATACAACCCTGACACACACCTTTCCTGATTTAAACCACACAGTATCCCCTTGTTCTGTTCGAAAAACTGCCTCTTGGTCCATGTACAGTTTCCTCATGAGCACAATTAAGCGTTCTAGAATTCCCATTCTTTGCAATGTTGTCCATAATTTGTTATGACGCACACAGTTGAATGCCTTTGCATAAACAATAGGTAAACATCTTTCTGGTATTCTATGCTTCCACCCATCTGTTTTCTTCCCATCTTCTTTTGAGGCTTCCTGCATTATTTAATATTTTTCCTATAGAATCCTTCAATTTTGCAGTTTGACGCTTGAATTTTTCTTCAGCTCTTTCAGCTTCAGAAATGCTGAACATGTTTTTCCCTTTTGGTTTTCTATCACCAGTTCTTTGCACATGTCATTATAATACTTTACTTTGTCTTCTCGAGCCACCCTTTGAAATCTTCCATTCAGCTCTTTTACTTCATCATTTCTTCCTTTCACTTTAGCTACTCAGCATTCAAGAGCAAGTTTCAGAGTCTCTTCTGACATCCATTTTGGTCTTTCCTGTCTTTTTAACAACCTCTTGCTTTTTTTATGTATGATGTTCTTGATGTCATTCCACAACTTGTCTGGTCTTCTGACATTAGTGTTCAGTGGGTCAAATGTATTCTTGAGATGGCCTCTAAATTCAGTTGGAATATACTCAAGGTCATACTACGTCTCTCTTGGACTTGTTTTAATTTTCTTCGGTTTCAACTTGAACTTGCATATGAGCAATTGGTGGTCTATTCTGCAGTCAGACCCTGGCCTTGTTCTGACTGATGGTGTTGAGCTTTTACATTGTATCTTTCCACAGATGTAGTCAGTTTGATTCCTGTGTATTCCATCTGGAAAGATCCCCATGTATAGTCACCGTTTATGTTGTTGAAAAAAGGTATTTGCAATGAAGAAGTCGTTGGTCTTGCCAAATTCTATTATGTGATCCCTGGCATCATTTCTATCACCAAGGTCATATTTTCCAACTACTGATCCTTCTCCTTTGTTGCCAACTCTCACATTTTAATCACCTGTAATTATCAATGCATCCTGATTGCATGTTCCATCAATTTCAGACTGCAGAAGTTGGTAAATGTCTTTAATTGCTTCATCTTTGGCATTAGTGGTTGGTGGTTAAATTGGACTATAGTCGTGTTAACTAGTCTTCCTTGTAGACGTATTGATACTTTGTTATCACTGACAGTGTTGTACTTCAAGATAGATCTTGAAATGCTGTTTTTGATGATGAATGCTACACCTTTCCTCTTCAAGTTGTTATTCCCAGCATATAAGTTTGACCCTACTTTGAGGAAGCAGCTTTTCCCCAGTTGTCTTTTGAATGCTTTCCAATCTGAGGGGCTCATCTTCCAGCACAATATCAGACAATGCTCTCTGCTATTCATAATGTTTTCTTTGGCTATTTCATTTCAGAAGTAGACCGCTGGGTCCCTCTTCCTAGTCTGTCTTAGTCTGGAAGCTCAACTGAAACCGTTCACCGTAGGTGACCCTGCTGGTATTTGAATACCGGTGGTATACCTTCTGGCGTCACAGCAACACACAAGCCCCCACACTATGAGAAAATGACAGACACATGGGAGAATGGCATATTTTATTACATTTTTTTAAAAATATATTAGGCTACCTATTCTATAACTGCATACACATGCATAAAACTGCATAGAATAAGTAGCCTAATATAAATTTCATATGTAACATAAGTAACATTATTAATAAGAGTAAAAATATTGATTTTTTAATATATTGTATTGAACAATTTGTTATCCAGTTAGGAAAAAAAATAAATCCTTTCTTCAAACCTTATCCCAAAATAAATTTCAAGTGCACTAAACAAATGCAGTATCTATAAACATTAAAACCTTTGGGTATTTTTTGAATTCTCAGACTGGGCAAGGACATTCTGAGAATAAAATAATAGATTAAATCATAAAGAAAAAGATCAACTGATTTGACAACATAAAATTTTAACATATCTATACTTCAAACTAATTAATACAGTTAAAGGAAATGACAAAGGTGAGGGAGATAACTGCAGCAAATATGAGTTAACGAATGAATACTGTACCCTTAATAAACACAGAGATATACAAAGCAATTAGAGACACTTCCCCCACATCCAGTAAGTCAGCAAAGATTAGAATCAAATTATCCTCAAATAAAAAGTTAAGAAGTGGAATATATGCAACATCACTAATGAAGAAATGCAAAATGAAGTAACCAGATATCAGTTTTCACCTGTCAAGTTTGCAAACTTTTTTGCAAAATGATAGTACTCCTTTGTGGTCTGAAATCAGTGATATAAGCATTCTTATATCAGGCTGGTGAAGAGGACACTTTGACCTCACCTTTCTAGAAAGCAGTTCTGACAGGAAATAAGAGGACCGTGATCTCAGCTTACGGAAGTGTAAAGCTTATGAAACCATGACCCTGATGGTCAAGTTTTAGAATACTGTCAGAAGCAAAAATAAGCACAAAGTCAGCAACTGAGAAATTATTTCAAAATAAAACAATAACTTTACTTTTATTTTTATAACATTATTATGAGGTTACTGGTCTTAAAGTAGATTAATATTTCTTAAAAACAAACAAACTTATTTACCTCATATACAGTCCCTTACTCTGTGAAGCTGCCTCTTTAATGCTCCCCCCCAAAAAAAAAAATTTTTTTAACTGCACTAGTCAAGTTACCTCATGATCTTCTACATGTCCTACTTGGCCCCTGTCTTAGTCATCTAGTACTGTTATAACAGCAATACCACAAGTGGATGGCTTTATAAAACACAAATTTATGTTTCAGAGTTTAGGAGGCTAGAAGTCTGAATTCAGAGTGCCAGCTCCAGGGGAAGATTTGTCTCTCTTTTGGCTCTGGGGAAGGGTACTTGTCGTCAATCTTCCCCTGGCCTAGGAACTTCTCAGGGCAGGAACCTCAGGTCTTGTTTGGTGGCATGAGGCCCCTCTGTCTCTGCTTGCTTCTCTCTTTTATATCGCAAAAGAGATTGACTCAAAATACAACCTAATCCTGTAGATTGAGCCCTGCCTCATTAACATAACTGCCTCTAATCCTGCCTCATTAACATGATAGGAAAATCACATATGGAAATGACAGAATGATAGACAACCACACAATACTGGGAATCTTGGCCTACCTAGCCTAGTTGACACATGTTTTTGAGGGACACAATTCAATCCCCCAACAACCCCCAATTATGCACCACCAAATAATAATAGCAATAATAATGATGGATCTGGCAAACCAGGACTTTGATAGGGGTGGAGGAGGGAAGACAAGGCAAGAAAAACAAAGAAATCAACTGAGCGTGTAGAGCCAGAATTTTCTTTCCTGAGCAAGGTAGATGAAAGACTTATGAATACTCTTAAGTTAATATTTTATCATGTCACACTAAAAAAACAACCAATATGCAGTCGAATATTTTAATACAAAGAAAGGTTCACATACATCTTCTAAATAATAGCAAAATATTAGATTCAATTTCTGTACCCATCAATAGGTTAGAGATTAAGTTATAAATCATTCATATAGAAAATACTATGTGGTGATTAAAAATCATGTATTTGAAGAATAAATAATGGCTTTTTTCACTTAGAAAAAAAGCAGTAGAAAAAGCAGGGTAGAAAACTGTATTTGCAATATGATAATACTTTTACATAGAGACTACTGAAAGGAAGTACAACAGAACTGTTGCTATTGGCATGCCAGGTTTTTACTTCCGGTTCTTCGTACTAAAGTTCTGACAATAAGCATGTTTTATTTTAATATTTTTTAAAAAGCCAAAGAAAAAAGGTAAGCAACTTTGCTTTAGAATGTTTGGTTTCATTTTCGTCTCTGTATTTATACTGGTATGAAAGAGGTGGCTAATTGCCAGTCAATCCAAGTTATTAAGAAGTTAAAACAGTAAATTTTCTTCCATTAGATATGGCTAAGCATTAATATTCATGCTCTTTTTGTCTCAGCCATTATAACAGCAAGGAGAAGAAATGGCATAAACATAAATCTAATCTGGAGATGGTCACTGACAATGTTTTGGTAAAAGAAATTCATTTTACCTAGCATGAATCTGAAGAGCGACCAGAGAACAAATTTGTCTTCAGATATACTCCCAATTTTAAATGACAGGAGGAAAGCAATGCATTAGTCTATGTCTCTAATGTCACAGTTCTAATTTAACACATTACTGAGGAGATAAATCTTTGCATATGCCCTGCATAAATAACATATTGTTATGGTTCTGTTAATAAAGCATGACTAATTAACATAGGAATTTCTAGCGACATTTTTCATTTTATTCTTAGAATTGAAGGTTTACAAACAAATATTTATTGAATATATATAAGGCATAAAAAATAATAATACTTGAAAATCAACCTACCTCCCAGTTTAAAAAAAAGAGATTATCCCAACTTTGAAGTCTGTGGGACCGTCTACTTAGCTGTAACTACTCCCACCAAATTTGCATTTACTGTCTACTACCTTATCTTTATTGATTTACTAAAAATGTTTGTTATTGTTGTTAGGTGCCATTGAGTTGATTCTGACTCATAGCCACCCTATGCTCAGCAGAAGGAAACATTGCCCTGTCCTGAGCCATCTTCACAATCATTGCTGTGTTTCAGCCCATTGTTGTAGGCAATGTGTCAATCCGCCTCCTTGAGGATCTCTCTCTTTTTCACTGACCCTCTACTTTAACAAGCATGATGTCCTCCAGAGACTGGTCCTTCCTGATAACATGTCCAAAGTACATAAGACAAAGTCTCACCATCCTAGATTCTAAGGAGTATTCTGACTGTACTTCCAAGAAGTTCGTTCTTCTGGCAGTCCATAGTATAGTCAATATTCTTCACCAATATCATAATTCAAATGCATCAGTTCTTCTTCAGTATTCCTTATTCACTGTATGGCTTTTGCATGCATATGAGGCGATTGAAAATATCACGGCTTGGGGCAGTTGCACCTTAGTCCTCAAGGTAACACTCTTGCTTTTTAACATTTTAAAGAGGTCTTTTGCGGCAGATTTGCCCAATGCAATACATCATTTGATTCTTGACTGGTGCTTCAGTGGGTGTTGTTTGTGGATCCAAATAAAATTAAATCCTTGACAACATCAATCTTTTCTTCTTTTATCATAATGTTGCTTATTGGTCCAGTTATGAGGGTTATATGTTTGTATTCTTAAATATGTTTATATTTAAAAATGTAAACATGTTTATATGCCTAAAATTATACCCTTTAGTTTTGCATGTTCTCAAACATTGTTTAATGAAATTTTACTGTATCCATCTTCCACAACTCTGTTTTGACTTAACATTATTTTCCTGGGAGTCATCTTTGTTGACGCATCAATAAAATAAATAAAAACTATTCATACATTGTCTATAGATTATTACATGTGCCAATGAGCTAGAAGACCAATTACCACACCTGGAAAATGGTTGCTGTTGCTGTTAGGTGCCTTCCAGTCAGTTCTGACTCATACTGACCCTATATACAAGAGAAGGAAACATTGCCCGGTCCTGCACCATCCTCACAATCGTTGCTATGTTTGAGCCCATTGTTGCAGCCACTGTGCCAGTCTATCTCACAGAGGGTCTTCCTCTTTTTTTGCTGACCCTGTACTTTACCAAACATGATGTCCTCCAAGGACTGGTCCCTCCTGATAACCTGTCCAAAGTACGTGAGCCAAAGTCTTGCGATCCTTGCTTCTAAGGAGCATTCTGGCTGTACTTCTTCCAAGACATATCTATCTGTTCTTTCTTTTGGCAGTCCCTGGTATATTCAATATTCTTCACCAACACCATAATTCAAAGGCATTAAGTCTTCTTTCGTCTTCCTTATTCATTATTCAGCTTTTGCATGCATATAAGGTGATAAAAAATACCATGGCTTGGGTCAGGAGCACCTCATTCCTCAAAGTGACATCTTTGATTTTGAACACTTGAAAGAGGTCTTTTGCAACAGATTTGCCTAATGCAATACGTCCTTTGATTTCTTGACTGCTGCTTCCGTGGAGTGTTGATTGTGGATCCAAGTAGAATGAAATCCTTGACAACTTCAATATTTTCTCCATTTATCAAGATGTTGCTTATTGGTCCAGTTGTGAGGATTTTTGTTTTCTTTGTGTTGAGATGTAATCCATATTGAAGGCTATAGTCTTTGATCTTCTTCAGTAAGTGCTTCAAGTCCTCTTTGTTTTTAGTAAGCAATCTGGTAAACTAACTTCAGGAAAAAAGAGGGCATGATGGAATCAGTCTTGCTTATTTGATGATCCAATCAATCATTGAGTATGCAGTAAGTCCCCAGCAACATATAGAAGAAGGTAAGAAGTACAAAATCGAGGTGTCAAGAGGGCCATGCTGTCTATGAAGACTCTGTGGGAAACTCTGTCCCATGCCTTTCTCTTAGTTTTGGTGTTGTCGGAAATCCTTGGTGCTCCTTGGCTTGTAGACACATTACTCTGATTTCTGCCTCCTTCATCATGTGAAGTTCTTCCTGTCTGTCTATGTCTGTGTTGCTTCTCCTTTTCTTATAAAGACACCACTCATATTGGATTAGGGCCCATCCCACTCCAGTGTAGTCTCATCTTAAGTTGATTACATATGCAAAGACCCCTTTTCCAAAAAAAATCACATTCATAGGTACTGGGTTTAGAACTTCAATATATTATTAAGGGAAACACAATTCAACCCACAGCGTTTTGTCTAAAGAAAGAACAAAACAAAACAAACAAACTATAAAAAACACTCTTGTCTAATTGTTTAAATTACAAACTTAGCCACTTTTTTGTCACTTTTTTCATAGTGCATCATTTATTTGAAAGAACAATTGACAAAGTATTAAAATTTAGACTTGAATATATGTCAGACATTTTTTTCAAAAATAAACAAGATCAGTGTATTACTTCAAGGAAACAACCTCAAATAACTTTTGCCAACGGAAAACTTGCATCTGCCAACATGAGCTTGACAGTGTCCCAATATTGAAAGACTAGTCATGGATTGAATTGTGTCCCCCCAAAATCTGTGTCAACTTGGTTAGGCCACGATTCCAAGTATTGTGTGGTTGTCCTCCGTTTTGTGATTTTACTATGTGTTGTAAATCATAATCTCTGCCTGTGGTTAAAGAGGATTAGTGTGGGACGTAACAAAATTGCTCGGGTCTCATCCCTGATCCAGTGTAAAGGGAGTTTCCCTGGAGTGTGGCCTGCACCACCTTTTATCTTACAAGAGATAAAAGGAAAGGGAAGCAAGCAGAGCAGGGAGTGGGGTGTATCTCATACGACCAAGAAAGCAGTGCCGGGAGTAAAGTGTGTCCTTTGGACCTGGGGTTCCTGCATGGAGAAGCTCCTAGTCCAGGGGAAGATTGATGACAACGACCTTCCTCCAGAGTCAACAGAGAAAGCCTTCCCCTGGAGCTGACACCCTGAATTTGGACTTCTAGCCTACTGGACTGTGATAAAACAAATTTCTGTTTGTTAAAGCCATCCATTTATGGTATTTCTGTTATAGCAACACTAGATGACTAAGACAGACTTTTATGGTGGGATTGCTGGTGATGTTAACAAATATTATGTTATATTATATTTTTGGATATTATATAATAAAATATGTCAGCATTAAAAAGATCTGTATAACTCATCAAGCCAGCATTTCCAAATGACCAGTATGTGATGTTATAAAATCATATATGGGTAAAAGACAATTCAAAATGCAAAATAGACTACTGGATTTTTATGCAACTGACTGAAAATGGAGACCAGAGTAATAATGGACTTTTCAGTAGGTTTAGGCTATGGTGGAAACAATCTTTCTACTTAAGACAAAGATACAGCAGGTTCTATGATACTACAAGTATCTGTGAATGAAAAGACACCCTGTGGAGCTTATGGCAATAGGAGAATCACAATTATTTTTTCATCAGTTCATCAATGTATTTAAAAAGATGTATTTCACATTTTATGCATAATTTTAGTCATTTTTTGATGGGAAGGTTAGTAAGGGAAGCTTCTCTGCTGCATTGCTAGAAATAGAATGCTAGTATCTGTAAGTCATTATTTAAATGCAAGTTATTTTATATAGTTCTATAATACTATATATATGCATATATACTACTTAAAATATCATGATAATTTTGTTAGAAAAATCTAACATGGTTGACAGCTAGCATTTTTATATTGCCTGATCCATTTTATTTTCAATTTAGCCTTCAGTCTGTGGTACTGACAATCTTAAAAGCTAAATTAAAAGACCTGGAAAAAAAAATGATACATAAGGGAATGTCTTAGTCATCTCATGCTGCTATAACAGAAATACCACAAGTGGATGGCTTTAACAAAGAGAAGTTTATTCTCTCAGTCCAGTAGGCTACAAGTCCAATTCAGGGCGTCAGCTCCAAGGGAATGCTTTCTCTGTCAGCTCTGGAGGAAGGTCTGTGTCATCAATCTTTCTTTGGTCTGGAAGGTCCTTGTGATGCATCAGTCTTCCCTTGGTCTGGGAGCATCTCAGCGCAGGAACCTCAGGTCCAAAGGACGTGCTCTGCTCCCGGCACTGCTTTCTTGGTGGTATGAGGTTCCCATGTGTCTCTGCTCGCTTCTCTCTTTTATATCTCAAAAGACATTGGTTAAGACACTCTCTAATCTTGTAAACCTCATCAGTATAACCTCATCATAGTGATAGAGTTTAAAATACATAAGGAAATCACATCAGATTTACAAAATGGTACACAATCATACAATACTGGGAATCATGACCCAGCCAAGTTGACAGATATTTTTGGGGGACACAGTTCAATCCATGACAAGGAGGGAGAACATCTAGGAAAAATTATTCTATTTTCAAAGCTCAACAAGCCAACATAACAATCCATCAGTTGTGGGAGAATGAAATCTTTCAAGTTAATTTTTGTAGACATGGTTGAAAATTGCTATTAAACACATTAGATCTTTTGCTTTTATATCTACATGAAATGTGGCAAAGCCACAGCAAATTTTAATAAAAATGAAATAAACTCTCACATTTTAAAATACTATTTGAAAATAATAACAAATTATTGAATATATAACTATAACTATATATATATATATATATATATATATATATATATATATATATATATATATATACACCTGAACCTATGAATGTCCCTGGATGGAACAAATGATTTGTGCTCAGCTGCCAACCAAAAGGTTGGTGGTTTGAACCCACTCAATAGTGCTGCAGAAGAAAGGCCTGGCAATCTGATTTTTAAATATTATAGCCAAGAAAACTATACGGAGCTCAGTTCTACTCTGTAACACATAGGGTTGCCATGAGTTGGTACAGAAGTAACAGCAAGGGGTTTAGGAGATATATATATGCAGATGTACAATTTTCCATATTTCTGTACATTTTAAGAGAAACATAAAAAGTCACCTGCTTATTTTGAAATTCCTGAGAAAGTGTATTTATCAGAAAATCCAAAGCAAGGTTTAAAACATCCTTTTCCTGGTTATAATAACATTTAAAACATATCTATATTTTATGCTATGAAATAAAATTATGATCATATGAAGCAAGTACTTACACTTAATAAGTTCCTAAGCACTTGGCAATTACTTTTATTCTGGTAATTTATATAAATAATGGGATCACTTAATAAGGATTATCAAATACTGAATTACAAATTAATGAAACGGAAAAGAAGCAACTAAAATTCTCATTCACTAAATGTTCTTATATTATTCTGGATCTTAGATTTAACAAATCAATGTCTTTTTAAAAGTATAACTAAGAAAAAGGCTGAAGTTAAATCCACAAAAGCAGGAGTGCTACAATCAGATTTCTTTATGCTTTAGAAAACAATTGTGAGCATTCATTACAGAAAGGCCATATAGAATTGGGCCAACCGTAGGTGTGTCTCTATGAAAATGTTCTTTTGACAGTACTGATAATTTAAACGCATTATCCCTGGGTGGTGCAAATGGTTAAGAGCTTTACTGCTAGCCTAAAATCTGGTGTTTCTAACTCATCCAGAAGTGTCACAGAGAAACAGGCCTGGCAATCTGCTTCCTAAAGGTCACAGCCTTGAAAATCCTATGGAGCTGTTCTACCTTATACACACGGGGTTGCCATGAGTCAGAATCTACTGGATGGCAACTAAAAACAATAACATATATAAATAGATGTTATAAATCCATAAAATTTACTCTGATTTACACATGAAGACATGGCCTGAAATATTCTTAAATTGCCTTTTCATCCACATACAATGGTCATAAAGACAAACTGTTGTGTGCGCAGAGCTACGTCATGATTGTATTATTTTAGAATTTGTAAAAAATAAAGCCATGTTTTGATGATAAAATAAATCATAGACTTGCAGTTGATAACATTCTGCTGAAATAAAAATTTTAAATCAAATAACAGAATTAGTGTCTGCTAAAATGTGGAAAGACTACCAGAGAAATATATCGTCCTTCACAACAATTTACTAACAATGGTCTCAAACAAGTGGCTGAGCAATTACTTTTTTTAAATCTAAAATTTTATGAGGCCAAAGAAAAAGATTACTCTTTATTTAACTTAATTTTTAATTTAATGAAAAATATAGTTTTCAATTTTTATTTCCATTTAACCAGAGGAGTGATATATTTTATCCTGTATTTAGATGCGCAGTTAATTTTTACTCTACTGTTCATAATACACATTATTGACAATAGATATGCTGGATGATGGCACTAGGTTACAGAGACATGAATATATATCAGTCTGCTCTACCTCCATTGGCAGCATACATCAGCTATGGTTTATTGCAAATTTAAGAAAAGAAAATCTTGTTTATTTTGGAGTAAAAAGTATTTACAGCTATACCTTTGTAAAATCCATAGTTTTAGCTAAGAATGGAAGCTAAAATTTCTAGAACTGTTAAAAAAAATTACCACTGAACATCATGACCAATGTCTGTTTCCCAAGATGCATTAGTCTTCAACTCACCTCTGTAATAGTCTGCTTCGCCTTCTGGATAAACCACTTACAGTATGTCTTACAGTTTGGTTAATATAAACCAGTAACCTAACTATTGTTCTTGGGGAATAGCCAAATGTAACCCTTTGAACGTGAAAACTGGAGTAGTGGTTTTGATACTATTCTCCAAACTTGGAAATGGTTAGAAAAGGGTCCACAGTGTTCTTTTACTGGAGTGGTGGACTTTTTCTAGTGTACACTCTGGATATACCTGATTTTCAAAGAATGTGCACTTTTGATTGAATTTCTATTGAGTAAACTATTTCCCTGTCCACAACAATGTAAATGATTCCTACTCTTAGCAATACAAATAAATTAAGTCTGGTAGAGAATTTAAATAACTATAAGTAAAATTCTATTTTGAACTGGTTTTTAACAACTTACTGATTTCCCGATTAATTAATCAGCTGAGTAAAATGTTTGGCTCATGCTAATTTTATATCTGCATGAGAGTCAAGATTTTAGATTTTTGAAATTATACCTTAAAAATATGAATAGAATTTTTATGCAGACATATGCAAGCAATTACTGTCTTTTCTGTATAGATTTAGACTACTCCATACTTAAAGGATATTGCTTATTCTTACAGAGTTCCGCTTGCAGGATGTTATGAGTTGAATTGTGTTCCCCAAAAGATATGTTGTCCTAACGCCAAGTATGTGTGAATATGACCTTATTTGGAAAATAGAGTCTTTGCAGATGCAATTAGTTACATTGACATTAAGTCATCCTCGAGCAGAGTAAGCCCTAATCCTACGTTACTGGTGTCCTTATAAAAAGAGAAGACAGAGAGAGATGCACAGAGGAGAGGGAGGAGAACACCATGTGAAGACAGAGGGACGTGGAGGAAAACAACCATGTGATGGCAGGCAGAGATTGGAGTTATGCTGCCTCAAGCCGAGGAACATCTGAGGCTACAGAACCTACAAGAGGCAAGCATAGGTTCCTCCCCTAAAATCTTCAGAGAGAGCACGGTCCTGTCAACACCTTGACTTTGGACTTCTAGCCTCTAAAACTGTAAGAGAATATATTTCTGTTGTTTAAAGCCACCCAGTTAGTGGTACTTTGTTATAGCAGCCCTTGAAAACTAATAGAAGCCCTGGGTGGTGTAAACAGTTAAGTGCTCCACCACTAACTGAAAGGTTGGTGGTTCAAACTGACCCAGAGGCACCTTGGAAGAAAAGCCTGGTGATCTGCTTCTGAAAGGTCATAGCCTTGAAAACGCTTCAGAGCACAGTTCTACTCTGCAACACATGGTGTTGCCATGGGTTGAAATCAACTTGACAGCATCTGGAAGAAGACAAAAAAAACCTAAAACACAGGATATATGGAACTGTAGCATAGAGCAAAATAGTAAGAATATCTGTGTAATCTATTTCACTTCATGTAATACTGAAAAGAGCTGGTAAAAATTTTGGTAGGCTATCCCATTGGCCTATTTTAATGGCTGTTTTTAAGTTTGCAATTAATTAATTTTAAAAATGGAGCCAAGGCATGATCATAAGTTAGAACAAAACAAACCAAAATGATTGAAGCAGAGTAACGTACATAAAATATATATATATATATATAAGGCAGAAAAGTTTGAAGAATAGATGGGAGAGATGGCCTGATAGTGCATGCTGGGTAGATTTGACTATTCTGTAAGCAACACAAAACCACTGTGCATTAGAACTATTTGAGTGATAAAGGTAAGATTGGAATCAAGCAAAAAGCCTTAGTTCAAATCTTAATTTCATCCTTTATCTGTTGTGTTACCCTGAGGAATTTGTCAAATAACTCTGAACCATGAAGTCCTTTCATTTGTGTCTCTCAGGATTATTATTTAGGATTAAATGAGGCAGAACATAGAAAAATACTTTGTGAACTCTTTAGCACCATGCAAATGTAAATTATTTGTGTTCATAAAAGCCATGAGAATAGCTTTTTGGATTATATATATATATATATACATATATATATATTCCTTTTGATGGAAAATTTTCCAGATGTTCTCATTTCTCCTTATACATAGGCTAGAATTATATAATGCATTTTGTGCATTTATCTTCTTTCCATAAATTACTTTGACCTTTATTCCAATATTACTACATTTTTCTGTTACCTTCAAGAAAGTTCTGAAAGTTTCTCCCCTACTACATAAAACCAAGCTAATAATTTCAGCTCCAACTAACCTAACTAGCTATGGTTATACTGTAACTTTTAACTTGACTAATTTTTTTCTGGTTTACTAAATCATCCTGATTTTTGGTATAAAGTAGAAACTGCCTTTTATATTTTCACCTATTGATTTTCATGTTCAGAAGAGACATATTTTAGTATGAAAGACATTGATGTATATATTCAGCCAACTCATATTTTTTCTGAGTGGGCTGACATAACTAATGCCTGCTTTGAAGGTATTAGCTCTGCATACAAAAGCTTTTTGGAAAACTTGGCAGATGTCTACCCTTTGGTCAACCCTCCAGCATTCTCATAAGCAACCTTCCTCTGTGGTTGAACCAACTGGCAACTCTTGGGGTTACAGTTCTTTGAGGGATGATAAGTCATTGGATGTGATTTTTCTGCCTTTGTCTTTAATGACTTTCAATCCTTAATTTCAAAAAGTCGTTTTCTCTGAACATCTAGCTTACTACATTTTCTCAGAAAAATGTTAACTTGAATATATTGTTTCTTCCATAACAGCCCTGCATTATGTGACTTGTTATTTCCTCATCAACAGTTGCCTTGTGGTTTTCATCACATGCTGTAGGTCTAGTCTACCCTCCTTCTTCTCTTAAAGTACATTTCCTAACAGTAATACAGCAAAACGTTTTTAGAACCAATTTAATCTTCCTTGATTTTTGGTGGCAGAGATGTTATTAGTGCTTCTTAATATATTAACCATTCATTTTAGATGAATAAATGTCATTTTATGTCACTGAAAATTATCAAATTGAAACATCTCTATCTAGTTGTTTTCTCCTGCATTTCCAGTCTCCTTTTGGCTAACTGTAGTGATTGGTGATTAACGCATTTCTATACTCTCGTTCAAAATTTCTAGCCTGATAGTAACTACTAAATTCATATCCTTCGAAGTAGCATTTTTCAATGGATGTGTCATCTCCATCTCCTGAGTAGTGAACATGGAGAGCAGAGGAAAAGCAGATAGCCGGCTGTATATGCAAAAAGTTCTACACTAAACAAGTGACCCTCATGCTACAGAGACTCTTAACTGTTGACACTGTGGTTCTCAGAGGCATCATTTTTATCTCAGCACATGTGGAAAAGCCTGATAATATTGTGCCATTTAAATATTTAGTTCACATTATAATGTATAAGTTCTTTGTTAAGCAACTCATAGGACTGAAAATTCTGAATTTGAATTCCAACTTCAGTATATTTGTGATCTTGAGTAAGTTACGTAAATTTTCTAAGTTTCTTGATTTAGAAAGTAGAAATAATGATGGCTGTTTCACAGAATTGTAGTGGAAAATCAATGAGATAATGTATATGAGGGCTTTATAAACAATCTGGTATTGCATGAATGTGTTCTCATTCCTTTGTACCATTTTCTTTTGTAACAATCTCACACTCAGGTTGGGTAATATGGTATCAAACAAAAGGGTAAAGGCTGAAACACACAATTATTCCTCTATTCCTATATATGGTCTACGGATTAATAAAACAAAATATGTGAAACTATTTTTTAAATATAATATGATTATTATTTTATTTGATGCTCCAAAAAAGTGAACATTATATTGTCTTTTTTTAGTTGACAAACATCTGAATGTTCAGTTTTTATATAGATATTGGCTTTACATCATTATCAATCTTTAGATGTCAAAAGAATACATTAAATGCCACATGTGACATTTTTCATCAACTAAGGATAAACTTCACTTGCTTTGGCAAGTGCTCTATTTCATTCACTGCACTCTTGTGGCACAAGTCCTGAAGTTCAGATTCAGTATTAAACGCTGCCTTGACAACTGGTAAAATCAGGAGGACCTCAAATGACGTAATCGTAAGTTCGCCTTCCCTCTCTGCTCCTGCAGATAAGGTCCCCTAGTAAAACAACCACCCCTATCATGAGGTCCAGGCACAGTGCCTGCTTATCCCTAAGTAGCAGTCTTCAGGTCCCTGCCAGTCAGTGGAAGAATTCAAACAAGCCAATCACATCCTCCTACAACAGCCGGGGGTTATAGAAGGTAGAAATCTGTATTACAAAGCCTGCCTCCTACTGCCCCTGCTTGTTCATGCTGCTCCTGAGTCCAACTGCCATGTAGCCTTGCGTAACACATAATGTCTTCCTTCCTGGCACTATAAGTATATGAGACTCACAAACTGTTCTGATTCTCATCTGTCCAGTGTCAAGTGTCACGTATCCAGCCATCTCCATAACCTTAGGGCAGGAATTCCCTCACCAGTGGGATGAAGAGAAGGCAATCAAAATAACTCTCTTCCTGTTTTTAAGATTCTTTATGAGAAGTAAGAATTCCTGTCCTTGTTCCTCTATATGTAAGGTGTTTTTCCCCTCTAGTTTCCTTCCAGATTTTCTCTTTATCTTTGGTTTTATGTAGTTTGAATATGACATGCCTACGTGTTTATTTTTTTTTGTTTTGTTTTGTTGGTATTTATTGTTCTTGGTGTTCTCTTAGCATCTTGGATCTGTGTTTTGGTGTCTGTCATTAATCTTGAAAGTTCTCAGCCATTATTTCTTCAAATATTTCATTGGTCCCATTCATTTTCTTCTCCTTCTGGTATCACAATTATGTGTATTCTATACATTTTTATATTATGCCAGAGTTCTTGGATATTCTGTTTCTTTGTTTTTTTCCCATTCTTTTTTCTTTTTATACTTTGGTTTGGGAAGTTTCTACTGATCTATCTTCAAGTTCACTGATTTTTTTCTTGGTTTTGTTGAGTCTTCAAATGAGCCTGTCAAAGGCATTTTCATTCTTGTTACTATAGGTTTTACCTACAGCATTTCCTTTTGATTCTTTTTTATAATTTCCATCTAGCTGATGATGTTACCTATTTGGTCTTGCATGTTTTCTGTTTTTTGCACTGTAATTCTTCACATATTAATTACAATTATTTTACATTTATTATCTGATAATTCCAACATACATGTCATATCTGAGTGTGGTTCTGATGCTTACTCTGTCTGTTCAGACTGTTTTTTTCTTTTCCTTCGTCTTTTCTATATCTTTTTTCTGAAAGCTGCACGTGTTGTATAGGGGAAGGAGTATTAAAGTAAAAACACCTTTACTACAAGGATTTAGGTTAATCTGGCTAGGAATTGGGCTGTGTTTAATGTTTGTTGTAGTTATAAATATTAGAAGCTTTAAATTCCGCCAGTGTCCTTATTTTTGTCTCCTCTCTTGACTTTGGCTTCCTTAAATACTCCTCCTCAGAAAGCATCTGTGTCTTGCAACTTTTTCAGCTGTAATCACTGTTATTACACTGGAGGCTTGTAGATGGGGTGGTAGGGTACGGGAAGGAAAGGTATTCTATAATCCTCTAATTTTCTCTTTCTTTTAGTAGGCCTATGTCTTGTGGGTGTTTCACATTTCACACTACACTCTTCCAGGACTATAGTTTTATCCTCTTCTACCTCTACTCCCTTCCTTGGATGCAGCATTCAAAATTTGTTTCCTTGATGTCTTATTTTGTTTTTTTTCTAATTTCTTTACTGTACTTCAGATGAAGGTTTACAGAACCAATATTTTCTCATTAAACAGTTAGTACACATATTGTTTTATGACATTGGTTAAGAACCCCACATGTCAACACTCTTCCTACTTGACCTTGAGCACCTTTTTATTGGTGAAAATATACATAGCTAAAGTTACACCATTTTGAAAGTTTCTACATGTACAATTCAGTGACATAGATTACATTCTTCCAGCTGTGCTGCTATTCTCACTATCCTTTTCCAAATTGTTCCATCACCATCATCTTCAACTCACTGTCCCCTAGGCTTCCCATCAAACCTTTTGAGTTGCTGTTGTCAATCTGATCTCACATAGATAATTCTTTTTTTGTTGTTCTTGTTCTTTAGATAAAGGTTTATAGAAAAAATAGTTTCTCATTAAACAGTACACATACTGCCCTATGAAAATTGTTAACCACTCCATGACATGTCAACACTGTCCCTTCTCAAACTTGGGTTCCCTATTACTAGCTTTCCTGTTCCCTCCTGCCTTCTAGTCCTTGTCCCTGGACTGCTGTGCCTCATTAGTCCCATTTTGTTTCATGAGGCTGTCCAATCCCTAGCTGAACAGTGAACTTCAGGAGGAGCTTCATCACTGAGCTAAAAGGGTGTCCAGGGGCCATACTCTCGGGGTTTCTCCAGTCTGCCAGGCCATAAATCTGGTCTTTTTCTTGTGAGTTAGAATTCCGTTCTACATCCTTTTCTAGCTCTGTCAAGGACCCTCTATTGTGATTCCGGTCAGAGCAGTCGGTGATGGTAGCTGGGCACCATCTAGCTCTACTGGACTCAGTCTGGTGGAGGCCATGGTAGCTGTGGTCCATTAGTCCTTTGGGCTAATCTTTTCCTTGTATCTTGTTCTCTTCATTCTCCCTTGCTCCTAAAGGGGTGAGACCAGTGAAGTATCTTAGATGGCTGCTCACAGGCTTTTAAGACCCTAGATGCTACTCACCAAGGTAGAATGTAGATCATTTTCTTTATAAACTGTGTTATGCCAATTGAGCAAGATGTTCCCTGAGACCATGGTCTCCACAGCCCTCCACCCAGCGATTCAATCCCTCAGGGAGTTTGGATGTGTCTATGGAGCTTCCATGACCTTTCCTTGTACAAGATGTGTTGGCTTACCCAGAAATGTGTACTGTCTTACACTTCACCAAAGTTACCACTTTTCTATTTAGTTCCCCCCATCCATTCCATCCCTCATAACCAACAAAGATTGTTTCTTTTTGTGTGTAAACTTTTATATGAATTATACAGTAGAGGTCTCATACAATATTTGTCCTTTTGTGATTGACTTATTTCACTCAGCATCATATCCTACAGTTTCATCCATGTTATAAGATGCTTCACAGATTCATCATTGTTCTTTATCTTTGTATAATACACCATTGTGTGTATGTACCATAGTTTGTTTATCCATTCATCTGTTGATAAGCATCTAGGTTGTTTCCATCTTTTTGCTATTGTGAACAGTGGTTCAGTGAATATGGGTGTGCATATGTCTATTCATGTGACGGCTCTTATTTCTCTAGGATATATTCCTAGGAGTTATATTGCATTTTGTAGTTTTGTTTTTGTTTTGTGGGGCTGACGTTTTCTTTGTTCCTCTTACTTTCCTGTGCTGAGTTCCTTTTGTTTGTGGATTTTTTTTCAATTCTTTTGTTTTTGTAGGTTTTGTTTTTATTGAGAGTTTATGTTTTTCTTCTTTATTTTGATGAATAGGTTTTTTAACTTTCTTTGTGGTTACCTTGAAATTTACCCTTATCTTCCTGGATTTGTACCAGTCTATTATTACTTGGTATCGCTTGCCTTCCTCTCCATTAGAAGGTTCTATACCTACACCATTTATTCCCTCTTTTATTATTCTGATGCTGTTGTCATTTACAGATTAACCTCTCTGGTTCTCTTTTGTAATTCTTTTGGTTTTGCATAGTCCTTTAGAGTTCATTTCCTAGGTTAGTATCTGGCTAGTACAATCCTGTGTCCTATATTCAGCCTGTGGTCTGATATTGTTTGTTCTCAGATCGAAGGACTTCCTTCAATAAGTCTTGTAATTTCGGTCGGGTTTCTACATAGTCCCTTAATTTCTGTTTATTTGGAATTGACCTAATTTCACCATCATATCTGAACAAGAGTTTTTCAGGATATATTATTCTTGACTGGCAATTTTTTTCTTTCAAGGTTTTGTATATGTCTTCCCATTGCCTTCTTGCCTGCATGGTTTCTGATGAATAATCCAGCCTTACTCTTATTGTTTCACCTCTCTATGTGACTTTTGGTTTTTCTCAAGCTGCTCTCAGGATTCTTTCTTTGTCTCTGGTTTTAGGGAGTGTGGTTATGATATGCCTTGGTGATTTTCTTTTGGGGTCTATCCTATATGGGGTTAAATGAGCTTGTTGGATGGTAAGCTTTTCATTTTTCATGATATTGGGGAAGTTTTCTGACAGCAATTCTTCAGTGATCCTCTCTGTGTTTTCTGTTTTCTCCCCCTGTTCTGGAAATCTGATCACTCTGAGCTATTTGCTTTAGATTGTATCCCACATAATTCTCAGGGTTTCTTCATTTTTCTTCGTTCTTTTTTCTGATTTTTCCTGAAACAGAGCTGTATCCATGTGTTTGTCTTCAATTTCGCTGATCCTATCTTCTGTTGCTTCAAACCTGCTCCTCAGCCCTTCTATGACACTGTCCATTTCTGAAATCTGGTTGTTTATCTTTTGGATTTCTAATTGTTTTTGTATGAGTTCTAGTTGTGAGTTTATTTTAGCATTTTGTTCCTGTATTATTTTCTTGAATTCTTCCTTTTTTTTTTTTTTTTTTTTTTTTTGGTCTGTATTTTCCATGAATTTGTCTGCCTTTTCCATGAATTGGTCTATTTTTTCCTCATTTTTGCCTGATTTTTGCTTCAACTCTTGGATAATTCTGAATATCAGAGATTTGAATTCCCTATCAGTTAGGTCTAGTGCCTTTTCTTCTACTGGATGGTCATCTGGTGTTTTATTTTGGACACCTACTGGAACCATCCTGTCTTGTTTTTGTAATTGCTTTGATATAGTCTGCTGTCTTTGAGGCATTCAGTGTTTATTTTCCTTGTTTATTGATTGTAGATTGTTTTGTTTCTTCCTGCTTTTTTGTTTTATTTGGTTATGTCTGAGCAATAGGGCAGTGAGTTCTTTGCTGTTTGCTCGTCTGTAGGCACAATACTTTTCACCTCCTTATCCAATAGGCAGGGTTAGTCACTCAGCTATGGTACAGCAGGGCAGGTCCAGCTGAAGGGGAGTTGCTACGATAGGTTTTTTTTTTTTTTTTTTTTGTGGCACATACCAGAGCTGACAGTGCAGACCGGGAATCAGTGCAGGTCAGGATCAAGTAGGCCATGCCTCTGTTGCTTGGGTGTGTGATGTTCAGCACACAGTGCAGTTAGGCAGGAAGGAGGAGGTAGATTGTGATGTGTGGAGCTAAGATGGGTATGGGAAAGATGAGAGACGAGAGAGGAACAGGAGCCAAAGACATACACACAAACAAAAAATAATGTTAAGGGAGCTTGCTATTCAAGTGGAGAGATGAGAGACTGAGAAATGGGGAAAAACAAAAATGAAAAGAAAAGAAAAAGAGTAAAAGAAAAAAATGAATAAATTGAGAAACTAGAAATGAAGAAAGACGAAAAGGGAATAAGAGAGAGAGAAGACAACTAAACAAAGAAATGAAAAGAAAAGAAAAAAAACAAGAAAAAAATGCTCCTAGGGATGTCCCTGTGCGTCTGCACAGAGTAAGGGACTAGCTTCAAAGCCACGTGGTACTGCCAAGCTAGAAGGGGCTCCCAAGCCAAGAAAAGAAAAACAAACAGAACAAATCAGAGCAAACAAACAAAAAAGCTCCAAGGGTCCCATCAGTGTGGCAGCACAGGCCGGGAAGCAATTTCACAGTCAAGCAGTGTTTTGCAGCCTTTCAGGAAGAAGCAAAGATGGTGCACGGAGCCAGATATTTGAGAGAAAGGAGGAGGAGGTGGTGAGAGGTAAGGAAGAAATCTAAAGAAGCTGAAAAAAGCAGTACCAGCAGCCAGCGAATGGTACTCAGTGAGCTGGCCAAGCGGCACTGGGGGGAAGCTCATGCTTCCCAGACAATAGACAGTGGCTGTAGGAAGCAGAAGAGAGGTGGGAGGTGGGAAAGCCTATATCGTGGGTTACAGGTTGTTCTGTCTCTTGCTGGAAGCTCCGTGGTGCTGCTTTCTCATATCTCCCGTTTGCTGATCTCCAGTAGGAGTCCCCGATGGTGGATCTGTCCTGAGGTAGCTGATAGGGGACCTCTGCATGTATCTCTCCTAGTGCTCTGTTCTCAGTCAGTTTCTTATTTTATTTGGTGCTTGGCTGAGTTCTTTATCTCTTCATTTGATCGTTAGGGTTTCAGGATTGACATGTGACTCTGTTTGACTTAGTTTTTCTGATCTTTGCTGCAGAGGGACGGCATGGTGCTTCTAACTATAGTGCCATGTTGCCCAGAAGTCTAATGATGTCTTATTTTTTGTTGACTATGTTTTTATTTATTTTACCCATTAGACAGGACATTTTACTGAAGATCTTTCAAAAGTGGTTGTAGCAGTACATTGACAGGGAACTGCCAGAAATTCAAGCTGAATTTGGAAGAGGATGTGGAATGAGAGATATCATTGCTGCTGTTAGATGGATCTTGGCTGAAAGCAGAGAATACCAGAAAGATATTTACCTGTGTTTTATTGAGTATGCAAAGGCATCTGACTGTGTGGATCATAACAAGTTATTGATAACATTGCAAAAAATGGGAATTCCAAAACACTAAATTGTGCTCATGGGGAACCTGTACATAGACCAAGAGGTGGTAATTTGAACAGAACAAAGGGATAGTGCTTGGTTTAAAGTCAGGAAAGGTGTGTGTCGAGATTGTATCCATTCACCATACTTATTCAATCTGTATGCTGAGCAAAGAATCAGAAGCTGGGCTATATGAAGAAGAATGGGGCATCAGAATTGGAGGAAGACTCATTAACAACCTGCATTATGCAGATGACACAAACCTTGCTTGCTGAAATTGAAGAGGACTTGAAGCACTTACTGAAGAAGATCAAAGACTACAGCCTTCAGTATGGATTACACCTCAATATAAAGAAAACAAAAATCCTCACAACTCGGCCAATAACAATATCATGATAAATGAAGAAAAGATTGAAGTTGTCAAGTATTTCATTTTACTTGGATCTGCAGTCAATGCCCACGGAAACAGCAGTCAAGAAATCAAATGACGTATTGCATTGGGCAAATCTTCTGCAAAAGCCTTCTTTAAAGTGTTAAAAAGTAAAGATGCCACGTTGAGGACTAAGGTGCACCTGACCCAAGCCATAGTAGTTTCAGTCACCTCATATGCATGAGAAAGCTGGACTATGAATAACGAAGACTGAAGAAAAATTGATGCCTTTGAATTATGATGTCAGCAAAGAATATTGAATATACTATAGATACCCAGAATAAAGAACAAATCTGTCTTGAGAGAAGTACAGCCAGAATGCTCCTTAAAAGCAAGGATGGCGATATTTCTTCTCATGTACTTTGGACACGTTATCAGGAGGGACCAGTGCCTGGAGAAGGACATCGTGGTTGACAAAGCAGACGGTCAATGAAAAAGAGGAGACCCTCAATGAGATGGGTTGATACAGTGGCTGCAACTATAGGCTCAAGTATAACACTGATTGTGAGGATGGCACAGAAAAGGGCGGTGTTTTGTTTGTTTGTACATAAGGTCGCTGTGAGTGCAAACTGACTAAATGGCACCTAACATTAAACACAACATTAGGTGGGACAGGAAGGCTGGAGAGGGGGTGTTGAATTGAGGCAAAAATCTATTTGCCTAAATAGGAAAATGTTTCTATAAAGGAGAGTGAGCCCTTATTATGGAGAAGTATCTGAGAGCATTACATAATACCTACTCTACCCCTTCCCCTGCCAGGGGTTTCAGCAGATTTTCACTGGATCCTCCCTGTGAGAACCTGGTGGGATTCCTTGAAGGAAAGTCCATTAAACTGTGCAGAGCCCTGTCCCCTTATGATTGCAATCCTAGGAGTTTCTCAGTCTCTCTACAGTTGACACTCAGCCTCCAGCAATTCATTCAAATTATTAGTGAAGTAAGTAGTCATAGTCTTATGGCTTCTAGTGACTTTAGCTCCATGTAAGCAGATCTCAGATGCTGAATCTCCCAGGATACACTTGTCTCCTCAGAATGTGTGGTGGCAGTTTTCCGTGTAACTTCAGTTCTTCAATGAGTTCAAGAATCGTTGTGGATTTTCATTTTGTCCAGCTTTTAATTGTTGTAAGCGTATTCTGTTCATACCACCTCATACACTGTGTTGTATGATTTAGCTTTTGAAGATATTAGGAAGAAACTTGCCTTTCACTGATGGAATTATCACTTGCAATTTAATTCTTTGAATAAGTATAAAGCATTATCTTGCAGCATCTAATCCACAAACTGGTTACTGAACAAAGTGCAACTCTTGATTTGTTTTCTTTTCTCATTCTACCTTTCCTTACATCATTCAATATTAAAGATAAAAAAATGCCAGTCAACTTCTGTTACTCCTGAATCTTTCAGTTACTGAAATTGATGTGATGTATTCCATTATTTCCTATCGAGATGAGTGATGAATACAAAATTGGTTTTGAATCTGATGTCTGCCCAGCACAATCATTGGTAATGCGAAAGCATTAATATGATACTTGGCTGGTGCAGCAAGTTCATCTGAAATAACATATTCTAAAAGACAGGCTAGAGAAGAGGAACCATTCCATGTGGACTCTGTCATCATAAGTCATCATATTGTCCTGGACAATTAAAGGACACTTCTGTTACCCCTTGCTTCTTGCATTAAGAACCAACTCAACTAGTTTGTTTCCCTGGAATGCTTTCTGATAAATCTTACCCAACAGTTGCAATTTACTTCTCTCCACTAAGCCAGGCAAATATCTACAATCCAGAGATCTTGAAGGGTTGAGAAGATGGTGAGTAAAGTGGCCTATGGGTGACACTTCTGCATGCAGGACGAATAGAAATTAATTCTACTCCCTGTGATTTAGTCATTATTAGAGTTGAGGGATGTGGTGGGTTGGGAGCAGTTAACAGTAAAAAAATAAAACTAGAAAGTGATTCGTATCACCTCCATTTCAGCAAGAGATTTAAACTGACTGAATGATTTCTAAGTGTTTTTTAGAAATTGTCCATTGAACTTTTAAACAATTTTCAGAATGTCACTAGGTTTCCAGTTTTGTAGTTGGCAATCACATCTTCTTTTTACTCCTTGTTGGGTAAATCTAGCATATTCTTTTTTTTTTTTTTTTTTTTGTGCTTTAAGTGGAAGTTTACAATTCAAGTCAGTTTCTCATACAAAAATTTATACACACATTGCTATGTGAGTGACCCTAGTTTCTCTCCCTATATTGTGACAGCACACTCCTCCTTTCCATCCCAGATTTCCCGCTTCCATTCAAAATCTAGCATATTCTTAATGTTTTTTTATTGTTCTCTGGTGTTCAGTGGTCTTCTCATTTGAGCCCATGTTCTGTTTAGACAGCAAAATTATAACATAATTATATTATTTCAGACATATATGAAAGATGTAATTTATACATGAAGAAAAAAATTATTGATTCATGACTCACCCAATTTACCCATGGGTAGCCACAGAAAACCCCCGCTTGATAAGCCCACCATGGTTAAAGGATATGAGGTACCATGTTAAGGAATGTCTGGCAATTATACAGTGAACTTAGGGAGAAAACACATTTGGATGGATCTGATGTTAAATCTCATTATCCAATTAAGGTACAAGCTTATATATTAAACTTCAAAAATAAGATTCCTGCATTATGTGAAATAAATATTTAGACCAAATTCTAGTCTAAAAAATCATATCCTTCGTTTGAATTAATCCCCTGTAATGCTAAAAAAAGCAGCTGCCAACAGGTCAATTTTAACTCACGGCAACCCCATGCCTGTCAGAGTAGAACTGTACTCCATAGGTTTTTCAATGACTGATTTTTCAAAAGTAGATCACCAGGCCTTTCTTCTGAAGTGCCTCTGGGTAGACTCAAACTGCCAACCTTTTGGTTAACGGCCAAGTGCATTACCTATTTGTACCACCTAAGGATTCCTCTCTAATATTACCCATCCTAAAAAGGATTGCCTACTCTTTGATACCCAAAATCATTCCAAAATTCTTTCCCGCATAGTCAAGTCCACAGACTAAGTTTATGAAAAAAAAAATTTTATTAGTTTAACTGAGCACCTACTATGTGCTAAGTGTTTTACATACTTTAGTTCGCTTAAGGTTTACTACCTACTAGTTTTTAAGGAACACTGGTGGCACAACAGTTAAGTGCTCAGCAGCTAATAGAAAGATTGGCAGTTAGAACCCACCAGCAGCTCTCCACAGGAGAAAAATGTGGCAATCTGCTCCTGTAAAGATTACAGTTTTGGAAACCATATGGAGCAGTTATACTCTGTCCTGTCGGGTCCCTATGAGTCAGAATCTGCTTGACTTCAACGGGTACTCACTAGTTTAGGGGTTCCTGGGTGGTACAGATTGTTAACCTGCTCAACTGCTAACCTAAAGGTTGGTGGTTGAATCTACCCAGAGGCCCCTTGGAAGGCCTGGCTATCTGCTTCTGAAAAATCATCCCTTGTAAACCTACAGAGCACAGTTCTATTCTGATGCACACGGGGTCACCATGAGTAGAAATCGACTTGACGGCAGATGTTTGAATGGTTGCTCATTAGTTTATTGACAGGAAAAAAAAAAAAAGAGAGAAACAAAAATATCAGGTAGCTGGAATCAAGCACGTAGCTGGTGAGCGGTATATCTAAGATTTGAAGCTGAGTTTTTCTGCCATATCATGATGCCCGCGTGAAAACTTCCTGGGTCATCCCTTTTCACAGATGGAAAGTGGGGATATGGAAAGTCATAAATCACAAAAGAAATATTTTAACTTTGAATACACAGTAACTAAGTTTCTCTGCAATTTCTTACTCCACATAATAATAAGAGAGTTGCATATACGAGAAATTCAGTTTAGAAGAAGTATACAGAGGTGTGTGTGTGTATATATATATATATATATATATATATATATATATATATATATATATATATATATATAGTATGTTGCAGATAAGAAGTTCTGTTTTGTGTTGGTGGGAAATTGCTTGGTTTAAACAGACACAAAGAAACCAAAAATATTTTTGATCTTAATTGAGTGGTGCTGCCGTGACAACCCCATAGTCCTTGCAAAGCTGTTATTAGAAGCCTCTCTAAACAGCACATCATGATAGAAATGACCTAGGCAAATAAATTAGTTCTTTTTATTGCAGAAATGTATGATATCAAGAAGTCATTTTCACTTTGAGATTTTAAAATAAGCATATAGATAGCATTTCAATATGAATAAACATGAGTGATAGATTGAGTTGTCTAACAGCCAGCCTCAAGCAGAAAAATCAACTGACTTGAACAAAGGATCTCAACAGAGGGAGATTTATGTTATTCAGCTGAATTACATCTCTTTATAGACTGCTGTGGATGGGCTTTAGGAAAGCAGTCATCTATCTGATTTAAATAGACTGTGTGCTAGTACTGTAGATATACCATTAATTCATTGTCGGGAGTTGCGGTAGGCAGAGAACTGGCTTTGTTCTCTGACAATCTCTCCGAGTTTAAATAGAAATGCCATTTACCAGCGTATCAAGTAAGTAGGGTCCATATACCGCTATAATCAAGTTACAGGGATGTTATATATTTTAGCCTCAATACTGAAAATAGTTAAGTCAGCAGAGACATAGATTCTGCAGAACTCTGTTGAACTGAGTCACTTGTAATTTGTCAGGTAGTTACTGTCTTCTATGTGTAACTAATAATATCGGTACTTTTAATTTGTGCTACACACTGTAGTTAAGATGTTCTTTGCTATAGACTCTCTTTTTCATATTTCAGAAGTTAGTGAAATACATCTTATTATTTCCAGTTTAGGAATCATAAAGCTGCAAGTGTCCCAAGATTATGCAATGAGAAAGTGAGAGACCTAGAATTCAAATACAGATACCTTGTCTCTAATTCCAATATTCTTTCCTCAGCACGCTATTAGGCATTCTGGAATGGAAATGGGATACAGGCAGTATAATCCAGAGTACATTACACTCTAAGTTGTGATTAAATAAGCACATAAATAACTACAATAGGAAGAAATGACTGTAGGCATTAAGTGTAGTTACTTCTCTGAAGCATATCCAGGATCTTTGTTATTCACAAAGTTATAACAGAAGGGGATAGCCCTGCATTAAAATAATCCTGGACAAAATTCCCTCAATAGGTTGGCAAAATTACAAACCAGGTCTTAACTTTGAGTAGTAGTAGAGGTTGTTGTGTTCAATCTTATGTTATTAAACATACACTAAGTTGTTTACAGGTATGCCACACATTTGTGTGAAAGCACTTCCGATTCCTTTTACACATACAGTGTCTGAGAAAAGCAGGTACATTATTTAGATAATGTGTTTAGGCATTTAAGTTATTAGTTTGGAATGATATGATTTTAAGACAGAAAAAAAATACAGTGTTGATGTTAGACAGGATACAGAGTTTACTAAAAGTTCTCAAAGAGTGGGTATGAGAGTCTGATATCCATAAAAGTGTACATTTCCTAAAACAGATAGATCAGACACTTTACCTTTTAATCCATTAATGATTCAGTATCTTCATTTCCAATTCTGTTGGCAGCACATTGTCTTCACTCCACTCTCCCATTACAGGGAGACTGTCAACATTCAACACCACATACAGAAATCACTCCACCTGCAATTTCAGTCTCAAATGATTTTGCATTACTCAGTACCAACCCTTGAATGCAAAACCTCTTTTAGGATGCACAATGACCAGAATAATGAAATAATTCTCTTGTAGGTAATCAGTGAATTAGATAGGAAAAAAATACTTGTTCTGCTCATTTAAGCCAAAATCTCTAGGTAACCAGATGCTTGGCATATCAATAGACATTCTAGTGCCTAATAAAAACATGTAGCTTGGTTAGAGTTTCATGAGAATTATTTCATTTTAAAAAGAGGCAACTGGAACAAATTTTAAAATAGTCTCATCTTAAGTCAGAAACAATTCAGTTTTTTTTTCCCACAAAGTTCTTCAATGCAGCTCATTATGTAACTTTATATAAAACTTTGAAATACTTTTTATTAATAAAACATGACTGAAGAGCAATATAGTAAATAAGACACTGATTATTATTTAAAATGGATATATTTCTCAGAAATCTGCACATAAATGGCAGAATTTTGATTATTAGGAATAAGCCAAATATACTTATTCAACTTTCTTTCATTTTAATTGCCCTTTTAAATCTCTTCAACTCTTCAACTTATATCTAAGGGCAGATTCAAACAGTTTGCTTATGTATTTTATATTTTTTATTCAATAAGTATATCAGATATGTTTATATGCCTACACTGTGCGAGATATTTAAGAAATTTACAAATAATAATAATTAGAACTCTTTCAGCCTGCAAAAAGCTCACAATATTGGAAAAGAAGACATAAGTCAGTCATATAAAATAAGGAAAAAATATGATCACATTTCAAATTTGTGACAGAAGCAGTAAGTGAAATGAAAATTACTGAGGAGGAAGATGATAGAGAACGCTGAAATCCAATTTTATTCCTAAACTGATTTCTCTTTACTATTTCCTATTTCCTATGCAAAGCTTCTTTACTTTGCTATCTTTATTATATATTCATTCAAAGAAAGTACAGGAATTAGAATTTTTCTATGAGTTATAAAAAGATAACAGGTTTATTTATGTATATACGCACACACTCACTCACACACACACACACCCCACATGCACACAACACTCCACAATCTTGTAGGTATGATTAGATGATCTTCCCTGTAGATTATGAAATCCATACAAATTAAGGCCTCTGTTTACCAAAAAAAATGATGTTTCCTGAAAATAGTGTGTATAAGAAATATATAATTTTTATTACAATTAAATGTAGCCTACAAATTATTTTCCCCAAGTATCTGTCAGTTTGCCTTACTGTGGTGGCTTGCATGTTGCTGTGATGCTGGAAGCTATGTCACTGGTATTTCAGATAACAGTAGGATCACCTACAGTGGATAGGTTTCAGTGGAGCTTCCAGACTAAGACAGACTAGGAAGAAGGACGTGGCAGTCTACATCTGAAAAAATTGGCCAATGAAAACTTTATGAATAGCAGCAGAACATTGTCTGATACAGTGCCGGAAGATGAGCCCCTCAGGTTGGAAAGCACTCAAAATATGACTGGGGAAGAGTGGCTTCTCAAAGTAGAATTGACCTTAATGACACAGTTGGAGTCAAGTTTTGGGGACCTTCATTTGCTGATGTGGCATGACTCAAAATGAGAATAAGCAGCTGCAAACATCCATTAATAATTGGAACGTGGAATGTACAAAGTATGAATCTAGGAAAATTAGAAACTGTCAAAAATTAAATAGAACACATAAACATCGATATCCTAGGCATTAGTGAGTTGAAATAGACTGATACTGGCCATTTTAAATCAGACAATCATATGGTCGACTGTGCCAGGAATGAAAAATTGGAAAGGAATGGTGTTGAATTCGTCGTCAAAAGAACATTTCAAGATCTATCCGGAAGTAAACGCTGTCAATGACAGGATAATATCCATACACCTACAAGAAAGACCAATTAATACGACTACTATTCAAATTTATGCACCAACCACTAATGCCAAAGATGGAGGATTTTTACCAACTTATGCAGTCTGAAATTGGTCAAACTTGCAATCAAGATGCATTGTTAATTACTAGTGATTGGAATGGGAAAGTTGGGAACAAAGAAGAAGGATTGGTAGCTAGAAAATATGGCCTTGGAGATAGAAACGACGCTGTAGATTACATGATAGAATTTTGCAAGACCAACGACATTTTCATTGCAAATACCTTTTTTCAACAACATAAACAGCAACTATGCACATGGACCTCACCAGATGGAATACACAGGAATCAAGTTGACTACAGCTGTGGAAAGCGACGATGGGAAAACTCAATATCATCAGTCAGAACAAGGCCAGGGGACGACGGAGGAACGATCAATTGCTTATATCCAAGTTCAAGGTGAAACTGAAGAAAACTAGAACAAGTCCACAAGAGCCAAAGTAGGACCTTGAGTATATCCCACCTGAATTTATAGACCATCTCAAGAATAGACTTGATGCATTGAACACTAACGATAACAGATCAGACCAGTTGTGGAATTACATCAAGAACAGCATACAAGAAGAAAGCAAGAGGTCTTTAAAAAGACAGGAAAGAAAGAAAAGGCCAAAATGGATGTCTGAAGAGACTCTGAAACTTGCCATTGAACATATAGTAGCTAGAGCAAAAGGAAGAAATGGTCATGTAAAAGAGCTGAACAGAAGATTTCAAAGGGCAGCTCAAGAATATAAAATATTATAATAAAATGTGAACAGACCTGGAGTTAGAAAACTAAAAGGGAAGAACACACTCAGCGTTTCTCAAGCTGTAAGAACTAAAGAAAAAATTCAAGCCTTATGTTGCAATACTGAAGGATTCGAAGGGGAAAATTTTAAACGATGCAGGAAGCATCACAAGAAGATGGAAGGAATATATAGAGTCGCTGTACCAAAAAGAATTGGTCGGTGTTAGAAGTCATTTCAGGAGATAACATATGATCAAGAACTTAAGGTACTGAAGGAAGAAGTCTAAGCTGCACTGAAGGCATTGGTGAAAACCAAGGCTGCAGGTATTGACAGAATACCAATTGAGATACCAATTCAACAAATGGATGCAGCACTGGAAGTGCTCACTCGTCTGTGCTAAGAAATCTGGAAGACAGCTACCTGGCCAACCGACTGGAAGAGAATCTTTATATCCATTCCAAAGAAAGGTGATCCAACCGAATTTGGAAATTATCAAACAGTATCATTAATATCACACACAAGTAAAATTATGTTGAAAATCACTCAAAAGCAGTTGCAGCAGTCTGTCGACAGGGAACTGCCAAAAATTCAAACCAGATTAAGAAGAGGACATGGAACAAGGGATATCATTGCTGTAGTCAGATGGATCTGGCTGAAAGCACAGAATACTAGAAAGATGTTTGTCTATGTTTTATTGACTATGCAAAGACATTAGACTGTGGATCATAACAAATTATGGATAACAATGTGAAGAATGAGAATTCCAGCACGCTTCATTGTGCTCATGCGAAACCTGCATATAGACCAAGAGGCAGTTGTTCGAACAAAACAAGGGGATACTGCATAGTTTAAAGTTAGGAAAGCTGTGCATCAGGGTTGTATCCTTTCACCATACTTATTCAATCTGTATGCTGAGCAAATAATCCAGGAAGCTGGACTATACGAAGAAGAACACAGCATCAGGATTGGAGGAAGACTCATTAACAACCTGTGTTGTGCGGATGACACAACTTTGCTTGCTGAAATTGAAAAGGACTTGAAACACTGATGAAGATCAAAGACTACAGCCTTCAGTATAGATTACACTTCAACATAAATAAAACAAAAATTTTCACAACCTGACCAATAAGCAACATCACGATAAAAGGAGAAAATATTGAAGTTATCAAGAACTTCATTTTACTTGGATCCACAATCAACACCCATGGAAGCAGCAGTCAAGAAATCAAACGATGTACTGCATTGGGAAAATCTGCTACAAAAGACCTCTTTAAAATGTTAAAAAGCAAGGAATAAAGTGTGCCTTACCCAAGCCATGGTGTTTTCAATCGCCTCATAATGCATGTGAAAACTGGACAATGAATAAGGAAGACCTAAGAAGAATTGATGCCATTGAATTACGGTATTGGCGAAGAATATTGAATATACCATGGACTGCCAGAAGAACAGAAAATTTTGTCTTGGAAGTACAGCCAGAATTCTCCTTAGAAGCAAGGATAGCGAGACTTCATGCCACATACTTTGGACATATTATCAGAAGGGACCAGTCCCTGGAGTACGGCATCATGCTTGGTAAAGTAGGTGGTCAGTGAAAAAGAGGAAGACCCTCAAAAAGATGGTTTGACCCAGTGGCTGCCACAATGGGCTCAAGCATAACAATGACTATGAGGATGGCACAGAACCAGGCAGTATTTCATTCTGCTGTACATATGGTTGCTATGAGTCAGAACCAATTTGAGGGCATCTAACAACAACAACAAAAATAATTATTTTAATGGACATACGAATATCAAATTTATATGTAGAAGAATATATAAATGTAAAAACCTATATATGTGTATATATTTGGGTGTGATACTTTATCCAGAGGGAATATTTCTCCACCTACCTTAGAGGCCAAAACATTATCTAGAAACGTTGATAATACTTACACTAAAAAGTGTAACACAGTAGTAGCAACTTGATGGGCAAAACCTCATAGGTAATCTTTTATAACAATTAGTTTCTCAATTACCACAACAACTGCAACTATCACTACCATCTTCCATATCATCCTCACTGGAACAAACCTCAGAAATAAAAAGCTAGCTCTCTTTTTGTTCTCTGGTATAAGCAACTCTTTGGAAGTGTATTAAGTAAACATGAGCCTTGTGCATTTGATAAATATGTATGTCTTATTTCTCCTTTCCCACTGCTTTTCATCCAGCTGCAGCTCGGAACCAAGCAATAAATACTATTTATTTATTTTAATAGTATGCTTAGTGGAAGTATTACCAATATTTCCTAAGCTTAAAAACATCCCCAAATGCATTTTACTATTAGGCTCAGCATTTTCATAGTAATTTACAGCTTGAAAAGGGTAAACTCTATTACTCTATGTCAAACCAACAACTGGGTAAGTGCAGAATGTTACCCTATCAAGTATGACCAAATTTATTGCTGCAGTCATTAGCACATATTGATTCTGTTTATAACAACCTAAAGGGAATAGTAAACCTATTATTCTGATGCTTGGTCTCTTTCTCTGAGAGAAGCCAGGCTTGGCACTGCCGGATTTCAAGGAACCGTCCAATTAGTTCAGAGATCAGTGCTGCTCCTTTTCTTTTGGTTATTATTATTATTATTTATTTTTTATTGTAGTTTAGATGAAGGTTTACGGAACAAATACTTTCTCATTAAACAGTCAGTACACATACTGTTTTATGGCGTTGGTTAACAACCCGATGACATGTCAACACTCTCCCTTCTCAATCTTGGAGGACCTTTTTTTTTCTTTTTTTTCTTGAAAATATACATAGCCAAAGATACAACATTTCAAAAATTTCTACGTGTACAATTCAGTGACATCATTACATTCTTCCATTTGTGCTGCTGTTCTCACTATCTTTTTCCAAATTATTCCATCACCATTATCTTCAGCTCACTGTCCCCTAGGCTTCCCATCAAACCTTTTGAGTTACTGTTGTCAATTTGATCTCACATAGATAATTCTTTTTTGTTGTTGTTGTTGTTCTCTAGATAAAGGTTTACAGAACAAATAGTTTCTCATTAAACAGTACACATATTGCCCTATGACAACGGCTAACAACCCCATGACATGTCAACACTGTCCTTTCTCAACCTTAGGTTCCCTATCACCAGCTTTCCTGTACGCTACTGCCTTCTAGTCCTTTTCTCTGGACTGCTGTGCCTCATTACTCCTGTTTTGTTTTATGGGGCTGTCCAATCCCTGGCTGAACGGTGAGTTTTAGGAGTGACTTCACCACTGGGCTGAAAGGGTGTCCCATGCCTACTCTCGGCGTTTCTCCAGTCTCTGTCAGGCCAGTAAATCTGGTCTTTTCGTGTGTGATAAAATTTTTTCTACATCCTTCTCCAGCTCTGTGCAGGACCCTCTGTTGTGATCTTGGTCAGAGCAGTCAGTGGTGTAGCCGGGCACCATCTAGCTATACTGGACTCAGTCTGGTGGAGGCTTTAGGAGCTGTAGTCCATTAGTCCTTTGGAGTAATCTTTTCCTTGTATCCTGTTCTCCTCATTCTCCCTTGCTCCCAAAGGGGTAAGACCAATGGAATATCTTAGATGGCTGCTCACAGACTTTTAAGACCCCAGATACTACTCACCAAAGTAGAATGCAGAACATTGCCTTTATAAACTATGTTATGCCAGTTGAGATAGATGTCCCCTGAGACCATGGTCCCCACAGCCCTCCACCCAGCAATTCAGTCCCTCAGGGAGTTTGGATGTGTCTATGGAGCTTCCATGACCTTTCCTTGTACAAGTTGTTCTGGCTTCCCCAGTACTGTGTACTGTCTTACCCTTCAACAAAGTTACCACTTATCCATTGTCTATTTAGTCCCCCCCCCGCCCACACTCCCCATCCCTCGTAACCAACAAAGATTGCTTCTTTTTGTGTATAAGCTTTTTCATGAATTTTTACAGTAGAAGTCTCATACAATATTTGTCCTTTTGTGATTGACTTATTTCACTCAACATAATGTTCTCCAGTTTCATCCATGTTATGAGATGCTTCACAAATTCATCATTGTTCTTTACGGTTGCATAATACTCCACTGTGTGTTTGTACATAGTTTGTTTTTCTGTTCATCTGTTGATGGGCATCTGGGTTGTTTCCAACTTTTTACTATTGTGAACAATGCTGCATTGAACATGGGTGTGCATGTGTCTATTCGTGTGATGGCTCTTATTTCTCTAGGTTATATTCTTAGGAGTGGGATTGCTGGATCGTATGGTATTTCTAGTTCTAGCTAAGGAAGCGCCATATCATTTTCCAAAATGTTTGTATCATTATGCATTCCCACCAGCAGTGCATAAGAGTTCCGATCTCCCCACGGCCTCTCTAACATTTGTTATTTCCAGTGTTTTTGATTCCTGCCAGTAATGCGGAGATGAGATGGTATCTCATTGTGGTTTTAATTTGTATTTCTCTAATGGCTAGTGTTGTAGACAAGATCTCCATGAGTCAGAGCTGACTCAGCTAACAGCAACATGGCTGCTTTTCCTTTATTAAGATACAGGTGAGTAATTGTAACATAGACTATATGTCCTCCAAAGCCAAAAATATTTACCATCTGGCCTTGAACAGGAAAAGTTTGCCAACCCCTGGAACATCTCATACTTTATATAACACAACATATTAAAGTGCCTTGCTATATAGTAGGTACACAAGGAAGTTTAGTGGAATCAATGAATAATGTAACATAAATCTTTCGTGTAAATTTTATAGGTGGGGGGTCTGCCTTAGAGATTGACTTAAAGCTATCTTCTTTTCTTTTCTCTATGCCCCCTCTTTTCTGATTCTGTTTTCTTTATTTCTCCTCCCTTCCTTCTTTCTTCTCTTCCTTCCTTCTTTTGTTCCCCTAGGCAAAGAAGGAGAAAAGATATTAGCATTGACTATTCTTCTTGAAACTTGGGAAATGGACATGCCCCACTACAGCAGAACTATTGTCACTCAAGCATATCAGCAGACCAACGTCATTGGGAATAACTGAGGGAGCCAGCTTCAGATGATTAGCCTGCATACTTACACACTACCCAGTACATGTTCTTACATACCCTACTCTACCACTCTAGTCACTATAATAACATCTGTGCCGTGAAAGGCTTATCGAAAGCTTTTTAATGTAGACTATGCCATTGTCATTTTGAGATAGGCAGTTTGAAAATTTAAATGTTGCATAGGTAATCATATTAAATTGCAACTTTGGTTCGTATTTGATTTAGTATTTTCCATTACACAGCCTTAATATTTTTCATGGGAGAAGCAATAAAAGATAAAGAGAGCTAGGAGGGAATGAGGAGGGTAAGGTGTGGGAGAATGAGATTAATGTGAATACTAGAGCTGTAGATTTTTTGAAGACTATCTGAAAGGATAGAAGAAATAATCATTTCTTCCCAAAATACTGCATCATTTTTTTAAACTTTCAACGTAAATTAAGTCAGAAACAATTTGTCTTTTCTCTGTTGCATAATTTGGATGTTTATTTTTCTACATGGTTACATTAAGTTCTTGAATCATTTAATTTTGAATAGACCCATTATGTCAATAGACCCAACATTTCCAGTGTGAAAGAACAAGGATGTTGTTAATGACAAACTCCATAAATTCCGAGTCAAATATATTTAACTATACTCTTTCCTTGCTTACTCAGTCTTTGATTTTTACAACTGAATGGAAAATTTTCAATGTGTAAAAGTGTCTCTAGAGTGTCATTTACTGTAAACTATTATAAGTAGTAGTAATTGGTTCAATAACTTCTAAACACACACACAAATGATTCTTAATTTTAAGTCGTGTAGAAGTGTTTAAATGTTACCTTTAACTGCTCTTTGAAAATTGATGTATAAATATTATAATTTAAAGCATTTTCTACTGAACAATCTAAGTATGTCTCTGTGATCATGTTTATCACTTAAACAACAAACGGCACTTACTATTTGCATTGCTTTGTACTTAGTTATACACTTCCAAAGGGACTTGGCAGGAAAGGACAAAGTATCATTTGAAAATGAATATCCTTCTTTAATATGGAAAATACTGGATTCAGACTCAATTGATTCCTACTTGTATCTTGATACCATTGTGCTTTTAGGAAATATATTTTCAACACAAAAATAAAGTGGATATTTTAGAAAAAAAAATACTCCATCTGAGTTCTTTTCCCAGTTTTTTCTCCATTGTACCTCTACTTTATACAATGTGTAGGAAAAAAGGGAATAAATACAATGTTTATTAATATTATATTGCTTATGATACTATTTTCAAATGAAATATGAATTTACAAATAAAGTGTTGTGAAAAATATAAAAAAATTCTAAGACGTTCTCAAATGTAGTATTTTAACAGTGACTTGTTCAAACCTCTTAAACACATCTTATCCGTCTGTTGGTTCAATATGGCATTTCCTAGAGTGCTTGCATGACATTTACATGACTTCAATTTTAGGTCTAAATATATGCCCCTTGAAAAGACACCTGTATGCATTGTTTAACTGGTACCACATATCAGAAACCTAGACAACTCTCCTATCATCCCATTTCCAGATGCTCCAACTCTTTCCAGTTCTTACACTTAACAACACTCTTAAAGTTGACATAGTATGCCAAGCAAGAGGCAAATTCTACCATAATGGCCCATTTATCCTTTCCTCTCTTCCAAAACAAGCAAATTTGTGCTAATACTACATATATATGTGTGTGTGTGTGTGTGTGTATGTGTGCATATATATATATATATATGTATATATATTTCTGTACTATAGTGTGAAGTTCCTGGGTGATGCAAATGGTTTTTGCTCATCTACAAACCTAATGTTTGACAGTTCAAACCTACTAAGCAGCACCACAGAATAAAGACGTGGTGATCTGCTTCCATAAAGATTACACAAGGTCACTATGAGTCGAAATAGACTGGACAGCACCTAACCTAATCTACGTTTCTACACTCCATCAGTGCCTCCCTACCCCAAACTGTGTAGCAGATTCTCCATCCCTGCCTTCACTTGGCCAGATTTGCCCTGCTGTTGTGTTTCAATCCCTCTCCAGTCTCTAAGTGAGTTACTGAATCCTTAAACTTCTAATTTGAAGTTGTGTTTGTCTTGAAATGGAAAGATAAGATTTCTGGAGGATATTTAAGTAAATTAAATTTATGCTCTGCCTCTTGAAACTCAGAACAACTCTAAATTAACATCTTATTTGTCAGGGTATAATTACAGGGAAAAATCAACTTTCAAAGGCATTGCTTTTAGAAATATACATCCAACCATTTAAGTAATGGCTTGCCTTGAGAAAGTAAGAACTGCTGCGTTGTCCTTGAACCACAATGACAATTTCTCTCAGCAATGACCTGAAGACAAGGATTTGCACTCTGGAAGGGGATTGCCACAATTTTTAATCTGCCTGGCTTTCTGATAAGGCAAAATATAAATCATTTAATCAGCTTCCAACTGAGCATCAGGTACAACTAGTATAAATTTTCCTTCATAAAAGTTTCATCAAAGCTGGGGATGGCTGCACTGCCTTACATTTTGCTAAAGAAATTACACCCTGTGAAGATTGGCTGGTAGTCATATGCGATTGATAGGCTTGGGGTGGTTGGCCTTCATGCAGAGAAGTTTGAGTCTAAATGGCCTTTGCAGCTGCTTTCATTTTCCTCTTAAAATAATGCTTTGCTTCATTTATTGAAAAAAAACAAAAAAAAGTCAGCTAACCATTGTTTTTTGTTTTTGTTTTTTTTTATGAAAATGCTCTCACACCAATTTACAGATAGAAAAAAATTTTCAGACACAATCTTCAATATAGTGATTGTTTCGTATAAGCCAACACTTCTTTATATGAATAATTAGAAGGCTGAAGAGAATCCTAAAGCTGTACATAGCTTTAAGACTGATATTTATAAAATGAATACTATTAAATTATATGTGCTCTGATTGGCTATATTACATTTCTGCTATAAATGTGCAGGTTTTTAAATTGGATAATACCTGCAACCAAATGAAGAAAATGTGGATTTTGAAATTTCCGTAGTCAGATCACTAACTCACTTGCCTCTTTTACTTTTTGTGATCTTAAAAAGGATACCATTCAAATAAAAAAAATCACGTATTCTAAATTCTACTCAGAATGAGAGGGCAAGTGAAAAATTCCTTACTGAAGGATTAAATAGTTCCAATTGTAAAATATTTAAAGGGAAATGATATGTCTCTCATGTACTGGCCATATCAGGAATTAAGACATAAATCAGTGCTAACAAGTAAACAGGTAAATTAATTTTAAAGAGTTTAATTTGCAATAGGCTTACAGCACTCATAATGTAGTTCACCTTAAAAGCTCTATCATTTCATACTTTCAAATCAATACATATGTGAATTGCCTTACATTCTAATCATATGCAGTTTAATGTGTTTTTGCTGAAATATAGTAAGACTCAAAGTGGTTCAAAATCTTCAGAAATTTATGATTCAAATATTAAAAGTTGAGTAGAAAAGATTAGTGATAAGGTAAGTGCTAAACAGTGTGTGTCCCAAGAAGTAAGATTTCTACGTTCTGCAAACTAACAATGTGTATCAACTACAACACCTTAATAGAAATGAATAAGGTGACTCAATTATCACCAGCCACATTTGAACTATCTCACCAGAACACTTATTCTAGCTGATAACAGAGTAAGCTTTCAGATGGAAAACCAGGTTATTACATGTGTGTCAAAGGTAAAAGAGGAATCTATAATGATAATGTTAATCGTGGGCCACCAAGTAAAAATTCTCAAACAAGTGAGAAGAGAGCAAGTTCTAATCCAAGAATCCTCAGAAAGTCAGTCATAATCAAATTCCCAATCATGAAATCCAGTCAATTGTAGGGCAGCTGTTGTTCACATGCCCTGTGCTCTACAACTCAGCCATGGAAATGCTATTAACTCATAAAAGGAGTGGAATTCTGGAAGCTTACAAAGGCAACTTTATCCTCAAGGCTCAGATTTTGTAGCCACCTCATTCAGGACTGCATGATTTAGATTCCATCTTTTCTCCACGGGTTTTTCACAGTTTCCCCAGCTTTAGTGTGAAAATAAGTTGTCCGGGAGGGTTTTCAAATCTAATCTTAGATTTCAGTATCTTTCAAGAGATTTGAATCAGCTGGCCTGTCCTCGGATCTGACACCATCCACTGTCACCCAACTCCTTAAAGCAGTCTGATAGAAATTTACTGATGTTGTTGTAAGTCTACATAAACATGACACTAAAAATGTAAATAAATAAATGGATCCTGGAGTAACAATACATCTAGACGCTCATTCTTGTTCAAAAGGTGAATGAGGCAGTAAAAACTGATTTAAGGAAAAAAATTTACAGCTTCTGGTCTCTGATGTGCTTGGCCACAGTAATGGGAAAACAAGTGAGTCTAGAGATATAAAAACATTGGCTGTCAAAGCCAGTATAAACTTGATTTATTTTCCTATCTCAAGAGGATAAAACAACACATTTCAATGAGAATAAAGTTATAAGGTTGTTGGTCTCATGTAGCTGAAGTTTACCGTCTACCATTGTCATCATGCAATGTAGAAAGGCAGGCTCATATGTGACAGCCCCAAGAACTGTCCTTTACTCTAAACTTCTGGAACTTTCTTGGTCAAATTAAGTCCCTCCTCCTGAAAAAAATATTCTACCTTCCAGACAATTGCACATTCCAGAAATCTCTAAGTCCTTCTTTAATCCCTTTTCCCCATATCTTAGGCATTGAGTTGCTATACTGATTTAGCCCCTAAATATTCCTCCACTTCCCTTCATGTTAAAAACTACCATCTTGCATCCTGCTCCCGAATCTAACATTTCACAGCTAGGTTTATTGCATTACCCACAAATCAATCATGGAACTAAGAAAAAAAGACACCCCTCCCTCAACCCCTCTTTTCCCCATATTTACTTTTTGATGGCTTCACGTTGCTCTTAGGAGCCAGAACTCCTTAGAGTGTATATACAGCTACCCCTTCACGCACATCTCTTGTCATGATTCCATTCACAGTACTGTCACTTTTCTTATGTCAGACTGATTCTCTGAGTCTTTCATGTACACTGTGTTCCTCCATGTTCTCTCTTCCACAGGGCCTTTGCATATTCTGTTCCCTTCCCCTATAATGCTCTCTCCATTCCTCATCATATGAATGCTTATACATCCTTCATATTTCAGCTCAAATATAACTTCCCATGAGAAGGCCTCGTAAACTTCCCCCTGAAGTCAAATCAAAATTTTATAGGTAGGCATAAACCATGTAATTTGTTCCTGTAGCTTGTTACAGGTGATTCTGATCCTTTTTAATGATTATTAAAAATTATTTCCTACATCTCATGACAAAATTCTTTTTTTTTTCTTTTTTACTTTAGTATTCTCAGTATTCAGAACAATGATATGTGCATAGTATTTCTTGAATCCATGAATTAATGAAAGGACATTTATTCATATCTGAAAAAATACAATTATATGACTCCAAAGACAGAAATTGAATTAAACTCAAACTAGTAATTTAAACAGTATGGTAAATTACATTAGGAGAGTAACATACAATTAAGCAGTGCTCACACTTTTCAGTTTAAAGAGGCTTTCATAGTTTTAAAAATCACTGAGAACACAAAGGGCTTTTGTTTTTATGGGTTATATTTATTAATATTTACCACGTTAGAAGTTAAAACTGGGAATTAAAAAAAAAAACTTAATTTATGAATTAATTTTAAAATAATATAAATAAACCCACTACATGTTAACATAAATAACATTCCTTTATGAAAAATAAATTTATTTTTAAAACAAAAAAATCAGTAAAAAAAGCGGGTTTGTTTTGGCTTAACGGAAGACAGCTGGATTCTCAGATCTGCTTCTGCATTCAGTCTGCTGCAACATCACACATCATATAGCCTCTGGAAAACTCTACTTGTAAGCAAAGGAGAGTGAAAAAGAAAAACAGTTTTTTTAGTATTAATATGAAAATAGTTTTGACCTTGATGGCCCCTTGAAATTATTTTAGGTACAACCAAGAATCCCTAGACCACACTTTGAGAAACACTTTAGAAAATGAAAGAACATACTATTATAATTATGCCAGGACATCAAGCATAAACAAGGACTATCATTAATCTGTGTTAAGAATGATTATGAAAATATGCTAGTTAAAATATCTTATAATTCAAAACAAATAGAGACTATTTGGTGTAGAATATTTTAATATTAGACTATAAGCTTCTTTAAAATTAGATACACTTTTGTATACTCATAGAAGTTAACATGGTGCCTTACACAAAATAGACTTTCAAGAAATATTTAATGAATTAATGAATAAATTATTGAGTAAAAGAACAACTAAGTGAAAACTCTGACTGCATGTTTTGCCAAGCCTTACAGCCTGGCTTAAAGAGCCCTAGTGGTACAATGTTTAAGCACTCAGCTGCTAACAGAAAGGTTGGTGGTTCAAACCCACTCAGTGGCTCCATGGAAGAAAGACCTGTAGATCTGCTCCCTTAAAGATTACAGCCTGGAAAACCCTATAGTGCAATTCTACTCTGTCACATGGGGTTGCTATGAGTCAAAATCAACTTGACAGCACCTAACAATGGCAAGAACACAGTCTGGTTTGGAATGGAGAAGTGAGAGTGGTAGGTTTATACTGCTGCACTGATTCTATCATAACATTCTCTACTTCCTCCAAGACACAGAACTTCTTATTTTTCTACCTATAACGGTAGAATCTATGGAGCATAATAGGAAGTCTTCTATAGGGTATGATTCGAGAGACATTGAGCCCTTCATCCTGAAAATTACCCCTATCTCTAGTAATAGTTGAAATACATTGGCCACATTTGATAAGAATTACTACTCTCCTTTGTTTAAGCTAATTTTTAAATGAAAGTATACTTGGGATAAGCTTTTCATCCCTTCTCTAGAAGTGAAGTGTTTGCTCGATCCTAAGCTCATATTCAAGTATTTAAGATTTTCCTGGAAATTATCTAAACACACATACATGCACATACACACACACAAACACACATGCATGTACCATTTAGAAAATAATATTCAATCCTTTATTTAATCTAGACAGAAAGTTTCCTAAGTGTGAGATGGCCTTAGATATTTTCTCTTCCAGAGACACAACCTTAATCATGAAAGTATTCTTGGGTGCAACATAGATTCAAGATAATAATAAGTGCTGAGGACAGATGTAGGTGATTTAGTAAGTTGATAAGAACTAACTCACCAAATGATAGAACTTCTTTACTAAGAAACAATATTGAGAGATTAATATGTAAGTTTTAACATATGTAAGTTTTAACATTTTTAAAAATATTTATTCATACGTCTTTTAAAAAAAGACAGCTTTGTAATCCTTTTTGTAGGCAAAGGTCAATGGATAGAAAAAGATAAATGCCTCTCCTAATTACCAATTGTTCTGAATTTATTACTAGCTATTGTTAGCTACTGCTTTATCTTATACATTGATTAGGACCCTTTTCTAGTGTCCACAAACAGTATCTAAATGAAAACACTAAAAATTAGAAATGATATAGAAAAATTAATACTTTATTTATTTATTTATTTATTATTTAATATTTATTTCATACTAGTGAAAATGGTTTATTCATTTACTTTACAGTTGAGCATCTTAATATTTCAAGATTAATATTACATTAAGATAAATATTAATTTATTGAGATAAAGGAAGTTGAGAAGCTGAAATCTTCTCTTGAAGATGAAATGAACCAGGTAAAAGAATTACCCTTGGAGCACTACCTGAATACAAAGCAAGGTGCAGGCTAACTTTGGGAGGATAAAGAATCAAAGTCAGTTTGTAGTTGCACTGTTAGAAAATAGAGGCAGAAACAGGGCCGATAGTAGCAAAAGTTACAATAAAGAAAGACTGTAAAACACAAGGTGACAGCAAAAGAGAAGAATTTACAGAGATATTGATGGTTAGGAGAATTGAGGGCCAGGAGGAGATTTTAGCAGGGAAGGTATTTAGCATCCAGATCTTTTCATAAGTTATAACATATGGGGGGTGATTGTAGGGGGAGTAGCCATATGAGGTTGAAGAGGCAGCCAGAATTTCAGAGACTATGAGATGCAAAATTGCAATAGAGGGAAAGATATGTTTTATTTATGTCTATATCTCTGGAGTATTCAGTAGTTCCAAGACTTTAGTATGCCCTTGAGAAATGGTTATTGATTGAGGACTAAATGTTTAGTGTGTAGTCCTTGACTCAAGCTGGGTAGCAACGGGCATAAGCCTGAAAAAACAATTTGGAGATAGACTCTGGGAACCTTAAATGCCTAGATATATTACCCTTTATTAGATTTCAATATGAGATCATAAAAAGTTTTTTGAGAAAAGAGTAGCATTTTAAAGAAATACTTAGGAAAAGTTATTCCACAGCAAGGTGCATGCGGGACAGATTGAAGAAGGAAAGCCTGAAATTAGAGAGAATAGGCATAGTCAGTTTCTAAGCCATAGGTATAATTTCTATCAGAGAAAGGATCATTCAAATGGATAAAAAACCACAAGGAAGGAAACTGAAATTTATTGGATTTTATATCTCAGGCACTGCACTACAAACATTCAGAACATTTTCTGATTTCCTTGCTTTCCTCAGAAGCTTGTACTTTCACATACATTTTATATATGAGGAATCTGAGGTTCAGATACGTTAAATAATGAAAGTCACATAAATTTTAAGAAGACTGGGTTAACCCTAGTTTTACTCTAAAGCATATGTTATTTCTACTATAATAAAAGTTACATTCTGGGAAGGACCTAATTCAAGAAAGCTGATTGGAGATTCGAGAATCAAGTTCAAGCATCAGTGGGGTAGATTAAGATGGCCAAAAAATGATTTGTTATACTTCCCATTGAGGTGTCAGATCTGCTTTTCCCTCCTCTGGGCTGTGCTGGGCTTATAACTCCTTTTGACCAATGGATGTGGCAGAAGTGACTCTGTATGTCCTCCAAGCCTAGGTCATAAGCTACGTAGCTTCTGCCCAGGTCTCCTGGAATACTCACTCTGGGGGAAGCCGGCCACCATGTGAAAAGTCTGACTTCCCTGAGACTCACCACGAGCAAGAACCCCACACCGCATGGGAAGCTACACAAAGAATAAGACGCCAGGAAAAGAGGGAGAAAGCCAGTAAAGGCACAAAGCTTCAGCTATGTCAGTGAAGAAGCATCTTGGATACTTCTACTCCAGCCACACCAGTTGATGCCATGAAGATCAGGCAAAAACTGCCTGGCTGAGTCCTTCCCCAACCCCCCGCCCCCAAAATCATGATCAAATAAAATGGTTGTTTTTGAGCCACTGTATTTTGGGACAAATTGTTGAGTAGTAATAGGTAATTAGAATAGCCAAAGATAGCCAAAGTCACAATACTACTACAGTCTAGAAAACTGTTTTTTAAATGACATAAAATGATGCTGAAGATCCTTATAAACATTGAGCCTCACATGGATAATCTAATGATTGATTAAATGTTAAATCAGATTGTTCCAATTAAGTACCATCATATACACGAGTGTGTGTGCACATGCTCAAATGTGAACACGCACATATACATACACACAAACACATCAAGAAAGCTAAAGAAATGGCAGGGAAAATGAAATGTAGGGAGAGAGAAAAATTCTAGTGTCAGCACTGAGCTGTCAAATAAGAGTCATCCTGATATTTGTAGTACTTTATTTCAAAAGGTCACTTTTTAAAATCCACCTCACCTCTGTGGGAATCCTATAGTCCCCAGTAACCCACCTTTAGTGCCCTACCCCACCTCTAGGTCACTTAAAAATCAATTCCCAGTTAAAAATCAACCAACAAAGAAAGACTTAAAGGGAAGTAGGAAGAGATTTAGCAAGAGTTTTATTAAAACCTGTTAGCACTTTGCACATTTTGGAGTTCAGAAATAGAATAAGCGTTAGCTAGTCATCCTGAGAAAAGCTATTTCCTCTCTTCTCAGCTAAAGACTGTACAAAAAGAATGAGGCCAAAATGCTTTGTCTAAAAAGCTTCTTTTTCAAAGAAACTAATATTCAAGTGTAAACTAAGAAAGGTGCTGTGCTTTCAGGAAGCAGTTGCACCAAACTCATTGATTGTTTCCTGCCCATAGATAATCCTGAGTAAGAATGCTCATTGATTTATGTCAGTTCTAAAAGCCCCAATTCTCCTGAAATATTCTAGTGCATTTCAAGCTAACCAATTCTAATGCGTTCTTTAATCTATGGACTGCTTAAGAAATTTTCAGTCATTTCAATAGGATTTTTCAAATGAATTTATCTGAAACACATTTTTAAGTGTCCATATCATCTCTAAATATTTTACATTTTAAAATGCTCTGTTGATGGGAACCATGGTACCTTAAGTGGAGTTAAATACATGTGCGCTTAGCTCATATACTGTGATCTGTCAAAGACCTTTAGTGTCTTTGACAGCACTTAACGGTTTGATCTGGGCATTTGTTTCTATGTTGTCCTCAGCAGTAATACTCAGTCAGCATAAGGCTCTTGTAGCCATTTGACTTTGGATAATAACAAGTGTAAATCATTATTGCTGCAAGTGGTTGGAAATGTAGTGCTCTTCTTTAAATTGACATGATTGCTCTTATTTTCCTTTCTTAAAGTTTACCATAAATATCAACAATTGACAGATATTACATTTCCTTAGACTTTTACAGTCAAATATTGAAATATGATGATCCATAAAACATTGCTGGAGGTGATATCGCACAATAATTCAGACAGAATGGTTTCCACAATTCTTCAGTTTTGCTTCCCTTTATTTGTTACATAAAAATGAATTCATCATGTTAAAAGATTTCAAATCCATCAGCTCAGGCTGCTTGGAAAAAAGATGCTTTCTTTACCTATGCCAAAACAATGAAAATTAGGTGAAGGTAAGACAAGGTCTCAGGCTGGCTTGTTCATCCATGTATCCCCTGTACTTTAATAGTACCTAGAACACATTAGGTGTCCGTAAATAGTCATTAAATTACTTAAGAATTAAATAATATTTTAATGTTCCACAAATAATTATTAGAAGACAGATTTCAACAACAGAGCTATCCAGAATGTTCTGTGCATCCCTCAGTAAATAGTCAAGAAAGTTTAGTTCCTGCTTTTGATCCTTAAATAATTAAAATTATTAACTGGGGTAGACAATCTGTTTGGTCACAAATAAAAGACTTAGAATTGGGAACTATAAGATAATTTACATCAAAATTATAGCATTCCAGAGTTAGAAAAATTTTTAGGATTAGTCTACCTCTTTTATTTTAAAGGAAAGGAAGACTCCAAAATTTTAAAGCCTTGTAAATAAACAATGGCAGGGCTGAATCTAGGAAACATGTCTCCAAATTCCTCACTCAGTGTTCTCACCATCTAGACTTTTAAACTCTATTCCTTGATATTTGAATTCCCCTTCCACCCCCTTTCTCAAGACATTTCCTTGTTGTATGTTCAGAGGGAAGGGAAGGCAAGGCCTGATTCTTATGTCTTTTTTAATGTTGAACTCATTCTCTCTTCTCTTTGTAAGTAACCTGTCATATATCTTCAGGTAGTGTTGGTGGGTTTTTGGAAGCAGCAAGAGAAGCTGCCCATGATCAGACTTGTCTGAGAAAAGAATTCTGTCTTTTTAAAATAAGTAGCTATTGTGCTAATCCATCTCACGAGGGGTGTCCCTTGCTCTCTCTGGTGCTCTATCTACTTCACCAAACATGTCTTACTCCAGTGATTGTTTCCTCCTGATGATATGTCCAAAGCAACTGAGTTGGACAAAGTTCTGCTGTAATCCATAGGTTTTCATAGGCTAATCTTCAGAAGTAGATCACTAGGTCTTTCTTCTTTATCTTTCTTAGTCTGGAAACTCCACTGAAACCTGTCCACCCTGTGTGACCCTGCTGGTATTTAAAGTATTAATGGCATAGCTTCCAGCATGACAGCAAGTAAGCCACTACAGTACAACAAACTGACAGATGGTGAAATATGTACTATATGCTACATATTATATACTAGGTACTATGTAGAGTCCATGGTGGTGCAAATGATTAAATGCTCCACTGCTAGCCAAAGGTTGTAGTTTGAACACACCCAGATGCACTTCAGAAGATAGGCCGGGTAATCTGCTTCCTAAAGGTCACAGCCTTGAAAACTCTCTGGAGCAGTTCTATTCTGCACACATGGGGTCGCTATGAGTTGGAATTGACTTGACGGCTGTTAACAGCAGCAACAGCAACAGGTACTATATACAATATAACCAGACAAAAACGAAACGCACTGCCATCTGACTTGTGGAAACCCTATGTGCTTTAGAGTAGAGCTATGCTCCATAGGGTTTTCTTGATTGTAATCTTACAGAAGCAGATCACTAGGCCTTCCTTCCATAGCTCTGCTGAGTGGATTCAAATCACCAGCCTTTTGGTTATCAGTTGAAAGCAAACCATTTGCACCCCCCGAACACCTTAGTATATACTATATAATACATATCATATCACAGTTATAGAAGGCCCCTCTGGCATTTTACCAGGGCCCAGCCAAAGAATGACCTTGTCTCCACACAGGGTTGAGCTGATTTTCACATGGACGGTAGAAACCTCAACTTACAATTAATCATCCTATGCTTCAGGGATACGGAGCCCTGGTGGCGCAGTTGTTAAGATCTCAGCTGCTAACCAAAAGGTTGGCAGTTCTAATCCACTAGCTGCTCCTTGCAGACCATATGAGGCAGTTCTGCTCTGTCCTATAAGGTCACTAGGAGCTGGAATAGACTCAATGGCACCTAACACTAACAACATGCTTCAAGGAGCCCTGGTAGTGCCGTGGTTAAGGGCTCAGCTGCTAACCAAAAGGTCAGCAGTTCGAACTCACCAGCCATTCTGTGGGAGAAACATGTGCAGTCTGCTTCTGTAAAGATTTCCGCCTTGAAAATGCTATGAGGCAATTCTACTCTGTTCCATAGGGCCACTATGAGTTGGAATCAACTTGACAGCAGCAGGTTTATCCATTGCATCCTTGTCACTTTCCACTGTGTGCACCTTAAATTATACTAATTTATTTTGAAATGAGGAAGAAAAAGTAAATTTGAGGAACTTTTCTACATCTGAAAGGGAAAAGTCTTTGGGGAAAACAGAGAGTGGGGGAAACACAGAAACATGGATTTATATGTTTATAAATGTTTTACTATCTTCTATTTGCATTTTCTGAGTTTAATCCTCAATTTGTAGTTGGAGGAAGGCAGGATGGAGGAAAGAAGGTTTATGCCTCTTTATATTGTATCTGAACTTGTGTATATTTGTTGATCAAAAAAAAGGAATCTTTCACTCCTGTAATCTTAATTCAAGTTTTCATTTTTATCTTTGATGAGTTAAAAATGTTGTATGCACCTAGTGACAAAAAAAAGCAGCAAAGAAAAGGTGCACAGCTTTACAGAATTCTGCAAATTGTGGGGAAAAAAACACAATAGCAGTTAAGTGTATGATTACTGTAATCAGTACTGTACTGTACATAAGTCATAAATCCCCCCATCTGGATTCAAATTTACATAGTAAGGCATTTAAAACCTTGTAAAAGGGCTCAAAGAAAACTAACCACTGCTTAATAAGTAAGTGGATCTGTGACATTTTCCTATTTATATATGCCTTTCTCAGCCAGTGTTAGACACTTTTAGGTAATGCTTATGCGAGTTAAATGATGTCTTGGTTTCCTGATAGCTTCTCGTCAGGAAACAAAAGGTAGCTCATAATATGCTTCATTTTCAGACCCTAAGAAAGTCACTATATTAGGACAGCTTCCTACAGTACCAAGAGGTAGCATAAAGTCTTGCAGGCAAAATGTATGAGGTGATTTGAAATCCTTTCAAATCTCTCTAAAAAACGTGGTTGACCAGAAAAGAATTTCTGACATCCTCATTATTCCGGAAAGCAGATAGAAAAACAGATGGAGATATAAGAAGATAGAGAATTAAATAGATAAGCAGATATAAAAATAATGTGTGCGTATGTGTGTGATACATTTGCTATATGACACATTTATTTATCATAGTCCTCACATCAAAATTAGAAACTCTTCATTTAAATAATGATTGTGAATCCAGAGAAATCTTTGATGAAATGTTAAACACAAATACAAAGAGATTCAGAGAGTTAGAATTTCTTTTTAGCTTAAATTGAAAGCACTTCGCAAACCTTTCTCAGACTATAGAAGAATGACAATGTGTTTTGCTTTTATAAAGGTCTGGATTTTTCCTCCTACTAGTGAAAATTTATCCACTGAAATAACGAAAGCATGATTATACATAACGATCAATGGTTAGTTAGATTTCTTTATTTATGTTTGACAGGTGACACAGCCAGTGATGGATCAGACCTTGATCGGAAGAAAAATAATTTATAGCATTCCTGATTACATATAATTTCAGATACTCAGCCTAATAGCTTTTGTGAATAAGAAGAGGTAACTTGTATTCAGTCCACATCTCTGTGTTAATCTGCAGATAGTGCATTTTCATATTCATATTAAAAAAAATACATCCACAACTATGCAATAAAAATTATTTGCAGTTAGTCAACTAAAAAGTCCCCTTTTAAAAATATTGATTACCCTAAAATAATCAATTAACATCTGGCACAGTCTTAGTTACAATAATTCAACTCAGCGCAATATAATTTAGAAACTGGCCACTAGGCATGTTCTGGTAATGAACTGAATCCGTGTTTAATTCAAACTCATGGACAAAAATATTACATTTAAATAACATTAATATTGTGACAACTTGACAAAGACCAAGGAATCCAATTTTAAAGCCACTATTCTTTCTTAACTCAAATATTTACTTAGGGAAGAGAAAAGAATAAAACATTTCAAGTTATATGTACAGATTCTAGAACTGGAAAGAAATGTGTGTTGTACTAGAGATTTTTTAATTGGCTTTTTTGTTACATGTTTATAGAGCAATCCCCGAGATGACAAATTTTTGCTGAGATGGGAAATATGGCTTTCACTGAATCACATATTAGTTGCCCTGAGACAACTAATTTTACAATGGGAAGATTACCTTAATATCTCTGAAAGAAAGAAGTTTTATTTTGAAGAAAATAAATTTGCATTAAACTTTTTAAAATAGTAGCTATAACAGTTAGAAACTCAAATCACAACAGTAAGTCAAAATTTTACATTTCTCTTTCCTCTTATATGGTTTCCTAAGGCTGGCCAACTAAAGACAGCAGAACTTTACTATGCTAAATGTTTAGTTTAAAAAAATCTCCAAAATCTGTACTAAAAGTGCTTATTTAAGTGGAGTAATTTGAAGAAACAAACAATAAAAAGTGAAAACAAAAATAGATGCAAGATACTTGGATTTTGGTCTCAATTTTACCACTGACCAATTGTATCATCTTAGACAAGTCCATTCGAGTTTTACTCTATTCATCCATTAAATGAGGTTTTAAGAATCTTTGAGGCTCGAAAATCCTACAAATTCAGTTTTTAAAATGCAGGAAGCCTATATAAGTAGAGGATCAGTTTCTTCATCTAAATTTTTCTTACTCACCTATCACACAAGATGTATTGTTAAGAACAATACCAACAAAGGCTCTTTGAAATGTAATATCAAGTTGTCCTTCACATAGTAATAGCCTAAATCTCACTCATAGGAGCGTATATTTCTAGCCCTTTTTATACAAGCAGTGATAGCTTTTATTCATTCCCCTACCTCCTCTTTTCTATTCCTTCCGTCAGCCTCAGAGAAAAATTCAGTTGTGGTAGAACATAGGGGAGTTATTTAGGTTACATGACCAAACCCAAATGACTTTGACTCCAGTGCTGAATAACCTCCCCTCTGTGTTTCTCTCCGGGCAAAAGGGGTACATATCTATGTTCAGTACCTGGGCACTTACTATGCATGTGGACAATGGTCAAAAGTGCTTGTAAAAGGTTCAGATAGCAAATTTTCAGAATCTTCTTGATTATCAAAGCTAATCATATGAGACCATTTTCCAGTTTTCTGGCTCTAAAACAGACATTTTGAAATTGATGGAAAACTGTAGGCCGAAATTCAATCTGGCTTCCATGAAAGAGATGTTTTTGCAACGTTATATCAAAAAGAGAATAAAATACAATATACAGAGTCCATCCCCTTACACTACATATGTATGTTTGTGTATAATGATTATAATTTTTATAAATAAGACAACAAAAATTAACTGATTTTATGTTACTGAGTGAAGAAATTGTAGGAATCTCTGTCTCCTTATTCCAGATTTATGTCTAACCCCTAGACCATATTTTATCATTTACTCCCTTCAAAGTACAAAAACTCAGAAAAAATAATACCAGAAGTCATTCTCGATTTCATGAGAGTAGAGATTTATAGTTGAGTGTTTTATCAACTTACCAACATTTAACCTACTGGAGCACATAGACCTATTCACCTGATCAAGAATGTATTATAATTTATCCCTGAATCACATTCAGGAAGTACATTGAATTATCACAAAAGCTGAGTACTAAATTTTGCTGTACAAAATTCTATTTGCTGCCCTTGAGTGCATTAACTCAAATTGTTTTTCTATATTTCAAAATAACAGGAAGCATTAACAAACAGGCTCACAATTCTTCACTGCAATTAAACAGCAAAGCAGTTAATTGCATCTGTCATATAGAACAGGAGAAAATCAGAAGATCACAGTTCAGCATGAATGATCACTTCTCATAATAAAACCAGCCCTGAAATTAGAATTTTGTGGAATTGTATGATGAGGCAGCTCAAGAATGACTCACTAGCTTTTTAGAAATTTGCATGCAAGTGAGGATTTTTAGAAATTTTTCATATTTTTCTGTGAAAATATAAAAACTATGTATTTCAACAAGGATTGACTTTCCCTATTTATGATAGTGCTCTAATTAAATTATAAACCAAAGCTATTACCCTCTGTGAATATATCTTCATGTGATATGGTTTGGAATCGACTCAGTGGCAATGGGTTTGGTTTTTGGTTTGTATAATGCCTCAAGATTTATTCTTAAGTAGAGCTCAAAATGAATCTTCCTGTTTGCTGAGCATCTCTCTTCCAAATGGTGATTCTAGACCTGGGCTCATTCTATCTTAGATCTCCGCTATATTCAATGCCTGGCTTGAGTGGCCATCATGAACTTCTGCATAAATCCAATGGGAGGGGAAAGAGCACATGATGAATACACAGCTTAAAGCCATTTCATCACACCCTGTTGATGAGAACTAGTTACAAGGCCCCACCTGTATGCAGAGAGAACTGGGAAATCCCTGTAATCTCTGACTGAGCAGCCCTTTCTCAGCAACCTCTCTGTATGATCCACAGACGACTACAAAGGCTCATTTTTTAAAAAAAGTAATCGTGACAAGTTTTTTTTTTTTCCTTTGCTAAATATCGTATGCTCAACATAGTGAAACAAAAAAGCTGCTTTTGTTCCTTATTTTATCAGGGAAGTGTGCTGATAGCACCAGATATAAAAGTAAACTCTAGCAAATGAAGAATTATAGAAATTAAATATTTTATCCTTTTCATTAATACTCTCCTCAAATTATTAAAACCATGCAGAATTCCCTCTTTTCATCATTTCTAGGAATCTCGAAGATATAAATGAAGCACATAGATATATGAAGATATTGAATTATCAGGAACTCACCACACAGCACATACAGCCAGTTTAAGGGATAAGACTGAAAAGAGACACAGAATTTCTGGACAACTTCAGTCTGGAAAACCTATTCCCTCAGCCACTGACTTTATGTGTTTTCCCAAAGGGCCAGATGAGATTACAAGAAATGTAATTGATTTGGTGTTCTTTCATACAACTCTACTCTTTGTGCTGAGCATGGGGAGTTTTCCAAAATTACATCTCAGGGTTACCTCAGCTGAATGATAATCACCTATTTAATTGACACTGGGTCCCTCTCCTGTTTGTCAGCCTGTAGTACTTTCACTTCTTGCCTCTATGAGGCCATAGGCTAGAGAGTAGTTATTACAGCATAAATATCAATAAAATTCTCCCCTTTACCACAAAGCAACATGGACATAATTACCTTTACCAGAATTTGTCCTCTTGCTCCCTAAGTTTTCTCTCTCACTTCACCTGATTTGGCGTGACAATTGTTTTCTCTCCCCATTGGTTAATTCAAATGTAGTTTTCATTCTATTGAGTTATTAAACTCATTTGTTTTTATATGACACTTTCAATGAAAAGTTCATTGTTTGAGAATTCAGGAATTCACTAGAGGTATTTAATAACAACAATGGCAATAATTTCTTCAGTGTTTCTTCCATTCTGGGTGCTGCATCACTTTTATGATAATCAACCAAAATTTTAGTTTTATCAAGCTCCTATTTGTCACTCACGGACCAGGGCATCTTCTAGAAACTCAAGGTCTGCATTCAATTGCTCTGGGTCAAGCCAATGAATATAAAATTTTTTGGTGCGTTATAATGACTCTCAGGGACAACCTAAAATAAATAGCATGAACTTATTTGGCAGTGTAATAGAACAAGTTCGTGGTAATGAGGTCCCCCTGTCTCTCTGCTCCCTTCTCTCTTTTATATCTCAAAAGAGATTGACTTAAAACACAACCTAATCTTGTAGATTGTGTCCTGACTCATTAACATAACTGCCTCTAATCCTGCCTGTTTAACATCCTAGAGGTAGGATTTACAACACAAAGGAAAATCACATCTGATGTCAAAATGGTGGACAATCACAGAATAGCGGGAATCAGGGTCTAGCCAAGTTGACACATATTTTTGGGGGACACAATTCAATCCATAACAGGTAGGTATTGAAATTCTCTATTAAAAGAGGAAAGTAATGACATAAGTCACTACCATTTTGCTTGTTCTTTGAAAATATATTTGTGGTTCCATTTGAATGGATATTTTTGAGATTCCTGATGCTGTTTCTCCTGAACCATAAATAACTGACATTCAATCAGTTACGAAAAAAGTGATGACCAATTATCCAAAATTTATTACTACAAAGAATTTGCCCATGGTTCTGACATCCCACCACAACTATCCTGAATCCCTGAACTTTAAAAAAAAAAAAACACTGACTTAAGGAAAATGCCCTGTGACAATTAATGTTATGTGTCAACTTGGCTAGGCTATGATTCTCAGTTATTTGACAGACACTGGACTGGTGGATCTTCCATAATGTAATATAACATAATTATCTTCTATGATGTGATCTGATGTGATAAGCCAATCAGTAGAAAGGGGGGTTTCTTTGGGGGTGTGGCCTGCCTCGAGAATATAAAGGGATATTCTGGCTATGCTTTATTTCTCCCCTGCTGCACACTTCCTTGCATGACCCCTGGTTCCTGGGACATAAATCTGTGAAGTCTCCAGTCTACCATCTGACCTGCAAATTTTGGATTCACCAGCCCCTGCAATCATGTAAGCCAGCAAAGTTCTGCAGTTTGACACCTAACCTAAGGATTTGGGACTCAACCATCTCTTACAGATTGAATTATGTCCCCTCAAAAAATGTGTGTCAACTTGGCTAGTCCATGATTCCCAGTATTGTGTGATTGTCCACCATTTTGTCATCTGATGTGATTTTCCTACATGTTGTAAATCCTACTAGAATGATGTTAATAAGGTGGGATTAGCGGCAGTTATGTTAATGAGGCAAGACTCAATCTACAAGGTTACGTTGTGTCTGAAGCCAATCTCTTTTGAGATATAAAAGAGAGAAGTAAGTAGAGAGATCTGGGGACCTCATACCACTGTAAAACAAGAGCCAGGAGAATAGCTTGTCCTTTGGACCTGGGGTCCCTGGGCTGAGAAGCTCCTAGTCCAGGGGAAGATTGATGACAACAGCTGTCCTCCAGAGTCTCCAAAGAGAGAAAGCCTTCCTCTGGAACTGACACCCTGAATTGGGACTTCTAGTCTACTAGACTGTGAGAGAATAAATTTCTGTTTGTTGAAGCCATCCACTTGTGATATTTCTGTTATAGCAGCACTAGACAACTAAGACACCACCTAACCTACAGATTTGGGACTTGCCAGCCCCCACAATTTTGTGGGCCATTTCCTTGAAGGAAATCTCTCCCTCACTTGAGATATATATATATATATGTATATATATGTATATATATTTCCTTCAAGGAAATGGCCCACACAACATACATATATGTTATTCTTGTTTGATGTTATAGAGTCAGTTCCAATTCATAACAACACTGTACAACCATACAAAAGAAGGAAACATTGCCTGGTCCTGTGCCATCCTCACTATCATTGCTGCTTGAGACCATTGTTGCAGCCACTGTGTTAATCCATCTAATCGAGGGTCTTCGTCTTTTTCGCTGACCCTTTGCTTTACCAAGCATGATGTCCTTCTCCAGGAACTGGTCCCTACTAATAACATGTCCAAAGTACGTGAGACAAAATCTCACCATCCTCGCTTCTAAGGAACATTCTGGCTGCACTTCTTCCAAGACAGATTTGTTTTTCTTTTGGCAGTTTATGGTGTACTCAATATTCTTTGCTGACATCATAATTCAAATGCATCAATTTTTCTTCAGTCTTCCTTATTCATTGTCCAGTTTTGCAGACATATGAGGCAATTGGAAATTGCATGGCTTGGGTCAGGAACACCCTAGTCCTCAAAGTGACATCTTTCCTTTGTAACACATTAAAAAGGTCTTTTGTAGCAGATTTGTCCAATGCAGCATATCCTTTGATTACTTCACTGTTGCTTCCATGGCATTGATTGTGGATCCCAGTACAGTGAAATCCTTGACAACTTCAATCTTCTCTCCATGTATCATGATGTTGCTTATTGGTCCAGTTGTGAGGATTTTTGTTTTCTTTATGTTGAGGTATAAACCACACTGAAGGCTGTAGTCTTTGATCTTTATCAGTAAGTGCTTCAATTCCTCTTCATTTTCAGCAAGGAAGGTTGAGCCACCTGCATAATGGAGGTTGTTAAAAAGTCTTCCTCCAAACCTGATGCTCTGTTCTTCTTCATATAGTCCAGCTTCTCAGATTATTTGCTCAGCATACACACTGAATAAGTATGTTGAAAGGATACAACCCTGACACACCCCTTTCCTGACTTTAAACCTTTGTTCTGTTCCAACAACTGCCTCTTGTTCTATATACAGGTTCTTCATGCACACAATTAAGTCTTCTAGAACTCCCATTTTTCACAATGTTATCAATAACTTGTTACGATCCACACAGTCAAATGCCTTTGCATAGTCAACAAAACACAGGTAACCATCTTTCTGGTATTCTCTGCTTTTAGGCAGGATCCATCTGACATCAGCAATGATATCTTTGGTTTCACATCCTCTTCTGAATCTGGCTTGAACTTCTTGCAGTACCCTGTCGATGTACTAGTGCAACTGCTTTTGAATGATCTTCAGCAAAACTTTACTTGGATGTGATATTAATGATATTATTCTATAATTTCTGAATTTGGTTGGAACACCTTTCTTGGGAACAGGCATAAATATGCATCTCTTCCAGTTGGTTGGCCAGGTAGCTGTCTTCCAAATTTCTTGGCATAGAGGAGTGAGGACTTCTACCGCTACATCCGTTTGTCGAAACATCTCAATTGGTATTCCATTAATTCCTGGAGCCTTGTTTTTTGCCAATGTCTTCAGCACAACTCGGATTTCTTCCTCCAGTACCATCAGATCTTGGTCATATGCTACCTTCTGAAATTACTGAACATCAACCAGTTCTTTTTGGCATAGTGACTGTGTATTCCTTCCATCTTCTTTTGAAGCTTCCTGCATTGTTGAGTATTTTTCCACAGAATTCTTCATTATTGCAACTGGAGGGTTGAATTTTTTCTTCAGATCTCTCAATGTCAGAGATGCTGAGCATGTTCTTCCCATTTGGTTTTCTAACTCCCAGTCTTTGCACATGTCATTATAATATTTAACTTTGTCTTCTCGTATCCTTTGAAATCTTTTGTTTGGCTCTTTTACTACATCATTTCTTCTGTTCACTTTAGCTACTTGACTTTTCATGAGCAACTTTCAGATTCTCTTCTGACATCCACTTTGGTCTTTTCTTTCTTTCCTGTCTTTTTAATAACCTCTTGCTTTCTTCTTGTATGATGTCCTTCCACAACTTGTCTAGTCTTTGGTCACCAGTCTTTAATGTGTCTAATCTATTCTTGAGATGGTCTCTAAATTCAGGTGTGATATATTCAGGGTTGTACTTTGGCTCTCGCTGACTTGTTCTAATTTTCTTCAGCTTCAACTTGAACTTGCATATTAGCAATTGATAGTCTGTTCTGCATTTGGCCCCTGGCCTTGTTCTGACTAATGATATTGAGCTTTTCCATTGTCTCTTTCCACAGATGTAGTCAATTTGATTTCTGTGTATTCCATTTGGTGTGATCCACACGCATAGTCACCACTTATATGGGTGAAAAAAGGTATTTGCAATGAAGAAGTCGTTGGTCCTGCAAAATTCTATCATGCATTCTCTGGCATCATTTCTATCACCAAGGCTGTATTTTCCAAATACCGGTCCCTCTTCTTTGTTTACAACTTTCAAATTCCAATTTCCAGTAACTATCAATGTACCCTGATTGCATGTTTGATCAATTTCAGACTGCAGAAGTTGGTAAAATCTTCAATTTCTTCATCTTTGGCCTTGGTGGTTGGTGAGTAAATTTGAATAATAGTGGCATTAACTGGTCTTCCTTGTAGACATATGGATATTATCTTATTACTGACAGCGTACTTCAGGATAGATCTTGAAATCTTTTTGACAATGAATGAGACACCATCCCTCTTTGATTCGTCATTCCCAGCATAGTAGACTGTATGATGGTCTGATTCAAAATGGCCAATACCAGTTCATTTCAGCTCCCTAATGCCTAGGATATCGATGTTTATGTGTTCCTTCTCATTTTTGATGATTTCCAGTTTTCCTAGATTCATACATCATACATTTCATGTTCTGATTATTAACGTATGTTTGCAGCTCTTTTTTCTCATTTTCAGTTGTGCCATATCAGCAAATGAAGGTCCTGGAAGCTAGGCTCCAACCATGTCATTAAAGCCATCTCTACTTTGAGGAGGCAGCTCTTCCCCAGTTGTATTTTGAGTGCCTTCCAATGTGAGGGACTCATCTTCCAGCACTATATCAGATAATGTTCCTGTGCTATTTATACGGTTTTCATTGGCTAATTTATAAGTAGACTGCCAGGTCTTTCTTCCTAGTCTGTCTTAGTCTGGAAGCTCAGATGAAACCCATCCACTGTAGGTCCCCTGCTGGTATTTGAATAACGATGGCATAACTGCCAGCATCACAGCAACGTGCAAGCCCCCGCAGTATGACAAACTAACAGATTTTGCTCCTCTAGATAACCCAGACTAAAACATGCCTCTAACATAGCTGGAATCATCCATCCTAACCCCTAACCTCCCATATTAACTATCCAGATATCTGTCTTCAGTCTCCCAATTTCCAACTTGAACCCTAATTTCCTATGACTTGAAATACTATTTTTATTTATAGGCACAATAATGCATTAGGGAAGCTCTTCTCTATAAAACACTTTTTTTTTAAATCACTAAACAATAGAAAACACATGCTTTATTATATAATCATAAGAGCTATATCCTTTGGAGTAGAATTCAATTATTCAGAGAGTACTGCAAACCCTTATTTAGATATATAATTTTCAGTGTTTAATATTATATACTACTGGAGGGATAATAATTTCAGGGAAATCCAGGCTTTATATCCACAGTTAACTTAATCATAATTAATTTTGAAATAACTTAAAAAGAATAGAATTATTCAAATGTAATCTTAGAAGCTGACACCACTTCAGATTATTAGAAGAAAGTGATTTATTTCTTGCTCATAATAGAGTAAAAAGGGAAAAATTATATGCAACATTTGTAAATACGTTTCACTGTAGCAAGAAAAGGAGAACTAATATAAATTGAGTGAATTTATGTGACTCTATGCAAACTGAAGGGCTATTTATATAAACACTAGAAAATATTTTTCATGCAATGTATGAAAATATTTCATGAGGAAATGTCATCATGCCATTTTGAAATAAATAACGAATCAGGGTCTAATCAATACCAAACAGGTGTGAGGAATATTCCATGCAATTAGAAAAAATCATTATATTCTCTCTATTCTGTTTTATTTTTGTTATTTTAAGATAAAATATATTCTCTAGCATTTATTTACTATTGGATATTATTTATATAATATAAGGAGAAACAGATGGTGTTATGGACTGAATCATGTCCCCCCAAAATATCTGTCAATTTGGCTAGGTCATGATTCCCAGTATTGTATGATTGCATAATCTGATGTGATGTCCTTATGTGTTGTAAACTCTATCAGTATAATGAGGTTATATTGATGACGTCTACAAGATTAGTGTCTTAATCCAATCTCTTTTGAGATATAAAAGAGAGAAGGGAGCAGAGATACATGGGAACCTCATATCACCAAGAAAGCAGTGCCAGGAAGACAGCGTGTCCTTTGGACCTGAGGTTCTTACACAGAGAATCTCCCAGACCAAGTGAAGACTGATGCATCACAAGGACCTTCCTCCAGAGCCAACAGAAAGAGAAAGCCTTCTCCTGAAGCTGATGCCCTGAATTTGGATTTGTAGCCTACCAGACTGTGAGAGAATAAATTTCTCTTTGTTAAAAGCCATCCACTTGTGGTATTTCTGTTAGAGCAGCACTAGATGACTAAGACAGATGGCTTCTCAGGTTAAAACCAAGTATTAATCTTTGAAATTATCAATAAATAAATAGTCTGCTGATCAAATAAAAATTTTACTGACACAGATTATTTTTGAAAATGGATTATATGGTAAATTAATACTTTTTTGCATAATCGACCTATTTTTTTAACAAAGTCCCAAAATAATAACTTTTCCTTTTTTGAAATATAAACAATCTTTGGAGAAACCACAATACTTCAGAAAAGTCCATATGACTTAGTGCATGAAAACAACTAAGTGGCATATTTCTTCAGACATTTCTGTAAAATTCTACAAAATTTGATTCATCTTGTACTAGTTCTGCATTTTTAATAAGCCTCTTAATTTCTCTGAGTTTTAGTTTATTTACAGTATGGAGCTAATATTAAACCTAAGGAGCCTAGGTGGCGCAAGCAGTTTGGGATCAGCTGCTGATCTAAAGGCTGGTAATTAGAACCCACTTAGCAACTCCACAGAAGAAAAGTCCTGATGAACTGCTTCCATAAAGAAATCAGCCGAGAAAAATCTTATGTAGCAGTTCTACTCTGTAATACATGGGGTCGCCATGAGTCGAGTCAGGGGCCAACTTGGTGGCAGCTAACAACAATAAACGTAATGCCTATTGCAGAGATGCAAGAATGAAAATAAGTAAAAACTTTTATTCTTTATACTGACTGAATTTTTTTTAATGTTTAGCTTGTAGGAATCACTCAATATATTCAGTAACGATAAAAAAAGGAAGAAAGGAGGAAACAGAGAGCAGGGAGTGAGGGAGGGAGAGAGAGCGAGAGCAAGCGGGAGAACGAGAGAGAGAGAAACAGAGATTTTTCCATACCAGCAATTGGAGGAAAGATAATGTTATATAAAGTGAGCAAACTGCATTCAAAATAAAAGGATAGAAGAAATTAAAGGAGGTTGTGTCTGTGAGGGAAAGTAGAGATGGATAGATTTAAGAAGGGAGCTGTGAGGAGGCAGTCCTTCAAACAAACTAGGAGGCCTAGTTTTCTCTGTTCCTCTCCTTGCTGGCATCTTAAGGCCTCTGAAACCCCTCTCCCCCATGATGATGCCTCATTTTTTTTAGCAGGGTTAAAAAAGATACAATTCTGGGCCAACCATCCCCCCTCCTCAGGAAGTCAGGAGAGCATGACGCAGTAGGATGTTAGCAAGGTTAACATGATACAATTAGTCACTTAGCCTGGGGGTATCAAATACCTGGGAGAAGACATTTTCTTTGTCTCCTCAGCTATGGTGCTAGTGGAGTATGCATATTATTAAGTTTACAGCCCACCTAAGTGGACCTACCTGGGTAAGAGGAGACCAGCAGTAGGTAGGCTCCCATTGTGTCCTTCAGCCACAATGCCGGGTGGAGGGCAAGAGTGGAATAATTTATAACCAATGAGAGAGTTTCCTGAAGCCAGGGGAGATCGGCAAGTCCTATGAACATCCCATTTAAGTTTCCCACCCATGAAACAAAGTGTAGTGTGCGTGGAAAAGTTGTTGTCTCTGCCCGTATAGCTTTTGAGTTAGAGGTATTGCTCACCTGTTGTATACTGTCTGCTTCTTATTGTAAGTAATAAAAGCTATTTCCATGTGCTAACATGTGTTCAGACTCTCATCAGAAGGACATGATAGAAACGGAGCAATCCAATTAGTTATTAGTTCCCTTTTTCTAATGGCCTTATGACTACTTAGAACTTAGGATCAACCTGAGAGTACATTGCATATTTGCCATGTTTCATCTCAGATTAGGTGCAGTAAAGCAGGGTCTGTTGATGTTGTCACTCAGGAGTTTTGAAGGAAAATAATAGGCAATGAGTACATAGAAGTTCCAGTGTGGGAACGCTGAATGCCTGGATTCTTCAAACCTAGTTTCTTTATCAATTAACTGGACAGATTTATAACAAAGTGGACAATTGTAGGATGGAATAGGAGGCTCTGGCAACAGATGCGTATTGAGAAATAACAGGAGAAGAGAAGTAGAAATGTGTTACCAATTAAGGGGGCCAAATCTCTGAATTGTTCCTGGCCATATCCCCAGCATTTAACACAATGTCTGACGTATAGCAGAAGTTCAATAAACATATGACGAATTTGAAAATGAATGAATGCTAGAGTGGAAAATTTATTTCATTTATTTGACTGAGCTTAATGATAACCTGCTATTGAATTTTGAACTGGTTTCCTGAACTTGTTCAGGGTCCCATTATATAAGTAAATAAAAGCAGGTCTATCCACAAATAACTAATTCTACATTTTATTTGGGATACCTATAAGGAAAAGCATTCCAAAACTAAAGCTTCTAACATAACTAGGACTTCTGGCTGGGGTCTGGGCCAAATCCCTTCTTGTCCTAAGTGACTGCATCTTAGATTTCTAAATGCAGCTTCTGTCATATAATGCAGCCAATCACGTCTGTAAAAGTTTACACTGTACCTCTGACCAAGATACCAGCAATACTAAAGAAAGATGTAGTTTTGCCCAACTTGCTCTGCTTATTTCAAATTTGTGGTTAGAAATGGCCAATGTTCAGAAGAGATTATCCAGCTTTGTACAGGTGTTAGACCTAGAGACTAAACATGTGACTCAAGGGTTGAGGCAAGTTTCCCCTAAAAAAATTGTTTTTCTGATCACTTTAAAATGTTCAGTATAGCTATATTTTAAATGTTCCAGAAACTTATGGTCAGCCAGACTCTGTCACCTAGAGCCACCCTTGCAAAGGAGGCCAACTCCTGCAAATGTGTCAACCAAAACTCTACCACTTGCAATTTTGTAAATGTTAACCAATCAAAAATGTTTTAGATGGTGCCCAGCTACCAGCACTGACTGCTGTGACAGGGATCACAATAGAGGGTCCCAGACAGAGCTTGAGATAAATATAGAACAAAATTCAAACCCACAATAAAAGACCAGACTTACCGGTCTGACAGAGACTGGAGAAACACCAAGAGTATGGCCCCGAGACACATTTTTAACTCACTACTGAAGTCACTCCTGAGGTTCTTCCTTCAGCCAAAGATTAGACAGTCCTGCAAAAGAAAATGAGACTGAATGGGCGCACCAATCCACGTGCAAGGATGAGAAGGCAGGAGGGGACTGATAATGGAGAACCCAAGGTCCAGAAGGGGAGAGTTTTGACATGTTGTGGGGTTGGAAACAAATGTCACAAAATAATATGTGTATTAGTTGTTTAATGAGAAACGAATTTTCTCTGTAAACCTTCATGTAAAGCACAATTAAATAAAAAAGGAAATAAATAAATAAAAGGTTGGTGGTTCAAGTCCGCTCAGAGGCAATTCAAAAAAAAAAAAAAAGTTTTAGCTGTATCCTTCTGCTTGCAGTTTTTTCCTTCATAAATTCCTGTATCATTGTAGCCCCCCGAAGCACTTTGTTCAGATTATTCTGACACTGTGTTTTCAATTTTTCAAAATGCTTTATTGCCATATAATACTCTTATTTTTAATTGTAATTTCTTCACTATGACAGCTGTATCTCTTTAAATATCCCCTAACTACTACATCTTTCAAGAGTTTGTGGGTGTATTTTTCACCAGAGAATATACCTATAGTGATAACAAATCTTAACAAGAAGAAACTGTCCAATTTCATGTCAGGTAAATTAATACTTGAAAAATCATTATACAAAAATTTTAAGATATTGAAAGTAACCATACAAATAGACTACCCAAAAAGGAAGCTAATCCTATAGTCTTATGTAGTAAATAATAGAAAATGTTAGTTATCCATTTTAATTTTTTTTTATGTAATACTGAACCTGAATTTGTGCAAATTGTTGAGAGCACACTAATCACAAAGGTATTGGTAGTGTTGGATCAGACTTGTAAGAGGATTTGTGAACTGAGACACATTTGAACCTATGAAAAAGACTCCAGTAATCATAGTAGGAATTGAGGTTATTGTTGTTAGTTGCTGCTGAGTAGATCCTGACTCAAGGAGATCCCATTTGTGCAGAGCAGAACTGCTCCATAGGGTTTTCAAGACTGTGACCTTCCAGAAGCAGATTGCCAGGCCTTACTTCCCAGGCACCTCTGGGTGTGTTTGAATCTCCAACCTTTTGGTTAGTAGTCCAGTGCTTAACCATTTGCACCACCCAGGAACTCTACACTAAAATCAGCAGAAAATAAGAATAGTATTGCAACTATATGGTGTGCTAGCATGATAAATTTGGGGCCATTATAGTAACATTAAAACACATGATACAGGCTTTCATGGCTTTGTGTAATCATTCTCAAGTTCCTTCTACATTTTCCATGATATTCACGTACACATGTTATTTAGTTCTATTAGTGTTTAATAGCCACAGGTAATCTGACACTAAGCTAGGTGTTTTGGGCACAGGACTAGGAATTCTGCAAACCATTTCACAGTGGCAATCTCAGCTACGTGATGTTTTACATGGGAATGGAGGATGTAAAAGCAAGCATTTGAGGTTTTCCTTTGCCTCTGGTCCCAGGGTGAATTACATAAAATCAGTTGGCGTTGTCTTCCTGCTCTAAGGACTACATCTGAAATTCTGAGCTTCTTAGCAACATGTCTTAGAAAAAAAAAAAAAAAAGACCTTCAGAAGGTTAGATGTCTTTGCTCTCTCTGTAATATATGACAGTTTTGTAAAGAAAAACTAGCATTCTTTTAGGAGCTAATTCCACCACTTCATAGTTTGTTCTCATATTACAATGTGTTTCAGGATGGTGAAGTGAAAAAATTATGCATCAACAGGAAGATTTGCTAATCCCCTCATAAGAAAATAATAATTATTAAGATAACACAAAGTATCATGTACAATTTTGTTACAAAAACAACTTTTGTAGGTTATTACCATCTAGAAGTATTCATTTCTTACTTTCTAATGAGAGGATTTGTTTAAGACATCATACATTCAACTGTTGTCACTATACATGATAAGAAATAATACACCACAAATTTAATGGGATCAGAATTACTTTGCAACTGTGGAATTTGTAGCTTTCTAATTTTGCTTTTAAAATTTAGTAAGACTTTTTTAGAAATTTGTAAAGTCTGGTAGCTATAATTTTAAATTAGCCATCAAGACTGGAGTAAATTGATTTAAGATTTTCCTTTTGTGACTTTGGTCCAGATATGTATGCTTTGTCGTGTTGTTTAATCAACTGCAGAGAAACCCAAGTGAAATGTGGGTGCTCAACCTAGTCTGCTATTACATTTCAGTCAAATATCATTATTAATTCTGAGCTCCTGAGAGCAAAATCTGTTTCTGAGGCTGTTTAATAACTTCCATTATGCATCCTGTATAACATTTATGATCATACACGGGAAATAAAAATTTTCATAGGTTGGCAACATTTATTGTAAATATCTGAGTGCCCATTAAAGCATGGTATAGTAAATAGCTTATGCTTATCATTGTATTTATTTTATTAATGAAATAACTCTGGTGGTGTAGTTCATTTTAGAATTATCTATCTCTTTTAGGAAGTTTGAGTTCAGTGTTATAGCAGAACTTTAAATGAAAAGACACAGAACTCTCAACCAGCATTTTAATACGTTTTCTTTTAGAATACAGATAACATTGGCAGAAAAAAAGTTAAATTTAAAGATTTAAATAGGCTTTCCATTCAGATTCTGCTTTATTGCCTACTTTCTACATCTGGGCAGGGCAATTGTGAAGGATGTTGCAAAATCCTTGGAGTCAGAGAGACTCTACGATTTCTTTGCCGGCTGAGTATGGAAAAGTAACTAAATCTCTCAGTGCCCATTTTTACACCTGAACCCTGGTGTCAATGAAGTAGGATTTTCCCTAAGCAAATCTTGGTCTCTCTCCACATATTTCCTCACTCTACTCCTAGAATAATAAAAGGTTATTTGAACAGTAAACTTGAGGAAGGTAATTTGCATGCTAAACTCAGTTCTACCCTTCTTTCTCTTGAGAGCATACTGACTGCAGGAAGCACCCCTGCTGCTTCTCCTTCACACCAGGCATGAGAAGGGATGGCCTGGCCAAGTATTCTCTGCCACTAGGTGGTTACCAGTTATCGGTGAGTCGATTTCTACTCATAGTGACCAATGTGTGTCAGAGTAGAATTGTGCTCCGTAAGATTTTCAGTAACTGACTTTTTGGAAGTATATCACCAGGCCTTTCGTCCAAGGCAAAATGCGAGGAACTCAAATCTCCAACCTTTTGCTTAGCAGTTGTCTTAGGCTGGGTTCTCTAGAGAAGCAAAACCAGTAAAGAGTATAAATATATCTATATAGAGAGAGATTTATATCAAGGAAACAGCTCATGCAATTGTAGAGGCTAGAACGTCCCAAGCCTGTGGATCAGCATAGAGGCCTCTCCCAATTCACACAGACACAGATGCTGGTGAGCCCAAGATCAGCAGGTTTGAGAGCAGGGCTCCCGCTGACAGGCTATGAAGGTTGACAAATTCCAAGATCAGTAGGCAAGACCTCAAGTTTTCTCCTGATTCATGTAGCTGCAGGGGCTGGCAAACCCAAGATCAGCAGGTCAGAGAGCAGGGCTCTGCTCACAGGCTCTGAAGATTGACGAATCCCAAATTTGGCAGATAAGCTGACAGCTAAAGTCCCAAGAACCAGAGGTGAGATGCAGGATCCAGAGTGAGCAAAAAGCCAGAACATCTGCTTATATTCAGATGCAGGCCACACCCCCAAGGAAACTCCCTTTCATCTGATTAGCTACTCACAGCATATTCAATCATGGGAGTGATCACATATAAACACTGAGAATCATGGCCCAGCCAAGTTGATACACAATCTTAACCATCACAGCAGTCAAGCATGTTAACCAGTTGTCTCATCCGGGGACCCCAACTAGGTGATTAATTCTCCATAATTTTCAGTTTTACCATTACCAAGTCCACTTGGCTAATAAACCTAAAGCTCCAACATGGCATCTATCAATACTAAAGCTCACGTATGGCCTCCATCTTTATTGTTTGCTTTATTTTTCCACTTATTCAGAACCCAGGTGTGGAAAAGGAATGCTATTAATTAGAGACCCTCTTGGAGACCTCAACACCCATTTTTTTGTTGGTTGAACACCTAGTACTCACCAGACATTATCATGAATGATTTCCAAGGACTTATTTGATCCTCCATCTACCCTAACAAATAAGCACACTTGTCCTCATTTTATGCAGAAAGGAGGCTTATCAAAGTTAACTAACATGTCCAAGATGATAAAGATAATAAGGGGAATAAACATATTTTTCCCGGGTTTGTCTGACTTCAAAATTCGCTCTCTCGCTTGTGCTGCACTGCATCTTATAATATATGGATGGTCCTGTGCAGTATTTAGTATAAAGGAGTGGTCAATAAATCTTAGCACTCTATGTTAGTTTCTATTGTTGCATAACAAATTACTGCAAATTTAGTGGCTTACAGAACCCATTTATTAGCTCACAGTTTTGTAGATCAGATATCTGGGTGGGCTCAGTTGAGTCCTAGGCTCAGAGTATTACAAGGCAAAAATCAAGGTGTCAGCTTGTTTGGACTCTTATCTGGAGGCTTTGGGAAGAATCTGCTCCCAAGCTCACATAGTTGTGGCATAATTCAGTTCTTTGCAGTGCGAGCACTGAAGTCCCCATTTCTTTGCTGGTTGTCAGTGGAGGTGTGTTCTCAGATTGTAGAGATTGCCTACATTCCTTCTCACATGACCTCCTCCATTTTCAAACCAATAACAGGGAGTTGAGTCCTTCTCATACTTCATCTGACTTCCTCTTCTGCTCCCAGCCAGAAAAAAAGCTCTCTGCTTTTAAAGACCTCCTGTCATTAGATTAGGCCCACCCAGATAATCCAGGCTAATCTTGCTGTTTTTTAAATTTGACTGGTTAGTAATCTTAATTATATTAGCGGAGTCCCTTTTGCCATGTACCTTAATGTATTCAAGGGTATGATAACTCATCATATTCAGAGTCCTGGAGATTAGGGTTGGAAATACTGGGGGCTGGGGGTGGGGAAAGTATTTTTAGAATTCTGCCTACCACAAACTACGTACTATGAGAAATGATCTATTAGGTGGTGCAGTGGTTAAGCTTTCAGCTGCTAACCAAAAGGTTGGCAGTTCAAATCCACTAGTTACTCCTTGGAAACCCTACAGATAAGTTCTACTCTGTCCTATAGGGTTGCTGTGAGTCAGAATTGACCTGATGGTAACGGGTTTGGTTTTTTTGGTACTGTAACAAATTACCAGAAATTTAGTGTCTTAACAGAGCACAAATATATTTTTTTACAGTTCTGTAGGTTAGAAGTCCAACGCGGATCTAACTGGGCTAACATAGAGTTGTTGGCTAGGTTGCATTCCCTCCTAGAGACTCTAGGGAATCCATCTCTCTGTCTTTTCCAGCTTCTAGAGGCTGCCCACGTTCCTTGGCTTGTACTCTCTTCCTCCATCTTCAAAATGAATGGCTTTGTGTCTCTCTGACCATTTTTCTTTAGTCATATCTTCCTTGCTCTCTAACCATAGCTGGGAAAGACCTCTGATTTTAAGGACCCGTGTGATTAGATTGGGCCCATTCTAATAATCCAGGATAATCTCTCCACCTCCAGGTCCTTAATTTAATCACATTGCAGAATCTATTATGTAATATAAGTTAATGTATTCACAGATACTGGCGATTAGGATGTGGACATCTTCCAGGGTGGGGTAGGTATTATTCTGCCTACCCAACATGATGTTGGTGAAGATAAATTTTAATACAGGATCTTGACTCATAAATGCAATTGATTTATGTTCAATTACCAAAGTTTTCCATTTGTTACCTACCCAAAAGTTTATATTTTAGAAATATTATTTTTAATAGTGTTAATGACTCTGAGTCAATTAGAATAATTAATTAGACCACCCATCCTTCAAGCATCATAGCTTATATGTTCATACTGTTCCACTAAAAATTGACTCTAAGCTTAGAATCTGATAGTTTCAAATTATTACCCTGAATGCAGTTTTAAGATCTATAGTAGTCAAGACCTGAAATTTGAATTGTTCAAGGTACCCCTCTTTCTTTCTTGACTGCCTTTTACACTATTCCTAATAATTCTTAAATTGTCCCTTTTTTTGTCTCAATAGTACATTCAAGAATCAAGAAGTGATCTAACAGAGAGTATGTTGGGGCCAAAGAAATTTTTTTTGACACAGAAACCTCACAGATTTCCTTACAAACTCTTACATAAAAATCATATCCAGTAAAAAGAGCTCACAACCAGAAAAAAAAAGTGAAATAAAACATGTGTTTGTCATTTTTTTCTTGCCTGTGGAAATTTGAGCATAGGCTGAAAGTTAAAGCCCATCTGGCCGTAACCATCCTTCAAGTTATACTTCCTGAGCGTTCACAGGGAACACTTTCTCCCCTGAATTCCTCCAAATGTCCTGCTATTTTGCCCGTTCAGTTTTTGTTCTCTACTGCCTCACTTTTTGCTACCCTTTACACTGATGTCTTCTTTCCTTTATCATAATATCCCAGCCAGTAATTTCCAGATCATTTATCTTTTTAGTGAGTATTCAATGATTTTTTGACTAATTAGTTGAAAGCCTGTGCATCTGACAAGCTACTGACAATTTATATGATTTAAACTATTAAAATTCTAAATTGCAATAATAGTAAATATCCTAAGGCCAAATTTTAAAGATTTAATGGACATCACTGAAAATTTTTAAATCAATTCTTTCCAACTTTGAGTACGCCAGGCATCTTTAGCCTATAGATGCTGTTAGTCTTTGCAAAGCGTTATTTCGTGGGAAAGCAGCTTAGCGGTATTTGTACATGCGTCTGGTATTAAATAAGGGAATGATAATCAGGCTTAAAAAATAATGATTTGTTTTGTTCATTAGCTGAATGAATGTGGAACTCATCAGTTCATAAATGTGTCATAATGCTGTTTTTAGTGTCAGCCAGCAGTAAGATCTAGATTAGCAGAGTCGTAGCAAGAGGCACAAAAGATTACAGAAAATTGCTGTTAAAAAATGACTTGACAGCATTTTAAGTTTGTGGTTCTTTAGCAAAACAAATGCCGAATCTCTGGACACAGTTACCATCTTCTTGAATTATATTCCATTTGTAGAAACATGATGTATTTTTGTTCTACATGGACAGGACAGAAGGTTTACCAGCTTGAACGGGTTTTTCCTTGAAAAACTGTCCAGCACCCCACTGATGCTAAATGTGTCATTAACCTTCTACCTGGGGTGTTTATTACCTTAACTTAGACAATATTCAAAAATGCCCTTATCAACATAATGAGGTCAAGCCAGCAATCAATGTCTGCTGTGCTGTAGCTCCTTTCTTGAAAGTACAACTGGTTGTTGAATAAAAATCTAATATCTAGGCTAAAAAGAGACAGCATTAGAAAGCGTCACTCTGCAAAGAGATCAGCACTTATCTTTCTCAAAAAAGGTCAAAAGCTGGTGACTGTATAGTTTATCATGCAATGATAATTTTTTTGAATAAAAATCCATATTCCTTTTAACAATTTCAGAAGTCATCAATCCTTCCACACCCCCAAAATAAAGTAAGTAACTTGGAAGGATGAATTTAATTTTGTGCTGTCCCCCTCCCTTTCTTTCTCTTCTTTTTTAACGTGTTAATTTTTCTTCAAAGTTTCTCTCGGGATTTTCAAGAGCTAACTGAAAGACAAGGGATATTTCCATATCATAACTTCATGGCAATTAACTGGACAAAATATCTTTTATTACTTTGGAAATTTCTTTGATTTTTAATTGGGAAGCAAAACATATGACCCTACAGATAATTTTGAAGGCAATGGTTTTCATTTGTACTTGCTCTATAACTTGATTGTGGTGTTGGCTACATGGTCATATACAAGTATGTATCTATACATCAATCTATGTCTCTGTATCTGTATCTATCTATCCATCCTTCTATCTATAGATTCCTGGGTGGCACAAACGGTTAGTACTCAACTACTAACCTAAAAGATTGACAGTTCAAACCCACCCAGCAGCACTGCAAAAGAAAGGCCTGGCACTTTGCTTCCATAAAGACTATGGCCAAGCAAACCCTGTGGAGCAGTTCTACTTGGTAATACATGGGGTAGCCGTGCGTCAGAATTGACTCAACAGCAATGGATTTGGTTTTGGTTTTATATATATATATATTTGTATGTATTTGTGTATTTGTCAAAAATTTTCAAACTGTACAAATAAGACTTGTCTTGAATATATACGTGTGTGTGTGTGTATGTATGTATATTACTTTAAAACTTCTCTTGCCCTGCAAAAATGTATGTAAGTCAATCATTAACAACTGATTTTTGATTTATGTGTGTGTTAGTCTCCATACCAGGCTTTATTCTAGGCACCAGGATACAGTAATAGACTAGGGAGTTACAGGCCTTGCCCTCAAGGAACTTACATCCTACTAGGATAAAAGAGAAAATAAACACATAGGAAATTAGCAAATTAGGTGGTATATAGTAATTAGTACTGTGAAAAAGTACCTGAAGAAGTGATATGTGGGTTAAGAAGTTAATGGAGAGTAGTAAAGAGGAGCATTCTAAATGGTAGGATGTGAGGTTCTTAGAGATGGTAGCATGTGTAGTATTTTCAAGGGAAAGAAAGTATACTAATATGATTGGGGAAAAGGAAGTGAGAGACTATGAGGTTGAAGACATAGGTACAGGCCAAATATGTAGCGTCCAGAATATATTCAGCGAATTATAACAGAGGTCTTGATTTAGTGAATTTTAAGTACTGTATTTTTGTTGTTGTTGTTGTTACTGTACTTCAGGTGAAGGTTTACAGAACAAATAGTTTCTCATGAAACAGTAGTACAAATATTGTTTTATGACAGTGGTTAACAACCCCATGATATGCCAACCTTCTCCCTTCTCGATCTTTTTTTTTTTTTTGGTGAAAATAAACATAGCCAAAGATACACCATTTTGAAAATTTCTACATACACAGTTCAGTGACATCGACTATGCTCTTCCAATTGTGCTCCTATTCTCACGTTAGATGAAGTTTAACAGAACAAAATAGTTTCCCATTGAACAGTTAGTACACATGTTGCCCTATGACAATGGTTAACAACCTCACAACACATCAACACTGTCCTTAATCAACCTTGGGTTCCCTATCACCAGCTTTCCTGCCCCCTTCTGCCTTCTAGCCCCTCTCCCTGGACTGCTGTGCTTCATTAGTCTCGTTTTGTTTTATGGGGCTGTCCAATCCCCAGCTGTACAGTGAACCTCGGAAGTGACTTCACCACTGAGCTAAAAGGGTGTCTGGGGGCCATACTCTCGGGGTTTCTCCAGTCTCCTTTAGGCCAGTAAATCTGGTCTTTTTTGTGTGTTTTAGAATTTTGTTCTACATCCTTCTCCAGCTCTGTCCAGAACCCTCTGTTGTGACCCCAGTCAGAGCAGTCAGTGGTGGTAGCCGGGCACCATCTAGCTATGCTGGACTCAAGTCTGGTGGAGGCCTTGGCAGCTGTGGTCCCTTAGTCATTCGGACTAATCTTTTCCTTGTATCCTGTTCTCTTCATTCTCCCTTGCTCCCAAAGGGATGAGACCAGTGGAGTATCTTAGATGGCTGCTCACAGGCTTTTAAGACCCGAGACGCTATTCACCAAGGTAGAATGTAGAACATTGTCTTTATAAACTGTGTTATGCCAACTGAGCTAGATGTTCCCCGAGACGATGGTCCCCATATCCCTCCGCCCAGCAATTCAGTCCCTCAGGGAGTTTGGATATGTCTAAGGAGCTTCCATGATCTTTCCTTGCACAAGTTGTGCTGGTTTCCCTAAGTATTGTGTACTGTCTCACCCTTCACCCAAGATACCACTTATCTATTGCCTATTTAGTATTCCCCCCACCCCCACCCCTCCCATCCTTGGTAACCAACAAAGATTGTTACTTTTTGTATGTGAACTGTTTCATGGGTTTTTACAATAGAGGTCTCATATAATATTTGTCCTTTTGTGATTGACTTTTTTACCTCAGAATAATGTCCTCTAGTTTCATCCATGTTATGAGATGCTTCAAAGATTCGTCATTGTAATTTCTCATTGCATAGTACTCCATTGTGTGTATGTACCATAGTTTGTTTATCCATTCATCTGTTGATGGGCATCTAGGTTGCTTCCAACTTTTTGCTATTGTGAACAATGCTGCCATGAACACAGTTGTGCGTATGTCTATTTCAGTGACGACTCTTATTTCTCTAGGATATATTCCTAGGAATGGAATGCTGGATTGTATGGTGTGTCTATTTCTAGCTTTCTAAGGAAGTGTCATATCATTTTCCACAACGGTTGTATCATTTTGCAATCCCACCAGCAGTGCATAAGAGTTCCAATCTCCCCGCAGCCCCTACAACATTTGTTATTTACACTGTTTTTGTTTGTCCAGTAACGCTGGGGTGAGATGGTATCTCATTGTGGTCTTAACTTGCATTTCTCTAATGGCTAGTGATTGCGAGCATTTCCTCATGTGTCTGTTGGCCGCTTGAATGTCTTCTTTGGTTTAGTGTCTGTTCATTTCCTTTGCCTATTTTCTTTAAAAGGATTATTAGTCTTTTTGTTGCAGAGGTGTTGGATTATCTTGTAGATTGTGGCGATTAGAACTTTGTCTGACTTGTACCGCCCAAAAATTTTTTCCCAATCTGTAGGTTCTCTTTTTACTATTTCGGTGAAGCCTTTTGAAGAGCATAAGTGTTTGATTTTTAGAAGATCCCAGTTATCTAGCTTATCTATTGGGTTTTGTGTGTTGAAGGTTATGGTTTGTATCCTGTTAATGCCGTGTATTAGGGCTTCTAGCATTGGTCCTATTTTTTCTTCTATGAACTTTATACTTTTAGGCTATATATTCAGGTCTTTGATCCATTTTGAATTAGTTTTTGTATATGGCGTGAGGTATGAGTCCTGTTTCATTTTTTTGCAGATGGACATCCAGTTTTGCCAGCATCATTGGTTAGAAAGACTGTCTTTTCCCCATTTGATAGACTTTGGGCCCTTGTTCAAAGATCAGGTGACCGTAGGTGGATGGATTTACATCTGGGTTCTCAATTCTGTTCCACTGGTCAGTGTATCTGTTGTTGTACCAGTACCAGGCTGTTTTTTGACTACTGTAGTTGTATAGTAGGTTCAGAGGACTGGTAGTGTGAGTCCTCCAACTTTATTCTTATTTTTCAATAGTGCTTTACTTATTCAGGACTTCTTCCCTTTCCATATAAAGTTAATGATTAGTTTTTCCATCTGTTTGAAGAATGTTGTTAGTATTTGGATCGGGATTGCATTGTAGTTGTAAATTGCTTTGGGTAGAATTGTCATTTTCACAATGTTGAGTCTACCTATCCATGAGTATGCTATGTTTTTCCATTTATGTAGATCCTTTTGGGTTTCTTACAGTAGTGTTTTGTAGTTTTCTTTGTATAGGTCTTTTACATCCCTGGTTAGATTTATTCCTAAGGAATTTGTTTTGGGGGGGCTATTATAAATGGTATTGTTTTCCTGATTTCCTTTTCATCATTCTCCTTATTGGTGAATAGGAATCCAACTGGTTTTTGTATGTTTAGCTTGTATCTTGCTACTCTGCTGAATCTTTCTGTTAGTTCCAGTAGATTTCTCATAGAGTCTTTAGGGTTTTCTATGTATAGTATCATACCATCCGCAAACAGGGACAGTTTAACTTCTTCATTACCAGTTTGGATGCCCTTTATTTCTTTTTCTTGCCTTATTGCTCTAGCTAGAACTTCCAGCACAATGTTAAATAGGAGTAGTGATAACGGGCATCCTTTCTTGTTCCTGTTCTCAAGGGGAATGTTTTCAGCCTCTCTCCGTTAAGAATGATGTTGGCCGTTGGTTTTGCATAGATGCCCTTTATTACACTAAGAAATTCTCTTCTATATCTATTTTATTAGAGTTTTTATCAGGAATGGGTGTTGGACTTTGTCGAGTGCCTTTTCTGCATCAATTGAGATGATCTTCTGATTCTTGTCTTTCCTTTTATTTATGTGGTGGATTACGTTGATTGATTTTCTAATGTTGAACTATCCTTGCATACCTGGTATGAATCCTACTTGGTCATGGTGCATTATTTTCTTGATATGATGCTGAATTCTAATGGCTAGAATTTTGTTGAAAATTTTTGCATCTATATTTATGAGAGATATTGGTCTGTAATTTTCTTTTTTGTGAAGTCTTTGCCTGGTTTTGGTAGCAGCGTTATGCTGTCTTCATAGAATGAATTTGGAAGTGTTGCTTACTATTCTACACTCTGAAATAGCTTGATTAGTACTGGTACAAGCTCTTCTTTGAATGTTTTGTAGAACTCTCCAGTGAAACCCTCTGGGCTAAGGCTTTTTTTTGTTGGGAATTTTTTTATTACCTTTTCAATCTCTTCTCTTGTTATGGGTCTTTTCAAATTTTCAATGTCACTTTGTTGTAGTTTGGGTAGGTATTGTGTTTCTAGAAATTTATCCATTTCCTCTAGGTTTTCAAATTTGTTGGAGTATAGTTTTTATAGTTTTCAGTTATGATCCTTTTTATTTCAGTTGGGTCTGTTGTAATGTCACCCATTTCATTTCTTATTTGGGTTATTTGCACCCTCTCCTGTTTTTCTTTTGTCAGTCTGGCCAGTGGTTTCTCAATTTGGTTGATTCTTTCAAAGAACCAACTTTTGGTTTTGATGATTTTTTTCTATTGTTTTTATGTTCTCTATTTCATTTATTTCTGCTCTGATCTTTATTATTTCCTTTCTTCCGGTGGCTGTGGGCTTTTTTTTGATGTGTAAGCAGGGTATAATTCAGTTTCCATGTAATTGGTTTTTTTTCCTTGCTCTTTCTGTTGTTAATTTCTACCTTGATGGCATTGTGGTCAGAGAAGATACTTTGAATTATCTCAGTGTTTTAGATCTTGTTGAGGATTGCTCTGTGGCCTAAGATGTGGTCTATTCTGGAGAATGTTCCATGTGCACTGGAAAAGAATGTGTACATTTCAGCTGTTGGGTAGAGTGTTCTATATACGTCTACGAGGTCATTTTGGCTGATGGTGCCCTTTAGGTCTTCTGTATCTTTGCTGAGTCTCTTTTAAGTTGTTCTGTCCTTTAGTGAGAGTGGTGTGTTGAAGTCTCCTACTATTATTGTGGAACTATCAATTTCTCTTTTCAGTTTTGTTAGAGTTTGTTTTATGTATTTTGGAGCCCTGTCATTGGGTGCACAGATGTTTATTATGGTTATGTCTTCATGATGGATCATCCCCTTAATCTTTATATAGTCTCCTTCTTTGTCTTTTTGGGTGAATTTTGTTTTAAAGTCTATTTTATCTGAGATTAGTATTGTCACGCCCGCTCTTTTTTGGTAGTTGTTAGCTTGATATATTTTTTTCAAACCTTTGACTTTTAATAAATTCACATCTTTGTTTCTAAGATGTGTCCGCTGTAGACAGCATATTGATGGATCCTATTTTCTTATCCATTCTGTCACTCTCCATGTATTTATGGGTGCATTGACTCCATTTACATTCAGGATAATTATTGATAGATGTGAGTTTGTTGCTGTCATTTTGTAGTGCTTTATTTGTGGTGCTGACTTTTTCTTTGTTCTTCTTATTATCCTGTGCTGAGGTACTTTTGTTTGTGGATTTTTTTTTTACTTCTTTTGTTTTTGTAGTTTTTGTTTTTGCTGAGACTTTATGTTTTTCCTCATTATTTTTATGAGTATGTTCGTCAACTTTCTTTGTTATTACTGTTAAATTTACCCTTATTTTTCTAAGTTTGAAGCAGTTTATTATTATTTGGTATCGCCTTGCCTTCCTCTCCCTTAGAAGGTTCTACACCTACCCTGTTTATTCCCTCTTTTATTGTTCTGATGTTGTCATTTACAATTAACTGCTCTGATTCTCTGTTGTATTTCTATTGTTTTTGGATAGTCCTTGAGAGTTCATTTTCTAGATTGGTATCTGGCTGATATGATCCTGCGTCATAAATTCATCCTGTGAGCTGAGGTTGTTTGTTGTCAGATCAAAGAACTCTCTTTAATCATTCTTGTAAGTTTGGTTTGGTTTTTACATATTCCTTTAATTTCTGTTTATCTGGAAACGTCCTAATTTCACCATCATATTTGAATGAGATTTTTCAGGATGTATTATTCTTGGCTGGTAATCTTTTTTTTTTTTTTTTTTTTTAATATATATTTTATTGTACTTCAGGTGAAAGCTTACAGAGCAAATAGTTTCTCATGAAATAGTTGTACACATGTTTTTCTATGACATTGGTTAACAACCCCACAACGTATTAAGCCTCTAAATTCTCAAACTTTTTTTTTTTTTTGATGAAAATTACAGATGGCCAAAGATACACCGTTTCAAAAATTTCTACATTCACAGTTCAGTGACATTGACTACGCTCTTCCAACTGTGCTGTTATTCTCACTTAAGATGAAGGCTTACAGAACAAAATAGTTTTTCATTTAACAGTTACTACACATGTTGCCCTATGACAATGGTTAACAATCTCACAGCACATCAAGAATATCCTTACTCCACCTTGTGTTCCCTATCACCAGGGGGCTTCCTTGACCCCTTCTGTCTTCTGGACCTTGTCAGTGGACTATTGTACCTCTTTAGTCTCATTTTTTTAATTTATTTTATTTTATTTAAACACCATTTCAAAACTTTTTACTTACACATTTAAGTGATATTGACTATGCTCTTCCAATTGTGCTGCCATTCTCGCCCAAGATGAAGGCTTACAGGACAAAACAGCCTCCCATTTAATAGTTACTACAAATGTTGCCCTATAGCAGTGGTCAACAATCTCACAATACATCGACAGTGTCCTTATTCAATTTGTGTTCCTTATCATCAGTTTCCTACTCTCCCTTTGCCTTCTGGCCCTTGTCACCGGACTCCTGTACCTCGTTAGTCCCATTTAGTTTTACTGGGCTGTCCATTCCCAGGCTTAACATCAAACCTCGAAGGTAACTTCACCTCTGAGCTGAAAGGGTGTCCGGGGGCCACACTCTTGAGGTTTCTCTAGTATTCTTTAGGCCAGTAAATCTGGTCTTCTTTTTTTTTTTTGGGGGGGGGGGGAGTTAAAATTATGCTCTACATTCTTCTCCAGCTCTGCCCAGAACGCTCTGTTGTGCTCCTGGTCAGAGGAGTCATTGGTGGTAGCCGGGCACCATCCAGCTGTACTGGGCTCAGTCCCGTGGAGGCCTTGGTAGCTGTGGACCATTAGTCCTTCGGACTAATCTTTTCTTTGTATCCTGTTCTCTTCGTTCTCCCTTGTTCCCAAAGGGATGAGATCAGTGGAGTATCTTAGATGGCCGCTCATAGGCTTTTAAGACCCCAGACACTACTCACCAAGGTAGAATGTAGAGCATTATCTTTATAAGTAGTGTCATGCCAATTGAGCTAGATGTTCCCCGAGATCATGGTCCCCAGAGCCCTCCGTCCAACAACTCAGTCCCTCGGGGGGTTTGGATGTGTCTATAGGGCCTCCATGACCTTTCCTTGTGCAGGTTGTGTTAGTTTCCCCTGTACTATGTACTATCTCACCTCTCACCCAAGTTACCACTTACCTATTACCTATTTAGTATTTCCCCCCCCCCCTTCCATCCCTGGTAACCAACAAGGATTGTTACATTTTGCATGTGAATTTTTTCATGGGTTTTTACAATAGAGGTCTCATACAATATTTGTCCTTTTGTGATTGACTTATTTCACTCAGCATGATGTCCTCCAGTTTCATCCATGTTATGAGATGGTTCACAGATTCATTGTTGTTCTTTCTCGTTGCATAGTACTCTATTCTGTGTATGTACCATAGTTTGTGTATCCATTCATCTGTTGATGGACATCGAGGTTGTTTCCATCGTTTTGCTATTGTGAATAATGCTGCCATGAACATAGGTGTGCATATGTCTATTCGAGTGATGACTCTTATTTCTCTAGGATATATTCCTAGGAGTGGGATTGCTGGATCGAATGGTACGTCTATTTCTAGCTTTCTGAGGAAACGCCATATCATTTTCCAAAATGGTTGTATCATTTTGCATTCCCACCAGCAGTGTATAAGAGTTCCCGTCTCCCCGCAGCCCCTCCAACATTTGTTATTTCCAGTGTTTTTGATTCGTGCCAGTAATGCCGGGGTGAGATGGTATCTCATTGTGGTTTTAATTTGCATTTCTCTAATGGCTAGTGATCGCGAGCATTTCCTCATGTGTCTGTTGGCCATTTGAATGTCTTCCTTGGTGAAGTGTCTGTTCATTTCCTTTGCCCATTTTTTGATAGGATTGGTTGTCTTTTTGTTGTAGAGGTGTTGGATTTTCTTGTAGATTATGGAGATTAGACCTTTGTCTGACTTGTACTGTCCAAAAATTTTTTCCCAGTCTGTAGATTCTCTTTTAACTCTTTTGGTGAAATCTTTTGAAGAGCATAGATGTTTGATTTTTAGAATATCCCAATTATCTAGTTTATCTGTTGGGTTTTTTGTGTTGATGTTTATGGTTTGTATCCTGTTAATGCCATGTATTAAGGCCTGAAGTGTTGGTCCTATTTTTTCTTCTATGAATTTTATAGTTTGAGGCTTTATATTCAGGTCTTTGATCCATTTTGAAGTAGTTTTTGTATATGGTGTGAGGTATGGGTCCTGTTTCATTTTTCTACAAATGGATATCCGGTTTTGCCAGCACCATTTGTTAAAAAGACTGTCTTTTCCCCATTTGATGTATTTTGGGCCCTTGTCAAAAATCAGGTGACCGTAGGTGGATGGATTTAGATATGGGTTCTCAATTCTGTTCCATTGGTCAATGTCTCTGTTGTTGTACCAGTACCAGGCTGTTTTGAGTACTGTAGCTGTATAGTAGGTTCTCAAGTCAGGTAGTGTGAGTCCTCCAACTTTATTCTTCTTCTTCAGTAGTGCTTTACTTATTCAGGGTTTCTTCCCTTTCCATATAAAGTTAATAATTAGTTTTTCCATCTCTTTGAAGAATGTTGTTGGTATTTGTATCGGGATTGCATTGTATTTGTAGATTGCTTTAGGTAGAATTGCCATTTTCACAATGTTGAGTCTGCCTATCCATGAGCATGGTATGTTTTTCCATTTATGTAGATCTCTTTGGATTTCATGCAGCAGTGTTTTGTAGTTTTCTTTGTATAGTTCTTTTATATTCCTGGTCAGATTTATTCCTAAGTATTTTATCTTTTTAGGGGCTATTGAAAATGGTATTGATTTCCTGATCTCCTTTTCATCGTTCTCTTTACTGGTGTATAGGAATCCAACTGATTTTTGAATGTTTATCTTGTATCCTGCTACTCTGCTGAATCTTTCTATTAGTTCCAGTAAATTTCTCGTGGAGTCTTTAGGGTTTTCTATGTATAGTATCATATCATCTGCAAACAGGGAGAGTTTAACTTCTTCATTACCAATTTCGATGCCCTTTATTTCTTTCTCTTGCCTTACTGCTCTAGCTAGAACTTCCAGCACAATGTTAAATAGGAGTGGTGATAAAGGGCATCCTTGTCTTGTTCCTGTTTTCAAGGGGAATGTTTTCATTGGCTGGTAATCTTTTTCTTTCAAGGTTTTATATATGCCATCCCATTGCCTTCTTGCTTGCATGGTTTTTGGCAAATAATCTGAGCTTTGTCTTATTGTTTCTCCTCTGTATGTGACTTCTTGTTTTTCACAAGCTTCTCTCAGGATTCTTTGTTTGTCTTTGGTTTTGATGAGTGTGATTATGATATACCTTGGTGATTTTCTTTGGGGGTCTACCCTATATGGGGTTCGTTGAGCTTCTTGGATGGCCAGCTTTTCATCTTTCATGATATTGGAGAAGTTTTCTGTCAGCAGTTCTTCAATGATCTTCTCTGTGTTTTCTGTTTTCTCCCTCTGTTCTGAAACTCCAATTACTTGCAAATTTTTGCTTTTGATTGTATCCCACATAACTCTCAGGGTCTCTTCATTTTTCTTTGTTCTTTTTTCTGAGATTTCCTCAAACAGAGTTGTATCCAAGTGTTTGTCTTCAATTCCACTGATCCTGTCTTCCACTGTTTCAAATCTGCTCCTCAGCCCTTCTATGACACCATCCTTTTCTGAAATCTTGTTGTTTATCTTTTGGATTTCTGATTGTTGTTTTTGTATACTTTCTAGTTGTGAATTTATTTTGGCATTTTGTTCCTGCATTATTTTCCTGAGTCTTCCAGTTTTTTGTCTCTATTTTCCATGTATTTGTCTCCCTTTTCCATGAATTTATCTAATTTTTCCTCATTTTTGTCTGCTTTTTGCTTCAACTCTTGGATAATTCTGAGTATTAGAGATTTGAATTCCCTATCAGGTGGTTCTAGTGCCTTTTCTTCCACTGGAAAGTCATCTGGTGTTTTATTTTGGATGCCTACTGGAACCATCCTGTCCTGTTTTTGTAAATGTTTTGATATTGTCTGCTGTCTTCAGGCATTCAGTAGTTATTTTTCTTGTTTATTGATTGTAGATTTGTTTGTTTTGTCCTTTTTTTTTGTTTGTTTGTTTTATTTGGCTACGTCTGAACAGGCGGGCTATTTGTTCTTTGTTGTTTGCTCATCTGTGTGCATGATACTTTTAGCCTCCTTCTCCAATTGGCAGGGTCAGTCACTCAGATATGGTACTGCAGCGCATGTCTAGCTGAAGAGGAGTTACTGGGAGGGATTGTTTGTGTTTTTTACTACAGCCACCAGGGCAGTTCGGTAATCAGTGCAGGGCAGTTTCCAGTAGTCCATGCCTGTTCTGTTTGGTGGTGTGATGTTAAGCACACTTTGCAGGTAGGCAGGGTGTAGGGGGGAGATTGTTATGTGTGAAGCTAAAATGGTTATGGGAGAGAGGAGAGAGAAACAGGAACCAAAAACATACAGATAAAAAAGAGTACTAGGGGAGCTTGCTGTTGGAGTAGAGAGACGAGAGACTACGAAATAGATAAAAACAAAAATGGGAAGAAGAAGAAAATGAAAAGATTGCATAAATAAAAATCAGAAAGGATAAGAACAGCAAAGATCCCAGGGATCCCACCGGTGTGGCTATGAGGCCTGGGGAAATTGTTCCCAGGTGTTGCAGTACAACCTGGCTAGAAGGCGTAGAAGTATTCAGCTCCAGGTATTCAGGGAACCAAAAGAGAAGGAAAGTATAGAGAGATGAGAAACTGAGTAATGAAGAAAGGGAAAAAGAGGGAAAAGAAAATAAAACAAACTAAAAAAAAAAAGAAGAATAAGGAAAGCCCCCAAAACAGAAAAAATAAAAATAAAAACCACGAATAAAGAAATGCCCTCAGGGATCGCTCTCATCTACACAAGCTAAGGAGGTAGGTTCCAAGCCACGCAGCACCACCCGGCCAGAACATGATCCAACTCTAGAAAATGAAAAGAAAACAGACAAACAATTCAAAACAAAAAAACAAACAAAAGCCCTGGGATCCCACCAGCATGGCAACCCAGACTGGGAAGCAGTTCCACACTCGAACGGAGTTCCGCAGCCTCTCAGGAAGAAGCAAAGATGATGCATGGAGCCAGGTATTCAACCGAAAGGAGGGGGAGTTGGCGAGAGGTATGGAAGAAATCAAAAGAAGCAGAAAAAAAGCAACACCAGCAGCCAACAAATGGCACTCAGAGAGCCAGCCAGTACAGGTTGGTGGAATCCAAGCAGCTGGTACTTCTCAGACAAGAGACTGTGGCCAAGGGAAGCAGAGGAGGCTGAGTGGGGTTGAAGAAGGGTGGGGGGTGGGAAAGTGTATTTCGCAAATTACCGGTTGTTTTGTCTCCCACTGGAAGCTCCGTGAAGCTGCTTTCTCATACCCCTTATTTGCTGGTCTCCGATAGGAGTCCAAGATGGTGGATCCATGCTGCATTAGCTGATAGGGGTCCTCTGCATGAATCTCTCCTTGCTCTCCGTTCTCTGTCAGTTTCCTCACTCCATTTGGTGCTTGGCTGAATTCTTTATCTCTTCATTTGATGTTTTAGGGTTTCAGGATTGCTGTTATCTCTGTTTGGCTTAGTTTTTCAGATCTTTGCTGTGGAGGGACAGCATGATGCTTCTGCCTAGAGCGCCATTTTGAAGTACGTTATTTTTAATCAAATAACAGCATGCATTCTGTTTGTTTGTGAACATCAACTTCCCCACACCATGTATTTTCATAAGTGCAGTATGCTAAGTTTTTTTACAGCAATGTGTAAAAAAATTAGCATAGTGCACTTAGGAAAGTAGTAGGGAAAAGGGGGAGGTGGGGGAAGGAGGGTGTGGTTAGCAAACAAATGTAGAATGTGTGCTTTGTTTTTTTCTTGGAAAATATTTTTTCTAATTGTATTTTAGATGAAGGTTTACAGAATAAAGTAGTTTCTCATTAAACAGTACACGTATTGTTTTATGACATTGGTTAACTACCCTGCAACATGTCAACAGTCTCCCTTCACAAACCTGGATTCCCTATTATCAGCTTTCCTGTCCCCTCCTGCCTTCTAGTCCTTGTCCCCGGGCTGCTGTGCCCCTTTACTCTCATTGTGTTTTATGGGCCTGTCTAATCATTGGCTGAAGGAAAAACCTTGGGAGTGACTTCATTACTGATCTAAAAGGATATCTCGGGCCACAGTGTCGGGTTTTCTCCAGTCTGTCAGGCCAGTAAGTCTGTTCTTTGTTTGTGAATTAGAATTTAGTTCTACATTTTTCTCCAGCCCTGTCCGTGATCCTCTGTTGTGATCCCTTTCAGAGCAAGACCCTCTCTTGTGATCCCTGTCAGAGCAGTCAGTGGTGGTAACTGGGAACCATCTAGTTGTACTGGACTCAGTCTGGTGGAGGCCCTGGTAGGTGTGGTCCATTAGTCCTTTGGACTAATCTCTTCCTTGTATCTTTAGTTTTCTTCATTCTTCCTTACTGCCAAAGGGGTGACACCAGGGGAGTATCTTAGATGGGTGCTCATGACTTTTAAGACCCTAGATACTATTCACTAAAGTAGAATGTAGAACACTTTATTTATAAACTATGTTATGCCAATCGAGTAGATGTTCCCTGAGACTATGATTCCCACAGCCCTCCGCCTAGCAATTCAGTCCCTCAGGGAGTTTGGATGTGTCTAAGGAGCTTCCATGACCTTGCCTTGTACAAGTTGTGCTGGCTTCCCCAGTACTGTGTGCTGTCTTACCCTTCACCAAAGTTACCACTTATCTATTGTCTATTTAGTGTTTCCACCCCACCCCTCCCTTCCCTCATAACCATCAAAGATTGTTTCTTTTTGTGTGTAAACATTTTCATTAGTTTTGACAGTAGTGGTCTCATACAATATTTGTCCTTTTGTGATTGACTTATTTCACTCAGCATAATGCCCTCCAGATTATGAGATGCTTCAGGAATCATCATTGTTTTTATCGTTGCATAATACTCTATTGTGTGTACATATGATAGTTTATTTATCCATTCTTCTGTTGATGGGCATCTAGGTTGTTTCCATCTTTCTGCTATTGTGAACAATGCTGCAAAGAACATGGGTGTGCATGTGTCTATTCTTGTGAGGACCCTTATTTCTCTAGGATATATTCCTAGGAGTGGGATTTCTGGTTCATGTAGTATTTGTGTTTCTAGATTTCTAAGAAAATAATTGTATCATTTTGCTTTCCCACCAGCAGTGCATAAGAGTTCCAATCTCCCCACAGCCTCTTCAACACTTGTTATTTCCTGTTTTTTTTTTGACTTGTTCTAGTAATGTCAGGATGAGATGGTCTCTCATTGTGGTTTTGATTGCATTTCTCCAATGGCTAGTGATCGTGAGCATTTCCTGTTGTCTGTTGGGCTCTTTAATGTCTTCTTTGGTTAAGTATCTGTTCATTTCCTTTGCTCATTTTTTAATTGGATTATTTGTCTTTTTGTTGTAGAGTTGTTGGATTTTCCTTTAGATTTTAGATATTAGACCTTTGTCTGATTTGTAATAACCAAATTTTTTTTCCCAGTCTGTAGGTTCTCTTTTTACCCTTTTGATGAAGTCTTTTGATGAGCATAAGTGTTTAATTTTTAGAAGATCCCAGTTATCTAGCTTATCTTCTGGAGTTTGTGTGTTATTGGTTATGGTTTGTAGCCTGTTAATGCCATGTATTAGGGCCTCTAGTGTTGATTCTATTTTTTCTTCTATGAACTTCATAGTTTTTGGCTTTATATTTAGGTATTTGATTGATTTTGAAGTAGTTTTTGTGTTTGATGTGAGGTATGGGTCCTTTTTTTTTGTTTTGTTTTTGCAGATGGATATCCAGTTTTGCCAGTACCATTTGTTAAAAAGACTGCCTTTTTCCCCATTTGACAGAATTTGGGCCCTTGTTGAAGATCAAGAAACCATAGGTGGATGGATTTACATCTGGGTTCTCAATTCTGTTCCATTGGTCAATGTATCTGTCTTTGTACCAGTACCAGTTTGTTTTGACTACAATCGGTGTATAGTAGGTTCTAAGTTCAGGTAGTGTGAGTCCTCCTACTTTATTCTTCTTCTTCAATAGTGCTTTACCTATCCAGGGCTTCTTCCCTTTCCATGTAAAATTAATGGTTATTTTTTCCATCTCTTTAAAGAATGTTGTTGGTATTTGGATCTGGATGGCATTGTATTTGTAAATTGCTTTGGGTAGAATTGTCGTTTTTACAATGTTGAGTCTACCTATCCATGAGCATGGTACGTTTTTCCATTTATATAGATCTCTTCTGGTTTCTTGCAGTAGTGTTTTGTAGTTTTCTTTGTATAGGTCTCTTACATCCCTGGTTAGATTTATTCCTAAATTTTTTTTTTTTAAGGGCTATTATAAATGGTATGGTTTTCCTGATTTCCTTTTGATCGTTCTCTTTATTGTTGTATAGGAATCCAATTGATTTTTGGTGTTTATCTTGTATCCTGTTACTCTGCTGAATCTTTGTGTTAGTTCCAATCGTTTTCTTATGGAGTCTTTTGGGTTTTCTGTGTATAGTATCATATCATCTACAAACAGGGACAGTTTAACTTCTTCATTACCAGTGTGAGTGCCTTTTATTTCATTTTCTTGCCTTATTTCTCTAGATAGGACTTCCAGCAGAATGTTAAACAGGAGTGGTGATAAAGGGTATCCTTGTCTTTTTCCTGTCAAGAGGAATGTTTTCAGCTAATTTCCACTAAGAATGATATTGGTCATTGGTTTTGCATAGATGCCCTTTATTATGTTGAAAAATTTCCCTTCTATACCTATTTTATTGAGAGTTTTTATCAGGAATGGGTGTTGGACTTTGTTGAATTTGTTTTCTGCATCCATTGAGATGATCATGAGATTCTTTTCTTTCCTTTTATTTATGTGGTGGATTATGTTGATTGATTTTCTAATGTCGAATCATCCTTGCATACCTGGTATGAATCCTATTTGGTCGAGGTATATTATTTTTTTTTATATAAGGATGAATTCTATTGGCTATAATTTTGTTGACAATTTTTGCATCTATATTCATGAGATATATTGGTCTGTAATTTTCTTTTTTTGTGCCATCTTTGCCTCCTTTTGGTATCAGGGTTATGCTGGCTTCATAGAATGAATTCAGAAATATCCCTTCCTTTTCTATGTTCTGAAATAGTTTGAGTAGTACTGGTGTAAGCTCTTCTCTGAATATTTGGTCGAATTCTCTGGTGAAGCCATCTGGGCAAGGGTTTTTTTGTTTGTCCTTGGGAGGTTTTATTCTTTTTTTTTTTTTTTAATTACCTTTTCAATCTCTTCTCTTGTTACAGGTATGTTCAGATTTTCAGCATCATTTTGTGTTAGTTTTAGGTAATGTGTTTCTAGAAATTTTTCCATTTCCTCTAGGTTTTCAAATTTGTTGGAGTACAGTTTTTCATTATGCTCTGTTATGATCCTTTTATTTCAGTTGAGTCTGTTGTAATGTCACCCATTTAAATTCTTATTTGGGTTATTTTCATCCCCTCCTGTTTTTCTTTTGTTTGTTTGCCCAGTGGTTTGTCAATTTTTTTGATCCTTTCGAAGAATCAACTTTTGGTTTTGTTGATTCTTTCTATTGTTTGCTATTCTCTATTTCATTTATTTCTGCTCTGATCTTTATTACTTCCTTTCTTCTGTTGGCTTTTTTTTTTTTTCTGTTCTCTTTCTATTTGTTTAAGCTGTGTAGCTAATGTTTTGATTTTGTCCCTTTCTTCTTTTTTGATGTGTGCATCTATTGCTGTAAATTGACCTCTGAGGACTGCCTTTGCTCTGTCCCAAAGGTTTTGGTATGATATGTTTTCATTCTCATTTGATTTTAGAAATTTTTTAATTCCATCTCTGATTTCTTCTATTTCCCATTGGTTTTTAAGCAGGATGTTGTTCAGTTTCCGTGTAACTGATTTTGTTTCCTTGCTCTTCCTGTTGTTAATTTCTGCTTTGATAGCATTGTGATCAGAGAAGATAGTTTATATCATCTCAGTGTTTTGGATTTTTTTGAGGTTTGCTCTGTGGCTTAAGATGTGGTCTATTCTGGACAACTTTCCATGTGCGTTGGAAAAGAATGTCTATTTTGCAGCTGTTGGGTGGATTGTTCTATATATGTCCATGAGGTCAAGTTGGCTGATTCTGCCCTTTAGCTCTTCTGTATTTTTGCTGAGTTTCTTTCTAGATGTTCTGTGCTTTACCAAGAGTGATGAGTTGAAGACTCCTACTATTATTTTGAAACTGTCAATTTCTCTTTTCAGGGCTGTTAAGTTTGTTCTCTGTATTTTGGAGACCTGTCATTGGGTGTGTAGATGTTTATTATGGTTGTTTCACGATGGATCCTTCCTTTGATCATTATATAGTGCCCTTTTTTGTTTTTTATGGTTGATTTTGTTTTAAAGTTTATTTTATCTGAGATTAGTATTCCCACTCTTGCTCTTTTTTTGGTAGCTATTTGCTTGATATATTTTTTCCATCCTTTGAGTTTTTAATAAATTTATGTCTTTGTTTCTAAGGTGTGTCTCTTGTAGAATGTGTGCATTTTTTTGCATAAAAATACAATTTTGTATTTATATCTACTGTTCTGGTATTTATAAATACAAGAAACTTGTACCCCAGGATTCCTTTAAATATCTATTATTATAATAGAAATTATTTTCCAGAAGAAATCTATGCTAATTGAAAACTTGTAACTTTCTGTTAGTTGCCTAAGACAGCATTCAAAACAGAGTAAAAAGTGGTACCATTGTTACTGTGGCTTTGTTGCCTTATTTCCAATTTTTTCTCTCTCCCAATTGAGGCTAATAGTGTCATTTTATAGAATAACCTCCTTTTTCCACCCCCAGGATTCATGGATTCAGGAAATACATATGGGCCCAGGATGCTTGTACCTTGTAAAACTACTTTATTGCATCAGACGTTCCATGATAATTAAAAATGGATGTATTCTAAAGAACAATAAAATGAATTTATCCCTAAAAGGAAATCGTAAAACATAACTTACAGGTGATTTATGTTTTCTATGTAATGGTTTGAGAGGATATATATTATATCAAAGTCAAACAACAATTTTTTCCTTGACAATAGCATTTTCATAAATATTTGCTCAATTTTTGACACACTTTAAAGAACAAAAATTAATGAGAAGAGTTCATTTTGTTATTACTTTTGCTCTGTTTGTTCATCCATGTGTCAAGATCTGTTGGTCTAATTTTCAAAAGGAGGTTTTAGAAACTGAGTATCTATCAGCCCAATATAGGAAAATGATAGTATCATATATTGTTCATTAAAAAAAGTCACAGGTGTTCAATCAGAAAAGTCAATACTATATTATCTTGCTAAAGGCATCTACATAGATGCAATATGACAATATTTGTTGAGAGAGTGAATGAATGAATATGGCAGAATAAAATGTTTGTATCTGGAAGGGCTTGTGCTTTGGGCATGTGTGTTTACCAGTGTGGGTAAGAATGGCTCTGCACATGAATGTACAGCAAATTGTTTTGTGGGATTATCCTTCTCAATGGTGATGATAAATAATTTTCAATGCAAATGCTCCACAAAGGAGGCTTATGCTGTTATATTTCCTGTTTAGATTTCACTATTTTAAGCTGCCAAAACTATTAGAGCCTCATAGGATCATGTTTGTGATAGGCCAATGCAAATTTGATGATCCATCCAAATACATAGAGATGTCACTTTAATGGTGCCATCATTATTGGAGCTGTCCTCTACACAGAAATTCTTAGCCACTAGTAGTAAATGACAGATGTGTTAATTAAAAGAGTGAGGCAAAGCCAAGGTTGATGTTCTAATAAACAGGTCATTAACTTTGGTAATGACCAATTTGAGAAAATGATTGTTATTACAAACTGTATTCCATGAGTTATAAGAGCAACAGTATAACTTTCAAGTACATCCAATGGTTAGATTATAATGGGAAGTATTCTAAAACAAAGAATATTCCTCATATGTCGCCTTGACTATTTATTATGTTTGTAAAATGTGGTGGTTTTATTTAAAGCAAACTTATTAAAATGGTTAATTGATTTAATTCAAAGAAATAATCAACCTTTTCTTTAAGCATTAAATAAGAAAAAAAAAAAAACCTCTTCAATAGTAATTTTAAGATTCTGCCTAATGTAACGTAGCTATTATATTAAAATAAACTCTAGAATTTACAAATTATATTCAAATAGAGGTGAAAAGACATGAATGAGATTAGAATCATATTATAGATATAGTGGAAAGAAACATGGCAGTAAATTTGTGCTGTCTGTGAACTAATACAGGAATTCCCTTTATAATATCTACAGTAAGTTGTTCTAAAAACTTATCTTCCTGTACATCAAACATCAGAGTTTTCTGTGTCATAACAGAATTCATTCCATGTGGAACAGCTCTTCTTGCTATAAAGTTTGTCCTGATATGGAACTAATTTCTATAAAAAAGATGGATGGTATTTATTTCAATACATCCATTTAAAAGTCTGAAAACATTTTTTTTCTAAGTTTTGTCTTTCTAATAAAGTACCCTGGGCATGTTCAACCATTTCTCATGTGACTTGGCTAACAGATCCCTCACTGTGGTAGCCATTTTTCTTGGCTAGATCAAGGGCCTTTCTGAAAACTGTTTTTCCTCATCTGCTTCCACTATACTAAAAAAAAAAAAAAAAAAACCAAACCCACTGCATTTGAGTTGATTCCGACTCACAGTGACCCTATAGAACAGAGTAGACCTGCCCCATAGCGTTTCCCAAACTGTAATCTGTATGAAAGCAGACTGCCACATCTTTCTTTTGTGGAGTGGCTGGTGGGTTTAAATCGCTGACTTTTCAGTTAGCAGCTGAGTGGTTTAACCACTGGGCCATCGGGGTTCATTTGCTTCCAATATAGAAACTAGAAAAGCTAAATCCACTTTTCCACTCAGTCTTGCTACTAGAAGTGATCATTCTCAGTCATACAGGGCAATGAGATGTATGCAAAAGCCTGGTAAGAACTTTTTGGAAATATATGCTTCCTTATAACAGGCTCAGAGATCCTGTTTCTCCCATTTTTTTCTTCCTTCAATATGAACAGAATCTCTGGGTTTGAAGGCGTTATCTCACAAGCTTAAGTGCCTGCATAAAGACAAGTACCAATATGCTAAGCATGGCATACTGGAAAACTAGAAAGATCTTAGGTTCTTGAACATATCATGGAGTGGATAAGTCTATGTAAACAAACTCAAAATTTGATATGTGAAAAAAAATTGATATTTACTTGAACCACTGTTCATTGAGTTTTATATAACTCACAAGCAAACATAACCTAGCAGGTCTTCAGAAAAGCTACCTATATTCCAGTTTATCAATGTCTCCTTAAAATGTAGTGCTAAACACTGAAGACAATATTCCAGATTTACCCTGATCCACGTAGGCTGCAGTGCAATTATTTAATACTTGATCCAAGCACTGTAACTTTTATTAACAAAGATTTGGAGTGGAAGAATTTTTACTTTTTATTTTTTTTTAATCACAGAACAAATGTTATTATCAACCATTACCCCCTTTTTTCACATGAACTAGTGGCAGCAGAGGTCCTCTGAGATTTTTTTTTCTCAATCTTCATAGAGAAAATATTAAGGATTCCTGTTATAATTTATTTTGTTAACTTTGGACTGTCATCTCAGTTTGTTTAAACTTTTTTATTTTAATTTTTAAGTTTTGTTTCTACTATTTCAGCTATTAGTCATTGAACATCCTGGCTTCATCTACAAACTTAATAAATAATCCTCCATTTTTTTAATCTGCATTTGTTGATAAAAATATTAATTTAAGTAGGATCGTTAACAGAGGCTGGAGACAAAAGATTAGAATTGGTATATATTATGGATCTGCCCTTACTCAGTTACGTGAAATCAACAAGGAAAATCAGTGTATTCCATCCCTTGATAAATGCAAAGACCAGCTACATCTGGTTTTCCTGTGAGGTCAATTTCATGGAGGGTAAAGAGATTGAGTAGCCCCCCCACACACATACACCTCTTGGTACTCTGTCTTGGCTTCACTCCAACCTTTATTCACTCCACGGGGGAAGGGTTATCCCCTGTCATAAGCCCCAGAGTATCCTCATCAAGCTATAGGTAGATTGTCCCTTCCATGTAGATACCATGCAAACATCTCCCTTCCCATCCCTTTTAATCTCTTAGTGCCTTTCCCAAATTGAAGCAAGAGTCTTAATATCTATTCTACTCTATACCACTGAATGGAATCACATGTTGGAGGTCTTTGTAGGCTCTCCCAAACATTCATATTCACAAGACCACCAAATTGAAGCAAGAGTCTTAATATCTATCCTACTCTATACCACTGGATGGAATCACATGCTGGAGGTCTTTGTAGGCTCTCCCAAACATTCATATTCACAAGACCACCATAACAACACTTGGCACCATTGTACACAAAAGAACAAAGGACAGAAACACAGTATACCAACCTTGCGGTAGCAGGCAGCTCTCCTCAAAGAGCATCCTCATGGCAGTCCAACTGCCTATTGAAGGTGTCATGAGACAAGATCCACATAAGGTGATGCAGAAGTCACCCTACCTTAAAAACTTGCCCCACAAGACCTTTCTAGAAAGAGGTATGTTTAAAATGTGAATAGTTGAGCCTTCTTGAAAAGTTATCTGGGACCATATAATTCAAGCTATTCTTTTTCACATAAGGCAAATAAGGCATATAGAGATTAAATGACTTCCCCAAGAACACATGTTTACTTAAAGGCAAGTTCTAGAGTGGACAAGGCAAGATGGTGAAGTGAGTAGATGCTTCCAGTTACTCCCCCAGCAAATAACCCACTGAAATATGACTAAAAACAAGCACAGACTGAGATCTCAGAACTCCAGATGGCAGCTGAGGTGTTGGAGAGTCGAGGTGAGTAGAAAAGTGAGGGAGAGGAGTGGGAATGACACAGAAGCTGGGAGAAAATAAGCAGCACTCACTCATAGCAGCTATTCTGGGATGGGGCTGGGAAGCCCCGTCTTAGTCATCTAGTCCTGTTACAACAGAAATACCACAAGTGGGTGGCTTCAACAAACGGAGGCTTATTCTCTTAGAGTCTATAGGCTAGAAGTCGGAACCCAGGGCATTATCTCCAGGCGAAGGCCCTCATTAACATCATAGAGGTAGGATTTACAATACATAGGAAAATCATATCAGATTACAAAATGTGGACAATCACACAACACTGGGAATCATGGCCTAGCCAAGTTGACATATATCTTGAGGGGGCACAGTTCAATCCATAACATTCCACCCTCTGGCCCCCCAAAATTCATGTTCTTGCCACATGTAAAACACGTTCACCCTATCATATCGTAGCAAAAGTCTTAAATCAGCTCCAAGTCCAAAATCCAAAAATTCTTTTTCATCTGTGAAATCTGAAATACAAGTTATCTGCTTACAAAGCACAATGGTGGAACAGGCACAAGCTAGACATTTCCATTAAAAATGGGAGAAATTGGAGGTAAAGAAGGGATAACACGCACTAAGCAAGTCAGCTGAATACATTAACCCTCAAAGCTTGAAAATAATCCTTTGTTCTCTGAGACCATTTAGACAACGGTCCTGCCCTCCAGACTCTAGGTATTGGCCACACTCTCCAGATTCTGAGTGGAGGCCCCTTGGTCTTGGGCTTCAGCTCTGTCTTCTATGTCCATGGAATGGTAATTTTTCTCTCTGCGCTTTGGATGGCCCCATTCTCCTAGTCCACCTGAGTGGCGACTCCACCATTTGAGACTGAGACAGCTCTGCTTCCTGTGTTCTTTGTGTCTTCATGTTCTGCCTACTGGTTCCTTGGCCTTTTGGCCCCTCGGGCCTCACCACATCTGCCCTGCTGGGGCAAGTGTTCCAAAGTTCTTTATCTCCACTGATAAGTGCCTGGAGGCATCCAACTCAGCCAGTAAACTTCACTGCTCTCTTGCTCTGTGGGTCAGCTCCAGCTCCATCTAGTGCTGGTCTCCTTGTTCTGCTGCTGCTGATTGTTGCTGCCAGTTCTCTGCCGCTGCCATTTCTCTGATGCTGCTTCTCATCATCTGCGCTGTCAGCAGTGTAACAGCTCTCTTTATTTCCTTTTGAATCCTCTATCCATTCACAATTTCAAAATCACTTCCACAATTTAGGTAGCTGTTACAGCAGCACCCCACTCTCTTGGTGCCAAATTCTGTCTTAGATATCTAGTGCTGCTATAACAGAAATACCATGACTGGATGGCTTTAACAAATAGAAGTTTGTTCTCTCACAACTTTGGAGGCTGGAAGTCCAAATTCAGGATGCCAGCTCCAGGGGAAGTAACTCTGCCTCCTTTGGCTCTGGGGGAAGGTCCCTGTCATCAATCTTCTCCTGGTCTAGGAGCTTCTCTGTGTAAAAGCCCCAAGTGCAAAGGACCCACTCTGCTCCAGGCACTGCTTTCTTGGTGGTATGCGGTCCCCCCTTCTCTTTGCTTGCTTCTCTCTTTTATATCTCAAAAGAGATTGACTTAAGACAAAATCTAATCTTGTAGATTGAGTACTGCTTCATTAACATAGCTTTCTCTAATCCTGCCTCATTAACATCATAGAGGTAGGATTTACAACACAAAGAAAAATCACGTCAGGTGACAGAATGGTGGACAATAACACAATACTGGGAATCATGGCCTAGCCAAGTTGACAGATATTTTGGGGTGACACAATTCAATCCATGACACCCCCAAACAGAGAACACAGAAAGGAAGCTAATCTGAGGAAGCTACAGTCAATTTTTTAAGGCAGCACAAATTGGCTATGGAAATTCACAGGCAGTGCAATTGGGAGGGGGTGAAAGGAGACTGTGGCACTGTAAGAAAGTGCTGTTGAATCTCACTGAAGCCCGAGATGGCTGGGTACTAAGACCAGGAGGAATTACAAGGGCAGCAAGATGAATGGAATACTTCAGATTGACGGGTGACACAGAGGGAAAGAGCTAGCTCCATGCCCATGGTGGGACGCCATGGGAAAGCCTGTGCAGGGGCACCTGTGACGAAAAGACATAGCAAGCCCCACCTTTGCCACAGGAAAGTCAAGTCCCACCACTTATGTCAGTCTCTGTGACCAGCTAGCCCTCCGTCCCCCATGCATGTAAATTGAATTCCACAGATCAAGCATACAGAATTTCTGAATCAGTGCTGGGGAAAAAAAAAAAAAAAACTAAGGACAGGCATTCCCTGTAGTAGTTCTCAGGAGAAGTTACCAAGCCCATCGTTGCTGAGTCAATTCTGACTCATAGCAACTCTGTGGGGCAGAGTGGAGCCGCCCTGTGGGGCATCCATGGCTGTGAGTCTTTGTAGAGGTGGGCTGCCACCTCCTCCTCCTGCCAAGTGGCCAGTAGGTGCAGGCCCCAGCCTTTTGGTTGGCAGCCAGGTGCTTGGCCACTGTGTCATCAGGGTGCCAACTCAGAAAATTTGCCCATAAAAATCAGAATACAAAATTTAAAGTAAAAAAAAAAGATAATCAAATGGCCCAAGTTCAACAAAAAATAGTAAAACACACAAAATCACAAGAGAAGAAGGACCAATCAAAAGCAAAACATGAAAAAGGGGAAATTTCTTCTATGGAGGCCAGACTAATGCAAAGAATTGATAATTCTCAGAGTATGGTGGTAAATATGTTTAAAGAAAGCAAACACACACAGAAAACAAACTAGCAAAGATCAGGAAACAAAGGGAGGAATAAAATGAGAGACTCAACAAAGAAATGAAAGCAACAACAACAAAAAAAAAACTAAAGACTACTACTAGAAGTAAAGAATAAAACAACTGAATTAGAAAAAGCAAGAGAAACACCAAACAGTAGAGTCCAACAAACAGAAGACAGAATAACTGAATTAGAAGACAAAATAACTGAATTTATCAAGTCCCCAGAGTAACAAAAGAACAAACAAAAATGAACAAACCCAAAAGGAAATATGAGATTCAGTTAATAAATCCAACATTAGGATTTTTGGAATCCCAGAGCACCATGGCAACAATAAAGGTATAGAAACAGTTTTCCAAGAGATAATCAGAGAGAATTTCCCAGACCTGAGCAGAGAACCAAGCCTGCAAATACAGAAAGCTACATGAACCTCAATCAGAAGAAACACCAAAAGATCAACCCTGTGCCATTTACTAATAAAATTCTTGAAAACCAAACACAAGGAGAGAATTCTGAAAACAGCAAGAGAAAAAATGCAACATAAAAGACCAAGGGTATTTCATAAGAATCAGTGTGGATTTCTCCCCAGAAACTCTAGAGGCCAGAAGACAATGGAACAACATATATAAAATACTGAATGAAAACAATTACCAACCAAGAATTTTTACCCAGTAAAGCTGTCATTTAAAAACAAGGGGGGAAATCAAGACATTCCAAAACAAACAGAAGCTCTGGGAATTTTCCACTTAACAGAGCAGCTTTGCAAGTATTACTCAAGAGAGTACTCCAAATGGAAAGGCAAGAGCATTAAATAAATACTTGTAACTAAACAGGGGAAAAACTAATTGAATAAGTAGAAAATAAGAGACAGAGATCTCAAAAAAATGCAATAACATGGACAATCATAAGGACAAATTATACAATATTTTTGGGGAATAAACTAAAAAATCAAATCCTGCAAACAATACATCAAATTTCTAAGAAATAAGCACAAGGTAAACTTATTAAATATAGATCATATATTGATATTATGGAGAAACACCAACAGAAATGGGGGAGGGAGGAGCATATCAGGAATACATATATTATGCTAACTGTTGTTCACATGTTAAACAATGATGCAGTTTTAAGTTTTATAGTGTAATATATGTGGTAACCACTAAAAATCACCAAGAAAAAATATTTAGAAGAAAAGAAGGAAGAGAGCAAAAAGGCTCATCACAAGAAAGTTGTCCAATAAGAACAAATCAAAAAAAATCAGAATTAAAAAAACAGAAAATATGAAACACTAAAAAAACAAATAGCAAAATGAGTGAGGTAAACACTTCATTTTCAGTAACAGCTTTAAATGTAAATGGTCTAAAAGCCCCATGCAAAAGGCAAAGAGTGGCATCATGTATAGAAAAAAACATGATCGATTCTTTTGCTGTCTACAAGAAACACAACTTATAAAGACACAAACAGATTGAAAATAAAAGGTTGGAGACAAATATTCCATGCAACCAATAAACAAAAAAGAACAGGCGTGGCCATACTGATATCAGATAAAATAGACTTTACATCAAAATTTATTACAAGAGATAAAGAAATTACTAATAATAAAAGGGTTAATCCAGCAAGAGGACATAAAAAATATAAATATACATGCACCATCCCCTCAATCATTGCTATATTTGAGCCCCTTGTTGCAGCCACTATGTCAGTCCATCTTGCTGAGGCTCTTCCACTTGAACCTCCACTTTACCAAGTGTAAAAATGGCATGAGGAGTGGTGTCTGACCTCCTCTAACTTCCCAAAGGAGAAGGAGAATTAAGATCAACAGCTCAAGGCTGATTCCTATGAGGCTGGGGTCAGACATGCCTCTTTCTCCCTCATTTTTACTAATTCTGACACCAACCATTCCTCCCATGGCACTCTTTACTTCTCTTCTAGGTTCAAAAATTCATTGCAATGGCCACAAGGAACTCACAAACAACACTCATGATTATGGGGTTTATTAGGGAAGTAACAAGTTACCATTTAGACTCAGAAACACTCAAGGATACAGTTCTTCCATCAGGACAGCCTCTTTCCAGCTGTGCTTGCAAGCACGCCTCTCCCTGGCCCTCAATCTCTGCCCGGAGGCACTCAGCTTTCTTGTTCCGTGGGCCAGGAAACCCACTGCACTGTCTCTTCTGTGTATCTCCTGAGAATCTTTCATGCCTGTCTCTCCTTCCTTGGTGGTGGTGGCTCTTCTCTTTCCTGCCTCTGGGGTGGCTCGTTTCACACAAGTGGTATGACAAAACTCACAAATCCCCTTGGTGAGTCACAATTACCTATCACACAGCCCGTTCAATCACCTGGGTGGGAGTCACAAGAACGTGGCTAGAAAGGCCACACAAAAGTTATCAATCGCACTGCTCCAAGCATGATGTCCTTCTCCAGGGACGGGTTCCTCCTAATAACATGTCCAGAGTACATGAGCTGTCTTGCCATCCTTGCTTTTAAAGAGCATTCTGGCTGTTATTCTTCAAAGACATATCAGTTCCTTCTTCTGGCAGTCCGTGCTATATTCAATATTCTTTGCCAACACCGTAATTTAATGACATCAATGCTTCTTCAGTCTTCCTTATTCATAGTCCAGCTTTCCCATACATATAAGGCGAATGAAAACACCATGGCTTGGATCAGGCACATCTTAGTCCTCACAGTGACATCTTTGCTTTTTGACACTTTAAAGAGGTCTTTTGCAGAAGATTTGCCCATGCAATACATTGTTTAATTTCTTGACTGCTATTCCATTAGTGTTGATTATGGATCCAAATAAAATGAAATTCCTAACAACGTGAAACTTTTCTCCATTTATCATGATGTTGCTTATTAGTCCAGTTGTGAAGATGTTTGTTATCTTTATGTTGAGGTGTAATCCATACTGAAGGCTGTCTTTGCTCTTCATCAGTAATTTCTTCAAGTCCTCTTGTTTTCAGCAAGCAAGGTTGTGTCATCTGCATATCACAGTTATTAATGAGTCTTCCTGTAATTCTCATGCCATGTTCTTTTCCATTTAATTGGGATTCTTGGATTATTTGCTCAGCACACACATTGAATAAGTATGGTGAAACGATACAACCCTGATGCACAGCTTTCCTGACTTTAAACCATTCAGTATTCCCTTGCTATGTTCAAACAACTGCTTCTTGGTCTATATACAGGTTCCTCATGAGCACAATTAAGTCTTCTCGAATTTCCATTCTTTGCAATGTTATCCATAATTTGTTATGATCTACACAGTTAAATTCCTTTGTATAGTCAACAAAACGCAGGTAAACATCTTTCTGGTATTCTCTGCTTTCAACCAAGATCCATCTGACATCACCAATGATATCTCTTGTTCCACATCCTCTTCTGAATGCAGCAAAATTTTACTTACATGTGATATTAATAATAGTGTTTGATAATTTCAACATTCTGTTGGATCACCTGTCTTTTGAATGAGTACAAATATGGATCTCTTTCGGTCGGTTGACCTAGTAGTTGTCTTCCAAATTTTTTGGCATAGATGATTGAACAACTCCAGGGCTGCATTTATTTGTTGAAACATCTCAGTTGGTATTCCATCAGTTCCTGGAGCCTTGTTTTTCACCAATGCCTTCAGTGCAGCTTGGAATTCTGCCTTCAGGACCATGGGTTCTTCATCATATGTTACCTCCTGAAATGGTTGCTCATCGACCAAATCTTTTTGGTACCGTAACTCCCTGTATTCCTTCCATCTTTTTTTTGATGCTTCCTGTGTCTGTCAGTATGTCCTACATGTTGCTGTGATGCTGGAAGCTAAGCCACCAGTATTTCAAGTACCAGAGTGTCACCCATGGTGGACAGGTTTCAGCAGAGCTTCCAAACTAACACAGACTAAGAAGAAGGGCCTGAAGATCTACTTCTAAAGAAAATTGGCCAATGAAAACCTTATGAATAGCAGCAGAACATTGTCTGATATAATGCCAGAAGATGAGCCCCTCAGGTTAGAAGTCACTCAAAATATGACTGGGGAAGAGCTGCCTCCTCAAAATAGAGTCAACCTTAATGATGTAAATGGAGTAAACCCTTCAGGATCTTTGTCATTTTCCAGAATAAGACAGGGTAGAGTCAACCTTAACGATTTTGATGGAGTCAAGCTTTCAGGAACTTCATTTGCTGACGTGGCATGACTCAAAATGAGAAGAAAGAGCTGCAAACATACATTGATAATCAAAACGTGGAATGTATGAAGTATGAATCTAGGAAAATTGGAAGTCATCAAAAATGAAATGGAATGCATAAAGATCAATATCCCGGGCATTTGTGAGCTGAAGTGGACTAGTATTGGCCATTTTTAATTAGACAATCATATGGTCTACTATGCCAGGAATAACAAATTGAAGAGGAATGGTGTCACATTCATCATAAAAAAGAACATTTCAAGATCTATCCTGAAGTAGAATGCTGTCTGTGACAAGGTAATATCCATATGCTTACAAGGAAGACTCGTTAATATGACTATTATTCAAATTTATGCACCAACCACTAATACCAAAGATGAAAAAATTGAAGATTTTATGAACTTCTGCAGTCTGAAACTGATCAAACATGCAATCAAGATGCATAGATAATTACTGGTGATCAGAAAGTGAAATTTGGAAACAAAGTAGAAAGATTGGTAGATGGATAATATGGCCTTGGTGATATTAATGACATGGGAGATAGCATGATAGAATTTTGCAAGACCAATGACTTATTCATTGCAAATATTTTCTTCAACAACATAAACGTGCCTGCCTCACCTGATGGAATACACCTGATGTAGTGGAATCAAATAGATTACATCTGTGGAAAGAGATGACGGAGAAGCTCAATATTGTCAGTCAGAACAGGGCCGGGGGTCGACTGTAGAACAGACCATCAATTGCTCATATGCAAAGTCAAGTTGAAGCTGAAGACAATTAAAATAAGTCCCCACAGGAGCCAAAATATGACTTTCAGTATACCCCAACTGAATTTAAAGACCATCTCTAAAAGAGATTTGATGCATTGACCATTAATGACCAAAGATCCGACAAGTGTAGAATGACATCAAGGGCATCATGCATGAAGAAAGCAAAAGGTCATTAGAAGACAGGAAAGAAATAAAAAACCAAAATGGATGTCAGGAGAGACTCTGAGACTTGCTCTTGAAGGTAGAGTAACCAAAGCTAATGGAGGAATGATCATGAAAAATGAGCTGAACAGATTATTTCAAAGGGCAGTTGAAGAAGACCAAGTAAAGAAGTACTATAATGAAATGTGTGAAGATCTGAAGTTAGAAAACCAAAAGGGAAAAACACAGTAGCATTTCTCAAGCTGAAAGAACTGACAAAAAAAATTCAGGCCTTGAGTTGCAATATTGAAGAAGAACATTATGTAATAATAAAAGGATTAATCCAACAAGAAGACATAACAATTTTAAATATGTGTATGCACCTAACAGTACCAAAACACATGAAATGAGTAGTGACTAACATGAAAGGAGAAACAGACAACTCCACAGTAATAGTAGGGGACTTCACATCATCATTTTTAATTATAGACATAACATCTAAAAGAACATTAGTAAAAACACTGAGAACTTACATAAAACAATATGCCAATTGGACCTAATGGACATATATAGAACACTCAACCCAGCATCAGAATAATACACTTTCACCAGTGCACATGGATCATTTTCCAGATTAAACCATATTCTAGAACACAAAATAAGTCTCAAAAAAATTAAAATGATTGAAATCATACAAAGCATCTTCTCTAACCATAATGATATGCAGCTAGAAATCAACAACAAGAAAAATAAGGAAATAAAGAAATAAATACATGGAAACCAAATAATATATTACTAAAAAACTATTGGGTCATAGAAGAAATCAAAAGTGATATTAAAAAAAAATCCTAGAATCAAACGAAAATGAGAACATAACATAACAAAACCTTTGGGACAAAGCAAAATCAGTACTCAGAGGGAAATTCATAGCAATTAATTTCTACATTCAAAAAGATGAAAGATCCATAATCATTAACTTATACAGGCAACTTGAACAAATAGAAAAGGAAGAAGAAAAGAAGCCAAAAACTACCATAAAAGAAAATAATAAAGATCAGGACAGAAATAAATGAAATAGAAAAACAATAGAAAGAATCAACAAAAGTAGAAGTCAGTTCTTTGAAAGGATCAATAAATAGACAAACCACTGGCTAGATTGACGAAAAAAAAAAAAAAAAAACAGAAGAGGCAAATAAGCAAATTAAGAAATGAAGTTGGTGACATTGAAACCAATGCAACAGAGATAAAGAAGATAACTGATTACTATGAAAAATTGTACTCCAACAAATTTGAAAACCTAGATGAAATGGACAGATTTCTAGAACTTCCTTCTCAAACTAACACAAACAGCAGTAGAAAATTTAAACAGGCTCATTACAAAAGAAGAAATTGAAGATGTCATAAAAAAATCACCAACAACAAAAACAACCCAAGACCAGATGGCTATAAAGGAAAATTCTACCAGACATTCAGAGTTGACACCAATCCTTCTCAACCTCTTCAAAAACACAGAAGAGGAAGGAAAACTACTGAACTCTTTCTATGAAGCCAGCATAACTCTGATACCAAAACCAGGCAAAGACATCACAAAAAAAGAAAATTATAGATCAATATCCCTTATGAACATTTTCAATAAAAATTTTCAATAAAATTCTAGCCAACAACTTCAGCAATATATCCAAAAAAATCATTCACTTCCGAGCAACATGGCACTATAGTCAGAAGCACCACGCCATCCCTCCACAACAAAGATCTGAAAAACTAAGTGAAACAGAGTCACATGTCACTCCCAAAACCCTAAGCATCAAATGAAGAGATAAAGAACTCAGCCAAGCACTGAATAAAGGAGGAAACTGACCGAGAACAGGGTGTAAGGAGATATACTTTCAGAGATCCCCTATCAGCTACTGCAGCATGGATCTGCCATCTTGGACTCCTATTGGAGATTGGTGAACAGGGGTACAAGAAAGAAGCTTCACTGAGCTTCCAGCAGGAGACAGAACAATCTGTAACCAAAGATATATGCTTTCCCTCCCCCACACACACACTTCTTCACCCCCACTCAGCCTCCTCTGCTTCCTGCAGCCACAGTCCCTTGGCAGGAAAGCACCAGCTTCACCCCAGTGTCACTTCGATTACACCCACCCATACTGGCTGGCTCCCTGAGTGCCATTTGTTGGCTGCTGGTGTTGCCTTTTTCCACTTCATTAGATTTCTTCCTTACCTCTCACTACCTCCCCCTCCTTTCTCTCAAATACCCAGCCCTGTGGCCATCTTTGCTTCTTCCTGAGGGGCTGCGAGGCACCAATCAACTGTGGAACTGATTTCCAGCCCAGCTTTTTGTTTGTTTGTTCTGAATTGTTCTGGTTTGATTTGTTTGTTTGAATGTTTTCTTTTTCTTTTCTTGGCGTGAGAGCTCCTTCTGGCTGGGCAGTGCCACACAGCTTGGGAGATACTCCCTTACTCGGCACAGATACACAGTAACATCCCTGGGGGCATTTCTTTTTTCTTGTTTTTTTCTGTTAGTTTTTTTTTTTTTGGGGGGGGGTTCTTTCTTTTGTTTTGTTCTCTCTCTTTTTCCCTTTTAGTCTTTCTTCGTTTCCAGTTTCTCGATTTATTCATTTTTTTCTTTTACCCATTTTCTATCTTTTTATTTTTGTTTTTCTCCATTTCTCAGTCTCTCATCTCTCCACTCCAATAGCAAGCTCACTTAACACTCTTTTTTGTTTGTGTGTATGTTTTTGGCTCCTGTTCCTCTCTCCTCCTTCTCATCTTTCCCATACCCATCTTAGCTATACACATCACAATCTCCCTCCTCCTTCCTGCCTACCTGCACTGTGTGCTGAACATAAAACCCCCAAGCAGCACAGGCACAACTTACCAGAACCTGCCCTGCACTGACTCTGGGCTGTCCCTTTTGGCCCTAGTATATGCCACAAAAAACCCATCCCAGCAACTCCCCTTCAGCTGGACCTGCCCTGGGGTACCATACCTGAGTGACTGACCATGCTTATTGTAAAAAGAGGTAAAAAGTATTTTGCCCACAAATGAACAAACAACAAAAAGGCACAGCCCATCTGCTTAGACATAGCCAAATAAAACAAAAAAGCAGAACAAAACAAACAAATCTACAATCAATAAATGAGGAAAATAACTACTGAATGACCCAAAGACAGCAGACGATATCAAAACATATACAAGAACAGGACAGATAGTTCCAGTAGGCTTCCAAAATAAAACACCAGATGACTTTCCAGTAGAAGAAAAGGCACTAGAACTACCTAATAGGGAATTCATATCTCTGATATTCAGAATTATCCAAGAGTTGAAGTAAAAAGCAGACAAAAATGAGGAAAAAACAGAAAAAATCACAGAAAAGGCAGACAAATTCAAGGAAAATAGAGACCAAAAAAATGGAAGAATTCAAGAGAATAATACAGGCACAAAATACTAAAACAAATTCACAACTAGAAATCATACAATAACTACAATTAGAAATCCCAAAGATAAACAATAAGATTTCAGTAATGGACAGTGTCATAGAAAGGCTGAGGAACAGGTTTGAAATGGTGGAAGACAGGATCAGAGAAATTGAAGAAAAACACTTAGATATAACTCAGTTTGAGGAAAACTCAGAAAAAAGAATGAAGAAAAATGGAAGAGACCCTGAGAATTATGTGGGATACAATCAAAAGCAAAATCTGCATGTGACCAGAGTTCCAGAACAGGGGAAGAAAACAGAAAACACAGAGAGGATCATTGAAGAATTGCTGACAGAAAACTTCCCCAATATCACGAAAGATGAAAAGCTGACCATCCAAGAAGCTCAATGAATACCATATATGATAGACCCCAAAAGAAAATCACCAAGGTATATCATAATTACACTCACTAAAACCAAAGACAAACAAAGAATCCTGAGAGCAGCTCAAGAAAAACAAAAAGTCACATACAGAGGAGAAACAATAAGACCAAGTTCGGATTATTCAGCAGAAACCATGCAGGCAAGAAAGCAATGGGATGACATATACAAAACCTTGAAAGGAAAGAATTGCCAGCAAGAATAACATATCCTGCAAAACTCTCATTCAAATATGATGGTGAAATTAGGACATTTCCAGATAAACAGAAATTAAGGGAATATGTAAAAACCAAACCAAACTTACAAGACTTATTAAAGGGAGTCCTTTGATCTGAGAACAAACAACATCACACGACGGGCTGAATAGAGGACACAGGTTTATACTAGCCAGATATCGACCTAGGAAATAAACTCTTAAGGATTATGCAAAACGAAAAGAATTACAGCAGGGAACCAGGAGGTTAATCTGTAAATGACAACAGCATCAGAACAATAAAAGAGGGGATAAATGGTGTAGGTATAGAACCTTCTAATGGAGAGGAAGGCAAGGTGATACCAAGTGATAATAGACCAGTTCAAATCTAGGAAGATAAGTGTAAATTTCTACATAATCACAAAAAAAGTTAACAAACCTACTCATCAAAATAAAGAAGAAAAACATAAAGTCTCAGTAAAAACAAAACCTACAAAAACATAAGAAATTTTAAAAAATCCACAAACTAAAGTAATTCAGCACAGGAGAGCAAGAGGAACAAAGAAAACTTCAGCACCACAAAAAAAAAGCATTACAAAATGACAGGAACAAACTCACACCTATCAGTAATTGCACTGAATGTAAATGGCCTAAATGCACCCATAAAGAGACAAAGAATGACAGAATGGATAAAAAAAAAAAAACAGGATCCATCAATATGCTGTCTACAAGAGACATCTTAGAAACAAAGACGTAAATTTACTAAAAATCAAAGGAAAGAAAAAAATATATCAAGCAAATAGCAACCAAAACAGAGTGGGGGTGGCAATACTACTCTCAGATAAAATAAACTTTAAAACAAAATCCACCATAAAAGACAAAGAAGGACACTATATAATGATTAAGGGGATGATCCCTCATCAAGATATAACCATAATAATCATCTATGCACCCAATGACAGGGCTCCAAAATACAAAAAACAAAATCTAACAGTGCTGAAAAGATAAATTGACAGTCCCACAATAATAGTAGGAGACTTCAACATACCACTCTTGGTAAAGGACAGAACATCTAGAAAGAAACTCAACAAAGATACAGAAGACCTAAAGGGCAAAATCAGCCAGCTTGACCTCATAGCCATATATAGAACACTACACCCAACAGCTGCAAAGTACACATTCTTTTCCAAAGCACAAGGAACGTTCTCCAGAACAGACCACATCTGAAGCCACAGAGCAAACTGTAACAAGATCCATAACGTTGAGATAATACAAAGTATCTTCTCTGACTACAATGTCATCAAAGTAGAAATTAACAACAGAAAGAGCAAGAAAAAAAAAATCAATCATGTGAAAACTGAATAAAACCCTGCTTACACATCACTGGGTAACAAACTCCCTGAGGGACTGAATTGCTGGACAGAGGGCTATGGGGACCATGGACTCGGGGAACATCTAGCTCAACTGGCATAACACAGTTTATAAAGACTATGTTATACATTCTACCTCGGTAAGTAGTGTCTGGGGTCTTAAAAGCCTGTGAGCAGCCATCTAACATACTCCACTGGTCTCACCTCTTCAGGAGCAACAGAAAATGAAGGGAATAAGATACAAGGAAAAGATTAGTCCAAAGGACTAATGGACCACAGCTACCATAGCCTCCACCAGCCTGAGTCCAGTACTGCTGGATGGTGCCTGGATACCACCACTGACAGCTCTGACCTGGATCACAATAGACAGTACTGGACAGAGCTGGAAAAGGATGTAGAACAAAATTCTAACTCACAAAAAAAGACAATTTACTGGCCTGACAGACTGGAGAAACCCCGAGAGTATCGCTCCCAGACACCCTTTTAGCTCAGAGGTGAAGTCACTCCCAAGGCTCACCATCCAGCTGGAGACTGGACAGCCCCATAAAACAAAATGGGACTAAATGAGGCACAGCAGTCCAGGGACAAGGACTAGAAGGCAGAAGGGGACAAGAAAGCTGGTGATAGAGAACCCAAGGTTGAGAAGGGACAGTTTTGACATGTGGGATTGTTAACAATTGTCATAAGGCAATATGTGTACTAACTGTTTAAAGAGAAACTACGTGTTCTGTAAACCTTCATCTAAGGTACCAAAAAAAAAAAAAGTAATTATCTATGTGAGATCATATTGACAACAGCAACTCAAAAGGTTTGATGGTACTCCTAGGGAGCAGTGAGTTGAAGATAATGGTGACAGAATAACTTGGAAAATGATAGTGAGAATAGCAGTACAACTGGAAGAATATAATCGATGTCACTGAATTGTACATGTAGAAATTTCTGAAATGATGAATCTTTGGCTATGTATATTTTCACCCAAAAAAAATAAAACGTCCTCCAAGATTGAGAAGGGAGAGCGTTGCCACGTTGTGGGGTTGTTAACAAATGTCATAAAACAATATGTGTACTGACTGTTCAATAAGAAACTATTTGTTCTGTAAACCTTCACCTAAAGTACAATAAAAAAAATTTAAAAAAAAAAAAATCCCCAAAATCATATACCATGATCAAGTGGGATTCATACCAATATTACAAGGGTGGTTCAACATTAGAAAATCAACCAATGTAATCCACCACACAAATAAAACAAAGGAAATGAACCATATGATCATATCAATTGATGCAAAAAAACAATAGATAAAATTCAACACCCTTTCCTGACAAAAACTCTCAGCAAAATAGAAATAGAAGAGAGATTTCTCAACATAATTAAGGACATATATGCAAAATGGTGTCACAGTGGTTAAGAGTTACTGTTGCTAACGAAAAGTTTCGCGGTTTGAATCCACCAGCTGCTTCTTGGGAACCATAGGGAGCCATTCTACTCTGTCCTATAGGGTCGCTATGAGTCGGAATCAACTTTATGGCAACAGGTTTGGTTCTTTTTTTTTTAATGCAAAATGAACAGCCTACATTATATTCAGTGAAGGAAGGCTGAGAGCCTTCCCTTTGAGTATGGAAAGAAGACAAAGATGCCCATTATCACTACTCTTACTCAACATTGTGCTGGAAGTCCTAGCCAAACCAACAAGTCAAGAAAGAGAAATAAAATGCATACAAATTGGAAAGGAAGAAGTAAAAGTATCTCTACTTGCAGATGACATGATCCTATAATATAGTAGACTCTAAGGATTCCACGAGAACACTGCTGAAGCTAATAGAAGAATTTTGCAGTGTTGCAGGGTACAAGGTCAATATACAAAAATTAGTTGAATCCCTCTGCACTAACAAAGACTGCTCTGAAAAAAAAAAATCAGTAAAACAATACCATTTATAATAGCCCCAAATCAGTAAATTACCTACGAATTAACCTAACTAGTGACATAAAAGACTTATACAATAAAAGTTATAAAATGCCACTGAAAGAGACTAAAAGAGACCAACAAAAATAGAAAGACATCCTATGCTCATGGATTGGAAGACTTAATATAGTGAAAATGTCAGTTCTAACTAAAGTTATCTACAGATTCAACACAATCCTGATAGAAATCCCGGCAACATTCTTTACTGAAATGAAAAACAAATGACCAACTTCATATGGAAAGGAAAGAAACCCCAAATAGGTAAGCAATATTGAAGAAAAAGAACAAAGCAGGAGGCCTCACACTTCCCGATATCAAAACAATAGACAACAAGAGACACATAGACCAAAGGAATAGAATTGAGAACTCAGAATTAAACTAGCCATCTGTCTTTGTCATCTAGTGCTGCTATAACAGAAATACCACAAGTGAATGGTTTTAACAAAGAGAAGTTTATTTCTTCACAGTAAAGTAGGCTAAAAATCCAAATTCAGAGCGTCAGCTCCAGGGGAAGGCTTTCTTTCTCTCAGCCTTCTCATCAGTGTTTCCCCAGACTAAGAGCTCCTCGGCACAGAGACCCCAGTCCAAAGGATGCGCTCTGCTCCCAGCACTGCTTTCTTGATGGTATGTGGTCCCCCTGTCTCACTGCTCACTTCTGTCTTTTATATCTCAAGACATTGCCTCAGAATACAATCCAATCTTGTAGACTTAGTCCCGCTTTAGTAACACAACTGCCACCCATCCTCCCTCATTAACATCATAGAGGCAGGATTTACAACACATAGGAAAACCACACAATACCAGGAATCATGGCCTGGCCAAATTGATACGCACATTTTTGGGAGGACATAATTCAATCCATGACGCCATCTATAGACAACTGATCTTTGACAAGGGGTCAAAGTCCATTCAGTGGGGCAGAGTCTCTTTAATAAATGGTGCTATGAGTTGGAATTTACTTGATGGCGATGGGTTTGTTTGTTTTGCTGGCAAAAATGGAAATCCACCTGCAGAAAAATGAAACAGGACCCATACCTCACACCATACGCAAAAAATAACTCAAAATGGATCAAAGACCTAAATGTTAAACCTATAACCATAAAATTCCTGGAAGAAAAGATAGGGAGAAAATTTGGAGACCTAGTCATTCATAAAAATAGTATAACAAACATAACAACAAATGCAAGAAGTCAAAATAGATAAACTGGACCTCATAAAAATGAAAAATTTATGCTAATCAAAAGACTTATTAAAAGAGTAAGTAGACAACCTATGGACTGGAAACAATCTTCTGAAATGACTTATCTGATAGAAGTCTAATTTCTAAAATCCATAGACAACTGCAACAACTCAACAACAACAAAAAGACAACCAACCCAATCACAAAATGGGCAAAGGGTATGAACAGAACCTTCACCAAAGAGGACATCCATGCAGCCAACAAACATGTGAAAAGATGTTCATGATCATTAGCCATTAAAACCAAACCAAACCAAACCCATTGCCATCAAGCCGATTCTGACTCATAGCGTTCTACAGAAGAAAGGCCTGGCAATCAGCTTCTGTAAAGATTACAGAGAAGAAAATCCCGTTGAGCAGTTCTACTGTGTAACACATCAGGCACCAAGAGTCAGAATTGACTCAAAGGTAACTAATAACAATAATTGAATGGTTAATATGTGCCAAGAACTATTTGAAAAGCTTTGCATATATGAAACTAATCCTTACAAATAGTTAAAATTATGACTTCTATTTCACAGGTGAAGAAAAACCTGAAAAGAAATGACTCGCTGATCCAAAGTCACACAACTGGTAAGTGATAGAAAGAAGATTTAGCTAAAATACCACCTGATCATAAAAACAAAGAAAGTGTATTTTTCAAATTCCTACAACATAAAGTGCTATTGTTGACTCAGATAAATAAAGCCATTTTAAAGAGAATCATTTCTAATTCGATAATTCCAGTGATGCCTTTAGAGTTGTGTTTGATGACATTTTTCATATCTATTAAAATGACAGACAAGAATAGATGCTGATACCATATGGGATAGCAGAATGTTGGCAACAAAATTAGAATCATACTTCCAAGATACATAATAATGTGGCCTTTTGTGTATTTTCAAACAGTATTAGATGTAATCCAATAAAAATGACATGTTTTCTTGAAGTCACATATAAAACACCATAACAGCAAAAATTATAAATGTAACAGGTTATATTCTCTATTTTCATCATCTTTTCTATGTCTCTACAATGTTAAATCAGCGTTAAGAGTAAATTCATTGCATCAATTTAACAAGTTGTTCTTTTTGACATGATTCCAAAATATTAGTGGGTACGACTATTTAGCTAAATGGTCAATTTTAATTATATTGGCTGAATATTTTGTTTTAGGGAGTTTGTGTTTCTATGTGGAATTTGTCAGTATCACTTGAAAATGCTGGTCAATTTATCCCAGCCATGAATGATACTCATTTGGATGACATGACATGTATGAAAATCAATTGGAAGTGATCTCTTCAACCTAAGACTAAAATTATATAGATGAGAGGAAAAACTTCCATGAATATCCAGGGTAATGTAAAATATGGTAATTTCAATAAGAATGGTGCTAAGTGCTAAGGCAATTTGAAGGAAATAAAGATTAATTCTGATTGGTGTAACATATTAAATTTTAATTATTTTTTTAAATGCTTAATTGAAAAGGTTGTTGCTGCCAGATTCAGAAGAGGACGTGGAATGAAGGATATTATTGCTGATGTCATACAGATCGTGGCTGAAGGCAGAGAATATCAGAAAGGTATTTACCTGTGTTTTATTGACTATGCAAAAGCATTGAACTGTGTGGATCATAACAAATTATGGATAACATTGTGAAGAATGGGAATTCCAGAACACTTAATTGAGCTCATGCAGAACCTGTACATAGACCAAGAGGCAATAGTTAGAACAAAACCATACTTACTCAATCTGTACGCTGAGAAAATAATCCGAGAAGCTAGACTATATGAAGAAGAAGCAGGCATCAGGATTGAAGGAAGACTCAGTAACAATCTAGGATATGCAGATGACACAACCTTGCTTGCTGAAATTGAAGAGGACTTGAAGCACCTACTGATGAAGATCAAAGACTGTGGCCTTCAGTATGGATTACATCTCAACATAAACAAAACAAAAATCATCACAACTGGACCAATAAGCAACATCATGATAAATGGAGAAAAGATTGAAGTTGTCAATGATTTCATTTTACTTGGATCCACAATCAATATCCATAGAAGCAGCAGTCAAGAAATCAAACTACAAATGGGCAAATCTTCTGCAAAAGACCTCTTTAAAATATTAAAAAGCAAAGATGTCACTTTGAGGACTAAGGTGCATCTGACCCATGCCATAATATTTTTAATAGTCCCATATGCATGTGAAAGTTGGATAATGAAAAAGGAAGACTGAAGAAGAATTGATGCATTTGAATTATGGTGTTGGCGAAGAATATTGAATATACCATGGACTGCCAAAAGAACAAACCAATCTGTCCTGGAAGAATCACAGCCAGAATGCTCCTTAGAAGTAAGGGTGGTGAGAATATCACTTACTTTGGAGATGTTATCAGGGGGAACCAGTCCCTGGAGAAGGACATCATGCTTGGTAAATCAGAGGGTCAGCGAAAAAGAAAAAGAGGAAAACCCTCAATAAGATGGATTGACACAGTGGCTGCAATGATGAGCTCAAGCATAGCAATGATTGTGAAGATGGCACAGGACCAGACAGTGATTTGTTCTGATGTACATAGATAGAGTCGACATGAGTCAGAACCAACTCTACAGCACCTAACAACAACAACAAAAGCTGAAGAAAAAAGTTAACAATAATTTTGATTGGTAAAATCTTCGTTTCTGTAAGATAATGGTGCCATTAATAACAAGGAGTAAATAGATGTCAGGAAGATTTCATGATTAGTGAGTGATGTACTGGAAAATGGTGAGTTTAGTCTTTTACATATTTACACGTACTGGCAGAGATACTAGATAAGCAATATTAAATATAAATCTGGATATCTGAAAGGAAATTAATGCTAAAAATAAGCACTTGGAGCCACTCTCGTAGAGAAGAAACTTGAAATTGTTTAAGTGAATGAGATTGTAAAGACCTTATATTTAGAGGAAAACAAAAGGAAGAAAGGACTTTTCAGAGTACTTTCATCTGGGGATGGGAAAAAGAGGCCATGGCTTTGATGAAAGAAATATACGTGAATATTCTCCCTCACACTCTCAAGAAAATTGAACATTCTGAGTAATAAAATACTATTGGGAAACAATAAACACAAATTAGTGACCATCCCAGGTCTCCGGGTGGCACAAGAAGTTTGCACTCAACTACTAACCCAAAGGTTGGGAGTTGAAACCACCCAGCATTGTCATGGAAGGAAGAACTGGCAATCTGCTCCCATAAAGATTATAGCCAAGAAAACCCTATGGAGCAGATCTGTTCTCTAACACATGGTGTTGTTGTGAGTCAGAATTGGTTTGTTTGTTTTTAATAACCATCTAAAATATTCTGAAAGACACTTAAAACAAATATTAGTGATATACTTGATTTTAACTGCTAGACAAAGTAAAACTCAGGAAATGATATTAAAATATAATTGAGAGGATAACAATATTTTTCAGATATTTTTGAACAACTAAACATACATACGCAAATGCAAGTTACTATTTTAAAACTCCAACATCTAATTAGTTACTAAATTGTTTTATTCCTACTTACTTTTGAAATCAAGATTTTTCTTGGTTTTCTCCCCTCTTTGTTCCTATCTCATGAAGCCCTCTAGTATTTCTTTCTTAGACCATGGCAACCAGCGGCTGGTCTCTCTCTTTTCACATTTTCCATTTCCGTCATCACCCTAGCCATCTATCCATTCCATGTGTTGTTCTCCCAGAACTCAGATCTCATCATGCTTTTCTTCTTGTTAAAATTCTTCAATGACTCTTAAAAGATAAACGTCCAAAAAGTCTCTTCATGGTTGTCTACCTCAAACTATGTTACCATGGATATCCTAACAAAAGATAATCTGAACTACTTCCAGTTGCCTGGCGTGTTCCTTTCTTTCTCTCCTCTGCGTCATTCTGTTTGCCCTGTGTGAATCCTTATTTGCCTTGTCAGTCTATGGAATGTCTAAGCATCATTTAAGGCCCAGTTAAAATACTCTCTTTCAGAAAGCTTTATTTAAGGACAACAGACAGTTGAGTGTTTTCTCCTCACCCCACCCCCCTATAGCCGGTTATATATAAGTCTCTACTGTAGCACGTCATTATTTTATGTCTATTTCCACCACTAAACTGTAAGCTTCTATTTTACTGTCTTTTTAATTCCCAAAATATACAGGACATTGCATATAGTAGCCCTTTACATCTGCTGGGAGTCCCTGGGTGGTAGGTGCAAATGGTTAACACACTAGGATGCCAACCAAAAGATTTGTGTTTTGAATCCACCAGAATTGCCTCAGAAGAAAGACCTGGCAGTCTACTTAAAAAAAGCCAACCATGAAAAACCCTATGTAGCACAGTTCTATTCTGGCACTCATAGTGGTTGTCATGAGTCAGAATCAATTCAACAGCAACTGCCAATATTGCTGAATGCATTGATGAGTGAGTATAGGAGTAGGAAACGGAGATTTTAAAAAGTCATGCACCCTTTGTCTCTGGACTGAATTACCTCTGAAGCCAGATATATTAGTTATTTATTGTTGCTTAATAAATTACCACCAACTTAGGAACTTAAAACAACACATATTTATTATCAAACAGTTTCTGTGGGTCAGGAAACCACTCATGGCTTAGCAGGCTACTCTGTTTCAGGGTCTCTCACAAGACTACAGTCAAGGTGTTGACCCGGCCTGGGGGGCCTATCTGAAGGCTTGACTAGGGAAGGATCCATTTCTAAGCTCACATGGTTGTTGGCAGGATTTAGCTCCATGTAGCTGTTGTTTTGAGGGTCTTAATTCTTCGCTGGTTGTAGGCTGGAGGCCACCTTTAGTTCCTTACCGTATAACAGCTGGCTTTATCAAAGCCAGTCAGAGAATCTAGTAGCTAGACAAAGTCACAATCTCATGTAGCCTAATCGTGGAAGTGTTATCCCATCATATTTGCTGCATTTGATTAGATGCAAGTCATTAGACCATCTCACCCTCGAAGAGAGAAGATTAGACAAGGGAATATGTAGAGGGTAGAAACCTAAAAATCTACCCCACCCCCAAGATTTCTGTCCCCTGGTTATTCATGTAAACACTAATATAGACACTGCTGTGAAAGGACTTTGCAGATGGAATTAAAGAAACTAATGAGTTGACCTGATTAGCAGGGAGATTATCCTGCATTATCCAGGTGGGTCCAATCTAATTACATGCACCCTTAAAAGCCAAGAATTTGCTCTGAATGGTGGGCAAGGAGGACCACTGGTGGTGCAGTGGCTAAGAGTTTGGCTACTAACCAAAAGGTCAGCAGTTCAAATCACCAGTTGCTCCTTGGAAACCCTATAGGACAGTTCTACCCTGCCCTATAGGGTCACTATGAGTTGGAATCGACCCTATGGCAATGGGTTTGTTGTTTTTTTTTTCTGGTGGGAGAGGAAAGTGAAGGATAGAGGAGGCATAAGACAAGGTCAGAGATATTCAAAGTTAAGAAGGACTTGACCTGCTGTTGCTGACTTCGAAAATGAAGGAAGGGAGCCATGAACAGGGAATGTGGGCAGCCTCTAGAAGTTCAGAACAACCTTGGGTAAAAACCAGCATGAAAATAGGAACCTCAGTTTGACAGCCAAAAGGAATTGAATTTGGCCAACAACCTTAATGAGCCTACAAATGGATTTTTCTCTGGAGTCTCCAGAAAGGAACACAACTCTGCTGACACCTTGGTTTCAACCTTGTGAAACTAAGCAGAGCTACACTCTACCCAAACTTTTGACCTATGGAAATTATTAAATAATAAATTCATGTTGTTTCAAGCTGCTAAGCTTGTAGTAATTTGTTATAGTAGCAATAGAAAATTAATACAGTGCACACCAGAAAGGTGAGGATCTTTGGAAGCCATCTTAGATTCTGCTTCCAAACCAAACTATCTGGTCTTTAAGACTTACTATGTGACCAAAGTAGACCACTGTTTTGTGCCTCAGTTTTCTTATCTGTAAAATGGGGATGATAGTAGTAGTACCCAACTCTTGAGGTTGGTATGAGGCATAAGTAAGTTTATATATGGAGAAAAAAGTGACAAGGCAGATTATAAATGATATATGTATTGGCCATTAGTATTATTTCTAGAGATAAATATTTCTGTTTTTCTTAAAACCTCTAGGGACAATCATATTAGAAGTAAAAGAGTTAAAGGTATTATTATAATACAATATTTAAATTTAGCTTGGCTTCTAACTAAAACGTTGGCAATTTGAATCCACCAGCCGCTCCTTGGAAGTCCTATGAAGCAGATCTATTCTGTCCTGTAGGGTTGCTATGAGTTGGAATTGATTCGATGGTAACAGGTTTTGTTTTCTTTTTTACCAAAAATAGTGGGGAAGCAACACAAAATCTCATTATAGAAAACTTCCCTTACCTGAATAAATCAGGCAATAGACGTTTATTTCTTGATAGTTTTCAGCTGGTCACATTCATTAAGGGAAAATCAGTATAAATGAAACCAGATGCTTCATTCATGTCTGTTAAACTTCATTCAGTTCAAACAACAGATTCTCTAAGGTGAAAAACTTGGTATTGAACTAATGGTTTATATTCTGAATTCATGTTTAAATCTCAGATAGATTTAATGTTTAATCTACAGAAAAAATGGAATATGGCCTGCTAAGTCCAATTGTTCTCTGATTATATTAAGTCTCCACTCCGTTCCTCCTTCCACGTTTGGTCTTTTACATTATATTTGCATTTTTATCGTTGTTACTTGCCCTCAAGTAAATTCCTACCCATGTTGACCTTCTGTATAACAGAAGGAAATGTTGCCCAGTCTTATACTATCTCTGTGATTGTTGATATGTTTGAGCCCATTGTTGAGACTATGATATCAATCCATCTCATGGAGGGTTTTCTTCATTTTTGCTGACTTTACCAAACATGATGACCTTTTCTAGTTATTGGTCTTTCCTGATGACATGTCCAACTTTGAGGTCTCACTGTCCTCACTTCTAAGGAGTATTCCAGTTATATTTTTTTCTAAGAAGTTCATTCTCTGGCAGCCCACAGTATATTCAATATTCTTCACCAACATTGCAATTCAAATGCATCAATTCTTCTTCTGTCTTCTTTTTCATTGTCCAGCTTTCACATGCATATGAAGCAACCTGGGTCACCTTAGTCATAAAAGTGACATATTTGCTTTTTTAAACTTTAAAGAGGTCTATTGCAGCAGATTTCCCAAATGCAAATGTAATTTGAGTTCTTGACTGGGCTTCCATGGACATTGATTGTTGATCCAAGTAAAATAAAATCCTGGACAACTTCAATTGTTTTTTTCTCTATATATATCAGGTTATTTGTTGGCCCAATTGTGAGGATTTTCATTTTCTTTACGTTCAGGTGTAATCCATGCTGAACACTGTGATCTTTTACCTTTATCAGTAACTGCTTCAAGTCATCTCCATTTTTGACAAACAAGGTTTTGCCATCTGCGTATTGCAGGTTATTAATGAGTTTTCCTCCAATCATGTGGCCGTGTTCTTCTTCATATAGTGTGGCTTTTCTGATTGTTTGTTCAGCATACAGACTGAATAGGTAAGGTGAAAGTGAACAACTTTGCTGCACATCTTTTTCAGTTTTGAACCACGCAGTATCCCCTTGCTCTGTTTTCACATGAGCACAATTAAATGTCTGGAATCCCCATTTTTTGCAATGTTATCCATAATTTGTTATGATCCACACACTCGAATGCCTTTGCATAGTCAGTGAAACACAGATATAGATTGAACATGCAGTCAGGACGCATTGATAATTACTGGTGATTGGAATGCAAAAGTTGAAAACAAAGAAGTAGGATTGGTATATGGGCTTAGTGATAGAAACAATGCTGGAAATCATATGATAGAATTTTGCAAGAGTAACGACTTCTTCATTACAAATATCTTTCCTCAACAACATAGACGGTGACTAAACACGTGGACCTTGCCAGATGGAATACACAGGAATCAAATAGACTACATCTGTGGAAAGAGACGATGGAAAATCTCAATATCATCAGTCAGAACAAGGCCCAGGGCCAACTGTGGAACAGACCATCAATTGCTCACATGCAAGTTCAAGCTGAAGTTGAAGAAAATTAGAACAAGTTCACAAGAGCCAAAGTATGACCTTGAGTATATCCCACCTGAATTTAGAGACCATCTCAAGGATAGATTTGATGCATTCAACAATAATGACCAAAGACCAGATGAATTGTGTAAGGACATCATACATGAAGAAAGCAAGAGATCATTAAAAAGACAGGAAAGAAAGAAAAGAACAAAATGGATGTCAAAAGAGACTCTGAAACTTACCCTTGAACATAAAGTAGCTAAAGGGAAAAGAAGAAATGATGAAGTAAAAGAACTTAACAGAAGATTTCAAAGGGAAGCTTAAGAAGACAAAGTAAAGTATTACAATGACATGTGCAAAGAGCTGGAGATAGACAAAAGGGAAGAACATGCTTGGCATTTCTCAAGCTGAAAGAACTGAAGAAAAAATTCAAGCCTCGAGTTGCGGTAATGAAGGATTCTATGAGGGAAATATTAAACAACGCAAGAAGCATCAAAAGAAGATGGAAGGAATACACAGAGTCATTATACCAAAAAGAATTAGTTGACATTCAGCCATTTCAAGAGGTAGCATACGATCAGGAACCGATGGTACTGAAGGAAGAAGTCAAAGCTGCACTGAAGGCATTGGTGAAAAACAAGTCTCCAGGAATTGACGGAATATCAATTGAGAAGTTTCAACAAACGGTTACAGCATTGGAAGTGCTCACTGGTCTATGCCAAGAAATTTGGAAGACATCTACTTGGCTAACTGACTGGAAGAGTTCCGTATTTATGCCTATTCCCAAGAAAGGTGATCCAACTGAATGCAGAAATTATCGAACAATATCATTAATATCGCACACAAGTAAAATTTTGGTGAAGATCATTCAAAAGCATTTGCAACAGTACATCAACAGAGAACTGCCAGAAATTCAAGCCGGATTAAGAAGAGAAACAAGGGATATCACTGCTGATGTCAGATGAACCATGGCTGAAAGCAAAGAATACCAAAAAGATATTTACCTGTGTTTTATTGACTATACAAAGGCATTCGACTGAATGGATCATAAAAAATTATGGATAACATTGTAAAGAATGGGAATTCCAGGACACTTAATTGTGTTCATGTGGAACCTGTTCATACACCAAGAGGCAGTTGTTCAACAGAGTAAGGGGATACTGCGTGGTTTGAAAACAGGAAAGGTATGCATCGAGGTTGTATCCTTTCACCATACTTATTCAATCTGTATGCTAAGCAAATAAGCAGAGAAGCTAGAATATATGAAGAAGAATGAATGTGGCATCAGGATTGAAGGAAGACTCATTAACAGCTTAAAGACAACAAAAATTCTCATAAGTGGACCAATAAGCAACATCATGATAAATGGAGAAAAAATTGAATTTGTTAAGGATTTCATTTTACTTCGATCCACAACGAACGCCTATGGAAGCAGCAGTCAAAAAATCTGACAACGCATTGCATTAGGCAAATCTGCTGCAAAAGATCTCTTTAAAGTGTTTAACTAGCAAAGATTTCATTTTAAGGACTAAGGTGTGCCTTATCCAAGCCGTGGTAGTTTCAATCATCTCATATACATGTGAAAGCTGGATAATGAATAAGGGAGACCTAAGAAGAATCGATGCTTTGAATTACGTTGTTGGCAAAGAATATCGAATATACTGTGGACTGCCAGGAGAACAAAAACATCTGTCTTGGAAGAAGTACAGCCAGAATGCTCCTTAGAAGCGAGGAGGTGAAACTGCCTCACGTAGTTTGAAGACATTATCAGGAGGGACCAATCCCTGGAGAAGGACATCATGCTTGGTAGAGTAGAGGGTCAGCAAAAAAGAGGAAGACCCTCAACAAAATGGATTGACACAGTGGCTGCAACAATGGGCTCAAGCATAACAATTGTGAGGATGGCACAGAACCGGGCAGTGTTTCGTTATTTTATGTAGGTTCCCTGTGAGTCGGAACCTACGCAATGCCACCTACCAACAACAACGTTATAATTATTATATACTTCCCCTCTCTAAGGATTGCAAATAGTCAAGGATGACAACTTGCCTATTTTACTAATTCCTCTTTAATTCCACCTTATTTGTTCCCCTTATATGTTCACCTTAACCTTACCCCAAAGTTGTAATTTCATTAAAAATAAATCAATAAAACCTTAACCCAACTAGGCAGTTTAAGATGAGAGGGGATTCTATGAATACATCCTTATTCCCTGAATGTCCTTCCCAACCTTGACATTTTGTGAATCTGTGAGAATCTTCTCCTACAGACAAATATAGATAAAAGGATAAGGATAGGGAAATAGAAATAGAGGCAAATCTTTGTGCTCTTCCCACTTCCACTGGAAATGGAAAGGTATCATGCTACCAGGTAGTTACTGGGAAAGCAGCAATGGGTTGTAGGTAGTGGAGCAGTTGGAATTTTTTCTTTTCTTTTTTTGTTTTGTTTTGTTTTTTGATACCAAAAAAAAACCTTATGTGACCCTTTGTTCACACGTGCTTCTTAATCTACGTTTGTGGCCAGGGGTCTAAATAGGCTTCATGAAGTCCTAACATTCCAGAGGGCACCATTTTGTAATTAATTTAGAAGTCAACCCAAGCACCTCAAAGAATATCTTTAGTATTCTGTAATATCTCAGTGAATACTTTGTGTACCCAATAGTAATCTCAAGGCAAATTGTCCAAATACCATTAAAAGAGTTTACAATTTTAATCAATTATTCTAATAAATTAGTAAAATTCACCATAGAGACAATGGGCTTCCCTAATGGTGGAGTCATGCCTTTAATACTCTGTAGTTTGTTAATGCTCTTATAAATATAGTGCTTTCGTCAGAAATGTTTATTATTAGTGTTTTCCTTCAAACAACTTTACTGTCATTTAGCAATGAAGAACAGAAGGCAATATTAACTTTGAAATTTTAACTGGGTCTCAGAAAGGGTCAAGCTGTTTATTCTAGTACATTCTCATTTATACAAATGACTGGAAAGATACAAACACATTAAAGAAAGAAATGAACATAGAGCAAGCAGCCAGAACAATACAAAAAGGGTTCAGAGAAGCTTTGTAAACAGTTATATAGTAATAAAGAGTGGTTTTGACGGATGTATAATCTGCTATTTGGCATAAAGAAGGTATTTATGGTCATTTCACAAAAGCAGTTAGATGACATCAGGGAACATTGCAGTAATAAAAAGTAGAATGAATCTTAAAGGAGCTAAATAACCTTTGCTGACTTTTACAGCATAGTAGACAATGTACAGCCTATATAATTTTGTTCTAAATATTCTCCTTTATTTTTAATTGTAATGATTAGGGGTGGTATTTAAAATAGTTAATAACTGGTATAGCCCAGGTGTCAGCCAATCAGAACAAACTGGAAAAGAGTTCTATGTGCCCTCTGTTCCAATTAATTCTTTACTTCTTGGATTATGGAGGGGGTCTAGCCTGGTATGGTGAGGGATGATGGAACTGGAATAGTGAAGGATCATCAGAGAGTTAGGGAAGTTGAATTTTACCAACCAGTATGGAATTATTTATGTTATAGTAGTACCAGTGTGTACCAGCTAAATACTAGCCCAGTAGTAGTTGAAAGGCTACGTTCAATATATATGTATTTCTTCCAAGAGAGTCAAAATACAATATGTGTATTAATAATATTTACTACATACAATTGATAAAAAAGTAATACATTTTAAAACTTTATAATAAAAAAAGAATCTTGGACTTAACGTTATCTAAATTATTAAACTCAAGAGAGTTTAAACTTAGAGAGTAAGCTTATCAAAAAAATTGATGGACGATAATCAGATAGAGATAGATAGAAGAATGGGGATAAAGATAGGAATAAGGAAAGAGATAGAAATAGATAAAATGGCTGATTTAAATCATAATTGCATTCTTCACATTAGTTTCTGCTAGAACTACATAACTTTCAGAAAGAAAATACTCGGGTTTTCCACTTCTGATTTCCTATTTTCATTTTCAATAATTTCTCATTTAAAACCAGTCAGATGGGAAAAAATTTTTGGACAGTACAAGTCAGACAAAGTCTAATCACCATAATCTACAAGAAAATCCAACACCTCTACAACAAAAAGACAAATAATCCTATTAAAAAATGGGCAAAAGAAATGAACAGACACTTCACCAAAGAAGACATTCAAATGGCGAACAGACACATGAGGAAATGCTCGCAATCACTAGCCATTAGAGAAATGCAAATTAAACCCACAATGAGATACCATCTCACCCCAACATTACTGGCACGAATCAAAAACACTGGAAATAACAAATGTTGGAGGGGTTGCGGGGAGATCGGAACTCGTATGCACTGCTGGTGGGAATGCAAAATGATACAACCATTTTAGAAAATGATATAGCGCTTCCTCAGAAAGCTAGAAATAGACATACCATTCGATCCAGCAATCCCACTCTTAGGAATATATCCTAGAGAAATAAGAGTCATCACTTGAATAGACATATGCACACCTATGTTCATAGCAGCATTGTTCACAATAGCTAAAAGATGGAAACAACCTAGATGCCCATCAACAGATGAATGGATAAACAAACTATGGTACATACACACAATGGAGTACTATGCAACAAGAAAGAAAAATAATGAATCTGTGAAGCATCTCATAACATAGATGAAACTGGAGGACATTATGCTGAGTGAAATAAGTCAATCACAAAAGGACAAATATTGTATGAGACCTGTATTGTAAAAACCCATGAAAAAGTTCACACACAAAAAGTAACAATCTTTGTTGGTTACCAGGGATGGGGGGGATAGGGGGGGAATACTAAATAGGCAATAGATAAGTGGTATCTTGGGTGAAGGGTGAGACAGTACACAATACAGGAGAAACTAGCACAACTTGTGCAAGGAAAGGTCATGGAAGCCCCATAGACACATCCAAACTCCCTGAGGGACTGAATTGCTGGGTGGAGGGCTGTGGGGACCATGGTCTCAGGGAACATCTAGCTCAATTGGCATGACGCAGCTTATAAAGACAATGCTCTACAGTCTACCTTGGTGAGTAGTGTCTGGGGTCTTAAAAGCCTGTGAGCAGCCATCTAAGATATACCACTGGTCTCATCCCTTCAGGAGCAAGGGAGAATGAAGAGAACAGGTTACAAGGAAAAGATTAGTCCGAAGGACTAATTGTCCCCAGCTACCAAGTCCTCCACCAGACTGAGTCTAGTACAGCTAGATGGTGCCCGGCTACCACCACTGACTACTCTGACCAGGATTACAACAGAGGGTTCTGGACAGATCTGGAGAAGGATGTAGAACATAATTCTAACTCACAAAAAAAAAGACCAGATTTACTGGCCTAAAGGAGACTGGAGAAACCCCGAGAGTATGGCCCCCAGACACTCTTTTAGCTCAGTCGTAAAGTTATCTCTGAGGTTCACCGTTTGGTCTGGGAGTGGACAGCCCCGTAAAACCAAATGAGACTAATGAGGTACAGGAGTCCAGTGACAAGGGCCAGAAGGCAGAAGGGGACAAGGAAGCTGGTGATAGGGAACCCAAGGTTGAGTAAGGATATTGTTGATGTGTTGTGAGATTGTTAACCATTGTCATAGGGCAACATTTGTAGTAACTGTTAGATGAGAAACTATGTTGTTCTGTAAGCCTTCATCTTAAGTGAGAATAACAGCACAATTGGAAGAGCATAGTCAATGTCACTGAACTGTGCATGTAGAAATTTTTGCAATGGTGTATCTTTGGCTATGTGTATGTTCACCAAAAAAAAAAAAGTTGAGAAGTTAGAGGGTTGACATGTTGTGGGGTTGTTAACCAATGTCATAAAACAATATGTGTACTACTAAAAAAAAAAAGAAAAAAAGCTAGTCAGAACCTGTTGTGAGTAAAAAAAAATACATTTAGTAACATGTTTTACAGCAAAGCTATTTGTATTGTGAATGCTATTTTAAAGTTTCAGAAACATAAAACATGTCAATGGAATTTTAGAAGTGATAGAATAATACTGTGAAAACATAGGAGAAAAAACAAGAATTTGTCTGAGCAAGAAAAGGCAAGATATAGCAGAAATGATATTTGCTTAACAGCACCCTTAGTAATTTGAACATCAAAACAAGTGAAAAATTCATGAGGATGAGAAGAGTTCCTTTTCCTAGGGAAACAAAACTCCATTTCATATTTTGAAATGCAGGATATTATTTTTAAAGGCTTACAAATAATTAGAAACATTTTGTCATGTTATACAAAATGCTGTGGGAGTAACATAGACCTCAGGCCATGTGATATATTTTGTCACTGTCTTTCAGAGCCCCAGATATCCTCATTGATTCCATCAGAATAACCAAGATGGATGAGTCTTAAAACACCTGCTAATCTCTAGAACACAGTAAGAATTTTCCCTCATTATTTCTTGTTTTCCTTGATTTTCAATCAGTGTCTACGTTCTGTGCTAGTATGAGTTTTCTGAATATTGACCATACTTGTGCAATGTGATAAAATACAGCCATATTATTACCTCACTCACCTTCTTTAACTTTATTCAATGGGGGTAATCTTCCCTCATCCTAAAATGAAAGATAGGGTCAATGTCATGAGTTCCTTTACCACTCTTAGGTAATGAAAAATTCTAGGCAACTTTAGGTTACAAAGCAGTCTCAATCCCGTCTCAGTCCAATTCTGATGTTAGATATCAATAAATGCTTCAATTCTCTGCCCACACCTTTGTCCTGTAGATGGCTAATGCCTGCATTAGGGGGGAAGCAAGGCTTCAAAACAATTCTTCTCTGTTCAATCATGACTGAGGAACGGACACTGGAACAAACTTAAATTTTTAAAAATTGGGTGAAGTGAAACCATAACTGGAATGGGAAAAATTACAGGCCAAAGTCCTGCTAGAAACTTAATCTCCCTCTTAGAAAACAAGGGCAGCATACATGTTGCATAGCAACCAAATCTCTTGCAGGTCAGATTTGCACAGAGTAAGAAACAGCAGTGCCCCACTCAAAGATAGCAGCATACCTTGTCACTTTGAATGTGTGTCACTCCCCTCAGTCCTGGCAATAATCCAATCTCATACATCAGGATCCTGAAAGGAATCACTATGCCTCTTTCAAGTCTCACATTCCAGGGCCTCCACCCATAATTTTTCCTGTTCTGGTTATGTTTCCTGATCACCCAAATTTTAAGAATTCAGGTCTTTTCTGGTTTCATCTTGTCAGCCATGACTGAATTCGTTCGAACCGGTTCAAACCCTGGGGGAAAGATGTGGTCACCTTCAGTTCTTACCCCTAACTCTTTCCTCATTCAGCAGCTGCTATATTAGACTCAGCCTCATTCAAATCAGGGGGAAGCAGTACACAAGATAAGATACTGTTCATCAAGGCCTTGGTGTATGTTCATGCTAAAAATCCATCAACCCACTAATGTCCATCATTGATTGGCAAATTAGTAAATTGTGTCATGTTTGATACATCTCTTTCAGTGAACACCTTGTAACTTTAGTTTATGGGTGCTGTCTTTTTAGGCTCTATTGTTGCTGTTGTTAGTTGCTACTGAGTCGGTTCTGACTCATAGCAACCCTACGAACAACAGAACGAAACACTGCCCAGTCCTGCACCATCCTCACAGTCATTGTTATGCTTGAGCCCATTGTTGCAGCCACTGTGTCAATCCATCTCATTGAAGGTCTTCCTCTTTTTCGCTGACCCTGTGCTTTACCAAGCATGATGTTCTTCTCCAGGGACTGATCTCTCCTGCCAACATGTCCAAAGTATGTAAGACATAGTCTCCTCATCCTTGCTTCTAAGGAGCATTCTAGTTGTACTTCTTCCAAGACAGATCTGTTCGTTCTTTTCGCAGTCCATGTTATATTCAGTATTCTCCACGACACCACAACTCAAAGGCATCAATTCTTCTTTGGTCTTCCTTATTCATTGTCCGGCTTTCACATGCATACGAGGGGATTGAGAACACGACGGCTTGGGTCAGGTTCACCTTAGTCCTCAAAATGACATCTTAGCTTTTCAAAACTTTAGTGAGATTTTTTGCATCTGGTTTGCCCAGTGCAATGTGTCTTTTGATTTCTTGACGGCTGCTTCCATGGATGTTGACTGTGGATCCAAGTAAAATGAAATCTTTGACAACTTCAGTCTTTTCTCCATTTATCATGAAGCTCCTTGTTGGTCCAGTTATGGGGACCTTTTTTTTCTTTATGTTGAAGTGTAATCCATACTGAAGGCTGTGGTCTTTGATCTTCTTCAGTAAGTGCTTCAAGTTCTCTTCACTTTCAGCAAGCAAGGTTGTGTCATCTGCATAACACAGGTTGTTAATGAGTCTTCCTCCAATCCTGATGCCCCGTTCCTCTTCATTATAATCCAGCTTCTCAGATTATTTCCTCAGCATACAGATTGAATAGGTATGGTGAAAGGATACAACCCTGACACACACCTTTCCTGAATTTAAACCACACAATATCCCCTTCTTCTGTGTGAACAACTGCCTCTTTCTTGATCTATGTTCAGGTTCCACACAAGCACAGTTAAGTGTTCTGGAATTCCCATTCTTTGCAATGCTATACATAATTTGTTATGATCCACACTGTTGAATGCCTTTGCATAGTCAATAAAACACAGGTAAATATCTTCCTAGTATTCTCTGCTTTCATCCAGGATCCATCTGACATCAGCAATGATATCCCTAGTTCCACATCCTCTTCTGAATCTGGCCTGAATTTCTGGCAGTTCCCTGTCGATAAACTTCTGCAGCCGCTTTTGAATGATCTTCACCAAAATTTTACTTGAGTGTGATATTAATGATATTGTTTGATAATTTCTGCATTCAGTTGGATCACCTTTCTTGGGAATAGGCATAAATATGGAACTCTTCCAGTCAGTTAGCCAGGTAGCTGTCTTCCAAATTTCTTGGCATAGACCAGTGAGTACTTCCAATGCTGCAACCGTTTGTTGAAACATCTCAATTGATATTCCGTCAATTCCTGGAGACTTGTTTTTCACCAATGCCTTCAGTGCAGCTTTGACTTCTTCCTTCAGTACTATCAGTTCCTGATTGTATGCTACCTCTTGAAATGGCTGAACGTCGACTAATTCTTTTTGGTATAATGACTCTGTGTATTCCTTCCATCTTCTTTTGATGCTTCTTGCATTGTTTAATATTTTCCCCATAGAACCCTTCATTACTGCAACTCGAGGCTTGAATTTTTTCTTCAGTTCTTTCAGCTTGAGAAATGCCAGCATGTTCTTCCCTTTTGTCTGTCTATCTCCAGCTCTTTGCACATGTCATTGTAATACTTTACTTTGTCTTCTTAAGCTTCCCTTTGAAATCTTCTGTTAAGTTCTTTTACTTCATCATTTCTTCTTTCCCTTTAGCTACTTTATGTTCAAGGGTAAGTTTCAGAGTCTCTTTTGACATCCATTTTGTTCTTTTCTTTCTTTCCTGTCTTTTTAATGATCTCTTGCTTTCTTCATGTATGATGTCCTTGATGTCATTTCACAATTCATCTGGTCTTTGGTCATTAGTGTTCAACGCATCAAATCTGTTCTTGAGATGGTTTCTAAATTCAGGTGGGATATACTCAAGGTCGTCCTTTGGCTCTCTTGGACTTGTTCTAATTCTCTTCACTTTCCTTGTGAACTTGCATGGTCTGTTCTGCAGCTGGGCCCTACCCTTGTTCCCACTGATGATATTGAACTTTTCCATTCTCTCTTTCCACAGATGTAGTCGATTTGATTCCTGTGTATTCCATCTGGTGAGATCCATGTGTATAGTCACCATTTATGTTGGTGAAAAAGGGATTTGCAACGAAGAAGTCATTGGTCTTGCAAAATTCTATCATGGAATCTCTGGCATCGTTTCTATCACCAAGGTCATATTTTCCAACTACTGATCCTTCTTCTTTGTTTCCAACTATCACATTCCAATAACCAGTAATTATCAATGCATCCTGGTTGCATGGTTGATCAATTTCAGACTGCAGAAGCTGGTAAAAATCTTCAATTTCTTCATCTTTGGCCTTTGTGGTTGGCGCGTAAATTTGAATAATAGTTGTATTAACTGGTCTTCCTTGTAGACATACTGATATTACCCTATGACTGATAACGTTTTACTTTGGGATAGATCTTGAGATGTTCTTTTTGATGATGAATGCAACGCCATTCCTCTTCACGTTGTCATTCCCGGCATAGTAGACCATATGATTGTCTGATCCAAAATGGCCAATACCAGTCAATTTCAGCTCGCTAGGATATTGATGCCTAGGATATTTACATTTATGTGTTCCATTTCATTTTTTATGATTTCTAATTTTCCTAGATTCATATTTCATACATTTCACTTTCCGATTATTAATGGATGTTTGCAGCTGTTTCTTCTCATTTTGAGTCATACCACATTAGCAAATGGAGGTCCCAAATGCTTGACTCCATCCACGTCATTAAAGTCAACTTTACTTTGAGGAGGCATCTCTTCCCCAGTCGTATTTTGACTGCCTTCCATCCTGGGAGGCTCATCTTCTGGTACTATATCAGACAATGTTCCACTGGTATTCATAATGTTTTCACTGGCTAATTCTTTTCAGAAGTAGACTGCCGGATCCTTCTTCCTAGGCTGTCTTAGTCTGGAAGCTCAACTGAAACTTGTCTGCCATGTGTGACCCTGCTGTTATCTGAATACCAGTGGCATAGCTTCCAGCATCTCAGCAACAGGCAAGCCCCAACAGTATGACAAACTGACAGACACGTGGGGGATTAGGTTCTGTTAGAACATTAAAATGATGGTTGTTAATCCTAGAAAAGTAATACAGCTTGTTTATATTTACTCTTCCCCTAACACTCATTGTTGAGGGTTTTATACTTAAAATATGCTAAAGGAACAAAATAAAATAGTAAGTAAATAAGCATAAAGATTAAGAATGAATTCCTAAGGAGACACAGTCTATACAGCCATTGATTATTAGTATAGATCCTTTAGTAGTCATAAAAGCAGTTAAGTCTCAGAGTAATTCTATCAGATAAAAGGAATAAACATTTATTGAGCACCTGTGTCTTAGGCTGGGTTCTCTAAAGAGGCAAAACCATTGAAGCATACATATATATAGAGAGAGAGAGAGACAGAGAGAGATTTAGTTTCAGAAAATGGCTCATGCAATTGTAGAGGCTGGCAAGTCCCAAGTCTGTGGATCACACATCAGGCTAGAGGCTCTCATGTCTCACGTAGCTGCAGAGGCTGATGAATCCAAGATTGGCAGATAAGACGGCAGGCTGTTGGCTCACAGGCTGCAGAGGCCAACAAATCCCAAGATTGGCAGGCAATATGGCAGGCCACTGGGTCAAATCCCAAGAACTGGAGGTCAGATCATGATGAACCAGATGCAGGTTCCAGAATGAGCAGAAACTAGTGAGCTTTCCCAAAATGCAGAACATGCCCCTGCAGAAATCCCCTTATAACAGATAGGCTGATAACATAAGGTCACAGCGTGGAGGTGATTCTATTATATCACAAAATGGAGGATAACTACATCATTACATAACTGCTAAATACCACTGCTAAACTATATCATTACATTACTGCCTTAGAATCATGGCCCAGCCAAGTTGACACACAAACTTAACCATCATAACCTGTTAGTTGTTATGTTGGACATTTACTCCTTATATATTTAACTTTCAATACAACTGGATAAAGTGGATATTATTATTTCCATTCAGCAGATAAGGAATAAGAGAATCAAAGAGGCTAAGTTATTTGTTAAAGGTCACATAGCCAATGGGGTATTAAACAGTATTCAATTTTTCTAAGCCTTTGTTCTTTCTTCAGCACCATACTCTGTCCCACATATAGATGAAACATGAGAATAGACAGTTCATAAATATAGAAACATAAATAGTAAATGAGCATAGTAGAAATATCCCCTCATAAGAAAATGAAAGAAATAATAAATATAAACAATAATATCATGTTTATCTATGAAAATCTCTGCCCATTTATCAGTTTATTGTACTGTAGTGGCTTACATGTTGCTATGATGTTGGAAGCTATGCTACCAGTTTTTCAAATACCAGGAGGGTCACTCATGATGGATAGGTTTCAGCAGAACTTCCAGGCTAAGTCAGACTAGAAAGAAAGGCCTGGTGATCTACTTCCAAAAATTAGCCAGTGAAAAACCTTACAGATCACAACAGAACATTGTCCAACTGACTTGTTTTGAAGAAGTCATCAGGAAGGAACAATTGCTGAAGGAGAACATTGTGTCTCATGAAGAGGGTCCATAATGGTGAGGGAGATCCTCAGTGAGATGGATTGGCACAGTAATATCTCAGGCTGGTGAAAATTTGGTAATATGCCCACCCATCTACTTTTCTTGAGGAATAGTAAGTTAAGTGGTACAGTGTTTTAGAAAATTGTGGAATTATATACCACAGGTCATAAAAATGTTTATTCCTCTAGAATCAATAATTCTATTTCTTGGGATCAAGTCTAAGAAATTAATATGAAATAAGATGTTTTTATATAAAGATATTCATCACCACATAATTTGGAAATGATTGTGGAAATTATTGCACATCAATTAGGTAGAATATTATGCAGATTTTATAATTATTATATAATGAACATAGCAGACAAATTCTAATATCTCAGCTTTTGCGCAAGATTCAGCTGACGGCAGCAATGATATCCCTTGTTCCATATCCTCCTCTGAATCCAGCTTGAATTTCTGGAATTTCTCCATCGACTTACTGCAGCAGTCATTTTTTTTATTATCTTCTGCAGAATTTTGCCAATGTGATATTAATGATATTGCTCGAAAACGTCTACATTCTGTTTGATAACCTTTTATTGGAATGGGCACAAATATGAATCTCTTCCAGTTGATTGGCCAGATATCTGTCTTTCAAATTTTTTGACATAAACAAGTAAGTAGTCCCAGCCTTGCATTGTTTTGTTGAAGCATCTCAACTGGCATTATGTCATTCCTTGTTTTTTGCTGCTGCCTTCAGTGCAGCTCGAACTTCTTTCTTCAGTATCATTGGTTCTTGATCATATTCTACCTCCTGAAATGGTTGAACTTTGATCAATTCTTTTTGGTTCAGTGACTCTGTATTCTTTCCATCTTCTTTTGATGCTTCCTTCATCATTCAATATTTTGCCCATAGAATCCTTCAATATTGCAACTCAAGGCTCTTTTACTTCATTTCTTCCATTCATTTTAGCTACTCTGCCCTTAAGAGCAAGTTTCAGAGTCTCTTCTGACATCTGTTTTGGGTTTTTCCTTCTTTCCTTTCTTTTTAATGACCTTTCACTTTCTTCATGTATGATGTCCTTGATGTCTTTCCACATTCTTCTGGTTTTCAGTCATTAGTGTTCAGTGCCCCAAATACCAGAAAGATGTGTATCTGTGTTTTTTTGACCATGCAAAGACATTCAATGGCATAGATCATTACAAATTATGGATAATATTACAAAGACTGGGAATTTCAGAACTTAATTGTTCTCATGCAGAATCTATACATGGATCAAGAGGCAGTCATTTGAACAAAACAAGGAGATACTGTGTGATTCAAGATTGGAAAAGGTATTTGCAGAAGAATGTATCCTTTCACCTCACTTGTTCAACCTGTATGCTGAACAAATAGTCCAAGAAGCTAGACAATATGAAGAATAATGTAGTCTCAGGATTGCAGGAAGACTCATTAACAACCTACAATATGCAGATGACAAAACCTTGCTTGCCAAAAATGAAGAAAACTTGAGGCACTCACTAATGAAGGTCAAAGACTACAGCCTTCAGTATGGATTACACTTGAATGTGAAGATAGCACAAATCCACACAAATGGACTGATAAACAACATCATGATAAATGGAGAAGAACTTAATGTTGTCAATGATTTCATTCTATCTGAATTAACAATCAATGGCCATGGAAGCAGTATTCGGGGAATTTAATGTATTTCTTTGGGAAAATCTACTGCAAAAGACCTCTTTAAGGTTTTAAAAAGTACAAATGTCACTTTGTTGACTAAAGTGTGCCTCACCCAAGCCACGGTCTCTTCAATTGCTTCATATGCATTTGAAAGTTGGATAATGAAAAAAAGACAGAATAAGAATTTATGTATTAAAACTGTAGTGTTGGCAGAGAATATTGAATATACCACAGACTGCCAGAAGAATGAACAAATCAGTCTTAGAAGAAATACAAACAGAATTTTCCTTAGAAGTGAGAATAGTGAGACTTTAGCTCACTTACTTTGGACACATCATCAGGAAAGAACAATCACTAAAAAAGGATTTCATGGTTGGTAAAGTAGAGAGCCAAGGAAAATGAGAGAAACACTCAATGAAATGGATTGACAAAATAGTCTCAACAATGGACTCAAACATACCGATGATCCTGAAAATAGCACAGGACAGGGCAATATTTCATTCCGTTATACATAAGGTTGCCTTGAGGAGACAACTTGATGACAACTAACAATATCCAGTTGAAATAATATATTAAAATTGTCATCACAATTATACAAATATAGAGATAGGAAAAAAGACTGTAGTAAATCTAACAAATTTTCAACAGGCTTGTGACACCATGAGTTGTACGTTTCTCATATCTATTATATACTTTTATAATGAAAATACTAAAAGAAAGAAGTCTATAACTTCACCTGCAAGCTGAAATGTAGAAATATAATTGTGTACAATAAGTTTCTAAAAACTAATAAGAGAATATTTTACAGAATGTTTGCATTTGACATCATGAGCAAATATTTCCTTTTTTATGATAAAGTTTGGCATGATAAATCTAGAAAGAGCATTTTCACTAAATGCTAGGTATTGTCTGTCGGTAATTGTTAAATGAGATCATGTATAGGAAAGTGCTTGATAATCTTTAGTAGAATACATAAATTATTATTTCTGTTATGAACACAAGACTATAAGAAATATGTAAGACTTGATTTCCAAGTTTACTCCAATTTATATAATCCTCGTTTTTTAGAATTAAATTCAAAAATCAAGATCTCTGCTCACTTGTGGACACAGCTGCTTTATTTATACTACTTTTTCCTAATTGTACTCTGTGAACACATGCCCTTTTTCATCACTTATCCCAAATATTTTTTCCTTCTCTATATATTTTGCTTGAAATACTCGCACTGAGGGACATGGAAAAACACTTTTCTGAAATCTTCAGTATAGTAGATAGTGAAAATATGCAAGATACTGTACAAGATTAAATAGCAGAACAAGAAATTATATTAATTAGGCAAGTTTACATCACTGAATGTCCATGTAGCTAGAAGTTCAAAATACAGTAAGAATTTTACCTCAAATGTTACATTAAATTAAAATATTATTTTAATTACAATAGAAAGTGTTCCTTATGGCAATATCATTTACTGATATATACCCCCCACATTGTTCCAGAATGGGTATAATATGAAATATCGTTTATCTTTAAATGTTAAAGATTAGTATTTCAAATATTTTTCTTAAGATTCAGGAAACTGAGAAATTTTAATGAACAGAAGGCAATAGATAAAATAGCAAATTTATCTAATACAAAATGGGAGATATTGTATATAGCTTTTGTTGTGCTATCCCAGAATGACTTAAGTTTTCTTAACTGTTCTTCAGTCATATTTATTCAAATCTTTCAGCTAGATTAATTTTCTCCCTTCAAGTACTTCTAAGCATCTTAATATATGTCCATGCATCCTACCACTTTGCCTGACCTTAGCTGCCTGTTGTGTTCAGGATGAGTAGGCTTCTTGAAGAAACATTTTGTAGGTAAAACTAGGTTTTAAAAGAGATTGTGGGGAAACTGGGAAAAGGTGATTTTATCTGGCACATGTTGGTTTTGAAATAATTTTAAGGCTGGGAAATAGAAGGAAGTACAGCAGTTTCAGAAATGAGTAAAGGAGAAAGATTTCTGTGTAACTCTTCATGTAATGTTGAGTTTTCCCATTTTGCACACCGTGTAAAACTCTCAAATTTGTACAAGATTTTCTTTTTTGTGGCTGTTGTTGCAGCCCAGAGTAGTGTTTATTGTTAACTCAGTACAAAATATCCTTGATAATTCTTTAGGGATGCATTGCCTTGGTAGGAATCTGTTACCATTGGACACTAATAAGCACGTAGCAGTTTGAAGCAAAGTAATATTAACACAGCAGCATAGGAAATGTGAGGTAACTGTGACTCGTAATATATCTTATTCAAGCTACTGATGCATAATATGCACAAAAATAAAATCTGTGCCCTTGACTATTAAGAACAAAACCCTAGCAAACCCCTTCCAAATAAATAAATATGGAATGAAAAACATGCCTTTGCTTTTTCTCACGTACATATGAAGAGTGAGAAGATGTTTAAGAAGTTAGAGGAAAGAAATAATAACTGGAAATTATACACGTGACTACATGACTTAACATTAATGTACTTATGAGAGGTAAAAGAAGTGTTTTGGATAAACGAAGCCCACATTTGGTTAAACTAAGCTGCATAAAATTGCCTGGGAGTTCATTGCCTCCTTTCCCATCTTGTTCCTATTCTGCTAATACATGCCAAGCTTTTGAAATAGTTCCTGCCCCATGGCAGAGGCGGGGGGAGAAACTACTGTCATCAAGTCAATTTTGACTCATGGCGACTCTATGTGTTACAGAGTAGAACTGCTCCGTAAATTTTCTTGGCTGTAATCTTTATGGAAGCAGGAAGCCAGACCTTTCTTTTGCAGTGTTGTTGAGTCCGTTCAAATTGCCAGACGCAATTTAGTAGTCAAGTGCAAACCGTTTTCCTCACCCAGGAATACCGCATGGAAAGAATTTGATAAATATCTACTACTTCTACTACTACTATGAATCGGAATCGACTCGATGGCAATGCGTTTGGTTTTTGGTTTCTACTACTACTACTATTACTGGCTATGCACTTACTAAAAATTTTGCAGGGGAATATAGAATTAGCCCAACAGTGAAGAGAAGCAAAATAACTGTACTTTGAAACCAGGATATTTAAATTAGACCCCTATCTTCACCATTTACTAATTGTGTGGTTTGGGGAAGTCAAATAACCTCTGCGGCCTCCCTTTTTTGTTCTTAAAATAAAGATATTAAAATGATATTTCATAGAATTTTTATAAGGATGGCATGAAGTGAAATGTGATATATAAATACTATCAGTTATCAATACTCTGCCTAGAATGTGGTAGATTTATAATAAAAGTGGCTTTTTTTAGGTTACAATATAGTCTCTCATGCTAAAGTTACTAGATAATTAAAGTTTAAAAGATCTTTGCATCCCCTTCCCCAAAATGTGCCTATGGCTACTTGCATTTGTGCTCCTTGACTGCTTGGTTGCCAAAAGAAGGATATTTTAGCAATATCATATTTGGTTCAAATCATTCTCTTCTAAGTGAACGTACTAATGAATCTGCACAAAAGTGAAATTAATATAGAAACACAGTTTAGCAATAATAGTCATTCTCCTATCTACTCATCCTCAACTCGGTTTGGAATCCTTTGCCTTTCATTCAATAATTCCTTAGGTGGTATGCAAAGAACACCTATTATTTGCTCAAGCACTGCTCAGAAATTGCATGGTTATGAAATAAAAATGCCTTCTGTCCTTGAGGGCCTTAGAGTGCCACTGGTGAAACAAGGTATCCATTTAAAAAAAAAAAAAAACTAAAATGAACTTTATTAATTGCATAGAGAATAAGATGTCCAGGTTTTCCAAAGCAGAGCTAATCATATGGATTGGTGGTGGAGTGTAAATGAAGCAAAATAGATCCGAAGTGTTGTGAAAATAAGTTTTGAAAATACTCAAAGATGTAAATTTAACCTTAAGGTTCTATTGCACAGTATTTTGAAAAGTGTATCTTCTTTTCTTATTATCCTCTTGTTCTCCTTGACATTTTACCACAGGACACCACTACTAGGCAACTGCTAGAATTTGATAAGTTATTATCAGGGCGTTTCATACATGGCCCCAAAATGCTTTTTCCTACTTCTGGGATAATGTCATTTATGTGAGTGGTCATTTGATGATGCCTGGCATTTGGGTTTCAGATGGAATTTTTGGGGGAGTTTACAGCCTGAGAACCAACAATAATACACTCAATCCAAAAACTACACAGAGAAATATACTCACCGAAGCATGGGTGGTCATCTATAAAGAGACTCTTTACATGTGACTCTATAGACAGGCATCATTTTAGTATTAATAATTATCTTTCTGTGTTTCTTCTTTTTGAGGATTTCTGGCCTTTTGGTGCCCTATAAGAGTCCCTTGGGATTTGTCGTCAAATTATTTATTTATTTATTTGTTGGAGATTATTTACTCTCTTGTGGCTAATTATCTCAGGGATATAATGCGAAAAAAAAGGCTTTCTTTCCTTACACCTCTTTCTATACCATTATGTTTTTTACTTCTCCCAATAAGCTTTTGTCTTTGAAGAGCATGCTATCCTAGCCCACCCTTTCCACAATTCTTTGTATTATCTACTGTGGTGAAATGAGTTCCTTTATGTGGCTTTTGCCTTGGTTCTTTGGAAAAATAGCTTGGGATATTTTTCACCCTAACCCCTGAGGAGGAATAGTTACCCTTGTCCTAGTTCTTTGGAGAAACTGCTTAAGAGGACTTCCCAGGTTGCTTCCTACCAGAGGGTTGTTACCTTTGCCAGGGAAGAAGCCAATCTCTGCCAACAGAAAATGTTACTTTTGAACAAGACCTGAGGTGATTGACATCTCATGTGCTTGTGACCCTCCCAAAAATGATTGACTGGGCCACAATCTTACAATGGACTGGTTGTCTTACTATTCAAATAGTGGCTTGAAAAGTCCACCCAATAGGATTGAGTGGCTTTCAGCCCAGTGATGGGATTGGTTGATTTGTAGTCCAGCTGGGAAAGCCAGGCCTTGAAATTGACAAGGAGTTTGCTTATATAAGTGACCAACCCAGAGAGGCTTTTTAAAGGAGGCAAAGAGAGAGAAGAAGCAAGGAGGGAACTTCAAGACCAAGGAGACCCTGGAGAGGAGCGGTTTGGACGCAGAGCTCCTGTGAGAGGAACGTCTTAAAAGAGCTGTAATATGAGTCAAGGGTTGTAACACTGAAGATAGCAAGAGGCCCAGAAAGGTATTTGATGGCAGAGAGCTAGCAGCAGAGAGCCTACAGCAAGAGATCTAGAAGGGGGCCCAGTGGTAGACAGGCAGCAGTGAGAGGCCCAGAAGAGGGGCCGGGTGGCATAGCTGGTGGTGACGGCAGAAAGTTACTGCTAAGAAAGCAGCAGCTGAGCAAGCTGCTACAACTGGCTAACTGGCTATGAGCTCGGCCAGTTAGCAGCAGAGAGTCCAATGGCAGGGAAGCTGAAGGCAGAGAGGCTATGCATGGTTGAAAGGAGGCATGCATGGCCAAGAAGGGGTGTGCACGGCCAAGAGGGCTGGCACGCATAGCAGAGAAGGGCCTGCTTGCATGATCAACAAAGGCCTGCTTGCATGGCTGAAGGGCCTGCTAGAACAGCAGAGAGGAGCTGAGAGAGCTGTTCTGGTTGGAAAGTGTCCTGCACTGAAGAACAAAAGGGATGTGCTCTCCACCTCAGGGAGCCTTCCAAACCCAAACTATGTGCTTCCTGATCCTGATCTTGAGTTGTTCCTATTCCTTCCAGATTAATCCAGATCCCGAGTTCGTAGCCTGTTACTTCCCTAATAAATCACATAACTGTGAGTGTGATCTGTGAGTTCTGTGTGGCCATTGCAACAAATAATCAAACCCTGCAGATATGTAGAGAGTGCCATGGAAGTAGCAGCTGATGTCAGAAATTATGTGAAACTGGCAAGCCAGAGATATAGCTGACCTCCACCTCATAGGAACCAGCTTTGTGCTGATCCTGATTCTTATCCCTTATGAGGTTACACAATTCACGATACTGCATGGCATCTATCAACTTCTAGGTCATACCGCCATATGCAGTAAAGTTTTTGTCAACTAACACACCCTTTCTCTTTATTACAACTTCAAAATCTAAGTTTATTGTGTTTCCAGCAGCCAAGCTTAGTATTTACTTGTCTTCTTTTGCCCAAAAAACTTGACCTCCACCCCTCTTTAGCCACCTCTTTCCACTTACACTAGCTTGTCATCACTCACTGATGTTAATTGACTTCTGAAATTTCCATCTTATAAATCCCACTTTCTCATAAACTCTAAAATACCTCTCCTAAACACCCATTAGCAATAAATCTACTCTTTGACTAGTGCAGATTCACAGTTCTTTGATCTAGTTTTTCATGAGAGCCTTTTGGGACTCAAATGAGCCAACTTAAACTTAGCTTAAACATTAAAAGAAAATATAAGATACAGACATATCTCACAGAATCAAATGAGTGGTAGGAATAAGGCCAGACTTCAAAAGGTACTAGAAACAGTAAAAGCATCAGGGTCCTAAGCACTATTTTCTTTGTGGGCTTATCTGTTCCTTCTGTATGTTTCTTTTCTTACTGGATATCACATTTCCCTGCTTTTACATGCACTAGTGGAAGAATCTTACTACAAATCTTTTATATTTTCAATACCTTAGTTCTAGCCTTATCCAGATTAAATGAGTTTTTCTGTATTTCTATTCCTGGACGAGATCAAGCTGGTGTTGACCTCTAGGCCAATGAAAACCATAAGGTATTGACCTCTGGGCCAATTAACTATGGCCCAGAATGAACAAATCTGTCTTGGAAGAAGTACAGCCAGAATGCTCCTTAGAAGCAAAGATGGCGAGACTACCTCTCACGTTCTTTGCACATGTTATTAGGAGGGACCAGTCCCTGGAGAAGGACATCATGCTTGGTAAAGTAGACGGTGAGCAAAAAAGAGGAAGAACCTCAACAAGATGGACTGGCACAGTGACTGCAACAATGGGCTCAAGCATAACAACAATTGTGAAGATGGCGCAGAACCAGGCAGTGTTTTTTCTGTTGTACATAGGATCTCTATGAGTCAGAACCGACGAAACGGTACCTAACAATAACAACAACAACAAGGGGTGGGGGTTGAGAACACAGCCAGACAAATATGGCTGCCAAGTAACAGACAAAGGGGGTTTTGTGAATAAGGTAGACACAATATAAAGAGACAGACCCCCCTTTTTCTTTTAAGACTAGTAGCATTATTATAGATTCACAGTATTCTCAATTTATATTAAACTTTGTGGTCTATCTCTTCTATGATATTCTAGTTTGCTCTCTCATTCCATGTCTTCTATTCCCTGATAATATTTAGCCCTAAGTCATTCAAAGAAATGGCTTTATCTACTTCTACTTACTGGCTACTGAGCACTATTGAAAAAAGCGTACAATCCTACAAATCATCATTTAAAAGTATTATTTTAATGGCAATCTGATATTGAATACATTCTAACAGTTCTTTCACTGATCCCTGATAAGTTCTTTTTAATTTCACACTTTGGCTATTCCAAATTTACACCATTCTCTTAAACTTTTATGACTCACTTTTATCAGCCATCACTCCCTCTCTCCTTACGCACACACATACTGAGTCTCAGTATCTGACATTTTCTCCAAAATTTCAGAAGAAATAAGGGCCATCTCACAGCAATTACCCAATTACCTCAATTTCTAACTCCATCTACAACTTGATATCTCTTCTAGTGTTAGGCTAAATTCAACTACTACCTATAGACTAACATCCCCTAAATCAATATTTCTAGTTTACTTTTTTCTCCTGAAGTCCAAAGATGATTTCTCTTCCTGAATCCACCCATTTCAATATCCTCCTGAACACAAATTATCAGTTATCACCTCTGCCTTTTGTACCTCATTCCTTTGCCTATGTTTTTCCATTAGCATATAAGCAGGATTATATCTCATTCAAATTAAAAAAAGAGAAAAGATAAAAAGCTTTACCTCAAGAAAAAGCTAGGATTCCATCATAAACTGCTTCTATTTTTCCCCCTCTTTTTATCAGCAACATCTTTAAGAAAGGAGCTTCTACATTTACTTCCCCACCACCCGTTCACTCATTTGTTGCCGTCAAGTCAATTCTGACTCATAATGACCCTAGTGGACAGAGTAGAACTGTACCATAGGGTTTGCAAGGAGTGGCTGGTGGATTTGAACTGGTAGCCTTTTGGTTAGCAGCCTGAACTCTTAATCACTGCGCCCACCAGGGCTCCATTAACTTCTTTAGCACACTGCAATCTGGCTCCTAAGAGAACATGCCACTGAAACTTCCAGAGTGAAGGTCATTATTTACCTCCTGTCATGGATTGGATTGTGTCCCTCCAAAATATGCATCAGCTTGGCTAGGCCATGATTCCCAGTATTATGTGGTTGTCCTCCATTTAGTAATCTGATGTAATTTTTCTATGTGTTGTAAATCCTAATCGCTGCCTGTGGTTAATAAGGCAAGATTAGGTTTTGTTAAAGAGGATTAGGGTGGGATGCAACACCCTTACTCACGTCACAGCCCTGATCTGATGTAAGGGGAGTTTCCCTGGGGTGTGGCCTGCATCTCCCTTTATCTCACAGGAGATAAAAGGAGAGAGAAGCCAGCAGAGAGAAAGGGACATCATACCACCAAGAAAGGAGTGCAAGGAGCAGAGCGCATCCTTTGAACCCAGGGTACCTGCACTGAGAAGCTCCTAGATCAGGGGAAGATTGATGACAATGACCTTCCCCCGGAACTGACAGAGAGAGAAAGCCTTCCCCTGGAGCTAGTGCCCTGAATTTGGATTTCTAGCCTCCTAGACTGTGAGAGAATAAATTTCTATTTGTTAAAGCCATCCACTTGTGATATTTCTGTTATAGCAGCACCAGATAACTTAGACATCTCCTACTAGTTAAATCCACCACCATCTTCTGGTTTTCTCTCCATCTACTTCATTACTGGTTCTTTTTCTTTTCAACTCTTAAACATGAATTTTTCCCAGGAGGAGTCCAACACCATTGGTTGCTAATTAAACAGCCAATTCCTACTCTTTTTCCCTCACTGGAAAATCCCACTGCCCTTGCCAAAGGCTGAAAATGAATATTTATTCCCTTTCCCAAACATACTTAAAGATTTTGGTGACTGTATGATCACATCTACCCAATGAGACAAAGAGAAAATCCTCCAGGGAGCTTCTTAGAAAGACTTGTCTTACAAATATGAAGAGATGGAAGAGTAAAATTCTGATCCCTTATCTTGTTTTTTGCTATATTTGGATCAGTTGTATAAGTAGATGATGCTTGCAGCTTTGGGAGCTATTTTGTAAAAGTAAGGTCATATGCTAAGGATGGAAGATGGAAAGAGTCTGGGTTCTTCGTGACAGTGTAAGCCACTGAACCAACCTTGGGATTGCAGACCGGCTGATTTGTTTTCCGTGGCAATAAACATTCTTTTGATTAAACCATTTTTAGTTTAGTATTGCTTGCCCTTTTCTCACCCATTTAACCATTCAACATATTTAATCCTTTGGCTTCTGCTATTCTATAATATACGGCACGTAGTAAACACATAGAAGCCAGACTCATAAGTAGATGAGAAATCAGTATTTATTAAAATTTGAATAAATTCTTTTGGTTGTCTCTATGCCCTGGAATATCTTACTATTTCCTTAAAAATAAAATTCCAACTTTTGACATGGTAGAAAGACCATTTTTCAAGCTAGCCCCAGTATTCATTCAAACTTGGTGTGTCTTTGCCTATGCTGATGCCTTTAAGCTGTTCTTCCAGCTTCTTCTTTTTTAGCCTGGTAAAGCCTTGTTACAAGACAGGTTCAAGCTACTCTGATAGCCCTTGTTTTCTGCTGGAAGCACTTAAACACTCCCTCCTGTATGCTCATGGCACCTGGTCATACCTTTACTAAAGCATTTATCAACTTGTATGGCATTGATTTGTTTACCTGTCTCTCCCTACACTGTGAGTGCCATGAGAAAAAGAACTGCTTCTTATCTGAGTGCAGGTCCTAGCTCAATGTCTGGCATGGAGTGGAAACCCAGTTAATTATTCTGAGTAATTACTCTTGCTCATTAGTTCCTCAGGAGCAAAAGTCAGATAATAGCCTGAGTTTTATTTCCTTTGTAAATCTTAAAAAGATGACAGTCCTAAAAAGCGTATGTTGTGAGATTAGATAACAACAACAAAAACACTGGCTGCAATTGTGCCACATATATATTAGAAAACACTAAACTTTGCCAATGTTTCAATGTATCATCTTAATTAATTACAGTGCCAGTATTTTCACAATGCCAGCATGGGACACAGCTCACACTTTACTACCTTGCTATAAATACATAAGGAAGGCAAACATCTATCAAAGGGTAATTTCAATTGTATCACTAACTTTCTGTGCTGATATAGTTTTTCCTGGAAGAATTCAGATTTTAGGCAGAATGCCTAACTTGTCTCTGCCCAAACCATACAGCATCTCCTTCCATGAAATATCATTTTGCTTCATGTCCCTTACAGTATGTCACTGGCAAGAGGAGGTGATTATAATTTTTTTCTTCTCAGGCTAGTCATAAGGTACACCCATCATATGTGTTGTTATTGTTAAAAAAATATAAAATCCATTGCCATCGAGTCAATTCTAACAAATAGCGACCCTATAGGACAGAGTAGAACTGCCCCATTGGGCTTCCAAGGAGTAGCTGGTAGATTTGAACTGCTGACTTTTTTTGGTTAGCACTCAAGCTTTTAACCACTGTGCCACCAGGGCTCCTGTTGTTGTTCTTAGCTCCTGTTAATTTGGCCCCTAATTTATGGCAACCCCATGCACAATGGAATGAAACATTGCCTGGTCCTTTACCATTCCCACAATCAATTGCAGATTGGACCATTATTATCCATAGGGTTTTCACTGGCTAATTTTTAGAAGTAGATCAGTAGGCCTTTCTTCCTAGTCTTTCTTAGTCTGAAAGCTTACCTGAAACTTGTTTATTATGGTAAAAACACCCAAGCCCCCACTGACAGATAGTTGGAAGCTGCAGATGAAATGCATTGGCTTGGAATGGAAAGTGGGTCTCCAACATAAAAGGCAAGAATTCTACTCCTGAACTACCAGTGCCCATATATCATATGTTTGCCCCCCACTTTTCCTGGGTAACACATCTTTCTGATGCCTCCTCTGTTTTAGAGGGGAGAAAAGAGCAGGGAGAAGGGAAGGATGATCTATTAGCTCTAGTACCATGCTTTGTGGGCAAAGTGAGGGTTAGAGACAAGCTTTAAGGTTCGAATGAAAGAGGCTTCTCATGCTTATCTTTTTTGATCATTAAAACCCTAGCTAAACTTCATAATTCCCATACGCTTCTATCACCAAGCTCCTGTTCTGAGGTAAGTTTTTGTACTTTCCTCAAAGATATTAGGGTATTTTTCATAAAAGCAGTTAAGCATCTTTCTCAACGTTGCTGTCTAAAATACAAAAGGTACTGACTCCCATAATAATTGTAACTCTTTAGAGTATCATTCATTTGAGAAAAGTGAAGTGATTTCAAGTTGTGGCTAAACTGTAACTGCACTAATCACTTTTCCAGATTTTTCTCCTTTATTTTCTATGTAAGATGAAAAGAGATTCAATAACTGGCCACAGATCACCCTGCAATTTCACTGCAAACCAGAGTTCCAGAACCAGGCTCCACAGCTATCAGCTTAAGATAATTTAGTCACAGAAAAAACTCTTAAGTGAAAAACTCTTAAGTGTTGCAGCATGTTGCAACAAAGCTTAAACATACACATTCAATAAGCACTTAAGTAGATGAATAAATGTGGGTAGTATGTTGATTTATCACTGTGTAATTAATGTATTTTTTTAAGTAAATGGTCTCATACCAAACCTGCTCAATTTAAGGAATGTTCAATTTGAATATTCAGAAATGTACATCTAGGATTATATTGTATAACTATCTGTATATTTGGTTAAATACTTGAGAACATAGTTTCCATGAGTCTATTTTACATTAAGGATATTAGCCTGAGAAAAGCCCAGAAGCACCACATCTCTCACTCTACCTTATATGTTTTGGGTAATACGTGTCTAATAACAACTACATAATGAAATTTTCTCCCCAGTTCCCAATTGTCTTCATGGAATTTAGGAGAAAAATCACTGAACAGCTGTTTCCTTAATTCTTACTCCCATATCCAGACACATAAGCATTTCAAAGTACAAGGAAGACATAAATAAAATTTAGAAAAATAAATCAGGAAAAACATAAACTCTGTTTGTCTCCCTTCAAAGGACTCCAAATCTACTAACAAGGAAGATGAATTAAGACTGGAGAGTACTTGGGGTGACAGGTTCTTGGTGACAAATGGGAGCATTTCTCTGTTCATCATAATGATTTTGCTAACAAATAAAGATACTTAGCAAAGTGGGACAAAATTAATGTAAAATTGTATAGTGTAATGGGTGAATAATATTTTTTCTATTGCTATTATAATAGCAAACTGCATTGACTTGTTATTGTAAAGTAAGAAAGCCAGGCTTGCATTAGGTATCTGTCCACAATATGGAAAAGTCTAGCCATGGGGTAACAGGGGACATTCTCTTAATGGAGTATGAATTCATTTGCTTTTTTATTTTCTTTTAACAAATATATTTGTAGTTTGTCAGGAAATGGCTGACATAAGGAAAAAAGATCTCAATTTCATGAAAACTTGGAGTTCTTTATTTCATCAGCAACTTGACAAAAACCTGTCCTGTTTTCAGCCATAATTCCTTGCTCTGTGAAAGCAAGTTAAGAGGGCTTTAGCAAATCATACAGAGATACCATTTTATCTGCAGGGATTGAAATGAAAAACCATCATAACAGCTCATTTTTATGAGCATACACAGTCTTTCAAGCAAGTACACATTTTCATTTCTTCACCTTCCAATTTGGATCATTTCACAGCATTCTGAGTTACCTGTGTAAGCCTTCCCTTGTCTAGAAAAGGTTAGCACTAATATCATAAATATTCTCATATTGCCTACAACAAACACCTTATCTTTAAGGAAAAAAAATGTTTTCATCTAGCTCAGTGCTTTCCATTTTATTCTTTTTTTATATTCCTGTCAACAGAATAAAACTGGCTATCTTAGGCTAGGTTCTCTAGAGGAGCAAAACCAATTAAGCATATATATACACAGAGAGAGAGAGATTTCAAATAAATATCTCACGCAGTTGTGGATGCTGGCAAGTCCTAAATTCATGAGTCAGGAGTGAGGCTGGAGGCTTCTCCTGACTGACATGGTTGCAGGGGCTGACAAACCCAAACCTGGTTGGTCAGAGAGCAGGATGCTGGCTCATGGGACTGCAGGAGCTGGAAAATACCAAAATCTGCAGGTCGGACGGGTTGCTAGCTTATGTCCCAAGAACTGGAGGTGAGAGAATGATGACTCAGATGCAGGATCAAGAGAGGGCAATCTTTGCCAACACATCCATATATATATTGGATACGGGCCACACCCCCAAGGAAACTTCTCTTTGAACTGATTGGCTACTTGCATCAGATCACAAAATGGAAGATGATTACATAGTATCTTCCAAACCACTGAGGATCATGGCTTGGCCAAGTTGACACATAACTTTAACTATTACAACCGCCTTTAAAACACTTTAAACATGATTGCTTGAATGGAAACTTGAGCTTTCAATCAGTCTAGTTCGAGTTTTTTTCCAATAAAATTATTTTCTACCAGAGATAAATATGACTCTGGAAACATTGTTTACTCTGAGGTGAAACTTACATCAAATTATTTCAAGATGAACTCGGGTCTCCCTGAACAGCACTACTTATAGAGGTCACTTACAGTTTCAGGAGAGGTGACTGGTAATTTTTAATTTTAATGTAATACTATGTATGTATATATCCTATCCCCATTAAATATTAAAAGGCATTTACTAAGAACAATCAAATTGCTGCCATGCAATTAACTGTACATGTTGAAAAATCACATAGGAAGATGGCAGTGGTGGCAGCATAGCTTTTTAATCTCTCCAAATCCCCACCCAAACACAAGCACTAGGCAAAATTAATAACTAGGGGAGCATTTAAAACAAAACTAGATAAATAGTTTTCCACTTGAACCCCAAAATACATTGGTAGAGACAAACTACCCACAGCCCCAAGACCTGAATGATAGCTGCATCTGTGCAAGAGAAAGGAAAAAAAAGCAATAGGGTAGTGTCTTAAGAGCTGAGGAGCACTAAAATTGCCAGTAAATATTCACTGGAAAGCAGCGACCAATTTGGGAACAGCAGCTGAAACTGTGAGGGGTTTGTGTGCAACACTTGCTCCCCATGAAGGACTGAAGGATCTGGAGCAGACAACACCGATTAATTCTTGAAACTGACCCACCAGGCTTCCCTTCAAGGACAGGCACCCACACTGAGGAAAAATTGTTGAAAGTGAAATCAAAATTATGCAGGATAGGGAAAACGTAGAAGAAGGGAGGAAAAAAATCCAGATGAAATACCAGAAAGCACATTACCACATTTTCTAAACACAACATAACAGCAAAAGAGGGAGCTCTGTGAAGTTACATACCATTGGTAATCAGTTGTCATTGAGTCAATTCCAATTCATGGTGACACCAAGTGTGTCAGTGTAGAACTGTTCTCCATAGGGTTTTCCATGGCTGATTTTTCAGGAGTAGATTGCCAAGCCTTTCTTCCAAGGTGCCTCTAGGTGAACCTAAACTTCCAATCTTTTGGTTAGCAGCTAACTACATTAACCATTTGCACAACTTAGAGACTCAGAAGTTACATAAGCTTTCCTAAACCTCACCTTAGAAAAATTCATTTCACATAAACGTGAGCAACGTAAAATATCAAGGCCATATCCCGTAGAGAGGTATAAAAAAAGAGGGGAAAACACACTTGCAGAAAAAAAATAAAAGCATGCCAAAATATACCCATGAAACAAAACAGAGCTGCAAAACTGCTATTTCAAAACAAGCTAAGAAATATTAATAAAATGATATAAGACATAAAAGAACAACATAAGTCAAATCATTAAAAATCAGAAACAATGGGCCAGAACTCAGGAAATAATTAGAAATAAGATGGGGGGAAAAAAAGCATTTCAAAAATGAAGAATAGAAAAATGAAGAATAAACTAGAAGTATCACAAAGTGGAATAAACAAAACATATAATGCATTAAGTGAAATACAAAGCAAAAAAATAAAAACTTCAAAAGTAAAAATAGAAGGAAAAGAAAAAAAAAATCCAAGAGAAATTAAACTATATTGAAGATAGTCAAAAAGTTTGAGCATATGGATAATACGAGAAGAAAAAATATTGAAATAAAACCAAAGAAAAGAAACGGAACAAATACTAAAGCTAATAAACCCATAAATTTTTCCTGGAATAAAAGATTTAAAACTGCCTATTTTAAGTACACATTGCATCCCTGAGAATATCAACCCAGAACAACTAACACCAAAAAACATTACAGTAAAATTACTTGACTTAAAAAACAAGTAAAAGGGGAAAAGGGAGGGGTGGCGATATCTCTTGGGTACCTAGAAAACAAAGAGCACATGACTTATAAAGGAGGGAAATTACATTAGTATCAATCTTTTCAACAGCAGCTCTTCATGCCAGAAGAAAATGTAGAAACATATTTAAGATACTTAAGGGAAAAATAAGTGTGAGCCAACATTTTTTTTGTCCAACAAATCAGATTTTCAAGAGAAGAACATAGACAAACTATTATCAATGGGCAAGGATTCAGTGAACATTGTTCTCATGAGCTCCTTACTGTGAAATCTATTAGATAACAATCTTCAGGCAAGCAAAATGACAAGAGAGACATCAACAACTGGTGATACATAAATACATAGTTTACCTACAACACTAGGACTAATGGGCAAGAGGGAGAAAGTATGGTATGAAATGGTTATAAGCTCTAACAACTAAAAATATGGAGGAAATAGAAAGAACAAAAGCAAAGAAATTTTAATATTTTTAGTAATCATATTGGTGATAGTATTAGATTTGTTAATCTGAGAAGTGTTGTGCGTGTAGTATTGGATAGAAAAAATGAGATATTTCTTATGGACTACTGACTTTCGGTTTACAGTGATGGAAAAATCACATTTAAAAATTGTACAGCTGATTAATGTAATTGCTTTCAATAAGCTGTGCACCTGTAAAAAGTTGTATTGGCAAAAGTTATGTGTTAGATATATTTACAACAATGACCAAAAAAAAAAAAACAGTAGCTACTGAGGCTGCTTATGTACGAGCAAACACCTCATGGGATTTGGTTCCTTGGTTTGGAGGTTTAGAGTCATGGTTTCATGGGACATCCCAGTTAATTGGCCTAATAACATGTTTAGTACTTCTTTTCTACTTCCTAATTAGTTGTGTAGTGCCTAAGGTACTAAAAGCTTGAAAGGAGCCGTCCAAGTTACAACAATTGGTCTCTATTTGCCTGGAACATCAAAGGAAGAAGGAGAGTCAGGAACACGGGGAGAATATGGATACACAGCTAATTGCCTCCATGAACAACTGCCTCCTCTGCTATGAGACCTGAAGAATTGGATAGTGCCCAGCTGCTACTACTGAACACTTTGATCAAAGATTCTATAGAAGAATCCTGACCAAAAGGAGGATAATGCAGGACAGCATATCAAATTCTTATGGAATCCAGACTTTCTGGAGCCATGGAGGCTGGATGAACCTCTGAAACTATTGCCCTGAGATAATCTTCAAACCTTAAACCAAAAGTATTACCTGAAGTCTTCTTAAAACCAAACAATAGTTTAGCTTAACTACTAATGAAAGTCTGCCTTGAGCATTGTGCTGTTTTAAGATCTATCTATATGGAATCAAACTGACAACAGCAACTGGAAAGATTAGGTAGAAGTCTTAGGGGGCAAGGAGTTTATGTTAATGGAGGAGGAACATTCAGGAAAAGAGGGTGAAAATGGTTGCACAACTGAAAGAATGTAATCAATGTCACTGAATTGAACATGTAGAAATTGTTGAATTGGTGTATGTTCTGTTGTGTATATTCTCAACAACAACAAAAATAAGATAAATTATTAAAAAATGAGCAATTACGAGATTTTTTGATCCTATCATCCACTGTGTCTTTGAAAATCTGTATTTTTAGTGAGAAATAAAACATATATAGATACAGTAAAAAAAAAAAAATAAGAGGTTATCATTGCTTAGGGGATGCTGAGTTTCTCTTAAGGGTGATGTAATGACGCAGGGCAGAGATGGCAGAGTAGTCAGACGCTTCCAGTGGACCCTCTTAGAACAAAGACCCAAAGAAACAAGTGAATCGACTATATATGACAATTTAGGAGCCCAGAACATCTAAGGCAAAGTTGAGGAACCAGACTGAGTGGCAGGGGGAGGGAGAAACAGTTCAGAAGCAGCGAGGAGTTGGCAGACCTGACCCGTCAAAAGCCTGAGTCTCTCAGGCCTGATCAGCTCAAGGGTGAGCGGGGAGGCAGGAAACCAGCAATGCTTGGGAGGCATATTCCACACCAGGAGAGACCCAGCTGCAGAGAGTCTATTCAGAACCAGTGAGAAGCAGCCCTAGATTGGCAAAACATAAGTACTTGCATACGGCCTATCACACAGATCAGAAACAGCCCCCTTAGGGAAAAACCTCTCTCCCAATTACCTCCCTGTTACATGCTCTGCACTGGGTACTGGACCGGCTTCAGCAACTGCCGAGGCACCTGGAATGGAAGTAGGATCCGTCACACGCCCTGAGTCATTCTCCCGGCCTTGGAAAGTAACATATTAACAAATAGGGGAAAAAATAAACTTCTGGCTCCCCTAAGCCAGGAACCCAGGGAAGGCACAGCTCCTTTGCCTAGGCACATGTGTAAGGAATCCATGGACTTTGAGTGCCTTTCCCCCTACAGAGACTTCTGAGGGCCCATTTCAACAGCGTAGGCCCTCATTACCACAATACAACAGGATATATACCCGAAGTCTAACTTGAATGGCTTCAGCTGTGAAGTGGCAGGTTTGTGAAATTTGACACTGCCCTGCCCATTAAGCAAAGTCTTCACCTACCCACATCAGGGGCCTGAGGAATGGTGGCTCCACCCACGCCACCTAGCCACCTGTGGTAGGGGCCAAAGAATAAGAGGTACTCCTAAGTCCTTTCAGCCAACAGCATTGAGTGTTCATAGTCCGGCTGCAAAATGCACACACCTACATACTCTAGGGAACAGGGACATGCCTTCCTCCTGGACACTTAGGGGTGGCCATCAACCCCCTGCCTTGCTCACAGTGTGTCCCTCTGCTGCAGCCAGATGCCTGTGCCTACACCAATCACCCATGCCTCTCTAGGACTGTAAGTGACAGCATACACCATACACTTGGTGGCTATCTACCTGGGCACCTGAACTGAATCCATACAGGAGGAGTGGGTGGACTCCTGAGCTCACATACCTAGAAACAGATCTAACCAACTGGTGACAAGAGATTAGAGCTTCAAAGTTGCCAATAATCAAACTAACTCATACGGGCAGCCCATTTGGACATATCAAAACAAAACAAGAAACTAGGACACAATAAGCAAACATAAAATAAATAAATGTAAGAACTTATTGATGGCTCGGAGAAAACAGGCAATATCAAATCAAATAAAGAGGCAATCCATGATGGCTTCAGCAAGCTTCCAAAATAAAGAAACTAGAAATCTTCCAGAGGAGGAAAATTTCTTGGAATTGCCTGAGCAGAATACAAAAGATTAATATACAGAGCTCTTCAAGAAATTAGTAAGGAAATTAAGCAAAACACAGAATACGCAGTAGAGGAAATTAAAAAGATTAGAGAAGAGCATAATGACAAATTTAACAGGCTGCAAGAATCCACAGAGAGACAACAATCAGAAATCCAGAAGATTAACATTAAAATTTCAGAATTAGACAACTCAGTAGAAAATCATAGGAGCAGAATTGAGGCAACAGAAGTCAGAATTAGTGAGATGGAAGATAAAGCACTTGACACCAACTTATTTGAGGAAAAATCAGATAAACGGGTTTAAAAAATGAAGAAACCCTAAGAATTATGTGGGACTGTATCAAGAGGAATAACCTACGAGTGATTGGAGTACCAGAATGGAGGGAATAACAGAAAATACAGAGAGAATTGTTGAAGACTTGTTGGCAGAAAACTTCCCTGATACTGTGAAAGATGACAAGGTATCTATCCAAGATGCTCATCAAACCCCACATAAGGTAGATCCCAAAAGAAAGTCACCAAGACATATTCTAATCAAACTTGCCAAAACGAAAGATAAAGAGAGAATTTTAAGAGCAGCTAGGGATAAACAAAAAGTCGTCTGCAAAAGAGAGTCAATAAGAATAAGCTCGGACTACTCATCAGAAACCATACAGGCAAGAAGGCAATGGGATGACATATATAAAGCCTTGAAGGAAAAAAACTGCCAGCCAAGAATTATATGTCCAGGAAAACTGTCTTTCAAATATGATGGCGAAATTAGGGCATTTCCAGATAAACAGAAACTAAGGGAATTTGCAAAAACCAAACCAAAATTACAAGAAATACTAAAGGGATTCCTCCACTTAGAAAATCAGTAAGATCAGATAACAACCCAATACTAGAACACAGGACAGAGCAACAAGATATCAACCCAGATCGGGAAGTCACAAAAATAAAACAAAGCTAAAACACTGAAAATAGGGAAACAGATGTCAATATGTAAAAGATGACAACACTAAAAAAAAAAAAAAAGAGGGACTTGAAAAATGTAGACATAGACTTTGTATATGGAGAGGAAGTCAAGGCAGTATAAAGAAATGAAAGACTGGTATAAACTTAGAAAATTAGGGGTAAATATTAGGGTAACCACAAAGGAAACTAACAATCCTACAAGTCAAAATAAACTAGAAAAATATAAATACTCAGCAAACACAAAATCAACAACAATGGAAAAGATGAAAAGAAAATACATAAAGAAAAATGATGCAGCACAGATAATTAAGTGGAGCAAAGAAACTGTGAACAACACACAAAAAAAGACATCAAAATGACAGCACTAAATTCATACCTATCAATAATTATGCTAAATGTAAATGGAATAAATGCACCAATAAAGAGACAGAGAGTGGCAGATTGGATAAAAAACACGATCTGTCTATATGCTGCCTACAAGAGACCCACCTTTAAAGACACAAACAAACTAAAACTCAAATGATGGAAAAAAATATATCAAGCAAACAACACTCAAAAAAGAGCAAGAGTGGCAATATTAATCTCTGACAAAACAGACTTGAAAGTAAAATCCACCACAGAGGATAAGGAAGGACAGTATACAATGATTAAAGAGTCAATACACCAGGAGGACATAACTATAGTAAATATTTACTCACCCAACGACAGGGCTCCAAAATATATAAAACAAAGTCTAACAGCACTGAAAAGAGAGATAGACAGCTCCACGGTAGTAGTAGGAGACTTCAACACACCACTTTCGGTGAAGGACAGAACATCCAGAAAGAAGCTCAATAAAGACATGGAAGATCTAAATGCTACAATCAACCAACTTGATCTCACAGACATATACAGAAAAATCCACCCAATAGCAGCCACGTATGCTTTCTTTTCCAACGCACATGGAACATTCTACAGGATAGACCACATATCAGACCATAAAGCAAGCCTTAACAAAATCCAAAGCATTGAAATATTACAAAGCATCTTTTCTGACCATAAAGCCATGAAAATAGAAATCAACAACAGAAAAAGCAAGGGGAAAAAAATCAAACACATGGAAACTGAACAACACCTTGCTCAAAAACTACTGTGTTATAGAAGAAATTAAGGACGGCATAAAGAAATTCATAGAATCAAAGGAGAATGAAAACACATCCTACAAGAACCTTTGGGACACAGTAAAAGCAGTCCTCAGAGGTCAGTTTATAGCAATAAATGCACGTATCCAAAAAAAAGAAAGGGCCGTAATCAAAACATTAACCCTACAACTGGAACAAGTAGAAAGACATCAGCAAAAGAAGCACTCAGGTGCCAGAAGAAAGGAAATAATAAGAATTAGAGCAGAATTAAATGATATAGAGAATAGAAAACAATTAAAAGAGTTAACAAGACCAAAACCTGGTTCTTTGAAAAAATCAACAAAATTGATAAACCATTGACCAAACTGACAAAAGAAACACAGAAGGAAGCGGATAACCCGCAAAATAAATGTGATGGGTGATATCACAACAGACCCGACTGAAATTAAAAGAATCATAACAGTATAGTATGAAAAATTGTACTCTAACAAATTTGAAAACCTATAGGAAAAGGACAAATTTCTAGAAACACACTACATACCTAAACTAACACAATCAGAGGTAGAACAACTAAATAAACCCATAACAAAAGAAGAGATTGAAAAGGTAATTAAAAACTCCCAACAAAAAAGCCCTGGCCAGATGGCTTCACTGGAGAATTCTACCAAATTTCAGAGAAGAGTTAACACCACTACTACTAAAGGTACTTCAGAGCATAGAAAAGGATGGAATACTCCCAAACTCATTCTATGAAGGCCAGCATAACCCTGATACCAAAACCAGGTAAAGACACCACAAAAAAAAGAAAATTAGAGACCAATGTCCCTCATGAATATTGACACAAAAATCCTCAACAAAATTCTAGCTAATAGAATTCAGCAACATATCAAAAAAATAATTCACTGTGATCAAGTGGGATTTATACCAGATACGCAGGGAAGGTTCAACATTAGAAAAACAATCAATGTAATGCATCACATAAATAAAACAAAAGACAAGAACCACATGATCTTATCAATCAATGCAGAAAAGGCATTTGACAAAGTCCAACACCAATTCATGATAAAAACTCTCACCAAAATAGGAATAGAACGGAAATTCCTCAATATAATTAAGGGCATTTATACAAAGCCAGCAGCCAACATCATCCTAAATGGAGAGACTTTGAAAGCATTCCCCTTGAGAATGGGAACCAGACAAGGATGCCCTTTATCACCACTTTTATTCAACATTGTGCTGGAGCTCCTAGCCAGAGGCGTTAGGCTAGAAAAACAAATAAAGGACATCCAAATTGGTAGGGAAGAAGTCAAGGTATCTCTATTTGTGGATGATATGATCTTATACACAGAAAACCCCAAAGAAACCACCAGAAAACTGCTGGAACTAGTAGAAGATTTCAGCAAAATTTCAGAATACAAGATAAACATACAAAAATCAGTTGGATTCCTTTACACCAACAAGAGAACCTCGAAGAGGAAATCACCAAATCAATATCATTTACAATAGCCCCCAAGAAGATAAAATACTTAGGGATAAATCTAAACAGAGATATAAAGATCTATACAATGAAAACCACAAGACACTACTGCAAGAAACCAAAAGAGACCTGCATAAGTGGAAAAACGTACCTTGATCATGGATAGGAAGACTCAAAATTGTGAAAATGTCAATTCTACCCAAAGTGATTTACAGATACAATGCAATCCCGATCCCAATTCCAATGGCATTTCTTAATGAGATGGAGAAACAAATCACCAATTTCATATGGAAAGGGAAGAGGCCCGGAATAAGTAAAGCATTACTCAAGAAGAAGAACAAAGTGGGAGGCCTCACACTACCTGATTTTAGAAGCTATTATATCACCACAGTAGTGAAAACAGCCTGGTACTGGTACAACAACAGATACACAGACCAGTGAAACAGAACTGAGAAGCCAGACATAAATTCATCCACCTATGAGCAGCTGATATTTGACAAAGTCCCAAAGTCTGTTAATTGGGGAAAAGACAGTCTCTTTAACAAATGGTGCTGGCATAACTGGATATCCATCTGTAAAAAACTGAAAGAAGACCCATACCTCACACCATGCACAAAAACTAACTCAAAATGGATCAAAGACTTAAATATAAAATCGAAAACAATAAAGATCATGGAAGAAAAAATAGGGACAGTGCAAGAAGCCCTAATACATGGCATAAATGCAATAAAAACCATAAGTAACAATGCACAAGCACCAGAAGAGAGAGTAGATAAATGGGAGCTCCTAAAAATCAAACACTTACGCTTGTTAAAAGACTTCACCAAAAGAGTAAAAAGACAACCTACAGACTGGGAAAAAAATTTTGGCTACGACAAACCCACTCAGCATCTAATCTTTAAAATCTACAAGATACTGCAAAACCTCAACAACAAAAAGACAAATAACCTAATTAAAAAATGGGCAAAGGATATGAACAAGTACTTTGCCAAAGAAGAAATTCAGGTGGCAAACAGACACATGAAGAAATGCTCATAATCATTAGCCGTTAGAGAAATGCAGATCAAAACTACAATGAGATATCATCTCACCCCAACAAGGCTCGCATTAATCCAAAAAACACAAAATAAGAAATGCTGGAGAGGTGCTGGAGAGACTGGAGCACTTATACACTGTTGGTGGGAATGTAAAATGGTACAACCACTTTGGAAATCGATTTGGTGCTTCGTTAAAAAGCTAGAAATAGAAGTACGGTACAATCCAGCTATCCCGCTCCTTGGAATATATCCTAGAGATACAAGAGCGGTCACACGAATAGATATATGCACACCCATGTTTACTGTAGTACTGTTCACAATAGCAAAAAGATAGAAAGATCCTAGATGCCCATCAAAGGACGAATGGATAAACAAATTATGGTTTATCCACACAATGAAATACTATGCAACGATAAAGAGCAACGATGAAGCCGGGAAACATAACATGGAACTCATTATGCTGAGGAATTTAGTCAGTCACAGAAGGACAAATATTGTATAAGATCTCTATTATAAGAACTCAAGAAAAGGTTTAAACACAGAAGAAAACATTCTTTGATGGTTACGAGGGTGGGGAGGGAGGGTGACGATTATTTACTAACCAGATAGTAGATAAGAATTATCTTAGGTGAAGGGAAGGACAGCACACACTACAGAGAAAGTCAGCACAACTGGACTAAACCAAAGCTAAGAAGTTTCCTGAATACACTCAAACACTTTGAAGGACAGAGTAGCAGGGTAGGGGTCTGGAGACCATGCTTTCAGGGGACATCTATGTCAATTGGCATAACAAAGCTTATTAAGAAAATGTTCTGCATCCTACTTTGGTGAGTGGCGTCTGGGGTCTTAAAAGCTTGCAAGCAGCCATCTAAGATGCATCGATTGGTCCCAACCACCTGGGGTAAAGGAGAATGAAGAACACAAAAGTCACAGGGCAAGTAGTAGCCCAACAGACAGAAAGGGCCACGTAAACCAGAAACTTCATCATCCTGAGTCCAGAAGAACTAGATAGTGCCGGCTACCACCAATGGCTGTCATGACAGGAAACACAACAGAGTCCCTGATGGAGCAGAAGAAAGGCGGGGTGCAGAACTCAAATTCTAGTAAGAAGACCAGACTTAATGGTCTGTCTGAGACTGGAGGAACCCTAGAAAGCATGGCCCCCAGATTCTCTATCAGCCCAGAACTAAAACAATTTCTGAGGCCAACTCTTCAGACAGGGCCTGGACTGGACCATGGAACATAAAGTGATACTTGTGAGAAGTGTGACTTTTAGCTCAATTAGATACAAGAGACTAAATGGACAGCTTCTGTCTGCAGGTGAGATGGGAAGGCAGAGAGGGTTAGTAGCTGGTCGAACGGACATAGGAAATTGGGTGGAGAGGAAGAGTGTGCCGTTACAGTAAAGAGAGAGTAATTAGGGTCACATAACAATATATGTATAAATTCTTGTATGGGAGACAAACTTGAAATGTAAACTTCATTTAAACTACAACAATAAAAAATAAAATAAAATAAAAGGTTGATGGAAAAATTTGGAAACGGATAATAGTGATGGTTGAACAACATGATAAACATAACTAATGTAACTGAATTTTACATGTGAGGAATGTTGGAATGGCAAATGTTTGGCTACATACATATTTACCACAATTTTGAAAAAAAGAGGAGATTAAGAAAATCCCTATTGTCTTGACTTTGAATTGGAAATATCAGTCTGAACTTATGTTAGGTGATCATTAGTGCAAATGAGAAAAATAAGACAGAATCAGGGATAGAAAATGAAGGGAGATTTGCTATTTTAAATAGGAATGTCTGTGAAGACGACTCTTAAAAGAAGACCAGATGAGGTGCAGGGTGAGTCAGGTAAAATTTTCCTGAAGCACAGCATTGGTACATTTGCCCTTGTGCATAATTCTCTTTTCTGTTTAGCATCTCAGAAGATGGTTTCAGATTTTTTTAAACTGGGCTGTGTTAGTAAATCAGAATCTTTAACCCAAAAATATAAAAGTTTAGAAATAGATATCTTTCCACAGAAAAGATTCACTATTATAATTCATTTTACAAATATATGGGAAAACCTGTTAGAGGGTTATGAAAAGTTATCCTTCACATTTCTTGTATTTCCCCCTTCTACTCCAGAAGGAAATTTCTAATAGGGACTCCAGTTTTGTCACTTTCCTTGATAGACAGTGGATATTAAAGGAGTTAACTTGGAAAAAATATAACAGTGGTCTGGAGCCAGGGTCCTAACTGTGCCATCTACCATGTATATGACATTGGGGAGAATGACAAATTCATTGCACCTCAATTTCTTCATTATGCGCAATTGAAAATAATAGCAATCTCCTCACATAGTTCTAAGACTAAATGAGTTATCACATGTAACAAACATAGAATAGCACTTGGCTTATGTGAGACCTCAATAATTATTGTTGTTTTTGTTAGTTGCCATTGAGCGATTCTGAGTCATGGCGACCTTATGTGTGCAGAGTAGAACTGCTTCATAGTGTTTTAAAGGCTGTGATCTTTTGGAAGCAGATAACTAGGTCTGTCTTCTGAGGCAACTCTGGATGTATTTGAACTGCCAATCTTTCGGCCAGCAGTCAAGTGCTTAATTGTTTGCACCATGTAGGGACTCCCAATAAGTTTTACTTTTAAGGAGGCATCACCATGAGTCAAACTGACTTGATGGAAACTAGCTCTGGTTGAATTTATTTAATTTGTTGTGTCTTTTATCTCCAAACTCAGTACTTACATAAATATTCCTTAGAATTCAAAATGTAGAGGGAGGGAAATTAATTTTATTCTGTATCCATCTATTTATGCCCTGCCAACATCCAAAAGGAATACAGACAACCCTTTTTTACTGGACCAAGACATCACTATAATTTGAACCTAGGTCCAATCTATCCCATTTGAACCAAGTTTAATCTATAAAGATATTCTATTAATGAAGTAATAAGGAGTAATACAATGTTTTTAACTTGTACTATCAACTAAATTAAAAAAATAAACACCTGATTCTTAGATTTTGTATACATCAAAATTACTACGGACACAACAGATACAGTGAATGAGAATCTGTAGAAATATTTCTGGGCATATGTGTTTTGACAAAACTCCACAGAGTTGGTTCTTATGTATAGCAAAATTTGAGAATTTATGCTCTAGTGTCTAGTATTCTGAAAGACACTGTGGAGGATAAAAAAGAAATAAATGACACAGGCTCAACCTCAAGAGGTTGAGAATTTTGCTGGAGAAAAAAATTTAAATAATATCATATATTCACTGACTATAAGACAAATTTCAAAACTATTTAAAAATAACACAGATGAAATAAATTTCTTCATAATCATTTGTTTTTTGTAACTTTTACCTGATTATTAAAAAATGGTCATTATTGAAATGAAAATAATAAATAGATATAACAAATAGATGTAAATATTTTATAAACAAGATAAGGAATGTTAGTATTCTGTCCTTTAATTCAGTATTTTTATGAATACATATGTGGTGAGTTGGTTTGTACGCAAAATTTTTCTCCCTTAACCTCATATTATTAAATCAAAAGTATTTCCTTTGTCAGTAATTAGTCTTCAGAAACAGGAGTTGTAAACACTGCAATAGTGGAAGAAACTATATATTGAACTATTTTTTATTGTTACTCATTTACATTTTTAATTCTTTTTGTTTTAAATAACACTATAGTAAATATGTTTATGAATATTTGTATGTATCAGATTATTTTCTCATGTTACTTCCTGAATGGAATTGAACCAAAGAATATGAAAATGTTAAGGCTCTTGCTATATGCTGCCAAATTACTTTCTAAATATTTTGCCAATTTACACTCACGTTAGCAGTTTTGGGGAATGCCAACATTGAACATTGGTTATCATCATTTTTATAACATTGACAATTTGAAAGAGGAAAATGGTAAATGATTGACGTTTTAGTATGAATTACTTTTCTTACTGGTGAAGATTAACTTTTTTTTTTCCATAGATTCCTTGGCTAAAAATATTCTTTAATATCATACTAGCCAGAGTAAATTCAAAGCAAAATATTAAAGAAAAACTATCAGGATTATAAAGATGGCTTCAAGTTTGGCAAAGCTTAGAACACATCTGATACGCATAGGTGTGTTCTCTGAATCAAACTCAAAGAGAACATAAAAATTTAGGTCATATGTTTGGTATTTGGCAACTTAAATGAAATTTATACATTAATTCTCGTAAAACCTTGAAAGTCTCTTCCATTGGCTAAAGAGGTATCTTAGAGTTTTAAAATTTATGGGGCACCTATAACAGAATGTTTTAATTAGTCAAGCCTAAGTGACACAGAAACATATGGAATTGGCAGTAATCTTGTTGCAGAATGATTGAGCAGTTGTGGGTAAAACAAGTTAAAGAGGATAATCAACATTAATGTTAATTTTTTTTCTAGCATTAATGGCTCCTTAGTTCAAAGCTTCAGAGCTTCCAGGTGTCCACCCAGATGCCACACATTAAAATGGTCCTTAGGTGCACACAGAGTCACTCATGCAGGACATAAAATGGCAACTGGCATGGAAAATCATTCTCATAATGAAGGCACTGATTGGACCTGCTTCAATTTCCACATCTTTGTCACTCAGAAGGACTAGCCCTTGTTTCAACTTCAGAAATCTTTAATTTGAAAAACCATTAAGCATAAGAAAATATTTTTGTGGAGGGGGGAAAAAAATACCTTTTGTATTTGTATTCCACAATTTTCAAACCCACAACTGATCCTTTAAATACTGCAACAATAATGCAGCACACACATACATTTCACAAAGCAAATCACAAACCTTTCCTACTGAGAATGACACACCTAACACACCTGATATTAAACTGAATGAGTTTTAGTCCTGTCGTCATTAGATCAAAATTAAAAAAAAGGATTCAAATGTAGGTCAAAATGAAAGAATTTGAGCTAGTTGGCTTGAACACTGTACAAACATTAGGGTCCTTTCATTATCCATCAAAGTGACTATCCTGATGCACAGTTAACTCCACATGAAATAGCTGTAGTCACCTAGGGGATAATAAAACCTTGACTGGCTCATGGCATGGGCTTAAGAAGACAAATGAAGGCACACAAGACTAGATGGCTCTGTTGAGGGCACTTTCAAAATTAGCAGCTACAGTAAGCAGAATTCACCCAATGCTTTTGGGCTTGAAGATGTCCACTAATAAAGTATTAAAAATAAACAAACAAACAAACCCGTTGCCGTCAAGTGGATTCTGACTCACAGTGATGCTGTAAGACAGAGTAAAATTGCCCCATAGGGTTTCCAAGCAGCAGCTGGTGGATTTGAACTGCAGACATTTTGCTTAGCAGCCAAGTATTTAACCACTGCACCACCAGGTTTCAATAGAGTTTAGTCTTGTCTAAATATTATAGAAATAGCCTATTTCTGGTCAATTTATAAACTGATTTGTGAGTAACCAATGAGGGCTGGAAGTAAAAACCAAAAAAAAAAAAAAAAAAATACTATCCACAAGAAATTCACACTGAAAGTACTGAGAAGCTTTTCAACAACTTTGTAATGCCAGTGTCAAATTCTTGGGCTTATTTATAGCCAGTTCTGACAGGATTATTCATAGTATGTTTGAGAAACGTTGGATGGTAAACATTTGATGATATTTTCATTTATGGTACCTAAGCTTCCACACTGAAAATTCATGCTGGCCATTATTACTACTGGTTCAATTCTGTTCTCTGTTTCTTACAATAGAAAACTTAAATCCTCAGACATCTCTTTTTTTAACTTATGTAATAATCAGAATGAATTATATGTCTTTCTATGAACTTTTAATCTTCTTAAATAAAATTCAAATGCTGATAGCTCCATCTTCACACTTACATCCCACCCCCATCCCCACTCGCCATGCTCAGACATGCTGGCCTTCTCTCTGCTCATCAAATACTTACTCTCCCTTCTGATTAGAATACTCTTCCCTCAGACCTTCACATGACTGGCTCAGAATTTTATTCAGGTCTCAGTCCCTTAGAAAAGTCACCTTTGACTATTCTCCCTAAAGTAATTTCTTCCTCTACTTTGCCCTAATTTCTTTTATCCCTCTATTCTTTAATATTTTCCCATAGCATTTACAACTCTGTAAAATTATTTATTTGTATCCTTAGTTATTTCATATTCAATTTTATCAATAGTCCCATGTATTTGATAACACTGATTTCTGTGAGACTTTTACCTATGTGCATGACTTGCGATACTGTATCTGTTACTATTTTTTGAGCGATAATGAAATCTCTTTCTATAACCCCATAGAATACATGCTAGATGGAGCTTAAGGAGAACATTGATCATGTTGCATAAAAGATTTTCTGAGGTACAATAATAAAGACTATGTAAATTAAAGAGAAATTTGCCTGTCAACAATGATCTGATTTCTCTGAATATTTATTAAAAAGAAAAGGAAAGAAAATATTATCGATGACACATGGTCTACTGGAAAGATGGATAGAAAAGGATTCATAACATAGGTAGAAGGCCTGGTCTTGGAAAATGACAGAGATACACTTTTTTTTGTGCCGGAGGGAAAGAAGGGTCAACAATTGTTAAGGACAAAGAAATATCCAGAATCAGAGATTGGAATGTAGCTACGGAAATGACTTATCATGATGGAAGAAGAAGAAATAGGGAAAATTAAGAAACCTTGAGGGATGGACCTGAAGAAAAAGGTTAAGAAAAAGATGTTGAAATATATTGGCCCCATGATTGTTGCAAATAAAACACCACACCCAACACTTAGTGAAAACTATTATAACTCTTTAGGGGCATGGTGTCCATGTTAAAAAGTTACTCTTCTTATGTAAATCAACCATATTTTCTATCATTTTAAATAATAAAATGAATCAAATAATTTGGAAGCCAATATTGAGTTTACTTTCTTTTTAGAGTGAATTTATTTTCTTTTTATAATATTACTGTCATTATGGTATAATCTCTTAGATCAATTATCTCTACCATAATATTTTAACAAAACAGTTATACAGGAGAAACGGTATATTCAGATGAGAGTATGCATTTCATCTCAAGGGCAACAGCTATCCTCACCTGTATTAAGTCTCTTCATGGCTACTTAAATTAGTCCAATAGGCAGCCACTAGAATTTCAAACACAGTGTGCCAGTAGGAGATAGTCAGCATCCAGTAAGTTCCATTGTAAAATAATGTTACCTAAAGGATGGTCACGGGCTCACTCTGTTATCACATTTGTCCTCACGGTAATACAAGCACTGCTATAGATATTAAATCTCAAAGGACAAAGATATAGAGATATAAAGATATAGATAGTAAAATAGCCCTCCTCAGGTTACATAGTTATTAGCATGACTAACCTGTAAAAAACCAAACCCGTTGCCATTGAGTTGATTCCAACTCATAGCGATCCTATAGGACAGAGTAGAACTGCCCCCACAGTTTCCAAGGAGTGCCTGGTGGACCATAGCACTTAAGCACTACGCCACCAGGGTTTCCATTAGAGTGTCTAGTCACCAGTAATATTGAACAGGAAGCTGAACTCCTGACTATTGAGCCGGTGCTTTTTGCATGTGCCTATGCTTTGTGGATATATTACCAGCACGTTTCATTTACCACGGCAAATACATTGTTTTTGTTAAAATTCGGTTTTATTGTAGGGAGAAAAAACACATTTAAAGAGAAATTTTATAAGATACTTTTGCTAATGAGATACTCATTCTTATGAAAAAATTTTTAAACCAATATATTAAAAGCATTTCTAAAAATTTAGAGTGTTGTAGCTTACAATGCACTTCATTTTAAATAACCTTTCATCTTTTATACTTCACCATTAGAATGATAGAAAATGTTTAAATTCAAGTATTAATTATTTCTTTTTTAACAGTGTTGAGATATAATTGACACAAACCTAAAATGCATGTAGAATTTTGCAGGACCAAAGACTTATTCATTGCTAATATCTTTTTTCAACAATGTAAACAGTGACTATATACGGGGACCTTGCCAGATGGAACACACAGGAATCAAATCGACAACAGCTGTGGAAAGAGACGATGGAGAAGCTCAATATCATCAGTCAGAACAAGGCCAGGAGCTGACCGAGGAACAGACTATCAATTGCTCATATACGAGTTCAAGTTGAAGCTGAAGAAAATTAAAACAAGTCCATGAGAGCCAAAATATGACCTTGAGTATATCCTACCTGAATTTAGAGACCATCTCAAGAATAGATTTGAAGCATAGAACACTAAAGACCAAAGACCAGAAGAATTGAGGGATAACATCAAGTACATCATACGTGAATAAAGCAAAAGTCATTAAAAAGATAGACGAGAAAGAAAGACCAAAATGGATGTCAGAAAAGATTCTGAAACTTGCTCTACAACTTAGAAGAGCTAAAGCAAATGGAAGAAATGATGAAGTAAGAGAGCTGAAGGGCAGCGTGAGAAGACAAAGTATTACAATGAAATGTGCAAAGATCTGGAGTTCGAAAACCAAAAGGGAAGAACACACTCAGCATTTCTCAAGCTGAAAGAACTGAAGACAAAATTCAAACCTTGGTTGGAATATTGAAGGATTCTAAGGGAAAAAATTCAATGACACAGAAAGCATCAAAAGAAAATGGAAGAAATACACAGAGTCACTCTACCTAAAAGAACTGGTGGACATTCAACCATTTCAGGAGGTGGCATGTGATCAAGAACAAATGGCACTGAAAGAAAAAGTCCAAGCTGCACTAAAGGCATTGGCAAAAAACAAGACTCAAGGAATTGACAGAATACCAATGCCAATGATTTAATAAATGAATGCAACACTGGAAGCACTCGTTCGTCTATGCCAAGGAATTTGGAAGGCAATTACCTGGCCAACAGAACTGGAAGAGATCATATTTTTGATGATGCTAAAGAAAGGTTGTTGCAGCCCCTCACACGGGGCACCATCTGTCACAGCGGCGACGGTTGTCGGGGGGTAGGAGACAATAACCAATGCCACAACTCTTACAGAGAAGTGGGGCCAGGAGGGTCACTCTGAGGAGTCGAACCTCGGCTTCAGTTCCAGGAGTTTATTTATAGTCAATACAGCAAGCAGTGAAGCAAATAACAGAACAATGGGCTTTGGGTGAATAACAATAAGTTTCGGGCAAGGGAGGAGGAATTCAGGTAAACAAGCCAATCAGTAACGGGTTTGGAAAAACAAGTCGTGACAAGTCTCAACATGTTGGGGACAAGTCTCAACATGTTGTGCAGCATAGAGGCCTGTGGGGGCTGCAGTTGTCAATAGTATAGCCATGTTTAAATGGCATATATCCCCACAAAAGGTGATCCAACAGAATGGGAAAATTATTGAACAATATCACGAGTATCACATGCAAGTAAAATTATGCTGAAGAAAATTCAAAAATGGTTGCAGCAGTATATCCACAGGGAACTTCTAGGAATTTAAGCTGGATTAAGAAGAGGACGTGGAACTAGGGATATCATTGCTGATGTTAGATGGATCTTGGCTGAAAGCAGAGAATACCAGAAAGATGTTTACCTGTGTTTTATTGACTATGCAAAGGCATTCGACTCTGTGGATCATAACAAATTATGCATAACATTGTGAAGAATGGGAATTCCAGAACATGTTATTGTGCTCATGTGGAAACTGTACACAGACCAAGAGGAAGTTGTTCAAACAGAACAAGGGGATAATGCTTGGTTTAAAATCAGTAAAGGTGTGCATCAGGGTTGTATCCTTTCACCATACTTACTCAATCAGTATGCTGAGTAAATAATACTAGAAGCTGGATTATATAAAGAGGAATTTGGCATCAGGATTAGAGGAAGACCTATTAACAACCTGCGATATGCAGATGATACAACCTTGCTTGCTGAAAGTGAAGAGGACTTGAAGTACTTACTGATGAAGATCAAAGACCACAGCCTTCAGTATGGATTACAGCTCAAGATAAAAAAACAAAATCCTCACAATTGGGACAATAAGCAACATCTTGATAAATGGAGAAAAGATTGACATTATCAAGGATTTCATTTTACTTGGATACACAATCCATGTCCATGGAAGAAGCGCTCAAGAAATCAAACAACATATTGCATTGGGCAAATCTGCTGCAAAAGACCTCTTAAAAGTATTAAAAAGCAAAGATGTCACTTTGAGGACTAAGGTGAGCCTGACCCAAGCCATAGTATTTTCATTTGCCTCATATGCATACGAAAGCTGGACAATGAGTGAGGAAGACCAAAGAAGAACTGATGCATTTGAATTATGGTGTTGGTGAAGAATATTGAACATACCACAGACTGCCAAAAGAACGAACAACTCCTCTGTCTTACAAGAAGTATATCCAGAATGCTTCTTAGAAGGGAGGATGGTGAGACTTTGTCTCACATACTTTGGACATCTTATCAAGAGGGATCAGTCCCTGGAGAAGGACATCATGCTTGGCAAAGTAGAAGGTCAGGGAAAAAGAGGAAGACCTTCAACAAAGTGGATTGACACATTGGCAGCAACAATGGGCAGTGTTTCATTCTGTTGTATATATAGTGTCACGATGAGTTGAAACTGACTCGAGGGCATCTAACAACAACAACAACATAAGTATGGGAAAGCTAGACTATGAAATAGGAAGACTGAAGAAGAATTGATGCCACTGAATTATGGTGTTGGTGAAGAATATTGAATATATCATGGACTACCAAAAGAGTGACAGATTGTCTTAGAAGATGTACAGGCAGAATGCTCCTTAGAAGCAAGGATGGTGAGACCTCATCTCACGTACTTTGGACATGTTATCAGAAGGGACCAGTCCCTGCAGAAGGACATCGTGCTTGATAATGTGGAGGGTCAGCAAAAAAGAGGAACGTGATCAATGAAATGGATTGACACAGTGGATGCAACAATGGGCTCAAACGTAGCAACTTTTGTATGGATGGCGCAGGACTGGGCAGTGTTTTGTTCTGTTGTGCGTGGGGTAGCTGTGAGTTGGAACTGACTTGGTGCAACAACAACAAATTAACTGCATGTATTTAAAGTCTACAATTGATCAGTTTTGACATATGTATACACACATAAAACCAGCACCATAATCAAGGTAATGAACATAGCCATCACCCCCTAAAATATTTTATGTCCATTTCACCTCCCAAAATTTTCTGTGTCCATTTCACCCCCCAAAATTTTCAGTGTCCAGTTCACCCTTCAAAATTTTCTATGTCCATTCTAATGTGCCCCTCCTGCCATTCTTGGTTCCGTCCCCATTCCCAAATAACCACTGTTCCAGTTTACAGCATTATAGGTTTGTTTGCAATTTCCTGAGTTTTATATCAATAAAATCATATTATATGCACTCTTTTTTCTGGCTTTTTTTTCATTCTGCAGGATTATTTTGAAATTCATTTACATAGCTGTATGTGTCAATAGCTGATCCTTTTTCATTGCTAAATAATATTCCGTTGTGTGAAAATAACACCACTTGTTTAAACATTCACCTTCTGATGGACATTTTCCCCCCAGATATTTGGCTATTACAAATAAATTCGCTATGAATATTCATGTACAAATTATTGGATGGACATATAGTTTTATTTATGTAAGGTAGATGTATTTAACTTTTGGAAACTTTCAAACTTTTCCACAATGTACCATTTTACATTCCCACTAGCAGTGTATGAGAGTTCCAGTTCCTCCATTTCCTTGCTAAAATTTCAACTCTTTACCAGTTTTACCTTTTTAAAAGATTTGCAGTGGTACCTCATTGTTATTTTAATTTGTATTCTTTAATGACTGGTGATGTTACACATCTTTTTCTTTTCTTTCTTATTTTTTTTTTTTTTGTACTTTAGATGAAGTTTTACAGAGCAAATTAGTTTCTCATTAAACAATTAATACACATATTGTTTTGTGACATTGATGGCCAATCCCATGACATGTCAACACTGTCCCCTTCTTGACCTTGGGTTCCCTGTTACCAGCTTTCCTGTCCCTCCTGCCTTCTTATCTTTGCCCCTGAGCTGGTATTCCCGTTTAGTCTTGTTTTGCTTTATCGGTCTGTCTAATCTTTGGCTAAAGGGTGAACCTCAGGAGTGACTTCAGTACTAGGTTAAAAGAGTGTGTGAAGCCCATAATCTTGGGGTCTCTCCAGTCTCTGTCAGGCCAGTAAGTCTGGTCTTTTTTTGTGAGTTAGAATTTTGTTCTACATTTTTCTCCAGCTCTGTCTGAGACCCTCTATTGTGATCCCTGTCAGAGAGGTCAGTGGTGGTAGCCAGGCACCATCTAGTTGTGCCGTACTCACTGTGGTGAGGCTGTGGTAGTAGTGGTCCATTAGTCCTTTGGACTAAACTCTCCTCTGTGTCTTTGTTTTCTTCATTCTCTTTTGCTGCAGACGGGGCCAGGCCTTTCTTTTGAAGCACTTCTGGGTGGACACAAACCTCCAACCTTTCCATTTGCAGTGAGCAAGTTAACTGTTTGTACTACCCAGGGACTCCATTTAAAAGACACTTGTGGTGAATTCTGTTATAAAGACTCAAACCCACTGCTGTTGAGTCGACTCCAACTCATAGAGACCCTATAGGACAGAGGAGAACTGCCTCATAGTATTTCCAAGGCTGCAGATCTTCACAGCAGACTACCACATCCTTCTCCCACAGAGCCACTGGTGGTTTTGGACCACTGACCCTTCAGTTAGCAGCCCAGTGCTTTAACCACTGTACCACTAGCGGTCCTTGAGAACTACTAGAGCAGTGAATTATACCCTAATTTACAGTAATTGCTTCCTGCTTTGTCTTTTTCTGGACAGCTCAAGACACACGAAGCCTCAGTTTCTCCCTGCTTTAGAGGCATGCTGGACAGAGGGAGTCCTTTCTGCTTTAGTCTCCAGGGCTTGAGACTTCTCCAGTGAACTGGACAGTGGTCAGTGTATGAGCCAAAGGCAGATCCTCTCTCCAGTGTGTCTGTGTCTGGCTGCTCTTCATACTTCAGACAACTTGACTGAAATAAATGCCCTAGTCCCCTTCCTCACTGCCTTGGCTAGGTGAGGGGTGTCAGGCTGGTGGCTGCTACAGGTCTATGGGGTCTTACCATATTGGGTCACATGGCATTTGTGGAAATGTCTGTGCCTGACCTGTGTAGGTATGTGCATTAGCAACACCTGGTGGAGACTCTTGTCATTTCTTCATTTGTTGCCTGGCCTCCTGCCAGACTCCCTCTAATCTGTTCTCCACACAGAATTCAGAGCCCACACAGGTTAGGCGGTCAGTGTGCTGTATTAAGAGGAGTCCTGGTGGTGCAGTGGTTAAGTGCTAGGCTGCCAACAGCAAGGTCAGCGGTTCGAACCCACCAGCCACTCTGTGGGAGAAAGATGTAGCAGTCCGCTTCTGTAAAGATTTACAGCCTTGGAAACTCTGTAAGTGTCCCACTCCGTCCCACAGGGTCGCCGTGAGTCAGAATCAGCCCCACAGCAATGGATTTTTTTTTCTTTTTTTTTTTTTTTTTTGGTCTTGCCTAAACTTTTCAGCCTCTCCTGGCATCTTACAGAATAAAACTCTCTTTAGCTAAGCCTACCAAACCAAAAACCAAACCCGTTGCCACTGAATCCATTCAGACTCATAGCAACCCTACAGAACAGAGCAGAGCTGTCCCATAGAGCTTCCAAAGAGCAGCTGGTGGATTCAAACAACCCACCTTTTGGCCAGCAGCAGAGTTCCCAATCACTGCACCACCAGCACTCCAGCTAAGTGTACAGAGGCCTTGATATCTGGTCCCTGCTCACATCTCCACCCTCTTCAGTTTCAGCTTTTTGATTTTCTGTATCCTGAAGCTTCTGCCTAGAATATCCTCATGTCATTTCTTTGCCTGTTTAATTTCTTACTGTCTTTCATTTTGTTTTTGTTTTTTTTCATTATTGTAGTTTAAGTGAAAGTTTACAATTCAAGTTAGTCTCTCATACAAAAATTTATATGTACATTGTTATGTGACCCTAATTGCTCTCCCTGTACTGTGACAGCACACTCCTCCTTTCCACCCCTGACTTCCCATGTCCACTCAACCAGCTCCTAATCCTCTCTGCCTTCTCATCTCACCCCCAGACAGAAGCTGCCCATTTAGTCTCATGTATCTACTTGAGCTAAGAAGCACACTCTTCACAAGAATCATTTTATGTCCCACAGTCCAGTCTAATCTTTGTCTGAAGAATTGGCCTCAGGAATTGTTTTAGTTCTGGGTTGACAGACAGTCCAGGAGCCATGCTCTCTGGGGTTCCTCCAGTCTCAGTCTGACCATTAAGACTGGTCTTTTTACTAGAATTTGGTACACCACCCTTCCCCTGCTCCATCAGGGACTCTCTGTTGCGTTCCCTGTCAGGGTGGTCATTGGTGGTAGCCGAGCACCATCCAGTTCTTCTGGTCTCAGGCTGATGGAGTCTCTAGTTTATGTGGCCCTTTTGTCTCGTGGGCTTCTATTTTCCTTGTGACTTTGGTGTTCTTCATTCTCCTTTACTCATTTGATGCATCTTAGATGGCCACTTACAAGCTTTTAAGACCCCAGACACCACTCACCAAAGTAAGATGCAGAACATTTTTTTAATAAACTTTGTGATACCAATTGACCTGGATGTCCCCAGAAAGCTTAGTCCCCAGACCTCCACCCCAGCTACTCTGTCCCTCAAAATGTTTGGATGTATTCAGAAAACTTCTTAGTTTTGGTTTAGTCCAGTTGTGCTGACTTCCCCTGTAGTGTGTGCTGTCCTTCCCTTCACCTAAGATAAATCTTGTCTACTATCTAGTTAGTGAATTACCCTCTCCCTCCCTCCCCACCCTCGTAACCATCAAAGAATGTTTTCCTCTGTGTTTAAACCTTTTCTTGAGTTCTTACAATAATGGTCTTGTACAATATTTGTCCTTCTGTGACTGACTAAATTCACTCAACATAATGCCCTCCAGATTCCTGCATGTTGTAAGATGTTTTATGGATTTATCGTTGCTCTTTATCTATACATCTTTTTCTTGTTTATTTACCATTTGTATATCTTCTTTGGTAAAGTGCCTGGTGAAAGCTTTTACTCATATTTTTATTACATTGTTTATTATTTTATTATTAAGTTTCAGAGCTCATTATATAACCTGGATACAAGTCCATTATAAGATACATGACCCACTTTTATTTCTTCCTTTCCTACTGGATGTATTCTATTCATTTTCTTGGATGATTGCACTGGCTAAAATTTACAGTCAATTTTGAGTAAAAGTATTGAGAGTGGGAATCCATGTCTTTCTTGATCTTAGGGGGCAAGTATTTCTTCTATTCCTAGTTTGCTGAGTGTGTTTATGAAGAATGAATGTTAGACTATTTCAAATATTTTGCTGCATCTATTGAGATGGTCATAAGATTTTTCTCTTTTATTTTATTAATCTACTGAGTTACACTGACTGATATTTTTTAATGTTAATATGACCTTATATTTTTGGGATAAATTCCACTTGATCATAATGTATTATCCTTTTATATAGTGCTGGATATGATTACCTAAAATTTTGTTTAGGATATTTGCATCTATGTTCATGAAAGACATTGGTCTATAGTTTTGTTGCTTTTTGTGTGTGTGTGTGTATTTATTTATATATTTTGGTCTTCTAATTCCTTAGTCCAGGGTTCCATAGTAACGCTGGCCATATAGAAGTAGTTGGGAAATAGTCTCTCCTCTTCAATTTTCTGGAGAAATTTGTATAGAATTTGTATTACTTCTCCCTTAAATATTTGGTATAATTCACAAGTAAAGCCATCTGGGCCTATTGTTTTCTTTATGGGATTTTTAAAAGAAATACAATTTATTTAATAGATACAGGACTATTCATAATATCTATCTCTTCTTGAATGAGCTTTTGTAGTTATTCCATTGTCTGGATGACAAGGTCCATTTTAACTTGATTGTCAAATTTATTGGCATAAAATTGTTCGCAATATTCTCTCAGTATCATTTTAATATTTGTAGAATTAGTAGTGGTGTCATTTCCTTTGTCCCTAATATTGATAACTTGTGTCATTTTTGTGATAGTTTTACCAGAGTTTATCATTTTTATTAACATTATTTTTAAAACCAACTTTGGATTTCATTGATTTTCTCTATCGTTTTTCTGTTTTCTGTTTCATGTATATTATAACAACCTTACAGTGGTGTACTTCCATTTCTCCTTTCCTGGTCTTTCTGTTAGTGTTTCCATAGGTTTTGCTTGTATACATATTATAAATCCTACACTACATTGTTTTTATTTTTGTTTAACAGTCAATATTCTTTAAAAAATATTTAAATAATAATATTTTAAAAGTCTTAAATACTTATCTACATAATAACATACTCTTCTTTCTTTGTATAAATCCTATGTCCATTTGGAATCATTTTCCTTTTGTCTGAAGAACTGCCTTTAACATTTCTTGTAGGATGTGTCAGCTGGTAGTAAATTTTTTCATCTTTTATATTTGTGAGACAGTTTTTATTTTTATTTTGTATTTGTTTTTGAAAAAATATGTTTACTGAGTATAAATTTCTAGGCTGACTTCTTTTTTTCAGTACTTTAAAGATGTTATTTCACTGTCTTCTTGCTTGCCTTATTTCTGACAAGAATTCTGTTGTCATTCTTACCATTGTTCTTCTATAGCTAATATGTCATTATTCCCCTGGCTGCTTTTAAGATTTTTTCTTTATCACTAGTTTTGAGTAATTTAATTATAACATATCTTTGTGTAATTTCATAATGCTTGTGTTTGGGTTGCCATGAGCTTCTTAGGTCTGTAGGTTTATAATTCTCATCAAATTTCAAAAATTAGTTAATTGTGTATAGCCTTGAACACTTTTAACAAAAGATGCTTATGTTGAAACATGCTGGGCACTGACTTCTCATCCACTGATTGAACAAAAAGGAGTCCTGGTGGTGCAGTGGTGCTGCTAACCAAAAGGTCGGTGGTTGGAACTGACAAGCCTCTCCATGGGGGAAAGATGTGGCAGTCTCCTTCCATAAAGATGACAGCCTTGAAAACCCTATGCGGAACTTCTACTCTGTCCTATATGGTCCCTATGAGTCACAGTCGACTTGACAGCAATCGGTGGGAATTAAACAAATATTTCTTTAACACTTGCTACACATTGGGAACTGTTTGAGTTACTGGGAGTACAACTGTGAAAAAAAGAACAGCTGAAGTCCCTACCCTCATGGAAATTACATACTGTACGGGAGAGACAGATTACAAACAAAGAAGTATATAAAGTGTTGATTACAGCTATGGAGGAAAAACGTAAAGTATTGATAACGTGGCCTTTGAACATACGCTTGAAGTGAGGGAATGAGCCATGAATGGGAGCGATGAGGAATTATTTTAGGAAAAAGAAAGGAAATTCAAATGCAATGAGGCAGGAACAAGCTGATGTTGTTAAAGAATTGCAAGAAGGCCACAGAGACTCAAGCTGAGTCAGTAAAGATGAACTCAGATAGGTAGTGGTGGTCAAATTATGCATAGGCCATTGTATAAATGTTAACTCTTACTATGAGTGATACTGTAATAAATTCCACGGTTTGAAAAGGAAAGTACATGATCTACCTCATGTTTTAAAATGTTCATCTACAAGATAGACTATCGGAGAGTAGACTGTAGAGTAAAAATGATGTATACAGGTAGATAAGTAAACCAACCAGTTGCCATTGAGTCCGTTCGTACTCATGGCAACTTCATGTGTGTCAGAGTAGAACTGTACTCCACAGGGTTTTCAAAGGCTCATTTTTTGGAGGTAGATCTCCAGATCTTTCTTCCAAGACTATTATGGGTGAACTCAACACTCCAACATTTTGGATCTACAGCTGACCACACTAACCATTTGCACCACCCAGGGATTCCAGGTAAATAAGAGTAAGGAGGTTATTATAAAAGACTAGGTCAGAGATGATGGGGTTTAGACCAGGGTGGGGCGTGGGGAGTGAGGTGTAAATTCTGATTACACATTGAAAGCAGAGTTGACAGTATTTGTTCATAGAGTAGATACAGGGTATGAGAAAATGTAGAAGTCAAAGATTGGGCCATTGTTTGTGGCCTGACGTGTTGAAATAAAGGGGCTATCATTAACTGGGGATTGATGCAGCAGGAGTACGTTATCACATGCTATGATTGAGATTCCTATTCAATATTAATTGCAGATGTTAAGTACATGGTTGTTTTAAAAGTCTTAAGTTCAGGACTTAGATCTGATTCAAGCTAGGCATATAAAGATAACTTGTAAATGGAATTTAAAACTATGAAATTGGATGAAATCACCTAGAGAGTGAGTTTATGTAGTGGAATGAAGAGATCTGAGGATCTGTTCATGATACCTAGAAGAGTTCAAACACATAATCGAGAGCATTTTATGTATTATTTTGTGGCCTTTAATAGTCTTTTAATATATAGCTTGAGGCTGCATTAACAATACATCAAAGTTGACTCAGAAGACACCAAATATACAAGTCGACACCCAACATTTTCGTTGTTCATGCTTTTGTCAGGAAGTATTCTTGTTTGCAGCTGCAGCGTGTATGTGTCACGTACTATATTTAGATTTTGGACATCTGGTAATGTGGTTGGCTGAATATTGAGAGTAAGAGTTTTTGTGAACTTGTGACTCATCAAGATTAAATGTGATCTTCGAGAAAGACCTTTCATTTTCTGCCAGTCATGACTATAATCATGTTTTCTTAGTTCTCATTACCAGTAACATAATAGATCACTGAAAAAGATAAATAAATTTGGCAGATAAGATGAAAATGAGAGTATTGTTCAATTTAAATAAATATTCTCTAAATTATATATAAATACAATAACAGTACCAGCTGTGGGGAGCAAGTCTCTTTACATCATAATGAAATATAGAGAACAGATTTTTCAAGGCCCAGGCAATCTCCATATTGCTCAGTGAGTTTAAAAAAAAAAAACAACAACAAACAAAATCCATCACTCTATTGTTTTGTCTCAACATGTCCAGCTGAGGAATCGCCTATTTTTTTTACTCCATTCTCTAAGCTGAGTCCAATAAAATCCATCAAAATATTGTTAAGAGTTCAGGGGAGAAACATTCACATTGTTGTTGAAGTAACTGGAGATACTGTAAGGACTATCTAAAAGTAGATAAATGAACATTATTAAGGAAATATACAGGTACCAATATTGAAAAAAGAAAGTGATATTTACTAGTCAGAGGTGACTAGAGGAAGAAGTGTTTATAGTCACAAAGTTTTATTGCACTATATTTTTCTTATCTTTCTAGATTGGTGGATCCCAAACTTTTGTCTCTGGACCCACAATATCAGTATCACCCGAGAACTTTTTAGAACTAGACGTTCTCAACCTTACCCAGACCTATTGAATCATTAACTCTGGGGACAGGGCCTAGTAATCTTCATTTTAACAAGCCGCCTACGTGATTCTGATTCACATTAAAGTTTAAAAACAGTTGATATAGATAAAGTCTGTAATAATAGTAGTAATAATACCTATAATAATATCTAGCATTAACGAAAACCTTATGTGTACTAGACACTGCCATTAGTTGCTTCCCACATAGAATTCTGATTTTACAATAACTTCACAAAGTAGCTCTTTATCTCAATTTTACAGAGGAAGGAATTAAGGCTCACAGAGGTTAAAATAAAAATTGTAAAAAAAAATTGTTTTTTTCTTACAAAATTGGTGGAGGTTTTCCTTATTCTAAAGAAATACTTTAACTTTCAAGGGCGAAAAGTGATAGATGGGCTTAAAATCTCTGTAAGATAGAATGCAGAAGCATTTGCTGATGCTAATAAATTCTAAGAAGGATATTTCTAGGCTGTTAAATTTTTGTAATCAAGTGTCAACTTAATTCAGTGATGTACAATTCAAAGTGTTGCTACTGAAATTTAGAGCCAAACTGATGTAATCTACAAAAATTAGAAGCCAATAGCAGTAATATTGGCCTGAAGCGCTACATTTCATTCTCAGTAGAAGGAAAAAGTATTTTAAAGGAAGTAAGAAGATGCAACAAATCTATTGGGAATATGCGACAAATCTATTAGATTTTTTAAGCATGTCTTTTTTCTTTGTTTTAAGACAAGCATAGAAGATGCAGGTTAACTTTTCTTTAGAAAGAGTGTATAAACCTAAAGTGTAAGACTGCGCTAACCTTCATTTAGACTAGAACCAGATAAAATGTCCATTGCTCCTAAAAATGCCACAAATATTCAATTTCATTTTTGCTCCAATCTACCAAAGTCACTATTTGATTTGACCCTCAGTAAAAATTAATCCCTTTTGAAAAGTCAATCTGGTTAAACATTTTCTGCCTATGACATATTTCCTGGTGTTCCACAGCCAACTCACTTTTGGGTGGAGCAGATTTTCAAGTGTGCTGATGTAACTACCACTGCAGGGCATCTTTTGGGAAAAAGGAATGCATTTGAGTCATCTTTGGCACTGATACATATGTTTCTTTTCTGAGCCATTTCCAAGATGATAATAATAATAATGCACAGATATCATCATAAAGGATTTCCCTGCTCACCAACTGCTACTAAACAAATCACAGAAAGACCTTATATGAAACTACAGGTCATGACTTGAACTACAATACAGAAATAAAAAATCAGGGAGACCGATGCAGAGGATCTACATCTAAGGAAAAGAAACATTTTGGCAGAAAAGCCGTAATGTATTGTGCCAGAAATACTTGGAAATATTCTCCACAGTTTTCTAACTTGCATATGTTGGCTTTGGAGAAATCACATGAATCAAATATTATCAAATACATAAAAATGCACGGAGGAAACCAACACTTTATTACAGGTGAAACATATGTTTTCACTCATGTTTCTGTTTGTGTGCTCTCAACTTAGAACAAATTCTCAAGACCATGAAATAAAATCTGTGGAACAGTAACAGGTAAACAAATCTCTGAAAAACTCTGTTCATCAGTTTCTGCCTTCTGAAAAATAACTGAAAACAAAAAAATATGGAGTTAAGATATTTTTATGTAAAATAGTTCTGTTTAGATAATATTAACATTTTTTAAGCTATATTTTCCAGCTTTATTAAAAATATCTGTGTGTGTATGTGCATGTGTGCAACCCCAAATAACCTGTGTAAAAGAAAAAAAAAACACACTCAATACATATGCAGAGTGTTAAATACCATTTAAGATATTAAAGATGCAATGATGAAACAGACCTGGCCACTGCTCTTATAAAGTTAATATATTTGAGTGGATCAATCAAATAGAAATGTAAACAGTAGACAAATGGTGACCCCATTAGCTTTAGTGTGCTGGTCTTGTTTTCTTTTAAGCATACTCAGGGCAGTCTCTTGAATACGTTAATTACATAAAGATATTAGAAATTCTCTTTCACAGATTTCTCTTTCCCTATGTTAGTCCATAAATGCTAGCGTTCCACAGGTTTCCATCCTAGAGCCTTTCTCTGAATGATCTCAGAATACTCTATTAGCAAACTATCTTTTGAATGCTGATGGCTCTCAGAACCATCTCTCCAGATGAGATCTACCTCCTATTGAGGAGATTCTATTAGTGCCCTCAACACCTATGTATCCTTGGCACAGCTTCTTACTACAAGTATCTGTGACTTCCTGCCTGAAGCCGTTCTTCAATAGCAGCATCATGCTAGGGCACTGCAGGCAGGATAGGCCAGAATTACTGTGAGTTGTTGTAGTTGTTGTTTGGTACCCTTGACTCTGTTTCAACTCGTGGCAACCCTATATACAACAGAAGGAAACATTGTCTGGTCCTGCGCCATCCTCACGATTGTTGTTGTTTGACCCCATTGTTGTAGCCACTATGTCAATTCATCTTGTTGAGGCTCTTCCTCTTCTTTACCGACCTTCTACTCTACCAAGCATGATGTCCTTCTCCACGGACTGTTCCCTCCTGACAACATGTCCAAAGTATGTAAGATGAAGTCTTGCCATCCTCCTTTCTAAGGAGTATTCTGGCTGTACTTCTTCCAAGACAGATTTGTTCATTATTCTGGCAGTCCTTTGCGTATTTGATATTCTTCACTAACACCGTAATTCAAAGGCATCAATTCTCTTTAGTCTTCCTTATTCATTGTCTAGCTTTCACATGCCTCTGAGGTGACTGAAGATACCATGGCTTGGGTCAGGCTTACCTTAGTCCTCAAAGTGACATCTTTGCTTTACAAAACACTTTGGTGACCCACTTATTTTCTGCTTTGAATTTTTTGCTAATACAATGTGTTTTCATTAATGGAAGCATGCTGAACCATTGTGTCTGAATTTTTGGTAGCTACTATGTTTTTTCTTTTTTGTTCTTGCCCTCTCCCACAAGTCTACCTTTTGGTTGCCAAGGGAACTACCTTGTCCCACTAATTCTACTCCCAGAGTAATCCTGGAGTCCAATGGGACAGATGGTGTCCCCAATAAAAATTTCTATTTTTTCTACAAAAAAATGGACACACCCCATAAAATACTCTGTAGAAACAGTAATTTGCAGCACATACTTTTTTTTTGTTTTGAACAGTCATAAAGGTCCCCATCTAAGGCTGCATATACTGTTAGTGGGAAAGCAGCTTACCAATAAATCTGAGAGGCAAAAATATGAGTGGGCAACTGTATATCCCAATGGTCACCAAACAGTTTCAACATTGTCAAACGGCTTTTAGCAGCAGACATGCCCAATCCAATATGTGATTTCATTTCTTGACTGCTGCTTCCATGAGCATTGACTGTGGATCCAAGTAAAATGAAATCCTTGACAATTTCAATCTTTTCTCCATTTATTCTGATGTTGCTTATTGTTCCAGTTGTGAGGATTTTTGTTTTCTTTATGTTGAGATGTAATCCATACTGAAGGCTGTAGTCTTTGATCTTCATCAGTAAGTGCTTCAAGTCCTCTTCATTTTCAGCAAGCAAGTTTGTGTCATCTGCATATCGCAGGTTCATAATGAGTCTTCCCCTAATCCTGATGCCACATTCTTCTTCACATACTCCAGCTTCTCAAATTATTTGCTCTGCATACACACTGAATAAGCATGGTGAAAGGATACAACCCTGATGAATACCTTTCATGTCTTTAAACCACTCGGTATCCCAAGATCTGTTCAAACTACTGCCTCTTGGTCTATGTACAGGTTCCTCCTGAGCACAATTAAGTGTTCTGGAATTCTCATTCTTCACAATGTTATGCATAATTTGTTATGATCCACACAGTCAAATGCCTTTGCATAGTTAATAACACACAGGTAAACAAACATCTTTCTGGTATTCTCTGCTTTCAGCCAAAATCCATCTGACATCCGCAATAATAGCCCTAGTTCATTCCAAGTCCTCTTCTTAATCTGGCTTGAATTTCTAGCAGTTCCGTGTGAATGTAGTGCTGCAATAGTTTTTCAATTATCTTCATCAAAATTTTACTTATGTGTGACATTAATGATATTGTTTGATAATATCTGCATTCTGTTGGACCATTTTTCTCTGGAAAGGGCACAAATGTAGATCTCTTCCAGTCAGCTGGCCGGGTAACTGTCTTCCAAATTTCTTGGCATAGACGAGTGAGCACCCACAACATTGCATTGCATCCATTTGTTGAAACATTTCAAGTGGTATTCCATCAATTCTTGGAACATTGTTTTTCCCCAACACCTTCAGTGCAGCTTGGACTTCTTCCTTCAGTACCACTGATTCTTGACCATACACTAGCTCCTGAAATGGTTGAATCTGGGTCAATCCTTTTTAGTACAGTGACTCTGTGTATTCCTTCCTTCTTCTTTTGATGCTTCCTGCCTTATTCAATATTTTGCCCATACAATCCTTCAATATTGCAACTCGAGCCTTGAATTTTTTCTTTATGTTGAGATGTAATCCATACTGAGGCTGTAGTCTTCTTTAGCTCTTTCAGCTTGAAAAATGCCAAATGTGTTCTTCCCTTTAGGTTTTCTCCCTCCAGATCTTTGCAAATTTCATTATAATACTTTACTTTGTCTTCTCCAGTCACTCTTTGAAATCTCTGTTCAGCTCTTTTATGTGATCTACTCTACATTCAAGAGCAAATTTTAGAGCCTCTTTTGACTCTATTTCATCTTTTTTTTCTTTCCTGTCTTTTTTTTATTTTTTTATTTTTTTTTCTTGTACTTCAGGTGAATGTTTACAGAACAAATAGATTCTCAGTAAAAAGTAGTACACAAATTTTTTTATGACATTGGTTAACAACCCTACAACATGTAAACCCTCTCCCTTCTCAACCGTTTTTTTTTTTTTTTTTTTTTCTTTTGGTGAAAATATACATAGCCAAAGATACACAGTTTCAAAAATTTCCACATGCACAGTTCAATGACATTCAATATGCTCTTCCAATCGTGCTGCTATTCTTACATTAGAACAGAACAAAATAGTTTCTCATTTAACAGTTAGTACACATGCTGCCTTATGACAATGATTAACAACCTCACTACACATCAATACTGTCCTTACTCAACCTTGGGTTCCCTATCACCAGCTTTCCTGTCCCTGTCTGCCTTCTAGTCCTTATCCATGGACAGCTGTGTCTCATTAGTCCCATTTTGTTTTATGGGGCTATCCTCTTCCTGGCTGAACGGAAAACCTTGGAAGTGACTTCACCACTGAGCTAAAAGGGTGTCTGGGGGCCATACTCTTGGGGTTTCTCCAGTCTCCTTTAGGCCAGTAAATCTGACCTTTTTGTGTGTGTGTTAGAATTTTGTTCTACCAGCTCTGTCCAGAACTCTCTGTTGTGATCCCAGTCAGAGCAGTCAGTGGTGGTAGCTGGGCACCATCTAGCTGTACTGGACTCAGTCTGGTGGAGGCCTTGGTAGCTGTGGTCCATTAGTCCTTTGGACTTATGTTTTCCTTGTATCCTGTTCTCTTCATTCTCCCTTGCTTCCGGAGGGATGAGATCAGTAGAGTATCTTAGATGGCTGCTCACAGGTTTTTAAGACCCCAGACACTACTCACCAAGGCAGAATGTAGAACATTGTACTTATAAACTGTGTTCTGCCAATTGAGCTAGAGGTTCCCGGAGACCATGGTCCCCACAGCCCTCCGCCCAGCAATTCAGTACCTCAGGAAGTTTGGATGTGTCTATTGAGCTTCCATGAACTTTCCTTGTGCAAGTTCTGCTGGTTTCCCCAGTATTGTGTACTGTCTCACCTTTCACAAAAGATACCACTTATCTATTGCCTGTTTAATATTACCCCCACCCTTCCTATCCCTCATAACCAACAAAGACTGTTACTTTTTGTGTGTAAAATTTTTCATGGGTTTTTACAATAGAGGTTTCATACAATATTTGTCCTTTTGTGATTGACTTATTTCACTCAGCATAATGTCCTCCAGTTTCATCCGTGTTATGAGATGCTTCACAGATTCATCAGTGTTCTTTCTCGTTGCATAGTACTCCATTGTGTGTATGTACCATAGTTTGTTTATCCATTCATGTGTTGATGGGCATCTAGGTTGTTTCCATCATTTTGCTATTGTGAACAATGCTGCCATGAACGTAGGTGTGCATATGTCTATTCAAGTGACGACTCTTATTTCTCTAGGATATATTCCTAGGAGTGGGATTGCTGGATTGAATGGTATGTCTATTTCTAGCTTTCTAAGGAAGCGCCATATCATTCTCCGAAATGGTTGTATCATTTTGCATTCCCACCAGCAGTGCATACGAGTTCCGATTTCCCCACAACCCCTCCAACATTTGTTATTTCCAGTGTTTGATTCGAGCCAGTAATGCTGGGGTGAGATGGTATCTCATTGTGGTTTTAATTTGCACTTCTTTAATGGCTAGTGATCGCGAGCACTTCCTCATTTGTCTGTTGGCTGCTTGAATGTCTTCTTTGGTGAAGTGTCTGTTCATTTCCTTTGCCCATTTTTTCATAGGATTATTTGACTTTTTGTTGTAGAGGTGTTGGATTTTCTTGTAGATTATGGAGATTAGACATTTGTCTGACTTGTACTGTCCAAAAATTTTTTCCCAGTCTGTAGGTTCTCTTTTTACACTTTCAGTGAAGTTTTTGAAGAGCATAGGTGTTTGACTTTTAGAAGATCCCAGTTATCTACATTATCTTCTGGGGTTTGTGTGTTGACAGTTACGGTTTGTATCCTGTTAATGCCATGTATTAGAGCCTCTAGCATTGGTCCTATTTGTTCTTCTATGAACTTTATAACTTTGGGCTTTATATTTCAGTCTTTGATCCATTTTGAATTGGTTTTTGTATATGGCGTGAGGTATGGGTCCTGTTTCATTTTTTTTACAGATGGATATCCAGTTTTGCCAGTACCATTTGTTAAAAAGACAGTCTTTTCCCCTTTTGATGGACTCTGGGCCCTTGTCGAAGATCAGGTGACCGTAGGTGGATGGATTTAAATCTAGGTGCTCAATTCTGTTCCATTGGTCAATATATCTGTCGTTGTACCAGTACCAGGCTGTTTTGACTACCGTAGCTGTATAGTAGGTTCTGAGGTCAGGTAGTGTGAGTCCGCCTACTTTCTTCTTCTTCTTCTTCAGTGCTTTACTTATTTGGGGCAACTTCCCTTTCCATATAAACTTAATGATTAATTTTTCCATCTCTTTGAAGAATGTTGTTGGTATTTGGATGGGGATTGCATTGTATTTGTAAATTGCTTTGGGTAGAATTGTCATTTTCACCATGTAGAGTCTACCTATCCCTGAGCATGGTATGCTTTTCCATTTATGTAGATCCCTTTGGGATTCTTGCCTTAGTGTTTTGTAGTTTTGTTTGTATAGGTTTTTTACACCCCTAGTTAGATTTATTCATAAGTATTTTATTTTTTAGGGGGTATTATAAATGGTACTGTTTTCCTGATTTCCTTTTCATTGTTTTCTTTATTGGTGTTTAGGAATCCAACTGATTTTTGTATGTTAATCTTGTATCCTGCTACTCTGCTGAATCTTTCTATTAGTTCCAGTAGATTTTTCGTGGAGTCTTAGGGTTTTCTATGTATAGTATCATATCATCCACAAACAGGGACAGTTTAACTTCTTCATTACCAGTTTGGATGCACTTTATTCCTTTTTCTTGCCTTATTGCTTTAGCTAGAACTTCCAGCGCAATGTTAAATAGGGGTGGTGATAAAGGGCATCTTTGTCTTTTTCCTGTTATCAACAGGAATGTTTTCGGCCTCTCTCCATTAAGAATGATGTAGGCCATTGGTTTTAAATAGATGCCCCTTATAATGTTCAGAAATTTCCCTTCTATACCTATTTTATTGAGAGTTTTTATCAGGAATAGGTGTTGGACTTTGTCGAACGCCTTTTTTGTGTCAATTGCAACGATCATGTGATTCTTTTCTTTCTTTTATTTACGTGGTGGTTTATGTTGATTTTCTAATGTTGAACCGTCTTTGCATACTTGGTATGAATCCTACTTGGTTGTGCTGTATTATTTTTTTGATATGATGCTGAATTCTATTGGCTAGAATTTTGTTGAGAATTTTTGCATCTATATTCATGAGAGATATTGGTCTATAATTTTCTTTTATTGTGTAGTCTTTGCCTGGTTTTGGTATCAGCATTATGCTGGCTTCATAGAATGAATTCAGAACTGTTGCTTCCTTTTCTATGCTCTGAAATATCTTGAGTAGTACTGATACAAGCTCTTCTGTGAATGTTTTATAGAATTCTCCAGCAAAGCCATCTGGACCAGGGTTTTTTTTTTTGTTGGGAGTTTTTTTTATTACCTTTTCAATCTCTTCTCTTGCAATGGGTCTGTTAAGATTTTCCACATCACTCTGTTGTAGTTTGGGTAGGTATTGTGTTTCTAGAAATTTATCCATTTCCTCTAGGTTTTCAAGTTTTTTGGAGTATATTTTTCATAATATTCTGTTATGATCCTTTTTATTTCAGTTGGGTCTGTTGTAACGTCACCCATTTCATTTCTTATTTAGGTTATTTGTGTCCTCTCCTGTTTTTCTTTTGTCAGTCTGGCCAGTGGTTGTTTTTTGTTTTGTTTTTTTGTTGTTGTTGTTGTTGATTCTTTCTATTGTTTTTCTGTTGTCTATTTCACTTATTTCTGCTCTGATCTTTATTATTTCCTTTCTTCCAGTGGCTGTGGGCTTTTTTTGCTGTTCTCTTTCGCTTTGTTTGAGATGTGTAGTTAATGTTTTGATTTTGTCCCTTTCTTCTTTTTTGATATGTGCATCTATTGCTATAAATTGTCCTCTGAGGACTGCCTTTGCTGTGTCCCAAAGGTTTTGGTATGATGTGTTTTCATTCTCGTTTGATTCTAGGAATTTTTTTTTATTCCATCTCTGATCTCTTCTATCATCCAGTGATGTGTAAGCAGGGTATTATTCAGTTTCCATGTAATTGAATTTTTCCTTGCTCTTTCTGTTGTTCATTTCTACCTTGATGACATTGTGGTCAGAGAAGATACTTTGAATTATCTCAACGTTTTGGATCTTGTTGAGGATTGCTCTGTGGCCTAAGATGTGGTCTATTCTGGAGAATGTTCCATGTGCATTGGAAAAGAATGTGTATTTTGCAGCAGTTGGATGGAGTGTTCTATATATGTCTATGAGGTCAAGTTGGCTGATTGTGCCCTTTAGGTCTTCTGTATCTTTGCTGAGTCTCTTTTTAGTTGTTCTGTCCTTTACTGAGAGTGGTGTGTTGAAGTCTCCTACTATTAGTGTGGACATATCAGTTTCTTTTTTCAGTGTTGTTAGAGTTTGTTTTATGTATTTTGGAGCCCTGTCATTGGGTGCGTAGATGTTTATTATGGTTATGTCTTCATGATGGATCGTCCCCTTAATCATTACATAGTGTCCTTCTTTGTCTTTTATGGTGGATTTTGTTTTAAAGTCTATTTTATCTGAGATTAGAATTGCCACTCCTGCTCTTTTTTGGTAGTTGTTAGCTTGATATATTTTTTTCCAACCTTCAACTTTTAATAAATTCACATCTTTGTTTCTAAGGTGTGTCTCTTGTAGACAGCATATTGATGGATCCTTTTTTCTTATCCATTCTGTCACTCTCCATCTCTTTATGGGTGCATTGACTCCATTTACATTCAGTGTAATTATTAATAGATGTGAGTTTGTTGCTGTCATTTTGTAGTGCTTTTTTTGTGGTGCTGATGTTTTCTTTGTTCTTCTTACTCTCCTGTGCTGAATAACTCTTGTTTGTGGATTTTTTTTTCATTTCTTTTATTTTTCTAGGTTTCATTTTTGCTGATACTTTATGTTTTTTCTCTTTATTTTTATGAATATGTTTGTTAACTTTCTCTGTGGTTACCATGAAATTACCCCTATCTTTCTAAGTTTGAAGCTGTCTATTATTACTTGGTATCGCATTGCCTTCCTCTCCATTAGAAGGTTCTATACCTACACCGTTTATTCCCTCTTTCATTGTTCTGATGTTGTTGTCATTTACAGATTAACTTCTCTGATTCCCTGTTGTATTTCTTTTGGTTTTGGATAGTCCTTGAGAGTTCATTTCCTAGATTGGTATTTGGCTGGTACGATCTTGTGTCCTAGATTCAGCCTGTGAGCTGAAGTTGTTTATTCTCATATTGAAGAACTCCCTTTAATAAGTCTTGAAAGTTTGGTTTTGTTTTTACATATTCCCTTAATTTCTGTTTATCTAGAAATGTCCTAATTTCACCATCATATCTGAACAAGGGTTTTGCAGGATATATTATTCTTGGCTGGCAATTTTTTTCTTTCAAGGTTTTATATATGTCATCCCATTGCCTTCTTGCTTGCATGGTTTTTGGCGAATAATCTGAGCTTAGTCTTATTGTTTCACTTCTCTATGTGACTTTTTGTTTTTCACGAGCTGCTCTCAGGATTCTTTGTCTTTGGTTTTGGTGAGTGTGATTATGATATGCCTCTGTGATTTTCTTCTGGGGTCTATCCTATATGGGGTTCATTGAGCTTCTGGGATGGCCAGCTTTTCATCTTTCATGATATTGGGGAAGTTTTCTGTCAGAAGTTCTTCAATGACCCTCTCTGTGTTTTCTGTTTTCCCCCCCATTCTGGAACTCTGATCACTTGCAAATTTTTGTTTTTGATTGTATCCCACATAACTCTCAGGGTCTCTTCATTTTTCTTTGTCCTTTTTTCTGAGTTTTCCTCGAACGGAGTTGTATCCAAGTGTTTGTGTTCATTTCTACCGATCCTGTCTTCCACTGTTTCAAATCTGCTTCTCAGCCCTTCTATGACACTGTCCATTTCTGAAATCTTGTTGTTTGTCTTTTGGCTTTCTAATTGTTGCTTTTGTATAATTTCTAGTCGTGAATTTATTTTGGCATTTTGTTCCTACATTATTTTCCTGAATTATTCCTATTTTTTTGTCTCTATTTTCCATGACATATTCTGCCTTGTCCCTGAATTTGTCTTTTTTTCCTCATTTTTGTCTGCTTTTTGCTTCAAGTCTTGGATAATTCTGAGTATTAGAGATTTGAATTCCCTATCTGGTAGTTCTAGTACGTTTTCTTCCACTGGAAAGTCATATGGTGCTTTATTTTGGACACCCACTGAAACCATCCTGTCCTGTTTTTGTAAATGTTTTGATATTGTCTGCTGTCTTTGGGGCATTCAGTAGTTATTTTTCTTGTTTATTGATTGTAGATTTGTTTATTTTGTCCTTTTTTGCTTTTATTTGGCTATATCTGAGCAGGCGGGCTGTGTGTTCTTTGCTGTTTGCTCATCTGTGGGCATGATACTTTTTGCCTTCCTCTCCAACTGGCAGCATCAGTCGCTCAGATATGGTACAGCAGGGCAGGTCTACCAGAAGAGGAGTTGCTGGGATGGGTTGTTTGTGGCAGCTTAATACAGCCACCAGGGCCAGGTCAGTAATCCGTGCAGAACAGGTTCCGGTAGGTCATGCCTGTGCTGCTTGGTGGTGTGATGTTAAGCGCACTGTGCAGGTAGACAGGATGGTGGAGGGAGATTGTTATGTGTGGAGCTAAGATGGATATGGGAGAGGGGAGAGAGGAACAGGAGCCAAAAACATACAAACAAACAAAAAAGAGTGCTAGGGGGGTGTGCCATTGGAGTGCAGAGATGAGAGACTATGAAAAGGAGAAAAACAAAAAGGGGAAGAAGAAGAAAAAAAGAAGAGAATGAATAAATAAAAATTAGAAAGAAAAAAGAACAGCAAAGCTCCCAAGGATCCCACCAGTGCATCTACGTGGTCTGGGGAAGTTGTTCCCAGGTGTTGCAGTACAGCCTGACTAGGCGTAGATGTATTCAGTGCCAGGTATTCAGGGAACAGGAAAAGAAGGAAGGTATAGAGAGATGAGAAACTGCGTAATGAAGAAAGACAAAAGGGGAAAAAAAGGGAAAAGAAAACAAAACAAATTTAAAAAGAAAATCCCCCCAAAAAACAGAAAAAAAAAACCCACAGAAAAAAAATGCTCTCAGTGTTCCCTCTGCGTGTCTGCACAAGCTGAGGGGGTAGGTCCCAAGCCGTGTAGTACTGCCTGGCCAGAACAGGCTCCCAACTCAAGAAAAGGAAAAGAAAACAAACAAACAATTCAAAACAAACAAACAAACTAAAACTCCAGGATCCCACCAGCGTGGAAGCCCAGACTGGGAAACAGTTCCACACTCAAACGGATCTCTGAAGCCCCTTAAGAAGAAGCAAAGATGTCGCATGAAGCCAGGTATTTCAGCAAAAGGAGGGGGAGGTGGTGAGAGGTGAAGAAGAAATCAAAAGAAGTGGAAAAAAGCAATACCAGCAGCCAACAAATGGCACTCAGGGAGCCGGCCATTGTGGGCAGGTGGAATCCAAGCAGCCGGTGCTTCCCTGCCAAGAGACTGTGGCCACGGGAAACAGAGGTGGCCAAGTGGGGGTGAAGAAGGGTGGGAGGTGGGAAAGCATATATTGCAAATTACCGGTTGTTTTGTCTCCTGCTGGTGGCTCCGTGAAGCTGCTTTCTCACACCCCCATCTGCTGTTCTCTGATAGGAGTCCAAGATGGCGGATCCACGCTGTGTTAGCTGATAGGGGACCTCTGCATGAATCTCTCCTTGCTGTCCGTTCTCTGTCAGTTTTCTCAGTCCATTTGGTGCTTGGCTGAGTTCTTTATCTCTTCATTCGATGTTTTAGGGTTTCAGGATTTCTTAGTTTTCCGGTCTTTGCTGTGGAGGGACGGCGTGGTGCTTCTGCCTAGAGTGCCATTTTGCTGGAAGTCCTGTCTTTTTAATGACCTCTTACTTTCTTCAGGTCTGATTTTCTTGACATCATTTCACAACCCCTCTGGTCTTCCATCATTAGTGTTCAATGCATCAAATATATTCTTGAGATGGCCTCTAAATTCAGGCGGGATATACTCAAGTTTGTACTTTGGCTCTCATGGACTTGTTTTAAACCTTTTTAGCTTCAAAGTGAACTTGCATAGGAGCAGTTGATGGTCTGTTCCATATTCAGCCACTGGCCTTCTTCTGACTGTTGATATTGAGCTTCTCTATCCTCTCTTTCCACAGATATAGTCAATTTTATTCCTGTGTATTCCATCTGGTGAGGTCTATATGTGTAGTCACTGTTTATTTTGTTGAAAAAAAGGTATTTCCAATGAATAGATCATTGGTCTTGCAAAATTCTGTCTTGTAATATTTGGCATCATTTCTATTACCAAGTTCATATTTTTCAACTACTGATCCTTCTTTTTTGTTTCCAACTTTTGCATTCCAATCATCTATAATTATCAATGCATATTGATTGCAGTTTGATCAATTTCAGACTGTAGAAGTTGGTAAAAGTCTTCAATTTATTCATCTTTGGCATTAGTGGTTGGTGCGTAAGTTTGAATAATATTTGCATTAACTGGTGTTCTTTGTAGGCATATGGATATTTTCCTATCAGTGACAGTGCTGTACTTCAGGATAGATCTTGAAATGTTCTTTTTGATGATGAATGCAATGCCATTCCTCTTTTTTAATTTTCATTGCTGGCATAGTAGATCGTATGATTGTGCTATTCAAAATGGCCAATACCAGCCCATTTTAGCTCACTAATGGCTAGGATATTGATCTTTAAGTGTTCTATTTCATTTTTGACATCTTACAATTTTCCTAGATTCATGCTTGGTTCAGTCCACGTTCTAATTATTAGTGGATGTTTTCAGCTATTTCTTCTCATTTTGAGTTGTGCCCCTGACACAACTGTCAGTTAACATCCCAGAAATAGTGTCAGCCAGTTACAAACCAGATTTGGTGGATAAATACCCAAGCTGCCTCATCTTTCAGGTGGAGATACTCTGAGGTATGTTCTATACAGTCTCTCCTAGGACTCTACTGGGACAAGTCCCAGTTATCCAAACTGCTAGACTGCTAATAATAATAACAAAACAAAACAAAAAAAACCCTGGGGACCCTATAGACAGAGTAGAATTGCCCTTTACGGTTTCTAAGGAGCACCTTGTTGATTTGAACTGCCGACCTTTTGGTCTAGCAGCCATAGCTCTCAACCATTACACCACCAGGGTTTCCAGATTGCTAATAGCACACCCTATATTGACTTATTTACCTTTTTGTTTTCATTTCCCCACTCCTTTACTAGTTTTTCCTGAGGTTAACTTCCAAATAATATATTTGCACTAAAATCCTAGTTTCCACTTAAACATTTATTTATTAGGTCTCTATATCTAGATCTTCCGCTTGCAACTGAAATTCAAAATGTACAAATCAAACTCATTTTCTCCAGATAGCTAGCTTAGATATCCCTGATATCAATGAACAGTGTCACCGTTGATACTGGAAAACAACAGCTCAAGCGTCGTTCTATATTTCTCTCTTTCCCTTATCCTCTATGTCCAGTCACCAGAGTCTGTCAATTCTACCTTTCTAGTATCTCACCAATCTGCCTATTTTCTTCATTACCATGACCTATATCTTAATTTAGGTTTTAATCATGTATTGTCTGAATTGCAGCAATTTGTCTTTGGTAAAGACTTGTGTTATGGATTGAATTGTGTCCTCCTAAAAGACGTGTTGGAATTCTAAACTCTATACTAACGGATGTAATCTCTTTTGGGAATAGGACTTTCTTTGTTATATTGATGAGACCATATTAGTATAAGGTGTGTCCTAAACCTAATCACTTCTGAGTTATAAAAAGCATAGATTAGACTCAGAAGCAAGCACATACTGGGAAGCAAGATGCCATATGAGGACCACCAAGAACCAAAGAATGCCCAGGGCTACCAACAAAAATGGAACTGACACACTCAAGACCCTGATTTGGACTTTTAGCCTTCAGAGCTGAGAGAAAATAAATTTCCATTATTTAAAGCCACCCAATTGTAGCATATATGTTACTGCAGCACTAGCTAAGATGTCTTGTCTCCCTCAATCTAACAACTTCCTATATACATGCCCTGGCATCCCTCTGATCACTAATAAATAAATTGATAAATAAAGTCTTCTTATGTCATCCATCTGTTTAAAATTAAACAATGACTGTGCATTGCTTTCAAGATAAAATTCAAATTCCATGAGCATGGCATACTAGCTCTCTGCAATCTTTCCTCAACCAGTATTTCAAGCCTCATTCTTCATTATTTGCTCCACCCAACTGACACCACAATTATATTGAATGCTAAGCATTTCTCAGAATTCTCTATGCTCTCTTTTATCTTAATGCTTTCAAATAAGTCCTCAGTGCCTAAAATGCCTCCCCACAATTTTGGGGGAGACAGTCTAACTCATTAAGATTTGACTCTACTGTGAACTGTTCCATGAAATCTTCACCAATTCACTTCAAAACCAAAGTCTGGCTTAGGTGCACTTCTATGTGTTCCCATATTATACCATGTGCCAGACACAGAGCTAAATGTTAGAGAAAATATGAAGAATAAAATATAGTTTCTCTTTACAAGGAAACCACAGTTTAGCATACAAGTTTTAAGAAATTTATCTGAAATGTGTAGAGAAAAAATGGCCGAAAAGTACAAAATGCCATGACTGCTCATAACAGAAGTCTAGAAATTTAAAAGCTGGTTTCAAAAACAAAAATTATTTTGCAATTACAGTCATGCGCCACATAACATCCGTTCGGGCTATGTCTGACTGCATGTATGTCTGCGGTCCCTGGGTGACAAATATCTAACTTGTGTACAACCCATAGTTATAAACCAAACCTCTCTAAAGCCTATTATATTAAAAATTCAAGGTATATACAATAATTCATAGTAACAAAGAGGCACTACTTGGAGACGCGCATCAAAACATTATTATTATTACGGTATTATTATGTTAAAGATGTTTTAGTGTATCTAGAAGTGTTTCTTTAATGTTTTTTATGCATAGAAAGATACACCATATACTATCCACTAAGACAAACATTTGACTAACTGAAGTTAGATACGAACTATACCTAACTGCTGAATTACGTACATAATACGGTGTTCGTACAACGTCCAAATCACATAACACCTATTTCACAGAACGTATCATGGGCATTAAGTGACATATGGCTGCACAACTTGTCTATAAGCTCCCATCAGTAATTATTTATTTATGTAAAATATAAGTGATTAACTTATACTTTCTAGAGGCAAAAAAAGAGAGGGCATTTAAGAAAAATAAGCTTTTTAAACTAAGAATAATATTATAAATTTTAAATTATTGAATACTGAGGTTGATAGGAATATTGGTAAAATTATAAGTATATCTCTCAATTACTTTAGGTAGAGGAATCCATTTCCTGGTTTATATTTATTTAGCATTTTAAAAGAGAGAAAATCATAGACCATTAAACAAGCATACTGCTGCTTTAAATTTAGGGACTTGAAGAAAAAAAAAAAGACAATTTGTCCAAACTACAATGGAAGGAACAGTTAAAAAAAACAATGTGTATGTGTTTGTGTGTACGTGTCTCTGTGTGTGTATGTGTCCGTGTTGCTCTGGAGGAATCAGTCAACAGAACTGAAATTGGTGTTTCTCTTGCTGCTAAGCATCAAATAGGAGTTGACCTTGGTGCCCTCAATCGTCCATGTCCCTATCATTCCATTTGAGTTAATGAAGATCTGTATAAATTTGCCAACATGAGCTGCAGCCCAAAGCCCTGGTGTAATTAGCTGATGTATTAATTTGCCAGCTAAATGTGAATTGAACATTACTATGGTGGATTATCATGCCAAACCCTAGCAATCAAAGCCCTAAAGTAGATAAAGAAAATAGGTCATTTCCAGTCTCAAACTATTGACTGAAAATTGAGCACAGTCAACAAATCATTTGCTATGAGGAGAGATAAGCCTCCATTCTCAGCAAAAGAGCAAGCATCCAACAGCATAAACAAATACACTTGAAGAATTCGAAGTCAGCATCACCATTACTATCACAAAAACAAAAAGAAAAAAATGTGAACAATAAGATTATCCCGCAACAATTTAACTCAAACATTCAATGTGTAACTGACTGATATATTATTAAAATTCCATTTAGCTAAATGTTAAGTCTACAAAGGGAGAATATGTGAACCTCAGCATTTGATTTCTTTTATCTTAATGTTTGTATCTTCCTATAATGAAAGTATTACGTTATGTAGATCAGAAAGAATAAATATAGCCATTAATATTAAAAACTATAATTTACGTTAGATAAATACAAGTTATCAATAACCTCAGTGTAAATAAAAAAATGGAATTAACAGTTACAAACACAATTTGGAAAATACCTTTAGGAGTCAACTTCATGGAAAAATGGATGAGAAGTTCATTCATCTAGTCCTTTTTTTTTCTTTCTATTTTCCTGGCATGCCTTCAGTATTTCAGTTTAATTTTGTATTATGATATAGGCAACAATAGAATAGTATCTCATACATAGTTGGCACTCAGTAAATATTTGTGGAGCCCTGGTGGTGCAGTGGTTAAGAGTTCAGAGGCTAACAGAAAGTTCAACAGTTCGAATCCACCAACCACTCCTTGGAAACTCTATGGGGCAGTTCTACTCTGTCTTATAGGGTCACTATGAGTTGGAATATTTAATGAATGTGTATAGAGTCCCAATGTTGTCTATAAGAAGCTAATGCAATGATATAATTGTTCAGTAAATACAGATTGGTGGTCCCATAAGTGGATTGTTCAAATTCATTACCAAGAAAAAAATTAACATCTATTTCAAGCCATCTTATTAACACACACATTTTGGAAGCACAAAGTAAAACTTGCCAGAGTAGACCGACCATACTTAACAGAACATTCCTTCCACCTCACCCCAACTCATCAAGCCAAAGTAAATAAAGAAATTAATTAGGGAAAAAAACAAAAACTGAACATTTTTCTCAACTCCATTTAACTACTAGTATGACAGTCTACTAATGTAAGTATGCAAAATTTCTGTAATAATTGGCTTCGACAAAACCTGTTAATTTTTTTTTCACTTTTGTTTAAACTCTTTCCCATTGAGAATATGGCCTGGGGACTGTATTTGACTTTTTAATTGCCAGTGGCTTCTTAACTCCTTATTTAAAATAAATAAACAAATGTAGTTTATAAATATTAATTCAATTTACAAAAGAGTGTAGTATCCAGGAAAGGCTGAAACACTTTTATGAGAATCCAGAACTCAGATCAAGATTTTGGTACATTTCTTGTCCATACTTTCTTACGGTTCAAGTTCTCTCTGTTTCTGCATCTACAAGTTGCATCTATCAATCTAGTACTAACCTAGGTGCAAGCCACACTCCTGTACAAGTTTTACAGAAATGATCCCCTAGCACCAAGAATATCAGGAATTTCATGAATTTCTAATGATTTGAAGGGATATGGTAATAGGTGAGATAAGACACTGCATGGTCTTTCTCCATTATATTGACTCTCTCTTAGTTATGTAGTGCTGCTGGGTGACTTTAATGAACAAAAATTTATTTTCTCACAGTTTAGGAACCTAGAAGTCCAAATTCAGGGTGCTGCCTCTCGGGGAACTCTCTCTCTCTCTCCTTCTCTGTCTCTGTCTGTTCTGGGGAAGGTCCTTATCTCTTTTCAGCTTCTATTTCTAGGTTCCTTGGTGATCATTTGGCTTGTATCTTCCCTTCCATTTGTGCTTTCTTGCTTGCTTAATCTGCTCTTTTGTAACTCAGAAGAGATTTATTTAACAGTTGGATTGCTATACACCAATAAAGAGAATGACAAAAACGAAATCAGGAAAACAATACCATTTACAATAGCCCCTAAAAAAATAAAATACTTAGGAATAAATCTAACCAGGGATGTAAAAGACCTATACAAAGAAAACTACAAAACACTACTGCAAGAAACAAAAAGAGATCTACATAAATGGAAAAACATACCACGCTCATAGATAGGTAGATTCAACATTGTGAAAATGACAATTCTACCAAAAGCAATCTACAAATACAATGCAAATACCAACAAGATTCTTTAAAGAGATGGAAAAACTAATCATTAACTTTATATGGAAAGGGAAGACGCTCTAGAGAAGTAAAGCACTACTGAAGAAGAAGAATAAAGTAAGAGGACTTGTACTACTTTACCTCAGAACCTACTATACACCTACAGTAGTCAAAACAGCATGGTACTGGTACAATAACAGACACACTGACCAATGGAACAGAATTGAGAACCCGATGTAAATCCATCCAACCATAGTCACCTGATCTTTGACAAAGGCCCCAAATCCATCAAATAGGGAAAAGATGGTCTTTTTAACAAATAGTGCTGGCAAAACTGGTTGTCCATCTGCTAAAAAATGAAACAGGACCCGTACTTCAAATCACACACGAAAGCGAATTCAAAATGGATCAAGGACCTACATATGAAACCAAAAGGTATAAAGGTCATAGAAGAAAAAACAGGATCAACTCTAGAGGGCCTAATACACGGCATTATCAGGAAACAAACCATAACTAACAACACACAAACTCCAGAAGATAAGCCAGAATAACAGGAATCTTCTAAAAGTTAAACATTATGCTCATCAAAAGACTTCATCAGGAGGCCGGCAAGATGGCGCTCTAGGCAGAAGCACCACACCGTCCCTCCACAGCAAAGATCCGAAAATCTAAGCCTAACAGAGAATCAACAATCCTGAAACCCTAGAACATCAAATGAAGAGATAAAGAACTCAGCCAAACACCGAATGGCGTGAGAATACTGAAAGAGAACGGAGAGCAAGGAGAGACTCATGCAGAGATTCCCTACCAGCTAACACAGTGCGGATCCACCATCTTGGACTCCTATCGGAGACCAGCAAACGGGAGAACGGGAGAGCAGCTTCCCGGAGCATCCAGTGGGAGACGGAACGACCGGTAAATTGCGGTGTGTGCTTTCCCATCCCCCACCCCTCTCCACCTCGACTGGGGCTCCCCTGCTTCCTGTGACCAGGGTCCCTGGGCCGGGGGGCGCCGGTGCTTGGATTCCGCGCACCCGGGCAGGCGGCTCTCTGAGAGCTGTTTGTTGGCTGCTGGCGTAGCTTTTTCTGCTGCCTCCCCCTCCTTTTGCTAGGGTGCCTGGTTCCGAGCGCCATCTTTACTCTCTCCTGAGGGGCTGTGGGGCTCCGTACGGGCGTGTGGCTGCTTCCAGGTCTGGGCTGCTGCGTTGGTGAGATCCTGGGGCCTTTGTTCGTTTGCCCCTCTGCTTCCTGTGGCCACGGTCTCTTGACCTGAGACTGCCAGCTGCTTGAAATCCGCGTGCCTGAGCGGGGGCTCTCTGGGTGCCGTTTGTTGGCTGCTGTTGTGGCTTTTTCTGCTTCTTCTGGTTTCTAGCTTGCCTCTCGCCACCTCCCCCTCCTGTCACTCGGGTGCCTGGCTCCTTGCACCCTCTTAGCTCCTTTGTGAGTGTCCCCAGAGTGCAGGCAATTTGTGATATACACTTTCCACTCTCAGCCCTTCTTCACTCACACTCAGCCTCCTCTGTTTCCCACAGACACAGTCTCTTGTCCAGAAACACCAGCCCGCACTGGCTGGCTCTATGAGTGCCATTCATTGACTGCTGGTGTTGCTTTTTTTTTTTTAATTTTATTTTTTTTCTTTTTTGATTAGTTTTGTTTTCTTTTCCCTCTTTTTCCCCTTTGTCTTTCTTCATTGCTCAATTTATCATCTCTCTATCTCTTCCTTCTCTTTCTGATCCCTGAATACCAGGCGATGTATGCCTCTGCACCTTCTGTCCAGGCTGTGCTATGAAACCTGAGACCGACTCCCCCAGACCTCATAGCTGCATTGGTGGGATCCCTGGGAACTTTGAAGTTCTTTAACTTTTCTGATTTTTATTTGTTCATTCTTTCCTTTTCTTTCTCTTCCCCCTTCTGGTTTTCTCCATCCCATAGTCTCTCATCTGTCCATTCCAACGACAAGCTCCCCTAGCATTCTTTTATGTTTGTATGCTTTTCACTCCTGCTCCTCTCTCTTCTCTCCCATATCCAGCTTAGCTTCACACATAAACATCTCCCCGCTGCATCCTGCCTACCTGCACCGTGCACTTGACATCACACCACCAAGCCGTGCAGGCATGCGCTATTGGAACCTGCCCAGCACTGACTACCGACCATCCTGGTGGCTGCAGTGAGTGCCACAAACAACCCGTCCCAGTGGCTCCTCTTCAGCTAGACCTGCCCAGCTGTACCACAAGGATGAAATAAAAAAAATCTACAATCAATAAATGAGAGAAATATCTATGGAATGCCCCGAAAACAGCAAACAATATCAAAACATTTACAAAAACAAGACAAGATGGCTCCAATAGGCATCCAAATTAAAACACCAGATAACTCTTCTGTGGAAGAAAATGCACTAGAAGTACCTGATAGGGAACTCAAATCACTACCACTCAGAATTTTCCAAGAACTGAGGCAAAAAGCTGACAAACATGAGGAAAAAATAGACAAATTTATGGAAAATACAGACAAAAAATTGGAAGAATTCAGGAAGATGATGCAGGAACAAAATGCCAAAATAAATTCACAACTCGAAATTATACAAAAACAACAATTAGAAATCCAAAAGATAAACAACAAGATTTCAGAAATGGACAGTGCCATAGAAGGGCTGAGAAGTAGATTTGAAACCGTGGAAGACAGGATCAGTGGAACTGAAGACAAACACTTGGATACAACTCTGTTTCAGGAAAACTCAGAAAAAAGAACAAAGGAAAATGAAGAGACCCTGAGAGTTATGTGGGACACAATTAAAAGCAAAAACTTACGAGTGATTGGCATCCCAGAACAGGGGGAGAAGACAGAAAATACAGAGAGGATCATTGAAGAACTGCTGACAGAAAACTTTCCCAATATCATGAAAGATGAAAAGATGGCCATCCAAGAAGCTCAACGAACCCCATATAGAAGAGACCCCAAAAGAAAATCACCAAGACATATCATATTCACACTCGCCAAAACTAAAGACAAACAAAGAATCCTGAGAGCAGCTCGTGAAAAACAAGAAGTCACATACAGAGGAGAAACAATAAGACTAAGCTCAGATTATTCGACAGAAACCATGCAGGCAAGAAGGCAGTGGGATGACATATATAAAATCTTGAAAGAAAAAAATTGTCCGCCAAGAAATATATATCCTGAAAAACTCTTGTTCAAATTTGATGGTGAAATTAGGTCATTTCCAGATAAACAGAAACTAAGGGAATATGCAAAAGTCAAACCAAACTTACAAGAATTATTAAAGGGAGTTCTTCAATCTGAGGACAAACAGCTTCAGCCCTCAGGCAGGACTTAGGACCTAGGACGCAGGTTCGTACGAACCAGATACCATTCTAGGAAATGAACTATTGAGAACTATGCAAAACCAAAAGAAATACAACAGGGAATCAGAGAAATCAATCAAAGGATGACAACAACATCAAAACAATGAAAGAGGGAACAAACGGCATAGGTATAGAACCTTCTAATGGAGAGGAAGGCAAGGCGATACCAAGTAAGGGTAGACAGCTTCAAACTTATAAAGATAAGGGTAAAATTCATGGTAACCACAAAGAAAGTTAACAAACTAACTCATAAAAATAAAGACGAAAAACATAAAGTCTCAGCAAAAACAAAACCTACAAAAACAAAAGAAATGAACACAAAATCCACAAACAAAAGTAACTCAGCACAAAAGAGTAAGAAGAACAAAGAAAACATCAGCACCACAAAAAAAGCACTACAAAATGACAGCAACAAACTTCCATCTATCAATAATTACACTGAATGAAAATGGACTCAATGCACCCATAAAGAGATGGAGAGTGACAGAATGGATATGAAAACAGGATCCATCAATACGCTGTCTACAAGAGACACACCTTAGAAAGAAAGATGTGAATTTATTAAAAATCAAAGGTTGGAAAAATATATATCAAGCTAACAACTACCAAAAAAGAGCAGGAGTGAAAATTCTAATCTCAGATAAAATAGACTTTAAAACAAAATCTACCATAACAGACAAAGAAGGACACTATATAATGATTAAGGGGACGATCCATAATGAAGACATAACCATAATAAACATCTATGCACCCAATGACAGGGCTCCAAAATACATAAAAAAAACTCTAACAGCACTGAAAAGAGAAATTGACAGTTCCACAATAATAGTAGGAGACTTCAACACACTACTCTCAGTAAAGGACAGAACAACTAAAAAGAAACTCAGCAAAGATACAGAAGACCTAAAGGACACAATCAGCTAACTGGACCTCACAGACATATATAGAACAATCCATCCAACCGCTGCAAAGTACACATTCTTTTCCAATGCACATGGAACGTTCTCCAGAATAGACCACATCTTAGGCCACAGAGCAATCCTCAACAAGATCCAAAACGCTGAGATAATTCACAGTATCTTCTCTGACCACAATGCCATCAAGGTAGAAATTAACACTAGAAAGAGCAAGGAAAAAATATCAAGCACATGGAAACTGAATAATACCCTGCTTACACATCAATGGGTAATAGAAGAAATCAGAGATGGAATTAAAAAATTCCTAGAATCAAATGAAAATTAAAGCACATCATACCAAAACCTTTGGGACACAGCAAAGGCAGTCCTCAGAGGACAATTTATAGCAATAGATGCACATATCAAAAAAGAAGACAGGGACAAAATCAAAACAAAAACTACAGAACTCAAACAAATAGAAAGAGAACAGCAAAAAAAGCCTACAACCACTGGAAGAAAGAAGATTGTAAAGATCAGAGCAGAAATAAATGAAATAGAGAACAGAAAAACAATAGAAAAAATCAACAAAACAAAAAATTGGTTCTTTGAAAGAATCAACAAAATCGACAAACCACTGGCCAGACTGACAAAAGAAAAGCAGCAGAGGGCACAAATAACCCAAATAAGAAATGAAATGGGGGACATTACAACAGACCCAACTGAAATAAAAAGGATTATAACAGAATATTATGAAAAACTATATTCCAACAAATTTGAAAACCTAGAGGAAATGGATAAATTTCTAGAAACACACAGCCTACCCAAACTACAACAAAGTGATATGGAAAATCTGAACAGACCCATTACAAGAGAAGAGATTGAAAAGGTAATAAAAAAACTCCCAACCAAAAAAAGCTCTGGCCCAGATGGCTTCACTGGAGAATTCTACAAAACATTTACAGAAGAGCTTGTACCAGTTCTACTCAAGCTATTTCAGAGCATAGTAGAGGAAGCAACACTTCCAAATTCGTTCTATGAAGCCAGCGTAACGCTGATACCAAAACCAGGCAAAGATGTCACAAAAATAGAAAATTACAGACCAATATCTCTCATGAATATAGATGCAAAACTTCTGAACAAAATTCTAGCCAATAGAATTCAGTATCATATCAAAACAATAATACACCACGACCAAGTAGGATTCATACCAGGTACGCAAGGATGATTTAACATTAGAAAATCCATCAACGTAATTCACCACATAAATAAAAGGAAAGAAAAAAATCACATGATCATCTCAATTGACACAGAAAAGGCATTTGACAAAGTCCAACACCCATTCCTGATAAAAACTCTCAATAAAATAGGTATAGAAGGGTAATTTCTCAACATAATAAAGGGCATCTATGCAAAACCAACAGCCAACATCATTCTTAATGGAGAGAGGCTGATAACATTCCCCTTGAAAACAGGAACAAGACAAGGATGCCCTTTATCACCACTCATATTTAACATTGTGCTGGAAGTTCTAGCTAGAGCAATAAGGCAAGAGAAAGAAATAAAGGGCATCCAAATTGGTAATGAAGAAGTTAAACTCTCCCTGTTTGCAGATGATATGATACTATCCAGAGAAAACCCTAAAGACTCCATGAGAAATTTACTGGAACTAATAGAAAGATTCAGCAGAGTAGCAGGATACAAGATAAACATTCAAAAATCAGTTGGATTCCTATACACCAGTAAAGAGAACGATGAAAAGGAGATCAGGAAATCAATACCATTTTCATTAGCCCCTAAAAAGATAAAATACTTAGGAATAAATCTGACCAGGAATGTAAAAGACCTATACAAAGAAAACTACAAAACACTGCTGCATGAAACCCAAAGGGATCTACATAAATGGAAAAACATACCATGCTCATGGATAGGCAGGCTCAACATTGTGAAAATGGCAATTCTACCTAAAGCAATTTACAAATACAATGCAATCCTGATCCAAATACCATTAACATTCTTCAAAGGGATGGAAAAACTAATTATTAACTTTATATGGAAAGGGAAGAAGCCCTGAATAAGTAAAGCACTACCGAAGAAGAAGAATAAAGTTGGAGAACTCACACTACCTGACTTGAGAACCTACTATACAGCTACAGTAGTCAAAACAGCTTGGTACTAGTAGAACAACAGAGACATTGACCAATGGAACAGAATTGAGAACCCAGATATAAATCCATCCACCTACAGTCACCTGATTTTCGACAAGGGCCCAAAGTCCATCAAATGGGGAAAAGACAGTCTTTTTAACAAATGGTGCTGGCAAAACTGGATATCCATTTGCAGAAAAATGAAACAGGACCCATACCTCACACCGTATACAAAAACTACTTCAAAATGGATCAAAGACCTGAACATAAAGCCTAAAACCATAAAGTTCATAGAAAAAAAATAGGACCAACACTTCAGGCCTTAATACATGGCATTAACAGGATACAAACCATAAACATCAATGCTCAAAACCCAATAGATAAACTAGATAACTGGTATCTTCTAAAAATCAAACACCTATGCTCTTCAAAAGACTTCACCAAAAGAGTCAAAAGAGAACATACAGACTGGGAAAAAATGTTTGGACAGTACAAGTCAGACAAAGGTCTAATCTCCATAATCTACAAGAAAATCCAACACCTCTACAACAAAAAGACAAATAATCCTATCAAAAAATGGGCAAAGGAAATGAACAAACACTTCACCAAAGAAGACATTCAAATGGCCAACAGACATATGAGGAAATGCTCGCGTTCACTAGCCATTAGAGAAATGCAAATTAAAACCAAAATGAGATACCATCTCACCCCGGCATTACTGGCACGAATCAAAAATACTGGAAATAACAAATGTTGGAGGGGCTGCGGGGAGATGGGAACTCTTATACACTGCTAGTGGGAATGCAAAATGATACAGCCATTTCAGAAAATGATATGGCGTTTCCTCAGAAAGCTAGAAATAGACATACCATTCGATCCAGCAATCCCACTCCTAGGAATATATCCTAGAGAAACAAGAGTCGTCACTCGAATAGACATATGCACACCTATGTTCATGGCAGCATTGTTCACAATAGCAAAACGATGGAAACAACGTAGGTGCCCATCAACAGATGAATGGATAAACAAACTATGGTACATACACACAACGGAGTACTTTGCAACGAGAAAGAACAACAATGAATCTGTGAAGCATCTCATAACATGGATGAAACTGGAGGACATTATGCTGAGTGAAATAAGTCAATCACAAAAGGACAAATATTGTATGAGACCTCTATTGTAAAAACCCATGAAAAAATTCACACGCAAAATGTATCAATCCTTGTTGGTTACCAGAGATGGGGGGGGGGGGAATACTAAATAGGCAATGGATAAGTGGTATCTTGGGTGAGAGGTGAGACAGTACACAGTACAAGGGAAACTAACACAACCTGCACAAGGAAAGGTCATGGAGGCCCCATGGACACATCCAAACTCCCCGAGGGACTGAGTTGTTGGACGGAGGGCTCTGGGGACAATGGTCTCGGGGAACATCTAGCTCAATTGGCATGACACTACTTATAAAGATAATGCTCTACATTCTACCTTGGTGAGTAGTGTCTGGGGTCTTAAAAGCCTGTGAGCAGCCATCTAAGATACTACACTGGTCTCATCCCTTCGGGAGCAAGGGAGAATGAAGAGAACAGGATACAACGAAAAGATTAGTCCAAAGGACTAACTGACCACAGCTACCAAGACCTCCACCGGACTGAGTCCAGTTCAGCTAGATGGTGTCTGGCTACCCCCGCTGACTGCTCTGACCAGGATCACAAGAGAGGGTTCTGGACAGAGCTGGAGAAGGATGTAGAGCATAATTCTAAGTCCCAAAAAAAAAAAAAAAAATAGACCAGATTTACTGGCCTAAAGGAGACTGGAGAAACCTCAAGAGTATGGCCCCCAGACACCCTGTTAGCTCAGTGGTGAAGTTACCTCCGAGGTTCACTGTTCAGCCTGGGAGTGGACAGCCCCGTAAAACCAAATGAGACTAATGAGGTACAGGAGTCCAGTGACAAGGGCCAGAAGGCAGAAGGGGACAAGGAAGCTGGTGGTAGGGAACCCAATGTTGAGTAAGGATACGGTTGATGTGTTGTGAGATTGTTAACCATTGTCATAGGGCAACATTTGCAGTAACTGTTAAATGAGAAACTATTTTGTTCTGTAAGCCTTCATCTTAAGTGAGAATAACAGAATAATTGGAAGAGCGTAGTCAATGTCACTGAACTGTGCATGTAGAAATTTTTGAAATGGTGTATCTTTGGCTATGTGTATTTTCACCAAAAAAAAAAAAGGTTGAGAAGTTAGAGGGTTAATATGTTGTGGGGTTGTTAACCAATGTCATAAAACAACATGTGTACTCCTGTTTCATGAGAAACTATTCTGTAAGCCTTCACCTGAAGTACAATAAAATATAAAAAAAAAAAAAAATGACTTCATCAAAAGAGTGAAAAGAGAACCTATAGACTGGGGGGAAAAATTTGGCTATTACAAACCTGACAAAGTTCTAATCACTAAAATCTACAGGAAATCCAACACTTCTACAAGAAAAAGAAAAATAAACCAATTAAAAAATGGGCAAAAGAAATGAACAACACTTCACCAACGAAGACATTCAAACGGCCAACAGATACATGAGGAAATGCTCAGACCACTAGCCATTCGAGAAATGTAAATCAAAACCACAGTGAGATACCATATCACCCTGGCTTTACTGGCATGAGTCAAAAAAAACAGAAAATAACAAACGTTGGAGAGGCCGTGGGGAGATTGGAGCTGTTATGCACTGCTGGTGGGAATGAAAAATGGTACAGCCATTTTAGAAAACGATATGGTACTTCCTTAGAAAGCTAGAAATACAAATACCATATGATCCAACAGTCTCACTCCTAGGAATATATCCTAGAGAAATAACAGCCATCACACAAATAGACATATGCACAATCATGTTCATTGTAGCATTGTTCACAATAGCAAAAACATGCAAATAACCTAGATGCCCATCAACAGATGAATGGTGTCATGCATTGAATTACATCCCCCCAAAAATGTGTGTATCAATTTGGCTGGGCCATGATTCTTGATATTGTTTGCTTTTCCTATATGCTGTAAATCCTGCCTCTGTGATGTTAACAAGGGAGGATGTGTGGCAGTTGTGTTAGTTAGGCAGGACTCAGTCTACAAGATTGGATTGTGTCCTAAGGCAATCTCTTGAGATGTAAAAGAGAGAAGTGAGCAGAAAGACAGGGGGACTTCATACCACCAAGAGAGCAGTGCCAGGAGTAGAGTGTGTCCTTTGGACCTGGGGTCCCTGTGTGGAGAAGCTCCTAGTCCAGGGGAACACTGATGAGAAGGCCGACAGAGAGAGAAAGCCTTCCCCTGGAGTTGATGCCCTGAATTTGGACGTTTAGCCTACTTTACTGTGAGGAAGTAAACTTCTCCTTGTTAAAGCCATCTGCTTGTGGTATTTCTGTTATAGAAGTACTAGATTACTAAGACAAATGGATAAACAAACTATGGTACATACAAGTAATGGAGTATTATGCAACAATAAAGAACAGTGATGAATCTGCGAAGCATCTCACAACATGGATGAAACTGGAGGACATTATGCTGAGTGAAATAAGTCAATCACAAAAGGACAAATATTGTATGAGACCAGTATTATAAAAACTCATGAAAAGGCTTACACACAAAAATAAACAATCTTTGATGGTTACAGTTAGGAGGGAGAAGAGGGTTGTGGGTGCAAAAACACTTAATAGACCATAGATAAGTGGTAACGTTGGTGAAGGGTAAGACAGTACAAAATACTGGGGAAGCCAGCACAACTTGTCCAAGGCAAGGTTATGAAAGCTCCATAGACACATCCAAACTCCCTGAGGGACCGAATTGCTGGGCTGAGGGCTGTAGGGACCATGGTCTCAGGGAACACCTAGCTCAATTGGCATAACATAGGTTATAAAGAAAATGTTCTACATTCTACTTTGGCGAGTAGCGTCTGGGGTCTTTAAAGCCTGTGAGCTGCCATCTAAGATACTCTTCTGGTTTCACCCCTTGGCGAGCAAGGGAGAATGAAGAAAACTAATGACACAAGGGAAAGATTAGTCCAAAGGACTAATGGGCCACAACTACCACGGCCTCCACCAGACTGAGTCCAGTACAACTAGATGGTGCCCAGCTACCACCACTGACTACTCTGACAAGGATCACAATAGAGGGTCCCAGACAGAGCTGGAGAAAAATGTAGAACAAAATTCTAACTAAAAAAAAAAATGATCATTTCTAGCTTTCTAAGGAAGTGCCATATCATTTTCCAAAATGTAGAACAAAATTCTAACTAAGAAAAAAAAAAAGATCATTTCTAGCTTTCTAAGGAAGTGCCATATCATTTTCCAAAATGTAGAACAAAATTCTAACTAAGAAAAAAAAAATGATCATTTCTAGCTTTCTAAGGAAGTGCCATATCATTTTCCAAAATGGTTGTATCGTTATGCTTTCCCACCTTAGAAAGCTAGAAATAGAAATACCAGCAATCCCACTCCTAGGAATATATCTTAGAGAAATAAGAGCCGGCACACGAACAGACATATACACACCCATGTTCATGGCAGCTTTGTTCACAATAGCAAAAAGATGGAAACAACCTAGATGCCCATCAACACATGAATGGATAAACAAACTATGGTACATACACACAATGGAGTATTATGCAGTGATACAGAACAACGATGAATCTGTGAAGCATCTCATAACGTGGATGAAACTGGAGGACATTATGCTGAGTGAAATAAGTCAGTCACAAAAGGACAAATATTGTATGAGACCTCTACTGTAAAAACTCGTGAAAAAGTTTACACACAAAAAGTAATAATCTTTGTTGGTTACAAGGGATGGGATGGGTGGGGGTGTGGAATACTAAAAAAAAGACCAGCCTTATTGGCCTGAAAGAGACAAGAGAAATCTCAAGAGTATGGCCCCCGGACACCCTTTTAGCTTAGTAATGAAGTCATTCCCAAGGTTCACGCTTCAGCCAAAGATTAGACAGGCCCATAAAGTAGAATGAGACTAAAGGGGCACACCAGCCCGGGGGCAAGGACTAGAATGCAGGAGGGGACAGGAAAGCTGGTAATAGGGAACCCAAGTTCAAGAAGTGTGAGTGTTGACATGTCATCGAATTGCTAACCGTCAGAAAACAATGTGTGCTAACTGTTTAATGAGAAGCTAGTTTGTTCTGTAAACCTTCATCTAAAGTATAATAAAAAAAAATTGATTTAAGACACATCTTACACTAATACTGCATAATTAACATAACAAAGAAAACCCATTCCCAAATGGGATTATAACCATTTGTACAGGGGTTAAGATTTACAACACATATTTTTGGAGGACACAATTCAATCCATAACAGTCTCTATCATCCCTTTTCTCTATTCCTCTATTTCCCTACTTTCACTAAGTGTAAAAATTAAATTACCCCGCTTATCTTAATCATAAATGTTACTAATTTCCTATTGTTTGCTCTCCCAAGCCACAAGAAGTGAAAACGTAGAATAGTTTTTTTGCTTATATTTTCCTTCTACCAAGAAATAGGAGTAAAATAATCAGGTATGCTGGTTATTCTTTATTTGCCAGCCCTAAATGCCAAACCTCTTTTCTACCTTTCTCTGTCACGCTCTGTATTCTGAGTAGTACTTGGTTGGCTGGCCTCTGCTTAGATTTGCTCAATGAAAGGCACAGGCAGAAGACAGAGGGTGAAATGAGAGAGAAGAAGGGTATTTCTTTCCCAGTTACCGTCCTCCTTCACTGCAATGTCTCTGGCAAGAATTCAATGTTCCAAGACTATGGCTTCCGTTGGGCAGCTCTATTCCACCGAGCCAGCTCTCTGGGCTCCAGCAACACTCTTTCCTCTTGTTCCTTCAGCTCTAAGAATGGCAGTAGTTTCCTATTGTTGCAAGGCTCCATGAGTCTCACCATTAATGTCAATTTCTTGTAAGCCAGTTGCTCATTAAAGCTCTCTTCATTTGAATCATCTGGTATAAATTCTACTTCTAGTTACAACTATGTAAACAGAAATAGGACACAAAAAAATAAATCCAACAAAGTGTTGGCTATTTATTGACTGTATGTCATCCCACCTAGACCTAAAAGAGGGATTAGCATCACGTTAGTCATAATCTCTAATATTTTAGAAAAAAAGTTGAGAAAAGAGTCTATGAGGTTAGAGAAATGAAGTCAAAAATTTCATAAATTGTCAGATTTCCCTACAACATCCTAAAATCAAACTTCTGAATTCAAAGATTTTTGTTCAAACAAAGAGGGTGAGTCAGTTAGGATTAAGGTTGTGCTTAAATAAAGAAAAAGTATTTTTCTCTTTTATATAAAACTGTAGCTCTCCATGGCAATTCCATATGCACACCTGAGGTTATGATTTGCTATTATGTTTAGTAAGGAGTTACCCACAGTTGGTTTGGTACAATGGTGACTGTAGATCTCGTCAAAGTCACTTTCGTATTGCCAAACTCTCTTCATCTTATTCGGCCACCACCTCCTTCTTGAAATAGATTCTTCTTTTGGCTTTCACGACACCACTGTCTCCAGAGTTTCCTTCTTCTGCACTGTCTATTGTTTTTCAGCCCTATTTGGTAGATCCTGCTCCTCTTCTCAATCTTAAATGATGGAAAATCCTTGGATTTGATCCTGAATTGTTTATCTTATCATGTTATAGTGTTCCTTAGGTGATTGCATTCATTCCCATGATTTTGAAACAAACCCTCCACTAAGATGCAGATTTGCATACCCAGTCTCTTCAAATGTCTCATATACCTCAAACATAACATTCCCAACATTGAATTTTTTATTCTTCTCTTCTTAAAACCTGCATCTCACTATTTTTCTCCCAACTTAATAAGTCATGTTAAACTGCACCAATTTAACAAGCCTAAACTTAAATAACCTTTGTTTCTCTTTTTAATTTGGCTTCATTCCCTGAGGTCATACCCAATACATTAACAACTCGTAGTTATGATTCTGATTCCAAAACATACCTCAATTTCATCCTCTTCTCTTTATCTCCATTGGAGCTTCCTAGTCCAGATTCCCATATCTGGTTGGAGCTTCAATGAATGCTTCTAAGTGAAATCTGTGCTTCTTCTTTTATTCCCCTCAAATTTATTTTTCAAGAACAAAATGAATGTTTTTAAACTCAAATTGTAGTGTTATTTCTCTCCAGTGCTTTCGCACTGCATTTAGAATAAAAGCCAAAGCTTTCCCTGTGACTATAGGATCTCTCTGTTCTAGTCATTATCCCATCTTCAGTCTTGAACTTCCAAACAACATGGTTCTCCTTCTGTTGTAAACACTCTTCCCCCTTCTCTTTGCATGATTAGTTCCATTTCACTTGTCAGGTGTTTGCTGAAATATCACTGCCAAAAGTAGGCCTTCCCTAGCCACCTTATTCTCCATACATCTGTCAGTTTGTTGTGCTGTGGTGGCTTGCGTGTTGTTGTGATAATGGAAGCTATATCACTAGTATTTCAAATACCAACAGGGTCACTCATGGTGGATAGGTTTCAGGGAAGCTTCCAGACTAGGAAAAAGGACCTCGTTGTCTACTTCTGAAAAAATTGGCCGGTGAAAACCTTGTAAATAGCAGTAGAATATTGTCTGGTATAGTCCCAGAAGATGAGCCTCTTAGGTTAGAAGTCACTCAAAATACTACTGGGGAAGAGCTACCTCCTCAAAGTAGAGTTGACCTTAATGGTGTGGATGGAGTAAAACTTTCAGGATCTTCATTTCCTGAGGTGACACTACTCAAAATGAGGAGAAATAACTGCAAACATCCATTAATAATTGGAATATGGAATGTATGAAATATGAATCAAGGAAAATTGAAAGTCGTCAAAAATGAAATGGTCCACATAAAAATCAATATCCTAGTGATTAGTGAGCTAAAATGGACTGGTATTGGCTATTTTGAATCTGACAATCATATGGTCAACTATGCTGGAAATGAAAAATTGAAAAGGAAAGGCGTTGCATTCATCGTCAAAAAGAACATTTGAAGATCTATCTTGAAGTACTATGCTGTCATTGATGGGGTAATATCCATATGCCCACAAGGAAGACTAGTTAACACAATATTCAAATTTACACACCAACCACTAATGCCAAAGATGAAGAAATTGAAGATATTTACCAACTTCTGCAGTCTGAAATTGATCAAACATACAATCAAGATACATTGATGATTACTGGTGATTGGAATGCAAAAGTTGGAAACAAAGAGGGATCAGCAGTTGGGAAATATGGCCTTGGTGATAGAAACCATGCCAAAGATTGCATGATTGAATTTTGCAACCAAGACTTCTTCATTGCAAATACATTTTTCATGAAAATAAATGGCAACTATACACTTGGACTTTGCCAGTTGGAATACACAGGAATAAACTCGACTACATCTGTGGAAAGAGACAATGGAGAAGCTCAGTATCATCAACCAGAACAAAGCCAGCTGCTGACAGGAGAACAGACCATCAATTGCTCATACTCAACTTCAAGCTGAAGATGAAGAAAATTAGAACAAGTCCACAAGAGCCAAAACAAGGCCTTGAGTATATACCATCTGAATTTAGAGATCAACTCATGAATAGATTTAACACATTGAACACTAATGACTGAAGACCAGAAAAGTTGTGGAATGACATCAAGGAAAACAGGCACGAAGAAAGCAAAAGTTCGTTAAAAAGACAGGAAAGAAAGAAAAAACTAAAATGAACATCAGAAGAGACTCTCAAACTTGCTCTTGGACATAGCGTAGCTAAAGAAAATGGAAGAAATGAAGGAAAAGAACTGAACAGAAGATTTCAAAGGGCGACTCAAGAAAACAAAGTGAAGTATTATAATGAAATGTGCAAAGACCTGGAGCTGGAAAACCAAAATGGAAAAACACTCAGCATTTCTCAAGCTGAAAGAAATGAAGAAAAAATTGAAGCCTCAAGTTGCAATATTGAAGAGTTCTATGGGTAAAAAATTGAAAGACTCAAGAAGCATCAAAAGAAGATGGAAAGAATATACAAAGTCACTGCACCAGAAAAGAATTAGTCAATATTCAACCATCTCAGGGGTAGCATATGATCAGTAACTGATGATACTGTACGAAGAAGTCCAAGCTGCACTGAAGGCATTAGCAAAAAACAAGACTTCAGGAATTGATGGAATACCAATTGAGATATTTCAACAAACAGACGCAGCACTGGAGGCACTAACTTGTTTATGCCAAGAAATTTGGAAGACGACTTCCTGGCCAACTGACTGTAAAAGATCCATATTTGTGCCCATTCCAAAGAAAAGTGACCCAACATAATGTGGAAATTATTGAACAATATCATTAATATCATACACAAGTAAATTTTTGCTGAAGATCATTCAAAAGCAGTTACAGCAGTACATTGACAGGGAACTGTCAGAAATTTAAGACTGATTCAGAGAGGACATTGAACAAAGGATATCATTGCTGATGTCAGATAGATCTTGGCTGAAAGCAGGAAATACCAGAAAGATGTTTACCTGTGTTTTATTGACTATGCAAAGGCATTTGACTGTCGATCCACAAATTATGGATAACATTGTGAAGAATGGGAATTCCAGAACATTTAATTGTGCTCATGAGGAACCTGTACACAGACCAAGAAGCAGTTGTTCGCATAGAACAAGGGATACTGCATGGTTTAAAATCAGAAAAGGTGTGTGCCAAAATTATTCAATCTGTATGCTGACCAAATAAACTGAGAAGCTGGACTATATGAAGAAGAATGAGGCATCTGGATTGGCAGAAGACTCATTAACAACTTGCGATATGCAGATGACACAACCTTGCTTGCTGAAAGTGAAGAGGACTTGAAGCACTTACTGATGAAGATCAAAGACTACAGCCTTCAGCATGGATTATACCTCAACATAAAGAAAACAAAAATCCTCACAAGTGGATCAATAGGCAACATCACGATAAATTGAGAAAAGATTAATGTTGTCAATGATGTCATTTTACTTGGATCTGTAATCAACACACATGGAAGCAGCAGTCAAGAAATCAAAACACGCATTGCATTGGGCTAATCTGCTGCAAAAGACCTCTTTAAAGTGTTAAAAAACAAAGATGTCACTTTAAGGACTAAGATGTATCTGACCCAAGCCATGGTGTTTTCAATCACATCATATGCGCACACAAGCATGTTTCGTTCTTATACGTAGGGTCTCTATGAGTCAGAAAAGACTCGACGCTGCCTAACAACAGCAACAACAGCTAATCTTTGGCTGAAGGGTGAACCTCATGAATGACTTCAGTATTAAGCTAAAAGAGTGTCTGGGGGGCATTCTCTCAGGATAATTATTAAATACTTTAAGTGAATTTTCAATATTTAAAACCCTATTCTCTTCCTTTGTCTTAATGTGCTTATGTATTTATCTTACATTGTTGTCATTGCATAATCGTTTGTCTTCTCCCTCAGAAAAATCTACTCAGTGCTGACACCAACATAACTGTTTTCTATCCTACTACTCACTCAGTATGAATAACGATTGGCATATGTGTTGAAAAACTTTAAGACAATTGGCTTTGATGAGGTTTAAATGGCTCTCGTTAACCATTTGTCCTTCTCCCAGTGACTTTATCTCACTGAAATTCTCTACTATGCACAAACCACACTCAAATATAAAATTTGATTCTAATTAACATCTGGCCACTCATTTTTCTTATACTATGCTTCTCAGTTTATTCACTTAAAACATCTTAATAACTTTTAATAATCAGTAATATATTCTTTAGTATATCCTTTTCATAGGAGAAAACAATGAAATTAATGTGCTTTCTTAAATAAAATAGGATCTATATCAGTGATTTTATACTAAAAATTCGCAAGCCTGATGCAGTTCTAACATAATAATATACACACTTTATCTAAAGATAGCTCATTAGCAAGAAAAGAGAGGAGGGGAAATCATAAATGGCCAGAGTATTGTAAAATAAAAATTGTACCAACTATCAATCAACTTCTGACTGGAAATTAGTTACCCATGAAAAGATCTTGTATGGTTCATCAAGGGTACAAAAGGGAGACTTAAAAGTGTAGAATTAATCTAAGCTGGCGTGTCTCATTACTTTGGGAACGTAAAAAAAAAAAAAAAGGAAAAAGAAGAGGAACTTGTATTTCCTAAGCAAATAACAGATTCTTTCTTTTTATAACCAATATTTCCTCTAGGCAGTTTCTGATGTCGTTTGTAACATCTCCAGCAGTTTTAGTCATCTGGGCAATTCATAACCCGTGCAGTCCATAGTAGAAGCCACTTCATCATCTTCTCCAATTTCAGTTACTACCTGCAACTTACATACTCAACAATCAAAAAATTCAGCAGCTCCAGCCCTTGTGGCACAGTGGTTAAGCATATGGCTGCTAGTCAAAAGGTTGGTAGTTTGAACCCACCGGCCACTTCTTGGAAATCCTTTGAGGAAGTTCTACTCTGTCGTATAGAGTCACTGTGAGTAAGAATCAACTCAACAGCAATAGGTTTGGTTTTGGTTTTAGAAAGCCCTGCTCTAAAAGACTGTCAGGATTACCGGGGACCAGCACTACTTGAATTAATGGCATCTACACCATTCTATTATTTTGTATTATGCAAAAAGAATCACCCCAATTACTGGAAATTTGCAGCTCATAAAGGATAAAAAATTGTGCATTTACAGAGTGATTACTAAGTTCACTGTACTACACATGTCCACATTCAACCTCATTTGCCCTAACTCCTTTATATGTCTAATTACTTAAAATAAGCACAAATTATGTAAAAATATGTAAAATAGGAACAGATTATTATAAATTTATAGGCAAAGATTTTAGGCCATTTGAATAGATATTTTTGTGATGAAAATCTTGGTGTTTCTTCATTCCTGAGAGAAAATGAGATTTTGTAGGAAAAAAAAAAAAGCAGTTATTTAAATGTGTGTGTATGTTAAACAAATCCATCTAATATGGAGACATCACATTTGGAAGTTATAGCATTATTCATACACCTTGTCTCAGATATTCAAATTTTGAGAATTTATCCTAAAGATAGTTTACGGAATTATATCCAGAGAAAACTTAGAAGTAATAGAGTAAATAAACAGAGCTTGGCCTCTAGAATTAGATGAATTTCTCAAATATGGATTCCACCATTTACCCACTGGTAAAAACCGGCCTTTGGCAAGTTACTTTACCTTGCTATTTCTTGTTATCTTAATTTGTAAAGGTGAATGGACTGTGAAAATTAAAATAATCAATAATATGGAAATACTAAATCAACTCTTATTTTAAATTTAAAGGAAAATTATAAAGGCATTAAACTTTGTATATAAGTTGATTATAGAGAAAGGAATACAGTAAAACCTGTGGAAGCTAGAACTCGACGAGACTGCCTTGATTTTCTGGGTCTAAGAAGTTTCCTGCCTTTCACCACTTTTCTATTGCTCATTTTAGTGGAAAAGATTTGAGTTTTCTTCCTCTGACAGGTTTCTGCTTTACACAGTTTCCAGTCTTTGCAGGTTTTCCTTTACTATGAAATTATATGAAAAGAATATTTAAACCAATGTTAAGTGAAAAATATATAAATTGTATACACCTTAATACTTACTAAATTAAAAGAAGTATATAATGAATACAGCTATTAAGAGGTAGACAACTTTCTAGACTAAATATTGGGAAAATAATATGTTGATTACCTTACAGAGCTCAGATACAGTTCATTCAATTCTCCCCAGACTAATCCAATAACCTTATAATAATCCTCTTTATTTCATCACAGCTTTTAAATTTTGACAAAACTCTAGTCTTTTAGGTTTTTCTGCACTCGCAGCAAAATGAGCAAACTCTTTTTAACTATGCTTATTCCAAAATGATATGCTAGCCCATTGTCAGAAATCCAAGAAACAAAGAGAATATTAGCATATCATTTTAAAGGCACAGAATGGATTTCCGATTAGCTTTTGAACAGTGTTGATGAATGGAGGACCTGTCTCAACTTACGGAACATTTTACTCTTTTAACATAATGGACAAGAAATTCCTTCCAAAATATTCCTAAAATTCCTCCTTCTTTAACTTGGTAGTATTTTTCCCCATCTCACTGAGTCTCATCTAAGGCAGCATGACTTTATGGATACAGCATAGGCTGTGGAATTAGATTAATCTGTTTTCCAATATAAACTCCACAATTTACCCTCTGTGCAGCCTCCAGCAAGTTATGTAACCACTCTGTGTCTTATTATCCTCAGTTATAAAATGGGGGATAATGATTCTACCTTCCGTATTGTTGATATGAAAACTAATTGTCTAAATATATATGTGATCTTATTGGCATAAAGAAAGCAATCAGTAGGTAGTAATCATTACTATTTTCCTGCAAGTAACCAAATCTTAAATCCATTGTCCATTGCCATAGAGTCGATTCTGACTCACAGTGACTCTATAGGACAGAGTAGAACTGCCCCATGGGAGTTCCAAGGCTGAAAATCTTTACGGGAGCAGACAGACACATCTTTCTCCCAAAGAGCAGCTGGTGGATTCGAACAGCTGACCTTTAGGTTAGCAGCTGAGCACTTTAACTACTGGACCACCACAGCTCCTTAAACAAATCTTAGATACTAGGAAATAAAGGAAAGCTATGAAGCTATAATGTGTGTTTCGTAAATAATAGTGATATCCTTGCTAAGTTTATGCAGCCATGTCAGCTGACTAATAATATAATTAAGGAGCTCTGGTGATGCATATTCAAGGTGGGTCTCTGCAACTCAAGGATCTCTTTCAACTTTATTACACAATGATCGATAAAGATAGCTTACATTCCACACCCTTAAAATGATCATTTATTGATGGTACTAATTTAGTCACCTCTTCTTTTTTAAAATGTGTACTTATGACTAGTTAGATTTGTAGAACAAATAGTACTAAACCTAACTTCTCAACCATCAGAAAATGTCTGCAGTATGTGGCCTAGTTATAGATTTTATGGAATTAATCTTTAAAAGCTTGTAACAAAGAAAACGTTTTTTTATTAAGAAGTTGAAAAGAGGAAGACTCTCAATAAGATGGATTGACACAGTGGCTGCAACAATGGGCTCAAGCATAACAGTGACTTTGTCAGGATGGTGTAGGACCGGCAGCAGGCAATGTTTCATTCTGTTGTACATAGGGGTCACTATGAGTCAGAACCAACTCAACAGCACCTAAAAAAAACAACACTTTTATCCATGTATTTTCAATTGCATTATTTGAAAGTACCATTCTGCAAACTTCAAAGAAGCAAACAATTGGAAATTTTCACAACGTTATGTGATATAATTCACCATTTGATGGTTATTACATGTAATATTACACATTTCTAAACAACCCAAGGCTCTCAAAAAATGCTGAACATTGTTGCTGTTCTTAGGTGCCATCAAGTCAGTTCCGACTCATAGTGACCCTGTGTACAACAGAAGAAAAATTTATCGAGTCCTGCTCTATCCTCACAATCATTGCTATGTTTACCCCCATTGCTGCAGCCACTGTGTCAATCCATCTTGTGGCGGGTATTCCTCTTTTTTACTGACCCATGTCCTTCTCCAAGGACTAGGTCCTCCTGATAACATGTTCAAAGTAAGTGAGATGAAGTCTCACCCTCCTCACTTCTAAGGAGCATTCTGGCCAAATCTCTTCCAAGACATATTTGTTCGTTCCTCTGGAAGTCCATGGTATATTCAATATTTTTTGCCAACACCACAATTCAAATGCTTCAATTCTTCTTCAGTCTTTCTTATTCACTGTCCTGCTTTCACATGCATAAGAGGTGATCGAAAATACCATGGCTTGAGTCAGGAGTGCCTTAGTCCTTAAAGTGGTATCTTTGCTTTTTAACATTTTAAATAGATCTCTTGCAGCTGATTTGCCCAATGCACTGTGTCTTTTGATTTCTTAATTGCTGCTTCCATGGCTGTTGATTGTGGATCCAAGTAAAACGAAATCCTTGACAGCTTCAGTATGTTCTTCGTTTATCATGATGTTGCTTGTTGGTCCAGTTGTAAGGATTTTTCTTTTCATTATATTAAGATGTAATCCATGCTGAAGGCTGTAAACTCTGATCTTTATCAGTAAGTGCTTCAAGTCCTCTTTGACTTTTAGCAAGCGAGGTTGTGTCATCTGCATATAGAGATTGTTAATGAGTCTTCCTACAATCCTGACACCATGTTCTTCTTCGTATAGTCCAGTTTCTCAGATTATTTGCTCAGCATACAGATTGAATAAGTATGGTGGAAGGAAACAACCCTGGTGCACACCTTTTCCAATTTTAAACCATGCAGTATGCCCTTATTCTCTTCGAACAACTACCTCTTGGTCTAGGTAAAGAATTCGCATGAGCACAACTAAGTGTTCTGGAATTCCCATTATTTGCAATGTTATCTGTAATTTGTTATGATCTACACAGTCTAACGCCTTTGCGTAGTCAATAAAACACAGGTAAACATCTTTCTTGTATTATCTGCTTTCAGCCAAGATCCATCTCACATCAGCAATGATATCCCTCATTCCACATCCTCTTCTGAATCCGGCTTCAATTTCTGGCAGTTCCATGTCGGTGTACTACTTCAACTGTTTTTGAATAATCTTCAGCAAAATTTTACTTTCACATGATATTAATGATATTATTTGATAATTTCCTCATTCCATTGGATCACCTTTCTTTGGAATGGGCAAGTATATGAATCTCTTTTAGTCAGTTGGCCAGGTAGCTGGTTAAATTAAGAATTGATGGAGTCTATCATTACCTCTAACTAGTATAATGCAATTAGTTGAACTTTGTATATACCGTATAATATAGATTCAATTTTTTTTATTTCAATGCAAACTTTTTTTTATAACATAAGTAAAAAAACTGTTATAAGGGTACTAGTTACATCCTTTCATATGATGGGTGATAGTACTTCAATCTTATCTCTGTAACATCAGAAGAAGCAAACTAGTTGATTCATAAGTAAGTTCCACCTCAAAATCTGCAAATTAGTGATTCTAACACATACTTAAACTCATAATGGCCAAAATACTCTTCTTCCCAGAGGGGTATTTATGTTAAACCAAATCTATCCAAAAAACAACTGAGCATTTTTTGTATTTGAATTACAAACACTGTAGGTATATAAAATTCAAATTTGAATTTGCAATCACTGACATTAAGATATATTTTAACTATGCACTTGTGAACATTCTTTATATAACGGTTCATTATTTACCTAAAAGCACTATTCTAATTCAAGGAAATAAAAGAGATGCTATTTTTAAGACAGAATCAATTTTACCTAACTGACATAACAAGCCCATATTGCGTGCTTCAAATATGTTTCAGTATTTTGAGGCATGCTTTATTGTATAAAATATATTTTATATTATTTTACATATTGTAAAACCAATAAATCAATTTTTAGTGACTGCATTACTTCTTTAAGAGAAATAAATATAATTTTAGTAATTATAAAAAAACAGAAACTTGAAAAGAGAAAGAACTAGAATTTAAAATGATGATGTGCATAGTATTTTTTAAGACATTTGATTGCTCTGATTATGAACTGAGTTAAGGCAAGATTCATTTGGTTAGAAGCAGTGACTGGCCATTGATAAGAAGAGCAGTGCTATTATGTCAACTCTGAAGGGAATTCCCTGTAAGAATTTTCAACAGCAATTCCTGTTTTAAAGCCCCTCCTCCAGTTTTAGATGTACCTGCTACCTCTAATTCCTGAGAATTTCCAGATTTCTTCAGGAGATGATTCACTGCCATTGCATTGTAATCATCCATTGTAGGTAGCCAAATTTCCCCTTTCTCTGATCTATTGAGTTAGTTGCCATTTGTCTTTACTTTCCGTCTTCCATAATTTTGTTGACACTTCTTATTTGTTGTCATCATCACTCTCATTCATTTTGTCCATGAGGATTTCTTTCCTTTTCTATTACTCTCAGGGAACACAGATAAACACATATGCTTAACCAGAAGTCTGTGAAAGATTTTGAAGTCTGGGAATAGAGATAAAATCATTTATCACCCTATATACCTCAATAAAAATGTAAGATTTAATACATTCTTAAATGGGTTTTTAAAATAGTGTTTAGAGTGGAAAAAGAATATATAGGAATACACCAAAATGTCTCCAGTATTTTTATAGCTGTTTACACCCACTCCTCGCTTATTGACATGGTTAGATTCCAAAGACCAGGTCATGATGTGAAAATTGGTGTTATGTGAAAATGGAGGATGACCACATCAGATCACAAAATAGAGGATCATTTTTTTGTTTGTTTTTGTAATTTTATAAGTGTTTGAGAAAGAAGGTGGTTACTTTTATATTGAAATATAAATTAGGAAGCAGGGCCAAGATGGCAGAGTAGTCAGACACTTTCGGTAGACCCTCTTACAACTCAGACCCCCCAAAAAAAGTGATTCGATTATATATGGCAATCTGGAAGCCCTGAACATCAAAGGCAGAGTTGAGGAATGAACTGAGTGGCAGGGGGTGGGAGAGACGGTTTGGAAGCAGCAAGAAGTTGCCAGACCTGACCCAGCAAGAGCCTGAGACTTTTAGGCCCGATCAGCTTGGGGGTGAGCAGTGAGGCAGGCAAGCAGCAGTGCTCCAGAGGCATATTCCGCACTGGGAGAGACCCAGCCACTGAGAGTCTACTTGGCCGTACAGAACCAGTGAGAAGCAGCCCTCAATCGCTGAAAGATAAGTAATTGCACACAGCTTACCATGCATATCAAAAATACCCCACTTAGGGAAAAAACTCTCTCCCATTTAAGTCCCCGGTCTTTGCTCTGCACTGGGTCCCAGACCAGCTTCAGCAACTGCCGAGTCCCCTGGACCGGAAGTAGGATCAGTCAGATGCCCGGATCCATTCTCCCTGCCTTAGAGAAGGAAGAAATTAACAAACAGGGAGGAAAAATGAACTGCCAGCTCCCCTATGCCAGGAACCCAGGGTAGGCACAGCTCCTTTGCCTAGGCACAGGCATAAGGGATTCATGGACTTTGAGTGCTTTTCCCCCTACATAGACTTGTGTGGGCCCATCTCAACAGCATAGGCCCTCATTACCACAGTACAACAGGGTATACACCAGAACTCTAACTTCAACTGTTTCAGCTGTGAAGTGGCAGGTTCTTGACAGTTGACACTGCTCTGCACATTAAGCAGGGTTTTCACCTACCCACATCAGGGGCCTGAGGACTAGTGGCTCCACCCACACCACCTAGCCACCTGCGATAGGGGCCCATGAATAAGAGGTGCCCCTCAGTCATTACAGCCAACAGCATCAGGTACTCATAGGCTGCCTGCAATACCCACCCTCCTACAAGCTCTAGGTAACAGGGACACGCCTTCCTCCTGGACACTTGGGGAGAGGGTCGTTAGACCCTGCCTTTCTCAGAGTGTGTCCTCCTGCTGCAGCAAGATGCCTGTGCCTACACCAATCACCCATGCCTGTCTAGGACTGTAAGTGAGAGCCTACACCACACACTTGGTGGCTATCTACCTGGGCACCTGAGCTGAATCCATACAGGAGGAGTGGGCAGACTCCTGAGCTCAATACCTAGTAACAGAGCTAACCACCTGGTGACAGGACATTAGAGCTTCAAAGGTGCCAATAATCAAACTAGCTCATTCAAGCAGCCTATTTAGGCATATGAAAAAAAAAAGCCAAAAAGCTAGGACACAGTAAGCTAACATAAAATAAATAAATATAAGAACTTATTGATGGCTTGGAGACAACAGTCAATATCAAATCACATACGAGGCAACCCATGATGACTTCAGCAAGCTCCCAAAATAAAGAATATAGAAATTTTCCAGAGGAGGAAAATGTCTTGGAATTACTGGAGGCAGAATACAAAAGATTAACATACAGAACTCTTCAAGAAATTAGGAAGGAAATTAAGTAAAATGCAGAAAACACAATAGAGGAAATTAAAAAGATTAGAGAAGAGAATAATGACAAATTTAACAGGCTGCAAGAATCCATAGAGAGACAGCAATCAGAAATCTAGAAGATTAACAATAAAATTCCAGAATTAGACAACTCAATAGAAAGTCATAGGAGCAGAATTGAGGCAATGGAAGTCAGAATTAGTGAGATTGAAGATAAAGCACTTGACACTAACTTATTTGAGGAAAAATCACATAAAAGGATTAAAAAAATGAAGAAACCCTAATAATTATGTGGAACTCTATCAAGAGGAATAACCTATGAGTGATTGGAGTACCAGAATGGGTTGGGGAAGGGCAGGAATAACAGAAAATACAGAGAGAATTGTTAACGATTTGCTGGCAAAAAACTTCCCTGATACCGTGAAAGATGACAAGATATCTATCCAAGATGCTCATGGAACCCCACATGAGGTAGATCTGAAAAGAAAGTCACCAACGTATATTAGAATCAAACTTGCCAAAACCAAAGATAAAGAGAGAATTTTAAGAGTGGTTAGGGATAAACGAAAAGTCATCTACGAAGGAGAAATCAATAGGAATAAGCTCGGACTTCTCAGCAGAAACTATGCAGGCAAGAAGGCAATGGGATGACATATATAAAGCCTTGAAGGAAAAACACTGCCTGCCAAGGACTATATATCCAGTAAACCTGTCTCTCAAAGATGCTGGCAAAATTAAGGCATTTCCAGATAAAAAGAAATTTAGGGAATTTGCAAAAACCAAACCAAAATTACAAGATATGCTAAAGGGAGTCCTCCAGTTAGAAAATCAGTAATATCAGATAACAACCCAAGACTAGAACACAGGACAGAAGATATTAACCCAGATAGGGAAGTCACAAAAATAAAACAAAGCTAAAACACTGAAAATAAGGAAACAGATGTCAATATGTAAAAGATGACAACATTAAAACAAAAAAGAGGGACTTAAAAAATGTAGACATGGATTTTTCATATGGAAAGGAAGTCAAGGCAATATAAAGAAATAAAAGACAGGTATAAACTTAGAAAAATAGGGGTAAATATTCATGGAAGAAAATAATAAGGACAATGCTAGGAGCCCTAATACATGGCATAAAGACAATACGAACTGTAAGTAACAATGCACAGGCTCCAGAAGAGAGACTAGATAAATGTGAGCTCCTAAAAATCAAACACTTATGCTCATCAAGAGACTTCACCAAAAGGGTAAAAAGACAACTTACAGACTGGGAAAAAATTTTTGGCTGCGACAAATCCGATCAGTGTTTACTCTCTAAAATCTATAAGATACTGCAAAACCTCAACAACAAAAAGACAAATAACCCAATTAAAAAACGGGCAAAGGATAGGAACAGGCACTTCTCCAAAGAAGATATTCAGGTGGCTGACAGACACATGAAGAAATGCTCACAATCATTAGCCATTAGAGAAATTCAGATCAAAACTACAGTGAGATATCATCTCACCCCAACAAGGCTAGCATTAATCCAAAAAACACAAAATAATAAATGCTGGAGAGGTTGTGGAGAGACTGGAACACTTATACACTGTTGGTGGGAATGTAAAATGGTACAACCACTTTGGAAATCAATTTGGCACTTCCTTAAAAAGCTAGAAATAAAAGTACCATATGATCCAGCTATCCTGCTCCTTGGAATATATCCTAGAGAAATCAGAGCCATCACACAAATAGATATATGCACACCCATGTTTATTGCAGCACTGTTCATAACAGCAAAAAGATGGAAACAACCTAGGTGCCCATCAACAGATGAATGGATAAACAAATTATGGTATATCCACACAATGGAATACTATGCAACAATAAAGAACAATGATGAAGCTGTGAAACATAACATGGAGGAAACTGGAACTCATTATGCTGAGGAATTTAGTCAGTCACAGAAGGACAAATATTGTATAAGACCACTATTATAAGAACTCAAGAAAAGGTTTAAACACAGAAGAAAACATTCTTTGATGGTTACGAGGGTGGGGAGGGAGGGCAACGATTTATTTACTAACCAGATAGTAGATAAGAATTATCTTAGGTGAAAGGAGGACAGCACACACTACAGGGGAAGTCAACACAACTGGACTAAACCAAAGCTAAGAAGTTTCCTGAATACAGTCAAACACTTTGAGGGACAGAGTAGCAGGGGTGGGGGTCTGGAGACCATGCTTTCAGGGGACATCTATGTCAATTGGCATAACAAAGGTTATTAAGCAAGTGTTCTGGATCCTACTTTGGTGAGTGGCGTCTGGGGTCTTAAAAGCTTGCAAGTGGCCATCAAAGATGCATCAATTGGTCCCAACCACCTGGAGTAAAGGAGAATGAAGAACACAAAAGTCACAAGGAAAGTAGTAGCCCAACAGACAGAAAGGGCCACATAAACCAGAAACTTCATCATCCTGAGACCAGAAGAACTAGGTAGTGCCGGCTACCACCAATGACTGCCCTGACAGGAAACACAACAGAGTCCCTGATGGAGCAGGAGCAGGCACCATGCCCCTCTCCTAGTTTCTGGTGGCTGCTAGCAATCCTTGATGTTCCTCGGCTTATAAATGGATTCTCATATGCTGTCTTCCTCCTGTGTGTGACTGTTTTTATATAAGACACCACTCAGAAGGGATTTGGGCCCACCATACTCCAGTATGATGTTATTAACTTAAAACTTATAATATCTGCAAAGAAAAACCTTATCTTCCCAAACCTTGTCTTCCAGGTACAAGAGTTAAGACTTTAACTTTTGGCAGGGAGGAACAATTCAATCCATAACAGTTTAGTCACAAATGATTTTTTCCCTTGTGAACATTAAAAGCCTTTTGGAAATCCTAAAATTCTATTCACCACATCCAGCTAGAGTTCCATGATGATGCTCCAAACATTGGCCCCCACGAAGAAACATCTGTCCTGGAGTAGTGGTTCCCACGGGAAGCAGAGCATCAGAATCACTGGGAAGTATTTACTAAATATGTATACCAGTACCCTCCAATTTCAATTAGGTGGTCTAACTGAGTAGGTAGAAGAGGGACAGGCAACATGAATTTTTAAAATTTCCCAGGCTCTTCTAATGGTCAATGAGATATGGCAATCACTGATCTCCAAAGTAGGGTTATGTATCTCTGGGTGTGCAGAATATAATATACTGAAGTGCGGAACAAATATATCAGAATTTATATTTCTATTCATTTCATTGCAGACTTTTAAATGTCTGCTTATATGCATTTTCAAAATGTACATAATATTGTTGTTGTTGTTAGGTGCCGTGGAGTCAGTTCTGAAAGAAACATGCCCAGTCATGTGCATCCTCAAAATCATTGCTATGCTTGAGTCCATTGTTGCAGCCACTATGTCACTCCATCTCATTGAGGATCTTCCTCTTTTTGCTGACCCTCTATCTAACCAAACATGATGTCTTTCTCCAGGGACTGGTACGTCCTGATAACATGTCCAAGGTACACGAGATGAAGTCTTGCCATCCTCGATTGAAAGGAGGACTATGGCTGTACTTCCGAGATGGATTTGTTCGTTCTTGTGCTAGTCCATGGTATATTCAATATTCTTCACCAATACCATAATTCAAAAGCATTAACTCTTCTTCGGTCTTCCTTATTCATTGTCCAGCTTTCACATGCATATGAGGTGACTGAAAGTATCATGGCTTGGGTCCAGTGTACCTTAGTTCTCAAAGCAACATCTTTACTTTCCAATACTGTAAAGAGATCTTTTGCAGCAGATTTGCCCAATGCAATACGTCATTTGATTTCTTGACTGCTGCTTTCATGGGCATTGATTGTGGATCCAAGTAAAATGAAATCCTTGACAACTTCAGTCTTTTCTCCGTTTATCATGATGTTGCTTATTGGTCCGGTTGTGAGGATTTTTATCTTCTTTATGTTGAGGTGTAATCCATACTGAAGGCTGTCATCTTTGATCTTCATCAGTAAGTGCTTCAAGTCCTCTTTACTCAGAGTAGTAATGTATTATGTATATAAATGTCTATCATTTATAAATTAAAACTATATATAAATTAAGATACTATAAATACATATGGTATATGTCCAAACCCTTTAATGGATGGAAAATTGCAAATCAAAGCTTTTGGGGATCACTGCCCTAAAGGGCACTAAGATAGGTGATTATCTGGTCCTCTGTATTAGGCAGATACTTGCTAAAGACAAACACAATGATTAGGATGGCAATGATGAACAAGATTCCCATTCAGTTTGTAATAAAAATATGTTTATGGGACATTATAATAGATAACTTTGTACTTATTATGGCCCTTTTAATTTGTATCACTAAAACATTCTATACACCAGCCTCATTATATAATGTGGACATTTATTGCTAAGCAATGAAGAAACTGTATGTATAAATCTGCTTATGCATAAATCAGTGTTTCAATGGTGCATTTTTAAGCAAGAGAAATCCATTTAGACGACGGTTTTTTTTAATTTACCTTAAAGGGAAATAAAAAGGAAAACTCAAAAAAGTAAAAGACAATAGAAGATACGAATTTAATTACATGATAGATTTATATATAGTTTGAAGGAGGAGAGAAAGAAAGGGAAAGAGAACAGGAAAGGGACAAAGGAAAATTTTTTTTAATGGACATAACAGAAAGATTTCAAGTATTAGAGGGAAAATACCTTCGCTATAAACAATAGAGTCCTGCCAATTGTGCTGAGGGAGAATGAGATGGAATTGATTGTGCCAGAATGAGATAAAGCACTAGTTAAACAAAGAGCTTCTGGCATCCTGAAGAAAGAGCCAAAAGTACAAAAAAAGATCAGCTTAGTGGCAGTCAGCCATTAGATACCAATGAGGCTAAACCACACCACGAACTTGTGAACGAAGTAGATTTTCCTCCTTGCCTGTTCTCACAAATAATCATTAATTTTAAGTGCAGCTTGGGCAGGTGCTCAGAGAGTCCCTACTGTTTTGACAGTGCGTTGGAGGGTTTCCAAGCAGCAAGCTGGTATAGTCCTTGAATCACTTTCACTTCACTGCTTCTGGAATTCACTTACACCTAGACAGCCAGCTTCCCACGTATAACATGCAGGGGCAGACCAGCTAGCTATTCTTGCATGTAGGAAGGTTGATTTTCACAAATTTGAAGCCAAACATCCATAAATTTATTCAGCAAGTGGCAGTAGGAGCACCTAGTTGCTGATAAGAACTGTCTAGGATGAATCTACTTGGGTAATATACTTGTTGACCATCTGTCTATTAGACCAGCCACTATGAATTGAGTTTTTGACAGCTTTATGCTCAAGGACATGTGATGTGTACTCTAACTGCACTTAGGACAGTACAAATAATATAAAAATTATACTGGACTTAATATAGAGAAAGCATTGGAGAGGAAAGGGCTTTACACTTTTTGGAGATTTAAATTTTGTTTTACTTCCTGTTCTACGTGGTACAATGTCAAAGACTGGATTTCACTTACTTTGCTCACCCACCTTGCCTTTACTCATGAGGGGAAGGCAAATAAGAAATGAAAGAGGAAAAGGCTAGGTGCCATTTCATCTTCCTTGCAACTGCACTTCTGAAGGCCCTGAATAAGCAGAAATTATTACTATAAACAATGTTGTTGTTGTTAGGTGCCATCAAGTTGGTTCTGACTCACAGCAACCCTGTGCACAATAGAACTTAACACTGTCTGGTCCTGCGCCATCTTCACAATTGTTATTCTTGAGCCCATTGTTGCAGCCACTGTGTCAATCCATCTCATTGAGGGTCTTCCTCTTTTTCTCTGACCCTCTACTTTACCAAGCATGGTGCCCTTCTCCAGGGACTGGTCTCTCCTGGTAACATGTCCAAAGAATGTGAGACAAAGTCTCACCATCCTCGCTTCTAGGGAGCATTCTGGCTGTACTTCTTCCAGCAGAGATTTGTTTGTTTGTTTGTTTGTTTTTCTGGCAGTCCATGGTATATTCAGTATTCCTTGCCAACACCATAAAACAAAGGCATCAATTCTTCTTCAGTCTTCCTTAGTCTTCAGTCAGGTTTCCCATGCATATGAGGCGATCGAAAATGCCATGGCTTGGGTCAGATACATCTTAGTCCTTAAAGTGACATCTTTGTTTTTTAACACTTTAAAGAGGTCTTTTGCAGCAGATCTGCCCAATGCAATGCATCGTTAGATTTCTTTACTGCTGGATATTGATTGTGCATCCAAGTAAAATGAAATCATTGACAACGTCAATGTTTTTTCTGTTTATCATGATATTTCTTACTGGTTCGTTGTGAGGATTTTTGTTTTTTTTATGTTGAGGTGTAATCCATACTGAAGGCTGTGGTCTTTGATCTTCATCAGTAAGTGCTTCAGGTCCTCTTCACTTGTAGCAAGGTTGTGTCATCTGCATATCACAGGTTATTAATTAGTCTTCTTCCAATCCTGATGCTCCGTTCTTCTTATAGTCCAGCTTCTCGGGTTATTTGCTCAGCATACAGAGCGAATAAGTACAGTGAAAGGATACAACTCTGATGCACAGCTTTCCTCACTTTAAACCACACAGTATCCTCTTGTTCTGTTCAAATGACTGCTTCTTAATCTATGTACAGATTCCTAATGAGCACAATTAGGTGTTCTGTAGTTCACATTCTTCTCAATGTTTTCCATAGTTTGTTATTATCTATACAGTCAAATGCCTTTGTATAGTCAATAAAACACAGGGAAACATCTTTCTGGTATTCTCTGCTTTCATCTAAGATCCATCTGACATCAGCAATGATATTCCTGGTTCCATGTCTTCTTCTTAATCTGGCTTGAATTTCTGGCAGTTTCCTGTTGATGTATTGCTGCAACTGCTATTGAATGATCTTCAGCATATTTTACTTGCGTGTGATATTAATGATATTGTTCAATAGTTTCTGCATTTGGTTGGATCACCTTTCTTTGGAATAGGCATAAATATGGATCTCTTGTAGTTTTGGCCAGGTAGCTGTCCTCCAAATTTCTTGGCAGACACAAGAGTACTTCCAGCACTGCATTCATTTGTTGAAACATCTCAACTGGTATTCAGTCAATTCCTGGAGCCTTGCTTTTCGCCAATGCCTTCAATGCAGCTAGGACTTCTTACTTCAGTACCCTCGGATCTTGATCATATGCTACTTCCTGAAATGACTGAATGTCGACCAGTTCTTTTTGGTATGTGACTCTGTGTATTCCTTCCATCTTCTTTTGATGCTGCTTGCATTGTTCAGTATTTTTCCCATAGAATCCTTCACTATTGGAGCTCAAGGCTTGAATTTTTTCTTCAGTTCTTTCAATTTGAGAAATGCCAAATGTGTTCTTCCCTTTTGGTTTTCTAATTCTTGGTCTTTACACACGTCATTATAATACTTTACTTTGTCTTCTCGAGCTGCCCTTTGAAATCTGTTCAGCTCTTTTATGTCTTCATTTCTTCCTTTCACTTTAGCAATTCTATGTTCAAGAGCGAGTTTCAGAGTCTCATCTGACATCCATTTTGGTCTTTTCTTTCTTTCCTCTCATTTTAACGACCTCTTGCTGTCTTTATATATGATGTCCTTGATGTAATTCCACAACTCATCTAACCTTTGGTCATTAGTGTTCAAAGATTCACATCTATTCTTAAAATGGTCTTGAAATTCAGGTGGTATATACTCAAGGTCGTACTTTGGCTTTCATGGACTTGTTCTAATTATCTTCAACTTCACCTTGAACTTGCATATGAGCAATTGATGGTCTGCTCTGCAGTTGGCCCCTGGCCTTGTTCTGACTGATGATATTGAGCTTTTCCATAATCTCTTTCCACAGAAGTAGTCAATTTGATTCCTGTGTATCCCATCTGGTGAGGTCCACGTGTATAGTCACCTTTTATGTTGTTGAAAAAAGGTATTTGCAATGAAGAAGTCATTGGTCTTCAAAGTTCTATCATGCAATCTCCAGCATTATTTCTATCACCAAGGCCATATTTTCCAACTACTGATCCTTCTTCTTTGTTTCCAACTTTCACATTCCAATCACTAATAATTATCAATACATATTGCTTGCATGATTGATCAATTTCAGACTGCAGAAGTTGGTAAAAATCTTCAGTTTCTTCATCTTTGGCCTTACTGGTTGGTACGTAAATTTGAATAATAGTCATATTAACTGGCCTTTCTTGTAGACATATGGATATTATCTTATCACTGCCAGTGACAGCATTGTACTTCAAGACAGATCTTGAAATATTCTTTTTGATGATGAATGCAATGCCATTGCTCTTCAATTTGTCATTTCTGACATAGTAGACCATAGGATTGTCTGATTCAAAATGGCCAATACCAGTCCATTTCAGCTCATGAATGCCTAGGGTATTGGTGTTTATGCTCTTCATTTCATTTTTGACAATTTCCAATTTTCCTAGATTCAGACTTCGTACATTCACAATGTGATTAATAAACGGATGTTTGCAGCTGTTTCTTCTCTTTCTGAGTCATGCCACATCAGCAAATGTAAGTCCTGAAAGCTTGACTCTATCCTCATCATTAAGATTGACTCTACTTCGAGGAGGCAGCTCTTCCCTAGTTGTATTTTGATTCTCTTCCAACCTGAGAGTTTCATCTTCTGGCATTGTATCGGAAAACGGTCTGCTGCTATTCATAAGGTTTTCAGTGGCTAACGTTTTTCTTAGAAGTAGACTGCAAGTTCCTTCTTTCTAGTCTGTCTTAGTCTGGAAACTCAGCTGAAACCTTTCTGCCATGGGTGACTGCTGGTATTTGAATACCAGTGGCATAGTTTCCAGCATCACAGTAACACACAAGCCCCCACAGTACGAAAAACTGACAGACGCATCTGGGTGTAACAATAGTGAGTGTATTAAATGGTATAATTCATAAAATAAGTGCAGAATCACAAAAGGATCTCAAAGCCTAGGGAAAAGGTGTCCCCATTACGTATACAGCACTTTTTCCCCCAAGTTTATAGACACTGCCACCTATCTTGGTGACAGGTCCACTGTGGCCCATTGCTAGCTTTCCACGTGGTGAGCAGAGAGTGAAGCCACATAAGGAACTCTTTGTAACATAAAGACACCTACCATCTCTCTCCTCAAAATTTGTTGACATATTTATAGGTCAATTCATGTTCCTTAGAAGGAAGGATGTGTGAAATAAGAGTACATTAATTTTTCCTCAGGATTAGCGGGTGGTTGACAGTCCTACCTACAATACATGGATATACCTATTGTCACATAAACAGATTAGACAGATTGCCTGCTAACATGGAAGAATAGATGACAAGGTTAGATGTAGAGGAAAAAAAAACTGTTGTCTCCTAATACCGATATTCAATGCTCTGTTCACTAGAAAAAACATTTAGATGGATGTTATCAAGGTACAGAAGATTTTAACTCCTTCTCTAAATCTCACATACTGGGAAACACCAACTTTTATAAAATCCACTAGATAAAGATCATCTGGTTAGTTGATAATATATGTGAAAAGAAAAGGGAACTTGACAAATTAAAAATCAGTGAAGAGTGTAATAACATCTCACTTTTAAGGCATCTCTTAGGAAAAAATAATAATAAACCAAAAATTGACAAAGAAAAATCACTTCAATCTGGCTTGAACCCAGATTACGTTTTCATATAAACTTTGAGATTATTGTGTTTAAAGATAAAGCTAAATTCTTTGAAATAGAAACTTGAGAAATTGTGAATGTAGTTGGCCCTCTGCAAAGACATTCATGTCTTGAATTTTAATTCCAATTATACAGCTTTCAAGCTAATGCCAGAATGGACCTGTTTTCCTCTTTATTTAGAAAAGGGAGGAAGGAAGGGAACACTACACATGGCATCTCTGGAAGCAAGCCAAGCTGGCAGAGTGCTGGGGAAGGAGTTGGCAGCCAAGCCATCCGAGAGATCAAGCTAGAGACAAATTTCAATGCATTTCAAAAATAAGATGTCACATAGTATGACAAGTACAAACTTTATAACAAGAGCAGTGGAAATCATTTTATTCTTTCTACTTTTTTTTTTTTTTTTTTTTTTTTTTTTGCAATCTGAATATTATCATTCTAGCTTTCTAAATGCTCCCACTCTATTTTAGCTACATTGCTATTTTGGTGTAAATGTCAAGAAAATCTTAAAGACTATCTTCTTCTAATTGTAAAAGATGCGTCAACTTTTTTAGAGGAAAAAAAGCTTTAACAAACAAAGGGAATTCGGGGGTAACTGCTGCCTGATTAAAAATAGAAAATATCAGAAGGAATCATTGCTAAAGAAAGACAAACTGGCTGTTAAAATTGCTAGCATTCTACAAGGCCCATAATCTAGTCCATGATACCTGAACATAATGGTCCCTTTTATGTGAGACTCTTGGAGCATCTCCAAGGCAGTTATCTCTTTAATCTCCAAACTATTTCTACAAGATAGAGAAGTGCTGTCCATCAAAACCCCATTTTCCAGATAGTAAATTCTTAAGTGCCAGGAATTGAAGTCTTACTTAATGATCCACAGGGAGAAAAAAAAAAAATCATGAGTATTGGGTCTAAAGCGTGTCAGCCCAGATTGTTAGGTATGGTGTTATCCTTCATATCTCACATTCTCATGGAGAGAGAAAACTTAAACAGCCTCCCCCAGGAAACAACTGTATTAAGAGAAATGTGTCTGGTTATTCTTTCCATCCCCTCCATTCACTTTTTCCTGTGGGAGGAGGATTGACTTATTTTATGGGTGATACTGGAAGGAGGGTTCTGTGCAGGCCTAGCTCAACCGGCTCTGGGTGCACACTCCAATCTAGCCTACCTTCTGAACACAAGCACTTTCCTCTGCTCCAGCTGATAAGCCCATCATCGAAGCAGGCTCTGCCTAGAAAGGTTGGAAATCTTGAAGATGACACAGGGCCAGGCAACATTTTGTTCTGTTATACATAAGGTCGCCAAGAATCAGAGCTGACTTGATGGCAACTAACAACAGATTGATTCAAGGAGTCCCTGGGCGTGCCAATGGGTAACTCACTCAGTTGCTAGCTGAAAGGTTGGAGGTTCGAGTCCACACAGAGGCACCTCAAAAGAAAGGTCTGGCAATCTACTTCTGAAAAATCAGCCATTGAAAATCTTGTGAAGTGCAGTTCTACTCTGACACACATGAGGTCGCCATGAGTCAGAATTCACTCCATAGCAACTGATTGGCTATATTGATTCCGTTGAGAAAAGAACAGAAAAATCTGATTTTGGTTGCAGGTTTAAGCAGGATCCTCTAATCCAGCTTTACTAGTTATAAGACTATTGTGTTGGTTCTTTTCTGAGGCTATCCTCCAGTTGGTTCAGAACATCAAAGACGTATAGGTGGTACCTCAAAAACCTCCATCAGTGTTCTATCAAGTAGTTTAAATCAATCTAAAAAAGATGCCTAGGTCAGACACAGGATTTAGCTTAGTAATAATGATGCTGGAAATGACGATGATAATAATAATAATAACGACAATGGTTAACGTGCTTTGATACTTACTATGTGTCAAGTACTATATACATGTGACTGATTTATATGTAGTAGCTCACCAAATTATCACATAAGTCTGAGATAAAGACTGTTATAGTAACAGATGAAAAAATGAGGCAATCTAAACTTAATAACTTTTCTAAAGTCACATAGCACAGGAGTCTGCTCCCTTCACCACTACCCTTATGGTCACTAATAATTTAATGTATCATCTAACTCTCAAATGTATCAGTCATTTTATAATAAGTATTATTATTTTTTAAAAATCTGTTTCACTTTGCATGTTGTATTTCTGTATCTTTTGTGGTTTTGTTTTATTATGATTTTCAAAAAACGGTAAGAATAATAAAAATAAGGACAATAGTTAACATTTATGGAGCTATATTAAGCATTTATATTATTGAATCTCCAAGTCAAGTCTATGATAGTGGACCATTTAAAAATAACAAATACATTTACTATTTATATTTCAAATAATAATCATGATGTGTTTTTGCTTTTTAAATCATAAGTCTGATCATAACTCCATAGTTTTTATACAATATGGAGAAAGTACAAATGGAAGAGGACTAAAGTGTTTGATTTGTATTTCACAATGCAAAAGCCCCAAAGCTACGCTTATGGAACCTAACTGCAAACCCTGAGCTCATCCTGAAAAGCTTCCTGGCTCTTTTTGGCTAAGATGCCTATGCTTCATTTCTTTATCATAATAGTTTTGTTAATCTTGATTCCCATTAAAACATTTGTCTAGTTTTTCCAGAATAATCTTATATTTAATTTTCCTTTTCTATCATTTTCATATATCTCTTCTACATGAACAATTCTGTTTTTGAACAGTTCATTAGCAACACCTAAAGGCTCCACTCGTCATTAAATGGCAAGGTAGAATTACCAACAAGCAAACCTTGGAAGGCAGCCAGTCAATCCCCACTGAAACTTGATAAAATGCAGGCACCTCTCTGTGTCTTGCACATAATTGGGGCTCAATAAATACAGGCTGATTTGTTGATTTACTAAGTTGGATCAGTGGGGAGGAAGGATGTGCGCAGGATGTTCAAGTAGCTTACGGATGATGAGTGAAATAGGGTACCTACAAACAGGGAGATTAGAAACAAAATGTTTTTAAAGATAGCCTGAAGCATTACTTCAAACATTCTGTCATAGCTATGGACCACTGGGAAACCCACGCAGCGGATGGCTCAAGCTGATGCCCAGTTAAAATGAAATGGCTGCTTTTAGAAAGCTACCAGCCACCTTCAATGGGAAGAGATGGAGCTTCAAATGCAGGACAGTCTGCATTTGTATATGGTATGGAAAGGGCTGCAACGTATAAAAGAAACATTTTCAGCTCAAATGTCTTCCAAAATAAGCAAGTTTCTTAAATATGTCAATCCATCAATCTCTCTGTCTCTCTATTTCTCTCTCATTAACTGCACTCAACTTATTTATAAAAATGTCTTATCAATTAATTCATCATTAATACCATAGAACTTATAGCATAATAGTTTTATTGGCAAGGAAATACATATTATTCCAGAATTCTATATATCAGATGTTAAATAGACAGGCTTAGGATTCTTTTTAGCCTACTAAGATACTATTTTTACAATCCATGTACACCTATCTGCTTCAATTGGCTATATTAAGTATGCACATTTTAATATTAAACCAACTTTCTCACAATTGTTGACTGTCCATCATTATTCACAAAAAATGGTATCTAGAGTGAAACATATTCACGCTGCCCACATCACTCATACTTCTTAATATTTTCCATGGAGTTCCCATCTATCTGGCTTTCAAACAAAAATAATTTAATGTCATAAGAATTGACCCTGAGGCAAAATTATTAAGTAGGAGCTCTCAGCAGAATCTCATCTCATCTTTCAGTGTCTTTCCTATTTTTCCTGTCAATGTCTTTTTGAAGTTAAAAATTCTTTCCACCTTTGGTGTCCTCTTGTTCTCTCTGCCCTCTGATTACCAAAGCTTTATTAGCTGTTTAATGAACTGGAGAGGAGGAACCCTAACCCCATTCCCCACTCCCACTCCCCCACCCCATCCCCGGTAGCAGGCATCATGAGAGGATAATAGTTAGGAGAACCTAATGCAGCAGGACAGAAGGAGGTCCAAGCAATAGAAACAAGAGGATGGTTCTGAACCAGGTGGTGAATGATGACTGGTTCCTGGTGTAGAAGTGGCTACAGAGGCCACAGTGTGCCTGGTTGGACATCATCAGAGACCATATCTGAAAGGAAATAATAATGTAATTTATACCAATGTGGGATCGAGTTATGATAATTACATTTTACCCCAGCAAGGGCTATATGTAGTTTAAAAGGGATAAAGTAGTTGGAGTTGGAGTTGGGAGATTTGTTGGACACCTTTCTGTTTTCTGCAAGAAAGGATTTTACCTAAATACTCCTGGCCCCTTACTTGTCCCTACTCTTCCCCATGGGGGTAGAATGGGATACCTGGTCAGTGGGTGACAGACGTCATTCCCCTTTATTCACCTGGGTTGAGCTAATCTATCACAAGCCCTAAGTATAAGAGATTTCAGGCACTCTCTGCCTTCTTATCCCTAGGTGAGTAGAAAGGAGAGGTCCTTGACAAATGTGACCCAATTTTTTCTCAAAGTCCTAGAAGGAAAAGACAGACCATAGTACAAAACCCATCTAGCTCACAACAGGCCACAACTACATTAATAAGACATAATATTCAGTTCTCCATATCTCTAACTTAAGTATTTATTTTCAATTGTCTTTGAAGACAGGGGATAGAGATGTTATTTATTAGACTCAGTGATCACTATCATCCAAATTTTTAACCTCTAGCTAGAATTTGAGGCACCAATGATGGGAAAGCAGAACTATTCTGGTACTCTTCAAATTATACTTCTTAGGTAGCAACTGACTTTCACTGTCCATAAATCAACTCTGAATTGCAAGTTATTTGTCTGAGTTGTCATATTTTCTATAGAAATTGGAGATGTCTTTAGCTTTTGCACGTTTAGAGTTAATTCCCTGTTAAGTGAAATAAAAAAGAGTTTATTACACCCATGATTCCCCTCCCTCTACTCCTTTAATTTTCCTACAAGCAGGCAAATTCTGTAAATCCAGAGAAATTAGGGAGAAACTGTTGGCTAAATTCTGAGAAACGTCGTCCTCATGAATAACAAGTGTCATAAAGACGGCTAAAAAGAGGACTTTTGTTAATGAGCCTCCCACAGTCCCAAACCATCATCCTTCTACAGTTAGGAAACGCTGCAAATCCAAAAAGTCATCTGAGCAACAATTAGCAGGAAAGTGGCATTAACACAGAGGAAGCTAAATCACACACACTCAGAGGACTAAAGTGCTCTGGATGAAGTGAAAGAAAGACCTCTTTAGCAGAGCATAATGATAATGTAGTTTTTCTTACATTATAGAGAGTACCAAAAAACTATGAAGCTGGGATAGGAATAGGAAATGAATGTAGTACTGCAAAACTAAGTCAAAACCTATGAGAAACAGTGAATTTAGCAGAGAGATGTGCTTGATGGAGCCTTGGTGATGCAGTGGTTAAGGGTTTGTCTGCTAATCAAAAGGTCACCAGTTTGAATCTACCAGCCACTCCTTAGAAACCCTATGGATCACTTCTACTCTGTCCTATAGGGTTGCTATGAGTTGGAATCAACTTGGTGGCAACAGGTTTGGATTTTTTTTGGTAAGTGCTTGATAATTTGTCTTAAAGTTGCAGATTTGAGAAGAAGATAAGACAATTATTTCAGTGACAAGAGAACGAGAATAAAGATAATCTATTTTCTCAGCCTTGAGACAAATATCTTGCTGTTTAGGGACTACCCTGGATAGATCTTCCCTTGAGAAGATCATATTTGAGAATGAGGAAATTAGAAGAGGTGTGTGTTCTGAGAATGAGATACGGAGGAAGTCAGGAAAACATAGCATTACACATTAAGAGAAGATAAAAGAAGAGCATGTAGAAGACCTAGAAAAAAAGCATACCTCTGACATAAGGTACTATGGGACAAAAAATAAATTCCTGAAACTAATTTTTAATTTTGCAAGATATAACTACTATTATCTTAGTCTGGGTTCTCTAGAGGAGCAAAGCCAGTGAGATAGATAGATGATAGATAGATAGGAAGATAGATACGCAGATAGATAGATACAGATAGATAGATAGAGAAATTTACTTCCAGGATTTGGCTCATGCAATTGTGAGGCTAATAGGTCCAAAATATGTAGGTCAGGTGACAAACTTCTGCAGGTTTACAACCCAAGATCCGTAGGTCAGGGAACCAGAAGGGTGCAGGGTCAAAAGAGAGAGAGAGCTCTGCCAGAATATCTATTTATATTCTGGAGGCAGACCATACCCCTAAGGAAATTCTCTTTTGAATTGATTGGTTTATCATATCAGATCACATCATGGAAAGTGATTATATCACATCACATCACATCTTATAGAACAACAATTGGTCCAATATCTTGCCAAGTCACTGAGAATCATAGCCAAGTCAAGCCAACACACAAAATTAACAATCACAACTACATAAATGAGAGAGGAAGTCATGAGAAATGAACTTGCTGAGTTGACAAGGAATAAGATGAGATGAAAATGGGAATGGATGAAATAAACACTGAACATTATTCTGAGGTTTAAAATGCAATAAAGAAATATAAACCTATGATGGAAGAAATACCAAGCAGAACTGGTATTAGAGAAAATAAAATCTCTGATAAAGACAGCCTTGTATTGCATATTCTTTGACCACACAGTGATATTCATATCAAATGGATAATTTTTAAAAGCCTAGACACTGAGAGTCAAGAAATCAAAAGACGCATTGCATTGGGCAAATCTGCTGTGAAAGACCTCTTTAAAGTATTGAAAAGCAAAGATGCCACCTTGAAGACTAAGGTGCACCTGACCCAAGCCGTGGTGTTTTCGATAACCTCATATGCATGTGAAAGCTGGAGAAAGAATAAGGAAGACTGAAAAAGGATTAGTGCATTTGAATTGTGGTGTTGGCAAAGAATATTGAATATACCATGGACTGGCAAAAGAATGAACAAATCTGTCTTGGAAGAAGCACAACCAGAATGCTTCTTAGAAGCAAATATGGCAAGACTATGTCTCATACTTGGGACGTATTATCGGGAGGTATCAGTCCCTGGAGAAGGACATCATGCTTGGTAAAGCAGAGGGTAAGCAAAAAAGAGGAAGACCCTCAATGAGATAGACTGACACAATGGTTCCAACAACGGGCTCAAGCATAACAACGATTGTGAGCATGGCACAGGACCAGGCAGTGTTTCATTCTGTTGTACATAAGGTCACTATAGGTTGGACCCAACTCGATGGCACCTAACAACAACAACAAAAACAGGCATGTAGAAACATTTTAATATTCTTTGGTAAAGAGAAAAGCAAACTAAACTTACGGGTTACTTAAAAAGTAATAGCAATACAATGATTACACATCAAACCCTAAAGGCATAACCAAAGCTAGTGCTTAATACTATTATTATTAAGAAAAAAAGAATGAAAACAACTCAGCTAAGCATTCAATTGAATGTTAGACAAAGAACAATGCATATGAATGAGAAGAAATTACTTGTTAAAGATTAGAAACTAACAAATTAAGGAACAATAACATGTCCCAAGAGCTATTTCTTTGATGCTTTGAGCACACCAATAAAACGGACTAATGATTTTAGTAAGAGAGAGAGAAAGATTATTTAGATTATTAAGAACAGTAAACATGAAAAAGATTAAACCATTCATCATAAAAAGTATAAGAATACTTAATATAAAAACTGCACACCTAAAAAAATGTAGGACCTCATCAAATGACAAATTTAAAATGTATGCAAATAAATACAAGAAACAAGCAGAGTTATAAAATAATTCCTCATGTCAGTGAGGAAAGACGATTTTTAAAAATAACATCAGAAAATACAAGGATAAATATTCTTATCACACTTTATTTCAAAATAAATTCAAAACTAGTTGAATATTTTAATATTATAAAGAAACCATAAATGCACTAGAACAAGAAATGACCTATAAATAATTATTTCAAAGATTTAAAAAAACACATAAAGTTGATAGTTTTGGCTACATTAAAATTGAAAATATGTTCAAAGCAGAAAATATAAACAAACTGAAAAGGCAAAGAGCAAACTTTGGAAAGAAAACTCACAACCTTCATGGCAATCAAGTGTTCAGTATCACAATTATAAATAGAACTTCTAAAAATTAGTAATTAAAATATGAACAACCTGTGGAAAAGTAGGCTAAACTTCCTGAATATGTTATTTACATAAGAAAAATACAAACAGCCATAAACACATTTTAAAAAATTCAACCTAACTCTAAGGATCTGCTGATTAAAACAGCAATAAAGGAAAGTCTACATCTATCTGATGAGTAAAACTAATAAAAGTGATAATTTTCACTGTTGATTCACAATTCTCATAAGAACTATTAGAGGTATAAGTAGGTAGCACATTTTTGGAAGACAATTTAATAATATCTATGTAACAGTATGGTAAATGAGATTTTCCCTGATGTCTGGATAATTGAGATCCAGGACAAAAAATCGAGGGCAAGAAGAATCAATTACAAAGCAACTGGTGTACCTGATACTTCTTTCAGTACTCATTAAGAAGTAAACAACTGTACCCTTCATACCAGCCCCAGCTGACTTCCAACATATGTATACAGAAAACAAGAAAAACAGAGGGTATCTTGAGTGTTTGGTCTGTGCAGAGAGCTGAGTCTTGCTTCTCCCCTGAAGCCAAATAACGAAGGTTCCAAGAGAATTAGTTGAAGAGACTAGCATCTCAAAATCATTATTTGGAGGTTTTTTTATGCAGCAGACTGAATGATCTACACACAAAAGTATTTGAGCAGAGTAGGAAATGAGAAGTTGAGAGAGAAGATAGGACAGAGGGAGGGACAAAGTGAAGTAGTTTGTACTCCACCTGGTTGAGTAAATTTGTCTTGGGAAAGGTTGACATTACAGAAAGTAGCAAGGCTTGAATCACCTTGTTTCCCCAAGTCATGAAGCCCTGTTCCAAGTCCCCACCAGGCAAATGGAACCTAGAAACAAAAGGCTGTGTGCTGACAAGAAGAAGGGGGAACCAAGGTAGATTGGAAAGAATTAGCAATGAAGCAGATAGATCTCCCATGTCAAGAAACTGGACACTGAGAAAATCCCCACCAGGTCCTCTAAATAAGACACTCAACACCTTAAGAAAGCCAACATATGAATGCCTGCCACACAAGGGAAGCAACAGATACCAGATGTTAGCCAAGAGATCACCTAACCAGAACCATGTACAAAATATTTGTAAATAATCTAAATACTAATAAACTAAGATTCTTCAAATAAATTATTAATACTTTCATACGAAGGAGTAGTCAATAGTCATTATTTCTTTTTTCTTTTGGTGAAAGTATATACAGCCAAAGATACACCATTTCAGCAATTTCTACACATGCAATTCAGTGACATTGATTGCTTTCAAGTTGTGCTACCACTCTCACTATCCTTTTTCAAATTATTCTACCACCATTTTCTTATGCTCACTGCCCTCTAAGCTTCCCACCCAACTTTCTGAGTTGTCATTGTCAATTTGATCTCACATAGATAATTCTTGAAGAGACCACAATACTCAAAGCAGATGTACTTTACTAATCAAGATAAGCTATTTTTGGTTCAAGAAGACTCCAGGGGATCGTTTTGGTTTAAGGTTTAAAGTTTAAAGATTATCTCAGGGCAATAGTTTCAGGGTCTCATCCAGCCTCAATGGCTCCAGAAAGTCTAGATTCCATTGAGAATTAGAAAAAAATCTCATAGGATTTGTTTTCTTAATTTGGAGGTTTAGGGTCACGATTTCAAGATGCATCCCAATCAATTGGCCTAATATTATTTTTCAGTACCTCTGTTCTACCTCCTAGCTTGTTGCACAGTTACGGGGGTCTTAAAAGCTAGTAAACCCATTCAAGGTACAATTGGCCTCCATTCACCAGAGGGAACAAGGGAAGGAGAATCAGGAATTGGAGGAGGAAATCAAGTGCATGTCTGGTTGCCTCCATAAACAACTACTTCCTTTGCCATGAGAGCAGAAGAACTGGATGATGACCAGCTACAATTATTGAATGTTTTGATTGAAGATTCTACAGACGAAACCTGATTAAAGTAGGAAAGATACATATGTTTTGACGTGCAGTTATGTTCATGATAGATAGCTTAGTGAAAAGGCAGATTATGAAACAATATATACAGTATGATATGCATTTTATAACACACATACACATACATAGAAAAAAATTGTAATGCTTCCGACTAAAATGTTAACAAAGTCTATATAAGCCATTTGTCCTGATAAATACAATCAATTCCAACCTTGAGTTCCTTAGTAGTTTCTCCAGATTCATGAAGACACATCACAGTAAAAACAGTCTAACCCCCTTATACATACTTGACATAAAACAAATTTTCTTAACCTTACAACTATTTTCAAAAAAAAAAAATCTGGAAATTATTATAAACCTCCCTCCTCAACCAGCCATAGTTACATATAGCTCCTCTCTCTCCAATATTTCCCTCTTGACACATATATAAGAAGGTATATCATATTGTATCATACTGTATTTTACAATTTTTTGGTCTCTCTAACTAAACTGTGAAATTCCCTCAGACAGGGACTACCTCCATCATTTTTATATCCTTATCAAAATGTCTGTCATACAGAAAGTATTATGTCCAGATATTTCTTTTTCTACAGAAAAGAAATAGGGAGAGCACTGCAGGGCATTATGTGACATGTTTCAAGGAATAAAAATGAAAACACAATGACTTTTTTTTCTTTAAATTGTAATTTGGCATCAACTGGTCCCAACCCACCTGGAGTAAAGGAGAATGAAGAACACCATGGACGCAAGGAAAGTATTAGCCCAAGAGACAGAAAGAGCCACGTAAACCAGAGACTTCATCACCCCGAGACCAGAACTAGATGGTGCCCGGCTACCACCAATGACCGCCCTGACAGGAAACACAGCAGAGAGTCCATGATGGAGCAGGAGAAAACTGGGGAGCAGAACTCAAATTCTTCTAAAAAGACCAGACTTAATGGTCTGACTGAGACTGGAAAGACCCTGGAAGACGTGGCCCCCAGGCTCTCTGTTAGCCCAAAACTAAAACAATTCCCGAGGCTAACTCTTCAGACAAAGACTGGACTATGGGACATAAAATGATACGCATGAAGAGTGTGCTTCTTAGCTCAAGTAGATACATGAGATTAAATGAGCAGCTCTTGTCCAGAGGCAAGATGAGAAGACAGAGAGATCAGGAGCTGGTTGAATGGACATGGGAAATCTGGGGTGGAAAGGAAGAGTGTGCTGTCACAGTACAGGGAGAGCAAGTGGGGTCACAAAATAATGTATGTATAACTTTCTGTATGAGAGACTAACTTGAATTGTAAACTTTCACTTAAAGCACACAATAAAAAGAAAATTAAAAAAAATTGTAATTTGGTAAATTAAGACAGGAGCACAACATGGCTCTCTAATTTTGGCCCAGAGTTTCTATAGGAGCTGAATAACTTTTCCCAGACTCTTCTTTTCCCAGCTTCTTATATCCATATTAAAAATATATTCTCCAAGAGAAAAATTTTGAGGGCCCTATATCAGATAAGGTTTTAATATCCAAAATATATAAAGAACTCCTACAACTTAATAATAAAAAGACAAACAACCCAATCAAAAAATGGGCAAGGACTTGAATAGACATTTCACTAAAGATATACAAATGACCAACAAGTACATAAAAAGATGCTCGACATAATTAGCCATTGTTGTTGTTGTGTGCCATGAAGTAAGTTTCGACTCACAGTGACCCTGTAAGACAGAGTAGAGCTGCCACATAATGTTTCTTAGGCTGTAATCTTTTTAGGGACAGATCACCAGATCTTTTCTCCCACAGAGCCACTAGGTTTGAACTGCCAAACTTTTGGTTAGCGACCAAATGTTTAACATTATTGCCAACAAAAAAAACAAACAAACCCGTTGCGTCCAGTTGATTCTGACAGAACACCATAGGGTTTCCAAGGAGCGGCTGGTGGATTTGAACTGCCGACCTTTTGATTGCCAGCTGAATGCCTAACCACAGGGCCACCAGGGCTCCTTTTCACCACCAGTGTTCCTTAGTTAGCTGTTGATGATGGTATTAGGTGCCCTTAAGTCAGACACAACTCATAGCGACCCAATGTACAACAGAACTAAACACTGCCTGGTCCTGTGCTATCCTCACAATCATTGCTATGTTTGAGCCTATTGTTGAAGCCACTGCATCAATCCATCTTATGAAGGGCCTTCCTATTTTTTGATGACCTCTTTGCCAAGTGTGATGTCCTTCTCCAGGGACTGATCCCTCCTGATAACACGTCCAAAGTAGGTAACACAAGTCTCACCATCCTCACTTCTAGTAGCATTCTGGCTGTACTTCTTCCAAGACAAATCTGTTTGTTCATCTGTCAGTTCATGGTATATTCAATATTCTTCACCAGCACCATAATTCAAAGGCATCAATTGTTCTTCAGTCTTCCTTACTCATTGTCCAGCTTTCACATGTATATGAGGCAATTGAAAACACCATGGCTTGAGTCAGGCCCACCTTAGTCTTCAGGGTGACATCTTTGCTTTTTAATACTTTAAAGAGATCTTTTGCAGCAGATTTGCCCAATGCAATGTGTCATTTGATTTCTTGACTGCTGCTTTCATGGGGATTGATTGTGGATCCAAGTAAAATGAAATCCTTGACAACTTCAATCTTTTCTCCGTTTATCATCATGATGTTGCTTATTGGTCCAGTTGTGAGGATTTTTGTTTTCTGTACGTTGAGGTGCAATTCTTACTGAAGGTTCTGGTCTTTGTCATCAGTAAGTGTTTTAAGTCCTCTTCACTTTCGGAGAGCAAGGTTGTGTCATCTGCATATCACAGGTTGTTAATGAGTCTCCCTCCAATCCTGATGCCCAGTTCTTCTTCACATACCCCAGCTTTTCAGATTATTTGCTCTGCATATAAATTGAATAAATATGGTGAAAGGATACAACCATGACCCACACCTTTCTTGCCTGTAAACCATGCAATATCCCCTTGTTCTGTTCCAATGACTGCCTCTTGATCTATGCACAGGTTCCTCATGAGCACAATTAAGTGTTTTATAATTCACATTCTTCTCAATGTTTTCCGTAATTTATTATGATCCACACAGTTGAATACTTTTGCATAGTCAATAAAACACAGGTAAGCATCTTTCTAGTATTCTCTACTTTCAGCCATGACTCATCTGACATCAGCAATGATATCCCTTGTTCCAAGTCCTCTTCTGAATCCAGCTTGAATTTCTGGGTGGAGATAGCGAAAATTTGATAATGTCTAGATCTATTTTTGAAAGTGTAACTAAAAGGATTTTGAATGAATAGAACTCGGAGGATGAGGAAAAGAGAGAACTTATATTCCTAGATGTTTGGCGTAAGCACCTGGGTAAATGGTGGTGCCATTTTCTGAAATGAGAAATGATCATGTTTGGCAGGTATGGAGATGGTTGAGAAGAGAAAAGATAGAAATGTATTTTGGATATATTAAATTTGATATGCTTATTTGGACAACCAAGTGGAGATGTTAAGTAGGCAATTAGATATTCAAGTCTATCAGGGAGAATGTGAGGCTACAGCTGAAAATCGGGAGGTCATCACTAGTAGATGTGATTTAAAGCCAGATGACTGGAGGAGATTAATCTAACGAATGAGTGTAGGTGAGAACTAGAAGGGGGCTGAGGACAGACCTTTAGTGCATCTAACATGTATAGATCAAAAAAACAAAGGAGATTGAATAGAAATTTCCAGAAAAGAGAGAGGAAAAGCAGGAGACTGTGGAGCTTGAAAAATCATCCAAAGGTGTTCTAAGAAGGAGGGAGTGATCAATTATATAAAATGCTATTAAACCACAAAGTAAAAATGAGAGTTAATCACTGGACTTGAAAAATGAATGACCTTGACAAGAGGATTTTAGTGGAGTGAAAGAGGTGATGTCTGATTAAAATAAAGGATTAAATAGAAGATGAGGAATGGAAGGAAAACTGTTTTGAGAAATTCTGCATTAAACAGAATTGTAGAGAAAAGTTTGCACTAGCAGGGAATATGGGGACCTAGTGAAACTTATTTTTCTTTTATAATGAGTGCTTTTGTGGTAAAATTGTATATTGATGGGAATAATTCTGTAACAAAGAAAATATCTCTTAATATATGAGGCAGATTTTATTTTCCAAAGATGACTACAACAATATTTCCCATCCACATGTTATTTTACAATGTGACCTTGACACTCCTCTTATCAAAAGTTGGGGGTTATGTCATCTCCCCTTGAATCTGTGAAGTTTGTGACTGATCTACGATTAAAAAGATCAGAAAATAGATGCTGTGCGAGGGACCTTGCTGTTCTGAAGCTACAACAGAACAAGCAATAAAAGTTACTCCCTGATCACTAGAACAATCCCACTGTAGCTCTAAACTGCTATGCAAGTAGTCTGATTGCCCCGAAGCTACTGTGCTGTGAGGTAGCCTGTAGCAACCCATGTAGAGATAATACACGGAGATGCTCTGAGACTATAGGAAGTGAGAGAAACATTCAGTTAGCCCCCAGCATCTCCACATCTCCTCTTCCCTCTGTTCCAGCTTCAGCCATGATTTAACTGCAACCACATGAGGGACATTAGGCCAGAGCCATTCGGCTTATCTCTTCCTGAACTCCTGACACACAGGACCCATAATAGATAATAAAATGTTATTTTAAGACATCAAGTTTTACAGTGATTTGTTATACAGCAAAAGCACCTAAAGGAAAAGGGGAAGGAGGAAAATTGGAAGACTGATTTTATTGAATAAGTCAGAAGGAATGAAATCTAGTACACAAATGTAGAGTTTATCCACGGTCAAAGATAGATAGGCAATAAAAATATGTGTCCAGGTTCATTAGCTGGCAGATTTCATGGTGAGAAGATCTCCTGATTGCTTTGTTTTCTCAGTGATATAGGAAGTAGGTCAACAACTCAGAGTAGGAAGATGAAAGGTATGTTGAAATTGAAGAAAGAGAAGATGTGAAATAACCTTCTGAAAGAGTAAACTGATTAAAGAAATGGAGTAAGTTAGCCAGACAGTCCTGAGGGCCTACATGAGGTTTGTGACCATGATTTTAAAGTAAGACATACGTGTTTTTCCCCAGCTGTGTTCAGCTGTTTAGATGCAGATATGGCTGAAAGGAGCTTTTACTTAGTGTTGGAATTTTACTAAGCAATATGGAACAAAGAAGGGTAATGTAATTGAAGTGAATTCAAGGGACTGCCATAATAATTAACCATGCAATGCTATCTGGATAAGAAGGGAAATGAAGATATGAGAGATTATACTGATACGCTTAAAAAAGTGGTAAGGTCAGAGGTACTACTGACTTGAAAGAATTGTTGTAGGGGGATGAAAGAATTGATGATAAAATAAGTGAGCCTGAAATATTTGAGGGTCAGAGTGAAATTTCTGAAATCAAGATCTTGGGAAAATTGCAGTTATTGGTAATGGCAAGTCTAGATATGACTGGGGTGGATGATTGAGGAGAAGTGGAGGACATAGTCATTGGTGATAAGACAGTCAAGAAATGAGAGTCTGGGGTTTTAGACAAAGTTTTTAAATGGATGTTTAAGATACTAGAAATATCACAGACATAGTGAAATCAATTGCTAAAATCTCCAGGGAATGAGAAGAAATAACTCGGAGGTTAGAAGGTGAGTACCCCAAAAATGTAGACGGTGCTATAGTCATGTGCTTCAAATGAACTGGAGAATTTGAACCAAAAAAGGACAGACAGTGGTCTGGATGGCAAGGATTACAGCTTACCTAGCCATAACATGAAAGTACCTAAGAAATAATACTAGAAAATAAAAAGCTGATCTTTGACAGTTTATCTTTGTAACTTTCACACAAATGTAAATGTGATATGAACTTATAGCTCCTAGGTTTACCCAAGTTGGAAGATATTTACTATACATTTTTACTCAAATTATATCATTTGATATTCTGAGGTCAGGGAATATATCTTATTCATCTTGGTATCCTCAGCTATTACCATAGCTTTTGATACTTAATAAAACCCAAAACCAAACCCACTGTAGTCCACTGAATTCAGACTCATAGAAACCCTATAGGACAGAGTAGAAGTTTCCACGACTGTAAATCTTTACGATAGCAGAATACCACATCTTTCTCCCATGGAACAGCTCATGGGTTTGAATCACTGGTTTTTGGTTAGCAGCCGAGTGCTTTAACCACTATGCCACTGGGGTTCCTGCTGATACTTTAAAAAAAAAAAATCAAACTCATTGCCGTTGAGTAGGTTCCAACTCATAGCGACCCTATCGAACAGAACAGAACTGCCCCATAGGGTTTCCAAGGAGCAGCTGGTGGATTCGAACTGCCAACCTTTCGGTTAGCAGCCGAGCTCTTAACCACTGTGCCAGTATTGAATAGAAATATAACTGCATCTATATCTATCTATCATCCATCTATCAATATTTGAGACACCTTCTAGAATAATGACAATGTAAGTTTATGATTAAATAAAAATAAACGAACTTAAAATGTGTGTTTTTATGGTGTGCTGATTCTAGTACTTTTCTAGTACTTATTGAATATGCATTTTCTTAAATGAAAATCTAATCTAGCTGCCAACCTACCACCATCGCTGGTAATTATTGCTTGCATGCTCATCTACCGTAATGGCAAGAAACTAATGTGAAGAAAAAATAGTGTTGCTGTTGTTCTTTGAAAATAAAAACCTATTGTATTGAAAGATTTTAATGCCCAGGTATTACCTAATGTGCTGTAAATATGTACAGCAGACAATGTCAGAACAAGCTATTTCATTTCCATGGTAACGTCAAGGCCACAATGGAGGGTGCTGGTTAAAAATGGATTCTTTTCATTAGGACCACACAACAGGAGGAGACAATTAACAGATTGAATAGAAGGCCTAATGAATTTAGCAAAAATACAATAAAGCTGTCTCTCTATTTTTACTGTAAACATTTAGGAAGCAAGACTCCAAATAAAATGCTTTGTTTGATAGATTCCATCCTATTTCAAGAGACAATTCTACAAACCTCTGGCTTCAAATGTTACATTAAATATTTTATGATTCCTGACTGGATTGAATAGGAAAAAGAATAACAAACATACACCTCTAAAAAGTTTTGTTATGATTCTTGAGATCATTTAAACTTCATATGGTAAACAGAATTGTGAACATTAATCAATGTTCACTGGAAGAAAACTAGAAAATTCAAAAGGACCAATTAAAATTTACATAAGCACAATAAAAGATTAATAAGAAAAACCATGAAGTATAATTTCCCCCCACTCAACATAGGGTACTATTGGTCAAGATTGAAGGAGCTCATCTAAAAGTCATACATTTATTTACCTGATACTTTGCCACTGTCTGGCACTAAAGACTGCAATTCAAAGTGAAAATTGTGTCAGTCATTCAGAGGTGTTGCCTGCACAGGGCTAAACATCTGCATATTTGGATGAGTGCCTGGCTTCCTAATTTGCTAGCAGACAGGAGATGCACCATTAGTTGTTATCCTAAGCATCAAGAACATTCATTCATTATGCATATCACATATCAGTGCACTTCTTGTTTTGGATACATTTATCTTATATAAGATTAAGTTGATTTTATTTAGATTATGCTCACAAATAAAGGATAATTAAACTGATATGTGACAGGAAAGCATCTATGGCTAGAGAATTATGTTAAGATGAAATTAACTCCCTGGATGAACTTCAGGGTACAGGTGCGAGAGTATAGGAGCAAGAATCAAGAGGTCTGCATCAAAGCTCTATTACTAAATAACACAGTGAGTTTTGTCAAGTCTTAAAGTATCCGTGGCTAAGTTTTCTCATCTATAAAAAGGGGTTCAAAACTCTTGATTTACTTATCCCTAGATATAGTTAGGAGCCCTAGTGGCACAGTGGTTAAGAGCTTGGCTACTAACCAAAATATCGGTAGTTTGAATCCACCAGCCATTCCTTGGAAACCCTGTGGGGAAGTTCTACTCTGTCTGATAAGGTCGCTATGAATAGAAATCGACTCAGTGGCAATGGGTTTGGTTTGGTTTTGCTTTTAGATATAATTATAGAGTCCCTGGGCAGTATAAATGGTTAAGTGCTCAGCTACTAACCAGAAGATTTGTGGTTCGTACCCACCCAAAGGTGCCTTGGAACAAACTCCTGGTGATCTGCTTCTGAAAGATCACATCTTTGAAAACTCTATGGAGCACAGTTGTACTCTGAAACATGTGGGGTTGCCAAGAGTTAAAATCGACTCAATGGCAGCTGGTTAGATATAATTATAGGACTAATGATTAGTGATAGTTTCATAATTAAGAGTTCAAGCTCTGGAATCAGATGGACCTGATTCAAATTTTAATTATCATTAACTTGTTACAAATTTAGGCAAGCTTCAGTTTCCTCATCCACAAATTGCTGACAATGACAGTATCTGAGTATTATACGAAAACTTGCATCCTGAATGTTTAGCACAGTGTGTAGGCACACTGTAAGCAACTAATAAATGTGAATTCGAGATTATCAAAAAAGAACATCTTCAACATTTCCTGGAAAATGTAGAGGGCTGTAGACTCCACCATTACTCACATCTGATATGTCAGTACATATAAATCACATTCCATTTTCTAAGCTCCCAGAGATTAAAATGAACAAATCATCATTAACACTGGCATGCTGTATTTTTACAAATAACGTGCACCTTCTAGGTTTTTTTGCCAACCACTTCCTCCCCCATGCAAGGTATTTTCCTAAGCATGCTATACTAATTTTTTTTACAGAAACACGTAAAAAAATTAGCATAGTGGTGTTTATGAAATTATCTCATAGGAAGAGGGGGCAATTGGCAAACAAAGGTAGAAGGCACATGCTATTTGCTTAAAAATACAGTAAATCAGGTAGACAATTTAAGTTAAATAAAAGAAGTGTATTTTTTCTGGCTATATTTCTTTTTTACCTTCTTTTCTTTTCTTTTTGCTTATACCTCTTTAACATCTGTGAGGAGAATTCCCCAGAAATCAACCCACCATGGGATCAAACTGGATGGCAAATGTTACCCATTGATATGCTTCCGCTAAGTGTCACAGTGCTTAAAAAAATTACTCCAAAACTGAAAATTTGGAGTTTGCAAATAAAATTCAGATTCTTGGCTTTACTTTAAAAATTATAAAATCTGGTAGCCCTCAGCACACATACCCACATGGCACCAATCTGCTGAAATGTAAAAGCAAATGCCATTTGTAGAGAGCCACGGACTCCCCATTTCTAATAGTCCTCAATTTTCCTTATTATTCCTCTGATACCAAGGCCCAATATCAATTGCCATTTACTGTCACATTTACCCAGTTAGGTTTTCTTTCTTTCTTTTTCTTTTTTTCTTTCCTTCTTTTTTTAATAGTAAAGCAACAAAGCTTGTCCATGTCTTATTTAGTTAATTGGTGTTATCTGCCTGGCCCATATTGGCAACTGAGTTTACAACCCTAATCCAGACATAATTTTTTCTTTAAAAAAATCCTTCCCACTACAATTCTCCTAGCACTTCAAAAATTCCTTGGCCTTTCCATGACCCTTCAATCTTTGCCTAGTGATTTAAATTTTCAAATAGTCTTCCTTGCTAACGTACAAATGAAGTTGTACAATCATCTATTGGTTTGATGCTCTTATCCATCACCAAACTCTTTCCCCTTCAAGTTCCACACCAGAGGTTATTTGGAAGATGCCTGAAATATCTTGAATTACCAGAAAGGGATGTGTGGTTTTCTGTTACCTGGTTCTTGTGATGCTGTTCTGTATGTTCATGATGAAGAGGTAGCAGTGTTCAGATATGACAACTTATTTGTAAAACAGCCTAGAATAGATACTTAGTGAGCAAAAGAATGAGACATGTAATTAAAATAGCACTTTTGCTATATTCTGAATGATAATAAAATATTTTATATCTAAAATGTAACCATGTTCAGTTACACTTCACTAATTAACCTAGGCTTTTCAGGGGGAGAATAAAACTTTTCATTTCTAACCACAAGCTTATCATCTGTTCATATCTTTAATAGCTAACAAACAAACAAAAATCTTGTGCATAAGATACCCACACACGGTATATGTATATTTTTAAGTGATCTTTTGGAAAATTTAAAATATAAAATTTAAAATTTAAAAATATTATTTGGGCAACAAAGAGAAAAAAGATTGTATCTGCCATGAGCTGAGAACAATTTTAGTGGTAATTCTGCCCTTCATATTTTCTCCCGAGATTTTCAAGAGGCTCTTAAAGCAGATGCTGAGCTGGAAACTAATCCAAGAAATAAAGAAAGCCAAGGGGAAAAAATAATAACAATGGACAGCTGTACTTGATTGTTTCCATGGTCAGGGCATCCTCCTGAGTGACAGATAATTCATCTTCTGTCAGTTTCCATTGCCTAGAGATCATTCTGAGCATTGTTATCAGCAAAACCTCCACAAAGTGAAGGATTTTCAAACAGGAAACCAGATGTGATGGGGTCAGGCCCTGCATGTGATGGGGATATTTGGGTTAATGATGACTGATGCCATATCACATTTCATAAAGTGCACACTTGCCAAATCAGGTATATTTCCTGTCACATAGGAGCAGTTCCAAATGCCTTTACAGCAAATCACCAAGGTCAAAGAGGAAGGAGTGGACACAAAAAACCTCACTTGGAAAAGTAGCACAATAAAATTAGGATAACCATGTTGCATATTGTATAGGATATGCATGAAAATCATTTTCTAATGTCTGTTATTTATCTGGGAAATCTAAAACATGCGAAATCTTCATACCTATAATATGCACATTGGTTTTCGCGTTTTGTTTTGTTTTACTTTGTTTCTCAAAATTACTGCGTTCAGTATTCCCTTAATGCTGTAACTTTATCAAAATTTAGTCATTAAAATGGTGAATTATTAACTTTTTCATAACACGTTTAGTAATTTGAGACTCAAAAAAAAATACAAAATGCATACTCAAACAGTACTCTCTTATTTGATGGTCACATAAAGATAGTATTTTTATTGCCACTCTTGCTCTAATAAGAAACAGATTTTATTTCATTCGTGTGATATTTTAATATGGGCATATATCTAATGCTTAAAAGGAATTATTTCCAAACATGCTCAAGGAAAGAAGAGCCCTCACCACTGAATCCTAGAAATAAATTGTTGTAAAACCATTATGCTGTTGTTTTAGAGTTTGATGTTTTCAAAAGAAGGGTAATGAATATTGCAACTATCCTAAAATAGTCCCAGAACAGCTTCATAGTTGTTATTAAGTTGATGTATTTACAAGGTTCTTAAAGCATTCCTGGTTTTCTACAGCTATTGGTATAATAATCAGCTTTTCCAAACTAGGCATATTTTAAAGAGGCTTGTAGTCAGAGTTGGTGTAGAGGCTTGTGTGGTTGACTTCACAATTTCTTGCCTACAATCAATCCCCGCCTGGTTAAAAAAAAAAAAAATAGAGGTGGGGGGGTAATAAAAATAGTTCTGAAAACCTAGGTGATAAGTGAAAGAGCTACATTGTCAGGGGTAGATTGGAATTAGTTGAGCTGATGAAATACAAAGAAAAAATTCCCAAACCAAACTTCTGTAACAAATAGGGGTTATTAACCACCTTCCTAAGGTAGTAAGAATACATGAGGATAGCACAGGTCACCAGGGGATTCATGAAGTCATGAAAATAAATCTTCAAAATTGTCAAAACTCTTTGAGTCATCAGCTTCGGGTCCTTTCCTACATCCTTAAAAAGAATAACCGTTAGGCATTTAATGTGTTTGAATCCTTCAACCTAAGGATTTCAAGAAAGTCCAGAGAGGGATTGCAACAAGGTCAAGTGAACCAGATGGGAATACAGAAGAGAAGTGTTCACATTTACCTGTGAGAATTGTATTTAAGGCTCTGTGAATCTCTCTTTTGGAGATCTTATTTTCAGAGTATATTTATTAATAAAAGCAGACTTAACTAACTCTGTCTTGGTTAAGGGATGTTTCTGACCAACTAACCTGCTTAATAAATACAGAACTTATTGCTTCTGTAGGGTAATGATAATCAAATTATAATTTACTCATATACTACAAGAGGATATTTTGATGACACTTTTAAGGAAGATCTGCACATCTAACACCAGAACTAGAAGTATAGAAAGCAAAGTCCTTCTAATCTGCTCTCACAAGACTCTGATAGACAGAAATCCAAAGTACAAAAGCAGCAAAGAAGAATGCTCATAGTCTCCTGCCAGAGGCATAGAGGGGAAAAAATGAGATTTCTACTTTCTCGTTGCTCAGGATGAAATTGCTCCAACCTGAAAGTAACATGAAAAATGGTGGAGAGAGGGGCTAGCATACACGAGTAACTCTGAGAATCATTCCCTCCTAAAGCCTTCTTTTTTTCACACTGACATCTTGGCTAGAATAAAACTGGCAAGCCTGATAGACACCACCACGGGCCACATTTGCAGAAGATGTGATTTTTTTGTCTTCTTTCAAATGTATTCTGAAACATCAGCCATTCTGAACAAAGAAGAGCTCTGCATAACTGTGTGAAAAATCTAGCAGACTGGTATTTACAGTCAAATCTAATCTAAAATATATATTGCACTGCTACACTCCTTTAGCATTTTCCAGGAAGAGCACATGATATGCTGTATGAAAGGCAATCTTTCAATATTTTCAATAATAAACCCATATGAACAAAAAAGGGAGCTACAGTTGATGAACTTCACAATTCAGAGAAATGAGGAACAAGAATGGGAAGGTATTCTATTTGCATATCTTTTATACCATTCACACAAGCATATCAAAACCTCCCAACAATATTCCAAAGAAAAGACTACATTTATTTTATATAAGGGGAAGTAAGAACCAGAAAAATCAAATAGCTTGTACAAGTTATGCAAATACAAAGTTGTGTATAAAAAATTTCTATTGAGATGTCTAAAAGCAACTGACATCAAAGTAACCCTTAATAAAAACTCATTCATGCTTTTAACTTTTGTTTTTTTAAACTAAAATTACATTTTATTAAATTAATGTGCACACATGAATAAAGATCAAAATGTACAAAAGAACTTCTTTTATTTCCTTCCCAACCCTAAGTTTAGTTTTGCTCCTCAGAATGTATCAATTCAAAAAAAACTATTGTCATTGGTTCTAGTTTTTCCTTCTAGAAAATTAGACGTAAAGGGGAACAGAGAAATGCAACAATAGTTGGAAGGATGTGGGATACAAGGAAGTAATTTTTAAGTCATCATGCCAAGAAGTCAACAGACAATGCCCAGAAAACTGAAGAGATTTTATCAGACAGTGTTGGCCAAGCATAAACCAAGTACACCTGTGGTGCTATGGACAGAGAGGCCAGTGAGATGCCGGACCAAACCAATTTCCATTGAATCGATTCCGACTCCTGGTGACCCCATGAGTGTCAGAGTAGAACTGTGCTCCATAGTGTTTTCAATGGCTAATTTTTCAGAAGTAGATTGTCAGACTTTTTTTCTAAGATAACTCTGGGTGGACTTAAACCTCCAACTTTCGACTCCCAGTGAGATGAGGGAGATTTTATTAATATTCTCATTTTACAGATGAGGAAACTGAGGCACAGAGAATTCTGAAAGCAGTCTCTTTTCAGAGTCCATGATTTCAACTTCTGCATTAAGTTGCTCCTCATTCATAAAAGTGGGTGTTTGCAAATGATAGTTGTTATATTGTCAGGTGGAAAGCATTTCACCCAGCTTCTGTATTGATGATTCAAGCCAAGTGAAGAAGAGGAACCCTTCCATTAATTATCAGACCCTCTGTTCTTTTGGTATTTCCGACATAAAGCACTGGCCATGTGCCTTCTATAATCAATTTCCTTCAAACTTACAGTAAATGCAGCCACCTAAAATAAAAGCTTCATTTTTTGCATTAATAGGTATGATTAATGAAGAACCAATTACTGTTTCTATTTTGTTTTGTTCTGGGGTAAAAAAGATTCCTACCTGATGCCGCGACTCTTTTGCATGGTTCTTCTCTAAGAAGTCTGGAAAAGAGCATCTGTGAGAACTGCTACATGATGTGGCTGGGGCTGCCACCTCTGAAACTATACACTCAACATGCCCTGTCTGACAAGCTGATTCCTTCCCTCCTTTTAACCTAAAACTATCTTGAGTCCCTGGACCCTTCTCTTTTTTCCCTACCCATTACCTTCTTTCCAACTTTGTCTCCTTACCTGTGCATCCATCCTAGATCTGTTCATTTCACTTTTACCACCCTCTTGCCTGCGCCTCCAATTTCTTTAACTTTATCTCCAGCTCCAAATTCTGAAAAATTATGACTTAAATAAATCTAAATACGAATTCTCTGCTACTCCACCCAGAGTTCTGAAGACCCAGCTGTGTGAAATCACACAATTACATAGACTGGTGATGCTACAAGCCGTGGACATTACTCATCATTTTTCTTAGATGGTTCAGGGTAGCTCCCTTTCTCTTATCTACTCCATTAAGACAGAGGCTAGACTCCATCTCAGCACACATTACAGGGAGGAGTAAAGCTCTGTCTCTGAAAACACATCTGTTTTCTCACTGTCGCTATCACTTTCATCCCCATCTCAGTAGAGGAAGTATTTTTTTTCTCCTTTCCAAGGCATATATGCTTCATATTCCATCCATCCCTGCTTTCTCTAGGATCTTGATTCAACCCTTATCCAATTTTCCTGTATTGGCAACCTTTACGATTTATTAGCTCCTTCCTATACATGTAGTCAAAACGTAACCAAATAAAAGGCATAAACAAAAATAGAAAAATAAAAAGCCCTATGTATCCATTTCCTCTTATCTAGTACCTTCCATCACTACTCATCACAACCATCCTTCCCTAAGTAAGTATACTTGCTAAAACTTTTATTGCACTCCCTATGGGTCAGGCATTGTTTCAAGAACTTTACATGTATTAACTTACTTAATCCTCACAACAACCCTATGAGGTAGACACTTTTATTATCCTCATTTTACAGAAGAAAAACTGAGGCACAGCAAGTTTAAATAGATTGTCCAAGGTCACACAGGGGCTCTTCTTCAGATCCCATTATGTCTTTGAGCTGTTCATATATTTTATGTGAATCAGCAACAGCAGTTGTCTGCCTATTTACATCCTTTCCAGACTTTAAAATTGTAAGCAGACCACCTCTGTGAGGATTTTTTCTTTGAGATTTTTTTAATTTCCTTTTTATTTCAACATTTTCACTTTTCTGAGCTCTAACGTGCTATTTTCTCTTTCTATCACAATCTCAACTTGTACTCGTTCTCAGTGATCTAAAATATTGAAAAAATAAAATCAATTGAATTTTAATGTAAAAAAACAATTTTTCATATCATTCATCCAAGAATTATTTCTTAAATATTCAAAATTAATTTTTGAAAGACAATTAAGGACATGAAAGTTTTAAGCAGGATTATTTAGATAAATATGTATTTTTATCCTTAAAAAATTAATTTAATCTGCTTCACGCAAGTTATGGCTAAACCTCCTGAGAAATCTGTTGCCGTCGAGTCGATTCTAACTCATAGCAACCCTATAGGACAGAGTACAACTGCCATATAGGGTTTCCAAGGAGTAGCTGATGGATTTGAACTGCCAAACTTTTGGCTAGCAGCCATAGCTTGCCGTAGTTCTTAACCAAACCTACTGGTATGTAAATTTAAGAGAAATATTAATTATTTAATATTGCAAAATATTCTAAGCTATGCCACCTATTGTAAACACCTGCTATTTGTGAGTACCTTTGGAAACACAAACTGGATCATAAACAGTAACAATAAAATGGGTGCTCAGCACTACTGAGAAATGAGACTACATTTTGCAAGAATCTGTAAGAAATAGCTCATGCTGTTTGAGAAAGAGCATTTGCCAGGCTAATAAATCTATCTTTTCTCTTAGCTAAGCACTTTCCTTGCTTCAGTCTTCCCCTCACTCTGAAGCAGTGACCACCTCCAGTGTTATCAATGGCACAGCCCACAACCTTCACGGCATTTGGACATAGTGGCAAAGAGTTAAGTGCTTCGCTGCTAACCAAAAGCTTAGAGGTTCAAACCCACCCACGGGCTCCACAGGAGAAAAACCTGGCAATCTGTTTTCAAAAAGGTTGCAGCCCAGAAAACCCTATAGGGCAGTTCTACTCTGTCACATGGGTTCATTATGAGTTGGTACCTAATAACAAGGGCCTTTGGTTTCGTGGACGTTTGGCAAGAGGTGAAGAGAAGAGTTATTCTGTTTAGTTGCGGTGTCAGTCAGGAGAGCAGATGTTTAGGATTACAGGGGTGCCATTGTTGAGTGTTATATTCCAAGTGATGGAAGAACCCATGAGTTTTTTTAAGTTTGTTTGTATATGTATTTAAGATATTAAGGTCTTCTAAAGCAGGCGGCTTTGGGCAAGGGCCACTCTTGCCAAGATCCAAGGGAATCTTTCTCCGAGATGGAAAGTAAATTCAGTCATAGAAAAAGAAAAGAAAGCTATATTTCTTGCATGCCAAAATTCATGGCCTGAAAATATATCTAGTACACACTGCTGTAAATTGCATATACTTCGTAAGTCTTTATTAATACATCTTACTAAATTGGAAGCTTACTAAAATCTGGGATTAAGACTTGATTAATTATTATGGCCCTAGTGAAAAGCTTATCTTCTAGTACATACCGGGAAAAATTTACTGTAAAGCGTGCATTGTTTCTAAGAAGGTTAAACTGGGATCAAGTACATGTGTAAGAAGTGCATGCAGAGGGCAAATATACCTCAAAGTGATTTAAATGAGAGTATTTCAAAAGATAACTAGATACAAAAAGAAAATCCAAAGATTACTACTGATATAATATGTAAAATTTTCCCCTTCTTTTTTCATTCTTTTTCTTCTTTGGATGAACAATTCCCAACAGTGAATTTAGAAAACCAAAACCTCTTTAACAATCAGGTTTTCTGATAGCTACTACTTGCAACTAGTTGATATACAGGGAAAAATGTTGCTGTTAAACTAATTTTAAGTAAAAGCACATTATAGTAGAAATAAGGCCCTCTAGAGAATAATTTTATGAGACCATTATTGCACAGTAGCTTGGGCAGTTGGACTCACATGAAACAAATGGCTCTATAAAATAAGTCTCAAAGTGGCCTATTGCTTAATTAAATTCATATACAAAATGTCCCTCTGCCTTGACATGTGTACATACATATATTAAATATATTCTTAAATTCCATCAGAAAAATATAACCTCATAAAGATGCAAAGGTCTAGGCATCACTTCAAAGCCAAAGGACTTCCTGAAGCAATAGTTCACATGGAACTGTGACTTTCAAAATAATTGCTTTTTTTTTTTCTTAACAGGGTGACATCAGTAAGTTTGATGTATATAATAGTTTTAACCTTTCTGCTTATACAGATACTCCATAGTCTATGTGAAAGATTCACCATGAATGCAAGTGCCACTAATTCTTTTTTTTCTCCTCCTGTTTCATTAAAATGGAAGCATTTCTAAAGTAGCCCGGGTGCGCATAACAAAAACCACATTTGCAAGATCTATAGCCCAGTCCTTCAACTGAAATGTGTCTACTTAGAAGAAAGTTAATTTAATTAATGCAAACAAATTAAGACTTACATATTTTGCCTAGAATATAAAATTATTTTGTAACAGTGCATTACTCTACTCTACTGTTTCATGAACCCCCTATACGTAGATAACAGCCCTCCAGGAACAGAATGTGGTCCAGTCTGTTTGATAGCCTAAAACATCTTAAAGCCGTCTGTTATTAAATGTGTTCAGAGATGATGGCAGCAAGGGGGTAAAATAAAGACACATTATTCAAAGCATGTTACTAATTGATTATATGATTTCATGTCCACAAATAGTCTATCAGTTTCAGAATTTCACACTAAAAATCTGGAATGAATACTTTTAGCCTCTCTATTTTTAACCTATTCTTTTGAGAAACTCCTTAATAATGCTATTTCATCTAGCACCACAAAGAGAAATGAGAAAGAATATATAGAATTTAGAGAAATACAGGTGGTTGTCAAATACACAAGGTAAATGAGACCAGTTCCAAATGTGTAGGTAAGATATTCTAAATTTGGGGGAAGTTCTCAAGCCTTACAAACAGAAAAATGAAAAGGGCTTTATATTGGTTTGAATAATTTTTGTGCCCAGACACTGAAAATGTCCTGCTTAAGAACAACAGTAATCATAGAACCTATTATTTATTAGGTATGTACTGTGTACCAGGCACTATGTGAAGCAGTTTATACTCATTATCTCACGTAATCCTCATAACGTCTCTATGGATATAAATGGTAAGGATTCTTAGTTTAAGACAAAGAAACTGAGGTACTGAGAGATTAAGTAACTTGATTAAAGTCACACAGTGGCAGAGCTGAAATTCAACCCATTTTTCACAGACATCAAAGTCCGTCCTCTCAACACTACACCCTTGCTGCCAACTTTGACAGCAAGTCATGCACCTTGTCTGGCACCAATGAGAACCTTGGCAAACTGCAAGGAACTAATCCATCTCCAGAATTTTCAGCACAAGTCTTAGAACCTCTCAGAGATAACTCTAAATGTAGACCATTGACAAGAAAAATGACAGGGATACATTCTGAGCATTACCTCGCCAATGCAATGCCAACTTTAAACCTAAGTATATACTGCACAATCCAACACATGTCCAACCCTGCAGTTGTTTATGTTAACAAAAGAGCTTCACATTTGGAAACAGTAGGTGTCTGCCTAGTCATATATGTTCAAGAAAGTGATGAGCACACAACACTTGCTCTGAGTCCGTCTTCTGAAGTATGTGGTAACTAAGGAAAGGTCACAGAACATAAGTCCTTTGTAGAATCCAGTGAACAGGCCTGAGCAGATGGTGCAAGACTCAAAACAGCAGAAAGACTGAGTGAGCTCCCTGTCTGAATGACTAGCGTGTGTGAGCTGTCAGGGCCCTACTTATCACTTCCATCTCAATTGTCCCCTTGACTAATGCTATGGCTGACCCTGTGTTTGAAAGCAGATATTACTACTGTCTTGCAAAACAAATGCACCCTGTATTTCTTTTGGCTAGCACTAGGAGTGCTGGATGGTGTTTACCAGCCATGCCCAGCACTCATCAAATTACAGGCACTTTACAAGGGAAAGCAATGTGTACTTTGTCTGGATAAATAATCATAACGAGGCCAGAGAGTCTTTTCGTTGTGCCCACCACTAAAGTCACACAACACCAATTAGGGAGATAAGGCATGTTTTCCTGGTTGTTATGAGAAGCCCTGATAAGATGAACAAAACTTAATGTAAATTTCTCAAAAAAAAAAAAAAAAAAAAGAGTTTGACAGTCCTCCTAACAATCTCTTCCACAGAGTTGGGAGCAGGATCTGTGCCTGTCTCTTTGCAACTGGAAAACGTTATTCAAAAAATTACAGGGCAAAGAATATCTAAGACGATACATAGATTCTTGCTCTCCTGTGTTATCACTGTTATGGTCTCAGTACTATGTTGTCACTTTTAGCAGGAAAAGTAAACATTAAACATATTTTTATGAATTGAACTGTGTCCCCCAAAAAGAAATGCTAAAGTTTTAACTCCTGGTACCTGTGAGCATGATCTTGTTTGGAAATAGGATCTTTGATGATATTATCAGTTAAGTTAACATAAGGTCATACTAAGTAGGGTGGATCCTAATCCAATCTGAGTGGTGTCCTTATAAAAGAGAAGCGACAGAGACAGAGAGAGGGGGTGAGCCACGTGAACACGCACCTGCATGCAAAGGAATGGGTGGGGCTACCAGAAGCTGAGAAAGACAAGAAAGAAACTTCCTTTAGAATCTAGGATGGCCCTGCTGAAGGACCTTGACATCTTATAGAGAAGACAGAATATACACACATGAAATAAGACAGGGTATAATTAAAGGCCAAAATATTCTTCACACATAATAAAAACTAGACAAGCACAAGAAAGAAATAATGTTGGCCCAAAATGTTCATGGAGCATGTAGAGTGAGAAAATTTAACATCAATTTTGAAGCTTATGTGGAAGTAGGATGAAATAAAAAATGTAGAGAGGATCTTCTAATTAGAGATCACAATAAAAGCATGGCTGTCATGGAAAATGTGAAGAGACAAGATTATTTTTAATAGAGCAGGGACTTTATTATGACAAGACTCTTCAAAATATCAGAAAGGAGGAAGAGAAATACAAGGAAGATATCAAGGTATTGAAGTTTCGAAAAAATTGTCTACAAATATCTAAGAGAAATATGTTAGTTTCCTAGGTCTGCAGTAACAAAATACCACAAACTTCGGTGGCTTATAAGAACAGAAATGTATTGTCTCACAGTTCTGAAGGCTAGTAGTCTGAATTCAGAACGTCAACAGGGCCCTGGTCTCTCCAAAGGCTCTAGGGAAAGTTGTCTCTCTTGGTTTCTAGTAGTCCCGGTGTTCCTTGGCTTGCAGATGGAGCACAACTTCAAAGTCACATGGCTGTTTCCCTTCTGTCAGTTTCTGTGTATGTGTTCTACTCTTTTATAAGGACAACATTCAGATTGGATTAGGACCCACCCTACTCCAGTATGATCTCACGTTAACTGATAACATCTTCAAAGACCTGATTTCCAAAGCAGTTTACTTTCAAAGGTAGTAGGGGTTAGAATTTCCATATATCTTTTCCACAGACACAATTCAATCCACGCTGTTGTAGTTAGATGCTGTCAAATAGGTTCCAACTCTTAGCGATCCTATGTACAGTGGAACACAACACTGCCCAATCCTGTGCTGTCCTCCCAATTATTGCTTGTTTGAGCCCATTGTTGCAGTCACTGAGTCAATCCATCTCATTGAGGGTCTTCCTCTTTTTCACTGACCCTCTACCTTACCATGCGTGATGTCTTCCTCCAGGGACTAGTCCCTCCTGATAACATGACCAAAGTATGAGAGACAAAGTCTCACCTTCCTTCCTCTAAGATGCATTCTGGCTGTATTTCTTCCAAGACAGACTTGTTCATTCTTCTGCAAGTCCATGGTATATTCAATATTCTTTGCCGACACCATAATTCAAACACATCAATTCTTTGGTCTTCCTCATTTATAGTCCAGCTTTCACATGCATATAAGGTGATTAAAAATACCATGGCTTGAGATTGTATTGTAAACTGAAAACATATTATATTGCAAAATTATAACTTTATTACATACATGCCCCCACAAGTCTGTCAGTTTGTTGTACTGTGGGGACTTTCATGTTGCTATGATGCTGGACGCTATGCCACCAGTATTTAAACACCAGCAGGGTCACCCATGGCAGACAGTTTTCAGCTAAGCTTCCAGATGAAGACAGACTAGGAAGAAGGATACTGTGGTCTATTTCTGAAAAGAATTAGCCAGTGGAAACCTTATGAATACCAGTGGAACATAGTCTGATATAGTGCCGGTAGATGAGCCGGCCAAGTTGGAACAAACCAAAAAACCAAATCTGTTGCCATCAAGTCAATTCTGACTCATAGTGACCCTATAGGACAGAGTAAAACTGCCTCACAGGGTTCCCAAGGAGCACCTGGTGGATTTGAACTGCCGATCTTTTGGTTAGCAGCCATAGCTGTTAACCACTACGCCACCAGATTTTCCCCCAGGTTGAAAGGCATTCAAAATACAAATGGGGAAGAGCCGCCTCCTCAAAGCAGAGTCAACCTTTATGACACAGATGGAGTCAAGCTAATGCAGCATGACTGAAAAGGCTGGAAACATCCATTAATAATTGGAATCTGGAATGTACAAACTATGAATCCAGGAAAATTGGAAATCGTCAAAAATGAAATGGAATGAATAAACATCAATATTCTAGGCAGTAGTGAGTTGAAATGGACTGGTATTGGCCACTTTGAATTGGACAATCATAAGGTCTACTATGCCGGGAATGAAAAATTGAAGAGGAATGGCATTGCATTCATTGTCAAAAAGAACATTTCAAGATATACCCTGAAGTACAATGTTGTCAGTGATAGGACAATATCTATACACCTACAAGGAAGACCAGTTAATATGACTATTATTCAAATTTATGCACCAACAACTAAGGTCAAAGATGAAGAAACTCAAGGTTTTTACCAACTTCTGCAGTTTGAAATTGATCCAACATGCAATCAGGATGCACTAATTACTGGTGATTGGAATGCCAAAGTTGGAAACAAAGAAGAAGGATCAGTAGTTGGAAAATATGGCCTTAGTGATAGAAACAATGTCAGAGATCGCATGATAGAATTTTGCAAGACCAATGACTTCTCCATTGCAAATACCTTTTTTCAACAACGTAAATGGCGACTATACACATGGACCTCGCCAGATGGAATACACAGGAATCAAATTGACTACTTCTGTGGAATGAAACAATAGAGAAGCTCAATATCATCACTCAGAACAAGGCCAGGCGCTAACTGCCAAACAGACCATAAATTGCTCATATGCAAGTTCAAGTGGAAACTGAAGAAAATTAGAACAAGTCCACGACAGTCAAAGTATGACCTTGAGTATATCCCACCTGAATTTAGAGACCATATCAAGAATAGATTTGATGCTTTGAACACTAATGACTGAAGATCAGACAAGTTATGGAATGACATCAAGGACATCATACATGAAGACAGCAAAAGGTCATTACAAAAACAGGGAAGAAAGACAAGACCAAAATGGATGTCAGAAGAGACTCTGAAACTTGATTCTGAAGGTCAAGTAGCCGAAGCAAAAGGAGAAATGATAAAGTAAAGGAGCTGAACAAAAGATTTCAAAGAGTAGCTTGAAAAGACAAAATAAAGTATTATAATGACATGTGCAAAGAGCTGGAGATAGAAAACGAAAAGGAAAGAACATGCTCGGCATTCCTCAAGCTGAAAGAACTGAAGAAAAAATTCAAGCCTCGAGTAGCAATAGTGAAGGATTCTACAGGGAAAATATTAAACGACACAGGAAGCATCAAAAGAAGATGGAAGCGATATAGAGTCATTAGACCAAAAAGAATTGGTTGACATTCAACCATTTCAGGAGGTAGCATATGATCAGAACCGACGGTACTGAAGGAAGAAGTTAGAGCTGCACTGAAGGCATTGGCAAAAAGCAAGCCCCCAGGAATTGATGGAATATCAATTGAGATGTTTCAACAAATGGATGCAGGGCTGGAAGTGCTCACTCATCTATGCCAAGAAATTTGGAAGACAGCTACCTGGCCAACTGACTGGAAGAGATCATATTTTTGCCAATTCCAAAGAAAGGTGATCCAACTGAATGAGGGAATTATTGAACAATACCATTAATATCACACAAAAGTAAAATTTTGCCAAAGATCATTCAAAAGTGGTTGCAGCAGTATATCAACAGAGATTCAAGCTGGATTCAGAAGAGGATGGATGATAAGGGATATCATTTCTGATGTCAGATGGATCCTGGCTGAAAGCAGAGAATACCAGAAAGGTGTTTACCTGTGTTTTTTTGACTATGCAAGGCATTCGACTGTGTGGATCCTAACAAATTATGGATAACATGGCAAAGAACGGGAATTCCAGAACACTTAATTGTGCAGAGGAGGAACTGTACATAGATCAACAGGCAGTTGTTCGAACAGAACAAGGGGATACTGCCTGGTTTAAAGTCAGGAAAGGTGTGCGTCAGAGTTGTACCCTTTCACTATGCTTATTCAATCTGTATGCTGAGCAAATAAGCAGAGAAACTGGATTCTCTGAAGAAGAATGAGCCATCAGGATTGGTGGAAGACTTATTAACAATCTGTGATATGCAGATGACACAACCTTGCTTGCTGAAAGTGAAGAGGACGTGAAGCACTTACTGAGGAAGATCAAAGACCACAGCTTTCAGTCTGGATTACACCACAACATAAAGAAAACAAAAATCCTCACAACTGGACCAAGAAGCAGCATCATGATAAATGGAGAAAAGATTGAAATCGTCAAGGATTTCATTCTACTTGGATCCACAATGAACACCCATGGAAGCAGCAGTTAAGAAATCAAAAGATGCATTGCATTGGGCAAAGCTTCTGCAAAACACCTCTTTAAAGTGCTAAAAAGCAAAGATGTCACCTTGAAGACTAAGGCGGGCCTGACCCAAGCCATGGTGTTTTCCATCGTCTCATATGCATGCGAAAGCTGAACAATGAATAAGGAAGACCAAAGAAGAATTGATGGCTTTGAATTGTAGTGCTGGCGAAGAATATTGAATATACCATGGACTGCTAAAAGAAAAAAATCTATCCTGGAAGAAGTACAACTAGAATGTTCCTTGGAAGCAGGGATGGTGAGACTATGTCTCACATACTTTGACATGTTATCAGGAGGGTTCAGTCCCTGGAGAAGGACATCATGCTTGGTAAAGTAGAGGGTCAGTGAAAAAGAGGAAGACCCTTAATGGGATGGATTGACACAGTGGCTGCAACAATGGGCTCAAGCATAACAATGATTGTGAGGATGGTGCAGGATCGGGAAATGTTTCGTTCCGTTGTACACAGGTTCCCTATGAATCAGAACCAACTCTATGGCACCTAACAACAACAACATACTAATGTTGGAAAATATGGATAGCTCTTGTTTTTGTTTATCTTTTTAAAATTTTACCCGAAACACTATTCTAGCAATGTGAATTCTAACCCATGTTCCGAACAGGAGCAATATATGCCTCTCCAGGAGGATCCAATATTAGGATCATAGATATTAAAAGAACTTACCTTTACTATTGAGGCAGAATTAGAAATACCACTGTAGAAAAGTCTGGGAGACAGAAGGGAATTAATGTAATTAAGGAGATGGGTTTATATTAAGCCTATGAAACTTATGAATTATCCTTCTGCTTCCTAGGGTGACTCTTCCAGTCAACTGATATTTTATCCTTATTTTCTTTTCTTCTTTATGGAGAAAAATATAACTGGAGCTCCAGGTTCCGACTTGCTACCAACACAATTATTAGCAGATTCCATCAATTATGCACCATATATCTCTTCCTCTTGACTAGACATTTCCCAGGAGCATTTTAAGTTATTTAGCCTCTAATTTTATTTATAAAACAAAACAAAGTTAAACCTTTTAAGTCTCCCTCTACCTACTGTCTTGTAGGTCTCCTTCCCTCCTCTGGTAAGTGTCTTAAAAAAGTAATCCTCATTTCCCATTTAGTCCTCAATTTGCTTCACTTTGTCTTCGCTTCATAACTTCCAAAGAAACTGCTCTTGGCAAGCCCTGGATGATCCCAGCTTTTCCTGTGGGTCCCCCCTTCATTTCATTCTGGCCTCTACTCAACCATTATCTCCTCACACAGGCTCTCCTTGTACCCATTCTCTGTTCCCTTGCCTTGCTTATTTTCCTAAAAGAACCTACCCCTCCCAAAAATTATCTGATGGGTGTATACTTGAATATTTGGTTGCCTCTGACTCCCACTAGAATGTTATCTTCCCGAGAGCAGTTGTTCCTCTCTGTATCCCAGTGCTAATCAAAAGGTCAGCAGTTAGAATCCACGAGTCGCACCTTGGAAACACTATGGGGCAGTTTTACTCTGTCCTATAGATTTGCTATGAGTCAGAATTGACTTGACGGCAAGGGGTTTTTTGGTGTACATCCCAGTGTGGAGAGCCATGCCCAACCCCAGCAGGCAGACATGACACATATTTTTTAAATTATCTTTGCTAAATGCAATGAAAACTTTTCGGTTTTGACACGCTTTTCTACAAATTAATAATCGCCTCCTTTTGTAAATGTGCCTGTCCCACAGTTTTAATGACATTATTCTTTAATGTTTTTCTTCCTTCATCTTTGTTCCAACCTTCCCATCCTAATTCAAAGTGTTCTCTTTCTTAACAGCCCTTAGTACGATTCAGTCATCAGTCCTCTCTGTTATTCACTCTCTTGATCCTCTTTCCATGTAGTTTTATTTGCTTCCATGGCTTCAATTCAATGCGATCCATGACAATTCTTAAATCTTTGTCTCCACATCTGACCTCACTCAAGTTCCAAACAAATGTCTCAGGTGGCCTACTGATTTGTTGTTGTTGTTAGGTGCTGTCGTGTCGGTTCCAACTCATAGCAACCCTATGTACAACAGAACAAAACACTGCCTGGTCCCGCACCATCCTCACAATCGTTGCTGTGTTTAAGCCAATTGTTGCAGCCCCATAAAAATCCAGTTGCTGCAGAGTCTATTCTGACTCATGAAGACCCCATGTGTGTCAGAGTAGAAGCAAATTCCATGGAGTTTTTAATGGCTGACTTTTTGAAAGTAGATTGCCAGGCCTATCTCTTGAGGTGCCTTTTGGTGAACTTGAACTGCCAGGCTTAGGTTAGCAGCCAAGTGTTTAACTGCTCACATAACCCAGGGGTCAATGCACCTTCTCTTCTCTCCCCCAAGATATGGCCTTACACCTCAAATACGTATTTACTAATCAGTGGCACCTCCCACTTCCTTCAACCTGCTTGGCCTTCAGGCATTATGTGCTTTCAGTTCTACCTCCTTGATAGCTCTCAACTGTGGTAATTTTTCTCTTTCCCTGCTGAAATAGCCATATCCCAGGCCCACATTATTTCCACTTAGATTCAGGCCACAGACTTCTCATTGGTTTCTCTGTCTCTAGTGACACCTGAACCCCTGATCTACCTGCCATTTTGGTTACTAGAGTGAATTTAAATTCAATATAGAATAATATAAAAGGCCTGCTTCTGGTGTCTTCTTTATGCTTCACCTAAATTGCTGCTAACCAATGCCCGGCAGTTTCTCTTATCTCTGCCTTTACATATGCTGCTTCTGCTCACTGGAATGTTTTCCCCCTTCATCCTCCCTTGCCTGGCTGACTTTTGCTTGTCTTTCAAATCCCAGTAGTAATGTTAAACCAAAAAACCAAACCCATTGCCATCAAGTGAATTCCAACTCAGCTACCCTACAGGACAGAGTAGAACTGCCCCATAGGATTTCCAAGAAGCAGCTGGTGGGTTCAAACTGCCAAACTTCTGGTTAGCAGCTGAGTTCTTAACCACATCAAACGTGGTGAAACCCATGTGAAATTGTGCACTATACATTAGTAAACAAACAAAAAAAAAACCATTTCCATCGAGTTGATTCTGACTCATAGTGACCCTATAGGACAGAGTAGAACTGCCCCATACGGTTTCCAAGCAGCAGCTAGTGGATTTGAATTGCCGACCTTTTAGTTAGCAGCCGATCTCTTAATCCCTGGGCCGCCACAATTAAGCCCATGTGTACCTTGCTTACCGGTTAATCCGCCCCTGCTGCCATGGCTGGCAGTTTCTCAACCCAGTAACAGTTTCTTGAGTTTGGGTGGCTTTGTAATGATCTGGGGACTGAGGGTCCTTCCTTTTATTGCCCTGCCATCCCCTTGACCTCAGGATCCTCTGGGTACAGTGAGCAGATAAAGAAAAAGAAAAACAAAACAACACTAGAAATAGCACTCTACATCTTCCAAATCCCAAGAAAGAATTAAGAACATCACTTCTGTTCACATTCCATTGGCAAAATTTAGTTCCATGGACATACATGAATGCAAGGAGTGCTGGGAAATGTAGCTCTGACTGGCCAGCTGCCTCCCAGTGATTCCTACACACTATGGAAGGGGGAATACACTTTTTGGATGAACAGCTCATACTATCCCTGCTACACGTCCCTACTCGATTTTGAGTTTCACAGAAGAAGATACTGTGTATGTCCACTAGCTAGCAAACTATCAATGCCACGTATTAGTTGCTCAAAAATGGAGGGACGGTTAAATCAATAAGTGTTTTGCATGGCCCTATCATCTGAAAACAAAGAATCACTAAAATTGCTTCATTCTATTCCTGAATGTTCACTAAAGCAAATTATAACTAATAATGAAATTAAAACATATAAGTTATGCATATAAGGCATCATTTGAAGGATAATACTGGATATCTCTCTACTTCCAAAAACCAAAGATTAATATAAGAAACACTATAGATGGTAAGTATCAAATAAACTAATAGCAATATTTTGAACAATACAAATCACTATAATAAAATAAATCAGAGGGAAAAGTGCTGAACACATTTACCAAAGGAATCTTCTTGATATTTTAAAAAGAGAATTCAGAAAGGCCGTAAGTTTGATCAGAATAACCAACTAAAAGTAGATTGTTATTTACAATTTTGCGGTATTTTCTGAAGCAGTAAAATCTTTCTTAACAATCTTTCTATTTGTCATTTAAAGATATTTCTAAAATAAAATTGTCCAAAATAAAGCATGAAATAAATATCAGCACATCATCTAGTGAAAAATAAACAACTTCCCAATTAGTTTTAGAGCTATGCAGGAATGAATTATCCTCTGCTTTCAGGTTTTCATGAATAATTCAAATTCTGCTGTCAGTAGACCTAATGAGTAATTATCCAAACTATTTCTAAATTATCTGGTCTGAAGCTACCTGTGTTGCAACTAGATTTATTTCTGATATAATTATTAACCCCATCTGTGTTTGTCTTGTAACTCTTTCTTTTGCTGGGAATGGAACAAGATCTCCAGATAGCAAAGAGGCCTGCAGATTCAGTTTATTAATGTACCATTACCAATTAGCCCCTCTAGTGCTACAAAACTGACAGCATATACCGCGCAAGCAGATATTTTTTAAATGTTTGCCTTACGTTCTACAGACTTAGCTGTAACAGGAGGAAGAGAAAGCATGGCCTCAAAGGGAAAGAATAGAGTATAGAAGGTAGGAGACTAGCGAGACAAAAAGGCTTACTCAGGGATGGATTGAAGCATATTCCACTGACCATAGAGGCTGCACACACTGGAACTCCATCAGCAATGTGGAGTCTAACAGATAGAACTTAAGCTATCTTTGGTGTAAATTCTCCCATATGAACCATGAAAGTAATCAGACACATTTAGAAGCAAACAAGATACACAAAGAAAATTCATTAAGCTCAGATTTAATGCTAGATCATAGCTCTAAACTTTATGTTTTCTTCATATTTTAAACTGCAATATGTCTTGTAGGGTGTATTCATAAACAACACAAATTACAAATACTCATTACCCTCCAGAAAAAAACAAAGTTTACAAAAAAGATCATGACATCCTACCATCAACAAAACTTGAAACCTAAAAAATACCAGCTAGTCACAGGATAAAACAAAACATTAAATAAAATTATAATTCTGATGCAAAACATCTCCCTGATGGTTCCAAACGCATCATAAATTCTGGGATGAAAAAATTAATTCATCCTTGATTTCATTCTTATTTTTCCTAGAAGGGAGACTAGGTGAAATTGTTTTACCTTTCTCTCTTTCTTAAATACTATTATTATTACTTTTTTTTTTCACTAAAAGCTTTTAGGGATTATAACATACTGTACGCTATTCTTTCAAAATTGTCAGAGCATTTAGTTTTAACTCGCAGGAGTACATCATAAAATTTTATTTCACAACTCCCATTTTCCCCCTATAATAGCTTTGTCTATTATTGTCATTAATAACTTCCTCCATTTCCATGTGCATTCAAAAATAAAATAAAAACCTCTGTTTCCTTTTTTATTCTTTCTTTATCTAGATTTTACTGACTACTGAGAAGAATAAAGACGTGATAGGCTTGTGGTCATTTCTTGAGCCTTTGCCTGCTCAACATTTTCACTTTACAGTATTTTTCTGCCTGTTTTTTTCTTTCTCTTGGATGTATTTATAGAAAGTTTTCTTATTTCCTTTGAGTCCCCTAGCTGCGTTATTTCATTTTGCTTTCTAGCCTGTCTTATTGTGTGCCTGCATTCCGTTATGGCTAGCTTATATATATTCCTTTCAATCTCCCCTGTTTTCCATTTCCTATACAATTCCATTTTGTATTTCAGCACTTAAGAAACTCACCCTCACCCAGTGATATTTTTTAATCTTCCCTGTATTTTTAACCTGTATAGGAATAGTTATTGAGCTTTTCATGCTGAGCTCATCTTAAACTCATTTCCTCCCCTTTTTCCCTGGCCCTTGCAGAATACCACTAAGTTCATTTGAACCAGTTATTTTGCTCAACCTCTAATAAACTCTTCGACTTTAGCCGCTATCCATTGCATCAGGGACCTTGAAATGATATCTAACAATTATAAGGGACTTATGGGTCTGGAAACCAAATGAGATGTTCTGTGCACATGTATGTGTTGTCAAACAAATAAGGGTGGGGGCAATACTTTAGCATTGCATACTAAGTCTGGCTGAGTCATTGAGCTGGGACCTACCTCCCTGAGCTAAGATACCAAAAGTCCAGATGGCTTCCTTATAGATGACAACTATGGTTGATAAGCTGATTGACCTAATGAACAAAATGGTGGCAGTTGGCCACACCAAGGCCAATCCCAGTTTCATGTACCTGGGAACTACTCTGTATACAATTTCTCTTGGGACTCAAATGCACTTAGTTAATTTGTTAAAGTAACATTGGCAACAGAGTGTAGTTCTGTACCTTTAAATTGTATATGACATGTAAACATAGCCACAGACCCTTAGATCATGATGTAATAAGAATAGCTTAGTTTAAAAATCAAAGGTTCAAGTGAAAGACCTTGTAGTTAAATCCATAGATGAACATCCTTTTCAGAGGAAATTCTACCAAACTCTGGCTAGCTTTGAAAATCTGAAAAATGACCTGGAACCCTGGGAAGCTTTTGTTAACAAAACTTCCTTTTGGACCTCAGGCCTGTTCCAGCCTAGAGATTTAATGATGTCTTCTCAGTAAGTCATTGTGCATTCTTAAATGAAAGAGCTAAATCCAAGGAAATTAAAGTAAAAGCTTTCCTCCAAAAAAAAAAGAAATTTAGAGAATGTGTATAAAAGACATTGTAGCTATAGATTGCCTGCCAACCATCGGGTGTCACGCTTATGAGCAACGGCAAAAATTATTCAAGTTACCTCATTTCAACTGACATCAGTTGAAAAAGAAACAGGAATTTAATATTACTTTTTCAGTATGGCTATTTAGACACCTTATATCTATTTGAACTAACTGGCATTTTAGTATCTGTTTTTCAGTTAACAATATCAGTACCTCTAAGTCTGCACATTTTAAAAACAGGTTAGGACTCATTAGTAACTGATGATTTCACCCAATTATTCTGAATGGTTGTTTTCAACAAGAGAAAATTATTGCACTCTAGACATTGTGGAATCTATGATATAAAGATTAAATGAAGTTGGAGCCCACTCTCAAGATATTTTCAAATTAACCATGTCCTGGAAATATATATATATATATATATATATATATATATATATATATACACACACACACATATATATACACACACATACATATACATATACTTATTATATATATACATACATATACATATTATATATATCTGCTTTTCACAAGCCTTCACACCTTTGCAAATAGTTATAGAATATATGCAGCAAATAATATACAGACTCTATATTTTTGCATTCAGATGGCCACAAGCAAGTGATCTAGCATAAAATCAAATAGTCTCTCATAGAAGATAGTAATAGAAGAATTAACTTTCAGAATCTGGTAACAAGGCTGCCTGCTAAAGGACTCCCCTACTTCCTACCCAAGTACAAAGCAGGCATTTTCCATACACATCTGTAAACAAATGACGTATATACTTGATCATGAATAAAAGAAAAAGGACAACTTTTTGTACTATAGAGAAAGGGTGAAAGTAAAATACCATCAACACTAAGTGGATTTTTTTTTTTCTTTTTATGGATTTTACATTTTAAACACATATGTCATGACATTTTAATGTAGCAGTTCTGAAATGGAGAAAAAGCACATTGATTTTGTGCCCCAGAGAAAAATAAACAATAGCACTTTTAAAAAGACTCTGGGCTGAGACTCCCTTGAACCATTCAAAGGACATTTATCCCCAGACTGAATGATGCTGGTAATGATTGCACTTTCTTACTACTCTAAATATTCTGGTTAGAGTCTGTCCGCGAGGTCACCAATGTGCCCAAGTCGTAATATGAAGTGTTGATAGAAAATTACCACGAATCCAGACTGATATAAAGACTATCATCAAATTCAGAATAAACTACATCAACATAGGATCAATCAAGAAACATTCACTGGTGTCTTTCATGTATTAACTATAAAATTAGCAATTTTTTGGGAAAATTTTACTGAGAGGCATAAAAAGATAAGAATGCATAGCCAAGTCGCATATGTTTTAAATATTTTCCTACCTGAAGTGATTTTCTCTTCTGTTTCTAGTTTTGTTACAGACAGGTTCTTTGTGATGTTTTTAATAATGTGGAAGAAAATACTTGTGTAGGAACGAAATTAAATGTTAAAAAGTTTTTTTTTTTTAATGTGTATTCTACTTTTGGTGCAGGAAAAATCCAGTAATGGTAATAGGAGTTATATTTGGCTACATAGGGATTATTTAACTTCTCCAGGCTTTAAATACTGTCATCTAAAGATTCATCTTATTGACACATATGTTATCTGAAGTCTATTAAGCACTAACTCCACCAAAATGTATTCATTGAAATGTCATTAAAATATCCTGTTTATGATGTATGACACAAGACTGCTTTAAAGATGAAAAGATATTATACTGATACCCTTCTGATAACTCTTGCTTTAAACTCTCTTCGAACTGGCCTCCACTAAAGAATACCAGAATTGCACAATGAAGTGAAATGTAAGCCTACAACATATGTAAACAACTGGGTTTACTCAGAAAAATTATCAATTCAACTGTTGCTTTGGTGATGGGAAACTCCCATCTACCATAAAAAATTGCAAATGAATGAAATCTTCTTTACCCATTTCTACATTTTTCTGTCAGATCATAACAGAAATCCCAAGTGTGATGAGCCTTAGAGAAGAAACCCAAGGTAACATAACTTCCTCACTTCCTGGGAAACACTGAGAAGCCTACATGGCCAGTTCCCACCTAACATAGGAAGAGAAGAGTCAAATAAAGGGAAGAGAAATCTTCTCGAACATATGGAGAAAGTGTTTTTCCTCCTCCACATCCACGCTTTTGAATCATTTTTTTCAACTTAGAGGTCCAATAGTTCTGTGCACAATGTTTTGAAAGATGGAAGTAAGTTTGATGAGCCTGCCAACAATTACCAATACCAATAAAATTACTAATGCCACCTTCTCTGGACGCTAATTGTTCTTACTGAGTGTGTGCTCTATATGGACAGTTATTTCTGACTGAGTACTGTGCCATCATCCAGTGCCACATAAGCTTCCAAAAACACTGTCAATAAAACTGTTCAAAGGAACTCACGAGGTAATTTGGAATTAATTTCTTTTTATAAGATACTTCATAGTTTAAGCTCTCAGACAATGACAACTTAATTAAACTGGCATTACATCTATCCAAAATTATTTTTAATCTATAGCCTTTTTGCAAACAAACTAGTTGGCTCAAATTTCTTAGTCTCACATCTCTACTGTGACTCATTTTGTATTTCATATTCAAGAATCTGAACATCTCAGAAATATCAGTACAAAGCCTAGAAAAATTCATTTTCTGTATAGTCTCCAAAAGAATACATAATTTAATCTTGCTTTTCAAATTGGAAGCAAACAAAACTGCCATTTTTCAGTAAAATATTTGTTTACCTTAATAAAATAGCTTGGTACTGATTTTTTTCTTCCATGGCTTAAACAGTCAAAAAAGTAATAACAAGCCCACAATTAGTTATATTTGTTAACACTTTGCCATTAGTACATGTTCTGTTGAAACTGAACTTGTGATATTTTCATGATAAAAAATGAAGTAGGATTTATGGTAAATATTGTAGGTTACTTACTTGTATGAGTCCCTAATACCCTCTGTAAATTCACTAAAATGACAGTAAAAGAGAAAAAAGGAATAACTGAAGGAGGACTGCAGAGCAGAAGCAAAGATACAATAGCCAAAAGATTCTAACAAATTTTTGGAAGATGAGAAGATGAGTGAGAGCTAACTAACTTATCAAAACAGGGGAGACCTAAAACCTAAAAAGATAAAGCTGAAGTTCCTGCAGGAGGGAACACCAACAAGAAGCAGCCATTTTATGCAGCAGAATTCCAGAAGACTCAGGAATCGGGAACAACAGATATTTAAAAATGTGGGTATCGTGTTAAGACTAAAAACAGACAGAGTATTTGAAAGTCAGTTTAAAACAGTAGTCAGACTTACTGATTTCCCTCCCAAACCTAACTATCCACAAGACTACTCTCCTGCCACTTTGGTATAACATTTGGCGGAAGAACTGACAATTGGGCCAAAACTTAATTTGAAATAGAGAACTACTTGTACATACGATGTTAAGATTTCTCCTACACAGTCAAGGCCTCTGGCTGCCAAGATTATACTGCCCAGGCATGCAACTGGAGGTTGTTCTCTGGAGAAATCAACCAATCCAAAGAAAATGTATACAGATAGTGACACAAAGATATCTCCCATGAAACAACCCAGTCTAGCTGATCACCCTACACTGAAACTCAACACTCAACAAGTTCTGCAGTAAAAACATTAAAACAAATTCTGCAGTAAAAACACTAAAAAGTATTTTAATCTTAAATATAAACTCATAGTCAAGGATACCCAAACATTTGAAGAAAACCTTCAACATAAATATCAGAAACTTAAAAAAAAAAGGTAAAACAATCTGAACAATAAAATGAGCTCAAAGAAATAGGTAAAATGCAAGAAACTGGTCAAATTCAAAATATGTGTGTGTAATCAAAATCTTCAAAGAGATTGAGAAATTTACTGCTTCTGTTAAAAAATAATATCATGCTATCAAAAAGGACATTCAGAGAAAAAAATAGAAAACTTTTTAAATTGAAATATGATAGTTAAAATTAAAACCAGTTAAAATTTTTAAGATAAAGTTTAGAAACTTCCCAAAGACAAAATTAAAGAAAGACAATTAGAAAGTTAATCCAGGAAGTTCAACTGCCAACCAAAAATCACCAGAAAAAAAATGTACAAAGAAAATGTAGAGGAGAAATATATTTAAAATAAAATAAAATTTCTCTAAACTAAAAGACATGCATTATTATATTGAAGAACTACCATAACTAATGAAAAAAGACTCCAAGGCACATCTCCATGAGATTTCAGAGGTCTCAAAGCTAACATACTATGCTAAAAACTTCCAGAGACGGTCATTACCAAGTTACAAGAAAAGGGGTTGATTTTCTTAGAAGCTTTTCATCCTAAAATTTCCTCTAAACTACTAGTCAAGTGACAGGGTAGAATAAGACATTGTCAGAATGCAAATGCTCAAAAAATTTACCTCTCCTGTACTTTTTCTGCAAAAGCTACTCCAAAATTGGAGAGGGGAAAAAAGAATAAAAAAGAAGACATGAAACCCAAGAAATACTAGTTCTATCTTAAAAGAATAATAAAGGGAATTCCAAGGATGATGGTAACATAGAAAAATCATGATGACTACTGTAAGACAAGTCAAGAGAGCAAGTGGTCTCCGTTGGACCAAGAACATGAAGGGCATCAGGAAAATGTCTTCAAATGACAAAAAAAAAAAAAAAAAAAGCAACTGATTGATTACCTGATATGTTTGGCTTCAGTGAAAGTTCTTCTTTTCAAGTAAACTTATTATTTAGAAATAATTTTGGATTTACAGAAAAGTTGTAAAGTTAATACATAGAGGTTCCGTATACCACTCAGTTTCCCCCATGTTTAATATCTTGTATTACCTTGGTACATTTGTCAAAACTAAGAAACTGACATGTTTACTTTAGTATTAACTAAACTCTAAACTTTATTTTGATTTTACCAGTTTTCATTAATTTCCTTTTTCTCTTCCAGAATCCAATTCAGGGTACCACATTGTATTTAGTTTTTGTATCTCTCCAGCCTTCTCTGGACTTTGACAGTTTCTTACTCTTTTCTTGTTTTTCGTGAGGATTACTGGCCAGATACCTGGGATTTTCTGATCTTTTTCTCATGAGTAGACTGAAGTTATGGAAACTCTGGTGGCGTAGTGGTTAAGTGCTACGGCTGCTAACCAAAGGGTCAGCAGTTGGAATTCACCAGGCGCTCCTTGGAAACTCTACAGGGCAGTTCCACTCTGTTCTATAGAGTCGCTTTGAGTCGGAATCAACTCAACGGCAACGGGTTTGGTTTTTTTTAATGGGTTTAAAAAAATACCAGAGAAGTGATAGTCCCTTCTCATCGTATAATAACAGAGGGTCCATCATATCCACATGGCATCACTGATGATGTTAACTTTCATCACTTGGTTAAGGAGGGTTGGCCAGCTCTCTTCATTGTAAAGTTATTATTTTTCTTTTTCCTCCTCTTCCTTGGAAATGAGTCACAAAGTTCAGCCCATCCTGAAGTTGTGGAAGATGAATCAGAATGAAACTTCACCTCCTGGAGTGGGGAGTAATTACATATATTATTTGAAATTTTTCTGTAACAAAGACTTGTCTTCTCAATTTATGCAATCATTTATTTACATCGTTATGGACTCGTGTACATTTATTTTATACATGGGGTCATAATCTAACACTACTTTATCTGTTATGTTCTTCAGATTGTTTCAGCTTTTACCATTGGGAGATTTTTCAGGTTGGCCCCTGAATACCTTTCACAAGACCCCATCCTTTTGGTTTTAGAGTACTTCATTTCTTCCTGGTATTATAAGATATTCCAGGTTTATTTTGTATTCACTTTGCCCCAACCTTAGAACTACCCATTCTTCCAAGGAACACTGATTCCTTTTATTAGAAAACAGTATTCAGAAATCAAGATCTGGGAGTTGGGTGTGCTCATTGTTCATAGGGATTCATAGCTTCTAGATGAATAAGAAGCATTGTAGAGTGTTGTCTGAGTGTTGATAAAGGATCAATGACGGGTACATAGGAAAACAAAATGAGGCAATTTTTAATTCTAGAAAAAAATAGTTGAAAATGAAAGCTAATTATAATATGGTATTTTTGTACTTTTCTCAGTTGTAACAATATTTACATGGTCATAACAATGTAAATACTGAATATTGTTTCATTTATCCAAAAACTCTGATATAACCACTTTGTAAAAATGAAAATACATGACACACTTGTGAGTAGTATTAAAAGTGGATGACGTTTGAATGCTAAACCCTATTTACCATAGTAGAAAAATCAGGAGGTAATTTAAAAAATTGAAAAATCAAGAAATAGCAGTATCTATATTCTATTTAGAAATATGAATGTAAATGCCATAAGAGACAGCTAAAATTGTTTAAGTATTGGGTGGGGCATGGGACTACTTTTATTTATTATGTCAAATACTATTAATATTTTAAACTAAGTATTTTAACTAAACATCATATGCACATGGTACTGAGTACATATTTCCCATAATAAAAATTAAAATATTTTAAAAATCAGTTAGTGAGATCTGCTTCTGGGAAGTGAGATTTTAAATGTCCTTCTTGATTTTTACAGTATTTTCAAACTTTCCTACACACATATATTTAGAAACATATGTTTCTTCAGTAATTGAAAAAAGTCTAAACAGTAAAAAAGGAAGCAAGCACATATACTAGAAGCTAACATTTGTTAAAAGTAATGCACCTAGATTAAACTGAAATTTAAAAAAAAATGTGATCAGCAATGTCAGAAATAGAAATTGACCTTGGGGAAATATCCATTGCTCTGGAATATCAGTACAAGTAAGAGGCAAGGCAAAGCTGAAAATCATGTTTTAGGTGTGCATTTAAAGAGAAGTTTTTATACCACACAAGAGAGACCACTAATAAAAGGAAAAAATAAAAGAGTTTAAAATTTTTCTGTATCTGTAGATGTATGTGTGTGTATGCGAACCAATCTAGCTACTTCTGTACCTTTTGATGGAAATAAATGTCTATAGATTTGCCTTTTCTGCAAATATGAAGGAATGCTATCTTCTTTTCTCTCATTTCACAGATTGGGTAGATTCCTGAACTAGGAAGAAATTGGATAGTTCATGAAACTTGCATCTTATTCATCCCCAAAACCCTTATCCTCCCATGCAGTGTTGCTCAACGATGTTGGAAAGGACCTTTGAAGATATACAAAGGAAACTGAGAAAAAATTAGAGTAACAACATTAATAAGGCCTATCTAGCTGAATATTCAAATATATACATATTCTCTAGTGATATTAATAGCATATGCCTGGGACATATGCCTTTGTTCTCTGAAAACCTCAGTTTTCTCAGCAATCAAATATGTGTAATAATGGCACCTACCTCATAGAGATTCAGTGAAGGTGAAATAAAGTAACATGTCCAAAATACTTAAAATCCTGCCTGGCACATAGAGATCAACAAATAGTAGCTAGTTTGCATTTGTACTAATATATATATTGATATTATTTAATTTACTATTTTCATTGTTTTTTTTTTTTTTTTTTTAGTCACAGGGAAGTAGCAGAAACTTTAAATGCAGAGAATCAAAGCCACAGTAAGTCCACAGGCTGTGCATTATCTAGGTCACAAAAGGAGTTAGAGCCAGGTCAGACCCAGATACTCCAATTGTTTCCTTTCCCCTCTTCTTCAATCTATACACCAAGTCATCTGTCCAAATTCAGCAGATTCAGAAATTCTACGTACTATGACGAAAAATGATAGTCTCTTAAATATTGATGAGATCAGAAGTTAACAGATAATTAAGATTCCTTAAAAGATTTTAACAAATAAAAAATAATAGGATATATTTGTCATAGTTTAGCTTAACTAAGCACAAAGACTTCCTCTTTCTTGTTGCCTAGCAATCCTCTGGTTTGTCTGAGGCCTAATAATTTAACATTTCACTTTAACTATAGGGAAATGACTCCTTAGAAACACAACCTCCAGAGAATGATCGTTTTAGGTCTTTGACTTGAGACCTGCCATGTCCCAAACAGATAATTGCACAAGAAGGAACTTCTTTCCAGACAGTTAAAGTTAGTTAAATGCATCAACTAAATTATGAGCATTAACATCACTATCTCCTACTAGCTAGATACCAAATTTATGTTCTAGGAAATCATAGTGAAGCAGATGTATGGATAGTGGTCAAGACTCAGTTTTGAATTGGGCTCATTCCAGACCTTGAGAAGTCATGTAACACCATGTGCCTCAGCGGTATGTTGCATAGATACAATAAGATAATGCTTTTTAAAGCACTTTTTAATATAAGACCTGCCTTAAAGTAAATGCTCAATAGATATTATTTTCATCATTATCATCATCATCTGACGTTTGTATAGATAAACTTATAGTAAAATAATTCAACTTCTGCACTAATCCTTCTCATTTTAAAGATAGAGTATTAAGGCTCTTTTGCCCAAAAACACATGGTTAATTTTTTAAAAAATCAAGATTTTTTGTTTTTTAAATTTACTTGTCTAAGACCTAAAATGTTTTTCCTATTGGCAAAAATTTAAGTGGCAGAACTGAGATTCAATCCCAGCAATTCTAACTCTGCTCTTTAGCTTCATTTCCCATAGTCACAAATTGGTGAAGGAATGAATACTTTCTAAAACATAAACTCCTTCTTTCCCTCCCTCATTCCCTCCTTTCCTCCTTCCTTCCTTCTTTTTTCTCTTTCTAGTGGTGAGCAGTGCTAACTACTAGGGATAGGGAGGGAAAAGAAAAATGTTTATTGAACTCCAGAGATGGTTCAGACATCCAGCACATGCCCACATTTAAAAGATTCTCTTTTTTTCAGTTACTTATGGGAAAACCACAATAGGAGCCTGTGATTTGCTCTAGGGCAACAGTCTTTTACACTCTGTCAGTTGATTGAAGCCCTGTGGTTGCCTCAAATTTGAATAGTGAAAAGAGAAAGAAGAGAGGACTATATGAAAGATCAAGAAAAACAGGTTGATGTGGCCTAAAGCTAGACCAAGGGCACATCTCTCTATAGATTAATAAATTATTCTAAGAATGCCAAAAATGTTGGACTTTAACATTGTTCTGGTTATTTTACACTATACTCAAATATATGTTTCAAAAAATCACTTAAACTGTTTATGAGAATCTTTATATTTTAGTTTGATAGAGCTGCTATGGAGCCCTGGTGGCTCCATGGTTAAGTGTTTGGCTGCTAACTAAAAGGTTGGTAGTTCAAATCCACCAGCTGCTCCTTGGAAACCCTATGGGGCAGTTCTACTCTGTCCTATAGGGTTGCTATGAGTCCAAATCAACTCAACAGGTTTTTTTTTTTTTTTTTTAGTGCTGCTATGACACAAATATCCCAAGTGGGTAGCTTTTAAGAACAAAAATTTATTTTCTTACAGTTTTGGAGGCTGAAAGTCCAAATCAGGGTCACAGCCCTGCCTATTTCTTCCTCATTGGTAGTCCCTGGGCATTCCTTGGATTTCCTTGGCTTTTAGATAACTCTTAGTTGGCGTCTGTCTTCCTCTGTTTGTGACTGGGTGTCTATTCTAGTCTTTTTATAACTCAGAAATGATTAGGTTGTGACCACATTAACATAACAAAAGAAAAACCTATTTCCAAACAGGATCACATCCACAAGTACAAATGTCAAAAATTCAACACATATTTTGAGGAGGCACAATTCAATCTATTACACCATGTAAATGTTTCCTAACAAATCAGCCTTTAGAACAGAGTCCTCTAGATTCACAGGCTTTCAGAACCAAAGATACTCAGAATTTTCCAAGATGATTGGTTTATAATCCACTATTACTGGGTGTATTTGTCCCAAAGAAGAGATTTTATGAGTAACCAAAGAAGTTTGGAAATCATTGGTTTAAATTAAGTTCAGCAGCATTTTTTTTCTTTATTTTTTTAAACTCCAGAACTTTTCAGAGTTTTTAATATGCTAAAGAACGTTGTGATACAGACTGCTTAAAACCAGTCCCTCAATTTTCATTTGTGACCACAGAATTTTTTTTTTTTCCTAATAGCACACTTATCAAATGGTTTCTGTGGAACAATGTTTAGAAACAATGCTAATGTAATCCAGAGGATTATACAGAAGACAAAACTGGAGTCCAGACAATAAAGTTAATTTCTCAAAAACAACCAGCATACTATAGCAAAAAGTAGACCTTGGCTTCTTGATTCCTAGACTAGGGTACTTTCCACTCCATCACTCCAAATATTAAAGACCTCTCCACAAGACAGAAATGTAGTTTGCAGCTAAAATCTAATACTTGATGATAGGAATGGGATTTTCCTGGATGAGAAATCAGGGAATTCGGGATCTAGTCTTAATTACTGTTAGCTTGAGTGCCTTAATCTCATTCTGAGGAAAACAGAGACCATATTTCCTCATCCACATATTATAAGGGTAAAAATACAAAAGGCTTAAAAGTACTTTGAAAGCCAGAAAATGATTCACAAAGGAAGTACATTCTTATTGATAACAAATAGCTTTCCTGTTATATCTTAGGTTTCAGAATGTACTTTTTGGCAACTACTCTAATTTGTTGTTTCCTTATATATTGTCACGTGGTGCCCAGTGAAAAGCTGTTACTTGTCTTCTAAAGAAATAAAGGACTTGTCTATGAATGATCTTATGCAATTTAATCCCTTAGCAAGAAAAAATATCTTGAAAATTGAGAAGATAGATAGTTGTTAAAATATTTTGGAAGGTAAGACAGTTAGGATATAAATTATTTTTATCTAAATATGGCAATATTCTAATGGAACGTATATATGTAAGACAATAAAGAGTTAAGAATTTCATGGTGGAATTTCCTGGTAGAATAACATGAGGTTTTTTCTAAACCCAGGTTTTTATATATTTAGCATGAAGATGTGGAAGAAAGGGGACATTTTAGAAATAAGCAACTGAAAAAAAAAAATCCACAGAGGGCCCATTCTCTTATTTCATAGGACAATCTTTTCATTGATTTATCCATTCAACAAGTGTTTATTGAGTACTCACAATGTGTCAGAAATTATTTTACCTGTAGAGGGCATATTGGTAAACAAAAAAGAAAGATTCTTGTTCTCATGAAATTTACATTCATGTAAATTGGGACAATAAACAACTGAAGAACAGGTCTTACAACAAAGAACAAAGCACTTTGAAGATAATAAAGCAGGCTAAAGAGATAGAGAAGGCAGAAAGGGGAGAGAGACCCAGAGATGAGGAAGAAAATACTTAGACAGGAGAGACAACGGAGGCCTACTTGAAGAAGTGGCATGTAAGCTGGCATCCAAATGATGAGAAAAAACTAGACAGCCATGTGAAAATCTGGGGGAAAATGCCATTGTTGAGTGAGAATCATTCTGTCCCAAGGGACAGTTAGGAGCAAGGTTAAAAACCCCATCCCAGGAGAAAAGAAAGGCCACAGAAGCTCTAGAATAAGGGGAAAATAGAGAGGAATGGTGATCAAAGGGATTCTAGTAATAATACAGCAGGTAGAGCGGTGAATATAGCCACAATGAGCAGCAAGACGAAAAGGAAGGCAGCAAGGGTGAAAATCTGTGATTCTACAGACTTTGGGTTGTCTACCCCGCTCCCCGCCCCAAAAAAAGAGCCCTGAGATCTGTTAAGGTGCACTTGACAGAAGACAACTCACAGATTGAGAAGGAGGTAAAGAAAGCAGCACAAAAAAATAAAACGCCAGTTAGTTCAGCCCAAGAAAAATGAATGCAATATGTCAAATGTAAAGAACAGCAACTACAGAGATATAAAAATAACTCCTGCTCAGTATTGTGATAAAGCAGTGAAAGATTGAAATGGATGAAAGAAGAAAATAAAACAGCCTAAGGAAATTTTAGAAATTAAGGAAAATATATTCTAACTAGGATTTAGGAATATGACAAAAGAGCCTGAGGCATCTAAGGGATTGTAATGCTTCTAGAGACATTTGATCAAAGTATTACCGCAAAGAAGGAAATTCCACAATCCAAAGAGATGACATTGGAGAAGACAAGATCAGGTCTAAGACTGAAATTTGATCCTTACCTCTACTGGCTAACATATCCCTTACTGAGAAAGGATACATTAAATTAGACTTACATTCTATATACACATTGTATTAGTGAATTATACATCCTTTTTTATTCATCCTTTCTCCATCCCTGACCTGCAGCCCATGTCATTTTTTGGTGTAGTGGAAAGTGTAAGGACTTTGAAATCATATGGATCTGGGAATTCCATCTCCTCAACCTGTAATAAAGGGTTACTGGCCTCTAGGAAGAGAAATTTGAAATAAAACATCTTTTCCCCTTTCCATTCACCCACACCCTTATGCCTCCCCAAGCACATATCAAAATCCAAGGCATTTTACTTCACCATCAAGGAGGAGATGTTGCTATTGATTATTCAAGTTTGAGTACATTGTTCAGGCCAAATTAATTAGGGATAGAAATTTGTAGGAAGGTTAAATAAATAATTTTTCTATCTTATATTCCCTTTGGAGCAGTGATGCAGTGTTTAAGAGCTACGACTGCTAACCAAAAGGTTGGCAGTTTGAATCCGCCAGCCGTTCCTTGGAAACGCTATGGGGCAGTTCTATTCTGTCCTATAGGGTTGGTAGGAGTCAGAATCGACTAGATGGCAACAAGTTTGGTTTGGTTTTTTGTTTGTTTGTTTGTTTTTAATTTCCTTTACTTCTTAATAGCATATGTATCTGTTTAGCTATTGCCTCAAAATTGCTTCGTTACAAACCTCCCTTAAATTCAGTGACTTAAAACAACAATCTTTTCTTCTCAGATCTGTGGGTGGGCTGATGCTGATGAAGACTGGGCTCAGGAGGCTCTGCTGGTTTCTCCTCGGTTAGCTGTCACATCTGAGAGTGTCCAGGGATGGTGCTGTAGGCTGAGTTGTGATAGGTCAGCTCTATTTCATGCAATCCTCCCCCTGGGACCAGCAGGCAGGCCGTGTGTCCTTCTCGTACCAATGGTAGAAGTTAAAGAGAGCATGTGTAACTGCATTCAGGGGCTTGTGTCAAATCTGCATACATGTCATTGGCCAAATAAGTTATTTGGCTGAAAATCAAGGCGGAGGAATTGCATTATATCCATGGAAGTGAGGAAAGAGAGCAAATAATTTTTTTAATTAATTTAATCTACCATTATATACACAATTTTGTTTAGCACGTTGACGTGATGAGATACAATACTCTGGTGTATGATCTCGGGGAACATCTAGCTCAATTGGCATGACACTACTTATAAAGATAATGCTCTACATTCTACCTTGGTGAGTAGTGTCTGGGGTCTTAAAAGCCTATGAGCGGCCATCTAAGATACTCCACTGATCTCATCCCTTCGGGAACAAGGGAGAACGAAGAGAACAGGATACAAGGAAAAGATTAGTCCGAAGGACTAATGGTCCACAGCTACCAAGGCCTCCACGGGACTGAGCCCAGTACAGCTGGATGGTGCCCGGCTACCACCAATGACTCCTCTGACCAGGATCACAACAGAGGGTTCTGGGCAGAGCTGGAGTAGGATGTAGAGTATAATTTTAACTCCCAAAAAAAAAAAAAAAAAAGAAGACCAGATATACTGGCCTAAAGAATACTAGAGAAACCCCGAGAGTGTGGCCCCCAGACACCCTTTCAGCTCAGAGGGGAGGTTACCTTCAAGGTTCGATGTTAAGCCTGGGAATGGACACCCCAGTAAAACTAAATGGGACTAACGATGTACAGGAGTCCGGTGACAAGGGCCAGAAGGCAGAGGGAGAGTAGGAAACTGATGATAAGGAACACAAATTGAATAAGGACACTGTCGATGTATTGTGAGATTGTTGACCACTGCTATAGGGCAACATTTGTAGTAACTATTAAATGGGAGGCTGTTTTGTCCTGTAAGCCTTCATCTTGGGCGAGAATGGCAGCACAATTGGAAGAGCATAGTCAATATCACTTAAATGTGTAAGTAAAAAGTTTTGAAATGGTGTTTAAATAAAATAAAAATAAATAAATAAATAAATAAATAAATAAACAAATGAGACTAAAGAGGTACAATAGTCCACTGACAAGGTCCAGAAGACAGAAGGGGACAAGGAAGCCCCCTGGTGATAGGGAATACAAGGTGGAGTAAGGATATTCTTGATGTGCTGTGAGATTGTTAACCATTGTCATAGGGCAACATGTGTAGTAATTGTTAAATGAAAAACTATTTTTTCTGTAAGCCTTCATCTTAAGTGAGAATAACAGCACAGTTGGAAGAGCGTAGTCAATGTCACTGAACTGTGAATGTAGAAATTTTTGAAACGGTGTATCTTTGGCCATCTGTAATTTTCATCAAAAAAAAAAGGTTGAGAATTTAGAGGCTTAATACGTTGTGGGGTTGTTAACCAATGTCAAAAAACAACATGTGTACTACTATTTCATGAGAAACTATTTGCTCTGTAAGCTTTCACCTGAAGTACAATAAAATATATATTAAAAAAAAAAAAAAACAAAAAAAAAAAACAATACTCTGGTGTAAGCTTTGAGGTAAAAATAGGCTGAAAACAACTTTAGGTAGACTAATAATTTGGTTCTAGAGCTTAGAAAGGAGATCTCAATGAGTAATTAAAGTTAATTTTAATGAACTAAAATTCTACACTGAGATTTGGTGTTCCAGTAAGCCTTAACTTGCTTTGCTTAATTAATTGTGCGTTCATATGCCACCAGTAACCCATTCAACCTTTCTTTAAAACGTTTTTAAGAATTCAGTAAGCTAACATGTGACAGCATCAAGTAAAACACCTGCCACAAAGTAGGTGCTAAATGAAAGTTGTCTTCTTTGCTTTCAGTCTGTTCATTATTCAAATGTAATTTAATTGTACAGTATTTTCTTATGCTTCATACCTTAGTTTCCTATGTTCCAAGTTGTAAAACTCTTTTCAGATTTTAAAAGACAAACACCTGAATATAGTTGAGCTGAACTGACAATTCAGTCTCCATTTTAGTGCCTAGGTAGGAAAATAACCCTAACAGAGTCTGGTGAAATCATCAGTTTCCCAAAATCTGATCAATACCCTTTGGGATCATCCCCAATACAGGCAGGCCAAACTGCAGTCTGTTTAACCTAACACATGCTATAGACTTGTAACATTCACAAGGGATATGTCAAAAGACCTTTGCAAATCCCCACATGCATAAATGTCACTGTAGCATAAAATTTGTCACATAAATTTGTTGAATGTAATGATGTATTTAAATAACCCTTCCAGACCTCCAATGAGAGTTCTGCATACCTGATGACAAGCTGAGAACAACAAAACCACATGGAGACTGAGACACAGAGTGGTTGATGCGGCTCGTAGGCGTGTTTGTTTGTTTTCCCTCACACAGGTTTCAAGAACAGACGATTCAAACTTGAGCCTCAGCACAGTTAAAATCACTGCAAGTCGTGAACTTTCCAGCTTTCCTGTGAATTGCCCAAACCACAAATGTTAAATCTGTGAACAGCAAGGGTCCACTCAACCACGAGACGGAATTCAAAGATATATTGGTAGGTGAAAAATACTTGCCAGAAACAGAAATGAAATAATCACAAACCCCCTGCTGTTGTACAAGTGAGAGATTGCACATGTTGAACTCAGCCTTTACATGATCAGGTAAGATGTGCAACAACTGAGTACAAACAGGAGCCAATAACCTGAATAACAAGCTCTTCAATAAGAAGTAAATATCCCCATGCTCCCATTACGCAATGAACACCATTAGCATATAACCTTCCACTTCCAAGTACACATGGGAATCCTGCCAATAGCACATTATACACCAAAGATGATTCAATCAGCATTACAGAGAGGGGAGCATAAAAAGAGACCTTCTAAACAATTTAATTACAAGCACCACATTTACTGGCAGACAGTTTGAAATCTCTTATCACCAGCTATTTGCAAGATGAAATTTTAGGGTAGTAGGAGAAAGACAATACCAGACATTTTTTATTACTAACCAACTCTGTTGTTCTGTTACACATTTAATGTTTGATGTGAACACTAAATTCTATTAAGTAGCAATAATAATAATAATAATGACAATGGCTGACATTTATTGAATGTTTTCTAGGTACTAGGCTCTGCTCTAAGTGTTGAACATGAATTATGTCATCACGACAATCCTATAAGGTAAGTTTTACTGTTTTTCCCATTTTACAAGAGAGGAAAAGAGACACAGAATTGGAAAGTATAACAGTGGAGAGAGAACTCAAAATAAGATATTTTGGCTCCAATGCCTGAGCTCTCTACCAAAATGGTTTACTGCAGCATTGAAGAGTAGTTAAGAGCATAGACCAGAATTCAAATTTCAACTCTTTGTCTTCCTTGCTATGCACTTTTAGGCAACTTACATAACCTCTCTAAACATCCTCTTTCTCATCTATGAAATGGATATGAATAAATATACTTAACTTCTATTAAGCTTGTTGTAAGGCATGAATGCCACCACCTGTCAATTTGTCATACTATTATGGCTTGCATGTTGCTACCATGCTGGAAGCTATGCCACCGGTATTTCAGCTACCACCAGGGTCACTGACGGACAGGTTTCAGAGAAGCTTCCAGACTAAGACAAACTAATAGTTAAGAAGAAAGCCTGGTGATCTACTTCCAAAAATTAGCTGATGAAAACCCTATGAATCGCAATGGAATATTGTCAAATATAGTGCTAGAAGATGATTCCCTTAGGTTGGAAGGCACTTAAAATTTACAATGGCTGTAACAACTGACTCAAGCTTACCAGCAATCTGAGGATAGTACAAGACAGGGCAACATTTCCTTCTGTTGTGCCTAGGATCACCACGAGTCAGAGCTGACTGAACGGTGACTAACAACAATACGTGTAAAGGAAAAGGGTGGGACTGATAAGAAGGAAACAATGCTACCTTAGCAATTTTTTGTTTGTTTGTTGTTAGCTATATGCCTTTGGTGCCATAATAATAGAATTAAAGAAACAGCAATGAATTTGTTTATTCAAAAATGTATTGAGCGTTCACAATTATGAAAATTACTATGAGGGATCTAATAATAAATTAAACATGTGGCATTCTTTAAAAACTTACTATTTAGTGTGGGAAATATCAGACATGCCTAAGTTTTATTAACTAATTTTAATATAAGGTTAAAAGTTATAAAGGCTAAATGGAAAAGCAGATACATGATACCAAAATTCAGAGGAAGGAGAGGAGTGGAGGTTATAAGAGAAAGCCTCAAAAAGGAGATTGAGTGAGTCATAGGCTTTGAAAGATATGTATGATTTGGACATTTATGAGGCCATTTACAAGGATGATCTAGGCTGAAGTAACAGCATAAGCAATAGCATGGAGGACAGCGGGGAGAGGCTTAGAGATTTCAGGAAATAGTGAGTAGCTCCCCTCCACTTGAGCAGTGTGTGTGAAAGGGAGAAATGGAAAGTAGGGTGAGGATGATCAGGCTCTGATTATAGAATGCCTTGGAAAGTAGGCTAAGCAGTGCAGATTTCACCTTTCTATATAACATGAAGAATTGAACATTTTGGGTCTTTAATGAATATGAAATGACAAGAATAAAATTGAAAACTCTCAGGAAGTTACACTTGCAGTTCATAAGAAGATTGACAATAGTGGGCCTTTATAATAGGGCAAATACATACATTCATAACATGTTAAATTTTTCTTCTTACAGATTCATTGAAGATATTAATAATTATAAATCTCAAATATTTACTGTATTTATAGGTGCTAGGTGCTAGGAAGATGCAAAAGGAGCACAAAATACTGTCTTTGCTTTAATCAACCTCTTTATCTAGTTAAGATCACAAAACTAAATCATGCAAAGCAATTATAATAGAACTGATTCATGTAAGTGTCAAATTAATATGAAATTTTGGTGAAGGAAAAAAATCAAGGAGTGCTGGCTTAATCAGGAAAGGTTAGTCAGAGAGTCAGTGTAGATTAATAGTTAAGAGAATATGCTCTGGAATTAGGATAAATTGTGTTCAAATCCCCACTCTGTAATTAACTCTGCAATTTTGGGCAAGTAACTTAACTGCTTGGGTGTTTCCTCCCCCATGAAATTGGGAGGATTATGTGAAAATGTATGTAAAGACCTAATGTACCTGGCACACAGCAGGCACTCAACATCTTCCCTTCTCTTCTCTCTTTCCTTCCCTAAGGGTGAATCAGAAAAATCAAAAAATAAATAAGAATATATATTATTCTTTTTATCTAAAAATAGTAGATGTAATTATAAGGATTTTAAGATAATGGAAATGATCACCTGTAAGTCTACCATACAAAATAAACACCCTTAAGATGTTTTTTGTAATTTCTCTGTGTGAGATAGAGAAAAAGAGAGACAGATACAGAGAGAGAGAGAGACAAAGAGATCCCACTTTATCACCTGATAATATAAGGCTCACTTTTCCACACTGTTAAACATTCCTGAGTAACATTATCTTCAATGACTGTCCGATTATCCATAACACAGATTCAACACACATTCATTTAGCTAGTATTTATTGAGCATCTTCTATGTGCACTGAAAATAGAAAAGCAGGCAAGACAGACAAAACCCTTCCTGATGGTTTCCAATGGTTTGAAATGGTGTTTGCTTCTAAGTTTTCACTGTTGCAAACTACATAGCAACAAATGTCTTTGTACGTAAAATTTTGCAGACATCTCTGTTTATTTCCTTAGGAAAGAATTCTGGAAATAGAAGGAAAAGTTTAGAAATACTCAAATATATAGCAAAATTGAATTCTAAACAAACTAAGCTGATTTTACTTTTACCAACAATATATGAGCATCCAACTAATTACACTCCTGTTATTTTTTCAACAATTTGGTTATATGTATGGATTCTATCATCATCATAATCATTATTCAACCAAAAATATTTAAGCTTATATGTTATAATAAATGTCCCAATCATGTTGTCAGCCAGGCCACTGCCCTGATGCCTAAGGCCATGTTAACTACCTTGTGATCTAACTGTATCCCAGCAGGTAGGACCTGGAACAGGCCTCTTATCAACAGGCTGGCCAGAAGATCAATGGAGTGATTGGGTATGAAAGGTTTGATTCCAAAGCTTGGCCAATTCTTTAGAATTTGAAACTGAAAATATGAAGAGAATTAGTTTTCATGATTGAGTTAGAAAAACACGCAGACCATGAGGCTATGAAAAGGTCATGCAAAAATAAACCTATTAGGAAGTAAAACATTTGAGTTAGAAGAAGCTATGAAGTAGAAATGTGTAGATCATAACAAATTATGGATAACATTATAAAGAATGTGAATTTCAGGACACTTAATTGTGCTCATGAGGAATCTGTATACAGATCAAGAGTAGGTTGTTCGAACAGAATAAGGGAATACTGACAGGTTCAAACTGGAAAAGGTGTGCGGTAGACTTATATCCTTTTACGTTTTTTATTCAATCTATATGCTGAACAAATAACCTGAGAAGCCCTCCTACATGGGGGAAAAAAAAAAAACTCAGCATCAGGACTGGAAGACGACTCACTAATAACCTGTGATATGCAGATGACACAATCTTGCTTTCAAAACTGAAGACAACTTGAAGCACTTACTGTTAAAGATCAAAATTACAGCCTTCAGTATGGATTACATCTGAATGTAAAGAAAACGAAAATCCTCACAACTAAACCAATAATCAGCATTATGATAAATGGATAAAATACTGAAATTATCCAAGATTTTATTCTACTTGTATCAACAATCAATTCCATGGAAGCAGCAATCAACAAATCAAACAACATACTGCATTAAACAAATCTGCTGGAAAAACTCTAAAGGTTTAAAAAGCAAAGATATCACTTTGATGATTAAGGTGCACCTGACCTAAACCTTGGTCTTTTCAATCACCTCATACACATGTGTAAGCAGGACAATGAAAAAAAAAAAAAAGAAAGAAAAGAAGCCAGAAGAAGAATTGATGCATTTGAACTGTGATATTGGTGAAGAATATTAAATATGCCAAGGACTGCCAGAAGAACCAACAAATCAATCTTAGAAGAAATAAAACCAGAATGCTCCTTAGAAGCAAGGATGGAGAAAATTTATCTTGCTTACTTTGGACACATCATCAGGAAAGATCAATAGGTAGAAAAGGACAATATGTCTGGTAAAGTAAGGGGTCAGTGAAAATGAGGAAGACCCTCAATGAGATGGATTAACACAATAGCCACAACAATGCACTCAAACATATCAAAGATCATGAAGATGGCAGAGGACCGGTCAACATTTTGTTCTGATATATATAAGATAGTGAGAGTCAACTCAAACGAAGAACAAAGTAGAAAACTGGACACAGACAGCAAGGTTAAAAATAGGTACAAATCAAGAATCGGAAATGAGAAGAAAATTAATGCAGAATAAACTAGAGATACTGTAAAAGGCCTAGGAATGTCAAACAAGAGATACCAAGGAGAGAACTCAAGACAGTCATATTACAGGCATACCTCATTTTATTGTGCCTTGCTTTATTGCACTTTGCAGATGCTGCATTTTTTACAAATTGAAGGTTTATGGCAGCCTGGTGTCGAACAAGTCTCTCGGCGGCATTTTTCCAACAGCGTGTGCTCACTTCATCTTTCTGTGTCACATTGTGGTAATTTTCACAATATTTCAAAAATTTTCGTTACTATTATATCTGCTATAGTGATGTGTAATCAGTGATCTTTGATGTTACTATTGTAATTGTTTTGGGGCGCCAAAATCACGCTCATATAAGACAGCGAACTTAGTCAATAAATGTTGTATGTGTTCTGACTGGTCCACTTACCAGACATTCCCCTGTCTCGCTCCCTCTTCTTGGGCCTCCCTATTCCCTAAGACAGTGCAATATTGAAATTAGGCCAATTAACAACGCTATGGTGGTCTCTAAGTGTTAAAGTGAAAGGAAGAGTCCCCTGTTTCTCACTTTAAATCAAAAGCTAGAAACAATCAAGTTTACTGAGGAAGATATATCGAAAGCCAATATTGCTAAAAGGTAGGCGTCTTGCTCGAAACAGTTAGCCAAGTTGTAAATGCAAAGGAAAAATCCTTAAAGGAGATTGAAAGCACTATTCCAGTGAACAAAATAATGATAAGAAAGTGAAACAGCCTTATTGCTGATATGCAGAAAGCTTTAGTGGTCTGTCAGTTTGTCATACTGTGGGAGTTCTCCTGTTGCTGTGATACTGGAAGTTATGACAGGGGTATTCACATACCAGCAGGTTCACCCATAGACGACAGGTTTCAGCTGAGCTACCAGACTAAGACAGACTAAGAAGAAGGATCTGACGGTCTACTTCTGAAAAGAACTAGCCAGTGAAAACCTTATGAATAGCAGTGGAACATTGTCTGATACACTGCCAGAAGATGACCCCTCACATTGGAAAGCACTCAAAATACAACTGGAGAAGAGCTGCCTCGTCCAAGTACAGTCAACTTTAATGATGTGGATACAGTCAAACTTTCGAGACCTTCATTTGCTGATGTGGCACGACTCAAAATGAGAAGAAACAACTGCAAACATCCATTAGTAATTGAAATGTGGAATGTGTGAAGTATGAATCTAGGAAAATTGGAAATTGTCAAAAGTGAAATGGAATGTATAAACATTGATATCCTCGGCATTAGTGAGCTGAAATGGACTGGTATTGGCCATTTTGAAGCAGACAATCATATGGTCTACTACGCTGAGAATGACAACTTGAAGAGGAATGACATTGCATTCCTTGTCAATAAGAAGACTTCAGTAGCTATCCTGAAGTACAATGCTGTCAGTGATAGAATATCCATACACCTACAAGGAAGACCAGTTAATATGACCATTGTTCAAATTTACACACCATCCGCTAAGGCCAAAAATGAAGAAATTGAAGATTTTTGCCAACTCCTGCAATCTGAAATTTATCCAACATGTGTTCAGAGGCATTGATAAATACTGGTGATTGGAATGTGAAAGTTGGAAAAAAAAGAAGGATCAGGAGCTGGAAAATGTGGTCTTGGTGACAGAAAGATGCTGAAGATCACTTGACAGAATTTTGCAAGACCAATGACTTCTTCATTGCAAATACCTTTTTTCAACAACATAAACGGTGACTATACACCTGGACCTCACCAGATGGAATACGCAGGAATCAAATTGACTGCATCTGTGGAAAGAGTTGATGGAAACACTCAATATCATCAGTCAGAGCAAGGTCAGGGACTAACTGTGGAACAGACCATCAATTGCTCATATGCAAGTTCAAGTTGAAGCTGAAGAAAATTAGAACAAGTCCACTAGAGCAGACTTAAAGAGAGTCCACCTGAATTTAGAGATCATCTCAAGAATAGATTTGACACATTGAACACTGATGACTGAAGACAGGAAGAGTTGCAGAATGACATTAAAAACATCATATATGAAAAAAAGAAGGGGTCATTAAAAAGACGGGAAAGAAAGAAAAGACCAAAATGGATGTCAGAAGAGACTCTGAAAATCGTTCTTGAACGTCGAATAGCTAAAGAAAATGGAAGAAATGATGATATGAAAGAGCTAAACAGAAGATTTCAAAGGGTGGCTCAAGAAGACAAAGTAAAGTAATATTGAGCAAAGAACTGGTGTTAGAACACCAGAAGGAAAGAACACACTAGGCATTTCTCAAGCTGAAAGAATTGAAGAAAATATTCAAGCCTTGAGTTGCAATACTGAAGGGTTCTATGGAGAAAATATTAAACGATGCAGGAAGCATAAAAGAAGGTGAAGGGACTGCACAGAGTCACTATGCCAAAAAGAATTGGTCGATGTTCAACAACTGATGGTATTGAGGTCTAAGATGCACTGAAGGCATTGGTGAAAAATAAGGCCCCAGGAATTGATAGAACACCAATTGAGATGTTTCAGCAAATAGATGCAGCCCTGGAAGTGCTCACTTGTCTATGCCAAGAAATTTGGAAGATAGCTACTTGTCCAGCCAACAGGAAGAGATCCATATTTATGCCTATTCCAAAGAAAGGTGATCCAACCAAATGCAGAAAATATTGAACAATGTCATTAATATCACACGCAAGTAAAACATGCTGAAGATTATTCAAAACCGGCTGCAGAAGTACATCAACAGGGAACTGCAGAAATTCAAGGTAGTTTCATAAGGGGACGTGGAACCAGTGATATCACTAGTGATGTCAGATGGATCCTGGCTGAAAGCAGAGAATACCAGAAAGATGTTTACCTGTGTCTTATTGACTATGTAACGGTAATTGACTGTGTGGATCATAACAAATTATGGATAACATTGTGAAGAATTGGAATTACAGAACACTTAATTATGCTCATGAGGAACCTGTACATAGATCAAGAGGCAGTTGTTCAAACAGAACAAGGAGATATTGGATGGTTTAAAGTCAGAAAAGGTGTGTGTTAGGGTTGTATCCTTTCACCATACTTATTCAGACTGTATGCTGACCAAATAATCCGAGAAGCTGGACTACGTGAAGAAGAATGGAGCATCTGGATTGGAGGAAGACTCATTAACAACCTGCATGATGCAGATGACACAAACTTGCTTCCTGAAAGCAACTTGAAGCATTTACTGATGAAGATCAAAGGTCACAGCCTTCAGTATGCATTACACCTCAACATAAAGAAAACAAAACTGGACCAATGAGCAACATCATGATGAATGGAGAGAAGATTGAAGTTATCAAGGATTTCATTTTACTTGGATCCACCATCAACACCCATGGAAGCAGCAGTCAAGAAATCAAATGATGCGATGCATTGGGAAAATCTCCTGCAAAAGACCTCTTTAAACTGTTAAAACCAAAGATGTCACCTAGAAGATTAAGGTGCTCCTGACCCAAGCCATGGTGTTTTCAATAGTCTCATATGCATGCGAAAGCTCAACAATGAATAAGGAAGACTGGAGAAGAATTGATACCTTTGAATTGTTGTTTGTTAAGAACATTGAATATACCATAAACTGCCAAAAGAACAAATAAATCTGTCTTGGAAGAAGTACAGCCAGAATGCTCCTTAGAAACAAGGATTGCCAGACTAGGTCTCACATATTTTGGACATGTTATCAGGAAGGATCAGTCCCTGGAGAAGGACATCATGCTTGGTAAAGTGGGGGGTCAGAAAAAAAGACCCTCAAGAAGATGGATTGACACAGTGGCCACAACAATGGGCTCAAGCATAACAGTGATTGTGAGAATGGAGCAGGACCAGGCAGTGTTTCATTCTGTTGCACGTAGGGTCGCTATGAGTCGGAACTGACTGGATAGCATCTAACAATAATAACAAAAACTTAGGTGAACAGAAGAATGATAAGAAAGGGAAACAGCCTCTTATTGCTGATATAGAGAAAGCTTTAGCGGTCTGGATAGAAGATCAAACCAGCCACAATATTCCCTTAAGCCAAAGCCAATCCAGAGCAAGGCCCTAACTCTCTCCAATTCTATGAAGGCTGAGAGAGGTGAGGAAGTTGCAAAAGAAAAGTTTGAAGCTAGCAGAGGCTGGCTTATCAGGTTTAAGGAAAGAAGCCATCTCAATACCATAAAAGTGCAAGAAGAAACAGCAAGTGCTGACATCGAAGCAAGTTATCCAGAAGATCTAGCTAAGATAATTGGTGAAGGTGGCTACACTGAACAACAGATTTTCAATGTGGACAAAACAGCCTTATACTGGAAGAAGATGCCATCTTGCAGTTTCTTAGAGAGGAGAAGTCAATGCCTGTCTTCAAAGCTTCAAAGGACAGGCTGACTCTTTTATTAGGGACTAATGCCACCGGTGACTTTAAGTTGAAGCCAATGCTTGTTTACCATTCTGAAAATCCTAAGGCCTTTAAGAATTATGTTAAATGTACTCTGGCTGTGCTCTATAAATGGAATAACAAAGCCTGGATGACAGCACATCTGTTTGCAACATAGTTTACTGAATATTTTAAAGTCACTATTGAGAACTACTGCTCGGAAAAAAAGATTCCTTTCAAAATATCACTGCTCATTGATAATGAACCTCGTCACCCAAGAACTCTGATGGAGATGTACAAGATTAATGCTGTTTTCATGCCTGCTAACACAACATCCATTCTGAAGTCCATGGATCAAGGAACAATTTTGACTTTCAAGCCTTATTATTTAAGAAACACTTTTCATAAGGCTATAGCTGACATGGATAGTGATTCCTCTGATGGATCTGGGCAAAGTAAGTCGAAAAGCTTCTGGAAAGGGTTCAATATTCTAGATGCCATTAAGAACATTTGTGATTCATGGGAGGAGGTAAAAATATCAATATTAATAGGAGTTTGGAAGAAATCGATTCCAACCATCATGGATGACTTTGAGGGGTTCAAGACTCCAGTGGAGGATGTAACTGCAGATATGACGGAAATAGAAAGAGAATTAGAATTAGAAGAGCCTGAAGATGTGAATGAATTGCTACAATTTCATAATGCAACTTTAATGGATGAGGAGTTGCTTCTTATGAATGAGCAAAGAAAGTGGTTTCTTGGGATGGAATCTACTCCTGGTGAAGATGCTGTGAACATCGTTGAAACGACAACAAAGGATTTAGAATGTTACATAAATTTAGTTGATAAAGCAGTGGCAGGGTTTGAGAGAACTGACTCCAATTTTGAAAGAAGTTCAACTGTGGGTAAAATGCTATCAAACTGCATCACATGCTACAGAGAAATCTTTTATGAAAGCAAGAGTCAATTGATGTGGCAAACTTCATTGTTGTCTTATTTTAAGAAATTGCCACAGCCACCCCAACCTTCAGCAACCACCACCCTGATCAGTCAGCAGCCATGAACATTGAGGCAAGACCCTCCATCAACAAACGATTGACTCACTGAAGGCTCAGATGATGGTTAGCATTTTTTAGTAATATAGTATTTTTTAATTAAGGTAGGGAAAATTTTTTTTTAGACATAATGTTATTGCACACTTAGTAAATTACAGTATAGTGTAAACATAACTTTTATATGCACTGGGAAACCAAAAAATTTGCAATGACTTGCTTTATTGCAATATTCATTTTATTGCAGTGGTCTGGAATCAAACCCACAATAGCTCCAAGGTATGCACTACATGGCAGAGTTTTGTAGGGAATTCTCCTTCGCCTATTCACTGGCCCACCAGATATTGAAAGCTGGATTCCCAGTAGTGAAGGTAACAGAATCCTCAAAGGAAGCATGAGAAAGTGACTGGCAGTGACAGCACTAGAAACACTGTAAAAGGCAGAGAGGAAGACTATGCAGAGACAGAGACTGACAAAAATGACTAAGCCTAGAGCAGAATTGTAGCTGTGCCCTTTCCATAATCCAATTCTTTGAAGTTACCTGAACATCCTTTCCTGCTCCTTGCAATTCAAAGTGAATTAAAACAATAATGTTTTGCCATTTATAAAATATTTTTCTCCTAGGGTATCTCATCTGCTTTCCTATAAAGCCCAGATAATGTTCACAACAAATACTACTCTCTTTTACTTGTTTATTTTTGTTTGTCTTATATATATGGATCAGAGAGATTAAAATAATTCACCCCATCAGGTGTTCCGATTCTAACTCATATTCATTCATAAAAATGCATTAAGAGATTATAATTTTTTTAAATTTTCTTATTGTACTTTAGATGAAGTAAAACAGAACAAATATTTTCTCATTAAACAATTAGTACACATATTGTTTTATGACATTGGTTAACAACCCCACAACATGTCAACATTCTCCCTTCTCAACCTTGGGTTCCCTATTACCAGTTTTCCTGTCCCCTCCTGCCTTCTACTCCTTGTCCCTGGGCTGTTGTGCCCCATTAGTCTCGTTTTGTTTTATTGGGATGTCTAATCTTTGGCTGAACGGGGAACCTCGGGAGTGACTTCATTACTGAGCTGAGACGGTGTCCGGAGGCCATACTCCTGGGGTTTCTCCAGTCTCTGTCAGGCCAGTAAGTCTGGTCTTTTTTGTGTGTTAGAATTTTGTTCTACATTTTTCTCCAGCTCTGTCTGGAACCCTCTGTTGTGATCCCTGTCATAACAGTCAGTGGTGGTAGCCAGGCACTATCTAGTTGTACTGGACTCAGTCTGGTGGAGGCCCGTGGTAGTTGTGGTCCGTTAGTCCTTTGGACTAATCTTTCCCTTGTATCTTGTTTTCTTCATTCTCCCTTGCTCCCAAAGGGGTGAGACCAATGGAATATCTTAGATGGCTGCTCACAGGCTTTTAAGACCCCAGACGCTATTCACCAAGATAGAGTGTAGATCATTTTCTTTATAAACTATATTATGCCAACTGAGCTAGATGTTCTTGGAGACCATGGTCCCTACAGCCCTCAGCCCAGCAATTCGGTCCCTCAGGGAGTTTGGATGTGTCTATGGAGTTTCCATGACCTTGCCTTGTACAAGTTGTGCTGGCTTCCCCAGTACTGTGTACTGTCTTACCCTTCGCCAAAGTTACCACTTATCTATTGTCTATTTAGTATTTCCCCCCTACCCCTCCCATCCCTTGTAACCATCAAAGATTGTTTCTTTTTGTGTGTAAACCTTTTCATGAGTTTTTACACTAGTGGTCTCATACAGTGTTTGTCCTTTTGTGATTGATTTATTTCACTCAGCATAAAGTCCTCCAGTTTCATCCATGTTATGAGATGCTTTGCAGATTCATCATTGTTCTTTATCGTTGTGTAATACATCATTGTGTGTACGGACCATAGTTTGTTTGTCCATTCATTTGTTGATGGGCTTCTAGGTTGTTTCCATCTTTTTGCTATTGTGAACAATGTTGCAATGAATGTGGGTGTGCATATGTCTATTCGTGTGATGGCTCTTATTTCTCTAGGATATATTCCTAGGACTGGGATTTCTGGATCCTGTGGTATTTCCTATTTCTAGCTTTCTAAGGAAGTGCAATATAGTTTTCCAAACTGGTTTTATCATTTTGCATTCCCACCAGTAATGCATAAGTGTTCCTATCTCCCCGCAGCCTCTCCAACATTTGTTATTTCCAGTTTTTTTGATTCGTGCCAGTAATGCCGGGGTGAGATGGTATCTCATTGTGGTTTTGATTTGAATTTCTCTAATGGCTAGTGATCGGGAGCATTTCCTCATGTGTTTGTTGGCCATTTGAATGTCTTCTTTGGTGAAGTATCTGTTCATTTCCTTTGCCCATTTTTAAATTGAATTATTTGTCTTTTTGTTGTAGAGATGTTGGATTTTCTTGTAGATTTTAGAGATTAGACCTTTGTCTGACTTGTAATGTCCAAAAATTTTTTCCCAGTGTATAGGTTCTCTTGTCACTCTTTTGGTGAAGTCTTTTAATAAGCATAAGCATTTAATTTTTAGAAGATCCCAGTTATCTAGCCTATCTTCTGGAGTTTGTGTGTTGTTGGTTATGGTTTGTATCCTGTTAATGCTATGTATTAGGGCCTCTAGTGTTGATCTTATTTTTTCTTCTATGAACCTCAAAGTTGTTGGCTTTATATTTAGGTCTTTGATCCATTTTGAATTAGTTTTTGTATATGATGTGAGGTATGGGTCCTGTTTCATTTTTGTGCAGATGGACATCCAGTTTTGCCAGCACCATTTGTTAAAAAGACTGCCTGTTCCCAATCTGATGGACTTTGGACCTTTGTCAAAGATCAGGTGATCATCAGTGGGTGGATTTAGATCTGGGTTCTCAATTCTGGTCCATTGGTCAATGTATCTGTCATTATACCAGTACCAGGTTGTTTTGACCACCATAGCTGTATAGTAGGTTCTGAGGTCAGGTAGTGCGAGTCTTCCTACTTTATTCTTCTTCTTCAACGGTGCTTTACTTATCCAGGGTTTCTTCCCTTTCCATATAAAGTTAATGGTTAGTTTTTCCATCTCTTTAAAGAATGCTGTTCATATTTGGATCAAGATTGCATTGTATTTGTAAATTACTTTGGGTAGAATTGTCATTTTCCCAATGTTGAGTCTACCTATCCATGAACATGGTATGTTTTTCCATTTATGTACATCCCTTTGGGTTTCTTGCAGTAGTGTTTTGTAGTTTTCTTTGTATAGGTCTTTTACATCCCTGGTTAGATTTATTCCTAAGTATTTTATTTTTTTAGGGGCTATTGTAAATGTTATTTTTTCCTGATTTCCTTTTCATCGTTCTCTTTATTGGTGTACAGGAATCCAACTGATTTTTGTATGTTTATCTTGTATCCTACTACTCTGCTGAATCTTTCTATTAGTTCCAGTAGTTTTCTCGTGGAGTCTTTAGGGTTTTCTATGTATAGTAGCATATCATCCGCAAATAGGGACAGTTTAATTTCTTCATTACCATTTTGGATGCCCTTTATTCCTTTTTCTTGCCTTATTGCTCTAGCTAAGACTTCCAGCCCAATGTTAAACAAGAGTGATGATAAAGGGCATCCTTGTCTTGTTCCTGTTCTGAAGGGGAGAGTTTTCAGCCTCTGTCCATTAAGAATGATGTTGGCCATTGGTTTTGCATAGATGCCCTTTATTATGTTGAGAAATCTCCCTTCTATACCTATTTCATTGAGAGTTTTTATCAGGAATGGGTGTTGGACTTTGTCGAATGTCTTGAATGTTGTCGAATGTCTTGAATCTCAGTTGAGATGTTCATATGGTTCTTTTCTTTCCTTTTATTTATGTGGTGGATTACACTGAGTGATTTTCTAATGCTGAAACATCCTTGCATACCTGACATGAATACCTGGCGTATTATTTTTTTGATATGGTGCTGAATTCTATTGGCTAGAATTTTGTTGAGAATTTTTGCATCTATATTCATGAGAGATATTGGTCTGTGATTTTCTTTTTTTGTGGTGTATCTTAGTTATCTAGTGCTGCTATAACAGAAATACTACAAGTGGATGGTTTTAACGAAGAGAAGTTTATTTCCTCACAGTCAAAGTAGGCTAAAAGTCCAAATTCAGGGCGTCAGCTCCAGGGGAAAGCTTTTTCTCTCTGTTGGCCTTCTTCTCTTCAGTGTTCCCCTGGACTAGGAGCTTCTGTGTGCAAGGACCCCGGTCCAAAGGACGCGATCTGCTCTCAGCACTGCTTTCTTGATGGTACGAGGTCCCCCATTCTCTGCTTGCTTCTCTTTCCTTTTGTCTCTTACAAGAGACAAAAGGTAGTGCAGGCCACACCCTAGGGAAACTCCCCTTACATTGTATCAGGGATGTGACCTGGATAAGGGTGGTGTTACAACACCCTAATCCTCTTTAACATAAAATTAAAAGCACAAAATGGAGGCCAACCACACAATTCTGGGAATCATGGCCCAGCCAAATTGATACACACATTTTTGGGGGGACACAATTCAACCATAACATGGTGTCTTTGCCTGATTTTGGTGTCAGGGTTATGCTGGCTTCATAGAATGAATTCCGAAGTGTTGCTTCCTTTCTATGTTCTGAAATAGTTTGAGTAGTACAGGTGTAAGCTCGTCGCTGAATGTTTAGTAGAATTGTCCAGTGAAGCCATCTCGGCCAGGGCTTTTTTTTTTGGTTGAGAGTTCTTTTAATTACTTTTTCAAGAGAGATTATAATATTTTATATGCTTTATCCTATCATATCATAGTGTTGTTGTTGTTAGTTGTCATCAAGTCAACTCCAACTCATAGCGACCTTATCTATAGCAGACTGAAATGTTGCCTAGTCTTGTGCCATATTCATGATAGTGGTATGTTTGAGTCCATTGTTGCTGCTGTTGTGTCAATTATATCGTATTATATTATATATATTTTATATACCAAGAAACCATACGAGGCAATGGGATCACAAAAAAAGAGACAAAAATACAACTCCTGTTATCAACAAGCTCATAGAATAATGCTCAATTGCTAGCGAGTTGATTCTGACTCATAGTAACTTTAGAGGACAGAGTAGAACTGATCCATAGGGTTTCCAATGAGTGGCTGGTAGATTTGAACTGCTGGCCTTTATGGTTGGCAGCTGTAGTTCTTAACTACTGTGCCAAAATAATAGGAAAGATAAACAAGGAAACACCACTTAAGACACAGTTAATTGCAATGATATGGATGAGTACAGGATGCTAATTACAAAAGAGAAGACTCTAACCCAAATCTCAATGGATGGAGTGGATATCCACTGCTCTTCAGGGGACAGCAGGAGGCAATGGGGATGGAAGCCAAGGATAAAGAGCAACTGAAGGAGAGACATAACTACCTGGCACATCATAGGGTCATTTAATTTTGGTTAAATGAAGAAATGATATAACAACCCTATCACTTATTATTAATGGGAGAGTAGGATTTAGCCAAGTAGGTAAGAAGGCAAAAAATTATTTTAGGGAGATAAAAAGTTTGTGGAACCTTTGGGAAATTTTAAGATATCTAACATAGTTGGAGGGTCAGGAGCATGTACTAGAATTTGAATATTGAGAGGCAGTCAGGTGCTAAATGGAGCAGGCCTTTCTATGCCGTTTTAAGAAATTTGGTCCTTATCCTGAAGTCCCTGAAGGGTAAAGATAATAGTTATACAACCACATTTGCATTTTAGAAATATGTGGTGGTCATGGAAAGGATGGGTGTAAGGGAGACAAAAATAGGACAGGTAGATAAGAGAGGAAGCTATCACAGTGGCCAAGGTATAAACCATGTAGTGTTAATGTAGGTCAGGGAGAGTCAAACTGAATAAAAGGGCACAAGTCACAAAGGAATTTAACAGTTTCTTTTGTCAAGACTCAGGGACCAATTGGAGGTACAGAATGATGGAGAAAAGGGATGACAAGGTGACTTTCAGATCATTTTAGGAATTTTCCCATGTCACTGAACAAATATTGAATGCAAAAATAGAGCAGATTACAAAGTAAAGCAAAAGAAGGAAAACAAAGTGAGCACAGTGTCAGGGCTGAGAGAATTTAAAGAAGAAGGGAATGGCCACAATGTCAAATGGCAAAGAAATGTCAAATAAAATAAGGACTAACATGTCTCTATGAGATTTGGCAATTAGAGCCTTGGTGGCCTGTGCAACAGCTGTTTCAGTGGAATAGTTAGAGACAGATGGCAGAGAGCAGCTGGTACAGGCAGTGAGATTGGGAAACAAGGGGAATAAATGAACAGCCTAGAGGCTTTTTCCTCACACCTTGTTAGCAATTTCTTGAAAAAGTTATCCTTATTGGGAAAATATTAGGGAATTCAAGATTCAGCTAGTCATTCAAAGGTCATTTAGTTAAAATCAGTGGCAAAGTATACAGCACATACTTAGAATCCTTCACTAGATGGAGTGCATTACATTTTCAATGTGAGTCGTCCTTGCTAGACTATAAACTCCAAAACAGCAGAAGCTGTGCCTGTCTTGTTTTCCATTGTACCAAGGCCTGGCAATCAGTAAGTGTTCATTAGATACCAACTTTCTCATCTCTATCTCCTTTTGTTCTTTCATGATGCCACAGTAAAAAATCCTATTCATTCTTCAAGGCTCAGATCAAATGTCACCTCCTCCATGAAGTCTTTTTCAATACCCTCAGGATATGTCTCTCCTCTATGTCTTCTGTGATTCCAATTTTCTCAAGAAATCAAATGACGTATTGTATTGGGCAAATCTGCTGCAGAAGACCTCTTTAAAGTGTTAAAAGACAAAGATATCACTTTGAGTACTAAGGTGCACCTGACTCAAGCCATGGTATTTTCAATTGCCTTATATGCATGCAAAAATTGGGCAATGAATAAGGAGGACTGTAGAAGAATTAATGCCTTTGAATTATGGTGTAGGTGAAGAATACTGAATGTAACATAGACTGCCAGAAACAACGAACAAATTTGTCTTGGAAGAAGTACAGCTAGAATGCTTCTTAGAAGTGAGGATGGCAAAATTTCTTCTCACAAACTTTGGACATGTTATCAGGAGGGACCAGTCCCTGGCGAAGGACATCAGGCTTGTAAAGTAGAGGATCAGCAAAAAAGAGGAAGACCCTCAACAAGATGGGCTGTCACAGTGGCTACAACAATGGACTCAAGCATGACGATTGTGAGAATGGCACAGTACCAGGCAGTGTTTCGTTCTCTTGTACATTGGGTCGCTGTGAGTGGGAAACCACTGAATAGCACCTAACAACAACAGAATATGTTATATCTATGTACATATTGTCTTATTTTCTAGTATTTTTATATTCATATATCTTTCTCACTAGTATATTTATCATCCATGCTCCATCAGAGTAGTAGAACCTCTGTGAGTAACATAAGGACTTTATTTTGGAGATTTATTTACTACAGACTGATCTGTTGCCCCAACATGTGGTGTTGGGCCTGAATTAAGCTGGCCCAGTATTCAGGAGGGGCAGATAAATATGAATAGGGGGACATCAAGGGCAAACAAACTGGAACCTATGAGAATGAGCTAGTACCTACAAGGATAAACAAATCCTCATCTGCCTCTTACTAGAAAATGTGCTGGTCTCAAACCACCTCCAGGCCTCTTGGCCTCCAACTTCAGTGTTTGTAACAGGTTTCCTGCAGGAGATATGGTGCATTTTGTCATGGAACTGTAGTGAACCCTACTCAGGATTTGATGAAGCTAAATGAGGAAATCCAGCAAGACCTGGAGTTGAGCCAGCAGATTCACAACAGCATGCATGATGAGGTGTTGACTGTGCCTGACACTAAATCAACTTTTGAGTGTAAACATGACTGCTGCTTCTCTTCAACCTTCCAAATTTCAGACAAATTTCTCTTGTGGTCAACCCCAATCCAGAAGCATAGAGAGAAGAGAATTCTGGAAAAGTAGTCCCAGATTATCTACGTGTACACAATACAAAACCACTCACAGTCCACACTTTATCAACTTGGCATCGTATACATCTCTTTTACCATACTTAACTTCCAAAGAAAAACAATATCAAAATCATGCTTTCATCTAACATGGTACAATTATCCTTTGTACAACCAAAAATATGCTAACCTTCTCCCCCAGAAAATACAAAGTCACTCTATCCATCTTTGGATGATGTTCATTTATCTTCAAGCTAAGTCATTTTCCTCTGTGTAACTTAAATACTAATATTTGAGGTTAGCTGTTATTATCACATTATGTTAAATGGTAGGGGAATAGGAGAAGGAAGGAAAAAAATGATTGAAATATACACAAATACACTTACATAAAATAATGAAAAAATTCTTGTCATTATTACAGTCTTCATTTCTGCATCTGGGTGTATGGCCACAGCTGGTATGCATAATATCTTTCTTTCACTACCTATTTCATGTGTCCTTTCACTTCAACAAGCACCATGTCTTATGGTGCCCCAAATCCTCCTTGTTGAATGATCTGATCTATTACTCATCCCGTCTGTATTGGGTCATTGTATTTTTTTTTTCCATTGATTTTAATCACGGCAATTGAAAATACTAAGAAGTGTCCCAGAGGATCTCCTACATTCCAGAAATATTCCTCCTTAAGCCATTGTTCAATAGCAACCCAATTTTCCCCTTGATAGGATCAATCACCATAGCCATTACAGTAGCCCTTATCTGTCTGTTGATCCACAGATATGAGAAGTCCAGGGGCAGTCTCGATTTCAAGTGTAATAGAACCGTTCCTGTAGCCCATAGGGGATGCATTTCTCTCCTGGGAACTAAGACCTCTAGACTAGCAGAGCCCAAAGTTAAGGGGAGAGAAGCAAAAACTTTACTAGTGGGTCCCTAGAAGTAACAGTGAGAAAAATCACTCCCATTTCCACACCTTAATCCCCATACCTATGAATCCTGGTTATAAAAGAAGCACTACCATATACTGATGACTGATTTAGAACATTCTGGTGGCCATTACTTGAGCTTACAAGGTATTGCCCAAACTGACACTAAAAATGAGTCTTTAAAATGCCATTCCACAGACCTATCAAACCAGATGCTTCAGGGTAATGGAGACTATGTTAAGACCAGCGATTCTATAATCATTAGCCCATTGCCACACTCCATTTGCTATCAGATTGGTCCCTTCATCAGAAGAAATGGTATGGGGAATATCATTACAGAGACTAAGTTATCTGTATGTCGCATGTATGGTAGTTTTTGAAGAAACATTGAGTAATATCTATTCCAATGAGAACAAATCATTGATTCCTCCCTGATCAAAGTGGTCTAAATGTAATCAATCTGCCACAGGTGACTGGTTGATTGCCCCACATTATGGTCCCATACTGGGGACTCAGTGTGGACCTCAGCTGTTGACAGATTAGGAACTCAACAATGACTGTAACCAGTTTGCCCTTTGTGATTGAAAGTCCGTTTGCTGAAGCCATGTATAACCTCCATTTCTGACACCGTGGATAATTTGTGATCCCATTGGGTTAGTGGCTGGAGATAGAATGTTTCATCTCACCTACATTATTATTAAGATCCTCCACTGCTGAAGTTGCCTGTCTGATGGACATTCATATGGGATACAAATGACTTAGCACTCCATGCTCACTCAGAGAAGTCTAGCAACAACATACCTTTTCCCCATAGCACTCTGTCTCCAATTTTCTAATTGTGATCCTTCTATGTTCCTGACCACCTAATATAACCAATAGCCACTGACTATAAAAAGTCTATGTCTACACTTCTGGCTATTTCGCTTTCCAGGCTTGAGTTCTTCTCACCGGGAAAATTACCCTTCACTACTCTTCTTCAGGGCTACCCCACATTGTTGCTGTGGTACTGGTCAGCTTTAGCTGTCCCCTTCTGGTACTGTCAGCATATTGTTAAGAGCTATGTGAAACAGATTCAGATTTTCTCAAACTCCTTTAAGGTAGATCTCACAGCACCTAACACAGCATCTTGTATATGGAAGTCACTGAACAAATAACTTTTAACATAAACATAAATACTTCAATTTAACAGTAATTTTGTTTGTCGCTTGGGAGGAGAAACTGAGAAGGTAGGGGACAAGAGTGAGAGAGAAAATATCTCCCATTTCATACCATATGAATTTTTAACCATTTTAATATGTTGCTTATTTTTAAAGAAATTTGCTATTATAAATTGAAGGACAATGAGCTCAACAACTCCTAAGTTTTTTTTAAAGGATGATTCTACTCTTTATAGTTAAAACATTTTTTTAAATGTATTTTATTTGCATTGCACTGTTTTGTATTAGAATTTTTACTTTCAGTATTGATAGAAAAGAAGCTGACTTTCTTTTTTATTTCATGAGGAAAATTTGCACAGCTTTAAAGTAAGCCATGCTTACATAATACATACATTAACCTTTTGAAAAAGTGTCATTATGCATGCATGTTCAAAGAGTGCCAGTGAATATCAGATGTTACTCAAATCCACCCTACCATTCCTAATCATGTCAAACAAACTTCTTCTGGCTTCTTTCACCCAACAGTTAACTGTTTTATAGAAACTCTAAATAAGGCTTCAGAGAAGAGCTACATTGTAGGGGTTTGAAATAGTAGCTCCCTTTCTTGTTAGTGAAGAAAATTTTAGAAGATGTGCTAAATTCTCACTCAAACAGTTGGGGTGGACATTACTTTCACTCATGTCACCTTTCATTTCAGATTTCTCTGAAGGTCCTTTGTAATGAACATACATGTATTCTGAGATTGAGTCAGACAGCCTCATTTATTTCCTGGACCTTACATTGTTGTTAGTATTTGATTTAGAGTATTTAGAGTATTTCTCAAGTTTCACAAATGCACCCTTGGTATAAGTAGAAAGGTGATAGATTGATCCATCTATCGATAGATAGATAGATGATAGAATGGTTTCATTTTAAAATTATGGTCAAATATCAGTTCTCACCTTGACTTATTAATAGTATTTTGCATTTGATCACTTCCTTCTTGATACACTTTTTTTTTTTCCTTCCTGTCTCTGTTGGTAGTCTATCTACATCATTGCCCACTTCTTAGATTCCCCTGTTGGATTCTCCTCATCTCCATAACCTCTAAATGTTGAAGTCAGCAAATCTTGGTCTTGTCTTCTCCATTTACTCTTATTCCCTAGATGAATCTCCTGCCTCATGGTTTTAAATACCTTCAATACGATGATTCTCAAATTTATACCATCCCAGAACTCCATTCTGAATTCCAGACTCACGTATTTAGCTACCATCTCTACATCACCACTTAGATGTCTGATAGGTACCTGGAACTTAACATGTTAAAACTCAGCTCCTGATTCTCACACGCACCTAAAACCCATTGCTTCTATGATCTTCATTTTGATAACTGATCATTCTCCCCATTTATTTGATCATGGCAAACTTCTTTATATATTTCTTTCTTTCATACCTCATAGCACTTATCCATCAGCAAATCCTATCAATGAATTCTCTCCAACTCTCCCACAACCATTCTGATGGAAATCAACATCATATCTTACCTAGATCATTGCAAGAGATGAACTTTTGTCTTATATTCTAGCCCCCCACAGAGCTGCCAGAGTGATCCTTTACAATCATAAGTCATATCCTGTCACTCTAATCCTCAAAATCCTCCAGTAGGACTAACATTATTATTGTTATCATTATTGATATGGCAAGAATCCTGGCCTTGAGAAACTCATAATTCAGCATGGAATGGAATCAGAGAGAGATTAAACAAATTGACGATTACTGTAGTGGTAAAATAAAGGAAAAAAGAATGATTCTGGGAGGAAAAGGCAGGAAGGATTTTAGAGAGAGGTGATGCTCAGTCTTGAAAATAGATAATAGGAGACTCACAAAGAAGATCTAGAAACAGCATGTGCAAAGGGAGGAGCATAAGAGGAAAAATAACCTATTTGAGAAACTATGAGATAATCGTTAGGGTTATGACTCAAGGTTCGGGAAGGAGAAGTAGCAAACAGAAGCCTATCATAAAAAGATTAGCTTTCAAGGAGGAGTTTGGAATGTAGTCTTCAAGTTATATGTCATTAAAATATTTTAAACTTGAGAGTGACATAGTCATATTCGCAATAATAAAAGGTCATTCTGGGTAGAAGATAGATTAGGAAAAGGAAAATTAGGAAGTTACTTAAATAATACAGATATAAATTTATCAGACATTTGCCCAAGAAAATGAATGAAAAAGGGCAATATGGAGGTAAGAGATGGGAGAGTGTTTGAACCAGCAGAACACTGAGATCATTTTGACCAAAAGGGAAACGGAATCATTTAGTGTGTTTCCTAGGTTTCTGGGTTCAGAAAGTAGAAATATTTTGATGAAAAATAAGCTGGTAGTAGGCTGAAGGTGAAGTTAAATATATAATTTTCATTCTGAACATGTATTTAAGGTAAGTACCCAGTACATAAAATTTAAACAATTAAAGATAGTTGTACAACATGCTGACGGAACATTCAGTAAGGTGAGGTAGTTCAGAAGAAATCTGAGGTTCAGATGGAAAGTTAGACATCATAAATATATACATGTACATTAAAACCATAAATAAAAGTGGCCCATGAGAGGCGGGGCAAGATGGCGCTCTAGGCAGAAGCACCACGCTGTCCCTCCACAGCAAAGATCCGAAAAACTAAGCCTAACAGAGAATCAACAATCCTGAAACCCTAGAACACCAAATGAAGAAATAAACTCAGCCAAACACCAAACGGAGTGAGAATACCAAAAGAGAACGGAGAGCGAGGAGAGACTCATGCAGAGATTCCTTACCAGCTAACCCAGCACGGATCCACCATCTTGGATTCCTATCAGAGACCAGTGAACGGGAGAGCAGCCTCGCACAGCGTCCAGTGGGAGATAGAACGACCAGTAAACTGCGGTGCACGCTTTCCCACCCCCCACCCCCTCCACCTTGGCTGGGGCTCCCCTGCTTTCTGTGGCCAGGGTCCCTGGGCTGGGGGGCGCCGGTGCTTGGAATCCGCGTGCCCGGGCTGGCGGCTTTCTGAGAGCTGTTTGCTGGCTGCTGGCGAAGCTTTTTCTGCCGCCTCCCCCTCCTTTTGCCTGGGTGCCTGGTTCCGAGAGCTGTCTTTGCTCTCTCCTGTGGGGCTGTGGGGCTGCGTTCGGGCATGTGGCAGCTTCCAGGTCTGGGCTGCCGCGCTGGTGAGATCCCGGGGCCTTTGTTCGTTGGCCCCTCTGCTTCCCGTGGCCACGGTCTCTTAACCCCGAGACTGCCGGCTGCTTGGAATTCGCGCCCCTGAGTGGGGGCTCTCTGGGTTCCATTTGTTGGCACTGACTGCTGGTGTTGCTTTTTTTTTTTTTTTTTCATTTTTATTTTCCTTCTTTTTTGATTAGTTTTGTCATCTTTTCCCTCTTTTTCCCTTTTGTCTTTCTTCATTGCTCAATTTATCATCTCTCTATCTCTTCCTTCTCTTTCTGATCCCTGAATACCAGGCGATGTATGCCTCTGTACCTTCTGGCCAGGCTGTGCTGTGAAAACTGAGACCGACTCCCCCAGACCTCATAGCTGCATCGGTGGGATCCCTGGGAACTTTGAAGTTCTTTAACTTTTCTGATTTTTATTTGTTCATTCTTTCCTTTTCTTTCTCTTCCCCCTTCTGGTTTCCTCCATCCCATAGTCTCTCATCTGTCCATTCCAAAGACAAGCTCCCCTAGCATTCTTTTATGTTTGTATGCTTTTCACTCCTGCTCCTCTCTCTTCTCTCCCATATCCAGCTTAGCTTCACACACAACCATCTCCCTGCTGCATCCTGATTACCTGCACCATGCACTTGACATCACACCACCAAGCCGTGCAGGCATGCCCTATTGGAACCTGCCCAGCACTGACTACCGACCGTCCTGGTGGCTGCGGTGAGTGCCACAAACAACCCGTCCCAGTGGCTCCTCTTCAGCTAGATCTGCCAGCTGTACCACAAGGACAAAAAAAAAAAAAAAAAATCTACAATCAATAAATGAGAGAAATATCTACTGAATGCCCCAAAAACAGCAAACAATATCAAAACATTTACAAAAACAAGACAAGATGGCTCCAATAGGTGTCTAAATTAAAACACCAGATAACTCACCTGTGGAAGAAAATGCACTAGAAGTACCTGATAGGGAACTCAAATCACTAATACTCGGAATTTTCCAAGAACTGAGGCAAAAAGCTGATAAACATGAGGAAAAATTAGACAAATTTATGGAAAATACAGACAAAAAATTGGAAGAATTCAGGAAGATGATGCAGGAACAAAATGCCAAAATAAATTCACAACTCGAAATTATACAAAAACAACAATTAGAAATCCAAAAGATAAACAACAAGATTTCAGAAATGGACGGTGCCATAGAAGGGCTGAGAAGTAGATTTGAAACCGTGGAAGACAGGATCAGTGGAACTGAAGACAAACACTTGGATACAACTCTGTTTCAGGAAAACTCAAAAAAAGAACAAAGAAAAATGAAGAGACCCTGAGAGTTATGTGGGACACAATTAAAAGCAAAAACTTACGAGTGATTGGCATCCCAGAACATGGGGAGAAAACAGAAAACACAGAGAGGATCATTGAGGAACTGCTGACAGAAAACTTTCCCAATATCATGAAAGATGAAAAGATGGCCATCCAAGAAGCTCAACGAACCCCATATAGAAGATACCCCAAAAAGAAAATCACCAGGACATATCACATTCACACTCGCCAAAACTAAAGACAAACAAATAATCCTGAGAGCAGCTCATGAAAAACAAGAAGTCACATACAGAGGAGAAACAATAAGACTAAGATCAGATTATTCGGCAGAAACCATACAGGCAAGAAGGCAATGGGATGACATATATAAAATCTTGAAAGAAAAAAATTGTCAGCCTAGAATAATATATCCTTCAAAACTCTCATTCAAATTTGATGGTGAAATTAGGTCATTTCCAGATAAACAGAAACTAAAGGAATATGAAAAAGTCAAACCAAACTTACAAGAATTATTAAAGGGAATTCTTCAATCTGAGGACAAACAGCTTCAGCCCTCAGGCAGGACCTAGGACCTAGGACGCAGGTTCATATGAACCAGATACCATTCTAGGAACTGAACTACAGAGGACTTTCCAAAAACAAAAGAAATACAACAGGGAATCAGAGAAATCAATCAAAGGATGACAACAACATCAAAACAATGAAAGAGGGAACAAACGGCATAGGTATAGAACCTTCTAAAGGAGAGGAAGGCAAGGCGATACCAAGTAAGGGTAGACTGCTTCAAAATTATAAAGATAAGGGTAAAATTCATGGTAACCACAAAGAAAGTTAACAAACCAACTCATAAAAATAAAGACGAAAAACATAAAGTCTCAACAAAAACAAAACCTACAAAAACAAAAGAAATGAACACAAAATCCACAAACAAAAGTAACTCAGCACAAGAGAGTAAGAAGAACAAAGAAAACTTCAGCACCACAAAAAAAAGCACTACAAAATGACAGCAACAAACTTCCATCTATCAATAATTACACTGAACGTAAATAGACTCAATGCACCCATAAAGAGACGGAGAGTGGCAGAATGGATAAGAAAACAGGATCCATCAATTTGCTGTCTACAATAGACACACCTTAGAAACAAACATGTGAATTTATTAAAAATCAAAGGTTGGAAAAAAATATAGCAAGCTAACAACTACCAAAAAAGAGCAGGAGTGGCAATTCTACTCTCAGATAAAATAGACTTTAAAACAAAATCTACCATAAAAGACAAAGAAGGACACTATATAATGATTAAGGGGATGATCCATCATGAAAACATAACCATAATAAATATCTATGCACCCAATGACAGGGCTCCAAAATACATAAAAAAAAACTCTAACAGCACTGAAAAGAGAAATTGACAGTTCCACAATAATAGTAGGAGACTTCAACACACCACTCTCAGTAAAGGACAGAACAACTAAAAAGAAACTCAGCAAAGATACAGAAGACCTAAAGGACACAATAAGCCAACTGGACCTCATAGACATATATAGAACAATCCATCCAATCGCTGCAAAGTACACATTCTTTTCCAATGCACATGGAACGTTCTCCAGAATTGATCACATTTTAGGCCACAGAGCAATCCTCAACAAGAACCAAAACGTTGAGATAATTCACAGTATCTTCTCTGACCACAATGCCATCAAGGTAGAAATTAACACTAGAAAGAGCAAGGAAAAAAAATCAAACACATGGAAACTGAATAATACTCTGCTTACACATCAATGGGTAATAGAAGAAATCAGAGATGGAATTAAAAAATTCCTAGAATCAAATGAAAATGAAAACACATCATACCAAAACCTTAGGGACACAGCAAAGGCAGTCCTCAGAGGACAATTTATAGCAATAGATGCACATATCAAAAAAGAAGAAAGGGACAATAGCAAAACATTAACTACAGAACTCAAACAAATAGAAAGAGAACAACAAAAAAAGCCTACAACCACCGGAAGAAAGGAAATAGTAAAGATCAGAGCAGAAATCAATGAAATAGAGAACAGAAAAACAATAGAAAGAATCAACAAAACCAAAAGTTGGTTCTTTGAAAGAATCAACAAAATCGACAAACCACTGGCCAGACTGACAAAAGAAAAACAGCAGAGGGCACAAATAACCCAAATAAGAAATGAAATGGGGGACATTACAACAGACCCAACCAAAATAAAAAGGATTATAACAGAATATTATGAAGAACTATATTCCAACTAATTTGAAAACCTAGAGGAAATGGATAAATTTCTAGAAACATACGGCCTACCCAAACTACAACAAAGTGATATTGAAAATCTGAACAGACCCATAACAGGAGAAGAGATTGAAAAGGTAATAAAAAAAACTCCCAACCAAAAAAAGCCCTGGCCCAGATGGCTTCACTGGAGAATTCTGCAAAACATTTACAGAAGAGCTTGTACCAGTTCTACTCAAGCTATTTCAGAGCATAGAAGAGGAAGCAACACTTCCAAATTCATTCTATGAAGCCAGCATAACGCTGATACCAAAACCAGGCAAAGACATCACAAAAAAAGAAAATTACAGACCAATATCTCTCATGAATATAGATGCAAAAATTCTGAACAAAATTCTAGCCAATAGAATTCAGTATCATATCAAAAAAATAATACACCACGACCAAGTAGGATTCATACCAGGTATGCAAGGATGGTTTAACATTAGAAAATCCATCAACGTAATCCACCACATAAATAAAAGGAAAGAAAAAAATCACATGATCATCTCAATTGACGCAGAAAGGGCATTTGACAAAGTCCAACACCCATTCCTGATAAAGGCTCTCAATAAAATAGGTATAGAAGGGAAATTTCTCAACATAATACAGGGCATCTATGCAAAACCAACAGCCAACATCATTCTTAATGGAGAGAGGCTGAAAACATTCCCCTTGAAAACAGGAACAAGACAAGGATGCCCTTTATCTCCACTCCTATTTAACATTGTACTGGAAGTTCTAGCTAGAGCAATAAGGCAAGAGAAAAAAATAAAGGGCATCCAAATTGGTAATGAAGAAGTTAAACTCTCCCTGTTTGCAGATGATATGATACTATACATAGAAAACCCTAAAGACTCCACGAGAAATCTACTGGAACTAATAGAAAGACTCAGCAGAGTAGCAGGATACAAGATAAACATTCAAAAATCAGTTGGATTCCTATACACCAGTAAAGAGAATGATGAAAAGGAGATCAGGAAATCAATACCATTTTAAATAGCCCCTAAAAAGATAAAATGCTTAGGAATAAATCTGACCAGGAATATAAAAGAACTCTACAAAGAAAACTACAAAACACTGCTGCATGAAACCCAAAGGGATCTACGTAAATGGAAAAACATACCATGCTCATGGATAGGCAGACTCAACATTGTGAAAATGGCAATTCTACCTAAAGCATTTTACAAATACAATGCAATCCCGATACAAATACCAACAACATTCTTCAAAGAGATGGAAAAACTAATTATTAACTTTATATGGAAAGGGAAGAAACCCCGAATAAGTAAAGCACTACTGAAGAAGAAGAATAAAGTTGGAGGACTCACACTACCTGACTTGAGAACCTACTATACAGCTACAGTACTCAAAACAGCCTGGTACTGGTACAACAACAGAGACATTGACCAATGGAACAGAATTGAGAACCCAGATGTAAACCCATCCACCTACAGTCACCTGATCCTCGACAAGGGCCAAAAGTCCATCAAATGGGGAAAAGACAGTCTTTTTAACCAATGGTGCTGGCAAAACTGGATATCCATTTGTAGAAAAATGAAACAGGACCCATACCTCACATCGTATACAAAAACTACTTCAAAATGGATCAAAGACCTAAATATAAAGCCTCAAACTATAAAATTCATAGAAGAAAACATAGGACCAACACTTCAGGCCTTAATACATGGCATTAACAGGATACAAACCATAAACATCAACACAAAAAACCCAACAGATAAACTAGATAACTGGGATCTTCTAAAAATCAAACATCTATGCTCTTCAAAAGACTTCACCAAAGAGTCAAAAGAGAACCTACAGACTGGGAAAAAATTTTTGGACAGTACAAGTCAGACAAAGGTCTAATCTCCATAATCTACAAGAAAATCCAACACCTCTACAACAAAAAGACAAACAATCCTATCAAAAAATGGGCAAAGGAAATGAACAGACACTTCACCAAGGAAGACATTCAAATGGCCAACAGACACATGAGGAAATGCTCGCGATCACTAGCCATTAGAGAAATGCAAATTAAAACCACAATGAGATACCATCTCACCCCGGCATTACCGGCACGAATCAAAAATACTGGAAATAACAAATGTTGGAGGGGCTGCGGGGAGATGGGAACTCTTATACACTGCTGGTGGGAATGCAAAATGATACAACCATTTTGGAAAATGATATGGCGTTTCCTCAGATAGACATACCATTCGATCCAGCAATCCCACTCCTAGGAATATATCCTAGAGAAATAAGAGTCATCACTCGAATAGACATATGCACATCTATGTTCATGGCAGCATTGTTCACAATAGCAAAACGATGGAAACAACCTCGATGTCCATCAACAGATGAATGGATACACAAACTATGGTACATACACACAACGGAGTACTATGCAACGAGAAAGAACAACAATGAATCTGTGAACCATCTCATAACATGGATGAAACTGGAGGACATTATGCTGAGTGAAATAAGTCAATCACAAAAGGACAAATATTGCATGAGACCTCTATTGTAAAAACCCATGAAAAAATTCACATGCAAAATGTAACAATCCTTGTTGGTTACCAGGGATGGGAGGGGGGGGGGAAATACTAAATAGCCAATAGATGGGTGGTACCTTGGGTGAGAGTTGAGATAGTACACAGTACAGGGGAAACTAACACAACCTGCACAAGGAAAGGTCATGGAGGCCCTATAGACACATCCAAACCGCCCAAGGGACTGAGTTGTTGAACGGAAGGCTCTGGGGACCATGGTCTCGGGGAACATCTAGCTCAATTGGCATGACACTACTTATAAAGATAATGCTCTACATTCTACCTTGGTGAGTAGTGTCTGGGGTCTTAAAAGCCTATGAGCGGCGATCTAAGATACTCCACTGGTCTCATCCCTTCGGGAGCATGGAAGAATGAAGAGAACAGGATACAATGAAAAGATTAGTCCAAAGGACTAATTGTCCACAGCTACCAAGGCCTCCACCGGACTGAGTCCAGTACAGCTAGACGGTGCCTGGCTACCACCACTGACTGCTCTGACCAGGATCACAACAGAGGGTTCTGGACAGAGCTGGAGAAGGATGTAGAGCATAATTTTTAACTCCCAGAAAAAAAAAAAAAAAAGACCAGATTTACTGGCCTAAAGAATACTGGAGAAACCTCAAGAGTGTGACCCCCAGACACCCTTTCAGCTTAGAGGTGAAGTTACCCTCGAGGTTCGATGTTAAGCCTGGGAGTGGACAGCACAGTAAAACTAAATGGGACTAACGAGGTACAGGAGTCCGGTGACAAAGGCCAGAAGGCAGAGGGGGAGTAGGAAACTGATGATAAGGAACACAAGTTGAGTAAGGACACTGTAGATGTGTTGTGAGATTGTTGACCACTGTTATAGGGCAAGATTTGTAGTGACTATTAAATGGGAGGCTGTTTTGTCCTGTAAGCCTTCGTCCTGGGCAAGAATGGCAGCACAATTGGAAGAGCATAGTCAATATCACTTAAATGTGTAAGTAAAAAGTTTTGAAATGGTGTTAAAAAAAAAAAAAAAAAAAACAAATGAGACTAATGAGGTACAGTAGTCCAGTGACAAGGGCCAGAAGACAGAAGGGGACAAGTAAGTCCCCTGGTGATAGGGAACACAAGGTGGAGTAAGGATATTCTTGATGTGTTGTGAGATTGTTAACCATTGTCATAGGGCAACATGTGTAGTAACTGTTAAATGAGAAACTATTTTGTTCTGTAAGCCTTCATCTTAAGTGAGAATAACAGCACAGTTGGAAGAGCGTAGTCAATGTCACTGAACTGTGAATGTAGAAATTTTTGAAACGGTGTATCTTTGGCTATCTGTATTTTCATCAAAAAAAAAAAAAAGGTTGAGAATTTAGAGGCTTAATATGTTGTGGGGTTGTTAACCAATGTCATAAAACAGCATGTGTACTACTGTTTCCTGAGAAACTATTTGTTCTGTAAGCCTTCACCTGAAGTACAATAAAATATAAAAAAAATAAAATAAATAAATAAATAAATAAATAAAAAGTGGCCCATGACATTTGGAGACCATAAGTCTGTGTGTCCCCGGAAACCATATTATCCAGGGAGAGTATGCAGCATAAGATACAAAATCAGCAAAACACGTACATTTAAAGATCAGATGGAAGAAGAGTAGCCTAAGAAGAAAACTATAAAAATATAGTGAGAGAGTCAAGAAGAGAATTTAGGAGTGTAAAAGAGATAAGCAAGGAAAGTCAGAAAGTGGCGGGTGTCACACACTGTGGATCAAAGAGGTTGAAAGTTAACCTCTGGCAGTTAATAATTTAGTAGCTATCACACAGCTGCTTTACACATCTTGTGATTTAATCTTAGAAGCTGGACTATATGAAGAAGAACATCAGATTAGGATTGGAGGAAGACTCATTAACAACCTGTGATATGGAGATGACGCAACCTTGCTTGCTGAAAATGAAGACAACTTAAAGCACTTACTGATGGTCGAAGACTACAAGCCTTCAGTATGGATTGCATCTGAAGATGAAGAAATGAAAATTCTCACAATTGGGCCAATAAACAACATCATGATAAATGAAGAAAAAAATTGAAATTGTTAATAATTTCATTCTACTTGGATCAATAATCAATGTCCATGGAAGCAGCCATCAAGAAATCAAATGACACATTGCATTGGGCAAATCTGCTGGGGGGGAAAAAAACTCTTTAAAGTTTTAAAAAGCAAAGATGACTAAGGTGTGCCTGACCTAAGTCATGTTCTTTTCAATTGCCTAATACGCATGTGAAAGCTGGACAATGAAAAAGACAGAAGAATTGATGTGTTCCAATCATGGTGTTGGCAAAGAGTATTGAAGATACCATGGACTGCCACAGGAACAAAAAAATCAGTCTTAGAAGAAATACAACCATAACGTTCCTTGGAATCATGGATGGTGAGCCTTTAGCACCCTTACTTTGGGCACGTCATCAGGAAAGACCAATAGCTAGAAAAGAACATCATGTTTAGTAAAGTAGATGGTCAGCAAAAATTACCTCAATGAGCTGGATCGACACGCTAGGCACAACAATGAACTCCAATGTACCAAGGATTATAAAGATGGCACAGGACTGGGAAACGTTTCATTCTTTTATACATAAGGTCACCATGAGTCAGAGCTGTCTAGACAATAACTAACAACAACAAACTCCAACGGGTAACCAATTTTCTTCAACATACACCTTTTCAACATACATTTCCATGTCCCTGTTACTTCGTGGCTAATATAGCCTCTTGAATTAAGAGGGATGCTCCAAAACAAAGCCCTTCTCCTCATTATTGAGAGTCCTTGGTCCCTAAAGGATAGGGTCAGTTGAGTTTTCTCCCATTTCCTTCTATCAAAATGTTCATCCTGAAAATCAGCAAATGTATCAAATTCTCAAACATTAATTTTAATATGTTTAATTGGATATCTATTATCCTTCAAACATTCTTTCATCTCTTTCATAGAAATGACAGAAGCTTTATTTCTACTTTTCAACCTTCATCAAAAGATTTAAACTTTATAGAAGCCTCCATTGGCCACTAAGTCATGGCCTTTACCCCTCCTTGCTTGCAGCTTACTCATTTTACAAGCCAAAGAGAAAGCATAAGATGAAAGTGAGCAAGATAAAAGAGGATGATAAAAGAAGTGAAGCTGAAAAAAGGTGGCTTCCAGCCCTCCTGTGAACAATAAGAGGCCCTCATTCATAAGGAGGCACTTTGCTGGAAGCCTTCTTACAAGAATGTAGTAAGGTGCATAACCTTGGAAAGATAAGGTGAAGTCAAACAACTCAAGAGAAGAGTTATTTTCCTCCAACCCCAGTAGGTATGTAAGATTTAAGCTTTTCTTCCTTTGTTGCAATACTCAGTGGTGAAATGACAGCATATGCTCTAAACCAATAAAAGTTTCCATCATAAAAATAGGAAAGGATACAATTTGAATTTTAAAAAAAGGGAAATCAAATAAGAACTATGGTCGAAAACTAGGTTTAGATCAGCAGGACACTCAACTCCTTCTAAAAAGGTGAGACCAGCACAACAGCTTTCAGTTACACCTAAACCACATTGTCCTCACACGGAACATCTGCTAACTTTCAGTTATAAATTCCCAAAGGATTTCACACTTACTAAATTCTTATTAAAATTAATAGCAGGCCTGCAAGTCATAGCACTATTAGAACAGTCCTTTATCAGGAAACTATCATCTACTGAGATAATAAAGCTGTTTTCCACTGTAAGAAAATCAAGACCAAATAGTATATAGAGAAAAACTGTTTAATTTATTCCTGAAAAATGTTTTTCCTTTCCATACTATAGTCACCCACTAACCATTTATTGTTAATGTAACATCACAGATTTTAAAAGATAAACACATCTGTATGACTACAATATTCTCACAAGTTCTCAATTCTAGTCATTCTCTCTCATATATTCTCTAATTCTATAATTAAATGTTTAAATGACTGAAATACTATTTTGCATTTTTTATAATTGTTACATTTGCATTGTGTCATTGTGTTAGTCTAATAAATGTCACTTCATGTAGCCTGTGTCTCCTTTTGAGACAGGTCAATCATGTCCTAATTATCTCATTTAAAAATTAAGCTTCTTGTTTATCATTGTTTTTCCATATAGTCTTTTGTATCCCCACCTCAACTCTGACGTCAGTTCTTTCACTGCCTCTCTTCTTTCTGTCCCTCTGTGTGCATCTGGGTGTGCATCTCTCCTTTGGTCTCTGTGTATGTCTCCTCTGAATGTTTCTCTGTATAAGTTTGTCTTTCGTCTGTGTGTGGGGTGTGTGTGGTCATTGTGTTTACATCTCTGCCTATGGATGTGTGTGTGTGTCTCACTCTCCCTGTCTTTCTTATTTTTTATTGAGATACAGTTCATGTAGCATAAAATTTACCATTTTAAAGTGTGTAATTCAATGGCTTTTCATATATTCATGATATCGCACAACCATCATCACTATCTAATTTTAGAACATTTTCATTACACCCCCAAAAAATTCCATATCCATTAAGCAGTTAATCCCCATTTCCCTCCCCCCCTCAACCCCTGGCAACCACTAATCTTTCTGTAAATGGAATCAAGCAATATGTGACTTTGCATTTGGCTTTGTTCATTTAGCATAATATTTTCAAGTTTTGTCCATGTAGAATTATGTATTGGTACTTCATTCCTTTTTATTTTTAAATAAATATTGGGCTACGTTCTTTGTACTCCAAGCATGTGTATGTGTCTGAGTGTATGTCTTTCTCCCTGTAGGTATATTCATAGGTATATAACACACTCTCTGTACCTATGTTTGCACTATCTCACTATGTCTCTATTAAATAAATACAGGCTAGCATCTTCATCTCTGGTGTGTTTGTGTGTCTGCATGTCTATTCCATGTCTATACACTGTACTACAGACTCATAGATAACAAATTTTATACATGGATCTGCAAGGAGATTATCTTTAATGGTTACTGGTTATATTGTTTGTTTGTTTTTATTTACCTATCAAAGGTAATCCTCCTGCACTGATGAGGTATGCCACCATAGTAATGATAATCAAGTTTCCTGCTTCAAGGATAAGTTTATCACTCTGGAACAGGACCCAGGCTTTCAAACCCACTGGCATAAATTTGCAAAACTCTCCAGGGTATAGTATGATTTGGCAGGGCTTATTATGGCCCTTCTCTCTGAGATTCTCCATAGTGGTCAGCCCCAGAAATAGAGGAATCATGGGTCACATCCAGATTCCCTTTGACATGGACAGTTCCACATAACTGAACACAAAGCACCTGCCCGTTAACATACGAAGTCACCTGGGCAGGGAACTTCAAAATTAAAATAACAGCTACATGTCAGAAAAGGTGGAATTAAAAAAGGCACATTTGCAAATGTCCAAATTAAATTATCTTTCATGTATTGTATCAGTATCCCTTTTCAAACCATCCTCCACATATCTCCAAAATCACAATTGTAAATCATAGACCACATCCTGTCATTATCTTAACAATCTTTTTGATTCCCTATTGATTACAAAAAAAAAAAAAAACAATGCAAATGCCTTAATCTGGTTTACCAGATGACTCACAACCTAACCACGATTTACAATTTTACAAGCATCTGTTGCTTTGATTACTCTATCCTAGCCTCTAGCTACTCACCTTGAACACATCATGACCCTTGCTGGTGCTATTCCTCTCCTGCTACCTCTCCTTTTCTGACCAGCATGATCTCAGTTTTTTGTTTTTTTTAAGTACTTACTTCATAGGGTTGTCCTGATTGTGGAAATAAACAAAAACCACCCAAATGAGAGTATCAAATTAAATTGCAGCTACCATGCTCTGGTTTCTTCCCATCTTCCTCCCACTCTGTGGAAATAATCTCTCCCTCATTGATATGCCCACAGTTCTTTAAAAACAACTCTATGGTGGCGCTGATTATGTTTTTCTTATAGTTATATATTTACTTTTCTACATCCCATCTAAAGTATCAGATTCTTGAATGTCTCACTCAGTTATAAATATATACTGCTTAGTACAATGCCCGGCGCACACTAGGTTCTGAATAAATGTTGATGAAATTAATTCTTTTTAAATTTCTGTTAGATGTGAAATTCACATTGCTTACGAAAGCTGAAGCTGAGAAAAAGAAAACGAGGAAATAAAGCAGAATCGAAACAGGAACATGCTTGCTAAGCCAGACCTTAGAGAAAGAATGCCTGGACACTTGCATATCTATCATCTTTGTGGCTTGAGAGTCAAGCAAAGAACTCCTGTGTGTTCAGTCAGCGAACAATGCCACATTAATGATGACAGTGGGTGGGCACTTGGGGAAACTTGCTGAGTAACATGGACCACTGAAGCAGCAATCCTTCTCAAATCAATTTCAGTTTCTCAAAGGCTGAGTATGTAGTGATATTTCAAAGCAATCTCTAGAGAAGTGCTCAAGCGACAGCAGGAGATCCTAAGCTAGTGTTGCGTTTGCACAGATGAGCCAGAACTCAAATGTGAATTTTGAAGCATCAGGTGTTGTTTTTATGATTTTTTTTTTTTTTATTGTGAATGGTTCTTTATTTAGTCATTTTTGTTTAAAGCTGAAACTCTGGGAATTCAAAATTAACATCCTTGCCCATGAGCTGCTTATACACACCAGAAAAAGTTTCAGCCTTGTGTTCCCCGTTGTTCTGCTGTGCTTTGTCCAAATGAACTTTTATAAGCCGGCTGCCATCCAGTTTTACACGGATTCTCTTGCCAACAATTTCTATTGGGAAGACCAAGTCTTCAAGGATTGCATCGTGCAGGGCTGTCAGAGTACGGCTCCTGGGACGCTTTTGCTTATTTTTTGTTCGACTTTTTCTAGTTGGTTTTTTTCTCCTCTGAGCAATAAAGACAACGTGCTTTCCACTGAACTTTTTCTCCAGTTCACATACTAAGCTGACTTGGATTTTCTGTAAAGACTTCAGTTGAGGAACGGGAACAAAGATTATAATAGCTTTCCGACCACCACCAATTTCAATTTCCTTGGCTGCGGTTATGTTCAGCTCCCTCAACTGAGCCTTTAGGTCTGAGCTCATCTCCAGTTCAAGCAGCACCTGAGGAATGCCAGACTCGAATTCATCTGGCTTTTTCGTCATTGGGCTTCACAATCTTGGCGCTTTAACTGAACATGGCCTTTTCCTTGCTGAGGGCCTGCGTAGGAAGAGCTGATCTTTTTTAAAGAGACAAAGACACAATGACTTCAGATATGGCCTAAATCAACACATTTTCATTAAGTACAACTGTTCCCCCTTTCTTTCTAGTCTCCCACAGCTTACCACCCCACAGTATTAAATTCCAAATACTCACCCAACTTAACCCACTGAATGTGCCTAATTATGAGATATTTTGGGATTATTACATTCATTACTTATGTGTATATAAGTTAAATAGCTGTAGTTTTTTTTTTTTTTTAATGAGCAAGGAATGTCACTTTCTCCCTATCTGAGACAAAAGAATCTGAGATTAGAAAGCAATCATACGTGTTAAATTTTATTCTTGTTCTTTTCTAATGTCAAAAAACTCAGATATTTATGTAGTTAGAAAAAGAGAAAATATTTCTAATTCAGTGACATCTGGAAACTAAATAATATGCAGGTGAAGTAGGTGAAGAAAGACAAGGAGGAGGAGGGGAGGAGGAGAAAAAAAAAGATGAAGAGGAAGAGCAGAAGCAGCTATGTTGAGCCAGGTGAGAAAAACAAATGTTAGAGAGAAACAGACAAAGAGAACCTGCACCAAAAATAAATTTCACGCTCCTGCATTGCCCATAGTAGCCAAGTATTGCACACTTAAAATGTGACCAGTACTAACTGAGATAGTCTCTAAGTGTAAAACTGCAAACTAGATTTCAAAGATGTAGTATAAAAATAAGACTGTAAAACAGCTCATTGATAATGTTTATATTGATTACATGTTGAAATAATAATATTTTGGGCATATTAGCTTAAATAAAATAAACTATTAAATTAATTTTACCCGATTGTTTTACTTTTTTAAAACGTGACAGTTTGAAAATTTTCAATTACATATGTGACTCGCATTATATTTCTATTGGACATGCCAAATAAAAACAAACAATCCAGATTTAGGTAAGAAGAGACGTTATTGGAAAGAATTATTGCAAGAAGGGGAACAGGACTATTACAGTAGGGGGAAGGGAACTATTGCAATAAAGAGAACATTCCCACCATAAAATCTGCAAACATCTCAAAGGTTAGGCAGAAAGGAATTTCCTTTTATATGGAAGGGTAAACAGGGCTAGGAAAAAACAAAAGGTGGAGTGGATAGTATGATTGGACAGTTAATTATGGAATGATTAGAGAATGATCATTGCAGTCAGCTAATTCTCAAGAGGGATTGTATGCTGACTCAGGCTGAGGGTAGGTCAAAGTTCGGGGGCCTAGAGGAAGAAAAGAAGCTTTACTAAATTTTGATCGAGTCAGTTAACAAGCACTCTGTTCTTATTGATCAGTGGGGAAAAACAATTCAATAATATTTTATAAGGCAAAGAAAGAGAATCTGGAGGGTCTGTGTCTGGTCTTGTCATACGTAAACAAGAGGCATCCGTGAGTCTTATCGAAATCACATGGGAAAGGTGGTTATTCATAGCATTCCTTTTCCTGGAACACAAATGGTAGAAATATTTCTTTAATTAACCACCTCTGTTTTGCAAGGTCACAGGGCTCAAGTAAAGTTCAACATCATCAGACAGAGCTGTTCTAGAATTTAGATTTAGCACTATATATAGACTGCTAAATAGATAGATAGATAGGTTTTAAAAAAAAAAAAAACGCAAACCTGTTGCCGTCAAGTTGATTCCAGCTCATAGCTACCCTATAGGACAGAGTAGCCACCATAGGGTTTCCAAGGAGCTGCTGGTGGATTCAAATTGCCAGCCTTTTGGTTAGTAACCATAGCTCTTCACCACTGCAACACCAGGGCTCCAGATAGATAGATATATGTAGAGAGAGAGTCAGACTGGTTTCAGATCTTTGCTCTGTCATTATCAGCTCTGTGAACTTGGACAATTTACATAATTTCTCTGTGTCTCAGGTTTTTCATTTATTAAAGTACTTAACCTGACAGGGCTCTTAAGTTCATGGAAATAAATGAAGACTACCCAAATGGGAACCAACAGGCTATATTCAAGCTTGTTATAGCAAGGGAGTCAGCCACCATCACTTGGTTTTAGCAGAGACTCAAAGGCAGGCAAGGGAGTAGCGAAGTTTTACAGTGAAGAAAGTAGAAGTCTTCAGGTATGCTCTGGTTTAAGGTTGCTGGCATCGAGAAGCTGGAGGCGGGCTAACTAGAAACGGCATGTTATGTCCTTGGTTGGAATATACTTGACTTTCTCTAGTTGGTTCAGAGTTGGAAGTAGAGAGAAAAATAGAGAAGCCAGTCACCATTGATAATGTCCTGATCCTTTTGGGCCAATCACTGCAGAGGTTGAAGTTGGCTTCCTGGGCTAGTGGCTGCAGAGGATGTGGATCAGAGTTCTATTGTCATATAAGGTCCATCCATAAGCACCAAGAAGAGCCCCAGGGAATTCTGTGGGTTCCAACCATACTCCTCCCTGTCTTTGTTTTGTACCAGTAACCTCATCTTCTCATTATAATAAGAGTCCCCATTTGTATACTCAGTCTCTCATGATTATGAAATGAGATAGTACATGTAAAGTGCTTAGCAAATGACAACCCGTAATGAGACTGAGATTTAATTTTACCCCATCTTCTTCTGGTTGGTCATACACAGCTACTTTACTCTTAGGCCAATTTTCTTTGGTGTAATAAGAAGTAATTTACTATATATGTCAAAAACCGGCTTCATAAGCATTACCAGCACAACCTGTTGATGAGACATAACTGAGTTTATTGTTTACTAAGATAAAACAGAATACCACCTTGCAAAGCTTTGGCAGTGTTTCAGAGTGGAAAAAAAAAAATGAAGGTCATAATTTATTCAGATTGGAAGTTTGGTTTAAAGCAGGTCTTTCACTATGGGGAACTGATTAGGATTTAGTAGGCATCATGATATAACTGTCCAGAATTGGTGGAAACAGAAAGACAAAGATTTTGGGAGATTCAGAGAATCTTAAGGTACAAACTATCTGTTGATGCTTTCTATCGGAGAGTTGATGAGTTTTGGGGGAAGTTCCTGTAATAAAAAATCATACCATTTACTTGAGCAGGACAGCTGTGGAAGAGTGAAAAAAGCTAATGAATTGCAAAGTCATGTTAATGTAGACAATAAAGTGTGGTTTCAGTTTTTATGGAACAGGCTGAGTGTGGGTACAGATGATTCTAGTTCTTACATAGATGGTGCCTATTTATGCCTACATACTTAAAAAGATAACCAATTACAGAATTTGATCTACTTTAGAAAATTTTAATCTCAATAGAGATGCTTCAAGATATGAAAAGGAATTGGTGGGAAAGGTGCTATGGTTGAATAAGTTTAATAAATCCTTCTAGATCTTCCTCTTGTTCATACACAGTGTAATCTAACATATAATATCTGAGAAGCCCAATATTCAAGACTTTTCTTTAACGTTGTTTAACTCCATGTCTTTGAGTAAAAATGGCTTATTTGGTAGGTTAGGAGGTAATTCCAGAAAGTACCACTAAGGTTGTGGGGCAGTGAGACAGGGAAGGAAAAGAGGTCAAGGGTTACTACTGCAGACTCCTGGGGCTTAGTTTTTCTGGGGAACTCTAGGAGACAGTTTGAAAGGAATTTCTAAATTGTCTCATCTAAAGTGATTGTAATCTAGGGTATTTATGCTCAAACTCCTATTCATCATGGGTTGAGAACTGTTCTAGTGTGATTAACTCCCAAGCCCTATTGGCTTGCTCTGGGCAATGGTTAAGAGAAAGCCCTCAGAGAGCCGCAGGATTTTAAAGCAACAATGTTATCAATATGTACTGCAACAAGCTATAACTTGTTGTAACAGTGAATGTTGAAGGGGATATACTTGGGGCTCAAACACCATCTGCTGCAGTCTGCCACTTTCAGTGCTTTGCTGTTGTTAGGTGCCATCCAGTTGGTTTCAACAGTTACCCTATGCACAACAGAACAAAATACTGCCCGGTCCTGCGCCATCCTCACAATTATTGCTACGCTTAAGCACATGGTTGCAGCCACTGTGTCAATCCATCTCATTCAGGGTCCTGCCCTTTTTCACTGACCCTCTACCAAGCTTGATGTCCTTCTCCAGGGACTGATCCCTTCTGATAACATGTCCAAAGTATGCGAGATGTAGTCTTGTCATCCATGCTTCTCAGGAGCATTCTGGTTGTACTTCTTCCAAGACAGATTTGTTCGTTCTTTTGGCAGTCCATAGTACATTCAATATTCTTCACCAACACCACAATTCAAAGGTATCAATTCTTCTTCAGTCTTCCTTATTCATTGTCCAGCTTTCACATGCATATGAGGCAATTGAAAACACCATGGCTTGGGTCAGGCGCACCTTAGTCCTCAAGGTGACATCTTTGCTTTTTAACACTAAAGAGATCTCTTGCAGCTGATTTGCCCAGTGAAATTTGTCTTTTAATTTCTTGACTGCTGCTTCCATGGGTATTGACTATGGATCCAAGTAAAATGAAATCCTTGACAACTTCAATCTTCTCTCCATTTATCATTATGTTGCTTATTGGTCCATTTGTGAGGATTTTTGTTTTCTTTATGTTGAGGTGTAATCCATACTGAAGGCTGTGATCTTTGATCTTCATCAGTAAATCCTTCAAGTCCTCCTTGCTTTCAGCAAGCAAGTTTGTGTCATCTGCATGCCACAGGTTGTTGATGAGTCTTCCTCCAATCCTGATGCCCGTTCTTCTTCATATAGTCCAGCTTCTCGGATTATTTGGTCAGCATACAGTCTGAATAAGTATGGTGAAAGGATACAACCCTAACACACACCTTTCCTGACTTTAAACCAGGCATTATCCCCTTGTTCTGTTTGAACAACTGCCTGTTGATCTATGTACAGGTTCCTCATCAGCACAATTAAGTGTTCTGGAATTCCCGTTCTTTGCAATGTTATCCATAGTTTGTTATGATCCACACACTCAATTTGCCTTTGAATAGTCAATAAAACACAGATAAACATCTTTTGGTATTCTCTGCTTTCAGCCAGGATCCATCTGACATCAGCAATGATATCCCTGGTTCCACATCCTCTTCTAAACCCAGCTTGAATTTCTGGCAGTTCCCTGTCAATGTACTGCTGCAGCTGCTTTTGAAAGATCTTCAGCAAATTTTACTTGTGTGTGTGTTAAGGAAATTGTTCAGTAAATTCCACATTCAGTTGGATCAACTTTCTTCGGAATAGTGATAAATATGGCTCTCTTCCAGTTGGTTGGCCAGGGAGCTGTCTTCCAAATTTCTTGGCATAACCAAGTGAGCACTTCCAGTGCTGCATCCATTTGTTGAAACATCTCAATTGGTATTCCATCAATTCTAGGAGCTTTGTTTATTGCCAATGCCTTAGTGCAGCTTGGACTTCTTCCTTCAGTACCATCATATGTTACCTCCTGAAATGGTTGAACGTCAACCAGTTCTTTCTGATATAGTGACCCTGTGTATGCCTTCCATCTTCTTTTGATGCTTCTAGCATCCTTTAATATTTTCCCCATAGAATCCTTCACTATTGCAACACGAGGCTTGAACTTTTTCATCAGCTCTTTCAGCTTGAGAAATGCTGAGCATGTTCTTCCCTTTTGGTTTTCTATCTCCAGGTCTTTGTGCATGTCATCAAAATATTGTCTACTAGAGCTGCCCTTTGAAATCTTCTGTTCAGCTCTTTTACTTCATCATTTTTTCCTTTTACTTTAGCTACTTGACATTCAAGAGCAAATTTCAGAGTCTCTTCTTACATCTATTTAGGTCTTTTCTTTCTCTCCTGTCTTTTTAGTGACCTCTTGCTTTCTTCATGTATGATGTCCTTGATGTCATTCCACAACTCATGGTCTTCAGTCATTAGTGTTCAATGCATCAAATCTATTCTTGAGATGGTCTCTAAATTCAGGTGGGATATACTAAAGGTCGTACTTTGGTTCTCTTGGACTTGTTCTAATTTTCTCCAGTTTCAACTTGAACTTGTATATGAGCAATTGATGGTCCGTTGAACAATAAGCCCCTGGACTTGTTCTGACTGATGATATTGAGCTTTCCATTGTCTCTTCCCACAGATGTAGTCAATTTGATTCCTCTGTCTTCTATCCAGTGAGGTCCATGTGTATAGTCACCATTTATGTTGTTGAAAAAAGGTATTAGCAAAAAAAAAAAAAAAAAAAGGTATTTGCAATGAAGAAGTCGTTGATCTTGCAAAATTCTATCATGTGATCTCTGACATCATTCCTATCACCGAGGCTATATTTTCCAACTAACAATCCTTCTTTGTTTTCAACCTTCCTATTCCAATCACCAGTAATTATCAATGCATCCTGATTGCATGTTTGATCAATTTCAGACTACAAAGGTTGGTAAAAAATCTTTAATTTCTTCATCTTTGGCTTTAGTGGTTGGTGCATAAATTTGAATAATAGTCATATTAACTGGTCCTCCTTGTAGTTGTATGGATATTATCTTAACACTGACAGAATTGTACTTTAGGATAGATCTTGAAATGTTCTTTTTGACAATGAATGCAAATGCCATTCCTCTTCAAGTTGTCATTTCAGGCATAGTAGACCATATGATTTTCCAATTCAAAATGGCCAATATTAGTCCATGTCAGCACACTAATGCCTAGGATACAGGTGTTTATGTGTTCTATTTCATTTTTGATAACTTCCAAGTCTCCTAAATTCATGCTTTGTACAGTCCATGTTCTGATTTTTAATGGATATTTGTAGCTGTTTCTTCTCAACTTGAGTTCTACTACATCAGCAAATGAAGGTCCCAGAAGCTTTACTCCATCCACCTCATTAAGGTCAACAGTACTTCGAGGAGGCAGCTCTTCCCCAGTTGTATTTTGAGTGCCTTGCAACCTGAGGGGCTCATCTTCAGCACTTTATCATACAATGTTCTGCTGCTATTCAGAAAGTTTTCACTGGCTATTTCTTTTTAAAAGTAGACCGCTGCCCTCCTGGAGCAAGGTAGAATGAGGAAAACAAGTTACAAGGGAAAGGTTAGTCCAAAGGACTAATGGGCCACAACTATCACAGCCTCCACCAGACTGAGTCCCGTACGACTAGATGGTGCCCAGCTACCACCACTGACTTCTCTGACAGGGATCACAACAGATGGTCCTGGACAGAGCTGGAGAAGGATGTAGAACAAAATTCTAACTCACAAAAAAAGACCAGCTTTACTGGCCTGACAGAGACTGGAGAAACCCCGAGAGTATGGACCTCGGACACCCTCTTTGCTCGGTAATGAAGTCACTCCCAAGTTTCACCCTTCAGCTAAAGATTAGACAGCCCCATAAAACAAAATAAGACTAATGGGGCACAACAGCCCAGGGACAAGGAGTAGAAGGCAGGAGGGGACAGGAAAGCTGGTAATAGGGAACCCAAGTTCAAGAAAGAAGAGTGTTGACAAGTCATGGGGTTATTAACCAATGTCATAAAACAATATGTGTACTAGCTGTTTAATGAGAAACTACTTGTTCTGTAAACCTTCATCTAAAGTACAATTAAAAAAAAAAAAGAAGTAGACCGCTGGGTCCTTCTTCTTAGTCTGGCTTAGTTTGGAAATTTAGTGGAAACCTATCCGCCATGGGTGACACTGCTGGTATTTGAATACCAGTGGCATAGCTTCCAGCATCACAGCAACACACAAGCCCTCATAGTACGACAAACTGACAGATGTGTGGGCAGAGCACCGGAAGAGAAGAAATGATATGACACAGGAAACCAATAAAGAGTATGCTAACAAGCAAGGTACCACTGTGAACAACAGGGCCTCAATCCTGTTGAAGATCTATGGGAGGCAGTATGGAACATGCCTCAGAGTTGCCTCACCCAGGGGACAAGAACACTAGGGTATTTATAATCTAAACAACAACAAAAAAAAAAAAAACCAAACCCATTGCCAGCAAGTCGATCCTGACTTATAGCAACCCTGTAGCACAGAGTAGCACCTCCCCATAGGGTTTCCAAGGAGCAACTAGTGGATTTGAACTGCCAACCTTTTGGTTAGCAGCTGTAGCTCTTAACCACTGCTCCATCAGGGCTCCATTTATAGTCTAGCTTCCATTTATTATTATATATGTAACATGTATATATAGAGAGATTTATCTCAAGGAAATGGCTCACACAGTTGTAGAGGTTGGCAAGTCCCAAGTCCGTGGGTCAGGCGTCAGGTAGCATCAGGCTAGAGACTTCTCCTAACTCTGCAGGGGCCAATGAACCCAAGATCCACAGGTCAGATGGTAGGCTGCTGGCTCACAGCTTCAAAAGGTAACGAATCCAAGATCAGCAAGTAAGATGGCAGGCTGCTGGCCCAAGTCCCAAGAACTGGAGGTCAGTTGCTACTGAGCCGAATGCAGGATCTGGAGCAGAGCGAAAGCCAGTAAGCTTTGTCAGAAAGTCCGCATGTATTGGATTCAGGCCACACCTCCAAGGAAACTCCTTTTCAACTAATTGGCTACTTGTAGCAGATCATGGAGGTGTTTACATTATATCCAAATCTCATCATGGAAGTGATTACATCATTATACAACTGCCAAGCTATATCATAACTACCATACCACTGAGAATCATGGCCCAGCCAAGTTGACACACAACCTTAAAGATCACACAGCTGGTATCTGTTCTTATGGGTCAGTGATCATGCTGTATTGTTTCCTAAATATCTTGAATATTACCCTGCCAGTGGTCTACTTCCAAAAAATCAGCCTTGAAAACCTTATGCACAACACTGCACGTGGGGTCACCATGTGTCAGGGGCTGACTCAATAGCAGCTAACAACAACAGCAACAAGAGTATGTAGTAGCTACCTAATTGTGAATAAGAGAGAGACTAAAAATATGGGATGAGCTATGCTTTAAAAGCCAGAATCATGTGGAGGAATTCCAAACACTTGACAACAAACAGAATTGTCAGCCACTAGACCACTTTGCAAACACCACCCATTTATATAGTAAGCTTGTTGTGATGCAAAATTTTAATTGTTAATTGGGATTTCAAGCAGAAAGCTTACGTTTTTTTAAACGGGATGAAACCAGATTTGACTTTGGACCCTTGAAGCAGAGATATATACATTTGTTACATCTACAGTAACAAGGCATCCCATATACTCTGAATTTGTTCACAGGTCAACCAAGTAAAGCAGGCTTGTTATCAATCTCTGTCTTCCAGGTTTATGTGCTTTGTCAATCTTGTGTGGAGGAAAGCTCTGAAAAGAACACCTACAAAAGACCAAGTTAGCTCTATTTTCCAGTGGGCAGTGCCCTTCACATGTAACTAGCATGCCCAAAGTTGCACAATAAATATATAAATAAAGCCCGTCTCTGTTCTTTAGTCCAGGGTTCTACACAATAGATCACCTTGCCTCTTATTTAAAACTTCTCAATGGTAAGAACTTATTTTAAATCATTTCCAAAAGGGAAAACCTAGCGTTAAACTCCATCCAACACCATATGGAACTGAGAATAAAATGAATTAGCATGTTATTAATTGCAAGCCATTAATTTTCAAGGACAATTGCCAATTAGAACAACTCACTCATTTCTAAAATGTAGCTTATGTATAGGAATATCTTCATGTCTCAGACAGGATTACCCATTAAGATTAAAATATTTCCTTTCTATCTCTGTTCTCTAAAGGGTGCAATAAAAGGGGGACAGATGTTGAATGGCAAGAATGAGAGTTTGTGAGCCATAAGCCTCACTCTATAAAGCAAGCAGAAAATAGCAGGCAAGAAGCAGAGAGGACTGAGGAAGCCCCTTCTGCTATAGCCCAAACACTCGGACACATACAGTAAAGGACAAACAATTGTAATGGTCTCAGTCAAGAGAAACTAAGAACATTATAGCAAGAACCTCTTTTAGTCCCTTTGGTATTGTTTTCATTATTCAGCTAATGTCAGTAAGGCAAGATTCTCTACAAAGTTTTATTCCTGAATTGTTTGTAATACACTGATGGTGTGTTCTGCTCTGTATTGACTCAGAAGATGACTCAGTTTCTGCCCCAGGCTTTTACAATCTGGTTGAAGTAGTCAAAGTAATTCAAACATAAAAATGCCATCTGAGAAGGGGATTAAATCTCAAGAAGTGCAAGGGAGCATGTAACGTTATTAGCCATAACACCATATAGATGGTAATTAAGCAGAGAGTACGTCCATTTTGCCACCCGCAACAGCCCATAACAAAAGACCACTATTTAAATTAAGTTGACCTATGACCTTGATATGACTTACGATTTTTGAAACTTGTAACACTGCACATCAGTAATTCAAATAAATTTAAATAATGAGTCGAATGTTGCAGGTTTACGTGATCTCTTAATATTTTAGAACCAAAACACACAGTGATTATTAGACTGTGAAAGTATCCATCAAGGCAGACTAACACAGGAATATAGCAGCATAGAAACAAAATTGAGTCTTGATATACTTATCTGACATGGCTAGCAACTAAGTCTCACCCCTGTGGGTGAATGTATGAAGACTGGTTGAGCAAATCAACAATATATTCATGATATTATGCAACTGTGACAGATTCAATCTATACTTGTACATCAGTGAAGTTATTTCTACTCTGCCCAAGTCAAATGAAATCAGTGATAATCATTATTTAACTGAATTATATTCCACATCATATATCATAATTGATGATAATCAAGTGGTCAGAATTATCCTTTAGCTCATGTCCTCCGGCAAGCTCCATTATTCTCCAAAGTGTAATAATATATATTTTTATAACGCTAAAGTCTTATTTCATTTCCATGAAGTTGCTGTATCTTGAGTTTTTTTCCAGACTCTTCTTTTCAGTCCTTCCTCAACTCTGTAAGAAAAAATGAAAATTTAGATATTAATTTTCCAGATTCTACCAAAAAACATATGGCATTCCACAGAGTGTTTCTTGAACAAAGATACCATTTACAGAGGTGTAGGTAGATTTAAGAGAGTCTTAAGCAAGCAACGGTGAAGTACCTAGAAACTAACAACACCAGAAAGCCATTATAACTCCTGGAAGTAAAGGAACAAGGGGAAGGAAAGGTACAGAAACTCAAAGAGGGCTTAGAGCTGTGAAAGAGGGGCCACCTGACAGAAGCTATATTTAGAAGGACCAGCCTCTGCTAGAAACACAGCAAAGCAGGAGGGGAAGAATGTTGCTCTGGAGTCAATTCCGACTCATAGCAACCCTATAGAATAGAGTAGAACTGCCCTATAGGATTTCCAAACAGCACCTGGTGGATCTGAACTGCCAACCTTTTGGTTAGCAGCCGAGTTCTTAACCACTGCGCCAGCAGGGCTCCAAAACAGGGAAGGGGTAGGGAATGAGAGCAAATACTCTGATTTCTCCCTTCTCCAGTCCTCTGATCTCATGTTAGTGCTTCCTATTGGCTGAAACCAACCAGAAGGCAAGAAAACCAAGGTGATGAAAATGATAGCTGTGAGTTTCCTGGGGCATAAGCAGGATGGAAAAGAGTGGAGAAAATATAACAAAATGATTTAGATAAATGTTCTCTTTTGAATATTACCAGTAAATGTTTGTTTAATAAATAAATCTATGGCCTCATCCAATAAAACTATGAAATTTATTTTTTCTCAATTCTAAGCTTTTTTTCTTCTAATAACATATTTCTATTTCAAGAGCAACTATTTTAAGAACAGAGTTTAAACTACGTTTAATTGTCTCTACTCAGATTAGCTCACTCAAAAGGACTCATCTGTATAACGCTGATGTGCTTTATAAGTTCATTGTCTATTGCCCCTAAGATCCCAGTATTGATAAGCACCGATAAGATACTTATAATGTGCTTAAAAATCAAATGATATATTGATACCAAGAGTTCTTTTTCATGAATCATTGTATGAAAATTTTATTTATAATCCAAGAAACTCCACTCAGGTTGACATGGATAAAATTAATAGCTTCACACTTAAAGTTATTGCTTTCATTAGGTAGCATTCAGTGTGTGATTCAATATATTCTACTTTCAGAAAGTATATATTCAAATGAAATATTCTTACAATTTAAAAGGAGCTGTTAGCAACACCCAAAAAGTCTAATCATCTCTTTGACTAAGTAGAATAATCCAAGCAGGGCACTGAATATGGAGAAAGTGAGCTTGGTCAGAGGTAAGATAGATAAGAAGGCTGTAGACACAGAAGGAGCGGCAAATTCTAGATATCAGAGGTGAGGCATGCCTTGTAATGACTAGGTTCATACTGGTGTTTTGTAGAGCTGGAGTAGAAATGGAAGGAGAGGAAATATTCAATTAAGGGATTTAATGAACCAGCAACAAGAATAAAAGTGGGAGTGAGTTAAAAAGGGAAAGGCATACTGCATGTTTATAGCTTCCTTTGCTATTTTTCCTGAATCAGTTCGTGTTGAAATTTTGACCTCACTTACCATTGGATCGTTTTTTTATTCCTATTTTCAATGTATGTCCCTCATATGCATGTAACTGTGTTAATTAGTCCATCTTATTCCCAGTTTATATCTAACCCAAACTGTAGATGCGTTTAAGTTCCTGTACTTGGCCAACAGAATCAACCCAAACATGAAAAAAATCATTCACAGTCCCTCAAAACCTTTAAAAATGTTAACGCTCCTGGATTAAGCACAATAAACATAGTCCCACTCAAATGGAAGTAAATCATACTTATTCTTCATTTCAACCTCTTCTTAAACAAAACCGAACTCTAGAACCGATATAATTTCCACGACACTGTTGTGCCTCTCTTAATGAGAGTGAGTCTTATTTTACAAACTAAATTACAAATTGCTGGGCTTGTGATTCCAGAATGCCAATAGCTCACAATGCAGAGGTAATTGTAGAAACTCAACAAATTTTTGTTTAATTGAATTAATTCATTCTCCTAGCTATCAGTTTTCACAACTGAAAGTCTCGTGCCTTTTATTTTTTCTCTAACTTTACAACTAAAGCACTGAAGCAGAGTGTATTCTAAATCATGCTGCTTTTGCCCTCTGTAGTACAATTTCTGAAGTCAACCACTCAAATCTAGGATGTATTTTACTCATTTATAAACATCTAATTGATGTGTAAATAGATATTGAAATTTTCATATGAACATGAAAATAAAATCTAACAAACGACAGTCTTGTGAATTATTTTAATCACTATTCTCTGAGCTTTCAAAGCTTTCAGAAGGCATTAAAATACTCTTAAAACTACAATTTCATTTTGTATTGACTTTATGAACATAATATAGATTTATTGTTAATTTTGTTTCTTCACATAAAATAAAACCTCACTATAATTTTTACTATACCATATACCTATTCTTCACATGATGTATAATAAAACATTATCATCATAACATAAAAATCCAAAATTAAAGATGATAACCTTTTTCTCTACAGCTGTCACAGTGTTCCAAAAAAGGTTAAAATAGAAATTTTCTTGATAAACTCTGTATTTCCCAGAGACAGCACAAATTCAAAGACTCAAATCTTGGGACAAGACAGGACATTAAAAGGCATTCATACAGCTATTCGTCTCTGTTATCCTGCTTTCTTCAGAATGAGCCATAATTCAGTCATCACAGATAACAGATGAGGATTTATACATATATATATTTTTTAAGTCCTCTAAAGAAATATTTTATGACCTTATAATACATTTTTAGCACTTTTGCTTTTAGCTGTTTATTATCTATCTCCTCTATATCTTCCAGATGTGTTATGTCTTACCCCCTTTTCTTGTGTTTTGAATTCCATAAACGTGTAATACAGACTCTAAAGAATGGCCTTGATGTAGTGTTAGACCCTGTCCCAATTCTGTAAGCTTAGAATAGGAAGGAGTCTTAGATTCACCTAAAGTCTCTCCCAATGTTTGAATCTCTTTCCCAACATCCTTAATATGTCTATCCTTCCTTTGCTTGAACATTCCCAGTGACAGGAAGTGTAACACCTTGCGAAGATATATGTGGGTGAGAAGTTTTTTTGCAAAGGATTAATATCTGCTTCCTTCTATTTGGCCACAATATCAGTATGCCAAATATTCGATGATGGTTATAGTGGTTTTCTCAGGATAGTCACTTCTAAGATAAATAGCTGAAATTCATTCATGAGATAAAATTAAAGATATTAGCCCAAAGAAAGGGAGCATGCTTGTCTAAGAATTTATAAATGTGGGTACACCGACTGGGCATCCCACTCCGTATTCTGTTTCTGACAGCAAACCCAAAGGGCTTGTTGTAAGAAATATTTCTAAAAAATAAGTTCAGAAGTAAATACAGTTTTTAGATATTTCAATTACTAATTATATATCTATTATTCCATAATTTAGAAGCCCTTTTGAACCTGTATTTCCAGTCTTTAAGACTTTATTTGGATGTTATAACCACTACAAGTCTATAGTTGCCCACAATAATAAAAGGTATTTCTTTTTATTAGTCTTAAATTTAATCCCATGAAGCCTTTGAAGTAGCTCCCTAATTTTAATCTTCCAGAATTTGGTGAACAAGTCAGCATTGTAGACAATTTTTCTGTTTTCATCTTCTAATATTGATAACTCCTAATCTCTATTATTTGCTCTCATATAATACCTCTTTGTAGCCTTTTTTCTAGGTCCTTTAACCTAGATTTTTGTAATTACTAATCCGGATTGTATCCTGATTTTTTTTTTTTTTTTTTAAGGAATAATACTAGAATGATACACAAGATTTTATGTCTATAGAATAGATGCTTTTAATTTATGAGTCACTTGGGTTCTATGAAATGGAGTTAGAAGTACAAAGTTATTATTGGGGAGTAACACCTGTGAAAAGAGGAGGAAGTACGATTGGGTAGGGGGAGTTACTAGTGTCAATTGCAGGTATGACAAAGTTTCTGGTAACTGAAGAGGAGCTCCAGAGCCAAAAATACTCATTAGGGTCACTATGAGTCAGAATCAACTCGATGGCAACGGGTTTGGTTCTTTTTTGGTTTACAGGTGTTCTGTACTGGGTCCGAATGGCTAGATCTTTTTACCAGTGCCTTGCTTTGTTATTGGCTGGGGGTGCCATGAGGAGAGAGTGGCCATCACTCAAAAGCAGAGGTGAACCTGAAAGAGTGGACAGCTAGAGGCTGTCAGCTAACCACAACTGTCGTAACTGATCTCTTTCTTAAGGGATGTGGGCAGGGGTGGAGGGCAGGATGTGAGCACTGTACCTCTGTTGCTACAGTCTCTTGCACCATGTGGATCCATTTCTCCATATTTTATGCAGAAAGCAGCTCCTCAAGGACTTACACAGACATCTCTTTCAAAGGGAAAACTTAGAACAAAGAGGTTATGGAGTAGAAAACTACAACTTCTGTCGCTGCAGTTGGCTCCAGGGCTTCTATCATCAACCATACTAAATTTCCCTTGCCCTTAGCTAACACATCTAGTGGTCACTTTGTGTTTACCTTGTAGTGTAACACAAATCCTCATTTCTGAAAGGTCTGAGCCCTAGTAAACACACATTTCTTAAATCAGGATTGCTGAAATTTTCCATTTATAGTCACAATTGGGCAAACAAGAAACAAAAAGCAACCAAATGAGTCTCTTCATGTATTATTCCCTGCCCCCATGTCATAAAAAGGAGTCTTACTTCCTCTTGATGATCAGGTCAGTCACCCCTGTCAAGATCATGATCTTCTTGACTGCTGTTCCATGGACACATGGAGTCCAAAGTGCTCAGGAAGCAACCCTAGCTTATAGTTCAAAGAGATCCTTGCTGCATCCCCTGACAAAAGTGTGGTTCATTTGGGGACCAGCACTTCTAATCCGCAGAGCCCAGAGTTGCAAGGACAGTAAACAGAGTTCCCCAGTGGGTCATTGGGAATGATAATAAGTGGAGGCACTCCTGCTTACACTTCTTGGTTTCTGGACCCCTTTATTTTCCCTATTGGATTCACAGCACCATAAAGAGTTCTCTGATTCAGTGAGTATATTACATCCTGGAATGTGACATCTCATCCTCATAGTATTCCCTCTGACCTAGTGCTTCATTAAGCCTTCAACAGATCTTTCCGGTGCTCTGTAAGACTAGCTGTTTTTGGGTGGTACAGTATGCAATTTATCCAATAGATCTCACGGCCATGGGGCCACCTTCTCACCTGCTTCACCGTAAAGTGGGTCCCTTGGTCAGGTGCTATGTTATGGGGATTCAATCCTTGAGTATCAAGCATTACATAAGCCCCTGGATAGTGGTGTTCATTGAAGTTCTGCCGGAAGAAAAGACAGTACCCAGAATAATTGTCTATTTCCATGAGAAGGAATTGCTGATGTTTCCGGGACGGAAGGTTCCCAAGATAGCCAAGTTGCTATGAAGTATCTGGTTGGTCTTCTCAAGGAATAATTGCCATTCCAGGAACTCATAGTTGGTCTCTGTTGTGATCAGGTTTTTTTCCCAGCTTTTGAAGTGCATATATCTTACCAAGGCCTCCAGTATCCTTGCCACCTCTTGCTCAACCTGCTTGATCAGCATTAAATCATTTATGTAATGGAACAATGTGATGCATTGTGGATGTTCAGTCAGTTCAGATCTCTTCACACTATATTATGACAGAGAATAGGAAAGTTAATACAATCTTGGGAAAAAGCTGTGAATGAATATTGTTCTCTCTTTTACATAAATGCAAACTATGGTCTTCTTTCTTTATTGGAAGAGAAAAGAATTTATTCACCAAATCAATGGCCATATACCATGTTCCTGAGGCCATACTAATCTGCTCTAGGAATGATACTAGGTATGGTACAACAGTTGCAACTAGGGCTATTACTTGGTTGACACTGAGAGAGTCTACAGTCATTCTCCGGAATCTATCTGGTTTCTGCAGCAGTAAGATTGGCAAATTAAACAGAGAGATTATAGGTATCCATTAGGTCTTTTTGGAAATCCTAGTGGTGTAGTGGTTAAGAGCTATGGCTGCTAACCAAAAAGTTGGCAGTTCAAATCCACCAGGAGCTCCTTGGAAACCTTATGGGGCCATTCTATTCGCTCCTATAGGGTTGCTATGAGTAGGAATCGACTCAATGGCAACAGGTTAGGTTTGGTTTTTTTATTAGGTCTTTATGGGTGACACTAATCTCCACCCTGCACCTTTGGCCACTAAGGGGCAGTTTCAGAAGCTTATGCCTGTTCTTCTTCAATACGGACCAAGAACACCATGTGGGAATTTCTCCAACTGTCAAGAATGCCAATTCCAATTATACATAGGGAAATAAAAACTGATTAGATTCTCATACCCAGTGGATCCATTCTAAGCTGGCCAAGCCTATACTTATTACCTTAACCCTGTCTGTTCTCATTTTAATGGGAATGGGACAAAGATGATGCTTTAGACCTCTGGTTATCAACGACAACTGAGGCATTTTGTCCAGTAGTCCTGAAAATGTTACGGTACTCCCTTTTCCCAATATACAGTCAGCTGGGTAGATAGCCATATGTCCTTTTGTGGAAGGACTGGGAAAATCATCACAGAATATGCTGCTGTGGTGTTACAAGTTCCTTTTTCCTGGTAGCCCTGCCATCTCATCAATCCATCAGTGAGTTTCAGATCTGCAAACTGAATAACATCTGTAAACTAGCAAAGATTTGTGATATTTTATTGGGTAACCACCTTCAGTTTCTTGTTCATCCATTCTTTCTTTCTTTTGATTATATATATTAAGCCATATCCTTATTAGCTGCCCATCTATTTTTCTCTTAGTGAAACTGTGTTCAACTAAGCATCTCTACAACTCTCTTTAGGTCAAACCCCTGGTTTCTGAAATTTTAAGTGCCACTATCTGGCCTCTATTCCTTCAGAGCAACATAAGCCTCATTGTTACCAGAAAGCTAAATTGCATTAAAATCTCTCTCCTATAACTCCTGGCTTATAGAGGAGAGCCACTACTGAACATTTTAGTGATGCTGCACCCCTCTCACTAATGCATTTCTGATGGCTTGGTGAATAGTACGTCCTCCTGGCTTTTGTGTGTGTGTGTGTGTGTGTGTGTGTGTGTTCTAATGGGTCTATTCCATCATGTCCATTTTCCAGGGTTTTTGTGTGTGTGTTGTTTTGTTTAATCACTTCCTTTACCGTCTGCCATGTCATTTCAAGCATTTCAATTTTGTTCAACAAAGGCCATAGGTCTCTCTAGGCTTCTAACACTCACCCTTGCAGCGAATTTGCTCCATCTCCTCGGGTTCTTGCTAGAGTATTAAATCTAGTATCCTGAGAGTATACTCCTTTAATTTATGTACTGGCAGCCCCAGAAAGGCAGTCCAAAGGATACTCCCTCAGCTCCTGCTGGTTCATGCTCGGTAATTCTTGCAGATTCTTTGGTATATGATCTTTTCTCCTTTACCAGCCCCAACGTATCCCCATTTTGGTTATATTTCAACTTAACCCTAAGTTATTGTTCTGATAGAAGAGGAGATGGGAGCTAATCCTGTGAGGGATCCCTCTCGCCTTGCAAGGAAGAGACTGTGGCAATGTCTTCCCACATGGGGATGTGTGAAGATCTTAATAGAGAGGCATAGATCACCTCTGGGGATACTTTAAGGGGCCAGAGGAATTTATGGCACCAAAGGCTTCAGGAGTATCCTTCCAGATGATCCAGGCCATGTGTCAGGGGCCCGATTTTCCCAGTCAGGGTGCTGAGCTTGACATAATCATCCTGCCTTGACTGAGCATTCAATCATCTTTGAAGTTTAGTAACTCTAACTGTTAAATTGTGAATTTAATCATCAGCTTTTTGTGTTCTCCTACTGTGCCTCCTTGCTTGGAAAATTCTCCCAAGTCACTACCAATGAAACTTTTAGCAATTGGGCCACCATCTAGTGTCAGGGACTATCTATGCCCCACGTAACACCTGCAATGGGGTTCCCACTGACAGCCAGTCAGTGAGTGATCCAGATGCTGAATTTCATCCTACTGGCTAATTTATTGCGCCACTTCCAGTACCACTCTGTCAACTGAGTTCTCCAGGGAACAGACCCAGAGGCAGAGTTAGGTGTACAAATGGTTTATTGGCAAGTAACACCTGTGAAATGAAAGGAGAAAAACAGAACTAGGCAGGAGGAACAGATGTGACAAAATGTCTGCCAGCAACCAGGGAGCTCTGGTACAAAAACTGCCTGTTAAAACAGTCTCATGTTGGGCAGAAATGGCCGCTCTTTATACCACGTTTTTGTTTAGTGATTGGCTGAAGCCACTCTAAGAAGAGCATAACCTTGACTCAAAAGCTGAAGCTGAACTGAAACACTTAAGAACTGGAGGCTGTCTGCTCACCATAACCCCCTCAGGGGCATCTCTGTGTCTGTCACAGTTTAATTCTCAAGATCTTTTCGAAAAAGCATTCAGGATTTTGAATGTTGGACCCTCTAGGACATTGACCTGATGCCTGTGAGTAATGACATTTAAATCACCTCTGTTGAAGGTCAAATCCTTAGCTAAAATAAAAATACAATTATTGGCCAACTTGGTTCTCTATTACAGATACAAAGCCCTTAAGCATGACAGGGATTTTTCTTTGCTAAAGTGTGCTGATTGTTCCTCAGAAACTTGCTTTCATGAAGGTGTTTGCAAATTGATTTTCTCATCGTTGGTCTTGATGCTTCTTTTGCAGCAAGTCTGATCTGAGTTAATCTATTACCTTATATATTGCTGTGACCATAACTCAGATAAAACGTTAACACATTCTCATTTTGTCTCTCCATTATTTTTGCAGTAAGTCAATATAATCTGAGGTGAAGCATGCCTTGCTCAGCATTTATTGATCTGTCGTTTGCTCATTGTTTACATCAAAACACAGCTTGTCAGTTCTGGCCCTATTACAATTATCTTCTCATATGGGAAATGACAGCTTCAATGCCTAAATATGAGTCAATTTCCAAGGTGAGTTACTCTGAAGATGCTGGTACAAAATATGCACCCCACTCCCTCCCTCTAGGCATGGATGATGGATGACTTTCATTTTCTAAGAAAAGAGAAATTCATATATCTACCCTAACAAGACGCCACTTTTTCCCAAATGAGTAAAACCTATTTTTAATTTGTATCACAATGCATGAGAGCACAGTAGATGCTCAATAAATAGTAATCTTTATTAATGTTGGTTTGAACAACTATGAATATGTTCTGACAATTAACAGGAGTCAGTTTTGGTGAGGTGGGATGGGGATCAGGAGGTAAGGCAGGATGGAGAAACTATTCCAACTCCCACAGAAATTAAATTTAATTAAATTTAAACCTCACTCAACAGATAGCAATCCTTTTACTCAATGCCAAGATTGGCTTACCAGGTGCTTAAGCTTCTTTCTGTTTATTTTGAAATATTTTGCAAGCACTTAACTCTTTAAAGCCATGAAGATGTCAGTACTTTACTAGTTATCTACTCTCATTTCTAGGAAGCATTTTAATACCTAGTTCAGTCAGTCACCCTACTGAATTAACTACGTTTCTAACTCCAGAGAACTTTACTGTTGCTATCCCTTTTAATAAAATTGTCCTCCTGTTTTCCCCCTGCATTTGTAAGTTATATTAAACCTTTCTGGGGCTCAGCTCAAAACCTAATTTCTTCCTGGGACCCTCATTATGTCAGGACCATCTACATAAATCTCACTTATCTCCTAAAATATTTTTTGACTGAGCTACATGTTTTGGTACTTGGAAGAGAACAGCTTTCCATGTCACTACCATTCATGAGTGTTTTTTATAATACTGCTGCCAATAGAGACATTACAGCCTATTAGATGTACATGGTTTGTGTGTTGCTTGGTAAATCCTTGAGACTCCCAGAGCCTTGGTTTAGAAATTCTAATGAAACCAAACCAAACCAGTTGCCCTCAAGTCATTTCTGAGTAATTGACAGTCCTATGTGTGCAAAGTAGAATTGCATTCGATAGGGTTTTCAAGGCTATGATCTTTCAGAGGTGAATCACAGGCTTTTCTCCCTAGCTGCCTCTGGGTGAGTACAAATAGTCAACCTTTCGGTTAGTAGAGCATTTAACAGATTGCACTACCCAGGGACATCAAAGTTCTTTCCAATTCTACAATTCTGTAATTCCATGACTTTGGCTTTATTTCTTAGCCCAGTACTATGTCTACACAAATTTTAATATTCTGTCAGCACCCATCACAGTAGCTAACTTAGTACGTATATTATAAATGCATGCTGAAAAAAAATGAATGTATTGATTAATTTAGGGCTTTAGTGACTTGGAAAGTATAATTTAGGTTGAGATTTAGTTATAAATTTCACTGATTGTTTATAGTATGGAAAGCCTTAGCCAGTATTCCACTCAGGCGTAAAAGTAATTACTAATTTTTTTTTTAAATATTTAGAAAAGTTTTTCTAGAGAACAGATTCACTGTTAGATACAAACATACAATCCAGAATGACAGTTTTGTTTGAGTTGAACAATCTGTATGGTAGGCAATAATCTGCTGAAAAAATATAATCATTTGCATTTTTTTTCTTTTTAATATTCTTTGCTGGTCAAACTGTTGTAAAGACAACTTCTATTAACTGTGTCCAAGACCATTATAAAAGCTAAAGTAGCACAAAGTATGCATATGTGTATGGATATAAATTACTGAAAATGATAGAAGCAATGGCCTAAAGCTATCCAAAACTATTAATAGTGTCAACTAGTTGCTACTCTTTTAAAGTTTATCTATGAAGATGAAAGTCCATTTTGGCTCATTGAGAGGGTACAGCCTGATTAAAATCTAGCAGTATGTGATGATGAGCTTGCCCTTATTCTGTGTGAATGGAAATGAGCAGATGTCAGTAAGACATCAAGGTCAGTTTATATGAAGAGAGAAAAGCTGGTTAGATATTTCTAATAAAAAAAAGTTTTACCATCAATTAGTCCTCTGCTCATCACCTATGTGCTTGGCCACTCATATATACATGTAACAACTGCTAACATCCTAATGAGTATGTGTGACACCCGAAAAAGACTAAATATTAGGTATCGATAGATATATAACACAGTGTACTTCTTTAAGGAAATTTATTAATTCATGGGGCAATCTAGTCTGTAAGATAATTTATTAATATTCAAGTTAGCTAGAATGTAAGTGGGAAAAGAATAAGCTGGAGGAAAGGAGAAAGAAGAAAGGAAGAAACTAAGATGATGATGAAGGAGAAGGAGGAGAGATAAGCTAAAAATTACAATGAGATAGTGGTAAAATAGGGGAAATAGAAAAATGTTACCAAGCGTAGAGTAACAGAGTCATCCACGTTAGTTTGGGCCATATTTGACATTTTTCACATGTGGGTATTGAGGATAAGAAAATTTCTCAGCCAACTGAGGATTACTTATATATTTAGAAAAAAATTTCCAAGTGAATATGCAAAAGTTTATGTTGGAGATAATTAGTAACCCAGAATGCTAGGTTTGCAACATTGTGTTCTAATTTTCAGTTTCTCAAAATGTTTTTTGGACCTTTAGTCAGCAAAGTATGAAATTTGCTGTTTTAGATCCCAAAATCATAGTAACAAAGCTGATGCTTTGCTGTTCAGACAATATTTTCAATATGTAATTTTAAATTTTTCTAGTTTTAAAGCTTCCTGGACTTGTCATAGACATTTTAATTAGTGAAAAAGATATTCACAACTCAAGTCAGAAGAGCTAAGAGTAGAAATCTTTTCTATCACCTCATTAATATGAGCGCTTGGAAAGGTCACTTATCTTCCCCGCCTCTACTCCCTCAAATGGAAATATAGAGATCTAACCAAAGCCTTTCAGTACAGGAACACAGGAATAATAATAAAAAAAAAAAGGATTACAAATGCAAGCGAAATTAACAAGAGTTTAGGAAATTACTATTATTCCATGAAAAGACAATTACTAAGGACTTACAAAGGAGCCCTGGTGGCACAACAATTTAAGTGCTCAGCTGCTAACCTAAAAGCCAGCAGTTCGAACCCAGTGGGAGAAAGATGTGGTAATCTGCATCTTTAAAGATTACAGCCTTGCAAACACTATGAGGCAGTTCTACTCTGTTCTATAGTGTCACTATAAGTCAGAATCGACTTGAGGGCAATATGTAAGGTGTAGCTTGAATATATCCAACAGGCTGTCAGAGCCATAGAATAAGCTTTTATCCTGATTTCCAACTGTAAGTACTTCACAGACTATGAACATCAAGCTTTCCCACAGGAGTTACATTTGCCATTCAATAAGCCCTAGGGAAAATGCTTCAAACAGATATTAGCTGGGTTCCTGTCAACATTAGGCTGGACCATGGACAAACCCTAACGATTACACTGCATCTTTTAAATAAAACATCCTCATATTCTTTTAGGAAATGAATCATTTCATGCTCATCCATTTTTATCATGACATGTGAACAGTACTATTTATTCCCTAGGAAATAAATTACAGCCACACTCTCCGCAAAATGCTTGCTATGTCTTCTTCACCACTTCAGCCCCCAAAGCAAAGAGCTCTATTAAACTTATGGATGTTTATGGATGGAAGGATAAGAAGGCCGTGATGCTCAGAGGCACAGAGGAGGGCAGGGCATGCATAAATGAATATAATCAGTAAAGCTATGTTTAAAGGATCGATCACTTTGTCTGACTCAAGAAGATGAGAAATTTCCAGCACTGTCCTAGATTTTGACCTAGGTATCTTAAAGGAATAAGAAAGCAAAGAGGACTTGAAGCACTTACTGATGAAAATAAAAAACTACATCCTTCAGTATGGATTATAAACCAAAATTCTTCACAACTAGACCAATAAGTGACATCACGACAAACAGAAAAAAAATCGAAGTTGTCAAGGATTATATTTTACTTGGATCCAAAATCAATGCTCATAGGTCAAAAAAAAAAAAAAAACACAGTATTACATTGGGCAAATCTGCTGCAAAAGATCTCTTTAAAGTGTTAAAAAGCAAAGATGCCACTGTGAGGACTAAGGTGCACCTGACCCAAGCCATGGTATCTTCAATCACCTCATATGTGTGCGAAATCTGGGCAATGAATAAGGAAGACTGAAGAAGAATTGACACCTTTCAATTATGGTGTTGGTGAAGAATATTGAATATACCATGGAATTCTAGAAGAATAAACAAATCTGTCTTGGAAAAAGTACAGCCAGAATGCTCCTTAGAAGCAAGGATGGCTAGACTTTGTTTCACATACTTGTACATGTTATCAAGAGGGACCACCCTGGAAAAGGACATCATGCTTGGTAAAGCAGAGGGTCACTGAAAAAGAGGAAGACTGTCAATGAAATGGGTTGACACAGTGGCTGCAACTATGGGCTCTAACATGGCAAAGATTGTGATGATGGCGCAGGACCTAGCAGTGTTTCATTCTGTCGTACATAGGCTTGCTATGAGTCAGAACCAACTCCACGGCACCTAACAACAACAACAAATCTTAAAGGAAGAGAACTTTATAAATTCAAGTCAAAGGACCCTATAAATCTGAATGAAGCAAATGGAAACCTAATGGGTTTTTTTTTTTTTTTTTTTGGTACCAAATTTAGTTTTTTGGGCTGAGATTTTTATATAAGAAACTGTATAAAATACCTACATTCTCAAGTGGAGCTTTAAAATTGAGTTGAAGATTGGTTCCTAAACCTTGAATACTTTTAAAAGACATTTGCCTTTGTTTAGAATTGCAAATTGTCCCAGCCTTGGATGTGTACTCTATCTGCTCATTCTTTCCTCAGCTGAAGCACAAAACCAGTTGTCATCGAGTAGATTCCAATTCATGGCTACCCTATGTGTTAAAGGGTAGAACTGTTCCATAGGGTTTTCTTGGCTGCAAGCTTTATGAAAGCAGAGGCACTGGGTGGGTTGAACTGCTCCATAGGGTTATATTTTTGGCTAGTGCTCCATCACAAACTGTTTGTACCACCTAGGGACCTTGCTGAAGCACCAGTCCTACTAAACCCCAGTCCACCCATTTGTGCTCTCCTGTGTCCTTAGAGAGTACACTCCCACTGTCATTCCTCCTCTCTCCTGCATCTTCAGGGCTCTCCCTTTCTACTGAATCATCCTTTTCAGTATTTAATGTGCTTTAATTATATCTTTACCTTAAAAAGAAAAAGCCTTGACCTCACAGCCCCCCAGTATCCACACTATTTCTCTGCTGCCCTCCACAGTCGAAGAGTTTTCAAAGTTTCAAGAAGATCTGCAATACTTCATCTCCCATTTACTTTTCACCTAACTTTAAACTGGTTATCTTCTCCTATCATACTACTAATAGTGCTCTTTCAAAACGTCACCAAATACTTTTTGTTGCTAAATCTAGGGTACTGTCTTGTGCCTGTATCTTATTGGTTTATCAATCAAAATAGGCTAGGTCATGCTGCTGTACAAAAAGACGCAAACAACTACAACAACAATGGCTTATGTCTCACTCATGCTACAGGTCCATCACAATCAGCTCTGGTGATTCTCCACATGGCCTTCACCCCAGGAACCAGACTGATGGAATATTCTCTACCTGGAACATTATCTTTTGCCATGGCTGAAAGAAAAAGGGTAGGTAAAGGGTGTGCTAGATGGAAGTGACCCACGTGATTTCTAGTTAAAGCAAGTCCATGGCCACGCCTGACTTTAACAGGGAGGGAGAGTGAATACTGGTGAAGAGTAATATCTGGCATCTCAACTAGTTTTTCACAGTTGAACACGTCATTTCTGTAGCACTCTTATCACTTGGCTTCATGAAACTATTCTCTCCAGATTTTTGTTCTACCCTTCTGGCTGCTCTTTCTCGGCCACTTTAATAGAGTCCTTCTCTTACCTAACCTCTGAAATCTGGCGTTCTTCAGGATTCAGTCTTAGGCTTTTTCTTACTATACACACTCTCCCCAGATGTTCTTAGCGCAATAATTAAGTGCTCAGCTGCTAACTGCAAGGTCAGCAGTTCAAACCCATTCAGCAAAAATTAGATTATCTAAAATTAGATAGTTACGATGCTTGCGTGACATCATGAATATACAAAACACCTCTGAATTGCACACTTTAAAATGGTAAATTTTATGCTACATGAACTGTATCTCAATAAAAACAAGAAAGACAGAGAGAGTGAGGCACACACACATTTAACAAACACGTTTATTGCTGTTCTTCTTCCTTCCTTCTCCTTCACCCCCACATCCAATCCAGTACCAAATTCTGATGAGTCTACCTCTAAAAATATTCTCAAATGAAGTCCACTTCTCACCATCTCTCCATCCTAAGTCAGCAATATCTATCACTTGAAATATTACAGTGTCTCTTAACTTCTCCCAATTTCCAGTCTTGCCTGATCTCCCCTGCCTCCCTGGTTTCTCCACAGAAAACAGGCTGATCAATTAAAACACAAAATCTGATTTGATCACATCAGTCTTTCCTCAAAACCATAAAATGGCTTATCATTGCATTTAGAATAAAATCCAAAATCCTCAATACATACTAAAAGGCATGCACTGTATCCTGTCTCTCTCTCCAGTGTCATCTCTGCCCTTGATTCTCCACTCTCAACTCAAGCTGCCTTCTCTCACTGTCTATTGTTCTTAGCTGTGGTTGAGTTGGCCCTCGACTCATGACGACCCCATGTACTACGGAATACAACTGCTCCCTAGGGTTTTCTTGGCTGTAATCTTTACAGAAGCCAATCGACAGGCTTTTTTTTACGAAGTCACTAAGTGAGTTCGAACCAGCAACCTTTGAGTTAGCAGCAGATCACAAATCATTTGCATCACCCAGGCTCCTCTCTCTTCAGTGTCTAGAGCATGTTAAGTTCTTTCCTAACTCAGAGACTGTAAATTTTATTCTTTCTGCTTTGGTACTCTTCTTCTCATCGCCCTATCTTAATCTTGCTAATTTCTACTCATGTCTCCATCTGAGCTAGATTATGTTTCAAAAGAGGTAATCCTTGGCAATTCAATATAAACTTATTTTATATCTTCCATAGCACCATAATCTTCTCTTGTATCACACTTTAAAAATAGGTGTGTATACATTTAATTTGGTTTAATTGTCTTATTTCTACAAGGCTTATGTATGTTTTATGGCATATTGTATGGTTCAATGAATATTTGGTCAATAAATCTAAGACTATCTGGATTGGTGGTTTATAAAATAATCAAGGGACGTTTTGAAGAGATAAGATGGTGTCTTAGTTATCTAGTGCTCCTGTAACAGAAATATCATAAGTGGATCGCTTCAACAAACAGAAGTTTATTCTCTCACAGTCTAGGATGCTAGAAGTCCAAATCCAGGGCATCAGCTCCAGGGAAGGGCTTTCTCTCTCTGTGGGTCTGGGGGGAGTTCCTTGTCATCAGTCTTCCCAATGTAGAGACCCCGGGTCCAAAGGAAGTATGCTCCTGGCTCTATTTCCTTGGTGGCTCTATTTCCCATGTCTCTCTGCTCACCTCTCTCTTTTATATCTCAAAAGAGATTGGCTTAAGACACAACCTCATTTTGTAGATTGAGTCCTGCCTCATTAATATAACTGCCTCTAATACTGCCTTATTAACATCCTAGAGGTACGGTTTACAACACATAGGAAAATCACATCAGATGACAAAATGGTAGACAATCACACAATACTGGGAATCATGGCCTAGCCAAGGTGACACACATTTTGGGGGGATACAATTCAATCCATGACAGATGGTATCATCATAAAAAAGGAATAATGCATCATTATTTAATAAAGCCATTTCCCTTAAACTAGAGAAGTTACCTGATTCTTTTCAGTTCTTTAAATCAATTTTATTGAGGAATAAGTATAAATAATAAAATGTACCCATTTTATGTGTATGAATCAATAAGTTTTACAAATGTAACCACAATCAAAGTCAATATATATATTTCCATCACCTCAAAATGTTCCCTGAAGCCTCTTTGCAGTTAAGCCCCCTCCCAGCCCTACGCTCACCCAGCCACAGACAACTACTGATCTTTTTGTCACTGTAAATTAATTTGGCCTGTTCTAGAACTTCATGTAGATGGAATCATACAGTTTATATGCTTTTGTATTTGGCTTCCTTTCACTCAGTATAGTGTTTCTGAGATTCATGTTATTGTTTATATCAATAGCTGACTCCTTTTTATAGACGATTAGTCTCCATTGTATGGCTATATCACTTTTTTTTTAAAATCTATTCACAATCATTGATGAACATTTTGGTTGTATCCATTCTTTGGCTATTCCTCTCCAAATCATATTGTGGGTATATTTTTTTAATTTTTCTTGACGAAATACCTAGGAGTGAAATTGCTGGGTTATAGAGAACATGTATGTTTAACTTTATAAGAAACTAAAGATTTGAAAAGGGAAACAGATAAATCCACAATTATAGATGAAGATTTCAACATTGTTCTCTGAGTAATCAATAGAGCAAGTAGACAGAAAATCAATAAGGAGATAGAACATTTGAAAAATGCTGTAAAGAACTTGACCTAATTGACGGTTACGGAACACTGCACACGATGACAGCAGAATACACGTTCTTTTCAAGTGTACATGGAACATTCACTATAATTACCAAATACTAAGCATAACAGGAGTCTTAATACGCTTAAAATATTTGAAATTACACAGAGCTTGTTCTCTGATCACAGATGATTTAAATTAAAATAAGTAATGAGAAGAAAAATTTTACATACTTTTAAAAATCCTTGAATACTTACAGAAAATTAGGAAACCTTTTGAATTGAATAATAGTGAAATTTTTTAAATATTACAATTTTTTGATGCTGCCAAAGCAGTGCTTAGAAGGAAAGTTAAGTTTTAAATGTTTATATTAAAAAAGGTAAAACATCAGAAATTAATGCCCTAAAGAAGGAAATAGTAAAGAAGGGAATAAATTAAAGAGAAAACTATCACTACCACAACCACCATCACCCCAACAGCAAAAAGAGAAAAAAGTTAGTTATTAAAACCAGGTGGTGCAAGTAGTTTGTGATCGAGTATAACTAAAGTCTGATGGTTCAAACTCATCCAGTGGCTCCATGAAAGAAAGGCCTGATGAACTGTTTCTGTAAAGATTACAGCCAAGAAAACCTTATGGAGCAGTTCGACTTCTCTAACACATAGAATCAGAATCAACTTGATGGCTTTTTTTTTTTTTTTTGGCAGATATGCAATAAACAGTTGGAAAATAATGAAAAATAACACTTACAATGGTATCAAAAACAAAATATTTGAGGATAAACTTTTAAAAGTATTTTCAAATCCTATACACTAAAATCTATAATGTATTGCTGAGATATATTAAAGATGTATACTATGTTCACAGATTGAAGACACAGTGTTTTTAATAATGTCAATTGTTTCCAAATTGAGATACATATTTAAGACAATCCCAGTCAGAAGGCTTTTTTTCTTTAATAGAAATTGTCAAGGAGGTTTTAAAATTTTAAAAAATATGAAATCTTAAAACAGCTAAAAAATTTTTGAGAAATTACAAGTTTGGAGAGTATACAATACCTGATTTCACAACTTACTTTAAGTTACAGTAATCAAAACACTGTGGTATTAATATAAGAATAGACATAGAGATTGATGTACAGATCAATAGAGTCCATAAAATAATGGAGACAGATATATGGTCAAATGATATTCGACTAGAGTTCCAAAGTAACTCAATAAGGAAAGAAAAGTCATTTAAGCAAATGGAATTGGAAAAACTATATATATGTTTTGAGTATACATATATATACCCAAAACATTCTTACTTCACACTTTATACAAAAATGAACTAGAAGTGAATCATAGACTTAAGTAAAAGTAAAAGCTCTAAATCTTCTAGAAAAAAGTAGGAAAAAATCTTCATGACAATGGAGTAGGCAAAGTTCATTATAAAGTACACAAAAAGCATTAACCATAAAGGGCAAAAATGAATAAATTAGACTTCATCAAAATTATAAACTTCTGTTCTTCAAAATACAGTATTATAAAAATAAAAATGTAAGTCAAGATTGTGAGAAAATACTAGCATTACTTGTATTTGACAATTAACTTGTATGTAGAATAAATTAAGAACTCTTCACATTCAATAATAAGAAGTCAAACAACTCAATATAAAATGTGTAAAAGAATTGAATAAATAGTTCACAAATGGAGGTAAATAAATAAATGGTCACTAAGCACATGAAAAGATGCTTCACATCATTAGAGCTCTGGTGGCACAGTGGTTAAGAACTTGGCTGCTAACCAAAAGGTCTTCAAATCCACCAGCTGCTCCTTGGATACCATATAGGTCAGTTCTCCTCAGGGAAATACAAATTAAAACCACAGTGAGATCTCCCTACATACCCACTAGAACAGCTAAAACTAAAAAGACTGCCAATACAAAGTGCTAACAAAGATATGGAACAACTAGAATTCTTATACATTGCTGAAGAGAATATAAAATATTACCACTATTATCTGTTTCCAAAAGTGCTTTTTTTTTAAAGCATGTAGTGGTTTGGGTTTTTTGTTTGTTTGTTTTTAATTCAGTCTGATAATCTCTGACTTTTAATTGGAGTGTTTAGTTTACTTATGTTTAATAGAATTATAATATGCTTGAGTCTAAGTCCATTGTCTTGTTGTGTGTTTTCTATTTGTGTCATTTGTTCTTTCCTCTTTTTGTCTTTTTCTACTTTCATTGTGTTAATTGAGGTTTTTGTTTTTTGTTTCTTATTACTTCATTTTATCTTCACTGTTGTATTATTACTTATACCGCTTTGTTTTGTATTTTCAGTGGGTTGCTCTAAAGTTTACAATTTCCATCTTTAACTTAGCATAGTCTTTTTTCAAATAATATTATACCATTTTCATACGGTAAGAACCTTATAACAGTATACTTCCATTGCCCCTATTCCCATTCTTTGTTCCATTAGGGGATAAAATTTAATTTCTATAACTTTTCCTACATCTTCCTCCCTTTATACTTATACCACCTCCATCAAGAGTCATTACTCTTTTTCAAGGGCCTTACCAAATCCTAATTGTCCAGTACATCCCCTGTGAAGAAAAATTGCCTCAGTTTAGAGATGAGTATTCTAATGCTTGTCATATGCACCACACAGGTAATTTTCTGGATAAGATAATATACTCAAAAACATCTTATCATATTTAAATCAAATTGCACATGAGGTTTTCGTGCTTCCAAGAATATATCATAAGAAATACATGCAGTTCTCAACAGAAACATAGCAAGGCATTTATATAAGCTCTGTACTTTGAAATGTGTGGCACATGAATGAACATGAAATGCTATCCAGGCTGTTCTAGAATTTTCTTTAGTGCTTCGATAAAATGCAATTTGTTAAGTAAAGAATATTGTGAACATGACAAATATTTAGCATACTTAACTGTGAGGACAGCAAGCTATTTTTGAAGTACCACTGTACCAATATCTTTGTATTAAGAAATTAATATGGTCATTACAAATGGGTAAAATCTGTTTGAAAAACACAAAAGGATACTTTAAAATAAATGCTCTGCTCCATACTCCCCTTTTGCAGTTAGCAGTTACTCATTACAGCCCAAAGTAGTAAAGCTAAATTTCTTTTGAAATGTACTATAATTTCAGATTTTGCATCAAGTCATAGTGACTTCCCTTTCAGTTAGTATGAGTTAGTGAAGTTTTAACTATTCTCTGTCACATAAGTACTGTAAATCACAGCTGCCTTATACCCACAACCATCCCTCCACCCTAGAGAAATGGGTGCTGGAGGGGTATAGAGAGGGGGAAAGAATTGCTTTTCATTTTATCATCTTTTCACTGCTTGAATATTTTACCCTAAGTATAAATTACTTTTTCATTTAAAAAACCAGTAATAAAACCATTAAATAAGATCATTTCTTAATTATATTGTGCATGGTCCATTATGGATTATAAACTGCCAGTAAGTATCCATGTCTAGTTTTTATTAGAATTACACCTGAATAGGTATTTTTTGTGCGCAATTGACTACTGTTTATGACACTTTAATGATCATCAATATAAAGCATTCTTATCTTAAACATAAATAATTACTGATAAATGAAAACATTCTCATTCTTTACACTGTCAGAAAGCTAATAAAATACCAGAAGTTCATTGAATCTCAATAAAAATTAAATTCAATCAATAGGCCCATTCTCAAGGCCACTACAATTGCTTCAAGAGGACTTGGGAAATCAGATAAGGATTCAGGGAATTCTTCTTTCAAATGCAATATGGTCTATACATTTTCCACAGAATGTTAAAAATGACAAGTAGCGGTATAATGAAGTGGAACTCCCATTATTTCAGCATGGTTCATCTTTATATTACTAAAACGAGGACACTACATTGTAAAATCTGCTAGCTGCCTCCAACGTACATTTAGAACTATAGGAAATTAAATAAGTGTTGTTATTAGGTTGTTCTTGTAGGAAAAGCAAAAAACAACTATCTTTTAAAGGCCTCCCTTCACAAATGCTAAGGCTTTACCCTTCAAATGTGTTGTCCCTGCCCACCATTGGAATGAAAGCTAGGGGAATCTAACAAACTAACATTAATGTAAACATCTCAGAAAAAAGATCAGCTCTGAGGACCTGACAAACTAAGGAGAAAATTTCATTTTCGTCTTCCCTGTTTCTTCAATTCAGTTTTGGACGTTATTCTAGAATACTGATCATCACAGAACAGGCAAGGAAGAAATTATTCATAACCTGCATAAGATTCTCGTCATGGCTAAATAGTGGCTCTGTCCTTCAGTAATGATTTCTGTAATTGGAAAGGTATTATATCAGTTGTGGATACATAGGTTTAATGTAATTCCTACGATAATCCAGGAGTATTTTTTTGTAGGCATAGACAAAATTATCTGTGGGTATAGATAAAATTTATGTGGAAAGGCAAAAAACTAAAATAACTAAGACAGTTTTGCAAAAGCAAAATAGTGAGAAGAATTTGTCTACCGAATTTAAGACTTATTATATACATGTAGTAATCAAAATGATATGGTACTGGCATAGGGATAGACAAATGATAAAAAATAAAGAATAAAGAACCCAGAAACAGACCCACACAAATATGCCCAAATAATTTTGACAAATGTGCAAAAGCAATTCAATGAGGAAAGATAGTCTTTTCAATAAACGGTGATAGAACAATTGGACATTACTAGGCAAAAAAAAAAAAAATGAACCTCTACCTAAGTTTCACACATTATACACCTTCTCCTCACTTAACAACTATCTCATTATCTGACATTTCACATCTATGACAATAGTCAAAACTCAACTATCTGACTATTTTGTACATTAATGACATACATCTGGCAGTAATGAACTATAACAAACACCAAGGTGCAAGGCAAGAGTAATGCTGGCTTTGACAGTTAAGGTTATGTGTTAATTTGGTTGGACCATGATTCTTAGTGATTTGGCAGCCAGGTAATAATGTAATTTGGCAGTTATGTAATTATGTAGTTATCCTCCATTTTGTGATCTGATGTGATCATTCTCCATTTTCACATAACACTGATTTCACATAAAGACATGAACTTTGGAACCTAACCATGTCAATAGTGAAGACATGGTGTACAAAATTAACTCAAAATGAATGGTTGACTTTAATGTAAAACATAAAATTATAAAATTTTAAAAATTTAGGAGAAAATCTCTCGAATCTAGGTCTAGGCAAAGATTTCTTACACTTGGCCTCACACACACACACACACACACAGAAAAAAGATCCATGATAGGAAAAATAAATTGAACTTTATAAAAATTAATACTTTTTCTCTGTTAAAAAACAATCCTTTAAGAGGATGAAAAGACAAGCTACAGAAAATAGGAGTCAACATGGCACCCTAGACAGATGCATCATGCCTTCCCTCTGCAGCAAAGACTGAAAAACTAAGTAAAACAGATACCAATGACAATTATGGAACCCTAAACATTAAATGAAAGGATAAAGGACTAAATCAAACACTGAATGGCAGAAGAAATTGAAGGAAAGCAGAGAATGAGGAGATATGCCAACTAACACAGCACAGCATCGCCATCTTGGAGCACAGCCAGCAACAACCCTCGACGGGGAGTATGGGAAGGCAACTTCACAGAGCTTTTACCAGGAGACAGAGCACCCAGTAACCAGAGAAACACGCATTCCCACCCCTCACCCTCCTGCCTCATATGTCACCCCCACCCTTCCTGACAGACCACACTTGCCACTGGCCTGTCATCAACCTGGGTCCACCCTGCCACCACTCGTCAGCTCTCACATCACCATTTTTTTTCCTTCTTTTCCTCTTTCTTCCTTTTGCTTTCTCCCTCCCACCTAGCCCTGTATGCCACCTACCTGCCTTCCCATGAGCCACACAGCACAGCAGCAGCTTCATAGCCACTGGCCCACCACTTTCTAACTCCCATCTAGCCCCATACACCACCTACCCACCTTCCTGTCAGCACCCAGGTCAACCCCGCTGCCACTTGCTGACTACATTTTTTTCTCTCTCTTTCCTTTTCTTTCTCCTCCTTCCCTAGCCCCATACACCATCAGCCTTTCCTGGTACCCTCACTATGCCACCATGGCCACACCGGGCCTGCACTTGCCCTCCCCATCCACCACCTGACCAGCTGCTGAATGGTGGGAAGCAAGCCCATACAACTCCCCATACAACACACCTGCCTATCTGGCGAGTGGCTATGAATGCTCCCTGTCTTAGCTGGGGTTCTCCAGAGAAGCAAACTGAGTAAAACATAAAAGTGTATATATAGAGAGAGATTTATATCAAGGGAACAACTCACATGATTATAGAGGCTGGAACATCCCAAGTCCATGGATCAGGATAGAGATTTCTCCTAATTCTCACGTAGCCACAGGGGCTGGCGAACCCAAGATTGGCAGGTTGGAGAGCAGGGCTCTTGCTCACAGGCTGTGAACGTTGATGAATCCCAAGATCAGCAGGCAAGATCGCAAGTCTTCTCCTGATTCATGTAGCTGGAAGGGCTGGTGAACCCAAGATTGACAGGTTAGAGAGCAAGAATCTTATCCACAGGCTGTGAAGATCCAAGATTGGCAGGTAAGCTGCTAGCTCAAGTCCCAAGAACCAGAGGTCAGATGAACAAGAGGCAGCTACAAGATCCAGAACAAGCCAAAAACCTTGGCAAGGAGAGCAGGAAGGAAGTAGGTGGCAGAGGGCAGAGAGATGAAGGCTGAGGGGGCAGTGAGCCACCACAGGCCCCACTCCTACCAGTACCAGTCAACAGGTTCCATCATGGGGATGAGCACATATCAAATTTTGACAGGGAAGTAATCACAACATTATACAACTTACAAAACACTGAGAATCATGGCCCAGCCAAGCTGACACACAATCTTAACCATCACAGTCCACCCATTGTTAACTTGACACCTATACACGTCTCCTCAAACTATACATAATCTCTGAATAAAGACAATTACAAAGTCATACTTGAGCGTAATATGATACAACTAACATGTACAACTGAAAACGCACTAACCTCATTTATACCTTATATTCTATAAATGAAGAAAACAAAAATATTTCATGCACACACACAAAGCAGAAATACTCGTAACAATTACAGACCTTGTTTCTGCAACTGGTCACATGGCCATAACTGGTATTTAGAAATACCTTCTTCCACCACCCATTTTATATTCCCTTTGCCCTCAGCAAGCACCTCAGCTGGTTGTGGTTCTCTGCCTGGTGGGGTGACCCAAACCTTCATTCCTGAAGGGTCTGGGCCATAAGTAGCCATGTCAGAATTGAGTTGCTGTAGTTTCCCATTGACTTCAATCACAGGGCATAGTAGTACTAAGATACACCCTAAGGCAACTCCTGCATTCTAGACATACTCTTCTTTACCTCCGTTATGTAATATCAATCTGATTTCTTCTTGGTAATCAGGACCAATCACACCAGCCAGTATGGTAACTTTCTTCTTTGCTTGTTGATCCAGAGGCATAAGGAGCCCAAAGTGGCCAAGTGGCATTCTTAGCTTTCAGGTCAATGGAATCAATGATGTGTCTCCAGATGAGAGCAATCCTCCCTTTGGAACTAAGAACTCTAGACCTGCAGACCATAAAGTTGCAGGGACAGGAAGCAGAAATCTTGCAAGTGGGTCACTAGGGGTAATAGTGAGTGATGCCACTGCCATTTCCACTCCTTGATTCCTGGATCCATGAATGGTGGGTATGGGAGAAACAGCACCATATATTTGATGCTGGTTTAGAGCATATACAGCCTCCTGGAGAACACTGCCCCAACCCTGCAAGGTATTGCCACCTAGCTGGCACCATAATTGTGTCTTTAGAAGGCCATTTCATCATTCTATCAAGCCAGCTGATTCAGGATGATGGGAACATGGTAAGACCAGTGGATTCAATTCCATGAGCATGAGCCCACTGCCCCACTTCATTTACTGTGAAGTGAGTCCCTTGATCCGAGGCAATGATGTGTGGGATACCATGATGGTGGATAAGACATTCTATAAGTCCATGGATGGTAGTTTTGGCAGAAGCATTTCATGCAGGGGAGGTAAATCCATATCCAGAGTGTCTATTCTAGTAAGGACAAAATGCCGCCCTTTCCATGCTAGAAGTGGTCCAATGTAATCAGCTTGCCACCAGATCACTGGCTGATCACACTGAGGGATGGTGCCATACTGGGGACTCAGTGTTGGTCTCTGTTGCTGACAGATTGGGCGCTCAGCAGTGGCTGTAGCCAAGTCAGCCTTGGTGAGTGGAAGTCCATGTTGCTGGGCCCATGCTCCATCCCTGCCACCATGGCCACTTTGTTCATGACCCCATTGAGTAGTGATGGCAGTAGCTGGGGAAAGAGGATGACTGGTTTCCACAGAACACATCATCTTATCCACTTGATTGTTAAAATCCTCCTCTACCGAGGTCACCCTTTGATGAGCATTCACATGAGATACACATATCTTCACTTCTTTGGCCAATTCAGAGAGGTCTATCCACATATCTCTTCCCCATAAATCCTTGTCTCCAATTTTCCAATCATGTTCCTTCCAAGTCCCTGACCATCCAGCCAAACAATTGGCCTCAGCCCATGATTCAGTATACAATCGCACATCTGGCCATTTCTCCTCCCAAGAAAAGTGAACAATCAGGTGCACTGCTCAAAGTTCTGCCCACTGAGAGGATTTCCCACACTGCTGGACCAACAACAGGGGGCAAAGATAGCCTGCCCATTCTACCCTCAGACATCTTGCCAAACCAGTATAGAGCAAAGCAGGCTCACCCTGCCTGCTGCTGTCCTGCCCGCCCAGATAAGGTGGTGAGAGCTATCATGCCCACAGGCGAAAAATCAGCAAAGATGCTGACCTGTCCACCCTCATGTATCAAAACAAAACAGAGAAGCAGGATGAAATAAACACAGAAACATTCAATAAATAGAGAAAATAATACCTTAATATCTTGGAGACAGCAGACAATATCAAAAGATAAAAAAAGAAGGACAAAATGGCTCAGCAAGTGACCAAAATAAAGAATCAGATGACCTTCTAGTAGAAGAAAAGGCAGTGGAACTACCTGGTAGGGAATTCAAAAGACAAATATTTAGGGTTCTTTAAGAGACTAGGAAAGAGATCAAGGAAAACACAGACAAAACCAAGGAAAATATAGCCAAAGTCAAGGAAAACACAGACTAAGCAATAAAAGAATTCAGGAAATAATACAAGAACAAAATGTCAAAATAAATAAATAATTGGAAATCATACAAAAACAGGAACTAGAAACCCAAAAGATAAACAACAAAATTTCAGAAATGGACAACTCAGTAGAAGGTTTTAGGAGTAAATCTGAAACAATGGAAGACAAAATCAGTAAGATTGAAGACAAATCCATGGATGCTATTTTGTGGAAAAATCAGGGAAAAGAATCAAGAAAGATAAAGCAAACATAAGAATTATGTGGGACACAAAAGCAAAAATTTGTTTGTGATCGGAGTTCCAGAACAAGGGGAGAAAATAGAAAACACAGAGACAATTTGTGAAGATCTCCTGGCAGAAAACTTCCCAAATATCATGAAAGATGATAAGCTGACCATTCAAAAAGCTCAACAAACCCTATATAGGATAGAACCCAAAAGAAAGTCACCAAGACATATCATAATCGCACTTGCCAAAACCAAAGACAAAGAAAGAATCCTGACAGCAGCTCGACAAAGACAAAAAGTCACTTACAAAGGGGAAACAATAAGGCTAAGCTCTGAATATTTGGCAGAAACTATGCAGGCAAGAAGGCAATGGAATGACATATATAAAAACTTGAAAAAAAGAAAAAAAACTGCCAAGAACAATGCATCCTGCAAAACTCTCTCTCAAATACAACAGTGAAATTAGGGCATTTTCAAGTAAACAGAAATTAAGGGAATTTGTACGAAGCAAACCAAACTTACAAGAAATATTAAAGGGAGTCCTTTGGTTAGAGAACCAACAACATCAGACAACAACTGAAGCCCAGCACACAGGACAGCATCAGCCAGATACCAGCCTAGGTAAAGAACTGTTAATAGTAAAACAACGCTGAAAGACTTAAAGCAGGGAAACAGAGACATCAATCTGTAAATGACAACAATGTCAAAATAATAAAAGGGGAAAAATGATGCAAGTATAAAACTTTCAAATGAAGAGGAAGTCAAGGCAATAACAAATAATAAAAAACTGGTTCAAACTTAGTAAGATAAGGGTAAATTTCAAGGTAATCACAAAGAAAGTTATCAAACCCCCTCATCAGAACAAAAAAGTAGAAAAAAATAAAGTCTCGGTAAACACAAAATCTATAAAAATGAAAGAAAAGAAAAGAAAATTCACAAACAAAGGGAACTCAGCACAGGAAATTAAGAGGAACAAAGAAAACATCAGCACCACAAAAAAAAAAATACATAAATAACAATATGACAGCAATAAACTCATACCTATAATAATCACACTGAATGTAAAGGACTTAAATGCACCCGTACTGAGACAGAGAGTAGCAGAATGGATTAAAAAGCACAACCCATCAATATATTGTCTACAAGACATACATCTCAGACACAAAGACATAAATATGTTAAAAATAAAATGATGGAAAAAATATATCAAGCTAACAGTAACCAAAAAAGGGCAGGACTAGCAATACTAATCTCAGATAAAATAGACTTTAAGGCGAAATCCACCATAAAAGACAAGGAAAGACATTATATAATGATTAAAGGAACAATCCACCAAGAAAACATAACCTTAATAAATTTATACGTACTCAACAACAGGGCTCCAAAATACATAAACCAAACTCTTACTGCACTGAAAAGAGAAATAGACAGTTCCACAATAATAGTAGGAGGCTTCAAATACCACCTTCCATAAAGAACACAACATCTAGAAAGAAACTCAAATGAGATACAGAAGATCTAAAGGCCAAAATCAGCCAACGACCACATAGACATATATACAACCTTCCACCTAACAGCAGGAAGTATTCATTCTTTTCCAACACACATGGAACATTCTCCAGAAGAGACCACATTTTAAGTCACATAATAACCCTCAATAAAATACAAAACATCAAAATATTACACAGCAGTCTCTCTGATCACAATGTCATAAAAGTAGAAATCAATAACAGGAAGAGCAAAGATAAAAAATCAAATACATGGAACTTTAATAACATCTTGTTTAAAAACAGCTGTGTAATAGAAGAAATCAAAGAGAAAATAAAAAATTCCTAGAATTAAATGAGAATGAAAACACATCGTACCAAAACCTTTGGAACACAGCAAAGGCAGTTCTCAGAGGTCAGTTTATAGCAATAAACATATACATTAAAAAAGAAGAATAGGCCAAAATCACAACACTATCCCTAAAACTCAAATAAATAGAAAGATAGCAATGAAAGAAGTCCACAACCACTGGAAGAAAGGAAATAATAAACATTAGAGCAGAAATAAATGAAATGGAGAACAGAAAAATAATAGAAAGAATCAATAATACCAAAAGTTGGTTCTTTAAAAAGATCAACAAAATTGACTAACCACTGGCCAAACTGACTAAAGAAAAACAGAAGAGGAAGCAAATAACCCAAATAATAAATGACATGAGGGGTATTACAACAGAACCAACTGAAATAAAAAGGATCATAACAGAATAATATGACTCAAACAAATTTAAGAACCTAGAAGAAATGCAAATTTCTAGAAACACACTTCCTACCTAAACTAACACAAAATGAGATAGAAAATCTGAAGAGATCCATAACAAAAGAAGAGACTGAAAAGGTAATTTTAAAAAAACTCCCAACAACAAAAAGTCCTGGCCTGGATGACTTCACTGGAGAATTCTACCAAACATTCAGAAAAGAGTGCACACCAGTACTACTCAAACTATTTCAGAGCATAGACAATGAGGAATACTCCCAAATTAATTCTCTGAGGCAGCATAATCCTGATACCAAAGCCAGTCAAAGAGACCACAAAAAAAAAAAGAAAATTATAGACCAATATATCTCATGAATATAGATTGAAAAATTCTCGACAAAATTCTGGCCAATAGAATTCAGTATCATATAAAAAATATATATATACCATGACCAAGCCAGAGTTATAGCTGGTATGCAAGTATGATTCAGCTTCAGAAAATCAATCAATGTAATCCACCACATAAATAGAACAAAAGAAAAGGATCACAAGATCATCTCAATTGATGAAGAAAAGGTATTTGATAAAGTCCCACACCCACTGCTGATAAAAACTCTTAGAAGGGAAATCCCTCAACATAATAAACAGCATCTATACAAAACCAACAGCCGACATCATTCTCAATGGAGAGAGGCTGAAAGCATTCCCCCAAGAATGGGAACAAGACAAAGATGCCTTTCATCACTACTATTTAGCATTGTGCTGGAAGTCCTATCTGGAGCAATAAGGCAAGAAAAAGAAATAAAGTGCTTCCAAATAGGAAAGGAAGAAGTAAAACTATCCCTATTCATGGAGAATATGATCCTATACATAGAAAATCCCAAAGATTCCACAAGAAAACTACTGGAACTAATAAAAAGATTCAGTACAGTAGCAGGATACAAGATCAACATGGATTCCTATATACCAACAAAGAGAACTTTGAAAAGGAAATCAGGAAAACAATACCATTTTAATAATCCCTATCTTAGTTATCTAGTGCTGCTATAACAGAAATACCACAAGAGGATGAATTTAATGAACAGAAATTTAATTTCTCAGTCTAGTAGGCTAGAAGTCCAAATTCAGGGCATCAGCTCCAGGGGAAGGCTTTCTCTTCCTGTCGTCTCTGAAGGACAGTCCTTCAGATCAATCTTCCCCTGGACTAGGAGCTTCCCCATGCAGGAACCCCAGGTCCAACGACCATGCTCTGCTCCTGGCTCGGCCTTCTTGGTGGTATGAGGTCCCCCATCTCTCCGTTCACTTCTCTCTTTTATCTCAAAAGAGATGGGTTCAAGACACAATCCAATCTTGTAGATTGAGTCCTGCCTCATTAACATAACTGCTGCGTATCCCACCTCATTGACATCATAGAGGTAGGATTTACAACACATAGGAAAATCACATTAGATGACAAAATGGCAGACAATCACACAATACTGGGAATCCTGGCCTAGCCAAATTAACACACATATTTTTGGGGGACACAATTCAATCCATGACAGTCCCCAAAAAGACAAAATACTTAGGAATAAATCTAACCAGGGACATAAATGATCTATACAAAGAAAACTACAAAGCACTACTGGGAGAACCCAAAAGAGACCTACATAAATGCAAAAACATTCCATACTCGTAGATAAGAAGAGTCAACATTGGGAAAATGTCAGTCCTACCCAAAGTGATCTACAGATATAATGCAATCCGGATCCCAGTACCAACAGCATTCTTTGACGAGATGGAAGATATTATCACCAGCTTTATATGGAAAAGAAACATTATTGAAAAAGAACAAAGTAGGAGGCCTCGCACTACCTGATCTCAGAACCTACTATACAGCCATGGTAGTCAAAACAGCCTGGTACTGGTAGAATGAAAAAAACAGAGCAATGGCACAGAATCAAGAACCCAGACATAAATTCATTCATCTATTGTCAGCTGATCTTTGACAAAAGCCCAAAGTCCATTAAACAGCAGAAAAGAAAACCTATAGACTGGGAAAAAGAATTTGGCTATGAAATATCCAGCAAGGGTCTAAGGTGTAAAATCTATAGAATATTTCAACACCTCAACAACAAAAAGGCAAATAATCCAATTAAAAAATGGGCAAAGGAAATGAACAGACACTTCACCAAAGAAGACATTCAGGTGGCTAACAGACACTTGAGGAAATGCTTGCAATCATTAGCCACTAAAGAAATGCAAATCAGAACTACAATGTGATACCATCTCACCCTGACATTACTGGCACTAATCAAAAAAACAGAAAGTAACAAATGTTGGAGAGGTTTTCAGGGAGATTGGAATTCTTATGTATTGCTGGTGGAAATGCAAAACGATACAACCACTGTAGAAAATGATATGGCACCTCCTTAAAAAGCTAGAAATAGAAATACCATATGATCCAGCAATCTCACTTCTAGAAACATATCCTAGAGAAATATGAGCCTTGACACTAATAGACATACGCACACTCATGTTCATTTCAGCATTATTCACAATAGCAAAAAGATGGAAACAACCTAAGTGGCCATCAACAGATGAATGGATAAACAAATTATGGTACATACACACAATGGAATACTACACAATGACAAAGAATGATGATGAATCTGGGTAACATCTCACCACGTGAATGAATCTTGAGGACATTACGCTGAGTGAAATAAATCAATCACAAAAGGACAAATATTGTATGAGAACACTATTATAAAAACCCAAGAAAAGGTTTGCACAAAGAAAAAACCAATCTTTGATGGTTATGAGGGAGGGGAGAGGTGGGAAGGGGAAATCACTAACTAAATAATAGACAAGTTAACTTTGGTGAAGGGAAAGACAACACACAATACAAGGGAAGGCAGCACAAGTTGACCAAGTCAAAGTCATAGGAGCTTCCTAGACACATTCAAACACCTTGAGGGACGCAGTTACTGCAGCTGAGGGCTGGGAAACAACTAGGTCAATTGGCATAATATAGTTCATAAAGAAAATATTCTACATCCTACTTTAGTGAGTAGCATCTGGGGGCCTTAAAAGCTTGTAAGAGGCCAGTTAAGATACATCTATTGGTTCTATCCTGTCTGGAGCAAAGGAAGAAAACCAAAGACACAAGGAAAATATTAGCCAATGGACCACATGAACCACAGTCTCCACCAGCCTGAGCCAAGAACTAGATGATGCCCAGCTACCACCAACCACCACTCTGACAGGGATCACAATAGATGGTCCCAGGCAGAGCAGAAGAAAAATGTAGAACAAAATTCAAATTCACATAAAAAGACAGCACTTACTTGTCTGACAGAGATCGGAGGAACCCCTGAGACTATGGCCCCCAGACACCCTGCTAGCTCAGAACTGAAGCCACTCCTGAAGTCTACCTTTCAGCCAAAGATTAATAAAGCCTATAAAACAACATCATGATAAACAGAGAAAATATTGACGTTGTCAAGGATTTCATTTTACTTGGATTCACAATCAACACCCATGGAAGCAGCAGTCACAAAATCAGTTTGAGGACTAAGGTGTGCCTGACTCAAGCTGTGGTATTTTCAATCACCTCATATCCATGAAAAGCTGGACAATGAATAAGGAAGACTGAAGAAGAATTGACGCCTTTGAATTACGGTGTTGGCAAAGACTATTGAATATACCATCGACTGCCAGAAGAATGAATAAATCTGTCTTGGAAGAAGTACAGCCTGAATGCTCCTTAGCAACGAGAATGGTGAGACTTTCTCTTACATAGTTTGGACGTGTTATCAGGAGCAACCAGTCCCTGGAGAAGGACATTATGCTTGGTAAAGTGGAGTGTCAGCAAAAAAAGAGAAAGACCCTCAGTGGAATGGACTGACACAGTGGCTGCAAAAGTGGGCTCAAGTATAGCAAAGACCGTGAGGATGGCAGAGGACTAGGCTGTATTTTGTTCCATTATTCATAGGGTCACTGTGAACTGGAACTGACTCGATGGCACTTGTTATGGATTGAAATGTGTCCCCCCAAAATGTGTGTCAACTTGGCTAGGCCATGATTCCTAGTATTGTGTGATGTCCACCATTTTGTCATCTGACGTGATTTTCCTGTTTTGTAAATCCTACCTCTATGATGTTAATGAGGCAAGATTAGAGGCAGTTGTGTTAATGAGGAAGGACTCAGTGTACCAGATTAGATGGTATCTTGGGTCAGTCTCTTTTGAGATATAACAGAGACAAGCAAGCAGAGAGACAGGGGAACCTCACACCACCAAGAAAGCAACGCTGGGAGCAGAGTGCATTTCTTTGGACCTAGGGTTCCTGCACAGAAGCTCCTAGGCCATGGAATGATTGATGACAAGGACCAACCCCCAAAACCTACAGAGAGAGAAAAACTTCCCCTGGAGCTGGTGTCCTGAATTTGGGCTTCCAGCCTCCTAGACTGTGAAAGAATAAACGTCTGTTTGTTAAAGCCATCCACTTGTGATATTTCTGTTTATCGCAGCACTAGATGACTGAAACAGACGGCAAATAAACACATGAAAAGTTTTTCAATATCCTTTGATATTAGGGAAATGCAAATTAAAACCAAAATGAGATATCACTACACACCTATCAGAATTGTTAAAATAAACTGTGACAATATCAAATACTGATAAGGATGCAGAGAAACTAGACCACTCATATATTGCTGGCAGGAATGTGAAATAATACAAATACTCTGAAAAACATTTGGCAATTTCTTAAAAAAAACAAAAAAAAACTAAACATACAACTACCATACAACCCAGGAATTGAACTCCTGAACACTTATCCTAGAGAAATAAAAACACTACATTTACACAAAAACCTTTACACAATAATAATTTTATTTGTAGTAGCCAGAAATGGGAAACAAACCAGATATCCTTCAACAGATGAATGGTTAAACAAACCGGTACATCCATACCACGCAGTAATAAAAAAGAACAAACTATTGATACATTCAACAACCTGGATGAATTTCCAGAGAATTATGCTGGGGTGGGGTGGTGGCTGGTGGGCAGTGGTGGTGGTGAGCCAATACCAAAAGGAAACATACTACATGGTCCTGTTCTTGAAATGACAAAATTATATAGACAACAGATTAGTGGTTGCCAGAGGTCTAAGTGAGAGTAGTGGTGGGAGGGAAGTGGTTGTGGCTAGAAAACAGCAATATGAGATATCTTTGTGATGCTAAAATTACCATGACCGTACAAATGACAATATCCTAATCGGGATACTTTTGCAAAATGTTACTATTGAAGGAAACTTTGGGTAAAGTATACATGGGATCTGTTCGTATTGTTACCACTGTATGTGGCTTTACAAATTATCACAATATAAAAAATTTAACTAAAGCAAAACAAACCAAAAAAGCAATAACAACAAAAAAGATGGGAGTAAATTGTCCAGGAATTTTATACCCAGGAGGGAAAAGCTGAAGGTATATGAGTCTTCCAGGGAGTGACCCTTAAGCTGTGGGTGACTGAATTACTGACCTTGCTTGTTGAGGCCATCTCTCTTCTATGGAATCCAAAAGGGGAGAAGTCTGAGCTCTTTAAATAAAGAGCTACTCATTCCTCTTCTCCCTCCATGACCCCCACCCCAACTCCCCCACCTTAGTGCACAGTGCATTAATGTGGCTTGTGGTCAGAAGTCAGCTGGAAGCAGCCAGCAGATAGGAGCTAAGCTTCTGTGGTACTGGTAAGGAGGGAAGAAGGATGACAGGAAGACAATGAGCAGGGCCAGCAGTTCAATGGAAGGCACAGAGGAGCGGAACCCGAGGGCATGCTGAAGGCCAGCCCAGGGGGCAGCAGGTGAGGAGGATGCAGGGCACAGTTGGAGAAGGAGGACTGACAGCTGGATGCTCTACTTCCTCAACAGAGCCTTAAAGGCCACTCTTTCCTCACAAACAGACCTTCATCAAGGTTTAGAAAATGCTTCCTGAAGTAGTTTCCAAGTCCTACTTTGAAGATGAGAGAACTAAGACTCAGGGGAAGAGTTTGCACTGGGCCACAGCCACAGGGAGAGTAAAAATGAAGCAAAAAGGTGACTAGGGTATGACTCCAAATTGTGGAGCTTCTGTATTTAGGGTGGGAGAAGCCGGCTTGCTCTGGGTTTTTGTGTGCACGTGTGAGTGTCTTTGAGGAGTAAGATGTGGTGAGAATCACTTGAATTGGGGTTATGTTTTTTATTAAAATAATTTGTAAACTGAAAAAAGATATATATGTCTTCTAAATTTTATGTTAAACCCCTCTCAGTTCTCCAAAATGATATGGCCTTTAATAAGTGAAATTTTATTAGAATGTTTGCATTTCAGTTGTATTTATACCATTTGTATTTCAAATTTTCAAATGAGAGTCCAAAAGCTATACAGCTCAAAAATGTTTTCTCTACATACCTTATCTTAAGCCTTAAGTGATGGAAAAATTTGAGTTTAGCAAAGTGTTCAACTTTCTTCTTCCCTTTCAGGGGTATGCGCTGTGTTTAGCACAGCTGGCTCGGCTTTAGCACTATCATGGGCTTCCAAGGGTGCAATCTTTGTCTCTGAGCACGTTTACCAGTAGTTTTTTATACTCCACTCTTAGATTCTTTGATTCTTAGACAGTTTAAGTGACTCTATAGTGGCTTCAAAATTCAAACAAAACACCTAATTTCAAGTTTGAAGACATACTGCAATTGACACTCTCATCAATTTTCATTTTAGACAAAAATCTCTAATCTATTCTAGCAAACTGCATCCTTTCTTTGATTTGTATTTCTCAATTACTGTTGTTGTTAGTTGCTAGAGTTGATTCTGGCTCATGTGTGCAGAGTGGAACTGCTTTATAGAGTTTTCAAGGCTGTGACCTCTTGCAGATCACCAAGCCTGTGTGGGTTCGAACTGCAAACATTTTGGCTTGTAGTCGAACACTTAACTGATTACGCTACCCAGAGATCCCTGCATCCTTTTTCTTCAACCTTTAGGTTAGAATTCATCTGTGCACTCCATGCTATGTTTTCCTGACAGCTTGCACACAATCACTAGAAATTCTGTTATTTTCCAAGATTGTCACTTAAGATCTTTTGAAGCTGCCCATTAATCTTGGAATAAGGTATAAAACCCTTGAACATGACCTCCAAAACTGTAAAGGATCTGACTTCTTCAGTTTCCCTCTCTGGTCTCATCCCTCACTAATTTCCTCCTTGTTCCAAATGCAGCAACTAGACAGGGTTTCTTCCCATTTCTGGAGCATGCCATGGTTTCTATTGTCTCTCATTTTTCACATCTCCTCTTCCCTCTGCCAAAAAAAGTGTTTTCCTCCTTTTATCACTTAAGCACCACTTCCACAGAAAAGCCTTTCCTGATGCCTTTATTGTAGGTTACCCAGATTGGAAAATAATACAAATAACAATATTAACAACAAAAAAACAATAGTAGCAACAACCACAATAATAATACTTAACATTTATTGGACATTCCTTTCATATCACACTCTGTTCTAAACATTTTATGCATATTCATTAATTTATCTTTACAAAAATCCTAAGGAAATAGGTATCCTTATTGTCCCATTTTACAGACAAGGAAACTGAGACCCATGAGAAATTTAACCAAGGTCTTTTTGCTAGGAAGTGAAGAGCTGAGCTTCGTGCATGTTGTTTTAACCAGTGGCACAACATCAAGCCTCATCCTCTAAGGCAGAAAATACAGCAATTATTTTTATTTCAGTGAAACAAAGATCTCAGGAGACTAAGAATAAAGATTCATCAGAGATTTCGCATAAATTTCATCCTGTGTTAAATGCAATACCAAATCCAAATATTATTTGTGCTGCTTCCAGCCTTCTCTCTGAAGGTTGGAATTTCCAAGTGCTCAATTGCATGTGTTCTGGAGTTGGTGTGATTCACTAGGTCATTAGGGTAGGTCACAGAGGGCTTCTTGGAGCGGTGAGGAATTTAGGCAACATTTCCAGCAAAGGGCAGAAATTGTGGACCAAAGACGATATCCAATTTAAAAGGTTTTTGGCCTTATTTGGGATACAGAGGAATAAGTTTCTTTCAAATTATGCGTATCAAAGAAGGCAAACAGGCAGCATTTTTATACAAATTAACTTTAAGCAAAAGTAGCACAGATACTTTTTCCCCCTTTCAGCGTAGATGCCAATAGGTTCCAGCATTGTTCATATATCTTATTTTAACTCATGGTAATTATACTCTAGTCTCATTTAGTCTCCTGAGAAGGAAAAATACTTCCACAGCTGTGCTTGTCTTCTCAGACTTATTTTGGGAATTTTCCTGAAGTTGCACCATGCCCTATGCTTGCTCAAAGTTGCACGGCAAGTTCCTATCAGGCCTCCTGGGCAAGTTTTGACTCTCAGAAAATCTTGCATAGGAATAGAACTGGTTTGGTACATTCAATGATCCAGCATTTTAATCATAAAGCTCAGATTTGCCCTTTCTCCTGGGCTTGCCTCCTATGCTTTTAATCCGTTGCCATCTAGTCGATTCCAATTCATAGTTACCCTATAGGACAGAGTAAAACTGCCCCGTAGGGTTTCCAAGGAGCAACTGGTAGATTCAAACTGCCAGCATTTTTGGTTAGCAGCCAAACGCTTAACCACTACACCACCAGGAGCCCCTTCTGGCTTTTAATTCCTCACCTTCATCTTTACGAAGTTGAAATGAATCCCAACATTGCTGGTCCATGTCACCTGAAAATGTAAGTCAAACACAAAGAGAAAATCAAACAAATCAAAGCCACTGCCGTCAAGTCAATTTCAACTTATAGCGACCCTATTAAGACAGAACAGAACTGCCCCATAGAGTTCCAGAGGCTGTAAATCTTTACCGAAGAAGACTGCCACATCTTTCTCCCTTGGAGTGGCTGGTGGGTTCAAACCCCTGACATTTTGGCTAGCAGCTGAGCACTGAAATACTGTGCCACCAGTACTTCTTAACATAAAGAGAAGTCTTCTGAAATTAAGTTGACTTCAGAAAATAGTTCTCTTTCCCTTTATTATCACCATTTAATATTGCTTTCAAGAAAGGATTCTACTTGCATCTCTGTTATTTTGATATCGCACTATTTTTTGAAAATAATAGTCAGATGTTCCATATACTGTATGGCCACGGGGGGGAATTTAGCCAGAGCTCAGATTTCCATGCATGAGCACCAAAGGAAGCTCGAGGGGAATTTGGCAGAGTAAAGGCCAGTCCTTTACAAATCTAGGGGCATAAATCAGAATTAGATAAAGTATGTTTCTGCTAGTCCTGTGAATAGTACTGCTATGCCCTATAACATTCAAACAGCTGAATGCTGTAAGGAATAGAGTCCTAAATTATCACTGATGACATGCTTATAACAGAAACTGCCTAGTGGGATCTATATTTTTGTTCTTGTCTCTCCACGTTCTACACAACTTGTATTACGAGAGTTCTCAAATGCAAGGCATGAAAGCCCAGCCTGATGAGATCTGATGAGGAAACAGCTTCTTCTGATTCCCCACAACACCATTTGCCCTGATTTCTCTGATAGGCAGTTGATATCCACACAGAGCTTTCTAGAGGTGCTCTTTTTACACAATAATGAATCACACACCATGCTTTTTGCATGATAGCTTTGCAGAAACAAATGTGCCAGTCATTATTTTTCCAATCATATTCTAGTTTCAGCTGTGCTGATTGACATTTGGACCTTTTAATCAGTAGTGTCTTTATAGCTGATTAAATGGTCCTAATGCCAATCAGCACAGTTGTTCTCATAGAGGTAAGCGTTGTTCACCATCTGCATTGCAGTATCTCCTTTGTAGTTCAGAATGGAAGGAATTTCTGCCTTGGCAGGACTGTGCCATGTTTTAAGACATATGGTAGATATATTTATTTGACAAATGATTTGGCAACACTGGACTCCTACATTATTAGACTGTGTCTAAATATATTCAGCAGAATATTTTAAAAGACCCCTTTATCTTAAGTAGGGCCCAGAAAGGCTGCCAAAATGTAACGCTTAAATACGTTGAGTATAGTTTAGCAAGGAGCCCTGGTGGTGCAGTGGTTAAGTGTTTGTTAGCTAATCAAAAGGTCGGCGGTTTAAAGATTATAGCCTTGGAAACCCTATGGGGCAGTTCTACTCTGCACTTTGGAGCTGCTATGAGTTGGAATCTACTGGATGGCAACGAGTATAGTTCAGCATACCAAGGAAACAATTGTATAAAATTAATCTCCACTTATAAGAATTTTTTTAATTTTTAGAATTGTTTTTACATTAAATGTTTCTTTTACTGTCCAGTTTCTTTGCTGTGCTTGTTGTTGTTAGGTTCTGTCGAGTAGGTTCCCACTCATAGCGACCCTATGTTTAACAAAACAAAACATTGCCTGGTCCTGTGCCATCCTCACGATCGTTGTTATGCTTGAGCCCATTGTTGCAGCCCCTGTGTCAATCCATTTCGTTAAAGGTCTTCCTCTTTTTTGCTCACCCTCTACTTTACCAAGCATGATGTCCTTCTCCAGGGACTGATCCCTCCTGATAGTATGTCCAAAGTATGTGAGACCTAGTCTCGCCATTCTCATTCTAAGGGGCACTCTGGCTGTACTTCTTTCAAGACAGACTTGTTTATTCTTCTGGCAGCCCATGGGTATATTCAATGTTCTTTGCCAGCACCACAACTCAAAGCTGTCAATTCTTCTTTGGTCTTCCTTACTCATTGCCCAGCTTTCATATGCATATGAAGTGATTGAAAACACCATGGCTTGGGTCAGGCGCACCCTAGTCCTTAAGGTGAAATCTTTGCTTTTTAACACTTTAAAGAGGTCTTTTGCAGCCGATTTGCCCAATGCAAATATATTATTTGATTTCTTGACTGTTACTTCCATAGGCATTGAATGTGGATCCAAATAAAATGAAATCCTTGAAACTTCAGTCTTTTCTGTTTATCATGTTGCTTATTGGTTCTGTTGTGAGGATTTTTGTTTTCTTTATGTTGAGTTGTAATCCATACTGAAGGCCGTAGTCCTTGATCTTCATCAGTAAGAGCTTCAAGTCCTCTTCACTCTCAGCAAGCAAGGTTGTGACATCTGCATATTGCAGGTTGTTAACGAGTCTTCCTCCAATCCTGATACTCCATTCTTCTTCATATAGTCCAGCTTCTCGGATTATTTACTCAGCATACAGACTGAATAAGTATGGAGAAAAGATACAACTCTGACGCACACCTTTCCTGACTTGAAACCACGCAGTATCCCCTTGTTCGGTTTGAACAACTGCCTCTCGATACAGCTTCCTAATGAGCACAATTAAGTGTTCTGCAATTCTCATTCTTTGTAATGTTATCCATAATTTGTTATGATCCACAGAGTTGAATGCCTTTGCATAGTCAATAAAACACCGGGAAACATCTTTCTGGTATTCTCTGCTTTCAGCCAGGATCCATCTGACATCAGCAATGATATCCCTCATTCCACATCCTTTTCTGAATCCGGCCTGAATTTCTGGCAGTTCCCCATCAATATACTGCTGCAACTGCTTTTGAATGATCTTCAGCAAAATTTTACTTGCGTGTGATATTAATGATATTGTTAGATAATTGTTGTGTTTGGAAGTGCTTAAGTATCTTATTGTCACATAGCATATGAACAATAGGAGAAAAGTTTAAATACAGCCTACACTGTATTGGATGTGAAATGGCTACCTAGGCATATCATAGATGGTAAGGCACAAGAATACATTAAAATGATGCAGCCAACAGTGTAAGGTTAATGGTTTGATCTGGAAGTGTCATGGAGTCCACCCTTCAATGAGAATGGGAAGTTGTGGCAATTAACTTAATTATTTTTTTACTTGAAAACCTCAATTAAGAAATTACTCATTCCATCTGAAAGGTATTTTAAGCTACCTTCCTTTTGTTGCAGCGCAGCAGAGAACAAAGGAGCTACACACACATGTGGGCCACTGGCTAGGTAGCTCAGTTTAAAGAACAGCATTGAATCTTCAAAAAAATTAGCAAATAAACAAACCCACAAACTAAATAAAATAGTAAAACAGCAGATATTTTGTGGGAAGAATCATTAATACAATCGATAAATACCTTTCTTAAAGGAAACTCTGAACTCTTGTAAAAGATTCAATTGTAATAATGATTCTAATGTAATTGGAACAAATTGGCTCAAACCAGTTTTATTAAAAAAAAACACTAAAAAGAATAGGTGGAACTTGGACAATTTTAGAATAAGTAATAATATCAATAACCATAGTAATAACAATTTTCATTTATTATTTACTATTTATACTTTTGTTATGATCCAAAGCTTGGTAAAGTAAAGGGTCGACAAAAAAGAGGAAGACCCACAACGAGATGGATTGACACAGTGGCTGCATCTATGGGCTTAAGCATAACAACAATTGTGAGGATGGCACAGGACCGGGCAGTGGTTCTTTCTGTTGTACGTTGGGTCCCTATGATTTGGAGTCAACTCAACGGCGCCTAATAACAACAACATTTTGTAGTTATTGTACTAAAAACATTTTATTCTTTGCACTGTTGAATCTTCACAATAAACCTTACTTTTTTAAATCCCCATTTTATAAATAAAGAAATTGATGCTTAGAGGGCTTAAGGAATTTGCCAAGGTTACCCAAACCAAACCTGTTGCTGCCAAGTTGATTGCAATTCCTAGCGACCCTATAGACAGAGTAGAACTGCCCCATAGGGTTTCCAAGGAGTGGCTGGTGGATTCAAACTGCCGACCTTTTGGTTAGTAGCTGAGCTTTTAACCACTGTGCCACCAGAGCTCCTTGCCAAGGATAAGTGGCAAAACCAAGATTCTAAACCAGTCATTTTGACTCCTGTTAACACACCCTTGAACACCACTCTACGGAGAAATAGTGTTCAGACAAAACAGATTACTCTCCTGAAGGTTTTTACCAGCATCTTAATAAGAAAAAATTAATTAATAAGAATGAATAAAAATAAATTCCAACTTACATGGGAACCTAACCAAATAACATTTGTAATTTTTATATAACTGTATGCTGACCTTTGTAGAAAAATGTGTACATTTTCCAATCCTAGAGTGAGGGTTCAGTCATCCTCATTTTTTTTTTTAATAGTTTTTTGGAGTTTCAAATTAAAATCTTAGTTTTATTCCCAGATCCCACAAGAAACGAAACTAGATTAAAAAACAAAACTTACAGAATATTTTTACAGGGCAAATTTCAGTCTGGGAGTGCTCTGTGTTATAGAAATACTGACCATAGTTTTAATTAATGTCATTTTTACTGATGGCAAAGTTGCATGAGCTTTAAAAAGCAAATATTACTACTAATTTATGTAGTTTCTTTCTAAGTCGTTATGCCTTCCTTATACATTACGATCATTTTCTCCACCTATATTTTTTACACAAAAGACTTATTTGCATACATATGCATAAATGCATACACCCGTACTTAAAGTGCTTCACATACACACAAACAAGAACACACAGCTACATTTCTTTTTTTTAATTTCAAGTCTAATATGGTTGAGCAGATAGTTTGATAGCTTAGCAGTTATATTCATGCTACGTCAGCAACTGCCCAAACTATGATATAACCATGCTAATGATATTATATTCACTGAGCTGCCATAATAAGTTTCCAGAGAAAGATAACTTAATTGGAAGCCTATTATCAGAGTGTATATAGGTGCTCTGGCATTTGGAATGTGCTCATTGAAGCCAAGGTAATTGAGGCATCAGGTGATTTAAGCAACAGTGATTAGAATCATCTGTGTGTGATGTGCGGTGAGTAAGAACATGTATAGGAAAAAATCCTTTTTATGAGACATTTAACTGTTGAGACCCTTGAATAACCCTGCTATTCTTTCACCTTCTTTACCTCTAAAACTGCTATTAATGCAGGTTGGAAATAGCTCAGATAAATTTTCCTGAGATCTATTTTTGTAACAGTTCGCAAGTTTTAGGGTAAAAAATTAAATTTATTTTTAAGACAAACTTTATACATATTTGCATGTTATTCTTGTTGTGTGCCATCAAGTCAATTCGGACTCATAGTGAACCTATAAGACAGAGTAGAACTGCCCCATAGTGTTTCTTGCTGAAATCTTTACAGGACAGATTGCCAGGTCTTTTCTCCCTCAGAGTGGCTGGTGAGTTCCAACAGCTGACCTTTTGGTAAGAAGCCAAGCGTTTAACTGTTGTGCTACCAGGGTTCTATACATATTTGCGTGTGTATGTTAATATTCATTTAACAGTCTGTACCACAGTAAAAGAAATCACAAATGATTTTTAATATATTTTAAAATGTAACACAGTGGTAGAGAAAACCCATACAAAATTCTATATTTTACTAACTTGGAAAGAAAATATGTCAATATAAAAGTCTGTGTAAGTATGTGGAAAATTAATGAAAAATTGAATGAGTAACAATAAAAACTTCCTATTTATGATTAATAAAAATAACCCTGTTTATAAATATTAAAGAAAACATCGATTTATTCTAGATTCAGAAAACCAAACCCATTGCTGTCAAGTCGATTCCAACTCGAAGCGACCCTCTAGGACAGAGTAGAGCTGACCCATAGGGTTTCCAAGGAGCAGCTGGTAGATTGGAGCTGCCAGAATTTTGGTTAGCAGCCATAGCTCTTAACCAGTGCACCACCAGGGCTCCTATCCTGGATTAGAGTGTATAAATTCTAAGCTTTGTTTTAGCTCCCATTCAGTCTGGGATACCTAATATTGGTGGGGGGAAAATATAATACGTAGACAACAAACAAATCTCTAGGAAGGACCTATATAAATTATTAGTAAAAATTATTATTCTAAACAGATAAAGCCAGAGCTCAAAAGTTCACTGGTGTATTTTATTCTCTAATAGGTGTTCACAGATATGTGTTAAATGAATAAATGTAAATTTAGGAATCAAAGAATATGGTAATCTGATTCGAGCATTCTAATAATTTCTTTTGGGATCATATTCTAATAGCAACTCAATCCCATTTACTACTAAACAGCATTAAACTTTAGACACTGTGACAAGCTGCTAAAAATTCATGAAATTTGTTATTCTGAATACTGGTTGGTAAATTTTATTAAATGAGAGTCAATATGGTCATGACCATTGTCTTAGGCTGGATTATCTAGAGGAGCAAAACCAGTAAAGTGTATATATATAAATATAGAGAGAGAGATTTATCTCAAGAAAATAGCTCACATAGTTGTGGAGGCTGCCAAGTCCCAAATCCATGGGTCAGGCATCAGGATGGAGGCTTCTCCTAGCTCATGCAGTTGCAGAGGATGGCAAGTCCCAAATCCATGGGTCAGGTGTCAGGCTGGAGGCTTCTCCTGACTCACGTGGTTGCAGAGGCTGACAAAGCCAAAATTGCCAGGTCAGGCAGAAGGCTGCTGGCTCACATCCGAAGAACTGGAAGTCAGAGGATGATAAGTTGGATGCAGGATCCAGAGAGAGCTTTGTCAGAACATCCATATATATATATATTGGATGCAAGCCACATCCCCTGGGAAACTGATTGGCTTTCAACTGATTGGCTGTTCACATCAGAGCACAAAATGGAAAATGACTACATATTATCTGCCAAACCACTGAGAATCATGGCCTAGCCAAGCTGACACACAACTTTAACCATCACCCCCAAACCAAACCCATTACCCTTGAGTCAATTCTGATTCTTCACGACCCTATAGGACAGAGTAGAAATGCCCCATAGGGTTTCCAAGGCTATAAATCTTTATAGAAGCAGACTGCCACATCTTTCTCCCACAGAGTGGCTGGTGAGTTTGAATTACCAGCCTTTTGGTTAACAGCTGAGCACTTAACAACTGCACTACCTGGGTTCCTTTTAACCGTCACAACCATATTATAATTGAATGCTTGTGTAAAGAACCATTCCCCAATATGCAGGGTAACTTAGCAAAAATGAGTATTATATGTAAATGTAGAAGCTAAGAGCCAATTGTTCTTGTTGTTAGTTGCCATCTGCCATCTTGTCCGCTCTGATTCATGACCACCCCTTGTACAAGACAACAAAACATTGCCTGGTCCAGCACTAATCTTCACAATCGTTGGTATGCTTGAGCCTATTGTTACAGATCCTATGTATATTGAGGGTCTTCCAACCTAAGGGGCTCATCTTCCAGCACTAAACTGGATAATATTCTGCTGTGATCCATAAGGTTTTTGTTGTCAAATTTTCGGAAGTTGATCACCAGGCCTTTTCTCCTAGCCTGTCTTAGTCTGGAAATTCTGCCAAAACCTGTCCACCATGAGTGACCCTGCTGGTATTTGAAATGTCTGTGGCATAGCTTCCAGCATCACAGTAACACTCAAACCACCACAGCATAAAAAACTGACAAATGAGTGATAGGAAATAGTCCAACATGTCTTAAATGGACTATGTGAAATGGTCATAATCAATCCTATGGCAAATAAGTATATCCTGGAGACTAGTTCTGCTTCTGGGTCCCATAGAACATGGGTCATAGCCCTGCCTATCCCCTTTTTCATACCATTTTTCTCTTTAAAAATGAATTGCATGAATAATCTTTAATTCTTTAGCAAAGTAAACTGGGTCAAAAAGTAACATTATCTACTCACTAATGAAAGACAGCCGAAGACAGCTACCTGGTCAGCCGAGGGAAAAAGATCCATATTCATGCCCATTCCAAAAAGAGGCAATCAAACAGAATGCAGAAATTATCAAACAATATCATTAATATCTATGCTAGCAAATTTTACTGAAGATAATTCAAAAACGGCTGCAGCCACACATGGACAGGGAATTACCAGAAGTTCAAGCCTGATTCAGAAGAGGATGTGGAATAAAGGATATCATTGCTGATGTTAGATGGATTTTGGCCGAAGGCAGAGAATACCAGAAAGATGTTAACCTGTTTTATCAACTACATGAAGTCATTTGATTGTGCGGATCATAACAAATGATTGATAAAATTGTGAAGAAAGGAAATTCCAGGACACCTAATTATGCTCATGCAGAACATGTGCATGGACAAGAAGCAGTCATTTGAACAGAACAAGGGGATACTGCACAGTTTAAAATTGAAAAACAGAATAGACAGGGTTGTATAATTTCACCTTACTTATTCAATCTATATGCTGAACAAATAGTCCAAACAGCTGGACTATACGGAGAACGTGGCATCAGGATTGGAGGAAAACTCATTAACAACCTGCAATATTCATGTGACACAACCTTGCTTGCCAAAAATGAAGATGGCCTGAAGGACTTATTGATGAAGGTAAAAGACTATAGTCTTCAGCATAGATTACACCTGAACATAAAGAAAATGAAAATCTTTAAACTGGACCAATAAACAACATCATGATAAATGGAGAAGAAATTGAAATTGTCAAGAATTTCATTCTACTTGGATCAACAATCAATTCCCATAGAAGCAGCAGTCAACAAATCAAATGGTGGGTTGCACTGGGCAAATCTGCTGCAAAAGCTGTCACTTTGATGACTAAGGTGGCTTGACCCAAGTCATGATATTTTCAATTACCTCGTATACATGTGGAAGCTGAATAATGAAAAAGAAAGACCAAATAAAAATTTGAACCATTCAAATCATGGTATTGGTGAAGAATGTAGAATATACCATGGACTGTCATGGAAGCAAACAAATCTGTCTTGGAGGAAGTATAGCCAGAATGCTCCTTAGAAGCAAGAATGGCGAGGCTTTGGACACAGCATCAGGAGGTACCAACTGCTTGAGAAAGACATCACTTATGTAAAGTAGAGGGTCAGTGAAAAAGAGTGGGACTCTCCATGAGATGGACTGACACAGTATCTGCAACAACAGGCTCAAACATGGCAACTATTGTAAGAATGGTGCAGGACCTAGCAATGTTATCCAAAAGTCACAGCACCTAATAATAATGAAAAGACTTAAACTTGGAGATAACTTTTCTTTCCTTTGAATCAAGTCTCTAGTTTTCCTATATCAGGGTTTATCAAAACCACTTTATATTTAAGAAATAAACTTTCATGCTACTAACGTTTCATTATGTAGTAACATTATGGGTGAACTCTGAAGAACAGATGTTTGAAAAAGTAGAGCAAGAGGTCATGTCTGCTGAGCACGTCACAGTGCAATAAAACTCTAAGGTGTCCTAATAACTATCATCAAAATAACCTACTTAATAGGTTAATACTTCCAATAATGAAAGAAAACAAAAGTGTTATCTTAAATCACTTCTTTCAACTAATATTTTCTATAGTAGTTCTGATAAAAAAGTTGGAAGTTACAAGGCAGCCACTGATTTCACAACTTTATTGGTTGTTCATATACCTCACTGAAGAAAGCAATCATTAACCACCTAATAAGCTTTTATAAAAATCTAATGAAGAGGTGCAGTTTCTAGGACATGCCAGTCTCTTGCAACTAGCACTGACTCTTTTATAACTAAACATGCAATTATTTCTCAATGTTTACATCATAGCCACGTTTTTAAATCATCTTCCCGAAAAAGCAACTGACAATACTATTATCATTTTTCTAGTCACCAGGGAAGAAAAATATAATAATTATATAATATATAATTATACATAATAATATTGTATATATGTATTATCTAATTCCATAATTATCATATGTATAGCTACATAATTATAACAAAGATAAACTATCGAGATACTTTCGGTCATCAAATCCTGTCACTGTTTCCCTTGGGGTATTTCTCAGAGCCAGCCTCTTCTTTTGAATTTCTATTGTAATCAGCAATGGTATGGTTCAAAGCAAGAATTCCTGGAATCCAGAGATTTGACACATTGAGGTGAACAAAATGAAAGATGTAAGGAAATCTGTTGTGTTTTGGCAGTTCAGCACCCACTGTCTTTCTTTTAGTATTTACCTCTTCTACAGTGAATAGTTTTGAGGGACTCTAATCATGTCCCTGTACTCCTTTAGGTAAGAAGAACGCACATAATTCCAGTAAGGCAATCAAACAGTCACTCTCGGGAATTTGTACCTTAAGCAAGAATAAATGAGCCTGAAAATGTTTGGGGTTCACTCATTCCAAGAGAGGTAACATGAAACCAGCTATTCATAGAGTTTCCACTTCTTCCCTTTCTGTGTATGCCTTGGCTCCTGCCCATGGGAAGGTCTTCAAATCTTCCCATGGATTCTCTGAGCTCCTGTTACCCTCCCAATAATTTCTCCTATTGTTTAAATTAGGTTTCTTGCTTCAAATCAAGTAATCTTAACTGATACAAAAATTAATGCAACAGACTAGTTTGAAGGTACTAGACTACATAGTAATGTGTAATATTTAGAAATATTATCTGGCCAAAGTTGAGTGGAAGCTGAGAAACAATCATACATATTCTCAGATGAGAACATAACTGCCCATAATGGTGAAACATCGTGTCACCTCTGAGCATCTAAAACCAAGTGCCCACAGAGACCAGTGCTCTGGGGATAGTACAGCTGTCAACATGGAATTTCAGTAAGAATATAAAGGATTCAAACTCTGCCGGGTAAGGTTCAAGTAACATTAGATAACATTAGATAAAGCAATAGAATGGCAAACTCCCCTTTCTAAACTCTCACCTCAGGGCATAGACCAAAAGTCAAGAGCTTTTTATGACTTAGCTAAAAGAATTCTTTACCTCTTGCAAATACATGGCTGAGAGAGCCGAATATAAAACTCAGAAGGCTAGATGTTCCACCAGTTGAATTCACAGAATCAAAGATTAGATCCGTGATAGAGAAAAGCAGGACCTTAACAATGAGACGTCCAGTGGGATTCCAAGAACTTGGCAAACTCAAAACCTCCTGGGGTTTCCTTACCCAGCTGTTACTCCTGTTATAAAGAAGCTGTTAACCTCTGGCCTGAAAAATTTCCCTTGGAAGAATTAAATTAAAAATTTCCTCATGTCACTAGGCCAGTAATAAAATATTATCATAGTCCATCCCAGGAAGCCAAAGGAAAACCAGAAAAGAAAGTTTATATGCATAAAGAAGCAAGGAAGTTTGTTTCTTTATATCAATAGAAAACTGGGGAATATTTGTATAAGGAATTTTTTTAGGTTTCTTACCAGGAATGGAAAAACCCAATTTTAAATAAGATTCAGTATGTCTGTTAATGAAAACTGTAGCTTCTGGCTCACTATGTTCCTATTTACCCTACTCCTGTTCACATTGTCAATTATTTCAACATCAAATGGATGGTTCAGCCAAAATGTCAGCCTCTTCTTTCCTTGATTTCCTTGGTTTCTACAATCTTTCCCTCCAGCCAGTTTTATCCACGCACTGGCATGGCAATACCCTGGACCTTGTAATTACCAGTTCCGGCACAACTTCAAAATCTCAAATTAAAACAAGTTACTTTTCACTTTTTAAATATGTGCAGAGTTCTCCCAAAGTTTTGGTTTCTCTTCTCTTATAATCTCTTCTTGAGAAACTTATTCCTGCCCTTGACTTTAATTCCTTTTATATGCTGCTAACTCCTATGCTGGATGTTTACTTGTGTTTTATTGACTGCACAAAGGCATTTGACTGCATGGACCATAACAAATTATGGATAATGTTGCGAAGAATGGGAATTCCAGAATACTTAATTGTGCTCAGGTAGAACCTGTACGTAGATCAAGAGGCAGTAGTTCAAACAAAACAAGGGATACTGAGTGTTTAAAATTGGAAAGGATATGAGGCAGGGTTGTATCCTTTCACTATACTTATTCAACATGAATGCTGAGCAAATAATCCAAGAAGGTGGACTATGTGAAGAAGAATGTGGCTTCAAAATTGGAGAAAGACTCATTAACAACCTGGAATATGCAGATGACACATCTTGCTGGCCGAAAATGAAGGTTACTTGAAGCACTTACTAAAGAAGATCAAAGACTACAGCCTTCAGTGTGGATTACGTCTGAACATAAAGAAAACAAAAACCCTCACACATTGCATTGGGTGAGTCTGCTGCAAAAAAATCTCTTTAAAATCTTGAAAAGGAAAGATGACACTTTGATGACTAAGATGTGTCTGACCCAAGTCACGGTCTTTTCAATGCCTCATAGACATTCAAAAGCTGGACAATGATAAAAGAAAACCAAAGAATTGTTGCATTCGAATTGTGGTTGCCAAAGAATACAGAATATACCATAAACTTCCAGAAGAACAAACAAATCAGTCTTTGAAGAAGAACAGATAGAATGTTCCTTAGAAGTAAGGATGACTAGACAGGTCATCAGGAGGGACCAACTTCTGGAAAAGGACATCACATTTGATCAGCTAAAAAGAGGAAGACTTTCGATGGGACAGATTGACACAGTGGCTGCAACAATGGGCTCAAATGTACCAATGATTTTGAGGATGGAGCAGGACTGGGCACCATTTCACTCTGTTACATATCAGGTTACTATGAGTCGTAGTCTACTCCAGGAAAACTAACAACAACTCCTATGCATCACTAGCTCATATTTCTCTTCTGCCCTAGACTAATAAACTTATTTATTCCTGTGCCTATGGTTGTACCTGTACCATACATACCAGGTTATCTATTTGTTGATGGCTATAATGTGCCATACACTCTGATTTAAAAAAAATAAAAATAAACCTGTTATAGTCCAGTTGCTTGTGACTCATGGTGACCCCATGTGTTACAGAGTAGAACTGCTCTATATAGGCTTTCCTTGGCTGTAATCTTTACAGAGGCAGTTCACCAGACCTTTCTTTTGTGATGCCATAGGGTGGATTTGAACTATCGACCTTTAGGTTAGTAGTCAAGCACAAACCGTTTGTGCCACCCAGGGGCCCTAGGCACTCTGATAGACATTGAAAATACAATGACAATCAAAAGCAAGATGGCTTGTAGGGCAGATGAAAAACTTTGGGGCAAAAAAGACAATATCACATCATCATACCAAAAAAAACAAAAACTACAAATGTGACAAGGGCTAGGGAGAGGTTGGGAGTTGTATGAGACTTTACAGTAACTGTAATTGATTTTGTCAAGGAGGTCAGGGAAGGTTTATCCAAATAATTGAGTCTAAAATTGAGCTATGTAATACAAGTAGGAATAAACTAAGCAATTAAGGGAAGAAATCGTAGGAACCTTCCTACAGCAGAAGGAACAGCATATACAAAAACTACGAGATGGTAAATACCAGGGACTGAACAAAGGCCAGTGCTCTGAAGGACAGAGCAATGGGGAGCAGAATCACATGATGAGACTGGAATGGAAGGGAAGGACAAGACCTTGCGGTCTGAAGGGCCATGTTATGTTAGTGTGCCTTTATCCAAAAACACTGGATATTTCACTTAAAATGCAACATGTGGAAAAAATAACCTTATCTTTCTCCTTTATTTCCTACTTTTTTTAGTGAATGATGTCACCCATCCAGAATCTAAAACAGAAACATGGAAGTCTTCATCTTCTACCGCATTCAGTTGGTCATCCTGGCCAGTCTACTCTATCTCCTATTTACACCTCAAATTTATGCCATTCCTATCACTGCTGTTTTAGTTTAGGCCTCTTCGTTTTTTGCCTAATTTTCCTCATTAGAATTCTACCTGTTCTTTAGATCAGCTTCCCTCTAATCCATCCTCCTCACTGCTGCCAAAGTGACTTTTTAGTATGATTAATATAATCACACCAAACCCCTGCTTGAAATCCTTCATAGTAACCCCAACTTTCTGTTCAGATTTCTTAGTTTATCCATCAGCCACTATCTAAATCTTTATTCTTAACCTTACAACTCCTTTAAATGAGCTACTTACAGAATGAATGAAACATTATTTCATGCCTACATGCTTTAGAAAATAGTGTTCTCTACACTTGGATTCCCTTCACCAGCCTTTCAAAACAACTTCTTGAACTGAAGACTCAACTAAAGCATCACCTCCTCAAGGAAGACTCTGACTTATCCCTCCTCTGGCTCTTTTGACTTTTAATATAGTGCTTACAAAATATTCAGTAATGACTTAGCAATTCCACTCTAGGTATATACCCCAAAGAATTGAAAACAGAGACTCAAACAGAGACTTGAATGCCAATGTTCATTGCAGCACTGTTCACAAAAGCCAAAAGGTAGAAACAACCTAATACCCATCAATGGATGAATGGATAAATGAAATGTTGTGCATACCTGCAATGGAATACTACTCAGCCAGCTACAATATGGATGGAGCTGGAAGACTTTATGCTGCGTGAAATGAGTCAATCAGAAAAAGACAAATATTGTATGGACTCACTTATATAAAAAGACAAGAAAAGACAAATGTAGAGAGACCAAAGTTTACTAGGGGTTAACAGAGGCAGAGGGGAGAGGGAGAAAAGGGGTTAACTGTGACAGAAATATCACATTGATTAAGGGTAGGGTTGCACAAGCGATACTGTAATTGCTGTCAATAAGTTGTACACCTGTAAAAAATTGAACTGGAAAAAGTCGTGTGATAGATATATTTACAGCAATGACTGAAAAAAAAAAAAAAGAGTAGCTGCTGAGGATGCTTATGTATGAACAAAAACTCATGAGATTTGGTTTCTTGGTTTAGAGTCACGGTTTCATGGGCCATCCCAGTTAATTGGCCTAATAACATGTTTAGTGCTTCTGATCTAACTCCTAGTTCAATGTGTAGTGCCTGGGGTCTTAAAAGTTTCTAAGCAGCCATCCAAGGCACAATAATTGGTCTCTATTAGCCTGGAATAGGAGGAGGATATGGAATGTGTGGCGAATTGTCTCCATGAACAATTACCTCCTTTGCCGTGAGACCAGAAGAACTGGATGGTGCCCTTGGCTACCATTATTGAACACTTTGATCAAAGATTCCATAGAGGAATCCTGATCCAAAGGGGAAGATACAGAACAGAATTTCAAATTCTCACGGACTCCAGACTTCCTGGAGCCATGAAGGTTGGATGAACCCCTGAAACTATTGCCCTGAGATAATCTTTAAACCTTGTCATGGATTGAGTTGTGTCTCCCCAAAATATGTGTCAATTTGGCTGGATTCTCGGTATTGTGTGGTTGTCCTCCATTTTGTGATCTGATGTAATTATCCTCCATCTTGTGATGTGTTGTAAATCCTGATCTCTATGTGTTAAAGGGAGCCCTGGTGGTGCAGTGGTTAAGAGCTCGACTGCTAACCAAAAGGTTGGTAGCTGAAATCCACTATCCACTCCTTGGAAACCCTATGGGGCAGGGTTTGTGCCTAGGGCCCTTGGGTGGCACAAATCGTTTGTGCTTGACTACTAATCTAAAGGTCAACAGTTAAAATCCACCCTGTGGCATCACAGAAGAAAGGTCTGGTGAACTGCCTCTGTTCTATAGGGTCGCTATGAGTCAAAATTAACGCAGTGGTAATGGGTTTGGTTTTTTTGTTGTTATTGTTAATGAGGCAGGATTAGGTCATGTTAATGAGGATTAGGTTATGTTTATGTTAATGAGGCAGGATTAGGGTGGGATGCAACATCCTTTCTTAAGTTACAGCCCTAATCTGATGTAAAGGGAGTTTCCCTGGGGTATGACCTGCATCATCTTTTATTTTATAAGAGATAAAAGGAGAGAGAAGGGAGCAGAGAGGGGGGACCTCATTACCACCACGAAACAAGATCCAGGAATAAAGCATGTTACTGGGACCCAGGGTCCCTGCCCTGAGAACCTTGTAGACACAGGGGAAGATTGATGCCAAGACACATGGAGATCTCCAAGGAATGTCGGGCCCACATATGTTGAAAGGAGACAAGGACTTTTCCCCATAACCAACACAGAGCCCCTAGAGCTGGCACCCTGAATTTAGACTTCTGGCCTCTAAAGAGTAAGAGAGTAAATTTCTATTTGTTAAAGCCATCCACTTGAAGTCATCCCCTGAAGTCTTCTTAAACCAAACAATAGTTTAGCTTAACTAGTAAAAAATGTCTGCCTTGAGCATTATGCTCTTTTAAGAACTATCTACATGGGATCAAATTGACAATAGTAACTGGAAAGATTAGATATGAACCTTAGGGGGGCAGTGAATTTATGTTAATGGAGGAGGAACAACTCAGAAAAAGAGGGTGAGAAGGGTTACACAACACAAAGAATGTAATCAATGTCACTGAATTGAACATGTACAAACTGCTCAGTTGGTGTATATTTTGCTGTGTACGTTCTCAACAACAGCAGCAAAATTTAAAAAGAAAAATGAAAAAAAAATGTTCAGTAGTAGTTGGTTTCAGGGTCTTTTGCGTGAACCAGATTATAATCTCTTTCAGTACAGGGGCTATCTTATCCATTACTGTATCTCTGGCATCTACAACAATTCTTGAATCATGAAGGAACTTAATAACTGTCACACAAGATTTTCGATGATAATTCATTTTAAGTTTATCCTCATCCTGTGAAATAAACAATTTTAAGCTATTAAAGTTGAAACTATGACTCAGAGAAGGTAAGTACTTTAGTCAAGCAACAGTTCCTCAATTAATAAGCAGCTCCCTGCCTCTGTGCAATGAAAAGTCAATATTTATATTATAAATGGCTCTTAATTTCTGAGACATGTTATGATACCACCTCTCTGTTTACCATCTATTCTTGGGCTATTATTATCATTAAACATAGTTCAGTCAAGATAATTAATTTGACAGCATCATATGAAGAGCCCACACATGAAATATATGTAATATAGTGTACTACAATTATAATATCCCGATAGGAATAATACAACAGTTGTTAGGTTGTAGTTAGGTGCTGTCAAGTTGGTTTCAACTCATAATGACCCTACGTACAACAGAACAAAACACTGCCTGGTCCTACACCATCCTCATAATCATGGTTATGCTTGAGCCTGTTGTTGCAGCCACACTGTCAATCCATCTCATTGAGCGTCTTCCTCTTTTTTGCTGACCCTCTACTTTACCTAGCATGATGTCCTTCTACAGGGACTGGTCCCTCCTGATAACATGCCCAAAGTATGTAAGATGAAGTCTTGCCATCCTCTTTTCTAAGGAACATTCTAGCTGTACTTCTTCAGAGATAGATTTGTTCATTCTTCTGGCAGTCTATGGTATATTGAATATTCTTCACCCACACCATAGTTCAAATATGTCAATTCTTCTACGATCTTCCTTATTCATTGTCCAGCCTTCACATGCATATGAGGTGATTGAAAATAACATGGCTTGAGTCAGGTGTACCTTAGTCCCCAAAGTGATATCTTTGCTTTTTAACACTTTTACATCTCAAAAGAAATTGACTTAAGACATAACCTAATCTTGTAGATTGAGACATACCTCATTAATATAACTGCCTCTAATCCTGCCTCATTAACATCATAAAAGTAGGATATACAACACATAGGAAAATCACATTAGACGACAAAATGGCAGACAATCACACAATACTGGGAATCATAGCCTAGACAAGCTGACACGTATTTTTGAGGGACACAATTCAATCCATGACATTGATATTGTTCAAAAATTTCTACATTCTGTTGGATCAGCTTTTTCAACAACATAAACGGCAACTATACATGTGGACCTCAACAAGTGGAACTGGCGAGAAACAAGGTTCCAGGAACTGATAGAATACCAATTGAGATGTTTCAACAAATGGATGCAGCTCTGGAGGTGCTCACTTGTCTATGTCAAGAAATTTGAAAGACAGCTTCCTGGACCAACAATGGGAAGAGATCCATATTTATTCCCATTCCAAATAAAAGTGAAACAACAATAATCTAAAAAATTCCTACAATTGTGGGGATGAGGTCAATATCATCTCCCTATAATATAGGCACAATGCTCTTAGCAGTGTATTGAATGATTCTGTGACGTTTAAAACACTGAGCAGTGATTAAAGGCAAAAGTGAGAAATGTAATTTTATTAATCCCTTACATACAGAGACCATCACTAGTCAGTTTGTCATACTGTGGTGACTTGTGTATTGCTGTGAAGCTGGAAGTTATACTTCTAGTATTTCAAATAACAGTAGTGTCACCCATCGTGGACAGGTTTCAGTGGAGTTTCCAAACTGAAACAGACTAGGAAGACGGACCTGGAAATCTACTTCTGAAAATATTGGCCAGTGAAAACTTTGTGAATAGAAGCAGAACATTTTCTGATATAGTGTCAGAAGATAAGCCCCTCAGGTTGAAAGGTACTCAAAGTAGAGGCAATCTTAATGACACGGATGGATTCAAGCTTTCAGAACCTTGATTTGCTGATGTGGCAAGACTCAAAATGAAGAAAATCTGCAAATATCCATTAATAATTGGAACATGGAATGTATGAAGCATGAATCTAGGAAAACTGGAAGTCTTCAAAAATAAAATGGAACTCTTGAAGATCGATACCCTAGGCATTAGCGAGCTGAAATGGACTGGTATTGGCCATTATGAATCAGACAATCATATGGTCTACTATGCTAGGAACGATAAATTGAAGGGAAATCGTGTCACATTCATCATCAAAAAGAACATTTCAAGATCTATCCTGAAGTACAATGCTGTCAGTGATAGGATAATACCCATACACCTACAAGGAAGACTAATTAATATGACCATTAGTCAAATTTACACACCAACCACTAATGACAAAGATGAAGAAATTGAAGATATTTACCAACTTCTGTGGAAATCCTGGTGATGTAGTGGTTAAGTGCTACAGCTGCTAACCAAAAGATCGGCAGTTCAAATCCACCAGGCGCTCCTTGGAAACTCGATGGGGCAGTTCTACTCTGTCCTACAGGGTCGCTATGAGTCAGAATTGGGCTTGTACCAAAAAGATTTTTTTTCTTTTTTTTGCAGTCTGAAATTGATCAAACATGAAATCAAGATGCATTAATAACTACTGGTGATTGGAATGCACAAGGTGGAAACAAAGAAAGATAGGTAGTAGGAAAATATGGCCTTGGTGATAGAAATGATGTCTGAGATCAATCACACGATAGAATTTTGCAAGACCAATGGCTTCTTTATTGCAAATACCTTTTTCAAGAACATAAACAGCAACCATACACATAGACCTCGTCAGATGGAATACACAGGGATAGAATTGACTATATCTGTGGAAAGAGATGATGAGCTAACCATCATCATTCGGAACAAGGCCAGGGGCCGACTGCAGAACAGACCATTGATTAGTTGAAGCTGAAGAAAATTAAAACAAGTCCATGAGAGCCAAAATACAACCTTGAGTATATCCCACCTGAATTTAGAGACCCTCTCAAGAATAGTTTGACACATTGAACATTAATGACCAAAGACCAGACGAGTTGGGGGGTGACATCAAGGACATCATATTTGAAGACAGCAAAAGGTCATTAAAAAGACAGGAAAGAAAGAGGAGACAAAATGAATGTCAGAAGAGACTCTGAAAGAACTTGAATGTAGAGTAGCTAAAGTGAATGGAAGAAATAATGAAGTAAGAGAGCTGAACAGAAGATTTCAAAGGGCAGCTCAAGAAGACAAAGTAAAGTGCTAAAATGACATGTGAAAAGACCTAAAGTTAGAAAAGCAAAAGGGAAGATCACACTCAGCATTTCTCAAGCTGAAAGAACTGAAGAAATAATTCAAGCCTCGAGTTGTAATATTGAAGGAATCTACGGGGAAATATTGAATGACACAAGAAGCATCAAAAGAAGATGGAAGGAAAACAGAGTCACTGTACCAAAAAGAACTGGTCGACATTCAACCATTTCAGGAGGTAGCATATGATCAGGAACCGATGGTACTGAAGGGAGAAATCCAAGCTGCACAGAAGACATTAAAGAAGAACAAGGCTCCAGGAATTAACAAAATACCAATTGAGATATTTCAACAAATGGATACAGTGCTAGAGGTGCTCACTCTTCTATGCCAAGAAATTTGTAAGACAGCTGCCTGACCAACCGACTGGAAGATATCCATATTTGTGCCCATTGTGAAGAAAAGTGATCTAACAGAATGCAGAAATTACAGAACAGTATCATTAGTATTACACTCAAGTAAAATTTTGTTGATGATAATTCAAGAGCAGTTACAGCAGTACTTGACAGGGAACTGCCAGAGATTCAAGCTGGATTCAAAAGAGGGCATGGAATGAGGGATATCATTGCTGATGTCAGATGGATCATGGCTGAAAGCAGAGAATACCAGAAAGATGTTTACCTGTGTTTCATTGACTATGCAAAGGCATTTGACTATGTGGATCATAATAAATTATGAATAACTTTGTGAAGAATGTGAATTACAGAACTCTTAATTGTGCTCTTGATGAACCTATACATAGATCAACGGCAGTCTTTTGAACAGAACAAGGGAATACCGAGCTGTTTAAAATCAGGAAAGGTGTGTGTCGGGGTTGTATCCTGTCACCATATTTATTCAATCTGTATGCTAAGCAAATAATCCATGAAGCTGGACTATGTGGAGAAGAATGCAGCATCACGAAGGGAGGAAGACTCATTAACAACTTGCGATATGCAGATGACACAATCTTGCTTGCTGGAAGTGAAGAGGACTTGAAGCATTTACTGAAGATGATCAAAGACCACAGCCTTCAGTATGGATTACATCTCAACATAAAGAAAACATAAATCCTCATAACTGGACCAATAAGCAACATCATGATAAATGGAGAAAAGATTGAAGTTGTCAAGGATTTCCTTTTACCTGGATCCATAATCAATGCCCATAGAAGCGCCAGTCAAGAGATCAAAGGACACATTGCACTGGGCAAATCTGTTGCAAAAGACCCCTTTAAAGTGTTAAAAAGTAAAGATGTCACCTTGAGGACTAAGGTGCGCCTGACCCAAGCCATGATATTTTCAACTGCCTCATATGCATGTGAAAGGAGGACAATGAATAAAGAAGACTGAAGAAGTATTGATGCTTTTGAATCATGGTGTTGGCGAAAAATATTGAATAAACCTCGCACTGCCTGAAGAATGAATAAATTTGTCCTAGAAGAAGTACAGCCAGAATGCTCTTCAGAAGCGAGGACGGAGAGATGTTGGACATGTTATCAGGAAGGATCAGTCCTTGGAGAAGAACATCATGCTTGGTAAAGTAGAGGGTCAGCAAAAAAGAAGAAGACTCTCAAGGAGATGGATTGACACAGTGGCTGCAGCGATGGGCTCAAGCTAGTAACGATTGTGAGGATGGTGCAGGTCTGGACAGTGTTTCATTCTGTTGTGCATAGGGTCACTATGAGTCAGAACCAACTCAGTGGCATGTAACAATGAGAAAAACTTGTAGCAAGCTTTCAAGGGATGGGGAGTTTGCTCAGAAAGGCCTCCCTGGAATAGTGACATTTGAGCAAAGTCCTGAAAACGTAAAGTCTAGTTAGTAGCCAAACACAGAGAAATCAGACAGAGATCATCATACCAAGAGAAGCTGAGAACCCCACAAGGTCAAGAGAGGAGAAAGTTTGAAGAAGGAAAAAGGATGAACAGTGGCAAATGCTACAGAATGGTCATATAAAATAAAACCTGAGGATCCTCTACTAGTTTCAAAAATCTTTTTTTTTTTTTTTAAAGCACTTTCGGGGGAGTTTAGAAAGTAGGGGAGAATAACCAAACTGCATCAAGTTGATGAATGATTATGAGACAAGAAGTGAATTTAGCATAGGTAAGCTTACTTTTTTCAATAAAATGGCCTTTAAAATGGTGAGACTAGTAATAACATCAGAATCTGTCTAACTTCAGGGGGCATAATGTCCAGGATCACCCCAAAGCTGATCCCTGTGAGTTGGAGGTCAGACATACCTCCACTTTCCAACCTATTTTACCAACTCTGACATTAGCCATCCCTCCCACAGCACTCTCTACTTCTCTTCTAGGTTTGATAATTCATTGCAATGGCCACACAGAACTCACAGACCTTACTTACATTTAAGTGGCTTATTAAGCAAGCAACAGGATACAACTAGGGATCAGAATCAACAGGCTGCAACTCGGGATCAGGATCAGGAAGCATGTAGGCAAAGACTGCTTTCTTCAGTGCAGAACAGTTCTCTCTGCTACTCATGGCCATACAGGTCTCCTCTCAGGCCCCTGAGGACAGTCTCCTCTCAGCTCCCTTAGGATAAGCTCCTTTCTACCCCTCAAGACAGGCTCCTCTTGGTCCTACTGTCTGTCACCACTGACTGTGCTGTTGGCCCCTTTCAGGCCTGCTGCCACTGGCTCTTCCCCGGCCCTCTTCTGGGCCTCTTGCTATCTTCAGTGTTACAGCCCTTGATCTGTGTTACATCTCTTTTAGAAAGTTTCTTACATCCTTTCTTTCTGCTTGTTCTTTCTTTTCTCTTCTTTCTTCCTTCTACCTCTCTTCCTGCTTCTTTCTGTCTCAAAAACCTCTGTGGGGTTGGCTGCTTACATACACAAACCCCTCGACAATTTTAAGGCATGACCCTCCCACCAGGACAACAAACTGACCAATCCCCTCTTGGTAGGCCACAATTTGCATAGTAAGCTACAGATACTTCATTTGCATAGTCTATTGACCAATCTCTGCAAGGTGCATACCAATCACAGGGCAGACTTCAGCCCAGGACCAAACAAAAAGTATCAAACCACAAGTTGTTTATAGCTTATCCAGGAAATATCAATCAATCTGGACAAAAGTAACACATCCTCTAGGGTAGTAAACTATGGCAAAGGTAACCCCTCAGGACATAGGACAGAAATCTCTCAAGGTGGTTTTCCAAAGAACCAAGCCAAAAGGCCGCATAAAAGAACTTGTTCCACCATGTGGCCCCTCATCCCTCTACAGTGAATTCATCAGGAAATTTTGTGTCAGCTCTACCTTGAAAATAACCACAATCTCCTGCTATTTATCTTGTTCAATACTATGAATCTAGTCTAACCACCACCATCTCTTCTCTGGACAAGTGAAAATCTCTCTTAATTGGTTATTCTGCTTACACTCTTGCCTCTCTAGAGTATATTGCCCACGGAGCAGCAAGGATGTTTTAGTTAAAAACATCACTTCTTTAATCAAAACCCACCAATAGCAACTCTTTTCCTCTGAGTAACTTCAAAGTCTTTGAAAGGATTGCAAGACCATATGTGATCTGCCCCCTACTACCACCTCATTGACCTCAAATTCTACAACTGTTCACCTCCCTCACTCAGTTCCAACAAAACTGGCCTCCTTGTATCCCTCAAATTCATAAAAAATGGTCTTGCCCCAGGGCATTAGTGCATGCTCTTCCCACTGCCTGAAATACCATTTCCTTCAAATAGCTCTATAACTTACTCCTTTGTTTCCTTTAAGTCTTTACTCAAGTAATACTCTTTTGGTAAGCTCTTCCCTGAACAACTAATATAAATTTTCAGACTCCTTCTTCCTTGATTACTATCTACACCCCTTCCCTGCTTTTCTTTTCTCCATAGCATTTGTCATCATTTAACATTCTAATATATTTGTTTCTTAGTTTATCATATGTTTCCACTCACTGTAACATTTGCTCTATCAGAGTATGGATTTTTATATACTTTATCTACTGATTCAATGGCACTTAACAACAACAACATGGTGGCTTCTGTTATGTTAGCATTTCAAAAGCTTTGCCACCAGTATTTCAAACACCAGCAGAGTTAACTATGGTGGACAGGTTTTAGCAGAGCTTCCAGATTAAGACAGGCTAGGAAGAAAGATCTGGCAATCTATATCCAAAAATTAGCCAATGAAAACCCTATAGATCACAGAATATTTTCTGAGACTTTAGTTTGCTTATTTTAAGTACATCATTAGGACGGACTGATCACTGGAGAAGGATATTATGTTTGGTAAAGTGGAAAATCAGTGAAAGCACAGGAAACCCTCAAAGACATGGATTGACACAATTGCCACAACAGTTGACTCAAACATAGCAATGATCATAAAGATGGCAAGATGGCACAGGACCTAGAAGCATTTCATTCCGTTACACATGAGGTTGCCATGAGTTGGAGCTGAATCAATGGCAACTAAAAAAACAATGCTTACTCAGTTTGGGTGTTTGATGCTCTTAATAGTTCTCAGAAATGGACTTAGATTTTTTTTTTTAAAATGGAGGTTGAAACAACCTATGGTATGTGAAAAATAAGTTCAAGTGCTTTCTATTGTATTTTCATAAAAAAAAAAACTTTGTTATACAAATTGACATTATGCACTATTCTTAATTATAATACAAATTGGCATTATTATGCACTATTCTTGTAATCATTAGTTGAGATCACTATAATTTGTTTAAATGTACATTGTGACTTCTAAAAAAGTATCATTTTTACTCATGATTATAAGGAGTCCCACCAAAGAATTAAGATCACCATTAAACCATATCCAAGTTATTCAAACCATTAAAAAGTCCAACTGTTAGAAATGATCAACACATTTTAAACATGTTTGTCAGGTTAATGAGAAATTAAAGGGAACTCATTGCTATTCTATATGGATCCAAGCATTGCACACATCAATGTAAAAGCTAAAACAAAAATGATTTCCTTTTTTACTATCGAGGAAATGAAATCAAAGAAGAGCTCTAACATCACATCAAACAAAGTGTCCTCAAACTGATTTCACATGTCTAGTGGGCTTGATTAGTTTTGACAGTGTGTTAAGAAAAGACTTGTTGAGGGCTTTAAAAACTTGGCATCAGAGTTGGCTCTTCTGCTTACTTTGTCTATTTCCATTTTCCCAATCATACTTTAAAAACTTACAACCTCTTCTGAAAGTATATTCCATTCTCTTTAACATCATTTCTACTACTCTATACCAAGCTCTCATCACCTCTCTCAGAGACCACTATAGCAGCCTCCTTACCAAACTCCTCACTTTTCAGTACTTAGGCTAAGTGGTTGCATACATATGACTAAGTGATTGCACGATAGGTCTTAGATAGTTACGGAATCTTCTGTGCAAGTTTTGATGACAGCAGAGCTCCAGGTTGGTCAAACTCCGCAAGTGTCATACAGGATCACAAATTAACCATAAATTGCCTGCAGATGGAATGGCCCATAGAGAAACTCTTGAATTAACGAAAATAACTCAAAGTCATTTGATCAGGTATTTTCCAATAGGAAAAAAGTCACATTATCCCAGAAAGTATCATTATATCTTGATTTTATTTATGACATCTTTTTCCCAGAACTATTTTTCCTTAGTGCCCCTATAGAGTAAGTATCACTACCCTTCTGATTGATTAAGTAAGGAATCTAAGTGTCATTACATGACTTAAGACGCTATTGACTACAACTAATAGAAGTCCTGACTAAAATGGGCTTAGACAAAAAAAAACGTATTTCACATAACTCACATAGTACATTTTTTTTAGCTGTAGCTCCTCTTGTTTGTAGTTTTCTTGGAATTGCCCTACTTTGTGTGTTGGCTTCATCCCCAGACTGAGAGAAGGTGGTGGCAGCAGATTCAGCATCATATCCAGGCATGACAATATTCAAAGGAGGAAAAGGGATGGTGTATTCCTCATCTCCTATTTGGGAATGGGAAAACATTCCAGAAGACCCCCAAGATGACTTTCCTGTGCATTTTGTTGGCCAGGATGGGATCATATGTCCATTCTTAAACAAATCATGGATAAGGTGAATAGATTATGACCATTGGTTTGGACTAGTCATTTGTCATGGGATGGACTGTGGGGACTCAGCCACAAGGACCATTACAGTCACCTTCTACTTCTTGTTCCTTGCCACTCCCTACATTAAATCACCAAGTTCCACAGATCACACCTTCTGAATATCTCTTGTGTCTACGTTCCTTTCTTTTTATTTTATAGTTTATGTTTTGAATGTGTTCACATGGTTCCAAAATCAATATGATACAAAAAACCCATACAACCTGAAGGAAACCAAAGTCCCAGAGAAGAAATAAGTCCACAGAGCTAATAGCCTATCTGAACCATAGCCTTATCTACCCTGAGATCAGAAGAACTGGATGGTGCCTGGCTACTACTATTGACGATTCTGATCAGGGCCACAGTAGACGAACCCTGACAGAATGGGAGACAAATGAGGAACAGAACTCAAATTCTTTAAAAAGTTCAGACTTGCTGAACCAACCGAGACCAAAGGACTCCCTGAGACTATTGCCCGGAGACACTCTTTAAACCTTTAACTGAAACTATCCCCTGAGACCATCTTTTAGTGAAATAAGAGAGGGGCACACAGAATAAAGGACATTATCCATAAGTATAGTGCTCTATTAAAAAAAATCATCTATTTGAGACCAAAAGGTCAACAATTACTCTAAAGCAAAGATAAGGCTATAAAGGGGTAAGAAAACTAGAGTATCAGAAAGAGAACAGAAGGCTATAAGAGAGATTGTTGACTCATTGTGAAAAATCTAACTAATGTCACTCAACAAATTGTATAGAAATTGTAAAATGAGAACCTAATTTACTGTGTAAACTTTCACCAAAAACACAATAAAATATTATTAAAAAAAAAAAAAAAAATACACCCTGAAGACTCCTCTTCAGCCATGTCCCATCCTCTTCATTCTCTAGCCATCACCCCACATGCAGGTAACAATTTTTATTAGTTTCTAGTATATCTTTCTAGTATTTCCAAATGCAAATATAAAAAATATGAATATACTTGCCCTTCCTTGCACAAAAGGTAACACCTTGCTTTTTTATCTAAACTATATTCTGGAGATCTTGTTCTCTAAATACTTCAGATATTCTTCCATATTGTCCCGTCCACTTTACCACTCTCTCACATTAAACCACTGTATTTCTCTCCTTTAAACCCATCTGTCAGTTTGTGTACCATGGTGGCTTGTGTGTTGCTATGATGTTGGAAGCTATGCTACTGGTATTTCAAATACCAGCAGGGTCATCCATGGTGGACAGGTTTCAACGGAGCTTCCAGATTAAGAAAGACTAGGGAGAAAGTCCTGTTGATTTACCTCTAAAAAATAGACAATGAAAACCTTATAGATCACAGCAGAATATTGTTTGATATAGTGCTGGAAGATGAGCCCTTAGGTTGGAAGGCACTCAAAATACACAGTGGCCACAAAAATAGACACAAGCATACCAGCAATTGTGAAGATGGTGCAGGATTTGGCAATGTTTCTTTGTTCTGTTGTGCATGGGGTCCCCATTAGTTGGAGCCGACTTGACAGCCACTAACAACAACAGTAAAATTTTTCTCCTGGGGGTGTGCAAGTCTTTCCAAATAGTAATCTTGCATTCAGTGTGGCTCCATCAAATCCACAGACCCAAGTAGCAATAATGATCTTTCTAAACCTTAATCTGCTCATGTCAGGTAGCTGAGAAGTCCTGATGATAAGGTCTGCACAGGACCAGCTACAGAATTTGTGGGGCCCAGTGCAAGATGAAAATATGAGTCCTCTTGTTCAAAAATGATTAAGAACTTCAAGATGGTGACAATAGCACATTAAAACAAGCATGGGACCCTTCTAAATACAGGGTTTGTTGCCGTTGCACAAGTCTCATGCCCATAAAGCCATCACTGAGTCTACATATTATTTATAAGCTAACATTAATCTGACTTTAAATTCTTTTTCTAACTCTATAATCAAATTCCTCTGACGTTCTGTGCCACAGTCATACTAGATTTTGTCAATTTCTTGTGTTCCAGATTTGCTCTCTCATCCGTCACCTCCACACACTGTTCTCTACTCGTCTTTCCCCATTCTTCATCTAAGTCTACATATTCTTCAGGTCTTGGCTAGTATTTTACTTTCTCTGGGAGGCCTTCTGTGAATCCTTATATTAGTGTCCCTCTGCTTAATTCAAAAATCATAACACATCAAGCTCGTAAATAATTATCACATGTCTATTTGGCCTAGTTTTAATATTAACTAATATTTATTGAGTGCTTTCTATGTGCCCAGCATGACTGGGACGAGGGAAGGTGAGTGTGGCATTCACCTCAGTGCAAAATTTAAGGCCACACCAAAAGATCCTTTCTTGTCTCTCTCAACTTCTGGTAGCCCCAGGTGTTCCTTGCTTTACAGCTGGAGCATAACTCATCACACAACAATCTTCTTTCTGCATCTATGTCTCTTCATCTCCTCCTCTTTTATAGGAGACCACTCAGTTCAAGGTTAAATGATATTTTAATGTGACATTTTTAAAAAATCAAAATTAATGCAAGAAAAATCCATGATAAACATAATATCAACATTTTCATCAAAGACAGGGTCTTCACTGTCTTTACTTAAGGATATTATTACTGATTTTTGCTTTTGTTTCAGGCTATAACATAATTCTGCCCTGGTGCCCAGCACCGTGCTAAATCCTTTACATAAATTAATTCTCAAAGCAATTCTGCTACACAGGGACCCATCATTATCCTCCCTTTACAAATGAGCTGTCCTCAGGATTACAGAGGTTAAACAACTATGCTTCGGTAGTTAGAAAGGATTGGTGCTGACATCCACACCCTAGTCAGCTTGCCTCCACAGCCCCTGCTCTTAACCACTGCTAAATTGCCTCCTGGTAGGAAGATAATTGGATATTTTACCTCATACTTTATGTTTTTAAATACATGTTTATATGCAGCATAAATTAACTGACCTGAAGCACTTCTTGGGGAGAAATGACATGAGAGAACAACTTTTATAAAAATAAAAACATAAAAATATTTGCTTACTTAAACTATATATATATAAAAAAAGAAATTTAGTCATTTTCTGAGTTTCTAGTTCTTACTCCCTCTTCCTTTATTCTTACAGCAATATTCTTAAGAATCTTAAAAACCTTCATATAAAAAATATTCACCTAGTCAATAAAGATATGTCTATACTAAAAATATATATATATATCCATTCATTAGTCATTTTATTTAACATATTAGTCAAATCGTACCTGGATGCTAATTTGCCCTTGTGGGTTAAAACGTGTTCAATAGGTTTATTTCCTATCTGGATGGGTGATCATCCTTCAGTCAGAATCAGTCATCTGATTTAATGAAAAGAGATACATAAAAATGAGATGTTGCTCCATTGAGGACGAAAGAAATCATCATTTTTGCAGCTTTTTCATCACACTCCATGGGCATAGTGTTCATCAAGTAACTGTATTCTTTCTTTTCTTCATGTTTGCTATTTTTAATGTGCCAGTATAAATAGAATAACAAATAATTTTGTTAATGATTGACCCTCTCCAAAGAGCTTGAAAACTATTTTTGAGTGTGTGTGAATGTTTCATTCTTTTCAAAGATCGTTGTGGAACAGGGAAAGTGCAGATGTTCCCTTTTGTACTTTGCAGTTGAGAAAATAGAAACACAGATAGGCTCAGTGAGTGACTTAGCCCAGATGACTCAGAAATCAACATTATATTTGGATACTAAGGTCAAATTTCTACATTGTAGTCTACTTCTGCCCGTTAGGTGAGTGAAGAAGAGGAAATGGTTTCTGATGAACAGAAAACAACAGATGTGCCAATCTAGGGACAAGAGATGACAGTAAACTTGGGACATTTAGAGAAATGTAAATTTTATAAACAATTAAACCTATCTGCATAGTACTGATACACACAATGGGTTCATAACATAGTTTTTGTTTTTTTTTAGTCCCTGGCTGGTGCAAAAGGTTAACTTACTAGGTTGCTAACATAGAGGTTGGAGGTTTCAGTCTACCCACAGGTGTCTCGGAAGAAAGACCTGGCAATTTACTCCCCAAAATCTGCCATTCAAAATCCTAGGGAGTGCAGTTCTACTCTCACATCCACTGGGTCACCATGAGCTGGAATCAACTCGAGGGCAACTGGTTATTGTAATTTTCCTACCATATATTGAGATAAAAAAATAAATAAAGTAAACCAATTGCCGTCAAGTCGATTCTGACTCATAGCAACCCTGTAGGATGGAGTAGAACTGCCCTGTAGGGTTTCCAAGGAGCAGCTGGTGGATTTGAACTGCAGACCTTTTGGTTAGCTGCCAAACTCTTAACCACTGCACCATCAGGGCAATCTTATTATGCTCATTTACAGAGGAATAAACTGAAATTCAGTGTCAAGAAATGTCAGAAATTGAGTCAAGAACTAGTAACTGATAGAATTGGAATTCAAATCCATGTCTTTTGACGTTCAGATTTTTTTGTTGTTGTTGTTAATCATACCATAAAATTCAAGAAAGAATTACTTGCAATGTGTGATCGTTAAGGTTACGTATCAACTTGACTGGGCCACGATTCTTAGTTCTCAGTGGTTTGACAGTTATATTGTAGTTTGGCAGTCGTATGATTATGTGATCACTTCCATGATGGGATCTGCTGTGAATAGCCAATCAGTTGAAAGAGAGTTTCCTTAAGGGTGTGGCCTGTGTCAAATATGCACGGACTCTCTGGCAAGGCTCATGGGCTTTTGCTTGCTCTAGATCCTGCAGCTGGCTCCTATTTGTCTGACCTCCAGTTCTTGAGACTTGAGCTAGCAGCTTGCAGACTTGCCTGCCAATCTTGGGATTCGTCAGTCTTCACAGCCTGTGAGCAAGAGCCCTGCTGTCTGACCTGTCTATCTTGGATTCATCAATCCCTGCAGCTACATGAATCAGGAGAAGCATCTATCCTGACCCATGGACTTGGGATGTTTCAACCTCTACAATCGCATGAGCCATTTCCTTGATATAAATCTCTTTGTATAGATATTTATATGTTTTGCTTCTCTAGAGAACCCAACCTAAGACACAATGTTTCTTAGTAATTGATGGACTCTCTAGGTTCTGCAAATAAATTTACCTACGTTTTTATAATTATTTAGATATTAATATAAAAATGAATACAAATATAAAATTTAATAGGAATGTCATCTATTAAAATTAAGATTTTTAAAATAATCAGGTACTTGTTATCTACTTTTAAGTTAGGTAAATTGTTAAGCAAATGTGCTTATATGCTCTAATTTTATGTTACATTTTTGACATCATAATGATTACCAACTAATAAAGTAGCCCATTGGACATAATTCTGAAGAAAGCAGAGATCCAAAGCAAAAATGTCTAAATATTTCTTAGTTCAAAGATCTCTAGAAAACAGAAATTGAGTCAATAACTAAGTACTAGTGCTTACTTTGGGAGGTGAATCCCAGGGTAGTGAGAGTGAGGGAAAGAAGAAGGTAGGCATGAAGAATAGGAAGCAATTCAAGGTGATGCATTACTACACTGGCCATTGCTTCATACAGGATGTCTCTAGACAGTTGTAAGAAAAAAAAATACATATATACATATATATATATGTATTCACTTAAAAACAGTCCATTGGAAGAAGGAAGAGAGAAAGTATTAATCTTCCCAGGATCCACTAATTGCCTGTCTCCCACTGTTCAAAGTTGTCTCACTAGGAGTTAACTCTTCCACACTACTGGGCTGCATCCTATTCTTTAGCAGACTTCTGGGAATCACAATCACATGCCCTACAGTAGCACTACCAGGCCTCAGGCAGTTTAATCATGTAGGTGCACATGGTATACGTCAACCATGACAGCGCCTGAAGCAGAGCAAGAGGTTAAAGTTCTCAGGGACAGGTGAGGCCAAAAAATATGAGGAAACACCTAAGATGTGTCTGATAAAGATAATAATTGTACTATACAATTGTTGCATGGGCTTACATAAACTACCAGATTCAATGTCCTTAATTCACTGTTTCTCTCCCTCACATTCAGTTTGAAATTTTTTTTTATCATTGTACTTTAAGTGAAAGTTTACAATTCAAGTTACTCTATCATATGAAAATTTATACATACCTTGTTATGTGACCCTAACTGCTCTCCCTATACTGTGACAGCACATTCTTCCTTTCCACTCTGGATTTCCCATGTCCATTCAACCAGCTCCTGACCCTCTCTGCCTTCATATCTCACCTCCAGAGAGGAGCTGCCCGTTTAGTCTCATGTATTTACTTGAGCTAAGAAGCACACTCTTCACGAGTATCATTTTATGTCCCATAGTCCAGTCTAATCTTTGTCTGAAGAGTTGGCCTTGGAAATGGTTTTATTTCTGGGTTGACAGAGAGTCTGGGGGCCATGATTTCTAGGGTTTTTCCAGTCTGTCAGACCATTAAGTCTGGTCTTTTTACTAGAATTTGAGTTCTTCACCCCACCTTATATAATATTTATCCTTTTGTGACTGACAAAATTCACTCCGCATAAAGCCTTCCAAATTTCTCGATGTTATAAAATGTTTCACGGATTCGTCGTTATTCTTTATTGTTGCATAGTATTACATTGTGTGAATATACCATAATTTGTTTATCCATTCGTCCATTGATGGGCACCTAAGTTGTTTCCATCTTTTTGCTATCGTGAACAGTGTGCAATGAACATAGGTGTGCGTATATCTATTCTAGTGATGGCTCCTATTTCTCTAGGATATATTCCAAGGAGCAGGATAGCTGGAACGTATGGTACTTCTATTTCTAGCTTTTTAAGAAGTGCAAATCGATTTCCAAAGTGGTTGTACCATTTTACATTCCCACCAACAGTGTATAAGTGTTCCAGTCTCTCCACAACCTCTCCTACACTTATTGTTTTGTGTTTTTTGTATTAAGTCTAGCCTTGTTGGGGTGTGATGGTATCTCATTGTAGTTTTGATTTGCATTTCTCTAATGGCTAATGATCGTGAGCATTTCTTCATGTGTCTGATAACCACCTGAATGTCTTCTTTGGTGATGTGCTTATTCATATCCTTTGCCCATTTTTGAATTGGGTTATTTGTCTTTTTGTTGTTGAGGTTTTGCAGTGCCTTGTAGATTTTAGAGATTAGACGCTGATAGGATTTGTTGTAGCCAAAAATTTTTTCCCAGTCTGTATGTTGTCTTTTGACTCTTTTGGTGAAGTCTTTTGATGAGCATAAGTGTTTGATTTTTAGGAGCTCCCAGTTATCTAGTTTCTCTACTGGTGTTTGTGCATTGTTACTTATGGTTCGTATTCTGTTCACGCCATGTATTAGGGCTCCTAGCGTTCTCGCTATTTTTTCTTCTGTGACTTTATCGTTTTCTATTTTAGATCTAGGTCTTTAATCCATCTGGAGTTAGTTTTTGTGCCCAGTGTGCGGTATGGGTCTTGTTTCAGTTTTTTTGCAGATGGATATCCAGTTATGCCAGCACCATTGGTTAAACAGACTATCTTTTCCACAATTAACTTTGGGCCTTTGTCAAATATCAGCTGCTCATAGGTGGATGAATTTATGTCTAGATTCCCAATTCTGTTCCATTGGTCTACGCATCTGTTGTTGTACCACTATCAGGCTGTTTTGACTACCACAGCAGTATGATAGGTTCTAAAGTCAAGTAGTGTGAGGCCTCCCACTTTGTTCTTCTTCTTGAGTAATGCTTTACTTATTCGGGGTCTCTTCCCATTCCATATGAAGTTGGTGATCTGTTTCTCCATCTCATTAAAATGCCATTGGAATTTGTATTGGGATTTCATTGTATCTGCAGATCACTTTGGGTAGAATTTACATTTTTGCAATGTTGAATCTTCTTATCCACGAGCAAGGTATGTTTTTCCACTTATGCAGGTCTCTTTTGGTTTCTTGCAGTAGTGTCTTGTAGTTTTCATTGTATAGGTCTTTTATGTCTCTGGTTAGATTTATTCCTAAGTATTTTATCTCTTAGGAGCTATTGTAAATCGTATTGATTTGGTGATTTTCTCTTCGAAGTTCTCTTTGTTGGTGTAAAGGAATCCAACTGATTTTTGTATGTTTATCTGGTATCCTAATACTTTGCTGAAATCTTCTATTAGTTCCAGTAGTTTTCTTGTGGATTCTTCGGGGTTTTCTGTGTATAAGATCATATCATCTGCAAATAGAGACACTTTGACTTCTTCCCTATCTGTTTGGACGCCCTTTATTTCTTTTTCTAGCCCAATTGTTCTGGCTAGGACCTCCAGCACAGTGTTGAATGAGAGTGGTGATAAAGGGCAGCCTTGTCTGGTTCCCGTTCTTAGGGGGAATGCTTTCAAAGTCTCTCCATTTAGGATGATGTTGGCTGTTGGCTTTGGATAAATGCCCTTTATTATGTTGAGGAATTTCCCTTCTATTCAATATTTTGTTGAGAGTTTGTATCATGAATGGGTGTTGGACTTTCTCAAATGCCTTTTCTGCATCAATTGATAAGATCTTGTGGTTCTTGTCCTTTGTTTTATTAATGTGATGCATTACATTGATTGTTTTTCTAATGTTGCACCATCCCTGCATACCTGGTATAAATCCCACCTGATCATGGTGAATTATTTTTTTGATATGTTGCTGAATTCTATTGGCTAGAATTTTGTTGAGGACTTTTGCATAATGTTCATGATGGATATTGGTCTGTAATTTTCTTTTTTTGTGGTGTCTTTACCTGGTTTTGGTATCAGGGTTATGCTGTCTTCATTGAATGAGTTTGGGAGTATTCCATCCTTTTCTATGCTCTGAAATACCTTTAGTAGCAGTGGTGTTAACTCTTCTCTGAAAATTTGGTAGAATTCTCCAGTGAAACCATCCTGGCCAGGGCTTTTTGTTGGGAGTTTTTAAATTACCTTTTCAACCTCTTTTTTTGTTATAGGGTTATTTAGTTATTCAACCTCTGTTTGTGTTAGTTTTGGTAGGTAGTGAGTTTCTAGAAATTTGTCCATTTCCTCTAGGTTTTCAAATTTGTTAATGTTTTTCTTAGTATTCTGTAATGATTCTTTTAATTTCATTTGGGTCTGTTGTGATATCACCCATCACATTTCTTATACTGGTTATTTGCTTCCTCTCCTGTTTGTTTTTTGTCAGTTTGGCCAATGGTTTATCAGTTTTGTTGATCTTTTCAAAGAACCAGCTTTTGGTCTTATTAACTCTTTCAATTTTTTTTCTATTCTCTATTTCATTTAATTCTGCTCTAATTCATATCATTTCCTTTCTTCTGGCACCCAGCGGCCTCTTTTGCTGCTCTCTTTCTACTTGTTCCAGTTGTAGGGTTAATGTTTGGATTTTGGCCCTTTCTTCTTTTTGGGTGTGTGCATTTATTGCTATAAACTGACCTCTGAGCAATGCTTTTGCTGTGTCCCAAAGGTTCTGGTAGGATGTGTTTTCATTCTCGTTTGATTCTATGACTTCTTTATTCCATTCTTAATTTCCTCTATAAGCCAGTAGTTTTTGAGCAAGGTGTTGTTCAGTTTCCATGTGTTTGATTTTTTTCCTTGCTTTTTCTGTTATTGATTTCTACTTTCATGGCTTTATGGTCAGAAAAGATGATTTGTACTATTTTCATGCTTTGGATTGTGTTAAGGTTTGCTTTATCGCCTAATGTGTGGTCTATTCTGGAGAATGTTCGATGTGCTTGGAAAAGAAAGTATACATGGCTGCTGTTGGGTAGAGCGTTCTGTATATGTCCATGAGACCAAGTTGGCTGATTGTAGCATTTAGATCTTCCATGTCTTTATTGAGCTTCTTTCTGGATGTTCTGTCCTTCACTGAAAGTGGTATGTTGAAGTCTCCTACTATTATTGTGGAGCTGTCTATCTCTCTTTTCAATGCTGTTAGAGTTTGTTTCATGTATTTGCAGCCCTGTCATTGGGCATGTAAATATTTATTATGGTTATGTCCTTCTGGTGTATTGACCCTTTCATCATTATATAGTGTCCTTCCTTATCCTTTGTAGTGGATTTTATTTTAAAGTCTATTTTGTCAGAGATTAATATTGCTGCTCCTGCTCTTTTTTGAGTGTAGTTTGCTTGATATGTTTTTTTCCATCCTTTGAGTTTTAGTTCATTTGTTTTTTTAAGTCTAAGGTGTGTCTCTTGTAGGCAGCATATAGACGGATCCTGTCTTTTTTTAATCCAGTCTGCCACTCTCTGTCTCTTTAATGGTGAATTTAGTCCATTTACATTAGGCATAATTATTGATAGGTATGCATTTAGTGCTGTCATTTGGATGTCTTTTTTGTGGGTTGTTGACAGTATCTTTGTTCCACTGAATTTTCTGGGCTGAGTCATTTTTCTTTATTTATTTTCTTTTCATCTTTGTCATTGTTGATTTTGTATTTTCTGAGTCTTTATAATTTTCTTGTTTTTTATTTTGATGTGTCAGATTGTTAGTTTCCTTTGTGATTACCTTAATATTTACCCTTATTTTTCTAAGTTGAAACCAGTCTTTTATTTCTTCGTATCGCCTTGACTTCCTCTCCATATGAAAAATCTATGTCTATGTTTTTTAAGTTTCTCTTTTTTTTTTAATGTTGTCATCTTTTACACATTGACATCTCTGTTTCCCTATTTTTAGTGTTTTATCTTTGATTTATTTTTGTGACTTCCCTGTCTGGGTTGATATCTGGTTGCTCTGTCCTGTGTTCTAGTCTTGGTTGTTATCTGATGTTATTGATTTTCTAACCAGAGTACTCCCTTTAGTATTTCTTGTAATTTTGGTTTGGTTTTTGAAAATTCCCTAAACTTCTGTTTATCTGGAAATGCCCTAATTTCACCATCATATCTGAGAGACAGTTTTGCTGATATATAATTCTTGGCTGGCATTTGTTTCCCTTCAAGGCTTTATATATGTCATCCCATTGCCTTCGTGCCTTCATGGTTTCTGCTGATAGTCCAAGCTTAGTCTCATTGACTTTCCTTTGTAGATGACTTTTCGTTTATCCCTAGCTGCTCTTAAAATTCTCTCTTTATCTTTGGTTTTGGAAAGTTTGATTATAATATGTCTTGGTGACTTTCTTTATGGATCTACCTTGTGTGGGGTTCAATAAGCATCTTGGAAAGATGTCTTGTCATCTTTCACAATATCAGGGAAGTCTTCTGCCAGCAAATCTTCAACAATTCTCTCTGTATTTTCTGTTATCCCCCCCGTTCTTGTACTCCAATCACTTGCAGGTTATTCCTCTTGATAGAGTCCCACATAATTCTTAGCATTTCTTCATTTTTTTAAAATCCTTTTATCTGATTTTTCCTCAAATAAGTTGGTGTCGAGTGCTTTATCTTCAATCTTACTAATTCTGACTTCCATTGCCTCAATTCTGCTCCTATGACTTTCTACTGAGTTGTCTTACTCTGAAATTTTATTGTTAATTTTCTGGATTTCTGATTGTTGTCTCTCTGTGGATTCTTGCAGCCTGTTAAATTTGTGATTATGCTCTTCTCTAATCTTCTTAAATTCCTCTATTGCTTGGTCTACGTTTTGCCTGATCTCCTTCCTGATATGTTGAAGAGTTTGGTATATTAATCTTTTGTATTCTGCCTCTGGAAATTCCTAGAAATTTTCTTCCTCTTGAAAACTTCTAGATTCTTTATTTTAGGAGCTTGCTGAAGCCATCATGGTCAGCCTGTTTATGTGACTTGATATTGACTGTTGTCTCTAAGCCATCAATAAGTTATTGTATTTATTTATTTATTTCGCTTACTTTGTCCTAGCTTCTTGTTTTGTTTTGATATGCCCAAATAGGCTGCTCGTGTGAGCTAGCCAGATCACCGGCACCCCTGAAGCTCCAACATCCTGCCACCAGGTGGCCAGAACTGCCACTAAATATGTGAGCCCAGGAGTCCACCCACTCCTCCTGTATGGATTCAGCCCAGGTGTCCAGGTAGTCAACCACCAACTGCGTGTTTCAGGCTCTCACCTACAGTCCTAGACAGGCATGGGCGATTGGTGTAGGCACAGGCTTGTGGCTACAGCAGAGGGTCACACACTGAGCAAGGCAGGGGGACAATGTTCACCCCCAAATGTCCAGGAGGAGAGTATGTCCTTGTTCCCTAGAGTGCATATGTGGGTGGGTTTTGCATCCAGACTATAAGCACCCAGTGCTGTTGGCTGTAAGGACTGGGGGGCACCACTTATTCTTGGGCCCCTGTCATAAGTGGCTAGGTGGTGTGAGCAGAGTCACCAGTCTTCAGGCCCCTGATGTAGGTAGGTTAAGACCCTGCTTAATGGGCAGACCAGTGTCAAATGTCACAAACCTGCCACTTCACAGCTGAAAGAGTTGAACTTAGATTTCAAGTATATACCCTGTTGTACTATTGTACTGTTGTAGTGAGGGCCTATGCTGTTGAAATGGGCCCACACAAGTCTCTGCAGGGGGCAAGGCACTCAAAGTCCTTGGTCCCCTTACGCTTGTGCCTAGCCAAGTGCGCTGTGCCCACCCTGAGTTCCTGACTTACGGGAGCCAGCAGATTATTTTTTCCCCTTGTTTATTAATTTGTTCTCTCTCCAAGGTCAGGAGAATGGCTCAGGATGCGTGATGGGTCATACTTCCAGCCCAGAGGACTCTGCAGTTGTTGAAGCCATCCCAGACCCAGTGCAGGCCAGGGAGCAGGGAGGTAAATGGGAGAGAGTTTTTTCCCAAAGGGGAGTGTTTTTGCTCCACGCAGTAGGCCAGATGCAAGTAATTATCTTTCACCAATTGAGGGCTGCTTCTCACTGGTTCTGGATGCCCAAGTAGACTCTCTGCTGCTGGGTCTCTCCCTATATGGAAAACACCTCTCGAGTGCCTCTGCTTGCCTCACCACACACCACAAGCTGATACAGACTGAAGAGCTCCAGTTCCTACCAGAGCAGGTCTGGCAGCTCCTTGCTGCTTCCAAACCGTCTCTCCCTCCCCCTGCCACTCAATCCGATTCCTCAACTTTGTCTTTGATGTTCAGGGCCCCCAGATTGTCATATATAATTGATTCACTTGTTTTTTTGGGTGTTTGTTGTCAGAGGGACCACCGAAAGAGTCTGACTACTTTGCTATCTTCGCCCCGCCTCCTCATTTTGGAAATTTTAAAGTTATATTTTATCCCGTTATCTTCACTGACCCAATGTACAATCAGTTGAAAATTCCTATTGTTTCTGTCTAAAGAATTTATCATAGTAATTCCTTTCTATCAATTTTTTAATTATTATTTGTGGTCAGCCTGTTAAAATCTCTGCTATAAGACCTTTTTAAATGTCAATCTGCTTGTGTTTCCATCTACCTCCAAACTACCCTGTAGACCACTATTTCATGCCCTTTTTAAAAACAAAACAGGAAGTTGTGGAAGTATTCCCAAGGATCCACCAATTTATTAGCATACCTTATATTTTTATTTAAAAGATAACCTTTGGATTTTCTGAAAGACCCCTTAAGATTAAATACCACTACATAGCTTCAGTCTCCTAATAGACATGAGTTTGGGTTCTAATATTTCTAAGATTATCTCTACCTAAGGAGCATTAGTTTCAAGTCAAAACACCTTGTATAAACAAAGACATTACATAACCTGAATAAATGAAATGTGAGACAGTGGAGTTCTCACAGAGGACAGGAGATATAGGGAGGCTGAGCTAAAAGAAATTGAGCTGTAGCAGTCAGTACCATACTCACTTGAAGAACAGCCATATAAACTATCGCATATAAATTAATATTGCTAATTTGAATTATTTTAGCTTTTCCTGTTTAGTTGTATATAATTTTAAATTTATTTTGGTTTTATCATTTTCATAACATCTATACTCATAAGGACCTTATAATTAATTCCCAATTGCACATATTTATGCAGTGTTAAAAAGAATTTGCATCCACATTGGGAATTGAAGAGATTTGTTGTTGTTTCTTTAAATTGTCCGGTACATTATTCAGTTTGTAACATGCTACAATCTACCATTGTTAGGTTAAGTTTTTTTTAAATACAGCTCCAATTATGCCATTCTCTGACATAAAATCTTTAAGAGTTCCCTACTGCCTGCAAAACTAGTTCAACTTCATGTATCTGATATTCCTACATGCATGTATTCCGCCATTGTGCCAGGACTTGTCCTTGTTTTCTAAACTTTATCTCACCATGCATAATGCTATGGTTTAAATTGTAAATTGTAGCCACAAAAAATACATATTGATATCCTAACCCCATACCTGTAGATGTAATTCTGTTTGGAAATAGAATTTTCTTTGTTAAATTAATGAGACCATATCAGTGTAAGGTGTGTACTGAACCTAATCACTTCTGAGTTACAAAAAGAGATTAAACACAAGGAGAAGACAGACTCCATTTGACCATGATGGAGGCAGGTGAATCTACAAGTTTAGGAACTCCAAGGATTGCCAGCTACTGTGTTATGCAGATGACACAACCTTGTTCACTGACAGTGAGGAGGACTTGAAGCTCTTACTGATGAAGATCAAGGACTACACCCTTCAGTATGGATTACACTTCAACATAAAGAAAATAAAAATCCTCACAACTGGACCAATAAGCAACATCATGTTAAACGGAGAAAAGATTGAAGTTGTCAAGGATTTCTTTTCACTTGGATCCACTATCAATGCCCAGCAGCAGTCAAGAAATCAAATGACCTATTCCATTGGGAAAATCTGCTGCAAAAGATCTCTTTAAAGCGTTAAAAAGCAAAGATGTCACATTAAGGATTAAGGGGTTCTTGACCCAAGCAATGGTATTTTCCATCGCCTCATATGCACGGAAAAGCTGGACAATGAATAAGGAAGACTATAGAAAAATTGACAACTTTGAAATATGATGTTGGCAAAGAATATTGAATATACCATGAATTACCAAAAGAATGAACAAAACTGTCCTGGAAGTACAGCCAGCCAGAATCCTTAGAAGTAAAGATGGTGAGACTTCATCTCATATGTTTTGGACATGTTATCAGGAGGGTCCAGTTCCTGGAGAAGAGCATCATGCTTGATAAAGTAGAGGGTCAGAGAGAAAAGAGGAAGACCCTCAGCAAGATGGATTGACACAGTGGTTGCAACAATGGGCTCAACCATAACAATGATTGTGAGGATAGCACAGAACCGGGCAGTTTCGTTCTGCTGTACATTGGGTCACTATGAGTCAGAACTGACTCCAGGGCACCTAACAGCAACAGAAGCCGAAACAGACAAACAAGGACCTCCCTCGAGAGCCCATGCCCTGAATTTGGACTTCTAGCCTCCTGAACTAGGAAAATATCAATTTCTGTTCTTTAAAGCCACCCACTTGTGGTATTTCTGTTACAGCAGCACTAGAAAACTAAAGCACATATATATACAATATGCTCACTTTTCCTGGCTTCATTCATACTCCTTTTTTGCCACAATCTCCTCCTGGTTAACCCTATCCATTGATTAAGATCCATAATACCTTGCCTGATCCTTCAAGCGGTGTGGACCTGCCCGCCACTCCTTTGAAGTCTCATGATGTTTTGTGCTAACAATTCTTATATCATTTAGCATATCTGCTTTTTATGATAGTTATTTGTATGTATACCTTAGCGAAGTAATCTTTTTCTAGGTATCCTCTGATGAGCTAAGCTTAGTATTTTGAAGCAGGTGTCTGTTCAATAAATATTTAGTAAGCAATATAAAATACAAAACAAAATTAACTGCTCACACATTTGAAAATGTCTGCGTACTGAAAGTAATCACCATGAAATTATTGGTGGCTGAATGTGAAGCAAGTAAGGGAAGTTCCGGAAGAGTGAATTTACGTGTAATTTGTTGAACACCTCTCATATAATGGCAATCTAAGTATGGCATTTTTATAACGTAATGACAAGCATTGGATTCTAGGATTGTGTGTTGGTATCGACTAAGATCACTAATGGAAAAAAATAGCAAGTAAGGGTCAAAATAGTTCTTTGCTGGATACCACTTAACTGCTAATCTGTTTGCTGTAATAGGCCTCTATTACAGGAAATGATAAAATTAGCAATGCATATAAGAGACACTTATTGCCTACATATTACTTTTGCCCTGAGACCAGTGCAATTCAGCAAACTTGTACGATAAAATTGCCCCCCAAATAGTTAAAATAACACAATCTTTCACCCCTTGAAATAGTTTTTTTTAAATTAAAATCCTAAACATTTAAAGGAAGTGAGAAAATCTGTTTCTCCAAATGACTTTAAAGTAGTCCTTTTTTTAAAATGTCTGAATTGCTTTCTGCATCTAGAATGCTATCTAAATCCCTGCTGATTTATCCTTACACTTACAGCAGGATTTCATTGCCCCTGGGCACCAGACTGTTTTGTTAATAATAGTAAATCCTTTTAGTTCCTGGTTGGTGCAGGTGGTGCTTTGATTGACAAGGTAATAAAAGTGTTAATGAGACAGAGTGGCACAGTCAGAGATCAATACTTGCCAATAAGAAAAACAATTCTGATAGTCATCTTTGTAGAATTCCACTAAACCAGTTAAAAAGTCTTTTGCATAAAAATAGAAGTTTTCCATTTTATAACTGACTTCTTTTTTTTTTTTTTTTTAGTCTCTGGCAAAGCTGTCATAGACATCACATCAAAGCATAACCACTCTTACAATAGAACACTGTTCATAAAATAATGCCTGAATTTTTTAGTTGGCATTCACTGAGCTGGTGGTCTTCAGATAGTGTCCTGTGGCAAAACACTGCAGTCAGAACAGATTTTTCAACTCCTTTCAGCAGCTGGGTAACCTACGGTAGGTTTCTGAACTTCTCTGAGCCTCAGATTCCTCATCAGTCAGATGACTTTACAAACAACACCCCTGTAAAGCACTTAAGAGCTAAATGGCATGAAATATGCAAAGAAGTAAGTAGAGTGCCTGTGGCACAAGAGACATCTGATAAGTGGTAGGTATCTTTACCTACAAATGTATCTAGCAATTTTCCCTCAGTTAGAACTGGTTGATAATTTGAATAAAGGTTTGGGGTTTTGTTTTGTTTTGTTTTTTTCCTCTACCTTGGGCATCCCAAACCAAAAAAAAAAAAAAAAAAACCCATTGCTGTCGAGTCAATTCTGACTCCTAGCAACCCTATAGGACAGAGTAGAGCTTTCCCACAGGGTTTTCAAGGATCAGCTGGTGGATTTGAACCGCCAACCTTTTGATTAGCAACCGTAGCTCTTGACCGCTGCTCTAACAAGGCTCCTGGACAATCCAACATATATTGAATTATGAGGACCATTATTGGATTCAGAGGGTGTAAATGGACATCTACAATCACTTTGTGGTGTTTTGTTTTCATTTGCTCTTTGATCTATTTTGATTTCCTAATCTATTCCTTTGTATCAGTTAGCTTTTGTACATAAATTAGTGGCTTAGATAATAAATATTTATTATTTCTCACAATTCTATGCATCAGGTGGTCATACTCCTGGCCAGCATAGCTGGAGCAAGTTGGTATAAGATGACTTCTTCAATGTCTAGTGGTTGCTTTGATGTCAGTGGAAGTCACAGAAATGATTTGGCCACATGGCTCTCATCATTCAGCCCGCCAGCCCAGACATGTCCACCTGCAGTAGTCACAAGGCTCCCAGGAGCAGCAAGAGACAGAAAGTCCCAGTGAGCTTGTACTTTCCAAGTCCACTTCTGTCACATCTGCTATTGTCTTGTCAACCAAAGCAAGTCACATGGCCAACCTCAGAGTGAAGATGTGAAGCACTACTCATGGGTATACATACTGAGAGGTAAATTACTAAGACCATTTCTGCAACAAACTACCACATTCTCACCCTCTGTATACTCCGATGTGCTCAATAAGCACATAGATTTTCCTATAGAACAATTATTTCCTTCGGATATATTATACCCAGAGATAAATAAATCAAAAGCTTTATATGTTGCATTCCCACTGAATGTCTGATTAGCTTTTAATTATAGAGTGCCGAAATGCATGTTTGAAAAAAATAGACTTCTCATACTGTACATGACACTCTTTGTTGGAAGCTTTCTGACCTGTGGGGAAAATGTTAGTTTTATCTCTTTAGACTGGAAAGCATTGATTTTCCTTTGCTTTGGGTCTTTCTTTCTTAAAGAAATTATTCTTGTGTTAAATTTTTTCAGTTTTAGAGGGAAACCAACATATCTCAGAATCTGAATTGTTCCTATATCTTTGTTTCATAGATTTTTTTTCTTAATTTGTTAGTTTTATTTCTACATGATATGGCCCCAGAACAAAATGCATCCCATCTGAAAAATTGCAAACAGGACAGGGGAATACCGAAAGATAGGAAAAGCCAACAAATTAAATCTTTACCAACATTACCATTTAATTAAACTTGGCTTGATCTATGTAGTATGTGGTGGTTACACAAACTTCCCTGACTCTCTATGCAGTCCTAACTAATCACAAGGCAGCTGAAAGAAACAAATAAGCATAAAAATTGATCAAGAAAAATTCTTCTGAGCATGTTTAACTGAAGGTAAAGATTGGTTGGCATGGCTTGATGTACCACCTAGTAATTGCAGTTAAAAATAGCTGGAAGAATCATGAAAAATGTAAACTGTTTCATATGTGCTTTTGTGTGTGTGTGTGCATGATAAGTATATATATTACACTAACAAATATAGTAATATATATAATATGTGTCTTAGTCATCTAGTACTACAATAACAGAAATACCACAAGTGGATGGCTTTAACAAAGAGAAATTTATTCCCTCACAGTCTAGTAGGCTACAAGTCCAAATTCCGGGTGTCAACACCAGAGGAAGGCTTTCTCTACTGTCGGCTCTGGAGGAAGATCCTTGTCATCAGTCTCCCCTTTGTCTGGGAGCATCTCAGCACAGGAACTTCAGGTCCAAAGGACACGCTCTGCTCCTGGCACTGCTTTCTTGGTGGTATTAGGTCCCCATGTCTCTCTGCTTGCTTCTCTGTCTTATATCTTGAAAGACATTGGCTTAAGACACTATCTAATCTTGTAGACTTCATTAATATAACTGCTGCTATTCCATCTTATTGCATCATAGTGATAGGATTTACAACACATAGGGAAATCACATCAGATGATAAAATGGTAGACAATCATACAATACTGGGAATCATGACCTAGCCAATCTGACAGATATTTTGGGGAGACAGAATTCATTCCATGACAATATGTAACATATAAGATATAATCAAATTTCTAAAATGATTTACTCTAAAACTATTTTTTTCACATATTCTTGATGTGACCTGGTTTCGGCAAGGAAAATAAAGAATATTTTGTTCAGAGCTATTTAGATAATGTGACTGGAACAAAAATGTAATATTCTACTCCTAAAATATTTTTTCCCCCAGAGTGATAATTCTTTAAAAGTCTGAAAAGTATACATTTAATTTTATAAATAAATGAGTCTTTCTAAGGAGCACAGAATAAACTTAGAGGGTTAAAAATATTCAAAGCAATTTTAAAAATGCCTTTGCACATTCGTGGTGAAATACTAAATTTCAACTACAGAATCCTTTACAGTATTACTGTTGAGTGTCTCAGAAGCTGTAAAATTTCCTATCCCCATTATTTTTTCTTTTCAAGTTCCTATCACCACAGATGAGTCTGGGGTGTGGTTGTGTTACCAACCACATTTGAAATCTCTGGCATAACATAACGCTAAACTACAAAAGGAGGCTGCTGTGCAATGAGTTTCTATATATTTCCTTATCCCAAAATAATAGGTCTGTCAAAATCTGGCAAGTGATTGGTCAGTTTACTATCAGCATAAGTGACTTGCAAGTGATTGGTCAGTTTACGACCCACCCTATAGCTGACCTTTACCGAGATTGGCTGAGGGGGCGTCCAGTCTGACCTTTACCCAGATTGGTTAAGGAGCCTGCCTTGTAATTAACAAGGAGTATGGGCTAGCCTATAAAATCCTTAAAACACTGAGCCTCAGGTGGAGCTTCCTGATCCATGAGAGACAGGAAAGGACGCGTGTTTGGACAGGCGGTCCAGTGCTGTGACCCTCCCAGACTGAGTAAACCTGTGATGACAGCAATGGAGACAGTAGCTTCGACAGTACCAGAAGAAGCAGAGACAAGGAACAGACCCAGACAGTGGCAGCAGAGTGTATAGACCAAACCCCTGCCAAGAGCTGAGAAGAGCCACCGATAGCTGAGCTCGCCAAGTGATGTTACTGAATTTCCTGTTGGAAAGTTTCCGGATGGATAAGAATGAACATTGATTTTCCTGAAGGGTAAGCAGTTTCCTTATAGACATTGAGGCCGCTGCTGGAAAGCCCTCTGGAACCTGCCTTTTGCATATCTTTGTTTCTGTTTATATCCTTCTCTGTTCTTAAAGTCGTAATTGCAGTTATGTTGTTTCCATACATTATCTGGGACCGTTCCAATGAATTATCAAATCCAATAGAGAAAGAATGCTGTTGGAGGAATGCCTGATGTCAGAAATGGTGGAGAAGTTAGAGAAAGGGAGTATATTTGACCTCTGCCTCATAGAAACCAGCTTGGTGCTGATTCTTACAGCCTGAATTATTATTACAGAGGCATTTTTTTTCTCCTTGTGAAAAGGATATGAAAAAACTCAGTAATAACAGTCAAAAATGAGGTCAAAACTACAGACTAACAGTCATTCACTTCTATACTGAACACGTCATGATTTTTAAAAAGCTAGTTTAAACCTAAGAAATATATCTTGCATAGTATATTGTATAGTTTTTCTGTTTGTTTGTTTTTTAATATACCCAGGGAATTAAGAATTTGAGTAATCAATTGCTGTATTTACGAGTCAGACTGCAAGACAAATTTTTATATCAAAATTTCCTGTTAGACCTCGCAGACTCCTGATTCTTGCAGCATTAGTTAGGCCATGGGTCTCCAAACTGTCAATTATCATTAACCTGTGATTTTGAAACTGTATATTGGCAATCTTTCTTCAAGGATCACCCTTGAGAAAATAGATGAAAGAATGCTCAGTTAGCAGTAGGAAACTAGGGTCATCCAGTTCATCCATCTCATTTGGCAGAAAGGAACAGAGGTTCACACACATCTGCCTCCTTCCCATTTCTTCCTTCTTCCCTTTTCTCTTCAGTACATCCAAAACTGTAAAAAGAAAATCCAAAATCTGAATATTTTCTATTTGCTTTCCATTTATTCACTTTATTTATTAGACAATATTTATTCAGCGCCCAATACTGTCCAATGTGCTGTGAACAAGAGATACAAATTATCATTGATTTGTTCCTTCAGTAAATATTGAGTGTCTGCTATGTGCCAGGTACTGTTCTAGGCATCTGTGAGTAGAATAGATAGTCCTTCCTTCGTGAAATTTATATTTTAGGGGGAAAAAACAAACAAAAATAATAAATTTTAAAAATTAAATTATATAGCATGTTAGAAGTTAATAAGCATCAATAACTATTAGAGCAGGGTAAGAAAGTAGGAAGTAGAGGAAGGGGGGTAAGGGCGGGAATAAATTAGGTGTTCAGGGTAAGTCTCATTAAAAGGTAAATTTGAGTTGAGCATAGAGAAGATGAGGGAGTTAGCCAAGCAGATATCTAGGGACAGGATATTCCAAGCAGAGGGAACAAGCATAGTAAAAGCTCCAAGGCCAGCATGTGTCTGGTTAGCCTAAGAAACAGCAAAGAGATCAGAGTAGTTGGAGCAGAGTGAGCAAGGGAGAGAGGAATCAGAGCTGAAGGGTCAGATCACATAACATAAGCCATTGTAAGCCATTGTAAAATATTGGCATTAACTCTCTATGAATTGGACAGCCCTCTCAGGGTTCTGAAAAATGGAATGACATCCTCTGACTTATGTTTTAAAAGTAATTTTTGTTTGTTTGTCTTTAGAGTTATATCTTACATACAGAATTTTTTTTTTTTCCATTCAATCTGGTCTTTAGACTTTAGGTGAAGATTTTCTTCCATTCATCTTCACTGTGGTTTTGAATTCATTTCTACCATCTTATCTTGTATTTTTTGTCTCTCTTTTTTTTTTTTTTTCCTTTTTCTATCTTGATCTTTCACTTTCTTCTTTTGTATTGATCTAGTCTCATTAGCTCCCATTTTATTTTTTTCCCCTGTATTCAATTTTAAGTAGATTGTCTAATTCTATTCTTTGAGTTGTTTCTCCAGAAATTTTAGCATGCATATTCAACCTCACCAGGTCTAAACTTAATATCCTTAATATCTTTATTTTACTTCTGAATCATACAGTGGACTTAGAATGCTTAATTCCAATCACCATACTTTTTCCTAGCTTATCTGAAATTAATAGGTAAGATTTTATTTCTACCTTTTTTTAAATGCAAAAATTAGACAGTATTGTTACTGTTTTATATAGTCAGCAATTGTTTAGATTTTCCCCCCCATTTGCCATTGTATTGCCTTCTATCATTTCTTGAATTTCAGAGCTTTCCCCTATGGTCAGTTTCCCTCTTCCTGAAGGAGATCTTTTACATGTTCCATTAGTGAAAGTCTGTTGTTAGTAAAGCCTCTGTTTTGGTTGGCCTGGAAACATATTTCACTCTTGTTCTATAAAATAAAATTTTAAATATAGAATTCCAGGTTAGCATATATTTTCTTTCGTATCTTTGGCTATAACATGCTATCATCTGACTTTATTCAAAAGCCAACTGTTATTTAGTTGTCATTCTGTTGTAAATAATTAGCCCTCCCTGCCCCTCAACCTCTGGTTGTTTTTAAGCAGTTATTAATCTAATGAATTACATTGAAAATTTTCCTAATAAAATACTTGTAATGCTGGAATACACCCTACATGCCATGATTGTAATAATACACTGTTGGATACAATTTGCTAATATTTTATCTGGGATATTTACTTCATTTTAGGATTTGACTTGTTAGTACAAATCCACTCGGAGGTGCCTCAGAAGAATAGTCCTAGCAGTCTACTTCCGAAAATTCAGCCATTTAAAATGCTATGGAACACAGTTCTACTCTCTCTCTCTCTCACTTTTTCCCTCTCTCTCTCTCTCTGACACACAACACACACACACACACACACACACACACACACACACACACATACACACACGGGGTAGCTGGAACCTTTTGCTTAGAATGATCTGCAATCCCCATGTCTGACTTCTCATCAATCAGATGTCAGCTCAAGTGTACCTTCTTCCATGGGTTCTTCCTGTCCAAGCAGTTTAAAAAGAATCCGCCCTTCACTTGCCACATCACCGTATTTACATTTTTTTCATGATACTCATAACTAAGATCATCTTATTGATTTACTTGCTAATGTATCTTCTTCTGCCTGCCTTAATTCTCCTCCCCAAACCTGTGCGAGTACAGGAATTTCCAAGGGGTGCTCTTTGTTCCTCATGGATGAGAGTCCAAAATTCCTTTGACCTGGCTGCTCAGACAGAATCAAGAGTTCTTCAGGTTGGAAGATTACTGATTTATATGCTTTTTGAAAAATGGAGTTTGAGGAGGATGCACATCAGTACATGTCACCCCGCTGCCTGGATCACAGTTCTGTGCTTCTTCATAATTACATTAAACAGAATGCAATAATTAATAAGGTATATCTATAAATGTATTAACTTAGAAAATGTCCATTTCATAATGTTAAATAAAAACAGCATATTTCAGAATTATTTATATAGTATGATCCCATGTTTCATAAAATTTAAAAAATCCAAAAAAATTCATACATATTTTCACTCATACTGCTATGTATAAAAATCTAGAATAATATATATAAAATTATTATCAACAGTCATTGGTGGAAAATAGTACTATAGCGACAGGGGGTAATTTCAGTTTATTATAACTTCTCCCCCCAAATTGTGAGCATATTGGTAATTTTTACTTCCTTTCTTATGTTTTAGCAAATTTTTTTAAAAAGTTTAGAAATTTACGAAGGATTTCATTAGCCAAATCTGATCCATTAGCTTAAAAAACAAAAAAGAAGGAAAGAAATTACCAAAAAAATCTCTACTTTGTTCCTTACTCAGAAATATAGACTTACCTCTCTATCTAGAATATGACACTGAGTTTCCAGATCTTGTCAAACCTTTCCCAAATTCCATTCATGTGTCCAAAATATGATCTCTTTTCTGCATTTTATTCTTTATATAATTTTTGGCCACATGATGAATTGCCAAGTACCAGAATCAAAGGTACCCTTAAATCATGCATGCAATCAAGGCAGTTAGCCTAACTTCGCTGTTCCAGCCTTCCATCAGTTTAGATACCAAAATAGCACAAGACAAGCTTAACCCTGTGCATTTGATCTAAACAAGGTCATAAAAGAAGAGTAGCCGTAAAAGGAGGTCTATATAACTGAATTTCATGGGGGAAGAAGAATATATTATTTTTTATGAGAAAATTTCTTACAATTTAGAGTCTAATTGTAAAGGACTGCATTTTAACTCTTTCAGCCCTTATTACTGGAGGAAAAATATATAAGATGGATCAGTCCCTGAACTAACAAAACTCAAATGGCTAGCAGATTGAGCTCCAATATCTTTGCTCCATTTTTTTTTAAATATTTGCAATGCAAATAACTGTTTGAGATTTCTTTGGCCACACTAACATTTATGTGTGGCATGCCAAATAAAATAGCTATTTATGTGTTTAAAGGAGAGCATTTCTTGTTCTGTATGAACACACCTGGGCTCACTTCCCTTGAGAAGATGCTTCAACAGAGCAAGTGTAACAAGACAATAACAGCAGAATAATAGAGATTTATAGACATTGTCCAGAAGTCAACAAGGTATGGTTTGCACAGTGAGCATAACCATAACAAGTGTCAGTTTTTTCAAGCAGAAAACAAAAGCAGAACCTTTGGTGCAATCTGATATTTCAGTCACAAAGACACACCAGCTGATCATGGCATGAACAAAGGCATGCCAGGATAAAAAAGAGAAAGAAAAGTCATAAAATATTAAAACCAAATTGAATTAAAACTTTCATTTTTTATAATAATATCCATGGGTTTTTTTTTTTCTTTGCATTGCTAGAGGTCCTTCCTAAAAGACCCAAAGTAGTCCACATATATATTTTGCTTGACCTACAAATTAATAAAAAAAAGGACATTTCCACATTAAAAAGCCTGGATTTCTAGTTTCTCTGAATTGTCAAAGGATTCAACAAATTTAGAATAATTTTTTTGCATAGAAACAATCAGATGGAGCTGAGTAACAGTTGCTCCTTTCATTTACCAGTTGCCATCATGTAAGTTCCAACTCATGGAAACCCATGTGTGTCAGAGTAGAACTGTGTGCCTCAGAGCACCAACCTTTCAGTACATAAACCGTTTTTACCACCCAGGGTCTCTGCTCCTTTCATTAGCCATTTCTTTTCTTTTCTACGTGGACACATTTTCCACCACTCCATATTGTCTTATATCACCTACTCTTCTAGTAATTTATAAACAATCATTACTTGTCTGGCCCTTGTTGGCATTTGAATTTGCAATTCCCGGTACAGATAAAGCCTTTTCTATTATCCCTCTCAAGTCAGGCTCTATCATCAAGGACTTTACATCGCAGGAAAAGCTCTGAGATAAATATTTTGATGTAAAACAATTTGCAGTGAAAATTACCTGACACATGTTTTAAAATTATTTATTCATGGAAACTAATAAATATCTTAGAAGGGAAACTAGAAAGCAGGATGAATCAGGTTCAGTCTTCTTAAGGAGTAAATTCTCCAATCTTGAGTTTGGATGAGAATAGCATTATGGCAACATGGAAGAATCCAGAGCCGAGCTGTTAGCTCTGGTGCTGCTTTGGACAGTTCATCTTACCTGTCTGGATCTCATTTTTCTTATTCCTAAAGCTAGGGGACTGTGCCTAGTGATAACGAAGGCCCCTTCTGACCCTTCTTTTCTAAATGAATCCCAAACTAAGGTGAAAAGATTATCTTAATTCTTCCTGGCTCCCAGAGAGCAGGTGTGGAAGGAGGACATGTATTAATATCCACCTTCTAGTTGTATGGCATCCTTTGTAAATGGCTGGCTCTACTTAATCAGCATTTTCCAATAAAATAAAATAATTTCTCCTTTGCCTCGTTATTGTTGTTAGGTGCTGTCTAGTCAGTTCCGACTCATAGTGACCCTATGTACAACAGAACAAAACACTGCCTGGTCCTGCACCATCCTTAATTGCTATGCTTGAGACTATTGTTGTAACCACTGTGTCAGGCCATTTTGAGTGTCTTCCAACCCGAGGGGCTCATCTTCCAGCACTATATCAGACTACGTTTCACTGCCATTTATAAGGTTTTCACTGGCTAACTTTTTCAGAAGTAGACTCCCAGGTCCTTCTTCCTAGTCTGTCTAAGTTTAGAAGCTCAGCTGAAACCTATCTACCATGGGTGACCCTGATGACATTTGAAATACCCATGGCATAGCTTCCAGTATCACAGCAACACACAAGCCACCACAGTATGACAAACTGACAGATGTGTGAGGTTAGTCATCTTGAATCCTCATTATCTAGCCCAAGAAAGCCTGCAAAAGACATTGGTGAAGATCTGAAAGTCTCCACTAAAGAGTCTAGATTTCTGAGATTTCTCTGATAAATTGTAGATATTCTAACCATGATTTTCTAACAGTGACTATCGTGGTTGTTGTTGGTTGCCATAGAATAGGTTCCAACTCATGGCGACTCCATGTGTGCAGAGTAGAACTGCTCCATAGGGTTTTCAAGACAGTGACCTTTCAGAAGCAGATTACCAGGCCTGTCTTCCTAAACACCTCTGGGTGGATTCAAACTGCCAACCTTTCAGCTAGTAGGCAAGCACTTAACCATTTGTGCCACCCAGGAACTCTTAATGACTGTGATGGTGGCTATCATTAGTTGACTTTTCTCTAGGTTTTCTGCCAGGCACTTCACATGCATTGTCTTATTTAATTTCAAATCATCATTTCACTAACACAGGAGCCATTCATTTCTGAACAGCTTTATATGTACCCTCTCACAACATCATTTTCAATGTGATATTATGGAGAATCAATCACTAAGGCTCAGAAAGGAGGGAGGATAAATCCAGTATAGGACAAAAGCCTTCCTACTGCATAGAGCAGGGAATCCTGATGGCACAATGGTTAAGCACTTGGCTGCTAAACAAAAGGTCAGAGATTCAAACCCACCAGCCGCTCTGTGGGAGAAAAGACCTGTCAATCTGCTTCTGTAAAGATTTCAGCCTAGGAAACTGTATGGGTCAGTTCTGCTCTGTCCTATATGGTCTCTATGAGTCGGAATCAACTCTATGGCAATGACTTTTTGGTTTATTAGAGTTTTACCTTGTGCAGAATATGCAGAAAAATAGACACCACTCTTTCTGAGAGGACTAAGCTGAAGGGAAACTAATTGAGTAGGGTACAACTCACAGTTTAGCCAACAAGAAGACCTTCAAGCAGTCACAATTCTTGAAGTGTTTAAAGTATAGAATAAAATTTGGCCTGGGATCTTTCATAGGGAAAAACCAGTTGTCCCTCGGTGGAGCAAGATGCTGACCTTCTGAAAACTTTCAACAATTAGTTCCTATTTCTCCTTTGAGTAATTAATAGGTAATGCTTCCAATCATTGATTTATGGAGGAAAAAAAAAATGTGGCATGATGCTGAATTTAAGAAGGGCAGAAGGGGTGAATAATGTCTCTCTACTGTCTGTAAGATGACTTTGATTTTGCCAGATTTAGACACCATTATCATGGATTGAATTATGTCACCCAAAAAATGTGTGTTTCAATTTGACTGGGTCATGATTCCCAGTATTGTATGATTGTGTACCATTTTGTAATCTGATGTGATTTTCTTATGTGTTGTAACCTCTATTACTATGATGTAATAAGATGGATTAGCAGCTGTTATACTGATGAGGTCTACAAGATTAGATAGTGTTTTAAGCCAATCTGTTTTGAGATACAAAAGAGAGAAGTGAGCAGAGACACATGGGAACTTCGTACCACCAAAAGTAGTGCTGGGAGCAGAGCACATCCTTTGGACCTGAGGTTCCTGTGCAGAGAAGTTACCAGACCAAGAAAAGATTGATGACACAGACCTTCCACCAGAGCTGACAGAGAATGCCTTCCCCTGGAGCTGATGCCCTGAATTTGGACCTGTAACCTACTAAACTATGAGAGAATAAACTTCTCTTTGTTAAAGCTATCCACTAGATGACTAAGACAACTACTAAGTACAAAATCTCTGCCATAGCAAGTCCAGGATCTTTTCCTCCTTCCCCCACTTTTTACAGCAGATATTCCCTGGGTGGTGCAAACAGTTAAGTGCTCACTTAAAAATCCTGTAGAGGATGGTTCTACCTCGACGCGCGTGGGGCCACCATGAGTCACAGTCAACTTGATGGCAACTAGTTTTTGTTAGTCTTAGACTTAGCAGAACAAAACACTGCATAGTATATGGCCAAAGTAATAATTTAGAATGAGTAAATGTATAATCTCACAAATCTAAAGTATAAGATCTTAAATGGCAGAGACCTCCTTATTTATCTTTTCATGAATTATATCCACACTGAGTGCTTTGCAGTTGTGTTGTTATTTTCCTGCACTGATAACATTAAGAAGTCCCCTGTGCCCAAAGGGCAATTACCTTTGTAGGACTTTTTTCTTTCCCAAATGAGAAATAAAATTGTTTTGAACCATGTAGCAAAAAAATAAATAACTGAAAATATAGTAGAGAATTCATTAGAAGACTGAGAAAAAATAATCTCATTAGAGAAAGGACTTCTCTCCTCAAGGTATTTGGAAGCCACACTCTGGCAGACGGTATCTGCATCCTGGTTGTAATTCAGTATTTAGCACGTGGTATCCCAGTACTTGCTAAGCATCTCTAATTATGGTAAAGCTCCTGGACAGTCAAGTCTCTAGGTCTCTAGGTATAGATTTCATTCTACATTGGACTAAAGGTAAATATTTTACTACTCTGTCTCTCAAAATATGTAATTAACTTTGACAGAAACAATGACTGTTCAACCCGGGAGCGATGTCCACTTTACACTCTTTCTATGAGAATTGTTGAAATGAAGGAAAAGTAATAGCCCAGAAGCCTTTTAAGCGTCCTTATTTTTCTCTGTCACATCATTAAAGGTTCAGTGAATCTCCAATTAAGTCTCCCTGGCTGCTGTCACCAACTTGATTGATAGATGTCCTTGGCTTATCCTTCGTAGAACATGCCGGTATACCAGGCCCCTACCTGCCACCATCAATTATCGGTCTCTTGTCATCAGTGCCCTCACTTGTCAATTTATTTGCCACAAATCCAGTGAAGCCCTCTAATCAGGGAGGAAAAAGAAAAGCCATTCTTCTTTACTTTTAAAAGTGGGATAGAAAAAAGTCTTAACAAATCACGTAATGTCTAATCTTGAAGAAAGTTTGCTTTAGGCTTATTCATTTTCTTTTTCCCATCGTTCACCAAACTGGCATAAAAACTCGATGTGATCGGGGTGACTTGTACACATATTCAGTTAACCAAAGGTAAAAAGAAAATGGGAGAAATTTTTTTAAAAAATATATTTAAACTTACAGACTTGCAGATGTTTGATCCTTTGAGAATCCCCCAAGCACTTGTCAGGGAGAAAAGAAAAAAAATTTCAATTCATTTAAAAAAATTGATAGCAAGAAGTACAGATCAGAGTTGATCAAAAAGGGTAAAGCGGTTCTTTGGTTTTTGTTGGCATACCTAGTAAACATGATAAATTTTATTTGTCTACTGCCCCACCTGTTTAATGTTTAAATGTGAACTGATTGCGGTGCTTGGTAACTGATTACCCATCTAGGATGCTGTAATCTTCTATTGACAGAAAAATACAGCCTCCTTTGGGATGCCAATATTCATATGAACTGCTCTGCACAAACCCCAGTGAGGCTCAGGTGTATCTGAGAGACTCTGTGAGAGATTGATTCCATCTGGATTCCTGTTCGATAATGACCTTTGACCTCTGGATCCAAAGTGACAACAAAAAATGCCAACTTTTATTCATCTCATGTCTCAGGAAAGATTATTTATTTTTCTAAAAACAGCCAAGAAGTTTTTTTGTTTTGCTTTGTTTTCTATTGGATAGAAAGGGAAGTGCTAGAGAGAAAAAACAGGACGTTTCATGGGATGAGGAAGGGTGGTTTCTCATGATATGTGTCAGTGTAAGAAGTCATTTTTCTGGTCTAAAGCATCTTCCAGGGAAGGCCGATGCTTTCCCTAGCCCATCTATTTTGCCACTTTGGAGGTACCAGACCAAACCAAACCCACTGCCGTCAAGTCAATTCCAACTCATGGCGACCCTATAGGACAGAGTAGAACTTCCCCGTAGGGCTTCCAAGGAGCAGTTGGTGGATTCAAACTGCCGACCTTTCGGTTGGCAACCTGAGCTCTTAACCACTGCACCACCAGGGCTCCTTGGAAGTACATCACTTACTCTATCATTAAATGTATGTTGTGAAAAGTTGAATTCTACTTATGCAAAAAGGCATGAAATGAGCAGGGATAAAGGGTGGAATAATTCTCTAATCTGTATTTAAAATTGTCCCCCATGCAGTAATCAAATCATGGACTATAAGCAAGCATTTATAATGTCAAAATATTTGTGTTGTAGTACTAAGTACCAGCATAAGTAGATATCAGTGCTTATAGGCCTATCAAACCAAACCAAACCTGTTGCCGTCTAGTCGACTCCAACTCATAGCAACCCTATAGGACAGAGTAGAACTGCCCATAGGGTTTCAAAGGCTGTAAATCTTTATGGAAACAGATTGCCACATCTTTCTCCCATGGAGCAGCTGGTGGGTTTCAACCGCTGACCTTTGTTTTGGTTAGCAGCTGAGCACTTAACCACTGTACCACCAGGGCTCCTTTTTATAGGTCTAGAGTCTGCCACTATTTGATGAATATTGTAATTTGCTGGGTCATTTTATCAGTTCCCACAGGGTCAATCCTTGCAAGAAAAAAATGACAATGGCTAATCCAATGGGTTCCAATAGTTTTGCTTCTGTTTTCATTTCACCTATTAATTAACAGTCTAGGGACTTTCTTTTTAATATTTTAAGACATTTGTCATCTTAATATCCCCTGTTAAAATGGATTACCCTTAAGAGGAAGGATTCACTAAAAGACTAAATAACGTAAATGAAACCAAACTGTAACTATCCTTAAATATTTATTGCCGATTGTGCATATGAACCAATAACCCAACACTACTTGTTAATTCATGAAATTAGGTCAAGGGCAGACAACCATGAAGTTTCTTGGGCTTAGTGATTATGGGCTTGTTTATAAAGCCCATATTTCACTCCTCATATAGGCATTCCTGGTACAATAGAGGGCAAATGAATCAGTGTTTCAGTCGAAGTCTAATTCAGGTAATTTTCTGTGTGGTCACCAATCATACCATTACCCAGGTCATTCAGCCTGACTTGTTTAGAAATGGAATAAAATTTCCATATTGTGACATACCCATTTTTGGATATCCTTAGGTATCCAAAGTAACTGATTTTCCAATTCACATTTGAATAATTTCACAAGGGGTTCTCATATTTCCCCTGGGGGACTCTTTGGCACATTTGTTATTAGGTCTGAATGTTAATAGTTATATTTGTCTTTGGTGATACAAATATTCTGGACTTGTTCCCTATTCTCGTTACGTATTATGTTTCAAAACTATTTTGATTTATGTCTGTCTCTAGAAGTCCTCTATTTATTATATCAGACATAAAATAAGTTAAAAACGTATTCTAACTCTTCTTTATCAACATAAATGCAGTGATTCCATTATGCATTTACTATATACCATTTACCAAGTTTCCAATCAGACTATTCATATTATCATCTGCTATATTCTTCCATATTTAATAGGCATTATCTTCTGCATCTAGAGTCCTTCTGTATATAGAGTCCCTGAGTAGTGTAAATGGTTAAGCACTGGACTACTAACCGAGGACTGATGGTTCAATCTCACCCAGAGGCACCTTAGAAGTAAGGCCTGGAAATTTGCTTCTGAAAGGTCACAGCCTTGAAAACCCCTATGGAGAGCAGCTCTACTCTGCACACTTGAGGTCACCATGAGTTGGAATCGATTCAATGGTGACCAACATCTTCTTCTATATAGTCAGTCCACAGCAGAAAAGAAAGTTCTTTAAAAAAAAATTAATAAATAGTCATTTGACTTACTGTCCCCAGTAGTCTATGAAACCATTAACAATTCTGCATGAATATTTTTTCTAATTTGGACATTGATTGCTGCAGTCATTAAGCATCAACCATCTTAATATTTAAGGGCTCACTTTTTTCCCCTTAGTTATTTCAAGGATCATCCATTTCTGGTAAATGTGCTTTTTTATTTTTTAACTGCAAAAGAAATTATCAAGACCTTTGTAAACAAACAATTCTAAGGTGATATTTAAACTACGTTTTCTAGGAACTAGTAGTATCTTAGAGCAGTGCATACGAATTACATGGCATCTTGTTAAAATTCAGATTCTAATTCAGTAAATTGAAAGTGGGACCTGACATTTTGCATTTGTGACAAGCTCCCAGGTGGTATCGATGCTGCTGGCCCATGGACCACACTATGAGGTGCAACATATTAGAACACATACAGTAGACTTTCTCACTGTTTCTCAGGAGAAGCAACACCTCTGTCCCGTGTGAGTAGTTTGCTGAGTTTTCTAGATAGACTTAATATAAGGTGTGGACACTCAGATCTTAGACTTTCCTTTTACCTATGAACAACAAATAATAAAAATATTTTTAATGGAACATCTAAGGCTTGCGTTTTTAAACTAGAAATTGAGAAACAGTGCAAGTAACACAGTAGTTGCTAAATCTCTATTGACAGATTAAGAAGTATTATCTTTTATTTTCTTTTTCCCATAATAAACCAAAAACCAAACCAGTTGCTGTCTAGTCAGTTCCAACGCATGGCAACCTCATGTTTCAGAGCAGAACTGCATTCCAGAGTTTTCAATGGCCGTGATCTTTCGAAAGCAGATTACCAGGGCTTTTTTATGACGCTCCTCTGAGTGGGTTTGAACCGCTAATCTTTCGGTTAGTAGTTGAGCAATTAGCTGTTTGTGCTACCCAGGGACTCCTATAACAGTGCTTCTCAAATATCAGTGTGGACAAGAATCTCCTGAGAAGTTTGTTGAAGATGCAGAGCACAAAGCCCCAACCCCCAAAACTGATTCAGTAGGATGAGGCAGAACCTGGATATTTAACAAGCACCTCACATGAATATTGTGCAGGTGGTGAAATAGACCACTGTTTGAGAAATACTGCCATATGGTGATGAAACAATTTTGGACCATCTGAAGACATTTTAATTGGGGCTTAATACAGGCTACATCATATCATTGACTATTTCTTTCAAGATTTGGAACTAAAACAGTGTCTTTCCTAAATACTCAGTTGTGGTAAATCCTCTTGTTAGCATAGGCAAAACAAGCCATTAATGTTGCACTTTGCTGCTGCGGATTAGAAAATATAATGCTCTCTTCTAAGGCAGCAAGGATGCTTGGGGGTAGAATAAATGCAGTAAAACTTGCAAACGCCGGAACCTGTATAAGGCGGAAGCCTGTCAAAGAAACCTGTCAAATATTTTCCCCTAATAGAAACAATAGAAAGGTGGTAAAACTGCACCCTGTCATGGGCAAAAAACTTGCAAGACCTGGAAAACCAAGGAAGTCCCATCAAGTTCTGCGCTCACAGTTTTCACTGTACTTCATTTGGCCTCATGAGTAAATCTTGAAATTGTTAGTTATCCAACCTCAGGTTTTATTAAGATATTATAAAAGAAGCTCAAAAGAGCCAACAAGCAGAAGGCATAAGAGAAGGACTATTCTAGAAGCCTTATTTAAATTAGGAAATAGTATTCAAATTTTGTGCTGAAGAATAAACAGTATTTCCAGACTGATTATTTGCAACTTGTAATTTCTTTTAATTTGATTTTAGAGGGAAAAAATCCACTATTAAAAGGAAACCATACACAGAACATCTCAAACAGTGCTTGGCAAATATGGGAGATTCCTCAGTTTGCTAGATGAGCCAGGGCAGAGGACCAATAAAGTCAGTGACCATCTACTCTGCACGGTAATCTAACAAAAGAGCAAAAGGAAAAATATATTTGAGCTGCACTTGAACCCATGGGAAAACTATAGAAATAAAGGCAGGAAAATGCTGTAAAAATAATTTACATTAATAATTCCCTTTTCCATATGTCATTTAACCTAATATTTCAAATATGCACAACATAGAAAAGAACCCAGAAGGAGAAAAAAGAGGCTTCTGAAAAGCCAAAATACATGGTAAAGTCTATTTGATAAATTTGTACTTTGAGAGTGAGGACCTTATATCCTCAGTCAAAGCTTATTTATTCTTTCCTTTGGGATAATGCTAAAAAGCTTGCCCATCAGATTTGTTCAAACTCACAGGTTAGCGTTTTACATTAAAAATTTGGTAATATCTAATATACTGGACAGCCTAATGTACCTGACTTACTTACAATCACAATCAAAAATTTTAAAAATTTAAAAAAGAATAGAGACTTAATTTAAAAAGACAGATTAAAAAAAAAAAAAGAGTTACTGTAGAGTCGATTCTGACTCATGGCAGCCCCATGTGTGTCAGAGTAGAATTGTGGTCCATAGGGTTTCCAGTGGATGATTTTTCAGAAGTTAATCACCAGGCCTTTCTTCTGAGGCATCTCTGGGTAGACTTAACTTTCCAATCTTTTGGTTAGCAGCTGAGCACATTAAACATTTGTTTGCATATAGATATATACATGGACTACCAAAAGAATGAACAAATCTTTATTGGAAGAAGTATAACCAGAACACTCCTTAAAAGCAAGGATGGCAAGACTATGTCTCACATACTTAGGGCATGTTATTAGCAGGGATCAGTCCCTGGAGAAGGACATCATGCTTGGTAAAGTAGAGGGTCAGTGAAAAAGAGGAAAACCCTCAAGGAGATGGATTGACACAGTGGCTGCAACAATGGGCTCAAGCATAACAACAACTGTGAGGATGGCACAGGACCGGGCAGTGTTTCCTTCTGTTGTACATGGGGTTGCTATGAGTCAGAACCGACTCAGCGGTACTTAACAACAACAAACAACCACATAGTGAGATATATATATCAAACCTAAGATTTCATATCAATTGCTTCTTCTGAAAAATGGCATGATAATAGATATTTCTCTTTGGATATTTGTGAGAATTAAATGATTTTAAATTTAAATTTTAAATTACATGATTCTTTTTAACAGCTTAGAATGGTTGCTGATTTAGTTTCATTGTCATCATTGTTAAGCATTCAGCTACTAACCAAAAGGTTGGCAGTTCGAATCCACTAGCTGCTTCTTGGAAACCCTTTGAGGCTGTTCTACTCTGTCCTATTGGGTCACTATGAGTCGGAATCAACTCGACAGCAACGAGTTTTGATTTTAAAGAGTTAAGCTTTGGTCATCCTATGGCTCATGCTCAGGTTCCAGACCTTACTAAAGGTCTGACCTTGGGCGGGTAGCTTCACCTCTATAATTCTCAGCTTTCTTCCTTGTAAAATCTACTTCATAAGGCTGTGACAAGGGTATAAACGTTGTAATGTAAAGTTCTTAGCCCAGTACCTGACATCTAAGAAATAATCAATAAAAGTTAGTTATTATTGTTGTTGAGTTTGTGGCTATGAGGCAGGTATTGCAATTCCATTTTACAGATGAGAAAATCAAAGCTCAAAGATGTTACATAACTTGAATGGAAAAACCAATCTTCAGCTTTGTATGGAATGGCAAGAGGACTTGAATAGCTAAAGCAGTGTTGAAAGAGAAGATCAAAGTAGGACAACTCACACTTCCTGATTTTAAAAAATATATAGCTATAGTAATCAAAACAGCTTGATACTGGTATAACAGTAGATACATAGATCAATGGAATAGATTGAGAGTCCAGAAATAAACCACACATCTATGGTCAACTGATTTTGACAAGCGTGCTAAGTCCACATGATGGGGAATGAAGGGTCTCTTCAGTAAACAGTGCTGGGAAAATTGGATTTCCACATGCAGAAATATGAAAAAGAATCCATGCCTCACACTATACACAAAAAAAATTCAAAATGGATTAAGGACCTAAATATTGAAACTAAAACCATAACTTTTTAGAATGAAAGACAGAGGCAATACTGTCAGTCCTAGCTTTTAACAATGGATTATCTAATATAATAACACAATAATAAAAGCACCAATAGCAAAAGACCAAATAGATAAGTGGGACCTCGTAAAAATTAAAAACTTTTTGTTCATCAAAAGATTTTACCAAAAAATTGAAAAGACAAGCTACCAACTGGGAGAATATTTTCGGAAACCATATATCCAATAAGAATCTAATAACCAAATATATATAAAACTTGAAAAACTTAACAACAAAAGACAACTCAATCATACAATGGGCAAAGAACTTGAATGGACATTTCACCAAAGAGGACATTCAAATGGCAATCAAACACATGAAAAGATGTTCAAAGTCATTAGCTATCAGAGAGATGCAAATCAAAGACACAATGAGATACAATTTCACTCCCAGTAGGATGGCTAAGATTTAAAAAAAAAAAACCAGAAAATAACAAATGTTGCTGAAGATAAATTGGAATCCTTATCCACTGAAGGTTGGAATGCAAACTGATACAGCTGTTGTGGAAAAGAGTGTGGTGGCTCCTCAAAAAACTAAAAAATAGAACTACCATATGACCCAGTAATTTCATTACTAGGTGTATACCCAAAAAAAGTGAAAGCAGAGACTCAAACAGAGACTTGTACACCAATGTTCATTGCAGCACTATTCACAATAGCCAAAAGGTGGGAACAACCTAAATGCCTATCAAGAGATGAATGGATAAACAAAATGTCGTACATACATAAAGTGGAATACTAGTATGCCAGTAGGAGAAATTAAGTCTTGATACATGCTACAATTATGAATGGATCTTGAAGACATTATGCTGAGTGAAATAAGTCAATCACAAAAAGACAAATATTGGATAAGACAAGAAAAGATAAATGTATAGAGAGCAGACTTTATTAGCAGTTACCAGAGACGAGAGGGAGGGGGAAAGAGGGTGCTAACAGAGATGGAAAAATTGCATTGATTAAGGGTAGGGTTGCACGGCCGATGATTGCAATTGCTGTCAATAAGTTGTTCACCTTTAAAAAGTTGAATTGGCAAAAGTTTTGTGATAGGTATACTTACAACAATGACAAAAAAAGAGTAGCTGCTGAGGCTGCTTTATGTACTACCAAAAATCTCATGGGTTTGGTTCCTTAGTTTGGATGTTTAGGGTCATGGTTTCATGGGACATCCCAGTTAATTGGCCTAATAATGTGTTTAGTGCTTCTGTTCTACCTCCTAGTTTGTTACATAATGCCTGGGGTCTTAAAAGTTGCAAGCAGCCATCCAAGGTACAACAATTGGTCTGTATTCTCCTGGAGCAACAAAGGAAGAAGGAGAGTCAGGAATAGGAGGAGTATATGGAATGTTTGGGTGATTGCCTCGAGAGCAACTACCTCCTTTGCTATGAGACCAGAACTGGGTAGTACTCGGCTACCATTACAGAACACTTTGATCAAAGATTCTATAGAATTCTGATCAAAAGGAGAAAAATGCAAAACAGAATTTCAAATTCTCGTGGACTCCAGCCTTTCTGGAGCCATGGAGGCTAGATGAATTCCTGAAAACGTTACTCTGAGATAATCTTTAAACCTTAAACCAAAAATATCCCCTGAAGTCTTCTTAAAACCAAGTAATAATTTAGCTTTACTACTAAAGAATGTCTACCTTGACCATTGTACTCTTTCAAGATCTATCTATATGGGATCAAATTGACAACAGCAACTCGAACGGTTAGATATGAAACTTACAGAACAGTGAGTTTATGTTAATGGGAGAAAAACAACTCAGAAAAGGAGGGTGAGAATGGTTGCGCAACTCGAAGAATGTAATCAATGTCACTGAATTGTACATGTAGACACTGCTGAATTGGTGTACGTTTTGCTGTTTATATTCTCAACAACAATGAAATAAATAAGATAAAAAAAAATAAAGATGTTAGATAACTTGCCCAAATTTACATGGATATTAAGGGAAAGAATCAGAAAAATGTATGTTTATCAGAGGTCAAGATCCCCACTTTTTCCATTGTGCTAGGCTACCTCTCATCAGTCTCAATTGCATTTTGAAGATGAGAGTACAATTACCACAGTTCTAAAAAGGTATAAGGTACTCACTGAATAACTATGAATTGATTTTAATTAGTAAATTAATTAGTACAACTGGAAGAAAACTCACTAACAACCTGCAATATGCAGATGAAACAACCTCCCTTGCCAAAAGTGAAGACAATTTGAAGCACTTACTGATGAAGATCAAAGCCTACAGTATGGATTACAACTCAACATAAAGAAAACAAAAATTCTTACAATTGGACCAATAAACAACATCATTAATAAATGGTGATGAAATCGAAGTTGTCAAGGATTTCATTCTTCTTGGATCAATAATCAATGCCCATGGAAGCAATAGACAAGAAATCAAATGACATATTGCATTGGACAAAACTTTCAAAGGACCTTTTTAAAGTGATAAAAAGCAAAAATGTCACTTTGATGACTAAGGTGCACCTGACCCAAGCCATGGTATTTTCAATTGCCTCATACGCATGTGAAAGCTGGACAATGAAAAAGGAACACTGAAGAAGAACTGATGCATTTGAACTGTGGTGTTGGTAAAAAATATTGACTATACCATGAATATGCCAGAAAAACAAACAAATCTGTCTTGGAAGAAGTACAGTCAGAATGCTCCTTAGAAACAAGGATGGAAAGACTTTGTATCACTTACTTTGAACTTGTTATCAGGAGGGACAACCTTGGAGAAGGATATCATTCATTCTTGGTAAAGTATAGGGTCATCAAAAAAGAGGAAGATCCTCAACAAGATGAACTGACACAGTGGCTGCAACATTGGGCTCAAACATACCTACTATAGTTATGATGGCCCAGGACCGGGAAACATTTCGTTCTGTTATACATACGGTCGCTATGAGGCATAGGTGACTCAAAGGCATCTAACAACAAAAGTAGAAATAGACTTCAAAGTTCATTAAGTAAAAAAGATACAAATTCAGAGATCCCAAGAAATCCTTTCCTACACAGATAAAATCAAAATTCACCCATCACCAGTACATTGTTGCCCAGCATTCCACAGTTAATAAATCCTTGTTTCTGTAAAAATATAAGTGTCCTATATGAATCATTTGCACTTTAATGTGTAATGAATATCAGATTTGATTTGGTTTTGTTTGTTGTTGTTATTGTTGTCTTCTCAAAGTAGATTTTGAGTAGGACACTTAGGACCTAATAGAGAGTAGAGAAAGGAGTAATGGATTAAGCCTAAACTATTTAATATACTCTGTAAGACTTTACATGGAGTTCCTGGGTGGTGCAAACAGTTAACGTGCTCAGCTGCTAACAGAAAAGGTGGTGGTTAGAGTCAAGCAAGAGGCATCTCAGAAGAAAGGCCTGGTGATCTACTTCTGAAAAATCTGCCATTGAAAACCCTATGGAGCACAGTTCTACTCTGACACACATGGGGTCACCATGAGTTGGAATTAACTCAATGACAACTGATTACTGGTTAAGACTTTATATAACCAGTTCTTGCTTATTTCCCAAGCTTTGTCTCTTACAACTCCTTTTCTCTCTCTCTCACCTGGTAGAATATATTATTATTCCCAATCAGTCACTGCCCTCCCTTTAAGAATATAACATCCCTGCTGTCTTAGTTATCTATTGCTGTTATAACAGAAATACCACAAGTGGATGGCTTTAACAAAGAGAAATTTATTCTCTCACAGTCTAGGAGGCTAGAAGTCCAAATTCAGAGCACCAGCTCCAGGGGAAGTCTTTTTGTCTCTGTTGGCTCTGGGGGAAAGTCCTTGTCATCACTCTTCTCCTGGTCTAGGAGCTTCTCAGGCACAGGGACCCTGGGTCCAAAGAACATGCTCCACTCCTGGTGCTGCTTTCTTGGTGGTATGAGGTCCCCAAGTCTCTCTGCTCACTTCTCTCTTTTATATCTCAAAAGAGATTGACCCAAGACACAGCTTAATCTTGTAGATTGAGTCCTGCCTCATTAACATAACTCTCTCTAATCCTGCCTCATTAACATCATAGAGGTAAGATTTACAGCACATAGGAAAATCACCTCAGATGACAAAATGGTAGACAGTCACACAATACTGGGAATCATGGCCTAGCCAAGTTGACACACATTTTGGGGGGACACAATTCAATCCATTATACCTGCCCATTGCCATGTGATTTGTAGTGTCTCTCTAGGGGAGAAGAATACCTCTCTGGCCCACTCATGACAAACTTAGCCAAATGACTTGCTTTGGCAAATGGGGTATAAGCCAATGAGAATGAGCCTTCACATAGTTAAGCCATTTCTCTATTTTCCCGCTGTCGTGAGAACGGCATGCCCCTATTAGGAATTGCTCCTCTAGCAATGGTCCTAAAATTAAGACTCATGGAGCTGAGGCAAGGCTCAATAGTAGGTGACCTGCAACAGGAATGAGAAATAATAACTGACTGAGATTGTGGGGTTGTTACTGCAGTATAACAGTGAAAGCTGACTAATTCAACCCTCCACCCCCCACTAAGCTACTTTTAATTCCCTAATTGTGTCACACTTTCACTTCTTGTCATTTCCACTGTCATTTCCGGTGGCTTAGATCAGACTTATCCTCCATTTGTTGACTGTGTAACTCGTACTCATCCCTTATGCCTCAGCTTGTAAACCTTTCCTGATCCCCCTAGACTGTGTTAAGTGTCCTCCTATATGCTCCCATAGCAACCGGATCTTTCCTATCATAACACATACCATGCTAAATTGCAAATGCCTGTTTATTGTTCTGTATCCCTCCTGAGACTGTTAGCTTCAAGGGACAGCATCTGTTGTAGCTCTGCTGTTCCCTCACTGCCAAGTCTAGTGCCTGGCTCATAATAAACTTGCAGTGCAATTTACAGAATGAGTGAGTGAATGAACAAGTGAAAGAATGAAAGGCAATACAGCGAAGAGGGTAAGTATATAGTCTTTCAATGCTCTTTGAATCCCAGCTCTTTCACTTCCTACCAGGACTGGATACATAATTTGTGGGGCTTAGAGTAAAATAAAAATGTGGGACCCTTTTTCAAAAATTGTTAAGAATTTCAATACAGCGACAGAAGAACATTAAATTAAGTGTGGGGATCTTCTAGACACAGGGTCCTGTGCACTGCACAGGTTGCATGTCTATAATGCAGACCCTGCTAGCTACTTACAAAACTGCGGGTAAGTGAGCCAACTTCTCTGTGCCTCTGCTTTCTTATGTGGTGATTTTGTCCCCAGAGGGGACATTTGGTCATGTCTGAAGACTTTTTTATTGTCACAACTGGGAGAGGGGTCGTTGCTATCAGTATCTAGTAGATAGAGGCCAGGGATGTTGCTAAACATCCTACGGTGCACAGGAAAGCCCCCCCAAACAAAGAATTATACACCCTAAAATGTCAATAGCGCCAAGGTGAAGAAATCCTGATCTAGAGATTGATTTCTGGGCCTACAAGGACAGACCATTGAATTTTTCAGCCTCTCAGTTTCTCCATCTATAAAAGATGGCCAATAACACCTGAGCCTCCTCACTTTGCAAGGATGTTGTAAAGATGAATTTAGGGGGAAAGAGCCCAGCTCTCAGAGGGGAAAGAGGTACTATTACAGCCCGAGGTGTTATTATCAAGCTGTGCTTCCACTTTCACTCTCAGGAAGCCAAATGTTCTACTTGGAAATGATAATTTCCCTCCACTAAATGAGGATTTTACTTCCCAGAGGGAGTAATTTTATTCACCTTTTGCCATCATTGGATTGGGCCCATTACAGCTGTTCTTCTTCCCTTATTTGAAATTTTATAACACACGTAACAACAGAAACTTTCCTGGAGGAGCTTGCAGCCCAGCAGTAACAAGTGACACACACGCCCCCACGTGCAAACAATCTGCTAACCCAACAGGCCGTGGGTATTTATAAACACCATTCTCATTTGAATGTGTGTCAGTGAGACTGTTCAGTACAGAAGAAAAAATAATGTTCTTATGAGTTGTCACTCAAACCAGCCACTCTCCCAAATCCCAATGCAAGTTAACAGACAAATGGTAAGGTACAATTCTGATTTTCTATTTACAAAAGAAATGCTTTAGAAACTAATTGGAATGGCAATGGATTGGGGGCGGGGGGAGGTGAAAGAACAAGCAAAAGTTCAAACAGGGAAAATAAAGAGGAAAATCCTAGGGAACCAAAAATGCACTGGACCAATATCCTCAAATGCCTTAAATGTGTAATTAATCAATAGTTTATGGGTGAAGATTGCACTGCTTGTATGAAATCGGAATGGAACCACATTATAGCAATTAGAAGGAGTTAATGTCAGTGCATGAGCCCCCAGATGTTCAGATCAATTGTTTTCTAAAGAAATCTGTGTTCACAAAATAGTCCCAGGATAGAAATTACTAGCTGGGGAAAGATTTACCTAATATGGGTATTGTGTCATCCTCCTACTTCCCGCCCTCAACCCCCCCCCCCCCCACCTTTGTTTGACAGCAGATTAGCAGAGCTGCCATGGGCATGGTCTGCAGGACTTTGAAAGTGAAAGCTGAGAGAGAGACAAGCTACTTGCTGAAAAGAGAACTATGGAGCATGAATCAACTTGTCAGTTTCTGTCACTACCTACATGGGGGAACTCATACTTTATATAGGTTCCTCTGAGGCCAGCAAGGTGGAGTGGGCAGAAAACAGTAGTGATGCTAGCAGGTGCTATGGAAAGTACTGGGTGCCCTGGAGTCAGGACAAAGAGCCTCAGTCTCTCAGTTTCCAGTGCTGACAATATCTCTATTTGGATGGTACCAAGAAGCCACTGTGGTGAAGTAGAAGGGAGACTGGGCTGCAAGGACCAACACCTAGGATCCAGTTGTCACCACTTCCTAGCTATTTGATCTAGACACTGAATATCTCTGAGTCTCAATTTCCTCCTCTGTATAATGAAGCTGGAGGCTCTGGGTGGTACAAATTGTTAACACATTCAGCTCCTAACAAAAGATTAGAGGTTTGAGTCCACCCAAAGGCATCTCAGAAGAAAGGTATGGCAATCTACTTCCAAAAAATCAGCCATCGAAAACCCTATGGAGCACAATCCTACGCTGACATATATGGGGTTGCCATGAGTCAACCTGTGATAATCCTTATATGACAGGACTTTTCCAAAGATTAAAAAAGGTAGTAATAGAAAACCTCATAACACATTAGCATATATTTGCCAATCCATAGGTGCTTATTTATTCATGTATAGGAAAACCATTTTTCCTATTTAGGATTGCCAGCCTTCCTGTGAAGCCTCATTCCAAATTTACCCCTACCCCAAAACTATCCTTCACTATCTATGCACCACTCACAACTCTCTTCTATGTCACATTCTTTCACTATTTAGATACTCAACTGGGGCAACTGTACTTCACTACAGTTGGTGACATGTCGTTTGTGAATTCAATTCAGTTCTGCAACTCACATGCATTCCACCTATGCCACAAGTAATGCTGGCCTTGCTTTAACTGCGATGGGTCTTTAGCCTTCGTACATTGTGAACGGGGGCACCTAAGTAAATGCTGTCAACTGCATAAACTTTTGCATGAATGGATTACTTTTCTTAGTTCAGGAAAAAAACAAGATTGAAATGAGTCTATCCTATTACTGGCCTCTAGCATGTGAACTGGCTGGATCTAGAGCCTGGGTTATGTTGGAGTAAGGTTACAGTTAGGAAAGAGTGAAGAGAAACGAGGGATTCCGCAGATTGATTCTAAAACCTATTCACCCTCCCCACCCCCAATCTATTTATGTCGTTTTTGTTAGCTGCTGTGGAGTCAGTTCTGACTCATGGCAACCCCATGTACAACAGAACAAAGCATTGCCCAGTTCTGCCCCATCCTCACAATCACTGGTATGTTCAAGTCCATTGTTGCCAGCACCATGTATTTTGAGTGCCTTCAACCTAGGGGCCTCATCTTCCTGCACTACATTGGACAATATTCTGTTATGATCCATAAGGTTTTCATTGACTAATTTTTGGAGGTAAATCCAGGCCTTTCTTCTAGTCTCTCTTAACCTGGAAGATCCACTGACACCTGTCCACCATGTGTGACCCTGCTGGTATTTGAAATACCAGTGGCATAGCGTCCAGCATTGTAGCAACACGCGAGCCACCACAGTATGATGAACTATCGGACAGGTAATCTATGTAAAAGCATGTTTATGTCTTTATCTGCACATCCTTTTCTCCTCCTCTTGTTGTGAATTAATGTTATAAAACACAAGAGTGCCTTTTAAGTGTATTATCCTGAACACTAATTCACATACACTAGATAATTAATGGTATTTTACTTTGCATAAACTTTCTCATGCACTTGATATGTGAATTTATATAAATATCCAATCCAAAAGAATTGGAACATCTAAAATTCTGCCAAACAAGTAAGACTTACTGCTTCTACCAGTGGCTCCACTGGAGAAAGATGTGGCAGTTTGCTTCCATAAAGATTTACAGCCTAGGAAACCCTATGGGGTCGCTATGAGTTGGAATCAACTCAATGGCAATGGGTTTGGTTTGGTTTGGATTAAACTACTGTGTGGCATTTAAAATTAAACTGTTGACACATAATATTGAGTGCCTACTCTGTCTATATGGCCATTAGCACCAACTGGAGCCTAGCTGAAGAGCTTATTGCCATTTTTACCATCTTTCCTTTCTTTTCATGTTCTTAATAATTAGACTCACTTTTTTATATGCTTCGGGAAAAACACACTGCATTCAATAATGACCATGCCAAGCTCTTTCACATGTTGACAACTGACTGTTATTGTTGCTTTTGCTACCTAATTCTGTTCTGTTATTGGAACAGAATGTAAAACAATATAAAATAAAATAAAAATGAAAGAAAGAACACATTCTTCTTCTTACATATGGACTACGATCAGCTGTTTTGTTGGAGTCTTACTTTTTCTGGAGCTTTCCTGCATCGTTCTTCCCCTGTGTTCAGATATAGAACTGGATAGAACTGCATCAGAAAGCAGCTGCATAATTAGCAGTAATTAACCCTGAGTGGAATTCAACAAAAGCAGCACCATACTAAATTTTGCCCCCTATTCCTAATGATTCAGTCAGAATTCTAACTCTATAATGCCACAAGAGGCTAAAACAGGAATGATCATCAGAACTGACATAAGATAACATCAATAGTGCAAACTTAGATTTGATTCGAGGATTAGGCTGGTTGTTATTTCGAAAATGCCTCATCCATTGCTAATAAAAGCGATGCTTCAGTGATTTTCCTAGATCAGCTGTCTAATGACAGGATTAAAAGTCAAATTGCAGGGTTAAAAAGTAAAGAGTTTTTTGTTTTTTGTTTTAATCTGTCCACCACGTCATGTTGATCATAAATGACCAAGTCGTCTGTGACTAATGCTGGACAATAGACAGTTGGTGCCAGACAGGTCTTGACGTTATCAGGCAGCACTTAGAGTTCACCTGGCTCTTCCAAGAGATAACAGCAATCATATGTTGTCTCGCCACCTCCTCCCAGCTTCTACCTCTCACACTCACCACCAAAGGAGTGAGGGTGCTAGAAAAACTGCCGGGCCAATCAGCAGAGTCCAGGCCAGATGGCCAGATGGTGGGTTTTGCTGTAGGGAAAGCTAATGGCCTCATGTGATAGTGAGCTCATCCTCCAGCCTTTCAGAAGAGAAGACATTGCTATTGAATTAGCTTTGCAAGAAATCCTCTTTCAGCGTAATCAACATTTTAGGAAGGAGCAATTAGATTGTTCAGTCTGTAAATGTGGCTAGCCACCTTCCCTGGTCAGACATTGCTGTTTCTGATCACCATGGAGAATGGAATTTATTTGCACAGCCAGCTCAGGTTCAAGTGTATATTTAACAGCAATGATGACCAGTTCATTTCAAACTTTTAGCATGTTTGCTTTGAGAAAGAAATCGGTCAGAACCCTAAAATTAAAAACAAAATCACCTGTAAAGTGCAGGCTTAGATGAACAGCTGCAAGACAAATACAGTTGTTGCGTGGGTAGCCTTAATATTCTTGATTGTTGAAATCTGTTGAAATTTGTTAAATTTCTTGAGTTTGCTCCTCTTCTAAACAAAGAGCACAGTATTAATATTAGTTCTTATGGACCAACTGCCTTTGTTGTATTCCATGTCCATGAATTTCACCCCTATACCCAGCCAGGGAAATTCTCATTGCTTGTCATAAGTAGTTTGTATGAAACAGTTCAAATTTGTGCTTAACTCTGGGAGAAAAAAAAAAAGGCTTCTAATTGCTATAAAGAGCAGCTTTATGTGTTCTAAAGGACAGAGCCTTTTACTCTACTAAACAGAAAGGAATGGATCCATTTAAGGTCTCTGCAAGATAGCTTTTAAGTTTTCGTAAGTGAATTCTGATGTTCAAGTACATAATACCTCAATAAATGCATCTTGAATAAGTAACAATTTATCAGCTCTGTTCAAAATCATGGAAAAAAATAGAGGATGCATGTTGTTGTTAGGTGCGGTCAAGTCACTTCCGACTCATAGCAACCCTATGCACAACAGAACAAAACACTGCCAGGTGCTGTGCCATCCTCACAATCATTGTTATGCTTGAGCACATAGTTGCAGCCACTGTGTCAATCCATCTCCTTGAGGGTCTTCCTCTTTTTCGATGACCCTCTACTTTATCAAGCATGATGTCCTTCTCCAGGGACTGATCCCCCCGATAACATGTCCAAAGTATGTGAGACATAGACTCGCCATCCTGGCTTCTAAGGACCCTTCTGGCTATACTTCTTCCAAGACAGATTTATTCATTCTTTTGACAGTCCATGGTATAGTCAACATTCTTTGCCAACACCTCAATTCAAAGGCGTCAATTCTTCTTCGGTCTGCTTTATTCATCATAGAGCTTTTGCATAATTATGAAGCAGTTTAAAACATCATGGCTTGGGTCAGGCACACCTTAGCCTTCAAGGTGACATCTTTCCTTTTCAACACTTTAAAGAGGTCTTTTGTAGCAGATTTGCCCAATGCAATCTGTCGTTTGCTTTCTTGACTGCTGCTTCCATAGGTGTTGATTGTGGATCCAAGTAAAATGAAATCCTTGACAACTTCAATCTTTTCTCTATTTATCATGATGTTGCTTATTGGTACAGCTGTGAGGATTTTTGTTTTCTTTTCTTCATGTTGAGGTGCAATCCATACTGAAGGTTGTGGTCTTCAATCTTCATCAGTAAGTGCTTCAAGTCCTCTTCACTTTCAGCAAGAAAGATTGTGTCATCTGCGTGTCACAGGTTGTTAATGAGTCTTCCTCCAGTCCTGATGCCCCGTTCTTCTTCATATTGTCCAGCTTCTCAGATTTATTTGCTCAGCATACAGATTGAATAGGTATGCTGAAAAGATACAATCCTGATGCACACCTTTCCTGACTTTAAACCAGGCAGTATCCCCTTGTTCTGTTCAAACAACTGCCTCTTGTACAGGTTTCTCATGAGCACAATTAAGTGTTCTGGAATTCCCATTCTTCACAATGTTATCCATAATTTGTTATGATCCACACAGTTGAATGCCTGTGCATAGTCAATAAAACACAGGTAAACATCTTTCTGGTATTCTCTGCTTTCAGCCAGGATTCATCTGATTTCAACAATAATATCTCTGGTTCCATGTCCTCTTCTGAATCCAGCTTGAATTTCTGGCAGTTCCTTGATACACTGCTGTACCTGCTTTTGAATGAGCTTAGGCAAAATTTTACTTGCATGTCATATTAATGATACTGTTCAATAATTTCTGCATTCGGATGGATCACCTTTCTTGGGAATAGGCATAAATATGGATCTCTTCCAGTTGGTGGACCACATAACTGTCTTCAAAATTTCTTGGCATAGGTAAGTGAGCACTTCCAGCACTACATCCATTTGTTGAAACAATTCAATTGGTATTCTGTCAATTTCTGGAGCCTTGTTTTTTGTCAATGCCATCAGCGCAGCTTGGACCTCTTCCTTTAGTATCATCAGTTCCTGATCATATGCTACCTTCTGAAATGGTTGAAGGTTGACCAGTTCTTTTTGGTATAGTGACTCTGTGTATTCCTTCCATCTGCTTTTCATGCTTCCTGCATCGTTTAATATTTTCCCCATAGAATCCTTCAATATAGCAACTCAAGGGCTGAATTTTTTCCTCAGTTCTTTCAGCTTGAAAAATGCCTAACGTGTTCTTCCCTTTTGGTTTTCTATCTCCAGTTCTTTGCACATGTCATTATAATACTTTATTTTGTCTTCTAGAGCCACCCTTTGAAATCTTCTGGTCAGCTCTTTTACTTCATCATTTCTTCTGTTTGCTTTAGGTATTTGACGTTCAAGAGCAAGTTTTAGAGTCTCTTCTGACATCCATTTTGTTCTTTTCTTTCTTTCCTCTTTTTAATGACCTCTTACTTTCTTCATTTATGATGTCCTTGAAGTCATTCCACAACTCCTCTGGTGTTTGGTCATTAGCGTTCAATGCATCAAATCTATTCTTGGGATGGTCTCTAAATTCAGGTAGGATATAGTCAAGGTCGTACTTTGGCTCTCATGGACTTGTTCTAATTTTCTTCAGTTTCAACTTGAACTTGCATATGAGCAATTTATGGCCTGTTCCAAAGTTGGCCCCTGGCCTTGTTCTGACTGATGTTATTGAGCTTTCCCATTGTCTCCTTCCACAAATGTAGTCAATTTTATTCCCGTGTATTCCATCTGGCAAGGTCCACGTGTATGATCACTGTTTATGCTGGTGAAAAAAGGTATTCACGATGAAGAAGTCGTTGACCTTGCAAAATTCTATCATGCAATCTCTGGAATTTTTTCCATCACCAGGGCCATATTTTCCAACTACCGTTCCTTCTTATTTGTTTCCAAGTTTTGCATTCCAATCACCAGTAATTATTAATGTATCTTGATTGTATGTTCCATCCATTTCAGACTGTAGAAGCTGGTGAAAGTCTTCAATTGCTTCATCTTTGGCCTTAGTGGTTGGTGCATAAATTTGAATAATAGTCACATTAACTGGTCTTCCTTGTAGGTGTATGGATATTACACTATCACTGACAGTGTAGTACTTTGGGATAGACCTTGAAATGTTCTTTTTGACAATGAATGTAACACCATTTCTCTTCAATTTGTCATTCCTGGTATAGTAGACCATATGATTGTCTGATTCAAAATGGCCAATACCAGTCCATTTCAGCTCACTATTCTTGGCTAACTCTTTTTAAAAGTAGACCGCCTGGTCATTCTTCCTAGTCTGTCTTAGTCTGGAAGCTCAGCTGAAACTTGTCCGCATGGGAGACCCTGCTGGTATTTGAACACCGGTGGCATAGCTTCTAGCATCATAGCAACATACAAGCCCCCAAAGTGTGACGAATTGACATTCGTGTGGGGGAGAGGTTGTGTATTTTGCTTAAATATATATATTATATAAATATAACACAACTGAAGCATAGAGTATTAAATCCAGATACTTGGAGCTATTTTAAGGGTACTAAAGAATGATACAGTAGGCCTCTCTACATCTTGATTTACCCCCTTATAAAGCTGGGTAATCAACTTTTGCTACTAGAAGTTTTAAATCTAAATCTAAAGCACATTCTTACGTCCTCTCTCCAGTGTTTCATCTCCACAAAACACAGCCTAGGAAGCAGGAAAGGCAACATCTTCGGACCACGTCCTTCCTCCAGCTCTGTCTCACTTTTGTTCTCCTCCCCAACATACAGATCCTACCACCTTGCATAAATAAATGAGGTAAATAAATACTAATCCTTGACCACAGGCTGAAAAGCTTAGAGAAGTTATTGGAATGGGGATACATAAAATTACAAATTCCAGAAAGCATGAGTTGTATTAAATAACAGTTAAAAGCCTTTTAACAAGATGGTAAGGACTTCAATATAGTAAAATTTGCCATACACAATTCCACCGCTGTCTCTGCAGTATGCAACTATAGACACCTAAATAAGAAACATATGCACACAGTAAACTCACAGATAATTCAAAATTACAACTGAATCATAGATAACATTTTAAATAAATAACAAGGTTTTTGTGTATTAAATTAAATGAAAATCAAATGAAGTAAAAATTCTTTTTCTGACATACACATTTTATTCAACTCAAAAAAAGACAAAAATCTCAGAAACTTGTTACTTGTTTAAAATCTAAATTAATACAAATTAAAAGTTATGGTTAATTTAAATTAAGGTTTTGTTAGAACCAAATTGTTCACTGTAGGCTCTTACTTCAGAGAAAAGCAAATATACCATAATATTTGTCTCTCTAATTTCATTGAATAGATGTATTTCTGATATTTTATCTATATTTATTATTTGGCCACCTTTACTTGTTATCTTTTTTTATGAAGCTGAAGGTACATTGAAGAGAGAATTATGGCCTCAGAACATCATTGTTGCCTTTCCCATCATTGATATCATTAGTCATCATCATCATTACCGTCATGAAAAGCCAATATTTACTGAACATTTCCTAACTGCCAGGCACTATGCTTAGTACTCTACACATTATCTCACACTAGTCTATAAATTAAAGATTATTATTATTATTCTAATTGACCCAGTCACAGAGCTTCTAAATACTGAATTGGAATGTAATTCAAGTCTGTACTACTCCAAAGTCCATGATTTTGGTGATAAATAAAACATACACCATACTTTAGAATGCAAGGAACCATTATTTTAAAATCACTTATTTGGAGGGAAAATGTATTCTTTTTATAAAATAGTACTAGAATAATAAAACTATAACGGGAATATAATTGGTTAATTTTCCTATTTGTGTGTATATTAAAATTGGATAGCTGCAGATAACTTCTGAATAAATTATTCTAAATAAATAAAGTCTATTCCACCATAAGAGTTTCTAATATTAGGAGTCTTTGCTAGTGGTCCCTTTACTTTAAATATTTAAAATTATTGATTTGCAGCTAGCTCCTGACGGTTGGCGATGAACTTGCTGGACTACCACTTCCTCTCCTAGAAGATCTGAAAACCTAAAGACCCAGAGTGATCCCTGGGGATATAGAGGGTTGTTGTGACATTGTGTGGAGAGGAAAATGAAGTCCATGCAGATGGGAGCTAGGTGCTGCATGAGAGGGGTAGGTGCAATGATAAACCCAAACCCATTGCCTTGAGTCAATTCGGACTCATAGCAACCCTAAAGGACAGAGTAGAACTACCCCATGGGGTTTCCAAGGAGCGGCCGGTGGATTTGAACTGCCGACCTTTTGGTTAGCAGCCAAGCTCTTAACTACTGCACCACGCAGTCTTCCAGGTGTAATGATAGAAGAACAAAAAACAAGCCATCAAAACTGGGACAGAAGTAAAAATAAATGTAACACAATTATCAACAAAGTAATATAATTATAAACATATCTTAAAAGATTTAAGGGAGAATAAGCTTAATCTGAAGGTGCACTGGTGGTACAGGCGTTATGCATTCCGATGCTAATGGAAAGGGCCGGTGGTTGTAACCCCTAAGCTGCTCCACAGGAAAAAGATGTGGCAATCTGCTTCCATAAAGATTACAGCCTTGGGAAACCTAAGGAGCAGATCTACTCTGTCCTTTATAGTCGCTATGAGTTGACACTGATTGGACGGCAATGGTGTTTTTTTGTTTTTTTTTTTTTTGTTCGTTTTGTTTTTTAGGGTTAATCTGAAGTGGTAGAAAGCAATTATAAAAACAGAACAAAGTAGAATTACCAGTGGAAAAATAGTTACCTATGAAGAAAGGAGGGAACCGGCTGAAAGTGTCATGGACAGACAGTAGACATCTCTGAATGTACTATGTTGTGTAGATTTGATTCATAAATTATGCAAATAATTATAAAACAAAACTACATAATAAAAAAGCAGTCCAAAAAATCTAAAGCAAAATTAAACAAATGAATCTAAATGTATTTTCAGTTAGTGGCATAATCAGACTAGCGGAATCCTTTCTAAAGAATCTGAAACAAAGGGTAATATATGATATGGGCGAAAAAAGCTAAAAGAAAGTAAATAAAAAGCAAAGAGTTTTCAGTAATTACACTGTAGATGGTAGAATTGGTACTCTTATTCTATGACTATTGCAGTAAAGCAAATAAGAAATTACATTAATATAGAGGTACTAGAATTTAGGGCATGGGAAAAGAAAAAAATAGATGGAAATGGATGAGCTTCAGAAAAACCCTGTAATTCGGAATTTGAATTGGAAATATTAATGTGGATTCATAATGTATTTTATGAATTATGTCTTTACTAGTTCTGCCTATGGACAAAGCCTAGAAATAAAGACCAATTCAATAACAACAAGCTCCGTTAGTGCCCATTTTGGGGTTTTCAAATACCCTTTTTCACTAAGGGGAAGCATGGCTTCTTAAAGAAATGTCTGGTTTGAGGTCTGGAGTAAGAGATATACAAAGTGAACCTAAAACATCTTGTCATACCAATCATCAAACCAGAAAGGTACTGAAGACTTGTGAGGATCAATCAAAAGTATTTAGGAGCCAATTGAAGAGGCTTCCACTGGCCAAAGATGGGACAATTTGAACATCAATGAGAATAATAGTTGCAATGGATTTAAAGACATCAAATATGTTTAAATCCATTAGTATATAATGATACTTAAAAAAATAAAATAAAAACAATCTTATTGGTCACTTATGAAGGAAGCCAGGTATTGAAATCATTATTTAGAAAAATGGTAAATTAATAAAAGGAATAAAACAATTGTTCTTCCTTTCCTGTATAAACTAACTTCAGGGTAACCAAAGATTCGATAAGCAAAAGTTTCTCCTTATACAAGTATTTTAGCTAATAAGAACAAATGATAGAATTAAAGTACCATTATTTTGCAACAATTAATGAAATAATCCACACTCATCTGTCAGTTTGTCGTACCATGGTGGCTTGCCTATTGCTGGAAGCTATGCAACCAGTATTTCAAATGCCAGCAGGATCAGCCATCGTAGATCAGTTTCAGTGGAGCTTCCAGACTAAAATAGACAGGGAAAAAGGACCTGGCAACCTACTTCTAAAAAAATTGTCCATTGAAAACCTAATGAATAGCAGTTGAAAATTGTCTGGTATAGTACCACAAGATGAGCCCCTCAGGTTGGAAGGCACTCAAAATATGCCTCGGGAAAAGCTGCCTCCTCAAAGTAGAGCCAACCTTAATGACATGGATGGAGTCAAGCTTTCAGGACCTTCATTTGCTGATGTGACCCAACTCAGAATGAGAAGAAACAGTTGCAAACATCCATTAATAATCAGAACATGGAATGTACAAAGTATGAAAACAGGAAAATTGGAAGTCATCAGAAATGAAAGAGAAAGCATAAAGATCGATATGCTAGGAGAAAAAGAAATAAAGAGCATCCAAGTTGGTAATGAAGAAGTAAAACTGTTTCTATGTGCAGATGACATAGTACTGTATATGGAAAACCCAAAAGACTCCACAAGATTCAGCGGAGTAGCAGGATACAAGATAAACACACAAAAATCAGTTGAATTCCTATATACCAACAAAGAGAACGAAGAAAAGGAAATCAGGAAAGCAATTCCATTTATAATAGCCCCTAAAAAAATAAAATACTTAGGAATAAATCTAACCAGGGATGTAAAAGAACTATACAAAGAAAACTACAAAACACTACTGCAAGAAACCAAGAAAGATCTACATAAATGGAAAAATATACCATGCTAATGGATAGGTAGACTCAATATTAGGAAAATGAGAATTCTACCCGAAGTAACCTACAAATACAATGCAATCCCTATCCAAATACCAACAACATTCTCTAAAAAGATGGAAAAAATAATCATTAACTTTATATGGAAAGGGAAGAGGCCCCGGATAAATAAAGCATTATTGAAGAGGAAGAATAAAGTAGGAGGACTTGCACTACCTGACCTCAGAACCTACTATACAGCTATGGTAGTCAAAACAGCCTGGTACTGGTACAATGACAAATACATTGGCCAATGGAACAGAATTGAGAAACCAGAAGGAAATCCATCCACCTATGGTCTCCAGACCTTTGACAAGGGCCCAAAGTCCATCAAATGGGGAACAGATAGTCTTTCTAACAAATGGTACTAACAAAATTGGATGTCCATCTGCAAAAAAATAAAAGAGGACCCACACCTCACACCATACACAAAAACTAATTCAAAATGGATCAAAGACCTAAGTCTAAAACCAAAAACTATAAAGGTCATAGAAGAAAAAATAGGATCAATGCTAGAGACCCTAATACATGGCATTAACAGGATACAAACCATAACTAACAACATACAAACTCAAGACAATAAGCTAGATAACTGGGATCTTCTAAAAATTAAACATTCATGCTCATCAAAAGTCTTCACCAAAAGAGTGAAAAGAGAACCTACAGACTGGGAAAAAAAAAATTGCTATTACAAATCCAACAAAGGTCTAATCTCTAAAATCTACAGGAAAATCCAACACCTCTACAACAAAAAGACAAATAATCCAATTAAAAACTGGGCAAAAGAAATGAACAGACACATCACCAAAGAAGACATTCAAGTGGTGAACAGACACATGAGGAAATGCTTGTGGTTACTAGCTATTAGGGAAATGCAAATCCAAACCACAATGAGATACCATCTCACCCCGGCATTACCAGCAGAAATAAAAAAAAGCAGAAAACACTAAATGTTGGAGAGGCTGTGGGGAGATTGGAACTCTTATGTACTGCTGGTTGGAATGAAAAATGGTACAACCATTTTGGAAAAAGATATGGAACCTCCTTAGAAAGCTAGAAATAGAAATACCATATGATCCAGCAATCCCACTCCTAGGAATATATCCTAGAGAAATAAGAGCCAGCACATGAATAGACATATGCACACACATGTTCACTGCAGCATTGTTTACAATATCAAAGAGATGGAAACAACCTAGATGCCCATCAACAGATGAATGGATAAACAAACTATGGTACATACACACAGTGGAATACTATGCAATGATAAAGAACAATGATGAATCTGTGAAGCATTTCACAACATGGATGAATCTGGAGGGCAATTATGAGTGAAACAAGTCAGTCACAAAAGGACAAATATTGTTTGAGACCACTACTATAAAAACTCATGAAAAGGTATACACACAAAAAGTAACAATCTTTGATGGTTACGAGGGAAGGGAGGGATGGGGGTGGTAAAACACTAAATAGACAATAGTAAGTGGTAACTTTGGTGAAGGGTAAGACAGTACACAATACTGGGGAAGCCAGCACAACTTGCTCAGCATAAGGTCATGGAAGCTGCATGGATAAATCTAATATCCCTTAGGGACTGAATTGCTGGGCTGAGGGCTGTGGGGACTATGGTCTTGAGGAACATCCAGCTCAACTGGCATAACATAGTTTATAAAGAAAATGCTCTACATACTACATTGGTGAGTAGCATCTGGGGTCTTAAAAGCCTGTGAATAGCCATCTAAGATACTCCACTGGTCTCACCTCTTCAGGAGCAAGTGAAAATGAAGAAAACTAAAAACACAAGGAAAAGATTTGTCCAAAGGACTAATAGACCACAACTGCCATGGCCTCCACCAGACTGAGTCCAGTACAACTAGATGGTGCCCGGCTACCACCACTGACTGCTCTGACAGGGATCACAATAGGGACAGAGCAGGAGAAAAATGTAGAACAAAATTTTAACTCACAAAAAAAGACCAGACTTACTGACCTGATACAGACTGATAGGCTTCTGGACACCCTTTTAGCCCAATGATGAAGTTAGTCTGGAGGTTCAACTTTTAATCAAAGATTAGACAGACCCATTGGAAAAAACAAGACTAAAGGGGCACACCAGCCCAGAGACAAGGACTAGAAGGCAGGAGGGGACAGGAAACCTGGTAATAGGGAACCCAAGGTTGAGAAGGGAGAGTACTGACATGTCATGGGGTTGTTAACAAATGCCATAAAACAATATAAGTACTAACTGTTTAATGAGAAGCTAGTTTGTTCTGTAAACCTTCATCTGAAGTTCAATTCAAAAAAAAAGATCGATATGCTAGGTATTAGTGAGCTGAAATGGACTGCTATTGATCATTTTCAATCAGACAATCATATAGTCTGCTATCCTGGAAATGACAATTTGAAAAGGAACGGCATTGAATTCATTGTCAAAAAGAACATTTCAAGATCTATCCTGATGTACAACACTCTCATTGATAGGATAATAGCCATACGCCTACAAGGAAGACCAGTTAATACGACTATTATTCAAACTCACGCAGGAACCACTAATGCCAAACATGAAGAAATTGAGGATTTTTACAAACTTCTGCAGTCTAAATCAAGATGCATTGATAATTACTTGTGATTGGAATGCGAAAGTTGGAAAAAAAAGAAAGATCAGTAGTTGGAAATTATGGCCTTAGTAATAAAAATGACGTCAGAGATTGAATGATAGAATTTTGCAACACCAACAACTTCTTCATTGCAAATACTTTTCTTCAACAACATAAACAATGACTATACACATGGGCCCTGCCAATGGAATACTCAGGAATAAAATTGAGTACATCTGCGGAAAGAAACAATAGAGAAGCTCAATATCATCAGTCAGAACAAGGCCAGGGGCTGACTATGGAAATGGACCATCAATTGCGCATATGCAAGTTCAAGATGAAGCTGAAGAAAATTAAAACAAGTCCGACAAGAGCTAAAGTACAATCCTGAGTATATCCCACCTGAATGTAGAGACCATCTCTGGAATAGATGTGAGGCATTGAACACTAATGACCAAAGACCAGACAAGTTGTGGGATGACATCAAGGACATCATACATGAGGAAAGCAAGAGGTGATTAAAAAGACAGGAAAGTGAGAAAAGACCAAAATGGATGTCTGAAGAGATTCAAATATGATATAAAGTGAATGGAGGAAACGATAAAGTAAAAGAACTGAACAGAAGTTTTCAAAGGGCAGCTCGAGAAGACAAAGTAAAGTATTTTAATGAAATGTGAAAATACCTGGAGTTAGAAAACCAAAAAGGAAGAAAATGCTTGGCATTTCTCAAGCTGAAAGAACTGAAGAAAAAATTCAAGTCTCAAGTTGCAATTTTGAAGGATTCTATTAAAAAATATTGAACAATGTAGGAATCATCAAAAATAGATGAAATGAATACACAGAGTCACTATACCGGAAAGAATTGGTTGATGTTCAACCATTTCAGGAGGTAGCATATGATCAAGAACCAATGGCAGCAAAATCAAAACATTAGCCCTACAACTCGAACAAATAGCAAAAGAACAGCAAAAGAAGCACACAAGCACCAGAAGAAATTAAATAAGAAAGAAAGATTAGAGGAGAAATAAATGAAATAGCAAATAAAAAAACAATAGAAAAAATCAACAAGGTCAAAAATTAGTTCTTTAAAAAGATCAACAAAATTGACAAACCATTGGCCAAACTGATAAAAGAAAAACAGTAGAGGAAGCAAATAACCCAAATAAGAAATGAGATGGGGGACATTACAACAGACTCAAATGAAATAAAAATGATCATAACAGAACGCTCTGAAAATGGTACTCCAACAAATTTGAGAACCTAGAGGAACTAGACAAACTTGAAAAAACACACTACCTACCTAATCTGACATAAACTGAGATAGAAAATCTGAACAGACCCATAACAAGAGAAGAGATTGAAGAGATAACAAAAAATCCCCCCACCCCCACCCCAAAAGAAAAAAACCTAGCCATGGATGGTTTCACTGGCGAATTCTACCAAACATTCAGAAGAAAGCTCACACCAGTACTACTAAACTATTTCAGAGTATAGAAAAGGAAAGAGTAGTCCTGAACTCATTGTATGAAGCAAGCATAACCCTGATACCAAATCCAGGCAAAGACACCACAAAAGAAGAAAATTAGAGACCAATATCTCTCGCTAATATAGATGCAAAAATTCTCAACAAAATTCAAGCCAATAGAATTCAGCATCATATTAAAAAAAAAAAAAAAAAAAAAAAAAAAAACCAACCAGATGGGATTTATGCCAGGTAGGCAAGGATGGTTCAAAATTAGAAAATCAATCAACATAATCTACCACATAAATAGAATAAGAGAAAAGAATCACATGATCATCTCAATCAATGCAGAAAAGGCATTTGATAAGGCCCAACACCCTTTCCTGATAAAAACTCTCAATAAAATAGGAATAGAAGGGAAATTCCTCAAAATAATAAAGGGCAACTTTTCAAAACCAAGAGGCAACATCATTCTCAATGGAGAGTGGCTGAAGTATTCCCCCTGATAATGGGAACAAGTCAAGGATGCCCTTTATGACCACACCTATTTAACACTGTATTGGAAGTCCTAGCTAGAGAATTAAGGCAAAAAAAAGAAAGAGCATCCAAATTTGGAAAAGAAGAGGTAAAACTATCCCTATTCAAAGAAGATATGATCCTATACAAAGAGAATCCCAAAGTTTCCACAAGAAAATTACTAGAATTAGTAGAAAAGATTCAACAGAGTAGCAGAATATAAGATGAACATATAAAATCAGTTGGATTCCTACACACGAACAAAGAGACCTTAGAAAAGGAAATAAAGAAAACAATACCATTTACAATAGCACCTAAAGAGATAAAATATTTAGGAATAAATCTAAGTAGGGATGTAAAAGTCCTATACAAAGAAACTTACAAAACACTATTGCAAGAAACCAAGAAAACTCGTTGCCATCGAGTTGATTCCAACTCACAGCAAACCTGTAGAACAGAGTAGAACGGCCCCATAGAGTTTACAAGGAGCGCTTGATGGATTCGAACTACTGACCTTTGGTTAACAGCTGTAGCACTTAACCACTACTCCACCAGGGTTTCCTACATAAATGGAAAAACATACCACGCTCATGGATAGGAAGACTAACATTGTGAAAACGTCAATTCTACTCAAGGCAATCTACAAATATAGTGCAATCCTGATCCAAATACCAACAGCATTCTTTAAAAAGATGGAAAAACAAATCACCAACTTTCTTAGTCACCTAGTGCTGCTATAATAGAAATACGACAAGTGGATGGCTTTAACAAAGAGAAGTTTATTCCTTCACAGTCCAGTAGGCTAGAAGTACCAATTTAGGGCACCAGTTCCAGGGAAAGCATTCTCCCTCTGTCGGCTCTGAAGGAAGGTCATTGTTATATATCAGTCTTCTCTTGGTCTGAGAGCATCTCAGCATAGGAACCTCTGGTCCAAAAGACATGCTCTGCTCCTGGCACTACTGCTTTCTTGGTGGTATGAAGTCCTTATGTCTCTCTGCTCGCTTCTCTCTTTGATATCTCAAAAGAGATTGGCTGAAGACAATACCTAATCTTGTAGACCGCATCAATATAACTGTCATTAATCCATCTCATTATATCATAGTGATAGGATTTATAACACATAGGGAAATCACATCAGATGACAAAATGGTAGACAATCATACAATACTAGGAATCATGACCTAGACAAGTTGACAGATATTTTTGGGGGACACAATTCAATCCATGACACCAACTTTATATGGAAAGGAAAGTGGCCCCAGATAAGCAAAGAATTATTGAAGAAAAAGAACAAAGTAAGAGGCCTCACACTACCTGATAGCAGAACCTACTATACAGCCACAGTAGTCAAAGCACCCTGGTACTAGTACAATGACAGACACACAGAACAATGAAACAGAATCGAGAACCCAGACAGAAATCCATCCAACTGTGGTCAACTGATCTTTGACAAAGTGCCAAATTCCATTAAATGGGGAAAAGACAGGCTTTTTAACAAATGGTGCCGGCAAAACTGGATGTCCATCTGTAAAAAAATGAAACACGACGCATACCTCACAACATAAACAAAAACTAACTCAAAATGTATCAAAGACCTAAATATAAAACCTAAAATGATAAAGATCATGAAAGAAAAAATAGGTACAAAGCTGTTATTGTTGTTGTTAGGTGACCTTAAGTTGGTTACGACTCATAGCGACACTATGCACCACAGAATGAAACACTGCCCGAACCTGCGCCATGCTCACAATCGTTGTTATGCTTTACCCCATTGTTGCAGCCACTGTGTCAGTCTATCTCGTTGAAGGTCTTCCTCTTTTTCACTGACCCTCTACTCTACCAAGCATGATGTCTTTCTCCAGGGACTGATCCCTCCTGAGAATACGTCTGAAGTACGTAAGACGTAGTCTCGACATCCTTCCTTCTAAGGAGCAATCTGGTTGTACGTCTTCCAAGACAGCTGTGTTCATTCTTTTGGCAGTCCATGGTCTTTTCAATATTCTTCGCCAACACCACAATTCAAAGGCATCAATTCTTCTTCGGTCTTCCTTATTCAGTGTCCAGCCTTCACATGCATATGATGTGATTGAAAATACCATGGCTTGGGTCAGGCGCACATTAGTCTTCAAGGTGACATCTTTGCTTTTCAACACTTTAAAGAGGTCTTCTGCAGCAGATTTGCCAAATGCAATGTGTCTTTTGATTTCCTGACTACTGCTTCCATGGGTGTTGATTGTGGATCCAAGTAAAATGAAATCCTTGACAACATCAGTCTTTTCTCCATTTATCATGATGTTGCTTACTGGTCCAGTTGGGAGGATTTTTGTTTTCTTTATGTTGAGGTGCAATCCATACTGAAGGCTGTGGTCTTTGATCTTCACCAGTAAGTGTTTCAAGTCCTCTTTACTTTCAGCAAGCAAGGTTGTGTCATCTGCATATTGCAGGTTGTTAATGAGTCTTCCTCCAATCCTGATGCCCCTTTCTTCTTCATATAGTCCACCTTCTCGGTTTATTTGCTCAGCATACAGATTAAATAGGTATGGTGAAAGATGCAACCCTGATGCACTTTTGCTGATTTAAACCACGCAGTATCCCCTTGTTATGTTCGAACGACTGCCTCTTGATCTGTGTACAGGTACCTCATGAGCACAATTAAGTGTTCTGGAATTCCCATTCTTCGCAATGTTATATCCATAATTTGTTATGATCCGCAATATTGAATGCCTTTGCATAGTCAATAAAACACAGGTAAACATCTTTCTGGTATTCTATGCTTTCAGCCAGGATCCGTCTGGCATCAGCAATGATATCTTTGGTTCCATGTCCTCTTCTGAATCCGGCCTGAATTTCTGGCAGTTCCTTGTCAACATATTGCTGCAGCTGCTTTTGAATGATCTTTAGCAAAATTTTATTAGCATGTGATATTAATGATATTGTTCGATAATTTCCACATTCAGTTGGATCACCTTTCTTGGGAATAGGCATAAATATAGATTTCTTCCAATCGGTTGGCCAGGTAGCTGTCTTCCAAATTTCTTGGCATAGACGAGTGAGCACTTTCAGTGCTGCATCTGTTTGTTGAAACATCTCAGTTGGTATTCCGTCAGTTCCTGGAGACTTATTTTTTGCCAATGCCTTCAGTGCAGCTTTGACTTCTTCCTCCAGCACCATCAGTTCCTGATCATATGCTACCTCTTGAAATGGCTGAACATCAACCAATTCTTTTTGGTATAGTGACTCTGTGTATTCTTTCCATCTACTTTTGATGCTTCCTGCATCGTTTAATATTTTCCCCATAGAATCCTTCACTATTGCAACTCGAGGCTTGAATTTTTTCTTCAGTTCTTTCAGCTTGAGGAATGCCAAATGTGTTCTTCCCTTTTGGTTTTCTATCTCCAGCTCTTTGCATATGTCATTATAATACTTTACTTTGTCTTCTCGAGCCGCCCTTTGAAATCTTCTGTTCAGTTCTTTTACTTCATCATTTCTTCCTTTTGCTTCAGCTACTCAACATTCAAGAGAAAGTTTCAGAGTCTCTTTTGACATCCATTTTGGTCGTTTCTTTCTTTCCTGTCTTTTTAATGACCTCTTGCTTTCTTCATGTATGATGTACTTGATGTCATTCCACAACTTGTCAGGTCTTCAGTCATTAGTGTGCAACATGTCAAATCTATTCTTGAGATGATCTCTAAATTCAGGTGGGATATACTAAAGGTCATACTTTGGCTCTCGTGGACTTGTTCTAATTTTCTTCAGTTTCCACTGGAACTTGCATATGAGCAATTTATGATCTGTTTGGCAGTCAGCCCCTGGCCTTGTTCTGACTGATGATATTGAGCTTTTCCATCATCACTTTCCACAGATGTAGTCAATTTGATTCCTGTGTATTCCATCTGGTGAGGTCCATGTATATAGTTGCCATTTATGTTGTTGATAAAAGGTACTTGCAATGAAGAAGTCATTGGTCTTGCAAAATTCTATCATGTGATCTCTGGCATCATTTCTATCACCAAGGTCATATTTTCCAACTACCAATCCTTCTTTGTGTCTAATCTTGGCATTCCAATCAGAAGTAATTATCAATGCATCCTGATTGCATGTTCGACCAATTTTAGACTGAAGAAGTTGGTAAAAATCTTCAATTTCTTCAACTTTGGCCTTAGTGGTTGGTGTGTAAATTTGAATAATAGTCGTATTAACTGGTCTTCCTTGTAGATGTATGGATATTATCCTATCACTGACAGCACAGTACTTTAGGATAGATCTTGAAATGTTCTTTTTGACAATGAATGCAATGCCATTCTTCTTCAAGTTGTCATTCCCAACATAGTAGATCATATGGTTTTCTGATTCAAAATGGCCAATACCAGTCCATTTCAGCTCACTAAATCCTAGGATATCAATGTTTAGGCATTCCACTTCATTTTTGACGATTTTCAATTTTCCTAGATTCATACTTCCTACATTCCACGTTCCGATTATTAATGGATGTTTGAGGTGTTTCTTCTCATTTTGAGTCGTGCGACGTCATCAAATGAAGGTCCCGAAAGCTTGACTCCATCCACATCATTAAGGTCGACTCTACTTTGAGGAGGCAGCTCTTCCCTAGTTGTTTTTTTGGGTGCCTTCCAACCTGGGGAGGTCGTCTTCCTGCACTATATCAAAGTTCTGCTGCTATTCATAAGGTTTTCATTGGCTAATTCCTTTCAGAAGTAGACTGCTGGGTCGTTCTTCCTAGTCTGTCTCAGTCTGGAAGCTCTGCTGAAACCTGTCTACCATGGGTGACCTTGCTGGTATCTGAATACCAGTGGCATAGCTTCCAGCATCACAGCAACACACAGCCCCCACAGTACGACAAACTGACAGACACATTGTGGGGTACAAAGCTAGAGGCCCTAATATATGCATAGGTAGAATACAAACCATAACAATGCACAAACACCAGAAGACAAACTAGATAACTGGGAGCTCCTAAAAATTAAACACTTATGCTCATCAAAAGACTTCATCAAAAGAGTAAATAGAAAATCTACAGATCGGGGGGAAAAAAATTGGCTATGACATATCTGACAAGGGTCTAATCTGTAAAATCTATAGGATACTTCAACACCTCAATAATAAAAAGACAAATAACCCAATTAAAAAATAGGCAAAGGATATGAACAGACACTTCATCAAATAAGACATTCAGGCAGCTAACGGACACATGAGGATATGCTTTTGATCATTAGCCGTTAGAGAAATGCAAATCAAAACTACAATGAGATACCATCTCACCCCAACATTACTGGCACTAATAAAAAAAAAAAAAACAGAAAATAACAAATGTTTTGGAAAGGTTGCAGGCAGATTGGAAATCTTATGCACTGCTGATGGGTATGTAAAATGGTACAACCACTATGGAAAATGATACGGTAACTCCTAAAAAGCCAGAAATAGAAATACCACATGATCCAGCAATTTCGATCTTAGGAATATATCCTAAAGAAAATAAGAGCCATCATACGAATAGACATACACACCCATATTCATTGCAGCATTATTCACAATAGCAAAAACATGGAAACAACTTAAGTGCACATCAACAGACGAATGGCTAAACAAATTATGGTACATACACGCAATGGAATACTAAGGAATGTTAAAGAACAATGATGAATCTGTGAAACATCTCACCACATGGATGAATCTGGAGGACATTATGCTGAGTGAAATAAGTCAATCACAAAAGGACAAATACTGTATGAGACCACTATTGTAAAAAACAAAGAAAAGGTTTACACACAGGAAAAAACAATATTGGGTGGTTCCATTGGAAGGGAGAGATAATGGAAAGGAAATCACTAACTAGATAGTAGACAAGTGGTGACTTTGGTAAATGGAAAGACAACACACAATATAGGGGAAGTTATTGTTACCAGAGGGAAACCCCAGGTTCTGCTCTGCATGACTCATACTGGCCAATAAACGAGAGAGGGAGGCGGGAAAGCAGAAATGCACCTTTATTTTGTTGCGCAAGGAGAGAAGACTAAGAGCTGCTGCCACCAAGACTGCTCAGTGAAGACGAGGGGAAAGGTTACTTTTAAGGCGTTTACAGGTAGGGAGTTCATACAAGTTACATCAGCAACATTTTTAATCATAGTGTGCAGGTGCAATGGGGTTTATATATAACTTCATGCATTGTCAGGATTTTTACAGGGGGCAGGCCAAGCAAAGGAACTAAGATTCTAATGCAAAGTTTTGAGGCAGGCCAAATAAAGCTACTAGTATTCTAATGCAAAGTTGCCGGTCAGGCTGAGCAAGCTGCCTGAAGCAGTGGAATTTTCTGTAGCCTGGGGACCTGTGTCTTATTAACACAACTTGACCAAGCAAAGTCATAGAAGCTTCCTAGACACATCCAAACACCCTGAGGATGGAGTTACTGGCACTGAGGGCTGGGGACCATGGTCTCAGGGGACAGTTAGGTCAATTGGCACAAGATAGTTCATAATGAAAACAATCTACATTGTATTTGGTGAGTAGCATCTGGGGTCTTCAAAGCCACCTAAGATACACCTGTTGGTCTCATCCCTTTCAGAGCTAAGAAGAATGAAGAAAACAAAAGACACAAGGAAAAAGACAAGAAAGCAGGAAGAGACAGGAAAACAGGATGAATGGACATGGGGAACCCAGGGTGTAACGGGAAAGGGGGAGAGTGCTGACACATTCCTTGGATTGCAATCAATGTCACAAAACAATTTGTGTATAAATTTTTGGATTAGAAATTAATTTGCACCTAAAGCACAATAAGATTGAATAATAATAAATAAAAGAACCAATGGTATTGAAGGAAGAAGTCAAAGCTGCACTGAAGGCATTAGTGAAAAACAAGACTCCAGGAATTGAAGGAACATATTTCAACAAATGGATTCAATGCTGGAAGTACTCACTTGTCTATGTCAAGAAATTTATAAGACAGCTACCTGAGCAACCATCTGGGAAGAGATCCATATCTGTGTCCATTCCAAAGAAGGGTGACCCAACAGAATACAGAAATTATCAAACAATATCATTAGTATCACACATAAGTAAAATTTTGCTGAAGATCATTCAAAAGCGGTTGCAGCAGCACATTGACAGGAAACTACCAGAAATTCAAGCCAGATTCAGAAGAGGACATGGAATGAGAGTTATCATTGCTGATGTCAGATAGATCCTGACTGAAAGCATAGAGTACCAGAAAGATGTTTACCCGTGTTTTATTGACTGTGCAAAGGCATTCAACCATGTGGATCATATCAAATTATGGATAACATTGCAAATAATGGGAATTCCAGAACACTTAATTGTGCTCATGTAGAACTTGTACCTAGACCAAGAGGCAGTGATTTGAACAGAACAAGGTGATACTACATGGTTTAAAATCAGGAAAGGATGCATCAGGGTATCCTTTCTTATACATGCTTTCTTACTCATATCCTACTTATATAATCCATGTGCTGAGCAAATAATCTCAGAAGTTGGACTATACGAAGAAGAATGGAGCATCAGGATTGGAGGAAGACTCGTTAACATCCTTCGATATGCAGATGCCACAACCTTGCTTGCTGAAAGCAAAGAGGTCTTGAAGCATTCACTGATGAAGATCAAAGACCACAGCCTTCGGTATGGATTACAACCCAACATAAAGAAAAAGAAAATCTTCACAACTGGACCAATAAGCAACATCATGATAAACGAAGAAAAGATTGAAGTTGTCAAAGACTTCATTTTACTTGGATCCACCATCGACACTCATGGAAGCAGCAGTCAAGAAATCAAATGACACATTGCATTGGGCGTATCTGTTGCAAAAGATCTCTTTAAATTGTTATAAAGCAAATATGTCACTTTGAGGACTAAGGTGCCCCTGACGCAAGCCACGGTATTTCAATCGCTTCACATGCATGTGAAAGCTGTACAATGAATAAGGAAGACAAGAAGAATTGATGCATTTGAACTATGGTGTTGAATATTGAATATACTATGGACTGCCGAAAGAACAAACCAATCTGTCTTAGAAGGAGTACAGCCAGAATGTGCCTTATAAGCGAGAATGGCAAGACTTCATCTCAGGTACTTTGGACATGCTATCAACAGGGAACAGACCCTGGAGAAAGACATCGTGCTGGTTAAAATAGAGGAGCAGTGACAAAGAAGTAGACACTCAAGGAGATGGATTGACATAGTGACTGCAACGATGGGCTCAAACATAGCGGCGATGATGAGGATGGCTCAAGAGTGGGCAGTGTTTCGATCTATCGTCTGTGGGTTGCTATGAATCAGAACTGACTCAACCTCACCTAATAACAAGGAATGAAATAATGAATCTAGATAATGATGGTCCATTACTGATAAAAAAAAAAAGAGGCCATTAAGCACCTTCTGATAGAAGTACCATCTACTGAGATATTTGGAACTAAATCTCTTCAGGCCTCTAGCTCTCATTGCTAATTAACAGCAAATACAAGCATCATAAGAACAATTTTAAACAACACCACAGGGATGCAATCAACAAAATTCCAACTGTGAGTTATTCCAAACAAAAACCTGATTTATTCAGTTAATAAATAAAGACAGATAAGAAGAGAGAGAGAGAGATCTATAAACTTACAGAGATCTCAGAATCAAGTTTACAGCAATAGGTTTTAAAGAGATCTCAGAATCAACTTAACAGCAATGGGTTTTAAAGAGATCTAAGAGAAATCTTAAATAATCATAATATAGCCTCCTTATTCAATACTGATTTAATACTAAATATCAAATAAACTAAAAAATAATTGCAAAAATAAATTATATATTAATAGTAAGTTTAAATACTGATTAGGTATTTAATAATATTAAGGAATTAATGTTAACTTTTCAAAAGAGATACTGATATTGTGGTTCTGCTTAGAAAAAAAATTCAGATCTTTGAAGACACATGCAGAAATGTTTATGGATAAAATGTTACAAGGTCTTCAATTTGCTTAAAAATAATTCAAGAGGATGAAGAAAACAAGTAAGGATAACAATGAAACAAAATTGGCCATGGGATGATAAATTTTTAAGCTGGTGATACACACATGAGACTCCATTTTCCTATTCTTCCTACATTTGTGTATGGTTGAAATATTCCAAAATAAAGTGTGTTTTTGTAAATATATACTAGATGAACTATAAATTCAATAACTAGGATAAAATCTAATCAATAAATTCAAAGAACAAATAAGTGGCTGGAAGATCAAGTTGAGGAAATCTCCCAGAAGGCACTGGGAATAGTTAAAGATAAAAATATAGAAGATACTTTAAGAAATATGGAAGATGGATGAAGATTTATTGTTTATGTACTGTAAAACCTAGAACCTATATAAAGCAGAAACCTGCCAGAAAATGAAAACTCAAATATTTTCCACTGAAACAAGTGATAGAAAATTGGTAAGACTGCACCCTGTTAAAGTCAGAAAACTTGCAATACCTGGAAAAATAAGGCAATCCTGTCGAGTTCCAGCTCTTACAGGTTTCACGGTAATATGAGTCCCAAGAGGGGAAAAAAAAATGACTGAAAGAAAGAATGTATCTGAAGAAATATTGTTTAAGAATTAGGAAAGATGAGAAAGATCAAATTTAAAATAATAATAGGATGTCAGAGAGGACTTTCAAAACAAAGACCACCCACACGTGGACATATTATGTGAAATTTAACAATATTGAAGTAAAAGACCCATAAAAGATCATTATTGGGTCCTTAAACTCTTCTACAGTAACGCTAGAGATAAGACAAGAGTTGAGTAAAATATTTAAGTTCTGAAGGGAAAAAAATTGAAAATACAATTTTATATCACAGTTAAACTATTATTTAAATTTGAAGCACATTAAGTATGTACTTTGACATGTTAGGAGGAACCAGTTCCTGGTGAAGGACCTCATGCTTGGTAAGGAAGAGGGTCAGCAAAAAAGAGGAAGACCCTCAACAAGATGGATTGACACAGTGGCTGCAATAATGGGCTCAAACATAAGAATGATTGTGAGGATAGTGCAGGACTGAGCAGTATTTTGTTCTTTTGTACATAGGGTCATTATGAGTTGGAAGTGACTCAACAGCACCTAACAACAACAATAACAAATATATACTCATTCAGATAAAGCCTCAAAAGCTTTGCCACAGAAAGACCCTCCTTGGAAACAGTCTACTAAGGAAGATGCTATAAGATATATCGAAAGTAAGGGTCAGTAAGTAACTCAGTAAAGCTTATTATGGGTCTAAAGAAACACTAACAACCAAAATTTATAATTAAAACTAGACAATAGCTTCATGGAAGCGGAATGAGAACAGGTGAAATAAGAATTCTAATGTATTTATCTTATTTCTGGAGAAAAAAGGTAATGCACAAGTTTAAGAAACTCATAGGGGAAAAAGAATATTAGTATCCGTTTACTAGGCTAAGGGTTAACTAACAGAAGAATAAAATGAAATTCATATTATTGAAACAAAAAAATATCCCAAACCTGTTGCCATCATTCGATTCCCACTCATAGCAACCCTATATGACAGGATAGAACCATCCCATGGGATTTCCAGGGCAGTAAATCTTTACAGAAGCAGACTGCCACATCTTTCTCCCTCAGAGCAGTTGGTGGGTTCAAACCCCCAACCTTTCAGTTAGCAGGCAAGTGCTTAACCACTGCGCCCCCAGAAAACCAGTAGCAATAAATTCAATCTACCTAATGAAAATTAGAAAAAGAGTAACGATACAAAAATACAAAAAGAAGGTGAACATAAAATATGAAAGAAGATGACAGTGTTAAAAGGAGCCCAGGATTTTTGAAAGAATGGCTATTTCAACACTCGGGCCTTGAAAATGAACAAGAAAGCCTGTAATACCTTGTGTCAGAAATCAAGGGTGCTATCAAAGACCAATGAATCATGTCAAGAGAACACAAGAGCCAACATTAAAGGGGCTCCCACTGATCAAAGATGGGACAAATTTAGCATAAAAAATCACAAATGCTATTTATTAAAGTACATTAAGTATATTTTATATTTACAAAAAGGGGTAGGTGCAGGGAAGAAAGGAGACCATCCTGAGCAGGAACAGAGAGAAATATTTCTACCGACTCCAACGTCAAGACCTGAAATGATAAAATGTTAATCATTTGCATTAAAAGAATCTAAGCATTGTTAGAAAGGAAAGTAACAAATAAGCTGGTGATGTCAGTTTGATGACTAAGGGGCACCTGACCTAATCCACGGTCTTTTCAATCTCCTCATATGTATGTGAAAGCTGGACAATGAAAAAAGGAAGACAGAAGAAGAATTGATGCATTGTGGTGTTGGTGAAGAATATTGGATATGCCACTGACTGCCAAAAAAATGAACAAATTTGTCTTAGGAGAAATACAACCAGAATGCTCCTTAGAAGCAAAGGTAGTGAGACTTAAGCTTTTTTATTTTGGACACAGCATCAGGAAAGATGAATCACTAGTAAAGGACATCATGTTTTGTAAAGTAGGGGGTCAGCAAAAATAAGGCAAAACATCAGTGAGGTGGATTGACACAATAGCCACAAAACAATGGACTCAAACATATCAGTGATCATGAAGATGGAAAGGACAATGTTTCATTCTGTTATATGTAAAGTGGCCATGAGCTGGAGCCAACTCAACAGCAACTAACAACAACAACAAAACCTCTAGTACGATATTGAATAGAAGTGGCAGGAGCATGCATCTTTGTCTTGTTCCTGATCTTAAAACCAAAACTCGTTGCCATCGAGTTGATTCATATAGTCTTTCACCATTCAGTATGCTATTAGCTGTGGGCTTTTGTAGATGCCCTTTATCAGGAGGAAGTTCCTTTCTATTCCAGGTTTGTTGAGTGTGTTTACCATAAAATGGTGTTGTATACCGTCAAGTGCTTTTTCTAGGCTATTGCGATGATCACGTGGTTTTAGTTATACACACACACACATTATTATTGAATTAATTAATTTTCAGATGTTAAACCAACCTTGTACTCCTGGGATCAATCCCACTTGGTCATGGTATAAAATCCTTTTTATATGTTACTGCATTTGTTTTGGAGCCCTGATAGTGCAGCAGTTAAGAGCTTGGCTGTTAACCAAAAAGTTAGAGGCTTGAATACACCAGCTGCTCCTTGGAAAGCCTATGGGGCAGTTTTACTCTGTCAGAAATGTCACTACAAGTTGGAATTAAATAGACGGCAACAGGTTTGGTTTTGGTTTTGACATTTGTTTTGCTAGTATTTTGTTGAAGATTTTTCTGTCTATATTCTTAAGAGACATTATTCTTTAGTTTTCTTTTCTTGTGATGTTTTTTGTGTCAGAACAATTTATATCCTTAATATAAGAATGTAGATTCTTACCTACTATGATCAGAAAAACACCATATGCCCATACTATTATTGTTTGTGGTGGTTAATTTTACATATCAACTTGGCTAGGCTATGGTGCCCAGTTGTTTGGTAAAGCACTAGTTCAGTTGCTGTCATAAAGTTCTTACATGTGATTAAACCAGTTGTCCTTGAGTAATAAAGCAGATTACCTTCCATAATGTGTGTGGGCCTCAACCAATCAGTTGAAGGCTTAAGAGCAAAAAGGGAATTTCACTAGGGTGCATTCTGCCTCTAGACTATAAATAGACATTTTTCCAGAACTCCCTCACTCTTCCCATTACCTGACCTAGGGATTTTGGGAGATAAACCTGCAGTAGTCCCCAGCCTATCACCTGACCTATGGATTTTGGACTTGCCAGCCTCTCACAATCATGTGAGCCAATTCCTTGGAATATACTATAGATATGTATACTATATAGATAGAGAGCCCTGGTGATGCAACAGTTAACTGCTCAGCTGCTAACCAGAAGGTCAGCAGTTCAAACCTACCCAGCAGCAACATGAGAGAACGACCTGGAGAACTGGCGATCTGCCCCCGTAAAGATTACAGCCTAGAAAACCCTATGGGGCAGTTCGACTCTGTCACATGAGGTTGCTATGAATAGATTCAACAGCACACACCTACAACACAACAAGAAATACAGGGTTTCCAAGGAGAGGCTGGTGGATTCGAACTGCAACCTTTTTGGTTAGCAGCCGAGCTGTTAACCACACGAGGGTTCCATATATATATATATATATATATATATATATATATATATATATATATATATATATGTATATGTAAAATCACTGCTGGTTCTTTTTCTCTAGAGAACCCTGACTCTAAGACATTATTTCACACAATAATGAGCAGTCTGGCCAATTCTCCAACTCTTTTTTTTTATTGTGTAAAATATATTTAACAAAGCATTTGTCATTTCAACCATTTTTGCATCTATAATTCGGTGAAATTAATTACATTCAAATACTGTGCAAACATCACCACTATCCATTTCCTTTTTTTTTTTTTTCCCATCACTTGTAACAGAAACTCAGTATCTCTTAAACACAAACTCCCCATTTCCCCCTCCCACCTGTCCCTGGTAACCAATAAACTTTGGTCTCTTTAAGTATTTGCCTATTCTAGATATTTCATATAAATAGGATCATACAATAACTGTCCTTTTATGTCTGACAAAAATCAGTTACAATGTTAAATGGATTAACTTCGTATACTATGAACAGCAGGCTTACGATAGCATGAAGAACAAGAGCATTCACCAGCAGCTGACCATGAGGTCCCTAAAGTGCTGACTGCCTTCAGTGGTGGAAAGTTGACTAGGGAACTGGCATTGCTAAACCTGTTGTTGTTAGGAGCCGGCGAGTCAGTTCCAACTCATAGTGAACAAAACACTGCTCAGTCTTGCACCACCCTCACAATCATTATACTTGAGCTCATTGTTGCAGCCACTGGGTCAATCCATCTCATTGAGGGTCTTCCTCTTTTTCACTGACCCTCTACTGTACTAAGCATGACATCCTTCTCCAAGGACTGATTCCTCCTGATAACATGTCCAAAGTATGTAAGATGTAGTCTAACCATCCTTGCTTCTAAGGAGCATTCTGGTTGTACTTCTTCCAAGACAGATCTTTTCGTTCTTTTGGTAGTCCATGGTATATTCAATATTCTTCAGCAACACCACAATTCAAAGGCGTCAGTTCTTCAGTCTTCCTTATTCATCATGCAGCTTTCTCATGCATATGAGGAGATTGAAAACACCATGGCTTGGGTCATGCACACCTTAGTCTTCAAGGTGGCATCTTTTCTTTTTTTTTTTTTTTAACACTGTAAAGAGGTTTTTTGCAGTAGATTTGCCCAATGCAATGCATCTTTTGATTTCTTGACTGCTGCTTCCTTGATTGTGGATCCAAGTAAAATAAAATCTTTGACAACTTCAATCTTTTCTCTGTTTATCATGATGTTGCTTATCGGTCCAGTTATGAGGATTTTCGTTACAAGCCAAGAACATCAGTGACTGCAAGAGCTACGGAAGATACAAGATGGATAACAAAGTAAAACTGTATCCGCTGGATTCCAGGAGAAATTTTGGCCGTACAGATATTTATTCTATCTGGATTAATGCATATAATTAACTTTAAATGTGTATTAGTTCAAGTGATAAGTTTCTAAACATGTATAGCATCACATTGATCAATATCCAGATGTGAACTGAACCTTCCTTATTGATTTGGTGCCATGGTAACATAACCCATAAATATGTGCCGCACAATTGTAATGCTGCTATACGTATTGTGTCACTCCCAAACAATTTTCAAGTACCTCCCCCAAAGATGCAACACAGCCTACCTAGGAAAGAATGAAATTGACTCAGCATCGACTCATGGAAATTTATTTTCAATTACCTTAAGTGTCTTTGTGTTATAACAACTTTTTAAATATAAACTCAGAAGAAATTCAGAGTGGATACCAGATTGTTTTAAAAAGTAATGTATCATCTATCAAAGCTCATTTCATTTAGTCAGCATTAACTTTCTAGGAAGAAATTTTACCCATTTAAAAATCCTGCTTCAAGCCCTATTTCCAACTCTCCAACTGGAGACACATGATTCAAAAATGACAAAAGCACCCATCAGGAAAGTTCCTTTTGAATACTTTTTCCACAGACTGCTGCTCATTGAGTTAGAAAAAAGAAGCCTAGGAGCACAATTACCCTGACTTCTAGGGAAGGGATTCTGAGGCCTTCGAACATGTACTAAGTTAGTTCATTGAATATAAGGGAGCTTATTTCTCTTTATCTCATCTTTGCAATAAAGAGACTTATTAATATCGCATGAATAGGAATCATGGAAAACATTTTGGGAATGAAATAGGAAGAAAGATTACTATCTTCTTTCTTTTGAAAAGGGGTTTTGATGAGAACATAAACACAGATTTAGAGGACTATTAAAACTACAGCTACAAAGGAAATGAAAAACTTGAATTATCTGCATTCCTGTCATCTCCTCATCCACCCGTCTCACAATAGCCTTATTGCAACTAGACATGAGGTGATGAATTCAGAAATGCCAGACAAAAAGGAATATATAAAGATAAAAGGCTATAGGGTAAAAAGAAACACACACACACACACACACACACACACACACACACACACATACACACACACACAAAACAAAGAAGTGACTGCGTGTAGCTTTTGTTATCATTTTGTTTCCAAAATCTGCCTGGGTGATACTAAAAGCCAGGATTTCACAAAGATAGAAGCAATCCACAAAAGGACCCTGATGTTTCTGGAAAAAAAAAAGATTATAATATAGAAAAAGATAGATAAAGCTGCTACCAAATTTTTTCCTTTCTTTAAAATAAATGTCTAAACTCATACACTGAACAGCTTTTATTTAAGAATCTCAAAGCACTTTATCAGCAAGTAATTATCCTACCATTTCCTATTATCAGTTGAAGGACTGGAAGCCTTGAGTGTCAAGTTCAGCAGGGACCTTCAAGTCCTATTATGTAGGGACGTAGAGTGTGAGTTCCGTGCTTGAGGACCCACTAACATCAATAAGAGACCCATTGTTGCTTCCCTCTGCTTTAAGCACTCGCTTTTCTTTCCAAAAATTGCCTGTTGCAATCTGCCAGAAGCAAGGAAGCCACCTCCCAGAAAATCTTTCCTCTGTCAAGGCACTAATAGTACACCCAGATATGCATCATCTCTTCTTCTATAGAATACATTTTAGTTAAACCAAATTATATGGGGAAGCATTTCCTCACTGTTACAAAATGCCCTAAAAACCATTATCAATTTGTTTGTAAGTACTCCACTCCTTCCAAATTTTCCTTGAGCCATGGTACAAATGATTAAATATATTTTCTCTTCTCTAATTGCACTCCTCCTTATTACACATGAAAATTACCTTATATAATAAAAATGAGAAGATTCCATTATTTTCCCAGGCAGCACCATCATTCCTCCAAAAATTCTTTAGGAAATATGCATTGATGTGTACTAAGAATAGCGGGGGCATCCCCAAGAGACTAAGTAGTATTAACTAAATTAAAGGTTCAACAGTAGAGGGGTACATCTCTGCATGATAGAAAGAGAAGTCTTTGGGGTTTCTGGAGCAAATCTAAGACAGAGAGAGTGAGACGTGTAAGATCGAAGGGAAGACAGGAAAAGAAACCAGGCTACTGGCAACAGTCTGTGAATTTCAAATTATAGTCATGTGCTGATTAACTTCCGTTCAGCCAACATCGAACCACATATACGTCTGTGGTCCCCAGGTTACAAACGTCTGACTTATGTGCAACTCATAGTTACCAATCAACCCCATAAAGCCCATTATATTAAAAATTCAAGGTACATACAATGGTTCATAATAACAAACAGGTGCTACTTTGCGATGGACATCAAAACATTATTATTAATATTATTACTGCATTATTATATTAAAGATGTTTTATTGTATCTGGATGTGTTTCTTTAATGTTTTTATGCATATAAGGGTACACTATATATTATCTACTAAGACAAAAATCTGACTAACTGGCATTAGATATGAACCCATATCTAACTATTCCGACTTATAAATTCAACTTAAAGACAGATTTGGAATGGAACGCGTTCGTAATCTGGGGACTTCCTGTATATAATAATTTGTACAACATCCAAATCACATAAAGTCCTATTTCACAGAATATATCGTGGACGTTAAGTGATGCATGACTGCATTACCCATTCCTGTAATGTTGTTGTTGTTAGACACCATTGAGTCAGCTCCAAATCATAGTGACCTTATGTGTACCAGAACAAAACATTGCCTGGTCCTATGCCATCCTCACAATCATTGCTGTGCGTGAGCCTATTGTTGTAACCACTGTGCCAATCGGTCTCATTTTCTCCCTCTTTTTCACTGTCCCTCTAGTTTACCAAGCATAATGTTCTTCTCCAGTGATTGTTCCCTCCTGATGACATGTCCAAAGTAAACAAGACAAAGTCTTGCCCTCTTCAATTCTAAGTTGCATTCTGGCTGTACTTCCTCCAAGATGGATTTGTTCGTTCTCCTGGCAGTCCATGGTATATTAAATATTCTTATATTGCCATCTCCAAAATAACTTTAATAAAGTCAATTAAATTGTATACTCTAGAATATTGCGGAGCCTTGGTGGCATAGTGGTTAAGAACTCGGCTGCTAACCAAATGGTTGACAGTTCACATCCACCAGCCACTCCTTGGGAACCCTATGAGGCAGTTCTACTCTGTCCTATAGGGTTGCTATGAGTCTGAACTGACTCGACAGCACCTAACAACAACAACAACAACTCTAGAATATAAATGAAGGCATTTGCTGGAGGTTTCCTTTCCTGCACTAAACCCTGGAAATGGCAGAGCCAGAATGGAGGTGGGTCATGGTTGGGGAGTGAAATGGATTTAAATATGAAAGTAAGCTGAATGTTTTATTTTATTTGGAGGAAACTATATCTATGCTAAAAAAAACTTTACATATTGGTAGGAAAAATAAGTATAACTATGAATTTTGACTAGTTAGTGGTGACCAATAGACAAATAAAAATAGAATGCATTTTTCTAACCAAGCAGCCAGAAAATAAGTAAAACTTTGAACCAGAAAAATTCTGTCTCTAATCAAAGGGGGGAAAGGAAAGAAATTTTAAAAAGCATGGTAAGTATAAATACAAAATAAAGTATTAGAAATAAATCCTTATTTACATTAATTACAATAAATAAATTGAGTTAAACTAGACATTTAAGAAAAATAAATTCTTAGAATGAATTTCCCCCAAAATAATCTAATAATATGTTATTATAGAAATTAAAAAAAAAGGAAATAAACATAAAAAGATTTAAAACTTAGGAATTAAAAATATATGCTAAGCAATATGTATGAAAAGAAAGCTAAAGTTTTTATATCAGACAAAATATAATTTAAGGTGAAAAACTCATAGAGGATAAAGATGAGAATTTCACACTGGACAAGAAATAAAATACTATTAAGATACAATAATCATGAATATTGTTGTGTTGTTAGTTGTTGAGTCAGTTTCGGCTTATGGTGACACCAGGTGTGCAGAGTAGAAATGCTCCATCGGGTTTTCAAGGCTGTGACCTTTCAGATCTCCAGCCCTGCCTTCATAGTATCTCAAAATACATAAAGCAGAAACTGAAATAATTACCATGAAAAAATATATTAATCTTTAGTTTTAGTAGAGATTAAATCTGTCTAAAATGTGATAGGTCCAGCAAAGAAAAACAAAGACACAGAAGATTTGAATTATATGTTTAACATATTTGAGCTAATGAGTATATTAAAAAGTTTATGTCCAGTAAACAGCAAATATACATTTTTCTTATACAGAACATTCTCAAAATTCTATCATGAATCAACTTAAGAAGACAGTTGGAATAATTTCAAAAATTACCAACACAGAGACCATATTCTCTGACCACAACACTAAAAAATTAGAAATCAAAAGGATACAAAAAAAAAAATTCCATATAATTGGAAACCGTGAGCCGATGTCTAAAATCAATGGATCAAAGAGTAAATCATAGATAAATTATGAAATAGAGTTAAAAAACATGAAAAGAGTGCCTACCAAAATTTTGAAAACAGTTACATCGATATATGTAAAATCAAATTTATTGTAAAAACATTTAACAGGAAATATGAATGACTAAAAACAAATTGCTTAAACATTAAACTCAAAAATTAGAAATTAAGCAATAAACTACTTTTTAAAACGAAGGTAATAATAAAGACAAGAGCAGAAATCAATGAAAGAGAAAAAGGAGTAAGAGAAATGATTAACAAAAACTAAAACTATTTTTTAAAGACTACTAATATGGGCAATTTTCTAGTAAGATTTATCTAAAAAAATGGATAAGAAAAATTCAAAATTAGAGAAAATCACTGCTTGTAGAGCAGATTATTAAAAATTCTAAATGAATCTTTAAATTGCCAAGATTGACAAATAAATAGAAAACTGCAATAGTGCAACAACCATTAAAATAATAGGATGAGAGATGAAAAATTTCTCCTCAAAAGAAGGTGTCACTCCAGATAGTTTTTTCAGGCATATTTCACCAGCCATTTAATGAATACATGATAACCTACAACTTCTATAAGTTGTCCTGGAGAACAGATATAGAGATATAATGCTGCTTCTAATTTTGTAAGACCAGAATAACATATATGAAACAATTAGAAAAAGACATTGAAGAAATTAACATTATAGGCTCTTTCCAAGTTGTGAATATATTCACAAAAATCCTATATAAAGAATTAACTAAATGAGTTCAACAGTATTTTGTAGAAATACATCATAACAAAGTAGCATTAACCCTATAAATTCTAAGATGCTTCAAAGCTAGGTAAAATATTAATTACATTAACCTTATTAATTGATTAAAAATATCTCATTTTAACATAGAGTCAAAAAGTTTGGAAGACAGCTACCTGACCAACTGATTAGAAGAGATCCATATTTATGACTATTTCCAAGAAAGGTGATCCAACCGAATGCGGAAGTTATTGAACAATATCATTAATATCATATGGAAGTAAAACTGTGCTGAAGATCATTCAAAAGCGGCTGCAGCTGTATCTCGACAGGGAACTGCCAGAAATTCAAGCCGGATTCAGAAGAGGACGTGGAACCAGGGATATCTTTGCTGATACCAGATGGATCCTGGCTGAAAGCAGAGAATACCAAAAAGATATTTACCTATGTTTTATTGACTATACAAAGGCATTGAACTGCGTGGATCATAACAAATTATGGATAACATTGCTAAGAATGAGAATTCCAGAACACTTAATTGTGCTCATGAGGAACTTGTGCATAGATCAAGAGGCAGTCACTCGAAAAGAACGAGGGGATACTGCGTGGTTTAAAGTCCAGAAAGGTGTGTGCGTCAGGGCTGTATCCTTTCAGCATACCTATTCAGTCTGTATGCTGAGCAAATAATCCGAGAAGCTGGACTATATGAAGAAGAGTGGGACATCAGGATTGCAGGAAGACTCATTAACAACCTGCATTATGCAGATGACGCAAACTTTCTTGCTGAAAGTGAAGAGGACTTGAAGCACTTACTGATGAAGATCAAAGACCATAGCCTTCAGTATGGATTACACTTCAACATAAAGAAAACAAAACTCCTCACAACTGAACCAGTAATCAACATCATGATAAATAGAGAAAAGACTGAAGTTGTCAAAGACTTCATTTTACTTGGATCCACCATCAACACTCATGGAAGCAGCAGTCAAGAAATCAAAAGACGCATTGCATTGGGCAAATCTGCTGCAATGGACCTCTTTAAAGTGTTGAAAAACAAAGATGTCACTTTGAAGACTAAGGTGCACCTGACCCAAGCCATGGTTTTTTCAGTCTCCTCTTATGCATGAGAAAGCTGCACAATGAATAAGGAAGACTGAAGAAGAATTGACACCTTTGAACTGTGGTGTTGGTGAAGAATATTGAATACACCATGGACCGCCAAAAGAACGAACAAATTCTGTCTTGGAAGAAGTACGACCAGAATGCCCCTTAGAAGCAAAGATGGCAAGACTTCGTCTCACATACTTTGGGCATGTTATCAGGAGGGACCAGTGCCTGGAGAAGGACATCATGCTTGGTAAAGCAGAGGGCCAGTGAAAAAGAGGAAGACCCTCAACAAGATGGATTGACACAGTGGCTGCAATAACAGGCTGAAGTATAACAATGATTTTGAGGATGGTTCAGGACCAGGCAATGTTTCATTCCGTTGTACACAGGGTTGCTATGAGTCGAAACTGACTCGACAGCACCTAACAACAACAACATGTCATTTTGAACAATGCAAAAATAAAAACATTCAATAAAATTTGGCTTTCATTATTTTTAAAATCCTTAGAAAAGTAGAAGTTGAAGAAATTTTATTAACTGTATAAAAGTGACTAGCAAAAACATACTGCAAACATGAATATTTCATAGAGATACTGGCTATTGCAATAAGACAGGATAACCAAAAGACAAATATTCAAATAAAGAGTTAAAATATTATTTGATAAAACATAAGCCTATACATAAAAAAACAGGAGAATCAATAGATTAACTGCGAAAAATAAGTAATACAATGTAGCAATATGATACAAGAACATCATCCAAAAATATCAGCAATGTTTATCTACATTAGCAATTATCATTTAGAGAACTATATATTAGACACAATAACAATAAAATTTACAGATTACCTACAAATTAACCTAACAAAAGCTTCACAAAACCTTTCTAGATAAGGATGTAAACATTTTTAAATCATATATATGTGAATAAACAAATGGATGGGTGAAAAGTTTCATTCATTCATTTATTCAGCAATTACTTTTTGAGTTCCTGCTTCATCAGACACTCATCCACATTATGGTATTACAGCAGTGAAAAAGAAAACAAACAAGTCTTTACTGTTATAGAGTGTATATAACCACAAGAAGCCTATGATAGCATTATAAATATGTCAGTTTCCTCCAAATTAGCCTATACATTCAAAGGAAAATACAATCAAAATATTAGAGTTTTGAGGAATTTATTACAGGATCCACCACAGTGTTGCAGTTTGTACTTTACCTGAACTTGTATTTTACCTTTCAACTTGTGTAAAATGGCAGCCCTAATTTGACAAATTCTAAAACTAAAATGGAAGAATAAAATTCTAAAAATAGCTATGAAAGACAGGAGCAAATAGTGAAGATTAATTCAATCAAATGTTAAATTTTTTACAAGGCCATAGTAATTAAGTCAGTATTATAATAATAGAAAAGGAAGCGGGACCTAGAAACAGATCCGTGTAGATAAAGAGATCTGCATACATATAACATATTCATTCTATACCAATATGACTTTAAAATGTAATTATTCAGACAATATAAAATATTGGCAAGGATAGTGAGGTTATAAATTAGTAGAGTCATTTTGAAGTAATACTTGGTAGAATCTAGTGAAGCTGAGTATAAGCATACCCTATGCCCAGCAATTCCACTAACGACTTCAAGCACTCTGAGAAAGTTTCAAACAAACACACAAAGAAAGAGGTACAAACATGATCATTGTAACTTATTTGTAATAGTAAAGAATTGAAGCATCTATGAATATCCATCTAGGGAAAAAGATAAATAAAATGTTGTACTAGGTACGACTGAATGCTAAAGTTACGTATCAATACGAATAGATCTTAGAAAGTTTTGTTTAAAAAAAGTCAAAAGTAGAATGAGAAACAACTACCGTTGCATGAATACATATTATATGCACAAAATATACCTTATATATTACAATAAAACCTGCAAAATCCAGAACCTGTGTAAGGCAGAAACCTGTCAGAGAAGGAAAACTCAAATATTTTCCACTAAAAGGAGTGGTAGAAAAGTGGTAAGCCTGCACCCTGTCAAAGGTGGAAAACTTGTGAGACTCAGAAAAACAAGGCAGTCCTGTTGAGTTCCAGCTCTCACAGGTTTCACTATATAATACATTTTAAGATACTCATTTATATTTTTTAATAAAGATATGGAAAGTGGCTACACATGGAACGTAGATTTGTGTGAGAAATGGTATTGGAGATAGGATAATGTTAAACACTTTAAAGAAGAAATAAAAATAAAATCTATTAAATTTGTGAATGCTTGTTTGAGTGATAATTTGGCTCTGAAAATCAGTTAAGGAGCTGTATTTCACATTAGGGCTGTATACTTCAGGACAGAGGCAAAATAAGAGGGAGCTATAAACTAAGAGGCAGAGAATGCCAGTATATCTGAGGAATAAACAGAAATACTGATGGAGGCTCCGGATTTCCACAGACATGGAATTGGAGATTTCAAGTCAGTCTCATCTAGCTAATACCAGACTGTAGTGGCTCCCGGCTGACATGCAAATTACCCATCACAATCAGAGAAGTTAAATGACTTGCCCAGTTACACACAGTTAATAAATGAGACGAATATGAGAAGTTGAGATAACTAAAGTTCTATGAAATTTAGACAAATTCTGAGGATAAGATCAGAAGAATAAATTCACAGCAATATTCTATTAACAACAAAAATAGAATAATCAATATTAACTATAAAAACCCATTGCCATCGAGTCGATTTTTGCTCATAGCGACCCTGTAGGACAGAGTAGATCTGCTCCAGAGAGTTTCCGAGAAGCAGCTAATGGATTCAAACTGCTGACATTTTGCTTAGCAGCCGAGCTCTTAACCACAAGTAGATAAACTTGAAAGATGTGAAAACATGGGAATATGACATTAAACCAAAAAAAAACCCGTTGCCCTCAATTCAATTCCGACTCATAGCGACCCTGTTTAGATGGGGACAAAAGATTGAAGTAGGCCAAAGTAGAAGTAAGAAAAAGACTATACTGGAATAGCATGGTATCTATACCAGATGACTTATGTTTTGCTACTTCTGATGGAAATGGTTCAACCCCACTGGGATGCCTCTCAAAGTCAACTTGGACAGTCTTCCATCACAGAGCCTGGATCAGCAGGGTCTTTTCTAGTCAGCTAACACCACTCTTTTGTGTCTTGATCCACAGCTTTGAGGTCATTGTGGTGACCTTCTTTGAGCGGTAATGGTTACATTAACAGTGCAAGCAATAATTGATCAATTAGTCATCTAATTGTTAGGTTAAATGATCCACAATTGGGATGAATAGCCTACTAATACATGACATTATTTTTTAACTTTCTAAGGGAATTTGGAAACTGTGGATTTATTAGTGAGTATGTGCGTACCATTTCAGAACAAACAGCAGGTTCAGTTTTTAACATGGGCAGCCTCTGGGGCAGCATTTCTGTCCTTTGGACAGAATATAGAAAATTTTATTCTCATTGCCAGCTCTGTCCTGGGCCACAAGCAGAAATGTGAAAATTATTGTTCTCCAGGAAAGAGACATGAATATAACCACAGGCCACCAACATCATTAGCCATCCCTTCAATACTCTAGTAATGATTGATGTGAAAAAGGAAGCTTTAGTCTCCTGGGATTGTGCAGAGTGGCTCATGACAGTAACAGCATTATTGCACTCAGCTGTCAGGCATCAGTGTTGCTACACTTCCCTTAAAATACTCTTATTTCCATGACCTCAAGGGTTTGCACAGTGAGTCTGCCTCGTATATTTAACATTGGTTTTGTCATTCAATCTCTGAAAGAAATTGTATTAGAATAGAAATGAAAAGTTTCTTTTAATTTCTCTATAAAAGGAGGTAAAGCAACTTATATCTTTAAAATGTTTTATTATTCTAAGTCAGAATTTTTCATTTTTATTTTAAAGGGATTTTTATTTACTTCCTATCCTACACTTGACTTTTTATCTTTGTACAATTCTATGATTTTGTTCTATGGACCAAATTAAAAGGAAAGTTTACTTCTGAAGAAGATATTTGGGATATATAGAGTCTAAATGACAGTGAGTATAAAGTAGTTTCCTGAGTTGAAATTATTTTTAAATGTGCAAAATAATAAACAAATAAGAAAGCCTCTATAATTTCAGAGGTGAAAAGTATGGTAATTTGCTAGCAGTAAAAACTTTTTTTTTTTTTAATTTGGCTAAGATGGCATAAAGATGATAGGAAAACTAAGGATGCCTCATAGACGGTTTGTTTGAAGCTGTTGGTCTCAGGAACAAGAAAGAAATATGATGGATTGGTGGAGCCCCTACATTTATTACTTAACTAAATGGGAATCATGTAAGAAAGAGGAATATCTATTCAAGATGAAGGGAAAATATGCTTGCTTCCTCTTCTTCCCAACATCCCATTAAAAATGACAGAAAACAGAAGAAAAATTAATCCACATGGTTATTTGTTTTAAAAAATGAGTATCCAGACAGCAAATTATGAGGACTTTTTAGGAGAGAGAGAGAGAGCATCTGGCATCAAATTGATGAAGAAAGCAGAGTACAGAAAACTGTAGGCTAAAGTCACAAAAAAAAGATCTTCTGAAGAGACTAAAAGCCATTCTTCCCACCAGAATTCTGGAGAAACTTCACACAGAGTCAATAAGTACAGAAGGTGGAAGCAGATTGTAGGTAATTAGTTATTGTACCAATGGAAATTCTGAATTATTAGCCTCACTTCTCCTGTATGGGAGATAGAGATAGGAACTGCAGTTTGACCCTAGACTAATCAATAAGACAAAGTCTGTAAATGAAATGGATGGAGAACCTACATTCATTCTAGTATGAATGTAGAGTCACGTATACACACACACAAATTTAGCACATAGACTCATGGACTTACAAAAGAGGAGTTTGCCATTCTCTATTTTATAAAAAGCGGTCCTATTATGCAAAATGTTCTGAGCAATGAAATAAAAAGTAATTTAAACTCACAAGATTGGCCTGTCACATGGCAAACCTCAAAATACATGATAAAATTTTTTTTTTAAAAAAAGGAGAGGTTGTTGTGATTAATTACAGCAAATAAAGGGCTATTACTCAGACCATAAGAACTGTCCATCAAGACTCCCAGGTTGATTTTCAAGAGAAGCTGTTTAACTCATTGTAACACTCAATTCAATTAAGAAAAATTTTAAATTATAAGTTTAACCAAATATGAAACTTTGAGATTACCAGATACGAACATTTTACAGATAAACTGAGCATGTTACGAAGATCAAGATTGCAATCTAGTGTTAAGAACAGCAATGGGTCACTATCATGGCAAAAGCGCTGATGACCAAAACTGATTCAGAAGAATTTTAGATTCCGAATGTAAAGAAGACTTAGGTTCAAACTTGCATTGTGATTGTTGAAGACTATAGTTTGAAACTATATAACAAAATCCAGTTAAAGCCCAGCTAAAAGTTGTCTAAGTGATAAACTTATCTCACATAACAAGAAGTCTTGAAGTAGGTAGTTCAAGGATTAATGCGGAGGTTCAATGACTTTAAGTGACCTTTTTCTGGCTCATATTTTTTTAATTTTATTTAATACACTTTATTTTTTAGAGTACTTTTAGGTTTACAGAAAATTTATAAGAAAGTACAGAGTTCCCATATATTTCTTCTACCTCCTTCACACAGTATATCCTATTATGAGTATCTTGTATAGTGTGGTACATTTATTATAACTGATGAACCAATACCGATACATTATTATTAATTAATGTCCATAGTTAACATTAGAGTTTACTCTTTTTTTGTACAGTTCTATGGTTTTCACAAAAGTATAATTTGTCATTACAGTATCATTTAGAATAGTTTCACTGTCTTAAAAATGCCCTATGCTTTACCTATTCATTCCTCCCCTCCTCCCTCTGAAACCCTGGCAACCTCTGATCTTTGTTTTGTCTCTGTAATTTTGCCTTTCCCAGAATGTCATACAGATGGAATCATGCAGTATGTAGCTTTTTCATACTAGCTTCTTTCACTTAGCAGTATGCATTTTAAGATCGTTCTGTAACTTTGTAGCTTGATAGGTCATTTCTCATTATTGCTAAATAATACTTCTTCGTATGGATGTACCAGAGTTTGTTTATCCATTCACCTGTTGCAGGAGATCTTGTTTGCTTCATTGCCCAATTTAAAAAATGAGCAAAAGATCTGAACAGACATTTCACCAAAGAAGATATTCAGTTGGCAAGTAAGCATATGAAAAGATGTTCATCATCTGTCATTAGGGAATTGCAAATTAAAACAATGAGATACCACTACAAACCTATTAAAACGGCTAAGATCCAAAACACTGAAAACACCAAACATGGGTGAGGGTATAGAGCAGCAGGAACTCTCATGTTTCTGGTGAGAATGCAAAATGGCACGGCCACTTTAGAAGACAGTCTGGCATTTTCTTACAAGTTAAGCATAGTCTTACCATACTCAACAATCACGCTTTATGAGTTGAAAACATATGTCCACACAGAAACCTGCACATGAATACTTAGAGCAGCTTTATTCATAATTTCCTAACATTGGAAGTGACAGTTATTGAAACTAATTTATGTTATAATTCAAATGTGTGGTGACACAAAAATAACTGAGGGGATCACCAGATAAACAAATACCTTCAACATATAACTAAGCTGTCTATCAATTTAACCTGTACATCATAAATTACTTCTCTGTCTTCTGGTTAGCAATTCATGGGGTTTTGTTATTTTGATTAAAATATGTACGCCAATGTCTGGATTTTTAAAATGTGAAAGAACTTGTATCCTATAAAGAAAGAAAGAGAACAAAAAATATGGCATTTTGTACCTTAGTACAAAATAACAACATTATTACATATTCAAGGGCCCAGAAAGTTCATCACGCTTATTCTCCTTCTAAAAAAATGTACTCCGGAACATACTCCAGTAAATAAAAACTCAATTTCAGAGACAAAGGTGGGATTCAAAAATTGGTGGAATCGTCTAAGGTGTGCACTGAAAACAAAACAAAACAAAAAACCTCTGTATGAAAGCCATGCCCTTAGTTCAAAAAATACTGGTTCACATTAGAACAAGAAGCCTGAGAACTTTGTGAAAAAGAAGTCCTCAAAATCGGTTATTGTGCAAGTTGTATGATTAAGAATGTACAATGAAATTATAACTTGCTCCTAATAAGAATTCATTCCTGTTCTTATCAACAAACAAAAATAGGAAAGGAATTAGAAACCTAAATAGAAATAAAATGTTATAATCATATAAAGTAATATAATTGATAAAATATAAGAAAAATCTTTCTGAAATAACAAAACCAAAACCTTCAGTCATGTAATTCAGAAGGACAAATAAGACTCACCAGTTCTCTAAATTCACAGTTGCTTATTTGTTATCTAGGAGCCCTGATGGCCCACTGCTTAAAGCACTTGGCTGCTAACCAAAAGGTCAGTGGTTCAAATCCACCAGGTGCTCCACAAGAGAAAGACAGGGCGGTCTGCTTCTGTAAAGACTACAGCCTTGGAAACCACATGGGGCAGTTCTACTCTGTCCTACAGGGTTGCTATGAGTCGGAATTGACTTGATAGCAGTGGGCTGTGGGTATTTGTTATCTAAAAGTGATTTATCATGTCGTCATACATTTTGCTTACACGTCACTCTCTTCATGTTAACTTCTCTTAGAGAACAACCCTAAATCACAATTTTAAACTTTTTTAAAAAAATTAATGAAGAGTGATTTATGATTTTTATGAGGTAGTACATTAAGTTTTACTATCTGGAAACAATGCTATGCTCTTTAAGAAACCTGAAGTCCCAAAATAATAACGAACAACAAAAATTAAACACTATCCAGAATCTTTTATTTTTTTTCTTCCTGTTTTGTTTTGTCTTCGGAGAAATCTTTGAACAACTAATACTTATTTTTAAAATTAAACTTTATTATTCCCTTCAGTTACATAAATCTTCTACCAACAACATTTTACTCTTAAAATCAGAACAAACTATCACCACTAGTTGCCACTGAGTCGATTCTGACTCAGGGCAACCCCATGTGCTTCAGAGAAGAGCTATGCTCAATAAGGTTCTTAAGGCTGATTTTTTCGGAAGTAAATCAGCAGGCCTTTCTTCAAAGGTGCCTCTGGGTGGATTCTAACTTCCAACCTTTTGATTAGCAGTCAAGCACATTAACCATTTACACTACCCAGGGACCAGAACAAACTACTGAATGTTCATTCTTTTATTAAAAGAATAAATAAAATGTCACAGAAACATTGCTATTAAAGATGAAATAGCTGAGAAGGGCTGTAACCTGGCCGTGACTCTAAATCATCTCTGAAGTACAGACAAGATTTAAAAGAAACGAGAAAGAGAGAGAGATGAGAAACAGAGATCACTACTAAATTTTTCCACTGTTGGAAACAGCTGAGTAGACTAGAATCCAACCCCAAAAGGCATGGTAAATAAGACGTACTTGCCCTGGATGCTCTAAGTATTTTAGAAGCTATCTGGAAACGTTTTCTTTTCTCAGTTTTACATCTTTTGGTTTTGCTTTGGTTTTTCCTGTGATCAATTTGGATTATTTACAGTCAAAAGTATGGGTGAAGAGAAAGGGAAAATCTCAGGGATTGACTCGGCCAAAGTATATACTAATGCTAGTACTACTAGTAATAATAGCAATAAACGACATTTGCTGAGCATGGGCTATACACCAGGATCTATTCTAAGCACTTTAAGGAGCCCTGGTGGCACTATGGTTACGTGCTCAGCTGCCAACTGAGAGATCAGTGGTTTGAACCCACTCAATGACTCTGCAGGGAGAAAAGACCTGGCAATCTGCCCCTATAAAATTACAGCCTTGGAAACCCAATGGGGCAGTTCTACTCTGAACTGTAGGGTTGCCAGGAGTCGGAATCGACTCGGTGGCACACAACGTTCTAAGCACTTTACATTCACTGGCTTATTTAATCCTCACAATACTGCTTTGAGGTAGGTATGATTGACCTTACAGTTGAGAAAACTGAGGCTGAGAGAGGTTAGGTCACTTGCCCCAGGTTACTCAGAGCAAGTAAGAGCTCAGTTCTAACCCACTCGTCTGACCCTTGACACCAGCTAAAGCACTACACTATCCTGCTTCTTAACATGACAAAGAAGGATGATGAATACTGGCTCCAAGATGAATTGAGAACTATGTGAGAGTAAAAGGGAGGTTCCGTTTTCAATTTCCAACTTGCTACATAAAAACGATGTAAAGCTGTTCTGTGTGACTAAACTGGCTTCAAAGGAAATGAATTAGTTAACACTGGTAAAGCACTTACAATTTACAATGTACTGTCACATATTATAGCCCACTTAATGGGCCTTAAAATCCTGAAGACTCAGTAACATCATTATTTTGTAATTGAGTAAGCTGAGTACTAGGAGCATAGATGACTTGCCAGTCATAACAGACTCAAGACCAAACCACGTTTTCTAACCTGGGTCATACCTATGCTCTTCCTGTAACTATTTTCAAGGTGAATTTCAATAACAAAAGGAGGAAATTTCAAAGTCTACTTGAGAAAATCCTGGAAGAAGTGTGGAATTTTTCGTATGTGCTCATATGTTGTTTTCTCTTCATTCTTACACTCCACTCCAGTTGCCGCAATCTCTCCCCCCACCTCGGGCAACTTGTCTTCTGTGTATAATATATGCTCTTAAATTAGCATGTATCCTTATACAATGGGTTTGTGTGTCATGCATTAAGTTATGTATATAGCATTATGTTATGATACTTGTTCTGCTCCTGTCTTTGACTTGCCAACACCGTGTTTGAGACCTATATGTACATCTAGTTCATGGTTTCTAATTGTTGCGTGCTGTTCCTTCCTCTGCAGCCACCAAAGTTTACTTATTTATTCTTGTAGTGACAGAAACCAACACGTCTTCGGTAGAATGAAGCCCTGACAGAAATTGCTGAACATGTCTCCTTAGTGACCTGTGAGAAAATTTCCTTGTCATATACCCACAGAAGTTGGGCTAACTGGGTCACGGGGTCAGCTCCCCCCCCAAAAAAAATTACAGTATTTACACTCTCACTAACAGAACACAAAAGTCCCAGTCTCGTCACATCCTCTCCAAACTTGGTAACATGTTCCTTTCTAATTTTGACCAATCTTATGCATGTGAAATGGTATCTCAGTGTTGTTAATTTTCATTCCTTAGATTGTTACTTAGTATACTCATTAGCCAATCAGGCTTCTCCTTCTCTAAATTACCAATTCATAACCTTTACCTATTTTCCATTGGAGTTCTGATTTTCCTTGAGTTATTTGCAAAGAATTTTATATTCTACAAATTAATTCCTTTCTGATTTTAGAAAATGCAAATATTGTCTCTAAGTGGTCATCTCCTTATTTTGTCTAAGGCACCATTTATTGACTAAAAATTTATCATTTCAATGTAAATGGATCTAGCTACTTAGGATCCTAGAATTTATGCTCTTGGAATATTATTTTAAAAGTCTTTCTCCTCCCCTTAGCTGCAAAATAACCCCCTACATTTTCTTCTATTAGAGCTATGTAACCTTTCTCTGTAAGGTCTTTAATGCATCCAGAGTCTTCTATCGGGTTGGTAAAATAGAAATCTGCTTTATTTTTCTCCACATAGGAAGTCAGATTTTTCTAATGCCATATATTAAACTGTCCCTTTCCTTTGCTTTGTGATCCATTTTTATTATACTTCATGTTCCCAGAACACAAACAGGCTTCACAGGAGGGTCTCGTAATGGCAAAGGACTTGAAACAGGGAGTAGCTTTTCACCAAGATACTGGCAGTGTTTATTGAAGCATATGCGAAGGAGATGAATTGGCCTAGGCTTCCCATTCATTGTTTGGGATCCAGGGTAGGATTACCAAATAAGCACAGTATGCACAGGCTGATTTGTGCTTACTTACTAATCTATAGTGAACAATTTCACATGGCTTTCACCAGATCGGTAAGTAAACACAGATCAGCCCATGCACATCTTAATCAGGGATTATAAATTTGAAAAGAGGCTTTGATTCTGTAGAAAGGTGATGTGGGGTTGGGAGAGAGATAGATGCCAGCCATACTTAGAAGCAGAATCTTTGACGTGATGGAAAAAAATGTGAAATTTTTCACTACAGATGATCTGGTAAGCAAAGTAAGCATCGTGCTTACCTTGCCTATTGGATAATCCACCCCTATAATGGGACCCAACCTTTATTTAAGTTACAAGAACTAATTTTTATCATGTTGTTCTTAGTTAGTACCCACCTGCCCCACTCTTCATATGCATTTACTTTTTTAAACCTCCAAGCTTCTTCTTCCTTGTCAGAGTTGTCCCTTTAAAAACAGTAGTCTGCCCAGCCTCCACTTCAGGGTTTCCTGAAACCCTACATATGTCTTGGCTGAGTTGACAGCTAACTTCCTCTGCCTATGCAATAAATCGGTCTTCCTGAGTTAAATTGTGAGACTCTGTTTTTAAGAAGAGCTGCACAAAGTGGCAGTCAAAAATACTATGCAGCACGCATAATAATATGTGAGTAATCAAATCTCATGCTTCAAGAAATAAGGTAATTACTGCAGGATTTAGGAACCAGAGCCTACCTCTTCCATAAATAGCATTGTTTAAATCACTGGAGGCTTTGTGTATAAATATGTGTGTGTGCTTAAGTCTGTGTATTACTGTGTATTTGTGTGTGTGAGAGAGACAAATCGTGTATATTAATAGAGAACTAGGAGTGAGACACAATATACTTCTTCCTCCTAAACTTCTGGTGTCAGTCAGTAGAAGAAAGCAGAGCCTAGAATTCAGAATGCGTAGAGGTATATTCTGTGCAGGAATAATAAATCCCAGATGTTCACTGTTCATCCATGCCACTTTGCTCACTAGAGAATAATCTCCCCTGTGGGCTGTACCCAGGTCAAAAATAACAACCAGCATTCATAGAAGAGATTGCTTCTAGAATTCCTCTTGCAAAACAGTCATTTCTCCCTCATGTAGCTTGTTAAATATGACAGTTTAGGAGCAAATCAAACATGTTCCACTGTAACACCACTGCGTAAGGAACTTAAGGAAAAAGAAAAACACCTTTGCCAGTATTTTCCCCACAATACAAACCTACTTCATTCAAAGCTAATTCAGCTAGATATAAGAACCACTTAAAATGACAAAAGCCCATTTTTGCTTGAGTTGTTATTCTGAGCTCTCTTCCTAACCCTGTCAACGCCTTCCACCATCACATCTTGGGCTAATAATAACCACTAAAAAGTAAACATGAAGATCTTTGACCTAATTTCAAAAAGTTTAATGTAAATCATAGAGTTATCTGATAAAATATTATAGGGCATCCTAAACTTTAAATGAGTTTTGTTTGCTTTGAGATTATAGTATATGAAATCAGTGTACATTGACGTATACCCTTCCCACTAGACTATAAGCTCCTTGAAGGCCAAGACTGTGCTTTATTCACCTTTACATCCTTAGTGCCTGGCATGTGACAGGCACCCAATAAACTGAACAGTTATTAAATTTACTCTTAATATTTATCAGAAGTTCTCGTTGGAAGTTTGATATTGCATTGATGATTAAACTGTGGGAATTAGCTGAAAGAAGAATAGAGAGTAGTCATGGTTGGGGAACAGGGACCTCTGTATTCTCACTCACATACTCGCCCATTATGTCTTGTGTTTGGCAAACAGTGTGCTGTTTTTAGCAACAAATTAAGTGTTACTACTTAGTAAAGACTGAGAGATAGTGTTTTTCAAAATGGAGTCTGCAGAAAGGGAGAAGATTAATTTTTTTTTTTTTAATTTGGGAATCCTGCAATTATGCTAATCACTGCATCTCTTCAACTTTGGATTTTTTCAGTGTGAGAGATGAGTGCTGAATTCCTAAACCACAGGAACATAAAATGAATTTAAGAATAAAAATATAAGAACTGTTTCTTAAATAGATGTTTTTCTTGTCTTGGTAATTTATTTTTAAAGGTAGTTACGTGGATCTGTGTAGAAATTGAAAAGTGATGATGCAGTGAGAACATAATACGCAGTTGGGGACAGGACTGTTCACAACCTAGAAAGATGTTAGCAGAAATGAAATGTTTCCTGCCATCACCAGTGTACCGACAGATTTTAATTGCTGTCAAGTGCCAGATATATTCAGGGAACTGTGTAGGCACGTGGTAGCCCAGGTGAGCTAAAGATAGGGGAGAACATGCAAGGGTCAACTTTATAAATCAACTAATTCAGGAAAGGATGAAGCATAATGCAAAGCAGAAAAGTCACTTCACTTCACCAAAGACAATCTCATAGATAAGCATTCATTCTTCTTCAACAACTCCCAATATGTATATGCATGTATAAAACCAAACAAAACCAAATCCATCGCCATCAGGTCGATTTCAACTCACAGCGACCCTATAGGACAGAGTAGAACTGCCCCACAGGATTTCCAGAGAGCGGCTGGTGGATTCGAACTGCGACCTTTTGGTTAGTGGCCAAGCTCTTAACCCCTGAGCCACCAGGACTCCGTATGTGTATATATATATATATATATATATATAGCTATATACCTTGAATATTTCTTTTATTCCTGGAACCTAAGCTTCTAGTTCAGTCAAGGTTAGGAAAGTAAAATCTATGTGGAAAAAGATAGTATTAATTTGCCAATCTCAGCTTCCAGACATTTTTTTTTTTTTTTTTAATGTGAAAAGCAGCAATAGTATGGCTGTAGCATCTTGTTTATTTTGGAAGTAGTCTTCTTCACAAACTCTTCAAAAGAAAGCACCACAACCGGCAATTAGAAGGAGATCAGCAAACATTTGTTGACTGACTGAATAAAGACCTAAAGACCCACATGAACACAGACCATATTTTCCTTATATACACAAATAAAAACATATCTGATTCAAGAATTTTGTACAACTTTCTTTCCTGATGGGATAGAGATTATAGAAAATGTTATTTGGATGCCTAGAACATTTCAGTGATTTGTAAAACTGCAGAGAGAAATTGGGATAGTTCATGTAAGTCTGGGATATATGGTCTCTCTAACTATGAGAAATTACAAAGTTGGTAGTTAGAACAAGGAGAAATAAAAGAAGAAAAGAGAATTCAAGAGTCAGAAAAATTGCCTAGGAAAACATTATTTTTTAAATAGAAAGCTTTTAAACATCAATATTTAGATATAGAAAGTCCTCTAATGCACCAAAAAATATATTACCTTGTGAAACCTGCAATTAACCAAATCAATTATTGAAATATTACCTATGTGCCACAAACAGTCAGAGGAGATTTTTGTCGGGAACACTAACATACTCTTATGGATGAAGCATTTTTCTAACTAATCCACTAAAGCAAGACTGTTCCGCCTAGAAAAGGAAAGAAAATAGCTAATGACAGAAAATGTGAACTAGCTAAGGCTTAGAAATGGAATTTGTAGCTCTCAAACCAAATACAATATTTCTCTCTTCTCTTTCTCCCCGCAAAATGCAAACAAATAGAAAAATAAATTCCTTAAGAAAGGTACCCTAGAAGGCATGCTTGTGTATAGCCTGGCAGCTATTGACTGTTAATGTCATTTCAGTCATTCCACCAATGTATGCTCTCTTTACCTCAAACTGATTGGAAGGGTTTTCTAATTTCAGTCGCCAGTTAGTCTGCTCATTCAAGCATTCGACTTCCATCCGCGAATTCTTCCTTATTACAAGGTCACTTTCACCTTACGTCTCCGCCTTCTATTTGAGTGTGAAATATCCAGGTGTCTGGATTATTAAAACGTACACACAGCTTACCCTGCTTGAGAAAGATGATATTCATTTTTCATGAGGTTTTACATCTCATAATAATCTGCTTGTGTGATGATCCATTTTCATTTTTAATTAGGATGTCCTCTGAATTCCCTTTTTTCTACTGCAGACAAAAAAAAAATTAATCAGGAAATATCTTTGTGGGCTCGGAAACAAATGCAATTCTTGTAGGGGGTGTTATTGAATCAAGAGAGTCTGGAATTCATTGTTTGGAGTTACCATCATCAAAGTCAAACTCTCACTCTAAACATAAAACATGTCTGATAAGCCCTATTGCATAAAGTTAAAATAATGTTTTTTAAAGGAAAAAAAATAGATCCCTGAATCTGCTGTTATGAGTATCGAGTACCAATTTAACAGGGTGTCTGTTATCAGTGTGTGATTATGGTTTAAGTGCTGTCTTAGAAGGGAACAAATCCTGAGAAGTAATTGAATTTGCTAAATCCAGCCTTGCTTTGGCTTTGGTTCTGGCACCTGCAACAAAAAAGGACAGCTGTTCTGGACACCCACCAAGTAAATACTATTAAGCTCATTACCATAAACCTTTTGGCTATGATCAAGTGAAGTATCAGTTTGATTGATTATATGTCTTCTGCCAAGGGACTCAGTCTTGCCCTGCTACTTAGACAGGTTGTTGGGTGGGATTTGGCAACCCAAGAAAATCTTTTCCACCTTTCACAGCTATGAGTTTTATTTATGATCAAGTGGCAAGATAATGGTAATAACACCTCAGATGGATAAACACCTCAGCCCTAAGGAGCTCAGAGGGGTCTGCTCACATTTATCTATTTAATCATTACCACATGGTTGATAAGGAGGCATGTGGCATTATCCCTAATTTACAAATAAGGAGAATGGGGCAAAAGTGACTTGCCTGGGATCACTAAGTAAGCTACTTCGGAGAAAATAATATTGCCAAAATATTTCACCTCTAGATAAAATGCTGTGATTAAAATAGCAATTATTGTCATAATTTTAAGATTTCTGGTAAAAGCCAATATGTAACCGTTGAATATTACTATTTGGTAATTACATAAGAGTGCCCAGGGAGTATTAATGAATTAGAATCAACTAACTGTATCCAAGATAATGGGAAATGTGGATGTATTATAGCCTCAAATGATCTGTAAATCTCCTTTGATTCATGTATGTTGGCCATTGGTTTTTTGGATTTCTGTTTGTTAGTTTTGTTTTTTAACAAAGTTCCAACTGAATTCAAAGGGAAAAATGTGACAATAACGTAGAAAGACTTTTAAGCATTACTTCAAAAGAATTCAGAGATCACAAATAAACCTGTACATTCTCAAACTTGTTTCATGCTTACCGTTTAAGGCTTTTACCTCTTTAAAATTCTAAGGAGTGAGACCATGACTGTGTGAGACTGTGACAATCTGGCATATGCTCCCTGACCCTATGATTTGGTTTTAAAATCTCAACCTAAGAAAAAGTGAGCACAAAGGTTTAGCTCTGTGGGTCAGATATTGAGAGTGTCAGGGCCTCTGCCATTCTATGAATCAACCCTTACTTGTCCTTAGAGGGCCAATCACCAGTTCAGTAACACCCAATGGAGCTAATCAACTGAACATTCCAGATGAAACTGACATCTTTTAAATGATTGAAATTTGACCAATTACAAAATATTTTTTTCTGGAGCTTTGTGTTTGTCCTTTCTTTTTTACAGTAATGAGGACATTTGTTTTCACCTTTTTGCAGCCAGTACATCTCTCTAAAAACACTTTAAAATAAACAGGAAGAGCAAAAGGGGGTTGGAGTTCAGAAAGAGGGTTCTGTTCACAATCCAAAAGTCAGATGGCCTACAATTAAACTTTGTTGGCACCCTTCACCCCTGAGAAAAAGACAGTGAGGAGGAAATGAACAAGAAACAGACCTGTTTGTATCTAGCAAAGGGCCAGTAGCTGATTGATATTTTAGAAGACTTGTTTTTAGCTGTGATACTCAGAAGTCCTGGATTCCCTGGACTGTCCCCTCTGAGAACATTTCAATGACAGAATAAGACCCACAGTGAGATAATTACCACCTAAATGTTAATCATTTTGGTGTGCTAACAGAATACAAATATATATTACTTTTCATGTGCCAGGCATTGTGTTAGGCAGTTTCACATTCCTGAGTTAGTCCTCACAACAAGGCTGTTCTTGTCATAAGGTAACCATTCAACAAATGTTAGTTGAATAAATGAATGAGAAAAAGGATGTTGTTAGCTTCATTTTACAGAGAAGGAAACTGAAGTTTGTAACAGTAAAATAATTTGCCTGGTGTTACACTGCTACTAAATGGCCAGGCTAGTGTTCAAATTCCGACTTTCTTAAGTACAGAATGTCTTTCCATTACACAATTGTCTCCCCATTCAACTAGTTTTAAAAAACACCTTTATTTAAGGTAACTATGGTGGCACAACAGTTAAGCGCTCAGCCGCCAACTGAAAGGTTGGCAGTTTGAACGCACCCAGCAGTTTCACAGGAGAAATACCTGGCGATCTGCTCCCATGAAGATTACAGCCTAGAAAACCCTATGGGGCAGTTCTACTCTGTCACATGGGGTCAGTAGGAGTCGAAAATTGACTCAATGGCACCCAACAGCAACATGAGACTATTTAAGGAGCACTGGTGGTGCAGTGATTAAACGCTTGGCTGCTAACCAAAAAGTCGGAGGTTCAAACCCACCAGCAACTTCCTGGGAGAAAAGACTTGGTTATCTGTTCCCATAAATATTACAGCCTAGGAAACCCTATGGGCCCATTCTACTCTGTCATATAGGGTCACTATGAGTTGGAATCGACTTGACAGCACACTACAACATGAGACTATTTAAGATGCTACCTGAGTGTCAGTTCTGAGCTCCCAACAATTATAATAGAGGAGACAAGGGATATGCAGTCTCAGAAAGATGTAACTAATTTTCAGAAAGGAGCTCAAGTTAATAACTTAATTTCTTGCCTTTTTTCTTCATTTTAAAATAAAGATTTGTTCAATTGAGTGTGGTCTTATGTGGACAAAGTTGATGACATTTATCTCTCAACTCTTGTAGCCATGAAAATATCACTGAAGTGCCTTATGCCTCCTTCTGTCCCTCATGAGCATCTGGAACATGTAACTGCTTCCTACAGCTAACCTCCAGATGAGCCTGGCAAATTGGAGGACTATTAAAAAAAAAAAAAAAACTCGCCAGAGTAAATGCATAGAAAAGTATCACAGATGTAAGGAGAAAGAAAACCTGAAAAAATGAATGAGGAATGTTTATGTTTTGTTTTGTTTTGTTTTGTTTTAAATCATCCAATAGGACACCTCTTTCAGATATGGTCTTTGAAAACTCAAAATCAAAGATATTTGAGTGGCAGACAATGGGAGGGCTATTATCTAAACTCAGCAGAGAATGTTCAAGGTTTGGTGTGCATGCTAATTTTATCGACATACAATATGCAAGCAATTTAAATGCGAACTTGAAAAGTTTTTCATTTTACTAATGAAGTACTAAGCTTTAAAAAAATATGAATTTTACAATCAAAATTGTACTTAAAAGGGTAACTAAATGTGGATTTTATTTAGAATCTGCTTTTACATAGCTATAGAACTACTATACAGAATCACTGAATATTATCAATGTAATTTACACAGAAACCTTAATAGTTTAACAAATCCTGTGTTTAATCATTCATTATTTGCACAGCAAATTTATGCTCTAATATCACTGCACTGTCTTGATCCTTTTTGATAAAATTCAGCACTGACATGATAAGGGCTCATGTGATGTTAAAAATCTCTATGAACTATGCTGCAGTCCTGGAGCCTGGTCAACTCGCCATAGTGGGGCCATCATGCCCAGTAATGAGCCCCTCAGATGTAAGAGACTTCAGTTTTAACAGGCCCCCAAGTGCTGACAAAAGACTCCACAGATATATCAGAACTAAATCATTATAAACTCTGTTAATGTTCCTGGAGAACAACAGGAGAAGGGAAGGGTGCAATACTACTGTGAATTATTTTATTGTGTTTTTTTTTTAACATTATCGAAACAGGATCTTTGCCTCAAAAAGAAAATCTATAGCTATTCAACCTGGTTTAGGTAATTCCTTTATGAAAAGTCCTCACTGTACAGTGACTCCTCTACTTCACATAAGAGGAACACTACTCAGGCAAGCCCCTGTAGGTTAGAAGTCTGATGCACTTTCTCTCACCTAGCCCACACCAAGCTTTCCACTATATTTGTTCCTTTGGTTGGGTGCAACATGCAGCTAAATATGACCTAAAGCCTCATCTCTCTTTCTGCCTGTAAATGTCATTCCTCCTTTTCTACTCACCATTTATACCTATTACCTTCTAGGAACAAAAAACTAAACCCATTGCTGTCGAATGGATTCCAACTCATAGCAACCCAATAGGATAAGACAGCATATAACTGCCCCAGAGTCTCAGGGAGTGCCTGGTGGGTTAGAACTGCCAACTTTTTTGTTAGCAGCTTTAGCTCTTAAACACTACACCACCAGGGAATTAGACCCTGCTAACTCCATATCTGTCTCAATCCTTTTACCCCTATTTTTTTCACATTCAATTCTTATTTAATATTTTTAATTTTAGTTTTTTATTCATTCAATAAATATTTATTAAGAGCTCACCATGTGGCTGGCACTGTTTAAGGTACACACGGAAAGCACTGAACTAGAAACAGTCCTAGCTCTTATACAGCTTCCATTTTAGTGGGGCCACAGAGAGTAAACAAGCAAACATAAGAATGCACAATCTATTTTCCAAAAAAATTTTTTTTGTTATTTTTAGAAAAAGAGAAACGAAATCTTGTTTTCTGCATATATGTTGGATTTCAGGTATACAGAGAAATCCCTTTAACTGTATATGTACAACTTATACATATTGCTCAACTTAATAAGAATGCAAAAACCTAATTAAAAAGGCTGAAGAACAATTTGCCATTGCCTGCTCTAGGTGAAATGTTCTTTTTTTGCCACTTTTATATTATTTAGAGCACTAATGAATATTATGTTAGTTTTCTAGAAATACAGGGAAAAGAGTGACCTGATGAGGAACACAAGCTCTGTGGTCACTAGAATTTGAAGTACCCCATTAAAATTTAATAAATAATAAGCCTGATGTATATACTACAAAAAAAAAAAAAAGAAAGAAAGAGTACAAAATATATTTTCAAATAGTTGATGCTAAGAATAAGATAAAGCAGAATATGGGCCTAGGAAATGATGACAGGGCAGGGAAGGCTCTTATTCGTTTATTGTTGTAGTTCAAGTGAAAGTTTACATTTCAAGTTAGTTTCTCATATAAAAATTTATACATACATTGTTATATGACCCTAATTGCTCTATACTGTGACAGCACACTCCTCCTTTCCACCCCTGATTTCTCATGTCCATTCAACCAGCTCCTAACCCTCTCTGCCTTCCCATCTCACCTCCAGACAGAAGCTGCCCATTTAGTCTCACGTATCTATTTGAACTAAGAAGCACACTCTTCACAAGTATCATTTTATGTCCCACAATCCAGTCCAATCTTCGTCTGAAGAGTTGGCATTGGGAATTGTTCTAGTTCTGCGTTAACAGAGAGACTGGGAGCCATGCTTTCCGGGGTTCCTCCTGTCTTAGTCAGACCATTAAGTCTGGGCTTTTTACTAGAATTTGATTTCTACACCTCACCTTTCTCCTGTTCCATCAGGGACTTTCTGTTGTGTTCCCTGTCAAGGCAGTCATAGGTGGTAGCCAGGCACCTTCTAGTTCTTCTGGTCTCAGGCTGATGAAGTCTGTGGTTTATGTGGCCCTTTCTGTCTCTTGGGCTAATACTTCCCTTGTGTCTTTGGTGTTCTTCATTCTCCTTTACTCCAGGTGGTTGGGACCAATTGATACATCTTAGATGGCTGCTTGCTAGCTTTTAAGACCCCAGACACCACTCACCATAGTAGGATGCTGAACATTTTCTTAATAAACTTTGTATGCCAATTGACCTAGATGTCCCCTGAAAGCATGGTCCCCAGACCCCCAACCCCTGCTACTCTGTCCCTCAGAGTGTTTGACTGTATACAGGAAACTTCTTAGCTTTGGTTTAGTCCAGTTGTATTGACTTCCCCTGTAGTATGTTCTGTCCTACAGAAGGCTCTTTTTGATACAGTGGTCAGGGAATATCTCTCTGGGAAGATGAACTAACACCTGAATACCATCAATAAGTGAGGATCTAGTGGAGGAAATATTCCAAGTGGAGGGCACAGGAAGTGCAAATGCCCTGAAGTGAGGATGATCTTGGAGGGTTTGAGAAACAAGAAGGCCAGTATAGCTAAAACAAAGTGAGCAAGTGGGAGAGTGGTAGAAATGAGATAGACAGGGGCCAGATCATATAAGTCATTACAGGAACAGTGAGGAGTTTTTAATTTATTCTGAATATAATGGAAAAACATAAACTGGTAATGAGGAAGAAAGTAATTTGATCTAATTTATGTTTAAAAAAAAATCACTTCAGCTGCTATGTGGAGAATTGACTGAACTGGGGGCAAAACTGAAAGCAATGAAACTAATTCAGAGGCTCTTAGAAAAGTCAAAGTGGAAGATAACTGTGTTAGTATAATAGTGGTAGAAATGTCACAGTGGTGGGAGTCAGTACATATTTTGAAGGTAAAGCCAGCAGGACTTCCTAATTGATTAGATGTTTGTAGAGAAAAAGGAAGAAAGGAAAGAAGGAAAAGAGGGAGGGAAGAAGGAAAAAAGAAAGGGAGGGAGGGAGGAGAAGAGAAGAGAGAGAGGAATAAAGCCTCAATCTTAATTTCTGCCCTCAGCAGCTATATGAATGGTGATAACATTTACCGAGACTGATTAGACAGGGTGAGGAAAAGTGACAAGGTGAAAATTAATAGTTTAATTTAACATATAAGATCGGAAATGCCTGTTAGATGGCCAAGTAAAGCTGTTTGTAAGGCCATAGGAAAGGCCAAGGATGGGCACAAAATTTGGAAGTCATAAGCAAAGGTATGATATTTAAAGCCATGGTACTAAATGAGATCATCTAGGAGAGAGTCTAGGAAAAGGAGAGAAGAGACAAAGGGCTGAACTCTGGCACTACACATTTAGAGACTTGTAGCAGGAGGAAAAGTTACCAAAAAGATTGAGAAAAAGCTGGCAGAGTTCTAAAAACAAAACCCAGGAGAGTGTGGTTCTATGTATTTAATAGAAAAAGAGTTCAACTGTGTCATATTCTGCTGAGAGCTTAAGAAGGAAGAGGACAGAAAGTGGATCACTGAACCTGACAAGATGGAGGTCAATGGTTTCCTCATTTTTAGTGGTTTTAGTGGACTGATGGAGATAAAAGACTAATTGGAATGGGTTAAAAAGAAATTTGGAGGTGTGAAAATGAAAACAGCAAGTATAGACAATTTTTTCAAGGAGTTTTACTCCAAGAAAAATCAGAGAAATGTGGCTGCAGCTGAAGAATGACAATGGGTCAAGGGAATTTTCTTAAGATGGAAGATTAAGGTAGAAGAGAGAGAGAGAAATTGCAAAAGCAAAGTCCGTTAGTGGTCAAGAGCTAATAGAAACTTGTGCTTAAGCAGAGAGATTGGCCACATGCACTAGCAGAGAGCGTTCATTGAGTCCAACAGGAAGAAAGTCTGGGCCTGGATTCACATGCAGGTAATTTTTGGCAATGTGTTGGAGAGAAGATGAGGTAGTTTTCTGCTGAAGGAAGAGGAAGGAGATGGAATTTGAGGTTTGAAGAGAGAACAGGTGTGAATAATTATCAAAGTAAATGAGAAAGCAAATTGTTATTTTATAATATACCAAGAGTCACTTTTCTTGGTTTCTTTTGGAACTTAATTCCAATCTGCAACATTGTTCGTATGGATAATTATTTGAAATAATGTCATTTTTAATAAAGCACACATTTCCAGGACATATAGCCCTAGTGTTATTCAAATAAGTATTCACTGCTTACAGAACTAATAATACTACAATAATGAAATTTTACTCACCAAGTCTACCAAGTTGCTCATTATCTCCTATTAAAAAAGACTTTTTTATGTCCACTACCCTCCCTTATTTTATTAAGGAACTAAAATTTAACCATATTTAGTTTCTAAGAAATTCCTGATTTTTCTAGTAAGAAACATTCCCTTGATAGGAAATAAGATGGCAATGAAAAATCGCAATAAGGTGAAAAATAGCCATTTTATTTTCTGAGAAACACATTCAACATGAATGTGAAGAAACAAAGAACCCTGGGAAGATTTCTCTGACAGTTCTAATAAAAAGATTCAGATATACATATGAAGAGTTCAATTTATACTTTAAAAGTGACTATTTCTTTTCCCTTACTATTATAGAACTTTATCAATAAATACAAAATAAATCTAACACAGAATATTCAAAATAGATGTAGAAGTTTTATGAAAATTATTATATTATAGTTTCAGCTATTCAGAACCTGTCCTATCCATAGATCTAGTTTATTTGAGTCGTTTCCTACATATTCTAGTGTTTAGTCCTCTTCCTACTATCGTTATGGAATTATTTGATCTGGGATATATAACTCTCTAGATTATGTGCATACTTGAAATTTGCAAAAATCTTGGTTAATCCATACATTTCAGTTATTGCTAGGTACCAGACTCAGAGACAGGGATTAACCTACAGGACATTCATGAAGGAGTGCTCTAGATATTAATACCTGTAGGGGAAGGATTGGGTAGGGAGAGAGGTTGGGCTGCAATACATTCTCAACAAAAGGCTTCAGTTGAACCCACAGGGAGCTCTAAAGCTAGAACGACCCTTCAGAGTTGTCTCCAGCTGGTGATAGGGAATGAGACCTTTGTACTGCTATAACCACCAGACATTGGATATAAGTTGTCCCATTGAACTTCTTCAGCTAAGAACCATTCCCAGCTGAGGTCTATCAGGCTGCAGCACTCCAAGCAGCTGCAGGGGAAAGTTCTTGGTCCTGAAGAGGAAGCACAGTGCAGTACATGATCCTCTACAAGAGATAAGATAGTCTTATCTCCATTGTAAAACTGAGAAACTATAGGTATAAATGACATACTTTCAAGAGTTGCATTTTATACTGCAGAGTCAAATAAATTCATCCTGGGGCTGTATTATGCTCTATGGAAATGGATGTGAGCAGAGGATTCCTTCAGCCTGAATAGGCATTGACCCTGGAGGGCCCAGAGAGGTCCTCACCAGCTACTCAGAGGTGAGAGCTCAAATACGCACATGATTCTCTATAACCATCTGGAGTAACTTGGATGGAACTTTACAAGCATCACCTTTACCTCAGAGCACAGGTGTTTAGCAGGTCAGTGCAGGTGGATAACTGCAAGTTAAAAAATGAATAGGCCAACAGCTCTTCTGAGCCCAGCAAGAGTCAATAACTTGGTTCTCACCCTAAGAACAGAGAACATTGAGAACTATCAGGGTAGCACTCCGCTGTTGAAGATCTAGAGAATGTGACCCCAATAGTACTATAATGGTGGTGCTAGTAGCAGTAGCAGCAACAGCAACAGCAGCAATAGTATTAGTAATAAAAGTAGTAAAATTATTTATCAAGTAATGAATACTTCTTATGTGCCCACATCGTATTAGGGACCCTAATGGAATTACAAGTATTTGTTGTTGTTAATCTCCATTGAGTTGGTTCTGAGTGATACCAACTTTCTGTATAACAGAATGAAACATTGTCTGATCCTGCACCAGCCTCACAGTCTTAGTATTTTCGAGCCCATTGTTGCAGCTATCATGTCAATCCATCTCATAGAGGGTTTCCTTCTTGTTCACTGACTCTCTACATTAACAAACTTGATGTCCTTCACTAGCGATTGGCCTTTCCTGATGATGTTTCCAAAGTAAGTTAGACAAAGTCTTGCCATCCTCACTTCTAAAGAGCATTCTGACTGCACTTCCTCCAAGACTGATTTATTCATTCTTCTAGCAGAATAACCATCAAAATAGCTTCAAAGTTTCCACTGCTCACAATGGACAGAACCAAAGTCTGGATACCTGTCCATATAACTTGAAAATATTCTTTTCACTACATAAATAAAATTCTAGAAAAAAAAGGTTAAAATCTCAAATGCCTACAGAAGTCACAGAATAAAAATGAGTGAAGTACACTGCACATAGCTTATAATGCATGTAATGGAGGCTTTGATGAACTGGAGAAAGGGGACAATTAATGTTTCATTCCAGTCAAATGTTGCTGTTTGGAAATATGAGCCAGAAGTGGCCAAATATATCAAGTTTTCAAGAGAAACGAAAAACCCATAACACTATATGAATCACTAATTCTTTTTTATGATTGGCTTCATTTTTTAAATAAATGAATGAAAAATACTTTGTGAGGATTTTTGGAACAAGATTCAGCTACTTCTGGATTAGGAAGAGCTTGTTCTTCTATATCAATCTATTCTTGATAGTCTTGGCAGAATTATAACCCTAAAACAAGAATCTTGCAAATCTACTTGTTTGCTTGCCAACAGATTGAAGGCAAAAGGAAAAGCAGACAGACAGGGAGTTTCAGCAGTAAACTTGGAGTGATGGCAAATCCACTGATCAAACCTCAGTAGGTGGCCAGCATTACTAGTCAAGCAACATCAACACAGATGAACTTGGCTATAAGTGGAGTTGAGAATATCAGTTGAGCAGCAGTGGGATTGCAGCATAGTGAAAACTGGAGGGTCATTTCTTGGCTTGAAAGAATCTCAGTCTCTATCATCAAAAGATATTACCCATGGAAAGGAAAAAGCTTCAAGGGTAGTACACAAGGCCACAAGAGGATTTGGCAGCTTTGAATATGGCCATAGAAGTTGATAGTAGGAATCGAAAGCTGGGTAGTTTCCCTCTGAGTTAAAACAATCAGGCTGAGAAGATCCTGGAGCAGCTGTCACTTGGAAACTTCAGCAAGCAGCCTGACATAGGGAGAAGGCCTGGGTTTTGAATTCAGATGAATACCAGCTGGTCATACCCAACTTCCAGGGCACTAAGATGGTTAGGAACAAATGTAGACAAAGCTTTAATGTAGGCTTGTACTTGACCAGAATTCAGTAAGAGTTATGAAAAGGGGTAGGTGCAGGGAAGAAAGGAGACCATCCTGAGCAGGAACAGAGAGAGAGAAATATTTTTACCAACCCCAACCTCAAGAACTGAAATGATAAAATCTTAATCATTTGCATCAAAAGAGTCTAAGTATTATTAGGAAGGAAAGTAACAGATTAGCTGGTGATGTCAATTTGATAACTAATGTGCACCTAACCCAATCCATGGCCTTTTCAATCTCCTTACACGTATGTGAAAGCTGGATAATGAAAAAAGGAAGACAGAAGAAAAATTGATGCATTCAAACTGTGGTGTTGGTGAAGAATATTGAATATACTGTGGACTGCCAAAATAACAGACAAATCAGTCTTAGAAGAAATACAACCAGAATGTTCCTTAGAAGCAAGGATGGTGAGACTTCGGCTAGCTTACTTGGAACACGTCATCAGGAAAGACCAATCCCTAGAAAAGGGCATCTTGTTTGGCAAAGTAGAGGGTAAGCAAAAACCACAAAAACTCTTAACAGGTGGATTGACACAACAGCTACAACAATGGACTCAAATATACCAATGATCGTGAAGATGGCATAGGACTGAGCAACGTTTTCTTCTGTTACATATAAAGTCGCTATAAGTTGTGATTGGTTGGACGACAACTAACAACAATACAAATTAACTTCTAAGCCCCTCTGCTACAAACTGTTAGGAGCTTCCAGAAAGAATGAGTCAAGAGACAGATACATTTTAAGTAGGTAAGATAGTCATGAGGTAAGATTTTTTCTCTAGGAATAGGAAGCCCTAACCATTGTAGGTATATTATGAGGACATTAGGAGTTAGGTTTCGGTAGAGAGATAGGTTGAAAACTAAAAGAAGTGAGAGAACCAATAGCCAACCTTGCATATTGACTATATATACTACCCAGGGATAGCCCAAATCGAATAATACCTTTCTATGCCCTATAAAAATAGCTATGTCCTATAGATCAAAGAATGCATGAGTCAACAGAAACATTTCACTATGTTTAAAAAGCTCTACTTCTAATAGATAGAGTGAAATACAATAGAGACAGCACAGAACTGAGTATGAAGATGCCTGGATTCTAGCCCTAGTGAATATTTACTAGCCATGTGATCTTAAGCAAGTAGCTTAACCAACTGATCTTCAGTATCTTTTTCTTTAAAATGGAGATAATTACACCTGTTTGTAATTATTGTTAATGAGGATCTAGTTAAATAATAAACTCAAATATCTAAGGAAACTATAAGATTATGTACCCGTGTCATTCTAACAGTTTTGTTCCTATAAATCAATCCTCTTAAAACTTTGTTTTGACATCACTCATACTCCATACATTCAAAGAATATCTATTATTTAGTGGAAAAAGTAAAGCATCTTGAACAGACCCATTCACAGTTTTAGCTCCAACTATTCACTTTTGAATTCTCCATTCTAGCAAATAAATCTTGTACTGCTCTGACCTTATGCTTTTACTCAGTCTATGATACTTGACACCAGGGAAAAAAAATCCTTCAAGACTCAAATTTGCCTGCCTTCTCAGATGAACCCAACTCATAGTGATCTCCTTGTCATGTAAATGCCAACATTCTTTATTACTAATAATATCAATTTAATAATCAATAGTATCCTAGCCTTTTACTATTTTTCTGCTGCTGTTGTGCATTTTGATCTCATACATAACTAAAATCTTCTCTTATGTACCCAACTAGCCTATTTGTAAATTGAACGTAGCAAGGACCACACTTTTTATACATGTGTATTTCCCTCATTACTTGGTAGTAGAAGGCTCTACTAATAGTGTGAACCTGCTTCACTGCTGACACTACAGTCACTGCACTGCTGTAAATCTATCCTGCATTGCAAGGACACTCAGCTGCACAGCTGTGACCCACTGTAGCAGAGTTTGGCCTCCCATGTGTGAGAAATCAGTCACAACAACATGATATCTTGAGTTTATTCCAGGGCTCACTTCACACATCATAGCTTTGCCCAGGGTCGAGTTATCCCTAAGCAAGGTAAACATGATGCTTACACCAGACCATCGGTAGTGAACAATTTCACATTTTTTCACCACATCAAAGTTTCTGCTTCTAGGTATGCCTGGCATCTGTCTCTCTCACAACCCCACAGCATCCTCCTACAGAATCAAAGCCTCTTTTCAAATTTACAGTCCCTGACAGGGACGGGTGACCCAGTCAGAAAGGTATGCACCGGCTAACTTATGCTTACTTACTAATCTGTAGTGAACAAGCCCGTGCATACCTTGCTTAATGGGTAATCCAGTCCTGGCTCTGCCTACATTGTGGCCCTCTGCAAAAGTTAAGATTGTTGGGTTACATGCCATCATTGAGCTTGCTTACATCACTAATGTCCCTGCTTTAGTCATTCAAGAAGGAACTGTCAAGGCAGGAAGTCTGGCCTGAGCAACAAATACTGGCATAAAATTCAACTTTTCTTGCCATCTTTTCCAATATTGGGCTACTTCAAATGGTTATCAAGAAGTAATCATCCAAACAAAAAAAAAAAAAGAAGAAGCAGCAGCAGCAGCAACCATCTACTGTCCCATCTTCTCTGCCTCAAAAGACAAGTGGGCAACTAAGGTTTTTACGATACTGAGCAGGTGAAGGCCAAAGGTTCATAGGATCTGAGCACTTACTTCTAGCCCATCTTTCTAGCCCTATGATTTCCAACACTATCTCCACTAGTCACATGGGACCATCAAGCACTTGAAATGTGGCTAACATAACTAAAACACTACACTTTCAATATAATTTAATGATTTATTAAATTTAAAAACTGAAGCGGGGTAAAATAGTTTTTCACTAAACAGAATTTTATTATTTTGCTAGGGCTACGTGTCACTTTATAAGCTGAAAACTTAGCATCCAAATTGAGATGTGCTGTAAGTTTAAAATACACACTGGATTTTGAAGACTTAGTATGAGAAAAAAAAAGTCAAATAACTCTGCATTGATTCATGTTTAAGTGATATTTGGACATGTTTAACTACATAAAATATGTTATTAAAGTTAATTTCACCTTTTTTGTTGTTGTTATTGTTGTTTACTTTTTTAATGGGGCTACTAGAAAATTTTAAATTATATACGTGGCTTGCATTACATTCCTATTTAACAGTCTTGTTCTAGCCCATCACCTAGTACATTGTAGACAGTTAAATAATAACTCACCATAGATTCTAGATAAGTATCTACAGATGAGGAAACTGAGCTTTAGTAAGATTAAATAACTTGCCCAGTATTACACAGCGATTAAGTGATAGAGTTGGTATTCATAGATCTGTCTCCCATTGAAGCCCACATTGATTAACTGATTGATTGGGATACTTACCTCCCTTGAATTACAAAATTATCAATAAAGTGTACTCAGAAATTGATTACAAAATAAATTTATTTTTTATTTTGAATATAGCCTAAATCACCTAGGTAATTACAGACATTGGGAAAATCCAGGCAGAAGTTAGGCAAAATTCAATCTTGGCTATTTCCAAAACAGAATTCAAATTGTTGTTGTTGTTACTGTGTGCCATCAAGTTGATTCTGATTCACAGAGACCCTATAGGACGGAGCAGAACTGCCCCACAGGGTCGCCAAGGAGCAGCTGGTGGATTCAAACTGCCAGCCAAAATCATGATAATGGCAAAACAATTTGAGACAACTTTCAGTGTCACAGAGCAACCAAACTAAAAATTGGCATAGGTTTAAATATTTCTCAAAGCCCCTTGTCACAAACATGTACCAAAACAATGAATAAAAATTATTTATTTCTCACAGTTTCCTCATTTCATTCCTAAAGGAATATTTCCAAACAATTCAAAGCCTTGGCCAGTTGGCCTTCATCAGACTAACTGGGAGAGTATGGGGATAGTCTTTGAATGTGAATAATTGCTCCACAGGAGGCGAATTGTTTGAATCTTGAATTTATACTCCCTGCACATTAATTTCTGCACCTTGCCAGGTTCTCAAACTGCCTTTAAAAAATAACGAGGGACAGTGAAATCAAACCATATTTACTGATGCTACTTCATAAACATATCCACATCTAGAAATGGAGGATGATCCTGTCATCCATTTTTTTAATCTAAGTATCTTTCTTCTACCACTATGTAAAGGTAAGAGTGACAGTGATAAAAGAGACTGGCTGAATAGCTCACCGTCACGATGCTGGATGCGTTGATTCTCTAGGTTTGCTTCCTGAGTAAATAATCTAACAATGTCTGAAACTCTAAATCTGAGCTCTGTAATTTATTGGACAGCACTAACCGGTGACCAAAAAAACCTCCCTGAGCTTAACTTTTTTCCCAGCCACCAGCTTACACACACATACACATATTTGTTCACATGTATCTATTTGCATCTATATACCTTTGCATACATGATATATTGTTTGCAGCTTGCATTAAAACAAAAATATATCTATGGAATGAATCAGGTGTACTATTCAAAATCAGGTTGCTGTTATTGTTTGCCATCAAGTCGGCTCCAACTCATGGCCACCTTATGTATAACAGAATAAAATGTGGCCAGATCCATGCCATTTTTATAATCGTTAGTATGTTTGAGTCCTGAAGGAAGACAAAATCAGCTTACATGTCATTTCATGTAGTGACATGTCCTAGGTGAGACTGGATCGTCTTCAGCAGAGCTAGTTCTACTCAGAATTGTAAAATAGAAGAAAGGCATTGTCCATGATGCTTTCAGTGGATTGAAATCAGTCTTCCTCCTGAAATCAGTTTTCCTTCGGAGTGTACCACCCAGATAACTGTGTCCTTTTCTAAACACCCCTGTCCTGAACTAGTCGTCAATTACAGTGTAAGCCAAACATATATTTAAGGTGCATTCCCTCCCAGGAGTTATTTACATTTTGATAAGAAACTTTTGAAGCCTGAAAAAATTCATGACCCTTGGGAATAAATATGTAACAGTATAAATTCCAGGCAGACAGGTATTGAGGGAAAAATATGGAAACAGATATCTATTTCCTTCTCAAATTGTGCCATTTTGGTTGCTACCTACTCAAAATACCAGTCTTGCTCTTATGAGTACCACTTAGCTAGAAATTTATATGGAAGTTTTAGCCTTCCAAACCTGCTCCCTTCTACTTTCCTTTTTTCTTTTCTTCAACAAATTATTTATAGACAATGTCAAATTACCTGTGCCAGGCCCGTGTAAGCACACACCTTTCTAAAAGTGTGATTAGATGGTGTGTATCAGCATAAGGAATTGTCATCGTAGGCTAATTCTGAAAATCATGACTGATAAAACGTAAAAATAGGTGCCCAAACCTTTCCTCTCTGAGAGTTTCCCAAATATCACAGACCTGAAGCTGGAATCTTTCAGCTCTCTTTGAAGCCACTGCTGCTTGTTTTGCCCCTGCAGCTTTCTCCAGCTGCTGTCACATCTGTCTGAGATCACAGCAGGCTTGGCTGCTTTAATACCTTGGTATCTGTTACGTTAACTCCTGCTGGAACTTGGCACCTCAACTCTTCTATCAGCCCAGATCATCATCATTACCATCCAGGCTGATTGACCTTTGTCTCAGCCAGCATCTCTCATGTAGACTCCCTGTTAGAGGCACACCTCAGGCAGCAGTCAGTCACAAACTACTCTCCATGGCTGTGGGAAGAGGTTTACGAGCTGCTAAACTCAGTCATATTTTGTCAAAGCCTTTGATCTCCAGTTTGATCTTTGCCAAGATCTGTGACACAGACAGGCTTCTGCTCACATGGCAACTGGTGCTTACTAACTCAGTTCCCTTTTTTACTTTGAGTGCCCTGCTGCCTCTATATTAATGTTGTCTAGCACAAAATGAAAGGTCAAAATAAAAATAGGCACTTTGTAGTAGAGGACATTTTTCCATTCACTCTGTTGGCTTATCCCAGATCCCCACACTTCTGCAAGGCTTTTATTTGTACCTGTCTGGAAGCATTGTTAGATCATTTTCTGTCAGTTTATTTTTGGCTTGGAAGAGGTAAGCTTTAGAGGAATCACGAGGTAATATAACTCTACGTGTGGTGCACATTAAATTTAGTAGATAGACATTTAATATCTTAAACATGCATCACGAGTACTTGAACTCACCATAAAAGAGCAAAAAAGTCTTGTTTTTCTTGCATTTTTAAATGGCTGTTGAAAAGAATGGTGCTGTTTAAAGGAAAAACTGAAACAATTGTGATGAAGAGGATTCTGAAAATGTAGAAGAAGTGAAAGAAGTCAGGCATACAGGATGGGATGAGAAAAATGAAATCATTCATACCTTGAAAGCCTGACATGGGCAAGGATTGTGAAGTTGATTCTTTAGGGTATGGGAAGCTCATGTGGGATTTAAGAGTAAAAATGTAAGTGCCAGAAGCACAGAAAGGATCATTTGAACAGTGACAGTAGGCAGAAATGGAACAGATGGACTGCTTGGAGGCATAGTGTTTCAGTGAAGAGAATCATTCAGGTAAGGAGTAGGGCGGTGGTGGAGAGAGAGAAAAAAGCTGTGAATATAGAGTGAAGCAGAGAGATTTGGCAATCAATGCAACAAGTAAAGGGCAGAGATATACAAAGCTATCGCTGAGGTTTGGGGTTTGGATGTCAGAGAGAAAGACTGAAACACGAAGTTGTTGCCTCCTATGAAATGCTATTACGGAGATAATCACAGTGGGAAGGACATGTACTAGAGAAAAAAATAAAACCTTATCTTGAACTCCAACATCAGCCAGCCTAGCCATCATCAGACATTAACAGACATTTCAGGAAAGACCAAAAGACATTTAGGAAATCTACAGATTCAAATACATGAGCAAAATATGACCAAAGTATGATCAAAACAAAACAAAAAGGCGTATCTGTGCCCAGTTTAGTCCTCAGCCCTCTTCTGTATTTATTCTCCCTTCCTAAGAGATCCTATCTTGTCCCATGGTTTCAAATACCATCAGTCTTCAGATAATTCCCAAGTTTCTATCTCTAGTCAAAACCTCTTCACAGCACTGGACAGGCCTATAACGTGAACAATAACACCAGTGAGGAAAGTATACCTCAGAACTACAAGACCTAAAGGGCAGCATTTCCCCAAAAGCAAACTTTAGAAGGACAGTAGGGCAGGAAAGCTAGGTGAATGGACACTGGGAACCCAGGGAGGAAAGTGGAGAGAGTGCTACACATTCAGGGATTTGCAACCAATGTCACAAAACAAGCTGTGTATGAATTGTTGAATGGGAAAATAATTTGCTGTGTAGACCTGAACCTGAACAACAATAAAATGTTTAAAACACACACACACACCTCTTCACTGGTTTTCAGGCTCATGATCATCTGACAAACTCCTGGACATCTATATGAAGATATTTAATAGGCATCTCATAGCTAATGTGTCCAGAACAGAAGTACTGATTTCTACCCCAATCCATCTATTCTTTCCCCAGTCTACCTATCTCAGCTTACTAGCATCACCATCAACCTAGAATATCAAGTGAAAAAAAAAAGCTAGGAGGTAATCTTGATTCCTCCCTGTCTCTCATCCATGGTATTTTAGCCATTATAAGTCCTGTTGACTCTATCTTCAAAACATATCCTATAACCATCCTCTTCTCTCAAATCTGCATCTACCACTCTAGTCTACAATATTATCACCTTTCATTTGATTATAATAGCCCATTAACTCTTTTTCTTCTGCCAGATGATTTTTGAAAAATAGATATCAGATCATATAATTCTCATACCATGTATATGTTTACGTATACATGCTATATATAATAAATATAAATATGTCTTCATAACACTTAAACTGAAAGACAACTTACCAAGACTTAAAAGCTCTCTTGATCTGGCCTCTTCCCACCTCTTCAACTTCATGTAGTAATGCTCTCTGGCTTACTCACTACACCCCATCCACACGGATCTTATTTCTGTTCCTTCTGTATGCCAGATTTGGTTCTTTACACTTGCTATTCCCTCTGCTTAGAATGTTCTGCCCCCATATCTTTGTCAGCCTGATGCCTCCTTTTCATTCAATGTCACCTCCTTATGAGGCCTTCGTTAAACAACAAATCTAAAGTGGACAGTCCTTAACCACAGTCACTCTCTGTCTTAGGCTGGGTTCTCTAGAGAAGCAAACCCAGGGAAGCATCTACGTGTGTGTGTGTGTGTGTGTATACATACACATAGAGAGAGAGAGATTGAGGAAATGGCTCACACAGTTGTAAGTCCCAAATCCATGTGTCAGGCTGGAGGCTTCTCCCACCTCACGTAGCTACAGGGGCTAGTGAACCCAAGATCCAGACCGAGGAGGTTGACATGTCCCAAGGTCATCAGGTAAGCTGCTAGCTCAAGTCCCAAGAACTGTAGGGCAGATGAGCAGGAGCCAGCTGCAGGATACAGAGCAAGCAAAAGCCCATGAGCCTTGCCAGAAAGTCCACCTATATTGGATGCAGGCCACACCTCCAAGGAAAATTCCTTTCAACTGATTGGCTACTCACAACAGATCCCATCATGGCGGTGATCACTTTATATCAGATCTCATCATGGAGGTGATTACTTCATTATATGATTGTCAGACTACATCATAACCGCCAAACCACTGAGAATCACAGCCCAGCCAAGTTGACACACAGCCTTAACCATCACACTCTCTATCACAGCCCACTGTTTTATCACTTTCTTGGCTCTCATCGCTATCTGAAAGTATCTTGTGTTCTTGAATGTATGCTCCATCAGAGGAGGATTCTTATGTTTTACGTGTTTACCACTCTATCCATAGCACCTAGAACAGTGCTTGGCACATAGTAGATGCCCAGTAAATATTTGTTACATAATCAGTCTGGACCTCAGTTTCCTCATCAGTAAAATAAAAAGGTTATATTAGATGACCCCCAAATGTCTTTCCAGCTCTATCATTTATTTTAAATAAAATTGAGTTATGTAATGGGAAAGGTTTAATTACGGACTCTCAGCTTAACACAATGTAGACATTTGATAAGTGTTTGCTAAATAAATAAAATGATAGCCAAATTTCTTTTTGCATATGCAAAGATATAGATACCAGTGCCTCTTACACGCTGCTCCCTTATGTGCAAAAGAGAAGTGTGATTTGTCATCCATTAATCTAATCTCTTCTAATTCTCTGAAGTAAATGCCACGTCAGACAAAATCTCATAAACATGGGACAAAAAGAGCTAACATCCAACTAGCCAGCACCAGCACTGTCATATTGGTTGTTTACAGCCAGTATCCTTTCTGATTGGTCCATCCCCATGCCATGTGGGTTGCTAAATATTTTTTCTTTCACACATCTTACTGTTCTCCACCCCAAGGCTTTCTGTTAGGGAGGTGAGCTGTGGCAAGCCAAATCCATTGCAGATATTCAAGCTTTCATTACCCTGTGGTCTCTATTTTCCCTCCTGCACCTCCTGATTTAGGAGTCCCTGCGTGTTGCAAAAAGCTGCATTAACCAAAAAGCTGGAGGTTCAAGTCTACCCGTAGGCACCTTGGAAGAAAGGCTATTACCTTCTACTTCCAAAATATCAGCCATTGAAAACTCGTTGGAGCATAGTCCTGCTCTGACACACATGAAGTGGCCATGAGTCAGACTCCAGGGCAACTGGGTTGTTTTTTGTTCACTGTTTTGTTTTTTTCTGGCTTTGTGAGCTAGTCATCTCACATATCTTTAAGCATTTCAGTTCCCAGCATTTTCAAATAAGGGTCTCAGTTAAGGGCTTTCTGTTAAGATTAGGCAACAATGGGCACTAACTTGATTTACAGTTCTACACCAGTGACTAGATGGAGCACATGCAGACTATTGGTCATATTTGTGTATAGCCCACTTGACTTAATAAAATCAGTACGTGGCCTTTCCTAAAAGTTGTTTGATTTCCCATGGATTGGTTTGGAGAGTGCGGGGTTGTTTGTTACGTTTCTGTTTTGTTGTGTATTTTTTTGAATTGAGTTTTGATGAGCCTGCTCTGCCTCCAGGAAATGCTTTCCCCAGCTATGACACATTCAGTAGCATAAGTTGTATAAGCAGAGCCATAGCTGAGATGTATTTGAGAGAATGATTTAAAGATGTTATTGCTGCCATTTGTTTACTGAGGAAAGCCTGAGCGTCATACGGATTTCTGCAATATCAAGAATCACCTTGTCTTTAAAAAGTTCAAATCATACTGCTGCATAATGGGCCTTTTTTTGTGATCTGTTCTCAGTCTCTTCAAAAGATATTGGAAATAAATAAATCTAATTAGAACAAAAAGATCGAACAATATTTACACCCTTGCAGTCGAGTCAACCCTAACTCATAGTAACCCTATAGGACAGAGTAGAACTGCCCCATAGGGTTTCCAAGGCTGTAATCTTTATAAAAACAAATTGCCACACCTTACTCCCATGGAGCGGCTGGTGGGTTGGAGTCACCAACCTTTCAGTTCGCAGCTGAGCGTTTTAACCACTGCTCCCCCAGGGCTCCTTGAGCAATACCTGGGCTCAGCATTTCAGTACAGCAATGAGTCAGTTTCATAATAATTTTTAAAGTGTCAGAACAATTTGTCTTCATTTCAGTACCATAACTTAACCATTGATTTAATACTCATTGTCCAACTTCCACCGCTCTAAAAATCTCATCATAAGTGAAGATACTGTTTCATCATGAAATTTCATCTTAAATATCTGGATTTATTAAAGTAAAGCAGAAAAATTGATACTTAATGAATAAAATAGTAGAAACTCTTCATCTTTTAAGATAAAGCTTGATGTTTTTAGTTCTCAGTAGTCTTTCTGTTTTGAAAAACGTTGGAAATATTTTCAAAATCTCTGCTGAGACATGCTATTTCTTGGTGAACAACATCAATATAACGTATCACCTTCTACTGAAATCATCGGTCTTTGTATCTTATTTCACATGGTAGAGTGTGTTTCTTGAGAGGAAGTCTTGCACTTCATTGCTCTTCCACAGTGCACAATAACTTGCACATGATGGGCACTCAATTTGAATGAAAGTGTGAACTTCACAATACTCTTCTTTTGCTTATGATCTTAATTAGTTTGTTTTGTTTTGTTTCGTTTCCAGATAAGACATTCAAGAGGTACTGGCCAAGGAAACCTACTTCCCTAATGAGTCTTCATCTCCATAATACTAGAATTGTTGCTGTTTGTAACAGCAACAACTTCAGAAACTTCAGAAACAAATTGTATCAAAGCCAAACACCCATAAGCAGACTGGACCCATTACTTTTCAGTTTGGTCTGAAAATCTTTCCTGAGATTAAAAACAATTACCTAGCAGGAAGCCCTTCAGAAATGACCAATTTCCCCACTATCTTTTGTATCTGAAGTTAGCATCAAACTAGACCCCTCAAACTTTTTAGACAAGCATCTACTTCCTGGCCTCATCACAGACCCAACAGGTTTTCCTATCATAAAGTATGAACTGATGCTACCCAAGCGCTCATTTTATAATGTTAAGTGAATAAAGCAGGATACATTCTAAATAGAATGTAGAATATGAACACAGTTGTAAAACAAAACATTGTACATTAATACACCTAGTAGACAGACTGGAAACATGAAGACTAACACATTAACAATAATTACCTCTAGGTAAAAAAGAATACTGGTAATTTTAATTTTCTTCTTTATGTTTTCTTATATTTTCTAAAATATAAATATTTTAAATATACCTTTTGTAAAAATTAAAATACATGTGCAAATTACCTATATTAAAAATATATTAATATTTATTAATATAAATATAAAAATATATTTTAAAATATATGTATTAATATGTGTGTGCTTATTGGCATATAATATATAATAAGTTTGAGGAAAATACTTTTAAAATGGTAAACTATGCTCTAGACTCTTTCCAAGCACTTTAACATAAATTTCAGCCCACATGACATACATACATCTACTCCACATTAAAACCTTATCAGGGTGGTACTATTGTTACACATATTATAGATGAGAAAACTGAAGTGATTGCCCAAGTTCATATCACATTATTAGTGGCAAAATTTATCCCACTCTCTCTCCAAATCCTTTGCTGCCTTCTCTCTAGTATCTATTGTTTCTTACACCATTGGTTGTTCATCAGTCGGATAAAATTAAGACCCAGTGTTAGTCTCGAACAGAAGTATCACCTGTCACTTTTCCTACTGTTCATGTTAACATTTTTGTAGTGTCTTCTGTAGAGGCTCTATCTATAGGGCTGTGGCCTTTTTGATTCATTACTACTTTTTTTCCTTCTCCAAGATTTGAATTGCAGCATAGTCCATAAAGCCAGCTAGATACCGGTAAAAAAAAATTAAAAAAAAAAAAAAAGTTGCTATTGAGTCAATTTCAACTTAGCGAAAATCAAAAACCAAACCTGTTGCTGTCGAGTCAATTCCAACTCATAGCAACCCTATAGGACAGAGTAGAACTGCCTCATAGGGTTTCCAAGGAGCGGCTGGTGGATTTGAACTGCCAGTCTTTTGGTTAACAGCCCAGCTCTTAACCACTCGGACACCAGGGCTCCTCCAACTTAGATGGTAGTGATTTATTTAATAAAAGTCTGAATTAAACTGAATTACTAACTTGAATTCCTTATGAGTTAACAAAAATATAAAACTTTCACACCTATCTCAGTTTTACTTCTAGTTGCCCCTTCTATCCCTAGCCTTAGTAAATCTTCCAACAAATGTTTATTTCGTCTCTATGAGATTAAGATCCCTTCTCTACATCGGAGTCACAAGTTTATCCCTGATATTTAAGTCAAAACTCTATTTTTCACAGCTTCCCAAACTAATTTGGTGTTTCTCTGGATTGTTCCCAATGAATGTCCTGGTTTTGAATCTCACAGACCCAGTCATCCCACTCGTAGGTATTTAACCAAGAGAAATGAAAACATATGTCCACACAAACACTTGTATATGAATATTCATAGCAGCTTTATTCATAATAGCCATTTATTCATTATTATTATTTCAAAACCTGAAAACAATCCAAATAGCCATCAACATATCACAATATGTTATAACCATCTAATGGATAATTTCTCAACAATAAAAATGAACAAACTACTGATGACTGAAACAACAGGATGAATCTCAAGGACATTATTATAAAATAATGATGCTCCAGTGGTTAAACACTCAGCTGCTAACCAAAAGGTTGGTGGTTCAAACCCACCCAGCAGCTCCGCAGGAGAAAGACCTGGCGATCTACTTCCATAAAGATTACAACCAAGAAAATCCTATGGGACAGTTCTACTCTCTCACATGGGGTCACTATGAATTGGAAATGGACTCGACAGCACCAAACAGCAACAACACCACATATTGTACGATTCCACAGGAGGAGAATGAAGAACATTTTGGGGAGATAAAAATGTTCCCTATCTTAACTGTAGGGGTAGTTACATAACTGGATAAATTTATCAAGGCTCATCAAACAGTACACTTGAGCCAAATTTATTGGTATAAATCATACCTTAATAGAGCCGATGAAAAATGTTTAAGATAATTGATTTAGAATATGACATTTGACCACACAGCCTAGAAAATGAACATTTTAATCCACTTTTCCAAGAGGAAGTATAAAGATTAAGTTTTACTAACCTAACCCAGCTAAAAAGTGTGCCTCAGGGTTGTATCCTTTCACCATACCTGTTCAATCCGTATGCTGAGCAAATAATCCAAGAAGCTGGACTATATGAAGAAGAACTGGGCAGCAGGATTGGAGGAAGATTCTTTAACAACCTTCATTATGCAGATGACATAACCTTGCTTGCTGAAAGTGAAAAGGACTTGAAGCACTTACTGAAGAAGATCAAAGACCACAGCCTCCAGTATGGATTACACCTCAACATAAAGAAAACAAAAATCCTCACAACTGAGCCAATAAGCAACATCATGATGAATGGAGAACAGACTGAAGTTGTCAAGGATTTCATTTTACTTGGATCCACAATCAATGCCCACGGAAGCAGCAGTCAAGAAATCAAATGGAGTATTGCATTGGGCAAATCTGCTACAAAAGTCCGCTTTAAACTGTTGAAAAGCAAAAATGTCACCTTGAAAACTAAGGTGTGCCTGATCCAAGCCATGGTGTTTTCAATCACCTTATATGCATGCAAAAGCTGGACGAAGAATAAGGAAGACTGAAGAAGAATTGATGCCTTTAAATTGTGGTGTTGGTGAAGAATATTGAATATAACATGGACTGCCGAAAGAACGAAGAAATCTGTCCTGGAAGAAATACAACCAGAATGCTCCTTGGAAGCAAAGATGGAGAGACTATGTCTCACATTTTGGACATGTTATCAGGAGGGATCAGTTCCTGGAAAAGAACATCATTCTTGGTAAAGTAGCGGGTCAGTGAAAAAGAGGAAGTTCCTCAATGAGACGGACTCACACAGTGGCTGCAACAATGGGCTCAAACATAACAAGGACTGTAGGATGGTGTAGGACCAGGCAGTATTTCCTTCTGTTGTACATAAGGTCCCTGTGAGTTGGAACCAACTCAGTGGCACCAAGCAACAACAACAACAACCTGGCTATCTCCTAAAAAGTCACAGCCTTTAAAACCCTATGGAGCAGTTCTGCTCGGCACACATGGGGTCACCATGAGTTGTAATGGACTCGACAACAACAACAAAATCAGAGTCAACAAAGGTGAGCTTTAACTTGATTTTTTAAACATCAGTAGATTAGAAAAGGAACAGCACAGTATTGCTGATACACAAAGAAAAGAGTACTCTCCAAAACATAACCAAACATTGCATAATAAGTTATTATTTAAACACGACAAAGTAGCAAAAGAAGTTTGACTTCATTTGAATGCATTAAAAATTATGGCATTTTTTTAAAATAGAAATATGCAATAAAAAACTAACATGAACATATATTCCTAATGATAATAGAGATTTTCTTTTTATTAGTTTCATCATCAAGGAGCCCTGGTAGTGCAGTAGTTAAGTACTTGGCTGCTAACCAAAAGGTCATTGAAACCTACCAGCTGCTCCTATAGAGTTTCTGTGAGTCAGAATTGACTCAAGGGCAGTGGATGTTGGTGAGTAGTTTCATCATCACTGCCTAAAATAGAATCGATTTTTGAGTAAGGAAGTGACTGTTTTTATGATTGAGGATTATTATTAAATCCACCAATTAAATAGTTATCTACAAATCAATACTTGAGGAAGCACACAAATATAAATCTTTGGTCTACTTATATATAAATGTTATTGAGGTGTTATTGATGAGAGGTATTAATGGTTCCCAAAAAGAGGAGCCCTGGAACACTATTTGTTCAATTTCAAACACGTCATTACTATAAATTTGCAGGCTATTATAAAAAGTAGTCACAAGGGCTGAGGGCTAAAGTGATTCATTCATATGAAAGGGTCAAAAGAACAGAGGTATAAGATGCAAGATTAAACCACATTAATCTGGTCTCAGAGCCCTGGTGGCAAAGTAGTTAGGAGTTCATCTGCTAACAAAAAGGTAGGTGGTTTGAATCCACCAGTTGCTCCCTGGAAACTCTATGGAACAGTTCTACTCTGTCCTGTAGGGTCTCTATGAGTCGGAATGGACTCGATGGCAACAGGTTTTCATATTTTTTATTTTTTTTATTTTCTGGTTTAATCTGGTCTCAGTCAGATTATTCAAAATCAGGATTTTAGGGAGGTATGAAGTAAACTTGGACTTTGACACAGCCTAGACATGAATAGCTTTGCATGAAATGATGTTCAGAGTTACTATTATAGTTAAGACAGAGAATTTAACAAAGGCAGGATAGACCATTCTGGATAATTTTGGGAGAGAACAATAAAATCACTGTGTCTTGATGGCTTCATTCCTCAACATAAAAACAAAAATTATATTTTAATCACTTCAATCAGGGATAATTTGATGTCTAGAAATCTGGTTAATGCTGAGCACATTGAAAATTGTCTAATATATAAAGCATAATGCTAGATTCTACATTTACAATACGAAGGACATTTTCCTAATAGTTGAAAAACGTATTTCCTCAATCCAGGAAACATCTTTCCTAGATTAAAAATTATAACAAGAAAACTGAATCATAATCAGATGACTGCTTGGTGAAAATAGTTATAACAAAGACAAAATTTTGTTTCAGCAAAGTAAAGATAGCTTGACCTGAATCATAATGAGAGTCATATTAGTTCCATCCATTAGCCATTGATTCTTGTTAGCTTCAGTTAAGGTCACTTTCTTACTTTGCCCCTAGATATTGAGACGCAGGGCTTACTTGTGGGACCTATAATTGTCCATTCAAATATTACTTTGACCAAGAGTATCCTTTAAGGAATAAAACGCTGCTTATTAAAGCATGATCACCAATGATTTGGTAGCATAATATATTGTTTTCTATAAAGTCACTATACGCAGACTTGAAGGAGACTTTAAAGTAGTGGTTACTTTAAGTACTAAGAAAAATGGAGTATGTTCAGGTTTTTAGGAAATTATATTCCTGTTTTAATTTTGTACCAAGTAATTAAATAATTCATTCTTTCAATGCTACTAGATGTCAAACACTGTGCTAGGCACTGGAAATTTTTTTGCATTTTTTAAAATTGTTGTAAAAACACACTGGCCCATTCAATCTTTTTCATGTATACAGTTTTGTGATATCAGTTACATTAGTCATGTTGTGCAAACATTACCAATAATCATTGCCAAATCTTCCATTACCATGAACATGAACTCAATGCTTCCCAAACAATGATCTCCCCTTCCTCCCTCCCCCCACCACTGGTAACCACTAATAAACTTTGGTCTCTATACATTTGCCTATTCTAGATATTAATATAAGTGAGATCATTACAATATTTGTCCTTTTGTGATTGACTTACTTCACTCAATATGTTTTCAAAGTTCATCCATGTTGTAGCATGTTATCAAACTTGGTTTCTCTTTATGACTGCATAATATTGCATTGTATGCATGTACCATATTTTGTGTATTCATTCATCTGTTGATGGACATTTAGGTTGTTTCTACCTTTTGGCTAGGGACTGGAGATTTTACAGTAAACATGCAGAGGTAATCCTTGCCTTCATAGAGCATTCTGTACCTACTAGTCCACTAATATAGCCAACGTCTGTTAAAACAGTATCTCTATGAGATTCTTTCAGTTAGTGAATGTCTCTGAACACCTGGCATAGCTCGTGTGATTAGTTAGACATGCAAGTCTCATAAAGTCAGAAGGAACTCCCAAGGAAATGGGAATTATATGATGTGATTTAATATATAGGTATTTAAAGAACATGTAAATTAGTTGTCCACTTGATTATTTTCTTGCAATATGGGAGAATAATTGCCCACTACTTGTGTATTGTCAGTAGCAGAAAGTTCTTTGAAATGAATATTAGTTGTTCTTCACCATGCCTTTCAGCACAAATATTTTGGTGGGAACGCTTTTATGCAATTATAATAATCAATAGGGAAAGAAAAATTTATAATTGATTTCTACTTAATAAATCTCTAAAATACACAGCTAAAGTATAGAACCACATTTAAAATATAGTCATAATGATAAAAGAAGACAGGAGACAAAGGATAGCAACAAAAAAAATCAAATAAACAAAGCAAAAAATAAAAAGAATGGAAACAAGAAGAAACTCACATGATTATTAGTAGCTGGGAGGAGGCAACTTGATTTCAATTCAGTTTCACCAAAATTTACTGAGCTTCCCTAGGTGCAAGGCACTGTGCTAGGTTGGAAAGAAATTCCAAGGTAAGTAAGAAATAGCTGTGCTCCCCAGGGTTGCACAGTTTTGTAGGGATTTATCTTCTTCTTGTCCTGATTTCGCTAACTCAGGATGTATAAAGAGCATCTGAATTCTAAATAAAGATCCAACCCTCCCTGAATATTACTGGATTGTTTGAGAGTTAATGAGAGGTTTAAAAGGTGAAATTAAAACACTCACAAGAGTCCTCCTTTGGTCAAATGCCCTTGCACAGTGATTGAGCTTTTCCTTCACATTTTCATGGCAGTAACTCTCCAGGTTGTTTGTGAGTTGATCTCATTAGTAAGAAGAATCTCATTGCACCACCCACCAAGCACAGACTTGCTAATCACTGTTAATTGCCTACAATTGAGATCAGCAGACTGTTTGAGTACAGCAACGGGCACTTAACTCATTGGTGCTGAGGCTTCCTGTGTGCCCATTTCCACTAATGGATCATATGTCCTGGAAATCAGGAGTTGCAACATCAATCACATAAACCAGACTCAGGAGGCAAAAGTGTTTATCTTCCTCATCACCTCCAGAGGGGAAGCAATTCAGACAGGCACTTAAATCTGGCCCAAAAGTCAGCAGCCTTTGTGAAGAGCCAAAGTCCTTAGCTCCTCCAGCAGAGCTCAAGAAAAGGGAACCCCTAGAGCCAAGACAAAAGTTTCTGAAACAGAGAGAGTGGATGAGAAGCAGAATCCTTCACTATCATTCTTTGGTTTTCAGACTCCCTGTAAACATGCCACAGTACTACAGGAAAAAGTCCAAGGATGTCTTCAGAGATTGCTGAAGTGGCAGGGCTTCATAACTGCCTCAAAAGCTGCTTCCTCTTAATAGGCTACTAGCACTGTAAATATGGAGACAAAAATAACTGATCATAGAACTAACTATTGACAACCTATGGCTTTGATACAGAAGGAATGAAGAAACAATGCCTTCCATCCCCAAACATTGTGCTTAAATATTTTTTCCAGAGATCAGAAAAGATACAAAAGAACCTATGGTTGATGACACGGGCCTTCCTCCAGAGCTGACAGAGAAAGCATTCCCCTTGGAGCTGACACCTTGAATTTGGACTTGTAGCCTACTAGACTGTGAGAGAATAAACTTCTTTTTGTTAAAGCCATCCACTTGGTGGTATTTCTGTTATAACAGCACTAGATGACTAAGACAGAATTTGGTACCAAGAGTGGGGTGCTGCTCTAACAGATACCTAAAATGTGGAAGCGGTCTTGAAACTGTGAATGGATAAAGGAGCAGCAGCAGCAGAGGACCAGCAGAGCAGAGAACCTGCAGCAGCAGAGAAGTGGCAGTGGCAGAGAACCAGCAGCAGCAGAACTAGGAGACCAGCATGAGACGGCATTGAAGCCAACCCATGGAGTGAGAGAGCTGAGTGCCTGTGCACAAGAGGCTTCCTGGCAGAGTGAGGTGCCTCCAGGCACTTATCAGTGGAGCTACAGAGCTTTGAAACACTTGCCCCAGCAGGGCAGATGTGGACATGAGTCCCGAGGAGCCGAGAGGCCAAGAAACCAAGAAACAGAAGCTGAAGAGAATAACCAAAAGAAGCTGAGCTGCCTCAGTCTCAAAAGGTATGGCCATGACCTCAGGGGTTTCAAAGGGTGGAGTTGCCGCTCAGATGGACTAGGAGAATGGTATGCCTAAAGCCAAGGAAGCAGAGTTGCTGTCACAGTGGGCCTGGAAGGCAGAGCTGAAGTCCATGGCCTAGGGGCCTCCACTCAGAATCTGGAGAATGTGGCTAATACCTAGAGTCTGGAGGGCAGGGCTATTGTGTGAAGGTCTCAGAGAACAGAGGATTATTTTCAAGCCTTGAGGACTAATGTAATGTGTTCTGCTGACCTTGCTTGGTGCCTCTTATGCCTTTTTTCCTTGAAATTTCTCCCATTTGGAATGGAAATGTCTAGCTTGTACCTGTTCTGCCACTGTACCTTTGTAAGCAGATAACGTATTCTAGATTTCACAGATGAAGAATTTTTGGATTTTGGGCTTAGAGTTAAGACTTTTGCTATGATATGATGGGATGAATATGTTTTACATGTTGCGAGGACATGAATTTTGGGCAGCCAAAGGGTGGAATATCATGGATTGAATTGCATCCCCCCAAAATATCTGTCAACTTGGCTAGGTCATGATTCCCAGTATTGTATGATTGTCCACCATTTTGTAATCTGATGTGATTTCCTTATGTGTTGTAAACTCCATCACTATGATGAAGTAAGATGGATTAGCAGCAGTTATATTGATGAGGTCTACAAGATTAGGTAGTGTCTTAAGCCAATCTCTTTTGAGATATAAAAGAGAGAAGCAAGCAGGGAGACGGAGGGCCTCATACCACCAAGAAAGCAGTGCTGGGAGCAGAGCACGTCCTTCGGACCTGAGGTTCCTGAGCAGAGAAGCTCCCAGACCAAGGGAAGATTGATGACACAGACCTTCCTCCGGAGCCGACACAGAAATCATTCCCCTGGAGCTGACACCTTGAATTTGGACTTGTAGCCTACTAGACTGTGAGAAAATAAACTTCTCTTTGTTAAAGCCATCCATTTGTGGTATTTCTATTATAGCAGCACTAGATGACTAAGACAATAAGGTAATTAAATTTCCTTACAATTGAGGCATATGTATCTAATACTGACACCCTTTAAAAGGGAGCATTTCCTGGGAGTTTGTTAGATTGCTTGCATATAAAACCAAAAACCAAACCTGTTGCTATGGAGTTGATTCTGATTCATAGCAACCCTATAGGACAGAGTAGAACTGCCCATAGGGTTTTCAAGGCTGTTATCTTTACAGAAGCGGACTGCCACCTTTTTCTGCCGCAGAGTGACTGGCAGGTTGGAACCTCTGACCTTTTCGTTAGCAGTCGAGCACTTAACCACTGCACCACCAGGGCTCCTCGCTTGCATATAGTAAACCAAAAAACAAAAATCAAAACAAACAAAAAATATTTGTCACCTAGCTGACTCCAACTCATGGTGACACCATGTGTATCATAGTAGAACTGCGTTCCATAGGGTTTTCAACGGCTCATTTTTCAAAAGTAGTTCACCGGGCCTTTCTTCCAGGGTGCCTCTGGGTGGACTGGAACCTCCAACCTTTCCATTAGCAACCGAGAGCATTAACTGTTTACACCACCCAATGACTCCATGCAGTGAACAGTATAGCCTTATCCCCTACAATCCCAAGCCACCCTACCTCCACCTCCATGATTATGGTCTATCATTAAAATGTCTTGTTTCAGGAGAAGCAATGACCCTCAAAACAAATCACCCTGACTTTAGAGGTTAAAAAGTTTAAAAGCAGATATCTTAGAAGTAACAACCATTTTGCATTTCCAAAATCAACAACCTAGCTGGCAGGAAAAGAAGTCCTGTTCTAATTGGCTTGAGTTTGGTATTATAAAAATAGGTTACCTATTTTTTTAGGTAACCTAGTTTATAGGCTATTGATTTTTTTTATATTGCTTCTCTCTTTCTTCCCCAACTCACCCCATTTGATCTATGCAGGCATTTCTTCCTCCAACCCTTGCCATTCTTCTCTCCATAGTTCAGCTTGCTCACTCTTCCTACTAGTAGCTTCCATGATTTCCAATGTCTTTATTTCACCACTTAAACACCTCCCTCTGCACCCCTCCTGCCCTAATCTTTTAGATTTGAGTTTATATAAATTTTAAAAGGTTCCTGGTTTCAGTGCACTTATTGTAACTTGGGCCTAGAATATTACTGGGCCTGGAATATAATCAAATCCATTGATTTTTCTCTATTTGTGATTAGTGTTCTTTCTTTCTTGTTCGAGAAATCTCCCCTATACCTAAAGTCATAACAATATTCTTCTAAATTTTATTCTAAAAGTTGTATAACATTTCCTTTTATGTATGGGGCTTTAATCAATTTTGAATTTAATTTTGTATAGGTATGAGGTTATTGTCCTTTCTTGTATTATTCTTTTGTTCTTACTCTAGCTAATGTGTACATTTTCTAAATCCTCAATCTAAGTCCGTTTTCTCCATAGTAAAGTCCACAAAGATCATCTCCAGGGTGTCATTCTTCTATCCTCGATTAAAAGCAGTTGGGAGCTTTGAAACCCTAGGTACTCTTGTATGGTTACAGAGGTTATGGAAAAGAAAAAAGACTCGTTTGTAAAATAAGTGTTCTGGAGCTTGCAAAATTCTCATAGACAGTAGGAGTAGGCCGTGTAAGAGATTTTGCTTTTTTTTTCAGCCTCAGATTTATAAAATCTCATTTTGTGGCACGTTATTTTCAATGACCGATGAATGTTCCCACCTTTATTTTATGTTTTCATTCCTTTAATCTCCATGACTCCAATATTCCATCCTATTCTTTTCCTCACTCTAAGCACCTTAACTTGAATATTAAATTTACCCAAATGGTATTGTGCTATATGCATCTAATTCTGCACACTTTTTCCACTAAACATTATGCCTTTTAAATCAGTCCATATTGACAGCTATTCATTCTTTTTAATTGAAGTGTATTATTCAATTTTTTGCATATATAACAAGGCTGTTTAACTGGACATTAATTGGATACTTTTGTTGCTTCAAACTCTTCACCATTACAAACAGCACTGTGATATACATCCTTCCCTGGGCTTATTGGTATACCTATCTAAGAATTTCTCTTGGATGTATACCAAGAAGCAGTACTGATGAGTAGTAGGTTATATTCATACTTGATTTCACTAAATCTTCTGACTGGTCACTTGAATGTTTGTTCCAATATCCTTTTCCTCCAATAGTGAGTGGAGGTTTCTGTTTCTTTACATCCTCTTTAGCACTGGTCACTATCTGACTTTTTAAGTTTTGCCCTTCTTATGAGTATACAAAATCATTTCTCATTTTAATTTTTAATTGCCTGATTACTAATGAAGCTAAGCACTTCTCCATGTAATTATTAGCTGTTCAAGTTTTCTCTCTGTGAATTGTCCATTTATACCCTTTGTTCACTTCTGTATTGACTACCTGACATTTTCTTCCTGATTTTCAGGGGTTCTTTACACTTTTAAGCTATTAGTTATGTTTTATTTACATAATTTGCAAACGTATTCTTCCAGTCATTCACTTTCTTTTTAGAGATTATATATGGTGTCCATTGTTAAGCAGAAGTCTTTCATGTTACTGTAATCAAATTAATCTTCCTCTATTTGTGATTAGTGTTCTTTCTTATTTAAGAAGTCACCTCTAGACCCAAAGTCATAGAAGTATTCTTCTGAATTTTATTCTGAAAGTTGTATAACATTTCATTTTATGTATGGAGCTTTAATCAATTTTGAATTTAATTTTGTGTAGGTATGAGGTTGAAGCCCATTTCCCAATAGCATTTAGTAAATAATCTATCCTTTTCGCACTTATTTATGAAGCTAGCGTTACTCTGTATATGTGGGTGTGCATATATACATATATATATATTTATAAGTATATGTCTATGGAACCCTGGTGGCGCAATGGTTAAGAGAGCTTGGGTGCTAACCAAAAGGTTACATCAAAAGACAAATAAACCAAACCCATTGCCATCAAGTCGATTCCTACCCATAGCAACCCTATAGGACAGAGTAGAACTGCTCCGGAGGGTTTCCAGGGAGGACCTGGTGGATTTGAACTGCTGACCCTTTGGTTAGAAGCCAAACTCTTAACCATTACGCCACCAGGTTTTCCAAAAAAGGTAATATACATATATGTATATATACACACATATATATATAACAGTTTTATACACATACATAAACATTCTGATTATCAGGTAATCTGCTCCCTCTTTATATTTTCTTTTTTGGGTGTGAAGGGACTTAGCTACTCATTGCCATTTAGTCTTTCATATAAATTTTAGTGTTCTTTTGTTGAATTCTTAAAATATCGTATTGAAATTTTGAATAGAATTTTGTTATCTTTGTAGATTAATTTGGGAAGAACTGATATCTTTACAATGTTAAGCTTTTTCATTCATGAACATGTTATATTGCTTTTTTAACTTAGAGACTACTTTCTAAATATTTATTGCTATTATAATTGATATCCTTTTATATATTACATCTTCTGATTATTTGATATTGGTATACAGAGGAATATTATCAATTTTTTTATTTTTATTTTATATCCTGGAAACTTGATAAACTATTTCATTATTCTGAAAGTTTGTTGTTAATGATAAAAATCATAGTTTATCATCATCTTTTCTATTCTTTGAATTTTTGACGTAAAGTACTAGTTAGCAGTGTGCACTCAGGAACCCAAATTCCCAAGTTCAAATCTTGACCCAACACTAAGTAGCTGTATAACCTTGAGCAAGATACCTCCCATCTCTATGCCTCAAATTCTTTCATCTGAATTATGGAGCTCAAAATAGTTCTACCTATAGGTTCTTGTAATGATTACATGATTTTAATACATATAAACAACCTAAAATAGTGCTTGAGAGCACTGATGTTCGGTGGTGGAATTCTCACCTCCCATGTGAGAGACCTGGCTTTGCTTCCCCACCAATGCACCTCATACACAGCCAACATCTGTCTGTAGTGAAGGTTTGTGTGTTGCTATGACGCTGAACAGGTTTCACTGGAGCTTCCAGACTAAGACAGACTAGGAAGAAAGACCTGGCAATATACTTCTGAAAATCAGCCAGTGAAAACCCTATGGCTCACAACCAATCTGATCTGCAACCAGTCATGGGAATGGCGAAGGATCAGGCAGTATTTTCATTACATTGTGCATGGGGTCACCAAGAGTTGAGTATCAACTCGATGTCAGCTAAAAACGACGACAACCGTGAAATAAGGATCATTCACCAAGATGTAAATAAAGCAAAGCTTACTGCATCAAGAAAATCTCAAGGGGAATAAAAAATCATTGTGCTCGCTGGGGAATGATTTCTAGATTCCCTTTTAACACTAAATGTGTTGATTTAATTAATAGCAGTTTATACAGCTTTTTAGTTTTGTGAAAGTTCTAAATGTCAGAAATTTTGCTCTAATTTATACAGTCCTCCTTATTATATAAAAACTGTTCTTACTAATTTTTCCAAAATTCTTAAAGTGCTTTGATTCTTAATAGGTTGTCATTTTCAACAGTTTTATTACTTCTAGTATTTCATATATCTACACTGTCATTAAGTAAGCCATCTTTCCAGAAGGGGAAAGCAGAGAGAAGACCTAAATCAGAATAGAGCAGAGACAGTAAAGCACTTGATCACTTTTTGTGCACCAATGGCACAGGGAAGCCAGTTGGAAGAACACTAGATTAGTTGATAAATTGTAGAACTCATAAAATCAGCACAGCTCCATTTTAGTTAATTAAGCAAGCCATTCTAATAAGTGTTTCCTGGGGATTTGTGTAAGAAAGAAAGTTTGTCGTCAAGATATCTTCTTCATCTATAACCTTCCAAATTCCTTTTTCCTTTCTTTGCAGACAATTTGAGTAGTCAGTATTTTTCTTCTCAATCCAAACACTGTTTGTTTCGATTCCTGTGACATTACAGTCAGCCACTGGGGAGAATTAGGGTCAATACAAGATTACATAATGTTTACCACCAAAGTAACCGTGGAAAAAAGGATAAAAGAGTAAATGGTGTGTGTCCTTAAGAATTGCGGTAAAATAGAGAAAGTGTGAGACGTTTTCAAAATGTTCTTTTATACCTCTCTTTAGCCAACTTTAATTGCCCCTCAAATTTACCTGTGGAACTTTTATAAGCTATAGAAATAATTACATAAAATAATCCATTGAATAATTCTCATTGATTAACTAGTAGGCCTGGGGTAGACCCTAGGTATGTATACTTTTTTAAAAACCCACAGATATAGTAACATCAAACTAAGGTTGAAAACCGCTAACCATGGATTTTGAAGGGATTGTATGTTTTATTCTTCAGCCCAAGTCCAGTACTCAACAATAACACCCTATCCAGCATATAATGAGCCCCCACAATGACAATGAACTTACTTTCCAAAGCAATCTTTTCAAGCTTTTGAATTCAAAATTTTAGACTTTAAAACTTCAGAGTACTAGAAATTCCTCCAAAAATCAGGCTTATGGTAACATCCAGAAATTGGTCCTGTGTCTTTCCAGTGAAGCTGTTTGAAATAAGTGCAATTCACTTCACCCAAGATAACTTTTCAAATATTCCAGGTAGATTGCTTTCTGAGATATCATTTTCCAGGTCCAATCCTCAACTTCTCAACCTTACCTTCTGTGACAGAGTTTCCAATTCCTTCCAGCAGCCCTGCCCTTGCCATCTGAACATGTTGCAGTTTGTCTGTCTCTGCTGTTAGAAGGCGTCCCAGAACAGACGAAATCTTTCATATGAAATCTGCTCAAAAACTAGGAGATAAAAAATTATTTTTTTCCTCAATGCAGGTGCTATGCTTCAACAAATGTATTTTAAGATTTTATTTGTGCTACTCTTGTAGCATTCATATCCATAAATAGCTCCAGTTTAACTTGTTGTTGTTGTTGTTAGGTGCCGTCAAGTCAATTCTGACCTATAGCAACCCTATAGGACAGAGTATAGCTGCCCCATAAGGTTTCCAATGACTTGAGTAACCTAAAATTCCTTAACGGATAATCCAGATTCCACAAATTTAAACTTGCTGCTCACTTTTGGCCCTACAAGAAGGATATTCCATTTATCACTGGTAACATCTATCCTATTCGATTTGGTCTATTATTCCCTCATCATTTGTCATCGCTGCTCCTATCTGCTTCTGTGCCATCTCCATATTCATCCAAATCACTGATGAAAGTGCTCAAGAGGAGAAGGACAAACATAAAACTGTCACTGACAGCGGAGACTGTCCTCCAGGCTGACATGGCTTCACTGGTTGAATGGTGCTGATTAGTATCTTCGGAGTACATTTCTTCAATCAGTAGCTAATTCCTTTAGTTGTACTAGATTTCTGTCCATATTTCTCCACTATTTTCAAAACCCATTGCCACTGAGTCGATTCTGACTTATAGCAACCCTATAGGACAGAATAGAACTGCCCCACAGGGTTTCCAAAGAGCTGCTGCTGGATTCAAACTGCTGACCTTTTGGCTAGCAGACGAGCTCTTAACCACTGCACCACCAGGGCTCCCTATTTTCAAACGGACATAATAAAAACCTCTCTCCAAACATTTCAATCCAAACATTCTAAGCCTCCACATTATCCTGATAATGCCTTTCTAGTAATCCTTTCAAAAAAGAGATTAAGACTAGAGTGGCCGAACTTGGTCCTACTAACATTTCTGGCTTTAGGTAAATGTTGCTTTCCACTCACAGTGTACCAAACCGTTCCATAAGTAATCTGTCCTAGAATCTTTTCCAAATTTGATGATAAAAATCCACCTCTATCTCCCTCAAGCAGACATAGGCTCTCCCTTTTCTGTGCTTCTTACTAAGCTCACCAAATTGTATTGTAATATTTATATATCTGTTATTGAAGGCAAGAACTATACCTACAGACAGTGCCCAACGTATGAAATATTTGTTGAATGAATGAATGAAAATCCTTCAATTGTTTCTAGCAATTAAAATAAAAGGATTTTAGATAATAAGTGTGATGGACAGACCCTAAGGTGGCCCCTATGATTCCTGTCTTCTGATATTCATACCTTTGATTAATCCCCGACCCCTGAAAGTGGGTGGGATCTATGACTTGTTTGTAGCCAATTGAATGCAACAAATGCACGGCAATTCGAATCCACCAGGCACTCCTTGGAAACCCCATGGGGCAGTTCTACTCTCTTCTCCAGGGTCACTATGAGTCGGAATCAACTCGACGGCAATGGGTTTGATTTGGTTTTTTGTAATTACATTACATACGATTGTAATGCCTATCTTGTGAGGAGACCCCCGTCCTTACTAGTTTTGAGGAAGAAAACAGCCAGATCTCTAGCCAATAGCCAACAGGAAACTGAGGACTTCAGTTCAACAGCCCACAATAGGAACCAAATAGTGGCAACAACCACGTGATCCGGAAAACAGATCTTTGTCCAGTGAAGCCTCAGATGAGACCACAGCCCAGTTAAGCCCTTGACTGCAACCTTGGAGAGGACCCAGGCAAGCTGTGCCTGGACTCCTAACCCATAGATATTACACATACAAATCTTCTAGGAAGCTTTAAAAATATACATGCTCCAACTTCAATCTTCAGAATATTCAGAAAAAAGTCCCTCAGGTTATTCTGATGTTCACTCCTGGATGAGAACCCCTGACTTAAACTAACCACCAATTTTCATATAAGAGTTAAAAACAAAATGTCCAAGAGTAGGTATCTTTCCTAATGTTATAGAACTAGTGATTGGCAGAGTCAGGGCTTACTTTTACCTTGAATCCCAATACTGTTATCCATATTCTATGCAAAGGCTTCTCCTCTGTACTCAAGCATGCAAAGAGCCTCACTCCTAAAAATTGTGACTTTGTCATGTGTGTCTTGTATTTCTATTCCATTCATTTTTTTCAGATTAAAATGAGCCCTGATTCTGCCATTTTACCACTCACTTACTCCCATGCTCAAAGACATCTGACTTCACTAAAATCATTCACTAAGATACCCGTAACCTCTTGTGTTGTTGTTAGTTTGCTGTTGAGTCTATTCCAACTCATGGCAACTCCATATGTGCAATAAAACTGGTCCACAGGGTTTTCAAGGCTGTAACCGTTCGGAAGCAGATCTGTCTCATGAGGCACCTCTGGGTACATTTGAACTTTCAACCTTTTGGTTTAGTAGTCCAATGCTTAACCATTTGCCCAACCCAGGGGACTCCTATAACTTCTTATAAGCCACAGGATATCATGTCTACCCCTCTTTCCCCTATTAAGAGGACACATCCCTAAATGATAATAAAGTGACAGAGTGAAAAACAAAGGGCAGAAGTGCATTGCTGCCCTAGATCTACCTCATTTTGGCTAGCCCATGCCTTCTTAGTCCCAGCAATAGAATGTCAGCCAAGAGGGCAGAAACTACCATCAATCCCAGGGATTCACTGATGCCTAGGTATCCTTAATAGCTGATTTACTACTCCAACCCTCTTGCCTGCTAGTGATTAGAGAAGACTTTGCATTGCAATATCATAGGTAAGAAAGAATAGTGGGCCAGAGGCCATGTGGATGTCAGTCTTCCGATCATACAGAACCATAAAAATCGATAAGACTGGTTCGAGTGGCTAGGTGAGAGGCCAGTAATCTGCAAGTCTCCCTCCAGTCTCTATTTTTCTGTCTTGGAGTATTCCTGAGGACGGAGACTTGCAGCGAGAGGAGAGGGGTGGCTTGGTCAGGTTCAGTCCACTGAATGGATACGAATACAACATTCCTGTGGCAAGGGTTTCTTCCTTTGGTTAAAAAAGTGACAAACATCTTCTTATTTAAGTGACAAGTGGTTGAAAGTGTTACTTCTGTTTTTGCTAATACCACTAGGATTGGAAGGGAGGGAGTAAATCAAATTTAAGATTGTAACCTGATACTTCCACAGCCTGGCAGAAGCTAGGAGAGAAAGCACAGCCTAATGAGTAAGGTGCTGTAAATGAATAGAAGGGACAGGAGAGACATTGATTCTAGAAATGTCCAGGGAGGCTGTGCAGGCTGTGATATATTCCCTACAATTTGTGCATTCAGTTTTTGCTTTTCCCTGAAGATCCCTTCTACAAAGTTATGTTGAAGTACGCCTATCAGTATTCCACTGACAGACTCGTCTCCATGTTTTTGTCCATTTTGTTCACATTTATCTTAAGAATCTCAGTCTCCTAGGGCCATCTGTGACCTTTTGGTCTTGATTCCGGAACCACTTTTCTTATCTTAGATTATAGATTTTGAGTGCATTTAGGTCATCCCTGCTTATCATATAATATCCATGCCTCTGGCATAGACTTGCCTTTCCTGTAAAACAATCTCTTCTACACCTTCCGTTGGGTCCCTTTCACATGCCCTCATTTTTAAATGTATTCATACCATGCATGCTAACTCCTTCTCAACACTGTAACTCGTACCCTTCAACAAGAACTATGTGAAAGCCCCTTTCTTAACCTGAAGCTGGAGGCTCAGAAGTTAAACTGAGAAAAGTTTCACTTACATCAGTGCCTATTGCTGCAGTGAGGCTTTCTTTTCCTAATCTAGCTGATATCTGTTCTCTCACCTGAATGAGATAAGGTGTTCTGTTGACAAACAGGGCAGCCTGTGTTCTCCTGGCTATCTCCAAACAACTATCTTTCCACTAATTAAATCGTGCTGTCTCAATTGGAGCTCCAGAGCTTCAACTTGAGGATTACTTCTAAACTGAAATTCACTCTTTCCCTTTAAACTCACCCAGAAGCTTACCTCAGAACTAAAATTTTCCCCTTGGCCTCTGGATTCTTTTTTCCAAGAATCCATTTTGATTGCTTTCTTCATCCCAAGGTTTATATGTGTCCCAAAGTTTTGACAGGTCCCAAGTTTGCCTCCAACCAACTAATGCAACATCATCTCTCCCCAGATATTTCTGACTTTTCCTTCAAATAGCCATTTGGAAAAACATCTAACTCTCCTCTGCCCATTTTCACTGGGAAGGAAAAACTGCTTTCTGCTACTGGTGGCTGAAGAAAATAATAATTTCTTATTAAGAACAGAGTCATATATAGCCATATTCAACATATTTTAGAACAGCACACTAGATTAAATATACAAAAATATTTTTCCAATAAGTAAAAGTAACAAATAAGATTTATATTTGGAAATAGGTTTAATAATTATTATATAAATTTAATAAGTAGAAGCTTTCTATTCCAAAGGCCACGTACAACTTAAAGTGTAAACAGTTTAGTGACAGAGACTCTGTGCCTACGCAGTGTAGCCACAGGCAGTTGAACTGCTAAAGTGTCCATTTACTCAGCATCTGCCGATGAAACAGGCAAGCAGTGAGAATAAGAGGGAAAAAAAGAATTGACACTCCCGACTCCTTTTCCTTATCCTTCAGATGACCCCAAGAGTGACATCACTTAGAGGATTTTCATAAAGATAAAGGTATTCCTGCTTCATGACTGTGGCATACATAGAAAAACTTAGAGATCTCGACCCTAAATAGCAAAACAAATCCAATTATGTACCAGCGATTTTAATGCCTTTCCAAGATTGAAGAAGCTCACTAAACCTCAGACAGTAAGGATCCAGGGAGTATATTTATTTATTTATACCATGCCTCCCTCCAAATAGGATTTGAGGCAGCTCATTGAGCATGTTAATAATGCTTACTCTCAAGGCCCTATTTACTGTGTGGTGCTGCAGTGGATATCATTAACACTGTTTGCTCTTAGAAAATCTGATTTGTTGGAGGGTTGCTTGCTTATTTGTTTGTTTGTTTCTGGAATTTTCTGAGCCAGAAAGGGACTTTGAGGTCTGAAATCTTTTACTTTCACGGCACTGGGAGTAAAGGAGAGGAAGAACTCAAATGCCGGGGTGGAGCCACCCTAAGGGGAGGACAAGATGAAACTACAGACTTCTAGGATCTTCAGACCAGTGTTGATGCCAAAGAGGTCTGTATCCATAGGAGGTCCCAGTCCGGAAATAAGACTTGGAACGTTTTTGAATGTTGGTGTTCCTGACACCAGAAGGTGATGCTTGTTCATTAGCTTATTAAAAATTTCTTCTTGATATTCATGATTAGGGCTCTGTGGAGCTTGGAAATATCTGCTTTCTAGAAGGGAGTGTTTCTTATGTTTCTGTGTAGAGACTCAAGGTCAAGAGAGAAATAAAATTGACCACAAGCTTACTGGGTGTTGTGCTAGGCATTTCACATAGAAAATTTCCATCAACCCCTACAAGAGCGCTTCAATATTGGAGTTATTCTTTCTATTTTGTAGATGAGGAAACTGACGCAAAGTTGCTGTTGTTATATGCCTTCAAGTTGGTTGAGACTCGCAGCAACCCTATAGGATGGTGTAGAACTGTCCCATAGGGTTTCCAAGGCTCTAATCATTAATGAAGCAGACTGCTACATCTTTCTCCCACAGAGTCGCTGGTGGGTTCGAACTGCTAACCTTTCAGTTAGCAGCAAAGTACTTAACCGCTGCGACACCAGGGCTTCTTCTGACACAGAGAGCAAGTTAATTTGTCAAAAGAGAGGCAGCTATTAACTGACACAGCTGGAAGTGGAGCCCACATTTATTTATGACCTGCGAACGTTTTACCTTTGTACTAAGGAAGCCTCTGGTTGATACCTAACAGTGCTTAGCACATCGTAGCAAAACCAAAGAAAGAAAACAAAAAAAACCCATTGCCTTAGAGTCGATTCCAACTCATAGCAACACCATAGGACAGAATATAACTTGCCCCATAGGGTTTCCAAGGTGCAACTGGTGGATTTGGTTAGCAGCCGAGCTCTTAACCACTGCGTCACACAGTAGGCACACAGCCAGTGTTTGCTTGCAAGAATGACACAAAAATATAAAAACAACCTGTTCAATAGATATTGACCTAGTGCCTACAATGTGTAAGGCACCGTGAATCAACATCAGATACATTTTACATGAAAATTACAATTAGAGTGTAAATCAGTTTTAATCCATGAAAATGAAATTAGGCCAGCAGTGAAGCCATAAAATTAGCCTATTAGAATACATCCCATAAGACGAAGAAGAGACAGGAAAAATGAGGTGAAGGGACAATGAGATGATGTGATTTTAAAATAGACTCCTGCTCTCCTGAAATACTTTTAAGGTTTTCATTGCAAAATTACCTAGTCATCAGGAATATGCCATTTTTAAAAGACTTTCACACTTGGGTCAGTGCATAAATAATAATACACGTTTAAAAAAATGCATGACTATTCATTAAACCGTTGACCACTTCCAGCCTGTTGAGTACGTAAGTATTTTAAAAATTACTTTAATACATATTTACCCAATAGACCAGAAAAGTTCCTTTGGAATATGATGTGCATTTTAAAAGCCGCCTACATAAGGAGTTATCTGATCTGAGCCAGAGTATGCTGCCAATTACATAATATGCATTTTAAAAAACAACCTAATTATGTGCTCACCCAAGAGAACAAAGTTAATACTGAGGGTCAATAATTATCACCTTACTTTACTACTTTTTATTCTTATTTTCTGTCAAATAAAATCAGGGGAAAAAGTTTATATCTACCCTCTTAACTATCTTCTCTAGACAACTAGTGCCCCTACTCCTTCCCCACTCTCTACCTCCAAAAAACAAGAAAAGCAAGAAACATAGAAAGAAAGAAATCTATGTGTAATTAAAAATCAAGTGCCCAATTTATAGTAAATGTGGAAGATGAAAAATCCATCTTTTAAAGTATATTAATGTTTCTCATTTTCACCCTTTCTAATAATAGTTTAACCTATATACTACTTAGTTCCAAATTTTTCCAGTCTTTTTTGCTTAAGTTGCATTTATAGGTATATGATTACTTGTTCCTTTTTTCCTTTGGCAAAAATAATGACATAGGTACCTTTCTCCACTTGCATGGAAAACATAGATGGTATCTAGTCCTTGAGTCTGTTTCCATTGGCATGATTTGGGGGGTTTTTCAGTTGAAAATCTATTTCTGTTCTTCAAAATATAAAATAAAAACTGTATTTCAACAGATGGACTGGCTCAGTAGTTTTCTCTACACAGTGTCCAAAGTTTATCATATTATCAGTAGTAACGTCAACCATCTGTGAGGAGTACAAGATAAACCAAGAGATGGCATTGACAGCCTATCTATAGAGAAGAGTTTCTCCCTAATTTCTAGTGATGTACAACTGTCCATTCAGCTCTGATGAACACAACCAAAATGGAAATAATACTTAGTACTAAGTACTAGATGTCAGCTCATCGTGAAACAGTTGAGTTATACGTCTGTATGTACAGATGGCTTCTCTGTACGCTACTCGTGTTATCCTGTATTACTCCCAGCTGTGATAGCAGACTTATGGACTTATAATGGTATTTATTTTATTTTTTTAAATCCATTTTGAACATAAGTTTATTTCCTCTCTTTAGCACCACTCCCTCATTACTAATTACATTATATCTACAAACAAATTTTAAATCACAAATTTTATTTGAGTCTTAAGAATTGCCTTCTTCCAAAAAAACAGAAAATAATAAATGTTGGCAACGTTGTGGGGAGATTGGAACTCTGATACACTGTTGGTGGGAATTTAAAATGGTAGAAACACTATGGAAAATGATATGGCCTGTCCTTAAAAAGCTAGAAATAGAAATACCATATGATCCAGCAATCCCACTCCTAGGTATATAAGGAAATAAGATCTGGGACACAAATAGATATATGCACCCCCATATTCATTGCAGCATTATTCACAATAGCAAAAAGATGGAAACAACCTAACTGCCCATCAGCAGATGAATGGATAAACAAAGTGTGGTACATATACACAATGGAATATTATGCAACGATAAAGAATAACAATGAATCCATGAAACATCTCATGACATGGATGAATTTGGAAGACATTATGCTAAGTGAAATAAATCAATCACAAAAGGACAAATATTGTATGAGGCCAATATTATAAAAAAACAAGAAAAGTTTTAAACACACACAAAAAAATTATTTGATAGTTACCACAGATGGAAGGGGGAGGGAGGGAAAATTACTAACTAAATAGAACCAAAAAACCAAATTGGATTCATTTTGGAAAATGAGACACACCTGAATTTAATTGGGTGAATTTTCTCTGCTGCCATCTGGATTGAATCAGTAATGGAGAAATCTTTTAATTCCCTGTGAGCATAATCTTTTTTTCCACCATCTTTTCTTTAGCAATTCTCTTCCCAAAGTTGTGCTTTCTCAGGATACTCTAGGGCATGATATGGTTCCCTCTCTTTGCAAGACTGTAAAAATCATTACTCAAAAAGGTAAACAGAATTAGAGAAGAGAGAGGCTCCACCAAACTTTGTTTCTGAAACCTGATGTATGTGTGCTTGTGTGCGTGTGTGTGTGTGTGTGTATGTGTGTGTGTGAGTGTGTAGGGACAGATAAAGAGAGGAGAAGGAGAAAGAACATGGAAGCTCAAGGTTGTCTTTAAGAGCTGTCCTTTTCCTCCAAGTTAGGTTACCAGAAAAAAAAGAAAGGAAAAAAAAAAATCCCATTGCCATCAAGTCGATTCCGACTCATAGCAACCTTATAGGCCAGAGTAGAACTGCCCCATCGGGTTTCCAAGGAGCAGCTGGTGGAGTCAAACTGTTGACCTTTTGGTTAGCAGCCAAGCTCTTAACCATCAGCAAATAAAATTTCAAGATGCCCAGTAAATTTGAATTTCAGATAAATAATTTTTACATAAGCATGCCCACGCGATATTTCAGACATGTGTACTGAAAAATTATTTTTTGTCTATCTAAAAGTCAAATTTAACTGGGCATCCTGTATTTTGCCTGGCAACTCTATCTCCAAGGCTCATTAATATAATATTCAACTGACTGTTTTTATTTAAAAAATATTCTGGGGGATAGGCCCAAGCTGCAACCTTGTCCACATTCAGCAAATATTTTTCCTTCCACTAAAAAGAAAATTTAACAATGACAGTAATCTTGAGATACAAAATTGAAGTCAGGTACAAAAGCAGGATCACAATGAAGGCCACACGGGCTAAAGCACAAAACAGAATTTAGAAAACACAAGGAGAGAAAGTCTACTGCACTTACCCTGATTTTCTCTCTTTCTGTTCTTCCTTCCTGAGGTAGAAATAATCATCAAATTTCAAATCCACTTTTTCTTACATCAACTATGAGGATAATAATCAACAAAAATCAAAACCCTCATTTTCCACTTTTCTGTTCAGTTCTGACACCAGCTGCCCAAGCAGCACTTCTTTCTCTGACCCTAACCACAAACAGCTAGGTCAGAGCTCACAAGTCAAAGGACACAGTCCTCCAGACTGACAAATAGGCCCAAGACTTCAGACACCAACCACAAGCTTGGGAATCCTCAGGGCTCCCCTCAGTTCTGACCTGCTGACTACAAATTCTGGGGGACTCCCTCTACCCTCTCAGAATATCAGTCATAAGCTTAAGGGTTCCCAGCCCCCTTCTGTTCTGACCTGCTGACTCCAATTGCTCCCTCAGGTTTGATAATTCACTGGAATGACGCACAGAACTCACAGAAAGTGCTACAATTACAATTACAGTTTTATTACAGCAAAAAGGATAAGTAAAGAGATGCATAAGGAGAAGTCTGGGAGGGTTCCCAACATGGAGCTTTCTTGTCCCAAAAATGGATCCACTACCCTCTTATGTGCATCAGTGTCTTTCACCAACCAAGAAGTCCATGGAGCTTCCATGTCCTGAGCTTTTATTGGGGCCTCATTGCCCAGGCATGATGCACTGAATCATTCCCTACCCTGCCCCCCAGGTCAGCTGATATCATGAGGTGGTCTTTCTGGCTTGGCTAGCCCCCCCTCATTAGCACAAACCCTCAGATGTGGTCTAGAGACCACATCTTAGATAACAAAGACACCTCAATTACACAGAAAATGCCAAGGGTTCAGAGGTCTATCTCAGGAACCAAGGACCAAATTACTTTGGGTAAGGTTAAATTAATTACTCCACACTTCCTGATGTCCCAAGCTTCCTTCTTTCATTATTTCCTTTCCTTTTCAATCTTCCTTTAGCCGTTCTTTTAAGGTGGTCTTCTGGTAACAAATTCTCTTAGTTTTCCTTCATCTGAGAAAGCCCCAATTTCCTCCTCATTCCTGAAGGAGATTTTTTATTGGATTTAGAAGCCTGGGTTTACAGTTCTTGCCCTTCAGCACTTGAAAAATGTTATGCTAAAAACCACTGTCATTCAAATTTCTTTTTCTCTTGCAGGTAAGGGTTCTCTCTCGAGGCTTTCAAGATTTTATCTTTGGGTTTATCTTTGGGTTTATCTTGTCTGGAGTTTGCTCAGCTTCTTGAAGCTATGGGTTTGTTTCAAAGTGTACAAAATTCTCAGCTATTATTTCTTCAGATAATTTTTTAGCCCCACATTCTGTCTCTTCTCTTTCTTGGACTCCGATAACACAAATCTTAATCTTTTGTTACAGTTTCACAGGTCCCTGAAGCTCTGTTCATTTTTTCTCTGCTGGTCAGATTGGCTAATTTCTGTTTTCATATCTTAATTCACTGATTCTCATTAGTTCCCAACAGGGATGAAAGACCTGACTCCCCTTCAGCCAAGGGAAGACAGATGACACATACCTTCCTCCAGAGCCAACAGAGAAAGCATTCCCCTGGAGGTGATGCCCTGAATTTGGACCTGTAGCCTACTAGACTGTGAGAGAATAAATTTCTCTTTGTTAAAGCCTTCCATTTGTGGTATTTCTCTTATAGCAGAACTAGATGACTAAGACATATATGAAATGAAAATCTTTTAGCCTTTATCTTACTTACACTCTCTGAAGTCACTGATATGACAGAACACTGTACTTCCCCATTCATGAAATCTTCTCTCCTAGTTTCTTATGAAGACATTTCTTCTATTCAATTCTTTTTTTTTTTTTTTTATTCAGGCATGAATGCTCACTCTTTAAATAGGTGTACCCCTTTACATTCTACATATTTCTCTGGGAAATCTCCTCCATACCATGGTTTCAACAGTCACTTAATGTGGATGACTTCCTAAGGTTTATCTCCAAACCAAAGCTTACCTGTTGAGTTCCTTCTGGACACATCTACCTGAATGTTGCCCAAATTTAAACAAATTAAAAAAAAAAAAAAAACTCATCATCTTCTATACCTAAATCTCTTCTTCCCTTTTCATTTTCTCTTTCAGAAAATGACATATTCTTAGTTACTCAAGTCAGGAACACCTAGCAGAGTCCATAGAAGTTTAAGGACCCCTTACTTATAATGATATTTGTCTCCTTATAATTTGTTTGTGTTAATTTTCATTCTTTATATAGCACCGAGATTTCACCTTTGGTTTCCTAGACTATGGTAGCAAATAAATGTTTGGTGAATTACTAAATAAAAACTAAAATGATCAAAGAAAACACTTATAATCACAAAAATCTTCATTCTATTCTGCAGGGATTTGTGTCTGTGTATCCACTACTGTATCCCCAGCATCTAATATTGCCTAGAACATAATAGGTAATCAATAAGGATTCACTAAATAAAGGAATAAAAGTGTTTGTTTTGCAGAGACTGTATATTCCACATTTTCATAAATGATCTAAGACTATAAGAGGTCCTAATTTCAGTATGCATTAGTTATCTATTGTTGCATAACAAACTACCCCGACACTTAGTGGCTTAAAACAACGTTTATTATCTCACAGATTCTATAGCTCAGAAATCTGGATGTGGGTTAGCTGGATTCTCTGGCCTTCGGTGTCTCACAAATCTGCAATCATCTCAAGGCTCAACTGGAAAGAATCTGACTCCTAGCATCCTCTCATGGTTTTGGCAGGATTCAATTAGCTCCTGGTTGTTTTACTGAGACCAGTTTCTCATGAGCTTTATGGCTAGAGCTGTCTTCATTTTTAATTTGTTTAGTTTTGTGGATTTTTTTTTAATTTGAACCTTTCCACAGGGCCCTGGTGGTGCAGTGGTTAAACATTTGGCTGCTAACCAAAAGGCCAGCAGTTCAAATCCACCAGCCACTCCTTGGAAACCCTATGGGGCAGTTCTACTTTGTCCTATAGGGTTGCTATGAGTTGGCATCAACTCAGCAGCAACAGGTTTGATTTTGTTGTTGTTGTTGTTGGTATAGAAAACAGCTTGCTTCATTGGAGGAACAAGTGAAAAGATGAGAGCATGCTAGCAAGGAAAAAAGGACTAGCAAGATCAAAGTCACCGTGTTTTGTAACCTAATCATGGATGTGACATCCATTACTTTCGCCTTGTTCTATTCAATAGAAGCAAGTCCCTAGATCTAACCCACACTCAGGGGGAGGGGGTTACATGAGAGCATGAATACCAGAAGGTAGGGGTCATTGAGAACCATGTCACAGGCTGCCTATCCCACCATGTATGGTTATTCTCCTAGGAAATTTGAAGCCATGTGAGCATAAATACTGGGGCTTATGGCCACAACCAGAACTGCACCTGTTTAATGATACCAAAATGTGAGGAAACAGATACCCCTTTCTGCCATTATTACTGAGTAAACAAACAGAATTTTTCCCTAGGGACAAGAAAAAGAAATCCTCCTTTCTTCTCTACACCCAAAAATGTCTTAAAGAATGAGATTAGAGTAGAGTCAGCATGACACTGTAGACAGAAGCACCATGCCATCCTTCTGCAGCAAAGACCTGAAAAACTAAGTAAAACAAATACAAATGTCAATCCTGGAACTCTAAGCATCAAATGAAGGGATAAAGAACTAAATCAACACCAAATGGAAGAAGAAACTGTCAAAGAACAGAGAATGAGGAAAGCTACGGAGTGGAGGTCACCTGCCAGCTAATGTGACATGGCTTTGTCATCTTAGACCACAGCCACCAATGACCCCAGACAGGAAGTATGGGAAGGCAACTTCACAGAGCTTCCAACACAAGACAGAGCACCTGGTCACCAGAGATACAAGCTTCCCCACCTCCCACTTTTCTATCCTGTACACTCCTTCTGCCACTTTCCAATGGACCACAGTCACTCTGCCAGAGAGACATCAGCTCACTGCCACCCGAGGTCCACCCCAACCTGACTGGCCAGCTCCCTCAGAACCATATTTTTAATTTCTCTTTATCTTTCCCCTTTCCTTCTCCCCCCAACCTAGGCCTTGCACTGCCTCCAGCCATCCTGATGGGCTGTGCCACATGGCCTGGCCAGAGAGACACAATGCTCACCACCACCCAGGTTCCAACATGCCCCCAACAGCTAGTTCCCTCAAAGCCATATTTTTTTTGGTTTGTTTTTTATATTTTTGTTTCTTCTCTCTCTTTCCCTTACTTCCTTTCCTTTCTCCCTCCCATGTAAATAGTTCTCTACATACTGTGCCACATCACTCAGCTACAGAACCATGGGCACAAGGTCTCCCTTGGTCTGTCCCACCCCACCTGCTGGCTCCCACCATGATGCCATTTTTTTTTTACTTTTTTGCTCTTGTATTTCTCTTCTTTTTCTCTACCTCTTAGCTCTGCACATCACATCCTCTCCCTTCCCTTCTGCCTCTCTGCACCACTCACCAAGCACTGTGTGCCAGAGCAGCACATGTGTGGACCTCCAGAACCCCACCCCATGCCACCCCCCAGCTTTGCCCTGACAAATGTCTCACCCCTACGTGACAATGCTGTAGACCTCCAGGCACCCAGATCCCACCCCATGCCACTCCCTGGCCCCACCTCACTGAATGCCATGTTTCTAAGCATCACCAGTGCTCCACCCCTGCTGGACCTTCCCTGTTACACCATAGCTGAGGGACCAGCCATACCCACCTGGACAAGGTGGTAACTATCTTGACCACAGAAAAGAAAGCAAAAAAATGCCCAGCAACACAGCCAAACATAATCAAATAAAACAAAAGATCAGGATGAAGCAAACAAACCTACAATCAATAAATGAAGAAAATAATTCCTCAATATCTCGGATAAAGCAGACAATATCAAAACATATTTTTAAAAAAGGACAGGAGGGCTCCAGTAAGCAACCAAAATAAAACATCAGATGACCTACCAGTAGAAGAAAAGGCACTGGAATTACCTGATAGGGAAAGCAGGAGTCTAACACTCAGGTATCCCAGGTAGATTAGGAAGGAGATCAAGAAAAACACATACAAAACTCAGGAAAAAATAGGCAAAATCATGGAAAATACAGACAAAATCAGGGAAAACAGACAAAATAATAAAAGAATTCAGGAATATAATGCAAGAAAAAATGTCAAGATAGATAAACAATTAAAAATCATTCAAAAGCAGCAATTAGAAATCCAAAAGACAGCAAAATTTCAAAAAAGAACAATGCAATAGAAAGTTTTAGGAGCAAATTTGAAACAATGGAAGACAGGATCAGTGAAATTGAAGACAAGTCAATGGATATCACTTTGTATGACAATAATCAGAGAAAAGAATAAAGAAAATCTAAGAACTATGTAGGATACAAACAAGGGCAAAAAATTGCAAATATTGGAGTTCCAGAACAGGGAGAGAAAATTGAAAACACAGAGAGGATCATTGAAGATCTGCAGACAGAAAGTTTCTCCAATATCATGAAAGATGAAAAGTTGACCATCCAAGAAGCTCAACAAACTCCATATAGGATACACTTCAAAAGAAAGTCACCAGGACATATTATAATCACACTTCCCAAAAACAAAGACAGAGAATCCCAAAAGCAGCTCAAGAAGAACAAAAAGTTGCATATAAAGGGGAAACAATAACACTAAGCTCTGATTATTCAGCAGAAGCCATTTAGGCAAGAAGGCAATGGGATGACATATATAAAACCCTGAAAGAAAAAAATTGCCAACCAAGAATAATATATCCTGCAAAACTCTCACTCAGATATGATGGTGAAATTAAAACATTTCCAGATAAACAGAAAATAAGGGACTATGTAAAACCCAAACCAAACAAACAAGAATTATTAAAGGAAATCCTTCAGTTACAGAACCAATAACATCAGACAACAACCTGAATCTTGGACAGCATCAGCCAAATACCATCCTAGGTAATGAACTCTCAAGGATAAAATAAAACTAAAAGATTTACAACAGGGAACCAGAGAGGTCAATCTGTAAATGACAACGTTAGAACAATAAAAGGAGTAATAAATGGTGAGGGTATAGAAATTTCAAATGGAGAGGAAGTCAAGGTGATATCAAGTAATAAAAGAGTGGTTCAAATTTAGGAATGTAGGGGTAAATTTCAAGGTAACCACAAAGAAAGTTAACAAGCCTACTCATCAAAATAAAGAAAAACATATTAAACACAAAATCTGCAAAAATGAAAGAAACAAGAAATTCCACGAAAAGAGGAACTTAGCACAGGAAAATAAGAGGAACAAAGACAACATCATCCCACCAAAAAAAAACGCACTACAAAAGACAGCAATAAACTCATAACTATCAATAATCACACTGAATGGAAATGGCTTAAATGCACCCGTGAAGAGACAGAGAGTGACAGAATGGATTTAAAAAACATGACCCATCAATATGCTATCTACAAGAGACACACCTTAGACACAAAGATACGAATATACTAAAAATCAAAGGATGGAAAAAATATAGCAAATAACAACTGAAAAATAGCAGGAGTGGCAATACTAATCTCAGATAAAATAGACGTTAAGGCAAAATCCACCATAAAAGCCAAGGAAGGACATTATATAATGATTAAAGGGACAATCCACCATGATGACATAACCATAATAAATATCTACAAACCCAATAACAGGGCTCCAAAATACATAAAACCAACTCTAACAGCACTGAAAAGAAAAATTGACAGTTCCACAATAATAGTAGAAGACTTCAACACCCCACTCTTGGTAAAAGATGGAACGTCCAGAAAGACCCTCAACAAAGACACAGAAGGTCTAAAGACCAAAATCCACTAACTCGACCTCATAGACATATGTAAAACACTCTACTCAATAGCAGCAAAGTATACATTCTTTTCTGACACACATGGAATGTTCTCCAGAATAGACCACATCTTAGGCCACAGAGTAACCCTCAACAAAATCCAAAATATTGAGACAATACAAAGTATCTTCTCTGATCACAATGCCATAAAAGTAGAAAATAATAACAGGAAGAATAAGGAAAAAAAATCAAAAACATGGAAACTGAATAACATTTTGCTTAAAAACCACTAGGTAATAGAAGAAATCAAAGATGGAATCAAAAAATCCCTAGAATCAAATGAGAATGAAAACTCATCTTATCAAATCCTTTGGGACACAGAAATGGCAGTGCTCAGAGGTCAATTTATAACAATAAATGCACACACCAAAAAAAAGAAAGGGATAAAATCAAAATGTTATTTTTACAACTCAAACAAATAGAAAGAAAAAAATAAAAGAAGCCAACATCCATGAGAAGAAAGGAAATAATAAAGATAAAAGCAGAAATAAATGAAATAATGTCATGGATTGTATTGTGTCCCCCTAAAGTATGTGTATCAATTTGGCTAGGCCATTATTCCCAGTATTGTGTGATTATCCACCATTTTGTCATCTGATGTGATTTTTCTATGTGTTGTAAATCCTATCTCTATTACGTTGATAAGATGAGATTAGTGGCAGTTGTGTTAATGAGGCAGGACTCAATCTACAAGACTGGATTGTGTCTTGAGCCAATCACTTTTGAGATATAAAAGAGAGAAATGAGCAGAGAAGCACGGGGACTTCATAACACCAAGAAACCAGTGCCAGGAGCAGAGCTTGTCCTTTGGACTTGGGATTCCTACGTGAAGAATCTCCTAGACCAACGGAAGATTGATGACAAGAACCTTCCTTCAGAACCCACAGAGAGAGAAACCCTTCCCCTGGAGATGATACCCTGAATTTGGACTTCTGGCCTAATAGACTGAGAGAATAAACTTCTGTTTGTTGAAGCCATCCACTTGTGGTATTTCTGTTATAGCAGTACTAGATAGCAAAGACAAATAGAGAATAAAAAACAATAGAAAGGATCAACAAAACCAAAAGTTGGCTCTCTGAAAGAATCAAAAAAATTGACAAACCGTTGGACAAACTGACAACAAAAAAAAAAACAGAGAGGAAGCAAATAAGCCAAATAAGAAATAAAATATGGGGAACATTACAACAGAAATAAAAAGGATCATAACAGAGCACTATAAAAACTGAAGTCCAATAAATTTGAATACCTAAAGGAAATGGAAAAATATCTAGAAACACACTACCTACCTAAACTAACACAAACTGAGGTGGAAATCTGAACAGGCCCATAACAAGACAAGAGAATGAGAAGGTAATAAAAAAAAAAAAACTCCCAACAAAAAAAGTCCTGGCCCAGATGGCTTTACTGGAGAACTCTACCAAACATTGAGAGAAGAGCTTACACTGGTACCACTCAAACTATTTCAGAACATAGAAAATGAAGGTTTACTTCCGAATTCTTACTATGAAGCCAGTATAACCCTGATACCAAAACCAGGCAAAGACACCACAAAAAAGAAAATTACAGACCAATATCTCATGAATATAGAGGCAAAAATTCTCAAAAAAATTCTAGTCAATAAATTTCAGCATCATATAAGAAAAAATAATACAGCACAACCAAGTGGGATTCATACCAGGAATGCAAAAATGGTTCAACATTAGAAAACCAAACCACCACATAAATAGAACAAAAGAAAAGAATCACACAATCATCTCAACTGATGCAGAAAAGGCATTCAACAACAAAAATTCCTGATAAAAACTCTCAATAAAGTAGGAATAGAAGGGAAATTCCTCAACATAATAAGGGGCGTCTATACAAAACCTACAGCCAACATCATTTTCAATGGAAAGAGGCTGAAAACGCTCCCTCTGCCAACAGAAACAAAATAAGGATGCCGTTTATCACCACTCCTATTTAACATTGTGTTAGAAGACTTAACTAGAGCAATAAGGCAAGAAAAAGAAATAAAGGGCATCAAAGTAAGAAATAAAACTATCCCTATTCACTGATGATGTGATACTGTATATGGAGAATCCAAAAGACTCCACAAGAAAACTACTAGAACTAGTAGATTCAGCAGAGTAGCAGGATGCAAGATAAATATACAAAAATCATTTGGATTCCTATACATAAATAAAGAGAAGTAAGAAAAGGAAATCAGGAAAATAATACCATTTATAATAGGCCCTAAAAAAATAAAATACTTAGGAATAAATCTAACCAGGGACATAAAAGACCTATACAAAGAAGACTACAAAACACTACTGCAAGAAACCGAAAGAGACCTACATAAATGGGAAAACATACCATGCAAATGGACATTTGTGAAAATGTCAATTCTACCCAAAGCAGTCTACAAATAAAATGCAATCCTTATTCAAATATCAACCTCATTCTTTAATGAGATGGAAAAACTAAATCATCTACTTTATATGGAAAAGAAAGATGCCCTGGATAAGTAAAGAATTATTGAAGAAGAAGAAAGTAGGAGGCCTCTCACTACCTGACCTCAGAACTTACTATATAGCTATGGTAGTCATTTAATAGTCCAGTACTGGTACAACAACAGACACATTGACCAATGGAAATGAATCGAGAACACAGATGTAAATCCATCCACCTAAGTCCATTAAATGGGGAAAAGACAGTTATTTTAACAAATGGTGCTGGCAAAACTGGATGTCCATCTGTAAAAAATTTAAAACAGGACCCATATCTCACACCATACACTAAAACTAATTCAAAATGGATCAAAGACCTAAATATAAAACCAAAAACTATAAAGATTAGGAAGAAAAAAACACGGTAAATGCTAAAACCAAAAAAAAACCAACCCTGCTGCCATCAAGTCGATTCTGACTCACAGCAAGGGTCATCTCTAGGGGTCATAATATATGGCATAAATAGGATATAAACCATAACTAACAATGCACAAACACCAGAAGATAAGCTAGATGAGAGAGATCTTCTAAAAATTAAACAGTTGTACTCGTCAAAAGACTTCACCAAAAGAGTAAAAAGAGAACCTGCAGACTGGGAAAAAAAAATTTGGCTATGACATATCCAATGAAGGTCTAGTCTCTAAAATCTATAGGAAAATCCAACACCTCTACAACAAAAAGACAAATAATCCAGTTAAAAAATGAGCAAAGGATATGAACAGGCACTTCATCAAAAAGACATTCAGGCAGCTAACAGACACATGAGGAAATGCTCAAGACCACTAGCCATCGATGTTATTGTTGTTAGGTGCTGACTCATAGAGACTCTATGTACAACAGAACGAAATATTTTCCGGTCCTGTGCCATCCTCACAATCATTGTAATGCCTGAGCCCATTGTTGCAGCAACAGTGTCAATCCATCTCGTTGAGGGTCTTGGTCTTTTCACTGACCCTCTACCAAGCATAATGTCCTTCGCCAGGGACTGATCCCTCCTGATAGCATGTCCAAATTATGTGAGACGTAGTCTCGCCATCCTTGCTTCTAAGGAGCATTCTGGCTGTATTTCTTCCAAGACAGATTTGTTCCTTCTTTTGGCAGTCCATGGTATATTCAATATTCTTTGTCAACACCATACATAATTCAAAGGTGTCAATTCTTCTTCGGTCTTCCTATTCATTGCCCAGCTTTTGCATGCATATGAGACAATTGAAAACTCTATGGCTTTTTAACACTTTAAAGAGGTCTCTTGCAGCAGATTTGCCCAATGCAACAAGTCCTTTGATTTCTTGACTGCTGCTTCCATGGGTATTGATTGTGGATCCAAGTAAAATGAAATCCATGACAACTTCAATCTTTCCTCCGTTTGTCATGATGTTGCTTATTGGTCCAGTTGTGAGGATTTTTGTTTTCTTTATGTTGAGGTGTAATCCATACTGAAGGCTGTGGTCTTTGATCTTCATCAGTAAGGCTTCAAGTCCTCTTCGCTTTCAGCAAGCAAGGTTGTTGTGTCATCTGTGTATCTCAGGTTGTTAATGAGTCTTCCTCCAGTCCTGATGCCCTGTTCTTCTTCATATAGTCCAGCTTCTTAAAGTATTTGCTCAGCATACAGATTGAATAGGTATGCTGAAAAGATACAATCCTGATGCACACTTTTCCTGACTTTAAGTCATGCAGTATCCCCTTGTTCTGTCCCAACGACTGCCTCTTGATCTATGTACAGGTTCCTCATGAGCACAATTAAGTGTTCTGGAATTCCCATTCTTCCCAACATTATCCATAATTTGTTATGATCCACACAGTTGAATGCCTATGCATAGTCAATAAAACACAGGTAAACATCTTTCTGGTATTCTGTGCTTTCAGCCAGGTTCCATTTGACATCAGCAATGATATCCCTCGTTCCATGTCCTCGTCTGAACCCTGCTTGAATTTCTGGCAGTTCCCTGTTGATGTACTGCTGAAACCGATTTTGAGTGATCTTCAGCAAAATTTTACTTGCCTGTGATATTGACATTGTTTGATAATTTCTGCATTCAGTTGGATTACTTTTCTTTGGAATAGGCATAAATATGGATCTCTTCCAGTCGACTAGCCCAGCAGCTGTCTTCCAAATGTCTTGGCATAGATAAGTGAGCACCTCCAGGGCTGCATCCATTTTTTGAAACATCCCAATTGGTATTTCATCAATTCCTGGAGCCTTATTTTTCACCAATGTCTTCAGGGCAGCTTGGACTTCTTCCTTCAGCACCACTGGTTCTGCATCATATGCTACCTCCAAAAATGGTTGAACATCAACCAATTCTTTTTGGTATAGTGACTCTGTGTATCCCTTCCATCTTCTTTTGATGTTTCTTGCGTCATTCAGTATTTTGCCCATAGAATTCTTCACTATTGCAACTCAAGGCTAGAATTTTCTCTTCAGTTCTATCATCTTGAGAAATGCCGAGTGTGTTCTTCCCTTTTGGTTTTCTAACTCAAGTAGGTAAAGCAACTGAAGAAATGATAAAGTAAAAGAGCTGAACAGAAGATCTCAAAAGGCAGCTCAAGAAGATGAAGAAAAGTATTATGACATGTACAAAGACCTAGAGTTAGAAAGCAAAAAGGAACACATTAGCCATTAAAGAAACACAAATCAAAACTACAGTGAGATACCATCTCACTCCGACATTACTGACCCAAATCCAAAAAAAAAACAGAAAATAAAAAATGTTAGAGAGGCTGCAGGGAGATCAGAACTTTTATGCAGTGCTACTGGGAATGCAAAAAGGTACAACCATTTTGAAAAATGATATGGTACTTATTTAAAAAGCTATAAATAGAAATACTGTATGACCCAGTAACATATCCTAGAAAAATAAGAACTGTCACACGAATAGACATACGCACACCCATGTTCATTATTCACAATAGCAAAAAGATGGAGACAACCTAAGTGCCCATGAACAGATGAATTGATAAAAAAAATTATGGTACATACACACAATGGAATACAATAAAATGATAAAGAACAATGATGAATCTGCAAAATATCTCACAACATGGATGAATCTGGAGGGCATTACACTAAATGAAATAAGTCAATCACAAAAAGACAAATAATATATGAGATCACTATTAAGAAAAAGTTTACACACAAAAAGAAACAATCTTTGATGGTTATGAGGGTGGGGAGGATTGAGAATGGAAAACCACTAATTAGACAATAGATAAGTGGTAACTTTGGTGAAGGGTAAGACAGTACACAGTACTGGGGTAGTCAGCACAACTTTACCAGGGTAAAGTCATAGAAGCTTCATGGACACATCGAAACTCCCTGAGGGATCAACTTACTGGGCTGAGGGCTAAGGACCAAGGTCTCAGGGGACATCTAGCTCAACAGGCGTAACATAGTTTATAAATAAAATGTTCTACATCCTACTTTGCTGAGTAGCTTCTGGGGTCTTAAAAGCTTGTAAGTGGCCATGTAGGATACATCTACTGGCCTCACCCCGTATGGAGAAAGGGAGAATGAAGAAAACCAAAGACACAAGAGAAAGATTAGTCCAAAGGACTAATGGACCACAACTACCACAGCCTCCACCAGACTGAGTCTGGCAAAACAAAATAGTGTCCATCTACCACCGCTGACTGCTCTGACAGGGATCACAATAGAGCGTCCCAGACAGAGCTGGAGAAAAATGTAAAACAAAATTCAAACTCACAAAAAAGACCAGACTTACTGGTCTGACAGAGACTGGAGAAACCCTAAGAGTATGGCCCCTGAACATTCTTTTAACTTAGTACTGAAGTCACTCCTGAGGTGCACCCTTCAGCCAAAAGTTAGCCAGACCTATAAAACAAACAATAACACATGTAGTTCAACCATGTATACAAAACTAAATGGGCACACCAGCCCAGTGGCAAGGACAAGAAGGCAGGAGGGGATAGGAAAGTTGGATGAATGGAAATGGGGAACCCGAGGTCAAGACAGGGAGAGTGCTGACACCTTGCATGGTTGGCAACGAATGTCACAAAACAATATGCATATTAATTGTTTAATAAGAAACTAATTTGCTCTGTAAACTTTCACCTAAAGCACAATTTAAAAAAAAAATGAGATCAGATTATGCTGCAACCATATTTTTAAACCCTGTCATTCACTTTCAGACTTTCTCCTTCCCTTCTTTGCACAGACCAGGCAACCACATAAAATGGCTGGGATACTAGACTCCCTTGTAAATTTGGTCAGCCTGATTTTAAGCTGGACTCAAAGGTGAGGACCAGAGGCAGATGCAAAGTTCAATATCTGTCTGGCTACAACTTCCTCAGACAAATGACCTATTGACTAACTTAGAGGTAAATTCCCATCAATAGTTTCAAGTTCCACATAACCTCAAAGGGCATTAAATCTATTCTTTTCTGTCTCTCTTAGTGTCCAGAGTAGAAGAAACAGAATTTAGAAACTAGATTAGATGAGTGGTTGCAGTAGTCAACTCTCCTATTACTTGTTTGGTAGAAATAGGCAACACATTAAGTTTGGGAATTACTATATCATGTGTTAAAACTTGGAGTTTTCAGAGAATTCTGTCTGTTCATGGTTGGTTAAAATTTCTTGGTTAAAGATTTTATATGCTTGCCTATATAGTTTCTAAAAGCAAAAGCTGATTGTCTATATATTTAGCACCTACTACTGCCTACCTGGAAACTCTGGTGGTGTAGTGGTTAAGAGCTACAGCTGCTAACCAAAAGGTCGGTGGTTCAAATCCACCAGGTGTTCCTTGGAAACCCTATGGGGCAGTTCTTCTCTGTCTTACAGGGTCACTATGAGTCAGAATCGACTAGATGGCAGCGAGTTTGGTTTGATTTTGGTTTGCTGTCTACTCATGGTTTTCTATTCATACTCCTTAATCAATTCCTTGCCAGAAAATGACAACAAAGATTTTGAATTCTTATTGGAAGAAAGTGAAATTGAGATGGCTGATTTTTAGTTAATTGCCTCTGAGCATTTCTTGAATTGCTGCTTGTGCATTTTCTTACTCATTAGGACCCCCAATACTAACAATTGGAATTATTTCAAGTAAGATCACGGAATTTATCTTTGCATTCTTTTTTCTAGAACTGTACGTGTGGCAGTAATTGATTCTTTTGTGCACAGTTCTTGGGGTATAATTTACAGAAGGTTCCTAGTCTTGGATTTGGAACCTCATAACTGAGTGGGGAAGGATGGGAACTAAAGAGAAGTTCATTGTTTCTGCAAAGCATATGTCAGAAAAAAAAAAACCCCTGAAGAAAATGAGGAAAGAGAGGTACAAGTCTCAGACTCCAAAATGGGGGAGGAGGATGAATGCATTAAGATTCAAAGGCTAAGACTTGAAAACAACCTAGTATGACAGCCTCATAATGAGAAGGGCTCTGACCTGTAAATTGTAATCCTACCTCTGCCTGAGTCCTGCTTTGTGATCAAGGGGCTAGGCTTTCTCATACAAAATGAGGGCATTAAAGTGCTTGGTCTGTACAAGGAATTCCAGCTGTAAAATTCTCTGCTTTGACATGACAGAGGATACTCAAATTGTAAAGTAGGTAAAATTTCTGGCCTACCACCTCCCTACCAGTCTACACTCCCTTCCTCTTAGCACTATCCCCCAATAATTCTCTCCAACCTCCATGTCTTATCCTGGGTAAATATTTTTTCACTTCTGGGGCAGTTAACTGTTAATTGATAGTATGTCATTGACTAGTAATAAAGATGTTAGCTAAATGAATGACCTTCTCACAAGTCAAAACATTTTAACCATAAGTGGATTCTCAAAAGCTAAAACATCATGACCCAAAAGATTAAAATCATAATAATGAAATGAGAGTAAGTGGAGTTAATCTTTTGACCATAAGTAATCATCTACCCCACATACTTATAAAGCTATCCTTGCTGATTTATCTAGAGAGAGAAGTTCAAGGTAGAAATAGTTGAGAGAATGCCATAGTGTGGTGGTCATTAGCATAGGCTTGGAAACCAGACAGACTTGAACTGAAGTCCCTGCCCTTCCATTTGCCAACTGTTTGATTTGGGGTAAGTTACTAGCCTGTCTAATCTTAAGTTTTCACATCTGTAAAATGGGGTTAATAATGCCTATACTTCAAAATTATTTTAAAGATAAAAGAAAACAGTATATCTGACACACAGTAAACATGTAACAACTGCTTACTGTCATAATTATTATTACCTCTTCTCTCAGAATTGCCATGAGTTGGGCACTGACTTGACAGTAGCTAGCAACAACTTCTCTGGGAATACAATGATGAATCCAAGTTTAAAAACCATAAAAGCTTGCAAGCGGCCAACTAAAATACAACTATTGGTCTCTTCCCATCTGGATCAAACGAGAGTGATGAAAAGCAAAGACTCAAGGGAGCAGCTAATCCAAAGGACTAACGGAGCACATGAACCATGGGCTACATGACCCTGAAATCAGAAGAACTAGATGATAAGTGGCTACCACTACTGACCACTCTGACTGGAATCACAACAGAGGGTCCCAGACAGATGGAGAGAAAAATGTAGAACAAAAGATCAAATTCATAAAAAAGAACAGACTTACTGGTCTGACAGAGACTGGAGAAACTTCTGAAACTATGGCCCTATGACCCTTCTGACCTAGAACAGAAGCCATTCCCAGAGACAACCTTTCATCCAAATAATAGGCCCATAAAATAAACAGTAACACCCAAGAGGAACATATTGTTTAGAACAATCAATTATAAGAGATCAAAAGGACAACATTTGCCCAAAAACAAAGAAGAGAAAGTTGGAAGGGTAAAAAATCTGGATGAAAGGAAGCGGGAAACCCAGGACAGAAATGAAGACAGTGCTGACACATTGAGGGGAATGCAACCAATGTCATGGAACACTTTATGTACAAACTATTGAATGGGAAACTAATTTGCTCTGTAAACTTTCACCTAAAACACAATAAAAATTTATATATACATAATCAAATGATCATATTGTCACTCCCATATGGAGACCTCAGAAGACTTGGCTGTTTTATTAAACAGCATTGTAATATGAGATCTCTGACTACAGCATAAAAAAATCAGTCTGATTATTTTATAGCTATAATTTAGATATTTACTTGGTTTAATACTACTTTATCTTGTGAAATCAAGCCTTTCTACTTTCAATGGATAACTCACATTCCTTTATTAATGATGGTTGGTTTCCCTAAGTCTTCAAAAGCATCTGTCCTATTTACACAATCCTTAAATGATGGAAATCAATATAATTGAAATAGAAAATGACTGACCCCATGCTATGAATCAAATAAGCACAAATGTGAAACTAATTCAAAGCAGGTCTCTAGATTTGTACACCTCATTAGCCCTTGGACCCTGTATCTTCTGACTACTCAGTGTTACTATTATAACATTGCTATTTAAGTGCTTTACAGTCTATTCATATTTTTAGCTTTTGCCTTTAAAGACGAAGTATGGAGGAAATGGGGCAATAGGCTTAGAGAGAGTTCTCTACACCAACAGGAGTGAAGAGGAAGCCTTACATGAGAAGGCAGCATGTTCAAAGTAACACTACTTCTTTGTCCTCCAGTCTTCCATCTGCAGGATCCAGAGAGATTCCCCAAGTTCTAGTGGCAAAGCTATCCTCTGTCTTCTACACCTTCACTGCCCAGTAGCAAGTGAAAATGCCAAAATGTTGCAACTCCAGGTAAGACTGCCACTCCTTCCGCCTGCTTCAAAACTGACTGTCTAGCACCACTATCTGTCTTGGGATCATCAGGACTAATTTCCTTACACCTCATTCCCTGGTCATCCTTCTTCCCTGAACTTACTTCTTATTTTCCCAGCGAAAAATAAAAGACTCATAAAATGACTTTCAGGAGTTTTACCACTATAGCCACACACCTGTCCACTTCTTTTCTCTGCCTTCTCTCTTATTATTATGACTTAACTGCTCATGTTCCTAGCTAAGGTCACTGTCTCTGCTTTGCAATAGATATCATCATTACGGATTGAATTGTGTCCCCTAAAACAGTATGCTGAAATCCTAACCCCTGTACCTGTATTTGTGACCTTGTTTAGAAATAGAGTCTTTGAAGATGTTATTATTTAGATTAACATGAGATCATACTGGAGTGGGGTGCATCCCAATCCTATATAACTGTGTCCTTATAAAAAGGGAAAGATACATAGAGACAGCAAGACAGAGAAAGAATGTCATGTGATGTTACAACTGCAAGCCAAGGAACACCTAGAGCTACCAGAAACTAGGAGAGAGGCATGGATCAGTTTTTCTCTCCAAGTCCTCAGAAGGTATCAACACAGCTGATACTCTGATTTGGATTTTAGCCTCCAGAACTGTGAAACAACGAATTTTCATTCTTACAAGCCATGCAATTTGTGATATTTTGTTATGACGGCACTAGGAAACCAATGCAGATATTATCATCTTTTATCTGCCTGATAACATTGCTCCAGTTATTTTCCTCTCTCTCTCCTGCATTATCAGTGTTTCGTTTTCTAGTGTCTCTTTTCCATCACCACACAAACATACTGTTATTTCTCCCATTAAAACAAACAAAAACTGTCTCTGATTTCACCTCCCCTGGCTGCTACAGACCATTATTTTCTTCCTCCCATCACAGCAAACACCAGGAAAGAGCTTTCTATACCTACTGTCTCCAATCCCTCTATGTTCTCTCTTATATTAATCCCAATAAGGCTTTTGCCTTCACCAAGTGCATCAAAACTCCTGTTTCTCTTATCGTTGTCAATGTGACTTCCTCATTACTATGTTCAACAGTCAATTCTCAACCCTCATCCTACCTATCTGCAGCATTTGACACAATTGATCATTTACTCCTCCTTGACGCATATCTTCACTTAACTTCTAAAATGACACACTTACTTGATTTTCTCATAACTCACCAGCTACTACTTGGAATTTATGTGCTAGTTTCTGCTCAGCTCATCAGCCTCTTACTGATGGAGTAGCCAAGGGTTCAGTCCTTGGACCTCATCTCTTTTCTATCCATACCCACTTTCTTGGTGATCTCATCCAGTCTTAAAGGCTTTAAATACTTCCTCTATGCTGATGACTCCCAAATTTAATTTCCAGTCAGGGCTTCTTCTCTCAACTCCAAGTTTTGGTATCCAATTGCCATTCAAAGTCTCCATGTGCATGTCTAATAGGCATCTACTATCTAGCATATCCCAGTTGAATTCCCAAACTGATCTTTCTCCCCAAAACTTCAACCACAGTCTTCCTCACTAAACAACAGTTTCATTCTTCCAGTTGCTCAGTTAAAAACCTTGGAGTCACCCTTGACTCCTCTATCTCTCTCACACATACACCCTATATTCTGTTCTATTCAACAACAAATTCTATCAACTCTTATCTTCAAAATACATGCAGAGTCCATCCACTTTTTACCACCTCCACCACTACCATTCTGACCCAAGCTACCATTACATCTTGGCTAGATTATTACAATAGCCAATAGTGGTCCTATGAGAACATAAATCAGATCATGTAACTCTTTTGCTCAAAACTTCAATATCTCCCATCTCACTCAGAGTGAAAATCAATGTTTTCACAATGGCCTACAAGGCCCCAAAGGATCTGGCTACGTATTAACTCTCTGACCTCAACTCCTGTAAACTTTACCCTCTTTCCTCCAGCCCTACTGGGCATCTTATTTCTCCTTAGACTTGCCAGGTGTATTTCCATATAATAGCGTTGCACTTGCTGCCCTCATAGCCTGGAATGCTTTTCTCCAGATATCCACATGGCTCACTCCCTTACCTCCTTATATATAGTATTCATTCATGTGTTCACTTCTCAGAAATGTTTTTACTGATCACCATACTTAAAAATGGAAACCCTAACCCTGGCCCTCTGTCCCCTTTACCTGCTTTGCTTTTTTCCATAGCAATTTCACCATACAACATACTCTGTATTGTACTTATTTTCTTAATTAACTCTCTTTCTTTATTAGAATGGAAACTTCATAAGGGCAAGGATTTCTATTTTGTTTCATTTACTGCTATCTCAGATACCTAGAGCAGTGCTTGAAAGAAAAAAATCATTAGTAAACAAATGGTGAACTTTATGGCCCGGCCTTGCAGCCTCTACTAGACACTGTTCTACTAAAGTAACCCTTTACAAAGAAAAATAAACATAATTAAACTTCTCATCTATATTAGTTAGGAGACCCATGATAATTGTCAACAAATTGAAACATACCTGCTTACTATTTGTTGCAAAACGGAGACCGTACAGCTTGGGGGACCATGGAGTATCTCAGGGAGAGGGTGTTAAGAGGAGCTTGTGTTGTGTTAGGAAATTTGGGACAGGGTACATGGAAGCCTAGTTGTGTTCTGGACTGGATGCTGTTAGAAAGAGAGGGAAAGTCTATGATTGGGTATAATTATTTTTATTTAGGAGGTGGGAGAAACAGAGTGAGACTAAAGCTGCGCTTGGTAAAGAGGCGACAGTCGCACCTGTTAGCTGGGACAGCAGTTGTTTGGTTAGAGTGTTAACAGTATTCTTGTTTTCTTTTTTCCCGATAAGACATGACTACATGATTTTGTACTGCTTTATCATGGTCACAGAACGACTTTGTCTGGTGTTAACATTCTCTGAATCATTTATGCTCAATAGGAGAACACCACGGCCTTGCTGTTAGTGCCAGGCCAGCTCCCAGTGGACAGCAATCAGGGGCTGTTTTTTGTTTGTTTGTTTTCTTTTTTCATATTAGTGACTTAATTTAGAACTATGGTTCCCAAGGTGTGTCCCTAAGCACCCCAAAGTATACAGCTTTGGGTTGAGTAAGAAAGGTACATATTAATAAGAAGAGTTTATTAACATTCAACAAGTGTTAATAAAATCATTTTAAAGCACACCTGCAAAGAGTGGTAATTATAGAATATGAGGAGTTGAAGGAGTCCTACAGCTAATTGGCATAACAAATTCCTGGCAAATACACTGTTATTTCCCTGTTCAAAACCCAGGACAAATGTCACTAAGTGTTCTTCACTTTTCCCCAGTGAACAGTTCAGTTGAGTCTAATGGTAATGGAAATTTTATTCATTTGTTTCCTTTGCAATCAACACTCAAGCAAAATTAGACATAAACATCTTACAACTTCATTCATTCAATAATTTTGGAATACCTACTATGCCCCAAGCACTGTTTTAGGGACTGGAACTAGAAGGATCAATAAGACAGGCAAAAATCCTGTTCTCATGGAACTTTCTAGAGTACTTCAGAAACCTTTTCAACAACCTTAATATTACCCTTTAGGCAGTGGCTAATATTAAGTCTGAAGTAGCATATGCTATTGGCTAGAAGGCTTGTTTCATATACCTAGAATAAAAATATCCACTAAATGATTGTTTCTGCCTTTATGAATGTTTTGGGTGGCATGTCTATTCTACCTTTGCTACCTTGGGAAGTGACTCTGGTTTTCAATACAAAAATATTTTGTGGAAATATCTCTATAAAAATAAAGTGAGATGCATTGTTGCTAACTCCTGTTCTCCCACTCCGTTAGTGCAAATGACTATCTCTTTGCCTGAAGACCAGTCAGTAGCTACTTTTATTTCCTACCCCTACTTACTTTTAAATTATATCACCTTCCTGAGGACATGGTGAATCAATGGCCAGTGATCATTTTAAATGACAATTTTTTCTGGTTCTACAGGTACAAACTGGTTCTACAGGCACAAAGAAATCACTGGAGTCCTCTTAGTCAGTGTAATGGTTAAGATTGTGTGTCAGCTTGGCTGGGCCATGATTCTCAGTGTTTATGTGTGAGCACTCCCATGATGGAATATGCTGTGAGTAACCAATCAGACAAAAGGGAGTTTCCTTGGGGGTGTGGCCTGCATCTGAATATAAGCAGATGTTCTGGCTTTTTGCTCACTCTGGATCCTGCAGCTGCCTTCTGTTGTCTCACCTCTGGTTCTTGGGACTTGAGCTATCAGCTTACCTGGCATACTTGGGATTCATCAATCTTCACAGCCTGTGACTGGAGCCCTGCTCTCTGACCTGCCCATCTGGGATTCGCCGGCCCCTGCAGCTACGTGAATCAGGAGAAACCTTGCAGTCTTGCCTACCGATCATGGAATTCGTTAACTTTCACGGACTGTGAGCGGGGGCCCTGCTCTCCAACTTGCTGATCTTGGGCTCACCAGCTTCTGTGGTTGTGTGATTGGGAGAGGCATCTACCCTGATCCATGGACTTGGAACGTTCTAGCCTCCACAATCGCATGAGCTGTTTCTTTGATATAAATCTCTCTCTCTATATATATATATATGTATGCTTTACTGGTTTTGCTTCTCTAGAGAACCCAGCCTAAGACAGTCAAGGACACAGATCTATACAGAATCTCTATATCCCAACCCTGGTCTATGATTTCGATTCCTCAGATCCATTTCCTGAGTTGGATGGCCAACCTATCAAAAATCTGCAGCAACTGTCAAAAAAGCAGCATAAGGCAGAACAGAGAGTATGAAATCACAACAAACAGGAACCTATCTCTGCAAGGCATAAAATATTGTATTGTAGTAAATATCCTATTTGATTGAATAATCAATTTCTTCTCATTTAAGTGACAGATTGTTGGGACTGTGACTTTTGCTCCTGATAAAGCCATAGAGGAAAAAATTAACCACATGTTCTAGAGGAGAAGCAGCTCTCCAAGTACTAAGTTCTTGAGTTAAAATTTTAACAATCAGGTCATAAACAGAGACAACATATTCACGTTCTGCACTAATTCTTTTCTAGATCATTATATAAGAAGGAAAAACTGAAGCTCAAAATGATTGTTACTTACTCAAGGCCATAGACAATGTCTTGCATAATCAGCCAGTAGGCTGTTGTTGTTGTTAATTGCCATTGAGTCAGCTCTGACTCATGGCAACCTTATGTATAACAGAACAAAACATTGCCTAGTCTTATGCCATCTTCATGATCACTAGTATGTCTGAGCCCATTATTGTGGCTATTGTATCAATCCGTCTCTTTAAGGGTTTCCCTCATTTTCATTAGCCCTCTACTTCACCAAGCATGATGTCCTTTTCTAGTGATTGGTCTTTCCCGATGATGTGTCCAAAGTAAGCAAGCTAAAGTCTCCCTATCTTTGCTTCAAGGAACATTCTGGTTGCAGTTCTTCTAATCCTAATCAATCTTAAAGCTATTAAGTGTTTCGTCTTTATTTGTTTAGTAAATTTCCAATGGTATCTTCCCAAGGTCAAACCTCAGAAAGAATTTAGATTCACATCCACAGAAAAGGAAGAATTCAATAAGATGTTATCAGATGTTTGGTACAAAATGTCATTTAACTTCTTAATGCTGGCTAGCAGAAGAATAGGATCCCGGTGGTACAACAGTTAAGCACTCAGGTGATAACTGAAAAGTTGGTGGTTCGAACCTATCCAATGCTCTGTGGGAGAAAGACTTGACAATCTGCTTCTATAAAGATTACAGCAAAGAAAACCCTAGGGGCAGTTCTACTATGTCACATTGGGTTGCTATGTGTCAGAATTAACTCAAAGGCACCCAACAGGAAAAGAATGAGCAAGATAGGAAAAAATAGCATAGAATTTGTATTTTAAAAATTAAAAAGTTCTTAAGGGTTCAGGAAATAAACAATATAGTCAATAATAGTGTTGTTATGATAATAGCAAACTTTATGTGATGCTTAACTTTGTGCCCAGCACTGTTCTAAGGGCTTTAAGTATGTTTATCTATTCATATAAATAACTCATTTAATCCCATAGCAACCCTATGAGATAGATACTACTTTCATCCACATTTAGATGACCAAATTGAGACACAGAAAACTTAAGAAAGTCCCCCAAGTTTACACTGATAGTATGTGGGAAATCAGAACTTGAATCTGGAATTTACACTTAACTTCTGTAGGTTGTGAGAATTATAGGTAATGTATATAAAGCATAAAGACAATAGCACAGTGTCTAACTCTGGTATTAAATAAGTATGGACGCTCAGTACATGGAAGCAATAATTATGCTGCAACTGCTCAACATGCAGATTAAAATTTGAGGCAAGGAATCTGAAAATACCTTTCTAAATGTAAGTGCTGTTATTCATTCTCTCGATTTGTAGTTTGATTGGCAGCACCATATTTAAGAGAGTCCTTCATAATTGTGCAAATGAAAATTAGTCTTTTCTGTCTATGGGGAAAAAAATAGGGGTTTGTTTTGGTTGTTGTTTTCTTAGCTTGGCAGCTGTATTATGCCAATCTCTATCAACACACACAGAGTCTGATAATGCAGGCATATTTGTTTTTCAAGTCAAAAGGAGGAAGACTTTATAAGTCACTTGGTACTTGTTTTATTTGTCCAAGACTCTAACTTTCTTTTCATTTAAGCCTTGCAGACTGCAGTAGGAAGAAATCTTTAAACCCCAGGCCTGCTGGCTGACATGAGCTCTGCTCCGGTACCACAGAGGAGCCAGCAACAAGGCTACATACAGGGGTTCTGAAAATGAAGTGGGCAGATTGGCATTCCCTTTTCTGTTCCAGTGCCCCAAAATACCTTCACAGTGTGTACAGCTGTGTGGGGGCACTACTGAATTTGTATTCTGGAAAATAAGCTAAAAGATCAAACATGCATGCATGTTTGTAATGGATTTAGAATTTGCTAATCAGTAAGGGGAAATATTTCTTCCTGTGTAGTAAATTCTCAAACTTTTCTGGAGAGAGCCTGCAGTCAGCCTTAAAAAACTCATACAAATCACACTTCAATTTTTTTTTCTAAGATGCTGATAACAAAGGATGATCAAACAGATATTGACTTTACAATTTCTGTACCAAGACTAAGATGCAATATGAAAGTATAAGTTTTTCATATTCATTTAATGGGGGAAAACCCTACTACGGTGTAATTGGAATAAAGTGCATTTTAAAAAATACTTGCTTTAAACCACACAGTAGTATAATTTCCTTAGATTGCTAATATTCTTTACTTGTGAACTGTCTTATTTACCTAGTGTTGATGTAACAAAAATATCACAAGTGGGTGGTTGTAAAGAACAGAAATTTGTTTTCTCACAGTTCAGGAGGCTAGAAGTCCAAATTCAGGGCGTGGCTCTAGGAGGAGGTCCTTCCTTGTCAATTTCAGCTTTTGACAGCTGCCAACAATCCTTGACTTTCCTGGGCTTACGGATGCATCTGTCTTCCTCTTCCCCTTGGGTGTGTCTATGGGTCTGTTCCATTCTTTTTATAACTCAGCAGTGATTAGGTTTAGGATTCACCCTATATAGGTATTACCTCATTAACATAAAATGAAAACCCTATTTCCAAAGAAGATCATATCACAGGTACAGGGATAAGGATTTTAATACATACTTTGGGGGGACAAAAATTAATCCATAATGTAAAACACAGTTGGAGCATGTCAGTTTCACAGATTAATAATAATTGTCAACCACCTTTATCAAAACAGAGTTCATACCTTTATACAATTCTTCCTTCAGAAAGAATGGGTAAAGCTATCTTTTCATCTCAAGTCCTCAATTCTATAGGCTTATAACTTATTAGCCATGCTATCCAGGGTTAATTAGTTCTGAAAACATATGTTTGCAAGACTCATAGAGATATCTAGAAAAATACATTGGTATTGAAAGGATCGCTTTTGGAATACAAAATCAGAGTTGCTTAACAGACACGTCCATTTGGTTTATCAGGCTATGCTGTCTGCTAAGACCACTTCTCCATAACCCATACTCTTTATATCAGTTGACTCCTCCTATCACAGGCACTAGACAAGGCAGTGGAAATGCTGGACCACACAGCATCTCCACCTCTGTTCATGCCACTGTTTTTTGTGGTCATTAATCAGCTCTTGTCAAACAACAATTTCTCACAACCCTTTACAATTCCACATTTAGAAATAGGTTATAGTTCTAATTTTCAGAGTCCTGACAACATAGAATGCAATCCCTTAATGTCATTAATCACACAATCCAAGCCACACTCCTACTTCCAGGAACATCTGATCATATCCATAATTTTTAGCTTCTTGCAAAGCTTAATCACAGAAGTTGGCACTTCCTAACTTGGCCTTAGCTCCTGCTCATTTATTGCTTCCTTAGATAGTATGTAGCACCTGCTATTTTACGTATAATATTCAGTGAATATCAACCAGAATTTATCCTTTCCTTATTTTTGTTTCGGTAAATGAACTCCGTGGTTTTAAACGTGTTTTAGTTTCAGACATGAATGACTTGTGAATTAATAAGTAATTAACTGCAAATTCGGGCTAGTGAAAAAAATAGAATGAATGAATAGGATGTAAAGATAAAAAGGTGATAGGAAAAGCATTCAGTTAAGACAAAATGATACTGAGGTGAGTCTGAGGAATTTATAAACTCAAGCAAGTATAATCTTTTTTAAAAAATGTTTAGCTTTCATATATGCATAAAATATGAACTATCTACAGTGTATGAAGGGTGATGGGCAGGGTGTTGACGTACTACAGACAGACTACCCCGAACTTATGGAAAAATGGAATTACTATGAGGTTATAGCTTCAGTTAATTATGTTATCCAGTCACTATGATATTCTGTCATGAGGGAGACAAGATAAGTTTAAATATTTGCTGGCCAATAATACAATTTTTTTAAGGATCACAATTGCTTTGTTGTGTTGAATAAGGGGTTAATATTGAAAACTTGATCACTGGAATTGTTTTTTGTTTAATAATACATCAATAATATGTTGAATGCCTTAATTCTTTAGTTTTAATGAAATGGAAGGACTAGTCATCCCATCACTTAGACTGGTAAAAAAAAAAAAAATGCAAGAAAAAAGAAATCTGGAAATTTTTGCAAAGTTTTTTAAATGGTGGTTAGGAAATCATTTGTGTACATTCTTGTTATACTCCTATTGGGAGGCAGCTTAATAGGTTTCTTAAAGCAAAGGCTTTGGTATCAAACTAACCTGGAGCCCAATCATTCCTTCACCGTTAATGAGTCCTGTGCTTTTGGGAAGATCATGGCACCTCTATGGGCCTCAATTTCCTCATTTCTCTCTTTTTTTTTAAATTGTACTTTAGATGAAGGTTTACAGAACAAATACTTTCTCATTAAACAGTACACATACTGTTTTATGACAGTGGTTAACAACCCCATGACGTGTCAACACTGTCCCTTCTCAAACTTGAGTTCCCCCTATTACCAGCTTCCCTGTCCCCTCCTGCCTTCTAGTCCTTATCTCTGGACTGCCCCATTATCTTGTTTTATTTTATGGGGCTGTCTAATCTTTAGCTGAATGGTGAACCTCGGGAATGACTTCATCACTGAGCTAAGAGGGTGTCTGTGGTCCATACTCTCAGGATTTCTCCAGTCTCTGTCAGGCCAGTAAGTCTGGTGTTTTCTTTTTGTGAGTTAGAATTTTGTTCCACAATTTTCTCCAGTTCTGTCCAGGACCATCTGTTGTGATTCTGTCAGAGCAGTCAGTGGTGGTAGCCAGGCACCATCTAGTTGTACTGGACTCAGTCTGATGGAGGCAGTGGTAGTTGTGGTCCATTAGTCCCTTGGAGTAATCTTTCCCTTGTATCTTTTTTTCTTCATTCTGCCTTTTTCCCGAAGGGGTGAGACCAGTGGAGTATCTTATATGGCTGCTCACAGGCTTTTAAGACCCCAGACACTACTAATCAAGGTAGAATGTAGAACAATTTGTTTATAAACTGTGTTGAGCTAGATGTTCCCTGAGACCATGGTCCCCACAGCCCTCTGCCCAGCAGTTCAGTCCCTCAGGGAGTTTGGATGTGCCTATGGAGTTTCCATGACCTTTCCTTGTACAAGATGTGCTCACTTTACCAGTATTGCATACTGTCTTACCCTTCACCAAAGTTACCACTTATCTATTGTCTATTTAGTATTCCCCCCAACACACCCCTCCCATCTCTCGTAACCAACAAAGATTGTTTCTTTTTGTGTGTAAACTTTTTCATGAGTTTTTACAGTAGTAGTCTTATACAATATTTGTCCTTTTCTGATTGACTTATTTCACTCAGCATGTCTTCCAGTTTCATCCATGTTATGAGATGCTTCAAGATTCATCACTGTTCTTTATCGTTGTATAATACTCCATTGTATGTATGTACCATAGTTTGTTTATCCATTCATCTGTTGATAGGTATCTAGCTTGTTTCCATCTTTTTGCTATTGTGAACAATGCTGCAATGAACATGGGTGTGCATATGTCTATTCGTGTGACAGCTCTTATTTCTCTAGGATATATTCCTAGGAGTGGGATTGCTAGGTCATATGGTATTTCTATTTCTAGCTGTCTAAGGAAGCTCCGTATCATTTTCCAAAATGGTTGTATCATTTTGCACTCCCACTAGCAGTGCATAAGAGTTCTGATCTCCCCGCAGCCTCTCCAACATGTTATTTCCAGTTTTTTTGATTCGTGCCAGTAATGCTGGGGTAAGAAGTATCTCATTGTGGTTTTGATTTACATTTCTCTAATGGCTAGTGATCACGAGCATTTCCTCATGTGTCTGCTGGCCACTTGAATGTCTTCTTTGGTGAAGTGTCTGTTCATTTCCTTTGCCCATTTTTTAATTGGATTATTTGTCTTTTTGTTGTAGAGGTGTTAGGTTTTCTTGTACATTTTAGAGATTAGACCTTGTCTGACTTGTACTGTCCAAAAATTTTTTCCCAGTCTGTAGGTTCTCTTTTTACTCTTTTGGTGAAGTCTTTTGATGAGTGTAAGTGTTTAATTTTTAGGAGATCCCAGTTATCTAGCTTATCTTTTGGGGTTTGTACATTGATGGTTATGGTTTGTATCCTGTTAATGCCATGTATTAAGGCCTGTAGTGTTGGCCCTATTTTTTCTTCTATGAACTTTATAGTCTTAGGGTTTATATTCAAGTCTTTGATCCATTTTGAGGTAGTTTTTGTATACGGCGTGAGGTATGGGTCCTGTTTCATTTTTTTGCAGATGGATATCCACTTTTGCTAGCACCATTTGTTTAAAAGACTGTCTTTTCCCCATTTGATGGACTTTGGGCCCTTGTCGAAGGTTAGGTGACCATAGGCGGATGGATTTACATCTGGATTCTCAATTGTTTTCTGTTGTTCAATGTATCTGTTGGTGTACCAGTACCAGGCTGGTTTGACTACCGTAGCTGTATAGTAGGTTCTGAGGTCAGGTAGTGCGAGTTCTCCAAGTTTATTCTTCTTCCTCAATAGTGCTTTACTTATCCAGGGCTTCTTCTCTTTCCATATAAAGTTAATGATTAGTTTTCCCATCTCTTTAAAGAATGTTGTTGGTATATGGATTGAGATTGCATTGTATTTGTAAATTGCTTTAGGTAGAATTGTCATTTTCACAATGTTCAGTCTACCTATCCATGAGCATGGTGTGTTTTTCCATGTATGTAGATTCCTTTGGGTTTCTTACAGTAGTGTTTTGCAGTTTTCTTTGTGTAGTTCTTTTACATCCCTGATTAGATTTATTCCTAAGTATTTTAATTTTTTTAGGGGCTGTTATAATGGTATTGTTTTCCTGATTTCTTTTTCATCATTCTCTTTATTGGTGTATAGGAATCCAACTGATTTTTGTATGTTTATCTTGTATCCTGCTACTCTGCTGAATCTTTCTATTAGTTCCAGTAGTTTTCTCATGGAGTCTTTAGGGTTTCCTATGTGTAGTATCATCATCTGCAAACAGGGACAGTTTAACTTCTTCATTACCAATTTGGATTCCCTTTATTTCTTTTTCTTGCCTTATTGCTCTAGCTAGAACTTCCAGCACAACATTAAATAGCAGTGGTGATAAAGGGCATCCTTGTCTTGTTCCTCTTCTCAAGGGGAATGTTTTCAGTCTCTCTCCATTAAGAATGATGTTGGCTGTTGGTTTTGCATAGATGCCCTTTAGTATATTGAGAAATTTCCCTTTCATACCTATTTTATTGAGAGTTTTTATAAGGAATGGGTGATGGACTCTATCGAACGCCTTTTCTGCGTCAAATGAGATGATCATGTGATTATTTTCTTTCCTTTTATTTATGTAGCAGATTACATTGATTGATTTTCTAATGTTGAACTATCCTTGCATATCTGGTATGAATCCTACCTGGTCGTGGTGTATTATTTTTTTGATATAATGCTGAATTCTATTGGCTAGGATTTCGTTGAGAATTTTTGCATCTATATTCATGAGATATATTGGTCTGTAATTTTCTTTTTTTGCGGTGTCTTTGCCTAGTTTTGGTATCAGGGTTATACTGGCTTCATAGAATGGATTTGGAAGTGTAATTTCCTTTTCTGTGTTCTGAAACAGTTTGAGTAGTAGTGGTATAAGCTCTTCTCTGAAGGTTTGGTAGAATTCTCCAGTAAAGCCATCTCGGCCAGGGCTTTTTGGAGGGGGAGTTTTTTTAATTACCTTTTCAATCTATTCTCTTGTTATGGGTCTGTTCATATTTTCAACATCACTTTATGTTAGTTTGGGCAGGTAGTGTGTTCCTAGAAATTTATCCATTTCCTCTAGGTTTTCAAATTTGTTGGAGTATAGTTTCTCATAATACTCTTATGATCCTTTTTATTTCAGTTGTGTCTGTTGTAATTTCCCCATTTTATTTCTTATTTGGGTTATTTGCGTCCTCTCTTATTTTTCTTTTTTCATTCTGGCCAGTGGTTTGTCGATTTGTTGATTCTTTCTGTTGTTTTTCTATTCTCTATTTCATTTGTTTCTGCTCTGATCTTTATTATTTCCCTTCTTCTGGTGGCTGTGGGCTTTTTTTTTCCCCCTGTTCTCTTTCTATTTGTTTGAGTTGCATAGCTAATATTTTGATTTTGTCCCTTTCTTCTTTTTTGATGTGTGCATCTATTGCTATAAATTGTCCTCTGAAGACTGCCTTTGCTGTGTCCCAACGGTTTTGGTATGATGTGCTTTCTTTCTCTATTGATTCTAGGAATTTTTTGATTCCATCTCTGATTTCTTCTATTACCAAGTGGTGTATAAGCAGGGTGTTACTCAGTTTCCGTGTAATTGATTTTTTTTCCTTGCTCTTCCAGTTATTAATTTCTACCTTGGTGATGTTGTGGTCAGAGAAGATACTTTGCATTATCTCAACCTTTTGGATCTTGTTGAGAGTTTCTCTGTGGCCTAAGATGTGGTCTATTCTGGAGAATGTTGCATGTGCATTGGAAAAGAATGTGTACTTTGCAGCTGTTGGTGGAGTGTTCTATATGCATCTATGAGGTCAAGTTGGCTGATTGTGGCCTTTAGGTTTTGTATCTTTGTTGAGTTTCTTTCTAGATGTTCTGTCCTTCACCAGGAGTGGTGCTTTGAAGTCTCCTACCATTACTGTGGAACTGTCAATTTCTCTTTTCAGTGCTGTTAGAGTTTGTTTTATATAATTTGGAGCCCTGTCATTGGGTGCGTCGATGTTTATTATGGTTATGTCGTCATGATGGATCATCCCCTTAATCATTATATACCATCCTTCTTTGTCTTTTATGGTGGATTTTGTTTTAAAGTCTATTTTATCTGAGATTAGTATTGTCACTTCTGCTCTTTTTTGGTAGCTGTTTGCTTGATATATTTTTCCATCCTTTGATTTTTAATGAATTTACATCTTTCTTTCCAAGATGTGTCTCTTATAGACAGCATATTGATGAATCCTGTTTTTTTATCCATTCTGTCAGTCTTCATCTCTTTGTGGGTGCATGAAGGCCATTTACTTTCAGTGTAATTATTGATAGGTGTGAGTTTATTGCTGTCATTTTGTAGTGCTTTTTTTGTGGTGCTGACATTTTCTTTGTTCCTCTTACTCTCCTGTGCTGAATTCCTTTTGTTTGTGGATTTTTTCTTTTTTCATTTCTTTTGTTTTTGTAGATGTTGTTTTTACTGAGACTTTATGTTTTTCTTCCTTATTTTGATGAGTAGGTTTGTTAACTTTCTTTATGGTTACCTTGAAATTTACCCTTAACTTCTAGGTTTGAACCAGTCTATTATTACTTGGTTTCACCTTCCTTCCTCTCCATTAGAAGGTTCTATACCTACACCATTTATTCCCTCTTTTATTGTTCTGATGTTGTTGTCATTTACAGATTAACCTCTCTGGTTTCCTGTTATAATTCTTTTGGTTTTGGATAGTCCTTGAGCATTCATTTCCCAGGTTGATATCTTGCTAGTATTATCCTTGTTCCTAGATTCAGTCTGTGGTCTGACATTGTTTGTTCTCAGATCAAAGGACTCCCTTTAATAATTCATGTAAGTTTAGTTTGGTTTTTAAATATTCCCTTAGTTTCTGTTCATCTAGAAATGTCCCGATTTCACCACCATATTTGAACAAGACTTTTGCAGGATATATTATTCTTGGCTGGCAATTTTTTTTATTTCCAAATTTTATATGTCATCTCATCGCCTTCTTGCCTGCATGGTGTCTGACGAATAATCTGAGCTTAGTCTTATTATTTCTTCTCTGCATGTGACTTTTTGTTTTTCTCAAGCTGCTCTCAGTATTCTTTGTTTGTCTTCGGTTTTAGAGAGTGTGATAATGATATGCCTTGTTGATTTTCTTTTGGGGTCTATCCTATATGGGGTTTGTTGAGCTTCTTGGATGGTCAGATTTTCATCTTTCATGATATTGGGGAAATTTTCTGTCAGCAGTTCTTCAACGATCCTTTCCGTGTTTTCTGTTCTCTCCCCTTGTTCTGGAACTCCAATCACTGGAAAATTTTTGCTTTTGATTGAATCCCACATAAGTCTCTGGGTTTATCTTTCTTCATTATTTTTTTCTGATTTTTCCTCAGAGTTGTATCCAAGTGTTTGCCTTCAGTTTCACTGATTCTGTCTTCCATGTTTTCAAACCTGCTCCTCAGCCCTTCTATGACACTGTCCATCTCTGAAATCTTGTTGTTTATCCTTTGAATTTCTTATTGCTGTTTTTGTATGATTTATAGTAGTGAATTTATTTTGGTATTTTTTTCCTGTATTATTTTCCTGAATGCTTCCATTTTTTTGTCTGCATTTTCCATGAATTTGTCTGTCTTTTCCATGAATTTATCTATTTTTTCCTCATTGTTGTCTGCTTTTTGCTTCAACTCTAGTGCCTTTTCCTCTACTGGAAAGTCATTTAGTGTTTTATTTTTGATGCCTACTAGAACAATCTTGTCTTTTTTTAATATGTTTTGATATTGTCTGCTGTCTTCTGGGCATTCAGTAGTTATTTTCCTTGTTTATTGATTGTAGATTTGTTTGTTTCATCCTGCTTTTTTGTTTTATTTGGTTATGTCTGAGTAGGTGGACTGTGCATTCTTTGTTGTTTGTTAGTCTGTGGGCATGATACTTTTTGCCTCCTTCTCCAATGGGCAGGGTCAGTCACTCAGGTATGGTACAGCAGGGCAGGTCCAGCTGAAGGGGAGTTGCTGGGATGGGTTGTTGGTGGCATGTCCTACAGCTGACAGGGCGGGCTGGGAATCAGTGCAGGGCAGGTTCCAGTAGGCCGTGCCTGTGCTGTTTGGGGGTGTGATGTTCAGCTCACAGTGCAGGTAGGCAGGAAGGAGGGGGTAGATTGTGATGTGTAGAGCTAAGATGGGTATGGGATAGAGGAGAGAGAGGAGAGAGGAACAGGAGCCAAAAACATACAAACAAAGAAACAAAACAGGAGTGCTAAGGGAGCTTACTGTTGGAGTGGAGAGATGAGAGACTGAAAAATGGAGAAAAACAAAAAAAAGGTGAAAAAAAAAATGAATGAGTAAAAATTAGAAAAGACCCCCAGGGATTCCCACCAGTATAGCTGTGAGGACTGGGGAAGTTGCTCCCAAGCCATGAAGTACAGCCTGGCTAGAAGGGATAGAGGTGTTACACCACACCAGGTATTCAGGAGACAGGAAGAGAAGGTAAGCATAGAGAGATGAGAAACTGAGAAATGAAGAAAGACAAAAAGAGAAAACAAAACAAACATAAAAAAAAAAAAGAAAGAAAAAAGAAATGCTCCCAGGGATCCTGCTGCACAGCTGCACAAACTGAGGGAATAGCTCCCAACCTGAGCAGTACTGCCTGGCTAGAAAGGACTTTCAAGCCAAGAAAAGAAAAAGAAAACAACAAACAAACAAATCAAAACAAACAAACAAAAAACCCCAGGGATCCCATCAGGATAGCGGCATGGGCCAGGAAGCATTTCCAGGTCAAGTGGCGTTTCACAGCCTTTCAGGAAAAAGCAAAGATGGCACATGGAGCTAGGTATTTGAGAGAAAGGAGGGGGAGGTGGTGAGAGGTATGGAAGAAACAAAAAGAAGCAGAAAAAGCAACATCAGCAACCAACAAATGGCAGTCAGGGAAATGGCCAGTGCAGGCGGGTGGAATCCAAGTGGCACAGGGGTGAAGCCAGTGCTTCCCAGCCCAAAGACTGTGGCTGCAGGAAGCAGAGGAGGCCAAGTGGGTGTGAAGAAGGTTGGGGGGTGGTAAAGCATATATCGCTGGTTACTGGTTGTTCTGTCTCCTGTTGGGAACCGTAAAGCTGCTTTCCTATACTGTTTGCCAATCTCCAACAGGAGTTCAAGATGGCAGACCCATGCTTCGTAAGCTGATAAGGGACCTCTGCATGTATTGCTCCTCGCTCTCTGTTCTCTGTCAGTTTCTTATTCCATTCGGTGCTTGGCTGAGTTCTTGATCTTTTCATTTGATGCTTAGGGTTTCAAGATGGTCTCTGTTCAACTTAATTTGTCAGATCTTTGCTGTGGAGGGATGGCGTGGTGCTTCTGTTTATAGCGCCATGTTGCCCAGAAGTCTCAATTTCCTCATTTCTAAAATGAATACCTATGGCAGGAGCTATTTTGAAAATTAAATAATGTGATGCATGTAATGTAGCTGATATATAAGTTAAATCATTTATGAAAATTATGGTGACAAATCCTATCTTAAGAAGATCTGAGATTTAAGTCTATAAAACCAACAAGCCGCAGGTTTTGTCTCCTTAGGCTGCACATAGGAAAAATTCCCCAAAATGAGGGCTGGGCAGGGCCTTGGTGTACAGACATTCAAGTAGTGCACTACTCAAAGGCACCACCTTACACACGTTAGACTTTAACTAACTTGCATGAGCGTGTGAGAACAGAAGTAGATATTCTGAGGCTTCCAGATGAATTCTGGTCCAGCAAGTAAGAGTCCTTCCTCGATAAACAATGAATGACCCAGAAAGCTGTACACATAATTGAGATCACACACAGACACACACTTACACACACACAGGGCTGTTCCTGGGCCGTGGGCAGAACTCACCTGCCCAGAGCTCTCAGGGTCCAGTTCCTGACCTCCAATGAGAAGAACTCAACACAAGAATTTCATGGGTGCTGAGAATGAGGTAAAGGAGGGGTGGAAAAATATGCAACCTCTAGTGGCGTGTACACTCTAGTGATGGGAGTGCAAGTGGGCAAGAGGGGTTACGTGTACACAGCCAGTGCTGCTGCCACATAAGTTTCTTCAAGTTACACAATAGTGTATTAAATTAAAGAAATTTCACTTAAGAAAGGGAATTTTTTCATTTTTTAATATTTTATTTCAGAAACCCTGGTGGCAATATACACAGCAAACATACATCCATGCACAATTTCTACATGAACAGTACAATGGCATTGGTTACATACCTCACATTGTACTGTCTCTACCATATTGTTTCATCACGATTAATTTAGGTTCTCTGCCCTTTAAGGGGCCCTGTTGGTGTAGTGGTTAAGAGCTAGGCTGCTAAACAAAAGGTCAGCAGTTTGAATCAACTAGCCACTACTTGGAAACCCTATGGGTCAGTTCTACTCTGTCCTAGAGGGCTGCTAAGAGTCTGAATCTACTCAATGGCAATGGGTTTGGTTTGGTTTGGTTTCTCCGCCTTAAAGTTCTCATCTGTGCTTTAAATCAGTTGTCATTTTAAACTGATATAGATAATTCCTTAAAAGAGTGCAAATTAAAAGTAAATATTGTTTATTAGTTGGGCTAAAGTATCGTGGGATAGTTTCCATTCAGGTTTGAAGATTATTTCCAGGCGTTATATTTAGAGGTTCCCCCAGTCTCAATGGACCCAGTAAGTCTGGTTTCCATATGAGTTTCAAAACATTCAGGGAAGAGAATCTTTTCTAAAGGAAACAAAGGTGCTAAATGGGTTGGTGGCAGCCCTAATTCTGAGGCCACACCTGGAAATATGACATGATACATAATGGAAGGGGCTGAAGAACACACTACAAGAAAAGGAGGCAAATCAGGCACTGGCTCACAAACTAGTTGGAGGCCAAGCAAGTTGATGGTAGAACAAGTAAACTGGAGGCAGGAAATAAGGAACAGAGAATGGTGTGTCCTGCTGCTACTTTCCCTGGTTGCCTATGTTCAAATCCCTGTGCAGCCACTTACAACATGGATGACTACAGACAAGTTGTTTAAACTGCAAGTGCCTCAATTCTTTCATCTGCAAAATGGAGATCCTGCCACTACATGTTATGGATTGAATGGTGTCTCCCAGAAAGATATGTTAAAGCCCTTACCCCTGTACTTGTGAATGTGACCTTCTTTGAGGAAATAGGATTTTTCTTTTAAGGTATTATTGGTTAAGTCATCCTGGGGTAGAGAGGGCCCTATTCCTAAGCCGTTCTGGGTGGCGTCTTAAAAAGAGAATAGACACCAAGAGAGGGTCATACATAAAGTGAAAGACAGACACAATGTGACAACGGAGGTAGATACATCTATAAGCAGCAAAGGAATGCCAGGGGCTGCTGACATCCGCCAGAAACTAGAATAGAACAAATAGAACTAGAAAGAGAATAGAACAGTTGTTTTCCCAAAGTCCCCAGAAGGAATAAACACAGCAAGACTGAGTTGGACTTCTAGCCTCCAGAACTGTGAGAAAATAAGTCTCTTTTGTTTAAAGCCACACATTTTGTGGTATTTTATTATGGCAGCCTTAGGAAACAAGACACTACATTTGTCATAAGGTGTGTGTATGTGTATGTGTGTGTATGTGTATGTGTGTGTGCATGCATGTGTGTATGCACATGTGTGACTGTGCACATGTGTGTGCACACATAAGTGTGTGAAATGAATTAATACTTGAAAAGCATGAGAAATAATAAACATTCTAGATATGCTGTTATCATCAGTATTATTATTATTCACAAATGGTTTGCTGACAAGTTCTCAAAGCCATGGATTGCCCTGCACTGAAAACATTTCTCCTTCTTGGCTCCCTTCCGTACCATGGGAAATCACTAAAAGCATATCCCCTCCAAATCTGTGTGTCCTCAGGGATCTTCAAGCAGGACCAGAGAGCAATGGAGAGGGACAGAGTCTGGTATACCACTGGGAAATAAAAGGAAACTCACCGTTGTTTTTCATCTCCTCCATTTTTCAAGTCAGCAGGCAGAGGATAATATCCAAAATCATGAAGACACCCATGTAGGAATATGGCCAGATACACAAAAGTGAGCACAAGATGTGCAATTAATCATGCGCAGTTTTGCAGAGTTAATATGAACTTCCAGTAAGTATGCAAATTATGTGTTAATACTGAAATTCATTAAGAAAATTAACAACTTTCCTTAGAGCCTAGCATGTTCATTAAAACAGCAATGCAAAACACTGTCTTTAAATTCTGTTTCTGGGGCAGAATACTTTACAGGAGTATCATGATAAAATTTTTAAAAAGAAACAAAGGCCAGTGTTAAGAATCAAATAGCATATCCCAGACTAAAACTATGGCATCAATGTCTCCCCTTTTCTGTTTATGGGTCTTGAATTTACCATAAATAACCCAAGAAGCTTCTAGGCATAATGAACTTAACATAGAAACACAAGATTACAAGTAATAAGCAAGCTTACCAGGACAAATGTAATGCACATCATGGCAAATCCTCCCAGCACCAAAAATAACCACGAAAACCACATATTTGACCAAAGTACTGCAGCAGCTGTCAGAGCAACATGGTGTATAGCTATAAACCACGGAGTAATTATGTTTAAGCATAGTTACCAGGCCCACTACGTACCTAGGAATTGTTGCAGACGCTTCAGATAGCATCTTTAATGACTATTGAAATTAAGGCAGGATGATTAATGATATCCTTTCTCATTTTTTTTAAGTACCAAACATGAAGCCAAACCTACATAACTTTCCTTACTTTGCAGACTGAGCAACAATCTCTTATCATAATATACTCCCATAAATCACACAGGATTACATGTAGACACAGCATGGCTCTGCCTTTATTTCTGCTTCTGTGTGTGTGAGAGAGAGAGAAAGAGAGTGAGAGAGAGAGAGAGAAATGAGGATGATACCTACCTTTATAAAGTCTTTGTAAGTAAAAGCGCCTGGTGTCATAAACCAAACCAAAAATGAAATCAGTTGCCAACGAGTCAATTCCAACTCATGGCAACCCCATGTGTTGCAGAGTAGAACTGCTCTCTATGGAATTTTCAAGACTGTGACCTTTTGGAAGCAGACAGCCAGGCCTTTCTTCCAAGATGCCTCTGGGTGAGTTTGAATCACCCACCTTTCGGTCAGTAGTCAAAACGCCCAATCGTTTGTGCCACACAGGGACTCCTCGTGGTGTCTTAAGTGCTAGAAAATGTGTTGTTGTTGTTTTTTCTTCAAAAATAAATACAGTATCCTCAGGCTACCACAATACCTAACACAGAGTAACTGTTCAATAAATATTTGTTTAAGAAAAGAAGAAAGAGGTAAGATAAAAAGCTAGAGAACAGAAAAGTAAGGAAGAAGGGAAACAAAAAGAAAACTATCAGAAATGTTTACAAATCATTCTGGCTAGTGGGAAGACCAGTTCTGGGTCCGTTTCACAAGTGGTAGAAGCACAAGTGTGTTGATAGAACCAAAACCAAACCAAAACCATTGCCATCAAATGGATTCCAACTCATTGCAACCCTACAGGATAGAGTAGAACCGCCCCATAGAGTTTCCAGGGAGTGGCTGCTGGACTCGAACTGCCAACCTTTTGGTTAGCAGCCAAGCTCTTAACCACTGTGCCACCAGGTCTCCGTGGATGAAACAGCCATAGCTGTAACCTCATGGCTCCCTGGTGAGGTATGTGAAGATCCAATAGGTCCCCTAACTGGTCACTGGCAGAGCTAGAACTGAATTCTTAAAAAAAAAAAAAAAAAATCCATTGCCATTGAGTCGATTCTGACTCAGAGCAATCCTATAGGACAGAGTAGAACTGCCCCATATGGTTTCCAAGGAGCAGCTGGTGGATTCGAACTGCCGATCTTTTGGTTAGCAGCCATAGCTCTTAACCACTGCACCACCAGGGTTTCCAAAAAGTTACAAGATAATTAGGTCGAAGTTTATGTAGACTCATTATGCACTATCTGACCTCTGTACAGGAGCCTCTCACCAATTTATGTGGTACCAAGGGGCAAGATACCATATGTAAATTCTAATTGATCTCATTAGGCAGTTGTGTGAGTTGGTTTCAAATCTAAAAAACAACTAAACTCTTTCTGTCTCTTAATTTTGTTTCCACCATGTTTTCTCTTGCAATTTAGAAAATTTTCTGAACACACAGACTTCAGTCTCCTGGGTAGGAAACATTTATGTATTTCTTTTAGGTACTTCACTAACTTCTCAGCTTCTCTGTTCACTGCTAACCATAATGCCATCCCCAATCAGCATGTCTCTTTAACGTGTTAAACCTTTAGGGTGACTGATATGGGTTACAGAGTAGTGGACCAAAGTGGATATAGAAAAAAATTAGTGTCACAAGTCATTTGCCTCCATTATTCTAATGGCTTTTAAAAACACTATTTTTGATCAAGGCATATTGAAAATTTGTATAGTTTAGAAACCATTTGATTTTCACTACTCTATATTTTAATACTTAACAGTGTCACAGTCTCAAAATGACACACTGTCACAGTTGAAAATCGCTTTAGAAATTCTAACACACTAAACTAAGTGTGGGGTGGACCATATACAATTATCTTTGGAATTTTAGGGCAACGTCGGTTCTCAAGGTCTTAGATGACAATATGGTGATCATATGACCCTTATAACTGCCACATTACTCTTCTTAAAATGTAAACTTCCAATGAAATGTATTTCATTCAAACTAAAGAGTTTACAGTTGAGGATATATTGATTGGAAAAAGAATAACATCCTCTATTCTAATTCCTTAGTATTTAGCCATCCTACATGATTCAACTCTTTTCATTTACATACATCTGTCTATCTTCTCAAAGTGAGACTTACCAACATACCTCACTATTCATGAATTCAAGAAATGAAACTTCACCAGGGTCATTATGAAGGGGAGAAAATAAATTCTTCTAGGAAGCAGGACTAAGTGACGTAAGGAAACCCAAGAAATGAAAGATCAAAATACAGCTAGTCCCTGACTTACGATGTATTCAAGTTATGACAAATCACTTACAACTGTCTGGTTTTTTTGTTTGTTTTGTTACATTTTATCATTAGTAATATGTACTCCATACAATGTTGCAGCACATAATTCTCAGATCACTTGTAGATGTTCAATGTTATTATTTATAAAGATACTGATAATAAAAGATAATAATAATGAAAAAAAGATAGGTATTCAACTTACGTCAGAACTGACTCACAACGAAGTCGTCAGAACAGAGCCCCATCGTAAGTCGAGGACTTCCTTTAGAGAATAATAGAGAAAAATTAAGGTAGAAATAGGAACAAAGAAAATGAAAGCGAGAACTTGAAACTAATAAAGTTCAAGTAAAAGGGTGTTAATATGTTTAAAAATATTTATCCAGGAGTGAATTAGAAAATGCAGAAAAGAAATAAATACATGGGGAAAAAATTGAGAAGAACCTATTGCTGAGCTACTAGTTGTATCGCTCCTGTGAACTATACTGAAAACTTCTTGAATTCCCACCCCAACTCTTACCCATTACAACATTTCCAAAGGATCTGTCCATCCCTATCAGCTCCTGACACCTACACCATTGCACAAATTGAGAAGCCTGAAGACTTCCAGTACATTTTACTTTGGCAAACTGATGTACCGTTCCCTTATGCTTTCAATGCATATATTCCTCAGGCAAAACTTTAATATAAGCCCCTCTGGACACGTATATCCCCGATACAGTAATTCTAATTCTCACAGACACTTGTCTTTATGACCTGGCCTTTCACAACTCCTCTCCAATCCCATCTACTATGAACCCTGGAACTCTCATTCCATGATTAACTACCTTTCCAACATCCTTCACCTCCTTTATAGTTTTTTTTAATTAATAATTTTAACTGAAATTTTATTTACCACTTGTAGTAGGCATTACTAATTCTCATGAATATTTCTTATTTTCTTCCCTTTTTTAATTGCATATGCATGAGTACACCCTTGAAATTAAGTATGACCATGTAACTTTCTTGGCCCAATGAAATGTAAGTGGAAGTAACATGCATCACTGTGGAATAGAAGTATTTCAAAGCCGATATGTGATTGTCTATGCTCTTTTCCTTTGCTGCAGTGCTTGTGAAAGATTATTTTGACATGAAGGAGACACAACATGAAAGTGCATAGAAATGCTGAACCGTTTCATGGAGGACTACTGTCCTGGAGAGTCACTCAACCTGGCAGTGACTTTTCCGTGTGAAATTTTTGTGATGTAAACCTCTGAGACCTAGATAGTGTTTTTTTGTTTTTGTTTTATTGTTTTGTTTTTGTTTGGCAGCATAACCTATCCTATCCTGACTAATATACTGCTGAGTAACAACACCTCTTAGCCAACATTTTCAAGAGAAGTGTGTTCATTTATTCATTCACATATGCCTCAGAATCTGAATGCCAGGTAGGTCATCTCTTCTCTCCTTCTCATGGACCGTTACTCATTTCAGGATCTGAGTATATCAAGCCCTGGAACTTCTTCTCTCACATAGCCTGCAATCATTTTGGAGGCTTGTAATGTTGATGTAGATGATCAAACCAGTAACCTGTTCAATCAGCTATTTCACCATCTCAGCTACAATGATCTCCTTCACACCATTTCATCCACACATTCCATATGCATACCTGACTATTTTCAGCACCTGGATCAGTTTCTCCTCTGAAGTACTGAATTCACTCATCTCACTTTCTGAACTCTTGTCCTCTCAGCTCACTCACTTAGTCTTCCCCATTGTACCAATTCTTCAGCCTCATCAAGATTCTGATACTGATCCTTCTATTTCATCCCTATATGTCATAATGACTACTTATCCCATAGTTTTTGATCCTTGATCTAAAGCTTTTGCAATCTTTTTATCAGTATCCTGGATGACCTTATTCCATTATCCTTTTCTTCCCTACACCCAACAAAACTTTGCTTTGGATGGACAGAAATATCTGACTTCCCTGTAACTTCACCTTATACAATATCTTACAACAGAGTAGATAAATTCCAGTATATGCTCACCAGCATCAACTGAGTCCTCTTATATTTCCTTGAAATACTATTAGCTCTTCTTAACTCCCTCTCTCATTCTTCACAAAGTTCTCCTTATCCTGAAACTTCAACTTCACTCATGCTTGCTTTATTTTTTAAAAAAGACTATAGGAGTAATTAGAAGTGAATTCCTTGAATTCCAACCACAAAACCTACAAAGCTGCCAGTATCTTTAATCATCTTTTTTTTTTCCTTCATGCTATTGATTTATTCACTCTTTTCATATTACCAAACTCTCCCTTTTATTAATTCCTTCCCATTAGCATTTAAACATGATCATGATTCTTCCCTATTTTATAATTCTTAACTGCTAAAATTATCCCTCATAATTCCACCTAAAATACTTTTATCATGTTCAGCAATAACATGATGTTAAATGCAATGGACTTCTGTCTGTTCTCTTCTTTCATCATCTAATGGCATCTTTATACAGGTGGTCACTTTCTTCTCCTTGACTTCTTTGGCCCACACATTCCTGGATTTCGCACTTATATTACTGGCTGGTTCATCTCAGCCTAAGTCACAGAATTTTCTTTGACCTCCAGTTCATTAATGGTCAGGGTGAATTTAGATTTCATCCTCAGTTCAGATTCTCTTCTTATCCTACATACTCTTCCTATGTGATCACACACACACCCATGACCTCTACGTATATAATACATTGATGACCAACAAATGTTTACCTACTGCACAAACCTTTCTTCAAAGCTCATAACTAATATAGCTAGCTATTTACCACACATCTCCATGTATATTGTCTCACAGAAACCTAGTACACAAAATATCCAAAGTAAAATTTTGGAATAAATCAAAATGATCCAAGAACTAAGGAATAGAGAACATAAGGCACAAGGAATTTTCAAGTTGACGGTTAAGGGAAGGGATAGGATGAATCTGCACAGCAGACATAGGGAACAACCATTCCTGATTGAAATGAGAGGACAGAGGCCCAAGAAGGGTGTCTCCAAGACAAAAATAAAACCAGTAAAATATCTACCGTGTTTACAGAAACTTAGAGTAGGTCTCTATAAATAGAGTGGACATTAATTAGCAATAATTAATGCTGTCAGTTTGTCATACTGTGGTGTCTTGTGTGTTGCTGTGATGCTGGAAGCTATGCTACCGGTATTTCAAACACCAGCAGAGTCATCCATGGTGGACAGGTTTCAGCTGAGCTGCCAGACTAAGACAGACTAGGAAGAAGGACCTGGTGGTCTACTTCTGAAAAAACTGCCCAGTGAAAACGTTATGAATAGCAATGGAACATTGTCTGACATAGTGCCAGAAGATGAGCCCCTCAGGTTGGAAGGCACTCAAAATACAACTGGGGAAGAGCAGCCTCCTCAAAGTAGAGTCGACCTTAATGACGTGGATGGAGGCAATCTTTCAGGAACTTCATTTGCTGATGTAGCACGACTCAAAGTGAGAAGAAACAGCTGCAAACATCCATTAAATTATGGTGTTGGCAAAGAATATTGAATAGACCTTGGACTTGCAGAAGAATGAACAAATCTGTCTTGGAAGAAGTACAGCCAGAATGTTTCTTAGAAGCTAGAATGCTGAGGCTGCATTTCACTTACTTTGGACATGTTATCAGGAGGGACTGTTTCCTGGAGAAGGACATCGTGCTTTGGTAAAGTCAGTGAAAGAGATGAAGACCTTCAAAGAGATGAAATGACACAGTGACTGCAACCATGGGCTCAAGCATAGCAATGATAGTGAGGCTAGCACAGGACTGGGCAGTGTTTCATTCTGTTGTACATAGGGTCCCTATGAGTCAGAACCAACTTGACGGTACCTAACAACAACAACTTAAAAAAATGAAGTAAATGACAAAATTAAACAACTATTAATTCTGGGAAAAGCAAAAAGTTAACAAAGCTTATTTTCTGAATTTTTAAAAAATTGTTAAGATGGAGCATAAACTAGGGTTGCTTTATAAAATACATGATGATCAGTTAAATTTGAACTTCAGGTAAAGTTTTTTAATATGTGTGTCCCAAACATTGCATGGAACATACTTATAATAAAAAATTATTTTTTGTTTATCTCAAATTCAAATTTAACTTGAAATTCTGTTTATTTTTTGCTAAACCTGGTAACATAAGAGTAAACCAACTTTTTAAAGATTAAAATTATAAATACAAACTCAAACATTCTGCTTAAAAGTAAAAAAGAAATTATAAATGGTGATTTTTTTTTTTTTTTAAAGAACCTGGATTTGAAGAACTGAATAGTAAAAGTTCTAAAGCCAAAATCCTGGCATAACAGAGCCCCTTATCCTTAAAGAATTCCAAATAAATATTTGTTTCTGAATAATGAGGGTTCTAGCTTTCCTAATTGGATGAACACCATCACGAGGCCACCCTCTGTTCCATATTCAAGAAATTAGCCATCCTCCTGACAGATATGTATTCTATCCAAGAGCAATTTAAGACAAGGAGAAATTTATGACCACAAGACAAATTAGACTTTAAAGCAGGGATTGGCAAACTATGGCCCACTGGCCCATTTTTTTTTAAATAAAATTTTCTGGAACACAGCCATGCCTATTCGTTTACATGTTGTCTATGTCTGCTTTAGTACTGCAGTGACAGAGTTATGGTAGTTGTGACAAAGACCTTATGCCTCACAAAACCAAAAATATTTACTATCTGGCCCCTTACAGAGAAAGTTTATCAACCACTGCTCTAAAGGCTGCCTCGACCAGGCGGATGCAGCACAATCAGGCAAGCAGAACTTTAAACAGGCCTAAAAGTGAACCTTCTTTTCAATAGCCAAATTTCAACGAGAGTTCTAATCAGACTGAGGAGCCATCAGAGTTAGATTGAGTTAAGCAGTAACCTCTAAAATATGAAATATGTTGAGGAGAAAACCTGTTAGATTTTAAATTAACTTCTTTAAGTTCATTAATTTAATCACTTAAATTTTTCATGAAGACATTAAAAATAGTTTTTGAAAGAAAAATGACTTTACCTTTTCTCTTTATGGATAAGATAAAATTCTCATAAAGTACATAATATTAAAGGCTTAAGCGCTTTGTATAAAACTTTTTAAAATGTCAACATTGTTACTTTTTTTAAGTTTTCTTGAGATATAATTAACAAACAATACAATTTGTCCATTTAAAGGGTAAAATTCAATGTTTTTTACTATATTCATAGGGTTATGCAAACATCATCACAATCTAATTTTTGTCCCTCATAAAAAACACATTATGCTTTTGTAAGAAAAATCTATATATGGGATCAAACTGATAACAGCAACTCGAAAGATTACATAGGAACCTTAAGGGGCAGTGAGTTTATGTTAACAGGGAAAGAACAACTAAGAAAAGGAGGGTGAGAATGTTTGTGCAACTCAAAAAATGTAATCAGTGTCACTAAATGGTACAGGTAGAAACTGTTAAATTGGTGTATGTTTTGCTGTGTATATTTTTAACAACAACAAAATAAAAAAAATTTAAAAACCATACCCATTAGCAGTCTCTCCTCATTCCTCCCCACTCTGCCCCTCCCCCACCCCCCACCTGGCAACCCTGGACAAACAGAAATCTACTTTCTTTTCCCTATAGACTCTCCTATTCTTGACATTTCATATAAATGAAATCATACAATATGTTGTCTTTTGTAACTGCTTTCTTTTACTTAGTATAATGTTTTCAAGGTTTACCCATGTTGTAGCATATACTACTACCTTGTTTCTTTTTATTGTTGAATAATATTCCATTGTATAGATATACCTCATTTTATTTCTCCATTCATCAGTGGGTGGACATTTGGGTTGTCTCCGCTTTTTGGCTATTATGAGTAATGCTGCTATGAACGTTTATGTACAGATTTTGGGGTGGGCATATGTTTTCACTCATCTTGGGTAGATTTTTAAAATGTTAAGCATAGAGTTCCCATATATCTGTGTCATATGGGAACTCTATGCTTAGCATTCTGAAGAACTGCCAGACTTTTTTCCAAAGTGACTATCTTGTACCTTCCCACCAGCAAGGTGTGAGAGTTCTAATACCTCCACATCCTCATCAATACTTGTTATTTTCTACCTTTTTGATTATAGCCATTTATTGAATAGGAAGTGGTATCTTACCGTGGTTTTGATTTGCATTTTCTTAATGATTAATGATCTTGAGCATTTTTTCATGTGCTTATAGCTCTTTTGTATCTTTTCTTTGGAGAAAGGCTATTCAGATCCTATGTTCATTTTTTAATTGGGTTATTGAGTCTATTTATTATTGATTTTTAGGAGTTTTATTTATTCTGGATACCAATTCCTCATCGTATGTATCATTTTCAAATACTTTCTCCCATTCTGTAGAATGTCTTTTTTCACTTTATTTGATGGCTTCTTTTGTAGCTCAAGAGTTTTAAATTTTGATGTAGTTCTATTTATGTTTCGTTTTGTTTTTTCTTTTGTCACCTGAGCTTTTGGTGTTGTATTTAAGAAACAATGGCCTAATTAAAGGTCACAAATATTTACTCCCTTATTTTCTTCTAAGAAATTTATACTGTTAGCACTTACATTTAGGTCTAAGATTCATTTTGCATTAATTTTTGTGTAAGGTGTGAGATAGGAGTTCACCTTCATTATTTCACATGTAGATATCCAGTTTCCCAGCACTATTTGCTGAAAGATTATTCTTTTCCTTGTTGAATTGTCATACCACCCTTCTCAAAAATCAGTTGACCATAAACATAAGAGCTAATTTCTGGACTCTTAATTCTATCCAATTGATCTACATGTCTATCATCATGCCAGTACAACACTGCCTTGATTACTGTAGTTCTGTGGTAAATTTGATATCAGGAAATGTGAGTCCTTGAACTTTGTTCTTCTTTTTCAAAAGTGTTTCAGCTAATTTAGGTCTCTTGCATTTTCGTAAGTTCACGTTGGAGATGAGCTTCTGTCCTACAAGCAGAGGCTCAGTGGGGAAGGGAGATCCAGTCCTCTTACTGCACCTATCTAGTAAAGCCTCCGAAACACTGGTCTGGGAAGGATGCATACTAACAGGCTGTTCTTCCAAGGGTGAAACTGTAGATCCAGACTGGAATCTGGAGGTAGAAGGATCCCCTATTTTCTTGGCTGTACAATTAGGGAAATCTTCCATAACGCGGAGATATGGTGACAAGGTGGGCATTAGGGATCAAATCATGGATCAAATACCACAGATCCATTCTGATCTTACCGAGATTTAGTAGATTTTCTTGAATAAATATTTCTCATTTTCTGTATATCTTTAGAACAATTTCCAAACAATTTAAATGATTCTTTGTTTGTTGGGTTTTTTTTAATAATTTTCACTAGTTAAATTGTTGCTTTGGTAGGAAGAGAGTCTGCCAAGCTCCTTAATTTACCATTCTGGAAGTCCCATTCCTGCTTTATGTAAACTTTATAAAATCTAATTGATTATTATAATATTACTGTGAGTGGAGGAGTCACAGATATTATTTCCATTTTCAAATGAAGTAGAACAGATTAAATATAGAAATAGAAATTGTACACCTGGAAATAGAACCTATGTCTCCCAACCTTTAGTTTAGTTTACCTGTTCAAGCTGCCTCTCTGATGGAATCAGTCTTGAGAAGAAGTTCAGTGAATTTAATTTGTCTTCTAAAATACATATGACTCCATGATCCTATGCCCTTGGTCTGTCATGGTAATCTTCACGAGCCTTGCAAAGACAGCCAGAACTAACCAGGTAGCAATTTTGTCAAATGTTAGTAAGGTGTACCATTTAACTACCATTAGGAGGACTCCCCCACAATGAAGAACATGACCAAAACAGATAAATTGATAACAAGAGACTAAATTGAATTTAGGTAAATTTTCCAATGGTTTTTCTGTTAGTTACATGCTATACAATTTAAAGAAAGCAATAACATAAAAACCGCAAATGAATATAGTCAGCCAACTCATAGAGCAACCTGCCACTTGGATGAAGAATATAGGGTTAATCCAAGACAAAATTGTGACACATGCAAATTTGTTTTCTTCTATGGCCTTTTCCACCTGCTCTGGTGGTGACTCCATTTTCTCAGCCGCAGGTGTCTGGTGCATTTGCATTCTTCATTGTCTCAAAATCTGCTTCACGGTCATTCTTGTCTTACCATGGTACCCAAGTAAGTTGTCTAAATCTTTACTAAGGCTTGAACTAAAGGATTATAGTTTCATCTGTATAATTTGGGCTATCCTCCAGGGAGTAAAAAAAAAAGAAAAAATTTGGAGTGCAGTGAGGCTATTTTTCTTTATACCCTGAAATCACTCACATGTGGGTGGCCTTCTACTCCACTTATGCATAAGGCTAGCCCTACAAGATACTATTTCAGCTTGTATAACTGAGTCATTCTCTTGAATTTACAGCTTCAACCACTCTATCACTCATTGTGACAGCACTTCACAGCAATACAAGAGAGATTAAAGACAAAGACAACTGGTCTGCCCACCACTCAGATGTAATTATAGCTCTGTACATCAATGTTTAGACCACACGGCAACGTGTATTATCTATATCACAGCATAGGATCAGGTGAGCCATTGACTGTTCTTCATCATCTGGGGAAAGCCTAGAAGGGAATACATAGCACCAGCCATATTATATGCCACGATTCTTCCACTGAAAAGTAAAATTGGAGGACAAAAATGAAAATTAACCAGTTCAGGGATTCAGAACCCACTTCATACTTCAATTAAACTAGAGAGCTATCACCTTCTTAAGTTCTTTGAAAATAACATCTATCTAAGATACAGGGAAAAGACACTTCTGATGCCTTAACTTTATTTCCTTCACTGATCATGTTCAGTATCAGATCGGAAATACTGGGATATAACAGGAAGCTAACTCTTTTAGGCTTAATGCTTCCAGAAAGGAAAAAAAAAAAATGCTAACAGGACCCTGATTCATATCTATCTGCCTGATTAGGTAAGCATTCCAGAAAGGAGAATATTAACTGTCAGCTAGTGGTAGACAAAAATGGGAATCATAATGTCATCTGAGTCTGTCCTACTACCCATCCACCCCAGGATTTTGTTTTAAATGTGTCACCAACATTACAAGAAAGCATGCCTGTCTTTTAGAGCTCAAATAATCTTTTTATCTTAAAAGTTCTAATGACAATATATTTTGAATGGTATTGTAAGATAATTAGCTCATCATAATTTACACACACTTATCTAGTTTTGAAAAGTAATGGTAACAAATTAACAATTTAATATTTTACATGTCTTAATAATTTTAAATCCACTAAAGAGGACATTCAAATGTTCACTAAACACATGAAAGGATGCTCAGCGTCATTAGCCATTAGAGAGATGCAAATCAAAACCACAATGAGATACCATTTCACTCCCACTAGAATGGCTAGGAGCCCTGGTGGTGCAGTGGTTAAAAGCTTGACTGCTAACCAAAAGGTCAGCAGTTTGAATCTACCAACTGCTCCTTGGAACCTCTATGGGGTAGTTGCTATGAGTTGGAATTGGCTAGACAGCAGTGGGTTTATGCAGGATGGCTAAGATTTAAAAAAACAGAAAATAACAAATGTTGGCAAGGATGTGGGGAAATTGAAACTTTTACCCTTTGCTGCTAGGAATGCAAAATGGTAGAGCTGTTGTGGAAAAACTGTGGCAGTTCCTCAAAAAACTAAAAATAGAACTCTCATATGATCCGGTAATTCCACTCCTAGGAATATACCCAAAAAACTTGAAAGCAGAGACTCAAACAGAGACTTGTACACCAATGTTCACTGCAGCACTATTCACAATAGCCAAAAGCTAGACACAATATAAATGCTCATCAAAAGATGAATGAATAAACAAAATATAGTACATACATACAATGGAATGCCACTCAGCCAGTAGGAGAAATGAAATCTTGACACATGCTACACTATGGATGGAGCTGAAACACATAATGCTAAGTGAAATAAGTCATATCACAAAAGAACAAATATTATATGATTAACAGTGATGGAAATATAGCACTAATTAATGGTAGGGTTGCACAACCAATTATTGTAATTGCTGTCAATAAGTAGTACACTTGTAAAAAGTTGAATTGGCCAACAGTTGTGTGATATATTTCAACCAATGACAAAAAGAAAAAAAAGAGTAGCTGCTGAGGCTGCTTATGTAAAACAAAAAGCTCATGGGATTTGGTTTCTTGGTTTGAAAGTTTAGGGTCATGGTTTCATGGGACACCCCAGTTAATTGGCCTAATAACATGTTTAGTGCTTCTTTCTGTTCTACCTCCTAGTTCACTGAGTAGTACCTGGGGTCTTAAAAGCTTGCAAGTGGCCATCCAAGGCACAACAATTGGTCTCTGTTCACCTGGAGTAACAGAAGAAAAAGGACCAACAAAAATAGGAGGATATGGAATGTGTTGGTGTCTTAGTCATCTAGTGCTGCTATAGCAGAAATACCACAAGTGGATGGCTTTAAACAAGAGAAATTTATTTTCTCACAGTCTAGTAAGCTAGAAGTTCAAATTCAGGGTGTCATCTCCAGGGGAAGGCTTTCTCTCTCCGTTGGCTCTGGAAGAAGGTCCCTGTCATCAATCTTCCCCTGGACTAGGAGCTTCTCTGCACAGGAACCCTGGGTCGGAAGGACACGCTCTGCTCCCAGCACTGCTTTCTTGGTGGTATGAGCTCCCCCATTGTCTGCTTGCTTCCCTTTTCTTTTATTTCTTGTAAGATAAAAGGTAGTTCAGGCCACATCCTAGGGAAACTCCCTTTACATTGGATCAGGGATGTGACAGTAGTAAGGGTATTATACAATCCCACCCTAATCCTCTTTAACATAAAATTACAATCACAAAATGGAGGACAACCACACAATACTAGGAATCATGGTCCAGGCAAATTGATACACAGATTTCTGGGGGGAGATAATTCAGTCCATGACAGTTGGTAATTACCTCCATGAACAACTGCCTGTTTGCCAAGAGATCTGAAATGGATGGTGCCCGGCTACCATTACTGAACGTTTTGATCAAATGTTCTATAGAAGACTCTTGATCAACAGAGGGAAAATGCATAAGAGCATTTCAAACTGTCATGGACTCCAGACTTCTTGGAGCCATAAAGGTTGGATGAATCCCTGAAATTATTGCTCTGAGATAATCTTTAAACCTTAAACCAGAAATATCCTCCGAAGTGTTCAGAAAACCAAACAATAGTTTAGCTTAACTAGTAAAAATGTTTGCCTTGAACATTATACTTTTAAGAACTGTCTATATGGGATCAAACTGACCATAGCAATTTGAAAGATTAGATACGAACCTCAGAGGGCAGTGAATCTGTTAATGGAGGAAGAACAACTCAGAAAAGGAGGATGAAAATAATTGTACAACTCGAAGAATGTAATCAATGTCACTAAATGGTACATGTAGAAACTGTTGAATTGGTGTATATTTTGCTGTGTATATTCTCAACAACAACAAAATAAATAAAATTTTGAAAAATAATTTTAAGTCAATTAATTCTTTACCTGAACTTGGTACAGTGCAGACTAACAGAAATACATGTAATTGGCTCATGGAATGCATTTTATCTTTGGAAGCCCAGGGAGGCATCCATTCTTATGGAGCTCACCCAATAACAGCAACAGTAAAGCACTACTTTCAAGTGATCTGTGAGCTAAATAATCAACAAGTTGGCATAAATAAATGAGAAGACTTATTTGTCAACATAGATAAGACACACACCCCAGGGATTACACACACACACAAAAAGCCAGGGAATAACTGCTGCAGAAGGATAAAGTGTGTCAGTCGCATAGATAAGAGTAATAGGCAGGAAATTATACAGAAATTCTAGCATCACTTCATTCAAACTAACAGACTGTTAAGGCCTGAGGGTATCCAGGTATAACCTGCAAAGTTGTTATATAACCATGTAGCATAGTTGTGGCCCTGGTCAGCATGAGAGGCCTGCAGGATGGTCCCATAGAAGGAGCTCAAGAGACAGGACCAGAATTCAGCTTATGAACTTGAGTAGTGTAAGTGAACCTAATTAAATTCAGCAAATAGTCGTAGAAAATGTCAAGCTGTAACAGGAGCTGAGGATAGAGTGAAATTTAGACTTGTCTTTAAGAAGCTCACAATCTATAAAGGCAAGCAAACACAATACAATTAAAAAAAGAACATGAGCACATAAAAGCAAGAACAAAAGATGTGAAAATACAGAAAAGGGAAGAAATAATTTCCTGAATGAGTTAATAAACACTGCAGAGTGGTGGTGACATTGGAGCTGGATATCACACCTTGGGAGATGATAAGTTTGTCAGGCTAACAATAGGTAACAACAGGGCAGGGGCAGGGAGACATGGGGGGACAGGGATATAAACAGGGAATGTCAAGCAGACTCCTCATTTTCAGAAAAAATTAACAAGGCACAAGGTGTGTTCATGGACTATCAAGTGTTCCAGTATGACTAGAGTATAAACAGGATAGGGTGGGTGTGCAGGATAAGAAAGCTAACCAAAACCAAACTTGTTGCCATTGAGTCAGTTCCTACTCATGGTGACCCCATGTGTTACAGAGTAGAACTGCTCCATAGCATTTTCTTGGCTGTAATCTTTATGGAGACAGATTGCCAGACCTTTCATCTGCAGCACCACTGTGGGTGGGTTCAAACAGCCAACCTTTAGGCTAGTAGTCAAGTGCAAACCATAAGGAAGGACCCACAAGAAAGCTAAGAGGCATGAAAAAAAGAGACTAAAAACATAAGCTGGCATTATTGAATGAAACAATTTAAATGCTAAGAATTTTTTTTTAATTGTGCTTTAAGTAAAAGTTTACAATTCAAGTTCGTTTCGTTTCTCATACAAAAACTTATACACACATTGTTATGTGACCCCAATTGTTCTCCCTATACTGTGACAGCACACTCCTCCTTTCCATCCCAGATTTCCTGTGTCCATTCAACTAGCGCCTGACCCTCTCCACATCTCATCTCACCTCCAGACAGGAGCTTCCCATTCTGTTTCATGTATCTACTTGAGCCAAGAAGCACATTCTTCACGAGTATCATTTTATGTCCCATCTTTGTCTGAACAGTTGGCCTCGGGAATGGTTTCAGTCTTGGTCTAACAGAAAGTCCGGGTGCCCCGTCTTCCAGGGTCCCTCCAGTCTCAGTCAAACCATTAAATCTGGACTTTTTACTAGAATTTGGGTTCTGCACGCCACTTTTCTCTGTTGTGTTCCCTTTCAGGGCAGTCATTGGTGGTAGCCAGACTCCGTCTAGTTCTTCTGGTCTCAGGCAGATGGAGTCTCTTGTTTTTGTGGCCCTTTCTGTCTCTTGGGCTAATGTTTTCTTCGTGTCTTTGGTGTTCTTCATTCTCCTTTGCTCCAGGTGGGTTGGGACCAATTGATGCATCTTAGATGGCCACTGGCTAGTTTTTAAGACCCCAGACGCCACTCACCAAAGTGGGAAGCAGAACGTTTTCTTTATAAACTTTGTCATGTGAATTGACCTAGACGTCCCCTGAATAAATGCTAAGAATTTTTTTATCTTAAAAATTTTTTGAATGTTAAGAATTGTTTGAATAGTAAACTTTTTTTTAATGTTATACTATTGATAAGGAAGAAAAACTCGAAAAAAAGTCCTTTGCCATTGAGTCAATTCTGACTCATAACAACCCTATAGGACAGAGCAGAACTGCCCCATAGCGTTTCCAAGCAGTGGCTGGTAGATTCGAACTACCGACCTTTTGATTAGCAGCCGAGCTCTTAACCATTGAGCCACCAAGGCCCTTATAATGAAGAGAGGTTGGAAATTTAAGCAAATAGGATATTTTCATAGGACTGAGACTTTCATAGAACCATCAGGAGCAAATTTTAGTCAAGAGAGATAAATACTGAGACACTATTTAGGAGACTCTTACCAAAGTCCATGTTAGAGATGACTAAGGCCTGCAGATAGTTAGTGGAAGTAGGAATGAAAAAGAGAGGATGGATTTGAAAGACATCTATAAAATTGAATCTATAGAGTATGGTGATAAACTGGTGAATCGAAAGAGAAATTTAGTAAAACTCTGAGATATGCTGCATAAAAAACTTGCAATATGGTGATACTTGCTGTAACAGGGAAGACTGGAGGAAACACATTCGGAGGTATATCATGAGAAAAATGAGTTTAGTTTGTTGTTGCTGTTGTTAAGTGCCATCGAGTCAGTTCCAAAGCTATGTATAACAGAATGAAACGCTGCCCAGTCCTGTGCCATCCTCACGGTCATTGTTAGGTTTGAGCCCATTGTTGCAGCCATTGTGTCAATCCATCTCATTGAGGGTCTTTCCCTTTTTTTCTGACCCTCTACTTTATCAAGCATGGTGTCTTTCTCCAGGGACTGGTCCCTCCTAATAACACGTCCAAAGTACGTGAGATGAAGTCTCGCCATCCTCACTTCTAAAGAGCACTCTGGCTGTACTTCTTCCAAGACAGATTTGTTCGTTCTTCTGGCAGTCCGTGGTATATTTGATATTCTTCTTCAACACCATGATTTAAATGCATCAATTCTTCAGTCTTTCTTATTCATCGTCCAGCTTTCGCATGCATATAAGGCAAGTGAAAATGCCATGGCTTGGGTCAGGTGCACCTTAGTCCTCAAAGTGACATCTTTGCTTTTTAACACTTTAGCGATATTTTGTAGCAGATTTGCCCAACGCAATAATACATGATTGGATTTCTTGACTGCAGCTTTCGTAGGCATTGATTGTGGATCCAAGTAAAATAAAGTCCTTGACAAGTTCAATATTTTCTCAGTTTATCATGATGTTGCTTAGTTTAGTTTGGGTCCTCTTGAATTTGAAATTGTGTAGGACATTGAGATAGATAGGTACATAGGAAGTTGAAATCTTACTGTGGAACTTTGAATTAGGGGCTACAGGCATGGAAATAAGCTAGGATATAAATTTATGTAAGTCATCAACAGAGTTGATGTAATTTTAGTGGGTGAGGCTGCCAGGATGAAATAGGAAGCTGATTGAGAATAGAGCCTTGAGAGATAACAAGGTTTAGTGTGTAGATATAGCACTCACATGTACCAGGCTTTGTTCTATTTTGTGGTATATACCAGTGAACAACAACAAAAAAAAAAAAAACATTGCCATGGAGTCGATTCCGACACATAGCAACCCTATAGGACAGAGTAGAACTGCTGCATAAGGTTTCCAAGGAGCAGCTGGTGGATTTGGTCTGTGACCTTTTGATTAGCAACCGAGCGCTTAACCGTTGTGCCAGCAGGGCTCCTTTTCCAGCATAGAATCTCTTAATTCTCTTAGCCAAACTTGCTGGGATTTCCATCTTCCCTGTGTCAATAATTTATAATAATTCAATCACCTCATCTATTTTGCTCAAGCTAAAGTCTAGGAGTGGTCTTGTTTGTTCCCTGCATCTAATCCATCAGCCAGTGAACAACACATGCAAAATCTCTGCCCTCAGGGAGAGAACCAAACAATATACAAATAGGGTAATACCATGACGTGTTAAGTACCATGAAGAAAATGATTTAAGAATAGAGAGTAGTAAGTAGTGGGAAGAAGCCATTTATTTTAGATAGATTTGTCAGGGAAGGTTCTCTAAAGAGATGACGTCTAAGTAAGCCAGGCTTAAAACAAAGTATTAATGGCAAAACAAAATGCTATGGTCCACTAACGCACACTAGATTCTCACTTTTTAGTGAAAAAATAAATCGGTGATAACAATGAGGTGTCACTGTACATGTAGAATTATTTTTTGCATTGTATGAAATATTTTTTAAAGTATCTCTTCAGCATAATCACAAGAACTAAAAAGAGTGGCTAGTATTACTTAAAATATACTTTATGCCATTTATGGGATAAAAACGAGCCTAAGGTTTAAGAAGAAGAGAGAAGAGGACCAGAATAATAAGGAAGAGAAAGGGGGATGAAGCTAGGCAGAGAGCTGGAGGGGAAAGCATCTCTGAGGAGGAAACCAGTGGTTGGCTGTAAAACCAAAGAATGAATTTAGGAAACAGAACTCTGTAGTGGAATTTAAATCTGCTCTACAGATTTGATAAATATGAAGAAGGACTGAGTCCTGCATATCATTAGTGAAATTTATTTTTTTCAATATAAAACCAAACCAAACCCGTTGCCGTCAAGTCAATTCTGACTTATAGTGACCCTATAGGACAGAGAAGAATTATCACATAGTGTTTCCAAGGAGCAGCTGGTAGATTCAAACTGCCGACGTTTTGGTCAGCAGCCAAGCTCTTAACCACTGCACCGCCAGGGCTTCTTTTCCAATATTAAAAAAATAAAAATTAAAAAGAAACCCATTGAAGTCAAGTCGATTCCGACTCATAGTGACCCTGTAGAACAGAGTAGAACTACCCCATAGGGTTTCCAAGGAGTGGCTGGTGGATTTGAACTGCTGACCTTTTGGTTAGCAGCCAAAAGCTTAACCACTGTGCAGAACCTCTTAATTCTCTTAGCCAATCTTTCTTGGATTTCCATCTTCCCCATGTCAGTAATTGATAACCACACTTCATCTATTTTGCTCAAGTTCAAAATCTAGGAGTGATCTTGTTTGTCTTCTTGCCGTTGACCCTGCATCTAACCCATCAGCAAGTCCTAGGTTCTACCTTTAAAATATACCCCAAATCCAGCCATGTTTCACAGCCCAGCCATCTCCTATTTCTTCTCCTTGCTTCCACTTTTGCCTCACTTCAAGCAGTTCTCCACACGGTAGCCAGAGTGAACATTTTAAAATGAAAATCAGACCATGTCTCTCCATTGCTAAAAACCTGCCAATGTTTTCCCTCTTTTCAACTTATTCAGAAATTTCAAACTCCTAACCATGGCCTAAAGGTCTTATATAATCTGACTGCTATCACTCATTCTATTCAAGCTATATTAGCTTCTTGCTCTTCTTTGAACAGGCCTTTCCATTAGCTCTTCCATCTGGCTAGAAAACTTCCCCTCATAACTTTATATGTCTTGTTGCACACTTGTTCACACTTGTCATATCTCTGTTTAAATGTCACCTCATATATGTTCAGACTTTAGACTCAATATTACAACCAAAAACATGTTAGCTTTTTTATCATTTTTATTAGTTATTTACCAATAATTTTTCCAAGTAATATTAACACACTGAATCCATAAGTTTCTTTTACATGTAAAACTCTTTGTAACCAAACACTATTAATAAAGTCAGATTGATGTTTTATAGACTAAACACCACAGTGATTTGGTTTAAGTAATATGTGAAATTCAATCCTTCTATATGATATTCCCTTTGAATAACGTCAAGCAGTACCTCTTCAAGAATGAGTGGTGGGTGAAAGAGTGGTAAGTCCTGTTATTACATAATGGAAATGTGAACAAGAATCTCCTACACATCAAACGGGGGGAAAAAACATAAATAAATCAAGTTGAATACACAATTCTTCATACCAACTGGCATTCAACTGGATCATAGAATTTTTTTTCAGAATCAATGTTCAACTTCGTATCTGATTGATTGGCTAACAAAATCCAACTTAAAGAAAACTTATTTAAGTTTTTGAAAAGCAATCCAATTTTAACAATTATGTTTTTAATTTCTTTGTTTAGTAAGCAATAAATTATCTGACAGAAAATATGAATGTCGGTCTTAATCTTACATTAGAAAAGAAATTTGGCACTTTGAAAATATCTTTATCACGTATTATGTATTTGAGCAAATCCATCGAAGTACTATGGGTTTTCTGTTTATAGAGAAATGATTCCCTTAAAAGTATTAAAAAGAAGTTATTTAAAGTCTACTATGTGTCATGTATGAATAAAATGTTTAACATATATTTTACCTCTCATAAATGCTTGCTGTTGTTGTTAGGTACTGTTGAGTCGGTTCCAACTCATAATGACCCTAAAGGACAGAGTAGAACTGCCCTGAAGGGTTTCCAAGGAGTGACTGGTGGATTTTAACCGCCATCTTTTGTGTTAGTAGCGGAGCTCTTAACGACTACACCACCAGGGCTCCTAAATGTCAGCCTAGCGCATTGGCCAGGAATTGAACCTGGGTCAACTGCTTGGAAGGCAGTATGCTCACCACTATACCACCAATGCCACATACCGTAAATGCTTAGTAGTTTTTAATCTGAGGACTTTATATCATATTAGTAAACCTTTGTGTGTGTTTCTGAAATGCTGCCTATTTAATATAATTTTATTCCCATTGTGTCATGACTAATGTTTTAAGATTAAAATGATTACTTTTCCTTAATTCAAAAGAAATATTTTCTGAAAAACTTTAAACACATAGTATTTCTTAGAGAGAAGCACTACAATTCAGAGCTGATAGGAACTGTGGAGATTTAGTAATAGTCAATCCAGCTTAAAATAAAGTTGCTGTTCTGTCCTTTCCTATGGCTTGTGTCTCTGACAGCAAACATAATTAAAGCTATGGAGAGATAAATCACCAGTTGTTCCAAATCAGTGAAACTTGACAACCAAGAAAATAATGCAAAGTTTTTTTTATCCCAAGTACTGATTCTAACCATAGTCCCCTTTCTTTTCTGTGTCATTCTTAACAACAGATATAAATACAGAACAAACATGAATCGATAGAAAAGACTTGGGAGAGAGAGAACAATTTAGGAAATTTTTTGACGTATTATAGTTCACCCACATGCAACCATCCAAAAAGCATGGTTTCCTCCACAGTTCTGAGATGCTCGCTCTTGCCTCATTCTTCGGCCCACAGTCTCTCTGTCTCACTTCCTCCCATAAACTGAAGGTCGGTTCAAATGTCAGAAATGGTAGCGTTGATAAAACAAAAAGCTGTTGCCTGTTGAGTCGATTCCGGCTCATAGTGACCCTATAGGACAGAGTAGAACTGCCCCATAGGTTTCCCAAGGCTGTAATCCTTATGGAAGCAGACTGCCACATCTTTCTCCCACGGAGCGGCTGATGGGTTGAACCGCTGACCTAATTTAGGTTAGTAGCTGAGCTCTGAATCACTGTGCCACCAGAGCTGATAGTTCAACATGTGTTTCCTACTAAAGTCACAGAAATGCTCAGTCAACTGCCTGCTTTTTGGACTTGCTAATAAGGGGTAGATACAAGGGAGGAGACTAGAAAAATGAGAATAGGCTGTTTAAAACTTCTGTCATGATTAATAAACTTTTTTTCCCAAAATGTCCTATGAGGTTTGTTATGGATTGAATTGCGTTCCCTCAAAATATGTGTTGGGATCTTAACCCCTATACTTGTCAATGTAATCCCATTTGGGAATAGGATTTTCTTTGTTATGTTAATGGAGCCATTTCACTGTATGGTATTTAATCATTTCTGAGTTATAAGAAGAGTAGATTAGACCCAGAAGCAAGGACATAGTGGGGAAGGCAGATGTTATGTGAGAATCACCAAGGAATCAAAGAACTAAGGAATGCCCAGGCTACGTACAAGGAAGGAATCAACACAGCTGAGTCCCTGATTTTGACTTTTTGTCCCTGGAACTGTAAGAAAATAAATGTTGTTCTTTAAAGCCACCCACTTGTGGTATTTGTGTTACAGCAGCACTAGCTAACTAAGACAAGGTTACTCGAGCTAAACCGTCTCCTGCTGGCATGTTTCCAATTCACTGGCATTACCCTCCTGTATTCCAGGGATAAGGTCATCTTTAAAGGTACAGTGTTAAAAAGAGTTATCATCATGAATTCAGGCCGTATTGTTTATTATTCCATTTTTTGTAATATGCTGTTTGAAACCACTGTAAGATTGAAATTTTCCTGGAACTGGTTTCAGCTGGCTGCATAATGCCTTGGCAGGCTCTTAATAACCACTCAAGCCATCAGTGTGCTTCTGCCTCTGGCTCTTGAGCTCAGGAGTGGGCAATTGGCTAGTGCTTTCTTTAGAGAGCTTGGCAGGTCCACTAGGTTTGCTCACAACCGTACACCTATCATGAGTCCATGCTAATGAGGCTTGTTTTTATTAAAATCTCTAGATATAATTAATCTATAACATCATGCCACACTGTCACCCATTATACTAAGCACTCCTTATAAAGACATACTACAGAAATCATGAATATGATATTGCCTTTAGACTTATGATAAGAATTGAAATTATGTCAATTATTTTTGTTTTTTAAAGATATACATAGCTACTGACATTAATTTCAAATCTCTCCCTTTACATATCAATTCAGACAATGGTCTGTGTAATATCTTTGATTTGTTTTATTATGTTTGTATCTATCTATACATGAAATCACGGTGTGGTGGATAAAAGCAGTGAAAATTTTATTTCTAGACTTGAGTCTTTCACTTCCTTACTCTGTAAACTTGCATAGATCACTTATCTGAGTTTTATTTTCATCCTCTGTAAAATGGAGTTAATTTCAATCCTATGTATCACACAGAATATAAAAGTGTAAGTGATAGAAAAATGTAAGGTGTTTGCATTTAGTTAAGATAGATATGAATAAACATAATCCTACATAGACATTTTTATAGAAAACATATATATATATGTAAAAGGAGTATGGTAGCATAAAAAGATGGATGATGACCAAAGATTTATACTCCAAATAGCCAATTCAAGATGATTTGGAAAATGACCCAGGCATAAAACACATTTTCCAGCCCCCTTGCATCTATAGGGGGTCATGTGACTAATCCTGGCAGTGGAATATAAATAAGGGAAGTGATAAAGGTCACTTCTATGACAAGGTATTTACTTATCTCTTGTATGCTTTCCCCTACTTTATCTTGCTTTTCTATGGAGAATTTGGAAGCCACATGTGGAGGATGAACATGTGTGGTACAGAAAATGAATGAATCTTGAAGATTTGCCCAATAAAGAATATATGTATTAGATTGTGTAAATTAGCAATAAAGTATTATTGTGTTGGGCAACTAATATTTGCCGATTGTTTGTTACAGCAGGTGGAATTTGCTTCTTTGACTAACACAGGTATATTTCATTGTGTACAAATTGAACAAAAAAAATAAAGGGAAAGTACTGTATTATTTGGAATGCCAAAAAAAAAAAGTCCCTGATACCCAGAAACTATCCTGATGCTCACAGCTAAGCTGTGGAGTTCTCCTGTTAAAGAACACTTTCTCACAGAGCACCAACATTAGAGAGGTCAATGTGTGACCATGACGGATCAAGACAGAAACAAGATCACTGTGTAATCATGTCCGAATACAGGCAAAAATGTAAACAAAATGTAAACATTGTCCAAACTACAAGATTATAAACACCTCCCCGTTGGGATAATATGAGTGAGGGCTGCTACAGTTTCAACCTTGTTCTAAACTTCCCTACTTCTAAACAAGTTTTATTAAGATACCCAATGTTACGGATTGAATTGTGCCCCACAAAAAAGCCCTATACCTGTGAATGTGACCTTGTTAAGAAAGAAGGTCTTTCTCTGAAGATGTTATCGGTTTAAATTAAAGATGTCATATCAAGTAGGGTGGGTCCTAATCCCTTCTGAGTTGCGTCTTATAAAAGGGGAGAATGAATACAGAAACAGAGTCACACAGGGGGAAGGCATACACCATGGCAAAGATGCATCTAAAAGCAAAGGAACACCAACAAATGCCTGGGGCTATAACAAAATTGCAAGAGGAAAGGAAAGATCTTCCCCTAGAGCAGACAGAGATAGCATGGTCCTGTCAGTGCCCTGAATTCAAACTTCTAGCCTCTAGAACTATGAGACAATAAATTTCTGTTCTCTAAAGCCACCCACTTTGTGGTATTGTGTTACTGCAGCCCTATCCGATGATAGAACTGTCTCCACTTCCTGACAGCATCCAGTCAAGAGCAAAGCCCCACTTCCTTCAATCCTCCTCCAAAATCACCTAGCAGAAGCCAAAATCCTACAAATCCTTTCTAATATGCTTTCTGAGATGGTCCATTGTTTCCCATGGCCAGGTGTTTGGTTTCCCTCATTCCCTCACTGCAAACAGCAATAAATCCAAATCATTAAACTACAAGTGTGTGGGCACCAATATCAGCAATAATTTTACCGTCAAGAAATACAGGAATTGGACAAAGTAATTTCTAAGATTATTTAGATGACTCTGACTGCCCTTGGTCATGCTGATTTTCAGAGCAGACAGATGAAACCAGCTTTGCTCTAAACCACATAATGAGATTCCCTGATCAGCAACATTATTATGTCTGTATTTAATTACTATTTTTTCAAAGTTGTTTGTTCTGATTTTCCAGACATTTATTAAAAGTTTGTTGCTTTTGTAGTTAATCTTCCTTTACTGAAAAATCGATAATGGAGTATACAGAGAATAGAGATTTTTATGTTGGCAAACGAGTTTTTAATTTTATTTAAATGCTTAGGTAAATTATATTTTAAGGAAAAAAAGAGCAGAAAATATATTTAAACACTTTTTTATATTTAAAGTGTTATTAATAGTATAAATATTACTACTATCATTTTGAAAATATTTTACATGTATTATAGAAAAAATATAAGTAATTAGGTCAAAGTTGATGGGAGTCTGTATTTTCAGTAAAAGAAAAAATAGATGGAAGTATAAAATCAAAGACATTAAATAAAAGCTTTACAATCTTATGTTCGAATTGGTAATTCAGTATGAACAGATGATATTTGCTTTCCTTTCAAACATAAATTTTTTCAGCTTTTTCTCTTGTCAAGTCCTGGAAACATGACAACCTAGTTGAGTAAGAACTGTGGTATCTAAATACTATTTATACTAAAAACAACCAGAACTCCTTGGAAGAATGGTTGAATCCAGATCTGACAAATCAAATGTTCAACATACATCTGTAACATGTTATTATTACTGAAAGAACAGAATCTATTGAAAACTAATGGAATGACCAAAAAAAGCCTCCATTGATCAAATTTGGGGAAATTTAAGTATCACAAAGAATAATGACTACAAGTAATTGAAGCACTTTAAATTTATTTTTTAAAGCCATTATTTTATGTATATATATTTCCATTTTTATAAAGATTCAGACTGATCTGTGGTGTTTGAAAAGATGGATGGTAGGAGGATAAAGACACATGACAACGAAATATAATATGTGACCCTTATTTGGATCCCTATTGAACAAACCAAAAAGACATTTTTTAGACTAATAGAATCTTTAATACAGGTGAGATATAGGAAGTAAGTATTGATTTTATTAGGTGTAATAATATCATGAGTTATATAAGAAGATGGCCTTCTTTTAAGATTTTATATAGATATATAAAATACAAAATATACTTTGGATATGTTATCAGGAGGACCAGTCCCTGGAGAAGGACATCATGCTTAATACAGTAGAGGGTCGGCCAAAAAAAGGAAGACCCTCAATGAGACGGATTGACACAGTGGCTGCAACAATGGGCTCAAGCATAACAATGATTGTGAGGAAGTCACAGGACTGCACAGTATTTCGTTCTGTTGTACACAGGGTCAATAAGAGTTGGAACCAACTCGATGGCACCTAACAACAACAACAACATAGATACATGTAGTGATAAAATGACATAATGCCTTATATATTTACTTTAAAATACTTTGGCTTTTAAAAGCATGTGTTTTTAATTTCTTTAGCAAAATAGAGGAGACATAAATGAAGCTTGTTGTTGTTATTAGTTGCCATCAAGTTGATTCCAACTCATGGTAGTGTTGTGTATAATGGAAGCAAACATGGCCCAACGCTATGTCATCTTCACGGTCTTTGGTATGTTTCAGTCCATTGTTGCAGCTATTACGTCAGTCCGTCTCATTGATTTTTTTTTTCCTGTTTTTTGTGGCCCATACTTCATTAATATCATGTCCTTTTCTAGTGATTGGATTTTCTTGATAATATGTCCAAAGTAAGCGAGTTAAAATCTTGTTAAATTTTCTTCTAATAAATATTCTGGTTGTATTTCTTCTGAGATAATTTGTTTGTTCTTCTGGAAGTCCATGGTATATTCAACATTCTTTGCCATTGCCACAGTTCAGACACATCAATTCTTCAGTCTTCCTTTTTCAGTATCAAACTTTCACATTAACATGAGGCGATTGAAAAGACTATGGCTTGTGTCAGACTTAGTCATCAAAGTGACATCTTTGCTTTTTAAAACTTTAAAGAGAGGTCATGGAAGCGCCATAGACACATCCAAACTCCCCTAGGGACTGAGTTGCTGGGCGGAGGGCTCTGGGGACCATGGTCTCGGGGAACATCTAGCTCAATTGGCATGACACTACTTATAAAGACAATGCTCTACATTCTACCTTGGTGAGTAGTGTCTGGGGTCTTAAAAGCCTGTGAGCGGCCATCTAAGATACTCCACTGGTCTCATCCCTTCGGGAGCAGGGAGAATGAAAGAACAGGATACAAGGAAAAGATTAGTCCAAAGGACTAATTGTCCACAGCTACCAAGGCCTCCACCGGACTGAGTCCAGTACAGCTAGATGGTGCCTGGCTACCACCGCTGACTGCTCTGACCAGGATCACAACAGAGAGTTCTGGACAGAGCTGGAGAAGGATGTAGAGCATAATTCTAACTCACAAAAATAAATAAATAAATAAATAAAGACCAGATTTACTGGCCTAAAGGAGACTGGAGAAACCTCAAGAATATGGTCCCCAGATACCCTCTTAGCTCAGTGATGAAGTTACCTCCGAGGTTCACTGTTCAGCCTGGGAGTGGACAGCCCTGTAAAACCAAATGAGACTAACGAGGTACAGGAGGCCAGTGACAAGGGCCAGAAGGCAGAAGGGGACAAGGAAGCTGGTGATAGGGAACACAAGATTGAGTAAGAATATTGTTGATGTGTTGTGAGATTGTTAATCATTGTCATAGGGCAACATTTGTAGTAACTGTTAAATGAGAAACTATTTTGTTCTGTAAGCCTTCATCTTAAGTGAGAATAACAGCACAACTGGAAGAGCACAGTCAATGTCACTAAACTGTGTGTGTAGAAATTTTTGAAACGGTGTTTCTTTGGCTATGTGTATTTTCACCAAAAAAAAAAAAAAAAGGTTGAGAAGTTAGAAGGTTGATATGTTGTGGGGTTGTTAACCAATGTCATAAAACAACATGTGTGCTACTGCTTCATGAGAAACTATTTGTTCTGTAAGCCTTCACCTGAAGTACAATAAAATATAAAAAAAAAAAAAAAAACTTTAAAGAGGTCTTTGCAGCAGATTTGCCCAATGCAATATATCAGTTGATTTCTTGACTGCTGCTTTCATGGATGTTGTCTTAGTTATCCAGTGCTGCTATAACAGAAATATCACAAGTAGATGGCTTTAACAAACAGAATTCTGTTTTCTCACCGTTCAGGAGACTAGAAGTCCAAATTCAGAGTGCCAGCTCTAGGGGAGGGCTTTCTCTATCTGTCTGCTCTAAAGGAAGGTCTTTGTCTCTTGGACTTCTGCTTCTACTCCTGGGAGATTTTCATGTGGCTTGGCATCTCTCTTCCCCCATCTCTGCTTCTCTTGCTTGCTTGTTTAATCTTTTTTATATCTCAAAAGAGATTGACTCACGATACACCCTCCACTAATCCTGACTTATTAACATAACAAAGACAACCCATTCCCAAATGGCATTATAACCATAACCATAGAGGTTATGATTTACAACACATATTTTGGGGGACACAGTTCAGTCCATAACAGATGTTTATTGTTGACACAGGTAGAATGAAATAATTGACAACTTCAATTTATTCTTCATTTATCATGTTGTGAGGGATATCATGTTGTCATGAGATATCATTGTTGTTGTCAGATGGATCTTAGTCAAAAGTAGAGAATACCAGGAAGATGTTTACCTCCATTTTATTGACTACATGAAGGCATTCGACTGTGTGGATCATAACAAATTATAGATAACATTGCAAAGAATGGGAATTTCAGAATACTTAATTGTGCTCATTTGGAACCTATGCATAGCTCAAGAAGCAGTTGTTGAAACAGAATAAGGGGATGTTGCATGTTTAAAAATTGGAAAAGGCATGCAACAGGGTTGTATCCTTTCAATTTAGTTATTCAATTTGTATGGGGAACAAATAATCCAAGAGGCTGGACTATATGAAGAAGAACATCACATCAGGATTAACAGAAGCCTCATTAACAACCAGACACGATTATGACAACCTTGCTTGCCGAAAATGAAGACAACTTAAAGCACCCACTACTGAAGGTCAAATACCTTTCAGTATGGATTACACCTGAAAATGAAGAAAACAAAAATCCTCACAACTGGACCAATAAACAAATCTCAAGTTGTGAATGAAGCTAGAGTAGTAAAATCTTGGTCATTCTGAGTATAAATGACATATACGAGGATTCATTATAATAGTCTCTCTTCTTTATGTTTGAAATATTCCTAATAAATAAGCTTTTAAAAAATTGGTATATTTTTCACAAATAATGCAACAACATAAATAATGTTCCCACTCATATAAAGCATGGAAATAATGAAATTAATTAGAACAGTTCTGGCATAATGTGTTCATGCATATACTGCGCATGTCTTGTGACATTTCCAGAAGTGAATTTCGGCCTCATTCACCCGCCCTCCCACGTTGTTGTTGGTAGGTGCTGGGAAGACAGTTCCGACTTGTAGCCACACTATGTACAACAGAACTAAACACTGCCCAGTTCTGCATCATCCTCACAATCACTGATATGCTTGAGCCCATTGTTTCGGCCACTGTGTCAATCCATCTCGTCAAAGGTCTTCCTCGATTTCGCTGACTCTCTATTTGTCATGGATGGAATTGTATCCCCCAAAAAAATGTGTGCATCAACTTGACTAGGTCATGATTCCCAGTATTGTATGATTGTGTAATCTGATGTGATTTCCTTATGTGTTGTAAATTCAATCATTATGATGTAATAAAATGGATTAACGGCAGTTATACTGACGAGGTATACAAGCTTGGATAGTGTCTTAAGCCAATCTCTTTTGAGATTTAGAGAGAAGCGATCAGAGACACATGGGAACCTCATACCACCAAGAAAGCGGTACTGGGAGCAGAGCGCATCCTTTAGACCTGAGGTTCTTGTGCTGAGATGCTCCCAGACCAAGGGGAGACTGATGTATCACAAGGACCTTCCTCCAGAGCTGACAGAGAGAGAAAGCCGTCTCCTGGAAATGATGGCCTGAATTTGGACTTGTAGCCTACTCAATTGTGAGAAAATAAATTTCTCTTTGTTAAAGCCATCTACTTGTAGAATTTCTGTTATAGCAGAACTGGATGACTAAGACACTATTTTACCAAGCATGATGTCCTTCTCCAGGGACTGATCTCTCCTGATAACATGTCCAAAGTATATGAGATGTAATTTTACATAATCCTTGCTTCTAAGGAGTATTCTGGGTGTACTTCTTCCAAGACAGATTTGTTCCTTCTTTTGGAAGTCCATGGTATATTCAACATTCTTCGCCAACACCTCAATTTAAAGGTGTCAATTCTTCTTCGGTCTTCCTTATTCATCATCCAGCTTTCTCATGCATATGAGGCAATTGAAAATACCATGGTTTGGGTCCTCAAGGTGACATCTTTGCTTTTTGACACTTGAAAGAGGTCTTCTGCAGCAGATTTTCCCAATGCAATGCATCGTTTGATTTCTTGACTGCTGCATCCATGGGTTTTGATTGTGGATCCAAGTAAAATGAAATCCTTGACAACTTCAATCTTTTCTCCATTTACCATGATATTGCTTACTGATCCTGTTGTGAGGATTTTTGTTTTCTTTATATTGAGGTGTAATCCATACTGAGGGCTGTGGTCATTGATCTTCATCAGTAAGTGCTTCAAGTCCTCTTCACTTTCAGCAAACAAGGTTGCTGCATAACATAGGTTGTTAATGAGTCTTCCTCCAGTCCTGATGCCCTTTCTTCTTCATATACTCCAACATCTCAAATTATTTGCTCAGCATAAAGTCTGAAGTAGTGTGGCGAAAGAATACAACCTTGACACACATCTTTCCTGACTTTAAACCAAGCAGTATCCCCTTGTTCTGTTTGAACGACTGCCTCTTGATCTATGTACAGGTTCATCATGAGCACAATTAAGTCTTCTGGAATTCCCATTTTTCACAATATTATCCATAATTTGTTATGATTCACACAGTCAGATGCCTTTGCCTAGTCAATAAAATGCAGGTAAACATCTTTCTGGTATTCTCTGCTTTCAACCAGGATCTATCTGACATCAGTTATGATATCCTTGGTTCCACATCCTCTTCTGAATCCAGCTTGAATATCTGGCAGTTCCCTGTCAATATACTGCTGCAAGAGCTTTTGAATGATCTTCAGCAAAATTTTACTTGCGTGTGATATTAATAACACTGTTTGATAATTTCCACATTCGGCTGGATCACCTTTCTTGGGAATAGGCATAACTGTATAATAATTGTATAATAAAGGTATAAGCCATGGTCAAGAAGTCATGGATTGTTTGGTAGCCCCCCAGTAATTAGAAAATAAACAATTGAAACTGTGCATTTGTTTCTATTAATTTAAGTTGGCAATTACAGCACGTTAGCTCAACAATTCAATGTGGAAATTTTATCAGATTGTCTTAAGTGAAACTATTAGGTTATGTTAGATCTGCTTATTTCATAGTTTAATTATGTCTTGTTAGTGTCAATTGAAGTCAGCAATATGTAAAAAAAAAAAAAAAAAAACTAACGGTATAGAGCACTGACGGGGCGCGGGGAGAGGCTTTGCGAGGTTGGCAAGAAATGTATAATGTGTGTGTTTAGGGGGAAAATACAGTAATTGAATATAGGCATGGGAGAATCATGTACAAATTTAGCAAAAAGAACACAAGAGAGACAGACAACAAAGACAGAGAGTGTGGAAGGAAGGAATGAAGGAACAAAGGAAGGCAGAAATGTAAAAAAGGAAGGTGATTCTGATGCAGGGAATCCTTAGACACCGTACTTGAGAAACACTAGCCTAGATAATATTCTTCTTACTTACACTTATTAAATTCTTTTAGCTTAATTTGTACTAATTGATTTGTCAGTGGTGTAATGGAAAGAGAGCAACTTGTAGACTCAAGAGACTTCAGCAGCTCAAATTTAAGCCCAATCACTTGCCAGCTTTAGAGGTTGGTCAAGGTACTTCATCTTTACTCCTAAAATAAAGGTAGCAATACATAACATGCCATATCACTGTGAGGATTAAATTCAATAATTACAGAAAGTTCAGAACTATAAATAAACAAAATGAATTAGGAAACCAAACACTGCTGTAGCATTGTTTAATTCGCTAATAACATGTGTATAAGTGAATCTGAATTTATCACTCCACAAAGGTCAGGTGTGAGAAATGTCCCATTACTTCATTCATTCTAAATTGGGAAAATCTACCTGAACCCCATCTTCTTATGTTATAGGAACTGAAAATACTAATAATGTTGGGAGGAACCACCCCTTCTTAAGGTCAAAAAAAAAATTGGAAGAGTCTAATGCAACCCAACACATTCCAGAAAGAGTTCTCTGATCTTAAGCCTGTGCTGGTCACTACTGATATGCATAATGAACACTCCCATATACGCCTTAATGCAGGTGGCACCACTAGCTACAGGTGGAGCTTGGGCAAGGAGACTGTGTCCCTGCACAGCCTCCTTAGGTGAATACCAGTCACATTTGCTACTGAGGTTGAGCTTCTGCCTCAGGGAGTTTAGGAAAAGAAAATAGCAGTCCTCATTATTAATGGAACGTCTTGGCTAAAACTTCCAAAGTTTCTCTTCTCTCCAAGTTTGCTCACTTCTGCCTCTCCCAATATTTTGACCCCACTCTCCTCTTACCCAATACTGCTGAGAGCCTCTGTGCTTTTGAAAATCAAGCAAAGGTGTCTTCTAGGCATCTGACAAATTTTACTGAAACTCTGAAAGACCGACACTATTAGCAGAACCCTCAGAAAGAAAACATAAAGGCCCAACTTCATCCCTGGGATGGAGAAGGAAAAAATACCCATAGCAGCAAGCAGGAAGCCCAAATCAATACCTTGATGCACATAATTTAAATAAATAACACAGCAATAAATGCATTCTGAGGAGGCAGCACTGTATAAGTGGCAAGAACACTGGGTAGGCTATTACCATACACAGGTTGTAATCCCAGCCCTGCCCTATGCTAGTACTGAGGCCTTAGACAAATCACTCATTCTTTCCTAGCCTTGGGTTTTTGAATTATAAAGTGAGAATAAAGATACTTGTTTTGACCAAATCATGGAGTTGTTGTAAGGATCCAGTCAGGGTGAGTATGTGAAGATAGTTTATAAATTGGGAAGTTTTTAAACAGATGTCAGTGTTTTGACATTATAGAAATAAAATGAAGTAAAATATAAGTATGTGGTAGATACGTCAAAAAAACTTCATGAAGGAAATGGGAATTGAGTTGGGTGTTTTAGGACTGGTATAGTTTAAACAGAAATAAAACAGAATATGTTGTGAAGAAACACAAAGCAAGAGTGAACAAATAACCACAAAAGGTCAGGCCTGTCTCTAACCTATAAACAAAAAACCAAACCCAGTGCCATCAAGTCGATTCCAACTGATAGCGACCATATAGGACAGAGGAGAACTGCCCACAGCGTTTCCAAGGCTGTAAATCTTTATGGAAGCAGACTGCCACATCTTTCTCTCACAGAGAGGCTGGTGGGTTTGAACTGCTGACCTTCCGATTAGTAGCCGAGTGATTTAACCACTGTGTCACCAGGGCTCCCACTAACCTATAAAGAAAACCAAAATACCAAACCCGTTGTCATCGAGTTGATTCCGACACATAGTAAACCTATAAAGGGCAGTAATTAATGTAATAAATGGAAATACATGCCAGTTAACTCAGATGACCACATGTATTTCCTACTACCTGGAAAAATATTAACTGATTCCACTCTTATTTCTGAAAGTAATAATCTTTTTTTTTTTAATTGGAACATTGGACAATTTTTTTTGGTATACAAAAATAAACCATTCCCTTCTATTAAGGATAACTCCTGTGACATCTTTAGTTTGCTAAGCCAAAAAGAAATTTTAACTTCAGTAAAATGGCCAGTGACATTATGCAACTTAAGGGATAGAAAGTAGACAAGAATTAAATTATAGCACTTGAGAAAGGAAGAGAGATTGAAAAGGGAAAGGAGAAGAAGGAGAAAGAGAAGCAAAAACCAAGAGAGTCAAGTCCTGCAGATAGAAGACAAAGAAGGACATTGAAGAGATGGAGGGGCCAAGAGGTACTTGGGAAGAGATAGCTGTGAAATGGACATTTAAAAAAAAATCTATGTACTGTATGATATAAACATGCTCTTCTGTTCCTTTTATAAAAGCTTCCATCAGTTCTACAATGTTCATTAATGATTTTGTGTAAACAGAGTTTTGCTTCAAAGATGATCAAATATAAAGTGAGAAAACAACCAATATATAGCTCACAATTTTTTAAAAGTAAGAGAAAATCATAAATAATTTATTTTAAAAATTTTAAGGGGAATATGTTCATATGTTACCAATGTAACTAAAAACTAATTTAAAAAAAAATTCTCCCTACTTACAGATGATGTTTCCTTCTGCATAAATTAGTAGACCTTCTGTCATTTAATCTAATAATTTATGCAGAAGAAATAAATTTAGACTTTAGTCTACGAATTTACACAGAAGAAAGCATCATCCATAAATCTCACAGATTTCAGGAAATGTTTCGGGTATACTTAAGTGGGGAGGTCAGAAATTGAAAGACGGTAGTGGTCAAGTTAAAGTGTGTGGGTATGAGGGTGGAGTTTGAGGGAGGCTTCATACAATGGAACTGTTCTTCGGGCTGTCATAGAATGTTAGAGCTAGAAAAATCTTTAGAGGATTTAACCCAATCTCCTTGTTTTACAAAAAAGAAAATTAAACTCCAGAGAGAACAAAAGGCTTGTTCAAGGTCCCTAACATAGGTTGGAATTCCTAGGAAACAGACTCTGAAATGAACATTTGAATATAGGAGGTTTCCTGGTATGTGACGTCTGGAAAACACCTATGATGAGTAAGGAAAACAGGACTGGGCACAGGGAGGCATGAACTGGGATGCAGTTGCAAGAGGGGCCTCAACAAATCCTATGGGCACTTTGGAGCTGGATGGCCCTTCTAAAATGACTTGAATTGAGGCAAGCAGAGACCAGGCCTTTCTATTCTCCTTCACTGACCAGTCGTAGGATGCAGGGCTTTCTCTGTGGAGGGATGATAACTAGGCCAAGAAAGCATCATTTGGCCTAGACAAGACAATTATTGCAAAGGGACACAGCTCTGAGCCACCAGCCACCAGAAAATGTGGCATCTGAGCAGCTCACTACATTATCCACCTCAGGCACACTTCCAGTTAGAAGTATAATCGGGCCTATTGTTGTTGTTATTAGCTGCCACTGAGTGGGTCTCCAACTCATGGTGACCCTATGCACACGGGAACAAAACACTGCCTAGTCCTGCACCATCCCTATGTTTGGTTATAAATAAGACCCTTGTGAGCCACAGGGTTTTCACTGGCTTGTTTTCAGAATTAGATCAACAGTCCTTTATTCCTAGTCTGTCTCAGTCTGGAAGCTCTGCTGAAACCTGTTCAGCAACGTAACAACATGCAAACCTCCTCTGACAGATGGGTGGTGGCTGCACGTGAAGTGCATTGGCAGGGCATCAAACCTGGGTCTCCCACATGGGAGGCAAGAATTCTACCACTGAACCACCACTGCATCTCTGTCACTGGGCCTAGAACCCTGGTATCCTGAATACTAGCCTAATACTCTCTTGTTAGTTGTGTATACCCGTTGCCATGGAGTTGATCCTGACTCATAGCAACCCCATAGGACAGAGTAGAACTGCCCCCAATGGTTTCCAAGGAGTGGCTGGTAGATTTGAACTGCCAATGTTTGGTTAGCAGCCAATCTCTTAACCACTATTCCCAAGAATGTTTTTTTTTTTTTTTCTAAAAAAAAAACTTAAAAGTTCCATATTACCAAAACAATACATAAGCACCCGTTTAATTCCTGTTACCAGGATCTTCTTTATCAATAATAAAAAAAAGAAGAAGAAAAAAAATTTTTGTTGACAATACCAGGATAAGAGTAAGTGAAAAGGGGAAACTTATGATTTCTTTCCTTCCCTCCAGAATTTCATAAATCCAGAGAAGCAGCAGTTGATGTCAGCTAGTTTGATTGCCGTAGGAAAGTAAGAGGCATTAAAAATTTTTGTTATTGCTTTTACAGCCTGTTCTGACTTACTGTTTATTTGTTTTACATGAAAACATCCACAGTTTATACATTGGGTTATGACTACTGTTTGCTCAATTTTAATAAAAATAAATGTCATCCAGAAGTCTGACTGTCTTCGCCAGGATAGATAAAGCCCAGAAATCTGCTTTCATCAGGAAAATACTACACAAATCTTCACAGTGGCTCATTTGTTAGGTGTCTGTCTTGCTGTGTTCCCTCACATGATCACTGTCATATAAGCCTAAAGAAATGACTACTGGACATACAAGCAGTGGGGGAGGATAGAAATATCACAGGGTAAAGTCATCATTAAAATTTCAGAGAAGAAACTATTGTCAAAATTACTGTTTGAACATTTGTGGAATATTTGTAGTTAACAAAACATGAACAACAGATTTGTTTGGTTTTGTTTTAAGACTTACCTGTACTTATTCTCTGTGATGCTGCCCTTATTTGAAACACCTAAATAAGTGAAAAAGAGCCCTGGTGGTACAACAATGAAGCATTTGGCTTCTAACCAAAGAGTTGGCTGTTCAAACCCACACAGTGGCTCCGTGGGAGAGAGGCCTGGTGATCTGTTCTTGTAAAGATCACAGCCTAGAAAACCTATGGGGCAGTTCTCCACTGTCACATGGGATCGCTATGAGTCAAAATTGACTTGGTGGCATCCAACAACAGGTAAGTGAAAACATAAACCAACTGTGTAAGTTACTAGAGAAAGCTGTGAATTTGGGGGTGATAGCATTTGAATATAGCAGCCTCATTGGTTAACTAAGATGTCCCATAGACATTTATTTATCTTTTTTTCTATTATATAAAATGTATGTGGTCTTATTTTAGTCTCTGATATACAACAAAATTACTACACATTAAATTTGGCACTATTGTATAATATGAGCCTTTATTCATGTATGTTCCCACTCAGGCTACATATTAAAAAAAAAAAAAGAAAAATTGCCATTGAGTCAATTCCAGCTTATGGTGAGCCCACATGTTGCAAAGTGGAAATGCACTCCATAGTATTTTCATGGCTGTGACCTTTCAGAAGCAGATCACTAGGACTTTCTTCCAAAGAGGCTCTGGATGAGTTTGAACAGCCAATCTTTCAGTTGGAAGCCGAGCATGTAACCGTTTGTGTACCCCAGTACTCCTGGGCTACGTATTAGTCCTTTCTAAATATGCCCTTACCTGCTTCTGGAGAATAAAAAAATTGACATTTTTAAAGGCACTTTTCATTCTGAAGATATTTTTACCTTAGCAATTGGACAGCCCACGCTTATACACATGTTCACTTGATATTCGTAGATGATTCCTTTGGATTAATAACCAAAAAACCAAACCTAACCCATTGCCATGGAGTCAACTCTGACTCTTAGCAACAAATTAAGAAGAGCAGGCATCAATAAATCATTTGGGGACAAGGTTAGCGCTTAAAATCAAAAAGCAGGACTAGGAAGTTTATTATACATTATTGAGTCTTTTAGAGATTACCATTTTAAAGATAAGAAAACTGAGACCAAATAAACTTAAGTGATCTGTCTTTGGTCATTTGCCTAGTTAATTGCTAAGAAGTCATAACAAGAATCTAGTTTTTCTGACTCCCCTATCACACTAAAACTACCGACCCATGGATCAGACGAGTAGTGGCTATAACCCTCTGCTAGTATCCCTGGTGCCATTCCCAGATAGAAGCCATCTATACTTCCAGCTCCTCCTAGTGATAAACACTCAACTCACTGAGTCCCCAACCTTGAGTAGACCAAGTATTCAGATGATTATAGAGCTCTAGTTCTAGAAAATGACATACTTTACCTGGCACATGGCAAATAGCATAATTGTAAATAATAAGATGCTTCCTCTCCCAATAATGATAATGTTGCCATAATATGTATCTCCATATGTTTAGACATTTTAAGGTATTTTAAGATTACTTAATTACAAGAGACCAATAATAAAATATAGTCACTACATACACTTAGCAATTTATAAGATATTTCATATACATTATTTTAAATAAACCTCCCAACGTGAAACTTAACTCCTATTCATCCTTATTATTTTAGAAGCCACTTTGTCTGGAGGGGGGCCTGGTGGTACAGTGGTTAAGTGTTTGGCTGCTAACCAGAAGATGGACAGTTCAAATCCACCAGCTGCTTTTCGGGAGAAAGATGTGGCAGTCTGCTTCCGTAAAGATTACAGCCATGGAAACTCTATGGGGAAGTTCTGCTCTGTCCTACAGGGCACTATGAGTCATAAACAACTTGATGGCGATGAGTTTGGTTCTGGAAGCCCTCCCTGATCTGTATAGGCAGAGGTAGCTACCCCTGAAATTGGCTTCCCAGCACTTAGCTCCCTTGTCTAATTCTCTCATCTCCATCTGAGCTCTGTGAGAACAGAGACTATTTCTATCTCACTCACTGTTGTATACCCAAAACCTAGTACAGTGCCTGGCACACATTAAATACTAAACAATATTTGTTTAGTAAAAGAATAAGCGAACAAATATACAAAAGAAATATTCAGACAATTTGGGAATGAAGGATATTAGAAGTTTAGAAGATCAAGAGATTGCTATAGAAAACAGCTAATACAGAGAATCAGGTCCTCCATCCAATTATTTTTTCTTTTTTCTTCGATTTCTGCACCTCCAAAATTTCTAAACCTTCCAAGCATTATCATAATGACTTCTGTGGCTGCAACTATAAAAGCAAGGCAAGATGAGAACAGGGCAGGAATGTTGAAATCTCTTTTTTTTTTTTTTTTTTTTACATCTAGTCCATTGGTAACATGCTTGTAAACCAGAAACTGCCTGAAAGCTTCCTTTTTTGCTAATGGCCCTGTTGCAATTCAATAGGAACACAGTTTACTCTGGGTATCTTTTGTACCATAGCAGTATACATTACCTCTTCTTATCAAAAGTACAGAATACACTAGAAGAAAGATGGTAGAGATTATCTCCTTCCTATGCCTTTGTAAACCTCACACAAGGGCTTGAAGTTCTGGGAACTGACAGATAGGTGATTTTATCTTTCACAAAATAATCATAAATGTAGTTAAACCAACTACACTCTAGAGGCCCATACTGATTTGTAAAGGCAAGTAAAATTCACATGGCCCTGGTCAGAATGTTGCTTTTTCAATCCCAGGATAGCTGATCAATAAAATAATTTTGGCATCGCTTAGGCTAGAATGAAATGGCTAATAGAAATGTGGACTATTACTAGCATTGAAATTTCTATATCAAATAAATGATACTATTTTCCCCCATTTCCTTCCCTACTTCACTCCATCCCCTCCCTGCTAGGAATCGTTTGTCATCACAGCAAACCCAAATGGCTGACTTTAAAAATATATGTTTATAAAATACTCATACTAGGCTCTGCCTCTTAGACTCCCTTGAAATAAGCAGCCATAATCTCCGTGACAGTTGCCACCATTAATGCCGATCATAAAAGCTGGTAAAGACACAGAGATGCTGATTTACCATGCATCGCTATGCTCATGTATCTTCTTTCTAATAAAAATCTGGAAAATTATTTCTTTCTGAAAGCATAGTGCTTCAGCATTTGCATTTCGAACCTCCTCTGCTTTAAGATTGCAGTGTTCTTCATGCTATTTTTTTCTTCCCAAGGACCTGTCAAAGTAAATGTGCCATACTTGAGCTCCATGGCACAGTGAGCTGACAGTGCATATGTCCTACAACTATCCTGGAAAATTTGGTGTTTGGGGAGCAATAAAGCGAGCTACAGCTCAGATATAAATGCTGTTTGAGACTCCAGTTCCATTTATGGATATAACATAATTTGAAAACCTTAGATGTTTTCCCCATAAGAATTTATTTACTCCCAAGATTTAGGTTAAAATAGTGGTACTTCAATGTTTGATATGAATAACACCTTATTCTTATGTTCTCCTTTATTTAAATTTTATCTAACACTTTAAATGAAGTCAAACAGCATTCAAAGTATACAGCAGTAAGGTGTACCACATGCTAAAATCATTGGCACATACATCTGGATACTCTTATCCAGGGTCCCAGAAATGTACGGTATTCATTTGATTTAGCCTGATGTTTTACGTGGTACTTTCATTTGAGCAGCGTTGTCACTAGAGGGTGTAGATTGCACCCGGTGACCCTGTCAGAGGGGGTGACACCAAATGACTACCCATCAAATTTTTGTGCAGTGTTTCAGCAGACATTTATTATTTTTTATAAAAATATCTCTTTACTTAGTTATAACAACAAAAACATTTTTTGTAAGTCCAGCTTAAATGTATCAATATACCCTCAAGGCTAAAACTCTATGCTAATTTACCTTTTGAACCTTCTAATGCACTCCAATCAGAGCTGCATTATTAGTTAATTGCAATGACACTATGAATCACGTGGTTTCATCGGCACCCGCTACAAGTACTAAGGATTCTGTATGGTGTGGTATGGGAGGAGGTCCATAGGGGGTGGTGACACCATGAGTTACTGCACTGGGTGACACCAACCCTAGTGACTCCACTGCATTTAAGTCAATATCATATGCTAGTAATAGTAAGTTAAGGTGGTGCCCTCAGTTGTTAACTGAAAGATTGGCATCTCAACCCACCCAGCAGCTCTGAGGAAGAAAGTCTTGGTGATCTGCTCCCTTAAAGATTACAGCCTAGAAAACCCTATGGGGCAGTTCTACTCTGTCGCATTGGGTTACCATAAGTTGAAATCAACTAGACGGCATCCAACAACAGCAACACTAAGTTATAAAATGAGCTTATAACCTAGCCTGATTATCAACTGTAAAATTGTATCGACTCCAGAAAACCAAGGTTTATTGAGTGGAAAATCATGATCAAAAAGATCATGATCTCTCTCTCTCACACACACGCACACACACACACACACATACTGAATTATGTATATACACATCTGCCTTAAAGAAACCAAAACAAACAGAGGTTCAAACTGGGGGAATTGGTTCATATTAATTCAACACAATCATATCCCCTGAAGAAAAAAAAAAAGCAGTCATGAAATAAATTCCACAGTTTGTTTATTTTATTTATTCTTTCCTTCAACAAATGTTTAATGGGTACTTACGAGGTAGAAGTCACTTTGCTAAATGTTAGAGATGCAATGGAGTAAAACAACAGACACCATCCATTCTCTTATGGAAAGTGAAGTAAGAGATAAACTAAAAATCAAAGTTATCAGAGATTGCCTTAAGTATTATAAAGGAAATGTATAATATTTGATAGAGCACACTGTCATATTCAGTGGTACACAGTCTCACGTTATACAAAGATTGTGTGTGCTCTTTGTGTTCCCAGTAAGTTAACCATCACTGCCCTTTCCTATTGATCAAAACAGTGAGGGTTAAGCTATCCTAGTAAAGCTGTATATTCAATACTGTCTGAAATACTCTGGGAAAGAAGCTAGAAAGAGGAATTGAAGAGTGATAGAAGTAGACTCAGACAAGACAAATTCATGAGCTCTTTGGGCGAATGAGAGTGAGTCAGGCACATAGCAGACATTTCAAGATGGATGGATGGATGGACAGTTGATGAATGGATGGATGGATGGATGGATGATGGATGAATGGATGGATAAGAACCTCAAGAAAGTAAAAAACAGTCCTTAATTTCAACACAATTCAACAAATGTGTACTATCTACTGTGATCCAGGTACAGATTTAAAGCTCAAAGACACAAAATAATATTGATAATAGTTAACATTTATCCAGCTTATAAGTGCCAGGCATTGTGCTAAGCACATTTACACAGATTACCTCATTTAATGTTCACACCAATTTAATGTGGTAGTTATTATTTGTATCCTCATTTTGCAGAAGAAAAATTAGAAAAGATTAGAAAAATTAACTTTCCCAAGGCCACACAGCTAACAAGCAGAGATTCTAGGATTAAAATCCCGACATTCTGATTCCGTTTTCCTACAGTCCTATTTTGATAGATTGTCCTTAGGAAGCTTACAATTATTTGTGGGGAAGGGTTCTATATAAATAGAAATTAGTAACTGTAAGGTAAACACTATGAGACACTATAAATAAAGTTATATGTTGCTTCAAAGAAGTAAATATCACAGCCAGTTGATGCTGTAAAAATCTGTAGCCAAAGATTCAGTGACCATACTTGGCAAAACATTGCAGATCTTACAAAGTATTTTCTTTGAAGCAACTTACTCTGCTAATTTCTATCACTATTTCAACTGAATACAAAATTTCTTCTTCATTTAAAACTGGTAGTTAATCTGTCCCTTCTCTGTTTCTGGAGTACTTGTTACATACTTGTATTGTTATTTATTTATATATCTGCACCTCCCCTCCCCCTGGTAAACTAAGCTTCCTGCAAGCAGGGACTATCTGTGTACGTTCTCCCTAGCCCCACTCCCTAGAACGGATTTATAGCAAATATCCAATAATAACTCAACATAAAGAAAACAAAAATCCTCACATCTGGACTAATAAGCAACATCATGATAAACGGAGAAAAGATTGAAGTTGTCAAGGATTTCATTCTACTTGGATCCGTAATCAACACCCATGGAAGCAGCAGTCAAGAAATCAAACGATGCATTGCCTTGGGCAAATCTGCTGCAAAAGACCTCTTTCAAGTTTAAAAAGCAAAGATGTCACCTTGTAGACTAAGGTGCGCCTGAGCCAATCAGTGGTGTCTTCAGTCACCTCTTATGTATGCAAAAGCTGGACAATAAATAAGAAAGACTGAAGAAGAATTGATATGTTTGAATTATGGTGTTAACCAAGAATATTGCATATACCGTAGACTGCCAAAAGAACAAACAAATCTGTCTTGGAAGAAGTACAGCCAGGATGCTCCTTGGAAGCAAGGACAGTGAGACTTCGTCTCACATACTTTGGACATGTTATCAGGAGGGATCAGTCACTGGAGAAGGACATCATGCTTGGTAAAGCAGAGAGGGTTAGCAAAAAAGAGCAAGACCATCAACGAGATAAACTGACACAGTGGCTGCAACAATGGGTCAAGCATAACAACAGTTGTGAGAACGGCACAGGACCAGGCAGTGTTTCATTCTGCTGTACATAGGGTTGCTATGAGTCAGAACTGACTCAAGGGCACCTGACAACAACAGCATCCAATAAAAGTTCATTCAATAAACTGTGAAGCACATTAGTAGCCACATACATGTGATGCAATAGAATGCCTTCAATTTAAATGCAATAATTTTAACTCAGCTCTAGATTAAATGACTTCCTAATGCACAAAGATATTTGAGATGATGGACATTCAGGCATTATTTTACTACAGTTGCAGACATACTATTACTGTCTATAATGAATAAAGAGGAATGCTAGGGCAGTTAAAACCACTAACACTTTCTCAATTATTATGTGTCTATCTGCAATGAGCCAGACCGAAAATGTGAAATACGTGCCACATGTGCTGCTACTCTCCTTTCCTACCCTGCAAGAGACTCTGCTAATCAATCATGACATTTGTTTCTTCTGAGCTTGGACTCATCCTTGGTATCCTTTGCAGCATGACATTCTTGCAGCCACTGCCAACTGATTGGAGCTTCAATGTCAGTTAACACCCACTTTTCATACTTGCCCTGGACCAAGTCACATAATTTTTCCTACTAATAACATGTTACCATGTATTACATTTTCTTCCACTGTAGAAAGAAATCATATGGGTGTTTCAGGGAAATCTTACATAAACACGTTTCCAGATTTTATTTGTGCCAACTGGTTCCTAACAGCCCGTCTATAGACCAGTGCTGATCTGCAATCGATTTTTTCTCCACTCCATGGGGGAGAAAAAAATAGAAAGGTAAGGAAAAAATAGTCCAGATCTGACTGACTACATTAGAATCACCTAGGGAGCTTTTTAAGTATAGAGAGCCCTAGGCTTGAATCAGCCTCTCTAGGGATTAGGTCTAGAAATTATGTGAATATATGTATTATGATGTGCAGTCAGGTTTAGGTGCTGCTAAATACATGTGTGTGTAGATTTAATATTTCCCATTGTATGTTTTTGGAAAAGAATATTACTGCATCTAAAATATGTTGTTCTTATCACTCTTAATTTTTAATTTTAAAATATCTTTCATTTATGAAATAATGTTGTTTGTTGCCATGGCGACCTTATGTATCACAGAACAAAACATTGCCTGGTCCTGTGCCATCTTCAGAATCACTGGTATGTTTCAGTCCATTGTTGCAGCTGTTTATGAAATAATAGAAATAGTAAATAGGAGTCTCGTGAGTATTTTTGGTTAGTTTTTATAATGCCATACTTGGCAAAATAAAGACTTGGAAACTCTATATAAGGCTCCTTTTTCTGAAATTTTGCTGGTCTTTTAAATCCAAGACTGTGAAGACCATGGGCCTAGTGGTACCCACCTCTCAGATAGAGACAACTCCGGGCACTTAGGATAAAATGGCGGGGGGGATAAGCCTGCCAGAAATCTATTTTCATAAGAAACCTAAGAACCCCTTGGAATATAACTGCCCAAGAGGAAAAAATGTCAGGAAGATAAACCTGGCAAAGCAGCAAATCCTCCTTCCAAGAAGCAGTAGGCTATGGTTCTAATGTTCCTCACATGCCTAGCCCTGGCCCTGGCCCACGTATGGTCTTTAAGTCTGGGTGCCAGGCAGTGGGGTTATGAGAGGAAGGAGACGAGAAAGGGGCACATTATAAATTAAGAAATAAGAAGAGCCACACCCTTTCACTAAAATTTCTGTGAGATACTGAAGTTTGGAAATACCCTTAGCAGTATGGTACATAAAGGGAGCAGAGCCATTTTCCCCACATGCCACCAGGTAGCTTTGGAACCTCAAGGTCTTCAGGATACCTGTAGCAGTGGAAGCCCAGTGGAAGACAAAGAAGAAGCTGCCAAGAACGCTGCTTGGCCAAATAGGACAGCAGTGCCCAGAGGGAGGATTCAGCAATGTCTGAAAGACAGCAGTCCAGGGAACCACAACAGTGCTCAGCAGCAGCAATGACCCCACCAGGCACAGTGGAGACCAGTAGCCGCGCCCAGTGTGGAATGGTGTTGTGCAACATTGAACAAAGTTCTCTGTAAGCAATGATGAGAGACTTCTCATAAATATTTAGGATAAAGAGAGAGTTCTTTGTGAAGGCTCAGGACCGGCATTATCAGGCTGTGACAAGAACCTGAGAAATTTTGATATATACTAGGATTGTTAGCACATTTCAAATCCCAGTGTAGCCTGGGGTGCTGCAGGATACACAGGCTGGCAGCCTGTATGAAATGAGAATGTAAGGCACACTAGTAAGTTCTACAGGACCACCGCCTCACAATCCTTCAGGTTCTGAATTTCCCTTTTTGTCACGTACACACGGGGTCAAACTAGCACAGGGAAAGGAGAAGTGAACCTAGTAGAGAAAACATCAAAGCCAATTCAGGTCATGACCTGAATAGCCCCAGGGGAAATATTTTCTCAGCTATTAAATTTTTATGCTAGAAATAAATAGGGATAGGTCCCTGCCCCCACAGTAATTTCCCATGAAACGCATGTGTAAGACCCCAATTAACTGCACTCCCGTAGTCAAAGCAGTGAGTTGATCCATCCTCCTCCCCTGGCTACAGCAATTCATCCAAGGGCTTGGCATTGACCCCAATTGGATCAAATAGCATTCTTTACTAGCTTCTTTTAAACAGGAGTTTGGAAAGAATGGAGCCCTGGTGGTGCAGTGGTTTAAAAACTTGTCTGTTAAGCAAAAGGTGGGCAGTTTGAATCCAACAGTTGCTCCTTGGAAACTCTATGGGGCAGTTCTACCCTGTCCTATAGGGTCACTATGAGTCAGATTGACTCGATGACAATGGGTTTGGTTCTTGGTGTTTTTGGAAAGAATACTCTGGGGTTTTTTGGGGGGTTTGTTTTGTTTTATTTTTTCAAAATTGTGTACCCATATCACCTGGAGAAAGTTCATCTGCAGTAGAAACAAAGCTGGGGAGAGATGAGGAGGCAAAGTGTGCAAATGGTGTTCAAGGCCCTAATCTCTGAGGTCCTCATAGCCATCATGTTCCTATAGCAATTCCTTTGATTGTGTGAGGTACTATCAGCACCTGGATAAACACCCTAGTTTGAGCTAGGATTCCATCACTGGTAACGAAAAGACTCCTTGGCAGAAATGTCAATTAAAATGTTTTCAGCTGCAAGTAAGAGAAAAATCTACTAATAGTAGCTTGAACTTTACGGATATTTAGTGTTAACAAGTCTAGAGGTGGTCCCATAAAAGACCAAGTGTCTTTCTCTCCTTCTATGCTGTCACTCTCAGAGTATTGGATTTTTGCTTCAGGCTTATAGCCTCCTTGTCACAAGATGACAGCCATAGTGCCATGCATCATATCCTCAGACCACAGCAGCCATGGCAGGAAAAGAGAGAAGGGGACAAACCAACTTTGTCACTTATCAAGAAGGAAAATATTTTCCTGAAGTCCCGCTGATCGATTGTTTAGATTTGAACTCAGAAAGTTTGAACCTGGAGAGGGAGCTCTGCTCTACTTTATTACACCAAAACATTCTCTCTCCAAAATCACATGAGATAACACTAGTAAAAAGATTGGAAGTTTTGTGCACAGGGAAAGAATTGTTGTTAAAGGATTATTTCTCTCCAGGCTGACCTTGAAATTTCGAATGCCATATTTCTAAAAAGAATATATTAATTCCAGAACCTAGATCATTCCCACTAACCTCCTCTCTGTTCGTTTTTATGCACACGAGTGACAAGGTATAGCATTAGAAAATCCTTTGTACAGCACAATTCAATTAATAATTTCAATTTCATTTGGCATTAAAGGTGTTTTACAAATGGATGTCTTTATCTCAATGAAAGCAAGACCATTAAATGAAAAGAAGTCCCTCTAAAGACTGAGAACTCAATGTCACTGAATTAGTGAATGGATTTAAAATTACAAAGACTTAAAGCCCAGGGAAGATTTTAGAGGGTCTTTTATCCAGTGACTTTGGATACTATGCCTTGAGAGAAAGACAAAATTCATTGTAAAGAAGTATAAGAAGCTAAAACTTTAAAAAAAAAAAAAAAAAAGTACTCTTCCAACTGTAAAAAGACAGATGACATTGAACAGTCCAATATCATTTTCCAAGCAGAGTGCATTAAAAGCAGAGAGGAACAAAGTAAATTTAGATTAAGCCAATCTAAAAGTTAAGTAAACAGAATTTATTAGAATTTAGGAAATCTAAATTTCGGTCCTTACTCTTAGTGATCTGAACTGTTAGTCATATGGGCAAACTTTTTTAAAATAAGTATCATTAAGTCTCAACAGTTTTCCTTTAATTAACTCTCTGGCCTAATGTCAGCTAATTGTTTTCAAATGGTGATTAACTTCTGCTCCACTGTGCGAACAGTAGCCAAGCTGTGTCCCTACAGCAGCTGCCATTTCATACCTGAAAAGGCAAAGGAGATAACTGTCTACTGGATTGGTATAATAGCTGGGGAAGCATAAAAATGAAAATGCCCTTGAAATCTTCTATGGACAATGTTAATAATTTCTATTAGCCACATAGATGACTTTTTTCCCTTTGTCTCTAGTAATAAAGGATAAGAGAGCAGGATTATCAATGTAATCCTGTACATTAAATAAAATAAATTGCAAGCCCAATGTTAAACACCCAAGATTACTCAAGTGACTCTTACTATATACAACAAATAATTCAGTTCAGTTTAGTTATTAGAGCATGGAGTGGAGAAAGTGTCCCTGAGTGGTGCAAACAGTTAAGTACTCAACCACTAGCCAAAAGGTTGGTGGTTCGAACCCACCCAGAGGCACCTCAGAAGACAGGCCTGGCAATCTGTTTCCAAAAGGTCACAGCCTTGAAATTCCTATGGAGCACAGTTCTACTCTGACACACATAATGTCACCATGAATCAGAGTTGACTCGATGGCAATTCACAACAAAAGCAACATAGAAGTCTTAATTAACCTAGGCACAGAGAAGTTTCGAGTTCTCAGTATAACAGAGAGTGGAGTGGAGAAAAAGAATTTTGCTTAAAGTATCGATTTATTCATTCATATTAAGCACTTTCATTTGTCTAACCACTGGACTAGCCATCAGGGATACATCTGGACCTTGTTATCAAAGTAGCTATAGAATCCACAAAAAATTAGGAGAGCAGAAATCTGTCTATACCCCAAGATTGTTACAAAAATTTTCCCTTAACTCAAGCATCTGTGCAATCCATTGACCATGCATATGAGCCTTTCTACCTCAGTTCTTCTTGGGTATAAAAGGTGATATTGTCATGTGCCCATAACATTTCAAGGAATTTAAAAATCATTGACATTATCTCCCCAAAATATTCAATAGAAAACCTCAGAACAAGATATATTTACTAATTCTTCTGTCTAATACATTGGTAAAATACATTGAAATAGTTAAATTAGTCCACTAATCATCTGGATGTCAATGTATTTGAATAACTGATTAACTCTAAACTAAAACAAAATTTTAGTTTAAAGTAGAAACTAAGTGTCAAGTAATTCTTTTAACTCAAATCTCTCGTATATAACTTGATCCTCTTCTTATTTTGTTGCAAAACAAAGAAAATAACACTTAAAATTCATGTCTTCAGAGAAAACAACAGTTCTATTGATTAACAATGATAGCATTTTGAAATTTATGATAGATGGCAACTCTACCAACATATCACGATCAATTAATGAATTTGTTTATTCACCAATTATCGTTAGGGTTGGAGGAAGACTCATTAACAACTTGCAAATATGCAGATGACATAACCTTGCCTGGTGAAAGCAAAGAAGACTTGCAGCATTTATTGATGAAGAAGAAAGTCTTCAGTATGACTTACACCTCAACATAAAGAAAACAAACATCCTCACAACTGGACCAATAAGCAACATCATAAATGGAGAAAAGATTGAAGTTGTCAAGGATTTCATTTTACCTGGATCCACAATCAACATCCATGGAAGTAGCAGTCAAGAAATCAAATGATGCACTGCATTGGGCAAATCTGCTGCAAAAGACCTCTCTAAAGGGTTAAAAAACAAAGATGTCATTTTGAAGACTAAAGTGTGCCTGACTCAAACCATGCTATTTTCATTCGCCTCATATGCATGCAAAAGCTAGACAATGAATAAGGAAGATTGAAGAAGAATTGACACCTTTGAATTATGGTGTTGGTGAAGAATATACCACCGACCACTAGAAGAACAAACAAATCTGTCTTGGAAGAAGTACAGCCAGAATGTTCCTTAGAAGTGAGAATGGTGAGACTTTGTGTCACATACTTTGGACATGTTATGAGAAGGGACCAGTCCCTGGACGAGGACATCATGCTTGGTAACATAGAAGGTCAGTGAAAAAAAGGAAGACCCTCAACAGGATGGATTGACACAGTGGCTGCAACAATGGTCTCAAACATAGCAATGATTTTGAGTAGCACATGACTGGACAGTGTTTCGTTCTGTTGTACATAGGGTTGCTATGAGTCAGAAGTGACTCAATGGCACCTAATAAGAGCAACAGCAATCTTTACAGAAGCAGATTGCCACATCTTTCTCCTGTGGAGGGGCTAGTGGGTCAGCATCCGAGCCCTTAACTACTGCACTACCAGGTCTCCTTAAAATGTATATAGCTCCCACATCAAAAAATATATATATATATTAACAGAGTACAATTTGGAGACAGAATATTGGAGAATCTTGGCAAAAGAATCCATTAATAAATATATCAGAAGCCTACCCATACTTCATTGGATATACCTTGCCATTGTCCCAAAAGTTAAGAATTACTATTCTTTTAGAGCCCCCAAGCTCTAGACAAATGTCCTTTTATTTTATATGTTGCTCTTAAATCAGACTACTCTTTCTCTGTCCCATCTCACCCGCACCTGCTTAATTCCTTTCAATTTAAAAAAAACAACATATTTTGTCTGACAAAGATATGTGTGTGTGTGTGTGTGTGCGTGTGTGTGTGAAATAAGAAGGATGGACAGTAGTTCTTTTATTCCTGGATGTAGCACCAGCCACATAATTTACAGGATCTAGTTCAAAATGAAAATCTCTTGTTCAGAAAGCAGGAAAAAAGTACTGTTAAAGTTACCAAAATATAAGGCTTTTTACTTTCTTGCATGACTTCTCTCTCTCTCATCTACTCATGGTGTTTGTTATTTGGTATTTAATTTTGTTCCCTGGTGGTGCAGTGGTTAAGAGCTTGGCTGCTAACCAAAAGGTTGGCATTCAAACCCACCAGCCCCAAGTTGGTAACCCTATAGGACAGTTCTACTTTGTTCTGTAGGGTCGCTGTGAATCAGAATTGACTCGATGGCAATGGGTTTGGTTTTTTTAAGTAAAAAAAAATTGAAAGCTGTAATTATTAGCATAAATTTTACCTTTCATCTTCATATAGTGCAATTCTAGTTTTAAATGCAAACATAAGAGCTTGTCTCCATCCTGATACGTGGAATCATCAAAATTACACAATTCATATTTTGTAACTCATAGATTCTTACCAGAACAGTAGAAACACTACACAAAACTAGCCTACTTTTATTTCACTTCTTGATATGCACACTATCTACCAACACTCTCTACCTTCAGCTTATTGTTAAGCAAGGAAGGACTGAAAGGAAAAAGAACTATAGGTTGCCCTATATTGTCTTTTCCTACCATGGCATTATTTTCAGCATAAGTAGCAGACTAATTCAGGAAAGTAGCAGGAACAAGAAAGGATATGACAGGATCCTTTGGTCATTAGTACTAATTTCTGAGAAGGTCATTGCTTTTTTTCTGTGTTTGAAGTGAGTTCTGGCTAGAAAGGAAAGCGTGGCCCTTGAAGCTGTAAGGTTTCCCAGTAACTCAGTGTTAGATGTAACACACTTACCTTGTTCTTGCTTTGAGTATCTCTAAATTCCTACGCATTGTGGGTCTACTGAGATTTTATGTTCATGGAGCATCACAAACACTACATGTGAATGGGGCAGCAAGGAATGGTGAACACACATATTGTGCATATCATCTGTGCTCATGCACGTGCTTCATTGCTCCATCAGTCTTCACTTACAGAACACAAATTCAAAGACAAAATAATTTCAAGACAGAGACAACAGAGTATTAAACCAAGCATGGGGCCCTTTTGCACCCAGGGCCCTGTGTGACTGTGCATGTAGACAGGAGTAGAGACAGGTATAGTACTAACTGCAGTACTTGCCAGTACTCCAGTCTGGTTTTTATAATAGATGTTTCCAAGCCCCACCCCACAATTCTTCCAAACACACTCACATATGCCCACAGAATTTCCGGATTGAGGTCCAGAAATCTGTATTTTTTTGAAAGCCTTATAATTGATTCTGATGTCCCACTGTAGTTGAGAAATACTGAGAAACTCCACTGTTTCAGTGTTTCTGAGAACCAGGAATAAGAAGTGGGAAAGAGGCTAAGATCAGTAGCTCTGATAAGAATTCTCAACCATCAAACAAAAATATAATGAAGCCAATGTAAGCCACACACAGTTGGTATGCTGCAGATCTAAATATTCCTTTCCTCATAAGAAAATGAGTGCTCCGGGGGAAAAAAATGTTGCTTGAAAAAGTTAGCACTCTCAAAAGGGAAGAGAAAATTATCCTCAAAGACTTAGAAAATGAGCAAAGCCCTCAACTTGACTTAGTTGAGGAACCAAAAGAATATTTTGGAAATATTTATGGTATCTTCAATATAGTGTAAAAAAATACGGCCAACAAGGCCAGGGAGTTTAGGGGAGAAAAACACACAATAAAATGGAAGGACAACTAAATAAGACATAAAAACAGCAAAGTAAAATTTAAAGAGAGATAAACAAGATCAAAAAATGTTTCAAGGGAACCAAAATTATAACAGCAAAACAAAAAATCTTCACAATACTTTTTAAAGAGTACAATTGACAGTGAAGAAATAAAAATGATAGAAGATTAAAAGTAGAGACAGAATTAAAATCAATCCAAGAATTATGAGTGTTTTTTTTAAATAAAGAGTATTTGGAATCAAAATATAATTGAAAAAATCAGCTAAAATGAGAACAGTAATAAAAAGATTATTTTCAGATACATCCAGGCAAATACAATCAAGGGAAAAAAAATCTTATACAAAGGCAGAAAAAAATAAGCAGATTAACCAAGGAAGCAAAAATCAGGTAGATTTCTACCAAAATGACATAGCAGAAAAATAATAAAGTAATATACATAAAATTTTGAAGGAAATAAAACTGTGACCTAATAATTAGGCCCAGCTGAAAGGTCATTCACTTTTGAAAATAACAGAAAGACATTCTCAGATATACCAGAGCTCAATATTATAACATCCCTGTGCTCTTCTTGAAAATACTCTGTAAAACATACTAAAGATACCAATTATTAATCAAAATTAAGAGTTCAAAATTGGTAAACTTAAGAAATCAGAGACAAATGTTGCACTTGGAGAATAATAACAGAGTTAAGTTTAAATAACTGTTGTTAGTTGGAGTCAAAAGCTGGATGCAAAAGTCAAAAATAGTCTCTGAAAGAAGAGATATGAAAGGTAGCATATATTCAGTTACAAATGGTTATTTGAGTTGCAACTCCCAGATTATATTAACATTGATGAAGACTACAGCTTTCAGTTACTGGAGAAAACGAAAGGAAACAGCCACATTTTATAAGACTCAGAAAATACGAAAGATGAAGGACTCAAGTTAAAACATTTGAGTGTAGTACCAAAAATCTAAATTTCTCTGTCAAAACACAAAGATCCTCAAATTAAATTAAGAAACATAATCTAAATATATGCTGTTTTTAAGAGACATACCTAAAATAAAATAGCATTATGATGTTTTTAAAAGAAAGGCAAATATTTATCAAAGGGAGAGCAAATTGCCTGCAACCACAGACTTTAATAGGATAAAGAATTGACTGTCTACATTAATACAACTTTACTATTCCACTAAATTCTTGCCCAGGAAAATAAAGTTTTGAAACACTTTACTGCTTATTTCAACAAATTCTTTAAAAATTCATTTATTCAAACAATAAATTGCTCAGTTAGCCACCTTCTCAGGCATTAGGGTGAATACCCCCCTAAACCCATTGCTGTCAGAGTCAATTCTGACTCATAGCAGCCCTATAGGGCAGAGTAGAATTTGCCTCATAGGTATTCCAAGGCTGTAATCTTCGTGGAAGCAGACTGCCACATCTTTCTCTCACAGAGTGGCTGGTGGATTTGAATTTCTGACCTTTCAGTTGGCAGTCAAGTGCTTAACCACTGCACCACCAGGGCTCCTGAATACTCCCCTAGTCAGAAAAATTAATTTCTTAACTGGGAAAACTTCTCCTTTATCAAACAACAGTTTATTCATCAAGACTTGCTACAAACTCTCATCTTATTGTGTCCACCTTGCTATGTCCGCGAATCCTAAACCAGAATATCAAAAAGTTTGCACAATTCTAATCAAGAACCAGGTTATCAATTTGACATTCAGAGGGCTAGAGATTAAAGTCAGCGACATGGACAGCAAACTTAGTCTAAATGGCAGAGCCCCCAATAAAAGCTCTATCACCAAGCCTCAGGTGAGTTTCCCTGATTGCCAATACTTCCTACATATTGTCAGACATCCTTCCAGAAAAGTTAGTGCTGTCCATGACTCTACTGGGAGACGACAACTGGAGCTCTAAATGTGGAACTTTTCTGCCTCTCTTCCCTGGCTGATTTTAATCCGTATCTTTTCATTGTAATAAACTGTAACCATTAGTATAACAGCTTTCCGTGACTTCTATAAGTTTTTCAAGCAAATTATCAAATCTGAGGGTGGTCATGGGTACCCTCAAACTTGCAAATGGTGTCAGAAGTGAGGGTGATCTTTGGAATTGCCTGCTAACTTCACAGATTTAAATTCAGCAATCTATTAATATATTTTTTAAAAAAAACAAAACCATTGCCATCCAGTCAATTCCAACTCATAACAAGCCTATAAGACATAATAGAACTGCCCCAAAGAGTTTCCAAGGAGTGGCTAGTGGATATGAACGGCCATATATCACAGTTAGGTTCCAAAGACCAGATCATTATATGAAAATTGGTATTATGCAAAAATGGAAGATGATAACATCATTACAGATCTGCCAAATTACATCATTACATAACTGCAAAACCACTGAGAATCATTGCCTAGCCAAGTTGACACATAACCTTAATCATCACAGCCAGCATAACTCTCTCCTCTCACCTTGGCATTTGTTAGTGCCAGATGTACACTGTTAATGCTCAAAATAGTCAATATTAGATTTTTTACTATTGTCATAAATGCAAATTGTTACATAATGAGACAGTCAATAAGTAAGGAGTAGGTTTATTCATATAGGTATAATCATATAGATTGTGATGGTTAAGATTGTGTGTCAACTTGGCTGAGCCATGATTCTTAGTGGTTTGGCAGTAGTATGATGTTGTGATTACTTCCATGAAATTTGATATAATGTGATCACTTCCATGACTGGATCTGCTGTGAGTAGCCAATCAGTTGAAAAGAAGTTTCCTTGGGCATGTGGCCTGCATCGAATATAAGCAGACATTCTGGCAAGGCTGGAGGCTTTTTACTTGTGCTGGATCCTGGGTGGCTCCTGTTCATCTGACCTCTAGTTCTTGGGACTTGAGCTAGTGCTTACCTTCAATCTTGCATGACAATCTTGGGATTCATCAGTCTTTGCAGCCTGTAAGCAAGAGCCCTTCTCTCTGACCTGCCAGTCTTGGGTTTGCCAGTCCCTGCAGCTACATGAGTCAGGAGAAGCCTCTATCCTGACCCACTGACTTGGGGCGTTCTAGCCTCTACAACCTCCTGAGCCATTTCCTTCATATGAATCTCTCTCTTTATATATTTATGCACTTTACTGGTTTTGCTTCTCTAGAGAACCCAGCCTAAGACATAGATCAAAGTAGAAAAACGTATACAGGTAGTCCCCGACTTATGACATATTCCAGTTATGACAAACTTCACTTAAAACCATCAGTGTATCTGGAACATTGCATCTTCCTGAAAAGAAGTTATGGGAAAATGCATGCAGGGGATATGGAAAAAATTACTGAATTATGTGAACACACTCCAAGCATTTGATCAAGATAATATAATGGAAGAGATCAGTGGAAAAATTGTCGCTATGGCAAGAACACTGAATTTAGAACTTGATATCCCCGATGTGGAACGGCTCACAGATCATGAAGAAGAGGAATTGACAGATTGGAACTTAGTAGATTTTGAAGAGGAAAGAAATGCTGAAGAAGAAAAAAACTACGAGGAAGCGGAAAGATAAAAGTTTTTTAAACTTTTTACAGTGAAAGGATTAGCTGGAGTTTTTTCTAAACTAAATCAGAGGTTTTAGTTGCTTCAAAACGTGGACTGAAACACTAATCACTTTGCTAACCTCGGTAGGCATAGTTGGGAAGTAGTGAGATGTGACTGCGAAATATATGAGGAAAAAAAGAAAAGGCCCATACCAACAACTCTAATTTTCTGACTAGAAACACTGTCCATCCCCATTATTTATAATCCAGATGATTCAGAACCTTCCACAAGTGGAGTTATTACTGCAACTAACAAAATGTCAAAGTTGTCCAACTCTTCTCCACCGTTGGAGTAAATTTTTATGATTTGTGTATTTTTTTACATATTATGTATTAAAATATATCTGTAAGTTTATACGTAATGTTCCCGACCCCCAATGACAAATGACAAATAAAGATCGGATTTATAAAGACACTGATAATAATGATGAAAACTAAAAAAAAAGAAAAGAGATATTGGACTTAAGCAGAACACATTTATACAATGGAATCGTCAGAACAGAACCCGACCTGAGTCTTAAGTCGGAGACTACCTGTATTAATTGTTGTAAAAAAAACAAAAAACAAACCCATTGCCATTGAGTCAATTCAACTCATAGAGACCCCATAGGACAGAGTAGAACTGCCCCATAGGGTTTCCAAGGAGCAGCTGGTGGATTCAAACTGCTAAGCTTTTGGTTAGCAAGCCAAATGCTTAACCACTGTGCCAATTATTGTAATAGACGTCCAAAAATGAACTTGAAAAAATTCAACATTTATTCCTGATTTTAAAATCTGAAGCAATTTCATGAACTAGAAATAAGATTCTTTGTTTACATTATAGAAAAAAATATTATCTATTTAAAGCCGAGAGCAACACCATGTTTACAAGTGAGACCCAAGAGAAGAATTTCCTAAAGTGTATGCATAAAATGCTTTTTGAAAAATATCAGGAATTCTGCGTTCTTATACATTTTGGAAACATTAATGCTGTAAATCCTCTTTCTTTGTGTTACAGTGCATGTGAGCATATTTAAAGCTCTAAAAATTCCTGCAGTTAAAGAAAAATAAACTTTATTAAACCTTCCATTACTCTAACTTACCTGACAAACAAAACACTTCTGTCACAAATACCACCTATTAATACAAAGCACTTTGGGAAAGGCATTACTGTTAAATTAGAAAGCCAAACAAAGATGGCTATAATCACCACAGATTATTCTAGATCTGTGGTCCACAAAATGAAATAAAACAGAAACAAGAGTCAGGTCATACAACATGAATGCTCTTGTTAAGCAAGCACATAAAAAAATGACTGGAAGAAAGTATACCAAAATGATAATAGTGGCAATCTCTACGTGATCAAATAACAGCTGATTTCGTTTTCTCCTTTGTATTTTCTGTATTCTCTAATTTTATACAACCAGCATGTACTATTTTATAATAAAAATACATGATCTTATTAAGACAGTAATTGAGACTCTTCATCTAAAGCATATAGGCAGAGAGGTTTCCCAAAACAAATATTTTATAAAATACTGATAAAACTGATGTTAAGCACATTCAAAGAGCTCCTCTGAAAACTGTTCGACTGATCTCTTATTTTAAGCTCATTTTGTGTGTGAAAATGAGGGCAAAGAATTAACTTATCAGGAAAGAAGAGTTGATAACAAATAATAAAAGAAGTAATCTGACACAATAAAGGAATAATCTCACACAAATAATCAAGAGTGAATCCAAGCAGAAGAGCTAAGCAAAGTCAGTTGTTTTTCTTAATGAAAAACAAATCTAGAATGGCTTGAAATTTCAAGAAAAGGAAAAAAGACAAAATAACATAATATCTGAAAAGACAATAACAAGAATATGTGTCAGATTTGATGCCCAGTGTGTTTCCATTCTTATTATTTTTCTGTTGTTTCTTTTTCTACTGCCAAATCAATCTTTTCTGATACTTCAACTCTATAAATATGCCAGTGCTCCCTCTTCTCCAAATCAGTGTAATAATTGGGGAAAGAGTTGTCAGTTGGTACATCAAGCCCAAAATTAATCAATTGCTTGTATTTATTTAGAATTTTGTGACCAGGCAGGGTGAAGGGTGGAGTGGGATAGGAGAGCTCCTTTGGTTTATGAAAGCAAAAACTAATAATATGATCCTTGTTTTTAATGATTTGCCGTTGACTTTTAGGAAGAAAAACGAAACCTTAATACAATTAGAAAAAAGAAACTATCTGTACTTTATCTGAGGCCTTAAAAGTGTAGAACAAAGTAACAGGTGGCAAATATTCCCATATTCTAAAGTAGGGTGCTAAATCAACTAAGCGAAAATTATAAGAGATAGTTGGAAAATAATTGTGTAAACCTTAAGCCTTTCAGCCTCCTAAAATGTATAAAGAGTTCAAGTTAAAGTAGAAAAAATATAATTTCTTTGGCAAAATTTTTTTCCTGCGGCATTTTCCTTCCACCATCCCTACCTCAATGGGGAAATGGAAGAGGGTCTTTGAGAACCTCTTGGAGAACTTGACATTTGTCCCCTGAAGCTTAAGAAAATATAAGTGGATAGTGTTTGACACATCTATAAGATATTTTAGGGCAAAGATGGCTGCACTAATCCAGGCACAAGGTTTCACAGATATTCTCCATCCCTGTTTTACAAGAGAGAAAATTCCTACAGCATTCTAGTAATTTCACTCTACTGCTCTAATTTGATGCCATATTCAGCTACCAGTTGATCTTGATCTTTCTTTCTGTTCATCTACTTCCATCTTCACTTATCCAATTTAATTCAGTGTCCTGCCTTTTCTACACCTAAGTTTTTGCATCAAGATACAGGTAGTCCTCTACTTACAACTAGGTTGCATTCCAATGACTCTGTCATAAGTCAGTTATGACATAAGTTGAATACCTCTTCTTTTTTTAAATTTTCATTATTATTGCCTTTTATTATCAGTATCTTTATAAATCTGATCTTTATTTGTCTTTGCAGGTTGGAAACATTACATATAAACTTACAGATATGATGACATTGCCAATTACTCTCTGTAACATTGTACGTAGTGCATATTACTAACCATAGATGTACAAAAAATAAAAAGGATGGTCGTTAAGTGTAGTTCCTTGTAACTCGAATATGTCGTAAGTCAAGGACTACCTATATTCCACTGAACAGGAAAAGTCCTCTTCTTTCATCCTCCAGGTCAATTCCTGTCTGCCATTTTGTCTGTCCATCTAGTAAAGATTGAACTGGTTTTCCATTTTGGATGCTGAAAATTTAGACAATGATGGTATAAAAGCCTAAGAATACCATTGACATTCATCAAGTAGTTCTCCAAAGGCTTCTAAGCAAAGCAAATGACCTTTTCCATTGAAGAATTTAGGCATTTTTCCCCATATAAAATATGAAAAATGGCTTTGATTTCATACTGACTTCAAGACCTACTTCTCCACTGGATCATGGTTCAAATAAAACAACACTACACATTAAAGAAAAAACTTAAAATTTGAGTTGCTGTTGTTGTTACCCTATTCTCCTTCATTTCAATTCTCAAATAATCTTGGTTGTGAAGTGAAAGGATAGCACCCAGAAGAATGTTGCCTCCAAATTTCAAAAATAAGTAACTGGTTCATGTAAAACACACAGCTTTATCCTTGTGGTTTATTTTGTTCAGTTTTCATGCCAAGAAGGAATTATAAAGGAGCTTGTTTCTGACAAGACTTCACTTTAACCAATTTACATTAAGGACCTAAATTGAAGAATCAGTGAGAACTGCAGATTCATTAAAACAATAAGTATAAATTAGGGATATATGTGCCAAAAATGCAGATTGGAGGGTGTGCATTTTTTTTAAGCATGAAGATCTCATGATCTGCATTTCAGCTGCCAAATCAGTCACACGACTGCAAAACAGAACTGCCAGAACCCTTTCATAACTGAATTTTGGCATCACATAGATTGTCATGTTAGACAATTGAAGCTTCAGAAACTTCTGTTTTTCCACAAGCCTATAAACTGTGCCAGTCTCCAGTATGCCCTCAAAAACCCTGAATCTGATCCATTATCCATTCCAGAAGCACAAATACAAACACAATGCTTCACGAAAGAGGAGGAGCGTATGCCAGAACATGTACACATTTAACACACTCCATGCCTACAGCTCTCCTCTGATCAAGGTTCAAAATAATTTAAAAACATTCTATGAGCCAGATACCAAAACTATTTTTTTAAAAAATCACTTCAACACTATCGCATTTACAAGGGAGTTTGCAGGAGTAGGTTCATTCAAAAAAATTATAATTTTAAAATACTTTCACCTCTAAGGAGATATAGCACCCCATAATATTAAGCAGGAGATCAAAGCATGACTAGAAGTCACATGGGTAGGCAGAATAATGGGATGTGTACAGAATGAGTGAAATGTCACAGGAACTAGGGTATCTCTTAGGGAAGACTATAAGGGGTGGAGTCATTTGGCACCACCAAACACCTGGTCCAAGGTTAATGCCAATTCTGACTTAGAGAACTATCAGCTTAACCCTTGCCCAGAGGAGGACAGGGAGGAGGACAGGAAATAGAGGCCTTAGTAAAGCCCAATTATACTGCTTTTTATAAACATTCATGGACAACTCTAGCCAAAATTGTAGGTAAAAGTACTTATTGCACTAAGCCTTCCTCTGTTCAGAGAGCTTGTTCCTCTTTTAAGAAATCAATCCCTCTCCTTTTCCAAATTTGTCAGTACCTTCATAAATCTCCACCCTTATTGCTTGTTTTGATAAGCCTGTTAATAATGTGATATAAATTCTAGTTATAAATACTATTATAACTTCTCTTATTGTCTACAAACTTTTCTCACTAGCCTAAGCTGGTTTGAACCCTGCAACAACTCAGAGAAGGGATTAGAATTCCTGCTGCGCAGATGGAAAGACTGAGTAACGAGTGGAAAAGTAATCTTCTAGATGTTAGAACTGGGGTGGAGCCTTCAATTTCTGATTCTAAAGCAGCACAGCATTGTGGTTATCTTGTGGGTTCTGGAATTGGACTATCCAGATGTGAACCCTGGCACCACTCAACTAGCTGCATGATCTAAGGCAAGGCATTCCAGTATGTCTTACCTCCATTTCTTCATCTGTAAAAATGAGAATAAGTAAAGATTCTACCTGACAGAATTGCTGTGATTATTAACTAAAGCATATAACAAGCTCAGCATGATGCCTAAAATATAGTCAGTACTCAGTAAATGCTAGGTTTTATAACTGTTATTGTTCTCACTATACCCTGCTTCCTCAGATTTAGTCTCCCTGAATTTCAGCAAAAGATGAAACTTTAATCCAAAGAAAACTGCCTCACTGAAACACCATCCAACAGAATAAACGTAGCTGGTTTTGACTTTTTTTATATATCTTTTTTATTGTTTGTTTTGTTTTTGCTGAGATAAAGCAGGGGAAAGGCAAGGAGCTAACATCTTTCCTGGTATCTCTGAATGCTTAAGAGGCAGGAAACAGCACAGGTTCATAAAAGCCTCCTTCTACACAGGTCTACGTACATAAAATCGAAACTAGCCTAGATATTTTAAGCATAAGGAGATAAGATCTTTAGAAGGGCTAGAGGAATGTGAGTATAAGAACAACTGAATTCAAGAGCTCACTTCTAGAACTGCAATCCAGGAGCAGGAATCAGCTGCTTTTTGTACAACAGTTTTGTGACATCCACTAAGCTGCTGACTAGATCCTGGGAACTGAGCCTAGCCATCCCTGCCTCCACCGCTGCCCCTTGATATCCATGAGCTAGCAAAAGACAATTAGAACTCTGATGCTGGCTGCCACTATTGCCTTATGTTCCATATCCCATAATCTTGCTTGCTTGTACAAACAGTGGCAGGGAGAAAGCATTTGCCTCGTGTCCACAGTCCCGCTCAGTGTAACTTACTTGCATCTAGATTTCTAGAAGCAAAGGAGTCTGGGAAACATGTTTTGAAGCTTTCCAGTCCCTGCGATCTGAAAGGTAGAGAGAATGGGTTGGGAATGATATCCAGCATAGTCCCTCTCTTCAGCTTCTCAGCATCCATCTATACCATTGAATATAAAATTAAAATTCTAAATAGCAATAGTAAAAATAACATGTTTCCACCTAGTATAAAGCAAATATTCATTAAAGACCTCACTCTTTCCCCAAAAGAGGAACCCAAATATTTAAGCCCTTGATTCTACCTTTGGGTGATGTTTCTTCCTGTATTGTTCAGTCACTGTCCAACCTGATATCTTGTCATTTAAGGAATAAGTTATAAATTTAACTACCAGCAACACAATTTAAGTAAAATTATAAATTAAATGCATGGTAGAATGATATTTATTAATATATTAATAAATAAATATATATATAACTGGAGTCCTCTTTCTGTGAAACTGGTTGTGAGGCATGAGTGGAATTTATAATTTCCTTCCTCAACTACACATTCCATTTTTCCTTTGCTATCAGCTCTATGGAGGAACCCTGGTGACACAGTGGTTAAGCTCTAGGCTGCTAACCAAGAGGTCAGCAATCTGAGTCCACCAGCTGCTCCACGGGAGAAAGATGTGGCAGTCTGCTTTTATAAAGATTTACAGCCTTGGAAACCTTATGGGGCAGTTCTACTCTGTCCTATCGGGTTGCTATGAGTTGGACTCAACAGCAAGGGGCATCAGCCATATCTTAGCCAGTACGTGTTTTATCCCTAGTAGGGAGATACAAACCTTCAACTCTGAGGGTCTTAGCTATTGCCAGCTCTGCCAGAATTGGGTTACTATAATTTTCTTTAACTTATTTACTTGGTAGGGCAGCATCAGAGGTAATGCAGAGTACCTTGGGTTCCACACATATTTCTCCTTGCTTTCATGGTGTAGCAACAGCCCAATAAACCTGTGATAGTCATAATCAATCATTCAGCTAATACAGTAATCTTTTTTTTTTTTTTGCCTGTTGGTTCAGATGCATGACGGTCCAAAACGGCCAGGTGACAATCTCAATTTTTAGATTAAATGGAACCATTCCTGTGTTCTTTGGTGGAAGCATGCATCCATACTAAGACCTGTAAACCACCAGAATTGTGATGGTTAAGATTGTGTGTAAACTTGGCTGGGTCATGATTCTCAGTGTTTTGGCAGTTGCATAATGTGATCACTTCCCTGTTGATAGTTGATATGTGATCACTCCCATGATGGGATCTGCTGTGAGTAGCCAATCAGTTGAAAGGGAGTTTCCTTGGGTGTATGGCCTGCATCGAATATAAGTCGACATTCTGGCAAGGCTTGAGGGCTTTTTGCTCATGCTGGATCCTGCAGCTGGCTCCTGTTCATCTGACCGCTGGTTCTTGGGACTTGAGCTAGCAGTTTACCTGCAGTCTTGCCTGCTGATCTCCAGATTCATCCATCTTCACAAACTGTGAGCAAGAGCCCTGCTCTCTGACCTGTCTATCTTGGGTTTGCCAGCCCCTGCAGCTATGTGAATCATGAGAAGCCTCTATCCTGACCCACAGACTTGGAACGTTCCAGCCAATATAACCATGTGAGCCATCTCCTTGATATAAATCTCTCTATACATATATTTATACAGTTTACTGGTTTTGCTTCTCTAGAGAACCCAGCCTAAGACAAGAATTCAAAGGTTCGGGGACATTTATTTGGTACAATAAGGAAAGGTGGTACTTCCATGTCGTCCCAGGCATTTTGGCTTTGGTCAGATAAAGTCTATTTGAAGATGGAAATCTCAAATCTCAGGGTGACTTTGTGCCCCATAGTCAGGTATCCAGTCTCCATCAGGGCCCAGTAGTAAGCCAGGAACTGTTTTTCAGAAGGAGAGTAGTTATTTTCAAAAGCAAGTATGACTGTCTTCAAAATCTTAGGGGACGGCAATAGATTCTCTGTGCATGCTCTTCTTCCGTTTAGGACCCTTGGATTGTTAGGCCATAAGATCAAGTGGAAAAGGTTCTGGGAGAGCTAATTGCATTATAGCCTTCAGCAGCTAAAGAACCATTTCTTCCTTTGGACCACACTCAAAGGTGTCAACATAATGGGTTTATTGGGTCATAGCAAAAGACCAAAATATGGTTTGTGTTGCCTCCAAAATTGAAAAAATGCATCATTGTTCTGGTTATCTGTTTTGGTTTTGTTTGCAGTTTGGTTTGAGTAGTAGCAATTGCAAGGTACACCAACTTGTCTTTTGCTTTGAATAGTAATATCTTAACATGCCCTGAACGACTGGACTCCCAAAAACTTCACTGAAGTGGCAAATCTCTAAACTTGTAGTTTATCTTCCATCCTCTGACAAATGTGAGTCTAATAAAGAAGCCAGAGTAGTGCCAATCAAAGAACAAAAAAATTTAGTCTGTGAGTCTGTTACTTCTCAATAAATGCAGAAATTGAGAGTAAGTATGTAGAAACTTTTATAGTAATTTGATAGAATCTAATCAAACAACTGGATTTGTATTCTTCATGCCTTTTTTAGTTTAAATTTTCTAGTAAGTTATTTTTATCGTATTTTACAAAAGTATTGGTCTGAATGGACTGAAATTTTTTTAAAACTAATCCATGACCCTTGATTGTTTGAGAAATACTAATCTAGGATACATTGTTATTATTGGCTGATATCAAGTCAGTTCCCAACTCACAATCCTGTTGTGATCCATAGAGTTTCCTTTGGTTGATTTTCTGAAATAGATCTCCAGGCATTTCTTCCTAGTCTGCTTTAGCCTGGAAGCCCTGCTGAATGAAACCTGTTCAGCAACACAGAAACACACAAGCCTTCACTGACAAATGAGTGGTGGCTGCACTTGAGGTACATTGGCCAGAAATCAAACCCAGGTTTCTCATACAGAAGGTGAGAATTCTACCACTGAACCACCATTGCTACTTGCTGCTCATCAGATTCTATCAGCTTGATGTCATCCGTATGGTAGATCAGTGTGATATCTTATGAAGTGATAAAATGATCAAGTTCCCTGTGGAGTAAATTATGATGGAGAGCCAGAGAAATGACCTACTTTTGAGGCAAGACAGTGATGTATACTCCTGTTCTTGTCAGGTAAAAGCAAACCGCTTCTTGTACTCTTTGTTTTGGGAGAAAGAGAAAAAGTTACTCTCCAGAATTGCAGCTGCTTACAAGGTGCCAGGGACTGTGCCAATTTTCTCCAGCAAAGAGATTAATTGGAATTACCACTAAATTAAGTTTAAAAGAATCTGCTATTATTCTGTAAAATCAATCTGTCTCCATCCCATCTTTGATGGTGGCACCAATCGCTGTGATTCTCTCTCCCAGAAACACGGTACTGATTTTGATTTACTACTTTGAAAGAGAGGAGTTGTCCCAATAGTTTTTATTAGGCTTTTTATACCAATATATCCCTTAATCTATAACCTGATCCTCAATAAGCGTCACTCTGACTGGAAGATGACAGTGGTTTTCTGGATCTCAGGGATTATCATTATTTTAGAGTCACTGATCAATAGTTCTTGAAAGGACTAAGCTTTTTTGTTTGTTTGTTTATCTATTCATTTTTTTTCTTTTTTTTTTTTTTTTTTCAGTGTTCAAGTATGATGGAAAACAGCAGATCTCTTGGGGAAGACTAGGAGAAGATTTAATGAACACACTTATGAAAATATTGCAGGTACATTTCAAATGGTTCCAGCTACCTTTTGATTCAAGGGGCTGTGGATGTGAAAACTGGCTCAAATCTGGGATTTGGATGAGGGGCCCTGGCTCAAAATTATGGTAAATCAAGTCAGTTTTCATTCACGAGACCTAAAGTTTTTATTTGTTTGGGTTATGAAAATCAGGTAGGACTCTAGTAGCCTGCCCCTCTGATTCAACATGAAAACTGTGATCATTTATACCCACTGAAGATCCCAGGAGTCAAATTATTCTGAAAATTATCCTAGCTCTGTTCCCTATTAGAGTAACAAAGCTTTCCTTGCTTCTGGTAGTCACCACTTGAATTCTGATCCTTTAGGATCCCATCACATCCATTCAAATCAATAATTTTAATGGTAATATCTTCCATTTCTAGGGGATATGTGGTGGTTCAACAGTAGAATTCTTGCCTTTCATGCAGGAGACTTGGGTTCGATTCTGGCCAATGCACCTCACATGCAGCCACCACCCATCTGTCAGTGGAGGCTTGCATGTTGCTATGATACCGAACATATTTTAGTGGCTCTTCTTAAGACAGACTAGGAATAAAGGCCTGGCAATATACTTCCAAAAATCAGCCAATGAAAATCCTATGGATCACAATGGTTTGATCTATAGGCAGTGCTTCCTTTCCTTGTGCATGGGGTCACAATGAGTCAAAAGCCAACTCAACTGCAGCTAACAACACTTTCCATATTTATCCCCAATCTACAGAGGATATTCACTAATGCCCTTTTTAAGAATGCCACTACTCTCTTTACCAGTGTATTTTTCAATGCCTTGTGAAGGGAATTTACCCTGAATCCTCTTCAGAAAACACAGGAGGAGAAGATGGAGTGACATATGATAAATACATTCCAACATGCTCATTGTCATGGATTGAATTGTGTCCCCCAAAAATGTGTGTCAATCTTGCTAGGCCATGATTCCCAGTATTGTGTGGTTGTCCACCATTTTGTTATCTGATGTGATTTTCCTATGTGTTGTAAATCCTAACTCTATGATGTTAATGAGGTGAAATTAGCAGCAGTTATGTTAATGAGGCAGACTCAATCTACAAGATTAGGTTGTGTCTTAAGTCAATCTCTTTTGAGATATAAAAGAGATAAGCAAGCAGAGAGACAAGGGGACCTCATACCACCAAGAAAGCAGTGCCAGGAACAGAGCACATACTTTGGACCTGAGGTTCCTGTGCAGAGAAGCTCCTAGACCAGGGGAAGATTGATCAGAAGGACTTTCCTCCAGAGCCAACAGAGAAAGAAAGCCTTCCCCTGGAGCTGGCAACCTGAATTCGGACTACTAGTCTAATAGACTGTGAGAGAATAAATTTATCTTTGTTAAAGCCACCCACTTGTGGTATTTCTGTTATAGCTGCACTAGATAGTGAAGACATTCATCATTCTAAGTCTTTACATTCTTTTCTCCACAAAATACCTAGCAATTCAGCCTCATTTTGTGTTAACCAGTACTGAGTTCAAGTTTTAGCCAATGAACCAAGTAAAAGATGAGGGTTAACTTGCCCAAGGTCGATTCCCTGCAGCAGGGTGGCCTCCGGTAAAGGTCCACAGAAAACAGCTATGGTCAAGCACAAAAGACTATCAATCCAGGTAAAATACTAATTGACATTTAGGACCATTAGCCCACCTCATCATACTACTACCATCATGAGCCTTGGACCCCATTATGAATTGAATTGTGTCCCCTAATTATGTGTTGAAATTCTAATTCCTATACTTGTGGAAGTACTCCCATTTGGAAATAGGACTGTCTTTGTTATGTTAATGAGGCCATATAGTATAGGTTGTATCTTAAACCAATTATTTTTGAGATATAGAAGAGCAGATTAGGTACAGAAGCAAGCAAGGACAAATGGGGGAAGATAGATGCCACATGGAGATTTCCAAGGAAAGCCAGAAAAGCTAAAACAAGGATTTTCCCCCACAGCAGACAGAGACTTCCTCTAGAGCCAGCACCCTGAATTCGGACTTCTAGCCTCCTAAACTGTGAGAAAATAAGTTTATTTATTAAGGCCACTATTTCTGTTATAGTATCACTAAAAAACTAAGACATTCACTCCTTGATCACCAGCAGAGGGGCTAGTGACATCCTGCACCTGAATGCTGAAGTAGCATCTTATGGCTATTTGCAAATTGTTAGAACAGTTCCTATCTCCTTGAGCTGGCACACTGAATTCAAAATCTCTTGTAAGTGTAGCCATATCCTTATATTCAGCCCAACATAAAGCTATATTCCTTCCTCTCTGTTGTAGCACACTTAAAGTCCATTCTCACACATTTTCCAGGTTTCTTTTGATATTGAACAATTCATGTGTAAGCCTTTTCCTCTACATCAGGCTTTGTATTTGCCCCTGGGATATGCTGAGATTGACTTATGTCAAGGTAATTGAGGAATGGTAGAGATGCGGCATGTGGAGAGCTGGCATGTCCTTGCAAGGTAACTGCATCAGGAGAGGTCATTACAAGTTGTCCAATGAATACAGAACCAGCCTCCTAGACAGGAAGAGGGAGCTGCATCTGATGACAAGGGTGTATAGAGGGTTTTGGTTGCTCAGGCTACTCAGATTTATTTTAATGCACCCAAATGTCCCAATTCTAGTTCTTAGTGCCTCATTCTTTCCCAATCAATCAATAACCAAACATTCACAAAAAAGACCTGAGAAAGCAGTGGATTCAACTTACTTTGTAATTTAGTAACCCATAGGATCAGATTTTGACTATATCAGCCATGCAACTTTAAGGGATAGGAGATTCTTAGTGGAGCCACAGATGTTTCCTGGTCATAGCCAGACCACCCCACAGTCTTTGTATTCCTTATTCCTACCTTAAGAGACTTTCAAGACTTAGAAGCCCCTTTGTCTGCCAAAGCCTTGCATTCAGTAGGCACTTTATTCTTAGGAACCATACGTGATCATTTAAGTAATTCTTTTGCCACTGTTTTCCATGGACTACCAGGATCTAATTTTCCAATAGTAACAAAATTATCACTGCCTTCAAATCCAACCATATCAAATAATTAATCCTAATTTCCAACCATCAGACTTTAATCCAAGAAACAAACAACATTGTAAGCAGATTGGAATTGAAATCAGAGAACCAAATGCTTACAATAAAATAATAAAATACAAAAGCTGGAGTATCGGGAGTCAGAGTGACACCAATTAAACTTTTGAGATTAGGAACCCAGTGCTAAAGTACCATCTAGAAATCAAGAAATTGCCACCACCACCTCCATAATTCTCTCTTGACACCCACAAAGCTAGTGACTAGACTCTGAAACACTGAGTTGGGGTACATCTTGATACTCACATCTTCCTGACCTTGCTTGCCAGCTGAAAAAGTTGCAAGAATGTGACCACTGCCCCACTGCCACATTCAAATTCCTGAGCACATGCTTTTGTCAGAACTTAATTTTTCTTTTCCAGAATGCCAGCTGCAATGGATTCTTGGAAAAGTATTTTAACATTCCAGCCTGTGCAATAAAGGAAGGCACATAAGAAAGTGAGCAGCAGACTTTAGGGTCAATTGACCAAATCCAGCAAAATTTCATCCATTTAGTTCTCCTGGTAGCTTCAATCCAGCTGAAGGATATCTGCTATTTTCTCAGACTCAGTATATCGGGAGCTATCTTGACAACAACAGTAGTCTCCAATCTGAAGATGTTTTTCATAAGTTAAAGAGTCACTTCTTTTTGGTTGTTTCTGTTTTCAAACATTTCTCTCTCAGCCTATTTACAGCAGCCTCTCTTAAAAACAAAGTGTAGTAAACCCTACACTGACTCACAATTGCTTTGTTTTTTCAAGCTAGCTTGCAAGCTTGGACTTGAGTACTAATATGTATTTTTTGTGGTATAGGAAAAAATTTTAACTGAGACCAAAAGAATAGGTTCTACAGAAAGGGTGAGAATAATGAGTAACAAGAATGTTCCCTAAGAAATTCAAATAAAGTGGCAGGAGATGGTACTTCATGCCTTCAAGGCTGATCATGAGCTTGAGTAATTTCTGTTCATTTATGCAAGTAAATACAATACATATAGAAAGCACAGATGTAAAGGACATCAAAGTTGTAAACTAATTTAAAGACAGATTATTCCTAATGAAAAAGAAAATGCTCATCTAGATGATATCACCCTTTTTATAGCACTAATTTTTATCTAAGATACATGGGACAATTACTCTAAAAAGAGACTGATTAATTGTGTGGATGCAGACATCCAAAAAAAATAAAACATTAATGATTATATATTTTTGTACAAATTTTTTTTTTCTTTTTTAATTTCCCAGCTTCCAACTCTAATCTTCATTTTTACTTACTACCAGAGGTGCAAAGTCTGGGATTCACTCAACAAATTTTTATTGAACAACAACCATGTGCCAATTGTTGGATGCTGGGGATTCAAAGATAACTAAAGCATAGTCTCTGCTCCCAAGACACCTCTTAACAGTCTATTAGAAAGAATAAGTGAATAAATACACAATTAGAGTACTGTATTGTAAGCGGTAGACAGATGTTAAGAACCGTATGTTATGGGAATAAGGGAATAGCTAAATAATCCATACTGGGGATACAGTAGTCAGGAAAATCTTCCCCAAGGAAGCAATTCTAAAACTGAGTCATAAAAAGTGCAACAGAGTTGGGAAAGGTATTTTAAGCAAAAGAGACAGAATATGTAAGTACAAATCTGTGAAGGACTTCATAGCACATTCTGGGAACTACAAGAAGTTCAGTATGACAGGATTTAAATGAGAAGTGGGCATGGTTGTGGAGGAGGGAGCAGGGAGTGATTAATTAAAGCTGGAAATGAGAAATCTCCATGGCAAGAGCAGTGGAGACTGTGGTAAACTCTACTAGTACTCACCGATATCTGTTCTCCTCTCTTTCTAGGCACATGAAAGACTATACCTCCCACTCCTTGTAGTTATAGGGGACAGAAATAGCTAAATGACTAGTTCTGGTGGAGGACAATGAGTGGAAGTGGTATGTGTCACTTCTGGTCCAAAGCACGTGATATCTCCATGTGCTTTCTTCCTTGCTGCCCCAACCAATAACATTCAGATAGTAGAGCCTCAATAGCCTGGATCCTTGAGTAACTGTGGGAGGCACAGTATCCACCCCATATTCCTGGACCACAGGGGATATGTAGAATGAGTAAGACATAAACCTTTTGTTTTTGTTTTGTTTGTTTGCTTGTTGTCTCATGTTTTATTGTTGTTGTTGTTGTTAAGCCACTGAGATTTTGAATTTGCTATTGCTGCATAACATAGCATTAACCTAATACAGTGTATAACTGCAAAAAAAACTGATCAGGAGAATAAATGGTTTACTTAGACTTGTATTTTAGAAAGATCATATCAGCTATAAGGTAGAAGAATATAGGCTACTAGAGCCAAGGATGGATATAGGTAGACAAATCAAAAGTTACAGCAATAATTCAGGAGATTATTACGAGACCTTGAACACAGGCATTAGGAGAAAAGTAAACGTGAAAATAGCAGGATTGAATGATAGCATGTGATGGTCAGGGTGATTTACAGACTCCAAGATTTACAAATTATATAACTGACAATTAAAGATGCTGCTGCAGTCTTGCTAATAGAAGAAATATAGATTGGTGTGGTTGTGGGTAGTACCAAAGAGATGATGATGAGTTTAGTTTTGAGTTTATATAATTTGAAGTGTCTCTAGGACATCTAAGTGGCTATAAATATTTGGTCTGGAACACAAGAAAGAAAAAGGGGAAATGAATAACAGTGTCAAATGTTTTGAAGAGAACAGACTAAGATAAGGACTGGAAGAGTCCATTAACTCAGGTACAAGGAAGTCATCTGCAACTTTGACAAGAGCAATTTCAAAAGAGTACTTAATTTGGAAATCAGAAGGCTGGGGGTGAGGTATGAATGGGTGAAGAGAAGGTGAAGAAAAAAAATTAAGTATATCAGTCTTCCAAAATGGTTACCAAACTTTCTCTATAATCTACAGTACGCTCAGATTTTATTTTTCCTTAAGCAGTCAGAAAGACATGTAGAGCATAGAAAATAGAGTTAAAGTTAGAGTATTAAATGTGGAGATAGAGTTACCGTATAGCACTCATGTTTGAACCCTGGCTCTAGCTTTATACCCTGGAAAACATGCATAATCTTTCTGGACTCCAGTCTTCTCATCTTTCAATTGGAGGTGACAACATTACCTACCTCACAAGTGGTTGTGCAGGTTACACTACTTAATATTGTGCATTTAAAATACTTAGAACAGCGGCTGATGTATCGTAACTGTTCAAAAAATATTAACACTCATTAACAACTAATAATTTGTGTCTACACTCCTACACCCGGCTTAGACAAATTCAGAACATATGAAATAGGTGTCCGAGGGAGGAATTAACTATGTGTGCTAGTATAGAGGTAAGTTAACAAGTGTAACAATGAAAATATTTGTTTAAATAATTAAGTGGACTTCTTTTCAGTTAATCAAAGTTATCCACATGTTTCTAGAGACAGATTAGGAGTTAAACAGAAAGACGGCTGAGAGGAAAAAGTTTATTTTCCATGATTGATATACAAAATAGGATTTTGCAACAATAGATTTGAAAGCCTGCAAAGATAGACAGAATTTTTATAAATTCTTTTAACTTCCATTTTAAGATTTTGAGGGCTACACCAGTTCCAGCAAAATGGCGCTCTAGGCAGAAGAACCACGCCATCCCTCCACAGCAAAGATCCGAAAAACTAAGCTGAACAGAGGCTACAACAATCCTGAAACCCTGAAACATCAAATGAAGAGATAAAGGACTCAGCCAAGCACCAAATGGAGTAAGAAAACTGACAGAGAATGGAGAGCGAGGAGAGATTCATGCAGAGGTCCCCTACCAGCTAACGCAGCATGGATCCACCATCTTGGACTCCTATCAGAGACCAGCAAACAAGGGGTACGAGAAAGCAGCCTCACGGAGCATCCAGCAGGAGACAAAACAACTGGTAATTTGTGATATACACTTTCCCACCCCCCACCCTTCTTCACCCCGACTCGGCCTCCTCTGCTTCCCACGGCCACAATCTCTTGACCAGGAAACACCGGCTGCTTGGATTCCACACACCGGAACGGGTGGCTCTCTGAGTGCCATTTGTTGGCTGCTGGTATTGCTTTTTTCTGCTTTTTTTGATTTATTCCTTGCCTCTCGCCACCTCCCCCTCCTTTCGCTCGAGCACCTCACTCCTTGTGCTATCTTTGCTTCTTCCTGAGGGGCTGCAGAGCTCTGGTAATTTGTGATATACGCTTTCCCACTCTCTACATTTCTTCACCCACACTCGGCCCCCTCTGCTTCCCACGGACACAGTCTCTTGTCCAGAAACAGCAGCCCGCACTAGCTGGCTCTCTGAGTGCCATTTGTTGGCTGCTAGTGTTGCTTTCTTTTTCTGCTTCTTTTGATTTCTTACTTGCCTCTCACCACCTCCCCCTCCTTTCGCTCGAGTACTTGGCTCCATGCGCCATCTTTGCTTCTTCCTGAGGGGCTGCAGAGCTCCATTCGAGTGTGGAGCTGCTTCCCGTTCTGGCCTGCCGCACTGGTGACTGGTGGGATCCCAGGGATTTTGTTCGTTTGTTTGTTTTGAATTGTTTGTTTGTTTTCCTTTCCTTTTCTTGAGTAGGGAGCCCTTTCTGGCCAGGCGGAGCTGTGTGGCAAGGAGACTCCCCTCGGCTTCCACAGACGTGCAGAGGGAGCCCTGAGAGCATTTCTTTTTCCTTTGGTTGTTTTTTTTTGTTTTTTGTTTTTTTTTTTTTGCTGTTTTTTTGGGGTCCTTTCTTGTTCTTTTTTATTTCTTAATTTGTTTTGTTTTCTTTTCCCTCTTCTTCCCTTTTTGTCTTTCTTCATTGCTTGGTTTCTCGTCTCTCTGTATCTTCCTTCTCTTTCTGTTCCCTGAATACTTGGCATTGTATACCTCTACACCTTCTAGCCAGGCTGTACTGCAACACCTGAGACTTCCCCAAACCGCATAGCTGCACCTGGTGGGATCCCTGGGAACCTTGCAGTTCTTTAACCTTACTGATTTTTATTTATTCATTCTTTTCTTTTCTTCCTCTTCCCCTTTCTGTTTTTCTCTATTTCATAGTCTCTCATCTCTCCACTCCAAAGGCAAGCTCCCCTAGCATTCTTTTTTGTTTGTATGTATGTTTTTGGCTCCAGTTCCTCTCTCCTCTCTCCCATATCCATCTTAGCTCCACACATAAAAATCTCCCTGCTGCATCCTGCCTACCTGCACTGGGCGCTTGACATCACACCACCAAGCAGCACAGGCACGGCCTACTGGAACCTGCCTTGCACTGATAACCGACCCACCCTGGGGGCTGTAGTAAGTGCCACAAACAACTTGTTCCAGTAACTCCTCTTCAGCTAGACCTGCCCTGCCGCACCATATCTGAGTGACTTACCCTGCCAGTTGGAGAAGGAGGTGAAAAGTATTGTGTCCACAGATGAGCAAACAACAAAGAACACAGTCCACCTGCTCAGACATAGTCACATATAAAAAAAAGGGGGGGGGATGAAACAAACAAATCTACAATCAATAAACAAGAAAACTAACTACTGAATGCCCCGAAGACAGCAGACAATATCAAAACATTTACAAAAACAGGACAGGATGTTTCCAGTAGGTTTCCAAAATAAAACACCAGATGACTCTCCAGTGGAAGAAAATGCACTAGAACTACCTGACAGGGAATTCAAATCTCTAACACACAGAATTCTCCAAAAACTGAGGCTAAAAGCTGACAAACACGAGGAAAAAGTAGACAAATTCATGGAAAATACAGACAAAAAATTGGAAAAATTCAGGAAAATAATGCAGGAACAAAATGCCAAAATAAATTTACAACTAGTAATTATACAAAGACAACAATTAGAAATCCAAAAGATAAACAACAAGATTTCAGAAATGGATGATGTCACAGAAGAGCTGAGATGCAGATCTGAAACCGTGGAAGACAGGATCAGTGGAACTGAAGACAAACACTTGGATACAACTCTGTTTCAGGAAAAGTCAGAAAAAGAATAAAGAAAAATGAAGAGACCCTGAGAGTTATGTGGGACACAATTAAAAGCAAAAATTTACGAGTGACTGGAATTCCAGAACAGGGGGAGAAAACAGAAAACACAGAGAGGATCATTGAGGAACTGCTGACAGAAAACTTCTCCAATATCATGAAAGATGAAAATCTGGCCATCCAAGAAGAACCCCATATAGAAGAGACCCCAAAAGAAAATCGCCAAGGCATATCGTATTCACACTCGCCAAAACCAAAGACAGACAAAGAATCCTGGAGAGCAGCTCATGAAAAACAAGAAGTCACATACAGAGGAGAAACAATAAGACTAAGCTCAGATTATTTGGCAGAAACCATGCAGGCAAGAAGGCAATGGGATGACATATATAAAATCTTGAAAGAAAAAAATTGTCAGCCAAGAATAATATATCCTACAAAACTCTTGTTCAAATTTGATGGTGAAATTAGGTCATTTCCAGGTAAACAGAAATTAAGGGAATATGTAAAAGTCAAACCAAACTTACAAGAATTATTAAAGGGAGTTCTTCGATCTGAGGACAAACAGCTTTAGCTCACAGGCAGAACCTAGGACGCAGGATTGTACGAGCCAGATACCAATCTAAGAAATGAACTCTCGAGGACTATCCAAAACCAAAAGAAATATAACAGGGAATCAGAGCAGTTAATCAGTAAATGACAACAACATCAAAAGAACATAAAAGGGAATCAACAGCATAGGTATAGAACCTTCTAATGGAGAGGAAGACAAGGCGATATCAAGTAATGGCAGATTGCTTCAAACTTAGAAAGATAAGGGTAAAATTCATGGTAACCACAAAGAAAGTTAACAAACATACTCATAAAAAAAAAAGAGGAAAAACATAAAGTCTCAGCAAAAACAAAACCTACAAAAACAAAAGAAATGAAAAAAAATCCACAAACAAAATAACTCTGCACAAGAGAGTAAGAAGAACAAAAAAACCTTCAGCACCACAAAAAAAAAGCACTACAAAATGACAGAAACAAACTCACATCTATCAATAATTACACTGAATGTAAATGGACTCAATGCATCCATAAAGAGATGTAGAGTGACAGAATGGATAAGAAAACAGGATCCATCAATATGCTGTCAACAAGAGACACACCTTAGAAACAAAGATGTGAATTTATTAAAAGTCAAAGGTTGGAAAAGAATATATCAAGCTAACAACTACCAAAAAAGAACAGGAGTGGCGATTCTAATCTCAGCTAGATAACTGGGATCTTCTAAAAATCAAACACCTATGCTCTTCAAAAGACTTCACCAAAAGAGTAAAAAGAGAACCTACAGACGGGGAAAAAAATTTTGGACAGTACAAGTCAGACAAAGGTCTAATCTCCACAATCTATAAGAAAATCCAACACCTCTACAACAAAAAGACAAATAATCCTATTAAAACATGGGCAAAGGAAATGAACAGACACTTCACCAAAGAAGACATTCAAATGGCCAACAGACATACGAGGAAATTCTCGCAATCACTAGCCATTAAAGAAATGCAAATTAAAACCACAATGAGATACCATCTCACCCCGGCATTACTGGCACGCATCAAAAACACTGGAAATAACAAATGTTGGAGGGACTGTGGGGAGATCGGAACTCTTATGCACTGCTGGTGGGAATCCAAAATGATACAACCTTTTTGGAAAAGGATACGGCGCTTCCTCAGAAAGCTAGAAATAGACATACCATTCGATCCAGCAATCCCACTCCTAGGGATATATCCTAGAGAAATAAGAGTCGTCACTCGAATAGACATAGGCACATCTATGTTCATGGCAGCATTGTTCACAATAGCAAAAAGATGGAAGCAACCTAGATGCCCATCAACAGATGAATGGATAAGCAAACTATGGTACATACACACTATGGAGTACTATGCAACGAGAAAGAATAACAATGAATCTGTGAACCATCTCATAACATGGATGAAACTGGAGGACATTCTGCTGAGTGAAATAAGTCAATCACAAAAGGACAAATATTGTATGAGACCTCTATTGTAAAAACCCATGAAAAAGTTCACACATACAATGTAACAATCTTTGTTGGTTACCAGGGATGGAAGGGGTGGGGGGGAAATACTAAATAGGCAATAGATAAGTGGTATCTTGGGTGAAGAGTGAGACAGTACACAATACAGGGGAAACTAGCACAACTTGTACAAGGAAAGGTCATGGAAGCCCCATAGACACATCCAAACTCCCTGAGGGACTGAATTGCTGGGCGGAGGGCTGTGGAGACCGTGGTCTTGGGGAACATCTAGCTCAATTGGCATGACACAGCTTATAAAGACAATGCTCTACATTCTACCTTGGTGAGTAGTGTCTGGGGTCTTAAAAGCCTGTGAGCGGCCATCTAAGATACTCCACTGGTCTCATCCCTTCAGGAGCAAGGGAGAATGAAGAGAACAGGATACAAGGAAAAGAGTAGTCCGAAGGAATAATTGTCCACAGCTACCAAGGCCTCCACCAGACTGAGTCCAGTAGAGCTAGATGGTGCCCGGCTACCACCACTGACTGCTCTGACCAGGATCACAAGAGAGGGTTCTGGACAGAGCTGGAGAAGGATGTAGAACATAATTCTAACTCACAATAAAAAGGCCAGATTTACTGGCCTAAAGGAGACTGGAGAAACCCCGAGAGTGTGGCACCCAGATGCCCTTTTAGCTCAGTGGTGAAGTTACCTCTGAGGTTCATGGTTCAGCCTGGGAGTGGACAGCTCTGTAAAACCAAATGAGACTAACGAGGTACAGGAGTCCAGCGACAAGGGCCAGAAGGCAGAAGGGGACAAGGGAGCTGGTGATAGGGAACCCAAGGTTGAGTAAGGACGTTGTTGATGTGCTGTGAGATTGTTAACCATTGTCATAGGGCAACATTTGTAGTAACTGTTAAATGAGAAACTATTTTGTTCTGTAAGCCTTCATCTTAAGTGAGAATAACAGCACAATTGGAAGAGCAGAGTCAATGTCACTGAACTGTGCATGTAGAAATTTTTGAAATGGTGTATCTTTGGCTATGTGTGTTTTAACCAAAAAAAAAGGTTGAGAAGTTAGAGGGTTGCTATGTTGTGGGGTTGTTAACCAATGTCATAAAACAACATGTGTACTTCTGTTTCATGAGAAACTATTTGTTCTGTAAGCCTTCACCTGAATTACAATTTAAAAAAAAAAGATATTAAGAGCTAGAAAAAGATCTTATAGTTTTTCTCATATTAAGGAGACAATAGCTCCTATATCTCACTAAAACTTGATCTTAAGTCTGAAGACAGAGATAAAGAAGATTTAACCAAAAGGAAATAAAAGAGAAGTCTGTTCATCCACCTCTGGGATATTGTAAGAAGGGAGAAAGAGAAAGAGCCAAGGGAGGCAGAGGGGTAATAAAATCATATACAGTAAAACCCCATGGTAACACTTTCGATGTAGCACAAATTCAGGTATAACATGACTGGCAATTGCCTCCCGGATCCCTGAAAACTAGGAGCCAGCTAATGGCACAAGCTTGTTTGATCATTTCATTTATCTTGCAGTAACATGACTGCAAGGAGCCCTGGCAGCGCAGTGGTTAAGCGCTCAGCTGCGCACCAAAATGTCGGCGGTTCGAACCTGTGGGAGAAAGACATGACAGTCTGCTTCCATAAGGATTTACAGCCTTGGAAACCCTATAGGGCAGTTCTACTCTGCCCTATAGGGTCGCTGAGTTGGAATCGACTCAATGGCAGTAGGTTTGGTTTTTGGTTAGCATGACTGCATCTTACACAGTTAAATTTTAAGTCTCCACTTTAAGTGTTGTGGTGGGGTTTTATTGTTTTTCATCATATAGGATTTGAAGTGCTGAGGATAGAAGAATCCTTGCTTTGCTCCCTGTTTGGAACTAAATGTTGAGACCACTCCAAATGCTGCACCCACACCATGGGGGCTTCCCAGTCAGAGTCAATGAGTTCTGTCTCCCACCTTAGCCAAGCTTGCTGTTGTTAGCTGCTGTCGAGTTGGTCCCCCACTCATGGCGACACCATGCACAACAGACCGAAATGCTGCCTGGTCCCATGCCATCTCGTGATGAGTTGCAAAATGGACCATTGTGATCCATAGAGTTTTCATTGACTGATTTTCTGGAGGTAGGTCATCAGGCCTTTCTTCCTAGTTCATCTTAGCCTGGAAGCTCAACGGAAACCTACTCAGCATGATAACAACGCCCAAGCTGCCACTAACAGAGGGGTAGTGGCTGTGTATGAGGTACATTAGCCAAAGTTACCCCCTCCAAATTAAAGCTTCAGGTTATCAAGTACCAAGTCATAGCATGACATATGAAGCTTCCTTGGGCCCAGTCCTCTTGCGAAATAACTGCGTGTAGAGGTTATTCGCCAAACATTTATACTCATGCAAAGAGCCTGAGAACAGAAGAAAAGTCTGGATCTCTAGTTAGGAAGAGAAACACTGTGCTAATACAGAAAAGTGCATATAACAAACTAGACTAATTTCTCTAAAAATCCCTTCTTTTGTGCAGCGCTTACCCTAAACAAGCAGCATTTTGAAATTAGAGCCGAAGAATCAGAGGGAAGGTAACCCTTAGGTATCATTCAGTGATCCATAAGTTGATCACAAAACTGTCCCAGATACCCCTGAGCAAAGTATGAGACATTAAGTAATTACTGACCCAATACAGAGATAAAGGTACTAAAAAAGCCAATATAAAATTATCCAATATTTGTGGGTGTTTATTGCTAACAAATAATAAAATTGTACCACTGTGATACCTCACAAAAACCAGCTGGCAATAGAACATACTTGGCGATATCCCTTGGAATTAAACTTTCCAGGCTGCTTGGCTAGTCTGATGGTGAGCCCCTCAGTGACCTTGAACAAGCCAGCCCCCTTCAATGTCTCCATTTCCTTTCTCTATCTTAATAATGAGATTACTTTTCCCCCTCAGAGGGGCCGTGTGACAGGCTGTAACAGAAGCTTTTATTAAGCATTTTGGATCTCTTTCATACAAGGAGCCTGAAGTTCAAATCAGTTCCGTTATATGCCCAGACAGGGACCCATAAATGCCTTTGGTCTATACCAAGGGATGACTCTGCCATGTGTTACTCTTAGAAATGAAGGACTTGTATTAAAAATGCATAATTTAATCAAGAGAAAACCACTAATCAGTAGGAAATATGCAACGTTGATGTTATCGGTTTTGTTTTTTTGTTGTTTTTTTTTTTAATGTTCATGTAATGAGAGCTGCCATAATTTCTCATGGATCTATAAAAATGAAAATTAATGTAAAGGAGAAATTTTAACAGATAAAATGAGATTAAACATGAGGTCCTCAGGAGGGTCTAGCACTTCTCCAGGGCAAATGTAGAGGTGCAAAACCAGCGCGACAGCCGCCAGAGCTGTCATTTTTTCCTCTTCCTGTTGAAAAGTGCAGATTTGCATGAGAAGTTTTGCACTCTTTTGGAGTTCAAAAAAGTACATAGTCATTCTACTGAACTAGGGCCCAGACAGTGGCAGAATATATAGGCCACAAACAAGACAGCATCAGTTTGTCATGAACTCTCCAACTTATGTGTGGAGCCGGCAAAATCCTGAAAATCTAAGTGGTCTTCTTAGGCCTTCGCATGGGTCAATAATTAAGTACACATTCCAAACAAGACTTTATGATACACATAAAGGATCTTCATTCGGTCAAGAATGAGCACACATAACAATTTAGTTAGTACTTTATTGACAAAAGAATTGCTTGGGGATTTAGGGCTGGGGCAAAGGGTGTGTGTGTGTAATTCTATTTTGTATTTCATTTTACTAAGAGACAGTTTAGAACAATTGAAATGATAGAAAATAGGAAGAACACAATGGTGTCCAGCTAAGCTATACTGACTTATGTCTAAGCTTTATAAGCATCATCTGTCCGTCAGTTTGTCTCACTGTGGTGTCTTGCATGTTGCAATGATGATGGAAGATATATCACAACTATTTCAAGTATCAACAGGGTCACCCATGGTGGGTAGGTTTCAGCAGAACTTACAGATTAAGACAAACTAGAAAGAAAGGGCTGGAGATCTAATTCCAAGAATCAGCCAATGAAAACCTTATGATAGAAACAGAGCATTGTCTGATATAGTGCTGAAAGATGAGCCCCTCAGGTTGGAAGACTTTCAAAATTCAGTTGGATTGGGGAAGAGATGACTCCTCAAAGTAGAGTAGACGTTAATGACACAGATGAGCACAGCCTTCGGGACTTTCATTTAATGATGTGGCACAACCGAAAATGAAAAGTAACAGATGTTAACATCCATTAGTATGCTAAAGAAATAATTCAAGAAACTGGATTATATAAAAAGAACCAAGAATCAGGGGATTGGAGGAAGACTCATTAATAACATGTAATATGCAGATGGCACAACCTTGCTTACTAAAAATGAAGATGACTTGAAGCACTTCTGATGAAGTTCAAAGACTACAGCCTTCAGTGTGTATTGCTTCTAAACGTGAAGAAAACAAAAATTCTCACAACTGGACTGATAAACAACATATTGATAAATGAAAACGAAATTGAAGTTGTCAGTGATTTCATTCTACTTGGATCAACAACTAGTGTTCATGGAAGCAGCAGTTAAAAAATCAGATGACATATTGCAATGTGCAAGCCTGCTGCAAAAGATGTCTTTAAAGTTTTGAAAAGTAAAGGTGCCACTTTGATGACTAAGGTGCACCTGACCCAAGCCAGGGCCTTTTCAACTGTCTCATATGCATGCAAAAGCTGGACAATTGAAAAAGGAAGACAGGAGAAGAATTGATGCATTTGAATTGTGATGTTGGCAAAGAATATGGTATATACCAGAGGCTGCCAAACGAATGAACATATCAGAAAAACAACCAGAACGCTACTTAGCAGTAAGGATGATGAGACTTCAGCACACTTACTTTTGACACATCACCAGGAAAGACCAATAACTAGAAAAGATCATCATGTCTGGTAAAGCAGGGGGTCAGCAATAACAAAGAAAACCCACAGTGAGAAGGATTCACATAATAGTTACAACAATGGACTAAACATACCATTGATCATGAAGATTGATACAGAACTGGGTAGTGTTTCATTCTTTTATACATAAGGTCACCATCAGTCAGAGCTGACTTGATGGCAACTAACAACAACAACAATGAAAGCTTTATTAACAGAGAGGCTCTAGGAACTGCTGAAGAAGTTTTTTTTTTTTTTTTTTGAAAGTCTCTGTATTATATGTGACTACAAGTAGCACCACTTTTGTTCCCAGATACCTACATAGAATGGGAAAAATGGGATAGCGTCCCCACTTCTTCATAGAACACAGAATGGCTTGGTATGATGAAGACTATAGGTGGTTATATCACATGCCAAGTATGCCCAAGATAGTTTCACTTTATACCTATTGTCCTACTATAATTATCAATAGCATTCTCTTTTACTCTCAAAAGTATCTTCGTTTGGATAGTAAACTATATGAGTACCCTAGTTATAAAGAGTTAATAAAGTCTGGTTGAGCTTTGAGATCTTGGCTATACTATAATCTTCAGCACGGGCATGAAAATTCTCAATAAATAGCACTGATAACAGTGATGATGGAAAAAGGCAACACTCAGGGTCTTCGTAAACAGTATACAATAATAGATGCCAGCTAGAGCAGAAGGCAATGAGATGATTGTTCATGGACACCTATGTCATACTCCTAAATATTCCAGAAGTGCCTGGGAATTTTATACAAGCCTGAGGTCATTACAATTGCAATACCAGGATTAAATTTTTTCTTCAGTTCTTTCAGCGTGAGAAATGCCTAGCATGTTCTTCCCTTTTGGTTTTCTAACTCCAGGTATTTGCATATGTCATATACTATGTCTTCTGGAGCTGCCCCTTGAAATCTGTTCAACTTTTTTACTTCATCATTTTTTCCATTCACTTTAGCTACTCTGCTTCAAGAGCAAGTTTCAAAGTCTCTTCTGACGTCCATTTTGGTCTTTTCTTTCTTTCCAGTCTTTTTAATGACAGCAAGATCTTTCTTCCCGTATGTCCTTGATGTCGTTCCACAACTCATCTGGTCTTCCATCGTTGTGTTTAATGCGTCAAATCTATTCTTGAGATGGTCTCTAAATTCAGGTGGGTTATACTCAAGTTTGTACTTTGACTTTCATGGACTTGTTCTACTTTTCTTCAGTTTCAGCTTGAATTTGCTTATGAGCAATCGATGATCTGTTCCACAGTCAACCCCTGGCCTTGTTCTGGCTGATGACGTTGAGCTTTTCCATTGTCTCTTTCCCAAGATGTAGTTGATTTGATTCCTGTGTATTTCATCTGGCTAGGTCCATGTGTACAGTCGCCGTTTATGTTGCTGAAAAAAGGTATTTGCAATGAAGAAGTCATTGTTCTTGCAAAATTCTATCATGCAATCTCTGGCATCATTTCTGTCACCAAGGCCATATTTTCCAACTACCAATCCAACTTCTTTGTTCCCAACTTTCCCATTCCAATCATCAGTATTTATCAATGCATCCTGATTGCATGTTGAATCAATTTCAGATTGCAGAAGTTGGTAAAAATCTTCAGTTTCTTCATCTTTGGCCTTAGTGGTTGCCGCATCGATTTGAATAATAATATAATTAAATGGTCTTCCTGGTAAGCCTATGGATATTATCCTATCACCGACTGCATTGTACTTCAGGATAGATCTTGAAATATTCTTTCTGATGATGAATGAACAACGCAGGAAGCATCAAAAGAAGATGGAAGGAATACACAGTCACTACAGAAAAATTGGTCAACATTCAATCATTTCAGGAGGTAGCATATGATCTAGAACTAATGGTACTGAAAGAAGAAGTCCAAGCTGCACTGAAGACATTGGCAAAAAAAACAAGGCTCCAGGAATTGATGAAATACCAATTAAGATGTTTCAACAATCGGGTGCAGCGCTGGAAGTACTTACTTGTCTATGCCAAGAAATTTGGAAGACAGCTACCTGGCCAACTGACTGGAAGAGATCCACATTTTTGCCTATTGAAAAGAAAGGTGATCCAACAGAATGCTAAAATGATTGAACAATATCACTAATATTATACACAAGTAAAATATTGCTGAAGATTTAAAAGTGGTTGCAGCAGTGCATCAACAGGGAACTGCCAGAATTTCAAGCCAGATTCAGAAGGGGACGTGGAACCAGGGATATCATTGCTGATGTCAGATGGATCCTGGCTGAAAGTAGAGAATACCAGAAAGATGTTGATCTGCGTTTTATTGACTATGCCCAGGTATTCAACTGTGTGGATCATAACAATTATTGATAACATTTTGAAGAATGGGAATTCCAGAACACTTAATTGTGCTATGAGGAACCAGTACATAGATCAAGAGGCAGCCATTCAAACAAAGCAAGGGGATATTGTGTGATTTAAACTCAGGGAAGGTGTGGGTTGTATCCTTTCACCATACTTATTCAATCTCTATGCTGAACATATAATCTGAGAAGCTGGACTATATAAAGAAGAACATGGCATCAGGACTGAAGGAAGACTCATTAATAACCTGCGGTATGCAGATGACACAACCTTGCGTGCTGAAAGTAAAGAGAACTTGAAGCACTTATTGATGAAGACCAGAGACTATAGCCTTCAGTATGGATTACACCTCAACTAAAAGAAAACAGAAATCCTCACTACTGGGCCAATAAACAACATCATGATAAGTGGAGAAAAGATTGAAGTTGTCAAGAATTTCATTTTACTTGGACCCACAATGAACACCCATGGAAGCAGCAGCCAAGAAATCAAATGACACATTGCATTGAGCAAACCTGCTGCAAAAGACTTCTTTCAAGTATTCAAAAGCAAAGATGTGGCTTTAAGGACTAAGATGCGCTTGACCCAAGCCATGGTGTTTTCAATTGTTGCATATGCATGCAAAAGCTGGATAATGAATAATGAAGACCGAAGAAGAATTGACGCCTTTGAACTATGGTGTTGGCAAAGAATATCGAATATACCATAGATTTCCAAAAGAAGGAATAAATCTGTCTTGGAAGAAGTACAGCCAGAATGCTTCTTAAAAGCAAGGATGGAGAGACTTAATCTCACATACTTTGGACCTGTTATCAGGAGGGACCAGTCCTGGAGAAGGACACCATGCTTGGTAGAGGGTCAGCGAAAAAGAGGAACGACCTCAGCAAGATGGATTGACACAGTACCAGCAACAATGGACTCAAACATAGCAATGATTGAGAGGATGGCACAGGACCAGGCAGTGTTTTGTTCTGTTGTACATAGGGTCACTATGAGTGGTAACAGACTCTATGGCACCTGTCTTAGGCTGGGTTCTTTAGAGAAGCAAAACCAGTAAAGCATATAAATATATATAGAGAGAGAGAGATTATATCAAGGAAACAGCTCACACGATTGTAGAGGCTAGAAAGTCCCAAGTCTGTGGATCAGGGTAGAGGCCTCTCCCAAGTCACACAGCTGCAGAAGCTGGCAAGCCCAAGATCGGAAGGTCGGAGAGCAGGGCTCCACTCACCGGCTGTGCAGATCCCAGGTTCGGCAGATAAGCTGACAGCTCAAGTCCCAAGAAAGGGAGATGTGATGACAGAAAGCAGCCGCAAAGTCTGCTTATATACAGATGCAGACCACACACCCAAGGAGACTCCCTTTCATCTGATTGGCTACTCACAGTATATTCAATCATGGGAGTGATTACATTAAAACACGGAGAATCATGGCCCAGCCAAGTTGACACACAATCTCAACCATCACAGCACCTAACAACAAAAACAAGGTCATTACTGGAGTCCATGGGTGGTGCAAATGGTTAACACATTGAGCTGCTAAGTAAAAGGTTGGCGTTTCCAGTTCAACCACAGGTACCTCGAAACAAAGGCCTGGTGATCTACTTCCGAAAAATCAGCCATTGAAAACCCTATGGAGCACAGATCTACTCTGATATATATAGGGTCACCCTGAGTTGGAATTGACTCCACGGCAGCTGGTAGTTTGTTCTTAAGGTCATTACTATGCAGGCAGATAATGGCTAATAAAAGCTATGTTAGTGATACCTGAACAACTGATAAGAGCTAGGAAAATCAGCCTGTGGACATAACTATAAAATAACTCATCTAAAAAAAAAGATCGCTGTGCTTTGGGTATAAAATGACATAAAAACTTTCCGTCTCTTCAATCAAAAAGGTAGTCTGTCTTCTATCTGATGTACAATATATACACACACTTATGAAAATGGGTTTGCCTAATTTTAATATCATTAACCAAGTATTTAAACAATTAGTAGGCATTGCTGTCTTTCCTGTTTTGTCATATAAAGTAAATCTCTAGACTACATAATTTGCTAGTTCTAGAATAACTATTAGGTAGGTTGTCTTAGTTTCCTAGGGCTTCCATAACAAAATATCTCAAAGAGGGTGGCTTTAAAGAATAAATATTTATTTTCTCACAGTTCTGGAGGCTGGAGGTCTAAAATCAGTGCATTGATAGGGCTATGCTCTCTCTCTGCTGCCTCTAGTCCTGGGTGTTTCTTGGAGTTCGTACTCCTGTATGTCCTCGTTAACTGATAATGTTTGCAAAACAAAAACCCTGTTTCCTCAAATAGGGTCACATTCACCAGTGCATGGGTAAGGGGGGACACAATTCAATCTATAATGTAAATACACCCTCAGCTGGAATCTGGAAGAGCAGCTACCACAGATTTTTAGCCCAGGAGTGATGTACTAAAAGTGGGGTTGGAGAAATATTTCTCTGGCAGCTATCAGGCCGGATTGATTTGAAGGGAAGAAACAGATATTACAGGGAAAGAATAAGTGAGGTTATTGTCTGCCCTAGCAAAGGGCTGAAAGATAGGTAGTTTACTAGATTGTCCCTGGCAGTAAAAAGGAAGAGACAGGTATTTCCAAGGAAGGAATTATGAGATTTAGTTTTCATTAGATATGAGGCAGTAAGGAGTTGAGAGAAACTGCAGTATCTGTTTGCTGCATGCCAACTGTATACCTTGGGACAAATGACTTAACCACGCAGGCCTCAGTTTCTTTATGTAGTAGAGAAAATTGGCCTAGAACAACATTGTCCAATAGTGATATAATGCATGCCACAAATGTAATTTTAAATTTTCAAGAAGCCACATTGAAAAAAGATGAAGAGAAATAGATGAAATTAATTATAATAATGTATTTTATTTAATCCAATTTATCAAAAACGTTGCCAATTGGGTATAAAATCAATATTTTAAAAAGTATTAATGAGCTGTTGTTGCTGTTAGGTGCTGTCAACGCAGTTCCAACTCACAGCAACCCTACGTACAACAGAACAAAACACTGCCTGGTTCTGTGCCATCCTCACAATCGTTGTTATGCTTCAGCCCATTGTCACAACACTGTGTCAATCCATCTTGTTGAGTGTCTGTCTCTTTTCACTGACCCTCTACTTTGCGAAGTATGATGTCCTTCTCCAGGGACTGATCCCTCCTGATAACATTCCAGAATATGCTTCTAAGGAGCATTCTGGCTGTACTTCTTCCAAGACAGATTTGTTCCTTCTTTTGGAAGTCCATGGTAGATTCAATATGCTTCACCAACACCACAATTCAAAGGAGTCATTTCTTCTTTGGTCTTACTTATTCATTGCCCAGCTTTTGCATACATATGCAACAATTGAAAACACCATGGCTTGGGTCTGGCACACCTTAGTCCTTAAAGCAACGTCTTTGCTTTTTAACTCTCATAAGAGGTCTTTTGCAGCAGATTTGCTCAATGCAATGCATCATTTGATTTCTTGACTGCTGCTTCCATGGGTGTTGACTGTGGGTCCAAGTAAAATAAAATCCTTGACAACTTCCATCTTTTCTCCATTTATCATGATGTTGCTTACCAGTCCAGTTGTGAGGATTTTTGTTTTCTTTTAGTTGAGGTGTGATCCATATTGAAGGCTGTAGTCTTTGATCTTCAACAATAAGTACTTCAAGTTCTCTTCACTTTCAGCAAGCAAAGTTGTGTCATCTGTATACCGCATGTTGTTAATGAGTCTTCTTCCAATCCTGATGCCATGTTCTTCTTCATATAGTCCAGCTTCTCAGATTATTTGTTCAGTATACAGACTGAATAAGTATGGTGAAACGATACAACCCTGACCCACACCATTCCTGAGTTTAAATCACACAATATCCCCTTGCTCTGTTTGAACGGCTGCCTCTTGATCTATGTAATGGTTCTTCATGAGCACAATTAAGTGTTCTGGAATTCCCATTCTTCAAAATGTTATCCATAATTTATTATGATCCACACAGTCGAATACCTGGGCATAGTCAATAAAACACAGATCAACATCTTTCTGGTATTCTCTACTTTCAGCCAGGATTCATCTGACATCAGTAATGATATCCCTGGTTCCACGTCCCCTTCTGAATCTGGCTTGAATTTCTGGCAGTTCCCTGTTGATGCACTGCTGCAACCACTTTTGAATTATCTTCAGCAAAATTTTATTTCTGTGTGATATTAATGACACTGTTTGATGATTTCAGCATTCTGTTGGCTCAGCTTTCTTTGCAATAGGCAAAAATGTGGATTTCCAAAAAAATAATTTGCCACAATCAAGTTGGATTTATACCAGGTACGCATTAGAAAAACAATCAATGTAATCCATCACATAAATAAAACAAAAGACAAGAACCACATGATCTTATCAATCCATGCAGAAAAGTCATTTGACAAAGTCCAACACCCATTCATGATAAAAACTCTCAACAAAATAAGAATAAAAGGGAAATTCCTCAGTATAATTAAGGGCATTTATACAAAGCCAACAGTCAACATGGAGAGACTTTGAAAGCATTCCCCTTGAGAACGAGAAAAGACAAGGATGCCCTTTATCACCACTCTTATTCAACATTGTGCTGGAGCTCCTAGCCAGAGGCATTAGGCTAGAAAAACAAATAAAGGACATCCAAATTGGTAGGGAAGAAGTCAAGGTATCTCTATTTGCACTTGATATGACCATATACACAGAAAACCCCAAAGAATCCACAAGAAAACTACTGGAACTAATAGAAGATTTCAGCAAAGTTTCAGGATACAAGATAAACATACAAAAATCAGTTGGATTCCTTTACACTAACAAAGAGAACCTAGAAGAGGAAATCACCAAATCAGTACCATTTACAATAGCCCCCAAGAAGATAAAATACTTAGGAATAAATCTAACCAAAGACGTAAAAGACCTATACAATGAAAACTACAAGACACTACTGCAAGAAACCAAAACAGACCTGCGTAAGTGGAGAAACATACCTTGCTCATGGATAGGTAGACTTAACATAGTGAAAATGTCAATTCTACCCAAAGCGATCTACAGATACAATGCAATCCTGATCCAGATTCCACCGGCATTTTTTAATGAGGTGGAGAAACAAATCACCAACTTCATATGGAAAGGGATGAGTCCCCAAATAAATAAAGCATTACTCAAGAAGAATAACAAGGTGGGAGGCCTCACACTACCTGATTTTAGAACCTATTATACTGCCACAGTAGTCAAAACAACCTGGTACTGGTACAACAACAGATACATAGATCAATGGAACAGAATTGAGAATCTAAGCATAAGTTCATCCACCTATGAGCAGCTGATATTTGACAAAGGCCCAAAGTCCATTAATTGGGGAAAAGACAGTCTCTTTAACAAATGATGGTGGCATAACTGGATATCCATCTGCAAAAAACTGAAACAAGACCCATACCTCACATCATGCACAAAAACTAACTCAAAATGGATCAAAGACTTAAATATAAAATTGAAAACAATAAAGATCATGGAAGAAAAAATAGGGAAAAAGCTAGGAGCCCTAATACTTGACATAAGCAGAACATGAACCATAAGTAACAATGCGCAAGCACCGGAAGAGAGACTAGATAAATGGGACCTCCCAAAAATCAAACACTTATGCTCATCAAAAGACTTCATCAAACGAGTAAAAAGACAACCTACAGACTGGGAAAAAAAATTTGGCTACAACAAATCCAATCATCATCTAATCTCTAAAATCTGCAAGATACTGCAAAACCTCAACAACAAAAAGACAAATAACCCAATTAAAAAATTGGCAAAGGATATGAACAGGCACTTCACCAAAGAAGATATTCAGGCAGCTAACAGACACATGAAGAAATGCTCATGATCATTAACTATTAGAGAAATGTAGATCAAAACTAGAATGAGATACTATCTCACCCCAACAAGGCTAGCACTAATCCAAAAAACACAAAATAATAAATGCTGGAGAGGTTGCGGAGAGACTGGAACACTTATACACTGTTGGTGGCAATGTAAAATGGTACAACCACTTTGGAAATCGATTTGGCACTTCCTTAAAAAGCTACAAAAATAGAAGTATCATACGATCCAGCTATCCCACTCCTTGAAATACATACTAGAGAAATAAGAGCCATCACACAAATAGATACATGCACATCCATGTTCATTGCAGCACTGTTCATGATAGCAAAAAGATGGAAACAACCTAGGTGCCCATCAACAGATGAATGGATGGACAAATTATGGTATATCCACCCCAGTGGAATACTATGCAACAATGAAGAACAACGATGAAGCCGTGAAACATAACATGGAGGAAGCTGGAGATCATTATGCTGAGTGAATTTAGTCAGTCACAGAAGGGCAAATATTGTATTATAAGAACTCAAAAAAATGTTTAAACACAGAAAAAAACATTCTTTGATGGTTACGAGGGTGGGGAGGCAGGGGGAGGGTTATTTACTGACTAGATAGTAGACTAGAATTATCTCAGGTGAAGGGAAAGACAGCACACACTACAGGGGAAGTCAGCACAACTGGACTAAACCAAAGCTAAGAAGTTTCCTCAATACAGTCAAACACTTTGAGGGATAGAGTAGCAGGGGTAGGGGTCTGGGGACCATGCTTTCAGGGGACATCTAGGTCAATTGGCATAACAAAGCTTATTAAGAAAATGTTCTGCATCCTACTTTACTGATTAGCATCTGGGGTCTTAAAAGCTTGCTAGTGGCCATCTAAGATGCATCACTTGGTCCCAACCCACCTGCAGCAAAGGAGAATGAAGAACACCAAAGACACAAGGAAAGTATTAGCCCAAGAGACAGAAAGGGCCACATAAACCAGAGACTTCATCAGCCTAAGACCAGAAGTACTAGATGGTACCCAGCTACCACTAATGACCACCCTGACAGGGAACACAACAGAGAGTCCCAGATGGAGCAAAAGAAAGGTGGGGCACAGAACTCAAATTCTAATAAGAAGACCAGACTTAATGGTCTGACTGAGACTGGAGGAACCCTGGAAAGCATGGCCCCTGGATTCTCTATCAGCCCAGAACTAAAACAATTTCCAAGGCCAACTCTTCAGACAGGGATTGAACTGGACTGTGGGACATAAAGTGATACTCGTGAAAAGTGTGCCTCTTAGCTCAAGTAGATACAAGAGACTAAACAGGCAGCTTCTGTCTAGAGGTGAGATGGGAAGGCAGAGAGGGTTAGGAGCTGGTTGAATGGACATGGGGAATCAGGGGTGGAAAGGAGGAGTGTGCTATCACAGTATGGGGAGAGCAATTAGAGTCACATAACAATGTATGTACAAATTTTTGTATGGGAAAAGATTTTTAAAAAAATGTAGATCTCTTCCAGTTGGTTGGCCAGGTAGCTGTCTTCCAAAGTTCTTGGCATAGACAAGTGAGTACTTCCAGCCCTGCATTTGTTTGTTGAAATGTCTCAGTTGGTATTCCGTCAATTCCTGGAGCCTTGTTTTTTTTTCAGCATCTTCAGTGCAGCTTGAACTTCTTTCTTCAGTACCATCGATTCCCAATCATATGCTACCACCTGAAATGACTGAACGTCAACTAATTCTTCTTGGTGTAGTGACTCTGTGTATTCCTTCCATCTTCTTTTGATGCTTCCTGCATCATTCAGTACCTTGCCCATAGAATCCTTCACTATTGCAACTCAAGGTCTGAATTTTTTTTTTCAGTTCTTTCAACTTGAGAAATGCCAAGCGTGTTCTTCCCTTTTGGTTTTCTAGCTCCAGCTCTTTGCACATGTCATTATAATACTTTACTTTGTCTTCTCAAGCAACCTTTTGAAATCTTCTGTTCAGTTCTTTTGCTTCATTAATCAGATAATTAATGAGGTAGTTTACTTTTTTTGTACTAAATCTTTGACGTCTGATGTGTACTTGACACTTAGAATACTTCTCCACTAAGGCTAGTGATAGTCCAAATCTCAATAGCTACATGTGTCGTAGGACTTCTGTATTGGAAAGTGCCAAAAAGATAACTAAAGTCCTTTTCAATCCTGAAATTTATATTTTTATCAGACTTCCTTTTTTTAAGAGTAAAATAAATTTTAATTCAATGGATACAATTTTTTGAATTAACTAAATCTGAGATTATAGCCTGTTACATTTTAGTTCAACCTGAAATGTTGAAAATCATTCTAATAGTTCTTCTCTTTGCCATATCATATTTGCAATATTCTAACAAAAACAGAGTTTCATTTATGCTGTCATTGTCTTCAACGTAATTCTGAGCCCCAGCTTAAAAGTGCTGTATTTCATTTGTTAGGGTATAAAAAGTTATATAAGACATGTCACTTGAATTTAAATAGTTTACAATCTGGCCAAAGAAAGAAGATAAACTTAAAAACCATATTCCCATTGCCACTGAGTCAATTTCGACTCATAGCAACCCTACATGACAGAGTAGAACTGCCCCGTAGGGTTTCCAAGGAGTGGCTGGTGGATTCAAACTGCCGACCTTTTAGGTTAGCAGCTGAGCTCTTAACCACTGCACCACCAGGGCTCCAAAAAACCATATTAAGAGACATTAAATGATAACTGTTTTAAGAGAGGTTTAAACCTGGCAATTCAAGAGTGAGAGAGCTCAGTATTCCTCCTTCTTCTTTCTCCTCCTCCTCTTCCCCTCATTACCATTATCCACCACATCTTCATCATTACCATCATCATCTTTATTACCACCAACATCTGAGTACTTCACGGCATCAGGTATGGCTGTGAGAACTTTACATCTTTTAATTCACTCTGTATTCACAATTCTAACTGCCCCCATTGAAAATAGAAGAAAACTGAGGCATAGAAAAATTAAATAATTTTCCATGGCCCCATGGTAAATTTTGGAGTCAAGACTCAAGCCAAATAATCTGACTCTAGAGCCAGCACTCTCAAGCACTCTACTCTGCTTTTCTCTAATTATTCTACTAGAGTAAAAAAACTTTCCCAGAGGAGGGAATACTCGAAGCATAAAAAGTAAAAATACAGTAGCATTTGAAAGGACGTTTAAGCTACTAAAGCATTTTTTTCACTAAAATGGTTACATCACAGGCTAGTTTTCTGTCTATATCAATATTCCTGCAATTCTGAAACGCCTGGCACCAAAATATATAAGTATTCTAATAAAAGCTGAAGTCAAGAAAACTTGGGTCTACTTATGTTGACCTTTAGCCATACCACTTTAGTCCCCAATCAGGAGGAGACACTAATACTTATCCTTTCAGTAAGGTGTTAACTTCGCTTTGTTAGTTACCGTAGAGTCAGCTCTGACTCATGACGACCTATTTACAGCAGCACAAAGTATTTCCTGGTCCTGTGCCATCCTCATGATCATCGTCACCCTAGTGTCTGTTGTTGTCACCACAGTGTATTTTGAGTGGCTTCCAACCTAGGGGGCTCATCTGTCAGCACTATATTGGACTATGTTCTATTATGATCCATAGGGTTTTCAGTGGCTAATTTTCTAAGTAGATCTCCAGGCTTTTCTTCCTAGTCTGTCCTAGTCGGGAAGCCCTACTGAAACCTGTTCACCATGGGTGACCCTGCTGGTATTTGAAATACTGGTGGCATAGCTTTCAGCATCATAACAACACACAAGCCATCACAGTACAATAAATTATGCCATTAGTAGACACCTTAATTTTTTATTTCTGATTAGCATGATAACGTTTCTGATGATGGAATCTTCAAAGAACTTTTTCATACTAAGGAATTTGGGTTTTCTTCTTGAGCATAATACTACCTTACTTAATATTTTTGTTGAAGGGAAAAAGAGCACTCCTAGATTACTTGCTGATTTGGAGTAAAAATACTTCACACAAAAGTCAATCAGAAAGACATTGTCAAACCATAACATCCTTTGCATACTCAGCAGTCTGCATAGTCTTAACTTATGAACATAGATTATGGGGAAAACATATATATTATTTTTTTAATTTTTACAGTAACCCATAAAGTAGATATGTTTGACAGAACAGGAAATCAGGGATCAGAGAGCGCTAACAGGCCTAATGTTACACAGGTAATAACTGGTGGACTTGGAATTCCTGATGCCAAAACTCTTAGTTCTTTTCACCACCTGGATCCACCTTTTATACAGAAAGGACGCATGGTAATAAACACTTCTTTTTCCATAACTACATGCAAATAGATGCTATGCTTAATGCATAATCATTTAAACATTTTAAGTCGAAGAGAGCTAAGTGGATAACATTATCTAGGCTCTTGATTATATTCCTATGAAACTGACAATTCCATCTAGATCACCATTTAAATACTGGTGACTGAAACAAAATCCATACGTAATAAATGTCTGTTAAATAATTGACTTTGTTAAGGAAATTAGTAAATTATTTAAGGGGGTCCTACAGAATTGTATTGATATTTAGATTGATATACAGGACTTAGCAACACTTCTGGGTCCTGGTATGCAAGTGACATGATGAAAGGGGTACTTACCTATTTACGTAGTCTCCTGTATACATAGAGAACAGGCAGCATTAGGCACTGAGATCAAAATAATCATGGGAGGTGTGTAGAATACTCAGCCTTGGCCCTCTACCCAAGGTTACTTTCCTGCCCGCCATTGTCTAGTCTCCTTTTCTAGAAGTGCATGAGAGAGGCAGTGAAACGGTGACAGCCGCCTAGAGGAGACACTGACAATAGCCTATAACCAACAAAGTTTCTTTTCTAGTAAAAGTAATAATGATAAACACATCTGATAAATGTTATAACACATTTAAAATGTGCTCACAGCTGTGGGGACCATGGTCTCAGGGAACATCTAGCTCAACATAGTCTATAAAGAAAATGTTCCACATTCTACCTTGGTGAGTAGCGTCTGGGGTCTTAAAAGCCTGTCAGCAGCCATCTAAGATACTCCACTGGTCTCACCCCTTCGGCAGCAAGGGAGAATGAAGAAAATAAGATACAAGGGAAAGATTAGTCCAAAGGACTAATGGACCACTACTACCACAGCCTCCACCAGACTGAGTCCATTACAACTAGATGGTGCCCAGCTACCACCACTGACGGCTCTGACAGGGATCACAACAGAGGGTCCCAGACAGAGATGGAGAAAAACCTAGAATAAAATTCTAACTCACAAAAAAAGACCAGACTTACTGGCCTGACAGAGACTGGAGAAACCCCAAGAGTATGGCCCCCGGACACCCTTTTAGCTCAGTAATGAAGTCACTCCCTAGGTTCACCATTCAGCCAAAGATTAGACAGCCCCATAAAACAAAAAGAGACTTATGGGGCACAACAGTTCAGGGACAAGGACTAAAAAGCAGGAAAGGACAGGAACGCTGGTAATAAGGAATCCAAGGTCGAGAAGGGAAAGTGTTGACGTGTCATGGGGTTGTTAACCAATATCATAAAACAATATGTGTACTGTTTAATGAGAAATTATTTGTTCTGTAAACTCATCTAAAGTACAATAAAAATAAAATAAAATGTGCCCACACATTATCACCCTTACTACTACATGTTTTAGAGAATTAAAAATTACAGAATGATATTCAAATATCTAGCCTATGCATTTTTTAATTGTGGTAAAATATATTTCACAGAAAAGATTGTTATTTCCACCAGTCTTAAGTGTACCATTCAGTGACATTAATTACATTCACCATGCTGTACAGCCATCATTATTATCCATTTCAAAATAAAAAGTTATACCCTAAACAGAAACTCAGAACCCTTTAAGCAATGACTCCCTACTTCCCCTTACCCTCCTCCTCCTGGTAACCACTGATAAACTTGTCTTTATGCATTTTCTGATCTAGATATTTCACATGAGTGGAATCATGCAGTATTTGTGCATTTGAGTCTGGATTACACTCAGTATAATGTTTTAAAAGTTCATTCATGTTGTAGCATATATCAGAACTTCATTTCTCTTTATGGATGAAAAATATTCCATTGTATATATGTACCAAATTTGGTTATCCATTCATCTGTCGATGGACATTTGAGTTGTTTTCACCTTTTGACTATTGTAAATAATGCTGCAATGAACACTGGTGTGCAGGTATCTGAGTTCCTACAGTTAATTTTTTTTTCCAGTTCCTAGGAGTGGAATTATTGGCTCATATGGTAATTCTGTGTTTAATTTTTTGAGGAACAGTCAAACGGTTTTCCACAGCAGCTGCATTATTTCACATTCTCATCAGGAACGGGTGAGGGTTACAATTTATCCACATCCTCTCCAACACTTGTCCTCCATTCTTCTGTTAATAGCCAGTCCTGTTGGGTGCTAAGTGGTATCTCATTGTGGTTTTGATTTGCATTTCCTTAATGACTAATGACTTGGAGCATCTTTTCATGTGCTTGTTGGTCATTTGTAGATCATCTTGGGAGAAATATCTATTTAAATCCGTCCCTATTTTTTATTTGAGATGTTTGTTTTTTGTTTTTGAGTTATATAAGTTCCTTATATATTCTGGATATTAAATCCTTACCAGATATATGGTTACCAAATATTTTCTCCCATTCTGTAGGTTGGTTCTTCACTTTCTTGATAAAGTCCTTCAACGCTAAAAGTTCTTAATTTCAATGAAGTCCATTTTGTCTATTTTGTCCTTTGTTGCTCATGCTTTTGGTGTCTAAGAACTCGATGTCATATCAGACTTATTTTAAAACTATCCCTACTGCCCTCGAGTCAATTCCGACTCATAGTGACCCTATAGGACAGAGTGGAATTGCCCACATAGGATTTCCAGCGCCATAAATCTTTACAGAAGCAGACTGCCACATCTTTCTCCTGCAGAGTGGCTGCTGAGTTCAAACCGCCCACCTTTCAGTTAGCATCTGAGCGCTTAATCACTGCACCACCGAAGCTCCTTTTTTCTTTTAAAATTACTTCCTTTTAAATACTTTTCCAATTTTTAAAATCAGATATTGACCAGTTACATGATAGTATTAAATTTTTATTATTTACTGAAAACATATATTATAAAAAGTTACTGTAAATTCAGTAATATTTCAAATAAATTTGTTATAAAATACTATAGTAGTTACATAGATTTTGAAAATAAAATAAAAACATACATATGTACCAATATAATATGTATTCCATTTCCCAAAATAAGCAAAAACAAATAAATAAATCTTAGTATGCATATGGATTTGCAGACCCCTTGAAATAAAGTTAAACACCCAGTGGTCCATCGTCTACAGGTTAGAACCAATGCTTTAAAAGTTACACAGCCATAAAAACCAAAACCAAACCCACTGCCATCGAGTCAATTCCGACTCATATGGATCCTATAGGACAGAGTAGAACTGCCCCATAGAGTTTCCAAGGAGCACCTGGTGGATTCAAACTGCCAACCTTTTGGTTAGCATCCGTGGCTCTTAACCACTATGCCACCAGGCTTTCCTATATACCCATAGCTCTTTATTTATATATTCTCCTATATTTGAAGAACATAACAACCTCAGAACCATAAATTTGAAATTAATGTTATCATGATATCATATCACAGTAACTCTACTAAAGTTTTTTGTTTTTTTTTTTTTTTTTGTGGACATTGATGATGAAAATAGTCATTTGAACTTGCAATAGCTGTGTGCCCAGAGCTTATCTAAGTTCTCAGCCATTGCTGATTTTGTCTCAGTAAGGTAGAATTAGGATCACTGACTCTGAAACGATTTAGTTGTCTCTTGTGCAACTTCATAAGCACACACTGAGCACATGCAGTGTTTAAATTCCAGGCACTAAAGAAGCAGCTAAAAATGAACTACAAAGCAATCCTTCACTCAAAAGCTATTCTCCATCACTGAAACATTTTCCAGAAAAAGAAAAATACTGTCCATGAAAAGGGAAAAGAGGATGAACAGAAGAAGAGTATGCACCTGGCTGGGAGGGATGAAGCCAGGAAGAAGGTTACAGGGAGACACTTGTTAGAAAAGTTGGGGTTTTGAGCAGAAAAGGGGATCTATTTTTACAGTTTCCTAATTGGTGACCCCAATATTTGGGCAAATCCACAGCAAAAGACCTCTTTAAAGTGTTGAAAAGCAAAGATGTCACTTTGAGAACTAAGGTGCACCTGACCCAAGCTCTGATATTTTCTGTCACCTCATAGGCAAATGAAAGCTGGACAATGAATGAGACCAGAGAAAAACTGATGCTTTTGAATCATGGCATTGGTGAAGAATATTGAATATACCATAGACTACCAGAAGAACAAACAAGACTGTGTTGGAAGAAGTACAGCCAGAGTGCTCCTTGGAAGTAAGAACAATGAGACTTTGTCTTGCATATTTTGGACGTGTTATCAGGAAAGAGCCGTCTCTGGAGAAGGACATCATGCTTGATAAGGTAGGGTCATCAAAAAAGAGAAAGACCCGAGAAGAGACAGATTAACACAGTGGCTGCAACCATGGGCTCAAACAACGATTGTGAGCCAACGATTGTCAGGATGGCACAGGACCAGGGAGTGTTTGCTTCTGTTGTACATAGGGTAGCTGTGAGTCAGAACTGACTCGATGGCACCTAACAACAACAACAATATTAACAATTCATCTGAAAAGTTGCTTTCTTAAAAATTCCAAAGTACACAGTACAAGGGAAACCAACACAACGTGCACAAGGAAAGGTCATGGAGGCCCCATGGACACATCCAAACTCCCCGAGGGACTGAGTTGTTGGACTATGGTCTCCGGGAACATCTAGCTCAATTGGCATGACACTACTTATAAAGATAATGCTCTACATTCTACCTTGGTGAGTAGTGTCTGGGGTCTTAAAAGCCTGTGAGCGGCCATCTAAGATACTACACTGGTCTCATCCCTTCGGGAGCAAGGGAGAATGAAGAGAACAGGATACAATGAAAAGATTAGTCCAGAGGACTAACTGTCCACAGCAACCAAGACCTCCACCAGACTGAGTCCAGTACAGCTAGATGGTGCCTGGCTACCACCACTGACTGCTCTGACCAGGATCACAACAGAGGGTTCTGGACAGAGCTGGAGAAAGATGTAGAGCATAATTCTAACTCACAAAAAAAAAAAAAAAAGACCAGATTTACTGGCCTAAAAGAGACTGGAGAAACCTCAAGAGTATGGCCCCCAGACACCCTTTCAGCTCAGAGGTGAAGTTACCTTCGAGGTTCACTGTTCAGCCTGGGAGTGGACAGCCCAGTAAAACTAAATGAGACTAACGAGGTACAGGAGTCCAGTGACAAGGGCCAGAAGGCAGAGGGGGAGTAGGAAGCTGATGATAAGGAACACAAGTTGAGTAAGGATACTGTTGATGTGTTGTGAGATTGTTAACCATTGTTATAGGGCAACATTTGTAGTAACTGTTAAATGGGAGGCTATTTTGTCCTGTAAGCCTTCATCTTGGGTGAGAATGGCAGCACAATTGGAAGAGCATAGTCAATGTCACTTAAATGTGTACGTAAAAAGTTTTGAAATGGTGTATCTTTGGCTATGTGTATTTTCACCAAAAAAAAAAAAAAAAAGCTGAGAATTCAGAGGGTTAAAATGTTGTGGGGTTGTTAACCAAAGTCATAAAACAGCATGTGTACTACTGTTACATGAGAAACTGTTTGTTGTGTAAGCCTTCACCTGAAGTACAATAAAATATTAAAAAAAAAAAAAAAATTCCAAAGCTACAGGGGTAAAACTAAAGCTCAGCATTCTCAGCTGTCAGTAGAGTCTTCCGCACATTGGTTCACAGGGCTATGCTCTTCCTGAAGCTAAACGTGAATTTACAGGGGTAATTACCAGGTAGCTAATACTTTCTGCCTCCTGACTTTTATTATGGATACTTTATGAATGATATTTTAATAAACTGCATAGGTTAGTTGGCAGAAGCAGAAATTATTCTAGGAGTCTTGATTCTGCAGTCACTTGATAATCTTTCTATTACTAAGACACAGGTTCCCAGAATTATATTCCCTATGTGGTCCTGAATCACTCCAACTCTTCTGGCAGAGATGGGACTGTAAATCTCAGGCCTGGATTCCAGAATTGGGAAAACAATTGACTTTCTCCACCTAAGCACATGGTAAATGAGTCAATGCTAATGAGTATTTAATGATTTTTTTAAAATGTATTACACTAAGGATATATAACTCTGAAAGAAATTGGTATAATGATTTTGCCTGTATTGCATTTTGCAAACTAGTAAGAGAAAACATTGATCTTATCATATTCCACATAACAAAATTTTTTTCATTTAAAATTTTTGTGCATTTATGTTTTGTTTTCCGAATTATTAGGTCCTAGAGCATCAGATTTCAACTCACAGCATAAGAATAAAGACTCATACCACAGAGCTATGCACATACTAGATGCATAAAAATATGATCTATTCTTAGCTAATCAAAGAAAATATGAACTATATTGGTTATACTTGACATAGAATACAATAATATTTTTTAACTTAAAAAATGGGTTAGTATCTGTTGCAATTTACTCTTTATTTGCTGAATACTTTTTCAACTCCCACCTAGGCTATTTTATCATTTTTAGGGTGCTTTATGCCTTACACAGAACTTTCCCACAGTAAAGTACTGGGGGGAAGAAATCATTCCCATTTTATAAATGGGGTTCCTAGGACCTAGAGATGTTAAGTAATATGTCCAAGGTAGCACTGAAATGAAATAGTAGAACTGGAACTGAACCCAGTGCAACTTTTTGCCTGTTTTGTTCATTGCTCTATCTCCGTCACTGAGAATACTCCTAAGCACATAAGTAGGCACTCAGTAAATACTGTGGAATACAGGTAAACCAGCCAAAAGAGGAAGGGAATAAGGGGAGGAAGAGAAGGAGGGAAGGAAGGAAGGAAAGGAGAGAGGGAGGGAGGAGGAGGGCTGTAAGTATCATTAAAGTACTAGTTCTATTAGTTCCGTTCTCTGTGTGAAAACATCCAGCTTGTTTATGCCATTTAAGTCGTGGGTGGCATGAGCCTACCCAGTTGCTTCCTGAGCGGATCTAGATAAATAGAAACCATCAGCCTTTAAAGAAACAAGTGGCATCCTCTTAACTAAATGCACTTTTTAAATGCCCATATGAACCAATTAAAATATGAAGTGGTTCCAACTTCCAAAGGCTTTTTTCTTAGACAATAAACTAGAAATACAGAGGCCAAAGCCCAAGCTGCCCCTCTACCTCACACTGTGCCCAGCATGATGCTGGCTTTGGATAAATGTTAAATAACAGCTATATCCCTTTTACTTCCCAAAACTAGGTTTTGATTTATCTTATTGCAGGTCTTGAGCATCTGGAATTTTCCCAAATGAACTCAAATTCCTCCATCAGTAAAACTACTGCTCATTACCTGTGTTAATTTCATCTCTTACTCTGCATTCAATAACCCCATCTGTTGCAATTCCAGCTGCGAAGAGGGAGAGGAGCAAGTGACTGAGCAGACCCAATGCAGAGACACTGTGTGTTAGCAATAACTCGTTCATAGAGAAAAGGGAAATGTGTAGCTGACAGTGGACATGGCTAGATCCATCTAAAATAACCAGGCAAAATGTGGTCCTAGAGTTAATCACTCCAATTTGTTTTCATCACCACCCATTGTTTTCAAAAGTTCATATTTATAAAGCTTCAAAATGCCCAGTATAATTTATTAATAAATTTATTTAATAAATATTTTTATAAAGCTGTGGTAAAGCTTCAATGAAACCCTTGCTTAATAAAAGCAGACTGTGCATCAAAGGGCTTAAGATCTAATTTAATTTTCAGCAGAGAGCTGCCAGACCCACACACTAAATTTCTGAATATGGATTTGTGGAACTTTAAGCAAATGGAAGGCATTATAGGTCATATGGTAGATGATAAAGAAACGTTAGTTCCCTTTCTGCCCCTTGAAGAGAACAGCCAAGCCTTTGTCCAGCTATTTTGTGCTCTGTGACAAAGTTTCTGAACAATTCCATTGTCAGGAGGAGCCACACCTGGCCCCTACATTCCTGCTCCCTGTGGCCTTCTGAGGGGCTTCCTAGGCTCTGGGAAGCTAGGAAAGCTGAGTTGAGAATGTATTTTCTTCCTAATTAGAATGATAAACAGCTCTGTAGTGATTCAGGATGACACTTCAACAAGCTCAATTAATATCTAATAGACAAAGATATGATTAGTTTGAACTTTCCCCTGCCCTAAAGGAAGGGTTGTGTGTGTAAATGAAGTGAATGCTCTTGCATGCTTTGCTCCCCTCTTAGAACAACCTCTCTCTTTCTCTTCTCTCTCTCTCTCACTCTCTCTCTCTCTGTCTGCAGGGAGAGCAGGACTGGAGTCAGGTAGATGCTGATGTATAAAACTGATTAACTCTTACAATCAACACTTGCATGAGTGTAGCCAGAAAGAGACCCAAGCAAAAAGAAGTATGACAAGGTTGTCCTCAGTGTAGGTTTGCCAGGTAAAATATAGGATGCCCAGTTAACTTTGAATTTCAAGTAAATGATAAATAATTTTTTGAGAATAAGTGTGTCCCAAGTATTTCATGGGATATATTTATACTAAAACTTGTATTGTTTATCTAAAATTCAAATTTACCTGGGTGTCCTTCATTTCTATTTGCTAAACCTGGCAACCCCACTTCAGAACCCATATCCTGCTCTTCTCCTCTCCCTCCAGCTCCTTTCCCACTGAAACCTGGTATCAGTTCAATGCAGTTTAATTCAACAAACATGAGGTGAGCTCTGGGCCAGGCCGTGGGAGTACAAAGACAGTAGGACAAGGGTCCCTGCTTCCCAGGAGTTCACAGCCTAGTGAATAGGAGTGTGAAGAGGTGGGGAGGGCACCCAATCCTGCCTCGGGGGGTGGGGGGGGGGGATGGCAGTCAAGGAAGACTTTGTGGAGATCATAAGACCAACCCGAGTCAAGACAAGTGAGCATAATACAGAGGAAAATTAGCTGTGAGAGAGAAAAGGATAAGGGAGGAGATTTACAAGCAAAGGCAACATCATGAGAAAAGGCACAGAGGCGTGAAAACCCATGCATGTTACAGGAACTACAAATTACAAATTACTGCAGTGTGAACTACGGGACAGACCGTAGCAGTGATGAGGTAAGTAGGGGCAGATCATGCCCCTGTGTGCCAAGATAAGGGGTTTGTTGCTTCTAAGTTCTTGAAAGGTTTTAAGCAGGAGACTGATGTGACCCAATTTGCTTTTTAAATAAATCCCTTTTGACAGCATTATAAAATATAGTTGTGAGAAGGAATAAAATTGAAGGCAGAATTACTTCTTAGTAGCTAGAACAGGCTGGAGGTGATAAGGACCTGAGTTGGGGTTATGATGAGAGGGAGGGAGATGATTTGGACAGGTCTGATAAATATCTACAAGGAAAAAAATACAAGGATTTGGTGACTGACTTGGTGTGGCAGGGAGAGAAAGAGGAAGAAGTCAGGATTATCATGTGGTTTCTCCTTGGATACCTAGACTGGTCACAAAATTTCAAGCACAACGGGGGCAGGTTAGGGAGGGAAGTATAAGGATGGAGGGAGAGTTATGAGTTTCGTTTGGAGAAGATAATTTTTAAATGTTTATGGGAAATTCATAAGGAAATGTGCAGTAATTATTTAAACATATGAGACTGAGACTCAGAAGGATAAGTTTAGAAATAAAGATGTAGTAGCTATCAGCACAAAAAATTGTGCTTAGCAATTAAGATTCTGTTTACTTCAATACAATAAAAACCCAAAATAAAAGTGGTTGAAATAGAATAAAACTTTATTTCTCTAGATCCAGAGGTGGGGAGTCCAGGGCTGGTATGGTGGCTACAAGCTGTTATCAGGAACCCAGGCTCCTATTTTTCTGCATCATCATCCTCAGTGCATCGCTTCCATCTTGAAAGTCACTTCCCGGTCCAATGCCGCTCCTCAAAATCCATCCATCATGTCTGCATTCCAGGCAGCTGAAAGAAGGGGAGAAGAACACAAGAAGGCACTTTCCAGCTTCAGCTCCTCTTAGGAGCCTTCCCCTAAATCTCACATAACATTTCTACTTGCAGCTCCTATACCAGAGCTTAGATAAATGGCTCTACCTAGGTATGATAGAGACTGGCAAATGTAATCTTTTAGCTCATCCCATTAAGTCCCTGTATAAAATTTGGTTCTGCTACTAAGGAAGAAGAGCGAGTAGATACTGATTAGACAAAGAGCAATCTTAGTTACATCATGAGACTGGATAAGATTTAAGAAAGAACTTGAAGAATAAAGATATAGTAGGTCAAGACAGACCCAAGAGGAATGATTCTATTTAAGGGACAGGAAAAGGAGAAGGGACTGAGGATGGAAAATAGTAAAGATTGGGGAAGAGTCCAGGGAAGGAATTACCTTTTCCACAATTTTCCAAACAAAGATTTCTTCATTAAGCTTTCTGTGTTGTTGTTAGTTGCCATCAAATCAATTCCAACTGTTGGCCACCCACATGTGCAGATTAAAATTTCTCCATAGAGTTTTCAAGGCTGTGACCCTTCAAAAACAGATCACAAGGCCTGTCTTCCAAGGTGCCTCTGGGTAGGTTCAAAGGGCCAGCTTTCCCATTAGTAGTCAAGTGCTTAACCATTTACTGTACCTAGGGACCCATAAGCCTTCTATAGTATAATTCATATTATATATGCAAGAATTAAACCTATGTTTCTGTTGTTAGTTTGTTTTTTTCTTATTGATTATACACATTTCCAGCTTTAGTTTTCGTATTACGCACTTCATTATGCTTGATGTCTGTGGTCATTTAGCTTCTTCTAAATAGGCACCTTTGGAAACCACATTAGCTAGTTCAAGCCATCAGAATATGCTGGAGCAGTAACTTACTAGACAGTATCTTCACTTTCAGATACTAAAATAATTTAGCTCTATGGTTCATTCAAAAGAGTTAGGTTAATGAGAACATTATAATTAATGAACAGTAAATGTCATGTTAAAATGCTTAGCACAGAGCAGAAACAACATAATACTGATATCCCTCAATAAAATAAATAAGAGTTCATTACTGAAAGTTGTCTTTAAAGCAAAACTCTGATATTGAAGCCATATTTTTCTTATTCACTTGTACTTCCTATGGAAAAAAATCAGCCCCAAGACATAAAACAGAACTATACTCCAGAGCTAAGACTCCCCTCCACTGATGGTAATGAGGAAATGAAGGTAAGAGGAAAAGATATCATTAGTCATAGTAAACATGCTTGTACTATCTAGGTAGAAAAAAAGAAATTAGCAAGACTGCCAATGAAAGGCAAAAGCTAAAAACCCAAACCAGTTACCACCGAGTCAGTTCCAACTCATGGTGACCCAATGTGTGCAGAGTAGAACTGCACTCCATAGGGTTTTCAAGGCTGTGACCTTTTAGAAGCAGATCACCAGGACTTATCTTCCGAGATAAGTTGGTGGATTCTAAACACCAACCTTTAGATTAGTAGCTGAGTGCTTAACCAATGATACCACCTAGGGCCTCCTAATGAAAGGCAAACTGGAGCTAAATATAGGCCAGAAGGGGGAACAGATGCTCAGTAACATTGGTCCCCACCAAAAGCCAACTCTTGCCATCTAATACTTATGAATTTTCCAAATATGGTAACATTCCTTACATAGTCATTTCTCTATTACCTAGCACTGTTAAGGAATAGTGACTTCTTGCTAATCAAATATCCTAGTTGTTAATAAAGTCTTACACAACTTAGTATATCAATTGGCAAAGTATTTTAAATGCAATATGGCAACTAATCCTCTTAAACTTCCTGAAGTTATTAGAGAAATGATATTATATAATCTCATTTTACAGATGGAGAAACAGATTCAGAGAGGCTATCCTCGTCTGTGAGATGAAAGGGGTAAAACTGAATTTTTTACTCCAAAGGACCTATAAGGCTATGATAACTACACAGATGTTGGCAAATAACATAAGAACTCAGAGCTTGTGTTTCCCAGATTTGGGTTCCTTCACAACATCACTTAATATGCATGGTTCATGTGGATTGCCAATGTTCGAAAAAATCAGTAGAATGCATTCAGCACTGCAAGTATGCTAAGCACAATTTTATCTCCTAGCATGATTAGAAAGCATGCTAATGTATTACAGTTCCTCAGAAACATCGTTATAAGGATCAGTTTCTCTTGTAGGTGTATGTAGAGGACTAATAAATAACGCTCTGATTAAGGCCGTCTCAGATGTCAGACAGCATATTATTTTTCAGTCTTCACATTTAGGTACTTGTTATATAATTAAGGATCTCAGAAAACTTATATCTAAAAACAGAGATCATCTAAATTTTTTTCGAAAATTTTAAGGTGCATGACTGATTTTAATTTTAATTAATCGTCCTAAATAAGAATTTTCAAAACGGTTTCTTCCTTTTTCCCTCCTACCTCCATTTGATAGTCTTTCAGTATTTGATGATGACACAATTCCACCCTATCCCGGTGGTTTACCAGCCTCAGATTTTTCATGTCAGAGGCAGATGTACAAATATAACAGTAACAAGTACAATATTCTCCAAATTAACGTTATTTCTAATTTCATCACCGACAGGATCATTCATATACATTGGATTACTTTCAGGCATCTTGCTCTTATGCTGATTCCTAGATTATAGGTTTAATGCCTGTTCCATAGCCATTGCTACAATTCATGGTAGCCGTGTTAGTTTATTGCAGCTGTAACTAATTATCATAAATTTAGTAGCTTAAAACAACACAAATTTACTGTTTTACAGTTCTGGAGGTCAGAAGTCTACAGGGTGTCTTAACCAAAGGGAAAAAAAAAAAGCCAAACCCATTGCCGCTGAGTTGATTCCCATTCATAGCAACCCTATAGAACAGACTAGACGTGCCCCATATGGTTTCTAAGGAGCAGCTGGTGGATTCAAACTTCTGACCTTTTGGTTAGCTGCCAAATGCTTAACCACTGCTTCACCATGTGTCTTGAAACCAAAAATACCTGTTGCCCATGAGTCCATTCTGACTCATAGCAACCCTATAGGACAGAGTAGAACTGCCTCACAGTGTTTCCAAGGAGCACCTTGTGGATTTGAATTGCCAACCTTTTGGTTAGCAGCGTGGCTCTTAACCACTGTGTCACCAGGGTTTCCCAGTGTGTCTTAGTGGGCTAAAAATCAAGATTATTGGCAGAGCTGCCTTCCTTTTGAAGGCAGAATCTGTTTCCTTGTCTTTTCCAACTTCTAGAGACCACCTCAGTTCTTTGGCTGTAGTCCCTTTCTTCATCTTCAAAGCCTGGAGCATAGCATCGTCAAATCTTCTTTGCGACTCTAGCCTCATTCACCTCATTCACCTTTTTCACTTACAAGATAGTCCAGGATAATCTCCCCATTTCAAGATCCTTAATTTAAATCACATCTGCAAAATTTCTTTTGCCATGTAAGGTAATATATTCACAGGTTCCAAGATTTAGGACATTGACCTCTGGGGGTGGGGCGAACATTATTCTGTCTACCACAGTAACAAAGAAAATTTGGTGGGAGAATCTGACTGAATTATCTCTACTATTTAAAGAAGAAATCAGACTATCTTGTGCAAGTCGTATCATTGTGTTCTTTATTAAGAGCACCGCTTCCTATTATCACAGTCCTTCAAATAGTTAACCATCTTCTAGAAGATCTTACTTGTTCCCAAAGAAATAACATTGACCATAGAACATGGCTTTGTATGGTTCTTAAAACATGAAGCCCTAACCCAGCAAACCTAAAAACATTACTCTGCCATATAATCAATGGTCTCAGGACAGAAGCTAAAGTCTTATATTGCAATTCTATGCACTGCCCACAGAATTGGTCAGTAACCTCTACAGAAGAAAAATATCAGCATTCAGGAGGACAAAGATGATTCAATTTGGTTTCCACATTCAGAAAGGTGAGAGAATCTATTCTGGCCTTAAAGATCTCCAGAGGGTTCTAATTTTTCTGAAATGAACATTAGTTACGTGTGTGTGTGTGTGTGTGTGTGTGTGTGTGTGTGTGTGTGTGTGTGTGTGGTTAGTTTGTTTAAAAGATCTCCAGAGGAGAAGTAATAATTTCCCTCAGTAACCTTTTCAAATCGGAAATGGCTTTATTTTCCTTACACTGACTAATCTCTATGTGGCTGTCAGAGGATACTATTTAAGTAGAAGTCAAGAAAAAGAGGTCAGAAACCCATCTCGCTTTTAACAGAATAGCAACAGAAAACAAGAAGAAAATACCAGATCGGTTCTTACCAGTGTCTTCTTCCTGATACAGGACGAAAAATCTCAGTTTAATGAAAAAAGTACTTTATCTCTTTTTACCAATTTTTTTTCATGTGTACAAAATCTAACAAGATTTTTTTAAATGTATACCTAATATGGTCAAAGAGATGGACATAGACATAACACTTGTTCTAAATGCCAAATTGTCTGTATTCTTAGGATCAGAGATAAGGCATAGTGTATGGCTGAGAGTGGGACTCGGAGCTTCTAAAACTGTTTCACTGCTAGGGTAAGACAGTACACAGTACTGGGGAAGCCAGCACAACTTGCCCAAGGCAAAGTCGTAGACGCTCCATAGATACGTCCAAACTCTTGAGGGCCCAAATTACTGGGCTGAGGGCTGTGGGAAACATGGTCTCGGGGAACATCTAGCTCAATTGGCGTAACATAGTTCAGAAAGAAAATGTTCTACATTCTATTTTGCTGAGTACAGTCTGGGGTATTAAAAGCTTGTGAGTGGCCATCTAAGATACTCCACTGGTCTCACCCCATCTGGAGCAAGGAAGAATGAAGAAAACCAAAGACACAAAGGAAAGATTAGTTCAAAAGGCGAATGGACCACAGCTACCACAGCCTCCATCAGACTGAGTCCAGCACAGCTAGATGGTGCCTGGCTACCACCACTGACTGCTCTGGCAGGGATCGCAATAGATGGTCCTGAACAGAGCTGGAAAAAAATGTAGAAGAAAATTCTAACTTGCAAAAAAAAAAAAAAAAAACAGATTTACTGGTCTGACAGAGACTGGAGAAACCTTGAGTATATGGCCCCTAGACACACTTATAGCTCAGTAACAAAGTCACCCCTGTGATTCACCCTTCAGTCAAAGATTAGACAGGCCCATAAAACAAAACGAGACTGGATGGACACAACAGCCCAGGGACAAGGAGTAGAAGGCAGGAGGGGACAGGAAAGCTGGTAATAGGGAATCCAAAGTCGAGAAGAGAAGAATGTTGACATGTTATGGGGGTGGCAACCAGTGTCGCAAAACAGTATGTGTATTAATTGTTTAAGGAGAAACTAGTTTACTCTTTAAACCTTCATCTAAAGTACAATTTTTAAAAAAAGTATTTCTTAAAATACTGTACTGTATTTTAGGTGTGGGAAATATTACCTAGAAAATAAAATAAAACTGTTTCACTACGTACCTACTAATTGTATGACCATATACAAATGACTTGACCTTTCTCAACTTTGTTTTCCTATCTATAATAATAGTATCTATCTCACAAGGTAGTTGTGAAGTGATTAGTGCTGTACCTAGCACCTAGGAAGAATTCAATAAATGTTTAAGTCTTTATTATCATTATTATTATTATCTAAATGCTACTCTGGAGTCTCTGGGTAGTACAAATGGTTAACGTGTTTGGCTGCTACTGAAAGTTTGAAAGTTCGAGTCTACCCAAAGGCACCTCAGAAGACAGGCCTAGCAATCTACTTCTGGAAAATCAGCCATTGAATACCCTATGGAGCACAGCTCTACTTACATACATGGGGTTGCCATGAGTTAGAGTCGACTCAACAGCAACTGGTACCTGGTAAAAGTGACTCCAGAATTGGTGAAGGGACATACTAAAAGTAAATGTCCATCTAAATCCCAAACTCAATCCTACATATGGAAGAAAGTTAAAGGAACATATGAATTTGTGACTAATCAGTTAATTTTTTCAAGTCCTATTTTAGCACTGCAGAGCCTCTTCCTCTCAACTCATACTTCTCATTGAGAAATCTACTGAGAAGAAATGACCTCAGAGATTTCATTGCTTTGATGCCCTGAGCAGAAGGAATAAAGTAGAATAAAAGAACTGAGAGGTAGAACTTCAATCTCTTTCCCAATGAAAAGCTGCCAGCTTCATTATTATTAATAATTAACCCTTTAAAATAACTAGGATCATAAAAAGCAACCACCATCTGCTGGAGATAGGTTAATTACAGAAAATCAAGCAGAATTGGGTTCTTATTGACTTACAATCTGTCGTGGTCTCGAAGAAAACTTAATACCCAATGCAGCAAAATTGTAAAAGAGGCCTGGGACTACTAGGTTTGAACCCATCCAGAGGCACCTCAGAAGGCATGCCTGGCAATCTGCTTCCAAGTGGTCACAGCCTTAAAAACCCTATGGAGCAGTTCTACTCTGCACACGTGGGGTAGCCATAAGTCAAAACTGACTCGACAGCAAATGACAACAACAACAATAAATGTTGTTACACAAAGGAAGGAGAAGAGAGAGGCAGGGAAAGAGGGAGAAAAAAACCAAAAACCCTTGCTGTCGAGTCAATTCTGAGTCATAGCAACCCTATAGGACAGAGCAGAACTGCCCCATAGGGTTTCCAAGGAGCAGCTGGTGGATTCGAACTGCCAACATTTTGGTTCACAGCCAAGATCTTAACAACTGTGCCACCAGGGCTTGAGGGAGGAGGAAGGGAGAGGGAGAAAAAAGGAGGTAGGAAGGAAGGAAAGAAGAGAGGAGGAAGGGAGGTAAGAAGGACTGACTAACCCTTGTTCTCCAGAGACAGAGGATGACTCATGGTTAATCTTGTCCTTTTTTGCTATTCCAGACATCACCATCTGCAGCATCCCTTTCCCACTCCACCACACAGGCAGACAGACAGACACAGACACGCACACACACACACACACACACACACACACACATACACACACACACACACACACATACACATACACACACACTTTTTGGTTCAGACACAGGTTGGTGTTAAATTCATTGGGTTCATCTAGAAATTGATCTTGAGTGTGGGAACCACCCCTAAATAAGGCAATCAAGTTTCTAACTTTGAACTTGAACCTCTCTGCAAAAAAATAACTTCCTCTATAAGCAAAGAAAGGAGCCCTGGTGGCCCAGTGGTTAAATGCTTGGCTGCTAATCGAAAGGTTAGTGATTCAAACCCACCCAGCAGCTCCACGGGAGAAAGACCTGACAATCTGCTCCTGTAGAGATTACAGCCTAGAAAACTCTATGGGGTGGTTCTACTCTGTTACATGGGGTCACCATAAGTTGAAAAAAAGCAACTCAATGGCACCTAACAACAACAACAAATAAACAAAGATCCAAGTCTATCCCTCCAGCAAGCAGTTCCTGACTTACCAATGGCCCATTCATAATGATCGGCTGTCAACAGTCTCGTCCTACTCTCTACTTTCTGGAACATAAAAGCAGTCCAGAAAACACTTATGTGCTCATAGAGAGCCTACTGGTTTGTAAGAGAGGGAAGAAAGAAGCTGTAAAAAGGCAGAGGCAGTTTTAGTGACTCACACCCAGTGGACCAACTCCCAGGTGAGGTTAACATGCCTGAGCAAGCACTTGTCTGCCCAATATCACTACTAAACCTGCATGTTTGTTTGTGGTCTCACCTTGTTCCTTTTTCTAAAATGCTGTAAATTGGATATTCATTTGGGTTGTAGAGCATTCTCCTTAGCAATGCAAACGCTTCCAAAGAAGTTAATGGGCTTTCAATCATGCACATATTCATTTGGAATTAGTTCAGTCAGTTTCCTCCTAACTCCTGGAAAGCAGTTGAATTAAAGACAGCCTTAATTCTGGAGAAAATATGAAGATAATATAGGGGCATTGAGAGCCTTTTTTCATGTATGTACCCATTCATTCATTCAAACATGTTGAATGCCTCTAGGTACCAGGCCCTGTTCCAGGCACTGGAGGAAGTACTGGATAAGGGTGGTCATAATGGGGAACAAGGGTGTTTGGTGCACCACAGTAAAGATGTTAGGGAAGATGACAGCAACAGAAGCTTGAGAATTCCTGGGAGATCAAAAACATGTTAAATTGAAGGAAGGGAAGGAAATAGAAGTATGACAAAAACAAATTTTATTTGAAAAGTTTGTTTCACGTTTCCCTACGTCAAGGACAGAGAGAAAAACATATCTTACTTTTTTCCATGAATAACCCACTGTTTCCAAGACACAAAACATAAAAGAAATGATATTATTACAATTTACCCATCTCTTGGGTCTAATGAGAGACTTACTTTTGACTGTATTCTCTTTCAAGGTGTTTAAATTTTTTACTTACTTTCATTTAAAAAAAAAAAACCCTAGGGTTATACTGAGAGTCCCTGGGTGGTGTAAATGGTTAACATGCTTGGTTGCTAACCAAAAAATTGGAAGTTTGAGTCCTCCCAAAGGTGCCTCAGAAGAAAGTCCTGTCAATCTACTTGTAAAAAATCAACCATTGAAAACCCTGTGGAGCACAGTTGTACCCTGGCACACATGGGGTAGCCATGAGTCAGAACTGACTCAACGACAACTGGTTTGGTTTTTTGGTTTTTCTTGGAGCAATTTAGCTTTATTGTAACTAATATCCAGAACCTCTGATATGCCCCTCTGGCAAGGGAGGAAAATAACTGATTCTCAAGGATCATTGATTTAAAGGTTTTTAAGGCAGTATGGCCACCAGGTATATTTTAGCTTCACTGCCTTGTGGAAACCTCTCATATTATTTAAAGAAACCCTCCACCTGTGTTCTGGACACCAACCACCTCTCAGAGAAATAGCTTATTTCACTCTCTTCTATAGCCTTCATGTCTCCCTCTCTGACTCCTTCCTCTCAGCATTTATACATGATAAGAATCTTAAGCTTAAAAAAAATTTTTTTCTATCAACCCCATTGCCTCCACCAACTGCCACTCTAAATTCTTTATTTCATTGCCAAACCTCTTTGAAGTATTGTCTGAACTCACCGTCTCTGCTCTTCAATTCTTACTCAAGCATGTTTTCTGACTTCTGACCCCACAGTCATCTTGAAGTTAAATTCTTAGCGTCTTCTCTTACAGGGCCATCTCCCCTTTCTTGAAACTTCTGTCATGCTCTCCTCATTTTCCTCTGCTTCTGGCTACACTTTTATAGGTTCCTGGTGGATTTCTCTTCCTCTACCTGTCCTTAAATGCTAGAGTAATTGAGGATTGTGTCCCAGGCCCCCTCTTCTCTTCCCACTTTTCACTTTATATTCCCTCCAGTTTGATTTCTCCTACTCCTGTGGTTCTCACTCTGGGCTTGGGTAACTTCATCCCAGGTCTCTCTCCTGAACTCTTGGCCTTTTATTCAATTGTCAACTGTCCTTTGAATGTCCCAATGGTACTTCAATTTCAGTATGTCCAAACCCAAGCCCCTTATCTCCTCTGCCCATCTCTCCACAAAATCTAGGTCTACTCTAACATTCCCTGTATCAAAAATATTCACCCTGTTGCCTGACATCCAACAAATCACCAAGCCTTGAATTTCCTCATTACTTTTGACTCCGTTTACTTCTTTCCATCTCTAATGTCTCTCTCAGTTCAGCCAGTTAATGACAGTGATTAAGAGTATAAGCTCAGGGGTCAAATTGCCTGAGTTCAAATTTTCGTTCCACCTCTAACTAACTGTATGACACTGGGCACGTTTCTTAACCTCTCTGTATCTCAGTTTTCTTATCTGTAATATAGGGACAATAACAGCATCTTCCTCATAATCATACGGTTAAATGGGTTATTATATATATAAAGTACTTAAAACAATGTCTGGCATATATTAAGTGCTAGCTAAGTGTCAGCCATCCTTTTTGCCTGCAGAGATTATTGCAACAACCTCTTAATTTCATCACCCTAAATAATTATTCCTCCCACTCCACCACTAGCCTTATGATGCCATTTCTTCTTAATGCTCCAATGGCTTTCAATTATCTTAGGATAAGATCCTAATTTCTTAACCAATTGCCATGGAGTCAATTCTCACTCATGGTGACCCCATGTGTGCAGAGTAGAACTGTGCTCCTCAACACTTTCAAGGCTGTGACCTTTCAGAAGCAGGTCATCAGGCCTGTCTCTAGGCACGTCCGGGTGGGTTTGTACTGCCAGTCTTTTGGTTAGTAGCCAAGCGCTTAACTATCTGTGCCACATAGAGACTCCTCCTAATTCCTCAGCATGGCCTAAAAGGCCCTTTATAGTCTAACCCTGCTCCCCTCTCTAGCTTCCTCCTCCCGCGCTCTGTGCTCTCATCATTTTGGCCCTATTCAGACTCGTAAAGCACCCTGTACTTTCCAAAACATGACTTTTAACACCACATGCTGTCCACTTGTCTTCTTTCTGCCCCTCATTTCACTTAACCAGGAATTGAATGCAAATCTGAATTGTTTAATTAAGAAATGCCTCTGCAAAAATGTAGTGCTTGATCTCTATTGTATTTTGCATTTCAACAGTATTGATTCCCAACTGCTTCCCCCTTGGACCTTCTGTGTTGATGGGCCAGGCAGAATCCTTGCTCTCTGCATTCAGACCTTCTGCTTACACTATGATATTCTCTGAGGATATCGCGTGCATTCTGAGTGACGGATCTTGGACTCTTGGCTGTTACATTCTGCAGCTCAAACAAAAGATTGCTTCCTATTTCACATTTAGAAACAATTTCAAGGGTAGAGTGCCCTTGCTTTAACAAGCTCTGGAATAGCCATTATTCTAACCTGATTGGTTTGAGAATATTGTGTGCGTATGCGGCAGGTGGAAGAGATATTCAAATCCTGAGTCATTAGCCTTTTCTCTGAGTTCCAAAGTGTAGAGGAAACTGTGGGATCAAATTTCTGGGAGTAAATGCCCTTTCCAGCTTTCCACCATCATCCAGATGACTGGGAAAGGGTTTGTCAGTCTGTTTGACAGCACCATTCCTCTTCCACCTTCTTCTCTTTAGGCTACTCATTGTGCTTCTGTGGGTTCACCTCCCCTTTGGTATATCTGTATTTTCCTTTGTAGCCTTTCTCTTCTGCTACCAGCTTCTCCAAATGTTTGGTGTTTCAGAGCAGTGATCGAACTTCTAGTAATCTTCATTCACAGCAATACCTGTATGTAGCTTTAAAATTTGCAAAGCCCTTTTGTATGCCTTATCTCATTTATTATAAGAGGCGAAATAATGCAGTGGTCAGTAGGCTCTAGAGCCAGGCACCCTGACTTCATGATTGTAGTTCTGCTGTTTACTAGCTGGGTGACCTTGGGCTGAATTTTAAACCCATTCCATGTTCAAAGCAAGAGCTAAGCCCTATTTTAACTCACATCCCATAGTCTTGCGTTCGTATTGTAGCTTGTCAAAGAGACTAGGTCCTAGAACTCTAATTCTCAAAAGACTCAAAATCAGAAGTTAGCTATGATTCTTCCTTCATCTTACCTTCCCATACCCAGTTCCTCACTGAGGCCTAGTGAATCTTCTATTATTATGCTCCCCTTCTCTTCCATTCCTGCTATCACCACATTAGATGAGGTCCTCATCAATTCACACCGTCAAAAAGTCTCCCGGTCTTTCCCATTCCTCTTTTGATTTCAAAATCTCACTGCCAAGAGAGTTGGTGACTCGAAGAAATGTGGTTGAGAAGATGGCATTGTACGAGAAAACTAGAAGTGCAAGACAAAAAAAAACAAGAAGTACAGTGAGAAATCAGAACTGGAATAAATCATTCCCAGCTCAGGCAGTTGGGGAAGACTTCTTGGAAGACATGATTGATCTAAGCCCTAGATTTATTCATTCATTCATTCATAAATATTCATCCAACAAATATCTATTGAGCGTCCACTTTAAGCCAGACATTTTTCTGGGCACTAGGAATTCAGACGGCACCTAACAACAGCAACAAGGAATGCAGCAGTTAAAAAACAAACAAAATAGACTCCCAAACAGTACGGAGCTCACATTCTACTAGGGGGAAACAGACAACAAAAGATAAATAAGTAAATTATCTGGTGTACTAGATGATGCATATAATGACGAAAAATAAAGTAGGGAAGGGACTAGGAAATGAGGGGTGGGATGTCAAATAGCATGATCGAGGAAGGACTCACTGAGGGTAGATGTTTAATCAAAGATGTGAAGTATGATTCAGCAAACTATGGCCCACAGGCCAAATCCAGCCTACGGCCTGTTTCTATATGGTCCATAAGCTGTTTTTACATTTTTAAAGGAATAACAAAATCAAAAGAAGAATATTTTATGACATATGAAAATTTTTTGAAATTCTAATTTTGGTGTCTGTAAATAAAGTTTTCCTGTAACATAGCCATGCTCATTTATTTAGGTACTGTCTTTGGCTGCTTTTGCACTACAACAGCAAAGTTGAGCAGTTGTGACAGAGACTTTATTGTTACAAATCCTAAAATATTTACTAAATGACATTTTACAGAAAATTTTGCCGACCCCAAGTTAAAGGAAGCAACGAGTAGTCTGTGTGAATTTCTGAGTATGGAGTAAGAGGTAAAAAGAGCTGTAATACCAATAGCCTGCGGTGAGAATGTACCTGGCATGTTCAAAACCCAGCAAGGATGCCACAAGGGAGAAGTAGTAGGAGGTGAGGTCAGAGAAATAACTGAGGAACAGGTCAAGAGGGGCCTCACTGGCCACTTTAAAGACTTTGGCAGTTATTCTTGGTAAGATAGGAAACCACTGGGGAATTTTGAGCAGAGGAATAACATGATCCATCTTCCACTTTAAAAGGAACACTCTGGCTTGTTTTGAGTAGAGGCTGTGGGGGTCAAGAGTAGAAGTAGAGAAACTGGTTATGAAGCTAATACAATAATTCTCACAAGAGATACTTCCTTGAACAAGGGAAGTTAACAGTGGAAGTAGTGGGAAGTGGTTAGATTCTAGTAAAGTTAGCAGGATTTAGTGTGAGAGAAAGAAAAGAGTCAAGAATAACTCCAGAAGGTTTGGTATGAGCAAGTGGAGAAAGGTGTTGCTATTTACTGAGACTGAGAAGAATGTGGGTGGAAGAGGTTTCAGGGAAAAGATGGTTCAACTGTATGCGTGCTGATTTTGAGATACCTACTAAAAATCCCAGTGGAGATGTTAAATTGATAGTTGGATATGTGAGTCTGGAAGTTCAGGGGAAAAGTCCAGACTGGAAAGAAAAACTTGAGAGTAGTCAGCATACAGATAGTATTTAAAGTTATGAAACTGGATGAGTGAGAGTAGGTAGAGGATGGAAAAATTCAAGGGCTGATCCTCACCTTACTCAAATGTTAAAAGCTCAGGGAGGAATAAAACCTTGTGTTTATGGTCAACTAACTTTCAAGAGGGAAGCCAAGACCAGTCAATGGGGAAAGGAGAGTCTTTTCAACAAATAATGCTGGGACAACGGGATAGCCACATGCAAAAGAATGAATGTGGACCCTTGCCTCACACCACATAGAAAAATTAACTTAAAATGGATCAAAGACTTAAACCTAAGAGCTATAAGTATAAAAATGTTAGCAGAAAGCATAGAAGTAAATCTTCATAACCTCAGATTTGGCAAAGGATTCTTATATACGGCACCAAAAACACATACAACAACAACAAAAAAAAAAAAAAACTGATAAGTGGGATTTCATCAAAATTAAAAACTTTTATGCTGCAAATGATACTTTCAAGAAAGTAAAAAGACAACGCATGGAATGGGAGCATGTATTTGCAAATCATATATCTAATAAGGGGTTTATATCCAGAATGTATAAAGTAATATTATAAGTGAATAATAAGAAGACAAATAACCCAATTTAAACATGAACTAAGGACCTGAGTAAACATTTCTCCAAAGAAAACATAGAAGTGGCTAATAAACACATGAAAAGATGTTTCACATCATTAACCATCAGGGAAATGCAAGTCAAACCTCAAGATACCACTTCATACCCACTAGGATGACTAGAAGGAGCCCTGGTAGTACAGTGGTAAAGCATTCAGCTACTAACCGAAAGGTCGGCGGTTTGAACCCATCAGAGATGTGCGGTCTGCTTCTGTAAAGATTACAGCCGTGGAAACCCTATGGGGCAGTTCTACTCTATCCTGTAGGGTCGCTATGAGTCACAGTCGACTAGACAGTAACGAGTTAGGAGGGCTAGAAGCAAAAAAATCAGATAATTTAACGAGAGTTGCCAAGGATATGGAGAAATTGGAATGCTCATACACTGCTGGTGAGAATGTCAAATGGTACAGTCCCTTTGGAAAACAGTCTGGCAGTTCTTCAAATGATTAAACATAGAGTTACCATATGACCCAGCGGTTCCACTCCTAGGTATACTCAAGAGAAATGAAAACACATACCCACACAAAAATTAGTATACAAATGCTTATAGCAGCATTATTCATAATATTTAAAAGATGAAAACAACCCGAATGTCCATCAATGGAAGAATGGATAAACAAAATGTGATATATACATACAATTGAATATTATTCAGTCATAAAAAGGAATGAAGTATTGATACACGCTACAACATAGATGAACCTTGAAAATATTATGTTAAATGAAAAGAAGTCAGTCACAAAACACCACATTATATGATTCCATTCATATGGAATGTCTAGACTAGGGAAATCTATAGAAATAAAAAAGTAGTTTAGTGGTTACTTAGGGCTAGGAAGTGTGGAGAGAAGGGTAGGAAAGCTAAAAGGTATATGGTTTCTTTCAGAGGTGATGTAAATATTATAAAATGACTGTGGTGAAGGTTGCACATATCTGTGAGTATACTAAAAATCGTTCAAGTGTACATTTTAAATGGATGTATTTATGGAATATAAATTATATCTCAACAAAAATGTTTTTAAAAAAGAGTAATCAGCAAAAAAACCAGGAGACTGTGGCACTGGAAGCCAAGTGAAGAAAGAGATTCAAGGAGAAGGAAGTAATCAATCACTTATAAGTCTAGAAAGATGCATGATTACAGCATTTAGCAACATGAAGGTTTTTGATGACTTGGTCAAGTGCAGTTTTGATGGAAAAGATAGAAGAAAAACTAATTAGTGTGAAATTAATAGAGAATGTGTATACATATATACATATAAACATGTGTATATGTGCATGTATACATGTATGAGTGTGTGCATGTACATATATACAACATGTACATGTACACAGCAATCTATTTTTTTAGCATGATCTATATCTCTGAAACGTATCCTGAAGGACCTCTCTCCCTGCAGATAAATAGATAAATCTATATCTGTATATATAGAGAGACATATCAAATACATAAAATACATACATATATATGCATATGTATATTTGTGCATACAAACAGGTATATAATATTTATTAATAATAGATACATTTATTATATGTCACATATCTAAAACACATACATATATGAATATACGTGTATTATGTGCACATATGCATGTGGATCTGAAAGTACCTCTCTCCCTGTGGATGCGGACGTGGATGTGAAGAGAAAAAGACTGACAGAGAAGTCCTTTCAGGATCCTTTCAGAAACAAAGGTGATGCTCAAAATATATATATATTTATTAAAAATTGATTGTCAAAATAAAAGAGTCAGTCTATCAACAAGTACTTAATGCCTACTATGTATCCAGTGGAGCCCTGGTGGCGCAGTGGTTAAGAGCTCAGCTGCTAACCAAAAAGGTCAGCAGTTTGAAACCACCAGCTGCTCCTTGGAAACCCTATGAGGCAGTTCTACTCTGTCCTATAGGGTCGCTATGAGTCAGAATTGACTCCACGGCAACAGGTTTGGTTTTGATTTATGTATCCAGTGCTGTTCTAGACTCTGGGAATTCAGAGGTGAACAAGACAGGCACAGCCTTGCTCTAGCCCCTGAGATGATCTTCAGAAACCCCAAAGGATTGAAATGTTCTATTCCCTCAGTTAAGCTACAGCAGTGGTTCTCAACCAGGGGAGATTTTGTCCCTCAGAAGACATTTGACAATATCTAGAGGCATTTTTATTGTCATGACTAGGAAGGTGCTACTGATACCCAGAGGCCAGTGATGCTACTAAACATCTTACAGTGGAAAGGACAGTCCCCCACAATAAAGAATTATCCAAACCAAAAAGTAAGTAACACTGAGGTTGAGAAGCCCTGTACTTGAGGACATAAGAGGGAGAGTCATACCATCTGAGTTTACTATTACATAATGCTACTAATATATAATACGGCTTAACCATCTTTCTGCATTAAACAATTCAAATATATATACATATTTTTAGGAGGATAGTAAATAGATTGGACAGAAAAAGAGCAAAAGGATATGTGTTTAGAATTGGAGGCTAAGGATAGAATGTGAGCATCTTGAAGTCTGATGAAGGAACCTATTGCTAATGTGTGACAATATTGGTGGACAATGATTAAGAGGGTAGGAATAAAAAAGACGAGACGGCTAAAGGTTTACTTTATATGCTTCATAATGTTATCAAGTCTTGAGAGAAATTGTGCCTCTGATGTGGGTCTGTTCTCTACAAAATAAAAATCTCTCCACAAGGCAGCAATATCAATCATCTCTCAGAATTTTGAGTTTGATGACTCAACTCTCTGTAGAGACTTGGATGCAGGTTGGAACAAGCACAAGACTTACATGCAACAGTGTCAATCTCAGCAATTTAAATAAGAGAAGTTACTCATCCCACTTTAGGAAAAAAAGATCAACTTTCTCTTCTCCCAAACCAAGCCATCAGAACTACAGGTGACTAAGGCAAATGTATGAGTCAAAGGAAGAGAGAGATACAACCTTTGGGTTTCTTAGGTAGGACAAATCATTCTTTACTTTTCTTTGTTGTCCCAGAAGTACCAGAAACAGAATTACAAGTAGCTTAAGTGAAGACAAGAATTGGTTCATACAAGTGACAATTCTAGGGCTTCCAGGATTTCAGATGACACTCTCAGGGCTTTATCTCTTTCCATCCATCCTTGCTCTTCTCAGCTTGTCTTTGCTAGCTGCATTCTCTCCCACTTCCTCCACACCTATTCCATGTGGCAAGGAAGATGGTGACAAGGAAATCAACCTGACAAGGAAATCTCTGATCAAATGAATTTCATGTCACATATTCTAAAGGTGATGAATCTCAACTAACAAAGTAAATTTTGACTCCCCTGGGAAAATACTGTAATTCTCAATGTTATAGATTCTCAGTGTTTTAATGGATAAATACTGCAACTTCTTTCAAATGGTTTTTTATATCCCTTTCAAACAGCCTTTTTGAGGCTTGCTAATTTATGACAACAAAGTACAACTTCCCCTCCCTGCTGAGAGATCCTCCTCACCTACTGGCCACAAAGCAAATCTTGTGGAGGTTTCTTGGGTTATGCTCACTTATAAAAGAAAACCGCTAATTTTTATGTGCTAAGAATTTGAGAGTAGTGGTTCCCAACCCACTCTTCCTTTATTTCTGCCATGCAGTCCTTATAAATGCCCATGCCTTATCTTTGAAGTCTGAGCGTACAATCCATTTCCACAGCAACAGCCAGAAGAAGCTCTAAGTTCACATTTTCTCAGGTTGGCAACTCCAAAAGAAAGGGATCTCTCTTAGCTTCCATGTTTCAATCCCACAAAATAATCTGATTAGGAAATTAGGGTCATGTGTTTAACCCTGAACCAGTCACTGGCCAGGAGAGGGGACTAGCCTCGGTTATGTCCCCACAACTGTGGCAGAGAATCAGGACACTGTAATTTACAGCCTTTCCAAAGCCACAGGCATGATGCTGAGCAGGCAAAATCAAGACATGTTCACAATAATCTTCAAACTATTTATGAATGAATATGAAACTAGACAGTATGCCTTTTATTGACAATAAAAATAATTAGGGATTTTTGGTTTACCATCACTTCCCATTACAGAAAAATTTAAATATTATGAGACAAAACCCTCAAATCTTTTTAGTAGATTACAGTTAAAAGGGATCTTAGAAAATCATCTAGTTTAATCCTTCATATTACACATGAGGAGACAATGAACTGTGGGTGAGAAGTGGGATGATCCGGAGTGAAGCCATGACCAAGCTAGGATCTATGGACTCCTAAACCATTGAACTTTTCATGACACCACACTGCTTCTCAGATGAAGATAACAATTCAAGGGTCATTTCCATCATGACAAGGGCATATAAAATGTGTACCCTCTTAAATGGTTTAATGGTTCTTTACTATACACTTTAATGATAAATATCAATGTCTTAGTAATTTCAAGGTGCTAACTAGCGTGGTTATAAATAATTAACACCATGTCAGATAAAATTAGATTTAATTTTTTAAAACTCATAAAAAAGTGATAATGGGAGTACATCTCAATTTTTAAATGCAAATCAAATACAACTCTACATGTATGCAGTAAATTTTTAAAGATCGCTGCAATGGAAAACTTTATTACCAATAAAAGTAGTTAGTCTATACTGAGAACAAACCACCACATTATTTACAAGACAGTCGTAAGTCTAAAAATAGTAAGTATGATTTAAGGAAAGAAAATTGTCATGAAACTGCAAAGGTGGCCAGCTCAGCTTACCTGGTGACTAAGGCCAGGAAGATACACCTCATTATTTAAGGTCATTATATTTGCTTCACTCTATTTTGTTTCTTAATTAGTTACTGCTTGTTATCCTTATCAACTTATTTTACAACCAGGAAACCAAAGCTGAATAGAGGCAGATTGATATTCAGCAGGTCCCCTCCGGTCCATCAGTATTGGGAGCTTACAGTATCTGTTCTGATTTGTTGGTTCTATTGTCATTTTAAAAAAAAAAGTTACCATTGACTTGAACACCAACTCATGGTGACCCCACGTGTTTCAGGGTAGAACTATGCTCCATAGGGGTTTCAATGGCTGATTTTTCAGAAGTAGATGGCCAGGACTTTTTCCCAAGGCACCTATGGGTGCTGCATTAACTGTGCACCATGGCGTGGTGGTTAAGAGCTTGGCTGCTAACCAAAAGGTCGGCATTTCGAATCTACCAGGTGCTCCTTGGAAACTCTATAGGGCAGTTCTACTCTGTCCTATAGGGTCACTATGAGCCAGAATCAACTCGACGGCAACTGGTTTGGGTTGGTTTTTTTTTACCCAGGGACTAGTTATTAAACATTTTGACTATCCCACCTGTAAGAGGCATCAGTTAAGATACTAAGACAGTGACTATTAAAAGAACAGACTCAGGCTTGGCCTTCACCAAAATTAGACGTTTGTCTCCTGTTCTCCATTCCCAATGGGCCTGCTCATTGTTTCTTCTCATGCTCTGTAAAATCAACCTTGCTTCACCTCTCTATTCCCCTACCAAACCCTGTGACAGACAAAAATCTGAAGGTTAGTCAGAATAAGGTATAAACAACTGGTTACAATGTCTCACACCTTCCAAAGTGTCCTGTTTTGTAGCGAGGGACAAAATCTGCCCAAAACAATACCTGTAGTAAGTTGTTCGTTGAATGAATATTTATTGAATGCATATGTATACTGAAGGAAGAATAAATCAACATCCTAGAGAAGAGCTGTTTTGGGAGGCAGCAGACCTTTCCAATGTCCTTTAAATTATACATGTAAGAATTGCCTACTTGATCTATATGAAAAGACAATTAAATCAAAATCTCTTCCCACAAACTCTGTGAGAATACACCAAAAAAAAAAAAGTACACCTAATTTCCTTCACAGATTCTCTAGCTGTAAAGCTGTACTTAGAAAACCTAAACACAAAAGAGAGTCTTCACTCATTAGGCTCTCAGTCTCAAGAATGACTGCAATAACATGACCAGAAGTATCACAGATTTATTGCCTATATTCTTTGTTGTTCCAGATTCTCAGCCAGGTCCTCAACCATACTCAAATATTATTTAAGCCTCTTTTTCCATAAAGGCTTGGAATAGAAGTCTCTTCAATTTGACTTACAAACAAGAGCAAAACTAAGCCAGAGCTATAGCAAGAACTACAGGAGTCCATTTCAGAGTGGAGCAGAAGGCCGATGGTAGAGGCTAAGGGCTGCTGTCTTGGCCAGTACAAGAAGCTGACAGAATAGACCGCAGGCTACAGGCTCCAATCTTCCTGTTTGCGAGGACACACTGCTCTCCAGAGGAAAGCATGAGCGATGTTGAAGCTGCTTGGGCAGCTTTTGAAGTGCCCGTTGCAATACCAGGGACAACCCTCCATTATAAAATATTACCCATGCCAAAGCTCTATTTCTCTTGTCCTGCTTAATTATTCTTCATCAACACTTCTCATCTCTTGACTTATTTGTTCATTTCCTATCTCCTCCCATAAGAATGTAAACTACAAAATAACAGAGACTCTGTTTTGTTCACTGGTATATACTCAATGCCTGGAACATAGCAAGGCGTCCCTGGATGGCATAAATTGCTAAAGTGCTAGGCTACTAACTGAAAGGTTGGCGGTTTGAATCCACTCAGAGGCACTTCAGAAGACAGTCCTGGCAACCTGCTTTCGACAGCCATTGAAAACCCTATGGAACACAGTTCTGCTCTGAAACACAAAGGGTTGTTACGTGTTAGAATCAACTCAATGGCAACTAGCTTGGCTTGGAACAAAGCAGGCACTTGATCAATATTTTTGAGTTGAAATGAATGGGAAGGGCATTACCTATGACGCTGAGACACTGCACTGTATTTTGGTTAAGATGACTCTTACCACCAAAAATAAAACAACCTCTCCTCCACTATCACCAAGGAATTTTAATTTTGCTTTGCCAGCCCACTAGCCCTGTGCTAGAATTCACTCGATGGCAACAGGTTTGTCTTTTTGTTTTGGTTGGGAGAAGTTTTGAAGGAGACGTTGTTGGGAGTGCGTCTTAATCATTATGCCAATACTTCCAACCTATCTGTACCCTGAAATCAAATTTTCTTTTTTCTTTTGGTGCATAATATAGCTTCTTTTCCCACCTTTACCTCCTTTTAATACTAGAGAGGAAAAGAAAAGGTAGACCAAGGAGGATGACAGTAATCATAATGGTGCAGTTGACTCTGCCCACCTCTGCAATTGACTATGCCTACCTGTATATCAGGCTTCCTGAGTGGTATAAACAGTTAAGCACTCGATTACTAGCTGGAAGTTTGGTGGTTCAAACCCTCCCAGAGGTGCCTCGAAAGACAAGCCTGGCTATCTGCTTCTGAAAGGCCACCGCCTTGAAAACCCTATTGAGCAGTTCTACTCCACACACATAGGGTCACCATGAATTGAATTGACGGGACGGCCACTAACAACTACAACCTGCATATCAAATGAACCGCTCCATTGTTAGATGTTATGGTCTCTAGATGGTGTGATTTTGTGATGTAATTATATACCACTCACACCATTTTCAACTATCATACCAGGAATGAGTTAATTAAACTGATAAGGGAAAAGTCACCCCAAAGATGTTCAAATGTACCATCTCTAGAGTTATTTCAAATATTCTCTAAGAGCCTTACCTCTAAAGGTGTTATTCTTCTAGAAGGTCTCTGAAGAGGCATCTAAAACCCAAACACCAAACCCATTGCCATCAAGTGGATTCCAACTCATAACAACCCTACAGGACAGAGTAGAACTGCCCCATAGGGTTTCCAAAGAGTGGCTGGTGGATGCGAACTGCCGACCCTTCGGTTAGCAGCTGAACTCTTAACCACTGAACCACCAGGGCTCCGAGGGGCATCTCGCTGTAACATATTTTGACCACATGTCTAGAAGCGATACCAGAAAGTTGATAACCAGCCTCAACTGAAGCTTAACAATATCATTCTGGATGCCATCACAGGACCCAGTTGAATATAATCTATCAGATTTTCATTTTAAACTCACACTCTCTACCTAAGTCAAATGTCATCCTACAGCTAATTTGTGAACCTTGATAAATAAAGTTTGGGCAGCAAGATCTTCAAAAATATTATTTCAATGGAATCATTTTATATGTTAACTTTGAAAATGTCAACAGCAGGGGCCAAGTGGAGGTGCTCAGGAGGTCTACGCATTTGCCATTTCAAAAGCTTAGCTGTCAGTGTAGGGGTGAGGGGAAACCTGCTGTGCTCCATGTTCTGTATAAACATTTCCAGAAATATTTAGCAGATAATAGGGCTCCCACTGGCGCCATGTGTTCAAAGGCACCACATTGAGCCACCTACCATGAAAGACGTGGTTGCCAAAGCCGAGAGTGCTCAGGTTTCAGAGTGGGTACTTACTTCCTCTATAAGATTCCCAAATACACAAAACCAGGGAGAAATAGCAGAAGCCCATTTAAAGGGAAAATGCTTAATGCTTGCCAGAAGAAAGTAACGTAATGGTCAATGTCTGAGTAATATTCAATAGCCTTCCATCATGCAGTAGGACTGTGAAATAGTCTGACAACTTGAGAATTGAGGGCCAGAATTCACTGCTTGCCAGACTAACACCATCATTTTGAAAAGCTCTGAAATCTTTCTTGCCCTTATGCAAGAAAACTGATTATGGTTAAAGTGACAGTGATCTTTTCTCCTCCTGGCAATTTACATCTGAAGACATTCCTCTTTTAGTTCTGAATTTGACCAGAAATGAAAAGTGAACAAAGTTAAGACATAATTATTTTGACTGATTTTATGAGATGAAAGATAGCCTATAGCTGTTTAACCACTTTAAATACTCTAAAGAATGAGAAAACACACACACACACACGATTGTACTTTGTAAATAATAATAACGAAAACATTGTGGATTGATTCATAATTCCTACAAACTTTTTGACTGCCTACAATCTTTTAGTCAAGCAATGTCCAAATACTGAAGATTTAAAATTACCTGAGATCAGATACCTGCCACCAAAAAGCTTGAACTCTAGTACAAGAGAAAGGTGTGTGCATGAATAATTATAAATAATGAGAAATTTCATTCAGGTGAGTAAAGCAAGATGTGCTGTTGGACCAGAGAAGGGAGTCACTTACCAACACTGCAGGAGGATAGTTGAGGTGTGCAATAGGCTTTATTACATCAGTTAAAACCCACACCCAAAAGACCACTTTTTACCCCAAAGTGAAGGTAAATATCACTGTTCACCCTTAGGTAACAAAAGCAGAAGAAACGTTTTCTACTATGAAACCTCTTCAAACATTTTATTTCACAACTTCATTTTTTTGGAGATGAAGTTCTTTATCTTGCTCCCCTTCTCCCATGAAACCTTGAATATCAGTTTTTAGTTATGTTTAAGAGAAAGACTTTCAAAATGTGTGTTAAATCTGAGAAACCACCTGGGTGTGGGGGAGCTGCCTGCTGAAAACCTTTCTCATTTGCTTGCCTTCTACAGACCTCTAGTGGATATGTGTTGCTATGACATGGAACGCCAACAAAATTATACGTGGAGTTGTAATGCTCTGAATTGTGTTGAATGAATTCCATTATTCATCTTCCCTTCTCCTGCCTTAATACTTACTTTTCCCACTCTCTTTTTATGTAGACTTCAGCACAAACTGAGCTCTCACACACTCTCATAATGCGCAAAATACAGTCCACACATGGAAGTGCAAATAAGAAACTGACCCTCCCCAACAGTGGGGTGAACAAATCCTGATTTCAGAATTATCTAAGACAAGTCAGTGGACCTTACTAGCAATTACTAGAACAGAGAGTTTCATGAAATTCCAGCAGGAAATTGTGCTGGGGGAAAAAAATATGCCTTCTTTTTATACATTTTCTTTCCCAAACACCTCATTTCCCTACCCATCCTTATCTCCCCCAAAAGAAAATTACATTCAGTCGAAGTTTCAGCTTGAAAGTTTATTGCTAAGCCAAAAAAAAGGTTCCCTGTGATTTGTGAGGCAATTGGAAGGGGAAAACTCTCTCATCTATACCCACTAGATATCAAACCCTTTGTTCCTATGTACCTTTTCTCTGAACTACTTTCCATAAAGAAGAAATAAACTTGATCTATAAAGGCATTAATAGATTTGATTACATTTGTATTGCAAACTTCTGGGCCATTGTGTCAGCGAGGGTATTCTAAATGTTAATGCAAGTGCTGCTTGCAGCTCAACATATTGGAAGCTGAGACAAGGCTATGATAAAGACCTCAGTGTCACAAATTTGTACAATAACACTTGGAAACCAAAAACAGATGGGTCTCTCAAAATAATGTTAATTAATACAATTATTTACATAAACTGAAGGAAAGAAAAATGGAACATATGTAGGAATCAGAGGCTCAGGTTGACCATAGTGATGAGACTGGGACCACATCCTGTAGGACCAATGGGTTCCGGATAATATCATCCCCCTTGTCTATGTCTGTTGTGTTGGAAGAAAGTTCTTATTTTGAAATGTTACATATCAGATTCTATAAATCAATTTCTCTCTCTTTCTCTGTCTCTCTCCCCAGTGTGACTGGTACTTTTAAGCATATCCTTAGTCTAGCTGTTGGATAATCCAGCAGTGGTCCCCGGCATTATTTAAAAAAAAAAAAGTTATCATGGAGTCAACTCCAACTCTCAGTGACCCCATACGTGTCAGAGTAGAACTGTGCTCCACAGGGTTCTCAATGGCTGAGTTTTCGGAAGTAAATCGTCAAACCTTTCGGTTAGCAGCCAGGTGTGTTAACCATTTGCCTACCTAGGGACTCTGGTCCCAGCATAGAATGAGGTTTTCCCTAATGTCGTTCTCATTACAACTCAATAAACTCTTGGCATGGCAAAGAAGGGCTGTGGATGCAGTAGATATTAAGTAGAAACTTCAGAGTTTTGCCCTAAGAATTTTGTTATCCACCAAAAAAGCTAATAGCAAACTTTTTTCCATCTGTCTTTGGTTAGGCATAGTTCTGCTCCCATCTTCACAGAAATAACAATACATTGTGTAGATGTAAAGTATAGACAAATGTTCCCAAATGTTATAATCACATAACCTTTATAACATTTTTAGCCCATTATTAAAAAATCCACTGTAGATGTGCAGTTTTGATCTCCAGAAAGAATATTTGCATTTTAACTAAGGGTATTAGCAAATCAAACCTGATAAATCCCTTGTGAAGGAACCCTTATGTTCCTTTGAAAGATCACTGAGTAATTAGGACTCATTAAGTTGAATAGACGGAGTCCCTGGGTGGTACAAACAGTTAGTTGCACTGCTAAATGACAGGCTGGTGGTTTGAGTCCACCCAGAGGTACCTTGAAAGAAAGGCCTGGCAATCTACTTCCAAAAACTCAGCCACTGAAAACCCTATGAAGCACAGTTCTACTCTGACATACATGGGGTCACATGAGTCAGAATCAACTCCATGGTAACTGGTTTTTTCTGTTGAATAGGAGGCAGTTGGTTGAATGGCTTAGAAGTTAGGAGAACGAGTGCCAGTCAACTTTGTGGGTTGAGATTTCCTCACCTATAAAATTAAAGTTTTCTTTAAGGTGTTCTCTGACTGATAAGACAAGAAAAGTGAATTCAAAACGATGCATAGGAAGTCAAGAGATACATGCCATTTCCTTCTCTTTTGGCTTTAGAGGAAAAGAATGCATTCCTTTCTACCATAATAGTCCCTTCTATTAGATTTTTATTTTCTATTCAGTGCTGAGGACTCAAGTCTTCACTCAGGGCCACTGTTGGATTATCCAGTATCAGACTAAGAATATGCTTAAAGTCCCAGCAAACAGGAGCACCAGAGAGAAAGAGACAGAGATCTATAGAATTTGATCCGTGACATTTCAAAATAAGAATCAGTAGAGTTATCATGGGGAAAAAAACAGATGTTTGTTGGACATCTTTACACTTACTTATTTCTGTTATTTTATCATTAGCAGCAATATAGCATAATGGTTAAGAGTATGGACTCTGGAATCAGTCTGTCTAGGTTTGCCTCTCAGTTCTACCATGAACTAGCTGTGTTTCCTCATCTATAAAACACACATAAAAATACTACCTGTGTCATAGGGTTGCTATGAAAAGTAAATGAATTCATGTATGTAGAACACTTCGCAGAGTATTTGGCACCTAACAAAGGCAGTGCAAGTTTGCTATTACTACGTTCTACAGTGTACACAATGTTTTCATTTTTAGTTACACAGAGGGGCAGAGCACCCATACTTTGCATTGCTCAGGACCTCTAATGTCATACTCTTGACTTGCCCAGGATAAAGACAGATCGCTGACTAGACACAAAATTAATGTTTCCTTGAAATCCACTGAAATTAAAGAGAAATTATTAATCACAGACAGTTTTCAAGTATTAATGCCCCTAACCTGACCCAGAGGGAAAACCATACACTGCTCCTAGTTTAACAGGACCAACTCAAAAAAACCAAACCCGTTACCGCTGAGTCGATTCCAACCCATAGGGACCCTATAGGACAGAGTAGAACTGTGCCATAGAGTTTCCAAGGAGCATCTGGTGGATTTGAACTGCCAGCCTTTTGGTTAGCAGCCATAGCACTTAACCACTACCCTACCAGGGTAGCAGGACAATGATTGATATTCATAGTACAAAGACAGAGCACTTCACATCAAACCTTATTTCTGGCTATTCTCTGGGATTTCTGAAGGGTACCAAATGTTAACATGCCTCTTCCCTGCCCAGGCTTCTCAAATTGAGTAATTTGAGAAATAAAACAAAGAAATGGCAGAAGGAAGATCAAAATATCACCTTTAACACCAGAAGAAGGCAAGTTGGAAAATGTGATTTGGGCCGGAAATAGAAAGATCCACCATCCTGGTCACTAGCAGCCTTGGCCTTGGCAATACAAACCACTGCTCCTCCTGTGAAACCCTGATAAGCAATTAGATTTTGCCCCCAGAAACCTCTGAAATGGATCAAAACCATACATTAGTTAAAGCAATTTCAAGGCTATTCAATACCCACAACTAAAATCAACTCTTCTCCATTTCCCATCCCACGCTTTTTAAAAAACACTGTTGAACGTAACATTTCCTATGTTCTGTAAGTGAGACTGAATAATAACTTTAGAATAAAATGAACTCCAATAATAAAACATCAAAAATATAAAAATTACCAAAATTTTAATAGTCCTTCCTATTATCAAAATTCCAATAAGTTTAAAGTTCAAGATTAAGTCCTCTTTAAGTTAAAATCCCAGTAGTCAAGAAATCAAGCAATGCACTGCATTGGGCAAATCTGCTGCAAAAGACATCTTCAAAGTGTTAAAAAGAAAGATGTCACCGTGAAGACTAAAGTGCGCCTGACCCAAGCGATATGTTTTCAATCTCCTCATATGCATGCAAAAGCTGGACAGTGAATAAGGAAGACTGAAGAATTGATGACTTTGAATTATGGTGTTGGCAAAAAAATATTGAATATACCATGGACTGCCAAAAGTACGAAGAAATCTGTCTGGAAAGAAGCAAAGCCAGAATGCTCCTTAGAAGCAAGGATGGCAAGGCTTCATCTCACATACTTTGGACATGTTATCAGGAGGGACCAGTCCCTGGAGAAGGACATCATGTATGGTCAGTGAAAAAGAGGAAGACCCTCAATGAGATGGATTGACATGGTGGCTGCAGCAATGGGCTCAAGCATAACAATGATTGTGAGGATGGTGCAGGTCCGGGCAGTGTTTCGTTCTGTTGTACTCAATAGCACCTAACAACAACAAATTAAAGTCCAAAGGAATTAAAATCCAAAATCAAATTTTTTTGCCCTTGTGAGTTAAAGTTCAAAGTTTGGAATCCTTAAATAAAAGTCTAAAGGCTCTCTGTCTTATTCTAGTGTTCAGTGTTGCTTGTTTGGTTGGTTATGGTTTTCGTCTGTTTTGTTTTAACAGCATTATCTATATCATCTCTCCTAGAGTTAGCGTCATTACTCCTAAATTAGTTAAGGTAACATCGACTGCTGTAATAAATAGACCCTAAAATTCCAATGACTTAACAAAATAATAGTTGTTGTTTTTTTGTTTTGTTTTTTCATAGAATCCATTTAGGGGAAGAGGAGTGTTTTTCTGTTCTGCATAGTCAGTCAGGCACATGGCTTCCAAGGTTACCTTGGACATTCAGAATCTTGTGGGCAAACATGAAAGTAGTGAAGAAGGCATAGCCACATCTTTGCCTCCAAGGTCCATAAGTGACACATTTAAAAAATCTAGACACCTGCCCCCTGGATACAAGAGGGGCTGGGAAATGTACCCCTTGGCTGGGCAGCCACTTTCCAGCAATAATTCTAACATCATGGAAGGAAGGACATGAATCTTTGATGAACAGTCAATTGTCTGTGCCGTATGGTCTTAGAAGTTAGTTTAGTTCAATGCCGACTCCCTGATGTGCCTCACTTTTCAGAGTTTGGAGTTAATGGGGCATGCAAGCTCATCGTAGCTCTAAAAAATTTTAGAAAATAAGGCAACGCCCAATCCTAAATTAGTTTTCCCGGACAAAACTTTGTTTCATGGAACCAAGTACTTAGTGTTGTCAACAATCATATCAGAATCCCAGTGGTATCTGACGGAAGAGGAAGATGTCCGGTTTTAACCTTACCAAGCTGTTAGTCTACACAGCTGTCCAGTATCCATAACCTATGAACTTAGGGACAACTTCTAGCAAGAGGTTGATTTTGGCACTGTAGCCTTTGTCATTTCTGGGGGCGAGGGAGAAATCACCTTTGCACAAGCTTTTAATTTTCATTTCCCACTTGAGTCCCATTGACACTGAATACTGAACAAAGCATAGACTCTGATGACAGAGCATCTACACTTCCTTACAAACAGATTTTCAGTCTTTGCCTCAGGGGCTATTTCTACTGCTTCTTGATATGGAATTATTAAGGGGGAAGAAACCTACCACCTGAGGAAACTCTGGGGTAATTAAACAATACAGAACCAGTTGGAGACCACTGGGTGTAGAGTGACTCTTAACCTATAGTCAGGCCAGGTTAAGTCAAGGTGATCCTCTCCACAGTTCCCTTCTTGGTGTTGAATACAAATGGAATTTGGGGTAGCAGACTTAGTACTGCCTTCTAGGCCTGGCATCAATCATTTAAGACTAGAACTTCACACATGCTTTTTGACAAAGGTGAACAGCATGTAGTGTTCTGTCTGCTCAAAAATGCCTTTTAAAAAGGCCCTTAAAGACTCTTTTTCCTTGCACCATAGCCACCACTGCTTGAGCCAAAATCTATTCTCTATGAGCTTGGTACTAGTTCTTCCTTTCAGACTCGTTTAAAACAAGTCTATTCTCTCCTGCAATGGCTCTGTGAGTATTTCAAGATTTAAAAAAAAAAAAAAAAACTGCCATCGATTCCAACTCATAGTGACCCTATAGGACAGAGTAGAACTGCCCTGTAGGGTTTCCAAGGAGCAGCTGGTGGGTTTGAACTGCCAACCTTTTGGTTAGCAGCCGAGCTCTTAACTACTGAGCCACCAGGGGTCTTTTTAACTATTTAAAGATAGTTATTTCTAAAGAAACACCCCTAGTCCTTCCGCCATTTTTGATACGGCATGTTGTCAAGTCTTTCAACCATCTTTGACCTGTTTTCTTTGGAATAAGTTCTAATTTGTTCGTGTTTCTCCAAAATTTATGATCCTGAGATCTGAATGTGATAAACTAGGTAAGGAGTAAGTAAAGGAAAACACTCTACTCTCATTTTATATCATATATTTCTAAAAATCTTGACTTTGCTTGAACTGGCATTTTTTAGCCTTTTTACATATAAAGTTTACTGTTGGTTAAAATTTTGAGATTCTTTTCAGAAATTCTGATGCACATGTCCTTAACGATGATGTTTTCAAGGATTACGGAGATTTTTTTTTTTTTTTTTGGTTTGGATCCAAGTTCTAAAGCCCAGGAGTTTTACCACTTTCTAGCTATATAAGGCTCAATTACTTGCATAACTTTCCAACCCTCACTTTCTTCATCTTAAAGTAAGATAATAGTTCTTCCCTTTCAGCATGATTGTGTAACAAAAGGAAATAGTGCTGGTAAAGCATTTCTAGAATGTAAGTATTACTAGAGTATAGAGCTTTCCTGATATATCCTCATTGCCTAGAAATGCTGGCACATATCTTTTGAATGATAATATAAACTGTTCAGTTAATATTAAAAAAAAAATTGCTGTCCAGTCAACTCTGACTCCTGGTGACCTCATGTGTGTCAGAAAAGAACTGTGCTCCATAGGGTTTTCCATGGCTGATTTTTCAAAAGTAGATTGTCAAGCTCTTCTTTTGTTGCACCTCTGAGTGAACTTGAACTTCCAACCTTTGGGTTAGCAGCCAAGCACATTAACTGTGCAAACTTAAAGGTTGAAGGTTTGGCCCACCCAATGGCATGTCAGAAGAAAGAAGTCGGAGACAACTCTACAGCAACTGTTTAGCTGGTTTATCAATGAATATTATCTCCTTTCTTTTTCTCGTCTTTTAAATTTCCCATCTTGCTGACAGATCTGCAACCATTATATACGTGACTGTTTGTGCTCTCTACTATCTGGAAAGCTCAGCACAATCAAGGAGTGAGCCTTGTTTCTTTCTGATTCCTCCCACATGCTGTGCCAAATATCCTACAGGTGAAATGGCTCCTCAATAAATGCTTGTCAGATGTCTGCCCCAGATGACTAACCTTCTCCTAACCCAATAAACTCTTCCCTAAGATTTTTTTGTGGGGTGGAGCTATTTGAGGGTAAGAATTTGTTGTTGTTGTTGTTGTTGTTGTTGTTGTTGTTAGGTGCCATCAAGTCAGTTCCAACTCATACTGACCCTATTTACAACAGATTAAGTTCTAATAATTCTTATAATTTCCAAAGAACCTCCACAGCCTCATATAAATAGTTGACCAGGAAGTTCTTCTTGAATGAAATTGAAATAAATTGAATTGAACTAAGTGAACGTTAACTGTCCTTGCCAAAGGAAACTGAGAACCATCACAAAGGTCTCCATTCCCAACCATTTTTAAATTTTTTCTTTCTTCCATTATTTCCTCTTCCACAGCCCCTTCTTGTCATGTCCTACAACAGAGTAAACTCATCAAACATCTCCCCATCTCCTAACCTCTTTGTAGCTCTTGCTTTCCTCCTCCCTCCATGCCCTTGCCTGAGTGTTGAGTCATCTCAATGTTGCTGATCAGTGGCTAATTTCCTTTTTATCAGGAATAAAGAAACCCTTAATTGGCTCCTGCAATATAACTGGCATAATCCTGACACTATCGCATCACAGTGAACAGGAGGCCCATTAATAAACATGGAGTGCTGTGAAGAATTTCACTGATCCCTCTCCAGGTCATTAAATCTATACATGTTTGATGGGCAATAAAAGAGAAGTGTGGAATGATAATGGCAGCGGTAGGAGGCTACTGGCCTACTCTGCTTCAACCACAAGAAAAGACAGGAAACAAACCATGTCCTTTTTTTACATATGTATATAGTCTATTCATTATTACTAATTTCAAATGCTTATGCATCTTTCACAGGCAACTGATTCATAAACAAAACTCAGGCTGAGATTTCATGGAATCAAGTGTGATTAAACAAGGAGCAGTATCATGCTTTAACTAGAGAAGTTTTTGAGTAGGGGTGACTTGGAGGTCAGGTACTAATCAAAACACACTTCCATTTTGCCATTACCTTTTATGAAATCTATATAAAGGATGCTGACCTATATTGATAAGATATTAAGCAAAGTAAGATTCTAATTCCAGAAACAAATTTTCAAACCAATAAAGATAAGCAACCTTACGAGTTTATTCTTTAAAGCTAAATAAAAGTAATAATTCTTATCATATAGGACAGGTCAAAAATTACTTTAGACATTTTATTTCTATTTCTTACCTCACAGATAAGGTCAAACACAAACTATACATCATAAAATAGAATGTTTAAAATACCTAATGTTTAAAAATCAGCGAATTCCATCATAAGCCTACGGCGGTAACAAAGACTAAACTAACACAGACAACACAGTAATAGTACTGAACTTGGCAGACACTCGAACTTTCAATATATGTGACCTTACATACTCTTTAAAAAAAAGAAAAGAAAAAAAAAACCCTTCACCGTCAGGTCAGTTCCAACTTATAGTGACCCTATAGGACAGAGTAGAACTGCCCCACAGACTTTCCAAGGAGCGAACAGTGGATTCGAACAGTCGACCTTTTGTTTAGTAGCCATAGCTTAGTAGCCAAAGACTGTCACCAGGAGTCCCAAAATTCCATGACTTACAATAATGTTTAATTTTGCCGAGACTGAATTTAAATCATATCTTCCATGAGTCTGATAGGATGGAATAAATCATGTAACTAGTGAATTTACCTGGACACCCAGTGTCTGTACATGTGTTCAGCTCCAACGTTCTTGTCCTCTTCTACAACATGTAATAACTCTCACAAAATGATTTCCAAAAAAAAAAAAAACTTTGAGGGGGAGTGGGGAAAAGAAGTGAGGCTTATATGAAATCTGACCCTGAGGGGAAAACCAAATGATAAAGCTAATAATGGAGTATTGAGAAACATGGGAATGTTTGCTAGAAAAATCACAATTATGATACTTATATTTAATGTGAATAAGGTCTCAAATTAGCATGAAGTTTATAACACAGATGTACCCACCCTAAGCTTTAAAATCAAAAAAGGTGAAATCTAAAACTAGTTTAGTGAAAGCTTGAACCGGAATGTGGGTGATTTTACAAAGTTGGAGATAGTAGTGGAGGCTCCTCCAAGCAGTCTCTGGAGCCAGATTGCTTGCATTTGCTCCAGATTCCAACACTTACTTGCAGAGAAGGTTGGCTTATGTCACTACCTTGGGCAAGTGACATAGTCTCTTTGATAGGAGACATCTCCTAAAATCATGTGACCCTGGTTCCAATTTCAAAGAAATTTAACAGATATTCTTGGTGTCCCACTCACATCCCCTCAGTTCACCCAGGGAGTCACCTGCAGCTTTGGTGGATAGTTCCCATACAGGAATGACTAAGGCTTCCTACGTGGAGTTGCTGTGTCTCTGCCTGAGGCTTTCTCTGGCCACAGGAGCATTCTTAGCCAGGAAGTGCTGAAGAGGTAATATGCTCAGGAGGAATTTTTGACTAATGAAGGACAGAATATCAAAAATAAATATATCAGCTTCCTTTCCTCTCAGGGGGACAAATTTGAGGTGTGTTCTAAACAGTCTCTTAGACATTCCCCTTGTGGGATTGAAACCTGGCTGCCTAAAATAGTCACCTGCTCATTAGTACAACCTTACTCAACTTCCCTTCCTTCCCTGCCCTACTTCTCCACTCCCTCATCAGTCTTCCTAAGATCTCCCAGATCCTCCTTTGGGATCTGTTTTTGAAGGAAACCAAACTAAGACACAGCTAAAGAACATAAGTCTCCTAACTTTGGGAAACCTCATATTTTCTCTCCCCTGCGATACAAAACTTGGGGTGTGAGGCTAATGATCAATACCAACAGTCTATAGTTCTCCAAAAGGTGAGCTTTACGTTCACTCCATGATCCCATGTATGTGACTAAGTCACAAATCCATTTGTCTGGATGGGAGTCCTTGTAGGGAGTCATTGTAGGGAGTCTTTGTGGAGAGTCTAAACTGAACCCAATCAAAAGATTGTCATAAAATTTGTTTTCTATTGTCTTCTCTTCCTAAATCTGGCACCCGTAAATGATTATCAAAAAATTTCATCTTTTCTGTTTCTATATTTTATCAGTAGGAGAACAGTGGATGTGAATGGGGCTACCACATGGGAAATGGGTATATCACCATTAAGTGTGTATTTTAAAGGTAAGCGCTGGTCCTAATGTTCCCTCTCTCAAACCTAAAACAACGATGTCCTTGTCTCTAAAACAGGGATAATAATTGTATCCACTTGAAAGAATTGATGTGGGGATTAAATGTGATCACTTACGGGAGACGTTATCAGTGTCTGGCAAATAGAAAGCTCTCAATAGATGCTGTCTATGTCATTATTATTAAAAATGAGAAAGGGGATTTGAAGGGATTATTTAACCACTTCAGATGTTCTCATTACTTTTTTTTTGGTAAAAATCATCATGCTGCTTCAATTCTAAGACATAGATTTCTTCACATTGTCATGTTTCTGAAACGAATATAACGATATATTCAGTGTATACATTTAATATACCGAAATTTTTTGTTGTTGTTGTTGATATTGTTTTCCGGAAAAGCTGTTTTTGAATTGGTGGTGCATCTTATAATCAATGGCACTTTAAACCAAGTAAGCATGATATATGCTATTAGCACCATTGAAATATTGGGGAACCCAAGAAGGTCTTGAACTATGTTGACAGATATAAAGTTCCTACTATTCTTAAGGTATGACTGTGTCATCGATATCACAGCTCCATGTTTGTGACTGACAGTTTAAATCAAAGAATTCACACTTCAAGAAACAGACTTTCTGTGGGATATTAACCTGTTGTTATACATAAAGTGCAATAAACGCATTATTTTATAACACATTTGTGGGAAAATGCTTATTTGCACATAAGCAGAGCTCATGTTTAAATGAAATCTCAGTTCCCACAATCTCCTAGTCAGTAGTTTATTCTGGCAATGATAAGGAGGATTCTTTTTTCTTTGGTAAATTTTGAACTATTTTTTATAAGCCATCATTGTTTTATATCTGATTTATTTGATAACTGGTGAGGAACCTGAGAAAATTAGCCACTTAAAAGCCTGATTTGTTTTTCAATTTAAGTACTTGCGAGAACATGGATAATCAGCTAGACGTTGACAAAGCCTAAGAATTTATGCTTACTTTGAAAAACTTTAAAAAAGGATGATGTTTCATCCGATTATCATACCCATATATTTTCAAAAATGAACAACTTCCAGTTATGCTTATTGAGAAATAAACTTTCTATTGTTTATTAAAATTTTTTTCTGTTTATGACATATGTTTAAACCATGTTAAAAAGTTAGAAGAATTGTCCCTAAAACAACACACTGAATAAGACAGCTAGGTCTTCGTAGTTTCTATAGCTTCCTTGGCCTGTTGATAAAGATCTTTACAACTGGCAGGCATAAATACTATGAACAGACGGTAAGGAAAGGTAGAAAAGTCCCCCAGGGAAAGGAAAGCAATTAGAAATGGGAAGAGTGTTAGAAATTGGTTAAGCATAGTGCAACTGGGCAATTCTAACCACAGAAAAAACAGAAGAGTCACTGTTTTATTTAGTTTCTAAGAAAATTCAGAGAGCCCACTTAGGAAGTAGACCAATTATGCTTCTACAGATATGGTTAAGAATCTGATCTTTAAAGATGAACAGTCAAACACATGACCACATTTTACTCCTTCTTATGAGAGCAGAACATGTAGCAATAGCTTTTAACACCAAGAAAATCCTGTAACTGAATCCCCTAAGTTTGAATCCTGACTCCACCACTTACTAGCCATATGACCCTGGGAAAATCACTCAGCTGCTCTGCGCCTCAGTTTCTTCATGTATAAAATTAATGCAAATCTATTATCTATCTCATAGAGTTGAAATGAATTAAACAAGTCAATATATGTTAGCACTTACACAGTGCCCAGCACATTCAAAGTGCTAAGTGTTTTCTATTGTTAAATGTATAGATGGTTTGTTTCTTTAAATGTTCCTTCAATTGATTTCTTCTTTGAGAGTTTATGTATGTAATTCAGCAACCATTAATTTATATTTATCCTGTAAAATAATAAAGAAGCAATTTTTTGGAGACATAATACATATGGTGTGGGTGTATCTTAAAGTATTAACTAATTGCTTTTTATGTATTTTCCTGACCTCTTCTGTTACCTGAAGCCAGAGGGCCATTTTTTCCTCCTTAAACATGCTAAAGCAGAAATAGAGGTGAAGAAGATCGTGGATGGCATCCAAAGTGCCTCCAAAAGACTAAATAAGATTAGGAAAGAAGGAAAAGGAAAAGTCTACATAGGAATAGAAAGGAGAGAGAAGGAAAAGTCTAGGTTTGAATGGACAGGAGGGAAAGGAAAAGTCTAAAGACTGAGCAGGAGGAAAAGAAGAAAGAAGGCGGATGGTTCAAACAGGAAATGAAGGAAGATCTGGAGGGATAAATGCAAAGTAGGAGGGAGACTGAAAGTCTTCCCTCACAAATAAGTAAAGAGCAAAGTGGAAGGGACTCTGAAGCCAGACTACCCTACAGCATGAATGATCCCCTCATTATTCCATTGAGGTCTGGCCCTGGGCCTCAAACTTTAGAGGACCCCTCCCTGACCCTTCTCCAGGGAAGAAATCTGTGGAACAAAGGGGATATGCCCACATAGAACCCACACCTCCCCACACTGCCCTGCTCTAGACCCTCTTCCAGGGACACCAAATGTTCCTGAGCTACTTCCAGGACCTAAACTAGCCTCTTCCCCAGGACCAAGCAAAATGATGCTACTGGAGTGCTCAGCCCTAGACCCAACAGGTAGCCAAAGGGAAGATGTTTGCACAGGTGTGGTCAGATGTTGGACTCGTGGACTAGGGTGTCCATAGAAGAGTACCTGAAGCCCCTCACACTAAGGAATGGATCTGGGAGTGGAAAGAGAAGGTTGGGCCAGGGCAGACACAGGCTTGGGCTGTACCTTTCCAGGCTGCAGGATTCTGATGTGGACCTTCATATACCAAAAAAGAAAAAAAAAAAACACCAGTTGCCATCGAGTCAATTCTGACTCATAGTGGTCCTATAGGACATAGTAGAACTGCCCTCATAGGGTTTCCAAGGAGCAGCTAGTGGATTTGAACTGCCAACCTTTTTTGGAGAGCAGTTGTAGCTCTTAAGCACTGTGCCACCAAGACTGCAATATGTGGACTGCTGTAGAGCATGAGAATTCTAAACTAGAATCTGTCCTTCTAGGACAGGTTGAAGGTATAGTTGTCAAGATAATATGATAGAATATATTTTATTTACCAGTTTATCAGCTTGATTTAAAACATTTAAATATTTAGATATGATGTGTATGGACCTCCATTTGCATTCTTGCTGCAGATCCCACAAATGTTAGGGCTGTGCCTCCACCCTATCAGTAGGGAAGAGATGGCCCTGCCACAGTCACATGAATATTCTCTGTTAACTATGAGATTTCTGAAACCTAATCAAAGGGGTCATCTCACTAGACTATAAGGCCCAAAAGGTAAGAACGGTATCTTTGTTTTATTTGTTGCTATATACCAAGAGTCAGCAAACTACAAAGGCCAAATCCAGCTCACTTCCTATTTTTGGGTGGCCTACACACTAAGAAAGTTTTCTACGTTTTTAAAGAATAATATTTCATGACAAGTAAAAATTATATGAAATTCAGATTTCAGTGTCCTTAAATAAGGTTTATAAGCCACATACTCGTTTATGTATTGTCTGTAGCTGTTTTCACACTAAAATGGCAGAATTGAATAATTGTGATAAAGACCTTATGGCTCACAAAGCCTAAAATTTTACTATCTAGCCCTTCACAGAAAAATCTGTAGACTCTTACTATAAACTCAGTAACTACTATAATATCTGGCACATAAGTGTTAAATAAATATTTGTTAAATGACTCAGTGTCATCTAGTAACAATATGAGTCATTGTCAGATGTCAGAACAGTAGCCCCTACTTAGATGGCAGGGTTATACCATCATTTGGAGTAGAATAAAATATCATAATCTCACATTATAAACAAATAAACAATATATATACTAATATAGAAATTTGATTGAAAAATTGTTTGGTACACTTGGAAATACAGATAGGCATCTCCAAGATGCTTTGAAGTATAGCCAAACTGATACATTTACCAATGTCCAGAGTTTAGTAACTTTATGAAGTTTACAGTTTCAGATTTGGTTGGTCCTAAAGGGAAACAGGAGCCCTGAAACCCTGGTGGCATAGTGTTTAAGAGTTCAGCTGCTAACCAAAAGGCTGGCAGTTTGAATCCACCAGCTACTCCTTGGAAAGCCTATGGGGCAGTTATACTCTATAGGATTGCTATAAGTAGGAATCGACTCGATGGCAGTGGGTTTGGGGGTTTTTGTTTTTGTGGGGTTTTTTTTGGTAAAGGGAATTAGATCCATCTCTCAGGGATGGAACTCAGGAAACTAATGTAGGAAATCAGAAAGCTAATTTATTAACTTGTATTATAAAATACAACTGTTATTCCCACCAGAATAGTATATTCTCCCTCTATTGAAAGACCTACCGGAAGAACAAATTATAATTTAATATGGTTTAAAAAAAAAAAAAAATCAAACCTCTCGCCATTGAGTTGAATTCTGATGCATAGCGACCCTATAGCACAAAAGAACTGCGCCATAGAGTTTCCAAGGCCAAAATCTTTACCAGATTGCCAAATCTTTCTCCAGCAGAGAGGCTGGTGGGTTCAAACCGCCAACCTTTTGGTTAGCGGAGGAGGGCTTAACCACTATGCAACCAGGGCTCCTCAAATGTGGTTTAAAAAAACAAACCCGTTGCCATTGAGTCCATTCCGACTCATAGCAACCCTATAGGAGAGAGCAGAACTGCCCCATATGGTTTCCAAGGAGCAGCTGGTGGATTTGAACTGTTGACCATCTGGTTAGCAGCCGAACACTTACCCACAACACCACCAGGGCTCCCAAATGTGGTTTAGTGAGCACAAAATCAGAGCAAGATGTTAACTGATTCAGTTGATTAACAGCCTTAAACTGTATTCGTTTCTGCAAAAGTTATTTTCTGTGACCCAAGTCTCCTTTTCCCCTGGTCAATGCTTAGACCCGTTCTTCTGGATATCTCCCTTGTCTATGCCTCCATGGTTAGCCTACCTTCCCTGATGAGCGACATATTTTTTAATTATATTTGCTCATTTCTTCAAACTATGGTCAATTTTAAGGGCCTGGCAGTCATTTTGACTTAGTTATTTTTGCCTGTCTCTTCTATGATCTATTATTGTGTTACAAGTTTAACATTTGTAAACATTATTTTCCAAGTTCCAGCAGAGAATTGAGATGGATGCCTAACTTTACTAACTCCTGTACTCTCAAATGCATATGTAACACATGCACACACACATAATGTATATATACGTATATGTATCTACATGTGACACATCCAATACATGTATATACAGAACAAAAGTTTGTTGATTTGGTCATTTTTCAATGTTCTGAATATATATCTAGAAAAATATTTTATTATATTGGCACCGTGGCTCTGAAGTGATTGGGACCAAATTTATATAAAGTTACAGCAACTGCCTCAGAAAGAAAAAGCATTACAGCTACTATAAATGGCTTGTTAATAATTATAAGAAACCATAAATGTTTTTAAAAGTAACAAATTGCAATTGTAACACCAAACTGAGATGAAATAATCGTAGAAGCCAAAGCATCTAAGCACTGATTTAACTGCAGCTAACATGAAAATGATGTTTAAAGCACTTTAGCTAAAATTTTTTCCAGACCTTTCTATGCATTGTGCATATTATGTACATTGCCTTTCATTTCATTCTCACAGCTCTATGAAATAAATAGCTTTATTTTCTTTATTTTTGCTGATAAGACAACTGAGGCAGTACTGCGAAATGATTAAGTTTCAAGTGCTTGATTCAGACTGCCTCAGTTTAAATTATGGCTCCACCACTTACATCTGTGTCATCTTGGGTAAGCTATTTGTTGTATCTGTACTGCAAGTTTCTCGTTGGTGAAATAATACTTGCAACTGCCTCAGAGCATTGTCATTAAGGATAAAATGGTAAAACAAAAGAATGTCTGGCACATATTAAGTACTCAGGAAATGTTCGATCCTAGTATTAGAAAAGTTAGGCAACATTCATGATATCACAAAATTTGCAAGTTATAGGAACAGGACTACGACCTGTGTCCATTTCATTTAAAAAGCCAATGTTCTTAATCTCTACACTCGAAGGCATTGTCTAGTGAATAACTGATGATGTTAGATTAGGTGATTTCAAGACCCTGAAAGTATATTCTTCTTCAAAGATCTCAGGAGAGTTTTCCCTTTTTCTACCGCCTCTGCCCCGAAATAATCAGGATCTACAAGAGAAGTAAAGTATTTTAAATTCAGCTTCTCCTTTCTATGTAGGTGTCAGCTCCTCCAGTGTGACTTCTTCTGCTTCCTCTGGCTCCAGTACACTTGCCTTCCCTCGATTCTTTTTTTATTAAACTTTATTGAGATATAATTCAAATGCATGAATTTAACTCATTTAGAAGGATACTTCTCAGTATTTTTCAGTAATTCACAGGGTTGTGCAACCATCAGTACAATCTAATTTTAGAACATTTCTGTTGCCCAAAAAAGAAACCCCATACCCATTAACAGTCACCCCTTATTCCCATCTCCCCCCAGCCCCTGGCAACTACTAATCTATTTTCTATCTCTATAGATTTGTTTATTTTGGACATTTTATGTAAATGGAATCACACAATATGTAGTCTTTAGTGACTGGTTCCTTTCGTGCACCATAATGTTTTTGGGTTCATCCACTGTTGCAGAGGGAAAAACATCATAAAGTCCAGTAAAGCAAAAAGAAAATTTTATTCGGCATATATTCAAAAGGACAAAAGTGGGAAGCGGACAAACATGCTGCCAGAGCTAGAATGTCTGCCCAAATGCAAGGAAGGTTACAGAATCATCAATATATATCAACATCACAAAATGAGTAGAATCATTGAAAGCTTTTCACAGATTGGCTAGAAATTGTGATCTTACGTTTTGAATCATATTTCTTAACAATCATTGGTACAGGTTTTAGTTATGAAAGTCAGGAGGGTCTTCATTGGTCCAACAAATTTCTATTCACTAAATGCTAATAGGAAAAGACAAAAAGTGGGAAGTTTTTTGTGTTAGGTTTAATTGCCCTTTTGTGAAAACTTCCTTAAGATAATTTCTGAGATTGTCCCATCTATTGTCTATCTCAGGGCCCAGTTGATGTGTCTCTGTGAGTCTGTGAGGGACCAGCCCCAAGTGGGTCACAATTCTCCATGCTCAATGTCGGGAATAAAGATTCCAAATATTATTTTCTAAATCACCATGTTGTAGCATACATCAGTATGTCGTTTCTTTTTGTGGCCAAATAATATTCCATTACCTGCATTTACCACATTTTACTAGTTCATTAATCAGTGGATGGACATTTGAGTTGTTTCCACCTTTTGGCTATTATAAATAGTGCTGCTATGAGCATTCACATACAACTTTTTGTGTGGACATATGTTTTCATTTCTCGTGTATAAACCTAGAAGTGGAATGCCTGGGTAATATAGTAATTCTATGTTTAATATTTTGAGGAACTGCCAAACTGTTTTCAAAAGTGGCTGCACCATTTTACATTCCCATCAGCAACGTATGAGATTTCTCCACATACTCGCCAACACATAATATTGTCTAATAGTCACCTTATTGAGTATGAAATGGTATCTCATTGGGTTTTTTATTTGCATTTCCCTGATGACTAATGATGTTAAGCATCCTTTGATGTGCTTATTGACCATTTGTATATCTTCTTTGAAGAAATGTCTACTCAGATCCATTGCCCTTTTTTTAATTGAATTATTTTTTCCTTTTATCATTGACTTGTAGGAGACCTTTATATTTTCCGGACACAGTTCCCTTCTTAGACAATTTGAAAATATTTTTTCCCATTCTGTGGGTTGTATCTCACTTTGAAGGTATTGTTTGCAGCACAAATATTTTGTTTTGATGAAATCCAGTTTAGCTGTTTTTTCTTTTGGTGCTGTAACTAAAACACTATTACCTAAACCAAAGTCACAAAGATTTACTCCTAAGAGTTTTATAGTTTTAGCTCTTACTTTAGGTGTATAATCAATTTGACATAGTTTTTATTTATGACATAGAGTATGGTTCAAATTCATGCTTTTGCATGTTGGATATCCAATTGTACCAGCACCATTTGTTGAAATACTATTCTTTCTCCATTGAAATATCTTGGTACCCTTGTTGAAAATCAATTGACCATAAATGTATATTTCTGGACTTTCCATTCTATGAATCCATATGTCTATTCTTATTACAGTGCCTCACTGTAGATTTTCTGTAGGTTTGTAATAATTTTTGAAGTTGGGAAATGTGAGTCCTCCAACTTTGTTCTTTTTCAAAGTTGTTTTCGCTATTCTGGGTCCTTTGAATTTCCATACAAATTCAAGCCCATATAACAGATTATTAGTAATCTGGAAGGCAAGTTATGGAAAGTCAACAGGAGTTTTGAGGATACAGTATTCATAATGAGAAGTATCTTCCTCCCCAAAGCCAAGTAGTAGGTTAAGAGAATGAGCCGAAGAGGTTGAAGAAAATACTGACACCTTCATGGGGCTCAGGCAGCATCCGTCTTCCCTCATTTATCTAAGCAGAGAAATGGAGAACCGGAGAGAATGGAGCAGACAGCAGGGCAGCAGAGAGACGGGAGCCCTATAACAAGGACGTATGAGGTTCGCATGGCTGGAGTTATTGTTGTGCTATCTAGATGACCACCAACTCATGGCAACCCCATGTGCAACAGAACAGAATGCTGCCCAGTTCTGTGCAATCCTCATGATCCGTTGTGGATGAGACCACTGTGACCCATAGGGTTTTCAATGGCTGATTTTTTTCAATTGCCAGGCCTTTCTTCCTAGTCCATTTTAGTCTGGAAGCTCTGCTGAAACCTGTTCAGCATCATAGCAACATGCAAGCCTCCACTGACAGACAGATGGTGGCTATGCATGAAGTATGTTGGCCAGGAATCAAGCCTGGGTCCCCTGCATGGAAGGCCATAATTCTACTACTGAAACACCACTGCCCTCATGGGTAGAGAAGGCCTGCAAAAGATAGCTCAGCTTGAGGGATGTGGCTATATCCTGCTCAAGAAAGTGGCCTGTCTTAGTTATCTAGTGCTGCTGTAAAAGAAATACCACGAGTGGGTGGCTTTAACAAACAAATCTATTTTCTTGCAGTTTAGGGGGCTGGAAGTCCAAATGCAGGGTGCCAGTTCTAAGAGAAGGCTTTATCTCTCTGTCGGCTTAGAAGGAAAGTCTTTGTCTCTTTGAGCTTCTGCTAGTGGGTGATCTTCATGTGGCTTGGCATCTCTCTTTCCCCATCTCTGCTTCTTCTTGCTTGCTTGTTTACTCTCTTTTATATCTCAAAAGACTTTGACTCAATACACACCCTACACTAATCCTGTCTCATTAACATAACAAAGACAATCCATTCTCAAATGGGATTATAACCACAGGCATAGAGGTTAGGATTTACAAGACATATTTTTAGGGGACATAATTCAATCCATAACATAGCCCATGAGGCGAGGGGGCCCTAGCAGCAGGAGATTTCCAGGTGTACCACTGAGGTAGGAGCAGAAGCTGAAGGGAGCTGCACACTGACAATCAGGGGTCAAGAGAGGAACACGCGCAGCACAGCTGTTGTTGTTGGGTACATCCAGTCAATTTCAACTCATAGCGATCCCCTGTGACAGAGTAGAACTGCCACCATAGGGTTGTGTAGGCTATATCTCTATGGGAGCAGTTCATCAAGTTTTTCTCCCTCGGAGCCACTGGGTAGGTTCAACCAACAACTTTTCGGTTAGCAGACAAGCTCTGAGTAGTTGGCGCCACTAGAGCTCTCATATAGCACTGAAAAAAAACCCAAAAAGCCAAACCTGTTGCCGTGGAGTCGATTCCAACCCACAGCAACACTATAGGGCAGAGTAGAACTGCCCCTTTAGGATTTCCAAGGAGCTGCTGGTGGAATCCAACTGCCGACCTTTGGTTAACAGCCTGACCTTTTAAGCACTGCGCCACCAGGGCCCCCCCATAGTACTAGTTAATTTAAAAAAAAAATTTGCCCCTTTTCTTTAATTATTTTCTGCCAGCACTCCCACACCACTGATGGCACCAGAAGTTAACAGACTGAAGCATGAAAAAGCAAACCTGCCTCCCTCCCCAGTGCATGTCCCTCTCATCACAGGTCAGGCCTGGGCTGGGAGAGGGAAGCAAGCCATGATTCAGACAAAATTCTAAATTGTCCTGGACTGGAATTTTTGATAACTTAAAGTAGCTGAAACGTTATGGGATCCCTCTCTAAAAGTCATTAAGGAGTAGGAAATGGAAACTGAACAAAAATAGATGAAGGCACTGACTAGAGAAAAATAAAACTGTTTCATACTTGCATCCCACCAAATTCAGGCAGTTTAATTAATTTATGGGATAGTTACATCATTTTATTAAATTATCTGTGTGTTTATTTGCTTCGTTTGTGTTTCCGACTCGACTAGAAACTCCATGGGGCAGGAGCCGCATTCCCAATACTAGCAGAGCATTGATGCATAGTTGGCCTACAATAAATAGATGCTAAATAAATAAATGAATATATGCAGAACTTAATTCTCTTGAATTTTCATCTAAAAATTCTTGGTAAGCTCAGAATATCAAACAATCAAAAATATACTGTGTTGCATCTACATATGAAAAACCAAAACTAAACCCATTGCTGCAGAGTCAGTTCCGACTCATAGCAATCCTATAGGACACAGTAGAACTGCCCCATAGGGTTTCCAAGAAGCAGCTGGTGGATTCGAACTGCAGATCTTTCGATTAGCAGCCAGGCTCTTAACCACTTTGCCACTAGGGCTCCCTACATATGAAAGATACCCTAATTATCAGAGTAACCAATTAAAAGATGAGAGTCTCCATACTGAGTCCAGTACAGCTAGATGGTGACCGGCTACCACCACTGACTGCTCTGACCAGGATAACAACAGAGCGTTCTGGACAGAGCTGGAGAAGGATGTAGAACATAATTCTAACTCACACACACACACAAAAAGACCAGATTTACTGGCCTAAAGGAGACTGGACAATCCCCGAGAGTATGGCCCCCAGACACCCTTTTAGCTCAGTGGTGAAGTTACCTCCAAGGTTCACCATTCAGCCTGGGAGTGGACAGCACCGTAAAACCAAATGAGACTAACGAGGTACAGGAGGCCAGTGACAAGGGCCAGAAGGCAGAAGGGGACAAGGAAGCTGGTGATAGGGAACCCAAGGTTGAGTAAGGATATTGTTGACGTGCTGTGAGATTTTTAACCATTGTCATAGGGCAACATTTGTAGTAACTGTTAAATGAGGAACTATTTTGTTCTGTAAGCCTTCATCTTAAGTGAGAATAACAGCACAATTGGAAGAGCAGAGTCAATGTCACTGAACTGTGCATGTAGAAATTTTTGAAATGGTGTATCTTTGGCTATGTGTATTTGCACCAAAAAAAAAAGGTTGAGAAGTTAGAGGGTTGTTATGTTGTGGGGTTGTTAACCAATGTCATAAAACAGTATGTGTACTACTGTTTCATGAGAAGCTACTTGTTCTGTAAGCCTTCACCTAAAGTACAATAAAAAAAAAAAAAAGATTAGAGTCTAAGGGATAAAAAGAAATTAAAAAAAAAAATGAGAGAGAGCCGTCTGCTGGGAGATTACTTTCCTCTGGAAATATTATTTTAAATATAAGGTTAAGTAAGATTCTTTGGAAGGAGAGGATTTTTAGAGAAACAGCCTAGGATCAGTCTGACCAAAAAATGGACTCCACTAAAGTAGCTGTTGCCTCTTCCAGAGAAAAGGCAGATGGGGTGGGGACCAGAAGGAGTTACTTTTTCCTGTAATTTTCTATTCTCCTTACAATGGCTTTCAAGGTAATATTGTATCCCAGAGTGATCCAAGTCCCTGAAATTTCAAGAACAGGCAGGTCTTCTTTAACAAGCAACTGTAAAAAAATTTTGAGCAGCTAAGCATGTTACTGAGGAATTAATAATAAATCTGTACAGATTGCTATTCCCCTGAGATAAAAGGAAAGAGAAAATATTAAGAAACCAATGCTTCTGACAAATGAAAAACTAATGGAGTGTATATTTCTGAGGGCAAGGGGGTAGTGCAGCATTTGCTTTCATTCCCAAAGACTGAAGCCTGCCACGTTGGGTAATGGGCAGGATTCTGGTCTCTTGTCATGTAATGCTGTCACAGCAATAACACCGACATCAGCCAAATAGCATGATGCCAAGGAAAGAGTCCAACAGGTTTACGTTAAAAAGTCAGTTCTACTGCTTATCAGCTGTGTGACCTCAGACAAGTAACTTCATGTCCTGAGCCTCAGTTTCTGCAAAAGAAAATAAAGATAATACCTACTTTATAAAGTAAGGAGAATTAAACAAGAGCATATGTCCATCGGCTAGCCTCTAGTAAAGACTAAGTTTTTTTTCTCTTTTTTTTAATTATTGTTGTAAAAATATATAAAACACAACCTTTAACAAATTTAAGGTATACAATTTAGTGGTAACAATATATTTATTTTCCCATAATATGGTACATTTTTCTAGTCAATTTAACTTGTATCCAAAAGTGCCCTTTACTCCATATTAACTACCATTCTTTTACCTGCCAACTCACACAGTCCTCTACTTTATTAATAATTGAAGGTCTGTAACCTCAGGAAATTTTTCTTATTCAGCATCATAATATTAGAATTATAAGACTTCAGTTCCTTGAAAGTGTTAATCATGCTTCCTTGGTGTATTAGTTAGGCTTCTCTAGAGAAACAGACTCAACAGGAGATAGATGTGTGTGTGCGTGTGTGTGTGGAGATATATAGATAGATACTTACACAGATGTATAGATAGATAAAGAAAGACTGCTTCGTTTATTTTAAGGAATTGGCTTACATGATTGTAGGAGATGGAAAGTCTAAAATCTATAGACTAGGCTATAAGCCTGAAACTCCAGCAGTCTTGAATCCAAAATCCATAGGCCGGGCAGGTTAGACGTTCCAGCAGTACATCTATGTTCCACTACATATCTGTCAGTTTATCCTACTGTGGTGACTTGCGTGTTGCTGTGATGCTGGAAGCTATACCACCAGTATTTCCAATACCAGCAGGGTCACCCATGGTGGACAGGTGTCAGCAGAACTTCCAGACTAAGACAAACTGAGAAGAAGGACATAGCAGTATACTTCTGAAAAAACTGGCCAGCGAAAACCTTATGAATAAACTATTATTCAAATTTACATGCCAACCACTAATGCCAAAGATGAGGAAATGGAAGATTTTTACCAACTTCTGCAGTCTGAAATTGATCAAACATGCAATCAAGATGCACTGATAATTACTGATAATTGGAATACCAAAGTTGCAAACAAAGAAGGACGGGTAGTTGGAAAATATGGCCTTGGTGACAGAAACAACGTGTAAGATTGTATGATACAATTTTTCAAGACCAACGACTTATTCTTTGTAAATGCTTTTTTCAACAACATAAATGGCAACTATGCACATGGACATCACCAGAGGGAAAACACAGGAATCAAATCAACTACATCTGTGGAGAGGTGATGGAAAAGCTCAATATCATCAGAACAAGGCCAAGGGCTGACTGTGGAACAGACCATCAATTGCTCGTATGCAAGTTCAAGTTGAAGCTGAAGAAAGTTAGAACAAGTCTGCAAAAGCCAAAATACAACCTTGATTATATGCCACCTGAATTTGGAGACCATCTCAAGAATAGACGTGACGCCTTGAACACTAATGACCGAAGACCAGACAAGTTGTGGGATGACATCAAGGATATAATACATGAAGAAAGCAAAAGGTCATTAAAAAGACAGAAAAGAAAGAAAAAGCCAAATGGATATCAGAAGAGACTCTGAAACTTGGTCTTGAGTGTAGAGTAGCTAAAGTGAATGGAAGAAATGATGAAGTTAAAGAGCTGAACAAAAGATTTCAAAGAGTGGCTCAGGAAGACAAAGTATTAAAATGAAATGTGCAAAGACCTGGAGTTAGAAAACCAAAAGAGAGGAACATACTCAGCATTCCTCAAGCTGAAAGAACTGAAGAAAAAAAATCAAATCTCAAGTTGCAATACTGAAGGATTCTATGGGGAAAATATTGAACGACACAGAAAGTGTCAAAAGAAGATGGAAGTAATACACAGAGTCACTGTACCCAAAAGAATTGGTCGACATTCAACCATTTCAAGAGGTAGCATATGATCAAGAACTGATGGTATTGAAGGAAGAAGTCTGAGCTACACTGAAGGCACTGGCAAAAGCAAGGCTCCAGGAATTGACGGAATACCACTTGAGATGTTTCAACAAACAGATATAGTGCTGGAGGTGATCACCTGTCAATGCCAAGAAATTTGGAAGACAGCTACCTAGCCAACTGGCTGGAAGAGATCCATATTTTTGCCCATTCCAAAAAAAAGGTGATCCAACAGAATGCAGAAATTATGGAACAGTATCATTAATACCACACACAAGTAAACTTTTGCTGACCATAATTCAAAAACGGTTGCAGCAGTACATCAACAGGGAACTGCCAGAAATTCAAGCCGTATTCAGAAGAGAATGTGGAACCAGGGATATCATTGCTGGTGTCAGATGGATCTTGGCTAAAAGCAGAGAATACCAGAAAGATGTTTTACCTGTGTTTTTACTGACTATGCAAAAGCATTTGACTGTGTGGATCATAACAAATTATTGATAACATTATGAAGAATGGGAATTCCAGAACACTTAATTGTGCTCATGAGGAATCTCATCATTGGAACAGAACAAAGGGATACTGCATGGTTTAAAATCAGGGAAGGTGTGCATCAGGGTTGTATCCTTTCACCATACTTATTCACTCTGTATGCTGAGCAAATAATCTGAGATGCTGGACTACATGAAGAAGAATGTGGCATCAGGATTGGAAGAAGACTCATTAACAACCTGCAATATGAAAATGACACAACCTTGCTTGCTGAAAGTGAAAAGGACTTGAAGTAATTACTGATGAGGATCAAAGACTGCAGGCTTCAGCATGGATTACACCTCAAAATAAAGAAAACAAAAATCTTCACTCCTAGACCAATAAGCAACATCTTGATAAATGGAAAAAAGATTGAAGTTGTCAAGGATTTCATTTTACCTGGATCCACAATCAACACCCATGGAAGCAGCGGTCGAGAAATCAAAAGACGTATTACATTGGGCAAATCTGCTGCAAAAGACCTCTTTAAAATGTTAAAAAGCAAAGACGCCACTTTGAGGACTAAGGTGCAGCTGACCCAAGCCATGATATTTTCAATGGCTTCATATGCATACAAAAACTGGACAAAGAATAAGGAAGACTGAAGTAAGAATTGATGTCTTTGAATTATGGTGTTGGCAAAGAATATTGAATATACTATGAACTGCCAGAAGAAAGAACAAGTCCGTCTTGGAAGAAGTACAGCCAGAATGCTCATTAGAAGCAAGGATGGCGAGACTACATCTTCCATACTTTGGACGTGTTATCAGTAGGGACCAGTCCCTGGAGAAGGACATCATGCTTGTTAAGGTAGAGGGTCAGTGAAAAAGAGGAAAACCCTCAACAAGATGGATTGACACAGTGGCTGCAACAATGTGCTCAAACATAACAACAATTGTGAGGATGACACGGGACCTGGCAGTATTTCATTCTGATGTACATAGGGTCACTGTAAGTTGTTACCAACTGGACAGCACCTAACAAAAACAACAACAACAACATATCTAAGTTATAGTCTTGAGGCAAAATCTTTCTGTCTTAGGAAAAACCTCCATTCTTGCTCTTAAGATTTTCGATTGATTGAATGAGGTCACCCAAATTAAGGAGGATAATCTGCTGTACTTTAAGCCAACTGATTCAAATCTTAATCACATCCAAATACCTTCATAACAACATCTAGACTAGTGTCTGACAACTGGGCATCATAGTCTAGCCAAGTTGACACATAAAATTAACTATCACACTTGGATTTCATCTCCTCTCACAACTTCTCCATCTCTTGATCCCATTGATTACTAGTAGACTATAGAGTCAATGAAATCCAGGTCTGTATTTTTCTCACTATTTTACCCTAACATCTAAAACAGAATCTAGCATTTTGTGAGTACTCAGGAGATATCTGTTACATGAATAGATGAATCTAATATACATTCATCAAGACAAGCTAATTGCTATATCAAACCACCTCAATATCCCACTGACTTACACCAATAAAAGTTTATTTTTCACATATCCAGAGTTGAATGTGGGTCAGGAGGGGACTTTGCTTTGTAAAATCATTCAGACACAGTGAATTTTCATCTAGTGTTTCCACTTCATCCAGGATCTCAGTATCCTACACTAGATCTTCTGCATACAATCAGGAATCAAGGGAAGAGTAAACCAATGAGAAGGAGCTCCAAAGAGATTTTAGGGGCCAGGCCAAATATGATATCCATCACTTCCTCTCACATTCCATTGGTGAGATCTCAGGCACATGACTCCGCCTAATTACAGGAGCTGGAAAATATCACTGTGTCCGTAGCGAAAAAATGGAAACCGGTTTAGTGAGACTTTAGTCAGTCTTTGCCGCTTACGAGGTCTGTAGGACTCTTTCCTGGGCACCATGCTATTTCGTTGACGTCAGTGTTATTGCTATTATATGTAATATGTATTATATTACATGACAAAGACCAGAATCCTGCTCATTACCCGATATGGCAGGCTTCAGTTTTCGGGAATGAAAGCAAATATTATGCTTACCCCTTACCCTAAGAGATATACACTCCATTAGTTTTTAATTTGGCAAAGCATCATTTTTTAAAATATTTTCTGTTTCCTTTTATCTCAGGGGACTATCAATCTGCATAGATTTATTACTAATTCTCTAATAACATGTCTTTTGAGTGAATAAATGACCAGCATTAGGAATTGGGCAGGTGGTTGTCTTCAGCAGTAACAGCCAAGATTTAGGAACAGGATTCTAGGAGCCAGGGAGAAGTGGGAAAGAAAGGAAACAAAGAAGGTGGGGAAAAAAAAGAGAGAGAGAGAAACCAAGACTAAAAGTCAAAGCAAAAATTCTACAAACCCATGGACAGTGGCCAGTAGCTAGCTCAATATCATCGAATATCATCACCAAACCAATGGCAGCAAAAAGAGCATTTAAATCTTGCCAGCTTCAAGTCCATTCTGGAGACTGAAACATGGTGAGCTTCATGGGAGATTGATGAGCATCAGCATGCAGAGCTAGGAATTCAGAGGCAGGGGACTGTCAGTAATGAAAACAACAAAGACCTTAAAATAGCTACATGAAAGCTGTTCTTGGGTGTCTATACACCCTACTCATTAGATATGACAGGGAAAAATATAGCTCTTCCAGAACCTCGAGCCTCTCTGTTCCTTGTTCCCTGTTGCACACACGCAGATCAAGGGAAGTTTCGAGAAAGGTCATGCCTTCTGGAGGCTACAAACCTTATCCTGGAGGAAATGACACAAGACCCCCTGCATATACATAGGGGTCAGGGGCCTGCATCTTCGACCTTCACCTTGACGACTGGCACCCTTGCCTGAACATGAACTAGGTAAGGTACCACCTTTGTAATTAACCTGCAGCAACCCTGGTGGCGTGCTAGTTAAGAGCTACAGCTGCTAACGAAACGGTTGGCAGCTTGAAACCACCAGGCGCTCCTTGGAAACCCTATGGGGCAGTTCTACTCTGTCCTGTAGGGTCGCTATGAGTCGGAATCGACTTGACAGCAAGAGGTGGCGGTAATGGTGGTGATGGTGGTACCGCCCTTGATGGGCCAATGACAAGACCATTCTCCCTTTTCCTTTCAGGTTTCTCCCTTCAGCACATTTTCCCCCTGCCAAGAATCATAATTAGTCCTTCTTTGTGAGCATAATTGTAAATTTGTTTTGATTAATCAGCCTTAGAGCTGACTTGGCAGTTATTGAGACATTGGAGAGGGTTTGGTGTTCAGACTCCAGCACCCTCTGGGATTCCTCTCCCTGTCAGCAGAAAAGCTTCAAGTTCAAAACTGTCCATGTTGTAAAATGCTTTATGTGTTTAATTAACTATTTGTCACTTTGAGGTAAGTACAAAGATAAAATCTCACCACCTTGTGTAAAGTGATGGATGTGTAACTTTTTATAGTGCCATGGACCAGAGAACTCAAGAATCAATTTCTAGACTCGGGAATAATGACAAAACTGTCTAATATATTAATTTGTGCTGTGACACATTAGTTATGATCTAACCTTCCTTCCAAATGGTTTCTCAAAATCTTAAAGCCCTCCCCTTCCCCCTAAAGTTTTCTTAGGTCTCTACCTCCAAATATCAACACAAAAACTGAAGCTAATAATATTTAGCACAGCAAAGCGGAGCCAAGAGTCACAGTAAAATTTATGGGAAGAAAGTCCAAATAAGAAGTTGAAGACACAGACTCATTTTATCCCTGCTACTAACTAGCTGATTAAGACTCTCAGATCCCCAACTGAAACCAAACAATAGTTTAGCTTAACTAGTAAAGAATGTCTGCCTTGAGCATTGTACTCTTTTAAGATTTATCTATATGGGATCAAACTGACAACAGCAACTCAAATGATTAGATAGGAAGTTTAGGCAACAGTGAGTTTATGTTAATGGGGAAGGAACAACTCAGAAAAGGAGGGTGAGAATGGTTGCACAACTCAAAGAATGTAATCAATATCACTGAATTGCACTTGTAGAAATTGTTGGATTGGTGTATGTTCTGTTGTGTATATTCTCAACAACAACAAAAATAAAATAAATTATAAAAAAAATAGAGAATGTATTATCTCATATAGGTAAGATACAAGAGACAATCTTATCTAGTTATCTCATAACTAAAAAGTCCGGGGATTAGTCTTCAGACACATCTAAATCAAGGAAATCAAATCACGCCACTAAAGCTGTGTGTGTGCCTCTCTCTCCCATACTTGGCTTCTCTTTACTCTTTATATTGGCTTTATTCTGCAGAAAGCTTGTTCCAGGTGGCTAGGGCAGTCAGCCATTGGCAGCTCTAGGTGTAAATGTGCCTTGCAACTCTCAGTCCCTTTAGGAGACAGTGCCTCTCTCTGAACATCCAAGAGCAAAATATTGCATTAATTGATTATCTTGTTTGGGTCATGAGTCCACTCTAAACCAATCACTCTAGCCAAGTAGATAAACTAATCTGAGTTATGCAGGCTGTGTTTTATATCCCTTCCTATAGAGAGACAGGGAGTCCTGGTGGCGCAGTGGTTAAGCATTTGGTTGCTAACCAAAAGGTCAACAGTTCAAATATACTAGCTCTTCCTTGGAAACCCTGTGGGGCAGCTCTACTCTATCCTATAGGGTCACTATGAGTCAGAATCAACTTGGCAGCAATGGGTTTGGCTTTTCAGGAGTTTATAGAGGGAGGGTACGGGGATCAAAACACAATAATAGACCCATCATAACACCTGCAGTGAAGGAAGAGAGGTCCAAGAAACAAAAGATCAGGTGCTATTATCAGATGAAAAGGAAGGATAAAATCCATTGCCTTTGAGTCATTCCAACTCATAGCGACCCTACAGGACAGAGTAGAACTGCCCCATAGGGTTTCCAAGAAGCTGCTGATGGATTCAAACCACTGACTTTTTGGTTAACAGCAGAGCTCTTATCCACTGCACTACTAAGCCTCCAAAAAAAAGGATAGGATAGAAAAAATCAACAGAATTCTTCTGCACTAGTTGGTAAGTCATCACTTAGTCTCTGAAAAAGGGGCATAAGAATGTCTCTAGTCACTTTACATGGAAGTTGCAAAGATAAAGCATAAATAATGCTTCAAAAAAGGTCTTTGGGGAGAAAATATTTGTTAGATGTTTTACAAAATAAATTATTCCTCTTGTACATGGCTATAGAAAGTACAAATTTCTATCATCACTTTGGAAAGAAATTTGGCATTGTCTTCTAAAGCTGAATATTCATAAACCATTCAAAGCAGCAATTTCACTCCTAAGTAGCAGAGACAGTAGTGATCATCAAACATTCCTTCTGTTCCACTATAGTTCTCACCCTCCTTTGCACTAGGTTTGATCATATGGCTACCTCAGGTAAAGGAAATGTAGATTGAAGTCATCTGTCACTTCTGGGATGAGACACTAAAAGTCCTATGCAATTCTGCAGTGACCCTCTTCCCCTGCCAAGGTGACAAAGGAGGCCTCACATTGCTGAAGACACAGCTACCTGACGGTGTAGCCTCTGTCAGCCTGGGTCACTCAGAATCCCCCACCAAGAAATAATCTTTTGTTGTAATAAGCCATCTCTACTTAGGTGGTGCAAATAGTTTGTACTTGTTTACTAACCTAAAGGTTGACAGCTCAAATCCACCCAGCTACACCACAGAAGAAAGACCTGGCAATATGCTTCCACAAAGTTTACAGCCCAGAAAACCCTATGGAGCAGTGCTACTCTGTAACACATGGGGTCACCATGAGTCGGAATCAACTCGACAGCAACGGGTTTGGTTTGGTTTTCACCTGTGGGTTAATTTGCTACCACAGAATAACCTACTTATCTTCAAGAGACACTTCTGCACATGTACAATATGATCATATTAACACTGTTCATAATAGTAAAAATGTTTAAGCAACACAAATGTCCATTTACAAATAGGATGGATTAAAAAATCATGGTATATTTATAAAATAAAATATTACATAGCAGTGGAGTTAAAAAGTCAAGTCCCAGAAGACAACAAATAGTTTTATCCCTTTTTAAAAGTCAAAAGTAAGCAGAGGAAAATATATAGTTTGGGCAAATATATATATATGCAATTTTTAAAATGACAGTCACAAAAGAAAGTATAGTGGTTACCTTGAAGGCTGAAACAGAAGATGACAGAGAGAAGAGTATAATGGTAAATTTAAGTTATTGGTAATGTTCTAGGCTTTGGACTGAGTAGTCAGTTCACAGATACTACAAATATATAAAATGTGAAAGGACCAGGAAGGATCTAATAATGATAGTGTGACATGAAGCAAAGATTCTGATTAATCCAATCTTATATAACTGAAATCCAAATAAGAAATATATATATGTAATTAAAATATAATATATATGTAATAATAATAGAAATATTTGTAATAGCAGGTATGAAGTTAGAAATAATAAAGTACTTTAGGCAAAAGTAGACAAAACCAGAATTCATAAAATAACCCAAATTATTAAAACCACAAACTCAAAAATGCCATAGGTTCAATTCTTAGTTTATTTTTTTTATCTGCTCTATTCTTAGCATGTAGCATTCCATCTAGCTTCCATTTTCTGTCTTCTGTAAATGTGTATGAAAGTCAAGGAATGGAATTTTCTTTGGTTTGTGTCTTAGGCTGGTTTCTCTAGCGAAGCAAAACCAATAAAGCATATAAACATATATAGAGAGAGATTTATATCAAGGAAACAGCTCATGAAATTGTAGAGGCTAGAACGTCCCAAGTCCATGGATCAAGGCAGAGGCCTCTCCCAATTCACGCAGCTGCAGAAGCTGGTGAGCCTAAGACTGGCAGGTAGGAGAGCAGGGCTCTCGCTCACAGGCTGTGAAGGTCAATGAATTCCAAGACTGGCAGGGAAGACTGCAAGGTTTCTCCTGATTGACATAGCTGCAGGGGCTGGCGAACACAAGATAGGCAGGTCAGAGACAGGGCTCCACTCACAGGCTATGAAGATCACCAAATCCCAAGTTCAGCAGATAAGCTGACAGCTCAAGTCCCAAGAACCGGAGGTGAGACAACAGGAGGCAGCCACAGGATCCAGAGTGAACAAAAACCCGGAATGCCTGCTTATATTCAGATGCAGGCCACTACCCAAGGAAACTCCCTTTCATCTGATTGACTACTTACAGCATATTTCATCACCGGAGTGATCACATATAAACACTGAGAATCATGGCCCAGCCAAGCAGACACACAATCTTAACCACCACAGTTTGCTTTTAGGAGAATGAAAATGATATCTGGGGCATGAGATTAGAAGCCACAGAGTCTTCTCAAGGGAACTAATTTCTCCACCTTCCAGTTTCTAAACTTTTCTCCTCTACATAGAAGGGCCAGTCATTGGCAAAACTGGGAAGATGCGGAAATCTGTCTTTGACTAACCAATCTCCTTAATTTGTGCTCTTTTTCCCTCATAATTGTTCCCTCAATCCCTAGCATTAAGGCAACTTTTGTTTCCGTATTTCCTCCAGTTTCTCACCTATCAAAACATGATTTTAGAAACAAGCCTGAACCTCTTTTTCTCCATAATGTATTCTTCTTTCAACTCTCTAAAGGCTTATCCGGGGCAGTATCAACAACAAATATGGCTCTGACAGCCTGTGTGTGGTGATAAATTCCAAATTTACAGACTTCTCTCCTGATCCACAGACCGGTAACTGTAAGTACACATTTGTCATCACTTGGGTGTCTCACAGTCACATTAGCTCAAAATATACAACATTTACTTCTAAACTTTCCTGAAAAATCCATTCTTCCTCCTACTCCCCCTATTTTGATTAATACTACCACTAGCAATCCAGTTTCTAGAACCATGGGTCTGGAGTTAATTCTAGAAAATGTCCTGTCTTTAGACGCCTGTAGAAATGTTACCTTTCCCATGGGATACCCGTGGCAGTGGCCAGGGCTAAACGAATAGCTGGAAAAGATACGAAAACTGTCATTGAAAATATGTGAATCACTCCCAGGAAGCCCCATAAATAACTAGGGGAAATGTTAAAAGGACACCTGAGTTTCTGTGTTATCAGGTAGATCTATAAACCAAAATAATTTAAGTTACTCAATTTTACACACAACCTGATGTTGTTGTTCCTATTGTTAGGTGTCATCAAGTCAGTTCCAACACATAGAGACCCAATGTACAACAGAACAAAATACTGCCCCTTCCTATGCCATCCTCACAATTGTTGCTATGCTTGAGCACATTGTTGCAGCCACTGTGTCAATCCATCTTGTTGAGGGTCTTCCTCTTTTTCACTGACGCTCTACTTTACCAAGCATGATATCCTTCTCCAGGGACTGGTCCCTCCTGATAACGTGTCCAAAGTATGTGAGACAAAGTCTCACCATTCTCATTTCTAAAGAGCACTCTGGCTGTACTTCTTCCAAGACAGATTTGTTTGCTTTTCTGGCAGTCCATGGTATATTCAATCTTCACCAACACTGTTAATTCAAAGGCATCAATTCTTGTTTAGTCTTGCTTATTCATTGTCCAGCTTTTGCATGCATATGAGGCAACTAAAAACACCATGGCTTGGGTCAGGCACACTTTAGTCTTTAACCTGATAAGACCTAGACATACTGAAATTATATAGTTTGAATGTCCGTTTCTTCTGCTGTATTGTAAACCTTTGAAAATTATGGGCTGTGTTTTCTTAATCTTCAATTTCTCAGTGCCTATTACGGTGCCCAACATATAAAGCCCAAACCAAACCCATCAAAGGCAGTACCACCACCACCACCATCCAGTGCTGTCAGGTCGATTCCGACTCGTAGCGACCCTATAGGACAGAGTAGAACTGCCCCAAACAGTTGGAAGGAGCAGTTGGTATTTTTGAACTGCTGACATTTTGATTAGCAGCTGTAGCTCTTAACCACTATGCCACCAGGGTTTCCACCCAACATACAGTGGATACAAAATACTACTGAATATTTAAATGAATAAATCAGAATAAAATGTCACTTTGCCAGAGCTATTTATGTTTTTATGAATGAGGACATTTGGTGGTATCAAGGGCCTTTCTCTGAGTCCCTGATCACTGAAGGAGTCATCCCTCAGTCAGCCCACGTATCAGACCATTCCCAATGAAAGAAGTGTTTCAGATCAGAGCTTCCTGATTGCTTATTGATAAGTCAACTTGCCTTGTACTTAACATGTTTTCTAGCTCCACATAAATAAACAAACTAACAAATTGTCTTAGTTATCTAGTGCTGCTACAACAGAAATACCACAAGTGAATGGCTTTAACAAAGAGAAGTTTATTTCCTCACAGTAAAGTGGGCTAGAAGTCCAAATTCAGGGCTTCAGTTCCAGGGGAAGGCTTTCTCTCTCTGTCAGCCTTCTCATCAGTGTTCCCCTAGACTAGGAGCTTCTCCCCTCAAGAACACACTTTGCTCCCAGCACTACTTTCTTGGTGGTATGTGGTCCCCCATTCGGCTGGCTTCCCCTTCCTTTTATCTCTTGTAAGATAAAAAGTGGTGTAGGCCACACCCCAGGGAAACTCCCTTTACACTGGATCGGGAATGTGACCTTAGTAAGGGTGCTAAAATCCCACCCTAATCCTCTTTAACATAAAATTACAATCATAGAATGGAGGACAACCACACAATACTGGGAATCATGGCCTAACCAAGATGACACATATTTTTGGGGGGACATAATTCAATCCATGACACAAAAGAAGGGGAGAGGTGGGAGATCAGGAACAAATAGCTTGCTATGTTTTGGAAACGTTCGCCTCAAAGGACTTGGCAGCATGATTCATATTAATTTTGTCTTTGTTTTTTGAAACATCAACAAATAATATCATAAAAGGAAGCATAATACTTCCACAGAATGTAACTGAGCTGCAATAAAGTGTATGCTATTTCTACTTGCATACATATTTACCAGCCTGGTTAAACCTTATAGAAATCATGATGAATGAGTATCTGCTATGGTCAAGGGAGCTTTGTACATTTGTTGTAGGCTATTCACTGGAAACTGATATCTTCTTCCTTCTATAATTCTAGTGTTGTTGTTCTAAGCATATACATTTATTTACCTTGTGGGATTCCACATTTTTATCAGGTCATTTTCCCTACATTATAAGAACCAATGTTGCACGTTTGTGGTTGTGACACTTGTAAAGCCACCTAGCAGAATATAGCAAGACCTGTAGCCAATAAATAAATAATATTGACCTGAAAAGAATAGAGAAAGCACAACTTCTACCCACTAGTCACTACTGACTGCTAACTGCTCTACAAAAGACAAATGCCACGAAAAGAACACTGTGCCCATGGCAACCCAGCAATTTAACTCCGATGGTGTTTTGGGTTTTTTTGTCTTTGTGGGGAGGGGCTGTGTATTCACATGCCTACCATAGTTAATAATAACTTCTAAATCTGGCATTTCCTGATAATAAAACAAGCTTATACAGCAGCTTTCATCCAAGAACCTTAAAAAGACCTAAAATCAAGCAAGTATTATCAGTATCTGAAAGATAAGGAAGCCCCAAAAGATTATGAAATTTGCCCAAGGTCAGATAGAAAAACTTACTAAAGCAAAAATACAACTTAAGGTAACCAACTGCCAGTCTATTGTTCTAATTATTAGAAAATCCTCTCCTGTGTTGAACTTGTAGCTTTGCCTTAGGTTCTCAAAATCTCCAATGGATTACTGAAGTCCAGGGAATGTTCCCAACAGGCAGCTGTGGTTAATTGAACATCTTGTAACTTGCAGAATTCCGTTATTAGCCTCATTAATTAACTTAATGCGTTTTTCACAAAACAAATTCTCTAAACACTTGAAAAATTAAGGATTTCCCCATTGTTTTATAATCTCACAAATTAAAATGTTATAAACAAAGTATAACTGAAATGAATGTATCACAGCCTCATTTATATCTTAATAGAAAATGAATGTCTAATTGTAGTGGGTTAGGGCAGCTGTAAAGAGGCAGGAGATGCAAACATTGTCCATGTTACCTGAATAGGGTTCGTGCCCTGGAGCAGTCAAGCCAATGAAACATACTCCAAGTCAGAAAGAGTGAGAAAGTTTTAATTTAGGAGGTGTATACCAGCGGAGGCAACGTAGGCTATCTCTACAGAGTCCCAAAAGGCATTTTTACATCAGAGCTTATATATTATGTTTACAAAGGTTAGAAGTGTCGTTATTTATTATATGGTAATTACAAGAGACTCTTCATCATACTAAAGAGATACATGCCAGACATTTGCTTATCTGACATCTGGGCTCTAATCTTCCTGTGGGGGGGGGGGGGTCCTAAGTCACAGGTGGCTGGACAGAGCAAAACAAAGCCATTAACAAAGGAATGTGAAAAGGGAGAAGGCAAAAAAAAAACTTACAGGTTCATCATGGCATTAGTTATGTCAAGCTCTCAGGTGCCCATTTTGAAAAGGAGAAAACATGCTGGGGAGTATTAGGGTCACATCCACAACACTCCCTTCATGGTGCAGAGAGAATTCTAAATTAAGTAGCATAAACACAATAGAAGTAAATTGCCTAAAACAGACACAGCATTCAAAAATACTTGGCAATAATGTCTAAGATGATTTCTCTCTCATCCTCATGCTGCTGAACTTGCTATTCCCTAAACCCAGACCTCCTCCACCATGTCAACTCCCAGAAGATCCAACTTAAGTACAAACTTCTTCCTGAACCCTTGCCTGCCCTCTCTATATTCTACCTCATGCCTCCAGGCTAGAATATAGTCCTTCTCTGGGCTCCCATAACCCTCTTGGCTTATCTCTGTATGACTTACGTCTTATCTCTGCATGTATAGCTCATTTTGCTGCAATTTGCTACCTGTGAGCAGAACAGTTATTGATAAGAGCGGCAGGGCGGAAAGTACGTGTAGGAATTATTTTTAACACAAGGAAAAATGGAAAATAAAACTAAACTGGACTCTTGATGTCCTTTATGCAACATTAATTTACATTAAATAACCCCAGGTTAACTGATCCTTGACTGTTATGTTCTAATGTAATTTTCTACTGTAATTTTAACACCCCTGTTGTGGGGAGTAGAATTTCCTCTAAGGGAAATAGGTATTTCTTCTTCAGTCATGCTGAGTAAAGGACACTTAGGACAGAAAATAAGAATCAGGAACTAAGCTTAGATTGAGACAAGTACTTGATTCAGAGACATGGGGATGCCTGAAGCCGATGCCTGTTAGATAGAGACAAGCAGTAGATTAGACAGGGAGAGAGCCTTCTACAGGATCCTGGGCATGGGCGGGGTATAGAAGCTTGGAGAGTAGTCTCAACTAGGAGCCAGTTTTAAGTTAATCCCTGTGTTGGACTTCCCTTATATATTCAGCAAATCTTGCTCTATAAGGCAGTGAGGAATAAAGGAAAAAGGCTAGGGTGAGAAACGAAAGGAAGAGTAGTGGCTGCTTCTCAGAAGCCTGAGCTGAGGGAGCAACAGCAGAAACCAGGAGAAGAAGGTTGTGCTCAGAAGAGGAACAATTGACAACAGAGGCAGTGATATGCTGGACACAAGAAGTTAGAGGGAAGATGAAGAACCTATTACCAAGTGTGTGGAAAAGCACTGCAAAATCCTTCGAGTGTTGAAGGTGTGAAGAGAAAGAATAAAGTGTGGGATCAGTTTTAGAGGAGAATAGAAAAGAGAACTTAGTAGGGAAACATAATCGTGTTTTGCCAATGAAAAAATCGCACTGGACAATGATATTTTGGAAGTAGATCAGCAGGACTTTTGTCAGAGTTGCCTCTGAGAGGACGCAAACCTCCAACCTTTCTGTTAACAGTGGGAGCGTGTTAACCATTAGCACCACCCAGGGAGTCCTCTCCCTTATTAGCACGCAGTTGAAGTTTTCTCTATATATCAAAAAATTATGATAAAAGCAAATAAATATACAAACAAAAGTAAATACAATTGAAAGACAGATGCCTAGCAAGAATCTGTGTGCTTGAGGGCCCCTTCATCACCATGGTTAAAAAAAAAAAAGAGAGAGACGTCTAAGAAAATGACCATCCTCTGCAAATGGTGGCTAAATCTAAGTCTGATTTTACACATTTAAAGCTCTTTATTTTGATGGTGTTCTTGTCTTTCTCTTTCAAACGCACGGAGAACTCTGATGAGCCTGGCAGGCATCCTTTATTATGGGAGGCCTGCTTTGTAATGGAGTCATTATCTTGCTGAGTACTGAGTAAGAGAAAGAGTTCCTTCTTTCCTGTATTAAAGTGGCCGCTCCTTGACTCAGTTATTAAAATGAGGTCACAAATAGCTTCTTGTTCTAATTTTCCTTATCATCCTCCACAGGGCCCATTTTAGGCTGTCTGTGAAGTGTTAGAATGCAATTGTGTGCTTGAATAAAAAGGAGAAACTGAATTAGAGCCTCTTAAGACCATTATATTGTCTTACTTAGTGACACTGTTTGCCTCACCATTACAAAGCAATGAGCTAAGAGTTCTTCCTGAGTAGTAATAATAATACCCCACATTTAACCAGCACTTCACATTTTGCAAAGCACTTTCTGCAAACGTTCTCTCTTTTGAATCATACAAGAACACTGAGGCTCATCAGGTCCCATCAGGCGGGTGTTACTATCATCAGTTTACAAATGAGGAAACTAAAGTGTGGTTAAGTTACAGCTTTAGAACATCAAAGCCAGGACTTGAAAGCAGATGAGCCAAGAATTGGAGCAGAGCTTGTCCCACTTCAGGCAGGTGCAATGGGTGCCAGAGGCCTCCCAGCACATGAGGGACATGACATGGGTCCTCCACACTGACTCTTCGCAGAAGATTCTGAATTCTAACTTAAATGATGATTCCATGAGAGGACAGAAATGTGGAAAATCAGAACAGCTTCATATTAGCTGCCATAAACATGAAATGAAAACCCTGGTGACGTAGTGGTTAAGTGTTAGGGCTGCTAACTAAAACTTCATCAGTTCAGATCTACCAGCGGCTCCTCAGAAGCTCTGTGTGGCAGTTCTACTCTGTCCTACAGGGTCACTGTGAGTCAGAATCCACTCTATGGCAATGGGTATGGGAAACACGAAATTGTGTTAGTTATTAATCCAGAAATTATAGAGGACAGGTCATTTTTAAGGGGTTTAAGTTTTTGAACTGTAGGTATTTTTAACTGTGTGTATTTGTATGCATATTCTCACAATCTGTTTAGATATTTTTAGGTATTCTGTCTTTACGACAAGAAAAGCCCACATTTTATGGAACTTTTCAATGCTATCACAATAACTCTCAGAATGACCTTTAATTATGAGTGACTGTAGCAGGTACATAGGCAGGTTTGCTTCTGTTTCAGAAATAGACAAGATCCTGGAAATATAAGTAGAAGCCAATTTTCTGACACACTAAATTTTATATAAAATTTATTTTATATAATTATCTAAGATGATCTTTTATAATGCAAACAATTTCCCACTTTAGTAACTTCACTGGTTAGTTTGGGTTTTGAGTAAGTATTAGGTTTTCTTAAAGTGAAACACACATGTAGACTTTTAGACATTTCCATTTAAGTCAGCTATAGCATTTGTTGAGCCCCTAGTATGTGTCAGGACTCTGCTGCTGCTGTTGTTGTTGTTGTTGGTTGCCATTGAGCCAGTTCCAACTCATGGCCACCCAATGAGTACAGAGTAGAACTGCTCTGTAGGGTTTTCAAGGCTGTGATCTTTCAGAAGAAGATCACCGGGCCTGTCCTTCAAGGCACCTCTAGGTGGGTTCGAACTGCCAACCTTTCAGCTAGTAGTTGAACTCTTAATTGTTTGTACCACCAGGGACTCCTAGGACTCTCCTACCTGTCCTGTTCCTGTCGAGTCTATTCTGACAATCGAGTCGATAGCTACCTTGTAGGACAGAGTAGAACTGCCCTATAGGGTTTCCAAGGAGTGGCTGGTAGATTTGAACTGCCGACATTTTAGTTAGGAGCCGAACTATTAGTACCCATATTTTCCACTAAATAGTAAGTTCTTCATAAGAAGGATTACATCTGATTTTTATCTGCAATTGTATCTCCAGTAGCTGACACCTGTTAAGCCAATTAATGAGTGCATGAGTGTGCTCAAGACTCAATCACTGAATTGTTGACTAGCTTCTTTGGTGGTGCTGTTATACAGATTTAAAATATTTTTATTTTTGTCATGTTTTTGAATGGTTCATTCTCAATGTGGTATAAACAAACGATTTTACATTTTTCTCTTTGTCTGTTCTTTAGCTCCTTCCCTCCCTCGCTCTTTTGTTTCTAGCTCCTAGGCTGTTTGGAAGAAGAAAGGGAATTTTAAAAAAAGAAAAAAAAAACAGCAAATCTGTTTGTTTATAGATGCTGCTGTGGTCTCTCTAGGACATCAATGCCCTCTGGGTGGCAGGTGTTCAAACGCTGGCTCTCTGGTGGAGTGCATGTGTGTATCCTTAATGGCGTGCAGGGAGGCTCTGCAAAAAGCCCCCCTCTGCAGAGTTCCCTGATGTGGGAGATCTGCTTCGGCTCAATTTCTCCCAATACTGCCTTAGCTTACACTTTTGGTGGCCCACCCCTCCGGCACTTGCTTACGGAAGCCCCTCACCTGGAAACTAGCCCTTTTAGGCAGATGGGGGGAAAATATTGGCAAGATGGTTCAAGCCAAGCTAACTTCCAAAGTATCTATCCTCAAGGAGCTTCAGTTATAGCAGTATGAAGAGGTCAGTGATTCTTCTCGGTACAGACATACACATGAGTGCACACACACACACACACACACAAAGTATAAAACCACATAAAATTGTCAAAAGCAACCATTCAGGGCATTAGACATCTTCATGCCAAGCTATAGTTCTTTCCTAATCCTCTATCTGATTTTCTGGCCTTAGTCCTGTCATTGCCAGGTGGTAAGATGACTAAAGCTAACCTAATTTCTGTTGTGGTGTTGATAAGCATTAGTGATATAATAGATCCCTAAAAAAAGCCCGTTGCGGTGGAGTTGATTCTGACTCATAGAGTCCCTAGGTGGGGCAAATGTTTTGCACGCCACTGCTAACCTAAAGGTTGACAGTTTGAACCCACCCAGTGGTACCATGGGAAAAAGGGCTTGGCGATCTGCTTCCATTAAGATTACAGCCAAGTTCTGTCCGGAGGTGAGATGGGAAGGCAGAGAGGGTTAGGAGCTGGTTGAATGGACGTAGGGTATCAGGGGTGGAAAGGAGGAGTGTGCTGTCACAGTATGGGGAGAGCAATTAGAGTCACATAACAATGTATGTATAAATTTTTGTATGGGAGACTAACGTGAAATGTAAACTTCGTCTACACTACAACGATAAAATAAATAAATAAAAAGATTACAGCCAAGAGAACCCTATGAGCAATTCTACTCTGTAACAGGTGAGGTAGCCATGAGTCAGAATTGATGCAACGGCAACTAAAAACAACCATAATAAAATGGTTAGCCCCTCCGGAGGACACTTCTGCAGCTAATGGTCCTTCAAAGCCTTACCTGTCAAGAAGAAGAAATAAGGAAAATTAAGGGTACTACTGCAAATTAGTGAGGGGTTATTTTAGAAAAGGAATAATTCTTTCAGTTCTTCTTTTTTCTATCATATATCTAAGTTGCTGTCTCCTCTTCCTTCGAAAAGCATTAGAATCTATATTTGAATTTAAGTTAAAGATAATTATAATGATTTTATAAGATTTTCATGATACATTTTGAGATAATCGGAGACCTCCTAGTGTGCCTTAAAACCAGGGATTGGAATTCCCAGCGCTAAAAGATTTCACAGTTTATGGAAAGCTCCTGCACTAAGGTACTTGCAAAACAAGACCGAATCCCCAAATCCTCCCTCAAGAGCCTTGGCTCTAATCCTTCAATCTTTCAGATCCACTCTCACTGGAACTACTTGTGATGTGACAACTGAGCAATAATTGATAGAGGTGCTATAAATTAGATGGTATGTTATGTCTTTTTCTTTCATCAAGTTAAACTCTTACCATCAGTCAGAAGTTGATTTTGAGGTGCTTAAATAGCTTGAAGAGCTCAGAGCACCACCTGCTGGTCTAATGCGTATGTACATGCAAGTTTTCTTGATTACGGTTTATTCTCTCTAGCCAGCTTTCTACTATCAAAACTCAAAACAAAAAAAACTTAATTGAGCAAAGGTAATTAATATACATATAAAAATGTTTATTCTTTTCCTAAAGTAAAGCACAAACTTCATAGGAAAATCACTGAACTTAGAAAAACTGTCTTGACTCTGCCAATTTCTAGCCATGGAGCCATGTAGAAGTTTTTAACATCACTGAGCCTCAGTTTCCTAATTTGTAAAATTTGAGGGGAAAAAAAAAATGGTTCCATATCAAATAAAATACCAAAGCATGCTGTATAAGGATTAAAAAGTGATGAGGCTTGAGGCGTGAATGCAGAATGAAGAATTCTTATATCGATCCCAAGCCCTGCAGGACGGCGTTTGTAGTTCGGTGCAAAAATAAGGAAGAAGATGCTAGTGAAAGTATAAATGACCTTGTGCAAGGAACTTAGCCTGGCAAGGGAAAAAAAGAAAACCTAGGAGGTGCTGATAGACTTGAAAAATAATAAAAAGGCAAGAGACTAGAGATCATAACGAGGCAAGAGAGAAGGTAAACTGTAAATAGGAAATGCGAAGTCCATAAGAATTGGAGCTTACAGAGATTCAGCCTAGAGCATTCCAGATGATAACAGCATCACAGGTGAGACCATGTGAGTAGATGGTTAAAGAGGCTAAAGGTAAATGTCACAGCGGGTAGAGGTACCATGAGGCTAGGGTTAAGTTATCCAGTGGAGACTGCATGGTCAATGGCAGCAGAGGAAAAAAAGACCATCAGCAGTTGTCAATGCCCTTATTGAATACGAGGGAGAGACCAATATGTACAAAGATGACAACAAGAAAGAGGAACAGAGAATTGTATGGGTAGATGTCATCATTCCCAAAGCAGACAGAATTTTACCTGAGGATGCAGCTTTCTCAATCATTCAATCACTCAGTTTCTCAGTCCATCTCTTTCTCTCTCTCTCTCTCTATCCCATTGCCATCAAGTCAATTTCAACTCATGGAAACCCCATGTGTTACAGAGTAGAAGTGCTCCATAGGGTTTTCTTGGCTATAATCTTTACAGAAGCAAATTTCCGAGCCTTTCTTCCATGGCATCACTGGGTGGGCTTGAACCATCAACCTTTAGGTTAGTAGCAAAGCACATACAATTTGTGCCACCCAGACATTTCTCTCTCAATAGACAGACAGATACAGATACACACACACACACACACACACGTACATATATATAAATATTCACAATATGTTGCTGTTATTATCTACCATCAAATCAGCTCCCAATTCATGGCTACCCCATGAACTAGGGAACAAAACGGTGCCCAGGCCTGAATCATCCCCATGGTCGGTTTCAGATCAGACCATTGTGATCAATATAAACTTTAATAATCCCCGAAAGTGTAAATACTACCAACTTGAAAACACATCATTTGAGCATTTAACTGATTAATTTCTATTTACTCTTATTTAGTTTTGTGGTTTTTACTATTTTTAATTTTTAGTTTCAGTCAATGTTTGCCACCTTCAATCAGAAGGACTGAATATATTTACTCAGCCAAGATTGATTAAGAACATTCAATATACTAAGACTCGACAACCGCCTCCCAGCAAGTGTGGGGGTGAGTTTGTTTACTACTTCATAGAAATAATAATTTGATATAGGAAGGCTGAGCTTGCTTTCCTTCTCAGTAGGGCCAACTTCACACAGAAACACATATTCAAACACAACACACACACACGTACACACCAGCATATGCACATGCAGACACCAATCAAAAGCCTTGAACTTGGGAACACTTGCAAGTTTGTTCTTGGAGGTGCCTGAAACTGCTGGCCAGCTATTAAAATGTAGCACTGTTCCAATTTCAAAAACTAAGTTCATACTCCTGGGAAATTTTGTTAAATGGTCCAGGTAATAGCTTAGATCCCCAGCTTTTAACTCTGCTGTTTCCTGGTTATTTCCCCCTTGTAAAAAGAAATCAGCTACATTAATAATAACATATTTTAATGAAATTGCAGTCAATTCTATTTATATAGGGTATACTTTATACACTATGTCAGTGTATTTTTATTATATACTACACTGTGTACAAAACATTTTCTTATAAAGTACAAAAATTGAGGTTATGCTCTTTTTAATATTACTGTATTACTTTTTGGAGTCCCTGGGTAGTGCGAACAGTTAACCAACTCAGCTGGTAACCAAAAGGTTGGAAGTAAAATCCACCCAGAGGCTCCTCAAATGAAAGGCCTAGCAATTTAATTCTGAAACATCAGCCACTGAAAATTCTGTGGAGCACAGTTCTACTCTGACACACATGCGGGCTCCAGGAGTCGGAATCAACTTCACAGCAACTGGCTACATCACTACTGTTTGCCATGTGAAAATTAGGATGTGTTCAGAGGTGGCATTGTGTAGTAGCTAAAAGCAAGCACTCTGGAATCAGACTGCCTGGGTTCAAAATCTGATTCTTCTACTTACTGGCTGGGTAATCTTTAGTAAATTAATCTGTTTGAGCCTCAATTTCTTCTGCTATATACTAGGGATGATAATAATATCACTCACCCCGTAGGACTGTGGGAAAGATTTAAAGAGATAGCATATGGAAAGACAGCAAATGCTTCAGAAATGTTGGCTGTTATTGTATAATTAGCTCAACCTACTTTCCATCGTTCATTTCCTCTTCCTTTCTTCCTTCACAGACAATAACCTGGCCTGGCCCAGAAATAATTTAGAGTCGGAAATTAAACCTAACTTTCCCCCTGAATCTTCTTTTTCCAAATTCAATCTAGAGAAGGGGATGCCACCTTTTCCTTAATCTCCTCTCCCTACATAAGACCAATATGTAAGACAATTAACTTCATTTGAGGTCCAGTGAGATCTTAGCATATTTCAGCTCTGTGTCTACTCACTATAATATGCTTAATGTTAAATTCTAGTGCCTAAAACAAAAAAATATATAGATTTATTCTTGGGAAGACAAATTCTCATTCCTTGTGTTCCCTGGACACAAATGAAATGGAAATTATTAAAGGGTTAAAATATTTTGGGAACTGTAACTATTATGCCTAGCTCTAAATAATTAACCCTTACATTGAATTCATGACAGGGTTAATTAGCTCAAATGCTATCGATACATCATTTAGTTTGGAGGGAAAAAAGCCTTGGAGATTAGAGTCATTCTTTTGCCATCTTGTGGTTTCACTCCCACACTGCAGTGTGTTAAATAGATCTCTATAAAAGCTGGATGGAGGCATTGTTCATCTTTGTAATTTTAGTATATCTTAGCATGGTATTTAAAGTTGATGCTTAAAGCTACCAGGCAATTGCACTTTGTCTCTTTTTTCAAAATGCCCGGCATTCAAACGTTCAGTCTTGATATCTCTCTAAAAGAGAGATGATTTTAGCATACATTTGGTGACAAAACAAGATGCTATGAAGAACAGCTGAATTTCCAAAGGAAATCTAAAACATACACTGTCCTGTAGGTTACTTACTTAGAAACTACACTCTCTAAGAGTATATCGTTCGGTTTTTATGAGAACAACAAGTGCCATCCTTGGAAGACTCAATCAACACAATTTAGACCACTAACTAGAGGACAAAGTTTTGTTGTTGTTGTTAACTTTCCAGTCACATGCCCAATAGTCACTTCTTTCACCTCCCTCACTTCATTCATACTGTTGACAACGAGAAAACCTAAAAGTTACCTCATCTGCAGAGTCCTCTCCTTTAGCTAAGTAGACACAGTCTCAAGATATCAGGGGCAAGGTCAAGAAAAACTTTAAGTTCTCTAATTTCTGGTCCATTTTTATTTCCAACACAGGCTTAAAACAAATCTCTTCTATTTCTATGGCTCAAAAAAGGGACTACTGGAGATGACCTTTGAAGTTAAAATAGAACCCGCGGTTAGAATAAGTAAATCTATTGGATTTCCACATGCAGAAATGTGAAACAGGATCCATGCCTCACATCATACACAAAAACAAGTTCAAAAAGGATTAAGGACCTAAATACAAAAACTAAAACCATGAAACGCTTAGAAAAAAATGCAGGGAAAATGCTGTCAAGCCTAGCTTTTTATCATCTCATATAATAACAAAAGCACAAATGGCAAAAGACAAAATAGATAAATTGGATCTCATAAAAATTAAAAACTTTCATTCATCAAAAGACCTTACCAAAAAAGTGAATAGATAAGCTACCAACTGAGAGAATATGTATTCAGAAACAATATATCAAATAAGAATCTAATAACCATATATATAAATATATATATATTCAATAACTTAACAACAAAAAGATAAATAACCTAATAAACCTAATAATAAAATAGACACAGGAGTTGAATAGACATTTCACCAAAGATGACATTCAAATGGCCACCAAACACATGAAAAGATGCTCAACAACACTAGCCATCAGAGATATGCAAATCAAAACCACAATAAGATACCATTTCACTCCCACTAGGATGGATATAAATAAATAAATAAGTAAACAAATGTTGGTGAGAATGTGGGGCAATTGGAACCCCTACTCATTGCTGGTGGGAGTGCAAAATGGTACAGCTATTGTAGAAAACTATGGTAATTCCTCAAAAAATTAAAAATAAAACTATCATATGACTCAGCAATTCCACTCCTAGGTATATACCCAAAATAATTGAAAGCAGAAACTCAGAGACTTGTACACCAATGTTCATTGCAGCAATATTCACAATAGCCAAAATGTGGGAACAATCTAAATGCCCATCAATGGATGAATGGATAAACAATATGTGGTACATACATACAAAGGAATACTACTCAGCCAGTGTCTTAGGTTGGGTTCTCAGGAGGAGCAAAACCAGTGATGCGTATATATAGAAATCTATAGAGAGAGAAATTCATTTCACGGAAATGGCTCATGCAGTTGTGGAGGCTGGCAAGTCCCAAATCTATAGGTCAGGCATCAGGCTGGAGGCTTCTCCTGACTCATGTGGCTGCAAGGTCTGACAAACCCAAAATCAACAGGCCAGAGGGCAGGCTGTTGGCTCACAGGATGGCTGGATCTGGTGAATCCCAAAATCTGCAGGGCAGATAGCAGGCTGCTAGCTCATGTCCCAAGAACCAGAGGTCAGAGGATGATGAGTTGGATGCAGAATTGAGATAGAATGAGCTTTGACAGAACATCCATATGTATTGGATGCAGGCCACACACCAAAGGCAACTCCCCTTTCAATTGATTCACTGCTCACATCATAGCACAAAATAGGGGATGATTATATAATATCTGCCAAACCACTGAAGATCATAGCCTAGCCAAGTTGACACATAACCTCAGTCTTCACAACCAGTAAGAGAAATGAAGTCTTGATACATGCTACAATACGAACGGATCTGGAAGGCATTATGCTGAGTGAAATAAGTCAATCCCAAAAGAACGAATATTGTATGACCACACTTTTATAAAAAGACAAGAACAGGCAAATGTATAGAAACCAAAGTTTATTAGCAGTTACCAGGGGCAAGAGGAAAGGGGAAAGGAAGCTTATTGCTTGTGGAATTCTGAGTTTCGGTTTACGGTGATGAAAAAATCACTTTGATTAAAGCTAGTGTTGCACAGCCTATTAATGTAATTGCTGTCAATAAGTTGCCCACCTGTAAAAAGTTGAATTGGCAAAAGTTGTGTGATAGATATATTTACAACAACAATAAAGAGTAGCTGCTGCTGCTGCTTATGTACAACCAAACACCTCATGGGATTTTTTTCATTGGTTTGGAGTTTAGGGTCATGGTTTCATGGGACATCCCAGTTAATTGGCCTAATAACGTGCTTAGTGCTTCTTTTATACCTCCTAGTATGTTGCATCATGTCTGGGGTCTTAAAAGCTTGCAAGCATCCATTCTGGGCACAATTGGTCTCTATTTGCCTAGAACAACAGGGAAGAAAGAGAGTTAGGAATAGGAGGAGGATATGGAATGTGTGGCTAATTGCCACCATGAAGAGCTGTCTCCTTTGCCCATGAGACCAGAAGAATTGAATGGTGTCTGGCTACCGTTACTAAACATTTTGATCAAAGACTCTACAGATGAATTTTGATCAAAATGGGAAAAGTACAGAACAGAATTTCAAATTCTCATAGACTCCAGACTTTCTGGAACCCTGGAAACTGGATGAATCCCAAAACTATTGCCCTAAGGTAATCTTTAAACCTTAAACCAAAAATATTCCCTGAAGTTATCTTTAAACCAAACAATAGTTAACTAGTAAAGAATGTCTGCCTTGAGCAGTATGTCCTTTTACGATTTATCTATATGGGATCAAATTGACAACAGCAACTCAAAAGATTAAATAGGAACCTTAGGGGGCAGTGAGTTTACATTAATGGGAGAGGAACAACTCAAAAAAGGAGGGTGAGAATAGTTGCACAACTCGAAGATACCTAGACACATGGAGATCTCCAAGGGAAGCTGGGGCCACAGATATTGAAAAGAGGCAAGGACTTTTCCACAGAGCCAACTGAGAGAAAAAGCCTTCCCCTAGAGCTGGTGCCTTGAATTTGTACTTCTAGCCTCCTAGACTGGGAGAGAGTAAATTTCTGTTTGTTAAATTCATCTACTTATGGTATTTCTGCTATAGCAACACCAGATAACTGAGACAAAACTTGGTAACAAGAGTGGGGTGCTGCTCAACAGATACCTAAAATGTAGAAGCAGTTTTGGAATTGGGTAATGGGTAGAGGCTGAAAGAGTTTTAAAGTGCCTCACAGTAAAAGCTTAGATTGCCTTGAAAAGACTGCTAATGGAATTATGGATATCAAAGACAATTCTGGTGAGGGCTCAGAAGGAAGTGAAGAGAGCTGTAACACTGAAGACGGCACAGACAGTGACAAGCAGTAGAAGAGAAATGGCCACAGCAGAACCAGGACATCAGTGCAGGGGAGCCAACCCACAGAGCAAGAGGGTTGAGTATCTTTGGGCAGGAGACTTCCTGACAGAGTAGGGTGCATAGGAGCACTTGTTGGCAGAGCTAGGTTTGCTGACCCAGAGAGCAAGAGAGCTGAGCACCTTCAGGATGAGGCTACTGAATAAGGTGGAATGGGCACTTATAAGTAGAGCTAAAGAGCTTTGTAAAACTTGTCCAAGCAGGGAAGAGGCCAGATCAGCCCAATAGTTCTGAGGAGCTGAAGAGCCGAGAGGCCAAGGAACAGAAAGCAGAAGCTGAAGAGACAAGGAGCATGAGAAGTAGAGCAGCCTCAATCTCAAAGTGTAGGGCCACAAACCTCTGGGGCCTCAAATGATGGGGCCACGGCCTCCTGAATTTCAAAGAGTCAGATCTTCACCAACTTGATTCCAGAGTATGGGGCTGCTGTTTATGAGTAACAAGTGGATGGGACTGGAGCTTCTGCACAAAGCTGGGGGGATAGGGTTGCCATGCCTCAAAGGGGTGAGATCACAGCTCAGTTGGACAAAAAAAAGGGACTGCCCAAAGCCGAGGGAGTAGAATTGTTGTCTCAATGGGCTTGGAAGGTGGAGTTGAAGCCCAGGGCCGAGGGGTCTCCACCAGAATCCAGAAAACATGACCATCATCCAGAGTCTGGGGGGCAGGACCACTGCCTAGATGGTCTCAGACAACAGAGTATTATTTTCAAGCCTTGAGAGCTAACATAAATTGTTCTGCTGGGTTTAGATTCTCCAGGAATATAGGAAATCACACATGGACTTCTGAGTTAACTGGCATGTATTTCTATTTATTCTATTAATTGGTGTCCTTTATAAGGTAGTGTGAGGCCCTGGTCGCATGGTGGTTAAGTGTTTGGCTGCTAACCAAAAAGGTCGGCAGTTAGAATTCACCAGCCACTCTTTGGGAACCCTATAGGGCAGTTCTACTATGACCTATAGGGTCTCTATCAGTCAGAATCGACTGGATGGCAACAGGTTTTTTATGGATAAGGTAATGTGAGCCCTGGTGATGTAATGGTTAAAGACCTCAGCTCTTAACTGAAAAGTCAGTGTTCAAACTCACTAGCCTCTCCGTGGGAGAAAAATGTGGCAGTCTACTTCCATAAATATTTACAGCCTTGAAAACCCTATGAGGCAGTTCTACTCTGTCTTATAGGGTCACTAGGAGTCAGAATCAGCTTGATGACAGTGAGTTTGGTTTTTGGTTTACAGGTTAGTGATAGGCCTGAACTTTAGTCAGGCTTTGGTCACCTTTTCTTTGTGTTTCTTCACAACATATTCTTTTTTCTTTCTGATTAAACTATACCAATCCTAAAACACCCAGCTCAGCTCCCATTTCCTTCATGAAGTTTTCTTTGACAAATCTACCACACACTGATATCTTACTTCATTTTATTTCTATAATGTCAAAACACCAACACTTGTTTTAAAACTTCCCAATTTACAAGCTATCTTCCAATATTTCCCCTGACTAGGTCCTTACAACCACTCCATGATTAGGTCAAAGCAAGTATCTTTATTCTTACTTGGTAATTCAGAAACCCAAGGCTAAGAAAGAATGAGTGATTTTCCTAAGGTCTCAATACTGGCATATGACAGGGCTAGGATTCCAACCTGTGTATGATAATAGCATACCCAGTGTTCTTGCCACTTGTACAGTGCTGCCTTCTCAGAATGCATTTATTGCTGTGTTATTTATTTAAATTATGTGCATCAAGGTATTGATTTGGGCTTCATGCTTGCTGCTATAGGTATTTTTCTTTCTCCATCCCAAGAATGAAGTCGGGCCTTTATGTTTTTTTACTGAGGGTTCTGCTAATAGTGCTGGTGTTTCAGAGTTTCAGTAAAATTTGTCAGATGCCTAGAAGACACCTTTGCTAGGTTTTCAAAAGCACAGAGACTGTCAGCAGTACTGGGCAAGAGGAGAGCGGAGTCCCAATATTGGGAGAGGCAGAAGTGAGCAAACTTGGAGAGAAAAGAAATTTTGAGAGTTTTAGCCAAGATGTTCCATTAATAATGAGGACTGGCATTTTCTTTTCCTAAGCTCCCTGAAGCAGAAGCTGGACCTCGGTAGCAAATGTGAATGGTATTCACCTAAGGAGGGTGTGCCGGGATACAACCTCCTTGCCCAAATTCCACCCATAGCTAGTAGTGCCACCTGCATTGAGGCCTATTTAGGATTGTTCACTGTGCATATCAGTAGTGACTAGTATGGGCTTAAGATCGAGAACATTTTCTATGTTGGGTTGCATTAGACTCTTTCAATTTTTGTCTGACCTTAAGAAGAGGTGGTTTCTCCTAACATTACTGGTATTTTCAGTTCCTGTAATATGGGAAGATGGGGCTCAGGTAGATTTTCCTAATTTAGAATAAATGAAGTCATGTCTTCTCACACCTGACCTTTGTGGAGTAATAGATTCAGACTCACTTGCATACATGCTATTTGGGAATTTAACAATACTAGAGCAGTGTTTGGTTTCCTAATTCATTTTGTTTATTTATAGTTCTGAATAAAGTATTTATACATCCTTGATTAGCTCTTATTTCTTATTGCTTGATAGTCTACCTGATGAGACTGCAATTTCCCTTAGGATCAAAGGTGTCCTTAGATCCTTAGACAAGTTTGCGTAGCCTTGGTCACTGGAGTTGTGCAATGGAAGGACTAGGAAGTCAGAAAATTAAAAAAAAAAAGTTAAACTGAATGTTCAGATATGGGCTAAATTCTGACCTTGGGTAAAGAACTAGTCAATTTGAATACTGAATGGCCTGCTGAAGTGAGAATACATTTTGTATTTTTTTTTATTTTTCCGAGCCAGTTTGGCCACATCCTTGATTGATTCTCCCTCAGCCATAACAAGGGTCACAGGCTACATGCAACTCCAGACTCTGCTACTGTCTTTCCATCTTGTTCAGATTTGTGGCTCTGGCTTTGACTTTTGTTGTTGCCTACAAAGATTTTGCTCTTCTGCCTAAGCCCTTGGGATGGATGGTAGACTTAATTTCATGTTCTACATGGTTTTTTCTTTGTTTTATCCTGTTCACATGGTCTTTGGATCACACTTATTTCTACATTCTGTAGAATTTGGGCCAGTGTAGCTTTTTCAACAATGGATACAATGCTGGAAGCACTCACTTGTCTATGCCAAGAAATGTGGAAGACAGCTACCTGGCCAACTGACTGGAAGAGATCCATATACGTGCCCATTTCAGGGTACAAGTGCAACTTTGAGGTCATTTATGTGGCACTTGAGCTGTGATTCTGAAGCTCTGAGCTCATCTCTTTCTTTTCACTACTTTGTCTAGCAAAAGTAGGACCAACTGACCAGCTTCCTTATACTTCTCATTCTGACAATATTGCAGAAAAGTATCAAACATGTGAAAACCCAGAGCCTCACCTCTCACAAATACTTGATTTATTAGTGGTGATATTTTGCATATTTCTGTTGCCGCCTCATGCAATGGATTAGCAATGTTCTCTTTACTACTGGAAGTAGAGTCATAAATATCTTTAACTAACCAGACTTGAGAAACAATTTAGAAAACTCATCCTTGCAATTTTGTTTCTCTAGAAACACTCCCTGTAGCAAATGTCTTAGGCTGTGTTCTCAAAAGAAGCAAAACCAGTGAAGCGAATATATATGCCTCGAGGATTTATCTCAAGAAATAGCTCACACAGTTGCAGAGACTGGTAAATCCCAAGTCTGTGGGTCAGACATCAGGCTGGAGGCTTCTTCTGGTTCACATAGCTGCAGGGGCTGATGAACCCAACATTGACAGGTCAGAGAGCAGACTGCTGGCTCACAGGCTGTAGAGGCTGAGGAATTCCAAAATTGACAGTTAAGATGCTAGCTCAAGTTCTAAGAACAGGAAGTCAGATGATAACAAGCCAGAGACAGGATCCAGAGTGAGAGCCTTGCTGGAACATCCACTTATATACTGAAGGCAAGCCACACCCACAAGAAAACTCCCTTTCAAATGATTGGCTGGTCATAGCAGATCTCATCATGGAGTTGATTACATCATTACATAACTGCTAAATTACATCATAACTGCCAAACCACAGAGAATCATAGCCCAGCCAAGTTGACACACAACCTTAACCATCATACTCCCCTTACATCAGATCAGAACTGTGACCTAAGTAAGAGTGTTGCATCCCACCCTAGCCTTCATTAACTTGACCTAATCCCACCTCATTTGCGTAACAGACAGCTCACTCCCAAATAGGACCAAAACCATAGGCATAGAGGTAAGATTCACAACACATCACAAAATGGAGAACAACCACACAATACTGGGAATCATGGCCTAGAAAATTGACACATATTTCAATCCATGACACACCTCAACATAAAGAAAACAAAAATCCTCACAACTGGACCAATAAGCAACATCATAATAAACAAAAAATATACTGAAATTGTCAAAGATTTCATTTTACTTGGATCCACAATTAACATCCATGGAAAGTGGTAGTCAAGAAATCAAATGACGCATTGCATTGGGTAAATCTGCTGCAAAAGACTTCTCTAAAGTGTTGAAGAGCAAAGATATCACTTTGAGGACTAATGTGCCCCTGACCCAAGCCATAGTGTTTTCACTCACCTCATATGCATGTGAAAGCTGGACAATGAATAGGGAAGACCAAAGAAGAATTGATGCCTTTGAATTATGGCGTTGGCAAAGAATATTGAATATATGATAGACTGTCAGAAGAATGAATTGATCTGTCTTGGAAGACGTACAGCCAGAATACTCCTTAGAAAAGAAGATAGCGAAACTTTGTCTCATGTACTTTGGACATGTTATGTGGAGGGACCAGTCCCTGGAGAAAGACATCATGCTTGGTAAAGTAGAGGGTCACAAAAAAGAGGCAGACCGTCAACCAGATGGATTGACACAGTGGCTGCAACAATGGGTTCAAACATAGCAACAATTATGAGGATGGCGCAGGACTGGACAATGTTTCGTTCTGTTGTACATAGGGTTGCTATGAGTCGGAACTGACTTGAGGGCACCTAACAACAACAACAACAACAGCTTTACTAATGGCTCCCAAGATTCCATTTTGAGCCCTGTGTTTGTCTGAGAAGAGAGAAGCGATCTAGTATTTGATCTGGCAAATTAAATTAGTGGTCATTTTAAGTAGATGATATTTACATATCATCTACTTGAAGATATGATGATATATATATACTATATATACGTGTATATATACACATACACACATAACGTACATATATAAGTTATTATCTTGCATTATAGTATTTAAAGCATTGAGTATGACTAAAATTAGCTGTAATATATATAATAAGGTTTACAAAGGAAAATCTCTTATACAGTAATTAATTGAGCCAGATGGAATACTAAGTTTAACCTAAAAACCCAAACCAAATATGACCAAACAAACAACAGCAACAAAATGCTCTGTTTGGAAATTTAATAATAATAGAGAAGAGTTTTCTTTCTCTAATTCATATTATCTATGTTTCTGAATAAGAAATGCATGCAATCTTGATTAGTCCTTATTCTTCAGTTTACTAATTTGTTTTTGCACCTATGCCACTGAATAGGCCCATTAACTGAGAGATTCTAAATGATTTAATTAGCTCTCATTTTTTTGACAACTATTATTAAGTTCTAGAAACTTTCTATTATTATTGCATTTAATCCTTCCAGTGATATGGCAAGGTATGTATTACTACCTCCATTTTAGGGGTAAAGGTGAAGCATATTGACCAAGGTCTAAAGTCAGCAAGTGGCTGGGCTTAGATTTGAGCTGAAGACTCTTGACTCTACAGTTTGCTCCTTTTCCATTACACCACTGATAATTCAATAAGTACAAATTAAGCTCAAAGAATTTAACAAGTGTAAGTAAGAAGAAAATTATCTATGCTAGTGTTTCTTAAATATTGTGCCTTAGAATCCTCTGCATCAGAATCACCTTCCTTTTCTACCTTCCTTCTTCCTTCTTTCCTTATCCTTCCTCCTTTCCTCCTTCCTTCTTTGCTTCCTTCTTCCTTCCCTCCTTCATTTCCTTCCTCTCTTCCTCCGCCCCTCTTTCCCTCCCTCTCTCCTTCCTTCCTTCCACACTCTCTCTGTCTTGCTGTCTGTCTCTCTTGTATTCTTTTGGCTAAATTTATTCATGAGTCTCTCATGCCTATATTTAATTATTGTATTTTTCCCCAAATAGCAATCAAGTTATTCATTTTTTGCCAACCGCACAACCCCCCTCCCACGTGTAATTTTCATGATCACACTATGCCGTTTCTTTTTTACATGCTGCTGACTTCAGTTGTTATTAGGTGCTGTTGAGTTGGTTCCAACTCATAGAGACCCTATGTAAAACAGAATGAAACACTGCCAGGTTCTGTGCCATCCTCACAATTGTTGCTATGTTTGAGCCCATTGTTGCTGCCACTGTGTCAATACATCTCATTGAGGCTCTGCTTCTTTTCTGCTGACCCTCTACTTTACCAAACATGATGTCCTCGTCCAGGGACTGGTCCATCCTGATAACATGCCCAAAGTACGTGAGACAAAGTCTCGCCATCCTCGCTTCTAAGGAGCATTCTAGCTGTACTTCTTCCAAGACAGATCTGTTCATTCTTCTGGCACTCCATGGTATGTTGAATATTCTTTGCCAACACCATAATTCAAAGACATCAATTCTTCTTCAGTCTTCCTTTGTTATGGATTGAATTATGTCCCCTCAAAATATGTGCCAACTTGGCTAGGCCATGATTCCCAGTATTGTGTGATTGTCCTCCACTTTGTGAGTTGATGTAATTTTCCTATGTGTTGTAAATCCTAACCTCTATGATGTTAATGAGGCAGGATTATAGGCAGTTATAATAATGAGGCAGGACACAATCTATAGGATTAGGTTGTATCTTGAGTCAATCTCTTTTGAGATATAAAAGACAGGCAAGCAGAGAGACAGAGGGACCTCATTACCACTGGGCAAGGAGAGCCAGGAGTGGAGCACATCCTTTGGACCCAAGATTTCCGTGCTGAGAAGCTCCTAGATCAGGGGAAGATTGATCACAAGGACCTCCCCCCAGAGCCAACACAGAGAGAAAGACTTCCCTGGAGCTAGTGCCCTGAATTTGGACTTCTAGCTTACAAAACTATGAGAAAATAAATTTGTTTGTTAAAACCACCCACTTGTGGTATTTCTATTACAGCAGCACTAGATAACTAAGGTATCCTTATTTATTGTCTAGCTTCCACATGTATATGAGGTGATTGAAAGTACCATGGTTGGGTGAGGTGCACCTTAGTCCTATAAATGACATCTTTGATTTTGTCTTAGTTATCTAGTACTGCTATAATAGAAATACCACAAGTAAAAGTCTTTAACAAATAGAAATTTATTCTCTCACAGTTTAGGAGGCTAGAAGTCCAAATTCAGGGTGCCAGCTCTAGGGGAAGATTTTCTCTATCGGCCCTGGAGGAAGGTCTTCACCTCCTTTCAACATCCTTGGGCCCGGCATTCCTTGGAAATCTCCATTTGTCTTGGCATTTATCTTCCCCTGGGTCTAGAAGATTCTCAGTGCAGGGACTCTGGGTCCAAAGGATGCACTCCACTTCCAGCTCTTCTTCTTGGTTGCCATCAGGTTCCCTTTCTCTCTGCTTCTCTCTCCATTTATCTCTTGTAAGGCAAAAGGTAATGCAGGCCACACCCCGTGGAAACTCCCCTTACATGGGATCAGGGCTGTGACCTCAGTAAGGGTGTTGAATCTCACCCTAATCCTCATTAACATGACCTAACCCTGCCTTATTAACATAATGGACAGCTCACTCCCAAATGGCACCATGACCATGGACATAAAGATTAGGATTTACAACAGATCACAAAAAGGGTAAAAATCAGATCACAAAATGGAAGAAAACCACACAATACTGGGAATCATGGCCTAGCCAACACGACACATATTTGGCAGGGGACATAATTCAATCCATGACAGCTGTTTTAACAATTGACAGTAAGAAGACATAATTAAACTATGAAATAAGCATACCTAAAATAACCTAATAGTTTCACTTAAGATGATCTGATAAGGTTTTCACATTTAACTGTGGAGCTAATGTGGTCTACCCACTTAAATTAATGGAAAAAAACACACAGTTCCAATTGTTTATTTTCTAATTACCAGGGACTATCAGACTTGATCCATGACTTCTTGGCCATGGCTTATACCTTTATTATACAATCATGATCAAAATTAACATTTTTGGACTATTTTTATATACATAAGCAGGAGATTAAAGAAAATGAACAGAACAACATGATATACCTGTAATATGGGAGGACAGGTGAATGGGGCTGAAATTCACTTCTGGAAGTGGCACAAGAAATGCATGGTATATGCATGGGCACACTATGCCAGAATCATTTTACTGAATTTCATCATTTCCATGTATTATATGAGTGGGCTTGTTATTTACATGGGCACATTATTATTGAAAAATACAGTAATTTTTTAAAATCTCATTTATTAGGTATAATTCAAACATAAACCAAAGAAGAGAGAATATTGTAATGAATGCTTTTATATGCCATTCAGACTCAGAATTACCAAAATTTTGCTACTCTAGCTTCATTTACAGCTTCAATATCTTTTCCATTTATCATGATGTTGTTTATTGGCCCACTTGTGAGGACTTTTGTTTTCTTCATTTTCAGGTGTAATCCATACTGAAAGCTGTAGTCTTTGGCCTTTGGCCTTCATTAGTAAGTGCTTCGAGTTGTCTTCATTTTTGGCAAGCAAGGCTGTAATATACATGTCACAGGTTGTTAATGAGTCTTTCGTCAATCCTGATGCCACATTCTTTTTTACGTAGTTTGACTTCTCAGATTGTTCACCATACAAACTGAATAAGTAAGGTGAAAGGATACAACCCTGCCACATGCCTTTTCCAGTTTCAAAACATACAATGTCCCCTTGTTCTGTTTCAACAACTGCCATGCACAGAGCATCATGTCCCCAAGCAACACCAGTGTGGACCCCCAGACCCTGCCCCAATCTGCCCCCAGGCCCACCTGCTGACCCCAGATGGTGCTGCAAATGACACATCCCCATCCCTCCCCTCCCCTGAACCTGCCCTGCTGCACCATAGTTGAGTGAGTGGCCCTGTCCACCTAGACAAGGTGGTGGGAACTATCATGCCCACAAACAAGCAAGCAACAAAACATATCCTGCCCGTCCACCCAGAAATAATGAAATAAAACAAAAAAAGCTGGGTGGAACAGACAAACATACAATCAATAAATGAAGAAAATATTTCCTGAACATCCAGGAGACAGCAGACAATATCAAAATTTATTTTAAAAAAGGGCAGGATGGCTGAAGTGAGTGACCAAAATAAAACACCAAATGACTTTCTGGTAGAAGGAAAGTCACTGAGACTACCTGATAGGGAATTCAAAAGTATAATATTAAGGGATCTTCAAGAGATTAGGAAAGAGATGAAGGAAAACACAGACAAAATGAAGGAAAAAGTAGACAAAACCATACAAAATACAAACAAAATCAGGGAAAACACAGAGAAAGCAATGGAAAAATTCAGGAAAATTATACAGGAACAAAATATCAAAATAACTAAACAATTAGAAATTATACAAAAACAGCAATTAGAAATCCAAAAGGTAAACAACAATAGGTGATAAATAGACAATGCAATAGAAGGCTTTAGGAGCAAATGTGAAACAATGGAAGACAGAATCGGTGAAATTGAAGACAAATCCTTGGACACCACTTTAAGGAAAAATCAGGAAAAAGAATGAAGAAAACCTGAGAATGATGTGGGATAGAATCAAGAGCAAAAATTTACATGTGATTGAGTTCCAGAATAAAGGGAGAAAACAGAAAACAAAGAGAGAATTGTTGAAGATTTGCTGACAGAGAACTTCCCTAATATCATGAAAGAGGAAAAGCTTACCATCTAAGAAGCTCAACAAATACCATACAGGATAGATCACAAAAGAAAGTCACCAAGACATTATAATCACATTCACCAAAATCAAAGACAAATAAATAATCCTGAGAGCAGCTCAAGAAAAATGAAGTCACCTACAGAGGGGAAACAATAAGACTAACCTCTAATTACTCAACAGAAAAGATTCAAGAAAGAAGGCAATGGGATGATATGTATAAAACTTTGAAAGAAAAAAATTGCCAACCAAGAATAATATATCCTGAAAAACTCTTGCTCACATAAGATGATGAAATTAGGATATTTCCAGATAAACAGAAATTAAGAGAATATGTAAAAACCAAACCAAGCTTACAAGAATTATTAAAGGGAGTCCTTCGGTTAAGAAACAAACTCATCAGACAACAACTTGAATCTAGGACACAGGACAGCATCAGCAAGACAGCAACCTAGATAATGAACTCTCAAGGGTAAAACAAAAGTAAAACACTTACAGCAGGAACCAGAGACATCAATCTGTAAATGAGAACAACATCAGAACAATAAAGGAGGGAATAATCAGTGTAGGTATAGAACTTTCAAATGGAAAGGAAATCAAGGTGATACCAAGTAATAAAAGACTAGTTTAAACTTAGGAAGATAGGGGTAAATTTCAAGGTAATCACAAAGAAAGTTAACAAAGCTATTCATCAAAAGAAAAAAGAAAAATATAATGTCTCAGTAAACACAAAATCAAAAGAAATTAAAAAAAATCTACACAAAGCAAATTCAGCACAGGGAAGTAAGAGGAACAAAGAAAACGTCAGCACCACAAAAAAAAAGAAAAACATTACAAAATGATAACAATAAACTCACACTTATCAATAATCACATTGAACATAAATGGCTTAAATGTACCCATAAAGAGACAGAGATTGACAGAATGGATTAAAAACCAGGACTCATCAATACACTGTCTACAAGAGACACACTTTAGAAACAAAAACATAAATATATTAAAAATCAAAGGATGTAAAAGCTTATGAGCAACCATCTAAGATACTTCACTGGTCTCACACAGTCCGGAGCAAGGGAGAATGAAGAAAACCAAAGACACAAGGGAAAGTTTACTTCAAAGGACTAATGAACCACAACTGCCACAGCCTCCACCAGACTGAGTCCAGCACAACTAGATGGTGCCTGGCTACCACCACTGACTGCTCTGAGAGGGATCACTGTAGATGGTTCTGGACAGAGCTGGAGAAAAACATAGAATAAAATTCTAACTCACAAAAGAAGACCAGACATACTGATCTGAAAGCGACTGGAGAAACCCTGAGAGTATAGCCCGAGGACACCCTTTTAGCTCAATGATAAAGTCACTCCTGAGGTTCACCCTTCAGCCAAAGATCAGACAGGTCCATAAAACAAAACAAGACTAGAGGGGAACACCAACCCAGGGACAAGGACTAAAAAGCAACAGGGAACAGGAAAGCTGGTAATAGGGAACTCAAGGTCGAGAAGGGAGAGTGTTGACATGTCGTGGGATTGGCAACAAATGACATAAAACAATATGTGCACTAATTGTTTAATGAGAAGATACTTTGTTCTGTAAACCTTCATCTAAAGTACAATAATAAAAAAATAAAATCAAAGCATGGAAAAATATATATCAAGCAAAACAGCAACCAAATAGAGCAGGAGTGACAATACCAACCTCAGATAAAATAGACTTTAAAATAAAATTCATCATAAAAGACAAGGAAGGACATTATATAAAGTTTAAAGGGACTACTTCCCCATAGGGTTTCCAAGGAGTGGCTGGTGGATTCAAACTGCTGACCTTTTGGTTAGCAGCCAAACACTTAACCACCGGGCCACCAGGGCTCCAACAAAAGACACACCTTAGAAACATTGGCAACCAATTACATAAAACAATATGTGTACTAATTGTTTAAAGAGAAGATACTTTGTTCTGTAAACCTTCATCTAAAGTACACTAATAAAAGAATAAAATCAAAGGATGGTAAAATACATATATCAAGCAAACAGCAACCAAAACAGAGCAGGAGTGGCAATACCAATCTCAGATAAAATAGACTTTAAATCAAAATTCACCCTAAAATACAAGGAAGGGCATTATATAATGATTAAAGGGAAAATTCACCATGAAGACAAAACCATAATAAATATCCCTGTACCCAATAACAGGGATCCAAAATACATAAGTAAAACTGTAACAGCATTGGAAAGAGAAATAGACAGTTACACAATAATAGTGGGAGACTTCAACACACCACTCTCAGTAAGGATAGAATATCTAGAAAGAGACTCAAAAAAGATACAGAAGATCTAAAAGCCACAATCAACCAACTAAACTTCATAGACATATATCGAACACTCCACCCAACAGCAGCAAAGTATACATTTTTTTCCAATGCACATGGAACATTCTCCAGAATAGACAACATCTTAGGCAAAAAACCAACCCTCAACAAAATCCAAAACATTGAGATAATACAAAATATCATCTCTGATCACAATGCCATGGAAGTATAAATTAATTAAAAGAGAGCAAGGAAAAAAATCAAATACATGGAAACTGAATAACACCTTGTCTAAAAACCACTGGGTAATAGAAAAAATCAAAGATGGAATAAAAAATTTCCTAGAAACAAATGAGAATGAAAACACATTATATCAAACCTTTGGAACACAGCAAAGGCAGTGCTGAGAGGTCAATTTATAGCAATAGATGCACAAATCAAAAAAGAAGAAAGGGACTAAATAAAAGTATTCATCATACAACTCAAACAAATAGAAGGAGAACACAAAAGAAGCCCACAGCCACTGGAAGAAAGGAAGTAACAAAGATCAGAGCAGAAATAAATGAAATAGAAAATAGAAAAACAACAGAAAGAATAAACAAAGCCAAAAGTTGTTTCTTTGAAAGGATCAACAAAATGGACAAACCATTGGTGAAACTGACAAAAGAAATACAGAAGAGGATGCAAATAATGCAAAAAAGAAAAGAAATGGGGGACATTACAACAGACCCAACTGAAATAAAAAACATCATAACAGAGTACTATGAAAAACCATACTCCAACAAATTTGAAAACCTAGAGAAAATGGAAAAATTTCTAGAAACACACTACCTACCTAAATAACACAAACTGAGGTAGAAAATCTGAACAGACCCATAACAAGAGTAAAGATTGAAAAGGTAATTAAAAAAAAAAAAAACCTCCCGACAAAAAAAGTCCTGGTTCAGATGGCTTCACTGGTGAATTCTGCCAAACATTCAGACAAGAAATTATACCAGTACTACTCCAGCTATTTCATAACATAGAAAAGGAAGGAATACTTCCAAATTCATTCCATCAAGCCAGCATAACCCTGATACCAAAACCAGGGAAAGAAACCACAAAAAAGAAAATTACAGACTAATATCTCTCATGATTATAGATGCAAAAATACTCCACAAAATTCTTGCCAATAGAATTAAGCATCATATTAAAAAACAAAAAAAGTAATACACCATGACCAAGTGGGAGTCATACAAGGTATGCAAAGACAGTTCAATATTAGGAAATCAATCAAAGTAATCCACCACATAAATAAAGCAAAACAAAAGAATCACATGGTCATCTCAGTCGAAGCAGAAAAGGCATTCAATAAAGTCTAACACCCATTCCTGATAATAACTCTCAATAAAATAGTAATAGAAGGGAAACTGCACAACGTAATAAAGAACATCTATACAAAACCAACAGCCAACATCATTCTCAAGGAAGAGAGGCTGAAAACATTCCCCCCTGAGAAAAGGAACAAGAAAAAGATACCCACTATTCAACGTTTTGCTGGAAGTCCTAGCTAAAGCAATAAGGCAAGAAAAAGAAACAAAGGGCATTCAAATTGGTAAAGAATAAGTAAAACTATCCCTATTCACAAATGATATGATACTACACATAGAGAACCCAAAAGACTCCACAAGAGGAGGCAGGGCCAAGATGGCGGAGTAGTCAGACACTTCCTGTGGTCCCTCTTACAACAAAGACCAGAAAAAACAAGTGAATCAATTATATATAACAATCTAGGAGCCCTGAACATCAAAGGCAAAGTTGAGGAATCGGACTGAGTAACAGAGGGAGGGAGAGACAGCTCGGAAGCAGTGAGGAGTTGCCAAAACTGACCTGACAAGAGCCGGCACCCTTCAGGCCAGATTGACTGGCGTGCATGGTGAGGCAATCAGTGGTGTTTGGGAGGCGTTTTCCACATCGGGAGAGACCGAGTGGCAGAGAGTTTACTCGGGCCTCCAGAACCAGTGATAAGCAGTGCCCAATTGTCAAAAGATACGTACATGCGTCTGAGCTACTGCACAGATCAAAAAACACCCCTTTTGGGAGAAATCTCTCTCCCATTTACCTACCCTCTCCCCACTCTGCACCAGGTCACAGGCCGGCTTCAGCAGTTGCTGCATCCCCTGGGCCAGAAGTAGGACCCATCATGTGCCCTGAGCTATTCTCCTGGCCTTGGAGAAGGAACAAATTAACAAACAGGAAAAAAAAAATCTGACAGCTCCCCTAAGCTGGGGACCGAGGGTAGGCATAGCTCCTTTGCCTAGGGACAGGCATAAGGGGTGCATGGACTTTCACCTCTACACAGACCTGTGTGAGCACATTTCAACAGAGTAGGCCCTCATTACCACAGGACAACAGGGTATATACCTGAAGCCTAACTTCAACTGTATAAGCTATATGGTGAAGTGGTAGGTTAGTGACATTTGACACTGCTCTGCACATTAAGCAGGGTCCTCACCTACCAATATCAGGGGCCTGATGACTGGAGGCTCCACCCATGCCACCTAGCCACTCTTGACAGGGGTCCAAGATTAAGTGGTGTCTCCCAGTCCTTACAGCCAATAGCATTGGGTACCCATAGTTTGGCTGCAAAACCCACCCACCTATGCACTCTAGGGAATGAGGAGACGCTTTCCTCCCAGACATTCAGGGGCAGCCATCAGCCCCATGCATTTCTCAGCATGTGACCCCCAACTGCAGCCAGATACCTGTGCCTACACCAATCACCCCTGTCCATCTAGGACTGTAGGTGAGAGCATGCACCACACTTGGTGACCAACTACCTGGACACATGAGCTGAATCCTTACAAGAAAATTTAACAGACTCCTGGGCTCACATATCTAGTAACAGATCTAACCACCTGGTGACAAGACGTTAGGGCTTCAAAGGCACTAATAATTAAACTAGCTCACACGAGCAGCCTATTCGGGCATATCAAAACGAAACAAAACAAGAAGCTACAACACAGTAAGCAAACGTAAAATAAATAAATATAATAACTTATTGATGGCTTGGAGACAACAGTCAATATCAAATCACATAAAAAGGCAGACCATGATGGCCTCAGCAAGCTCCCAAAACAAAGAATCAAGAAATTTTCTGAAGAAAGAGAATTTCTTGGAATTACCAGAGGTAGAATACAAAAGATTAAAAGAACTCTTTAGGAAATCAGGAAGGAAATCATTCAAAACACAGAATAAGTCAAGGAACACAGAGACAAAGCAATAGAGGAACTTAAGAAGATTAGAGAAGAGTATAATGACAAATTTAACAGGCTGAAAGAATCCATAGAGAGACAGCAATCAGAAATCCAGGAGAATTAGACAACTCAATAGAAAGTAAAAGGAGCAGAAATGAGGGAAAGGAAGTCTGAATTAGTGAGATTGAAGATAAAGCACTTGACATCAACTTATTTGAAGAAAAATCAGATAAAAGAATTTTAAACAATGAAGAAATACTACCAGTTATGTGGGATTCTATCAAGAGGAATAACCTACAAGTGACTGGAGTACCAGAGCAGGGGGGATAACAGAAAATACAGAGAGAATTGTTGAAGATTTGTTGGCAGAAAACTTCCCTGATATCGTAAAAGATGACGAGATATCTATCCAAGATGGTCATCTAACCCCACATAAGGTAGATCCCAAAAGAAAGTCACCAAGACATATTATAATCAAACTTGCCAAAACCAAAGACAAAGCGAGAATTGCAAGAATGGCTAGGAATAAATGAAAAGTCATCTATAAAGGACAGTCAATAAGACTAAGCTCAGACTACTTGGCAGAAACCATGTGGGCAAGAAAGCAATGGGATGACATATATAAAGCCTTGAAGGAAAAAAATTGCCAGCCAAGAACTACGTATCCAGCAAAACTGTCTCTCAAATATGATGGTGAAATTAGGGCATTTCCAGAAAAACAGAAGTTTATGGAGTTTGCAAAAAACAAACCAAAAAGACAAGAAATACTAAAAGGAGTCTGCTGGTTAGAAAATCAATAACATCAGATAACTACTCAAGATTAGAACACAGGACAGAGCAACCAGATATCAACCTAGGTAGGGGAGACACAAAAATAAATCAAAGCTAAAACACAGAAAATAGGGAAATAGAAATGTCCATATGTATAAGATGACAACACTAAAATAAAAAAGAGGGACTAATAAAAGTAATCATAGATCTTTCATAGGAGAGGAAGTCAAAGCAATATAAAGAAATAAAAGAGTGGTTTAAACTTAGAAAAATAGGGGTAAATATTAAGGCAACCACAAAGGAAACTAACAATCCTACACATCAAAATAAACAACAAGAAAAATATAAAGACTCTGCAAATAAGAAATCAACAATGAAAAAGATGAAAAGAAAATACGTAAAGAAAAACAACTCAGCACAGAAAATTAAGAGGAACAAAGAAACTGTCAACAACACACACACAAAAAGACATCAAAATCACAGCACTAAACTCATACCTATTAACAATTACCCTGAACGTAAGTGGACTAAATGCACCAATAAACAAAGAGTGGCAGAATGGATTAAAAAACACAATCCGTCTATATGCCACCTACAAGAGACAAACCTTAGACTTAGAAACACAAACAAACTAAAACTCAAAGGTTGGAAAAAAACATATCAAGCAAACACTCAAAAAAGAGCAGGAGTGGCAATATTAATCTCTGACAAAATAGACTTTAAAGTAAAATCCACCACAAAGGATAAGGAAGGACAATATATGATGATTAAAGGGTCAATACACCAGGAGGACATAACCATAATAAATATTTACACACCCAATGACAAGGCTCCAAAATATATAAAACAAACACTAACAGCACTAGAAAGAGAGACTGCTCCACAATAATAGTAGGAGACTTCAACACACTACTTTTGGTGAAGGACAGAACATCCAGAAAAAAGCTCAGTAAAGATACAGAAGATCTAAATGCCGCAGTCAACCAAACTGATCTCATAGACATATACCAAACACTTCACTCAACAGCGGCAAAGTATACTTTCTTTTCCAATGCACATGGAACATTCTCCAGAATAGACTACATATTAGGCCATAAATCAAGACTTAACAGAATACAAAGCATCGAAATATTACAAAGCATCTTTTCTGATCATAAAGCCATAGAAGTAGAAATCAATAACAGAAAAACAAGGAAAAAAAATCAAACACATGGAAACTGAACAATACCTTGTTCAAAAACTACTGGGTTATAGGAGAAATAAAGGATGGAATAAAGAAATTCATAGAATCAGATGAGAATGAAAACACATCCAACCAGAACATTTGGGACACAGCAAAAGCAGTGCTCAGAGGTCAATTTATAGCAATAAATCCACACATCCAAAAAGAAGAAAAGGCCAAAAGCAAAACATTAACCCTACAACTCGAACAAGTAGAAGGAGGGCAGCAAAAGAGACCCTTGGGCACCAGAAGAAAGGAAATAATAATTAGAACAAAATTAAATGAAATAGAGAATAGAAAAACAACGGAGATAACAAGACCAAAATCTGGTTCTTTGGAAAGATCAACAAAATTGATAAACTGTTGGCCAAACTAACAAAAGAAAAACAGGAGAGGAAGCACATAACCCAAATAATAAATGAGATGGGCTATATCACAACAGATCCAACTGAAATTAAAACAACCATAACAGAATACTAGGAAAAATTGTACTGTAACAAACTGGAAAACCCAGAGGAAATGGACAAATTTATAGAAACTGACTACCTACCTAAACTAACACAAACAGAAGTTGAACAACTAAATAACCCTATAACAAACGAAGAGGTTGAAAAAGGAATTAAAACACACCCAACCAAAAAAAAGCCCTGGGACATACAAAAATGGTGCTCTAGGCAGAAGCACCACGCCATCCCTCCACGGCAAAGATCCGAAAAACTAAGCTGAACAGAGAAAACAACAATCCTGAAACCCTAAAACATCAAATGAAGAGATAAAGAACTCAGCCAAGCACCAAATGGAGTGAGAAAACTGACAGAGAACGGAGATCGAGGAGAGGTTCATGCAGAGATCCCCTATCGGCTAATGCAGCGTGGATCCACCATCTTGGACTCCTATCGGAGACCAGCAAATGGGGTATGAGAAAGCAGCTTCACAGAGCTTCCAGGGGGAGACAGAACAACCGGTATTCTGCAATATATGCTTTCCCACCCCCCAACCTTCTTCACCCCCACTCAGCCTCCTCTGCTTCCCGTGGCCACAATCTCTTGTCCAGGAAGCACCAGCTGCTTGGATTCCACACACCGGAACAGGCCAGCTCTCTGAGTGCCATTTGTTGGCTGCTGGTGTTGCTTTTTTCCACTTCTTTTGATTTCTTCCTTACCTCTCACCACCTCCCCCTCCTTTTGCTCAAATACCTGGCTCCATGCGCCATCTTTGCTTCTTCCTGAGGGGCTGCAGAGCTCCGTTCAAGTGTGGAGCTGCTGCCCGGTCTGGGCTTTGCACTGGTGGGATCCCAAGGCTTTTGTTCATTTGTTTTGAATTGTTTGTTTGCTTTCTTTTCCTTTTCTTGAGTTGGGAGCCCATTCTGGCCAGGCAGTGCTGCATGGCTTGGAATCTACCCCCTCGGCTTACACAGACGTGCAGAGGTATCCCTGAGGGCATTTCTTTTTTCATTGGGTTTTTTTTTCTTCTGTTTTTTGGGGGGGTTTTCTTGTTCTTTTTTTTTTTTAATTTGTTTTGCTTTCTTTTCCCCTTTTTGTCTTTCTTCATTACTCAGTTTCTCGTCTCTCTATATCTTCATTCTCTTTCTGTTCCCTGAATACCTGGCGTTGTATACCTCTATGCCGTCTAGCCAGGCTATACTGCAACACCTGAGAACAACTTCCCCAGACCCCATAGCAGCACCGGTGGGATCCCTGGGAACTTCGCTGTTCTTTTCCCTTTCCAATTTTTATTTATTTGTTCTTTTCTTTTTTTTCTTCCTCTTCCCCTTTTTGTTTTTCTCCATTTCATAGTCTCTCATCTCTCCACTCCAATGGCTAGCTCTCCTAGCATTCTTTTTTGTTTGTTTGTATGTTTTTGGCTCCTGTTCCTCTCTCCTCTCTCCCATATCCATCTTAGCTCCACACATAACAATCTCTCCACTACATCCTGCCTACCTGCACCATGTGCTTAACATCACACCACCAAGCAGCACAGGCATGGCCTACCGGAACCTGCCCTGCACTGATTACTGACTGGCCCTGGTGGCTGTAGTAAGTGCCACAAACAACCCATCCCAGTAACTCCTCTTCAGCTAGACCTGCCCTGCTGTGCCATATCTGAGTGACTGACCCTGCCAATTGGAGAAGGAGGCGAAAAGTATTATGCCCACAGACGTGCAAACGACAAAGAACACACAGCCCACCTGCTCAGACATAGCCAAAATTTTTAAAAAAGGGATGAAACAAACAAATCTGCAATCAATAAATGAGAAAAGTAACTACTGAATGCCCCTAAGACAGCAGACAATATAAAAACATTTACAAAAACAGGACAGGATGGTCCCAGTAGGCGTCCAAAATAAAACACCAAATGACTTTCCAGTGGAAGAAAAGGCACTAGAACTACCTGATAGGGAATTCAAATCTCTAATACTCAGAATTCTCCAAGAGCTGAAGCAAAAAGCAGACAAAAATGAGGAAAAAATAGACAAATTCATGGAAAATACAGACAAAAAATTGGAAGAATCAGGAAAATAATGCAGGAACAAAATGCCAAAATAAATTCACGACTAGAAATTATACAAAGACAACAATTAGAAATCCAAAAGATAAACAACAAGGTTTCAGAAATGGACGGTGTCATAGAAGCGCTGAGAAGCAGATTTGAAACGGTGGAAGACAGGATCAGCGAAACTGAAGACAAACTCTTGGATACAACTGTGTTTCAGGAAAACTCAGAAAAAAGAACAAAGAAAAATGAAGAGACCCTGAGAGTTATGTGGCATACAATCAAAAGCAAAAATTTTCGAGTGATTGGAGTTCCAGAACAGGGGGAGAAAACAGAAAACACAGAAAGGATCATTGAAGAATTGCTGACAGAAAACTTCCCCAGTATCATGAAAGATAAAAGCTGGCCATCCAAGAAGCTCAACGAACCCCATATAGGATAGACCCCAAAAGAAAATCACCAAAGCATATCATAATCACACTCGCCAAAACCAAAGACAAACAAAGAATCCTGAGAGCAGCTCACAAAAAACAAGAAGTCACATACAGAAAAGAAACAATAAGACTAAGCTCAGATTATTTGGCAGAAACCATGCAGGCAAGAAGGCAATGGGATGACATATATAAAATCTTGAAAGAGAAAAATTGCCAGCCAAGAATAATATATCCTGCAAAACTCTCGTTCAGATATGATGGTGAAATTAGGTCATTTCCAGATAAACAGAAATTAAGGGAATATGTAAAAGCCAAATCAAACTTACAAGAATTATTAAAGAGAGTTCTTTGATCTGAGAACAAACAACTTCAGCTCACAGGCAGAATCTAGGACACAGGATCGTACCAGCCAGATACCAGTCTAGGAAATGAACTGTCAAGGACATCCAAAACCAAAAGAAATACAACAGGGAATCAGAGCATTTTTTAATTAGATAGAGAAACAAATCACCAACTTCATATGAAAAGGGAAGAGGCCCCGGATAAGCAAAGCATTACTGAAGAAGAAGAACAAAGTGGGAGGTCTCACACTACCTGATTTTAGAACCTATTATATCATCACAAAACAGGCTGGTACTGGTACAACAACAGACACATAGACCAATGAAACAGAATTGAGAATCCAGATGTAAATTCATCTGCCTATAAGCAGCTGATACTTGACAAAGGCCCAAAGTTCATTCATTGGGGAAAAGATAATCTCTTCAACAAACAATGCTGGCATAACTGGATATTCATCTACAAAAAATTGAAACAAGACCCATACCTCACACCATGCACAAAAACTAACTAAAAATGGATCAAAGATATAAATATAAAATCTAAAACAATAAAGATCATGGAAAAAAAATACAGACAATGCTAGGAGCCCTAACATATGGTATAAACAAAATACAAACCATAAGTAACAATGCACAAACACCAGAAGAGAAACTAGATAACTAGGAGCTCCTAAGAATCAAACTCTTATGCTCATCAAAAGACTTCATGAAAAGAGTAAAAAGACAACCTACAGTCTGGGGAAAAAAATTTGGCTAGGACAAATCCAATCCATGTCTAATCTCTAAAATCTACAAGATACTGCAAAACCTCAACAACAAAAAGACAAATAACCCAATTAAAAAATGGATAAATGATATGAACAGTCACTTCACCAAAGAAGACATTCAGGTAGCTAACAGACACATGAGGAAAAGCTCACGATCATTAGCCATTAGAGAAATGCAAATCAAAACTACAATGAGATACTATCTCACCCCAACAAGGCTAGTATTAATCCAAAAAACAGAAAATAATAAATGTTGGAGAGACTGTGGAGAGACTGAAACACTTATACACTGTTGGTGGGAATGTAAAATGATGCAATCACTTTGGAAATCTATTTGGCACTTCCTTAAAAAGCTAGAAATAGAAGTACCATAAGATCCAGCAATCCCACTCCTTGGAATATATCCTAGAGAAATAAGAGCTGTCACATGAATAGATATATGCACACCCATGTTCACTGTAGCACTGTCCACGATAGCAAAAAGATGGAAACAACCTAGATGCACATAACGAATGAATGGATAAATAAACTATGGTATATTCACACAGTGAAATACTATGCAACAATAAAGAACAACGATGAATCTGTGAAACATAACATGGAGGAATGTGGTAGGCATTATGCTGAGTGAATTTAGTCAGTTGCAAAAGGACAAATACTGTATAAGACCACTATTATAAGAACTCACTAAAAGTTTTAAACACAGAAGAAAATACTCTTTGATGGCTACTAGGGTTGGGAGGGAGGGAGAGGGGTATTCACTAACTAGATAGTAGACAAGAATTATCTTAGGTGAAGGGAAGGACAATACACACTACAGGGGAAATCAGCACAACTGGACTACACCAAAACCTAAGATATTTCCTGAGAACAACCAAACACTTCAAGGGACATAATAGCAGGGTCAAGGGACTGGGGATCATGGTTTCAAGGGACATCTAGGTCAACTGCTTAACAAAGTTTATTAAGAAAATGTTCTGCAACCCACTTTGGTGAGTTGCAACTGGGGTCTTAAAAGCTAGCGAGTGGCCATCTAAGATGCATCAATTGGTTCCAACCCACCTGGATCAAAGGAGAATGAAGAACACCAAAGACACAAGGAAAATATTAGCCCAAGAGACAGAAAGGGGCACATAAACCAGAGACTCCATCAGTCTGAGACCAGAAGAACTAGATGACGCCCAGCTACAACCAATGACTGCCCTGACAAGGAACACAACAGACAGTCCCTGTTGGAGTAGGAGAAAAGTGGGGTGCAGAACTCAAATTCTATTAAAAAGACCAGACTTAAAAGTTTGATTGAGACTGGAGGGACCCCGGAAGACATGGCCCCCGGACTCTCTGTTAGCCCAAAACTAAAACCATTTCCAAGGCCAACCCTTCAGACAAAGATTAGACTGGACTATGGGACATAAAATAATACTTGTGAAAAGTGTGCTTCTTAGCTCAAGTAGACACATGAGACTAAATGGCAGCTCCTGTCTGGAGGTGAGATGAAAAGGCAGAGAGGGTCAGGAGCTGGTTGAATGGACACGGGAAATCCAAAGTAGAAAGGAGGAGTGTGCTGTCATAGTATAGGGAGAGGAAGTAGGGTCACACAACAATGTGTATATAAATTTTTGTATGAGAAACTAACTCGAATTGTAAACTTTCATTTAAAGCACAATAAAAATTAAAAAAAAGACTCCACAAGAAAACTACTGGAACTGATAGAGGTTCAGCAGAGTAGCGGGATCGAAGATAAACATACAAAAATCAGTAGGATTCCTATACACCAATAAAGAGAACTACAAAAAAGATATTAGGAAAGCAATACCCTTTATAATATTGTTGTTGTTGTTAGGTGCCATCAAGTCAATTCCAACTCATAGCGATCCTTTATATACAACTGAACGAAACATTGCCCAGTCCTGTGGCATCCTCACAATCCTTATGCTTGAGCCCATTGTTGCAGCCACTGTGTCAATCCATCTCATTGAGCATCTTCCACTTTTTCACTGACCCTCTATTTTACCAAGCATGATGTCCTTCTCCAGGGACTGGTCCCTCCTAATAACATGTTCGAAGTACACTAGAGGCCCTAATACACTGCATAAATAGAATATAAACCATAACTAACAATACACAAACACCAGAAGATAAGTTAGATAACTGGGATCTTCTAAAAAATTAAATAGTTTAGCTCATGAAAAGAATTCACCAAAAGAGTAAAAAGAGAACCTACAGATTGGAAAAACATTTTTAGCTATGACATATCTGACAAAGGTCTAATCTCTAAAATCTACAGGAAAATCCAATACAACAAAAAGACAAATAATCCAATTTAAAAAATGGGCAAAGGATATGAACAGACACTTCACCAAAGAAAACATTTAGGCAGCTAACAGACACATGAGGAAATGCTCTTGATCGCTAGTCATTAGAAAACTGCAAATCAAAACCACAGTGAGATACCATCTCACCCTGACATTACTGGCATGAATCAAAAAAACAGAAAGTAACAAGTGTTGGAGAGGCTGCAGGGAGATTGGAACTCTTATGCACTGCTGGAGGGAATGTAAAATGGTACAACCATTTTGGAAAATGATATGGTGCTTCCTTAAAAAGCTAGAAATAGAAATACCATATGAGCAAGCAATCCCACTCCTAGGAATATATCCTGGAGAAATAAGAGAGAGCTGTCTCATGAACAGACATATTCGCAACCATGTCCATTGCAACATTACTCGTAATAGCAAAAAGATGGAAACAACCTAAGTGCCTATCAACAGAAGAATGGATAAACAAACTATGGTACATACACACAATGGAATAGTGCACAACAATAAAGAATAATGATGAATCTGCAAAACATCTCACAACATGGATGAATATGAGGGGATTATGCTGAGTGAATTAAGTCAGTCACAGAAGGACAAATATTGTATGAGACTACTATTATAAAAACTCATGAAAAGATTTATACACAGAAAGAAACAATATTTGATGGTTATGAGGGAGGGAGGAGCCAAGAGGGAAAAACACTAAATAGACAACAGATAAGTGGTAACATTGTTGAGGGGCAAGATGGTATAAAATACTGGGGAAGTCAGCACCGCTTGAGCAAGGCAAAATCATAGAAACTTCATAGACACATTCAAACTCCCGGAAGGATAGAGTGACTGGGCTGAGGGCTGGGGACTATGGTCACAGGGGACATCTAGTTCAATTGGCATAACATAGTTTATAAGGAAAATGTTCTACTTCCTACTCTGGTGAGTAGTGTCTGGGGTCTTAAAAGTTGTGAGCAACCATCTAAGATACGTCTACTGGTCTCACCCTGTCTGAAGCAAGGGAGAATGAAGAAAATCAAAGATATAAGGGAAAGATTAGTCCAAAGGACTAATGAAACACAACTACCACAGCCTCCACCAGACTGAATGCAGCATAACTAGATGGTCCCCAGCTACCACTACTGACTGCTCTGACAGGGATCACAATAGAGGGTCCAGGACAAAGTTGGAGAAAAATGTAAACAAAATTCTAACCCACAAAAAAAGACCAGACTTACTGGCATGACAGAGACTGGAGAAACCCCAAGAGTATGGCCCTCGGACACCCTTTTAGCTCAGTAATAAAGTCACTCCTGAGGGTCACCCTTCAGCCAAATATTAGACAGACCCATAAAACAAAACGAGACTAGAGGGGCACATCACCAAGGGACAAGGACTAGAAGGCAGGAGGGAACAGGAAAGCTGGTAATAGAGAACCCAAGGTTGAGAGGGTCAGCTGGGAGAGCCGAGAGTAACAACATCCAGTAGCAAAAAAGCACATCTAGCACCAGATATTGACCTCTAATACCATTCTCCAGGGCTTCTTGAAGAAATGGCTGGTTCTACTGACTGGAGAAGAAACACACAAGATGAGTTTACAGCATCTTGTAGTTCCAGAAAGTAAGAATGTGCTAAAAATAGGGAGGTGATAGACAAAAGGTATGGTATTTTTTTTTTTTTAATTGTGATTTTGTTGAAAGTTTACACAGCAAATCGGGGTCCCATTTAACAATTTCTATACATTTTGTTCCATGACATTGGTTACATTTTCCACATTGCATCAACATTCTCATTATTTCCATTCTGGTTGTTCTGTTTGTCATTAGTTTAGCCTACCCACCACCACTGACATTCTCATCTTTGCTTTAGAATAAATGTTGACCATTTGGTTTCATATAGATGATTTCTTTTTTTTTAAGGCACACAGTACTCACAGGTGATTTTTTTTTATTTCATAAACAAATCTGTTATTTAGCTGAAAGGTGACCTCTGGGAGTAGTTTCAGTTCAAAATTTAGTCTTGGGGGTTGCTCTCGTTTCAACTGGTCCACCAAGTCTGACTTTTTTTTTTTTTTTTAAGAATTTGAGTTTTGTTCTACAATTTTCTCCCATTCTATCAGGGACCATCTATTGTGTCCCTGGTCAGAGTGGTAGATAGTGGTAGCCGGGCACCATCTAGTTCTGGTCTCAGGATAGATGAAGCCATGGTTTGTGTAGGCTAGCTAGTTCTAGTCCCACTAGTACTGTAGTCTAGTTTTTTCTTTGGTTCTTTGGTTTCCTTCTTCCTCTTTTGCTCCAGGTAAGACCAAAGGTTGTATCTTAGATGGCCACTGTCAAGCTTTTAAGACCCTAGATGCTACTTACTAAACTAAGATGTAGAACATAAACTTTATGAACTATGTTGTGCCAGTTGAGCAAGTTATTCCATGAGACTATCGTCCTAAGCCTTCAAATTCAGTAAACCAATCCTGCAATGTGTTTATGTCTAGGAAGTTATCTGTGACTGTGCCACCCTATGTGCTTTATTATATATGAATATATATGCAGCACATACAAACATGTATATACGTCTACAGATACACCTATACATGCACACATATATAGACACATATACCTTCCTATACACATTATGCATACATGTCTACTTATGTAACCACTCACATATTTTTTGGTTGTTACTGCCGTTGTTATAAAATTGTATATGTTATAGCATTTACCAATAACGTCCCTTATTCTCATGTACTTCTTAGTGTCATCATTTACCTTGGTCAAGTTGTACACATTTCACCCACATTGGGTATTGAAATTTATCTTAGTTGCTATTATACATCATGTCAGGTTTTCAACCAAAAATGGAAGAGAATATTCAAGAATTGTGGGACTGTTAGAAAAAGTGTAACATGCATAATTAAAATACCAGAAAGAGAAGAAAGAAAAAAATAGAGCAGAAGAAATATTAGAAGTGATCAGAACCACAATAGATGGACTCTGATAGAATGGGAGAAAAATGTGGAACAGAACCCAAAATTCCTAAAAAAAAATTACTGGACCAGTTGAGACTAAAGTATTCCCTGATATTATGGGCCTGAAATACTCTTTAAACATTGAACTGAAATTAGCCGGAGGTCATCTTTTTAGCTAAACAACAGATTGATTCACAAAATAAAGAATATCACTCATGAGTATATGAGTGCCTAATTTTTTTTTTTTTTTTGCCTGTTTTTGTTTTTACTGGAGGCTCAGGTACTCCTTTAAAAAATCACGTATATGAGATCAAATGGTCAACAATTACTTTAAAACAAAGATGAGAAGGTAAGGGGTCAGGGAAACTAGCTTAATGGAAACAGAACAAACTGAATAGAAATAATGAGAAAGTTCATGCATTGTGAAGAATATAACCAATGTCACTGAACAATATATTTAGAAATTGTTGAATGGGAACCTAAATTGCTATGTAAACCTTCACTGAAAACACAATAAAATATTATTTTTCTTAAAAAAGAAGAAATATTATAAGTAATAATGGCCGAGAATTTTCCAAAATTATTGACAGACACCAATCCACAGATCTAAGAAGCTCTAAGAACATCAAGCAGGATAAATACATATTCAATCTGCAGAAAACCAAAGACAAAGAGAAAATCTTGAAAGAAGCCAGAGGAAAAAATAAAAATTACCTTACCTATAGAGGAGCAAGAATAAGAATCACTTCTTTTCAGAAGCTATGCAGCAAGAGAGTGAAATATTAAGTGATGCAAGAAAAAAAACCCACTTAGAATTCTGTATCGTGAATTTTTTTTCAAAAGTGAAGGAGAAATAAAGACTTCCTCAGACAAGATTGAGGGACTGCCTTACAAGAAATGTTAAAATAAGTTTTTCAGAGAAAAAAAAATGATACAGGTTAGACTCAGATCTACACAAAGAAAGAGCATCAGAGAAGGAATAAATGAAGGTCAAATTATTTTTTCTTATTCTTAATTGATCTAATAGACAACTGTTTGTAACACCTACACACACAACAGTCATGCCATGAAAAAATATCTCCAGACATTGCCGAATGTCCCATGAGGGTTAAATCACTCCTGGTTGAGAACCACCAGAGTAATGGCTAGTATAAAACTATCCTAACAAAGACTAAAACCAAGCCTAAAGGTTTTAGGATAAACCTCATTACTAGTAAATTAACCTCTTATAGAATGAAATTCTTTAAAGGAAGAAAAAAACCTCAACAGTTAAATGAAACGTCATTTCCAGTAATGGAAGCACGAAGAGATTGATAATTCCCCTATTTCAAAAAAAAAAAGGCATAAAACTGGACAAAATTGTCAAAACTTTCTATTTTAAGGTACTGGAAATCAACCAAAGGCAAATATCAGATTGAGAAGAATTTATTCTTGAAAATTTGCTCGAGCTTTGGGTAAAAAAAACTTCCTGGGTGACAAAACTTCTGCAGGATACTTGAGTCTAACATGTACTTGTCAAAAACTAATTTAACTGTACTTAAGATCTGTGCATTTGACTATAAGTAAATTATATCAATAAAATAAATACTTCACTTTAAAAAATCAAGCCACTGCAAATGACTGAGCAAAATCTGGCACTGAACTTCTGGCCAGTCTAGGTAAAGATGGAAAACATCTAGTTTACATAACCCTTCAATCAGAAAAGCAATTATACCAGTTACAAAAAGCTTATAAAGTCTTGTTCATACACCAAACTCAGACACTTCTTATGCTAGTTATTGAGAAATCTAATAGCAACATCATTAGCAAGTTTCATATGAAAAGAATAAATCCATTTCCACTGATTTTTTCTTAATAAAGCAAAGTTAAAAGTATACAATTATAATCTGACAAACAGGACTAAGGCATTTGGGCTAATATGAGATTACTTAGAATAACTTCAGAAATCGTGACTAGCAATTTGTTTCTGATTTTTAACCATTTTCTCCCCAAACCGCTTTAGTTTTCCACATATTTTTAGTTTGTCTGGTAACATTAAGAGGAAAGTCTGAGTTATTCTCTAATGATCTTTCACAGAATCTCCTTTTAACAAGAAAGATGGTTTCTGAGCAGGAGCAATTAGTGTGAGACCAGCGATAAAGCTTCAGCAGCTACAGGAAAGAAGAAACCGTGAATTTTCATAAACCAGATTGTCAGTTCATGAATTAGGAGTGTTTCCTACATATTAAAAGATTTCTCAGTCTGATGGTTTACCCTCTATGCTACTTTTCTATATAAATACTAAAAATGGCCAGTCTGTCTCCTATTTTAAAGCTGTATTTTATCTCTGTATACCTCTATATATAGTACTAAGCATATTGTAAGCACTCAATAAATGTGTTTTCAAGAGTGGCACAAAATTTTTATATTCTCTTAAAATTTCCAAGAGGAAAGTTTCCATTAACTCACAATGTATTTTTATAAAGTTCAACATGGCCTATCACATCAACAAATATACTGTGACATTTCCTTATATACATGCATACACACATTGGCAAGCCAAACACTGAGGTAAAGTAACTTTTATTTGTACTTGAATACTATTTCCTTGTCAATCTGATAACATACCGTTACAAGTTTTTGTATGTCAGTGCTTGAAAATGTGGGTCATGGGGGTAGTGTTCCATTTCTTTACTCTTACATCTCTAGGTAAGCACGATCTATCTTTAGAACGCTCAATATTATCTTCCTTTTTCTTATTTGCTTCCAATAGATATTAGAATTTGGGAGGCAGAAAGTGGAGTTGAAGTCTTTGAGAGGTGGTTTAAAAAAATAATAAAAAGATGAACAAAATAACTCCATGTACCCCTGCCTCCCTATAAGCTTTAAGCAATACTCAAATACTTGGCTCAGGTATTAAAGCCGAGCTCAGATAATTCCCGGCACAGGCATATTTAGGGCTTAAAATGCCCTAAACCACCAATGCAAATAATCTTTTTTCTTTGTTTTAGAATTCTGAAATTTAGTAAAAAATTAAATTGTTTAAATCAAAATCCACTGTAAAGATAATTTAAAGGTAAAGATGAAAAAAATTAATAGACATTGATTAATGGATTTATAATTATTAGAAAATATTTTAAGAATTTGTATTCAAATTTACTAATATAAAATAGTTCACATTATTTTGAGAAAACTGTCTAAGAGTAACTGTTAAAATATTAAAAACAAAAGATTTTAAGATATTGATATAATCTCAAAACAACTGCATGCAGATTAAATACATGTCTACAGTTTAGGTAAATTAAAAGATTGAAAGATACTACAGAAATCAAAGTGTCCAGCTAAATGTTAAGGTTTTCCCTCAAAAAAAAAAAAAAAACTCAAAAACTTTACTTGTAATGTAGCAGTAATACCTTTGATCTATATGGAGAACTAACAATGTTACTAATCCATAAAGAAAATTTTAAGCTGAAATTTATTTTTGTAATCAGAAAACTCTACATTATACAATATAATCAAACAGTGAAATACATGAAAAAAATCATGCTAATATTACATTTTCCCCTAAGGAACTAATTATTAACAAGAAATTTGGTCACAATGTAAAGAGAAATAATCCTCCATTTTTATGGCAAGGGGGAAGAAAGAAGCAAAACATTGGGAAAAAATTTCTAACACCTCATTCCTCCTAAGCCCCTCTCCCTCCACGAGGTGTAGACTCACCTTGCAAAAAGCAATTTGGCCCTTGTTCTCAGTTCTTTCTAGCCAGACTATATCTGAGACTAATGAGTGGGAACTGACCAGACCAAAAGGTACCGCCTGAAATCCTGATGCTAAACCTGGGGAGGTATGATGTAATCTATCATGGCCACATAGGGAGGCTGATAAAGAGCCCTGAACCGAGGTTCAGAGGAGCTTCATAGTTGGTGACCATGCACAGGAAACGGTGACACATCCCTCTTTGGGACAGGGAAGCTCCAGTGTGACCCCTCTCAGACACCACCTGTGTCTCATTTGTTTTTGGTTGTAAGAAAGTTGTAGCCGTTAGTATGCTTTGTGAATTCTGAGTCATCCCAGCTGATTAACAAACCCATTGGGCAGTGAGAACTAGCAAGAGCTGGCATCTATTTGGCAGTCTGAAAGAAGGTGTCCTCCTAACATGGGAGCACCAAGCTGAGTGGCTGGGTCCATAAAATGCTGCATGGGCCACTGGCCTGAAAGATGATGTCCATCTAACTCATGAGCTCTGATCCAGCTTTGGGTGGCTAGGATTGGAGAGTGCACCATGTGAGCAGCTGGTGATGAGGACAGAAAAGTGAGGACTGAATCCATTTCTGCACTTTGGGCATTGGCTTCATGCTGACCCTTATCACACAGTTAGCTATGAAGGTGGGATTTTCCCACTATATCCCTGTTAGGGCACTCCCCCAAAAATGTTGCTGCAAAAGAATTTTCAACGATATATGGCAAAAAATTAGGAAGTGATCTAAGGGAGACTCATCTTTTTTTTTTCTACTTATATTGTGCTTACCAGTGATGGGCAGAATACTATTTTAAAAGACTTTTTCTATTGCTCAATATGCTTTAAAATTAGCTTCTATACCTACTTGATTCCTAGGCTTTGGACTCACTTGTTTAGTGGATTAATTTTATAATGTGTTATTGCTCAGTTACAAGACTTGCTTCCTAAGTATCATCCTGTTTTGTCATTGTAAAACCACATTACACTAATTTGTTCATTTGCATCAACAATGTTATGAAATGTACAGAAATATGTACCTTGCTATCCAAAACCAGTGAAAAGAACATTATAATTAAGTTTGATGAAGTGAAATATGTTTCTGTACAGGTAATATGCTTAAAGTTCTATGTAAGAGTGTATCTTTATAGTTTCAAATATTCTACACCAATTATTTTTTTTAAAGTGGGTAGGAAAGAAAAGCTGTGCCTTTTTGTTTCATATTTTATAGTATTCTATTTTTACACTATGGGTTATGTTGGTCTTTTTATATGAATAGCTCACTACAAAATGCATAATCTTGGGGGGCTTCTCCCCTGAGATGTTACTATCCATGGTCCTGAGAGTTTATCTTTGTTCTTCCTCTCCCATCTACCCTCCTCCACCCTTTCTTTTTCATCTCTTCCCCCTTTCCTCCTCTCCTCTCCAGTGTTCCCCCTACACACACACACACACACACACACGCACACTCTCTCTATATATATATTTATATACTGTATTTAACATTAAATATAGCTCTAAAAAGAGGGTAGGCCTAAGGATTATTCACCATGAAACAACTTCTTCAGGTCACTGTAATTACATTTATCCACACAAAAGAAATAAAAATTAAACTGTTTGGCCTACATTTATTTATTTATTTTTAACTATTAAAATGGTGTGGGGAGCAAGCACAGAAAGAAATGGCAAAAGGTACCATCCCTAGCACTAAAGTTGTGCAGAAACATGATGGAAAAAAAAAGTTTATACATAATAGTTTAAATAGATGTGATTCCAATGTACCATTTCCCTATTATTGTACCAGTTCCCTATTATTGGATTATTTAATGATTAATGATTTAAAAGTAATATTCAGAAAAGATTTTTCTAAATAAATGGGCATACGAATCAGATCTCTTCTGAAAGAAAACTAATATTTGATTTCCCTGTGGGAACAGTGATTTTGGTATTCTTTGCATGTTATCACTAAAGGATCATAAACACGAGCATCACTACAGGCCATGGCTTGGGTCAGGAGCACCTTAGTCATCAAAGTCACATCTTTGCTTTTTAACACTTTAAAGCGGTCTTTTGCAGATTTGCCCAATGCAATATTGTCGTTGTAATATTTATGGAAAAATCAGAAGACACATATAAGAGGTTGAAAATGTTTATCTGATACAAGTAATCACTAAACTGAATTTTTTATTTTAAAAACATCACAAGTGATTACAAATACAAATGTTCCAACTGTACAAACTGTTATATATACATATACACGTGTTTAAGCTTTGCTTAAACTTTCATCTTTTTATCTGAGTAAAAAGAAGAACACTTTCCTCATTCAGGAGATTTTTGATGTTGTAATAATTACCTAGAAGAAGAGGGATAGAAAATTAAGTTATTTCCATAGGAATCATCATTGCCTTTAGATTAAGCATTTGGCCATCACATGGCAGTTACACTATGTAACACAAAATAAAAACAATTTACCCAACTCAAAATAACCCTTATTTAATTCCATAAACTGAAGGATCCAAGAGTTAACCACCACCTATGATCAAGATCAGGCATGAAAAAATGTAAGCTTCTCATTATTCTGATAATGAGTGCAGAAATGAGTTCAACAAGGATGCAGGAAAAAAATATGTATCTTTCTGAACCCAATCTTTATTAAGTTTTTGGAACTCCTACAGATTCCTCCAAACCAAACACCTTCATATATGTTGTTGTTCTGAGTTGCCATCAAGTCAACTCTGACTCATGGTGATCCCATATGTGCAAAGCAGAACTGTTCCATAGGGTTTCCAAGGCTATGACCTTTCAGAAGCAGATTGCAAGGCCATCTTCTGTAGTGCCTCTGAGTGGGTTCAAACTGTCAATCTTTCAGCTAATAGTAGATCACTTAACTGTTTGCACCACCCAGGGACTCCACTTTCATATACAGGTAGGTATAAATGGTAAAATGTTAAAGAAAATCTCGAAGTTAAAAAAAGGCAACTGCTAACTCTTAAATAAATTTAGGTAATAAATAACAACAAAAATGGCATCACATAAGGCAGGTTTTATTAGCATTGAGTACTGTAGTGCAACTTTCTTTATATTAGAAATTGATACATACTGTTAATAAACCTTGTTGTTGTCAGGTGCCCTCAAGTCGGTTCTGACTCATAGCAACCCTATGCACAACAGAACGAAACACTGCCTAGCCCTGCACCATCCTCAAAATCACTGCTATGTTTGAGCCCACTGTTGCAGCCACTGTGTTAATCCATCTCGCTGAGGGTCTTCCTCTTTTTTGCTGACCCTCTACTTTACCAAGCATGATGTCCTTCTTCAGGGACTGGTCCCTGTACGTGACACAAAGTCTTGCCATCCTTGCTTCTAAGAAGCATTCTGGCTGCTCTTCTCCCAAGATAGATTTGTTCATACTTTTCATAGTCCATGGTATATTCAATATTTTTCAACACCACCACAATTCAAAGGCATCAATTCTTCTTCAGTCTTCTGTATTCATTGTCCAGCTTTTGCATGCATATGTGGCAACAGAAAATAACCACAGCTTGAGTATCAGACAATGTTCTGCTGCTATTCATAAGGTTTTCATTGGCCAACTATTTCAGAAGTATATTGCCAGGTCCTTCTTCCTAGTCTGTCTTAGTCTGGAAGCTCTGCTGAAACTTGTCCACCATGGATGACCCCGCTGGTATTTGAAACTCCAGTGGCATAGCTTCCAGCATTACAGCAACAGGCAAGCCATCTCAGTATGAAAAACTGACAGATGAGTGGTAGTAACAAACCTAAAGCATTCAAAACAGTGCTGCGGACTATATATATGTATGTGTGTGTGTGTGTGTGTGTGTGTGTGTGTGTGTGTGTGTGTGTGTGTGTGTGTGTGTATAAAAGCATATGTGTGTGTGTGTGTGTGTGTGTGTGTGTATAAAAGCATAGCTATATTGTTGTCTTCTTCGGTAGAATGAAAGCTACACGAGAGCAGAAATTTGTATCTGTTTTGTTCACTTATATATCCCAAACTCTTACAGCAATGCCTGGCTATAGCAGATACTCAGGGGTATTGGCTGAATTGAATAAATGGACAAATAAACCAAAATTCCTATTTCCAAAAACTTGTGCTTCCAATAGTCAATGAAGCACACTGTTCTGTATGTTTAAAATAATCCACTAAAAACTGTTAGACTACATAATGTCTTAGAGATAACATGGGGAAACAATTTTCCTTCTACTCTGGGATAAGATATATCTTCTAACTACTTTCATAAACAGCAATAAACATCTTATTCAATTTTCATGTATCAAAACACTAATATACTTACCTAATGATAAAAATGAGAAGAAAATATCAAATTGCTTTGGCACCAATCATATCACTTCATTTTGACCACTGTGGCTTTGTTTTCATGGCGCCCATATGCAACTATATAAATATAACTATGTGAAATAAAATACCTTTAATTATTCTTACCTGAAGGAACATAGAATGAATCCCCGGTAGTGATTAGATAAGGTGTTTCATGTAACGTACATAAAAGGTCACCAAAATCAACATAGAAAACCTGAAAAAATTCAAAACAAAAGTCTTATTTCAGATCAAACCACCACATCAACTACATTCCAAGGAACCTTAAAGGAAGCACAGTAGGCAGAAAATGACCCCCCAAAGATGACCAGAACTCCAATCCTCAGAACCGATAAATATGTTACATTGTGTGGCAAAAAGGAACCCTGAAATGGTGAGATTATCCTGGATTACCCAGGGGGGCCAAACCTAATCATGAGTCCTTAAAAGTAGACAACTTTTTCCCGCTGCAAGTAGAGAGGCAATGAGGCAGAGGGAGAAGTCAGAGAAACCTGAAGCATGAGAAGCACTCATGTGTTGCTGGCATTGAAGATGGACTAAAATGGGTCACGAGCCAGGCAATGTAGGCTATTTCTAGAAGCTGAGAAAAAAAACCCTGGCCAACAGCCAGCAAGGAAACAAGGACTTCAGTCCTACAACCACATGAAACTGAATTCTGCCAACAACCTGAATGAGCTTAGAAGTGGATTCATCCCCCAGAGCGTTCAGAAAGGAATGCAGCCCAGCTGACACCTTAATTTGGGCCTTGTGAGATTCTAGGCAGACTTCTAACCTAGAGAACCATGAGACAATAAACGGGTGCTGTTTTAAGCCACTACGTTTATGGTAATTTGTTAGGGCAGCAATAGAAAATTAATGTGGTAAGAAATTTCTTTTGTTCTTCATTATTTATTGGCTTATGAAAATTCATATGCATGTAAGAATTTTCCATGTTGCACATTTTGCCTAAATGTTTATCCTAAATGTTTTTTTATATGGCTACTCTTCAAAATAATGTACTTAAATTAATACAAAACATGCTTAGTACAGTGCATGGAACATGTAAGGCTACATAATTGCTTATTATCAGTGTGGTTTATCCTATCACTAGTCAAAACATAAACATAACCATTTTCTTCCAGCAGCACATTTCACTGGTTTCTAATTTTTACAATTACAGTCAATGCTACAATAACCTCATATGTTTAGTTTCCCCCCTAACTTTTAAGTTATTTCCCTAGGGCAAATTTCTAGAAATGAGATTCACAGGTCAAAGGGATAAATATTTTTTTAATAATTTCTACTAACTCAATAAGTATAAAGTACAGTTTGTCTTTAATGCGGATTCCTTTGAACATTAGTCGGGTTAAACACTTTCAAACATTTACTACTGAAATTTCCTTTTGGAAACTAAAGGCATTACAGTTTAATGTGATGACACTTCTAGAAGGCTTATCTTTACTTTTAATTGTACTTTTGTTATTATACGAAGACTATCTAACTCTTTAGATACTTAAATGTGTTGTTTTTAATCTTTTAAAGATACTTGGTGATGTACAGTGTTTTAAGACTAATGAAAATTTCAAAACAGAATTCTAGTTATACTAATGTAGAAATTAACAAATTAATCTCTGACTCTTACATATACCTTTTTCTTTTCTTGCCTCACTTATTTTTCCCTCTTAATATAAACTCGAGTCTTATTGTTTTTTTCTCTTTTTTGAGTTTACTTTAATATGTCAGCAAAAAGAATTGTTTTGAACATGATACTCCAGTAACTCATGATTTCACAGTTTCCTGAAATGTCAAATACTGAGAAATTCTATTTATTAAATGTTGGTATAACATTAAGTATTCTTAAAATTTGATGCTTTCCAAATTTTCAAATTCAGGACACAGAAATGTAACATTATATATTACATTTACAGACTATTATTGCAGAGATGTGTCTCTAATGGTATTCTTTTTTCCTAGACACATACCATGAAATACTGCCTACTCTATAACACACTGAGAGGTAAGAAAATGGCGAGTAATTTGAGCTGGTTTTTCTGAACTGTTGGATAATTCATGTAATTTGAAATGGAGGACAGATAGCCTAAAGGTAGCAGAGATTTAAAGGCATTTGTAAAAACTGACCACTTATATATTCAATTCTTAACAACTTGTTTTATATAAATAAACCAACACTGCCATAGACACTCTCCCCTTCCCCTTGACAACCTGCTTGTTCCTTTGTACTCCCGTAACAGTTTACAAATAGCATTATTATATCATTTTTCATAGTGTGTTAAAGTTAGTTCTTTATGTAGCATCACCATCCTACTCCTAGACAGAACTCCTTAACAGTCATCCTAGTAGTATGTCATCAATAAATGTTTTCTGAACTAAATTCAAGATAAAAGTTTATAAATAGTAATTGATAATGCTTGAGTTTTTAAATATTTAAGGTATACACCACTTACATCCATACTCCTCTCCTTTGCTAGTGACCTGAGATATCCTAAAATTTAGTAGCATATTAAATGTACCACAAAACTAAAATTATTCTGATCAGGCCTTCCATATCGTCTGTAATACAGCTTTACTCTATGTATAAGAAACAGTATTGCTAAGAAGAGTACAGTCCCAATTTGCACAGGAAAATCTCAATTTAAACCTGATATCCAACATAATAAGGAGTCCTGGTGGTGCAGTGGTTGAGTGCTCTGCTGCTAATTGAAAGGTTGGAGGTTTGAACCCACGAGCAGCTTTGCAGGAGAAAAGACCTGGCAATCTGCTTCTGTAAAGATTACAACCTAGGATATCCTATGGGGCTGTTCTACTTTGTCACATAGGATCATTATGTATGAGTAAGAATCTACTTAAGGGCATAAAACAACAACATCCAACATAATAATAATATTGCCCTCCCCTTTACCCTCAAAAGTACTCTGGTTTAGACAATAAAGTTGCTGATATTCAACAATTTTTTACCTACAAAAATCGCAATTTCATATAGTTCAGCTAAATTATTACTATGTTTATTTCTTTACTACACCACCACTACCACTAACATCCAGTCCTGGGAAACTACTTAATTCAAGATTGATTTTCCCAAAGGAATAACAAAGGAAGAAAAGTCACTATGTTAAAGTAACCAGTAGGTGGCAGTAGTATACAGGTAGTTTATAATTCCCTCAGCCTTTGAAATTATGCAATTCCTGACAAATATTTTATATTTGGGGAATTTGCACTATTTGAAACGTTTGTTTTCTAAGTTAGACTTTAAAAACACCTGAATAATTTCAAACCTGTGTAATACAAAAAGGCAAAAGAATGTGACACACTGTCCTCACCTATATAAAGTGTCTGTTGTTGCCAGAACATTGTCTTTATTGTTCCTACAGGTTTAAGTGTTACTTTCATACTTTTATTTATACTGTTTTTAACCTCCACAACCCTTTCTGAAATGACTCTCTTCTTTCCTAAACCCACTGCCATCAAGTCAATTCCGACTCATAGCGACCCTACAGGACAGAGTAGAACTGCCCCAACAGGTTTCAAAGCGTGTGATTTTTACAGAAGACTGTCAACATCTTTCTCCCATGGAGTGGCTGGTGGGTTCGAACCGCCCACAGCTAATTGCTACTAACATTTTTTTTTTTTTTTTAATTGTACTTCAGGTGAAGGCTTACAGAACAAATAGTTTCTCATGAAACAGAAGTACACGTGTTGTTTTATAATATTGGTTAACAACCCCACAATGTATCAACCCTCTAACTTCTCAACCTTTTTTTTTTTTTTTTTTTTTTTTTGGTGAAAATACACATAGCCAAAGATACACCATTTCAAAAATTTCTACATGCACAGTTCAGTGACATTGACTCCGCTCTTCCAATTGTGCTGTTATTCTCACTTAAGATGAAGGCTTACAGGACAAAATAGTTTCTCGTTTAACAGTTACTACAAATGTTGCCCTATGACAATGGTTAACAATCTCACAACAGATCAACAATATCCTTACTCAACCTTGGGTTCCCTATCACCAGCTTCCTTGTCCCCTTCTGCCTTCTGGCCCTTGTCACTGGGCTCCTGTACCTTGTTAGTCTCATTTGGTTTTATGGGGCTGTCCAGTCCCAGGCTGAACCATGAACCTCGGAGGTAACTTCACCACTGAGCTAAAAGGGTGTCTGGGGGCCATACTCTTGGGGTTTCTCCAGTCTCCTTTAGGCCAGTAAATCTGGTCTTTTTTTGTGAGTTAGAATTATGCTCTACATCCTTCTCCAGCTCTGTCTAGAACCCTCTGTTGTGATCCTGGTCAGAGCAGTCAGTGGTGGTAGCTGGGCACCATCGAGCTGTACTGGACTCAGTCCGGTGGAGGCCTTGGTAGCTGTGGACAATTAGTCCTTCAGACTAATCTTTTCCTTGTATCCTGTTCTCTTCATTCTCCCTTGTTCCCGAAGGGATGAGACCAGTGGAGTAGGCTACTAACATTTTTTTGGTACTGTTTATGATACAGTGGTAAACAGCATGAATTTGGAGCCTAACAAAGTGCCATTTACTAATTGGGTAACCCTGGGCAAGTCACTTAACATTTTCGAGTCAGTTTCCTCACCATAAATAATAGATACAACAGATATAAATGAGACACTATGTGTGAAGTGCTTAGCATGATACCTGACATTTAGAAAGTGCTTAAAGTAAGTGATACTTGAGAGAGAGAGAGCGTGTGTGTGTGTGTGTGTGTGTATGTGGGTGTTAGAGAGAGACTCACCTTGAATCTCACTGTAACTTCAGACAGTAATAGTGTTACACATAATAGTATATTGCTCAGGACTTGTTGAAGCAACTAGCTCCTAGTCCTGAGTCTGATGCGAACTAGTTGACTTCTGACACGTAGATTTTTCTTTTTGTAAATTTTTTTTTTAATTGTACTTTAGATGAAGGTTTACAGAACAAACTAGCTTCTCATTAAACAGTTAGTACCCACATTGTTTTATGACATTGGTTAACAACTCCACGACATGTCAACACTCTCCCTTCTCGACCTTGGAATCCCTGTCACCAGCTTTCCTGTCCCCTCCTGCCTTCTAGTCCTTGCCCCTGGGCTGGTGTGCCCTTTTAGTCTCATTTTGCTTTATGGACCAGTCTAATCTTTGGCTGAAGGGTGAACCTTAGGAGTGACTTCATTACTGAGCTAAAGGGGTATCCAGGGGCCATATTCTCAGGGTTTCTCTAGTCTCCTTTAGGCCAGTAAGTCTGGTCTTTTTTTGTGAGTTAGAATTTGTTCTACATTTTTCTTCAGCTCTGTCTGGGACCCTCTATTGTGATCCCTGTCAGAGTGGTCAGTGGTGGTAGCCAGGTGCCATCTAGTTGTACTGGACTCAGTCTGGTGAAGGCCGTGGTAGTTGTGGTCCATTAGTCCTTTGGACTAATCTGTCCCTTATATCTTTAGTTTTCTTCATTCTCCCTTGCTCCCAAAGGGGTTAGAACAATGGAGTATCTTAAATGGCCACTCACAGGCTTTTAAGACCCCAGATGCTAACCACCAATAACTAGCTGACTTTTGAAGAAGTCTTTTGAACTCTCTATTTCTCAATTATATGACCTGAGAAATGAGGAATCAGACTTAATCTCTATAGTCCCCTCCATTTCTAAAATTCTAATGATTTATCTGAAAACCTATATTCTAAGATTCTTTTAAGTAAAGACCATTCCTTAAACTTCTGACTCTCAAGGCTGTAATGCTAGGCATAGAACAGGTGGTTTTAAATAATTACTGGTTGGTTGACTAAACAGACTTGACATATTTTCAGTCCCCCATTAAGTTGAATAAATCAGCGCTATACCTACAGCAAAAAAATAAATATATGGAGACGCATAAATACTCACCAATGTATCTAGGCCAACATGCTGCTTTCCCTTTTCTTGACATGGCCCTAATATCAATTTTCCAGTAGAAAAAAAAGGTGTATCCAATGTTTTATATACTCTCAACTCCTCATGCTCAACAAAAAATTGGTATGTATCTCGTGGCCTTACAAGATCTATGGAAAAAAAATAGTAATATAAATATGAAGCAACAGTAATGATATTGCTTAATGATATAGTACTATATACACATGTACAATAAGAGTTATTTCTAGATATAAACTTGCCTTAGAAAGGCAGAAGTAATTAATGATTAAGATCATTGACTCTGGAGCTATAATGCTGGAGGGTTATATCCTGCCTGTCTTACCAGCTATATGACTTTAGGCAAGTTACTTAACCTCTCTCTCTCTCTCTCTCTGTTTCCATTTTCTTTTCTGTAAAATGGGATAATAATAGTTTATCTATGTTAAAGAGTTACTGTAAATATCAAATTAGTTAACGTGTAAAATGTTTAAAACAGTGTCTGGCACAAAGTAAGTACTATGTTAAGTCTTAGTTATTAATAATAATGGCAGTATTATTATTACTATTATAGCTCCAAAGAAAAAGAAAATTAGGGGAGAGATAAGAATTCCTATTTTTAAAAAGTTCAACATAGTCCACAATACAAACGTATCATCACTATGCCAATAGGTTCTTTTGAGCTAACCTGACTGAGAAAAAGATTTTTATTTGTCAGGTAAAAGCTACGAGAAATCAGAGTTCTAACTGTTGCTCACAAATTACAATCTCACTTTGGAATTTCCCTTTTACTTACAAATCTTTCCAGATCTATAATTTTATGTTCTTCTATCAGCAACAGCTTCTGACTCTGTTTCTCTGAACATACATAATTGCACAGACTATAGGATATAGGAAATGCACAGAAGACTCAAGAAATAGACAAAAAGTGATGAACTCCTGTCAATGCCCACAACTTATCTAACCTGGTACCATACAGCAATTTTCAATTATGACACCAAACAAAACTCTCTGTTAATTCTACCTCTGCTGCCAAATAAACAATCTAAATATGGAAATAACTTTGCTAATTAAGATCTCATAGCCCAGATTTTAAGTGAGAATTCTATTACTGCCTCTGTAGTTTGACCTATTTGTCTTCTGACTTAGGACAAATGTTACTTAGTACACAATGGTACAGTCATTAACAGTTGTTAAAATATCTAAATATTTTGTGTATGTAAATGTTACCTGATTGGTAAATAGCTGAATGTTTCCTATTAGCCCCCATTCTATCACAGATCCTCAGTCGGGACCTCCTGTGGCAGCCTCCGCCTTCCAGTGACTAAATGATTAATACCTGTCTAATATAGGAGGCTTCTAGGACCTTGCACCAGCCTTAAGGTTTCACATCCCAGGTACTATTATTGGCAGCCCAAAGCCTAGAAGGCTGTCTATGCCCTGCCCACAATCCCTGACTGACCCTAAGGGTGGTGAGAAAGTATCCTAGGGTTTGCCAACTAACTTGTTGCAATTCCCCATAAACAGTCCCTGTTCACATGTATTCTCTTGGTCAAAGAAGGACTGGACCATGTTGAGGGAGGCAATACTCTTGTAGGCAGTACTTGACCCCAGAGGGCAAATACAGGATGCCATGTGTCCTCTGGAAGTTGTCTGCCATCATTGCTTCCCCAGAATTGTCTCCATACAGACTGCTTGCTGGAATTAAGACCCTCTGCTGGACTTTAGCTCTGAAAGAGCTGATTAAAGAAAGAGAAAGTAGACAGGCTGGTTTTAAGGCCAGCAGTTTGTCCTTACTAAACAAAAACCAACCAAACCTGTTGCCACTGAGTCGATTCCAACTCATAGCAACCCTACAGGACAGAGCAGAACTGCCCCATAGGGTTTCCACGGAACAACTGGTGGATTTGAACGGCCGACGTTTTGGTTAGCAGTCAAGCTCTTAACCACTGCACCACCAGGGTTATTCTTACTAGTTATTAATAAATGAAGTATTTTCAATATCATCCCTTATCTTACCCATTAGAATGCTTTCTCTTGTTTCTGGGTCCTTTACCGTTGTTGGTTGAAAAGGATCTCCTAGAGGTATATTCAGATTTTCCACTAATTTATTCTCTGCAAAAGAAATACCATTGAAATACAAACTACTTACTTAAAATTCTGCTCAATTACCAAAAAAAAAAAAAAAGTCCAATGTAAAAGAAAATTGCCAGAGGCATAACAATCTCTTCCTGTTTATAAATGACCACTTGGATACACAAAAAATCTGATTTAAAAATCCACCATGGTTTAATATAAAAGCAAACACCTTAAACCTCTTAACCAGTATAAGCCAATTATGACAATTCTTAAACTCCTGCATCAAGAAGTTAAATGATATTTCGCATATTCTCTAAGAAAGCTGGAAGTATATAACATACTTTTAAGAGAATATATTAAAATGTCTATTTTAACCATAGCATGGACATGGTAAAGGTAAGCATCATTTGACTAAGCAAGTTACTCATAAGAAAATGTTTTATATTATGCTACTAATGATTCTTAAAATAAAATCAGTTTGCTTTCTAAATTTGGAAAAAAAATAGACATTAAAAAGCAAATTTTACCTATAGTATTATGTGTGAAGTTTTTAAAGGTAAATTTCAAAACACACAGAGAGCTTCTTCTCAAAGCACTATGTTATTAAAAGAAAATCTAAAAGTTACTTTCAGGAATAAGTTCATACTTCTTTCACTGCTATCATGACAGATCCTTTTCTTATTAGTTATTTTGTTGACTTTTCCTGTTTTTCTATTTGCCTTCTTTCCTCTAGGTGACACTGTGTCTGGGGACAGTATTCCACCAACCACAAATCCTCCTGAAATTAAACAACAACAATAACAAGTTAAAATAATGCATATGGTAAAGTGAAAAGCTTGAAACAAACCTCGTTAAATTAATACAGCACATTTCCTTTCACAGTACCAAAGAACACTATTACTACATTCTAATAATTCAAATAACACAGATACCAACCAATTTCATTTATGTCTCTCTTACTCTGAATCTAGAAGCACTGATAAAACATGTTGCTTGCTTGAAATCAAGTCATCAGGGGAGGTTAAAAAAAAAAAAAAAAAAAGGCAGGCCAGGGATGAACTATTTATAGTAATCTGTATGAGTCTCATCCTTTGATTTAGTACAGTCATTAAAGAAAGGAAATAGCTTTAAGACAACACTATACTCTCCTGCCCAATGTCCACCATTTCTTTTAGTGAAAATATGATGAGGAAGTTCGATAAAAATAATAATGGGGAATAACTTTAACTTTACCTGTTATAATTTTCTCATGTTCTGATCTAATGTTTCATTGTATGCAATCAGAAATCTTGTGAATAATACAGAAATAACAACACTCTATAAGGTCACACCACCGCCTCAAATAGCTATCAAAAGGGGAAAAATTAGCATCTCTATAGGAACCAGGCAATCTGGATTTGAATCCTATTCTGGTCACATTTTGGGAAGAGGGTGTGATTAAATCAGGTAATATATATAAATGTGTAAGGCAGTACCTGGCATATAATAAACATAAAAGAACTGCATCAATTCTTATTATTTCATTACTGAAAGACATTAAAGCACAAATTGGATTTGACCTGATTGACTTGCTTGATAATCTATTCGCTCCCCTCGCCAGTATTCCAAAGGTTTCAATCGTGTTCTCTTGGTCCTGCGAACATTTGGTGTATTGGAGGGCAATACTATAAAAAGATATCAGACAAAAATGTACACATCTAAATGTTTAGTTGAATGATACCCTGCAACTGATATTACCTTTTAGAACATGTATGCTTCCAGGCAAATGAATAGAAAAACAAAATTTTCAGATACATTTATGCTAATAATTAAAAAATGTCAATGAAAGTATAGGCTACCATATTACCAAACATTTAAAAACCTGGTAATAACCAGGGCTGGCAGTGTTAAAGGTACCTAGGAACTCTCATATATTGGTAGAAATTTACACTGACAAAGACAAATTACCAATACTCATTAATGATCATACCCTTTGACCCAGCAATTTCATTTCTAGGAACAGAGTTTGCAAAAATACTCACACAACTGGGTATAGCTATAGAGGTACAAGTACGTTCATGGTAGTACTGTTTATAATAGCAACAAACAACTAATTGGAAATCATCTAAATGTTCTGCATTAGGAAAATCAGTAAAGATAGAGGTATGTGTATGCATGTGTGTTCAATTTATTTGAACCATGCGAAGTTCTATATAGTAAATTGAGTTTGTTGGTTGTATTATCAAATTCGTATGTCCTTACCTACGTTTTGTCTGCTCCCATTCTAACTGTATTATTTAAATGAAAATCTCCTTGCTTACATTTTAGTTGCTAGGTTATCTGATGCAAAAAAGTTTATGAGTTTTCTCTTATTCATAAATTGTTCATTTTATCATTACGTGTTCTTCTTTATCCTGGTTCAGTACTTTTAACCTCAAATTTCACTCTGCCTAACATTAAAATTATAATACTACTTTGTTTTTGTTTACATTTGTTCATCTATTTTTTACTATTATGTTGAAAACTCACTTTAAAGGTGTTTCTTCTTCTCATTCCTGACACTGAAAAATCAAACTCATATTTCTTCACGAGTATATCAAAAACTATATCCCTTACCAAGATAAGAGTATCCTGTCCTTTCTCCCACTCAGAAGAAGAAAACTTTTAGGCCACTTTTACTATAACTCCTCTGCCCCTGATCTCTTCCCCACCACACTAAGTTGTAAGACAGTCTGGATTTCAATATTACTATAAAAATTCTTACTTAGCAGTTATAAATCCCCGACCACATCAGCATTAGTAGCAAATATACCCTAAGGTGATATGCACCCTTTAGTTCAGGTGAGATCCACGACTTTCTTCTAATCAACAGAATATAACAAAAAGATGATGGGATGTCCAATTATATTGTTAGGTGCCATTGAGCCGATTATGACTCATGACAACCCCATGTATGCAGAGCAGAACTGCTCCATGGGTTTTCAATGCTGTGACCTTACAGACACAGATCACCAGTCCTGTCTCCTGAAGCACCTCTGGGTAGGTTCGAACTGCTAGTAGTCAAGTGCTTCCGGCCAGCAGTCCAGTGCTTAACCGTTTGCGCCACCCAGGGACATTATGATAATATACATAATATACATATAAGACTCTGTCTAGCAAAAGCAGAGATTCTTCCTTGCAGATTTCATAGACACAAGGTGCCATATTATAAAAGGAAAGGGTCACGTGGCAAGAGTGGCCCACAGCCAAAAGTCAGCAAGAATACAGGAACCTCAGTCCTACAACTGCAAGGAATTGAATTCTGCCAACATCCATGCAAGCTTAAAAAAAGACCCCGAGCCCTAGGTAAGACCCTGGAGACCAAGCTAACATTTCTATTGCAGTCTGTGAAACCGTTAAAAGGACCCAGCTAAGCCATGCCTGGACTTCTGACCCATAGAATCCATGAGAAAATAAATGCGTGTTGTCTTCAGCCACTGAATTTATGGTAACCTTTACATAGCAATAGAAAATTAATGCAGGTGATTGTTTAACAATGTATAATTTCAAGAATTATTCCTTCACCACTGTTTCCTCTCTTTGGACTCAGTTCTGATTTATACGATACTTGGTTAGAAAACCTCACGTGAGCGTTTTAATTTAGCTCAGTCTTGCATTATTTGCAAATATAATTCATCTATCAGAAAGAAAGCTACCTTGGCTGCGTATAAGGTATTTGGATTGTAAAGCATTTCTAACAAGTGGCTATGGATATTATTTTATTGTCTTTCAGGTTACAGTGATGAGCAGTGCCAGTCATTTTTTCTCTTGTGCATACAATTTGTTCTTTCTGTCTAGAAGCTTCCCACTATTCTTGAAATTTAGGAACTTTATTCACTTTATGTCCAGAGGTATATATTTTTCAATAATCCTGACCGGCAGTTAGTAAACTCAAACTGCAGACTCAAGCCTATCTTTAACCCAGGGAAGTTTTCTTCTACTACTTTTTAAACTGTTTTTTTCTTCTCTATCTGTTTCTTTTTCTGGAAATCCAGAAATTAATTTGTATATTTTGTCCACTGTCTCCATGTTATTTGTATTAAGGTTCATATCTTCTTTCCTCACGGTTTTGATCTTTTTGCATTTTCGCTGTCTTGAGGAATTTCTTCCATGTGAACACCAGTTACTAACAGCTCTCAGCAATGACTATCCTTTCTTTCAGTTCATCTACTGACTTTTTAAACTGGAAAATTCATGATTTTTAGTACCAGAAAGTCTTTTATGTTGTAACTGAATCTCTGAAAGTGCTCGTATTTCTTTTATTGTTAAAATTGTTATCCAACTCCTACAAAAGTTCTAGTTCACCAGAAGTTGCCTACCGTTCCTGGGCATAATGCTTGATTTTCCTTTTTCTGGATGCTGGAGCCATTGTTCAGAGACATTCTTATTTCCCTTTGTCTACTGGCTCTATTCATCATTCTACTCCAAGACAGGCATTAAGCTTTGGGAGATATAGCAGCCTGTTCATACAAGCCAGGGAGATAGTAACCAGCAAGATGTTAGTTCTCATTTGAGACAATGAGAAGAAGCATCATTGCTACTCAGTAGGAAGTGTGTGGTCACTCGGAGCTACAAGTGTGGGGCGGAACATAGAGGGTAACTTCCAATACACCACACAAGTAGGAGTTCTCACAATCCTGACTGAGAAATATCTCTCTGGGAGCCATGGAGTTCTAATCCTTATATGAGTCTCTCCATTGGTTCCCTAGCTCCCAACTCTGCCTACTTGCCCTTCCTAGCTACTACTTAGTTTAGGAATAAAAATTAAGATAAAAGTTGGGAAGAGAAGCTGTTAGAAATACCATCTCCTTAGCAGTTAATTTTCTTTGACAAAATTCTCCACCCTAGCTACGAAGCCTAGGTGGGATCATGCTCCCTAATATGGGGCAACGTGTAGGATGGTTGCAGGATTTACAGATAGACAACAGAGTGAATCAATGGCTTGTGATGATTTCCTATGGAATTCAGAATACATAATTTGCATTCTGGAAACAGAATACATGATTTTAATTTATCTGCAAATTAATCCAAATAGTATTTCCCCCATTTTATAAACAAAGGCTTAATAATAGAATTTTCCTCAATAGAATATTTAAAAAGAGAAAAAAATAAAATAATTTTACCTAATTTGTGATGTATTTTGTTCTCTAGTATCACTTTAGATCTTTTCACTCTTGAGTCATCTGCAAAAAGATAGTACCATGGAGAAATGGCTACTAACTCGATATTGAGTTAAAGTGTGTTAATTGGTCAATTTCAATGTAAACATTTTAAATAAAATTTGACCTGACAAGATACTTTATTACCCTCTTTGCTTTTCAGTGCTAAGGAACGAAAACTAAGCAAAAACAGTGTAACATTTTCCCAGACTTTGCTCTACAATAAATATATCTAAAGAACATAACAGTTAAAAATAACTTTAAAAAATGTTTTAAAAACAAGTTTTCGACAATGAGACACCATCTCACCCCAACAACGCTAGTATTAATCCAAAAAACACAAAATAATAAATATTGGAGAGGTTGTGGAGAGACTGGAACACTTATACACTGCTGGTGGGAATGTAAAATGGTACAATCACTTTTGGAAATCGATTTGGCACTTCCTTAAAAAGCTAGAAATAGAAGTATCATACAATCCAGCAATCCTACTGTTTGGAATACATCCTAAAGAAATAAGAGTCATCACACGAATTGATATACGCACACCCATGTCCACTGCAGCACTGTTCACAATAGCAAAAAGATGAAAACAACCTAGGTGCCCATTAAAGGACAAATGGATAAACAAATTATGGTATATTCACACAATGGAGTACTACGCAAAGATAAAGAACAACGATGAATTCGCTAAACATCTCATAACATGGATGAATCTGGAAGGCATTACGCTGAGTGAAATTAGCTGCAAAAGGACAAATATTATATGAGACTGATATTATGAGAACTCAAGAAACACAGAAGAAAACATTCTTTGATGGTTACTAGGATGGGGAGGGAGGGAGAGGGATATTCACTAACTAGATAGTAGACAATTATCATCTTAGGTGAAGGGATGGACAATACACACTACAGGGGAAGTCAGCACAACTGGACTAAACCAAAAGCTAAGAAGTTTCCTGAATACAACCAAACACTTTGAGGGTCAGAGTAGCAGAGATGGGATTCTGGGGACCATGGTTTAAGGGGACATCTAGGTCGACTGGCATAACAAAGTTTATTAAGAAAAAGTTCTCCATCTCACTTTGGTGACTGGCATCTGGGGTCTTAAAAGCTAGCAGGCATCCAAGATGCATCAAGTGGTCCCAACCCACCTGGAGCAAAGGAGAATAAAGAACACCAAAGACACAAGGAAAATATTAGCTCAAGAGACAGAAAGCCACATAAACCAGAGAATTCATCAGCCTGAGACCAGAAGAACTAGAGGGTGCCCAGCTACCACCAATGACCACCCTGATAGGGAACACAACAGACAGTCCCTGATGGAGCAGGAGAAAAGTGAGGAGCAGAACTCAAATTCCAGTAAAAAGACCAGACTTAATGGTCTGACTGAGACACAGCCCCCGACTCTCTGCTAACCCAGAACTAAAATCATTCCCGAAGCCAACTCTTCAGACAAAGATTAGACTGGACTATAAGACATAAAGTGATACTCATGAAGAATGTGCTTCTTAGTTCAAGTAGATCCATGAGACTAAGTGGGCAGCTCCTGTCCGGAGGTGAGATGAGAGGGCAGAAAGGGACAGGAGTTGGTTGAATGGACACAGGAAATCCAGGTTGGAAAGGAGGAGTGTGCTGTCACATTATAGAGAGAGCAACTAGGGTCACAGAACAATGTGTGTATAAATTTTCGTATTAGAAACTAACTTGAGCTGTGAACTTTCACTTAAAGCACAATAAAAAAAAATAAATAAAAAGAAGGAAGAGTGTTGACATGTCGTGGGGTTGGTAACCAGTGTCACAAAACAGTATGTGTACTGTTTAATGAGAAGCTAGTTTGTTCTATAAACTTTCATCTAAAGTACAATAATAACATACACAAAAAAGACCAGATTTACTGGCCTAAAAGGGACTGGAGTAACCCTGAGAGTATGGCCCCCAGACACCCTTTTAGCTCCGTGGTGAAGTCACTTCCGAGGTTCACCGTTCAGCTGGGGATTGGACAGCCCCATAAAACAAAACGGGACTAATGAGGCACAGCAGTCCAGGGACAAGGACTAAAAGGCAGAAGGGAACAGGAAAGCTGGTGATAGGGAACCCAAGGTTGAGTAAGGACAATATTGACATGCAGTGGGATTGTTAACCATTGTCATAGAGCAACATGTGTAATAATTGTTTAATGAGAAACTATTTTGTTCTGTAAACCTTCATCTAAAGTGAGAACAGCAGCACAACTGGAAGAGCGTAGTCGATGTCACTGAACTGTGCATGTAGAAATTTTTGAAACGGTGTATCTTTGGCTATGTATATTTTCACAAAAAAATGGTCGTGAAGGGAGAGGGTTGACATGTCATGGGGTTGTTAACCAATGTCATAAAACAATATGTGTACTACTGTTTAATGAGAAACTATTTGTTCTGTAAGCCTTCACCTGAAGTACAATTTTAAAAAAAAAAAAGGTAATCTTTAAAAAAAAATAAAGTACAATAATAAAAAAAGAAAAAAAAAGTTTTCTATTACCCATGGACAGGTTAAACAAGTCACTGGGTGAATCAAAATTCAGGGTATGATAATAAATAGCTAATAATATAATCTATGTTCTACCTGCTACTTGCTCCTAAAAGTTCTAAAATAGTACAACTGTTCTGAATTTAGCAGTGTGCCAATTAGGTCAGGGGTTCTCAACCTTAGTAAACAGTCTCTAAAGACAGCTGCTATCAACTCTTTCCCGTTCAGTACACAAATGCTGTTGTTCATCAAGAGGCAAAATCTAACTTCCTTCTCACTGAATCTGGTCTTAGTAACTTGCTTTATCAATAGAATACAGCATAAATGACATTCTGGGACTTCAAAGGCTAAATGCTAAGATTTGCAGCTTACACCTTAGAATTTCATTCTCGGTTGAAGCCAGCCATCATGGAAGAATGGCCACCCCAAGACTGTCATATAGTGAGGAAGCCCAAGTTAACCACATGGAAAGGCTACATGGAAGAAAAGAGATGCCAGGCCAGACCCCAACTGTTCCAGTCACCCTAGCTGGATGCCAAACATATAAGTCAAGAAGTCACTTAAAATTGCTATTTTGGAAGAAATCTCAACAATCATAAAATCTAATTTCTCTGTCCAGAATAGGCAAATCTACAGAAACAGAAAGTAGATTAGTGGTCGTCTAGGGCTAGGGGTTTGAAGGGAAATAAGAGGCAACTGTTAAAGCGTACGGAGTTTCTTTTGGGGATGGTGAAAATGTTATAAAACTGACAGTAGTGATGGTCGCACAACTCTGTGAATATACTAAAAACCATGTATTGTATAAACATGTTACCCCCCAAAATAAATAAATAGTGTAATTTCTGATGCAATTGCTGTAAGAATAAGTAGAGGTCTAGTCTCTGGTGATCTGCTTCTGAAAAGTCGCAGCCTTGAAAATCCTATGGAGCAGTTCTACTCTACACCCATAGGGTTGACATGAGTCGGAATCAACTCGATGGCAACAACAGTCTCTGTTTGAAAATTTTCCCAAAGCAGTGAGGCTTGAAGGCAGCTGGTGGATTCAGAGAAGGAACTAAACAAATAAGTGAACAATCTGAGAATAATGGGAGCTAGGTTGGAGAAGGGGTTTATAAAAATGAAAAAGAGGAAGTCTAAAGTGTCAGAGTGGAATTGGAGGTATCCATGTGAACTTGTGGTTTCTTAATACCGATATAAAGCTAGATAAAGAGGCTTGTGTGTGTGTGGCACAGGTATACGTGTATAGATGTGTGTATCTATTTCCTAGCTCTGTCCCCTGAGACAGCCAAAAAGCAACGATATCCAGTAACAACAAGCATTCCAAGTACCCAAATCTAGATATATAAATGCCATCCTCCACTAAAAGGAACAAGGCTCCTAAGAAGAAGTAACTGATTCCAGGGTTGGGGCAGTGGAAATGTAAGATGAGCCAAGAATATTTTAAGCCAAAAAATACAAAAGTGTTCAAAGAATGATGGAAATATGACAGAAGGACACAGGGATCAGTTTGAAAGGACACCTAATAAGCATACAGGTAGAAGAAAACAGCTTATTTACAAAGGGAAACAGAATTAAGGCTGGTTCAAATTTCCATTCATAAGTATTAGCCATCCGGAGGTACAGTTTAAGTATAGGATAGATGATAGTTAAAGATTACAAGCCACTGAATAAACTAGGAACCCAGTAGTCCATACTGATAAATAAATGAATAATGAATAAATGGGGGGGGGAGGGATAAAGAATGCTATTTCTTATAGTAGAATGCCAACTACTGAAAGGAGAAGGAATAAGGGAAGTAAAAAATCACCATTTGGAAACTATCATTAGTGGCTGAAGATTCAGGCAGGAGTCTTCAATGGCTACTAAGGGTGGTCAATGGAGGTTTGATAAGAAACAAGTTACTGAATTAGTATCAGAATATTAACCCCCACAAAATACTTCTAAATTAGGAAAGAGAAAAATAACGTCTTTACAGAGAAGTCTGGCTGCCAACAATTGACCAGGTGATCAAAATTAAAATTACCAGCAGTAGACGTGTCAACACTGTGTGTCTCCTAATGTGATGCATAAAGAACATAGCATCATTTCTGTAATATTCCTGCCAAATATGTATGGTCTATGTCTAATCATGAAGAAACATCAGAGAGATCAAGGTTCAAGGTGATTCTAAAGAATGAAAAGCCTGTACTCTTTTTAAAATGTCAAGGTCATGAAAGTTAAGAAAAGACTAAGGAACAGTTCCATGTTGAAGGGCACTCAAAAGACATGATGGCTAAATACAAATTCTTGATTCTAGATTAGATCCTGGACTAGAAGGAAAAAAGAAACTCTGATGGGACAGCTGGAAAAATTTAAAGGAGTCTGTGGAATGAATGTTGTATTAATACTGATATCCTGATTTGGATGGTTAAAGGGTTTCTTGTCTTGCTGAAATACCTCCTGGGATATTTAAGAGTAATGGTGCATCGTGTTGGCAACTTGCTCTCAAATGGTTCAGAAAAACACAAAGTGTGCAGCATACATGTAGGGGAGGGAAGGAAGCAGGGAGATGGAGAAAATGTGGTAAAATGTGGACAAATTCTTCAATCTAGATGAAGAGATACAGGATTTCACTATAAATCTGAAATTATTTCAAAATAATTTGTTGTTGTTTTTTTTTTGTTTGTTTGTTTTGTAAGTAACCAATACAGAGACAACTCCTGAATTTCAAAGATTAAGGAGTTCTAATAAGCTTGCAGGTAGAAGAAAACAGATTATTTACAAAGGGAAAAAGAAATAAGGCTGGCTTCAAATTTCTATTCATAAGCATTAGCCACTGTATAGAGCAAAAGAGCAATAGTTAAGAAAAAAAATTATGACTCAAAATTATTTTTCCTGGTCAACTAGTTGTTCATGTGTTTAAAAACAAAAAACAACTGAGTCCCTGCTAGCACATGTGAGAAAGTGTCATCAACTTAACAAAGAAGTTACAAGCTTATGTGTTATAACACTAAGTGTAAATGTGTTAAACACATTTATTAAAAAATACTGACAGAGAAAGTCAAAAATAAAACTTCTCTAAGGCACTTTGCTTTAGTTATCTAAGAAAGGTTAAGTAAAAGAATGAACACAGATATAAGAAACAACATAACATTAATATTAGACAAAATAGATTACAAGGCAAAAGCATTAAACAGTACCAAGATGATTTGACCAAAGCAAATATACCTCAAATGAAGGCGTACATGCCCAATAACAGCACTAAAACATACATAGCAGAGACTGCAGGAAATACAAGGAGAAACAGACAATTTCAGTGGGAACACTTTACTTCAACTCTGGCAGTCCTTAACAGATCTCACAAATCAGAAGTTCAGGATATAAAGGATTAGAATAATATCAAACTTATTTCCAAACCTAAGATCCTATTCTTTTCCCCAAAAATCTGCTCCTTCTCTAGTAGTCTCCAATTCAGGAAATGAGAACTCCATTCTTTCAGGTGCTCAGGCCAAAAATCTCATGCTCAGGCCAAAAAATCTTAGTTTTCCTTAATACTTCTATTTTACACCCCACATACTATCTATCAGGAAATCCTGTTAACTCTATCTTCAAAACTATCCCAATTTTTAAAAACAAAACAAATCTAAAATCGTACTAATGTTCACCTTCCACTGCTACCACCCTAGTCCAAGTCACCACCTCTCACCAGGATTATTCCAATGTCTCACCAACTGATCTCCCTACTTCCAAACTCGTATCTGCCCCTCACCCTCATCAGTCCACTCCTAACACAACAGCTCAAGTAATTCTATTAATTACTTTGGATCATGTCTCTCCTCTGCTCAAAACTCTCCAATGGCTTCTCATATCTCTTAGTAAAAGCCAAAGTCCGTACAATGGTCTTTAACATCCTACATGATTTTTTTTCTGTTACCTCTGTGAAATCACCTACTACTACTTTCTCCCTCTCTTCCTCTGCTCTAGCCTGCTGGTCTCCTTGATGTTCCTCAATCAGGATAGATCTTTTACCACACCACAATCTCTGTCCTTGATTTTCCCTCTGCCTAGGACACTCTTTTCCCAGACAGCTACACGGTTTGCTCTCTCACTACTTCCATTATGTTTGCTTAAATAATTACTTCCTCAGTGAGGCTTTCCCTAGCTATCTACCTAAAAACGTAATCCCGATTGTTGCTGCTACTGCTAGCAGCCATTGAGTTGGCCCCCAACCCATGGTGACCTCATGCACAATGGAACAAAACACTGCCTGGTCCTGCACCATCCTGTGATCTGTTGCAGGAACCCCTATTACCCACCCTAAGACCTCTGTTTTATTTTTCTATTCTCAACATCCAACAAATGATAGATGTTGCTATCTTTCCATACTGTCATCCTGCCCCTCCAGAAAGTAAATCCCAGGAAAGGCAGGAATTTTGTCAGTTTTAGTCACTGTCATATCCCCAATTCCCTGGAAGAATATGTAGTATTTCATAATATACCATAAATATTTAAAGCATATTCAAAAAATACATACACACTTATATTATCAACACAATAAGTAGATACGTATTTTTAAATCTATATTTGTACATATAAAATAATGCTCTTTTTTCAGATAGCCATGGAAGAATTATAAAAACTAAGCATATACTACAAAACAAAGAAAATCTTAATAAATTACAAGAATAAATAGCCCAGTCCAAGTTATCTAGCAATAGTGAACTGAAACTATAAATTATTAACAAAGGGACAAAATATAGCTTCTTAGAAAAATAACCAACACTTATGTGCAATTAACATACCAGGAATTTAGCTAAGCATGGAACATGTATTCATCTTTTTATCAACCTATGGGATTGGAACTGATATAACCATCTTACAGATAAGGAAGCTGAAGCTAAGAACACTGAAATTTCCTTCTCAAGGTAACATAGCTGGTAAGTGGTACAGCTGGATTCAATCCTAGGCCTCTTACTCTGGAGACCAATGTCTTGACTAAAGCACTTTTTTGTGTGTGTGTCTTTTTTTCTGAAAAAAATTTTTTTATTGTGATTTAGGTGCAAGTTTACAGAGCAAATTAGTTTCTCATTAAACAGTTAATACACAAATTGTTCTGAGACATTGACTGCCAACCCCGCAATGTGTCAACACTCTCCTCTTCTCCACCCCAGGGGTTCTCTGTCTCCATTTGTCCGGTTTTCCTGTCCCTTCCTGCCTTCTCATCGTTGCTTTTGGGCTGGTGCGCCCATGTGTCTCATATAGATGATTGAACTGTGAAGCAAGTCCCTCACGTGTTATTGTTGGCCCCATAGACCTGTCTAATCTTTGGCTGAAGGGTGAACCTCAGGACTGACTTCAGTACTGAGTTAAAAGGATGTCCGGGGGCTATATTCTCAGGTTTCTCCAGTATCAGTCGAAGCAGCAAGCCTGGTTTTTTTTTTTTTTGTGAATTTGAATTTTGTTCTACATTTTTCTCCCGCTCTGTCCAGGACCCTCTATTGTGATCCCTGCCAGAGCAGTGGTGGTAAATGGACACCATCTAGTTGTTCTGGGTAAGGCACTCTCTTAAGTAATTCCTGGATCAAAGGAAAATCATCACTATCATTTAGAGTATACTACAATAAGAACACTACATAACAAAATCTATAAAATGAAGCCAAAACTATACTCAGGAAAATTCACTGCTTTTTCTTTACCAGATAAAATGCAAGAAAATATAGCAAACATTTAACTTAAAAAAATTAAATGAAATAAATGTAAAGAAAGGGGAGAAAAATAATTAAATGAAATATCAAGAAAACTTTATAAGTTTCAGCATGCATAAAAAAATTTATAAAGCTATTAAGAGGCATTTAAAAAACTTTATTATAGAAAGTTTCAAACATACTCAAAATAGTGAAAATAACATAACGAATCCAATACACCTGGCTTCAGTACATCAATATATCGTCAATCTTGCTTCATTTATACCCGCAGCAGTTTAACACTTTAAAATACATGAGTAGATACCGTTAAGTGCCAATGTTTTATTACGCCCTGCTTAAAAAAAGCCCTGTCACTTCTCTCTCCTTCCTTCCCCTCTTCCCTTTCTCCTCCTCCTGTATGCTATGTGCTCCACCTCCCTCTCTCTTGCACATGCACCTGGGCACCAAAATTAAAAAAACCAAACCTGTTGCCATCAAGCTGATTCTGACTTATAGCCACCCCATGTGTTACAGAGTAAAACTGCTCCATAGGGTTTTCTTGACTGTAATCTTCATGGAAGCAGATCGCCAGGTTTTTCTATTGCAGAGCTGCTGGGTGGGTTCAAACCATTAAGCTTCAGGTTAGTAGCCAATCACAAACCACTTGCACTACTCAAGGACCTTCCTATGCACAGTGGTCTTCCAAATTTCTGCCTATATGGTAAAGTTCTTAAGAGTAGATACTCAATACACACTTGCCATCAGTGACAATTTAAAAACAACATAGCACACCTTATCCTACATGCATAATGTGATAAAAATGCAGACAGCAGAAAACAAACAATAACTTACCTGAACTTTCCTGAGCTTCCTTTCTACCCATATCAGAATTATTCTTTCCAGACATCATATATTTCTGGAGCTTAGAAGGCCCACTTAAAATAAAAAATAAATAAACCTCAAAAATGTGTGCTTTTATAATATTTATAATGTATCTATCTTAATGGACATTTTTCTCCAAAAACTGCCAAGTTTCTTTTCTTACAAAACCAATAGTGATATTATAAGTCACCAAGAATATAATGCTTGTTCATAAAACAAAGACTCTACAATCTACACTGACTGCCAAATATGATCAATGCTGAACTTTATAACATTTTTAAACTAACTCATGGATCAGGGGCTATGAATTTAGTCAACTCAAATAATAACAGGGGATTCTGGGAAGATGACAGCATAAAGAGACCATCGTTTAGACCCTCCTCCACAAATACATGAAGAAAATACAAGAAAAGGATGTTCAGCCTTGAGGGACTCTGAATCAGGGAGCAGAGGGCAGCAGCGGGTAACTGCAGATGGGCAAGGATCAATGAGTCAACGATGAGTCACACACAGTACAAAAATAGCTTCTTCCAACATCCTTGCCCCTACCCCAACAAGCTGGTGTGAACCAGTGAAATGACATCAGCAAAGGAGCCTGCTTCCCTGCCCACCACACAACCTGCCTGTGCAAAGGGACAGGACTCCAAAAGGCAGACCTCCTAGAACGTCCATTTGGAGACTGACAATCCAGTAACTGTTGGCTGCCAGTTGGCCTTGAATTGCTACGGAAGGACCCCTGCAGTGAAATCTGCTCCCACAGCCAGCTCTAAGGAGCAATTCTACTCTGCACACATGGAGTCACCATGAGTTAGAATCAACTTCAAGGCAACTAAAAACAATAAGAATAGATAAATATATAGAGATTAGAATTTAATAGTGGTTGCCAGGGGTGAGGGGAATGGAAAACGGGGCAGTCACTATTTAGGTAGCATTGAGTTTTTATCGATAGGGATGGAAAATTTGGTGATGGTTGCACAACATGTTTGATGTAACTGATCTCACGGAATTGTACATGTGAAAAATGCTAAAATGGCAAATGTGTTATACATTTCATTTCACAATAAAAAATACAAAAACATATCAAATTAAAATTAGAAAAGAATTGCTGCTTAATTTTTAAAAACTATAGCCCAAAACAAAAAGAATTTAAAATGTAGTCCAGAAATTGCCATAAGTGATTCAGCTTATTCTACTCTTATACCCTTTTCCTCCTACTATGAACTCAATAGGTCTTGTCATAACCCTCTGCCCCCAACAGTAATCTCTGTCATTCTTTTAAGTCTGAGAATTTCCTGTAACTTATCATTAACTCATTTTTAAAAAGGATATATGACCTCAGATATTATAGCCGTACCATACCCGTTGCCATTGAGTCAATTCCAACTCATAAGACAGAGTAAAACTTCTCCATATGGTTTCCAAGGAGCGGCTGGTGGATCTGAACTACCAACCCTTTGGTTAGCAGCTGATCTCTTAACCACTGCACCACCAGGACTCTGTCTCAGAAATTAGATAAGTTAATTTTGTTTGTTCATGAAACTGGTAGTCACCAAATGAGTGTATCTGTTTAAAAATATATCCACAAATTCTTTAATACTCGTCCCTTCAAGAGGTGAAGCCTAATTCCCCTCCCCTTGAATGTGGTCTAGACTTAGTGACTTGTTTCTAATGAATAAAGTAGAAGTGATGATGTACAACTTCAGAGACTAGGTCATTAAAAAACACTGTGGCTTCCATTGTGGTCATACTCTCTCGGATCACTTGCTCTGTGGGAAGTAAGGTACCATAGTGAGCAGTTAGAACTGCATATTAACAGTTCTTGGTAAAGAACTGAGGTATCCTGACAATAACCAGCAAGAAATTGGGCCTCTAACCAGTCATGTGAGTGACTCATAAGAGGATCTTCCAGTTAAGCCTTCAGAGACCCCAAGTCAAATGAACATCTTGACTGCAACCTCATGGAAGTTCCCAAGCCAGAAACAGGCAGCTAAGACTCTCCTAGATGCCTATATCACAAGAACTGTTGAACAAAAAAATAATTACAAGACACTAATAATATTAAAACTAAATTGTGGAGTAATTTCTTATGTAGCAACAGGCAACTAATTTAGTAAATAAAAACATTTTATCCTTAGAACAAATACATACCTTCCTTCTAAAACTGAAGTCCCCAGCTTTTTAGAATCTGATCCTTTCTTCCATGTATATCCACTGGTCTGAGACTTCAGACGAACATTTTGCTCAGCTGAAATACTATCTGAACTGTGTTGATTCTGTGAGCTTCCTGTAGCTCTATGAAAATAAAGTTTATAATTGTTTACGCCCCTACATTAAGACATTTCTTTCAGAAACAATATACAGTTGGGAGATAATAAATCCACCATCCATCTGTCAGTTTGCTGCACTGTGGTGGCTTGCGTGTTGCTATGATACAGGAAGCTATGCCTCCTGGTACCTCATACACCAGTAGCGGTCACCCACAGTGGGCAGGTTTCACTGGAGCTTCCACACTAAGACAGACTAGGAAAATGCCCTACCAATCTGCTTCTGAAAGTAAGGCAATGAAAACTTTATGGATAACAACAGAACAGTGCTCAATACAGTGTTGGAAGATGAGTCCCTCAGGTTTGAAGGCACTCAAAATACAACTAGGGAAGAGCTGCCTCCTCAGAGTCGACCCTAATGACATAGATAGAATAAAGCCTTCTGAACCTTCTCTGGCTGATGTGTCACAAACCAAAATGAGAAGCAATAGCTATAAACATCCATCAATGACCAGAACATGGAATGTATGACGTACGAATCAAGGAAAACTGGAAGTTGGCAAAAATGAAAAGGAATGCTTGAAGATCAATACCCTAGGCATTAGTGAGCTTCAACACACTGGTATTGGTCATTTTGAATCCAGCAGTCACAGGGTCTACTATGTTGGGAATGATTAATTGAAGAGGAACAGAGTCACATTCATCCTCAAAAGGAACACTTTGAGATCTATCCTGAAGTACAGTACTGTCAGTGATAGGTAAATAATATCCATATGCCCACAAAGAAGACTAGTTAATTATTAGTCAAATTTATGCACCAACCACAATTGCCAAAGATGAAGGAATTAAAAACTTCCACAGTCTGAAACTGATAAAACGGGCAATCAAGATGCACTGATAATTACTGGTGACTGGAATGTGAAAGTTAGAAACAAAAAAGATGGACCAGTGGTTGAAAAATACAGCCTTGGTGATACGAATGCTGCCAGAGATCACATGAAAGAATTCTGCAAGACCAATGAATTATTCATCAGAAATTGTTTCGACAACTAACTATACATGTGGACCTCGCCAGACAGTTTACACAGGAATCAAATCAACTACATCTGTGGAAAGAGATGATAGAGAAGCTCAGTATCACCAGCCAAGACAGAGTCAGAGGCCAACTGTGAAAAAGACCATGAATTGCTCATATGGAAGTTCAACTAAAAGCTGATGAAAATCAAAGCAAATCCACAAGAACCAAAGTATGACCTTAAATACATCTGGCCTAAATTTAGAGACTATTTCAAGAACAGATTTGGTGCTCTTAGTACTAATGACCCAGGGCAAGAGAATTGTGGGATGAAATCAAGGACATTATACATTAAGAGGAAACCCTGGTGGCATAGTGGTTAAGAGCTACAACTGCTAACCAAAACGCTGGCAGCTTGAATCCACCAGGCGCTCTTTGGAAATCCTATGGGCAGTTCTATTCTGTCCTATAGGGTTGCTATGAGTCGGAATCAACTCGATGGCAATGGGTTTGGTTTTCTGGTTGCTTTATACACTAAGAAAGCAAAAGTTCATTAAAAAAAAAAAAAAGGAAAGAAAGAAAAGACAGAAGAGACTCTGTAGTGTAGAGCACTAACGTAAACAGAAGAAATGATGAGCTGAACAGAAGATTTCAAAGGGTGGCTCTAGAAGACGAAGTATTATAAAATGTGCCAAAAAAAAAAAAAAAACCTGGAGTAATAAAACCAAAAGGGAAGAACATGATTGGCATTTCTCAAGCTGAAAGAACTACAGAGAAAATTCAAGCCTCAAGTTGCAATACTGAAGGATGCTATGGGTAAAAAGAACCCTCTAATATTACAACTTGAAGCCTGAATTTTCTCTTCAGTTCTTTCAGCCTGAGAATACTGAGTTGCAACAGAAGGATTCTATGGGCAAAAACCACCACTTGGCTGTCAGTCTGTCGTACTGCAGTGGCTTGCGTGTTGCTATGATTGATGCTGGAAGCAATGCCACTGGTATTTCAAATACCAGCAGAGTCACCCATAGTGGACAGGTTTCAGTGGAGCTTCCAGTCTAAGACAGACTAGGAAGAAGGACCTGGAGATCTACTTCCCCCCGCAAAAAATTGATCAGTGAAAACCTTATGGATAGCAACAGATGACTGTCTGATATAGTGCTGAAAGATGAGTCCCTCAGGTTAAAAGGCACACAAAATATAACTGGGAAAAACTGCCTCCTCAAAGTAGAGTAAACCTTAATGTTAATGATGTCGATAGAGTAAAGCTTCTAGGGCCTTCTTTTGCTGATGTGGCATGACTCAAAATGAGAAGAAACAGCTGCAAACATTCATTAAATACCAGAATGTGGAATGTATGAAGTATGATTCAAGGAAAACTGGAAGTCATCAAAACTGACATGGAATGCTTGAAGATCAATATCCTAGGCATCAGTGATCTAAAAGGGACTGATGCTGCCATTTTGAATTTGACCATCATATGGTTACTACACTGGGAATGACACATGAAGAGGAATGGCATCACGTTCATCATCAAAAAGAATACTTCAAGATCTACCCTAAAGTACAACACTGTTGGTGATAGGATAATAACCACATGCCTACAAGGATGACCAGTTAATACAACTATTATTCAAATTTACAAACCAACCACTAAGGCCAAAGATGAAGAAACTGAAGATTTTTTTTTACCAACTTCTCCAGTCTGAAATTGCTCGAACATGCAATTAGGATGCACTGATAATTACTGGTGATTGGAATACGAAAGCTGGAAACAAAGAAGGATCTGTAGTTGGAAAATATGGCCCTGGTGATAGAAACGACACTGGAGATCACACAACTTATTCATCAGAAATACCTTTTTTCAACAACATGAACAGCGACTACATATTTGGACCTCTGCCAGATGGAATACACAGGAATCAAATCGACTATATCTATGAAAAGAGCCGATGGAGAAGCTCAACATCCTCATCGGCCAGGGGCCAAATGCAGAACAGACCATCGACTGCTCACATGCAAGTTCCAGCTGAAGCTGAAGGAAATTTAAAGAAGTCCACAAGAGCCAAAGTCTGACACTAAGTATACCCTACCTAAATTTAGAGGCCATCTCAGGAATAAATTTGACGCACTGAACACTAACGACTGAAGACCAAACCAGTTTGGGAGGACATCATATGTAAAGAAAACAAAAGGTCATTAAAAAGACAGGGAAGAAAGAAAAGACCAAAACAGATGTCAGAAGAGACTCTGCAACTTGCTCTTGAACACAGAAGAGCTAAAGCAAACACAATAAATGATGAGGTAAAAGGTGAACAGAAGATTCCAAAAGGTGGCTCGAGAAGACAAAGCAAAGCATTATAATGAAATGTGCAAAGACTAAGAGTTAGAAAACCAAAAGTGAAGAACACACGCAGCATTTCTCAAGCTGAAGAACTGAAGAAAAAATCCAAGCCTCGAGTTGCAATACTGAAGGATTCTACGGGGAAAATACTGAATGATGCAGGAAGCATCAAAAGAAGATGGAAGAAACACATAGTCAACCACTTCAGGAGACAGTATATGATCAAAAACTGATGGTACTGAAGGAAGAAGTGCAAGCTGCCCTGAAGGTACTGGTGAAAAACAAGGCACCAGGAATTCACACAATATCAATTCAGATGCTTCAACAAAATGGAAGCACTCATTTATGCCAAGAAATTTGGAAGATAGCTACCAGGCCAACCAACTGGAAGAAACCCATATTCATGCCCATTCCAAAGAAAGCTGATCCAGTGGGCTGCAGAAATTACTGAACAATATCATTAAGATCACATGCAAGTAAAATTTTGCTGAAGATAATTCAAAAATGGCTGCAGCCATATATCAACAGGGAACTGACAGAAGTTTAATTCAGAACAGGATGTGGAACAGGGAATACCATTGCTGATGTCAGATGGATCTTGGTTAAAAGCAGAGAATACCAGAAAGATATTTACCTGTGTTTTATCCACCACAAAAAGGCATTTGACTGTGTGGATCATAACAAATTATGGATAACACTGCAAAGAATTAGAATCCCAGAACACTTAATTGTGCTCATGTGGAACCTGTACACGAATCAAGAAGCAGTCATTCAAACAAACAAGTGGATACTGTGTGGTTTAAAGTCAGGAAAGGTGTGTGTCAGGGCTGTATCCTTTAACCATACTTATTCAATTTATATGCTGAGCAAATAATCTGAGAAGCTGGACTATACAAAGAATAACATGGCATCTGCATTATGCAGATAACACAACCTTGCTTGCTGAAAGTGAAGAAGACTTGAAGCACTTACTGATGAAGATCAAAGCCTTAGGTATGGATTACACTTCAACATAAAGAAAACAAAAATCCTCACAAATGGACCAATATGCAACACCACAATAAATGGAGAAAAGACTGAAGTTGTAAAGGATTTCATTTTACTTGGATCCACAATCAACACCCATGGAAGCAGGAAGTCAAGAAATCAGAGGACACATTACATTGGGCAAATCTGCTGCAAAAGACCTCTTTAAAGTGTTTAAAAGCAAAGATGTCACCTTGAAGACTAAGGTGCACCTCACCCAAGCCATGGTGTTTTCAATCGTTTCATTTGCATGCAAAAGCTTAACAATGAATAAGGACAATCAAAGAAGAATTGACACCTTTGAATTATGGTGTTGGCAAAGAATACTGAATATGCCACTGTCATGGGTTGAACTGTGTCCCCCAAAAATATCTGTTAACTTAGCTAGATCATGATTCCCAGTATTGTATGACTGTCTACCATTTTGTCATCTGATGTGATTTCCATGTGTTGTAAATCCTATCACTATGATGTTAATGAGACGGATTAGCAGCAGTTATATTGATGAGATCTACAAGATTAGATAGTGTCTTAAGCCAATCTCTTTTGAGATATAAAAGGGAGAAGCAAGCAGAGAGATGGGGGACCTCACACTACCAACAAAGCAGCACCGGGAGGTGGGTGCATCCTTTGGACCCAGGGTTCCTGTGCGGAGAAGCTCCTAGTCCAGGGGAATACTGATGAGAAGGGCCTTCCTCCAGCTGACAGAGAGAGAAAGCCTTCTCTGGAGCTGACTCCCTAAATTTGGACTTCCAGCCTACTAGACTGTGAGAAAATAAACTTCTGTTTGTTAAACCCATCCACTTGTGGTATTTCTGTCACAGCAACACTAGATGACTAAGACAATCATGAACTGCCAAAAGAACAAACAAATACGTCTTGGAGGAAGTATAATCAGAATGCTCCTTAGAAGCCAGGATAACATACTTTGGACATGTTATCAGGAGGGATCAGTCCCTGGAAAAGGACATTATGCTTGGTAAAATGGCGGGTCAGTGAAAAAGAAGACCCTCAAAGAGACAGACTGACATAGTGGCTGCAACAGTGGGCTCAAGCATAACGACTGTGAGAATGGCACAGGACTGGGTAGTGTTTTGTTCCGTTGTATACAGGGTCGTTATGAGTTGGAACCAACTCGACGGCACCTGACAACAACAACAACAATAAATTTTGGGGCACTCATTTATTTCAGTATATCCCCAGCACCTTGTAGTTTCTAATATACAGTATGTATTAAGTATTTGTTAAATACTTAACAAAAGCAAGAATGCATAAAATTAATACTTCGGTTGTTAAGACTGATAAGAACTCATAGAAAGCATCTAGCAAATACTTGGAACATAGTAAGCACTCAAAAATGTTACCTATTATCATCTTAGGGAAGAAAAGTATTGAGACATACTCCTAACTATTGAAATCAAATTAACCTTTCTTAAAAGAAAGCAACTCTCAGGAGACAGTCTTACCTTATTAAATTTAACACTCATAATGTCATATGCTATATTTTATTTCCCGTTTTAATATAAGAGGAAACAAGTTCAGAGTACTACCTGCCTCAGGTGTCAATATCAGAGCCTAGATTTAATACTAAGTTTGTCACAACACAGGGGGCTTTATGCTAATACTGCCTCTCTGTAAATGATTAAATAACATAGACAAACTATTACACATCATAACAAAGATAACAATATTGTACACATAACAGATATTACCCAGAACAATCAAGATGTTTCTTCTTAGCCAGGTTTGCCTCATCACTTTCCAGTGACTCATTCTGGGAACTTGAAATTTCATCATGGTCAATAATACCTCCAGAATCTTTAGCATTTAAAAATGTCTGTGCTCTTGAGCTGCCTTGAGTAGCTGTCTTCCGCCTTTTAAATGCAGTAGTTTCTCTCCTAGTATTCTTAGATGACTGATTTTTTTCAGCAAGTTTTTGTCTGCTCTTGTGATGCAATGGTAATTCATTTTTTATTAAAGATGAACTGCTACCAACAGGACCTGCAGGATTGAATGATAACCTAAATTATTATAACATCTGTCCAGATTATCTGGCTCACTGGAATATCAATATTACCTACATTTATACATAAATACATACATATACACTAATCTCATAGCCTAAATTTGTATTCAAATTAAATTCTTAAACTATACAGTACTTCAGCTTTTAGATACAGACACTAGACTCTTCAAATTTATCATATAGCTTCCAAAACCACCCTCTCTGGCTTTCCCCACTACTCTGGCTATCCTTAAGATCCTGGTGTTCCCCAAAGTTTCAGTTCAGCTTCTCACTCTACATACTTTCTTTGAGGGGCCTACCTACCCCATGGAGCCCTGGTGGTGCAGTGGTTAAGAGCTCAGCTGTTAACCGAAAGGTTGGCAGTCCGAATCTACCAGCTGCTCCTTGGAAACCCTAAGGGGCATATCTACTCTGTCCTATAGGGTCGCTATAAATCAGAACGACTCAACTGCAACTGGTTTATCTACCCCTTGGCTTTAATCACTATCTATACTTGTGTTCATTTACTTTAGACATGGCATCAGGAAAGACCAATCACTAGAAAAGGCCATCTTAGTTGGTAAAGTGGAGGGTCAGCGAAGGCAAGGGATGTCCTCAGTGAGATGGACTGACATGGTGGCCAAAACAATGGACTCAAACATACCAATGATCATGAAGATGGCACGGGATCGGGTAACGTTTCATTCTGTTATACACAAGGTCACTACAAGTTGGAGCCAACTCAATGGCAGGCAACTAACAACAACATGCTGATATCTTTAATATCCACTTACCACTCTGACCCAAACTCAACTCTCTTAATGAAAAGTACAACCATCTACCCAGATGCCTAAAACAAAAATCACTGAACACTCCTGACCTACCTACAACCAACCTCTAAATCGTGTCAGATGTACGTCCTTAATGTCTCTCAAATCTGCTTCTCTCAAGCTCACCTGTCATAAGCAGAGGCCCTCATCATTTCTTAGCTGGATTACTAAAACAGCATCTTCACTAATCTCCCTTTCTCTACCTTGGATTTCTTCAATCTTTTCTTCACACTGCTTCAAGAAGTATCTTTGAAAGACACACATTGGATCATTACAACCCTACTTAATATTTTTCAGTTATTATCCACAGGTTCAGAATTAAGCCTAAATCCTTTCAACATCAATTTCCTTCTACACATAAAGTTTGCTTATTCCACTAGCCACAACCAACAACCCTACTCCAAACAAACAAAACACAAAGAGCCTGCAGAACTGAACTATTTGCAGTTTCTCTAACGCGGTGGTTCTCAAAGTGTGGTCAGTAGACTACTAACATCAGCAGCATCTGGGAATTTGTTAGAAATGCAAATTCTTAGGCCTCACTTTAGACCTACTGATTCAGAAACTATGGGAGTAAGGCTCAGTAATTTGTGTTTTAAGAAGCCCTCCAGGTAATTTGGAGGCATGCTTTAAAAAAAAAAAAATCAAGTTCTCAGCTGCAGATCTCTGCAGATGCTATTTCTGCTTGAAACATTCTGTCCTTCCTCCTCACCTCGCCTGGTCACTTTGCTAACTCCTAACTCATTCTTCAGGAAGTATTCCTGAAATCTCAAGTCTAAGGTAGGTAGCTCTCTCTCAAGTTTTTGATAAAATTTATCATACATTTGACTTTGCTTATCTCTCTCCCCCAGCAGAGTGAAAACTCCTTGAGACCAAGATTGGTGTTTTATTCACCTTTACATCCCCAATGCCTAACACCAGAGGCACGACTGGAGTGAGCAAACATAGGCACTGAGCGTGGAAAATTTAAGGAGACACTCATTCTCAGAGTGGTGCAAATACTGAGCCTGAACACATATAACCCTGGGAGTGAGTGCGTGGTTAAATTTACCACTCCAGGTGGCTCACTTGCCTCAGCCTAGTCCTGGCCCTGCCTAACACCATTCCTATCTCATAGCGGGTGCTCATTGTTTCTTGGTATATGTGAAACAGCAGTAGTGCCACATGTACATTACAGGCAGCTTGGTTAGTGAATTAAGCGATAGATCAAGAATCAGAAAACCTGAGTTCTACTGTTTTCCAGCTCTACCACAAAGTTCTATGACCTTGGAGACAAGTCATATCACTTTTCCAGATTTCAGACTTCAGTTTCTTCTTCCATTAAATGAAGGAATTTGGACCATACAATCTATAAGTGTCCCTTCACTTTTGGGACTCCTAGCTTGATCAAAAACCCAGAATCTATTTCAGGACTATTACTTAAGTCTCTCTGATAAGTGCCAGAGCTCTAACACACTTATCCAAACTCTGCCTTTTATTTACCCATATATTTGCACACTCATCTACCACAGTACAGAGTTTTAGGAAGCCTGAGGCAGAAAGTGAGTTCTCCACAGCAGAAATAGTAGTAGTTAACATTTCAATACTATCTGCCACCTTCTAAGTCAATCTCATTTAAAAACTTTTAACAATTCAGTGAGGTAGAGGTATTGGTAATCACGTCATAGAGTGGGAAACTGAGCAAAGTAATCTGCCCAAAGTGGAGAAGTCATAATTCAAACTCAAATCCAAGGGCTGCAGAAAAAAAAAAAAAAATTCTCACTGCTATCAATTGAATCTCAGTAATTCAATAATTCATAGCAATAAAGCCTTATAAATATACTGACATAGCAACTGGATCTGAATGATTCAATAATTCACAGCAATAACGCCTTACAGATATACTGACATATTTATACAAGTCTCTCACCTATGTTGCTCTAAATGTTCCACAGCTGACAGTATTTACATATGTAAATGTTACCTTATCATCTAAGAATCAACTTTTTATCATTACTTTCTTAAAAAAAAAAGAAAAAAAAAAAACCCAACGATTTCCAAAACGGTAAATATTTCATATTGTGCAGAAAACAGTTAACAGACACTCTTATCCTTAGAAAGGTCTGCTTACAAAGTTAATCCTTGGCTGGTGTTTGGGTGTTTGAATTTCAGCAGGGTTCCCATCATTTCCAACTTATAAGGGTGGTTTAGTGTGCCTCAAACAATATGGTTTATGCTGAACACTTGCTTTCCTTCTGGGAGTCTAGAATTTCAGCACTTGTTAGCAAAAGATGCTCACTCCCAATAAAAACCTTGGGCACTGAGACTAATGAGCTTCCCAGGTAGACAATATTTCTACAAGGGGAATTAAACGCCTCCTGTGTGAATCTACTGGGAAAGGACTCTTGGAAGTTGGAGCCTGGTTTCCTCCAGACTTCACTCCATGCACTTTTCTCTTTGCTGATTTTGCTTTTTATCCTTTTGCTGTAATGAATCATAAATGCGAGTACAACAATATGCTGAGTCCTTGAGAGTCCTCTTAGCAAACCACCAAAACTGGGTGTGGTCTTGGGGATCATGACACATACTATTTACCTTTTTTATATGTAATAAACTAATATAATTAACTAGATTATATACATTCCCTGGTGACAAGAACCGCATCTTATGAATCCCTGTATCCCTCACAGCCAAGATGTTCATAAAGCAGAATTAATATTCCCCTGACCACATCTACTGCTTTCCATATACCCACAGCTGTTAGAAGATTCCGACTCATAGTGACCCTACAGGACAGAGTAGAAGTGCCCTATAGTTTCCAAGGAGTGGCTGGTGGGTTCGAACTGCCAATCTTTTGGTTAACAGCCGAGCTCTTAACCACTGTGCCACCAGGACTCCTCTTTCCATAAAAGAGGTAAAAAAAATTCCAGAATGTAGGCAAAGTGCATAGCACTACAGGTGTTCTTAGTAAAACTGCCTCAACACCAACCACAGCAAAACTTAAAGGTCCACACAGTTCTCTCTGCCCCTGATGAGAACACCACTACTGTTCTGCCCCCTTCAGTTCACTTCACCACTACAAATTTCCCAAGAGACTCATACTAAGAAGGAAGCTATAACCAGAACTCATAATCCATCTCACCAGCAGAGACCATTAGGTAAAATCCCATTATGGCTTCCATATGGCTTACCTCACTTGCCACAAGAAATCCAAGCTTCTCAGAATGTTTCTCACACCAGATTCATCTTCACAGAACTTAAAGATCTCCTAATTTGACTCTATCTCCAATGCTTCCTGACCTCTCCGAAGCCTTCCACTACCAATAGTGGTTCTCAAACCGGGCTACATAAAATTATTTGGGAAGATTTAAATTTTTTAAAAGCAAAAAACCAAAAACAAAACACCAATGCCTGGGCTCCACCCAAGACCACTTATATCAGAATTTCTGTGGGTGGTACCCAGATGTGATGGTTAAGACTGTGTGTCAACTTGGCTGGGCCGTGATTCTCTGTTTTAATGTAATCACTCCCATGATTGAATATACTGTGAGTAGCCAATCAGATGAGGGGGAGTTTTCTTGGGGGTGTGGCCTGCATCTGTATATAAGTAGACATTCTGGCTTTTTGCTCTCTCTGGATCCTGTGGCTGCTTCCTGTTGTCTCATCTCCTGTTCTTGGGACTTGAGCTATCAGCTTATCTGCTGAACCTGGGATTCGTCGATCTGCACAGCCTGTGAGTGTGAGCCCTGTTCTCTGACCTTCCGATCTTGGGCTTGCCAGCTTCTGCACCAGATGTAGGTATTTTTTTAAAGCTCTCCAGCTGTACTACATTATGCTGGTCACGTATCCTCATTCACTGAAGATTTTAATACTTGTTTCCAGCACTAACCTGCCCCCATTTTTAATAATTCGAATATTCAAACTTCTAATATCCTTGTCCTCTATCCCACCACAACTTCTCCTTCCCCTAGCTGTGCCTGAGATCAATTACTGCACTACTTCCAAATTCAGTTTTTAGCATTCCACTCTCTGATCCCCAGTTTACTTACCCCAAGATTCTACACTCTGTGACCCCCTGGGACTGCCAATCCACTGACTGCATCGACTTTTCAATACAAACTCCTCCTCTAGTTCCTTCCTTACCAGCTTAGATTCCATGATAATCATTATAATCACTCCAGTGCGTACCTTCACCTCCCTGCTCCTCTATCAAAATTGCCTGGCACGATCCCCCATCCTTGTTTAAATCCAACTCTTGCCTACTCTGCACCTACACACGGATTGGAAATATCTGCATAAATACACCCAAATACAAAGACTGGTCTCACTTTAAATTTGTAACCAAAAGCTTTAAGGGCACCCTCAGGACTCAAACGATATCACATTTTCTAGTCATTTCACTCTCTCAGTCCACTATTTCAGACCTTTCCTTCCTCTTCAAGCTTCCAATATCTCCTTTCCCACTTCACTTCCATGTGACCTTGCTTATTATTCACTGAAAATGATGAACTTGCTTATTATGTCACTGAAAAAAACAGGAAGCAGTCAGAAAAGTAAGTCTTCATCTTTTCACCATCAAATCTAACAACTTACTTTCATCTGTCCCCATATACTGTCTTCTTCCTTTTACTGTCCTTGCTCTGGGACTAATTCTTGCACTAGATCACAACCCCCTCAGGGACTGTGATGCTCCTTTTACCCTCATACCTTTCTACAAGATCATTTTAATGATCAGATAAGCATGCTGTAATATCTAGTACATATATTTTTTTAATTTTTTTTTTAATATGACCTCCACATCTACTATCTCTTATTGTTTCTCATTCCTCACTTCTCACACTCTCTCTTGAACCCATTCTAATCAGGCTTCTGATTACACCATTCCACTGAAACAATTTTCATAAAGGTGAGCAACCACCTCCATGTTGTCAAAACCATGTTATCAATTCTTAGCTCCCATCTGACTCAGGCTACCAGAAGTACTGACCACAGTTCATCACTCTATCCTTAAAATACTTTCATTACTTCACTTCTATTACCCTAAATTCTCATTTTCCTTCAACTTCACTGACTGCTCCTTCTCAGTCTCTTTTGAAGTGTCCTCCCCCCTCCTCCTTCCCAACTTCTAACAATGAAGTCCCCCAGGACTCAATCCTTGGCTTTTTTCTTTTCCAGCTACAGTCTATTATTAGATGACTTCAAGTAGTCCCAAAGCTTTAAATATCATCTACATATTGATAATTCCCTAATTATATGTCCTCCAAGCTCTCTCTTCTTACCTTAGACCATTTATCACACTATCTCAACCTATCCACTTTGATATCTAACAGACACCTCAAAACTAACCTATCAAAACCTGAAATCTTGATGTCTTTCCCTAATCTGCTTCTCCCATAGCTTTCTTTAAGTAAATGCTCCATTCTTCTAACTTGATAAGACAAAAAAACTTTGCATCATCCTAGATTCCTACCTTTCTTTTACCCCAATCCATCAGTACTTCCTGTGGACTATCTTCAAAATATATCCTGAATCCAATCACTTCTCACTGCTCTCAATATTAACTTGGTCCAAGCCACTGACATCTTTTCCCTCCAACGGCCTTGTAGCTAGTCTGCCCAGCTCCAGTTTTCTCCTCATATACCAGTAAGATTCTTTCAAAAGATGAGTCAATTATGTCACTTTATTACTTAAAACCTTCCAGTAGCTTCCCAATGCACAAAAATGCATTAATCATGTCATTTTATTGCTTAAAACCTTCCAGAAGCTTTCCAGTCACACTGGCCTTCTTAATGTTCCTCAACATGCCAAACATGTTCTATCATGACCTTTACAGATACTGCTCCCTTAGCCTAGAATGCTCCACTCCAAATTATTTGTAAGGCTCCCTTCCTTACTTTATTAATACATGTGTTCTGAAAGATCATGGTGTCATTTTGTGACTGTCTTTTATAAAAACAGTATCCCGCTCTATCATATTCACTCTCACCTCTATCACCTCCTTCACTTCTCTGTGCCTTTACCTGCTTTATCTTCTTTATTATCTATCACAGCATGGCATTATATATCTACATTTTTGTCATCTCTCACTAAAATTAAGTTTCGTAACAGCAGAGGCTTTGTTTTTCCAGAGATGTATCCCCATACCTAGAATATGTATATGGTAGAGCCTCAATGAGTATCTTTTTAATTAAGTGATTTAATGTTTCCATTGATGACCCAATTTAACTGTCTTTATGAGATTTTCTCTGGAAAGTAACTATATAAATCAAACATAAAAATACTCCCTTACAGAATAATTTCTTTGGAGCTCCCAATGAATATAATTTAAACAAAAATACTTACTATGCTCTGATGTTACCTCCCACCAATTAGACGGCCGCCTGGAAATTCTTTGACTTTTTGTGATAGTCAAAGTCGCTTCTTCAGGTACAAGATTCTTCTTCTTTGGCCCATTTGAAAAATACTTGTTTTTGAATTCTTCCTTAACTTTTTTCTGATTTTCTTTAATAGGAACATGGGTTCTACTCTTCTTTTTTCCTAAAATAAAGAAGACCACAAAAACAATTCAAAATCTACTGAACCAGAGAGTTTTCAGAAAGCCACAACAGATTAAAAATAACTTTAAAAAAGAAGAAAAAAACTCTCTCAACTATAGGAATGCCTTAAATTTATCCTGTAGGCTTTCATTTCATTTCTATTTTTAACAAGTCACATGTTCTTAATAAGATCTCTAACTTTCTGTCAGTTAAATGCAAACTTTTCACATTGACTATCATTTACTCCTAAGCCAAAAAAAATAAGTGCCAGAATCAAATCAACTCGATGGCAACAACAACAAACAGTAAAAATAAAATATTCAGCTTATTCTTATTACTTACCAATATCCCAAGTAAAAACAGGATAGCTACTGTTTTTCTGTGTTGAAATAATAATTTTGAAATGATTAATGACTTTTGTCAAACTAATTTTGGGAAGAGGAGCCTTAACAATGACTTTTCAATAAGAAGATATTTTCTTTATGAAGAAAAAAGATTGTTTCTGTGAATAGAAATTTGAAAAGAGAAAATAAAAGTAGACGAAACAATGGATACAGCAAGCAATAAATAGCTAATGAAAAAGTTTAGTATTAATAGTAACTTTATTTACTACAAAGGTAGCTGGGTAAGAAAAAAACTGATAGCATGGACAGATAAATTCCAGTTTTGTTTTTGTGAATGGCAACCACAAAAAACGGGGAAAACAGGCTATTATAATACAAATATTGCAGTTAAAAGGGGACAAGACTATCAAAATGGGTTTAACAATGGAGAATTTTTCTTAGACGTGTGTTTAAAACACAAAGTTAGTAGATCAAACTGGAAAAATTTCTTGACATCAAATAAATTAAGAAAACAAAATTTATTACAAATCTGAGACAAAGATTCTATGGGGTTCAAAGAAAAAATACCAAGTAAGGAAACATTCCTACAGAGATGCATAGAGACATGTAAGACTAATAAAGCATACATTATATAGAATGACATAATTACATATTAAACTATACAGAACAAAAAGAAAATAAGCTAAAGAAAGGAGAAATTATGGAGACTGAGAATACTCAGAGCTTTCACTAAGAAGGTGAATTTGGGGAAATAACTCACACAGAGATGATATCTAAAGCAAAGGAATAGTTTCCCCAAGGTGTGAATGTAAAGGAAGCACAAAGGAAAAACCATTAAGTTTTGGGGATATGGAAGGAAAAAAAAAATCAAAATTTATAGATGATATAAGGAAAAGTAATCAATAAAGAAGACATAGGAGGAAATCAAATAAAGAAATAGGGAGGAGAACCAGAATACTACACTACCAGAAATTAGTGCTTAAGTTAGAATGAAAATTGTATTTTTAGGTCTTGGATAACTACATAATTTATCATCCAAACTGGGATACTTGTGAGAGTGTGAGAGGATGTTTAGGTATAAACCGGGATTATCCTAGGCAATCCTGGACATATGGCCACTCTGCTTATGTCATCATAATATACTGACTGGGCTTTGTATTGATGGTACTGAATCATGAAGAAAAGATCACGTTATACTCTTTGTACCACTTTTAGGTAACAGAGATGAAAGTGTTATTCTTACAGAAAGAATTCTCTCCAAAATAGTTAATGGAATAAAATACATTTATCAAATCTATTAAGCACTTTATGTATGTAACATAATTTAATCCTTCTTGACAACCTATAAGGTAGGAGATACTACTCAAAACAGGTTTAAAAAAACTGGTCGGCTATCTGTCCTGTCTTGGAGCTCGTATTCTTTCAACTACATCAAGAAGTTTTGAAATGAATGAAAATGTTTTTGATATTTTAATGAGAAAACTTAGTGTACCAAAATACTCTCTTGACCCAAATTGTATATGTGCTTGAAGACTCTAGATGACTCATATTTTATTATAGTATTAATACAGAAAAAAAGAGTATCAAAAGTAAAATGTTTAAGACAACTTTTTAAAAATAAATTATGCTTGAACATAATAATTTTAATCACGCATTTATTTTGGCATTTAATGTAGACATTATATCACCTGAAATAACAACTGACTGACTTCAGTTCTGTTTGTGAGTTTGAAAAATTCTGTTTAAAATACAGGAGAAAAAAGCCACCAGGAAGCTTTCTATTTAGTGGACCTCTTTTGTAAATGTCTGCCATGTCCCGTCTTCTTTTCATTGGAATCATCTTTACTTTTTTGCTTCCTCACTTTCTAATCAGCAGCTGGTCTTTTTAAGAAAAGACAACATGAAGAATATGAGTAAACTGGGAATGACAGTTACATTATGAGAAGTTTCTTTTTTCACTATTAGGCAGAATATGAATTCACAAAATTTGAAGGTAAAAAATTTTGATTTATCTAAATGTTTGTTTTAGGAAAAAACATATGAAGAAAGTATGCTTGAGGTGCTGGTTAGATAATTCTTCTCTGCTTCCATTATCATCTGGTGCATATCTGTAAGTTATCTGTTGGTGTACATAACCCACCAGACTGATCTTTTTAACAGTAGAAATTGTGTCTTAGTAATCTCTGCAACAGTGCCTAATGCACTGTCTGGCATTTAATGATTATTAGACAAATCAGTGAATGATTAAACAGTAGAGTATGGATTTTTATCTCTACAAGAAATAGCCCCCAGGATCACAACAGAGGGTTCTGGGCAGAGCTGGAGAAGGATGTAGAGCATAATTCTAACCCACAAAAAAAAGACCAGATTTACTGGCCTAAAGGAGACTGGAGAAACCTCGAGAGTACGGCCCCCAGACACCCTTTAAGCTCAGTGGTGAAGCTACCTCCGAGGTTCACTGTTCAGCCTGGGAGTGGACAGCCCCGTAAAACCAAATGAGACTAACGAGGTATAGGAGTCCAGCGACAAGGGCCAGAAGGCAGAAGGGGACAAGGAAGCTGGTGATAGGGAACCCAAGGTTGAGTAAGGATACTGTTGATGTGTTGTGAGATTGTTAACCATTGTCATAGGGCAACATTTGTAGTAACTGTTAAATGAGAAACTATTTTGTTCTGTAAGCCTTCATCTTAAGTGAGAATAACAGCACAATTGGAAGAGCGGAGTCAATGTCACTGAACTGTGCATGTAGAAATTTTTGAAACGGTGTATCTTTGGCTATGTGTATTTTCACCAAAAAAAAAAAAGGTTGAGAATTTAGAGGGTTAATATGTTGTCGGGTTGTTAACCAATGTCATCAAACAATATGTGTACTACTGTTTCATGAGAAACTATTTGTTCTGTAAGCCTTCACCTGAAGTACAATAAAATATATTAAAAAAAAAGAAAGAAATAGCCCCCAAACTATTCCGGCTTTCCCCCTCCCTAAATTTGTATTTTAATAAATCTCAAAAATGTATGATCGTGTTTTATTAGTGTTCTGGTAAGTAACTTGTTTAGCAGCCTTTCCCCTTCACTTCTCTGTCTATGCTGCCACCTTGGGAGTTAAACAAAAACCAAGAGAGTTGGAATTAAATCAGATGTAAGATAAAGTAAAGAGATTGTAGAAAAGACTTTTGAGAAAAGGCTTTTGAGGCTCTGGGTAGACTTGGGTTACTTTGCCTATTTCCTAAAGATTAACACAGATATTACAGAAAGGTAGAGTGATGGAATAATGTTTATAGTTATATTTAATATAAATACTTACCCACACTTGTCATCTGTGTTTTGGAAATATGGTCATTTCTCATCTCTTCACACACTTCCGTACTTTTGTCTGAATTTCTTTGTAACTTGTCTTGGGTAGTAAGTGACGTATTTATATTTTTATCTCTAGGTTGTTCCATATCAAGCTGTTCTTCAACTACATTGGCCTTAACTTTTCTTCTCCGATTTTGTTTTATAGTTCCTTTATTTTCAGATGACTTTTCTGTATTCTCAGAATACAATGCATCTTTTGTAGATTTACAACTCTTCTCCATTTTATCTGCTAAAGCACAAGATTCACCTACTTTTTTTCCTTCAGAGGGCTGAGCTTTCTCTTCTGGGTTAGCTTTATATGAATTTTTATCACTTGTCAGTGTCTCAGATGTTACATTGTGATGCTTTTTTCTTGATTTCTTTCCTTGTAGGACCACAGTGCTCTCAATAGGGGATACTGTGCATTGTTTCGGAGGCTTAACATTTCTTGGTATCTTAATCAAAGATTGACTGCCAAAACTTATGTCTGATTCGTCAATTATAAATTCATCCTCTAACATCACATCATTTGGAGTAGAATGAGGTGGATCAGCTGCTACATGCCTAATAACAGAACTAAAAAAGGATATTACAATAAACAAAATAGCTTACCAAAAAAAAAAAAAGAACAAGAAGAACTGTTTGCCTTTGCTTAGTGAAGAAATTAAATAATCTACATAAGGAAATAAAAATAATCCGCATATCTTTTAAAGAACAATTGGAATGTCTTCTCAATTTTCCGTTACTCTTAAAAATATTTCCCTCCTTTGCATTTCTATAATGTCTGGTCACAAGTGTAAACGAGTATGATCAAATCAGTAGAAACAGTTGAACAGGGAAGATGAAGGCCTTAAATTAAAAAAATTTGGAAAAAAAAAAAAACCAAACTCATTGCCATTGAGTCGATTTGGACTCATAGGAATCCTATAGGACCGAGTAAAACTGCCCCATAGGGTTTCCAAGGCTGTAAATCTTTATGGAAGCAGACTGCCACATCTTTCTCCCATGGAGTGGTTGGTGGGTTCAAAATGTCAATTTTTCATTTAGCGGCTGAGTGCTTAACAAGTGTGTCATCAGGGCTCCACCAGCTGACAAATCTGAAGCTTCTTCCATGGACTAGTGGTTCTCAACCCCGGCAGCCACAAATTCTAGGTAATGCCAATGTGTAGTTACGACTGAGAATTACTTCATGGTCATAGGAGAACCACTAGAGGTTTCAGTAGGCGAGAACATGTTAAAATTTATTCCATGACTATTCCCTTTTGGCACAATCAGAAAAAGACTTAAAACCTGTAATAGTGAAATACAGTCACGCTGACATAATTTTCTCTGTAACTACTACTGTCTTCATTCTTTGATGTTATACAAACTAAAAAGTGTTGATGAGCCTAAACTGAAAAAACTTTCTTTCAATCTAATTTAGTACCTATCCAAAAAAAAAAAAAAGTTGCCATCAAGTCTATTCTGACTCATGGCAACCCCATGGGTATCAGAATAGAATTGTGCTCCACAGTGTTTTCAATGGCTGATTTTTAGATTGGCGGGTTTTTCTTCCAAGGTTCCTTTAGGTGAACTCCAACTTTTCACTTAGCAACCAAGTGCATTAACCACTTGCACTTCCCAGGGACTCCTAGTAGCTGTTAAAGGGTAACTTTTGGGGTGAGTCACTGGCAAGAAACTACACACTCCTTACTAATCTGGCAAAATTTCACCACCAACTCAACTGTTTTTTTTTTGTGGTCCATTAAAAGATTAATGTCTAAGTTAAACAGTAGTATTAAGAATCCTTAGACACTGTTCACAGACTTTGAAAGAAAAAGGTCTCAAAAGACAGTTTCTTAATAACTTACCTAGATTCAGTTTTCCTTTTTACAGTTTCTAAAAACAATACTGAAAACCTCTTTTTAGCTTGTGGTTGAATTTCATATCCTGAATCTTGTGTTCTTTTCTGAGATCTTCCTGAGGGTTTCCTTGCTTGTGGTCCTTCTAATACTTTATCCTCTATTTCTACTTTCTTCAAAATATCTTCAAAGTTTAACCTATATATTAAAAGGTTAAAAGGAAGTCAAGTTGAATGCCTTTACAAAGTTTGCTGAGTTCTGAGTCTTCCTAAACTCCCTTGTAGTAATAATGTCGAGACCAGTTACATAATTTACCAATTTGTAAACTCTTACACAAAATACGCAAGGAAAATGCTTAGGAAAAACTAGTATGAATTTATCAATAGAAAAAAATAAAACAGAAAAGTTAAATTATACTCCCAAGTAAATCTGTAGCATAGAGCACTAGTTCTCAAACATTTAATGAGAATTTCAAACACCTAGAGACCTTATTCAAGGTAGATTCTGATTCAGTATGTCTAGGGTAAGGTTCGAGATTCTGCATATCTATTAAGTCCCAGATAACACCATTGCTCTTAATCCTCAGCAGCAGACTCCACTTTGAACAGCAAAGTCATAGAATATGCTTAATATCTCCAGAATCATATAAGACTCTGTATAGAAATTATAATCATTACAGCAAAGTTCCCAATAGTAAAGGATGATCTTGAAAGATCTACTGTTTCCTGTAGGTTCAAAGGGAAAACTCTAAGAAACGGACTTGGATTTAATAGTTTACCACAACTCATCCTCAATAATACTTAAGCTTTGCTATTCAAGAAATGACCTGAAACACACCTACCTGTGCAATTACAAATAACATACAGGAAGTACAAATTATTGCTCTTAGCCAAGTTATAAGCTTTTCATCAGAAAGAAAATGCATTTTTTCATAGTCTATAGAAAATTTTACCTCCAAACTTCTCTAAAGTGCTCTTTAAGGCCTTATGAACTGAATATATACTGAATGTATACTACAGTCTTCTCATAACATCTTAATATTCCTTAATTCTTACTATGAAACTACATTAAAAGCCTGAATTACCCACTCTTTAGTATAAAAGATTAAAATTTTAAAATAGGATTAATATTATTTAAATACAAGGTTACCTTTTTTTGGTTTTACAAGAACTCTCTGTATTTGAAGACAGCATATTTAGTGAATTTTCAGAAGTATAAGTCTCTCTCTTTTGGGCAATAGATGGAACAGCATTTTGCGATAAAGATGTCTTTGCATCCAAAACAACAGAAGATGAGCCAACAGATAAGTAAAATTCCTCATCAGCTTCATTGTGATGATCATTTTGTTTTCTACTTGACACATTTTTCAAGGGAGCTGAATTTTCAGAACCAACATCAGTTGCCAGAATTTTCTGATAAACTTCATGGGCCTGAACTAGAATAAAATTATATAAAGACAGTTGTCAATTAAAAATAATAACAACATTAGAATCAAATCTGCTTTTTTAAAATGTAACAATAATTAAACGTAACCTTTAGATGACTCATAGGGCATTAAGGTTAGAATCAAAGATTTATAATTAAAATACATAAGTACTTTGAAAAAAAATTCTAATTTATGAAATTAATGAAATGAAGCACGTATTTGGTCCATGCTATCTGGAGTTTTGAAATGACAAAAATCTTCAAACAGAAAATGCACAAGTTTAATGATAAAGTCTTGATATTTGAAAAAATATATATGAAGCTAAAGTAATGAAATGACCTAGAGAAACTATGAGGCTCTTTCTTTAGGCTAAGAGTTAGTAAGCTAGCACATATTTATACATGCGCATACATGTACAGACATCACAGGCAGGTATATAAAGATAATATATCCACCACTCATCTGTCAGTTTTTCGTACTATGGTAGCTCGCTTACTGCTGTGATGCTAGAAGCTATGCACCGGCATTTCAAATAGCAGCAGAGTCACCCATGGTGGACAGGTTTCAGCAGAGCTTCCAGACTAAGATAGATTAGGAGGAAAGGCCTGGTGACCTACTTCCAAACATTAACCAATAAATTTTCTACGGATCACAAAAGAATACTGTCTGGCATAGTGCTGCAAGATGAGCTCCCTAGGCTGGAAGGCACTCAAAATACACAGTGGCAAAAACAAAACAAACAAAAAAAAAAAACACAGTGGCTGTAACAATGGACTCAAGCATACTAATGACTGTGAAGATTGCACAGGATCAGGTAATGATTCATCCATCTTAGAAGAACACCCAGAATGATCCTTAGAAGTGAGAATGGTGAGACTCTGTCTCACTTACTTTGGACATCCACCACGTGTCTGTCACTCTATGACACTGTGGTGGCTTGCATGTTACTTTGATACTAGAAGAAATGCCACTGGCTTTTCAAATACCAGCAGGGTCACCCATGGTGGACAGGTTTTGTCAGAGCTTCCAGACTAAAAGACTAGGAAGAAGGACCTGGCAATCTACTTTTGAAAAAACTGGCCAGTGAAAACCTTATGAATAGCAGCAGAACACCGTCCGATATAGTGCCAAAAGACGAACTACTCAATTGGAAGGCACACAAAATACGACTGGGAAGAGCTGCCTCCTCAAAGTAGAGTCAACCTTAATAACATGGATGAAGTAGAGCTTTCAGAACCTTCAACTGCTGATATGGCAAGACTCAAAATGAGAAGAAACAGCTGCAAACATCTATTAATAATCAGAACGTGTAATTTACAAAGTACCAATCAAGTAAAATTAGAAGTTGTCAAAAATGAAACAGAATGCTTGAAGACAGACATCCTAGGCATTAGTGAACTGAAATGGACTGGTACTGACCATTTTGAAACCGACAATCATACGGTCATCTATGCCAAGAATGCCAAATTGAAGAGGAATGGCACCACATTCATCATCAGAGAGAACATTTCAATATCCATCCTGAAATACAATGCTGTTAAAGATAGCATAATATCCATATACCTACAAGGAAGACCATGTGTCTGTCAGTTTGTGGTACTGTGGGGGCTTGGGTGTTACTGTGATGCTGGAAACTATGCCACCAGTATTTAAATACCAGAAGGGTCACCCGTGGTGAACAGGTTTCATCGGAGCTTTCCAACTAAGAGCCTTCCAACTAAGATAGACTATAAAGACAGACCTGCTGGTCTACTTCTGAAAAAAATTAGCCAGTGAAAACCTTATGAATAGCAGCAGAACACTGTCTGATATAACACCGGAAGATGAGCCCCTCAAGTTGGAAGGCACTCAAAAGACAACTAGGGAAGAGCTGCCTCCTCAAAGTAGAGTAGACCTTAATGACGTGGATGGAGTCAAGCTTTCGGGATCGTCGTTTGCTGATGTAACACGACTCAAAATGAGAAGACACAGCTGCAAACATCCATTAATAATCAGAACATGGAACATCTAGGAAAACTGAAAACTGTCAAAAAATAAATAGAACACATAAACATCAATATCCTAACCATTAGTGAGCTAAAATGGACTGGTTAGTGGCCATTTTGATTTGGAAATCAGATGCTCTACTATGCCAGAAAGGACAAACTGAAGAGGAATGGCGTTGCATTCATCACCAAAAAGAACATTTCAAGATCTATCCTGAAGTACGATGCTGTCAATGATAGGATAATACTCATATGCCTACAAGGAAGACCAGTCAATAAAACTGAAGAATGGGAATTCCAGAGCACTTAATTGTGCCTATGAGGAACCTGTACATAAACCAAGAGACAGTTGTTCAAACAGAACAAGGGGATACTGCGTGGTTTAAAGTCAGGAAAAGTGTGCATCAGAGTTGTCTCCTTTCACTATACTTACATAATTTATATGTTCAGCAAATAATCCAAGAAGCTGGACTATATGAAGAAGAATGCAGCATCAGGACTGGAAGAAGACTCACTAACAACTTGTGATATGTAGATGATGCATCCTTGCTTGCTGAAGGTGAAGAGGACTTGAAGAACTTACTGATGAAGATCAAAGACCACAGCCTTCAGTATGGATTACACCTCAACATAAAGAAAACAGAAGTCCTCACAACTGGACCTATAAGCAGCAACATGATAAACGGAGAAAATACTAAGTTGTCAAGGATTTCATTTTACTGGATCCACAATCACTGTCGATGAAAGCAGCAGTTAAGAAACCAAATGACCTATTACACTGGGCAAATCTGCTGCAAAAGACCTCTTTAAAGTGTTAAAAAGCTAAGATACCACCTTGAGGACTAAGGTGCATCTGACCCAAGCCATGGTATTTTCAATCACCTCATATACTTGTAAAAGCTGGACAATGAATAAGTAAGATCAAAGAAGAACTGATGCATATGAGTTATGGTGTTAGCAAAGAATATTGAATATACCATGGACTGCCAGAAAAACAAACAAATTTGTCTTGGAAATACAGCCAGAGGGCTCCTTAGAAGCAAGAATGGCAAGACCTAGTCTCACATACTTTGGACACGTTATCAGGAGGGACCAATCCCTCGAGAAGGATATCATGCTGGGTAAAGTAGAGGATCAGCAAAAAAAAGAGGAAGACACTTAGCCAGATGGATTGACAGTGGCTGCAACAATGGGCTCAAGCATAACAATGACTGTGACGATGCTGCAGGGCCAGACAGCGTTTCGTTCTGTTGCACACAGGGTCGCTATGAATTGATAACAACTCAACGTTACCTAACAATGTAACAACAGCCTTAACCATCAAACATCAAAGAAATATAGACTAGCTGGATAGTATTCACACTGATTCATACTCTTAAAAAGCTAAGATTAAAAATTTAAATGAAACCAAAAAAGAGCGTGTAGTTCTGTAACAAGATGGCATAGACTCATTTCCCTCTTCTTCTCCCCTCTAAATACAACTCTGTTCCCTAGAAGGAAGAAGGCAGACAGGTTAGGAACCTCAGACTTAAGGAACTAAAATGTGGTTGAGTCCCATGGGTTTTCTTTTATTCTCCCATATACCCTCTCGTAGGTCAGAGAGGCCTGCAACCCAGAACCACCACCAATAGCATAGAGGGAATGCACACGCACACACACACACACACACACACACACACACACACACGAAAAGCCTGCACTCTGTGGCCAAAGGATCTAGAGAAGGGAAACCCAACAGAGACCTTGCGCGGAAATCAACCCTAGCTCTGCAGAACAGGCGGGCAGGTATTCTAATCCACTTGCAGTGTAAGAGCAGTGAATCCCTGGGCCATTCTAGCCCTTGCTTCACAAGTCCAATGGACAGGCAGCAGCAGAGAAGTAAACCCCTGGACCAACACAGTCACCATCCACACCATAATCAAGAATAGCAGGCAGTCCAAGCTACCAGCAGTAGTGAAGTCTCTGACTTTCCCAGCCCCTGTTTTACAGACCAAGATGACATTTTGATCCACAGAGAGCAGTGACATCCCAGGCCATCCCAGCTCCCATTTCATAATCAGGGCACCAGCGAACAATCTGAGCCAGAGCAAGGAAAGAGTCAGGAGGCCTGCATCACTCTGTCCACCACCCAGTGGCATAAGGAGACCTAGGCCCAGCAGCTTCTGATCCCAACCCCTGCATAAATTGACCAAGAATGTCAGGCAGATCAGAGAACCACTTTCCAATCACCACAGCTGGCACAAGCAAGAACTGAGTTGGAATTCCAGTGGCATCAGAAAATGAAGCAGGCTAAAATACCACTGCAAGGACTCTGAAAGCTAAACTGTCACTGGAAAAAAAAAATCCACAAAAGTAACCCAAAACCTACACATTAAACAAAAACAGGGAAACAATTGGCTATAACAGAAGACTTAAATAAAATAAGATCAAGAGTTTACTAACATAATAACCAAAATATCCAGGATACAACTGAAATCACTCCTCACACAAAAAACAAGAAAACTATAATCTGAACAGAAAAATATGATTCAACACCAATACTGAGAGTAATCAGACATTGGAATTACTTGACAAGGATTTTAAAGCATTATAAAAATATTTTAGCAATCAATTACAAATTCTCTTCAAGCAACAGGGGAAAAAAAAGAAATTCTCAAAGAAACAGAAGCAATAAGAACATTTTTTTTTTTAATATTAGCCATCCTTATAGGTGTAGACTGGTATCTCATTTCTGTTTTGAAATTCTGTAAAGACATGATGTTGAGCATCTTTTAATATGCTTATTTGCATTTGTACATCTGTTTTAATGAGTCTATTCAGATCTTTTGCCTGCTTTTAAATTGGTTTTCATGTTTCTTATTGACTTTTAAGAGTTCTTTGCATGTTTTGGGTACTAGTTCATTATTAGATAGGTGTTTCACAAATATTTTCTATAGCTGTTAGGTGTCGTCAAGTTGGTGCCAACTCATAGCGACCCTACGTACAACAGAATGATTCATTCTGTTCCAAGACAGATTTGTTCGTTCTTATTTAATACATTAACAAAATCACAAACAGTAAAAGACAAAAAAATTAATAGAACCTCAAAAAAATTAAAAACTTTTACCAGGTACGTAAGAATGGTTCAATGTTAGAAAATCAATTAACATAATCCACCATTTAAGTAGAAAAAAGAAAATAATCACATGATCATCTCAATCGACACAGAAAACACATATGACAAAATCCAACACCCATTCTGCTAAAAACTCTCAATAAAATAGGAATGATGTTGTTATGTGATGCTGTCAAATCATTTCCAACTCATACCAACCCTATGTATAACAGAACGAAACACTGCCCTGTCCTCCGTCATCCTCACAATCATTGTTATGCTTGAGCCCATTGTTGCAGCCACTGTGTCAATCCATCTCGTTGAGGGTCCTCCTCTTTTCTGCTGACCTTTTACTTCACCCAGCATGATGTCCTTCCAGGGACTGATCCCTCCTGATAACACGTCCAAAGTATGTGAGATGCAGTCTCGCCATCCTTGCTTCTAAGGAGCATTTTGGTTGTACTTCTTCCAAGATGTATTTGTTCGTTCTTTTTGCAGTCCATGGTATACTCAATATTCTTCGCCAACACCATAATTCAAAGGCATCAATTCTTCATCAGTTTTTCCTTTCACTGTCCAGCTTTCACATGTATGAGGCAACTGAAAACACCATGGCTTGGGTCAAGCACACCTTAGTCTTCAAGGTGACATCTTTGCTTTTTAATACTTGAAAGAGATCTTTTGCAGCAGATTTGCCCAATGCAACGCATCTTTTGATTTCTTGACTGCTGCTTCCATGGGTGTTGATTGTGGATCCAAGTAAAACGAAATCCTTGACAACTTCAATGTTTTTTCTGTTTATTATGATATTGTTTATTGGTCCAGTTGTGAGCACTTTTGTTTCTATATGTTAAGGTGTAATCCATACTGAAGACTGTGGTCTTTATTTTTTTGTACTCTAGATGAAGGTTTACAGAACAAACTAGTTTCTCATTAAACAGTTAGTACACATACTGTTTTATGACATTGGATAACAACCCCACGACATGTCAACACTCTCCCTTCTCAACCTTGGGTTCCCTAGAACCAGTTTTCCTGTCCCCTCCTGTCTTCCAGTCCTTGTCCCTCGGCTGTTGTGCCCTTCTAGTCTCGTTTTGTTTTATGGAGCTGTCTAATCTTTGGCTGAAGGTTGAATCCTGGGAGTGACTTCATTACTGAGCTAAAAGGGTGCCCGGGAGCCATACTCACAGGGTTTCTCCAGTCTCTGTCAGGCCAGTAAGTATGGTCTTTTTCTGTGAGTTAAAATTTAGTTCTACATTCTTCTACAGCTCTCTCCAGGACCCTCTATTGTGATCCCTGTCAGAGAAGTCAGTGGTGGCAGCTGAGCACCATCTAGTTGTACTGGACTCAGTCTGGTAGAGGTGGTGGTAGATGTGATGCATTACTCCTGTGGACTAATCTTTCCCTGTCTTTAGTTTTCTTCATTTTCCCTTGCACCCAAAGGGATGAGACGAGTGGAGTATCTTAGATGGCTGCTCACGAGCTTTTAAGACCCCAGACGTTACTCACAAAAGTAGAATGTAAAATTTTCTTTATGAAGTATGTTATGCCAATTGAGCTAGATAGATGTTCCCCAAGACCACGCTCCCAATAGCCCTCAGCCCAGCAATTCAGTCTCTCTGGGATTTTGAATGTGTCTATGGAGCTTCCATGACCTTGCCTTGTACAACTTGTGCTGGCTTCCCCAGTACTGTGGTACTGTCTTACCCTTCACCGAAGTTACCACTTATCTATTGTCTGTTTAGTATTTCACCCCCCACCCATTCCCTCCCTCATAACCATCAACGATTGTTTCTTTTTGTGGGTAAACCTTTTCATGAGTTTTTATAATAGTGGTCTCATACAATATTTGTCCTTTTGTGATAGACTTATTTCACTCACTATAATGACTTCCAGATTCATCCATGTTGTGAGATGCTTTGCAGATTCATCATTGTTCTTCATCATTGCATAGTATTCCTTTCTGTGTATGCACCACAGTTTGTTTATCCATCCATCTGTTGATGGGCATCTAGGTTGTTTCCATCTTTTTGCTACTGTGAATAACACTACAATGAACATGTGTGTGCATATATCTATTCATGTGACGGCTTGTATTTCTCTAAGATATATTCGTACGAGTGGGACTGCTGGATCATACGGTACTTCTATTTCTACTTTGTAAGAAAGCACCATATCATTTTCCAACATGGTGGTATCATTTTGTTTATCCACCAGCAGTGCATAAGAGTTCCAATTTCCCCACAGCCTCTCCAACATTTGTTATTTCCAGTGTTTTTGATTCAGGCCAGTAACGCCGGGGTAAGATGGTATCTCATTGTGGCTTAAATTTGCATTTCTCTAATGGCTAGTGATCCCAAGCATTTCCTCATGTGTCTGTTGGCTGCTTGAATGTCTCCTTTGGTGAAGTGTCTGTTAATTTCCTTTGCTCATTTTTCAACTGGATTATTTGTCTTTTCATTGTACAGGTAGTGGACTTCCTTATAGATTTTCTGTATTAGACCTTTGTCTGATGTGTAATAGTCAAAAATGTTTTCCCAGTCTGCAGGTTCTCTTTTTACTCTTTTGCTGAAGTCTTCTGATGAGTTTAAGTGATTCGTTTTTAGAAAATTCCAGTTATCTAGCTTATCTTCTGGAGTTTATGTGTTGTTGGTTATGGTTTATATCCTGTTAATGCTGTGTATTAGAGCCTCTAGTGTTGATCCTATTTTCTCTTCTGTGAACTTTATAGTTTTTGGCATTAGATGTAGGTCTTTGATCCATTTTGAATTAGTTTTTGTATATGGTGTCAAGTATGGGCCCTGTTTCATTTTTTTTAAGATGGATGTCCAGTTTTGCCATTTGTTAAAAAGACTGTCTTTTCTCCGTTTGATGGACTTTGGGCCCTTGTCAAAGATCAGGTGACCATGGGTGGATGGATTTACATCTGGGTTCTCGATTCTTTTCCATTGGTCAATGTATCTGTTGCTGAGCCAGTACCAGGCTGTTTTGACTACTTTAGCTGTATACAGTAGGTTCTGAGGTCAGGTAGTGCAAGTCCTGCTACTTTATTCTTCTTCTTCAATAATGCTTTACTTATCCAGGACCTCTTCCCTTTCCATATAAAGTTAAGTATTAGTTTTTCCATCTCTTTAAAGAATGTCATTGGTATTTGGATCGGGATTGCATTGTATTTGTAAATCGTTTTCGGTAGAATTCTTATTATGTTCACAATGTAAAGTCTACCTATCCATGAGCATGCTATGTTTTTCCATTTATGTAGATCTACTTGCGTTTTTTGCAAGTGTTTTGTAGTTTTCTTTGTATAGATCTTTTACATCACTGGTTAAATTTATTCCTCAGTATTTTATTTTTTTAAGGGGCTATTAAAAATGGTATTGTTTTCCTGATTTCCTTTTCATCATTCTCTTTATTGGTGTATAGGAATCCAACACATTTTTGTATGTTTACCTTCAATCCTGCTACTCTGTTGAATCTTTCTATTAGTGTCAGTAGTTTTCTCGTGAAATCTTTTGGGTCTTCTACATATAGTATCATATCGTCCACAAATAGGGACAGTGTAACTTCTTCATTAACAACTGAGTTGCCTTTTATTTTTTTCTTGCATTATTGCTCTAGTTAGGACTTCTAGCACAATGTTAAATAGAAGTGGTGATAAAGGACATCCTTGTCTTGTTCCTGCTCTCAAGGGGAATGTTTTCAGCCTCTCTCCATTAAGAATAACGCTGACCATTGGTTTTGCATAGATGCCCTTTATTACACTGAGGAATTTCCCTTCTATACCTATTTTATTGAATTTTTATCAGGAATGGGTATTGAACTTTGTCGAACGCCTTTTCTGCCATCAACTGTGATGATCACGTGATTCTTTTATTTTATTCATGTGGTGGACTATGTTGATTGATTTTCTAATGTTGAACCATCCTTCATAGCTGGTATGAAACCTACTTGGTCGTGGTGTATTATTTTTTTGATATGATGCTGAATTGTATTGGCTAAAATTTTGTTGAGAATTTTTGCATCTATATTCATGAGAGATATTGGTCTGTAACTTTCTGTTTTGGGGGTGTGTTTGCCTGGTTTTGGTATCAGGGTTATCCTGGCTTCGTAGAATGAATTTGGAAGTGTCACTTCCTTTTCTATGTTCTGAAATAGTTTGAGTAGTACTGGTATAAGCTCCTCTCTGAATGTTTAGTAGAATTCTCCAGTGAAGCCATCTGGGCCAGGGCTTTTTTTTTTGTTGTTGTTGGGAGTTTTTTTTTTAATCACCTCTTCAATCTCTTCTCTTGTTATGGGTCTGTTCAGATTTTCAACATCATTTTGTGTTAGTCTGGGTAGGTAGTGTGTTTCTAGAAATGTGTCCATTTCCTCTAAGTTTTCAAATTTGTTGCAGTATAGTTTTTCATAATACTCTGCTATGATCCTTTGTATTTCAGTTGGGTCTGTTGTAATGTCCCCCATTTCATCTCTTATTTGGGTTACTTGCGTCCTCTCCTGTTTTTCTTTTGTCAGTTTGGCCAGTGGTTTGTCAATTTTGTTGATCCTTTCAAAGAACCAACTTTTAGTTTTGTTCTTTCTGTTGGTTTTCTATTTCCTATTTCATTTATTTCTGCCCTGACCTTTATTATTTCCTTTCTTCTGGTGGCTGTGGGCTGTTTTTGCTGTTGTTTGTTTGAGTTGTGTAGCTAATGTTTTGATTTTGTCCCTTTCTTCTTTTTTGATGTGTGCATCTATTGCTATAAATTGTCCTCTGTGGATTGCCTCTGCTGTGTCCCAAAGGTTTTGGTATGATGTGTTTTCACTGTCATTAACATTCTAGGATTTTTTTGATTCTATCTCTGATTTCTTCTATTACCCACTGGTTTTTATGCAGGGTGTTACTTAGTTTCCATGTGTCTTAGGCTGGGTTCTCTAGAGAAGCAAAACCAGTAAAGTGTATAAATATATAGAGAGAGATTGTATCAAGGAAACAGCTCACATGATTGTAGAGGCTAGAACGTCCCAAGTCCATGGATCAGGGTAGAGGCCTCTCCCAGGTCACACAGCTGCAGAAGCTGGCAAGCCCAAGATCGGAAGGTCGGAGAGCAGGGCTCCCACTCACAGGCTGTGCAGATCGACGAATCCCAGGTTCAGCAGATAAGCTGACAGCTGAAGTCCCAAGAACGGGAGATGAGACGACAGGAAGCAGCTGCAGGATCCAGCAAGAGCAAAAAGCCAGAACGTCTGCTAATATACAGATGCAGGCCACACCCCCAAGGAGACTCCCTTTCACCTGACTGGCTACTCACAGTATATGCCATCATGGGAGTGATTACCTTTAAACACGGAGAATCATGGCCCAGACAAGCTGACACACAATCTTAACCATCACACCATGTAATTGATTTTTTTTTTCTTGTTCTTCCTGTTGTCAATTTCTACCCTGATGGCAATGTGGTCAGAGAAAATACTTTGTTCATCTCAATGTTTTGGATTTGTTGAGGGTTGCTTTGAGGCCTAAGATGTGGCTATGCTGGAGAACATTTCATGTGCATTGGAAAAGAACGTATACTTTGCAGCTGTTGGGTGGAGTGTTCTATATATGTTTATGAGGTCAAGTTGGCTGATTGTGCCCTTTAGCTTTTCTATAACTTTGCTGAGTTTCCTTCTAGATATTCTATCCTTTATCAAGAGTGGTGTGTAGAAATGTCCTGCTATTATTGTGGAACTGCCACTATCTCTTTTCAGTGTTGTTAGTTTGTTTTGTGTATTTTGGAACCCTGTTATTGGGTGCATAGATGTTTATCATGGTTATGTCTTCATGATGGATCATCCCTTTAATTATTATATAGTTCCCCTCTTTGTCTTTTATGGTGGATTTTGTTTTAAAGTCTATTACATCTGAGATTAGCATTGCCACTCCTGCTGTTTTTTGGTAGCTGTTTGCTTGATATGTTTTTCCATCCTTTAAGATTTTTAAGAGGTATGCCTTTGTTTCTAAAGTGTGTCTCCTGTAGACAGCATATTGATGGATACTGTTTTTTCATCCATTCTGTCACTCTCTTATCTCTTTATGGGTGCATCTAGGCCATTTATGTTCAGTGTAATTACTGGTAGCTTTGAGTTCATTGCTGTCATTTTGTAGTGCTTTTTTTTGTTGATGCTGATGATTTCTTTGTTCCTCTTACTCTCCTATGCTGAATTCGTTTTGTTTGTGGATATTTTTCCCATTTCTTTTGTCTTTATAGATTTGTTTTTAATGAGACTTTATGTTTTTCTTCTTTATTTTGATGGGTAAGGTTTGTTAACTTTCTTTGTGGTTACCTTGAAATTTACCATTATTTTCCTAGGTTTGAACCAATCTATTATTATTTGGTATCACCTTGCCTTCCTCTCAATTAGAAAGTTCTACACCTATACCATTTATTCCCTCTTTTATTGTTCTGATGTTGTCATGTACAGATTAAAATCTCTAGTTCCCTGTTATAATTCTTCTGGTTTTGGCTAGTCCTTGAGAGTTCGTTTCCTAGGTTGGTATATGGCTGGTATAATCTTACATCCCAGATTCAGGCTGTGGTCTGATGTTGTGTGTTCTCAGACCAAAGAGCTTCCTTTAATAATTCTTGTAATTTTGATTTGGCTTTTACATACTCCTTTAATTTCTGTTTATCTGGAAATATCCTAATTTCACCACCATAATTGAATGATAATTTTGCAAGATATATTATTCTTGGTTGGTAACTTTCTTCTTTAAAGATTTTATATATGTCATCCCGTTCATTGCCTTCTTGCCTGCGTGGTTTCTGCTGAATAATCAGAGATTAATCTTATTGTTTCTCCTCTGTGACTTTTCGTTTTTCCCAGGTTGCTCTCAGGATTCTTTCTTTGTCTTTGCTTTTAGTGAGAGTGATTATGATTTGCCTTGGTGACTTTCTTTTGGGGTCTATCCTATATGGAGTTGTGCTTCTTGGATGGTCAGCTTTTCATCTTTCATGATATTAGGGAATTTTGCTGTCAGCAACTCTTCAATGATCCTGTGTGTGTTTTCCGTTTTCTCCCTCTGTTCTGGAACTCCAATCACTCATAAATTTTTGCTTTTGATTGTACCCCAAATAATTCTCAGGGTTTCTTCATTTCTCTTCGTTCTTTTTTTCTGGTTTTTCCTCAGAGTTGTAGCCAACTGTTTGTCTTCTGCTTCGCTTATCCTGTCTTCCATCATTTCAAACCTGCTCCTCAGCCCTTCTGACACTGTCCATTTCTGAAATCTTGGTGTTCCTCTTTTGAATTTCTAATTATTGTTTTTGTATGATTCCTAGATATGAATTTATTTTGACATTTTGTTCTTGTATTATTTTCCTGAATTCTTCTATTTTTGTGCCTGCCTTTTCCATGAATTTGTCTATTTTTTCCTCATTTTTGTCTGTTTTCTCTTTCAACTCTTGGATAGCTCTGAATATTATAGATTTGAATTCCCTATCAGGTAGTTCTGTTGCATTTTCTTCTACTTGAAAGTCATCCAGTGTTTTACTTTGGACACCTACTGGAGCCATCCTGTCCTGTTTTCTTAATATGTTTTGATATTGTCTGCTGTCTTCCGGATATTCAATAGTTATTTTCTTCATTTATCGATTGTAGATTTGTTTCATCCTGCTTTTTTGTTTTATTTGGTTATGTCTGAGCAGGCAGGCTGTGCGTTCTTTGTTGTTCACTCATCTGTGGGCACAATACTTTTCACCTCCTTGTCTAATGGGCAGGGCCAGTCGCTCAGCTATGTTGCAGCAGGGCACTTCCTGTTGAAGGGGAGTTTCTGGCATGGGTTGTTTGTGGCACGTCCTAGGGCCAACAGGACAGGCTGGGAATCAGTGCAGCGTAGGTCATGCCCATGCTTCCAGGGGTTGATGCTCAGCACACAGTGCAGGTAGGCAGGAAAGAGGGGGGAGACTGCGATATGTGGAGCTAAGATGGGTATGGTAAAGAAGAGAGAACCAGGAATCAAAATCAAACCAAAAATAGTGCTCTGGGAGATTGCCATTGGAGTGGAGAGATGAGAAACCAAGAAATGGAGAAAAACAAAAACGGAAAAGGAAAAAAGAAATAGATAAAAATTAGAAAATTAAAAAAAAGAAAGAAAGAAAAGTCCCTAGGGATCCCACCAGTGTAGCTGGAAAGACCAGAAAAGTGGCTCTCAGGCCTCGAAGTAAAGGCTGGCTATAATGGGTAGAGATGTCACACAGCGCCAGGTATTCAGGAGACAGGAAAAGAAGGTGAGTATAGAGAGACGAGAAACTGAGAAACAAAGAGAGACAAAAACGAAAAAAGAGAAAAAAAAAAACAGAAATACCCTTAGGGATCCCACCAGTGTGGCTGCGCTGATGGGGGAAGTGGCTCCCAAGCCGTGCAGTACAACCCTGCTAGAAGGGGCTCCCACACCATGAAAAGAGAACAAATAAACAAAGAGTACAAAACAAAACAAAAACAAGCTGCAGGGCTCCCACCAGCGTGGCAGCGCAGGCAGGGGAAGCAGTTCCCCAGTCAAGCGGTGCTTCACAGCCTTTCAAGAAGCAGCAAAGACGGCACACGGAGCTAGATGTTCAAGAGAGAGGAGGGAGACGTGGTGAGAAGCACAGAAGAAACCAAACGAAATGGAAAAAGCAATACCAGCAACAAACAAATGGTACTCAGGGAGCTGGCCAGTGTGCGTGGGGTTAATCCAAGCAGCACAGGGCCAACGTTGGTGCCTCCCAGCTAAGAGACTGCAGCCAGCGGGAAGCAGAGGAGGCCAAATGTGGGGGACGGGAGGAGAAGGATGTGGGGTGGGAAAGCGTATATCTCTGGTTACTGTTGTTCTGTCTCCTGCTGGGAGCTCCATCAAGCTGCTTTCCCGTATTCCCTGTTCGTTGAAGTCCGACGTGGGCAGGGTGAATCCAAGCAGCATGGACCCTGCACTTCCTGAGCAGCTGAGCGACTGCAGCCAGCTAGGAATTGGCAGAAGTACAGCAGGGGGACGTAGAATGGAAGTTGGAAAGCATATATCATTGGTTACCAGGTGCTGTCTCCTGCTGGCAGCTCCATGAAGCTGCTTTCCCGTACTCCCTGTCCGCCAATCTCCAACAGGAATCCAAGATGTCGAATCTGCATTGCATTAGCTGATAAGGGACCTCCATACGTATCTGTCCTCACTCTCTGTTCTCTGTCAGTTTCTTATTCCATTTGGTGCTTGGCTGAGTTCTTTATCTCTTCATTTGATGCTTAGGGTTCCAGAACTGACATTTGTCTCTGTTTTACTTAGTTTTCTGGGTCTTTGCTGTTGTGCAACGGCGTTGTGCTTCTGTCTATAGCCCCATGTTGGCTCCGTGAAGGCTGTCTTTGATCTTCCTCATTAAGTGCTTCAAGTCCTCTTCAGTTTCAGCAAGCTAAGCTGTGTCATCTGCATAACAGGTTGTTCGTGGGTCTTCCTCCAATCCTGATGCCACATTCTTCTTCATATAGTCCACCTTCCGGATTAATGACTCAGCATACAGATTAAACAAGTATGGTGAATGGATACAACTCTGATGCACACCTTTCTTAACTTTAAATCACAAAGTATCGCCTTGTTCTGTTCGAAGGACTGCCTTTTGGTCTAATACAGGTTCCTCATGAGCACAATTAAGTGTTCTCGAATTCCCATTCTTCACAGTGCTACCCATAATTTGTTATGATCCACACTGTCGAATGTCTTGCGTAGTCAATAAAACACAGGTAAATAACTTTCTGGTATTCTCTGCTTTCAGTCATGATCCAAAAGTTATTTGTTTTTGCTTTAGAGGGAGTTTTAAATTTTAATAAATTTCAATTTAGCGATTCCTTTAATGAATTATACTTTCGGTGTTATATCTAAACACTCATCACGAAAGCCAAAGTCAATTAATTTTTTCCTATGTTTTCTCCTAGAAGTTTTATAATTTGTATTTTACATGTAGATCTATAATCCATTTTAATTTTTGTGAGAGGTGGGCAGTATGAATCTAGGTTCATTTTTTTGTACATAGATATTCAATTACTCCAGTACTACTGCATTACCTTTGCTGTTCTGTCAAAGTTAACTGACTCTATCTGTGTGGGTCTCTTTTTGGGATCTCTATTCTGTTGCACTGCTTTATGTGTTTGTTCATTACCATGTGGTCTGGACAGCTGTAGGTTTATGGTAAGTCTTGAAATCAGATCGTGTGAATGCTCCTACTTAGTTTTTATTTTTCATTATTTTGTCTAGTTATTCACGTTAACTTTAAAAATCAGTTTCTCAATATCTATGTAAGAGCTTGCTGGGAATTTTTTTGGGATGGTGCTGAATCTATAATTTCAGGAAGAATTGGTATCTTAATAATATATTGAGCCTTATATCTATAAACATGGAATAGTTCTCCATTTCTTTAGATGATCTTTGATTACTTTCATCAATTTTAGTTTTCTGCATATAGATCTTGAATATATTTTGTTAGATTTATACCTAAGCATTTCCTCATTGTTGGTTCAATTGCAGAGTATTGTTTTGTTTTTCTGAATTTCAAATTCCAATTGCTCACTGCTGGTATATAAAAAAGCAATTGACTTTTGTATATTAATCTTGCATCCAGAGACCACACTATACTCGCTTATTAGTTCCAGGAGTTTTGTTGATTCTTTGTGATTTTCTACATACACAACTACATCATCTGAGAACAAAGACAATTTTATTTCTTCCTTCCCAATCTGTACATCTTTTATTTCCTTTTCTTGTTTTATTCAATAGCTACGACTCCTGTACAACGGTGTATAGTAGTAATGATAGTGGATATTCTTGTCTTGTTCCCCATCTTAAGGAGAAAACATCTAGTTCCCATCAAGTATGATGTTAACGGTGGGTTTTTTGTACCTGCTTTTTATCGAGTTGAGGAAGTTTCCTTCTACTACTAGTTTGCTGAGAGATTTTATTAATAAGCATTAGATTTTGTCAATTTTTTTACATGAAGAGATATGATCACTTTTCTAACTTTTTCAAGTGGAAGATAACATTAATAGATTTTCAAATATTGAACCAGCCTTGCACACCTGCAATAAATCCCATTTGTTTGTGGTGTACAATCCTTTTTATACACTGTTGAATTAAATTTGGCAATACTTTGGTGAGGATTTTTTATCTGAGAAGTCATGGTCTTTAGTTTTTCTTTCTTGTAATGTCTTTATATTGTTTGATGTTAGGATAATGTTGGCCTCATGGAATTTGTTAGGAAGTGGTCCCTCTGCTTTTATTTTCTAGAAAAGATTATGAAGAGCTGGTATCATTTCTTTCTTAAATTTAGTAAAATTTACCAGTGAAACCATCTGGCCTTGGTGCTTTATTTACTGGACAGTTATTTATTATTGATTCAATTTCTATAATAGACAAAACCCTATTCAGACGAAGAATTTTTCCTTGGTTGAGTGTCGGTAGTTTATGTCCTTTTAATCTCAGCCGGGCTAGAGGTTTATCAAGTTGTGGTAAATTCAAACAATAAAATATTATTCAGAAATTTAAAAAAAAAAAAAAGCATTACCAAGCTATGGAAAAACATAGATGAAACTTAACTGTATATTGCTAAGTGCAAGATGCTAGTATAAAAAGGCAAATATATGAAATTCTGACAAATGTAAGACATAGAGACAATAAAATGACCAGTGGTTACCAGGAATTTAGTGTAAGATGTTGAACAGATGAAACATAGATGATTTTTTTTTAGGGTGGTACAACTATTCTCAATAACACTTGTGATGGTTAAAGTTGTGTGTCAACTTGGCTGGGTCACAATTCTTAGTGGTTTGGCAGTTGTGATGTGTATTGGCAGCTATGTAATGATGTAATCACCCCCATGATAAGATCTGTTATGAGCAGCCAATCAGCTGAAAGGCAGTTTCCTTGGGGGTGTGGCCTTCATCCAATACAGGTAGACTTTCTGGCAAAACTCGCTGGCTTTTGTTCACTCTGGATCCTGCAGCTGGTTCCTGTTTATCTGACCTCCAATTCTTGGGACTGCAGCTAGCGCTTACCTGTCATCTTACCTACCAATCTTGGGATTCATCAGCCTCTACAGCCTGTGGGCCAGAGACTTGCTGTCTGACCTGCCAATTTTGGGTTCACCAGCCCCTGCATCTATGTGAGTCAAGAGAAGCCTTCAGCCTGACCCACAGATTTGGGACTTTCCAGCCTCTACAACTGCATGAGCCAGTTTCTTGATATAAATATATACATATTTATTTATTTATTTATTTATTTATACACTCACTGGTGTTGCTTCTTTAGAGAACCCAGCCTAAGACAATACTGTAATTTTGAATACTTAACACTATGCATTTGTCAAAACTCTAAAACTTTACAACACCAAGCGTGCACTTTAAGGCACAGTAATTTAAAAAAAAAAAATTTTTTTTCAGAGACTATGGGAATCCCAGGATGGAATGTAAACTATGACAAAACAATTTAACTGTATTTATTAGGCATGTATAAAACAACTTCACTGAAGGGGGCGGAGAAAAAAGTGCCAACTGACCTAAGTAACTGGAAATTAGCAGAGTCTATAAAATGAAAACCAAAAGAAATTGTTCATTATGTGCAACCAAACACCTCATGGGACTTAGTTTCTTGGTTTGGAGGTTTAGGCTCATGGTTTCATGGGACATCCCAGTTAATTGGCTTAATATCATTTTTAGTGCTTCTGTTCTACCTCCTACTTAGGTGTGTAGTGCCTGGAGTCTTAAAAACTTGCAAGTGGCCATCCAAGGTACACAGTTGATTTCTACTTGCCTGGAACATCAGAGGAAGCAGGAGAGTCAGGAATAGAAAGAGGAAATGGAATGCATGGCTGATTGCGTCCATGAACAACTGCTTCCTTTGCCATGAGACCAGGACAGATGATGCCCCAGCTACCATTACTGAACAATCTGATCAAAGATTCTACATAAAAATCCTGATAAAAAGGAGGGGAGTGTGGAAGAGAATTTCAAATTCTCATGGAATCCAGACTTTCTGGAGCCATGGAGGCTAGATGAGCCCCAGAAACTACCGACCTGAGATAATCTTTAAACGTCAAACCAAAATTATCCCCTGAAGTTTTCTCTAAACCAAACAATAGTTTAGCTTAATTAGTAAAGAACGCCTGCCTTGAGCACTGTGTTAAATTAAAGATCTACATGGGATCAAACTGACAACAGCAACTCGAAGAATTAGAGAGGAAACTTAGGGGGTAGTAAGTTTATGTTAATGGGGGAGGAACAATTCAGAAAAAGACAGTGAGAATGGCTGCACAACTTGAAGAATGTAATCAGTGTCATTGAATTGGACATGTAGAATTGTTGAACTAGTTTATGTTCTGCTGTGTATATTCTCAATGACAACAAAAAAAGAAAGAAAAAAATTTCAAGTAATGGATGGTGGATGGTAAGAGCCACGTTCCTCACTCCTAAGAGAGAGTTTACAGCTAAGCAAGAGGAGGAGGCAAGAATGATCCTTGTGGTAGTAGATTTGAGTTGGGAGTCTCTCAGGTGAGTCTCTTCTGGTCTGGCCAGCCACTACCTGAAATATAAATTCTCAGGTGTGGCCTAGAAGTCCCAGGCAAGGCACTCCAATTCCTCCAAGAGATATTTCTCCAAAGTCAAAAACAAAGGTCACCTTAGTTGGGGTAAAACCAGGTCCTTTACCCCACACAGAACAATTCCTCAAAATCTACAAAACACCAAAATAACCTGAATAGTCCTATAGTAATTAAAGAATATATTTTGTAATTAAAAAGCTCTCATATAAGAAATCTCCAGGTCCATATGGTTTTATTGGACATTTATACCAAACATTCAAAGAATTAACATCAATTTTATACAATCCTTCCAAGAAATTGGAAAAGGAAACATTTCCCAACTCATTTTATCAGGCCATGCGATTTCTGACACTAAATATAAACCAAAAAAAAAAAAAAAAACCCAAACCCACTGCTGGTGAGTCAATGTCAACTCACAGCAACCCTACAGGACAGAGTAGAACTGCCTCAAAGGGTTTCCAATGCTGTAAATCTTTACCGAAGCAGACTGCCACATCTTTCTCCCATGGAGTGGCTGGTGGGTTCAAACCTCTGACCTTTTGGTTAGCAACCAAGCGCTTAACCACTGCACTACCAGGCTCCTCAGGTACTTAGCATAGGAGAGATAAAACATTAGATCTATTTTATCAAGTTACCAATTCTGATTAAACACATTCATTTTTAAAATGAAGAAAAAAATATGATTTAAAAACAACAAACCAGCTGGTAGAGTTATAAACTGAAATGATTACTCTGGAAAACAATTTGGCATTATCTAATAAAGATGAAATTGCATTTAAGCTATCATAGAGATAATGTTGCTCTGAACAGCAAAAAACTATTAACTGACCGGAGATTGAATAAATAAACTGTGATATAGTCAGATAAGAGAATATTTATTCCTTTATTCCAAGAGATAAATTTTGAAAAATATCTGTCACACCAATTTCAGATGAATAGTTACAAATATTCAATTTAAAGATCTCTTACAAACTGACCCCAAAATACCATAAACAGGCAAACAGTATGAAGACATTGCAGATAAAAGCCAATTCAAGATTCTGGGAAGATAGCGGTATAAACAGACCATTGCTCCAATCCTCCTCCACAAATAAAACAAGAAATACAATAAGGAAAGGGTGCTTGGCTTCATGGATATGAATCAGAGAGCAGAGGAAAGCACTGGGGAACTATAAACAGGCAAGAATCAATGAATCGACAATGAGTTGCATACAAATTACAAACACTCATCTAGAGGGAAGTATGTATGAAATATAAATTTCAAAGTTAAAAAAAAAGCAAATTCAAGTATTCAGTAAGCTTATAAAAAAGGTGCTCAAACTCAGTGACACTAAAGTAACAATGAGGATAGATTACTTAATACCTATCAGACTGGCAAAAATGAAGAATAGTAAATAGTCTATCAGGTTAAAAAGTACACTCAAACACTGCTGGTGAGACAGAAAATAATAGCCTCTTCTAAAAGTATACACACATGTGTGAGCACTTATGTATGTTTTCATTCATAAGTACCAGCGGAGGTATAGGAGAATTCAAAGGTTACCTTACAGGATGATGGGAGTAATACGTAGCTTTCTCTTTTAAATCTTTGACTCTGTTGCCTCAGATGGAGTACTTTCGAAATTTGAAAAAATGCAAATGAAGAAATCTTTAAAAAGTAGCAGCACATATAATTGAGGAAAGTAAATGGAGCAATAGAAGAGAGAAACGAGCACTGACCATGGACTTGAAAGGGAATCAAAATCCACTTCATCCGTTTCATAATTCTGCCTAAGCTGACCCTGACCTTATCATTCAAACCAACATATATGCCATCTTTTGCATTTCTAATCTTTTAAAGCTATCTAGGCAAATAACATCCATGGGAATGCTACCAACCTGATTTGCTGACATCTTCATTTGGTTCTACAACAAGCTGCAAACAGCCTTCTTTCTTTCTTGAAGAAGGTGGAAGTGCCTTTGGATGGGATTTCTGGCGCTGAAGATAGGAAAAATACAACGTCAGATCTACTTTATTAAAATTACTGATTCTGACTAAACACATTTGTTTTTAAAATGGGGGTGGGGGGAGGATTTAAACACAACAACCCAGCTGGTAGAGCTGTAAACTGAAATGACTAGTTTGGAAAACAATTTGGCACTATCTAGTAAAGTTGAAATGGCATATAACAGAAACAACGCAGCTCTGAACAGCAAAAAACTACTCACTGACAGGAGACTGCATAAATAAACTGTGGTACAGTCAAATAACAGAATATCACATATACAACAGTGAAAACAAATAAACCACAACAACATGCATAAACGATTATGTTGACAAAAAAAAAAAACACAGAAGTTGCCAAAGTATAGAACAATATCATTTATGTACAGTATTTAACAGATGTGAAGATATGTAAAACAGTATAGTTATTCAGGTATTCACCCTATGCAGAAAAGAATTAACATAGCAGGCCTGATCATTCATAGGGCATGCTTGCAGGGCTAGCCTGGTCAGTATCTGGTGCTTGGCTTTCAGAATATGCCCTCTTTAGCAATCAACAAGGTTACATCTGCTGTGTCAGCCTGTCTAGACTGTTTGTATAAACAATGATTTAGTGAGTATCTCCTTTCCTTCTGGGAGTCTGGAATTTTGGTGGGCAGAGGATGCCTAAGTGACCAGCCTTCAATAAAAACAGGCTGAGTCTCAAACAAGTTTCCCTTGGCAGAAACAACGTGCTCACATTACTGAATTTCACTGCTGGATGCAAGGAATGCACTCTGTGGCCCCTTTGGGGAAGACTATACAAAGCCTATAGGTGGATTTCTCCAGACTTTGCCTGATGTGTCTTCTTCCATTACCAATCTGGCTGTGTATCCTCATTATGTGGCTATAATAAATCTCAGCCATGAGTCAACTATATGCTGAGTTGCATGAACTCTTCTACTGAAGCACCAAGCATACGATGGTAGTGGTATCTCTGACATCAGTGGTGTCAGAAGTGCAGACTAATTTCAACACCATATGTGATACAACTATTAAGGATTAGAATGATGAACATGAAATTCAAGATAGTGGTTACCTCTACACAGGGGGAAGAAGGAGAAAGACAGGACCAGAAAGGGGCACATAGATACCTATATTGCACATAAATTCATAGAAAAAAAGAGGCTTCAAAGGTATTGTTTTTCACACTGAGCAATGGGAACATGGGTGTTCATTTATATTATTTTTAATATCTTACATGAACTATATATGTTCTTTTGTAAGTGTAAAATACTTCAAGGCATAAATTTTTAAAATCTAGAAAAGGGAAATCTCATTTAGATACTGAAAGTGGGAAAGAAAATTGGCAAACCATTTTGTAGAAAAATTTGACAGTATTTAATAATTTCATTTCAAATGTGCACATCCTAGAAAAATTCAGTTTAAAACATGTGCACAAGCAAACATAAACAAGGATGCCTGCTGCATCACTGTTTGTGATAACTAATAGATGTAAACAATCTAAAAATGTACTGAGGAATAAATAATGAAGCTACAATTAATATAAATAATGCCAGCGTATAAACTATGGAATTAAATTCCATAAAGAAACAAAGGCAAGCTTTCATTTAATCACTGTCTCTCTTGAAACCTCATTAAGATTAAGAGATTTTAAAAATGTGTAAGCCCAAAGGATATGAACAGACACTTCACCAAAGAGAACATTCATTCAGGCGGCTAACATGAAAAGATGATCACGATCATTACCCAGCCATCAGAGAGATGGAAATCAAGACTACAATGAGATTCCATCTCATCCCTGCAAAAATGGCACTGATCAAAAACGCAGAAAACAACAAATGCTGGCGAGGTCGTTGGGGGAATGGAACTCTTATACACTGCTAGTGGGACTGTAAAATGGTACAAACACTATGGAAAACAGTATGGTGCTTCCTCAAAAAGCTAGAAATAGAAATATCTTACAATTCAGCAATCTTACTCCTAGGTATATATCCTAGAGCTATAAGAACAAGGACATGAATAGACATGTGCACACCTATGTTCACTGCAGCATTATTCACAATAGGAAAAACATGAAAACAACCTAAGTGTCCATCAACAAATAAACAAATTGTACATATGTACAATAGAATACTATACAATTATAAAGAATAACGATGAGTCCAAGAAACATCTTGTAACAGATAAATCTGAAAGACAATATGCTGAGTAAAACAGTTCAATCACAAAAGGACAAATATTGTTATGGTCTCACTTTTATAAAAAGTCAAGGTATACACACAGAAAGCAACGTTCTTTGATGGTTACCAGGGATGGGAGTAGGGAGGAGAAATCACTTTCTAGATAGCAGACACTTGTCATCTTTGGTGATATGAAAGGCAATACCCAATATGGGTGAAGTCTGCACAACCTGTCCAAGGTAAATGAACACACTAAGAAGTACACAATAATAAGGGACAATTTTGGTATATGCTATAACATGTAATTTTACAACAATAACAACCAAAAAATGTATGTGGTTACATAGGTAGATACACATGTATATACATGTATAGGAAGGCACATGTGAGTATATCGGTGTGAGTGTATAGGTGTATCTATAGCCTATGTATATACATGTTTATGACTACTGCATATATATTCACATATATAATAAACAACATAGACAGTATAGTCACAGATACTTCCCAGACATAACCAAACACCTTGTGGGATTGGTTTACTGGGTTTGAAGGCTTGGGACCATAGTCTCATGGGGACAACACAGTCACTCAATCAGCATAACACAGATCATAAAGATAATGTTTTACATTCTAGTTGGTGAGTATCAACTGGGGTCTTAAAAGCTTGCAAGTGGCCAACTAACATACAACAATTATACTCGTCTAGAACAAAAGAGAATGAAGGGAACCAAAGACTCAGAGAACAGACTAGTCCATAGGACTAATAGCCAACATGAACCACCGCCTCATCTAGCCTGAGACCGGAAGAACTAGATGGTGCCTGCTACCACTACCAACCATTCTGATCAGGGAATAACAGAAGGACCCAGAGAGAACGGGAGAAAAATGTGTAAAACAAAACTCAAATTCCGTTAGAGGCCAGACTTACTGGACCAACAAGACTAGAGGAACCCCTGAGACTATCGCCCTAAGATACCCTTTGAATTTGGAATTGAAGCCACTCCTGGTGGTCACCTTTTATCTAAATATTAGATTGGCTGATAAACAATTACCACCTGTGAGTAACGTGCTCCCTTAAACAATCAACTACATGAGGCCAAACTGTCAACATTTACCCTAAAACAAAGATAAGAAGCTAAGGAGGGGCAGGGAAGCTAGATTAACATAAACAGAACAAAATGGGAACAGAAATAATGTGAATGTTGATGCATTGTGAAAAACAACAAATGTCATGGAACAATTTGTATAAAAACATTAAATGGAAACCTAAATTGTTATGTAAACTTTCACCTAAAACACAATAAAATATTAAAAGGAAAAAAAAAGTATAAGCTAAGAAGGAGAAGGAAAAATGGAAGTAGAAGAAAGATAGCAACAAGCTTCTTCAACTTGGAAAGCAGATTAGCAGCAACTAACTTCTCAGGCCAAAGAAAGATGAAATAGCCTAGCAGAGAGAAAGTCTAAAAGCAGACAGGTTTAAACTGCCACAATCTATAAAGGCTCAGTAATTAGAGGTACAAGGTACCACTAAAAAAGGAGTACAGGTGGAGTTTGCCAACAGAAGGGTTATGAAAAGTATGTAAGAAGCAGTAAGACCTACAGAGTCCCTCACCTTCCAACCTTTTGCCAAGGAATCAAAGAGTTTGGAAGTCATCATCATTCCTCACATCCAAAAAAAAAAAAAAAAACACAAACTGAAAACCAACAACTCTTCTTAAAACCATCATTTAATTAAAGTCATAAGGAAAACAACCTCTCTGGAAACTGAAGACACAGACAAATACAGAGAATCACAGCTTACCAGGAACATAAGCCCCAAGAATCAGTAACTGGTAGCAACGTTTAAACAGTTATTAAAAAACTGCTGGAGGGTGAAAGTACACTAGCGTCAGAGCTAAAAATTACAAAAAGTACAACATATGCGTATTTGAAATACAAGTACAAAGAGAGAAAGGAACAGAAATATATTTGAAATAAAAACAGAATTTTCCAATTAATGATAAACACCAAACCATAGATAAAGAATCATAAGGAACACAAAATATGATAAATACCCCCAAAAATCTACACCTATGCATAGTCAAACTGCAGAAAACCAAAGACAAAGAGAAAAACTTGAAATGAGTCAGAAAAGAAAAAAAACACCTACCCTATAGAGGAACAAGGATAATAAACACAGCAAAATTTTCTCCAGAAACCACACAAGCAAGAAAACAGTGGAGTAAAGTGTTGAAAGAAAATAAACACCAACCTAGAATTCCAGTGAAATTATCCCTCTAAACTGAAGGAGACAGATTGGAAAAGAAGTAAAATTATTTCTATTTATGGGTGACATGATCCTATACGTAGAGAACCCGAAAGTCCACAAGAAAACTTCAAGTTAACAGGAGTTTAACAAAGCTACAAGGTATACAACATAAACGAACAAAAATTAGTTGGGTTTCTATACATCAGCAATGAGAAATCTGAAATAGAAATTAGAGAAACAATTTCATTTACAATACATCTAGGAGAATAAAATACCTAGAAATAAATTTAACCAGGGACATGAAGGACTTATACAATGAAGATTATTTAAAAAAAAACTGCTGAAAGAGATTAGAGAAGACTTAAATAAATGGAAAGATGTTCCATCTTCATGGACTAGAGACTTAATATTGTTAAGATGTCAGTACTACCCGAAGCGATACATAAATTCAATGCAATTTCGACAAAATTTCAAAGCTTTCTTTACAGAAATGGAAAAACGAATCCTCAACTTAATATGCCCTGAATAGCTAAAGCAATGTTGAAAGAAAAGAACAAAGTAGGAGGACTCATATGTCCTGATTTTAAAACATATTAAACAGCTACAGTAATTAACACAGTCAGGGACTGGTATAACAGTAGACAAACAGACCAATCGAACACAATTGACAGTCTAAAGTAACCACACATCTGCTCATACTCCAGCTGCAAAAGCCACCCTACTACACACTCCAGGGAACAGGGGCACGCTTTCCTCCTAGACACTCAGAGGCAGTCATCAGCCCCCTGCCTTTCTCAGTGCCTTAACCCCTAATGCAGCCAGATACCTGTGTCTACACCAGTCACCCATGCCTGATTAGGACAGTAGGTGAGAACCTGCACAACATACTTGGTGACCAACTACCTGGACACCTGAGCTGAATTCAGACAAAAAAAGTAAACAGACTCCTTGGCTCACATATCAAGTAACAGATTTAACCACCTGGTGACAGGACCTTACAGCTTCACGGGCATCAACGATCAAACTAGCTCACAAGAGCAGCCTACTTGGGCATATCAAAACAAAACAAAACAAGAAGCTAGGACACAGTAAGAAAACATAAAATAAATAAATATAATAACTTATTGATGGCTCGGAGACAACAGTCTATATTAAATCACACAAAGAGGCAGATGATGACGGCTTCAGCAAGCTCCCAAAATAAAGAATCAAGAAATTTTCCAGAGGAAGACAATTTCTTGGACTTATTGGAGGTAGAATACAAAAGATTAATATACAGAACTCTTCAAGAGATCAGGAAGGACATCAGTAAAAACAAAAAACAAGCTAAAGAACACAAAGACAAAGCAATAGAGGATCTTAAAAAAGTTACTCAAGAGCAAAATGACAAGTTTTATAGGCTATAAGAATCCACAGAGAGACAGCAATCAGAAATCCAAAAGATTAACAATAAAATTTCATAGACAACTCAATACAAAGTCAGAGGAGCAGAATTGAGGCAACAGAAGTCGAAATTAGTGACAATGAAGATAAAGCACTTGACACCAACTTATTTGGAGAAAAATCAGAAAAAAAGAATCTTTAAAAATGAAGTAACCCCAAGAATTACGTGGGACCGTCTCAAAAGGAATAACTCACGAGTGACTGGAGTACCAGAACGGGGGCAGGGGGGATGAAAGAAAATACAGAGAGAATTGTTAAAGATTTGTTGGCAGAAAATTTCCCTGATGTTGTGAAAGATGGAAAGATATCTAACCAAGATGCTCACTGAACCCCACATGAGGTAGATCCCAAAATAAAGTCACCAAGACATACTACAACCAAACTTGCCAAACCAAAGATAAATTTTAAGAGTGGCTAGGGATAAACAAAAAGTCATCTACAAAGGAGAGTCAATAAGAATCAGCTCAGACTACTCAGCAAAAACCACACAGGCAAGAAAGCAATGGGATGACATACATAAAGCCCTAAAGGAAAAAAATTGCCAGCCAAGAATTGTATATCCAGCAAAACTGTCTCTCAAATACGATGGTGTAATTACGGCTTTTCCAGATAAGCAGAAGTTTTGGGAATTTGCAAAATGACAGGAAATACTAAATACTCCGGTTAGAAAATCAATAACATCAGATACCAACCCAAGAGTAGCACACAGGACAGAGCAACCAGATATTAACTCAGATAGGGAAGACACAAAAATAAATCAAATTTAAAACACTGAAAACAGGGAAACAGAGATGTCAATATGTAAAAGAAGACAACACTAAAACAAAAAAGGACTAAAAAATATAGTCATATATTTTTCATATGGAGAAGTCGTAAAGGCAATATAAAGAAATAAAAGACTGGTATAAACTTAGAAAAATAGGTATAAATATTAAGGTAACCACAAAGGAAACTAACAATCCTACACACCAAAATAAAAGACAGGAAAAACATAAAGACTCAGCAAATACAAAAACAACAACAGTGAAAAAGATGAGAAGAAAATACATAAAGAAAAATGACTCAGCACAGAAAATTAAGTGGAATAAAGAAACTGCCAACAACACACAAAAAAAGACATCAAAATGACAGCACTAAACTCATACCTATCAATAATTACGCTGAATGTAAATGGATTAAATGCACCAATAAAGAGATACAGAGTGGCAGAATGGATAAAAAACACAATCCATCTATTTGTTGCCTACAAGAGACACACCTTAAAGACACAAACAAACTAAAACTCAAAGGATGGGAAAAAAATATATCAAGCAAACAACAATCAAAAAAGAGCAGGACTTCTGGGAAACATGGTGCTATAGAAAGAAGCACCATGCCATCCCTCCACATCAAAGATCCAAAAAATTAACTCAGAGAGACAAACGTCAATCCTGAAACCCTAAGCATCAAACGAAGAGATAAAGAAGTCAGCCAAGCACAGAACAGAAGAAGAAACTGACAGAGAACAGAGACCAAGGAGAGATACATGCAGAGGTCCCCTATCAGCTAATGCAGCATGGATCCACCATCTTGGACTCCTACTGGAGATCAGCGAATAGGGGTACAGGAAAGCAGTTTCACAGAGCTTCCAGCTGGAGAAGAACCGGTAACCAACGATACACAATTTCCCCCACCCCATTCACCCCCACTCGGCCTCCTCTGGTTCCTGTAGCCACAGCCTCTTGGCCACAAAGAACTGGCTTCACCCTAGTGCCACTTGGATTCTACCGGCCCACACTGGCCGGCTCCCTGAGTACCATTTGTTGGCTGCTGGTGTTGCTTTTTCCCACTTCTTTTGATTTCTTCCATACCTCTCACCACCTCCTCCTCCTTTCTCTCAAATACCTGGTTCCGTATGCCATCTTTGCTTCTTCCTGAAAGGCTGTGAAACGTCACCTGACTGTGAAATTGCGTCCCAGCCCATGCTGCCACACTGGTGGGATCCCCGAGACTTTTTTTTGTTTGCTTGTTTTGATTTCCTTTTTTTGATCTGTTTTCTTCTTCCTTTCTCGGCTTGGGAGCCTCTTCTAGCCAGGCAGTAGGCAGTACTGTGCGGCTTAGGAGCTACTCCCTTAATCTGTGCAGACACATAGTGGGATCCCTGGGGACATTTCTTTTTTTTTTTTTTTTTTGCTTTGTTTTTCGGGTTTTTTTGTGTTTTCTTTTCTCCTTTTTTCCCTTTTTGTCTTTCCTCATTTCTCAGTTTCTCATCTCTCTACACTTACCTTCTCTTCCTGTCTCCTGAATACCTGGCGCTGTGTGACACGTATACTCCTTCTAGTCAGGCTGTACTTCAACACCTGGGAACAACTTCCCCAGTCCTCGCAGCCGCACCAATGGGATCCCTGACGACTTTGGGATTGTTTCTAATTTTTATTTAATCTTTTTTTTTCTTTTACCCTTTTTCTTTTTGTTTTTCTCCAGTTCTCAGTCTCTCATTTCTCCAATGCAAAAGCAAGCTCCCTTAGGGCTCTATTTTGTTTGTTTGTACTTATTTGGCTTCTGTTCCTCTCTCCTCTCTCCCACACCCATCTTAGCTCCACAAATCACAATCTCCCCCCTCCTTCCTGCCTACCTGCACCGTGCACTGAACATCACACCCCCAAGCAGCACAGGCACAGCCTACAGGAACATGCCCTGCACCGACTCCCGGCCCGCCGTGTCGGCCTTCGTACATGCCACAAACAACCCATCCCAGCAACTCGCCTTCAGCTGGACCTGCCCTGCTGTACCATACCTGAGCGACAGACCCTGACAATTGGAGGAGGTAAAAGTATCATGCCCACAGACGAACAAACAACAAAGAACGCACAGCCTGCCTGCTCAAAAACAACCAAACCAAACAAAAAAGGACAAAACAGACAAAGCCACAATCAATAAACGAGGCAAATAACTGGTGAATGTCCTGAAGACAGTAGACAATATCAAAATATATACAAAAACAGGACAGGACGGTTCTAGGAGGCATCCAAAATAAAACACCAGACGACTTCCAAGCAGAAGAAAAGGCACTAGAACTACCTGATGGGGAATTCACATCTCTAATATTCAGAGCTATCCAAGAGTTGAAGCAAAAATCAGACAAAAATGAGGAAAAAACTGACAAATTTATAGAAAGGGCAGACAAATTCATGGAAAATACAGGCAAGAAAATGCAAGAACTCAGGAAAATAATACAGGAACAAAATGCTGAAATAAATTCACAACTAGAAACCATACAAAAACAACAGCTAGAAATGCAAAAGGTAAACAACAAGATTTCGGAAATGCACAGTGTCACAGACGAGCTGAGGAGCAGGTAAGAAACAACGGAAGACAGGATCAGCAAAATTGAAGACAAACACTTGGATACAACTCTGAGGAAAAACCAGAAAAAACAACAAAGAGAAATGAAGAAACCCTGAGACTTATGTGGCATACAATCAAAAGCAAAAATCTGCGAGTGATTATAGAGTTCCAGAACAGGGTGAGAAAACAGCAAACAGAGAGAGGATCATTGAAGAACTGCTGACAGAAAACTTCCCCAATATCATGAAAGATGAAAAGTTGACCATCCAAGAAGCTCAACAAACCCCATATAGGACAGACCTCAAAAGAAAACCACAAAGGCATATCATAATCACACTTGCTAAAACCAAATACAAATACTCCTGACAGCAGCTCAAGAAAAACAAGAAGTCACATACAGAGGAGAAACAATAAGACTAAGCTCGGATCATTCTGGCAGAAACCATGCATGCAAGAAGGCAATGGGATGACATACATAAAACCTTGAAAGAAAAAGTTGCCAGCAGAGTAACATACCCTGCAAAACTCTTGTTCAAGTACGATGGTGAAATTAGGCCATTTCCAGATAAACAGAAATTAAGGGACTATGTAAAAACCAAACCAAACTCACAAGAATTATTAAAGGGAGTCCTGTGATCTGAGAACAAACAACAGCAGACTACAGGCTGAATCTAAGATGCAGAATCGTACCAGCCAGACACCAACCTAGGAAATGAACTCTCAAGGACTAGCTGAAACCAAAAGAATTACAACAGGGAACCAAAGACGTTAATCTGTAAATGGCAACATCAGAACAATAAAAGAGGGAATAAACGGTGTAGGTATAGAACCTTCTAATGGAGAGGAAGGCAAGGCAATACCAAGTAATAACAGACTGGTACAAATCTAGGCAGAGAAGGGTAAATTTCACGGTAACCACAAAGAAAGTTAACAAACCTACTCATCAAAATAAAAAAGAAAAACATAGTCTTGGTAAAAACAAAACCTACAAAAACAAAAGGAATGAAAAAGAAATCCACAAACAAAAGGAATTCAGTACAGGAGTAAGAGGAACAAAGAAAATGTCAGCACCAGAAAAAAAAGTACTACAAAATGACAGTAATAAACTCACACCTATCAATAATTACACTGAATGTAAATGGCCTAAATGCAGACACAAAGATGGAGAGTGAAAAAATGGATAAAAAAACAGGATCAATCAATATGCTGCCTACAAGAGACGCACCTTAGAAATAAAGACACAGATTTATTTATTTATTTTCATTTTTTACTCTTTCAGTAAATTCTAAAAAATTTTTTTATTGTACTTTAGGTGAAGGTTTACAGAATAGTTTCTCATTAAACAGTTAGTACACATATTGTTTTACAACAATAGTTAAAAACCCCACAACACGTCAACACTGTCCCTTCTCAACCTTGGGTTCCCTATTACCAGCTTTCCTGACCCCTCCTGCCTTCTACTTCTTGTCCCTGGACTGTTGTGCCCTATTAGTCTTGTTTTGTTTTATGGGGCTGTCTAATCTTTGGCAGAACAGTGAACCTCGGGAGTGACTTCAATACTGAGCTAAAAGGGTGTCCGGTGGCCATACTCTCAGGGTTTCTCCAGTCTCTGTCAGGCCAGTAAGTCTGGTCTTTTTTTGTGAGTTAGGATTTTATTCTACATTTTTCTCCAGCTCTGTCCGGGACCCTCTGTTGTGATCCTGGTCAGAGCAGTCAGTGGTGGTAGCCGGGCACCATCTAGTTGTACTGGACTCAGTCCGGTGGAGGCCGTGGTACTTGTGGTCCTTTAGACCTTTGGACTAATCTTTTCCTTTTATCTTGTTTTCTTCATTCTCCCTTACTCCAGAAGGGATGAGACCAGTCGAGTATCTCAGATGGCTGCTCACAGGCTTTTAAGATCCCAGACACTACTCAACAAGGTAGAATGCAGAACATTTTCTTTATAAACTCTGCTATGCCAACTGAGCTAGATGTTCCCCGAGATCATGGTACCCACAGCCCTCCACCCAGCAATTCAGTCCCTCAGGGAGGGGAGGGGTAGATGTGGAAAAACACTAAATAGACAACAGATAAGCGGTAACTTCAGTGAAGGGTAAGACAGTACACAACAGTGGGGAAGCCAGCACTACTTGTGCAGGGTAAGGTCATGGAAGTTCCATGGACAAATCCAAACTCCCTGAGGGACTGAATTACTGGTCTGAACCCTTTAGGAACAAGGGAAAATAAAGAAAACTAAAGACTCAAGGGAAAGATTAGTCCGAAGGACTAACAGACCACAACTACCACGGCCTCCACCAGACTGAGTCCAGCACAACTATATGGTGCCCAGCTATCACCACTGATTGCTCTGACCGGGATCACAACAGAGGGTCCCAGACAGAGCTGGAGAAAAATGCAGAATAAAATTCTAACTCAAAAACAGACCAGACTTACTGGCCTGACAGAGACTGGAGAAACCCCGAGAATATGGCCCCTAGACATCCTTTTAGCTCAGTAATGAAGTCACTCCAGAGGTTCACCATTTAGCTAAAGATTAGATAGGCCCACAGGACAAAACAAGATTAAAGGGGCACACCATCCCATGAGAAATGACTAGAAGGCAGGAGGGGACAGGGAAACTGTTAATAGGGAACCAAGAGTCAAGAAGAGAGAGTATTAACATCATGAGGTTGTTAACCAATGTCATAAAACAATATGTGTACTGTTTATTGAGAAGGTAGTTTGTTCAGTAATCCTTCATCTAAAGTACAATAAAAAGAAAAAGAAAAAGAAACACTAAGATTTTAAGGATAAACTGTTTCAGAATTACAAAAGAAAAAAAAAAGAATCAGGCTTATGGACAATTTAACTAAAACATACCTAACTATACTGCTTTGTTTATTAAAACATTAAACCTACCAGTTCCACCGTTTTGACTTACCTCTTTGTTTGGTGACTGAATACAAGTGTCCTTTATTTTGGGTGTTGAATAAGGCACCGATTTTGTAGAATCAGTGCTAAAATCATTGGCAAGACCTAAAAGATTAAAATTTTAAAAAATGAAATATGGTGTAACGTCTATTGGTTACAATTAAAAGTAGCCCTATGTGGCATGTGAAGAAGTCTGTTCATTTCTTTTAACACATTTAGCTTAAATGAGTACAGACATCATTCAATATTCAAATGTTCCTGAAGACCTTAAGAGATGGGAAAAGCAAAATTCTAGAAGAAATATGTGTCAGCTCTTCTTTCAGAGATTTTACAGAAGAGATGGCCTTCCATCATCGGTCCTTATTTCTCTGATTGGCCTATTCTCCTATTCCAATACTTTCCAATGCTGACCAGCACTTTTTCCATAATCACCACTTCCTTAGAAAGGAATACAAATCACCAAAAAGTATCTCAAACTCTCCAGTAATTCCAAGAATTCGCACAATCATTTCCACTATATGACATATTTTCTCTTTGTATAATTATTTAAGGACTTCCAGACTACAATAATTTATTGTGAAGTAAAAGGGATTACATTTTAGTCACTATTACCCTAAGTGAACCAGAAGGTACATGAAGAATTACATATGTATTCAAAATCTGTAGGAAAATATTTTACATGTTTAAATAATAGAACATACTTGCCACATTTAACATTAATTAACATGAAAAATTTATATTTTTATACATTTCAATTCTCAAAATCCATATAAAAATGAAGCCTTACTTTTTTCTTCAAAACAATCTTGTAAGATTTCCAGTATATTCTGGCCTTGCTCCATGTTAATGTCAGGTGCCCTAATTAAGTGGAAAGAGGGAAAAATGTAACATTTCATTTCTAGAAGATACTTGTTATTTATGCTACCATCTACTTTGAAAATTCCACTTCTCCTTATTATGGAATGTTAATTTAATTTCATGGGAAAAATATTACCTTTATTATTTGAAGAAAACACAAGTACATGAAGATCCAATAGCTTCCAGGGAAGTATATGAAGTAGTATGTCATTATGTACATTAATAATAATATTCCGATTGAACGGCCATGTCAAATATTGTTTTGGACACTGCTGTATCTCAACAAGAACATTTTCTAAACAAATCTAATCAGTCCTGAAATTTCCCTTTTAAGAGACTTCACAGTTGCAAGTGCTAACTTCCTAGAAACATACTCTTCCATAGAAGTTCTCAAGTTGTACTTTTAATTCAGTATCACAAATCTTAACAGCAGTTTATGAATTAGTATAAAAAATTTTAATTAAAAATTATAGTGAGATGATCATTGATCCACATGCAGGTGTAAGAAATAGAGATCCCTTGTACATTTTATCCAGTTTCCCCCAACTGTAACATCTGAAAAACTATACTACAACATCACAACCAAGATATTGTCATTGATACACTCCACCAATCTTATTCAGATCTCCTCAGTTTTACCTGCACGTGTGTGTGTGTGTGTGTGTGTGTGTGTGTGTGTGTGTATTTAGTTCTATGCAGTTTTATACATGTACAGGAAGACCCTCAACGAGATGTACTGACACAGTGGTTGCAATGATGGGCTCAAGCACAGCAATGATTGAGGATGGCACCAGGACAGGGCAGTGTTTCACTCGGTTGTACATAAGGGTTCTTGGAGTCGGAACCGACTGGACGACACCTAACAACAATAGGGTCATATATCTCTCACCAGTCAAAATACCGAACAGTTCTATCACCACAAAGATCTCTCCGTTGCCATTTTATAACCACTTCAACTTCTCTATCTCACCTCCTTCCTCCCTCCCATTCCTAACCACTAAGCTGTCCCCTATTTCTAAAATTGTATCATTTGAAAAATGTTATATAAATGAAATCATACAGTATGTAACCTTTTGCATTGGCTTTTTTTCACTCAGCATAATTCTCTGGAGATTCATTCAAGCTGTTAAAGATATGAATAGCTCACTTCTTTTTACTGCTCAGTAGTGTTCTGTGGTATATACATATCACAGTGTTTAACCATTCACATTGAAGGACACCTGGACTTGAATCTGTATAAAATTTGACATGCATTTTGGTAAATTTTGCTTATAGGGCCTTTAGGCTTCTGGGTCATATGGTCTCTTGTCACAACTACTCAACTCTGCCACTGTAACTTGAAAGCAGCCACAGATAATACATAAATATACTGGTATGGTTACATTTCAATGAAATTGCATTTACAAAAATAGGCAGCCAATTGGTATGCTGTAGTTTGCTGACAACTGATCTACAACATTCCTATTATTCTTGAGAGTTTGAAAAGTACTATATATGAAGTAACTCAAGATTATGAGCCATATGCATTAAGAGGTCAGTCATCATAGAATTTTATAACAGAATGATCACAGAAATCAACTAATCCAATAACTCTCAACAGATATATGCACAAAATTATCTTTGTAGCTTTGCAGAAATACACATACTTGGATACTTCTGCCAAACCAACTGAATAAGACTTTCTAGGGTGATTCAGATGATCCTGTTGTGCAGATTTGGTTAAAAAACCCTAACTAAACCCTATCTCTTCATTTTACAGATTAGAAAACTGAGATCCAGATAGGTCAAGTGACCTGCCTTTTGCAAACCTAATACCAGAATACAGGTCACTATTATAAATTCAGGCCTAGATATCACCCCAAGACACCACATACAGCTGGACAGGTATATACATTACACAGTATAAATGCTGCCTTGCTATCTCCAATTTTGGATAAGGAAACTGAGACCCACACAGATCAAATGACTTGCCAAAAGTGATAATGCAAAGTCAGTATTAGTACACAGGTCGCCAACATATGTTCTAGTCTAGTTGTCAAACAAGAAATTTGACTGATATACCAGTATTTTCTGTAAATAAGGGGCTCAGTGTACGTTTTTTGCCAACCAGGCCCCGCCTCAAGGTATTTTAAGAAGAGTGCCATGCAAATTTTTTTTCCGTGTTACTGTAAAAAAAACCGTTACATGCAAAAAAAATTAGCATAGCAATTACGGGAGGGGGTGTTGGCAAAAAAACATAAAACACACACTTTATTTGCATAATAATACAGTAGTGTGGTGCAATTGGTTTTCTTTAATGTGGCTTTTGTGGCCCTAGGTTTATAATTCTCCCAGAATGAATGGTCAGGCCACTATCTTGCAAAGGATTGGCTGGTTTGTTATCCACATAAGAGGCTTGCAGGAAATTCGTCGGTTTACTCTCTGCATAAGTGGTTTGCAGGGATTGGTCAGTTTACAACCTGCCTAAGGAGTTTTCCTACATAAGTGACCAATCTCAAAGAGGTTTCTGGGGTTTCCTAATCGATGAGAGCCAGGAGAGGAGCATATTCTTTGGGCATGGGACCATGCACTGAGAACTTCCTAGAAGAACTATAATACAGATCAAAGGCAGTAACGCTGAGCTGATAACACTGAATACAACAGCATTGGCAGCAAGCATAGCAGAGTCAAGCAACAGAGAAACTGCAGCAGCAGAAATCACAAGACCGGCAGATAGCAGTGGTGGGGCCGAGTCGGCCGACAGAGAAGACGGGGGCAGTGGGCTAGTCAGCCCATGGAGCAGAGCTGGGCATCTCCAGGCAGGATGTCAACAACACAGCTGGGCACCTCCAGCAGGAGGTCGCCAACACAGCAGAGACTTGGGCATACACTTGTACAAAGGTTACCCGTGAAAGTTTTGCCTCAAGAGCTGTTATAATACCAGCCTAACCTTGGCACTAGCCCAGGGCTGTCCCAAAGCTGCGGTTGAGAGTTGGACCAGTGAGCACAGGGGGCCACGTCAGCTAAGAACAGCCATGGAGACAGAGAGAGAGAAACAGAACAGACACAGCCACGCCACACCTGACCTGAGTGGATGACACACCAGCTGAGAGAAAGAGACACCTGCTGACATTTCATCGACTGCATGCCCACCCAGTGACACAGAAATGGACATGGGTAACTCGGAAAGGGTGAATGGGTCCCCTTTTAGACATAAGTGGGTCCTTCCCTACAACACTAAGTAGGGTACTCACAGGGATGGAGGGGACTGGTTTATTTCAGATAAGTTCCTGTTACTTACTATTTGCTTTCTATAAGTAATCTGTTCTTGCTTTTTACTGTTTAGCTTCTATAAATAACAATAACAGTTTTCAACCGCTAACAATATGTAAGTGTCTTGTGTGTACAATCCAATCAGATCAGATAGCAAAGTCCTCATCCTAACAGTCTCATGACTGCTTGGGATTTAAAGTTGAACTGTGCATACGTGTGTATGCACCCATGTACACGCATGTGCAGACAGTTCACATAATATGGATATCATCTTCTGCAATCACCTGTCTGTCAGTTTGTTCTACTGTGGTGGCTTGCATGTTGCTGATACTGGAAGCTGTGTCATCAGTATTTCAAATACTAGCAGGATTCCCCATGGTGGTCAGGCTTCTGCAGAACTTCCAGACTACAAAAGATCAGGAAGAAAAGCCTAGTGATCTACTTCCAAAAATCAGCCAAGAAAACCTTATGGACAGCAACAAAACACTGTCTGATAAACTGATGGAAGATGAGTCCCTCAGCTTAGAAGGGACTCAAAATACTTTAATTGAGAAGAGCTGCCTCCTCAAAGTAGAGTCAACTTTAATGATGCAGATGGAGTAAAGCCTTCGGGACTTTCATTTCCTGACACGGCACAACTCAGAGGAAGAAGAAATAACTGCAAACATCCATTAGTAACTGGAACATGGAATGTACAAAGTATGAATCAAGGAAAACAGGAAATTGTCAAAAATGAAATGGAACCCTTGAAGATCAATAGCTTAGGCATTAGTGAGCTGAAATGAACTGGTACCGGCCATTCTAATTCTGACAATTATATATGCTCTACTATGCCAGTGTTATGGGTTGAACTGTGTCCCCCAAAAATGTGTGTAAACTTGGCTAGGACATGATTCCCAGTACTGTGTGTTTGTCCACCATTTTGTCATCTGATGTGATTTTCCTATGTGTTGTAAATCCTACCTCTATGATGTTAATGAGGTGGGATTAGCAGCAATTATGTTAATGAAGCAAGACTCAAACTACAAGATTAGGTTGTGTCTTAAATCAATCTCTTTTGAAATATAAAAGAGAGAAGGGAGCAGAGAGACAAGGGGACCTCATACCACCAAGAAAGTAGTACCAGAAGCAAAGTGCATCCTTTGGACCTGGGGTCCCTGCGCTAAGATGCTCCTAGACCAGGGAATGATTGATGTCAAGGACACTCCACCAGAGTCAACAGAGAGAGAAAGCCTTCCCCTGGAGATGGCACTCTGAATTTAGACTTCTGGCCTACTTTACTGTGAAGTCATCCACCTGTGGTACTTCTGTTATAGGAGCCCTAGATAACTAAGATAGTAGAGAACAACAAAGTAAAGCAGAACACCGATGAATTCATCGTCAAAAAGAACATTTCAAGATCTATCCGCAAATACAATGTAATCAGTGATTACATTATGGATTAATATGGATTATTATCCATACACCTACAAGGAAGAACAGTTAATGTGACTATTATTCAAATTTACCACCAACCACGAATGCCAAAAATGAAGAAATCAAAGATTTTTACAAACTGCTGCAGTCTGAAATTGATCGAGTGTGCAATCAAGACACACTGGTAATTACTGGTAACTGAAATGTGAAAAGTTAGAAACAAAGAAAAAGGACCAACAGTTGAAACAGTTCTAACCTTGGAGATGAAAACTATGCTGGATATCACATTGTAAAATTCTGTAAGACCAACAAATGAATCATTGGAAATACTTTTTTTTTTAACAACACAGTCAAAGACTACACACGACCTCACTGGACAGATTACACAGTTACCAAATCAACTACACCTGTGGAAATAGATTACAGAGAAGCTCAGTATCATCAGTCAAGACAAAGTCAGTCCTGAAACTACTGCCCTGTGATGATCTTTAAACCTTAAACCAAAAATATCCCCTGAAGTCTTCTTAAAACTAAACAACAGTTTAGCTTAATTAGTAAAGAATGTCTGCCTTGAGAATCATGTTCCTTTAAGAACTATCTATATGAGATTGAATTGACAACAGCAACTCAAAAGATCAACAGCAACTCAAAAGATCAGACAAGAACCTTAGGGGTCAATGAGTTTATGTTAACGGGAGAGGAACAACTCAGAAAAGGAGGATGAGAATGGTTGCACAACTCAAAGAATGTAATCAATGTCACTGAATTGTACATATAGAAACCCTTAAATTGGTGTATGTTTTGCTGTGTATAAGAGCACTGGTGCTGTAGTGGTTAAGCACTCGGCTGCTAACAGAAAGGTTAGCGGTTCGAACGCACCAGCCACTCTGCAGGAGAAAGATGTGGCAGTCTGCTTCCATAAAGATTTTACAGCCTTGGAAGCCCTATGGGGCAAGTTCTACCCTGTCTTATAGGGTTGCTGAGTCAGAATCGACTCAACGGTGGTGGGTTGCTGTGTATGTTCTCCACAACAACAAAATAAATAAAATTTTAAAAAAGACAAAGGCATGGCTGACTTTGGAACAGATTATCAATTGCTCATGTGCAAGCTCCAGTTGAAACTGAAGAAAACCAAAGCAAGTCCAAGAAAGCCAAAGTACAACTTTGAATTTAGAGACCATCTCAGAACAGATCTGACACACTGAACACTCATGACTAAAGACCAGAAGAGTTGTGGGAAGATATCAAAAACATCATACGTGAAGAAAATGAAAGGTCATTAAAAAGACGGAAAAGAAGGAAAAGACCAAAATGAATGTCAGAAGAGAGTCTAAAACTTGCTCTTAAGTACAAAGTAGCTAAATAGAACAGAAAAAATGATGAAGTAAAAGATCTGAACAGAAGATTTCAAAGGGGGAATCGAGAAGACAAGGGAAAGTATTCTGAGCAAATGTACAAAGACCTGGAGTTAGAAGACCAAAAGGGAAGAAGACAATTGGCATTTCTCAAGCCGAAAGAACTGAAAAATTCAAGCCTCGCGTTGCAAGACTGAAGGATTCTATAAGCAAAAAATTGAATGACAAGCCATCAAAAGAAGATGGAAGGAATACAGAGTTAACGTACCAAACAGAAATGGTTAACATTCAACCATTACCAAATCCACTGCCACTGAGTCAATTCCGACTCACAGCAACCCTATATGACAGAGTAGAACTGCCTCATAGGGTTTCCAAGGAATGACTGGTAACTTTGAACTGCCAACCTTTTGGTTAGCAGCTGTAGCTCTTAACCACTATGCCACCAGGGCTCGCTCAACCATTACAGAGGTAGCATATGATCAAGAGTCACTGGCATGGAAAGGAGAAATTCAAGCTACACTGAAGACACTGGCAAAAAGCAAGATTCCAGGAATCGATGGAATATCAATTGAGATGTCTCAACAAACAGATGCAATGCTGGAAGCACTTACTTGTCTATATCAAGAAATTTAGAAGAGAGCTACTTGGACAACTGACTAGAAGAGATACAGATCTGTGCCCATTCCAAAGAAAGGCAATCGAATAGAATGCAGAGATTACTGAACAGTATCACTAATATCACACACTAGCAAAATTTTGCAGAAGATAATTCAAAAATGACTGCAGCCACACATCAACAGGGAACTGCCAGAAGATTAAGCCAGATTCAGATGAAGACATGGAAAAAGGGATATCACTGCTGATATCAGATGGATCTTGATTAAAAGCAGAGAATACTAGAAATCTATTTATCTGTGTTTTATTGATTATGTAAAGGCACTTGACTTTATGGACCAAACAAATTATGGATAGCATTATAAAGAATGGGAATTCAAAAACACTTAATTGTGCTTATGTAGAACCTGTACGTGGATCAAGAAACAGTTGTTCAAACAGAACAAGAGGATACTGTGTGGTTCAGAATGGGAAACAGTGTGCAGCAAGGTTGTATCCTTTCACTTTACTTAATTCAATCTGTAAACTGAACAAATAATCTGAGAAACTAGACTACAGGAAGAAGAATGCACCATCAGAACTGAGGAAGACCATTAACAACCTGAGATACGCAGATGACACATCCTTGCTTGCCAAAAATAAAGACGACCGGAAGTATTTTCTGACGAAAGTCTTCACTATGGATTACACGTGAACATGAAGAAAACAAAAATGCTCACAAATGTACCAATAAATAGCATCATGAAAAATGACAAAGAAACTGAAGTTGTCCAAGGATTTCATTCTTCTTGGACCAATTATCAATACCCACAGAAACAGCAGTTCAGAAATCAAACAATGTACTGCACTGGGCAAATCTGCTGCAAAAGACCTCTATAACGTTCTAAAAAGTAAAGATGTCACTGATGATTAACATTGGCCTGACTCAAGCCATGGCCTTTTCAATCGCCTAATATGCACGTAAAAGTTGGACAATTAAAAAGAAAGACAGAAGAGTTGATGCATTTAAAGAATGCACAAAGAATACTGAATATACTGTGGTCAGCCAGAAGAACAAATAAATCAGTACAGCCAGAATGCTCCTTAGAAGCAAGGATGGTGAAACTTCAGCATGCTTACTTTCGATATGTCATCAGGAAAGACCAATCGTTAGAAAAGGACACCATGGCTGGTAAAGTAGAAGGTCATTGAAAATGAAGGAAACCCTCATGAGATGGATTGATACAATAGCCAAAATAATAAACTCAAACATAGCAACCATCATGAAGATAGCACAGGATCGGCAACATTTCCTTCTGTTATACATAAGGTTGCTATGAACTGGAGCTGACTTGAAGGCAACTAACAACAATAATCTTCTGGCAGTTACCAAATAAGTCAGTCAGTCTCTTCTACTTCTCGTAGGGAAGAACATTATAGTCACCAAGCTGTACAGCTTTGTACAAAATTTTCTCCAGTTCAGTTTTTCTTAGCCCTTCTCATTGCCATACTAGTGTAAAAGCCCTCCTCCCAAAACCAAAAAACCCGTTGCTATCGAGTCAATTCCAACTTATAGCAACTTTTTAGGACAGACTGTAACTGCCCCATAGGATTTCCAAGCCACAGCTAGTGGATTTGAACTGCCAACTTTTTTGGTTAACAGCTGAGCTTTAAACCACTACGCCACCAGGGCTCCATCCTATATAAAAACACCGAACTATTCTTTGCCTTTCTAAAATATGTGTTTCTACCTGGTCAGTTTTATTCCAAAATTGATTTAAGACAACTTATTCAAGACTTTATAATAAATGCCTGAAGTCTAACACATTTGTTTTCTGGCTCTACTTGATTCATATAATCTTGTTTTCTCTTCTGTCCAACATATTTCACCCTCTTAGGGCAGGTCTGTCTGCTGCTAACACACCATAATATAAGCACTCCTACAGTGGTTCCTTTGTTCATGGTATTTCTATATCTGGAATGTACTTTACTTTACTCTTTAAACATCTATTTAAGGACCACCTCAAGATAAACTACAACTTTAAAGCCTTCCTGGATATGAACAACATACATACCCTTTTCTAACTTCTTATATGGCAGCCTATAGTGCAAGTTAACACCTAATTACATACAGACCTACTGTTTATGATACATAAGTTATTACTTTATCACAAGTGATTTTTTTTTTGGTAATTAAATTATTTTGCAAGTGTACGTATGTATCTTCCCAACAGGAAACAAGCTTCTTGTGGGCCAAAGTATGTTATTTCTATGCGCCACTGGATCTAGAAAGATTTGAGGCTCAATAAATATTTGGTTGTTGATAATATCTTTATTTTTAAACACATGCTATTCATCGTACTACTACTCAATAGGTAACTAGAAAATTTAACTTTACATATTTTACAACCAAAACCCAAACCAAACCCAGCTGCCGTCACATCAATTCCGACTTATGGCAACCCCACATGTTGCAAAGAACTGTGCTACATAGGGTTTTCAGTGGCTGAGTTTTCAGAACTAGATCGCCAGGGCTTTCTTCTGAGGCATCTCTGGGTAGGTCTGAACCACTAACCTTTCGGGTGCTAGTTGAGCACTTAGCCATTTGTGTCAAATCAAAAGACGGCCCCAAAGCAACCAGAATAAACATCCACCAAATAATATGACCATATGCGTTATTTTCTTTTCACCCCACTGAATGTGCTGCATCTTTCTACTATAACCATTTAATCCATTCTACAAAGTGCCTTCTCCATAGCTACCATTTAATCAGAATTGAGACTGCCTCTTCCCGGACCACCATGTTACCAGGTGAATTTCTTTTCTCACTGCTACTATCACTAAGTCACTGCATTGCTTGCATTAATATTTCTGTTAATATAAAACAACTAAGACTATACTTAATCAACAATCAGAAATCAATTAGACAGAGGTGACAGTTTTTCCTTTCTTCATTTAAAAATTCACTTCCTGAAGATAAGAATAAAAAATCAATCTCAAAAGATTAAGTATATAAATCACCTGGAAGGTCGACAAAATCTTCTTCTATAATCATTTTTCAGATGATCCTGAAAGAAAAATAAATGATCAGTTTGGTATCTTTGTTTAAAATATGTTCAAACACAACTTAACTTCAGAATAATTTCTCCCCAACATGGACATGATAGAAAATTTCAATTCTTCAGTTATTCATTCAGCAAATATTTGTTAATTGTTACTATAAAAGGCAATTCTTCTGGATCCAGTGAAAGAGAACAACTTGCCTCATATCTACCATTTCCAAACCTTGGCCTATCCTATTTCTTCCCCTTGAGGATTACTCATCTTCCCCCTGCTCCTCCTCCACCTCCCCTTATTCCTCTTCTACCAACAAAATCCAAACTGTCTCAGCTTCTAGTAATTTAATTAATCATATCCACCTATCTGCTTTCCTTACAAGGAGAACCCACTAAAATAATAGTAAAGGAATAAAAAGGCATAAGAAAGCAACAAAAAAGAGAATAAAGAGAGGACCACCTATGAACAAATTTAACCAATTTTTGGAAGATTGAAAATAGATGAAGAATAATAATTCATGAAACAAAATAAAAGCAGAAGTAGCCTAAAGTAAGCTCAGAGGATATTGTCTTCGACGAGGATGGAAGATGATCTGCTCAAAGAAAAAACCATAATGATGCAGAACAAGGAAACTTGAGATCTGACAGAGGCGAACAGTAAGACATGGGACTAAAAACATGGCAATTAAAGGAAAATCTATAAGCAGAAGAGGAGATCCTTCCACTGCCCACATCCTCATAAACACAAAGCTCCCAATCAGTAGTCTATTGTCTCAGTCTCAAACATGACCAGCATCCATGGATGACTAGACATCTAAAAGTCTCTAAAACAAAAGAAAAATTTTTTTAAAGATCCAAGGAAACTAATATCAAGGATGACAAAGAATAATATTTCAAAAACAAGAAAACAAACAAAAAAATCTATTATGAATCTTCAAGAGATATTTAAGAAATCTCTGAGATACTACTGGACTTACAAGCAAAAGTGGTATACTATAAACATGGAACACAGAACAAGAAAAACTCTTACTAATTAAAAACATCATTGCCTAAAACAAAAAATGCAATATTTAAGAAAAAAACGAGGCTATTTTGCAGAAAGAACAAAAAGATAAAGAGAAAGAAATTGGGAGAGAAAAACTAATGCAAAGATCGAAAAATTATGAGGTTCAACTTCTGATTAATAGTTATTCCAGATAAAATTAAAAAGATATTCTCTAAGAATATATATAGAAAAATTCCTCAAATTTGTAGGAAATGAGTAGCCAGCATAATGAATTTAAGAAGACCTATACTTAGGAATGTAACAGTGAAATTTCAGGAAAAAAACTGAGGATAAGACGATCCTAGAATGCTTCCACAAAGAGAAAACCAGGTAACCCCAACAGAAAGAGGCAGTCTCAATCAATGGGAACAGAAAAAATAAATCACACAGACATGCAGATATTGGGGGTGAGGTCACATTTGGGATACTCCGGGTCCTATCTTTTAATTGTAAAACCTCTAAATCTAAATTACCTAGTTGAACATTAGGTAATAATAGGATTAATAGCATGCTTTTAAAAACGAAGATATTGGTATCTGCGAAACATCTCACAACATGGATGAGTCTGAGTGAAATAAGTCAGTTACAAAAGGACAAATACTATATGAGATCACTATTATAAAAACCCAAGAAAAGGTTTCCACACAGAAAAAACAATCTTTGATGACTACGAGGGAGGGGAGAGGTGGGGTGGAGAGGGAAAATCACTAACTAGATAGTAGACAACTCTCAACTTTAGTGAAAGGAAAGACAACACACAATATAGGGGAAATCAGCACAACCTGACCAAGGCAAAGTCATAGAAGCTTCCTAGACACATCCAAACACCTTGAGGGACCAAGCAGCTGGGGCTGAGGACTGGGGACCATAGTCTTGGTGGACACCTGGGTCAACTGGCATAACACAGTTCATAAAGAAAATGTTCTTCATCCTACTTTGTTGAGGTCTGGGGTCTTAAAAGCTTGCAAGCAGCCATCTAACATACATCTATTGGTCCCATCCCACCCAGAGCAAAGGAGAATGAAGAAAACCAAAGACAAAAGGAAAATATTAATCCAAAGGACAAATGCACCACATGAACCACAGCCTCCACCAGCCTAAGCACAAGAAGAACTAGTGGTTAAAGAACTACCACCACCGACCACACTGATGGGGATCTCAACAGAGGTTCCTGGACAGAGTGGGAGAAAAATGTAAGACCAAATTCAAATTCACAATAAAAGACCAGAATTACAGGTCTGACAGACTGGAGGAACCCCTTAGACTATGGCCCCCGGATACCCTAGTAACTCAGAAAGGAAGTCACTCCTGTCCACCTTTCAACCAAAGATTAGACAGGCCTATAAAACAAACAATAACACACCTGAGGAACATTTCTTAGTTTAATCAAGTATACGAGACCAAATGGGCAATACTTGCCCAACAGCAAAGACGAGAAGGCAGGAAGGGACAGGAAAACTGGACGAATGGACACAGGGAACCCGGGTGGAAAGGGGAAGAGTGCTGACACATTGTGGGGATTGCAACCAATATCACAAAACAATGTGTGTAAAAATTTTTGAATGAGAAACTAATTTGTGCTGTAAACTTTCACCTAAAGCACAACAAAATAAGAAAAAAGAATGAAGATATAACTATAAATACTAAATGTTTAATAAGGCTCGCTTGTACCTGGCCCAACGGGATATGAAGTACATATAAAATGTGAAATAATTTAATGAACAAAAATATACTATTTGTTTTAGGCCCATTTTATACTTTCACTGCCTCAGCACTGGAACCCCCTATTTTTTCCAGGGCAGCCTAGTTCCTGTTAGTGGAGAATGGTCTTTAGAACCAGGGACTGGGCAAAAGGTTTGCTCATTATTTTGGATTGCTGCTGGACCTCTCAGTGGATAAAGATAGGGAATTGCTATGTATGCCTATATAATGTTCTCGAATCACATAAGCTTTTATGCTTTCAATACTAATCATCTTAAGATTAGCCAATGGTTGGTCTTCTATATTTCTCCTTCCTCTTCTCTTTATATAAGAAGCCCTGGTGGTGTAGTGGTTAAAGCAATTGACTGTTAACCGGAAGGTTGGCAGTTCAAAACCACCAGTGGCTCCACAGAAGAAAAGATGTGGACCTCTGCTCCCATACAGATTTACAGCCTTGGAAACCCTATGAGGTCGCTATGAGTCAGAATCAACTCAATCAATGGCAGTGGGTTTGTCTGTTTTCTCCTTATATAGGAACCCTGGTGGTGCAATCGTTAAATGCTAGGCTGCTAACCAAAAGGTCAGGAGTTCAAACCCACCAGCCACTCCATGGGAGAAAGATGTGGCACTTTGTTTCAGATGTGGCACTCTGCTTCCATAAAGATTACAGCCTTGGAAATCCTATGGGGCAGTTTCACTCTGTCCAGTAGGGTCATTATGAGTTGTAATCGACTCGACAACAGATTCTTCTCTTTATAAGCCTCGTTGTACCTAGCTTCTTTGAGCCATTTGCTTTTTCTGGAATCATAATCATCTCCCTACATGCATATAGAAAAACTGCTCAATGGTGGAAACTAAACTCAAGTACTTACGTCTCTGTCCAGTACTCAGCATTCTGAAACACTTAAGCCCTATACTGAGAATGTTAGTTAACTTCCAAGGCCTAATTTAAGGCCACTCTTCTCCTAATTTCATGTAAAATAAGATTCATCAAATTTGCACACTGAAATGTTAACTAACAACTGTAAATACTCCCTGTTCCTCTTTTAAATAGAAAAACAGTAAGGCAAACGTAGTTCTTTTACATTTGCTTCTGAACATAGAGTAGCTAAGCAAAAGAAGAAATGATGAAGTAAAAGAGCTGAACAGAAGATTTCAAAGGGTGGCTCGAGAAGACAAAGTATTACAATGACACGTGCAAAGACTTGGAGATAGAAAACCAAAAGGGAAGAATACGCTCAGCATTTCTCAAGCTGAAAGAACTGAGGAAAAATGTCAAGCCTCGAGTTGCGATACTGAAGGATTCTACAGGGAAAATATTAAACAGCACAAGCAGCATCAAAAGAAGATGGAAGGAATACACAGTCACTGTACCAAAAAGAACAGGTCAACGTTCAACCATTTCAGGAGGGAGCATATGATCAGAAACTGAAGGAAGAAGTCCAAGCTGCACTGAAAACACTGGCAGAAAAACAAGGCTCCAGGAATTGAAAGAATACCAACTGAGATGTTTCAACAAATGGATGCAGTACTGGAAGTGCTCACTCATCTATGCCAAAAAATCTAGAAGACAGCTACCTGGCCAACCAACTGGAAGGCATCCATATTTATGCCTATTCCCAAGAAAGGTAATCCAACCGAACGCAGAAATTATCGAACAATATGATTAATATTACACGCAAGTAAAATTTTGCTGAAGATCATTCAAAAGCCGCCACAGCAGTATATCAAGAGGGAACTGCCAGAAATTCAAGCCGGATTCAGGGGAGGACATGCAACCAGTGATACCATTGCTGATGTCAGATGGATCCTGGCTGAAAGCAGAGAATACCAGAAAGATGTTTACTTGTGTTTTATTGACTATGCAAAGGCACTCAACTGTATGGATCATAACAAATTACGGATAACACTGAGAAGAATGGGAATTCCAGAACACTTAATTGTGCTCACGAGGAATCTGTACGTAGATCAAGACACAGTCGTTCAAACAGAACAAGGGGATATGGCATGGTTTAAAGTCAGGAGAGGTGTGCATCAGGGTTGTATTTGTTCACCATACCTATTCAATATGTATGAAGAACGAGGCACCAGGATTGGAGGAAGATTCATTAACAATCTACATTACGCAGATGACACAACCTTGCTTGCTGAAAGTGAAGAGGACTTGAAGCCTTACTGATGAAGATCAAAGACCACAGCCTTCAGTATGGATTACACCTCAACATAAAGAAAACAAAAATCCTCACACTGGACCAATAAGCAACATCATGACAAACGGAGAAAAGACTGAAGTTGTCATGGATTTCATTTTACTTGGATCCACAATCAACAGCCATGGAAGCAGCAGTCAAGAAATCAAAAAACGCACTGCACTGAGCAAATCTGCAGCAAAAGACCTCTTTAAAGTGTTGGAAAGCAAAGATGTCACCTTGAAGACTATGGTGTGCCTGACCCGGGCCATGGTGTTTTCGATTGCCTCATACGCATGCGAAAGCTGGACAATGAATAAGGAAGACTCAAGAAGAACTGATGCCTTTGAATTGAGGTGCTGGAGAAGAATATTGAATATATCATGAACTGCAAAAAGAACGAATAAATCTGTCTTGGAAGAAGTACGACCAGAATGCTCCTTAGAAGCAAAGATGGAAAAACTAGGTCTCACATACTCTGGACATATTATCAGGAGGGATCAGTCCCTGGAGAAGAATATCATACTTGGTAGAGGGTCAGCGAAGAAGAGGAAGACTCTCAACAAGATGGACTGACACAATGGCTGCAACAATGGGCTTCAGCATAACAATGATTGTGAGGATGGAGGAGGACCAGGCAGTGTTTCATTCTGTTGTAAATACAGTCTCTATGAGTTGGAACCAACTCAACGGCTCCTAACAACAACATTCAATACAACCGCATTCAACGCAATCAAGTCAAGTGCTATTTAGGTACTCTAGAACGCAGATGGTGAACACCACATACAAGGTCCCTTAATTCTAAATTAAAGTGGTTATTGTTAGTGGCAGTTCAATGGGCCCCCAACTCAGGGCAACCCGATGTGTTACTGAGTTGAGCTGCTCCATAGGATTCTCTTGGTTGTAATCTTTAAAGAAGCAGTTCAAGGAGCCGCTGGGTCAGTTCAGACCACCAGCCTTTAGTTTAGCACTCAGTCGCAAACCACTTTCACCACCCAGACTCCTAAAGTTAGAATGTAAAAATTTTAATTTTCATAATACACTTTCAAAAACTGCCAATTCTAATTCATTCCTCAGTCAGTTGTAAATTGAGCTTCACTATTTACTATGTCAGATCATGTTTCTCCAAGAAAATATTATAAAACACAGTAGGGTTTCTCAGTTTGGACACTATAGACATTTTGGGCTGGATAATTCTTTGTCCTTGGAGGCCCTCCTTGCATTTGCAGGATGTTTAGCTGCATCTCTGGCCTCTATCCACTAGGTGCCAGTAGTATCCCCCAACTGCGACAATTAAAAATGTCTCCAAAAAAAAAGGCCAAACCTGCTGCTGGGGACATTCTCAATGTCCCCTAGGGGGCAAAATCACCCCCAGTAGAGCTCTGGTGGCGCAGTGGTTAAGAGCTCGGCTGCTAACCAGAAGTTGGCAGTTCGAATTCGACGAGCTGCTCCTTAGAAACCCTACGGGGCAGTCCTACTCTGTCCTATATGGTCGCTATGAGTGGCAATCACTCACCACCAAAGTTGTTGTTTTTTTTTTAATAGAGAACCACTAAAGTAGGGAATCCCAACTTTTTCTCCCTTTGTCTTGTAAATGGACTATGACACAAAAGCAGATATTAAAAATAAAAGGCTCAAACGGTTATGACAGACATTTGAAAAATTAACTACGGGTATTTGTTTTCTTCCACTTCTCTTCCCCATGAGAATGGCTTTATTGCTTTCTTCTGATTATATATAATGTAAGCAATGTATACCCTTATACGAAAAAGTACACACTAACTTATGTTTATATCGTTACATAAATGAAAGATCATCAATACTGAAGATTCTTAAAAAGGGAGCTAAAGTAGAAAATACAAGTTTATAGATACTATAATATACAGTAACGATAAGCGATGTTTGAAATACAGACTAATACCGAGCGAATCCAAAAACATGGAAACAAAAACGAGTTCCCAACTCCATTAGTCATTCACAGCTTGTTCCTTTCAACCAACAGCTTGCCTTTCCGAAGACTTTAACAAAAGGTGCTCCATAAATACTAGCCTATAAAACTGCATACAAGGCTCAACATTTTGACAAACGACAAATGAGAACGTCAGAAGAGAGAAAAATGTGTTACATAAACAAGAATTTGTTTCAGACCAGCAAGTTTGAGCAAAAGCACACTTTTAAGTCGTTTCCATACTTCTGTTGTGCACAGAAAAGTATTTGGAGGACCAGTAACTGGAAGCAAGCTAAAATGTAGAAATCACAACATTCGTTAAAAGAAACATGCAGAAACACCCGAGGAAACCTTGAGGAAATAACAGAATAACTCTGCCATCGGAACACGATCAGAACCGATTTCAAAAATGTGCGTTTTGGGCTTTCCCAGTGAAATCCCCAAGAAGCCACAGTACCAGCCCAACGTTTCATTCCCTTGCTCTTTGGGCGCGGGGGCCTGGAGGGCAGTGTTCCAGCTCGCCAGGGCCCCCACTCACTAGACCCGACGCAGCCATACTGGGTCCCGCACTCACCAGGCCCGACGCGGCCATATTCCAGCCTGGCTCCGCCCTCGCAGAGGATCTCGGGCGGACGCACACACAAGTTGGCGGCTTGAAGCCGAGCGCTGCCTGGATCTCCGGCCACGAAGCGAAGACGGGGCCCAGGCACACCCGTCAGACAGGAAGCAGCCACGAAAGAGCTATCCTTGGTCTCGCGCACTTACTGCCCCTACCCACTGGCTGCGCCACCAACCCGCGGTGACGCCGCGCGCTCGCCAAACTTTGAAAACAGGCTGCACATGCGCAAAACGGGCCGTGTAATGCAGTAAGCATCAAGCCGTTATAGGGCCCACCCCCTCAATGCTCCGGGACGCCGACCCCATGCATCCCGCAGCCCCGCCCTCTCCGCTCCGGTCCCGCCCCCTTCCTCTCTACACCCTGTGGGGCAGGGTTGGGGTTCCTGTTTTTTTGGGGAGGCATGCTTTTGAGAATCTCCTGTGTCCCTTAAGCACAATGTAAAACTTTTCAACAGTTCTATTATGAGGATCAAAAAACAAATTAAACCCATTGCTGTCCAGTCAATTCCATCATAGAGACACTATAGGACAGAGCAGAACTGCCCCCTAGGGTTTCCAAGACTGTAATCTTTACTGAGGATCCCTGGTGACTCAGTGGTTAAGAACTCTGCTGCCCACTGTTCACAATAGCAAAAAGATGGAAACAACCTAGATGCCCATCAACGGACGAATGGGTAAACAAATTATGGTATATCCACACAATGGAATACTACACAACATAAAGAACAACAATGAAGCCGGGAAACATAACATGGAGGAATCTGGAGGGCATTATGATGAGTAAATTTAGTCAGTAACAGAAAGACAAACATTGTATAAGACCACTATTGTAAGAACTCAAGAAAAGGTTTAAACACAGAAGAAAACATTCTTTGATGGTTATGAGGGTGGGGAGGGAGGGTGAGGGTTATTCACTAACTAGATAGTAGATAAGAATTAGGTGAAAGGAAGGACAGCACACACTACAGGGGAAGTCAGCACAACTGGACTAAACCAAAGCTAAGAAGTTTCCTGAATACAATCAAACACTTTGAGGGACAGAGTAGCAGGGGTAGTTGTCTGGGAACCATGCTTTCAGGGGACATCTAGGTCAATTGGCATAATAAAGCTTATTAAGAAAATGTTCTGCATCCTACTTTGGTGAGTGGCGTCTTGGGTCTTAAAAGCTTGCAAGAGGCCGTCTAAGATGCATCAATTGGTCCCAACCACCTGGAGTAAAGGAGAATGAAGAATACCAAAGACACAAGGAAAGTAATAGCCCGAGAGACAGAAACGGCCACATAAACCAGAGACTTCACCAGCCTGAGACCAGAACTAGATGGTGCCCGGCTACTACCAATGTCTGCCCTGACAGGGAACACAGCAAACAGCCCCAGATGGAGCAGGAGAAAGGTGGGGTGCAGAACTCAAATTCTAGTAAGAAGACCAGACTTAATGGTCTGACTGAAACTGGAGGAACCCCAGAAAGTACGGCCCCTGGATTCTCTATCAGCCCAGAACTAAAACAATTTCTGAGGCCAACTCTTCAGACAGGGATTGGACTGGACTGTGGGACATAAAGTGATACTTGTGAGGAGTGTGCCTCTTAGTTCAAGTAGCTACATGAGACTAAACTGGCAGTTTCTGTCCGGAGGTGAGATGGGAAGGCAGAGAGGGTCAGGAGATGGTTGAATGGACACGGGATATCATGGGTGGAAAGGAGGAGTGTGCTATCACAGTATAGGGAGAGCAATTAGGGTGTATGTATAAATTTTTGTATGAGAGACTAACTTGAATTGTAAACTTTCACTTAAAGTACAATAAAAAATGAAAAAGAGCTTTGCTGCTAACCAAAGGATCACCAGTTGAATCCATCAGCTGCTCCTTGGAAACCGCAGCAGGTAGTTCTACTCTGTCCTATAGGGTTGCTGAGTCAGAATGACTACAGGCAACGGGCTTTGTTTTTTTTTTAATCTTTATGGAAGCTCCTGTGGAGCAGGTGCTTGTTCCAACCTCTGACTTTTGAGTTAGCAGCCAGCAGCCCAGTGTTTAGCCACTGCGTTATCAGGGTTGCTTTTTGGAAGGATAACCAAAACCAAACCCATTGCTGTCAAGTGATTTCCAGTTCATAGCGAACCTGTAGGACAGAGTAGACCTGCTCTATAGGGTTTCCAAGGAGCGACTGGTGGATTCAAACTGCCGATCCTTTGGTTAGCTGCCCAGCTCTTAACCACTCTTAACCACTGCGCCACCAGCGCTCCCTCGGAAGGATAGCAGGTAGAAATTGCTGAAGACATTTTGAAGAAAACAATTCCCTCATCAGCTATAGCCAAACTCAGCGATCTCTGACTGTCATGGATTGAATTATGTCCCCCCAAAAAATGTGTGTGTCAGTTTGGCTGGGCCATGATTCCTGGTACTGTGTGATTTTCCTGTATGTTGTAAATCCTGCCTCTATGATGTTAATGAGGGAGGATGGGTGGCAGTTGTGTTAGTAAAGCAGGACTCAATCTATAAGACTGGATTGTGTCCTGAGGCAGTCTCTTGATATACAAAAGACAGAAGTGAGCAGAGAAAAAGGGGGACCTCATACCACCAAGAAAGTGCCAGGAGCAGAGCACGTCCTTTGGACCTGGGGTCCCTGCGCGGAGAAGCTCCTAGTCTGGGGGAACAATGATAAGAAGGCTGACAGAGAGAGAAAGCCTTCCCCTGGAACTGACACCCTGAATTTGGACTTTTAGCCTACTTTACTGTAAGGAAATAAACTTCTCTTTGTTAAAACCATCCACTTGTGGTATTTCTGTTATAGCAGCACTAGGTGACTAAGACACTGACTCTGATGATAGTGATGACAGCTTGTATTCAAATATGTGGATGATATTTTTTATGAAGCATTGCTGACAAAACGACCTATGTAAATATGTATCATTTATGTCAGATGTACTGAAAAGAGTCCTAGACCAGGAGTCTGGAAACCTGCTTAGCCATTAACTACATATGTCATCTAGCGCAAATAGTGGCACCGTTTTGGGTGTTTTCTTAGTTATATAATAGGAAAGCTTCATTAGATGCTCTAGAGATCTCTTCCAACCTGTTTTATGATTCTGTGACACTATATCTCATTTTATGCTTTGATAAAAAACACACACACACGAAAATTTTAATCAGAAAATAGATTACTTATTGAATATATTCATTAATTTTTTTTAAACTTGCAATGCTTAAATTAACAAGTGCTATCAGGCCGGCCTGGTTGCCCAGTGGCTAAATCCATCAACTGGTAACTGAAAGTTTGGTAGTTCGAAACCACCAGACGCCAGGCAGGGCCAAGATGGTGGAGTACTCAGATGCTTCCAGTGGTCCATCTTACAACAAAGACCTGAAAAAACAGGTAAATCAACTATATATGACAGTCTAGGAGTCCTCAACATCAAAGGCAAAGTTGAGGCGTCAGACTGAGTGGCAGGGGGAGGGAGAGACAGTTCGGAAGCAGCGAGGAGTTGCCAGACCTGATACGGCAGGAACTGGAGGCCTTCAGGCTGGATCAGCTTGTGTGCGCCGTGAGGCCAGCAGTGGCACTGGAAAGGCGTTTTCCACATCGGGAGAGACCCAGCGGCAGAGAGTCTACTCATCCGTCCAGAACCAGTGAGAAGCAGCGCTCAATTGGCAAAAGATAACTACTTGCGTCTGGCCTACCACGCGGATCAAAAACACCTCCCTCTGGGAAAAACCTCTCTCCCATTTATCTTTCCACTCCCTGCTCTGCATAGGGTCCAGGATGGCTTCAGCAATTGCCGAGTCCCCTGGGCCAGAAGTAGGACCTGTTATGCACGCTGAGCCATTCTCCTGGCCCTGGAGAGGGAACAAATTAACAAACGGGAAAAAATAATCTGCCAGCACTGCTAAGCCAGGCACTCAGGGTAGGCACAGCTCCTTTGCCTAGGCAGAGGCATAAGGGATCCACGCACTTTGAGTGTCTTTGAGGGCATAGGCCTTCATTACCACCAATACAGCAGGGTATATACCTAAAGTCTAAGTTGAACTGTTTCAGTAGTGAAGTGGTAGGTTCATGACATTTGACACTGCTCTGCCCATTAAACAGGGTCATCACCTACCCACTTCAGGGGTCTGAGGACTGGTGACTCTACCCACACCACCTAGACACCTGAAACAGGGGCCCAAGAATAAGTGGTGCCCCCCACTCCTTACAGGCAACAGCATTGGGTGCTCATAGTCCAGCTGCAAAACCTACCCACCTATGTGCTCTAGGGAACAGGGAAATGCTTTCTTCCCAGACACTCAGGGGCAGCCATCAGCCCCCTGCCTTGCTCAGTGTGTGACCCCCTACTGCAGCCAGATACCAGTGCCTACACCAATCACCCCTGCCAGTCTAGGATGTAGGTGAGAGCCTCCACCACACACTTGGTGACCAACTACCTGGACACATGAGCTGAATCCATACAAGAAAAGTAAACAAAATCCTGTGCTCACATCCTTAGTAACAAATCTAACCACCTGGTGACAGGATGTTAGCGCTTCAAAGGTGCCAATAATCAAATTAGCTCACAAAAGCAGCCTATTTGGGCATATCAAAACAAAACAGAACAAGAAGCTAGGACAAAGTAAGCAAACATAAAATAAATAAATATAATAACTTATTGATGGTTCGGAGACAACAGTCAACATCAAATCACATAAAGAGACAGACCGTGATGGCTTCAGCAAGCTCCCAATATAGAGAATCAAAAAACTTTCTGGAGGAAGAGAATTTCTTGGAATTACCGGAGGCAGAATGTAAAAGATAGATATGTAGAACTCTTCAAGATATCAGGAAGGAAATGAGTTAAAACACAGAACAAGCTCAGGAACACAGAGACAAAGCAATAGAGGTTCTCCAGAAGGGTATTTAAGAGCATACTGACAAATGTAATAGGCTGCAAGAATCCATAGAGATACAGCAATCAGAAATCCAGAAGATTAACAATAAAATTTTAGAAAAAGACTACTTAATAGAAAGTCATAGGAGCAGAATTGAGGCAATAGAAATCAGAATTAGTGAGAATGAAGATAAAGCACTTGACACCAACTTATTTGAGGAAAAATCAGATAAAAGAATTTTAAAGAATGAAGAAACTCTAATTATATGGGACTCTATCAAGAGAAATAACCTACAAGTGATTGGAGTACCAGAAAAGGGGGAGATAACAAAAAATACAGAGAGAATTGTTGAAGATTTGTTGGCAGAAAACTTCCCTGATATCATGAAAGATGAGACTATATCTATCCAAGATGCTCATTGAACCCCGCATAAGGTAGATCCCAAAAGAAAGTCACCAAGGCATATTATAATCAAACTTGCCAACACTAAAGATGAATTTTAAGAGCAGCCAGGGATAAACGAAAAGTCATCTACAAAGGAGAGTCAATAAGACTAAACTCTGACTACTCAGCAGAAACCATGCAGGCAAGAAGGCAATGGGATGACATATATAAAGCCTTGAAGGAAAAAGCTTGCCAGCTGAGAATTATATATACTCCAAAACTCTCTCTCAAGTACGATGGCAAAATTAGGGCATTTCCAGATAAACAGAAGTTTAGGGAATTTGCAAAAACTGAACCAAAATTACAAGAAATACTAAAGGGAGTCCTCTGATTAGAAAATCAATAACATCAGATAACAACCCAAGACTAGAACACAGGACAGAGCAATCAGACATCAACCCAGATAGGGAAGTCACAAGAGTAAATCAAAGCTAAAACACTGAAAATAGGGAAATAGAGATGCCAATATGTAAAAGATGACAACATTAAAACAAAAAAGAAGGACTAAAAAATGTAGACTTAGATTTTTCTTATGGACAGGAAGTCAAGACAATATAAAGAAATAAAAGACTGGTTTAAACTTAGAAAAATAGGGGTAAATATTAAGGTAATCATGAAGAAGACTAACAATCATACACATCAAAATAAACAGAAAAACTTAAAGACCCAGCAAATACAAAATCAACAATGAAAAAGACTAAAAAAAAAAAAAAAACATGAAAAATGACTCAGCACAGAAAATTCAGTGAAACAAAGAAATTGTCAACAACACATGAAAAAAGACATAAAATGACAGCACTAAACTCATACCTATCAATAATTATGCTGAATGTAAATGGACTAAATGCACCAATAAAGAGACAGAGAGTGGCAGAATGGATGAAAAAAACATGATCCGTCTATATGCCGCCTATACGAGAGACACCTTAGACTTAAAGACACAAACAAACAAAAACTCAAAGGATGGAAAAATATATATCAAACGAACAACAGTCAAAAAAGAGCAGGAGTGCTGACTGGGATCACAACAGAGGGTCCTGGACAGAGCTGGAAAAGGATGTAGAACAAAATTCTAACTCACAAAAAAAGACCAGATTTACTGGTCTGACAGACTGGAGAAACCCCAAGAGTATGGCCCCCGGACACCCTTTTAGCTCAGTGGTGAAGTCACTCCCGACATTCACCGTTCAGCCGGGGACTGGACAGCCTCATAAATCAAAATGGGACTAATGAGGCACAGCAGTCCAGGGACAAGGACTAGAAGGTAGGAGGGGACAGGAAAGCTGGTGATAGGGAACCCAAGGTTGAGAAGGGACAGCGTTGACATGTTGTGGGGTTGTTAACCATTGTCATAGGGCAATATGCGTACTGTTTAACAAGAAACTGTTCTGCAAACCTTCATCTAAGGTAACAAAAAAAAAAAAAAAAGAATTATCTATATGAGATCAAATTGACAACAGCATCTCTAACGGTTTGATGGGAAGCCTGCGGGGCAGTTAGCTGAAGATAATGATGATGGAATAATCTGCAAAGGGATAGTGAGAATGGCAGTGCGGCTGGAAGAATGTAATTGATGTCACTGAGTTGTACGTTTGAAATGGTGTAACTTGGGCTATGTATATTTTCACCAAAAAAAAAGGTCCTCCAAGGCTGAGAAGGGAGAGTATTGACATGTCATGGGGTTGTTAACCAGTGTCATAAAACAATATGTGTACTGACTGTTTAATGAGAAACTATTTGTTCCATAAACGTTCATCTAAAGTACAATAAAAAAAATTAAAAAAAAAAAGCAGGAGTGACAATATTAATCTCTGACAAAATAGACTTTAAAGTAAAATCCACCACAAAGGATAAGGAAGGACACTATATAATGATTAAAGGATCAATACACCATGAGGACATAACTATAATAAATATTTACACACCGAACAACAGGGCTCCAAAATACATAAAACAAACTCTAACAGCATTGAAAAGAGAGATAGACAGCTCCACAATAATAGTAGACTTCAACACACCACTTTTGGTGAAGGACAGAACATCCCGAAAGAAGCTCAATAAAGACACAGAAGATCTAAATGGTACAATCAATCAACTTGATCTCATAGGCATATACTGAACACTCCATCCAACAGCAGCCAAAATCATCAGAGACTCCACAGGAGAAAGATGTGGCAATCTGCTTCCATAGAGATTTACAGCCTTGGAAACCCTATGGGGTTGCTATGAGTCGGAATTCACTTGACAACAATGGCTTTGTTTTTTGAGGGGTTTATCAGGTGTTAAGATAGCCACATTGGTAGTTCGGTGGTAGAATTCTCACCTTTCAGTCAGAAAACCTGGTTAGATTCCCAGCCAATGCACCTCATAGGCAGCCACCACCCTCTGTCCACGGAGGCTGATGTGTTGCTATGATGCTGAACATGTTTCAGTGGAGCTTCTGGACTAAAACAGACTAGGAAGAAAGCCCTGGCAATCTGCTTCCAAACATCAGCCAGTGAAAACCTTATGGATCCCAATGGTCTGATCTGCAACAGACCATGGAGATGGCACAGGATTGGGCAGCATTTCATTCAGTTGTGCATAGGCGTCACCATGAGTAGGGTGACTGAAGACAGCTGACAGCAATAACAATATCACATGTGAATGCCATTCTGAAGTGATGAGGAAGAGGGGTTACGCTTGGACTCTAAAGTCACAGTCAGGCCTGGATTTCACTCTTGACTCCACTAACTCTGCCATTATGAGCAAATTAATTAAACTATCTGTTCCTTGATTCTTGATTCTTTCATTGATTATGTACAATGAAATAATATTAAAATTGTTGAGTTGTTGGGATTAAGTAATACCTGTTAAGATCTAAACTCAATGCCTGGAAAATAGTAATAATTTGATAGACAAAGCTATGGATATTATCATGGAGATTTATCATCATGTCCTTCAGAAATTTCGCTAATCACTCTCTGTTATATGTAATTAGGTACTATCCCATTTGGAATAGGTAATAATAAAGACTAACGTTTATTGAGTGCATACTATATGTCAAGATCTGTTTTATATGCTTCACAAGTATTAATCATTTAATCCTTAGACCAAACCTTGTGAGGAAGGCACTACTATAACCGCCATATTATAAACAAGGGAACTGAGACACTGAATTTAATGACTTGCCCCAAAACACACAGGCATTAAATGGTAGAGCTGTGTATGAACCCATGTCAATGACTCCAGAGCTGAGCTCTTGATCACTACACTCTTTTTGCCTCTCAGTGAGAAACTGCAGCAAGCACAGAGATGTAACTTCCCTCAAGTGAAATTATATACACCTACTTCGGTTCTGGCTTCCACTGGAAACAGTAACTCACACAGTTATCTTGCAAAACTCTAAATGCAACGGTTTGTGCAGGTGTAGAATGCAGGGCACAGAGGGTTTTGGGGTTGAACTGAACTGTTCTAGAGAGAAGATGGAGCAGTACCCTTATGAAAACAGAAAGTTTAGGAGATTCTACATTTCCTGGACAAACTTTCCGTCTGTACTTGTCCTGGTACTTAATAGCCCCACCAAAGTTTTAGTATCCTAAAACAAAGCTACTAGTTGACGTAAGAGTAATATTTATAAAATCCAGATTTGTTATCACACGCACACACGCACAAAATGTCAAGATCAAGATCCCGGTGAGTGTCTCAGCGAGAGCCGGTCTGCAACTGCCTCCCTGCGCTCCTTGTCGCCATACCCAGCAAAACTATTCACAGCCAGGTGAAAGGCTACCATATCTGTCAAGATCACGAAAAACATGGATAACGTGAAGTTTAAAGTTCGGTGTAGCAGATACCTTTATACGTTGGTCAGCGCAAAGAGAAGGCAGAGAAACTAAAGCAGTCCTTGCCCGCAAGTTTGGCAGAGAAGGAGCTGAAATAATTTGAACTGTAATAATATTTTAATAATTAAAAAAAAAAAACAAGATTCCTTCTTATGGATGGCTGTGACAATTGATTAAATCTTGAAGTTTTCCATCACATCTGCTTACCTAGGGGTGTGTGTGGGTGTCTGTGAATTAATACTTAATTAAAGCAAAGTTGCAGGATTGTATATGGAGAAATAAAGTATCCAGAAGTTTAGCTAGAACAGGATGTAAAAATGTACATATTTATGATTTGGGTAGGTAATTTAAAATTTTTAGCATTAAAACTGTTTGAAAGAATACTTAGATGACTGATTTCCATCAAATAATTATGGTATGAGTATTTCTTATCCAAGTCTCTTCAGTTACAAAGTTTCATACAGAAACTGAAATCATAACACAAATATTGGTCGCTTTTTTAAAGTAGGTTTACTTTAGGTAGCTTTTGCTGACAAAAATATCCTCAGATAGAGAGGCCTTCTTGGGCTGGAATGGCTAATAAAGTGTGCTTGCAATCTGCAGATAGGTGGCAGCAATGTTCACAAAATCAGTTTTACTATGCAATGAGTTGTTAAAGTTGGCAATGAGTCCTTAATTTTAAAGTGCTGTATAAATTCACTGACCTTTACATTTCCTAAAGTAGCTCTGTGCCAACTGCCTGATTCTTAACTGCAATTATGTTCTATTATGTACACATTGTTTCTCTTAACACAAGAAAACAACAGATACACTATTCTCTGTGTTCCTATTCTGTATCCTATAGTTGACTTTTAGTCAACATAATTCTTTCCTTACGAACAGGAGCTTTTGTCATTAAAAACACATCTAAATTTTCAAAACCTTAATAATATAGTTCTGCATTATAATTTTAACCTTGAAAAGACTCAAATAATTTTGATTGAAAATTGGCAAATAATGTAAGATGTGGCATTTAAACTACAAGCAGTCATTACTTTTCATGGTAGTGTAGGACTGTTGAAGTGACCAAGTAAACTGAAACCATGCCAAGCAATCTTAATAATCAATAGGAAACAATTTTGTTGTTTTGAGACCTTTAAAAAATGCTGTCAAAACATTAGTAACTTTCTTACCGTTGGCTATATATTTGTAGTATAATGGAAAAAATAGTAAAACTAATATTAATTTAGTACATTGTAAGTGGCACAGTGGTTAAGCATTTGGCTTCTAACTAGAAGTCAACAGTTTGAATCCAGCAGCTGCTCCTTGGAAACGCTATGGGGCAGTTCTACTCTGTTCAGTAGGGTTACTATGAGTCAGAATTGCTATAACTCTGATGGCAATGGGTTTTTTCCCAACGGGTTAATCTAATGTATTAGAAACATTGAGAATTAAAGTGCTTAAACTTATCTGCAACAAAGTTATCATGAGTAGTTATAAACAGTGCTTGCTGTCTTCTTGACTATAATTTACCATACAAACTGAGCATCTTTTCTCTGCCTTGGTGAATTGTCATACTCATTGCTAACCTTGGATCATTTTCCAATGTTTTATCCTTTGTGCTTTCTATTTTCTGAAATATCTCCACAAGTTCATTTAATGTGAATTTTTGTCTTTCTGTTCGGCTATTCCTATTACTGCATTTAAACCAAATATCTATTTAGGATAAATTAAATAAATTATGAAACTGCCACAAAATGCATGTATTTTCATGGGAGAAAGATGTGGCAGCCTGCTTCCATAAATACTTACAGCCTTGGAAACCCTATGGGGCAGTTCTATGCTGTCCTATATTGTCGCTATGAGTGGAATTGACTGGACAGCAATGGGTTTTTGTTTGTTTATGCATGCATTTAAATAATGTACACATTTGTTGTTCTTGTTGTGTGCCATCAAGTTGATTACAACTCAGAGCAACCTTATAGGACAGCGTAGAACTGCCCCATAGACTTTCCTAGGCTGTGATCTTTATGGGAGCAGATGGCCAGGTCTTTTCTCCCGCAGAGAGGCTGGTGGGCTTGAACCACTGACTGTTCAGTTAGCAGTTGCCAGCTTAACCATTGTGCCACCGGGATCCTGTACACTTACTTATTGACATGAAAATGTGCTCTAAATACATTATATGAAAAATGTAGCTTGCCTGACAGCATGTACAATATCACTCCAATTATATAAATATATGCAAATACAGAAAAAGTGCCCCCAAAATAGAGCCACCCAGTCAGTGTTAATGGTGGGTGGTCAGATGGCATGTGATTTTCATTTTTTTCATAACTTTCTATTTTATCTAAAAATTATAAAAGTACATTTTACATTTATTTTAAGAAAAAAATAAAATAATTTTAATTTAAGTATGTATAGGGTATGATATATATGATGTTTGTAAATTTAAAGTGCCTGTACAAACCATTAAATGATAAAATGCCAAAACTGTAGCATATAGGCCATACCTAAAAGTAAGAGATTTAAAAGAAGTAGAGGAAATAAGGTAAACTGCAAGCAAAGACATAAAGCAGAAATGATGTATTGTTGACAAGAGAAAATTGGTCAGATACCGCACAGCTTTCACGCTGGCAAAATGAAACTAGATTATGGAACACCTTCAAAGTTAGGATACCTTTTAATTTATTCCTATAGACAGTGGGGAACTGTACTGATTGGGGGCCAGTTACAGAGGACAGACTTCATTACAACTCATTTAGGCAAAAAGGGATCAACTGGTCATATAACAGCTTACCAAATTGTTGGGAGGGCTGAATAAACAGAATGTATTTTGGGCTTTCAGGAATGATTGCCAAACACTCAGCTGCAGAACTAGGCCACCAAAAGGCAACTGCTTTCTCTATAGTCAGGAAGCTACCTGGAAAATTGGGGAGCTGCTGCTAGTGTTGTTTTCTCCAGAACCATGGTGACATTGCACAATCAGGAAGCCACCAAAACTACAGAACTACCACATCAAGAAAGTCACCACAAACAGGAAGCCTCCGTGAACAGGAAGCCTTCTTACAGCTTCCAACTCCAGAGTCACACTATACCTACTAAAAACTGATGCCCTGTGATCTATCAATACCCATGAAACTAGTGACCAGTCACGGGTACTTCTGATAACAGTGCTACAGAAAAATTTAGTGCCTACAGACCTTGTTTACCTGTAGAAAAGCAGACAACAGAAGAGTGAATTCTGCCTCCTTTCTGCCTTGCCCATCGTGTCGAATGTGTCCCAACTCTAACCGCAAGTAAGTCTGGAATACGTAGTTTTTAGCTTTTCAGTCTTTGCAGTGAAGGATAACACATTAGAAGGGGTTGGAATGGATGTTAAGCAACAATCCACCTTATCCCCTAGAGTAGCTCTGAAGGACCTTAAATGAAACGAAGTGGAAGAATGTAGATTTAACCCTGTATGTATTGAGTTTGAAGTGATTAATATTGAATCCATTTTCTCTCTACACCTCCCTATCTCCTTATTCTGAATTTATATCTTCTATTAATGCTACCATTATTCTATGATTTATCTGGGTTTAAAACCAGCGTCCTGCATCTAACTGGCATTCAAGAAATATTTCTAATTAACATAAATGATAACCTACACTACAAAAATATTGTGAACATATAAATAGGAAAAACTCTTACCATTCTAGAAGCAACTCTTCGTTCTGAAAATTAGAAGGAAATTAAGCCACCCTGACAAAGCTACTAATATCTCTTCCACGGCAGTGATTCCCCAACTTTTTTCTGTCCCAAAAGACCTAAGGACTTTTTCTGAGCAATAATGGATCACTAAAATGACAGTGATTGTGAGCTGAAGGGGGTGGGAAAACCCATATTAGATATCAAAGACGCTCTGGGCTTGTGATATTACCCTACTGAAAACACTGCTTTATGCTATCAATAATATCAGTAAAGAAATGGACTCATAATAAAGACTGTGTCTGATTCATAGCAGTCATTGGTGAGCTATAAGTATTCAAAGTAATGTTTAAAATTAAAGATGTATCCTTCAGTTACGGGTTGTAAACATAAATATATTCATTACAAATATCTTTGAAATTTACTGCAATGAACTGAGTTGCTTATAACAATAAATTGTCAATAAACATTAAGTTAAACAAAGGTCAGAAATTTAGGAATGAAGGCTATTTGGAGAACCCTATTCAGACTTGTTGACTGAATTAACTTTAAGAAGTGGATAGTAAAGTAATTTAGAGGGCCTTAACTGTTGTAAAAAGGTGAATTCATTGACATAATGACATTATAACACAGATGACACAAAGGAGCACTGAAACTGTACTTTTATATAAAATAATCTTAGGCTCCATTCAGATTTGTTTAGTTACCAAATGTAATGAAAATCATTTTGCCATATATCCTCATTTATAACAAACTCCTGTGACACGGATGCTGGTTACAGCTGTAATAATTGGACTCTAGAGTATTTCTAACAGTTTGATAGTAACATGATTGTTCCACACGGCAGCAAAAGAACCACGTGTCAAACAATGGTCAAACGTTAGATGAAAGAAAGACACTCCTGTCGCAGTGGAGGCTAACAGCTCTTCAAACTAGAATCATGATATTATTGAACCAGAAGATAATTATTTAATAAATGATTACTGCAATCTATTTCTTATCAACCTCCACTTCAGCACAGTCCCTGCCTTTGAGAAACTCACAATTTTCTGTTGATACAGAATGTTTATCAGTAAATAAAATACAATGGGACAAGTACTGTAGTAAAAAAAAAAAAAAAATTCAAAGTGCTACGGGAATGCAGAAGTGAGAGTAAAAAACTTCCTTTGCGGATGAGGAGGTCTTCTGGAAATCAGGAACTCTTCATAGACGTTCAGCCTGGGTCTCAAAGGATTAATAGGGAACTGTCATACAAACAAGGGGAAGGAAAACCATCTGAGCAAGGAGTATAGTGTTCGGAAAGGCATGAGGAAATAGGAAAGATCACCGGGTATTGAGAAAACTGGGAGTAACACAAATTACTGGAGCACAGAATACTTTGTGAGTAGTTGAGATTTATAAGGGCCATATTACCAAGAACCTTGTGTGCATGCTTGAGTGCATTGTTGGTGCTCAATAGATACTGAGTGTTGAATGAAAGAATGAATCTCAAAAACAATGACAACCCTTTAAAGGGTTTTAAGCAGGAAAGTGGCTTGATCAGATTGCATTTTAAATGAATCAGAGAAGAAAGAGTAGAAACTAGGAGAAAACTTAGAAGGCTATGACAGGTCTTCAGGGAAGAAGTCATTTAGTCCATTCTCTCATTTCTTAGATAAGAAAGCTATGACCCAAAGAGGTGGTTGTTTTGTTTTGTTATTTTTTCTCTTCAGGTCTCAGAGCTCGTTAGTAGCAAAATTGGCCTCTCTCCTTATGTCCAAATATCTTTCCTACTATATTTCTTTACTTACGAATTCATTAGCACTACCTAATACTTGGTGGTGCAGTGGTTAAGCATTTTGCTGCTAACCAAAACGCCCACAATTTGAATCCACCAGCTGCTCATTGGAAACTCTGCAGAGCAGTTCTATCGACTCGATGGCAACGGGTTTTGTTTTGTTTTTTGTTTTTGTTTTTGTTTTAAGACTTGCGGTATCTACAAAAGTCTTTCTATTCTAATGGTACAATGGTACAATGACGTTGCTAATTGTGGACATATATAATCAGCTAATAATCTTTCAGCAGGAATTTTGCATTTTGTAGGCTTTTCTTTAGGGAGATGTAATTCAATCTTTGGTATATTAAGGATTACTATGACTTGCAAATCAGCAAACCAAAGCAACTTACAGAGGCTGTGAACTAGTTTTCCTTTAATTTGATTATTTAAAAAAAATTAAGAAAGACGTAATTAACCAGATTGTTATTTCACAGAAACATTTATTTCTTTACATTTTTCTAGAGGCCGTCTTGTCTCTCATGAAGTTATCTGGCTATAAAGCCAATGACTACTTGTCCCGTATTCCAACCGCTGATTGTTTCCGTCATCCTATCTCCCACCTCCTTTCCTCTTCTTTCTCACTTGCGTCTGCTTTTTCATTTCCTCCCTGTATATCAGCTACCAGCTACTAAGAAGGTGGATTAGGTCATTTACCAAATCAGGAGGTTTTCTTTTTTAATTCAACTCACGTTCTTAGTACACTAAGACTAAAAATAGCTATGATTTTGTCTCAAATACTTAGGTTGGACTTAGATTATATCATTTGAAGGTTTGGGTAGCAGGAAGGAGGTCTAAGCTTAACATAAAGTCAAGGCAGTAAGTTTGAATCTAAGTCTTAAACTTGATTTCTAGTCTAGATTTTGCTTCTAAATTGATCTATAAACCAGTATACACTAGAAACTATATTTCTCTCTAGACAGTTTGCTTAATTTGAAAATGCATAATAACCTCAACCCTAGACTCTTTCAATATATATAGGGGAAGGCAACAGCAATTGTTCCCTGCCTCTTCTAATCTGCTGTTTTTTGTTCTTCTCCTGTCTGGCTCCCTGAACCACTAAGCCTCTACTTCAACTCCTAATTCCTATTTCAAACTGTCTATACCTTGATAATGCATTTGGACACTCTTCTCTAGTTTACTGATATTCAGTGTATATTGATCTGCCTTCACTTTGTAGATAATTTGGTCCCCACATCCACAGCTGCAGTCTCAGTGGGACCCATGCTGATGGGGCAAACTATGTGGTCTCTCCATTAAGAAAGGAAAATCAGACTGGAGGTTTCTGGCTTGCTTTGATTTCTGAGAATATCTGGTTTAACTGTGGAGAATAGGCAGGCCAGGACAATACTAAAGCCAGAGTAGTTCTGAACTAAAACCAAAAACCCAACCCACTGCCGTGGAGTCAATTCTGACTCATAGTGACACTGTAGGACAGAGTAGAACTGCCCCCATAGGGTTTCCAAGGCTGCAAATCTTTACGGAAGCAGACTGCCTCGTCTTTCTCCCAAGGAGCAGCTGGTGAGTTTTAACTGCTGAAGTTTCGGTTAGCAGCCGACAGCTTAACCATGAAATAGGCAATTCTCAGGACCCCTGTGAGACAAAACAGAATTCTTTCCCATGTTCCCTTCTCCAATCATTCCTCGCACTGTGCGAGGAGCAAATCCAGTCTCTGAAGGATCGTTTCCCACATGCAATTATTGATTGCATTTTGGATCCATACATCTCACTAGATCACTGTGAGGACCCCACCCATACAACATAATATCAGAGTTCTACAGCTCAGAAAGTGTAAAGGAACAATTAACGCCCATGGAAGCAGCACCCAAGAAATCAAAAGATTCATTGCAATGCATTGAGCAAATCTCCTGCAAAAGACCTCTTTAAAGTGTTAAAAAGCAAAGATGTCACTTTAAGGACAAAGGTGCACCTGACCCAAGCCATGGTGTTTTCAATCGCCTCATATGCATGTGAAAACTGGACAATGAATAAGGAAGGCTGAAGAAGAATTGATGCCTTGGAATTACGATGTTGGTGAAAAATATTGAATATATCACGGACTACCAGAAGAACAAACAAATCTGTTTCTGCAGAAGTACAACCAAAATGTTCCTTAGAAGCAAGGACGACAAGACTGCGTCTCATGTACTTTGGACTTGTTGCCAGGAGGGGCCAGTCCCTGGAGAAGGACATCATGCTTGGTAGAGGGTCAGCGAAAAAGAGGAAGACCTTCAATGTGATGTAATGACACAGTGGCTCCAACAACCGGCTCAAGTATAGGAACGATTGTAAGGATGGAGCATGATCGAACAGTGTTTTGTTCTGTTGTACATGGGTTACTATGAGTTGGAACTAACTCAACAGCACCTAACAACAACATAGCTTCCTTTGCTGGACCTTTGCCAAATATCCACTTGTAACCTGTATATTCTAAATACTTATTGACAAAAAAATGAAAAATCCTAATGCTCTCACAACTGTGTATTACATTTAGTGGACCATCAAAATGGCAGGGGATAAGTTGAATCTTTTATTGATTGATTGATTGATTTAAGCAAAGCTTGGTCCTGAAATATTTAACCAACAGAAATAGTGCTAATAAGATTATCCCATGAAGTAATTTTTAACAAAGTGAGGTTTATTCAAGTCATGTCTTTTGGAAATAAAAGTGGATAGCAGTAAACAAACAAAAAACAGGTGGAAAAAATACAACTTGTCCTTCATGTCTCCCCTAATGTCCACATGCTCTACACCTGTCTGTTCCTTTCATCCTGGGGTGATGTTAATCTTCTGTTTATTTTGCTACTATAAATCCAAACACATGTAGTTCACTCAGAGACTGCCCTCTAAAAGCTGGGCTTTGCCTATTCTTTCTCACCTCAAAAAGGAAAGGAAAGAAAGTGTGTCTGTGTCCTGTTGGTGGTGTTGGTGGTTAAAAAGCAAATTGGGACTTCCTCTTTTAACAGTTGTCTTTTCCTCTCACACAAGGGAGAGCTCATTTTGTATGAGACTGGATACAGCTGAAACCAAGCTATGTACCAAAGAGAGGGTATGATGGCTAAGAAGCCCCCTAAACCAGCCCCTCGCAGGATCTTCCAGGAAAGGTTGAAGATTACCGCTCTACCCTTGTACTTTGAAGGTTTTTTATTAGTCAAGAGGCCAGAATACCAGGTAAGGATATAGATAATAACGTTAAACCAGAAGCTTCTGTCTTAATACAAAATGTATTTCATGACGGTGCAATGTGATAGGGGCCTTTGTGTTTCTGCTGGGGTAAAACTTTCTTCTCTTCTTTGAGCTCAGGAAATATTATTCCAATTCTGCATATTTTAAATATAATATATGGCTTATATATACATATATATAATAACATAAGATTCTAATATCATTAAGTTACTAATATAAAAAAATTCTGTAATCTAAATTTCCAGAGAATTCATTTAAACATCACAGAAGATTTTGGCTTAAGAGATAACATGCCCTTTATATTGCCTACACAATTTACTACTGTGCTTCCATGACCATATGTACCATTAAGATAATATTATGATTGAAATTAAACTTTCTGCTCTTATTTGCAGTTGCTCATAAATAATAATTTATAAAAGTTTACTAATAATAATTCAGTACAAAATGGAAAATTTTGTAAAAAATTGTAAAATGATAAAATTTATATGTTTAACACTATGATAGGGATGGCAGAGGCCCAGGCAGTGTTTTGCTCCGTTGTACATAGGGTTGCCAAGAGTTGGGGGCCAACTCAATGGCAACGAACAACAACAATAGCTATTGTTATACTATACTGTTCAGGATAGTTACTTTGCAAAATAACATTTACAGTGCTATCTTGGCTAGTATGTACAGTAAACTGCATTAATCTGTTTGCTCTAAGAAAATTCAAAAAGCATTCCATATTTTTAAAATGTCAACAATGAAAACCTATAATTAGATAAAATCAGTTCTTTAAAAATAGTAATTGTTACTAGTTTTGAAATTAGTGAGAGAAATACACAGAAATGTACTTGTTATTAAAGAAAAAAGAAATCATTTATTTGGATTAAGTTTTATGAAATTTTAATATTAATGGAACTAGAAAATTTTAAGTATTTTCAGAAATGCCACATGAAATGCTTAACAACATCAACAAAAGTAATAATAATATTTTCTGAGGATTTATTAAGCATATAGAAAAATTGTGTGCATGAAAACATCTGTAATAGCACATTCATATTTCATATATATATAATTAGAACACTTACTATTTCAGAGTAAATAACCAAAACCAGCCCGCTGCTGTCGAGTCGATTCTGACTCATAGCGACATACTAAGTTTTATTCAGTTTCAGGTGTTAAACGTGTACTAATAGTATTTGTCAGTTACTACTTTGGACGCATAATCAGGAAAGACCAATCCCTAGAAAAAGACATTATGTTTGGTAAAGTAGAAAATAAGGGAAACTCTCCATGAGATGGATTGACACAGTGCTTGCAACAATGGGCTCAAATATACCAAACATTGTGAGGATGGTGTCTCACCAGGCAATGTTTTATTCTGTTATAAGTAAGTTCTCCATGAGTTGGAGCCAACTCGACAGCAACTAATAACAACAACATTGGAATATTTTTTGGTTGACCACTCAACTTATTCCTACATGCTTTTAGAGTAAATTCAGTCTTGTCGTCACTAATTAGCCACATTGGTTCACTATGCCAGGAAAGGGGAGCAGGGAAGAGAAAAATTTTAATTTGACATTTACATTTGGTTATTCTTTGAATGTTTTCCAAAGTATTTAAAATAATTGCTTCAGATACCAGCTTCCTTTTAATGTTTAAAAAAGGCATGCCATTGCATGGGTAGCAGGAAGAACAAGAATTTTAGAATGTCAATAAAATGTTCCCCTAACGTTTATAGTTTGTGATCTTGTGCAAGTTACAATCTCCCTTAGACTCAATTTCCTCAATTATAAAATGGAAGAGAATACTACTTGTCTCCCAAGGTACAATGCCTGGGATACAGTAGGTGTGCAATCAATTCATTTATTGAAACAATGTTTATTGAGTGTTTCCTATGCACTCAAGCATCACACCCAGTTCTAGAGATACAAACATGAATAAGATCTAAAGACTTTGCCTTTAAGAAGCTTACTGTTTAGTAGAAATGATGAACCAATTGCTTCTCTTTAGCTTTCCTTAGAAACCATGCTTTGAAATTGAAGGAATAAACTATAGACATAAATACTTCTGATGAAATTAATATTTGAATTCATAGCAGAGGATCTTTTACTTTCATGGTAGGGAGAAGAAAGTAAGGGGACAAAAATAATACCTACTTATAGATAGTTTCAAGGATTAAAAGGGATAACATATAAAACACCTGGTTCACACTAAAGGTTAGATTCATTCTTGTCCCATTTCATTGTTTATCACATATTTACCAACATAACCAGTTTTGGGTCCACAAGTAATATGGCTCAAAGGAGAGCTACAGTGATAATTAGCTAATTAGAAAATAGAAGATATGAGGAAAAGTTAAGGAAAATAAGTGTTTCCAAGGAAGCAGCAGCAATGTGCCAGGGAAACTTTAAAAGGAAAGTGAACCCAGGATATATGGTAAGGTCATCTTTGAAGCTAATGGGCTAGAAGAAGATGGGAAGTTCTGCAGAATGTTAAATGGGTCTCTGGTGGAGGAATTCAGGACATTTAATTTAGAGAAAATATAACCGATGAGTAACCCTGGTCTATAAAGGGACGATTACACACTGAGAGATGTTTTTTAGCTGTTTTTTGTGACAGGAGTACTGTTAAGGATCTAAGGAGCTTGCTTCAGGAAAATGTACCAACATAAACCATTTAGCATGCGATTTGAGAAGGTCCCTGGATTCCAGGTCAAGGATGTATGCAAAGTACATCGTTTTCACTGAAAAGATAATATAAGAAGAGTTACTTAAACCATAGCAGTAGAATTTTGGATTGAGAAGGAAAATTTATTTGATAATAGAAGCTATTAAATGCCACAATGTGTTAACAAAGCCACTACAGTTCTTAAAAATAAGGAAAATTCTCATAATTCTGAAACTGTTTTAAAACAAGGGAGCATTTGGGGCAGGTGGCTTCTCACAGTTCCTTCAGTCTGTGATGTGCTAAAGTTAAAAATAATGTGTCTGTTGTTGTCGTTAAGTGCTGTCAAGTCAGTTCCGACTCATAGCGACCCTATGCACCACAGAATGAAACACTGCCCGGTCCTGCGCCATGCTCACAATTGTTATTATTCTTGAGCCCATTGTTGCAGCCACTGTGTCAATGCATCTCGTTGAGGGTCTTCCTCTTTTTCGCTGACCCTATACTTTACCAGGCATGATGTCCTTCTCCAGGGACTGATCCCTCCTGACAACATGTCCAAAGTATGTAAGATGTAGTCTTACCATCATTCCTTCTAAGGAGCACTCTGGTTGTACCTCTTCCAAGACACATTTATTCATTCTTCTGGCAGTCCATGGTATATTCAATATTCTTCACCAACACCACAATTGAAAGGTGTCAATTCTTCTTCTGTTTTCCTTATTCATTGTCCAGCTTTCGCATGCATATGATGCTGTTGAAAATAACCATAGCTTGGGTCTGGCTCACCTTAGTCTTCAGGGTGACATCTTTGCTTTCCAACACTTTAAAGAGGTCTTTTGTAGCATATTTGCCCAATGCAATGCGTCTTTTGATTTCCTGACTGCTGCTTCCATGAGTGTTGATTGTGGATCCAAGTAAAATGAAATCCTTGACAACTTCAATCTTTTCTCCGTTTATCATGATGTTGCTTATTGGTCCAGGTGTGAGGATTTTTGTTTTCTTTATGCTGAGGTATAATCCATATTGAAGGCTGTGGTCTTCACCAGTAAGTGCTTCAAGTCTTCTTCACTTTCAGCAGGCAAAGTTGTGTCACCTGCATAACAGGTTGTTAATGCATCTTCCTCCAATCCTGATGCTCCTTTTTTCTTTATTATAGTACAGCTTCTCAGATTATTTGCTCAGCATACAGACTGAATAGGTATGGTGAAAGGATGCAACCCTGGCACACACCTTTCCTGACTTTAAACCACGCAGTATCCCCTTGTTCTGTCTGAACAACTGCCTCTTGATCTGTGTACAGGTTCCTCATGGGCACAATTAAGTGTTCTGGAATTCCCATTCTTCGCAATATTATCCACAATTTGTTATGATCCACACAATTGAATGCCTTTGCATAGTCAATAAAACAGAGGTGAACATCTTTCTGGTAGTCTCTGCTTTCAGCCAGGATCCATCTGACATCAGCTATGATATCGCTGGTTCTGAGTCCTCTTCTGAATCTGGCCTGAATTTCTGGCAGTTCCCTGTCAACATACTGCTGCAGACTCTTTTGAATGGCCTTCAGCAAAATTTTACTTGCCTGTGAGATTAATGATATTGCTCAATAATTTCCACATTCGGTTGGATCACCTTTCTTGGGAATAGGCATAAATACGGATATATTCCAGTCAATTGGCCAGGTAGCTGTCTTCCAAATTTCTTAGCACAGATGAGTGAGCACTTCCAGCACTGCATCCATTTGTTGAAACATCTCAATTGATATTCTGTCAATTCCTTGAGCCTTGTTTTTCACCAATGCTCTCAGTACAGCTTGGGCTTCTTCCTTCAGTACCGTCAGTTCCTGATCATATGCTACCTCTTGAAATGGTTGAACGTCAACCAATTCTTTCTGGTATAATGACTCTGTGTATTCCTTCCATCTTCTTTTGATGCTTCCTGCATTGTTTAATATTTTCCCCATAGAATCCTTCACTATTGCAACTCAAGGCTTGAATTTTTTCTTCAGTTCTTTCAGCTTGAGGAATGCCGAGCGTGTTCTTCCCTTTTGGTTTTCTATCTCCAGATCTTTGCACATGTCATCAGAATACTTTACTTTGTCTTCTCGAGCCTCCCTTTGAAACCTTCTGTTCAATTCTTTTACTTCATTATTTCTTCCTTTTGCTTTAGCTACTCAACATTCAAGAGCAAGTGTCAGAGTCTCTTCTGACATCCATTTTGGTCTTTCCTTTCTTTCCTGTCTTTTTATTGACCTCTTGCTTTCTTCATGTATGATGTCCTTCCACAACTCATCTGGTCTTTGGTCATTAGTATGCAACGTGTCAAATCTACTTTTGAAGTGGTGTCTAAATTCAGGTGGTCTCTAAATTCAAGGTCGTACTTTGGATCTCATGGACTTGTTCTAATTTTCATCAGTTTCAGTTTGAACTTGCATATGGGCAATTGACAGTTTGTTCGGCAGTCAGCCCCTGGCCTTGTTCTGACTGATGATATTAAGCTTTTCCATCATCTCTTTCCACAGATGTAGTTGATTTGATTCCTGTGTATTCCATCTGGTGAGGTCCATGTGTACAGTCACCGTTTATGTGGGTAAAAAAAGGTATTTGCAATGAAGAAGTCATTGGTCTTGCAAAATTCTATCATGCAATCTCCCGCATCATTTCTATCACCAAGGCCATATTTTCCCACTACCAATCCTTCTTCTTTGTTTCCAACTTTCACATTCCAATCACCAGTAACTATCAATGCATCCTGATTATGTATTCGATCAATTGCAGACTGAAGAAGTTGGTAAAAATCTTCAATTTCTTCATCTTTGGCCTTAGTGGTTGGTGCGTAAATTTGAATAATAATCATATTAACTAGTCTTCCTTGTAGACGTATGGATATTATCTTATCACTGACAGCGTTGTACTTCAGGATAGATCTTGAAATGTTCTTTTTGACAATGAATGCAGAGCCATTCCTCTTCACTTTGTCTTTCCCAGCATAGTAGACCATATGATTGTCTGATTCAAAATGGCCAATACCAGTCCATTTCAATTCACTAATGCCTAGGATATTGATGTTTATGTGTTCCATTTCATTTTTGACAATTTCCAATTTTCCTAGATTCATACTTCGTACATTCCACGTTCTGATTATTAAGGGATGTTTGCAGCTGTTTCTTTTCATTTTGAGTCATGCCACATCAGCAAATGAAAGTCTCGAAAGCTTTACTCCATCTTTGTCATTAAGGTCAACTCTACCTTGAGGAGGCAGCTCTTCCCCAGTTGTCTTTTGAGTGCCTTCCAACCTAGGGGGATCTCATCTTACAGCACTATATCAGACAATGTTCTGCTGCTATTCCTAAGGTTTTCACTGGCTAATTATTTTCAGAAGTTGATTGCCGGGTCCTTCTTCCTAGTCTGTCTTAGTCTGGAAGCTCAGCTGAAACCTGTCTGCCATGGGTGACCCTGCTGGTATCTGAACACCGGTGGCATAGCTTCCAGCATCAGAGCAACACACAAGCTCCCACAGTACGACAAACTGACAGACACGTGGGGGAATAAGGTGTCTAGTATGTCTTATTAACCAGAGCATAAGAATGTGGTTATCATAAACTCGTTGCTGTCGAATCGATTCGATCTCATAGCGACTCAATAGGACAGAGTAGAACTGCCCCATAGGGTATCCAAGGAGCAGCTGGTAGATTCAAACTTCAGACCTTTTGGTTAGCAGCCGAGCTCTTAACCACTGCAGTATCGAAACAACATTTCTTTGACTAGTCCTCTACTTGCCTCTACTCCATTTAGGAAAATTTTAGAGTTATCTCAGTTGTGCTCTCTATGCCAATAATTTCCAAAGTTTTAAAATCACACACTTCTTTCAAGAAAACATTTTGAGAACAAACCCCTGATATAAGAATATTCATTTATATAGAAATTATATGTGTGTATTCCTGTATTAATACTCCTTGTAAATTATTAAATGTATGCAGAAAAGAAATTAAGAAGGAACCTTGGTGGCACAATAGTTAGGCACCCAACTGCTAACTGAAGTGTTGGCAGTTCGAACCCACCCAGTGGCTCTGTAAGAAATAGACCTGTCGATATGCTCCCATAAAGATTGTTGTTGGGCGCCGTGAGTTGACTCTGACTCATAGTGACCCTGTAGGATAGAGTAGAACTGCCCTATAGGGTTTCCAAAACTGTAATATTTACAGAAGCAGACTGCCACATCTTCCTTTCCCATTAACATAAACTCACTGCCCCCTAAGGTTCTTGTCTAATCTTTCTAGTTGCTGTTATCAATTTGATCCCATATAGATAGTTCTTAAAAGAGCACAGTGCTCAAGGCGAACATTCTTTACTAGTTAAGCTAAGTTGTTTTTTTTTTTTGGTTTTAAGAAGACTTCTCCCTTGAAGACTTCTCCCCTGAAGTCTTCTTAAAACCAAACAATAGTTTAGCTTAACCGGTAAAGAATGCTTGCTTTGAGCATTGTGCTCTTTTAAGATCTATCTACATAGGATCAAATTAACAACAGTAACTCAAAAGATTAGATAGGAACCTTAGGGGGCAGTGAGTTTATGTTACTGGAAGAGGAACAGCTCAGAAAAGGAGGGTGAGAATGGCTGCACAACTCAAAGAATGTAATTAATGTCACTAAATGGTACATGTAGAAACTGTTGACTTGGTGTATATTTTGCTATGTATATTCTCAACAACAACAAAATAAAATAAATTATTTAAAAAAAGAAAGATGAAATAAAATAAATATAGTATGTTCTAAAAGTTTTTTCCCCAATGAATCATCTTGCACACCCTGTGAGATTTATGCAGCCTACTTTGAGACCACTATACAACATGCTTCCTTGGCAAAAGCACTCCACTTGGTCATAAGAAAAAGAATAGGGCTTTTCACTGGGGGAGGGAGGATAAAAAGGAATTTAACTAAAGTTTACATTGTGACTCACATTTATTAGCTACATTAATGATAAAGTTCACTAGGGAGTCAGGAGATACAAATATCAGTCCAATAGTGGAACTTGGGCAATTCCTTAAAATTTTTAAAAATCTTAGTGGCTTCTCAAACTCAAGTTCTAGTTCCATTTGATTGTAATCTTCTAGAGGTTAGGGACGATCTTTTTAATCTTTAGATACTTCATCACATGGAGCTCAACAGTAAGCTCAGTAAATTTTCAACATCATTTGTTTATTTGAGTGAAAATGAGACAGTGACCTTAAACTCTGACTATAGGGTCATCTAATGATTATAAAGCTAGTGATAAATTCAGAAGCTCTACTTCAGTCCCTTTTCTTACTTTAGTGATTCAACACAAATGATTATAACAAAACAAATTGTGCTAAATGTATTTTATCAAAAGTTATATTCTTCAAAATTAATTTTTTAAATGTTTACATATCTCTGTGGAGCCTTGGTGACACAGTGGTTAAGAGCTCGGCTGCTAACCAAAAAGTCAGCAGTTCAAATTTCACCTTCCACTTCTTGGAAACCTTATGGGGCAGTTCTACTCTGTCCTACAGGGTCACTACGAGTCGGAATCAACTCCACGGTAGCGGGTTCTTTTTTTTTTTTTAATTTATCTCTGTAGATATGAATATATACCTAGATGTTGGTTATTGAGATTGATATTTATAGATGACTCAGATTATACTGCTATTAAGGGCTTATCAGAAACTAAATCAAGATTGTGACCTGCAGGTCTCTGCACATTAAATACAAGTTTGAGCTGTCCTTAGGTTTGTGGCTGTGGCTGCGGTTCAAAGGACCTATTGTTGTATGCGACCCTACTTTTCCTCCAGGCTGCCTTTGTTCTCACTCAGTGTCTTTATATCTGCTTCTTCTCCCCATCTAATAAATCCTTAATCCTTTCTACATGTTTGCTATCTGTAAAACTCTCATTTTCCTTGATTAACTCTACCCAAGTCATATCATTTTCTCATGATTGAACCCCTCTTTCAACTTTTACACTTTGCGTTAAAAGTGTAATTTTTATATGTTGGCTTGTGAGAGTTTAATATTTTTCTCCATGTTTGTTCTATCTTCAAGAATACTGTAATTTTTCTCAAGAGCACAGATGGATGTCTGTATGCACATGAAGAGAGAGCTCAATAAACCTTGACTGGCTATTGGTGATTTTAGTTTTTCTTTTTCATGGTAAGTTAATACTAGTAAGGCTAATCAAGAAGATGAACTGAGTGGTAGATTTCAACTTTAGGGTTTCTCCCGCTTTTCTTTCCAGCCAGAATTAGAATCTTGGGGTTGGACTAGATCTTACATACCATGCTGTTGTTGTTATCATTGGAACCTGGTCCTTAGGTGACACAGTTAAGCACTTGGGTACTAACTGCAAGGTTGGTGGTTTGAATCCATCAAGAGATACTTCAGAAGAAAGGCCTGGTGATTTACTTCCAAAAGATTAGCCACTGAAAACCCTATGAAGCACAGTTCTACTGTAACACGGGGTCGTCATGAGTCGGAACTGACTCAATAGCAACTGGTTTTGTTGTTATTTTATCATTGGAACCGGGTGTGAAAAGCCTTAAAAAGACAATTATGAAAAAGTTCCCAAGGTAGATTTGAATTGTTTTATTATTTAATCACAGGTCAAATCTGAAAAAGTTCAAATATTTTTCAACAGAGTAGGAGACCAGTCATCCCATGCTTTTACATCTGTCTGATCATAGTGACAGTATATATTAGCAACATCTCAGGCCAAGTTTCTCAATCCACTTTTCCATCTCTTTATTCAAGAAAATACAGAAGGGTGACTTATATAGGTTAATTATTCTGGTCTACAAAATATCCTTTCTTTCTCATACATTGTTGTTGCTGTGTGCTATCAAGTCGATTCTGATTCATAGTGACCCATATATGACAGGGTTTCCTAGGCTGTACTCTTTCTGGAAGCAGATCATCAGGTCTTTTCTCCTTCAGAGTGGCTGGTGGGTTGGAACCACCGACCTTTCAGTTAGCAGCCAAGGGTTTTGTTTTATTTTTTTTTAAATATTTTATTGTACTTCAGGTGAAGGCTTACAGAACAAATAGTTTCTCATGAAACAGTAGTACACATGTTGTTTTATGACATTGGTTAACAACCCCACAACATATTAACCCTCTAACTTCTCAACCTTTTATCAGCCAAGCGTTTTAACCATTTTGCCACCAGGGCTCATTTTCTCAGACATAATACTATTGAAAAAGATATATTTTAGACCCCACCACCACCATATACACATATGGATTACCATATGGAAAAAGAATTATATAAATAATGAAAAATGCAAAGTAGCTGTCAATAATGTGAGTGGTGAGGCAAGTTTTTTTTTTTTTTTTTTTTAGTGGCCAACATTTACTGAACACTCGCTATGTCCTGGGCCCCAAGAGCTTTACATGCATTATTATCACATTCAATCCTTCAACAACTCTTTGAAGCAATAGCCAAAGGCTGTTCTCCCTGCTTCTATTCTTGTTCCCTTAATAGAACTTTTTTTCATGCAGCATACACAGCAATTATTATTATTATTATTATAACTATTATTTTTATTTACAATTCAGTGGTTTTTTGTGTACTCACAAAGTTGTACAATCATCACCACTATTTCCAGAACATTTTCATCACCCAAGAAAGAAACCCCATTAGCAGTCACTCCCGATTTTTCCTGCTCCTTTTACATTTTTATACCTATTTGTTGGAATTTTTTCTTTCCCAAGTTTGAACTAATTGAAAATGAAGAAATCACAAAAATGAAGATCACTTTATTACTTTTATTACTGATAAAGTCTATAAATAAGTGAGGCATCTCTGGGTGGCACAGATGGCTAAGCACTAGGCTATTAACCAAAAGGTTGGCAGTTCAAAGTCACCCAGAGATGCCTAGGAAGTAAGGCCTAGTGATCTGCTACTGAAAGATCACAGCCTTGAGCACCCTACGGAGTGCAGTTCTACTGTGCACACTTGGGGTGGCCACAAGTTGGAATTGACTCAAAGGCAACTAACAGAAACAACAGTAAATAAGTGGTTTAAATTTAAGGCCAAAAGTATGCCAATACTTTACTCCAGCTTTAAATAGCACTGAGCCCCCTTTCACTGCCTCAGCTGAAGTGACACAAGCCTGCCCATCTCTGAGGACCCTTCCACATGGCAGTAAACAGAGCAGAATACCCACTCTTTCCTAGTAGGCTGAGCTGAGAGAGGACAGGAAGCAGCTATGTTGAGCCTTTCCCAAATTCACCTATACTCAGCCCTGCTCTGTGCAGACGAGATTAATTCACTCTTTCAGCACTGTGCAGAATATACAGAATTGGAGAGTGTAAGAAGGCACTAGAGAGTCCAGGTTAAGGTGCTATTGCAATGGCAATAACACTTTGCATCTTATATGAAAAGAAATAAAGAAAAGACTTCTGATGTTGCTGAGATTGAGTTGTGTTTTCTTGCCTTATTAAATTGCTTAACTCTGAGATAGGTCAGTTATATATTGGGCATCTGGATTTCAGACAAGAGTAAGAGCCTCTTTGCCTAGTTTTGTAATTGTTCCTCATGGGGCCATCTATTGGCTGATCGTTTGATCACACACTGTTTCGAATTGTTCTTTCCCATGGTAATTGTTTCTTGGTTCAGGAGGCATCAGCAGATTTGGTACGCTTTGTAGCCAGTTCTCAACTGGGAAGTAGGATGGAGTAGAAAGACCACTGGGCTTGGACAAAGAAACCTTGCCCCTGTGGTAGGTTGCTGCAGTAATACTACCAATTTGTTCAGGCTTCACTGTCATCCCCCTTTGAAATGTGACTTTTCTACTCCTCCCATAAAGAGGTTGAGTCTATTTTTCTACTCTTTGGTCATGTGACATGCTTTGGTACATGTGATATAAGTAGAAACTTGGAAAATGCTTGCCCATTAGGGTTTGCCCTCTCTTGCTCCTGGGAACCTTTCTGCCATCATGTTAACAAGTCTAGGCTAGTTGACTGGAAGGATAAGAGACTACATGGAGTGAGGCCCCAGTTGTTCCAGCCTTCCCAGCCATTCTGGCATTCCCAGCTAAGTCCTAGACAACTGAGTGAGGCCAGTCTAGATCATTTAGCTGCAGCCAAGTATGTCTAGACCAGAAAAACCAATTAGTCAGCTACAGAATGGTGAGAAATAGAAAATATTTCCTCATTTAGTCCACTAAGTTTTAGGATAGCTTGTTACACAGTAAAAGCTAACTAATACAGCACCTTACCAGATATCAGAAACTATGGAAGATAAAGGAAGAACATATGAAAAGATGGTTGCTATAATTTAGAATGACCTTAATCTTGAGTTTCCTGGGAGCCAAGGAAATAAAAGCAAGATGGGTTGAGAAAATAAATGTATAAATTCTGAAGAAGTCACAAACCTTTTGCTGGTAAAAGTCATAATGATCAAACATATTGCAAGAATCCAATTCATCAAATCCTAAAATAAGGAACGGTGAACATGTCTCTTAAACTGACTGGAATTTTTTAACCATACTTTTGGAAAGGTCTGGGTATGAAGGTAAGTCTTTAGAAGTTGAAGGATTTTATTATTTAAACTCCCTTGCCATTCTTTTGTAATATAACCAATCTTCATACAATGTAAATTCTATTTATTTGAATAAACTTTCACTTGAGTGAAATCGAGTCTAATCACGTTATTTAAAATTTTTAAATGTTGTATTTCTATAAAACCCATAGTAATGTGAATATAATAATCAAATGTTCACTACCCGAATGAAATTTTGAATTTCAAGGTTCAACTTTAATGGTGTTAAATTATTTTCATCATCATCAATTTCTCACATTTCCTTGTAATAACAATAATATTTACCGTTTATTGAACCCAAACTGTGAGCCAAACATTATGCTAAGTGCTTTACATGTGTTAATTCATTCAGCCCTTTCAACTGTCCTTCATGGTTGGTATTATATGCTTGTCCTATTCTGGCCCCTTAAATTGGCCATCTTATCTGTGTAAGCTCCCACTGAAAGTGCATAAAAAGTCAAGTATCTTAAATCAATGAGGAAAGTTTTGGGAAATGAAGGCAAATCAAATTGCATCCTACCGTAAATTATACACTAAAATAAATTTGAGAAGGACTGAAGAATAAAATGTTAAATAAGCTATAAAAATTTAGGTGAATATTTAAATTATCTGAGGATGAAGTACCACCTTATATCATACAAGTAATTAAGAAAGTCACAAAAGAAAAAATCAATAGGAAAATAGTTGAATATACACTAATGAAATAATGCTTATAATTTCTTTCCCACAGGAGTTTAAACATTATTGGACAGAGTTGAGAGGAACTACACTTTTCTTTTATACCGACAAAAAAAGTACAATAGTAAGTTAAACCTGTTTAGCTGATTCAATATTTTTCCCAATATGCGCTTGTCACATAGTCCAGTATTTATTCTGGATTTTCTGCTTTTCAATAGTGAAGATGTTCTAGTAAAACCAATTCAAATAGGAAAATTTAAATCTGTGAGGGCTGTTGATTATGACAAGACACATGGTAAAATTTCCTAGGCAGCTCAGAGAGAACGTGTAAACTCATGGTTTTCTCTTTGCGTTCTTTTCTTTCTGATCCTGATAGTAAAAACTTGGTTGAAAAGTGAATTTTTTAACTAGATATCTGAATATGAGTTGTCTAATACCAGATGATAACCTAAGTTTTCCCCACTTTTTATTTTGGCGTAGCATGCCATTATAATCTGAAAGGAACAAGGTAATTTGAAGAGCATCACACGATACGCTACAAATTAATTTTTCTAGGAAGACAAAGACGTTCTCCACTCAACAGGGCTTCTAAGAGCTCAAACATGAGAATAACAATAAAGGGATGCTGAGATTTATTTATCTGTATTAATTCCAAATTCTGATTTTGTTTCATTCTTTCTACAAATAAACTGCAATATTTTGTTCGCAAATGCTTGTCTACCTTGGAACACTATGAGCTAAGAGATTTCATGAGCCAGTAGCTTGCTGTTTAAATAGTTTAGACTATGTACATAGTTGCCCACACTTCTTAGAACACTGTCATTTGATGACAAGATCTAGTGAAAGAAGCAGAATAAGCACCTGTGTGATATGTTCCATCTGCAGCTATTTTAGTACAGTTTGCAGTAAACTAACCACTGCCATCGAGTCACTTCTGACTCACAGTGACCCTGTAGGACAGAGTAGAACTGCCCCATAGGGTTTTCAAGGCTGTAAATCTTTACCAAAGTAGACTGCCACATTTTTCTCCCATGGAGCAGCTGGTGCGTTCAAACCGGTGACCTTTCAGTTAGCAGCTGAGTGCTTAACCACGGTGCCACCAGGGCTCCTTAACCAGAGCCAGAAGTCATTTTAAAAAAGCTTAAAATAGTCATTTTTCACCAGCATTCTGGTTAGATCAGATTTATATACGGGTGTTTTCAAATACCATGATATATATAAAGAACTAATTTTTCTTTTATGCCTTCCAGCTTTCCACTGCAGTAAGTATAAAAGACCCTGGTTGAAACAGTGTATAATACACAGTAAGTGAGACACCTAACAGTTGTGGCTCACCTACAACATAGAAAGAGGCAGTACAGTTTAGTGATTGAGAACTTGGTCTCTCTAGTCAGACTGCCTGGGTTTTTATCCTGGTCCTGCCACTGTTAATTGTGGGATCTTGGGCTAGTTAGCTAACCTCTCTGTGTTTCAGTGTATCAGCAGAGAACTCATAGGAAACAGGTGACATCTCAAAATGGGTGATTTGAAGAGAGTTTCATAAAGGTAGTATATTCAAAGCAGTGGAGAGGTTGCAGGAGAACAATAAAGGATAGTATAGAACCCTGGGGCTAGTGACAGTGCCCTATTACCACTTCAAGGAGCAAGAGGAAAGAGTGGGAGAGTAGTGGCAAGGGTTGTGTGGAGGTGACTGCCTTGAGACAAGTATGATCTTTGATTGAGAGACACAGCCCAAAGCAATTGCCAAACCAAAAACCAAACTCACTGCCGTCGAGTCCATTTCAGCTCACAGCGACCCTATAGGGTAATAAACACCCAGCCCAACTCTCTTCACTTTTCTGATCTCCTGCTGGTGTTCCCAGTGGTCTACCCCAACAGGAAGCCAAAGGGAAAGGGAGCCCATTGATGTTGTCCATATAGATTCCCCTCCTGGGACAGAGTGTTGGAAGTGAAGGGATGAAAATACATCTGGAGAAGCAAATGAAAATCTCCAACATGCTCAGCTTTTCAAATCTTTAAGATGAAAACAGTAACCCATCTCATAAGGCTATCAAAATGATGAAATGAGATAGTAGATGTAAGGATTTAAGAGAGTAGCCGGGACATAGTAAGCGTTCAAACGTTTTATGTGCATTATAATCTCATTTAATGCTCAGAACAGCTCTGCAGAGTGGGTACTATTTTAATCCCCATTTTATAGATGAGAATAGTCTAATTGAAGGATTAAGAAATTGCACAAGATCATACAACTAATAAAAAGGATTCAGTCCAGGTATTTCTTGCTGCTGAGCTTGTATTCTTAACCATTATGCCACGAAGAGATTGGTATGATGAAATACCACAGAATTGCCCATCTACCAATTTGTTAAATGAGAATGCAGATCTTTGGGGAAACTTTTTGGGCAATAGTATCAGGACAAAACACAGGGACAGAGTCGGTGACAACTGTGGATACATAGTCTATAGCAGGGAAGAATTTAAAGCTGCCTTTGAAACTCTATGGGGCAGTTCTACTCTGGCATATAGGGTCGCTATGAGTCGGAATTGATTTGACAGCAATGGATTTTTTTTTTTTTTTAATATTTTAAGGACTGTCGGGAGGTCATGTGAAAGAGACACTGAGTTTGTTTAATATTATTCCAAAGAAAAGGAACTAGGATCAATGAATGGAAATTATCTGGAGAACAACTGTGGCTCAAAACATGAAAAACTTGATAGCAGGCAGAGATGCTTAGGAGGCATGAGTTTCAAGTTGTTAGAGGCGTTCAGACATAGGCTGGATGACTTCATGGAGGGATACCTTGGAGGAGATTTGAGCATCAAATGGACAGCTACACTAGATGACCTTTAAGGCTCTTGTCAACACTACAATTAAAGTGGGAAACAAAGAGCTATGACTTCCCTTCATCTAATCAATGAATCAGCTTAAGGCACTCTATCTAAATATACCACCTCTTCCTCTGTTGCTTCCTTCTTTGTATCAGCAAAACTCAGTGAGCTTGATCTAGACAATCCATCAGAAAAATATTTTGTTCTAAATACTTAATTTTAAATATTGTTCTCCTTCTTTGCTCCTCTCCCTCCATTTTAATTGTTTTTTGTTCATTGAAACTAAATAGGTCAACTGAAACTCACCTTCAACCTCATCAATATAGAAACAGCTCTGGAAACTATTTATTTATCTATTTTAATATCCTACATTATTCAGAAAAATAAAATAAGGAGACTCTTAAGAATACAGTAAGATAAGTTAAATTGGCAGAACTGTGTTTCATATGTTTTCAGTGGCTGATTTTTCTGAAGTAGATCACCAGGTCTTTCTTCAGAGTCACCTCTAGGTGGACTAGAATCTCCAACCTTTCAGTGAACAGCTGAGTGCATTAACTATTTGTAACACCCAGGGACTCAAATTGGGCATAACAGAAAGGAAAATAGAGGAAGGAGATAAAATGAAGTAAGGAGTGAGGCTAATTTAGCAAAATATTATACCATAGAAACCCTACTAAGCTTATTACAGGTGGTTTTAATCTTTCTAGAAGGCTGCTAACCAAAAGGTTGGCAGTTCAAATCCACCAGCCACTCCTTGGAAACCCTATGGGACAGTTCTACCCTGTCCTATAGGGTTACTATGAGTCGGAATTGACTCGACGGTAACAGGTATTTTTTTAGAAGGCAAGTCTGGCCAGTTGCATATAGACCAGTTTGTATATACCAGTTGCTCAGAAGAAATCTTTCTATGGTACTTGATAAGATAGGAATTTCTTAATAGAATTCTCGTAACCAGTGGTGCGTGGAAAATATTTAACAACTGGCTGTCTGGGAAAAAATGTATGCATGTATATATGTACAGAAATTTATTGTAAATATTACTGATATAAAGAATGTGTAACATGGTGCTGACTAATAGTGACCCTATATACAACAGAACGAGACACCACCCAGTCCTGCGCCATTCTCACAATGGTTGCTGTGCTTGCTGTGCTTGAGCCTATCGTGGCAGCCACTGTGTCAATCCATCTCGTTGAGGGTCTTCCTCTGTTTTGCTGACCCTCTACTTTACCAATATATTAGTTTATGTATATAAATGTATGTAATTTAATTTTTAATAGTGGCTGTGTTTAAAAATTGGCTGCTAAATTAGTGAGAATATAATAACTGGCTTTTGCAAGTCTGTATGAACCAGCATACTACTGCATTGCCAAAGGTTTTTTTGGGGATTAGGAAGGGGTGCGATGCGAAGTTGAGAACCAGAATATCATGCAAAGTATGAATGAGTTGAAAGGAAGATATTAATGCCCTTCCTGCTAGGATGAACGTGTATTAGCCATGAAATAATTTAATGAGATTTCCCTTTATCTTTGCAGTATATTGACAAATTAGACATAATAGATCTTACTTGCCTTACCGATCAGAATTCAACTGAAAAGAATTGTGCAAAATTCACCCTTGTTTTGCCAAAAGAGGAAGTGCAACTGAAGGTGAGTGAGGAGAAGCAAATAGTCTATAATGAGTTGTAGCTATAAATAGCATTCATCTCTTATTGAATGGTTGAAGTAAACGGGTTTTGTAGGAGGAGCACTAAGTCTTGTACTTTGTTAATATTTCTTATCTTTTGCCAAGAACTACAGTTTTCTGAATCGAGATTTAAAAGGGCATGTTTACTTGTTTAGTATACAAGCATGTTGAAACAATATACTTCTGTCCTCTGAAAAAGTCAGGGATTCCACCTGGTGTTTTTCAAAGGTGGTTCTTGAATCATTATTCAAAGTGAGCCAATTAAAGTCAACAATTGCAGTAATAACAAAAAGAGAACTTGTAATTGAATAAGATGTAGGTAGAGACTTTCCCAGGAGATTACTGATTGACCTTGAAAGTATTGGTCTTAAACTTTAGTATTATAGGAATCACTTGTACATGGGAAATCCAGTTCCCCACCTGAAATCTGTGCCCAGGAATCTACAGTTTTAAGCAGGCTCCCTAGATGATTCTATTGTGGTGGGTAGGAGCACAGGATTAGAACCAGATTGCCTAGGTTTGAATGCTGGCTCTTTTACTTACTAATTGTGTGATCTTTGGCAAGTCATTTGTGATCTTTGTGCCTTACTTTCCTCACCCAGAAGCAAGTCTTTGCTCAGATGTAACCCTCTCACTGAGGCCTACCTGGGCCACTTTTTAAAATTGCATCTCTTTTCTCCTTCTCATCCTCATTGGCACTCCCAATCTCTGTTACCCTGCTCTACTTTTTTCATTTTTCCATAGTACTTATTTCCTTCTGGCACTATATAATTTACTCACATATTACAGTTCTTATTTATTATCCCTTGCTAGACTAAACTCCATGAGAACAAGGGTCTTGCCATGTTTCCTGATATAAACCAGTACCTAGAATAGTTCCTGGTACATAAAAGGTACTCAATAAATATTTATTGAACGAACAAATCTGTAAAATAGAAAACAGTACCTTTATCAGAGAGTCACCATGAAGATTAAATCAATTAATAGTTGTGACGTACTTAGAACACTTGTAAGCACTCAATAGGTCTTGGCTGATACTATTATTACTAATAATAATAGTAGTAGTAAACTGCTTATAGAGGGTTGCTATGAATCAGAACTGACTCAACGGCACCTAACAACAACAAGAGTTAACTACTAAGAATTCGAAGTATCTTAGGACTAACTGCATTGTTCCTTCCCGGTCGCCCTAAACTTAAAGTCAATGTTAAGTACCACTAGTAGAGTACTAATGAATTAACATACTGCAAAGATAAGTTTGCTAACATCTGAATTTTTCGAGTTAGGTAAATTTATACAATTTTACTTGTTTAGCAAGCAAACAGATGAAAGTTATATACTTCTGTCTTTTTAAAAATAATTTCATTTTTGTTGTTGTTGAGAATATACACAGCAGAATATATACCAATTCGATAATTTCAACATGTATGATTCAGTTACAGTGATTATTCTTTGAGTTGTACAACCATTATAACCCTCTTTTTCCAAGTTGGTTCATCTCACATTAACATAAACTCACTGCCCCCTAAGTTTCCTACCTAATCTTTCGAGTTGTGGTTGTCAATTTGATCCCATCTAGACAGATCTTAAAAAAGCACAATGCTCAAGGCAGACATTCTTTGCTAGTTAAGCTAAATTATTGTTTGGTTTTAAGAATACCCTAGGGGATATTTTGGGTTTAAGGTTTAAAGATTATCTCAGGGCAATAGTTTCAGGGATTCATCCAGCCTCAATGGCTCCAGAAACTCTGGATTCCATGAGAATTTGAAATTCTGTTTTGCATTTTCCCCATTTTGATCCCCCTATAGATCCTTTGATCAAAATGTTCAGTAATGGTAGCCATGCACCATCTAGTGATTCTGATCTCATGGTACACTTTTGTCTTTTTTTTTTTTTCCAAGCCTCAGGTTTTTGTTTGTTTTTTTTTTAAATTGTGCTTTAGGTGAAAGTTTACAGCTCAAGTTAATTTCTCATTCAAAAATTTATACACATATTGTTTTGTGACATTGGTTGCAATCCCCACAATGTGACAATACATTCTCCCTTTCCACCCTGGGTTCCCTGTGTCCACTCTTCCAGTTCCTGTCCCTTCCTGCCTTCTTGTCCTGCTTTTGGATAGGATCTGCCCATTTGGTCACGTATATTTGATTAAACTAAGAAGCACGTTCCTCACGTGTGTTATTTTTTTGTTTTATAGGCCTGTCTAATCTTTGTCTGAAATGTGGGCTTCGGAAATGGTTTCAGTTCTGGGTTGGCAGGGTTTCCAGGGGCCATAGTTTCAGGGGGTACTTCTGTCTTTTGACAAAAGAAAATAGTATTGAAATATTTCATAACAAATATACATTAACTATTCTAGGAAAAATTAAAATAAATTTTTTCTTCCTTTCAACTGATTTTAAGTGATTTAAAAAATTACAGTTTACTTTTTAAAGCAAGGTGCTTCACTAGAAGAATATGAAAATATTGTCAATATTGTTGAATTTTGATGGATTATATATTCTGAGTCATAAAATAATCATGAAATTCTAAAGTTATTTGAAGTTAATAAAAGTATTAAAGTTCATAGTGACTCATGTTTTCTTCTTTTTCTTTATGTGTTTTTGTATTCATCTTTAGACAGAGAACACAGAAAGTGTGGAAGAATGGAGAGGCTTCATTCTTACGGTAACAGAGGTAGGAAGGTCATTATTTTTGCTTCAGTCATTCATTCAACAAACAATTGGCTGGATAGCTACTATGGGTCATGCATAGTGAAAGAAGGTGAAGATACAGCAAATAAAGGACAGACAACCCATTGCACTTACTCATGAAATTTATATCCTTGTGGAGCGAGGTTAGAGGGAGAGAGAAAATAAAAAAGTAAACAAACAAGATAATTTTATACCATTATGAAGAAAATAAACAGGGCCATGTGCTAGAGAATAATAGGTGGTCAGGGAGAGCTAGTTTTTGGTCTTATCTTTTGGGAACAGTAGTCCTTTCTAAATTCTGATATTTGCAGTTTAGGTAGCATCTTCAAAAATATTTTCCAATTCATTTCTTATGCACTTCATATATACATGTATATATAATATTTTGTTGTGTTTTGGGTGAAGGTTTACACAGCAGTTTAAGTTCCATTCAACAATTTCTACACAAATTGTTCAGTGACATTGTTTACAATCTTCACAATGGGTGAATATTTTCATTATTTCATTTCCATTAATTTAGTTGCCCTGCCCCTTTACATTCTCATCCTTGTTTTAAAGTTGACCCTTTGGTCCCATATAGGCAATTTTTTTTAAAGGACCACATTACTTATGGGTGATATCCATTATTATTATCTTTTATTGTGCTTTAGGTGAAAATTTACAGAGCAAATTAGTATCTAATTCAAAAATTTATACACAAATTGTTTTGTGACATTTGTTGCAATCCCTGCAATGTGTCAGCACTCTCATCCTTTCCATCCCAGGTTCCCCATATCCATTTGTCCAGTTTTCTTGTCCCTTCCTGTCTTATCATCTTTGTTTTTGGGCAGGTGTTGCACACTTGGTCTCATATACTTGACTGATCTAAGAAGCATGTTCCTCACATGTGTTATTGTTTTTTTTTTAGGCCTATCTAATCTTCGGCTAAAAGATGAACTTTAGGAGTGGCTTCAGTTCTGAGTTAGCAGGGTGTCCGGGGGCCATAGTTTCAGGGGTTCTTCCAGTCTTTGTCAGACCAATAAGTTTGGTCTTTTTTTTGTGAATTTGAATTTTGTTCTACATATTTCTCCTGCTCTGTCCTGGATCCTCTATTGTGATCCATGTCAGAGTGGTCAGTGGTTGTAGCCAGGCACCATCTAGTTCTTCTGGGCTCAGGTTGGTGGAGACTGTGTTTCATGTGTTCCATTAGTCCTTTGGACTAATATTTTCCTGTGTCTTTGGTTTTCTTCATTCTCCTTTGCTTCGTGTGGGATGGGACCAATAGATGTATCTTAGACGGCTGTTCACAAGCTTTTAAGACTCCAGATGCTATTCACCAAAGTAGGATGGAGAAAATTTTCTTTATGAACTATGTTATGCCAATTGACCTAGATGTCCTCTGGGACCATGGTCCCCAACCCTCAGACCCAGTAGCTTGACCCAATCACATGAGCTTTGGCCCTTTGTCGAAGATTAGGTGTCCGTTGGTGGATGGATTTATTTCTAGGATCTCAATTCTGTTCCGTTGGTCTATGTGTCTGTCGTTGTACCAGTACCAGGCCATTTTGACTACCGTTGCTGTATAGTAGGTTCTGAGATCGGGTTGTGTGAGGCCTCCTACTTTGTTCTTCTTTCTCAGTAATGTTTTACTTATCTGGGGGCTCTTTCCTTTCCATGTAAAACTGGTGATTAGTTTTTTTGACGTTAAAGAATGTTGTTGGAATTTGAATTGGGATTGCATTGAACTATAGATTGCTTTGGGTACTATTGACTTTTTCACAATGTAAAGTCTTCCTATCCATGAGCATGGTATGTCTTTCCATTTATGAGGATCTCTTTTGATTTCTTGCAGTAGTGTTCTGTAGTTTTCTTTGTATAAGTCTTTACGTCCCTAGTTAGGTTTATTCCTAAGTATTTTATCTTTTGGGGAGCTATTGTAAATGGCATTATTTTCCTGATTTCCTTTTTGGAGTTCTCTTTGTTAGTGTAGAGGAATTCGACTGATTTTTTTATGTTGATCTTGTACCCTGATACTTTGCTGAATCGTATTAGTAACAGTAGCTTTCTTGTGGAGTCTCTGGGATTTTCTATGTATAGGATCATATTGCCTGTGAACAGGGATAGTTTTACTTCTTCCTTTTCAATTTGGATGCACTTTATTTCTTTTCTTGCTTTATTGCTCTAGCTAGGACTTTCAGTACAATGTTGAATAAGAGTGGTGATAAAGGGCATCCTTGTCTCCTTCCTGTTCTTAGGGGGAATACTACCAGTTTCTCTCTACTCAGAGTAATGTTGGCTGTTTGTTTTGTGTATATGCCATAGTTATGTTGAGGAATTTCCCTTCTATTCCTATTTTGGTGAGAGTTTTTATCAGGAACAGGTGTTGGACTTTATCAAATGCCTTTCCTGTATCAATTGAGATGATCATGTGATTCTTTTCCTTTGTTTTATTTATGTAGTGGATTACGTTGACTGATTTTCTAATGTTGAACCATCCTCGCATACCTGGTGTGAATCCCACTTGGTCATGATGTATTATGTTTTTGATGTGTTGTTGGATTCTATTGGCTAGAAATTTTGTTGAGAATTTTTACATGAACATTTATGAGGGATATTGGTCTATAATTTTCTTTTTTAGTGGTGTCTTTGACTGGCTTTGGTACCAGGGTTATGCTGGCTTCATAGAATGAGTTCAGGAGTATTCCTTCCTTTTCTATATTCTGGAATAGTTTAAGTAGTATTGGTGTCAACTGTTTGAATGTTTGGTAGAATTCTCCAGTGAAACTGTCTGGTCTACGGATTTTTTTGTGGTTGTTGTTGGTAATTTTTTTTAATGACCTCTTCAATTTCTTCTCTTGTTATGGGTCTGTTCAGAATTTCTACGTCAGTTTGTGTTAGTTTAGGTAGGTAATATGTTTCTAGGAATTTGTCCATTTCCTCTAGGTTTTCAAATTTGTTGGAGTATAATTTTTCATAGTTTTTTGTTATGATCCTTTTTATTTCACTTTGTTCTGTTGTAATGTCACCAATTTCATTTCTTATTTGGACTATTTACATCATATCCTTTTTCCTTTTGGCAATGTGTGGCCAGTGGTTTGTTGATTTTATTGATCCTTTCTAAGAATCAGTTTCTAGTCTTGTTGATTGTTTCAATTGTTTTTCTGTTTTCTGTTTCATTTACTTCTGTTCTAATCTTTTTATTATTTCCTTTCTTCCTAGCAGCTGTGGGCTTCTTTTGCTGCTCTTTTTCTATTTGTTTGAGTTGTAGGGTTAAGGTATTGATTTTGGCCCTTTCTTCTTTTTTGATGTGTGCATTTATTGCTATAAATTGGCCTCTGAGCACTACTTTTGCTGTGACGTAAAGGTTTTGGTATGTTGTGTTTTCATTCTCATTTGATTCTAGGAAATTTTTTATTTCATTTTTAATTTCTTCTATAGCCCAGTGGTTTTTAAGCACAGCATTGTTCATTTTCCAAGTATTTTATTTTTTCCCTTGTTCTTCCTGTTATTGATTTCTAATTTATAGCATTGTGGTCTGAGAAGATGCTTTGTATTATTTTGATATTTTTGAATTTATTGAGGCTTGTTTTGTGGCCTAAGATATGGTCTATTCTAGAGAATGATCCATGTATGTTGAAGAAGAATGTATAGTGCATTGCTGTTGGGTAGAGTGCTCTGTATGTGTCCATGAGATCAAGTTGGTTGATTGTGTTATTTAGATCTTCTGTATCTTTTGTGGAGTTTCTTTCTAGTTGTTTTGTCCATCATCAAAAGAGGTATGTTACAATACTGGGGAAGCCAGCACAACTTGTCCAAGGCAAGGTCATGGAAACCCCATACACACATCCAAACTCCCTGAGGGACTGAATTACTGGGTTGAGGGCTGTGGGGACTATGGTCTCGGGGAAAATCTAGCTTAATTGGCATAACATAGTTTATAAAGAAAATATTCTACATTCTACTCTGGTGAGTAGCACTGGGTAAGGATAAAGAGCATTATTTTATATTAAAATATACATTGATATATTCCCACTGCCATTGAGCTGATTCCAACTCGTACTGACTCTGTAGAACAGAGTAGACTTTGTTTTTGAATCACATAAATTTATGTTTGAGTCTTGGTTTCACAATTTACTAGCTTTATGACCCTGGACTTTTTATTTAATCTGAGACTTTTTTTTTTCATTTGTAAAGTGGGAATAGCAATACCAATCTTCTAGCATAGCCTTGAGGATTTGAAATAACACATATAAAATGCTGGGATGTAATAGGTAATTAATGAAGAATAGCTATTTCATTAGGAGTCTCTGGGTGGTATAAACAGTTAAGCGCTCAACTAGTAGCTGAAAGGTTGGCAGTTCGAACCCACCCAGAGGTGCCTTAAAATACAGGCCTGGTGATCTGTCACAGCCTTGAAAACCTGTGGAGCAGTTCTACTCTACACATATGAGGTCACCAGGAGTTGGAATCGACTCAATGGCAACTAAGAACAATAACAGCAAGGTGAGGGTATATCTACGTTGGGAACAAACCAAAAGGAAGATTTCCTGTTCAGGTTTTAGTTAATTTAGAGGCAATTCTAAGACACTTACCCCAGATCAAGAACTTCTACTCGTGATTCTACCCATTCATCTCTGTAACTGAAGCTGCTTAGGGCCTGACCAGGCCCACCTTTGCTAAAATCTGCTAGTTATTTTGCTCTTTCTTGGCCGGCTATACTTTTAATTGGTTTCAGCTGTCAGTTCCCCAACATGTGTCACTCCTACCTGGGCAAGTAATTAGACTGCATGAAGTCCTAGAGAGAGAAAAGAAAAGGAGGACTGAGACAGAGCAACTACCTAGTACATCTGTTGAAAAAGAGAAGGAAACAGTTGAAGATCATGTGGATCTACTGAACCCTATGCCAGCGTAAGTCCACAATGAATATAGTTTATTCATTAGATTGTTACATTCCAATTGTTAGTTATCCAAGGGAGTTAACCACTTGAACTCATTAAATCAGGGACAATAAGCTGTCTTGGGGATAAACTGCATATTTCTGAGTACATGCCACATTTCCTCTTCTATGTCATGATCAGCAAAACATATATTTGAACCAACTCTCTTACCACACAGGAAATCCCCTTCCACCCACACCTTTAGACCAAATAGTCTTTCCAGAGCTCAAACCTAAAAAAAAACTATTACCAAGAAAAAAGGAAAAGATATTTTTCACTATACAGCTGTATGATTGACCATTTTTTCTATCAGAAAATTATAGCAAGTAACTTAAAATATCTAGAATGTTCTATTCAACTGACCAATTAACCAGTAGTAATTATTGAGCTTGCACTTTGAGGAAGACCCTGTGTATGCGTAAGGTTGTATTAAAAAAAAAAAAAGCATAGAACATGCTGAATTCAGCAACATCCTATATATTGTTGAAAACTGTGACCAAGATAGGAAGCCCTTTTCTCCTGGAATCTTGGTTTCCTTGTCATTTGAAACTTGCCCTGGTACCGTCTTTGACATCAGGTTCTGATACCTATTTTATTTGTGTTAAAATCACAGAAACGTGCCAGCTGTCACTTTAAGCTAAAACCAGTGACAACTGATGGAGTGGTAGGTCACATAAACAGCTTCTTTTGCTTTTTTTTCCTCAATAAAAAAGGAATATATATTAATTACAGATAAATAAAAAGAAGATTAAAATCATTCCCACTACTCAGAGGTAATTTTTGTTAACATTTTTGTGTATCCTGCCAGATTTTTTTCCTATGGCTATACATTTCAGTGATTATAATATATACCATAAAAATGGGAAGTGCTTTATTTTTTATTTTGCTCATTAAAACACCAACAATGCCATAAGAAAGCCATATTATACAAAAGTAGTGGGTTCAGACATACCCTTATATATCAGTTTTTTAAAATAGAGACGTACAAGATAAACAGTTATAGAGATGTTTTGTATCCCGGTAAAGAACCTACCAACAAATACTGAAAACTCTGAGACTGGGGATATATTGCTAATTCTTGTCTTAAATTTTCAAATGGTAATGGTGATTATATACTGATCAATAGAAATCTTTTCAAGTCCTCTTTGGTTAAAGGAAGAGGCTTTGGAGGGCTGAGGGATGGAGGGCTTTAATCATTAGCAAGATGCAGACTTGGAATAGTTGTAATTACACGATTCTAACTGTAATAAGGACTCCCTGGTTGGCACAAACGTTCAAGGACTCAACTACTAGCAAAAAGGCAGTCTGAACCAACCTAGAGGGTCCTGGAAGACAGGCCTGGTGATCTGCTTCCAAAAAATCACAGCCATGAAAACTCTATGGAGCATAGTTCTACCCTGACATACATGGGGTCACCATGAGTTGGAATTGACTCAACGGCAACTAACAACAACAATTATAATAAAGCTGGAAGAAGTTATTTTAGTAGCACTTTTTTGTGTAGTAGTTTTTCATCAGTTTAAAAAACAAGCAAACAAAATTCTTTTTTTTTCCTCTTACCTCTGTAGGTGTTTCTATACAGTGTCCCGGAAAGAAGCAACTGAGATGCTTGAGGAGAAACCTTCATGGGGAAATATGATCCTGAGGCCTGGTAGTGACAGTAGAAATTACTCCATCACTATCCGGCAGGAGACAGAGTACGTTTAATTAAAAAATTTATGGAATAGTTAAAAAGCATGATATGGCTTGGAAGACAAAATCACACAGATACAGGTCAGCACCTGCTATGTGTTTTGTTGGGGCTGAAAACACGAACACAAGGATAGGGAAAAAATGTCATAAAAAAAAAACAAAAACCCGTATGCTGTCGAGTTGATTCTGATTCATAGCGACCCTATAGGACAGAGGAGAACTGCCCCACAGTGTTTCCAAGGAGTTGCTGGTGAATTCCAATGGCCAATCTTTTGGTTAGCAGCCAAGCTCTTAACCACGGTGCTACCAGGGCCAATAAACGATTATCTCTCATATAAAAGCATAAACAAAACTTTGATTCTTGAATTTGCTATTCTTTTAGGGGTTTTTTTTTTTTTTGTAAGCACTCTCTCCATTTCTGTCCTGGGTTCCCCGTTTCCTTTCCTCCTGATTTTTTTACCCCTTCTGCCTTCTCTTTGTTTTTGCGCAAATGTTGCCCTTTTGATCTCATATAATTGATTGTTCTAAGGAGCATGTTCCTCTCAGGTGTTATTGTTTATTTTATGGGCCTGTTTATGGTTTTGTTTTTTTTGTTTTTTGTTTTAACAATAACAGATTTTAAGTAACTTCAATGCAATTTGTTTTCCAAACCTTTACACAGTGATGTATGAATTCAGATATAAAGCTATTTTTTACAACAAATTTCCTGGTTTTGTTTTGTGTTTTTGAAATTGTTATGACCAGGTAGCAAGCTTTCCACTTTGGAAAGCCAATAAATCTATCAATACTGCTAGATTAAATGGAGACATTGACATTGACAATGAATAAGGCAGTAAAAAGGAAACAATAACTCATAGGACACAATTAAAATTATGACATTGTGGCTACACTGCAAGTATGAGCTATGGCACAGTAAGCTTCATTCACTTGCCAATTACTCTTTATAAACAGAGACTTGTCTTAATACACTAGCCATGTGCACTGAACAGATGGCAAGAATGCTTGATGGTAAATCTGATCCAGAGAGAGAGAGAGGGAGAATTTTTACACAACGTATGTCTGTTTTAACTTAACTTTGTAGTTTTATTATTTTTTCTGTTTTTTTATAAACTAACATTTGGAGTTAATGGATTTTCAACTAATATGGTAAAACATAATAGGTTATCCAGTTACAACTTATTTGATTTGTAATTTAATTGGCCATCTTGACAAACCCAAAAGAAATGAAATCTGTGACTTCCATTAAACGTCAGTGAGTTTAGAAGAACTCCCTGCAGAATGTGAATTTTTCTGTTTAGTATATCCTGGTCAAGGAACTTGTTCTCTTCAGGGTTATCATAGGGGAAAAAACATCACAAACTTTAGTAAAGTGAAAAGAAAGTTTTATTCGGCATACATTCAAAAAGGCAAAAGTGGGAAACGGACTACTATGCTGCCAGAGCCATGTCTGCCTGAGTCCAAGGAAATATTACAGAACAGACAAAAGTGGGAAAACGGACAAGCATGCTGCTAGCGCCATGTCTGCCTGAGTCCAAAGAATATTACAGAATAGGCAAGAATGGGAAAACGGACAGGCATGCTGCCACAGCCATGTCTGCCTGAGTCCAAAGACTATTATAGAGTCATTAGTACATAACAACATTACAAATGGGCAAAAACATTGAAAGCTTCACCTTTTACAGATTGGCTAGAAACTGTGATCCTACATTTTGAATCGTCTTTCTTAACAATCATTGGTACGGGATTCAGCAACAAGAGTCAGGAGGGTCTTCACTGGTTCAACAAATTTCTACTTACTAAATGCTAATAGAAAAAGACAAGAGTGGAAAGTCTTTTGTGTTCCGTTTGATTGGCTTTATGTGAAAGTTTTCTTAAAAGATATTTTCCAAGATTGTCTTAGCTATTGTCTTTATACCTCAGGGCCCAGTTGATGTGTCCTTGTGACTCCTTGTGAGCCCAGTTCCAGCTGGGTCACATTCTCTATGCTCAAGGAGAGGGAATAAATGATTCCAATATTATTTTCTAAATCAGGGTTTAGGAAATAAAATAGAGTTTCACATAAAGTACAGAATGTCTTTAATTTTCTACTTCCACTTCAAAAACAAGAGGATATACAACTGAATAAAATTTTATCTAGCAGATATTTTAAAGAAACGTAATCTGCTTGAAAATAAAATTAGATTACACAAAGATTGATTAGAAGTTTTCCTTCATGTCACTCCTTTCTTGGTCTGATTATCTGATCTAGTCGCATGTGAACCCTGTGTTACTATTCTGCATGAAGAAAAACAAAATCTCAAGACCTAATAGCTCTTTAAAACTATATTTTTCCTGAAAACAGTAGCCTGATCTCTTTTAAGGTGGTCTAAATTAGTCTAACTTTTGCATTGTATTTTCCATACAATTGAGCTGAGAAATACTGCATTTTCTCCTATGGATGTAGTTTTTAATCAAACACAATGAGTTTCTATACTTAGGATATGAATTTAACTTATGGTTTTTACTTATATTTGTATTGTATTTAAGTTATATTTACCCATGAGAAATAGTTTAGCAAAGGTGTTTAAAGTTGTGAAATTCTAATTATAGTAAACTCACTTCCAATTTGAATTCATATAGAAAGTCATGATTTTGTATAGCTGATGGTCATAAAAATCTGTATTTTTTGGGAAAAACACTGATTCCTCTCCAAAAAGTTCGTATTTAGAAAGCAAGGAGTGACGTAGAACGGTTGAACTAGAGCATTCTAACACTGGAGTCAATATGTGCCTATTTAGGCTTTAGGGAATAGTTTCTACCTGGAAGTGGCTAAGAAAACTTTTAACTGGGATTGCACAAACTTTCCTTATGAGGCAGATATTTCTGATGTTAAGGATTGTTCCACGTGTTCTCTAGTGCCTCAAAATACATCTCCTAGAATGCTGATTTTAATAACTTCTGTCTGACAGATAACTTACTTTTAAAGGACAGCATTTGTAGAGATGATTAGAATTTTAGCTTGTTAGACTGTAGAACTTACTGTAAAGAATCTGGCAGAAATCTAGACTACTAAGAAAGCCCCTGGGATCCCTGGTGGCACAGTGGTTAAGAGCTATGGCTGCTAACCAAAAGGTCAGCAGTTCAAATCCACTAGCGACTCCCTGGAAACCTTATGGGGCAGCTCTGCTCTGTCCTATAGGGTTGCTATGAGTCGGAATTGACTTAACATCAACAGGTTTTTTTTTTAGGAAGCACCTGTGTTACCCACAAGACCAATTCATTCTCTTAAGGTTGTAGGAGAAATGTTCAGTTATACAAGTTAGATGAGGGTGTCTGGTAAAAAACCAGCTGAAAAGGACAAGTTGGTTTACAAAGCAGAACTTGAAAGTAAAATTATCTCCATCTGTTAACAGATCAGCTACGGGAGGGAAGACTGTAATTCTTAGGAAGAAACAAAAGTCATTCAATGTCAAATTGACAGGTGACTCCTCTTGATGTAAAATATCATCCACCTTAACTCAGTGGTGTGTGAATTCATAACATGTAAAGCTATTACAACAAACTTCCTGGTTTTGTTTTGTTTTCTGGAAATTGTTATGACCAGGTGGCAAACTTTCCACTTCGGAAAGCCATTAGCTGAAAAAGCAGTTAAAAGTATTTACCCAAATTCATTTCTTTGCAAAACTTTGGATCAGAGGTTAAGAACAAGAACTTATAACCATATTCATGGCTATATATATATATACATACACATATATATGTATGTGTATATTTTAAGACATGTTACTTTTCTGAGGTCATAGTCAGGAAAATATATAGCAAATTTTATCAATCTTGTTTTTTTCTTCTCCTTTTATTCTTTTGGAAAAACAAAACAAAATATCAAAGAAAAACATAAGATCTAAAATGAGTCAAAGCCTAAGCAACTTTAACGAAATTTAGTTTCCACCTCGTTTTCTGGTTTACAACTTAGTCTTACTAGTCAAAAGTTCCAAGAGACACTGTTGATCTTTGCTACTTTTCCTCCCACAACTTTGTCATGAATAATGATGATGGTGATGATATGATGGCTATTACTAACAACAACAATCACTGTCCCCATTTATAGAGTATCATTTGCAGGCACTGTGTTAAGTGCTTGACAAATACTTACATTAAGCACAATAAAAACTTTAAGATAGTATTTTCCATATTTCACAAATGAAGACGCTGAGATTCACAGAAATTACTAAATTAAAACAATAAATTTAAAAAGCAGTAAAAAAAAAAAAAAATTATAATTTACTGAGAGCTTAAATGTGCCAGAAACTATATCTACGGCTTTACAAACATTAACTCACAATAGCTCTGTGAGGCAGGCATTACCTCCCCCACGTTGTAGATGAAGAAACAGAGGTTCACACAACAGAACTAGAGTTTGAATCTTGATTTTTCTAGTTACAAAGGCCAAACCCTTCAAGTTTCCTATTAGTCTTCCAAGGAGTAGTAATAGTTTATGTCATAAAAATACAGAAATTCTAACTAGAATTTGAGAGCATTTTCAAAAGTTTAACTGTGAATATGAAAATCTTTTCATGGTAAAAGTAGAGCATAAAGACAGAGCCTGAAAGATGATACTTATAAATCTCCTCTGTCCAAAAATATTTCCATCACCAGTCTGTAACTGATTCCTTATGGTTCGGCACTAATGAATACTTTTCTTTGGGTGTGGCGGAGTAGGTAGGTTAAGCATTATCCCATGTTTAGAAAGCGAAAGTCTAGAATAAGCCATTGAAATTCATTTATTAGCTATATTCCACTGTGATGTCAAACTGAGAGAAGATTTGGGGATTGTATTTGATGAGAAGAGAGTACCTTAAATAGAAGACTTCTGTGTAGTTCAGTCCTAGATGAATGTGGACTGGAAATGGAGAGGAGTTTTGAAAAAGAAGGTGGAAAGGTCCTGTTAGACAACTTTAACCAGACAGGCAATTTTGTTTTAGACAGTTGTTGAATTAGTTTCTCTTTCATGCAAATGACAGCATAATAAATATTAACTTTTCAACATTAGAAAAAATTTTGGTTCTAATACCCTTGCTATCTGAATTAAGGGATTTCAAGGCAAACATAATGTTGTTTGAAATGAATTGGCATGGACATTAACTTCTGCTGAGTATGCATTCACTTAGTTTCTATCAGATAGCACTACAAAATGGGTTCCGGATGTTTTTAAAATTCAGTTTCATAAAAATTTACTCTGTGCCTAATTCTGGAAAACAAAAATGAATAGAATGTGCTTCGTGTTCTCTAACAGTTCATAGTTAATAAAATACCATGTGTTTTTGTCGATGATGTTGTTAGTTGCCATCAGGTCAGCTCTGACTCATGGTGACTTTATGTGTAACAGAGCACTATGTTGCCCCATCCTGTGCCATCTTCATGATCGTACCATGTGTTTAGGTGGTAATAATTTAGAGTTCTACATGACTACAAACGAGAAAGATATTAAGATTCATCTACTGTACTTATTATACTTTCATCTGCATTTTTATATATTACCTCATACTCAGGAATTTTCATATTTCTAAGTTAGCCCTGAAAAGTGACAGAAATCCATGGTGGTATATAAGCTAGTATGAAGAACATCCACTGAGGGTTTTTTGATTGGCCTAGTGATGAAGTGAAGTAGAAAGTAATTTTCTTACATTAATTCTTTTCATTCTCTTTTAATATAGAGAACACATATTTGATTTGTATATGCCTACATAGGAATGGTGAACAAGGTAAATAAAAAAACAAAAACTACCAAAACTTTTTTGCCAAACTAGTCATGGGAACATAGGTTTACTCTACAGGTGACATTTTACACTTATTTTGGCATTGACCTAATAGTACAATTAAATGGAAACTAACCATTTGTTTCATTTTTTGCATGCAAGAATCAAGCACTACAAAGTGACAAGCATAGGAAAAAACTACACTATCGAACTGGAAAAACCTGTAAGTAGATATTTCTTTGTTATTGATTAACTTTCTCCTGATTCCTACCAAATCTGCCTTATAGAATCCAGAGAAAGGTGGAGAAACAGATTTCTTTCCTCGGAATGCAGTGCTGATGAAAAACAGCCATGTTAAGGAGATATCCAGGGTGAGAAGTGAGATATAAGAACAGCCAGATGAAGCAGAGTAAAAGATAATCTGCTTCCAACCATTGTTTCTCTTCAAGTCTTTATCAATATAATTGCCTCAGGGAAAGAAAAATATGTTTGTTAAAAATATTTTACATCCTCTGGTTGTAAGTATTTAAAGGTGCTTTGTTTTAATGGGGAAAAATTCTGTGAATGCCTAGTCCTCCAACACCCAACATGAAAAAGTTCAGAAATCCCCTCTTAATAGCAATATAACAGTGAAGAAAGAGGGGTTGTCTGCAACCCCTCTCCTACCTCAGCTGACTTATCATGGAGCTAATGATATACACACATACCTTGGAGATACTGAGGGTTTGGTTCCAGATCACTGCAATAGAGTGAATATTGCAATACAGAGTCACATGAATTTTTTGGTTTCCCAGTGCATATAAAAGTTATGTTTACACTATACTGTAGTCTATTAAGTGTATGTTGTGGATTTAATTGTGTCTTCCCAAAATGCGTGTCAACTTGGTTAGGCCATGATTCCCAGTATTGTGTGGTTGTCCATGATTTTGTGATCTGATGTGATTATCCTATGTGTTATAAATCCTAACTCTATGATGTTAATGAGGCAGGAACAGAGGCAGTTATGTTAATGAGGCAGAACACAATCTACAGGATTAGTTTATATCTTGAGTCAATCTCTTTTGAGATATAAAAGAGTATCCAGCAGAGAAGAGAAAGTCCTCATTACTACCAAGCAAGAAGAACCAGGAGCGGAGCACGTCCTTTGGACCTAGGGTCCCTGCGCTGAGAAGCTCTTAGGAAGGTTGATGACAAAAGTCCTTCCCCCAGAGCCAACAGAGAGAGAAAACCTTTCCCTGGAGCTGCCCTGAACTCAGACTTCTACCCTCCTAAACCGTGAGAGAATAGACTTCTGTTTGTTAAAGCCATCCACTTGTGGTATTTCTGTTACAGCAGCACTAGGTAACTGAGACTGTGTGGAATGGCATTATGCCTAAAAAACAATGTACATAACTTAAAAAATACTTTATTGCTAAAAAATGTTAACCATCATCTAATCCTTCAGCGAGTTGTAATCTTTTGGCTGGTAGAGTGTCTTGCCTCAATGTCGATGGCTGTTGACTGATCCGGGTGGTGGCTGCTAAAGGTTGGGGTGGCTGTGGTAGTTTCTTAAAATAAGACAACAACGAAATCTGCTGCATCGATTGACTCTTCCTTTCACAAAAGACGTCTCTGTAGCATGTGATGCTGTTTGATAGCATTTTATCCACAGTAGAATTTGTGGGTAAAATGCTATCAAACAGAATTTCAAATTGGAGTCAATTCTCTCAAACTCTGCTGCTGCTTTATCAACTAAGTTTATGGAATATTCTAAATCCTTTGTTGTCTTTCAATATTCACAGCATTTTCACCAGAAGTAGCTTCCATCTCAAGAAACCACTTACTTTGCTCATCCATAAGAAGCAACTCCTCATCCGTTAAAGTTTGATCATGAGATTGTAGCAATTCAGTCACAACTTCAGGCTCCACTTCTAATTCTAGTTCTCTTGCTATTTCCACCACATCTGCAGTTACTTCCCCCACTAAAGTATTGAACCCCTCAAAGTCATCCATGATGGTTGGAATCAACTTCTTTCAAAACCTTTTTAAACCCTTTTTAATGTTGTTATTTTGACCTCCTCCAATGAATCATAAATGTTCTTAATGGCATCTACAATTGTGAATCCTTTCCAGAAGGTTTACAATTTACCCAGATTCATCAGAGGAATCACATCTATGGCAGCTATAGTCTTATGAAATGTATTTCTCAAATAATAAGGCTTGAAAGTCAAAATTGCTCCTTGATCCACAGATGCAGAATGGATGTTGTGTTAGCAGACATGAAAACACTAATCTTGTACATCTCCATCAGAGTTCTTGGGTGACCAGGTGCATTGTCAATGAGCAGTAATATTTTGAAAGGAATCTTTTTTTATGAGCAGTAGGTCTCAACAGTGGGCTTAAAATTTTCAGTAAACCATGTTGTAAATAGATGTGCTCTCATCTAGGCTTTATAGTTCCATTTATAGAGCACAGGCAGAGTAGATTTAGCATAATTCTTAAGGGCCTTAGGATTTTTGGAATGGTAAATGAGCATTGGCTTCAACTTAAAGTCTCCAGCTGCATTAGCCCCTAATAAGAGAGTCAGCCTGGACTTTGAAGCTTTGAAGCCAGGCATTGACTTCTCCTCTCTAGCTATGAAAGTCCCAGATGGCACCTTCTTCCAATATAAGGCTGTTTCATCTACATTGAAAAGCTGTTGTTTAGTGTAGCCACTTTCATCAATTATCTTAGCTAGATCTTCTGTATAACTTGCTGCTTCACCTTGCACTTTCATGTTATGGAGTCGGCTTCTTTCCTCAAACCTAATGAAACAACCTCTACGAGCTTCAAGCTTTTCTTCTGCAGCTTCTTCATCTCATTCAGTCTTCATGGAATTGAAGAGAGATAAGGCCTTGGATTAGGCTTTGACTTAAGGGAATGTTGTGGTTAGTTTGATCTTCTATCCAGACCACTAAAACTTTCTCCTTATCAGCAATAAGGCTGTTTTGCTTTCTTATCATTCATGTGTTCACTGGAGTAGCAATTTTAATTTCCTTCAAGAACTTTTCCTTTGCACTCACAACATAGCTAACTGTTTGGTGCAAGAGGCCTAGCTTCCAGGCTATCTCGGCTTTCAATATGCCTTCCTCACTAACCTTAATCATTTCTAGCTTTTGATTAAAAGTGAGAGATGTGCAGCTCTTCCTTAAACATTTAGAGGCCATTGTAGGGCTATTAATTGGCGTAATTTCAATATTGTTGTGTCTCAGGTATTAGGGAGGCCTGAAGAGAGGGTGAGAGGTAGATGAATGACTCGGTCGATGACACATTTATCGATTAAGTTCATTGTCTTACATGGGCGCAGTTCGTGGTGCCCCAAAACAATTACGATAGTGACATCAAAGATCACTGATTTATAGATCACCATAAAAGATATAATAATAATGAAAAAGCTTGCAATATTGCGAGAATTACCAAAATGTGACACAGAGACATGAAGTGAGCGCATGCTGTTGGAAAAATGGTGCCAATAGACTTGCTCAAGGCAGGGTAGCCACAAACTTCAATTTGCAAAAAACGTAGTATCTGCAAAGCATAATAAAGCAAAGCGCAACAAAACGAGGTATACCTGTAATATCATAACCATCAGATACTGTGTTTGGCACAGAGCTAAGTGCTTTACATATATCACCTATTTTAATTCTTATCATCACCCTGAGGTAGATATTGTTATGCCTATTACCTAGGTGAGAAAACTGGTATTATACTGGTCTCAGCTAATGAGCATGTGGTGATGTAGCCTAAGTTCCAGGATGCTGAAAAAGGGGAATATAGTTATGTGATCCTAGACTGTGGTGTTGGGGACATGGGGCCAGGAAACTGTCTCTGATACCACTTCAATGCGACTGATGAGTCTTAAAGGTATTTATAATTTCTCTAAAACTGAGCTGCTGGTTTCTCTGCCTTTCTAGACTCATTGTTTTGATAAAATTGAAGAAAGGACAGTATAATTAGATTTCTTATGCTTTGACCATAACCCTTAGAGTGCATAAGTGACTTCTGCCAAGAGCAAGGCAGCTGCTAATTCATACACCTCACTTACACTTTTGTCATAAATGCCTCCCAGAACTTCTTTTTTTGTCATATCCATGCCTGACTAGGCTTCTTCAAAAATTTGAATAAAGGAGGCAGAGAACTATTAATAAAGGATAATCCAGATATTCGGTAACCAAAGGCAATGGTCAGAGAAGAAGGTGCCACTGCAACTGGTGAACTGGGGCTCAATTATCTGTTGTTATAGCCTATATAGTCCACAGTGTAAGGAAGGCTAACAGCCTGGATTATCCTTTCAGCTTTCATCCTCCCCAACCCTATATCACAACCAAGGTATCCTTTTGTGAATTCTTTTTTCTTTTCAAGGTAACTCTGGATATTCAGGTTTAACCTGAATTCATTTTATAAAAATATTGGTTTAGGGGTGGTGGCACATTTAGTTACTCCAATTCAAGCGAAGTATCCTGTTACAATGAGATATCAAAATAGTTACATTCTCTGGCTTTAAGTTTCCTTGGTGTTAAGATGAAGAAACCAGCTATGAGTAACAAGCAAAAATGAACTTAAAAGAACACAAAAAGCACACAAAATGACTGGAAGACTAGAAAACCTTCAGGGAGTAGAAAGCAGTTACTTGTACTAAGAACCAGCTGATTAGGAAGTTGCTATCTTTCCTTGTTCCTTTACTTAAGATTCAAACTTCAGGATGGGAGCATTTCCTGGCCTAGCTTGAGTAACAATCTAATTCCTTAGCTGGATAGAGAGCAGTGTACCTAATTATTGCTTACCAGACTGTATCCAATGTTGTTGTTGTTGATGTTAGGGGTCGTCGAGCCGGTTCCGAGTCAACGTGTACATCTGTTTTAATCCTTATCATCACCCTGAGGTGATGACGTGTAGTTACCCTGTGTACAACAGAACGAAACACTGCCCAATCCTGTGCCGTCCTCACAATTGTTGCCATGCTTGAGCCCATTGTTGCAGCCACTGTGTCAATCCATCTCGTTGAGGGTCTTCCTCTTTTTTGCTAACTCCCTACTTTACCAAGCATGATGTCCTTCTCCAGGAACTGGTCCCTACTGATAACGTCCAAAGTATGTGAGACGTAGTCTCACCATCCTGGCTTCTAAGGAGCATTCTGGTTGTACTTCTTCCAAGACAGATTTGTTCATTCTTCTGGCAGTCCATGATATATTCAATATTCTTCACCAACACTACAGTTGAAAGGCATCAATTCTTCTTTGGTCTTCCTTATTCGTTGTCCAGCTTTTGCATGCATATGAGGCGATTGAAGACACCATGGCTTGGGTCAGGTGCACCTTAGTCTTCAAGGTGACATCTTTGCTTTTTAACACTTTAAAGAGGTCTTTTGCAGTAGATTTGCCCAATGCAATGCATCTTTTGATTTCCTGACTGCTGCTTCCATGGGTGTTGATTGTGGATCCAGGTAAAATGAAATCCTTGACAACTTCAATCTTTTCTCCGTTTGTCATGATGTTGCTTATTGGTCCAGTTGTGAGGATTTTTGTTTTCTTTGTGTTGAGGTGTAATCCATACTGAAGGCTGTAGTCTTTGATCTTTATCAGTAACTGCTTCAAGTCCTCTTCACTTTCAGCAAGCAAGGCTGTGTCATCTGCATAACAGATTGTTAATGAGTCTTCCTCCAATCCTGATGCCCCTTTCTTCTTCATATAGTCCAGCTTCTCAGATTATTTGCTCAGCATACAGATTGAATAGGTATGGTGAAAGGATGCAACCCTGGCGCACACCTCTCTTGACTTTAAACCACGCAGTATCCCCTTGTTTTGTCCAAACAACTACCTCTTGATCTGTGTACAGTTTCCTCATGGGCACAATTCAGTGTTCTGGAATTCCCATTCTTCACAATGTTATCCATAATTTGTTATGATCCACACAGTCCAATGCCTCTGCATAGTCAATAAAACAGAGGTAAACATCTTTCTGGTATTCTCTGCTTTCAGCCAGGATCCATCCGACATCAGCTATGATATCCCTGGTTTGAGTCCTCTTCTGAATCCAGCTTGAATTTCTGGCAGTTCCCTGTTGATCTGCTTTTGAATTATCTTCAGTAAAATTTTACTTGCATGTGATATTCTTTAATAATTTCCAGATTCGGTTGGATCACCTTTCTTGGGAATAGGCATAAATATGGATCTCTTCCAGTCGGTTGGCCAGGTAGCTCTCTTCCAAATTTCTTGGCATAGACAAGTGAGCACTTCCAGTGCTGCATCCATTTGTTGAAACATCTGAACTGGTATTCCGTCAATTCCTAGAGCCTTGTTTTTCACCAGAACCTTCAGTGCAGCTTGGACTTCTTCCTTCAGTACTATCGGTTCCTGATCATGTGCTACCTCCTGAAATGGTTGAACATCGACCAATTCTTTTTGGTACAACGACCCAGTGTATTCTGTCCATCTTCTTTCCATGCTTCCTGGGTTGTTTAATATTTTCCCCATAGAATCCTTCAATATTGCAATTCGAGGCTTTAACTTTTTCTTGAGTTCTTTCAGCTTAAAAAATGCTGAGTGTGTTCTTCCCTTTTGTTTTTCTATCTCCTGCTCTTTGCCCATGTCTATAATACTTTACTTCGTCTTCTCGAGCTGTCCTTTGAAATCTTCTGTTCAGCTCTTTTACTTCATCATTTCTTCCTTTCCTTTAGCTACTTGATGTTCAAGAGCAAGTTTCAGAGTCTCTTCTGCTATTCATTTTGGTCTTTTCTTTCCTTCCTGTTTTTTAAATGACCCCTTGCTTTCTTCATGCATGATGTGCTTGATGTCATTCCACAATGCATCTGGTCTTTGGTTACTAGGTTTCAACGCATCAAATCTATTCTTGAGATGGTCTCTAAATTCAGGTGGGTTATACTCAAGGTTGTACTTTGGCTCTCGTGGACTTGTTTTAATTTTCTTCAGTTTCAGCTTGAACGTGCATATGAGCAGTTGATGGTCTGTTCCACGGTCAGCCTCTGGCCTTGTTCTAACTGATGACATTGAGCTTTTCCATAGTCTCTTTCCAAAGATGTAGTCGATTTGATTCCTGTGTATTCCATCTGGTGAGGTCCATGTGTATAGTCACTGTTTGTGTTGTTGAAAAAAGGTATTCGCAGTAAAGAAGTCATTAGTCTTGCAAAATCCTATCATTCACGCTCCCGTATCATTTCTATTGCCAAGGCCATATTTTCCAACTACCGATCCTTCTACTTTGTTTTCAGCTTTCACATTCCAATCACCAGTAATTATCAGTGCATAGCGATTGCATGTTTGATCAATTTCAGACTGCAGAAGGTGGTAAAAATCTTCAGTTTCTTCATCTTTGACCTTAGTGGTTGGTGTGTAAATAATAGTCGTATTAACTGCTCTTCCTTGTAGGTGTATGGATATTATCTTATCACTGACAGCGTTATACTTCAGGACAGGTCTTGAAATGTTCTTTTTGACGATGAATGCAGCGCCATTCCTCTTCAAGTTGTAATTCCCGGCATAGTAGACCATATGATTGTCTGATTCAAAATGACCAATACCAGTCCATTTCAGCTTACTAATGCCTAGGATATTGATGTTCACGCATTCCATTTCATTTTTGACGATTTCCAATTTTCCTAGATTCATACTTCGTACATTCCATGCTCTGATTATTAATGGATGTTTGCAGCTATTTCTTTTCATTTTGAGTCATGCCACATCAGCAAATGAAAGTCTCGAAAGCTTTACTCCATCTTTGTCATTAAGGTCAACTCTACCTTGAGGAGGCAGCTCTTCCCTAGTTGTCTTTTGAGTGCCTTGCAACCTGAGGAGCTCATCTTCTGGCAGTATATCAGACAATGTTCCACTGCTATTCATAAGGATTTCATTAGCTAATGCTTTTCAGATGTAGACTGCCAGGTCCTTCTTCCTAGCCTGTCTTAGTCTGGAAGCTCAACTGAAACCCATCTGCCATGGGTGACCCTTCTGGTATTTGAATACTGGTGGCATACCTTCCAGCATCACAGCAACACACAAGTCCCCACAGTATGACAAACTGACAGACAAGTGGGGTAATTCCTTAACAGGAAATTGCATATGGTTAGAAAGGGAAATGAAACATTTGTGTAGGGTGTTAGGTTCTCCAGAAAAACAGACCAGTAAAATATACAGTTATATATGTACATATATACACAAACATATATGTTGTTGTGTGCCGTCAAGTCAATTATGAGTCTTAGCAACCCCATGTGACAGAGTAGAACTGTCCCATAGGGCATCTGAGGCTATAAACTTTACGAGAGCAGATTGTCAGGTCTTTTGTCCCATGGAGTGGTTGGTGGGTTCAAACACTGACCTTTCAGTAGCAGCTGAGAGCTCAACCATTGTGTCATCAGTTCACCTTTTCACACACACACACACACACACACACGACACAGTGATTAAGAGCTCGGCTGCTAACCAAAAGGTTGGCAGCTCGAATCCACCAGCTGCTCCTTGGAAACCCTATGGGGCAGTTCTACTGTGTCCGATAGGGTTGCTATGAGTCGGAATTGACTCGATGGCAATGGCTATGTGTATAGCCATTATACAGACAGAGAGACGGAGAGAAATAGATCTATCTATTTAAAGGAATTGATTAGCTCATGTAATTATGAGGGTTGGCTAGTTCAAAATCTGTAATTTAGGAGACAGGCTGGAAACTCTGGCAGTCTGTGTCTAAAAAGGTGGTGGCTTGGGAACTCCAGCAACATAGCTATGTTACACTCTTGAGGCGGACTCTTTCTCCTTTGGGAAAACTTCAGTTTTTGCTCTAAGGCCTTTAACTGTTTGGATGAGGCCCATCCCATTACTGAGACTAATCTCCTTTAGTCAGCTAATTGTAAATATTAATCATATCTACAAAAGACCTTTACAGCAACATCTAGACTAGTGTTTGACCAAACAACTGGATGTCATAGCCTAAAGAAGTTCACATATAAAATTAACCATCACATGTAGGTAAAACCACAGTGTTTTAGTTATCTACTGCTGTCATAACAAAAAATACTACAGGTGGGTGGCTTTAAAGAATAAGAGCTTATTTTTCTAGGAATCTAGAAGTCTGAATTCAGGGTGTTGGCTCTAGGGGAAGGTCTTTGTTTCTATCGTCACACGGTTTCTGTCTTGCCTCTGTGTGTCTTTCTGTTAGGTGCTGTCAGGTTGGTTCCAACTCAGTGACTCTATGTACAACAGAACAAAACACTGCCTGGTCGTGAGTCATCCTCACAATTGTTGTTTTGCTTAAGCCCACTGTTGCAGCCACTGTGTCAATCCATCTCATTGAGGGTCTTACTCTCTTTCTATGACCCTCTACTTTACCAAGTATGATGTCATTCTCCAGGGACTGGTCCCTCCTAATAATGTGCCCAAAGTATGTGAGACAAAGTCTCACCATCCATCCTTGTTTCTAAGGAGCATTCTGGTTGTACTTCTTCTAAGACAGATTGTTTGCTCTTCTGGCAGTCCATGGTATAGTCAATATTTTTCACCAACATCATAATTGAAATGCATCGATTCTTTTTTGGTCCAGCTTTTGCATGCATATGAGGTGACTGAAAATACCATGACTTGTGTCAGGTGCACCTTAGTCCTCAAAGTGACATGTTTGTTTTGTAACACTTTGAAGAGGTCTTTTATAGCAGATATTCTCAATTAAATATGTCATTTTATTTCCTTACTGCTGCTACCATGGGTATTGACTGTGGATCCAAGTAAAATGAAATCCTTTTGTCATGATGTTGCTTATTGGTCTAGTTGTGAGGATTTTTGTTTTATGTTGAGGTATAATCCATACTGAAGGCTGCAGTCTTTGATCTTCATCAGTAAGTGCTTCAAGTCCTGTGTTTGTGTCCCTTTTATAAGACACTACTCAGAAGAGATTATGTTTAGGACCCACTCTACTCTGGTATGACCTCATTAAAATAACAAAAGAAAACCTCTATTTCCAAACAGGATCACATTCATAAGTACAGGGTTTAAGACTTCAATATATACTTTTTGGGGGGACACAATTGAAAACACATAACCATTTAGTAAGCCATTTAAGTGAGGTATTGACACATTTATCTGGAGGTCAGGAAATACACAGTAATCACCATTAAATTTCATTTGAGCCTTCTCTCAGTCTCTTTTTATACAGATGACACTGAATCTTTTCTTTTCTTTTTTGTTATACAGGTGACACTCCCAAACCTTTTCAGCGTCATTGATTATTTTGTGAAGGAGACTCGAGGGAATTTAAGGCCATTTATATATTCAACCGACGACAAAGTTGGTATGTTCATTTCATTGCTGTATTAAGTAAAACAATAAAAAAACTTCTGCATATTATTTATACTAGCCAGCTACGAACTGTAGTTCAGCTTTTAGTTTATCCATTTTGAAATCATTTTGTCACTGAGTGTCTGAAAATAAGGGAGTACTAATGTATCCTAAATTGTATAGAACTGTTCTAGCTCTGATGCATATTATGACTAGGAATTTTATTCTATCATTCTACTTGCCTTTATCAAACAAGTTTAGAGATAAGAAAACCAAATGCATATACCAATCCAAAAAACCAAACCTGTTGCTGTCTAGTCAATTCTGCCTCCTAACAACCCTATAGGACAGAATGGAACTGCCCCATAGAGTTTCCAAGGAGCACCTGGTGGATTTGAACTGCTGACTTTTTGGTTAGCAGCCATAGCTCTTAACCACTGCACCACCAGGGTCACAGAAACCAAATAGGGAATTTAAAGGAATGGTCTTGTCAGCAATGTCGAATGCTTCAGACAGGTTAAAATGGATTAAAGAGACACTATGGGAATCGGCCATTAAACAGTTAGATTACTTAAGAGAGTGGTTTTACTTCAGTATAAAGGCAGAAGTCAGATTACGAGATAATAAGGGGTGGGTGGTGAGGAACTACAGATAAAGATAACAGTTAGGATGGCGTACAAAATTGGTGGGCTTCTTGTTCATAATTATTAAGAACTTCAAAACGGGTATAGCAAAACATTAATCCAAGCACAAAGTCCTGTGCAACTGCCAGGTCAGATAACCTTCAAACTGGTTGTGTTTGTAGTCCAGTCTTTGGCAAAGCAAGGAAGGCTGGATGTGGTAGTTTCTTTCCATCATTTAAAGCAATCTCTGGTGCACTTGATCATTTGACGAGCTGTAAACGGGAGATTTAATAAAATGCTTCCAATTTATTTGAATTTCACAGTTATCCAAACAAGTCTGTGCTCCTACAGATTAAGAGAGAAACAACCTTATTTGGCTACCTGCCTCAGGGAGGTGGTGGTGCAGTGGTTAGGAGCTGAGGCTGCTAACCAAAAGGTCTGAAGTTCAAATCCACTAGCTGCTGTTTGGAAACCCTGTGGTGCTGTTCTATTCTGTCCTATAGGGTTGCTGTGCGTTGAAATCGACTTAGTGCAATGGGTTTGATTTTTTTGGTATTGGGGACATATCTGGAAAATCTCATTAATTAGAAGGACAGCAAGTTTAAAAGTTCAAGTTCTTTGTAAAACATGGCTACTATTCTTCTGATGGCAAATAACTAAAAGAAAAAAAGAATCTCAAGAGTCTGAGGAACTTTAGAAAATTATCCAATACAGTGTTTGTATGGCAATCAGTATAAAAAACATCTCTGAGATGTCCATTCAACCTGTTTGAACATTTCTAGTGATGGGGGTAGGGGTGGTTACTGGTATTTGAGGCAGCACATTTTACTTCCTGAAACTGTCTTTTAATTGCATTGTTTAAATTATTTACAATTAATTGTTTTATGGTTGGGTTAGGAGCCCTGGTGGTGCAGTAGTTAAGCTCTCAGCTGCTAGCCAAAAGGTCAGTAGTTCGAACCCATCAGCTGCTCTGCAGGACAAAGATGTGGCCATCTGCTTCTGTAAAGATTTACAGCCTTGGAAACCCTATGGGGTAGTCTACTCTGCCCTAAAGGTTTGCTATGAGTCGGAATTGACTCAGCAACAGATTTAATTTTTGGATTTTTACTGTTGGTTTTATGTCTAACATTTTGTATTTGTCTTCTGTTATCATCAGTTACTTTCTGTTACCCCGTCCTATCTTTTTTGGACAACCTTAATACTTTTTAGTATTCTATCTTAATTTACCTATTTAGAATATTGGCTATATGTCACCTCATGGAGCATAGTTTTAACTGCTTTAAAGTCTTTGATAATTCCAACTTCTTGGTTATCTTAGTGCTAGCATCTGTTGTCTTTTCTCTAGAGAATTGGTCACATTTTCCTGGTTCTTTGAATATTAAGTAATTTTGGATTGTATCCTGGACATTTTGTCATAAGCCTCTGGGTCCTGTTAACATTTTTTTTTTTTAAGCTGGCAATCATCCTGATTAGGTTCAGATCCCAAGTTCTATCTCACTTTCTGTGAGAAGTGGTCCCAAGGTCATTTTTAAAGTCTTTGTTGTGCTGCTTTGGGTTTGTCTCATGCATGTGTCTCTCAGAGATTAGTCTGGGACTTGGGCAGTGGTTTATATCTTAGTTCAGGTCTCAAAGTCTTTGCTATGTGCTTTGTATCTGTTATTTGCATTCTAGCTCAAGCCAGAACTTGCGTTGCTTCATACATAGAATTAGGGGATGCTCTTATCCAGCTCACTTCCTTCCAGGATTTCCCCACACTCCTCAGTTCCCAAGTGTCTTTCATCCTGGTTTCTGAGCTAGAAAGATGGGTTTCTGAAGAGTTGTATCCAATTGTGCTGCCATGCAGTTCTGTAAGGCTGGGGCTGCCCTAGGTACAAAGAAGTCAGAGAAAAAAAGAGATGGAGAGAGAAAACAAAAACACCAAAAAATATTGTGATTTCCTCTCCCTCCCACTTTTTTCAGACTACAGGGCTCCCCTTTTCCCAGCTCCTCCGGCCAGGAATATGGGTTTTCTCTTGGGGTTTAGGTGTTCATGCTGCCACTGCTAAAGTGCAGCTCCTTGACTTGGGGTCACCCTCAAGGGCAGAGATAGTAGAGAAAAAATAGAGAATAGAATAGCCCACCCTAGGAATATATCCTAGAGAAATAAGAGTCATCACTCGAATAGACATATGCACACCTATGTTCATGGCAGCATTGTTTGCAACAACCTAGATGCCCATCAACAGATGTATGGATAAACAAACTATGGTACATACACACAGTGGAGTACTATGTGATGAGAAAGAACAATGATGAATCTGTGAAGGATCTCATAACATGGATGAAACTGGAGGACATTATGCTGAGTGAAATAGGTCACAATCACAAAAGGACAAATATTGTATGAGACCTTTATTGTAAAAACCCGTGAAAAAGTTCACACACAAAATGTAACAATCTTCGTTGGTTACCAGGGATGGGAAGGGTGGAGGGAAATACTAAATAGGCAATAGATAAGTGGTATCTTGGGTGAAGGGTGAGACAGTACACAATACAGGGGAAACCAGCACGACTTGTACAAGGAAAGGTCATGGAAGCTCCACAGACATATCCAAACTCCCTGAGGGACTGAATTGCTGGGTGGAGGGCTGTGGGGACCATGGTCTTGGGAAACATCTAGCTCAATTGGCATAACACAGTTTATAAAGACAATGTTCTACATTCTACCTTGGTGAGTAGCATCTGGGGTCTTAAAAGCCTGTGAGCGGCCATCTAAGATACTCCACTGGTCTCATCCCTTCGGGTGCAAGGGAGAAAGAAGAGAACAGGATGCAAGGAAAAGATTCGTCCGAAGGACTAATGGACCACAGCTACCAAGGCCTCCACCAGACTGAGTCCAGTGCAGCTCGATGGTGCCTGGCTACCACCACTGACTGCTCTGACCAGGATCACAACAGAGGGTTCTGGACAGAGGTGGAGAAGCATGTAGAACATTATTCTAACTCACACAAAAAAGACCAGATTTACTGGCCTAAAGGAGACTGGAGAAACCCCAAGAGTATGGCCCCCAGACACCCTTTTAGCTCAGTGGTAAAGTCACTTCCAAGGTTCACCATTCAGCTGGGGAGTGGACAGCCCCATAAAACCAAATGGGACTAATGAGGCACAGCAGTCCAGGGACAAGGGCCAGAAGGCAGAAGGGGACAGGAAAGCTGGTGATAGGGAACCCAAAACTGAGTAAGGATAGTATTGATGTGTTGTGAGGTTCTTAACCATTGTCATAGGGCAACATGTGTACTAACTGTTAAATGAGAAACTATTTTGTTCTGTAAGCCTTCATCTAAAGTGAGAATAGAAGCATAGTTGGAAGAGCGTAGTCAATGTCACTGAACTGTGCATGTAGACATTTTTGAAATGGTGTATCTTTGGCTATGTATATTTTCACCAAAAAGAAAAAAAAAAAAGTCAAGAAGGGAGAGGGTTGACATGTTGTGGGGTTGTTAATGTCATAAAACAATATGCATACTACTGTTTCATGAGAAACTATTTGTTCTGTAAAACTTCACCTGAAGTACAGTAAAAAAACAAACAAAAGAAGAATAGCCCAAAAATGGGCTGTTCATGCAAAATGTCAATGCTTTCAGAAACAGCCAGATTACTACTGCTCTGTGGTACTGGTTGCTGTTTCTATTGTACTGGTTCAATTTGCTCTGTGATTGGGAACAAATTACTCAACCTCTCTGTAGATCCTTTGTTGTAAGATAAAGATTAGAAAATGACATATGAAAAAATGGAATTAAAGGGGCACATGGAGAGAGAATTCAAATAATCAGACTATCTCTGCAGAATTACATTTCTTTCAAAAGCAGAAAGATGATAGACGAGTAAACTGGAGAGTAAATGACAGTGGAAACAGAACTTTAAAAGAAAAGTTACAAAAATTTTAAAGCCCATCTTGACAAACAATGTTGAAGTTTTAAGAAAACTTTGGGGAACCCTAGAATTGTTTCAAGAGTTTGGACTCATAGCTAGGTTTGGGCACACCTGGGAATGTCGGAGCTCTTAGTTCTAATTTGCCTTGTGCTGGGAAATGGAAACTGTTAAGTACCTAAGGGTTCAAATCTGGGGAATTGGAGAAAGGCATTTACAATAAAATACTTTCTTAAAAAGACATTTTCTTTGATCTGTTGTTAACCCATGTCAGCATTCAGCTTTCTAACACTAGAAGGCAAGGGATAGAACCAGAATGATCAAAGCTGTTTCCTCTATTTATCTTTCCAAACTTCAGAAAATAGGATTTGCAACTTTATGTCACTTCAAAATATGGTAGGATAGGTAACTGATATTAAGCTAGGCCAGGAAGAAAAGAATTTTTTTCTACAGAAAATTAGCAACTGAGTTACAGGTTCAAGATAAAATAAAAATAAAAAGCAATTGAATATTCATTATTCCATTAACTAACGTTTGTTAAACATCTCCAATGTTCCAGGCACAAGCAGGAAAATCAAGTCACGTTGAAAATAAAGAATTACCTTGCTCCTTGATATTGGTTCTTTAGTTAATTAAGCTTTCCCATTCACAATTTCTAGGCCAAAAACCCAAGAGAGAAGAAAGAAGAGAGAGACTGAAGAAAAATCCGCATAATGCATGAAATGAAATAGCTACCTTTATGTGTCTTGGTAATTTATATTTTCAAAAGGAAGAGCTCACTTTTAAAGAAAATTACTTGTATTCTCCTGATCCTGATTTCCAAGTCACTCACCGGGACACCAGAATTAAACACTGTATCATATGATTTCATGGTTTTAGCAGAATGGAAATTCACTGGAAAACCATAGAGTATGGTAATTGGTAGATGTACATATTCTCATGCACATATATAAGTTGAAAACCTATGGTCCTTTATAAATGTAGTTTTTATTTCCTGGGCTTCAATTAAAATCACTTCCTCTATGCAAATTCTAATTTTCTAGATAGAAGTCAGAAACATATAATAGGTGAAGACTTTTTCCAATGGAAATACTCTATGCTACATTTTTGTTATTGAAAATGAACTTTGCAAACATTTGATTTCTTTGTATGTCCCTGATGTTGTCTTTTTGCTAGCTCAGTATCAACCCATATCTCTCTTTTGTAAAAACATTAATCTACAAGGATGGCAAAAGGCTGCATAATATAACTACTTATTTCACAAGTAAAGCACAGTTTGAGCATGCTAGAGGCTCCTTAAAAATACGATTGCTCACCCCCAAACTAGATCTGAATCAAAATCTCAGGAGTATTTTTCATTCACACACACACACACACACACACATATATAGTTGTTGTTAGTTGCTGTCCAGTCAGTTATGACTCATAGGGATCCTATGTATAGAACGAAACAACTGCTTGGTCCTGTGCCATCCTCACAATCATTGGTATGTTTGAGCCGATTGTCACAGCCACTGTGTTAATCCACTTATCCAGGGTCTTCCTCTTTTTTTACCTGAGCCTCTACCTTACCAAGCATAATGTCCTTCTCCAGGAACTAGTCCTTCCTGATAATATGTCCAAAGTATGTGAGACAAAGTCTCGCCATCCTTGCTTCCAAGGAGCACTCTGGCTGTACTTCTTCCAAGACAGACTTGTTCGTTCTTCTGGCAGTCCATGGTATATTCAATATTCTTCACAAACACCATAATTCAAAGGCATCAATTCTTCTCCGGTCTTCCTTATTCACTGTCCAGCTTTTGCCTGCAGGAGGCGATTGACAATATCACGGCTTGCTTGGGTCAGGAGTAGTCTTCAAAATAACATCTTTGCTTTTCAACACTTAAAAGAAGTCTTTTGCAGCAGATACGCCCAATGCAATACCTTGTTTGATTTCTTGTCTGCCGCTTCCATGGGTGTTGATTGAGGATCCAAGTAAAATTAAATCCTTGACAACTTCAATTTTTTCTCCATTTGTCATGATGTTGCTTATTGGTTTAGCTGTGAGGGTTTTTGTTTTCTTTATGTTGAGGTGTAATCCATACTGAGGGCTGTAGTCTTTGATCTTCATCAATAAGCGCAAGTCTTCTTCACTTTCAGCAAGTTTGTGTCATCTGCATATCACATGTTGTTAATGAGTCTTCCTCCAATCCTGATGCCACCTTTTTCTTCGGATAGTCCAGCTTCTTGGATTATTTGCTCAGCATACAGATTGAATAAGTATGGTGAAAGGATACAATCCTGACACATGCCTTTCCTTATTTTAAACCATGCAGTATCCCCTTGTTCTGTTCAAACGGCTGTCTCTTGGTCTATGTACATGTTCCACATGAGCACAATTAAGTGTTCTGGAATTCCCATTCTTCACAACGTTATCCATAATTTGTTATGATCCACAAAGTCGAATGCCTTTGCATAGTCAATAAAACACAGGTAAACATCTTTCTGGTATTCTCTGCTTTCAGCCAAGATCCTTCTGACATCAGCAATGACATCCCTCATTCCACGTCCTCTTTTGTTTGAATTTTTGGCAGTTCCCTACCAATGTACTGCTGCAACCGTTTTTGAACTATCTTCAGCAAAATTTTACTTGCATGTGATATTAATGATATTGTTCAATAATTTCTGCATTGTTGGATCACTTATCTTTGGAATGGGCACAAATATGGATCTCTACCAGTAGGTTGGTTAGGCAGCTGTCTTCCAAATTTCTTGGCATAGACAAGTGATCACCTTGAGCGCCACATTCGTTGGTTGAAACATCTTAGTCAGCCTTCTATCAATTCTTGGAGTGTTGTTTTTTTGCCAGTGTCCTCAGTGCATCTTGAACTTCTTCCTTCAGTACCATTGGTTCTTGATCATATGCTACCTCCTGAAATGGTTGAACATCGACCAACTCTTTTTGGTATAGTGACTGTGTCTTCCTTCCATCTTCTTTTGATGCTTCCAGTGTCATTCAATATCTTGCCCATAGAATGCTTCAGTATTGTAACTCAAGGCTTGAATTTTTTCTGCAGTTCTTTTAGCTTGAGAAATGCTAAGTGTGTTCTTTCCTTTTGGTTTTCCAACTCCTGGTCTTTGCACATGTCATTATTAATATTTTACTTTGTCTTCTTGAGCTGCCCTTTGAAATCCTCTGTTTGGCTCTTTTACTTCATCATTTCTTCCATTCACTTTAGTTACTCTACATTCAAGAGCAACTTCAAGAGTTTCTTCTGACATCCACTTTGGTCTTTTCTTTTTAATGACCTTTGGCTTTCTTCATGTATGATGTCCTTGATGTCATTCCACAACATGTCTGGTCTTTCAGTCATTAGTGTTTGTCCTGGGCTGGGTTCTCTAGAGAAGCAAAACTAGTAAAGCATATACATATATCTAGAGAGAAAGATTTATATCAAGGAAATGGCTCACCCGGTTGTAGAGGCTGAAACGTCCCAAGTCTGCGGGTCAGGATAGAGGCTTCTCCTGATTCACATAGCCACAGGGGCTGGCAAACCCAAGATTGCCAGGTCAGACAGCAGGGCTCTTGCTCACTGGCTGTGAAGATTGATGACTCCCAAGATCGACAAGAAGATGGCAAGCAAGCTGCTAGCTCAAATCCCAAGAACCACAGGTCAGATGAACAGGAGCCAGAGCGAAGGCCAGGAGTCTTGCCAGAAGGTCCACTTATATATTCAGTGCAGGCCCCACCCCTAAGGAAACTCACTTTCAACTGACTGGCTACTCACAGCAGATCCCATCATGGTTGTGATCGCATTATATAAAATCTCATCCTGAATGTGATCACATCATCATATGACTGCCAAACATCGTAACTGCCAAACCACTGAGAACCATGCCCCAGCCCAGTTGACACATAACCTTAATGATCACAGTGTTCAATGTGCCAAGTCTATTTTTGAGACAGTCTCAAAATTCATGTGGGACAGTTTGTATTTTAGTTCTCTTGGACTTGTTTTAATTTTCTTCAGCTTCAGCTTGAACTTGCATGTGAGTGATTGATGGTCTGTTCCACAGTCAACCCCTGGCCTTGTGACTGATGATATTGAGCTTTTCCATCATCTCTTTCCACAGATTTGATCGATTTGATTCCTGTGTTTTCCATGTGGTGAGGTCCACATGCATAGTTGCCGTTTATGTTGTTGAAAAAGTTACTTGCAATGAGTTAAGTTGTTGGTCTTGCAAAACTCTATCATGTGATCTCCAGCTTTGTTTCTAATACCAAGGCCATATTTTCCAACTATAGATCCTTCTTTTTGTTTCCAACTTTTGCATTCCAATTACCAGTAATTATCAATGCATCTTGAATGCATTTTTGACCAATTTCAAACTGCAGAAGTTGGTAAAAATCTTCAATTTCCTTATCTTTAGCATTAGTGGTTGGTGTGCAAATTTAAATAGTAGTTGTATTAAGTGGTTTTCCTTGTAGGCATATGGATATTATCCTATCACTGACAGTGTTGTACTTCAGGACAGATCTTGAGATATTCTTTTTCACAATGAATGTGACGCCATTTCTTTTTGTTACTCCTGGCATAGTAGACCATATGATTGTCTGACTCAAAATGGCCAATACCAATCCATTTCAGATCACTACTGTCTAGTATATTGATCTTTATGCATTCTATTTCATTTCTGATGATTTCCAATTTTCCTAGATTCCCACTTCATACATTCCACGTTCTGATTATTAATAGATGTTTGCAGTTGTTTCTTCTCATTTTGAGTCATGTCATATCAACAAATGAAGTTCCCGAAAGCTTTACTCCATCCACATCATTAAGGTGGACTCAATTTTGAGGAGGAAGCTCTTCCCCAGTCATCTTTTGAGTGACTTTCAACCTGAGGGGATCATCTTCCGGCACTATATAAGACAATGTTCCGCTTCTATTCATAAGGTTTTCACACATCAATTATTTCAGAAGTAGATCGCCAGGTCCTTCTTCCTTCCTAATCTTAAGTCTGGAAGCTCTGCTGAAACCTGGCCACCATGGGTGACTCTGCTGGTACGTGAAATACCAATGGCATAACTTTCAGTAGCACAGCAATACGCAAGCCACCACAGTATGACAAACTGACAAACGCATGGTGGATGTGTGTGTATATATATTAATATAAGACTGTTTTGTGCTGTTGAGTCGATTCTGACTCATAGTGACCCTACATGATAGAGTAGAACTGCCCCACCACAGGGTTTCCTATGCTACAATCTTTAAGGGAGATCGCCAGGTCTTTTCTCCCATGGAGCTACTGGTGGGTTCAAACTGTCAACCTTTCAGTTAGCAACTGAGTGCTCAACCATTGTGCCACCAGGGCTCCTTCATATATATAGTTAATGGAACAACTATATACATATATACACATATGTATATATATTTTTTCATCCAGTTCAGGAATCATTCATTTAATCAACTGAAGATTAAAAGATATGCCTTATATTCTGTTCCTGATTTTAATTACTTGGATGTTTGACTTCTTTGGTTTCCTCATGTGTAAAATGATGGGGTAGGAATGGATTCCTGAGTTCCTGTTAGCTCCAACATTCTATTATTTTATTAAAAAAAGCTGAGGCCCATAGGTACAAAGTACTTGCCCAAATGAATTCACTTATCTACTCAGTGTTTCTTACACTTCCAGATTAGATATTCAAGTATTAAGAGATGGGAGATGTAAAGCTTTAAAAAACTGCTCCTTGTAGTGGACAATAGTGCCATGTGAACATAGACATTAAACTCTCTTGAGTTCTCCAATTCTTTATCAGTGTTTCTTAAAGATCAAAAACCTACTATACGAGTTACCTGGGTGCCTAAAAATTTGCAGTTTTAAGCTTCTCTCAGACTTAATAAATTAGAATTTCAGGGGGTTGAATCCAGAAATTTGCCTTTTTAGTGTACAACACAGGTAATTGTTACACATAATAAAGTTAGAAAACCACTTAAGATCTGCTGTGATTGTCAAAATAAATGTTCTCTGTAGCAATATGTGCAATATCAAGTATGGCATTCTTTTAAATGGTGAGGCAGTGTCAATTAATGAGGAATCTTAGATATGATGTGAGTTGGGACATAAAGTCTGAGCATTAGTAAGTATGTATTGAGTACTTATGTGCGGATCATTGTTAACTGATGCAAGGATTACAAAAGCAGCAAAAAATATATAACCAGTTGCTGTTGAGTCGATGCAAACTCATGGTGACCCCATGTGTGTCGGAGTAAAACTGTGTTCCACAGGGTTTTCAATGGCTGATTTTTTGGAAGTAGATCACCAGGCCTTTCTTCTGAGGTGCCTCTAGGTGGCTTGAACCTCTAATCTTTCAGTTAGCCGTCATGTAGGTTAACAGTTTGCACCACTAATATCAAGTGCCTTACAAATGAGTTGGTCCAAATATGGACAACAAACAAAGATATTAAAGAGCCCCAACCTCTTAAGTGTCAAAATGTTAAGAGTGAATTCTTGCATTATATAATACATTGCTTAATATAGAAAGCTTAAAGGAAAAAAAAAAAAAAAAAAAGACTCCTGAAGATGGTGTGAAGCAATGTGATTGACAGCAATATGTAAAAAGGAATGGACAAGAGAGGTAAAAATCAGGTAAAAATCAAAGCCCAAGGTTTGAACAAGGTGGGGAGTCTAACAGGACTAACATACTTAGTTGGGAGAGAACAGAAACAGACCCACAAAAACTTGAAAAAATTAAAATTGTAGACATAGGCCATAAAACTATCCAACAGTTTAAAGAAATAATAGACATACTAAAAAATATTTTCAGGGAATAAGAAACTATAAAAAGTGATCTAGAAGTTTGTAAAAAAAGAAAACCAAATAGAATTCTAGGATTGAAAAATACAGCCCAAATTAAAAACTCAATGGATGGGTTTAACACTAGTTTGGCATTGGAATACGGGTAAGAAGAAATTATACAGAATAAAGCATGACAAGATACAAACAAATGGAAAGCACAGAAAAGGGTGAGAGACATGGAAGACGGAATAAGATCTGCCATATGTTTAATGAGAATCTTCACAGAAGAAAAGAGAATGAAGGAGAGGCAATATGTGAAGGAATAACGTTTGAGAATTTCTTGGAACTGATAAAAGATACAAATCCAGAATCAAGGAGCTAAAAAAAAGAAAAAAAAAAAAATCCATACCCAGATACATAATAATTAAACTGCATAAAACGAAAGCAAAGAGAAAGATTTCCTTGAAAGGAACAACATTTAGCCTGATAGCAGATTCAATGGCAATAGTGGAAGTCATAAGTAGAAAAATATCTCCAGTGTGTTGAAAGAAAATAAAGGTCAAGCTTGAATTCTATATTCAGCAAAAATCTTTGCAGAATGAGAGCAAAATTAAGATTTTTCACATAAATAGTGAGCAATTATGCCACTAGCGGACCCTAGGGGATGGATGTATTTCAGATAGAAAGAAATTTTACTCTAAATGGCAAGCCTGAGTTACAAAATGGGATGAAAAGCAAAGAAAATGATACATATACATGTATATATGAACAGTGACTGAAAAAAACAAAATAATAAAAGTCTTGAGGAGTTAAAATATAGTACTGGACAACAGAAGTAACATACATGATGATAGAAATAAAATATACAATAATAGTATGAAAGTCAGGGATTAGAGTTATTCTAGTTACTATGGATGCAAAATAATTAACTTCAAAACTTAGTTGCATAAAACAACCTTTTACTATGCTTACAGATTCTATGGGTCATGAATCTGGCTGGATACAACAGGGTTGGCTTCTGTCCACTCCATGAAGTCTGGAGCCTGGACTCATCTGAAAGCTTGTTTACTCACTTCTGGCATCTATCTGATGCCGGCTGTAGGCCTGTGGCTTCAGTTCCTCTCTATGTGGGCTAGTTTGGGCTTCTTCGCAGCTTTGTCTAGGTTCCAAGAGTGAGCGTTACGAAAGAGAGCAAGCAAACTAGAGTGTGCAAGCACCAAGTGGAAGCCATATAGTATTTTATGACCTAACCTTGGAAGTCATGCAGAGTTAAATATCCTGCATTCTAGTCTATTAGCTGAGGTAGCTGTAAAGTCCCACTTAGGTTCAATGGGAGTGGAAACAGATTTTGTCCCATGATGGAAGGTGGCAAGTTTCTACAAGAGCACATGGGACAAGAAATATTGCTGTGGCCATTTCTGGAAAATATAATCTGTCACAAAGGTAAAAGTAATAATCAACTTTAGTCATACAGAATCTGAATATGTATGTTGTAATAAAAAAAATAAAAACCAAACCCGTTGCCATTGAGTTGATTCTGTAGGTAATCATTACAAGACAGAAACCACTAAATTAAAAAAAGAAAGAAAAAAGTTGTGTATAGCTCAGGAAAACAGAAACCGTATCATTTATTTTGAGGGAATTTTTTTAGGGTTTTCTTACCCTGTACAGGTACTCCGATTTAGGATATAGTTAGGACAAACCACATTACAACCATCTTTTCTTTGTACATTGTTAGTAATATGTACTACGTACAATGTTGCAGTGCGTAATTTGCTGATGTTATCATTCTCAGATGTTCACTCGCAGATGTTCAATTTTATGATTTACTGTTCAAAACACTTCAATACAGCAGGCTATGGCCCAGTCTACAATGAAGTCAGTGTTGGTGTTGGGAATCAATGGATAGAAAGTTGAGCAATGTTCAACTCTAACAACACAGACAAATGAACTGTGCACACACCTGACAGCTGTTACGACTCCAACTTCATTGCAGACTAGGCCTACAGTGTGATCTTATTCAGCTTTTTGTACCATAAGAAGAATCAGTTAATTTGAAGCTGAGTTGTTCAAGTTTCTCTACCTGCAACACCTGCACTGCTTATACCCTCAACAACATGTCTAGCAAAAGAAATCATGCCACTGAAAGTTCTAATCCAAAAAAGGTGTGGAAGGCTCTAGACATGGATATAAAGATGAAGATCATTAAGGCCTATGCTGGTGAAACAGCACATGAGGAAGAACTGTCTCATTAAGGATAAGAATAGGTCTTTGGAGGCAGTTAAAGGAGTGATTTGCATAAAATTAACAATTTTAACATAAAAGAGGCCAGGACCAATCCACAAGATGGAGAAGATGTTGGGGATTTGGATAGATCAACAAAACTAAAATCTGGATCATAGAAAAGATCAATTAAACTGTCAATTGAAATTAAGGTTATATGGAAAATTCAAAAGACGCTGCAAATAAATTGTAAAAATCACTAGAGAGTTTAGTAAAGTTTTCAGAAACAAAAGCAAGATACAGAAATCACTTATATTTTATATATTACAGTTAGGGTCACACCCTAGGAGTTAGGGTGAACATGAAGTTAAGAGCACTATCGCAGTATACAGGTAACCTTTGAGCCACATGGATTGCACAAAAAATCTCAGTCACTGAAACTGGACCAAAATGATTCTGAACTACTAAGTGCCCTAGTACCTAGCAGAAGCAAATGAAAAAAACTCTGTGGAGGATGAAAGTATCCTAGCATTAAATTATTTCTACAAGCAATTTTTCAAATACAATATTGGCCTACAATTAAAGGTAACCAGGCACACAAGGAGATATAACAACAAGTGGACTAGTAGAAACAAAGAAAAACAAAAACAGACCCAAAGGTTCAGCAATCAGACACAGACTACAAAGTAATTATGCTTTCCATGTTCAAGTAGATAAAAGATTGAACATTTTAGCAAGAGAACTAGAAACACCAAAAGGGACAAATTCGCAGATTTACATATTTGCAACTAGAAATTTGAGAACTGAAAATAAAAAAGGGCTAAGAATAACCAGAACACTCTCACAGAGAACAGTAAGGTGGGAGGACTTGCTCTGTCAAATCAAGAATAATGTACCTGGTACAGTGATAAAGACAGTATGGTACTGGCACAGGGATAGAATAGAAAAGAACAAAAATATTAGAAAGAGACTTATGAATATGATACCTGATTGTGGTAGGAATGCAGAAAAGTGAGGCAAGAACAGATTTTTCAGTAAATGATGACTCTTCCCACCATACACAAAATTCTTTGTGAACTGAAAACATAAATGTGAAAGGCAAAACTAAAGACTTTTAGAAAACAATACAGGAGAATCTTTATGACTTAGGGAAGGAAAACATTTTTTAAACAAGTCACAAAAAATTCTAACCTTAAAACAAAAGACTGATACTTCTCATTATATAAACATTAAAAAAATTATTTTTACCAAAGAACATCATGAGAGGAAAATCAAGTCATGGAGTGGGAGAAGATAATCTGCAGTTATATATAACCAACAAAGGACAGGATACATAAAGATTTTTTACAAATCAATAAGAAAAAAGATGGCCAACTCAACACAAATATGGGCAAAAGATGTGAAAAGACACTTTACAAGAAAGAAAGTCCATATGATCAATACACTTAGGAAAAGGTGGTGAACTTCTCTGTTAACTGAGGAAATGCAAAGTAAAACCTCAAATGTACATCCATCAAATTGGTAAAATTAAAAAAAAAATCTGATAATATGTGCTGACCAAAATGTGGAGAAACAGGAAGTCTCTATCGCTTAGGAAAAAATTTTATTATCTAGTAAAATTTAAGATGTGAATTCTCTATGACCTAGCAATTCCACTCCTAAATACATACCTATAGAAACTCTTGTAGACTTGCACTAGGAAATACATACAATAATGTTCACTGTGGAGCTGTAACTGCCTCAAACTAAAAACATCTAAATTGTCCAGTTAGCAGAATGAATAAATAAATTGTGGTATATTAATGCAAGGGTAAATTATACAGCAATGGTAATGAATGAAATACAGCTATAAGCAAGAACATGGATGAATCACACAACACTGAAAGAAGTGGGCCACAAAAGCATACAGTATTTACATAAATTTAAAAAACAGGCAAAAGTAAACTGTACTGCTTAGTTTACATGCACAGGTGGTAAATTCATAAATAAAAACAAGCCCATAGTTATCACAAAAGGCAGGACTAACAGTGTGTGTTGGGAAGCTGTTTGTGATTGGGAAGGGACATAATGTGGAACTGTTGGGAAGCTGTTAATGTTCTATTTCTTGACCTGAATGCTGGTTATAGAAGTTACTTTAAAATTATTTCTTAAACTGCATATTTTATACTTTATGTACTCTTTGAATATGTATTTCTCTATTAAAAAAAGAAAAGCTAACACATGGGAAAAAAAAAACAACAAAAAAAAAACACAAATTACCTGATGACTTTGAACCCCAAGATCTCAACTTCAACTTCCTGATTTTTGTTTTTGAAATCTATGAAAAGTAAAACAGTTAAACTCATACAGAGGGTTTATCTGCAACATCATGTGTTTATGATTATAATAGTTGGAAAAAACACTAGGTCAAGAGATTTTTCTTCATGATCTCAAGAGAACAATTTTTTTGGTCTTTATTTGTACTAATTATAAAATAGTGAACTTTAAACATAGCTGGTTTTTTTTATGCCTTCTAACTGTTACCACCAGGTCGTGCCGTAACAGATAAAGAATAAAAACAAAGATATACATCTATTTCGAAGTTCTACCTTTGGGACAATTTATGAGGAACTTACAGATTAAGTAACATCATTGCTCTGAACTCTATAAAGCAATGGACTTTAAAAGTCCCCAACCAGCAGTCTGGGTTTTATCAGATCTTTAAGTTTTACATGGTCACCACCATTTCCTCCCATCTGTTTTAACAGGGTTTCTAGGAGGCCAAAAGTACTGTGAAGTAACGTCTCTCCATACCTAGTGACTGCTGTAGCTCCTCAACTGCAAAACTTCAAAATTAGGGAACACCAAAATACTACTCACAAAATGAACAGCAGAATCAGAATCTCTAGAGTCAACTATGTGACATCATTTACAAAGATACTGTCGATTTTCTTAGTTTATTTTTAGTAAGTAAAAAATTACTCAGTGATACTGTACAAAATCAAATGATTAAATTTTGGATCTGGTATTTTAACCACCAACAGTGATTTCACAGTACAGAAGTAAACAAAACAGACAATGAAAAAAACTATCATTAACTTTACCCTGGCTTTCCTGATCAGTAGCATTAAACAGAAGAAATGATGGAAATATCCCTTACCTACAGGAAAAAAAAAAAAGCAATGACAAAAATGGCTGCTGGTTTTAATCACAAAATGAACTCAATGCTTGTTGATTTTGTTTATATTTGGTAAAGCTCTGATGTCTATAAATATGAATTGATGGCATGGTTCTAAACTTACTTTTGAAGAGATCTGGAGACTTAGATCAAATATAAGCAAGCTATCCGATCACCTATAAGGACTGATGAATGGCTTCCTGGAAAATATCAGTTACTGTCATAGAGCAAACAAAGTGAAAGGGGGAAAAAGACTTCTTATACAAAAGTTCGTTTATTGTTCCTAGCCAGTCAAGTTCCAAGTCACAAAGCTTTGATTTTCCTGGCTTCAATTTTAACTAACATTAATTTTAAGCATTACAGTTGTGATATGTATGATGGGAGAGGGTAAGACATGGTGAACAAAAATTAATGGCTTATTTCAAGGTAGCCATTTCCTTTAAATTCATGTCTACTTCTCCCCACCCCTCAATGTACATATTATCTTTTAATCATAAGAATTCACCCATCGCCCTCAAATATATTTTCCCAAGTGGTAGTTTTAATGATACTTTTACAGAATAATGAAACAATCCAGCTGGCTGACAAACTATTTGTACACGAAATAAGAAGAAAGTAAATACAGAGTGTAAAGAGACAGAATTGGAATAATACTGACATCAGTCTAGTTTTTATCATAGTACCTATTAATGGCCTGAATCAAGAAAAGCAGCGAGAGGGAAATGACTCTCTATAGTTATAAAATGCCAGTTGTTTTAGAATGTATGACAGCCTTAGAAATAAATCACTTGCTGTTCTCACTGAGTTTACATTCATAAATGCACTTTATATCATTTTAATGAAAGCACTTCTGCAATAGTTTATATCAGAAAACAAAGTTTCTATCAATAAAGACAAAAAAATCTCTATTTTAGTCACCATCCTCCTTTTTGGAAATGGAGAATAAAATAATAAGCTTCTCTTTAAAATAAAAACAAATATTAATTTCTGTTCATTTGACTGCTGGAAGAAAGAAAAAATATTCAATAGTGAAGACTTTTTAATTTCTTGTTTTCATCTATTTCTAAGGACGTTCCCTTTACAAAATCTTTGTTTTATATACTATGGAGATCAGGTTTAGAGTTTCAAATAAATAAAGTAGCCATATTAGAAGGCATACTGAAGAATCAAATTATCAGCCACATTTATCTGTTCACATTCATGGATTCTTTACGAGGGTTGTCAAGAGTCCACACAATACTGTCAACATTCAGTCAAAAGTTAACATATGTCATCTTACCTACTGCTCATGGCTTACAACACTGATACTATTATCAAAAAGCCTGATTTCTGAGTGACAGTGATATAACAAATCCCGGTTAAACTAACAGGTAATTGTTGTTGTTGCTATTAGCTGCCGTCGAGTTGGTTCTGGCTCATAGTGACCCTGCAGGACAGAGTAGAACTGCCCCATAGAATTTCCAAGGAGCAGCCGGTGGATATGAACTGCCGACTTTGGTTAGCAGCTGAGCTCTTAATCACTACACCACCAGGACTCTGCACAGGTAATAGAGAGTATACTTTAACTGCACAATTTAAAATGTCCACTTTTCATCCACTGCTACCATTCCCCCTTTCCACTGGTGTTAAATTCTCAAACCTAGTTATCAGAAGTACAGGGTGCCAAACACTATTTGTATAGAAAAATGGGTCACAAATACTAAATGAAAAGAATTCACAAAATAGGATTAAACTGTTTGGACAGCTGTATTACTTTCAATTTCTTGCTCTTTATCTCTTCTGGTCATGGATAAATATTTTTTCCTTCTTTTTATCCAGAGAGGTTAATACACACATTTGTTGTAAGCATTATAAAACGGCATTCCAGTTCAAACTTGCTTGTGATCATATCCATGTATGAAGCACTAGACAAGTATACACCATACTCCAAACTGTTTTACATTTCTTCAGTGTAGTTTCCTACTGGTGTTTCCTTTAAATTAATAAGGCTTCTTCAAGGAGAAATCCATAGTTTTATGAGCTGATATTTTTAGATTCCAAATTAAGTGTACTCCTTCCAAAAAGCCAGTAGTACTGCAGTAACTTTAGAAAACTTCTGTTAATCAGTGTCATGACTGAAGTAGTATCTTACTGGAGGTCCAGGCAAATCTTCATCTCCATCAGTGTCTGGGGCAAATGACACAGTAAGATCCACATATTTCTTTTCAGTAGAAGGTTTCACAAGTTTATGCATTCTAAGGAAAATAAGCAAGAATAAATAATTCAGTGAATTCTATAAAATGAAAGAGTGAATTGCTGACTAATGTTACCCAGAGACTCTAGACCTGTATCTAGTTTCTAAATTTATTTTTAAACCAAATAATCCATCTGATTTCATATATTCAATTTTTCCTTATGAAAACCTCTAAACTTAAGGTAACTCGATTACCTAACAGTGAATCAATTCATTGCTGTCGTGTGCTGTCCAGTTGATTCTGATTCATAGCAACCTAAAGGGCAGAGTAGAACTGCCCCATAGGTTTTCCAAGGTTGTAATCTTTATGGAAGCACATTTTTCCTCTGTGCGAGCAGGTGGTGGGTTCAAACTGCTGAGCTTTCAGTTAGCAATCAAGAACTTTAACCACTGCTCTGTCGGGGCTCTTTTGAATATGTACATATATAAGGAGCCTTGGTGGTGCAGTGGCTAAGCGCTCAGCTGCTAACTGAAAGGTCAGTGGTTTGAACCCATTAGCACTCCACAGGAGAAAGATGTGGCAGTCTGCTTCCGTAAAGATTATAGTCTTGGAAACCCTATGGAGCAGATATACTTTGTCCTATAGAGTCGCTATGAGTCAGAATCGACTCGACAGTAGTGGTATGGTTTGTTTTTGTTTGAATCAATCTGGACCACTGCTGGTAATGATAAAGAATGCAGACCATTTACTAGGAGACAGAAACAAAAAATGCAAGCAATGCTTTTAAAAAACTAATCCTTCTTAACTCGCTACATAGTTTGGAGGCATCATTATGCAACTACAAACAGCACAAGGGTGAGTTTTACCCTTCCCTTATGTTCTACGTTTATCTTGTTTATTTATGGAAAAACCACTTCCTCCTTGCTTTTGTCACAGCTGTCATAAATCAAGCCATCATCCATATATCCCTCAGATTACTGCATTAGCTATTAGCCAGCTGTCTCTTTCCAGTTTCTCTCCTATCTCCAACCTATAAAGCCACTAGAATTCCTTTAAAATGTAAATTTGATATTATTCAACTGCCTAATAATTTATCATACATTGTGTTATTACAATATATGTATACCTATCTCATGCCAGGCTCTGAACTCTGTAATCTTATTTAATGCTCAGTAACATCTCTCACGTTTTACAAAGATACTTTGTCCCACATATTCCTTTTTCTTCCCACCATACATTCTTACTACCACATCCTTAAGCCATTCCAAAATACATGACTTCCCAAATAGATCATGCATCATACAGTATTTGACAGACTGAGAAAGAAGTGGGGAAAAAACTTAGAAGGGTAAACTGGAAACCAGATCATTTAGGACATTACAGATCATCCTAAGGGCTTTGGCTTTACTCTGAGCGACATGGGGAGCCATTGTAAGATTTTAAGCAAAAGAGGGACACGATATAACTAATGCTTAAAAATAATCACTCTGGTTGCTGTGTGAGAAGATGACTGTAAAGGATAAGGACGGAACAGGAAGACCTGTGAGGAGTCTACTGCAGTAATACAGGCAAGAAATGACAGTTGTTTAGACCAGGATGGTTGCAGTTGAAGTGACGAGGAGCGGTCTGATTCTGGATACAATGATAACGGATTGAAGGTGGCATGTGAAAGAAAGAGAGAAGTCAAAAGTGATGTCAAAATTTTTGGCCTGAGCAACTGCAAATATGGTGTTGCTATTAACTAAGGTGGGAAACAGTGCCAGCGGAGCAAGGCTTAAGGGAAGATCATGAGTTAAATTTTAGACTTATTGAGTTTGAGTTATTTATTAGTTATTTATGCCAGTTAACAATTTACTGTTTTCTCTGCTGGAAAATTAACCTTCTTTGCTCTGCTTTGTAATTCTGGAGTTGGACCCTGTAAACCTTTCTCCTCTGCCAGCTAGCACAATGTTAGGCTTTATCAACAAAGGACAATGAAGTGACATTGGAAGATGATGGCAGCAGAAAGATATTTCCCTTCTTAGTTCTGGTGATGCATTTTTATTCAGCAGCCCTGTGGACCAGCTCCAGTTGTGCCCTCAGGCCACTCTCCCTACCCAGTGGCCTCTTCCAGTGGACTCCACAGCAGCTCCAATAACACCGTTACCCGTTGCTGTGGAGTCGATTCCAACTCATACCGACTCTACAGGACAGAGTAGAACTGCCTCATAGAGCTTCCAAGGAGTGGCTGGTGGATTCAAACTGCTGACTTTTTGATTAGCAGCCAAGCTCTTAACATCCTTAGGTGACTGTAATCTCACTAGATAGGCTACTTCTACAAACCTGGCAACACTGGGCAGCTTCTACAGACTAGCTCTGCAGCAAACCTTCTGGCAAGTTTATTTCCCAATGGCTAGCTACATGCTCTTGTGGTAGCCATATTCTCTTTGAAGACATTTTTGGCAGTAACTGGAGGAGTGTGTGTGTGTTACTGGCATCTACTGTGTACAGGTCAAGGATGTTGCTAAACATCCTACAATGCAAAGGACAGTTCCCCTCACAACAAAGAATAGTAGCTACCTTTTTGGGGTACCTGTTACTTCTGGACCCTTACAGTCCTCTTTTACCAGCTAAAACGCCTTTTATTAGTTATTCTTTATATTAAATTTTCCCTGTTCAAATAACTGGTGTGATTTCTACTATCTCCTGACTGGTCCCTGGTTGATATAACATTTGTTATGGATTGAACTGTGTCCCCCCAAAATATATGTTGTAAATCCTAACCTCTATGCCTGTGGTGGAGCCCTAGTGGCACAGTCATTAACAGCTCACTGCTAACCAAAAGGTTGGCAGTTCGAATCCACCAGCTGCTCCTTGGAAACCCTACGGGACAGTTCTGTTCTGTCCTATAGGGTTGCTGTGAGTTGGAATCCACCTGAAGGCAACAGTTTTTATTTTATTTTGTTTTTTATGCCTGTGGTTATACTCTCATTTGGTAATGGGTTGTCTTTGTTATGTTAATGGGGAAGGATGAGTGTACAGTGTGTCTTGAGTCAATCTCTTTTGAGATATAAAAGAGATTAAACAAACAAGTAAGTAAGCAGACATGGGGGAAGACAGATGCAAAGCCACATGAAGACTGTCGTGTAGCAGAAGCTCAGAAGAGACAAGGTCCTTCCTTCAGAGCCAACAAAGAGAGAAAGCCTTTCCCTAGAGCCGGCACCCTGAATTCAGGCTTCTAGTCTCCTAAACAGTGAGAAAATAAATTTGTTTGTTAAAGCCATCCACCTGTATTTCTGTTATAGCAGTACTAGATAACTAAGACATCATTTAAGTGGAGAGATACAGAAAGCAGTTGGATGTATTAGTGTGGGGCTTGTGAGACATGTCCAGATTGAGGATACTAAATTGAGAAGTTATTAGCATGTAGATATTATTTAATTTAAAGCCATGGGACTAGATGAGGTCTCCAAAGGACTGGGTATAGACAGAGAAGAGATATCACAGTATTAAGAGGTTGAGAAAAGAGGAATTAGCAAAGAAAACCAAATGCAAAAAACTATAAGAAGGGAAGAGAGATTAATTGCATTAAATGCTGGTGATAGACCAAGTAAGCTGAAGATTCAGAAATGACCACTACTGTATTTAGCAACTTGAAGGTCACCGATGATCCTGAAAAGAACAGTTTCAATGAAGTGAAGGGACAAAAATTGACAGGAGAAAAAACAAAAAGGTTCTATACAATGGATATGAGCCAAGACAGACTAAAAAGCTGATGCAGGGGAAAAAAGTGAGAATTGCTCAAGTACCTGCCCTTCAGTAGGCAAGAGGAAATGGGCCCTAGTATAGATCTATACTTTAGAAAATGCCTTTTGAAAATCACATTGGCAACACTGGACAGCTTTATATAGGTAGGCAAGGCAGATGTACACTGAATCTTCTTGTTCAAAAGAGGGAAAAAGATGTATTTTGTCATTTGAAGAAAATTTCTTAAAACGCTTTCTGCCTAAATTCTATGGGAATTATCTATTGTCAGTATTCAAGTGTTATCAGGCAACCCCCAAGCACAAGGAAAGGACTGAGATAAGACTGCCTCCTGGTAGCTAAATCTTCAAAAATCAGCATACAATGAAAAGATCAAAGCAGAAATACACAATTCCTTAAAAAAAAAAAAAAAAAAAAGAATGAATGGCTTTTAATACTATAGAATGTAACTAACCTGTCAGATTGTATTATCTTAGGAAATACGGTCTTAATTAGATGGATACACACATGCAAAATAGGGAAAGTACAAGTGACGGGGGGTAAACACTGGCAAGGTCTATTCAAGTAACATCCAGGTTATAGAAAGCCTTATGCAAAGAATTGTGGAGACACGAGTTACAGATCTTTCTTAACTCTCTCTCTATTTCACTTCCAATCCATCAGTAAATCCTATGGACCCTACCTTCAAAATACATCCAGAATCAAACCACTTTCTATGTCAATGGCTACCACCCTGGTCTAAAGCCACCATCATCTCTTGTATGGACTACCACAAGAGCCTCCGAACTGGTTTAACTGCTTTTATCTTTTCCTCCTATTTATTCTCAATATAAGATCACAGTGATTCTTTTAAAATGGTAGACTATGTCACTTGACTAACATAATAATCTGTATTTCTCCTGTCTCGTTCTCGTTCCCAGCCTTTCTCATCTCATACCACTATCCCTCACATCAACTATGCTTCGACTTCCTCACTACTTCTTAAGCAAGTTAACAATGTTTTATAGACGTTCTGAACAAGAATGCTATCCTCTTAGCCTTTGCCTCTGTTATCCCCTTGACTCTGAAAACTCTTCTTCCAAATGTCCACATTTTTGCTCTCTTTCTTTAGAGCTCTGCTCATATGCCACCTTATATGGTAGGTTTTCTCTGCCCCACTCAAGAGAATGCTATTACAGCAACTTAACACTGCCACTCCCCACCATTCTCTTTCCCTTTCTTCTGCTTTATTTTCACCATAGCACTTATCACCATCTGACTTATCTGTCTAGTTGTTATGCAAGATCCTTAAACAGGGCTGACTTTGCTTTGCTCAGTGCTGTATCCCTAAAGCTTATAACAGTGCCAGACATATAAGAGGCACTCTTTAACAAAAAATGTATTAAATAAATGAATAAAATTATTTGGCATTCTTGTTTTATATCCTGGTCTCATAAGCCTGGTCATTATGTATAAGAGATGGATTTACTTTTACTTACTGCGTTGAGTAAATCAGGTTTTTAAGACTATTGGCTGAAGAACTGACTCTGCGCAATAAAAAATTAACAAGAGTATTTGTATTCCTATGAATTTTTCTTGAGAGGTAGACTGTTGGCCTTCAAATGGCATATTCACCATCTTTATGAATACCATTAGAAAAGAGTAAATCGTATGTTTTTATTTGAACTTCAGTAACGTTTACATTTAATTTTCCAGTGTGCATTCAGCTTACATTTAAATTCCTGTGAATCTTTCATATATATTGTTTGATACTTACGTTAACTTCAACCTTTTAGCATGACCAGGCATTATAGGAACATAAAGCATCTTGACTCCCTGTACCACCATCGCTGGCTCAATTCCATACTTTTCCTAAAAGTTAATACCCAAAAGAGAAAAAATCAACACCCTATCCAAATATAAAATCCTGGGTGACAATGCTGATTTGCAACCAGTAAAAAGAGAGCAAACAAATTCTTGTTAAATAATTTTGGTGACTTTTAATGAAGTTAGGGATAAAAACTAACAAACACCAGACTCCAAGCTACAAATGAACAAAGTAAACAAAAGTGCCTCACTTTGACTGCATTTATGAAATCCAAGAGGGTAAAATCTTCTTTTCCATGTACAGTCCATCTGTCCCAAATTGTAAATGATATTCCATTTCTGTTGTAGAAAAATATTCAGAACAAATTTTAATATTCTTCCCTTGAATTAAAAACAAAACCAAACCTCAGCAGTTCATTATTTGTGATTTAGCTAGAAATTAATGTGGGGGGAAAAATACAACTTGTTAAATATTTCAGAATCTTATTTCCCCATCAAACTAAACAGGTAACTATTTTTATCAGTATCTTGTTGATCCTTCCACTGTCTGATAAATCAAAATATCTTAGTGAAAGTGCTCTCTAACATGTGTATGCTCTTCTGTCTCTCTCTCTTTGAACAGTTATGAGTTTCCTTTTCCGGATGTTCCAGTTCCCCACTGCTGGACACTTGGGATGTTTCTAATCTCTGGCTACCAGACACAATGCCAGAATGAATATCCTGCATACGTATCACTTGAGATGTGTGCAAATGTATCTGCGAGTTTGAAATATGGTGCTGTATTTCCCTAATTATGAGCTATACTACTGTGCAATCTCATCAGCAATATATGGAGTTCTTGTATTCTTACAGCCTTGCCAAAGTAGGTTTTGTTTGTTGCCAATCTGAGAAATGAAACATATCAGAGAAATGGTTTTGCACTGTCACGTAGCTTGTGGAACTAGATCCTAAAATTAAGGTCCATAGACACTAGAGTGCCCGCTAATTCATCTGGGTTAGGAAGACGCATATGAAACAATAAATAAAGCATAACGCTATATAGCGTGGCAGATAAAGTGCTGTTAGAGTTCTTTGGCTGGTTTAGTCAAGAAATGCTTCATGAAGATGAGATCTGATTTGGTCTTCTAGTGAGTACTAGGATTTATAAATATACACAGAAGAAAAGAAGAGGTGAAGCCAGTATATCTCCCTCTTAAAAGGTAAAATATTTTATTTCACTTTCATCATATAAAAGAAATAGACCTTCATGCATACCTGATTTCAGTTTTTCTTACTTCCGATGTCTCTGTAAACACTATAATTGGAATGGCTAAGTTAAGGAAACAATTTTTATAAGCTTCAAATGGACAGCCACCAGCTACTTTGAGCATCTCCAGTGCAACCTAGATTAAAAAAAGTGATCTGATTATGTAACAGCCTAAAACTATTAGTGTCTGTAACTTGATCTTAGTCAATTTTCCTAAATTCTTCTCAAGCATTTCTCTGTAAAGAGAAAAAGCAGTCATGAGTCTCTCCACTTTAAGCACATTTTATACTTTCAAGCTTTCAATCTGTTCTATACATGATAAAAAAAGTTATTCAGAAAAATACATTAACTTGACTATGTAATTTCCTACTTAGAAAGCAGATACCAGGACTTAAGAAATACAACAGTCTAAAGTCACTTAACATAGGTACCAAAAAACCCAAAGCAAACCCACTGCCATCGAGTTGACTCTGACTCATAGCGACCCTACAGGACAGAGTAGAAGAGTAGAACTGTCCCATATGGTTTCCAAGGAGTAGCGGGTGGATTCGAACTACCGAACTTTTGGCTAGCAGCCGAGCTCTTAACCACTGTGCCACCACGGCTCATAATATATGTACACATAGCCTATAAAACTGCTACAAATATAACAATACAGTACAAAATAGTACAGTATAATAACCGAGGACCATACTAAAGACCCCAAATCATCAAGAAAAAATTACAATGGGAACAGGACAAACTAGAAAAGAAACGAGAATGTTGATACAATGTGAAGAATGTAACCATTATCACTGAACAATATGTATGGAAATACAATATTATTAAAAGAAAAAAAAAGAAGTAAAGAAAACATTAAATTGAAGAAAATTCAAATCAGACAGAAATTACTTTTGTTTTTTAAACGGCAAAGAGCTAAAATCCGATATAATAAAAGAGCAAAGATTAGGGCAGTTCATATTACTCAAGAAAAACATAGCACCTGCTTTGTATGTAGGGTACAAAGATGACTGACAAAATTATTACCTGCAAGAAAGATTATAATTATTTATTTTGAGCATTTTTTTATATTAAAATGTTTATAAATCTCTAAAATCTCAAAACATGGAAATTCAGAAATGTTTTAAAATTTTAAATAAGATCAATATTCATCCCTCCCTCTCTAAAATCTCTGAGTGACTGGGGATGGTTGGGGGTGGTGTAGTCGGTAAGACAAGGAAAAGGCAATGAAAAAGAAGCATTTTACTTCAAAGGATAATAAACTCACCAAGCCAGACACTGCAGCAGTAGATGTTGCTATAGCAGGTATAATTTTACCAGCTATTCGCTTTGTTTTGAAACGGTTAGCTGGTTCAATGCCATACATCTTTGCGCGAAGATTGGACACAGCTGTGATGAAATCTATGTGCCCATTACGATCATCATCTTTTTCAAATGAAAGTACTGCCATCTGAAGGTCACCTGATTGTAACAGCCAGAAAAACAAAGTTTCCTTGCAAGTAGTGAAGGTTTAACTTTATAAAAAGCAATGTGGGTTCACTACTCTTAAAGATTCTTTTTTGTTTACATTTTTAAATGATGGATTTAATACTACTAAATTAGAGAAGTTGCTATATAAAAAGCATTGCTCCTTTTTCAATGAGGATAAAAAAATACAAAGATAAAAAAGTCACATTATCTATCAAGTGATTTACAATAAAAGTAAGACAACATTGTGCACTGTTCAAAAACTGATCCCGTAAATACTATTCTGAAAACATTTCCCCTCTGATAACTAAGAATAGGGTGAGTTGGTCAATGCATCTTTCTGAAATCTTCCTAGATCACTCTGTAAACAGGAGTAGCCTGATCTGTGATGAAATGAGAAAACAAGAAAAAGTAGTAAGGTTTTTCTAGAACTAAAATCATTAAATTAACCAGTTTTTATTTGTAAATTAAATAGTTGGCTATTCTAAGTCATGTTTTCCTGAAATTTTACTGGTCTGTGCATAAAATCACAAAAGTATGGGAACTTTTTAACAAAAACTCTTTAACAGAACAATGGTGAACAGGTCCCAGAACATTAGTAAATAGCTCTGTCTTAAATACAGAAGACTTAAAACTAAAGGACTTAAATGCTTTGATACATAAGACTATTTAAGGAAGGATACATGTGGGTCAACTCAGAGTCCCAATCAGTAATTATGGACATTAAGGATCTCAGAGATATGCTTATGTTTCTTTTTCCTAAAGTGACTTAACTGGGTCTAGGGGTTAGTCTCTACAAAGACTACATTTTTAGTTCACTATGCTAGCCAGAAGTTAAACAGGAATCACAAAACAGAATCAAAAACTAAAACAATCAGAACAACAAAACAGCAGTTAATATGATCTGGAGAATTATATTTCAACCTTTGAGGGTGGGGATACCAGCCAAATCAAACCCATTGCTATAGAGTCTATTCCAACTACTGGCGACGCTACAGGACAGAGTAGAACTGCCCCATAGGGTTTCCAAGGCTGTAATCTTTATGGAAGCAGACTATCACATCTTTCTCCCACAGAGCTGCTGGTGGGTTCTAAGCGCTCATCTTTCAGTTAGCAGTCGAGTGCTTAACCACTACACCACCAGGGTTAGTGTTGGGAAAATGGTGAATTTAGTCAGTTAAAGATGAACAATGACTTCCATGGGATAATAAAATCAATTAATATCATCGTTATTGCATTGTCTTGTTATTTAATCCCATAAGCTTTTGGCATAGAGCTTAGTGAAAATAAAAAAGTTACCCAGTTCAAAACCTTTTGTAAAGACTTTCCCTTACTTTTGGTAGCTTCATTAGATGAAATAGCCTTTTCTAGTTGGAAAATAGCATTCCTCTCATCTTCACCGCTAATAGGAACATGGTCCGGTTTCCTTGCAGTCTCATCTGTTTGAACAACCTTTAAATATATGTTACGTATTTGTTAATGTTATCACATTCTGCACCTAATATTTACCATTTATCTGTCTTATCAACAAATCATATCAACAGAAAGGGATCCATATTATATTCCCTCTATTTTAATCAGATTATTAATCATTGTGGTACTTCATATCTTTCATTAGTAGCTAATATGAGGTTATTTATGTATTTGTTTACTTGTTTATTACCTATCTCCTCACATTGGCTGTAAATTCTATGAGAACAGGGATCTTTATCTACCTTGTTCACCGAGAGAACTCCAATACATCTAAACAAACTTGCTCACATTTGGTGTCAAAAATATTTGCTGGATAGTCTGTAAGATCTGAGTCCATACAGATCTCTTAAAATTCTATATTAAAATAAATATTAATCAACAATTTGTGCTTCTGACAATCCATTTTATGCTCAAACTGCATAGCCATATATGAGCACAGAGTTGTTCATGACTCCAGAGAAACTAAAGAAATTCATAATATATATGTTGTTGTTGTTAGGTGCTGTCAATTCCAACTCACAGCAACCCTATGTACAGCAGAACGAAACACTGGTGAGTCCTACACCATCCTCACAATCGTTGCTGTATTACATGGGATCCTTTAAATATTTATTGACTGGCTTGACAAGAAGTTGTTTTCTAAATTAAGAGTATGTCTTCCTTCATATAGAAAGTTTACCATGTTCAGGGCAGCATATACTATAAGTAATTTAAGAATTTACTTATTAGCCATTTGATGGGGTGAATGTGTTTTACATGTGGCAAGGACATGAATTTTTGCAGGCCAAAGAGTGGAATTTCATGGATTAAACTCTATCCCCCCAAAATACATGTCAACTTAGCTAGGTCATGATTCCCAGTATTGTGTAGTTATCCTCCATTCTGGGATTTGATATAATTTTCCTATGTGTTGTAAATCCTAATTTCTGCCTATGGTGAATGAGGCAGGTTATGCTAAAGAGGACTAGGGTGGGATGAAACACCCTTACTCAGGTCACCTCCTGATCCAATGTAAGAGGAGGTTCCCTGGGGTGTGGCCTACATCATCTTTTATCTTACCAGAGATAAAAGGAGAGAAAGCTGAGCAAAGAGATAGCGACCTCAAGCCACCAAGAAAGAAGTGCCATGAGCAGAGTGCATCCTTTGGATCCAGAGTTCCTGTGCAGAGAAGCTGCTAGACCAGGGGAATATTGATCACAAGAACCTTCCTCCACAGCCAACAGAAAGAAAAAACCTTAGAGCTGGTACCCTGAATTTGGACTAACAGCCTCCTAAACTGTGGGAAAATAAACTTCTCTTCGTTAAAGCCATTCACTTGTGGTTTTCCTGTTTTAGCAGCAGTAAATAACCAAGATACCATTCTATGAGGATAGTGAATATTCTCAAACCAAGAAACTAGCTACATTATCACTAATTATAGTACTATTTTTTATTAAAAAAAAATACATCCAACTCAAGCTTTCAAGCTTTTATAGATTAAACATTATTACAAGCATTTAAGAAATATTAAGGAGTCAGGGAACAGAAACATTTGTTTGCCAGAATGCCAAGTTGATATTTTTGGTTGTGGCATCTGTAACTAGAAGTGTTGCACCCTGAAGCCTCAGTGTGAGCTGCTTCAGGAATTTGTAAAAACGATCATAATTTATATTAAAACTGTAGCTAAATCACTCAGGATAATTTATTACCCCAAAACTTTGATATACAGAGCAATGCAAGACAGAAAATGTACTGAAGCAAAAGCATTAAATAAAGGCCGACAAAGTTACTGAGGCATTGGTCCTTGACTTATGTCTAAGAGATCTCTGCCTGTGAGTAATATGGACTCCATGTTTATCCCTGCTGTACTTATATCCTTTATATGCTACAAGTCCTGGACATTTCATTCAGAAAACTCATCTACTTGGAGAAAATCAGCTGCCTATAAGACTTCTTCTTCCCTAAAATAAAAACACAGAATGGAAGACTGTAAAAACCACATCTTCTTTGAATTTTGTAGGGCTTAGCTAAAGGGATAAATGGAACAGACAGTTGCTTCGTGGATGATTTTTAGAGTGCATCCAAGAAAAATAATGTACATGTGAAAAAGAGGCATACTTAATATTTTCAAACTTTCTTATTTACCCTGCCTAAATTTTATGTTCCATCTTTATTAACATTCTCTAAAACTCTTTCTCCTTCCAACATTATCTACCTGGCAAAATCCCAACCCAATTTTCCACATACAAGTAGTCCCCAACTTACGATGTGTCTGAGTTATGACCAACTGCACTTACAACAGTCTTTTTTTTTTGTACATTTTGAAATTTATCCATTTCCTCTAGGTTTTCAAACTTGTTGGAGTATAGTTTTTCATAAAACTCTTTTATGATCCTTATTATTTCAGTTGGGTCTGTTGTAATGTCCCCTATTTCATTTCTTATTTGGGTTATTTGTGTCCTCTCCTGTTTTTCTTCTGTCAGTGGGATCAGTAGTTTGTCGATTTTGTTCATTCTTTCAAAGAACCAACTTTTGGTTTTGCTGCTTCTATTGTTTTTCTGTTCTCTATTTATTTCTGCTCTGATCTTTATTATTTCCTTTCTTCTAGTGGCTGTGTGTATTTTCCCTTTCTCTTTCTATTTGTTTGAGTTGTGTAGTTAATGTTTTGATTTTATCCCTATCTTCTTTTTTGATGTCTGCATCTATTACTATAAACTGTCCTCTGAGGACTGCCTTTGCTGTGTTCCAAAGGTTTTGATATGATGTGTTTTCATTGTCATTTGATTCTAGGAATTTTTTTATTCCATCTCTGATTTCTTCTATTATCCAGTGGTTTGTAAGCAGGGTATTACTCAGTTTCCATATAATTAATTTTTTTCCTTGTTCTTTCTGTTATTAATTTCTACCTTGATGGCACTGAGGTCAAAGAAGATACTTTGAATTATCTGAATGTTCTGGATTTTGTTGAGAATTGCTCTGTGCCCTAAAATGTGGTTTATTCTGGAGAATGTTCCATGTGCACTGGAAAAGAATGTGTACTTAGCAGCTGTTGGGTGGAGTGTTCTATATATGTCTATGAGGTCAAGTCAGCTGATTGTGCCCTTTAGGTCTTCTGTATCTTTCTTGAGTTTCTTTCTGTCCTTTACCAACAGTGGTGTGTTGAAGCCTCTTACTATGACTGTGGAACTGTCAGTTTCTCTTTTCATTGTTGTTAGAGTTTGTTTTATGTATTTTGGAGCCCTGTCATTGGGTGGGTAGATGTTTATTATGGTTATGTCTTCATGATAGGTTGTCCCCTTAATCATTTATAGTGTCCTTCTTTGTCTTTTATGGTGGATTTTGTTTTAAAGTCTATTTTATGTGAGATTAGTATTGCCACTTCTGTTCTTTCTTGGTAGCTGTTGACCTGATATATATTTTTTTCCATCCTTTGAGTTTTAATAAATTTACATCTTTGTTTCTAAGGTAGGTCTCTTGTAGACAGCATATTGATGATCCTATTTTTTTAATCTATTCTGTCACTCCCCATCTCTTTATGGGTGCATTTAGGCCGTTTATATTCAGTGTAATTATTGATAGCGGTGAGTTTATTGCCGTCATGTTGTAGTGCTTTTTTTTTGTGGTGCTGACATTTTCTTTGTTCCTCTTAAACTCTCCTGTGCTGAATTCCTTTTGTTTGTTGACTTTTTTTCACTTCTTTTGTTTTTGAAGGTTTTGTTTTTACTGCGACTTTTTCTTTCTTCTTTATTTTGATGAGTAGGTTTGTTAACTTTCTTTGTGGTTACCTTGAAATTTCCCCTTATATTCCTACGTTTGAACCACTCTATTATTACTTGGTATCACACCTTGCTTTCCTCTCCATTAGAATAAACCTACACTGTTTATCCCCTCTTTTATTGTCCTGATGTTGTTGTCATTTACAGATAAACCTCTCTGGTTCCCTGTTGTAATTCTTCTGGTTTTAGATAGTCTTAAGAGTTCATTTCCTAGGCTGGTGTCTGGCTGGTATGATCCTGCCTCCTAGATCCAGCCTGTGGTCTGATGTTGTTTGTTCTCAGATCGAAGGACTCCCTTTAATAATTCCTTTAAGTTTGGTTTGGTTTTTACATAGTCCCTTAATTCTGTTCATCTGGAAATGTCCTAATTTCACGATCATATTTGAACAAGAGTTTTGCAGGATATATTATTATTGGCTGGTAACTGTTTTTCTTTCAAGGTTTTATATATGTCATCGCATTGCCTTCTTGCCTGCATGGTTTCTGCTGAATAATCCAAACTTAGTCTTATTGTTTCTCCTCTGTATGTGACTTTGTTTTTCTCGAGCTGCTCTCAGGATTCTTCGTTTGTCTTTGGTTTTAGCAAGTGTGATTATGATATGCCTTGGTAATTTTCTTTTGAGGTCTATCTTATATGGGGTTCACTGAGCTTCTTGGATGGTCAGCTTTTCATTTTTCATGATATTGGGGAAGTTTTCTGTCAGCAGTTCTTCAACGATCCTCTCTGTGTTTTCTGTTTTCTCCCCCTGTTCTGGAACTCCGATCACTTGCAGTTTTTTGCTTTTCATTATATCCCATATAATTCTCAGGGTTTCTTCATTTTTCTTTGTTCTTTTTTCTGATTTTTCCTCACAGCTGTAACCAAGTGCTTGTCTTCACTTTTGCTGATCCTGTCTTCTATCGTTTCAAACCTGCTCCTCAGCCCTTCTATGACTCTTTTTTGGTACATCTTATCATTAATAATATGTACTACAATGTTGCGGCACATAATTTGCTGATGTTATCATTCTCAGATGTTCACTTGCAGATGTTCAAAGACTGGATTTATAAAGATACTGATAATAAAAGGCAATAATAATGAAAACTAAAAAAAAAAAAAAAAAGGTTATTCAACTTACATCAGAAGCGACAGAGATGTTGGAATGGAACCTCATCGCAAGTCAGAGACTACCGGTATTCTACAGTTGAAATCAAAGCAGCTAAATATGACAATAGAAAAGGAATCCTCTTTTCTCTACATTCAGTGGAATACATTAAGCGGACCCTCAGTGCTGTCTAGCAATTCTACATTTTCTAATTAAGTGATTTTCCCACTTCCCTGGACAATTATCTCACTTTCTTTTCTCTGCTCAAACTTCCTTATCTTCTCCTCAGCAGTTATGCTTTCTTCTGGTATCAACTAAAAAAATAACAATCTTTTCTTTCTCTCACTCCATTTCTAATATATTACAAATCCTGTCAGGCTACAGTAAAATATGTACTACAGAATCCAATCTCTAATCACAACTTCCCTGCTACCTTCTACCTGCATCCAAACTTTTCATCATCTCTTGTGTTACTGTAGTATTGCAATAACCTACCAATTTTTCCTGCTTCCTCTCCTGTGCCCCATACAGTCATTCTTAACACAATAGCCAGAGTAATCCTTTTAAATGTTAAGTCAGATTATGTCAGTCCTCTGCTCAAAATCCTCCACTAGCTTCTCATCTCATCGTACCTAACTACCTCGCTAATTTTCAGTCACCTCATACGCATGCAAAAGCTGGACAATGAATAAAGAAGACCAAAGAATTGATGCATTTGAATTATGGTATTGACAAAGAATACTGAATATACCACAGACTGCCAGAAGAATGAACAAATCTGTCTTGGAAGAAGTACAGATAGAATGCTTCTTAGAAGCAAGGATGGTGAGACTTCATCTCCTTTACTTTGGACATGTTATCAGGCAGGACCAGTCCCTGGAGAAGGACATCATGATTGGTAAAGTAGAGGGTCAGCAGAAAAGAGGAAGACCCTCAACAAGATGGACTGACAAAGTGGCTGCAAAAATGGGCTCAAAATATAGCAATGATTATGAGGGTAGCACAGGACCAGGCATTGTTTTGTTCTGTTATACATAAGGTTGCTATGAGTTGGAATGGACCCTGCAGACCTAAGAACAACCTCGCTAATATCTTCTACCACTCTTACTCTCCTCCATAACAACTTTCCTCCACAAAGTCTGGTCTTAAGATCTTGCAAGGCCTTTCCGTGTACTTGTTTCTGCAGCCAGCACTGCTTTTTCACCACATTATCAGCATGGCTCACACTCTTACTTCCTTCAGGTTTCTGCTCAAATGTTTCATTAGAGAGGTCTTTCCCTTCCATCTCATATAAAATGACACCAGCTCACTGTTTATTTCCATTCCTTTTTAAAGTTTTTTTCTTAGCATTTATCTCCACTTATTGGCATTTCTGTTTGTCTGTCTCTGCTCATTCGAATGTAATCTCCATGAGGACTAGAACTTTGTTTTGTTCACTGCTAGGTTCTCAGGGATTAGAATGTGACTTGACACAAGTACAAGTTCAGTAACTATTTGCTGAATGTGGAATTCAATTACTATTTGCTGAATAAATTTCTAAACATACCTTGTTGGAAGGTTTGAACTCCTGAATCTTTACATCAGAAAGAATATCCAAGAGGGCATCTGCTGACAAGTCCTGTGTTTTTGAAAAAAATAATTCTATCAACAAATATATTCTTCTCACTCTGGGATTCTAAAGTTAAAAGTATCCTATAGCATATTAAGATATTACAAGAATTTATCATCTATTTAGACCATAACTATTTTGGGACATTTAACTTTATTTCTATAGAAATATTGCCCACAAAGGCTATGAGAGTGGTGAAAAATTACTTATTAGTCAACATACCTGAAATATTAGTTCTTAATTTCTAAAAAGGTAGTTTTAGGACTGGTTGTGAATATCCAACTGAGTCTCTCAAGATTAGGGACTATCTTTTTAATTTCTTTTCTGGTTCAGTTGCTGTTGAGTCAATTCCGACTCTTGATGATCCCATGTGTGTCAGAGTAGAACTGTGCTAAATAGGGTTTTCAATAGCTGATTTTTTTCAGAAGTAGATTGCCAGGCCTTCTTCCAAAGTGTCTCTGGGTGACACCAAATCTCTAACATTTTGGTTAGCAGTCGAGTGCATCAACCATTGGCACCACTGACGGAATCCTTCATTTCTTAATCTTAAATGTTTTACAAAGTTACCTGCACAAAGTTACACAGGTAGTCCCTGGGTTATGAGTGAGATTAGTTCCTAACCGCGTCTTTAAGTCAAATTTGTAGATAAGTTGGAAAAGGCACATATGGTTATAAGTCAGAATTGACTCCACAGCAATGGGTTTGGTTTGTGATTTCGTGCAAGAAAAGGCTGAAAGCCTTTTAAATAATTTAAAAGCTGCGAGTGCAGCAAGTGAAAGTGACTGTGATGAAGAATTTGTTGCAAGTAGGGGTTGGTTCAAAGTGAGGGCAAATTTACGTAACATTAAAGGCCAAGTAAGAGTTGTTCTTAAGTCTGATGTTCATAACCTGGGGACTGCCTGTACTCAATAAATATTGACTCAATAAAGAAACAAATAAATGGAATTCATATCTTCAGAAGCAGAAAAAGTATTTTAAAAGATCAAGATGAACTTAGATGAATTTAAGGCTATCAGATCCACATTTATTAAAAAGCAGTTTAGGGAAAACTGAGATATACTGCTTTTGGGGTCAACTACCACCCTTATATGTCTTTCAGAAAAACAGCGAATGTCCATATTTTTATTAAACATTTATGGTGCATTTTAATGTGCAGAAACGCAAAAAAAAGGGGCATTTTTATCTGGATCCAAAATAGCCATTGTTAACTATAAATCTGGGTCCATTATATCATATTAAGGACAAAATGTTGCTTCCATTTCCTCATTTAGTGTACTCAAAAGTAAACCAATTTATTTGGCTCTGATACACATTTGAGAGGAAAAAATCACTAAAGCATATCTGCTCTCAAATAGAACTGTATTAGGTCCTTTAGGTATTAGTCAATGAAGACAACAGAAATGTCATATGGGGTAGCATTTTAAAATTTCCTGAAAAGCATGTAGGTTAGTATCACATAGTAACTCAAACAAATGTTAACAAAGGGAATAAGGAATATTTTTAAATTGCTATGAAATTATTCACTTTGGCTTTTCAGAATAATTAGGATAACTAAAGCTGATAAACAGATTATAAATGCTTTAAAAATAATATGTAACTGCTTGTACAAATTTTGCTGTTTCGCTACTTAAATTTAGAAAGTTTCTACTTAGTAATACTGCAAATTTTTAACTTTTCCTATGTTAGAATGAGTAACAATGAAACAAAATGAAACATGTATGTCAAAGAATGATTCTTACAACATATGAACACATTCTGATGCAATTTGTTGGTAAGTCATCAAATTTTTGTATCAAAAATTGGGTTTGTGTCACTTTCTAGGGCCCAAAGAATATCTTACCTTTTCTGTAAATGGAATGCAATATACCATAGCATATAGTTTTGCAGCATTCTGAATGAAACTGAAGTGCCTAATGAAATTAAAAAATAAAACACAAGTTTCAATGTACAATTATGTTTAACTAATTAGGAATTACAGCCTTTAAAAAGTTGCATGAGGAAAAACAATCACAGAATTTTGATTTGATACAGGATTATTTTTTAAAAAAGTCAGACAATGAAATTCTGGTCTGTACCAAAATACCGGAAGCTATAAAAGAGAAAACATCAAATATCTATCCTCACAAACACTGATATTCAGGTAGTCACCATGACTATTTTGAGGAGAGAATAGCCACAAGTAGAAAAATTGGACTAGTGAGAAGACAATTCATTTTAATTCACAAGAAAACATTACACATTTAGTCTAAAGCATGTGTATCAAGTTAAACTAAGCAAATGAGTTTGCTTAAAAAAAAAAAATTACATTTTGTAGGAGAAACAGTTCAAAATAAGGTGACTAGAAGCCTAAAATAAGCACCAGATAAGAAAATTAAGTACAGAGTTACCTGCTGAAAGGAAGGTTAGTAATGGCAAGCTAAGTTTGTTTAATCAAATAAATACACGTAAGGATAAATGTGATGTAAATCTAATATAGATACTACACACATGTATTCATGCAAAGACCAACTCCTTTGAAAACTAATTTGAGAATACTTAGGAAGATATTTAGTAGTAATCTTTTTTTTTTTTTTCCATATAACTAAAGCTTCTTATATACTAACTGGTTTCATTAAACATAAAAACATTTATTGTCATTTTACTTTTTCATGGATAAAGTCAAAGAGGGGAGTTTGGTTTCACCAGAGTAGATCTTTATTATAAATGAGGTTATTTACCATTTAAATAAATGGGTTCACATTTGTGTGGGAAGAAGGAGTGTGGCCAGCTTTGCTAGCCAGACTGCTTGATAACAGATTAACAGGGATGCAATCATTCAACATTAAAGAACCTGAGAATTTTACCATAAACAAAGTTAAAAAATTTACAATGAAGGACACATATAAAACTGGATATAAATACTCACAAAGGTTCATTTAAGTCAAATTTTATTGGCGAGGGTGGCCTCTTTGGTGATTGCCAAAACAAACCTAACAAAAAGATACAAACATTAATTTCAATGTCATTAGCCAGTACTACATTATTAAAATTTCTTCTCAATACTCGGTTATACTTACTGCCATCTTTTAATCGTGTGTCCAGAGGGAAACAGTGAAGAAGCTGTAGAGCCTAGAGAAAAACATGAGTTAAAAAAAAAAACTACTAATATTACCTTAGGTAAACATTAAAAAACAAATAAATTTGTTTTAATATTTTGTGTAGTTAATATATGCACATGGTTCAACAGTCAAAATGTACAAAAAGATATAAAGTGCCCAGCCACCCTTGTACTCCATGTGTCTGTTCTCCTGTCATTCACCTTATTCCTGGAATAATCCCTATTTTTTTTTCCCCAATACTTTTAGTTGTTACTCTCCTCTCCTTCCAGCCCCTGCTAACCACTAATAACCCTCTGCCTCTATGTATTTGCCTATTCTTAATATTTTACAAAAGGAGGATCACACACTTAGGATCTGATTTATTACATCTGCCTTATTTCACATAGCATGCTTTCAAGTTTCATCCATGTTGTAGCATCTATCAGAACTTCACTTCTCTTTATGCCTAATATTTAACCCCTTTTTAACACAAAGGGTGGCATATTCTACATATTGTTCTATGCTTTACACAGCTAATTCCTAAAACATAAAAAATGAAAACAGAATACACAGCGTTTTATACCTATGGTTGAATTTTCCGTATCAAAAAATAAAAAAAACCTACAGAAGACAGATCATGAAATGAGAATGTTATCGATAAGATGGTATGAGACAAAGAACTCATTTGGCTTTTGTCTTTTTTTCATGAAAGAGCACTTGGAATTCCCCAGCAATTTAGGAGTCTTTGTCTTCTATAACTTAAAGTGTGCAAATGAGTGTGGGTCACACTGGCTGTACCTTGCAACTAACCCTGGGAAGGAAGGGGAGCATAATTCAATCATGCATATTCAACGTTCAATCAATCATGACTATGCAATGAGGCCCCAATCATGGCTGTGCAATGAAGCTGATAAAAGGATTTGAACATGGAAATTGGAGAGTGTTACGGATTGAATTGTGTCCCCCCAAAACACTGGTTGTAATTCTTAAACTCTATGTCTGTGGTTGTAATTCTTTTTGGGAATGGGTTGTCTTTGTTAACGAGGCAGGATTAGTATTCTTCAATCAATCTCTTTTGAGATATAAAAGAAATTAAGCAAGTAAGTCAAAGCAGAGATGGGGGAAAAGAGATGCCAAGCCACTTGAAGACTGCCCAGGAGCAGCAGCTCAGAAGAGACAAGGACCTTCCTCCAGAGTCAACAGACAGAAAGCCTTCCCCTAGAGCTGCCGAATTCAGACTTCTAGTCTTCTGAACTATGAGAAAACATATCTCTGTTTGTGAAAGCCATCCACTTGTGGTATTTCTGTTACAGCAATACTAGATAACTAAGACAGAGGGCTTCATGGATTGGTAACAGCACGTGCTCTAGGGAGGACGGCCTGTCCCTGAAGACAATGGAAGTCTCATGCCGGGACCTCTCCTGATGTGTCTCTTTGTTTGTATCCTTTCTGGTTATAATAAGTGGGTAACTGTAAGTATAGACAGACTTTGTGAATTTTGTGAGCCATTCTAGATAATTAACAAACCCACAGTGGCAATTAGAGCTGGCAGGAGCTGGTGTCTGCCTATTTGGTGGTTGGAATGACAGAATCTTTCTAAATAGTGTGTTTTGACTTAGCCTGGGGTGGCTAATTCAGAGAAGAGCTATGCAGGCAGTCAATCTGAAAGACTGTGTCCTTTTAACTTGTAAGGTTTGACCTAACTCTGGGGTGTGAGGGTCAGAGAAAGAAAGTGCCACATGGGTGGCTAGCAAAGAGTATAATGGAGATGTGGAAAGGTGAAGACTGGATCCATTCCAGGTTTCATGCTGATCCTTACCACACAGTTAACAATAAAGGTGGGATTTGCCCACCTTGCCCCTTTTTTAATGAACACGGTGAGAATGATATAAACAGCAATGGGGAAGAAACCATATTTATTGGGTTGAGGAACAAATGGGAAGTGAACAAGTGGAGACAGCAAGCACAGACTACTTTTCTAAGAAACAGGGCCATTTCTGAATGTAAAAAGACAGGAATAAGTATAATCAAAACTATTTTTTTTAAGATTAACTTCCTGTATGTTGATTGGTAAAAGCCCAAAGAGAGGGAGAAGTTAAAGAGGGAGAGAACAGGACACATTCTAGCAGATGTAAGCAACTGGAGGTAATAACAACTTATGTGCCAGATTTGGTTCTAAATGCTTTACATGTACTGACTCATTTGATTCTCACCACTACTCTATGAAGTTGGTACCAATTTATTATCCTAATTTTGCAGATGAGGAAATGGACACAAAATATTACTATCAGATACAGGTAGGGAGAGCAAAAGTCCAACATTCCTGAGTATCTTTATTTTCTCTTAGCCTCTTTCTTCTTCTCTGAACAGCAAACTTTTTAGATTATAGACAAAATGTATTACTTATACTCTAGAAAAAATATCTACCTAAGGCCCAATGTTGCACACAGAAGGCCAATGATCAGTTAAGCACGTAACTGACAAACCAATGGGTAGGGTTTAAATGAATTCTTTAATCAATAACATTCAAAGAGAAACTATTTATGTGCCCCACACTTGTTCTCATTTAATTTACTAATTTCTGGAAATCCTCCTGAAAGGGTAGACATTTCAAGTCAATGAAATTAATTCAGTAATAGCTAAATGAGTCAAGGTCAGATCAGACCTTAATGTCCCATAATGCACACTTACCTTATGGTTAAAATATTTTTCAAATTTTAATCTTGCTAATTCTACACACTGGGACCAATTTCTAGGTCTTCTGCTAAGTAACTTAGTAACTTGAAAACAGCCTTCTAAACTGTGTCCAGTTTGTATCTTCTATGATGGAAGAGAAAAAAGAATACATTTTCATTTACACACATACACAAAGTATTAGCCCCAGTTTGAAGTGCCAGCTCATGTGTTTTATGATTTAAAAACATTTTTTTACTTCATGCTCTTTTTCTCTACCTCTTTCTCTCCCTTTCTTTTCAGAAGGGAAGGAACAAGCAAAATTTTAATTAGCACATGAAATTTTAATTCTGTAGTTTTGTATTTCACAAGTTATCCTATGCCTTCCTAGCTATAAGTTATCAGTTCTTTAGATGTAATTACATAAGAAGTACCATGAGTAATATTTTATACTGAAAAGTTACCATATAAGACTCAGAGGATTAAAGAAAAGCGAGGAAACTTTTTTTTTTTTTTTAGGAGGGAATGAAATGTTTATAGTTTTAATTGTCCAGGATGTTTGACAATTATATTTAATCTTCAATGTAATAAAAAAAATTTATTACAAATGAATATCAAAACAAACAAAATTCTCCACTAAACCAGTACAAAAAGTAAATCTGGATAACCACCTTCTCCCATTGTTTAATAAGTATACACAGTTGGGGCAGTTAAAAATGTTGTACAGTTTCAGTAGGGTTCTGCTTTTATAAAATATATCCAGAAAAAAAACTTCTAGAATAAAGTACCCCAGATATTAACACTAGTTGTCTCTGAGTAGCGGAATTGCAGTAACGGGATTATGTTTTCTGAGTGTTTCTGATCTTCAAAAATTTCCTACAGTAATAACCTCACCAAAAAAAAAAACCTGTTGCCACCAAATTGATTCCGACTCATAGCAACCCTATAGGACAGAGTAGAACTGCCCCATATTTAAGGAAACATCTTTTGAAGTATCTTTTGAGTATTTCAAAACATCTTTTGAGAGTAACAAATCTGAGATAGTCCACTCATGAAATTTTCACTGGAACTTTTCCTGTATTTTTCCCAAAGAGCTTAACAAGGTATTTTTAAAAATTTGTAGCTCTCTTATCATTATCATGTTATTAGGATTTAACCATATTAACTGCTGTTTTGTGCGTCAAACATGGTCAAATATTGGCAATTTCATACAGCTCAAGCAAATTAAAAAAAGAAGTTACTATGACCTGCTAATTTCAAGATCCCTGATTTATCATTTCATTTTTTAAAAAAATTTTGTTTTTGTTGTTGAGAATATACACAGCAAAACATACATCAATTCAACTGTCTGTACATGTACAACTCAGTGACATTGATTATACTCTTTGGGTTGTGCAACCATTTTCATCCTCCTTTTCTGAGTTGTTGCTCCCTCATTAACACTTCCCCCTAAGATTCCTATCTAATCTTTCGAGTTGTTGTTGCCACTTTGATCCCATACAGAAAGAGCATAATGCTTACGGCAGACATTTTTTATTAGTTAAGCTAATCTATTGCTTGGTTTTAAGATTTCAGGGGATATTTTTGTTTTAAGTTTTAAAGATTGTCTCAGGGCAATAGTTTCAGGGGTTTATCCAGTCTCTGTGGATCCAAAGTCTGGAGTCCATGAGGATCTGAAATTCTGTTCTACATGTTCCCCCTTTTGTTCAGGATTCTTCTACAGAATCTTTGCTCAAAATGTTCAGTAATGGTAGCCGGGCACCATCCAGTTCTTCTGGTCTCATGGCAAAGAAGCAGTTGTTCATGGAGACAATTAGCCACACATTCCATATCCTCCTATCCTTACTCTCCTACCTTCTCTGTTGCTCCAGGTGAATACAGACCAATTGTTGTACCCTGGATGGCCACTTGTAAGCTTTTAAGACCCCAGGCACTATGCAACAAACTAGGAGGTAGAACAGAAGCACTAAACATGTTATTAGGCCTATTAACTGGGATGTCCCATAAAATCATGACTCTAAACCTCCAAATCAAGGAACAAAATCCTATGAGGTTTTTGGTTGTACATAAGCAGGCCCAGGAGCCTGAAGTATCATTTATTACGTACATTACTGTCATACTCTCTCCTTAAGGAGGTAAACCATTTGTAGGCAATTTAAAATAGGAACCTGGGTGGTGCAAGTGGTTTGCGATTGGCTAGTAACCTAAAGGCTGGCAGTTCAAATCCCATCCAGTGGGACAGCAGAAAAAAGACCTGCAGAACTGCTTCTGTAAAGATTATAGCCAAGAAAACCCTAAGGAGAAGCTCTATTCTGTAACACATGATTCGGGGGCTAACCTGAGACAGCTAACAACAACACGCAACTTGAAAATAAGATTAGAATGTATTGATATTTACCTGTAAGACTTCTTCTGCAGAATGATAGGTTTGCCAAAATTTGTTGAACAATGAAGGCTTGTGAGAAAAGGAACTTTCAAACTATAAGAGAGAGGCGGGGAGGGGGGGAGGGGAGTTACAAATAGTCTGTTTAAAAGCTAGAAATATCTTCTTTTCTACTTCAAAAAAAAAAAAAAAACCTTGAAAAAGGAACTTTACCTTATCTCTTGCCCACTGTATAGTATGTTCGATAATAGCTGGAAAGGACTTTAGAGTACAAAATGGTATTTCCTCTTCTGGGGGATCCCGCTAATTTATGAAACATGATAAAAGACAATTAAGAGAAGCAATGACAATTTATTATTGCTATATTTTCCTTTTAAATTTTATCGTTTACTTTTGAGTGTTTTATGACTCTTAAAAAAAAATCCAAATATGGATTTGTGTATCTTCTTTTTCCTAACCAATAAAAAAGAAAAGAAAAAGTTATTTCGACACCAAAACTGTTTAATAGCAGCGTAACAGTAAGGATGACTCTATTTATTACCTGTGCGCTCATCTGACAGTCATTATGGCACATCACTATATATGTAATTTTTATTTTTTCCTCCAAGAATCAACGGGACATTTAAAATTTACAATACTCTCTATTTTAAAAGTAATTCAAGAATCCTCCGTGCTCAGTATACCAGGAATTTCTCCATGGGGAAAAAAATTTGGTAGCAAGAATCATGTCCTCTATGTTTGCTATAGTTTCTTGCAAAACGTGTGTATTAAATAAATGGCCAATGCCTATGCTGTATCATGTGGAAGGAGTACTACTGAAGAAATCTACAGTCCATCATAGGGTACATCTTGCCTAGTATTATTGGTTTACCCAATTTAAAATGACCTATTTTGTCTCTTTTTTACTTAGAGACTTATATTTTAGTTTGTTTTTCTATTAAATAGCACTAAATATTTTTTAAAAAGTCAAAAGAGGGAAGTTAGGAAAGTATTAAATTCTGGTTTTTATGAGTGTAAAGTCAGGAAATAGGACTCTTAGGAAAGATGTAGTAGAATGAAAGAATCAAGGCAGCATTTAGAATTTTGTAACATTTCCTACTTCTAATATGACACCTCATATTAGCTAGCATGATTTTCTTCTTTATCTAATCTCCTTCCAATTTAGTTTATTATGTTTTCATTAGATACATAAACTTCTGATTACATGAGAATAAATGAGAAAACAATAAATTTTATAAAAATTTTACTAGATCAAACATATCCATTAAATAAAGGGATACTAATGTTTGTAAAAGCATTCTTTTCCAATTTTACAACTTGGGTTGATTTTTTAAAAATCCTAAAAGCCTAGATCACTGGTTTTCAACTTTGGCAGCATCTAAAATCATTTGGGGGAGGGGGGGTTTAAAAAAAAAAAAGCTACATCTATATCTGTTAATATAAAACATATGTAAACAGACACCCTGGTCACACCTATGGAGACACTGATTCTTCAGTAAGATTTTTGGGTGGGTCAACAGTGTTTATACTTACGTCAAGTCTCGCAGGTATTTCTGATATGCATGATGGGGTGAAAAATTACTAGTCTAAAATAACATCAGACATGAATGTATGATGACTAGACTTTCTTTATTCTTTATATGTCAGCTAATATCTAACACAATAAAATCAGAAGATTAGTAAATTAATATAAACGCTGTTTTTGTTAACACTTCTATTCTTAATCTAATAGTGTAAGAAGCAATCATATCAAGTAATCTTTTTAAACTCAAAGGCTGTTGAAAATTAAACCAAGCAGCTCTGATAAATATACAGTAAATGGAAGCAAAACACTCCAGAAAGAACAAAAACAAATTTTGTTGATGCTAAGAAAACAATAACTTCAGTTATATTTTAAAGATGCACGTGCAAACATGTATGGATATCACTGACACACCAAAAACAGAAGGATTAGGAAAGCTAAATCAAATCTGTTGACTGATGACAACAAAAGAAATACAGGATGTAAAGAAGACAGACATTTATTTCCAAATACTATTTACTTACATGACTATTATAGGATTCAGTCAAATGAGGCACAATAACTTCAGTGTGTCCCTTAGTGCCCATTGTTCCAGAGTCTAAAAGAGGTCGTAGATTTGCTAAACAACGACTATTTGAAAAGATAAATAGATAACATAAAAGTAAGTAATAACAAAAGTAGAGAACCTCCTGTCACTTTATACTGACCATTTCACAGAAATTTCTTGATGGTAATACTTTAGGAAACAGACACATTAGTATCAAACAATACATTAATTATCCTCCCCCATACCCCATAAATTTTGTTGCTCAACCTACTAAAATTTTGGTCTCTCACTACTATTACTACTAACCAAAAAACCAAACCTGTTGCTGTTGAGTCGATTCCAACTCATAGCAATCCTATAGGACGGAGTAGACTGCCCTGTAGGGTTTCTAAGGAGCAGCTGGTAGAGTCAAACTGCTGACCTACTGGTTAGCAGCCATAGCTCTTAACCACTGCGCCACCAGGGCTCCACTATCACTCCTACTATTACTGGGGGAAAAAAACCAAACCCTTGCTATAGAGTCAATTCCCACTCACAGCAACCCAACAGGACAGAGTAGAACTGCCCCACAGGGTTTCCAAGGAGCAGCTGGTGGATTTGAACTGTTGACCTTTTGGTTAGTAGCTGAGCTCTTAACCACTGTGCCACCAGGGCTCCACTACTTTTACTACTACTACAAAAACAGCAGCAGCAGCAACAACAACAAAAAATTCTGGGCTATGTTAACTTTTTTTCTCCAGCTTAACTGTTAACTATATTACCCCTTCATCTCTTGCTTTCTAGCTTTTATTTTCTGACTATAATTTCCTCAATATTTTCTTTATCCGAAACAATATTTAAACTTTTTCTCAATACTTGTATTTTACACACTTAAATTTCTTCCCCTCTCTCCTGTTCAATATTCAATTACAAATTTTCCACTGTACTTCTCAATTGGTAAATTTTTCTTTATTGATATATCTGTTCTAGCACTCTGACATTAAGAAGTCATATAAAGACCTAAGAAAGATTATGTACGAAGTACACATTACAGAAATTTATTCTTGTACTCATTTAACATCATGTGGTGGGGGATTAAGGATACAGTAATGGGAAATTAAATGGTCCCTGCATAAATGGTCTAGTGAGGAGACAAGTATTAAAGAAATATGTATGTCAATAAAGATAAGTGCTACTAATGGAAAAGTAGAGAGCTGTGAAAGATTATCATAAGATGATCTAATTTAGATTTGGGGGTTAAAGTCTGAAGAAAGACGTTTAGGTTAGAACTGGAAGAATTAGGGGAAAACACTAGCAGAACTGCCCCACAGGGTTTCCAAAGAGCAGCTGGTGGATTCAAACTGCCGACCTTTTGGTTAGCAGCTGAACATGTAAACCACTGCAACACCAGGGCTCCATGTTAAAAGCGGGTAGGTAGATTTCTGGCCGGGGTAGGCACTTCAAAGAAAATTTTTTTAGGTATGTTACAGATTTTTGGATTTTATCTTAAGTGTAATGGGAAATCATCAAAAGGGTTGTCTGAGAAGTACTATAATAGGAACATAAAATATAAGAAATTGCAGTAACTTTTCAATAAGTAGGTGTGGGAAACAGAAGTGAAAACAAAGGAGGGATAATTTTTTCATGAACTATAATTTCAAGAACATACCTGTCTACATATCTTCTGGCTTCCACATTATCTAATGCCGTAATAATTATATCTTGTTTAGTATAGAACGCATCATTGTAAATGGTCTCCGTGGCTGGGCATACTTTATTCAGGTGTGCATCTATCTTTAATTGTGGATTTATTTTCAGGGTTGCATCAGCAGCAGTATAGCTTTTAGGTTTCTAAACAAATAAAAACAAATTCTCTAAGAAATGGAAGGAATTAATGTTAAAAAAGACAGGTTATCAATGAACTTATAAACTTATCTTTCTGGAATATACATATTTGATAAAAGTAATGAGACTATTTTCATTTTTGGTTTGTGGAAATTATATTCATTGTAGGTACACTATATTTAATAATGCACATTGGTCTGAATAATTTATATATCATTAATAAAAATCTAAACAACCTGTATTTCACAGCTAAGTACTTCAGAATTGTAAAAATATTAGTTAAAAGGTCAATAAAAAGTATATTTTTTCCAAATAATGATGTTTGAATTGTATAAGTGCCTAGAAAAAAACTAGAACACATATAGTCAAATATTAGAAATCTAAAAACTAGAAAATGAGTTCTTATAGGTATGAGAGTTTACTACTTTGAGTACTGAAATCTTTAATTGTTACTATTTGTGGATAGAAATATTTTCAAACATTACATATGTTTCAGCTTTATAAAAAGAGGTACCCTAAATATAATGCATTTCTTTCGTTTCTTGAAATTTACTGATTGTTAAATCAATTGGAATCAGTTTCAGGTGTTATATGAAATGAGTACTGAGTTTGACAGTAAATGCGTATAGATCGTTCTGTTTGAATCCCTGCATCCAGTTTTAATGCTATTTCTGTCTCTTCCACACTGTTAGTCTAACATGTTTCACGTCTCAGTGCTCTACGTGTACAAATCTGAAACTTTGTCAGAACTTGGTAAAATAAGAACAAATAGACCTTTATAGTTCTTCTATAAGTAAAATGTACAAAGTTAAACAAATAGATTTTGAGACATATATTTTACCTCATTAAGATACCCTGCTAATTAGTTCTTTATATTTAGATAGGAGAGGCAATTAGGCTAACATTTTATGCCACCTGCTTCAGTTACTTCTCTGTTCATGACATTACTAAGCTTTATTTACTAAGGTTGCTAATGAGCTGCTGAACAATAAAGGGAAAAAACATTTCTAAAGTAAAATCAAACTCGCTCGACTGACTAAACTGCTTCCTTTTCTGACTTAAATATTTTTATCTCTATAGGAAAGGAGGAAGAAGAGAACAAGAATTATCTTACAATAAAAAGGGATGTTAAATAGTCGAATAAGATCAAAAGAATATAAAAATTCTAAGTGCTAAATTTTACCTTTTTTGAAGCAACAAGTAAAAAAGAAAAAAGAAGTACCAAACTTGTGATCTATTAAAACTTCAAATTAGGGAACTCATTCCCATGTCCTTAGCTTCTAAAACTAAATATGTAAACACACCTTGCTGATTATAAAGTGAAAATAAAATATACTGCCCATGCTTCAAAACTCAAACTTGAATATCCAAAATCAGTGTGAAAACCAATTTTTACATTAAAAGTAATTTTATATTTTTCCCTTTTATGATGTCCATTATTTGATAATTTGAGATCCTAATAAAGAACATACTATGCTTGTTCAATCACTATTTTCTATTTATAAAAAAAAAGAAATTCTCTTTTTCACATAACACAATAAATGATTTAAATTTTAAACAGAACAGCAACATACCTGTATGTGATGGGGACGAAACAAGAACTGTCTATTCAAGTTGGATTTTTCTATCAAGTCAGGATCTGTAATTGTAACCTAATATCAAGAAGGGAAAATGACTAAAATTACATATTAAGTTTGTAATCTATTTTGCTTTTCATAGTACAAGCAGTCCCTATAAGTCTGACTTATATACAATCCGTAGGTAGGAACTAAACCCTGTAAAGCTTATTATATTAAAAATTCGAGGCACAAACGAGGGTTCGTAATAACAAATGGGTGCTACTTTGCAATATTACTGATTATTATGTTAAATAAGTTAAGCATTAATTACAATAAAAGTATAAAAAGAGCAGTATTGGTAACCTGTTTAGAAACATTTTTACCCTTGATACACCAAAATAATACAGACTAACTTGTGGCAATTGTTATAGACATTCAGGCAGTCCCTGGATTACAAACGAGTTCCATTTCCAAGTTTGTCTTTAAGTCGAATCTGTACGTAAGTCATAACAGTTAGGTATGGTTCTTATCTAACGTATGTTAGTGAAATGTTTGTCTTAGTATGTAGTGTACCTTTCTATGCATAAAAAACATTAAAGAAACACTTCCAGATATATTAAAATATGTCTAACATTAACTGTTGTTGTTAGGTGCCATCGAATCAGTTCCAACTCACAGTGACCCTATGTACAACAGAACGAAACACTGTCCGGTTCTGCATCATCCTCACAATCACTGCTATGTTTGAGTCCATTGTTGCAACCACTGTGCCAATTCATCTCATTGAGAATCTTCTTTCTTGCTGACCCTCTACCTTAACAAGCATGATGTCATCCTCCAGGGACTGGTCCCTCCTGATAACATGTCCATAGCCATGTGAGACAAAGTGTCACCATCCATGCTTCCAAGGAGCACTCTGGCTGTACTTCTTCCAAGACAGATTTGTCTGTTCTTCTGGCAATCCACAGTATATTCAATATTCTTCACCATCACCATAATTCAAAGGCATCAAGTTTTCTTTAGCCTTCCTTATTCATTGTCCAGCTTTCACATGCATATGAGGCAACTGAAAATACCATGGTTTGGGTCAGGTGCACCTTAGTCCTCAAAGTGACATCTTTGCTTTCGAACACTTTAAAGAAGTCCTTTGCAACAGATTTGCCCAACACAATGTGTCTTTCGATTTCCTGACTGCTGCTTCCATGGGTGTTGTCTGTGGATCCAAGCAAAATGAAATTCTTGACAACTTCAATCCTTTTTCCGTCTATCATGATGTTGCTTATTGGTCCAGTGGTGAGGATTTGTTTTCTTTATGTTGAGGTGTAATCCATACTGAAGGATTCTACATTCTAGGTACTCACATTTATCTTCTATTCATTAATTCTCACTCCCATTATATTTAAGTTTTAAGGTCCACTGATTATATAGAAATTATTTGGCTTTTTATAAAAATTTCAGTCCTTTTTTTGCCCCTTCTTCCATGTTTTCTATTCCTCTTTCAATGTCGCTAACCATTTTTAAGTTTATTTTTAAGTTTATTATTTGATTTTCCATTATCTGTAGCACTTCTGGTTATCTATAGTTCTCAGGGGGCCAATTCTTCTATTTGTCTCTGCTGATTCTTCTTCGTGGTGGTTCCTTCTTTCTAGTAGATTGTAACTTTTCATTGTGAACTGTATTTGAATGGATCTGGATTTATTTACATAGTTCCACTGCTCTGGGTGTGTACATATCACCATAATACAGTTCTGCATTTGCTTTAGTCAGGGCTCAAGAAGTCTCAGTGGTCCTGAACCTGCTACATTCATTTCCTGGTTTGGGATTTTTATACCATATACTTTTGGACACTATACAACAGTGTGGTGCATGCTTTCAATTTCTCATGAGTGACTTTCCCTTTCTGCTTAAGGTTTTGGACAGATATTCAAGAGAAACACATACAAATCACTAGGATTTAACTTCTCTCTTAGCTCCTGGCACTTGGGGATTTCTCTTTCTAGGATGGCTATAATTCTCTTCCTTAAAATTTATATAGCATGTCTATGTATTTGCAATAGAATGGAGGCTTGTCCCCATAACTCTCCTTGTTTTGCTACCTGAAGTCAGTTAAGTTTCTTTAACACAGTTCTTTTCCTGACCTTTATATGCAGACATGTACTATGAATGTCTAAGGTGTTAAAATGATTTTTTAAAAAATTTATTTTGTTGCTGTTGAATATATATACAGCAAAATGTACACCAATTCAAGAGTTTCCACATGTACAATTCACTAACACTGATTACACTCTTTGAGTTGTGCAACCATTCTCAGACTCCTTTTCTGAGTTGTTCTTCCCCCATTAACATAAACTCACTGCCCTCTACTATATCTAATCTTTCGAGTTGCTGTTGTTACTTTGATCCCTATAGATAGTTCTTAAAAGAGCATAATGCTCAAGGCAGACATTTTTTACTAGTTACGCTAAACTACTTATGGTTTTAAGAAGACCTCAGGGGATATTTTTGGTTTAAGGTTTAAAGATTATCTCAGGGCAATATTTCAGGGGTTCATCCAGCCTCCATACCTCTAGAAATTTTGGAGTCCAAATAGGATTTATTTTTTTAGAAATATCTTTTAAAACCATCAGCATTAGTATCAGTTTATGGAATACATTCAGAAAAGTGCTGACCAAGGATAATATAAATGTAGCACATTTGTCTGTAACTATGATAGTAATTAATACACTTTTCAAGTGGAATAAATCAATGTTTAATAAACTATGAAATAATTTTAGTCATTAGACATTTTGTTAATCGCCATAATAAAGCAATGAAATCATTATCCTTGGAAGCTAGTTTTTATTATAAAGGCAAAAGAGTACCATTGAAATATATTTTTGTTTAAATAAGTGACATGGCTTTGCAATTAATTCACATTTATGGAGTCTTAAGAACTTAAACTGTATACAAAAGCTTATATTATTTCAACTTCTTTGGATAACTGCCAACTGAAACTACTTCTGAGCATTCTGCAACTTTCTAATGTTAGCTTCTCTCATCTTAAAGACTTATTTACCAATTAATAAGAAATGTCTAATAGAAATAATAACAAAAATGATCAGCAAAGCCCTTTTATATTTATCTCCATAATAAGATGATGAAGTAGGTAGTGCAGATGCTGGTTTAACAGTATTACAGAAGGAAACTAAGGAGCAGAGGCTTTACTTTGCAACAAAGTTTTTAACTTTTGAGAAGTGGTCAGAGTACAATTAAAACCTATTGACCTGTTGCCATCCAGTCAATTCTGACCCATGGCGACCCTACAGGACAGAGTAGAACTGTCCTCATAGCATTTCCAAGGAGCACCCGGTGGATTCGAACCGCTGACCTTTTAGTTAGCAGCCATAGCTCTTAACCACCACACCACCAACGTTTCCAGACTATAATTAGGATCTTCCAATTTCTAGTTTAATGCCCCAGACTCAAAAATCAATACTTCAAATCTAGGCAGTCAAATACAGTTCAAAATGGACAGCAACAGAAATATAAACTTTGAACTCTGAAGGATTTATTTACCATTCCCTTCTCTTTGCCTGTGCCAACACCAAGTAAAGCAAGGTTTTTTAGCATTTCACATCCTATGGCTCCACATCCTACCTATGGAAGAGAAAAATGAAATTAATCAGATTAAATAAAACCAAGAACTTCTACTTACTAAATAGCAATTTCATCTTAATTTTCTTCAAATGCTAAGTTTGATACATACATTTTTAAATAACTTGAACAACTGTGACTCATTTTACTTTAATACATTTAGCATAAAGAGATTCATGATGCCATTACAAGTATCTCAATTAAAAAAATGTATACACCAAATAAGGAAAAGAGTAATATTTGTAATTCCGTTAAACAGAAGATATTTTTCAATTCAAAACAAAAGGCAAACATTGAGCTCATTTTTAATATAAAATAGAAACAAAGAGCACAAAACATTACTACAACATTTTAATGTGAAAAAGATTCCTTGGTTTTAGGCATTTCTCAAGATTCAATTGATTGACAGAACTATTCTAAGACTTTCCTATTATGAGTTTTAAATAAATCTGGTAATAGTATATTCCATATGCACTTGTGATGGTTCATTTTATGCGTCAACTTGGCTGGCTATGGTGCCCAGCTGTTTGGTCAAACACTAGTCTAGACACTGTTATGAAGTAGTTACCAAATGAAACCAAACTTCTTGTTGTCTAGTCAATTCCAACTCATAGCGATTCTACAGGACAGAGAATTGTCCCACAGGGTTTCCAAGGAGCGGCTGGTGGATTCACACTGCCGACCTTTTGATTAGCAGCCGAGCTCTTAACCACTGAGCCACCAGGGCTCCTATGAAGTAGTTACCTGTGATTAATTCAGTGGGTATTACATAAAGTAGATTATCCTCCATAAAGTCAGTGGGCTCCATCCAATCAGGCCTTAAGAGCAAAAAGGGAGTATTCCCTAGGGAGTATTTTGCCTCCAGACTATAAACAGATATCTTGCCAGAATCCCTTCTCTTCCCTATCACCTGACATATCAACTCTGGGACATAAATCTGTCAAAATTTCCAGCCTGCTGCCTCACCTACAGATTTTGGACTTCAGCCCCCATAATCGAATGAGCCAATTCCTCAAAATGAATCTCTCTCTACATATCTCACTGGTTATTTCTCTAGAAAACCCTGGCTAAGACAGCACTTACAAGCTCCTCAGGGGCTGCTGACTTTCAAAAGATTATTTAAAAGATGATTACTAAAAATCAGTAGTATTTTAGAACCAATTATAATCAGAAAAAAGCATAAAAGGAAGGAAAAGTTACAGCTTCCCTTCCAATGCACCAAGACATTTAAGAAAGACAGAATTTTTTACATCTATAATCTATCTATATTCAATGAGGAAAAAAAAAAAAGCCCAATCAATTATTTAGGTATATCTGGAAAATCATTTAATGTTCAAAACTACTCACTCTTATTTTAATTTTAAATTGACTAATTCTTTAGACTAGGGGTCAGCAAACTTTTTCTGTAAAGGGACAGATAGTAAATATTTTCAAATTTGCAGGCCATATGGTCTCTGTCACAACTACTCAATGCCACTATGGTAGCATGAAAGAAGACATAGATAACACATAAATAAATGGGCTCGGATGTTGTCATGGTTTGAATTATGTCCCCCAAAAAAATTGTGTATCAATTTGGCTAGGCCATGATTCCTGGTACTGTGTGATTTTCCTGTATGTTGTAAACCTGCCTCTAAGATGTTAATGAGGGAGGAGGGGTGGCAGTTGTGTTAGTAAGGCAGGACCTGTTCTGCAAGACTGGATTGTGTCCAGAGGCAATCTCTTGAGATATAAAAGACAGAAGTGAGCAGTGAGACGGGGGACCTCATACCATCAAGAAAGCAGGGCCAGGAGCAGAGCACGTCCTTTGGACTGGGGTCCCTGCGCTGAGAAGCTCCTAGTCTGGGGGAACACTGTTGAGAATGCCGAGAGAGAAAAAGCTTTCCCCTGGAGCTGATGCCCTGAATTTGGACTTTTAGCCTACCTTGACTGTGAGGAAATAAACTTCTCTTCATTAAAACCACCCACTTGTGGCATTTCTGTTATGGTAGCACTAGATGACTAAGACAGATGTATTCAAATAAAACTTTACGAAATCAGGCAGCAGGAAGGAACTGGCCCACAGGTTACAGTTTGCCAACTCCTGCTTGAAACATTTAATGAATGTCTATTCCGTTAGAAACTGTACTTGGTTAGACTCAAATCTCCTTTAATAAATTAACTTGATGATACACACAACAGCAGTATGAATGTACTTATTCCAATCATTATTCATACTTACTAAAAAGATATTCAGATTTTGTAGCGTCTTACATAAAGAGTCTCCAACGCAGGCTCGTAAGGCATCATACCTATCCCCTCTGAAGAAAACAACACATACCAAGAAAACATGCATAAACAGTATTAAGATTAGTTTCATGGTTGTTAATACAATTTAATGATGTACTTCAAAACAGAATGCTTTTTCAGTTTCCCCTAATCTACCAGATAAGCTATTGTATTTGAAAAAGAAAAGGCCCCATAAAGGAGTTAGTTTTTCCTTTTCTATTTGACTTATTATAAGTCCAAATGACTTAAGTGATAGTGACTTCTTTTATCTAGAAAAAGCAATTCTCTAGGGCAGGGATTTTTAATAAAGGTTCTTAGAGGAGCCTATGGACGGGCTTTGGAGTTGTTAATCTACTTCAACTGAAGGCAGCACTTTGGGTTATGTGTATTTTGGGGAGAATGACTACAGATTAAGAATGACTAATACAAATAAAAATGAAGATAGTTTCATCTAATCTCAATATGGTATTTTGAATGCTGAACTACTCTCACGATATACAACTTAAAACTTTATTGTTTATAAAATGGTTAAAAGATACGGTAGTATCATGACACAAAGTATCCTTCTAAAGTAGAGAAGAAATGACTACAGAAGTAAATAAATGAGTTAGGAGAAAAGACATCTAAAACAAAAACATGTTTAGACAAAAATTCTTTTAATCTAGTTGTCTCTTACAAACATACAACTAAGAAAAAGTAACAGAAACATCAGTACTACCTTGGGAGAAATTCTTCACATTCAGGTTTACCTAGTGATTCGACAATACCTGTTGCTTCGATATATAACTTAAAGTAGAAGATAAAAAACACAATTTATTATTTATAAAAGTTAAATTACTAGAAAAGGAAGTTATTGTCTTCTGTCATTATTTAATAATTAAGAAAAAAGGTAAAAATGCTTATTCAGAGCAAAAATAACAGATTATAAAATATAATTACTTTTTATACAACATAAATTGTTATATTCTCATTAAAATGATAAAACTTAGAAATGTTAAAAGATACAACTTAATACCTCTTAGCCATCCTAAGTAGTCCCTCCTTATCTGCGGTTTTGGTTACCTTTGATCAACTGTGATCCAAAAATGTGTGATGAAATCTGGTGCCATCTTGCTCTGTCACATAACTTTTATTATAGTACACTGTTATAATTGTTCTATTTTGCTATTAATTATTGTTGTTAATCTCTTACTGTTATAACTGTTCTATTTTGCTATTAGTTACTGTTAATCTCTTACTGTGCTTAATTTATAAATTAAACTTTATCATGGGTGTATATGTCTAAGACAAAACATATATTTAGGGTTCGGTACTATCTGTGGGTTCAGGCATCTATGGGGGGCAGTTTGGAATGTATTTCCATTCCCCACGAATAATGGGGGGACTATGATATATTCTAATCTTAACAACAGGAAATGTTAGCTTCAAATCTGTTTTCCATAACAACATAAAAACTTTGGAAGCCCCATTCAGTCCTAGCTAAAATTGAATAAGTAATCTGATAACTTTTTGAGAGAAAGAATCTCGTCTGTATTTATTTTCCAGTTTGGATATGTCACATATCACATATAATTACACATACTATAGAAGAAATGATTTAGGAAGTTCACAATTCCCAGCATTTAAATACCAAGCAGTAAGTTAATCAAATAAAAGAACTGAGTCTCACTCTCATTTTCATTTAAGCAACTTATCTGGCTAAACTTGAACATCACCAAATGGTTATTTATTTAATTATGACAATACAGAATCTATATTAATAACATAGCTAACTTATACTTCTCATGATGTGAACAGCTGCAGCTAAATCAGACTGAATTTAAAAATTAATTCTGTTAAATTTAATCAAATACATGTGGTGGGGTTGTTAACCAATGGCATAAAACAACATGTGTACTGTTTAATGTGAAACTAGTTTGTTCTGTAAACCTTCATCTAAAGTACAATTAAAAAAAAATAAATTTAGTTTACTACAATGATGTGAAAATAGAAAATTCATAAAAGTTAAATTGAAAAAAAAAGACCAAATTAATTCAGCAGCAAAACAGCATTATGTGTATACTTTTTTAAACACAAAAAAATGATGAATGTAATATTCAAAATGTTTAACGTGTTTCAAAAAAGAAAGGTCGTGAAGAGAGTGTCCATTGATACGCTCTGCCTAATATTCCTTCTGGTAACAGAAAGGCTAGTTTTTATTTCATCTTGTGAGGTTTTTATCCTATATATGGTTTTCCTGTTATAAAAATTTTTGCCTCATCCAAAGAGATGTCTGGCCTTTGTCCTGGCTCCTGGGGAGGCAACCTTTAAACTCTAGGAATTTCCCAGTTGATAAGAGTGTCTTTGTTATTCATAGTGGGCCTCTGGAACCACATCTGATAGTTTATGCTAATAATATGACTCATGGTGGGCGCTTTGGAGTGAAATCAGCTCAATCTCTGTGCGGAGAAGGGTGGCCCTGCAGACTGAGTTCAACTAATTGTACCTAAGTAATGAAGTGTCAAAAAAAAACCTCTGGACACTAAAGCTTGAGTGAACTTCCTAGGCCACACATCAATTCTGAAAGGGGAATATAGCCTGAGAATAGAAGCTCAGAATCTGGAACTCTTCTAGACTCTGCCCTATATGTCTCTCCCTTTGGTTGGTTCTAATTTGTATCCTTCCCTGTAATACATTATGGCTGTGAGTATAACTTTTAATGAGTTCTAAGTCCTTCTAGGGAATTACTGAATCTGAGGGTACTTATGTGACCACTCTCCTTACAGCTGGTTTCAGAAGCGAGGGCAATCTTTGGGACTGTACCCTCAGACCTTGCACCATTCCTCTGTTCTTCAGAAATTTATCACTAGAAAGGGAAGATTCATAATGTGTAAATATTACATGAAACCAGTTCAAGAATGCTGGGAGAAAAAAAAGCTAATAGTTTTGAAGACCAACCAAAAGCTATAAGGATGGAAAATTCATTCCCTTATTCTCATTATTTTGGGAAATACATCCTAGATTGCAACTGTGGGTAATATTCCAATAGTCTCAACATATGATCTTGTTAGTTTCAATTACAGAATTAAGTTTTGGTGGTATATTACTCTCATCTCTCTCATGCCCCTAAAAAACACTCTAAGGTTGGTTTTAAAATATATCAATTAAAAATATGTAATAATACACAACACACATTCACTGTATGGTTGGGGAATTCAAACTTAAACATACAGAAATATTAAAATACAGAACTAACCCACTGGCACAAAGGAGAAAACTTTCCTGTCACAGCTTTCAACACTTCTTGGCTGGCAACACCTCCTACTGCTGCAGCAAGTGGAGCTAAAAAGCCTTGAGCAGTCCAAGAGAGCCAATTCACAATGTCAGCATTTACTTCAGGCTGAAACAGAAGCCATAAAAGATAATAATGCTAACACTATTCAAATAGTACACTTAAAATTTCAATGACTTAATGTGAGAATTATTACATCTTAACTTCTAAAAAAGTACAGTGTCTCCTCACTTATTGATATGGTTAGGTTCCAGGTCGTTATGCGAAAATGGAGGATGACTATATCATTACATACCTGCCAAACCACTGAGAATCATGGCCCAGCAAAGTTGACACATAACCTTAACCATCAAAGCCAGGGTTACTCTTGCCTTGCACCTCAGCATTCCTTACTGCCAGGTGTAAGCTGTTAATGTTCAAAATAGTTGGATTGTAGATTTTTTTTTTACCATTGTCTTAAATGTGAAATGTCAGATAATGAGACAGTTGATAAGTGAGGAGAAGGTGTAACTTAATTCCCTCCCACACAGCTTTTAATGTTTCAACCTCATGATAAAAGCCACATTTGCATGTTATCTTAAGCAGTGTTTCCCTTTAGCAGTATCTGCCCATTTTTGCTTTTTGACTCTACATGTTACATGAGGGCATCATTTAGAATTAACTGGAATATTGACCTTTTAATATTTTTGATAAGAACAGTTCTGTAAAGTCAGTCAATATTTACAAATGAATCAACAGAATTAAAAAAAAAAAGTTTTCTGAATTAAAACAATGAGTAGTTTTCATTGAACCTAGATAAAACAAAATAATCCATAAGAAGCTATCAGTGCTGGAAGTGGTAATAAAAACTAAAACTGTGATGAACAACGAAGCAATATATTGTTAAAAAGGGAGTTAAAAGGGAATTTAGAAAAAAATTACTACGGGACTAATATATAGCAACATATTAACCTAAGAGCCAATCGTCACAGAGAAAGTTCCCAATTAGCACTGTTTAAAAACTGAAAAAAGTTCTGATGTTTCTCAAAATAAAATTAGTATTTTTAAGAAAATGTTGGAGAAGTGATTTTGGAACTACTATTTTAGCACAATTTTTGTGACAAACACCACTTCATGAGCGCTGGTTGTCTTTCTCTTCCTATTCTTTTAACATCAGTAACTTTAATCTTAACCTTAAATTTCAAGTAGGGCTCAATTAGTCTCCTAAAAGGGCTTCAACTGTATTCTCGAGAGATCTGTGATGCCATTAAAGATTAATATCTGCTCACTACTCCACCTACTCCATTTCAACTTTCTATATTTCAACTACTTGTCATCCTTTCTTTCTCCTATTTAGCATTAACCTTGACTCAGATGGCCTATGATTTAGATTTAACTTGAGCCATTTTTGAATACTGAGATATTGACGGTGGTGATATTAAAAACAATGACAAGAATAATATAAGCAGCTAATTTGACTGAGCACCTACTGTATACTGTATATTAAGTTCTCACATAATTCTCAAAACAAATCTACTAAATATAATTCCTTTTCTACAAATGAGAAAATTGAAAAGTTGAAAGGTTAAATAAGTTAATAAAAATTTCACAACTAGTAAGTGGTAAAGCCAGGATATGAAGCCAAGAAGTCCAACTACATAGCTTTATTCTTACCATTATGTCACACTATCTCCTAAGATTCTATTTAATTTTTCTGTAAATAAACACACACCACAAATCTGATACATAAAATACAATGAAGGGATATGAATATACAATGTATGAAAGAGCTGAGGTAGAGGAAAGTGGCAGACTTTATAGGGGAAGTTTTGGCAGGTTAATAAACCAAGTAAATTGGAACAGAATGATAAAGAAGAACAATACTAATATGAATAGTATAACAGAAGCAGCAAACATTTTATTTACTACATGTTATGTATGGTTTTAAGTACTTTACAAAATTAAATCATTTAATGTTCACAACAACCCTCTGAGGTAGATACTATTGTTTGCAGCACATTTTATAGATTTATAAACTAAAAAATACCTAAGTCAAGTAACTTGCCTAGTGTCACAGAGTTAATAAGTAGAAAAGCTAAGACTTGAAGGATAAGACATTTACATGTTAGGAACAAAAATTCTGATGGACATAATTTTGAATATTCACCTTCTCTTCCAAGGTTTCACTTATAGATGTTGCTAGTTTCAACAGTTCTTCTGAATCTTGTTGGCATCTAGGATTCAACACAAAGCACCCAGAGTTCTATTTTCTCAATGGTCATAAACAGTTGATCATATTTAAAAGTAAAATTTAAGAAATATGAAAAAGAATGGGGAACTGCGCCAATAACACAAAATGCTTCACTGACTTAAATGTAACTGACTTATGAACTAAATACATTGCTTCAAAATCATGCTATCATCAGCTCACCTAAGGATAGTATGTAAATAAGATTTAGTTTTAAATACACAAGGCAATAAACTTTTGCAACAGTATTTATGATTTAGTATTAATAGGCCAGGTGGAAAAAATACAGTGGATTAATAATTCAATAATTTTCAAATTTTTGGTTTTAAAAAGCTATAGCTTTAAAAAAAAACTCAAAGCTTTCAACAAAATGGGTAAATGTGTAAGATTCTGCTTTTATAATAAAGAAAAAGGTTATTTTTAAACAACAAACATTACCCAATATTTGGCTTGCGACTATAGTTCTCCCGAAACTGGTCCAAGGCAAGCATAGCTGTGTGAATCTGTAATGGTGCCTATTTAGAACATTGAAAATTAGCCAACATTTATGGAGTACTTATTACATGCCAGACTGTGTGCTGAGTGCTTTAAAAAGATTATTTAATTTAATTCTTACAATAAACGTATTAGTAATATTATTATCTCTATTTAACAGTTGAGGAAACTGAGGCTTAGAGAAGTATTTGTCATAAAGGTTTTATCTAAGTTTGAACCCCAGGTGGTCTGATTAGTCTTTAACAGGTCACATCATATGAAACTTACAGTAATATCAACTGAACAAGAGCAACAAAATATCTGTACAAGATTACCTAATTCTTTTTACTTATCAATTTACAAATCTAGAAACTGTTACTATAACTGCTTTCCTTATCACAAATATGTTTACTGATATAAAATTATATTCAGTGATTAAAAAAAAAACTGAATACATGCTTCCAAGGTTTTTTTTTTTTTTGGTTGGGAGGAGGGAAGAAATAGGTATCTCATAAAACACTACATGGTCCAGAAAAACCTTTAATATGATTATCTTTGTATAAATTATTGTAATTATTTTTAAACTATCAATGCTAGCAAGTCATTAAAAATTAAAACATTTTTCCATTTTCTAACATGTTTTCATGATACAAATTCCCACTTTTAATTTTCCAGTGACTACTTTAAATATATGGGCACAACATTTATTAAGCAAACCTCTCACATGGTTATTCCATTTTAATTTGATAATCACTTACCAATCCCCACTCCCCCACTCTGCTGCCTCTCTCAACCCTGCAAAGTGTTTATTTACCTCAGGTTTGCTAAAATCCGCAATAAGGCACTTTGCATGTTTTATCTGCATCTCTAGTGATTCCTAATAGAAAAAGAAAATTATAACTTCAGAGCGAGTGAGTGATTATGCAGTCTGACAAAATACACTGCTGTATGTCAGAGCACTAAAAGAAACAGATCGTCCCAAATGTCTGAAACAAACAGGATTGGGCTAATACGTTTTCATCGAAATATAAAATAGCTATCATTCTCCCTCGTCTTATTACCACACTATGTACATACATATATGTATATACATACACATACATATATGTATATACATACACGCATATATATATATATATATATATATATATATATATATATATATATATATATATATATATATATATATATTTATATGTGCTAAATGCAATAAGACAACTTGTTCCACCAAGTAAATTTGGGAAGAATTGGTGAAAACATTTGTATATTTGAAAAAAATCTACGTTTTTAATCTAAAAGTTATCATATTTTCCTGATCTCAAGTTAGTAAAACTTGTTATGCTTAACGAGCTTTGAATACTTAATTTTTTCTGTGTAGAACAAAGGCAAACAACATGAACAAAAAACCAGAAAAACCCCAAAACCCCAAAACCCCAAATGCAAAACACCCATCCTATCTAAAACTTATTTGAGGCATAAACTATCCAATTAAGAACTCGGACACAATGGCAAAAGAAGGTAAGCAGGGGCAGATCTGACTAGCTTAGAGAAAGCCTTGTAGAGTATTTTATCTGTTTAGAGTTCTGGAAAACAAAAGGCAAACAAGTTAAAACCTTGGGAATTTGGAAGAAAGAAACAGTGATGTGCTAGACAAACAGCCTATACTGAGAAGTGGTCTAAGGAGTAAAGCAGCAGAAGACCCCTTAGTTCCCTCACAGAAGTAGCCTCTACATTCTGTTTGGCTATTTGCATTTTCCTTTCAGTGTCAGAAATTTATAGAATTATTTTACACGTTAACATATATACTATTTTTGAAATTTAAAAAGTTAAATTTAAATTGAACACTCTGGATTAACAAGTATGATAAAAGTAATATTTCTTTTACTTTAAAGAAGTAAAACTTGACAGAAAGGTATATACTGGTTACTCCATTGTAACTTTATAATCACTTATTCAAATAATTTTACTCAATTTAAATAACTGAATAAAACAAAAAATACCATCTAAACCCCTGCTAAATCTTTCTAAAATACATTAGTTTCATGTCTTGTTTTACAGAGTAAATTATAAGAAGTATCATTAATACTTTAATGATTCAGGAATGTGTAGTTCCTTTGAGGTATTCTTATATATCTCAATTATATGCACATGGTACTCTAGCAATAGAAGGTTTGCAAGTTTTTTTTTCTTCTTATATCTATTTCCTTAAATTGATCTCATTTTCTTCAACCAAAACCAAATCAGTTGCCTTTGAGTTGACTTCAATTCATGGCAACTCCATGTGTTTCAGAGAAAAATGTGCTCCATAGGTTTTCAATGGTTACTTTTTCTAAAGTAAATCACCAGGCCTTTCTTCCATGGCACCTCTGGGTAGACTCAAATCACTGACTTCTTGGTTAGCAGTGAGTAAATTAACAGTTTGCACCACCTAGGTACTTCTATTTTCCTCAAAGTGAGTGCAGATTAAAAAAACAAAAAACAAAAATCTGTTCATTTAATTACTTGCTTGGTTAACTGTATTTTATTAATTTTTCTTTTCTGCCATTCTTCTCCTGTAAAAAAATATTTTTTTTACTGCAGAAAAAGAAAATACTTACAAAGTAAAATATTTTAGGAGTCTTAACTTGGACAGCTATGCCTCCATGTAAATATGGTTCCAGTTCTGTAGTATCACCAATACTAAAAGAAAATGGTGACACCACTAAGAAAAAAAAAAAAAGAAAACCATTACATAGTGATACAAGTATTTAAATTTGAAGATTCATCATCCTAAAGAAGTTAATTGTCCCTAATTTAGAAAATTATGAAGATTCCATACAGTTTTTGTGGGGGGAAGGCAGAATGTGGACAGCTAGACAGACTATTTTTTGCAATATGAACTTTGTTGTTAGCTGCTATCAAACTGGCTCTGACTCATAGCGACCTTAATGTGTAACAGAACATAATGTTGCCTGGTCCTGCAAACTTAACAAACAAAAATAGTAAACAAAATTTGGGGGAGAAGGGAGAACAATGAGAGACGCTCATTATTAGATATATACTATAAACCTTCAATAATTAATATACTGTGGTAATGACTTATGAATAGACAGGCAAATGGACTAAAGAATTCAGAAATAAATCCAAGTGCGAAAGGGAAGTTAATACACAATAAAGGCGGCACCTCAAACCAGTGAGAAAAAGATAATTATTCAATAAATCTTTTCGGGGGGAAGATACCTGGAAAAATATTCCAAACAGATCACAGTTTTAAATGTGAAAAAAGATCAGAAAATTTCTAAATAAAAGCATGGGAGAATAATTCCTTTACAACTCTGGAGTAAGGGAGGCTTTTCTAACTGGCTCCAAATTCAGAAGCCATAAAAGACTGAAAAATCTACTTAAAAAATTAAAAAAAAAAGTCTATTTACTGTGATACCAAATTTTCAGCTACACAATGAAATACTATACATATGTAAAAGAAAAATCTAAAGAAAGGGGGGGAAAGGTGTTATGCAGTTACTGCTGTGAAGATCATATATTTCATAAACAAAAAGGCAAAAAGCAGCATTATGTATAATATACTTGCTGCCTTCTGTGTAAAAAAACATATTAAAAAACCCTGGAAGGATACATAAGAAACTAAAAACAGTGGTTACCTGTAGTGGATGGGTGAGAACTCTGGAGGTGAGAGTCAAGGATGGGCAGAAAACTTTTCACTGTAAATTTTTACCCTTTCTTGTTTTGAACCATTTAGTCAAAAAATTAAATGGAAAAACAAAAAACAAAAAACCCCTAAGGCCCCATTCCCTACCCCTAGTTCATTATTTATACATTAAGTAGATAGAAAGGTCAGCAGGGTACACACTGAACTTAACTGCTATTATGTCTGGAGAGGGGAGTAGGTCTGAACTAGGACTCATTTTTAATCCTATTTAAACATAATTACAGATATATGTATATCTACAATAAGCCTATATTATAATTTTATTTATTTATTTATTTTTATATTTTATTGTACTTCAGGTAAAGGCTTACAGAACAAATAGTTTCTCATGAAATAGTAGTACACATGTTGTTTTATGACATTGGTTAAAAACCCACAAAGTATCAACCTTTTTTTTTTTGGTGAAAATACACATAGCCAAAGATACACCGTTTCAAAAATTTCTACATACACAGTTCAGTGACATTGACTACGCTCCTCCAATTGTGCTGTTATTCTCACTTAAGATGAAGGCTTACAGAACAAAATAGTTTCTCGTTTAACAGTTACTACAAATGTTGCCCTATGACAATGGTTAACAATCTCACAACACATCAACAATATCCTTACTCAATCTTGTGTTCCCTATCACAGCTTCCTTGTCCCCTTCTGCCTTCTGGCCCTTGTCACTGGACTCCTGTACCTTGTTAGTCTCATTTGGTTTTACGGGGCTGTCCACTCCCAGGCTGAACGGTGAACCTCGGAGGTAACTTCACCACTGAGCTAAAAGGGTGTCTGGGGACCATACTGTCAAGGTTTCTCCCGTCTCCTTTAGGCCAGTAAATCTGGTCTTTTTTTTGTGAGTTAGAATTATGCTCTACATCCTTCTCCAGCTCTGACCAGAACCCTCTGTTGTGATCCTGGTCAGAGCAGTCGGTGGTGGTAGCCGGGCACCATCTAGCTGTACTGGACTCAGTCCGGTGGAGGCCTTGGTAAGCCTATATTATTTTTACTGTTTAAAATGTTTTTTTAAATAACAGAAAGTTAACTTTGAGCAATAAGTATCAATTAAAAAAACATCTTTATAAACAGCTCTTATATTTAAATATTCTCCCTCTTCCCACAAATAACATTTTGGTACAAAATGTGGGTTTTCTTTATCTTCATTCCTTAACATCCAGTGGTGTCTCCTTTTACAAGTAGCCTCAAAATTCTGATCCATCACCAAAATTCACAGCTGCATTGTAACAAGTATAATCCTAAACGATTAGTTGAGTCAGGTTTTGCAAAAAGAGATATGAATTTTCTAATATCAATGATCTGAACCTGCATTTCAGATATTCAGATGTGGTCCAGGAAACAAAATCAAGGTAGGTTACCAAAGATGTTTAAATGGATCAAAAAGTTGTTTATCTAAAAAGACTTTGTAGCAGGGAGGATTGATTTCCCCCCTCAAGGACATATTTTACAGCCATTAAGAAAAAGTAATTCCATTTACTAGTCTACATACTAATCACATAATTACATTTTCTAAAGCCCTAAGGATAAACAAGGATCACCTTACCCTGATTAGGTGTAAACATGTTGTATAGTTGAATTATAGGTGTCTAGCACTGTCTTTAACTCTTTTAAACATGGCTGGAGGAAAATCACAAACTATGAGAATTAATGCTTCTATAAATTCATTAACTTCAAATGGGCCCTAAATGATGCCTTTATGATCTTTTAATTTAAAAAAATGTTTATTCTCCTAAAACCTCTGCCCTTGGCACCTTTCCTCTCATTTTAGGCAGATGATCTTACCTCAGTCCACTGAGAAAACGGATGCCTTTGACTTTTTGCCCACAAACCTACAAACCTGCCTGCAGTCACATCCATTCATCCCTTTTATCCAAGGCCACTGAACATAAGATACATATATCCAACTAACATCTAGGTATCTTCATTTGAATAGCTCACTGTTGCGTCACCGAACAGGCCCAAAACGTACTCATTATTTTCTCCTGAAAACCTACTCTCTTTCTTGCACTCACAAAGTGAATAAATAGCCAAGGCTGGAATCTTTGCTGACCTACTACAGACATACCTCGGAGATACTGCAGGTTCAATTCCTGACCACCATAATAAAAGGAGTGCCACAATAAAGCAAGTCACAAGGATTTTTTGGTTTCCCAGTGCATATGAAAGTTATGCTTACACTGCACTGTAGTCTATTAAGTGTGCAATAGAATTATATCTAAAAAAAAAAAAGTATATACTTTAATTAAAAAATACTTTATTGCTAAAAAAAATGCTAACCATCATCTGAGCCTTCAGTGAGTCATAATCTTTTTGCTAGTGGAGGGTCTTGCCTTGATGCTGATGGCTGTTGACTGATTAGGATGGTGGTTGCTGAAGGCTTGGGGTAGCTGGGTAGCTGTGGCAATCTCTTAAGGTAAGACAACAATGAAGTTTGCCACATGAACTAACTCTTCCTTTCATTTGAACACTTAAAGGCCTCTGTAGGTTTATTAACTGGCCTAATTTTTCACTATTCTTATGTCTCAGGGAATAGGGAGGCACAAGGTTGGTGGAACAGTCAGAACACACATAACATTTCTGATTAAGATTGTGGTCTTATATGAGCTTTGTTAATGGAGCCTCAAAATAATTACAATAGTAACATCAGAGACCACTGATCACAGATCACCATAAAGATAAAAACAAACCCGTTGCCATCGAGTCCATTCCAATTCATAGCGACCCTATAGGACAGAGTAGAACTGCCCCACAGAGTTTCCAAGGAATAGGTGGTGGATTCAAACTGCGGATTTTTGATTAGCAGCGGGTGTCTTAACTGCTGCACCACCATAATAAGAAGTTTGAAATATTGCAAGCATTACCAAAATGTGACACAGAGACACAAAGTGAGCACATGCTGCTGGCAAAATGGTGCTGAAAGATGTGCTCAACCCAGAGTTGCCACAAACCTTCAATTTCTAAAAAAGTAGTACTTGAGAAGTGCAATAAAATGAGATATGCCTGTATACACGATAACACAGTTTCCTCTTTCCTCCTAAAATGTCTTCAGACCCTCACTATTTTTATTTTAGTTCCTTGAGTTCTTGCATCTGAACCTGTTACTGTTTGTTTCTGCCTAGAATACTCGTTTCTCCACCTTCCTAAACGCCAATACAATCTTCAGATTTTAATTAAATCACCCTGTCCCACACACCCAGGGCACAGACAGTTGGAGAGGTTAAGACAAATGAAGATTAAAGAGGTGGAGTCATATGGATTAAATTAAGACATTCCAGAAAATCCACATAATGATGCTGCCAATACTGTAAATGTAGAGAAGGAATTAAAATTAGAGACAATGCAACTGGACCAATCCTTTTAAAATGTACAATAGTAACTTTATGCTGCACGCAGAAATGATGTTACTGAAGTTGGATAGGCTTCAACTAAGATAAAATATATCAACTGGTATTCTCCAGGTTTGCGGTTACCATGTACAGTATTTTGTCTACTCTACGTGAAAATCCTTACTTAGTAAAACTTTTGCAGATTCTGGTTTAACAATAAAAAAAGACATCCTGTTCCCATTGCTGCTCTCCCCAAACTGGGTAGTTTTTCTCGCTAGGGTTCGAGTTCCCAGAATGCTCTGAACTTTCTTTATATCATTGCTGTTTAATGGTAACATCGTCTCACTCAGAGTTTTGAAGCCAACAGCTATGGATCATATCTGTCCAAGTTGATGTTGTGTTCCAAACTTTGAGTACAGTGCCTGAACTATAAATATGATGAATAATGAACGAGTATAATTAAATTAATTAATTTAATTAATTAAATATATCAACTTACCAGTTATTTGTTGTGTAGATCCATTTAACCCTGTCATTCCATTAATTTCTCGAAATGTTACGAACTGTCCTGTCTCAAGTTTGTGAGGATGATTTTCAAGGCAAGTGACAATGCCAGGATTAGCCTATAAATAAAAAAGCAATATATTAAAAAACAAATTTGTGTATTCCTATATACTACAAATTCCAAATCTCACACAAAAACGACTATATGTTACCATAAAATTTTCACAACAATCACAACTCCAAGCCATTCCTGTCCTTAATAAAACAAGCCTTTAATGCATTGTCACGAAATAATGATCAACTTGTTTAAGTTATCAACATAAACAATAAAATTTCTATATTTGGGATGGACTGTTTAGGGACTGCACACAGAAATTTAAAATATTTCTCACTTGGAAGATCAAAGAAATGTAAGGACAAATGATGGAGATATAACGCAAGGAAACAGGCAGCTTACAGCTTGCCCAATACTATAAAGTAAAGAAATAATTTGTAGCCCAGCTTATCAGGCTAAGAAGAAAGGAACTGGCTTATATTGCCAAAGAGGATGCATGGGATAGGTGAAAGAAGAGAAATTTCCTAATTACAGATAATTCTACACACTATAGGATAAACTATTATCACATTAAAGTGATAATAATTTAATCTACATCAAATCTAATGAAATTAACATTCTTTCTGCTGCTTGCAATTTTGGAGGTTCTAAATATTCTTTTGCTGCTTAATGATATGAATAAAAATATTAAAAATAATCCAACAAATACACAGATAAAAGTAAAGTGAGTTTGCTAATATCTCAAGATATAGGAATATAATTCATAAAGTCGTAAGACTTTAATAAGGAGAAATAGTTTACTGATAAATTAAATAGGAACATTAAAAATATTTTCTAACTCATCATGGATAACCTCATTTCCTGTACTATTCAATAAAGGAAAATAACAACGAAATACAAGAACCCGTATTATCTCTTGGAGCTTATTCTAAAAGTGTGATATTCTGGGAAATAAATTAAAAACAACTAGAGAAGACAGAAGGTTGACTAAGCATTAATATGCCTAAAAGAATAACTTAGGTGGAATAATAAACCACCCTGAAAGCAGAAAGACACACAGATGATTTTTCAATGAATCTTCCTTAAAAGGGGATGAGAAAGGCATGCTGTGTTAAAAAAAAAAAAAATAAAGATAGAAGCACAAATACTAATAAGTCAAAGTATATTTGGCTTCTTTTCAGCTTTAATGTAATTTGATTACAAAGAGTACAAACAAATCATTTAAGCTAAAAAGAGGGAGTAGTAAAAAAGGGATCACATGAACTCTCTAACTCCTTTAGAGAATAAGATGTTATCAAGAGAGTTTGGTTAGAAAATTCAGACTCTTGATTTAAAGGTTAATTCTTAAACTTTTTTCCCCTTCTAAATAGTTTTAGAAATATAACAAATTAAAAAAGCTCTTGTCTAAGATGATTTAGGTGCGCCCCTTCCTGGAGTTAGAGGATACTCTAATCCAAGATACTCTTAACAATTAATTAATATTCTAACTTCAACTTAGTTTTAATATAACGTAACCAGAAAATATAACAAAATAGTCCCTCATCAATTATTTTAAAACATTGTAAAAAAAATAAAAACATTGCATACGTATAATGTTTTGCTAATACCACTTTCATGAAAACAGCAGTCACATCAATTTTTAAAAAACATCATTTTTATCAAATAATGTTCAACAACACAACCGTACTTGCGTTATGCTTGAAATAAAAATTTCTTTTGGTTCTTCTCCTGTTGTATCTAAAACTTCAAATTCATCACCGAAATCACAAAACAACCGTGACCAAATTCCATGTACATCTGCACTGATGAACTGTGAAATGACAAAAAAAACTCAAGCTTATTTACATAAAGAAAAAAAAAACCTAGTTCAAATATCTTAGGCCCTTTTGTGACAATTTCATTTGTAATTAGTGGTTAAGAGCTACGGTGGCTAACCAAAAGGTTGGCAGTTCGAATCCACCAGGCGTTCTCTTGGAAACTCTATGGGGCAGTTCTACTCTGCCCTGTAGGGTTGCTATGGGTTAGAACTGACTTGACAGCAATGGGTTTTTATGTCTTTTAGGATATAAAGTGAATCACAAATAGGATAAATTATTTGTCTGTAGATTATGTTAGAAATCAAGGATTTTGATATTTGATGACTAGACAGCCAGTGTAACAAAATTAGATCTTCAGAAGCAAGCAACATCAGCATATCATCTTTTTTTTTTTTTTTTAATATTGTTGTTGACAATATACACAGCAAAACATACATCATTTCAACCATTTCTACATGTACAATTCAGTGATACTGATTACATTCTTTGGGCTGTGCAACCATTTTCACCCTCCTTTTCAGAGTTGTTCTTCTCTCATTAACATAAACTCACTGTCCCCTAAGGTTCTTATCTTTCAAGTTGCTGTTGTCACTTTGATCCTATATAGACAGCTCTTAAAAGAACTTAAAGTTCAAGGCAGACATTTTTTACTAGTTAAGCTAAACTACTGTTTGGTTTTAAGAAGACTTCAGGGGATATTTTTGGTTTAAGGTTTAAAGATTATCTCAGGGTAATAGTTTCAGGAATGTGTCCAGCCTCCATGGCTCTAGAAAGTCTGGACTCCATGAGAATTTGAAATTTTGTTCTGCATTTTACCCCTTCTGATCAGGATTCTTCTATAGAATCTTTGATCAAAGTGTTCAGTAATGGTAGCCGGGCACCATCAGTTCTTCTGGTCTCACGGCCAAGGAGGGAGATGCTCATGGAGGCAATTAGCCACACATTACGTATACTCCTCCTATTCCTGACTCTCATTCTTCCTCTGTAACTCAATTCCTCTGTTCCTCAATTGTTGTGCTATGGATGGCTGCTTAAAAGCTTTTAAGACTCTAGGAGGTACTACACAATGAGCAAGGAGGTAGAATAGATGCACTAAACACATAAGGTCAATTAACTGGGATATCCCATGAAACCATGACCCTAAACCTCCAAACCAAGGAACCAAATCCCATAAGGTTTTTTGCTGTACATAAGCAGCCTCAGCAGCTACTCTTTTTTTGGTCATTGTTGTAAATACATCTATCACACAACTTTTGCCAATTCAACTTTTTACAGGTGTACAACTAATTGACAGTAATTACAATAATTGGCTGTGCAATCCTGCCCGTAATCAATGCGGTTTTTCCATCACCGTTAATCCTCCCTTCCCCCTCCCTTCCACACCTGAAAACCACCAAACATTCAATGATTTTTTTAATAACAAAAATTCCTGCCTAACCATAAAAATCAACTAGAATATATAAGAAACAGATATCTTGGTTTAATGGTCTAGCAGTTAATTTTTACTTGTTAAAGTAAGGAACAATGGAGTCCATTCACCAAAAACAGTAGAGTAAATGGAAAACAGAACACAGCCAAACGGTGAGTGGAATAAAAAGAAAAAAAGGCTGAAGAACTGACCGTGCAAATCAAAGCCATAAAAGGTAAAAATCAGATGCATAAACACAATCATAAATGTTTTATTAGAAGTAATTTTTATAACACATTCACTGTCTCCATTCTAAGAACTGGTAAAAGAAGTTGTTTTTCTGATAAAAGTTATTTTTAGAGCTATCATGTAACAAAGAGAAACTCTTATGTGTAACGGATATAATCCTATATAAAGTGATTTTTTCTACTAAAAATTAAAGTCTATTATATTTGAGTATAGAAATATATCCCACTATAATAATTTATACCATCTACTACGTTGGGAAAAGCTGCTACAAAAAACCTATTTTAAGTGTTAAAAAGCAAACAAGTCACTTTGAGGACTAACATGTGCCTGACCCAAGCCATGGTATTTTCAATAGCCTCATACGCATGCGAAAGCTGGACAATGAAAGGAAACCAAAGAAGAACTGATGTCTTTGATTTATAGTGTTGGTGAAAAATATTGAATATACCATGGACTGCCAGAAGAATGAACGAATCTGTCTCAGAAGAAGTATAGCCAGAATGCTCCTTAGAAGCGAGGACAACGAAACTTCATCTCATGTACTCTGGACAAATTATCAAAATGGAAGAGTCCCTGGAGAAGGATATCATGCTTGGTAGTGGAAGAGAGGAAGACCCTCAACGAGATGGAATGACACAGTGGCTGCAATGATGGGCTCAAGCACAGCAATGATTGTGAGGATGACACAGGACCGGGCAGTGTTTCATTCTGTTGTACACAGGGTCACTATGAGTTGGAACTGACTGGACGGGACCTAACAACATTATACAAAGCAGTGGGATGGATAACAGAAGACTACCTCCCCCTTTATCATGTGTCGTCTTTACTGGTCAAAACAGGAACATCTGACATTTTTTATGAGACATAAAATTGAGAAGGATTTTGGAAGTTTTTTTTTTTTTTAAAGTTTAAAAGCTGCTAACTCCAGGGACAATTTCTTTCTTTCCAAATTAAAAGACAACTCAATAGTGTACCGATATATGGATCAATGATATAAACTAATATTTTGGCTTATAACATATTCTTTTAATTATCTCTGGCAAATCTTACTCTTTAATTAAAAGTACTTACCTAACTTTTTTTTTATACTTATTTAAGTCTCTAAAGGCCTCCATAAGCTAGACTCTCGTTTTGTTTCTATCACTATTTCAAAACTTTTATGCTCTATGATAAATTTACTATTTTGTCTTATTCACCTGTTAAATTGTGAGCCACAGCACAAATGTTTTACAGAAATGTAAACATTCTGTGCAAATACCACAATCCAAAAATTTTCAGCACATCTATATTATACAGTATGTTTTGGCTTAGTGCCTTATCTCAGCGGAACAAATTGCAGGATGTGGAGTTAGTAACATGTATTCAATAGCAGGAGAAGAATTTGATTTTTTCCCATCTAAACCTCTCCCAAGCTTCCGCATCTAAATTAATGTCACCACCATTCACATAATTAGACTGGACAAACATCTATGAGTCATTCTTGATTGCTCCTTCCTTCACAACTCACATCCTTCCATCCATGAGTTCTGTCCATTTTACAAAAATCCAAACCAAACGCACTGCCGTTGAGTCGATTCTGACTCATGGCAACCCTATGTGTTACAAAGTACAACTGTTCTATAAGGTTTTCATGGCTATCAACTTATAGAAGTAGATTGCCAGATCTTTCTTCTGTAGTGCTGCTGGGTGGGTTCAAACTGCAAACCTTTATGTCAGGAGTTGAGCACAAACATTTTGCGCCACCCAGGGACCTCCTTTTTACAAAGGATACCTAGAATTCAACGACTTTGCACAATCTATTCCCACCTCGTCAAAGAATCAGTATCTCTCACCTGGACTACTGCAATGGTCTCTAACTGGTCTACCTGTCACTACTCTACACTTATAACCCACTGGTTCTCTTTCTTTTGATATCAGGACTCCTTCATACTCTTAAAAATGATTAAGGACTCCAAAGAACTTTTGTTGATGTGGGTTATATCTACTGACATTTACTGTTAGAAATTAAAGCTGACAAAAATTTAAAATACAAGACTACAGAAACACACTTTCCAACAGCTGTCAGAGAAATGACACCATCACACATATAGTCTCTGGAAAACTCCACTGTGGCCTGGGAGACAATAAAGGTGAAAAAAGGCAAATAACATCTCAGTAACATTATGAAAATAGTTTTGACTTTGCAAACCCCCAGGAAGTGTCTAAGTGACTTGAGACCACACTCTGAAAACTGTTGCTCTAGTCTATTTTCCATACAGCACAGAGTGATCCTTAAAATATAAGATAAAAAACCACATGCTTAAAACACAAATTTCCTTAAAGGTGTTTCAAGATCTGGCCCTCTATCTACTTCTCCAAATCTAATGTTTTGTTATCTTTTGGTTCTACCACTCTCTTCTCTTTATCTAAGTGCATTCTGGTACTGCTTCCCTCTTGCTGTTCCTCAAACACACCAAGCTCATTTTCTTTTTTTGCTTTTTGAGATGGTAAGTTAAATGCCACATAAGGAAGAGAATTTTAACCCAACTGTTTTATTACAAATTCATGTTATTTCCACTACAACACACTTCCTCCCAGATGTTTACTGACAACTTGCTATATGCCAAAGATGTCCTATATTATACTTCATTTATTCTTCACAACCACCTTATAAAATCTGCAGTTAAAAAAACTTCAAGTATGGCATCTAGTCAAGATATAGTCTAACTAGCTACGGTAATTTTTTGAACTTTAGTTTCTCCATCTATCAAATAAGGAATCTGAACTTAATTATCTGTAGGGTCACTTTTGAGTCTAATCTCAGAGGACCATATTATTTTCTGTCATTCTTCCTATTCTGTAATAGCAATTTTACTCTGCCTTCATAAAATCAAAAGAAGTTTATTTCTCAAACCTGTCACACATATTAGTTAACTGTATGTCTGCTAGCCAGCTATATCCTATAGAAATCTGTTCACCAAGTTTAATTCCAGGGAGTTATCGGGGCCAGTAGTCAGAGAAGTATTATTGCTGAGGTCAAACAAAAATTGCTATCCTTGGCAACCCCCAGGAAAAAAAAGAGGCCCAACAGTTGGTGGACCTGTTTGGTTACTAGAGAGGACATACGCTACATTTGGGCACTGTTTTGACTCCCACAGTCAAGGTTAGGTCCCTAAGTGATGCGAACAGCCTGTGCTCGACTATAATCTAAAGGATGGCAGTTTGTACCCACCCAGCAGTGTCTCAGAGGAAAGGTCTACTGATTCACTTCTGTAAAGATTACAGCCACGAGTTGGAATTATCAGTTTTTGGTTTTAGTCAAGGTTACCTGCAAGGCAGCCATCTGTGAGTGGGGCCCTTAGCAACAGAGACTCTGGAGGCCATATAATACACCATGGCACAAGCCTTGTAACTGGGGCCAATGAAGCCTGTTACAGACTATGGAACTATAGGTTTTGTGACTCTGACCCCTGTGGATTGAAGTCTGTAGCAATAAGAGACTGCTATTGGGTTGTCAGCCTTTTGGGTTCTGGATATGCAGACTACCTGATGCAGTTTTTAAGTTGGTACACCCACTTCAAAGGATAGCTTTTATCCTGCTATTGGACCTTAATGGAAACTAAACATTTGACCACTTAAGTGCCATATGTGACTTTAAGACCAGAACTGACCAACCTCATGTCAGTACTCAGCAGTCTCACTAATAAAATAGGGCAAGCTCAACAGAGCCCCATTATTAAATGGAAATGGGACATTCAGAACTGAGCCTGGCTGGGAGACCAGGGAGTCAATCGGCTCCGTGAACAAGTAACCACCTTATCAGAGGGGCCGATGACCTGCAGGGACTAAGTGGCTAAATGGGGGCCCCGACTCTAAGAGGTTCCAGCTGATGGCACGGCTTGGTTCACAGGTGGATCTGCAAAACTCAAGGCTGACAGAGTCCACTGGGCTGCTGCAACTGTCTGTTCAGAGGACCGGCACCTTCTGACTGAGACTGGACAGGGACATTCTGCCCAATGGGCTGAACTAGGCCAATGGGCACGGTGATGACTGCTGTGTAGGTCACTCCAACCACAGCTTCCTCTTAATCTTTACAGACTCATAGGCCATTCTAAATGGTCTGGCCATATGGTCTGGTGACTTGCAGATTAATGACTGATTAACGAGGGCAAGGTCTGTGGTAGCAGCTTGCAAGCTGGGAAGGAGACGTTTTTGTTACCCATGTTGATATCCATGGCAAAAGACCATTTAAAACAGAACATGAATAGAATTCCCCTGCCAACTAAGCTTGCACTCAGTAAGCTGCCACGATTGCATGTTGGGTTTATCACTAGACAGGACATAGAAGCCCAATCCAAATTCAAGAATGGGCCAATTCACAAGGACTTGCTCTAGAAAAGACAGAAGTCAGAAACATCATATGGTCTTGTGAATCCTGTCCGCAAGCCCAGATGTGTTACTATGCAGATCTGGGTCACATCAGCCGAGAAACTGGACCTGCATGAGTAGGGCAGATTGACCACACTGGACCTCTAGTTCCTAGTCGTGGATTTGGTCATGCTTCACCACTGCGGAAAGGAGCCCTGGTGGCACGGTGGTTAACCACTTGGCTGCTAATTCAATGGTCGGTGGTTAGAATCCACCAGTCGCTCCATGGGAGAAAGACGTAGCAGTCTGCTTCCATAAGTATTCGAGCCTTGGAAATCCTATGAGGCAGTTCTACTTTGCTCTACAGGGTCACTGGGTCAGAAGTGACTTGATGGCAGTGGAATTTCGGTCACTACTATAGACATATACTCTGGCTGTGGAACAGCAATTTCTGTGTATCATGTGGATGTTGAGACCACCATTGCAGCCTTGGAAAAATATTTGTCATACTTTGAATATTCAAGAAGACTTCAATCAGATCAAACTACTTCATTTACAGCATAGGCAACTCAGCAAAGGGTACATTACTGTGGCATAAGATGGATCTGCCATGCCTCCTATCACTCTCAGGTAAACAGGGCAATAGAATGCTGGAACAGACAACCTGAATAACAATAATGCAAAGGCTATCAAAAAGGACAACTTACCAAATGGTACCCCTGCCTCACAAAGGCCATTTGGACAGGAAACACCTCACTCCAACGAATGGGAAATACAGTAATACAATGTATGTTGGGCAATACTGAGTTTTGAAGCGTGGAGGACCTGGTAGTCACCTTATTAGGCTATGCCTCAGAAATTCCAATCTCAGTATATTCAACTGTTCTTTTTCTTTTTTTCCAGTGGGAACACACTCCCTGAGGATAATTTATGGTCTGGCTGTAGTGGTATCAGCAAAGGGGCCGCCTGATTAAAACCTGGAGGTGATGCTACCCGCAGGCTTTTTCCTCTTTCCTGTGAGACCCCATGGGAAAGTGGGAGGAGTGACAGAATGCCAAGGCCCTAGGGTTGTTCTGGTTGCACCTGGACCCCTAATCCTTTGGTACAGGTAGGTGACATCATAGGTTATGTAAAATTTGTTCAAAGATATGACTTCTCTCTCTGGTTTGAACAATCTGGATCAAACAACATGAACAAGGGATCCCCATTAAAGTTGCTGCTTTGGGACTCAGAAAGACAGCCTGGGCGGCCACACCTAGGAACCTTCAACTTAAGTCAGAGGGCAGGGGATTTCCATTACAGAAGGTAAGGGGAGGAGCATTGTGGTGAAATGGATTTCTCTCATGTGGGCTTTCTGGCCCTGGGTTTGCAATTCTCCTAAAATGATCAGTCATACCGTAATCTGCCAAATGATTGGTTGGTTTGTGATCTCCTCAGTGACTGGTCAGTTGGCAATCCTGCTAGGAAAGCCCTGCCGTGAAATGGACAAAGTGTTTTCCTATATAAGCAACGAATCCCATAGAAGATTTTGGAGGTCTTCTGATGAATAAAAGCCTGGATAGGGGCATATCCTTTAGACCTGGGGTCCCTGTGCTGAAAGCCTCCAAGACCTGAGTGAAGGGGCTATAACACTGAGCTGGTAATCTGTTCTGGTAACACTGAAGACTAAGAGAAACATCAGCAGAGCTGGTGGTGGGAGGCCCAGAGGGGCCCAGCCCACAGAGAAGACTAGAAGGGCTCAACTGGAGGAAGCTGCGAGGTCCACAGCCAGCAGCGGTTAGGAAAATGGAGTCGGCCCATGGAGCGAATGGCAGGGGTGGATGGGGTCAGCCCACAGAGCAAATGGGAGTGGTGGGTAAAGTTGGCCCACGGAGCAAGCAGCATTGTGGGGACCAAGCTTGTTGGCCTTTAGCAGTGGTGAAAGGCCAAGCACAGCAAGCAGAAGTGTGGGGCCACAATGGCCTGCCTTTGGCAGCAGCAGGTGCCCCAGCTGTGTTGAGCTGTAACCCTTGGTGAGAGGGGGCCTGTTCTAAGCAGAGATTATACACCTGCAGAGGCTTGGGCATGCCTGTAACAGCTTTGCCTTGAGAGCCATTGTAATGCTAGTGTAAACCTGACACACGCCCAAGGTTATCCCAAAGCTGCTGGTTGAGAGCTAGACTAGTAAGCACAAAGCCAGCCAAGAAAAGCTGTGGGGAGAGACAAGGAGAATGAACACAGCCACACTGCACCTGACCTGAGGTAATGACACATCTGCTGACACCTGATCCACGGCATGCCTACCCAGTGACACACAAATGGACATGGGTAATTTGAGGACAGTAAGCAGGTCCCCTTTTGGATGTAAGTGGGTTCTTCTACTATAATACTAAATGGGGGATACCTGTAGGGGTCGAGGGGACCGGTTCACTTAAAATCTGTTCCTGTCATTTACTGTTTGCTTTTTGTAAGTAATCTGTTCCTGTTGTTTACTGTCTACCTTCTATAAATAATAATGACTCTCATTGCCAACACTTTGTAAAGTGTCTTTGTGTGTGCTACTCAACTGGTTCAGACAGTAGAGTCCTCCTTCTAGCAGTCTCACGATTAACTGGGATTTAGAGTACAACCTTTGTGTATGCACATACAAAGGGATTGATAATGTTGTCTCTTTCTCTCTCCAGACTACCTTAAAGAGATGGACAAGCCGCTCACCCATGGACCCCAATGATACAGGCTTTTGCCAGAGCTACCAACCAGACCAACTGCTGGCAGTGTCAGCATCTGAACTGAGATAACACTCCACTTCATTCCAACTGATCTGTCAACATGGTGGACAACGCTAAACAACTGGACAGTGGCTACTGCCTTCTGGTACTACAGAATGCTAGACATTCTGATGGCACAATCTGGGGATGCATGGGCCATGTTGGGAAGAAAAGGCTGTTTTTACATAAATGAGTCAGGACATGTTATGAATAACACACGACATAAAAAAATGCAGTTCAAATTCTCCACAAGACTGAGAAAATAAAACCCTCTGACCTATTCATTTGGCTTGGGAGAAACAACGATTGGGGTAGCTGCTTGTGATCTCTCTTCCAAGCAGGCCTGATCATCCTGCTGGGGACAGTCCTACTAGGGACCCTCATTAAATGCTGCCTGAAGATATCGAGCAAATGGTGCACAGATATAACATCTATCAGAGTTGTGCACCATGCCATGGATACACAGCTCAACATCTGGAATGAACAATGGGCATTACTAGGACTTGTGACCACTTTGCTTCTTTTTATCTGGTGTCCTAATAAGAATTGAGGAGTGGACTGTTGGGAGGATGGAGGACAGTCTGCAACGGCCCCTGCGACCCTCATCTAACCACCTCATCAGGAGCGTTGGGCCTGGAATATTCCATGATAACGAAGGCTGGGAATTGAGCCTCCCTCTGTCCTGGTTTCTTCTTCTTCTTCATCAGGGGAACTCCTTCCTGTTTTATTTATGCATGTGTGCAATATGGCACCTGGACAACCTCACTTCTCCCAGTGGGGAGGGAATGGGGTTGCTCAATCACAGCAATCCTAAGTTGGCTGCAGGCAGTAACCCACTGGCCATGGGAGACCGGTGCACACTATTGAAGCTGACCTTGCTCTGTCTCTTTTCTATGGGAGTAAAGCATTATTCCATCCCACGCCTACGTGTCTTTCTTGGCAACCTCAGGCTCTGGCTCGACAGAGACTATTTCCCCATTGAATGCAGCTGACACTCTTACTGAGAATCAATTGGACACAGATGTATGGGCTTATGTCTGGATTTCCAATCTATTCCATTGGTCTCTATGTCTATCCTTATACCAGCACCACAGTGTTTGAATTACTGTAGCTTTGTAATACATTTTGAAATCAGGCAGTGTGAGTCTTCCTACTTTGTTCTTTTTTTTCCAAGATTGATTTGGCAGTTCCATATGAATTTGAAGATCAGCTTTTAACATTTCCGCAAAAAAGGCAGCTGGAATTTTAATAGGAATTACATAGTATCTGTAGATCATTACCAAGCTCATTTTTAAACTTGCAAGCCTTTACACTTGCTTTTCTCTCTGCTTTGAATGTTCTTCCGCAGATCTTTACATGGTTGGCTCTTTCTCATTATTCAGAGCTCTATTCAAATGTCATCTCCTGAGAAAGGACTTCCTTGCCTTCTAATTGGAAGAGAACCAGTGCTGGTTCCCCTCTCAACAACATCCAGACATGATGCTCTATTTTTAATTGGTACTTCTTTTTCTTCATAGGACTTAAAACTATTTGAAAACATCATGTGTTTATTTGCTTGTTTATTGTACATCTTTGTTACAAGAAGGTACTTTTCATAGGACGGGAATACTTGTCTGTTCACTAATGCAGTCCTAGTGCCTAGAACTGTGATTGCTACATAATAGATGCTCATGAATATTTGTTAAACGAACCAATGAAAATCACCACAATGCCATGTTTAAAGTTAGATGATAAATTTTTTCTGTTCCTAATTTTAATTCTTCCTTAGTTTTCATAATTTGCCAATAACTCAAACTTAGATCCTTTTTTAAAAGATAGCAAATAAAGATGATACCAAAATTAAAGTGGTTGTCCTCAAGTAGAAAGATCTTCTTATGTAACCCACTGAAGAGCTACAGATTCGGATAGTGAAACTGTCTCTGTTCCTTTGCTTAACTACATGTCATTATTAAATGATATTTTTACCTTAATTGGAGGGCATTGAGAACGGCAAAAGTCATTAATCTTCTTCTGCAGTGGAAGTCTGATCTCAGTCAATACTACACACTGTTGAGAAGAACATAAGAAATTAAAGACTAGAAGACCCATAATTATTTAGGTAATATAAAATTTCCAGATCAGAAGCATATAAGTTTGCATTACGTTAAAATACATTATCATCTTTGTAAAAAAAAAAAAAAAATCCTATTGTATTCCATTCTAAGATTAATATTTCAGAAGTACAGAATAGCAAAAGTAAACATAAATACAGGGGAAAAACACATCCACAATAAATTCAATTATCATCACAGACTTCACAAACAGAAGCAAGCCTTAATATCTTATGTGATGTTTATGCATGCCAAATTACTGGAGATTTTTTTTTTTTAATCAGTTACTGCAATGGGAATACTAACCTAGCCTCAAGATTATTTTCATGCTAGTTTTAAACAAGTAGTAATTTTTTTTTTTTTAAAGATACATTAGTTTACCTTTCTTTTACTGCTGAGATTCAATAAATTCACAATACAGCAAACTTCTGCTTTACAACAATGTCATTAGTGATACCACTAAATTCTGTTATTTAAGAAAGGATAGAAAATTATAATTTTTAAGTTAATTTTTTATGATTACCCTGTGAGATAAGCAGAGAAGGTTTTATTAATCAGATTTTATCATAAGTAACTTAGGTTCATAGGGGTCAGACTTTCTCAAGGTCATTCATCTATGAAGTGGCAAAAGACTCAGTCCAGAGCTTTCCTCTGCTGCTGGTTTCCATAAACTAGACAACTTAAGTTTCACTACAACAGGTGCAAACGTGGATTTAGTTTTATTTATCTAGCTCAGAATACTATGCTGCTTCTACGAAGACACTCCTTTGTGGGTCTTCTGTGCTTCTACCTGAAGAACTGAGTATAACGTGTTCAAAGCCCTGATTACTCTTTACTTCTTGGATCATTTCTCAGGGTTGTATTTGCAGAGCACATTATCTCCCTTTGCGACAAAGAGAGGGCTTATTTACTGCTTGGTATAAAACAGCAATTCCCCAATTTAGTGTTCCTTTCCGCTAAAACAGCCCACTACATGTGAAGGCATTCATCTGAGTCCTTCTGCATTGTACTTGTGGGACCAAAGGAAATGATGCAAACGTGATTCTCATACTTCTTGCTATGCTGAGTAACACAGTCCTTGTCTCTGACCCAGGAACCTCATGTTATCTGCCAGCTTCCATGAAACAGTAACAGGCTTATGAATTTACTAGTTTGTAAACAGGGTAAAATCAAATTCTAGACCCAACACATACTGAATCTGAGTATTTGTGGTTCATCTATGCTGGAAATTTTTCAGCCATAATTTGTCTTTTCCTAATGCTTTCCTGGAAATCCAATTTCATAAACTTTTTTTCATATCTTCTCTTATTCCTCTGCACTGCAGTCTCAGTAATTTCCTCAGATACAACTTTCAATTCACTAATTCTTATTCAAGTTGTATCTATCCACTGAGTTTTAATTTTTAAGACTATAACTTTCATTTCTAAAAGTTCTATTTGATTGTTTATCCAATCTTTTTCAATACTGTCTTACTTTCCTATTGTATATTTAATCCTTTCTTACAAGATTCGGTTAGTTTGAACATATATATTTTATAAGCTCTACACAACATGAGGATTAGAGGAAGACTCATTAACAACCTGAAATATGCAGACGACACAACCTTGTTTGCTGAAAGTGAAGAGGACTTGAAGCGCTTACTGATGAAAATCAAAGACTACAGCCTTCAGTATAGATTATACCTCGACATAAAGAAAACAAAAAAATCCTCACAACTGGACCAATAAACAACATCATGACAAACAGAGAGAATACTCAAGTTGTCAAGGATTTCATTTTACTTGGATCCACAATCAACGTCCATGGAAGCAGCAGTCAAGAAATCAAATAATGTATTGCACTGGGCAAATATGCTGCAAAAGACCTCTTTAAAGTGTTAAGAAGTAAAGATGTCACTTTGAGGAACTAAGGTGTGGCTGACCCAAGCCATGGTATTTTTCAATTGCCTTATATGCACATGAAAGCTGGACAATGGATAAGGAAGACAGAAGAATTGATTGATGCCTTTGAATCATGGTACTGGCAAAGAATATTGAATGTATCATGGACTGCCAGAAAAATGAACAAATCTGTCTTGGAAGGACAGCCAGAATGCTCCTTAGAAGTGGGGATGGCAAGACTTCATCTTGCTTACTTCGGAAATCTTTGTTTAATCAGGAGGGACCAATCCTTGGAGAAGGACATCATGCTTGGTAAAGTACAGGGTCAGTGAAAAAGAGGAAGACCCTCAACGAGATGGAATGACACAGTGGTGGGAACAATGGACTCAAGCATAGCCAACAAGTGTGAGGATGGCACACAACCAGGCAATGTTTTGTTCTATTATACACAGGGTCACTATGAGTCAGAATTGACTCAATGGCACCTGACAACAACACTCAATCTCTATTACCTGAAATTCTTAGAGGTTTAATTCTATTGTTTGTTATATTCACTAACTCTTGATTATACTGAATTGCTTTTTCCTGTCTTGTTGGAGTACCAACCTGGTATTCATCTAAGAAAGAGAGATCTGTGGTTTCATTTAAAGGAAGAGAAGATGATGTGACATGAACATATGGATTTAATTCTGCAATATGTTGAAGTACAGCTTCAGCTCTAAAAAATAAAATAAATAAATGACCTTTACTATTCTTTTGTTTTATATAATCAATTTTTCAAAATTTAATGGCATCAGAGGAACATGACAGGGTACAAAATTTCAGTGGAAATTTAGTTCAATAAATTGTAGAAGGAAGAAGCCAAGACTTATTTATTTTTATAAATAACTACAATCTTGAGATGCAGCACACTGTCATATTCCATAGGAAGCTACACAATCCCAAAGTATACCCTTATAGTTCCAAGTTCAAAGTTCCTTAGTCTTTTAATGACTCAGCTAATACTTAAGACCTTTGTTAACCATATTAAAGAAATTCATTCCTAGATAGCAATCTGCATGTATCAAAAATTTGACAAACATAAATGATTAGATAAGCATATGCCAATCTTTATGCATTGTAGTGAGAATTTATGATGAATGATGAATTAAACAACTATGACTTACTGATGTTCTGAATACAGAAAATATTCTATAAATAAGTGAGAGAGTAAAAAGAAAATCTTACGATAATCCACCAAAATGTCTCATTTTCACCTGTTTCTCATATTAGCAACATCATCTTCACAGATAAAGAAGTTGGTTCCTAGATCCCATGGTTGGCAATTTTCTGTATCATGAATTGTAAGTGCCTTCAAAAAAGAGGAAAGTATCTGTTAAAGTCAGGAATAAGACAAGGATGCTCACTATCTCCAATACACTGTATTGAAGGTATTATCCTCTGTAATTAGGCAACAGAAAGTAATTAAAGGCATACAACTGGAAAGGATGCAGATAATACGACTATATATATATATATCTGAAAAGTCCAAAAGTGGAACCAGTAAGAGAATTTAAATTTAGGAAAGCAGTATGTCATAAAAATCAACATATGAAAATAAAGAAAACTCAAATATACATTTCAAAATACTCCATGTTCGAAGAAAGAAACTGACTAACTGGAAAAAAATATTTTTAATTTATATCACAGGCCACAAATCTTAAAGAAAAAGGCAAAGATATGTGAACATGAATTATAATGAAAAGAAATGCACACGGACCTTGAAAATATGTAAAGATGTTCAACTTTACTTAGAATAAGAGACATAAAATACCTTTTTTCTCACTTGTCAGATTGGCAAAAAACCCAAAGTTTGACAATGTATTCTATTGGTGAGAGTGAGGGGATTCAGGCACTGTTATACATTACTGGTGGGAATACATGAAGAGGCCCAGCATCAACAGAAAGGAATTGGGCAATACAGTAAAATGACATGTGTATTTATGTTTTGACACAGGCCCCCATTTCTAGGACTGCATCCCAAAGACACTGAAAAATACAAAAGATGTTATGCATAAGGGTATTCACTGCAGCATTACTTGTACTAACAAAAGACTGGAAACAATCAAATGTCCATCATTATTATAATCTTAATGTGAATCCCAAATTTTAGCAGTGCCTTACAGCCCTAAACTTGAAACTCAGAAATTGCAGTGCTCGCTCATGATGAATATTCTAGCATCAAAAAGATTTACAAACAGTTTAACTATCAAAGACTACTGGAGTTGTGTCAAAAGTACTCAAAAACTTGAATAGAATTCCAACAGTCAAATGTGAAATGATCTGAGCATCAATGAGGGTAACAACTACACCAGATTAAGTGTATTAAATGTGTTTAAATCTGAGTTTATAATTACAAACACACACACATGCATACATACATGCATGCTCACTGATCACTGTTGGAGGATGACAGGAAACTACTTATTTTAAAAACTGGTAAAGGGAAAAAAATAAATATTTATCCTGTCTTTCAAACATGTGCAAACTACACTTTAGCAAAACCAGTAAGTGATGAGTAGAAAATTTCTTTCAAAAATTATTCCAGCTAATAAATGAAGAATGACAGAATTAGAATATTACTGCTGCCCCTAATGAAATAACGAATCTAAGCAATGATCATTAATGGCTAACAATAATTACAAAAAGAGGGACAACAGAATATCACTGTCTCATGATGGGAGAACACATCACCTACAAAATGGTCTTATGAAAACAATCAAATCCAAATCTAATTCCCTGAATCTACCAGTTTACAGGAAACACAGAAGCAGAGGTAAATGTGACAAATGACCCAGTTTCTTTAACAAATAAATTTCAAGGAAAAAAAAATCAGGGAAGAGAAACCTATAGATTGCAAGAAAGCAAGCTTGATAAACTTTCTCCTCATTTATCAACCATCTCGTTATCGGACATTTCACATTTACAACAATACTAAAAAATCTGCTATCCGACTATTCTGCACATTAACGATGTATGTCTGGCAGTAATGAATGCTGAGGTGTGAGGCAAGAGTTAATACTGGCTTTGATGGTTAAGGTTATTTGTCAGCTTGGCTGGGCCATGATTCTCAGTGGTTTAGCAGTTATGTAATGATGCAAGTTGGGAGTTATGTAATAATGTAACTTGGCAGCTATATAATGATGCAACTTGGCAGTTATGTAATGATGTAGTCATCTGCCATTCTGTGATATGATGTGGTCATCTTCCATTTTCACATAACACCAATTTCCCATAACAACCTAGTCTTTGAAACATAACCATGTTAATAATTGAGGAGGTGTACAGACTTTACTTGGATCTTGATTAGAGCAAGCTTTAAAAAATATTTCATAAGACAATTAGGAAAATTTGAACTCTTACTAGCTATTTTCCCACTTCCTGGCATTCGGGCCTTTATGTAATCCCCTCCCCTTGAGTGTGGGCTGGACCAAGTGACTTGCTTCTAACTAACGGAATACAGCAAAGGTGACGGGATGTTAATTTTGAGATTAGGTTACAAAACGATTATGACTTGTCCTGCTAGCTTATTCTGATGAAGTAAGTTGCTGTGTGTGAGCTGTCTACAGAGAAACCACATAGCAAGGAGCTGAGGGTGACCTCTGCACAACAGCCAGTGAGTAACAGAGATCCTCAGTTCAACAACCCATGAAAAACTGAACCCTGCTAACTAACACACAAGCAAGTTTGGAAAGCATATTTCTCCTTGACTGCAGTTTTGTGAAAGACCCTAAAACAGAGGACCCATCTAATTTGTATCCGATTCCTGACCCAAAGAAACTGTGATATGATAAATGCTGTTTAAGCCACTAACTTCTGCAGCAATAGATAATATGATATTACTGAGTTGTTACATTTTTAGGTGTGAAAAAGGTATTGTGGTTATGTTTTTAAAAGATACCTGTATATTTTAGAGACATATACTAAAATATTTAAGAATGATATAATGCCTATGATTTACATCAAAATAATATGGTGGGGGAGACAGAATGGGAAGGAGATTATATGAAATAAATTTGATCATGAGTTGATAACTGCTGCTATGTGATGGGTACATGGCGGTTCACTAAACTAGTCTCTCTACTTTTGTATATTTTTGAAATTTTTCAAAATATAAAATTTCTAACAAGAGGAAAGTAGAGCACTGAAACAATTTTGATATTAAATGAAGAAAACAGTAATTAAGCCAGAGGGTAAACAATATTATCACCGTTAATAAGCAAAATTTTTAATGTTCAGAACAAATGGTTCTTCTTACCAAGGATATTTACTCCCTTACCTTAATCCCTGCAAGAACTATATTCTTTGCTATAAAGGAAAGAGAAAAATGAATAGCTCAGTATCAGGAATGTGTATCAGACATGTCTTCAGTGAGATTTGGACAAATCTTTGAATGGAAAATTTTAACTTTTTTACTATTGAAGAAATATAAGTTCCTTGTAAGAAGTTATAAAATACAAAGATAAACAAAAAGGAAAACATAAAAATTTCCGCAATCACACCATCTTGGGATAATCACTGTTGAAATTTCAACGTATTCATCCAGACTTGTTTCTATGAATATATGTATGAGTGTTACCACAATGATTAAATGCATACAGACAATGATCATTAATGGCTATTAACAACACAAAAAGAGAAGCAATAAGCATTACTGATTGCTGACAGAATAACTTAACAGTACTATGAAACTGTCTTGCTAAAAGAATCAATATTGAATGTGATCAAACTTCTCGATCTAATTTCCTTTTATAGGAAATACAAGAGAAATAAGTTAAATTCTACAAATTACTTTATGTTCCTCAAAAGTACTACAAAAAATTATATATCAAAATACTGCTTACCAATTTCCAAACCAAGACCACCCATACCACTTAAGAAAACATGGGACTTGGCCATCTTCTGCATTGCCGTGTCTCCAAGAACGTACCTCTGTCGACTATATGCAAAACGCAATGAAGAAAAAAAAAGATTTCATTAAAATTAAATATCCCATTAAAGTTGTTTGTAAACTAATAGTCTGGGATGGATCCTGGTCACAGATTTGTTTTAGATGACTTACAGTGTTCAGAATTAACTGCCAAACTTATGACATGTTTTAAAAATTCTGAAGATTTGGCACCATGGTCCATGTTCCCTCATGGCCACAGATAGCCAGAGCTGACTAAGAGTTGCTTTGTTTAAACAGGGCAGAGTATAAGTGCTCTAAAGTTTACCACAGCTCCCATCCTGCTCCTTTCATTTATTCCTCAGTGGCCCCGTAGGCATTTTTTGAGTTTGTTATCTCTACTTTAAAACTTTCAGTATAAACAGAATTTCTGAAGCAAAAAATTTGTTCTCTTCTCAGAATTCAGATAGCTTAGAGAGAAGCAGTTTTTAATGTTGTTTTAAATGTAAACCTTGATGGCGTAGTGGTTAATGCTACGGCTGCTAACTAAAAGGTCAGCAGTTTGAATCCACCAGGCACTCCTTGGAAGCTCTATGGGAGAGTTCTACGCTGTCCTATAGGGCCGCTATGAGTCGGGACTGACTTGATGGCAATGGGTTTGGTTTTTGGTTTTAAATGTGAAAGCTGATAAAAGTACATATGGGACCTTGTTAAGTTACGCATTTTAATTCCATGAATTAAATTAGAATTAAATTCCATTAGAATGGAATTTCAAAAACAAAAAATACATACTGGCAGCTTGGAAAGTTATCTGAAACAAGAGTGGAAAAGTTGATGCTATACCAATCCTTGAAGATAATGGACATTCCAATGGATTCTTATGAAAATCATTTGAAAGATGAATTCAGCATAAATAACAAATAATTCCACAACCCTTGAGTTGAAAGTATTTCCTTTTGGAATTCTCTGTCTCATGCACACACATATACACACTTGTTTAATACATAAAAAATTTGTCTAATTTCTATTTTAGCTTTTTCATATTCAATATAAAAGTCTAAAAAGCAGTTTCTTCTCTAGTCAGAAGAAACTATGTAAACATAACCTATCTTTATTTCCTTCCCTATTCTCTACAAAATATGATAAAACTTAGACATTTCATTTTACATTAGTACTTTATATTTCTGTTTCAGAAAGTAAAAAAACTGATTTATTCATCAAACATTTTCTGAAAATCGATTATGGTATGTATGGACCAGTGTGTTATACAGTCTTACTGCCTTTATTTCTTTCCTAAAATACACATGTGAAACTTGTACTATTCTTTAACAGCATTCCAAGTTTTGATATGTAGCACTTTCATTATTATTTTCTAACTTCAATTATGATTAATATTTTAATATTGGGTTAATCTGAAGTTACTTTTATGTTTACAATTATATAGGGAATATTTTAGTTAATCTTTATGTTGATTTCTGGCTTAAATGCCTTCTGAATACACATCATGATCTGTATGATTTGAGAATTTCTTCAGTCAATTTTACAAATGTGCCATGTGTTCTTGAAAACAATGTGTATTCTACAGTTGTTGGGTACAATGTTCTTCATATGTGCATTAGAATAATTTTAATAATCATGTTGATTAAATCTTCTATACTGTTATGATTCTTTGCTTGTTCTCTTGATTACTAAAATCTTCCCCATGACTGTAAATTTGTCTATTTTTCCTTTTATTTCCAGTACTTAAGAGTGCCTGGTTTGTAATAATAACAACACTTTTGCAGTGTTTATTATGTACCACACACTGTCTTAAGCACTGTACATGTATTAACTCACTAAATGCTCACAAAACCTTCATTAGTTCTATTAGTATTATTATTCCTGTTTTTAAAGATAGGAAAACTTATGCACAGAGAAATTAAGTAACTTACAGGCAGTAGAGGCAAGATTTCATCCAGGCAGCCTGGCCTTAGCATCCATATTCTTAACAACTATGCTACACTGCATGTAGCTTAAGAAAGTTAAATCATTCTACCAGGTTTATAAAGAGAAAAAAATTAGTCTGCTACCCTGACTCTTCCGTACCGATTCCCACTCCTCAAGGACAACTACTCTCAATTCTTTTAGCTATTTCTTCTAATATTTTCCCCCTTATTTCTAAACAACAAGTTTATACTTCCGTTTCTTGATTTTTCAGTTTTATATATTACTTATTTAACTTCTTACTAAGAAAGATAATCATCACTGTGCTTCTTTCTAAAGTAAAAATCTGGTCAAATTATTCTCCTACTTTAAAAACCTCAGTGGTTACCCATTTTCCTTAGGATAGGGTCTAAACTTCTTAATATGAGTCACAAGACCATTTGTAATCTAGTCCCTGCTTACCTCTTTAGTCTCATCTTCTGCCACACCGATATCAAACTCCATGCTCCAAGTGCACTACATGACTATATGTTTCCAATTTCCCAAATGTGGTATGTTCTCTTTGGCCTTTAGACCTTAGTCTGAAGTATTCCTCCCTCCCATCTTTTATGCCTTAATAACTCCTACTCATCCTTCAGGTCTCAGCTTATATATGCACTTTCCCCCATGATGCTTCTGCTTATCCTCCATCCTTTCTCAAGATAGTGCTGAATCTCAATTTTTATGTACATCCATAACACTCTACATTCAATCTACTGTAACACTCATCACAGTTTATTTTCACTGTTTATCTTTCCTAGGAGATTGCAGATTCCTTGAGGCAAGGCCTTTGCCTTATTTACCACTGTATCCCCAGTGACTAACATAGGCTGGCACATCACAGGCACATAATAACAATCTGTTGAATTAATAAAAGGATTGAAATGGCACACAAGAATAACATTTTTATGCTATTCAAGTAGAGGATTTGAATTCATTTTTCTATATTCACAGCCACAAACCTATGTTAAAAATAAGTTCTTCATCTCAGTCTTATCCTTCTAATGAATTATTTTTAAGATTACTTAAGCAAATAATGAATAATCATGACATAAATGTGGTTATAAATGACAAAAAGAAAATATAAAGGAAATAATAAAATTAAGATATATGAACCAAGGTTTCCCAAAGAATCATACAATCTCAGATTCTTAGCAGTCATCTAAATCATTTACTTTTCTAATGTTTATCCACCAAGGGGAAGAGTACTAATTAAGTGTCTACTCTGTGCCAGGCAATGCATGAGACATTTTGAATTGTGTTAGTAAACAATATAAAGAGCTGAGAGTATAACTTCAAGTTCAGCATTGTTATATTACAGCTATCAAGTGGACGAGCAGCATATTAGGGAATGTATTCATCGAAAAGAAATTACCAAGGCAGTCCACTCTAGTTTTAGAGAGCCCTATCAAAAATTCTCCTTTTATGAAGGTATAATATCTCCCTATAGTTTTCACCTGGTAGTCCTAATTTTACCTCCTTGGGGCCATAAGGAACTAGTCTAATCCCTCTTTGATGAGACAGCCCCTCAAAACATTTGAAGATGGTATTCAGGTTCCAGAGTCCTCTTTGTCCAGGCTAAGCTTCTCCAGTTCCTTAAACAATTCTAAACATTACATCATTTTGAGTTCCCTTCAAGACTCTAATCTCTTTCTTCTGGATGCACTTCAATTATCTTCATTACGCATTCATATATTTACTAAGTACCTATTTTCAAGCCAGGTACTGGCGTGAGGTTCACTGTGCATAGATCACAGTAGTTAACAACCTCATATGGGTATTCTGAAGATAAAATTAAGTAAGATAGAATATATAAAATACTTAGTAGAAAGTATATGAAGTGTTAGAGAAAGACAAATAAATGATTCTGCAATATTATTTAGTACAATATACATAAATACCAAAACTATGGTAACATGGAATAAAGAGAAAGTAATTATCATTGGAAGTCATGGAAGCCTGTAACTGAGGTCCATCTAAGTTGAATTCTAAAGAAGTAATTGGAGTTCAAAATCAATTAGGAAAGAAAAATTATTCTAGGTCTGGGTAAAAAGAATGGCACATAAGAGATGCATAATGTATGCCTAAGACTTTCACTTCTGGCAATGATGAAGTAACAAGAACCAGATTTACCCTCCAGCCTTAGACAACTAAAATATTGGAAAAAATAAATGAAAGAAGTGATTTCAGACACTAGACAACAGATACTAAGGAAAGTAATCTGTGACAGAGGAAAAACTAATGAGGTGAGCCTTATGACTGACTGCCTGAGCTACTGCCTGGAGAGCTTCCAGCTGCAGTGCAGGCAGGGGGACAGAGACAGAGCCTGGCAGTCTCCCTGAGTTCAAGAGGCAGAGGTGCGGATCAAAGGAGTCGAGAATTTGCAGGGCAGAGTACCAGAGAGCTCCAGAGAGTGCTCCAGAGATCTGCAGAGGGCTTTCCTTGAGTGTTAAGTACAGATCAACACATGAATATGAGTAAACAACCTGAAGCTGGGGAAAGAACCACCTGAAAAAGGTAGGTGGAAAAACCCCTGTTGTTTACATAGGGCCTAAAATAGTTCGTGTTCCTCCCCAGCGGTGGAAAACCTCTTAAATATACACAGCATCAGACAGAATACTCAGGTATTGTATCAGTAGTGGGGAAAAATTAGACCCACACTAAAGTCTCCTCTGGTCCTGTACAAAGCTTAAAAGTCTTAAAACAATCAAATAGTCTGCAAGTAACTTAACTGTGTCCCTGAACAAACCTCAAGAATACTTAAAACAACACAAAATTATTCAGCATCCAAAAAAGATAAAATTCACAATGTCTGGCATGCATTTAAAAATTACTAGGTATGCAAAAATGCAGCAAAACACAACCCGTAATGAATAAAAATATCAACCAACAGACGCAGACTCAGAAAAGACAGAGGTAACAGAATTAGTACACAAAGACATTAAAACAGTTACTATAAATATAATTCATATGCTCAAGAAAGTAGTCAAAAGCAAAAGCATGTTAAGGAGTGATATGGAAGATATAAAAAAGCTCTAAGTAGCATGTCTAGAGGTTAAAACTACAAAATCCAAGATGAAAATTACACTGGATAGAATTGACAGATAAGGAGACACAGAACTGAACTTGATGATATAGCAATAGAAACTTTCCAAAATGAAATACAAATGATTAAAAATGGGAAAAAAAAATAAACCGAGCATAAGTGAGCTGTGGGACAACTTCCAAGTGCCCAAATATATGTGAAACTGGAGTTCCTGAAGGAGATGGGTGGGGGGAGGGGGAGGCAAGAAAAAAAATATGAAGAACTGATGGTTAAAATTTCTCCAGAAATACCATAAATTCACAGAACCAAGATGTGAACAAAGCCAAGAAATATGAAGTAAACTACATCAAGGCACATTACAGTTGTTTAAAACCAGGGATGAAGAGAAAATATTAAAAGCAACCAAGGAAAATAGGGCACATTATATATACAGGAACAAAGATAAGAATGACAGCTGACTTTCTCCCAAGAAGCAATGCAAGTCTGAGGGCAATGGAACAATATCTTTCAAATATTGCAAGTAAAACAAAAAAACTGTCAACACAGAATTCTATATCCAGTACAAAAAATGCTTCAAAAAAGGTAAAATAAATACTTTTTCAGACATACAAAAGCAGAAAAAATTTACTGCCAGCAGACCTTCGCTACAACAAATGTTAAAGCAAGTCATTCAGGCAGAAGCAAAACAATAATACCACATGGAAATGTGAATCTACACAAAGAAATGGAGAATACCAGAAATGACAAATATATGGGTAAGTACAAAGACCTTTAATCTTATGTTAAAAATCTCTTTAAAACATAAATGACTGTTTAAAAAAAAATATTAACACTGTATTATGAGCTTATAACACACACAGAAGTAAACGGAAGACAACAATAACTCAAATCTTGGGAGAGGAGAAACAGAAGTATATTGTTGTAAAGTTTTTATACAGCAAGGCATAAGGGACTCCGTATACTGTGATAAAGTTAAAGATATGTATTATAGACCCTAATCACTTAAAAAAAAAAAAAAAAAAAAAAAAAAAGAACAGGAAAGAGGGATAGTGATATGCCAACAATGCAGTAAAATGGAATAATAAGAAATGCCCGATTCTTCAAAAAAAAAAGAAAAAGGAGAAACAGCAAAACTAACAAAGAACACATGACAAAACAATCACTAAGATGGCATCAACGTTTCACATTAAATGTAAGTAGTCTAAATACTTAAATACTCCAATTAAAAGACAGAGACTATTGGGCCGAATAAAAAAAATAGTTCAGCTATATGCTATCTCCAAGGAATCTACTTTAAATATAAATACATAAATAGGTTAAAGTAAAAGGATGGAAAAAGATATACCATGCTACCGCTAATTCGGAGAAAACTTAGTGGGACTATATTAATATTAGACAAACAGATTTCAGAGAAAATAATATTATCAGGATAATGACAGGTATTTCATAATGATAAAGGAGTCAATACATTAAGAAAACATAATTCTAAATGTCTGTGTACTAATAACATAAACATCTTTCAGTAACTGGTATAAAGAGTAGAGAAGATCAGCAAGGATATGGAACAACTGAACACTATCAATCAATTTGACCTAAGTGACAATGACAGAGCACTCCAATAAAAACAGAAGAATGCACATTCTTTTCAAGCGCACACAGAACATGGAACAATACAGCATACTCTGTATCATAAAATCAATAGCAATAAATAAATTTTTAAAAAATTTCAAACCACACAAAGTAGGTTCACTGACCACAATGGAATGAAATTAGAAATCCCAAACAGAAAGACATTTGAAAAATCCTTCAGTATTTGCAAACTAAATAACACATTTCTAAATAACCCATGAGTCAAAAAAATCAAAAGAAAAATTGTAAGATCTATGGAACAGGATGAAAATGAAAATGTAACATATGTGGGATGCATATAAAGCAGTGTTTAGAGGGAAATAATTAGCATGAAATGGTTATATTAGTTAATAAAGTTCTCAAATATCAATAATTTTAATTTTCACCTTAAAAATTACAAAAAGAAACACAAATTACACTCAAAGTAAACAGAACAAAACAAAAAGAACAGAAATCAATGAAATACAAAACAGAAAAGCAATGAAAACTGAAAGCTGGCTCTTTTGAAGACAATACAGTTGATAAACCTCTGGCCAGAATGATCAAGAAAAAGAGAAGACAAAAAATTACCAATATCAAGAATGAGAGAGAGGTAATCACTTCAGATTCTACAGACGTAAAATAGGATATTCAAAGAATATTAACAGCAGCTTTATGCTACTTAACAACTAAGATAAATGGTGTTGTTGCTATTAGGTGTTGTCTAGTCGGTTCCAACTCATAGTGACTCCACGTACAACAAAATGAAAACCTGCCTTGTCCTGCGCCATCCTCACATTGCTGTGTTTGAGCCCATTGTTGCAGTCACTGTGTGAATCCATCTTGTTGAGAGACTTCCTCTTTTTGGCTGATCCTCTACCTTACCTAGCATGATGTTCTTCTCAAGGGACTGGTCCCTCCAGATAACATGACCGAAGTATGCGAGATGAGGTCTCGTCATCTGCACTTCCAAGGAGCACTTTGGCTGTACTTCCAAGTCAGATTTGCTTGTTCTTCTGGCAGTCCCCGGTACCTTCAACATTCTTCACCAACACCATAATTCAAAGGCATCAATTCTTCTTCGGTCTTCCTGATTCATTGTTCAGCTTTTGCATCCTTAAGAGGCAACTGAAAATACCCTGGGGCTTGGGTCAGATACACCTTAGTCCTCAAAGTGACATCTTTGCCTTTTAACACTTTAAAGAGATCTTTTGCAGAAGATTTGCCCAATGCAATAAATACGTCGTTGGATTTCTTGACTGCTGCTTCCACAGGCGTTGATTGTGGATGCAGGTAAAATGAAATCCATGACAACTTCAATCTTTTCTACATTTATCATGACGTTGCTTATAGGTCCAGTTGTGAGGATTTGTTTTATGTTGGGGTCCAATCCATACTGAAGGCTGCAGTCTTTGATCTTCATCAGTAAGTGCTTTAAGTTGTCTTCATTTTCAGCAAGCAAGGTTGCATCATCTGCATGTCACAGGTTGTTAATGAGTCTTTCTCAAACCCTGATGCTGCATTCTTCTTCATATAGTCCAGCTTCTGGCTTATTTGCTCCTCAGTATACAGACTGAATAAGTAGGGTTAAAGGATAAAACCCTGACACACACCTTTCCTGATTTTAAACCACACAGCATCTCCTTGTTCTCTCTGAATGACTGCCTCTTGGTCTATGTACAGGTTCTGTATGAGCACAATTAAGTATTTTGGAATTCCTACTGTTTGCAATGTGTCTTAAGCTTGGTTCTCTACAGAAGCAAAACCAAAGCGTATAAATATATATATACAGAGATTTATATCGAGGAAACAGCTTACAGGATTGTAGAAGCTAGATCGTCCCAAATCTGTGGATCAGGGTAGAGGCCTCGCCCAATTCACACAGCCGCAGAAGCTGGCAAACCCAAGGTCGGCAGGTTTCAGCGCAGGGCTCCTGCTCACAGGCTGTATAGGTCTACGAATTCCAAGGTCACCAGACAAGACCGCAAGGTTTCTCCTGATTCACGTAGCTGCAGGAGCTGGTGAACCCAAGATCAGCAGGTCAGGGAACAGCACTCTTGCTCGTAGGCTATGAAGATGGACAAATTCCAAGATCAACAGGTAAGCTGCCAGCTCAACTCCCAAGAACTGGAGATGAGACAAGAGGCAGCTGCCGGGTCTGGAATAAGCCAAAACCTTTGGCAAGGCGAGCAGGAAAGAGTAGCTGGCAGAGGGCAGAGAGATGAAGCTGAGGGGGTGGTGAGCCGCCACAGGCCCTGCCCCTGCCGGTATCACTCAGCAGATTCCATCATGGGGTGATCACATATCAAATTTCAGCAGGGAAGTGATCCCATTATACAACTGCCAAAACACTGAGAATCATGGCCTGGCCAAGTTGACATACTATCTTAACCATGACACAATGTTGTTCATAATTTGTTACGATCCACACAGGTAAGCATCTTTCTGGTATTCTCTGCTTTCAGCTAAAGTCTATCTCACATCAGCAAATATAGCTCTCGTTCCACATCCTCTTCTGAATTCGGCTTGAATTTCTCGCAGTTCCCTGTTGATGCACTGCTGTAACCATTTTTGAATTACCTTCAGCAAAATGTTACTTGCACGTGATATTAATGATACTGTTAGATAATTTCCACATTCTGTTGGATCATGTTTCTTTGGAATGGGCACAAATATGGATCTCTTTCAGTGGGTTGGCCAGGTAGCTGTCTTCCAAATTTCTTGGCAGAGATGAGAGAGCACCTCCAGCACTGCCTCCATTTGTTGAAATATCTCAATTGGTATTCCGTCAGTTTCTAGACTTTTGATTTTTTGCCAATGCCTTCAGTGCAGCTTGGACTTCTTCCTTCAATATCATTGGTTCTCGATCATATGCTACCTCCAGAAATGGCTGAATGTCGACCAATTCTTCTTGGTACAGTAACTCTGTGTATTCCTTCCATCTTCCTTTGATGCTTCCTGCATCATTCAATATTTTGTCCATAGAATCCTTCAAAATTGCAACTCGAGGCTTGAATTTTTTCTTCAGTTCTTTCAGTTTGAGAAACGCTGAGTGCGTTCTTCCCTTTTGGTTTTCTTACTCCAGCTCTTTGCACACTTCATTATAATACTTTACTCTGGCTTCTTGAGCTGCCCTTTGAAATCTTCTGTTCAGCTCTTTCACTTCATCATTTCTCCCACTCACTTTTGCCACTCTACGTTCAAGACCAAGTTTCAGAGTCTCTTCTGACATCCATTTTGGTCTTTTTTTTCTTTAATGTCTTTTTAATGACCTTTTGCTTTCTTCATTTATGAAGTTCATGATGTTATTCCACAACTTGTCTGATGATCTTCTGTCATTAATGCTCAGTGTGTCAAACAAATGGATATATTCATTGAAAGACACAAAATATCAAAGCTCACTCAAGAGGGAACATAGAATGTGAATAGCCCTTTATCTATTTAAAACACTGAATATGTAGTTACAAATGCCCCCTTACACACAAAACACAAACATAAAAACTCAAAGAACAGATAACTTCATTGGTGAATTCTACCAAAATTTTAAGGAAGAAATAATACCAATTCTATAAAACTTTTGTCAAGTTTGAAGAACAAATACATCCAAGTGCATTCTATGAGGTCAGCATTACCCTGGGAACAAAATTAGACAAAACATTCAAGTAAAGAATGCTCTAAGTCAATATTCCCCACATACCCAGATTGAAAAATTCTTAACAAAATTTTGACAAATATATATACACAAAAATACAACATGATCAAATGGAATTTATCCTAGAAATGCCTGTGTAAGATTGGTGTAATAATTCAAAACCAATCATTGTAATTCACTATATGAAGAGACTAAAACAAAATAATGATCATCTCAACAGATGCAGAAAAATTATCTGACAAAACCCAACATCCATCCCTGATTTAAAAAAAAAAAAAATTCTAAGCAAATTAGTAATAGAAGGGAACTTCCTCAACCCAATAAAGGACAGTTACGAAAAACGACAGCTAACATCATACTCCGTGGTCAAAGAATAAATGCTTTCTATCAAAGATTTAGGAAGGTGAAGATGTCCACCCTTGCCATTTCCATTCAACATTGTACTGGACATTACAAGGACTGGAATAAGGAAAGAGAAAAAAGAAATAAAAGCATCTAGGTTGGAAAGAAGGAAGCAAAACTGTCTTTAGTTTCAAGCATCATTGTTTGTGTAGAAAATGCTACAGAATTTACAAAAAAATTACTAGAACTATTGAGTTCAGTAAGATTGCACGATACAAAGTCAACATAGTAGCCCCCCCTTATAAAGTCAATACAGTAGCCCCCCCTTATCCACAGGGGATATATTCCAAGACCCCCGTGGATGCCTGAAACCAAGCACAGTACCAAACCCTATATATGTTTTGACCTGTATGGACATACCTATGATAAAGTTTAATTTATAAATTAGGCCCAGTAAGAGATTAACAATAACAACTAATAATAAAATAGAACAATTATAACAATATACTGTAATAAAAGTTATGTGAACGTGGTCTCTGGGTGGACAGAACGGGAAGGCACGAGATTTCATCATGCTACTCATTTAACATTTTTGGATCGCGGCTGACCTTGAGTAACTGAAACAGCGGAAAGTGAACCGAGGACGGGGTACTGGCATAAACCCGTTGTCATCGAGTCGATTCCAACTCATAGTGGCCCTATAGGACAGAGCAGAACTGCCTCTAAGAGTTTCCAAGGAGCACCTGGTGGATTTGAACTACCAACCTTTTGGTTAGCAGCCATAGCACTTAACCACTATGCCACCAGGGTTTCTATAAAGACAGACATACAAATCAATGAAATAGAAGATTCTGGCAGTTCAATGAAGAATGGATAATCTTCAACAAATGATGCTGGAACGATAGGAGAGCTATAAGGAAAAAAATAAACTTTGATCCTTAATCACACCATATACAAAAATTAACTTGAAATGGATCATAGACCTAAATTTACGAGCCAATACTATAAAACTTCAGAACGATAACGTCGGAGAAAAATCTTATAGTCTTCGAGATTTATAAACGTATTTAAAATAGGACACAAAAATCACGAATTATATAAAAAATTGTACTTCATCAGAATTAAAAGGTTTGCTCTGCAAAAAAACTTATAAAAATTAAAAGACAGGTCACAAACTAGAAGAAAATATCTGCAACCACATATCTAACAAAGGACTTAAATCTAGGTAAGAACTCTTAAAACTAATAACACAACCCACCAAAAAAAGGGAGGGGGAGTAAAAGATTTATAGAGACATTTCACCAAAGGAGATGTATGGATGGGAAATAGGCCTATGAAACGATACTCAAGATCACTAGCTAAAAGGAAATCCAAATTATAATCACAATGAAATATAACTATACACTCACTAGAATGCCTAACATTAAAGACTGACTATACTGGGTGTTGGTGAACATGTGGGGCAACTTAAACTCTCACATACTACTGGTGGGAATGTATTATGGTAGAACCACTTTGAAAAACATTTTGACAGTTTCTTAAAGAATCAAACATGCACCTACCATATGACTCAGGCATCCCATGTCTAGATATTCACCCAAGAGAAAATGAAAGCATATGTGTACCCTAAGACTTGTACATAAAATTTCACTGTAGTCTTATTATTCCCATAGGACTTAGGGGCTAGGGGAACTGACATACATGGTGATCTGTGAGTAATAAAGTCCTTTGTCTCTGACCCAGGAACTTCATGTCTTCTGTCAATATCCAAGAAACAGTAACAGGGTAACTTTTAGCTTGTAAATAGGGTAAAATCAAATCTCAGGCCCTGACAATATACACATAAGGTTTGACACGGCTAAAGAACAGGACATTAGACAGTAAAATGGTAGAAAGTGACGTGATGAGAGGCTAGAAAGACATGGCCGTGACTCATGGGTAAATAATAACAATTTAACAAACTGCTGAGCTTACTACATGACAGGCACTATTTTTTATGATTAATTTATACTTTGTACACATTATTCTCATTAAGGAGCCCTGGTGGCACAATGGTTAAGAGCTTAACTGCTAACCAAAAGGATGGTGTGGGGATACGTGCCATTAAAATATGGATGTATAAAGGCCTCTATGCTGTACAACATGTTGAGACTTGCCCCCAACATGTTGAGACTTATCATGACTTGTTTTTCCAAACCCGTTACTGATTGGCTTGTTTACCTGAATTCCTCCTTCCTTGCCCGAAACTTATTGTTATTCACCCAAAGCCCATTGTTCTGTCATCTGCTTCACTGTTTGCTGTACCGACTATAAAATAAACTTCTGGGACTGAAGCTGGGGTCGACTCCTCAGAGTGACCCTCCTGGCCCCACTTCTCTGTAAGAGCTGTGTTTGGTTACTGTCTCCGCTGCCCTGACATTCGCCGCTGCTGTGATAGGATGGTAGTCTGAATCCACCAGCAGCTCCTTGGAAACCCTATAGGGCAGTTCTCTGTCCTATAGGGTTGCTATGAGTCAGAATCAACTCGACAAGTTTTTAATTCTCATTAAATATTTGTTGTAAGAAAGAATGTACAGGTAAGAGTAGCTTTAAAGAAATAATAGAATGTATAACAGTGCAACTGAGAGATGCTAAATGCAGCGGGGAAGAGAATGAAAGAATGGGAATTAAGAGATGTTTAGACAGAAGAATTGAAAAGATTCAAAGGTTTAACTCATTTTGGAGGAGAAACAGGAAGAAATCTCAGATGACAGCAAAGTTTCTAGCTTAGGTTACTGAGTGGGTGTGGTGGCAATGGGTTTAAAAATGGGAGGAGGGAAAAAGGAAAACAGATCCAATAGTATGTACAGGAGTTCCTGGATGGAGCAAAACATTAAGCGCTTGACTATTAGCTGAAAGGATGGTGGTTTGAACCCACCTAGAAGTGACTTGGAAGACAGGCCTAGAGATGTGCTTACAAAATGTCACATCCTTGAAAACCCTATGGAGCAGTTCTCTGCACATGGGTTTGTCGTGAGTTGAAAGCAACTAACAACAACAACAGTACTGAGCACTACTTCATGCTGAAAAGTATTTTATATTAACAGTTTTTACATAATATTTTAAAGAATAAGACATTACTCAAGATATAAAAGATACTATTATTCCCATTTATACATGAGAAAACAGAAGAGCATAGAATTTAAATAACAAGTTCCAGTTCATATAAATGTCAAGACTGGATGTGAATACACGTGTTTGTCTCCAAAGATTATGTTCATTTTAATGTATCAAAAAATGTTTCTCTAAGTAGCAGATATCTGGTGAACATCTACATGTTTTACATCTAAGTTACCCCTAAGTATTTAAAGATGTAGGTCTGGGCTTGGAAGGAGAAGGGTGGAAAGAGAGTAAACATCACTAGTATACAGAGATAGCTAAAATCATGAGAATGAATGAACTAAAAAGAAACCCTAAAGAACCTGACATATTGTGCTGGTAAAGCAAAAGGAGTCGAAGAGAAGGAAAATCATACGAATAGAGGCAAATCCAAAAAGACTGGTAATTCCAGAAGTCAGGAGAATTTCAAGGGAAAAGTCAGTTGAGTATAACATTGATAAAAGGCCATGATAAGGAAATTAGCAATCAAATTCGGCAATTAGAAGATCATAAGGGACCCTGGTAGCTTACTGGTTAAGTGCTCGGCTGTTAACCAAAAGGTCAAGCAGTTCAAACCTACACCTGCTTCACAGGAGAAAGATATAGCAGTCTGCTTCCATAAAGATTTCAGCCTTGGAAACCCTTATAGGCTGGAATCAACTCAATGGCCACAGGTTTAAGAGGCCTTAGTGAGCACATTTCGGTGGACAGATAGGGCAAAAGCCAGATTATAGTGAGTTAAGAAGTGATCAAGAGGGAAATACAAAGAAAACTAGACCAGAGTACACTTTCAAGTATAGTTGTGAAGGTCTGGAAAAAGACAGTGAATTTATTACTGAAGGGAGAGACGACTCATCTGTCTCAACCAAGGACTCCAAAGGCTGAGAATAGAGTAACAGGTGCCAATACCCACCACATTTTAAAGTGAGGTATTAGACTGCCGATATAGAACATACTAACAACTGTGAAGGAGCCCTGGTGGTGCAGTGGTCAGCAGTTTGAACCCACCAGCCTCGCTGCAGGAGGAAGATGTGACAGTATGCTTCCACAAAGATTACAGCCTTGGAAACTCTACGGGGCAGTTCTACACTGTCCTATAGGGTCTCTGAGTCGGAACTGACTTGACAGCAATGGGTTTGGTTTTGGTGGTAACTATGAAACTGTTCTAGCCTGTAAAAAGGGTAGAAAATAAAAACGCTGAAAGAGGGTTTTCTGGAGTAAGATGTTGAGAGTGACGTGGTGTTCCCTCCTCTAAAAGATAAAAGGGGGGAGGTAGAAGTAGATTACTTCCCCCTCACATCAAGCCAAATGAGAAAGTTTCAAAGGGGAGTAGCACAAGGACCAGAATGAGAAGCTCTGGCTAAATCAACCTGAGATGGTGTCTTAGCTATCTAGTGCTGCTACAACAGAAATACTGCAAGTGGATGGCTTTAACACACAGAAGTTTATTCTCTCACAGTCTAGAAGCCTGGAAGTCCAAGTTCATGGCATCAGCTCCAGGCGAAGTCTTTCTCTCTCTGTTGGCTCTGGAGGAAAGTCCTTGTCATCAATCTTCCCCTGAAGTAGGAGCTTCTCAGAGCAGGGACCCAGGTCAAAAGGACACGCTATGCTCCTGGTGCTTCTTTCTTGGAGGTACCCGTCTCTCTGCCCACTTCTCTGTTTTATATCTCAAACGACTTCGACTTAAAACAAAACCTAATCTTGTAGATCGAGTCCTGCCTCATTAACATAACTGCTGCTAATCCCATCTCATCAACATCACAGAGATAAGATTTACAACATACAGGAAGATCACATCAGATGACAAAACAGTGGACAATCACAGAGTATCAGGAATCATGGGGGACACAGTTCAATCCATAACAGATGGCAGGGCAGAAATAAAGGAAAACAGCTGCAGAGCTTGGATGTCTATGAGTGCTTCTATGAATTAAATGTGGGCAAGCTGAGAAGAGCCATTCTGGAGTTATTTTTGAAATATTCTGAAATAACTTTCTGGCCTGTTGGAGAGAGAAAGTGAGCTACCAAATGTGAGGATCAGCCAGAAACCTAGCAGCTGATGGCTGCAGTTAAAAGCAGAAGCCAGAGAGGAAATATCATCTCTATCACAGGAACTGCAGTTGGAGCAGAGAGATATCTTAGAAACCCAGGAAGGAAAGAGTGAGTACATCTGTTAGTCTAGTCAACTCCAACCCCAATGATCATGACCTAGACCATTAAAACTCTGAAGGGTGGTACTCAGGTGTTGCAGGCTGAATAAAAGCACCCAAAGATAGACAAGTCTTAATTCCTGGATCCTATAAATGTCATCTTATATGGAAAAGGGATTCTGTCAATGTGATTAAATTGGGGATTGTGAGATGAGGAGATTATCCTGATTATCCAGGTGGGCTCTAACTGTAATCACAAGTGTTCTTACAAGAGGAAAGTAGAGGGAAATTTGACTACAGAGAAGATGACAATGTGAGGACTAAAGCATGACGTTACTCTGCAGGCTTTAAAGATGAAAGAAAGGACCACATACCAAGAACCGTAAGGAATGCTGCTCTAAAACCCAAACCAAACCCACTGCCAATGGGTCGATTCTGACTCATAGTAACCCTACTGCACAGAGTAGAACTGCTTCATAGGGTTTCCAAGGATTTAATCTTTACAAAAGCAGACTGCCACATCTTTCTCCCGTGGAGCAGGCGGTGGGATCGAACAGCAGACTTCTTGGTTAGCAGCTGAGTGCTTTTACCACCAGAAGATAGAAAAGGCAAGGGAATGGATTCTCCCCTGGAAAGACTCTGGTAGGAGCACGCAGCCCTGACAACACCTTGATTTCAACCCAGTGAAACTAATTTTGGACGTCTGGCCTCCAGAACCAAAAGGGAATAAATGTGTGTTGTTATAATCACCAAATTTGTGGTAACATGTTACAGCAGCCATAGCAAACAATTATATCAGGCATCAGTATTTTTAAAAAGTTAACGTGCAGGCAGAGTTGACAACCACTGGAATAAACATAGGTTTTGGTACTATTTTGATGGTATTACATTCATAGACCCAGACATGCCCCGATTCTGCTTTCATATTCACCCCTCTTTCACAGTGATCTAGTGATCTCTACACAGGAAGCTATATGCGATGAATAACACAAAAACAGATATCAGAGCACCATTTTACTATTTGAATCAGCCCTAATTACCTTTAAGGGAGGGTGTTTTGGTAGAAATAGAGTTAGAAAACCAAGGCTAGAGCCCTAAATTGGGGCTTATTCATTTCTTCAGATAAATCTTAGGTACAGCAGACTCAGGAACAGCTTCAGAGGTAAAGAAAAAAATGGCCAGATCTGCAGAGTAGGCTCAAGTCTAACTTTCCCAACAATTAGCAGGCAGTAAGGATATAACCAGTAAATAGAGATCTGGCTCAGAATGCCACAGGAGGCAGTCAAAAAAAAAAAAAAAAAAAAAAACACAAAAAACCCAAACTACTTTAGATTGTGAGAAAAAGTTCAGATTCAGTTGACTAATACCTATGAGGAAGCTTAAGGGTGAACAATAATAAAATACAAATTTATTCAGAAAGGCACTTCATTCAACTGGGTATTGACGTTGCTCTAAAATATTTCCTCCTTACGTATATATATATATAAATATTAAAAGCTATTAGTAGGCAAAATTTGTAAATTTTAAGGAGTTATAGTTTCGGTGGTGTAGCGGTTAACCACTCGGCTGCTAACGGAAAGGTTGGTGGTTTGAACACACTCGCCGCTCCTCAGGAGAAAGATGTGGCCATCTGCTTCCGTAAAGGTTTAGAGCCTTGGAAACCTTATGAGGCAGCTCCACTCTGTCCTTTCGGGTTGCTACGAGTCGGAATCGACTCAACAGCAATGGGTCTGGTTTTGGTATAGTTTTGAAGAAAAGCCTAATCGTTTAGAAGTAATTATAGTCTGAGACTCAGTTATTCGTGTCTGGGAAAAACTTCTGTACCAGGAGATTTAACTAAATTTCAATAAAGTATCTAGAAAGAAATAAACAACATTTGTTGACCTTATAAAGCTCAACATATAACATGCCAGAAAGTTACACTTCTTTAACTTTTAGGTTAAAATGAACTTACGTATATCTGGTCTGTTAAAATACTTATTTGCTCAAAATGCCTTAATTCCAGAGAAAAGAGAAACTTTTCCATTTTTCTATACTTCTAGCTCTCTGTATTTTACAGATGTGAAAGACCGTCTTACTGAAGCTCCCTCATGTCAGAATCCAGCAGAGGGGAATGTTATACCTTGCCCTGATACCGGTTTTTTTCTCAGGATGAAATGTATAGGTACCTTTTTAGAATCAGCATCTACTGTTAGTACTTTGCACACCTTTTTCCAGTCTTTTCTGTCATATCCTTTGATTCCTGTAGTTTCGGTTCTTGTCCAGTTACTGAACTACCAACCTATCTTGTTTTGCCTCTGTGTATCTAGTCTTGGGTTACAGACCACAAGTCAATCTGAACCTCCTGTCTTGTTCTAGTTACTCAATAATGATTTAATGAGAATGTTGCAAGGGTTAGACACTGTGCCATTGTCCTTGACTTTGAGGAGCTCACAGCTGATAGTTTATAGACATGTAAACAAACACTACGGGGTAACATGAAGAGTACTTTAACAGCAAGAAAAATAAGGTATTTTAGAAAGGATTAAAGTAACTCAGGTAAAATATCACAGAAAAGACATCTGAGTGAGTCTTAAAGAATTAAGTAGAAGGCGCTTTTGAAGCACAAAAGGGCACTATAGGAGGGGACAATTGAGATGTAAAAATATAACCTATGCTTGATAAGGTAAAACTCGTCTCGTACACCCAATGCAGTTACAGAAAAAAGTAAGTTGGGGCCATATTCTATATTTAAGCGATAGTAATGTATTTGGACTTGTAGCAAGAGACAAAACCCTGAGGTCTTTGGCTGTGTGAAAGAGAATAGAGAGAAAAGAGAACTTATGAAATCTATCTTCATCCTATTCTACCTTCATTCAGTTTACTCTGGAATCTACTTCCCTAACCAAGTTCTTCTCTGAGTTGATCAGGGGTTATGGGCCCTCACTTCATGCCTTGTCCCTAAGATAAATCACTGTCCAAAGTCCTGATTCTAATACAAGTATGCACTAAGCAGTAGATATTTACGTATTAAAAACAAAACAATAAAAAACTCCTGAAGCTTTAGATTCAGTCACTAATAATAAATTTTTAAAACCTAGCAAAATTGTTCTTTGTGAAAATTTAATTTTGGCTTTTATAATATATATTTCTTTGAATTTCTACTACGAAAATTTATAAGAAGTCAGTAATTGTTTTAACAGGTGCTTGACTACTAGCTGAAAGGTTAGCGGTTTGAACTCACCCAGAGTCACCTCAGCAGACAGGTCTGATGATCTGCTTCCAAAAAGTCACAGCCTTGAAAACCCTATGGAGTTCTACTCTGCATACATTGGGTTGCCATGAGTTGGAGCTGACTTGACGGCAACTAACAAGTGTTTTAGCATTCACTAGTATTACCCACACAAATTGTTGGCTTTACCTTTTATTATTTATTGATTCCTACTCTCACAATGATAAATTCTTAGGAAAGACTGAAATTTAAATAAGTACATTGGTAAACAATCATATATTGCTTGCAAGCAGTCATGCATTCAAAGAGCAACCAACTATATCAAAAGATACTCTGCCAAGTAAAAGAAAATGGCTTATCTCTGATAGTAACAGTTGACCTGCTATATTCTAAAACTTTCAGTCAAGCCAACTGCAGCCTACGTACATAGCATTGTACATGGAAAATTTAGTCTCTGACTAGTGTCTAAAAATTATGTTAATTAATCAGCATTATAATGATGAAGGGCCATAATAATTTTTTTCACAAGGTTTATACCTAAATAATGCATAGAAGTAGCCAATGCCCTGCTCCTTCAAGGAGATGCCATTTGTTATTCCTTGAAGAACATGACCGAAAGGACTTTAATAATAATTACAGATTAAGAGTTTATATTTCTGAAGTGCATTTTATAATCAGGAGAACATACTGTAAAACAATTTTCACATAAACAGAATTAAGTGCTAGTTTTCCATCTCCTTTTCTAAATGTACAGCATAAATCAGGATTTGGAATCAACATACCTGGGAGTATATATCAGCTGACATGAAAGTGCTCATAATTAATTCTGAATTCCACACAAAAAAGAAGAGGGATTCAAAATACATAATAAGCCTATTCTTAAAAATTCTACCTACATAGAATCTATTTTTGATTATAAAGAGAGGAAATCTAACTTTTAAACTGGGATTATGCTATCTTCCATAGAAACAACTCCAATTATTAAAAAAAATTCTTAGGAGTGATAGCAACGTATGTGCTTTTAATTTTTCCTTAATTTTGAAAATAGCATTTCCATTTCAATACTTTATTAAAAAAAGTATGGTTAAAAAAAATTCCGCCAAATTCCATTCAAATCACAGCTCTTTAATTGCACAATACTTCTCCACTATCTAGATACTGCAAACACACAAAGCTGTTAACGGGATTACACTGAAGTAATCTTATTCTCTTTATACTACTGTACAACTAAATAAAGTGAAATGGATTGTTTCTCATGAGACTCCTACACTATCCAGAACATAACTTATGTACTCATGTCCAAAACCGATAGGTACATTTTAGTGAACAGCAAAGTCATTTTTAGTCATATCACTTAAAACTAAAGAAACTGAGATTTAAATATTAAAGCTTTTACACCATATTGAAAAAAAAAAAGCAAAAACCTTAATTTGCATTTGAGAAGATACTCTTAGGATATATCTGCAAAATTCTGCCTAATAGTATCTTCAAACAGACTACTCCGTTACTTGAGAACAATGAATGAGGAAAATGTTTGTTTCTATGAGGCTCTTACCTGTATAATGCATCATCAATCTCCACAGATTCTGTCGACACAATAGGCAAATTTTTATTTGTACTGAAAACAAACAAACAAACTTGTAAGAGCAAGTATGGTTACTAAACATTCATATTCTATATTGGAACATTCGATTGTACACGGGATCAGAGTTACCACTTATTAAAAGTTTTATAAACCAAAGACATATTTTATTGTCCATTACTTTATTTAGATTTTAAAAAAGTATCAAAAGTACATTCAATGATTGCTTGCTCCATCCTGAATGTACTGTAAAATTATAGTTGTTATTGTCACTAGCTGCCATTGAGTCCACCCTGACTCATGGCAATCCCATGCACAATGGAACAAAACGCTGCCCGGTCCTGTGCCATCCCATGATTGGTTGTGGATCCAACCTTTGTGAATCTTAGGATTTTCATTGGCTGATTTTTGGAAGTATATCACCAGGCCTTTCTTCCTAGTCTGTCTTAGTCTGAAAGCTTCAGTGAAACCTGTTCAGCATCACAGCAACACGCAAGTTTCCACTAACAGGTGGTGGCTGTGCATGAGGTACTCTGGCCAGGAATTGAACCTGGGTCTTCTACATGGAAGGTGAGAATTCATAGTTAACTGTTTTACTTTCAGGTGTTGTTTTACCATTGCTACATACATTCTGATGGATCGATATTTTAGCAATTATGTTGGAGTGCCTCATGAGCCACATCCTAGCGCTCTTCTGTTATCTATCTACACTGTCTCCCTAGATAATCTCATTCAGTCTCATGAAATTTAATATTATCTGTATGCTGATAACTAAATTTATTTCTCCGTTAGATCTCTTCTCTGACTTCCAGATTTTATACAACTGCCAAAACAGTATCTGTACTCTGATGTCTAATTGGTATCACAAACGTTGTTTGCTGTATGCAGTAGCACTGATTCCTCAAAAGGCATCTCAAGAGATATCTCAAATCTGATCACTTCTTGCTACTTAGACAAGCACAATCTCAGGCCAAACCATCATACTTCACTTCAACTATTACAAAGGCTTCCTAACTAGTCTCCCTATTTCTACTATTGCCCTTCCCCTTTAGTTTATTCTAGATATAACAACAGCCTGAATCTCTTAAAATGTTACTTTAAAACATAGTCACTCCCCTTCCTAGAACTACTCTTAGCAGTGGATTTCCTTTAATCTTAGAATAAAATTCAAAAACTGTTGTTGTTGTTACGTGCTGTTGAGTAAGTTTCGACTCAGTGACCCTACATACAACAGAACAAAACACTGCCCAGTCCTGTGTCACTTTCACCATTGTTGTCATGCTTGAGCCCACTATTGCAGCCACTGTGTCAACCCATCTTATCGAGGGTCTTCCTCTTTTTTGCTAAGCCTCTATATTTTACCAAGCATGATGTTTTTCTCCAGGTACTGGACTCTCCTGATGACATGTCCAAAGAACGTGAAACTAAGTCTCGTCATCCCTGCTTTTAAGGAGCATTCTGGCTGTACTTCTTCCAAGACAAATTTGTTCATTCTTCTGGAAGTCCATGGTATATTCAATACTCTTCACCAATACCATAATTCAAAGGCATCAATTCTTCTTTGATCTTCCTTATTCATTGTCTGACTTTCACATGCATATGAGATGACTGAAAATAAGATGGCTTGGGTCAGGTGCACCTTAGTCCTCAAGGTGACATCTTTGCTTTTTAACACTTTGAAGAAGTCTTTTGCAGCAGATTTACCCAACGCAATACATTGATTTCTTGACTGTTGCTTCCATGGGTGTTGACTGTGGACCCAAGTAAAAGGAAATCCTTGACAACGTCAGTATTTTCTCCATTTATCATGAAGTTGTTTACGGGTCCAATTGTGAGGATTTTTGTTTTATGTTAAGGTGGGTGGAATCCATCCTGAAAGCTGTAGTCTTAGGTATTCATTAGTAAGTGCTTCAAGTCCTCTTCACTTTCAGCAAGGAAGGTTGTGTTATCTGCATATCACAGATTATTAATGAGTCTTCCTCCAATCCTAATGCTGTGTTCTTCTTCATATAGTCCAGCTTCTCAAGATTATCTGCTCAGCATATAAACTGAATAAATATGGTGAAAGGACACAACCCTGATGCACACCTTTCCTGATTCTAAACCATGCAGTATCCCTTTGTTCTGTTCCAACAAGTGCCTCTTGGTCAATGTACAGGTTCCTCGTGAGAACAATTAAGTATTCTGGGATTCTCATTCTTCAAAACATTATCCATAATTTGTTATGATCCACAGTTGAATGCCTTTGCATAATCAATAAAACACAGGTAAACATCTTTCTGGTATTTTCTGCTTTCAGCCAAGATCCATCTGACATTAGCTATGATATCCCTTGTTCCATGTCCTCTTCTGAATTCAGCTTGAATTTCTGGCAGTTCCCTATCGATGTACTGCTGCAACCATTTTGAATTTCTTCAGCATAATTTTACTTGCCTGCAATATTAATAATAATGTTTGATAATTTTTGCATTCTGTTGGATCACCGATCTTTAGACTAGGCACAAATATGGATAGCTTAAAGCTGGTTGGTCAGGTAGCTGTCTTCCAAATTTCTTGGTATAGATAAGTGAGCACTTTCAGGGTTGCATTTCAATTGGTATTCCATCAATTTCTTGTTTTTCATCAATGCCTTCAGGGCAGGTTGGACTTTTTCCTTCTACCACTCGTTCTTGATCATATGCTACCTCCTGAAATGGCTGAACGTCCACTGGTTCTTTTTGGTACAGTGACTCTTATGTACTCCTTCTATCTGCTTTTAATGCTTCCTGCGTCATTTAATATTTCTCCCATAGACTCCTTCAATATTGTAACTCGAGGCCTGAAGTTTTTCTTCACTTCTTTCAGCTTGAGAAATGCTGAGCATGTTCCTCCCTTTTCATTTTCTATCTCCAGGTCTTTGCACATGTCATCATAAAACTTTTGTCTTCTTGAGCCACCCTTTGAAATCTTCTATTCAGCTCTTCTACTTCATCATTTTTTCCTTTTGCTTTAGCTACTCAACGTTCAAGAGCAAGTTTCAGAGTCTCTTCTGACATCCATTTAGGTCTTTTCTTTCTCTCCTGTCTTTTTAATGAGCTCTTGCTTTCTTCACGTATGATGTCCTTGATGTCATTCCACAACTTGTCTGATCTTCGGTCTTTAATGTACAACGTGTCAAATCTATTCTCGAGATGGTCTCTAAATACAGGTGGGATATACTCAAGGTTGTGCTTTGGCTCTCGTGGATTTATTCCAATTTTCTTCAGTTTCAACTTGAACTTGCATATGAGTAATTGATGGTCTGATCTGCAGTCGGCCCCTGGCCTTGTTCTGACTGATGATACTGAGCTTTTCCATTGTCTCTTTCCACAGATGTAGTCGATTTGATTCCTGTGTATTCCATCTGGCGAGGTCCATGTATATAGTCGCCATTTATGTTGCTGATAAAAGGTATTTGCAATGAAGAAGTCGTTAGTCTTGTAAATTTCAATCATGCAATCTCCGGCATTGTTTCCATCACCAACGCCAAATTTTCCAACTATGGATCGTTCTTCGTTTCCAACATTCGCACTCCAATCAAATACCTTACTGTTCTTAAAAGGTCTATGTATTGTCTCCCAGCTTACCTCTCCAACCTCAATCCCACTACTCTCCCCCTTCGCTCACTATCTTCAGTTATACTAGTCTATTTGCTGTTCTTCAAAAAGTGAAGCTTGCTCTCATTTCAGTTTTTAAACTTGCCATTCCTTCTTCCTAGAATGTTCTTCCTTCACACTGATAGACAGCTGACTCCTTATCATTCAAGCCCTTAAATTAAAAGTACTGCCTTATTACAGAGACCATTCCTATCACTCTTAATAAAATGGCTCCTCTTCCCCTTAGGTCACTCCCTAACTCATTAAACTGCTGTATTTTCTGCAAATCATTAACAAACACTACTACTTACAGATTTGCCTACTTGCCTATTGTCTGCTGCTTCCCTCAGAATGTATGATTCATTAAAAACTCACTACTGTATTCCAAATAACTAAAACAATACCTAGCATTTAATAATAATAACAGCTAACGCTATGCCACACGTTGTTTTAAGTGTTTTAGATATACTAACTCAGTTAAACCTCAGAACAACCTAATAGATAGATACTATTGCCATCTCCATTTAACAGAGGAAAATAAACTGAGGCTGAGAGCCATTAACTTAAATAACTTGCCAAGGGTCACAGAGCAGGATCTGAACCTAGGCAGTTCAGCTTTGACCACCATGCTATATTGCCTACTGCCTCTCATAGAAGGCATAAAGGAAGCACTAAAAGAATCTGTAAAATAAATGAAGTTTAGAAACGGGGAAAGGAAAACACTGCAAGTTAAACACACTAGTTTGACAAGGTATACTTATTTTAAGGAGCCCTGGTAGCACAATGGTTAAGCATTCTGCTGGTAACTGAAAGGTCAGCAGTTCAAATGTACCAGACACTCTGTGGGAGAAAAAACCTGGCGATCTGCTCCGGTACAGATTTCAGCCTAGGAAATCCTATGGAGCAGTTCTACTCTGTCCTATAGGGTCGCTATGAGTTGGAATTGACTCGACAGCACAAATTAACAACAACATACTTATTTTAGTGATGTATTATTTACAGCACTGTGTTCCAACTTTTTCACAGTACAGATTCAAAGAAAAATAGTATTTGTAGGAAACACTGAGGAATAGGGATGATTCACTGCCAGAATGAACCAGCCTGAGGCGTTTGGACCTGAGGCACTCTGAGAACTGAGATCAGTATCATCTTGGCAAATATGTAGGCTCTGGGAAGCTCTAATTATCAATTACAGGACTCTAAAAAAAATGTGGGAGCCCTGATGCTGCAGTCGTTAAGAGCTAGGGCTGCTAACCAAAAGACCGGCAGTTGGAATTCACCAGCTGCTCCTTGGAAACCCTATGGGGCAGTTCTACTCTGTCCTATAGGATCACTATGAGTCGGAACCGACTCGACAGCTCCTAACAACAACATCAAAAACAATGTGATAGGCACAAAATTCAGTTTTAGAATCCAGTTTTCTAGGCTTAGTATTCACAAATAAAATAAGCCAAATGATCTGTAAACACGTGATTAAAATGTTATCATTTATCTTACCAAACATTGGTTGGTATCATCAGATTGTATCAGTAACTAACTAAATGGATAACCATTACAAAAACTCCAGACTATAATTATAAAAGTGAGCCATATGATTGACATATTCTAAGAGATCACCTAGCTAACTAAGACACACACATAATATAACTCCTTTTGGCACTGAAACAAAATATGAAAAAAAAATTTTCCTATTATGTAATTTCCTATTATCTTATACTTAGTACACTTTTACTTACTGTCTTCTTTGCAGGAGGTGGGAGAGTGGAGGGCAGTAGTCTAGTGGGTAAAACTCTTGAATAAAAATGAGAACAGCTACGTTTTTTAAGAAGCTCTGCCTCTAAATGGTATGATTAGCATTTACTTTTCAGAAAGTTCTGCCTCACTTAAGTTCTCCAAGAATTATTTCCATAATAAGATCTATAAGCAACCAACCAGTTACCATCAAGTTGATTCAGACTCATGGCAACCCCATGTGTTCCAGAGAAAAACTGCACTCCCTAGGGTTTTTAATGGCTGTGACTTTTTGGAAGTACGTCACCAGGCCTTTCTTTCAAGGCACCTGTGGATGGATTTGAATCACCAACCTTCTGGTTAGTAACTTAGTGCTCTCGAGGGACTCCCAGTAAGATCTACAAGGCAATAAAAAATGCATCAAATAACAAAAGGGAGTGCTGTTTGTATTACATAATAACCCTCAAGTAAATCTGACAGAGTTGGCAACAGCAAACAATACCATGGTACTAAAATCATCCCTTAGGTCCCTGGAAGAAGTAAAGCCAGAATGCTTCTTAGGAGAAAGGGTGGCGAGATTTCATCTCATGTACTTTGGGAATGTTATCAAGGAGGGACAAGTCCCTGGAGAGGGACATCATGCTTGGTAAAGTAGAAGGTCAGTGAAAAAGAGGAAGATCCTCAAAGAGATGGAGTGACACATTGGCTGTAACAATGGGCTCAAACAACAACGACTGCAAGGATGGCGCAGGACTGGGCAGTGTTTCATTCTGTTGTACATGGGGTTGCTGTGAGTCAGAACTGACTTGACGGCACCTAACAACAGGTCCCTCGGTGGTACAAGTTTGTGCTAGGCTACTAACCTAAAGGTTGATGGTTCAACCAGCAGCATCTTGGAAGAAATGCCTGAGGATCTGCTTCCATAGAAATTACAGCCAAGAAAACCCTATTGAACCTCAATTCTACTCTGTTAACACATCGGTTTGTCCATGAGTTGGAACCTGCTCCAAGACAACAGGTTTGATTTGGTTTTTGGAAAAGCATCCCCTCAGTCTGAAGCAGGTGAAAAAGCTACAGGTTTATGGATAGTCTCATTTTAGCTGAAAATTATATATCCATCACTTCTATCTTCGATATAGCACTTTATAATAGTGGATAGGCTATAACTAACAGCTTAATAACTTACGAGTTGAGTGAAAATATAGTTTGTACCGTATGGTACAAGAACTACTAACCACGAAATTGGTAAGGTCCTAACACGAACACCCTTCCTCCCCCAATTTTGTAATGACAGGAAGGAAGTGAAGGACAACCTCAACAACTGGGAAACAAGAATGGGTAATTCGTGTATTTTTTTTCCTAGGTTTTTTTTTTTTTTTCTTTACTAGATGCAACAGAGGCCTTAGGGTGTCCAGACTGCCACTGATTATTACCAAATTCCCGCTGGTAACAGCTTTCAAACGAGGATTTCAGGGGAGAAACGCGCACAGTGGAGCTCTTAGCTTTCATTTTACAGAAAGGAGGGAAAGAGGTGGAAAGGTGCTTGGCACCAGAATGGGGAAGCTCACACCCAGCGACCGGGGCCAGAACTCTCGGCCGAAGCCCCCCATGTCCGGTGACCGGGAGAAACGAAAATGTCATACCCCAACCGGAATTGAAAAAGCGATGAACGCAGCTGGAGGCGGACTTTCTGGTCAGAGAAGCCAAGAGCTGCAAAGGCCCGAGACCGCGAGCCACACCCACCTCGGCACGCTCCCCTCGCCTCCCAGGGCCCGTTGGGTTCGGCCTCGCAGCCTCTCGCGCCATCCTTGTCTGCTCGAGGGGAAGAAGCAGAAAGCCAGGTTCTGCCTGCAACTCCTCGCTTCCTCGCGCCCACACCCATTCTCTCACCTGCCGGCAGCCCAGGAAGAGCAGGACGCCGTTTCCCCCTCAGGTACGGTCACGGGTTCGGACTCCTCCATCGCCACCTCAGACTCAGCCGCCTCCTCCGCCAGCTACTAAGAAAGCAGGGTAGGGGGCGGGACCGCGGGGGTCAAGGGGCGGACGATGACGTTACTGGAGGGGGCGGTTCCGGGGAGCGCCGAACCCGGCCGCATTTTCCCGTCAATCCTAGTGGTATCCTCGTTTCCGGTTTGGGTGTGGCCGCAGGGCCGTTCTTTGCAGCAAGTGGCTGTGTAACCGAGCTGTTGCGGCGTGGTATCCCGCAGACAGAAGTGGAAGAAAAGCGCTGAAGTTCTACGTCACTTATGGCTCTATGGCCAAGCACACAGGGTAATAGTGAGTAGCAAAATGATGAGATTCCGTAGCAAAATTCTTAAAAGCGTTTTATAGCAAGATGATGAAACCACTTCATTTTGTACATGAAAAACCGGAAGACTGGTAATAGAAATGTCCAGATACCCGGTCTGGGATTCCATTTTTAAAAGTTATCCATGTAACAAGTGGTTTTGGGGCATCTACGTGTCAGGCACGGTGCCCAACACCAAATACACATTGGTGAACAGGAATAGAAATAGATATGATCTCTCCCTTAACGAGCTGAAAATCTAGTAGGAGCGCTCACAAATTTCATAGAATCACGTGATTTTTAGAGCTAGGTTATCTAGTTTGACCCCCTCATTTTACTAGTGAGAGAAAGGAGCTTGCAATCAGTGTACATGACTTGGTCAAGGTAGTAGATCTACTCACACTCAGATGAAGTACCAGAACACATATATAAGGCCTAACATCTCGTTATCTCCACTGACTTCCCTGTTTCACCTTTCTTAGAAAACAAGAATTAATTGGACACAATAACATGAGAATTTGCCTTTTGTTCTAAGTAACATTGTAGATTTGAAGAAACGTCTGTAGGATTTAAAAAGTTGGCGTATGCTTTGATTTTGGGTAATATGTTTTTAAATAATGTCTTTTTTTTTTTAACTTAAGATTTCTTCCTCTAGGGTAGAGAGGATAGTGGCAAGTACAGGCAAATCTGTATATTGTCCTTTGTGCCTCTCCGTTCCTTTGTTTTTTTAAAAAATAATATTGTGTTTTCAGTGAAAGTTTACATAGCAAATTTGGTTCACGTTTGACAATTTCTACACAAATTGTTCAATGACAGTTACTTTTCACAATGTGTCAGCATTCTCTTTAATTGTGTTCTGGTGATTCCATTTCCAGTACTCTAGTTTCCCTGCCCCCTTATCTTCCCATCTTTGCTTTAGAGTAATTGTTGACCTTTTGGTCTCCCATAGATGTTTTATCAATGGAGCACTGTACTCATGGGTAATATCCTTTATTTTGTGTGCAGGTCTGTTATTTTGCTAAAAGGTGACCTCAGGATAGTTTCAGTTCAAGGTTTAAAGAATATCTAAGGGTGATAGCCTCAGGGAGTCCTCTAGGCTCAGCTGGTCTGCACTTTTTAAGAATTTGAGCTCTGTTCCCCATTTTTGTCTCATTCATTCAGGGTCCATCTATTGTGACCCTGATCAGAACAGTTGGTAGTGCTAGCCAGGTACCATCTAGTTTTTCTGGTCTTAGGGTAAATGAAGCTATGGCTTGTGTAGGCTATTAGCCCTGTAGACTAGTTCCTTCTCTGAGACTTTGGTTACCTTTCTCTTTTGCTTCTGATGCATAGAGAACAATAGTTGTATCTTAGATGGCTGCTCACAAGCTTTTAAGACCCCAGACGCTACTCACCTCACTAGGATGCAGAACATGAACTTTGTGATGCCAGTTGACTGAGGTGTCCCATGAGAGTAAGGTCCTAAGCCTTTGTCATGCATTGAATTGTGTCCACCAGAAAATATCTGTCAGGTTGCCTGGGTCATGATTCCCAGTAATGTATGATTGTGTACTATTTTGTAATCTGATGTGATTTCCTTATGTGTTGTAAACTGTATCACTATGATGGAACAGATAGATTAGCGGCAGTTATACTGATGAGGTCTCCAGATTAGATAGTGTCTTAAGCCAATCTCTTGAGATATAAAAGAGAGAAACGAGCAGAGACACATAGGAACCTCATACCACCAAGAAAGCAGTGCCGGGAGCAGAGCACGTCCTTTGGACCTGAGGTTCCTGCACAGAGAAGCTCCCAGACCAGGGGAAGATTGATGACACAGACCTTCCTCCAGAGCTGACGGAGAAAGTGTTTCCTTGGAGCTGACACCCTGAATTTGGACTTGTAGCCTCTTGGACTGTGAGAGAATAAACTTGTCTTTGTTAAAGCCATCCACTTGTGGTAATTTCTGTTATAGCAGCACTAGATGACTAAGACAGCCTTCAAACCCAGAAAACCATTCTCTCAAAGTGTTCGGTTACGTCTGAAAAGTATCTGTAACTGTGTCCTCTATGAACATATATGTGTGCATACACATCTGTGTGTACACATACGTATAGACTCTGTGCACACACATACTCACTTGTACCTGCTTGTACACATATATGCCTATACTCCTATGTATGTGACCGTACATTTGTTTTTTTGCTATTGTTCATAACGATGCCAAATTATATATGTTATATTCTTTAGCATAAACATCTTTTTCTCTTGTGAGCTTCTTAGTGGCATCGTTTACTTTGTTCAAACTGTGCTCATTACACCCACATTCTGTGCTGCTTTTCGCATCACCAAAAATAACAAGTATTTACGATTTAGAGAGTGATTCCTCCTCCCCTCCCATCCCTGGTAACTTCTAATGAACATTAATCTCTGTATGTATATCTGTTGTTGTTTTCTTATAAAAATGGAATCATACAATATTTGTTCTTATATGATTGACTGATTTCACTTAGCAGTATGTCCTCCACACCTATCCATGTTGTAATATGATCATCAACTCATCATTGTTCTTTGTGGTTGTGTAGTATTCCATTGTATATATGTACCACATTTTGCTTAGCCATTCGTCCTGGAAGGGCACTTAGGCTGTTTCCATTTCTTTTGCCATTGTGACTAATGCTGCAATGAACATAGGTGTGGATAAGTCTGTTCATGTCACTTTTATTAGGTCTCTAGGGTATATACATAGAAGTGGGATTGCAGAACCATAAGGTTCTATTTCCAGTTTTTTGAGGAAGCAGCATACCATTTTCTATACTGGTTGTACCATTTTACAGTCCCACTAGCAATGGATAAGGGTTCCAGTCTCCCCCCATCCTTGCCAACATTTGTTGTTATCTGTTTTTTTTTTTTCTCCTTCCAATCGGTGCTATTTGAGATAGGGTGAGATGGTATCTCATTTTAGTTGTGATTTGCATCTCTAAAGGCTAATGAACTTGTGCATCTTTTCATGTGTTTGTTGGCTGCTTGACTTTCCTCTTTGGTAAAATGGCTGTTCATATCCTTTGTCCATTTTTTAATTGCATTATTTGTCTTTTTGTTACTGAGTTGTTGAAGTTTTTTATGTTTTAGAGATTAGACCCTTATCAAATATATCATTTCTGAAGATTTTTTCCTAGTTTGTAGGTTTTGTTTTTACTCTTCTGATAGTCTTTTGATGAGCATAAGTGTTTAATTTTTATGAGGTCCCAATTATCTAATTTGTCTTCTGCTATTTGTGCATTTGTAGTTACATTTGTTAGCCTATTTAAAAAAGACAAAAAAGGTCCTGTAGTTTTCTCCATATGTTTTCTCCCAGAAACTTTATAATTTTAGGTATAGCATTTAGGTCTTTAGTCTATTTTGAGTTCGTTTTTGTGCATGGTGTGAGGTATGGGTCCTGTTTCCTTCTTTTTTTTTTTTTTTGGCAAGTAGGTAGCCAGTTTTGCCAGCACCACTTATTAGAGACTCTTTCCCACTGAATGGAATTTGACCTCTTGTCAAAAATCAGTTGTCAATAAATGGATGCATTTATTTCTGGGTTCTCTATTCTGTTCTTCTGGTCTTTGTATCGATCACTGAACCAATACCAGGCTGCATCTCCATTATTTTCTTCAAAATTTCGTATCTCCGAATATCTGGAAGGCTTAGGCTGCTCACCTGTGGCATCATCCATGTTTCTCAACCCATTAAAATGAACTTGGTCTATGTCCTACTCTTTGAAGTTTCTGCTTAGCACTAGGCTTATCCCATCTTTCTCATTATTCTAAAGTTAATATATGCAACCCAACAGACACTGCCAGTTTCTTTGTCCCCTTCTTTTTTTTTTAATTGTACTTCAGGTGAAGGCTTACAGAACAAATAGTTTTTCATGAAACAGTACTACACATGTTGTCTTATGAATCTGGTTAACAACCCCACAACATGTCAACCCTCTAAATTCTCAACCTTTTTTTTTGGTGAAAATACACATAGCCAAAGATACACCATTTCAAAAATTTCTACATGCACAGCTCAGTGACATTGACTATGCTCCTCCAATTGTGCTGTTATTCTCACTTAAGATGAAGGCTTACAGAACAAAATAGTTTCTCATTTAACACTACAAATGTGGCTCTATGACAATGGTTAACAATCTCACAACACATCAACAATCTCCTTACTCAACCTTGGGTTCCCTATCACCAGCTTCCTTGTCTCCTTCTGCCTTCTGGCCCTTGTCACTGGGCTGTCCACTCCCAGGCTAAACGGAGAACCTCAGAGATAACTTCACCACTGAGCTAAAAGGGTGTCTGGGGGCCGTACTCTCGGAGTTTCTCCAGTCTCCTTTAGGCCAGTAAATCTGGTCTGTCTTTTTTTGAGTTAGAATTATGTTCTACATCCTTCTCCAGCTCTGTCCAGAACCCTCTGTTGTGATCCTGGTCAGAGCAGTCAGTGGTGGTAGCCGGGCACCGTCTAGCTGTACTGGACTCAGTCCAGTGGAGGCCTTGGTAGCTGTGGACAATTAGTCCTTTGGACTACTCTTTTCCTTGTATCCTGTTCTCTTCATTCTCCCTTGCTCCTGAAGGGATGAGACCAGTGGAGTATCTTAGGTGGCCGCTCACAGGCTTTTAAGACCCCAGACACTACTCACCAAGGTAGAATGTAGAGCATTGTCTTTATAAGCTGTGTCATGCCAGTTGAGCTAGATGTTCCCGGAGACCATGGTTCCCACAGCCCTCCGCCCAGGAGTTCAGTCCCTCAGGGAGTTTGGATGTGTCTGTGGGGCTTCCATGACCTTTCCTTGTACAAGTTGTGCTAGTTTCCCCTGTGCTGTGTACTGTCTCACCCTTCACCCAAGATACCACGTATCTATTGCCTATTTAGTATTTCCCCCCCGCCCCTCCCATCCCTGGTAACCAACAAAGATTGTTAACATTTTGTGTGTGAACTTTTTCATGGGTTTTTACAATAGAGGTCTCATACAATATTTGTCCTTTTGTGATTGACTTATTTCACTTCTGCATAATGTCCTCCAGTTTCATCCATGTTATGAGATGCTTCACAGATTCATTGTTGTTCTTTCTTGTTGCAAAATACCCCATTGTGTATATGTAGCATAGTTTGTTTATCCATTCATCTGTTGATGGGCATCTACGTTGTTTCCATCATTTTGCTCTTGTGAACAATGCTGCCATGATAATAGGTGTGCATATGTCTATTCGAGTGACGACTCTTATTTCTCTAGGATATATTCCTAGGAGTGGAATTACTGGATCGAATGGTATGTCTATTTCTAGCTTTCTGAGGAAGCGCCATATTTTCCAAAATGGTTGTATCATTTTGCATTCCAACCAGCAGTGCATAAGAGATCCGATCTCCCTGCAGCCCCTCCAACATTTGTTATTTCCAGTGTTTTTGATTCGTGCCAGTAATGCCGAGGTGAGATGGTATCTCATTGTGGTTTTAATTTGCATTTCTCTAATGGCTAGTGATCGCGAGCATTTCCTCATGTATCTGTTGGCCATTTGAATGTCTTCTTTGGTGAAGTGTCTGTTCATTTCCTTTGCCCATTTTTAAATAGGATTGTTTGTCTTTTTGTTGTAGAGGTGTTGGATTTTCTTGTAGATTATGGAGATTAGACTTTTGTCTGACTTGTACTGTCCAAAAATTTTTTCCCAGTCTGTAGGTTCTCTTTTTACTCTTTTGGTGAAGTCTTTTGAAGAGCATAGGTGTTTGATTTTTAGAAGATCCCAGTTATCTAGCTTATCTATTGGGGTTTGTGCATTGATGGTTATTGTTTGTATCCTGTTAATGCCATGTATTAAGGCCTGTAGTGTTGGTCCTATTTTTTCTTCTTTGAACTTTACAGTTTTAAGCTTTATATTCAGGTCTTTGATCCATTTTGGAGTAGTTTTTGTATACGGCATGAGGTACGGATCCTGTTTCATTTTTTTACAGATGGATATCCAGTTTTGCCAGCACCATTTGTTGAAAAGACTGTCATTTCCCCATTGGGTGGACTTTGGGCACTTGTCGAAGATCAGGTGACTGTAGGTGGATGGATTTACATCTGGGTTCTCAATTCTGTTCCATTGGTCAGTGTATCTTTCGTTGTACCAGTACCAGGCTGTTTTGACTACTGTAGCTGTATAGTAGGTTCTGAAGTCAGGTAGTGTGAGTCCTCCAACTTTATTCTTCTTCTTCAGTAGTGCTTTACTTATTCGGGGTGTCTTCCCTTTCCATATAAAGTTAATGATAAGTTTTTGCATCTCTTTGAAGAATGTTGTTGGTATTTGGATCGGGATTGCATTGTATTTGTAAATTTCTTCGGGTAGAATTGTCATTTTCACAATGTTGAGTCTGCCTGTCCATGAGCATGGTATATTTTTCCATTTATGTAGATCCCTTTGGGTTTCATGCAGTAGTGTTTTGTAGTTTTCTTTGTGTAGGTCTTTTACATCCCTGGTCAGATTTATTCCTAAGTATTTTATCCTTTTATGGGCTATTGAAAATGGTATTGTTTTCCTGATTTCCTTTTCATCGTTCTTATTGGTGTATAGGAATCCAGCTGATCTTTGAATGTTTATCTTGTATCCTGCTACTCTGCTGAATCTTTCTATTAGTTCCAGTAGATTTCTCGTGGAGTCTTTATGGTTTTCTATGTATAGTATTATATCCTCTGCAAAAAAGGACAGTTTAACTTTTTCATTACCAATTTGGGTGCCCTTTATTTATTTTTGTTGCCTTATTGCTCTAGCTAGGACTTCCAGCACAATGTTAAATAGGAGTGGTGATAAAGGGCATCTTTGTCTTGTTTCTGTTTTCAAGGGGAATGCTTTCAGCCTCTCTCCATTAAGAATGATGTTGGCCGTTGGTTTTGTATAGATGCCCTTTATTATGTTGAGAAATTTCCCTTCTATACCTATTTTATTGAGAGCTTTTATCAGGAATGGGTGTTGGACTTTGTCAAATGCCTTTTCTTCGTTAATTGAGATGATCAAGTGATTCTTTTCTTTCCTTTTATTTATGTGGTGGTTTATGTTGATTGATTTTCTAATGTTGAACCATCCTTGCATACCTGGTATGAATCCTACTTGGTCGTGGTGTATTATTTTTTTGATATGATGCTGAATTCTATTGACTAGAATTTTGTTGAGAATTTTTGCATTTATATTCATGAGAGAAATTGGTCTGTAATTTTCTTTTTTTGTGACGTCTTTGCCTGATTTTGGTATCAGCGTTATGCTGGCTTCATAGAATGAATTTGGAAGTGTTGCTTCCTCTTCTATGCTCTGAGATAGCTTGAGTAGTACTGGTAGAAGCTCTTCTGTAAATGTTTTGTAGAATTCTCCAGTGAAGCCATCTGGGCCAGGGCTTTTTTTGGTTGGGAGTTTTTTTATTACCTTTTCAATCTCTTCTCTTGTTATGGGTCTGTTCAGATTTTCAACATCACTTTGTTGTAGTTTGGGTACGCCGTGTGTTTCTAGAAGTGTCGCTTTTCATAATATTCTGTTATAATCCTTTTTATTTCAGTTGGGTCTGTTGTAATGCCCCCCATTTCATTTCTTATTTGGGTTAATTGTGTCCTCTCCTGTTTTTCTTTTGTCAGTCTGGCCAGTGGTTTGTCGATTTTGTGGATTCTTTTAAAGAACCAACTTTTGGTTTTGTTGATTCTTTCTATTGTTTTTCTGTTCTCTATTTGATTTATTTCTGCTCTGATCTTTACTGTTTCCTTTCTTTCGGTGGTTGTGGGCTTTTTTTGCCGTTCTCTTTCTATTTGTTTGAGTTCTGTAGTTAATGTTTTGATTTTGTCCCTTTCTGCATTTTTGATATGTGCATCTATTGCTATAAATTGTCCTCTGAGGACTGCCTTTGCTGTGTCACAAAGGTTTTGGTATGATGTGTTTTCATTCTCATTTGATTCTTGGAATTTTTTGATTCCATCTCTGATATATTCTATTACCCAGTGATGTGTAAGCAGGGTATTATTCAGTTTCCATGTAATTGATTTTTTTTCCTTGCTCTTTCTATTGTTAATTTCTACCTTGATGGCATTGTGGTCAGAGAAGATACTTTGAATTATCTCAGCGTTTTGGATCTTGTTGAGGATTGCTTTGTGACCTAAGATGTGGTCTATTCTGGTGAATGTTTCATGTGCATTGGAAAAGAATGTGTACTTTGCAGCGGTTGGATGGAGTATTCTATATATGTCTATGAGGTCAAGTTTGCTGATTGTGCCCTTTAGGTCTTCTGTATCTTTGCTGAGATTCTTCTTAGTTGTTCCGTCCTTTACTGAGAGTGGTGCGTTGAAGTCTCCTACTATTATTGTGGAACTGTCTTATTTTTCTTTTCAGTCTTGTTAGAGTTTGTTTTATGTATTTTGCAACCCTGTCATTGGGTGCATAGGTGTTTATTATGGTTATGTCTTCATGATGGGTCATCCCTTTAATCATTATATCGTGTCCTTCTTTGTCTTTTATGGTAGATTTTGTTTTAAAGTCTATTTTATCTGAGTTTAAAATTGCCACACCTACTCTTTTTTGGTAGTTGTTAGCTTGATATATTTTTTTCCAGCCTTTGACTTTTAATAAATTCACATCTTTGTTTCTGAGGTGTGTCTCTTGTAGACAGTGTATTGATGGATCCTGTTTTCTTATCCATTCTGTCATTTTCAATCTCTTTATGGGTACATTGAGTCCATTTACATTCAACGTAATTGTTGATAGATGTGAGTTTGTTGCTGTCGTTTTGTAGCGATCTTTTTTGTGGTGCTGAAGTTTTCTTTGTTCTTACTCTCTTGTGGTGAATTACTTTTGTCTGTGGATTTTTTTCATTTCTTTTGTTTTTGTAGGTTTTGTTTTTGCTGAGACTTTATGTTTTTCCTCTTTTTTTTTATGAGTATGTTTGTTAACTTTTTCTGTGGTTATCATGAATTTTACCCTTATCTTTTTAAGTTTCAAGCAGTCTACCATTACTTGGTATCACCTTACGTTCCTCTCCCTTAGAAGGTTCTATACCTATGCCGTTGATTCCCTTTTTTATTGTTTTGATGTTGTTGCCATTTACTGATTAACTGCTCTTATTCCCTGTTGTATTATTTTTGGTTTTGGATAGTCCTTGAGAGTTCATTTCCTAGATTGGTAGCTGGCTGGTACGATCCTGTGTCCTAGGCTCTGCCTGTGAGCTGAAGCTGTTTGTCCTCAGATCTAAGAACTCCCTTCAATAATTCTTGTAAGTTTCGTTTGACTTTTGCATATTTCTTTAGTTTCTGTTTATCTGGAAATGACCTAATTTCACCATCAAATCTGAATGAGAGTTTTGCAGGATATATTATTCTTGGCTGACAATTTTTTTCTTTCAAGATTTTATATATGTCATCCCATTGCCTTCTTGCCTGCATGGTTTCTGCTGAATAATCTGAGCTTAGTCTTATTGTTTCTCCTCTGTATGTGACTTCTTGTTTTTCACGAGCTGCTCTCAGGATTCTTTGTTTGTCTTTAGTTTTAGCGAGTATGAATATGATATGTCTTGGTGATTTTCTTTTGGGGTCTCTTCTATATGGGGTTCGTTGAGCTTCTTGGATGGCCAGCTTTTCATTTTTCATGATATTGGGAAAGTTTTCTGTCAGCAGTTCGTCAATGATCCTCTCTGTGTTTTCTGTTTTCTCCCCCTGTTCTGGGATGCCAATCACTCGTAAGTTTTTGCTTTTAATTGTGTCCCACATAACTCTCAGGGTCTCTTCATTTTTCTTTGTTCTTTTTTCTGAGTTTTCCTGAAACAGAGTTGTATCTAAGTGTTTGTCTTCAGTTCCACTGATCCTGTCTTCCATGGTTTCAAATCTACTTCTCAGCCCTTCTATGACACCGTCCATTTCTGAAATCTTGTTGTTTATGTTTTGGATTTCTAATTGTTGTCTAGATGTGAATTTATTTTGGCATTTTGTGCCTGCATTATTTTCCTGAATTCTTCCAATTTTTTGTCTGTATTTTCCTTGAATTTGTCTATTTTCCCCTCATTTTTGTGTGCTTTATGCTTCAACTGTTAGATAAATCAGACTCTTAGAGATTTGAATTCCCTATCAGGTAGTTTTAGTGCATTTTCTTCCACTGGAGAGTCATCTGGTGTTTTATTTTGGACGCCTACTGGGACTATCCTGTCCTGTTTTGTTATTGTCTGCTGTCTTCGCGGCATTCAGTAGTTACTTTCTCATTTATTGATTGCAGATTTGTTTGTTTCATCCCTTTTTTAAAAATTTTGGCTATGTCTGAGCAGGTGGGCTGTGTTCTTTGTCGTTTGCACGTCTGTGGGCATAATACTTTTCGCCTCCTTCTCCAATTGGCAGGTTCAGTCACTCAGATATGGCACAGCAGGGCAGGTCTAGCTGAAGAGGAGTTACTGGGATGGGTTGTTTGTGGCACTTACTACAGCCACCAGGGCCAGTCAGTAATCAGTGCAGGGCAGGTTCCAGTAGGCCATGCCTGTGCTGCTTGGTGGTGTGATGTTAAGCACCTGGTGCAGGTAGGCAGGATGTAGCGGAGAGATTGTTATGTGTGGAGCTAAGATGGATATGGGAGAGAGGAGAGAGGAACAGGAGCCAAAAAGATACAAACAAATGAAAAAGAATGCTAGGAGAGCTTGCCATTGGAGTGGAGAGATTAGAGACTATGAAATGCAGAATAACAGAAATGGGAAGAGGAAGAAAAGAAAAGAATGAATAAATAAAAATGGGAAAGGTTAAAGAACCGCAGAGTTCCCAGGGATCCCACCGGTGCAGCTATGAGGTCTGGGGAAGTCGCTCTCAGGTGTTACAGTACAGCATGGCTAGAAGGCATAGAGGTATATAACGTCAGGTATTCAGGGATCAGAAAGAGAAGGAAGATATAGAGAGACGAGAAACTGAGCAATGAAGAAAGATAAAAAGAGGGAAAAAAAACAAAACAAATTAAAATTTTAAAAAAAGGAACAGGAAAGGCCCCCCAAAAAACAGAAAAAAAAAAAAAATAACCCAACAAAAAAAGAAATACCCTCAGGGATCCCTCTGCATGTCTGTGTAAGCTGATGGGGAAGTCTCCTTGGCACGCAGCACTGCCTGGCCAGAAAGGGCTCCCAACTCAAGAAAAGGAAAAAAAAATAAACAATTCAAAAGAAACAAACGAACAAAAGCCACGGGATCCCACCAGTGTGGCAGCCCAGACTGGGGAGCAGCTGCATACTTGAGTGGAGCTACATAGCCCCTCAGAAAGAAGCAAAGATGGCGCATGGAGCAAGGTATTTGAGCGAAAGGAAGGGGAGGTGGTGAGAGGTAAGGAAGCAATCAAAAGAAGTGGAAAAAAGCAACACGAGCAGCCAACAAATGGCACTCAGAGATCCGGCCCATTTGGGTGTGTGGAATCCAAGTAGCTGGTGTTTCCCAGTCAAGAGATTGTGGCTGCCAGAAGCAGAGGAGGCCAAGTCGGGGTGAAGAAGGATGAGGGGTGGGAAAGCGTATATCGCAGATTACCGGTTGTTTTGTCTCCCGCTGGACGCTCCGTGAGGCTGTTTTCTTGTACCGTGTTTGCTGGTCTGCGATAGGAGTCCAAGATGGCGGATCCACACTGCGTTAGCGGGTAGGGGACCTCTGCATGAATCTCTCCTCGCTCTCCATTCTCTTTCAGTTTTCTCACTCCATTTGGTGCTTGACTGAGTTCTTTATCACTTCATTTGATGTTTTATGGTTTCAGGATTGTTGTATTCTCTGTTTGGCTTAGTTTTTCAGATCTTTGCTGTGGAGGCATGGTGTGGTGCTTCTGCCTAGAGCGCCTTTTTGCCAGAACTCCCCTTTGTCCCCCTTCTAATGTCCTCATTTCTTTCCTTCCTAAATATTTATTGAATGCCTGTTAGATATTAGAGCAATGACTAGACAACGAAAAGTTGATAGAAAAACAGTGATCCCTGATTTCATCGGTCTCATTGTGGGAAACCTAAAGTAGAAAACAAATGAAAAAGATAAGAAGGTGGTATGATGAAGTAAATAAAAGATGGTAAGGAGATAGAGACTTGGCAGGAGGAATGAGAAGATTTTAGATAGAATAATCAGGTATTGCCTCTTTGAGGAAGTGACATTTGAGCCAAAACCTAAAGTGAACCCTGTGAAGACGTAGCAGAAAAGCTTACTAGGTAGAGGGAAAAGCAAATACTACCTTCTTTTATTTTCTTCTTCACATTTATCTCCTCCTAGTACAGATTTCTGAGGTCCCTGGGTGGCATAAACAGTTTGGGCTGGACTAGTAACCTAAAGGTTGGTGGTTTGAACCCATACAATGGCTCTATGGGAGAAGGGTCTGGTGATCTCCTGTAAAGATTACAGCCAAGAAAATCCTATGTAGTGATTCTACTCTGTAATACATGGAGTCTCCATGAGTCAGAATCGACTTGACAGCAATGTTTTTTTTTTTTTTAAAGTACGTATTTCCACCGTGCATCAGTTTGTTTTATTGTGGTGGCTTCCTATGATGCTGGAAGCTATGCCACTGGTATTTCAAGTACCAGTAGGGTTACATGTGGTGGATAGTTTTCAGCAGTGCTTCCAGACTAAGAAAAAGTAGGAAGAAAGACCTGGAAATCTACTTTTTTTTTTTTAATTGTACTTGAGGGTTTACAGAACAAACTAGCTTCTCATTAAACAGTACGCTTGTTGTTTTATGACATTGGTGAACAACCCCAGGACATGTCAGCACTCTCCCGTCCCGACCTTGGGTTCCCTACCATCAGCTTTCCTGTCCCCTCCTGCCTTCTAGTCCTTGCCCTTGGGCTGGTGTGCCCCTTTGGTCTCGTTTTGTTTTATGGGCCTGTCTAATCTTTGGATGAAGGGTGAGTCTCAGGAGTGACTTCATTACTGAGCTAAAACGGTGTCTTGGGTCCTACTCCCGGTGTTTCTCCAGTCTCTGTCAGGCCAGTAAGTCTGGTCTTTGTGAGTTAGAATTTTGTTCTACATTTTTCCTGGATATCTACTTTTGAAAATTAGCTGATTAAAAGTGGATCACAACAGAACATTGTCCCATGTGCTTGCTTTGGACACATCATCAGGAAGGATTTATTGCTAGAGGACAGCATAATGTTTGAGAAGTAGAGGGCCAATGAGTGTGTGGGGCAGCCTTGGTAAGATGGATTGGCACAGTAGCCACAATTATGGACTGGAATATGCTGGCAATTGTGAAAAGAAAGCTACCGACTAGCATTTTGTTCTGTTTTACATAAGGTCATCATGATTTGGGGTCGACTTGATGGCAGCTAACAACAACAGCAGCAACAGTGTTATATTTGTATATTGCCTTTCTCCCCACTAGAATGTAAACTCCAGGAGGATGGAGTCTTTATTTCCTTTACTACTATATCTCCAGTATCTTGTCTATAGTAAGTATTTGGTAAATATTCATTGAATGAATGCGTGCGTGAGTAAAGAGTAAAGCTTCGGAGGTTAGAATGATTTTGATATATCCTAGGAACAGCAAAAAAGTCAATGAAAGAATTTTGTGGTAAGCAGAATTCTAAAATGGCCCCCAAGATTCCTGCTTCCTAGTATACACACACTTAAATACACCTTTTCTAAGTTATTCAGTAAATCACTAATCCAGGTGCTGTTGTGAAGGGTAATTAAGGTCCTAAGGAACTTATTCTAGGGAGATTATCCTGGCTGAGCCTTTAAAAGGGATTTGGATCTTCCTGAGGAAAAATATTTGAAGTGTGAAGGGGATTCAGTGTGAGGGAGATTCTTTGTTTCTGGCTCTGAAGATGGAGGAAGCCATGTAGCAAGGAATTGCAACAGCTTCTAGGAGCTGAGAGTAGCCTCCAGCCGACAGCCAACAAGGAAATGGAGACCTTAGTGTACAACTGAGTGGAACTAAGTTTGGTCAACCTAATGAGCTTGGAAAAGAACCCCAAGCTCCTGATCAGAGTATAGTTAGTTGATACTTTGATTTCAGCCTTGTGAGATCCCGGGCATAGAACTTAGCTATGCCATGCCCAGACTTCGTATCTATGGAATTGTGAGCTAATTAATATATTTGTGTTTTAGGCTGCTAAGTTTATGGTGAAGGAGCCCTGGTGGCACAGTGGTTAAAGTGCTCAGATGCTAACTGAAAGGTCGGCAATTCGAACCCATCAGCTGCTCCTTGGGAAAAAGTTGTGGCAGTCTGCTTCTATAAAGATTTGTAGCCTTGGAAACACTATGGGGCAAGTCTAGTCTGTCTTACAGGGTCGCTATGAGTCGGAAGACTCGACAGCAATTTTTTAAAAAATAGTTTGTGGTAATCTGTTATACAGCAATAGAAAACTAACATACTATGTCATAGTTTTCTAGTGCTGGTATACTAGAAATACCACAAGTGGGTGGCTTTAATGAACATTTATTTTCTTACAGTTTAGGAGGCTAGAAGTCCGAATTTAGGGTGCTGGCTCTAGGGGAAGGCTTTCGTTCTCTGTCTGCTCTGGTGGAAGGCCCTTGTCTCTTTTAGCTTTTATTTGTAAGTTCCTTGGCAATCGTGTGGCGTGTATCTTCCCCTCCATTTGTGCTGGCTTGCTTCATTTGCTCTTTATATGTCAAAAGAGATTGGCTTAAAACATACCCTACACTAATACTGTATCATTAACATAACAAAGAAAATCCATTCCCAAATGAGATTATAACCACAGGTATAGAGGCTAGGATTTACAACATATATTTTGGGGGGACACAGTTAATCCATAACATGCTGTATTTCATCGAAACCCCACGTTTCTTCACATTTTAACATCCCTGAAATTAGGACTTTTTCCCTTTCTTATCAGTATAGAAAATAATAGTGCATCTGAAAATTGAGGGCATCTTATATTTGGTGAAGTATGGTATGAATTATTTCAAACATACAGAAAAGTATAACAACAATATAATTGACACCCAGACTGAACAGATTTTCATGTTTTGTCACATTCGCAAAGTGAGAAAGAAAATTAGATTATTGCCACACTTTTTGACAGTGATGTATGCCAAAAGAAAGTGGAATAATATATTTAGGATGTTTGAAAAAAAAAGGAAAGCGCAAACCAAAGATTTTAGATTCAGCAAAACTGATGCTCTTATACAAAGAATACAAATAAACTGTTAATCAACTTGTAAGAACTCAGAGAATATTGTTCTCATGAGCTCTTCCTGAAGAATTACAAGACAACAATCTTCAGATATTCAAAATGACTAGAGAGACGTTGGCATAAGAGCTGGTGGTGAGTATAGTTCAGGTTCTTAAGCAGAAGATTGTGATCCGTGTGTTTATTAGCTTTTGTGTTCCTTCTAGTTTATTATTCGGTTCTAATTCTGAGTTCTATCACCTCATTTCTGAGGTTTTAAGATTCTGAATCATGTTGTTCTTTTATGTCTTATACAATTTTCTTAATGTTTTTTAGCTAGTTTTTTTTAAAAAAGTTATACTTTTGTTCTATTTTGTGGAAGTGTCCTCAGGCATGCTTTCATTGTCTGTAATGTTATTCTGCTCTTCATTCTGTTTTTTCTTATGGTAACTTTGTATGGGATATCATCTTGATAACTTTTCTGTTGCTCATTTTTATGTAAAATTAGTGTTCTTGAACTTTTAGTAAGAGGGTGTTCTCCTATTCCAATCAGCATATGTCCATCAGGGCAAACTCGTATTCCAAGAAAGTCAGGTTAATTGGCTCTGGCAAAGAAAGAGTCTACACTTCAGAGTAACCATGGAGTATCTCACCAGAGGAAAAGATTTATTATAGGAATTTGGGAAGGGTGGAATTTAGGAGAAATTAAAAGGAAGTAGTATTTTGATAGGCTCAAAAAGAAGCAAGGCTGTGTGTAAAAGGGACTACCTGGACTGAAAAGTAGACCCAGGATGCTTTTTTCTTGGAAACTACAAAGTTAAAATAGATGTGGAATGTGTCTAGACACCCGTTTTCTGAAGCTCTGTACTTAGCTCAGATCTTAAATCTTGGTTTTCTAGGCAGAAGTCAGTTTGTTGTACCATAGTGACTTGCATGTTGCTGTGATACTGCAAACTTTGACACCAGTATTTGAAATACCAGCAGGGTCACCTTTGGTAGACATGTTTCAGTGGAGCTTCCAGACTAAGACAGACTAGGAAGAAGGACCTGGCAGTCTACTTATGAAAAATTGGACAGTGGAAACCTTATAAATAGCAGCAGAATGTTGTCTGATAAATAGTGTTGGAAGATGAACCCCTCAGATTGGAAGGCTCTCAAAAGATGACTGGGGAAGAGCTGCCTCCTCAAGGTAGAGTCGACCTTAATGATGTGGATGAAGATGAGCTTTTGGGACCTCCATTTGTTGATGTCCAATGACTCAAAATGAGCAGACACAGCTACAAACATCCATTGATAATCAGAGCGTGGAATATATGAAGTATGAATCTAGGAAAATGGAAATCATCAAAAATGAAGTGGTATGCATAAAGATCAATATCCTTAGGCATTAGTGAGCTAAAATGGATTGGTATTGGCCATTTTGAATTGGACAATCATATGGTCTATTATGCTGGAAATGACAAAGTGAAGAGGAATGGCGTTGCATTCATTGTCAAGAAAAACATTTCAAGATCTTTCCTGAAGTACAATCCTGTCAATGTAGGATAATATTCATATGCCTACAAGGAGACCAGTTAATACAACTATTATTCAAAATTATGCACCAACTACTAGGTCAAAGATGAAGAAATGGAAAATTTTTACCAACTTCCGCCGCCTGAAATTGATCCAACATGCAATCATGACATATCGATAATTACTGGTGATTGGAATGCGAAAGTTGGCAACAAAGAAGAAAGATTGGCAGTTGCAAAATACGGCCTTGGTGATAGAAGCGACTTAGGAGATTGCATGATAGAATTTTGCAAGACCAGCAACTTATTCATTGATAATACCCTTTTTCAACAACATAAACGGTGACTCTACATGTGGACCTTGCAGGATGGAATACACAGGAATCAAATCCACTACATCTGTGGAAAGAGACAATGGAGAAGCTCAATATCATCAGTCAGAACAAGGCTAGGGGCCAGCAATGCAACAGACCATCAATTACTCATTTCCAAGTTCAAGTTGAAGTTGAAGAAAATTCGAACAAGTCCACAAGAGCCAAAGTATGACCTTGAGTATATCCCACCTGAATTTAGAGACATCTCAAGAATAGACTTGAGTCATTGAACACTAGTGACCGAGACCAGGAGTTGTGGAATGACATCAAAGACATCATATATGAAGAAAGCAAAAGGTCATTAAAAAGACAGGAAAGAAAAGAACAAAGTGGATGTGAGACTCTGAAACTTGCTCTTGAATGTAGAGTAGGTAAAGTGAAAGAAAGAAATGATGAAGTAAAAGAGCTCAACAGAGATTTCAAAGAGCAGCTCAAGAAAACAAAGTATTATAATGAAATGTACGAAGACCTGGAGTTAGAAAACCAAAAGGGAAGAACGCGCATGGTATTTCTCAAGCTGAAAGAACTGAAGAAAAAAGTCAAGCCTCAAGTTCCAATATTGAAGGATTCTATGGGGAAAGTATTAAACGATTTAGGAAGCATCAAAAGAAGATGGAAGGAATACACAGAGTCACTGTACCAAAAAGAATTGGTCAATGTTCAACCATTTCAGGAGGAAGCATATGAGCAAGAATCTTATGGTACTGAAAGAAGAGGTCTAAGCTGCACTGAAAGCATTGGTTAAAAACAAGGCTCCAGGAATTGTCAGAATACCAATTGAGATGTTTCCATAAACAGATGAAGTGCTGGAGGTGCTCACTGGTCTGTGTCAAGAAATTTGGAAGACAGCTACCTAGCCAACCGCCTGGAAGAGATCCGTATTTGTACCCATTCCAAAGAAAGGTGGTCCAAAAGAATGTGGAAATTATCAAATATTGTTAATGTCACACACAAGGAAAATTTAGTTGAAGATCATTCAAACGTGGTTGCAGCAGTATATCGACAGTGAACTGCCAGAAATTCAAGCTGGATTCAGAAGGGGAAGTGGAACCAGGGATATCATTGCTGATGTCAGATGGATCTTGGCTGAAAGCAGAGAATACTAGAAAGATGTTTACCTGTGTTTTATTGACTATGCAAAGACATTCAGCTGTGTGGATCTTAACAAATTATGGATAACATTGTGAAGAATGGGAATTCTAGAACACTTAATTGTGCTCATGAGGAACCTGTACATAGACCAAGAGACCAAGTTGTTTGAACAGAACGAGGGGATACTGCTTGGTTTAAAGTCAAGAAAGGTCTCTGTTGGGTTTGTGTCCTTTCACAATACTTATTCAATCTGTATGCTGAACAAATAATCTGAGAAGCTGGACTATATGAAGAAGAATGCAGCATCAGGATTGGAGGAAGACTTACTAACAACCTGCGATATGCAGATGACACAACCTTGTTTGCTGAAAGTGAAGAGGACTTGAAGCAGTTACTGGTGAAGATCAAAGACGACAGCCTTCAGTATGGGTTACATCTTAACATAAAGAAGACAAAAATCCTCACGACTGGACCAATAAGCAACATCATGAGAAATGGAGAAAATATTGATGTTGTAAAAGATTTCGTTTTACTTGTATCCACAATCAACGCCCGTGGAAGCAGCAATCAAGAAATCAAATGACATATTGCATTGGGTAAGTCTGCTGCAAAAGACCTCTCTAAAGTGTTAAAAAACAAAGATGTCACTTTAAGGACTAAGGTGTGCCTAATCCAAGCCATGGCGTTTTCCGTCGCCGCATATGCATGTGAAAACAGGACAATGAGTAAGGAAGATGGAAGAAGAATTGATACCTTTGAATTATGGTATTGACAAAGAATATTGAATATACCATAGACTGCCAGAAGAACAAACAAATCTATCTTGGAAGAAGTATAGCCAGAATGTTCATTAGAAGCAAGGATGGAAGACTTTGTCTCACATACTTTGGACATGGTATCAGGGGGGACCAGTCCCTGGAGAGGGACATCATGCTTGGTAAAGTGGAGGGTAGGCAAAAAAGAAGAAGACCCTTAACAAGATTGGTGGACACAGTGGCTGCAACAAGGGGCTCAAGCATAGCAATGATTGTGAGGATGGCGCAGGACTGGGCAGTGTTCTGTTCTATTGTACATAGGGTTGCTATGAGTCAGAACTGACTAGATGGCACCTAGCAAGACAACAGGCAGTAGTGGGATGTTTCAGCCAGCTTCAGCTGCTGTTTTCGAATTGGCCTTTTGTGTTACCAGCAGGACTTCAAACCGGTTCTTCCCGGCTCAGTAATGGCCAAGGAAGTGAAACCAGAACAGACTTGAATTTTTAAAAGTTAGGTCAACCAGAGCAATAACCAGAATGGGAAAATTATGGGTCAAAGCCCTGCTAGAAACCTAATCTCCCTCTTAGAAAACAAGGGCAATGTATGTGTTGCGTATCAACCAAATCTCAATTTTTTTTTTTTTTTTTAACATTTTATTGTTTTTCACGTGAAACTTTTCAGGACAAATTAGTTTCCCATTCAGCAATTTATACACAGCTTGTTTTTTAACATTGGTTTCAAACCCTTGAATGTGTCAGAATCTCTCCCCTTCCTCTTTGGATTCTCCGTGTCCATTCGCCCAGCTTTCCTGCCCCTATTGTCCTTCTGAACTTTGCTTTTGGGCAAATGCTGCCCTTCACGTCTTATGTAGTTGATTGTTCTGAGGTGCACATTCCTCACTGGTGTTACTGTTCGTTTTACAGGGCTGTCTATTGTATGGCTATAATGTGATTTCTGGGAGTGATTTCACTTCCAAGTTTGAAGGATGTCTAAGGGCCATTGTCTCAAGGGTTCCACTAGTCTCTATCAAACCAGTCTTGTCTTATTTATGAGTTTGAATTTTGTTCTACATTTCTCTCCCACCCTATCCATGACCTAAAGTTGTGGCCCTGGTCGGAGCTATAGGTAGTGGTAGCTGGGCACCATCTAGTTCTTCTGGTCTTAGGGTAGTGGAGGCCAAGGTTCGTGTGGTCCATCACCCCTTTGGACTAATTGTTTCCTCGAGTCTTTGGTTTTCTTCACTCTTCTTTTCTCTGGACGGGAAGAGACTAATTGTTGTTGCTCATCGGATTTTGAGCAGAGTTGGAAACAGTGGTGCTCTGCTCAAAGATGGCAGCCAACTGCACGGCTTTAAATGTCTGTTGATCTCCACAGTCCTGCCAGTAATCGAATCTCACGCATCAGGTTCCTGAAAGGGCTCACTTGGCATCTTCCGAGTCTCCTATTTCAGGGCTTCAATCCATAATTTTTCCCATTCTGGTTATTATTCTGGATCACCCAAATTGTAAAATTCAGGTCTATTCCAGTTTCACTTCTTTGGCCATGACTGAACCACTTCAAACTGGTTCAAAGCCCTGGTTACCTGTGAGTATCAGTTGTTTTCTTTTGGTGTTCTCCTGGCAGTGTTTGTGCTGCTGGACCTAGGACCACAGTTTTTACTGCTCTCTCTTCCTTTAGCTAATACTTTATACTACCGCTAACCTTCCCTTCATTAGGGCTTTCTTTATTAAATTCTGGGCTGCACTATTGCTTTTGCTTCTTACTGCTTGGCATGTTTGCAGTCCTGTTCCTCCTGGCTCTGACCTTTGGTTTTATACTCTGGATCCTGCCTTTAGACTTGCCTGATCAGTGGCACCTGTGTCTCCTCTTCACTTCTGGGTTTCCTCTTGATAGACTTCATTTCTGCTTATGCTGGTCTAATATATCTATTACAATTTAAGTTAGGCATCATAAATGTGCAGCAGAGTGCTTTGGGTGTTTAGAGGAGGGAGTAAATAGTACTGACTGAAGGCAGTGAAGGTTTCACAAAAGAGCTGAGATTTGAGCTAGGCTTTGAAGGGTGAATAGAGTTTTGACAAGCAATGAAGGGAAACTATTTCTCTGATAAGGGGAAGCAGCTTGGGTGGTTAGTATTCTGAGGAGAGCAAAGAGTGTTCTCTTGTGATTTCAAACAGCAAGATTTTTGACAGTCTGTGATTTTAGAACAAAGGTTTCTCTGTGAGTAAGGAAGTTACTCGGGGTTGTTTCGATACTTTATTACAGCATGACTTTGAGAGAAATATTATTTTCTGTTAACTTTACAGCTAACTTTGTTAGTCTATTATCCACTCCTGATAAATGGAAAAGAGATTACTTTCTCAGTCCAAGCTAATTTTTTACTTTCTCACAGATTTCAGGAAAACTTTTCTAATTTCAGAGACTTTTGCTGCTGTGTATTGTTCAAAAATACGGTTTTTGAGATTTCCTGGCCCTCTATTTGCTTTGGTCTGTGCCTTTTCTTTCCTTTGTTTCTGTTGTCCCTGTGCTGTATGTGTGTGAATATACATACGTGCACACATATAATATATGTATATAACATATCCATACATACACATACATAGGTACATGTAGTCCTTGTGATGTGTTTAGGTCTGTGTGTGTATACACACATAAATATCTAGTTCTCAAGGCATAGTAATAATTTTATTTATAAATTTTTATTTTGGAATAATTTCAGATTTAATTTGCAAAGAGTACAGAGTTTCCATATACTCTTTCTCAGCTTCACCTAATGAAAACATCTTATATAACCATGGTGCATTTATCAAAACTAAGAAATTAACATTGGGACAACGCTGTTAACTAATCTACAGACTTTATTTGGATTTCACCAGTTTGTCCACTAATGTCCTTTTTTCTGTTTGAGGAGTAGTCCAGAATAGCACAATGCATTTAGTGTGCTCCTTAATTTTTATTTTATTGCTAGCAGTTCTTCTCAGTGTGGGACTCTGTCCAGGAAGGCAGCCAGACAGTGGCCCCTACAGTCCTTACTGCAGATTGTTTGCACTTACGTTCTGTTGGAGTGGCTCAGAAGCCTTCTGGTTTCTGCTGTTGTTTTCACATTGGACCACTGTGTTACTAGTATTTATTGTTTCTTTTGGTGTTCTCCTGATCTCAGCCCTATCCCCGTTGCTTTATTTTTTTTCTCCTTTATCCCACACACGTACTTCATACTCCTAAATTACTGAATATTAGTATAGAAAGGATACTTAGCAATCACCTACAAATATAACCTCTTTCTTTTACAGAAGATGACCCAGGGAGGTTAAATGGCTTGGGTAGATTCACATAATTGTAGGTACAGAGCCAGGACTAGAACTCATTTTCTTCCTAATCTTTTATTTTTCTGGTATGATCTGTCTAGATCCTAACAATTACAATAACTCTTCCATGACTGTAAAAAAGAATAGGAAGTACTCAGGCCTGAAGTCAGGACTTTATGAGCATATTTGGAAAGCAGCCAACCTTCTGAGTTTTGAAACAGGCTTCTTTGCTCAGAGGTGTTGTAGTAACATTTGAACTGGCTGGAAGCTAATTATTCTGTGTCTTAAATCACTTAAATGGTTTATTAAATAGAGTATGTGCATATCACATTTTCTTGAAATATTTAAAAAAAAATCACCTGTGCAACAATGACAAATTGTTATAGGTTAACAATTGAAATATGCATTTCTAAGACACTTTTTGTTTAATCTAACTAAGAACAGTGACTGCAGACAAAATATTATAAATTATGCCTGTAAATTTAACTTTCTGCTAATATGGATCGAAAAGAGTTGATTAACCTGAATATTACTAGGTGGGGCTTCAAGCCCTTGTAGCTTTCTAGGCAATATTGGTGTAAATACATTAGAATTCTAATTGGGGGATAGAGGCCCATCAGTCCCTTTATGAAACAACATTCAGAGCCTTATTCCAGAGATCAAAATTTTAGCTGAAGTCACTCGTTCACCATCCTATTCAGTTGCTTTCAAATTTAATGCCAGCTCATTTTGTATCTTTTTTCTTGACTGAACAACATTTGGATCATCTGCCTTCTCATCTTTGGCTTGTTTTCTCATCATTATTTGGTTTGAGAGCTAGATCCTCTAGTTAAGTGGGTCTCAAACTTTGGCACACGTCAGTATCACCTGGCCTGCTTGTTTCTGGCCCAGATTTCTGGGCCCCACCCCTAGAATTTGTTTCAGTATACCTGGGGTAGGGCCTGAGAATTTGCATTTCTGACAAGTTCCCTGGTGATGTTTGTGCTGCTGGATCTAGGACCACACTTTTTGTGGCTCTCTTTTCCTTTAGCTGACGCTTTATAATACTGTTAACCTTCCCTTGAGCCCTAGTCGCATGGTTAAGCTCTCAGCTGCTAACCAAAAGTTCAGCAGTTCGAACCCACCGGCTGCTCCATGGATTAAAGATGTGGCAGTCTGCTTCTGTAAAGATTACAGCTTTGGAAAGCCTATGAGGCAGTTCTGCTCTGTCCTGTAGGATTGCTATGCGTCAGAATTGACTTGACGGCAATGAGTTTGTTTTTTTGGGTTCTTACCCTTCCCGTCATTAGTTAGGGCTGTCCTTATTGAATTCTGGGCTGCACTATCTTTTTTGCTTCTTATTGCTTATTTGCATGTTTGCAGTCCTATTCCTCCTGGCACTGACCTTTGTTTTGTACTCTGGATCCTGCCTTTAGACTTGCCCGATCAGTGGCATCTGTGTCTCCTCTCCACTTTTAGGTTTCTTCTTGATAGACTTCCATTTCTGCTTGCACTCGTCTAATATATCTGTTGTAACTTAAGTAAGGTTAGGCATCATAAACTTGCAACACAGTGCTTTGGGTGTTCAGGGGAAGGAGTACTTAGTATTGACTGAGGGCAGGGAAGGTTACACAGAAGAGCTAAGATTTGAACTAAGCTTTGAAGAAGGAGTAGAGTGTTAACAAGCAAAGAAATGAGATTATTTCTCTTATTTTAAGGGGAAGCAGCTTGTGTGGATAGTATTCTGAGGAGAGCAAAGAGTGTGCCCAAAGGCCAGAAGATGCAAGAATACTTGACAGGTTACTACAAAGGCTGATTGTCTAGGGATTTCACCATACAGCGAGATTGTTAGAATATAAATAATGTAACATCAGTGAGTTGGACATTTACTTCCTTTTTCACCTCTAATCTCAGAGTTTTTGCTTTCAGTTTTGGTGAGAGGTAGCCAGGGGAGCTAAATATACTTAAACTACTGGCAGAGTAATTAATCTTGTGCTATTCAGTTTGAGGTTAATAAGTCATATTTATTTAAGCTCTTTAGATTCAATGGCTTCTTCTCTTTTAGCTTTTCCATCTGAAGATTTCAGAAGTTTTATCAGGTTTAGAACTTCAATACTTGCCTAATCCTATCTATTCTTTGTTATTTTTTAGGCTCATATGTGATCCTTGTAATAAAATTTCCCTTCTAGAGTATTACTGTATGATTAATTATTATTAGTTCTATACTGTATAATTATACTGCTACAATTACTGTCTAGTGTTGCTCAAAACTTGTTTCCTAGGGACACACATTGAGTTTATGACGATAATGAGATGAAAGGGAGGTTCTTAAAACTTTAAAAAAAATTTTTTTGATGATTATATATGAGGAATAAAGTTGAGATGAACCCCAAAATATTCAAAATTCTAAACTGAGTGATTAAAAAGAGTGATGGGGCTAGGCAGTGATCATCAGTGATTGATGAAACAATAGGAGAAAAGATCAATGTGGAATCTGTAATTGCTAAATCAGGCTGACAACAACTAAACCCATTGATTAATATTAACATCAGGAAAAGTGCGGCAACCAATTCTTCCTTGTGATGAAGTAGGAATTGCTAGCACTGCATATTAAATATTAATGCATTAAAAAAGCAACCTAATCAAGCCTCTGGGACTACCACTTTATAGGAAATATGGGTGATAAAGGAACATGTTAAATAACATGTCTAGTAAGCCATTGGCCAAATCTAGGATTTAGAAAATTCTAGTTTCTTCCACAAACATATGGCATTAAAAAAAGGGGAGGTAAAAAAAGGAGAGAAGCATATTATAGATTAAAACAGACTTAAGAAACATCATCTGAAAGCAATGTGACATCCCTGTTTTGATTCTGATTTTTTAAAAAAATCTCTAGAATGGTATTTTTGAGTTAATCAGAAAAATTGAACATGATTGGGTAAATTAAGGAATTACTGTTAACTAAGTTATGATAGAGGAGTTGTAGTTATCTTAAAAAGGGGGGAACTTTATTTGTGCCACATATGAAAGTATTTATGGGTGAAATTATATGATGTTTGGAGTTTGCTTTAAAATACCCCAGAAAAAATAAAAACAAAAAATGAAGTGTGTATGTGTGTGTGTACGTGCGTGTGTGTGAAGATAAAATGAAAAGAATGGTAGCTGGTTGATGGGTCCATGAAATCTTGTAGCACTCTCTCTACTTTTTTGCATATTTAAACATGTCCATAATAAATAGTTTTATGACTCACCATACGGCCTGTCTTGGTATTCTGTTGTTATTGGGTGGAGTCGGGGAAGATTACCCAAAAACCAAGGTACGTATGGGCTTACTTGTGCTTACTTATTAATTTGTAGTGTACAATTTCACCAGTTTTTCACCACATAAAATGTAGCAAAACCCATGTTTAGGTCAAAAGCCCATCCAAAGGATTTGGTCTGAAAGTGGCAGAGGATGGGTGTCATGGTTTGAACTATGTCCCCCAAAAAATGTGTGTATCAGTTTGGCTGGGCCATGATTCCCAGAATTGTGTGGTTGGCCAATATTTTGTGATTGTAATTTTATGTTAAAGAGGATTACGGTGGGATTGTAACACCACCTTTACCCAGGTCACATCCCTGATCCAGTGTAAAGGGAGTTTCCCTGGGTTGTGGCCTGCACCACCTTTTATCTCTCAAGAGATGAAAGGGAAGCAAGCAGAGAGTTGGGGACCTTACACAGTCAAGAAGGCAGTGCTGGGAGCAGAGCGCGTCCTTTGGATCAGGGTCCCTGCACAGAGAAGCTCCTAGTCTGGGGGAACACTGAAGAGAAGAAGGCCGACAGAAAAAGCCTTCCCCTTGTGATGACGCCCTGAATTTGGACTTTTAGCCTACTTTGACTGTGAAGAAATAAACTTCTCTTCGTTAAAACTATCCACTTGTAGTATTTCTGTCATAGCAGCACTAGGTGACTAAGACATTTGGTTCAAGGAAAATTGAGGTACTATTGGGGTAGGATACTGGAGAGGCAAAAGGAAAAAAGAAAAAGAATTGTATACTACAGACCTTTATTTTGGTGTATCTCAGTTATGTAATGGAACCTGAACAATTTTCTTTTTATCTCCTTATATCTCTCATTCACTTTATATCTCTCAAAAAGCAACTTAACACTTCTGACATTTTGAATTATATAGGTAATGAGTAACTCATTGTGTATGTTTATATTAGTGATTAGATTTTCTGGGGAAATTAAGAGATTAACATACTTGTATTCAATAGTAGTTACAGGTCAAAGAAATTTATTCATTTGTTCAACAAATACTAAGCATCTACTATAAGTCTGATATTGTTCTATGCAGTGGAGGCAGTTATAGTGGATAATAAGACAGGCAAGGTCCCTGTCCTCATGGATCTGTGGATCTTTCAGTCTACTGGGGGATTAAGTCAAGCCATGAGTAAATAAAAATAAACAAGATACTACATATCTTAATAAGGGCTATTAAAGAGGTAAAAAAAAAGGACATGATAGAATAATGGAGTTGGGAGAATGAGGCTATTACTGTCAGAAAAAGTTTCATTAATTTGGAGTTAAAAAGAAGGTATCACAAGAAATTCTAAATCTTCTTAATAGGTTCAATTCCAGTGACAGATTTGCCTTATTTGGAATTATTGATCAGTAGGGCTAATGTCTCTGAGAAGGTGCCTTAAAGCATGTATCTGAAGAATGGAAGAAGCCCATTCTCAAAAAGTTGAGAAAAATTTGAGCCAGGCAGAGGTAAGAGCTTGTCTTAAAGGCAAAAAAGACAGAAAGAATACTAGTGTGGCTAGATTTTAGTCAGTGAGAAGGCAAATGCTTGAAATAGGGTTAAAGAGGAGGCATAAGCCTGGTTACTTGGGACCTTGTTGGTAGAGTATATGTTTTAGGTAGTTCAAGATAGCAGGATGCTCTCGCAATCGCTTGATGATCTAGGGCCCTCTTGTGCCCCCTTGTTCCTCTCTTTCTCAAAACTTTTACTTTCCAGGATAAAAATAGAAAAAATTTTACAGGTAAACATGACTTACTTAGACACTGTGATGTTTGGGAGTAAAGACGATCTAACTAGATACTCTTCTGTCTGTTGCCTGGTGATTTAAGCTGAAGGCAGGTAGATGTGACAAGCTGAAGGGAATGAACAACTGCTGTTTCACTCCTTTTTTCCCTGTCCTCTTGAATCCACACTGACCTCGTAATCTTTCTTTAGGGCTTCAGAATACTCCTCTTTATCCATCTCCTCACCTATATATACAGTGAACAGAGGCAGTCTTGGCATTAGGACAACCTTGTGATCTAGGCAAGTCCAGGCCTCATCTATGGCTGCTGTGTTGCTCAATGAGCACACACTTGCTTTACATGACTTGCTTTACTTTGGCAGTCTTTACTTGAACTGTAGTGGGATGCCAGTAATTGATGCCAACTTTGAAGTCAAAGGGGCTCTGATCAATAAATTGATCTCGATGGTGGTAATAGTAGCTTTCATATCTGTGGGAACTATATTACTATGGTCCAGTAGATAGTGAGCCATATATTTATCATTGCAAGGGTCACACCTCATTATCTAGTTGGCTAGCTCAGAGAAAGCATTAGTAATCTTGGCTATAGAAAATGTTTGTGGTAGGTTTTCTCAGCAGAGATAACTGGGATATATGTGGACAGAGGGAGGTAGATATGGGGACATTGGTATTCAAGGCACCATGGAATCTGAGGGAAGCAGTGATGGAGGACACAATCTGGTTGATAATGTGGTAAGGTTATTGTATATTGGGGGCTTGATATCAAAGCTTCTACACAAATATTATAGATAGCCCCATTATCTAAAGGCATAATCAGTGTGCTCCAGATAGACAGGGTTGAAGACTTCAGCTACATCTAGAAGAAACTAAGAAGCTGGGTAAATAGAGAACTTTGTTCGTATAATTAACAGCTAGTGATTCTATCAGCAGAAAGGTGAAATAAAAAGTGGAAAGCTACCACCACTCAGTGGACACCCAAGAAAGCCTGAAGACATGTACATAAGCAGGCCAACTTTGGAATCTTATCCAATACTAGGCCAACGATTTCCTTTTCAATGGTGTAATGCCTAGAGGTACAGTTACTTGCAACACCTTCTTTCTCAGTGATGGCGTTCTAGGGTGAACTTCATTACTAATAATTTATTCCAGGTCTGTAAACACTCTTTGTGGGGACACGCTTGACAACCCAGTCTCATTTAAGAAATGTTGAAGGAGTCATCTTCTCTCACAGTGCTGTTATCACTTGGCTTTGGGTGTTAGGCTGGATTCTGTATTCTAGGCAGTAGAGCTTGTAGCTGGTATTGCCAGTCTGGACAATAGCCCCACCAAGGTGGCTAGGGATGCTTTAATGCATAGTGGCAGGGATAGGAAACAAAGATGTAGGAGTAGAGAATGAGTCCAAACTATCACCTCCAACAAACTAGGAATCAAAGAATTTATTTTTAATAAGCAGTGGAATGATTATCTTAGAATGCCAAGAAATAAACATCAATCAAAAGGGTGTTCCTACAGATTATTATTAACTAAAGATAATATTAAGTAATAATAATAGATTACCTGCACAAATCTTCCGCCCTCTACTGGTGAGATTTCATCTTTATTTCCAAGGCTTGGGTAGTTTATGATGAAGGAGATAGGCAAGAAATAGATTTACTCACTGCTAAGTTTCTATGGACAGATCTAGTGATTGCTGCAAAGGGAGAGATACTCCAACCCCTTTTATCATGCCCACTGAACATAAATGATGGACACTGATGACATCTAATCACAACTTCTCTCTAGTCATTCAGGTTGCTGAAAGTCGGTTTGACAAACACCATACCCCTTTTTTTTGCTAACAGATCACCTTCTTTCTTACTAACAGAACCCTAGTTTTGTTCACATATTGGGCTGCCGTGAGCTTCAGAGGAGGCAAGGTCCCTTTCTAATTAGAATCATGATTGGTCTTCAATAATCAGAAACCCAGTCTCCTTACAGTGGATTGATTTTAGCATACAAAATGTAATTCTGGATAATAAGTGAGGGGCAGTTTTATGGATGAGTTACTGAAGAAGATTCTCTCTTGATGAGAAGAGACTCATGAAGAAAATATTCCCTTTTATGTCTTTGGACTTGTTCTGTAAGGAGGTAACACTTGGTGTACAGGCTTCTCATGACTATAATGGAAAAGCCTGAGATCAAAAACTGTCATAGTGAATATGCGAAAGTCCTAAACTCCTGGAGTCTCTGGATCAACTAATCTCTGGATTGACTATATGAAATAGTAGATGCTTTCTTGTTTAAACCGCTTTTAGTTGTGTGTCCCGTTACTTGTAGCTTAAATCTCCCCCCACCCCATTCTGTAATAGAAGCATTAAGGTTAGAAACTTTTATTATTTCTACAAACACAGATGTCATATAAGAATTGCAGAGCTTTACATACTTAATTTCTCAGCATATATAAATTATGTAAAATATATAAAAATACATACATAATAAACTGTAGTGCACAGAGCTTTTCTGTGCTACTGTTTATGAACAATGATGACATTATGTTAATTTCATCTTTTCCCAGGAGAAGGAAAAATGTCACATTGTCACTATCCCAAAGCTTCTCAGCCTGAAGACAGATTCTTCTAAGTTCCTCTAGAATATCAAGGTAAGAAATTTGGATTTTATTTCTAGTGAAATGGGAAATAAGAATTTTAAGCAAGGGAGTGACATTTTGATTATGTTTTAAAAAGAACATTCTAGCTGCCTTGTGGAGAATGGATTACAGGAGAACAAGAGGATATCAGTGAGATGACTGTGACCCTGATTGGACTAGATCGATGACCATGGATATAGAGAGAAATAGATTTGAGATTATTTTGGAGACTGAATCAGCTGGGCTTGTTGATGGATTGGATGTGAGACACCAGGGGAAAGATAAATCAAGGATGAATTCTGGGTTTTGGTTTGAACAAATGGTAGATTTTGGTGCCTTTAGTGAGACGGGGAAGAATAGATGAGAAACTGATTTAGGGGAGAAATAAAGAGGTCATTATAGACATGTTAAGTTTAAGATACTTCTTGGATATAGGTATGGAGCAATCATTTAGGAATTTGGATCTATGAGTCCATAACACACGAGAAAAATCTGAGCTAAATATAAACATTTGAAAATTATACATACACATCCACACACATGCATATGCATGCATGCAAACACACACACACACACACACACAAAGGACTGGGTGATGTCTCTAAGGAGGAGAGAATAGACATTAAAAACCAATAATCCCTAGATATAAGCTCATATACATGTTAGGTAGAAGAGGAAGAGTAAAAAATGAGACTGAGAAAGAACTTCTAGTTAAGTAAGAGGGAAAACTAGGTAGGGATGTTTTCACAGAGCTAAGAAGAGTATTTCAAGTGGAATGTGAAATCATCAGTGTGGGATTTCATCACTGTCCAGTTCCACCCAAGTATTGATGCTAGGCTTTCTCTTCCACACCACCACACTCCTCAGGTTGTCAAGAAATCTTTACCCACCCCCTTTCTGCAGAATTAAAAATGTGCTAGACTGATGAAAAGGGTAGATACCTACACAGAGCAGCCATGAGACAGGCAACCTCAGAGGTCAGCCTTTCTAAGAATAACCTGCTCTGGCTTATCCTCCTACACAGAGCAGAATAGGCCACACATTTTTTCTGAAATTGTCCTTGACAGGATAACCACAGAATGGGCCATAGCTGGCCTCAACCAGTTTTAGCAGGTTTTCAATGCCATCTTGGCACTTTAAGTGACCTATTAGCTTATTAAGTGCAAAATACATGTAAACACCCCACCTCTGGGTGGAGACTTAACATGCTAATGAAGGAAAATCGACCTCTTCCTCCATCCCAGGGAATCGAACCCTTGTCTAAAGAAAATGCATAGTCATCCCCAAACTCTGAATGCCTGCGCAAAGGTTGATCCTGAATATTCATCATGAATTTACATTACCTTGTCTGCTCTCTGTAAATGCCCACCTCCCCAAGCTGCCTGTGAGCAGTCTTAGAGGCAGCAGCCCCAACTGTTCCTTTTCTTGTGCAGTGAAATAAAGGCGCATTTCTAATCTCCCATCTTGGCCTCTTGTTATTGGCTGTGACGAGTGGAGCCAAGCAAAACCTGGAGTTCTCACCTGGCAACAGTCATTCAGATTAGGACTATGTAATGTTTTAGAAAAGGACTGTTTTCATAAATGATCAATAGATGATGTGCAGATATCTGAAAATGGAAGAGCATCACTGGACAGTGATAAGAAAAATAGCAGTGGGGCTCCTTAGTGAAAGTAATGTGATTTACTCACTTGAAGGGAGAGCGATGGTCTTCAGGCATCAGTTCAGCTTCCATGTAGCTCCCTGGTGCTTGGCAGTCTCCTGACCTACCCTCTTGTCATGTGATCTCTCCCACGTCAGGCCTTTTCCTCTTTTAATTTTTTTTTTTTTAATTGTACTTTAGGTGAAGGTTTACAAAACAAATATTTTCTCATTAAACAGTCAGTACACATAGTTTTATTGCATTGGTTAACAACCCCATGACATGTCAACACGCTCCCTTCTCGGCCTTGGAGGACCTTTTTTTTTTTTTTTTCTGTTCTCTTTCTTTTTTTAAAAATTATTTATTTATTTATTTTAATTGTACTTCAGGTGAAGGCTTACAGAACAAATAGTTTCTCATGAAACAGTAGTACACATGTTGTTTTATGACACTGGTTAACAACCCCACAACATATCAACCCTCTAACTTCTCAACCTTTTTTTTTTTTTTTTTGGTGAAAATACGCATAGCCAAAGATACACCATTTCAAAAATTTCTACATGCCCAGTTCAGTGACATTGACTATGCTTTTCCAATTGTGCTGTTATTCTCACTTAAGATGAAGGCTTACAGAACAAAATAGTTTCTCATTTAACAGTTACTACAAATGTTGCCCTATGACAATGGTTAACAATCTCACAACACATCAACAATATCCTTACTCGACCTTGGGTTCCCTATCACCAGCTTCCTTGTCCCCTTCTGCCTTCTGGCCCTTGTCACTGGTCTCCTGTACCTTGTTAGTTTCATTTGGTTTTACAGGGCTGTCCACTCCCAGGCTGAACAGTGAACCTCGGAGGTAACTTCACCACTGAGTTAAAAGGGTGTCTGGGGACCATACTGTCAAGGTTTCTCTAGTCTCCTTTAGGCTAGTAAATCTGGTCTTTTTTTTTGTGAGTTAGAATTATGCTCTACATCCTTCTCCAGCTCTGTCTAGAACCCTCTGTTGTGATCCTGGTCAGAGCAGTCAGTGGTGGTAGCTGGGCACCATCTAGCTGTACTGGACTCAGTCCAGTGGAGGCCTTGGTAGCTGTGGACCATTAGTCCTTTGGACTACTCTTTTCCTTGTATCCTGTTCTCTTCATTCTCCCTTGCTCCCGAAGGGATGAGACCAGTGGAGTATCTTAGATGGCTGCTTACAGGCTTTTAAGACCCCAGACACTACTCACCAAGGTAGAATGTAGAGCATTGTTTTTATAAGCTGTGTCATGCCAATTGAACTAGATGTTCCCCGAGGCCATGGTCCCCACAGCCCTCTGCCCAGCAGTTCAGTCCCTCAGGGAGTTTGGTTGTGTCTATGGGGCTTCCATGACATTTCCTTGTACAAGTTGTGCTAGTTTGCCCTGTATAGTGTACTGTCTCACCCTTCACCCAAGATACCACTTATATATTGTTATGGCTACATACTTTTTGTGTCTTTTTTTTTTTTTTTTTTTGGTAATAGCTTTATTGAGATTTATAATTCACATACCATACAATTCACCCATTTTAAGTGTATAATTCAGTAGTTTTTAGTACATTCACAGAGTTGTGCATGTATTGTCACAGTCAATTTTAGAACATTTTCTTCACCCAAGAAGAAACCCTGTGTCCTTTAGCAATCACCTCCCATTCTCTGATTCCCGCCAGCCCTCGGGAACCAGTAACTTACTTTCTGTCTCTATAGATTTTCCTGTTCTGGATATTTTATATAAATGGAATCATACAATATGTAGTCCTTTGTGTCTGGCTTTTTTCATTAGTGTGTTTTCAAGGTTTATCCATATTGTAGCATATATCTCTATTTCAATAAATTTATTTTTATTTTAAAATGATTTTAGAATTACAGAAAATTTGCAAAAATAATACAGAGAGCACATTTACAGCCTTCACCCAGCTTTCCCTAATGTTAACAATTGACATAACTAGAGTACAATAATCAAAACCAGGAAATTAACATTGATACAACATGATTAAACTGTAGACCTTATTTGAATTGGACCAGTTTTTACCTAATGTCATTTTTAAAAATTGTTATAAAATATGTATAACAAAACATTTGCCATTTCAACCATTTTTACATGTACAGTTCGGTGACATTAATTATGTTCATCATGTTGTGGAACCATCACTACTGTTTCCGAGTTTTTTCTTCACCCCTAACAGAAACTCAGTGCCTCTGAAGCAGTAACTCCCCTTTTCCCTCTTCTACTTGATCCTGGTAACCATTAATAAACTTTGGTCTCTATGCATTTGCCTTTTCTAGATATTTTATATTAGTGGAACCATACAGTGTTTGTTCTTTTGTGTCTGACTTATTTCACATAGCATAATGTTTTCGAGGTTCATCCATGTTGTAGCATGTATCAAAACTTCATTCCTCTTTTAGCTGAATAATATTTTATTGTATGGATATACCACATTTTGTTTACTTATTGCTTTGTTGATAGACTCTTGGGTATTTCCATCTTGGCTGTTGTGAATGGTGTTACAATGAACATTGATATACAAGTAGTTATTTGTTTGAGTGTTTGCTTTCAGTTCTTTTGGGCATATACCTAGGAGTGGAATTGCTGGGTCATATTTTAATTCTATGTTTAACTTTTTAAGGAACTGCCAAACTGTTTTCCACAGCAGCTGTACCATTTTATGATCCCACCAGCAGTGGATGAGTGTTATGGATTGAATTGTGTACCCCAAAAATATGTGTTGAAAATCCTAACTCTGATGCCTACCAAACCAAGCCAAAACTGTTGCCACTGAGTCGATTCTGATGCCATACCTATAGCGTCACTATAAATCAGAATCAACTCCAAGGCATGGGTTATACCTGTGGTTATAATACCATTTGGGAATGGGGTTTCTTTATTATGTTAATGATGCAATATTAGTATAGGATGTGTCTTAATCTCTTTTGAGATATAAAAGAGCAGATTAAGCAAGCAAGTAAGCAAGCAGCAGTGGGGGAAGATAGATGGCTAGGCCACATGAAGATCACCAAGGGACAAAGGAACAGAAACTGAAAAGGAACAAGGACCTTCCTCCGGAGCCGATAGAGAGAGAACCTTTCATTAGAGCCAGTGCCCTGAGTTTGGACTCGTAGTCTCATAAATTGTGAGAAAATAAATAAACTTCTGTTTGTTAAAGTCACTCACTATGCTATTTCTGTTATAGCAGCAATAGATATCTAAGACAATAAGGGTTCCAATTTTTCCACATCCTTTCCAGCACTTGTTGTTTTCCATTTTTCTAATAATAGCCATCATAGTGGGGATGAAATGGTATCTTATTGTAGTTTGGTTTTGCATTTTCTTTGATTATGTCTTAAAATAGCAATGTTTCAAGGAGAGGGTGGTAGATTTGAACTGCTGACCTTTTGGCTAGCAGCTGAGCTCCTAACCACTGTGCCACCAGGAGTCCGCAATATATTTATGTTTTTTAAAGGTTTCTTTCAGATTCACAATTCTTTATTAGCAGTGACATCCTAACATGAAATCTGATACATTGGGATGCATAAACAGATAAACTTGCTGTTTTTCGTATTGACATGATTTTTTACCCTACAAGCGTGGGAATTCTCATAAATTATATTTGAACATTTCCAGTCAAAAAACAAAATTTAGGGGAGTTTATAGTTGTGTTAAGAAGCCCTGATAGTGGGGTGGTTAAACACTTGGCTGCTAATTGAAAGGTTGGTGGTTTAAACCCACCAGCTGCTCTGTGGGAGAAAGATGTGGCAGTCTGTTTCCATAAAGATTACAGCCTTGGAAACCCCATGGGGTAGTTCTACTCTGTTCTATAGGGTTGCTATGAGTTGGAATCAACTGGACAGCAACAGTTGTTTTTTTTTTTAATAGTTGTATATGCTTCATTGCTGAATATATTTCTGACAGAGAACTTCCACTTTGACTAGAATTTGGTGAGAGCCAAATCTCCTTACAGTTTTACATACTAAATATATTACCTTTCTATTGCTGCATAATAAATTACCACAAACTTAGTTACTTTACATGCACACACACACACACACACACACACACACACACACACACACACAAATTTCTTAACTCACAGCTTTTGTTGGTCTAGAGTCCAGGCATGGCTCAGCTGGTCCCTCTGCTCAGGGTTTCACCAGGCTATAATCATGATGTTAGCCCAGATTTGTTCAGATCTGAAGGCTTGACTAGGGAAGAAGCAGCTTCTGAGAGTATTCAGGTTATTGACAGAATTCATTTCCTTGCATCTGTATGACTAAAAGCTCTGGTTTCTTACTGGCTGTCTGCAGGAGGTCTCTCTCAGGTCCTAGAGGCTACCCACAATTCCTTGCTATGTTGTTGTATGCTGTTGAGTTGACTCTGACTCATAGCGACCCTATAGGACATAGTAGAACTATCCTATAGGGTTTCCTAGGCTGTAATCTTTGGGAGTGGATCACCAGGTCTTCTCTCCTGCAGAGTGGGTGGTGGGTTCGAACTGCTGACCTTTTGATTAGCGGCTGAGTGCTTAACCATTGCACCACCAGGGCTCTTTCCTTGCTATGTAGCCCTCTCTTAAGGCAGTTCACAGCAAAACTGTTTGCTTCTTCAAGGGCAGCAGGAGAATTTCTCTAATCTGCTAAAATGGAATTCTCTATAACATAATGTAATCATGGGAATGCATGCCATCACCTTTACCTTATAATGTAATCTAATTAAAGGAGTGATGTCCCATTGCCTTTGACATAGGTAAACATGGTTATAAGCAAATCATGGGTTCCACCCAAAATCAAGGAGAAGAGATTATATAAGGGCCTGAGTTATTGGCGGTGGGTGGGCTGGGGGGCCCTTTGAGTGTATGATCTAAAGATTGGAATAATTTTCCATAGACTAGTTTCTGTACATTTTCCACCTTGTTTTCCTCCCGTTACCCACATAGTTCTGCTGCATACATCTGGATACATTCATATAGTAACATGACCTCTGGTACTACACTTTCCAGTCAGTATGCTAGGTGAGTCAGCACAGTGATAATAGTTCTTTTATCTAGTAACATGAATAGAAGCTTACTCTCATGCCTAGCAATCACTTAACTATATGTGAAAATGACTAAGAACTACACAATATCTCTGTAGTTTAAATATATCCCTAATTCAACTTCCCTTTGGGTGGGTGCCAAAGATGCCTATGGCTATTCCGACACCACATCACCTCAGGGAAGTATGACAGATGGAAAGTCAGAGTGGAAAAAGATACTCTTAGCTAATTGCAATTAAAGTATCTTATTTTTCTGAATTTTACAAAAATATGTGATCATATGAGTACATCTTTTCTAGGAACTTCGGAGGGGGCTGAGTAAGTGAGGTGCTTGGAAGTTAAGCTGCATTAACTTCACAATAAATCTACTTCAGGCTGCTATTTATTTAATTAATTTGTTTGACAATTGTTCTCTGAATCTGAAGTGATGCCCAGAATTTTAAAAACCTGTGGAAATTTCTTACCCAGTGGCACTAGTTATAAAACAGACAAACAAAAACCAGAGACCAAGGGTTCTTAAGAAGGTCAATAATTGGGCAGGAGCTACCCTCTATAGACTAGATGAAGACTGCAAACACTAGAGTTTGAAATGCTTGAATTTAGTTTGTAAAAAAAAAACAATGAGAATTTGTTCTTTTCCCTTGTAGTTACATTTTGTAAGCAATTACTGTGCTCTGAGAACTGTATTTGGAGTCCCTGGGTGGTGCAAATGGTTAACATGCTCCACGGCTAACTGAAAAGTTGGAGGTTCTAGTCCTCCCAAAAGTGCCTTAGAAGAAAGGCCTTGCAGTCAGCTTCCAAAAAACCAACCATTGAAAACCCTATGGAGCACAGTTCTCCTCTGACACACATGGGATTCCCATACGTTATAATACTTGATGACAACTGGTTTGATTTTTAGTTTTTTGAAAGAACTGTATTTAGTTTTCGTGCTTTGTATTTTAAATTGTGTACTATTTAAACTTGTGGTGTGTTTAGTCTCACATTTATTTGGAGGAATTAATTGGTGATTGTGGCAAGTACTTCTGGTTTCTGACCTAAAAGAGTCCTTATCTCTCCCAAAAAAAGGGAAAAAAAGCCTACAACTGTTCTTTTTTCTTTCAGTTATCAGATAGCTAAGTGTTCCGTGAAATTGAGCCCTGTTCCGCGAGATGAATCATATCCATAAGGTTTTCAGAGTAATCCTGTTCCTCTTTGCTGCTAGTGATTGGTTTAGAGGAGGTCATGTGAAACAGTTCTGGCCAATTGAAGGAAGTGCTGAGGGCTCTGGGAAAGAGAGATGCACAATGAGAAGCCACCCTTTCTTTCTGCTTTTGAGGTTTAGAATGAGACAACCAACTTCTAGTCATGAAAGGAAAGCCTAATGGAAGTAGAGAAGCTGATCCAAAGCTCTGAATTAATCAGCTCTGCATGCCTACATCTGGACTTCCTGTAACATGAGATGAAAAACAGCACTTCAGATCTGACATTTCTGTTACTTACAGCAGAAAGCATTCTAATAAACAGTGATCCATAAGATATAAGTCATGCAAACACACATATACCGTTTATTGTGCTTTTTTTTCTCATTACAAAAGCAGTGTATGTTCATTTTGGAAATTTGGATTACAGGAATTCACAAGGAAGAAAATAATATTTTATCACTCAGAGATAACTGTATTTACATTTTTTTGCATGTATTCTATTACTCCTATGAATGCATTTGTGTATGTTATATGTAACTTTTAAAATTGGACTAATTGTTTTAAATTTGATTTTTTACTTAACAGCCATAGAAATGATAAGCAAGATTAAATTGAACCGTATTCTTTCATTTAGTTTCATATGGACACAATTTATAGTAATTAGACAAGCCCAAGGCATAGGTTCAACATTTGAAACTTGACCAAAGTTAAATAGATGATATTTTAAAAATATTTTAACTGCCCTAATTAAATATTATCTCTTTGTTACTACCAAGCAAGTTTGGAGACTAGATCACTTTCAGGAAATTTCTAACTCATTTACACTGACTTATGCTCTCTGAAAGATACTGTTTGTGCCTCCCCGCCCCCTACCTTGAGTGTTTTTTAACTGTAATATCTCTGTTTCTTAGGCTGAAATTGAATTGGTGTATTCTTTGTTCAGTTCATTGTCATTAGTTAATGTCACTTCTATACTAAATTGAATTGCTAAAGAAAACTTTTTTTTTTTTTTTTTTTACCAGTTTTATAGACTAAGGAGGTGACAACCACAATAGAATCTTCATTATCCGTTATCTTAGATTTACTCTGCAGAATACTTCCTTTTTCCTGTGAATCCTCATCTTTTATTATGATTGGAAATAGAGTGAATGCCTGTGATATCAAACATAAACTACTTTCTGCTAAGTGGTGTATCTTTAATTTAAAAGCCACATTTACCTTTGAGCTATGAATTTTAGTTTAAATCCACATCTACGGTATAATTTATGGACCATAGTATTCATACAGTATACTGGTATGAACTTTTTCACTACACATTTAGCCATAAGAGAGTTTCTGGGTTTGAAAAGAGTAATTAAGCAAATCAGAACAATCCAGTTTCAATATTAACATTCTTATGCATGCATATAAACAAGTGAATACATTCTGATATATTTTTATTGTAATATTGTTCCATATAAATATACAAAACCAATTAGGAATTTCTAACTTTTTTTTGTGCCAGATTGCCTTTGGTAATGTGGTGTAGCCTATAAACACTCAGGATAATGTTTTTAAATGCATAAAATAATACAGCAAATAGGACTAAAACAAAACAAATTACATTGAAATGTAGTTTTGTGCAGGGAGCAAAGGTTAAGATCCTCTGTATCAAGATTTTGAATAGCCCTTTATTTAATGTATCGAAAAATACCTTAGAGAATACTCAAGTAGAATAGTTTCTTGGGTATATAAGAACCTAGTTGACATACATTCATTAAACACATACGTACTAAAGCCCTTAAATTGTTCTTTGTGTATATGTGTTATTTTTGCCTTTAAATCCAGAAGAGAGAATTATCAGTTTAGGAATAAGTAGATGATAAGGAAATTTGAAGAAGAATGACTTTGTTATCTACGTTACTGTGTCATCTAATGGGATTATAAAATCTTGTTGTCAATATACATGCCTTTAAAGTTAACTTCGAGCATTTTAGCATACTACAGATTTTGAGCCTTGCCCAGTATAGCTGTAGAGTTGAGCCATGGATTGGTTAATTGAAGGTATGAGTTTAGTGAAAAAGAAGATAGGAATGAAAGAGTAGAAAGAAGGAGCTTAGTGATGACAGACATAGGACCAATGGAGACAAAATTGGGAAATAATGCAGAATGTGAAAAAACAATATACAATAACACTAAAGAAACTGAAAGAAAAAGAACAAGTATAAGAGAAGAAAAATAAGGAAAAGGAAAGACCTACCACTACTGTAGCTAGCAGTTTACTTTCCACAATTCACATGCCCTAGAATATTTGGAAATTATATTTCATCTTTTATGTGGCACTGCATATCTACTATGAATATGATCATATTTTACCTTTTTTTTTTTTTTTTTAAAAAAAAAGTTAAACAGTGGTTGAATTTCTTTTAACTCCTTTTTCATGTTTTTCTCATTTAATGGTTGTTATAATCTATTATTTCCATCCCCTCCCCTTTTTCATGGAATGGGCAGAAACAGTCCTTAGATAAAAGAGGTATTGTTTTGCAGATGTATTTTTAAAAGCATACCGCTTAATGTGAATACAAGCAGGTACTAGTTTCAAATTTACGGAGTTTTTCTTTTATTTTTTCCTTCTTTGACCTATATAGATTGGAACTGTGCAGTTTTTTTCCTCCAGAGCACCTTTTTGTGTGTCAAATATCTTTTTTGCTTGTGCATAACTCTTTGATTCCTAATTGATGAATTATGAATTTAGTAAAATCAGGAGATAGAAAAATCTTCCATATTTTGCAAACAAAGGGTATATTATGCTTGAAGCATAATCAGTATAGGTCTTTTCTTGACTGCATTTAAGAGTACTCTTATTATTTTCACAGTTAATTACCACAAACTTCATAGACTGTACAGCTAAAGGAATGTTCTGAACTCTTCTCCGAATCCTAATCCCTTTAAAACCCCCCTTATATGGAGACACTTCATAACCTGTGTGGTGTAAAGAATGGAATGAAGAAGAACTACTCAAAAGTCTTGTCAGATTGGTGAAGTGGTTGATAGGATTAGTTGCAGAGTACTCCAAACCTCAGAATGCTTTTGAAGACATAGAATAAATTAAATTCATTGCATCAATTTTTTTTTGTAACGATAGGAAGGAAAATTAATTTTGTGGGTAAGCGAAGCAGTGTCTTTGTGTTCTATGTATTGTTATAACATAAACTTGTAATTGCTTCCAAGCCACGCTGAGGTTAGGTTCTCAGCAGTACTTTTTTGGTATCTCTTCACCTTAGACCATGGCTATGTTAAATAATTAAATATCATTATACAAAGAGAAAGTGATGAAAAACCTAAGTAATGTGCTTAGGAGTTGCGAAGGAGCAGAGATTAATTCAGAAGTTTTTTGATTAAAAAGAAATATTTCAGTATTTTTACTGAAGGTTTTGTTTTTCCTAATAATTAAGGTTATGACAATGTGGTTGCTAAAAAAATAAGTGTGATAAATTAGCCTTAAATCCTGCTTTGTTTGCATGTAAACGTGCTGCATCTTTTAAGTTAGTCATTCCAAGTTGGGGAAGTTCATTACCCTGCTGTTTCCTTACATAATTTCCTATGAAGTCTATCAATTACAGAGAGAAATATCCATATATAAGTGGATCAAAGCATGGATTTAAAAAAGCAAAGAGAAAGAAGAGGTGATTCACTGGGTCAGACACCTTGTTTAACATTTCAGGATCAAACCAATACCAAATTCCTAAGACGTAGTAGGGAGTCCAGCAGACAGTAAATGAAGTGGCAAATGCAACTGTCATCTTTAGGGTCTTCAGCCGTGCTCTTGGTATATTGTTCTTGGATTGATTGAGTTGCAGTTCTATTAGGTAGATAAAACAGTAGGTTTTGAATGACCAGTTTTCTCACAAAACCAAATAGATAAAATGGAAGACAGTCACTAGTTCAACCTGATGAATATAATGGAAAAAAATTTACAAAATATTTTTAATAGTGATAATTTGTTCAAAATGCATGTTTTTATTCCAAATTTTCCAGTATGTCATATAATGAATAGAAAATATCAAAGATGATAAAACCCCACAAACCAAACCCATTACCGTCGAGTCAATTGCAACTCATAACGACCCTATAGGACAAAGTAGAACTGCCCCGTATGGATTCCAAGCAGTGGCTGGTGGTTTTGAACTGCTGACTTTTTCGTTAGCAGCCTAGCTCTTTAACCATTGTGTCACTAGGGCTCCATTAAAGATGATATTGCTCTTAAAAGTTTCTAGTAAACTAATCTGGGTTTGAAATATACCAAACCAGACTGGTTGCTGTCGTGTCAATTTAGAATCATAGTGACTCTGTAGGGACAGAGTACAACTGCCCTATGGGGTTTCTAAGGCTGTAAATCTTTATGGAAACAGACTGCCACACCCTTCTCCCTCAGAGTAGCTGGTGGGTTTGAACAGCCATCTTTTGAAATATAGGGGTACTCAGCCTCTTAAAATAGAAGTTTAAGAGAGTAGACTAAGTCTGAGCTGAGTTGAATTCTGAGTTTACAAAGAATTGTGTTTACTATATGAGTATATCTGCCACTAAGTATAATAAGGATCGTGCATAGATGAAAGTCGATTGCCCAAAATTATCTAACTCAACTGTGTGCTTCTTTCATGTCTAAAATTATTTCACTTTTCACACCAGTATATCCCTTAAAAGTTCGTAGGTCACTGCTCTTTTGAAGAAATTCATTAGACTTTAATGGAATTGCTGACTTTAACAGTCAGTCTGCCTATATGAAGTTTAGGACTTAGTTCTTAGAGATAAAATGCTGCAGTTTTGAAGTGCTGAAAATCTGTTCTTGTATTTCATAATCTAGAACTGCTACTTTAAAATAAAAAATACTCTTCATATATTGTTTTTTTGAGGGAAACAGATAATGCTATTAAGAAACTGTCATGTTGCAACTTCTTATTCACCAAAGAGTGGAAATATGAAGGAAAATATTTACACGAATGATGTTTTAATTATAAAATTAATTTTTGACTAGAAACACTGAAATAGGTAATTTATTGAACACAGACTGGTTATAGATTTTTGATCAGACAAACTTAATTAGCATTTACTGAGTGCCTTGCTATGGACTTGCTCTTTTCACCCATAATTTCATTTATTTCTCAGTATCTGTGAACCTAAGTAACCTTGAAGTAGTAAATAATCAATGGGAGTAGGTACATTTAAAAAGGCATCTTGGCTTATTGAGCACAGTAGATAAATCTGAAGAAAAACATAGAGACTTCTATAACAAATTGTGTTTCTCGTCCTCTTCTGAAATATAATCACACTTGATTATTGGTTTACTGTTTACTGCCTGGGAGTCCCTGGGTGGCACAAACGGTTGAGCACTCAAGTACTAACTGAAAGGGTGGTGGTTCAAACCTACCCAGAAGTGCCTTGGAAGAAAGACTGGCAATCTGTTTCTGAAAGTCACAGCCTTGAAAACCCTATGGAGGACAGTTCTACTCTGCAACACATGGGTCACCATGAGTTGAAACTGACTTAATGGCATCTGGTTGTTGTTCACTGACTGTATTTCTGTTGAACCATAAACTCTGTAAGAGCAGAATAGTTACTAGGCTTGTTTAATTCACCATGGTATCCCTACCTAGCACTGTTTCCAGCAATGAGTGGTCAGTGTGTGTTAGTTAGATAAATAAAAGATTGAATGAATAGATTTAGTAATATTTAACTACTGCTCTCTCCCTCTGCTTTTTTTCTTTTTATGCTTCTGTACTGCTCACATTTTTAAACCTTTATTTGGGATTCATCTTCTTACTATCCCTATTACCTTCTTAGATAGCCTGGATAGAACTGAATCTCTTGAGGGTAAGATTTTGAAGGCAAATTATTTTTTGCAGTGTACTTTATTGGGAGTATCAAATAACATTTTGTGCTGGCAGGGTGAAACTGCCCAAGTACCTATTACAGAGCATCATCATAATTATCTCCTTTGGAAACGTGCTGAGTGAGCACGCTATAGTAATTAAGATGTTTTCCCTGTTAAGTTGTAACACGTATAACTTATGCACTATGCTATTGTCTTTTGGAAGTCACACCCATATAGCCATGCTTCCTTTGTAAAGTTATAAATTTTAGTTTTTGGAAATGCACGTAATTATTGCAACAAAAGAGGCACAACTATATCTGGGAAGTTTTGGATGAAATAGTTACACATTCAGCAATATTTCACATACCCAGTTCACAGACATACACAAAGAAATGTGCATAGTTCATGTTGTGAAGATATAGGAAATTTGACTGTTCAGCAGAACAGCTTAATTTTAACAAGTCTACTGGCTAGCATTTAGCAGGTTGTGCTTTGTTATATTCTAGAAATCAGGTGCTTAGTAATAGTGTGAGTGGTGCAAATGGTTAATGCACTGAAAGGTTGGAGTTTCTAGTCCACCCAGTGGTGCCTTGGGAGAAAGGCCTTGCAGTCGGCTTCTGAAAAGTCAGCTATTGAAAACCCTGTGGAGCACAGTTTTACTCTGACACACATGGGGTTACCATGAGTTGGAATTGACTTGACATCAGCTGGTTTTTGGTTTTGTTATGACCCAGCAGGAACAGTTTGCTGATGCTTATCCTGAGTAAATGGTGTGATTGTCCTTTCATCTTTAATTCCATGGTGTAAAGTTAGAACAGTAGGAGATATTAAATTTACTCATCTATAAATTTCAGATAATAAAAGTACATACCACATGGGGCAGTTGTGAATATTAAATGAGTTAATGTATGTGAATTGCTTAGAACAGTACCTAGTATGTAGTAAGTGCCACTCAGCTTTGAGCATTACTGTTTCAAAACTGGTTACCCAAAATTAAGACTAAATCTAATGAATACATACTGTGGGGATCCTGATGAAGTACTCGTGTCAGGGTGAAGATGATTTTTGCATTGCAGATCAACATGATGAGGAGAGGGATGATGAAGAGGCAGCTGAAGGTGAAAAGGTTATACAAGGCTTGATGCCACCATTGTGGAAAACTGCAGTGTGTTACACATTGAGAGAAAACATTGGTCTGTCCAGAGCTGTCTGCTACATGGATCATTCTGAAGATGTATAACTGTATGAGAAAATAAAAAATTAAAAAGTTATGTTACTGTCTACAACCAACATTTGCATGCCTTTTTGAAAATTTTCTGTCCTGTTTTGGCCTAGCCCTCCAATATGCTGTTGCCCAAAGCGATTGTTTAGTTCCTTGGTGTCACCCTTTTGGCTTTTCTAGAAGAAGTTACAAGTGAATGTTTACTTAAAATATGTTTGGGTAAGTGTGAATTAATCTATAGGATTTTGAAGTTTTTGGAAATTATTTCAAACTTGCAGAATAATCAGCTAGGGATTAAAATCTTGTTTGTATTTTCAATTTCAAATACATTTATGCTGAGTAAACACTTTGCAAGTGATTTTGTTCATTTTTTTATCCTCAGCACCTCAAACTGTGCTTGGCATTTGGAATGTGTCCAACAAAATACATGCTTAAATTTTATTTCAGAGACAGAAGACTCCACTAAAATGTCCTTTTTAAAAAAAAAAATAGGCAAAAGACACAAACAGATATCTCAAGAAAAATATAAAAATGACCTTTAAATATTTCAAAAGATGTTCAGCCTCACTCATGATAAAATAAATTACAATGAAACTACCCTGAAATGCCATTTTTCACTATAAGATTGGTAAAAATTAAAAAGTATAACATACTCTGTTGGCGAGGCTGTGAGGAAACAGATACTCTCATACATTGTTAGTGAGAATGCAAATTGGTTCAATCCTTATGGAGAGGAATTTGGCAATAACTAGCAAAACTACATATGTATTTACTTTTTAACTCAGCAATTCCACTTCCAGGAATTTACCTTGAAGATACACACCTACCCTCATGATGTGAAAATATATACACATAAAGTTATTCATTGCAGTATTGTTTGTAGTAGAAAAATATTGAAAATAACCTAAATACCAGTTCATCAAATAGCAGCTGAATAAACTATGGTGAAACCACACAATAGAATACTATACAGCTGTAAAAAAGAGTGAGGAAAATCCATGTATATGTATCCATATATGTGAGTGTGTGTATGTGTATATATACATGTGTATACATGTATCTCAACTGATATTTCTTCAATTCCTAGAGCTTTGTTTTTTACCACTGCCTTCAGTGCAGCTTGAGTTTCTTCCTTCAGTACCAGTGGGTCTTCATCATATGTTATTTCCTGAAATGGTTGAATGTTGTCTAGTTCTTTTTGGTACAGTCACTGTATATTCTTCCATTTTCTTTTGATGTTTCCTGCATCATTCAATTTTTACCAATAGAATCCTTCAGTATTGCAATTTGTGGCTTCAATTTTCTCTTAGTTCATTCAACTTGAGAAATGGCGTTGTGTTCTTCCCTTCTGGTTTTCTAACTCCAGGTCTTTTCATTTTTCGTTATAGTACTTTGCCTTGTCTTCTTGAGCTGCCATTTGAAATCTTCTTTTCAGCTCTTTTACTTCATCATTTCTGCTGTTTGCTTTAGCTACTTTCTGCTACTCATCTATGTCAAGAAATTTGGAAGACGGCTACCTGGCCAACTGACTGGAAGAGATCCATCATTGTGCCCATTCCAAAGAAAGGCTATCATGTTGAACGTGGAAATTATTGAGCAATATCATTAATAACACATGCTTGCATAATTCAAAAATGACTGAAGCTTTACATTGACAGGGAACTGCCAGAAGTTCAAGCTGGATTCAGAAGAGGACGTGGAATGAAGAATATCATTGCTGATGTCAGATCGATCTTAGTCAAAAGTAGAGAATACCAGAAAGATGTTTACCTGATTTTATCAACTGTACTAAGACATTCAACTGTGTGGATCATAACAATTTATGGATAACATTACCAAGAATGGGAATTTTAGCACACTTACTTGTGCTCATGTGGAACATATGCATGGTTCAAAATTGGAAAAGCTGTGTGGCAGGATTATTTAATCTGTATGCTGAACAAATAATCTGAGAAGCCAGACTATGTGAAGAAGAATAAAGCATCAGAATTGGAGGAAGACTCACTAACAACCTGCAATATGCAGATGACACAACCTTGATTGCTGAAAATGAAGATGATTTGAAGCAATTAACTGATGAAGGTCAAAGACTACAGACTTCAATATGGATTTCACCTACATGTGAAGTGTCATAGATTGAATTGTGTTCCCCCAAAATGTCTGTCAACTTGGGTAGGCTATGATTCCCAGTATTGTGTGATTGTCTACCATTTTGTCATCTGATGTGGTTTTCCTATGTGTTGTAAATCCTGTCTCTATGATGTTGATGAGTTGGGATTAGTGACAGTTAATGTTAATGAGGCCAGACTTAATTACATGATTGGATTGTGTCTTGAGCCAGTCTCTTTTGAGATATAAAAGAGAGATGCGAGCAGAGAGACAGGGGACCTCGTACCACCAAGAAAGCAGCCCCGGGATTTTGGCTGGGGTTCCTGCACGGAGAACCTCCTAGACACGGGGAAGATTGATGACAAGGACCTTCCCCAAGAATTGACAGAGAAAGCCTTCTCCTAGAGCTGACACCTTGAATTTGGATTTGTAGCCTGGTAGACTGTGAGAGAATAAATTTCTCTTTGTTAAAGCCATCCACTTGTGATATTCCTGTTACAGCAGCACTAGATGACTAAGACATGAAGAAAACGAAAACCCTAACAACTGGACCAATAAACAACATCATGATAAACGGAGAAGAAATTAAAGTTGTCAACAATTTCATTCTACTTGGATCATCAATGAGTGTCCATGGAAGCAGCAGTCAAGAAACCAAAAGACGTATTGCATTGGGCACATCTGCTGCAAAAAAACCTCTTTATAAAAGTTTTAAAAAGCAAAGATAAATCACTTTGATGACTAGGGTGTGTCAGACCCAAGCCACAGTCATTTCAACTGCCTCATATGCATGCAAATGTTGGACAATGAAAAAAGAAGATGGAAGAATTGATGCATTTGAACTGTGGTGCTGGCAAAGAATATTGAATATACTGTGACCTGCCAGAAGAACAAACAAATCAGTCTTAGAAGAAATACAACCAGAATGTTACTTAGAAGTGAGGATGGTGAGACTTTGGCTCACTTACTTTGGACATGTCATCAGGAAAGACCAATGGTAGAAAGGAAATCCTCTTTGGTAAAACAGAGGACCAACGAAAAGAAGGGAAAACCCTCAATGAGATGGATTGGCACAATAGCCAAAACAATGGACTTAAACATACCAAAGATCATGAAGATGGAAAAGGACCAGGCAGTATTTTATTCGGTTATACATAAGGTTACTATCAGTCAGAGCCAACTTGCTGGCAACTAACAACAACAACAACAGCATATATATACATCCGCTCCTCACTTGTCGACATGGTTAGGTTCCAAAGACCAGGTTGTTATGTGACAATTAGTGTTAAGTGAAAATGGAGGATGACCACATCAGATCACAAAATAGAGGATGACTATATTATTACATAACTGCCAAATTACATCATTACAAAACTGCCAAACAACTAAGAATCATGGCTCTGCCAAGTTAACACATAACCTTAACCATCACAGCCAGCATTACTCTCACCTCATACCTCAGCGTTCATTACTGCCAGAAGTACATTGGTAATGCGCAAAATAATCGTATAGTAGATTTTTTTAAACTGTTGTCATAAATGTGAAATGTTGGATAATAGTCAATAAGTGAGGAGTAGCTGTATCTATTTTCCAGCTCTTTCTGCTGAGAGGGCCTGGAAACATTGACGTCTCAGTAGCAACAAGCTTCCACCCTAGTGCCCAGATCTTGTTTCCTAAAACTGTTATATACTAAAAGGAACAAAGGCTTATTGGAGAAGTGGGTGATCCCAGGGCTGGGGCAGGAAAAGTACATTATGTACCTTGATAAGCTTTTTGTGCTCAAAAGTTAGGAAATGCTCAAAGAATGATGGACCATGTTAAAAGGACCTGGGAGTTAGCCTGAAAGAGCTGTCACTGTCAAATCTAGGATAATTTAAGGATCAAAGTAAAATTTAAAAAAAAAAAAAGATCAGAGTGAATGACAAACTATTGAATAAAGTAATCTATGAGTCTATGATGATATGATTTATAAAACAACAATAGCAAATAAATGGGGAAAGGAAAAAAGCTTTGTTAAACTATTTCACCAACTAATAAATGTAGGAAGAATAATGGAATTAGTGATTACTATTTGGTAATTACTATAAGAATTCATTCAGGCAAGAATCATCATTGGATGATAAAAATGGGTGAAAATTTGAGGAGTAATAGGAAATTTACATATTCTCAATTATCTAACAATAGGTTATTCATTACAAAGAATAGAATTATAACTTTGTAGTTATAACTAAAAAAATTAACATTGCTGATAATGGGACCAACTGCATTGAGAAGAACTTTTTGGTATTTCTGCTAAAAGTACATAACCTGAATCTAATCATGAGAAAACATCAGACAAACCCAAACTGAGGGGCATTCCGTGAAAGAACTGGCCTACACTCTTAAAAATATCAGTGTCATGAAACAAACAAAAAAAGAAGAGGAACTATTCAAGATAAAGGAGACTAAAGAGACATGAGAACTGAATACACTGCAGGATCTTGGATTTCTTTTTGTTATAAAGGACATTATTAGGATAACTGGTGAGATGTGAATAAGGTCTATAGTTTAAATAATAGTATTGTATCAGTGCTAATGTTCTGATTTTGATAATTGTACTGTGAGAGATAATTGATATGTGAGAGAAATCTTTGTCTTTAGGAAACACAGGTTGAAATATTTAGGGGCAAAGAAGCATCATGTCTGCCATTTACTCTTAAACAATTCAGAATAAAAAATATATGTATATAAGAGAGAGAATAAAGCAAAGAAACAAATATGGTAAATGTTAATATTTGGGGACTCTGGGTGGGTGATATATATCCAGATATCTAGGAGTTCCTTGTATTATTCTGTTATTCTTGCAGGACTCTGAGTGGGTGAAATATATCCAGATATCCAGGAGTTCCTTGTATTATTGTATTTTTCTTGCAGTCTTTTTCTAAGTGTGAAATTATCTACAAAAGAAAAAAAAAAGCTTTTCTGCTAAGAAATTTCACTTGACTATGAGACTCACATTATTAAAATGAGAGCATAAAAGAGTGCAAGCACTTTTAAACTTATGGCCAGTAAATTTAAACAAAAAGTTTGCAGGATTTCTTTTACTTTAAAGAAATGAGGGAACCATACTCATACTTTTCAGTTTTACAATTGAATTAAGAAATTATAGTTTAATTTAATTAAATTAAGAGGCCTAGGTTTTCCTTCCTTTTTGAAGAATGATGGGAGTAGAAATAGAATATGACTTTGTTTTGTAAATAATACTAGAAAATATTTCCTTTCTTAATTTGGTAGAGAAAATTACCCTGTTCTTAAGATTTGTAATTCCAGTTTCATAATAGAAATACAAAAATCCAGGTCTTTTCTCAATTTTAAGGGAAAAAACCTGGCCAACCAACTAGAAGAGATCTGTATTTGTGTGTGTTCCAAAGAAAGGTGATCCAAGATAATGTGGAAATTACTGAGCAATATCATTAATAACCATGCAAGTAAAATTTTGCTGAAGATAATTAAAAAATGGTTGCAACAGTACATCGACAGGGAACTGCTAGAAATTCAAGCTCGATTCAGAAGAGGATATGGAAGGAAGGATATCATTGCTGATGCTAGATGGATCTTGGCTGAAAGCAGAGAATACCAGAAAGATGTTTACCTCTATTTTATTGACTATGCATAGGCATTCAACTGTGTGGGTCATAACAAATTATGGAGAACATTGCGAAGAGTGGTAGTTCCAGAACACTTAATTGTGCTCATGAGGAACCTGTACATAGACTAAGAGGCAGTTGTTCATGGTTTAAAATCAGGAAAGGTGTGTATCAGAGTTGTATCCTTTAACCATACTTATTCAATCTATGTGCTAAGAAGCTGGACTATATGAAGAAGAACGCAGCATCAGGATTGGAGGAAGACTTACTAATAACCTCTGATATGCAGATGACACAGTCTTGCTTGCTGAAGGTGAAGAGGACTTGAAGAACTTACTGATGAAGATCAAAGACCTCAGCCTTCAGTATGTATTGCACTTCAACTGGACCTATAAGCAACATCGTGATTAATGGAAAAAAGATTGAAGTTGTCATGGAGTTCATTTTACTTGGATCCACAGTCAACGCCCATGGGAGCTGCAGTAAGGACATCAAAGGATGTATTGCACTGGGCAAATCTGCTGCAGATCTCTTTAAAGTGTTAAAAAGCAAAGATGCTACTTTGAGGACTAAAGTACGCCTGACCCAACCTATATTTTCGATCGCCTCATGTGCGTGTGGAAGCTGGACTATGAATAAGGAAGACCGTAGAGGAATTGATGTATTTGAATTATGGTGTTGGTGAAGAATATTGAATGTACTATGGACTGCCAGAAGAACGCACAGCTCTGCTTTGGAAGAAGTATAGCCAGAATGCTCCTTAAAAGGAGCTATAGAGTTGCTGTGAGTGGGAATTGACTCGATGGCAACATGTTAAGTGTCACACAGAGCAGTGAGTAGGAAATAAAAAATCACTACCACTGTGCAATTTGGTGAAAATTTCTTGTCTTTGGACCTCAATTTGCTTCTCTTTGAAATGAGTGGAGAATAACTCCTGTTGAGATGATTCCAGATTGTTATGAGGAACAGATCAATTTAACAGATAAAATTATTAGAAAAGCTTAAAATGCCAGACAGATGGGAGCTATTGCTGTTATTGTTATGTGTTGTTACTTTTATTATTATTAGTTTTATTTACATAAAACATAAGCGCAATTTAGATATTAGTGTGGCTTCAACACAACGGAAAACAGTATACGTGGAACAGTGCTTGGGTCCTTTCCATATTAAAAATTGGTTAGCATTGACTTGCTTATGTCTGGGGGGAAAAAAGAAAGGAAGGATGACGAGACTTTGTCTTACGTACTTTGGACATGTTATCAGGAGGGGGACCAGTCCCTGGAGAAGGACATCATGCTTGGTAAAATAGAGGGTCAGCAAAAAAGAGGAAGACCCTTAATGAGATGGACTGACAAAATGGCTGCAACAGTGGGCTTAAACATAGCAATGATTGTAAAGATGGCGCAGTACTGGGCAGTGTTTCGTTCTGTTGTACATAGGGTTGCTATGAGTCGAACTGACTCAACGGCATCTAACAAGGGAAAAAAGTATTATTAAACTGATCTATTAGAGGGCGACCAATGATCATAATATCAACCTTAAAGTCAGGAACCCCAAACAAGTGGTTCAGCTAATTCTGTCTCATTATCCAGACTAACTCTTTCCAAAATTACAAAGTGAGCCCTTCAGTTTTTCATACTTCTTTGCAGTGTGACCTTATTTAAAGTTCTGTTTTGAATTTTACCCAACATATGTTGTGAGTTGAAGTCTTTGAAAGGTTATTTCACAGAGAACCTGAAAATAACCAAACTCGTTGCTGTCCAGTCGATTCTGACTCACAGTGACCCTACAGGACATAGTAGAACTGCCCCATAGGGTTTCCAAGGAGCTGCTGGTGGATTTGAACCACCGGAAACTTCTGGTTAGCAGCCAAACTCTCAATCACTGTGACCAGGTCTTCAGAACCTGAAATAGAGCCTTATGTTTCTTTAAAGTCTAAACTACTTTCCTCCTCACCTCCCCAACTGGGCTTGGCACCAGATGAACTGAATTTGACTTTCTGCTCTGCGGTGGACCTCAGTTTCACTCTAATATTTCATGTTTTGAAGATATAACAATTAAATTTTGAACTGTAGTGACTTTGAGATATAGTACAGGATTCGAATTAATGGTTATCACCTTTATTCATCAAATACTTATTTTTAGAGAAACTCCTTGGTAAAAATAACTGTACTAGCTGCTTTCTGTCATAAAAGATGAACAAGATATATCAAGGAATTACATTTCTGGTAGGAGAGATATAGCATGTACCTGATACGTGTAGTATAAGATAGACGGTGTTAAGTTACAAAAGAGAGGTAAAGTGCTGTGGAAATTCAGAATCTTACTTGCCCAAAAACTGATTTGTTTTAGTTTTGGTTGAAATTTGTTTTGGGCGCCAAGGCCATGTTAATTTTGAATGATTAACATAGGAATATACTTTACTTCTAGTGATTTATACCTTGGGTTATGTTTCTTTACATTTCTCTTATTCCTTACCCTAGTTCTCATTAGTATTTGTTTTATTTCACCGTAAACTAGAGCATTCTTTTGTCTTCTTCTTTACAGTCAACTGTGGATGCTCATCCTTTCTTAGAATATTATCTTTAACCTTCACCTTACCCCAATAACTAATCTTTTCCAAAGGTAATTTTCTTCAGGTGATGTGCTTTAGTTTCTTGGTCTATAAGATGGAGATAATAGTAGTTAGTATCTGTTTCTAGGGGCTGTCATGAGAATTAAATGAGTTAATATATGTAAAGCACTTAGAATAATGCCTGGTATGCAGTTGTTGTTGTTAGCTTCCATTGAGTTTACTCTGACTCACGGAGACCTTATGTATGATAGACCAAAATGTTGCCCGGTCCTCCATCTTTCTCACAATTAACAGCATGTTTGAGTCCATCATTGTGGCTGTTATTCCAATCCATCTCACCAACAATCTCCCACGCCCTCATTGGCCCTCTGCTTTACCAAACATGGTATCCTTCTCCAGTGACTGATCTCTCCTGATGATGTGTTCAAAGCAAGTGAGTTAGACAATGTTCTGTTGTTATCTGTGTGGTTTTCCTTGGCTAATTTTCAAAAATAGATCACCACTCCTTTCTTCCTAGTCTGTCTTAGTCTGGAAACTGCTGAAACCTGTCCACCATAGGTGACCCTGCTGGATATTTGAAATACCGGTGGCATAGCTTCCAACATCATAGTAACGTGCAAGCCACCACAGTACGGCTGGTGGGGCACACAATTAGCAGTATATAAATCTTAATTATTATAATTGAGACACACAATTTATAAATATGGATGTATATCAATTTATATATGTATTTATAAATATATATCGTATTTTTCCTGATGCCTCTTACCTATCTATTTCACCTTAAACTTTTCTCTCATGTTCTTTCCTTTTAGCCTCCTACAGGAAAAAAGGAAATAATGTGGTATAATGTAGTGGTTAAAAGCTCTGTTATTGAGTTAACTAGATGTATTGACACCTCCACTTATTTGGTGATATCTTGGACATGTTATGTAATATTCTTAGCCTTAGTGATATCTTGGACATGTTATGTAATATTCTTAGCCTTAGTTTTTTTTTTTTTAATGTGTAAAATAAGGATAATAATTGTACCTAATTTATGGGATTGTTGGGAGGATTATATTCAGTATGCATGCAAAAGCATATAGCACAATTCCTGGAATATATGTATATCCTAAATAACTACTATTTATCATCATCATCATTATTACTGTTGTTATTTCTGTTACTATATACTGCTACTGTGTTCCAGCACAATGCCTGACATATTGTACCCATATGATAAATATTTATTTAAACTGCTTGCCAAGTTCTGAAGTGCATTCTAGCCTTGTCAATTCTTTATGTGTCAAGACAACCCTCCACAGATCTTTAGACCATGCATCTGTACACCAAAGACTAAGGGAGTGACTCGTATATCTTGCTGACAGTCCTGGGTTAACTGTAGAGTTTAAAAAGTGCCCATGTGTAATGTTCCATATTAACACAGATAAGCTAATGGTATGAACTCTTTCTGCAAATAATCTGCTTCTTTAGAAATTGCATGATCTTAGATAACACTCATTGGAAACCATGTGATTTTTAATTAGCTATGGACACACCTAATTCAGGAAATGTTTTCTCTTCACTCTTCAAGATGTAGTTACCAGCCTAAGCACAGATGGTCTTAAATCAGGTATACTCCCCAGGCATGTTTGTTGCCTTTTCTTTTTCTTTCATTTTAATCTTAATTTTGCTATTTATGCCTCCAAGACTTGAATTTTTATGCTCTGGCAAATATAGCTTTCAGGGTGAGTTAGGATAGTTTTGTGACTAGGGAGTAGTAGGTTGACCAAATTTACTAACCAATCAGAATGAATGTTATAATTTGGAGAAATGTGAAATAACCAACTTTTATATAAGCATTTTTCTTTGCTGTTTCTTAAAGGACCATCCATTTTCATACTCATTTTTCTCTATTTTCTACTCTCCTGATTTCAAAAACCTATTATGAAGGAAGGAAGAAAAACAGGAAGAAAGAAGGAAAGGAAAGAAATGAACATTCATTAAGTATAAAGTCTTGTACTAGTTGATTTTATGTATTTTATTCTTTACAATTACCCTTTTAAACTGAGAAAGGTTAAGTAATTTTCTCAGAATCACATAGTTTGTAAGAGACAGTATTGAGATTTTAACTTAATTTTGTTTAAATCCAATACTAATGTCATTTCTACTGTTCCATCAGCTTTCAAACTTTGTTGCAGGGAACTTTGTTGCAGACTGTGACTGGGAGCTAGTGAAAACCCAGGCAGAGGAGTTGCCCTCCTTTATCCCTGTTTCAACCACATCAGTTCCATTTATATTCGTTTCTTGGGATTCCACATATTGTTGTTTCTAGGTGCCATTGAGTCAGTTCTGATTCATAGCGACCCTATGTACAACAGAACGAAACACTTCCCAGTCCTGCCCCATCGTCACAATCGTTGTTGTGCTTGAGCCCATCATTGTAGCCATGGTGTGAATCCGTCTCGTTGAGGGTCTTCTTTTTTGCTGACTCTCTATTTTATCACACATGATGTCCTTCTCCAGGGACTGATCCCTTCACATAGGATTTTGTTTGTTTGTTTGTTTGTTTTTTAATTTCTATTGCTAGTACAGAGCTTGAAAGTTAGTGTGCTGTACTGCCAAAACTTCTGAAAACACGTCCCCAAAATACCATAGATCTTCCCTTCTGAGGTTAGTAACCATTAAAGTGAAAAACCAAGGTGGCTAAATTGGTATTTGGACATTCTGAACTCTGATAAAGTGTCATGAATTCCCAGCCCTGGGTTGTGACAATTAGCTTGTTACTTTTTTTTTTAAACCAAGTTATGAACTACTCAAGTAATAGAAAATCAATGTATAGAACAAAAGGTGAAGATTAAAGTTACCCTTTCAATGTAAATTAGTCACCCTAGGATGATCCTTTGTCAATGGGCTTACTCAAAGAGTGTGGTGAAGCATGAGGCATGTGTCACAATCTAGAAATAAAAAAGTCCTCTCCATCTCTTGTCTTCCCCATCAAATAGTTGTAGTATTAAACTCTCAAAAACTCATTGCCATTGAGTCGATTCCAACTCACGGCGACCCTATAGGATAGAGTAGAACTGCCCCATAGGTTTCCAAGGCTGTAATCTTTATGGAAGCAGACAGCCACATATTTCTCCCACAGAGTGGCTGGTGGATTTGAACCACTGACCTTTTGGTTAGCAACTGAATGCTTAATCACTGCACCACCAGGGCTCCTCATGTCATATAAGTCAAGGGTTAAAACATTTTTTATTCATGGAGCTAGCAGAGATCTATACTAAAAGGAAAAACTGGACTTAATAAAAAGACATGAGTTTAACAGGCCAAGTGACATTGGAAAAAATCAGTAAATCCCTTTAAGCCAGTGTTTTTTGAGCTGCAGGGTGTGCCTATCAGTGAGTTGTGACTAACCTTGAAAAATGAATAGAACAGAGTAGAATATTTATTTCATGAAACCTTTTTTCAGTTATGTGTGTATGAAAGAAAAAGAGATAGACAGACTAGGTCATGATGTAGTATGTATTTCTCTGACTTTCTGCTAAAAAGGGTTTGAATGCCATTGCTTTGAAGGGTTTAGACCTTAGTTTTCTCATATGTGAAGTGGAGATAATACCACTGCTCTTATGTATTTCATAGAGTTAATATAAATATCAAGTAAGATTGTATTATGTATGTGAGGCTTTTCAGGAAACTTTAACAAAATGCCTTATAAATTTAAAGTGTTTCTGTAAGTAAAGAAGAGTCATTTGTTATATGAAGTAAAATATTCAAATCATTTTCTGTGGCTCATATTCACGTAAATCTGTCGGGTAGAGTAATATGTTTGAGGTCAGGTTATTACAAGAAATTCCCAAACAATTCAAAATTTTTATTTTCATTTTACTACATCAAGATAGAAAAATATTTGGCATAAACTTTCTGTTATTGCTGTGATGTATTTAAAATAACTGAGTTAATAAATCAGAATTTTATTTATAGGCTCTGGAATAGTCCTTTGAAGGAGTGAAATTGTGGGTTTGCCTTTCAGTTATTATCAATATTGACCTATTTATATTGCTGTTTGTTTCACCTGCATCAGAATCTCACATTACCAACTACTTTTCAGCTAGCTGTACTTACATGAAGACCTTATATTGCTGATGTTATGTCGTGAAGGAAATGTTTTTACCTCTTTCTTTCATAGCCTGCCTTCCTCCACCTTCAAACAAACAGACAGACTGACAAGCAGACAAACAAATGAATAGTCCTCTTACCAGCCTACCTGTTTACTTCAGTGGTTTTACTATTCAGACTCTGTGCCTAAAAATATTGCAGCTTTATTTTACTCTGCTCTATTATTAACTCTGTAAATCCAACTTGTTGCCAAACTGTTTTTCATTTGAAATATCCCTTTTACTGTCAGTTCCCTCAGACATCACCTTAGCCACTCATCTAATCACATCATTGCCAGATGGTTAATGCACTCAGCTGCTAACCGAAAAGTTGGAGGTTTGAGTCCACCCAGAGGTGCTTCAGAATAAAGGCTTGGTGACCTACTTCTGAAAACTCAGCCATTGAAAACCTATGGAGCACAGTTCTACTCTGACACATATAGGGCTGCCATGAGTTGAAACTGACTCAGTGATAACTGGTTACTGTTTTAAACTGCAGTGACAGAATTCTTAAAGTTTCCATTCAAGAAATTCCAAATAGGACAAGTTGTAAATACTTCATACGTATGAAGATTCCACAGTTCTTAAAAATTCTGTCAATTAACCATTATATTCATGTCAACTGGAGCAAAAGAAAAAATAGATGGAAGAAAAGAATGGGAATGGGGTCAATTTTGAGAATAGCTATCTTTTTTGGGAAGCATTTACTATATACCAGAAGTTATGCTAGACATTTTAATACATTATTCATTTAATGATCATAAAAGCCATATGAGGTAGACATTTCTCCATTTTATAAGTAAAAGAACTGAAATCCACAGAGGTTAGGTAATTTTCCCAAGATAACACAGCAAAGCCAGGATTAAACTCCACTCGCTCTGACTTCCAGATCCCAAGATTGTAAAGATAATGCAATACTGCCTTTGATAAGACCTTCACTCAAGTTTGGGTAGGAAATCTGTGTTCTCCATATCCAAACAAGTTCATAAATAATGTTTACCTGTGGTCCAGCAAAGACACTACTGAGGATCCAGGCCAGGCTGATCATGGACCGTCTGAGCTTACTGTAGCTTTTCACAGCTATGGGCCTCGTGATGGCCAGGGAGCGATCCAGGCTGATCACTACCATCATAAAGGCTGGGGCATACATGGAGAAAAGCTTCAGATAGCTGAGGACTTTGCAGAGGAACTCTCCAGCATACCATTGGACTGTAATGTTCCACATTCCATCCAGTGGCATGACAATCAGAGTCTCCAGCAGGTTGGCTAAGGTCAGATGTTTTAAAAGCACCTTCATTCGCGAGAGCTTTTTCCCTTTCTCTTTCTTTTGAGTCCATTTCCGAAGTTTCCACAAGAATGAAGCGTTAAAGGTTGTGGAAAGTAGAAAAAGGAAGAAAGTAACTATCACTCGGATCTTTCCGGATAAGGTCAGGGTGGGGAGGTTGCCCTGCATCAGCAGGATGCTGTTGTTGATGGCTGAGCAGTGATTTTGATTCTGTTCAGGAGAGGCACTGTTTGCCATAATTCCCTATTGATACAGCTTCAGGGCTTGTATTTCTGGTACTTCTGATGTTTTATTGTAACCAAATCCAAAGTCCTGTTTTATTTCTGCCTTCTTTGGATGGAAACGTCACAGGTTTAGATTTATGTCAGATTTTGTCTCTGAGATACTTCGGGTTTAGTGTAAAAGATCAAGGTGAACTTGTTTTGAGGGTTTATAATCCAACAGAGTGCTGAAACAGATCATGCCAAAAACATTTTGAGGGCCAAGTGTAACTGTAGCACCTCAGCAGATGGCCTGGTTTTCACAACATTTTTCCTAAGTAAAACCTGATTGACTAATGGCATTATTAAAACAAGTTTAATGAAGAGATTTTTTTTAAAACCTCTTTTAAGTGTTAGCGTTCTGTTAAACAGACATATGTAAAATAAAAATGAAAAAAAGATAAAATACTTGATTCAGTTAAAATCTGTTGTCTTAAGAAATGAATGTTTCTCAAAAACATTTCTTTGTTTTCTTTTTCAGATGCACATTAAACATTTAAACACTAAACAAATATTTTCACTTAAAACCATTGTCTACAAAACATCAAAATTAACACCGTAATGATTAAAATCAGTTTGATCTAATGCAAATTGGACTATATTCAAATTAACCAATGAATCAAAATGGTCAGATTATCCATGTTTAACTTAGAGTAAAAATGACTAGCCATCTTTTGATTATTGCCTTGGTTTTATAATTATCTAAATATTGAACTTTCTATTATTGCACATTATTGAACATGATAACTAGGTATTTGAGAGAATACTGGATAAATGCTGTAACAGCAGTTATTTTGTTGTTATTGTTACGTGCCATAGAGTCAGTTCTGACCAATACCAACCCTATGTACAATAGAACGAAACACTGTCCGATCCTGCACCATCCTCACATTTGCACTTTATAAACAAATATTTATATACAAATATTTATATTTCTTTATGTGTTATCATTTCATGTTGGGGCCACTGCTTCTAACTTTCATGTGAGTGTTTGAGTATATTATTTACCAGTACTGGGTTGACTTACATTGGAATTATTAAATTACCAGCTTGATTTATGTCGTCTAGTTTCCTTCTGACAACCAAAACAAGAAAATGTTAAGGATAAAGGTGGATATTTTGACTCAGATGGTCCATACTTGTGGATACATTTGTTTGTTCATTCAGTCTTCGTAGTAGGTTGAATGGTCGTTCCTAAGAAGACATGTCAGTGTCCTAACTTCTGGAACGTGTGAATGTGGCCTTATTTGCAAAAAAGGTCTTTGTGGATAATTAAGGATCTCTACATGAGATCATCCTGGATTATTGGGGTGGGACCAAAGTCCAATGCTAAGTGTCCATATAAGAGACAACAGAGAATACAGAAGGCCATGTGAAGATGGAGGTAGAAGTTGGAGTTATGCAGACATAAGGAATGCCTGGATCCAGCAGAAGCTGAAAGGCTCAAGAAAGGATTCTCCCCTAAGACTTTTGAAGGAGTATAGGCCTACTGACATCTTGATTTTAGGCTTCTGGCCTCCAGAATTGTGAGAGAATAAAGTTCTGTTGTTTAAACCCCCAAATTTGTGGTAGTTTGCAGCCCTAGGAAACTAATATTCATTAATTTAATTTATTTAGTATATTTATTTAATAGTTATTGAATATCAACTTATATTCATTTATCAAGTAACTACTGAATACCATACATATGTTAGATATTACATATATATGTGTATATATGTTAGCTATTACAGGTGATACAAAGGTGAATAAGGCATCATCTAGGCCTTTAAGGAGTTTATTTGTTATTATAGAAAATTGTTATTGTATGCTGTCCAGTTGATTCTGACTGCAAGCAACCATATATGACAGAGTAGAGCTGCCCTATAGGGGTTCCTATGCTGTAATCTTTACCGGAGCAGATTGCCAGGCCTTTTGTCCCATGAAGCTGCTGGTGGGTTTGAAACATTGACCTTTGGGTTAGCAGCTGAGTGCTTAACCATTGCACCGCCAGGGCTGTTTCCTATACAAGATTAGTAAGTATATTGAGCATATCTTATGTGCCTCATCGTATTCCTTCTGTGCTGGCTGCCTCCCAGATCCTGAGCAGCTTATACCAGTTGCTTACCTGGCCTCCCTCTTAGCTGTCAGCACATGCTCAGAATTACTGGTTCTTCTCACTACTTTCAGACTTGGTTGAAATATTATACTGCAGGACATGGGACTTGGCTTCCCAAGTGGCTTTCTAAAGGTCTGGAAATACTTTCTAATGAAGTAGTTTGATTCTGAAATTTGCTGTTTTGGAATAATTAGTGGGAGGAATAGATGAGTCAGAAATTAAGAGAAGTACACTTTTTTGAACTATTAGAATGTAACACATCTATTCCAAGCACAAATACAGCATAAATATATAAATGAGAATCAATTAGTAAAATCAGATAAAGAAAAATTAAAATTCTCATTATAACTTCCAAATAACTTGAACTATATTACAAACATAAAAGGTTTATAACATTTTTAAAAAGTTGTGTTTAACCCAGAGGTTCACAATAGAGTGAAAAAAATACTATTTGTTGAGCGCTTGGTTTATAAAAGCTATTGAGATGTTAGAGGAGAGAACAAAATTATGTTCATATAGAAGATTAAAGAAAGGTTTTTTTTCCATAACTGAGGTTTGTGACCATGGAATTTGAACCTGTCACATTAGCTATATTGGGTTCCTCAGAACCAAACAGTTCTGACTGTAACAGTTTTTTTTCTGAAGGCTCTGAATATACATCCTGTCAGTTAATCTGATCAGGACCACGTGCTTGAAACAACAAAAAAGATAATCAGTGGATAAATTTACAAACCTGAAAAACTATCCCATGTGGACCAGAAACTAAAAGAACAAAGGTATAAGAAACGTTCATGGTAAAATCTCATAATATTGAAGTATATTTTACCCTTTGAAACTTACTTAATACCATTTCTACGTTTATGGAAAGGAAAGAACTGGAGCATGAATGTTTCATTATTATTGTTAGTTGCCATCAAGTGAATTCCGATTTATGGCAACCCCATATATGCAGAGTAGAACTGCACTCCGTAGGGTTTTCAAGGCTGTGATCTTTCAGAAGCAGATTACCAAGCCTGTCTTCCAAGGCACCTCTGTGTGGATTCGAACCGCCAACCTTTTGACTAGTAGTCGAGGGCTTAATTGTTTGAGCCATCCAGGGAGCATTTTATTATTAGTTTATTCCTTCCTTCCTCCCTCCCTCCCTTCCTTCCCTCTCCCTCCCTCTCCTTTTCTTCCTTCCTACCTTTTCTTTCTTTTATTACTTTGCTAATGACAGGCTGATTCATTTTGGAACCAAGCTGAGTCTTAAAGGGACTATAGGAGATAGGCAAAAAAAAAAAAAAAAAAAAAAGAGATTGGGAGGTGGTGTATATGGGGAGGGCATTCTTGGCAGCTGGAGCAGCATGCTCAAATATAAATATGATGTTAAAAAATATGATGAAAGCATACGTGGCAAAAGATGAGCCAGCCTTCAGATCAGGAGAACCTGTGTTCTATGTTTAGGAGTTTGGACTTTACCTATGAACCATGAGGAGCCTTGAAGGATGGAGTAGTATGGAGTAATGTGGCTAGATTTGTGGTTTAGAAATGTCATTATGTAGTATGCAAAGAATGCATTGAAGGGTTTGGGGAATAGTGGGGGAAGATAAAAATTTGTGGCAGTTAATTTATTTAGAAAATAAAGGCCTAAAGTTAGGTGTTAATGGGAAATGGAGAGAGATAAACCTTTTCAAGTTATGTATATATAAAATAGAGTTGACAGGACTTGTGTGGTTAGTTGTTGTTTATGAGAGAGTGGGAGAAATAAATATTTAGTCCTTAATTTCCAGCTTGGAAAAATGAGTTGAATGGACTATCTACCAAGACTAGGTATACTGGAACGAGAGCAGCTTTAGACATATTGAGTCTGAGTTGCCTATGAAATAGCAGAGAGGAAATGTTTAACAGGTGCTTGGCTATACAGGTGTGAAGCTCAAGAGATACATCTGGTTGGAGATATAAATTTGGGAGTCATCAGGATATTTATATATTGCTATGGTTGAAGCCATGGACGTGGATGACATTACCTAGAGGGAGTGTGAACAGTGATAAGTGAACAAATGCTAGAAAAGGACTCTGTGAAAACAATCATTTAAGGGGAAAATGGAGGCTGGAGAGCATTAGGGAGGAAGGAGAAGACCATAACACAGTAACGTAATGGATTTCATGTTGTTGTTGTTAGGTGCCGTTGAGTCGGTTCCAGACTCATAGCGACCCTATGTACAACGGAACGAAACTGCCTGGTTCTCCGCCATCCTCAGAGTCATTGTTATGCAAGCGCCCATTGTTGCAGCCACTGTGTCATTCCATCTCGTTGAGTGTCTTCCTCTCTGTCACTGACCCTCTACTTTATCAAGCATGATGTCCTTCTCCAGGGACTGGTCCCTCCTGATAACATGTTCAAAGTATGTGAGATGTAGTCTTGCCATCCTTGTTTCTAAGGAGCATTCTGGTTGTACTTTTTCAAAGACAGATTTGTTCTTTTGGCAGTCCATGGTATATTCAGTATTCTTTGCCAACACCACAATTGAAAGGTGTCACCTCTTCTTTGGTCTTCCTTATTCACTGTCCAGCTTTTGTATGCATATAAGGCAGTTGAAAACACCATGGCTTGAGTCAGGCACACCTTAGTCCTTAAAGTGACATCTTTGCTTTTTAACACTTTAAAGAGGTCTTTTGCAGCAGATTTGCTTAATGCAGTGTGTTGTTTGATTTCTTGACGGCTGCTTCCATGGGTGTTGATTGTGGATCCAAGTAATCTGAAATTCTTGATGACTTCAATCTTTTCTTCATTTATCATGATGTTGCTTATTAGTCCAGTTGTGAGGATTTTTGTTTTCTTTATGTTGAGGTGTAATCCATATTTGAAGGCTGTGGTCTTTGATCTTCATCACTAAGTGCTTCAAGTCCTCTTCACTTTCAGCAAGCAAGATTGTGTAATCTGCATAATGCTGGTTGTTAATGAGTCTTCCTCCTATCCTCATGCCCTGTTCTTCATGTAGTCCAGCTTCTCAGATTATTTCCTCAGCACACAGATTGAATAAATATGGTGACAGGATACAACCCAGGCGCACACCTTTCCTGACTTTAAACCACGCAGTATCTCCTTGTTCTGTTCCAATGACTGCCTCTTGATCTATGTTCAGGTTCCTCATGAGCATAATTAAGTGTTCTGGAATTCCCATTCTTCACAGTGTTGTCCATAATTTGTTATGATCCCATCAGTTGAATGCCTTTGCATAGTCAGTAAAACACAAGTAAACATCTTTCTGGTATTCTTTGCTTTCAATCAGGATCCATCTGACATCAGCAATGATATCCCTGGTTCCACATCCTCTTCTGAATCCAGCTTGAATTTCTGGCAGTTTCCTGTCAATATACTGGTGCGGCTGCTTTTGAATGATCTTCAGCAAAATTTTACTTGGATGTGATATTAACGATATTGTTCGATAATTTCCACATTCTGTTGGATCACCTTTCTTGGGAATAGGCATAAATATGGATCGCTTCCATTTGGTTGACCAGGTAGCTGTCTTCCAAATTTCTTGGCATAGACGAGTGAGCACCTCCAGTGCTGTATCCTTTGGTTGAAACATCTCAATTGGTGTTTGGCTAGTTCCTGAAGCCTTGTTTTTCGCCAGCGCCTTCAGTGTAGCTTGGACTTCTTCCTTCACTACCATTGGTTCCTGTTCATACGCTACCTCCTGAAATGATTAAATGTGAACCAGTTCTTTTTGGTATAGTGACTGCATATTCTTTCCATCTTATTTTGATGCTTCCTGTGTTGTTTAATATTTTCAACTCGAGACTTGAATTTTTTTCTTCAGTTCTTTCAGCTTGAGAAGTGCTGAGCATGTTCTTCCCTTTTGGTTTTCTATCTCCAGGTCTTTGCACATGTCTTTATAATACTTTAATTTGTCTTCTTGAGCCACTCTTTGAAATCTTCTGTTCAGCTTTTTTACTTCATCATTTCTTCCTTTCACTTTGGCTACTGTATGTTCAAGAGCAAGTTTCAGAGTCTCTTCTGACATCCATTTTTGTCTTCTTTTTCTTTCCTATCTTTTTAATGACCTTTTGCTTTCTTCATGTATGATGTCCTTGATGTCATTCCACAACTCATCTGATCTTCGGTCGTTAGTTTTCAGTGCATCAAATCTATTCTTGAGATGGTCTCTAAATTCAGATGGGATATACTCAAGGTTGTATTTTGGCGCTCGTGAACTTGTTCCAATTTTCTTTAGCTTCAGCTTGAACTTGCATATGAGCAATTGATGATCTGATTCACAGGTAGCCCTTGGCCTTGTTCTGACTGATGATATTGAGCTTTTCCGTTGTCTCTTTTCACAGATGTAGTCAGTTTGATTCCTGTGTATTCCATCTGGCCAGGTCCATGTGTAGAGTTGCCATTTATGTTAAAAAAAGGTATTTTCAATGAATAAGTTGTTGGTCTTGCAGAATTCTATGGTGTGATCTCTGGCATCATTTCTGTCACCAAGGCCATATTTTCCAACTGCAGATCCTTCTTGTTTCCAAATTTTGCATTTAAGTCACTGGTAATTATCAATGTAACCTGACTGCATGGTCGATCAGTTTTAGACTGCAGGTAAAAATCTTCAATTTCTTCATCTTTGGCCTTAGTGGTTGGTGGGGAAATTTGAATAATAGTCATATTAACTGGTCTTCCTTATAGGCATATGGTTGTTATCCTACCACTGACAGCGTTGTACTTCAGGATAGATCTTGAAATGTTCTTTTTGACGATGAATGCACTGCCATTCCTCTTCTAGTTGTCATTCCCGGCACAGTAGACCATATTATTGACTGATTCAAAATGGCCAATACCAGTCCATTTCAGCTCACTAATGCCTAGGATATCGATGTTTATGTGTTCCATTTCCAGTTTTCCTAGACTGTTACTTTGTACATTCCATGTTCCTATTATTAATGTAGCTGTTTCTTCTCATTTTGAGTCGTGCCATATCTGCAAATGAAGGTCGTGAAGGCTTGACTCCATCCACATCATTAAGGTTGACTCTACTTTCATGAGGCAGCTCTTTTCCAGTCGTCTTTTGAGTGCCTTTCAACCTGAGGGGCTCATATTCTGGCACTATATCAGTCAGTGTTCCACTGCTATTCATAAGGTTTTCACTGTCTAATTCTTTTAAGAAGTAGACCTCCGAGTCCTTCTTCCTTGTCTGTCTTAGTCTGGAAGCTCAGCTGAAACCTGTCCACCATGGGTGACCCTGCTGGCATTTGAATACCAGTGGCATAGCTTCCAGCATCACAGCAACACCCAAGCCCCCACAGTACGACAAACTGACAGGCACATGGGGGTCAATAATGATACTACCATAATATTTAACATTTATTGGATACTTAGTATATGTGCCAGGCACTGCTCTAAGCCCTTTACGTATATTAACACATTTAATGCTTACAACAACCTTAGAGGTTGGTGGTATTATTATTTTTATTTTATGAATGAAGAAAGTGAAGCACAGAGAGCAGTTTCACACCTAATACATGTTAGAATTGGGATTACATCCCAGGCAGTCTGGCTCCAGAGCTCATCTGCTTTACCATTATGCTATACTACGTTTCTGGTAGGAGTTGGGTATAAAGGAAGATTGTGAGCCAGATACCAGAGTTCTTAGTGAATGAAGGGTAATGTTAATTTGGCAGTTTTGACTTCAAGAAAGGGAGGCTGTCTTAGAAAACTGAGGTCTCTTTATGATACATAGGTCTTAGAAAGCCAAAGGAACCCAGGCATCTCTAAGGATGAGCTTCACTCTGTTTCATGACCTGAGTTGATCCTCAATCATCATGCCTTTGTTTCTCTTTATCATCTCCATCCTCCTCTTGCAGCTAATGGCCAGCTCTTCCTGAATTGCATGTTCAAATTCTGAATGCAGTCTAATTGCCTTAGCTAATGCTCATTGCAGTACTTTGAGTTAGTTCACCTTGTAGGTCATTGGGCTGCCTATAGATGGGATATCTTTGCTTTCTGTGATGCTTAAGGTTGTATTTCAACTTGTGAAGGCCATGATTACCAGTGTTGTGTGGTTGTCTGCCGTTTTGTGATCTGATGTGATTATCCTATGTGTTGTAAATCCTAACTTCTGTGATGGTAATGAGGCAGGATTAGAGGTAGCTATGTAAATGAGGGAGGACTCAATCTACAGGATTAGGCTGTCTCTTAAGTCAGTCTCTTTTGAGATATAAAAGAGAGAATTGAATAGAGAGGAGAGGGACCTCATTAACACAAGCATGAAGAGCCAGGAGTGGAGTGTGTTCTTTGGACTCGGGGTTCCCGTGCTGAGAAGCTCCTAGACCAGGGCAATATTGATGACAAGGAGCCAACAGAGAGAGAAAGCCTTCCCCTGGAGCTGGCACCCTGAATTTGGACTTCTAGCCTCCTCAACTGTGAGAGAATAAATTCTCCTTGTTAAAATCATCCACTTGTGATATTTCTGTTATAGCAGCTCTAGATAACTAACAAACGTATGCATTTCTGTTCAAACAGTGGCTCTTCCTGCACAAAGTCTGGCCTTAAGCTGCTTTCCTAAACAAAGGGCATTAATGAGCCAGTTTTAGTAAGAGAGTCAATAAACAAAGCAGGCCCTGGTACAGCTATGCCCAGTGTTTTCCATCCCTTAACTCATATGATTATATATATATTTTTTGATATGGATGTATATGTTTGGGTTATTTGTCTTTTTGTTTAGAGGAGTTGGATTTTCCTGTAGATTTTAGAGATTAGACCTTTGTCAGATTTGTCATAGCCAAAATTTTTTTTCCCAGGGAGAGGGGCAAGATGGCGCTCTAGGCAGAAACACCACGCCGTCCCTCCACAGCAAAGATCCGAAAAACTAAGCCTAACAGAGAATCAACAATCCTGAAACCCTAGAACACCAAATGAAGAGATAAAGAACTCAGCCAAACACCAAACGGAGTGAGAATACTAAAAGAGAACGGAGAGCAAGGAGAGACTCAGGCAGAGATTCCTTACCAGCTAACGCAGCGCGGATCCACCATCTTGGATTCCTATCGGAGACCAGCAAACGGGAGAGCAGCCTTGCAGAGCATCTGGTCGGAGACAGAACGACCGGTAAACTGCGGTGCGCGCTCTCCCACCACCCACCCCTCTCCGCCTCAGCTGGGGATCCCCTGCTTTCCGTGGCCAGGGTCTCTGGGCTGGGGGGTGCTGGTGCTTGGATTCCGCGCGCCTGGGCTGGCGGCTTTCTGGGAGCCGTTTGCTGGCAGCTAGCGAACCTTTCTCTGCCGCCTCCCCCTCCTTTTGCCTGGGTGCCTGGTTCCGAGTGTCGTCTCTGCTCTCTCCTGCGGGGCTGTAGGGCTGCGTGCGGGCGTGTGGCTGTTTCTGGGTCTGGGCTCCCGCGTGGGTGGGATACCGGGGCCTTTGTTCGTTCGCCCCTCTGCTTTCCGTGGCCGGGGTCCCTGGGCGGGGGGGCACCGGTGCTTGGGTTCCGCGCGCCCGGGCTGGGGGCTTTCTGGGAGCCGTTTGCTCGCACCTAGCGGACCTTTTTCTGCCGCCTCCCCCTCCTTTTGCCTGGGTGCCTGGGTCCGGGTGCTGTCTCTGCTCTCTCCTGCGGGGCTGTGGAGCTGCGTGCGGGCGTGTGGCTGTTTCTGGGTCTGGGCTCCCGCGTGGGTGGGATCCCAGGGCCTTTGTTCGTTCACCCCTCTGCTTTCCGTGGCCGGGGTCCCTGGGCGGGGGGGCGCCGGTGCTTGAGTTCCGCGCGCCCGGGCTGGGGGCTTTCTGGGAGCCGTTTGCTGGCACCTAGCGGACCTTTTTCTGCCGCCTCCCCCTCCTTTTACCTGGGTGCCTGGTTCCGAGGGCTGTCTCTGCTCTCTCCTGCGGGGCTGTAGGGCTGCGTTCGGGCGTGTGGCTGTTTCCAGGTCTGGGCTCCCGCGCGGGTGGGATCCTGGGGCCTTTGTTCGTTGGCCCCTCTGCTTCCCGTGGCCACGGTCACTTAACCCCGAGACTATCGGCTTCTTGGAATTCGCGCCCCTGAGTGGGGGCTCTCTGGGTCCCATTTGTAGGCACTGACTGCTGGTGTTGCCCTTTTTTTTTTTTTTTTTTCCTCAATTTTATTTTTCTTCCTTTTTTGATTAGTTTTGTCATATTTTACCTCTTTTTCTCTTTTGTCTTTCTTTATTGCTTAATTTCTCGTCCCTCTATCTCTTCCTTCTCTTTCTGATCCCTGAATACCAGGCGATGTATGCCTCTGTACCTTCTGGCCAGGCTGAGCTGTGAAAATTGAGACCGACTCCCCCAGACCTCATAGCTGCATCGGTGCGATCCCTGGGAACTTTGCAGTTTTTTAACTTTTCTGATTTTCATTTGGTCATTCTTTCCTTTTCTTTCTCTTCCCCCTTCTGGTTTCCTCCATCCCATAGTCTCTCATCTGTACATTCCAACGACAAACTCCCCTAGCATTCTTTTATGTTTGTACGCTTTTTGCTCCTCCTCCTCTCTCCTCTCTCCCATATCCAGCTTAGCTTCACACATAACCATCTTCCCGCTGCACCCTACCTACCTGCACCGTGCACTAGACATCACATCACCAAGCGGTGCAGGCACGCCCTATTGGAACCTGCCCAGCACTGACTACCGACCGTCCTGGTGGCTGCGGTGAGTGCCACAAGCAACCCATCCCAGTGGCTCCTCCTCAACTAGATCTGCCCAGCTGTACCACAAGAACAAAAAAAAAAAAAAATCTACAATCAATAAACGAGAGAAATATCTACTGAATGCCCCGAAAACAGCAAACAATATCAAAACATTTACAAAAACAAGACAAGATGGCTCCAATAGGCGTCCAAATTAAAACACCAGATAACTCTCCTGTGGAAGAAAATGCACTAGAAGTACCTGATACGAAACTCAAATCACTAATACTCGGAATTTTCCAAGAACTGAGGCAAAAAGCTGATAAACATGAGGAAAAAATAGACAAATTTATGGAAAATACAGATAAAAAATTGGAAGAATTCAGGAAGATGATGCAAGAACAAAATGCCAAAATAAATTCACAACTCGAAATTATACAAAAACAACAATTAGAAATCCAAAAGATAAACAACAAGATTTCAGAAATGGACGGTGTCATAGAAGGGCTGAGAAGTAGATTTGAAACCATGGAAGACAGGATCAGTGGAACTGAAGACAAACACTTGGATACAACTCTGTTTCAGGAAAACTCAGAAAAAAGAACAAAGAAAAATGAAGAGACCCTGAGAGTTATGTGGGACACAATTAAAAGCAAAAACTTACGAGTGATTGGCATACCAGAACAGGGGAAGAAAACAGAAAACACAGAGAGGATCATTGAGGAACTGCTGACAGAAAACTTTCCGAATATCATGAAAGATGAAAAGCTGGTCATCCAAGAAGCTCAACGAACCCCATATAGAATAGACCCCAAAAGAAAATCACCAAGACATATCATATTCACACTCGCTAAAACTAAAGACAAACAAAGAATCCTGAGAGCAGCTCGGGAAAAACAAGAAGTCACATACAGAGGAGAAACAATAAGACTAAGCTCAGATTATTCAGCAGAAACCATGCAGGCAAGAAGGCAATGGGATGACATATATAAAATCTTGAAAGAAAAAAATTGTCAGCCAAGAATAATATATCCTGCAAAACTCTCATTCAGATTTGATGGTGAAATTAGGTCATTTCCAGATAAACAGAAACTAAAGGAATATGCAAAAGTCAAACCAAACTTACAAGAATTATTAAAGGGAGTTCTTCGATCTGAGGACAAACAGCTTAAGCCCTCAGGCAGGACCTAGGACCTAGGATGCAGGTTAACATGAACCAGATACCATTCTAGGAACTGAACTACAGACGACTTTCCAAAAACAAAAGATATACAACAGGGAATCAGAGAAATCAATCAAAGGATGACAACAACATCAAAACAATGAAAGAGGGAACAAACGGCATAGGTATAGAACCTTCTAAAGGAGAAGAAGGCAAGGCGATACCAAGTAACGGTAGACTGCTTCAAAATTATAAAGATAAGGGTAAAATTCATGGTAACCACAAAAAAAGTTAACAAACCAACTCATAAAAATAAAGACGAAAAACATAAAGTCTCAACAAAAACAAAACCTACAAAAACAAAAGAAATGAACACAAAATCCACAAACAAAAGGAACTCAGCACAAGAGAGTAAGAAGAACAAAGAAAACTTCAGCATCACAAAAAAAAGCACTACAAAATGACAGCAACAAACTCACATCTATCAATAATTACACTGAACGTAAATGGACTCAATGCACCCATAAAGCGAAGGAGAGTGGCAGAATGGATAAGAAAACAGGATCCATCTATTTGCTGTCTACAAGAGACACATCTTAGAAACAAAGATGTCAATTTATTAAAAATCAAAGGTTGGAAAAAAATATATCAAGCTAACAACTATCAAAAAAGAGCAGGAGTGGCAATTCTAATCTCAGATAAAATAGACGTTAAAACAAAATCTACCATAAAAGACAAAGAAGGACACTATATAATGATTAAGGGGATGATCCATCATGAAGACATAACCATAATAAATATCTATGCACCCAATGACAGGGCTCCAAAATACATAAAAAAAACTCTAACAGCACTGAAAAGAGAAATTGACAGTTCCACAATAATAGTAGGAGACTTCAACACACCACTCTCAGTAAAGGACAGAACAACTAAAAAGAAACTTAGCAAAGATACAGAAGACCTAAAGGACACAATCAGCCAACTGGACCTCATAGACATATATAGAACACTCCATCCAACCGCTGCAAAGTACACATTCTTTTCCAATGCACATGGAACGTTCTCCAGAATAGACCACATCTTAGGCCACAGAGCAATCCTCAACAAGATCCAAAATGCTGAGATAATTCACAGTATCTTCTCTGACCACAATGCCATCAAGGTAGAAATTAACACTAGAAAGAGCAAGGAAAAAAAATCAAACACATGGAAACTGAATAATACTCTGCTTACACATCAATGGGTAATAGAAGAAATCAGAGATGGAATTAAAAAATTCCTAGAATCAAATGAAAATGAAAACACATCATACCAAAACCTTTGGGACACAGCAAAGGCAGTCCTCAGAGGACAATTTATAGCAATAGAAGCACATATCAAAAAAGAAAAAAGGGACAAAATCAAAACATTAACTACAGAACTCAAACAAATAGAAAGAGAACAACAAAAAAAGCGTACAACCACCGGAAGAAAGGAAATAGTAAAGATCAGAGCAGAAATCAATGAAATAGAGAACAGAAAAACAATAGAAAGAATCAACAAAACCAAAAGTTGGTTCTTTGAAAGAATCAACAAAATCGACAAACCACTGGCCAGACTGACAAAAGAAAAACAGCAGAGGGCACAAATAACCCAAATAAGAAATGAAATGGGGGACATTACAACAGACCCAACTGAAATAAAAAGGATTATAACAGAATATTATGAAAAACTATATTCCAACAAATTTGAAAACCTAGAGGAAATGGATAAATTTCTAGAAACATACGGCCTACCCAAACTACAACAAAGTGATATTGAAAATCTGAACAGACCCATAACAAGAGAAGAGATTGAAAAGGTAATAAAAAAACTCCCAACCAAAAAAAGCCCTGGCCCAGATGGCTTCACTGGAGAATTCTACAAAACATTTACAGAAGAGCTCGTACCAGTTCTACTCAAGTTATTTCAGAGCATAGAAGAGGAAGCAACACTTCCAAATTCATTCTATGAAGCCAGCATAACGCTGATACCAAAACCAGGCAAAGACATCACAAAAAAAGAAAATTACAGACCAATATCTCTCATGAATATAGATGCAAAAATTCTGAACAAAATTTTAGCCAATAGAATTCAGTATCATATCAAAAAAATAATACACCACGACCAAGTAGGATTCATACCAGGTATGCAAGGATGGTTTAACATTAGAAAATCCATCAACGTAATCCACCACATAAATAAAAGGAAAGAAAAAAATCACATGATTATCTCAATTGATGCAGAAAAGGCATTTGACAAAGTCCAACACCCATTCCTGATAAAAGCTCTCAATAAAATAGGTATAGAAGGGAAATTTCTCAACATCATAAAGGGCATCTATGCAAAACCAACAGCCAACATCATTCTTAATGGAGAAAGGCTGAAAACATTCCCCCTGAAAACAGGAACAAGACAAGGATGCCCTTTATCACCACTCCTATTTAACATTGTGCTGGAAGTTCTCGCTAGAGCAGTAAGGCAAGAGAAAGAAATAAAGGGCATCCAAATTGGTAATGAAGAAGTTAAACTCTCCCTGTTTGCAGATGATATGATACTATACATAGAAAACCCTAAAGACTCCACAAGAAATTTACTGGAACTAATAGAAAGATTCAGCAGAGTAGCAGGATACAAGATAAACATTCAAAAATCAGTTGGATTCCTATACACCAGTAAAGAGAACGATGAAAAGGAGATCAGGAAATCAATACCATTTTCAATAGCCCCTAAAAAGATAAAATACTTGGGAATAAATCTGACCAGGAATATAAAAGACCTATACAAAGAAAACTACAAAACACTGCTGCATGAAACCCAAAGGGATCTACATAAATGGAAAAACATACCATGCTCATGGATAGGCAGACTCAACATTGTGAAAATGGCAATTCTACCTAAAGCAATTTACAAATACAATGCAATTCCGATACAAATACCAACAACATTCTTCAAAGAGATGGAAAAACTAATTATTAACTTTATATGGAAAGGGAAGAAACCCCGAATAAGTAAAGCACTACTGAAGAAGAAGAATAAAGTTGGAGGACTCACACTACCTGACTTGAGAACCTACTATACAGCTACAGTACTCAAAACAGCCTGGTACTGGTACAACAACAGAGACATTGACCAATGGAACAGAATTGAGAACTCAGATGTAAATCCATCCACCTACGGTCACCTGATTTTTGACAAGGGCCCAAAATACATCAAATGGGGAAAAGACAGTCTTTTTAACAAATGGTGCTGGCAAAACTGGATATCCATTTGTAGAAAAATGAAACAGGACCCATACCTCACACCATATACAAAAACTACTTCAAAATGGATCAAAGACCTGAATATAAAGCCTCAAACTATAAAATTCATAGAAGAAAAAATAGGACCAACACTTCAGACCTTAATACATGGCATTAACAGGATACAAACCATAAACATCAACACAAAAAACCCAACAGATAAACTAGATAATTGGGATCTTCTAAAAATCAAACATCTATGCTCTTCAAAAGATTTCACCAAAAGAGTTAAAAGAGAACCTACAGACTGGGAAAAAATTTTTGGACAGTACAAGTCAGACAAAGGTCTAATCTCCATAATCTACAAGAAAATCCAACACCTCTACAACAAAAAGACAACCAATCCTATCAAAAAACGGGCAAAGGAAATGAACAGACACTTCACCAAGGAAGACATTCAAATGGCCAACAGACACATGAGGAAATGCTCGCGATCACTAGCCATTAGAGAAATGCAAATTAAAACCACAATGAGATACCATCTCACCCCGGCATTACTGGCACGAAACAAAGACACTGGAAATAACAAATGTTGGAGGGGCTGCGGGGAGACGGGAACTCTTATACACTGCTGGTGGGAATGCAAAATGATACAGCCATTTTGGAAAATGATATGGCGTTTCCTCAGAAAGCTAGAAATAGACGTACCATTCGATCCAGCAATCCCACTCCTAGGAATATATCCTAGAGAAATAAGAGTCATCACTCGAATAGACATATGCACACCTATGTTCATGGCAGCATTATTCACAATAGCAAAACGATGGAAACAACCTCGATGTCCATCAACAGACGAATGGATACACAAACTATGGTACATACACACAATGGAGTACTATGCAACGAGAAAGAACAATGAATCGGTGAACCATCTCATAACATGGATGAAACTGGAGGACATCATGCTGAGTGAAATAAGTCAATCACAAAAGGACAAATATTGTATGAGACCTCTATTGTAAAAACCCATGAAAAAATTCACATGCAAAATGTAACAATCCTTGTTGGTTACCAGGGATGGGGGGGGGGGGGAATACTAAATAGGTAATAGGTAAGTGGTAACTTGGGTGAGAGATGAGATAGTACATAGTACAGGGGAAACTAACACAACCTGCACAAGGAAAGGTCATGGAGGCCCTATAGACACATCCAAACCCCCCGAGGGACTGAGTTGTTGGACGGAGGGCTCTGGGGACCATGATCTCGGGGAACATCTAGCTCAATTGGCATGACACTACTTATAAAGATAATGCTCTACATTCTACCTTGGTGAGTAGTGTCTGGGGTCTTAAAAGCCTATGAGCGGCCATCTAAGATACTCCACTGATCTCATCCCTTCGGGAACAAGGGAGAACGAAGAGAACAGGATACAAGGAAAAGATTAGTCCGAAGGACTAATGGTCCACAGCTACCAAGGCCTCCACGGGACTGAGCCCAGTACAGCTGGATGGTGCCCGGCTACCACCAATGACTCCTCTGACCAGGATCACAACAGAGGGTTCTGGGCAGAGCTGGAGTAGGATGTAGAGTATAATTTTAACTCCCAAAAAAAAAAAAAAAAAAGAAGACCAGATATACTGGCCTAAAGAATACTAGAGAAACCTCGAGAGTGTGGCCCCCAGACACCCTTTCAGCTCAGAGGGGAAGTTACCTTCAAGGTTCGATGTTAAGCCTGGGAATGGACACCCCAGTAAAACTAAATGGGACTAACGATGTACAGGAGTCCGGTGACAAGGGCCAGAAGGCAGAGGGAGAGTAGGAAACTGATGATAAGGAACACAAATTGAATAAGGACACTGTCGATGTATTGTGAGATTGTTGACCACTGCTATAGGGCAACATTTGTAGTAACTATTAAATGGGAGGCTGTTTTGTCCTGTAAGCCTTCATTTTGGGCGAGAATGGCAGCACAATTGGAAGAGCATAGTCAATATCACTTAAATGTGTAAGTAAAAAGTTTTGAAATGGTGTTTAAATAAAATAAAAATAAATAAATAAATAAATAAATAAATAAACAAATGAGACTAAAGAGGTACAATAGTCCACTGACAAGGTCCAGAAGACAGAAGGGGACAAGGAAGCCCCCTGGTGATAGGGAACACAAGGTGGAGTAAGGATATTCTTGATGTGCTGTGAGATTGTTAACCATTGTCATAGGGCAACATGTGTAGTAACTGTTAAATGAAAAACTATTTTGTTCTGTAAGCCTTCATCTTAAGTGAGAATAACAGCACAGTTGGAAGAGCGTAGTCAATGTCACTGAACTGTGAATGTAGAAATTTTTGAAACGGTGTATCTTTGGCCATCTGTAATTTTCATCAAAAAAAAAAGGTTGAGAATTTAGAGGCTTAATACGTTGTGGGGTTGTTAACCAATGTCAAAAAACAACATGTGTACTACTATTTCATGAGAAACTATTTGCTCTGTAAGCTTTCACCGGAAGTACAATAAAATATATATTAAAAAAAAAAAAAAAAAAAAAATTTTTTCCCAGTCTGTAGGTTCTCTTCTTGCTTTTCTGGTGAAGTCTTTTGATGAGCATAAGTGTTTAATTTTTAGAAGATCCCAGTTATCTAGCTTATTGTCTGGTGTTTGTGTACTGTTAGTTATGGTTTGTATCCTGTTAATGCCATGTATTAGGGCCTCTAGAGTTGACCCTATTTTTTCTTCTATGATCCTTATAGTTTTTGGTTTTATATTTAAATCTTTGATCCATTTTGAATTAGTTCTTGTGTATGGTGTGAGATATGGGTCCTGTTTCATTTTTTTGCAGATGGACATTCAGTTTTGCCTGCACCATTTGTTAAAAAGACTTGTCTTTTTGCCATTTGATGGACTTTGGGCCTCTCTCGAGATAAGGTGACCATAGATGGATGGATTTACATCTGGGTTCTCAATTCTGTTCCATTGGTCAATGTATCTGTTGTCGTACCAGTACCAGGCTGTTTTGACTACCGTAGCTGTATAGTAGGTTCTCAGGTCAAGTAGTGCAAGTCCTCTTAGTTTATTCTCCTTCAGTAGTGCTTTACTTATCCGAGGCCTCTTCCCTTTTCATATTTATATTAATGATTAGTTTTTCCATCTCTTTAGAGAATGCTGTTGGTATTTGGATCAGGATTGCATTGTATTTGTAGATTACTTTGGGTAGAATTGACATTTTCACAATGTTGAGTCTACGTATCCATGAACATGGTATGTTTTTCCATTTATGTAGGTCTCGTTTGGTTTCTTGCAGTAGTGTTTTGCAGTTTTCTTTGTATATGTCTTTTGCCTCCCTGGTTAGATTTATTCCTAAGTATTTTATTTTTTTAGGGGCTGTTATAAATGGGGGAGCCTTGGTGGTGCAGTGGTTAAGTGTTCGGCTGCTAAGCGAAAGGTTGGCAGTTTGAATCCATGAGATGCTCTTTGGAAACCCTATGGGGCAGTTCTACCCTGTTCTGTAGGGTTGGTATGAGTGGACATCCACTCTATGGCAATGGGTTTTTTGTTTTAAAATTATAAATGGTATTGTTTTTCTGATTTCCCTTTCGTAGTTCTCTTTATTGGTGTATAGGAATCTAACTGATTTTTGTATGTTTATCTTGTATCCTGCTATTCTGCTGAATCTTTCTACTAGTTCCAGTAGTTTTCACGTGGAGTCTTTTGGGTTTTCTATGTACAGTATCTTATCATCTGCAAATGGGGACAGTTTTACTTCTTCCTTACCTATTTGGATGCCCTTGATTTCTTTGTCTTGTCTTATTTCTCTAGCTAGGACTTCCAGCACAATGTTAAATAGGAGTGGTGATAAAGGGCATCCTTGTCCTGTTCCTGTTCTCAAGGGAATGTTTTCAGCCTCTCTCCATTAAGAATGATGTTGGCTGTTGGTTTTGGACAGATGCCCTTTATTATGTTGAGGAATTTCCCTTCTATACCTATTTTATTGAGAGATTTTATCAGGCATGGGCGTTGGACTTTGTTGAATGCCTTTTTTGTGTTGAGATTATCATGTGATTCTTTTCTTTCCTTTTATTTATGTGGTGGATTACGTTGATTGATTTCCTAATGTTGAAGCATCCTTGCATACCTAGTATGAATCCTGCTTGGTTATGGTGTATCATTTTTTGATATGATGCTGAATTCTATTGGCTAGAATTTTGTTGAGAATTTTTGCATCTCTATTCATAAGAGATACTGGTGTGTAATTTTGTTTTTTTGTGATGTCTTTGCCTGGTTTTGGTGTCAAGGTTGTGCTGGATTCATAGAATGAATTTGAAAGTATCCCTTCCATTTGTATCTTCTGAAATAGTTTGAGTACTACTGGTGTAAGCTCTTCTCTGAATGTTTGGTAGAATTCTCCAGTGAAGCCATCTGTACCAGGACTTTTTTTGGTTGGGAATTTTTTTTATTACTTTTTCAATCTCTTCTCTTGTTATGGGTCTGTTCAGATTTTCAACATCACTTTGTTGTAGTTTAGGTAGGTAGTGTGTTTCTAGAAATTTATCAGTTTCTTCTAGGTTTTCAAATTTGTTGGAGTATAGTTTTTCATAATATTCTGTTATGATCCTTTTTATTTCAGTTGGGTCTGTTGTAATGTCCCCCATTTCATTTCTTATTTGGGTTATTTGTGCCCTCTCCTGTTTTTCTTTTGTCAGTCTGGCCAGTGGTTTGTCAATTTTGTTGATCTTTTCAAAGAACCAACTTTTGGTTTTGTTGATTCTTTCTATTGTTTTTGTATTCTCTATTTCATTTATTTCTGCTCTGATCTCTGTTATTTCCTTTATTCTGGTGGCTGTGGGCTTCTTTTGCTGTTCTCTTTCCCTTAGTTAGAGTTTTGTAGCTAATGTTTTGATTTAGTCCCTTTTTTATTTTTTGATGTGTGCATCTATTGCTATAAATTGACCTCTGATCACTGCTTTTGCTGTGTCCCCAACGTTTTGGTATGATGTGTTTTCATTCTCATTTGATTCTAGGAATTTTTTTATTTTACCTTTGATTTCTTTTATTACCCAGAGGTTTTAAAGCAGGGTGTTATCCAGTTTCCAAGTATTTGAGTTTTTCCTTGCTCTTCCTGTTATTAATTTCTACTTTGATGGCATTGTGATCAGAGAAGATATCGCAATGTTTTGGATTTTGTTGAGGGTTGTTTTGTGGCCTAAAATGTGATCTATTCTGGAGAACGTTCTATGTGTGTTGAAAAAGAATGTGTACTTTGCTCCTGTTGAGTGGATTGTGCCGTATATATCTACGAGGTCAAGTTATTTGATTGTGGCCTTTAGATCTTCTGTATCTTTGTTGAATTTCTTTCTGGATGTTCTGTCCTTTAGCAAGAGTGGTATGTTGAAGTATCCTACTCTTAATGTGGAACTATCAGTTTCTCTTTTCAGTGCTGTTAGAGTTTGTTTTATGTATTTTGGAGCCCTATCATTGGGTGTGTAGATATTTATTATGGTTATGTCTTCATATGGATTGTCCCTTTAATCATTATATAATGTCCTTCTTTATTTCTTATGGTGGACTTTGTTTTAAAGTCTGTTTTATCTGAGATTAATATTGCCATCCTGCTCTTTTGTGGTGGCTATTTGCTTGATATATTTTTTTACATCCTTTGATTTTTAATAAATTTATGTCTTTGTTTCCAAGGTGCATCTCTTATAGACAGCATATTGATGGGTCCTATTTTTTTTTATCCATTCTGTCACTGTCTGTCTCTTTATGCATGCATTTAAGCCATTTGTGTTCAGTGTGACCATTGATAGGTGTGAGTTTATTGCTGTCACTTTGTTGTGCTTTTTTTGTGGTACCGACGTTTTCTTTGTTCCTCTTACTTGCCTGTGCTGAATTCCTTTTGTTTGTAGATTTTCGTTTGTTTGTTTCTTTCGTTTTTGTAGATTTTGTGTTTACTGAGACTTTATGTTTTTCTTTTTATTTTAATGAGTAGGTTTGTTAACTTTCTTTGTGCTTATGTTGAAATTTACCCCATCTTTCTAATTTTAAACCTGTCTTTTATTTGATAACACCTTGAGTTCCTCTGCATTTGAAAGTTCTATAGCTATATCATTTTTTTGTCTCTTTTATTGTTTTTATGGACGTTGTTGTCATTTAGATATTGATGTCTCTGATTCCCTGTTTTAAATTTTTTTGGTTTTGTTTTATCATTGAAAGTTCATTATCTAGGTTGGTATGCTGTCTTATGTGCTAGATTCAGGTTGTTGTCTGATGTTGTTGGTTCTCTAACCAAAAGACTCCCTTTAATAATTCTTGTAAGTTTGGTTTGGTTTTTACGTATTCCCTTAATTTATGTTTATCTAGAAATGTTATAATTTTGCCATCGTATTTGAGTGAGAGTTTTGCAGGATATATTATTCGTGGTAGGCAGTTTTTTGTTTCAAGATTTTGTATATGTTATCACATTTTCTTCTTGCCTGCATTGTTTCTGCTGAGTAATCAGACCTTAGTCTTATTGTTTCCCCTTTGTATGTGACTTAGTTTTTCTTGAGGTGCTCTGAGGAGTCTTTCTTTGTCTTTGGTTTTAGTGAGTATGATTATGACATGTCTTGGTGTTTTTCTTTTGGGTTTTATCCTATATGGGGTACGTTGAGCCTGTTGGATAATCGACTTTTTGTCTTTCATGATATTAAGGAAGTTTTCTGTCAGCAGCTCTTCATTGATCCTCTCTATGTTTTCCTTTTTCTCCCCCTGTTCTGGAACTCTGATCACACACAGATTTTTCCTTTTGATTGTATCCCACCTCATTCACAGGGTTTCTTTATTTTCTTTGTTCTTTTCTCTGATTTTTCCTCAAACAAAGAGGTATCCAAGGATTTGTCTTCAGTTTTGCTAATTCTGTCTTCCATTGTTTTCACATTGGCTCCTAAAACCTTCTACTGCACTGTCCATTTCTGAAATCTTGTTGTTTTTCTTTTGGATTTCTTATTTCTGTTTTTGTATGATTTGTAGTTGCTTATTTATTTTAACATTTTGTTCCTGTATTATTTTCCTGATTTCTTACATTGTTTTGTCTGTATTTTCCATGATTCTATCTATATTTACCTTATTTTTGTCTACATTTTCCTTCTTCTGTTGGAGAACCTTGAATATTAGAGTTCTGAAATCCCTATCAGGTAGTTCTAGTGATTCTTCTTCTAGCAGAAAGTAGTCTGGTGGTTTATTTCAGTTGCTTTTTGGAGCCATCCTCTCCTGTTTTTTTTTTTTTTTTTTAGTATGTTTTGATATTGTCTTGTCTCCGGGACATTCAGGAATTTATTTTCTTATTTCATTCATTGTAGATTTGATTGTTTCATCCTGCTTTTTTTGTTTTATTTGGTTATGTCTCGGCAGGCAGGCTGAGTATCTTTTGTTGCTTGCTTGCCTGTGGGCATGATATTTCTAACCACGTTGTCTGAGTGGGCAGGGCCTGTCACTCAGGTATGATGCAGCAGAGCGGGTCCAGTGTGGGTGGAGGGGTGTGTTTGTAACATGAACTGGGGGTGACAGGGTGGGCCTGGCTGGCAAAACAGGGCAAGGTCTGGGGGACTGCATTTGTATTGCGCAGGGGCATGGCACTCGGCACATAGTGCAGATAGGTAGGAGAGAAAGGAGAGGATGTGATGTGCAGAGCTAAATGGATGGGTGAAAGAAGAGAAGTAAAGTCAAAAAAAGGTTAAAAATGAAGTAAAAGAGAAAGAAGAAAGTTAAATAAAATGGTGGTGCGGTAGGATTTGGTGGATGGGGGAGGGGCAGACCTGGTGAGGTTGTGTGCTGATGGTTCTGTAGGTGAGTGGTGCGGCTTGTCCTGTCAAGAAGTGATGTGATTGGCACACAGGGCTAAGTGGGTGGGAGAAAGGAAAAGAAAGAGGGGAAAGAGAGAGGAGAAACCAACAATGAGATAAAATAAATAAAATAAGTAAATAAATAAAAATAATAAAAACAAAAAACAACAACAGTAAAAAAAAGATATGTTGGCAGGGGCTCTGGCAATGGGCTTTTTTTTTTTTTTTTTTTTTGTTAGGGTAAATATAAGAAGCCTTGGTGTCCCAGTGGTTAAGTGTGCTCGGCTGCTAACTATAAGGTTGGTGGTTCAAACCCATCAGCTGCTCCATGGAAGAAAGATGTGGCAGTCTGCTTCGGTAAATGTTACAGTCTTGCAAACCCTATGGGCAGTTCTGTCTTGTCCTATAGAGTTGCTATGCCTGGGAATTGACTCGACAGTAATGGTTTTAAGATGGCTATTATCAGAAAATAATAAATGTCGGTAACGGTATGGAAAAGTTGGAACCTTCATGCATTGTTGATTGTAATGTAAAATGATGCAGCCTCTGTGGAAAACCATTTGGTGGTTTCTCAAAAAGATGAACATAGAATTACCATGTGACTCAGCAATTCCACTTCTAAGTATATACCCAAAAGACTTGAAAGCAGGTACTAAAAAAAGGTACTTGTATGCACAAGTGCTGATTGCAGCATTATTCAGAATAATCAAAAAGTAGAAACAGCCCAAGTGTCCATCAACAGATGAATGGATAAACAAAATAAGGTGTATCTATACAATGGAATATTATTCAGCCATAAAGAGAAATGAAGTTCTGATATGTGCTATGACATGAATGAGCCTTGAAAATGTTATGCTGTGTGAATTATGTAAGATACAAAAGGACAAAATTGTATGATCCCATTTATATGAAATATCTAGAAAGGCAAATATATAGACACCAAAGTTTATTAGTAATTACCAGCAATGGGGAAAGGAGGAAGTGGGGAGTAGTTGCTTAATGAGTATTGAGCTTCATTTTGGTGTGATAATAAACTTTTGGAAATAGTGCTGACAGTTGCACAACATGGTGAGTATAATTAATGTTACTGAATTGTACACTTAAAAACGGTTAAAATGGCAAATTATTTCTTATGTGTATTACCACAATATATTACATATATAATAAGAAGTATTTGTCTTTTCTTTATCAGTTTTTATTATATTTCAAAACGTGTATGTACATATGAATTTAAAAAAATTAGTTATAATCTGTTACATTATTTATTTTCATGCTCAAATTATTACACATTTGTTAGTGGGAGACCATTTGAACAAGTTCCCGTGTTTTCTTGACATATCCTCATTAGTTTTTGATGTTTTGAATGCTATATTTAGGGAGAGCTCTAATGCAAATATGCACATACTTCTATTGTAGCAAGTTTCCCATTGTCGTAATGACTTGCTTTATTTTTGTCTTCATCATTAGTCTGTGACTACCATGAGGATCTTATTCATCTTTGAATCCTCAGTGCCTCTTGTTTGTTAAGTTAAAGAAGAAGGATATTATTGGGTGATAGTAGTTTGGAAGTGATCCACAGGAGCAAGAAATTGATTTTTTTTTTTTTTTGTACTTCAGGTGAAGGCTTACAGAACAAATAGTTTCTCATGAAACAGTAGTACACATATTGTTTTATGATATTGGTTAACAACCCCACAATACGTCAACTCTCTCCCTTCTTGACCTTTTGTTTTTGGTGAAAATATACATAGCCAAAGATACACCATTTCAAAAATTGCTATATGCACAGTTCAGTGACATTGACTGCGCTCTTCTAATTGTGCTGCTATTCTCACTTTAGATGAATGCTTACAGAACAAAATAGTTTCTCATTTAACAGTTAGTACACATGTTGCCCTATGACAATGGTTAAGAACCTCACAACACATCAACACTATTCTTACTCAAACTTGGGTTCCCTACCACCAGCTTTCTTGTCCCCTTCTGCCTTCTGGCCCTTGTCCCTGGACTGCTGTACCTCATTAGTCCCATTTGGTTTTATGGGGCTGTCCCCTCCCAGGCTGAACGGTGAACCTCGGAGATGACTTCACCACTGAGCTAAAAGGGTGTCTGGGGGCCATACTCTCGGGGTTTCTCCAGTCTCCTTTATGCCAGTAAATCTGGTCTTTTTTTTGTGAGTTAGAATTTTGTTCTACATCCTTCACCAGCTCTTCCAGAACCCTCTGTTATGATCCTGGTCAGAGCAGTCAGCGGTGGTAGCCGGGCACCATCTAGCTGTACTGGACTCAGTCCGGTGGAGGTCTTGGTAGCTGTGGACAATTAGTCCTTTGGACTAATCTTTTCGTTGTATCCTGTTCTCTTTGTTCTCCCTTGCTCCCGAAGGGATGAGACCAGTGGAGTATCTTAGATGGCTGCTTACAGGCTTTTAAGACCCCAGACGCTACTCACCAAGGTAGAATGTAGAACAGTCTTTATAAACTGTGTTATGCCAGTTGGGCTAGATTTTCCCTGAGACCACGGTCCCAGCAGCCCTCTGCCCAGCAATTCAGTCCCTCAGGGAGTTTGGATGTGTCTGTGGAGCTTCTATGACCTTTCCTTGTACAAGTTGTGCTAGTTTCCCCTGTATTGTGTACTGTCTCACCCTTCACCCAAGATACCACTTATCTATTGCTTATTTTATATTTCCCCCCCCACCCTTCCCATCCCTGGTAACCAACAGAGATTGTTACATTTTGTGTGTGAACTTTTTCAATAGAGGTCTCATACAATATTTGTCCTTTCGTGATTGACTTATTTCACTCAGCATAATGTCCTCCAGTTTCATCCATGTTATGAGATGCTTCACGGATTCATCATTGTTCTTTCTCATTGCATGGTACTCCATTGTGTGTATGTAGCATAGTTTGTTTATCCATTCATCTGTTGATGGGCATCTAGGTTGTTTCCATCGTTTTGCTATTGTGAACAATGCTGCCATGAACATAGGTGTGCATATGTCTATTCGAGTGACGACTCATTTCTCTAGGATATATTCCTAGGAGTGGGATTGCTGGATCGAATGGTATGTCTATTTCTAGCTTTCTGAGGACGTGCCATATCATTTTCCATAATGGTTGTATCATTTTGCATTCCCACCAGCAGTGCATAAGAGATCAGATCTCCCTGCAGCCCCTCCAACGTTTATTATTTCCAGTGTTTTTGATTCATGCCGGTAATGTCGGGGTGAGATGGTATCTCATTGTGGTTTTAATTTGCATTTCTCTAATGGCTAATGATCACAAGCATTTCCTCATGTGTCTGTTGGCCATTTGAATGTCTTCTTTGGTGAAGTGTCTGTTCATTTTCTTTGCCCATTTTTTGATAGGATTGTTTGTCTTTTTGTTGTAGAGTTGTTGGATTTTCTTGTAGATTATGGAGATCACACCTTTGTCTGACTTGTACTGTCCAAAAATTTTTTCCCAGTCTGTAGGTTCTCTTTTTACTCTTTTGGTGAAGTCTTTTGAAGAGCATAGGTGTTTGATTTTTAGAAGATCCCAGTTATCTAGCTTATCTTTTGGGGTTTGTGCGTTGATGGTTATGGTTTATATCCTGATAATGCCGTGCATTAAGGCCTATAGTGTTGGTCCTATTTTTTCTTCTATGAACTTTATAGTTTTAGGCTTTATATTCAGGTCTTTGACCCATTTTGAAGTTGTTTTTGTATACGGCATGAGGTATGGGCCCTGTTTCATTTTTTTGCAGATGGTTAGTGCAGAGAAAAGAAGCTAGGCAAAGATGTGGTTTAGCTGAAGTCTAGTCTTAGCCTGATGCCATGTGGAGCACTAGAGTTTAAATGGCACCACAGAGTTGTCCCACCATTAGGAAAGGAAGCTGAGCTTTTGTATTCCCATCGTAGTTACCCATTGGCTTAAGGCCCACCTGTTAGCTGGGAAGAGACATAACTTCTCAGGCATATCTACGTGGTAGCTCCTGTAAACTGAGGGCATTTCTCTGAAGAAGAGGGTAGGTGTGAGCCCTGGGCAGCCAGCACTCACAACTAACAGAGGAGTGTCCATGTCTGAAAAAGGGAGCCATGGTGGTGGACCAACAATGTCCACTACAACCGGTATAACCTATGAAAAGATGATTTTAGGAAATCAATGTTTGAGGACAATAACATTCTCTGTAAAGTAATTTAAGCTGTATTATTATATCTGATCCACAACTGATCATGGGGATGGTGCAGGACTAGGTATCATTTTGTTTTTTGTGCATGGAGTCACCATGAGTTGGGGCCAACTCAGTGGCAGCTAACAAGAACAACAGCATAGAAGAAAACATTATGTTGGAAATCAGGAAATTGTAGTTTTTTTGTGTGACCTCAGTACCCCTAAGTCTCGTTATATTATTTGTAAAATTCATGACGTGGTCTTTAGGTTCTCTTTCAGTTTCAAAATCTTTTATATTATGCTCATTTATTATGCACAGATTTCCACTGATTAAAATGATCTATTTCGTTTGTTGCACATGCCTTATTTAATAGTCAAACGAAGTATAGTTCCCTAATTTTACTCATTCATTCTTTTTATTCATTTATTTAATAAATGTTTGTTATATGCCAAACAGAATTAATATAGAATAAGACATACAGACTCTAATATTATGGAGTTTACATTTTTTTGTAAGCAAAAATTTAAAGTAATGTTGGTTGAAATGTAGTGGGAGGTGAGCAGTTTTCCTCTTAGAAAAAGAATTAATTTGAACTTCTATTAAGGCTTCCACACAAAAGAGAATGTGTTAAGGGTGTGCTTTTTTTTTCTGGCATCTAAAAATATATACAGTCTGCAGTCTGGCTCTTTTTTTTTCTTCTTTTTTAGAAAGAGGATTCTTGAAAATAGAGAAAGAATGAAAGAATTAGCTTTCTAGAACGGTTTTCTAGAGAATAAAAATCATTATTATTTTGTGGTTGTTTACTTGAGGAAAATCCTCCTGGTGTAAATCATCGAGGATGTCAGTCCTTCCCATTGGAAATTAAGAGACGCCATGAGAGGAAGTAAACAAACTCTGTCATAAAGGATCCGAGCAATCGTAAGTGCCTTTTCTAGTGGCATAAACAAAGGTAGTATCTTTAGCAAAAGAACTCAGAAAAGCAGTGAAAGCAGCAGTCTGTGTAAAAAAGAAGAGACTAAAGTGAAAATATTAATCTGCAGTAAGGATAGCAAATTGTACTAAAACTAGTCTTACTAGATATTGAACTCCCTGAAGAGAGTCTGTAAGCCACAGATGAATATAAACAATCACAAAAATGCTGAAAGAGATACCAGATAATTCAGGTGGTTGGAGTCACAAAGACTTGGAGTTTAAGAAAGCCAAAGAGGAAATCAACTGAGAGGTGAACCTTCTGTTAATTAAAGTATTCTAGCCTTCTAGTGATGAGATTGGTGGACAAAGCATACAACATACAGAACTTACTTATAGTGACATGCATGTAATGTTTTAACTTACCTTCTTAACTTGGTCATCATTTACTTATATTTGGTGTATTGAGTTTTCATTATTATTTCAAAGTCTTCATATTGAATTCTTGCTAGATACTATTTATAGCCTGAATCTGATGAGACCCAGTAGTTACTACACTGGTGCCCAGGTGGAGAGGTACTAATATTACTTGTTTTACTTACTGTGTTGTCTCTCTTATAGAGAGGAAAGGGAATATATCACCATACAGTATATTATTACACAGGTTAGTTTACTTAAACAGCCCTATTTGAAGGTGACGTACTTCTTAAACGTGCTAACTTAACATACCTGTCTTCATGTAAAATTATTTTCAAAATTAAATATTTTGTACTTTTTTTTCCACAGGAATTTTACCCATTTTATATAGACAGAAAAGGTAGGTAAAGAGGAGTTAAAAAAATGTTGCCATTTCATCAGTTCCGACTCATGGTGACCTTGCATGTTACACAGGGTTTTCTTGGCTGTGATCTTTACAGAATCACATCACCAGGTCTTTTTTCTGGGTCACTGCTGGGTAGGTTCGAATCCCCAAACTTTTGGTTAGTAGCAGAGCACGTAACTGTTTGCACCACTCAGGGACTCCACATGAAATACAAAAACCAGAAAACCAATCCCACTGCCATTGAGTTGATTCCAACTCATAGTGACCCTACAGAACAGAATAGAACTGCCCTATAGGTTTTCCAAGGCTGCAAATCTTTAAGGAAGCAGACTGCCACATCTTTCTTCTGTGAAGCAGCTCGTAGGGTCCAACCAACCACCTTTCAATTAGCAGGCAAGCGCTTAACCATCGCACAACCAGGGCTCCTCCATTGGGTAGTAATATCTATCTATTATTATTATTATTTTTGTCTATCTGGCATTTTTTTGTTTTCCCTGAATATGCAACTCCCTGACTAGAGGGGCTGTCAGTCACGGGAGTGGTACCCTGTTCCAGGCTGGACCAATCAACGGTCTCCTCAGGACTTTTTTTTCACTGGGGCCAGTAGGTAGGAGGACTCTATTTTTGTATGGGAGTTTAGTTATTAGTTTATCACTAAGGATAATCTAAGCTCAGAATGAGTGAGCATGTCTTTACTATCTCAGAGGGATCACTTGCCCTTGAATGAAGTCAGAGGAGAGGAGAGTTAAGATCGGCTAGAGACAGAGATGTTGTTTTAGCCCTTGTGCCCACCTTCATTTATGTCAAATGTAGATCCCTAGAATTTTTAGTTAGATGAACCAATAAATTTCTTCTTTCTATTTACATTAGTGTTCATTGAATTTTTGTCACTTGCAAACAAAAGAATCCTGACCAGTATGTATAGTTTGTTGTTTATGCTTAATTAAAAAAATAAAAAGTAAATGTATAACTTTCAAACTTACAAATGTATAATTTAAGATAGGTTGAAATATTTTAAAGCCAATCAAATAAGAAAGCCTATTGTATTATTTCATCCATAAAATTTATGACACATGTTACATTTTAGAATATTAGGTAGATTTTTAATTATATCCATATCACATAATGCAGCACAGTTGTTAAGAATTTGGGCTCTGGAATCAGATTGTCTAATTTTGAATCTCAGCTCAGTCATTTATTAGCTCTCTGGTCTTGGGCAAATTATTTGACTTCTCTGTACCTCAGTTTCCTTATCTATAAAATTGAGTTAATGAGGGATCATCCTCAGTATGTTGTTGTGAACATTTAGTGTAAAGTACTTCAAACAGTGCCCAGCACATAGTTAAGGGCTCAATATATATTAGCTACTATTATTAATGCAATTATGTTGTTGAGTCTCTGATAAAGAATTATATTATAATGAAGGCTATTAATAGTAGCTGTAGGATTATCAGTGATGAAAAGAGAAGGGTAATCTCCTATAGAGTTTGGAGTGGACTGGTGGACTGAAGTCTGAGAAAGTGCTCTGATAAAATAATATTCTGGATAAAAGTCAACTGACTTGCTGATTTGACAAGTTGTCATGAAGCCTAACAGCAAGACAGTGAGTGCACTTACAGACATCTGTGCCCTCACTAGGGACTAGGATGTTTTTGTGTGGGCAAAAAGAGAGTGAAGTGGAAGTAAAATTTCTGTGTTATTTATTCTGGTTGATAATTTGTATTGTTGAGGAATTTTCAGAATATGAAGATATATACAGCAGAATTATTTACACGATCTATTCAAGACATATATTGAAACATAGCCTGTAGGATCTGAGTATAATTTTACTATTAAAAACAAAATAAAACAAAACCAAACCCATTGCCATTGAGTTGATTCTGACCTGTAGTGAGCAATCTTATAGGACAGAGTAGAAATGCCCTATAGGGTTTCCAGGGAGTGTCTGGTAGATTTGAACTGTCAGCCTTTTGGTTAGTAGCCGAGCTCTTAACCACGAAGCCACCAGGGCTCCAATTTTACTGTTAGGTATGTGTATATGTGAGAACCATCTTTTGGCCTTAACTTTTTGAAAGACAAACAGGGACAAGTCAGCAAGCATCATAATCTATTCTATGCACCCCATGGGATTGTCAGTTCTTTTTTGTGTCACTCAAGGGGAGGATGCCATAAATAGAGAAGAGGTTACTACTGAAACAAGGACTAGAAAGGAAACAGGTAGATAGATTTTCCTGGGTAATTTTTATAGTCAGTATTACTGTAACTCTTTAGACTTCAACTTATCAATGTATTGATCTTGTGGAAATAATGCACTTATCAACAGGGAATTACTTACACTCTCTGAAGGAAGTTTATTGCTAACACCTATGTTTCCCCAGGGACCTGGCTCTGCAAATTAACAGGGAAGTTGTCTTTAGTAAACTATAATCTATATTTACTCGTATAATTACCTTCAGTCTGGAAAAATGTAAGAAGAAAATTGTATGTCCTGGTCCATTAGTCTAACAAAACCCTTGTCAAAGTCTAACAAACACAAAAATTTGGTAGTTTTAAAATTGTGTGTGTCTAATTATTCAACATTAAATTTCAGAAAGAGAGGTAATATATAAATTAAATGTGGTTTGGGAATTACAAACATATTTCATAAACATATACACTGTGAGCTTTAATCTACAAGGATCTTCTGCACTGGAGACCAGTTTTAGACATGATCCAGTCTCGGTAGAATGTCACTTGAGTGTAGACTCCAGGCTTGTTTTGAAGAGCACATTCATCTCCCCAGCTTACAATACCAGCAAAGAACCAGGTACCTTTAGAATCTGCACTAAGTAGAGGTCCACCAGAATTACCCTGGAAAGAAAAAGGATGTACACAATTACTGTAATTTAAAGAATACTTATTTTTCTCTTTTGAAGTAAACTGGGATTACAGGACAGAAGAAGAAGAAAAAAAACAAAAAACCCTAGATATTTCAGTAGTAAAGTGATTCTAGTCTAGAATATTTTTATGTTCCATAATAATTTCTTTAAATCAGAGATTTCAAAATATGTCTTTGTATAAAACAATACAAAATGCAAAACAGGTATGAAAAATTTCAACTCAATTATTATTCAAAGCAGATACTGAAAGTAGTTTTACTTGTGCAATCATCAGAATGTTGAAGACCTCTCTCATTATTTTCCCAAACTCCTCTATTTCCAGGCCAATACTGGGAAGAAAGGAAGATTTGTATTTATCCATCAACAGCATTGGACTATTGCTGTTCCATTCTTGTGTAAGTATTCCTCCAATTTTCAGAATCATGTAATTTGGCTATCCCCCCACTACACTCCTTATAGTTTTCGTGCTACTGATGTTAGGCCATTTTCCAAGAATGAAGGAAGACATTGGCATCTGGATTTTCCTTTGCTCTAATCTTTCCCATCATTCTGTATAATTTCAACATCCATTGGATGATCCATACTTAGCCTCACAATCTCTTGGCTTCATTGGCTCTGATGATCCATACTTTTATTCAGTCTTTCCTTGTCACTCCTTGCCATTACCTGGAACTGCTTCACTTCTGTAATGCCATTATTCAGCAGTATGATTGCATTGAGCTAGCCCTTCAGTTTCCTTATTCCACTTTTCATACTACATCTGCTAGTCAATAGACATTCACTATGAATATCAATACTTTGACTCCGCCCTATTCTCCCACTTCCTACTTTTCATCTTTTTTTATGCTGGCTATAATTCATAATTCATGCATACCACTACTCTTTGACAACATCCTTAGCCCCTTATCTTGTTTAAACTTTCTCCCCACCATAGCCTGGGCCAAACCATACACTGTGAAAGGAAACCATATTATAAATTTATGTCCTCAAAGCAGCACCTCTCAGCAATATTCATGTGTCTCTGGCCAGCTTCCTTTCTATTTATTCAGGACAGCCATTCCAAAGTTTTGTCATTTCACTTTTATTTTTAATCCTGTTTCTTCTCTCTGAATCTAGTGTATAGTTTTTTACTTTCAAATTCATAGAGTGAGTGGAGAGTAGCACGTGGCAGCCCCTTCATTTCTTGTCCTCATCTCTTTTGACTTCCCAGCTCACCTACGTCAACTCATATTTGTATCTACTCTTCCCTTTTTCAGATAAATGGATATATTTATTGCTTTCCAAAGCTAAGCCTGCCATGTATTCTCTGGATCAAGGACCTTATATGATCAATAATCTCTTTTTTGTTTTTTCCTAATATGATTTCCACTTTCCTCTACTGCGTTTCCCCTCTAGGCATATATGTGATTATTTGTTTTGGTCTTGCCTACCTGACAAATGACAGTCTTCCTGGATCTTAAAACCTTCTCCACTGACGTAATTATCTTGGTTTTACAGCCATATGTCTTAAACTAGTAATCTATGAGTCGGAATCAGGTATACTGAAGTTTCCACTTTCTCACTTCATTCTCAACTTACTTTTAAATGGTTTCTCTCTCCACCAGTGCACTAAAATTGATCACCCAAAGTTCAGCAATAAACAAATTGTTGAATTTGATAAACTTTTTCTAGCATTTATCTTAGTTGGCCTCTCTATGACATGTGTCACTATTAACTGTTTCTTTTTTGTGATGTTTTCTGACTTTAGTGACACCAGTTTCTTATTGTTTTTCTGCTTTTCTCACCTTTGCTTTCTTAGCTCCTACTGGCAGCCCCTTAAATCATGTATACCCAAGAGTTCTGTTCTTAAGTGCTTCTTATTTTACATATTTTAACTGGGCAGTTGTAGCCATACTCATAGATTTAATTACCACCAAAACAGTAATATGACTTTTAGGTATATATGTCCAGCCAAAACTCTTTCCTGAGTTCAAAGCTTTTATTTTCAGCGGTATACTGGACATATCTATCTGGATATCCCACCAAAAAAACCCAAAAACTATTGCCGTCAAGTCAATTCTGACTCATAGAGACCCTATAGGACAGGGTAGAACTGCCCCATAGATTTTCCAAGGAGCGCCTGGTGGAACTGAACTGCCAACCTTTTGGTTAGCAGCTGTAGCTCTTAACCACTATGCCACAGGTACCTCAAATTTTGAACAACGCAAACTGAACTTTCACCCTCCTCAAACCTATTCTTTCTCCCATATGCTCTCTTTCTGTTTGCTCATGGAGAATATGGGGGTGAGCATGTATTCCTTATTTTCTCTTTTCCTCCTATCAGTCACAAAATTTTGTCCACTCTGTTTTTTTATTGTCTCTTTTCCCAGTGTATTGTAGATGGAGTTCTTAGTACCTCTCTCAGGCGAAATAATTTAATAGATTCTACTATCTCTAGCTCATTTACCTCTGGTTCGTCGTCTACTCTGAATGTATTGGATTTGGCAATTAGGCAATCATTAGTAATACTTTCAGTGGACTGGTGGGGTAAAAATCTGCAAACTGTGAGTCAGAAAGTGAATGTGTTGAGAATAGACTATTTTTTAGCGGTCTGACCAGGAAGAGAAGAAGAAAGATAGAGTAGGACCTATCAAGGGAGAAACTTGATCATGTTTATAGAATGTATGGAAGGGTTCATTAGAGTGAGACAGTTCAGAATTAAGGAAGAAAGTTCAAATAAACTGAAAGTCAAATACTTGCATAGGTGGAAGGAGATTGGATGAATAAAATAGGAAAGAGATTAACTTTGAATAGTAGAATAAATTTGTTCATAACAATCCTAGAAAATGAGGATGAGTACAGATACAAATGTATGAAGGAGAAAGGAAATTAAAGGAGTTCTCATATGATTGCTTTAATTTTTTTCTGGTAAGTGGAAGAAATTTCATATGCTAAGGAAGGTAAAGATATGCTGGGATAGGTTGTTTACAAGAGTGTAATAAAGGTTTGACATAGCTCCATAAAAAACACATTAAAGAAATGTAAAGTGTGTTAAAGACCCAGCTGTGATCATATGACACCAGTTTACAAGACTGCAAGATTTCCTTCAGCTGTACTTAGCAGCTTGCATGTAAGACAAAATTTTGTGACTGATAGGAGGAAAAGAGAAAATAAGGAATACGTGCTCACCCCCATATTCTCCATGAGCAAACGGAAAGAGGGTGTATGGGAGAAAGAATAGGTTTGAGGAGGGTGAAAGTTCAGTTTGCGTTGTTCAGAATTTGAGGTGCCTGTGGCATAGTGGTTAAGAGCTACGGCTGCTAACCAAAAGGTTGCTCTGTCGTTGAGGTTATTAGGACAGGTGTGGGGGAAGTAAATGTTGAAGTCATTGAGGATGCTGTCAACGGAGTGGTGGAAATAATAAAATGTGGATTCTAGGCTGTGTAAATTTGGAAGAGAGACATGGGGGTGAGGTGATGGACTGAAAGAAATTTGATAAGAACAGAGAATTTAGCTCTCTATGACACTGAAGAATAGATTTAGTGGTAAAGTTGGAACTAGAGGAATCTGTAATTAGAGATGATAACTGTATTGTAAATACTTGTTTGCATGTCTTTTATCTCCTAGGATAAGAAATAATGCTCCATTCACTTTTAACTTACCTGTACCTAGCACAGTATCTGTTTATTTAGTAGTCAATAAATAATTATTACATGAAAGAATTAGTGAATAAAATAAAGATTCTCCTGGATTTACCGCTGATTCTGTCTGCCCAGATAACTATAGTAGTATTTTTGGTAGCTCTAGGACTATTGCTTGTAAATAACATCAGTGACGTTAAACCCGTTGCCTTTGAGTCGATTCCGAGAAGCCTACTAATCATAAGAAGGACATCTTAGTGTAGAGTTCAGAGTATGGGTTCCGGAGCCCAATTTCCTGTATTTAAATCCCAGTTCTGTCCCTTAATAGCAGTGTGAGCTTGGACAAATTACTTGATCTCTTTATTTAGTTCTCCTCATCTGAGAAATAGGGTTAATAATAATACAAACATGTTTTACATAATTGTCATGATGATTGAATGAATTAATATTCGTAAAGAGCATATAACACAGCCTGGCACATGGGGATGCTATAAAAGAGTTTTTAATAAATAAAATATTTAGGACATTGGAACCAGATTAAGAAAGCTCCAGGATCATTTAGGTTTGGTGTTGGACTCAGTTAGTGTTTCTTTGTGAAAGAAGGCCAACCAAACTAAGATCAACAATATTCCATTTCATCTCTTTATTGCTTATTCTAAATTGAGTCTCTTCTCCACTCCCACTCATAGCTTCTTATAACAGTAAAGGTGATTTAGCACTTCAGTACTTTAGTGAGACCTATTAGATATCAATATAATTTTAATGAGATACTTTGGCTGTAAAACATAGTTAATCCTTTAAAAATTGTCAATCCTCTGAGGAAATTGAACTGGTTAATTTAAAAACTATAAGAAAAAAAATCTTCTCAAAAATGGAACAAGCAGATTTACCTGGCAGGCATCCACTGGTCCCTTTAGGAACCCGGCACACAGCATTCCAGGTGTGATGACACCACTATATACCTCTTTATTGTTGCAGGTCTTATTATCTATAATCTTCACTAATCCTTTTTGGAGTATATTAGAACTTGTTCCTGAAGGAAGAAAATTATATAATTTTTGCTAAAGTCAATATTAATCTTTCAGGCTAGGTTATTAGTACTTATCTTTTTCAAATCAATGTAAAACATACATTTTAATCAAATGTTTATATGTCTCTTTCCTTAGTGATAAACATGCAAGTAATTGTTAAAAATGACCATACTTGGAAACACTTAGTGTGTACATCCATATGTGATGAGATTTTTTTCCTTTTGAATTGTTTTGGAATTTATATTTTTTACATTTATGTCTTTGAAAGTAAAATGACAAACTCAAATCCCAGAAATGTACATTTTATGATTGTTTTTAGATTTTCTGCTAATTTTGTTACTGTAATTCTGAATCTTTGAATTAATTTTATATTTACCTGTCCGCTTTCAAAATGCATATATAAACGTAAATAGCCACTAAATCTTTACATTATTAGGGTCATTAGGATGCACATGTTTAAAATGATCTTTGCTCATCATTGAGCACCACCCATTTCACTCCATTGAAACTACAGTCCTCGTTCCCATCTGCTCTACCCCCATATGCCCAATCCTCTGTAGTCTCTTTTTTTCTGTAACACATATGTTTTATGAGGCCAAGACTATTTGCCTATTTTCTTCATTAATGTATCGAAGTCATCAGAGCAGTGCCTGGCACAAAGGTAGTAATCAAAAAAAAATCTTTATTGAATGAATAGTGAATGAGTGAATGAAATGGAGGAAGATGAATTACTTATTCAAATAATATTTTTCTGTAAAGCTGCAATTTTTAGGGGAAATTATGGTAAATAACTTTATGAAATGTGTACCTTCTGTATGAATGTTGTTGAGGATATTTTTCAATCCATTGCACGTTATCTTCTTTAAAATTATCCAGAGGAAGTATTTCTGAGGTTTTGTTGTGACTTGAGTATTTTTTTCTTAACTCCTAAAATTCAAATCATGTAATGGAGGAAGGTTAGGAACTCACCATCAGTCTTTAATGTTCCCCGTCCAGTGACTACTACATCTGAATTGGGTGGGAATTTGTAAGTAGCTTCTGGAAGACATGCTCTTAATCTGTTGCTTGTATACAATACTGGTGAAGACATATGCACAACAGCAATGTCATTATCGTGTGCGGGTTTTAATATCCTTGACACTTCGCTGTATTTTTGGATCACTTAAAAGAAGCCCAAAACTAACATTCCATTCTTTTGGATTATTGGCCCTAAAGAAAATAGATTTATTTATTAGCAATCCTGTATATTGCAGTCATAGGAATTCAGCTCTTATACTTTTTTAAGCAAAAATGTTTTGAATTCTCACAGTGCTTATAAGTATACAAAAATAAAAACTATATATAAGAGAAAAAATGATGAAAACAAGAATAGACTTTGAATAACTCTATGTTTTAAAGGATAGTCAAGGAAGCTACATTTTATTCCTTGTTTTGTCCAGAAAAAGCTTAAGATGATTTAGAAAGTAAATATGCCAAGCTAAAAAGATTAAATAAAAAGTGGGCAAGGATATGGGACAAAGTGAACTTATGGAAATAAAACAGTCTAAATCCTTTTTATAACCATTAAAAAACTCTAAGGAAGAAGATATTTCTGACTTTATTATAGGCTAATCAAAGATTCACATGTAAGTGTTGAAAAGTAGTGGTGCAGGAACATTTTCAAATTCTCTTTTAAAATGACACGGTAAACCTGTTAACCTGTTGCTGTCGAGTTGATTCCAACTCATAGCGACCCTATAGGACAGAGCAGAATTGCCCCATAGGGCTTCCAGGGAGCAGCTGGTGGATTTGAACTGCTGACCTTTGGGTTAGCAGCCAAGCTGTTAACCACTGTGCCACCAGTGCTCCAAAACAAGAATAATGAAGAGACAGCTGAACAAGTTTCAGAGGGACTCTTATTTTTAATGAAACAGAAAGTGCTATGTAAAACCAATAGAAGTTAATGAAAAGAAGCGTCAAACAAAAGGATAAAAAACCTTAGTGAATAAAAGCGAACTTTTTGTGCAGTAATATATACTTTAAAGAAATCAACATCATTTCAAATAGGGCTATAGCATACACAGGAGGATGCAGTATGAATTCAAATACTGATGACTAAGTAAATCAAACGTAATTAACAGTGAGAAAGAAGTAGAACACGTATGTTCAATTTGAGATTTTTAGTTTCTTTATATAATTGAAGTAAATGACTCTAGCCTAATACTTCTCAACTGAGAGTTTTTGGCCCCCAACCCCAGGGGACATTTGGCAATGTCTGGAGACATTTTTGGTTGTCAAAACTACGGGGTTAGTACTGTGATGGAGAGTCTCCCACCAATAAGAATTATCTGGTTGAAAATGTCTCAACAGAGATTGAGAAACATTGATTGATCTAGTCTGACTACATCTGTTATTTTACTGATGATTCATTGAGTAATTTTGAGGCTACATCTCACAATGTTGAACAGCTGGAGGTGTAGTTAAAACATGTGTATCACGGTTGTAGGGACTTGAGTGGCTTTGAAGGCTTCACGTGGGCCACAGCTTACTTTATGAAACAGTGAGCAGCAGTGACTAGCCAGCTGTTACTAATCAGAGTGGCTCCGCATCGGTGGACCTTGTCCTGTTGAAGGCTAGCTTGCCAGGGCCATTCCCCTTCCTCGGCATCTGTGCCCCCTGCTGTTTTGTTGCCAGAGGGAGTTATTGTGCATTGTCCACAACCTGCTCAAAATAGAGGTTCATTAACATTGATATTGCTTATGCTTGTATTTCAATAGTAAACAAGCGCCTTTTAATATGCATCTGTATTAACTATTAAGTAAGGGAAAACTACAGTCTTGGAAAAGTTAGGGATGAATGCCTGCTGACAAGAATACATTAAAAATAAATTGATATCCTCCTCTTTTCCTCCCCCTCACTCACATACATTTTCTCTGTGGCTGTATGGCTCCTCTGTAAGACATAGGTAGAATTAAATGTTTGAATTTAGAAGACAAAAAATCTATAACAAGTTGCTAAATTGCACAGGAAAATATTTCTTAGTTAAAGGAGTAGTTACTGTAGAGCAATGATTGCTTTTGAAACATTAATAAGAAAATGTGAATGAATGTGAACATGATTGAAGTATTGATATGGAGACCTAATAGACAGAAATGAGTTCACACTCAAGTCAAAATACACAGTACCTGGATAAAAGGAATTACACATAAAAACAATCAGCCATTTTCCAAAGTTATATGCTTCTTTGAATTAGTACTATGCTTAATATCTATTTAATTCAGAGAAATTGTTGGACTCCTAAGTTGTAAAGCAAATCTTCAGTACTGTTATAATTTTGCTATTATTCCCTCTGTCTGCCTGTCTGTGTCTGATTCTCTTGACTCATCTTTAATACATCTAAAACACTGAGCTTTTCCCTTAATGGTTAGTGGTATATTTTACTAGAGATTTTCATCCTCATTAATACATATTTTTAGAGAACAGAAATCATGTCTTCTTTAAAAATGTATCTCCAGAACCTACTGCAGAGAACTTACTACATAGAAGGAGATCAAGAAACATTTGTAGAAATAAAATCTATATAGTGTAATCCATAAGACATCTTGAACTAAAAATGATACTTGACTGCAAAGCCCTTTCCTGTAATGAGTATGTTCCTAGGCATGTAGAGAGTGAAAAACCTTGCATTAATCAACGCACAGAACATAGATTAAGCAGTAGCTCTCAATCAGAATGATTTTGCTCTCCCCCACCCCCCCACCTCCCCAGCCCCAGGAGACATATGGCAATGCCTGGAGGCATTTTTGATCATTCCACCTGGTGGAATGCTACTGGGATCTAGTGGAAGGAAGCTAGGGATGCGGCTAAATATCCTATAATGCATAGGATATCCCCCCTTCCCAACAAACAGTTATCTACCTCCAAATGTCTGTAGTGTTAAGGTTGAGAAATCCTGGATTATTGTTGTTGTTAGATGCTGTTGAGTTGATTCCTACTCATAGCAGCCCTATGTACAACAGAATGAAACACTGACTGGTTGTGCGCCATCTTCACAATCCTCTCTTATGTTTGAGTCCATTGTTGCAGCCATTGTGTCAATCCATATCCTTGATGACCTTCCTCTTTCTCACTGACGCTTTACTTTACCAAGCATGATGTCCTTCTCCAGGGGCTGATCCCTCCTGACAACATGTCCAAAGTATGTGAGACGTAGTCATCGTTCCTTCTAAGGAGCATTCTGGTTGTACAGCCATGAAAAGGTTTACAGACAGAAAGAAACAATCTTTGAGGGTTATGAGGGAGAGGAAGGGTAGGGAGGAAAAAACACTAACTAGACAATAAATAAGTGGTAACTTTGGTGAGAGGTAAGACAGTACTTAATACTGGGGCAGTCTGCACAACTTGACCAGCCGTAGAAGTTTCATGGACACATCCAAACTCCCTGAGGGACTGAATTACTAGGCTGAGGGCTGGGGACCATGGTCTCAGGGGATATCTAACTCAATTGCCATAGTTTATAAAGAAAATATTCTACATCCTAGTTTGGTGAGTAGCATCTGGGGTCGTAAAAGCTTGTGAGTGGCAATCTAAGATACTCCACTGGTCCTACCCTGTCTACATCAAGGGAGAGTGAAGGAAACCAAAGACACAAAGGAAAGATTAGTCTAAAGGACTAATGGGCCACAAGTACCACAGCCTCTACCAGACTGAGTCCAGCACAACTAGATGGTACCTGGCTACCACCACCGACTGCTCTGACAGGGATCACAGTAGAGGGTCCTGGACAGAACTGGAGAAAAATGTAGAACAAAATTCAAATTCACAAAAAAAGACCAGACTTACTGGTCTGACAGAGACTGGAGAAAACCTGAGAGTATGGACCCTGGACAACCATACTGAAATCACTCCTGAGGGTCACCCTTCAGCCAAAGATTAGACAGGCCCATAAAACAAACAGTAATACATGTAGCTCAACCATGTACATGAGACTAAATGGGCACACCAGCCCAGGGACAAGGACAAGAAGGCAGGAGGGGATGAAGGGAAATGGGGAACCCAAGGTCAAGAAGGAATGTTGACATGTCATGGGGTTGGCAACCAAAGTCAGTAAACAGTATGTGTATTAATTTTTTTTAATGAGAAACTGATTTGCTCTGTAAACCTTCATCTAAAGCACAATTAAAAAAAAAGAAAAAAGAAGAAACGTGCAAAGACTTGGAGTTAGAAAACCAAAAGGGAAGAACATGCTTGGCATTTCTGAAGCAGAAAGAACTGAAGAAAAAATTCAAGCCTCGTGTTGCAATATTAAAGTATTCTATGGGCAAAATATTGAATGATGCAGGAAGCATCAAAAGAAGATGGAAGGAATACAGAGTCACTCTACCAAAAAGAATTGGTTGATATTCAGCCATTTCAGGAGGTAGCATATGATCAAGAACCTGTGGTATTGAAGGAAGAAGTTCAAGCTGCACTGAAGGCATTGGTAAAAAACAAAATCCTGGATTAGAGAAAAATAATTGTACCAAGAATGAGAACATTTGAATAATTGGAAAGTTTAGATGGTCAGTTGCTTCACAGAGATGTTATTAATCATATGTGACTAGATATCCTTTGAAACATTCTTTCCTAAATATGGAAAGGCATTGGAATCAAAAGAGAGGGTCATGTGGACTTTTGTATAGCCTTCACTGCCCCTCTGAAGTCCTTAAATTTGTGTATTGCTTTTGATTCTGGGTAATTTTCTTGATGCAACCGAAACCTCAGGTTTTTAAGGCATCCTACTTATAAAAATTACTTAGCTGAAGTAGAGCCTTGGCCGTTGCTATTTCTGAGGGAGAGGGCTCTAATACTGACTCACAGAATGTAATCCCCTTTTCTTTTCCTTTCTTTCCACACCCTTTTCATAGACTCTAGGAGAACAAAACAAATAATCCAGAACCCAGAGGTACAATGGTTCCTCCCTATCCTCCCTTTTCTGTTTGTGCAACTCCTAAAGGAAGTTGGCTTTTAGTCAGTTTCCTTCAGAGGACTATATAAACAAAGATGCTTCTTTGTGGGCTAGGAGAACCTCCTGCAGGAGACTGCACTTCTCTGTTTCAGCGCTTACTCAGAATGCTAATCTAATTAATATCCATGCATCAGCTTCCATTCTGAGTTTTCGTTATAGTCATGATTTTTGTATCTGTTTTCAGCCACCACCTCTGTAGCATTACCTTGTTATTACCTCTGCTGTTATTACTTCTTACATGACACTTTTTAGCTTTTATTACATCAAAAGAGGTTATATGGTCAGTTTCAAGGCTATAAGGAATACAGTGAAGAGTTGCTAGCTGAGACTTTGAAAAACACTGGAGTATTTACCAAGCTCGTACAGTCTCCCTACCCTTCTTTTACTTTGTTGCCTATTACTGCACTTTAATACACTTTGTTACTTACGGAAACTCTGTTTTTCAAGCCTTTGAGATTTTTCTTATCTACCCCTCCCCCTTTTGTTTAAAGTATGATCAAAAGCTCAAATAGGCCAAGTCAAATTCAGAATACTGATATGGATGGGTGTTTAGTGTTCCAGGTGAGGGATAGATATATTGGCTGATCTTGTTTTTACTATGGCTTTTATTCCTGTCTTGACTACCTTTTTTCTAGCAACCTGGCAAATTGCCGATTGTGGATTTTGATTGTATTGTTACTAAGGTTTTAATTGGAATAATTGACTTTTCACATATTTTATCAAGTTTTTTGAAGATTATCCAGTCAAAACATATCAAAGAGAAAAATAATCTAATACAACTTTAAGTTTTGCCCAGGTTGTTCAGAAATAACTATGCTTGTGGCTGAAGGCAGTAAGAGCTGTTGGGTTAGTGTCACCTGGCTCTGGAAGCTGACTCTTTTAACAGCTGACCCATTTAACCTTAGTCCCCAGATAAGAGTGGTACTCCTCCTCCTTACAGTCTGCTCCTACCTCGTTCATATTCCAAAAACCCTGGGGTTCACTTTTCCCTGGGCAGGTAGTTGGAGAGTGGAAGCAGAATGCCTTGGCTGGCAGGAAAGCTGCTTGCACATAAGGCAGTTTACTTCTCAACACATTGCACTTGTCTTTTAGGATCAGAATTCCACAGTGAGTTCCTAGGTCTGGAGTTTTCATAGACAAAAACAGAAGATACAAATATCTCCCATTTATTGAGCACTTTTTATGAGCCATATACTCTTGTGAGTACTTGTTACCTTATTTCATCTTCACAACAACTTGGAACTGAGACTTTCAGATGTTAAATAACTTTTGTAAATTCATTCAGTTAGTAAGTGGCACATCTAGAATCTGGCTTTCTCCTCATTGTTTACAGATGTAGTTCTTTTTTGTTGATGCAGCCTGCTCCTACCCTGGGTCCCTAGACCAGTGTCTGTCATTAGAGGCGGTAGCTGGGTGAGGCCAAGAGCTTGCAGCGGAAACTTGCTCTCTTTCTCACTGACACTGCCACAGCTGATGACCGACTTTTTACTAGGAGGTCTTCTGGGAGCCCAAAACACAGCCCTGGATTCTCTCACATGGTTTTCCTATTTAAGCCTGTACCACAGGTGACTGCACCTAGTCCTGCTTCTACTCACCTTTAGGACAACAGTCATCAGAGGGACAAGCTAAAGGTCAAAAATGACTTTAAGCATTTTACCTCAGATTAATTTTTTTAAAGGATTCAGCTTTCAAAACTAAACCATTGCTTATTTCATTGCACTTTTTAAACATGTGATTTACCCATGTAGTCGGAGACAGCTATGCAAACCCTCGCTAACTAGGTTCACTGACCAAACCAAGAGGCCTATCTTCCTTGCCTATTGCATCCTCCAGACAGTCACCTGCTGCTAAGCAGCCACTGTCCTTCCTGTATGTAGAGAAGTGGAGCACGCGTGTCATGTGTTTCAGAGAAATTCAGGCAATTATTGAAATAGAGTGGTAACAGGCAGCTCTACCCTTGTGCCTTATGAATAAAAAACTGGATTCTGGTTTACCGCCAAAAACAAAAAACAAACAAACAAAAAGAACTGATTTTAGATTCTAAGTTCTTAGTCATCATTGTTTTCCCCTAACTCCTCCCTGCCTGTCATAGCACATGATAATGTGTTCATTTTAAGTCCATGACATCAATCAAGTTAGAGCCAACTACAGTTACCTTCCTACAAGTTTCTAAAAGCAGGATTCCCGTTACGCTTCATGGACACCACATTGACTTTCAAGTTTCAGTGGAAAGTAATTCTTTTTTGATGCACTTACAGGTATTGAGAAGATTTTCTGCTGCAGGCATTTCAATGTCTAAAATTAAAGGGGAAAGGAAATGTAAATATTTAGCTTTTGAACACATTTTACTTTAATATTAATTAATATTTGTTATTTTGTTAGGGTGCACATCATTATTCTGTAGATATAATCGTGTTATTCAATCTTGACTATTTATTTCTATGTTAGCATACAGAGTAATAAAATCTTAGTATTCATTCTTTGATTTCTAAAAATAATGTCAAGTCCCCCATTATAAATTACTTGAAAACTAGGTATGGGTTCTGGACAGTACTGCCATATATGAAAATTATGATCTTCGATCATAACCTGAGTTCAAATCACCATCAAACTGAATGTATTTGATACTTTTTATGATGCATCACTTCACATCCTCTTGGCCCATCTCTTACCCTACCCATAGCTGTGGTGACCAGTTCTACACAAGTTTGGATCACCTTTGCACAGGGATAACTTGACAGATGCTCTTCTTAAGTCAGCACCTAAGACTTCTCACTTTCTGACAGAAGAAATCTACTGGACTCTCCCAGATGCATAACCTATAAATGCTGGAGTTAATGATGGTAGAGCCACTGACCAATGTAAGATGGGAGTTGATGGACAAAAGCTTTAGTCAGGTGGGAAGGCATTTCTGAGACACAGTTCAGAGGTCCCAGGGAATGGAGCAACGATTGCTCCTAGCAGTGGCCAACTCTCCTTCCCCATTTTACTCTTACCGTCCTTCACATTCTCTCAAATCTACTACCTGTAAGCAAGCCTTTATCTTAGGCTCTGCTCTTTAGAGAATGAGGCTAATACACTCAAATAGTTATATACCATAATAAATTATACCAATAACTAGGAGAGCACATATACTGTTACATATATAGGGTATTTTTTGTGTGTTGAGTGCATTTTACTAATACTGTTAGTGTGGTAAGTTTTGATTATTTGGAACCTTCAATTAAGCATGCCACCCTATTTCCCATTCATTTTGGATCAAAAAGAATTTACCTCAGTAATGAGGAAGACCTTAATGTTGCCTACTCATTCCTGGATAGACAGATCATTTTAGGGAATATTATAGGATGAGATTATTTACTCAAGTCAGTTTTGCTATGGGCCCCACCTCCCTACAGAGTCAAACTCCTGTTCAATTCATGTGGGAAATGTATGAGGAGAAGGTGAGCAAATGCATCACAATTACGCACCAAATTTGAGATGCAGAGAACTGTAAACTCAATGGCCATTTTTACTTAAGAGTTCCTCTTCAAAAAGGAATTACCAGCTGCTCTAAAGATTAAATTCTATAAATGACATTGTAGGGTCGTTTTCTGTAAATCCAAGAGGGAGTGTCAAGTTCTGTATGTCAGTTATAGTTAAGAAAAATTAAAACATTAACCGTTGCTATTGAGTCCATTCTGACTCATAGTGATCCTGTAGGACAGAGTAGAACTGCTCTATAGGGTTCCAAGGCTGTAATCTTTACAGAAGCAGACTGCCACATCTTTCTCCTGCTGAGCAGCTGGTGGGTTTGTACCACCAACGCATAACCACTGCACTACAAGGGCTCCTTTTTTAATTCATAGTTAATACACTCTTAAATTAAATTACAAAACCATTCAGGCAGGCAAAAGAATCCTTTACCAGAAAGTCAATCATCTGAACAAAAAAGGAGCAATTCAGCAGTAAGATAGGCTATGAGTTGATATAAGCCATGCCTTTTTAAAACAGAAAATGACCTATTTCTATCTAATCCTTCATATCTTCCTTCCAGAGGGTAATTTTTATTCAACGTGATACCTTTAGAGTTTAGTTTTCACTTTTGTGTGCTTGGTAAAATATATCAAACCATATTAATATTTTGGAATATAATTAAACTCTTTTACCTGGACTGGAAAAATGTTAATTTTTACACTTTAAGAATTATTTAGAACCCCTACTGTGTTCACAGAAGTTTCTTCTTTCTTTGAAGTTTCCTTTATTTATACATGATTTGCTAGAAGGAAAGAAATTTCGTGAGTAATAATTTAGTTTTAATAGTCATAGTATCCCAGAGCTTACTACTGGTATAACTCACACATGGGTGAGGCAGAAGATAGTAAAGCTGCAATGAATAGGGAAGTTACTTAAAATGTCACCTCTTTGGACTGAATCACTGCTGTTCCTGTTTATGTTTCCTTCCTTTTAGGTCTCTTGGCTCATACTCAAGGGCTAGAACTCCTATAGATTAACTTCTGAATCAAGGAATCAATAGTATAACCTAGGATACTCTGTTTATGGTGTATCATGTAAAGGAAGTGACAGAAAAACTATCGTGCTCTCCCTGCCAAAAAAGGAGATTGTATCAAAGGATAATAAGACAAAAACAGCTCAGCAAATGTGCATATTAGTAAAGAGGCTTAGATGCTCTCTAAGTGGCATTTTGAATCTGTAGTGTCTCAGATCCATGACCATTATTTCATATTTGGCGTCTTTCCTGGATTAGGAAGTTAGAAATGCAACTTTGGTTACACTAGTAAAAAGGAGGGCTCCCCAGAAAGTGAATATCCAGTGAATATTTTATTCCTTAAGAGAAGAAGTCTGAAACAGATAATTGTAATGAAAACTGAACTCTATGATTCTGAAATATAAAGAGGAATTCTACAGTAGTAGTGGGTTCATTTATAATGTAAATTTTATATTGACCATGGGCTTTAACTCTGCTTAGGTGAATTTACTACTTTACATTATTCCAAAATGCTAAATTAGTTGATAAACCATATTTCTCAGATAATTTTCTATGGTTCTGCATTAGAAATACAGAGGAGTTCTTTTGTGGAATGTGCCTTATGGGATATTTAAAAATATTCAAGTGGTAGATTTTTGAAAACTTTAGAACTATAAATGTACATGGACTTACTAAGCTAGGTAACTGTAACAAAATTGTTTTATGGCACGGAGATCATCATCTTTCAGCCTGAAGTCCATTCATAATATTTTCATCAAAAAGTGCTACTCTGGAGCTTTAATATGACTAGCCTGCTTTAAAAGGCAAAAGAACAGAGCACAGACCTGGATTGTGGTTGAACAAAATCTGAATCATTCACTCACTGCTGGTTTTCATTAGTCATCTGGTTGAGTGTTGAACCTCAATAAATGCTTTTATGTTTCTAATTAGATTGAAATTATCTCTGTGGTTAGACATTACTTACCATTTGTCATTGTTTAAAGTGATGTAGGCTTAATATTAAATATTCTTAGTAGTATAAGACCTTGACCATTCATAATTCCTTGGAAATAAGTCTTCCTAAATAGGCAAATTTTCGGAATAGTTTATATTTTATATTGAAAGTAGATACTTCATATTAAAAGTATCTACTTTCAATATGTTTGACCTTTTGACTCTGAAAATAAAAAAAATTTTTAAATATTAAGCTCTCATTATATCTTTTGGTGGTGGCTTTTAAGACAGAACCGTGCTGTGATTTTTTTAACCTTTATGTAGATTTGAAGAAATATGAACATCAGGGATATTTTTTGTTTGGATATTATATATGCTTTTTCCATGACTTAAGCCATTATTGATTTTAACTATGGAAGCATAACAAAAAGCTGTGTATTGAAGAGAGGAATATAGACAGTCATGTTTATGTAGTGAGTAGGGCATAAGGTAAGCAACATGTATGCCTTATGCTTTGATGTGCCATACTGTCTTCCTAATGGCCCTTTTGAGGACACACACTGAGCATGAAGTTAATATTTAGAATTAACATTTTCAGTTTGGAAATTTTCTAGCTTGGCTCTAGAGACCTTCTGAAGGTCTTCACTTTTGATGTCACTACTCTGAATACTTTGTGGATATCCTACAGTTCATGCCCATTGCTTTCTTTAAGACCCATTTTAAGAGGTAGCTCCTCCAAGAAACTTCCCTTCTTATCCTGCCTCTTCTCAGACGATTCCTTAGTTTCATGTCCCTTGCCAATTTGAATAGTAATTTTTGATGCAAAATAATCATCACGTGATAATATGTATAATTAATTAAGAAGGCCCAACAAACCCATATTCAAAGGCTGTTTGCTTTCATAATTTTATATATAAACTACTGAAAAATATTTTAAATGAATTGAAGGAAGGTAGAAAGAAGGCAATAGGAAAGGACACAGAGGAATCAGAACTGACAGCAAACACTCTGCTTAACACTGAGGGATGAGAAAGAGATAAAATACAAGGAACAAATATGTGAACTCAAAAAACCAAATATTGGGCTTATTTAGGTGAAGATACAGATAGCTCTGCATTCCCCCAAATGCCTTGTGGCACCACGATATCCACTATATATATTAATAAATGTCCATTATTATGTCTGAGTAATTTCAGAGCAGTAAGTGGTAAATTCTAGAAAGATTTTTGTACAGATACAGTTTTAAGAAGATGTTTTATACTTTATTAAAAAAGATAATCAGAAAATTTGCCTATTTAGAAAGACATTTCCACAGAATTATGTGTGGTCAAAGTTTTATATGACTTATAATATTTTCAGATATATTTTGCAGATGAAATAGATTTATAGAGCTGAAGATTGGTTCTTGGTTAAGGAAGCATACCATGGGCAATAATATGCTTTTGTATGCACATACAGCTTTTAAAAAAAAAAACAACCTCTAGGATTTACAAAGGAATGATTGATTAGTTCAGTTATTCAAAACATGGTACAGATGAAACCATGCATTGTCTCAGGATCAAGGGACATGAAAAAAGGTGTGTGCTACTAACATAAGCCATACCTCAGTGTTGGCCAACTGTTTACAAGTGAGTGCTAGGCCACAGCTTCATTTTTCTTCTTGGAAAACTCTTGATAGTGAATCAAGACCATTCATATCTGAAGGTCTATCTATGTTGTTATTATTTCTAGTACTCCTGTGTAATTGGAGCTTTTACTTTAATCAATTCTGATTCGGGGTAAGTGTTTAAAATATTTCTCATACCTATCAAATTCACTAGTTTGAGTGTACCAGTATATACAAGACATTTTTGTGTAGAAAATTTTCATTATTTTTTAAAAACAAATTAAAATCATACCCTAAGTCTACTTAAGTTATGAGCATTCAGCCTTATGAGATATTTTATTTAATTGCTCACTTTAGCTTTTGAGGTGTATGTTTTTTTTCTTTTACAAGGACTGATTTGGAATTTCCTTCCAGAGCTTCCGGGAGAGAGCCGCTATGCGGTCATCTTTGCAGCTGTATAGTTGGTACATCTAGCCTAGTGTTACATGCTCTTCTCAGATCTTGACTTGATATTTTATGGCAGTATATCTTGATCAAGTATATCAAGATGTGAGGTCTACTTATTTGTTAATATCATTTGCTTTGCTTGTTCCTTTTTTTAATTTAGCATTTAAATTATGTAAACATTATCATATGTATGTTATGTTTTGTTAAGCTATAAAATACCTTAATGAGATAATTTAAGCAGTTATAAAATAATGAATAAAGGGAAAATTGATTGTGTTAACTAATTTTAATTGTTGATGTAATTTCTATTTTAAAGGAATGTGATATCTAAGCATAGTGAACATTAATTTTGGGGTTTATGAAGGCAGACAACTTTTCCCATTGAAGTTAATGGAATCAGGTATGCTTTATAGTATCGTCACTCCCATGATGATAGTGAGACTGAGACGACAAAATGTTAAATAATTTTCCCAGCCTCACACAACTAATATATAGAGGACCTGGGATACAAACCACAGGCCATCTCATAGCAGAACCCATGATTTTAGCCACTATGCTATATCACTTCTTTCTAGGCGGGAAATTTGTTGTTGTTAGGTGCCGTCAAGTCAGTACCCAATCATAGCAACCCTATGTACAATTAGAAACGCTGCCTGGTCCTGTGCCATCCTCACAATCGTTGCTGTGTTTGAGCCCATTGTTGCAGCCACTGTGTCAGTCCATCTCGTTGAGGGTCTTCCTCTTTTTAGCTGATCTTTTACTTTAGCAGGCATGATGTCCTTCTTCAGGGACTGATCTCTCCTGATAACATGTCCAAAGTATGTGAGACAGAGTCTCGCCATCTTTGCTTCTAAGGAACATTCTGGCTGCACTTCTTCCAAGACAGATTTGTTAATTCTTCTGGCAGTCCATGGTATATTCAGTATTCTTCACCAACACCATAATTCAAAGGCATCAATTCTTCTTTGGTCTTCTTTATTCATTGTCCAACTTTCACATGTATATGAGACGATTGAAAATACCATGACTTGGGTACGTGTGTGATACGTCATTTGATTTTTTGACTGCTGCTTCCATGGGTACTGACTGTGGATCCAGGTAAAATGAAATCCTTGACAGCTTCAATCTTTTCTGCATTTATCATAATGTTACTTATTGGTCCAGTTGTGAGGATTTTTGTTTTCTTCATGTTGAGGTACAATCCATACTGAATGAAGACTATAGTCTTTGATCTTCATCAGTAAGTGCGTCAAGTCCTTTTGACTTTCTGCAAGCAAGATTATGTCATCTACATATTGCGCATTGTTAATAAGTGATCCTCCAATCCTGATGCCATGTTCTTCATATAGTCCAGCTTATGGATTATTTGCTCAGCATATAGATTGCATAAGTATGGTGAAAGGATACAACCCTGATGCACACCTTTCCTGTCTTTAAACCTTGCAGTATCCCCTTATTCTTTTTGAATGACTGCCTCTTGGTCTATGTACAAGTTCCTTATGAGCACAATTAAGTGTTCTGGCATTCCCATTCTTTGCAATGTTATCTGTAATTTGTCATGAACACACAGTCAAATGCTTTTGCATAGTAAATAAAACACAGATAAACATCTTTCTGGTATTCTGCGCTTTCAGCCAAGACGCATCTCACATCAGCAATGATATCCCTCATTCCACATCCTTTTCTGAATCCAGCTTGAAATTCTGGCAGTTCCCTGTCAAAGTACTTCTGCGACTGCTTTTGAATGATCTTCAGCAAAATTTTACTTGTGTGTGATATAAATAATATTGTTTGATAATTTCTGCATTCTGTTGGATCACCTTTCTTTGGAATGAGCACAAATAAGGATCTCTTCCAGTCAGTTAGCCAGGAAGATGTCTTCCAAATTTCTGGATATAGACGAGTGACCACCTCTAGCACTGTATCTGTTTGTTGAAACATCTCAATTGGTATTTTGTCAATTCCTGGAGCCTTGTTTTTTGCCATTCCCTTCAATGTAGCTTGGACCTCTTCTTTTAGTACTGTTAGTTCTTGATCATATGCTACCTTCTGAAATGGTTGAACGTTAACCAGTTGTTTTTTTGTACAGTGACTCTGTGTTTTCCTTCCATCTTCTTTTGATGCTTCGTGCTTCATTCAATATTTTACCCATAGAGTCAGTAGTATTACAGCTCAAGGCTTGAATTTTTTTCTTCAGTTCTTTCAGCATGAGAAATGCTAAATGTGTGCTTCCCTTTGGTTTTCTAATTCCAGGTCTTTGCACATTTCACTATAATACTTTACTTTGTCTTCTTGAGCCGCTCTTTGAAATCTTATGTTAAGCTCTTTTGCTTTATCATTTCTTCCTTTCACTTTAGCTACTCTATGTTGAAGAGGAAGTTTCAGAGTCTCTTCTGACATCCATTTTGGTCTTTTCTTTCTTTCCTGTCTTTTTAATGACCTTTTACTTCTTCATGTATGATGTCCTGGATGTCATTCCACAACTCATCTGGTCTTCGGTCATAAGTGTTCAATGCACCAAATCTGTTCATGAGATGGTCTCTAAATTCAGGTGGGATAAACTTGAGGTCATACTTCGGCTCTCATGGACTTGTTCTGATTTTCTTCAGCTTCAGTTTGAACTCGTATATGAGCAATTGATGGTCTGTTCTGCAGTCAGCCCCTGGCCTTTGTTCTGACTGATGATATTGAGCTTTTTCCATAGTCTCTTTCCACAGATGTAGTCGATTTGATTCCTGTGTATTCCATCTGGTGAGGCCCACATGTATGGTCACCATTTATGTTGTTGAAAAAGGTATTTGCAATGAAGAAGTCATTGGTCTTGGAAAATTGTATCATGTGATCTCCAGCATCATTTCGGTCACCAAGGCCATATTTTCCAACTACTGATCCTTCTCGTTTGTTTCCTACTTCGCATTCCAATCACCAGTAATTATCAATGCATTTTGATGGAATGTTTGATCAGTTTCAGACTGCTGAAGTTGATAACAATCTTCCGTTTCCTCTTATTTGGCCTTAGTGGTTGGTGTGTAAATTTGAATAATATTCGTATTAACTGATCTTCTTTGTAGGCGTATGGATATTATCCTATCACTGACAAGTTGTACTTCAGGATAGATCTTGAAATGCTCTTTTTGATGATGCATATGACACCATTCTTCTTTAGTTTGTCATTCCTGGCATAGTAGACCATATGATTGTCTGAATCAAAATGGCCAGTACCTGTCCATTTCAGCTCTGATGCCTGGAATATCGATCTTTGTGCATTCCATTTCATTTTTCCAATTTTCCTAGATTCATACTTTGTGCATTCCAAGTTCTGATGATTAATGTATATTTGTAGCTGTTTCTTCTCATTTTGAGTTGTGCCACATTAGTAAATGCAGGTCCTAAAAGCTTGACTCCATCCATGTCATTAAGGTCAACTCTACTTTGAGAGGACAGCTCTTCTCCAGTGGTATTTTGAGTGCCTTCCAACCTGAGGGTCTCACCTTCCTGCACTATACCAGACAATGTCCTGCTGCTACTTATAAGATTTTCACTGGCCAGTTTTTTCAGAAGTAGACTTCCAGGTCTTTCTTCCTAGTCTATTTTAGTCTGGAAGCTCAGCTGAAACCTGTCCACCTTGGGTGACGCTGCTGGTGTTTGAAATACTGGGGGAATAGCTTTCAGAACCACAGTGACACACAAGCTACCACAGTACGACAGACTGCCAGACGTGTGGTGAGGGATGATATAGGAACAACAACAACAAAAATATCAGTTGCCATCAAGTTGACACTGACTCATGAAGAACCTGTGTATGTCAGAGTAGAACTGTGCTCCATAGGGTTTTCAATCACTGATTTTTCCAAAGTAGATTGCCAAGCCTTTCTTCTGAGTGTCTCTGGGTGGACTTGAACCTCCAAGCTTTCAGTTAGGAGCTTGCACCACCCAGGTTCTATATTCAGTCATTCCTTTGTAACTAATAACACTGGTGGATGATGTATAAGCCACAGCTCTCTCTAAGCCAGAGACCCATTCGCAGTTCATCTCAGTGAGAGCTGTCTTGAATGTTAGCCTTGTGTGAGCTCATTTTGATGAAGTTTTAGAGGACTGGTCTGGTTGGCTGCTAGGTTTCATCCTGTACCTGTGAATCCCAGTCAGTTTCATGAGGCATTGAGGTTCTGATGAGGGGTGAATGGAGAGGGATAGGGAGTTACTAAACAACAGACAGAGGTTAAAACAATACTGAAGCACAAGTTATACCTAAGTATGTTGTACTTAATAGTCACTGCTCTTCATAAAATTGTAGGATGCCCTTATAACAATAAAACTACTGAAAAAAATCATAAAGCTGGATAAGACCTCCAAAAACAGTCTCTTTTCCTGGGATCCCACGTAATGTTCTTAAAGTTTGGAGGAATACTAGAAATATAATTTTATGTTTTTCCACATTTGAGTTTGTGTTTTTTAGAGGATGAGCTCGTAAAAATGTATCTTTGGTGGCAAATTCTCTACAAATTGGGGAGGTGCTTTATTTTTTTCTGTTCATTTGAAGTACCTGCACACAGAGTAAACTGTGTGAGAGGGAAGGTTCTGAAGGGAAGCACCTGATAACCCAAGGAGAGTCACATTTCAACAACGTGATGGCTTCTTATCCAGGAGAAGCAGGTTCATGTTTTGCTTTTTGATTCTTTTGATGTTCCATGCAAATGAACCCTTGGCCTAGATTTTTGAAAAAATTTTTTTTTTATGAACATGAGCCCTTTTAGTCCTTCCTGTAAAGGTAGGGATATTTCTCTGTCCTTCGTCAAATTTGTTGAGGCAGAGAACTGATAGCCCAGCTTAGCTGTGCCAGGCATCATCCATATTCTTATCAAGATCAGAGAGATACTCATCCTGGAAGTGGAGGGAGTGTTGTCCCCACTTTCTGGAGGCTGTCTTTCACAATATTGTGAGTGAGGGAGACAAGGTCCATTAAAGGCCTGTTAGGGAGTAAGTTTGATGTTGAAGGGGCTCAAATCAATTCTGGAATTTAGGAGTCTATATTTTTGAGACATTCAGAAGAACTGAGGTAGGAGTCAAGACCCACAGAACAAATCATCTGAGTTTAAGGCTGCCTTGTTTTGTAAAGAAATGTTATTTGGGACTCTGATTAACAATGGCTAAAAGTAACTATCATTGTACACAAAATGATACTTAAAGAGGGATGTTTTTATTTGCATAACAAAGCAATACATTCAGATTAAAAGATGAAACTCATTCTGTACCATACATTAAAAAAAAAAAAAAAATGCTTACCTGAAAATTTAAATGAGGAAGTAGCTATACTTAAAGACCCAGTTTTACCCTTTAGCTTCTGAAGTAAAATGGTTTCAATCCTATCCCAAAATTTTGCTGCATTATTCTTATAACATGATTTAAATTTCAGCACAGTGTGCACTATCGTTTTCCCTTTGACTTGGCTGAAGAACAAAAATAGAAAACTAAATTATGCTTTATTCCTCTGCCTCTGTCACTCTTAGTGGAATCTTTCTAGCTTTCGTTAATTGGAATTCCTGGCAGCTTTTCTAGTCCCTCCCAAGGAAAGGGAAATGACATTTTATGGACAGGGTGGAACAGGGTAAAAAGATTGTGATTTAGCCTCAGGAGAACCAAGTTTCTGTTCTAGATCCACCATTTTCCAACTCTGACTACAGCAAGGTGTTTGCATTGTTTGTACCTAAGTTTTCTCATCTCTGAAATGGGAATGAGAATAATATTTACTGGATTCTTGTAAATATCATATAAAATAATGGATCTGAAGATATTTTGAAAATCTCAGAATGAAGTGTAACAATTATTTATTAATATCAATGTATCTATGTATTACAGGATATTTATTATAAATCCATTATAGACTCTGCAGGAAGAGTCCACAGAAAATAACAAAATGAAATATAATGGGTAAGATGAGAGAATCATTTATTATCTTGGCTTTCTTTTAGCTGAGAGGCACAATTTGTAGTAATGGGTCAGTTCTGTCTCATCTGTTGGAAATAGTGGCTGAGGGGAAAAAAAAGTTGGACTGGATTTATTTTAATTTGTAATTCTGCCTTGAAGATGGAAATGTGTAAGCCAGAAAATTTAAAAGGGGAGAGCTACTATTTACGCAGTGGAATGTCTAGTATGCTCTAATCTCTATTTCTGTGGCTCCTTGCCTCTTTCTAGGCATTTCTCCATATTTGTACAATTGCCAATCCAAAACATCTCAGAGCTCTAGGTAACTGGGGAAGGATCATGAAAACATCCATTTCCAAACTTTCATAACACTTACGATCAAAAAATAGAAACCAAGGCCAAGATTTTCTGAGTGATTATAATACCTAATTGTTTCAATTATTTTTTTCCAGGGTAAATAAATAGATTAGTTTATGTCTATATATCCTATCACTTTATGTTTTAGGGGTACATGTACCAGATGCCCTTCCTTCTGAGGGTATGAATGAATTATTTTCATTTCCTTTGTACAGAATTAGGTGATTGGTAATTATATGTTAATTTATTAAGTATTCTCATTTCTTTCTCTGCTTTTATGTTGGTGCAATACCAGTTTTTTTCTGGTCTGATCTGCAGGTACAAACCCTTTGTTCCTGGTGGAAAGGACAAGGACTTATCACATTACTCTGTTTATTTTAAAGAGTTTATGAAACCATGAATGTCACCTGAACTTTTCTCCTAGATCAAATATAGACACACAGATTCTTAATCTGATGCTATTAGGGTCATATGATCCTCTCTATTACCACAAACATGAACTAAGTTGTTTAAATTTTACCTTCTCCTGACTCACAAATAATGTTCAGTTTATATGAAAAAATGTAATTTTTTGCCACAGGCAGTTTTCCTTTCCATTCCCCAATTTCACATTCATTCATTCATGTAACAAATGTGTATTGGTCCAGACAATATGTCAGACAGAGTTCTAGGTACCAGAGGTCTATCTGCGTATAAGACAACAAGGTCCCTGCCCTCATGTAGCTTATATTCTAGTAGGAGAGACACATAAAGAAGAAAAGAAATAAGATCATCTTCAGGGTAAGTGCTATGAAGAGACTAGAGCAGTGACTGGAGGGTAGAGGTGGGAATATTGCACAAGGTTTTAGGGAAGTCCTCTTCGAGGTTGTCTAATGACAAGAAGAAGTTGAGTCATGCTAAGATATAGGGGAAGAACATTCTGGGAAGAAGGAAAAGCAAGTGCAAAAGTTCTGTGGTGGGAACAAGTTTACTGGTAGAATAGAAGGTAGATCAGTGTGGATAGAAAGTTGTGAGTGAGGTCAAGGGTATGGGATGAGACGGGCCAGATCAAGTAGGGTCATGTGAACTATATAGTAAGGAGTTTGGAATTTGTGGGAAACCTTCAGAGGGTATTAAGCGAGGATTGATGTGTTTGTTAATTCCAGTTCTTTTGGGTGACTGTGTGAAGAATGGTTTATAGGGGTGGCAAGAATGAAAGCTGGCGATGAGACAGGTTAATATAGTAATCTAAATAAGAAAGAACATGGGCTGGACATAGCAGAGAAGGTAAATGAGAGGAAGTGGAGAGTCCCTCCTCTGTAACCCCTGCTTAGAGTCTCTGCACCCAATAGCTTGTTTCTTCTTATAGTCATTTATGTCACATCAGTTCAGCAGGTTCTTTGTTTTCCCCCTACAATCAGCTAGTAATTCTGCCTCCAGAATAACTTACCTGGTTTGCTCAATTAAAAGTAGCAAATGGCACTGTGAAATGCTGGTTACAATACAAAGAGTTTGTTGGCAAATTAGAGCTGATCAGTTATGGTTGGTTATCACCTTTTGGCGCTTATGAAATTAACATATGATTGATTATAGTTATCAAAACGAAGTCAAATACTGTGTTACTTCTCAAATATTATAGTATTACTTGTATATTTGAGCAATTAAAAATGCTGTGTAGTACTGTTATGAGAACACAAAAGGAATTATTTTCAAAGTGACCTTTGAAATGAGACTTATTTGAAAAGTTAAATAATCAGACAAACATCTTGAAGATGATAAAGAATGAAATTTGAAAGTGTTTTAATGGAATGTGCATCATATCCCAGAGATTTGACAATTATTTTAGCAGAATATCCTAGAACATTGATAATCAGAATTATGAAAAGTGCTTCATATATACTCATTACTTTGTGTAATCCTCATAAGAACTCTATGAGTTAGGTATTATTTCCATTTGTAAATGAGAAAAACTGAAGCTTAAGCAATAAAAAGTTATATAACCAGAAATTTCTTTAAAAATATGTACAAATTCATGTTGCATATAAATAGAAAAGGTAGTAAGTTTTAGAATCTATGTTTGCCTGAGACTAAAAGCCTGTTCAACTTTATTTTCTTGGTTGATTTTTAAATAATGTATGCTCTTAACCAGTATCCCAGTGTACTTTTCAAGATGCTTCTATATGGTGACAACCTCTAGAAAATGGGGTACATATAATGGCTAAGGGTGTGTGTGGCATGACTGTTCAAATTAAACCCGTTGCCGTCAAGTCGATTCTGACTCAGCGACCCTGTAGGACAGAGTAGAACTGCCCCATAGAGTTTCCAAGGAGCAGCTGGTGGATTCAAGCTCTGAACCACTACGCCACCAAGGCTTTTTTATTTACTAAATGTGTGACCTTGCAAGTCACAACCTATCTTTGCTTCAGTTTTCTCACCTATAAAATGGGAAAATAATATACCTACTGTGATGTCCTTCACCAACAAGTAAGCCCATGCACCTTCCGTGTTCAGAACCTTTATTGAGACCTCGTTACGTAGGCATGATTGATTGAATCATACTCTCCCCTCTCCCCTTCAGGTCAGCTGGTATCACAAGGTACCTCTTTCTGGCCTGGCCAGCCTCCACCTCAGCCACCTTATTGGCATAACCTGTTAGGTCTGAAGCTGTCTTAGATAACTCAAAAAATCAAACCTACTGTCGTGCAGTCGATTCCAACTTACAGCGACCCTACAGGATAGAGTAGAACTGCCCCATGGGGTTTCCCAGGAGCAGCTGGTGGACTCAAACTGCTGACCTGGTTCACAGCCCAGCTCTCAACCACTGCACCAACAGGGCACAAAGATACTTCAATTACTCACGAAATTCCTGGGCTTTAGAAGTTATCTTTCAGGAACAACGGACAAAGAAATTCTTTGGGGAAAGTTAACCCCACATCTACAGTACAGAGTTGTTATGAAGTTTAAATGAATTAATATAAGTAAAATGCTCTGAGGTATTGGTTAAGAGCATGGATCATTTAAAAATGAACCAAGAAAATAAAATACCACAGGTTTTAGTTTCAGGCAGACCTAGATTCCAATTATTAACTTTTCTATTTGTGTTTGCTATTACTATTTTTCCTCTCATACTCACTTAGAAGAGAAACCACTTCTGAGTTACATCTTATTTTCATCCTATTAAATAGTGTCACTCTGGATTGACTCCTTCATTTTTCTTGTAGACACTAAAAACAATTATATCTTGTAATCACTCCAGCTACTGCGATTTTAAGTAACAGTACTGGAGAATTTATTTTAATTTGTTGCAGATATAATTTAATTTTAATAGTTAATCCTATTCTTAAATACATCCAGGTAGATTTTTCAATTGTATTTAAAAAATATATCCAGCTGGAAAAAAAGAGAATTTAAGTTTGTAGGCATTGCTTTAATTCCACGCATATCCAATAGCTACAACACAGTTTTAAAAAAAAGTTGGTGGTTGCTATTGTTGTGGAGCATACAGGTTCAGAAACTTTTTGCTAGAATTTCACGCAGTTTTTTCCCACAGGGATATGGAATTATTGCATTCAAAAATGGCTCCCACTGCAAGAGTGGTTTATCATACCATCTTGAATGTTAGCTCTTCTCCCTAGGGAAATGTTTCCTTCCCCTTTCTTCTTAAGGAGAACTTATTGGAACTGCTAACACTAAGGAATTGTTTGAAATACAGATATTTGGTTTTATACTTCTGTGTTTATCTTATCCTGAGGTGGGTTTTCGCAGGGTAGTAGGTCACATTCTCCATCCAAGAGGTTTTATTTTTTGGCTCCAGTATACCATCACAGAATTTCGCTTAAATATTTTTAATAGTTAATAAGACTGATGATGAACAAAGTGGCAACATGGCATGTGTAATGCACAACTAGGGAGTAATAGGCTATTTCACTGAAAATACCATATTAAAACAAAAAGCCTACTTTAGGGAATCTTGCTACTAAGGCTAACTGTATAGTGGCCTTCCTGGGTTTGCTCGTATGCCTGCCTGTAACTCAGGCATAGTTAACTCACAGCCTTACTCTGTTCAAACTTGGACACCTGTGCATTAGGGTAAGACGTCTGTGTTAGTTTGCTTGGTTAGTGTCTGGGTAGCTATGTTCTGCTATGATTTAGAAACTGTAGCTCCCCCATATCTTTTTACCTTTTTATTCCTGTGTATGTTCACTGTAGGCCCCAGTAGCCAATTTCATTACCTTGTAGGCTTCTCAATAATTCATGAGAATAAAAAATAGTATTTTATTTATATTAAGATTCTGCAGTGCCCAACAGAGCCTAAAACAGTTTTATGCACATAATGAGTAATTAATATATACTTAAAAATTGAATTTTATTGATTATATAATAAACCTAAGGAAGAGTTTGGGTATTATTTTCTACTATATTCTCATGACCTGGCACAATGGGGGTGCACAGTAGGTAACAAATAGCTATTGACTATTTAATGGTAACTGGTGCTTGTTGTGGAGCATCCATTGTGGAGTATCCATTTCTTAGTGACTTAAAAAAAGATCGTGTACCTCTGTTACCATTGATTTCCTTTTCTCTCTATGAACCCTCCTTCTTCCAGAAGCTAGGTTCTTTGTAACATGCCTTTTTATTCTCTTTTCCCCCTTTTTCTTTTAAACATATAATTGTCTGTTGGAGACTTTCTGCCAACTTGAACTTCTTTCTACTTCTTGCTATCATCTATTTCGGGTTCTCTGTTCCTTACTAGTGTTTGGATAAACATCTTGGCTGCTGGGTAATAGCTGTAAACTCAGATTTGTGTAGGATCCAGGAAGGTAAAGTAAAGGACTCATGTTGGTTGGGCACAAATATATGTGCATAATTGGGTGTGGGTTGGGGACTGTGGCAAACTGCAAAACCTCATTTCCAGCTTATTGTTACCGTGTGGGATTGTGGGCCCATTGTTGCCAAATCTTTTGACTTTTCAACAGAATCTTAAACTTCTGTTTTTTAATTTATTTATATTTTTTATATTTTATTGTACTTCAGGTGAAGGCTTACAGAACAAATAGTTTCTCATGAAACAGTAGTACACATGTTGTTTTATGACATTGGTTAACAACCTCACAACATATTAACCCTCTAAATTCTCAACCTTTTTTCTTTTCGGTGAAAATACACATAGCCAAAGATACACCGTTTCAAAAATTTCTGCATACACAGTTCAGTAACATTGACTACGCTGTTCCAATTGTGCTGTTATTCTCACTTAAGATGAAGGCTTACAGAACAAAATAGTTTCTCATTTAACAGTTATTACAAATGTTGCCCTAGGAAAACGGTTAACAATCTCACAACTCATCAACAATATCCTTACTCAACCTTGGGTTCCCTATCACCAGATTCCTTGTTTCCTTCTGCCTTCTGGCCCTTGTCACTGGGCTGTCCACTCCCAGGCTAAACGGAGAACCTCAGAGATAACTTCACCACTGAGCTAAAGGGGTGTCTGGGGGCCGTACTCTTGGAGTTTCTCCAGTCTCCGTTAGGCCAGTAAATCTGGTCTTTTTTTTGTTGAGTTAGAATTATGTTCTACATCCTTCTCCAGCTCTGTCCAGAACCCTCTGTTGTGATCCTGGTCAGAGCAGTCAGTGGTGGTAGCTGGGCACCATCTAGCTGTACTGGACTCAGTCCAGTGGAGGCCTTGGTAGCTGTGGACAATTAGTCCTTTGGACTACTCTTTTCCTTGTTTCCTGTTCTCTTCATTCTCCCTTGCTCCCGAAGGGATGAGACCAGTGGAGTATCTTAGATGGCCGCTCACAGGCTTTTAAGACCCCAGACACTACTCACCAAGGTAGAATGTAGAGCATTGTCTTTATAAGCCGTGCCATGTCAATTGAGCTAGATGTTCCTCGAGACCATGGTCCCCACAGCCCTCTGCCCAGCAATTCAGTCCCTCAGGGAGTTTGGATGTGTCTAGGGGGGCTTCCATGACCTTTCTGTGTACAAGTCGTGCTGGTTTCCCCTGTATTGTGTACTGTCTCACCCTTCACCCAAGATACCACTTATCTATTGCCTGTTTAGTATTTCCCTTCCACCCCTCCCATCCCTGGTAACCAACAAGGATTGTTACATTTTGTGTGTGAACTTTTTCATGGCTTTTTACATAGAGGTCTCATACAATATTTGTCCTTTTGTGATTGACTTATTTTACTCAGCATAATGTCCTCCAGTTTCATCCATGTTATGAGATGCTTCACAGATTCATTGTTGTTCTTTCTGGTTGCATAGTACTCCATTGTGTGTATATACCATAGTTTGTTTATCCATTCATCTGTTGATGGCATCTAGGTTGTTTCCATCGTTTTGCTCTTGTGAACAATGCTGCCATGAACATAGGTGTGCATATGTCTATTCGAGTGATGACTCTTATTTCTCTAGGATATATTCCTAGGAGTGGGATTGCTGGATCGAATGGTATGTCTATTTCTATCTTTCTGAGGAAGCGCCATATCATTTTCCAAAATGGTTGTATCATTTTGCATTCCCACCAGCAGTGCATAAGAGTTCCGATCTCCCTGCAGCCCCTCCAACATTTGTTATTTCCAGTGTTTTTGGTTCATGCCCGTAATGCCGGGGTGAGATGGTATCTCATTGTGGTTTTAATCTGCATTTCTCTAATGGCTACTGATCGCGAGCATTTCCTCATGTGTCTGTTGGCCATTTGAATGTCTTCTTTGGTGAAGTGTCTGTTCATTTCCTTTGCCCATTTTTTAATAGGATTATTTGTCTTTTTGTTGTAGAGGTGTTGGATTTTCTTGTAGATTATGGAGATCACACCTTTGTCTGACTTGTACTGTCCAAAAATTTTTTCCCAGTCTGTAGGTTCTCTTTTTACTCTTTTGGTGAAGTCTTTTGAAGAGCATAGGTGTTTGATTTTTAGAAGATCCCAGTTATCTAGCTTATCTGTTGGGTTTTGTGCGTTGGTGGTTATGGTTTGTATCCTGTTAATGCCATGTATTAAGGCCTGAAGTGTTGGTCCTATTTTTTCTTCTATGAACGTTACAGTTTTAGGCTTTATATTCAGGTCTTTGATCCATTTTGAAGTAGTTTTTGTATACGGTGTGAAGTATGGGTCCTGTTTCATTTTTTTGCAAATGGATATCCAGTTTTGCCAGCACCATTTGTTAAAAAGACTGTCTTTTCCCCATTTGATGGACTTTGGGCCCTTGTCAAAGATCAGGTGACCGTTGGTGGATGGATTTACTTCTGGGTTCTCAATTCTGTTCCATTGGTCAATGTGTCTGTCGTTGTACCAGTACCAGGCTGTTTTGACTACTGTAGCTGTATAGTAGGTTCTGAAGTCAGGTAGTGTGAGTCCTCCAACTTCTTCTTCTTGAGTAGTGCTTTACTTATTCGGGGCTTCTTCCCTTTCCATATAAAGTTAATGATTAGTTTTTCCATCTCTTTGAAGAATGTTGTTGGTATTTGGATTGGGATTGCGTTGTAGTTGTAAATTGCTTTGGGTAGAATTGATATTTTCACAATGTTGAGTCTGCCTATCCATGAGCATGGTATGTTTTTCCATTTATGTAGATCCCTTTGGGTTTCATGCAGTAGTGTTTTGTAGTTTTCTTTGTATAAGTCTTTTACATCCCTGGTCAGATTTATTCCTAAGTATTTTACCTTTTTAGGGGCTATTGAAAATGGTATTGTTTTCCTGATTTCCTTTTCATCATTCTCCTTACTGGTGTATAGGAATCCAACTGATTTTTGAATGTTTATCTTGTATCCTGCTACTCTGGTGAATCTTTCTGTTAGTTCCAGTAGATTTCTCGTAGAGTCTTTAGGGTTATCTATGTATAGGATCATATCATCTGCAAACAGGGACAGTTTAACTTCTTCATTACCAATTTGGATGCCCTTTATTTCTTTTTCTTGCCTTATTGCTCTAGCTAGAACTTCCAGCACAGTGTTAAATAGCAGTGGTGATAAAGGGCATCCTTGTCTTGTTCCTGTTTTCAAGGGGAATGTTTTCAGCCTCTCTCCGTTAAGAATGATGTTTGTCGTTGGTTTTGCATAGATGCCATTTATTATGCTGAGAAATCTCCCTTCTATACATATTTTATTGAGATTTTTTATCAGGAATGGGTGTTGGACTTTGTCAGATGCCTTTTCTGCATCAATTGAGATGATCATGTGATTCTTTTCTTCCCTTTTATTTATGTGGTGGATTACGTTGATTGATTTTCTAATGTTGAACCATCCTTGCATACCTGGTATGAATCCTACTTGGTCGTGGTGTATTATATTTTTGATATGATGCTGAATTCTATTGGCTAGAATTTTGTTGAGAATTTTTGCGTCTATATTCATGGGAGATATTGGTCTGTAATTTTCTGTTTTTGTGACTTTTTGCCTGGTTTTGGTATCAGTGTTATGCTGGCTTAATAGAATGAATTTGGAAGTGTTGCTTCCTCTTCTATGCTCTGAAATAGCTTGAGTAGTACTGGTAGAAACTCTTCTATAAATGTTTTGTAGAATTCTCTAGTGAAGCCATCTGGGCCAGGGCTTTTTTCGGTTGGGAGTTATTTTTATTAGTTTTTCAATCTCTTCTCTTATTAAGGGTCTGTTCAGATTTTCGACATCATTTTGTTGTAGTTTGGGTAGGCCGTGTGTTTCTAGAAATTTATCCATTTCCTCTAGGTTTTCAAATTTGTTGGAGTATAGTTTTTCATAATATTCTGTTTTAATCATTTTTATTTTAGTTGGGTCTGTTGTAATGTCCCCCATTTCATTTCTTATTTGGGTTATTTGATTCCTCTCCTGTTTTTCTTTTGTCAGTCTGGCCAGTGGTTTGTCGATTTTGTTGATTCTTTCAAAGAACCAACTTTTGGTTTTGTTGATTCTTTCTATTGTTTTTCTGTTCTCTATTTCATTTATTTCTGCTCTGATCTTTACTGTTTCCTTTCTTCTGGTGGTTGTGGGCTTTTTTTGCTGTTCTCTTTCTATTTGTTTGAGTTCTGTAGTTAATGTTTTGATTTTGTCCCTTTCTTCTTTTTTGATATGTGTATCTATTGCTATAAATTGTCCTCTGAGGACTGCCTTTGCTGTGTCCCAAAGGTTTTGGTATGATGTGTTTTCATTCTCATTTGATTCTTGGAATTTTTTGATTCCATCTCTGATTTCTTCTATTACCCAGTGATGTGTAAGCGGGGTATTATTCAGTTTCCATGTAATTTATTTTTTTCCTTGCTCTTTCTATTGTTAATTTCTACCTTGATGGCATTGTGGTCAGAGAAGATACTTTGAATTATCTCAACGTTTTGGATCTTGTTGAGGATTGCTCTGTGGCCTAAGATGTGGTCTATTCTGGAGAACGTTCCATGTGCTTTGGAAAAGAATGTGTACTTCGCAGCGATTGGATGGAGTGTTCTATATATGTCTATGAGGTCAAGTTGTCTGATTGTGCCCTTTAGGTCTTCTGTATCTTTGCTGAGTTTCTTCTTAGTTGTTCTGTCCTTTACTGAGAGTGGTGTGTTGAAGTCTCCTACTATTATTTTGAAACTGTCAATTTCTCTTTTCAGTGTTGTTGGAGTTTGTTATGTATTTTGGAGCCCTGTCATTGGGTGCGTAGATGTTTATTATGGTTATGTCTTCATGATGGATTGTCCCCTTAATCATTATATAGTGTCCTTCTTTGTCTTTTATGATAGATTTTGTTTTAAAGTCTATTTTATCTGAGATTAGAATTGCCACTCCTGCTCTTTTTTGGTAGTTGTTAGCTTGATATATTTTTTTCCAACATTTGACTTTTAATAAATTCACATCTTTGTTTCTGAGGTGTGTCTCTTGTAGACAGCATATTGATGGATCCTGTTTTCCTATCCATTCTGTCACTTTCCATCTCTTTATGGGTGCATTGAGTCCATTTACATTCAGTGTAATTATTGATAGATGTGGGTTTGTTGCTGTCATTTTGTAGTGCTTTTTTTTGTGGTGCTGAAGTTTTCTTTGTTCTTCTTACTCTCTTGTGCTGACTTAGTTTTGTTTTTGGATTTTGTTTTCATTTCTTTTGTTTTTGCCGAGACTTTATGTTTTTTGTCTTTATTTTTATGAGTTGGTTTGTTAACTTTCTTTGTAGTTACCATGAATTTTAGCCTTATCTTTCTAAGTTTGAAGCAGTCTACCATTTCTTGGTATCACCTTGCCTTCCTCTCCATTAGAAGTTTCTATACCTATGCTGTTTATTCCCTCTTTTATTGTTTTGATGTTGTTGTCATCCATTGATTAACTGCTCTAATTCTCTGTTGTATTCCTTTTGGTTTTGGATAGTCGTTGAGAGTTCATTTCCTAGATTGGTACCTGGCTCGTACGATTCTGCATCCTAGGTTCTGCCTTTGAGCTGAAGCTGTTTGTCCTCAGATCGAAGAACTCCCTTTAATAATTGTTGTAAGTTTGGCTTGAGTTTTATATATTCCCTTAATTTCTGTTTATGTGGAAATGACCGAATTTCACCATCAAATTTGAACGAGAGTTTTGCAGGATATATTATTCTTGGCTGACAATTTTTTTCTTTCAAGATTTTATATACGTCATCCCATTGCCTTCTTGCCTGCATGGTTTTTCTGCCAAATTATCTGAGCTTAGTCTTATTGTTTCTTCTGTCTATGTGACTTCTTGTTTTTCATGAGCTGCTCTTAGGATTCTTTGTTTGTCTTTGGTTTTGGCGAGTGTGAATATGATATGCCTTGGTGATTTTCTTTTGGGGTCTCTTCTATATGGGGTTCGTTGAGCTTCTTGGATGGCCAGATTTTCATCTTTCATGATATTGGGGAAGTTTTCTATCAGCAGTTCCTCAATGATTCTCTCTGTGTTTTCTGTTTTCTCCCCCTGTTCTGGAATGCCAATCACTCGTAAATTTTTGCTTTAATTGTGTCCCACATAACTCTCAGGGTCTCTTCATTTTTCATTGTTCTTTTTTGTGAGTTTTCCTCAAACAGAGTTGTATCCAAGTGTTTGTCTTCAGTTCCACTGATCCTGTCTTCCAGTGTTTCAAATCTGCCTCTCAGCCCCTCTATGACATCATCCATTTCTGAAATCTTGTTGTTTATCTTTTGGATTTCGAATTGTTGTTTTTTTATAATTTCTGGTTGTGAATTTATTTTGGCATTTTGTTCCTGCATCATCTTCCTGAATTCTTCCAGTTTTTTGTCTGTATTTTCCATGAATTTGTCTCTTTTTTCGTCATGTTTGTCAGATTTTTGCCTCAGTTCTTGGAAAATTCCAAGTATTAGAGATTTGAATTCCCTATCAAGTAGTTCTAGTACATTTTCTTCCACAGGAGAGTCATCTGGTGTTTTATTTTGGATGCCTACTGGAACCATCCTGTCCTTTTTTTGTAAATGTTTTGATATTGTCTGCTTTTTTCGGGGCATTCAGTAGTTATTTTTCCCATTTATTGATTGTAGATTTGTTTGTTTCATCCCTTTTTTTAAAAAAAAATTTGAGTATGTCTGAGCAGGCGGACTGTGTGTTCTTTGTTGTTTGCTTGTCTGTGTGCTCAATGGTTTTCACCTCCTTCTCCAACTGGCAGGGTCAGTCACTCAGTTACGATATAGCAGGGCAGGTCTACTTGAAGAGGAGTTACTGGGACGGGTTGTTTGTGGCACTTACTACAGCCACCAGGGCGGGTCGGTAGTCAGTGCAGAGCAGGTTCCAGTAGGCCATGCCTGTACTGCTTGGTGGTGTGATGTCAAGTGCACGGTGCACGTAGGCAGGATGCAGCGGGGAGATTGTTATGTGTGGAGCTAAGATGGATATGGGAGATAGGAGAGAGGAACAGAAACCAAAAACATACAAACAAATTAAAAAGAATGCTAGGGGAGCTTGTGGTTGGAATGGAGATATGAGAGACTATGAAATGGAGAAAAACAGAAAGGGAAGGAGGAAGAAAAGAATGAATAAATAAAAATCAGAAAGGTTAAAGAACTGCAAAATTCCCAGGGATCCCACCGATGCAGCTATGAGGTCTGGGGAGGTCACTCTCAGGTGTTGCAGTAGAGCCTGGCTAGAAGGCGTAGAGGTATACAGCACCTGGTATTCAGGGATCAGAAAGAGAAGGAAGATACAGAGAGACGAGAAACTGAGCAATGAAGAAAGACAGAAAGGGAAAAAGAGGGAAAAGAAAACAAAAGAAATTAAAAAAAAAAAAAAAAAAAAGAACAAGAAAGGCCCCTCCCCAAAAAACAGGGGGGAAAAAAAAAAAAAAGCCAACAAGAAAAGAAATGCCCTCTGGGATCCGTCTTCACATCTGTGGAAGCTGAAGGGGAGTTCTTTGCCACGCAGCTTCGCCTGGCCAGAAAGGGCTCCCAACTCTAGAAAAGGAAAAGAAAACAAACAAACAGTTCACAACGAACAAATGAACAAAAGCCCTGGGATCCCACCAGCGCGGTAGCCCAGACCGGGAAGCAGCTCCACAGTCGAATGGAGCTCCGCAGTGCCTCAGGAAGAAGCAAAGATGGTGCACGGAGCCATGCCCTCGAGCAAAAGTAGGGGGAGGCGGTGAGAGGCAAATAAGAAAGGAAAAGAAGTAGGAAAAAAAAAAAAAGCACCACCAGCAGCCAACAAATGGCACTCTGAGAGCCAGCTAGTGCGTGCTGGTGTTTCTGGACAGGAGACTGTGTCCGCAGGAAGCAGAGGAGGCCGAGTGTGGGTGAAGAAGGGTGGAGAGTGGGAAAACGTATATCACAAATTGCCGGCGCTCTGGAGCTCCTCAGGGAGAAGCAAAGATGGTGCGTGGAGCCAGGCACTTGAGTGGAAGCGGGGGGAAGTGGCGAGAGGCAAGCTAGAAATCAAAAGAAGCAGAAGAAAAAAAGCAACACTAGCAGCCAACAAATGGCACCCAGAGAGCTGCCTGCTTGAGTGTGTGGAATCCAAGCAACCGGCGCTTCCCGGTGAAGAGACTGTGGACACGGGAAGCAGAGGAGCAAACGAAGAAAAGCCCGAGGATCCCACCAGCGCGGTAGCCCAGGCCAGGAAGCAGGTCCACACGCGAATGGAGCTCCGCAGCCCTTCAGGAAGAAGCAAAGATGGTGCATGGAGCCAGTCACTGAAGCAAAAAGAGGGGGAGGCGGTGAGAGGCAAGCAAGAAATCCAAAGAAGTAGAAAAAAAAAAAAAAAAGCAACACCAGCAGCCAACAAATGGCACTCAGAGAGCCAGCTAGTGCGGGCTGGTGTTTCTGGACAAGAGACTGTGTCCGCGGGAAGCCGAGGAGGCCAAGTGTGGGTGAAGAAGGGTGGAGAGTGGGAAAGCGTATATCACAAATTGCTGGTGCTCTTGAGCCCCGCAGGAAGAAGCAAAGGTGGTGTACAGAGCCAGGCACTTGAGTGAAAGGAGGGGGAAGTGGCGAGAGGCAATTGAGAAATCAAAAGAAGCAGAAAAAAAAAACAACGCTAGCAGCCAACAAATCGCACCCAGAGATCCGCCCGCCTGGGCGTGTGGAATCCAAGCAGCCGGCGCTTCCCGGTCAAGAGACCATGGTCGCGGGAAGCAGAGGAGGCCGAGCCGGGGCGGTGGGGGGTGGGAAAGTGCACACCGCAAATTACCATTTGTTTTGTCTCCCACTGGACGCTCCGTGAGGCTGCTTTCTCGTACCCCCATTTGCTGGTCTCCGATAGGAGTCCAAGATGGTGGATGTGATGCTAAGCAGATTTCAGCAGAGATTTCAAGCTAAGACAGGCTAGGAAGAATTGCCTGGTGTACTTCTGAAAAATCAGCTAGTGGAAACAGCCCAACCTGTTGTGTGCATAAGTTCACCGTGAACTGGGGGTCAACTTGATGGCAGCTAACAACAGCAACAATATATTGTAAAGATTATTTTTAAATATAGTCACAATGCCATTATCAGTCATATTAAAAAAAATTCCTTAATATCATCAAGATTTCAGCCTAGGAAACCCTATGGGGCAGTTATTCTCTGTCCTATAGGATCTCTGTGAGTTGGAATCAACTCAACAGCACACAACAACAGTCATCAAGTACAGTGTTCAAATTTCCACAGATCGTGACTCATGTAAGAAAAAAAATGCAATGTTTATTAAATATGTGCCTTTTTGAATATTATCTGTATATTGAGTTGATTCCATTAATAAATGCCCTTAAATCAGTAAATTATGTAGCAATGTGAGGCACAAATGTTTGCTTCCTAAGAGTAACATGATAGGGCAGAATATTGATTTCGAAGAAGTGAATTCAAAGGACTAACTGATATTTTTTTGCTTTCCATGTTCAGCCATTTCTTGAACATCAATGCCATATAACTGAACAAAAATGTCCCCAGAAGGAAGAGATGTTTCTAATTTTTTTGCAATGTGGCATTCCCCTTTTTGTGTCTGGACTGAAAATTATTTTTTTCTTTTCTTCCAATTACTTACTACCGATAGATTCACAGTGGGATGCAGTAGAAATGTCTCAGAAAAATTGGATGAAATTTTTCATCTAATCCTTATTCTGTCAATCTAATGGATGACCTCCTGAAGTAGGACCTTCATACAGCAACAGACAACAAATTGCACTGTCTCTGATTCTACTTTGGCGAAAACACCCTTCATAAACAGTTACTCATTTTTGGAATCGACAAAGACTCAATTTATGTTTTTACTCCTGCTCCAAAGCAATGAGAATGGAAATATGAACAAGATTAATAGATTCATACTTTCTTGGTGAGTCAAATGGAGGAAACAGACAATGAACAGACCAAGAAATAAGAATATAACTATGATAATTTGAGATAGTGGCAAGTGATATGAAGGATGTAAAATAGAGTAACATGATGGAGTGACTCGGGGGATAATATTAGAGTGATCAAATAAGGCCTCTTTGAGGAGGTGACATTTGAGTGAGACCTGCAAGATGAAAAGTAGACAATTAAGGGGGAGAGTATTCTAGATGGAGTGAACAGCAAGTGCAGTGGTCCTAGGTAAGAATGAGATTGGTATGTTTGAGGGACAGAAGCAAAGTAGTTGTGGCTCCAGTGAGGTGAGCAAAGAAGAGTGAGGTTGCAGAGGTAGGCAAAAATGAGATTACAGGGTTTGTAATCTCATTGGCCATGGTAAGGAGTTCGGGTATTCTTCCTAAATGTAACGAATGGAAGAATCTTGAAAAGATAGTAACTAATCTATACGGTATTTTTTTTCTTCCATTTCCTATCTGCCTTTTCTGGGGCCAAATGGGATTGAGTTTTATGGGAGTCCTGGAAGCAAGAAGATGATGAGAAATTTACCTCACACAGGTCAGGCAAGAACCTAGAGAGCAGTTCTGAGAGTTGTGTTCTGAGAGCTGTGTGCAAAGATAGGATCACAACAAGCTTTGGGAAGAGATTTGCCAATAGAGACTTATGGACACCCAGTGATAAAGTTGACACTGGCCCCATGTGAATGAGTGTGGCTTCCATGGCCTCCATAGAAGCTAAGCAGCAACTGCAAAGGTGGACTGAGACCTCCCTGCTCCTGAGGCTAGGCTAGAAAATGAGAAACCAGAAGACTTCCTCGTGGGGCCTAGGTATGGAGAGGCAGAATGCCTGCTGTCCGACCTTCAGTCTGTAGGATTTAAGAACATCTTACCTTCCATCTTGTTGGACTGTCTCCAGACATTAGCCTCAATAAGCTAACAAACAAAAATAATAATGTAAAGAAGGTATCCCAGAAGCCAGAGAGGGAAGATGAAACAGATCAGGTGCCCATCAAACAGAGCTGCTGGAGGAAACAGACAGCAACTTGAACAACAGTGACAAAAAAGATCACACTTAAGAATACTCAGGCACAGCAAGAAGAGACTATGTGGTACTGAAAAACATAACTTTTAAGTTTAAAAATTCAGTGGATCAATTTAAAAAGATAGTCAATCTTGAGATTCAAATTTGCGGCCTGAAAGGCCAATTGGGCTAAACATTTCAAAATAGTAAAACTTAAAAGTAAGAAAGCCGTGAGAAAAAAGCAAAGAAGACTTAGAACATGTTTACAGGAGAAGTAACCTATAAATAAGAGTTTCAAAAGAGAAAAAAGAAATCTGGAGAAAAAATATAAATAATAGGAGAACATCGCCCTGAATTAAAATAAATAAAGACCAAAGCCTGCAGATTCAAAGGACAGACTGAGTTCAAGCAAGACTGTTATATTTGAAAATATTCTTGAAATTTTAGGTGTAAAAAAACACTTTTATAAACTTCCATATAGAAGAAAACAAGATATTGATTGAAAAAATAGAATCAGATACAGTAAAACCTGCAAAAGCCAGAACGTGTGTAATGCAGAAACCTGTTAGAGAAGGAAAACTCAAATATTTTTTACTAATATTGGTAGAAAAGTGGGAAGACTGCACCCCATTAAAGGTGGAAAACTTGTGAGATCTGGAAAAACAAGGGAGTCCTGTTGAGTTCCGGCTCTAATAGGTTTCACTGTATTTCATCTGTAACACTTGAAGTTGGAAGCTTGTGGGATAATATCCTCACACTCTGAGAGAAAAAGATGGTAATTTAACAGTCTCATATACAGCCAAGATATAATCTTCTGTTAGAGTAAAAGAAAGATATTTATGAATATTCAAGGATTCAAGGACATCATTCACATCACACACGAGGAAAATACATGAATAAGGACTCTGGCAAACAAGATATAAATCAGAATTGACATTTCCAGATAGGGGAGGATGAAGAGGAGAGGGGACAGATGGTTAGCAATGAAATCTTGCGCATGTGTCTTCAGTACCGTGAATGTATAATTTAAATGCTTGGTATAAAAGCAACATACCTTACGGGATATTCAAGTAATAGTTTAGAACTCAAGGTACTAACTTTCTCAGCAAGGTGCAGGTGTTAGAAAGAGGACAGGAGGGGAGAGAAGGGGAAATAAAAATATTAAGAAGGCTTACCAGGGGTAATGGAGTCAAAAAGGGAGGAGGGGATACAAGTGAAAGTATGGTAAAAAGCCTCTTCTTGGGTTGGAAGATACCAGCTGATCAGTTGCCATGGAGTCAGTTCCAACTCATGGTGGCCCCATGTGTGTCAGAGTAGAACTGTGTTCCATAAGGTTTTCAGTGGCTGATTTTTGGGATAGATTGTCAGGTTTTTTATTCTGGGGCACCTCTTGGTGGATTGGAACCTCCCACCTTTTGATTAGCAGGCAAGTGCATTAACTGTTTGCACCACCCAGGGACTCTGCATTGGGGCATATGTGAGGGGAGATAATGTTTTGATGTGGTAACTAATTGTTATTATTTTTTCAAATAGTAGTGAGGAAGTGTTAATCTAATTTTGAGTATCAGGAAGGGAAAGTTGACATTAACTATTAACTAAATGCAGTTAAATTTGCAATGGGAAAAAAATGAAATAAAAACAACTTAAATCAGCAAGAATAAGGAAAAGGAAGCAATAAGGTAAAATAAGTTATTTACTTAAAGCAAATTGGAGAAAATAAAATCAAGTATATCACTTGTTGCAATTAATGGGAATGGATGAAACTTTATCATTAAAGAAACTATCAAGTTGTATTAAAAAACTAGTTATCTATTATTTCTAAGAATTACATTTATAAATAAAGGAATGAAAGAATGTTGAAAATGAATCGATAGGAAAGAAATACTATACAAATAATGTGGAATCCAACAGAGAATCTGAAAAAGAGATCCTAGTATATATGGGGATTTAGTATATGACAGATACGGTATTTTAACTCAGTGGGATTATTTAATAAATAGTTTTAAGTCATTTGGCTACCCCATATCTGAAGAAAAATAAATTTAGATCCCTACTTTATGCCAAAACCAACTCGATATGGATTAAAAGCTTAAACATAGAAAAAGAAAGAAGAAGAGGAAAGGGAGGGGGAGGAGGAGGAGGAGAAGGAGGAGAAAGAGAAGGAAAAAAACCCTAAAAACTGAATATGTATCTTTTATGAACTGTGAAAACCATCTGAATCCAAGCAGAAGATTCAGAAATTTAAAAATAAAGTAGGCATAAGACCACATGTTTAGATGACTAAGGTACATTTGGAAAGATATTTCATGCAAATGACAGAGAAAGTGTTAACCTTTATGATTTACAGAGACTTTTACAAATTGACAAGGAAAAGACGAACAACCCAATGGAAAAATCAGGTAAAGGATATAAATAAATTCATCCATGAGGAAGCCCAAATGGCCAGCATGTATAGAAAAACAGTGCTTAATCTCATGAGTAGTCAGAAAAATGGAAATTAAAGTAATAATGATATTGGCTTACAGTTATCTAACTAGCACAAGGGAAAAAGCCTGATAGCACCTGTTGCTGGTGGGGATGGAGGAAGGCTACTCAAATACACTACTGGTGGAAATGTGAATTGTTTCAACCTTATGACAAGCAATCTGTCAGTATTTCTTGAAATTAAAATCATTATTTGATTAGAAATCTTAGTTCTGGAAATGTATCAAATGTAAATAAATGTAACGATGTATCAGAAGAATTTTTTTTTTTTTGCAGTGTTTACTTTATTAGCCAAAACCTGGAAACAAAGCAAATGCTTGTAAATAGGGGAATAGTTGAAAACATACTACATCCATACTGTAGAATATTATACAGTCGTTGAAAAGAATAACAGACCTTTACATTGATTGGAAGAATTTCTGTGACATACTACTGAGTGGGAAAAGCAAGTTATATGAAACTGTCTATTATATGATCCCATTTGGTAAAAGAAATACCCCTATGTCTTTATTTTTTAATATATTCTTATATAAGCAAGGGATAAGGGAGAAGACACATTATGTTTATTAATATGGGTTATTTCGAGGTAGAGTTTGGTGATATGAGTGAGAGGGAGAGAAAAGAGTAGAAAAAGGCTAGCAGAAAAGAAAAAGTCTGCACTTAAAAACATCTATTTTATATGATTTGCTTCCATTCTTCCATTTATGTATGTTTTTCTTTTTCTTAAATGTTTATATCTTTATATAAATATGAGTGCAACTGACAGTCTCTGGAGGGTTTTTAAGTTAATGAGTGATATGATTTGCTTTTCATTTTTAAAAAACATTTCAGCTACTGTGTGGAGAACAGATTATAGGGAGACTAGGATGAAAACAAAGAAACTAGTTAGGAGGCAATTATAGCAGTTTAGGCAAGCAATAGAGGCTTGGACTTTGGTAGTGGCCACAGTTAAGGAGACAGGTGGATAAATTAAAGTTATATTTTATTGTTGCAATAAAGAAAATGTGCTGTTTTTTTTTTTTTTTTTTTTTTTGTGTAGCCCTTCTAAGTGTGAACAATGGGATTGATTTTGTTTTTTTTTTTTTTACTGAGATGAATAAAACTGAAGATCAAGAGTTCTCGTTTGGTCTGTCCAAACTAAACTAAACCCGTTGTCATCAAGTTGATTTCTACCCATGGCAACTGTATCTGTTACAGAGTAGTACTGCTCAATAGAGTATTCTTGGCTGTAATATTTATGAAAGCAGATTGCCAGGCCTTGCTTCCACAGCATTGCTGGGTGGATTTGAACTGCCAATCTTTAGGTTAGTAGTTGAACACAAACTGTGCCACCCAGGGACCCTCTTTTGTTCTATATGTCTATCATTTTACCAGTGCCAGGGTGTTTTGATTACTGTATCTTTATAATATGTTTTGAGATTAGGAATTGTGTGTCCTCCTATTCTGTTCTTCTTTATCAAGATTGCTTTGGTTATTTGGCTTTTGTAAGGTCCATACAAATTTGAGGATTGTCTTTTCTATTTCAATAAAATCCAGAGATAAGGTCCATGGTTAACTAATATTTGGAAAAGGTTCTAAATCTGTCAAATGAAGAATAAATAGTTTAATAAATGGTGCTAAGACAACTGGATTTCCACATGCAAAAGAATGAAGGTTGACCCATACCCCAAAAAACTAACTCAAGATGGATCAAAGACCTAAATATATGACCTAAAACCATAAAACTACTATAAGAAAAAATAGGAAAATGCTTCAGGACCTAGTCTTCAACAGCAGATTCTTAGATATGACACTGAAAGCACAAACAACAAAAGACAAAATAGATAAATTGAATCTCATCAAAATTAAAAACTTCTGTACATCAACAGACTTTGCCAACAAAGTGAGGAGACATAGACTAGAAGAACAATTTCGGGAACTGTGTATCTGGTAAGGGTTTAATAACCTACAGCTTAACAGGAAAAAGACAAACAACCCAACTGAAAAATGGGCAAAGGACCTGAATAGACATTTCACCAAAGGGGATATACAAATGGCCAATGAGTACATGAAAAGATGCTCACTGTCATTAGCCATTAAAAAAAAATCATTGCTGTCGAGTTGATTCCGACCCATAGCGACCCTATAGGACAGAGTAGAACTGCCCCATAGGGTTTCCAAGAAGCAGCTGGTGGATTCAACTGCCGACCTTTTGGTTAGCAGCCTGAGCTCTTAACCACTGTGCCACCAGGGCTCCCATTAGCCATCAGGAAGATGCAAATCAAAATCAGTTAGATACCACTTCACCTTCACTAGGATGACTAAGGCTAAAAAAAAAAAAAAAAAGGAAAATAACAAATGTTGATGAGGATGTGGAGAAATCAGAACCTTCATCCATTGCTGGTGGGAATGCAAAATGATACAGCCACTGTGGAAAACAGTTTGATGGGTCCTCAAAAAGTTAAATATAGAGTTATTGTGTGACCCAGCAATTCCACTTTTAGGTGTGTACCCAAAAGACTTGAAAGCAGCAACACACGCAGACAGATGTACACCAATGTTCATTGCAGCACTGTTCACAATAGCCAAAAGGTTTTGACAACCCAAATGTTCATCAGCAGATGAATGGATAAATAAAATATGGTATATACATACAGTAGAATATTATTCTTCATTAAAAAAATGACATCCTGACACATGCCACACATGGATCAACCTTGAAAATATTATGCTGAGTGAAGTAAATCAATTGCAAAAGGACAAATATTGTATGATCTCACTAATATGAAATACCTAGAATAGGCAAAGGTATAGAGATCAGGAAGTAGTCATTCGAACAGAACAAGGAAATACTACATGGTTTAAAGTCAGGAAAGGTGTGTGTCAGGGTTGTGTCCTTTCACCATATTTATTCAATCTGTATGCTGAGCAAATAATCCAAGAAGCTGGACCATATGAAGAAGAACACAGCATCAGAATTGGAGGAAGACTTATTAACCATCTTCTTTATGCAGGTGACACAACCTTGCTTGCTGAAAGTGAAGAGGACTCGAAGCACTTACTGATGAAGATCAAAACCACGGCCTTCAGTATGGATCATACCTCAACATAAAACAAAAATCCTCAAATCTGGACCAATAAGCAACATCATGATAAACAGAGAAAAGACTGAAGTTGTCAAGGATTTCATTTTGCTTGGATCTACAATCAACACCCATGGAAGCATCAGTCAAGAAATCAAAAGACACAATACATTGGGCAAATCTGCTGCAAAATACCTCTTTACAGTGTTGAAAAATGAAGATGTCACCTTGAAGACTAAGGTGCACCTGACCCAAGCCATGGTGTTTTTGATTGCCTTATATGCACGTGAAAGCTGGATGGTGAATAAGGAAGACTGAAGAAGAATTGACACCTTTGAATCGTGGTGTTGGCAAAGAATATTGAATATACCATGAACTGCCAGAAGAATGAACAATCTGTCTTGGAAGAAGTACAATCAGAATGCTCCTTAGAAGCAAGGATGACGAGACTGTGTCTCACATACTTTAGACATGTTATCAGGAGGGATCAGTTCCTGAAGAAGGACATCATGCTTGGTAAAGTAGAGGGTCAACAAAAAAGAGGAAGACCCTCAATGAGATGGATTGACACAGTGGCTGCAACAGTGGGCTCAAGCACAACAACAATTGTGAGGATGGCGCTGGACCGGGCAGTGTTTCGTTCTGTTATACATAGGGTCAGTATGAGTTGGAACTGACTTGATGGCACCTGACAACAACAACGTAAGAGTAGTTTACTGAGGTGGAGCGAAAGGGATCCCAACTGGAGTAAATCAAGGTGAGGGCAGGAGATTAAGGAGTTGGAAGCAGCAGGTATACCTAACTTTTTCAACAAAGTGTTGCTGAGAAGAAGAGCAGAGAAATGATTCTGGAGGGAAACATAGACCCAAGAGAGAGATTTTTAAAAGATGACAATGTGTGAGCTAGCTAATGATATCTCTGAAGAAAAGACCATGAAATATTGAAGTGCATTCTAGCAGAGAAATTGTAATACGGTGTCTTACTTTCTATGGAAAACAGAATATTGTGGGAAAGAGAAGATATGATAGATAATTTCATGTTCAGAATAAGTCGTGTTGTTCTCTCTCCTAAGTCCTAAAAATATTTCTACTGATTCCATAAATCTACCTTTTTCTTTGTAAGCAGTTCATCACTTTTCTTCCCTCTCTCCTTCTTTACTACTCTCATCCCCACCTTTGTCTTTTTCTCATTTTAAAATATTATCAGAATACTTTTATGTACTCAGAGGAAGAAAGGCATGACAATCTGCTTCCAAAAAATCAGCCTTTGAAAACCCTGGGAAGCCCCGTTCTACTCAGACACACATGGGGTCATTATCAGTTGGAGTTTACTTGATGGCAACTGGTTACTGGTTTTACTGGTTGTGTGCTTGGTGTTGTCTGACTCTTTCCTTGAGGGGATAATTGGGGCAATAAAATACAGGAAGTATAATTTTAACCACAAAGACAAGTCATATTGAATGTCAAAATTTGTACTGCAGATTGTAGGTTCTGTAGGTGCTCAGAGATAAGATACAACATTTTGAATTGGGGCGGTTAGATAATAGCATCCTAGAACTGATAGTAATAAATCCATAGATTTACGGAGTTTTATATCTATAAAGAACCTTGCAAATAATCATATCTAGTCCTGTTCTTCAAATGAGAAAATAGAACCTTGCTGAAGCTAACTACTTACATTATCGAGGATTATTCCAGATACACAAGTAAAATTACTTCCTTTATTTTACAGATGGCTATCTTAATGTCCCAACAGTATTTATTGAATTTGAAACAACTTATTTATCATAAACTAAAGGATTGCACTGAATTACAGATTAATTTGGACAGAATTGATGTCATTAAAATGATGAGACTTCCCAAACAGGGATGTGCTGTTTCTCCCTATTTATATTATTTATTAAGGTTTTGAGCAACAGTGGGCTCAAGCATAACAACAGTTGTGAAGATGGTGCAGGAGCGGGCAGTGTTTTGTTCTCTTGCACATAGGGTCGCTATGAGTCAGAACCAACTTGACAACACCTAACAACAAGGTTTTATAGTTTTTTTAAAGTTTTTTATAGTTTTATAACAGCAAGGTTTTATAGTTTTTTATATAGATTTTGTACAGTTTGCATTAGTTGTATTTTGTATTTAATAGTTTTTGTTACTATTAAGTGGTGTTTAAAAATAATGACTTAAAATTTTGTTACTGTTGCTAATTAAGAAAGCTGTTACTTTTTATGTATTAATCTTGCTTTTGGCCATCTTTCAAACTTTGTTATTACTTCTGATAGTCTTTTAGTGAGTCTCTTGAATATGTTAAGTATATAATCATATTGTCTGTAAATAGTGACTTTTTCCTCATTATTTACATATTACGTCATCTTCTTTTCTTATTGCATTGAGTGTTTGATTCAGTCCTTTAATTGATTTACTGGTCTATTTCCTACTCTGGTTCTCTATCATAATCTTTACTGTCTCTCATCTTGAGTTCATTCCAAGCTTACGTTGGAAAAAATCACTTTTTTAAGGCCGATCTTTTACCTCTTTGCAGTTGTGAATTTCTCAACAAGTATGCTGCTGAGATTTTACTCTTAATTAAATCTCTAGCTTTTATGTTCTAGAAATTGTTCACTCTTTTAGTGTCCTCATAGCAACATTTCTGTCATTGCAATACTCATTGGGTTGGTTTTATTTTTTCTCCTGTCATTTAGCGATGTTTGAGGAGAGAATTAGGGATAAATACTTATTTTTAATCAACAATCATGCCTTGGAAGTCACGGCAGAACTAAAACTTTAAAGAAGTAACTAATAAAATTTGGTGACTGATTAGATAATATAGAAGGAGAGGTCAAAATTAACTTTAAAATGTAATGACTAGGTGAGTAGGAGGATGGGAACACCATTAACTGAAGCTAGGGAAAGAGACTAGAGTGAGGAGCAAAAATGGTAACTACCAAATGATACTCTTTTTTTTTTTTTTCCAATAAACTTTAATAGGACACTCAGACACCTAGAATATAATCATCGTTTAATAAAGGTGTGAATAGATGGATGATATAGAACAATTTTTTAATATAGCAGTTTCTAAACCAAAATATAGGTTCATTTGTAATTCTTTTTTCTAGTTCTCTTTTCCAAGGACTAACTTTTCATATTTTGTTCTATGCCCTTAATTTCTTTATCCCTATTCAGATTGTCTTCATCTTCCCAAGCTTTACAGTAGCTCATAAGGGCAACACACACCTTAAATAATACCGAAGCCTATCATCCTTAGAATGAATAGTAGCTTTATGCTAAGGGAGTTCCAAGACGCTATAAGGTGGAGTTATGGGAATTTTTCCAGTAACACTCATGCAATGCCTATTTTTAAGACACGCCTCTTGGCAGACCCTGTAGGAAGGGTTGTCGGATATTTGACCTGAAATCAAATGCCAAGTCAGGAAGCCATTTAGAAGTATTGGGCAGGGCCTTGAGCAGGGATTTCAGAACTAATTCTTTGCCCAGAAATAAGGAAGAACAAGATTGGAAATTCAAACAGAGGCCAAAAGACATAACACAGTTCCAAATATTGCTCTTTCGTACCAGATGCAGTTAATTTGGTCTTCTTCCAGCTTCCCCACCTCACCCTACCCTTTTCCCTCTCTTCTCCCTGAAATGAAATGCACAAAATGCCATATAAGTGACCAGTTAGTCAAGTAGGTGGAAAGAGGCTCTGGATTATGTTGGTAGAAGATCTTGAAAATGGTGAATCCAAGGATGAGGTTATTAACTGCAAAATTACCATTTATGATGTTAAGATTCACCTTTATGGGTGCTAAATTGGTCATTACAATACTTATTAAATACAGGACACTTAAAAGTATCAGTCGGTACCGGTTGTTAATAAACAAAGGAACTTAAACAAAGCCCACAAAATATGGTTATACTGAGAAACTACTTTAAAAAATACTTGGGATTGTCCTTTGGGAAAATTTTAGACTAAAGTGAAAGTTCTCAAGATCAGCAAAATTAACTATATCACATGAAGAAGGGGAAATCCCAGAAAGTAAGTGTAGCTACTTTTCTGAAGAATTTCTGGTCTTTAATTTACTGAATTTGAATGCGACAACAGTACATTTCTGTTTAACATATTCTTTTATAATTAATTTGTATGTGACAATCTGGATCTATAAGATTCCCTCCTTCAAATCAGCTCATAACTACAGGAAAACTTTTTATTGGTGGTGGTGTTAGTTAAGTTATACTGTTAATTTTGTGGCAAAAGATTGCAGCATGAGATAGGAAAATACCACCTCCACACGAAAAACACCCCAGAAGCTGATACAAGGGAGATAGCACATGTTTGTGAAGTGGGAGTGATGGTCCCTTCTGCTGTTTTACAGTAACACCCTCTCCCTCATGACTGCAGACATCCTCAGCATCTAGTATTTACTTCTTCTATCCTTGTTTTCCAATTGTAGAAAACAAAGCTAATGAATCAGTAGTTTTTATAAGTTGTCTTCACATCCTTTGAAATATTAATAATAGCTCTATAATGTTGGTTGCATTTTTCTATAAATCTTAGATGTTTTTAACTCCTACTTAGCTGGAAACTTGATGTAAAATGATTTCCATTTAATACATCAGCTAGTGTTTTAATTTCTTTTAAAATAGCCTTGATTAGAGAGCATTGTAATTCTTGAATTTAGGACCACTATTGTAATTCATATTAGTTGTTTTACATGTTATGAGAGACATGAAACTGAATGGATGCTAACATCATTTTTCTCAGCTGAAACATGATTAAACCATATCAGATGGAAGAGGAGAATTGCATGTGTTCCTTAACTTTATTACCTTTTTTCTTATATGTTTCTAATAATGATGAATTCATAATTTGATAGATAATTTGTCATTTGACAGGCCGCCCAAAGACAGGCATATGCATAAAGGTGCGTATATCCATCAAAGATTCAGGCTGCCTCAGTTGAAAATTTGTTATTTAACAAATGGCCTGGTTGCATAGTGACCAAAGATACCTCCTGATCTTGGATGCTGAGGTAACTGGTTTGATGTATAAGCTTGAGTGTGTGCCTTGCAGGGGTAATTTTAGGTGCTTTAGGCATATCAGGTGTCATTTTTGGGCATATGCAAATCCAATACATCCTTGTGTGAAAACAATGTAGAATTTGGTTAGTTAAACATTTTGGAATGTTTGCCTGGGGTGTATGAAATCTATGTAATCTGATATGTGTTCAAGATTTTATAATCATTGAGTGCTCTTTAAGACAATAAATTATTAAAAGAGTGGCAGCGTATTTGCAGTGTGACTTTGAGTAAGCTAGCCTGTTAGAGCCTCTGTTTCCTCATACGGGAAATGAAAGTGCTGTGAGAATAAAATAAGTTAATATGTAAAGTGCATAGCTCAAAGCTGACAACTAGTAAAGACTATTATTATTGTGAAGCTACTGCCTTGCTCCTAAGTTTCTGGAATTTCTATTCGCCTCAATTGAGTATCATATCTGCTGGAGAGCTACAAGAAAGAAGAAATGAAATAGAGATTTCTAGTTTCTCATTACAAAACCACATATCTAAAGCATGAAAATGTCCTCTATGAAGGTCTGTCTTCCATAGTTAAAAAAAATTCATAGTAAAGCAGCTTCTCTCTTGTCCAATTCCTTTCCTTTTTTAGAGTGAATCACCACAAGAATTATTTAATGAAAACAAGAGAAAGAAAACTAGGCTGGAGGTATTATAGTAATGACTAGGTAGTATAACAGATAATTTTGGCTAATAATTCACAACTGCATTTGGTATATTATTACCAGTGTTGTACTTACGAATGGTATGCATCTGATAATAACTATAATACATGGAACATCATTGTATTTAATGAAGATAGAAAGAAAGGCATGTAAAAACAGGCCGTTTGATACCTGCAAATGAAAAAGTATGAGAAATATCTGGTGACAGTTTTAATGCAAGTGAGTTAGAAACTGGGAATATGGGTTGCTAAAGGAGTCTGAGGCAAGATACCAGTGTTACGGGTTCATAGACCAGGCCAATATGATAATAAAGCCGCCTGATAGTTTTAGAACATTCATTTGTGAAGGAAACACTGGATAGTTGATTTGAATGAATTGGTCTGAATATATAGCAGAGAGGTTGGTTTTCTTAGCATGGGTAGATTTGGATCTATTTTAAGGTTACATATTAACTTTAATACAGTGAAACCTGTGAGAGCCAGAACTCACAACTTGAATGGACTGCCTTGTTTGTCTGGGTCTTGCAAGTTTTCCACATTTGACAGGGTGGAAAAAAGTCTTACCACTTTTCCATCGCTTGTTTTAGTGGGAAATATTTAAGTTTTTATTCTCTGACAGGTTTCTGCCTTACACAGGTTCACAAATTTTCACAAATTTTACTGTATACTTATAGTTTATTAAGAATACTAATGATGCTCTTGTTTTAGGTAATTTTTTTGGGGGGCTACCATTTTTTTAGAGCTTACTGAATGATAGGACTTCTGCCAGTAACTTGACATGATTTAGCTTATGTAATGTCTACAACAACTGTATGATGTACGTATATATAACCCCTTTTTTTTTGTACATTTAAAAATTTTCTTTTTATTGTACTTTAGATGAAGGTTTGCGGAACAAATAGTTTGTCAGTATAATCATGCTTTTAGCTGAAAAAACCGTATAGGGAGATAAAGTGACTTGTTGGTGGTCATACAACTAGTAAATGGCTAATCCTAGAATTGAACAAGAACACCAAGTCCAAAGCCTGTTTCTTAACCATTGTGCTATATTACTTTCTTGTCATTTCCTTTTTATCATAAAGTTAGGCTCAAAGTCGTGATTTTAAGTTTCCATTTTCTATTTATTAATACTCAGTATAATGGTAAAGCATAACCAGGGCTTTCAAGGACTTTAAATTTATTAGAAATCAGGAGGTGGTAGGATGTTGTGGGAAGACCACAAGCTTGAGTCAGAGCTAGGTCTGAAGATGTCCTGTCAGGAATCTGTTTGGGAAAATGGGAGATGAGTGATGCTATCACTGCTCTTGACAGAATTTGGTTTGGTTGGTAGAGTTACTTGAATTAGTTTTAGTGGTATCTGTGGCAATGGGAGCTTATGTCCAAGGGACAGTCAAGATTCTTTGTTAGATATTAAGTCAGGAAAAGTTAACTTAAAATAAAGCATATTGTCAAGTAGGCATTTTCACAATCTTTACTCTGAAGAGCTGCTATGGCCTTTCTCCTATATTTACCTTTCATCTTGTTTGAAGGACTGCTTCATTTCAGGAGCAGAAAGAGCATGGTCTTGGGCATGTATCTTGGAAATGGGATATATTTTTATTCATTTATTAATTCATTCAAAATATTCATTGACTATCATGTGTCAGGCATTTTTTAGGAGTTGGAGTGCAAGGTGCTTCAGGAGCCTTTATTTCTCTCTGTCATTTACCACTGTGTAACTGCACACACATTATTTAATTGCCCTAAGCCTCCACATATATGCAATAAGGTTAATAATAATATCTATCTTATTAGGTTTTTTTGATAGTTAAATAAGATAATGCAGTTACACACTTAAGAGACACAGTGTCTGATGTATTACGTGCTCAATAAAAATTAACTTGTCACAGAAATTACTGAAAACATTTTTGTTGTCTTTAGTACTATTTTAAATCTCAGGCTGAGTGGTATCATTCCAGACAATATTCTTACAGGTGAATGCTATTCGTTTGTATCTATCTTTACATTTGCTTAATTAGCCCCTTCTCATCTTTCATATATGAGTCCCTGGGTGGTGCAAACAGTTAACACACTTGGCTACTAAACAAAAGATTGTGGTTCGAGTCCACCTAGAGTCACCTCAGAATAAAGGCCTGATGATCTACGTACAAAAAATCATCCACCAAAAACTTAGGGAACAAGTTCTACTCTGACACACGTAAGGTTGTCATGAGTTGGAATAACATGACGGCAAGTGGTTCATCTTATATATTTCAGTTAATATGTCACTTCTTTAGAGACCCTCCCTAAAGACCAGACAAAGTCAAGTCCTCCGTTATATACTCCTACAACTTGTGTACTTTTCTTTCATCATTGTCATTAAAATTTGTGAATATAAGTTGCACATAGGTGATTAATTGACTAACATAAGCCTTTTCTACTAGATTATAACCTCCATAAGATCAGGGACCTCGCTTAATTTTCATCACCATTGTATCTCCAAGTCTTCATACAGAGCTTATCACTTTGTGAGAGATTACTAAATATTGGCTGAAGTAATTAATATGTATTATTGACATGTGTCACTCCCACATGTTTTCTAAATGACTTTCAAGAGGACAGACTGTCATAATATAGTACTAAGGTAGTGGTAAGAAATAATTTAAAATTATCAATTATTTTTTACTTGAGATCAGTGCTAGCATCCTGGCATTTCTAAGAGTATAGCACAGGAAAGGACAATGTGCAGAAAAACATTTAACTTACCAGCGACACTCTTTTTATTTAGGTCCATATATTCTTGTGAATATGGCTTTTCAAACTTGCTATCGTCATCAGTGTTATCGACTTTAAAGCTGATGTGATAATAGAAAAGTGTATTGCCTGAGAAGGAGAGAAATGGAAAAATAGTTCTTACTTTGCTTATAGAGTAACCACTTTCATTGCCATGAAAATCAAATCGAATAGAAGACTTGTGAAATTTCAGTTAACTTGGCATTTAAATAGTCTTGATGCCCAGTGATTATTGAAATAGCTCTGATAAAGTAAGCTAATTAAATTAGAACCTTACTCAAGAACGTATTCAGAATTTTAAAGTAAAGTTTTAATGTGCCAGCTTTCATCTTTGGGACTCTCATAATTAGTCCTTCTCCTTCAAGTATAACCTAGACCTTGAGCAAAGAGAAAACTTAATGATGTAGGATCTCTTCTGAGTGTTATTCTCATATATTTTCAGATAATACAGTTCACATTCTGAGCTGGAGTTCTGAGCTCTAGGGAGGACGAGAGCCTAATTCTCCCCTTTGTAGTTTTTTCTAAATAACTTGAAAAACTAACTGAAAGAATGTTGTTCAAGGAAATAGATTTACGTCTTTTTTTTAAAAAACATAACAATTGTCCTATGAGAAATACAATTTTCACATTTAATTTACATGAATTCTTCATTTTTGTGGTCAGAGTCATTTGTATATGTGTGGGCTTAAAATTAAGTGATACCAGTATTAGTGTGCTTGTTCCTGCATGACTCCACACCTAAATCTTTCTTACACAGTGACTTATATGCTCAAAACCAGATTCTGGCAGCAGCCAATCTCTCCCATTCTTAACTGCAGTTATCCTAGAAAATGGATTGCTTTGAATACCCTCAGTTTAGTTCTTGGCTTTTCTTATCCACTTGTAGGTTCTCCAGGCCAGAATCTCCCAAACTTGTCTCTGGGGAGTCAAACGGATGCCTTTTACAGAATATATTAGAGTCAGCATTAAGCTTGGTACAGAAGAGACAGTCCAGAAAGAGTAACTTACATATTTACATTCTGGTCCTTGAATAAGAAGCAAGAAAACAAAGTAAAGAAACCTTGAATTTGAGAAGGCATTATTTTTTGTCTAGATTCTGATGCTTTTTCTTCCATTTCCTATTCCTTGAAAGTGAAGCTACTATTTTGAGGGCTAACAGTTTCCATTTATAGTTAGTACAGAAGTATTTGGAAATATTGTCCTTAAATAGAAGTAGTGAGAAAATCAGTTAGAAAGATTAACTTTCTCTGTGTACATCCAGTAAACTTTATTGGCAATCTCACGTCTCAATTTCTTCACCAGTTACTCACAACCTAATCTATTGCAATCTAATTTTAACTTCCTGAGGCAGAAACAGTTATTTCTTGATATTCTTCCCTTTTCCTATAGTGATACAACATGTGATTTTTAACGAGCAGATGCTATCCACAATCAAAGCTACATTTTCCAGACTCCATTACATCAAGGAGTGACCTAGTGCCTCTGTCTAGGTTCTGACTAATGGAGTGAAAAGGAAAGTGGATGTGCAACTTCTGAGATGTCTGGTTATTGGGAGAGGGCATGCTCTTCTCCTTCTTATCTCTTCTTCCTGCTGATTGGAATCTGGACACTGTGGTCAGAGCTGGCGCAGCTACTTTAGATGTTGAGATGACCTTTAGTTTCTGATACTTTGAAGTGATATACTGAAGCTGGGTCACTGACCTCTGAACTTTTTTGTATCTGAATCTTATATGTGTGTCTGATCTCCCTCTAGATCAGTGGATCTCAACCTTAGCTGTACAATAAAATCAACTGGTGTCGTGGATTGAATTATGTCCCCCCAAAAATGTGTGTTTCAGTTTGGCTGGGCCATGATTCCTGGTATTCTGTGGTTTTCCTATAAATTGTAAATCCTGCCTCTGTGATGTTAATGAGGGAGGGTGGGTGGCAGTTGTGTTAGTAAGGCAGGACAAGACTGGATTGTATCCTGAGGCAGTGTCTTGAGATATAAAAGAGAGAAGTGAGCATTGAGACAGGGGGACCTCATACCATCAAGAAAGCAGTGCCAGGAGCAGAGCATGTCCTTTGGGCCAGGGTCCCTGCGCTGAGAAGCTCCTAGTCTGGGGGAACACTGATGAGAAGGCCGACAGAGAGAGAAAGACTTCCCCTGGAGATGACACCCTGAATTTGGACTTTCAGTCTACTTTGACTGTGAGGAAATAAACTTCTCTTCGTTAAAACCATCCACTTGTGGTATTTCTGTTACAGCAGCACTAGATGACTAAGACACCTGGGGAGATTTTAAAAATACAGTTTCTACTTCAGACCAATTAAATTAGCACGTTTGGGAGTAGGGTTTGGACACTAGTATTTTTTAAAGAGCTTTCTAGGTGATTCTAAGTGCAGCCAGGGTTAAGATTCATTGTTCTAGATCAAGGGTCAGTGAACTATGGACTGTGGGCCACATCCAGCCTGTTGCATGTCTTTGTATGACCTGTGAGTTAAGAATGGTTTCTGCATTTTTGAAAGATTGAAAAAAAGTTGAAAGAATAATATTTTGTAACATATGAAAATCATATGATATTCAAATTTCAGTGTCCAGAAATAAAGTTTCATTGGAAAAACAGCTGCACTCATTTATTTACATATTGTCTATAGCTGCTTTGGCACTGTAATAGCAGAACTGAGTAGTTGTGATAGAGATTTTATGGCCCACAAAGTGGAAAATATTTACTACCTGACCATTTACAGTAGAAGTGTGCTGATCCTGCTCTATATGGAGAGCATTTTTAGTGTGAGGACTGGTGATGCTCTAGAAGCTCTCCATCATTGCAGTAACCCATTGTAGCACCTAGCCTAATATCTGCCACTAAGTACATAATAATTACCCAGTGGCTGCTGTTGAGGTGAATCTGTGTAGAGTTTCAGGTACTGTTATCCTTTCTCCCATACTATTTATTTGCATAGTACTTATTATCTCCCTTAAATAGAGTTAATCAAATAGAAAACACATCATTATGATCAGGGGTGGATTACCCAATAAGCAAGGTAAGCAGGGGCTTACTTGTGCTTACTTACTAATCTGTAGTGACCAATTTCACACGGGTTTCACCACATCTTTGATATATATATATATATATACACACATATAGTTTATATATATATATATATATATATAAACTTATTTCAAGCAAGCATGTTTTATGGAGTATAATCATAAAGCAATTTTGTTTTTAATTCTTTGGTAATGAAGAGTCCTGTGGTCACTGTAAATCACAAAACAGGTCTCGACTCAGAAATTAAAATCCCCAAGCCTATTTAAATAGTCAAAATTTGAATTTAATTTAAAGCTGAGGTTTCTCTTCCCCCCGAGATCCTTACTCACCCTGTCCTTCTATTTCTCCTTTCCCACTTCATTAACTGGATTTGGACCTCTCTTCATTTGGAGAGGACAGAAAATGGGAGGAGGCAAGTTCTTACTTGAATGATTAAGAATTTGTATCTAGCTTTGGTGCTCTCTGGGCTCAGTAGACATTTAAAACTCTCTTCTGGGTACTTTTGAACTTTGAACTCCCCTTTCCCTGCATTGCTGGAGCTGTCTCAACTATAGTTCCCTTTACATGGGTAAATGTATCTCAATTCCAGCTTGAGTTTACTCCATCCTCAGTCCCCAGAAAGCTGGAGCTGTCACTCACTTCTTTAACCTGAAATCTGATCACCCCTCCAGCAACCTCTTCGACAGGGCCTAAGGTGATGGGGCTTTTTCTTTGGTGATCTGCATCTGGTCCATAGGAAAAACATATTATTTGCCCAACAGACTCTTGATCAAACTGCCCAAGGTTACCACCTTCACTCAATTGCCCTTTAGATATTCCAGATGTGAGTCACACTCCAACTCACTGTGTTCCCTAATCTGTAAGGATATTCTTTGGGTCAGATTTTTCTCTTTTTAAAAGCCCATCTGTCAGCTGGAGATGATTATCTATTCTTCACATTTTGGGGTGGTTGCGGTGGTATGGTCCCTGCGTGATACAAACTGTTAAGCTCTGAGCTGCTAACAGAAAGGTTGGAGTTCAAGTACACCCAGAAGCGCCTCAGAAGAAAGGCCTGTTGATCTCCTTCTGAAAAATCAGCCATTGAAAATCCTATGGAGCACAGTTTACTCTGACACACATGGGGTCGCCATGAGTTGGAACTGACTCGATGGCAACTGGTAAAATTTGGTGGTATGAGAAATTATAGCACATGTATCTTGAAAGACAACCTCTTCAAATATCCTCTTCTTATCTCCAGTTCCCAGCATTTTTATACCCTTGAAAGGCTGCAGGTTGTCTATGAAGGAGCTCTGGTGGTATAGCAGTTAAAGTGCTCAGCTGCTAATTAAATCAGAAGGTCAGTTGTTCAAAACCCTCCAGCCTCTCCATGGGAGAAAGATGTGACAGTCTGCTTCTGTAAAGATTTACGGCCTTGCTACTTTGTCTGGTAGGGTTGCTATGAGTCAGAATCAACTTGCTGGCAACTGGTTTGGTTTTGGTCTTTGTCTATCCCCCAAATGAACAACTCTTATCCAAAGTTTTATAGACATATGCTATAACTATGACTCTTGGTTTGGCAGTAACTCTTGGCTTGGTAGTGGTAACAGCTGGCATTCTAATCTACCTAAAGATCTTGTTTGCACAAACAATCCATCTGTGTCTATGGCAGGGTATATATGAAGGACGGAGCAGAGACAGTCATAAACAGTTCCTGGGGCAACTATCTCTTTACTTCACTATACATAACCTTTTCTGTTTGCCTCTATGTAAATTCTTTTTCCCTTATAAAGTGAATATTTCTTTAGGTAGACAGCCTCTGTTCTAAATGTGATTATTTTTTCACAGAATACTATGTATTATGTTTTAAAGCAGTAATTCCCAACCTGAGAACTTGGTGCAAAGAACTTCTTTTAAGAAAAATCAAATTCAAGGATTCCATAATTTATTTCTATTTTATTCAAAATATATAGAAAAGTTTGGACTGACTGTTCTTTTTTACTTTACCCCTCAATATGAGGTAGTGCTACACTTCTTAGGGAGAATTTTACAAGGGAAGAAAACATTATATAGAGAAAAATCATAGACTTTGGAATAAGAAATTTTAGCTTAGAATCTCAAATCCTATGCTTTTGTATTTATTTGTTTGCTTGTTGATCATCTCAGCAAGTTATAAGTTCATCAAGGATAGGGACTGTGACTACTTTATTCATCAGTGTATTCCAAGCACGTAAATCTTTCTCAGGAAGAGAAAAGAGAGTCAGTAAATCTCTGGTATTAGAATGCCTGAAACTAAAAGTCACTGAAGAACGAAGCTTGCAGTAAATATTCGTAGCCGTAAGAAATTATCTTTGCCAAAAAATTTCATCTGACTCCTTTCTTTTCCCAACTCTTAAACTTCCCAACTTTCCCAGTAATGGAATCAATAAATCCATGTGACTGGAAAGCCAGACATAATACTTAACCGTAAACAGCAAAGTAAACAATGAGTCCAATGGCTGCTGCAGCAAAGACCATCATTATGATACCCAGGATGATCTTTCCAGGCTTTGTGAGTTTCATTTTTGTGTTTAACTGTGTTCTGAGCAAAAAGGACAGGGAATGCAAGTATTATTATGAACATGATATAAGACTCTCTCAGAAATAAATATGGGTTTGATTTTAAGTTTAAAAGCATGTCATTTTACATTCATTTAGGGATTCATTGGTCTCCTGAGCTTGAAAAATAGAGTGTAAAATTAGTGAATATAGTATTTTATCTGTTGTTTATTAGCTCAGGTGAATAATAATATGATAATAAAGTCAGTATTCCTGCATTTATTCAGCAAATATTTATAGATGTGCTGTTATTCCTAGGCACTTTTCTAGGCACAGAGATCTCTTCACTATGGAACTTACGTTTTACTGAGAAGAGACAGACAACACAAAAAATAAATAAATTATATAACAAGTAAAAGGTATTAAGTACTATAAAAAGAGTAGATCTAGATAAAGGAGATTAGAAACGTGGTGTGCATGTGAGGTGGTAGTGGTAGCAGAATGCAATATTAAATACAGTGGTCAGGTTAAGCCTAAGGTAAAATTTGTGCAGGCTTGAAATAGGTGAGGATATTAGCCATACAGATGTGTGGAATGTTCTAGCTAGAGGAAACCACTCAACAGAGGCCCTGTGGTAGAAGCATACCTGCTATGTTATGAGGCCAGTGTGGCTGGAACAGTGAATGAGGAGAAGAACATAAGAAACAAAATCTGAGAAGTACAAGGCCTAGATCATGTAGGGCCTTGTAGGTCATGGTAGGAATTTTGACTTTTCCTCTTAGTGGAGGGCGTTGAACAGAGGAATGTGATGACCTGATCTAGCATCTTAACAGGATCATTCTACCTGCTGTATGAAGAATAATCTGTAAGGAACAAGGGAGGAAGTAGAGTGACAAGATAAGTGTCATTCATTGTCATTTGTCATTAGGTGCCATTGAGTCATTTCCAACTCATAGCAACCCTGTGTACAACAGAACAAAATGCTGCCCGGTCCTGTGTCATCCTTACAATTGTTGCTATGTTTGATCCCATTGTTGCAGCCACCATGTCAATTCATCTCTTTGAGGGTCTGCCTCTTTTTTTGCTAACCCTCTACTTTACTAAGCATGATGTCCTTCTCCAGGGACTGGTCCCTCTTGATAACATGTCCAAAGTACCTGAGATGAAGTCTCACCATCCTTCCTTCTGAGGAGCATTCTGGTTGTACTTGGAACTTCCAAGACAAATTACAAGGTTTTGTTATAAGATGATATTAGCTTAGACCAGAGTGATAGAAGAAATGAAAAGAGGTTGAAGTTTGGATGTATTTGGAGCACAGAGTTGATAAAGATTTCCTGATTGATTGGATGTGGAATGTGAGAGGAAGAGAGGAGTCAAGGATGGTTTAAGGTCTTTAGCTTGAGAAATGGAAGGATAGAATTGCCATCAACAGAGTTAGGGAAGGCTTTGATGGGTCAGCTTTTGGGGAGATGATTATAAGTTAAATTTTATTCATTTTACGTTTGAGATATTTACTAGCCATCCAGTGAAGATCCCAGTTGGATATACAAATCTGGTGTTTGGGAGAGAGATCCAGGCTTACGATATAAATTTGGCATTATCAACACATAGATTAGTCTCTGGGAGTAGATGACATCACCAAAGGTGTATGTGTAGATAGAGAAAAAGACTAAGATATGATCACTGGGATACTCTCATTTTAAGAGAATAGGGAGAAGAGGAAGACCTAGGAAAGGAGATGTAGAGGGAACAATTAGTGAGACTGGAATAAAATCAAGAGAAAGCAGTATCTTTGAAACCAGTGAAAGTGTATCAGAGATGAGGGAAGGCATCAACTGTGTCAAATAAGACAAGCAAATGGACACTGAAAACTGACCATTGGATTTATCATTACCGAGGTAATTGATGACTTTGATGAGAAAAGTTTTAGGAGTGGAAGGGAGACAAGGCTTGGTTGTTGTTAGGTGCCATCGAGTTGGTTCTGACTCATGGTGACCCAGTGTACAACAGAATGAAACACTGCCTGGTCCTGCGCCATCTTCACAATTGTTGTTATGCTTGAGCCCATCATTGCAGCCACTGTGTCAATCCATCTCATTGAGGGTCTTCCTTTTTTTTGCTGACCCTCTATTTTACCAAGCATGATGTCTTTCTCCAGGGTCTGATCCCCCCGATAACATGTCCAAAGTATATGAGATGTAGGTCTCGCCATCCTTGCTTCTAAGGAGCATTCTTGTTGTACTTCTTCCAAGACAGATTTGTTCATTCTTTTAGCAGTTTGTGGTATGTTCAGTATTCTTCGCCAACACTGCAATTCAAAGGCGTCAGTTCTTCTTCGGTCTTCCTTATTCATTATCCAGCTTTTGCATGCATATGAGGCTATTGAAAACACCATGGCTTGGGTCAGGTGCACCCTAGTCTTCAAGGTGGCATCTGCTTTTCAACCCTTTAGAGGTCTTTTGTAGCAAATTTGCTCAATGCAATGTGTCTTTTAATTTCTTGACTGCTGTTTCCACGGGTGTTTTTGTGGATCCAAGTAAAATGAAATCCTTGACAAATACAATATTTTCTCTATTTACCATGATGTTACTTATTGGTCCAGTTGTGAGGATGTTTGTTTTCTTTATGTTGCGGCGTAATCCATACTGAAGGCTGTAGTCTTTGATCTTCATCAGTAAGGCTGGTTAGAGAGGGTTTAAAAGAGAATGGAAGGAGGGGAACTAGAGACAGTGACTATTGAGCACTCTTTCAAAGAATTTTGCTGAGAAGGGAGCTATACATGGTAGAGGAAATGGAATCAAGAGAAGTTTTATTTTATTATGAAAAATTTCAAATATACATAAATTTTGAGAGAATAGTGTAATGAACTTCCACATATGCATTACATAGATTTAAGAACTATTAACATTTTGCGGTATTCACTTAATCTATTTTTCTGAATTATTTTAGAATAGTTATAATAAAGTAATCGCACCATGACATTCACCCCTAAATACTTCAGTTTCCATCTAAAAAAAAGTAAGGACTTTCTTTTACGTGACCATTGTTATACGTCATGAAATTACCAATAATCCCTGAGTATCCTCTAATACCAAGTTCATATTCAAGTATTTCTCTTTGTCCCCAAAATGTCCTTTACAGTTGGTTTGTTTGAACAAAGATCAAACAAAATCTACACATTGAATTTGGGGTTTTACATCTCTTAAATGCCTTTTAATCTAGAATAGCTTCCATACTCCACTTTTTTTTTCTTTCATGATATTGACGTGTTGAAAATACTAGATCAGTTGTCCTATAGAATGTCTTACCTAAGAGAAGAAGCTTGTGAATTTATTTAATTTTTTAAAATTTAATATTTATTTTGAGACAATTGTAGATTCACATGCAGTTGTAGGAAATAATACAGTTACCTTATGTACCCCTTGGCCAATTTTTGTTAATGGTAATAACAAGTTGGAAAATTATAGTACAATATCACAGTCAAAATACTGACATTGATACATAACATTTCTATCACCACAAGAATCCTTTCTTTTGCCCTTCTATAGCATCACCCATTTGCCTCCTGGTTTCTTATCCTCGTTAACCTCAGGCAACCGCCAGTCTGTCCTCCCTTTCTATAATTTTATTGTTTCAGGAATGTTATATAAATGGAATTATGCAATATATAACCTTTTGGACTGGTTTTTTTCACGCAGCAAAATTCTCTGGAGATTATTTCATTCAAGTTGTTGCATGTGTCAGTAGTTTTTTTTTTTTTTCTTTCTGAGTAATAATTCATGGTGTAAGTCTAATAAAGTTGGCATAAACATTTGTGTGTAAGTTTTTGTGTGATCATAAATCTTCATTTCTCTGGGATAAATGCCCAGGAGTGCAATTACTCGGTTGTATGGCAGTTGCATACTTGGCGTCTAAGAAACTGCCAAACTATTTACCAGAGTAACTGTACCATTTTACATTTCCACCAGTAATTTATGAATGATCCAGTTTCTCCACGTCCTTGTCAGCATTTATTTTAGTCATTCTGATAAGTATGTGGTGCTTTGGCTGGAGAAGAGCAGTTGTTGTCTAAAAGTTTTCTGTCTTTCTAGGCTGCTTCTTTCCTGGTCCTTTGGCTAGAGAGTTGGCTTATGTTGGGGCTTTTTTGATCGGTGTCTTTTGGCATTTCTGGGTTGCCAACTTCTTCAGTTCCAGCTGAGGGATATATGAGACACAAGGAGACCCAGGGAACTTCCCATGTGAGGTCCCTAGCTAGTCTGGGTTCTCTCTACCTTTAGAATAGTCTTATGTGTTTGTTTTATATATAATACCTACAGGTTTTAGTTGTGCTTAGTGGAAGGACTAAGGAAAAGTACATTACTACATCTTCCCACAAGTGGAACTCCTCCTACCCTCATTTTTTTTTTCTCTTTAGGATGAGAGGAGTAACAACGTGTTTTTATGCTGCTGGGAACAACTTTTATTTATTTGTGTCTGTGCTGCTGGGAAGTGACATTTTTGTTTATTTGTGTTTTATCTGTATCTCCAGTTTCAAAAGGACAAAAACTTAATTTTTTTCATTACATATCCTAGAATGGTACCTGGCACATGATAAATACTTCATTAATATTTTTAAATGAATATATTAATTTAAAAAAAGTTTTGGTGCTTGATATATCTACCTCTCATGGTAGCTTCACGTAATCTTTAAACTTATTTCTAGGGATTTGATAATGGATTTAGAGAAAGAATAAGCGAAAAAGTAAAAAAAAAAAAAAATGGGAAGAGTAAAAATCAGAATAGGGGACAGTAGCAAAGGATGATTGAAGACAGTGTATGAAAGCTTGGGCTTATAAAATAAGTCAAGAAACAAAATTTAGGCTGCCAAAGGAACACTGGAATGCTTACTACCTTTAACATCCTTTGTTGTTGGTAGGTGCCGTCAAGTCGGTTCTGACTCATAGGAACTCTATGTGCAACAGAACAGTATGACAGTACAAGAAACACTGCCTAGTCTTGCCCCATTCTCACAATTGTTGCTACGTTTGGGCCCATTGTTGCATCCACTGTATCAATCCATCTAACTGAGAGTCTTCCTTTTTTTTCGCCGACCCTTTATTTTACCAAGCATCATGTCCTTCTGCAGGTACTGGTCCCTCTTGATAACATGTCCAAAGTATATAAGATGAAGTCTCTTCATCCTCGCTTCTGAGGAATATTCTGGCTGTACTTCTTCCAAGACAGATTTGTTTGTTCTTCTGGCAGTTTATGGTATATTCAGTGTTCTTTGCCAACATTATAATTCAAAGGCATCAATTCTTCTTCGATCTTCCTTATTCATTGTCCAGCTTTCCCATGTATATAAGGCAATTGAAAATACTATGGCTTGGGTCCAGCACACCTTAGTCCTCAAAGTGACATCTTTGCTTTTTAACACTTTTCCAGTTTAAAGAGGTCTTCTGCAGCAGATTTGCCTAGTGCAATACATCGTTTGATTTCTTGACTGCTGCTTCCATGGGCGATGATTGTGGATCCAAGTAAAATGAAATCCTTGACAACTTCAGTCTTTTCTGTGTTTATCATGATGTTGCTCATTGGTCCAGCTTTGAGGATTTTTGTTTTCTTTGTGTTGGTGCGTAATCCATACCGAAGGCTGCAGTCTTTGATTTTCCTCAGTACGTGCTTCAAGTCTGCTTCACTTTCAACAAGCGGGGTTGTGTCATCTGCATATCACAGATTGTTAATGAGTCTTCCTCCAGTCCTGATGCCATATTCTTCTTCATATAGTCCATTTTCTCAGCATACAGATTGAGTAAGTATGGTGAAAGGATACAACCCTGACACAAACCTTTCCTGTTTTTAAGCCATGTAGTATCCCCATGTTTTGTTTAAATGACTGCCTTTAATTAAACCTAAATCAACACAAGGATTTATTCATCATTATTTTCAGACTCATGGGGCTGTTATACTCCATTACTGCGGAGTCAGTTCTGATTCATAGCCCTGATGGCACAGTGGTTAAGAGCTTTGGAATCCACCAGCTGCTCCTTGGAAACCCTATGGTGCAGTTCTACTGTATCCTATAGGGTTGCTATGAGTTGGGGTTGTTATAGGCATTAAACATTATGTACAGCTTGGAAATAATAGTTGGACAGAGGAAGAGAATAATAATAACAATAACTTCTAGAGTATTATTTATCAAGTGGGGGCAATTTTATTCGTCTACACTCATATTTTCCAATATTGTTAAATAATGTTTTTCTGTGGCATACATGGATGAGGAAGAAATGTCTCCTTAGAAGTTAATTAAATAATTGATTCTAGTCATATTTATTTAGCATTTTTTATGTGCAAGGTATTGTGCTAGGCAAGAGAAGTACAATGATAAACAAGACTACTGATAAATGTCAAATGCAAGAACTATTAAAAAGAATCTTGTTTTATAGACTGTGTATGTGTTTGTGTGTACCTGTGTAAGATGTTTCTGGTAGATAGAAATACTAAACATACACAACACATTGAAATGACTGTACAAAATATTGATTTAGCTTGAAATACCTGTATTAATTTGATTTTTATTTGCAAATAGAATCAAATATCTGTCAGAAAATTTATTTTTCAGTTAACAGCCATTCTCTAAATAGATGAACTAGAAAAAATAGTAAAAACCAAATATTCAATGCACATGAAATTTCCAAGTCTTAATCTCTTTAATAATCTTATTTTACTTTAAAAAATACTCACCACTTGAAATAACTTTATAAATTATGTTTGCACACTGCACATAAAATTAATATCTCAATATTTCTGTAGATTTATGATGCCTATGACTTTTTGTGGCCTATAATAAGATGAAACAACTTTAAAGAAATCTCACTATATAAAATCTTAGGGGAAAACACCTTTTCAATCTGACTAGCTCACTTATTGATTCTCAAACATTGTTTAAAGTTTTTGGAAAAGGAATTGACTAAATAATACCCTAAAACCGTGGTAAATTAATTTCGTATAGATGAGCATGTCATTCTAAAAAGTCTTCCTACATTCCCACATATGGAATATTATCAAGGCATATGTCTTCATATTTTATTCAATACAGCTTGCCAGTGTGATAGATGGAGTGTAAAATTTGATGTGGCAAATACTCAAGGTATATTTTCTCATTCTTCTCAACCATGTCCTTATGATAGGTTGAACCGTATGAAAAAATGCTGCTTTTGAGGTTACGGAAGTTGAATATTGGCAATTTAGTATAATTCGACTGACTGAGATAGACTTCATTTATTGTATCTAGTTCTGATTTATCTACAAGGTGATATTCAGGTAATTCTTGCATATGAGAATTTGTCTACTAGAGAGTATTGTTTGACTTCAGTCTTCCTTCCAACGTAAAGTTCCTGGAGTTAGTGACTCATGTAACCTTTTAGAGCAGGAAGGGACTTTGCAAATCACCCATTTCAATTTTCTCATTTTAAAGAAAGTGGAACTGTAAGCCAATTTATCTTTTTAAAACATTTCAAATCTAGGGACAGTTATCATCTCAGGTAGGGGTATCTCCTCTGCTTATTATCAGTGTCTTTAGGGTTAGAGTTAGAATTAGGATTCTTCTTTTCTGATTTCCAGAAGGAAAAGTAAATCATATCAGCCACTCTGACTTGCACCTCTCATTTATCTTACATCCAAAATCTAAAATTTCTACAGTGATGTATAGATCTTGAATTACAGATAAATTATGGTTAATTAATAAAAATTAATTTTAAAGGCAGATGAACAAAGTGTCTGTCATTCTCATCCTGGTTTTCAAAGATGCAGATGTTATTTCTACCTGCAGAAGGTTTTATTGATTTGAAAAGTAGTTATCCAGTTTAAAAACATTTATTTCTAAATTAAATAGGAAAATTCAACTTTGTTGACATCCAAATAATTTTCTTTAAAACATTCTCTAAATATTTCAGACATATGAACTCCATTTTCCAAAAATGTTAATAGGTGGAATGCTAGTTGACTTTTTAAAAATAATTTAACAGAAATTGAGTCTTGGCTAGAAATTGAAGTAAGAAATAAAACAACTTGCTTTAATTTCAACAATGTAATTTAATTTTCCATCTGTATTTTGTTTATTCACCAAGTGTATCCTTAATCCATTAAGGTATAATAATAATAACATGGTAATGATATTAGATGATTATATAGGGATTTCAGAAGCAGTGGCTTGGTGGTGAGTTGTATTTAAAAAACTAATTATTAATTTCTTGAAAGTATGAAACCAGCATCTGCCTACACATTACTTCTCATTTATTGTTTATATATCACAAGGAATTAATATGTTTTGTTATTGTTTATGGAACACAAAAAGTTAACATGAAGGACATAGAGCATATTACTTAGAAGCTGAGATGAAACATTTTTGCTAGGATTTTCCGTTAATTAAAAGGATTGACAGTAGCTTAATTTGGTGGAAAAAAATCCAAAGGTTCCCTTAGAGCTTATTAAGCTAACTATCAATGTGAATGTGTAAAGTGACTGATAATTAAAGCTGTTTATTGGGAAGTTACACTCTATCCAGTATTATGCTGTTCACCTAGAGTCTAGATGATGGCAAGATATCAAAGCCAGAAAAAAATTATCTAATAATTTTATTAAAAATAAGAGTCAGGCTTAGTAGGTTTATGCATTTAGTTGGAGTATCAGGAAAGACTGTAATGTGTATATAAATATTTATCTTTGTGTGTTAATTTAATTAGCTTAAGAATCAAAATGTTAAATGTATTTTTCCATCTGTGTGTGCCGTGGAACCAGTCAGCACATTTCTTTGGGTTTCTGGCCAGTTGCCATCTGAGCGTTTGGCACTGCCAACAGGAAGGAATAAAATCCTATGTTGTTGTTTTCAACTAAACTGTTAAATCACGTGACTAAAAATGTATATCAGTGAAGCACTGTGATGTTTCAATAATTAAAAATTAAGACCTAAACTTAGATCTACATCTTCCTATAGGTAAAATAACATATTGTGAACATAAATGTTACTGTCTATATGTAAACATAAATCACTACTTATATATATATATACACACATATACACATACATATACATACATATATATACACACATTAAAGGACACTATATATATATATATATATATTTCAAAGAGAAAATATCAAAGCAAAATTATCTTTATAAAAGTAAAATCCCCCAAACATCTTCAATTTTGAGCAATCATACATGTAATTTTCACGAATGTTCATTGCAATTTGTCACAAGCAAAACAGACTGTAATGATTAAAATCGCTCAGTCTTAATCATTTTAGTTTTCCTTGATTTATCATTTATATTGCTCCTATTCCATAAAAAAGTTGAAGCCGCAACTCCTTTTTAAGAACTTTAAAATACAAAATAAGTTACCTTACTTAATTTAGTCGCTTCAGGAAATTATGTGAGGGACAATGGAAAACCCTCTTGCTGCACACCCCCTTTAAACCTACCTTTTTGGCAGAGGTGTCCATGCCTGCTCTCTCTGCTGAGGTTGTCCCTTTGCCATTTCCTCCTAGAGTGCTGCACAGCACAGTCATTCTCCACTTATTTAGCTTATAATATCCTGTGATTTTATGTGTTTTATGATATTGATATAATGATAATAGCACTTAAACAACTTTTCATCTTCAAAGTTCTTTCTGAACGTTTATTAATTAATTTTACATTAGTAAAACATGAGCTGTATATATGCCGCTCCATAAATAATAAATAATCACATGACCAAGTAGAGGCAAATTTTAAAACTCTTAGTTGCTGTGACTGAGGAAGCAATAGGATTGCCTGGTTTGAGGACAGTGATCCTTTACTCATTTTCACATTTTTGTGAATTTGGAGACGTGCTACTGCTTTTCTCCATAGGTTCCACTTCTAAAGATTGTGGCTGTTTCTTTTTTGCTCTTCTGTGGAAGGCCAATGGATCTCCCAGCTCTGACCCTCCATTAGTATATGAATGTTTTCCAACTAATAACTTTCCTCCCTCCTCCAACCCATGTATCATCCTTTCATGAATTCCTCCCTGAAATTTTTATTTCTTTCCTTATATTAGTGCTCATTAAAGAATTTTTGATTCTCTGAAGATCCAAAGGGTGTTGCTTTTTTATTATAAAATGTACATGTTTTAACTAGTAATTTTCCTAGATTTTGGACAACATTCTTGTTCTTGGCAACTAATCCTGATATTGGTGTAGAGACTAGATAGGACACAACCTTATGTTTAGCCTCCTAGAAGAGAAATAATTTGCCAGAGGCCAGAAGCCAGCAGTAAATGAGAATCCAGTTATGCTGGAAGAGAGAACCTGCTGGGGTAAGAGTCTTTATTAAAGACACTGAGCTTCTTTGTACTATCAGGTAGAACTGGTGTGCTGCCTATGTTAACTCTCTTCTCCCTACCTCCCAACATAATGTAAAGGGAAAGATAATCAGGCAAATCATATTTGTATTAGAATGAATAGATCAATAATGGTAATTCTTGTACCAGTTATTAATAGAACCCTGACAAAGCCCTGTTTACATTTTACATTGAAAATTTCCACTTTAATTGAAGTTGTTTGAGAATTCCCAACTCTCTGCTTTTACCTATGTATTCAAAATACCTGTCATATGAGGCCTGTAAACTCTAATAAACTCATGAGGCTTTGCACCAAAATGTACTTGGGATTTGGTTAGATAAGACCAGGGCCTGAATGAGGATAGGACCAGGGCCTGAATGAGGATAAGACCAGGACCTAGATGAGGGACTTCATGAATTATTATCCTGGAATAGTCTTGGGACATCAAAAAACAATGTATTCGGCTACAGGACACCTTCTTTCTTCCTTCATCGAAAAATATGTACTGCACACTTACTATGGGTGTCCTAATTTTAGAGGTAGAAATAATATATTAAAAGGTTTATAGTCTCATGGTGAAGGCAGTCAAACTAGCAATTAAAACATATCATAATAAACACTAGATGGAGCATACATGGGACATTATGTGAACATAGAAGTGAAACCTAATTCCACTGTGGTGGGAGGGAGTCAAGGAAGATTACTCAGAGTATGTGGTATCTAACCTGAGACTTTAAGAATGTATGTTGTTGTTGCTATAAGGTGTCATCGAGTTGATTTTCAACTCATAATGACCCTGTGTGACAGAGTAGAACTGCCCAGTAGGGTTTTCTTGGCTGTAATTTTTATGGGAGCAGATCACGAGGTGGTTCTTCCATGGAGCTGCTGGGTGGGTTTGAACTGTCAGCCGTTTGGTTAGCATCCATGTACTTAACTGTTGTGCCACCAGGGCGCCTTTAAGTATGAAGGTAATGAGTTAGCTAGGTGAAAAGCAAGAGAGAGCATTGCAATTTTGGGTAAATGAAAATTATCTCAAGATAATTTGACCACAGTATAGAGTGTATAGGAGTTGATGTGTGTGTGCATGGCAAAGGGAGTTTGGGGTTGTGGTAGATGAGGTGGGAGACGTCGGAAGTGTCCAGATTCTGTGGGGCCTACTGATTTCAGAGCAATGTAGTGCTACTGAAGGGTTAAAAATGGTCAGACTGACCTTTTGTTACGTAACTCTGACTTTCTGTGTGAAAAGAGATTGGGAGGATGAAAAATAGTTGAAGGCTATTTTGTCATCCCAGATGAGTGTGGTTTGAAATAAGTAAGGCAATGAGATGGAGAGATCTAGACTCAGTCATGAGACTTGATAGGATTTAATGATTGGATGTGGGGATTGACAAAGATACAGGAATTAACAACGTTGGTGAAGGCACCCATGATATCCTTGTGTATACCATAGTGAACAGTGATCTGTGTGACAAAGCCATAGTTACTTCTTAGATTGTTAAAAAACTATTAAACTAGTGTTGATCAGTAGTTGGATATGAAGCCTCATAAAGTTTTTTTCGTACACACTTTGCTTTGGTTTTACTCTATTCATTATTTTAGAAAACAATTTAGGAAAAATAAGAACATTTTTCTAGTAATAACTAATCTGCTAGAGTTCAAATCAAGATTCAAAATAATACAAACAAGTAAACGTGTAAAGTTCTGGGAAAAATAATAGATGATATAGTAAACCAGTTGCTGTAGAGTCGATTCTGACTCATGGTGACTCCATCTGTGTCAGAGTAGAACTGTACTTTAGAGGATTTTCAATGGCTGAATTTTTGGTTAGCAGCTAAGCACACTAACTGTTTCTACCACCCAGGAACTCCATTGTTTATATTATTAGTATGTTAATTGTATGGTTCTGCATTCAAGTTAAAACAAGTATAAAATACAAGTATAGAATGAGAGAAACATTAATGTTTAGAAGCATAAATATTTAGTGAGTCAACAATATGATGATGGTGCTTAAAAAGCTCACAAAAATGTTGACCTTCATAGACTGCTTCATACTTAGAAAGTTAAGGGTAAAATTCATGGTAACCACAAAGAAAGTTAACAAACATACTCATTAAAAAAAAGAGGAAAAACATAAAGTCTCAGCAAAAACAAAACCTACAAAAACAAAAGAAATGAAAAAGAAATCCACAAACAAAAGTAACTCAGCACAAGAGAGTAAGAAGAACAAAGAAAACTTCAGCACCACAAAAAAAAGCATTACAAAATGACAGCAACAAACTCACATCTATCAATAATTACACTGAATGTAAATAGACTCAAGCACCCATAAAGACATGGAGAGTGACAGAATGGATAAGAAAACAGGATCCATCAATATGCTGTCTACAGGAGACACACCTTAGAAACAAAGATGTGAATTTATTAAAAGTCAAAGGTTGGAAAAAAGATATATCAAGCTAACAACTACCAAAAAAGAGCAGGAGTGGCAATTCTAATCTCAGATAAAATAGACTTTAAAACGAAATCTACCATAAAAGACAAAGAAGGACACTATATAATGATTAAGTGGAGGATCCATCATGAAGACATAACCATAATAAACATCTACGCACCCAATGACAGGGCTCCAAAATACATAAAACAAGGTCTAACAACACTGAAAAGAGAAATTGACAGTTCCACAATAATAGTAGGAGACTTCAACACACCACTCTCAGTAAAGGACAGAACAACTAAGAAGAAACTCAGCAAAGATACAGAAGACCTAAAGGGCACAATCAGACAACTTGACCTCATAGACATATATAGAACACTCCATCCAATCGCTGCGAAGTACACATTCTTTTCCAATGCACATGGAACGTTCTCCAGAATAGACCACATCTTAGGCCACAGAGCAATCCTCAACAAGATCCAAAACATTGAGATAATTCAAAGTATCTTCTCTGACCACAATGCCATCAAGGTAGAAATTAACAATAGAAAGAGCAAGGAAAAAAAATCAATTACATGGAAACTGAATAATACCCTGCTTACACATCACTGGGTAATAGAAGAAATCAGAGATGGAATCAAAAAATTCCTAGAATCAAATGAGAATGAAAACACATCATACCAAAACCTTTGTGACACAGCAAAGGCAGTTCTCAAAGGACAATTTATAGCAATAGATGCACATATCAAAAACACAGAAAGGGACAAAATCAAAACATTAGCTACAGAACTCAAACAAATAGAAAGAGAACAGCAAAAAAATCCCACAACCACTGGAAGAAAGGAAATAGTAAAGATCAGAGCAGACATAAATGAAATAGAGAACAGAAAAACGATAGAAAGAGTCAACAAAACCAAAAGTTGGTTCTTTGAAAGAATCAACAAAATTGACAAATCCATCCACCTGCGGTCACCTGATCTTCAACAAGGGCCCGAAGTCCATCAAATGGGGAAAAGACAGTCTTTTTAACAAGTGGTACTGGCAAAACTGGATATTCATTTGCAAAAAAATGAAACAGGACCCATACCTCACACCGTATACAAAAACTACTTCAAAATGGATCAAAGACCTGAATATAAAGCCTAAAACTATAAAGTTCATAGAAGAAAAAATACAACCAACACTTCAGGCTTTAATACACAGCATTAACAGCATACAAACCATAGCCATCAACGCACAAACCCCAATAGATAAGCTAGATAACTGGGATCTTCTAAAACTCAAACACCTATGCTCTTCAAAAGACTTCACCAAAAGAGTAAAAAGAGAACCTACAGACTGGGAAAAAATTTTTGGACAGTACAAGTCAGACAAAGGTGTGATCTCCATAATCTACAAGAAAATCCAACACCTCTACAACAAAAAGACAAATAATGCTATTAAAAAGTGGACAAAGGAAATGAACAGACACTTCACCAAAGAAGACATTCAAGCGGTGAACAGACACATGAGGAAATGCTCGTGATCACTAGCCATTAGAGAAATGCAAATTAAAACCACAATGAGATACCATCTCACCCTGGCATTACTGGCACGAATCAAAAACACTGGAAATAACAAATGTTGGAGAGGCTGCGGGGAGATCGGATCTCTTATGCACTGCTGGTGGGAATGCAAAATGATACAGCCATTTTGGAAGATGATGTGGCGCTTCCTTAGAAAGCTAGAACTAGACATACCATTCAATCCAGCAATCCCACTCCTAGGAATATATCCTAGAGAAATAAGAGTCGTCACTCGAATAGACATATGCACACCTATGTTCATGGCAGCATTGTTCACAATAGCAAAATGATGGAAACAACCTAGATGCCCATCGGCAGATGAATGGATAAACAAACTATGGTACATACGCACAGTGGAGTACTACGCAACGAACAGTGATGAATCTGTGAAGCATGTCATAACATGGATGAAACTGGAAGACATTATGCTGAGTGAAATAAGTCAATCACAAAAGGACAAATATTGTATGAAACCTCTATTGTAAAAACTTATGAAAAAGTTTATGCATAAAAAGTAACAATCTTTGTTCATTACAAGGGATGGGAGGAGTGAGGGGGAAATACTAAATAGACAATAGATAAGTGGTATCTTTGGTGAAGAGTGAGACAGTACACAATACAGGGGAAAGTAGCACAACTTGTATAAGGAAAGGTCATGGAAGCTCCATAGACACATCCAAACTCCCTGAGGGACTGAATTGCTGGGTGGAGGGCTGTGGGGACCATGGTCTCGGGGAACATCTAGCTCAGTTGCATAACACAGTTTATAAAGACAGTGTGATACAGTCTATCTTGGTGAGTAGTGTCTGGGGCCTTAAAAGCCTGTGAGCAGCCATCTAAGATACTCCACTGGTCTCATCCCTTCGGGAGCAAGGGAGAATGAAGAGAACAGGATACAAGGAAAAGATTATTCCAGAGAACTAATGGACCACAGCTACCAAGGCCGCCACCAGATTGAGTCCAGTACAGCTAGATGGTGCCCAGCTACCACCACTGACTGCTCTGACCGGGATCACAACAGTGGGTTCTGGACAGAGCTGGAGAAGGATGTAGAACAAGATTCTAACACACAAAAAAGACCAGATTTACTGGCCTGAAAGAGCCTGGAGAAACCCTGGGGGTTTGGCCCTCAGACACCCTTTTAGCTCAGTGGTGAAGTCACCTCTGAGGTTCACCATTCAGCCGGGGATTGGACAGCCACATAAAACAAAATGGGACTAATGCAGCATAGCAGTCCAGGGACCAGGACTAGAAGGTAGGAAGGGACAGGAAACCTGGTGATAGGGAACCCAAGGTTGAGTAAGGACAGTGTTGACATGTAGTGGGGTTGTTAATCCTTGACATAGGGCAACATTTGTACTAACCGTTTAATGAGAAACTATTTTGTTCTGTAAACCTTCATCTAATGTGAGAATAGCAGCACAACTGGAAGAACGTAACCAATGTCACTGAATTGTGCATGTAGAAGTTTTTGAAATGGTGTGTCTTTGCCTATGTATATTTTCACCAAAAAAAAAAAAGAGAAGGGAGAGTGTTGACATGTCACAGGGTTGTTAACCAATGTCATAAAACAATATGTGTACTAATTTAACTGTTTAAGGAGAAACTATTTGTTCTGTAAACATTCACCTAAAGTACAATTAAAAAAAATAAAAAAAATTGTTTATAAATAATGAGATGTTTAGAAGTATTCAACGAAAGATACAGGATGATACCTTTAAGAGATTTTATAGAAGAAAGATGCTATAGAAATATGTAATATGGAAGTTAGAATTTTAAGGTTACTTTTAAGTTCCATAATTGTATGTGTTTGGAAGTTTCTTCTGTCTAACATTTGTGATGATGCATAGTAGAACACGTTAAATGCTGAACGTATTCTTCTTTCTCTTCTTACTACAACTGTAAGTGTTTACTTTAAAAGCTGTGATTAGAAATCAACCAGTCAACCACCCCACCAACCACTGGATTGAAACTAGAAAAGTTAAAAAACTCATTTTTAAAATGAATATCACTTGATGCATTGACTTATAAACTAAATGAAAACTTAAGACCTTTTGATAATTATCAGGAAGCCAACTAGAATTGTATGGAAGATAAAATATAAAGTAAATAGGGCAGCAGAATATAAAAATCATACTATTTACAAACCATGTAAAGTTACATATGTATTTAAATGAAAAGTGAAAAATAATATGGAAAAGTGAAAATTGATATGATTGTTAGCAGTATCTTTGATTTTATAAAGCTTGTAATTCCTTGCCATTATTATAATGTTGCTTACACAAGACTTTTTTTTTTTCTTTTAACTATGAACAGAACTTTATTTCACGAGTTGGCTTATTGTTTCCTGCATTGGCTTTAAGGCAGAACCTGTTCTGTACATCTACTCTTAAAACAACACAGCCTTTTTTTTTTGATCAACACAAGTGCTGCCTGTGTAAATTGCCAAACTTTTTTCTTACCTCTTCATTAACTTGTTTTTAACTGTTATAGACAGCTAGAAAAGGACATCCTGTTTGGTAAAGTAGAGGGGCAGGAAATACAAGGGATCCCCTCAACTGACACAGTAGCCACAACAATGAGCTCAGACCTCCCTATGATCATGAAAATGGCAGAGAACTGACGAACGTTTTTTTCTGTTATATATAAGGTTGCCATGAGCCAGAGATGACTGGACAGCAACCAGCAGCAACAAGGAGACAGCAACAGAGCCTAATGATTGAGAATCAGGCTTTGGAGACAGACTGTTTGAAATCATACCCTGGCAGTGCAATAGTAGGCAAGTTACTTAACCTCTCTGTACTGCTCTTGCCTCATTTGTAATGATAATGATATTTTTATCTTATAGGGTAGTTGGAAGATTAAACAACACAATATATGTAAAGCACTTAAAACTGTGCTTGGCATATAGTGAACAGACGGGCTAACATCAACTATTATGTGTATGCATTTATACCATAGGGAGTGGGGATTTTGAGACTCCAATAGTGGTAAGCTAATGGAGTAGCCACCTGCTGTTTCTGTCTGTCGAGCTCACAGACTCATTTTTTTTTTCTGGTTATAGACTTCATTCTTTGAGGGTACTGTCTCTGGTGGGCCTGCCGACCCCAGCACCCTAGGCTTAGGGGTGTTCATTGGCTCAGGCCTGGCTAATCAAGTTGTTCCCCTGGATTTTACTAATAGGTGCTATGATAATGATGATGACAGTGATTATTACCATAGCTAATCCTTATAACGCACTTGTTATGTGCCAGGCCCAGTTCTAAGCACTTTACATGTATTAAGTCATTTAACACTCATGACAACCCTAGGAGGTAGATACCGTGAAACCTGTGAGAGCTGGAACTCCATGGGGCTGTCTTGTTTGTCCACATAATATATTTTTTAATGAAAGACCTGTTTTGACTTTGACATATTCATTTATAACCATTTTTGAATACTTCAGGTGAAATTTAAAAATGGATCTCTTTTTAAAGTATATCTATATGTTGCGCACTTTCCTATGTAGATTCCAAATAGAAAACATTTTATGAAGGGAAAGTTTGTTAGTAGTAAGGAAACCACACAAAATAAAAACATACAGGTATTTCCATGCTTAAAAGGCACTTAGGAAAGAAGACATTTTAGTGGTTTTTAACCATAATAAGTATATAATTATTTAAGCATAGTGAGTATGGAAGAGTCATTGTTCTGTGCAAAAATTTTAAATAAGTATACCAGTGAAACTAATTTAAGAGATAATCCTGGACTACATCCCCATGCATCTTTCAGTTTGTTGTACTGTGGTGGCTTGCATGTTGCTGTGATGCTGGAGCTATGTCACCAGTATTTCAGATTCCAGCAGGGTCACCCATGGTGGACAGGTTTCAGCTGAGCTTCCAGACTAAGATAGACTAGGAAGAAGGACCTACCGGTCTACTTCTGAAAATATTGGCCAGTGAAAGCTTTGTGAATAACAGAGGAACATCATCTGATATCATGCCAGAAGATGAGCCCCTCAGTTTGGGAGACACTCAAAATACAACTGGGGAAGAGCTGCCTCCTCAAATAGAGTTGACCTTAATGATGTGGATGGAGTCAAGCTTAAGGACCTTCGTTTGCTGATGTGGCATGACTCAAAATGAGAAGAAACAGCTGCAAACATCAGTGATTGTGAGGATGGCAGTGTTTCATTCTATTGTCCATAGGGTCACTATGAGTCTGAACCAACTCAATGGCACTGTCTTAGGGTGGGTTCTCTAGAGAAGCAAAACCAGTAAAGTGTATAAATATATATATATACATATATATATATATATATATATATAGAGAGAGAGAGAGAGAGAGAGAGAGAGAGAGAGAGAGAGAGAGATCATATCAAGGAAACAACTCACGCAATTGTAGAGGCTAGAACGTCCCAAGTCCATAGATCAGGGTAGAGGCCTCTCCCAAGTCACACAGCCGCAGAAGCTGGCAAGCCCAAGATCAGCATGTCGGAGAGCAAGGCTCCCGCTCACAGGCTGTGCAGATCGACAAATCCCAGGTTTGGCAGATAAGCTGACAGCTCAAGTCCCAAGAATGGGAGATGAGACGACAGGAAACAGTCGCAGGATCCAGGGAGAGCAAAAAGCCAGAACGTCTGCTTATATACAGATGTGGGCCACACCCCCAAGGAGACTCCCTTTCATCTGATTGGCTACTCACAGTATATTCAGTCATGGGAGTGATTACATTGAAACACTGAGACTCATGGCCCAGCCAAGTTGACACACGGTCTTAACCATCACAGGCACCTAACAACAACAACAACCTGGAATACATACAATTCATAATTTGAGAAACAGTATTTCAGATTTTTTTGATGAACATATATATGTAAACTCATTGTTGAGCATTCATATTTTAATTATTTTCGTAAAAGTTGTCTAACAAATAAAACAAGTTATTAGATTCTCATAGTTATTCTTTCCTTAGAATGTTTTCTTTGATTTTCTGTTAATGTATAATATGGTTATGTGTATGTGTGTGCCTAGATGTATTCATTTAAGTTTCATAATTGTGTGTGTTTAAAAGTATCTATCATATATCTATATATAAAATCCATCAACACTTTAATCTTTAATAACAGGCTTTTTACCAGGGAAAAGTTTTGAAAAAAATGTTTACTAATATTTAGAACAAGTAAATTCTAGAGTTTTGACAAATGTGTTTTATTTTGAGAGCCTATAATAAAAATGGCTGCATAAAATATAAATTTTCTGTGGCTGCAATCCCCATTGACTGTGGGAAGAAATTAAAATTTCTCTTCAATGCCATTGACTTTTTTAAAAACTTTCATTCATTCATTCACTAGACAAATATTTATTGAATGCTTGTTATGTGTCATGCATCGTGATGAGGATTCTGAGATAAAAGTAAACAATGTTAATTTATTGAAATTTTAAATCTGCATAAGGATTTTGTGGAAAATTTGTGCACAAATGGTGTGTGATTGTATATATTTCAAGGGAAAACTCTGAAATAAGCTGGTCATAAGGTTATATTGCTAATTTATTATGTATACTCAGTCCTAGTGATCATATTCAAGAAACCTTTTTGCAAATACCTACACATACAATCTTACTTTCTTAAATAATATAATCTATCTGAATAATAAAAATCCAGTAATGTCAAAATTTAGACTCCTATTTAACTTTTCCATATGTACATAAGTAATTTAAAACATCTGCTCATATGTGACTAAATATTTTCTTTTAATTGATTGATAATTTGAAAACTGCTTGAAGCAAAAATTTTCATGAGGAATAAATACTCTCTCATATTACATTATGGGTGCCCTAATTCTTATTCCTCCATTTTCTTTGCCATTTTACAGAGCCCTTTTTTCTTTTTTTTTTTGGTTTCCCTTTAAATTATATTTAAAATCTTTTCATTTTTGCTTTTAAAATTTAAGAACATATTTCAGAGGAGCATGATAAAAATCTGTGTGTGTGTGTGTGTGTGTGTGTGTGTGTGTGTGTGTGTGTGTGTGTGTGTGTGTGTGTGTGTGTGTGTGTGTGTGTGTGTGTGTGTGTGTGTGTGTGAAAGAATCCCTCTAATCAGAAAGATCTTTCTCATGAGGGAGTTACTATTATTTTTTAATTTTCTTAATGTTTGCCACAGAGGAAAGTCCTACAATTATAATATGTAACTACACTGGTATTTTGCCCTCCAGATGATACGAAACTACAAAGAAGTGAAAGTCACACTTACCCCTGGGTATCTAGAATTTGTGAAGAAGAAAGGGAGTCTTCATCTTGGTCACATGCCATGGGTGTTACCATAAAATTGAGGACATTTCATGTTACAATCAGTGTTTTTCCTGAACCAGGTTTGGAAGAAAATGAAGTTATAGGCAATTTAGATAAAACAAGTTTAACAAGTTCCACACAGAGTTTTAGAGAAGGGATGGTAAAAAACTTGAGAGTTTTAGAAGAAGTTTTCTTGTTCTGTTAAATGCTACAAATCAAATAGTGATTTCTTTATTTCTTCCTTTTTTTTTTTAACTAGAAAAATGTAATTGCATAGACCATAACATCTGTAGAATAAAAGTTTTTTTTTTTTTTTTAACTGGACCAAGTAGGTGGTATAAACATACCTGTGGAGCTAGTGCTGATTTTTTTTATGATCTGATCTTTATTGCGTATGATTTTCAGTTATTTCAAGTTTATAATCTCATTAAAAATTGCTGTAACTCTCAAAAGTAGAGAACTAGTTATATCTTTAATGTTGAAAAGAAACAGGATTGCATCCTATCCTAAACCTGTCCAGGACAAACAGAGTATCAGTGAAATCATGTCATGAGGATAAATAAGTTAAAATCATCACAAGAAGAGCAAAAAGCATGTTTTTTAACCTGGCCCATGATTAATATGACTGGAATTGAGTTTGGACAGCATTAGAACTAGCCCCTTGGACTAAGTGTCAGCTTTTAGTGTTTTGAGAAGTGAAGTCCTGAAACAGAAGATAATTTTATTTTAATAAGGGGCTTGGGGACATTTTAAGGAAGGAGTGATTAGTACAAGCTGGATGAAATGCTCAAGAGATCTTTCTTGAAACTTTGGACCTCATCAGAATTGTTTATTGTCTGTCAAAAAATATGGCACAGATTTTGGGAGGACAGTCTTTCTGTTCCTGCACAGAAATCTGCATCATTCCCAAGGGGTGGAAGCTTAGGATGCCTCCAGAGATAGCATTCTTGGCCTGAATGTGAATACAGCTGGTCACCGTGTGAGGCTTATATGAGTGGCTCCATGGGCAACGGCTTTGGGCATGGATGAGTCTGGGAAGGAAAGGAAAACAGATTCCATGTGGTGTTCATAGCTGGAAGTTGCATGGTACAAAAAGGAGGCATATGTGGTATATCATTAAACAAAGTGGGAAATATGTTTAGATAGCCATGAAGAAGAACATAGAGAAACTTACTAAATACTTAGATTGTCATGATTCTGAAGATTCCAGATTGAATAAGAACCAGTGGATATTTGTCAGTAATAAGGATGTAAATGCACAATAACTCTTGAAATCTACATTATCGGAACATGAGTACTCCCATAAGGTGGTGTGCACTAGTGAGGGCATCGTTATCATTATAATGTAGACAAAATTGTATTTAAATAGCCTGCTTCTTAGGTTGAAAATTTATGTAGTTTGAAAAATAAAAATAACATTTATATGTGAAAAATCCAAATAATGAAAACAAGTAGGTTTTAAAGGTTAAGTACACAGGCTTTAGAATCTAATAATGTTGTTTCAAATCCTAACTGCAATTTACCACCTCTAGAGCTCAGCTGCTAACCAAAAGGTCGGCAGTTCGAATCTGCTAGCTGCTTCTTGGAAACCTATTGAGCAGTTCGACTCTGTTCTATAGGGTCGCTATGAGTTGGAGTTTTCTTGTTGTTGTTAAGTGCCATCAAGTTGGTTCCGATTCATAGCGACCTTATGCACCACGGAACGAAACACTGCCTTGTCTTGCGCCATGCTCACAATCGTTGTTATGCTTGAGCCCATTGTTGCAGCCATTGTGTCAGTCCATTTTGTTGAGGGTCTTCCTCTTTTTTGCTGACCGTGTACTTTACCAAGCATGATTTCTTTCTCCAGGGAATGATTCCTCCTGAGACACCATGTCCAAAGTATGTAAGACGTAATCTCGCCGTCCTTCCTTCTAAGGAGCATTCTGGTTGTACTTCTTCCAAGGCAGATTTGTTCATTCTTTTGGCATATTCAGTATTCTTCTCCAACACCACAGTTCAAAGGCGTCAGTTCTTCTTCAGTCTACCTTATTCATTGTCCAGCTTTTGCACGCACATGATGCAACTGAAAATACCATGGCTTGGGTCCGTCGCACCTTAGTCTTCAAGGTGACATCTTCACTTTTCAACACTTTAAAGAGGTCTTTTGCAGCAGATTTGCCCAGTGCAATGTGTCTGTTGATTTCCTGACTGCTGCTCCCATGGGTGTTGATTGTAGATCCAAGTAAAATGAAATCCTTGACAACTTCAATCTTTTTTTTCGATTAGCATGATGTTGCTTATTGGTCCAGTTGTGAGGATTTTTTAAATTTTATTTTATTTTTATTGTACTTTAGGTGAAGGTTTACAGAACAAATAGTTTCTCATTAAACAGTCAGTGCACATATTGTTTTATGACATTGGTTAACAACCCCATGACCTGTCAACACTGTCCTTACTCAACCTTAGGTTCCCTATCACCAGCTTTCCTGTCCCCTTCTACCTTCTAATCCTTGTCCCTGGACTGCTGTGCATCATCAGTCCTGTTTTGTTTTATGGGTCTGCCTAATCCCTGGCTGAATGGTGAACCTCGGAAGTGACTTCACCCCTGAGCTGAAAGTGTGTCCGGGAGCCATACTCTCAGGGTTTCTCCAGGCTCTTTCAGGCCAGTGAATCTGGTCTTTTTTGTGTGTGTGTTAGAATTTTGTTCTGCATTCTTCTCCAGCTCTGTCCAGAACCCTCTGTTGTGATCCCAGTCAGAGTAGTCAGTGGTGGTAGCCAGGCTCCATCTAGCTGTACTGGACTCAGTCTGGTGGAGGCCATGCTAGCTGTGGTCCACTAGTCCTTTGGACTAATCTTTTCCTTGTATACTATTCTCTTCATTCCCTCTTGCTCCTGAAGGGGTGAAACCAGTGGAGTATCTTAGATGGCTGCTCACAGGCTTTTAAGACGCCAGATGCTACTCACCAAGGTAGACTGTAGAACGTTATGCCAGTTGAGATGGATGTTCCCAGAGACCATGGTCCCCATTTGTGAGGATTTTTATTTTCTTTATGTTGAGGTGTAATCCATACTGAAGGCTGTGGTCTTTGATCTTCACCAGTAAGTGCTTGAAGTCCTCTTCACTTTCAGCAAGCAAGGTTGTGTCATCCGCAGATCACAGGTTGTTAATGAGTCTTCCTCCAATCCTGATGCCCCTTTCTTCTTCATATGGTACAGCTTCTCGGATTATTTTCTCAGTATACAGATTGAATACGTATGGTGAAAGGATTCAACCCTAACACACACCTTTCCTGACTTTAAACTACGCGGTATCCCCTTGTTCTGTCTGAACAACTGCCTTTTGATCTGTGTACAGGTTCCTCCTCTGCACAATTAAGTGTTCTGGAATTCCTGTTCTTTGCAATGTTATCCATAATTTGTTATGATCCACACAATCGAATGCCTTTGCATAGTCAATAAAACAGAGGTAAACATCTTTCTGGTATTCTCTGCTTTCAGCCAGGATCCATCTGACATCAGCAATGATATCCCTGGTTCCATGCTTTTCTGAATCCAGCCTGAATTTCTGGCAGTGCCCTGTTGACATACCGCTGCAGTCGCTTTTGAATGATCTTCAGCAAAATTTTCCTTGTGTGTGATATTGATGATATCGTTCGATAATTTTCACATTCGGTTGGATCACCTTTCTTGGGAATAGGCATAAATATGGATCTCGTCCAGTCGGTTGGCCTGGTAGCTGTCTTCCAAATTTCGGCTCACTAGTGCTTATGATATCAATCTTTATGCATTCCATTTCATTTTTACAACTTCTAATTTTCCTAGATTCATACTTCATACATTCTACATTCTGATTGTTAATGGATGTTTGCAGCTCTGTCTTCTCATTTTGATTTATGCTACATCAGCAAATGAAGGTCCTGAAGGCTTGACTGCATCCACATCATTAAGGTTGACTATTTTGAGGATGCAGCTGTTTGCACAGTCATATTTTCAGTGCCTTTCAACCTGAAGAGCTCATCTTCCGTCACAGTATTAGAGAATGTTCCACTGTTATTAATAAAGTTTTCACTGGCCAATTAAAAAAAATTTTTTTTTCTAATTTATATTGCCAGGTCCTTCTTCCTGGCCTGTCTTTGTCTGAAAACTCTGCTGAAACCTGTCCACCATGGGTGACCCTGCTGGTATTTGAAATACTGGTGACATAGCTTCCAGCATCACAGCAACAGGCAAGCCACCACCGTAAAACAGACTGACAAATGAGTGGTAGAGTGGTGTGTTATTGTGGCCTTAATTTTCCCTTTCACTATTTCTAATGAAGGTGAGCCCTTTTTCTTACATTTATTGGTCATTTTCATTTGCTTTTGTTCTGATGTGCCTGTTCAAATTTTTGCCCATTTTTTTATCGTCTGTCTTTTCCTTACTGATTTGTAGTTCTTCATTATGCATTCTAGATACAAGCTCTTAGTTGCTTATGTGTATTGCAAATATTTCTTCTCTTGTCATTTTGCCTTTTTACTTCCTTAATAGTGTCTTTTGAATAATCAGTGTTCTTAATTTTAATAAAATGAAATTTAGCATTTTTTTCTTTGAATCCTTTTTTATTTTGAAAGTATAACCTTTTTTTTTTTTTTTTTCATTTTAAAACACCTTTCTCTACTTTGAGGTCAGAGAGTTCTCTTTGTTGATGCAGAGGAATCCAACTGATTTTTGTATGTCAATCTTGTAGTCTGTTACTTTGCTGAAATCTTCTATTATTTCCAGTAGCTGTCTTGTGAATTCTTTGGGGTTTTCTGTGTATAAGATCATATCATCTGCGAATAGAGATTGTTTTATATTTTCCTTACCAATTTAGATGCCCTTTATTTCTTTTCTTGCCTTATTGCTCTAGCTAGTACTTCCAGCATGATGTTGAGTAAGAGTGGTGATAAAGGGCATCCTTGTCTGCTTCCTGTTCTCAAAGGGAATGATTTCAGTCTCTCTCTGGTTAGAATGGTGTTCGCTGTTGGTTTGGTATAAATGCCCTTTACTTATACAAAATAAATTTTGCTGGCATTTCCCTTTTATTCCTATTTTTCTAAGAGTTTTTATCAGGAACGTATGTTAGACTTTGTCAAATGCCTTTTCTGGGTCAACTGATAAGATCATGTGGTTCTTATATTTTGCTTATGTGGTGGATTACACTGATTGATTTTCTAATGTTGAACAATCCCTGTGTACCTGGTATGAATTCCACTTGGTTGTAATGTATTTTTTTTTTTTTTATATATGCTGTTGAATTCTGTTGGCTAGAATTTTGTCAAGAGTTTTTGCATCTATGTTCATAAGACATATTGGTCTGTGATTTTCTTTTTTGGAGATGCTTTTGCCTGGCTTTGGTATCTGGGTTATGCTGGCTTGATAGAATGAGTTCAGCAGTATTCCTTCCTTTTTCTATGCTCTGAAATAGCTTGAGTTGTATTGGTATTAGCTCTTCTCTGAAAGTTTAGTAGAATTCTCCAGTGAAGCTGTCCGGGCCAGCGCTTTTTTTGGTTGGGAGTTTTTTTTATTACCACTTCAGTCTCTTGTTTTGCGTCTTTTTAGTTTTTCTGCATCAGCTTAGGTAGGTAGTGTGTGTCTAGAAATTTGACCATTTCATCTAGGTTTTCAAATTTGTACAGTTTTTCGTAGTTCTCTGTTATGATCCATTTTATTTCATTTGAGTCTATTGTAATGTCCCCCATTTAATTTCTTATTTGAGTTACTTGCTTCCTCTCCTATTTTTCTTTTATCAGTTTGGACAATGGTTTATTTTATTTATTTCTTTTTCTTTTTTATTGTGCTTTAGGTGAAAGTTTACAGAGCAAATTGGTTTCTCAATAAACAGTTAATACACAATTGTTTTGTGACATTGGTTGCTAACCCCACGATGTGTCAACCTTCTCCTCTTCTTAACATCAGGTTCTCTGTTTCCATTCATCCAGTTTTTCTCTCCCTTCCTGCTTTTGTGTCTTTGATATTGGGCTAGTGTGCCCGTTAGCCTCCCACACATGATTGAGCTACGAAGCACATTCCTCAGGTGTGTTATTGTTGACCCTATAGACCTATCTAATCTTTGGCTGAAGGGTGAACCTCAGGAGTGACTTCAGTTCTGAGTTAAAAGGGTACCTGGGGGCCATACTCTCGTGATTTCTCTAGTCTCTGTCAGACCAGTAATCTTGTTTTTTTTTTTTTTTTGATGTGTGTGAATTTGAATTTTGTTCTACATTTTTCTCCCACTCTGTAGGTCCCTCTATTGTGATCCCTGCCAGAACAGTCAGTGTTGGTAACTGGGCACCAACTAATTTTTTTAGTCTCAGTCTAGTGGAGGTTGTGGTAGATGTGGTTCATTAGTTCTTTGGACTAATCTTTCGTTTTTGTCTTTAGTTTTCTTCATTCTCCTTTGCTCTAGACAGGATGGGACCAGTAGATGTATCTTAGATGGCCGCTCACAGGCTTTTAAGATCCCAGATGCTACTTACCACAGTCAGATGTAGAACATTTTTGTTACAGACTCTGTTATGCCAATTGAGGTAGATGTCCCTGGAGACTGTGGTCCCTAGCCCTCAATCCAGTAGCTCTGTCCCTCAGGGGGTTTGACTGCATCTGTGAAGCTTCTATAACTTTTTCCTGGTCAAGTTGTGCTTACTTCCCCAGTCTTGTGTACTGTCTTACCCTTCACCAAAGTTACCACTTATCTACTATCTAGTATTCGCCTCCCCACCCCTCCCTTCCCTTGTAACCATCAAAGATTATTTCTTTCTGTGTGGAAACATTTTTTGTGAGTTTTAAAAATAGTGGTCTCATACAGTATTTGTTCTTTTATAATTGGCTTATTTCACTCACCATAGTGCCGTCCAGATTCATCCATGTTGTGAGGTTTTTCACAGATTCATCATGGTTCTTTATTGTTGCATAGTATTCCATTGTGTGTATGTACCATAGTTTGTTTATCCTTTCCTCTGTTGTTGGATATTTAGGTTGTTTCCATCTTTTTGTTACTGTGAATAATGCTGTAGTGAACATTGATGTGCATATGTCTATTCGTGTGATGGCTGTTATTTCTCTAAGGTATATTCCTAGGAGTGGGATTGCTGGATTGTATGGTATTTCTATTTCTAGCTTTTTAAGAAAGTGCCATATCATTTTCCAAAATGGTTGCACCATTTTACATTCCCACCAGCAGTGCAAAAGAGTTCGAAGCTCCCCACAACTTCGCCAACATTTCTTATTTTCTGTTTTTATTTTTTTTGATTCATGCCAGTAATGTTGGGGTGAGATGGTATGTCAGTATAGTTTTGTTTTGCATTTCTCTAACGGCTAATGATTGTGAGCCTTTCCTCATGTGTCTGTTAGCCACCTGAATGTCTTCTTTGGTGAAGTGTCTGTTCATATCTTTTGCTTATTTTTAAATTGGATTATTTGTCTTTTTATTGTAGAGGTGTTAGGTTTTCCTATAGATTTTAGAGATAAGAACATTGTCGTATATATCACAGCCAAAAATATTTTCCCAGTCTGTAGGTTCTCTTTTTACTCTTTTGATGAACATAAATGTTTAATTTTTAGAAGATCTCATTTATCTAGCTTATCTTCTGGTGTTTGTGTACTGTTGATTGTGGTTTGTATCCTGTTTATGCTGTATATTAGGGCCCGTAGTGTTGACCCTGGAGCCCTGGTGGCTCCGTGCTTAAGAGTTTGGCTGCTAACCAAAAGGTCAGCAGTTTGAATCCACCAGCCACTCCTTGGAAACCCTATGGGGAAGTTCTGCTGTGTCCTGTAGAGTCGCTATGAGTCAGAATCGACTGGACGGCAGTGAGTTTGTTTGTTTGGTTTTAGTGTTAACCCTATTTTTTCTTCTGTGATTTTTATAGCTTTTGGTGTTATATTTAGATCTTTGTTCCATTTTAAATTAGTTTTTGTGTATGGTGTGAGGTATGGGTCCTGTTTCAGTTTTTTACAGATGACATCCAGTTTTGCTGGCACTGTTTGTTAAAAAGACTGTCTTTACCCCCATTTCATGGAATTCGGGCCTTTGTCAAAGATCAGGTGGCCATAGGTAGATGGATTTACATCTGGATTCTTGATTCTGTTCCATTCATCACTGTGTCTGTGATTATACCAGTACCTGGTTGTTTTGACTACCGTAGCTGTGTAGTAGGTTCTGAAGTCAGGCAGTGCAACGCCTCCTATTTTGTTCTTCTTCTTTAATAATGCTTTACTTATTTGAAGTCTCTTGCTTTTCCATATACAGTTAATGATTAGTTTTTCCATCTTGTTAAAGAATGCTGTTGGTATTTGGATCAGGATTGCATTGTATTTGCAGATTATTTTGGGTAGAATTGACATTTTCACAACGTTGAGTCTACCTATCCATGAGCGTGGTATGTTTTTCCATTTATGTAGGTCTCGTCTGGTTTCTTGCAGTAGTGTTTTGTAGTTTTCTTTGTATAGGTCTTTTACCTCCCTGGTTAGATTTATTCCTAAGTGTTTTATTTTTACGGGCTATTATAAATGGCATTGCTTTCCTGATTTCCTTGTCATAGTTCTCTTTATTGATGTATAGGAATCCAGCTGATTTTTGTATGTTTATCTTGTAACGTGCTACTCTGCTGAATCTTTCTATTAGTTCTAGAAGTTTTCTTATGGAATCTTTTGTGTTCTCTGTGTATAATATTGTATCATATGTAAATAGGGATAGTTTTACTTTTTCCTTACCAATCTGTATGCCCTTTATTTCTTATTCTTGTCTTATTCCTGTAGCTAGGACTTCCAGCCCAATGTTAAATAGGAGTGGTGATAAAAGGCATCCTTGTCTTGTTCCTGTTCTAATGAGGAATGTTTTCAGCCTCTCTCTGTCAGGAATGATGTTGGCTATTGGTTTTTATAGACTCACTTTATTATGTTGAGGAATTTCCTTTCTATTCCTATCTTATTGAGAGTTTTTATCAGGCATGGGTGTTGGGCTTTATGGATTGCCTTTTCTGCATTGATTGAGATGTGTGATGGTTGAGGTTGTGTGTCAGTTTGGCTGGGCCATGATTGTCAGTGGTTTGATAGTTGTATGACGGTATAATCGCTTCTGTGATAAGAGTTGACATGTGATTGCCTCCACGATGGGTCCTGCTGTGAGTAGCTAATCAGTTGAAAGGGAGTTTCCTTGGGCGTGTGACCTGAATTAAAATATAAGTGGAAATTCTGGCAAGGCTTGTGGATTTTTACTCATTCTGGATCCTGCAGCTGGCTCCTGTCCATCTGACCTCCAGTTCTTGGGAATTTAGCTAGCAGCTTCCTTTGGTCTTGCCTTCTGATCTTTGGAATTCATCGATCTTCATAGCCTGTGAGCAAGAGCCCTGCTCTCTGACATGCCAATCCTGGGTTCACGAGCCCCTGTGGCTGTGTGCATCTGGAGAAGCCTCTATCCTGACCCACAGACTTGGAATGTTCCAGCCTCTACAACTCCGTGAGCTATTTCCTTGACATAAACCTCTCTGTATATATATATGCTTTACTGGTTTTGCTTCTCTAGAGAACCCAGCCTAAGGCAAGGTGATCATGTTATTTGTTTCTTTTCTTTTATTTATGTGGTGGTTTATGTTCATTGATTTTCTAATGTTGAACCATCCTTGCATACCTGGTATGAATGCCACTTGGTCGTGGTGTATTTTTTTTTTATATGGCGCTGGATTCTATTGGCTAGAATTTTGTTGAGAATTTTTGCATCTATATTCTTGAGAGATACTGGTCTGTAATTTTCTTTTTTTTGTGGTGTCTTTGTCTGGTTTTGGTATCAGGGATATGCTGGCTTCACAGAATGAATTCAGAAGGATCCCTTCCTTTTCTATGTTCTGAAATAATTTGAGTAGTACTAGTGTGAGCTCTTTTCTGAATGTTTTTTAGAATTCTCTAGTGAAGCCATGTGGGCCAGGTCTTTTTATGTTGGGAGTTTTTTAAATTACCTCGTCTATTGGTTTTCTTGTCATGGGTCTGTTCAAATTTTCTACTTCAGTTTGTGTTAGTTATGTAGTTACTGTGTTTCTAGAAATTTGTCCATTTCATCTAGGTTTTCAAATTTATTGAAGTACAGTTTTTCATAGTGCGCTGTTATGATCCTTTTTATTTCATCTGGGTCTGTTGTAATGTCCCCCATTTAATTTCTTATTTGTGTTATTTGCGTCCTCTCTTGTTTTTCTTTTATCAGTTTGGACAATGGTTTGTCGATTTGTGGATCTTTTCAAAGAACCAACTTTTGGTTGTTTCTTTCTATTGTTTTTCTATTCTCTATATCATTTATTTCTGCTCTGGTCTTTATTATTTCTTCTGTGGCTGTGGGCTTCACTTGCTGTTCTCTTTCTGTTTGTTCAAGTTGTAGGGCTAACATTTTGATTTTGTCCCTTTCTTCTTTTTTGATGTGTGCACCTATTGGTATAAACTGACCTCTGAGCACTGCCTTTGCTGTGTCCCTAAGGTTTTGGTATGATGTATTTTCATGCCATTTGATTCTTGAGATTTTTTTATTCTGTCTTTGATTTGTTCTATTACCTAGTGGTTTTTAAGCAAGGTGTTATTCAATTTCCGTGTATTTGATTTTTTTCCCTTGCTCTTCTTCTTATTAATTTCTACTTTTATGTCATTGTGATCAGAGAAGATGTTTTTTATTGTCTCCATGTTTTGGATTTTGTTGAGGGTTGCTTTGTGGCCTAAGATGTGATCTGTTCTGGAGAATGTCCCATGTGCATTGAAAAAGAATGTTTACTTAGTTGCTGTTGGTGGAGCGTTCTATATATGTCTTTGAGGTGAAGATGGTTGATTGTGGCCTTTAGATTTCTGTATCCTTTATGAGTTTCATTCTAGATGTTCTGTCCTTTACCAAGAGTTGTTTGTTGAAGTCTCCTACTGTTATTGTGGAAATGTCAGTTTCTCTTTTCAGTGCAGTTAGAGTTTGTTTTATGTATTTTGGAACCCTTTTGTTAGGTGCGTAGAATATTTATTGTGGTTATATTATCATGGTGGATTATCCCTTTAATCATTATATAATGTCCTTCCCTATCTATTGTGGTGGATTTTGCCTTAAAATCTATTTTATCTGAGATTAATACTGCCACTCCTGCTCCTTTTTGGCTGCTGTTTGCTTGGTATATTTTTTCCATCCTTTGCTTTTTAATATATTTATGTCTTTTTATCTGCGGTGTGTGTCTTGTAGCCAGTATATTGATGGGTCATATTTTTTTTTACCCATTCTGTCACTCCTTGCCTCTTCATGGGTGCATTTAATACATTTACATTCAGTGTGATTATTAATTGGTGTCAGTTTGTTGCTGTCATTTTGTAGTGCTTTTTTTTGTGTAGTACTTTTTTCTTTGTTCCTCTTACTCTCTTGTGTTGACTTTCTTTTGTTCGTGAAATTTCTTTTCATTTCTTTCATTATTGCAGATTTTGTGTTTACTAGACTTTATGTTTTTCCTCTTTATTTTGATGAGTATATTTTGATGAGTATATTGGTTAACTTTCTTTGTGGTTACCTTGAAATTTACCCTTATCTTCCTAAATTTGAACCAGTCTTTTATTGATATCAGTTTGACTTCCTCTCCATTTGAAAGTTCTATACCTATACCATGTATTCCCCCATTTATTGTTCTTACGTTGTCATTATTTACAGATGTGTTAGCCTCTAGTTCTCTGTTTTGAATCTTTCAGTTTTGTTTTATCCTTGAGAGTTCATTATCTAGATCGATAGTCAGCTGACACTGCACTGTGTCCTAGATTCAGGTTGTCTGATGTTATTGGTTCCCTAACCGAAGGACTCCCTTTAATAATTCTTGTAAGTTTGGTTTTTACAAATTCCCTTAATTTCTGTTTATCTGGACATGTACTAATTTTGCCATCATATTTGAGAGAAGATTTTGCAGGAGATAATATTCTTTGTTGGTTTTTTTTTTTCTTTCAAGGTTTTCCATATATCATCCCATTTCCTTCTAGCCTGCATGGTTTCTATTGAGTAATCAGAGCTTAGTCTTATTGTTTCCCCTTTGTACATGTCTTTTCGTTTTTCTTGAGCTGCTGTCAGGATTCTTTATTTGTCTTTGATTTTGATGAGTGTGATTATGATATGTCTTGGTGGCTTTCTTTTAGGGTCTATCCTATATGGAGTTCATTGAGCTTCTTGGATAGTCAACTTTTCATCTTTCATGATATTAGGGAAGTTTTCTGTCAGCAAGTCTTCAATGATTCTCTCTCTGTTTTCCATTTTCTCCCCGTTCTGGAACTTTGATCATGCACAGAGTTTTGCTCTTGATTGTATCTCACATAGTTCTTAGGTTTTCTTCATTCTTTTCTCTGATTTTTCCTCAAATAAAGTGGCATCTGTGGATTTGTCTTCAATTTCAGATTCTGTCTTCCATTGTTTCAGATTTGCTCCTGAAACCTTTCATTGCATTGTCCATTTCTGAAATTTTGTTGTTTATCTTTTATTTCTAATTGCTGTTTTTGTATGATTTCTAATTGTTTATTTATTTTGAAATTTTGTTCTTGTATTATTTTCCTGAATTTTTCTATTGCTTTGTCTGCATTTTCCTTGATTTTGGCTATGTTTTGGTTGGTTTTGTCTGTGTTTCCCATGGTTTTGTCTGTGTTTTTCTTGAACTTTTTCCTAATTTCTTGAAGACCCCTGAATATTAGAGTTTTGAATTCCCTATCAGGTAGTTTCAGTGCCTTTTCTTCTGCTGGTAAGTCAACTGATGCTTTATTCTGGTCACTTACTGGAGCCGTCTTGTCCTGTTTTTTAATATGTTTTGATTTTGCCTGCTGTCTTTGAGACATTCAAGTATTATTTTCTTTCTTTATTGATTGTAGGTTTGTTTGTTTCATCCTGCTTTTTTGTTTTGTTTGGTTAGGTCTGGGCTGTGGGCTGGGTGTGCTTTGTTGCTTGCTTGTCTGTGGGCTTGATAGTTCTCACCACCTTGTGCAGGATGTGCAGGGCCAATTGCTCACCTGTGGTGCAGCACAGCAAGTCCAGCGGTGGGGGGAAGGGGTGGAGATGGGTCATTAGTTTGCAGTGTGAACTGGGCTGGGATGCCCTTGGGGCTGCAATGGTCAGTGGGGGATCCAGATTCAGTGGGGAGGGGTCTGGGGTCTGGACCAGGTCCCCTTGGGGCAGTCGTGGGTGGTGGGAAGGGTCTGAAGCTGGCCATAAGGGGCCTGGGATCCAGGCCGTGTCCCCTCATGGCCACAGTGGGTGGCAGGAGGGGTCCAGAGGCAGCAGGAAAGTGCCTGGGGTCCGGGCTGGGTCCTCTTGGGGTTTCTGCAGACAGCAGGAGGGGTCCAGAGGTGGTAGGGAAGGGTCTAGGGTCTGGGCTGTGTCCCCTCGGTGATGCGGCAGTCAGTCAGAAGGATCCAGAGCCAGTGGGGAAGGGCCTAGTGTCTGGGCTGGTTCCCCTTGGTGCTGCCATCAGTGGGTCAGAGGAGAGAGACAGAAGGGGGGACAAAGATGGGGCAGAGGAGCTAGATGGAAGAGGGCAATAAGGTGGGTTGGTACTGTGGTTCTCGGGAGTCGGGGTTGCTGGGATGGGGTTGTTATAGCTGCTGTTTACCAGAGGAGTGGGGTCTGTAGGAGCATGCTTCTGTGGTTACTCAGCGAGAGAGTCTGGGCTACTCCTTGTATTGCACCCGGCAAATGTGGTCTTACTTAGCCCTGGGCATGTCTGCGCCATACCCCTATCTCCTATTGGGAATTCCATGGAGGTGCTTTTGTGTGTGTGAGGTTTGTGGTTTTATTCCAGGGTGGCCACACTGAGTCATGTGGTTTGGCTGGGAACCTCCACTCCTTATCTCTATTCATTCCCCATTTTCTATCAGTTTCTTCTTCTCCTCAGTGACTTCTGATCTAATACTTTATCCCTTCATTTAAAGTTTAGGGTTCCAGGACTGGTGTCTGTATTTGTTTTACTGATTTTTCAGATCTTTGTTGCAGAAGGATGGCTTAGTGCATATGACTAGTTTGCCATCTTAGCTTCACCCCCTGGTTTGTCAGTTTTGTTAATCTTTTCAAAGAACCAACTTGTTGATTCATTCAATTGTTTTTCTATTTTCTATTTAAATTTCTTTCTGCTCTAATCTTTATTATTTATTTTTTTCTGGCGCCTGAGAGCTTGTTTTGCTGCTCTCTTTCTATTTGTTCAAGTTCTAGGTTTAATATTCTGATTTTGATCATTTCTTATTTTTTGATGTGTGTTTTTTGCTATAAATTGACCTCTAAGCGCTGCTTTTGCTGTGTCCCAAAGGTTTTGGTAAGATGTGTTTTCATTTTCATTTGATTCTATGAATTATTTTACTTCATCCTTCATTATTTCTGTTACCCAGTAGTTTGTAAGCAAGATGTTGTTTAGTTTCCATGTATTGGATTTTTTTCCTTGTTGTTTCTGTTATTGATTTATACTTTTATGGCATTATGATCACAGAAAATGCTTTATATTATTTCAAAGTTTTGGACTCTGTTAAGGCTTGCTTTGTGGCCTAAAATGTGGTCTATTCTGGAGAATGTTCCATATGCTGTTGGGCGGAGTGTTCTGTGTATGTCTATGAGGTTGAGTTAGTTGATTGTGGCATTTAGATCTTCTGTTTCCTTATTGAGTTTTTTTGTAGATGTCCTGTCCTTTGCTGAGCTTGGTGTGTTGAATTCTCCTACTATTGTGGAACTGTCTATTTCTCTTTTTAGTGCTGTTAGAGTTTGTTTTATGTATTTTGGAGCCTTTTCATTGAGTGTATATATATTTATTAGGCTTTTGTCTACCTGGTGTAATGACCCTTTAATCATTATATAATGTCCTTCCTTATCCTTTATGGTGGATTTTGCTTTAAAGTCTGTTTTAGCAGAGATTAATATTGCCACCCTTGCTCTTTGTTGGTTATTTTTTGCTTAATATATTTTTTCCATCCTTTGAGTTTTAGTTTGTTTATGTCTTTGCATGTCTTGTATAAAGCATGAAGAAGGATTGTATTTTTTTATCCATTGTGCCACTCTCTGTCTCTTTTTACTGGTGCATTTAAGCCATTTACATTCAGTGTAATTATTGATAGGTATGAGTTTACTGCTGTCATTTTAAAAAATAATTGTTTATTATACTTTAAATGGAGGTTTACAGAATAAATGGTTTCTCATTAAACAGTTAGGACACATATTGTTTTATGACATTGGTTAACAACTCCATGACATGACAACACTATCCCTTCTTGACCTTGAGGACCTTTTTTCGGTGAAAATGTACATAGCCAAAGTTAACCATTTTGAAAGTTTCTACATGTACAATTTGTTGACATTGATTACATTCTTCCAGTTGTGCTGCTATTCTCACTATCCTTTTCCAAATTATTCCATCACCATTATCTTCAACTCACTGTTCCTTAGGATTCCCATCAAACCTTTTGAGTTGCTGTTGTCAATTTGATCCCACATAGAGAATTCTTTTCTTTTGTACCTTAAATGAAGATTTGCAGAACAAATAGTTTCTCATTAAGAAGTTAGTACACGTATTGTCCTATGACAATGGTTAACAACCCCATGACATGTCAACACTGTCCCCACTACCTAAACTTGTTCGTATTCTCAAATATTTCTTGTTTTAGTTCAGCCCCAAAACATGAGTCAACCTGGATCTCTCTATTTCCCTCAGTCCCTAAATCTAATCCATCAGAAATTACTGTAATTTCACCCTACACGTATTTCCTGAATTCAATTATTTTTCATCATCTTTAGTGCTAGCTCCCTAATCCAAGTCAGTACCTTTCTTTCTCTGGATTACAATAGTCTTGTGACTTGTCTATGTCCTTTTGCTCTTGTGCTCTTGTAGCACTTTCTCTTTGGAGTAGCCAGATTAATCTTTGGAAAATGGAAAACTGATCATATTATTTCCTTCCAAAATCTTACCCTTACATATAGAATACAATCCAAACTTCTTTCCATGGTCCACATGCCTGTCTCTTTAACTCCATCTAATATCCGTGCCCTCTTTATTAGCTCTGCTCTGTCCACATTGGCTTCTTACTGTTCCCCATACCCACCAAGCTTGTTATAACCTCAGGACCTTTATACTTGCCTCTTCCTTCACCTGACTTGTTCTATCCTAGAACATGGTTTGACTGGCCTACGGTAATGCCTGACACATAGTAAGTGCTCAAAAATGTCGATGAATGAGTGGATAAATGGATGGATGGATGAAAAAATGAGTGAATAAATGCATGAATTTTACATGGAAAAACTGTTCTTTAATATATCAACCCATTTTATTGCATTAATAATTTCATTCTAATTTGCATTATTGGAGGTAGGCTAAATGTAGAGATACCAAAACTTGTTTCTGTTGAGTCGATTCCAACTCATAGCGACGGTATAGGACAGACTAAAACTGCCCTGTAGTGTTTCCAAGGAGCAGCTGGGGGATTTGAACTGCCTACCTTTTGGTTAACAGCTGAGCTCTTAACTGCTGTGCCACCAGAGCTCCACAAATGTAGAGACAGCCCTGGAAAATGTCCTGCAAGCTTCTTCTTCTTTTAATTTTTTAAAAAATTAATTCTTCAATTTATAATTACCTTTTTCTCCAGAATGACTTTCTAGTTAATTTGAATTCTAATTAATTTGATTTCTTTACTCTAGATGATTTGGTTAATCGTTGTGATGCCCCAGATTAAACAAACTCTAATATACTTGTGAATTCCTCGTTTTACCAGAGACTTTCTCTCCCTCAAAAATGCTTGCTAATCATGGTTAAAATATTAGACTGGGAAGCGACCTTGGAAGTGATCTGATTTTAAGTCCATCTCAATTCAGAAATATTCTAAAACATTTCTGCACGTAGTCCTTCAGCTTCTGTTTAAAAACTTTCCATGAGCCATCTAAGATATAACTGGTCTCTTCCTATCCAGAGCAAAGAAGAGTGAAAAAAATTGAATACTCAAGGAAACAATTAGTCCAAAGGACTAATGGACTACATGAACCATGGACTTCACTAACCTGAGACCAGAAGAACTATATGGTGCCTAGCTACCACTACTGATTGCTCTGACAGAGTGGGAGAGAAACGTGGAACAAAATTCAAACTCATAAATAAGACCAGACTTACTAATCTAATACAGACTGGTAGAACCATCAAGACTATAGCTCTTATACACACTTCAAACTTGGAACTGAAATCACTCCTGGAGATAGCATTATAACCATACAATAGACAGGCCTATAAAATGAACAATAACACCAGGGAGGAATGTACACCTCCAAACAATCAACTGTATTAGACCTAAAGGGCAGCATTTGTCCAAAAGCAAAGTTCAGAAGGATGGTAGGGGCAGGAAGGCTGGGCAAATGGACATGGGGAACCCACGGAGGAAGTGGGGAGAGTGCTGACACATTCAGGGGTATGCAGCCAACGTCACTGAAACAAGCTGTGTATAAATTGTTGATTGGGAAACTAACTTGCTCTGTAAACTTTCACCTAAACAACAATAAAATGTTCAAAAAACAAAACAAAACAAAAAACCTCCCAGGATATGATAAAGGACCTCTTCCTTCAAAACGTAACTGATTCTTACAGAAATGAATCACAAGAAACATAGGTGGAAATGACTTGTTATCCACATAGGAGATTAATGAAACTAATTAGAAGTGGAAAGGACTGACTTTTGAGGCTTGGATTTTGTGGACGTGTAAAAATATAAAGAGAAAATCTACTTTGGGTCTCTTCAAACCATTTAATATTTAGGAAATTGGAAAATAGGAAGCAAATTGTGTAAATTAGAGCCAGTGAAAGATTTAGATTCATAATCTGAGAAGTTCTTAGCTTCCTTTTCTCTAATTACAAGGTAATTATTATGACCCATGGCAAATTGATGTTTTGGAAGACTCAATTTTTATATTATTATAAACTAAATGTATTTTCCCTGAGTCTCACTGGACCCAACCCTGCCTTCTTAGGTTATCCTATGCTAAATATTCTACCTGTTATCATTGTGTCCATGACATTATATTGTATTAGGTGTTCATGTTTGTTAACAGCCCTATTCTCTGAGTGTCTAAGGGTAGAGACTATGTCTTATTTTTCTTTCTTTCCTTAGAGCCTAGAACATAGTAGGGCTCAATACATTTTTTAAATAAATGATCTATAGTCTCTGTAATTAAGATACTCCAAGTAATGCAAAAATAGTCAATTGTTTCCTCTCTGTTCTTAGATACTTTTGACTCTTTTCATTGGATCTGGTCACTGTTTTAAACTCAGGAGGATTCAGTTTGAATATCAAATACTCATTTTGTCGTGCTTTTTTATTAGTCAGTATTTTAAACTACATGCTGAACAGGATTCTTCCTGGTATTAATGACCCTTTCTTGCACTGAGTTAGAAAAGTTTGAAAGTTTTTGCTAGACTTTCAAGAATGATTTTTTTAAAGACTGAAAGAATTTATGGAACCACTCCTAACCTCCATAAATATTCAAACTTACTTTCATGGATTCACTTAGGTGCCCGGAAAAAGGAACCTATCAGTACATAAAAAAGAAACTTTTTAAAATACATGTTCCTTTGGTTTTTATGTCTTTTCATAAAATATGCATGTATTGCATATTCTGCTAAATAATAACATTTTATTGTTTTAAGAAAATTTATTTGCTCTACGACATTCCTTTGTGTAACTTTCAATACATAGAAATGGATACAAATATGTTTTGATTATCTGAGAGTACACACACACACACACACACACACGTAGAAACACACCCATGCACATCTCCGTTGATGCTTACTCTAAATTACCAGTTTAATGTTGTCCTCACGGGGTGCAGCCAGGGAGCGTCAAGCTGGATACTTGCCTCAGTTATAGGGCTTGATTATAAGGTAGCAGAAAGGGCCAAGCCTTTAGAGTCTAGTTGGCAGTTATCTTGTTTGAGAACCAATTAAATAAATTATTTTGGGTTGTCCTTCAGAAATCGTAACATCCATTAATAGTTAGGTAGCAGAAATATTTTAAAAGCTTTATTTGAAATACAGTGCACCAAAGATTTGTTTGTACATTACACCAAGAGCTGGTTATATTGCAGCTTCTTTTCCTTAAAAGAAGATGAGTTCAAAGTAGATCTCTTCACAAGTTTTAAATCAGGAAATACAAGAAGTTTTCATTACAATACATGGATTTGTTCTAATAGCCATGTGTAGTGAGTTAGCTTTTAGATGCTCATGCAAACCCAAGCTTTACATACGTTAAGATCCCATTAAAACTCAGTCACATTTATAATTCAGACTATTTAAATTGCTGTACCATTATTTTTATATATATATATTTGTAAATATTTTATTGTGTTTTAAGTGAAAGTTTACATAGCAAATTAGATTCCCGTTCAACAATTCATACGTAAATTGTTCTGTGACATTGGTTACAATGCCTGCAATGTGTCAGTACTCTCACCATTTCCACCCTGCCTGCCTTGTTTCCATCCATCCAGTTTCCCTACCCCTCCTTGCCTTCTCATCTTTGCTTTTGGCTAAATGTTGACCATTTGGTCTCCTATAGTTGATTGTTGAAAGAAGGACATTCCTCACTGTTGTTATTTATTGTTTATTTTATAGGCCAATCGATTATTTGGCTGAAAGGTGACATCCAGTAGTGGCTTCAGTTTCAGGTTAAAAGAGTATCTTAGGGAGATAGTCTTGAATGTTCCTCTAGTCTCTATCAGTCCAGTTAATTCTGGTCTTTTGTATGAATTTGAGTTTTGTTATGCATTTTTCTCGCATTCTAATGGGACCTCCTATTGTATCTCTGGTCAGAACGATTGGTGGTGATAGCCAGGCACAATCTAGTACTTAACAGTCTCAGTCAAGAAGACTCTTGTGGTTCATGTGGGCAGTTAGTTCTGTGGACTAATTTCTTCCTTGAATCTTTGCTTTCCTTCACCTGCTTTTGCTCCAGATAGGAAGAGACCAATAGTTGTATCTTAATGTGCCATTAAATTTTAATGAGTTTTATTTAATTTATGCTCTTTGGGGTGTGTGTGTGTGTGTGTGTGTGTGTGTGTGTGTGTGTGTGTATGTGTGTGTATGAGAAAAGAAAGTTCCTTCCCTTTGCAATATAATTTTACTGAAATTAAGCTGTTTAACCTATTTTTTACCAAACTGTTTTCCTTTTTTTCCTCATTAACTTTCAATTCATTACTTGGATTTAGCTATTGGGAATCCTTAAACTCTTTAAATTACTGCCATTGGTGGGAACTGGATGGTGGAAAATCATTCTAATAGATTCCTTAGTTCTTAAAATACCTATTATTTGGCTGTTAAAAAGTACTGTGTAGTTGTAAAGTATCTGAGAAAATTGTGTAGGTGTATTTCCTCAGCTTTTCTATGGAGGAGATATATACTCTCCTTTAAGTAGATGAAGGATATTTTAGTAAAATTCATCATGGAAATTTATAGTTTTTTGAAATTATTTATAGTGCTTTGGGTCTCATTTGAGGAGTGAGCTATTTTTAGCTTTGAACTTAAATGTCTGGAATTCATTACTTAGTCCTATGGGGGCATCATAGTTCCTACAGGATAATTAATATTCTATGTAGACTGTACAATGATTTTGTGTATTTAATTTGAGGACTCACAACACCTGTAAAATATTAAGTAAACAAAAATTTCAAATAACGAATATTTTTCTGGTCTTACACTGCTTTTTCTGTACGGAATGGTTTCCTACCACTTCTTCCTGAACTCTACCCTCCCGTCAGTACTCAGCTTTAATGACACTTCTTCACAGAAGAGTCCTCTGACCCTTCGTACTTCTCCAGGTTCCTCTAGTATATACTCCTGTTTTAAAAATTGTGGTAAAAATACTTTAACTATTTTAAAGTGTACAATTTAGTAGCATTAAGTACATTCACAATGTTGTGCAACTATCACTATCTACTTGAGTGTTTAAGGTATACTGTTTTTCTCAATATGAGCACTTATCACAACTGTAATAAAATTGTTGATTCTGTAATGAGTTTAATATGTTTCACCTGTACATAAACCATTGCCCATTACCACGGAATGGATTCCAACTCATAGTGACTCTATAGGACAGGTCGAACTGCCCCATAGGGTTTCCAAGGATGTAATCTTTACAGGAGTGGATCGCCACATGTATCTCCCATGGAGTTGCTGATGAGTTTGAACTGCCAACCTTTTAGTTAGCAGCAGAACGCTTAAACACTGCACCTCCAGGGCTCCTTCACCTTTACATAGCTACAGTAATATGCAACATTCATATAGTTAGTTTCCTTGAGAAAATATAAGATCCTTAATATTAGAGAAAGGTTAAATGGTATTAAAATACGTTAATGTAACAGATTGTTCAAATAGGGCACTTCAGTCTTTGTTTCTGCTGAAAAATAAAGCTTTGAGATTTCAGACAGGCACACCTGCAAACAGACTTTGCAACAAAGATACATTTATCGGGCTAGATCCCAGTTTGTTGGGCAATCCAGTCACGGTAGGCTGTCACTCGAGTGTACACTCCTGGTTTATCTACCAGACCACATTGATACCCCCAGCTTACTATTCCCACGAGGAACCAAAGCCGCCGTGGGTCTTGTTGTACTAGTGGGCCACCAGAGTCACCCTGAAGAAAACAGAATGATTGATTATTCAGTGTGAAGACAATGCCAACATATTTCAGAGTTTATTTCTATTGTAGCAGAGGAAGAAGTAACATCCATTATAACAATAATTCCAGCCTGACATTTCATACTGAAATATTATACCTAGTCACACAAAAATTACTTGAATTATCCAAGTATACAAGTTGTTCCTTCAATAAGTCTGAGAAAAAGAGGAGAAGTACATTTCCTGTCTTGGAAGACGTACAACCAGAATGCTTCTTAGAAACAAGGTTGGCGAGACTACATCTTATATACTTTGGACATGTCAGGAGGGATCAGTCCCTGAAGAAGGACATCATGCTTGGTAAAGTAGAGGGTCAGCGAAAAAGAGGAAGACCCTCAATGAGATGGATTGACACAGTGGCTGCAACAATGGGCTGATGCATAACAACGATTGTGAGCATGGCGCAGGACGAGGCAGTTTTTCATTCTGTTGTGCATAGGGTCGCTATGAGTTGGAACTGACTCCATGGCATTGAACAACAACAATAACATTTCCTAGACTTCTTTCAGTTGACTGCCTGCTTGACTTCTACTCATCCCAGGTTTTACTTTCTCTAGGAAGCCTTCTCTGACCTGCTCCTTTGCTCCTCACTCCTGCTCCTCTCCAGCTTTGGGCTGGATTGGTTTTGATTGCCTATGTTCCTGTATCCTGTATCTCTATCAGTTTTTATTCATTATTTTATAAAATCACATTTCTGTGCCTCTTTGAACTCACCCTCAATAGTTAGCCCTTCTTGTTACAGCAACTGCACATTTCTGTGACAATTAGTGCAGTATGATTCTTGTACAATGTCAGTTTTCCCTGTTAGACTATAAGCTCCTTTTGGGCAGGGATGTAGTTATTCTGTACACTGCTGTATCCTAAGCTTCCAGTCCATAGGATATGCCAAATAAATATCTGTTGACTGAATAAGCTTCTAGAAGCCTCACTTATCTTCATATCCATAACACCCTGCATGGTGCCAGATGCATAGTATATCCTTGAAAACTGTTCTTTTGGTGAGTATTGGAAAAGAAATTTATATTCCATTGAAACACTCCTTGTGAAATACTTAACAGCCATATAGTAATAAACCAACCAACCAATGATATTTATTTATGTATTAAGCTAATTGTGGAGACAAATCTTAAATGCTGTGAGTTATCTTTGGGCTCTAGAGTTAGATAGCCTGGGTTTGAATCTTGACTCTTTCATTTGCTAGCTATGTGACCTTGAGTAAGTGATTTAATAGCTCTTTGTGCCTTAGTTTCCTCATCTGTAAATAGTGTTTTTATGAGTTTAAGTGAATTAACATATAAAGGACTTTAAGCAAAATCTGGCACATAATTAGGACTAATAAAAGTCAGCTATTATTACTAAGTGTGCCTCTGGAATAGTTTGGCATTCATTTGGCTGCTCTTAGTAGATAGTTATCCTCATACCTATTTAATTACTGGTCTAGACGGGGAAAAGGGTAAGTATGTGAATCACCAACTTGCACAGCAATCACTGGATGGAGGCATTTGCCTCCTTTAGATGATCCATATGTGCTCCAGTTAACCAGTTCTCAGTACCTTCCCATCATTGTGCTTTTGCTGTTTTTTTCTACAGCAAGAAATTTCTCTGTATGATGTCTTTTCAAGAGTGGGCAAGAAAATATTAAACAATGAGGGCCAAGTAATTTTTCCTATACCTGGGCAGCTTTACTGCCTGTCTGCAGGCATTTGAGCTTTGTCTTTTCTTCTAGACTATAGCCTTGCTGAGTGAGGGAATGTGTATTGTGCATTGTGCTAGCACAGTGCCTGTCACATAAAAACTGTTTAATACATTTTATTTGAATGAAGGAAGAAAAACAATGAACTGAAACAAATATGATCTCATAAGAACTTGTAAAAAGTACTATTTTTTTGAGGCACAGACTGTATGCATTATAGTATTTCGGAGGAAAATTTATAAGGCCTGGAGTGGAACACATAGGCAAGGCTTCATGATGAACTATTACTGAACTGGGCTTGAAGGAAGAGCAGAATTTGTATACACAGCAGATAAGGGGCATCATAAGTGAGTAAGGCATGAGTAACACCCTTTTAAATCTCATCAGTCTGTTTCAACTAATGCTGTTAGGAGATCTAGAATTATTAGTGTGGAAGTGTGTTGATGATTTGATAGGTGAATTCTTTGGAAAACTGCCATGAAACTTGACAATTTGCTGTTAGAGGGCTAGCAATAAAAGAGGATTGAGAAGGAGATAAAGAGCATTCCCTACCACAGAGATATCTCCACTTACAGGGAGTAAAGGGCAGAGTGGGTAATTAACAGTATTTTGAAAATTGAGAAACAGTTCCCCTCCACACACACACAACTTGCAGTCAATAATAGTACTTCATTTCAGGGAAAGTACTTATAGATTAGGTTCTTTGCACAAACTATTTAAGTATTATCCACTTTCCCAAGAATGTGAAGACTAAATATGGAAGTCAGTAACATTTGATAGAAAGAATAAACCTTATATTTCTGCATACAGTTTACCCAGGAAAGCAACAGCAGATTCCTCAATACAAACAGATTGATTTTACTTAATTCCTGGCTATAAGAAAATTTAATTTCTTACACTAAGTAGTTATTTTTGTTACTATATGGGGTTGGGTTAAGGAACTCTGGTTGTGCAGTGGTTAAGCACTTGGCTGCTAATCAAATGGTCAGCAGTTCAAACCCACCAGTTGCTCCATGGGAGAAAGATGTGGGAGTCTGCTTCTGTAAAGAGTACAGCTTTGTAAACTCTATGGAGCAGTTCTACTCTGTCCTATAAGGTCACTGTCAGTTGGAATCAACTCAGCAACAATGTGTTTGGTTTGGGGTTGGCTTTCAGACATATGAACAAAACCTACTGAAAGGCTTAAACACAGCTTAAACACATCAATTCAGTTCAGATAATTTGATAAAAAATTTTAATATTAAATTTTTTATTCTAATTACTATAGAGTGAAAATTTCATAATTATTGTTTGCTTTTTTATATTTGCTTGAAAAACTATAGGCTAGAGCTAAATAGTTAGTTATTCTAATGTTTTTCCATTTGTGCTTTTTCACAACTACGGGAGCTGTTATGACTTTTTTCATAAATTTTCTACCTTCAAGGTGCTAATGTTCAGTTATATTTATATTTTAAAATATGATTATTGTCTGACTTTTAATGAATGATTATTTTTTTATTTAAACCTTCATAGTTGTTAAAAGTTTGAGATTAAAGTTATTAATACCGGTAATCATGGTCTTGTTTTAACAAAAATAAAAATAGGTGAGATTTCTTTGTTGCTTATGTATACATGCCTGACGTAGTTAATCTTCATTTAATAATTAATAGTACCTAAAAAGTTAGGTACTATTATTTTCTCTAAGAAAATTGATTATAGAGGTTAAAGAATTCAAATCTAGGTGCATCTAATTCTTGAGCTTGTATGCATGGCCACTTTACAATTCTACTTGTCAAAATTTAGTTTTCATGATAGATCAACTTCATGTAAGAATTTTATCTCCAGAATCTAGATAGTAAATTGTAGAGGATCAGGGCTAAATATTTTAAATGTGTTAGCTTTATGTCTATTATAAGATCACATACTAATAAGAGCTTACAAACTTCTTGGATGATGACATTGATATGTTATCTTGACTTACCTGGCAGGCATCTACTCCACCTTCAGGAACTCCAGCACACAGCATTCCAGGCAAAACAGCTCCGTTATAACTAGCTGGTGAGTTACAGACATCATTGCTTATTATTTGAACTTTTGCTTGCTGTAGATCTGTAACTGTGTTGCCTGTCAAATGTGAAATCAGAAAGGAAATGGACATCAGGAAATATAAATTAATGACTCTACGGTGAATATTGCTCCTTAGAAGCAAGGATGGCGAGACTATGGCTCACATACTTTGGACATGTTACCAGGAGGGATCAGTCCCTGGAGAAGGACATCATGCTTGGTAAAGTAGAGGGTCAGTGAAAAAGAGGAAGACCCTTAACAAGGTGAATTGACACAGTGGCTGCAACAATGGGCCCAAGTGTAACGATTGTGAGCATGGTGCCAGACTGGGCAGTGTTTTGTTCTGTTGTACTATGAGTTGGAACTGACTTGATGGCACCTGACAACAACAACAACATGGTGAATATGGGAAGGAAAAAATGTACTCCAAACATTATTCCTTGTTCAGCAAGAAAGGCTATTGAATATGTTCTTAAGCGTTTCTTCCCAGCAAAGGTTCACACAGGAGAGAAGGATAACTGCTTTACATAGATCAGTTTTTCTCTTTTTGTCATAGCTTTCTGATGCAGGGCTCCTTAGAGCTTGAGGGAAAAGAAATAAATTTGCTGTGTTAAAATTGACCAGTAGCATTTAAATTATCCACTGATCAACTTTAAATTGGAAAATTACATATTGAATATCATTTAATGTAGCAACAAAAGAGAAAACAGTCTGGTTTCAGGCTAAAGGACCAATCTATTTTAAGTTGATATTTTTCAAAATTGGCATTGCTATAGTTTTCCATAATCGGCACAGATTCTATTTGCTATACCAGATTTCTCTGGGTAGTGAAGATACAGACATATTTTCTAGGGCAATTAAGCCTTTGTATTATTCCTTGGAGAGACAATCTACAACATGGATAAAAAGCTGTGGAAATTGTTGGTACCACCTTTCCACTCTCTGGTTGATACTCTTATTTTCCCCTTAGCTCTCTTCAAATTGCCCTCCCTTTTATTTTTATTTCTTTCAGTCAGTAAAGAAGCATAAGCAATACTTATGTACACATGGAATTCCTTGCCCTAGTTGTTTTTTTTAGGTGCCTTCGAGTTGGCTCCGACTCATAGCGACCTTATTAGATGACAGAACAGAACTTTGCTCAGTCCTGCACCATCTTCATGATCTTGCTGTGTTTGAGTCCATTGCTTTAGCTATTGTGTCAATCCATCTCATTGTCCTAGAGGCAAGACTTATTTCATTTCAGAATACTGTAATGCTGTAAACACCCTTAAATTATATATTCAAATCCTTTTTTTAATAGGGGAGTCATTTGAGTGCTAGAGAGTCTCTGGATCTGTAACTATGGTCATTAAAAAATATCTTAATCATTTTCTCTTACACTTACTTTGACTATGTTTGGAAAATCTCCATGGTTTCTAGGGGCATTGCATTGCCTTGCTGAGGGAACTCAGGGATAAACAGAATTTAGGATGACCAAAATATAGGATGATTCTTTCCATAGAACCTGTCCTCCAGATGTTCCCTAATTTAAAAATGTGTTTAATAAAAAATAACAGTGTTTTTTTGTTGTTGTTTTTGTTTTATTTTTCCTGAGAAACTCACCAGTATATGTTAGAGATCCCCATCCTGTTACATAAGCAGTAGAACCGGGCAAAATATTCTGGGTAGCTGCTGGGAGACACACACTATGGATATTTTTGGTAAAGGTGACTCCTTTGTTAAGTTGTACAAGTGCAATATCATTTTCATGAGTTTCAGATTTATAATTGTTGTGGACTAAAATAGTCCTTACGCTTATTCTCTGTTTAGGAAAAGTTGTAGAAAGACCAAAGGTGACAGTCCATGGATAAGGATCAGAGTAGCTAAAAAATATGAAAACATGTTATTTAAATACAGAATTGTGAGCATTTCAAATATATGGATTGCATGTTTACCACCTCCCCCCCTCCCCCAATCTGGAACTATTTGATTGGCATCTCTTTGCTATATATTCTTGAATTACAAGCTAGTAAGTGGGTTTAACTCTTATGGCAGAATGAATGATCGTTTGTCTAAAAAAGCAAAAAAATTGTAGAAAACATGTTTTGGGTAATGAATTTCTTGGTACTTTTCTATTCCAATGAGGATTTTCTGCCACTTTGACGACCACTAGCATAGGGCAAAACTCCTCTTTGATTTTTCCCTTTCCTAAACTCTCTCTTCTAAGCAATTAACAAATCTGAAATAATGACGATTTTAGTTTTGACTCATTTCTTCTAATCCTTTATTCTTTCCTTGCCTTTAGCCACAAGCTCCATTTAAATAGTAGTAGTGATAAGGGGCATCTTTGTCTTGTTAATGGATGAATGATTTTTCTGTAGTAAGTGTAATGCATGTTGAAAATTTTGATATTTATCATATGTCATATATATTATATACAATCTATATATACATACACATATATATGCATACATGCATACATAACTGTGTGTGTGTATATGTATATATATAGAGAGAGGAGAAAGAACACTAACATAAAAAAAGTAGAAAAAAAAAAGCAGGGCATTATCTTTGTGGTCTAGGAATTGTTACGTTTTAGATCAACTCTCAAAACATAAATCCTAAGTTTAAAAAATGAGTTGATTTAACTAAATAAAAATTAAGCACACCATAGACAAGTTGAGAAGATGAATGAGAAACCATGAAAAAGTATTCGCAATGTTTGATGTCTAAAGTTCTTGTATAATATACAAAAAACTTCTGTAAACCCAAGATAAAAGGACAGGAAAACCATTATAAAATAGAAAAAGAATGTTAATAGGCAGTTCATGGGAGGGGAAGTCCAAACAGCTAATAGATATTTGAAAAGACACTCAAACTCACTAATAATCTGAGAAATGCGAATTATAACAATAATGATATTTTAATTTATATTCATGAGAATGATAAAAATTAGAAAGGAGAATAAAATTAAATGCTGGTGAGGTGGAGAAGAAATTAGATTTCTTTTGCATTATGGATGAAGATGTAAACTGTTATAGCCCTTCTGGGTAGCGTTCTGTCTTTTTGGAAAGTATTTAGCAGACTGCCTATGTACTTCTTGGTTACATATCTCAAAGAAGTTCCTGAAGGTTTATAAAGAAACATATATGAAGATTTATGTTTGTATAAACTCTTTGTGGCATTGGGAAGTTGGAGCAACCTAGTTGGATGAAGGAAATATGGTGGATGCATGCTATGGAATAGTGTGTGCCAGTGGACCAGATGAAAATTTGCGGAGTTGAGTGAAAACAGTAAAAAACAATGAGATTTATACTACAATGCTAGTTATATAAATTAAGAGCATATCCACACAAAAACAACATTATAGGTTTTTCAGGTTCATGTATTTTAAAGACATATCTCAAATGTCTTAGTGTGAGATCTGTGCAAGGAGGGCAGTTGGAAGTGGGGCCCAGAATGGCAGGAGAAAAAATAAAATGAAAGGCCTCATACATACTGAGGAAAATAAGGATCTGTGAACTGGAGAGTTGATTAGCTCAGCATTGCTCCTAAGGTTGAATAAAAACAAAATGTAACAAAATAACAATTGAAGAGTATTTTGGAGTTTGGATAGTGAATTGATACAGAAAATAAAAATTGTATGTCCAAGAAACTTTTATAAAGTACAGTAGTTTGTGTAAGAGTGAACCCGCATTAAAAATTTTAAAGGAAAAATATTTAAAAACAAGCAAACCCATGATTTTACATTCAATTTCTTTTACTCAGGATCTTTACAGAAAATTGTTCCTGTATTAAAGTTAAATTGTGAAGATTCTAAAGGGACCTTCTTTCTCTTCTTCCCTTCTTTCTTTCCTTCTTCCCTCACTTCCTTTTTCTATTCCTGTCTTCTTCTAGTTAATGAATAAGAGCACGGTTTTAGAACCAGCTAGATCTGGATTTAAATTTTGGCTATACCTACCATGAGTTGGTCACCACGAGTTGGAATTGACTCAGTGGCAACTAACAACAACATACCACATAGTAGTAGTGTTATTTAGGGCAAGTTACTTAATCTTGCTGATTCTTAGTTTATTTATGTAAAAAATGTGATTAGTAATACCCTCTCACATAGCTTTAAGTATAAATTGAGGCAAGTAAAGTGTGTCAAGCACAATGCTTGGTACAAAGTAAGCACCCAATAAAGATAGCTATTATTTTCATTAATTGTAGTTCAACAAGCCATTACTAAGTGTCTATTTGTATGAAGAATAGTATGAGTCTCTGGGAATAAAAAACATTAGTAATTTACGATCTCTACCCTTGAGGAGCTCCACACATTTGTGGAGGAGACTGTCAGAGAGAAATAAGCTATGATAAATCACAGAGACTACTGTTTAAGATAGATAAGCACATTTCTGTGGGAAGACAGTCTGAGTAGGGAAGAGTGCATTAGGGAAAGCTTCACAAAAGAGGTGACAGTTAATTAAACAGCCCTCCCTAAGAGGGCTTTATCACTTCTGTGTATCTTGATGTAGGGCTGGTCATGCCCCAAAGAAACCCTTATTGATAGGTTCTCAGTGCCTATCGGGTGAAGCCGGGAATCTATAGGGAGAATGCTGATATATAGTTCATGTGGTTTGTTAGCTCTAGTGGATTAATCTTGGTAGTGACTCAAAGGATTTGAGGAAGCAGAATTCAGAAGTGTTCCAAGACTTTAAAATCATGGATTTCTTTTGTAACTATTAGTGATATTTATAGCTGTCGTTTTCAATATAGTTATATTCTTTATTTAGGTTTTTGTGTTTGGGTCTGAATAGGGATCAGAAGAGTACTGTTTCTATGCATATCTGGTTATGTTAAGTGCCAGCCAAGTCCAGGCATTAACGTTTCCGGTTCCCACACTCCAAGGAGATTGAAATAAATTAGTGTCACTCCTTCTGATTGGCCTTTTAGGTGGCAATGAAAATTGAAATTATCTATATATTTTATTACCTGAGACATAGCAATGAATCAGAAATTTGCTAACTCTGGGAACATCTTTTAGAATAAATTTCAAATTTATTCACTGTGTTTAAAAATGTCAAATTATAAGAAAGCCATAAGAAACATTCAGAATAATTTTGGATTTCCTAAAACTTCTGTATTTCTAAAAACTATGCACTAGTCTTGTTAACCTTTATGCCTTCTTAATTTAATTTAACAAATACTTTTGTAACAAGCACTGTATTATGAGGTGCAAACCAAACCCATTGCCATCGAGTCGATTCCGATTCATAGCGACCCTATAGGACACAGTAGAACTGCCCCGTAGGGTTTCCAGGGAGTGGCTGGTGGATTCCAACTGCTGACTTTTTGGTTAGCAGCCAAGCTCTTAATCACTGTGTCACCAGGGCTCCATGTTATGAGGTAATGCCTTCAAATCTGCGGAAGATTTTTTTTGAAACCGTAGAAGTTTAATAGAATTCCAATAGGAAGAAATGGAGATTTGGAATGGACATTAACATTTCAGAGAGAGGAAACAGATTGAGCAAATGCTCATAGGTGGGAAAGTACAGGTAGAGTCCAGGGGAAAAGAATAATGCTGTGTGGCTGAAGCTCAGTTTTCATGCTTTGAGAAATAAGTCTAGATTGATCTGTCTGTGAAAGGCTTTAGACACTGGTAAGGAGGTTGGATTTTAGATGGTGAGTTATTGAAAGAGTCTAAGAGAATAGATATATGATCAGGGGCACACTGAGTTCAGTTCACCATCACTATTCTGAGTGAATTTTTGAGTTTAGTTCCATTAGAAAACAACTGTCGGGGTCTAGATTGCCCCATGAATAACATAGGTCTGAACCCAACACGTTTTCATCATGCTGAAGTCTAAAGAAATCCTTTCCTGAGCAATACGACTCTTTCTTTATACCAATAGAATAAGATTTTGCAACCTACTCACCACTAGCAGCTTAGTACCCTAGTCTTAGCAGTAGCCTTGTAAATTGTTCAAATTCATTTTATGTATGGCACTGACTGTAATCGATCATTATTTTTGTGCATGTATACCTCCAACGTTAGAATGTAAGCTCCCTGAAAGCAGAGGCCGTACTTTATATTAGTAGCTATAATACATAAACTGTGCTCATGGTAGATACGCAATAACTTTTTTGAGAACATGATTAGATTGAGCCAGAAATAATTCAATTTTAAAAATTAATGAGCTGTTTCTTCTTATCCACAATAGCAAAATTATCATTTTTCCTTCAGCTTGGCAATAATTCAGTATTATTTCTCTGTTCCAGGTAATCTGGTAGCATCATGGTGAAGAGCAATGGTTTATGTGTCAGAATGTTTAAATACTAGCTATGAAAACTTAAGAAATTTACTGAACTTCTCTAAGCCTCATTTTTTTTTTTTTTTGGTCAAATTAGGGACAATATTACTATCTATGTCTTAGTGTTATTAATAGGATTAAATAAGCTAATGTAAAAGCCCTTTACCATCGAGTCGATTCCAACTTATAGGTTGCTATGAGTCAAAATTAACTTGACGGCAATGGGTTTATTACCCGGAACAGAGAAATAACAGTAAATTATTGCCAAGTTGAAGGAAATATGATAATTTTACTATCATTGATAGGAAGAAACGGCTCATTAATTTTTTGAATTGCGTTATTTCTGGCTCAATCCAATCATGTTTAGTCTTGGAGGTAAACCAAAAAAATCAAACCCATTGCCACCTGGTCAATTCCAACTCACAGTGACCCTGTAGGACAAAGTAGAACTGCCCCATAGGATTTCCAAGGAGTGGCTGGTGGATTCCAGCTGCTGACCTTTTGGTTAGCAGCCGAGCTCTTAACCACTGCACCACCAGGGCTTCAGTCCTGGGGGTAGTGGGTAGAATTCTCATGTACATGTTTATCCTAGCTGTTCACAGATGGCAGGTAGCTCACCTTCTGAAGCAGTGAGCCGCTGTCAGGATCCATGTGTTACTAATCAGGATGCCTCCACAGTGGTGAACATTATTGAGCTGTAGACTGACTTGCCATGGCCAGTCTCCTTCCTCAGCCTGAGAGCCTCCTATGATTCTCTCATCGGACAGTGTGATTAGGTCTGGACGGGCCCCACATTCTAATGAAAAAAGTGCATTAATGTACTGGGAAGATCATGATTCATTTGCATTTGGGAGATGCTACAAGAGTTTCCACATCATTAATTTCTTTCATGTCTCTTGCCTCATCCTTCTCCACACTCCATATTCCTTCACCCACAACTGACACATATGCAGGAATATATTCTTCCCCAGGATATGCTAGACTTTCCAAAAGTATTATCAATGTGTTGTATTTTTAAAGTACGTATGTGACTACTAGTGCCTATGGACTGCATTTTTGAGAAGATTTCTGAACATTATTTGGCATTTGGGCTTCAAAATCTGGAGCAGATTCAGAATTTTTTGAAATTCCTCATGAGTGGAATTTAAGATAGGTCAGTGCTGGATGTACCAGCTCATGCCACAGGTTCCCTGGGGAATTTCTTTCTTTTCTGTAGTCTTGCCACTCAAAGTGTAATCTGTGGACTTGGGCATCACCAAGGAGCTTGTTAGAACACTGACTCTCAGGATCCATACCAGGGAATGAACCAGCAACTGTATTTTAATGAGATGCTCTGGTGATTTGTATGCACAATATAGTTTGAAGACCACTACTCTTATCTAAAGGACTTTTTAGTGATACTGAATTTCATCATGGAGGTTCCAGGCCACTTCCAGACTTGACTTATGTTATCAAACGTCCTCTTGAAAAGGAGTTGCTTTCTGTCCAGAATGTATCATCCAGGGTTAGTGAGGGCTTCAAGAATCTAGACGAGGTTTATTTAAAAGACTTAAGAAAGCACATGAGGACTCCAATGTCCAGAGCTGATCTGGTGGGCTGATTACTCAACTCTTCTCATCCTCTACTCCTATGGTGCTTATTTAATCTAGTACTAAGAAATTAGAGGTAAACCATCACCAACAATTTCTATTTAGATTAGTGACCCAGCTTCTATAGGACAATTACCCAAAGGAATTTTTTTCTATCAAACTTTCCATATAGAGGAGGGTCAATCTTCCATCAAGAATATACATAGAAGAAAGGTTTCTCTGCTGCATTCCCCAAATATCTTTAGTAAATTACTTAAGCACATTTTTATTAAAAAGAAGTATGAATTAAATATGTAAAGAAGTTGAAAAACATCCATAGAGGTAGCATCACTGTGTAAAATCACCTGTATTCAAAATAGGTCAGATGTCCATGTGTAATGAACTATTTTCTAACTGTATACTATCGGCCAGAGAAGTAAACTGTTGTTTTTAGGGATTATATTTCTGCTGTCCTAGCCAAAGAATATATAGGATGGCATTTAAAAGTAGCAACTCCCTTCGGGTTACAGACCAAAACTGACAAGAGTTTTTATATATAAATTTTTTATTACACCTTATGATTAACCTGAATCCACAACTAAGCAAGCTATTCTGGTTAGGAGAAGACACATAAATGGTGTCACCAAACATACTTTACAAGGTACAGAAATGCCACCACAGAACCAGAGCAAGACATGTTTCCTAAAGCTGCCAAGAAAATTTTTATGAGGACAAGCTTGAATACAGAGTTGGGGGTAGGCTATTGTTACTTCCTCCCTCTTCTAAAAGGAGGGAAAAATCTAGACATCGCTCCGTGGCAATGGGATCAGCAATATCTCTCAAAACAATCCATCTTTGTAAAGGTAGCTACACAGGTAAATATAAAAGCCAGTATTATTCAGTATTATTGTACTTTTGGTTTGTATCTCCTCTTTTATTTTTCCTATATTATTTAAAAGGCAAATGCTTAAAACAATGTTTATAAATCTAAGTGAGCACACAGTGTGCAAAGATGTAATCAGTGACAATAACAATATAAAGAGGGAGGGATGGAGATAATATAAGAGCAAAATGTTTGAATACTGTTGAAACTAATTTGGTATTATTCAAACTAGATTGTTGCAAGCTTAAGAGGTTCATTGTAATCAGCAATGTAACCACTAAGAAAATAACTAAAGAATATGCAGAAAAAGAAATTAAGGAATTAAAATGATACACTACAAAAAATAAACTAAATACAAAATAAAAAGCAGTAATGGAGGAACTGAAGAACTAAAAGCATATAAGACCTACAGGAAAAAAAAAAAACAATAGCTAAATGGCAGAAGTAAGTCCGTATTAGTAATTACTCTAAGTGTGAGTGGATTAAACTTTCCAATTAAAAGGCAGAGATTGGCAGAATGGATTAAAAAAAAAGTCCATCTCCAACTCCATACTGTCTACAAGAGACTCATTTTAGATAGAAATACACAAAGAGGTTGAAAGTAAAATGATGGAAAAAGATATTCCATGCCAATAGTAACCCAAACAGAGTTGGGGGTAGCTATATTATTGTAAGACTTTTTAACTTTAAAAAGTTTCCAAGAGACAAAGGACATTATTTATTGATAAAAGGTTCAACCCATCAAGAAGATACAACAGTTGTAAACATATACACACTTAACAACAAAGCCCCAAAATATGTGAAGCAAACATTGACAGGATTGAAAAAAGAAATAGACTTCAATACCCTAACTTAAATAATTGACAGAAAACCAGTCATAAGATAAGTAAGGAAACAGAGAATTTGAAAAATACTGTAAACCAATTGGCAAAGAGTACAATGGGCTTGCATATTTTACTTTTTATATTTTGGTAAACCACACTTCCAAAATAATTTTAAAACTTACCTTTCGTGAAAATATCTGCAGCATCTTGATCAGTAATTGCTGGTGTTAAAAAGAAGTGTGAGAATAAAATCAGTACAAGAAGGACTGTACATCATTTCACATTGATTTCTCAAAGTGTAGTACTCAGATAACAAGAACCAAAATCAGGGGAAAGGCTTGCTAGACGGCACATTCCCAGATTCCATGTCAGACCTGCTGAAAGAATCTCTAAGGAATAGGCCCTGAAATCTCCCCTCAATTTATTTTAATGCACGCTAAAATGAAGTTTAAGTACTCTTGCTTTAATTCTTCTTCAAATATTTAAAAGATATCGCTCCTCTCAGGTTAGTCAATTTAGTTGGGAAGACAAAAATATAACCAAGTGATTGTGACACGATATGATGAATGTTTTATATCTACTGGTACTATTCTGAGTGCTGTTAACAAAATATAGGGGCCGTACCCTTACAAAGGAGCCCTCGTGGTGCAGTGGTTAAGAGCTTGGCTGCTAACCAAAAGGTTGGCAGTTCGAATCCAGCAGCTGCTCCTTGGAAGCCCTATGGGGGAGTTCTACTCTGTCCTATATGGTCGCTGTGAGTTGGAATCAACTCGACCCTTACAAAGATCCTTGGATTATGTAAACAGTTTGTGCTTGACTACTACCCTAAAGTAGTTTGAACCCCCACCCAGTGGTGCCACAGAAGAAAGGCCTGATGATCTGCTTCCATAAAGATTACAGCCAAGCAAACATTATCGAGCAGTTCTACTCTGTAACACATGGGGTTGCTGTGAGTTGGAATTGACTCAGTGGCAATGGGCTTGGTTTTGTTTACCCTTACATAATTTACAGACAGAAATTCATCAAAGAATCATCCAAATAAATGTAAATGCAAAGTGGAGAGACAAAACCAGAGAGTAATCAATGTTATCTGAGAGAATCACAGAAGTTGTCATGGAGGAAATAATAATAATAATTTAGCTGGATTTTGAAGACCTAAAAGGAATTTTTCAGGCAGATGGAGGAGGTGAAAGGCATTCCAGGTGGAAGATAGTGGCTGCAAATGCATAAAGGTGTAAGACTGTTTGTAGAGAAATAAAGTCAGTAGAACAAGAGCGTAGATTGCACTCATCGTAGGGAATTGATGGGAGAAAATGGAAAACAAACTCAGTATTAGATAGCAAAGGTCTGTCTATTCCAATTTAAGGTCTGCTTATAGGGTAGTTTTCTCTGCATGTCCTACAGCCATGTCAAACTCAATGTCATAAAATTTTATCCAAAATTTGCTGCTGACATTATATTCCTTCCTTTAGTAAGTGACTTGAAATCTGAAATTATCTCCAATTCCTCCTTTCTCATTATTTCCACATTTAATTGGTCTCCAGGTTCTGTGCCTTCTAGCTCCTAAATAGTCCTTGAATTTGCCCCATTATTCCCACACATTTTTTAATTTATAATTTATTGTGTTTTTGGTGAAAACTTTATACAGAAAATTAGGTGAAAACTTTATACAGAAAATTAGGTTCGCATTTGACATTTTCTACATAAATTGTTCAGTGATATTAGTGACGTTAGTATGTCAGCATTCTCTTTAATTGCATTCTGGTTGTTCCATTTCCACTACTCTAGTTTCCCTGCCCCTTTATCTTCTCATCTTTGCTTTAGAGTAATTGTTGACCTTTTGGTTTCATATAGATGGTTTTTTAATGGAGCACCATCTTCATGGATACTATCCTGTATTTTGTGTGTTGTTGTGATTGTGTTTTGGGTGCCGTCGAGTCAGTTCCAATTCATAGCAACCCTGTGTACAACAGAACGAAACACTGCCAGGTGCTTCACTATCTTTACAGTCGTTTCTGTGTTTGAGCCCATTGTTGAAGCCACTGTGTCAGTCCATCTTGTTGAGGATCTTCCTCTTTTTTGCTGACCATCTATTTTGTGTGCCAGTCTGTTATTGCACTAAAAGATGACCTCGGGATAGTTTTGATTCAAGGTTTAAAGAGTTATCTCAGGGTGATAGTCTCAAGGAGTCTTCCAATCTCAACTGGTCCAGTAAGTCTGACTTTTTAAAAATTTGAGTTCTGTTCTGTGTTTCTCTCTCAGTCTATCAGGGTCCATCTATTATGGCCCTCATCCGAACAGTCATAGTGGTAGCTGAGCACCATCTACTACTTCTTCCTTTCCATTCCTTTTGCTACGACTTTAGATCATGCTTTCATCATTTGTCATTTATACTGTCAACCTGTGTTCGCTCCTTCCTCTTTTGCACTTTTTCAATTCCTCCACCTCTATTTTGCCAGGCTAATTTTTCTAAAAGTATATGTTATATCATATCCTTCCCTGCTTGATATCTCTTAGTGACTTCTCATTTTCTATAAGATAAACCCAAATCTCTCAAACAGGTTTTCATGCTTTTGGGAAAATCATTTTAGGCAACCTTATTTCCTCCTAGAAATTTCACAAGTTTTGGGTATCACATTTGCTTTGCATGCCTCAATAGACCCAAATAATCCTTTTGAAGAAATAAAAAGAGCTGTCCACTCCACTCTTCATTCTTTGAGCAAGAGAGACTCCCTCACATACAGACTGTGGCCCTGGACAGTTGTCTAACTCTTCTAACTGAGGATAATACAAGTATTTATGGAATATGGTTGTTGTGAGGAGGAAATGAAAAAAAAATACAAGACATTTAAAACCATGCATAAAAAATAGTAAGTGCTCAGTAAATATTAGGTGTTTTGCTGACAGTGATGAGGATAATGACAACGCAAACCAGTCATTCCAGCAGGCCCCTTTCTTGTTCTGCAAAAGCACTGTGTTTATTATAGACTATTTGTCTTTTCTCAAGCTCTCCATCTCTGGCAGTATTTCTTTTTTTCTTTTCAAGAATATGGAAATCCTACTCATTTTTTAAAGTCAAAGTCCATTCTCCTTCATGAAACTTTTGCTGAGAAATCACAAGCACTTTGGTATTTTCCTTTCCTGGATTTCTATAGTGGTTATTGTCTGTGCTGCATATTTGGCACTTGATCATATGCTGTCTTGTTTGTCAACACTCTTGTGTTGGGATATCTTTCTCTTCAAGCAGATTATGAGCTCCTGGGGTGGAGACCATTTTTATGCTACTGTTGTATCCCCACATTGGTTAACACAATGCTAAACAAATAACAAGCGCTTGGGAAGTGTTTTTGGAAGAATTCCTTAATTCTGTGGGAGCCGAGGTAATTCTCATTTATTTAAAAAACTGGATGGCACTGGAATCAACTAGTTAGAAAGAGGGAGCAGGCTATGGAGCTGGAGTAGTGTCCTGGAGGTTGTAGCTGTGCCAAATGTTAACTCTTTAGTTGCAGATGGAGGAGTCCAGGATAGAGGATGGAAGGATTTGGAAGGGCTGCGGAAACAATTTGTAGGCCTAGTTTATCAACAAATAGGAAAGTATTTCAATATTTTAGCAACTAGTATTGTGGAAACTCGTACATACTGATTGAATACCAGCCCAGTATAGGAACCACTACTGTCCTTTTAACCTCGAGCTTATTATGAGGGGATTGTGTCTTTAAACTATCAGTACTTGACAAAGTTGGACAAGTGTCCATTAATTCTATGCATATATTAAGTAACTCCTTTCTTTTTTAGTCTTACAACAAATATGTATTGAGCATCTCCTATATACTAGGTACTGGGTGGCAGAAGGACTGTAGGCTGAACAAGGAGACTGGTTCTTGACTTTATGAAGTTTATGGAGTAGTGGTGAAGACAATATGAAAATTACACAAAAATTTGCAATTTTAATTGTGATAAATGCTATGAAGGACACAGGTAAATAACTCAGTAATGAGAGTCAGAGAGTTTCCCTGAGAAAGCAATGGTTCAGCTGAGAAATGAAGGATGCAAGCCAGTGATTTGGGAAGTATTATAAGAAACTGGAACAATGTATGCAAAGTCCTCTGAGGCAGGAAGGAGCTTGGAAGATGGAGAAAAAGAAAATGTGGTCAGATTATGATGAATGAGGAAGAGAGTGGTACAGTAAGTGACTGCAGGGGTAAGTATGAACAAGATCATGCAGAGTTTTAGGTAGAGCAGACATATCATTTATTGTCCAAACTAAGGTTTTTTTTACAGTGAAAGGGAGCAGTATTAATAATGGTTCTTAGACAATTGTTATGAACTGGGACTGCCCTGGCCAAACCGGGAAGTATGGTATCCTACTTACAAGTGATGGTTTTATAAATTTTACATTATGGGAAGCCATGGGAAGCTTTTAAGCATGATTATATTTGTATTTAAAAATATCTCTTTGATTGATATGTGGTCAATAGATGGAAGCAGCCAAGAAAAGATGTAAAGAGAGTAGTAAGGAGGCTATTAACAGAGTATTAGTGAGAGGTGATATTGGCTTCGACCAGGTTGGTAGCAATAGGGAAAAATGGTAATACATTCAAGATAGGCAGAAGTAAAGGGGATTTTCAGAGAGACCTAGAGAGGAGTCAGAGAGGAGCTGACACATTTTCAAATTTCCTTCTTTGTTCTACATTTATTGAGTACCCTTCAGGTGCTATGTTGGGTGAGGTGGATCATTAATTAAATGTTCATGGACCTTGAACAGTTATTTACCCTTCCAATAGCATATATTCACAAATTAAACATCCAACAGTAACATCCCTCACAAGAAGTGTTGGGAAGGATAATTAATAAAGAATTTTTAGCAAATAGAATTTATTATATGAATGTTAAATTATTTAAATCTTAGAATGTTTTGTATTAGAATTATGTGTTATATCTAGACTAGTAATACATTATTTTCATAAAGTTTAATTACAAGGAAAGAAAAATCAGCCTCTAATTAAATTAAAATGTGAATTAGAATTGGTAAAATTGATGGATATATTGAAATAAAGTGGCATATAAAATGACACTTACGTGCTATCTCGGTTGAAGGACTTATTTCCAAGTTTCCAGAGTTATTCAGCATTTGGTGTAAAACAGACTCAATTCTGCTTTTCAAGGATGCGCCATTGTTATTTCTAGTGAATCGAAACTTCATGACAACATCTGCTATCACACCATTACCACCTTGCCTGTGAACCATTAAGATATTAAAAAATATATAACCGTGATAATTTTCTGCTGTTATATGCTCCTCTTGATAAAGCCTTTTTAAAAAAGTAGAGGAGTTTCACTTTGAGCAGATTCAGATAACAGTGTTTGCATATGTAATGATATATCACAATGCTATCCCACAAATCTGACTTCAATCCACAGTACACTATACCCATCATACAATATAGCCTGGCTTTGAAGTCAGTATGCCAGAGTTTGAATACTAGCTCTGCTATTTACTATGTAACTTTGGGTAAGTGATTTAAGTTTCTTAGATTTTCTGTATCTAAGTTTCCTCATATGTAAAATGGGTTATTATGAAGATTATATAAATTAATACATGCAAAACTTTTGGGAAGCATGACTAGCATATAGTAAGTACACTGTAAGTATTAGCTATTATTAAACTTCAGAAATATTTTAAAAACCTCTTCTCATTAAACAAATTTATAAAGAGTTAGGATTCCATATTTATGTGAGAGACTCAACTTAATTTTTTGGTATCTGGACCTATTCATCTGCCTACAGAAGCAAATTTTAACTTTCGTAGTTGTATGTTAAAATGTTATTTCTCATTTCAATTAATCAGACACATTCCTTACAGTAAGCCTTGTTTTTGTTTTTTTTTAAATTAAGGGCTATAATTACCTAGAACCTAGATGATTTCTACTTCCTTCCACGTAAATGACCATGTAAACCACTTCCTCCTGAAATTGGCTACCTTTGTGGACTGTATTTAGACAATAATGTGCATTAGGCAAGTTTGTTTTTGATGCTCTCACATTTCTGTTTGGGGAGTCCTTTTTTTTTTTTTTTCCACCGTAGGCCTCCTCCTCCTATCTCAGTTGCCAATGTTGGCTTAATAGTCACTCTAGGTACAATTTAATATTTATTTAGCAAGTATTAAATAAGCACCTTCTTGTGCTAGGCACTCTTCTAAGTTTCAAAAATTAGTTCTGATCAAGATAGACAGTTGCTATTCTCATGTATCCTGAAGTCTGGATGGAGAAGCAGACCCTGAACAAGTAATTAAAGCTTCCATTTCCAGAAACATGGAAGTCCAAATAACTTGAAATCTTTTCCATATAAAACAACCAGAAATGCTAGATAAAATGTAATAAATAACTCTTGAAATGCAAAGGTGAGGTCACAGGAGAGTAAAGGAAATGCCTGAAGACCAAAAATAAAGAAGAACCTGAATATTATGATAGTAAACTCCAGAATATCCAACAGTCCTGAGTTTTAACATTTTCATGGAGGTTAGGGATGAGGTCTGAGACTAGTGCAAAATATGGAGTTGGATTTGTAGCTTCAGACTAAGGTAAAGATTCTCAAAGAACTGTCAGTGAAAGCATGGATTACAAAGAAAAAAAAATATGCTCATCATCTCATAAAATAAAACAAATAAAGAATTTATCTATCTCAGAGGTCCACTTCTGGATAGAAATAAAAAAAAATTCTCTTGAGAATTCATAATCATGGGCCTGGCTATAGTAATGTTTTGGATTTGCATTAATATTGTATGCATGATCCTAGATCCCCTAAGCTAAGAAATTAACCCCCCCCAAATGATTTAGATGCTCCTGATCTCCTTATAGTGTCCAATAGAAGCAAATGCTCTTGGAAGTATGAATTTTAAATCCAAGATTCATAGATTCCACTTATAAAGTGAGATTAAAGATAAATATGCAATCCCAAGGGTAAACAATACATCATGAGCCTGAATCAGCAGAGCAAGAACAGCATCCTAAAAAATTTCTCATAATAATATTAACAGTCAGTTAAGTATACTTAAAATGATTAATGACATAAAAGGAATCCTAACTATGAGAAAGTGTAGGACATTATTAAAAAAAGACCAAGCAGATTTTCAAATGAAACAAATAGAGTTTGCAGACAGTAAAAGATAGTCATTGAAATTAAAAACTCTGGATGGATTACACAGAATATTAGATAAAGCTGAACAGAAATTAGTGAACTGAAGATAAAGAAGTTACATGGACTGAAACACAGATAAAGACATGGAAAAGATCTAAGAGGTTAAGAGACTTAAGAAGGCACAATGTACACCTAAAGCAATGCTAAAGAAGAGCATAGAAAAAATAAAGGAGCAGCAATATTAAAAGAGCTACTGAGAGTCACTCAGAACTGATAAAGACTAGAAGCTTCAGATCACGATGGGTCTGAAGCACAACAAATAAAAGAAAATGCTCACATAAACACATCATCATAAAACTCTGAGCACCAAAGACAAAGAGAAGATTTTTCAAACAATAAGAAAAGACTCGTTATTGGTTGAAAAAGCACATGTAGAGCAAGAAGTTGGCAGACTGATGGGATGGCAGATGAGGAAGAAGATGCCACCTTTGAGGAAGAAAGTGAAGAAATTGGAGGAGGCACAGAAGGTGGACAGGGCAAAAGAAAGAGACTTTTTTTCTAAATAATTACTATGTATGGTGTATGAGTTTGGGGATGACCAGAATCCTTACAGTATCAGGAATGGCATTGCTTAAAAAGCTGATGGCAGGATAAGCATTTGGGGTAGTGTTTTATTAACATATTTGTTAGTTCTTGCTCACTGTGGAAATGTATACTTGACTAAAACCATATGTGGCTATGGAAACTACTTTTGTAGTTGAGGATAGTCAGTAGATATTCTTGAAGGCCTTGTCATAGAGTTCATCACTGAAATGACACATAAGGCAGTGTCAGTTGGAAGACAAGGTCGAGTACAAGCTGAAGATATCATCTTCTTGATGTGAAAGGACAGAGAAAGCTTGCTAGGGTTAAAGACTTGCTTACCCTGAACAAAGAATTGATAAGAGCTCGAAAAGCATTTGATGAAGCAAACTATGGATCTTGACACATTATGCATTTTCTGAAGCTTCGTTATCTTCTGGGGAAACTATATGTAGTAACTGTATTTTCTACTGCAAGGTTCGGACGTCTAACCATGGAAATGAAAGATGGGGAAACACAAAATTTTCAGCCTTTATTTTCATGTCTTTGATCTTAGATTGTTATTTGAGCCTTTAATTACCTGCCTTTATATAACATACTTGAATTACTTATTGGATTTTAATGACCACACGAAGTTAAATTACTTTCAGACTTTTGACTAGCTAAATGACAAAGTAGTATTTATGTGTTAGGTGTCTTTGTGCCATTGTAGGCTGTACTGTAGCTATTTAATATGTGAAATCTAAATGGCACCTTTGATCCTATAATAGCCGAGATGTTTTTCATGTATTCTCAAGTTTCTAGACAACAGTAGTCTAAGAGATTTTTAAAGATAGTGAGCTGGTTTATGTTTCTCTTAAGTAGAAGATCATTTAGGAAAATACAGACTTTGTAAGAATGTTTATGTGTCTTAAAAGATCATTTAATAGTCCTCTTTAGATAACAAGAGTGATTTTATTTGAGAAACTAAAAGTTTCATATGAATGTTTCACTGTTGGGAGGATTTTTAAAATTTTTTCCCATACAGAAATTTATACATACATTGTTATGTGACTAATTGCTCCCCCCATACTATGACAGCACACTCCTCCTTTCCTCCCCTGATTCCCCATGTCCATTCAGCCAGTTCCTAACCCCCTCTGCCTTCCCATCTCACCTCCGGACAGAAGCTGCCTGTTCAGTCTCTTGTGTCTACTTGAACTAAGAGGCACACTCCTCACTTATGTCCCATAGTCCAGTCCAATCCCTGTCTGAAGAGCTGGCCTCAGAAATTGTTTTAGTTCTGAGCTGATAGAGAATCCAGGGGCCATGCCCTCTGGGGTTCCTCCAGTCTCAGTCAGATCATTAAGTCTGGTCTTCTTACTGGAATTTGAGTTCTGCACCCTACCTTTCTCCTGCTCCATCGGGGACTTTCTGTTGTGTTCCCTGTCAGGGCAGTCATTGGTGGTAGCTGGGCACCATCTAGTACTTCTGGTCTCAGGCTGATGAAGTCTCTGGTTTATGTGGCCCTTTCTGTCTCTTGGGCTACTACTTTCCTTGTGTCTTTGGTGTTCTTCATTCTCCTTTACTCCAGGTGGTTGGGACCAATCGAAGCAACTTAGATGGCCGCTTGCAAGGTTTTAAGACCCCAGATGCTACTCACCAAAGTAGGATGTAGAACATTTTCTTAATAAGCTTTGTTATGCCAGTTGACCTAGATGCCCCGTGAAAGCATGGTCCCCAGACCCCTACCCCTGCTACTCTGTCCCTCAAAGTGTTTGATTGTATTCAGGAAACTTCTTAGCTTTGGTTTAGTCCAGTTGTGCTGACTTCCCCTGTAGTGTGTGCTGTCCTTCCTTTCACCTAATTCTTATCTACTATCTAGTTAGTGAATAACCCTCACCCTCCCTCCCCACCCTCATAACCATCAAAGAATGTTTTCCTTTGTGTTTAAACCTTTTCTTGAGTTCTTATAATAGTGGTCTTATACAATATTTGCCCTTCTGTGACTGACTAAATTCACTCAGCATAATGATGGGAGGCTTTTTTGATTGAAAACCTTTGGGGCTTATACATACCACTTGTTGTTTTAGGAGAACTCATTTTTTCAGATCATACTAAATCTAAAAATAAATGCTTTCAGTGTCAGCAATGGCATTGCTTAAAAAGCTAATGGCAGGATAAGCATTTGAGGTAGTTTTTATTGACATATTCGTTAGTTCTTATTCATTGTGGAAATGTATACTTGACTAAAACCATATGTGACTGGAAACCACTTTTGTAGTTCAGGATAGATAGAGTTTTTTGTGTATTTAGCTATATTGTATTAAATTGTTACCGTACTTAGCTTAAAAGAAGGATTGAAATTATATTTAAAGGGATCACCAAATGTTACTATTTGTGAAACTGAATGTTTTGTGCACCCGTTACAAACATTATCTATAAATCAGTACTTGGGAAAATTCTACTTTCTTGTTGATACAAGGACTAAAATATGACAAATTAAACAGAAAAAAAGTAAAAACTAGCTACAAAGGAACATTTTGACTGATAGACTTCTTAAAAGCAATAATGGAAACCAATATACAATTTTATCTTCAAAGTGTTGAAAGAAAAGAGCTATAAACTTAGGATTTCATATCCATACTAATCTATAATATGATAATGAAGCTAAAATAAGAATGTTTTTCAGACCAAAATTTTAAAAGAGACAGTTTATGGCTCTTCTACTCTTGTGAAAGAATTTCTGAAGGAAATACTTCATTAACTAGAATTCAGACTGAGGGAGTCAGATACAAGAAGAAAAAAGGAACAAAGGAAGTGATAAACTAAAAAAGGCATTGACAGCATAGGAAATAATTACAGTGACTAATTTGGAGGCATTAAAAATAATGTGGAACTATAACATCATTAATAGTAGCATGAACAAGAGATTAAAGTTATAAGTGATTTGGAAGAAAGGTAGAGGGTTAACCCAACTCTCCTTGTTAAAATTTTAAAGATAATCTCTAAGATAAGAGAGAGAAAATGTATAACTTCTGAACTATTGGGAGAAAAAGAGCAAATGAAGAAAACTCAGTCATCCAAAAGAAGGCAAATTAGTAGGAGAAAGAAGCATAGAAAAAGCAAGATAAAGAGCATGAAAGCAAATGGAAGATATAAACCCAAATAGTCATTAAAGTAAGTGTAAATTGACTAAACTTGCCAGTTAAAGGGCAAAACAGTTAGAATGCATTAAAAGGTATAACCCAGTTGTCTACTGGCTTTTGGAGAAATATCTAACATATAAGGACACATAAATGTTGAAACTAAAATGGTAAATAAAGATTCATTGAATAAGTAACTACGAGAAAGCCAGTGTTGCCATACTAATATTAGATATAAGAGATTTTAAGATTAAAAACATTAATTAGGGATAAAGAGGATTAATACCTTGATAAAAGAAACAATTCCGAGGAAGATATAACAGTTCTAAACATATAGGCACCTAGTTGTATGTCCTCAAAATATATTGAACAAGGAGAAACAGACAAATCCATAGTGGTAGATTTTAGTTGAATAACATAATTATTAAGCTTAATCGGTAGGAATAACATTGATCCTTTAGAAACAGACTCTCAGACATATGTAAACAATGTATTACAGAAGTGTATCACAAATCTGAAGGAAATGACATCTATAGAAAAAAGATTAAATTAGGTATCTACCTCATACTATGCACAAACATAAAACCTACATGTGAATTTTCATGAGAAAAATGTGGGAGAATGTCTTTACATACTTGGGGAGGAAAGATTTCTTAAATAAGATATTTTGCAACTAACGTTCCACAACAAAAGATACAAAGTATAAAGATATGCTACAGATAGCAAGAATATATTTGCAGCTCATAAATTGGACAAATGCTTGGTACCCAAGTAATTACAGAACTCTTACAAATCAACAAGAAAAAGACTAATAAACAATAGAAAAAATGGAAAAGATATGAATATGCAATTCAAAGAAGAGGGATCCTTGATGAACAGTAAGTATATGAATAGATGCTCAAACAGTGCTAAGTATTTTAAACCTATTCATTTATGTGATCTTCATAACAACTCTATTAAAGAGGCACTGCTATTCTTACTCGTTTTACAGTGGAAGAAACTGAGGCACAAAGATGTTAAGTAACTTGACACTGGTCACACAGCTAATGAGAATTGGCCCTGAGATTTGAATTTAGGCATTTTGGCTCTAGAGCCAATACTTTTTATCCCAATAAATGTAAAACTACATTTCACACCTATTGTATTGGTGAGAATTAAAATCTATCTATACCATAAATAGATCATATGTAGCATTATTTTTTAAGTTGCCTAGGATACTGTTTTCATAATACTACAACAAACTGTGTGAAGTTCATTATTCATGCTGTGAACAAAAGTCAATGGGCCATATTGCATCTATGCTTATATATTTTTTGATATAATTCCACTCACCTGAGTTTGACAACATGCGCTCTGATGAACTGATGGCTTAAATTTGATTCTTTGAATGTTTTACTAATCTGTAGAAAGGAAAAAAAAATCTCTCTGTAATTACAGTTCTTTCTCTCCTTCCTTCCAATCTTGCAACATGAGACTGATGGTAAATGAGGAATAGAGAGGCCTGGGTTTTCAGTTCGGTTCAATTCCTTCATAGTTACATATGGGATTTATTTGGGCAGGTTATGTAACCTTTCAATGCATCGCCTATTTCTTCATCTGTCACACTAAGATAATAACAGTCAGGATGCTTCTTCGCTAGACGTCATCCTAAACACTTCAAATATTTTACTCAGTGAGAGCCATGTTACGTGACTTGGTAGCTGTTCCTAAGGGGTTTGGGGCAGGAGCTAAGCCATCACTAGGGGAATCCACTGATAGAACTCAAATTTTGTGATCCCCCCTCAGTGATGGGCTTTTAGATGAATGAAACCAGATTAAAATGGTATTAAATATCTTCTAAGAAATATACCACTGACTGGCATTGCTTCACATGGTAAAATGGCTCCTCTAATCAGAAGTAGGAGTGGTGCCACTTCTGACATTGTCTTACTTTTCATTTACTGGTTCATTACTCTGCTTGCATGTTAGTGTTATCTTCAAATTGCAGGCTTGTTTTTTTTTTCTAGGATTCTTCTTAGTCTGTTTGCTGACTTGGGGAGGTTCATTTTATTTTTAGAACTAAGTAATATGATCTTTAAATCCACTGGTAAACTGCACATCATTGAAATACATTGAGAATAAGTGAAAGTGTGCTGAAGCTGTAGTCAGTCCTACTGTTATTCTCCTCCTTCTGTTCCCTCAGGGTGTCTCCATGCACATGCCACGTGACAACTGACATAAAAACTAAACAAGGATGCCAGTGCCAATCCATTTGTTAAATAGTAATGAAGCTGAATTGCTTTTTTTCTTTTCCTTCCCTTTCTTTTCCCTTCCGCTTTCTGTCTCTCCCTCCCTCCCTCCATCCCTTCCTTTCTTTTTTCCTTTCTCCACCAGAGGAAAACACGTGTAGAGTGACATTTGAGAATTTTCTTCCATCACTCCAGTGGATTGTTAGTCCTTCTTGGGATGCAACTGAATTAGTCCACCATCCATAGGGTTTTTAGTGGGTTGATTTTTCAGAAGTAGATTGCTAGCCCTTTCATTGCAAAGTGTCTCTGAGTGGATTCGAACCTCTAAGCTTTCAGTTACCAGCCAAGCATATTAACAGTTCATACCACCCAGGGACTCCAAAAACTCTCTAGAGAGAAATAAAAAAATGTGTAGACCTCATATATGGTAATTGTACTTATGAGAATATATCCCAAGGAGATAATCACCCAAGTGTGCAAAGATGCACGAGCAAGGATAGTCATCAGAATGTTAAATACAGAAAAACTGGAAACAAATTAAACTTCTGCAGATCTAGAGGCCTGGTTAAATAAAATATTATACATCTATTTACTGTAATGTTCAGTTATTTAAAATGATGTTTCTAAATTTGTTAATATTTTAATATTTGCATGACATTTTTAAGAAAAAAAGCAGATAATATCATATAGTTTAATTCCACTGAGAGAAAATTGTGTGTGTGTGTGTGCTGTGTATGTATGATGTATGTAGTTTGCATAGGAAGTATCTAAAGGAAGTTCATCAAAATGTTAATAGTGGATATATTACATTGGGGTGTTATGTATTTTTTTTTCTTCTCTACATTTTCTTGAATTCCTGAATTTTCTGTTTGTGGATCATCTTTATAATAAGAGATAATATAAAACTACTTTGATTTTGATAAAAATGTCTATACATACATTATAACTGAATTTACAGAACAGTTTTGAGAATAATTTAAAAATAATAAGCTTGAATATGTAATTTTATTGTCATTTTCTAAGATTTATCAAATACCTTCCAAAAGTGCTGGTGGTAATTTTCAAAATAAATTTATCTAGTTCATATCTTTTCATATTGCTAAATATTGTTATGCTTTATTGTAATTCCTCTCCAAATTAGCTTTTTGCAATTTTACATAGGCACCATTAAGGATGAGCTGACCTAACATATCTGATGTATTCTAACAGGAACTGAGTGGTCTCATTAGGGTGGAGGACATCTCCTGCATTTTGCTATAACGACAAATAGCTGGGTATTAATTCCTCAGAATGAAGCTGGAATTCATCTCAATACACACGCTTTTGGTTTGCTTTCCTTTACTAGGACCCCTGGTGGCACAGTGGTTAAGAGCTACAGCTGCTAACCAAAAGATCAACTTTGCTATCCTTTATTAAGCTGGGTGCACACCTGAAATATTACAAGATGTCTTGGTGTGGGTGTGAGGACCACCTTATGAATAACTGTGTGCTCAGACTGGCCTCCTGATGGTGTGTATCTCTAGCTGCTTCTTCAGAAAAGTTGGGAGTGTCCATTGGTTTGAACACCAACCAATGAGATCTCACAGTACAAATCATGTAACTAAATATTCCTGTGTATTTCTAAGAACAGATTGGGAGCAGAATGTAGTGAGTAGGGCAAAGAAGATTGCTTGGTAAGCCTTTGATGGAAGTTTTGTGTGAATTTCCACATTTTCTGGACTATTCCCTAATTAAGACTCTTTACCTCTTGGCTTTTCTTCTGGACCACTGTAGTGAGTTTCTAAGGTCCCTGGGTGGCACAAGCATTTTTTACTTAGCTATTAACCTAAAGGTTGGTGGTTTGAACCCACCCAGTGGCACCTAGAATAAAGGCCTAGCAGTCTACTTTCCTAAAAATTATAGCCAACTTGACTGAGCAGTTCTACTGTGTAACACATGGCATTGCCATGAGTTAGTATTGACTCAAAAGCAACAGGTTTGGTTTTTAGTTTGATAATGAGCTAACTAGTCTTACTGTGTGCAGGCTCTTCTCTTTCTAATCTAATTTAGATAACAGAACATGAATCTGTCAGAGCCTGGTTACATCATGTTATGTATGTGTTCAGGACTTACTACCCACAAAATAAAGTCCAAAATTGTTAACCAAGTGCATTCCTACTTCTGTGTCTTGGCTCATGCTTTGGCCATTTTATGTCCTATTCATCCAAACTTGTGTAACTCTGGTACTCTCATGCTATATCCCCACTATGTATCTTGCATCACAGATATTTTTAAACTTATTTAATCTTCCATGATAGACTAGGTCTATGAAGGCAGGATCTATATCTACTCTATTTTTGTATGTGCACAATATTTGGCAGAGTTAGCGCTCGATAAATATTTATTGAGAGAACAGGAGACTGCCACTTTTAACACTTTAGTCTTATGCTCCCCAATGTTAACCCTACTTCTGCTTCCTATCCTAGCTTTTCTTCCCAAATCATTTCTAATTCAGCTGTCTATTCTGATTTATCATTAAATATTTAAATCATACACCTAACTTCCCTTGCTATAATTCCATGCTGGTAAGTCTTCTGGTAACTTGACTTCCAGTGAAGCTTGCTTCTAGGGAGAAGTGTTAGACAAGCTAATGATTCAGTCCCTCAGCAGTGATAGTTCTCTTTATGATTAACTTACTGGTTCTCAAAGTGTAGCCCTTGGATCAGTAGCATCAGCATTACCTGGGAACTTGGTTTACAAATGCAAATCAGAAACTCGGGGCGGGGGGGGGGGGGGGGGAGTTCCAGCAATCTTTGTTTTCTCAAGCCTGCCAGGTGACTCTGCTACATGCTAAAGTATGAAAACCACTGGAATAATTTATATTCTTAGGACTCTCTTTAAAAAGGTTAGGGTGAGTGAGCAATCCTGAGACTAGTCAACTCTGTCCCTGCAAGCCAGACATTGCTCTGTGGTGACATATGAATGCTGAGGGTCCACATGTGAGGTTTCCTGGCAGACAGTCAGTTAAAAAAAAAAACAAACCATTGCTGTAGATTCCAACCGATGGTGACCCTATAGGACAGGGTGGAACTGTCCCATAGAGTTTCCAAGGAGCACCTGGTAGATTTGAACTGCCAACCTTTTGGTTAGCAGACATAGCTCTTAACCACTATGCCACCAGGGCTTCAAGATAGTCAGTGGACCTCTTCAAATGAGAGACCAAGCTTGCTTTGAATACCGTGAAACCTATGAGAAGCGGAACTTTGACTGGACTGCCTTGTTTTTCTGGGTCTTGAAAGTTTTCTGCCTTTGACTGGGTTCAGTCTTACCACTTTTCTATTGTTCTCTGTAAGTTAGGAAAATATTTGAGTTTTTCTTCTCTGACATCTTACACAGTTTCCGGCTTTCACAGGTTTTACTATATTTCCATTCAAACTTCTGTGTCTATCATTGAGCCAAAGTATGGTGTTGTCCAAACTATGTCATTATTAACATGGAAAACATATCTTTTAACACCTGCTATCTTGTGTATTTGATTAGATAAGAAAAGAGGAAAGAAGGCCAAATGAAAAGGATTTTAAAAGGCAATCTCGAGAGTAGCAATAATAAATGGTTATCTTGCACAGGCAATAGACTGCAACTATTTAAAATCATAATCAAATAAAATGCATATTTATTCATGACCCTTCTAAAACCTTTTCACTCATGACTTAAGAAAATGTGAATAAGAACAGGTATACTAATAAATTAACTTCTAAAAACACAGAGAAACACATCTTTCATCACTTGTTGCTGGGTGCCACCAAGTCGATTCCGACTCATAGCAACCCTATAGGACAGAGTAGAATTGCCCCATAGGGTTTCCAAGGAGCAGCTGGTAGATTTGAAACTGCCGACCTTTTGGTTAGTAGCCTGAGCTCTTAATCACTTCACCACCACGGCTCCCTTTCATCACTAAAGGGAGGAAAAATGCAAAGCATATTGCATTTGCAAATGTATGAAAGATATTAGGTTCAATATATTCATTTTATAATGGAATAAAGAGCAATGACAAATATTAACTTACCATAGATTCAATTCTTCCACTCAAAGCCCGGTATTCCTGTGTACCTGGTGAATTTAACTGATCACTATATTCAGCATTTAAGATTTGAAAGCTGCTGCGGTAAAAGTAAGGTTTTTCATCTGTAAAAGGAAAAAAGAGGCAAAATCAGCCTCATATGACAAAAAGTTCACTACTTATATTACTTGGGATTACAGAGGCAATATTACATAATTTAATAAATTTACTTTCCTTAAAAGAAATAAAATGCTATATTTAATATAAATGTAATTATAAAATTACTATTTTTCTTTCAGTTTTTAAAAAAGATTGGCAAAAGCTAGAGTTGTTAAAGATGTATTAAAGTCAGAATAGCATCATTATTTGAGAAATTAAAATTGTTCAGGAATAGTTTTTATTCCACTATGTTTTAGGGAGATTTGTGGTGGCATATTTATTCAAAAAACATTAATGAATGTATATTATATTCTATTATTACTTTATCATTAATGAAGAACCCAAGGTAATTATAAATAGTTTTTAAAAATATTTCAAATAATATTCTTTACAGAGGAATTAGTGATTTGTCATTAGTCTTTCCTGGACTAAGCTAGAAAATAAGTCTCCCAACAGGATATCTATTCTGATTGTTGAATGTGAATTTTTTTCCATCAAAACAGGTCTTCCAAAGGACAAAGTCAGCTATGTAAAGGAGATAAAATCCCTAAAACACACCTGCATACATCTCAGAAACATTGTGAACAAGGCCATAACTAAATAAAATCTGTCTCAGGGAAAATCCGTTTTTGCTTTCGATCATTTGTAAACAGAATGTGTGCAGAGAAATACCTAGATCGAGAGAAAAAGCTGGGGATCCTGGGAGAAGGGTTGTCCTTTGTAGCAGAAGATGGATAAGTCTTTCTTGGGTCACAGTGGTCACTGGGATACAGTTTACAGAGCACTTACTAAGGTTCCTACTCTTATGTTTAAGTATGAGAATACAGTGTCATTAAGAGTGATAATTCGTTTATTTAATCTGAAACTTGATGTCTCTTTTCCCTACTTTCTGGAATTCACCTTAGAGAGAGTTGACTCCAGGTAATTTTGTTAAAAAAAAAAAAAAATAGTCAAAACACAAATTAGCCACAGATTTTTGGTAATAACTGGTTGAAATGATTATTCACAGTTACTGCCTTTTCTAATATTGGTAATTTTATTGTACCTTTGGGAATTTTTCAGCCTTTGCATGGTTAAGTATTTTTTCCCATTAAAAAATATTTTTACAATGTTTTCTAAAATTCAAATTCTTTTATGGTCAATTTTGTTTACTCTTCAATGTTTATGATTAGTAAAAGTTGGAAAGAGCCTAAAGGTACAGCAATAGGAGATAAAATAAATTAGGTTTTCTTTCTCTCTCAATTTCTCTCTCCCCCTCTTCCTTTTCCTCTCCCTCTCCCTCTTCTCCTTCTCCCTCTCTTCCTTCACACTTACATACACACACACACACAAAAAAAAAAATTTAATTGATTTAGCTAAAATATATCCGAAATAAAAATAACCTCACTGTGTATTTTAAAGAAAAGAAGCAGATTTTAACATGCATGATATTACGTAGTAGAATGTGACACATTTTATATATCCACATTAGAGCACTTGAAAAGGTATTCACCAAGGTATTTAGGAAGACTATGAATGAGCAGGGTATGCATATTCTTTATGTCATTTTTTCTTATCTGTGCTCCCTAATATTTTGGTGATATAATAATAAAACTTAAACAAATAATAAAAGAATAGAATTTTTAAAAAAGTTTATGTTTATTCCCTCTGCTCTTAACTGCAGAGTCATCTCCTGACCATCATTCCTATTCTACTTGTAAGACTGTGTTTTCAGGAGACAAGACATGAATTAAACGATCCTTAGATATGTCCAACTTTTAGGTGTTGAAACTTATGGTTCTTTTTAATATTTCACTTTTATGATTTTATCAGGTTATTAAATGAAGAAGGAAATCATGGCATTAATGAAAAACAAGATGGACAAATTCAAGCAACAGAAAAGTGTCAAGAGATTTTGTTTTCTTTGGCTAGGATAATCATTGCCTGAGTAATAGTGTCTGGTAAACTATAAAGACTAAAGAAGAGAAAAAAATACTGATTATGGGAAAATACAAATGTAAACATATATTTAGGGAAGAAGTATAAGACATGTAATCATGTTACATTAAGAAACACAAGTGGCAAAAAGAGAGAGAGAATGCTGAACTTTTCATCTGAAAGTATATTTAGTTGTCTAGTCTGAAGAGCAGTAATTTTCTGGTACTTACCAAAAGCTAAAAAGTGAATAAGTAGACCTGTGGTCACTGCTAGGATCAACACCACTGCAACGACAACAAAACCGATGACACATGGATTCAGGTATCTTGAAGTTGATGGCACCCATGCTGGCCTGAGAACAAGGGGAAAAGAGCAAAGGTCACCCATTTTACCCATAGAAGCCATCATTGAGCACTCATGATCGTCTTCTGCCTTTCTAAAGCTCTTAGATTGCACATGACTCTATTTATAGAAAACTGAGTGATTCTTCATTGGAATATAGTCCTGGAAGTGAGCCTGAACTGAACAAGATTCTCTTTAATGGTTTTTCTTTTAAAAAATTTTCACCTCAAAAATGTTGACATGTAGGTAGTTTGATAGATGAATAAGGCAATGTGACCTATGGTTTACAGTTGTTTTCCCTTCTTCTGCTAATTGATGAAATTCTCAAGAATAACTAATTGGTATCTATTTTACTATGTGTTCTAGGACTCTATATTGGGCACTATTTTAGTAACCTCCTTTACCTGGGCACTATCTCTAGGGATGAACAGAAGAGAGATTTTGGGGTGGAGGAGAGAAAAGAAGCCGGGGTGGGGATGGGAGGGTCAGAACAGTAGCATTCCTCATTGCAATGTTCTTCATATTATTAAAAATAGAGATGTGCCATAGCTGGTGGGAATGCAAAAATGGTACAGCTGCTGTGGAAAACGGTTTGGCAGTTCCTCAAAAAGGTAAAAATAGTGCTACCATCCCAAACCCACTGCCATCGAGTTGATTCCAACTCATAGTGACTCCATAGTGTTTCCAAGGCTGTATGTCTACGGAAGCAGGACTGCCACATCTTTCTTCCGTGGAGTAGCTGGTAGCTTCAAATGGCTGACCTTTCAGTTTTCAGTTGATTGCTTTAACCACTGGTCAACCAGGGCTTCTTAGAGCTACCATATGACCCAGCAATTCCACCCTTAGGTATATCCTCACGAGATTTGAAAGCACTGACACAAACAGAAACATGTACACCGATGTTCATTGCAACACTATTCATAATAGCCAAAAAGTAGAAACAACCCAAATGTCCATCAACAGATGAATGGATAAACAAAATGTGCTGTCTTTTGGGCATTCAGTGGTTATTTTCCTCATTTATTGATTGTATATAGTAGAATGGAGTACTACTCTGCTATAAAGAGAACTAAAGTCCTGATACATGCCACAACATGAAAGTATATTTAGATGTCTAGTACAAAGAGCAATAATTTTAAAACTTGAAAACATTGTGCTCAGTGAAATAGGCCAATCACAAAAGAAAAAAATATTGTATGATCTCATTAATGTGAAATAACTGGAAAAGGCAAATGTCTAGAGATTAGAGTTTAGTAGCGTTTGCCAGGAGAGGGAAGGAGAGGAAAATGGAAGAGTCATTGTTTAGGTAGCACTGAGTTTGAGGTTTTGTTTATGGCGTAGAAAATTTGGCAACATGTATTGGTGGTAGTTGCACAACATGATTTACATAATTAGTCTCACTGAACTGTACATGTGAAAAATGTCAAAATAGCAAATGCTGTGTTATCTATATTTTTATGACAATAAAAAAAATGAGGATGTGGGAAGAGACAGACAGAGCTGGAATCCAGGAGAGTAGCAAACACCTGACATGAATTAGAACTGCACCAAGAACAGAGGATTTATATTATTTATCATTTTTTCCCCTGAATCAGTCTGTTGCCATGTAAAGCGATGGGTTTATGCTCACACAGTATCTGGTATTATGTCAGGCATATTGACCAGGACCTATCTCATTCACTGCCTCCCTCTTCCAACCACACACACTCACACTGGGGTGGTCCCCAGAAGAATTGTGTATGAATTTCTGTTCTACCCCTTGTTTGCTTAGCAATCACATTGCAATTTATCTGAGACTTTCTTCATTTGAAAAATGGGAATAACAATATCTGCCTCACAAGGCTATTTTGAAGGTCAAATGAGTAAAAGTATACAGTTCTAGTTAAACAGGTAATTCACTAGGCTGTGAACCCCTTGAGGGTAAAGCAGGTGATCATGCTTGTGTTTCTAAAACTTTGTAGATGCCTGGCACATGTAGATGTTTTGTAAGTATTTATAATATTTATAAAATTTGTTGCGTGCATCAACTCCTGAACATGTTTCATATTTAAAAGCCGAGCTGAAAAGCAGTTACATTTAGCCAGACTATAGCCTGATTTTCATCTTTTTTTTTTCCCAGCATTTTAGTATTTTTGCGAAGGAACTGTTCTGAGTGTTAGTGGTTCCCAGACTTCTTGGTTTAACAGCAGGGTTCCCCAATGTTATTTGGGCTTTACCCAACTTACATGCCTATAAAAGGGCACCTCCCCGTGTACTGTACCAGTACTATAGTTGTATGCTGTGGCTCTGGGACCAGTACAATTTCAGAAGCTTACTCGAGGCTGATATAGATTTGCCAACTTTCAGTTTTGTTGGATAAACATTTTACAAATTATGAAAATTAACCCTGCTCAAACATTATAATTTAATAAAAGAAATAAGATATAAAAATACATAAAAGTAGGAAGGACATAATCTCAGAATAAAAAAAATAGATGAATAATATAGCTTCATGATGTCTTTACTGTGTTGCCCTTATTTGTTCACTTTGCTTTATTAGTGAAAATAGACTCACTGACAATGTTCCAGAGAACCACTGCCGTCATAATTTTTGAGTTGGAGAAAATTGGCACTTTGACATTTGATAAATTTTTGGCCTCAGTTTCCTCATTTGTTAAATGGAAATGATGGCACCTACCTCATGGGGTTGTTGTGCCAATTACATGCACCCACAAATGTACAGTGTTTGGCATTTGTGAGTTCTGTAAATGTTAGTGGCTGCTGAACAGTGGAAGAACCAAAAAAAAAGGCAGAGACAGAGGCAAGGGTAAACTCCAAAGCCTAAATAAGTCTCAAACTGATTAATCCTCCCCTCAACAGCCAAGAATTAATTGTATTTTCAGAAATGAATTGATGTGTCAAAATTTATGTTATAGAGTGAGAAGTACTGAAAAACGTGGATTAAATTGGGGCCAGAATTTCCCACACCAAAAACCAAAGTCTAGATTAAGCATATGTATTAGCTTGGATGAACCTCCCATGGGAACAACTTCAGAGCCATCTCCTGCTTTCAGTTCATGGAAGACATCTTAAACTCAAAGTCCAAAAAGCACCATGAGATATATGACTCAATAAACAAAGGGCCTGGAGCCCGAATTACCTTAATATCGCAAGCCACAATTAATTGCATAAAAATGGGTTGTTCCACCCTGTAGAAACAGCCACAGAAATATCTGCTGTCTTGTTATTAGTGCAGCTTGTAGTTGAACCTCTGTATGTTGCTGATTATAAAGTTTATGCCAACGCAAACAAAATTAAATTGTCCACAATATTTACCTTGCAGACTATTAGAAAAAATATGTTTGCAAATAGTGTCTGAAATTTGACAAACAGTGCAATGAATGGAATTCTGTGCAAGAAAATACTTTGCTTTTAAGAAAAGATCCTAATCAGTTTAATTTTTAGTGCTTGCAAAACAAATATTCCATTCTCACACATTTAACCAGCTCCCTCCCCACCCCTTTATCTATTTCTCTGACTTGGAAAAATTACACGAATGTTGGAAAACTTATCTCTCTATACTTTTAGTGTGTGAGCCTGTGTGTCAGGCCTTGTCCTTTATTGTTGCCTGTCCTCACAATAACATCATATAGTAGGTATTATGAGTCCCATTTTGAAGATAGGGAAACAGGTTTAAAGACTCAATAATTCCTGATTACTGAGGAAGCAGTGGTGCTGGATAATGAACCCAGATTTATCTTAATCAAAGCACATGCAGTTCCTCTCATATTCACTTCTTCCCTGAATACATTGCCTAACACTGCAGGGGACAGGAAAACTTTGGGACTCCTGTCTCTCCTGACCTCACTTGGGGGAACAAAAGGAATTGGTATTTGTCGAATGCTTATTAAACATCAAGAACTTTGCCTAACACACTGTAAGTGTGCAATAAAATGATTATTTTTAATTTGAAAGTACACCTTACATTAATATGTCAGATTTACATAGGAATACTAATTAATCTCTGTCACTTATACATATTGCTGCAGAAGACCCCTTTAAAATCTTAAAAAGCAAAGATGTCACTTTGATGACTAAGGTGCACCTGATCCAAGCCATGCCATTTTTAATAGCCTCATATGCACTTGAAAGCTGGACAAAAAAGAAGGAAAACCGAAGAATTGATGCATTTGAATTATGGTTGATGAAGAATATTGAATATACCATCGGTTGCCAGAAGAACAAGGAAATCTGTCTTGGAAGAAATACAGCCAGAATGCTCCTTGGAAGTGAGGATGGCGAGACTTCATCTAATGTACTTTGGACATCCACCACTCCTCTGTCAGTTTGTCATATTGTGGTGGCTTGCTTGTTGCTGTGATGCTGGAAACTATGTCACTGGTATTGCAAATACCAGCAGGGACACTCATAGTGGACAGGATTCTGTGGAGCTTCCAGACAAAGATTAGGAAGAAGGACCTGGCAGCCTACTTCTGAAAAAATTGGCCTGTGAAAACTTTATGACTAACAGCAGAATAGTGTCTGATATAGTACCAAAAGATGAGTCCCTCACGTTGGAAGGCACTCAAAATATGACTGGGGAAGAGCTGCCTCCTCAAAATAGAGTCGACCTTAATGAAGTGAATGGAGTAAAGCTTTTGGTACCTTCATTTGCTAATGTGACACGACTCAAAATGAAAAGAAATAGCTGTAAACATCCAGTAGTAACAGAACGTGAATGTACAAAGTATGAACCTAGGAAATCTGGAAGTTGTCAAAAATGAAACAGAATGCTTGAAGATCAATATCCTAGGCATTATTGAGCTGACATGGACTGGTATTGGCCATTTTGAATCGGACAGTCATAGAATCTTACTATGCTGGGAATGACCAATTGAAGAGGAACAGCATCACATTCATTGTCAAAAAGAACATTTCAAGATCTATCCAGAAGTACAGTGCTGTCAGTGATAGGATAATATTCATATGCCTATAAGGATGACCAGTTAATACAACTATTATTCAAATTTACACACCAACCACTAATGCCAAAGATGAAGAAATTGAAGATTTTTACCAACTTCTGCAGTATGAAGTTGATCAAACGTAACAAAGGTGCATTGATAATTAGTGGTGACTGGAATTTGAAAGCTGGAAACAAAGAAGGATAATTAGTTGGACAGTATGGCCTTGCTGATGGAAATACTGTCAGAGATTGCATGATAAAATTTGGCAAGACCAACGACCTATTCATAGGAAACGCCTTTTTTCAACAACATAAACGATGACTATGCACATGCACCTCGCCAGATGGGGTACACAGGAATCAAATCTACTACATCTGTGGAAAGAGACAATGGAAAAGTTCGATATCATCAGTCAAACAAGGCCAGGAGCTGACTGTGGAACAGACCATCAATTGCTCATATGCAAGTTCAAGCTGAAGTTTAAGAAAATTAAAACAAGTCTACGGGGCCAAAGTAAAACCTTGAGTATATCCCACCTGAATTTAGAGACCATCTCGCGAATGGATTTGTTGCATTGAACACTAATGATGAAAGACCAGACAAGTTGTGGGGTGACATCAAGGACATCATACATGAAAAAAGCAAAATGTCATTAAAAAGACAGAAAGAAAGAAAAGAGCAAAATGAATGTCAGAAGAGACACTAAAACTGTTCAATGTAGAGCATCTAAAGCAAACGGAAGAATTGATGAAGTAAAAGAGCTAAACAGAAGATTTCAAAGGGCGGCTAGAGAAGACAAAGTAAAGTACTGTAATGAAATGGGCAAAAACCTAAAGTTACAAAACCAAAAGCGAAGAACATGCTCAGCATTTCTCAAGCTGAAAGAACTGAAGAAAAAATTCAAGCATCGAGTTGCAATATTGAAGAATTCTGTGGGCAAAATATCGAATGATGCAAGAAGCATCAAAAGAAGATGGAAGGAATACACAGAGTCACTGTACCAAAAAGAATTGGTTGAAGTTCAACTATTTCAGGAGGTATCACCGGGGGCAGATTATCGAATAGGCAAGGTAAGGACGGTGCTTACCTTGCTTACCAGATCATATGTACTGAACAATTTCACATTTTTTCACCACATCAAAGATTCTGCTTCTAGGTATGTCGCTTGCCCAACCCCACAGCACCTTTCTGCAGAATAAAAGCCTCTTTTCAAATTTACAGTCCCCGATAGGGAGGGATTACTCAGTGAGCAAAGTCAGCATGGGCTTATTTGTGTTTACTTCCAGACCTGTAATGAACAATTTCACATCAAAGATGTGGTGAAACCCATTTGAAATTGTTCACTGCAGATTAGGAAGTAAGCACAAGTAAGCCCATGCTTACCTGGTTTACTGGCTAATCTGTCCCTGGATTACATATGATCAAGAACTTAATGGTATTGAAGAAAGAAGTCCAAGCTGCCCTGAAGGCATTGTCAAGAAACAATGCTGCAGGAATTGATGGAATACCAAATGAGATATTTCAGCAAACATATGTGATGCTGAAAGTGCTGACTCATCTATGCCAAGAAATTTGGAAGACAGCTACCTGGCCAACCAACTGGAGGAAATCCATATTTGTGCTCACTCCAAAGAAAGGTAATCCAACACAATTTGGAAAAATTGAATAATATCATTAATATCACAGGCAATTAAAGATTTTCCTGAAGATAGTTCAAAACAATTGCAGCAGTACATTGACAGGGAACTACCAGAAATTCAAGCCAAATTCAGAAGAAGATGTGGAAAAAGAGATATCACTGCTGATGTCAGATGGATCTTAGCTGAAAGCAGAGAATACCAGAAAGATGTTTACCTGTGTTTTATTGACTATGCAAAGGCATCGACTGTGTGGATCATAACAAATGATGGATAACATTGCAAAGAATGAGAATTTCAGAACACTTAATTTTGTTCATGAGGAGCCCGTACTTAGACCAAGAGGCAGTCATTTGAACAGAACAGGAGCATACTGCATAGTTTAAAATCAAGAAAGGTATGTGTCAGGGTGGTGTCCTTTCACCATGCTTATTCAGTCTGTATGCTGAGCAAATAATATGAGAAGCTGGTCTATATGAAGAAGAATGAGACATCAGGATTGATGGAAGACTAATGAACAACCTGCAATATGCAGATGACACAACCTTGCTTGCTGAAAGTGAAGAGGCCTTGAAGCACTTACTGATGAAGATCAAAGACCACAGCCTTCAGTATGGATTACACCTCAACATAAAGAAAGCAAAAATCCTCACAACTGGACCAATAAGCAACATCATGATAATCGGAAAAAAGGTTCAAGTTGTCAAGTATTTCATTTTACTTGGATTCATAATCAACGCCCATGGAAGCAGCAGTCAGGAAATAAAATGACCTATTGCATTGGGCAAATCTGCTGCAAAAAGACCTCTTTAACGTGTTAAAAAGCAAAGATGTCACCTTGAAGAGAAAGGTGCGCCTGACCCAAGCCGTATTATTTTCGATTGCCTCGTATGCATGTGAAAGCTAGACAATGAATAAGGAAGAGAGAAGAAGAATTGATGCCTTTGAATTATGGTGTTGGCAAAGAATATTGAATATATCATGGGCTTCCAGAAGAATGAACAAGTCTCTCTTGGAGGAAGTACAGCCAGAATGCTCCTTAGAAGCAAGGATGGCGAGACTTCATCTTAGGTACAATGGACATGTTGTCAGGAAGGACCAGTCTCTGGAGAAGGGCATCATGCTTGGTGAAGTAGAGGGTTTCAGTGAAAAAGGTGAAGACCCTCAAGGAGATGGATTGACACAGTGGCTGCAACAATGGGCTCAAACATAGCAACAATTGTAAGGATGGCACAGGACTGAGCAATGTTTCGTTTTGTTACACATGCGGTTACTATGAGTCGGAACCAGCTTGACGGCACCTAACAACAGCAACAACAACATTGACACATAGTTACACCCAGTATATGTCTGACAGGGGATTAGTATAGCTATGTGGCAATAAATTTCAATTATCTGCAAGAATGATGAAAATCTGTGACAAAGTAATTAAACTTCAGATACAGGCAATATGCTTATACAGGACTTTTAGACAATTTTTTGTCCATTGAAATAAGATTATAAGTATGATAGTAACAAAGATTTGGTCCATAGTCCTCTTGTCTTGGTATGCATCCTTCCTGGATGATCCAATCTTTTGCAATGGTTTCAGGAAACACTCAATATTATATTTGCTAAGATAGATATTCAACCGAGACCTCTCTCTTCGAGCGCCACATTATTTCCAATCAGCCACTGAACATCTTCTGGATGCTTTACCCATAGAACCTGTTGCCATTGTGTTGATTCTGACTCATAGCAACCCTATAGGACAGAGTAGAACTTCCCCGTAGGGTTTCCAAGGAGCAGCTGGTGGATTCGAACTGCTGACCCTTTGGTTAGAAGCCAAACACTTAACCACTGTGCCACCAAGATGCTTTATAACCACCTTCAATATAACAATTCAAAATTGAACTTGCTATCTTTTTTCTTGGCCAGCTCCCACCCTCACTATTTCTAATATTGGTTGATTGTCACTACCATCGACCTGTTACCCCAAGTTAGAGACCTGGGAGTTAACTGCAGCTGCTGTCTCTTGGTCACTTCCCACATTCAATAGGTCACCAAACAGTGCTTATCCTACTGCCTAAATATTTCTCTCTATTCCCTCTATTTATGTCTTAATTCTGGCCATCATCATCTTACTTGTATTTCGTGCAATGCCTCTTAACTGGTCTCCCTGCTTCCATTAACTAATTAATTAATTCAAGAGACATTTGGTGAGTGTCTGTAATCTCCTCAGGCTGGGAATACAGTAGTGAACAGAAACAGACAAATAGGCCAGCCCTAATTTTGGAAGGAGACAGAAAATAAGTATGAAAAATAAGTAAAATAAGGGGAAAACTTGGGAGGTGGGAAAGGGAGTGTGTATGGGGTGCTGAAATTTTAGATAGAGTGGCCAAAAAAGTTCTTGCTGAAAAAAATGACATTTGAGTAAAGATCAGAAGATGAGTGAGCAAGCCGTACAGATAGCAGGGGAAGAAGGGCTAGGCGGCGGGAACAGCATTGCAGAGGCCCTGAAGCAGGTAAATTTGAGGACCAGCAAGGGGGCCAGCTTAACTGAAGTACAGTGAGCAAATGGGGATGGCATTAGGGGGAGATAATGTCAAAGAGATAAGTTGTGTAGATTTGGGGTGGAGACAGATCATTTGAAGCTTTGCATGTAAGGACTTTGGTCTTTTTTCTGAATGACAAAGTTTTTGAGGGTTTTGAGCAAAGGAGTGACAGATCTGTTTCTTTAATGGGATCATTCTGGGTGCTGTGTGGAGAGTAGTGAGTCTTGGATGGGAGTGGGAGACCACTTAGGAAGTCATGCAATAATCTAGGTGAGACATGATGGTGACTTAGACAAGGGTGGTAGCAGTGGAGGTGGTAAAAAGTGGTCAGAGTCTGGATATATTTTGCATTTAGAGCCTAGAGGATTTGCTGATGATTCATTTGTGAGGTATGAGAAAAAGAGGAGTCTAGATTGAATTAAAGACTTCTTGCTTCTTTCCAATTAACCCTTTGAAATCCTTCCAAATTTTTTTAAAATGTAAATCCTAGGGTCTTATATCATCCTTTCTCCTGCTTCATTTGAAATTTATCTATAACTTGTCAGAACTCTCAGAATGGCATCCAAACCTTCCATGGGACATTTAAGGCCCACCATGGTCACCTCTGCAGCTTCATCTGCCACAGCCTCACCTTCCCATCTAACTCTAGCCAAACCAAATGTTACAATCACTATTGTGTGTTATTTCCTTTTGCCTGGAAAACTTCTTCATACCTTGGCTTCCTGGCTAATTCCCATTTTATCCTTAAGATAATTCATATGCCATTTTCCTCCAGATAGTTCTCTCCTTCTGCCCTAGTTTCCCCTCATCTGATTCAATAATTCTTGGTGGATTCTTCTATTATAGTCCTTATCGCTTTGTGTAATAATCAGTGATTGTCTTGCTTGCTTCTACCTGTAGGCTGTTAGGTCATGAAAGATAGAGATGCATCTTGTTTGTAAGTATATGCCCTGTCTCTAGCACAATACTCATTATAGCGTCCACATCAGGCATTATGTATGGACAAACTGATGAATAATTATCAAAGAAGGATTTAAAAATAAGTTTACTGTAGTTGGAGTCACTTTATATAGAAGTGTACACCATGAATTATTATTTTGAATATTGACAAATAAAAATATAGATTGGAGAATAATCACTATCATCTATTGAGTTTACATGTACCTGGCACTGTGCTGAGTTTTTCTGCATACATCATCATCTCATTTAATCCTGCTAACAACCTTAGTTTACAGATGAGGAATCAGAGGCTTAGAGATTAAGTTACTCAGTGAGTGACAGAGGTTGAATGTGAATCCAGGTCTGTCAAACTCAAACTGTAAACGCCCAGATGGGAGGAGATTTTCTGCTTATTATCACATAGTTACTATTAATTTCTGTTGTACTCACAATTTAATCGTTGATGTGAAGAAATGAAATGTTCAAAAACATTTTTCTAGACCATACATATAAATACATGTGTTTGAATATCATATGTATGTATGGTAAACAGATACGTGTATTTGAATAGCTATATTTATATATTAGATTTATGGAGAATATAAGAATGGTTCCAAAGTAAAGAGACATACTATATTTTAGCAAGAGTGAATCTCATTAACTCTAGAAGGCTACCACTAGGCAGGTAGTCGAGACTATCCAGTTCAACGGTTTAATATTTTTCAAATTAAGAAAAACTTTCTTCCGACAAAATCTCCTTTGGAAGATCAGTAAGTAAAACATAAAAATGGAGTAGCTGCCCTGTTTGAAATGGGGGTGGGGTAAAAGAACCTCCTTTCCAGATTTCAAGGAAATCACTGCTGTAGCCACACACTTCTAATTTTGGGGTCTTGATTAACTTAGATAAACTGTGAAAGGAAATAGAGATGCAGAATTATTCAGAATTGCACAACTGGATGGTGGCAGAACCGTAGTCCTGAGGCTTCTTGAATTTATTACATTCATTTTATTAAACCATGTTACATTCTGAAAATTCTGGATTAATGTGTGAGATGAGAGTCCTATCCTTGAATTCCACAACAATGTGTGTGTGTGTGTGTGTGTGTGTGTGTCTTTGGAATGCACTGTATGACCTTCAAGTCAGTGATCAACCTTCCAATGTATTTTTATCTTGGGTAACATTTAAATAAGTTTATATTCTTTGAGGATATAAATAACTTTGAAATTATTTACTTTGAAGATACTCAGGCTGAACAAGTGGTGAGGGACCGGAGCTAGCCTATATAATGCTTTTGTGAGAATTAGGAAAAGGCAATTCCTCTGGGTAGATATAAAAGGGTTATAAAAGGGTGCTTCTCTGGCTGCATATAACTCCACTCTTGGTCAGATAACTTGGCTGTGGGATGTAGGTTTGATGTCAGCTCCCAGTCTTCCCATGGGCCATTCACCTTTGTGCACTGCACAGACTGTACAACTGTATATAACTGCCCTGAAATTATGTGTCAAAATTCTGGAATCTGCTACTTGTACAGAAAGCCAAACTAGGATTAAAATTCTTTTCATAAAGTTTGTAAATTGATAGAGACAAGTGACAAATATTTATATATATATGATATATATGTGTACAGGCAGTAGTTGAGGAAAAGTGAGTTGATTATGGTTCATGAGAACTTGCTGCCAATGAGACTTAGAATTTATGCTCAATTCCTTCATGGGCTAGTTCACTTTTTGTATTCCTGGGAACCAGACCACACCCTGGAGCATAGGCTTTGCTTAAGAGATCTTTTTCACAGAGTGAACCCTATCAGAGGGTATATCCACACTAGTACCAATCCTGAGAAAATAATCCGAGAATGGGGCATCAGGATTGGAGGAAGACTCATTAACAACCTGCGTTATGCAGATGACACAACCTTGCTTGCTTAAAGTGAAGAGGACTTGAAGCACTTACTGATGAAGATCAAAGACCACAGCCTTCAGTATGGATTACCCCTCATCATAAAAAAAAACAAAAATCCTTACAACTGGACTGATAAGCAACATCATGATAAACAGAGAAAAGATTGAGGTTGTCAAGGATTTCATTTTACTTGGATCCACAATCAACACCCATGGAAGCAGCAGTCGAGAAATCAAAAGCCACATTGCATTGGGCCAATCTGCTTCAAAAGACCTCTTTAAAGTGTTGAAAAGCAAAGATGTCACCTTGAGGACTAAGGTGTGCCTGACCCAAGCCATGATGTTTTCAGTTGCCTCCTATGCATGCGAAAGCTGGGCAATAAATAAGGAAGACCAAAGAAGAATTGATGCCTTTGAATTGTGGTATTGGCAAAGAATATTGAATATACCATGGACTGACAAAAGAACAAACAAATCTGTCTTGGAAGAAGTACAACCAAAATGCTTCTTACCAGCAAGGATGGTGAGACTACGTCTCACATACTTTGGACTTGTTATCAGGAGGGATCATGTCCAGGAGAAGGACATCATGCTTGGTAAAGTAGAAGGTCAGCAAAAAAGAGGAAGACCTTCAACGAGATGGATTGACACAGTGGCTGCAACGATGGGCTCAGGCATAGCAACAATTGTGAGGATGGCACAGGACCAGGCAGTGTTTCATTCTGGTGTGCATAGGGTTGCTATGAGTCGGAACTGACTCGACGGCACCTAACAACAACGACAAGTACCAATCCATCTCTACTGCTGGGAAAATGATAAATAAATGACTTCCCTACTGATGCTCTTTCCATACTTTGTCTAATTAATTGGTTTTAAGTTTAAAGGAATCATTCAAGTCAAAGGAGCCCTGTTGGTGCAGTGGTTAAGTATTATGGCTGCTTAACCAAAAGGTCAGCAGTTCAAATCCACCAGCTGCTCCTTGGAAACCCTATGGGGCAGTTCTGCTCTGTTCTATAGGTTTGCTGTGAGTTGATGTCAACTCAATGGGAATAGGTTATGGGTTTTGGGAAGTCCATAGGCATTCTTTCTTCAGCTTATTAATTTTTTATATTTTAAGATACTTTGTAGCAAATACTACTAGATTAAAAAAAAAAACTTATTTTTACTGGCTGCTAGCGTTTGAGGATATACCTTAGACAGTTATTAGTGAAGGAAAAGATTGTGGATTATAGTTCATCACAGCTAAAGAATATTTCCAGTTTTGTAGTATATTCTTTGCTAATTATGTTCACTTAATATTTCTGCAGCAAATGAGGTATTGTATTTTTTGTCACTAGGAAAAAAAAAAGGTCATTTCTTCTTTTTGAGATTTTTTTCATTCTAATATCAGTCACATTTCCAAATAAGGGAACTGAGATATAAAGATTCTTTTAATTGACTTTAAACTTCTGAGCATAGTGTTTAATTCTTGCTTTGTGAAAGGCAGGGTATATGACAGTGATTTATAAACTAAAGTTCACTGGAATTGTAAACATTGTTATGGGGGCAACTGAAATATAATAGAAAAAGCTCTAGATCTGAAGACTGTTATGCCAGTAACTGCTGCGTGATCTTGGATAAATCTGTTAACATTTTGGAATCTCAGCTCCCCAGCTATATAATCATAACAGCACCCACTACACAAGATTTTTGTGAGAATTAAAGCAGATAATATGTATTCTATATAAAGTATAAAGTACTAAATAAGCACAGGGAAACATTTGAGTAAAGATTTCTTCATTAATTCATTTAATCTTATTACTATCTGTTTATATTGTAATTTATATTATCAAGATAAAAACTGCATTTATTTTAAAATATTCAATGTTTACCTTTCCCACTATATTTCCAACATTTTAATCTCACTCTATACACATTGTTTTTCAGAGCTTCATTCATAACTTCAGTGTTAATGGCTTCTAAATTTACACCTATAGCTGCAATATTTTTCATAAAATCAAATTTCTTCCAACTGATTCTTGGGTATTATCACATGGATACCATGTACCAAGGAATGAAGGATATCTGCATCCTCCTCCATTGGGGCACTTTTTGGAGTAGAAGAGATTCAATACTAGCTTTCTACTTTTCTTCTGTGGTCAGTAATTCCTTTACTCAGAAATATTTTTTAAGTTTTACATGCCTGTTATTTCACCAGACTTTCCAAAATAAATAGATATTTAAGTTTCTTAAATATTTCCAAGTGATAAAAGTGCCACATGACTATTCCAAATGCTATCGAAACTGGGAGGTCAGATAAATAACTTAAGGCTTAAGGGAGGAGGGACTGTTACAAAACTTCCTGGGACATGTAGAATGTAGCTATGCTTTGAAGGGAGGGTAGACTTTCTAAGTAAGTGGAGAAACAGGAACAAAAGATGTGTGAAGTGCAGAGTGGGCTTAGAGGACAGTAATTGGCCCAGTATGGCCCTTATAGTCACACATGGAAAATAATTTGGAAAATAAAGTTTGTCAAAGTTTTGGAAGTTTTTAATTGCTATAGGTTTAGACATTTTGTTGTTACTGTTGTTGTTGGCTTTAGAATATTATTCAAGTTTCTAAAATGAATTGAAATTTCTAAAATGGAGAGTGACTGAACACAGTGATATTTTAGAAAGATTAATCTGGTGGCCCAGTTGGGCTGTAATGGGAGGGAGTTAAAGGCCAGGAGGTCTCCTTGAGGAGGCTAACTCATTAGTCCGTTTGTGGGATAGCATGGCCTAGAGCCATATGGGGACTGTGGGGATGGAAAGGCATGGGGTTCAGGGAGAGATGGTAAATAGAAAATTAGACCTTTCTCTGATAGAGAATTTAGTGTCGGGCAAGAGTAGCAGTCTAAGATAACACTTTGAGAACTGAGCCTGAGTAACTGGGGGATTAGTTATATTAGTCATATGAATAAATAATTTGAGGGGGTTTTTTTGAGGGAGAAGTTTTAATAATATTAATTTTAGTGACTAGTAATGTTTCTGTGTGATAATCCCTAGCAGTTGTCTGAAAAGGTGGTTCTGGGCTAGCAAAGAGGTTGGGATTGGAGGTATCTTTTTTTGAATTCATTATCTCAGAGGTAGAATTTGAAATTCTGAATGAAAGTGTGTGAAACCAACTCATTTCACTACATTAGAACATTAGAATTAAAAGTATAGACTTACAATGTAAAGCTCTAGGTAGATACATATGAATTTGATTTCATAAATAATTTCCCATTATTATAACCTTGTTGCTGTTGTTGCCATTGAGTCAATTCTAACTCATAGCGATCCCATGTGTGCAGAGTAGAATTGTGCTCCATAGGGTTTTCAACACTGTGACCTTTCGGAAGCATATCTCTAGGTCTGTCTCCTGAGGTGCCACTGGGTGAGTTCGAACTTTCAGCTAGTAGTCAAGCCCTTAACCATTTGCCACCCAGGAACTCTTTATCATAGCCTTAGGTATCCAGTAATAAGTAGAAGCACTTTAGCAATTCTGATAGTAAGAGATTTTATGTATAGTGGAATAATTCAGGCAGCTGTCAGTTAATATTCATAAATATATAGTCACATAATTGTCCTAAGTGAAACCCTTTGACATATGAGACTAAAACCACAGTGAGCCATGGCCCAGGAAAAATGAAACATTACTGTAACTTGCAAATAGGAAAGGTAGAAATATGAAATTTTGTCTGTATTTCTTTTACTAGCCTCTGCTCATTCTTAAAGGCGTACTGGTAGTCCAAAGAATGAAGTCAACATAAATAATTACTCATGTTGGGGCTTGGGTATGTGGTCATTGAAATAGTTAATAGAAGGACCACACCTACTCCATTAAACCATCAATCAATCAGTAGCTGGTTATTTCAGGTACTTAGGGCATGGCATAATGAGACCAAGGTCAAGGGTTTAATTTTAGATGAAATTTTCCCATTAGTTCACAACTATAGGCTGAGCCCTTTTTATTTGCTATCTTGTAAATGTGTTTGTAGCAAGAAGTCAAAAGAAAAAAATTAAAAAATGAAGTCAAGCATCTAATCAAACAAAATGTCTTGGCACAAACTACACCACGTGTGATGTCACATTGGCCACCTCACTACTAGGGACTTCATGCTGAATGCCTTTTGCTTTTCCTGTGTGGGACAACTTTGTTTTTACACATTTTAACACATTGTCCAATCTTTAAGAATAAGACTGCTGATGTTGAAATGGTCATCAAATATCCAGGGTAATCTTAAGCATGTCTGTTGTTATAATTTGTCGCATAATTTCTTGGTGCTGCATGGGGACTCAACTTCCAGGAATTTCTAATGTGGTTCCATATTTATTTATGCTTCTGACCTTATCTGTTACTTCTCTCACCCTTCATATTCTGCTCTATCTATCCAGGCTTCCTTGCTACTCGATAAGGACACTCCCCAAGTACAGAAAGGCACTCTCTCTTTGTCTTGGGACATGTGCTTGCTGTTCCCTCTTGCTAGAACACTCTTAAACCAGGTGTCTGGGCTCATTCCCTCATCCCTTTCAAGTCTTTGATCAATTGTCTTCTCAATGAATCCTTCCTAACTGCCCTATTTAAAATTGTGCCTCTTTCCCTGGCCTTCCCTATTCGCTTTTCCTGTTTTATCATTTTGCGTAGTGCTTAGAGCATTGTAATATATTATACAGTTTAATAATTTTGTTTGTTTTCTATCTTCCTTCCATGGCTTATAAACTCCATGAACGCAAGGATTTTTATTTTTCTTCCTTCCTATGAACTCAAAGATCATATCTTTATTTCATCAGACAATTGCTCCATTATTCTGCTTTTTCTATATTCAACCTATTTAAGAAATCTTCCTAGAAAGGCATTGACTAAAATCAGGAATTAATTCTGATATTGAAAGGACTATAAATGAATGTGACATACACCAAAGATAAGAATCTTTGGTCATGAGTCAGACTGACTTTGTAGGTACTTCAGGAGAAGAACTTCTTGATTATGGAAGACATCCAAAGAATCTCGAAGTGCTTCTTTATCAAATCAGAGCACTGATATAGTTTTGTACCCATTACTTGTAACACAAGCATTTCCAGATACTTGTTTCTGATCTTCACTTGACATTTACTTTATTTTAGACTAAGGAAGGAAATGACATATCTGCATTATCACATTCATGCCTCATCTTCCTTGAGCAAATGGTCTGGTTAAGAGAATGGTATGGATGGCTGAGTGTGATTTGAGGAATGCTGCTGAATGAGACAGATCACTTCACTCAACATATACCTTCATATACAATAATAGAGTTAGCCTTGCTTAACTATTAATAGATGTCTAAAGACTACTTGACATCTCTATCAAGAGTCAACTGAAGATTTAAAGGCCTATTCTGGTTCTTGCTCTGCTATACCTAAGTAAATCCATCTTTGCTGGAACTGAACAACTGCCCAAATGTGGGTTCTTGCTTCCACAATTGAGACTCTGGAGCCTTTTCAGTGTTCACGTGGTCCAGGGTAGCATTATATGGTGTCCATCTACAAAGGTGAGCCTGCCTAGGTAATTTGAAAATAACAGAACAAACAAATAGAAACATGTCTTCTGGAACTTTATGGTGTTGAAATTCTAAGTATGTTTTTCAAGGAGTCACCAATGTATGATGTGATGGGAGCAATACTTTGTTGACTCTATCATTATCAAACAACATTCACCTGGTGTTTCTACATCAGCATTGCAGCACAGACTAAGTGGAACAAATCAGTGGGGATCAGAGAAAAGAAAATACAGAACCTTATCAGAACTAGTTTCTCAGTGTCACTGTTTAAGTGTTATCATAACTATTGATAATATTATTGACAAATGTAATAGAGAAAGCCCTGACACAGGTTTTCAGTCTTCATATAGTTAGTTAGGAGGAGTCGAGTGTATACTCTAAAGGGTGCTGCTGTTCAATGATAGCATTCCTTCCAAGTTCTAGAAAGTGGAGTGATTAATTTACAGAGGCAGTGAGCCCAGAGTAGTTTCAAAGCAAGAAACAACTACATAGTTGAAGGCCTGTTTTTTTGGACTATTTTCAGCAAAATAACCAAAAGAGCATTTTTCCTATCTGGATTTAGTTTACAAAAAGGTTTCTTTCTCCCTTCCCTTCTCTTTTTTCTTTTTCTTCCTTTCTTTTTTTCCTCCTTTTGTTATTATTTTTTAAAATATTTAGCTAAAGATATTCTTTACTCTTCATTGGCACCAGCATTATTTTGCAAACTATATGCAGCATACAAAAATATTCATTATTTATGTTGGGTAACAACAACATTTTGCCAGCTATATGCAGAATGGAAAAATATTCATTATACACATTGAGTATGTATAAATATGTGATATTTTATCCTTAAAATACTCTTTGGGAAATAAGTAACTCAGATTAATTTTTGGAATTAAATATATCTTTTGGGATGATAAAAATGCTCTAAAATTGAGTTTTGGTGATGGTTGCACAACTCTGTACATACACTAGAAACCATTGACTTCACACATTAAGTGGGTAAATTTTATGGTATGAAATAGAGCTATTAAAACTTAAATTTATCTTTTAATGATCTTTGTTGTTAGGTGCACTCAAGTTGATGCTCACTCAGAGCAACCCTATGGGATAGAGTAGAACTGCCCCATAGGGTTCCCAAGGCTGTAAATTTTTATGGGAGCAGAACTCCAGGTCTTTCTCCCACAGATTCAATGGGTGGGTTCTAACCACCAATTTTTCTGTTAGTGGCTGAGTGCTTACCCATTGGGCCACCAGGGCTCCTTGTTGTGTCACCAACCAAAACCAAAACCAAACCCTTTGCTGTCGAGTGAATTCCGACTCATGTGACATTATAGGACAGAAAGCTGCCCCATAGGGTTTCCAAGGAGTGGCTGGTGGATTCCAACTGCAGACGTTTTGGTTAGCAGCTGAGCTCTTCACCACTGTGCCACCAGGGCTCTGTTGTGCTACCAGGAATCCTTGATGAGCTTTAACTTACCACAGTAATAAAATTACCAAGACTTCAGCAATTGATAATGAGGGTAGACTTGTCCTCATAGAAACAGAAAAGAGCTTAACAACCTATTCAACTCAGCTTTCAACGATATTTCTTAGGCAGCAGTTCTTAATGAAGTACTGAAATGAGGTAGTGTGTTACAGTTTATGGCAAGCTATTTAAAAAAAAAATAGTTAAAGCATCAGAGTTTTGAAATGATTTACTTCTTATATAATTTAGAGCTGTTATGTCTAGGATAACGTACATCCCACTCGCATTTTCTTATTTTCTGAGTAGAGTTACAAATAGTCTATTATGAATTGCTTATAAGCCTGGTTACACCCACAGGAATGTGCCACAAATATTACCATCATCTGTTATGTGTCATGGTGGAAAAAAGGCTGAGAAATCCTGGAGAAAAACTCATATTTAAACTCAAACTACCAAAAAAATAATTAATTCTTTACGCTTTCTCCAGTTCGTCTATTTCTTTTTTTTTTTTTTTTTTACCTAATACAGCCTGAACTGATTAGATAGCAATGTTTCCCAAACTTATTTGAGCATAGAAGCAATATTTCTGAAATACCTAACATTCTGAGGAGCACAGTGTTCCTGGAACTTAGTTTTGAAAATGCTACTCTGTAAATTCTAACTTGCCCTAGGTGTTTAAGTATTTCTACAAAAGAGGGATGGGAAAGATATTGCACACCCAGTTTAGAAGGCATATTTATTCATATTTAAAGACACAAGAAAATTGTTCACTGTACCCCCTTTCTCCTTTTTGGATACTTGGGAGACTATCTTGTTACTGTGTATATCACTTTTTTAATTGTCTCTTAAATTTTAATGTATATACAAATTACCTGTTGAAATGCAAATGTAAATTTAGTGAACATGAAGTTGAGTGTGAGATTCTGCATTTCCAACAAACTCCTAGGTTGTGCTGTTCCTATTGGTCCAAGGACCACACTTTGCTTAGCGAGGGTTTAGGATACAATTAGATCAGAGTAGTCCCAAGACAATATAAAGTGATTTTATTGAAGGCCTACTAGTTCCTTTTCTGTTTTGTAAAATCCAAGTACATAACCAATTCTTTTCTGCTATAGGATCATTATGAAATATTCAGAACCTTAATCTATTGTTTGTAAAAATATGCTGACCTTAGTACTGAACAAGATTGTTTTCTTTCTATAGAAAATAAATGGATGGAGGATTTATGTGCTTCAATTCTCAGCTCAATGTGACCTGTAATTGTCAATTGTAATACTAAATTGCAAGTGTCAGGATAGTCCCTGTACATTATTGTCCCAAAGAGGTAAAAAATTTGGTACATCACACTCCAGAGAAGAAAAAAGCTTCGTTTTTTACTCCAAATATGTGTACCCTCCAGTATGTGATTTCATTGTTATATTAAAAAACACAAAATCCATTGCTGTTGACTTAGACTCAAAGCCACCCTATAAGACAGAGTAGAACTGCTCCATAGGGTTTCCAGGGATCAGCTGGTGGATTTGAACTGCTGACCTTTTTTTTATTAGCAGTTGTAGCTCTTAACCACTGCGCCATCAGGGTTCCCATTGTTACATAGAGACTAAAAATATTGAAAGATTCTAATAATTGCCAAGGAGATGGGCCCGGTTAATTTGTATGGAAGGGTATATATCAGGTTTTTGGGGGAGGGAGTGGTGAGCTGCTATAAATGAAGGGGGAGAAGAAATAAAAAAATATTTTATATTATTAAATGTACAGATTGTAAAAGTAAGAATCTACTAATAAAAGGCCTAGAGCAACAAGGAGACAAAGACATTCCAGCACAAACTGAGTGGAAGAAGTCAACAGGGATCATAGAGAAGAGAATCCAGAACTGTACCAGAACTAGTCTCTCAGTGCCACTGGTTAAGGGTTACTGTCAATAACTTAGAGGGGAGGAGCAGAGACTGGGATCAGAGCCCTGTGTATATTGATCATGGTTAGTTACATTTAACCATATGCAGTAAATGATAATTGTTCTCTAGAAAAAAAGATGGTTTCTAGTGAATCATGGACCAAACCTAAGAGTAGTTGTTTCAGATGCTCTTGAGTAATATTTAGTTGCATCAGTATATTTTTTAAAACAACACCTGGTACTTACCCGCTTCTGAATTTAATCCTAATCGCTTCTTGCTCATATTGTCCACAGACACAGGGAGGGAACTGAGATTCTCATATCCTTTTCTCAGGATGATTTTGTGTCATAATGAAATGAACAGTTCCAACAGAGTACCTGTGTGAAGGTAATATTTCTGAGGCCTACACAGTAGAATGTATTCCTCAGGGTTCATGAATCTCTTATCCTTTGAGGCAATATGTGTAGTGGGGGAAAACACTGATGTGAGGATCAGAAGACCTGCTTGACATTGGGCAAATCACTTCTCTGGACTTTAGTTTCCACAGTAGCGGAACAAAAAATAAATGAATTTTCTCATCACCTTTGTGTCTCTGCCCAGAACACTACCCAGCCCTCCTTTACATGGATGACTCCTTTTCACTTACGATGCCTCTTCTTTGGGGCCTTTCATGACCACTGTATCACATAGAGCCACCTACCTCAACTGCGTACTCTCAATCTTTGCAAACACTTTTGTCTCTTTAGAGGATCTGTCTGTTTATATATGTATTATCTGCCTCCCCATTCCTGAATTGCCACAATAAACTGTAAGCTCCATAAGAGAGGTAGCTACAGTATAGGGGTTAAGAGCATAGACTCTGGAGTTGGACTAACTGGGTTCAGATCCCACTTCTGCCATTTATTTATCGTGTGACCCTGGGAAGTTGCCTAACCTTCTCAATTTCCTTATCTGCAAAATGGAGATAACAATGGTATCTACTTCCAGATTGTTGTGGGGATTAAATGAGTTGAAAATTTGTTGACACTATTAGTATAATATCTGGGACTTAGCCCTATGTCTTCCTCAGTAAATCAAATAAATGTTCTCCCTTAGTCTTTGATGGTCTGTTGATTAAGTGAATCTGTTCAGTAAGAGGATGAATTAGGTGATGGAGGTGAGACTGTCTACTCTGAAAACATTGCCATGACTTCTAACATGGGCATGAAGAACTACAAACATCTAAAATATTCTTTTCTGTCTCTTGAACAAGTGTACCTATTTTTTTCTATTCAGTTTTTTTCTATGTTTATATAAAAATCCTATGAAACATTAGTCTTGTCCCTCTCCACCACCAAAAAAAAAAAAAAAAAAAAAACCCCAAACCTGTTGCTATCGAGTCTATTCCAACTCATAGTGACCCTATAAGACAGAGTAGAACTGCCCCATATGGTTTCCAAGGAGCAGCTGGTGGATTCAAACTGCCAACCTTTTGGTTAACAGCCAAACTCTTAACCACTGTGCCACCAGGGCTCCTAGTCCTGTCCAGAGGTCTATATTTTAATTACTAGATAGGTAATACAGAAAGATAATGTAGTACAATAGTGGTAATCATGATTTTTGTAATCAGACGGAGGTGACTATTGGCGAGTAACAAAACTTCTCTGAGTCTTAGTTTCCTCATCCATAAAATGGGGATAATATGCCTCAGAGAAACGTGAGGATTAAATGAGATGATGTTTGTAAAGTACTTTGAACTCTGGCATGTTTTCAGTAAATGATAAATTCTACATTTCTCTTCATGATAACAACAACAACAACATTTCTCTTCTAGGTAGAACCTCACTTTAGCTGGCAATACTAGCATTTTCTTTTATAATAGCATTTTGTAAGAGTGATAGTATTCTGTAGTCATAGAATGCTAGAAATGGCAGGGATCTTCAGGATATTCAACCCAAATTCCCATTATGCAGATGGTACCACAGAGGGGCCAGCATTTAGGCCTCTTGACTCTTTTGTCTGTGCTTTCCCTGTGCAACCCAGCTCCACAAATGATGTTTATTGAATGAATATTGGAAGAATAGTTACTGCGTACTTAAAGCATTCCTCTAGATAATGGGAGCATTTGAAAGATGACCAAAGTATTGACTCTGCTTCAAGGCACTCATGTCTTTCTGAAGGAGAAAAAGAGAGCCTCTTTAGCAGCATTTCACCACTTTGACAGTCCCTTTTTATTAAATACTCTCTTTCTTTGATTTCTATGATACCACTTTCTTTTATTGTTCCTTTGGCCACTCCTTCTCCATATTTTTACTAGGTGCTTTTCCTCTATCCAACCTTAGATGCCAGGTGTTATTCTAAGGTCTGTTCTGGGCGTTGTCTTCTTTTAGTTGATCTCATTCATTCAGTTTCAATTACCATCTACGCCAAGAGTTATGTTTGTATGCATGAAACTACTTGAGGAGCTTGGAAAAGTGCAAATTCCTCCATGCAACACCCAGAGAGACTGTTTCCGTAGGTCTAGTCTTGCCACCCAGAAATATGTATTTTTAAGAAGCACTTCAGGGGATTCTGGTGGCACAGCAGTTAAGAGCTGCGGCTGTTAACCAAAAGGTCAGCAATTCGAATCCACCAGCCCTTCCTTGGAAACCCTCTGGGGCACTTCTACTCTGTCCTATAGGATCACTATGGGTCTGAATCGACTCAACAGCAGTGGGTTTTTTTGTTTTTTCAGGAGATTCAGATACAGATAACCCAAAGATTACATTTGGAGAAATACTGATCTAGAAATACTGATTTCTAGACTGGAGTATCTAACTGCACCCTATGCTTATCTCCACTTAGTGCTTTGAACACAACATTTCTAAAGCTAAATAGATTGGCTGCTCTTTTCCAATCCTCACAACCTTCCCCTGACCCATCAAATGGACCCGTTTCTCACATTGTCTTTCTCAGTAAATGACACCACCATTCATCAAGTTACTCGTATGAAAAATCTCACTATCATGTTTGACATCTTTTTATCTCTCATCCATCACGTCCAATTCAAAGTCCTGTTCTTTCTACTTCTTAGATGTGTCTCGAGATTCATTGCCTCTCCTACCACTTTGGTCCAAGCCACTTTCATTCCTTTTTTAAAATACTGAACTAGTCTCTAACTGGCCTCCCCTCTTCTCTCCACTGGAATCATTCTCTATAGGGAGCCAGATGATCTTTAAGAAATTTTAATGTAGTGATGTCTCTGCCCTCCTCAAAACGTTAACTGCTTTGCATTTCTCTTAGGATATAATCTAAAATCCTTAATATGCCCTTCAAAGATCATCATGATCTGGTTCCTGCCTGCATTTAACTCTCTGCTTAAATTTATTTCTTCAGAGGAGCCTTCTATAAACTCTTAGATTCGTTTATTTCCTACTATTGTAGTATCTAAGGAGTCCCTGGGTGGCAGAAGTGGTTAAGCACTTGACTACTAACCAGAGGATTGGCAGTTCGAACTGACTCAGAGGCACCTCAAAAGAAAGGCCTGGTGATCTGCTTCCAAAAGGTAACAGCCTTGAAAACCCTATAGAGTGCAGTTCTGTTCTGCATGTCAGGTTCTCATGAGTGGGAATCGACTGAACGGCAAGCGTTTTGTTTTTTTTAATTGTTGTACTTATTTCAGTGTCAGTCTATCATACAAATCAAAGTGAGATCACATATTCTCATATTAATCACTGATACAGTCATTTCCTGGCAAAGAAGTTTGTGATTTTCATAAAGATTACCTTTTGTTCTGCTGAGATTCCCATAGAAAAAAATATTTTAAATGACAGTTGCTTCCATTCATCTTAATTACCCAAAGACTTTAATCTTTTCTTCATAGCACCCACCACAACTACAATTAAGTAGGTATTTGCTTATTTATTTTTTTTAGTGTTTGCTTTCCAGCAAATGACATGAGAGCAGGGTCCAGGCCTTTCTGTTCCAGTTCTGTACCTGTAGCACCTAGCACAGCAGCTCACACAAATTAGTCACTCAAAAAAAGGCATTTGCTCAACGAATAAATAATGAATGAAGTATAATATTAGGGGTAATAAGACAAATGCCATTAAAGAAGTATAAATAAAATGCTTGGCTGTCTAAGAATCTAATGGCTTATTTTGCCATATGTGATTAAAAGTTACTTCCAAGCAAAAGCATTTCCAGTTTCCTAGTGAACGATTTTGGACCTGAGTGACCAACCTGCCCTTTGTTGCTTCTAGCTGAATTTTGTTTCAAAATTTGTTTAGGGCCTATCTTTGCAGTTCTCCAGGTGTTCATGTGCACATACAAGTTCTTATCTTTTCCTGGTCTTCTTTGCATCACCTGCCCAGATCATTTTCCTCACACACTGCCCCACACTTCAAAATTATCACTCTAACTTTATTTCTCCCCTCCTTTAGATACCCCCATATGCATACACTTATAAAAGGGAGCTGAGATCAGGTAATATTAAAGAAATAACTGACTGAGCTTCATACTGAAGTGTGAATGAATGACTTAATAGCTTAATACCTTGACTCACCCAGGGATATTTTAAATATAAATGATATATACTAGACATTCAACAGAAATATTTTTTGAAAAGAAAGATAGAAATATCACTTAGTAGGTTCTTGCAGTGGTCCAGTGTAGAGGTAATGGTGGCTTAGACCTGCATGGTAGCAAGGGAGGTAGTTGGCTTTTGAGGAAGAACCAAATGGATATGCTCATGGCTTGAATATGGAATAAAGGGAGAGAGGAGTCACAGGTGAGTCCAGGGATTTTGGTCTGAGCATCTTGGCAAATGGTGGTCCCATTGACTGAGATTAGGGAGTTTGGGTGAAAAGCAGATTTTGGGGGGAAATCAAGAGTAAGGTTTTTACCTGTGAAACATCCAAGAGGAGATACCAGGCAGGTGGTTATGTGTGCACAATTGGGAACCATAAGCTTACTGAAAACTGTGGGACTAGATGAAACTGCACAGGAAACAAGTGAAACTACAGAAGAGAAGAGGTTAAAGAAGTGTGCCTCAGAACACTCAGAATTTGGAAGGGAGGAAAAATCAGAAGGATTCAATAACATAAACTGAGAAAGTTTGATCGGTGGGGTAGGAGACAAACTTTGTGAGAGAAATGTTTTGTGAAGGAGAGAAGCTTTGTTTTAAGGATAGAGTGCTCTGCCATGAAATGGTTAAGTAAAATGGGCACTGAGACCTGACCATTGGATTTTGCAGTGTGTGGAGGTCACAGACGAACCGGACAAGAGCTATTTTAAACAGCGATGGGCACGAAAACGTGTTTACTGAAATAAGAGAGAGTAGATCAAGATAAACACACACAGTTGCTATGACCCAGAAAATCCATTCCTAGGAACACATCATTTGTACTAGCAGACCTATTCAAGAATGTTCAGAGCTGCATTATTTATAATGGATATGTAAGTTGTAGGATATTTTTACAATGGAATATTATATAACAGTGAACAACACTAAACTGTTACTACACACCGCATAAAACATAAGTTTGATCCTATTTACATGAATTTCAAATGCAGGTGCAGCTAAATGATATACTCTTTAGGGGCATATCCATGAATGGTAAAGTCATAAAGAAAATCAAGGGAATTAAGATACCATGCCAGATAAGGGTTATTTTGGACAATGTGGAGGGAGGGCAGTTAGTGGACATGATATAATTGTGGAGGAGGCCACAGGACTTTAAGTATTGGTAATGTTATTTTTCCTAATGGATGGTGAGCACACAGAATTAGTCTTTTAAAATTTTTTTATTAAGTCCAACATCGATTCATGATAAAAACTCTCAACAAAATAGGAATAGAAAGGGAATTCCTCAACATAATTAAGGGCATTTGTACAAAGCCAACATCATCCTAAATGGAGAAACTTTGAAAGCATTCCGCTTGAGAACAGGAACCAGACAAGGATGCCGTTTATCAGCACTCTTATTCAACATTGTGCTGGAGGTCCTAGCCAGAGCAGTTAGACTAGTAAAAGAAATAAAGGCATCCAAGTTGGTAGGGAAGAAGTCAAAGTATCTCTATTTGCAGATGATATGATCTTATACACAGAAAACCCCAAAGAATCCACAAGAAAACTACTAGGACTAATAGAAGATTTCAGCAAAGTTTCAGACTACAAGATAAACATACAAAAATCAGTTGGATTCCTTTACACCAACAAAGAGAACCTTGAAGCGGAAATCACCAAATCAATACCATTTACAATAGCCCCCAAGAAAATAAATTACTTGGAAATAAATCTAACCAGAGATGTAAAAGATCTATACGATGAAAACTACAAGACATTACTGCAAGAAACCAAAAGAGATCTGCATAAGTGGAAAAACATACCTTGCTCATGGATAGGTAGACTGAACATAGTGATAATGTCAATTCTACCCAAAGTGATCTACAGATACAATGCAATCCCGATCCAAATTCCACCAGCATTTTTTAATGAGATGGAGAAACAAATCACCAATTCCATATGGAAAGGGAAGAGGCCCTGAATAAGTAAAGCATTACTCAAGAAAAACAACAAAGTGGGACGCGTCACACTACCTGATTTTAGAACCTATTATATCGCCACAGTAGTCAGAATAGCCTGGTACTGGTACAACAACAGACACATAGACCAATGGAACACAATTGAGAATCCAGACATAAATTCATCCGCCTGTGAGCAGCTGATATCTGACAAAGGCCTGAAGTCTGTTAACTGGGGAAAGGCAGTCTCTTTAACAAATGGTGCTGCCATAACTGGATATCCATCTGCAAAAAACTGAAACAAGACCCATACCTCACACCATGCACAAAAACTAACTCAAAATGGATCAAAGACTTAAATACAAAATCGAAAACGATAAAGATCATGGGAGAAAAAATAGGGACAATGCTAGGAGCCCTAATACATGGCATAAACACAATACAAACCATAAGTAACAATGCACAAGCACCAGAACAGAGACTAGATAATTGGGACCTTCTAAAAATCAAACATTTATGCTCATCAAAAGACTTCATCAGAAATGTCAAAAGACGGCCTACAGACTGGGAAAAAATTTTTGGCTACAACAAATCCGATCAGTGTCTAATCTCTAAAATCTACAAGATACTGCAAAACCTCAACAACCAAAAGACAAATAACCCAATTAAAAAATGGGCAAAGGATATGAACAGGCACTTCACCAAAGAACATATTCAGGCGGCTAACAGACACATGAAGAGATGCTCGCAATCATTAGCCATTACAGAAATGCAGATCAAAACTACAATGAGATATCATCTCACCCCAACAAGGCTAGCATTAATCCCAAAAACACAAAATAATAAATGTTGGAGAGGTTGTGGAGACTGGAACACTCATACACTGTTGGTGGGAATGTAAAATGGTACAACTACTTTGGAAATGGATTCGGCACTTCCTTAAAAAGCTAGAAATAGAAGTACCATACAATCCAGCTATTCCGCTCCTTGGAATATATCTGAGAGTAATAAGAGCCATCACACAAATAGTTATATGCACACCCATGTTCATTGCAGCACTGTTCACAATAGCAAAAAGATGGAAACAACCTAGGTGCCCATGAACAGACGAATGGATAAAGAAATTATGGTATATCCACACAATGGAATACTATGCAACAATAAAGAACAATGATAAAGCCATGAAACATAACATGGAGGAAGCTGGAGGTCATTATGCTGAGTGAATTTAGTCAGTCACAGAAGGACAAATATTGTATAAGACCACTATTATAAGAACTCAAGAAAAGGTTTAAACACAGAAGAAAACATTCTTTGATGGTTATGAGGGTGGGGAGGGAGCATGAGGGTTATTCACTAACTAGATAGTAGTTAAGAATTATCTTAGGTGAAGGGAAGGACAGCACCCAGTACAGGGGAAGTCAGCACAACTGGACTAAACCAAAGCTAAGAAGTTTCCTGAATACAATCAAACACTTTGGGGGACAGAGTAGCAGGGGTAGGGGTTTGGGGACCATGCTTTCAGGGGACATCTAGATCAACTGGCATAACAAAGCTTATTAAGAAAGTGTTCTGCATCCTACTTTGGTGAGTGGTGTCTGGGGGCTTAAAAGCTTGCAAGTGGCCATCAAAGATGCATCAATTGGTCCCAACACCTGGAGTAAAGGAGAATGAAGAACACCAAAGACACAAGGAAAGTAGTAGCCCAAGAGATAGAAAGGGTCACATAAACCAGAGACTTCATCAGCCTGAGACCAGAAGAACTAGATGGTGCCTGGCTGCCACCCATGACTGCCCTGACAGGGACCACAACAGAGAGTCCCAGATGGAGTAGGAAAAAGGTGGGGTGCAGAACTCAAATTCTAGTAAAAAGACTAAACTTAATGGTCTGACTGAGACTGGAGGAACCCCAGAAAGCATGGCCCCTAGGTTCTCTATCAGTCCAGAACTAAAAATTTCCAAGGCCAACTCTTCAGACAGGGATTGGACTAGACTGTGAACATAAAGTGATACTCATGAGGAGTGTGCCTCTTAGCTCAAGTAGATACAAGAGACTAAACGGGCAGCTTCTGTCCGGAGGTGAAATGGGAAGGCAGAGAGGGTTAGGAGCTGGTTGAATGGAATGGGGAATCAGGGGTGGAAAGGAGGAGGGTGCTGTCAGAGTATGGGGAGACCAATTAGAGTCACATAACAATGTATATATAAATTTTTGTATGGGAAAAAATAAAAAAAAGAACAGAAATAAATGCAAATGCATATAAAGAATTTTTTATTAGTCTTTATGTGAGATATATTTCATAATAAAAAGTTAGAAAAAGAAATGGAGAAAATAGTAATGGAGGCAATGGGTCTCAACAAAAATTTCGAAGAGTTTGTCTGTCAAAGAAAAATGAGAAATGGGGCAATAGCTGGTGGGGGGATATGGGGTTAAGAGAGGGATTATTTTTAAGATAGAGATATTACAGAATGTCTTTATGCTAATGAAAATAATCTAGCAGGAAAGGAAAAAAACCCATTGCTGTTGGGTCGACTGCAACTCATAGCGACCCTATAGGACAGAGTAGAACTGCCCTATAGGGTTTGCAAGGAACAGCTGGTGGATTTGAACTGCTGACCTTCTGGTTAGCAGTCATAACTCTTAAACACTGTATCACCAGGTAAGTAAGATTACCAAAATGAAAACTTTCTTAAATTATAAAAGATCCTTCAATGGCTCTTTTTATCCACTGACTTGAAGTCTGAGCTCAAATACCCCTTTATTAATCACTTTCCATGTCTCTGGCAGTTGGGTATGGTATTCAGTATTCTATAAAATCTGCCTTTTTTTCCTAATGAGTTATTCATCTATGTAAACTTTTCGAATTCTTTCCAGTCATCTTAGACATTTACCTAATGAATGACCTTAGACTTGGGTTGGTACATTTCTTTTACATACAATGAGCACATGCTAAAGTTAGATTTAAAGAAATCGTGAAATCATGGAAAGTCTTTTTTCAAGAGAATGGGGCTCGTCAAGCTGGAGCAATACTTTTAGGGAATTCGACTGGATGACTTTAGGGTCCCTTATGACAGTAAATTTTGATTCTCTTACTCAAGGCTTATTTTAGGTGTGTCAGCCATAGCCAGTTTGGAAACTAGAGTGGTAAATAATGTCATTTCTGAGTGAATAGGTTGGAAGTGACTTAGGGGGGACAACTTGGCAGTGGACACGAGAGAATTTTCTAGAAAATATGTGATCCCAGGTAGTTACTTGCAGTTGATCCTGGTATGTATTATAATGCCACCTTTTACTTCTCACTCCCATATGACCATTAGAAAAGCATTCAGCAACTGTTTCAGCATTTGGCCTGAGGGTTTTGTAGGCAAGAACTTGTACTTTAAATACACTATTTTGGACTGTGTAACTGTAAAAATAATTTGTGCCCACTGTCTAATTTCTATTAAGAAATATATCCTTTGCCTAATGATTTACAACTTTCAGTATTTTTTTTTTTTATTGTTGGTCAGCATGGTTTTTGAAAGTTATAATAATAATTCAAAAACTAGCATTGAAACAACAGGCAGAGTTTGGAATACATTTTTGAAAGTTATGATGTTTTTTTTTTTTACCATTTTTGTTTCATGTTGTTTTGTACTGTTGGGCGGCAGCACATCCAATTGGCTTTGGCAGGTCTCTATTCAGTTAATGTTATGAGCACAGACAAAAGAGAAGAAAATGGAAAGAGGATTGCTGTGGGAGGAGTCCTGCTAAGATTTGTCTGTTCATGAACTGAGATAAGCTGATTTATCTTAAATTTTCCTTAAACCACATTCAGAACTCCAATTTATAAATCTTCATCTTATCTCCCAAACCTCATCTTGTACTTTTTTTATAATACAGTGGATGTAGATACTTTCTCAGTGGACCTGAAAAAGTCTAGAATGCTCCAGGACTGGAAATGAGTAATGATTATCATGATAAAACAGCCGCTCAGGTTCCTAGGTCCTATACTAGGATTTCCTTCTTCAGAGAAGGGGACAACAAGGTGGAGAAAGAAAGGAACACATTATCTTTGCAATCTTTAGGAAAGGACAAACTGGAAAATATCCAGGAGTTTAATTTACATATAAAAGGAATAAAATTACACAGGAGATCCTGCTGTCAACCAAAAGTCACAGAATTACCTGTAGGGCTTTTTTATATTACACATTTGCATCTCCCTTCCGTACCAGATTTGTTTACCCTGTTCTCTCAGAGCATAGGGCAGAATTGAGTAATATACAGAGTTTGAAAAAATTCTCCAGACCATTTGATATACTTTTCCTATTCCCAGTGGAAATGCTGTTCTTTATTCAGATTGACATAATATATTGTTTCCCAGTCTGGGGTCCTCAAATTAATGAATGAAGGCCTATAAGTTATTTCCAGAATTCCATAAATTTAGCATGGTATCTCATGCTAAATAAAAACCAACCAACCAACCAACCAGCCAACCAGCTTACCAACCAAGGAACAAAACTAATGAGAGTTATATGTTTTATATTAATAAAACAAGAGAAAATGAACTGGTTATTCATAGATACAGCCTATTTAAGAGTTAAAATATTTCAAAAAGTGTGGTCTATAGGAAGGAAACAACAGAAGAGCTCTTTGTAATTAGAAAGGTTGGCTTTGGTTGAGTGTTATAATTCTTATATATGATGGATCAATTTAGGAATTATATTTATTCAAGGACGTTTTGAAGTTGTACATCTCTTTTATTATTTTCATTATTCACATGTCTTTCATTATTTTCTTTTGAATTACACTCTGATATAAATTTAGCTGCTTTTGAGAGTCAGTTTTTAAAAAATTAGAGAAATTTCTATACAAAATTAAAAATATTTTAGCAAAATATATTTCAAAATATATGGTCATTATCAAAACAATATTACAATGTTGTAGAAAGTCTAGAAACAACAGAGAAAATAGTATTCAGGAGCTCACCCCTTTATATTCCTTATTAGACTCTTCCACATATATAACTTTACGAAGTGATAATTGTTAGGTATATACAATTTTGTGATTTTCTTTATTCACATGGTACTGGACACAGTATATATAAATTTCTTCATAGATTTTAATCTATTTTAATAAATTCATCAGAGTCCCTGAGTGATACAAATGGTTAAGCGCTACGTTATAGCTGAAAGCTTGACAGTTTGGTTTGAACCCCCACACAGAGGTGCCTTGGAAGACAGGCTTGGCAATCCTTTTCCAAAAGTTTACAGCGCTAAAAACTCTATGGAGCACAGTTCTACTCTGATACATATGTGGTGGCCATGAGTCAGAATCAGCTCGATGGCAACTAACAACAACAGCAACAATGAATTCATCATATCTGTTGTATAAATATGAAATAATTTACTTCTATTTTGGGGGACTTAGATTGCTACCCAATGTATGTATATGTACATAATTGAACATACATTTTATTAAAATGATTTTAATTTTGATTGAGTTTTCTAACGTTCAAGCAGGTTTGAAATAACCCGGTTGCACCAAACATAGCCAATATATTGTCCATGCTTTTATTTATCCCCCTTTTTAAATGACTTATCAGTACAATGTTTGTCTGTATTCATGGAAAAATAATATGCATAACATGTATACTCATAGATGCACACAGAAACACATGAAATTATATAAATGGTTGGTTATGCCACAACTTGTTGCCTTTTTAATGAAATATTATGAAAATAATTATTCATTAATGAAATAGAAAACTAGACAAATATTATTTTTCTCTGTATTCCTGAGAAGTTAGTTGAAAAAAAGATACCATAACTATATAAAAAGTAGACAAGTACTGTCTTTATTAAAGATAATTTCAGAATTCATTGCATATTCAATAGCTAGTAATGATACTGTGATGGAATTCAAAGTACAGAATTCCCAAAGAATTCTAAAACAACAGAAGAATTTTTACTAAGTGAGTATAGATTTAAAATTCACACATTGCTTTTTGAAAAGTTAAACATGAGAAAATAAATAAAAACACTTCCTTATTTAAAGATGTGTTGTCATAATGCTAAGCTGTCTGTTTAGGTTTATTCATTTAGTAAAAAAATTTAGTCAAGCCGCCAAGAACGTTATGTAATAATTATCAAGCATTTTATCTAAAGAAAATCTAAGAGTTTCAGTGAAGTTTTCATGAAAGTAACTGAGTTGAAGATTTCTAGACATAGCCAAAATTTCTTAAGCTTCTGTATATTTTTCATATGCTCTCAGATACAACAAAACTTCTAAAGCTACCAGGTTAAAGACAAGACTTACCTATACATTTTAATTGTGAATAATGAAGAGGTCCTTTTTCAGACTATCCAGCTGCTCTGAGATTCCCGCTCAAATGAATGACTCTCATATATGATGGGCAGTCTATGAAGGAGCTGATGACAAAGGAGGAAATCCAGGGATTAAAACTGAACTTGTTTAGCAAGTCTTAAAGAATCAACTTTAACCAATAGTATGACTTGTAGTTCAAAATCAGAAACAAGTAATTTTCCAAATCATTAAGAATATCATTATTCTGGTAACTTGTGATTAAACACAGTAACAGGTGACAGCACTTTTAGAAAAGCTTGCAAATACTCCACACGTTGTATAGTCATTATTGTTATTTCAAGTGGATGTGAGGCTCTTGCCTGTGTTATTATATTATATACATCTCATTCCTTGATACAGCAAGCCAAGAGATATCACAGAATACTTTCCATATATTGAATGGCTAATAATACCTCTGAATTCCCCCTTCTTGCCGATGATATATTATGTTTTTTTTTGTGTGTGTGTGGTAACATATGAGACAGATATACAGAGAAGGAATGGGATACAGTAGTTGCACAAATTTGTGTGGGAAGTAAGCAGAATAGTTGAAATTAAAATCCACTTCTTTTACAAAGTATTGTTATTTCAAACAAATTATTTTGACATACTACTTCTAGAACATGAATGGACAGTAGACAGTAGTAAAAATATGTGGGGGATACGGTAAGGATGAAGAGTATGAGGAAGTGTTTGCAGGCAGGGGCTTGTTGTTGTTAGGTGCTGTTAAGCTGGTTCTGACTCATAGTGACCCTGTGTACAACAGAATGAAACACTGCCCAGTCTTGTGCCATCCTCACTATCGTTGCTATGTTTGTGCACACTGTTGCAGCCACTGTTTTAATCCATCTCATTGAGGACCTTCCTTTTTTTTGCTGACCCTCTACCTTATCAAGCATGATGTCTTTCTCCAAGGACTGGCCCCTCCTAATAACATGTCCAAAGTACATGACATAAAGTCTTGCCATCATTGCTCTTCAGGAGCATTCTAGCTATACTTCTTCCAAAACTGGGTTGTTTTTCTGGCAGTCCATGGTATGTATGTTCAGTATTCTTCACAAACACCATGATTCAAAGGCATCAGTTCTTCTTCAGTCTTCTATCATGGCTTGGATCAGGCACATCTTAGTCCTCAAAGTGACATCTTTTTACCACTTTAAAGAGGTCTTTTGAAGCAGATTTGCCCGATGCAATAGCTGTTTAATTTCTTGACTGCTGCTTCCATGGGTGTTGATTGTGGATCCAAGTAAAATGAAATCCTTGACAAATTCAGTCTTTTCTCCATTTATCATGGTGTTGCTTATTGGTGCAGTTGTGAGGGTTTTTGTTTTCTTTATGTTGAGGTTGTTGAGGTATAATCCATACTGAAGGCTGTAGTCTTTGATCTTCATCAGTAAGTGTTTCAAGTCCTCTTTGCTGTCCGAAAGCAAGGTTGTGTCATCTGCATATCGCAGGTTGTTAATGAGTCTTCCTCCAATCTTGATGCCATATTCTTCTTCATACAGTCCAGCTTCTCAGAATCTTCACCTAACATACAGATTGAATAAGTACGGTGAAAGAATACAACCCTGATGCACATCTTTCCTGATTTTAAACTGCGTAGTATCCCCTTGTTCTGTTTGAACAACTGCCTCTTGGTCTGTACAGATTCCACATGAGCACAATTAAATGTTCTGGAATTCCCATTCTTTGCAATGTTATCCATAATTTGTCATGATCCACACAGTCAAATGCCTTTGCATAATCAATAAAACACAGGTAAACATCTTTCTGGTATTCTCTGTTTTCAACCAAGATCCACCTGACATCAACAATCATATACCTCATTCCACGTCCTCTTCTGAATCTGGCTTGAAATTCTGGGAATTCCCTGTTGATGTACTGCTAAAATCACTTTTCTTCAGCAGAATTGTACTTGTGTGTGATATTAATGACATTGTTTGATAATTTCCACATTCTTTTGGCTCACCTTTCTTTGGAATGAGCACAAATATGAATCTCTTCCAGTCAGTTGGCCAGGTAGCTGTCTTCCAAATTTCCTGCCATAGGCAAGTGAGCACAGCCAGTGCTGCATCCATTTCTGCAGAGCCCAAAGAAACACAGAGGCAAAAATGGCTTGGAAGTGAGAAAGGGTATTCCTGTCTAATGTGCTGTGAAAGAGTAAGAGAGAAAGTTGGAAGACTATGGCGGGTTACTTTGTGAGAAATAGTGAATGCTAAAGAAATTGGGTCTTGTTATAGAAATTGGATTAGGTATTAAAAGTGCTTGAATTCTAGGCTCAGCTATTTCATCAACTAATTGTGTAAAACCAAAACCAAACCCATTGCCATTGAGTCGATTCTGACTCATAGCAGCCCTGTAGGACAGAGTAGAACTGTCCTATAAGGTTTCCAAGGCAGTAAATCTTTCTCTCATGGAGCCGCTGATGGGTTTGAACCACCGACCTTTCAGTTAACAGCTGAGCACTTTAACCACTGCACCACCAGGGCTCCCTCACTAATTGTGTAGCCTAGGAAAAATCTCACTTGTTCCTCTGTGAGTTTCATCTACTTACTGAGAAAATGGAACCCTGGATCAAGTGGTCTTAGATGAATCTTTCAATTCTAAAATCTATGACTTTATCTTGTAAAACGCTAATAGCTAATGGCCAATGAATTTACTCCACTACTGCAAACTTTACAAATGTTTAATTATTTATACATGTTTTATATAATGTATAAACCAGACAATAGGGACAGGAATGAGTGGGCTCCTCCTTATCCTTCTCATCTGTATTTTCATCAGACACTCTATCTCATGACTAAAATTCTGCCTTTTCTCTTTTTTTGTGAAAAGAATGAAATGATATTTAAACAATTTTTGAACAAAGTTACCTAAACAAATCATTTTTGTTTTGCATGTTAACTTCACCTGCTTGTTCACATAAAGACCTTTTTCACACAGTTAGATTATAATTTATGGCTTTGTAATATGATTTTTTTTTAATAATATTTTATTGTACTTCAGGTGAAGGTTTACAGAACAAATAGTTTCTCGTGTAACAGTAGTACACATGCTGTTTTATGACTTTGGTTAAACAACCCCACAACATTTTAACCCTCTAAATTCTCAGCTTTTTTTTTTTTTTTTTTTTGGTGAAAATACACATAGCCAAAGATACCCCATTTCAAAACTTTTTACGTACACATTTAAGTGACATTGACTACGCTCTTCTAATTGTGCTGTTATTCTCACTTAAGATGAAGGCTTACAGGACAAAATAGCCTCCCATTTAACAGTTACTACAAATGTTGCCCTATAACAATGGTTAACAATCTCACAACACATCAACAGTATCCTTACTCAACCTTGTGTTCCCTATCATCAGCTTCCTACTCCCCTTCTGCCTTCTGGCCCTTGTCACTGGACTCCTGTACCTCGTTAGTCTCATTTGGTTTTACTGGGCTGTCCACTCCCAGGCTGAACAGTGAACCTCGAAGGTAGCTTCACCACTGAGCTAAAAGGGTGTCTGGGGGCCATACTCTTGAGGTTTCCTCAGTCTCCTTTAGGCCAGTAAATCTGGTCTTTTTTTTTGTGAGTTAGAATTATGCTCTACATCCTTCTCCAGCTCTGTCCAGAACCCTCTGTTGTGATCCTGGTCAGAGTAGTCAGTGGTGGTGGCCGGGTACCATATAGCTGTACTGGACTCAGTCCGGTGGAGGCCTCGGTAGCTGTGGACAATTAGTCCTTCAGACTAATCTTTTCCTTGTATCCTGTTCTCTTCATTCTCCCTTGCTCCCGAAGGGATGAGACCAGTGCAATATCTTAGATGGCTGCTCACAGGCTTTTAAAACCCCAGACACTACTCACCAAGGTAGAATGTAGAGCATTGTCTTTATAAGCTGTGTCATGCCAGTTGAGCTAGATGTTCCCCGAGACCATGGTCCCCAGAGCCCTCCGTCCAGCAACTCAGTCCCTCGGGGAGTTTGGATGTGTCCATGGGGCCTCCCTGACCTTTCCTTGTGCAGGTTGTGTTAGTTTCCCTTGTATTGTGTACTGTCTCACCTATCACCCAAGATACCACTTATCTATTGCCTATTTAGTATTTCCCCGCCTCCCCTCCCATCCCTGGTAACCAACAAGGATTGTTACATTTTGTGTGTGAACTTTTTCATGGGTTTTTACAAGAGAGGTCTCATACAACATTTGTCCTTTTGTGATTGACTTATTTCACTCAGCATAATGTCCTCCAGTTTCATCCATGTTATGAGATGGTTCACAGATTCATTGTTGTTCTTTCTCGTTGCATAGTACTCCATTGTGTGTATGTACCATAGTTTGTTTATCCATTCATCTGCTGATGGGCATCTAGGTTGTTTCCATCGTTTTGCTATTGTGAACAATGCTGCCATGAACAGAGGTGTGCATATGTCTATTCGAGTGATGACTCTTATTTCTCTAGGATATATTCCTAGGAGTGGGATTGCTGGATCGAATGGTATGTCTATTTCTAGCTTTCTGAGGAAGCACCATATCATTTTCCAAAATGGTTGTATCATTTTGCATTCCCACCAGCAGTGCTAAGTGTTCTGATCTCCCCGCAGCCTCTCCAACATTTGTTATTTCCAATATTTTTGATTTGTGCCAGTAATGCTGGGGTGAGATGGTATCTCATTGTGGTTTTAATTTGCATTTCTCTAATGGCTAGTGATCGGGAGCATTTCCTCATGTGTCTGTTGGCCATTTGAATGTCTTCTTTGGTAAAGTGTCTGTTCATTTCCTTTGCCCATTTTTTGATAGGATTGTTTGTCTTTTTGTTGTAGAGGTGTTGGATTTTCTTGTAGATTATGGAGATTAGACCTTTGTCTGACTTGTACTGTCCAAAAATTTTTTCCCAGTCTGTAGGTTCTCTTTTTACTCTTTTGGTGAAGTCTTTTGAAGAGCATAGGTGTTTGATTTTTAGAAGATCCCAGTTATCTAGTTTAGCTGTTGGGATTTGTGCGTTGATGGTTATGGTTTGTATCCTGTTAATGCCATGTATTAAGGCCTGAAGTGTTGGTCTTATTTTTTCTTCTATGAACTTTATAGTTTTAGGCTTTATATTTAGGTCTTTGATCCATTTTGAAGTAGTTTTTGTATACGGTGTGAGGTATGGGTCCTGTTTCATTTTTCTGCAAATGGATATCCAGTTTTTCCAGCCCCATTTGTTAAAAAGACTGTCTTTTCCCCATTTAATGGACTTTGGGCCCTTGTCGAAAATCAGGTTACCATAGGTGGATGGATTTACATCTGGGTTCTCAATTCTGTTCCATTGGTCAGTGTATCTGTTGTTGTACCTGTAATATGATTTTTAAACTTAATGTTATTTCAGAAGCGTAGCCCTAAAATTTCTAATTTTCATTTATAGTGGTTGTATATTTATGAATTTTTATTTTAATATAATTTCAAACTTACAGAAAACTTGCAAATATCATAATTAGACTCATCAATGATTAATTTTTTTAATGAATGCATTTTAAAGGGTGAAAATCATATTATACTGAGTGGATTTATTATAAAATACTTAAATCATCCCCTACTGTGAAGTATTAAGACATTTTCTATTTTTTTTTATTACTATAAACATCCTTCAATGACCACCTTCACAAACATAGTTTTTATTTTTTTGCCCTACTACTGAATTTTTCCCTGTAATAAATTGATTAGAAGAGTTTTATTGGGTCAAATAATTTAATATTTTAGTGGGTTTTTAAAGTTTACTTTTAATATTATTTCTAGGATTTAAAGTATGCTCTTTTGGTTTTGGTTTACAGCTCTTTCTCCCCACTATGCATGTTCTTTCTTGTACATCTTTGTATTTCCTGAATTGTTAAATAAAGGCCTTTTTATCAAGTAGGTGCTTAGTCAACCGTATTATGTGAATGTCCAGTAACTTAATGAATTATGGCATATCCTGGTGCTTTGTCACTATTCACAGCAGAACTTGGGAATGAGTCAGGGAACTGACATGGTGAAAACTGAATTCAATCTGAAAGAGACTTCCTGCTTGCCTGTAATAAGCTCAACACAGAAAGGGAGGTGGGGCATGAAATTAAGGTTTGTGATGCAAAGAAATTGTTCTTGACAGGGACCAGTTGAAAAGGTGTTAATGCTTAATCTTCATATCCTCAAGGAGTAGCAGGATAGGCCTTAACATTTTGTATTTTTAAGAGCAACCATTGAAAGAATAAGGAATGTAGAAGCACATTGTACAAAAAATGTTTGAGTCCTCTTCCTCCTTGTTACAAGCTTAATTTTATTTTTTTCAGTTGTATATTCGCAAAAACAAGGCAACCAGACCTAGGGGGAATGACAGGAACAGATTTCAGGTAGATAGAAAGAATCCTTTATTCTGTTGGAGGATAAACCATTAGTTCTTTTGCCTGCCTAGATTAGGAGAGTGTTCATAATTTAGAGAATATCCCCATATTGTTGACTTTGGAACTCTAGATATGTTTCTATGCAAATATTTGTTAATACACCTGGCTTTGAAAGAAGTATGAATCATTCGGTGGAGCTCGTCATAACACCATGAGCAGAAACAACAACCAAAAAGCAGATGATCTAAGAAGTTGTGGGCTAGTCATGTTTTCTTTGAATTTGGGTTTGTTTAGTCATCAAGTTCCAGGCAGCACGATCAGATGTCTGTGGTAGGTAGTGAAATTTGTCATGACCTCCCTCACAGAGTTATTATAAATATTGGGGATTAGGGACAGATAATTGATATGCCCATCATTCAAAAGCTGTAAAATATTATTTAAATACAAGTATTTACATTTATTATAAATGTAATTTAAAAAATTGGGTAATAGTTGGATTTTGAAAGTGTGACCAAGATTAATTTTGTGTTTTATGACTAACAGATAGTTGCAGGTAAGGAGATTAATACATCCCACCGTGCTTCAAAACTTTTGTTCATTCAGATGGCATGATGTAGTGGAAACAACATGCTCTTTGGAGTTAGACTACACCTATAACTGAGTAGTATTCACTATTCAGTGAGGTTCAGAAAAGTTCTCTCTGTAAGCCTCAGTTTCCTTACATTTAAAAAGCATTTCAAATACCTTTCTCAGACAGTTGTGAAGATTAAATTCAGCCAAAGAAAAACAAATCAGCTAATGAATGTAGAGCACCTGGCTTACTCAGCTATTTGAAGCTTAGTTGTTCCTTCAGCACTGATTCTCAAGCTGGTGTATGTGTAAGTGTGTGTAGGAATCACAATCACTGGGAAGTGGAGATCATGTACAGTTTGAAAATGGCCCTGGATGTTTATAAAATGCACCTGCTGCTTCCTTCCCCCACTCTAATGGGGATTCATATATGTTATTTTAGTTCTCCAAACCAATCTTATTCCTAAAGCATTCACTTAAGCATGATTTAAGAAATCTAAAGCTCATTACAAACTGTAATAGCTTTTATGTGGGGCAACCACTTACTTTCTTATGCTTTACACATGTAAAAAATATTTTTTATTTACCAGCTTCTAATAGGCCAAAGAGGCATCTTGTATATAAGGTACTTCTTTACTAAAGGAAGCAATGTATATCCGTTACCCCTGTCTTAAGTTCTCTGCATCAGTTCTCCTTGGTTTACTTAGAGTCTTTTTCTTCTCTGGAAGGTAATTTCTGTCTTTCTGCATGCATTCAAAAATTTGACTCTTGCAATTTTTCTCCACATTCAGAGAAGCATTCAGGGAAAATAAATATAATGCATAGTAGTACACAACACCCTAAGTCATCTCATCTACTGAAGGGTCTGGCTGATAAATTAGGTTATTAAAATTATCCAGTTATTAAAATTAAGTAATTTTTTTATTTAGTTGATAACAAGAACAGTATGGACACGATAACTGGTATTAATTAGTATCTATTTTAAGATCGATCCAATTATAAATTTATGATTGTCAGCTTTAGCTGGCCCTTCAACACTGCCAAGCAATATAGCTAGGTTTTCCTGGTCAGCTTCTAGTTTAGTGTTAATAAAAACTATATGAAATCTTTTTTATTCTTCCTCAGACATGGATTTTCCATCTCTTATTCCAGTCTTTGCTTTTGACAGATGACTTACCCTTCTACTATGGAGAAAAAAATAGAAGCTTTCAGATGGACACTCCCTTCCTGTCATCATACCTACAAATCTGCATGGATCTACCCACATCCTTCCCGTTATAGTGGATGAGGTTTTCCTCCTCCTTTGGAAGGCTAATCTTTTCATCTAGGCTCTGTATCCCCATCGTCTTCCTTCCTGTTCCTAAACATGCTTCTCCAGTATTCCCTGTTTCCACAAATGTCACCTCTCAGTCACCTAGTTTCTCACACTAGAAACCTGGGTGTCATCCTTAATGCCACCTCTTTTCTGAATGCTCTATGAGCATAACTACCTATTGGATCAAACTTTTTCCTTCTCCTTATTCTTCAGTTAGCTACCACGTGACTCCAGGCCACTTACTAGTAATCCATTTCTCAGCTGCATTACTGCCGCAGCCTTCTTTTTTTTTAATTTTTTTTATTGTACTTTAGATGAAGGTTTACAGAATAGTTTCTCATTTAACAGTCAGTACACATATTGTTTTATGACACTGGTTAACAACCCCACGACATGTCAACACTCTCCCTTCTCGACCTTGAGGACCTTTTTTTTTGGTGAAAATATACATAGCCAAAGATACACCATTTTGAAAGTTTCTGCATGTACAATTCAGTGACATCAATTATATTCTTCCAGTTGTGCTGCTATTCTCACTATCCTTTTCCAAATTATTCCATCACCATTCTCTTCAACTCACTGCCCCTAGGCTTCCCATCAAACCTTTTGAGTTGCTGTTGTCAATTTGATCTCACATAGATAATTCTTTTTTGTTTTTTGTACCTTAAATGAAGATTTACAGAACAGTTTCTCATTAAACAGTTAGTACACATATGGCTCTATGACAATGGTTAACAACCCCATGACATGTCAACACTGTCCCTTCTCAATCTTGGATTCCCTATCACCAGCTTTCCTGTCCCCTAGTGCCTTCAAGTCCTTGTCCCTGGACTGCTGTGCCTCATTAGTCCTGTTTTGTTTTATGATGCTGTCCAATCCCCTGCTGAACGGTGAATTTTGGGAGGGGCTTCACTACTGAGCTAAAAGGGTGTCCGAGGGCCATACTCTCGGGGTTTCTCCAGTCTGTTAGGCCAGTAAATCTGGTCTTTTTTTGTGAGTTAGAATTCTACGTCCTTTTCCAGCTCTGTCCAGGACCCTCTGTTGTGATCCTGGTCAGAGCACTCAGTGTTGGTAGCCGGCCACCATCTAACTGTACTGGACTCAGTCTGGTGGAGGCCGTGGTAGCTGTGGTCCTTCAGTCCTTTGGACTAATCTTTTCCTTTTATCTTGTTCTCTTCATTCTCCCTTGCTCCCGAAGGGTTGAGACCAATGGAGTATCTTAGATGGCTGCTCACAGGCTTTTAAGACCCCAAACGCTACTCACTAAGGTAGGATGTAGAACATTGTCTTTATAAACTGTGTTATGCCAATTGAGCTAGATGTTCCCTCTGCCCAGCAATTCAGTCCCTCAGGGAGTTTGGAAGTGTCTATGGAGCTTCCATGACTTTTCCTTGTACAAGTTGTGCTGGCTTCCCCAGTAATGTGTACTGTCTTACCCTTCACCAAAGTTACCACTTATCTATTTAGTTCCCCCCCCCCACTCTTCCCATCCCTGGTAACCAACAAAGATTGTTTCTTTTTGTATGTAAACTTTTACATGAGTTATACAGTAGAGGTCTCATACAATATTTGTCCTTTTGGGATTGACTTATTTCACTCAGCATAATGTCCTCCAGTTTTGTTCCCCTTACTCTCCTGCACTGAGCTCCTTTTGTTTGTGGATTTTTTTCATTTCTTTTGTTTTTCTAGGTTTTGTTTTTACTGAGACTTTATGTCTTTCTTCTTTATTTTGATAAGTAGGTTTGTTAACTTTCTTTGTGGTTACCGTGAAATTTATCCTTATCTTCCTAGATTTGAACCAGTCTATTATTACTTGGTATCACTTGACTTCCTCTCCATTAATGGTTCTATGCCTACACTGTTTATTCCCTCTTTTATTGTTCTGATGCTGTTGTCATTTACAGATTAACCTCTCTGGTTCCCTTTTGTAATTCTTTTGGTTTTGCATAGTCCTTAAGAGTTCATTTCCTAGGTTGGTATCTGGCTAGTGCAATCCTGTGTCCTATACTCAGCCTGTGGTCTGATATTGTTTGTTCTCAGATGGAAGTACTTCCTTTAATAAGTCTCATAAGTTTCATTTGGTTTTTACATAGTCCCTTAATTTCTGTTTATCTGGAAATGACCTAATTTCACCATCATATTTGAATGAGAATTTTGCAGGATATATTTTTCTTGGCTGGCAATTTTTTTCTTTCAAGGTTTTATATATGTTATCCCATTGTCTTCTTGCCTGCATGGTTTCTGCTGAATAATCCGAGCTTAGTCTAATTGTTTCTCCTCTGTATGTGGCATTTTGTTTTTCTTGAGCTGCTCTCAGGATTCTTTGTTTGTCTTTGGTTTGAGTGAGCGTGATTATGTTATTTTTATTATGTGATTTTCTTTTGGGATCTATCCTATATGGGGTTTGTTGAGCTTCTTGGATAGCCAGCTTTTCATCTTGCATGATATTGGGGAAGTTTTCTGTCAGCAGTTTTTCAATGATCCTCTCTGTGTTTTCTGTTTTCTCCCCCTGTTCTGGAACTCTGATCACTCGTAAATTTTTGCTCTTGATTGTATCCCACATAATTCTCAGGGTCTCTTCATTTTTCTTCGTTCTTTTTTCTGATTTTTCCTCAAACTGAGTTGTACCCAGGTGTTTGCCTTCAATTCTGCTGATGCTGTCTTCCACCGTTTCAAATCTGCTCCTCAGTCCTTCTATGACAGTGTCCATTTCTGAAATCTTGTTGTTTATCTTTTGGATTTCTAATTGTTGTTTTTGTATAATTTCTAGTTATGAATTTATTTTGGTATTTTGTTCCTGCATTATTTTCCTGAATTCTTCCATTTTTTTGGTCTATATTTTCCATGAATTTTTCTGCCTTTTCTGTGAATTTGTCTATTTTTTCCTCATTTTTGTCTGTTTTTTGCTTCAACTCTTGGATAATTCTGAGTATTAGAGATTTGAATTCCCTATCAGGTAGTTCTAGTGCCTTTTCTTCTACTGGAAAGTCTTATGGCATTTTATTTTGGACGCCTTTTGGAGCCATCCTGTCCTGTTTTTGTAAATGTTTTGATATTGTCTGCTGTCTTTGAGGCATTCAGTAGTTAGGTTTCTAGTTTATTGATTGTAGATTTGTTTGTTTTCTCCTTTTTTTAATTTGGCTATGTCTGAGCAGGCGGGCTGTTTGTTCTTAGTTGTTTACTCATCTGTGGGCACGATAATTTTCACCTCCTTCTCCAATTGGCAGGGTCTGTCACTCAGATTTGGTACAGCAGGGCAGGTCTAGCTGAAGAGGAGTTTCTGGGATGGTTGTTTGTGGCACTTACTACAGCCACCAGGGCCGTGCATGGCAGGTTGTGGTAGTCCATGCCTGTGCTTCTTGGTGTTGTGATGTTAAGTGCACGGTGCAGGTAGGCAGGACGGAGGGGGGAGATTGTGATGTGTGGAGCTAAGATGGGTATGGGAGAGAAGAGAGAGGAACAAGAGCCAAAAACATACAAAAAACCAAAAAGAGTGCTAGAGGAGCTTGCCGTTGGAGTGGAGAGATGAGAGACTATGAAATAGAGGAAAATAAAAAGGGGAAGAAAAAGAAAAAAAAAATAAAAGAATGAATAAATAGAAAGTATAAGGAAAAAAGAACAGCAAAGCTCCTAGGGATCACACTGGTGTGGTATGAGATCTGGGGAAGTTGTTCCCAGGTGTTGCAGTACAGCCTGGCTAGAAGGCATGGAGGAATTCAACACCAGGTATTCAGGGGACTGGAAGAGAAGGAAGGTATAGAGAGATGAGAAACTGAGTAACGAAGAAAGACAAAAAGGGAAAAAGAGGGAAAAGAAAACAAAACAATTAAAAAAAAAAAAAGAACAAGAAAAGCCCCCAAAAAAACAGACCAAGAAAAAAAGAAATTCTCTCAGGGATCCCTCTGCATGTCTGTGCAAGCTGAGGGCGTAGGTCCCAAGCCACGTAGCACTGCCCGGCCAGAATGGGCTCCCAACTCGACAAAAGGAAAAGAAAACAAACAAACAAAACTCCGGGATCCCACCAGCATGGCAGCTAAGAAGCAGTTCCACACTCGAATGGAGCTCCGCAGCGCCCCAGGAGGAAGCAAAGATGGCGCATGGAGCCAGGTATTTGAGCGAAAGGAGGGGGAGGTGGTGAGAGGTAAAGAAGAAATCAAAAGAAGCAGAAAAAAGCAACACTAGCAGCCAATAAATGGCACTCAGGAAATCCGCCAGTGTGGGCGGGTGGAATCCAAGCAGCCGGTGCTTCCTGGCCAAGAGACTGTGCCGTGGGAAGCAGAGGAGGCCGAGTGGGGGTGAAGGGGGGGTGGGAAAGTGTATATTGCTGTTTACCAGTTGTTCTGTCTCCTGCTGGAAGCTCCGTGAAACTGCTGTCTTGTACCCCCTATTCGCTGGTCTTTGATAGGAGTCCAAAATGGTGGATCCACACTGTGTTAGCTGATGGGGGACCTCTGCATGAACCTCTCCTTGCTCTCCAGTCTCTGTGAGTTTTCTCACTCCATTTGGTGCTTGGCTGAGTTCTTTATCTCTTCATTTGATGTTTTAGGGTTTCAGGATTGCTGTTTTCTCTGTTTGGCGTAGTTTTTCGGATCTTTTCTGTGGAGGGACGGCGTGGTGCTTCTTCCTAGAGTGCCATGTTGCCAGAAGTATGCCACAGCCTTCTGATTGGCCTCTCTACCTCCAGTCTTTTTCCATACTAGTTTTGTTCTTCACATCTACTAGAATGCTCATCCTGTAATAAAAATTGAGTTACTCACTAGCCTTTAAAAAACTCCTCAGTGGCTTCTCTTGCACTTAAGGTATTTTCCTTAAACTGGCTGACAAAGCACTCTAAGATCTGGCCCTTGCCTGCTTTTTCTCCTTCTATTTCCCATCCTGCTCCTCACCTTCTACACTCTATCCTTTGAACTTCTTTAGTTGCTTGAATATGCTGCCCTCTCTGTCTCCTCTAGCCTGTTCCCTCAACTTGGGACATCTTTTCCTACCTCTTTCAATAAATTTCTTCTTAGTCTTCAAATCTGGGTGATCTTTTTGGTCTGCTTATATGCTCCAAAGGGTAGTTTTGCTTTCTGGAGATTCTTCTTGAATAACTGATTTTGTTATGATTTTTTGTTGTGTTAGAAGTCGTTAAAAGTACCTTATATTGTTCTGCTTTTTCTGAAGTCAAATGAGACTTTTTGGCAATAACCTACCTTTTTTCTTTTTCACTTTTTGACATGTGAAGATAGTCTAGAGAAGTCATTTTTTTTTTTTTTTTTTTGCTATGAAGTATGTTTTTTTGCATTTTGAGTTGTGACATGGGTTGACTTTTTTTCCCTAGTTTTATGCCTTTTGTGTCTATCTTTATAATTTTAAAAGAATTCTTGAATAGTAATAAGACCACGTTTTTCTATTTAAGAATGATATTAAAATTGTATCAAAGACAGCATAAAAATCTGGCAAACACTATTAGACATGATTCTTGCTCAATATTAAGTAAATATTAGTTAGAAGATTCTTTCTAATGTCATTAACAACATAAAAGAGTAAAGTTAATAAAACAGAAGGAAAGATAAACAGATATAAAAATCCTAAATGGAATATTAAATGATCAAATTCAACAGTATTTTAAAAGGTTAATACATTATGATAAAATAAGATTTAAGAAACAAAATAAGGGATAAAATAAAATATTTGAGTAATATAAAGATGATTTAAAATTATGAAACATGTTGAAATTGTATGGAAAGGTCAAATAAAAACTGTATTACCACCTTGAGAAATACCACCTTGAAAAATTGTTTCCATAAGATCCAACAACTGTTCCTGAGAGACACTAACTTGCTTAAGGTCACACAGCAGGTTAAAAAGTTAGTTAAAAGAAATAATATAAAATGTGAACAAAGTTTCTATATAAAGATGTACAACATAGCGTCATTTGTCTTTGAGAAATAAAATGTTATTTATATGAAGGAAATGGTTATAGAAATTATGGACTCCCTAAATGATGGAATAGTTTGAATCCATTAGCAGACTGTTTACTGACTCTATGAACTTCATGTTGCCTACATCTCTGATCAGCCTGTTACCTGTGTCTCCCCCCGTATTGTTAGAACAGAGGATGCTAAGGATTAAGTCTAAAGGAGCAGTACCCTTACTTATTGTTGCTGTTAGTTTCCATGGAGTTGATTTCAACTCATGGCAAGCTCATGTGTGCAGAGTAAAACTGCTGTATAGGGTTTTCAAGGCTATACTCTTTTGGAAGCAATATCTCTAGGCCGGTCCTCTGAGATGCCTCTTGGTGGTTTTGAACTGCCAATCTTTTGGTTAGTTGTCGAGCACTTAACCTTTTTTCACCACCCAGGGACTACTGTACCCTTACTGTTGTTGTTGTTGTTAGGTGCTGTTGAGTCGATTTCAACTCATACCGAACCCATGTGACATAGTAATACTGCCCCATAGGGTTTTCTATGCTGTAATCTTTACGGGAGCAGATCACCAGGTCTTTTCTCCTGCAAAACTGCTGTGTGGGTTCGGACTGCTAACCAAAAAGGCTGAGCCCTTAACCATTGCACACCAGGGTTCCTTGTACTCTTACTAGGCCTAGTAAAAATATAACCCAAAGGCTACACATAAAAGTAAGAGTACAATCATCATTTCGCTTAGCATAAATATCTCCTCCTCAGAAGTTCCTTACCCCGTTACTCTCATCACAGCACCCTGTTTGTTTTCTCTACAGAAATGATTTAAAAAATTGTGATTATTTACTGGCTTATTTACTTATTGTATCTCTGTTCCATTAACTGGAAGTGTCATTGGGGAAGGAACACGTTGATTTTGTTTAACATTTTATCTTCAATGCCTTGCCCAGGTTATTTCATATAATAGGCAAAGATTCAAGCCTATTAACCCCAGGAATATTCTCCTTATATTCCCTGTAGGACCACCCTTTGATAGTATTACATTTTTGACTTTCTAATAACTGCAGGCCAGCTTTTTAACTCTGAAATTCTAAAGCTACAGTGTTGTAGTTCTAAACACTGCCATGTTTAATTTTAGGCCTAACAAAGGTTCAAAAAATACAATTTAGTGTTAATTCTTCTTAAGATTTTAATGTAAAAAAATCTAACTGAAGTGAAAAATTAAAAACCCTAATAAACACACTTGTACCCTTGGTATAAGATTTTGCAAATTTGTGTGTATGTGTGTGTGTGAGAGAGAGAGAGAGGGAGATAGAGATGGATAGATAGATAGAGAGATATTAAATACCCTTAACATTTTTCAGATTTTGATCTGTAAAACAGTGAAACCTAAGATGCTTGAATTTCATGATTGTCTTAGCTTGGGTTTCCCCCTTAAGCAGATCCTAGGAGTGAACTTCTACGCAGTGAGTTTATTTGAGAGGTGAACCCAGGGGGAAGAGTGAGGGCCTAGAGAGACTGATACAGGGAAGAAGAAAAGCCAATATAAAGGTGTATGTATGAGACTGCAGCTATGGACAATGAAGACTCAATTCTACTGGGACCTTCAGAGAAACATATAAAATGCCTCCCAGAATTGTCTGCCTGGAGGACTGGAAGTGGGGATATTTATCCATTGGCTCTGATTAACCAATCTCCCATTGGTCAAAAGTTTTTCCTGGAGTGCTAACTTCCCACATTTCTAAGCAGGTTTACCACTGGTGCCCTAGGCAGAAAGTGGAAACTAGAGGGAAATACTGCCAATGTAATGTAAGGAGAAGTTGCATGGAACTGACCACCTCAGACTCACAGCTGAAATCAGAGGTGAGGTTGATGGGATGTGATTCTAGGGATCATTCAGATCTGTGTGGGCCCTGTATCAACTCCTACTATCAGAGAATCTTCCAGACCAGTGTCAGTGGAAAAGTTACACTCTCTGTTGCTGCAACTGGTTTCAAGGTTGTTTTCTTCCACTGCCTATTCCAGATTTTCCTCACCTTCAACCAACACTTCAGCTACTCTGTGGTGAGACTCAGACCTTCATGCCTAAGTGGTCTGAGTCCTTGGTTGCCTTGCCCTTGTAAAGCCATGATTGTTATAATTTCCCATTCACTCTTATCTCTGAGCATGGAGGCACCAAGTCCCATGAATACCTTAAATTTCAGACATACCCTGACTTGCTCCATTGCATAGCAGCAGCACTCTTGGCTCTGTGAAGTTCCGTTACCCTTGCAATGTAGAACCTGTTGGTCTACTGGCATGAAAAGTGTAAAGTGATAAAGTACTAGTTGTAGCTTTGAGTCAGTGAAACCCTTATTGTGTCCCCTTGTGAGAGTGTTCCCCCCACTAGGAACCATAACTTTTAATCCAGTGAACCCTATGGCTGAAGGGACAGGTAGCACACACTCTGCAAGTGGGTCATGTACCCAGATTGATAGTGAGAGTGCTAATTCTACTTTCACCTCTTGATTTTTGAACCTGGTTATTCTAGCTATAGGGGACACAGCAATATTGGTTCAATAGTTAGAATATATTTTTTGAGGTTAAAATGGTATGCATAGATTATATATGACTAGGTTTTCAGATCTTATAAGTCTGAGTTTTGGTGTTCATTACTGAACAACATTATAAAAAGTATATATAAATGAAGAGAAAGGTATTATCTTGTATGACTAAGTAAAATTGGGTATCCCTTATAACATGGTTACCCTTACAACAATGGTCTCCATATTGCCAAATATAATTGTCAGTTCTCAGTCACCATCTAACCAGTTCTTAGCAGCAATTGATAGCATTCGTCATGCTTTCTTTTTATAAACAACGCCCCACCGCGCTTCATTTGACTTCCAGGAGTTCTCAGTCCCCTGATTTTCTTCCTACCTCATTGTTTACTTCTTCTCATTCTCTGTTATTGGATCCTTTTCCTTTTCTTGGCCTATAAATACCAAATATGAAATCTCAGGTTTAAATCTCTTTTCTGTTTTATTCAAACCTATAAGCCTTAAACTGTAAAGAGATGATCCTCAATTTTATTTTTCAACGCCAGCCTTACTCCTGAATTCCAGGCTCATATATCCAACTATTGACCATTTTGAGTCAGACAATTACATGGTCTACTATGCTGGGGATGAAAAATTGAAGAAGAATGGCGTCCCATTCATGATCAAAAAGAACATTTCAAAATCTGTCCAGAAGTACAACACTGTCAGTAATAGGATAATATCCATAACTGGAGGACCAGTTAATACTACAATTATTCAAATTTACTCACCAATCACTAATGCCAAAGATGAAGAAATTGAAGATTTTTACCAACTTCTGCAATCTGAAATTGATCAAACATGCAATAAAGATGCATGGATAATTACTGGTGACTGGAATGCGTAAGTTGGAAACCAAGAAGGATTGATAGTTGGAAAATGTGATAGAAATGATGCTGGAGATTGCATGACAGAATTTTGCAAGATCAATGGCTTCCTCATTGCAAATAACTTTTTTCAACAACATAAACAGCAGCTATACACCTGGACCTAGCCAGATGGAATACACAGGAATCAAATTGACTACATCTGTGGAAAGAGACATGGAAAAGCTCAATATCATCAGTAAGAACAAGGCCAGGGGCTGACTGCAGAATAGATCATCAGTTGCTCATATGCAAGTTCGAGTTGAAGCTGAAGAAAATTAGAACAAGTCCATGAGAGCCCAAGTACAACCTTGAGTATATCTCACTTAAATTTAGAGACCACCTCATGAATAGATTTGATGTATTGAACACTAATTTACTGAAGACCAGATGAGTTGTGGGGTGACATCACACATGAAGAAAGCAAAAAGTCATTAAAAAAAGACATGAAAGAAAGAAAAGACCAAAACGGACATCAGAAGAGACTCCGAAAGTTGCTCTTGAGCATAGAGTGGCTAAAGCGAATGGAAGAAATGATGAAGTAAACAGCTTTCAAAGGGTAGCATGAGAAGACAAAGTAAAGTATTACAATAAAATATGCAAAGACCTGGAGTTAGAAAACCAAAAGGAAAGAACACGCTTGGCATTTCTCAAGCTGAAGGAATTGAAGAAAAATTCAAGCCTCAAGTTACAGTACTGAAGGATTTTACAGGGAAAATATTGAATGATACAAGAAACATCAAAAGAAGATGGAAGGAATACACGGAGTCACTGTACCAAAAAGAATTGGTTGATGTTCAGTCATTTTAGGAGGTAGCATATGAACAAAAACCAATGGTACTGAAGGAGGAAGTGCGCTGAAGGGCATAGCAAAAAACAAGGCTCCAGGAACTGACAGAGTAACAATTGAGATGTTTCAGCAAATGGATGCAGCGCTGGAAGTGCTCACTTGTCTATGCCAAGAAATTTGGAATACAGCTACCTGGCCAACTGACTGGAAGAGATCTGTATTTGTGCCCCTTCCAAAGAAAGATGACCCAGCAGAATGCAGAAATTATTGCACAATATCATTAATATCAGACCCAAGTAAAATTTTGATGGAGATAATTCAAAAACGGTTTCAGCAGTACATCAGTAGCAACTGCCAGAAGTTTAAGCAGAATTCAGAAGAGGATGTGGAACAAGGAATATTACTGCTGATGTCAGATTGATCTTGGCTGAAAGAGAATACCAGAGAGATGTTTACCTGTGTTTTATGGACTATGCAGAGGCATTCGGCTGTGTGGATCATGACAAATTATGGATAACATTATGAAGAATGGGAATTCCAGAACAGTTAATTGTACTCATGAAGAACCTGTACATAAACCAAGTGGCTGTCATTCGGACAGAACAAGGGGATACTGCGTGGTTTAGTCAGGAAAGATGTGCATCAGAGTTGTATCCTTTCACCATACTTAGTCAGTCTGTATACTGAGCAAATTAATCTGAGAAGCTGGACTATTTGGAGAAGAATGCGACATTAGGATTGGAGGCAGTCTCATTAACAACCTGTAATATGCAGATGACACAACCTTGCTTGCTGAAGGCAAAGAGGACTTGAAGCACTTACTGTGAAGGTCAAAGACTACTGCCTTCAGTGTGGATTGCACCTCAACATAAAGAAAACAAAAATCCTCACAACTGGACCAATAAGCCACATCATGGAAGACAGAGAAAAGATTGAAGTTGTCAAGGATTTCATTTTACTTGGATCCACAATCAAAGCCCATGGGAACAGCAGTCAGGTAATCAAAGAAGTGTTACATTGGGCAAATCTGCTGCAGAAGACTTCTTTAAAGTGTTAAAAAGCAAATATTTCACTTTGAGGACTCAGGTGTGCCTGACCCAAGCCATGGTATTTTCAATCACCTCATGTGCATGTGAAAGTTGGACAATGAATAAGGAAGACCAAAGAAGAATTGATGCCTTTGAATTATGGTGTTGGTGAAGAATATTGAATATACGTTGGACTTCCAGAAGAACAAACAAATCTGTCTTGGAAGCCGTACAGCCAGAATGCTCTTTAGAAGCAAGGATGGGAAAACTTTGTCTCACGTACTTTGGACATGTTATCAGGAGGGACCAGTCCCTGGAGAAGGACATTGTGCTTGGTAAAGTAGATGGTTCAGCAAAAAAGAGGAAGACCCTCAGTAAGATGGATTGACACAGTGGCTGCAGCAGTGGGCTCAAGCATAACAACAACTGGGAGGGTGACGCAGGACTGGGCAGCATTTCTTTCTGTTGTACATAGGGTGGCTATGAGTTGGAACCGACTTGCCAGCACCTAACAACAACAACAACAACATATCCAACTATTTCCTGTATGTCTCCATTTGGAGATCTAATTGGGGTCTTAAACTTAACATGTCCAAATCAAAACTCTTGATTTCCTCTCAATAGTTGCTCCTTCCCCAATAATCTTTCTCTTGATGTATAGCATTCTCATTCACCTAATTACTCAATGTACACCATGCTTGGTGTATGGCATCCCCATTCACCTGGTTACATTTTAACATGATGGCTGTGGCTCTTGAGAAGGGAGTAAGAGCAAAAGCGGGGAAAATAGCAGGGGATTAGTTGTCTCTTTCTGCCACACCCCACCTCCAACCTATCAGCAAATCTTCTGGGCTCTATCTACCGAAAGCATCCATATTTTGACTATATTTCAACTCCTTATTGCCACTGCTTGGGTTCAAGCCATCATTGTCTTTCACGTGGATTATTGAAATGCCTAGTAACTGGTCTTCTTCTTCCTACTCCTGTTCTCTCCTTCTCCTGTTTACTTGTTCTCTTTTCCTTCTGCTGGCACTACTGTGAGAGAGTGAGCCAGGTAGATATCTGGAGGAACAGTTTTCCAGGCAGAGGAATAGCAATGAATAAATGAAGCTATGAATTTTCAGCAGAAACTTGAAATACTTTCTCACCAGGTTTAAACAATCTTCCTGTTTTTACCGGGACTCTGGCATATATATATAGTATATAGTATTGATAATAGTATTTACCATTTATTATCCTTGCCACTACATGAAGTAGGTATATTTGTCTCTAATTTTTATTTAAGGAAATGGAAGCTTATAGATTTATTTTATTTTTTTTTTTTTTATTGTACTTCAGGTGAAGGCTCACAGAACAAATAGCCTCTCACGAAACAGTAGCACACATGTTGTTCCATGACATTGGTCAACAATCCCACACAACATATCAACCCTCTAACTTCCCAACCCTTTTTCTTGGTGAAAATACACATAGCCAAAGATCAAAGATACACCATCCCAAAAACTTCCACATGCACAGCTCAGCGACACCGACCACGCTCCTCCAATTGTGCTGCCACTCTCACTCAAGATGAAGGCCCACAGAACAAAATAGTCTCTCATCTAACAGTTACTACAAATGTTGCCCCATGACAATCGTCAGCAATCTCACAACACATCAACAGTGTCCTTACTCAACCTTGGGCTCCCTATCACCAGCTTCCCCGTCCCCCCCTGCCCTCCGGCCCCCATTACTGGACTCCTGTACCTGAATCTTATAGATTTTAAATAACATGCCCATAGTCACTCAGCTGCTGTATTTCGGAGCTGGGATTCACATCAGTTCTGTCTGACTTCATATTATCTACATCAATGATAAACCAGCAAAAATGTGATTTGGTAATGTAATATTTTACAAATATTTAAAAAGATTACTTGAACTATATTCGACCATACAATTGCTACAAAAAGTCATTAAAGATAAGGTTTTGTATTAGTGTTTTGCTCTTTCACCAAACTATGAAATAGGTGACTGTTGAATTACTGGAACAGGGCTTCAGGTCATTTGGAACCATGAAATTACATCAATAACATGCTTCCAATGCAAAGATAACAATCCTCATGTACTGTCAGAAAAGCATGTACCTGAGGGTTTTTTTTTTTTTTTTTTTTTTTAGTAATATTAATGCATATCTACTAGTTCAGCCTTATTTATTTTCCAAGACTGTTGAAAAATAGCATTTAATACTGCAGTAGTCGTCTTGGATTAAGGAACAATCTGTAGTCCTGAACAGGAAGTAGCTATCCAGCTTACCCTGAAATCCAGTCTGTGATTTTTGTGTTATTTGTCCTGGGATCTAATATGTTTATTTGATTTTTCAGAGATGTCTGAATGAGAATAAAATAAAGGATTTGGGTCAAATAGGAGGAATATAATCAGAAGGTGGTGCAAAGAAAATGGTTTCAGAGACTTAAAATGGCCCAGTGAGGAAGCCAGCACAACTTGTACAAGGAAAGGTCATGGAAGCTCCATAGACACATCCAAACTCCCTGAGGGACTGAATTGCTGGGCAGAGGGCTGTGGGGACCATGGTCTAGGGGAACATCTAGCTCAATTGGCATAACACAGTTTATAAAGACAATGTTCTACATTCTACCTTGGTGAGTAGTGTCTGGGAACTTAAAAGCCTGTGAGCAGCCATCTAAGATACTCCACTGGTCTCATCCCTTCAGGAGCAAGGGAGAGTGAAGAGAACAGGATACAAGGGTAAGATTAGTTCGAAGGACTAACAGATCACAGCTACCAAGGCCTCCACCAGACTAAGTCCAGTACGGCTAGATGGTGCCCAGCTACCATCACTGACTGCTCTGACCAGGATCACAACAGAGGGTTCTGGACAGAGCTGGAGAAGGATGTAGAACAAAATTCTAACTCACAAAAACAAGGCCAGATTTACTGGCCTAAAGGAGACTGGAGAAACCCCAAGAGTATGGCCCCCAGACACCCTTTTAGCTCAGTGGTGATGTCACTTCCAGGGTTCACCGTTCAGCCAGGGATTAGTCAGCCCCATAAAACAAAACGAGACTAATGATGCACAGCAGTCCAGGGACAAGGACTAGAAGGCAGAAGGGGACAGGAGAGCTGGTGATAGGGAACCCAAGGTTGAGTAAGGACAGTGTTGACATGTAGTGGGATTGTTAACCATTGTCATATGGCAACATGTATACTGTTTAATGAGAGACTATTTTGTGCTGTAAACCTTCATCTAAAGTGAAAATAGCAGCACAACTGGAAGAACGTAATTGATGTCACTGAATTGTGCATGTAGAAATTTTTGAAATGTTGTGGGAGATCGTTCACATGTCGTGGGGTTGTTAACCACTGTCATAAAACAATATGTGTACTGACTGTTTAATGAGAAGCTATTTGTTCTGTAAACCTTCACCTAAAGTACAATAAAAAAAAAGCATTAAAAAAAAAAAAAATGGCCCAGTGAAAAGCAATGTGAGGGCCAGGCTGTTTTTAGAGAGGTTTTCATGAAAATTCAGAAGTAGTATTTATGCTTTTGAACTAAGAATGGTGTTCATTGCCTCAGACACAGTGTGAGAGAGGAAACATAGCTGTGGCCAGCTGTGAGCTAACTCTTGATCTAGAAGTGACTCCCAGATGCTCCATCATATTTCCAAGTTCCTCATCCAGACTCCTGGTAAAGCAGGAGGTTTGAGTGTATGCGGTACAGGTAAGGGCTTGTGCTGGACTACCATACTGTTGTATATGATGGGACCAAATTATGTTAACACTTTCAGGATAGTTTCAGTAAGAACACTGATAAGAACCCAGAGTGCTCTGTCCCTCCAGCACATGATGCCAACCAGATAATTGACATCATTTTAAAAGTGGGAACCTTGAAGGTAAATCAAAGACATTGAAAGATCCCCCGTGGTTCATTTCACATTTTCTGTCTTGACTACTTTAAAAATTTTCACATGAGAAGGAGGTTTGTCTGAACCTCAGGAGATAACTGTGTACTTCTTGCTGGTAATAATAGAATATGTTTCTACTGTCCCCCTCTAATCTTACATTATTAAAATTGATTCTCTAACATTAGGAAGGAAGCACTGGTGGCATAGTGGTTAAGAGCTATGGCTGCTAACCAAAAAGTCAGCAGTTCGAATCCACTAGGCACTCCTTGGAAACTCTATGGGACAGTTCTACTCTGTCCTATAGGGTCACCATGAGTCCGAATCGACTCGATGGCAATAGGTAGTATTAGGGACTGTCTTTTCTCAGAGACCTCTACTCTTGCACCTATTTTCCAGGAAAGTGTCCCCACAAAGATAAAATACCTTGTTTACTCAATGCCAAGCATAATTTTAAGATTTGGAAGTATTTCTCTGAGGAGAACGAGCATCATAGAAATGTATGCCTAGGCTTCCATGGCCTGGACTACTGTAGTTACTGCCACCATTTCTTTTGGTGTGTTCATTTCACTGGTAGCAGAATGTCCAAACTGTCAGGCAACTCCTCTAGTTTTGGAACCCAGGTTACCAGGGATTGGTAAAGGAAAGTTTTCCTTAGGAAATTCTACTAATTTGAGAAGAAAGTCAGCTAGCCCACAGAACTCAACTAGTACAGATGATCCCTTGAGGGTATTAGGAAAATTCCTATGAATAATAGTGTCTAATGTAATGTCAGAGCTTCCTGAGATGGCCCTGACAGGCACAGAATGCAGAGGAGCTCTACTCTATCAGGACAGAGATGATATAGCTTAGTTATGGAGGTGCTTACGCCAGTACTATTATTGTGCCATGATGTTACCCTAGTGGATCATTACAGCCCATGCAAAATATTGAACAGGTTATGTAAGAATTTTTCAGTGATCCTGCATGCTACATAATATCATCTAGTGTGCCCAAATACGTAATATCTATTTCAAGGTTAAGGACAGATTGGGGTCACCTGAGGAATTGGTTTTTGTTTTGTTTTTCGGACTCCTGAACACCTACATTTCATCTTTGATTTTCTCCGCTAACATTGATATAACACTATCCTGGGAATCTTCAGCGCTCTCATGGAGTTGTGATGGATGGACCCCTTTGAGGTGATAGAAACTATTAATATTAAGCTAATAATTTTTAGCTTCAGTTGCCCTTTCTGTTGACATCTACCCTTTCTTCTACAACTCTTTTCTGTGCCCAGTTCATAAAGATCCCCCTCTAGCTTATACCTCCATATCCAGCAATGTTAGCCTGTGGCAGAAAACTCAAGTATGTGAAGAGATTCTTGGCTAACTCCTATTTTTGTCTACTAAGAGATGACAGGCTGGAGGGAGATGTTATGGTAGTAATCCTTCCACCTCAGAAATCTAGCAGGCACATTTGGATCTTTCAGTGGATAACACTGAGACAGTGTCTTTAACTCTTTCATCTTTACTTTTGCAAATAACAGCATTACTCTATTAAAATCTGCCTTGTTTTACCATTAATTGGTCTAGGAATTAGGTTCTGAACTCACACAGTTTCCTTTGAACCTGTTCTCTTTTAGACTTTCCTGGTCTCTAAGTGGATTTATATTCAGATTTTTCTCCCCACTAGTTAGAATCTTCAGATTAAAAACTTAAAGGGTGGCTTTTGATTTGGCTTCTCTCCAAAACATGACCAACAATTCTAACTTTAGTTTAAAATACCATAGTTTATGAACAAATGATTTTTCAGTTACTGAGCCTAAAACATAGCATCTTTATCCAAGCTTGGATCCTCTAGGCATCTGCTTATACTGAGAGTGTTAACACCCATGCTCACTGTTTCTTAGGCTTTATTAGTCCATGAGCCTCATATCATTTCCATTAGTACATTTTTAGGTTACAGTATGACCTTCAAGATTTTTTCCTTTTATTTAATTTAGTGACTTCTTCTGGTGTAGTAGGGGAGGCCTTGGGTGGCATAAATGGTTAAGTGCTCGACAACTAAACAAAAGGTTGGCAATTCAAACCCATCCAGAGACACCTTGGAAGAAAGGCCTGGCAATCTGCTTTCTAAAGGTCACAGCCTTGAAAACCCTATGAGGTGCAGTTCTACTCTGCACACACGGGGTTGCCATGAACTGGAATTGATTTGATGGCAACTAGTTTGGTTGGCTTGGTGTAGTAGGAGTTTCCTGAGCTTAGAACATAGCAAAGTAGTTTAAAAAATTAGTTTACTGGTTAAATTTTGATTACTAATGGTAATGAAAGGACAGTATAATATGGATAACTAAAATCTATGAACCAAATATTTTGGGACCAGTACATACTGAAGAGCAGTGTAAAGGACAGTGGCTTGGGAGAAGTGGTCAACAACTGGGAACCAAAATTTCTTGACTTTATAGGAATTATAATTAGCCTCCATTAATTTATTTTTTCACTAATCATTTATTTAAAACATAATATATATAGGATATGGTTCTGAATACTTTGGGAGATAAAAATATAAATAATGCACTGATTTTAGCCCTATGGAACTTAAAATATTTTAAGAGATAATATGTGTACCTAAAAACTACAATACAGAGTAAAGTATGAGTAGTGCTTTAGTGGAGGAACAAAAACATTCAAAGAGATTTTGAATGGAGAGCACTTTTGTCTGGGACAATCAGGAGGGTCTTAGCAGAGGTGATGTTTTAGCTAGACCTCCTAGAATAAAGAGAACAGTATAACTGAAGGGGAGATGTGTTCAGGAAGTAAAGAGTAACATCCAGTGTTAGAGAAGCACTGAGTACAAACAAAAGAGAAGTTCTATTACTTGTTTACAGATTCTAAAGGGCCTTCAGTGCTATGGTGAAATGAAACTCTGTCAGGCAAAGGGAAAGCCAAAGAAGATTGGAGAGCAGGGCAATATCATCACTAAATATCATTATAATCTGTCTGTAACTTGCTAGATGGATAGAGTAGGAAGAGTTTGAAGGTGGGCAGAACAGTGGGAGAAGGTGAAATAATAACAATACAGTGTTAATTAAAGTGGATGAATATTCCATAGCACTGTAGATCATGACCATTAGAGTGTGAAATCAATTTAGTTGATGGGACCAGCATTTAAAAAAATTGAAACAGAATAGTATAGAACCAAGAAGAATAGAATAGAATAAAACAGACCATATTCCATTGCACTTAGAAAAGGTATTATTTTATGAAACATCTGTTTCAACTTTTTTTTTTTTTTACTTTTTTCTTTAATTGTAATTAAGGTGAAGGTTTACAGAACAAATAGTTTCTCATTAAACAGGTCAATACACATATTGTTTTATGACATTGGTTGACAACTCCACGACATGTCAACACTCTCCCTTCTCTCTCTCTCTCTCTCTCTTTTTTTTTTTTGGTGAAAATATGCATAGCCAAAGATACAACATTTCAAAAATTTCTACATTTACAATTCAGTGACATCAACTACGTTCTTCCAGTTGTGCTGCTATTCTCACTTTAGATGAAGGTTTACAGCACAAAATAGTCTCTCATTAAACAGTTAGTACACATGTTGCCCTATGACAGTGGTTAACAACCCCACTACATGTCAACACTGTCCTTACTCAACCTTGGGTTCCCTATCAACAGCTTTCCTGTCCCCTTCTGACTTCTAGTCCTTGTCCCTGGACTGCTGTGCCATTTAGTTTTACGGGGTTGACCAATCCCCAGCTGAAGAGTGAACCTCAGAAGTGACTTCACCACTGAACTGAAAGGATGTCTGAGGGCCATACTCTTCGGGTTTATGCAGTCACTTTCAGGTCAGTAAATCTGGTCTTTTTTTTGTGTGTTAGAATTTTGTTCTGTATCCTTCACTAGCTCTGTGCAGAACCCTCTGTTGTGCTCCCGGTCAGAGCAGTCAGTGGTGGTAACCAGGCAAAATCTAGCTGTACTGGACTCATCTGGTGGAGGCCTTGGTAGCTGTGGTCCATTAGTCTTTTGGACTGATCTTTTCCTTGTATCCTGTTCTCTTCATTCTCCCTTGCTCCCAAAGGGGTGAGACCAGCGGAGTAACTTAGATGGCTGCTCACAGGCTTTTAAGATCCCCGACGCTACTCACCAAGGTAGAATGTAGAACATTGTCTTTATAAACTGTGTTATGCCAGTTGAGCTAGATGTTCTCTGAGACCATGGTCCCCACAGCCCTCCACCCAGCAACTCAGTCCTTCAGGGAGTTTGGATGTGTCTGGAGCTTCCATGACCTTTCCTTGTACAAGTTGTGCTGGCTTCCCCAGTATAGTGTACTGTCTCACTCTTTACCAAAGATACCACTTATGTACTGTCTATTTAGTATTCCCCCCACAGCCCACCCAGCCCTCATAACCAACAAAGATTGTTAATTCTTGTGTGTAAACTTTTTTATGAGTTTTTTTTTTTTTTTTTAATTCTACTTCAGGTGAAGGCTTACAGAACAAATAGTTTCTCATGAAACAGAAGTACACGTTGTTTTATGACATTGGTTAACAACCCCACAACATGTCAACCCTCTAACTTCTCAACCTTTTTTTTTTTTTTTGGGTGAAAATACACATAGCCAAAGATACACCATTTCAAAAATTTCTACATACACAGTTCAGTGACATTGACTACGCTCTTCCAATTGTGCTGTTATTCTCACTTAAGATGAAGGCTTACAGAACAAAACAGTTTCTCATTTAACAGTTACAACAAATGTTGCCCTATGACAATGGTTAACAATCTCACAACACATCAACAGTATCCTTACTCAGCCTTGGGTTCCCTATCACCAGCTTGCTTGTCCCCTTCTGCCTTCTGGCCCTTGTCACTGGATTCCTGTACCTTGTTAGTCTCATTTGGTTTTACGGGGCTGTCCACTCCCAGGCTGAATAGTGAATCTTGGAGTTAACTTCACCACTGAGCTGAACAGGTGTCTGGGGGCCATTTTCTCGGGGTTTCATGAGTCTCCTTTAGGCCAGTAAATCTGGTCTTTTTTTTTGTGGGTTAGAATTATGCTCTACATCCTTCTCCAGCTCTGTCCAGAACCCTCTGTTGTGATCCTGGTCAGAGCAGTAAGTGGTGGTAGCTGGGCACCATCTAGCTCTACTGGACTCAGTCTGGTGGAGGCCTTGGTAGCTGTGGACAATTTGTCCTTCGGACTAATCTTTTCCTTGTTTCTTGTTCTCTTCATTCTCCCTTGCTCCAAAGGGATAAGACCAGTGGAGTATCTTAGATGGTCGCTCACAGGCTTTTAAGACCCCAGACACTACTCACCAAGGTAGAATGTAGAGCATTATCTTTATAAGAAGTGTCATGCCAATTGAGCTAGATGTTCCCCGAGACCATGGTCCCCAGAGCCCTCCTTCCAGCAACTCAGTCTCTCGGGGAGTTTGGATGTGTCCATGGGGCCTCCCTGACCTTCCCTTGTGCAGGATGTGTTAGTTTCCCTTGTATTGTGTACTGTCTCACCTTTCACCCAAGATACCACTTATCTATTGCCTATTTAGTATTTCCCCGCCTCCCCTCCCATCCCTGGTAACCAACAAGGATTGTTACATTTTGTGTGTGAACTTTTTCATGGGTTTTTACAATAGAGGTCTCATACAACATTTGTCCTTTTGTGATTGACTTATTTCACTCAGCATAATGTCCTCCAGTTTCATCCATGTTATGAGATGGTTCACAGATTCATTGTTGTTCTTTCTCGTTGCATAGTACTCCATTGTGTGTATGTACCATAGTTTGTTTATCCATTCATCTGTTGATGGGCATCTAGGTTGTTTCCATCGTTTTGCTATTGTGAACAATGCTGCCATGAACAGAGGTGTGCATATGTCTATTCGAGTGACGACTCTTATTTCTCTAGGATATATTCCTAGGAGTGGGATTGCTGGATCGAATGGTATGTCTATTTCTAGCTTTCTGAGGAAGCACCATGTCATTTTCCAAAATGGTTGTATCATTTTGCATTCCCACCAGCAGTGCTAAGTGTTCTGATCTCCCCGCAGCCTCTCCAACATTTGTTATTTCCAATATTTTTGATTTGTGCCAGTAATGCTGGGGTGAGATGGTATCTCATTGTGGTTTTAATTTGCATTTCTCTAATGGCTAGTGATCAGGAGCATTTCCTCATGTGTCTGTTGGCCATTTGAATGTCTTCTTTGGTGAAGTGTCTGTTCATTTCCTTTGCCCATTTTTTGATAGGATTGTTTGTCTTTTTGTTGTAGAGGTGTTGGATTTTCTTGTAGATTATGGAGATTAGACCTTTGTCTGACTTGTACTGTCCAAAAATTTTTTCCCAGTCTGTAGGTTCTCTTTTCACTCTTTTGGTGAAGTCTTTTGAAGAGCATAGGTGTTTGATTTTTAGAAGATCCCAGTTATCTAGCTTATCTTTTGGGGTTTGTGCGTTGATGGTTATGGTTTATATCCTGATAATGCCGTGCATTAAGGCCTATAGTGTTGGTCCTATTTTTTCTTATATGAACTTTATAGTTTTAGGCTTTATATTCAGGTCTTTGATCCATGTTGAATTAGTTTTTGTATATTGGGTGAGGTATGGGTCCTGTTTCATTTCTTTGCAGGTAGATATCCAGTTTTTCCAGCCCCATTTGTTAAAAAGACTGTCTTTTCCCCATTGGATGGACTTTGGGCCCTTGTCGAAGATCAAGTGACTGTAGGTAGATGGATTTACATCTGTGTTCTCAGTTCTGTTCCACTGGTCAATGTATGTGTCATTGTACCAGTACTAGGCTGTTTTGACTACTGTAGCTGTATAGTAGGTTCTGAGGTCAGGCAGTGTGAGTCCTCCTACTTTATTCGTCTTCTTCAATAGTGCTTATTCGGGGCTTCTTCCCTTTCCATATAAAGTTAATTTTCTTAGTCATCTAGTGCTGCTGTAACAGAAATACCACAAGTGGATGGTTTTAATGAAGGGAAATTTATTTCCTCACAGTCAAAGTAGGCTAAAAGTCCAAATTCAGGGTGTCAGCCCCGTGGGAAGCCTTTTTCTCCCTCTGTCGGCCTTCTCATCAATGTTCCCCTGGACTAGGAGCTTCTCGCCGCAGGGACCCTGGTCTAAAGGACGCCCTCTGCTCCCAGCACTGCTTTCTTGATGGTATGAGGTCCCCCTGGCTCACTGCTCACTTCTGTCTTTTATCTCTCAAGAGATTGCCTCAGGACAGAATCCAGTCTTGTAGATCAGGTCCTGCTTTACTAACACAACTGCCACCCATCCTTGCTCATTAACATCGTACAGGCAGGTTTACAGCATATGGGAAAATCACACAGTACCAAGAATCATGGCCTAGTGAAATTGATACACACGTTTGGGGGGACATAATTCAAACCATGACGTTAATGATCAGTTTCTCCATCTCTTTGTAGAATGTTGTTGGTATTTGGATCAGGATTGCATAGCATTTGTAGATCGCTTTGGGTAGAATTGTCATTTTCACAATGTTGAGTCTACCGACCATGAGCATGGCATGTTTTTCCTTTTATTTAGATCCCTTTGGGTTTCTTGCAGTAGTGTTTTGTAGTTTTCTTTGTATAGGTCTTTTACATCCCTGGGCAGATTTATTCCTAATTATTTTATTTTTTTAGGGGCTATTATAAATGATATTGTTTTCCTGATTTCCTTTTCATCATCTTTATTGGTGTATAGAAATCCAACTGATTTTTTGTGTGTTTATCTTGTATCCTGCTACTCTGCTGAATCTATTAGTTCCAGTAGATTTCTCGTGGAGTCTTTAGGGTTTTCTATGTATAGTATCATGTCATCTGCAAACAGGGACAGTTTAACTTCTTCATTACCAATTTGGATGCCATTTATTTCTTTTTCTTGCCTTATTGCTCTAGCTAGAACTTCCAGCACAATGTTAAATAGGAGTGGTGATAAAGGAAGTGCATCCTTGTCTGGTTCCTGTTTTCAAGGGGAATGTTTTCAGCCTCTCTCCATTAAAATGATGTCGGCCATTGGTTTTGCATAGATGTGCTTTATTATGTTGAGAATTTTCCCTCCTATACATATTTTATTGAGAGTTTTTATCAGCAATGGGTGTTGGACTTTGTCGAATGCCTTTTCTGCATCAATTGAGATGATCATGTGATTCTTTTCTTTTATTTATGTGTTGGATTGCGTCGATTGATTTTCTAATGTTGAACCATCCTTGCATACCTGGTATGAATCCTACTTGGTCATGGTGTATTATTTTTTTGGTATGATACGGAATTCTATTGGCTAGAATTTTGTTGAGAATTTTTGCATCTATATTCATGAGAGATATTGGTCTGTAATTTTCTTTTTTTGTGGCGTCTTTGGTTTTGATATCAGGGTTATGCTGGCTTCATAGAATGAATTCGGAAGTGTTGCTTCCTTTTCTATGTTCTGAAATGGTTTGAGTAGTACTGGTACAAGCTCTTCTCTGAATGTTTTGTAGAATTCTCCAGTGAAGCCATCTGGGCCAGGGCTTTTTGTTGTTGTTGTTGGGAGTTTTTTTTATTACCTTTACAATCTCTTCTCTTGTTATGGGTCTATTCAGATTTTCAACATCAGTTTGTTGTAGTTTGGGTAGGTAGTGTGTTTCTAGAAATTCATTTCCTCTAGGTTTTCTAATTTGTTGGAGTATAGTTTTTCATAATATTTTGTTATGATCCTTTTTTTTTTTCAGTTGGGTCTGTTGTAATGTCGCCCATTTCATTTCTTATTTGGGTTATTTGCATCCTCTCCTGTTTTTCTTTTGTCAGTCTGGTCAGTGGTTTGTCGATTTTGTGGCTTCTTTCAAAGAACCAACTTTTGGTTTTGTTGATTCTTTCTATTGATTTTCTATTCTCTATTTCATTTATTTCTGCTCTGATCTTTATTATTTCCTTTCTTCTGGTGACTATGGGTTTTTTTTTGCTGTTCTCTTTCTATTTGTTTGAGTTGTGTAGTTAATGTTTTTATTTTTTCCCTTCTTTTTTGATGTGTGCATCTATTGCTATAAATTGTTGTCTGAGGACTGCCTTTGCTGTGTCCCAAAGGTTTTGGTATGATGTGTTTTCATTCTCGTTTGATTCTAGGAATTTTTTCATTCCATCTCTGATTTCTTCTGTTACCCAGTGGTTTGTAAGCAGGGTGTTATTCAGTTTCCAGGTAATTGATTTTTTTCCTTGCTTTTTCTGTTATTAATTTCTACCTTGATGTCATTGTGGTCAGAGAAGGTACTTTGTGTTATTTCAGCATTTTGGATCATGTTGAGGATTGCTCTGTGGGCTATTCTGGAGAATGTTCCATGTGCATTGGAAAAGAATGTGTACTCTGAAGCTCTTGGATGGAGTGTTCTTTGTATGTCTGTGAGGTCAGGTTGGCTGATTATGCCCTTAAGGTCTCCTGTATTTTTGCTGAGTTTCTTTTTATATGTTCTGTCCTTTACTGAGAGTGGTGTGTTGAAGTCTCCTACTATTATTGTGGAACTGTCAATTTCTCTTTTCAGTGTTGTTGGAGTTTGTTTAATTGTATTTTGGAGCCCTGTCATTGGGTTCGTAAATGTTTATTATGGTTATGTCTTCATGATGGGGCATCCCTTTACTCATTATATAGTTTCCTTCTTTGTCTTTTACGGTGGATTTTGTTTTAAAGTCTGTTTTATCTGAGATTAGTATTGCCACTCCCGCTCTTTTTTGGTAGTTGTTAGCTTGAGATATTCTTTTCCAACTTTTGATTTTTAATAAATTTGCGTCTTTGTTTCTAAGGTTTGTCTGTTGTAGACAGTGTATTGATGGATCCTTTTTTTTTAATCCATTCTATCACTCTCTGTCTCTTTATGGTTACATTTAGGCCATTTACATTCAGTGTAATTATTGATAGATGTGAGTTTATTGCTGTCATTTTGTAGTGCTTTTTTTTGTGGTGCTGATGTTTTCTTTGTTCCTCTTACTCTCCTGTGCTGAGTTACTTTTGTTTGTGGATTTTTTTTTTCATTTCTTTTGTGTTTGTAGGTTTTGTTTTTACTGAGACTTTATGTTTTTCCTCTTTATTTTTATGAGTATGTTTGTTAACTTTCTTTGTGGTTACCGTGAAATTTACCCTTATGTTTCTGAGTTTGAAGGAGTCTATTATTACTTGGTATCGCCTTGCCTTCCTGTCCATTAGAAGGGTCTATACCTACACCGCTTATTTCCTCTTTTTTGTTCTGACGTTGTTGTCATTTACACATTAACTACCCTGATTCCGTGTTGTATTTCTTTTGGTTTTGAATAGACCTTGAGAGTTCATTTCCTAGATTGGTATCTGGCTGGTATGATCCTGCATCCTAGATTCAGCCTGTGAGCTGAAGTTGTTTGTTCTCAGATCGAAGAGACTCCCTTTAATAATTTTTGTAAGTTTGGTTTGGTTTTTACATATTCCCCTAATTTCTGTTCTTCTGAAAATATCCTGATTTCACCATCATGTTTGAATGAGAGTTTTGCAGAATATATTATTCTTGTCTGGCAATTTTTTTTCTTTTAAGGTTTTATATATGTCATCCCATTGCCTTCTTGCCTACATGGTTTCTGCCAAATAATCTGAGGTTAGTCTAATTGTTTCTCCTCAGTATGTGACTTTTTTTTTTCTTGAGCTGGTCTCAGGATTCTTTGTTTGTCTTTGGTTTGAGTGAGTATGATTATGATATGCCTTGGTGATTTTCTTTTGGGGTCTATCCTATATGGGGTTCGTTGAACTTCTTGGATGCCCAGCTTTTCGTCTGTCATGATATTGGGGAAGTTTTCTGTCAGCAATTCTTCAATGATCCTCTCTGTGTCTTCTGTTTTCTCCCCCTGTTCTGGAACTCTGATCACCCCTAAATTTTTTATTTGGATTGTATCCCACATAATTCGCAGGGCCTCTTCATTTTTCTTCGTTCTTTTTTCTGAGTTTTCCTCAAACAGAGTTGTATCCAAGTGTTTGTCTTCAGTTCTGTTGATCCTGTCTTCCACCATTTCTAATGTACTCCTCAGTCCTTCTGTGACACTGTCCATTTCTGAAATCTTGTTGTTTATCTTTTGGATTTCTGATTGTTGTTTTTGTATAATTTCTAGTTGTGAATTTATTTTGGCATTTTGTTCCTATATTATTTTCCTGAATTTTTCCATTTTTTGGTCGGTATTTTCCATGAATTTGTCTGCCATTCCTATGATTTTGTCTATTTTTTCCTCATTTTTGGTCTGCTTTTTGCTTTAACTCTTGGATAATCCTGAGTATTAGAGATTTGAATTCCCTATCAGGTAGTTCTAGTCCCTTTTCTTCTACTGGAAAGTCATCTGGTGTTTTATTTTGTACGCCTACTCAAACCATCCTGTCCTGTTTTTGTAAACATTTTGATATTTTCTGCTGTTTTGGGGGCATTCAGTAGTTATTTTTCTAGTTTATTTATTGTAGATTTGTTTGTTTTTTCCTTTTGTTTTTAAATTTGGCAATGTCTGAGCAGGTGTGCTGTGTGTTCTTTGTTGTTTGCTCGTCTGTGGGCATTATACTTTTCACCTCCCTCTCCAGTTGGCAGGGTCAGTTGCTCAGTTATGGTACAGCAGGGCAAGTATAGCTGAAGAGGAGTTGCTTGAATAGGTTGTTTGTGGCACTTAGTACATCCACCAGTGGGTGCTGGTAATCTGTGCAGGGCAGCTCCGGTAGGCTGTGCCTGTACTGCTCGTTGGTGTGATATTAAGTGCACAGTGCAGGTAGGCAGGATGGAGTGGGGAGATTGTGATGTGTGGAGCTAAGGTGGGTATGGTAGAGAGGAGAGAGGAACAGGAGCCAAAAACATACAAACAGACAAAAAAGAGTGCTAGGGGAGCTTGCCATTGGATTGGAGAGATGAGAGACTATGAAATGGAGAAAAACAAAAAGGATAAGAAGAAGAAAAAAAAGAAAAGAATGAATAATTAAAAATTAGAAAGAAAAAAGGCAAGCTCCCAGGGATCCCACTGGTGTGGCTACGAGGTCTGGGTAAATTGTTCCCAGGAGTTGAAGTACAGCCTGGCTAGAAGGCTTTGAGATGTCCCTCAGCACCAGGTATTCAGGGGACAGGAGGAGAAGGAAGGTATAGAGAGATAAGAAACTTAGTAACGAAGAAGGGGAAAAAGAGGGAAAAGTAGACAAAACAAATTTTAAAAAAAAGAACAAGAGAAAATGCAAAAAAAAAAAAAAAAAAAAAACCACAGAAAAAGAAATGCTCTCAGGGATCCCTCTCTGCATCTGCGCAAGCTGAGGGGGTAGGTCGCAAGGCGCGCAGCACTGCCTGGCCAGAACAGGCTCCCGATTCGAGAAAAGAAAAAGAAAACACAAACAATTCAAAACAAACAAATAAACAAAAGTTTCGGGGTCCCACCTGTGTGGCAGCATGGACTAGGAAGCAGTTTCACATTCGAGCGGAGTTTCACAGCCTTTCAGGAAGAAGCAAAGATGGCGCACGGAGCCAGGTATTTGAGTGAAAGGAGGGGGAGGTAGTGAGATCTCAGGAAGAAATGAAAAGAAGCTGTTAAAAGCAGCCTCCAGCAGCCAAGAAATGGCACTCAGGGAGTCAGCAAGTACAGGCTGGTAGAATCCAAGCAACTGGTTCTTCCCAGCCAGGAGACTGTGGCTGCAGGAAGCAGAGGAGGCAGAGTGGGGATTAAGAAGGGTGGGGGTGGGAAAGCGTATATCGTTGGTTACTGGTTATTCTCTCTCCTGCTGAAAGCTCTGTGAAGCTGCTTTCTCGTACCGCCTGTTCGCTGGTCTCTGATAGGAGTCCAAGATGGTGGTTCCACACTGCATTAGCTGATAGGGGACCTCTGCATGTCTCCTCGCTCTCTGTTTTCTATCAGTTTCTTATTCCATTTGGTGCTTAGCTGAGTTCTTTATCTCTACGTTTGATGCTTAGGGTTTCAGGATTGCTGTTTTCTCTGTTTGGCTTAGTTTTTCAGATCTTTACTGTGGAGAGATGTCGTGGTGCTTCTGCCTAGAGTGCCATGTTGCCAGATGTCTCCTGTTTCAGCTTTTAATATGTACGTATGGAGTTGTGATTTAAAATGTATTTCTTACTGTGTGTTGTGTCAAGATAGAGAAATTCTGATTGAAGGGTGTATTTACAAAACCTGTCTTCATGATGATATTTAATGGTACTCTGTAAGTATACTCTAGTTTAGGCAGGAGTATGTAAGCAGCCCTCTCAGCACATTGTGTCGGAGGAGAAATCTGTATTTGAAATTATCACTGTACTGACATACCAGTCATTTATTCTGATATTTCTTTTAGGAGTATGATAGTAAATATTCAACTTAATCAGGACACTATATATGTTCAATAACCAACCTTTGAGCTGTCTCTCGCATTTCTGAAAATGATCAAATGCTTTCAGAGAAGTGGTTCTCAACTTGGGGGCAGTTTTACCCTCTAGGAGACATTTGGCAATGTGTAGAGACATTTTTTATTGTCACAATTTGGGAGGAAAGGATGTGCTACAGGCATTTAGTAGGTAGAGGCCAGAGATGCTGCTAAAAACATCCCACAATGCACAGGACAGCCCCCCTAACAAAGAATTATCCAGCCCAAAATGTGAATAGCACCAGGATGGAGAATTCCTTCTTCAAGTGACCCAAACTAGTTATTTTAAAGAAATATAATTCTTAACAACAGTTGAAAGAAAGATTCATACTAGTTATAAACATAAACTCAGTGACATTGTTTGTGGTATGCACTGATCACCAACTTTATTATTAGATTGAGAATGATTTTACATAATCTTTGCTTATATGTGGCCCAGAATGAAATAGTGCACAAAACAGTTTAATCATATAAAGTTAATAAATCTAAGATCATTTCCTGTATCTTAACATTAAAAGTCAGACATATCTTACCACCATAATACAGAATATTTTATATGCCTACATATATTTACATGTATGAAAAAGCAGCTTTGTCTTAAAGTAAGTTCAGAGACTTGGCAGCCAGCTGCCTGATTAAATCACATCATTTAAAATCCTGGTCTTAAGAATTTCCTAAGGTTAATCAGATTCAATAGCACTCACTGAAATTTTTATAGATCTGATGATTCAATAAATATAATGAAGACAAAGATATTATGTATTATATATAAAGATAAAAGTATAAGAAAGAAGGTATGTGGGTTGGAAATTAGATCCTAGGCCCATTGGGGTTACTAACTGCCTAAGTAGCTTCATCAGGTCATTTAAGTTTCTTGGTTTTAGTTCTCTTATCCATAACCTCAATGCGTTGAAGTATATGCCTTGTAGGGTCTCTTCCAAATCTTAAGATTCTGAGTCTAAAGTACAGATCACTTTTTTGGAATGAATTGTAAATCTCTTTTAGATTATTTTAGGACTATTTTCTTGCCTTCTCAGTAGCACTATGTGGGGAAAAGTATTTTGAAGTAACTCTGTTATGCCAATGGTTTGGCTTGTATTTGGACTACAATGTGTAAAAGACACCCCAGCCTTTAACCCTGACATTAATCCAGCATTGTCAAGCAGAGTAACAGCTTCCACAGAGCCTTCATTTAATTGTGTCATGGGATGCATGAGCCTGGTTCTCTGAATGACTTCATTTTGTTTAGGAGGTATACTTGCTCTTTCTGACCACTTCGTTCACTGCATTCTTCATGGTAGATGCTCAGAATTTGTATCTTTAAAAAAAAAAATTTAACTAGTATTTCATAACTGTAACAGTCAGGCTACTGACACAAGCCATACAAGGGAATAAAAGTTGTTGGTTTTTTCCCCTATGGAGAAAGACAATGCTCTTTGTTCCCCTAGTATTTTTGTAAATCCTCAGTCAAATTTTTCTAGGTATTTAGCCTTACAATAGTAATGTATAAAATCTACCTCTGGTGGTCTAAACAAGGAGCCCTGGTGGTGCTGTGGTTGAAGGTCTCAGCTGCTAACTGAAAGGTCAGCAGTTCAAACACACCAGCTGCTCTGCGGAGAAAGATGTGGCGGTCTGCTTCCGTCAGGATTTACAGCCTTGGAAACCCTATGGGGCAGTTCCCCTCTATCTTACAAGGTCACTGTGAGTTGGAATCCACTCGATGGCAATTTTTTTTTTTTTTTTTTGTGGGGTGGTCTAAACGTGTAAATGCATATATAAAATACCGTTCTTGTGCCCTGGTTCTGGGGCTGCTCTTGAAGTAACATCACCTTCCCAAATTTTTTTCTAAAAAAAATTAATATTAATTTTTAATTAATTCATCATACACTCATTCACCAATCATGCTTTCTCTGGGTATATTGTAGCGTAGGGATATGTGTGTGTTGAAAATCACCAAAAAAAAAAAAAAAGAGAGAGAGAGAGAGGCATCATAACTGAAAAAGTTTTAGAAGATCTCTGGCTTGGTTTATCACTGGATGTTTTCTAGATATAACTTTCTTTTATGAATGTCCCTTAAGTGAGTTTAGAAGTAGCAAATTTATGTCTTATGGTAGAAAAATCTCTTTGGGACATCTACAAGAATAAGGGAAGAATGTATTTGAGAGTTCTGGAAAAATGATAAGAAATTATGTAAGGGGTTCCTGAAGTCTTTGAAAAAATAATTTTTAAAAAATTTCTCACTTAAGGGGACACCCCTGACAAAGACACTCAAAATCTCACTGGTTATCCTCGTAAAATCTGTATGACCCCTTATTTATACTCCAGCTTACATGATATGAACAGTGGAGTAGCCCTACTTACTTGTCAAGTCAGGCTGAACTGACTCATTATTTTACAAATGAAAACCCCTTTTACTGCCAAATTTTTGGTTAATAGCCGAGTTCTTAACCCCTGCACCACCAGTGCACCATTACACATTGACTGTGAGTTATTGGTTGATTAAAGTGCTTTTAAAATAAATCATGTCATGTGTCAAGTGTTGCTGGGACCATTCATTTACTCTTTTTGTAGTACACTTTATTGTATTACATCCACCAAATATTTGAATTCTTATATATGTATGACCTGCATACAGCTCTGTTTAACTTGTATAGTGAATTAGAGACCTGTTTTTGAAGCAAGCCACTTTCGGTAATAAGTCACTTTTGTGTAGACTCCAGGTTTGTTCTTTCGTCCACAGTTATCTCCCCAGCTCACAATTCCAATGAGATACCAGGTATCTTTAAGATCCTTTGCAACTAAAGGTCCTCCAGAATCACCCTGATAATTAAAAAATAAAGAAAATCAGCTAAATATAAAGTTTATTATTTAAGATATTCTGATTAACCACATATTTTACTAGTGGACAGTTCATATATGCACATATTACCAAAAAACAAAACAAAACAAAAAATCCATTGCCATAGAGTTGATTCTGACTCATAGCGACCTTATAGGACAGAGGAGAACTGCCTGATATGGTTTCTAGGGAGTGGCTGGTAAATTTGAACTTCCAACTTTTGGTTAGCAGCCAATCATACAATAATTACCAATCATAGAATAATTAATTGAAACATGGATTTCAAAAAGTTATAAAGAGCCTGAACCTCCTTGTAACTTTCCTTCACCACATCTTTATATTTATAGTATTTTCTTTTTTTGTTAAATTAATAATCAGTGTTTACATTAATATCACTTTGTAAACATTGTTCACTGATGAGTCAAGTAACATATTTTGATTATATGACCTTTCATGGGCAAACTTTGATTTCTGAGAATTAGTAACAGATTTTTTTTTCCCCATCTGTCTAGTTTTCTATGGGTCTCTGGTACATGTTGAATACTCCAAAAGATCTATGAAGCTCTACCAATTTTTATTAATGTTCAAGAATACCAGATAACTTGTCAGTTCTTTTACCCCTCTGAAGACCTTCCTGTACTCACCTCTCCAACCCCTCTTCCTCACCCCTCCCCCCCCCCCACACACACACAAACAAACACAAACACACACACACAGTCACACACATGCAGACACATATCCCTCCCTTTTTTCTGCTCTAACTTGGACTGTTTACTCTCTAAGTCTGGTGCAGAGCTGTAATTATGAAATGTTTCTTCACCATTCTCTTGTGTTAGATCCATGATATTTTTAGTCCCTTATCTTCCTCTTTCTCGGTTTACTCCCTCATTTTTCTGAGGTACCCTCTCTAGTGGTTTCCTAAGAAAAAGGGTACAGGAGGTACGGTTTTTGAGTCATTGCATGTCTAAAATGCCTTATTCTAGCTTCACAATTGATTATTAGTTTACTTGGGTAGAATTTATGCTGAAATAATTTTTCATTTGAATTTTGAAAGCATTTTCTGATGTCTTTTAACTTCTAGCATTACTGTTGAGGAGTTCTGTGTGGGTCAGATGCCTCTTCCTTTGAAGCTTCCAGGTTGTTCTCCTTATCCCTAATGTTCTGACATTTCATGATGGTGTGCCTTGGAGAAAACTCTATTGTGCTCAGTGCTAGTTGGGTCCTTTCAATAAAAGACACATGTGCTTCAGAACTAAGAATGTTCTTCTATTTTTTCTTTAATGATTTATTCTCATGTCTTCTGTTTTCAGAACTTCTATTCATCTGATGTTGGACCTCCTGAGTTTATTCTCTAATTTTCTTAACTTTTCTTCTCTTTGCCTTTTTTTTCTTCAAGAGAGATTTTCTTAATTTTATCTTCCAATTCTTCTATTTGGATTTTAAAAATTATTGTTAATTTACTTCTATATTCCTAGGTCTGACTCTTGTTCTTTGATTGGTTCTAGAGTAAAGTGTTAGACCATAATGGAAGCTCTGTCCATGTTTATTGGATAGGTGTATGTGTGGTTGGGGGGCTTGTTGGCTCATCCTCTTCATTCTGGTTAGGAACTTCCAAATATTATTACGTGGAGATCTTTTCTCTGAGCTGTGAGTTTGTCTAGAGAAGAATCCTGCAACCTCTTGCATGGGTAGGAAATTGGAGGAGTGGTACACACCCAGCTGTAGCATTTTGAGGCAGGGCATGGGAAGAGGCTGAGCCACTTTCATGTAATTCCCATATTTTCAGCTCCATAGTTACCCCTGATCTCTGCTCTGTCTGGTGTCACTGAGTTCAGTGTATCTCAGATTCAACTGCCACTGAAAAGAAACCTCCTGTCTCTTGAATCTGTATGGTTGGTGGAGGGAGGGGTGTGAAGTAGAAGGAGTGATTACCTGGCTATTCAGGGAAGAGAGGAGTTGGTGGGAAGGGGGGAGAAGAGGAAATCCATGTACTGTCTGTGAAGTCTTTAACCATTCTCCCTATTTTCTAGCTTGTTCCTGATCACAACATTCAGCATTACCTGATCTCTTAAAATGTTGTGCTTTACTTATATTTGGTATTCTATACCTCCCCCCACCCAAGACATTTACATTTTGTTTTAACTTCTCTGCTAGTCAGTTACAACCCCAACTTCTCTCTTTTTCAACATTTTGTTGACAACTCTTCTCAACTTTCTCTTTTTTGTCCTTATTAGTTCATACTTTTAAAAAAATTTAAATGCAATTTGTAGATGTAAAGGAAGATAAAATTGGAACAACTGCTTTGAAAAACAGTTTGGTATTATCTACCAAATGTATTTTACTCTATATCTACAAATTGCATTTAAATTTTTCTCCAGCTCTGTCCAGGACCCTCTGTTGTAATCCCTGTCAGAGCAGTCAGTGGTGGTAGCCGGGCACCATCTAGTTCTAGTTGTACTGGACTCAGTCTGGTGGAGGCCGTGGTAGTTGTGGTCCGTTAGTCCTTTGGACTAATCTTTCCCTTGTATCTTTAGTTTTCTTCATTCTCCCTTGCTCCTGAAGGGGTGAGACCAGTGGAGTATCGTAAATGGCCACTCACAGGCTTTTAAGGCCCAGACGCTACTCACCAAAGTAGAATGTAGAACATTTTCTTTATAAACAATTCGAGGTAACTTCAAGTAATCTGTTGTGTCTCAAGAATATGGCACATGGTGAAGGGTAAGAAAGTACACAATACTGGGGAAGCCAGAGCAACTCGAATATGAATTGTGATTTCATAATTTTAGCTATGCTCTTTCTCTTTTCTGCAATATTCTTTTATGGTTCTTTAAAAAGATAAATGCTTTTGTCCTTGAAGGCCTCATTTAAATATCATCTCTTTGATAGTTGTTCCAAATTTGTTCCCTTCAAAGAAGAATATTTTCTCTCCATTATATAATTTATAACATTTCATCATAGTTCATTGTATGTGATTGTTTCCTTGAGGAAAGAGACTTGCGTAATTAAATTTTGGATTTCTGATTAAGATATTTTAGTTTTGTTGGTTAATTTGTTTGATAACATCAAAGCACCCTTTGATTATTTAATTTTACTTAATAAAACATTTAAAATATGTTTGTGTTATGAAATTCACATTAGATATTTTTCAAGTTGACCTTGTATGTGTGGTTTGCACTAATATAAAGAATGTAGAATATTTCCTGACCAGATAAAATTTTTTGAGTTAGTAATATCAAAATAATTTCTTCCCAACCTACCCTGCAGGCATCATAAATTCCTCCCAAATATCCAGCACAAAACATTCCAAATTTTATATCACTGCCATACACATGTGGTTGCTTGCACACAGCATCACTTATGATTTTCAGTCTGGCTTCTTGAAGATCATTTTGGGATTCCCCTTAAGGAAAAACAAAGTAACTTTAGTATTCACAATCAGCATCTATACAGTACAGAATAAGGCTAATATAAGCAGTCTCTAGAGAAGAAAATTCTGGTTAAATCTGGCATATTTAAATAATAATTATTGTTCTTATCACATTTTTATGAACACTTCTACAAACAAGAAAATAATTTGAACTTTTTTCCATAGAAAACCTTTAAAACAGTTGGCTTTTTTTATTTAGGGAGGCATTTCATTTTTTTTTTTTTTTAAGTTTGTATTTGTGGACTCCAGACTTCCTCCAGAAACTTTGCATACCTAGATAGTTTTCTTCCTTGGCTTGATAAAATAACTGTAATAGTGTGCACATTTATTTTATCCTCTACATGTTATGAAGAGCTTTCATATTTATAATGCCATTTAAAGGCAATGACTTTTTCTTAATGTATTATAAATGTGGGGTTACAGATTTTAAAGTAGATTCTCAGTCTAAAACCAATAATGTGGTAGGTAAACATTGCCTTAAGTGGAAAACTCAAAAGAGCACAAATGTTGATTCTTTATACCAAACCATAATGTTAAAATAGCTAGGAAATGGTGACACTATGGTAGACAGAATTCTAAGATGATCTCCAAGGTTCTGATGTGAATCCCTTGCTCCAAGTATGGTATGATCTATGAGTATGATGGACGTGGCAGCTTGCACACAGCATCACTAATGATTTTCAATCTGGCTTCCCTTGATTAGGTTATGTTATATGGCACAGGTGAGGGGATTTACAGATATAATTAAGGTCTCTAATCAGTTTGACATTAAAAAGGGCTTAGGCCTTTCTTGAGTTCAGAGACATATTCCTAGTAGCATTAAAGAAGCAAGCCCTCATGCATTTTACAGCTGCAAGAAACTATTCTGCCAACAACCAGTGAGTTTGGAAGAGGGCCTCAAATCTCAAATGAGATCGTAACCCCGGTTGACATCTTGATTGCAGCTTTGTGAGACCCTAAGAACAGGAATCAGCAAAGTCATGTCTATACTGCTGATGCACAGAAACTGTGAGATAATAAATGAGTGCTGTTTGAAGCTGCTAAATTGGAGGCAATTTGTTATACAGAAATAGAACAGTAAAACAGATACCAATTTCTTTAGAAAATCAATTCAGGATTTATTTCTGGAAAGGTATTTGCTAACACTTTTTAAAAAGTGCTCAGAAAATTTGTGTAAAACTCAAATACTCTAAGGAGTTTTTCAAGTCATTCAGTTCTTTGAATAATATATATATATAACCTACTACATTATCAATTAAAAAATAATTTGTGTCCAGTGCTGGGAAGGGTAAGGTGAAACCAACAATCTACATATTACAGGTGACAGTGTAAATTCATAACTTTTTCAGAAAACAAGCTAGTTAAAATTTATTTCAAGTTATAAAAAGTGTAGCCCATAAATTTTGGACATCCCTGAACAGTTTCTGTACTACAATGGGAATGCTCAATGGCATTTCTCAACAACTATTGATGTTTTCAAAGAACCAGCTTTATATTTCGTTAATTTCCTCTATTTTTACGTTTATTTATTTTCACTCTTATCTTTATTGTTTCTTTCCTTCTGCTTGTTTTGAGTTTATTTTTCTCTTCTTTTCTAATTTATTGCAGTAGGAACTTATTGATTTGAGACTTCTTTTCGAATGTATGCATTTTGTGCCATACGTTTTCTCCTTCTGCATTGCTTTAGCTCCATCTCAGTATATTGATATGTTGTTTTTTGTTTTAATTTAGTTCTACATATTTAATTTTTTTTCTTTGAGACTTCTTCATTGACTTAGAGATTTAGAAGTGTGTTGTTTAATTTCTAAGCATTTGGAGACTTTCCTGTTGTCTTTCTGTTATTGATTTCTGATTTGATTCCATATGGTCACAGAACATATTATGTATGATTTCAGTTTTTAAATTTGTTAAGGTTTGTTTTATGGACCTGGGTGTGGTTTAGGTGAATGTTCCATGGGTGTTTGAAAAATGTATTCTGTTGTTGGGTGGAGTGTTCTATAAATGTCAGTTAGATTCTGCTGTTCCTCACAGAATATTATGGCAGGTACATTTCTGTGTCAGCCTCAAATTCCTGGTAGAAAATTATTCTTTCCACCAAGCCAAAGGGGATTTGAGATGCCCCTTTCATCAAGCGGCAGAGAATTCAAACTCTATCTTAAGAGAAGACCTATCAGCAGCTGTGCAGACATTGTGGTATCAGACTTGCAGCTGGCATTACATAAAGAGCATCACATAGGGATAGATTTTAATGCTGCTAAGGGAACATTTGCTTCTCGTACATCTGTCTTGAAGCTTACCCTTTTGGAATTGCTTCTTTCTCATTCTATGTGATTCTGGCCAGGCTGTCAAATCATATGCCTGCTTCCCTGATATATGCATAAGAGCAAGTATTTGAGTTGGCCCATCAATCCGAGTATCTCTGGACACAAACTGGGCCAAATCAGCATCATTTTCAAGGATTAATGTGGACTCTGGCAGAGAGAGAGACAAGTTCTTCCCTCCATTTACTGAGGATGATGTAAACCCAGAGCTGCTGTTGATAACTTTTGCCACTAAGTGTCACTAGACTCCCTCAGAATGAAGACAGCATAAGAGAAGGCAATAACCAAGAAATAGAAAGATATTCTATTGACATCATATGAACTCTTGAATCCAGCTATGTGAAGCCAGGCATCGCTTGACCTCCATGTTACGGGCCCAAATTTATCTGTCTCTCTTTCTTGTATTTTTTTTTGGCTGTTTGGGTTATTTTGTTTTTGAGTTGAATATGTGTCACTTGCAACACAAGAGCCCTGACTAATCCAACCAAGCTGTGTGGAAGTGACTGGTAGGATAATACTGATGCAGATTAAAACACACTGTCCTAAGTAGGCTTAGTGTTCTGTGATCTTTTCTGAGATACCCACCACCATAGAAAAGTGCTCCAAATCCTGTGATGTAGACAGTTGAATTCGGTCGAAAGGATGCAGAGGCTTCTGGCAAACAAATTCGGCGTACGTCATCAGTGAAGGTGATTCTGGGTGAGAACTGTACAACAGCAATGTCGTATTCTCTTGCTGGGGAGTGATATCTCTCATGGGCAATGATTCTTTTGACATTTCTTTTCATTAAGGGAGGGTTGATTGTTGTTCCAAAGCTAACAGTCCATTGATGTGGATTTGCATTACTAGAAAGGATTAGAAATTAACAGAATATGTGAACTGTACTACATTAATTGTTTTAGGCTAGGAAATGAGAAAATATCATCCTGGTACTATTTGGCTACAATTATAATTTTCTTTGACCTTTTAAATGTAGTCTATTGCTACTGTTTTGAAAGATAAAATATATATAAAGAGCATCTTAGAGCTGAAATCAAAAACAGAGATTAGAATTTTAGAACTGGAAGACACATAAAATATCATTCATTCATCCTTTTAGCAAATATATCTTGAACACCTATGGGCTGGGCATTATTTGAAGTGCTGGGTCTAAAGTGATTAACAAGACAGATAAGGCCACAGCTGGCAGGATTATTAGATTCTAGTGAAGAAAAAAGCCTAAATAAATTAACAAATACATAAATAACTTCAGACAATGATGAAGGCTGTGGATAAAATATTTCAGCAAATATTTATTGAATACCTATGTGCTGGGCAGTATTCAGATGGGGTGGAGTGACTAGGTGTTTAGGGAAGGCTCTTTTGAGGACATGACATTTAGGTTGAGACATTGTTAAGGAATCATCCATGAGAAGATTGGAAAGATAAGTTCCCAGGCAACCTTCCCAAGGACTTAGACCAGATGGGCTTCAATTCAGGACATGGAGAGAAGAATGGTGGGGGATGAAGTTGGAGAGGTACCAACCTTATTGGGCAGGGACCAGATTTATAGTGCCTGATATGTCTAGATTTTATTCTAAATGATATAGAAATCCACTGGATAGTTTTAAGCCAGGGAGTAATATAGTCTTATTGACATTTAAAAAGATCACATTGGCTTTTTCTGGAAAATAGATTGTTGGAGGGCAAGAGTGGATGTGGTAAAAACTGTCAGAAGACTAGTAGTCCTATGAGAAATGATCAAGTATGGGTAACTTCTAGCTTGTGAAGTTGAGTAACTGGTGGATTAAGGTATATGTAGGGATCAGAAAGATCATCTAGTAATATAGCCTTTGCTTTCTACTTAAGGAAAACAAGGCCTAAATGGTTTAAATTATTTGCCTTGTATCACATGCCTGCCTGGTTCTCTCTGCTTTTGTCTTTACAGGACACTGTCTCCCACAAAGCCTATCAATAGCAAGATTAAAATCCTGAAGTAACTAAATGAACTAGCAACATCCATTAGAGATAAGCAAAGAGGGAGAATCTGCCCATAGATACTTGTTTCTCAACCTAATTATTTCTTAATATGTAACTTAGGAGCTTTGGTGACACAAAACGGTTAAGCTCTAGGTTGACAATTCAAATCTACCCAGTGGCTCTGTGGGAGAAAGTCCTGGTGATCTACTTCTATAAAGATTAAAACCAAACCAAACCAAACCCAAACTCATTGCCATTGAGTCCTTCTGAGTCATAGCAACCCTATAGGACAGAACATAACTTCCCTATCGGGTTATCCAGGGATTGGCTGGTGGATTCCAACTGCCAGCCTCTTGGTTAGCAGCCAAGCTCTTAATCACTGCACCACCAAGGCTCCCTCTAAAGATTACAGCCAAGAATACCCTATGGGGCAATGAGGGAATTGTACTCTGTCTCATGGGGTCAGCTTGAGTAGAAATCAACTTGAAGGTACCCAATAACAACAGCTTTAGTCCTAGAAAGAAGTGTTTAAGCATATCAGTGGGAGTTAAGTCTAATTTGACCATTTTAATTATGCTGGAAATATTATTATTTTTTATTTCCAAGGTAATTACATTTTTTCATACACCATTTTGATGTGCAAAAAGACTCTAATGAGAAAAGCTAAATAAAAGATTGGTTTGTGAATATACTTGTTCATATAGCATAAAATAACTGGTTTGTAAATCAGTAAGTTGGTGATTTTTATTTAAAAGGTGTTCCCTCAACTTAATCATGCTGAGGTGAACTTAACATAAATCAAGTATTTTTGAGCTAGAGATATAAACGCTAGACCTTGAATTGTGTTTACTCAACTCACAATGATCATTCTAGAACTTTCAAACAACAATGGCCTGACTGTTTATTATGTTTATTGATGTCAAAGCCTGGAAGAGACACCTGATGTGAAACGCTAAGTCAAGAATAAGAATAAATTTTCTAAGCTTTTAGCCTGGGTCCAAATCAACTAGATGAAATTTCATGGTGATAAATATAGTCATTTAGTTCCCAAAATAAATTGCACAAATTCAAAGTGGTGACACTTGGTCTGGAAGCTATTTGTATAAAAAGGATTGTGGAATTATGTATATTATTAGCTGAAAAATAACCAATTATGTCATGGGGTTTCTTAAAGTGTTAACCTAATACTAGGCTGCAATAATGAAACATAAAAGAATATCTGTAGAAAGTCATGTAGTCCTCTCACTGATGTAGTGGGATTTGAAAGACTGAGAGATAGGATTTGACATGGAGAAGACTATGCTTATTTTCATCTCTACCATCTCCTAATATTGTGACCTTGAGCAAGTTACTTGATTTTCCCTATCCTTCTCAGTCAAAATAGGTCTTACCGAGCAGGGTAGATATAAGAATTGTATAAAACAAATCTTAAGCACCTAACCAAATATTTGTAACATACTAAACCAAAAACCAAACCTGTTGCCATTGAGACGATTCTGACTCATAGCAAGCCTATAGGACAAAGTAGAACTGCCCTATCGGGTTTCCAAGGAATAGCTGGTGGATTCAAACTGCCAGCATTTTGGTTAGCAGCGGAGCTTTTAACCACTGCATGACTAGGGTTCCTTGTAACATACAAGAGCTTAGTAAATGGTGATAGTTGTTGAAATAAGAACACTGCCAGGTGATTATTGTCCATGCTTGAACTCTTCTTCAGATGGGGGCATCTTCTTGGCCTTAGAGTTCCTTTTTTCTCCTTAGAGCCCTTTCATCTTTGAGCAGTTCTGTTGGCAAGTTCTTCCTTGGATTGAGTGTAAATTTGATTTCCTAATTCTCTTCCACATAAAAGTACTTCAGATATATGAATAAACTATTATCTCTGCCAGGATAAAATTTTTGTCTCCTAGGAACAGTGTTTGTCAAACTTTAATGTGCATACAAATAACCTGGAGATCTTATTAAAATGCAGCTCCTGATTTAGAAGGTCTGGGATAGAGCTTGAGATTCTTGCACTTCTAACAAACTGTCTAAGTGATGTGAATGCTACTGGTCTGTGGACCATACTTGAAGTGATCAAATCCAAGGTATATACTGTCATCTTTTTTTGCCGTTGAAGACTCTAAGAGCATTTCATTGTGTCATGTTCCCTTTACGTTTGTTAACTAGGACAGAATGCATCACACCAGATAGGATCTGACCAACACAGAGTCTAATGTCTTTTTTATACTGGGTTCTGCATTTCTTTTAATGCAGATAAATCACAGTATAGATTTGAGGGCAGCTGACTCATAGTGAGCTCACTTCCAACAAACCTTTCTAAGTAATTTTCACCTGTTAAAGCACATTTCCCCTTTCTGTACTGAAACACTTCGATTTTTGGACTCAAATTTGAGCCTTGCATTTATACCTTATAAAATTAATCATTTAGTTCTATCTCATTACCATAACTATGATCATTGTAACATTTCTGGTGTTTCTGTTTTTATTTTTACTCAACACACCTGTTTTCCCTTCTACCTGTGTGTCATCAGCTAATTTGTTGAGGATAATTTCCACATTTTCTTCTATGCCTAGAAAGTATATTGTCTGGAACAGGGTACAGTGTAGATATTTTGGTAAGTCATAAACATATCCTGAGAATTTCAACAGCAAATCTTAATCATTACTCTTTGGGTAGAGTTGTTTAGTTCTAAACTACATATTACCTTTTTATTCAATTTATTTTGTTCCTTCCAGAATACTTCCCATTTTACTTTGTCGTGTGACATTAGTCATATCTGGAGAAGTGTGTTTAGTTCTTGGCATACATTTTAAGGGAGACACACAAAAAAATCATTAACATTCAGAAGAGAAGAATAAAGATGGTAGGACATCTGGGAGTTCATACTGTGGCAATAAACTAATGATGTTTATCTTCACATATGGTATGGAGATTCTTCCTCATTTTATAGTGTTTGGTTTGGAAAAGAGAAGCTAAGGAACAATTCTCTTTGAATAAAAAGACTGTTATGTAGATGATGAAGTAAATTTGATCCCTGTTGCTCCAGATGAAAGAATAAATATCACTGGGTAGAAGTTATTAGGTTGCAAATTTGATATTCAGTGTTATAAGGATATTTGCAAAAATGGAACTATCTACCACAAAATTTGCTTACTTTACATAAGCTCCCTGTTACTTTGAGATAGTCAGTCTGAAATGAGGCACCTCCATCAGGGATTTCTGTACTTTTCAATGTGTTTGGACTTTTGATCCAGTGTTTTTGAACTTCAAGAATTCAAGTCTCTATATAGATTTAGACTCCTCAGTAGATGGAATTTGCTTTGGTAGCAAAAGTCAGAATTTTAGAGCTCACAAGGAACTTGAGAAGATCAGGTTGTATCCACTAAATCCGGCTGCCACCTGCTTTACAGAGATTCTCAGGAAGCCCTTGTTATCAGTATGAAAAGTGCTACTGGAAAAGGCTGTAAAGTGAATCTGCTTAGAAAGAAATCCAGAATTTTAAATGTAATAGTGATAAACTGTTTATTATTTTGAAAAGTAAAACCAAAAATTATGAAAAAACAGTAATTTCATCTTAGATTTAATACAATTTATGTTACAACTATAGTCAGAAGGAATAAAGAATGAAGCAAGTGTTAACTATTCCTTTGGGGGGAAAAATATGAAAACACAATATTCTTCATGTCCAGTGTGCACCATTAACAAGAGGTGCTATATGATACTGAGGTCACATTGGGTGGCCAACGGCTCTTTCTTAATCCTTTTTTAATTAAAGAAATCTCTTTTAAAGTACCTGGTCTTATCAGCCTGGTGATTTTCACATTTTGGTTGTGTACTGCTCTCATCCACCAGATCTTCTTATATCAATGCTGTAAATTTTATGTGAGCGGTTCTCCATCATTACAGTTACCAACTTCCTGCATCTTTTGAAGATTGCAATTTCACTTTGCAATTAATTCGCATATTGTTCATGATCAACATGTGTCTGGCCCAGATGTTTGGCAGAAACAGAACTAATTTTATGTAAAGATGATTGTTTGAGAAGGGATTAATTTTTAAAGTTATTAGTAATTATTTCGTGTTAGGAATGACTTCTGCTTTTTTACACAATTTCCTTCTTTAAAACTCTGGGGACTTGATTAACCAATATAAGGATAATGACTACTACTCTCTCTACTGTAACCAAACTTTCCAAATAAATATGCAAGTAACATTTTAGGAAAGAACCTGAAATAATTTTTTTATTTTACCTCAGTAATATTTGGGGATTGTATTACTCAAAACGTGATACAACTCAGCGATTTTTACCAGTAGTGGGGTCCAACTTAAGGTCAATAACTTACTTCTTAAAGCAGTGTGCTGCAGTAACGAGCCATGTGTTACTAAGCAAGCTGGCTCCACACTGATGTACGTTGTTACACTGAAGGGAAGCTTGCCAAGGCCAGGCAGACTTGGCTGCAGTGTCACCAGACATTATTCTGTTGACAATTAATGGAACAGCTCGTTTTCCACAACCTGAAAGAAATGAGATCTTTAAGTTATAAGAAATGGCTCTCTGAATTTTATTTGGTACAAAGAACTTAATGGAGTGTTTACAATGCAATAACCTTTACATCTATCATTATACAAGCATGTACTGTATCAATATTCTTTCCTGATGTGTTGATGTTTTGCTCACCTCCATATTTATAGATACAGATATCTGCTGCCTACTGAAGCTATGTTAAACTGCAAAGGGTGACACCCCAGAAACTGTCAAATCAGCCCTGAACACTTGCAGTAGCAATTATTCAGATGTCCTGGGAGCTCATACTGAAAATATTGTTTCCCCATTTTGGGTGATCCTGCAGTGCTACCTTGACATGAAGTCATCACCAAAGAACAGCTCCCCCTGGCCAGACAAGTAATTGTTCATTTGTTGAAACCCACGCCCCCATCTATTTTTCTGATAGACATAGTTCCTAAGACGTGCAGAGTTAATGTATCATGACCAGTCCCTGGTCCATTATTTCCACATAAATTTCATCTTTACAGTTGTTGGGGGGAAAAAAACAACCAAACGTATACTATATTATCTTCCGGAGCCCTGAGGGCGCAGTGGTTAAGTGTTCAGCTGCTAACCAAAAGGTTGGCATTTTGAACCCACCAGCCCCTCCTTGGAAACCCTATGGAGCAGTTCTACTCTGTGCTATAGGGTTGTTATGAGTCGGAATCGACTTGATGGCAATGAGTTTGGTTTTTTTTGGTATATTATCTTCATCAGATCAAAGATTATTATACTACTTAGTGTTCCTACGAAAAATTAAGCATATTTTGAGCATGATGCCAATAAAGAAAATATGGTATGTTCTGTTCTTGTCCCAAATAATGTAGGTATCCAAGAAGAAAATTCATTTTAATGGCATTGATTACACTCAAACTATAGCCAGCCATTTTAGAAATCTCCATTCCTCTGTTATAACTCTGTTTTAGACTACCATTTTCTATCCTTGCCTCCAGCCTTTCCCCTCAAATACATTCTGCATAGCCTGAGCAATCTTTCTGAAATGTGTAGAATCTTTCAGTGACTCCTCATTGCCCTCCAAATAAAGTTAAAATTTTCAGCATGGTTCTAGCCTTTGATTAATGTTAACCATGCCCTTTCCTCACATTTTCAAGCCCCATTTTATGTTCCAGATATATTGACATTTCTTTCAATTACAAGAAATGACTGTGTTCTTGATTACCTGAAGATATTTTTACATACTACTCCTCCTGTCCAGAACTCTTACTCCACCTTTTACTTGACTCATGTCTTCTCCTTTGTCCAATTTCAGGGATCACTTTCTGAGCCCACGAGACCAGGCTGGCTGCCTCCTTTATTGACTCTCATAGTACTGTGAACTTTCTCTGTCATAACATTTATCACATGATTTTAACATTTCCTGATTTATTTATCTATCTCCCAAATCTCTAAACTCTAACTTATTTCAAGATGGAGATCATGTCTTATTCATAATGCTACTGTCAGCTTCTGACACACTTTTTGGCACTTGATAGATGTTTTAAAAAGTTGTTGAATAAATAAATGCAAATATTTACTAAGTTTGCAAGACATAGAGGTGAATGCATAAACACTTCTGCTCAAATTCATCACCACTTTGGTAAAAATCATTCAAAATGAAGGCCATGGTGATATGAAGTGAGTGAACGTAGCCATCACACTATGGAGATAAGTATATTAAGCTAATTGTGCAGATCAGTTACAGATAATGGGATCCATTACTTTCTCATTATTTTATTTCTCAGCAGAAAGCACATTTCATAGAATTTATAAAAACTAGAAAAGCAAGTCCACTTATTCCAAACCAGAAATAGTTTCTTCAGATTCCCTAAAAATTTCCATCATGTCAAACATTTTTCTTGAACATGACTAAAAGATCAGGCTCAGAGTTAGAAAAAAAAAGTGTTGACACCTTTACATCTATTGCCCAATTCTTATTCTCTCCTCCCAAAATGTGGGACATGGATAGGAAACTATGAGCTAATATTCGAAGACGTCCTTTCTGATATGGAATTTGAACTTGTTTTTATAAACTCACTAGACTTACATGCTTGGACAGTTAACTTCCCTGTTGATGATCTCAGTGCTGAAAAAAAAATAGAACAAATAATGGTGATTTGATATTCTCCCAGTTGGTGTCAGTGACTAGGAATTATCAGAAGATAGTGACCATATGTGCATTCTAGACAGGTGAACACATAGATCAGTCAAGAGAACGGCTATCTGATATGACAACAAACACATACAACGTTTGTGAAGACTTATAGGAAACCTCTAACTGGGTGGATGATACCCTAAGCAGTGAATGGTTAAGGCATCTAAACCACAAATAGCTTGCATTAGTACAGGGCAGTGGTTTTCCAATGGTGCAGATTGAAGCCTCTTTGGATTCTACTTCAGGAGATGGAAAAGAGGGAGCAAGTAAATGGGTCTCCAGGTGTCAAAACCAGGCTTAACAAGAATAGATCTGCTTTTAGCTTATTGTTTAATATTTTATATAAGCCTTGTTTTTGATCAGAGGGTTGCAGGGCAGAAAAAAGTCTGAAAACTCTCATAAAGTATACTTAAAATATTTCTAAAATATACTTTTTAATTATCAAAATGCTTTTTCTGAAGAGTAAACTATTGTGTATCCTTACCCAACATCTGCTGAGTACTGGTAAGAGACAAATACTGGACTGAACATAACTAAGATTAATCTCTCAATTTACAAGGGAGTTAGGAATGTAACAAAGGAAACACAAACATTTGAACTTAAATTGGTAGAAGGTTGCATGAAACTATGATGACTTTAAAGTAAAAACGACTTACTGAGCAGAATGAGGATAGAACTCTTATTTATTTCTACCAGGGCCATGTTTCTCAAATTCATATTCTCTGCATCTTATTCCTCTTGTGCAAAATGAGAATGTTTGTACTCACTTTCTATAAGTCCCACTAGGGAAACTAGTGATGTTGAACTCTACAAAGTGGGAAGTTTTAAAAATATTCAATTCAAGGATACCCTTAAAGTTATTCTCATATCCTCTCATGGTAAAGAATCAGTTGCTCAGGAAAGATTTTCAGTGCTTATTTTGTAGAAGAAATTCAGTTTTCTCTGAAGTGTAGCTTAAGGTAGTAAATGTCTTGTTTCATTTTTTAAAAACTAATTTAATTTTTCCCTAGTAATAATGCATTAAAAATGAAAAATGGCATAACATTAGTATTCTTAAGTTAAAACTTCTTCAACCTAGTTTGAGTAAGATACAACCCATCCATTTCCAGGAATGGTATGAGGGTGTGTAATGGTTGTGAATGTAACTGGATTTTTAAATTTAGGGAGAATGATTGCATCTGGAGATAAACTACCCGTACACAAGTAACTAGCTGATGAAGATTTCTAATTGTGTCTAATTGTCTAATTTTTATTTTCCAGGTTTTGGAGTGAAAAGAAGCATTAATATGTTAGTCTTGAGAGTGACACCTAACACACTTCTGAGTTGGGAGTAATCTAGATATATTTAGGGCTGTACATGCTACAAGCATCTTGATGGGAGCAGGAGCATACATGCAGGCAACTGACAAGTAGGTAGCTGCTCTGCCACGATCGTAGAGTTGGCGATGTGAAGAAGGGGATTTTAACTTTGCGTTGATACATTACATCACGTGAAGGTTATTTGTCAAAACAAGTACAGATCCTTGACAAAGAAGAATATTCTGGATAAATCTTAGGTTGAAGGATCATTTCTAGACTTAGTCTGAAACCTCTGTGGTTTTCTATTATTTAGAAGTGAATGTAGTTCGTTCACTGGAAGCAAATTGGAAGTAAAGTAAGTGTTCCTGAGAGTGATGTTTTTGCCTGTAAGGATTCTAAATGGGCTCCTTCTAAGTGCTAGTAAACACTGCTCGTTTCACATTTAGAAGTTATGAAACCCCTAGCTCTTTCTACTTCCAATCACTTGAGTCAGTGCTTTCAGGTTTCCAAGGCATATGTGTAATTTAAAAGCTCTCTAAATAGTAATGGTCTTTATGCTTATATCATGTTTTCTAATTTCTTATATATCTTCATACTATTTCTATAATTTAAGGAAGAGCAAACATTGTCATTGTGATTTTACTGATGAGAAATGAAGGCAAAGGCATGGGCAAATTACTTGGGTGGTCCAGCAGTGACTCAGTGGAGTTAGAATTAGTCAACTGACTCTCAACTCTGGTTCTCCATCAGCACATTCTGCCTTTTAATCTAGTACAGTCATTAAAATAAGCTGAAGCTCATAAACTGAGCCTGTAAGAAACAAAAAGGCTGCAGCCTATCACCATTTCATGCTTCATTTCTCGTTTCAGATAGGAATTTAAAAACATTTCTGGTTTTAAATTCCTGACAGGTTAACTGGTTGTTGGGCATTACAGAGACTACATCATGTAACTTTTCAGAATGGCCTCTATTTCACAACTTTGGTTAATTTGTTTCCTCTCCTAACAAAGAAAAGTGGATTAAACTCTTGACAGGTTCTTCTCTCCTGGGATGGGAGAGGTTCCCATCTTTATTCCCTGAGTAGCTGACTCTTCCTCGCATTAGCAAACTCCTGCCTATCCCTTTCCCTCAGATTTTCACTTCCTGGTCAGGTTCCCTCTTGAGGAGTCAGCCAGATCCTTACAAGGGCAAGGCATCCTGTTTCACATCTGATATAAATCACTTACTTCCATTTTCTTCTGTGAACGCTCTTAAGTCTGATGTCCATAGGAATTTGTAATGGAAGTCTACATTAACCTGCTGGAGGTGGATGCTTGTGGAAGCAGCTTAGTGTACAAGGATAAACAGGTTTCTGTCTAGCTGGGCTCTTCAGAGCCTTTAATATGGTAATATTAGTGGTGAATTTCCAAGAGATGAATATCATACATAAAACTTTCAAAATGAGTTTGACCACAGAACCTTTTTTCATGGAGCTTCTCAAGAAATTAGTGTTTCAGGAACAATTTGGGGAAATGGTAGTAAAATAGTTTTGAGTGAGCTCTAGGTTTGGATTTTAGCTCTTTTTACTTACTGTATTCCTTTTTTGCTCCCCTTCACATCTATAAAGGGGAATTTGCCTATGTAGCAGGGATCTAGAAATTAAATTAGATGCTACATATAAAGGGCATAGAAAGGAGTTGATAAAGGTCCTTTTAGAGATGTGATAATGATTTAATGAGCTAAAGGTGAAGTAAAAAAAACAGAACTATGTGTAAATGGTTCCGATAATTTATTTTTTCTAATTTAATGATTTTTAAAACATTTTTATAAGATGGCATTAGAGGCTCCAAAGTTAGTATATCACCCAAAGGTTCATGGGGGAAAAGTTAACAAAATCTTTATAACATCAATATATACAGAAACTATTGGTAATTTTTAAAAGGCAAACATGAGTTTGTGTTTTAGGAATGTACCACCCAGAAATGCATTTGTTGCTAAAACCTCAGTGTTTTCACCTGCTTAATCACAGAGGCAGTGGCTGGGTCAGATTAACCTCTGTTGGTAGTAAGGTTTGTTTTTATTTTGGAACAGTTGAAACCACACTTGATGGTTAACTTCAGACATGCTTTCATCAGAGAATATTAAAGACTTAAAATGTCAGTTTTTTTAACTTAAAAATTTCTTCCAGCTAAATTCTGGCTATTATTTGAAGTGGACATAATGGCAAGTAAATTTTAGTCATAAAATTAACTTAATAAGGTACTTCACATCACATCAAAGTCACCTACTTACCATTAAACTGAACTGACGAGATATTTATTGGCAGAGCTCTTGTGTTCCTTATATTCTGATTTAAGATGCTATGGATTTTCTTCTCTCTTACTGCTCTTTGTTCAGTAGAGGGGAACTGGAACACCATAACAATATCTGCTTTCACACCATCTTCTTCTGGACTAGGATGCACAAGAGAAAGGTGCATATTCAACATACATCCAGTACTCTCCTACGCTCATTCCTGTATCTTCTTCCCCGAATTGTGTCTTGGTTACTGAGAGCATCAAGGACTAATCCTTGCATATCGACACTCTTCTAAATGTCACTCTCTAATCAAAAGTCACCTCTTAATGTGTTTTCTTTTCTAATTTTTTTTGTTTTAACTCCATTTCCATCATTAATTTGAAGATTTGTTACAGCAATTGTGTATGACACAGACATCAAAAAATGATTCAGATCATAGACTCTGAGTGTTGGAAGAAACTGTAGTGGTTGCTTAGGTCAATAACCCATCTATTTGATACCTGAATCACCTCTACAGTCTCCATGGCACATGGTTCTCTAACCCCACTGGAGCAGTTAAAATAATGGGAAATTCACTTCCCTAAAGAGACTCATTCCTCTTTGGTCAGCTCTGATTTTAAGAGAGTTCATTTTGAGTTAAAATATGTCTCCGTATATCTTCCAGTCCAGTAGGCTTAGGTCTGCCAGATGGAAAATACATAAAACATCAAATTCCTCTTCCACATAAATATTTGAATATAGCAATATTGTTGTCCCTGAGTCTTCTCCAGATTAAACAAGTCCAATTCCTTCAACTTTTTTTGTATAGACAGGTATCAAGTCTCTTCACCTGTGGGACTGAATTTGTGTATTCTTAAAATGGAAAATCAAACAATCAGAATCTTTTTTAAAAATTAAAACCAATATGTATTGATCTGTCAAGTATCTTATTTTTATACTTCAAAAAATCAAAACTCTAAAAAACACAAAAGGCCTATCGTTTGGCTTAAAAAGAGAATGTCGTGTAAGTTGAGTGGGATTTTATATATTCTGGTCCATTTAGGCTCTGGAATATTAAGTTATGAATAATCAGAATTTTATGTCAAATTGGCAAACAGATGACCAAGTAATTTCCCCTATTAAGTGGTGGGATTAACAATGTTTATTAGGTGGAATCTTTCTGGACCCACATGAAAACTCCCATATTGTTTATGGCTAGAAATCCAAAGGAATTCCTAAGAACATGGCAATATGGCTGGAATGCTATCACAAGTCAGAATTTGAAAACAGAGGCATGATGTCTAGAAAGTTCCAGTATTTATATGCTCTTCATCTCCTAAAATTGTCCAGTTCATATTATAAAGTCCTTTCTAAGGTCATTAATTACTCAGTAAAGGTGTAAGCAACTTGCAATAACTCTGCCATTAGTGCAATAATGTCTGTTGGTGAAAAAAATTATTATTATTTCCTTCAAATAAATCCAAGTCTGGATATATATATATTTCCTTAAGTAGATGAGCTTGGGCTTGTGCCTGCTAAGTATATGTTCTGTTATGTGATTCTCAAAATAACATAATTGAAACCTCCAAGCAATTTCTACAGCTGGTATCAGTCTTCCTTCCCCCTCTCCCAAACATTATTGTAACAGAAATATATATATATTTTTAATTTGGACATGCCTCCTTCCACTAGAGCCTTATTACAGGTAAAACTTATGATCCCATTTTGTAGTCAATTTTGCCTTCTTAATATTTTTAGAAATGACATGTCTGGATACAAATTGGTGCATATGAGTGATATGCTCCTGGGTTCTCCTGAGGGCAAGAGTTTTGGTAGGTCATGGGCCTTACAATCAGCCTGTGGGCATTTGAATCCTTGTTCTCTCACTTGGAGACATTGTCACTTGAGGAATTTTGAATAAATCACCTCCCCCCACCCCACCCCCATTCTTAGTTTTCTCATTTACAAAATAATGGTCAGCCTTATATTTCAAAACTGTTAAAGAGATAATGTTTATGAAAAATCCTAATCAAGAGTCTAGCCTATAGAGGCACACAATAAGTGAGGGTCCCCTGACTCCTTTGCCCTTTGTCCTTCCAGATTTGTGAGTCCACCTTTGCCCAGACATACATACGTCAGTCTGACCACTTGGCTCTTGATATAATGCTTGCTTAAGGCCGAATCTATAAATATGTTGTCTACCTGTAATTATAAGAGAAAGTATATGTTAATAAGATATACTTTGGCAAGGATATACCCTTGATTAAATAGTAAAGGAATAGAAAAAAATTAATGCATGCAATACCATTATTTAAAACAGTGGTTCTGAACCCCAAATAGTGCAACAGAATCACTTGCAGAATTTTTTACAGATTATAGATGCTGGGGCCCTTCCCCCAGAGTTTTGGTTTCAGATGTTCTGGAGGAGACCTAGGTATTCACATTTTAAAAAAAAATCTCCCCAAATGATTCTTATGTGCTGGAAATAGGTATCTGGAGTAGAAATTACCTTCCTTAAACTCCATAGAAGGAGAATCAGAAAGTTACAGAGCAGAGAGGACAAAAAAGAAGAAGGCCCTGTGGGGTATGGATAGAACCATGGCTCAGGGCTCAGGGGCATCACAGCCCCAGGTTTGAAACCTATCTTGCTGCTCACGAACTGGGAGACCCTAGAAAAGTTGTTGAACTAATTTGAGCCTCAGTTTCCTAACCTGCAAAACAAAGATATTGATGTGCTACTCATAGGGTTATAAATGTTAAACAAAAATAAAATGAAGGGTATAGTTTGGTAGTTACTGTTGGTTTCCTACCCTCATCCTGGCACTGAAGGCCTCAGCTTTCTCTTCAGTTCTTTGGCTATAAAACATAGGGAGGAGGTGTTAGGGGTTTAGCAGAGAGCCAAAGATTTTTAAATTGCTATTGTTGATGGTGTGCTTTAGGATAAATCAGGGAGGAAGAGAGCAGACTGGTGTTCGAGGATTATAGTTGTGTTACTCAGTTTATGTAACCAAAGAAGGAAAAGAAAAGCTACTGCTTCTGCTTCATATGTCCCCGGTGTTAATTGCCTGTGACGGCATTATTGTGCTGGTTTATCACACCCTGGTGACATAGCACTTAAGAGCTGCGGCTGCTAACCAAAAGGTCAGCAGTTCAAATCCACCAGCTGCCCCTTGGAAACCCTGTAGGGGTTCTACTCTGCCCTGTAGGGTCGCTATGAGTTGGAATCGACTCGACGGCATCGGGTTGGTTTTTGGTTTAGTGCTCACTTGAAGTATCCCCTAGTGACCACTGGGTGGCAAGAGTGTCATTCTGAATGCAGTTACTACGTTTAACATTTGACGGTAGGTGAGATGAACTTGCAAAAAATTTTCCTAAATCCTTTAAGTAGGAGCAAGAAAACCAAATAAAAGTAGATGGGGGGAAAAAGGAACAAGTTATACCTTCCTTAGCACTGTTAACCTATTGCCATCAAGTAGATTCCAACTCACAGCGACCCTACAGGAAAGAGTAGGGCTGCCTCATCAGGTTTCCAAGGAGCTGCTGGTGGATTCACACTGCTGACCTTTTGGTTAGCAGCTGAGCTCTTAACCACTGCGCCACCAGGGCTCCTTAGCACTATTAAACCAAACCAAGCCAAACCCATTGTCTATTAGGCATTCATAAATGTGTTAGTTAGGAGCCCAAATATTCTGTATCTAATTTAATCTTTACAAATATCTTATGAAATAGAATTATTTTCATTCCTGTTTTACTAGAAGAGTAAACTGAGACCCAGAAACATTATGTGAATTTCCCAGCATCACACAGATAATAAACTAGAACTTGAACCCAGGTATTCTAACCCTAGGGTCCATCTCTTTGTACTCAACCACACAGCCCTCCTGTTAAATGTGATGTAAATTTTACTTCAATTTATATCATAGAAAGCATATCAATAAGTTATAAAAAATAACTGATTGACCTAATGATAAAGTATAACACTTATATTATTTTGGTAATAACTGTAAAGTTAAGATCAGAGATAGCATTTAGAAAACAGAGAAATTGCTAGTATCCAAAATATACCTTATTTGTACTTGAATAAGAAAAACCTAAATGGAGTATGGAGATGTGGGGTTTATATACTAGAAGCAAAACTATTTTTGAAGACGTGTTTTGTAAGAGTGACGTTGTTATTTGTAATCATTTAGCTTCTTGTCATACACAGACAGTACTATTACTCATTGTCTGGGGGAGATTCAGAAGAAAAGAAAAGGTAAACAAAACACAATAGGGAGAAAAAGTAGCAAATTTTAAAAGGAAAAAAAGTAAATAGCAGTTGTATATTTAAAGAAGTTTGGTTTGTAATTATCCTCTGAGTAAGTTCCACCCATGACTGATCCTTTGGCAGTTCATAACTTGTTGATGAAGAAACTGGATTAAGTTTTTGACTCTTTGGATGACATCATTCATCTGGCAGCATGCCTACTGAGAAGAATATCTAAGCCCAGCATCAATTCTGTCTTTGAGTGATTAGTCTGTTTGGGGAGATAGAAGCTGGAAGAAGACCATAAGAAAAATCTAGGCAGAAGTAACTTCAATAATCACAGTAAAAAGAAGTTTCTTCTTCATAATTCAGATTCCAGCGCCCTGCCCCAATAACGCCTCATTCAGTAGGTCTGAGGTGAGGCCTAGGAATCTGCATTTAAATCATCTTCAGGATATCCAGGCAGTCTGAGGGCAACAGTTTGAGAAAACTTGGGATACAAGTACAAAGGGTTCCTACACTAGTGGAGTTTCCAACAGGGGAAAATCAAAGAAACCATTAACATAAACTTTATTGCTGAATGGAATGTATGCATAAAATAGCTTTCTAGAGAATTTGAAATCAATTTTCCCTGGCACATCAAAGTTTACCTCATCAGAAACTCTTTCTGCCACTACTTTAGCATTCTAAGTTCCCAGAAATTTTGAAGGATACTATTTTGTTGTTTTTTAAGCTCTGTGCCAGCTTGTTATAAATTCATTATTATTTACAGATCCTAACAGAGTCATAGGGGCCCTGGTGGCACAGTGATTAAGAGCTTGGCTGCTAACCAAAAGGTTGGCAGTTGGAATCAACTCGACGACAATGAGTTTGGTTTTTGATAAAGTCAGTAATTTATAAAATCTGTTCTACCTTGGGGCATTTATACAGTTTTGTAGTTAAGAGTTAGTCTCAAAACATTGAACAAAAGACCCCCTTTCAAGGGAATGCCTCTTTCTTTTTTTTTTTAAATTGTACTTCAGGTGAAGGCTTACAGAACAAATAGTTTCTCAAGAAACAGTAGTACACATATTGTTTTATGACATTGGTTAACAACCCCACAACATGTCAACCCTCTCCCTTCTCAACCGTTTTTTTTTTTTTTTTGGTGAAAATATACGTAGCCAAAAATACACCATTTCAAAAATTTCTACATGCATAGTTCAGTGACACCGACTACGCTCTTCCAATTGTGCTGCTATTCTCAATTTAGATGAAGGCTTACAGAACAAAATAGTTTCTCATTTAACAGTTAGTACACATGTTGCCCTATGACAATGGTTAACAACTTCACAACACATCAGCACTATCCTTACTCAACCTTGGGTTCCCTATCACCAGCTTTCCTGTCCCCTTCTGCCTTCTGGCCCTTGTCCCTGGACTGCTGTGCCTCATTAGTCCCATTTGGTTTTATGGGGTTGTCCACTCCCCAGCTGAACGGTGAACCTCAGAAATGACTTCACCACTGAGCTAAAAGGGTGTCTGGGAGCCATACTCTTGAGGTTTCTCCAGTCTCCTTTAGGCCAGTAAATCTGGTCTTTTTTGTGTGAGTTAGAATTATGTTCTACATCCTTCTCCAGCTCTGTCCAGAACCCTCTGTTGTGATCCTGGTCAGAGCAGTCAGTGGTGGTAGCCAGGCACCATCGAGCTGCACTGGACTCAGTCTGGTGGAGGCCTTGGTAGCTGTGGTCCTTTAGTCCTTCGGACTACTCTTTTCCTTGTATCCTGTTCTCTTCATTCTCCCTTGTTCCCGAAGGGATGAGACCAGTGGAGTATCTTAGATGGCTGCTCACAGACTTTTAAGACCCCAGACGCTACTCACCAAGGTAGAATGTAGAACATTGTCTTTATAAACTGTGTTAGGCCAATTGAGCTAGATGTTCTCGGAGACCATGGTCCCCACAGCCCTCTGCCCAGCAATTCAGTCCCTCAGGGAGTTTGGATGTGTCTATGGAGCTTCCATGACCTTTCCTTGTACAAGTTATGCTGGTTTCCCCTGTATTGTGTACTGTCTTACCCTTCACCCAAGATACCACTTATCTATTGCCTATTTAGTATTTCCCCCTCACCCCTCCCATCCCTGGTAACCAACAAAGATTGTTACATTTTGTGTGTGAACTTTTTCGTGGGTTTTTACAATAGAGGTCTCATACAATATTTGTCCTTTTGTGATTGACTTATTTCACTCAGCATAATGTCCTCCAGTTTCATCCATGTTATGAGATGCTTCACAGATTCACCATAGTTCTTTCTTGTTGCGTAGTACTCCACTGTGTGTATGTACCATAGTTTGTTTATCCATTCATCTGTTGATGGGCATCTAGGTTGTTTCCATCGTTCTGCTATTGTGAACAATGCTGCCATGAACATAGGTGTGCATATGTCTATTCGAGTGATGACTCTTATTTCTCTAGGATATATTCCTAGGAGTGGGATTGCTGGATCGAATGGTATGTCTGGTTCTAGCTTTCTGAGGAAGCGCCATATCAGTTTCCAAAATGGTTGCATCATTTTTCGGGAATGCCTCTTTCTGTTTGATGATTTTGAAATGCTGGAAATTGCACTGAGATTAATTTCTAAAAGGGGAATTGAAGGTTAGTTGGGTGTTTAATGAAAGAGTTAGGGAGAGGCTGGCAAAACAAACAGACGCGCCCAACCATTCAGTTCTCATTCCCGTACTAACTTTGTTTACACATGTTGTCAGCCTTTTGCTTCCCTACCTACTCCTGTCACAGGCAGTCCATGTATTCACATAGGCGGTGTTTCTGGGCTGACACTGCAAACCTCAGATAGATATGCCACCAAAGACTGGCAGATGGAATATAACATCTGCTTCTCTCAACATACACCAGAAATGAAAGTACCAAAAAAATATTGTGAAGAAAACTCCTGAGCTTGTTGCTTTCTCATAATGAAAGTAGCACGCAAAGGATAGTATTGAAGATGCTTTTTAAAAAGATGTCTTTAGCCTTAAGGAAGTCATAATTGACATTACATTGCTACAAGGGCTGAAATCAAGGTAGAATTAGAAAATAGAGTGCAATTGCATTTGAGCCAATAGTCACAGGGTCAGATTTTCTGTCGCTTATCCACCTGCCCAAACTTGGACACCACCAGTACATTTTAGGCTTGACAATTCTGTCTTCAGTCATGGCCCTTGTTTTCTCAAATACTTGCCCTTCTCAGTCTATTGCTTTGGTCTGTCATGACCTTCCCTACTCTATTAGCTCTGCTTTTCTGAATCACGCTTATCCTTCAAAGTCTATCTCAGATGCTTTCTTCTTTAGGGTTTGTTCCTTCATTCTCTGAGTAATCTCTCCTCCTCCTGTCTTAATTTTTCTTCCCTCTTATATTTTCTTTGCCTTAATATAGTGATTTATGCAAATACATGATTTCCTGAACTAAACTGTAAATGTTTTATGGGTAGGGATGATGATTCATCTTTTCTTATTCTGTGATACCTAGCACAGTGCTTTGCATACTGTAGATATGAAGCATATGTTTATTGAATGAATGAAAGTGAGAATTTATCACTTATCAGGAAATTTTCACAAGAGTTTTGAATGTACTTTACATCAAATTGAGTACAATGCTCGTAGAGAAAGAAGAAAATCTCACATAAGTATTTGAAGAGAATTTTTTCTCCTTCTTCATGTTTTCAGATAATTTGATTCCTTGTGGAAAGTTCCTCCATGGTGAGACTACAATAGTTATAATAGTAGAAATATTTACACTGTTGTCTGCCAACTGTGTACCAAGCATGGATCTAAGTATTTGAATGCGATTGCTTTTCACATCAACCCCCTCTGAAGTGAGTAGTAATATTATCTGCATTATAGAAACAAGGAAGTGACTCGCCCAAGGTGACACAACAGTGAACCATAGAGACAGGATTCAAACCAGGGCTGTCCAGCTTCAGAGCCTACTAATGCCCTTACAGTGCTGACTTCAGGGTGAGCACACAGGTGGGTTCTCACTAAGAGCTCCTACCCAGTGACGTGCAAGAATCAGTTCATAAGCGGACCAGACACTGTTTTACCCCTCTCCAAAAGGAGCCTGCTTTCTTTTTTTTTTTTTTTTTTTATATTTTATTGTACTTCAGGTGAAGGCTTACAGAACAAATAGTTTCTCATGAAACAGTAGTACACATGTTGTTTTATGACATTGGTTAACAACCCCACAACATGTCAACCCTCTCCCTTCTCAACCTTTTTTTTTTTTTTTTTTTGGTGAAAATATACATAGCCAAAAATACACCATTTCAAAAATTTCTACATGCATAGTTCAGTGACACCGACTACGCTCTACCAATTGTGCTGCTATTCTCAATTTAGATGAAGGCTTACAGAACAAAATAGTTTCTCATTTAACAGTTAGTACACATGTTGCCCTGTGACAATGGTTAACAACCTCACAACACATCAACACTATCCTTACTCAACCTTGGGTTCCCTATCACCAGCTTTCCTGTCCCCTTCTGCCTTCTGGCCCTTGTCCCTGGACTGCTGTACCTCATTAGTCCCATTTGGTTTTATGGGGCTGTCCACTCCCCGGCTGAACGGTGAACCTCGGAAATGACTTCACCACTGAGCTGAAAGGGTTTCTGGGGGCCATACTCTTGAGGTTTCTCCAGTCTCCTTTAGGCCAGTAAATCTGGTCTTTTTTTTGTGGGCTAGAATTATGTTCTACATCCTTCTCCAGCTCTGTACAGAACCCTCTGTTGTGATCCTGGTCAGAGCAGTCAGTGGTGGTAGCCGGGCACCATCTAGCTGTACTGGACTCAGTCCATTGGAGGCCTTGGTAGCTGTGGACAATTAGTCCTTTGGACTAATCTTTTCCTTGTATCCTGTTCTCTTCATTCTCCCTTGAGGAGTCTGCTTTCTTTGTCCTCCAAAAATAGGGACTATAGTCTTGATAATTCTTATCACAATCCCTTAAAGTTGTTAGAGTATCTATTTATAACTCTAGATTTTTGGTGAAACCCAAGATCCCAGAAGTCAGCTGTGAATCATTGTTCTAAGCCTAGATAAAACATGGCCAACCTGAGCACTGCCTAGTGCTCACAGGATTTTGAGGCTTGTTGGCCTTCTGGGGATCATGTCACTTACTTTGTTAAAATAGTTATCTTTGTTAACACCTGCAACTTTGAGCCAAGTTCTGTGTCTATTTGAGAAGTCCGCTGGACCTATGTCATATGAGGTCTGTGGGTGTGTGGATAGAGTGTCATGGAAGCATGACTTTGACTACCCTGAACCAGGTGGTAATGATACCACTGAATGGAACGTAACATTATGTGATGTTAAGGAAGTCATTTCTTTGATTGCACTAGTCTTCCTCAATGTTTCTTTGTAGACTGTCAGAGAATCTGTGACTAATTAGCTGCATATAGCAAGTAGCAATACATTGTATACTCTTAGATTGGTTGACATTCCTGAGATTGGGAGGCAAAGTAAATTCATAGAATTAAAAACTTTGAGATTCAGGGTTATAAAGGATAAAGTAACTTTAAGGGTATCATAAAACCTACATTTCTAAATAATCATTTTAAAAGAGAAAAATACCTAATTTGGATCTTTTCAAAGTTGTACTAAAGGTATTTAAAATCAGAATGCCCGTAGCATTGGAAAGCCATTATTTAGAAGGTTCGTATCCTTCTCGGGTTTATTACCCTCTAAATTTGATTATTCTGAGAAAGAAAGAGGGGCATAGAGAGAGAGATTATAATTTCTTGTAGTCTCTCCTGCAGGGAATAACATGGTACTATATTTGCTGAATAATGAGATTCTAAATAGATTATCCTGCGAAGTGAGGACTGGTATATTTACAACTTTAGCAAGAAGTTAGAGTTGGCTCATATTGCATTATTTCTTAAAAAACTTCTCTTAGAAAACTTACCCATCCACATCTTTCCTCCAATGATATAGAATGTTTATGCTAGATATGTTGTTATGTTGTTAGATTCTGTCAAGTGAGTTTCAACTCATAGTGATCTATGTACAACACAATGAAACACTGCCCAGTCCTGTGCCATCCTCACAGTCATTGTTATGCTTGAGTCCATTGTTGTCGCCACTATGTCAGTCCATCTCGTTGAGAGTCTTCCTCTTTTTCGTTGACCCTCTGCTTTATCAAGTATGATGTCCTTCTCCAGGGACTGGTCCCTCCTGATAACATGTTCAAAGTATGTGAGATGAAGTCTCATTATCCTTCTTCTAAGGAGCACTCTGGCTGTACTTCTTCCAAGATAGATTTGTTTGTTCTTCTGGCAGTCCATGGTATATTTAATATACCATGCCAATACCATAATAAAGGTGTCAACTGCTCTTCAGTCTTCCTTATTCATTGTCCAATATTCTCATACATATGAAGTGATTGAAAATACCATGGCTTGGGTCAGGTGCACCTTAGTCCACAAAGTGGCATCTTTGCTTTTTAACACTTTACAGAAGTCTTTTGCAGCAGACTTGCCCGATGCAATATGTTGTTTGATTTCTTGACTGCTGCTTCCATGGCCATTGATTGTAGATCAAAGTAAAATGAAATCCTTGTCAACTTCACTCTTTTCTCCATTTATCATGATGTTGCTTATTGGTCCAGTTGTGAGGAGTTTTGTTTTCTTTATGTTGAGGTGTAATCCACAATGAAGGCTATAGTCTTTGATCTTCATCAGTTTAAGTGCTTCAAGTCCTCTTCACTTTCAGCAAGCAAGGTTGTGTCATCTGCATATTGCAAGTTGTTAATGAGTCTTCCTGCAATCCTGGTGCCCCATTCTTCTTCAAGTAGTCCAGTTTCTTGGATTATTTGCTCAACATACAGATTGAATAAATATGGTGAAAGAATACAACTCTGATGCACACCTTTCCAGATTTTAAACCACACAGTACCCCCTTGTTCTGTTCAAATGCCTGCCTCTTGGTCTATGTACGGGTTAAGTGTTCTGGAATTCCCATTTTTCACAATGTTATGCATAATTTGTTATGATCCACACAGTCGAATGACAGCATAGTCAATAAAGCACAGGTAAACATCTTTCTGGTATTCTCTGCTTTCAGCCAAGATCCATCTGACCCTAGCAATAATATCCCTCATTTCATGTCCTCTTCTGAATCTGGCTTGAACTTCTCGCAGTTCCCTACTGATATACTGCTGAACCCACTTTTGAATGATCTTCAGCAAAATTTTACTTGTGTGTGATATTAATGATATTGTTCAATAATTTCCACATTAAGTTGGATCACCTTTTTTTGGAATGGGCACAAATATGGATCTCTTCCAGTTGGTTGGCCAGGAAACAGTCTTCCAAATTTCTTGACATAGATGAGTGAGCACCTCCAGCACTGCATCCCTTTGTTGAAACATCTCCATGGTTATTCCATCAATTCCTGGAGCTTTGGCTTTTGCAAATGGCTTCAGTGCAGCTTGGACTTCTTCCTTCAGTACCATTGGTTCTTGATCATATGCTACCTCCTGCAATGGTGGAACGTCAACCAATTCTTTTTGGTACCATGGCTCTGTTTATTCTTTCCATCTTCTTTGGACACTCCATGTGTTATTCAATGTTTTCCCCATAGAATCCTTCAGTATTGTAACTTGCGTCTTGGATTTTTTCTTCAGTTCTTTCAGCTTGAAAAATGTAGAGCGTGTTCTTCCCTTTTGGTTTTCTAACTCCAGGTCTTTGCACATTTCATTATAATACTTTACTTGGTCTTCTTGAGCCACAATTTGAAATCTTCTGCTCAGCTCTTTTATTTCATCACTTTTTCCTTTCACTTTAGCTAGTCTACATTCAAAAGCAAGTTTCAGAGTCTCTTCTGACATCGTTTTGGTCTTTTCTTTCTTTCCCCTCTTTTTAATGACTTTTTGTTTCTTTATGTATGTTGTCCCTGATGTCATTCCACAACTTGTCCTTCAGTCATTAGTGTTCAGTGCATCAAATCTATTCTTTAGATGGTCTCTAAATTTAGGTGGGATATACCTAAGGTAATATTTTGGCTCTCTTGGACTTCCTCTAATTTTCTTCAGCTTCAAATGCTAGACATACATATGCAAATATATTCATAAACCATCTTTAATACCTTTAATATAACATTTTAGAACACTAGACCTCTGAAGTTAAGGTCCCATAGCTGAGAAATGAAGGTGGAGAGATTTTAAACCATATAAGTAACTTATAATTTGAAACCATATAGGTAAATACATATATGTATATATATATATACATATGTCTGTGTGTGTATATGTATATGTGTGTGTGTATATATATGTCTGTAAACCAAAAACCCAACCTGTTGCCATCCAGTTGATTCTGACTCATAGCAACTGTATAGGACAAAGTAGAACTGCCCCATAGGGTTTCCAAGGAGTGGGTAGTGGATTCGAACCTCTCACCTTTTAGTTAGCAGCCAAGCTCTTAACAAGGAGCCCTGGTGGTGCAGTGGTTAAGCACTGGACTGCTAACTGAAAGGTCAGTGGTTCGAAGCCACCGTGGGAGAAAGACGTAGCAGTCTGCTTCTGTAAAGATTACAGCCTTGAAAACCCTATAGGGCAGTTCTACTCTGTTCTATAGGGTTGCTATGAATAGGAATTGACTTGATGGCAATGGGTATATATCCTATTGCTTCTGTTTCTCTGGAGAACCCTCACTAATACAGTGACCCTACCTAAACTTATAAAATTTGAATAATAATGAAAATGACCTACTTATTTGGGGGTACCATGAATTATTGGTGTCTCTGAAGGATGAGATGACAGATGAAATATGTCTGTGCCATTATCTCAGAGAACTTGGAGTTGGGATGGGTTTTAGCAGAATCTGAGCATGAGTTCATTTTACTCTTGCATCTCTGCTTGTATTCACATCAGAAAATCTCAAACTGTGAGGAAGAACAGGACTTCCAACCTGTCTTTATTGGTTGTCTGTTCACTGGCATTTAGCAGCAGTAAACAGAAGCGGCTCAGGATAAGGCAGAAACTCTTTCTGTAATTCTTTTAAAGCTAACTCGGTGGTGGTGGGAGGGTGGGAGGAGAGAAACACTTGTCTCATTTACATAGGGGTAAAATAATACAAATCCTTTCCTGACCATGGGAACCCTTGTTGGTCTTCCTTTCCTTTGAAGTTCTTCTGTACTTATCGTCTACAACATACAACTTAGTCTTCAGTTTTGTCATATTATGCTGATCATTTCCATGGGTGTTACTCTTCACGTCTCAAAGTGATAGTGAGCAGTTTGAAAAAATAGACTGTTTCCTCTTCTGCAAGATTCAAGTGCCTAGAAATGTAATGAGCTTAATAATCATGCCATATATTGGGAAAAGGTCACATTGTTCAGTTAGTTGAATTGGAAAAACTGGCTCGCTATTTGGAGGGAAAAAAACCCAGCAACTAGATCTGTACTTAATATCACATTGAAAGGTAGACTCCAGATGAATTAAAGACCTAATGTAAAAGGAAAAATTATAAAGCTAATAGAGTAAAATATAGTAAAATATTTTTATGACTCAGGAGCATAGTACTTAAGACTTCTTTAAAAAGAAAACAACAAACGGACTTCAAAAACACAAACCACACACAAGGCAAAGAAAATCGATGAATAATTACTTCAGGATTATGCATTTCTGTTTCATGAAGGACACCATGGTCAGACATGATAGTAGACAGACTAGGACAAGATAAGTGCACTGTGTAAAACTAATAAACTCAATATATAGAATATGTGAGGTACTCCTGCAAAGCATTAGAATAAAACAAAACAAAACAACTCCTATAGAAAAATTACCAAAGAATATGTACAATTTATAGCAAAGAAAACTCAAAAGGCTAATAAGTATAGTAACAATGCACATACTCATTAGTAATTAGAAAAATGCAAAATAAGTAAAAAAAAAAAAAATAAGATACTACTTTATGCCTGTTAAAAAACAGTTGCCATCAAATTGATTCTGATTTTTTTGGAAGTAGATCACCAGGCCTTTCTTCTGAGTCACCTCTGGATGAACTTGAGCCTTCAACCTTTCTCTTAGCAACTGAATGTTTTAACCGTTTACACCACCCAGAGGATCCTTATACCTATTAAAAACCAAAACCAAACCCATTGCCACTGAGTCGATTCTGACTCATAGAGACCCTATAGGACAGAGTAGAAATGCCCGCATAAGGTTTCCAAGGAGCGACTGGTGGATTTGAACTGCTGACCTTTTGGTTAGCAGCCTGAGCTCTTAACCACTGTGCCACCAGGGCTCCTACCAAAATGAATAAGTCAAATACAGACATACCTTGGAGATATTGCGGATTCAGTTCTAGACCACCACAATAAAGCAAATATCGCAATAAAGTGAGTCAAATGAAGTTTTTGGTTTCTCGGTGCATATAAAAGTTACGTTTACACTATACTGTAGTCTGTTAAGTGTGCAATAGCATTATATATTAAAAAAAGTGAATATATTAATTAAAAAATACTTGATCGATAAAAAATGCTAACCATCATCTGAGCCTTAAGCGAGTCATAATCTTTTTACTGGTGGAGGGTCTTGCCTTGATATTGATGGCTGCTGACTGATCAGGGTGGTGGTTGCTGAAGGTTGGGGTGGCTGTGGCAATTTCTTATAATAAGACAACAATAAAGTTTGCCACATTGATTGACTCTTCCTTTCACGAGAAATTTCTCTGTAGCATGCGATACTGTTTGGTAGCATTTTACCCACAGTAGAACTTCTTTCAAAATTGGAGTCAGCCTTCTCAAACCCTACCACTGATTTATCAGCTAGGCTTATGTAGTATTCTCAGTCCTTTGTTGTCATTTCAGTAGTGTTCAAGCATCTTCACCGGGAATAGATTCCATCTCAAGAAACCACTTAATTTGTTCATCTGTAAGAAACAACTCCCCATACATTAAAGTTTGATCATGAGATTGCAGCAATTCAGTCACATCTTAAGGCTCCACTTCTATTTCTAACTCTCTGTTTCCACTTCATCTGCAGTTACTTCCTCTACTGAAGGCTTGAGCCCTCAAAGTCATCCATGAAAGTTGGAATCAACTTCAAACTCCTGTTAATGTTGATATTTTGACTTCCTCCCATGAATCACAAATGTTCTTAATGGTATCTAGAATGGTGAATCATTTCCGGAAGGTTTTCAATTTACTTTGCCCAGGTTCATCAGAGGAATCACTCCCTATGGCAGCTATAGCCTTATGAAGTATATTTTTTAAGTAATAAGACTTGAAAGTCAAAATTACTCCTTGATCCATGGGCTGCAGAATGGATGTTGTGTTAGCAGGCATGAAAACAACATTAATTTCCTTGTATATCTCCATCAGAGCTCTTGGGTGACAGGCACATTGTCAATGAGCAGTAGTATTTTGAAAGGAATCTTTTTTCTCTGAGCAGTAGCCCTCAACAGTGGGCTTAAAATATTCAGTAAACATGTTGTAAACAGATGTGCTGTCATCCAGGCTTTGCTGTTCCATTTATAGAGCACAGGAAGTATAGATTTAGCATAATTCTTAAGGGCCCTAGGATTTTCGGAATGGTAAATGAGCACTGGCAACTTAAAGTCACTGGCTGCATTAGCCTCTAACAAGAGAGTTGGCCTGTCCTTTGAAGCTCTTTGAAGCCAGGCATTGACTTCGCCTCACTAGCTATATGAAAGTCCCAGATGGCATCTTCTTCCAATATAAGGCTGTTTTGTCTACATTGAAAATCTGTTGTTTAGTGTAGCCACCTTTATCAGTTATCTTAGCTAGCTCTTCTGGATAACATACTGCAGCTTCTACATTAGCACTTGCTGTTTCACTCTTATGTTACGGAGACAGCATCTTTCCTTAAACCTCACGAACCAACCTCTGTTGTTAGCTTCAAACTTTTCTTCTGCAGCTTCCTCACCTCTCTCAGCCTTCATAGAATTGAAGAGAGTTAGGACCTTGCTCTGGATTAGGCTTTGGCTTAGGGGAATGTTGTGGCTGTTTTGATTGTCTATCCAGACCACTAACACTTTCTCCATTATCAGCAATAAGACTTTTTCATTTTCTTATCATTTGTGTGTTCACTGAAGTAGCACTTTTAATTTCCTTCAAGAACTTTTCCTTTGCATTCATAACTTGGTCAACTGTTGGTGCAAGAGGCCTAGCTTTCGGCTTTTGACATGCCTTCCTTACTAAGCTTAATTATTTCTAGCTTTTGATTTAAAGTGAGAGGTATGTGACTCTTCCTTTCACTTGAACACTTAGAGGCCATTGTAGGGTTGTTAATTGTCCTAGTTTCAATATTGTCGTGTCTCAGGGAATAGGGAGACCCAAAGAGAAAGAGAAACGGGGAACCGCCAGTTGGAGGAGCAGTCAGAACACACAGAACATTTATCGATTAAGTTCGCTATCTTATGTGGGCGCGGTTGTTGTGCCCGAAAATAATTACAATAATACCATCAAAGATCACTGATCACAGATCACCATAACAGGTATAATGATAATGAAAAAGTTTGAAATATTGTGTGAATTACAAAAATGTGACACAGAGACACCTAGTGAGCACATGCTGTTGGAAAAGCGGCACCAATAAGACTTGCTCGATGCAGGGCTGCCACAAACCTGCAATTTGTTTAAAAAAAAAAAAAAAAAAAGCAATATCTGCAATGCGCAATAAAGCAAGATGCAGTAAAATGAGGTATGCCTGTAATACCAAATGTTAGCAAAGACAAGGGGGGCAGAGGAACCCTTGTGCACTGCAGGCGGGAGCGCACACTGGCTCAGCCATTCTGAAGTTTAATCTTGCACCAATTAAGTATTTGCCCACCCAGTTAAGTATTTGCCCACCCAAATGATTCAGTATTTCTGCTCCCAGAAGTACTTGCATACATGTATAAGCGGATAGATAGGAGAGTACTCAGTGTGGCATTTCTTGGGATGATGGGCAAGCACAGAGGTAAAATATGGTAGATGAACCCCATGAATCATCATGTAGCAGTTAGTAGCAATAAATCAGAGGAACATCAACATGGATGGATCTTGAAAAACAGTTCTAAATTAAAAAGTATGAAAAAAAAGTGATTTACAACAGTAGCACTTAAATAAATTAAAAGTATTTGCACACAAAATCATAAAGTATGTTTTTGCAAGAATAAATACAAACAAAAGAATAAACATAAAACACATTAGAATGGTAGCTTTCAGGGAGGAGAGGAATAGAAGTAAGAGAAGATGTAAGAGAATAAACGATAACGACAACTAGAGAAGGGCCTTACATGTACCAATGATGATAATGTGCCATTACCTAACTTAGCCTTTGTACCTAAGGTTCCCTCACCCCAGAAGTACTTGCTTAACTGAAATTTAAAAGTCCACCTTCCAAACATAGTTGTTTCTGCATTTCTCTCACTTCCTTTTAAAAGTTCTATTGCATTCCTGCCCATTTACTTCAAGAAGGATAGAATTTCTTAAAATAACAGAAACAGCAACAACACCACTGGCTATAAACCATAAACAAAACAGATTTTAAACTTTCCTAATAAATTATAACATTTCCATTGTTCAAAGAATGTGCATATCTTTTGAACTAAGACAGATTTTTTTTTTTTTTTTTTTAACATCGAGTTGAAAGTCTGGATTTAACAGGGTTAAAGGAGGGACAAGGGTATATATGTAGGCTCCAGGTTTATTCCGACATTTTTTAAGAATTAGTTGTCTACCATTACTGAACATTTTGATCAAAGATTCTGTAGAAGATTTCTGATCAAAAGGGAGAAAATGAGGAATAGAATTTTTAATTCTCATGGAATCCAAACTTTCTAGAGCCATTGAGGCTGGGTGACCCCCTGAAAATATTACCCTGAGAAAATATTTAAACCAAAACTATCCCTTGAAATCATCTCTAAACCACACAATAGTTTAGCTTAATTGTATCTGCCTTGAACATTGTGCTCTTTTCAAGAATTATCTTTTTAAGAATTATCAAACTGATAACAGCAACTCAAAAGGTTATATGAGAGGCATAGGGAGAAGTGAGTTTGTGTTAATGATGGTGAAATAATTTGGAAAAGGATATCGACAAAGGTGGTACAACCTGAACGATATAACCAATGTCACTAAATTGTACATGTAGAAGTTGTTGAAGTGGTGTATATTTTCTACTGTATATTTTCATCACCACCAACAAAAAAGAATGGATTGCGTATGCTATTTTCTAAGATCATCTCAGTATAAAAGAGTGGAAGGATGCAAACTGATCTACAAATATTAATTATTGATTGAGGATTAATGAAACCACAAAATGTAAAAAAATGCATGACTTTAAAATATAAATTATAAACGCCATCTAAGATATTATTATAACTATGTTGAAATTGAGTATGCATATAGAGAAGGAGCAGATGGTGGCATGGAAAAATGAAAATTGATTTGAGAAAGAAAGGAGATGTTTTGGAAAGAAAAGACTCTGACTAAAATACACCAACACACATAGCCTCTTCCCCTTTTAAATAACTCCACCTGCCTGTGTTTCCTTGTCAGATTACTTGAACTTAGTTTTTGAGTGAGTGTTCATGGGCGTCCTGAGTATAACTATTATACAGTTGTGTTTAGTCTGTTCCCCTTTGGTGACAGCCCTGTATTTTAGCTTTAAAAATTGCTAATATTTAATGGGATAAACATAATACGAACCATAAGTAACAATGCACAAGCACCAGAAGAGAGACTAGATAAATGGGAGCTCCTAAAAATCAAACACCTATGCTCATCAAAAGACTTCACCAAAAGAGTAAAAAGACAATCTACAGACTGGGAAAAAAATTTTGGCTGTGAAAAAGCCAATCAGTGTCTAATCTCTAAAATCTACAAGATACTGCAAAACCTCAACAACAAAAAGACAAATAACCCAATTAAAAAATGGGCTAAGGATATGAACAGGCACTTCACCAAAGAACATATTCAGGTGACTAACAGACACATGAAGAAATGCTCATGATCATTAGCCATTAGAGAAACGCAGATCAAAACTACAATGAGATATCATCTCACCCCAACAAGGCTAGCGCTAATCCAAAAAACACAAAATGATAAATGCTGGAGAGGTTGTGGAGAGACTGGAACACTTATACACTGTTGGTGGGAATGTAAAATGGTACCACCACTTTGGAAATTGATTTGGCACTTCCTTAAAAAGCTAGAAATAGAAGTACCATACGATCCAGCTATCCCGCTCCTTGGAATACATCCTAGAGAAATAAGAGCCGTCACACGAATAGCTATATGCACACCCATGTTCATTGCAGCACTGTTCACAATAGCAAAAAGATGGAAACAACCTAGGTGCCCATCAATGGACAAATGGATAAACAAATTATGGTATATCCACACAATGGAATACTATGCAACAATAAAGAACAACGATGAAGCCGTGAAACATAACAGGGAGGAAGCTGGAGGTCATTATGCTGAGTGAATTTAGTCAGTCACAGAAGGACAAATATTGTATAAGACCACTATTATAAGAACTCAAAAAAAGGTTTAAACACATAAGAAAACATTCTTTGATGGTTATGAGGGTGGGGAGGGAGGGTGAGTGTTATTTACTAACTAGATAGTAGATAAAAATCATCTTCGGCAAAGGGAAGGACAGCACCCAGTACAGGGGAAGTCAGCACGACTTGACTAAACCAAAGCTAAGAAGTTTTCTGAATACAGTCAAATACTTTGAGAGACAGAGTAGCAGGGGTAGGGGTCTGGGGACCATGCTTTCAAGGGACATCTAGGTCAATTGGCATAACAAAGCTTATTAAGAAAATGTTCTGCATCCTACTTTAGCGAGTGGCATCTGGGGTCTTAAAAGCTTGCAGGTGGCCATCTAAGATGCATCATTTGATCCCAACCACCTGGAGTAAAGGAGAATGAAGAACACCAAAGACACAAGGAAAGTACTAGCCCAAGAGACAGAAAGGGTCACATAAACCAGAGACTTCATCAGCCTGAGACCAGAAGAACTAGACAGTGCCTGGCTACCACCAATGACCGCCCTGACGGACCACAACAGACAGTCCCTGATGGAGCAGCAGAAAGATGGGGTGCAGAACTCAAATTCTAGTAAGAAGACCAGACTTAATGGTCTGACTGAGACTGGAGGAACCCCAGAAAGCATAGCCCCTGGATTCTCTACCAGCCCAGAACTAAAACAATTTGCAAGGCCAAATCTTCAGACAAGGATTGGACTGGATTGTGGGACATAAAGTGATACTTGTGAGGAGTGTGCCTCTTAGCTCAAGTAGATACAAGAGACCAAAGGGGCAGCTTCTGTCCAGAGGTGAGATGGGAAGGCAAGAGAGGGTTAGGAGCTGGTTGAATGGACATGGGGAATCAGGTGGAAAGGAGGAGTGTGCTGTCGCAGAATGGGGTGAGCAATTAGGGTCACATAACAATGTATGTATAAAATTTTGTATGGGAGACTAACTTGAAATGCAAACTTCATTTAAAGTACAACAATAAAAAAATTTTCTAAAAATTGCTAATATTTAATCTGAATATTACACTACAGATTTGGGCTTTTTGTCTTTATTAGTATGTTTGTGAGATTAAAAAAAATGTATGGTTATCCTTCCTTTTCTCATAAATTTAAAAATACTAAAAATCTTATAACGAGGCCTTACCAAACTAGTATGTGGTCTTGGGGGAATCTAGGTCAACTGGCATAACATAGTTCATAAAATGTTCTACATCCTACTTTGGTGAGTAGTGTCTGGGGTCTTAAAAGCTTGCAAGTGACTATCTAAGATACATGTGTTGGTCCCATCCCATCCAGAGCAAAGAAGAATGAAGAAAACCAAAGACACAAGGAAAATATTAGTCCATAGGACTAATGGACCGCATGAACCATAGCCTCCACCAGCCTGAGCCTGGAAGAAATAGATGGTGCCTGGTTACCACCACCAGTTGCACTGACAGATCACAGTAGAGGGTCCCAGACTGAGTGGGAGAAAAAAAGCGGAATTCAAATTCACAAAAAGAGACCAGACTTACTAGTCTGACAGAGACTGGAAGAACCCCTGAGACTATGGCCCCCAGATACCCTGCTAACTCAGAACTGAAGCCACTCTCGGAGTCTACCTTTCAGCCAAAGATTAGACGGGCCCATAAAACAAACAATAACGTGAGGAATATCCTTCTTAATTCAATCAAGTATGTGAGACCAAATGGGCAACGCCTGCCCAAAAGCAAAGACAAGAAGGCAGGAAGTTGCAGGAAAGCTGGACAAATAAACACAGAGAACCCAGGGTAAAAAGAGTTAGGGGGGAGAGTGCTGACACATTGTGGGGATTGCAACCAATGTCACAAAACAATTTGTTTATAAATTTTTGAATGAAAAGCTAATTTGCACTGTAAACTTTCACTTAAAACACAATAAAATAATAATTAAAAAAAAACGTGGTCTTACAAATAAACATTTCTGATATGGTTAGGCTTTTGCATTTGGGTGATAATATGGTAGACTGGGAAGAGCAATGGGCTGGGATACCTTGGGCTCAATTCTCTCACCTTTAAGAGAGGTTGAGTTAGAAAGAGTGGTTCATTGGAATCACTAATTTGTTAAACAAGCAGATTCCTCACCTACATTTCCTTTCCCCCACCTACGCATTTCGTCGGACATTGAGTCAGGTCTGGGGTGGGTCCTAGGACTCCACAAGATGATTCTGATGCAGTGATCTCAAGATTGTGTTTTGAAAATAATTGAAAATGATCCACAAAATCCCTTCCACTTGCATTATTCTATGATAAAAATAATTTTATCTGACTTACCAAATTCTCGCTCATCTCTTGTAACTGCTTAAGTTGGTATGTGTTGTTTTGTCCAGAATTGCTACTTGCTTGTCGATGTGAAATTTTAAAAATGCTATGATAATACTCCATTTTCTGGTCTATGATGAAAAGGAAAAGTAATTAAGTGCTTTGGGTATAGATTTCAGAGTCTAAGTTCCAAGTATAATGGTACTAATTATAAAGTCTTAAATATATCACTGGGATTCTTTATAATTGAGTTTCATAAAAAATAAATTGAAAATAATAACTGATGTTTCATGTTAATAATGGTATCTGACATTGAGTGCCTACCATGTGCCAAGCACCATTCTGAGCATTTGACGTGTATTAACTCATTTGATCCCAACACCAGTTCTCTAAAGTTGGCATTATCTCTGTTTCACAGATGAGGAAAGTGATGTACAGAGGAAATAAGTCACTGTACAACCAGTAAGCGGCCTATCCAAATTTTAAACCCAGGTAAGTGTCTAGAGCCTGGACACTTAATTACTACATTGACCCTTGCTGATGTGAAATGTATACCACCTTACAGTCTACTAGAAGTAAAGAAAAATGAATGGCCTTGTAAATTTGGATTTGTAATGGGAGAGCCAGGCACATTAAGAAAGATGCATAAAGAAAAGACTGGGAAAAAAGCTGGCTGAGTTTGGAGGTGAGAATAGTGTTTAATAGGTATAAGTTAATCAAATCTCTGCTTTGCTATCAGGAAAGGTAATAAAATAGAGAGCAGTAAAGGACCAAGTGAACCAGAGACTCCGTCAGCGTGAGACCAGAAGAACTAGATGGTACCTGGCTACCACCAGTGACCACCCTGACAGGGAACAGAACAGAAGGTCCCGGGCAGAGCAGGAGAAAAATGTAGACTAGAACTCAAATTCTTGTAAAAAGACCAGACTTAATGGTCTGATAGAGACTGGAGGAACCCCCGAAACTATGGCCCCTGATGCACTGATAACCCAGAGCTGAAACTGTTCCCTAAGCCCACTCTTCAGACAAAGATTAGACAGGACTATAAAACAAAAAATAATACACGTGAAGAATGTGCTCCTTAGTTCAATGAGATACATGAGACCAAATGGGCAGCTACTATACAAAAGCAGTATGAGAAGGCAGGGAGGGACAGGAACTGGTTGAACGGACACAGGGAACCCAGGTGGAAAGAAGGAGTGTGCTGTGACATTGTGGGGATTGTAACTAATGTCACAAAACAATATGTGTATAAAGTTTTGAATGAGAAACTAACGAGCTGTAATCTTTCACCTAAAGCGCAATTAAAAACAAACAAAAAAGAAAATACAGAGCAGCAGAGACTACCAAGGAACTTGGCTATTTTAAAAGTAAGGCCAGAGAGGGCAAGAAAGCTACAAAGAGTTAACAATACAGCATGGAGCAGTCGTCAAACAACTTCTCTTCTTGGGGAGGTCACAGTGCATTTCCTAGCTATGGACCTAGGAAAGAAAGAGGGCTCTCAGGACGATGTATTTCCTAAGCTAGACATCTCTGGATTCTATAATGTCTTTTTGGTCCCCCTGATTACTTACCTATCTACCTTAACATAATCTATCTTAACAGTATCTACTATACTCTTATCAAAACTTACACACATAGTAAAGGGGCTTTTGTACAATCCGATTAACTGATCTGAGAATCTTTTGCCATTGGTATAAAGAAACTGCATATGGTGTTGTCATATGAAACCCAGGACTATATCCTTAAGCCTTTTAAAGTCCTGATGGCGTCTTCATTCCCCTGTCAAGTCTGTGGAGGGTGACAATGGATAAGACCATTCAGGTTATCAGCCTGAACTTCTGGTTTTATCACATAAATCCATGTGGGAGTGACGTTGTTGAGATTTGTCAAAAATTTAAATGCTTTCTTTGCACTCTGTGAAGAGAGAGATGCAGTATAAAATGAGAGAATTCTGAAGTGTATTATTTGTAGAATTATAGGCAATAAAATGTGATCTCTGAGTATTGTGTTGGAGGGGATAAAATTTTTCTCTAAAAATAAATAATAGTGTATCATACTTCTAGCTTATCAATAATTTTTAATTCATTTTTTATTAGACAAGTAACTTTCTCTTTCCATGGAAATGCTGGTGGACAAAAAAAAAATGGCCATAAGTAAAAGAGCTAATTTTAATAACTAATTTAATAAATAATTTATCATCATTTTTTACTGGAATATATAATGAATGTTTCAAAATTTTTTTTACAATTACTAGGAAATTTCAAACAATTTCTATTTTGGATCTTTTGTGTAGATTCTCAAAATAATACTGGACTGTGAGCTCCATGGAGATAGAAGATTTGTGCTCCATGGAGATACGAGATTTGTCTGCTTTGTTTAATGATACATCAAGAGTAGCCAGAAAATTGCCCAGCATGTAGTAAAAAAAAAAAAAAAAAACTCGTTGCCATTGAGTCGTAGCGACCCTGTAGGACAGAGTAGAACTGCCCCATAGGGTTTCCAAGGAGCACCTGGTGGATTCAGTCTGCTGACCTTTTTTGGTTAGCGGCCCAGCTCTTAACCACTACGCCACCAAGGTTCTAATAATTATTTGATTGATTAATTGAATAAATGAAAAAAAATTCTGAACATGGATATTTACAGGAAAAAACACAAATTTTTTATTAAATCATGTGTACATATATGCAAATGAGGCTCTGAAGAAAAATGAAATCAAATTGAGTGAAATCCTTAGTTTTACCCACCAAAGGCTAAGAAGTAAGCCAGAAGACCAGTGGTCACTACCACCACCATCAGTGATAACACAAGGAGAAGGGCCATCATCCATGGCTGCAAATCTTTGCTTCGGGTGCCAAATCCTACTGCTCTGCAAAAAAGGAAATCTACTAGTTAGTCTCACATTGTAATGGTTACAGGCTGTTTGGTTCTCTTAGGATACACACAAGTTACTTTAGCCTACCTTTCCCAGCAAGAAGACTTTTCTCTACAATTTTGATCCACATCATTTATGCCTAATGGAAGGTGCTAAAAAAGATCAGGATTTGGGAATTGGTCTTTATTTGTAGAGGCACTTGGTGGACTCTGTGGTAGTCAGGCCTGATTTCTTTTAGCAGTGTGTTTGTTCCAAAGTAGCATATATGCTTTAAGGAGAACCTCTTCTCCATTCCCCCACACCTTGGTATCTCTTTTATCTGTCTATCCTTTTAGAGTTTGCAAAGTCATTTTTAAATATATTGTCTCATTTTTAAATATATTCTCATTTACTTTTTATCTTTTATGTTAATTCCTTATTATGAACATTTTCAGACTCACAGAAAATTAGAGAGAATAGTAAAATTGAACACCCATATACCCCTCACATAGTTTTTACCAATTGTTAACATTTTGTCATACTTGCTTCATCTATTTTTGCTGATGAATTTTAATGTGAAGTAAAACAGCATGACTTTTCACCAAATCATTATGAAGCATTAGGATATTTCCAACATAACCACAATATCATTAACAGTCCCCAAATATTAGCAATATTTCTTTATATGCAGCCCATCTTCAAATTTCTTCAATTATCCCTACTGTATTTACAGCTGGTTTGTACAGACCAGGATATAATGAAGGACCATGTACTGCATTTGGTTACATGTTTTAAGTTTCTTTTAATCTAAAAGAATCTACTTTCTTTTTATTTTTAAGGACAATGGCTTGTTGACAAGATCAAACTAGTTGCTCTTTAGAATAACTCACCATCTAGATTTGTCTGAATGCTTCCCTGTGGTGTCATTTAAATTGTTCTTCTAGCTCCTGCATTTCCTGTAAGCTAAAGTTTAGATCTAAGACCTTAATTAGATTTTGGTTAAATTAATTTGGCAAGAATATTTCAAAAGTAATGCTGCTTATTTTATATTGTGGTACATCAGAGATAGTGGAAATTTCCATAATTTTGGAGAAATAGAGTAATAACTTTTTATGTTTCTCTAGTACCTTGTGATCAATAACAGTGCTGATCCCATTATATCAAGTATTTGCTTGCATATACATTCACCCACAGTTAACTGTGAGCTCAATGGGCTTGACTAGTCTCACTGCACTTTTTATCACCAGAACAGGACTTAATAGGGTGCTTGATACAAAGTAGGAATTTTATAAATCCATGAAAGTCAGACCAATATTATATCAACCTGACATATGGTGTAACAGAGGCTGAGAGGGACATGATAGCTGATTTGTTAGAGTCAAGTAGCTTAGAAAGGCCTAGATCTTCTAATTCATTCTAGCGCTCTTTCTTTGCAACTTGCAGCTTTGGTTGTTGTTGTTGTTAGCGGCTGTCAAGTTGGTTCTGACTCAACGCGACCCTATGTGCAACAGAACAAAACACTTCCCGGTCCTGCACCATCCTCACAATCATTATGCTTGAGCCCATTGTTGCAGCCACTGTGTCAGTCCATCTCATTGAGGGTCTTCCTCTTTTTCCCTGACCTACTTTTATCAAGCATGATGACCTTCTCCAGGGACTAGTCTCTCCTGATAGCATGTCCAAAGTATTTGAGATGTAGTCTCCCCATCTTTGCTTCTAAGGAGCATTTTGGTTGTACTTCTTCCAAGACAGGTTTGTTCATTCCTCTGGAAGTTCATGGTATATTTAATATTCTTCACCAATACCATAATTCAAAGAAGTCAATTCTTCTTCGGCCTTCCTTATTCATTGTCCAGCTTTTGCATGCATATGAGGTGATTGAAAATACAATGGCTTGAGTCAGGTGCACCTTACTCCTCAAAGTCACATATTTGCTTTTCAACACTTTAAAGAGGTCTTTTGCAGCAGATTTGCCCAATGCAATATGTCATTTGATTTCCTGACTGCTGCTTCCAAGGGCATTGATTGTGGATCCAATTAAAATGAAATCCTTGACAACTTCAGTCTTTTCTTCGTTTATCATAATGTTGCTTATTGGTCCAGTTGTGAGGATTTTTGTTTTCTTTATATTAAGGTGAAATCCATACTGAAGGCTGTTGTCTTTGATCTTCATCAGTAAGGGCTTCAAGTTCTCTTCACTTTCTACAAGCGAGGTTGTATCATCTGCATATCACAAGTTGTGAATAAGTTTTTCTCCAAACCTGATGCTGCATTCTTCTTCATATAGTCCAGCTTCTCGAATCATTTGCTCAGCATACAGATTGAATAAGTATGGTGAAATGATAAAACCCTGATGCATAACTTTCCTGACTTTAAACCATAGTAGTATCCCCTTGTATTCGAACGATTGCCTCTTGGTCTATGTACAGGATCCTCATGAGCACAGTTGCAGTGTTCTGGAATTCCTATTCTTTGCAATGTTATCCATAATTTATCATGATCCACACAGTTGAATGCCTTTGCATAGTCAATAAAACACAGGTAAACATTTTTTCTGGTATTCTCTGCTTTCAGCCAAGATCCATCTGACATCAGCAATGATATCCCTTGTTCCATGTCCTCTTCTGAATCTGGCTTGCACTTCTGGCAGTTCCCTATCAATATACTGCTGAAACTGCTTTTGAATGATCTTCAGCAAAATTTTACTTGTGTGTGCTATTAATGATATTGTTCAATAATTTCCGCATTAAGTTGGATCACCTTTTTTTGGAATGGGCACAAATATGGATCTCTTCCAGTTGGTTGGCCAGGAAACAGTCTTCCAAATTTCTTGACATAGACGTTTGAGCACTTCCAGTGCTGCGTTTGTGAGTTGAAACATCTTAACTGGTATTCTGTCAATTCCTGGAGCCTTGTTTTTCACCGTTCCCTTTAGTACAGCTTGGACTTGTTCCTTCAGTACCATCATCAGTTCTTGATCAAATGCTACCTCCTAAAATGATTGAACATCGCCCATTTCTTTTTGGAACAGTGACTGTGTGTATTCCTTCCATCTTGTTTTGATGCTTTCTGCCTCATTCAATATTTTCTTCAGTTCTTTCAGCTTGAGAAATGCTAAGTGTCTTCTTTCCTTTGGTTTTCTAACTTCAAGTCTTTGCACATTTCATTATAATACTTTACTTTGTCTTCTCGAGCTGCCCTCTGAAATCTTCTGTTTAGCTCTTTTACTTCATTATTTATTCCTTTTGCTTTAGCTACTCTACATTCAAGAGCTAATTTCAGAGTCTCTTCTGACATCCGTTTTTGATCTTTTTTTCCTTTCCTGTCTATTTAATGACCTCTTGTTTTCTTCACGTATGATGTCATTGATGTCATTCCACAACTCATCTGGTCTTCAGTCATTAATGTTCAATGTGTAAAATCAGTTCTTGACATGATCTGTAAATTCAGGTGGGATATAATCAAGGTCGTATTTTGGCTCTTGTGGACTTGTACTAATTTTCTTCAGCTTCAACTTGAACTTGCATATGAGCAACTGACGGTCTGTTCTGTAGTCAGCCCCGGCCTTATTCTGACTACTGATGAGCTTTTCCATTGTCTCTTTCCACAGATATAGTTTATTTGATTCCTGTGTATTCCATCTGGCAAGGACCATGTGTAAAGTCGCCATTTATGTTGTTGAAAAAAGGTATTTGCAATGAAGAAGTTGTTGGTCTTGCAAAATTCTATCATGCAATCTCCAGCATCATTTCTATCACCAAGGCGATGTTTTCCAACTACCGATCCTTCTTCTTTGTTTCCAACTTTGCATTCCAATCACCAGTAATTATCAATGCATCTTGATTACATGTTTGATCAATTTCAGACTGCGGAAGTTGGTAAAAATCTTCAGTTTCCTCATCTTTGGCATTAGTGGTTTGTGTGTAATTTTAAATAATAGTCGTATTAACTGGTTTTCCTTGTATGTGTATGGATATTATCCTATCACTGACGGCATTATACTTTGCCACTTTGATAAACTTTATTCCTTTCATTGTAGTTTATCTTTTCATGTGAGTATATACAGATGTTTTTCATATTTCCTTTACAGCAATTAGTGCAATGCCCTGCACAAAGTAGGCTTTTAATAAATATTGATTGATTTGCATGAAGTTTTACATGTAAGTATCTATGAAAAAGATACAAACTTTTGAATGAAAAAGTTAGGAATATGATTGTTATGATAGTTAAGGTTGTGTGTCAGCTTAGCTGTGCCATGATTCTCAGTGGTTTCGCAGTTATGATATAGTTTGGCAGTTTTGTAATGATATAATCACCTCCATGATGAGATCTGATATAGTGTGATGTCCTCCGTGACGAGCTCTGCTGCAAGCGGCCAGTCAGCTGAGAAGATTTTCCTTGGGTGTACTGCTTGCATCCAATGTATATGGACTTTCTGGCAAAGCTCACTGGCTTTTGCTCTGCTCTGGATCCTGCATTCACCTTATCATCATTTCAACTCCAATTCTTGGGACTTGAGCCAGCAGCTTGCCATCTGACCTGCCAATCTTGGGTTCGTCAGTCCCTATAGCTACTTGATTCAGGAGAAACCTGCAGCCTGATGCCTGACCCACGGACCTGGGACTTTCCAGTCTCTACAATCACATGAGCCATTTCCTTCATATAAATCTGTCTTTTTCTGTCTCTATACACACACACACACACACACACACATTTATACACTTCACTGGCTTTGCTTCTCTAGAGAACCCAGCCTAAGACAATTGTTTTATCATAAGTAATAAATTTAGCCAAAAACCTAGTAGAACTTGAGAGAACTGAATTCTTCTGGATGTGTAAAATATAGACCATGTTTGCATTGATTGATTAAAAAGAAACTAGAGAATTGACTGTGCAAAGGCAGTATGTCCTTTAAGATAACAGAGTTAAAGTGCTAGCGTATAACTGCAAGCAGAAGCTCCATGGAGTGTGACATTACTTAGCCTCTTCAATGGCTTAAAACCTAAATTCAGAAGTGAAGGAGACCTTAGAGACTATTTTGTATAATTTACTCATTTTCCAGATGAGAAAACTGAGGTCCAGAGATGATTAAGTGACTTCTTCAGTATAACAGAACTAGTAGTCATCTCAAACCCAGGTCTTTTAACTCCTACGGCACTAGTTTATTCTCTGTGCCAGACTGACTCTCCATTGATTGCATTTAAATTCTAGAATAGATTTATTATTTGTGTATTCATGTCATGCACTCACTCGTACAATTTTCATTCATTTTTTCAGAGAACCATATCAGTATGTCCCCAAGTCATTTTAAAATGAAAAAGGACCAAAGGAGAAAGGAAATTTACAGGCTTTGAAATCTATCTCCACATCACAGCACAGTTCCTCTAAATAAGACAAATAGGGAAAGCAGTTGACAGGAAGATTACACTTCCACATCCAGTATACACACAAACTCACACTGTTACAGACAGAATCATAGGATCATAAGCAGAAGAGCAATTAATGTACCTTAAATGCCACATCTAGTGGCCAAGGCAGTCACAGCCACAAATCCTATAGAAGGAGCTGTGTGCACCTGGGGGAAAATGGTGAACAATGGACTAGGGTGATAAGTTGTTGTTCAGAGGGTTTCTACTTTTGAGAAAACCTACGGGGAATATAGCAGGTACACAATGCCAAATTACAAAAGCTGTAGAGCCAAAAATAAAAGCTACAGCTGCTTAATACCATATGAATAAATTTTCTGTTTGCTACCAGCTTTCACGGATATAACCTAGCAATGCATGAAAGCAAGAATGTATCATCAACTTCCCATTCTGGAGAGGTTGTTTTATCAGTCACTTGTATAATATTACTATATTTGAAAAAATATATATACCTTACAAAAGCCTTTTGGAATCTAGACTATTTGTAGGTAGAGAAACTTCAGTAACTATAGATGCACCATTGCACTCATGCATTTTTTTCTGCTTTACTTGCACCCATAAAACAAACAATGGTGTTTTTGCTTTCTATTGCTGTGTAACAAATTACCACAAATTTGGCAGCTTAAATCAACATTCGTTTATTAGCTCACAGTTCTGTATGCAACATGGTTGGGTTCTCCGCTCAGGGTATCACACAGCTGAAATCAAGGTGTCAGTTGGGACTACAATGTCATCTTAGATTTGTGATCCTCTTCCAAGCTCACTCAGGTTTAGGCAGAATTAACTTCCTTAAAGCTGAACTGAAGTCCTTGTTCTTTTCTTGGCTGTCAGCCAGAAGTCACTCTCAACTCCTAGATGCCACCCACATTCCTTGCCTTGTGACTCCTGCATCTTCAAAACCAGCAATAGAGAATCTCCGTCACATAAAATCCTTCTCACACTTTGAATCTCACTCTCCTGATAGAGCCCAGGCCCTTTTAAAGGGTCACTTGACTCAGTTAGGCCCACCAGAGATAATAATATCCCAATTTTAAGTAGACTGCTTTGGGGACTTAATTACATTTGCAAAACGTCCTCATAGCAATACTTAGATTAACGTTTGATTCAATACCTAGGAGAAGATGTATGCACGATAGGGGATAGGAATCTTGCAGGCCATCTTAGAATTTTGTCTACTATAACTGAAAGTATTATGACTTTCATAAAAATGGGCAGACATATATAGCTTTCAGTGAAGGCATGTGAGATTTAAACTCTAATTTTTGTGGTGGTGGTGGTTGTGGAGAACTATTACATGAAAAGGGAACTCAGTGTTAAGCATACAATTAGAAGGAGATTAAGGGATATTTTATTCAAGTAATAACTTCCGGAAATACAAAGTGAACTCTTAGAAACTTTTGTATAGGCTTTTTTTTTAAGTTTTTGAAATTTAGCCCTAACATATTTTTGTTACAGGACGCAGTCCAACATAACCAAGTTTGTAAAGTACGTATCAGATTCGTAGTTAGGGCCCAGACTGGGATGGTAGGTGTAGATTCAAATAGAATTGTTTGTATTCAAATGCCCAATTCACAACCTTGCACATTAGAAATGTCTTAACAAGCTACTTCTAAGAAATGAAAAGCAATTACAATTATTCTTACTTCTCTCGTTTGTGCTTTCATTTTGCCATCTATTCATCCATTCAGTTATACATCTGTCCATCCATATACCCATTTCTCTTTTCCACAATATTTTATTGAACATCTATTATGTTTTAGGCATCATGCTGTATTCTGGGGAGGCAATGATGAATAAGATATGGTTTTTTTCTTCATGCAATTTATGGTATAACATTTAATGCTTTTGCCTTACTATGTGCTATGAGATTGAAAATAATGAAGTACTGGAAAACTTTCCTGTAAATATTTCAAATGTCACAAATCATAAATTTCCATGAAGACAATAGAAACGAGAGTTAAAGATTAGAAAGAACATTCCTCTAAGTCTTCACCTGCCTGGACAAATCATCTATAGGCATCCTGGTATAACAGAGATGGCCTATCTTAGGGTCAGTAGACTTCAGCTTCAGTCCCTGCTTGTGGCACTTTAACATGTATCTTGAGAAGTTTACATAATCTCTCTGAATTTCATTTTCCCGCCTGTAATATGGTGATAATAAATACTACTCAGAGATATTGAGGTGATGGAGTGAGTAAATGATGGACTCTAGCACATATCAAATTCGTACTCTGTGTCAAGGGTTCTTATACACGCTATCTCATGTAATTGTTGCCACAGCTTGGTGGGGCAGGTCTTATTGTCTCCAGTTCACTAATGAGGAAACGAGATTCAGAGAAAAGAGGCGACACACGCTACAGAGCTAAGGGAAGGGAAGGCCTTATCTGTCTGACTTCAAAACTGTCATGTTTGTATCTCAATTGTCCTGATAATGAATGTGAAAGCCTTTGGTAGTACATTAATCAAATTTTGCTGATATTATTTTTGTATCCTCAATGAGTCAATTTTTTGTCATCTTCCCCAGATGTTTCGGGATGCATCTATAAATGTAATAAGAATAGGATGGGGTGGATAGCTTGAGTTTAAAACTCAGTACCTCTGTGACCTGGGGCAAATTTCTTTTTCTCTAAAATTGGGTAATAATAAGGTCTAACTCATTTAATAATTGTAAGGAATAAATGAAATAATATATTAGTGATCCATATTTAGTAAATACATAATAAATGGAAGCTGGTATTAAAATAATTATAAAGAAATCACCACCTACAATGGGATAATATACTTTTCTAATAATAAATTGTTACACATCTTGGTTTTTGTATCCATATCCACACATAACCGCCATCCTCTCTTCTTCATTTACCAAACACATCATTCCCTATATGTCAGACAATTGAAAAAAAGAAAAAAGGAAAGCAATATCAAGGAGAGGATATTATAAAGTAGCCTTCAAATCTCAGTGATATAAACACATCTCAATTCACTGATGATAGATAGAACCCTACTGAGTGGCTAGCACTGTGGAAGTTTTCTTCAAGCTTTAAATTAAAAAAAAGTTATTATTCTCCTGACAATTACCAAAAAGAAGGAAAATCAGGATATCATAATAGCTAAGCACAAACTCTGGTTCCAAACTACCTGGGTTCAAATCCCAGCTCTTCCACTCATTAGCTGTGTGACACTGGGCTAGTTATTTTCTTCATCTGTAAAATGGATTTAATAGCAGTACCTGTGTCATAGGATTATTGTGAGGATTTAATGAGCTAATATAATATGTGTATGTGGCACATAGTAAGTATGATGAGTTTGTTGAAACTAACAAAAAAAGTAATATTTAATTAATAATTTATACAAAACTTCATGCTCAGTAACTACACATAACTTTGCTAATTTGTTTTTAACTCTGAAGATAGAGTTTTAAATTATATTTGGGAATGACTTGGCAAATTAACAAGTTGATTGAAACAAGTCTGAAATGAAATTAAAATGTAAAACATGAAAGTTTGCAAAACACTTGAGAGGACTATCTTTTTCTCTAAAGTATGGTAATGAAGGAGAAGAATCTAATTTTTGCATTCATTAAGCAGTGCTTAACATAATGAGCCATAGGAAGAGAGAGAGGCCAGACTTCAGGGAACAGGAAACAAACTCAGATGAAGTCATCTGGTATTTTATCTTTTAGAAGGAGGACAACTAAAATTTTAAAGTTAATGAATCACCCGATTACTAAATTTATAAGAAAGAGTAAGAGTATGGCTGTTGCTAAAAGGAAATGCAAATGAATATTCACAATAAAGTTGGAACAGTAGAAAAAAAACATTTCTGAAATGTAGAGAAGAGGGTCAGGAAACCCAGAGAGAAGGTATCCAAGGTTTGTTATAGCAGAAACAGCAAAACTCTGAAAGAAATATATTTTGACAAGTCTTCCACATCATGTTTCTTATTAATAAGGAAATAAGAATGGTGAAAATGACTGTGGAGCGTATTGTAGAATTAACATATGTGAGACATAAGGTGTCATAGTAATTCTTAATCATTCGCTTTGCCTCAGTCCTTAATCCTGCCTGTTAGTGTGGCCTGACATCTCCTGCAAACTCTCCAAATCCTGGGTTAATGTTCCATAAATTTAGCTAAAAGAAACCATAACCATTCATTGTTTTCACTGTTTCTTCTGTGCCCTCTCTTCACCAAGAAGTGTGATAAATGTCTGAAACAACAGTATTGACCCCAGTATTACTACTGTGATTTGCTTCTCTTGAACTTAAAACATTTCTATAAATATATAAATGTCTATTGGAAAAGAGAACTTTTGGTGTCTATAATTACGAGAATTGATATTTTTAAAAGAATAATTTTGAGAATGTGAAATATAAAAGGTTGGACTACTGCTTTACAATATCATGATTTCCATAAACAGTTCTTTTCAAAAACATAGAAAGTGCTTTTTCAAATTCAATGAGTTTTAATAAATAAATAATACTAGGTATCTTACATTTTTCATTCATTTGTTCAATGAGTATTTATGGAGTGCCAATTATGTATGAAGCATTGCAGCAACTCTTTTTGAGGGTCTCAAAAAAGATAGTTCAGGTGCATTTGCTAACTAGTATGTGCTCACTAAAAAGCTGATACAAACGTTTCTTTTATGAGTGGGGAAGGAAGCTCAGTGAGGTTCACCAACATAGAGGCAGATCTAATATCAAATTCTACCACTAAAATTTTCTGGTTGGCATCTTTTCCACCTAGACAGGCTACCGTAGCTAAGAAGGCACATTGAATTCTAAGGAGTTCAGTGGATTACAGCTCTGACTCTGGCATCTGACCACTGTGTAGACCCAGACAGCCCCTTAACTTCTGTTTTTCCCAGATTCCTCACTGTAAAATGAGAATTAATGATATCAGTTATACTGAACTCACAAGGGTGTCTTGGCAATCAAATGAAATAATATGTGAAAATGGCATAAATCTAAACAATGGTGAAGTAGTATTATCATCAACATTTAAAACCACTATTTTAACTATATAAAAATTTACATCAAGAAATCTTACTTTTCCATCTGCTTGTGACAGACCCCACTTTGAAAAAAAAAGCCTTGAAATAATTTTTCCCCCAATATTTAATAAGAAGAATTTCAATGAGTAGACATTTTTTCCACACTCTTGTTCTCCTGTTTCCGCATTCTCTCCCCTCCCAACAAGTTCTGGGTCTTCTAAAATGAAGACAGGTGCCTCTGCAGTTACTGACCTCCCAATTTGTGTTAGTCCATGGCTATAAGGTACAAGGGAAACAGCTAAGCAGAAAGTGCTATAGAAGGTAAATATAGTCAGATGGCTGAAAGGAGGCTTGTCTTAAAACAAATGAATGCCATCACCACACCACTACCACCACCCAAAACAACAACAACAAAGAACCAGAAACAAAACAAAACAAAAAAAAATCAGAATCAATCAGGACACAATGTAATACAGTTTTCCATTAACTTCTAATACCCCAACTCTTGAATTTGGCAGCATGAAATAATGCTTACAACGACTTTTATACAAAAACATTGACTTTAAACAGAGATTAATTAATCCAGGCTGCTATAATAATTCCAGAAATCTAACAAGAGCCAATACAGATTGAATCTAGTAAGGACGTGTCATCAGCTATCCCCAGACCCGTCAGGAATCTAGTCACTCATAGTCAGTACAACCAAGAAGCCGTTCACAAAACAAAACTGAACTTACTGATACATCCTCTACGGGAGGAAGAAAACGATCTTACCGGTCTGCACCCACTGAACTTGGCTTTCTAATCAATTATATGACGTCTCTGCGTGTATTAGAGGTCTATGGCTGGAAGATATAAGGAAACAAACTATAAGTAGTTGAAATGAAACTAGTTTGACAAGTCTGGACAGAGAAGCCTAAACCCAAAGAATAGCTTGAAAAAAACAGCCAGAAGACAGCATAGTCCAACAAGAAAGCAATATTTTTTTGTTACTGACTCATTATTGTTTTTAAAGAAGAAACTGGTTTCAAGAATTTAAATGAGAAATATCTTAGGAATGCAGTAGGATTGAGAGATTAAGGAAGATTGTTGGTAGATATACAAATCTCTTTAAAAATCCATTACATAAAAGTTCTAAGTAAAAATAGTCAGATGTTCTTAAAATGCCAGTACATGATAAAACTCAAGAAATACTCATTAAATTTTTGTTCAACAATGGTTATCTCCACTTAACACAGAGATATAGTGAATTTATTAAAACATAATCATTTTTCTTTTAAAAATACTTGTGAGAGTACGTATAAATAAAATCATAGTAAACTAGATTTTTTACAGTATGACAGTGTTTTGTATAGTTCTCCTCTGTCATAAAGAGTCATTATGAGTTGGAATCTTCACAATGGCACACAACAACAAAACATACATATATACATACACACATACACATATATGTATGTATACACATCTACACACACACACATATATACTTTCATATATATATGTGAGAGATGCATTCATCAAAATAAAGAAAACCAAAAGAGATGGGGGGTAAAAACCAATATTTTCAATTAGGCAAATAGTACATAAATATATGCTTTTTGTGAATATTGACACATTAGAAATAAGGCTGAAGCCCTGTTTGACCACAACTCCCTTGTCTTCTCCCCAGAAGTAACTATGGCATTCATTTGTTTTAAGACAAGCCTCCTTTCATTCTACAAAACATTCTAAATATTACAAACACACACACAGTCATAGAGAAACATCTATGCGGATTAATTAACAGTATCATGTAGTACACATCCTTAGTCAAGTTGCTTTTTTTTCACTTACTGTTTGAAGATCTTTCTATGTTGGAGACACATCTACCTTATTCTTTTTAATAGCTACATAATTTTCCATGGTATGGATGCACACAGTGTTCCACCTTGAATTACCATCTTATAAACAATGGTAACCATTTAACCACCACTCATCTGTCAGTTTGTTAACTGTGGTGGCTTGTATGTTGCTGTGATGCTGGAAGCTGTGCCACTGGTATTTCAAATTCTATCAGGGTCACCTATGGTGGACAGGTTTCAATGGAGTTTCAAGACTAAGACAGACTAGGAAAAAAGATCTGGTGATCTACTTCTAAAAAAATTGGGCAGTGAAAACCTTATGAATAGCAGTGGAACACTGATATAGTGCTAGAAGATGAGCTCCTCAGGTTGGAAGACACTCAAAATACAACTGGGGAAGAGCTGCCTCCTCAAAGTAGAGTCAATCTTAATGACATGGATGGAGTAAAGAATTCAAGACCTTAATTTGCTGATATGGTACAATGCAAAATGAGAAGAAACATCTGCAAACATCCATTAATAATCAGAGCATGGACTGTACCAAGTATGAATCTAGGAAAATTGGAAGTCATCAAAAATGAAATGGAATGCATAAAGATCGATATTGTAAGTATTAGTGAGTTGAAATGGACTGGTATTGGCCATTTTGAATCAGACAATTATGGTCTACTGTGCCAGGAATGACAAATTGAAGAAGAATGGTGTCAAATTCATTGTCAAAAGGAGCATTTCAATATCTACTCTGAAGTACAACTCTGTCAGTGATGGGGTAATATCCACACGCCTACAAGGAAGACCAGTTAATAGAAATATTCCATCTTACACACCAACCACTAATAACAAAGAAGAAGAAATTGAAGATTTTTGCCAACTTCTGCAGTCTGACATTGATCAAACATGCAATCAAGATGCAATGATAATTACTGGCGATTGGAATGCAAAAGTTGGAAATGAAGAAGGATCAGTGATTCGAAAAATGGCCTTGGTGATTGAAGTGATGCTGGAGATCACATGATAGAATTTTGCAAGTCCAACAACTTCTTCAATTCACATACCTCTTTTCAACAGCACAAATGGTGACAATACCCATGGACCTTGCCGTATGGGATAAACATGAATCAAACCGACTACGTTTGTGGAAAGAGATGATGAAGAAGCTCGATATCATCAGTTACAACAAGGCCAGGGGCCAACTGTGGAACAGACCATCAATTGCTCATATGCAAGTTCAAGTTGAAGACAAAGAAAATTAAAACAAGTCCATGAGAGCCAAAGTACGACCTTGAGTATATCTCACCTGAATTTAGAGACCATCTCAAGAATAGACCTGATGCATTCAACGCTAATGACCAAAGACCAGACGAGTTGTGGGATGACATCAAGAACATCATACATGAAAAAAGCAACAAGTTATTAAAAAGACAAGAATGAAAGAAAAGATAGAAATGGATGTCAGAAAAGACCCTGAAACTTAGTCTTGAATGTAGAGTAGCTAAAGCAAACATAAAAATAATGAAGTGAAAGAGCTAAACAGAAAATTTCAAAGAGAAGCTCAAAAAGACAAAGTAAACTACTATAATGAAATGTGCAAAGACCTAGAGTTAGAAAACCAAAAGAAAAGAACATGTTCTGCATTTCTCAACCTGAAAGAACTGAAGAAAAAATTCATGCCTTGAGTTACAATATTGAAGGGTTCTATGGGCAAAATATTGAATGACACAGGAAGCATCAAAAGAAGATGGAAGGAATACACAGAGTCACTTTACCAGAAAGAATTGGTCGACATTCACCCATTTCAGGAGGTAGCATATGATCACGAACGGATGGTATTGAAGGAAGAAGTCTAAGCTACACTAAAGGCATTCGTGGAAAAACAAGGCTCCAGGAATTGAGAGAAAGCCTATTGAGATGTTTCAACAAACAAATGCAATGCTGAAAGCACTCACTCATCTATGCCAAGAAATTTGGAAGACAGCTACCTGGTCAAGAGACTGGAAGAGATCCGTATTTGTGCCTATTCCAAAAAAAGGTGATTCATCAGAATGTGTAAATTATCAAATAGTATCATTAAAATCACAAGCAAGTAAAATTTTACTGAAGATAATTCAAAAGCAGTTTCAGCAGTACTTCAACAGGGAACTGCCAGAAATTCAAGCCAGATTCAGAAGAGGATGTGGAATGAGGTATATCAATGCTGATGTCAGATGGATCTTGGCTGAAAGCAGAGAATACCAGAAAGATGTTTACCTGTGTTTTATTGACTATGCAAAGATATTCGACTGTGTGGATCATAACAAATTATGAGTAACATTGAAAAGAATGGAATTCCAGAACACTTGATTGTGCTAATGAGGAACCTGTACATAGACCAAGAGGCAGTTGTTTAAACAGAACAATGGAATACTGCATGGTTTAAAATCAGGAAAGGTGTGCATCAGGGTTGTATCCTTTCACCATACTTATTCAGTCTGTATGCTGAGCAAATAATCCGAGAAGCTGGACTATATGAAGAAGAACCAGGCATCAGGATTGGAGGAAGACTCATTAACAACCTGCGATATGCAGATGACGCAGCCAGGCTTGCTGATAGCAAAGGAGACTTGAAGCACTTACTGAAGAAGATCAAAGACGACAGCCTTCAGTATGGATTACATAAAGAAAATAAAAATCCTCGAAACTGGACCAATAAACAACGTCATGATAAATGGATAAAATATTGAAGTTGTCAAGAATTTCATTTTACTTGGATCCACAATCAATGCCCATGGAAGCAGCAGTCAAAAAATCAAATGATGTATTACGCTGGACAAATTTGCTGCAAAGACCTCTCTAAAGTGTTGAAAAGCAAAGGTGTCACTTTGAGGACTAAAGTTCACCTGACTCAAGCCATGGTATTTTCAGTCGCCTCATAGGCATGCAAAATCTGGACAATGAATATGGAAAACTGAAGAAGAATTTATGCCTTTGAATTATGGTGTTGTCAAACAATACTGAAAATACCACTGATTTCCAGAAGAATGAACAAATCTGTCTTAGGAAAAGTAGAGATACATGCTGCTTAGAAGCGAGGATGGCGAGACTTCGTCTCATGTGCTTTGGACATGTTATCAGGAGGGACCAGTCTTTGGAGAAGGACATCATCTTTTTTTTATTTTTTGTTTATTGTTGTAGTTTAAGTGAAAGTTTACATTTCAAGTTAGTCTCTTATACAAAAATTTATACATACATTGTTATGTGACTCTAATTGCTCTCCCCATACTGTGACAGCACACTCCTCCTTTCCACCCTTAATTTCCCATTTCCATTCAACCAGCTCCTAACCCTGTCTGCCTTCTCATCTCACCTCCAGACAGAAGCTGCCCATTTAGTCTCATGTATCTACTTGATCTAAGAAGCACACTCTTCACGAGTATCATTTTATGTCCCACAGTCCAGTCCAATTATTGTCCGAAGAGTTGGCCTTGGAGATTGTTTTTGTTCTGGGCTAACAGAGAGTCCTTGGGCTATGTCTTCTGGGGTCCCTCCAGTCTAAGTCAAACCATTAAGTCTGGTCTTTTTACTAGAATTTGAGTTCTGCACCCCACCTTTCTCCTGCTCCATCAGGGACTCTCTGTTGTGTTACCTGTCATGGCGGTCATTGGTCATCTAGTTCTTCTGGTCTCAGGCTGATGTATCTGGTTTATGTGACCCTTTCTGTCTCTTGGGCTACTACTTCCCTTGTGTCTTTGGTGTTCTTCATTCTCCTTTACTCCAGGTGGTTGGGACCAATTGATGCATCTTAGATGGCCACTTGCAAGTTTTTAAGAGCCCAGACACCACTCACCAAAGTAGGATGCAGAATATTTTCTTAATAAATTTTGTTACGCCAATTGACCTAGATGTCCCCTGAAAGCATAGTCCGCAGACCCCTGCCTCTGCTACTCTGTCCCTCAAAGTGTTTGATTGTATTCGGGAAACTTCCAAGCTTTGGTTTAGTCCAGTTATGCTGACTTCCCTGTAGTGTGTGCTGTCCTTCCCTTCACCTAAGATAATTCTTGTTTACTATCTAGTTAGTGAATAACCATCACCCTCCCTCCCCATCCTCATAACCATCAAAGAATGTTTTCTTCTGTGTTCAAACCTTTTCGTGAGTTCTTGTAATAGTGGTTTATCCATTCGTCCATTGATGGGCACCTAGGCTGTTTCCATCTTTTTGCTATTGTGAACAGTGCTGCAGTGAACATGGGTGTGCGTATATCTATTCGTTTGATGACTCTTATTTCTCTAGGATATATTCCAATGAGCAGGATTGCTGGTAATATGGTACTTCTATTTCTAGTTTTTTAAGGAAGTGATAAATCGATTTCCAAACTGGTTGTACCATTTTACATTCCCTCCAACAGTGTATAAGTGTTCCAGTGTCTCCACAACCTCTCCAGCATTTATTATTTTTTGTTTTTTGGATTAATGCTAACTTTGTTGGGGTGAGATGGTATCTCATTGTAGTTTTGATCAGCATTTCTCTAATGGCTAATGATCACGAGCTTTTCTTCATGTGTCTGTTAGCCACCTGAATGTCTTCTTTGGTGAAGTGCCTGTTCATATCCTTTGCCCATTTTTTAATTGGGTTATTTGTCTTTTTGTTGCTGAGGCTTTGCACTGTCTTATAGATTGTAAAGATTAGATGCTGATTGGATTTGTCGTAGCCAAAATTTTTTTCGCAGACTGTAGGTTGTCTTTTGACTCTTTTAGTGAAGTCTTTTGATGAGCATAAGTGTTTGATTTTTAGGAGCTCCCAGTTATCTAGTCTCTCTTCTGGCACTTGTGCATTGTTACTTCTGGGTTGTATTCTGTTTATGCCATGTATTAGGGCTCCTAGTGTTGTCCCTATTTTTTCTTCCATGATCTTTATCATTTTCGATTTTATATTTAGGTCTTTGATCCATTTTGAGTTAGTTTTTGTGCATGGTGTGAGGTATGGGTCTTGTTTCATTTTTTTGCAGATTGATATCCAGTTATACCAGCATCATTTGTTAAAGATACTGTCTTTTCCCCAATTAATGGACTTTGGGCCTTTGTCAAATATCAGCTGCTCATAGACGGATGAATTTATGTCTGGATTCTCAATTCTGTTCCATTGGTCTGTGTGTCTGTTGTTGTACCAGTACCAGGCTGTTTTGACTATCATGGTGGTAAAATAGGTTGTAAAATTAGGTAACTGAGGCCTCCCACTTTGTTCTTCTTCTTAAGTAATGCTTTACTTATCCAGGGCCTCTTCCCTTTCCATATGAAGTTGATGATTTTTTTCTTCATCTCATTAAAAAATGCTTGGGGAATTTGGATCAGGATTGCGTTGTATCTATAGATCGCTTTGGATAGAATTGACGTTTTCACAATGTTGAGTCTTCCTGTCTCTGAGCAAGGTATGTTTTACCAGTTATGCAGGTCTCTTTTGGTTTCTGGCAGTAGTGTCTTGTAGTTTTCTTTGGATAGGTCTTTTATGTCTCTGGTTAGATTTATTCCTAAATATTTTATCCTTTGGGGGGCTATTGTAAATGGTATTGATTTGGTGATTTCCTCTTTGAGGTTCTCTTTGTTGATGTAAAGAATCCAACTGATTTTTGTATGTTTATCTTGTATCCTGAAACTTTGCTGAAATCTTCTATTAGTTCCAGTAGTTTTCTTATGGATTCTTTGGGGTTTTCAGTGTATAAGATCATATCATCTGCAAATAGAGATACTTTGACTTCTTCCCTACCATTTGGATGCCCTTTATTTCTTTTTCTAGCCCAATTGCTCTGGCTAGGAGCTCCAGCACAATGTTGAATAAAGGTGGTGATAAAGGGCATCCTTGTCTGGTTCCCGTTCTCAAGGGGAATGCTTTCAAAGTCTCTCAGTTCAGGATGATGTTGGCTGTTGGCTTTGTATAAATGCCCTTTATTATGTTGAGGAATTTCCCTTCCATTCCTATTTTGTTTAGAGTTTTTATCATGAATGGGTGTTTTACTTTGTCAAATGCCTTTTCCGCATTGATTGATAAGATCATGTGGTTCTTGTCTTTTGTTTTATTAATGTGATGGATTATATTGATTGTTTTTCTAATGTTGAACCATCCATGTATACCTGGTATAAATCCCACTTGATCATGGTTAATTATTTTTTTGATATGTTGCTGAATTCTGTTGGCTAGAGTTATGCTGAGGATTTTTGCATCAATGTTCATGATGGGTATTGGTCTGTAATTTTCTTTTTTGTGGTGTGTTTACCTGGTTTTCGTATCAGTGTTATGCTGGCTTCATAGAATGAGTTTGGGAGTATTCCATTCTTTTCTATGCTCTGAAATACCTTTAGTAGTAGTGGTGTTAACTCTTCTCTGAAAGTTTTGTGGAATTCTCCAGTGAAGCCATCCGGGCCAGGGGTTTTTTTTTGTTGGGAGTTTTTTAATTACCTTTTCAATCTCTTCTTTTGTTATGGGTTTATTTAGTTGTTCTACCTCTGTTTGTGTTAGTTTAGGTAGGTAGTGAGTTTCTAGACATTTGTCCATTTCCTCTAGGTTTTCAAATTTCTTAGAGTACAATTTTTCATAGTATTCTGTTACGATTCTTTTAATTTCAGTTGGGTCTGTTGTGATATCACCCATCTCATTTCTTATACGTGTTATCTGCTTCCTCTCCTGTTTTTCTTTTGTCAGTTTGGCCAATGGTTTATCAATTTTCTTGATCTTTTCAAAGAGCCAGCTTTTGGTCTTGTTAACTCTTCCAATTGTTTTTCTATTCTCTATTTCTTTTAATTCTGCTCTAATTCTTACTATTTCCTTTCTTCTGGCACCTGAGGGCTTCTTTTGCTGCTCTCTTTCTACTTGTTCCAGTTATAGGGTTAATGTTTTGATTATGGCCCTTTCTTCTTTTTGGATGTGTGCATTTATTGCTATAAACTGACCTCTGAGCAGTGCTTTTGCTATGTCCCAAAGGTTCTGGTGGGATGTGTTTTTATTCTCATTTGATTCTATGAGTTTCTTTATTCCATCCTTAATTTCTTCTATAACCCAGTAGTTTTTGAGCAAGGTGTTATTCAGTTTCCATGTGTTTGATTTTTTTTCTTGCTTTTTCTGTTATCGATTTCCACTTTAATAGTTTTATGGTCAGAAAAGATGCTTTGTAATATTTTGTTGCTTTGGATTTTGTTAAGCCTTGCTTTATGGGCCAGTATGTGGTCTATTCTAGAGAATATTCTACGTGCATTGGAAAAGAAAGTATACTTGGCTGCTGTTGGGTGGAGTGTTTGGTATATGTCCACGAGATCAAGTTGATTGTAGCATTTAGATCTTCCGTGTCTTTGCTGAGCTGCTTTCTGGGTGTTCTGTCCTTCACTAAAAATGGTGTGTTGAAGCCTCCTACTACTATTGTGGAACTGTCTATCTCTCTTTTCAATGCTGTTAGAGTTTGTTTTATGTATTTTGGAGCCCTGTCATTGGGTGCATAAGTATTTATTGTAGTTATATCCTCCTGATGTATTGACCCTTTAATCATTGTATAGTGTCTTTCCTTCTCCTTTGTGGTGGATTTTACTTTAAAGTCTATTTTGCCAGAGATTAATACTGCCACTCCTGCTCTTTTTTGATTGTTGTTTGTTTAATATATATTTTCCCATCCTTTGAGTTTTAGTCTGTTTGTGTCTTTAAGTCTGAGGTGTGTCTCTTGTAGGCAGCATATAGAAGGATCATGTTTTTTTATCCAATCTGTCACTCTCTGTCTCTTTATTGATGCATTTAGTCCATTTACATTCAGCATAATTATTGATAAGTATGAGTTTAGTGCTCTCATTTTGACGTCTTTTTTGTGTGTTGTTGACAGTTTATTACATTTAATTTTCTGTGCTGAGTCGTTTTTCTTTATGTATTTTCTTTTCATCTCTTTCATTGTTGTTGATTTTGTATTTGCTGAGTCTTTATGTTTTTCTTGTTTTTTATTTTGACATGTAGGATTGTTAGTTTTCTTCATGGTTACCTTAATATTTACCCCTATTTTTCTAAGTTTGTACATCTTTTATTTCTTTATATTGCCTTGACTTCTGAGAAGGACATCATCTTTGGTAAAGTAGAATGTCAGCAAAAGAAGAAAACCCTCAAGAAGATGAATTGACACACTGGCTGTAACGGTGGGCTCAAGTATAGCAATGAGAGTGAGGATGGCACTGGACTGGGCAGTGTTTTATTCTGTTGTACAGTGTTACGATGAGTCAGAAGTGAGTTGATGGCACGGAGCAACAACATACATTTATAGGATGGCCCAATCTTCCCACTTATGTAGTTCCTAGTAATGGATAATAAAGCCACATAATGTAAGTCCTTTAGCATCCTTTTTCTGAACCTCCAAAATCTTTTTTTTTTTTTTTAATCTTCTTCTTCATTTTTTGCTGGCCATTGGTTTTGGAAAATGAAATATTCTTATCTACGTTCTAATCCTGTCTCTTTGCTCTTGATACTATTACCTCTCACTTCTTCTGAGACTGTTGTATCCATTGTATCTGCTTATTTATGCATCTTATTTATCATAATTATTTTTATTATCAACAAACCTCAGTATATTATTTTATAGTTTACAAATTTATTTAATTATATATTATCTCATTTTATACTTTCAGCAGTCTGAATAAATTATTGATGATCCTATTTTAGAAACATTTATAGAAATTAAATGAATAGTATAAATTGCCTCAGTTAGTGGTAGAGCTAGAAAGTAGATCCAGATGTTCTGATATTATTACCAATGTTCTTTTATTTAATACCACACACTATTTTGTAATGCCTGCCTTATAGATTGGTTTAACTGTGTGTATAAATTGTAGACCTTAAATACTTTATTGAAAAAAAAAGCAAAACCAAAATGAAACAACAGCAAAAAAAACTTTCCTTTGACCCTATCTCCTTCTCATTCTACAATTTTTCTCTCCATCTTACTCCCTCCCCCATTTTTAACCCTTTATAATTAGCAACAAAGTATCTAGGCCTCAAATGAAAATAACACTATTAAATGCAATTCCAAGTGACCTTTGCCAAATGGAGAAGTTCAATGAATCCAAGGTAATAAAATGTAATAGACATAAAATATAAGACCTTTCAAATGAGAATCCTTCACCTCTTTTTTGTTGTTAGGTGTGCTCGAGTTGGTTCAGACTCATAACACCCCTCTGTACAACAGAAGGAAACGCTGCCCAATCCTGCACCATCCTCACAATTGTTGTTATGCTTGAGCCCATTGTTGCAGCCACTGTGCGAATCCATCTAGTTGAGGATTTTTCTCTTTTTCTCTGACCCTTTATTTACCAAGTATGATGTCCTATTCCAGGACTGGTCCCTCCTGATAACATGTTGAAAGTACATGAGACAAAGTTTCACCATCCTGGCTGTGCTTCTTCCAAGACAGATATGTTCGTTCTATTGGCAGTCCATGGTATATTCAATATTCTTCACCAACACCACAATTGCGCAAAGTGATTTGGCAGCCCTCCTGGGAATTTCACAATTACACATTCTTGGCATCTCCCTTAAGTTTAAATTTTAGAATCCTTTTACAGATGTTAGAATCTAGGAATAAGAGAGTCCTATTCTGTCTCTGTGCTTTCAGACAAAAAGAGGACTATTGTATTGCTTTCTAAGCGTCACTCTTTATGAGGAAAATCAATCCATTGAAGTATGTTTAACAGTTAGGAGCCACCATGTTAATGACAAAAAGTATAGCTTGAGGGAATCAATTACCATCAGAAAATATTTGGAAGGCTAACAAATAAAAGAATTTAAAATTAGTGTGAACATACCATTAGTGATTTTCTAACAATTGGAGCTACCAACAGGTTGACAGCATTGCCAGGGGATGTGATGAGACCCTTGCAACTGGTAACTCTCAGTTGGACCAACCCTTGAAAGGGGTAATCTGAGAGAGAAATCACTGGGTGGATAGTTGCAGTAGATGACTTGTATTATTCCTTTTAATTCTAAAACTCTATTTTAAAAAAATCAATTCACGCCACATTATTGAAATTTTTCTTTAAAACCAATCATTTCCTTCGAATATCAAACCCATAAGCCTTTCTTAATCTTGTATGATATTCTATATTGCTAATCACGTTCCTTATGAATTCTGTCCTCCCTTGATTTCCATGATTTTTTTTTGTTGTTGTTGTTCTCCTTTTTATTTCTGCTGACACCATTCCCACCTCCCGTTCACTCCAAGTTCCTGAGCATAGTTTTCCATTTGGTGATCTATTCTACTGCCACAGGTTCAAATATCATCTGTATACATTTGACCCCTAAGTCTCTATACACAGTTGATATATTTCTTCTGAATTAAAGTCCTGCAGTTTCTTGTGACTCCTGGAGTAGTTCTATGTGTTCTGACAATATCTATTTCTGACCTCTCACATTTAATATGTCCAAGCTTGACATTGTTCTCTAATTAATCCCCTTCTATCCATTCCTTGGTCTTCCACACCCATTCAGTTGTCATAGCCTTCATTTACTCTCTTCACAATCTTTTTTATTTACACAAGAATCTATACTCAAGCTCTCTATTTCTATTGAACTTGGGCATAAAATATAGCAAATATCCTCCTAGAACATTCAATCACAACTTTTATTTAGGGCAAGGATGAGACAGTGAAACCATTTGTTCTAACTGAATCTTTTACTAAAGCTAAACACCTAAAACAAATCACCTGGAATCAGTTCTGAGTTGAAGTGGGCAGGGGAGACCAGTAAGTTCACTTACTCATCATCCCTGTATCTCCTTCTGAGAGATGGTCCCTGTGAAAACCGTTGTTCTAAAGATTTTAGTATAAGGCTGTTTTATGTTTTCATAAGAGGCTGTTTCAGGCAAGCAAAAGAACATGGCTTGGATAATGATCTGGGAATATCATAAGTGTAGCTATCATACTGTCCACGATTTTAATAAAGTTGAACAGAAAGAAGGGAATGTGTTAATGTATTTATTCCAATCAAAGTTGTCAGTGCAGTTAATTACAAGTATTAGTGAGGAATATGACAAACTAAGTGAAAAGATTAATATACAAAAACTTTCTATTGCATGCAACTCTGAGAAGTGAAATCTTTCTATGATGATTGTTCTGCGTAGAATTTGAGCATAGTCCTTCACCTCTTACTCTAACACCTTGAAAAGTTTATTCGACCTGAGAAAATGCTCTCTCCTTCCTTCAACAATTAAATACAATAATGAATCAATGAGTCTGAAGGCTGTGACAATTGGAAGCATTACTCAAGGATTTGTGTTTTGTCTTCTGCTCTAAGTCTCCACTTTCATAACCAACTTCTTTTCAAATGAAGAATTCCTGATTTTTAGTTTTAGTCCTTTTCATCTCACATGCTTTGGACATGTTATCCAGAGAGACCATTCCCTGGAGAAGAACATCATGCTTGGTAAAGTAGAGGTTCAGTGAAAAAGAGGAAGACCTTCAACGAAGTGGATTGACACAGTGGCTGCAACAGTGGGGTCAAACATAGCAGTGATTATGAGGATGGTGCAGGACCGTGTAATGTTTCATTCTGTTGTACACAGGGTCGCTATGAGTTGGAACCGACTCAATGGCACCTAACAACAACAACATGGCATGCAAAGATATAATTTGATTAATATTGACTGTTAGCACTAGCAATCCATGGAAGTTCTACATCTCATTACCTACACTGGGTATTATTCCACTTGTCTGTTAGGTGTAAAGTGATGTCTTTCTCTTGTTTTAATTGTATTTCTCTGAGTACTAGTATTATGAGCATTTCTTTACATGCTCGCTAGCTTTTTGAGTTCATTTTTTGTGAATTTCCTTTGAATATCCTTTGCGCATATTTTTTACTAAGATTGCTCTTTTTTCTTGTTGATTTGCAGGAGTGTGTGTGTATGTGTTCTACATAATCACTACATTGTCAGATTTAGGCATTTCAAATATCTTCACCTATTCTATGCATAGTGTTGTTTGCCTAACAGAAAGTCAAAACTGTACATTGTCAAATTCATAATTTCCTTTAATTTATACTTTTTTGATTCTTTGCTTTAAAAAATATACTCCTCATTCTAGGTACAAAGATTGTTTTTGTATTAATGTTACCATTTTCCCTTTCTCATTTTGTTCTATAATCCATTTCTGTGTGTAGTTTGGGCAGGGATTTGTAGTTGTAATGACCATGGAAATGAACCTCTCAGACCTCTTGCTGTGGGGTGTATAATTGACAAATGGCCCCAGCTGATATCCTCTGAGCCCACCACTGCATTCACACAGACGTGCTTTTCACAGGCTTCTCTCAGCCTATGACTAAGCACAGCAGAGATATTAAGGCAGGTCCATTCCTGGGAGATGTGGGACTTCTCTGATGGGAGACCTTGCCTTGAGGCTTCCTCATAGTCCTGACTGAATTTTCTTGGAACTGTGCTTCCATATGAGACTTTTCCTATCCAACTCTTCTTTCTTCTGTCTGTACTACACAGGTGTCAGAACAGCACTGCACTGTACTGAAGGCTCCCTCTGACTCTCCAGCTTGCATCTCATTTTCCCTCACAGAAATTATACTCAATAAATCTCTTGCACTGCAAATCCCATCTTGAGTTCTGAGTGGAATGGTATGTGATCAGTCTGAGAAAATTTAGGACTGACTAACTCACTTCACTGCCTTTTGGGCAAAGGGAGTGCCAACCTGAGTGGTGTGCGGGCACCGATAATACCTGACATAAAATGGTAGCTGAGTTGCTAAAGATTTCACTATTGGTGACCTGGGAAAGCTTCCTGGTGGAGGCAACACCATTACAGGTGTGATGGTTAGGCATTTGCAAGATAAGGTGAGGAAATACCTACAAAGACAGTGGAGTTAGCTGGTTACTGCTAAATTGTATTGTTGCCCTGCTGAGGGATAAGGAGAAACTTAGGTCCATTTACAATCAGTTAAAGGCTGTGTGGAGCCCTGTTGCCACAGTGGTTAAGAGCATGGCTACTAATGAAAAAGTCAGCAGTTCAAGTCCACCAGTCTCTCCTTGGAAACCCTATAGGGCAGTTCTACTCTTTCCTGTAGGGTCACTATGAGTTGGAATCAGCTGGAGGGCAAAGGGTTTTTTTTTTTTTTTTTTTTTTTTGCTAAAGGCTGAGTAGGAAATCCAATTACAAAAAGGCCTTTAATTCCTGCAGAGGAAAAGTAGACATAGTTAAGCACCAGGCTGAAGATCTAACAGGTTGATTCACAGTGTTCCAGAGATGTTTGAATGTTGGCAAGATGTTTGAATGCTGCCTTGAATGAGTTAAGGTAGGTCTGTTATGCTGGGCCATGGTTAGAACCTGGAACCTTGAAATGTAAGATGGGGACAACGGCATGGATGTGTTTAATGATGCTGATTCTGGAGGCTTACCTGAGACCTCAGAGCTTGCAGAAGTGGCCCTCTTCTCATTGTAAGAGTCAGCTATTCTGCTATGTTGAAAGATGCTTCAGTTTCCCCATAAGTCAACAAATGCCCCCTATGGAAATATTCCCACCTCCTCAACCAACTTCCAGGTCAGTAACCCAAATGGGAATGTGCTTGGCCCGATAAGGAAGGAAAGTGACTATGCACAAAAGGAGTTGTAAGAATTAGCTAAAATGCATTGGCAGAGGAATACTCCTGTTCCTGGGACTGGATTTTGAGGTTGCTTGATCAAGGGAGCTGGAATGGAAGACTGGATAAGCAAGAATTCATTGACTTGGGAGCACTTTCTCAAAATATGGAATTTAACACCTTGGTAAGGACCCAAGGAAATCAGGCAAACTTGCTGCTAAGGTGGCTCTTAGCAGACTGGAGGAAATACATGATAGCCAAGGCTGAGTGAAAAGCCTCAGTTGCCCTGGCAGAAAGTGGAGGAAGAAATACAGAGGCTGAGGAAAGTGGACATGCTGGGACAGATATATTACATGTAACCAGAAGACCCATCAGAGGAATACATTCCATGTGATGGCCCAGAAGGCATATCATTTATCAGAGCCATTAGAAATGAACTGGTGAAAGGGCTTGAGCATCACTAAAAAGTTCAGTGGTGGCTCTTCTCTGTAGGCCACATCAGAGAAGAGGAGAAGCAGTCACAGAGGTACACTCATCCGTGAGGATGATGGAGCCCTGAAATAATAGAGGCCAAGGGGCCACAGTAACTGTTATTGATCATTCCCGTTTGCTGACCCTCCACCAGCCAACTCCTGTAAAGGGAGTTTCACTGATAAACTCTTAGAGTAAAGCAGCGCTGGAAGAAATCAGTCTTCTTCAACGTTAATGCCCTGGAGGTTGAGAAGGGTGAAGGTGGGAAAGAGAATGTCTGAAAGTAGCTGACTAGTTGCTGCTACCTGTTATGAATTGAATTGTGTCCCCCCAAAATATGTGTTAACTTGGCTAGGCTATGATTCCCAGTATTGTGTGATTGTCCACCATTTTGTCATCTGATGTGAGTTTCCTAAGTGTTGTAAATCCTACCTCTGTGATGTTAATGAGGTGGGATTAGTGGCAGTTATGTTAATGCGGCAGGACTCAATCTACAAGATTAGGTTGTGTTTTAACTCAATCACTTTTGAGATATAAAAGGGAGAAGCGAGCAGAGAGACAGGGAGACCTCATACCATCCAGAAAGCAGTGCTGGGAGCAGAGTGTGTCCTTTGGGCCCGGGTCCTTGTGCTGAGAAGCTACTAGGCCAGGGGAAGATGGATGATGAGGATCTTTCCCCAGAGCTGACAGAGAGAGAAAGCCTTCCCCTGGAGCTGGCACCTTGAATTTGGCCTTCTTGCCTACTAGACTGTGAAAGAATAAATTTCTGTTTGTTAAAGCCATTAATTTGTGGCATTTCTCTCATAGCAGCACTAGATAACTAAGATACCACCTTTTTAAAAAACTCTTCCCCTCAGTGAGATTTTGCCCTGATACTTCCTGAATTGGTGGTCTGGATGGTTGCGACTGGTTTCTGGTAAGAAATATAGGCAAAGATTGTCTCAAGCCAATATAGCACAAGGCAGGGTGTTGGGGGTGGGGGACACTTAAAAAGTGTTTCTCCCACCTATTCCCTCATTCCAGTCTAGGCTTCATCCAGTTACCTTTCCTACACATTCCAGTTCAAGGTGGAGCCCTGGTGGTGTAGTGGTTAAGTGCTATGGCTACTAACCAAAAGGTCAGCAGTTCAAATCTACCAGGGAATCCTTGGAAACCCTATGGGGCAGTTCTACTCTCACCTATAAGATTTTTCTTCATACTACACTATGTTGGAAAAGAGCCTGTATAACTTTATAATGTGAAATGAAATTACAATAAAGTATATTGTAAAAATAACATGGACCAGGAGATGGCAGTACAGTAACACACTTGGGTCTAAGTTTCTTTCCTGTAGTGTTTTAATGATCATAGGTATGGGTCCACATTTCCAGGATTAAACTACAATAAAATGACATTAACAGATTGCACAATCCAGTCCTTGTTTTATTTGGGTTGGCTGTTTGCTTAAAATATTATTTGAAATCACTCTGATGCTCCTCCATTAATTGTTATGCTTTGTTTGGTTGCCATTAGTGTATCTTTCTCACTAATAAGAAATAACCTCCTGATAAAAAAAACAAAACAAAACTTTTTTGATTCTCTAATATACTATCAATTGTGGGAAATTCTGGAATCGTTTTGTAAGGAAGGTGGAAAAAACTAGTTTCTGACCACTTGAATCTCACCTCTCTGGTGGATCTCTGGTGGGCCTGCTGTAGCTCATACAGAAATGCCCAATTCCACTAGTGGACCTAGTGCCTATAGAGGAATGAGAGTCTTAAAGTGGCTATGCTATGCCTGGCCAACCACACTCCCCAAAAGGTCTACTATTTTCAGTGGCAGTTATTAAAAACACTTTACCTTTTTATCTGAACTTGAGAACAGGGACTTGATTTTATTCACGTTTATATACCCAAGGTCTGGAGTCGTGCATGACACATAGTAGAGGTTCAAGAAATGTGTGTTAGATGAATGAATAAGTGATTATGTAAGTGACTGCATAGAATGCACTGGGTCAATGATGTCCAGTAGAACTTTCTGTGATGATGGAACTGTTCTATATCTGTGCTGCTCAATATGGTAGCCACTAGCCACATTGATTATTTTGTGCTTGAAATGTGACTAGAATGACTGAAGAAATGAATTTTTCATCTGATTTAATTTTAATTAATTTAAATTTAAATAGCCCCATCGGGCTAATGACTACCAATTGGACAGTACAGCTTTTAGTGCTTAGTGATGCTATCCAATTGTCTATACTCCACTTTGTAGTGTTAGTCGGTGATGGACTGAGCCACTCTGCCTCAGCCACATAAACACCTTCTCAAGTAATATCTATTATGCATTCTGAGAATACTAAATAGATATGCCTGTGTGATTATTCAGGATTTAGGTACTTGAAAGTAACTCACTTCTCTGTGTGTGTGTGTGTGTATGAATTATTTGCCTGTAGCGTCTTAATCTTCAGACAAACTCCTTCTTCCAGCTAGATTCAGTTCTCGAGGATCTTAATTGGGTTAAGATTGTATAAATATGTGTGTGGTCATGATAGATGGTCTTTTAGCATTTTCAATAGTCAACATTATAAAAATGAGAAGAAAGATATTCCTAAACACATGTAAGAAAATGATGAGTTGCATAATTTTTAACAGTGATTTTTTTTTTTCCTCCAACTATTGATTCCATTGCAGTGGTTCTCAACTAGTGGTGATTTTGCCCCCAGGGGATATTTGACAATATCTGGAGATGATTTTGTTTTTTACAACCGTCATTTGATGTGTAGGGGAAAGGAAATGTTGCTAAACATCCTACAGTATACAGGGTAGCCCCCCTCCAACAAATAATTCTTGTACCAAAATGTCAATAGTGCCAAGGTTGAGAAATTCTGTATTATAGTTATGATTCAGAAAGAATGAGTTTGAGTTTATTACCATAAATATATTTTAATGTATACAGTATAATATTATATGGGGCAAGAGAGACTCTTCCTGGATATAAAACACAAAAGAATATCTTAACACAACAGTTATTTCATTAAATTAAATATAAAAGGGGGAAGGAAGCAAATAAATGTTAAGATGCACAGAATCAGACAGAAAAAGCTTGATCTTTGTTGAACACTAGTCCACAGTCAGTGTAAGTCCCACAAAATATGCATTTAAATACGAATGAAAATGACCATTTTGTCATAATAATTAAGCCATTCCAAATATGAGGACATTAGTGGTTTAGTGGTAGAATTCTTCAGTGCGGGAGACCTGGGTTCAGTTCCTGGACAGTGCATCTCATACACAGCCACCACTTGTCTGTCTCTGGAGGCTTGCGTGTTGCTAATAAGCTGAACAGGTTTCAGCAGAGCTTTCAGACTAAGATGTGCTAGGAAGAAAGACCTGGTGGTCTACTTCCGAAAATCAGCTGGTGAATACTCTATGGATCATAACGGTCTGATGAGCAATTCATCATAGGAATGCGACAGGACTGGGCAGCATTTCATTCTGTTGTGCATGGGGCTGCCATAAGTTGGGGGCCAACTAGACAGCAGCTAACAACAACAACAAAACCATTACAAAGATGCTTTCTTGATTATTTAAATATTCTCTATAAATACCATTGTGCAAAAAATACCTGATAGTTTTAACAGTAAATCTAAATATTTACAATAAAAATCTTTACCAATTACAATAAAGTCTTTACCAAAATTTTGTGTCGAATTGTTCAGTAATTGAGACTGGAGGAACCCCAGAAGACATGGCCCCCAGACTCTCTGTTAGCCCAGAACTGAAATCATTCCCAAAGCCAACTCTTCAAAGATTAGACTATGGGACATAAAATGATACTCATGAAGAGAGTGCTTCTTAGCTCAAGTACATACATGAGACTAAATGGGCAGTTCCTGTCTGGAGGTGAGATGAGAAGGCAAAACAGGGACAGGAGGTGGCTGAATGGACTTGGGAAATCTGGGATGGAAAGGAGGAGTGTGCTGTCACATTATCGGGAGAGCAGCTAGGGTCACATAGCAATATGTGTATAAATTTTTATATGAGAAACCGACTTAAACTGTAAACTTTTACTTAAAGCACAATAAAAAAAATTGTTCAGTAATGTCTAATTTTATATTGGCTCCTCATTTAAGGTTGTTTTTGAATATCTAATTTTTATTGGCCTCCCATTCTTTGGGTCTTTTAATTGCTTTAGAGTTTGTTGAAAATAAAACTGTTAAGAAAATAAAATGCATTAAGAGAAATCTCTCTGTTTAAACGGAGTCCCTGGGTGGTGCAAACAGTTAATACCCTCAGCTGCTAACAGAGAAGTTGGAGTTTGGAGTCCACCCAGAGGCTCCTTGAAAGAAAGGCCTGGCAATCTACTTGAGAAAAATCAGCGGTTGAAAACCTTTTGGAGAACAGTTCTATGGTGTTGGAATAGACTTGATCGCAACTGGTGTTGCTTTCAAAAGTCACTCATAATGAAACAGAAATGAAAAGTCAATTTACATTAGGATTGGATCTTCTCCCATTTTTTAGAGAGGGGGCTGAAACTAGTTCCTTCTCACTGAGTCCTTGCCTCTTCTTCTCATTTCCACTTAATAAAAGGCCAAGAAACTTTGCCTTTAAGTTCTAAGTATTGAAAGGCACTTTTACATTATGTAGAGCAGAATCCTATGCTAGGCAATATCTCCAGTTTCCTGGTGTTTGATCCAAAGATTTATGTATTGCTCCAGAGTAAACGTCATTGTAGTTGTTTAAATTCTGAAGTATTGGTGTCAATATAACTGTCAGCTTTTTCCAAATTCCAAGGATAGGGCACATCTAAGGGCAAAGGAGAGAGGACTCACAGTAGTGCCACCTCTTGTGACCCAATTTCATATCTAGTGTCCCTCTCCCACCACCATCATTTATGTTAGCGTTGACCAAAACTAATTCCCTTGATTTGCCTACTACAGTGTATCCACACATTCTTAATGAGGATTATTTGATGAGGAGTACAAAAACTATGAATTCATCAGGGTAAGGCAGCATGCTCTGTCAGTGAAAATGTAGAGACTACTTAACCAGTTGGTACTTATCTGATTAAACTGCTGGATTATTCTAAAATGCATAGTGTACGGTAGGAACACAAAGATGAGCAAGGAAGTAACCAGAGATACTTATAAGCAATGGCAGATCTTTGTGGAGTTGACGGTATCTTCTTGCTCATGACAAGCAAAACACATCAGATGATGTGAAAGAAAGCCTGCCTTCATCATGCTTAAGGGGAGAGTTGATAACAGTACACATGCAACACATACTAAACACAATTTGCTAGATACCCACTCAGAACCCACAAGCACTCATGACTGTTGCATCAGATGTTCATTTTAGATTTAATCCAGTCCCAGTCTATTCCCCAGCTTACTATTCCAATAAGATACCAGATGTTTGTATCACGTGCAATAACCAGAGGTCCTCCAGAATCACCCTGGAGAAGAAGAAAAAAAAAATATGGTCAATGCGATCAATAAAGGGGTGTCAGAAATGAAAGTTAATCAGCTGAAAGTCTAATAAATTAGTATTTTGTATTGATATCTGCATAAATAATACTATTTTACTTACCATTAGCATTACTTACTACTTACTCTCTGTTAATGACCTCATCTGGAAGGTAATGTGAATAAAGCCAAGGTTTCAGTTTTATTCTTGTAAAAGTTTTATTTCTGCTCTGTATAAACAATGTTCACAAACTGAACCTAAGCCCAGGCAGCCAGTTCTTACCTAAATGATAACCTCAAGACTCAACTAAAATGTCACCTCCTCCATGAAGCTTCTAAATCTGTTAGACAGAAAAAAAACCCTCGCTTTGAATTTGAATTACACCTTGTTACACCACTCACACTAGCAGATAGCAAGGTATCCTGGTTGCAGTATCCTGTGCAGCAATAGACTTGAGAGGAGAAAGATATGCAAAGGACACCTAACAACAACTATTCACTAAAATGAAATATTATGTGGCAGCCTAACACAGACTTTTTCATAAAAGAAATTGTCTTGTTTGAATCAGGAATCAAGGTCTAAAGCCTTGTGCCTTTAGTTCACTCCCCTTCCCTTCTCTTCCCATACTTCTTAGTAAGTAACCTCCAATGTTCAGTGGACAGAGAAAACCCTAGCCTACACCCAAAACATTCATCCTCAGCTCCTTTCCCTTAGGCCCACATCCTAATTTAGGTCCTCAGCATTTTCCTATCCTAGTGGTGAAAAGGAGCAAGGGAAAGTGAACTTCCCCCCACCCCCCCAAAAAAAAAAATCCAGTGGAAAGAGAACATCTGCTCCTATATATATTTATTATGTTTCTCCTCTAAGGTCATGTGATCAAGTTGTGTTTTGGATCACAGGTGTTGCTTCTGCTTCTCTCTACCCCAGACGGCTCAAGGAGAGGGAGAGAAGTGAGACTTCAGAGAATGTAGCCAACTCCTGATCTGTTTGGTTTTTGTTTTGTTTTGTTTTAGTTACTTTGTGCTATTAGATTGTAAATTCCTTGTGGAAATAGATTTTTTTTTTATATATATGAACTTTATGTTTCCTCCAGTAACTGCCACATTCCCTGGCATAATTTTGAAAAAAAAGTAATAGAATGTTTATTACCATCTCATAACAAACAGCCAATGGCAGATCAATAGTGGCACCTTTGTATTGCCATCCAGTCAATTCAGAATCATAGAGACCCTATAGGACAGAGTAGAACTGCCCCCTAGGATTTCCAAGTAGCAGGTAGTGGATTCAAACTGCTGACCTTTTGGTTAGCAGACAAGCTCTTAACCACCGTGCCACCAGGGCTCCAAAATTCTCAAAAGCCATTTCTAATACTTCAAAAAATTGCTAACTTGTTGAGCCCAGTCTCAAATGCTGTATGTAAAATATTTACTATTTTAGTTATCTATTTTTAGTCCTTTGAATATCTAGACTTTAAAACAACATTCTCTTTAAATGCTTAATGCTTAAAATTAAAGCTATATATGGGTGGGGAAAAGTTATTTAATTAGTTTCTAGATTTTGTTGGTAAGTCACAAAACACTTAATAATGAATAAGTGTAGATAAATAAGGTTTTTTGTTTGTTTGTTTCAAAATGGTATAATTCTATCTGGATGTACCCTATTTTAAGGTTAAAGATTTAGGCACCAGTGAGACAACTCTCGATTGGCCATGGTGACATCGGTAGTCCTCATCCCACAGCACCTTGCAATTAGTGACGATTAGATATTGACTATAGCTTGAAGCCATAATTGTATGGCTACCTGAACTGGTTTCTACTATCTGCTTCCAGGTCATCTCTCTAATCATAGTCCTAATTTGCATCTGGTGGCCATTTTTTACATATGGTGGTAGACAATAATAGGGTGTTAAACCAGGATTATTTTTTATGGTTCATGCACTCTTTTCTACAATTTAATTTCATGAAATCATGTGAAATGACATTGGTCTATGGTCAGCAAGTTCATGTCTTCTTAACAGTCATTTTTGTGGATTTGAGTCTATTCTTACCTCACAGGCATCTCGTTTTCCCTCCAAGAATCCAGCACATATCATTCCTGATGACACAGCACAACCATATACATGAACCTTATTACAGACATCATTGCTTATAATCTCTACTTGAACTTCTCTCAGAGTATTTGGAAAGGGACCTAAAGAAGGAAAAAATAGATAAGATAATAGTTAATTGTTGAGTCTTGCATATAGTGGACCAGTGACAAAACATGCATCTTGAAGTTGTAGGACTCTAGGCTGGATCACAATGCTCAGATTCAAGTTACATTTCTTGGATGCCTTCTATATGCTAGGTACCATGTTTGGTAGTTTTACTCTCACTATCTTATTTAGTCCTTGCAACAACCATCAAAGATGGATATGAATATTCTTTTTCAGATGAGGATATGGAAGCTCATCTAGTTACAAGTGGAATCACATGGAATAATCTGACAGATTTACCACCTAACCTGGAAATCTGCCTTGCCACTTTACAAAGAAGACAGCTATTTTAGGAATTGAGAATCCTTTAGGAAAAGTAGTATAGACAGAGCAAGGCTGTGCTGTCAGGAAGTAATTTAATACTGGATTGCTGAAATTCCATGGCTTCATAAGATAGACCATGTTTGCTTTGATAGTAGCTCATTTTTCTATTCAAAACATATACCAGGGCAAAAAAAATACTAGGATAAGAAATAGATCATGTTTAATTATTTAAACACATTTATTGATTTATTATTATACGAAAAGCATTTTAGTTGCATATCATATCATATTGTTTTAGCCATTATACTCTTCTTCCCCCTTTAATGGCTTCCATTTGAAAGTCTATTATCCTTCGTATTAAGATGGATGTTCTGCTGAAAGACATTTGAGAGAAGATAAGGAAAGGCAGTTCTGTTGATTTGAACGGTGAGTCAGGGTAATTCTATGCTTAAGGGCTCTTGGCTTGGGAGCTGCAGATAAGAGTTTGAGCATCGTTTGTACAATTTATGAGCTACATGACCTTGGGCAAGTTACTTAATCTTACTAGCATCGTTTTATTCACGTATAAAAAGGAGAAAATAGTACTTATCTCACATGTTTTTTCTGAGGGTTAAAAAATGAGGAATATAACCAGTTATGATAGTACCTTGCCTTATATTCTTAATAAATGGAAGCAATAAGAATGAATTTTAGAGGTTAGGGTTCTATATTTAAAACCCACGTGGATCAGTTGATGCTCAGTGTCTGAAAGCTCACTTTAATGTTAAAAAAGGATGGTGAGAAAGTTCAAGCTTTTAGAAGAAGAGATCTAGGCTTCTAGGGATTTTGTCATTCACTGTAAAGAAACCTGATTCTCTGGGTCAAAACTGGTAGATTTACTTACCTACGTTAACCATTTTGCTGAAGAACTAATTATAGCTTCTCTACCCTCATGAAAGATTACGTAGAATGATTCTGCACACCAGTCATCACTTTTAAGCATGAAGGGTCACCATGTTTTCTCCCCATCTCTGATTCTGCTTGAAATGGTCCCAGTAAGAGAACCTACTCACTATCTGTTCTTTATATATATATGTAATATATATATATATATATATATATATATATATGTTTTTAAATCTAAACTATTTATTTGTGTAGGTGCCTCAGCAATGCTCAGTACTCTCCATAGTTAGCCTTTGAAAGTATTCCAGCTACTTATTATTTCTATGTGCCTATTTTTATTTTAGCTAATTTGTCTAGGATGCTTAGTTTTAAATTTCAAATGCTTATAGTACTTTAATTTCAACTAAAAAAGTCCAATTCAGCTGCTTCACAATATAGCAAGCTATTTTATATATTCAGAGAAGAAACACTTGCTAGAGCAGAAAGTTTCTTATTGCAAGTTGTCTGGCAACAAGATTTCTAATCAGATATTGTTGGATAAATCTTAGGAGGTGAGAGAAGAAAACCTCTGTTCTTTGTCTCAGTTTCAAAATGCAGGAAAAAACCACAATCAGATGCCTAATATTTAACCTTAGTCTGATATGTTGCAAATTCATAATATTATTTATGAAAGATCTGCGATTTGTTACATAGCTAAATGCACAGTAATCTGCACACTATTGGGAATTAAGTGATTCATGATGAAGCCCTAAATCACTCCTGAACAACTCCTCTGACAAAAGGCAGTGTTGGGTTTAATTAGATTCTAGAAAACAAAACAAAACAAACAGTTGCCATTGAGTCGATTCTGACTCATGGTGACCCTATGTGTTCTAGAGTAGAACTGTTCTCCATAAGATTTTCAGTGGCTGATTTTTCAGAAGTAGATCACCAGCCCTTTATTCCAAGGTACATCTGGGTGGGCTCAAACCTCCAATCTTTCAGTTAGCAGTCAAGCTTGTTATCTGTTTGCAACACCCATGAATTTCTAATTAGATTCTAGAGGAAGTGTTATGGTGCTGCCCAAGTGGGAGATACTTTCCATTTCCACTCTGAGCAGAAGTAGCTTGGTTAGCCCCAGAGAATTTTATTCCCCCTCATATTCATCACCATCCCATATAGAACAATGCAGATCCCTACAGAGATGAGGAAAAGATATCCCAGGTTATAACAATAGTGCAGCAACCTGGACCCAACATCAGAATATTGCCGTGCATATTGAAGGGAAGCAAAGATATCTGTAGAAATTACTTGATAAAGACTCAGTAGATACAAGTTATGCTTTGAACACATATGTAAAGAAAGACTACAACTTCATAATAAGGGCCCAGATCAAGAAGGCAGACATTCAAGGGCAGATTACACCATATGTAAAAAGTACCGCTAAGAGACATAGAGAAGAACTGGAGATTTATATCAGGAACTAAAGATCTATTTTTATAGTTTATTGTGTGTTGTTGTTGCTAGTGGTATGTCATTGAGTTGATTCTGACTCATAGCAACCTCATGTGGCAGAGTAAAACTGCCCTGTAGGATTTTCTAGGCTTTAATCTTTATGGCAGCAGATCGCCCGTGGAGCTGCTGGGTGGGTTCAAACCACCAGCCTTTCAGTTAGCAGCCAGGAACTTAACTATTGCGCCACCAGGGCTCCCTGTGTATTATTAAGTGTGGTAAATGTCATACTTGTCAAATTCATTAAGTCTCAGACTAAACTGTTCCATAGATACATGGATCATTTAATATTTAATTATTAATAATATTAATAATCTGAATATTAATGATATATGATATTTAATGTCAGGTGAGGGATGGTCCATTTATATTGCTTGCTTAAGGCTATTTCGTGACAGTACAGAAGCTGATCATTACTACTGTTCACATATCACATACTTTATTAATCATACGGTCACAGTAGAATCTCTATATATGAAAGCCAGTAGCTGAAAGAAAAATAAATGATGAGAAAAGATACTTTAAATAAGTTTTTTAAAAGAAAGTTATCACCAATTTCCAAAATAGTCCATAAAAAAGACAATAAACATAGATATCTTGTAATAGTACAGCCAAAGTTTTCATAATTCACCATATCTGGTTTTCTTTTTTGTTGTTTTTTGCCATATTTGTCATGGGATATGTTGATTTAATCTCATTCTATTTATTATTTTGATTTTATATCTTATTTCATATCTCCACTGAAACGAAGGATGGTTTGTTTTGCCTGGTTGATTTAGCTGAGATACTCACCATTTTTTCCCAAGGCTCCCCATCCAGTGGCAAACACTTTACTGCTAGGCAAGACTTCAGAAGTAGCATCCTGGAAACAGACTCTGTGCACGTCATCAGAAAATGTGACAGAGGTGGTGAGCTTCACCACAGCAATGTCATCTTCATGCTTATAGGCAGCATAGTTTTCATGAATGATAATTGACTGCACATTTCTTCTCATCCGTGGAGGGTTTATGGTTGTTCCAAAACTAGCCATCCATAGCTTTGGGTTTTTATAACTGATCACAGATTAAAAGGATTATAGTTGGTTCCTTTCTGATCTAAATTTGCCTGGAACTCTACGTGGGCATGGAAGGTAAGGGTGGGAGAAGGGCAAATATTTGAGGTGATGGTTGATTGGGATCCTCCCACCTTTTTACTTGAAGTTTCTCCCCTAGGACTGCTTTCCTTTCTTCTAGCTGATAACAAATCCCCTCGCTAGAATTACTTAAATTACTGTCTCTGGCTGGGGGGAAGGGAGGTGGGGGCATGAATTTTTAAAAGGAAATAATGTATAATTGTTATTAAATAAACTTGCCGTGTATACTCACATATATTCACACAGACACACATATGCATTCACATCCATGTACAGTTACATTAATGTACATATAGCTATGTAGATAGATGATAGATTGATTGATAGAAGGATAGATAGATAAATTGGAGCCATATTTTGTATATTATTTTCTCCTGCTGTCTTTTACTTAACATTTTATCCAGAATATTTTCCCATTTTATATTGAATTCATGAGTTACTGTACCTTTTTATTATTTCCAAATGTCCCATATGTTAAATCTTCAAAAAGCATACAAAAAAAAAAAAAAAGCACAGTGCCAAAAATATTCATATGAGATAACCAGGTGAAAATTTTGTGGGTTGGGATACTATTAACACAGTTTAAAGAAAAAAATAATCCACAATATATCTCAAGAAAACTGGTATGTTCAAATTTTGACAGTGTTGGCTTGTTCTTAATTAAGAATATAATTTCAGTTAGAGCTGAAGGTACTCTAATTTTTTCTACTATTCTTCAGTAATTGTTGCTTCTTCTTAAACCTACTGAGCAATCATGGGTACGATTGGGGAGGCTTAAGATGTTCATAAGGAGCCCTGGTGGTGCAATGGATAGAGCACTTGGCTGCTAAACAAAGTTAGCAGTTTGAACGCATCCAGCAGCTCTGTGGGAGAAAAGACCTGGCGATCTGCTTCCATAAAAATTACAGCCTAGGAAACCCTATGGGGCAATTCTACTCTGTCACGTGGAGTTGTTATGAGTCAGAATCCACTAGAGAGCACACACAACAACAAAAAGATGTTCATGGGAGTCCTGGGTGGTACCGTGGTTAACATGCTAGGTGGCTAAAATGTGTGCTCAGTTGCTAACCAGTGGTTGGATTTTCAAGCCCACACAGAGGCATCTTGGCAGAAAGGCCTGGATTTACTTTAGAAAAATCAGCCATTGAAAACCCTATGGAGCACAGTTCTACTTATACACAGAATCAACTCAACAGCAACTGGTTAAGATGTTCATGAAGGAAAGAAGAGGATAAGAATCATAGGATGTGAAGGTGAGAGAAAGAGGTGGAACTGGTGATCCCGTTGGTGCATACTGAGGACCTACTTACTTGTCAAAGCAGTGAGCGGCAGTCAAGAGCCATTCCTCACTGATCAAAGATGCTCCACAGAAATGGATACCGTCTGTTTGCAGGCTGGCTTGCCATGGCCAAGCAGCTTTCCTTGCAACACCACCACCAGCAATTCCATCCGTGGAAGAGAATGGGGACTGCCTCCCTACACCACAATCTGTCAGAAGGAGATAAGAAGTTAATTTCTAGAGAAATCTAGATGTGTATAGGTATGTTTGGCACATAGTTAGGGATGCAATCATGTTTAAATATACTTTGCTTTAAAGAAAGGTTAATTTTATGCAATGTTAATTACTCTATTATACATAATGTTAATTTTGGTTAATTTTAAAATTTTGGTTGATTTTGACCAAAATTAGCATTATGTATAATAGAGTAATTATTAAACTCACACTGAAAAAGGATGAACTTTTTTAATAAACAATTTAACACCCTTCCTGGTACATTTAATGCAATTTCACTTTAAAATTTGTTTTTTTCATATTTTTCTAGATCATTTTTGTTTATGTACAGCAGTTTACACCAGTGCTATTTGACATTTTTGAGTGTACATTGTAGATGTTTATTGTGTAAATGTGTGTACAGTGTGTAATGTACAGTGTATAAATTTAAATGTACACTGCTTATTACAGAAAAATATGATTTTTACTCTTTTAAAATGCTTGTTTAATATTGCAGCCATTATATTATTACAGCATAAATGTCAAAGTTCACATATTAAAGTTGGTGGGTGTACATTTATTTTAAGCAAAATTTTCTACGTTCACAAAGTGAATCAAATGAAAGTAAATAAGGTAAAATGAAAGGAAATTATCAAAGAAGTCATCAGTGATGCTTTCTTTAAGGAAGAGCAAGCATTTCCAACAAGTCCATACAAACACTGCCAATTATTAGTAGTATTTATTCTCCTTGAGGGGAATTATATCACTTATTTATTCAGAGATACTGTATACTTTTGAAAAGTATTAAATGTGGGAATTGAGAAAGTCTAAAATGTGTGTTTTGAGTTTTGTTCTTTGATTTGTAAAATCTCAGTGATATTCTTGTACTTACAGCTGTTTAGAATGTGCTCTGCTTGTGCTTCATTCACATCTGGAAAAAAATATGATTTTTCAGCAAGGAAACAATTATAATTTAAAATATACTTACATAACATGAATTTTTCTTGTTGGAAGAAACTGCGTTAGTCAGGAAAATCTTACTTTAAAGGCAATAGAATAAAATTCTACAAAAAGGAGAGGCCTAAATATAAATCAAACTCTTCTTTCTGACTGTATATGGACTCAAGAGATCTCCTGGTTTATGATTATAAAAGCATTGACACAGGGAAGGATATCATTTGCCATAAAGGAAAACTATTTCTAGTTAATGAAATGCCATACCAATTTATTGAAATATAAGTTAAAACAGAAGAAGATGTAGGACCAGTTTTGCATATAAACTATTACATGTTTGGACACAGTTTATTTCTGTCTTCATTCTCACAGCGGTGTTATGATAATGTCTTTGAAAAAATCTTGAAATCCCAGCATCTAGACTTGGTCCACAGATGGTCCCTGTGGAATCAAAGGCTGCCACTAGACTAAGAAATCTTCAAAATAGGTTACCCTGTTCATCATTTCTTTGTAAAGTGCAATTGAGAAAGGTATGATCAGTGGTTGTTCCCCAAAATTATTTGAATCATTCCTTATGGTAGATAGTATAGCAATCCAGACACATATCTGTTAAGGTGAAATTTTTGCTAAGCTTACAAATTAATGAGTCATTAATTTAGGTCAGACTCGACAGGGTTGCTATGAGTCGGAATCAACTGGATGGCAATGGGTTTGGTGGGGTTTTTTTGTTTGTTTGATCTAAAGAGAAACACTGAGTTCATCTGCAGAGAACCATGCTTAGTAAATTTATTAGAGTATACCCCTTAGAATTATGTTTTACCAATAAGAATAACAACCCTCTAATGGCTTCCTGCATCACTCATCTCAGTTTGTTGTACTGTGGTGGCTTGTATGTTGCCGTAATGCTGGAAGCTATGCCACTGGTATTTCAAATACCAGCAGGGTTATCTATGGTAGACAGGTTTCAGCAGAGCTTCCAGACTAAGACAGACTAGGAAGAAGGACCTGGCAGTCTACTTCTGAAAAAATTGGCCAGTGAAAATCTTATGAAGAGCAGCAGAACATTGTCTGACACAGTGACAATAGACAATCCTCTCAGGTTAGAAGGCACTCAAAATATGGCTGGGGAAGAGCTGCCTCCTCAAAGTAGAGTTGACCTTCTTGACATGGATGGAGTAAAGCTTTTGGGACCTTGTTGAAGATCAAAGACTACAGCCTTCACTACGGATTACACCCCAACGTAAAGAAAACAAAAATCCTCACAACTGGACCGGCAAGCAACATCATGATAAACAGAGAAAAGATTGAAGTTGTCAAGGATTTCATTTTACTTGGATCCACAAACAGTGCCTGTGTAAGCAGCAGTCAAGAAGTCAAACAATATATAGCGTTGGGAAAATCTGTTGGAAAAGACCTCTTCAAAGTGTTGAAAAGCAAAGATGTTACTTTGAGGACTAAGGGGCACCTGAATCAAGACATGATATTTTCATTCACCTCATATGGATGTGAAAGCTGAACAATGAATAAGGAAGTCCGAAGACGAATTGATGCCTTTGAATTATGGTGTTGGGGAAGAATATTGAATATACCATGGACTGTCAGAAGAATAAACAAGTCTTGTAAGAAGTACAGCCAGAGTGCTCCTTAGAAACGAGGATGGCAGGACTTCGTCTCACATACTTAGGACATGTGATCAGAGGGACCAGTCCCTGGAGAAGGACATCATGCTTTGTAACCTAGAGGGTCAGTGAAAAAGAGGAAAACCCTCGACAAGATGAATTGACACAGTGGCTGCAACAATGGACTCAAGCATAGCAACGAATGTGAGGATGGTGCAGGACCAGGCAGTGTTTCATTCTGTTGTACATAGGCTCGCTGTGATTCAGAACTGACTCAATGACACCTAACAACAGCAACAACAATGGCTTCTCTGACTTCTAGAATAACTCAAAATTTTCTAACTGGTCCTCTGTGACCTGTTTCTTATTTATGTCTTTGATGCCATTTTGAACTTCTCTTCTTACTCAGTATTCTATGGCCACCCTGTCTGTGGTCTTTGCTATAGCTTCCCCCTCTGTCAGAAATACTCTTTTGTTGGACTTTGCAAGGTTGGTCATTCAGACGTCAGTTTAAAAGGCTTCTCCTCGTATAGGCCTTCTGTGAAAACTTAATCTGAAGTAGTCTCCCACTAATCCATTCTTTGCACAGAGTTTAAGTTTAATATTATTTGACATTACCTTGCTTATTTACTTGTTTATTAGATCATTATCTTCTCACCACATTAGAACATAAATTCTATGAGTATGGGCCCTTAATTCCAGGCATCCAGAGTTTCTCAATAAAGATTTGTTGAATGAATTTATGAGCAATGATGCTAACTAGTACGTCTCTGTGTCCTGTGTACTAGGGACTGTGCTAAACACTTTACCTATTATAGCCCCATAAAAATATTATAAGGCAAGTCTATTAAGAATCTAATTTAAGTAATTCTTGAAGAAAAAGGCTTGTCCTGCAACTGATTTTACCATAAGGTCAATTATAGTTTAATGCCATCCTCTGTAGGTTATGGATCAGTGAGAGACAAAGGGGTTGAGTAATGGTTAGCTCACAGAAAATTTAAGCTTGACCCTAGGCTCTTCTCTATGTAGAAGATATTGATAAACTTCTGTGACAGAGCTATATCTCATGTGTAAACATTATCCATTAGGTATGTTCATTCTTGCAGAATAAAAGGGTTTGAATTGCTCTAGTTCTGGAACAAGATGGTATAGACTCAGTTCTTTCTGCCCCTCCGCTATAAATCCAATGAAATACCTTGAAAATTATCCATCAGACAGTGATAAAAGAACTCTGAAAGTTGGAAGGAGGAAAGCAGACTGGCCAGAGACTTCAAGACTTTAGGAATAAGCTATGATATGTTATGTATGTATATGGTAATATCTAGAGCAACAACTGGAGTCCCTGGGTGGCACAAACACTTAAGAGTTTGGCTGCTAGCCAAAAGGTTGGCAGTTTGAATCCACCCAGAGGTGCCTTGAAAGAAAGGCCTGGTGATATACTTTAGAAAAATCAGCCATTGAAAACCTTATGGAGCACATGTCTACTCTGACACACATGGTGTTTCAGTGAGTCTGACTTGATTCCACAGCAACAGGTTTTTTAGAACAATCACTAAGAAAACTATACAAAGCAATAAACAAACAAAAAAAAACCATTATAAAGAAATCAAAATGGAACATTAAAAAATATTCAAGTAACCCATAAGAAGGCAAGAAAAAATTAACAGGAACAAGAACAAAGAGAACAAACAGTAAACATAATAAATTGGAAACTTAAGCCCTAATATATCAGTAATTAATATATAAAGGATCTAATATACCAGTTAAAAGACAAGTATTGGCAACGTGGGTAAAAAAACATGACTCAACTACTCACTTCAAACATAGTGACATAGAGAGGTTTAAAGTAAAGTATGGGAGAAGATATGTCATGTAGACATTACAAGAATGGTTATATTTATATCAGATAAATTAGATTTCAGAGCAAAGAAAATTACTAGGTATAAAGGAACCTAACATGATAAAAGAATCAATCTACCAAGAAGATATAAAAATCCTAAATGTGTATACACCAAATAACAGAGCTTCAAAATAAATACATAAAAAAACTCACAGAGCTAAAAAGAAAAATAGACAAATCCACAGTTATAGTTTTAGATTTCAGCATCCCACTCTCAACATCAACACTCTCAACTCAACAGAAAATCAGCAAGGATATAGAACTGAACAACAAAATCAACCACCAATGTCTAATTGACATTTATAGAACACTCCACCCAACAACAGCAGAATACACTTTTTTTTTAAGTGCCCATGGAACATGCACTAAGATAGACCAGATCCTGAATCATAAAACAAACCACAACATTTTTAAAAGAACTGAAATCATACAGAATATGCTCTTTGTCCATAATGGAATATAGTCACATAACAGAAATCAGTGACAGAAAGATAACAGGAAAATCTCCAAATGCTTAGAAATTAAACATGCTAATAAATAATCTATTGACTAAAGAGGAAGTCTCAAAGAAAAAAATTCATAGGATGGAATAAAAATGGAAATGCAACATAGCATATATTGTAGGATACAGTTAAAGCAGTAGAGGAAAATTATATCACTAAATACTTACATTAGAATAGAGCTATGATCTCAAATCAATAACTTAATTTCCTTCCTCAAGAAACTAGAAAAAGAAGAGCAAGATACCCCTGAAATAAAGGAATGAAAAAAAATTATAAAGAGCAAAAATAAATAAAACTGAAAACAATAGGGAACATTAATGAAACAAAAAAGCTGATTCTTTGAAACAAAATCAATAAAATTGATAAACCTCTGGAAAGTCTGATAAAGATAAAAATAGAGAAAACACAGATCACCAACATCAGGAATGAAACAGAGGATATCACAAAAGACCCTGCAGTGTGGGAGAAAGATAAGGCAGTCTGCTTTAGTAGAGATTTACAGCCTTGGAAACCCTATGGGGTCATTATGAGTTGTAATTGACTCGACGGCAGTGATTTGTTTAGATTTTAAGGGCATACTACAAACAACTTTATACTCATACATTTGACAACTTAGAAGAAATGAGTCAATTCCTCAAAAGCACAAACACAAAAACTCAGGGAAGATGAAATAGATAATATGAATAATCATCACTGTTAAAGAAAAGAAATCTCCAGGCTCAGATGGTTTCACTGGATAATTTAATTAAAAAATTAAAAAAGAATTAACATCACTTCTACACAAACACTTTCAGAAATCTGAGAAAAAGGCAACACTCCCCAACTCACTTAATGAGGTCAGTATTGCCTTGACCAGACAAACATAGGACAAAAAAAAAAGAAAGAAAGAAAAAAACCAAAAAACTAAAGACCTATATCTCTCATGAACTTAGATGCAAAAATCCTCACCAAATATTAGCAAACAGAGTCCACAATATATAAAAAGAATAATATACCACAGACAAGTGAGATGTATTCCAGGTATGCAAGGATGTTCAGAATTTAAAAATCAATCAGTGGAACCCACCGTATCAACAGGCTAAGGAAGAAAAATTATGTGATCATATCAGTTGACACAGAAAAAGCGTTCAACAAAATTTAACACCCATTCATGATGTAACCTCTCAGTACATTAGGAATAAAGAAGAACTTCAGCCTCATAAAGGGTATCTACAAAAAACCTTTATCTAACATCATACTTAATGGTGAAGACTGAATACTCTCCTTCTAAGATCAGGAACACGGCAAGTATGTCCACTATCACTGCTCTTATTTAACATAGTAATACAAATTCTATCCAATGCAATAAGGTAAGAGAAAGAAATAAAAGACATACAAATTTAAAAGAAAGAAATAAAACTGTCTCTATTTGTAGACAAGATGTTTGTCTCCATAGAAAACTTCAAGGAATCTGCAAGATCAACACATAATAATCAGATTTCTGTATGCTAACAATAAACACATTGAAACCAAGATTTAAAAAATGCAGTAGCTCCAAAGAAAATGAAATATGTAGGTATGAATTTATCAAAAATGTACAGGATTTATATGCTAAAAATTATAAAATGCTGATTAAAGAAATCAAAGAAGACCTGAATACCTGGCAACACGTATTGTGTTTATGAATTGGAAAACTCAACATAGTAAAGATGTCAGTTCTCCCCAAATTGATCTATAGGCCTAAGGCAATTTCTATCAAAATATCAATAAGTTTCTTTGTTGACATAGATGAGCATATTCTAAAATTTACATGGGAAGGCAAAGGAACTATAGTAGCCAAAACAATTTTGATAAAGAGGAATGAAATAGATTGTTAAGGATTATGATATAGCCGCAGTAATTAAGATAGTGTGGTATTAGCAGAAGGATAGACACATAGATCAATGGAACAAAACAGAGAGCTCGGAAATAGACCCACACAAATATGCCCAGTTAATTTTTGACCAAGGACAAAAGTAATTCAATGGATGATGGATAGCCTTTTCAATGGTGGGACTGGAGCAAATTAACATCCATTAGCAAAAAAAAAAAGAACATCTACCTAATCCTCATGCCTTATACAAAAATTAACTCAAAATGAATCATAGACTTAAATGTAAAGCCTAAAATGATATAACTAGAAAAGAACCTAGGAGAAAATAATTGAGACCCAGGACTGGATAAAAAGTTCTTAAACTTAGCCCCAAAAGCACAATCCATAAGAGAAAAAATTGCTTAATTAGACCTCATCAAAATGAAAAACTTTTGCTCTCTGAAAGACTGAAGGGGATAAAAAAGCAAATCACAGATTGGAAGAAAATATTTATAAATTACATATCTGACAAAAGCTTTATATCTAGAATATATAAGGAAATCTTAAAACTCAACATTTAAAACAACAAACAACCCATTTAGAAGATAGGCAAAAGACTTCCACAAACATTTCACCATACAGAATGTGTACGCATGGCAAATAAACACAAGAAAAGATTTTCAACATTATTAGCCATTTGAGAAATGCAAATACAACCACAATGGTATATCACCGCATGCCTATCAGAGTGCCTAAAATGAAAAATGGTTGTAGCACCAAATGCTGGCAAGGATGAAGAGAAACTTGATAACTTGTACATTGCTGATGGGATTGTAAAATGGTACAGTCATTCTGGAAAATAGTTTGATAGTCCTTTTCAAAACTAAAAATGGATTTGCCATTTAATCCAGCAGTTGCACTCTTGGGCATTACCTCTAGAAGCTAAACTCAAAGCTTTCCCCTGAGCTTTATTGTAATCCGGTAAAAAAAAAAAAAAAAAAAAAAACTTGTAAAAAAATTCCATTTTTTCCATTGCCATCAAGTCAATTCTGACTGATGGCGACCCTATAGGACAGAGTAGAACTGCCCTGAAGGGTTTCCAAGGCTGTTATCTCTATGGAAACAGACTGCCACATCTTTCTCCCTCAGAGTGGCTTGTGGGTTCAAACCACCAACCTTTTGGTTAGCAACTGAGCTAACTTAACCACTGTACCATCAGGGCTTCTTTATAAAAAATTAAGTTGAATACATTTCTCTATTGTGTCTTCTGTATTGGACTTAAGATATTATTTAGCTAACTCTTCCAATATTTGTGTTTGCGATTGAACTAAGTAGCATGTTCCTCACGTGTTATTGTTTGCTTTATAGACCTTTCTAATCTTCAACTGAAAGGTTGACTTCAGGAGTAGCTTCGGTTCTGAGTTAGTAGGGTGTCCAGGGGCTCAAATCTTGGGGATTCCACCAGTCTCTGTCAGACCAGTAAGTCTGGTCTTTTTTTGAATTTTGTTCTACATTTTTCTCCCACTCAGTCCAGAACCCCCTGTTGTGATTCCTGTCGGAGCGGTGAATGGTGGTAGCTGGGCACCACCTAGGTCTTTCAGGTTCTTTCAGATTTTTGTTTAAGTGTACAACCTCTCATTTTTTTTTGATAGTTTTAAACCTCTAGATTTCTCAGTATGCCGTGGTATTTATTTATTCATTTACTAATTTGAATTAATAAATATCACAGAACACTGAGGAACCTAGAGTTTGATTCCTAGCCACTTTTAAGACATTTAGGCTAGTTTACTGAGTTAAAGATAAAACAGGACACCATTCATTTAATACTGAGTTTCTACCCTCTGCTGAGCTCTGTAATAATCTTGGGGATGTGATTGTGGCTAGGGCAGATACATTTCATGCATTTAAGGAATTATCAGTCTTTTGCAGAGAGAGGTGAAACAAACAAATATAAGGTAAAGTACTTCTCAAGCACTCTTGCAAAGCACAGAAGTATTAAGAAGTATTATCAATAAGAGGGGGCCTTTCAGTGAGAATGAGGGATGTCTCAACAGTAAGTTAATTAGATAGGCAATTGAGAATCTGGTGATGACAATGACTCACCAGCTGATGCCTGTGGGGACCATTAATGACTGAGACCTGAACACAGGCCTTCATCTAGTAACACCGAGGATGACTTAAATCCTTCTAATACCATAGAAGGGGTAAGAGGTGGAAGGAAGATCCAGAAATGCTTGAGGTTAAGTTCATACCATTTAGCTTAATGGGAGTTCAAAAGCAAAATTAAATTTCTTAAAACACGAACACACCAAAGTTATATTTCATACGTGTATCTCTTCAACAAAATGTTTCCTTCAGAAAGTCTTGTCTCTGTTATCTAAAGTCCAGTGCATTGGATTCAGAGTCTACTCTATTCTATCTGCATGATCAATAGAACTGAATGCTGGGCAGTACTTACAGACTTCAAGTCCTTATCTTCAAGTTATTTGTTTATTTTTCTTTCTGACTTTGGCAAAACCTATAATGTAATTTTCTCTTCTATTAAAATGTTATAGTTTACCTGCTCTGTTCCTCTGGAACAGTTTTGGGGGAAAAGCAATGGGGGAAGATTTATTGGTAACTTGTAATTTTCTGTCAACCTTATAATCTCATTTCTCCATTTCACAACTTAAACAAATTCTGGTAAAATGTGACAACCTTAAAGCTAATTTATAGAAGGCTGACAATAGTTTTGGAATTATAATGAGCTTTGTTTAACCTTGACATTTATTAACCAGCTCTTTATGTCTGGGCTACTAATGAGCTAGTGTCTCTAAACCTGAGGCAGGTACTATCAGGGCCTGGCAGGTCTCCTGAGGCAGGTCTCCTTCTGCCTCCTCCATGCCCTGGCCCAATCCTATCCTGCATACTCTAGGAGAGGTTACAGTGGTGTAACCTAAAATGCCAAATCTCCTTTCAGTTGTACCCAAATCATATTTGTGTCCCACATATTGTTGTTCTTATGTCAATACTCATTCTTACATTCTGGATTCAGATTGGGACCAATTTCTAGGAAAGGATATCATATTTGGTAAAGCAGAGGGTCAGTGAAAATGAGGGAGACCCTCAATGAGATGGATGGACACAACACCCACATCAATGGACTCAAACATTTCAACTATAATGAAGACAGCACAGGACCGGGCAACATTTTGTTCTGTGATACATAAGGTTGTTATGAGTTGGAGCCGACTCGGCAGCAACTAACAACATTGCAAGACAGAGATCCGGGCACTGTAGATTACTATATCCATAGCGAAGTATAGATTTTTATCACATACATGCTAATTCAAACAATTCCAGTAAAGTTTTTTAAAAGAACGAAGAAATGCTATTATATTTGGGTATCATACAACTCTCATTTTATAATTATTTCCATACTAATCAAAGGAATATAATCTTTGGAGTTGATAGTGTGGAGATTTGTTCATTATCAAGTAGATGGTAGATTTAACACTGAAAAGTGGCTTCATTTTGTGATAAAATATTTTTCCATAGATTGTTAAAAGGATAAAATGTAACAAGGGAAAAGAAGTATTTCTTGCCTCTAAGGTAAGGTAATGAAGTATCTATCTTCAAGAAGCTTCCATCTGATTTCAACTTCTGATGCAAAATGTCATCAGCTTGCCTCTTTATTGTGCCTGCATTGTTAGAAGCAAACTGAAATTTAAGCAATACATCTGTTTTCAAACCATCATTACTTGACCTGAAAAACAAAACACCACAATAAATGAGTGAAATCGTTATTAGCCACAGTAATTATTATGTTGTAGCATATTGTTTAAATATTAGTCATATCTTGAAGAAACCATAATAAAAAATATTTCATACATTTTAGTATCATGGATTTTTTTCCCTTCATATATTAAACCAAAATTCACTGCTGTTGAGTTGATTCCAACTCATAGTGACCCTATAGGACAGAGTTGAAGTGTCCCATAGGGTTTCCAAGGCGTAATCTTTATGCAGGAAACCCTGGTGTCATAGTGGTTAAGAGCTATAGCTGCTAACCAAAAAGTGGGTAGTTTGAATCCACCAGGTGCTTCTTGGAAACCCTATGGAGCAGTTCTACTCTGTCCTTTAGGGTTGCTAGGAGTCGGGATCGACTCAAGGGCAATGAGTTTGGTTTTGGTCTTTTTAAAATGCTTATGGAAGCAGACTGTCACATCTTTCTCCCACAGAGCAGGCTGGTGGGTTCAAACTGCCAGCCTTTTGTTCAGTGGCCAAGTGCTTAACCACTGCACTGCCAGGGCTTTTTGTCCATATTACACAGGTATTAATATCTGAATTATTCCCTGCTTGTAAAACTTGGTCATATTCAGGAAGGAGAGGATATCTGAGAGTTCTATCATATTTTTTTTGTGAAAAAATAATCAAAAGCACTTGTTAAATTTACCAAATTTGTATGTGTATGTGTGTGTATGTATAAATATATATTCTTATACCTTTAAAATTTTTAAAAGCTGCTTATTATAAGGAAGAAATAAGTAAAATTGAGATAAGTAGTTAATGATTGTAGGAATCTTTAACTGAAATTTGAAAGTTTTCAAAAGAACAACCAGTAGAATATATTTCATCTCTACCCAAGTTAAGAAACTCTCACTATAGGTACTTTGTACAGAAGTAATAGCAATTAAAACCTTTGGTGACCCATGGACAAATGGTATCCCAACCACTTTTTATGCCTTTGGAGTTCTTTGGTAGTATACTTTTCCTACTGAAAGTATTTGTTGTCCTTTAGTGGGGACTTTTGTAATGGTGAAAGGTGAAAGAAACGTTGGTTGAAGCAAAATACCTGGAGTATGAGGCTTGCAAGGAAGATAGTGCAATCAGGAAGTGTGATTGGGTAAAATTTTGTCTCTTTTGGTTTTTGTACCCCTAGATAAGCTTTGTAAGCATATTTATGGTTCTCTGTGTGATAGCTGGAAACCCTGGTGGCGTATTGGTTAAGTGCTATGACTGCTAACCAAAAAAGGTTGGCAGTTCGAATCCACCAGCTGCTCCTTGGAAAATCTATGGGGCAGTTCTACTCCATCCTATAGGGTCGCTATGAGTTGGAATCGACTCGACAGCAATGGGTTTGTTTCTTTTTTTCTTTGGTGTGAAAGTTAGGGAGCCCCGGGGGACTTGGTTTTGGCTTTTTTTGTGTCACATTTGGAAAACCAGAGGTTCCGCATATAACCTAATGAAGGCCCACCACCATATTTTCAGTAACCAAGGTTCCTTGGGGCAGATGGTCATGCCTCAATCAGCAGGCTTGAGAATGCAAAAAGTTCAGTGGTAACCATGTAGACCCAGACAATATTTTTCAAAATCCATTATTACCAACCCAAAATTTCAACACACCTCATGACTCAGCATACTTACATTAATGAAAACACGTGATATCAAAAACAAAACAAAACAAAATTCAAAGCAGGAAATAATAGGATCACCAAACAGTTAAATGTAATAATGTTAATCTATGTTTGTTCTTGGTATATCTAAGATTTTTTTTCTTTTTGGTGGTATATTGAAATTTATTTGACTTTTTAAGCCATGTTTATTGAGATACAACCTATATATGTTAAAATTTACCCTATTGGTACTGAATTTTTTTTTTATATTGCACTTTAGATGAAGGTTTACAGAACAAATAGTTTCACATTAACACATATTGTTTGACATTGGTTAACAACCCCACGACAAGTCAACACTCTCCCTTCTTGACAAACATATGGAACGCTTCACGAATTTGTATGTCATCCTTGCACAGGGACCATGCTAATCTTCTCTGTATCGCTGCTGAAACAAGCACTGGTCTTGGTATATCTAAGATTTTTAGAAATTATCCAAAAAGTGAATAATTGATGAATAACTAAATAATATAAACTTGTCTTTTTATCATACAAATTAATTAGTTGTGATTACCTAAAGTTGACAACATGAGACTTGATGTAAAGAGAGTTTAAACTGGATCTTTGAAATATTTTATTCATCTGAGGAAAAAAAAGAACAGAAATTTGTTAAATATGAATTCACATATTTCAATATGTCACAAAAATACTTGTATAAAAACTGCTGTGATTTGAATAGTATTTACTCTGAAGTTTGTTTACAGCCAGCCTCAGAAACCTATTTGGGCATAATCCTGTTCTCATAAAGATCATTCCTATAATAGGATGTAGATATTTAAACAACTTGTCACATGGTTAAAAATTATTTATATAGAGGGCGGAGCCAACAGGGTGCTATAGACAGAAGCACCATGCCAGCCCTCCACAGCAAAGACCCAAAAAACTAAGTAACAGAGACTAATGTCAATCTTGGAACCCTAAGCATCAAATGAAGAAATAAAGAACTCAGCCAAGCACTGAATAGAATAACAAACTAACAGAGAATAGAGAGTGAGGAGAGATACATGCAGAGATCTCCTGTCAGCTAACGCAGCATGCATTCGCCATCTTGGACTCCTGTCAGAGGTCGGTGAACAGAGAGTACAGGAAAGCAGCTTCATGGAGGAGCTCCCAGCACTAGATACAGCACCCAGTAGCCAGCAATGTATGCCTTCCCACCCCCCCATTCTACTCCCACCTGCTTGACCTCTGCAGTGTCAGAGCTGGCTGTCGTAGTTCGGCAGGCCGGGAAGTGCAGGGTCCCTGCCAATTGGATTCGCCCTGCCCACATCAGAGCTCAATGGACAGGGAGTATGGGAAAGCAGCTTCACAGAGATCCCAGCAGGAGACAGAACAACTGGTAACCAGAGATATATGCTTTCCCACCCCCACCCTTCTTCATGCCCACTTGGCCTCCTCTGCTTCTTGTGGCCACAGTCTCTTGACCGGGAGGCATAGGCTTCAGCCCTGTGCCACTTGGATTTGACACACCCACACTGGCCGGCTCCCTGAGTGCCATTTATTTGTTGCTGTTGTTGCTTTTTCTGCTTCTTTTTGTTTTTTCCATACCTCTCACCACCTCCCCCTCCTTTGTCTCAAAAACCTGGCTCTGTGTGCCTTCTTTGCTTCTTCTTGAAAGGCCGTGAAATGCCACCTGATTGTGGAACGGTTTCCCAGCCCACACCACCACACTGGTGGAATCCCTGGGACATTTTTTTGGTTTTGTTTTGGTTTGTTCTGGTTTTTTTTTTTTGTTTGTTTGTTTGTTTGTTTTCTTTTTCTTTTCTCAGCTTAGGAGCGCCTTCTAGCCAGACTGTACTGCGTGAGTTGGGAGCTACTTCCTTGGTCTGGGCAGCTGTGCAGGGGAGCGGGATCCCTGGGGGCATTTCTTTTTCTTTTCTCTCTTTTTTTCCTTTTAGACTTTCTTTATTTCTCAGTTTCTTGTCTCTCTATACTTACCTGATCTTCCTGTCTCCTGAATACCTGGTGCTGTGTGACATCTCTATCCCTTCTAGCTAGGCTGTACTTTGTGGCCTAGGAGCCACTTGCCTGATCTTCACAGCCACACCAATGGGACACCTGGGGGCTTTTCTTTTTTTTCTAATTTTTATTTATTTATTTTCCCCTTTTAAAAATTTTTTTTCCATTTCTCTGATTCTTGTCTCCCCACTCAAACAAAAGCTCCCTTAGTACTCTATTTTTTGGCTCCTATTTCTCTCTCCTCTCTCTCCTCTTTACCATACACATCTTATCTCCACACAACACAATTTCCCCCCTCCTTCCTGCCTACCTGCACTGTGCACTGAACATCACAGCCCCCAAGCAGTACAGGCATGGCCTACTAGAACCTGGCCTGCACTGATTCCTGGCTCACCCTGTCAGCCCTAGTATGTGCCACAAACAACCCATCCCAGCTGCTTCCCTTCAGCTAGACCTGACCTGCTGCACCATAGCTGAACGACTGTCTCTGCCCATTGGACAAGGAGGTGAAAAGGTTCATGCCCACAGACAAGCAGAAAACAAAGAATACGCAGCCTGCCTGCTCAGACATAACTAAATAAAACAAAAAAGCAGGACAAAACAAACAAATCTACAATCAGTAAATGAAGAAAATAACTACTGAATGTCCCAAAGACAGAAGACAGTATGAAAATATATTTTAAAAAGGACAGGATGGTTCCAGTAGGCATCCAAATTAAAACACCAGATGACTTTCCAGTAGAAAAAAGGTCACTAGAACTACTTGATAGGGAATTCAAATCTCTAATATTCAGAGCTATCCAAAAGTTGAAGCAAATTCAGATAAAAATGAGGAAAAAATAGACAAATTCATGGAAAAGGCAGACAAATTCATGGAAAATACAGACCAAAAGAAATGGAAGAATTCAGGAAATAATACAGGAACAAAATGCAAAATAAATTCTCAACTAGGAATCATACAAAAACAACAATTAGAAATCCAAAAGATAAACAACAAGATTTCAGAAATGGACAGTGTCACAGAAGGGCTGAGGAGTAGGCTTGAAATGATGGAAGACAGATCAGCGAAATTGAAGACAAACACTTAGCTATAACTCTAAGGAAAAATCAGAAAACAGAATGAAGAAAAATGAAGAAACCATGAGAATTATGTGGGATACAATCAAAAGCAAAAATTTCCGAGTGATCATAGTTCCAGAACAGGGAGAGAAAACAGAAAACACAGAGAGGATCAGTGAAGAACTGCTGACAGAAAACTTCACCAATATCACAAAAGATGAAAAGCTGGCCATCCAAGAAGCTCAATGAAACCCATATAGGATAGACCCCAAAAGAAGATGACCGAGGCATATCATAATCACACCTGCTAAAACCAGAGACAAACAAAGAATCCTGAGAGCAGCTTGAGAAAAACAAAAAGTCACACTCAGAGGAGAAACAATAAGACTACGCTGTGATTATTCGGCAGAAACCATGCAGGCAAGAAGGCAATGAGATGACATATATAAAACCTTGAATGAAAAAAATTGCCAACCAAGAATAATATATCCTAAAAAACTCTTGATCAAATATGATGGTGAAATTAGGACATTTCCAGATAAACAGAAATTAAGGGACTATGTAAAAACCAAAGCAAACTTACAAAAATTATTAAAGGAAGTCCTTCAGTCTGAGAACAAACAACATCAAACCACAGCCTGAATCTAGGATGCAAGATTGCACCAGCAAGATACCAACCTAGAAAATAAACTCTCAAGGACTGTCTAAACCAAAAGGATGACAACAGGGAACCAGAGAGGTTAATCTATAAATGACAACAACATCAGAACAATAAAAGAAGGAATAAATGGTATAGGTATAGAACCTTCTAATAGAGAGGAAGGCAAGGCAATACCAAGTAATAATAGACTGATTCAAACCTAGCAAGATAAGGGTAAATTTCAAAGTAATCACAAAGAAAGGTAGCAAACCTACTCATCAAAATAAAGAAGAAAAACATGAAGTCTCAGTAAAAACAAAATCTACAAAAACAAAAGAATTTTTTTAAAAAGTCCACAAACAAAAGGAATTCAGCACTGGAGAGTAAGAGGAACAAAGAAAACATCAGCACCACAAAAAAAGCACTACAAAATGACAGCAGTAAACTCTCATTTATCAGTAATTACACTGAATGTAAACAGCCTAAATGCACCCATAAAGAGACGAAGAGTGACAGAATGGATATAAAAAACAGGATCCATCAATACGTTGTCTACAAGAGACACACCTTAGAAACAAAGAAGTAAATTTATTAAAAATCAAAGGATGGAAAAAAATATATCAAGCAAACAGCTACCAAAAAAGAGAAGAAGTGGCAATATTGATCTCAGATAAAATAGACTTTAAAACAAAATCCACCATAAAAGACAAAGAAGGAAACTACATAGTGATTAAAGGGATGATTCATCATGAAGACATAAATATAATAAACATCTACACACCAATGTCAGGGCTCCAAAACACATAAAACAAAGTCCAAAAGCACTGAAAAGAGAAATTGACAGTTCCACAATAATAGTAGGAGACTTCAACACACCACTCTCGGTAAAGGACAGAACATCTAGAAAGAAACTTTACTAAGATACAGAAGACCTAAAGGGCCCAATCAGCCAACTTGACCTGATAGACATTATAGAACACTCGACCCAACAGCTGCAAAGTACACATTCTTTTCCAACACACATGGAACGTCCTCCAGAATAGACCACATCTTAGACCACAGAGCAACCCTCAACAAAATCCAAAACACTGAGATAATACAAAGTATCTTCTCTGACCACAATGCCATCAAGATAGAAATTAATGACAGGAAGAGCAAGGAAAGAAAGTCAATTACATGGAAACTGAATAACACCCTGCTTACAAGCCACTGGGTAATAGAAGAAATCATAGACGTAATCAAAAAATTCCTAGAAACAAAGGAGAATGAAAACAGATCATACTAAAACCTTTGGAACACAGCAAAGGCATTTCTCAGAGGACAATTTATAGCAATAAATGCACACATCACAAAAGAAGAAAGGGACAAAATCAAAAGGTTAACTATACAACTCGAACAAATGGAAAGATAACAGAAAAAAAGCCCACAGCCACCGAAGAAAGGAAATAATAAAGATCAGAGCAGAAATAAATGAAATAGAGAATAGAAAAACAATAGTAAGAATCAACAAAACCTAGTTAGTTCTTTGAAAGGATCAACAAAATCGACAAACCACTGGCCACACTGACAAAAGAAAAACAGGAGAGGATGCAAATAACCCAAAGAAGAAATTAAATGGGGGCACTACAACAGACCCAACTGAAATAAAAAGGATCATAATAGAGTATTATGAAAAACTATACTCCAACAAATTTGAAAACCTAGAGGAAATGGATAAATTTCTAGAAACACACTGCCTACCCGAACTAACACAAAGTGATGTTGAAAATCTGAACAGACCCATATCAAGAGAAGAGATTGAAAAGGTAATTAAAAAAAAAAAAACCTCCCAACAAAAAAAAGCCTGGCCCAGATGACTTCACTGGAGAATTCTAACAAACATTCAGAGGAAAGCTTACATCAGTACTACTCAAACTATTTCAGAACATACAAAAGGAGGCGACACTTCCAAATTCATTCTATGAAGCCAGCATAACTCTGATACCAAAACCAGGCAAAAACGCCACCAAAAAAATAATAATAATAATAATTACAAATATCTCTCATGAATATAGATGCAAAAATTCTCAGCAAAATTCTGCCCAATAGGATTCAGCATCATATCAAAAAAATAATACACCATGACCAAGTAGGATTCATATCTGGTATGCAAGGATGGTTCAACATTAGTAAATCAATCAATGTAATCTACCACATAAATAAAAGAAAAGAAAAGAATCACATGATCATCTCTACTGATGCTAGAAAAGGCATTTGACAAAGCCCAACACTCATTCCTGATAAAAACTCCCAATAAAATTGGTATAGAAGGGAAATTTCTCAACATAATAAAGGACATCTATGCAAAACCAACAGCCAGCATTGTTCTTAATGGAGAGAGGCTGAAAACATTCCCTTGAGACCAGGAACAAGACAAGGATGACCTTTATCTGCACTCCTATTTAACATTGTCCTGGAAGTCCTAGCTCAAGCAGTAAGGCAAGAAAAAGAAAGAAAGGGCATCCAAACTGGTAATGAAGAAGTAAAACTGTCCCTATTAGTGGATGATATGATACTATACAAAAAACCCTAAAGACTCCATGAGAAAACTACTGGAACTAATAGAAACTTTCAGCAGAGTAGCAGGATAGAAGATGAACATACAAAAACCAGCTGGATTCCTATACACCAATAAAGAGAACAATGAAAAGGAAACCAGGAAAACAATAATATTCATAAAAAAAAAATACTTAGGAATAAATCTAACCAGGGAGGCAAAAGACCTATACAAAGAAAACTACAAAACACGAAGAAACCAAGAGATCTACATAAATGGAAAAACATACCATGCTCATGGATAGGTAGACTCAATCTTGTGAAAATGACAATTCTTCCCAAAGCAATTTACAAATACAATGCAATCCTGATCCAAATACCAACAACATTCTTTAAAGAGATGGAAAAACTAATCATTAACTATATGGAAAGGGAAAAAGCCTTGGATAAGTAAAGCACTACTGAAGAAGAATAAAGCAGGAGGATTCGCACTACCTGACCTCAGAACCTACTAGGCAGCTACAGTAGTCAAAACAGCCTGGTACTGGCACAATGACAGGTACATTGACCAATGGAACAGAATTGAGAATCCAGATGTAAATCCATCCACCTACGGTCACCTGATCTTTGACAAGGGCCCAAAGTCCATCAAATGGGGAAAAGACAGTCTTTTTAACAAATGGTGCTGGCAAAACTGGATGTCCATCAGCAAAGGAAAAAAAAAAAAAGAAAAAGAAACAGGAGCCATACCTCACACAAAAACTAATTCAAAATGGATCAAAGACCTAAATATAAAGCCAAGAACTATAAAGTTCATAGAAGAAAAAATAGGATCAATGCTAGAGGCCATAATACATGGCATTAGTAGGATACAAACCATAACCAATAACACACAAACTCCAGAAGATAAGCTAGATAACTGGGATCTTCTAAAAATTAAACACCTATGCTCATCAAAAGGCTTCACCAAAAAATTAAAAAGAGAACCTACAGACTTCGAAAAAATTTTTGGCCATTACAAATCAGACAAAGTTCTAATCTCTTAAATCTACAAAAAGACCCCAACACCTCTACAGCCGAAAGACAAATAATCCAATTAAAAAATGGGCAAAGGAAATGAACAGACACTTTGCCAAAGAAGACATTCAAGTGGCCAACAGACACACGAGGAAATGCTCCCAGTCACTAGCCGTTAGAGAAATGCAAATCAAAACCACAGTGAGATACCATCTCACCCTGGCGTTACTGGCACGAATCAAAAAAACTGGAAATAACAAATGTTGGAGAGGCTGCGGGGAGATCGGAACTTTTATGCATTGCTGGTGGAATGCAAAATGATACAACCATTTTTTAATAGGATATGATGCTTCTTTAGAAAGCTAGAAATAGAAATTCCATATGATCCAGCAATCCCACTGTTAGGATTATATCCTAGAGAAATAAGAATCATCACTCGAACAGACATATGCACACCCATGTTCATGGCAGCATTGTTCACACTAGCAAAGAGATAGAAGCAACCTAGATACCCATCAACAGATGAATGGGTAAACAAACAACAGTACATACATACAATGGAGTGTTATGCAACAATAAAGAGCAATGATGAATCTGCAAAGCATCTCATAACATGTATGAATCTTGAGGGCATTATGCGGAGTGAAATAAGTCAATCACAAAAGGACAAATACTATATGAGACCATTACTGTAAAAACTCATGAAAAGTTTTACACACAAAAAGAAACAATCTTTGATGGTTAGGAGGGAGGGGAGGGGTGTGGGGGAACACTAAATAGACAATACATAAGTGGTAACTTTGGTGAAGGGTAAGACAGTACACAGTACTGGGGAAGCCAGCACAACTGGTACAAGGCAAGGTCATGGAAGCTCTATAGACACATCCAAACTCCCTGAGGGACTGAATTGCTGGGCAGAGGGCTGTGGGTACCATGGTCTCAGGGAACATCTAGCTCAGTTGGCATAACACAGTTTATAAAGACAATGTTCTACAGTCTACCTTGGTGAGTAGTGTATGGAGTTTTAAAAGCCTGTGCGCAGCCACTGGTCTCACCCCTTTGGGAGCAAGGGAGAATGAAGAAAACAAGATACAAGGAAAAGATTAGTCCAAAGGACTAATGGACCGCAACTACCACAGCCTCCACCGGACTGAGTCCACTACAACTAGATGGTGCCCGGCTACCACCACTGACTGCTCTGACAAGGATCACAATAGAGGGTCCCAGACAGAGCTGGAGAAAAATGTAGAATAAAATTATAACTCACAGAGAAAGACCAGACTTACTGGCCTGACAGAAACTGGAGAAACCCCAAGAGTATGGCCCCTGGACACCCTTTTAGATCAGTAATGAAGTCACTCCTGAAGTTCACCCCTCAGCCGAAGATTAGACAGGCCCATAAAACAAAATGAGACTAAAGGGGCACAACAGTCCAGGGACAGGGACTAGAGGGTAGAAGGGGACAGGAAAGCTGGTAATAGGGAACCCAAGGTCAAGAAGGGTGAGTGTTGACACATTGTGGGGTTGTTAACCAATGTCATAAAACAATATGTGTACTAACTGTTTAATGAGAAACTAGTTTGTTCTGTAAACCTTCATCTAAAGTACAATCACAATAAGATTGATATAAAAAGTTGAATATAGCCAGATAGTTAAATAGCCATAATAAAATGTAAAGGTTGGATTAGGACTCAGATTGAGTATTTTTAAGTCTCAGTATGTATGAATTTATCACCCATTTGTCATCCACTATTATTCAGGCTCAACGTTATCATCGTCATTGATGCGATTGTAAATCAGTTTTTTAGACTTCAGTGAAAAATTTGAGGCCAAATTTTGATACCATGGTAAAAGATGGAGGGGAGGAGAATGTATATTTTTTCAGGACTTCTTTAAAAAGTTCATAAAATATATGCATTTCAAAAAAATGTATGAAGTGATTACTTAGAATATGATAAGGCTATAAATGCCACTTGTTTGTCATTTAAACTTCTTGGGTGGGATAAATTCCTAGAACAAATTGTTTCTTAATAAAATCACAGCTTATTGAAGAATCTGTGGTCTTTCAAGTCCATGTATCATCATTGATTCATCAAAGTGGCATGTCAGGAAAAAAGAATGATTCTATACCAAACTTTATGTGAACCTGAGTCTCAGATTAGTTCCACAGTTCAGGAGAGATGAGCTTCCAAACTTAGAAACTGGTATATGTTGAATAAGTGCTTTTCACTCCACTGATTCAATTTATGAAATTTTCTTCGGTAAAATGCCCTGTGTCACACATTAGATAAGTTGGTGGGTAAAAGTTCACTGAGAAATAGTTATCTTTTTAAGTGGCCATGTTTTACCTTCTAAAGAACTTTGAAGGGAAAATGATTTTTTAAGGAAATGTATAATATATGATATGTATATATGATAAATGTACATGTATATGATAAAATCAACACATACTCATTGTAAAAATTTTAAAACAAACAATATTGAAAAGTATAATTAAAGGCATTAAAATCATTCCTAAATCACTGTCTAGAGAAAACTACTATTAACATTTTTGGTACATGTACTTCTAGATTTTATATACATATATAATATATATGCACACACATATATATATATCCTGCCTGCCTCTTCCATTTCCTTTCTAATTCCGTTATTTCTTGTTATCTCCCTTTAAATCACAGCTTTGTGAACAATGTAATATCCATGGTAATTGAACACATAAATAGTGGATAAAGGAGCTACATAGGTAATCTCTAAACTCCATTTTAGGTACTGGTTTTAACCTTTTGTTCTGGGAAAACTTTTGCTATAGTTATAAACTGTAGACTATATGAAGGGTCAGAAAACTATGACCTGTGGACTAAATCTGGCCTGCTGCCATGATTGGCCCATGATCTAAAAATGGTCTTTACATTTTAAACAGTTGGGGAAAAAAAAAAACCTGAAGAATAATATTTTTTGGCACTTAAAGTTTATATGAAATTTAAATTTCAGTGTCTATAAATAAAATTTTATTGGAATACAGTGACACTTGTTTGTTTATATTTTGTCTATGGTTGCTTTCATATTACAACAGACATGAATAGTTGTCCATTAACTATATGGCCCACAAAGCTGAAAATATTTATTATCTGGCCCTTTATGGAAAAAAAATTTGCTTACACCTGGATTAAGCTACTGTATTTCTTTTCTTTTTGTTATTTCTAGTTATACTGTACGGGACAGGACCATAGTAAAATGGTCATTTATTTACTATTCATATCTTTGACAAGTCCTAAGACTTGTGGCTGGCACAGTGGTTAAACGTTCAGCTGATAACCAAAAGGTAAGCAGTTCGAATCCACCAGCCACTCCTTGGAAACGCTATGGGGCAGTTCTGTTCCATCCTATAGGGTCACTATGAGTCAGAATCGACTTGATGGCAACAGGTTTGTTTTTTTTGGGAACCATGTGGCAGACACTGAGAAAAGCACTGAAACTTATGAGGAAGAAGGCACAGCCCTAGGCATAAATGAATTCACAAATCTAGAGGGGTATATGGACATATAAAAAAAATCACGATGTAATAAGGTGGTAAATGCTCTAAGAGGTGTATGAAAAGTTCTGTGAGACCACAGGAAAGTGATGCTAACGTTTATTCAAACATATTATTTTTCATACTCTTTACTCACTACATCAATTAATCCTCAGAATAACTCTGGGAGGTGGGTAAAATTATCCCTATTTTTTAGTTGAGGGGTCAGATAGCGTGGTGAAATTAATTCCTTTATGTGGCCTTTATGCCTTAGTTCTTTGGAAAAACAGCTTGAGAGACCTTTCCCCTAAGCCCTGAGGAGTTACTTTTGCCCTGGTTTTCTACCTCAGAGCGTCTTTTGCCAGGCTGATTGACATCTCCTGGGTAAGCTGTAAACAACCTGGTTTAATACTTTTTGTCTGGTCCTGGGCTACAGCCTGCCCTGTAATTGGTATGCACCTTGTAGGGATTGGTCAACAGACTATGAAAATGAGGTAAGTTATAGCCTACTATGCAAATGAAGAGTCTGGCCTACTGAGAGGAAATTGGTCAGTTTGTGGCTGGGAGGTGTCATGCTTTGAAATTGACAAGGAATTGTCTGTGTGTGTGTGTGTGTGTGTGTGTGTGTAGCTATGTAGCCAGCCCCACAGAGTTTTTTTGAGACAGAAATAAGCAGGAAGGGAAGCAGAAGGAAGAAAGTAGAAAGAAGTAGCAGAAAGAAAGAGGAAGCAACAAATCTCCTAAAAGAGCTGTTACATGGGTCAAGGGCTATAACACTGAAGACAACGAGAGGCCCAGAAGGATCCCAGCAGCAGAGTTGGCGGAGACAGGGAGCAGGGCCAAGACGAATATGTCCTGATGACCCTGTCCTCAGGGGGCTGAGAGGAGGCCTGCACGGCCAAGATGAGCTGAGGGAGTTGTTCTACACTGAAGAAGGGAGACTTTGCCTACATGTTTCCTGATCCTGATCCTGATCCTGAGTTGTAGCCTGTTGATCCTGATCCCAAGTTGTACCCTGTGGCTTCCTTAATAAACCACTTAACTGTGAGTATGGCCTATGAGTTCTGTGTGGCCATTGCAACAGATTATCAAACCCAGAAGAGAAGTAGAGAGGGCCGTGGGAGGGACAGCTGGTATCAGAATTGGTAAAAGGTTGGGGAGTGGATGTTTGTCTGACCTCCATCTCATAGGGATTAGCTTTGGGCTGATCTTGGTCATTATCCCCCCTGAAGTTAAACAGGCTCAGACTACCCTACTACTACTACTCCCACCACCATTTTATAAGTAGATTTTCCAATGTTGTTAATCTTACAAAAAATAGAATTGGGCTATGAATATAAGTGTTTTTAACTTCAAAGTGTAGATTCTCTCTAATTTGATATATTGCCTCCTGTAACATTATATTTTATACTCTGTCCTGTTTTTGTTTTTTTCCTAATCAAAATTTCTTTAGGATGTGTTTTTTGTTTTGTTTTGTTTTTTTAAATGTGGTAAATATATAGGTAAGACAATGTTTGTCATTTCTACCATCTTCGTATGTATAGTTCAGTGACATTATGTTCACCATGTTGTACAACCATCAGAAAAAAAAATGCCAATCCCACTCACTTCATCAGCTGCTTTTTTTGCCTGTTTTGGCTGAAGAAATATTTCTCATCCTGGCAGGAATGACCTGCCATCTTTGGCTTGTAAATGCTGAGCTCAGTCAAGGCTGTGTACACAACTAAAGTCTTCAGTGGAAGATCCTGTATGTGTGTTTCTGTGGTGTATTTTCTAGAATAAATGTTCTGTATAAGTTGACTAATGGAAAATTATCAGAGTCATACACACAGTATGTATGTATGGTGATATAGTCAATGATTGAATTAAATATCCAGATGTTGTAGTCATTAGATGCCATCAAGTGGGTTCTGACTCATAGCTACCCCAGGTACAACAGAACAAAACACTGCTTGATCCTGTGCCATCCTCACAATTGTTATGCTTGAGCCCATTGTTGCACCAATGTGTCAGTCCATCTCGTTGAGGGTCTTCCTCTTTTTCCCTGGATGACCATCTACTTTACCTAGCATGATGTCCTTCTCAAGGGACTGGTCCCTCCTGATAACATATCCAAAGTATATGAGACGAAGTCTCACCATCCTTGCTTTTAAGAAGCATTGTGGCTATAGTTCTGCCAAGACAGATTTGCTTGTTTTTCTGGCAGTTCATGGTATATTCAACATTCTTTGCCAACACCATAATTCAAAGGCATCAAATCTTCTTCGGTCTTCCTTAGTCATTGTCCAGCTTTTGCATGCATATGAGGCAATCGAAAATACCATGGCTTGAGTCAGGCACACCTTAGACCTTACAGTGACATCTTTGCTTTTTGACACTTTAAAGAGGTCTTTTGCAGCAAATTTGCCCAATGCAATGAGCACATTTGAGTGTTCTGGAATTTCCATTCTTCATAATGTTATCCATAATTTGTTAAATGATCCACACAGCTGAATGTGTTTGCATAGTCAATAAAACACAGGTAAACATCTTTCTGATATTCTCTGCTTTCAGCCAAGATCCATCTGACATCAGCAATGATATCCCTGGTTCCACATCCTCTTCTGAATCCAGCTTGAATTTCTGGCAGTTCCCTGTCAATATACTGCTGCAACCACTTTTGAATGATATTCAGCAAAATTTTACTTGTGTGTGAATTGGTGGACATTCACCCATTTCAGGAGGTAGCATATGATCAAGAACCAATGGTACTGAAGGAAGAAGTCCAAGCTGCACTGAAGAAATTGGTGAAAAACAAAGCTCCGGGAATTGATGGAGTACCAACTGAGATGTTTCAACAAATGGATGCAGCACTGGAAGCGCTTACTCGTTTATGCCAAGAAATTTGGAAGAGAGCTACCTGGCCAACCAACTGGAAGAGATCCATATTTGTGCCCATTCCAAAGAAAGGTGATTCAACAGAATGTAGAAGTTATCAAACAATATCATTAGTATCACACACAAGTAAAATTTGAAGAAGAGTCGTATTGACTGGTCTTCCTTGTAGGTGTACGTATATTATCCTATCACTGACAGCACTGTAGTTCAGGATAGATCTTGAAATGTTCTTTTTGATGATGAATGCAATGCCATTCCTCTTCAATTTGCCATTCCCAGCATTGTAAACCATATGATTGTCTGATTTAAAATGACCAATACCAGTCCATTTTAGCTCACTAATGCTTTTTGTGTTCCATTTCATTTTTGATGACTTCCAATTTTACTAGTTTCGTATTTCGTACATTCCACATTCCTATTATTAATGGATATTTGCAGCTGTTTCTTCTCATTGTAAGTTGTGCTACATCAGCAAATGAAGGTCCCGAAAGCCTGACTCCATCCACATCATTAAAGTCGACTCTACTTTGAGGAGACAGCTCTTTCATAGTCATCTTTTGAGTGCCTTCCAACCCGAGGGGCTTATCTTCCAGCACTATAGCATGCAGTGTTCCTCTGCTATTCATAAGGTTTTCATTGACTAATTTTTTGAGAAGTAGATTGCAAGGTCCTTCTTCCTTATCTGTTTTAGTCTGGAAGCTCAGCTGAAACCTGTCCACCATGGGTGCCCCTGCTGGTATTTGAAATTCTGGTGGCATAGCTTCCAGCATCACAGTAACACGCAAGCCAATACAGTATGACAAACTGACAGACATGTGGGGATATTTCCAGATGACTGTATTAATTTTCTTTGTGTTTAAGCTATTTATTTTTCTGTAGAGCTTATGTTTCTCAGTTTCTGGTGCAACTTTGTCTAATATATTTTTTCGATAATGTAGGTTAGAGTGGCCGGATTTAGCAAATAAAAACATAGGATACTCAGTTGAATTTGAATTTCAGATAAACAGCAAGCATTGCTTTTAGTATAAGCATGTTTCAGTATTGCATGAGGTATATTTTCAGTTTAATGTAAAGTTCAGATTTAGCTGGACATACTGTATTTTATCTGGCAACTCTAACATAAATACAATTAGACATGTTCTCAACTTGCTTCTTATCCCAACCTCTTTCTGCACGATAGTGTTGCCAGGATAGTGATGATGTCAGCAAAGCTCTGACCTACCTCACTATTGATTTTTTGTTTCAGGTCAGTCCCACTTTTTGAGTGTTCTACTGGAAGGAAGCTTGGTAACAGTGAGTCTTCTGATCTGGAAGGAAGAACAAAAGGAGATGGTTTCTGTTTAGTTAATTTAAGTTGTATGAGAAGTAGAGGGGATGACACAAAAAAGTGTATAGAATAGGTGAACTCTGGAAATTAAACATTCACTAGCTGCTGGCCAATACCTCCCTCTAACCCTTTCTTAAGATCACACATTCTGATGGTCACTGTGGTCATCAGTTATGGCCTGACACAATAACCATCTATTAGTGATAACTGATTATCTTAAGCTCCTAATTAAATAATGATAGAATGCAACATTCTCATACGTTGATCTCAAAGATAGAATTGCTACTAAAATAATTTTTGACTCAGTTTACTAGGTGTTATTAAACCACAAAATAACATAGGATGTGAGTCTGTTGATTCGTATTAGATGTTATATTGCTTAAGATATTATAGTGAACTAAGCCAAATTTTTAATGCTAGAATTTTTATACATAAAAGATTATGGTTTCCCAAATGTACAAAAATTTATCTGAAGAAAAATTGCACTTGGGGATACTAGAAAATAGCAAAGTTTTGAAATAAATTGAGTGGGTCTTCAAATTTTTTTAATAATACAGTGAAGTAGATACTTACCATATGCCAAAAAATAAACAAGGAGACCAATGATTATTGCCAGCACCAACACAACACCTGTGATAATAAGGGCAATCATCCAGGGTCTCAGTGAACTTGTTCTTCTGCCCAGTATTGATGGCCTTTTGAGAGAGGGTTATATGTTAAAAACGTAGGATTTTAATACCAGAATCCAAGTTTCACACGTTTTTCCCCCCTTGGTATAGAATATTTTTCCTGGAACTCATGGTCAGCTCATATTACTTTTAGAAACTTTTGAATATATTTTCCTATTAAAAAATAGGAAAAAATAATAAAAATACATTTAACATCTGACTTTTATAGTTTCATCAAAAAGTCAGTATTATACTACAATTGACTGCTAAATATGTTGTTTCATTAGACCCATTAGACTAGAAGTTCTGGAATTTTTTTTTTCTTTGTAAATGAACTAATACCATATATTTGGTTCATGTGGTTAAAATTACAGTGAACCTCAGAGAGTGAGGGCATTTCGTGACTCTTCTTATTCTGGTGCGAAAATAGAGAGTCACAGAATGATTACTAGAGCTTTAAAGTTGGATATTGGGAGAACTAGATCTAAAATTTGGTCTGTTTGGGCCTTTTTCACACCTCTACACTTAAACCCATAACCCACATTTATAGAACACGTAATTTGCAGTATATATAAAGGGTATCTAAAATGGGACGGGCTGAAGAAAAGGAATGAGATGAAAGAGAATTATAAGAACGAAGTGATTAGCAAAGCGAACAAGAGATCATTAATGTAACAAACAAAAAGTGGTAACTTAGGACCCATTACATTGTCTTCCCCTCTGAGCAGATACAGAAAACAATTTTTAAAGAGGGAGATTATTTTGCAACAAAATACTCATCTTCAAAAGGATATGGTTACCTGCTGAATTGCTCCACTTCTAACACCAGAGTCATCACTGTGACTGAACTATAGTCTTAAGTATGGGTTACAAATGAGAAATTGTTTCAGCTTACTTCCTTAAGCAGACAGAAATGCCCTAAAATATTTATTCCTAGATGTTTTTTAAGAAATGAAATAATTTTTTCTCCATGATTTCTTTTACTACTAATAGAATTTTAATTTAAACCTTGACTAATTTCCATGGCTAATTTCAGTGGTAGATTGGTGGAAATTCATAGGTACTTGATACATAGTTGTTAACTAAAGGAGAGAAGGTAAAGTAGTAGACAGCCCCATACCATGTACAACACAGAAACTATTTTAGCAAGGGTTTTGCTAAGATGAATTACTTCATCTATGGCAGGGGGAGAGATGAGATAACACATTTATCTGGAATCAAATTCTAATTACAAATTTTATACTTAAATATCACTAAGGGACAATTCTTTCCTTCATTTTCCTTTTTGACTCCTCTCCCCCACTAATCTTTTCAATACAAATAACTTTGGTCAGACTATCCCAATAAGACAACTAAACAGGTTCACTGTAGTGCTGGAAAATCTAGCCTTATAGAAACCTCTGACATTCAAACAAAAAAACATGTAAGTGACTTCACCCCTGAGGTATTCATGCCAAAGTGAAGATGAGCAGTAACGAAAGTTACTCATTCAGCAGGTCAGTCTAGAAAACCTTTCATGAATAATCAAAGCATTTTTTGTAAGTGTCTTCTTTTTAATCCCTCCCTACCTTCATTTAAATTCCAAGTGGTTCATTATCCAGGCTGTCCCATGAGGAGGTGTTTCCTGAAGAAAACCTCAGCAGAATGGAAAGAACTCTGTTCTTTTCATGTCAGCTGTTTTCCTTCAATGTTACAACCTTTTACCAAGGTCACTCTTCAGGCCTTTTCCCTTTATGTAGCTCTCGTAGCTGTAGACCAGCATGTGCTCTTTTTCCTGAAGCTTTTCAAACGTTTGATTTTAACAAAATGTTGCATTTAATAATAATCCAGGATGAATAATAAAGAGATTTCTTTCAACCACAGCAATGACCACATGATTTCAAGGGCTCATGACCTCGAAAGGAGATTGTTCAGCAGCCCGGTCAAAAGTGTGGGTTATGGAGTCAGCTTGCCTGAGTTCCTATACTGACTCCTCACTGAGCGATCTTCAGCAATCATTCAAACTCTTTCTACCTCAGCTTCCTCATTGGTAAAGTGGGGATAATGATGCCCACCTTGTGAGATCACTGCAAAGATTATATGAGTTAAATGAGCCCTTAGAATAGTAACTGAAATATGGTAAGGAGTTGACTTTATTAGTATTCCTATTATTATTATCCAGGACAAACTAATAATAACATCTAATTTTTCAAAAAGTGGCTAAGAGGGGTGGAAAGGGGGAATGTGCTGTCATATTTATAGGGATTGCCACTAGGGTCACATAACAATATGTGTATAAATTTTTGTACGAGAAATTAACTTGAGCTGTAAACTTTCAACTAAAGCCCAATAAAAACTAATTTAAAAATGTGTCTAAGAAAGAATATCAAGGAATTTGTCCATAGATGGAGTGGAATGAGCTAGTGGAAGATGTGTGCTGGATGGTGGAATGAAATAAACAGATGCTGGGGGACTGGTGCTCAGGACCTCAGGATTTGAGTGGCAACTCTGGACACAAACTACTGTTTGGGAAGCAGCTTGGGAGCCTAGCAAAGCTTTCCTTATCCTTGTGGCGTTTTCCAGCAGATAAATGGGATTCCAAGCTTGGGGAATACTATGTGGTGAGCACATTTTGGAGCATTCACAGTGAAAGAGTTACTGATAAAAATAATGGATATGGAAAGATTTAGGAAAATATGGGATAATCATCTAGTTGGGGTTTCAATCTATTGCCTAGGGAGGACAGAATAACTTTGGAGGAAAGTTGTCATGCAAATATCAGGGGTGGTGGTTTTTTTATTCATAATAACAATGACTTAGTAACGATGATCATTATTTTAATTGTACTATCAGATATATGAGACTTTCATAAAATCTGTGCTGTGGGCAGAAATACTAAAAGTTGTACAAAAGATTAAATGAAGATTTGTGTTTCTTTCATTTTTTTAAATTTTTTATCGTGCATTAAATGAAAGCTTACAGAACAAATTAGTTTCCCATTTGATAGTTTGTACATAAAGTGTTCCATGACATTGGTTTCATTCCCCACAACATATCACCACTCTCCCCATTTCCATCCTAGTTTCCCCTTTTCCTTTCGTCCTGATTTTCTACCCCTTCCTGCGTTCTCATCTTTGCTTTTGGGCAGATGTTGCCCTTTTGATCCTGTATAATTGATTTTTCTAAGAAGCATGTTCCTTTTGGGTGTTATTTTTTTTTTTATGGGACTGTCTATGGTTTGGCTGAAACGTGGTCTCCAGGAATGGCTTCAGTTCCAGTTCAGAAGGGTATCTTATGGCCTCCAGTCTCTGTCAGACCAGTAAGTCTGGTCTTTTTTGTGAATGTGATATTTTTGTTCTGCAATTTGTCTCCACTCTGTCCAGGACCGTCTGTTGTAATCTCAGTCAGAGCGGTCGATAGGGTAACCAGGCACCATCTAGTTCTTCAGGTCTCAGGATTTTGTCGGCTGTGGTTCATGTAGTCCATTAGTCCTTTGGACTAATTGCTCCCTTCACTCTTTGGTTTTCTTCACTCTCCTTTGCTCCGGACAGTAATAGACCAGTGGTTTTATCTTAGATGGCCACTCACAGACTTTTAAGACCCCAGACACTACTCACCAAAGTAGAACGCAGAACTTCGTCTTTATGAACTGTGTTGTGCTAATTGACGTAGATGTCCCCTGAAGTGTTTCTTTTATATTTCATGTTCTGACAAGACAATCTGTGCATCTTGTTTTCATAACCCCACATTATGCAAATAGCAAAGATATAATGTTTCATAACTGGAAATTTGCCTGATTTTATAATTCAAAGATAATTCAAATAACTGACATTTTAGTAGTAGATAAAGCTCAGAAGGGAATAATTAAGGTCAAAGAGTGTTACCTTTCAAAGCTCTGCTCATTAATGCAGATTTATATAATTGAGATTTATGGGAAGCTGTTCCTTGAAGGAAATTTAAGAGTATTGGGATAATTAAAACCTAATGAGGACCAAAAATAATGCATATGCCATTGATCTGGGCTATTGAAGAGAAAGTGATTGGCCAGAGCCTCGCAACTCACTTCTGCCAATTACTACTCCAGGATTTCTTTGTTGTACATTTTTCTACTTTCTTACTAACGTTCATCCTTAACCATGTCTCTTCTGCTGCTATGTAGCAATACATTTTTACCTCCACACTGAAGCAGGGGCTATTTCGAAAGTTGAAATATGCACAAATGCATTATTTACAAGTCTCTTCTAATAAACAAGTCAAACTGTTACTGTATCTGACCACTGGAAAAAAGGTTTTATTTAAACAACAAAAATGGAAGTTTGAGGAAAAAATTAAATAAAACAAGAACTAAGGTCTTTCTTGAATCAGAAAGAACTATTGAAAGAACTATTTGAATCTGCTGGAGAAGTCATGTGAGTGCCAAAAAGGAATGATAATAATAGGTAGGTGACTTTGACAGCTTCAGGGAACAAAAGCAGTTGGGAGCATTTATATTGAATGAAAACACTTTTGAACCTCCAGAGTCTTTTGTTCTCTTTCTTCCTGCCTTTTTTTCCTTCCTTCTTTTCCTTTCTTAACAGCTTCATTGAGATATATTTCACATACCATACAGTTCACCAATTAAAAATGTGCAATTGAATGGTTTTTAGTATATTCACAGAGTTGTGCGGTAGTCACCACAATCAATTGTAGAACATTTTTGTCATCCCAAAAAGAAACTCCATATCCCTTAGGCAATCAATTTCTCATTTCCCCAATACCCCAACCATAAGCAGCTACTAATCTATTTTCTATCTCTATGTATTTGCCTATTCTGGACATTTCATATAGATGGTATCATACAATAATATATGGTCTTTTGTGACTGGTTTTTTTCATTTAGCGTAATGTTTTCAAGATTCATCCATGTTGTAAGATGTATCGGGACTTCATTTCTATTTATTGCTAAATATATTTCTTTGGATGGATATACCACATTTTATTTATCAATTTATCAGTTTATGGACATTTGGGTGGTTTCTACTTTTTGGCTGTTATGAATAATGCCGCTATGAATGTTTATGTTCAAGTTTTTGTGTGGACATATGTTTTTCTGTCTTCAGGGTATATACCTAGAAGTGAGTTGCTGGATCATATGATAACTCTGTTTGACCTTTTGAGGAACTGCCAGACTTTTCCAAAATGGCTGCACCATTTGCATTCTCAATGGCAATATATGAAGGTTACAATTTCTCCACATCTTCACCAATCCTTTCTTTCTTTCTTTACTGTTCCATAGTGGTTTTTGTCTCTTTTCTTTCTTCTACCTATTTCTTCTGCCTTATTCTTATCGCATAACTCTTTCTCTTCCTTAGTCTGTCCATTTCTTATTCCCCTTTCCCTTTTTTCCCCTTTATTTTATCACATTTTTTAAAACAAAATATATATTAATAAAATTATTCACAATTTTCCAGGTTACCCACTCTCTGAACCTTGAAATAATATAACATCTCCCTTTCAACAGCTCCTTCATCTAATCTAATTGTCTTTCCTATTTATCTCCTTTTTATTTCCCTAACACCATCCTTCCTCAGACATGCACTGTGTTTCATCATTCACTATAGCCATTAACTGATCTCTTTATCTACAGATAATTTCCCTACCAATGCTGCATGACTCAAAATTAGAAAAGATGTGCAGCAGGGTTGTATCCTTTCACCTTACTTATTCAATCTGTATAGTGAAAAAGGAATCTGAGAAGCTGGGCCATATGAAGAGAACACGACATCAGGATTGGAGAAAGACTCATTAACAACCTGCAATGTGCAGTTGACACAACTTTGCTTGCAGAAAATGAAGAACACTTGAAGCATTTACTGATGAAGGTGAAAGAACACAGTCTTCATACACAACCTTTACATTCAGATTACACCTGAATATAAAGAAAACAGAAATCCTCACAACATCATGATAAATGGAAAAAAAATGGAAGTTGTCAAGGATTTAATTCTACTTGGATAAACAACACCCACAGAAGTAACAGTCAAGAAATCAAACAATGTGTTGCACTGGGCAAATCTGCTGCAAAAGACCTTTCTAAATCTTAAAAAGCAAAGAGGTCACTTTGATGTCTAAGGAGGGCCTGGCCCAAGCCATAGTCTTTTTCAATCACCTCATATGTATGTGAAAACTGGACTATTTAAAAAAAAAAAGACAAAGGAAGAATTGATGCATGTGAGTTGTGGTGTTGACAAAGAATATTGAATATACCATGGACTGCCAGAAGAATGAAGAAATCAAACTTAGAAGGAATACATCTGGAATGCTACTTAGAAGTCAGGATAGCAAGACTTCGTCTTGCTTACTTTGGACATAACATTAACAAAGACTATCGCTAGAAAAGTACATGTTTGGTGAAGTGAAGGATTAGCAAAAAATGAGGGAAACCCTTAATAAGATGGTTTGGCATGGTGACTGCAACAATGGGCTCAAACATATCAAAGATTATGGATACGGGGCATAACCAGGCCATATTTTTAATCCTGCTGTGTACAAGGTCTGCATGAGTTGGAGCTGATTTGACGGCAACTAACAACAACAAATCCTGTAACGCTGTTGCCAGAATTATCTTCCAAAATATATAGTTCTTACAATGTGATTCTCTAATTCAAAAAATCTCAGAGAATTCTCATTACATAGACTGTATACTCTTCAGTATTCATTCATTCAAAAAATATTTATATTATAGAGATCCATGTATGTATTAAAAAACTAATTTTGTTGCTGGAAAATCTGTGGTGAACAAGATAGACAACATCCCTGTCCTTATGTAGCTCATAGGCTAGTGTAGGGAGACAAAATAAACAAGCCAAAGAATAATTTTCAACTAGTGAAACTAAAATACATTAATGTAATAAAGAGTGACTGGAGGGGGGAGGGGGCTTAAAAGAGAAGATGTCAAATCTTCTTGAAGAGAAGACATTTGAACCGAGAGGTGAATTATGAGGAAACAGCTGTGGGAAGATTGGGGGGAAAGCAAGTACTGAGAGCTGAAACAGAGTGAGCCTGCTGATTTCCTGAAGAGTGACTGGATCATGGTGAGCCCCAAGAATAGTGGAGAAGGTTCAGCCAGAGCGGCAGGCAAGGACTAAATCATGGGGGCTCTGGAGTCCATGGCAATGTGCTATTAATTCTAAGTGTTATAGGAATCCACTGGACCATTTTAAACATGGGAAAGATAGGATATGATTTTCATTTTTAAAAGAAGGGTCTTTTACTTGCTGACTTTAACCTACTTTTGTGATCTTAATATATAGTATTTGCCTTTATATGTGCTATTTCATTTCTTACATTCACCCTCACCAGTGTTTCCTCAATTCTCTTCTGCCTAAAATTCCCTCTCCACCTCTGTATTTCTGTGTGTGTGTGTTTTTAATCATCTAACTCTTCAACCATCACTGCCCATCTTCTTAACTCACTGTCTTAGTACCCTAATGTCAGTGTCACTGGGACCTATGATCCGCTTACCCTATCCTTGTTCCCCATCTATCCTCATGTCCTCACTGCCCCACTTAACTAGCTTAAATCCCATGGTCCCTTCATATACTCACTCCCTGGCATACACCGTCAGTTCTATAACTTCTGTCACTTTGTGTCACCTAGCAAAACCCCAACCCTGGTTAAATACAACTTTCTGCATGCTTCAGTCTCAAATGTGCCTGGGATAAAATGCAATATAAGTGAAAAGAGTATGGGATAAGGAGTGAAAAGACTTATCTTCCTATAATTGATCAGATTCATTCTAAAAAAGAGAAGTCAAGAATTGATACAATTATCTGGATAATTAAGAGAAAAATCTCCCACATTCTCTTAATTGTCCAAATTTTTTCCGCAATATCCCACTGATGTCCTGTTTAATCTGGTCTGTATGTGATCTATTACATATTAAGAAAGGTCTCTTGGTTAATGTTGTCTCATGAACAAGATTGAGGCTGGTAGGTACCCATTTGCTGGGTTGGATGGCATCTCAATGGAGGCATTGAGAACTATTAGAGGCCTGTTCCACCATTGTATTTGGAAGCAGATAACCTGTAGTTTAGATTTCACAGATGAAGAGCAATTTTTGAATTTTGGACTTGGAGTTGATTCAAGACTTGTTCTATGATATGATGGGGTGAATGTGTTTTGCATGTGGCAAGGACATGAATTTTGGGGGGCTAAGGCGTGGAATGTTATGGGTTGAATTGTGTCCCCCCAAAATATGTGTCAACTTGGCTAGGCCATGATTCCCAGTATTGTGCGATTGTCCACCGTTTTGTCATCTGATGTGATTTTCCTATGTGTTGTAAATCCTACCTCAATTATGTTAATGAGGTTGAGTTAGCAGCAGTTGTGTTAATGAGAGGAAACCCTGGTGGCATAGTGGTTAAGAGCTATGGCTGCTAACCAAAAGGTTGGCAGTTCGAATCCACCAGGTGCTCCTTGGAAACCCTATGGGGCAGTTCTACTCTGTCCTATAGGGTCGCTATGAGTCAGAATCCACTCGACAGCAACAGGTTTGGAGTTTTTTTTATGTTAATGAGGCAGGACTCAATATACAAGATTAGATTGTGTTTCAAGCCAATCTCTTTTGAGATATAAAAGAGAGAAGCAAGCAGAGAGACATGGGGGACCTCATACTACCAAGAAACAAGAGACAGGAGAATAGCATGTCCTTTGGACTTGGGGTCCTTGCGCTGAGAAGTTCCTAGAGCAGGGGAAGATTGATGACAAGGACCTTCCCCCAGATCCCACAGAGAGAGAAAGCCTCTAGAGCTGGCACTCTGGATTTGGACTTCTAGCCCCCTAGACTATGAGAGAATAAATTTCTCTTTGTTAAAGCCATCTACTTGTGGTATTTCTGTTATAGCAGCCCTGGATGACTAAGACACTATCCTAATTATTAGTGTTCTTTTTGTCCATGTTTGCTAAATGTACACAATGTAATCAGAGACTTATGAGGATGGTGTTAGAGAGTCTTACAGCCCCTGGAAAGCTAGGCAGTAGTCCTTTACTGAAGGTTGCCCCACCTTATTCCAAACAGGTTTGGAAGAACAAAGGGTAAAGTATAAAGGTGAAGGATAGGTCACCCTAACAATAATAATAACTATGATAATTAGTATCTTTCATTTACGTAGCACTTTACAGATTGTAAAAGGCTTTAACATACCCTGTAACATGTGATCCACCCAACGTCTGTGTAAGTAGTTCACAGGGTAAATATTATCATGCCCATTTTTGAATTGAGACTATCGAATATAAAAAGATTTCCTCAAGATCACCAAAGTAGCAATTAGTTGAGCCCACCTAAGTTTCCTGTCTTCTACTTCAGAACATTTCCACCTGTACAACATAGATTCTAATCCAAACTGACCACAGCAATGACCAATGAGACACATTAGAAAAACAGAAGCTTGAGAACAGGGAGATATGTTTGGCTAAGCAGAATTGTACTAAGAAATAATTTTATTATTTTCAGCCAAGATCCAGGGGGGTCTGAAAGAGCTCCAGGACTCATACGAGTAGGACATAGCAGCAATTAAGAGTTTCTAGTACTATATGGAATAGTTATGGCAGCCAAGCTTCACAGTGGAACTGCCAGAAGACCACGTGGGAGAGGTATGCCGGTGTTACATGGAGTATTTCTCCAGGTAGTGAAAGCACAGGCTATCTGGGCTTGACTTTTAGTACACCTCAAAAGAGGTGGAGGCCAGGAAATTATTATTCCTGTTGGAGAGCCCTAACCCCCTTTGGTGAGAAGAGTTAATTAGCTTACAAGTGGGTATGCAATAAACCATTCTGTCCTATCTGTTCTCAGAACGGATAGTAATCCAAATCGAAGGTAATAAAATCCTGGAATACAACATTGGATGAACCTTAAGGCATTATGCTAAATGAAATAAATCAGTCACAAAAGGACAAATGTTGTATGATCCCACTTATATGAAATATCTAGAATTGTCAAACATATAGAGACCAAAGTTTATTAGTGGTTACCAGGAGCAGGCAGAAGATAGAGGGAAAGGAGGACTCACTGCTTACGGGAAGGAACGCTAAAGGTTACAAACCATTAAGTGCTCTACTACTAGTCAAAAAGTCAGCAGTTAGAACCCACCCAGAGGCATTTTGGAAGACAGACCTGGTGATCTACTTCCGAAAGGTCACAGCCTTGAAGACCCTATGGAGCAGTTCTACTCTGCACACATGGGGTTACCGTGAGTCGGAATCTACTCGACAGCAACTAACAAGAACAACATTGCTTAAGCGACACTGAGCTTGTTAAGGATGATGGAAAAATTTGAAAATGGATAGTGGTGGTGGCTGAACAACATGATGAATGTAATTAATGTCACTGTATTGTACATATAAAAATGTTGAAATGGCAAATATTTTGTGTTGTGTGTGTGTGTTTGTGTGTGTGTGTGTGTATGTATATATCTCCACAATAAAAAGTGCGTAAGGATAAAAAAACAAAAACAAAAGAAAACAAAAACCCTAGAAAGTCACCTGGTTTTATGTTCCACAGGTGCCTCTGGCACAAGAATCATGATCAAATCCTATTTTAATATACTACACTCCCTTCTCATAGGCACCTTCATTGGATCCAATAGCAATGAAAGCTGCTTTTATTCGTAATCCTTTGTAGTTTTCATGATGTTTGTCTCAGGTGTCATTACAGAGATAGATAGTAACAGGTTCACTGAGGTCTTGAGTCTGATCTAATGCCACATAGCCATTAACTGGAGGAGTCATGATTCAGAATCAGGCGGTCTGGCCCCAAACTCAGTGTTTTTTCATGCTGTTTGCTCTAAAGTGATATTTATTTTATATTGGGAGCTTTTCGGTAACCTGGATGTCATTGTTAGTAAAATATAGAATTTTTAGAGAGGACATGAGTATGATAGCAGAAATTTTGTATTTGAGCTTAAATGGCAAGAATTATAGAGGATTCTATTTGTATGTATACTGGTAAAAGTTGGGAAATTTAGATAGTCACTGTCAAGTGATAAGAAATGCAATATTTAATTATAGTACAGTAATTTTATGAAAATAAAAACAAAAACGAAGCTGAAAAATCAAGCCTTTCCGCTTCCCTGTCTGTGATAAATTTTTACCCTAACTGAAGCATGTAAGTATCCTACATAACAAACCTATAAAATCAGCATTTGTTTTAAAAAAGAGGGGTTTGTAATTTGCGTTTTTTCTTGAGGATGTCAACCTGGTCAGAAAACATAACAAAAACAAAAAGCAAAACACCTATTACATTGAGTAAGTGGAGATCCTGCTTGGCTGGTCTGATAACCGGAGTCAAGAATTGCCCTCCTTCACTCTCCAACTGAGCCCTAGCGGCACTGTGGTTAAGAACTGCGTCTGTTAACCAAAAGGGCGGCAGTTGGAATCCACCAGCTGCTCCTCGGAAGCCCTATGGGGCAATTCTGCTCTGTCCTCTGGGGTGACTATGAGTCAGAATCAACTCGACAACAACAGGTTTGGTTTTTTTTTTTTTTGTTTTTTTCTTTCCAATTGCCTCATAAATGCATGCAAAAGCTGGACAGTGAATAAGGAAGATTGAAGAAGAATTGATGCATTTGAATTATGGTGTTGAATATTCACTATACCATGGATTTCCAGAAGAACAAACAAATCTGTCTTGGAAGAAGTACAGACAGAATGCTCCTTAGAAGCAAGGATGGCGAGACTTCATCTCAAGTACTTTGGACTTATCAGGAGGGACCAATCCCTGGAGAAGGACATCATGCTTGGTAACGTAGAGGGTCAGCAAAAGAGAGGAAGACCTTCAACGAGATGGATTGATACAGTGGCTGCAACGATGGGCTCAAGCATATCGGTGTTTGTGAGGATGGTGCAAGGACTGGGCAGTATTTAGTTCTGTTTTACATAGGGTTGCTATGAGTCAAAACTGACTTGACAGTACCTAACAACAACTTCTCTACTTGTAGACAATATACTCATCTTTCAGATCTTACCCAAGTGTGTGTTTAAAGTTTTTCTTTTCTATCCTACTTAGAATTAATCACTCTTTCTTTCAATTTTTATAATATGGTATTTTCCAAATTTCATCTGTGAGCATCATTTTTGCCATATCCACTAAATTAAAAATTGAATTATTAAAATTGATTCTTTTTCAATATAACCAGACACTGAACAGTAATATCAATTAAATGTTGTTGTCATTGTGTGCTATCGAGTCAATTCTGACTCGTAGTGACCCTACAGAGAGTAGAACTGCTCCAGAGGGTCTCGAACGCTGAAATCTTTACTGGAGCGGATCACTAGGTCTTTTCTCTCAAGATCCACTGGATGGTATGAACCATGGACCTGTTGGTTAACAGCTGAGCACCTAACCATTGTGCCATACTGACTTTGATATGCTAGCTATATTTTTAATATACATTAAAATAAATACATAACCATTAAAATAAAACTTATCCATCGTTTTATTACCCCAAATCATCTCCTATATCATCAGTTTGGATGTTGGTAAAGTGTATTGAATATATCTATACTTAACATCTATTCAGTTCTAAATATTATTATGGTTTATTTCTCTCTCATTACTCTTGTCTTCTTAGCAGAGACTATATTTATAGTTTCTCTCAACCCTGTGCCTAGTTATGTTTTGTACTTGATAGTGACTGAATACATTTTTTGTTGAAATGAAATAATATTGGGTTTATCTTATTGCTGTTTAGATCCCTGGTTAGCATAAGAAATTCTCAATATACACTCACTCTGATCCCTGTGTATGAGCCAGAAATTCTGTTCAATTCATTTACCAAACCTGAGAATTAAATATTGCATTTGAGCCTGTAAAATGTCAATGCCTAGAAAATTTGCGAAGTTATTCCTCTTAGAATGCTAATACACTGAGAAAAATAATATAACCTGTGCCGTGAATCTGTGAAACAAGGAAACATAATATGCACAAGAATTTAATGGTGAATGGACCGGGTAGTAGTAATTTCAGGCTACAGACTGCCCTTTTATAAGTGTGCAAAATAAAATTATTGTACAATACTGACCCCTACAGGACATTTTAAGTATTGTACTATGTCGACACCAGAAAAACTATAAAACTTTGAGTGGTTCTACAGTTAAGCACTCCGCTACCAGCCAAAAGGTTGACGATTCAAACCTACCTAGCCGTGCTTCGGAAGGCAATCTGCTTCGGAAAGGTCGCAGTCTTGAAAACTCTATGGAGCAGTTCTCTGCACACATGGGATCACCATGAGTTGGAATTGACAGGACAGCGACTAACAATAACTTAAATGCACACATAAAGGAGCATTCTCCTTTTAAAAACTGCCTTATTTATATAACTTCTGTATTTTTCACTATTTCAAGTTATCTGGCCTGTTACAAACCTCTTTAAGCTAAGAGATTAATCAGTTTGTCACAATCTTCGCTTAATTTCACTCATTACTCTCATACTTATGAATGAGAAATCCACTTCCTAAAAAAAAAAAATTATGGAGGCAAAAGTCATTAAGGGAAATACTAAATGGCTTGACTACTTAAAAAAGAAGCAAACTCATGATAACTTCAAACCTTCGGTTATCACATTTTTATAAATCAAATGAAAGACAAATGGAAAACTGGAAGTTATGTGCTACAAATATGAAAAAAGGTAAGATCAGTTTGGCAATATGACTAAAATGTTATAAAATATGGATTCCTTTTAACCTAGAAATTTTATCTTACCTTTCAAAAAATGATTACTGAGTTTATAGTAAAGCCCAGTTCTGCTAGTTACTGAGATTACAGCAGGAAACAAGCCAAGTACTGTATCAAATTCATCATTGAATTTTTAGCAACTGAAATGTAGTAGATGCTCAAGAATATTTTTTGACTGAAAGAATAGGGAGAGAAAAGAACCCAGAGAGTAATCCTAACGAAGACCAACATTTAATATATGGGCACAGAATCAGAAAGAAAGGAAAATTAGTGTGATATGATAACAAAGGATAAGCAGTATTTGACAGAGATTAATCCACAGTGTCAAATGCTGTTGAAAAATCAAATACAATAAATATTTAACATATTCATTGGATTATGCAATAAGGAATCACTGGCAACCATGACAGGAAAAGGAAAAGCATACTAGTGAGGGTGTAAGTCAAATTTTAGTAGTTTTGAGGAAAACTTGCAAGTGAAGGAGTGGGGTAGTTGGTATCAACAATATTTTTCATGAAGTTTGTGAATGGAAAGAGACAAGGCAGCAATGGGTAGGGGGTTGATAAAGATTATTATTATTTAGGCAGAAAAGTTTTGAGTACACTTACAGTGGTGGAAACTAACCATTAGAGATCCTAAAGTTGGAGGGGGATTGGGTCTAGAGCATATTTGATAGATTATGGATTCTCAACTCTTAGGTTGGCACATATGGAAATGCCATTCTTGTAGGTCAAAAAATGGCTGTATATTGGCATTTTCATATAGTTCAACCTAATAGATTGGGGGAGCTTGCACACACTTTGGTGAAAGGATACAACCCTGACGCACAACTTTCCTGACTTTAAACCACACAGTATCCGCTTGTTCTGTCCAAACAACTGCCTCTTGATGTATTTACAGGTTCCTCATGAGCACAATTAACTGTTCTGGAATTCCCGTTATTCGCAATGTTATCCATAATTTGTTATGATCCACACAGTCGAATGCTTTTGCATTGTCAATAAAACACAGGTAAACATCTTCCTGGTATTCTCTGCTTTCAGCCAGGATCCTTCAGACATCAGCAATGATATCCCTGGTTCCACGTCATTTTCTGAATCTGGCCTGAATTTCTGGCAGTTCCCTGTTGATATACCGCTGCAGCCATTTTTGAATGATCTGCAGCAAAATTTTAATTGCGTGTGATATTAATGATATTGTTTGATAATTCCACATTCAGTTGGATCACCTTTCTTGGGAATAGGCATAAATATGGATCTCTTCCAGTCGGTTGGCCAGGTAGCGGTCTTCCAAATTTCTTGGCATAGACGAGTGAGCGCTTCCAGTGCTGCATCTGTTTGTTGAAACATTTCAATTGATATTCCACCAATTCCTGGAGTGTCATTTTTCGCCAGTGCCTTCTTCCTTCAGTACCATTGGTTTCTGATCATATGCTTCCTCTTGAAATAGTTGAACATCAACCAATTCCTTTTTATATAATAACTCAGTGTATTCTTTCCATCTTCTTTTATGCTTCCTGTGTTGTTTAGTATTTTCCCCATAGAATCCTTCACTATTGAAACTCGAGGCATGAAGTTTTTATTCAGTTCTTTCAACTTCAGAAATGCCGAGTGAGTTCTTCCCTTTGGTTTTCTATCTCCAGCTCTTTGCACATGTCATTATAATAGTTCACCTGGTCTTCTCGAGCTGCCTTTTGAAATCTTCAGTTCTTTTACTTCATCATTGCTTCCTTTTGCTTTAGCTACTCAACATTCAAGAACAAGTTTCAGAGTCTCTTCTGACATCCATTTTGGTCCTTTCTTTCTTTCCTGTCTTTTAATGACCTCTTGCTTTCTTCAGGTATGATGTCCGTGATGTCATTCCACAACTTGTCTGGTCTTTGGTCATTAGCGTTCAACATGTCAAATCTGTTCTTGAGATAGTCTCTAAATTCAGGTGGGATATACTCGAAGTCCTACTTTGGCTCTTGTGGATTTGTTCTAATTTTCTTGTTTCCACTTGAACTTGCATATGAGCAATTGATAGTCTGTTCCGTAGGTGGCCCCTGGCCTTGTTGTGATGGATGATATTGAGCTTTTCCATCGTCTCTTTTCACAGATGTAGTCAATTTGATTCCTGTGTATTCTGTCTGGAGAGAGCCATGTGTATAGTAGTCATTTACATTGTTGAAAAAAGTTATCTGCAATAAAGAAGTCGTTGGTCCTGAAAAATTCTGTCATGCAATCTCTGGCATCGTTTCTATCACCAAGGCCATATTTTCCAACTACTGATCCTTCTTCTTTGTTTCCAACTTTAGCATTCCAATCAGCAGTAATTATCAATGCATCCTGATTGCATGTTTGATCAATTTCAGACTGCAGAAGCTGGTAAAAATCTTCAATTTCTTCATATTTGGCCTTAGTGGTTGGTGGGTAAATGTGAATAATAGTTGTATTAACTAGTCTTCCTTGTAGGCATATGAATGTTATCATATCCCTGACAGCATTGTACTTCAGGATAGATCTTGAAATGTTCTTTTTGATGATGAATGCAATTGCCATTCCTCTTCAAGTTGTCATTCCCAGCATAGGAGACCATATGATTGTCTGACTCAAAATGGCCAATGCCAGTGCATTTCAGCTCACTAATGTCTGCGATATCGATCTGTATGCTGAGCAAATAATCCAAGAAGCTGTACTATATGAAGAAGAATAGGGCATCAGGATTAGAAGACGACTCATTAACAACCTGCGTTATGCAGATGACACAACCTTGCTTGCTGAAAGTGAAGAGGACTTGAAGCACTTACTGGTGAAGATCAAAGACCACAGCCTTGCGTATGGATTACACCTGTCTTAGTCATCTAGTGCTGCTCTAACAGAAATACCACAAGTGGATGGCTTTAACAAATGGAAGTCTATTCTGCCACAGTCCAGTAGGCCACAAGTCCAAATTCAGGGCATCAGCTCCAGGGGAATGCTTTCTCCATCAGCTCTGGAGGAAGGGCCGTGTCATCAATTCTCCCTTGGTCTGGAAGCATCTCAGCACAGGAACCTCAGGTCCAAAGGAAACGTTCTGCTCCCGACACTGCTTTCTTGGTGGTATGGGGTTCCCATGTGTCTCTGCTCACTTCTCTCTCTTATATCTCAAAAAAGATTGGCTTAAGACACTATCCAATCTCGTATACTTCATCAGTATAACTGCTGCTCATCCATTTTATTAGATCATAGTGATTGAATTTACAACACATAAGGAAATCACAGCAGATTACAAAATGGTACACAATTATACAATACTGGAGATCATGACCCAGCCAAGTTGACAGATATTTTTGGGTGACACAATTCAGTCCATGACAACACCTCAACATAAAGAAAACAAAAATGCTTACAACTGGACCAGTAAGCAACATCATGATAAATGGAGAAAAGATTGAAGTTGTCAAGGATTTTATTCTACTTGGATCCACAATCAACACCCATGGAAGCAGCAGTCAAGAAATCAAAAGACACATTGCATTGGCCGTATCTGCTACAAAAGACCTCTTTGAAGTGTTGAAAAGCAAAGATGTCACCTTGAACACTAAGGTGTGCCTGACCCAAGCTGTGGTATTTTCAATCGCATCATATGCATGTGAAAGCTGGACAATGAATAAGGAAGACTGAAGAAGAATTGAAGCTTTTGAATTGTGGTGTTGTCAAAGAATATTGAATATACCATGGACTGCCAGAAGAATGAACAAATCCATCTTGGAAAAAGTACAACCAGAGTGCTCCTTAGAAGCAAGGATGGCGAGACTACATCTTACATACTTTGGACATGTTGTCAGGAGGGATCAGTCCCTGGAGAAGGACATCATACTTGGTAAAGTAGAGGGTCATCAGAAAAGAAGAGGACCCTCAATGAGATGGATTGACACAGTGGCTGCAACAATGGGCTCGAGCATAATGATGATTATGAGCATGCTGCAGGACTGGGCAGTGTTTCATTCTGTAGTACATAGGGTTGCTATGAGTTGGAACCAACTTGATGACCCCTAACAAACAACACACACTGTAGGCATCCTCTTAAGAGTATGAATGGATGTAGGTAAGTTTGTTGGCTAGATATCAGAGAGGTGAAGGAATTCCCATCTCTTTGAAGTGGTTAGGAAGATGAGAGGACAGGTGGTGAGATTGGAAATTTGAGGAGATTGCAAAAGTTGGAAATACTGTGGAAAATGGGAGTTTGACTAGGAGGATGTAGTAGAAATGTGGACAGAGTTGACAATCCAGATGAATTTACATCTCCTGCACATTTGTGAGATTTTCTGCAGCATTCCAAAGTGATCTTGGCAGAGATGAGCCATTGTTAAGATAGATATAGTCTCCCTGGAATTTAACAAATATAGATGATGAAAGGACTACGGCAAAAGAAAATCTTGTGGAGTTTAAGACTATGTTAGAATTTTTTGTTGAAGCAAAGAGCTTAAGGATCAGAAGAAAAGCAAAGATGCAAACGTGTATGTTTGGTTATGGTAAGCAGCTGATGGATATAAAGAATTCATAGATCAGAAGAGCCTGTGGCTTTAAAAACAAACAAACAAACTGATACATTAGGAGTAGCTAAGACTTTTGCTGAAGATTATTCGAAAGTGATTGCAGCAGTACATAGACAGGGAATTTCCAGAAATTCAAGCTGGATTCTTAAGAGGATATGGAATGAGGGATATCATTGCTGATGTCAGATGGATCATGGCTGAAAGCAGAGAATACCAGAAAGATGTTTACCTGTGTTTTTTGACTATGCAAAGGCATTCGACTGTGTGGATCATAACAAATTATGGATAACATTGAGAAGAATGGGAATTCCAGAACACTTAATTGTGCTCATGAGGAACCTGTATGTGGATCAAGAGGTAGTCGTTTGAACAGAACAAAGGGATACTGAGTGGTTTAAAATAAGAAAAGGTGTGCATCAAGACTGTACCCTTTCACTATACTTAATCTGTATGCTGAGTAAATAATCCGAGAAGCTGAACTATATGAGGAAGAATGTGGCATCAGGTTTGGAGGAAGACTCATTTAGCAACCTGTGATATACAGATGACACAATCTTGCTTGCTGAAAGTGAAAAGGACTGGAAGCACTCACTGATGAAGATCAAAGACCACAGCTTTCAGTATGGATTACATCTCAACATAAAGAAAACAAAAATCCTCACAACTGGACCAATAAGCAACATCGTGATAAATGGAGAAAAGATTGAAGTTATCAAGGATTTCATTTTACTCAGATCTATAATCAACACCCATGGAAGTATCAGTCAAGAAATCAAATGACTCATTGCATTGGACAAATCTGCAAAAATGTCACTTTAAGGACTAAGGTGCGCCGACTCAAGCCATGGTATTTTCAGTTGCCTCATATGTATGTGAAAGCTGGACAGTGAGTTAGGAAGGCCAAATAAGAATTGATGCCTTTAAATTCTGGTGTTGGCGAAGAATATTAAATATACCGTGGACTGCCAGAAGAACTAACGTATCTGTCTTGGAAGGAGTACAGCCAGAATGCTCCTTAGAAGTGAGAATGGCGAGACTTCATCTTACATGCTTTGGACATGTTATCAGGAGGGACCAGTCCTTGGAGAAGGACATCATGTTTGGTAAAGTTGAGGGTCATCTAAAAAGAGGAAGACCCTCAACAAGATGGATTGACACAGTGGCTGCAGCAGTGGGCTCAAACATAGCAACGAATGTGAGGATAGTGCAGGACCAGGCAGTGTTTCACTCTGTTGTACATACGGTTGCTATGAGTTGGGATCAACTTGATGGCATCTAACAACAACCTAACAACATCAAGACTGTAAGAAGGAAGGCTATGATATTGAAAGATGTACAAAGTTATAATTTATAGAGAGTAATTCCAAGTTATGACAAAGTCTATGATGTGGAAATAAGAGTAGTATTTGAAGGGAGATTGAGGAAAAGATTATAGAGATGAGAAGGTCAAGGAAATAAATGACTAGAATGTTGGAGATCAACCATATCGGCACTGATGGTACCTAGGATAAATGTAGGACTTGGAATAGAAAAGGAGTGCAAGTGCCAGAGTCTTCAATAGATGGAGGGGTAGCCATTGGATCTGTAAGGACAACAATGAAGAAGGAAAGAGGGTGTTATAACAGAATTGTGTGAGCCTTAATAGCAATGCTTTTTCACAAAGGTGTAGAAAATAATGGCCTGAGATGGCTTAAGGTGTGAGGAGGATACAGACTAAGTCTTTAATCCTCAAGTATCTTGGAGCATGGGACAGTGAGAAACCCTAATTAAGAGGGCTGTAAAGAATGCTGTGTCCTGAGGAAAAAACTAGATTTCAATTATCCAGGGGTATAGAAGGCATATTGAGGAAGCCCTGGTGGTGCAGTGGTTAAGTGCTTCCCTGTTAACCGAAAGGTCAGCAGTTAGATAGAACCCACCAACTGCTCTGAGGAAAAAAGATGTGGCGGTCTGTGTCTGTAAAGATTTACAGCCTTGGAAACCCTATGGGGCCATTCTATTCTGTCCTATGGGGTCGCTGCTGTGAGTTGGAATAGACTCGATGACAATGGATTTGGTTTGGTTTTTTTATAGTGCATATTCAGTGAAAAAAAACTAGTTTCTTACAGGATGAACATTCCAGGAATTATGAAAGTGTTTATGCAGAAGATAATTTATCCTAAGGAAACAATTTTGAATTGTGTGCAAAGAATCATCCACAAGGATATTCACTACAGTGTTATTTATAATACTTATTTTTATGTGTGTCAATTTTACTAAGATGGAAAATTAAAAAAAAAAGTTTAAATTAAAGATAATTTATCACATTTTCCTGTAAAAAATACTTAATCATATATAAACACAGATTTGTTTGTTTCTTGTTAAGTCTCAATGTTTATACATATATAGTATATATAGTTATAGAAAAATATGAATGTAGTAAATGAATTAATGAATTAAAGTTTTATCAGAACATATTTATGTTTGTGTGTGTGTTGTGTGTGAAAACATAGATAGATAAAGCTTTAATTGCTTTTTTTTTAAATCTAGGGTTATGCTACTTCAGAGACCTTAATTACTCTTATTCTGTTTGGGGTCATCTGTTTTCTCAATTTTCTTGCATCTATTTCTAGTCCTCTATTGACAGAGCTGAATGCCTAGAGCTTAAGGCACTACCACAGAAGATAAAGAAAGCCTCCCACTTAAATGACCAATTTGGTTTTCTAATTAAAGTCATTTTCTACATTTACATGTTTTCTACATTTACATGTTTTCACTTGGCAAAGTCCGTTTATGCCTACTATTATAAAACCAAAACTTGACTTTATAATTGATGTGGGCAGTAACCTAAAAATCTGTTGATGGGCATTGCCACAGGAAAATGGATTCTAATCTATCTTTGTGAGGCAAAGAAAAACATATAATTATTCCAAACATCATTGTAAAAATGAGATAGTACAAAGAATCTATTTCATAATTATTTTAGGAAAAAAATAAGGACTAAATATAATTGTATCTAGATGTATATTTACATTACCATCTATATCCAAATAGCTTACTAGAAAAGTTAACAAAATATTTCTATATAAAAAGGGGTCTTTAAAATGCTATAAAATCCATATGAGTCAAACAGTAGCTAATGAGTCCAAACACCAAAAACTTGAAACCAAACCTGTGGCCATCAAGTTGATTCCGACTCATAGCAACCCTACAGGACAGAGTAGAATTGCCCCATAAGGTTTCCAAGGAGCAGCTGGTGGATTCAAACTGCCAACCTTTTGGTTAGCAATCAAGCTCTTAACCACTGTGCCACCAGGGCTTCAATTACTCAGTAGCTGGTGAATTTTATGTTGGAAATTGTTTTTGTTGTTGCTAGGTGCCATCGAGACGGTTCCAGCTCATAGTGACCCTATGTACAGCAGAACAAAACACTGCCCAGTCCTGTGCCATCCTCACAATCCTTGTTATGTTTGAGCCCATTGTTGCAGCTGCTGTGTCAATTCATCTCGTTTAGGGTCTTCCTCTTTTTCAATGACCCTCTGCTCTACCAAGTATGATGTCTGTTTTGGATTGAATTTTGTCCCCCCGAAATGTGTATCAATTTGGCAGTATTGTGTGATTGTCCACCATTTTGTCATCTGATGTGATTTTCCTATGTGTTGTAAATCCTATCTCTATGATGTTAAATGAGGGGGGATTAGTGGAAGTTAGGTTAATGAGGGAGGACTCAATCTACAAGATTAGATTGTGTTTTAAGCCGATCTCTTTTGAGATATGAAAGAGAGAAGCAAGCAGAAAGACATGGGGGGACTTCATACCACCAAGAAACAAGAGCCAGGAGAATAGCGTGTACTTTGGACCTGGGGTCCCTGTGCTGAAAAGCTCCTTGACCAGGCAAAGATTGATTACAAGGACTTTCCCCCAGAGCCTACAGAGAGAGAAAGCCTTCCCCTGGAGCTGGCACCCTGAATTCGGACTTCTAGCCTCCTAGACTGTGAGAGAATAAATTTCTCTTTGTTAAAGCCATCCTCTTGTGGTATTTCTGTTATAGCACCACTAGATAACTAAGACAATGTCCTTCTCCAGGGACTGGTCCCTCCTGATAACATGTCCAAATTACATGAGATGAAGTCTCACTATCCTCACTTCTAAGGAGCACTCTGGCTGTACTTCCTCCAAGACAGATTTGTTCGTCCTTCTGGCAGTCCATGGTATACTCAATATTCTTTGCCAACACCGTAATTCAAAGGCATCCATTCTTCTTTGGTCTTCCTTATTCATTGTCCAGCTTTCATATGCATATGAGGTGACTGAAAATACCATGACTTAGATCAGGCACACCTCAAAGTGACATCTTGGCTTTTTAACACTTTTCAGAGGTCTTTTGCAGGAGATTTGCCCAATACAATGCATCGTTTGATTTCTTGACTGCTGCTTCCATGGGCATTGATTGTGGATCCAAGTAAAATGAAATCCTTGACAACTTCAATCTTTTCACCATTTATCATGATGTTGCTTACTGGTCCAGGTGTGAGGACTTTTGTTCTCTTTATGTTGAGGTGCAATCCATACTGAAGGCTTTAGTCTTTGATCTTCATCAGTAAGGTTGGAAATTAGTTGTTATTGTTGTTAGGTGCCATTGAGTTGGTTCCGATTCATGGCAGCCCTATGTACAACAGAATGAAAACACTACCCAGTCCTGCCCAAATTAGTTGGTGCCAAATAAATCTGGAGAACAATTAACTGGTTCAACTAATACGTATTGTTAAGTATTCTACTAGGTATTGGCTTATGTAACAAAAAATAAGATAAACGGTGTTTTGTTCAAATTACTCAGAAGTGACTAAAATTAATAAATAAAGGTCTATTTGTGTATTCTAAATGAGGAAGCCCTTTGAGACTTAATTACACCAAGCCATTGATTATCAGTGGGAAGAGGGATGGCTTTTCAACAACACCTCCTCCACCAATCCACACCCCTCACCCCTCAATCTTGTTAAAAGCCAAAAAAAAAAAAAAGCCAAACCAAACCTAATCCTGCAAAAATATATAAATAGGCAGACAGATTTATCTGAATAGGGAATGGGACTGTGGACTTTTCAAGGAGTTTGGACCTGAAAGGGACAATACTGAAAATCTTGAAAATGGAAGGAAAAAAAAAAAAGGTAGAGGCCTAGCCACTGTTGACCAGATGTAGGTCTTTCTTGCTTTTCCCAGTTTTTTCTTTTCATTCTATTTTATCTGCTTCTCTCTTTTTCTGTTGCTTTCATTTTTCTCTTTACCTTTCTGATGGATTTCTTTTCCCTTTAACCAGATATAATACAGAATTGACATTTACATGATCCTTAAAAGAAACTTAATAAAACTGTATGTTTATTCACTATTGTACCCCCAGTACTAATTACAGTACCTGGCACATAGTAGTTCTTGAATAAATACATGAGTATTAATGATATCACAAAGCAAAAAAAAAAAAAAAAGATTAATTGAATTATTTTTATTGACAGTCCACTACCATTTTCTCCTTACAGTTTGGAGATATTTTTTTTAGTTAGAAAATATAATAATAATGTATCCTGTTTCTATTACAATTTGTTTTAATAGTAAATCTTAATGTTTTCCAACCAGTTCTAGAAATAAGATGAATTAAGCATGAAAATTTTATTGTGTTTTGTTTTGCTTTTTAACAACCTAGCCCTTAATTTGAATTCAAAAGTAAGTAGGTGTAAAGGTGAATATTCTGAATGAATATGAAGAAATGAATTGGTTAGGGGGATTGTAGTCTAGAAACCCATGTATATTTAATTGAGTTTTACAAACAACTATCCAGTTATTACCAGTGAAGAAAAAGTACAACTCTAGTTAAACACCATTAGAAAAGACATTTGTAACTCCTTCATTATCTTTAGTAATTTGTACTAATTGACATCATATCTGTACATGAAAAATTAATGTTCAAAAATGACTCAATGCTATCAGTTAAAACAAGCTAGAAAAATAAAGAATGGATCAGATAGGGGTTGGGAGCTAAAAATGTTTAAGGTTTATTTTCTATAGGCTTTCTTCCAAATATATATATTTTTAAATGTTAGAATCATTTATTTGCTTCTCAGTTTTTATATTCTTATGTAAAATTTATTATTATATTATTCTTTAATTTCCTTTATTTTAAAAGACAAAGAATTTCTCAAAGACATTAAAATTCCTGTTCATCTTTTGGAGTTTTGGTTATACTTACAGTTTCAGAATGGGAGTTAAAATATAATACTTTCCTTCAGAACATGGATATCGCCTTCCTTTTCAATGTACCAGTTAAACATATGATTTAGAAAGCTCGCCAGATATTCTAAACTGAGGGTGAGATACACTTTCTTCCTTGCACCATTCTTGCACCCCTACAAACTCACTCCACAATTTCTCCTCAGGCTCTTTTTTTTTTCCTCCTTCTCTCTAATTATCTCATTCTCACATTATACCTTTCAATTAAAATCCAAAGAGGTAAACTTTTCACGTTCTTAATATAAAACCATCACTGTTTTCTGAAATAAAGAGTACTAGCATAGAACTTAGAATTTGAAAAGTTTACCTCTTTGGATTATAACTGAAAGGTGTAAGGTGAGAATGAGATCGTTACCATGCTATTATTTTCTCAAGAGTAGAGAAAAAAAAACAAAACTATTAAACTCACAATTCAGAATAATTTCCTGAATTGGAAACCACAAATCCAAAAGAAATTTTTCAAATATGAAAACAAATTTAACTTACTGATACATCGTTCTCTGTTGAGAATGCAAACTCCTCCACCTCTGTGCTGCTTCCTACCTTCTGGTTAAGTGAGTACCATCCGGGGCCTTCTTTCAGATTTGTAAGCTGACTAAAGTAAGAATACTTAGGGATTTAAAGTAAACTAGTTTAATAAGTTGGGATGGGTAAACTTTAGTATGATTTGAGACAAAGAATCACTTGGTATGTCTTGTCTCAGAAAATAAGAATTTCCTGGTTCTGGCTAATTAATATTAAGTGAGAAACTATATCAAGTCCAAAATTTAAGCAACACCCTTTAATACTTTGAGATTATTTTACTTGACTTTCAAGAGGTAGCAGTTTGTTCTGAGTCAGTACAAATCTGATCTGCGGGCCCTGCCATTCATCTCTTTGAGAGGTAAACCTGAAATACAATCAGAGATTTTCATTAACACACTTGATGGCCCTGGACTTGCTTTCCTTAATGCAATGGTACATGTGTCTGACCCAGTAATTTATTTTTGTCTACTCTGAAGAAAGCAGGGCTTAAATGACTTGAGACTTACAACGAGACAGATTTTAAACTGAGTGATGCAATATAAAGAAAGGAAAAGACATTTTAGGGATGTGCAGCAAAGATTCAATGGAGAAAAATGATTGGATTGACAGAAAAGAAAACACAGCTAAATCAAAGGATGTAGCCACCCATACAGCCAAAAAGAAACACACAGAGAGAGGAGCAGCTAGGGAAGCATTTTAAAAAAGAAATCGACACAAAATGTTCTTTTATTTTCCCATCTTAACTGGAGTCTGTTTACACAGGCTCCATAGACTCTAAAAGCCTATTAAACAAACAAACAGTTGCCTTAGAGTTGATTCTGACTTCTGGTGACTAAAAGCCAGTTCTCTAAGGTGAACACCTCCAGGAAGTTTTCCTTTATTTCTATAGTCCCTGCACTATCTGAACAACTCTTGACCCACCTTTCTCCTTCAAGTAAGCATCTGATTTGAGTTTTGCTTATTTTGGATTTGTTGTTTCTCCTGTTAGATAGGACAGAAACTGTGATGCCATTAAATGCACTCACCTGCATCTCACAAATACTTTGGCATTCAAGACTTACTGTGTCTTTTTCAGGTCAATTTGACAATCAACATTCCTTTGCATATTTCATCAGCTCTTTTGCGTTAAAAAATGTTTTTGGCAAAGTAGGAACACACAATAATTACAATTAACAAATGAACATGTGGGGAAATGTTCCACCTGGCTAGTAAATCAAAATTATATACCTGTATCAATTTTATATCGCTTTGCAACAAATTACCACAAATTTAGCAGCTTAAAGCAACATTCGTTTATTATTTCACAGTTCTGTAGGTCATAATCTGGGCAGGCTCTGCTGGGTTCTCTGCTTAGGGTCTCACAAGGCTAAAATCAAGGCGTCAGCCTGTCTGGGCTCTTATCTGGAGACTCTGGGAAAAATCACTTTTAAGCTCATTCCTTGTGATTGTAGGACTGGGGTTCCCATTTCCTTGTTGGCTGTTAGTCAGGGGCCACCTCAGCTTATAGAGGTTTCCCGCATTTTATGATGCATGTCCTCCCTCCATCTTCAGCAAGAGTGCGCTGAATCTTTCTCACACTTTGAATCCCTCTGACTTCCTCTTCTGCTATAGGCAGAAAACACTCTGCTTCTAAGGGGCTTGTGTGATTAGATTTACTCAGATAGTCTCCCTTTGGATTAGCTCAAAGTCACCTAATTAGTAAACTTAATTACACCTGCAAAATTCCTTTTGTCATGTAAAGTAACTTAGTCATGGGCATGATACCTCATAATGTTCACAGCTCTGACAATAAGGGCAGGAAATGACTCTGGGTCATTTTAGTATTCTACCTACCACAATATCAAAACAAGATTTTATTTTCTCTTTTAAACTAGTTTCATAACTTTAGTCTATTTTAGTGAAAATTCAATGTCCACATATTCTCGAGATATGGTGAGTTACTAAAACATCTTTAGAAAGCAAAGTTGCTAAAACAATAAGGAGGGAAGAGTATCTACAGAAAGGGATTCAACTGTGTTTTAGACATCACAGTGTATTCAGAGCACTGCTAGTACTTTCTTTAAAACTAAAAGGAAGAATGAAGGTGAAGGTGGCAAATGTGATGAAACCAAGATGGGAGATTAAAACAGAAAATGAGAAGAGGATAAGCATGAAATTCTGCATCAAGAAACTGGAATTTGTCTTTACCCTAAAGGTCAAGTGTAAAAATGGCAGCATGTGGGCATCTAACCTCCTCCAACTATACAAGGAGGAAGGAGGATCAAGATCAACAGCCCAAGGGTGATTCCTGTGAGGGAGAGGTCGGACATACCTTCTCTCTCCAACCTTTTTACCAATTCTGACACCAGCTGTCCCTCCCATGGCACTCTCTATTTCTCTGCTGGGTTCGATAATTTTTTGCAATGGCCACACAGAATTCTCAGACCATACTCACAGTTATGGAGTTTATTAGGGAAGTAACAGATTACAATTCAGCATCAGAAATGTCTCAGGATACAGTTCCTAGATCAGGACAACCTCTTCTCAGCTGTGCCTGCAGGCAGACCTCTCTCTGGACCTCAGCCCCTCGGCCCCTCAGCCTGGTCTTTGCCCTGCTGGGGCCAGTGTTACAAAGGTCTTTAGCTCTGCCTGAGGGCACCCCACCCCACTCCGCCAGGAAGCCTCCTGTCAAAAGGAGCTCAGCCCTCTAGATCTGTGGGTCAGCACACCCACTGTAACTGCCTTGCTCTGTGAACCAGGAAGCCCACCACATCATTTCACGCCAGTCTGCTACTGCCGTTTCTCTGCTGCTGCTTCTCTCTGTCTTGCACAATCTCCAGTCCTACAGCTCTCTCTGTCTGTCTCCTGAGTCTAGCACAGGGAATCCAGGTCCAAAGGATATTATCTGCACAGGGACCCCAGATCCAAAGGATAGTCTCTGCTCCCATTTCTTCTTCTTGGTGTTAGTGAGATCTCCCCCTTCCACCTCTAGGATGGCTCATTTTAAGCTTAGCTTGATGCCAAAACTGACCAATCCCCTCACTGAGTTTCCATACACCTTATTTGCATGGTCCTACCTTCACAAGTGTACCATGCACTTTATTTGCATTATTATCAAGCTCTCTAAGCCTCTTGGTGGGCCAGAAGCACATTAATTGCTTAGTCCCACCCAATCACAAGACTATGGCAAGAAAGGCCATATAAAAGTATCCTTGCTGTAGGAGGTAGAAAAATTAGAGGTATTTGAAAGAGAAATACAGAAGAATGGATTAGAGGGGTCAAGAATGGCGGATGGAAGATCAGTTTGAGACTCTTCCAACAGTCTAGATAGGAGATGATGAGAGTCTAAGCAGGGTAATAGCAGCAGGGATAGAAGGGAGAGATTCAGAAGGTGAGAATGACAGAATTTAGTGACAGAGGTAAGGAAGAGGGCAGAATCTAAGCTAACTTCAAGTTTCATAGTGTGGTGTTCAAAGGCACAGACTCTTAAGATCCTTCCTTCCTCCCTCCCTCCCTCCTTCCCTCCCTCACTTCCTTCCTTCCTTTCTTCCTTCCTATGTTTATAGCCTGACTGGAAAGAACCAGCAGAGAGACAGAGAGAATGAAAATACTGGACAGAGAGGGTAAGTAGTGAGCCAACAGCTAGGGCAGAATAGAAGGGGATAATCAATAATAAAATGGAGGTTCTGGTTTTTAACTGATAAAAACTACGCGATAAGACAGAAAGGAAGGAGGCAAATAATAACCCAGACATTAATTAATGTAAATGTGACTGGGGATTTTAAGTAATCACTTATATTTTCTTAATGTGGTTACAACCAAGAATAGGAACAGCCTATTTTGAGTTTTAGGTCATTAGAGAAATACTGAGATGCTGAAACAACCATTGAAAAGATTGGAAGAAGGTGTTTTTCAAAGAGAAGTAAAATAATTGTCTGGTGACACCAGTGGTACAACTGAGATGAGATACCTCAAATTTCTAATGGTATTAATACATACTGTTCAATAAATTTTCTCTAACTATGTTAACTACTTCCAGGCATAGGAGAAGAACCACTGAGTCAAGAATTGATCTAGGCTTGGAAGTTTGCTCAATTAATAGACTGCAAGCTAATGACTAGGAATTAACAATGATAATAATGGAAAAACAGTTTACACTACCTACAATGAAGTCCAAGCATTGTGTATGGAAGGAAGTGTGGTCTTTAGAGGGTTGATATGCTGTGATAATATGGAGACTCAGAGATTTAGTAAAATAGAAATCAGATTTTTAGTTTGCAATAGATGTTAAGGTCATTCAGACTCATGAGTTGAAAGAATTGAGGTAGAGTGTAGTGTGGGTCATCCACTTGGATGTTGAAATTGACCACAGTGAAGACAGGAGTTGGGTGGAGAGGTCTATTTTAAGCCAAGTGCCTAGTACCTCAATAAATGTGGGGAGTGATCAAGAGATTGGTAGTAAGTAGGAGGGGCAGTGTGTGGTATAGCTAGAGGCATGAGCCTCGAAGAAATGTATTTTTATACTAGTGCACACAATCATTGTTGGGACACTACACAAATATTTGGAAGCCTTTGGTTGGCAGTTGGAAGAATTCTGACTAAGTATAAGAGGCAGGGAAAAAGAGCAATCACTTCAGAGGGCTACAACAAAGTAATATTTTAGATAGAATTATCCAGACTTTAGTAAGATGTTGAGGGAGCATTCTGTGAAGAGGTTGAAGATATCAGGGCATTTTAACAAAAAGGAGCAAGGAGGACTCAGTGGAAGCAGCTGGGAAAGAGAGTAGCAGACAGATGCTAAACCAGTGGGGAAGAAACAAAGAGCAGTATAGGGAAGAAGGGAAGAAACCACTTGCATTATGGGAAAGAAGCAAAGTACAGGAAAGGCTAGATGGCCAAAGACATCTTCATTTGGTTCAGTGCTAGAAGATTCATGGAGTGAGGAAGAGGAGGATACCATTCTTTACAGTTCCTAATCCTGGTATTAATATAAAACTTAATTGATAGCAGACTAGGCTAATATTCCAGGCAAGGTCTCTGTGGTGTAACTATTTAATGTATCAATTCAAAGGTAGCCATTAAAAATGATGATTATGCTAAACACATAAATTGAAAATATATAATATAATCTCAGGTGGAGAAACATATCATTTTGTATATGCTATTATATCAACTTTGTAACATATATGCATGCATATGGACAAGGATTGGAAGATAATAAAATAAAAATAGTTGTGTTAAGGTGATAAAATTGTGTGCCCTCCCCCTCTCAAGAAATATTACTTATAATGTTGTTTAACTTTTTAAAAAAGTGTATGTGGGTGGGGGGAGAGGGAGGGAATCAATCCCCCATTTCTTTACTTTTGAAATATAGCCTTTATTCTAAAGTCCGACTGTTTTTTCTTCCAAAAAACTTTTCACCAAGTACCTACGACTTTATATGTTTTTTATGGTTGTCCAATGATTTTTTTTTGTTCTCAGATTCTATTTCTCTCTCCTCTCTACTTTTCCATTCTCCTTTTCTTCAGAGTGCGTCTCAGCCTGTTCATCCAACCTCCTAACTCTCTTTCCTTAAGGATCATCACTTGTAGGAAAAACTATAGGATTTAAAATGTTGTCCCAAGAATTCAGGAATACACACCTAGTTATAAACAGGAAGATACAGGTTTGAGATTCAGCAGAAGGCACTGGTTTTGAATACTGATGAAGAGCAGTTATTTAAACCACGGGGAAAGGAATCCTATATAATCATGAAATTTCTCCTGGAAGTATTTTTGAAAAAGGGCATCTGAACATTTTTATGGAGAGTACCTAGGTTTGGGAGTGGAAAGAGAAGGAAGATCTAACAGGATAATCTTCTTATCTATAAGACTATATTTTAAAATAATATTTTAGAGCACAGCTTTTGACAATGGGACATAATATATAAAAATAGAACTTTGCAGAAAATCTATGACTTTTTAGTAACATACTCACTATTGCATAGCTCTGTGACTTAAGTTTAAGAACCTTTAACAACACAGCACACAGACTAAAATATTACTAAGCAGAGTCTCTAAAATATACTTTGTTAAATACTGACTCTGGACTACTTTTGATATTTTCTACTGTCAGCTAAATAATAGTATTAAAAATATTTCAAGTAGATTGAATATAAAGGATTCTCCAATACGCTATAGTAAAATATGTTTTAAATAAAATGAATCTGAATTGTATTTTTTCTTAAGGCCATCAAGTTAACAATTAATTTGATTTGAGTGGTGTGATGGTTAAGATTGTATGTCAACTTGGCTAGGCCATGATTCTCAGTGTTTTAGCAGTTGTATAATGTTGTGATCACTTCCCTGTTGAAATTTGATATGTGATCACCCCACTCTTGGTACCAAATGTCTTAGGCTGGGTTCTCTAGAAAAAGCAAAACCAGTAAAGCGTATAACTATATATAGAGAGAGATTTATATCAATGAAACAGCTCATGCGATTGTAGAGGCTAAAACATCCCAAGTCCATGGATCAGCGTAGAGGCCTCTCCCAATTCATACCACAGAAGCTGGCAAACCCAAGGTCAGCAGGTCAGAGAGCAGGGCTCCCGCTCACAGGCTGTGAAGGTCAATTAATTCCAAGGTCAGCAGACAGAACCACAAGGTTTCTCCTGATTCACATAGCTACAAGGGCTGATGAACCCAAGATCAGCAGGTCAGGGAACAGGACTCTTGCTCGCAGGCTGTAAAGATCGACAAATTCCAAGATCAACAGGTAAGCTGCTTTCTCAAGTCTCAAGAACTGGAGGTGAGACAACAAGAGGCTTCTTGCTCTGCACATTGTAGTAAAGTTTCTTTCTCAAAGACCGGTGTCCAGATCATTGGCAAGTCTGAGCGCAAGGACCTACCTTCCCGGGTTTGGTAACAATTTCGGTGCACAACATGGGGCCAGAGGTCGCATAGACCCTCTATCCAGAGCTGGGCACCCCTTTGACCGCAAGTGGAACCTCCACCGACACTCAGCGTGCACCGAGCCTCTTGTTCAGGAGGATTGGATGGCTCTCCTAACCAAGATTGATCAAGGGGGCAACCGGCCCAAGGCGCTTTTAGTTTGAGAATTAGATACTAACTCATGTAAGGATGTCCACTAGACTCAGCAGCTGCTTCTTGTCTCACCTCTGATTATTGGGACTTGAGCTAGCAGCTTACCTGTCGACCTTGGAATTTGTTGATCTTCACAGCCTGTGAGTAAGAGTCCTGTTTCCCGACCTGCTGATCTTGGGTTCACCAGCCCCTGCAGTTCCGTGAATCAGGAGAAACTTTGCTGTCTTGTCTGCTGATCTTGGAATTCATTGACCTTCACAGCCTGTGAGCACGAGCCGTGCTCTCCGACCTGCTGACCTTGGGTTCACCAGCTTCTATGGCTGCGTGAACTGGGAAAGGCCTCTACACTGATCCATGGACATGGGACATTTTAGCCTCTACAAACACAGGAGCTGTTTCCTTGATATAAATCTCTCTGTATATATACTTACATGCTTTACTGGTTTTGCTTCTCTAGAGAACCCAGCCTAAGACAAGTGGTATTTTTCTTTTTGCAAATCAATTAATATTAACCACACAAGGTTGTATGGTATATGGTCTCTCATGAAGAAAATGCTAAATATAATTTCAACAAGACAGTATGGCAAAATACACAAAGCAATGCTATTGATAAATTATGCTAATAGTATATAAAAACTTCATTACAATCTTAATGCATGTGCAGCATCACCTGTACTGATATCAGTTTACAATAATGTACTTTGTACTTTTTGAGCAGGCTTTAAACACTCTCTGACTTTTGGACTTTATTCAACAGGAAAGCCTCACAATACCACCATAAAGTAGACAGGTTAAATGGTCCATTTGACAGGTTGAAGACAGTTGGGAGCAAACTTGCATTTCTCTTTTTCCTTGTATGACATGATTGCATTTTCCTCATTTCTTATTTCTCAGAGTTAAAGCTTTAAGTCTAGGAAAATATCAAAACATGTAAAAGAGTATTTATTGTAAACATTTACAAAAAAAGCTATAGTTTTTTTATAAAACAGATTTTGCTAATGAGTAATCAAAAAAGCGAAGAGAAATAAATTTTTGATATTTTAATTAGGCTTTGAAATCTTTTGCTTCTCCTTATTTTAATGATACAGATTTTTTTTAAATTTATATCATGTCAGGGCTTAATGTGACTTCATAATTATAAAGCTAGTGTGTGGTGGGTGAGGAAAGGATGGAATAAGGTATGAAATGTTGGGGTAAACTCATCCTGGAGTATTCTAACCTGCAAGTTTAGCTTAGCAGCTATGCCTACGTTAAAATCATCTTTCATTTCCTTAGGTATAGTTGGGTATAGTTTCAAATGGTGTTGTCTGCCTTAATTATAAAAATGGTTTGGTCCAACAATATATATTGTCAAATACCGTGTGAGTTTAACTTACGTCGTATTTTTTTGCAAGTAGAAACATTGGTTTGGCAGCAATTATTTAATTCCAATAACTTTTAGAATTACAGTGTTCCTGGCTACTGGACTACATAATTGAGACTAGGGTAGTAGAAGGAAGACTGAACTGGGTGCAAGGACTCCTGGATTCTCTTGAGGCACTGGCCATAGCCCACTGTGTAATCTTGGGAAAACTCCTTATGGTCTTGATTTCCTGTCAGTCAAAAAAGGAGGCTGACATAGATAATCTCTTAAGCAACTCCTGAATCTAACAGCTATGGTTCTAACGTTAATTTCAATCAATTGTAACAAGTTTATTTTTCATTCCAATGATTACATGAAAGAATGTTTCCCACACAGGCCTTCTCTGTCAATAAGTATATTAAAAAGCAATAGGTTGATTCAGTTGAAAAGGGTAGATTGCTAGTAATAACAACCATTGTTGTTATATTTCTTGAATCATGAAGTTTTCACAGGGGGATGGTTAAACACAGGCAAAAAATTTGGTCTAATCTTGTTTTCGCGTTATAAACTAACCTTTTAGTCCTCATGACACCCAAAATTCCATTAAGATTCCATATGGATTATGTGCTGTATTACTTACTGTCAGTTTAGTGGGTTTGACCTGTCTCTTTAAACAACAAGCCAGGCAAATTATAAGGTTTTTCTAGGAAAAGATATGAATATTAATATAATATTCACTATGTAAGAGGCAGAGCCATGTTTTTTTTAACCACAAATACATTTGCAAAACACATAAAGCAATACTATTGATAAATAAAAATGCTAACATTGTGAAAAAAAAAGACTTCATTATAGTCAGTAAATGTATGGCATCACTTTGTACTGATACAAGTTTACAATAATATACTTTGCACTTTTTTGAGCAGGTTTTAAACGTTCTCTGAATTTTGGTCTTTATTATTCATCAGGAAAGTCTCACAGAGCCATGAGGTAGATAGCAAATGTCCCACTGACAGATGAAAAACATAGATAAAAGATATTACATGATTCTGTAATACCATTTACTAGATTGAACACCAAACTTGAAAAAGGACATATAAATCCTGTTACAAAAATCCAATTTTTCCATTTCTTCTATTTACTTATGGCTCTTGGTATTTAATACTTTCATTTGTGTTAAAATTTTATTGAATTGAGTTGTATTAAGCATAGAATTATTTAAATCAATATAAATAGTTTCACAGTCACTTGTAAAGAGAAGTAAACATAACAGCCTTATGAATATAACTGTAGAAAAGGGCATATCCATTGTTGTATAACTAAAATAAAGAAAAGTGTTTTGACTGTTTGTGGATATATTTGCTTTTCTGTTCTGACAAAAGAAGATGTTGACCTTTAATGTGAAAAAGGTTCATCGTCAATCAAACACATTTTGAGGATATTTAATATTCTCCAGAAAATTTTGGGTATTTCTCTATATACAGAAGGGGAGTAAGAATTTAATTTTTTTAACTCTGCTTTTTCTGGTGATGTTTAGTTATTGCTAGCCATCAACTCAGAAATTTGGCAATATTTTCTTTCTAAAAGGAAGTGTACATGGATGATCCTTTTGTTTCTAACACATCTTAATATTAAGATGTAAATAACAATTAGGAGACATTTTTTAGTTCTAGATATCTTTTATACACATGTTAAGTATAAATACAAATACATACAAACTACCAAAACTTTTGGTCAGTAAGGAAACAAATAGGCCAGATTTTTCTCTGATAAATCTCGGAAATAAATCTCATACTTGAAGCTTGGACATAAATACAGCCACATCTCTATACTCATGGCACTACCATAACGACAGATGATCATGGCATCTTATGACTTGTCTATAAACAAACACAGTGTAAAATAGAATAATAAAATATAAAATCTAGTTGTTGTTGTTAGGTGCCATCAAGTTGGTTCTGACTCATAGCGACCCTATGTACAACAGAATGACACACTGCCTGGTCCTGTGCCATCCTCACAGTCATTGCTATGTTTGAGCTCATTGTTGCTGCCACTGTGTCAGTTCATCACATTAAGAGTCTTCGTCTTTCACTGACCCTCTACTTTACCAAGCATGATGTCCTTCTCCAGGGACTGGTCCCTCCTGATAACATCAAAGGTATCAGTTCTTCCTTGGCCTTCTTTATTCATTGTCCAGCTTTCATGGGAATATGAGGTGATTAAAAATACTATACTTAGGTCAGGTGCACCTTGGTCCTCAAAGTGACATCTTTGCTTTTTAACACTTTAAAGAGGTCTTTTGCAGCAGATTTGCACAATGTAATACATTGTTTTATTTGACTGCTGTTTCCATGGGCATTGATTTTGGATCCAAGTAAAATGAAATCCTTGACAACTTCAATCTTTTCTCCATTTATCATGATGTTGCTTGCTGGTCCAGTTGTGAGGATTTTGTTTTCTTTATCTTGAAGTGTAATCCATACTGAAGACTGTGGTCTTTGATCTTCCTCAGTAAGTGCCTCAAATCCTCTTCACTTTCAGCAAGCAAGGTTGCATCATCTGCATGTCACAGGTTGTTAATGAGTCTTCCTCCAATCCTGATCCTGCCTTCTTCTTCATATAGTCCATCTTCTCAGATTATTTGTTCAACATATAGATTAAATAAGTATGGTGAAAGGATACAACCCTGTCACATACCTTTCTTGATTTTAAACCATGCAGTATCCCCTTGTTCTGTTCGAACGACTGGAACTTGGTCTATGTACAGGCTCCTCATGAGCACAATTGGGTGTTCTGGACTTCTTATTCTTTGCAATGTTACCATAATTTCTTATGATACACAGAACTGAAAGCCTTAGCATAGTCAATAAAACACAGGTAAACATCTTTCTGGTATCTCTGCTTTTAGCCAAGATCCATCTGACATCGCAATGATATCCCTTGTTCCACATCCTCTTCTGAATCCAGCTTGAATTTCTGGCAGTTCCCTGTTGATATACTGCTGCAATCACTTTTGAATGATCCTCATTAAAATTTTACTTGCATATGATATTGTTTGATAATTTCTGCAGTCAGTTGGATCACCTGTTTTGGGAATAGGCATAAATATGGATCTCTCCCAGTTAGTTGGCCAGGTAGCTGTCTTCCAAATTTCTTAGCATAGACAAGTGAGCACCTCCAGCACTGCATCCGATTGTTGAAACATCTCAATTGGTATTCCGTCAATTCCTGGAGACTTGTTTTTTGCCAATGCTTTCACTGTAACTTGGACATCTTCCTTCAGTGTCGTGGGTTCTTGATCATACGCTACCTCCTGAAATGGCTGGACGTCGACCAATTCTTTTTGGTACAGTGACTCTGTGTATCCTTTGCATCTTCTTTTGATGCTTCCCACGTCATTCAATATTTTGTCCATAGAATCCTTCAATACTGCAACTTGAGACTTTAATTTTTTCTTTAGTTCTTTCAGCTTGAGAAATGCCAAGCATGTTCTTCTCTTTTGGTTTTCTAACTCTAGGTCTTTGAACAATTCATTGTAATGCTTTACTTTGTCTTCTCAAGCTGCCCTTTGAAATTTTTTGTTCAGCTCTTTTATCATTTCTTCCATTTGTTTTAGTTACTCTATGTTTAAGGTCAAATTTCAGAGTCTCTTCTGACATCCATTTTAGTCTCTTCTTTCTTTCTTGTCTTTTTAATGACCTTTTTCTTTCTTCGTGTATGATGTCCTTGATGTCATGTCACAACTTGTCTGGTCTTTGGTCATTAGTGTTCAATGTATCAAATCTATTCAAATCTATTCTTGAGATGGTCTCTAAACATTTTTTTTCACAATGTAATTTACAGTATTTCAAAATCAACTACATGACATTAAAGAAACAAGGGGAAGTTTTTTAAAAACACAATAAGGTTTATTGAGTCCAAAGCACATTGATCATAATTATTAGCAGCTAATACACACACTGAATGGTTAAGTGCTCGACTACTAGTCGAAAGGTTGTTGGTTAAAACCTACCCAGAGGCACCTTGGAAGATAGGCCTGGTGATATGCTTCCAAGAGATCACAGCCTTGAAAATCCTATGGAGTAGTTCTCCTCTGCATACATGGGGTCACCATGAGCTCAAATCAACTTGACAGCAACTTACAACAATAATACCCACTGAGACCCTATTGTGTGCAGACACTGTTCTGTTTTACTTGTATTAATGCAATTAATTCACTTAACAACCGTAGGAGGTAGGTACCATTTTTATCCACATTGTAGAGATGAAAGAGCTAACACACGGAGGGGTTAAGTAACTTGTGCAAGGACATACAGCTTGTAAGTGGCAGAGACAAGTTTCAAGCTCGGGCAGCTCTGTAATTTCCACCACTACACTCACCATTAGACTTTGGACTGTATTTCTGCTCCAAAATCATTTACTTGTTTGAAAAAAAAGAATGTTGATTTATCATTAAAAAAAAAAAAAGCTTATTGTGACATCCCTTTCCAAATTTATAAACATTTATATATGCCAGGCACTGTCCTAAGTGCTTTATACAAATCAGTTCTCTCAACCTGACATTCCAACCTACAAAGCACCAGTTGCCGTATGCTGATGTAGATCTGTTTAACTAATAATTGGATAGCTCATTCCACCAAAAATCTAGAAACTGTCTTTGTCCTGTTACCATTCATTTCAAACCAACTCTCTGCTAACCTTGGTCCCATCCATTCTTTTATTCCTCATTGTATCCATGGAAAATTGCACCCAGGAGTCTTTTTTCCCGTTTTCTGGCCTGAACTCCAATTTATGTATGCTCTTGAGGGACAAGACACTGTTAAAAAATAAGTCAGAAACACTTCTTAATAATACAGTATATTTCCTGAAGCTAGTGCTTGTGTGTATAGCACAACATTAAAATAAATTTTATATACATTTAAATTTTTTTTTAAATGGCAACTCGTACTACTTAACGATAACGTTCTGCATTGTTAGATACAAACTCAGGTTAGAGTTCAAGTTATAGTACAAAGCCCATGCTTCTCCATTCTAGCCATGGAATGTACAGTAAGTCATCAGTCCTAGAATTTTGAATCTCTGAATCTTCATGGAAGACTTCTAAAGGATTTTTATCTAGAAGAATCCCAGGTGTTCCAGATACTATATGAGGTAAGATTTTGGCAACACTGGCAGCTCTTCATATCCTGTGGAAAATGATATTCCCCCTCTTCCAGTAGGGGGAAACCATTTACAAGTATTTGTCTTAGTAAGAAGTTATCAGAAACAAGTTTTTCTTATAAGTGAGGGGTCAGTGCTATCTGTCATTTGTTGTATCTTCTTCCCTCATGGTAGGAGAGAGAGCTGGGTCGTATGTACACAAAGGCCACCACTTCATGATATTAGATTGTTCTGAGTCTGAAGGGCTTCTTCACCTCCAGCAAAGGCACTGATCCAAACCACATGAACATGAATGATATACAACATGGAGGAGTTTCAGTTCTGTGTGTCATGGATACAATTCATGGACAGTTCACACTAGAGGCCAGTCTTTGAGGTAATCCAGTCTCGATATGTAGTCACTCTCGTGTAGACTCCAGGTTTTTTGGGGAGAGCACATGATCGTCCCCAACTTACTATACCAACAAGATACCAGATGCCATGATTATCAGAATAAACCAGAGGTCCACCAGAATCTCCCTGCAGAAAAAACAAATATGTATTTGAAATGTTAACTCTGATTTAATTCAGTAGAAGATCATTGTAATCATTTCTTTTCCACAGAAAAAAAAGAAACTGGTAAATAGACCGTAAAGCTAGATGAGATGGATTATATAATGTTTCTGTCAATTGAGTTAAAATTTTGTGCTAAACTTTAAAGTGCTTTACTTTTTAACAAGACTAACATTCATTCATATGAAATAGTTACCTTATTTCTGGTTCAGAATCCTTTAATTTTTTTTTCTAGTTTAGCAAGCATGTATATCAAATGTTAAATATGAGATTAATATTTATGGCCATAGCTTGACGATTTCAGTGATCTCAATGTTAATGTTAGCTTGGCTGTATTTTTTTGCATCTGATCTTAGTTTCTTTTTCTTTCTCCCAGCTATTTCTAATTTTTTTTTTTCATGCTGGATTTTATATAAGCCCCCTTAAATTTTCTTTTGGAACAAAGAAGATTAAGTAAATAAGTAAATATATATGTAGAGGTTAAGGATGTGGCCTCTGTAGTTGAACTGCCTGAGCTTCAGTCTCAGTTCTATTAATCACTGACTGTGTGACCTTGAGTAAGATAGTTAACCTCTCTGTGCCTCTTTTGCTTCACTTATTTATTCATTCTTATATCAACTATTTACTAAATTCCTATAATGCATTTTGATGAGCACTGAGGAGACAAAGGTCCCTATGCTCACAGAGCTTGCAGTTTAGTGTAAGAAACCAATATTAAATAAGGCCACAAATTAATGCAAAATTACAACTGTGATTTAAAAAATAAAGCAAATCAGTTCCTGTGGGGTCGACTTTGCCTTATGGCGACCCCACGTGTGTCACAAGTAGAACTGTGCTCGATAGTTTTCAATGACTGATTTTTCAGAAGTAGATCTCCAGGCTTTTCTTCTGAGGCACTTATTAGTGAATTGGAACTGCCAACCTTTCAGTTAGCAGCTGAGCCCCTAACTGTATGCACCACCCAGGGACACCACAACTTTGATCAGGGCTGTGAAAGCATACAGTATGAGAATTTGACTAGTCAGAGAAGTCAGGAAAGTTTCCCCTGAGGAAGCACAATGAGCTGATATCTGAAGGAGGAGGAGTTAACCAGGCAACAGCAGGTGAGGATGAAAGATGTTCTAGGCAGAGGGAGCAGCTCTGGCAGGAAGGAGTCTGACATGTGGAGGGCCTGAAAACCAGGCAGAGGGACAGGAGAGAAGAGCACAATATGTGCAGTGTGATGAGGCTGGAGATGTAGGGAGAGACTAGTCCATGTGGACCCCTGTGGGTCTTGTTTAGAATTTTTTTTTTTTTAATCTTAACATAGAACCACAAGTAAGCAACTGAAGTGTTTTAAGAAGGGGTGTTGACATGATCAGATTAGTATGTTGTTAGAAATCATTCTGCCTTTTGTTTGACTAATGCACTTAAGGAGCATAAGAGTGAATGTGAAGGAACGAGAAACTAGCTAGATGGCTAATGTAGTTGTCCAGAGGAGAGAGACAGAGATAAAGGCAAGAGTTGTGGTAGAGCTATATTTAGGAGGTTAAATCCACGAACTTAGGTAATCAATTGACTATGGGATAGCGAGAGAAAGTTAGAATGGCTTCTAACCGTCTGGCTTGCTTAACAGAATAAAAGGAGATGCCATTCATAAAGATACAAAATACAAGAACGATCAGGTTAGGTGAGGAGAAAATAAGCAGAATCAGGTGCACCATGTTGAATTTGAAATGCCTTTGAAATATCCATGTGGAGCTGTCAAATAAGAGTTGACAACTCCCTGGAGCTCAGGGAAGAGGCTAGGGCTGAAAGTATAAATTCATTAGTCATATGTACAGAGGTGGTAATTGAAGCTGTGGAGGAGAATTAGATCCACTAGGGAGAAAGTACAGAGTAAAAAGAAGGAACAGGCATAGGATAGATCAACATTTAACGGTGGTGGCTAAGAGAATGAGCCTGAAAAAAGAGACAGAAAAGGAATAGACAGAGATGTAGGATGAAAGTCATTATAAGACAAAGAAAATAACATTTCAAGAAAGGAGAGATAACGGTTATTAAATGCTGCTAAAAAGTAAAAATAGAAGAGGACTGAAAAATATTTATTGGATTTTAAAAACATAAAGGTCATTGGAAACCTTAGGAAGAGATATATTGGTGGTTTGATAGGGCAGAAACTATATTGAAATGAGTTGAGTTAGTCGAAGGTGAGAAAATTGAGACAATGAGTCTAAACATTTTTTTTCAAATATTCTATAGTAAAGGGTTAAGGTAGGGTGGTAGCTGGAGGTATCCTGGTTCAAGAAAAAGCTAGGGTGTTTTGGTTTTTTCCCCCTAATTTGGGAGATTTCAGTAAGGAAGGATCCAGTTGCAAGAGAAATGTTTACTATAAAAAGAGAGAGGAAATAATTTAGTGAAATCTTCCCCAAAAGGCCAAAGAGAATGGGACTAGAGCACAAGAAGAGGGATTAGCCTTAAAGAGAAGAGGCAGCTTCTCTGTTGTGGCCTAAGCAGAAGGCTGATGAAATGGGTCCAGATGAAATTAGGACTGCATGCTTGGTACTGGGAAGATGAGCAAATTCCCCTCTTATGGCTTCTATTTTTCTTTGACATTTTGGAAAACAACGTCATCAGCTGAGAATAAGGCATAGGGGGAAATTAGAAGTTAAGGAAAATGGGAAATGTTGGAAAACATTCAGAGAATGGTAGATTTGCAAAAAAACAGACAACAAACATATTAGGCTTGCCAGCTTTATTATTTGGACTATATATATAGTGGAGTCAATGTGTTGTGTGATATTTTCTCTACCCACATTTCACTGCCTGAGTTCTTTCAGGTTTGGCACTTTGTCGGACAGAAGTATTGGAAAGAAAGAACAAGTGATCTTGGGGTATTAGCAACAGTGTTAAAAAAATTGGAGTTTGTATTTTTGTAATCTTCTAATTTGTAAAATAGAGATAATTGTAGTATGTTTCTATCTCATTAGATTAAGTGAAATTACAAAAAGTTATTAACACTTAGCTTAGTACCCTCAATAAAATAATTTTTGTTGTTACGATTATTAAATAATCTTAGCCCCTGGTGAAATAGATGCCATTTTTTTTCTCTGGTAAAATACATGCTAAATTTAGAAGTGGCTAATGGAAGCTGACATAAAACTTTCCTTTAAGAGTGCTGACATTCACTTTGGGCTTACCTTACAAGCATCTACTTTTCCTTCCATGAACCCCGCACACAGCATTCCTGGAGTTATCAGCCCATCATACACATCCTTTCTATTACATACATCAGTGCCTATGGTTTCTACTCTGGCTTGCCGAAGTTTATTTTGTGTAGGTCCTATTAAAAAAGAAAAAAAAAGTTCTTCAAATATAACTTTATCTAAGACATATATTCCTAGGAGCAAAAACCTAAGATTATTTTATTAACATAAATTATCACCACATTTTATTCTCCATGTCATAAATGTCTCCAGGTAAGGAACCATAAACATAATGCCCCAGTATTACATTTCTAGATCTTCAAAGGACATTGGGCCCTTTAAAACTACATGCAATATCTCATGTGTATATGTATATGTGCATTTTTTTCATGAGGAGTCATAGTTTTATTAGATTCGCAAATAAATCTTTCACTATGATCTTATTATGTTCAAGTGGCACATTTTCCATATAAGGAAACTGAGACCCAGGATGGTTCATTGATTTCCAAAGGTATTCAAGTAGAAACTAAGACACATGCCCATGCAATAGTGTGCTATTTAGGGGTGTCTTGGAGCATGAAAAACAGAGTGGATGCCAGATATATGCCAGCAATCAGATGCTAGCACAGAGCAGGGCCAGGGTCAGGAGGAGGTATATACAGCACCTGGAAGCTGTGATGGGGAAGAAAGCTAGACACTGAGTACAGGAAAGGAGGTAGCTTAAGGCTCCTGACTGATGCTATCAATGAACTAGAGGTAAAGGAGGAGAAGAAAGTCACACTGGAATGCATGAGGCATTTGAGAATTTTTCATGCAAGACGGTTCTGTCAAAAAAAAAAAAAAAAAAAAAAAAGCTAGATTAAGGCATATTAGCATTTGTCACCTAACTTCTACCATTGATAGAACCTTAAACGTATTTCTAGATTTCTGACCTTAAACATTCAAACATACCATTTCTCTTTAGAACTGAGTGAACTAATACCTAGAAATCTTAAATTCTAGTCTTCAGTTTATAAAATTCTTAGAATTGGTATCTTTTAACACAGTTAGGAGGTGGGACAGAGGAAGAAAATACAGATTCTATTAACTAACCAACATGAAAAAATTTTCAAATATTCACAAAGGCTTTTCATGTTTATGACTACTGTAAATCCTCATTAAAATTAGAAAGGATTTAAGCAAACAAAACACTGTCATTAAAATGGTGGATTAAAGTACACCAACTTCTCACTTATTGACAGGGTTAGGGTCCAAAGACCAGGAGGTCGTTATATGAAAGTGGCGTTATGCAATAATCCAACTCCATGCCCTGGATACCCGGGGTAGCCCAGGCTGCCTGGGGCTGAGGTGAGCCCCTGGCCTATGTGCTGTCTTGAGAGGCGCAGGGGCTGTGCAGCCTGCCTGGCCTCTAGGGGAAACAGTGGCTCACATGCCCCCGGCAGGTGGGGCTGCTGCATTTGTGGAGCCTGGGCTCCACAGAGGGTGGTGGTAGTGGTGGTGAGTGGGGCAGTCTTGGAAGTTAGATGGGGCATGGCTTTGGAGCCCCCAGCGCAACTTTCCAAGTTAGCTAGCAAACGTCAACACCCAACGGCACAGAGGGCAGCTTGGGCAGCCGGTGAGGACTAATGGGGCCTCCATGACTGGCATGGGTGCTGTGCTTCTCTTGCCCCCTCTCCAGTCCCATGGGTGTCGGGACGTGGTGGCAGTAGGGTCCTGGGCACTCCTGGTCACTCAAGCCTCCGTCGTGGCACCTCACATTCTCATTGGCTTAGGAGGGGCCACCACACAGGGAGACGCCTGCCGCAACCAGCCCAGCGCAAACCTAGGAAGGGAGCGGAGGGAGGCTGCCAGCCCCACGGGTCTAGCCCCAGGACAGAGCTTGGCGCATGGCCACTACTACCTAGTAATCCCTGGGGAGGCCGCAGGGTGGGCAGTTTCACTCATCCACCCTCGCAGGGTGAGCGCTGAGTAGTTAATGCGCAAAACAGTGTAGAGTGGATTTTTTTTTTACTATTGTTGTAAATGTGAAATGTTGGATAACGAGATAGTTGATAAGTGAGGAGTAGGTGTATATGTTAACCAGTAGTATTCACATCTGGGAGTATACCATTTTTAATTATTTACTCTCTTACACTCCCATGGAGTTCTGGTGGCAAAGTGGTTAAGAGCTTGGCTGCTAACCAAAAGGTCGGCAGTTCGAATCCACCAGCCACTCCTTGGAAACTCTATGGGACAGTTCTACTTTGTCCTATAGGGTCGCTATGAGTTGGAATCAACTCAATGGCACTGGGTTTGGTTTTTATACTCTCATAGCTTTTTGTCCCTTCTCACAGCACCTAACACAATCTATTCTTTTCTTCTATATTAGTCTTTCATTTCTCACCACTGCTTCAATTAATTGTGAACTCCTCAAAGAACAGAGACCCAGTTCCTTTTATTTTTTAATCCATAGCCCCCTGTTCTGTCCTGAGCCATACACATTGGAAGCATAAACATTATTTTTATGAAAAGCCTAAACTATTCCCTAAGACAATTGTTAAATCTCAAGACAAATTTGTGTTAAGTAAATTTAAATTACTCACCATTATCTACAATGGCTCCAAATCCTGTGACAAATACACTTGTTTTAGGTGGCAACTTTAGAGATGAATCCGGCAGGCAAACTCTCTGAACTATACTTGAAAACGGAACTCCAGTATCAAGCTGGGCCAAGGCAATGTCATTTTCATTTGTTTCTCTGTGGTAATTTTCATGAAGAATAATTTTCCTCAAATTTCGTTTCACTTCAGGTGGTGTTATAGTTACACCAAGAGTAACAATCCATTGACTTGGGTCTTTATTTCTGGAAAAAAAAAAAAAATCAAAAGGTATGATTTATAATGCTTAACTTGATCTTATAAAAATGATTGAGACTGTATTTCTTCCCAATTATTGGAGATCTGCTCCTGAAAAATCCCTTAGTAAGAGAATTTGCAGTTGATGATTTTTGAGAAAAAGAGGTTAAAAACATTGATGATACAAGTGAGTATCTGAAAGCCCTTTAAAATATTTTACATCCTCTAAAATTAAGAAGACAACATGGCAGCTAAGTGGAATTCCAGTGCTTTATTTATTTGGATTAATGAGAGTAGTGCGTACTACACAGTTAATTTCCGATGTTTTCATTCCTTGCTTGCTAGAAATTCTTCAGGTTCTTTGTCTTCTATAACCTCCATGAAATGTGTTAATTTTTATTTGTTTTGGTTAATATGCATGGATAACTTACGCTCTGTGTCAGCTCTTTGATTCATTCTTATTTTATGACTCACTTACTGGCTCTTGTTTACTGGATCTTACTGTGTGTGCAATTTATCTACTTCACAAAACCTCAGGTGTACACAAGGTCGTTTCTCCGCCCTACACCCCCATCCCACTCCAATTTTCAGTGGCTATACAGCCCTACTGAATGTCATGCTCTTACAGCTTCCACCCCCTTTCATCTGGCCTGGTCGGTACCTCTTACCAGGCTCTCAACTTTCCCTTCACACAGATGCTTTTCTCTCTCACAGGCTTGCATTGCAAGCAAATTCTATTTAGTCCTGTCATCTTTTTATCCCTATTCTTCCCCAAAGACCAGTTCTCTCTTTCTAATTACCCCATCAAGAATGATTGGAAATGTAGAGAAACTTGAATTTCTGTATGTGAAACGAAATTGAGTATAAGGAAATCACACAGAAGAATTCAAAAAGGGGATTTCCTCTTTTATGATGGATTACTGTGTTGGTGAATCATAAACTTTTAAGTATAACGAAGAACCTGAAAGATCAATGGTATTCAAAGAGCTCTGCACTGCCCCAGAGATGATCAGGCAGAGCCTGGGGCGTTCTGTGTGCCTCTGTTTTGCTTATTTACACTATAAGGAGAGATTTTGTTAGAAGCAGAAATCTTAAGCCTGAAGCATTCATTTGAAAACTAGAATTCTGGAGGTACAACGAGTCCAGTCCTTATGAAACTTTAAATCTAAATGGGGAGACAAAATAGAAATACCCTACTCCTTCATCCGTTGCCAGTGAGAGGAAGCCTCATGTAATAGGCCCCACTCCTTTTGGATAAGGACACTCTGACCCAGAAGTTAAGTAGCTTGCTCAGGTGAGTGAAGTACCCAGCTAATTCGTGTCAGAAAGAGATGGTCCAAGTCTCCTAATTCTTTGTCAATAACTTTTTCCCCACCCACAGTTTCACAGTGACTAGGATCATTTTTCATGGACATAAAGATGAAAAGATTTGTTTTAAACATCATTAAAAAAAATACACTATTTCTGCAGAAAAAACAATACACTCATAAAAAATTTAGTCTGTTTGAATGATTACAATATTGTCTTCAAAGTACCCCATATTTTTCCTTCACAGGAGTATACCACATTTTGCAATTACATGCAGTCCATCCTAACAATTATCCTTTCTCTCCAAGATCATCACCTTTCCCTTCTCTTTTGGATTATTATTATTAGCATAAAGTATGTTATAATGTCTCCCATATTCTTTTAAATCCCTCTTTTGACACCACAACCCCGCTTTACTATGGCCCAATTTATCAGCTCCCTTTCATATAAAAATTTCTTGAAGGCACTTTCTAAATTCACTGCATCCAGTCCTTCTTCTATTCTCTCTTGAATACATTCCCTTCCCCATCATACCACCAAACTTTCCTTTTTCAAGGACACCAGTGATTTCCACTTTGTCACATTCAATGGGCAATTCCCATGTCTTTCTATACAGAGAGTCTACACTGGATCTGCTGTAACATGTATTTTAATAATTATAGGTGATATTCTTCACTAATTATTAATAAATTGGCATTCTGGGTTTATTTATTTTTTAATCCACATAAACAGAGAAGATTATAAACTAAAGTTGCATGATACTCTGACCAAAACAGAAATGCAAAAACAGTGTGAACATTAAAAATCAGGAAGCATTAACAAGTTAGTGGGGTTCAAGTTCACCTCTAAGGGATGATGTCACTTATTTTGGGGTTGTAAATATATATAGGAGCCCTGGTGGTGCATTGGTTAAGCACTCAGCTGCTAACCAAGAAGTCAGTGGTTCCAACCCACCAGTGGTTCAATGGGAGAAAAGACCTGGTGATCTGCTCCCTTAGATTTACAGCCTAGGAAACCCAATGAGGCAGTTCTATTCCATCCTATAGGGTTGCTGTCTTAGTCATCTAGTGCTGCTATATTAGAAATACCACAAGTGGATGTCTTTAACAAAGAGAAGTTTATTTCTTCACAATAAAGTAGGCTAAAAGTCCAAATTCAGGGCGTTAGCTCCAGGAGAAAGCTTTCTTTCTCTGTCTGCCTTCTCATCAGTGTTCCTCTGGACTAGGAGCTTCTCCGCGTGGGGACCTGGGTCCAAGGGACACACTCTGCTCCTGGCACTGCTTTCTTGATGATATGAGGTCCCCCTGTCTCACTGCTCACTTCTGTCTTTTATATCTCAAGAGATTTTCTCAGGACACAATCCTATCTTGTAAATTGAGTCCTGCCTCACTAACACAACTGCCGCCCATCCTCCCTCATTAACATCATAGAGGCAGGATTTACAACACATAGGAAAATCACACAACACCAGGAATCATGGCCCAGCCAAACTGATACACACATTTTTTGGGAGACATAATTCAATCCATGACAGTTGCTATGAGTCAGAATTGACTGGATAGCACACAACAACAACAAAAATATATAAACAGAGTCCCTTTTCTCTAGTGAGAGAAGGGACAGACAATAACCTTAGATTCATTCGGTTGTTTTCTTTACGCCTCTACTCCATAAAGAAAGGTGTAGGCATCTTGGAACTATTTGGAGCATTACCATTAGAAGGATGGTAAAGAGCTTCCTAGAATCACCAAGATAGCCTTTTTTGGAAGGGTGCATGAGTAGTTACAGTAGCCAAGCAAAGGGGATTGTTCCAAGCTTTTCTGTCTTTTCAGTGTTTAAAAGCAAAAGCTTTCTGTATATACCCTGATAGTGAAACCCTGTGAAAGAAAGATGGTGTGTCCCTGATCTCCTGCAGCAACAGGGTGCTTGTGCATATTCATGTAAATAAACTGACACAGCTAGCTTTAAGAGCTACAATCTCTGAAGCCCATGCAGAGAGACCCTGCTGAATTGTAAATGACAAATTTTCAACAGCAATATTGTGACAGCAATGAGACAGAGTAGCAAACCTCTCCCACCTTCTACATAACTGTCTGAATCTCACAAGCCCACAAGGATTACTGAATAAATTCCTTTCATGGTTCTTGGGCCAGAATTTGCCCCCAAACATTTTCAGGCTCTCAGGTTTCTTGGGAGGCTCCTTTTCTTCCTAAAAGTAGTGACTGCCCTCCAGTGGGGGCTTGTGTAATGGTGAAAAATGAAAGAAACTTTATTTGTGAAAATTCACTAAGGTGGAAGGCTTAGGGAAGAAGCAGTACATCCAGGGTGAAACTTCTGGCTTTTGTACAGCTAGATAAGTCTTGTAACCACATTTATGGCTTCTTGTGTGATAGCTAGGGAGCCCTGGTGGGTTTGGTTTTTTTTTTTTTTGTGTGTGTGTGTGTGTGTGTGTGATATTTGGAAAACCAGAGGTACCCAATGTAACCAAATGGTGCCTCCAATTATCATTGGGACATTGGTGCGTTCTTTGGGACAGGTATTTCCCACAAAAGAGGGTGCCATTTTTGGTGGGACATATGTTCCCAACGAAATATGTATCAAAATCCATATTTCATAACATAAATCCAGAAAGACTCCTTGATTCAGCATGACTTCCATTACTGAAAACACATGATATAAAAAAAAAAAATTTTTTTTTTAAGTAATAGGGTCTTGAAAGGGACAGTGTAGTGAGAGGAAAGAGCTTTAAGAGGGGTACCCTTTTTTTTTAAATACTTCAGGTAAAGGTTTACAGAACAAATAGTTTCTCATTAAACGGTAGTACACATATTGTTTTATGACTTTGGTTAACAACCCTACAACATGTCAACCCTCTCCCTCCTTGACCTTTTTTTTTCTTTTTTTGCTGAAAATATACATAGCCAAAGATACACATTTCAAAAATTTCTACATGCACAGTTCAGTGACATCGACTACGCTTTTCCAGTTATGCTGCTATTCTCACTTTAGATGAAGGTTTACAGAACAAAATAGTTTCTCACTGAACAGTTAGTACACATGTTGCCCTACGACAATGGTTAACAACCTCACTACACATCAACACTGTCCTTACTCAACCTTGGGTTCCCTATCACCAGCTTTCCCATCCCCTTCTGTCTTCTAGCCCTTGTCCCTGGACTGCTGTGCCTCATTAGTCCCGTTTTGTTTTATGGGGCTGTCCAATCCCTGGCTGAACAGTGAACCTCGGAAGTGACTTCACCACTGAGCTAAAAGGGTGTCTGGGGGCCATACTCTCGGGGTTTCTCCAGTCTCCTTTAGGTCAGTAAATCTGGTCTTTTTTGTGTGTGTTAGAATTTTGTTCTACATTCTTCTCCAGCTCTGTCCATAAACCTAAGAGGGATACCTTTGATTTTTTTCTTATTTATAAAATAATAGTGAATGTTAATAGTGGGAAGCTTGAGGGTTTAATTGGGAAAAAAAACAGCAAAAACAACCAAATTTATTGAGATAATAGTCTGTCTTTACACTAAAAGAATTCATGCTGTAGTAGGAAAGATGGCATATTAGGATCATGACAATACCAGGAAATATACGGTAAGAATCACACCAGATATACAAACTAAGAATCATAGCTATTGAGAGAAGGGAGACGGGAATAACATGATCAGAGGCATGGAACAAGCATAAGATATTTCAGGGACAAAGCAGGGTAAACTTACCCCCATAAGCAGTGAGCTGCTGTGACAAGCCATGTGTTACTGATGAGGCTGGCTCCGCACTGATGGCCTGCCCCTATGAGCTGGAGGCTGGCCTGCCAAGGCCACTCCCCATCCATAGCTGTTTCTCTTCCAAAGACAATCTTTTCAGTAGAAGAGGATGGTGGTATTGGTATGTTTGAAGATGTCATCCTTATCCCACACCCTGTCACAGAAATATTTGTTAGCTTGTTTTTGTGAAAAAGAGAGAAGAAAGCATATCCTAATCTGCCTTGGATGGAGATGCTTAGGTAAACCATTGCCACTGCTATGCTTTAACCCACTCCGAGCGCTCAGCCTCTGAGGTTATTTTATAGGGTCCTACTGCTCCTATTTAGGTTCAGAAGAAATATTTAATAACATTTCAAGGCATCCAGTCCAGGAATTAACTTCTGTCTCTCTCTATAAAACATACATGGATAGATAGATAGATAATTTATCGAGCATCAAAAATATATAGATCCTCTGGTAAGTGTGTTTTTTTATTGTTTTTTTTCCCCTGGCAACACATTTTTCAGAATAGAAAACTAAACCTTAGATAGGGAACATAAATCTCTGGAGAAAACCCAGATGGTAAGTGGCAGAATGAAATATGAAATTAGGAAGATCTGACAGTGAAGCCTGTATTCTTAACTACTGAATGTAGGCCATGATTCACCCTGGATATGACTATGTATAATCCATATATTGTATTGCAAAGTCCTGCAATATAACAATCTTAAACAATAATGCCCTTTTTTGGTCTTCTAAAATTTGAAAGACTAGTTAACAACAACAACAAAAATTCTGTTCCCTGGTATCAAATCCTTCATTGATTAGACTTCAAACCAACCTTAAATAAGATTTGAAAGGTAATTAGTACAGTTATTAATGTGTCTTTTAATTCTTTATGTATTTATTAAAAATGTAGTTTTTTTTTTCCTAAAAGGAGTTTGATTGTTGCTGTTAGTTGCCATTGAGTAGATTCTGACTCACAGCATCCGCGTGTGTGCAGAGTAGAACTGCTCCACAGGGTTTTTAAGACTGTGACCTTTTGGAAGCAGATCACCAGGCCTGTCTTCTGAGATGCCTCTGAGTGGATTCAAGCAGCCAGCCCTTGGGCTTAACCATTTGTGCCACCCAGGGATTCAGAAATAGTAAAAAAGTAGCTGTCTGAAACCATATTTACATATTCATCATAGTTCCCCCAGTGTTAAATAACTTCAGTGGAGATTGTTTCCAATTAAAATGAGCTTCACATTGAACAAACAGAGTTTCTAGGTTAACATAGTGTCATATTAACAAAAAAAAAAAGTTGCTGTCAAGTCAATTTTGACTCATGACAACTCCACGTATGTCAGAGTCGAACTGCGCTCCATTGGGTTTTCAATGGCTACATTTTTTGGAAGCAGATCACCAGGCCTTTTTCCTGAGGTGCCTCTGGGTGGACTTGAACCTCCAACCTTTTTGTTAGCAGCCAAACACGTTAACCATTTGCAACACCCAGGGATATAGTGCCATACTGGTAGTACCTAATACTTCCTATCCCAACTTCCCCTTAAAATATGCATTAATATAATGATAATATAAGTAATAACTGCTAGTTATGAGCCAGGTATTGTGCATGGTGTTACATATATTTTCTCCAATTTTCAGAACAACCCTGAATGTTAGGTGTTAATATCTCCATATTACAGATGAAAAATTTGAGTGTATCGTATTGTGCAAAGGGAAAAGGAACAAAATTACTAAAAATTAAGGAAAGATAAAAACATAAACTCCAGTAGACATTTTCAGTAACTGCAGTGTTTAATGAGTTGGTTTGAAAAGCAACTTCTTGGATGGCCCAAGCTCTAGTCTTTGAACTAGAATTGTATAGAGAGTACCAAGAAGATTGGAAAAGCCATTGGCTCCCGTTATTGTGATCTCCCAGATCAGGAAACAAAACACTACACCTGTCCCAGCCAAGCAGAAACTATATTCTGAACCATTCCATTGTGACCACTCCATGCTTCATCATCTCTTTTCTTTATCTATTTAGAAGCCATGATTCCCAGTATACCACTCTATTTAGGGATAGAAGAAAGATGGGAAGTACTATGAAAAGTGTAGTTACATCATGAAAAGCAATTTAAACAGAAAAAGGAAGAGCACCAGCATCAGTGAGTGGTGGGGCTGGTGTTGCAAAGGGGGTAATTGAGGTCATTTTCATGCTCTACACTTGTAAGATCAGAATGTAAGCCTGCATCTAACTTATAACATAGTTAGAGTCCACCTCTCAAAAAAAAAAAAAAAAATTAGAGAAATTGTTCATTGAGCCATTCAGCAAGTATATACTGAACATCCTATGAGTGCCAGGGACCACTTTGGGCTCTAGAGAGGCACCAGTAACAGATAGAATTTGTACTCTTTTAAATCTCATACTCCAACTGAAACAGAATAAGCTACAATGTAGTTAAGCAGAATTGCGTGCTGCAAGTGTATGCTAAGCCTTGGAAATGGGAAAGGAATGAGTAGTTTAATCTAACTTTCAAATCTTGATTTGAGAGGTGAAAGTTGCCATACCCAAGAGAGAGAGGCTAAAGAGACTCCACATATTGTCTGTTAGAAAATGCTAAGTCTGGATTTGTATCTTTACTTTCAAGAAAGAATGACCAAATAATCCAAAACCCAGCACCTTAACCAGATGCTTATGAAAGGGTACCATGGATTTAAGGTAGAATTATTTTCCACAGAAAATAAGAAATTTTAGTAAACATGTGCTTGGTGTCAACATAGACATGCAAGAAAATATGGCCTCAATATAATAAAAGCAGCAAACATAACAAAAAAACTGCTATGATAAAAATATATATAACAGAGTTGTCTGTGGTTAAATAAATTTCAATAAACTAAAGAATGTCATAAAACAAACAAAAAAACCCCAGTGCCGTCAAGTCAATTCCAACTGATAGCAACCCCATGGGACAAAGTAGAACTGCCCCACTAGGTTTCCAAGGCTATAAATCTTTATGGAAGCAGACTGCCACATCTTTCTCCCATGGAGTTAGCAGTTGAGCACTTAACCACTGCTCCACCAGGGCTCTTCATAGAATGTCATTGCAAATATAAAATCCACATAGAAGTTTTAAAGTGCAAAAGTGACACATCAGAAAACTGAGATAAGTGGCCTACAGGAAGAGAGATTTGCTAAGATCTACTAGAATGTAAAGGAAAGTAACCTGAACTGTCACTACAAATAATGACTGATATGGAGGACAAAAAAGGGCACATAGATAATGAATCATTTGTATTCCTGAGTAAGAAAAAAAAAGAACAATTGGAACAGAATTAATCATCAAATTTATAATAGAAAAAACATTTCCAGAACCAGGAAGAAAAGAGTGTACAGACTGAAAAAGCTCAGAATGTTCTAGTCAAAACTTAGAGCAAAATGCAACCTTCTAGATCCCTTGGCAAAAAGTTGTAAGATAAAGCGTTTCTACATTCATCTAAGAACAAAAAAGAGAAGCTATTTAAGAATAAAGATCACACTAGCCTCAAACTTCAGTTCTACAACAAAAACATCAGAAGACAACAGAATTATATGTACAGAATTCCAAGTGAAAAGTCTATAATCTAAAAATTTTATTCTAAATTGAGATAAAGTAAACAGAAAGATGTTCTTACATATGCAAGTACTCAGAAAATACACCATTTGTATAGTGTTCTTGTTTAAAAATACTTCAGGGCATAATTTAGCAGATGAATAGATAAATCTAAATGAAGACTCAAGAATGGAAAATAATAAGAGCTAACAGGAAACCTTAGTAATGATTCTACTAATATATGAAGTTAGGAGTAAATAATTTTAACTATCTAAAAAAATTTTAAAAAAGGTCTTGAAAAAATATTGATACAGTATGTAAAGATTAAATGATTAAAATTGTACAAGATATTATTTGACAAAGATTTAGAAAATGGATTGAGGCTGAGAACAGGATTTTAGAATGTGTTAAATTCCTATGCATCATTATTGCTTTATTCTTGACGATGATAACTAGAAAATGAAGAATTAGATATGTATTTAACAAACATAAAGGTGAACAGTAATAGATTAATAAAGACTCCAAAGTTTCAAATGAAGAAGATATAAACAACATAGAGTATATAAAGAAAAAGAACACAATGGAAGAACTTTTACATTAAGCTGGAAAACACAAAAGAGAAGAACAACATATGAGTAATGAAAATATCCGGGAATATGTTAAACTCTGCATATTACAAATAGAGAATTGTCATTGTTTTTCATTGTCCTTACAACATTTTTAATGGAAATATATTTTTCCACAAAGAAAATCTCAATATGTACCAAAAGGGGGAAGAGCAGAGAATGTACTTGTCAGGTATTTTGGCAAGAAAACCAGAAAAATTTTAACAGGAGTAAATCTAACTAATTGCCATTTTAAATTGGGAGAGAATTTAAAAAGGTAAATATTTAGAGAGACTATTAAAATAGAATGTTAAATATACAGTTCCATCCTATTATAATAGCTGGAATACTATGTAGTTTTTTTTTACTACTAAGTCATAAAACATAAAATTATATTTAGCATAAATTTATAGCCTTAAGTGTTTTAGATATTAGACATAATAAGCAATAATAAAAGGACTATGCAAATGGTTTAATAAAACACAAAATGAGTAAAACACTTCTCTGTGGTTTTTATTCATTATCTTTAGCTATAAAATAAGCAATTAATTGTAGGTTTTCAAACTTACGACTGTTGAGAAGATGCCTCGTCTTTTTGCCGTTGATAGCTGGAACAAACAATACGTGAATTAGTTGGCAGAAGACTATGTCCTATTTTATGTTATTTTTGGCAAATAGCCCACTATTGGAAATGCTTATTATCTGAAGCATCAATATTTCAAAAGGGTATGATATTTTTTACAACCAAGTAATATATAAATAACCCTCTACTCTGAATTAATTTTTGGTCCAAACTGTGTAATTTTACTTTAAAAGAAAAACAGAGAACATTTTATTTTCTGGGTTTTGCTTAGCAAGCAGAAAAATTAAGAAATGAGGAGAGAATGAATAAAGATAAATGTCACCGATTTCTTTCTTTGGAGACTCCAGTATAACTCAAAGAAGCACCCTCCAATTCCCAACACAGTTGGTGTTAACAATACCGGGTCTACCAGCCTATGTGAGGGTGGCATATGCCTAGTGGCCAGTGTTGAAAAGGCAGCTCTAGGGAGCTAAAGGGCATTGTAGACCACTCATGCCTCAATCTCAAGACCCTGGTCCACAGGGTGGGAATTCGGTCAATGCAAGTTGATGACCTACTCTCAGTGAGTATTCTCCCTTCATGGAGAATGTGGTGGAAGGCGGTTTCTCAGGCAGCAGGCACTGGAGGTGTGAAGCTCGTTTACATACAGCCAGTACAGAGGCCCCAGCCATACCGCAGCCTCTTACCCAACTTTATCCTTCCCTTCTGTAACATTTTTTTCCCTTCAAACTTATCTTGAAATAGAAGAATGTGTTGACCTAAATTCTTATGAAAAATAAAGGGGATTGCGAGGGGGAGGAATCACAAAGATGGTTTAAAAAAAAGACTTACGTGTGAGTGTAAATGATGTTTTGTTTATAGTCAAAGACAACATTTTCGTCTTCAGACTTCGATATAAAATATATTCTATTCTTTTCTTGATTCTTTCAGCACTACTAGTAGAAGGGTACTGAAACATGAGAACCATGAGAATCTTCACACCATCTTCATCGGGGCTAAAGAACAAAAAAGCAGATAAATAGTTCTGCTTCTCAAATCCTAAACTATTTTTCACTATTAGGACTCACACTAAATTTAAAGAAACCTGATGGATGGCATATATGTATACCAGATTTTTAAATTATGTTTAGATACAGGGAACAGGACTAGATGTTAAAATTTAAACAGCTTGTATTTTCTTTTATAAAATGATCGGGAAGTGTGTGAAGCTCTATAGGGGAAGCAAAGGGAAGTATAAGACATACTGGATACAATACATAATGAAAAACATTGTTTTTCATTACTTTTCATTACTACCCTTACTTAGCTCATTGTTTAGAGAGGGCTGTGGGAGGACTGTCTTTGGTTTGTGCCATGAAAATGAAATAAATCTTCATTGTGTTAAACCACCGATATTAGGGGTTTAGTGCTCAGTTAAAATGTATTTAATAAATAAATAATTACAGAAAGCAGATTTTAAAGGAAATTATCTGATACAACAATCAAATGTATAAATTTATACTGTGATTTGTAGAGCTAGAAAGTCTCAAGTACATTTTTGAGTAGTTTATTTGAAGGAAAAAAGGGAAAGAGGAGGTGAAGAAATGGCATGAGCTCTTTAACCATATGTATATATATTCACTCAAAGAGCACTGGCGGCACAGTGGTTACAGCTGTCGGCTGCTAACCAGCAGGTTGATGGCTCGAACAACCAGCTGCTCTATGATACAAAGATGTGGCAGTTGGCTTCCTTAAACATTTACAACCTTGGAAACCTATGGGGCAGTTCTACTCTGTCGTATAGGGTCATTATGAGTTGGAATCAACTTGACGACAGCAGGTTTGTCTTTTTTTATATTCACTTTACCATGAGAAGTGAACAAGTGAAGCAAACAGGTATTAAAATATATATATATTTCTGTAGCACTATGGAATCTAGATTGAAATCCGTATAAAAAGTTTTTTGAATGGTCAAAAACTAGGTATATATATATATATTATAATTATAATATATTGTTGTTCTTGTTAGGTGCCCTTGAGTCAATTTTGACTCATAGTGACCCTATGTACAACAGAACGAAACACTGGTCCTGTGCCATCTTCACAATCATTGCTGTTTGAGTCGTTGTTGCATCCACTGTGTCAATCCATCTCATGAGGGTCTTCCTCCTTTTCGATGACTTTCTGCTTTACCAAGCATGATGTCCTTCTCCAGGGACGGATCCCTCTTAACAACATGTCCAAAGTACTTGAGACAAAGTCTCACCATCTTCACTTCTAAGGAGTGTTCTGGCTCTACTTCTTCAAATGCCGATTTGTTTGCTCTTTTGGCAGTCCATGGTATATTCAATATTCTTTACCAACACCATAATCCAAAGGTGTCAATTCTTCTTTGGTCTTCTTTATTCATTGTCTAGCTTTTGCATTCATATGTTGTTATTGTTAGGTGTCATCGAGTTGGTTCTGACTCATAGTGACCCTATGTACAACAGAACATAACATTGCCCAGTCCTGTGCCATCCTCACAGTCGTTGTTGTGCTTGAGCTCATTGTTGCAGCCACTCTGTCAATCCATCTCATTGAGGATCTTCCTCTTTTTCGATGACCCTGTACTTTGCTAAGCATGATGTCCTTCTCCAGGGACTGATCCCTCCTGATAACATGTCCAAAGTATGTGAGACGTAGTCTTGCCATCCTTGCTTCTAAGGAGCATTCTGGTTGTACCTCTTCCAAGACAGATTTGTTCATTCTTTTGGCAGTCCACAGTATATTCAATATTCTTTGCCGACACCACAATCCAAAGGCATCAATTCTTCTTCGGTCTTCCTTATTCATCATCCAGGTTTTGCATGCATATGAAGTGACTGAAAATACCACGGCTTGGGTCAGGCACACTTTACACCTCAAAGTGACGTCTTTGCTTTGAACACTTTAAAGAGGTCTTTTGCAGCAGATTTGCCCAGTGCAATATGTCATTTGATTTCTTGACTACTGCTTCCATGGATGTTGATTGTGGATCCAAGTAAAATGAAATCCTTGACAACTTCAGTCTTTTCTCTGTTGATCATAATGTTGCTTACTGGTCCAGTTGTGAGGATTTTTGTTTTCTTTATGTTGAGGTGCAATCCATACTGAAGGCTGTAGTCTTTGGTCTTCATCAGTAAGTGCTTCAAGTCACTTTCAGCAAGCAAGGCTGTGTGATCTGCATATCGCAGTTTGTTAATGAGTCTTCCTCCAATCCTGATGCCATGTTCTTCATATAGTCCAGCTTCTCAGATTATTTGTTCAGTAAAGAAATTGAACAGGTACGATGAAAGGGTATAACCCTGATGCGCACCTTTTCTGATTTTAAACTTCTCAGTATCTCTTCGTGCAGTCCTATTGGTTACTTTTGTGTGGCCTTTCTAGCCATGGTCTTGTAACTCCCCTCCAGGTGATTGGGCAGGACAGTGTGATAAGGTAGTTGTGGCCTACCAAGAGAATTGGTCAATTTTGCCTTAAAAGAAAGCCAAATTCAGAGCAGAGAGGAGGATCGTACCACCACCAAAAAAGAACAGCCAGAAGCAGAGAGTGCGTCCTTTGGACCCAGGATCCCTGTGCTGAGAAGCTCCTGGAAGCAGGAGATGGAGAGAGAGAGAGCTATAACCTTGAATACAGTGAAAAGCAGTGGCAGGAGACACCTGGCAGCAGGAGATGGCATGGTGGGCTTCCTGGCCCATGGAGAAAGAAAGCTGAGTGCCTTTGGACAGAGGCCAAGGGCCAGGGAAAGATGTGCCTGTGAACACATTTGGGGAGAGACTGTCCTGATGGAAGAACTGTATTCTGACTGTTCCTGAGTCTGAACTGTAACTGTTTCTTCCCTAGTAAACTCTGTAATCGTGAGCATGGTCTGTGAGTGTTGTGTGGCCATTGCAATGAATTATCGAATCCAGTACAGAGGGCTGTGGGAGGGATGGTTGGTGTCAGAATTGGTATAGATGGTGAAGAGAGGAGGCATGTCTGACCTCCACCTCATAGGAATCAGCCTTGAGCTTTTGGTCTTGGTTCTCCTTCCCTCTTTGTGAAGTTAGAGGAGATCAGACACTGCCCCCTCATCATTTTTGCACCTTGTTCAAACTACTGCCTCTTCGTCTATGTACAGGTTCCTCATGAGCACAATTAAGTGTTCTCGAATTTCCATTCTTCACAATGTTATCCATAATTTCTTATGATCCACACAGTCGAATGGCTTTGTATAGTCAATAAAACACAGCTAAACGTCTTTCTGATATCTCTGCTTTTAGCCAAGATCCATCTGACATCAGCAATGATATCCATTGTTCCATGTTTTCTTCTGAATCCAGCTTGAATTTCTGGCAGTTTCCTGTCAATATACTCCTGCAACTGTTTTTTAATTATCTTCAGCAAATTTTACTTCTGTATTGTATTAATGATATTGTTCGATAATTTCCACATTCTATTGGATCACCTTTCTTCAGAATAGTCACAAATATAGATCTCCACCAGTCGGTTTGCCAAGTAGCTGTCTTCCAAATTTCTTGCCATAGATCAGTGAGCACTTCCAGTGTTGCATCTCTTTGTTGAAACATGTCAGTAGGTATTCCATCAATTCCTAGAGCCTTGTATTTCACCAATGCCTTCAGTGAAGCTTGGTCTTCTTCCTCGAGTACCATACATTCCTTTATTTTATTTTATTGTACTTCAAGTGAAGGCTTACAGAATAAATAGTTTCTCATGAAACAGTAGTACACATGTTGTTTTATGACATTGGTTAACAACCCCACAACAGATTAACCCTCTAAATTCTCAACCTTTTTTTTTTTTTTTTTTTGGTGAAAATACACATAGCCAAAGATACACCATTTCAAAAATTTCTACATGCACAGGTCAGTGACATTGACTCCGCTCTTCCAATTGTGCTGTTATTCTCACTTAAGATGAAGGCTTACAGAACAAAATAGTTTCTCATTTAACAGTTACTACAAATGTTGCCCTATGACAATGGTTAACAATCTCACAACACATCAACAATATCCTTACTCAACCTTGGGTTCCCTTTCACCAGCTTCCTTGTCTCCTTCTGCTTTCTGGCCCTTGTCACTGAACTCCTGTACCTCGATAGTCTCATTTGGTTTTATGGGGCTGTCCACTTCCAGGCTGAACAGTGAACCTCGGAGGTAACTTCACCACTGAGCTAAAAGGGTGTCTGGGGACCATACTCTCGAGGTTTCTCCAGTCTCCTTTAGGCCAGTAAATCTGGTCTTTTTTTTTGTGAGTTAGAATTATGCTCTACATCCTTCTCCAGCTCTGTCCAGAACCCTCTGTTGTGATCCTGATCAGAGCAGCCAGTGGTGGTAGCCGGGCACGATCTAGCTGTACTGGACTCAGTCCGGTGGAGGCCTTGGTAGCTGTGGACAATTTGTCCTTCAGACTAATCTTTTCCTTGTATCCTGTTCTCTTCATTCTCCCTTGCTCCCAAAGGGATGAGACCAGTGGAGTATCTTAGATGGCTGCTTACAGGCTTTTAAGACCCCAGATGCTACTCACCAAGGTAGAATGTAGAGCATTGTCTTTATAAGCTGTGTCATGCCAATTGAGCTAGATGTTCCCCGAGACCATGGTCCCCACAGCCCTCTGCCCAGCAATTCAGTCCCTCAGGGAGTTTGGATGTGTCAATGGGGCTTCCATGACCTTTCCTTGTACAGGTTGTGCTAGTTTCCCCTGTATTGTGTACTGTCTTACCCTTCACCCAAGATACCACTTATCTATTGCCTATTTAGTATTTCCCCCCAACCCCTCCCATCTCTGGTAACCAACAAAGATTGTTACATTTTATGTGTGAACTTTTTCATGGGTTTTACAATAGAGGTCTCATACAATATTTGTCCTTTTGTGATTGACTTATTTCATTCAGCATAATGTCCTCCAGTTTCATCCAGGTTATGAGATGGTTCACAGATCCATTGTTGTTCTTTCACGTTGCATAGTACTCCATTGTGTGTATGTCCATAGTTTGTTTATCCATTCACCAGTTGATGGGCATCTAGGTTGTTTCCATCGTTTTGCTATTGTGAACAATGCTGCCATGAACATAGGTATGCATATGTCTAGTCGAGTGATGACTGTTATTTCTCTAGGATATATTCCTAGGAGTGGGATTGCTGGATCGAATGGTATGTCTATTTCTAGCTTTCTGAGGAAGCACCATATCATTTTCCAAAATGGTTGTATCATTTTGCATTCCCACCAGCAGTGCATAAGAGTTCCGATCTCCCCACAGCCTCTCCAACATTTGTTATTTCCAGTGTTTTTGATTCGTGCCAGTAATGCCAGGGTGAGATGGTATCTCATTGTGGTTTTAATTTGCATTTCTCTCATGGCTAGTGATCGCGAGCATTTCCTCATGTGTCTGTTCACCATTTGAATATCTTCTTTGGTGAAGTATCTGTTCATTTCCTTTGCCCATTTTTTAATAGGATTATTTGTCTTTTTGTTGTAGAGGTGTTGGATTTTCATCTAGATTATGGAGATTAGACCTTTGTCTGACTTGTACTGTCCAAAAATTTTTTCCCAGTCTGTAGGTTCTCTTTTTACTCTTTTGGTGAAGTCTTTTGAAGAGCATAGGTGTTTGATTTTTAGAAGATCCCAGTTATCCATCTTATCTGTTGGGTTTTGTGCGTTGATGGTTATGGTTTATATCTTGTTAATGCCATGTATGAAGGCCTGTAGTTTTGGTCCTATTTTTTCTTCTATGAACTTTATAGTTTTAGGCTTTATATTCAGGTCTTTGATCTATTTTGAAGTAGTTTTGGTATATGGTGTGAGGTATGGGTCCTGTTTCATTTTTTTGCAAATGGATATCCAGTTTTACCAGCACCATTTGTTAAAAAGACTGTCTTTTCCCCATTTGATGGACTTTGGGCCCTTGTCGAAGATCAGGTGACCGTAGGTGGATGGATTTACATCTGGGTTCTCAATTCTGTTCCATTGGTCAATGTGTCAGTCGTTGTACCAGTACCAGGCTGTTCTGACTACTGTAGCTGTATAGTAGGTTCTGAAGTCAGGTAGTGTGAGTCCTCCAACTTTATTCTTCTTCTTCAGTAGTGCTTTACTTATTCAGGGCTTCTTCCCTTTCCATATAAAGTTAATGATTTGTTTTTCCATCTCTTTGAAGAATGTTGTTGGTATTTGGATCAGGATTGCATTGTATTTGTAAATTACTTTGGGTAGAACTGACATTTTCACAATGTTGAGTCTGCCTATCCATGAGCATGGTATGTTTTTCCATTTATGTAGATCCCTTTGGGTTTCATGCAGTAGTGTTTTGTAGTTTTCTTTGTATAGGTCTTTTGCATCCCTGGTCAGATTTATTCCTAAGTATTTTATCTTTTTAGGGGCTATTGAAAATGGTATTGTTTTCCTGATTTCCTTTTCATTGTTCTCCTTACTGGTGTATAGGAATCCAACTGATTTTTGAATGTTTATCTTGTATCCTGCTACCCTGCTGAATCTTTCTATTAGTTCCAGTAGATTTCTCGTGGAGACTTAGGGTTTTCTGTGTATAGTATCATATCATCTGCAAACAGGGACAGTTTAACTTCTTCATTACCAATTTGGATGCCCTTTATTTATTTTTGTTGCCTTATTGCTCTAGCTAGAACTTCCAGCACAATGTTAAATAGCAGTGGTGATAAAGGGCATCCTTGTCTTGTTCCTGTTTTCAAGGGGAATGTTTTCAGCCTCTCTCCATTAAGAATGATGTTGGCCATTGGTTTTGTATAGATGCCCTTTATTATGTTGAGAAATTTCCCTTCAATACTTATTTTATTGAGAGTTTTTATCAGGAATGGGTGTTGGACTTTGTCAAATGCCTTTTCTGCATCAATTGAGATGATCATGTGATTCTTTTCTTTCCTTTTATTTATGTGGTGGATTACGTTGATTGATTTTCTAATATTGAACCATCCTTGCATACCTGGTATGAATCCTACTTGGTAATGGCGTATTATTTTTTTGATATGATGCTGAATTCTATTGGCTAGAATTTGTTCAGAATTTTTGCATCTGTATTCATGAGAGATACTGGTCTATAATTTTCTTTTTTTGTGACATCTTTGCCTGGTTTTGGTATCAGCGTTATGCTGTCTTCATAGAATGAATTTGGAAGTGTTGCTTCCTCTTCTATGCTCTGAAATAGCTTGAGTAGTACTTGTACAAGCTCTTCTGTAAATGTTTTGTAGAATTCTCCAGGGAAGCCATCTGGGCCAGGGCTTTTTTTGGTTGGGAGTTTTTTGATTACCTTTTCAATCTCTTCTCTCATTAAGGGTCTGTTCAGATTTTCAACATCACTTTGTTGTAGTTTGGGTAGGCTGTGTGTTTCTAGAAATTTATCCATTTCCTCTAGGTTTTCAAATTTGTTGGAATATAGTTTTTCATAATATTCTGTTATAATTCTTTTTATTTCCGTTGGGTCTGTTGTAATGTCCCCCATTTCATTTCCTATTTGGGTTATTTCTGTCCTCCTGTTTTTCTCTTGTCAGTCTGGCCAGTGGTTTGTCAATTTTGTTGATTCTTTCAAAGAACCAACTTCTGGTTTTGTTGATTCTTTCTATTGTTTTTCTGTTCTCTATTTCTTTTATTTCTGCTCTGATCTTTACTATTTCCTTTCTTCTGGTGGTTGTGGGCTTTTTTTTTTTTTTTTTTTTTTTTTTTTGCTGTTCTCTTTCTATTTGTTTGAGTTCTGTAGTTAATGTTTTGATTTTGTCCCTTTCTTCTTTCTTGATATGTGCATCTGTTGCTATAAATTGTCCTCTGAGGACTGCCTTTGCTGTGTCACAAAGGTTTTGGTATGATGTGTTTTCATTCTCATTTGATTCTAGGAATTTTTTGATTCCATCTCGGATTTCTTCTATTACCAAGTGGTTTGTGAGCAGGATGGTGTTCAGTTTGCATGTAATTGTTTTTTTTTTTTCCCTTGCTCTTCCTGTTGTTAATTTCTACCTTGATGGCGTTGTGATCAGAGAAGATACTTTGAATTATCTCAGCGTTTTGGATCTTGTTGAGGATTGCTCTGTGGTCTAAGATGTGGTCTATTCTGGAGAACGTTCCATGTACATTGGAAAAGAATGTGTACTTTGCAGTGGTTGAATGGAGTGTTCTATATATATCTATGAGGTCAAGTTGGCTGAAGACCCTTTAGGTCTTCTGTATCTTTGCTGAGTTTCTTCTTAGTTGTTCTGTCCTTTACTGAGAGTGGTGTGTTGAAGTCTCCTACTATTATTGTGGAACTGTCAGTTTCTCTTTTAAGTGTTGTTAGACTTTGTTTTATGTATTTTGGAGCCCTGTCATTGGGTGCGTAGATATTTATTATGGTTATGTCTTCATGATGGATCCTCCCCTTAATCATTATATAGTGTCCTTCTTTGTCTTTTATGGTAGATTTTGTTTTAAAGTCTATTTTATCTGAGATTAGAATTGCCACTCCTGCTCTTTTTTGGTACTTGTTAGCTTGATATATTTTTTTCCAACCTTTGACTTTTAATAAATTCACATCTTTGTTTCTAAGGTGTGTCTCTTGTAGACAGCATATTGATGGATCCTGTTTTCTTAACCATTCTGTCACTCTCTGTCTCTTTATGGGTGCATTGAGTCCATTTACATTCAGTGTAATTATTGATAGATGTGAGTTTGTTGCTGTCATTTTGTAGTGTTTTGTTTTGTGGTGCTGAAGTTTTCTCTGTTCTTCTTACTCTCTTGTGTTGAGTTACTTTTGTTTGTGGATTTTTTTTTCATTTCTTTTGTTTTTGTAGGTTTCGTTTTTGCCGAGAATTTATGTTTTTTGTCTTTAGTTTTATGAGTATGTTTGGTAACTTTCTTTGTGGTTACCATGAATTTTACCCTTATCATTTTAAGTTTGAAGCAGTCTACCATTACTTGGTATCGCCTTGCCTTCCTCTCCATTAGAAGGTTCTATACCTATGCCGTTTATTCCCTCTTTTATTGTTTTGATGTTTTTGTCATTTATTAACTGCTCTGATTCCCTGTTGTATTTCTTTTGGTTTTGGATAGTCCTCGAGAGTTCTTTTCCTAGATTGGTATCTGGCTGGTACGATCCTGCGTCCTAGGTTCTGCCTGTGAGCTGAAGCTATTTGTCCTCAGATCAAAGAACTCCCTTTAATAATTCTTGTAAGTTTGGTTTGACTTTTACGTATTCCCTTAATTTCTGTTTATCTGGAAATGACCTAATTTCACCATCAAATTTGAACGGGAGTTTTGCAAGATATATTATTCTTGGCTGACAATTATTTTCTTTCAAGATTTTATATGTGTCATCCCATTGCCTTCTTGTCTGCATGGTTTCTGCTGAATAATCTGAGTTTAGTCTTATTGTTTCTCCTCTGTATGTGACTTCTTGTTTTTCATGAGCTGCTCTCAGGATTCTTTGTTTGTCTTTGGTTTTGGCGAGTGTGAATATGATATGCCTTGGTGATTTTCTTTTGGGGTCTCTTCTATATGGGGTTCGTTGAGCTTCTTGGATGGCCAGCTTTTCATCTTCATGATATTGGGGAAGTTTTCTTTCAGCAGTTCCTCAATGATCCTCTCTGTGTTTTCTGTTTTCTCCCCCTGTTCTGGAATTCCAATCACTCGTAAATTTTTGCTTTTAATTGTGTCCCACATAACTGTCAGGGTCTCTTCATTTTTCGTTGTTCTTTTTTCTGAGTTTTCCTCAAACAGAGTTGTATCCAAGTGTTTGTCTTCAGTTCCACTGATCCTGTCTTCCATGGTTTCAAATCTGCTTCTCAGCCCTTCTATGACATCATCCATTTCTGAAATCTTGTTGTTTATCTTTTGGATTTCTAATTGTTGTTTTTGTATAATTTCTAGTTGTGAATTTATTTTGGTATTTTTTTCCTGCATCATCTTCCTGAATTATTCCAATTTTTTGTCTATATTTTCCATGAATTTGTCTATTTTTTCCTCATGTTTGTCAGCTTTTTGCCTCAGTTCTTGGAGAATTCTGAGTATTAGAGATTTGAATTCCCCATCAGGTACTTCTAGTGCATTTTCTTCCACAGGAGAGTCATCTGGTGTTTTATTTTGGATGCCTACTGGCACCATCCTGTCCTGTTTTTGTAAATGTTTTGTTATTGTCTGCTGTTTTGAGGGCATTCAGTAATTATTTTTCTCATTTATTGATTATAGATTTGTTTGTTTCGTCCCTTTCTTAAAAAAAAATTTGACTATGTCTGAGCAGACGGACTGTTTGTTCTTGGTTGTTTGCTCATCTGTGCGCTCAATACTTTTCGCCTCCTTCTCCAACTGGCAGTGTCGGTCACTCATATATGTTACAGCAGGGCAGACGTAGCTGAAGAGGAGTTACTGGGATGGGTTGTTTGTGGCACTTACTACAGCCACCAGAGTGGGTTGGTAATCAGTGCAGGGCAGGTTCTAGCAGGCCATACCTGTACTGCTTGGTGGTGTGATGTCAAGCACACGGTGCAGGTAGGCAGGATGCAGCGGGGAGATTGTTATGTGTGGAGCTAAGATGGATATGGGAGAGAGGAGAGAGGAACAGGAGCCAAAAACATACAAACAAACAAAAAAGAATGCTAGGGGAGCTTGCCATTGGAATGGAGAGATGAGAGACTATGAAATGGAGAAAAACAGAAAGGGGAAGAGGAAGAAAAGAAAAGAATGAATAAATAAACATCAGAAAGGTTAAAGAACCACAAAGTTCCCAGGGATCCCACCGATGCAGCTATGAGGTCTGGGGAAGTTGCTCTCAGGTGTTACAGTACAGCCTGGCTAGAAGGCGTAGAGGTATAAAACGCCTGGTATTCAGGGATCAGAAAGAGAAGGAAGATATAGAGAGATGAGAAACTTAGCAATGAAGAAAGACAAAAAGAGGAAAAAGAAAACAAAACAAATTAAAAAAAAAGAACAGGAAGGGCCCCCCAAAAAAAAACAGAAAAAAGAAAAAAAAATCAACAAAAAAAGAAATGTCATTAGAGATCCCTCTTCACGTCTGTGGAAGCTGAAGGGGAGTTCCTTTTCATGCAGCTCCACCTGGCCAGAAAGGGCTCCCAACTCAAGAAAAGGAAAAGAAAACAAACAAACAATTCAAAACGAACAAACGAACAAAAGCCCTGGGATCCCACCAGCGCGGTAGCCCAGACCGGGAAGAAGCTCCACACTCAAATGGAGCTCCACAGAGCCTCAGGAAGAAGCAAAGATGGCACACGGAGCCAGGCACTGGAGCAAAAGGAGGGGGAGGCAAGCAAGAAATCCAAAGAAGCAGAAAAAAAAAAAAAAAGCAACACCAGCAGCCACCAAATGGCACTCAGAGAGCCAGCTAGTGCAGGCTGGTGTTTCTGAACAAGAGACTGTGTCCGCGGGAAGCAGAGGAGGCCAAGTGTGGGTGAAGAAGGGTAGCGAGTGGGAAAGCGTATATCACCAATTGCCGGCGCTCTGGAGCCCCTCAGGAAGAAGCAAAGATGGCGCATGGAGCCAGGCACTCGAGCGAAAGGAGGGGGATTTGGCGAGAAGCAAGTGAGAAATCAAAAGAAGCAGAAAAAAAAAGCAACACTAGCATCCAACAAATGGCACTCAGAGAGCCGCCCGCTTGGGTGTGTGGAATCCAAGCAGCTGGTGCTTCCCGTTCAAGAGACTGTGGCCACGGGAAGCAGAGGAGGCTGAGCCGGGGTGAAGAGGGCTGGGGGGTGGGAAAGCGCACACCACAAATTACTGGTTGTTTTGTCTCCCGCTGGATGCTCCGTGAGGCTGCTTTCTCGTACCCCCGTTTGCTGGTCTCCGATAGGAGTCCAAGATGGTGGATCCGTGCTGCGTTAGCTGGTAGGGGACCTCTGCATGAATCTCTCCTCGCTCTCCATTCTCTGTCAGTTTTCTCACTCCATTTGGTGCTTGGCTGAGTTCTTTATCTCTTCATTTGATGTTTTAGGGTTTCAGGATTGTTGTATTGTCTGTTTGGCTTAGTTTTTCGGATCTTTGCTGTGGCGGGACGGCGTGGTGCTTCTGCCTAGAGCGCCATTTTCTCTCTTCTCCTCGAGTACCATATATTCTTGATCATATGCTACCTCCTTAAATGGTTGAAGGTCGACCAGTTGTTTTTGGTACAGTGACTCTGGGTATTCCTTCCACCTTCTTCTGATGCTTCTTGGTTGTTCAATAATTTGCCCATAGAATCCTTCAGTATTGCAAGTTGAAGCTTGAATTTTTTTTTCAATTCTTTCAGCTTGAGAAATACCAAACATGTTCTTCCCTTTTGGTTTTCTAGCTCCAGGTCTTTGCATATTTCATTATAATACTTCACTTTGTCTACTCAAGCTTCCCCTTGAAATCTTTCGTTCAGCTCTTTTACTTCATCATTTCTTCCATTCTCTTTAGCTACTCTACATTCAAGAGCAAGTCTCAGAGTCTCTTCTGACATCCATTTTGGTCTTTTCTTTTTAATGACCTCTTGCTTTCTTCATTTATGATGTCCTTGATGTCATCCCACAACTCATCTGTTTTTCAGTCATTAGTGTTCAATATTTCAAATCTATTCCTGAAATGATCTCTAAATTCAGGTGGAATATACTCAAGGGTGTACTTTGGCTCTCGTGGATTTGTTTTAATTTTCTTCAGCTTCAATTTGAATTTGCATATGAGCAACTGATGGTCTGTTCTGCAGTCTTCTGCTGGCCTTGTTCTAATGGATGATGCTGAGCTTCTCTATTGCCTCTTTCCACACATGTAGTCGATTTGATTCCTGTGTATCCCATCTGGCTAGTTCCACGCATATAGTCTGCGTTGATGTTGTTGAATAACAGTATTTTCAATGAGTAAGTTGTTGGTCTTGCAAATTTCTATCATGAGATCTCCATCATCATTTCTATCACTAAGGTCATATTTTCCAACTATTGATCCTTCTTCGTTTCCAACTTTTTCGTTCCAATCACCACTAATTATCAGTGCATCTTGGTTGCATGTTTGATCAATTTCAGACTGCAGTAGTTTGTAAAAATCTTCAGTTTCTTCATATTTGGCCTAAGTGGTTGGTGGGTAAATTTGAATAATACTCATATTAACTGGTCTTCCTTGTAGATGTATGGGCATTATTCTATCACTGACAGCCTTCTATTTCAAGATAGATCTTGAAATGTTCTTTTTGATGACGAATATGATGCCATTCCTGTTCAATTTGTCTTTCCCGGTGTCATGGTTTGAATTATGTCCCCCCAAAAATTTGCATATCAATTTGACTAGGGCATGATTCCTGGTACTGTGTGATTTTCCTGTATGTTGTAAACCTGCCTCTATGATGTTAATGATGGAGAATGGGTGGCAGTCGTGTTAGTAAGGCAGGACCTGATCTACAAGACTAGATTGTGTCCTGAGGCAATCTCTTGAGATATTAAAGACAGAAGTGAGCAGTGAGACAGGGAGACCTCATACCATCAAGAAATCAGTGCCGGGAGCAGAGCGTGTCCTTTGGACTGGGGTCCCTGCACCGAGAAGCTCCTAGTCCGGAGAACACTGATGAGAAGGCCGACAGAGAGAGAAAGACTTCCCCTGGAGCTGATGCCCTGAATTTGGACTTTTAGCCTACTTTGACTCTGAGGAAATAAACTTATCTTCGTTAAAACTATCCACTTGTGGTATTTCTGTTATGGCAGCACTAGGTGACTAAGACACCTGGCATAGTAGACCATATGATTATCTGATTCAAAATGGCCAATACCAGTCCATTTCAGCTCACTAATCCCTAGGATATTGATGTTTATGTGTTCCATTTCATTTTTGATGACTTCTAATTTTCCTAGATTCATCCTTTTTGCATTCCACATTCCTATTATTAAAGGATGTTTGCAGCTGTTTCTTCTCATCTTGAGTCATGCCACATCAGCAAATGAAGGTCCCCAAAGCTTGACTCCCTCCAAGTCATTAAGGTCGATTCTACCTTGAGGAGGCCAGTTTTTTTTTTTTTTTTTTTTAAGAAGGCGATCACCATATCCTTCTTCCTAGTCTGTCTTAGTCTGGAAGCTTAGGTGAAACCTTTCTACCATGGGTGACCCTACTGGTGTTTGTAGTACTGGTGGCATAGCTTCCAGCATCACAGCAACACATAAGCCACCACAGAACAGCAAGCTGACAGACAAGTGGTAGAATTATAATATATATATTCCAGTAAATGCCAAGCTTTTTGGAAATCATATAAAAAGCATATTCAGGATAGATTCTATTAATTTATTTAAGTCTCTGACAATATCTTCAAGTTCAATTTATGTGTATTAACTTACACTAGAGCATTACAATAAAGAAGCATTAAAAATAATAATTAAAATGCAATGAGGAGAAAATCATAATCTGATTGTTGTGTAGGCCTAAAATAAGGACAATCAAATGGAACTGGCATAAGTTCTACTTAGCCCCTAGCTTAAGGGGCAGGGGGTGGGGGGAAGGCAAGGTTTAGCATCAGCCCTCCTCCTCTTGTATTTTTTTTCTCTCACAGAGCACATTCCTCTCTCACTGCCTCCCCGCCCCCATGTATTAACTAGGATTATCTTTTGTCATAGATCACTTTACTCCTCCCATTGTGGTCGGGAAATGGTTAAGTAATATAAACTGGGCTGCTCAATATTTATGAAATCTGTGTGTTGCTCCATGTTCACAAGGCCATTAGGGGAGCTGAGCAACTGTCTTTGTCAAGCACCTCATGTTAATGGTATTGGTTTGAAGTTGAAAACCACATTTACATACCTTAGTTTGATAACATAAGATTTGATAAATCGGCTTTCTGTGGAGCTTTGAAATATCCTGGACATCTGATTAAAAAGAAAATATATTAATCTTAAGAAAATTGTTACTCCCCATCTTAGATAAAGACTTGAGGCAAAGGCAAGGGTTTCAGTTTGTTTGAAGACATGTAAATGGCTTATTCACAATGGTAAGACAAAAATCTATTCAACTTTGCTTATCCTCTGTAAGGAATAACAACAATATCTATGGCATAGAATTGTTTTAAGAATTAAATGAAATAGTGTATATAATACACTTTGAGGCATGTAATAAACTGTTGATAATTTCAGTTTTGATTATTGTCAAGTGAACTAAAGGTATCTGTGCTATTTTTTTAAGGCAACATCTTTATCTTTAAGAAAGCTGGCTGTAAATTTGCTGCATTCATTTCTGACTATGGCATCTCCTCTACTATTGATACTGATTTGCTAATTTCTTAAATGATTATACCACTACTAAAACATTTGACATAATATGTGACAAAATCTGTCCCGTGACACCCTTACATATTAGTCATCTCTCTATGATGTGCAAGCATTCATAACTGGTAATAGGTTTGGGAATAAGTTTTACCATACACCATACTATCAGCATTTTCTTACTCAGCTTTTCCAGTACAAGCCATTGAAGAGTTTCAGATGCTTGGTGAACTGATTCTTTAAAAGGACTTGATTCCCAAAAGGGAGTCTATCTAACTGTTGAGGTAGTAACTTGGAGTAAAAAAAACATTGTATTGAGATCCAGAAGTCAGAAATTATAGGTCCACTTAAGTTTATATAAGGTCCATATCCACAGTAAATCTTCTCTTGCCCAATTACTACCTCCTCTGGGGAGAGAGACTATTGTCCCACCAACACCACCACCAGATTCCTTCCTCTCCCTGACTCCACTAAATTAGTAAGAACACCTAGCAGATTTTACCACCTCAATATTTAACACATGTCCATTCCTTCAATCCCACTGCTATGGTCTGTGATCAGCTTCTAAGCAACTTGTGCCTAGGCCTTTGCTGCAGCCACCTAACTGCACGTTTATATGATTCTATCCTATTTTCCTCCCCTCAGTTGTTCTTCCACAATGCTAGCAACCAGAGTTACATCTCTAAAATAAAAACGAGAATATTATACTCCTGTTTCAAAACTCTCAATAGCTTGTGGATAATACCTATGTCCACCTCAGTGTGAGCCTCACAGTTTGATCCCTTCATTGGTCCGTGCTTCCTCTTCCAAAACCTACTCTTTTATCTACCGAAGTACTTGTTCTTTTCTAATCACACTAGAGTGTTTCACACCTTGGTGACTTTGCACATTATTTTCCCTCTTCCTAGAATACGTCCCCCCACCCCCACCCAGGCAAATATCTTTGATGAAAACTCTGTTATTCTTGAGAAACTCCACTGACAACTAAATTATCTTTGACTGCCCTCCTCAAACAAAGTTAAACACTCCTTCCTGTGTGCCACCCAAACAACTTGCACATGATTCTAATACAGCAATTATCACACTAGTTTACAATGGTGTCTCTCCAATTCTAGACTCCAATCTGTGTGAGGGCAAGGAGTGTGCCTGATTCATCTGTGTATCTCCAGTGCTCAGCACATTCCCTGGCGAGCTGTAAACACTCAGTGCATGTTCAATGAATAAATGCGTGGATGAATAATGGAGTAAATCAATTACGAATCAACAATAGGGTAATGGAAAAGAGATGAAAATACATAATTTTGTTTTAGCTGCAAATCACGTAACCAACTGTTGGTAGAAATCTGACGCAAGGTGGGATCCAAATGACCCCAGTGGTGACCCCTTATGGATAGCTGTTTCAGGGCTTTGGGTCAGTAATGAGTCATAATACTTCCGATTTCACTCAGCTATCTGAGCTTATTTCAGTTCTGTTTCTCAAGGAATAGGGAGAAAAGCTGATTTTAAGGTCTCCAGCATTTTAAATAAATATCCTCAGAAATCTTGAACTTGTACACATGATGGTATTTAAGGGAAAGATCGGGATTGTATCATATCAGAGTCCTTTATGTTAGCAGCTGAAGCTCTTAACCACTGTCCCACCAGAGTATAAGAAATAACTAATAATCTATTCAAATTAAAATATAATATTAACAATACCATGAACCCATGATGAGTCCACCCTATTTAACAAAATGTGTGGATTAAGGCATTGGGTTGATTCCCTTGTTTCTACTCATACCACCTATGAGGAAAATACTATTATCATCAGTCTCATTTTATAGATGAAGAAACTAAGGCCCAAGACACTTAAGTAAACTTGTCTGAGGTGGCATAGTAAGTGGTGGTCCTGGATAAAAATCCAGGAAATCTAACTACAGATTCTGAGCCTTTAAGCACTGACAATAGGATGACATTGACAAACCTGTACCCACCCATTGCCATTGAGTAGATTCCAAACTACAGAAGCAGACTTCCACGTCTTTCTCCAGGAGAGTGGCTGGCGAGTTTGAGCCCCCAACCTTTCGGTTAGCAGCTGAGAGCTTAACCACTGTGCCACCAGGGGTTACTCAGTTGGTGGCAGAAGGAAGGTCTTCGGGGTAGGAAACTCTTAAAGAAGGCCCCAGATATATTTTCTGTATCCTGAATCCCATAAATGATAACCTCTTAGGAGATTGCTTTCTCTTCTTCTTTTAAGATTAACCAGGCTAAGAGAACTTTCCTCTCTCAGACACCTAATCATTGTTGTGACCAATTTCTGGGAAACTTTTCTACTTAGAACTCAGTAATGCAATACTTAATCCAAACTACAAAATTAATTTATCCTTCCCTTTGTACAGTCCAAACTAAGAGTAGATCGTTTTACTACTTATTATTCCATTTAAAACAAGATAGTGATCAAGAGGCACCAGTCCCTGGAGAAGGACATCCTGCTTGGTAGAGTAGAGGATCAGCGAAAAAGAGGAAGACCCTCAATGAGATGGAGTGACACAGTGGCGGCAACAATGGGCTCAAGCATAGCAATGATTGTGAGGATGGCACATGACTGGGCAGCGTTTTGTTCTCTTGTATATGAGTTGGAACTGACTCAATGGCACCTAATAACAACAACAAAATGTCTAAGTTTATGGTAAAGTGCAAAAAAAAAAAAAAACACCTTAAAATCAAACATCAGTTGTAGTCCTTGGTGTGAATTCCAGTATTAAAAAACAAAATGATGTGTTTGAAGCAGTACGTGTGGCTCTGACTGAAAAGCCTGGTTACTGTCGTCAGCAAGCTTGAGCTTGTACCTTCCCTCTGATGGGAAATATGTGCAAATTAAGTCCTCAAGGAAGATCGGTAATTACTGAATACAAGCTAGGGAATCCCTTTCGAGACCCACCCATGACGAGAAGTCAGGCAAGTTCTGCAGATTTCCTGTTCCTCTCAAAGATTCACATACCAGGAGAGGGCGAATACACCAATAAATTTCTTTTCTTTTTCCTCTCCAGGAAGGCTTTCTGCTAGCCCAAAGGGATTTTTCCTTCTTCTGAACTCATAAGATACTGATTGTTTGAGTCACGCATTTGACAATTATATGTTGCACTGTGGCATCTCTCATATCATCACATCATTTTTTGTCTAAATTTCAGTTTGTATTGTTTGTATTGTTGAGGAAGCCCCTTAACAAGATGGACTGACACAGTGGCTACAACAATGGGCTCAAACAAACACACTGCTGTAAGAACGCCACAGGATCTAGCAGCGTTTCGTTCTGTTATACATATGGTCTCTGTGAGTCAGAAGCAACTGGACAGCACCTAACAACTAACAACATTGTTTTCCATACATAAACTTCCATACATAAGCCATATTATAAATTCCTTTAAGGAAAGAACTATACTTGGCATTCTTCAAAGCCTTGCACAAAGTAGGTACTTAATAACATTTTCGTTAATTAATTGATTCTCCAGCTATAGTTAATTGTGAACACTGTGAAGAAAACAGCATTGAGAAGAAAAAAAATGCCGGCTTTTATACCCCTTAATGGCCCTTTCAATATACCCTTTCTCCTTCTTACTTTTTTGTCATCTATTTGTTCATTCAACACAACTGATTAGGAATCTTCTATATTTCAGGAACTGTGACAGACACTGGATAAAGCGGTGAACAGAAACGTGTGGTCTTGTCCTCACAGAGAGAGATAGACAATAATAAAAAAAATTACAAAAGGCAACTAGTATAATAAAGTAATATCAGGTAATGACTAGCGGTATATAATAGGGAAGGGTTCACTGAGGAGGTAACATTTAAGTGATGCCTGAAGGATAAGAAGGATTCAGCAGCAAAAAGAGTGGGGTCGGGGCAATGTTCCAGGCAGAAGAAACACAATGTATAAAGGAGGGGAATGTGAAAATTGGAGGGGTAGTGAGAACCAGAGCATGCATGTCCTCAGAGGTCTTGGTAAAGAGCTTCGATTTTATTCTTAGTACAATTGAAAGCCATTTGTTAATTTTCAGCAAAATAAGAACATGATCTGTTTTTAAAAAGATCAGACTGGTTGCGATGTAGACAAGGTATTAAAGATGACTGAAGTGGAAGTGGAGTTCCTGGGTGGTGCAAACAGTTCAAACAGTAGTCTCAACTACTGGCTGAAAGTTTGGTGGTTCAAACCCACCCAGAGATGCCTGGGAAGACAGGCCTGGCAATCTGCTTCGAAAAGGTCATAGCCTTGAAAACCTATGGAGCAGTTCTGTTCTGCACACATGGAGTCACCATGAGTCAGAATTGACTTGACAGTAACTGACAACAAAGTGGAAGCATTAAGAATTGTGAGTTGCCCATATGAGGAATTATACCCTGGATGATCTGAAGGAGTAGGCCAAAGGGGATTAACATCTGTAATCCCTTATCAAACAAGTAGAATTTTCTTTAGACATTTCTTAAAAGGCTGAATTCACTTTAAAGATGATGAATTGTGATGAAAAAGGAATTATAACAGATATTTGTGTTCTACTCAGATTAGATTTACTTGGCAAGTCCACGCATTTCACAGCTTCTGTAACCGTTGACTAATAACAGCTGACACCTGCACTTCTCCAGAGGCTTGCCCTTGTCTGACCTGAGCATCACACCCAGTTATGCCTGGGAGGTTACGCTCCACCTTCCGCGGGCAGCCCTTGTTGGTAGTTCAGCCCCCTTGCCTGTAGGTGGAACCACTTCTATGATACAATTTAGGCTCGAGAACTCCCAGAGAAATTGTGCTGAGGCTGCCTTTCTGAAACCATATCTTTGTCTAGCTTCTTCCTCTGCCCTTTCCTGCTGCCCTCACTTCTTTACACGATTCTCTTAAAAGCTCTTGATTAATAAACCTCTTCAGCAAGAACCCTCATCTCAGATTCTGCTTCTTGGGATCCAACCTACTCAGGGATAAATTGTTTGGAGCTAGAGAATGCTCTGCTCTGCCTCTGTTTCAGTGTGTTTATTCTTTGGAAGATCTGTGAAGGCACATCCCCAATTTTCAGAAGAGGTTTTTAAGCTTGTAGCCAGTAAAAGATTTAGTAAATGTAAACATCGATATTTTCAGAGGTAATATTTTATGTTTCCAAAAGTGTTTTTGCATTTCAAGTATTACTTCCTTGAGACAGAAAAAAGAAAAAGAAAGGAAGGAAGAAACTTTAAAGATAGTTCCTTAAGGATATAGTGTGATTCCATTTACATAAAGTTCAAAAGAAGCCAATTGAACAATGTAATATTTAGGGATACATACATAAATGAGAAAACTACAAAAATTATGATTTAACAAAATTCAAAGTAGGAATTTTGACCTCTGAGGAGGAGAGAGGGAGGCACATATAGAGGTCTCTGAGGTACTGGCAATGTTGTTTCGTAAACTGAGTGGTGGGTATTTAGCTACTCATTTTATAATTGTTCTTTAAAATGTTTTATACATTTTTAAAGTATGATATGATATTTCAGTAAAAATGTAGAAATAAAAAATAACAAGACACATCCTTGTGAAGTTTCAAAAAACTAAAAAAACAAAGAGTTTAAAAGTTTATAAGAAAAATCAAGTCATATAAAAATTAAATACACAATTTCTCATCAGCTATGTTACTTGATACAGTAATAAAAATGAAGCAAGGCCTTCAGTGTTCTGAGTGGAGATGGTTTTCAATTTAGAATTTTATATCCAAGCTATCAATCGAATAGACTATAAAATAAAGATTTTTTTCAATATTCAATAATTCAGAAATTTTACCGTCCGTGCACTTTTTTTAGGAAGTTACTTGAAGACATAACTCATCATATCAAAGAAATCATGGGATACAGGAAACAATGGATCCAGCACACTAGCACAGTCCTATCCTGCCCCAGGTTTACTTCTGTGAAGTAGACCTAGAGAGCAGTCAGTCCAAATTAAAACAGGAGGCATACGGTTTTAAGAAAGAGAAACTGAAAAAATAAAGATCAGGGCCTTGCAAATATCTGAAGATATGGGAAAATGGTAAAAGGTTTACAAATAAAGGAGAATCTATTCAGACTCAACTCTGGAAACATTCTTCTTTGAATCTCATGAAAATTATTGAACATATTTGTAGAAAACCAAAATACTATTGTTATATGAAAAACACTATTTAAATGGCTATGACAATTAAAATAGTGTCTATTTTGTTGTCAACATTCAGATTCAACTAATATATAAGTATAAAAACAGAATAAAGTACAAGTATTTCTCCATGTTGTTAATTTTACATAGAAAGGAGAATATAATGAGGGAAAGGTGGGAATGCTAATGTGTTTATCTTTTAATTAAGAGATAGTATCTACTGATGATGGTGAAGAATCATATTACCACAGTACCCTTTCTATAGTGCTGTTACATCTTTGTTCCAGAAGTAACTCTCATAGCTTAAAGGGGTACACTCTAAGCTAATATATTGAATTTGCTAAACAAATACATAGTCTCCACAACAGTGCTCTTCATGGGTCAAGAAATGGAGGATTAATTTTTCTATTTGCCTTTCTGCTATAATAAGGGTTTAGCTTGCATACTATACTTTAAAAATTGTATATACCTTGATAAATGCATAAGTTATCAAGGAAACCATGATATTTAAGGGATATAACTAAATTTAAGGGGTCCCTGGGCAGGACAAATGCTTAAGCACTTGACTAGTAGCTGAAAGGCTGGCGGTTCGAACCCACTCATAGGTGCCTTGGGAGACAGGCCTAGCAGTCTGCTTCTGAAAAGTCACAGCCTCAAAAACCCTGTGGAACAGTTCTACTCTGGACACATGGGGTCCCCATGAGCTGGAATAGACTCAATGACAACTAACAACAACAACTTAATTTAAGATTGATATCAGGAATAAAATTAAAATATATGAAATTATATTTTATATAACTAAGTGCTTTCAAAAACAAAATAAACAAAATGATATGGTGAATGTGGCAATACTATGCTAAAAAAAAAAAAAAAAAAGATTCAGGAAAATGAACCAAGAAAGATAAAATCAAGACTTAGAAATAGAGAAAATATTTGTTTGACCAAAAATTTTCTTAAGTGATAATTAGTTGCCTGCTCTAACCTACTACATATATAATGGTGTACAACACTATTCTAAATATTTTACATATATTAAATTGTTTAATCTTCACAATCATCTGACCTAAGTACTATGTTATAATCATTTTACAGAAGAAACTGAGGCACAGAGAGGGTAAGCTCCTATAATGAGAACATTCAAAATGAGGCAGAAAGACTCATTCATTAACTTTAAAAATGCTATGGAGCTTACCATTCTCTCAATCTGATGACTCCTTTCTGTAAATTCCCTTGAAGTTTTCACTGCATATTTTTCTTTGTATTTGATATTTGTGACTTTAAAAAAGGCAAGGTAATAGAATGACTTATTATCTGAAAGGTAAAGCAAACGAAAGATCCATGGTTAGATGTAATCAGTTCCTTGTCCCTCACCCCTCCCCCATGCCCAGGAAATAGGCTTACTATAACACAGTTTATTTCTACTTAATACAAAAATTATAATGGATATTTTAAAAAATATTTGGTAATTTTATAATTTTAGCCACCTAAAATGGAACATCCAGGCCCCAAACTGTATTTTTGGGATATCTGATTTATAGATATTTACACACAAATCAAAATTTTCATACAATTGGACACGTAACATATAATGGAAAGTAAATATTAACAGCAATTGCTCCACAATGAGATATCACTTCAAACTCACTAAGATGGCTATGATATATAGCACAATTAAAAAAAAACAATTGCTGAATATCATATGAAAATGATCAATTTCCTCAAGAATTGCTAACATAGGTATATAATAGCTAAATTGCATTATAAGGATACATTGAACAGACTATCAGTTTTTCTTGCTTGCTATTGCTGTTGCTAAGCTTGCTTAAATAGAAGTCTGTATTTACTGTTTTCATTTTCTTTTTTCCCATTTAATTTTCAATTCTCTGACATCTACCTCTAACACACCACTGAAATTATCATTGCCAAGAACAACAATTGTAACACATAATGACCACCTTTTTTTGGTCTTTTTTTTCTTCCTTAATTTCTTTACAGCCTTAATTATGCTCCCTGGAAGCATCATCTTTGGCTTCATGAAGCTAGTCTTCTAATATTCTTTCTTCCTCTTCTAGTTTTCTTCCTTCCTTCTTGGCCTCTCCTTCCCAGGAGAGAGCTCATTTCCACTCCTACCCTTAGCATCTCCAAGAGTCTATCCTTGGCCCAGTCATTCTAAGCACTCCTTCTGGGTGATCTTAACTGTGATGACCTCAACCGTCAACTATTCGTTGATGACTCTAAATTTTTATCTCCAGACCAGATCTTTGTCAAGCATTCCAATTCTGTATCAACTAACTTCAAAAGACTATTTATTGGAAGACATCCAATATGCACCTCAAAGTGAAATAATCGTTTACCTCTTCCTGTATTCAAACCTGCTCCATGTCTTATATCTTTATGAACAGCTTCATCATCTATGCAGGCATCCAAGGCTTGGCTTGTTCCTCGTTTTAAACATCTAACTCGTCTTTAAGTCCTATCAATGTAACTCATTTAATATCTTTTGAATTCCTTACCCCACCCACAAAAGGTACTTCTTTAATAAAGATCCTGATCAACTACTCAGTTGATGTCTATCCAAAGCAAAACGACTGTAGAAAACAAAAAAGAAGTCCCTCATCCATAGTCTCAATCTTAATTGCTGTCATAACCATCTACTTCATCACCCAAACTAGGTATCTTAATCTTCAGTCTCTTTCTAATTAATTAGCAGGTTCTGATAATGTTATCACCTAAATCTTTTCAATCCATCCTGTATTCACAAATCCCACTACCTCTAGTGCTCTAGTTCATGACCTCGTCATTTCTTGCCTGGAAAAGTGTAACAGCTTTCTAAGTAGTATGCCTGCCTCCAATCTATTTTCCTCAAATCTGTTCTCCACATGGTAGCCAGAGTAATCTTTCTAAATGGCAAACTTGTTAATATCATTTGCCTCAATTAAATCATATCCATTATTCTCCATTGTCTATGGGAAGGAGTCTCAACTCTTTACTATGACTTACAAAGGTTTTCCTTGCCCTAGATTCTGCCTACCTCTTCAGAATATTCTTTGCCACATACCCCTTAGGATTTGTGTTGCAAGTAAAGCAAACTGTTTGCATTTGTCTGTATTCACCAGGCTATTATCTTTCCCTAGGACTTTGCTCATGCCACCCCTTTCACTTGAAGTTCCCTTTTCCTGGAATGCCCTTTCCCCAGACCTCTTCATTACTTAAATGGCTTCACTGCTCATCAGGGGACATCTCTGAAACATCCAGGCTAAGATAGAAATTTCAAAACTGTGATGCTATAATACTCTGTATAGAGCTGTGCTTTGCACCTGCCACAGTGTAATAATAATCTATAGATTCTAGTCCATTGGAATATCTAGTCCATTAAATAAATAACACAAGAAATTGTTTTTAAAGTAATCCCTAAGTAGTATAAAAGAATTTAGGGAATTATAAATGTAAAACCTGAGAAAGAGAAAAGCACCCCCTGACATCAAGGAGCTGGCCTGGTACAATAACCTAGGCCTTGGTGTTCTGCTATTGGACATAACAATTTCACAGAACATCAACATCAGATAAGGCTACTCTGCGATTGTAATAGATCAAGACAAAATCAAGATTATTCCATAAATATATATGAAGTCAGAAAAAAACAAGAACGGACTTCTGGGCAACATGGCACTATAGACAGAAGCACCACACTGTCCCTCCACAGGAAAGATCCGAAAAACTAAGTCAGAGACAAACATCAATCCTGAAATGCTAAGCATCAAATGAAGAGATAAAGAACTCAGCCAAGAACTGAATGGAATAAGAAACTGACTGAGAACATAGAACGAGGAGAGATACATGCAGAAATCCTCTATCAGCTAACACAACACAGATCCACCATCTTGGACTCCTATCGGAGATTGGAAAACAGGGGGTATGGGAAAGCAGCTTCACAGAGCTTCCAGCAGGAGACAGAACAACCAGTAACCAGTGATATACGCTTTCCCACCCCCCACCCTTCTTCACCCCAGCTCAGCCTCCTCTGATTCCTGCGGCCACAGTCTCTTGGCTGGGAAGCACTGGCTTCACCCTGATGCCACTTGGATTCCACCCGCCCACACTGGCCGGATCCCTGAATGCCATTTGTTGGCTGCTGGTGTTGCTTTTTTCTGCTTCCTTTGATTTATTCCTTACTCTCACCACCCCCACCCCTTCTCTCAAATACCTGGCTCCGTGTGCCATCTTTGCTTCTTCCTGAAAGGCTGTGAAATGCCACTTGACTGTAAAACTGCTTCTGGGCCCATGCTGCCATGCTAGTAGGATCCCCGGGGCTTTTTGTTTGTTTGTTTGTTTTGATTTGTTTGTTTTCTTTTTTCTTTTCTCAGCTTGAGAGCCCCCTCTAGCCAAGCTGTAAATTGTCCTCTGAGGACTGCCTTTGCTGTGTCCCAAAGGTTTTGATATGATGTGTTTTCATTCTCATTTAATTCTAGGAATTTTTTGATTCCATCTCTGATTTCTTCTATTACCCAGTGGTTTGTAAGCAGGGTGGTATTCAGTTTGCATGTAATTGTTTTTTTTTTCCTTGCTCTTCCATTGTTAATTTCTACCTTGATGGCATTGTGGTCAGAGGAGATACTTTGTATTATCTCAGTGTTTTGGATCTTGTTGAGGATTGCTCTGTGGTCTAAGATGTGGTCTATTCTGGAGAATGTTCCATGTGCATTGGAAAAGAATGTGTACTTTGCAGCTGTTGGGTGGAGTGTTCTATATATGTCTATGAGGTCAAGTTGGCTGATTGTGCCCTTTAGGTCTTCTGTATCTTTCTTGAGTTTCTTTCTAGATGTTCTGTCCTTTACCGAGAGTGTTGTGTTGAATGAAGTCTCCTACTATTATTGTGGAATTGTCAGTTTCTCTTTTTCAGTGCTGTTAGAGTTTGTTTTATGTATTTTGGAGCCCTGTCGTTGGGTGCATAGATGTTTATTATGGTTTTGTCTTCATGATGGATGGCCCCCTTAATCCTTTGTTGTATAGTGTCCTTCTTTGTCTTTTATGGTGGATTTTGTTTTAAAGTCTATTTTATCTGAGATTAGTATCGCCACTCTTGCTCTTTTTTGGTAGCTGTTTGCTTGATATATTTTTTTCCATCCTTTGATTTTTAATAAATTCATGTCTTTGTTTCTAAGGTGTGTCTCTTGTAGACAGCATATTGATGGATTCTGTTTTTTAATCCATTCTGTCACTGTTCGTCTCTTTATGGGTGCATTGAGTCCATTTACATTCAGTGTAATAATTGATAGGTGTGAGTTTATTGCTGTCATTTTGTAGTGCTTTTTTCTGTGGTGCTGACGTTTTCTTTTTTCCTCTTACTCTCTCCTGTGCTGAACTCCTTTTGTTTGTGGATTTTTTTTTTTTATTTATTTTGTTTTTGTAGGTTTTGTTTTTACTGAGACTTTATGTTTTTCTTCTTTATTTTGATAAGTAGACTTGTTGACTTTCTTTGTGATTACCTTGAAATTTACCCTTATCTTCATAGGTTTGAACCAGTCTATTATTACTCGGTATCGCCTTGCCTTCCTCTCCATTAGAAGGTTCTATACCTACACCATTTGTTCCCACTTTTATTGTTCTGATGTTGTTGTTGTTGTTGTTGTCATTTACAGATTAACCTCTCTGGTTCCCTGCTGTAATTCTTTTGGTTTTGGGTAGTCCTTGAGAGTTCATTTCCTAGGTTGGTATCAGCTTGGTGCAATCCTGCATCCTAGATTCAGCCTGTGGCCTGATATTGTTTGTTCTGTAAGGACTCCCTTTAATAATTCTTGTAAGTTTGGTTTGGTTTTTACGTAGTCCCTTAATTTCTGTTTATCTGGAAATATCCTAGTTTCACCATCATACTTGAACAAGAGTTTTGCAGGATATAATGTTCTTGGCTGGCAATTTTTTTCTTTCAAGGTTTTATATATGTCATCCCATTGCCTTCTTGCCTGCCTGGTTTCTGCTGAGTAATCCAAGCTTAGTCTTATTGTTTCTCCTCTCTATGTGACTTTTTGTTTTTCTCAAACTCCTCTCAGGATTCTTTGTTTGTCTTTGGTTTTATAGAGTGTGATTATGATATGACTTGGTGATTTTTTTTGGGGGGGGTCTATCCTATATGGGGTTCGTTGAGCTTCTTGGATGGGCAGCTTTTCATCTTTCATGATATTGGGGAAGTTTTCTGTCAGCAGTTCTTCAATGATCCTCTCTGTGTTTTCTGTTTTCTCCCCATTTTGGAACTCCAATCACTTGCAAATTTTTGCTTTTGATTGTATCCCACATAGTTCTCAGGGTTTCTTCATTTTTCCTCATTTTTTTCCTAATTTTTCCTCAAACAGAGCTATATCCAAGTGTTTGTCTTTAATTTCACTGATCCTGTCTTCCATCTTTTCAAACCTGCTCCTCAGCCCTTCTATAATGCTGTCCATTTCTGAAATCTTGTTGTTTATCTTTTGGATTTCTAACTGTTGTTTTTGTATGATTTCTAGTTGTGAATTTATTTTGGAATTTTGTTCCTGTATTATTTTCCTGAATTCTTCTATTTTTTTGTCTGTATTTTCCAAGAATTTGTCTGCCTTTTCCATGAATTTGTTTATTTTTTCCTCATTTTTGTCTGCTTTTTGCTTCAACTCTTGGAATTATCCTGATTAGTACAATGTAATTTCCTTCACTGACTTGGTTTTGATTTCTTTATACTGCATAAATGTGAATCTTACTTTTTAAAAATGTGTCCGTGTCATCTTAGCTACCTCTATCTTATTTCCTTCTACTTTTTATCCATTGTCATAGTCTGTCTTCTCCTTTCTTGTATTAAATTTTCATCTATTCTCAGACAACTCTCAATTAACTGCATGGAAGGTCCATGTGGAAGATATTCTCTCAAATATTTGTATATTAACCTCTGTATCAGTTTCCCATTGCTGCTGTAACAAATTATAACAAATTTAGTGGCTTGAAACAATACAAATTTATTATCTTACAGTTCTGGAGGTCAGAAGCCTGACTGAAATGAGTCTTACAAGGCTAAAATCAAGTTATCATCAGGGCTGGTTCCTTTTGGAGTCTCCAGAGGAGAATCTATTTTCTTGCCTTTTTTAGCTCCAGGAGTTATCCTCATTCCTTGACTTTTGGCCCTATGTCACATCGCCACAAGATCCCCCTGATTCTGTCATCACATTGTTTTCCTCCTTTGAACTCTTGCTTCACTCCTATAAGGACCCTTGTAATTATATTTAGGGTCCACCCAGATTATCCAGGATAATCTCATGATCTCAAAATCCTTAATAACATCTGCAAAGTCCCATTTGCCATATAAGGAAAGATTCACAGGTTCCAGGTATTAGGACATGAACATCTTGGGCACCATTATTCAGCTTACTACAACCTATGTGATAGTTTTTTACTTAAGTATTTTTTTAAGATTATTTATATTATATCCTTACTTTTTTGAACACCTCTAGCATTGAAGAGGGGACCACTTTAAAAAGAAAACCACGGGGACGTAGGCAAGATGGCACTCTAGGCAGAAACACCACGCCGTCCCTCCACAGCAAAGATCCGAAAAACTAAGCCTAACAGAGAATCAACAATCCTGAAACCCTAGAACACCAAATGAAGAGATAAAGAACTCAGCCAAACACCAAACGGAGTGAGAATACTAAAAGAGAACGGAGAGCGAGGAGAGACTCAGGCAGAGATTCCTTACCAGCTAACGCAGCGCGGATCCACCATCTTGGATTCCTATCGGAGACCAGCAAACGGGAGAGCAGCCTTGCAGAGCATCTGGTCGGAGACAGAACGACCGGTAAACTGCGGTGCGCGCTCTCCCACCACCCACCCCTCTCCGCCTCAGCTGGGGATCCCCTGCTTTCCGTGGCCAGGGTCTCTGGGCTGGGGGGTGCTGGTGCTTGGATTCCGCGCGCCTGGGCTGGCGGCTTTCTGGGAGCCGTTTGCTGGCAGCTAGCGAACCTTTCTCTGCCGCCTCCCCCTCCTTTTGCCTGGGTGCCTGGTTCCGAGTGCCGTCTCTGCTCTCTCCTGCGGGGCTGTAGGGCTGCGTGCGGGCGTGTGGCTGTTTCTGGGTCTGGGCTCCCGCGTGGGTGGGATCCCGGGGCCTTTGTTCGTTCGCCCCCCTGCTTTCCGTGGCCGGGGTCCCTGGGCGGGGGGGCGCCGGTGCTTGGGTTCCGCGCGCCCGGGCTGGGGGCTTTCTGGGAGCCGTTTGCTGGCACCTAGCAGACCTTTTTCTGCCGCCTCCCCCTCCTTTTGCCTGGGTGCCTGGGTCCGGGTGCTGTCTCTGCTCTCTCCTGCGAGGCTGTGGAGCTGCGTGCGGGCGTGTGGCTGTTTCTGGGTCTGGGCTCCCGCGTGGGTGGTATCCCGGGGCCTTTGTTCGTTCACCCCTCTGCTTTCCGTGGCCGGGGTCCCTGGGCGGGGGGGCGCCGGTGCTTGGGTTCCGCGCGCCCGGGCTGGGGGCTTTCTGGGAGCCGTTTGCTGGCACCTAGCGGAACTTTTTCTGCCGCCTCCCCCTCCTTTTGCCTGGGTGCCTGGTTCCGAGGGCCGTCTCTGCTCTCTCCTGAGGGGCTGTAGGGCTGCGTTCGGGCGTGTGGCTGTTTCCAGGTCTGGGCTCCCGCGCGGGTGGGATCCTGGGGCCTTTGTTCGTTGGCCCCTCTGCTTCCCGTGGCCACGGTCACTTAACCCCGAGACTATCGGCTTCTTGGAATTCGCGCCCCTGAGTGGGGGCTCTCTGGGTCCCATTTGTAGGCACTGACTGCTGGTGTTGCCCTTTTTTTTTTTTTTCTCAATTTTATTTTTCTTCCTTTTTTGATTAGTTTTGTCATATTTTACCTCTTTTTCTCTTTTGTCTTTCTTCATTGCTTAATTTCTTGTCCCTCTATCTCTTCCTTCTCTTTCTGATCCCTGAATACCAGGCGATGTATGCCTCTGTACCTTCTGGCCAGGCTGAGCTGTGAAAATTGAGACCGACTCCCCCAGACCTCATAGCTGCATCGGTGCGATCCCTGGGAACTTTGCAGTTTTTTAACTTTTCTGATTTTCATTTGGTCATTCTTTCTTTTCTTTCTCTTCCCCCTTCTGGTTTCCTCCATCCCATAGTCTCTCATCTGTACATTCCAACGACAAACTCCTCTAGCATTCTTTTATGTTTGTACGCTTTTTGCTCCTCCTCCTCTCTCCTCTCTCCCATATCCAGCTTAGCTTCACACATAACCATCTTCCCGCTGCACCCTACCTACCTGCACCGTGCACTAGACATCACATCACCAAGCGGTGCAGGCACACCCTATTGGAACCTACCCAGCACTGACTACCGACCGTCCTGGTGGCTGCGGTGAGTGCCACAAGCAACCCATCCCAGTGGCTCCTCCTCAACTAGATCTGCCCAGCTGTACCACAAGAACGAAAAAAAAAAAAAAAATCTACAATCAATAAACGAGAGAAATATCTACTGAATGCCCCGAAAACAGCAAACAATATCAAAACATTTACAAAAACAAGACAAGATGGCTCCAATAGGCGTCCAAATTAAAACACCAGATAACTCTCCTGTGGAAGAAAATGCACTAGAAGTACCTGATACGGAACTCAAATCACTAATACTCGGAATTTTCCAAGAACTGAGGCAAAAAGCTGACAAACATGAGGAAAAAATAGACAAATTTATGGAAAATACAGACAAAAAATTGGAAGAATTCAGGAAGATGATGCAAGAACAAAATGCCAAAATAAATTCACAACTCGAAATTATACAAAAACAACAATTAGAAATCCAAAAGATAAACAACAAGATTTCAGAAATGGACGGTGTCATAGAAGGGCTGAGAAGTAGATTTGAAACCATGGAAGACAGGATCAGTGGAACTGAAGACAAACACTTGGATACAACTCTGTTTCAGGAAAACTCAGAAAAAAGAACAAAGAAAAATGAAGAGACCCTGAGAGTTATGTGGGACACAATTAAAAGCAAAAACTTACGAGTGATTGGCATACCAGAACAGGGGAAGAAAACAGAAAACACAGAGAGGATCACTGAGGAACTGCTGACAGAAAACTTTCCCAATATCATGAAAGATGAAAAGCTGGTCATCCAAGAAGCTCAACGAACCCCATATAGAATAGACCCCAAAAGAAAATCACCAAGACATATCATATTCACACTCGCTAAAACTAAAGACAAACAAAGAATCCTGAGAGCAGCTCGGGAAAAACAAGAAGTCACATACAGAGGAGAAACAATAAGACTAAGCTCAGATTATTCAGCAGAAACCATGCAGGCAAGAAGGCAATGGGATGACATATATAAAATCTTGAAAGAAAAAAATTGTCAGCCAAGAATAATATATCCTGCAAAACTCTCATTCAGATTTGATGGTGAAATTAGGTCATTTCCAGATAAACAGAAACTAAAGGAATATGCAAAAGTCAAACCAAACTTACAAGAATTATTAAAGGGAGTTCTTCGATCTGAGGACAAACAGCTTAAGCCCTCAGGCAGGACCTAGGACCTAGGATGCAGGTTAACATGAACCAGATACCATTCTAGGAACTGAACTACAGACGACTTTCCAAAAACAAAAGATATACAACAGGGAATCAGAGAAATCAATCAAAGGATGACAACAACATCAAAACAATGAAAGAGGGAACAAACGGCATAGGTATAGAACCTTCTAAAGGAGAAGAAGGCAAGGCGATACCAAGTAACAGTAGACTGCTTCAAAATTATAAAGATAAGGGTAAAATTCATGGTAACCACAAAAAAAGTTAACAAACCAACTCATAAAAATAAAGACGAAAAACATAAAGTCTCAACAAAAACAAAACCTACAAAAACAAAAGAAATGAACACAAAATCCACAAACAAAAGGAACTCAGCACAAGAGAGTAAGAAGAACAAAGAAAACTTCAGCATCACAAAAAAAAGCACTACAAAATGACAGCAACAAACTCACACCTATCAATAATTACACTGAACGTAAATGGACTCAATGCACCCATAAAGCGACGGAGAGTGGCAGAATGGATAAGAAAACAGGATCCATCTATTTGCTGTCTACAAGAGACACATCTTAGAAACAAAGATGTGAATTTATTAAAAATCAAAGGTTGGAAAAAAATATATCAAGCTAACAACTATCAAAAAAGAGCAGGAGTGGCAATTCTAATCTCAGATAAAATAGACTTTAAAACAAAATCTACCATAAAAGACAAAGAAGGACACTATATAATGATTAAGGGGATGATCCATCATGAAGACATAACCATAATAAATATCTATGCACCCAATGACAGGGCTCCAAAATACATAAAAAAAACTCTAACAGCACTGAAAAGAGAAATTGACAGTTCCACAATAATAGTAGGAGACTTCAACACACCACTCTCAGTAAAGGACAGAACAACTAAAAAGAAACTTAGCAAAGATACAGAAGACCTAAAGGACACAATCAGCCAACTGGACCTCATAGACATATATAGAACACTCCATCCAACCGCTGCAAAGTACACATTCTTTTCCAATGCACATGGAACGTTCTCCAGAATAGACCACATCTTAGGCCACAGAGCAATCCTCAACAAGATCCAAAATGCTGAGATAATTCACAGTATCTTCTCTGACCACAATGCCATCAAGGTAGAAATTAACACTAGAAAGAGCAAGGAAAAAAAATCAAACACATGGAAACTGAATAATAATCTGCTTACACATCAATGGGTAATAGAAGAAATCAGAGATGGAATTAAAAAATTCCTAGAATCAAATGAAAATGAAAACACATCATACCAAAACCTTTGGGACACAGCAAAGGCAGTCCTCAGAGGACAATTTATAGCAATAGATGCACATATCCAAAAAGAAGAAAGGGACAAAATCAAAACATTAACTACAGAACTCAAACAAATAGAAAGAGAACAACAAAAAAAGCCTACAACCACCGGAAGAAAGGAAATAGTAAAGATCAGAGCAGAAATCAATGAAATAGAGAACAGAAAAACAATAGAAAGAATCAACAAAACCAAAAGTTGGTTCTTTGAAAGAATCAACAAAATCGACAAACCACTGGCCAGACTGACAAAAGAAAAACGGCAGAGGGCACAAATAACCCAAATAAGAAATGAAATGGGGGACATTACAACAGACCCAACTGAAATAAAAAGGATTATAACAGAATATTATGAAAAACTATATTCCAACAAATTTGAAAACCTAGAGGAAATGGATAAATTTCTAGAAACATACGGCCTACCCAAACTACAACAAAGTGATATTGAAAATCTGAACAGACCCATAACAAGAGAAGAGATTGAAAAGGTAATAAAAAAACTCCCAACCAAAAGAAGCCCTGGCCCAGATGGCTTCACTGGAGAATTCTACAAAACATTTACAGAAGAGCTCGTACCAGTTCTACTCAAGTTATTTCAGAGCATAGAAGAGGAAGCAACACTTCCAAATTCATTCTATGAAGCCAGCGTAACGCTGATACCAAAACCAGGCAAAGACATCACAAAAAAAGAAAATTACAGACCAATATCTCTCATGAATATAGATGCAAAAATTCTGAACAAAATTTTAGCCAATAGAATTCAGTATCATATCAAAAAAATAATACACCACGACCAAGTAGGATTCATACCAGGTATGCAAGGATGGTTTAACATTAGAAAATCCATCAACGTAATCCACCACATAAATAAAAGGAAAGAAAAAAATCACATGATTATCTCAATTGATGCAGAAAAGGCATTTGACAAAGTCCAACACCCATTCCTGATAAAAGCTCTCAATAAAATAGGTATAGAAGGGAAATTTCTCAACATCATAAAGGCATCTATGCAAAACCAACAGCCAACATCATTCTTAATGGAGAAAGGCTGAAAACATTCCCCCTGGAAACAGGAACAAGACAAGGATGCCCTTTATCACCACTCCTATTTAACATTGTGCTGGAAGTTCTCGCTAGAGCAGTAAGGCAAGAGAAAGAAATAAAGGGCATCCAAATCGGTAATGAAGAAGTTAAACTCTCCCTGTTTGCAGATGATATGATACTATACATAGAAAACCCTAAAGACTCCACGAGAAATTTACTGGAACTAATAGAAAGATTCAGCAGAGTAGCAGGATACAAGATAAACATTCAAAAATCAGTTGGATTCCTATACACCAGTAAAGAGAACGATGAAAAGGAGATCAGGAAATCAATACCATTTTCAATAGCCCCTAAAAAGATAAAATACTTGGGAATAAATCTGACCAGGAATATAAAAGACCTATACAAAGAAAACTACAAAACACTGCTGCATGAAACCCAAAGGGATCTACATAAATGGAAAAACATACCATGCTCATGGATAGGCAGACTCAACATTGTGAAAATGGCAATTCTACCTAAAGCAGTTTACAAATACAATGCAATTCCGATACAAATACCAACAACATTCTTCAAAGAGATGGAAAAACTAGTTATTAACTTTATATGGAAAGGGAAGAAACCCCGGATAAGTAAAGCACTACTGAAGAAGAAGAATAAAGTTGGAGGACTCACACTACCTGACTTGAGAACCTACTATACAGCTACAGTACTCAAAACAGCCTGGTACTGGTACAACAACAGAGACATTGACCAATGGAACAGAATTGAGAACTCAGATGTAAATCCATCCACCTATGGTCACCTGATTTTTGACAAGGGCCCAAAATACATCAAATGGGGAAAAGACAGTCTTTTTAACAAATGGTGCTGGCAAAACTGGATATCCATTTGTAGAAAAATGAAACAGGACCCATACCTCACACCATATACAAAAACTACTTCAAAATGGATCAAAGACCTGAATATAAAGCCTCAAACTATAAAATTCATAGAAGAAAAAATAGGACCAACACTTCAGACCTTAATACATGGCATTATCAGGATACAAACCATAAACATCAACACAAAAAACCCAACAGATAAACTAGATAATTGGGATCTTCTAAAAATCAAACATCTATGCTCTTCAAAAGATTTCACCAAAAGAGTTAAAAGAGAACCTACAGACTGGGAAAAAATTTTTGGACAGTACAAGTCAGACAAAGGTCTAATCTCCATAATCTACAAGAAAATCCAACACCTCTACAACAAAAAGACAACCAATCCTATCAAAAAATGGGCAAAGGAAATGAACAGACACTTCACCAAGGAAGACATTCAAATGGCCAACAGACACATGAGGAAATGCTCGCGATCACTAGCCATTAGAGAAATGCAAATTAAAACCACAATGAGATACCATCTCACCCCGGCATTACTGGCACGAATCAAAAACACTGGAAATAACAAATGTTGGAGGGGCTGCGGGGAGACGGGAACTCTTATACACTGCTGGTGGGAATGCAAAATGATACAGCCATTTTGGAAAATGATATGGCGTTTCCTCAGAAAGCTAGAAATAGACGTACCATTCGATCCAGCAATCCCACTCCTAGGAATATATCCTAGAGAAATAAGAGTCATCACTCGAATAGACATATGCACACCTATGTTCATGGCAGCATTATTCACAATAGCAAAACGATGGAAACAACCTCGATGTCCATCAACAGACGAATGGATACACAAACTATGGTACATACACACAATGGAGTACTATGCAACGAGAAAGAACAATGAATCGGTGAACCATCTCATAACATGGATGAAACTGGAGGACATCATGCTGAGTGAAATAAGTCAATCACAAAAGGACAAATATTGTATGAGACCTCTATTGTAAAAACCCATGAAAAAATTCACATGCAAAATGTAACAATCCTTGTTGGTTACCAGGGATGGGGGGGGGGGAATACTAAATAGGTAATAGGTAAGTGGTAACTTGGGTGAGAGATGAGATAGTACATAGTACAGGGGAAACTAACACAACCTGCACAAGGAAAGGTCATGGAGGCCCTATAGACACATCCAAACCCCCCGAGGGACTGAGTTGTTGGACGGAGGGCTCTGGGGACCATGATCTCGGGGAACATCTAGCTCAATTGGCATGACACTACTTATAAAGATAATGCTCTACATTCTACCTTGGTGAGTAGTGTCTGGGGTCTTAAAAGCCTATGAGCGGCCATCTAAGATACTCCACTGATCTCATCCCTTCGGGAACAAGGGAGAACGAAGAGAACAGGATACAAGGAAAAGATTAGTCCGAAGGACTAATGGTCCACAGCTACCAAGGCCTCCACGGGACTGAGCCCAGTACAGCTGGATGGTGCCCGGCTACCACCAATGACTCCTCTGACCAGGATCACAACAGAGGGTTCTGGGCAGAGCTGGAGTAGGATGTAGAGTATAATTTTAACTCCCAAAAAAAAAAAAAAAGAAGAAGACCGGATATACTGGCCTAAAGAATACTAGAGAAACCTCGAGAGTGTGGCCCCCAGACACCCTTTCAGCTCAGAGGGGAAGTTACCTTCAAGGTTCGATGTTAAGCCTGGGAATGGACACCCCAGTAAAACTAAATGGGACTAACGATGTACAGGAGTCCGGTGACAAGGGCCAGAAGGCAGAGGGAGAGTAGGAAACTGATGATAAGGAACACAAATTGAATAAGGACACTGTCGATGTATTGTGAGATTGTTGACCACTGCTATAGGGCAACATTTGTAGTAACTATTAAATGGGAGGCTGTTTTGTCCTGTAAGCCTTCATCTTGGGCGAGAATGGCAGCACAATTGGAAGAGCATAGTCAATATCACTTAAATGTGTAAGTAAAAAGTTTTGAAATGGTGTTTAAATAAAATAAAAATAAATAAATAAATAAATAAATAAATAAATAAACAAATGAGACTAAAGAGGTACAATAGTCCACTGACAAGGTCCAGAAGACAGAAGGGGACAAGGAAGCCCCCTGGTGATAGGGAACACAAGGTGGAGTAAGGATATTCTTGATGTGCTGTGAGATTGTTAACCATTGTCATAAGGCAACATGTGTAGTAACTGTTAAATGAATAACTATTTTTTCTGTAAGCCTTCATCTTAAGTGAGAATAACAGCACAGTTGGAAGAGCGTAGTCAATGTCACTGAACTGTGAATGTAGAAATTTTTGAAACGGTGTATCTTTGGCCATCTGTAATTTTCATCAAAAAAAAAGGTTGAGAATTTAGAGGCTTAATACGTTGTGGGGTTGTTAACCAATGTCAAAAAACAACATATGTACTACTATTTCATGGGAAACTATTTGCTCTGTAAGCTTTCACCTGAAGTACAATAAAATATATATTAAAAAAAAAAAAAAAAAAAAAAGATAAAAAGAAAACCACTTAATTACCTTCTAATCCACCCAAAGAAGATATTAACAAGAAAGATAATTATAGAAGGTAACTTGGTTTATAATTTTATTTTATGAAAGACAAAGAAATAGATATTATCAATCCCTAAATAAAGTGGGTGGGAAGGTAAACAGGGAGTGCTGGACAGAATTTAATCTCTTCCTGGAAAGTCTTTCAAGTGTGATTTTATTTTTTTGAGTGATACTATTTTCTAAAATTCTAGGCAAAGTCACAGTCAAATGTGATCACGAATACCCATACCAAACACAAAGGCAAATTTTTCTTTCTTGATTTTCATTTGGTGTAACTGTGGTTTTGGCTATCCATTTTTGCATACAATTAGAAATTAATTCTGTATATTCCCTCCTCCCTGAGTCATGAAACAATCTCTTTTTCCTTTTAAAAATAATGTTTGCTCTGTAGCCCTTCAAAAGTATTTTTAAAGGTAACTTTTCTCATATCATCAGTTTTTGAGACAACTTATTAATATCTTAAGTCTGAAAAAATATATTAAACTCAACACATAATATGATTTGTCTGTACTCTAAAGATAATCCTTTTCTTCTTTCTCTCTCTTTTTTTATATGTGTTTCTTTCGGATGTCTCTATCCGTGTAACATATATTGCAAGCTACACTGGTGAAAATATGTAACACAGAGCTCAATGCTAAAGTAAACTATAATTTAACATCAATAAAAGTTAAATAATTAAACTGTTAATATCATGCAAATGTCATTTTTTATTCAGCAGAGAATTTCAAGATACTAAGTCATGGAGTACTTAGACAATAGAAATGTGTCATGGATACTTACCCTCAACAACAAAATGAGTAACTATACCAATTGCAATTCCTATGATTGCTGCAACTACCAGTGTGAGGAGAGCTAGCCTTATAGGATGCCAAAATTGCTGTCTTCTTTGACATTCAACTCGAGGGTATTCAGGTTCTGAAAATTCAACTGGTCTGTGATAAGAGGAAGAAATAAACAATAGAACAATTAAAATTTCATTAACCTTCTACTCAGTGCCTATTTCCTGTGTTCCTCTAAGAAAAGAGTTTGTACTGCTAAATGACAGTGGAATCCCTAGATATTGAAAAGAACATGAGGTTTTAATTTGCATCCCCTCTCTAACACCCTAATCACAATACAAGTTTAAGTTAAAGCTCTATTGACGTTGAAACTCAAATGAGGGTCTCTCCCCACTGTATTTTGTCTTTGGTTATTGACATTTTGGAAGTTGTGTGCTGAAATGCCAGAGCTCAGTTAATAAAAAGTTAATTTGCAAATAACATTTTTCATGTCATTTAAATAAGGAAGTTCTTAGCAGCAAAGTTACATTATAGTCTCATGAGTTTTACTTGATTAAATAAAAGATTTTAATATGTCTACTTTTTAATGCCACCACAGGTCTGTCAGTTTGTCCTACTGTGGTGGTGGCTTATATGTTGCTGTAATTCTGGAAGTTTGCCACCAGCAGCGTCACCCTTGGTGGACAGGCTTCAGTGGAGCTTCCAGACTAAGAGAGACTAGGAAGAAAGACCTGGCAGTATACTTCTGAAAAAATTGGCCAATGAAAACCTTAAGAATGGCAGCAGAAAACTGTCTGATATAGTGCCAGAAGATAAGCCCCTCAGCTTGGAAGGCACTCTAAATACGACTGGGGAAGAGTTGCCTCCTCAAAGTAGAGTTGACCTTAATGACATGGATGGAATCAAGCTTTCGGGACCATCATTTACTGATGAGGCACCACTCAAAATGAGAAGAAATGGCTGCAAACATCCATTAATAACTGGAATGTGGAATGTATGAAATATGAATCTAGGAAAATTGGAAGTCGTCAAAAGTGAAGTGTAACGCATAGAGATTGATATTCTAGGTGTTAATGAGCTAAAATAGACTAGTATTGGCTATTTTGAATCAGACATTCATATGGTCTACTATGCAGGGAATGACAAATTGAAGATGAATGGAGTCGCATTCATCATCAAAAAAAACATTTCGGGATCTATCCTAAAGTACAATGCTGTCAATGATGGGATAATATCCATATGCCTACAAGGAAGACCAGTTAATATGACTATTATACAAATTTACGCACCAACCACTAAGGCCAAAGATAAAGAAATTGAAGATTTTTACTAACTTCTGCAATCTGAAATTGATCAAACATGCAATCCAGATGCGTTGATAATTACTGGTGATTGAAATTTGAAAGTTGGAAACAAAGAAGAAGGATCAATAGTTGGAAAATATGGCCTTGATAATAGAACTGACACTGGAGATTGCATGAAAGAATTTTGCAAGACCAACGACTTCTTCATTGCAAATATCTTTTTTCAACAACATCAACAGCAACTATACACATGGACCTCACCAGATGGAACACACAGGAATCAAATCAGCTACATTTGTGGAAAGAAATGATGGAAAGCTTGATCTCATCAGCCAGAACAAGGCCAGGGGCCTACTGCATAACAAACCATCAATTGCTCATATGCAGGTTCAAGTTGAAGCTGAAGAAAATTAGAACAAGCCCATGAGAGCCAAAGTATGACCTTCAGAAGATCCCACCTTAATTTAGAGACCATCTCAAGAATAGATTTGATGCACATGCTTAGTAAAGTAGAGGATCAGCAAAGAGAAGAAGACCCTCAATGAGATGGATTGACACAGTGGCTGCAATAATGGGATCAAGCATAACAAGGATTGTGAGGATGGTGCAGGACCGGGCATTGTTTCCTTCTGTTTCACATAGAGTCGCAAAACTCTACAGCACCTATCAACAACAACAACTGTTTGTTTTACCTCGTTTTATTTTCTTTTTTAATATTAAAGTAAAATAAAAATATAAATTGGGAAATATATAAATGAATAATGAAGAAAAATACAACTCAAACTTATTTCTACGTTTAAACAACCTTTTTTAAGGTCAAATGGAAAATGTTGGTACATGCTCTAAACTGATAACTGCTTATGATGGAACTCAGATCACCTGGGTATAATCCTGGCTTTGCTACTGTCAGCAAGTTAGTTAGTTGCACTTTGGACTTCAGTCCCCTTATCTAGAAAATGAAGAACAAAAGCCTTTTATGACTTTGTTAGGATCCAAGATACTGTAAGTATGGTATCTGGTACAGAGTTAGAGAATAATCTTATTTTTTTCCTTCCCAGAGACAACAAGCTTTATTTTGCTCTGCTTTTGATCTTGTCTTTGAATATACTTTTTAACATGACCTGACAGTTAATAGTAAAGATATTTCTGTATTGTGTCCAGAATTATCTGCAGTTCAGCACAGTTACTCATGCATACTATTTTCGTTTATGATTTATCAAAATATGTAACTATGTTTCTAGGTTTGTTACACAATGAATAATATGCTTCTGATTTCTAGAAGCATAAACACCAAGAATATAAATCCAGTATTTCTTCAATGCCAAATGCACCAACTAGTTTGCTGGTTCTAGTACCAATCAGTAAGCAGAATTAAAATAAAAACCATGATGTTCAGTCTGAAGGTAACAAACCCAGACTATTTAAAATGAAACCCATGACTTTGTTCTAATAACATTCTGAGATACTACATTATCCTTTAATGCATCAGTGTGGATAGCAAATAAAAATGTCATTGTAACATCACATTAGTATAGTATATAAAACAGCTACCATCTTTGGAAATCTGTATCATTTTTAAAATCCATTGAAAGAGACAAAATACAGGAACTAAACTGTTTTAAAAATATGAATAGAAATAAAATTTGAATCCCTGTGGATGGGGCAGTGTTTTGTTCTGTTGTATGTAGGGTCGCTATGAGTTGGAACTGACTTGATAGCACCTAACAACAACAACAGTAATGAAGTACACATGGAAACAGTATTACAAAGAACATGAAATTTAACATCAAAAGACCTAGATTCAAACCTTTGTTTGGTCACAGTTGACCCTGTTGTCTTGGACAGGTCTCTTGATGTCTCGAATTCTAAGAATTCCTCATTTATTAAATTAGGCTCATGACCTATCAATTAGGCAATGACCTACCACTCAAGGTCATTGTGAGGATTAAAGAAAAAATTAGACATGCAGGCATTTCATAATATCTAAAGAACTATATTAATAGTACTTGTCAGAAACCATAAGCTTCTTTGAGAAATAAAATAGTTTATTATACTATTTTGTATCTAACCATAATACCTAACATAATTTCTCAATGAATGAACAAATGATGAATGAAGGAAATGAAGTCTAGATCCTAGACCCAGAAAAATTGCTTGCATACAAAGTCTGACAAATTCTAAAAAATTAAGAGTTATTATTTATTATTCAACAATTATTTAATAAATATCCACATTTTAGGCACTGATGGTACTGGATATACAATGAATAAAATACAAATACACGGCCCTTGCCTTCGTGGTGCTTACAGTCTAGAAGGGGAGACAGATAAAACTAGTAAGCATACAAGAAGGCAGGAAGGGACAGGAAGGCTGGTAATGGGGAACCTAAGGTTAAGAAAGGGAGAGTGTTGACATGTCTTGGGGTTGGCAACCAATGTCACAAAACAATGTATGTATTAATTGTTTGATGAGAAGTTAGTTTGTTCTGTAAACCTTCATCTAAAGTACACACACACAAAAAGGCTAAATAAATAAGTAAATAAAAATATTGTTCGGGTTGTGTGGGGGAAGAAAAACTAGTAAGCATAGAGATTCTTACAATTTATGATGAGAGCTATGAAGATGAGTAAGATGTCTGTGAGTGAAAATAAGAGGATGTAGACTGGGTAGGGAGAGAGGTACCACTTGGAAAGAGTGAATAAAGTAATATTTATGTAAAAAGATGAAGTACGAGAAGAAACCTGCCATGTGTAGAATGACTGGAAGTCTGTTTCTGGCAGATAGAAAGTGTGTGAAGTACCTCTTTTGGAAAATAACTTGGCCTGTTGGATGAACTGGCCATTGAAAAAATGACCAGGGAGAAGCAGCTACAAATCCATGAACATTTCCTCACTTAAAATTTTGTTATCAAGAGAAATAGTTCAATTGCATTAGTAGAGAGAATGCCTTCTGTGTTCCCTAGAGCCTGTTCCTGCTTACATTTTTCCTGAGTCTGATAAGCATATGCTGCTGTGTCATGCTTATGATTTAACTCAGCTAGAGAGACTAATTACATTATCACAGTCAGACCAAAAAAAAAACAAAAAACCAAAAAGTACATTACAAAAGCCCAGTCTCATACTCTTCTTTCTAGACAGTCTCACAAATATTCTGATCAAGAGACCAAATATAATACCCTCCCCACAAAAATGTCACCTGAGTTGATTAGCAATTAAATCTGAGAACTATATCCTGTTTTAGAGGCAGGCTCTTTGATGATAAGCACTATAATCATGCCTAAATAGACAGTTGAGAAAGCTTGCCTCCTCCCAATAACTAGTTGTAATGAGCTCTATGGTTAGTTATGTCAAAGACGGCTGTCAGTGGGACGCATGACAATGTTTATTAAGGAGGGACTAGAGCTAGTTCAGGTCCCTGGGTGGTGCAAACAGTTTGCTTTCAGCTGCTAACTGAAAGACTGGCTGTTGGAACCTACCCAGTGGCACTGTGGAAGTAAGGCCTGATGATTTACTTCTGTAAAGATTACAGCCAAGAAAACCCTGTGGAGCAGTTCTACCCTGTAACACATGAGGTCACCATGAGTTGCAATCAACTCAGTGACAATGGGTTTGGTTTTTATAGTAGAGTTAGTTTAGTCTTGAACTGTTTTGAGGCTATCTTTTTAAATATTAAAGCACTCAAAATAGAGCTCTTTTCCAGTTTCTTTTATGGACCTTTCTTAAAATGGAGCATCTTAGATCAAATTAATTGGGGTTCTAACTAGTGGTAAGTTCAAGTAGAAGTATGCAGAAGTAGGCCACCTTCGTTATTTATTTGCGCATCAAATGGCATGAGTGCCTATTATGTTCTCAGCTAGGCACGATGTGGAGATGGCTAATATAACTAAGACATGGCCCAGCCCATCATGACTCAACTGATGTATATCTTTGGAATTATTTATCTTCTATAGGAGAACCTATAAAATAAAGTTGTTCACAATCCAGTGAAATATGGATTTATTGTGATAGAAATCTATGGGGAAAGTCATAGTATTTTAGACCAGGATAAAAAATTATAAATTACAAATAACAACTATCAAGGTATGTCAGATAGCTTGTTGTTGCCCAGATTATTCTGGAATTCTCAAACTCAATCCGTTTGAACCCTTTTAAAGAGTTAAACTGAAACATATGTAAGTATATATGGTTTAGGTGAATTGTTGTAGTCCTAAGAGGACAATCGTGTGATGTAAGACATATCCCCAGACTTGAGTCAAACTTTCTTAATCACCAAACATCATTGCCAGATATTCTCTGGATGACATTATTACAGATGGCATCAGTAAAAGGGTTAAGATCAAAATTCACGTTTAGGCATTCTTTTTCCTACATGTCTTTTTCACTTGACATGGCATAAGCTTAATACTTACCATGAATTTGAGACACTTTGTAGCATCATGGTTAGGCACAGTATTCTATCTCCTTTTAACTTAATCTCTCAGTGCTTCAGTCTATTCATTTGTAAAACTGGGACTGAACCAGTTTGTTATGTTCATTAGTAAAATATATTGACATCACTTTCCATTTCTAGGCTTCATAATAGAGTTGGGGTGTGTGTGTATGTGTGATTTTCTAAGGTTATATCACCAGAAAACATTTATGCTATTATATAATAATTATTTATTGGTTTAGCATTGACTGTCTAATTCTCAGCTTCTCTGAGGTAACTGTAATCTGTTGCTTTCCAGATCATATTACATTGTGCTACTAAAGTTATCAAATATGTCATTTTGAAAACACAGTTATCTCCAGTTTAAAAAAAAAAAAAAGGTGTCCTTGAGTAGATTCTGACTCATGGTGACCCCATGTGTATCAGAATAGAACTGTGCTCCATAGGGTTTTCAATGGGTGATTTTTTGGAAATAGATTGCCAGGCCTTTCTTCTGAGGCACCTCTGGGTGAACTCAAACTTCCAACCTTTCAGCTAGCAGCTGAGTGTTTTAACCATTTGCATGACCCAGGGACTCCTTAAATGCCTCTATTTTTAAAAGCTATAATATTTCATTTGTTGATGCAGAGGCAAAGCTTTGTCTAAGCCTTGTAAACACAGGTATTATCTACTTTCTCTGAACTCCAACTAGATTAGAAGTTTTTCTAGTACTTTTTCTCTTCCACAGTCTTACCTAAGTGAATACTGGATTCATGGTAAAAGGCCCCCAACTACATATTAATAATATGCCAATTGGTTTATTCATGTAAGAGATGACAGATGTTTCTAGACAAAGCTCTGCTAGTAAACTTGGAGCATAATGTAGAGCCACATGATGCATGATCTGGTCAGCAAAAGAATTGTTATGTGTCCTTTTGTGATACATAATTCAGTTCTATTTCAGAGCAATTTATTGTGTGCCTAACACATGGCAAGCACTGGGGATATAAAAAAGTTAAAAAAGACACGGGCTGTGTATTCAAGAGGCTCACAGTATAAAAGAAAGACATAAAATAACAAAATGAATATAATGACATAGGATGTATAGATACTCCCTACAGGTACATGTATAGAGTATAATAGAAAACATGTAAGATTCAGTGGTAAAATCTGCTGGGGAAAGTGTCAGAAATGGGTGTAGGAAAGACTTCTCAGGAGATGTGATAGCTGAGCTGACCCTTAAAGAATAAACAGGGTTCTCCAGCTACATAACACTGGTTACATATATCCTGCCCTTTTTGCTTCTTGCTTGCAAGTAGAACTTCTCATTATCCCATGAAAGCATTTTTCTAAATTTGTATTTGGAAGTCAAAGAGACCTCCACTGATTAATAGTATTTTTTCACTATCACTTGAAAAAAAAAAAAGATAAAATTGTCAAAAGAAATTAAATTTCATATCTTGGATAGAAAATGAGAATAGTGTAAGAGAAATTGAAAAACTTTTAATGGTATAAAAATCTAATTTACTTTAGCTCATAGTACTCTGATTTTCTTTGAGAAATCCCTGTTTATGGGAAGGCTTGGCAGTACTGCAAAGCATGAGTCAGAAAACACTGACAATGGTGGGTAGTAAAAGGGAGGAGCCAATTGTTGTGTCATCTAAAATGATACAGTCATCTCTGCTCTGACCAGGATCACAACAGAGGGTTCTGGACAGAGTTGGAGAAGGATGTAGAGCATAATTCTAACTCACAAAAAAAAAGACCAGATTTACTGGCCTAAAAGAGACTGGAGAAACCTCGAGAGTATGGCCCCCAGACACCCTTTTAGCTCAGTGGTGAAGCTACCTCCGAGGTTCACTGTTCAGCCTGGGAGTGGACAGCCCCATAAAACCAAATGAGACTAACGAGGTACAGGAGTCCAGTGACAAGGGCCAGAAGGCAGAAGGAGACAAGGAAGCTGGTGATAGGGAACCCAAGGTTGAGTAAGGATATTGTTGATGTGTTGTGAGATTGTTAACCATTGTCATAGGGCAACATTTGTAGTAACTGTTAAATGAGAAACTATTTTGTTCTGTAAGCCTTCATCTTAAGTGAAATAACAGCACAATTGGAAGAGCATAGTCAATGTCACTGAACTGTGCATGTAGAAATTTTTGAAACGGTGTATCTTTGGCTATGTGTATTTTCACCAAAAAAAAAGGTTGAGAAGTTAGAGGATTAATATGTTGTGGGGTTGTTAACCAATGTCATAAAACAACATGTGTACTACTGTTTCATGAGAAACTATTTGTTCTGTAAGCCTTCACCTGAAGTACAATAAAATATTTTAAAAAATAAAAATAAAAAAATAAAATAAAATGATACAGTCATCTAAGTTGTGATGACACTGGTATTTTCATGATGAAGCATTTTGGACTTGATAAGCGTTTCAAAGACAGGGAACAAATGTAATAGAATTCTGGCAAGAAATGTCCTTAGTTTTGTCCAAAAGGTCTTGAGAATATATCCTGTAAATGTCATGATGATAAGTGGCTTCAGAAGCATAAAGAACTGGCAAAGTGGTGGGAAACTGGGAGAATTTCAAGTATGAGTTAGTCCTCAAAATTAGCTTCCAATCAGCTAGAAATGACTGGTTCCGCAGGTGAAAGATAAAGAAGAGCAAAGTTACACAGTGTGGGCAGAAATTGCATAGTATCCTGCTCTTTTACTGGAATATGCAATAGCTCTTTCATGGGGGTAAATGCTAGTCCCACTAAATCCTATTTACATAGTGGAATATAACTTTAAAATATATAGAACATTTCAGGATATCAGTGATACGAATTTCTTGAGTTTTAAAAAAACTCTTAAAATTTTTTTTACACCTGTAAGGTCTAGATACAGCAAGAGATTTGTCCCCTTATAGGGGGTGAAGTCTTTGTCATTGACCTTCAAAATCAAAACAGCCATCTTGTAAACACTCAGAATCAACCTCCTCCCACAGGAAGGAGGATCATCAGCTCCAACTCTGACAGCAGCTACATTAACAATGATAATTTATAATTTAATTTAATTCTTAAAATATACTATGACTATTTCTAGTTTGTCTGCGTCCTTCAAGAATATACGGGGGGTCTTCAAAATCTTTTATTTTCTGGATGACTAATATAAAAATTGCATTAGAATGGTCCCATTTTCCATCTCAAGAAGACTTTATGTTTACTATGACTGCCAAGCATCTATTAATAAGAACCCCTTTGATTTCATTCATTCATCCAACACTGCTGGAGATATAATCTCTCCTTGTGGAGATGACCTACTGTTGGGGAAGACAGATAGTGGGCAATAAACAAATTTATACATAAATATAGGTCTCTGGATGGCAAAAAGTTTTGGCTATTTTAACTCACCCACTAGGGCTGTGGAAAAAAGTCCTGGCTGTCTGCTTCTGTAAAGATTACAGCCAAGAAAACCCTGTTCTACTCTGTAACACATGGGCTCTTCATGAGTTGGAATAGACTTGATGGCAATGAGTATTTTTGTAGTACATAAATATAAAGTGTCAGGTGAGAGGATAAATAGTAAACAGAGGGGTGGTGGGATATTAATTGGATAAGGTGGTCGGGGGAGACGTCTCTGCAAAGATGACATTTAAGCAGAGATCTGAACAAAGTGAAGGATGGAGCCATGCAGATATCTGAGGGGAAAGTGTTGCAAACAAAACAAACAGTAAGTACAATGGCCCTAAAGTGGGAACTGACTTGGTATGTTTGCAGAAGAGCAAGTAGGTTACTGTGACCAGTGTGGCAAGAGGAGAGGGAAGAAGTTGAGGTCACAGAGGTAGTCAAACACCAGATCATAACCCAGCAGACCATGATAAGGACTTCTGTATTTTATTCTGAGTAAGAAAGGAAGTCAGTATAGAGTTTTGATTGGTACAGTGGAATGATCCTTTTCAAAAGATCTCCCTGTGGAGAATATACTACAGTGGGATTGGGGAGACAGGGAGATGAAGGCAGGGAAACTGTTTAGGGGACCATAGCAATAGTTCAGGGAGAGATGATGGTGGCTTGGACTAGGATGTTAGCAGCAAGGAGATCAGAAATAATTGGACTCAGAATATATTTTGAAGGTAGAGCTGACAGATTTTGATGATGAATTGGCTGTGGCATGTGAGAATGAAGAAGAGCAATGATGACTCCAAGGTTTTTAGCCAAAGCAGGGTAAAGAATGATAATGCCAGTGGTTTGGAAACATTTTCAAGGTGGCTAGATTCTTTTTTCAAATTAATTCTTACATGGAACTCTAATACAGAATACAGATTTAAAACAGAGCTGCTCTGGGATAGGGAGTATGAAGGGAACATTACCAGTTCGATATCTCTCCACCTTGGAGACCACAGAGACCCTTCATTCTCAATAACTACTGCTGAATTTCACACTGAAGAACAAACTCCTTAGCATAACCCTGAAGATGCCCCAGGACAGAACTCTCAGCAGCCTGCTCTGTCATACAGCCCCCTTTCCTCATGTCTCTCACATTCTGCTCTCCACCCTTTATCTGCCAACGCATCCAGGGAGCACCCTTTCATCTTTCAAATGTCACCTCTGTAAAGTAACACTGGTCACACTTGTATTTACCAAGCTTAAGGTAAATACAGTACACTCCTCTACTTGCTGGCATAGACGTTAATATGTTAATCAGGTGTTCTCACAGTGGCGGCCCTCAGGGGAAATTCTTTTATGTTTTACATGTCAACATATTTTGTATTCAAACTAGAGCATAGATACACATTAGATATTCTGTTGGGACACAGTCCTCTCTTCTTCCTGCCCAAAAGCCTCCATTTCTGGAAATGCCCGTGGTTAGTAATAAGTCTTAATGACATGGGCTAACTGGGGTTAATGACCTCCTTAAAATGCATATACGTAGTGATATACACGTTAATGGGGAGAAGCAGCAACAGAGAACAAATATAATCATTTTAAATACAGTTTTGAATTCACAAAGGCACCTGTAGATTCAGACTCAGACTCTTCTTCCCCAGTGTTTCAAAAAACCACCAAACCCTTTGCCATTGAGTCGATTCCGACTCATAGCAACCTTTTAGACCCTATAGGACAGAGTAGAACTGCCCCATAAGGTTTCCAAGGAGCCTCTGGTGGATTCGAATTGCCAACATTTGGTTAGCAGCCGTCTCTCAACCACTGCACCACCAGGGCTCCTCCCCAGTGTTCACTCAGGAATGTGGCAGAGTGGAATTCCATTACCAAGAATAAGCTGTCTTTCATTATGGTGGTCTCTGGGCAATTAAAATACAAAATTAGTTTTAAGATATTTTACTTGAGAGATAGATAGTATTTTGCATAGTAGAAGCACAAACTCTGGGTCCCAACTATTCTATTTTAAATCCCAATTCAGACACTTACTAGCTTTTCTCAGAAGCAAAATGTGTATAATAGCGTCTGCTTCATAAGTTTCTTGTGAAAATAAGATGAGACAATGTATGTAAAGTGTCGTAAGTCCTATACACATTTTTACTGTTATTATAATACTACTAAACTGGTTGATCTTTATAAAAACCCACTGAATTCCTAGGAATAATCAAATCCCAATGTCTTTCCTCCTTACTCCAGTGGAATATTTGCTGCAATCTTACCTGACTTTCTCGCTTTGAAAAATAAAATGGCTTTAGAAGGAGTCTAAGGATGGACATGGAGAGTAACAACTCTTCAACCATACTTCAGAGGAATAGTATTAGGTCCTCTCAAAATAACCAAGGCCATCATGAATTTTAATCCCATTTTTATTTTATGCCTTATTTAGGTTTAAACTCACCAGTTCAGAACTGTTCTATGTAAACTCTATTGTATTAAACATGGTGCCGTAACATAACTAAATCTTAGAACTATAACCCCAGAACACAACTATTTTCCCTCACTTTACCTTGCTTGTCCACTCTACTCTTTTCAGTTGGGTCTATCACAATCTTCACTCATCTCAGTTTAATATTTTTGAAATGATTCCATCTCTTGCACTGAGTTGGCAAGTATATTCTCTTTACAAAAATTTTGTAACTACTCTTATGACAACTCAGACATTCTTGCCTGGTATATTAAGACACCACAAAACAGACTGCCCAATAATTGCAGAGAGCAGTAGGTTCTACTACTTGCTAGCTTTATGACCTCTTGATAACCTTCAGCTTCTTCATCTGAAAAATGGGAATGATGTCCTGAATTTTCTGGACTGTAGTGAGGTTTAGAGATAATATTAATTGTACTGATCACTGTGCCTGGAAGATGGTAAACAATCAATGAAAGGAAAATATTATAATTACTATTTTTAATTAACTTGGAATTATAATTCATTTAATGGATCCCCCAAAGGCCATCTTGGGGGAGAATTCATATGATTTCCCACTTTGGAGCATCTTTCTCTCTGCCAAACATGGTACTAGGCAGATGATACATCAGTACTTTGAAATGCCTATTTTAGAGGCTGGAGGAAACCTATCACTTTCTCAAATGAAGAACAGAAGTTTGTAATTAGACGCCTGTATTTTCAATTATGAGGCTCCCTGGTGGCGCAGTGGTTAATCACTCGGCTGCTAACCAAAAAGTTGGCAGTTCAAACCCACCAGCTGCTCCGCTGGAGAAAGATGTGGCAGTCGGCTTCCATGAAGTTTACAGCCTTGGAAACCCTATGGGGCAGTTCTACTCTGTTCTGTAGAGTCGTTATAAGTTGGAATTGACTCGACAGCAATGGGTTATTTTGAATTATCTTGAGTATTAAAGGAGAGGAAGTTGCAAGGGAAAAGAAGCAGTGCCCAGGTTATGTTCACAGACTTTGAACAGAGTCAAATCTCTTTTCCCCCTAACATGATGGTGGATATGAGGATCTTCTTGGAAATCTAAACAGATCTTAGAAATGATAAAAAGAGAAGGATCTTACCAAAAGAAATCTAAGCACTCAATACAAATAACATCCAATTATTATTTAATGTTATCTTGAGTTGAAAGTTGAGCATATTCATTGAAAACCTCTTTTGATTTGTGTTTCTTAACATTCTCAAACTTCAATTCACTGAATTATAAAAGAACTATTAATTACCAGTGGTCCTTGGGCAAAAATTCCCTTAAATCACACTCCTACATCTATTCATCCTCATGTAATTAGGTTAAGTTTGTCATGATAAATCTATCCCCCTTGCCAGTGGTTTTCACAAATGGGCATGCAATTCAATTCTGGCCGATGATATTCAAGGGGAAGTTAGTTGGAGGACTTCTGAAAGAGGCTTCCTTATTTCTAAAATAAGTCAAACTAAGAGATAGTTCCTTTTGCTTTCTTCTGGACCTTTGTCTTCATGTAACAATTGAGACCACTGCAGCCATTTTGCAACTCTGAAAGGAGCCAATCTGAAGACAGATCTTACTCACTAGGGACCCCAGAGAGATAGAAAGAACCCGAGTCTTATATGACACATTTGAACTGCTTATCAAACACACATGAGATCATAAAATCAATCGTAATTTTGGATTTACAGTTTTATTAAATAATAATTTTTCTTGTTCTTTAAACCAGTTGGAGGCTAGGTTTTCATCTAACTGCAGCTGAAATCATCCAAACTAATATATGTCACAGCCTCAAGTATCTGAATATGAAGTTTTTTTGAAACGTCAAAAAAGACCTTAATTCAAGATCTATTCAGTTCAATTTTTGACAGTTCAGACAAAGACTTTTGTACATTCAAAACCATTTAAAATGATAATAGTATAACTGAGACTGAAGAGAAAAACTTTCTGCATATATTTTATGCAAACTGGAAGCACACGATACATATGCTTGATATGCCGATTGCAAAATATTTCTAGCAATTCTTTGAAACCAAGTCTTTCGTTTTATGTATGTAAATAAATCCTGACATTTATATATAAATTAAAAAAAACTTATTGAACATTTTTTGCAGGGTAGGACTGCAATTGTTAACTAGACAGACTGATAGCGCCTACAGTATAGTGGGAAATACAGACGTTAAAAAAATTACTATGGACATATGTATATAATTACCATGATGAAAAACTCAAAGAGAGATAAATGTAAGGTGTTCTTATATACACATAATGGGAAAACCTTATCTAGATTAGGGATCAGGGAACATATCCCTGAGGACGTTTAAGCCAAGGCTTGAAGGATGAGCTAATCAGGTGACAGTTAGAGGGAGGAATAGTTCAACATGTCTTAGGTGAGTAGAAGCTTAGCAAGTTCATATACTGAAATAAGACTATTATGGAAGAAACATAGTGAGTGAGAAAGAGAACAACCTGTAGTCACTGCAGAGACATGTAAAATACTTTCCACTAAAATTTTTGTATATGACTGAAAAATCAGCTTTATAAATCTGCCCGATATTATAGCATATACAGTTCCTTAGAGAATAATAATATAAATATATAGAGTATGTCACACTGCTCTGAACATTTTAAAAATTAGTAACTGTGAAAATGTTAGAAAAGCTCCATAACAACTGGGATACTGGAGGTCATTTCCAGATAAACAGAAGTTAAGGGAATTTGTAAAAACCAGACTGAAATTATAAGAAATATTAAACAGAGTTCTCTGGTTAGAGAACCAACAACATCAGACAACAATCCAAGACTAGGATACAGGACAGATCAACCAGTTATCAACTCAGATAGGGACTTGACAAAAACAAATCAAGGCTAAAAGACAGAAAATAGGGAGCCAGAGATGCCAATATATAAACAATGACAATGTCAGAATAAAAAAGAGGGGATAAACAGTGTAGTCATAGAACTTCCATACAGAGATGAAGTACTGGCAATGTCAAGAAATAAAAGACTGGTTTAAACTTAGAAAAATAAACGTAAACTTCAAGGTACCCACAAAAGAAGCTAACAAACCTATCCATCAAAATAAAGAAGAAGAAAAACATAAAGACTCAGCAAACACAAAATCAATGATAATGAAAGAGATGAAAAGAAAATACATAAAGAAAAAGAACTCAGCACAGAAAATTAAACGGAACAAAGAAACTGTCAGCATCTCTCACACACACATACAAACACACACCACATACATACATAAATCAAAATGAAGCAGTAAAATTCATACCTATCAAGAGTTACAGTGAATGTAAACAGCCTAAATGCACTGGGAAAGGGATACTTTCTAGTATATATTCTTTTCCAATGTACATGAAACATTCTCCAGAATAGACTACATTTTAGGCCACAAAGCAAGTCTTACCAAAATCCAAAACATCGAAATAATACTAATCACCTTCTCTGATCACAGTGCCATAAAAGTAGAAATCAATAACAGAAACAGCAAGGAGAAAAAAATCAAATACCTGGAAACTGAACAACACCTTGCTTAAAAACTACTGAGTAATAAGAGAAATCAAGGATGGAATTAAAAAAATTTCATAGAATCAAATGAGAATGAAAACGTATCTTACCAAAACCTTTGGGACACAACAAAAGCAGTGCTTACAGGTCAATTTATAGCAATAAACGCACACGTCAAAAAAGAATAAAGGGCCAAAATCAAAACATTAACCCCACAACTCGAACAAATAGAAAGAGAGTAGTAAAAGAAGCTCTCAGTCACCAGAAGAAAGGAAATAATAAAAATTAGAGCAGAAGTAAATGAAATAGAGACTAGAAAAACAATAGAAAGAATCAATAGGACTAAAAGTTGCTTCTTTGAAAAGATAAACAAAATCGACAAACCGTTGGCCAAATTGACAAAAGCAAAATAGGAGAGAAGGCAAATAACCCGAATAAGAAATGAGACGGGTGATATCGCAACAGATCCAACTGAAATAAAAAAGATCATAACAGAATACTATGTGTCATGGATTGAATTGTGTCCCCCAAAAGTATGTGTCAACTTTGCTAGTCCATGATTCCCAGTATTGTGTGATTGTCCACCATTTTGTTATCTGATGTGATTTTCCTATGTGTTGTAAATCCTACCTCTATGATGTTAAATGAGGTGGAATTAACAGCAGTTATGTTAATGATGCACTACTCAATCTACAAGATTAGGTTGTGCCTTAAATCAATCTCTCTTGAGATATAAAAGAGAGAAGCAAGCAGAGAGACATGGGGACGTCATACCACAAAGAAACAAGAGCCAGGAGAATAGCACATCCTTTGAACCTGGGGTCTCTGTGCTGAGAAGCTCCTTGACTCGGGAAGATTGATGACAAGGACCTTCCCCCAGATCCAACAGACAGAGAATGCCTTCCCCTGAAGCTGGCATCCTGAATTTAAACTTCTAGCCTACTTGACTGTGAGAGAAAAGATTTCTCTTTGTTAGAGCCATCCGATTGTGGTGTTTTGGTTACAGTGCACTAGATAGCTAAGACACTATGAAAAATTGTACTGCAACAAATTTGAAGATATAGAGGAAATGGACAAATTTCTAGAAACACGCTAGCTACCTAAACTAACACAAACTGAGGTCAAGAAACTAAACAGACCCATAGCAAAAGAAATTGAAGAGGTAATAAAAAAAAAAACTCCCACCAAAAAAAAAGTCCTGGCCCAGATGGCTTCACTGGAAAATTCTACCAAACTTTCAGAGAAGAGCTAACACCAATACTACTCAAGCTATTTCAGAGCATAGAAAAGGAAGGAATACTCCCAAACTCATTCTATGAAGCCAGCATAACCCTGATACCAAAGCCAAGCAAAGACACCACAAACAAAGAAAACTACAGACCAATATTCCTCATGAACATAGATGCAAAAAATTCTCAACAAAATCCTGCACAATAGAATTCAACAGCCTATCAAAAAAATAATACGTCATGACCATGTGGGATTCATACCAGGTATGCAGGAATGGTTCAATATTAGAAAATCAATCAATGTAATCCACCACATAAATAAAACAAAAGAACCACATGATCTTATCAATCGACCCAGAAAAGGCATTTGACAAAGTCCAACACCCATTCCTGATAAAAACTCTCAGCAAAATAAGAATAGAAGGAAAATTCCTCAACATAACAAAGGGCATCTACACAAAGCTAACAGTCTACATCATTTTAAATGCAGAGAGAATGAAAGCATTCCGCTTGAGAATGAGAACCAGACAAGGATGCCCTTTATCGCCACTCTTATTCAACATTGTGCTGGAAGTCCTAGCTAGAGCAATAAGGCAAGAAAAAAAAAATGCATCCAAATTGGTAAGAAAGAGGTAAAAACTATCCCTATTTTCAGACAGATGATATGATCTTATACACAGAGAACCCCAAAGAATCCACAAGAAAGCTACTGGAACTAATAGAAGATTTCAGCAAAGTAGCAGGTTACAAGCTTAACACACAAAAATCAGTAGGATTCCTCTACACACACACAAAAAAAAAAAACTTTGAAAAGGAAATCACCAAATCAATACCATTTACAATAGCCCCCAAGAAGATAAAGTACTTAGGAATAAATCTAACCAGGAACATAAAAGACCTGTACAAAGAAAACTACAAAACACTACTGCAAAAAAACAAAAAAGACCTACATGAGTGGAAAAACATAACATGCTTATGGATAGGAAGACTCAACATTCTGAAAGTGTGAATTCTACCCAAAGCGACTGACAGATACAATCTTGATCTGAATTCCAACACCATTCTTTAATGAGATGGAGAAACAAGTCACCAGCTTTATATGGAAAGAGAAGAGGCCCCAGATAAGTAAAGCATTGCTGAAGAAGAACAAAGTGGGAGGCCTCATGCTACCTGATTTTATAACCTATTATACCCTGGTGGTGTAGTGGTTAAGAGCTACATCTGCTAACCAAAAGGTCTGCAGTTCAGATCCACTAGGTGCTCCTTGGAAACTCTATAGGGCAGTTTACTGTGACCTATAGGGTCGCTATGGTCAGAATCCACTCAAAAGCAATGGGTGTCCTTTTTTTGGGTTTATTATGCAGCCAAAATAGTCAAAACAGCCTGGTATTGGTACAACAACAGACACATAGACTAATGGAACAGAACTGAGAACCCAGACATAAATCCATCCATCAGCAGCTGATATTTGACAAAGGGCCAAAGTCCATTAAATGGGAGAAAGTCTTTTTAATAAATGGTGGTGGCATAACTGGCTATCCATCTGTAAAAAAAATGAAACAGGACCCATACCTCACTCCATACACAAAAACTAGCTCAAAATGGATCAAAGACCTAAACACAAAATCTAAAACAATAAAGATCATGGAAGAAAAAATAGGGACAACACTAGGGACCCTAATACATGGCATAAATAGGATACAAACCATAACTAACAATGCATGAACACCAGAAGAGAAACTGGATAACTGGGAGCTCCTAAAAAATTAAATACTAATGCTCATCAAAAGTCTTCACGAAAAGAGTAAAAAGAGAACCTACAGACTGGGAAAAAAATTTGGAGCTACAACATATCCTGCAAAGGTCTATTCTCTAAAGTCTACAAGATACTGCAACACCTCAGCAACAAAAAGACAAGTAATCCAATTAAAGAATGAGCAAACATATGTCCAAAGACATGGACATGTCATAAAGATATGTCTTCACCAAAGAAGACATTCAGCAGCTAACAGACACAACAGGAAATGCTTGCGATTATTAGCCATTACCCAGTGCTGTCAAGTTGATTCTGATTCATAGCGGCCCTATAGAAATGCAAATCAAAACTGCACTGAGATACCATCTCACCCCAACAATACTGGCGCTAATCCAAAAAACACAAAATAACAAATGTTGGAGAGGTTGTGGGGAGATTGGAATTCTTATGCGCTGCTGATGGGAATGTAAAATGGTACAATCAGTTTGGAAAGTGATACGGCGCTTCCTTAAAAAACTAGAAATAGAAATACCATATGATCTAGCAATCCCACTCCTAGGAATATACCCTAGAGAAATAAAAAGCATCACACGAATAGACACATCCATGCCCATGTTCATTGCAGCAGTACTCACAATAGCAAAAAGATGGAAACAACCTAAACACCAATCAACAGATGAATGGATAAACAAATTATGGTACCTATACACAATGGAACACTATGCAACAGTAAAGAACAATGATGGATCCATGAAACATCTCACAACCATGGATGAATCTGGAGGGCATTATGCTGAGTGAATAAGTCAGTCACAAAAGGACAAATATTGTATAAGACCACTATTATAAGTACTCGAGAAAAGGATTACACACAAAAGAAAGCAATTCTTTGATGGTTAAGAAGGTGGGGAAGGAGGAAGAGGTGAAATCACTAACTAGATAGTACACAAGTGTCAACTTCGGTGAAGAGAAGGACAACACACAATATAGGGGAAGTGGGGAAGTCAGCACAACTGGACCAAAGCTAAAGCACAGAAGTTTCCTAGACACATCCAAACACTTTGAGGGACCAAGTAGCTGGGGCTGGGGGCTGGGGACCATAGTCTTGGAGGACATCTATGTCGATTGGCATAACATAGTTCATAAAGAAAATGTTCTGCATCTCACTTTGGTGAGTAGCACACGGGGTCTTAAAAGCTTGAGAGCAGCCATCTAAGATATATCTATTGGTCCTATCCCATCCAAAGCAAAAGAAAATGAAGAAAGCCAAAGACACAGGGAAAATATTAGCCCAAAGGACTAAAAGGATCACATGAACTGGAGACTCCACCAGCCTGAGACCAGAAGAACTAGGTGGTGCCTGGCTACCACCAAAGACCGGCTCTGACAGGGATCACAGCAGAGAGTCCTGGACAGAGTGGAAGAAAAATGTAGATCAGAATTCAAATTCACAAAAAAGTACCAGACTTTCTGGTCCAACCGAGACTGGAAGAACCTCTGAAAATATGGCCCCAGACACTCTGCTAACCCAGAACTGAAACCATTCCAAAGCCCACTGTTCAGACAAAGATTAGACGGGCCTATAAAACGTGCTTCTCAGTTCAGTCAAATATATGAGACCAAATGAGCAACTCCTGTCCAAAAGCAAGATGAGAAGGCAGGAAGGGACAGGTACTGGATGAATGGACACAGGGAACCCGGGCTAGAAAGGGTGAGCATGCTGTTCACATTATGGAGATTGTAACAAAATGTGTGTAAATTTTTTTAATGAGAAAAATAAATAAATAAGCAAAACAAGCAATTCAGACCAAAATAAATAAATGAATAACAGGGATACTAGACAGACACCACCAGTTGTTGAGTTGATTCAGACTCATGGCGACCCCTGGTGTGTCAGAGTAGAACTGTGCTCCATAGGGTTTTCAATGCCTGATGTTTTTTGGGAAGTAGATCTCCAGGCCTTCTTCCCAGGTGCCCCTGGGTAAACACAAACTGCCAACCTTTCAATTAGCAGAAAAGTTCATTAACCATTTGTACCATAAAGGGACTCCTGCACCATACAAATCCCATTGCCATTGAGTTGCTTCTAACTCATAGCGACCCTATAGGACACAGTAGAACTGCCCCATAGGGTTTCCAAGGAGCAGCTGGTGCATCCGAACTGCTGACATTTTGATTAACAGCCGAGCTCTTAACCACTGCGCCACCAGGGCCCTGCATCATGCAAGAGGTACACAGATGATAGAAATCCTGCCTGTGATGACTATATATGAACATCCAGGCATATTATTAATATTCTTCTGTCCATTCTGCCTGTATTTTGTAGTCTACTCTTAGATGGTTCAGCACTTGATTGCATGATAATTTATTTTTTACTCACGTACACAAAACTTACTTCTCCAACAAGATTGTAAAATCCTGAAGAGCAGAGGTTTCTCTTCCGCGTCTTTTACATTTCCGTAAGTCCCTCACATAGCAGCTACTTAGAAAATCTTGTTGATTTAGGAAATCTCAAGTATGAGTGTGAATCACAATGACCTCAGGCTCACAACTTGCCAGCACTTCCTTGTAGACAAGGAAGACCTAAATCTGTATTCGACACACAGCTGTTAAGGACAACCATAATAACTTTCCAGGGTCAAACCAAGAATCTCAGGTCTTAAGTTGTATTTTTTTCCCCTTAGAGGGTGAACAAATAATAACAGAGGTCATCTAGCATACTAAGGAGAAAAACAAAACTTTTCCATTAGGTTTTGAACTTCAGATTCAGAAACAGGCTGAGCATTTACTTTTTTTTCTCAAATATTATCTAGCTGTTCGCTTTTCATATATTGACATAAGAAAAACTGAAAAGAAAAATGCTAATTTACAGGAAAGCAAATATCAAGTCTCACCTCCTTTTCTATGTGGCACGCCCAGCTGGCTGATTCCATCCCTCCCAGGTGAACTCTTTGTGTTTGTTTGTTTGTTTGTTTTTCTTTATTTTATGAAATAGCCCAATGGCCTCTCAATAAATTCTCATTTTAATTTAAGTCCATTTCTTGCAACCAAAAGAATTGTAACCAAGCTCATCTAACACATCATCCAATGCTTCTTGAGAAATCACATTTTGCTATTTGCACGTGAGATTGACAGGATATTTCAAGAGACAAAAACAAAATTTAAATATTTACTAACTAAAAAAGAACTCCTGAACTGTTGAGGGCACGTTCTTCTGCCAAATACTTTGAACATTTGGTGACGTTTAACATTTTTGTTATACCATCCCTAAAAATCTTCAATACTTTGTCTACTACTGAAAGATCAAAAGCTATACAAACTGTTACTAGTTGCAATCAATTTCTGATCTCATAAAAAATAACAGTTTGATAATAAAGTATGTATGTGTATGTATATACACATACACACATAAGAGAAATGTATGTATAAAATCACAGATGCCAAACAGGAGAGAAATATATATTTATTTATTTATCTGCAGTTTCTTTGAATGAGCAGCCATTTTTCACTTAGTTTCTTGTATCATTGACTAGTATAAAGATTTATATGTAAGAGGTATTTTGCAACTCAGTTCAAAGGAAGGAACTATGATTAACACATAAATGTCTTCAAGGAGCTCAACAATGTTCTGATTTATAAATAACTTAATCTGCATAGTAAATAAACAAAATTAACATGTCCCAGAATCTTTCTGTCAAGTTTCCCAAGGGCCATGTGTGATAGAGGTAATGAGTAGGTTAGAGTGCTGCATACAAAGAAGTGGAAGAGCTTCTCATTCTTGAAATTTTTCCCTCAAAACCTGAGCTGTCTTATGTTGAGTAATTAACAAAAAATCATAAAATCCAAACGTTATTTCATTAGATTTATCTTTTTTTCTAATAACCGTGTTTTTTTAAAATTGTGATTTAGGTGAAAGTTTACATAGCAAATAGTTTCTCATTGAACAGTTAATACACAAATTGTTTTGTGACGTTGGTCACCAACCCTGTGATGAGAATAATCTTATTTTTAATTCTTAAAAATCTGAGTATACTTTAGGTGGTTCACTTATACTTAATGAGTTGTTAAAATAAAATCATCAAATTCCCAGAAGTTTAAAAAGCCATACTATGTAGCTACAGAAATATCCAACATGACTGAACTTCTAATTTCTGAACTTTTAAAGAAAACTTACCAAGTGTCTTATAGTTTAAATAATGTAAATGTTAACTTTTCCTGCATAAAAATACCTAGTGTTCCATTGTCAAATTTCATATTCTGATAAATCCTACTTTTATATCCATAAATGGATCAATAGAAATGTACTCACTTCTGTATTTTTACCCACTTTTATATTTGCATAAAAATTCATTAATAAAATTATGGTAGTATCATATCTGGCTACAAATAAAGCTCCAAAAAGCAGTTACAGTCAGAAAGAAAAGCTTATTTTACAGCTGTATGCACAATAATAGCTCTCCTTCATGAAGTATACCGAGTCTTGAGTCTGAAGTACCCTGAGTACACTGAAGTACATGAATCTAGTTTTCATGTATTTCCTCTTATGCAGTTAAGCATTATAAATACAGTGTTAATTTCCTCAACCTTTGCATATGAATCAAAGAAAATGCAATTGTAATAGGTACATTTCATTCTAATTAATGTTTACTTCATTTATTCCAGTGCAGAGATAGCACATAGTTCAAGAAGATAATCCAGTTCCAGGAAGCTGTAACAACTCCCAACACATAGCCTGTTGAATGAAAGTGCATCTTATTTAAAATTTGTTCAATCACTTCCAGAAAGACAGTCACGCACATAGTACACTTTGTTTCATTAGTTTAGAGATATGTAAGTAAATGCTGCCTGAATTTTTGATCCACTTCAAAAATAATTTTTTTGAGGGCAAGTAGGTTGATACTAAGATCTGCACTCTGGCTTACCAACATCAAAAATAGTAGCTAGCTCAAAGGGAGAATGAGGAAAAACAAAGACACAAGGGAAAGATTTGTCCAAAGGACTAATGGACCACAACTACCACAGCCTCCACCAGACTGAGTCCAACACAACTAGATGGTGCCCGGCTACTACCACCATGTGCTCTGACGAGGATCACAATAGAGTGTCCCGGACAGAGCTGGAGAAAAATGTAGAACAAAATTCTAATGCAAAAATAAAAACAAAAAACCAGACCAGACTTACTGGTCTGATAGAGACTAGAGAAACCCTGACAGTATGGCCCCCAGACACTCTTTTAACTCAGTAATGAAGTCACTCCTGAGGTTCACCCTTTATCCAAAGATTAAGACAGGCCCATAAAACAAAACGAGACTAAATGGGCACATCAATCCTGGGGCCAGGATGAGAAGGCAGGAAGGAACAAGAAAACTGGTAACGGGGAACCCAAGGTCGAGAAGGGGAGAGTGTTGATACGTCATGGAGTTGGCGACCAATGTCACAAAATAGTATGTGTATTAATTGTTTAATGAGAAACTAATTTGCTCTGTAAACCTTCATCTAAAGCACAATAAAAACATATATATATATGTTTAAAAAAAAATAGTACCTAGCTCAGCTAGTTGGAGTTGGTTAGTGAGGTAACAATCTGGATATAGTTTGCCCTACTTGGTTACTTGATAGGAAATTGCAACTCTACCTTGTTGTTAGGTGGGGTCAAATCAATTTCAACTGACAGTGGGCCCATGTGATGGAGTAGAACTGCTTCATAGGGTTTTCTTGGCTGTAAACTTTAGGGGAACAGATCTCCAGGTCTTTCTCCTGCAGAGCCACTGGGAGGGCTGAACCACCAGCATTTCAGGTACCTTAAAAATCCACTTGCCATTGAGTTGACACCAGCTCATAGTGACCCTATAGGACAGAGTAGAAATGCCCCATATTTCTGGGTTTCCAGGGCTGTAAATCTTCACGGGAGCAGACTGCCACATCTTTCTCCCACGGAGGGGATGGTGGGTTCACACCGCTGAACTTTTGCTTAGCACCCAAGCGAGCACTTAACTACTTAATTACTATGCCACCAGGGCTCCTTTCAGGTACCTTGTTGGGGGGAATGATCTAAACCTATTGCCATCAAGTCGATTCTGACTCATAATGACCCTCATTTCTAACTAATGGTGGGCCCTGAGTCATTAAAAATACAAATAAAAAGAAAATTAAATTTAAAAACATTTTTTGAGTCATGCAAATAGATCGACACAAACACTACTAAAAAATTAACTCGAAGTCCATATGTTTGTGAATGAATAGAAAAGCTGATGAGCCTATCTTCTATGTTGCCATGGTTTGTTTCTGAATAATGTTTAATGTTCTTGCAAAAACTGTTGTCAGCAAGATAAAGATGGACACTACCAGCTAAATGAATTGAAACAAGGAGAAATGCATGGTCTTGCCAATTTTGAAGACATGGTAAAGGAACACAGGGGCAGTCCTTAGAAAGTTATTGTTGTTAATTGCTGGGGAGTTGATTCTGACCCAAGGTGAATGACCCCCTGTGTGCAAGGTTGTGACCCTTCAGAAGCAGATCTCCAGGCCTGTCTTCTGAGGCACCCCTGGGTTGGTTTGAACTGCCAATCTTTCAGCTATAGTCTAGCCCTTAGCCTTTTGTGCCCCCGCCCAGGGACTCCTTTACAAAGAAGTAGTCACCCCAAAAATACTAAATCACGAAATGTGAGGGATTTAAGCCTGTGACCGGTCTCCTCTAGAAAGGATGTATTTTTAGAGTTAACTTTACTGAAAATGATGCTACTCATACTGTGAAAATGTGAAGTTGCTTGCCTCAACCATTTTTTATGTTATCTCCCAAGTACCCAGTCACAATATCCTACTAAATATATATTTAAAAGTGATATGACATATAAACAATGAAAAAAAAAATGAATTGATCTTTCCTTTACCTACCAATAGTAGAAATGTTGGCCTGTATTACATAACCCAACTAAAGTTTGAGATTGGAAATTAAGATGTAATCAAGGACTAGTAACCACCAGGCAGGCAGCAAGATGATTATGAAAAGATGAATGATAACAGGGAGGGGAAGACAGGCAGTAGGGTCACAATGGAGCAGGAAGTGCCTCACTGACTTGGTGCAGAGGAGAGCTAAGATGATACCATTGACATAGTTTCGAGGTGGCATCCATGCTAATATGTCAAATCCATACCTCAACTTCAGTATCTACAATCCTGTTCAGGTCTGTATGTATGATTGAGCTGATGAGTTCAGGGTGAAAAGTGGGAGTAATATAACTGGCCTAGTTGTTAATCTATTTTTAAAAACCTTTATCAGGATGAAGCTGTTGGTTCTTTTACTTTTTATTGCTTCTATTCTGAATATATACTGCCATATTACACTATAGGCCTCATTTGTTTTAAGTCCTTCTGCCTGTTCAGGTTTATTTGACTAATTATAAAAACAGGCAAAGAAAATACAAAAAGCTGTCAATAGGTGTAAGCAGGGGAATACATCAGTTAAAGCAGTTGTTTGACACCTATTAAATCAAATCAAAGGATTACCTCGATTTTTTTATTTTCCATTTTTTCATGCAGTACCGCATAGACACACCCTATACTCCCTGTTTTGCACTGATTTTTTTTTTTTTTTTTCCTATTTTCAGGAGTCTTCCAACTTGCTCTACCCTGTCTCATCTGCTGGGATGTGTGTTCAAGATTGTTTGAAATTGTAGTATCTGAACCAGCATATTTTAGGTATTACCAGAGATTTTTCAAATGTTGTCTTGATATTTAGTTTTTAAAATCATGTAGTTTAAACTCATGTAGAAGAGACTTTATATTAAATAGAGCCATGTTAAATTGCCGTATTCAATCATTTTTAACCCATAAAAAGCATAATTTGATATGGTTAATACTAACAGATGATACAAAAGAAAAAAAACAGTTGTCCTTGAGTCAACTCCAATTCATATTTTCTATAGGTAAATTTTAAATGAATTTATAAAATACCTAAGATGTGAGCTACTCTTTACTCAATGATAATGAGATAATGCAAATTCTTGAATGCCTCAAAGTGGACTGTTTTACATTTTTGAGCAGCAGTTAGCAGTTAATTAAAAATTCTAAAAGCTGTGTAAAGTATTTTAAAGACAAGTGAATACATTTTAAGTACTGGTAACTATAGGAAACTAGTAAAGAGTCAAAGTTTATTCATACATACTATTGGAAAAAAATATAACATACACAACCAAAATCACCAAATACAAATGTCTATGATTTGGCTTTGAATTTGGATTTGAAGCAGGATTTTGAATATGCATGTTCCTGACTGGATATTCTAAGGGTTCACAATGCTTCATAACAAGTAATGAAGCCATATTATGATTACATGACTCAAGAATATGACAACCTTTTTTGCCATTTGTCCCTAAATTCCCATCCACTACATTAACACACCTGACCCTGCAGTACTACAAAGGCAAAATATTCTTTTTAAAGACTACTGCAAATAACCACTTAAAGTAACACAGGCATAGCTTGTTGGTCAAAATTTCTGGTTGCCATGCTGTCTTCCTATACCTGCTGAAGAGTGTTAAGAGAGGATTTAGGTCTTTAGGGGCTTCTTTAAGCAGAGTAGGAAATTATATCAGTATTTAACATAGTCAAACTGCATCTCACAAGTTTAACTTTTATTTATCCGTAGATTAACAAAAAAAGTCTATAGAATGTTATCATATACCCTGAAAGTCTACTAAAAAAAAAAAAAAAGAAATCTGGCAGTAATCACTGGCATCATTATTACCAAATCCAGGAATTAGAAAAGAAAGAAATGATTTAGAAAAATTTGGGGGGGGGGGGAAGTACAAAACCTTTACTTCATACGCATCACATTTATGATTAACATGGATTTATTTGTCATGTCTCTACTTTTAGATTTTAAACTCTATGAAAAACTCTATGTTTTATTCATATATGTGTGTATACCTGTGTTTATGTGCATGTGATATGTGTAGGTATACACACCTGATATATACACACAACACATACCATGTATATATGCCATGTATGCAGATACATATATATGTACGTACGTGCATATGTATGTATAGTGTGCTAGTAACTAACCCCTTGCCGTTGAGTCGATTCCGACTCATAGCGACCCTATAGGGCAGAGTAGAACTGCCCCATAGGGTTTCCAAGGAGAACGTGGTGGATCGAACTGTGGACCTTTATGTTAGCAGCCAAAGCTCGTAACCACTACACCACCAGGGTTTCCATAGTGTGGTAGTAGTGTACTATAAACTAGCGTAAGTATTTGTTGAATTAATGAATAAATAAAACTTAAAAATCTAGTCTATAAGCATTTATCTGATGCTTTCATATCTTCAACAACAAGTCCCCATCAACTGCACAACATAACTTCATTTAAAATGAATTAAAAATAAATTTAGAATGTCAGCTTTTTATTAGAGTAAGCTTGAAATTTTCATCTACTTCTAGTCTCTCCTGTTTTTCTCAGTATCTGTTCTTTGGCTTTGGGCATATGTTATTGTAAGTCAACACATAATTATCTAATGTCTACAATGGGCCAGACAATGTGTTTGGCATTGGGAATACAGAGATCTCTCTGTTTAATTGCGGTTAATTGAATTTAATGCATACAGAGAGAGAACTGTCAGTACATTAGGCAAGTTTGAAGAGAATGGCTGTGCTTAGGGCTTTGTAGTTACCCATGAAAATGATTTCAAGGCCCAATAATAGTGACAATACTTAAGATATGAGGAGGACAAAAATTTCACAGTGATTTGATTAGTCTCTTGAAGAAGACTATATGGCCTCACTGAATGTAAGGAGGAACATTCATTGTAGACAGAGGAAACTGCATGTACAAAGGCATTCTGCCTGCCACTCCTTTTGCTTAGCTCTGCATCATTCGTACCTGGATGACCATATAACTACCAAACGGATCTGGTCCACAGTAATCGTTCAAAATTGCAAATCTCAGTATTTCTCTCTCTTGCTTAAATGTTTATTCAATCCTCATAATAAAATTCAGAGTTTTTAGTCTAACACAAAGATCCATCATATTCTTGCACCTTCTCATCACTTCAGTTTCATCTCCTGATAATATCCAACATCTATTTGCTAGTGTATCTCAAGTCTCATGACTTTTGTAATGGCTATGTTCCATCAACCTGGAATCCCATCCTCTCTTTCTTCTCTAACTAATCCCTACTTGCTTTGTTTATACAATCTTCTTATGAGATGGTGTGGGTACCCTATTTGCAATTTTTTTTTTTTTTTTTTTTACATTTAGCAGACTGTGCTGTCAGAGAGTGGCTTATTAATTTGCATCTTGCCCACTAAGGTTTATACTTGTCACCATATTTCATACGTGTTTCACTAGTGGAGGGGCACCTTAAGAAACTTTTTAATGCTCTCTGTATTAGCTAGTTATTAACTCCTTTGAGAGCATAGAACTTAAGAATTCAAAAGGACTTTAGGGCCATCTAGTGTAGTGCTTTTTAAAAATATTTTTTACCATGTGTACCCACATCATGGTACACATACATACTCTCTATATATCTGAAACAACAGTTCCACAATATAATACTTAAACTTACTGTTTATGATGATGTTGTTAGGTGCCATCAAGTCAATTTCTGATTCACGGCAACTCCACGTGACAGAGTAGAACTGCTCCATAGGGTTTTCTAGACTGTAATCTTTTGGGATTAAATTGCCAGGTTTTTCTCCCGTGGAGTGGCTGGGTGGGTTCAAATTGCCAACCTTTCAGTTCACATCCGAGCTGCTTAACCGTTGTGCCACCAGGGCTTTGTAGTTATCCATGAAGATGACAATCTGTCATTTATTTTAGCATAAACTCTGAATTTTTCATATTTCACAGATAGAAGAAGTGAAGTCTTGAGAGATGAGTGACTTATCCAGGCAAATGAGTACGAAACTAGATCTAGAATACATTTAAATCTCCTCCTGTTACTCTTTCCACTATACCACAGTGCCTCTCCTTAGCATATTGAATAATGAGAAAGATAGCATTTTTGCTAAGAAGCTATATAGCACATCTGACTCCTTTACTCCTGAGGCTAGATGTCTTGGAGAAAATATCCTTACTAATGAATTCAATCTGGATGGCACAATCTGTATTTTTTTTAATAGAAAGTTTGTATTACAAACAATACTGGTCTGGAGTAAAATTAAAAAGACTTCTAAGACCCTAAAGTATAAAATCTGAAACTACAGTTGATAAGGCTTCAAGATAACGAATTTCCTCTCTTTAACGATACCCTCAGAGTGGAAGGGTGAGGGAATGGAAAAGATGATGGTTTAAGTTGGGAAGAGGGGAGCCAGACTGACAGAAAAGGCATACAGAGCATCTCTGAAATAAGTGAGTATGGGATAACCTCAACGTTTTTGCTAACTTGTTTAAACTGAAATTTTTCGCATATGATACTTAATTTTTCTTTGCTCTGTCCTAATGTTGCTAAGTAAGGAAAAGATAATTTCTTATTTTTGTAAGAAGTACAGGTAATATGCTACCTTATGTGATGGTACATGGCGGGAAGCTTTATGCATGATATTGATGGATCAGGCTCATGCTGTTATTTGAGAGTAAATTAGGGAAGCGAGAACGCTCATCATTTATAGTTCCAGAGCCTACTGGCTGGAAGTATTATATTTAACTGGAGACTGTGCAATTATCATCACTACAAAATCACGATTAAGTGAACTGTCAGTAAGTGCAGAACATGTAGGAAATTGGTGTCTGCAGAGAGTCAAGAACTGCTTTGAGAAGGTAGGTTAGACTAAGCAGGTTTAAATGAAATCACTCTCATCAAACGTGATTATTCATTTCTGAATCTGTAAAATAATAGCATGAATGATACCTCAATATAAACATATATTCAACATTTATTTACCTTAAATTCATTTATTGATGAATTATTTTGGAGTTCTATTTATGACGAAGTTCACATTCAGTCCAGATTTTGTTAATTCAGTAATTATGTTACTTATAAATATTTTAATTTCAGTCATTTATGTGATATATACAATAATGTTACTGCTATCATACTTTCTATTATTTAGAATTAAATAAAAAATTCTAATAGACTGTCTTCCTAAATTCACATTTCTGTTTTTTCCAGCATATACTTCAATAAGCAACATATGCCAAAAATTTATATCATGCTATTGAACATACTAAAGAAATTAAATAAAATACATTAAACAATTTATTATTTGAAGCATAGGTTTTTCTGAATGTTTAAATAATAAAACGGTCAATATATTATGGCATATCATTTCAATTATTTTGGAAAGATGGACTATATTAGCCTCTTCTGTTTCAAAGAATTTTTACATTTAAAAACAACAACAAAACTTTAACACAAAACACAATAACACACACGAAAAATCTTTACTTTTTAAAAGCAACCTCCACCAGCCAACATTTGTACTGCCTATCTTGAGAGCTATAAATCTCTGTCCTCACTGACGGCTTTTGTTGAGAAAATCTGAGTACTTACGCATACATCATGTACCCAGGACTCGGGCAGCTTCTATTCAGTCACTATATGATCTGTATCAGCCAGGTCAGGGCTGGGAGGCTGAAAGACAATAACAGTCACTGGCAACCAAAAAGGAAACGAGTCTGACGGGTTAAGTGACTGAGGTCTGTAGTCTTGATATAGCCTGACAAGAACATGATTAATTTTGTGCCAGCAGGTTCCACACAATAAAGTAATTGTCAATACCTGCCTAGAGAAGCTCCAAGCAGTGGAGGGCACATGACATGCAGCTGGTAATGATTCAGAAGGCCACACTTTTCCAGTTGGGAAGGTATGATCAGCATTGACATATGGCCCCAGTTTGTTTTAAAAAAAAAAAAAACAAAACACATACACACAGCAACAACAAACCACCAAACTAGAATGCATTGTTAGCACTCCTTACTTCTTCACTGGATTATTTGAGTTTTTCCTTTTGAGGGAACCACAGGGTGTGGAGGAGTGGAGAAGACCTGGGCTATGAGCCAGGAGGCCTGTCTCTGTCACCTTGTTGGTGTACCCATTGGCAAGTTGCTTAAGCGCAAACCCAAAATCTAACTCATTGCCATCAAGTCAATCCCAACTCATAGCGACACTACAGGACAGAGTAAAACTGCCCCATAGGGTTTCCAAGGCTGTAAATCTTTACAGAAGCAGATTGCCACATCTTTCTCCTGCTGAGCGGCTGGTGGGTTTGAACCTCCAACCTTTTGGTTAGCAGCTGAGCACTTCGCTACGCCACTAGGGCTCCTTTGCTTAAGCTCACTGGGGCTTATTTTCATCATAAGTAATTGGGCAGGACAGTATTAAAAATCAAAAACCAAATTTATTGCCGTTAAGTCGATTCTGACTCATAGCGACACTATAGGACAGAGTAGAACTGCCCAACAGGGTTTCCAAGGAGCATCTGGTGGATTTGAACTGCCAACCTTTTTGGTTAGCATTCGAGCTTTCTAATAGTGTCCATTTTAGCTTTAAATATAACAGGTTTTATTAAAAGAATTTGTTTATCCCCAAAAAGCTAAAAAGGAATATAAAATCAAACAGTTTTCCTTTCTTGTTGTTACAGATAAACCTAGTCTATACTAGTGTCTGTGAATTCTCCTGTTTACAGACAATTCCTCTAAATGATTGTATTTACCCACAGAGATTTTAGTCTGAATACATAAGCTTCTAATAAAGATCAGAAAAGTTATAGGCTAGATATTACAATTTTAAGAGCTACTTTTAAGGGCTCAGAGCTAGGAGATATTAAAGGAAAAAAAACCTATAAATATGTGTCTTTGTTATTCATACAGGATATACCTTTGTTTAAAATACTACACATACAATATGAATCTAATGTTAACATTTTCATTGTAATCTTTCTGTAAGTCATTAATGTGAAATGTATTTCCCAAGATATTGTGCAAATGAGAAAACTGAGGCAGACAAAGATTATCAGTTTATATAATCATGGAAAATATGATCCAAAAATTGCAATATAATTTTGAGTAGGAATGAAAAATTCTGAATCAGTAGTTTACAAAACTTACCAAATCACTTTGACTACATTGAAGACTACTACTTCATTGAGCAAAAGCAACTTAATTTGTTGGAAATTAGACTTTTTCCAAATAAAATAAAATCTGACAAAAAGGAACAAGTTTATTAATTTTGCTATATGTATATAATGTATAACCTATTATCCTTTTTGAACATCTGTATAGTATATATGCTAGTACTTGTGTTAACTTGAAATTTAACATGTTGAAAATTTGCTTTTAAGATGGTTTTAATGCTGACAGTAAAATATTTCTCATTAATAAATTGGTATTTTCACAATCTTGTTTGTTAAAACTCATAAAAATATTCTCATCCCTTTACATTAGTAAATAATAATATAGCAGAAAATATACACTGTGACTTAAGTGAAGGAAATTATGCCATACAAGAAGCATACATCTAAGTAAGTATGAGAACCAGACTAAGGTTCTGGAATGAGACATGTGATATGTACCTATTTCTTTTTTTAGTTGAGAAAAATCATCATTTTCATATCGAATCATAGAATTCGGTGGGCGGAACTTAAGAACTTCTGTAATATGTATTTCAACCATATTTAAACAGTCAGAGATTTCAGTAAAAGCTGGCTTATTTTTATAAGCTTCTCAAAAATAGAGGTTCAATGTCTCCCTTAAGAACCTTTCTCGCTGGGCTAGTCTTCCAAGTTATCGTCTATTTGGTTGTAAAGGCTTTGTTTCTTTATTTGCTTTTGGTTTTCCTCTCCTGTTTTTAGTAAACATGCAAAATAAATCATTTTTATTCTCTGGGGTAATGTCTTTTCCTTGGTGGGGTGGCAGTATACCACCAGACTCCTGAGTAGGTTGCCTGAATTCAGTTTCTGACGCCGTCCGTCATTAACTATGTGAACTTGGGAATGTCTTAAACTTTCTACATCTAGGTTCTTCCTCTGTGAGATGGAAATAATACTTGTACCTAGTTAAATGAGGTAATAAGCGTAAAGAACTTAAAATAGTTTCTGGCACATAATAAAGTCCTCAAAAATGTTAGGTACTTCATTCTCTCTCAACTTCATTTTTTTTCTCTAGGATTAGCACTATATTGCTCATTTTTTTCAATAGACTTCAAAATTTTATTTTCCAGACACTCATGTCTATAGGTTTCTCTTGTCAGCAAGTCTAGGCTGTTTAGAGTTCTTTGTTTTAATTGGGATAAATAATTAAAGACAATGTTAGGTTCTAATCAATGTAGCAAATGAAGATTTAAAAAAAAAAAAAACATTTTTTATAAGGCTCTATAACTCCATCAGCTAATTCCCATGGTTGACAGGCATTAGTAATTTGTACTATAGATGTGAAACTACTGCATGTGGATTTTATTTCATTGCTTCTCAGCTCCCTTAGACACACATTACCACATGTGTGGGCAGGCACCATGCTTGTTTCTATTGCTGCACTGCTGATTGATTTATCAGTCAAAGGCATATAATGAGTGTGTGATGCAAAATGTCAATGGGGAAAAGTCAACAATCAGATGACATTACACCAGGATGTCAAGGGGAAAGTTAAGATACTCCCAATTAATCATGCTTCTTCAGTGTACAAAACAAAGGAAAGGAATAGAAAAGATGCATTTTAGAATATACTCTATAAAAGGATTGTGTATACTTCCCTGTGATTGTAGATTTTGTAGTAAATTAATTGCATTTAAGAACTTAATAGGTAAAGGAGTCAACAGACAGAAATAATTTAACCTCATATCTACTTAAGTTTTGCTTTGTCCTTATAAGGCAATCAATGCATATTTTTTCCATGGAAAAAGAACCTAAGGAGAATTACTGGAGGATCACATCTTCTCATTGTGAGCACTACCAAAAGATGTTTACATGAAGGAAGAGGCCACCCTCCAGGGAGACAATGAGTCCCATGATTTGGAATGGATGCATCATAAACCAGTTACTCTTGAGTCGATTCTGACCCATGGTGATGCCTGAGGAAAAGGAAATCAAATGGAGTGGTGTGTCTCTAATGTAGTATAAGAACAAATAGATATAGTTTGTGCCCAAAAACTGAGGTAACAAAAACTGGGGGCACTCAGAGTAAGATCAATCCACTTCCAATGATCAATTCCATGTATTCATTAAATTCTGGGGCTGAGAAGATCAAAACATAATATATGTACTCTTTTTTTTTACCCTAAAAAGTAGATCTTGGAGTTGCTCAAGCCAGTGTGCAAGTCAATCTTTTTTTTTTTTCTCAAACCCTGTTTCTTTTAGAAAACTTTCATTTTTAATTCATGTATGCATTTTACAAATGAGAAAGCTATCACATTTAAATTATTAATATATAGCTTAATTACTTCATTATAATCATTTTTAAAGTTGTAGACACCACCTACTGTTACTCAACTATAAAGTACAAATGATCCCTTTGTTGATAATCATCTGTGATAATAGCTAAAACTATTTATTAGTTTTAGACAGCACAGTGAGACTTTAGGAACTAATTTACACAGGGTTCCTTGTGTGTTTCCTAATAGTTCTGGTGGTTTCTATTGTCCAACTATGTAATAGCATGGCCAAATAAACAACAAATATAAAGAAAAATTACTAGTTTTTTCTAAACCTAGTAATTTTCAAAACTGCAAAATCTTATAAAATTTTAGTTTTTATTCTTCATAATTGAGCATTTTCTATATTTACAAATACTACTACTTAAGTTGTTTTGAAAGCAATTATAAAATACATTTCTGCATCATGATATGTAGAATTCAGGTTCTTATTTTGTAATCCATCTACCTCCAGCCTAGCTAAATGTTAGGAACATAGCAGATATGCAATAAATAATGCTTACACTGAAGTGAATTGACTAATACTAGTAGCATTGAGAATCTGTTTCTAAGAGTCAAACAACCATTTAGTTACAATATTTGGGTGATGTGATTGGAAAATTTTTATATACAAATTGTTTGAATCTTTGGGGAAAAAATTAATAAAAAGGTCTTGTGACAGAACACTACATCAACTTCAAGTCAGATTCCTGGAAATTCCTTGGTAATCCTTTTAGTATTAGGGATTGTCTTTTCTTGTAATACTTTCAACTCTGGTTCTCTAAAAAGAATAGATTTCATAGTTAAATGGCCTAACAACATCTCCATTAATTTGTTTCACATGATTGAGGAGGTCCTAACGGGGTAGTATAGTAGGAGCCTTTATCCACCGATTGGTTAGCACTTCTCATCTTTAAAAAGGAAAAAAAAAAAAAAAAAAAATTTGAGCCCTAACCCCAACTTCATAATCAGCCTGAATGCTAGATGGTGGTGGTTGTTGTTGTTAGGTGCCATCGAGTTGGTTCCGACTCATAGTGACCCCATGTACAACGGAACGAAACAATGCCCGGTCCTGCACCATCCTCACAATTGTTGCTATGCTTCAGCCCATTGCTCCAGCCACTGTGTCAGTCCATCTCACTGAGGGTTTTTTTCTCTTTCACTAATTTTCTAGATGGCAATGGTACTATAAGGAAGAAATTAAAATAATGCAAAGTACTTATGCCAACAATCCTTCAACCAGAATAACTTCTCTTAAAAAATTCTCTCCTGAGTGTCGTGATAGCATCAACATCAAATGGAAAAATTACTTGAGACCAATGATGCTGCGCCAAGGAGTGATATAAGAAGGATTTCTCTGGGCCTTCACAGAGTGTGCATGTTTCTCTGTCATCAGAAAGATCAGATAATTAATACCCTGAATCGTCGGAATGGCCAATAACCAAAAAATGGCCAAACTCATGAACAACAACAAACCCGTATTGGAAAGCTTTCTTGACAGTATGTTTGATATCATCATGCAAAACTATGAAAGGCATAAATCATGACTCTAGATGAGATTGAATTTTATCCATACTGACTTTTCTACATCAGACTGATAAATACTGGGAACACCACCTCTAGATTTTTACTTCATCTCCTAAGCTGTTATTGTTAGGTGCCATCGAGTAGATTTTCAATTCATAGTGACCCCATGTGACAGAGTAGAACTGCCCCATAGGGTTATCTAGGCTATTATCTTTACAGAAGCAGATAGCCAGGTCTTTCTCCTGCAGAGCAGATGGGTGGGTTTGAACCACCAACCTTTCAGTTAGCAGCCAAGCACTTAACCACTCCACCATCAGGGCTCCTTCATCTCCCAAGTAGATACATCCTAAGGTCCAGGCACATTCTTCCCTAGGAACTGCTGAATTTCCTGGTGTATAGGAGTCATTGTTGCCTTTCCTTATTGTCATTGCTATTCATTCTGACTTGTTGTTGTTGTTGTTAGGTGCCGTCAAGTCAGTAGCAACCCCATGTGCAACAGAATGAGACACTGCCCTGTCCTGCAGCATCCACACAATCATTGCTGTGCTTGAGCCCATTGTTGCAGCCACTGTGTCAATCCATCACCTTGAGGGTCTTCCTCTTTTTCTTTGATCCTCTACTTTACCAAGCATGATGTCCTTCTCCGGGGAGTGATCCCTCTTGATCACATGTCCAAAGTACTTGAGACAAAGTCTCACCATCTTCACTTCTAAGGAGTGTTCTGCCTGTACTTCTTCCAATGCAGATTTGTTTGTTCTTCTGGCAGTCCATGATATATTCGGTATTCTTCGCCAACACCATAATTCAAAGGCATCAATTCTTCTTTTTTCTTCCGTATTCATTGTCCAGCTTTCACATGCATATATGAGGCAATTGAAAATACCATGGCTTGGATCAGGCACATCTTAGTCCCAAAAGTGACATCATTGCTTTTTAACGCTTTAAGAGGTCTTTTGCTTCAGAATTGCCTAATGCAATGCAATATGTCGTTTGAGTTCTTGACTGCTGCTTCCATGGGCAGTGATTGTGGATCCAAGTAAAATGAAAACCTTGGCAACTTCAGTCTTTTCTCCGTTTATCATGATGTTGCTTATTGGTCCAGTTTTGAGGATTTTTGTTTTCTTTACGTTGAGGTGTAATCCATACTGAAGGCTGTGGTCTTTGATCTTCACCAGTAAGTGCTTCAAGTCCTCTTGGCTTTTAGCAAGCAAGGTTATGTCATCTGTATAACTCAAGTTGTTAGTGAGTCTTCCTTCAATCCTGATGCCCCGTTCTTCTTCATATAGTCCAGCTTCTCAGAATATTTGCTCAGCATACAGACTGAATAAGTATGGTGAAAGAATACAACCCTGACACACACCTTTCCTTTTTTTAAACCATACAATATCCTCTAGTTCTGTTGGAATAACTCCCTCGTGGTCTATGTACAGGTTCCTCATGAGCACAATTAAGTGTTCTGGAATTCCCACTTTTGCAATGCTATCCGTAATTTGTTATGATCCACATAGTCGAATGCCTTTGCATAGTCAATAAAACACAGATAAACAACTTTCTGGTGTTCTCTGCCTTCAGCCAAGATCCATCTGACATCAGCAGTGCTATCCCTCACTCCACGTCCTCTTCTGAATCTGGCTTGAATTTCTGGCAGTTCCCTGTTGGTGTACTGCTGCAACAAGTTCTGAATGATCTTCAGCAAAATTTTACTTGCATGTGATATTAATAATATTGCTCAGTAATTTCCACATTCTGTTGGATCACCCTTCTTTGGAATGGGTACAAATATGGATCTCTTCCAGTCTGTTGGCCAGGTAGCTGTCTTCCAAATTTCTTGGCACAGATGAGTGAGTGCTTCCACGGTTGCATCCTTTTGTTGAAACATCTCAACTGATATTCCATCAATTCCTAGGGCCTTGTTTTTTGTCAATGCCTTCAGTGCAGCTTGGAATTTTTCTTTCAGTACCCTTGGTTCTTGATCATATGCTACCTCCTGAAATGGTTGAATGTCAACCAGTTCTTTTTGGTACACTTACTCTGTGTATTCCTTCCATCTTCTTTTGATGCTTTCTGTGTCATTCAATATTCACTCATAGAATCCATTGATGACTTTCATTCTTGTCATTGGTGTTCATTCTGGCTTAGGGCCATGCTATGTTTTCAAATCAATTTCTGTTTGTGTAGTGTTAATAGTTAGAAGGACAGCTGGAAGCTTGCAGGACTAGAGCATTACCATAATGCTTTGATCAAATTTAATCTGTTCCTTTTCTGGATCGAGGTATTTTTAACCTTCACTAGTAGTGCTTGGTCATCAAGGCTTTTTTTTTTTTCTTTGCTTGTTTACTTAAGAACATGATGAGGTTACTAGTTGGGTATGGAACAGGTGACACTGTTTCCTCTAGGAGAGTCAGCAAAGGTATGGGAAGAACCACAGGAAATAACCACAGGCATCCTACAGCACTGATTGAATACATCTTAGGATTTCTTCATCAATGTGTGAACTGAGGCAATCTCTTACAGGCATATATAGCTCTATTAATGTTTAGAATAGAGTAATGTAGGTCCCATTAACTGTTTATATCCTATTAGTCTGTGTGTGAGACCAAACACACTAATTTGATCTTCTGAGGGTTCTTATTGGCTTAATGGGTTATTCTTCTCTGGCAACCCCAGGGAAAGTGTATTGGGAAGACTGTTTCTCCATGTGGAAAAATATTGTTTCTAAATTTTCAAAGGAGTCTTGATTATATATATATATACATGCCATATTTTTATGCAAAGAATGCACTCCTTCCATGTTTGTTTACCAACTGTGCCCTCCCCCAACAAGGTATTTTCATTAGTGCTGCTATAATAAATTTTTTTTTACAGCAACATTTAAATAAAAACTGGCATAGTGACCCTTAGCAGAATACCTTGCCGGAGGAGGGCAGAGCTGGCAAACAGACATAGCAGGGGCATACTATTTGTGTAAAGATACTTATGTGTGTGTATCATGGTTTGTTCCTTCTTTCCTTCTTTCTTTGCCATTTCTTTCTTTCCTTCCTTTCTTTTTTTTCTTCCTCTCTCTATACATGTAGCTGCACTAGACTCTAAAAGAAGAAGTAACAGGAGGAAAAGAGGAAGAAAAAAAGGAACAGACAGAGAAGGAGAAGGAGAAAGAGAAGGAAAAATAAAAGAAAAAAATAGGAGGAAAAGGAGAAAGCAAGAGAAGAAAGAGGAAAAGAAATAATCAGTCTAGATGAGAAGAGAAGTATTCTTGTGGACATATGGTTAAGAGTTTATGCAAGGTCTTTAATGCGGAAGAAATGAAAATTTGCATTAGGATTTCATCACATTTCTTACAGGGTTGCAAATTTCTATGTTTAAGTTATTGAATAGTTATCTCTGTATTGTTCTCATTCCAAAATATGTGCTCATTCAAAATACTCAAATCATTTTGTCATCTTTAAAAATTCCCAAAGTAATAATCCTTCTAGTAATTGGACACAATCTGTCATGTATTCATTCACACAGATGTTAAACTATACTTGCTAAGCACCTGTTATGTGCCAAGCAGCATGCTAAGTACTGAGCACACTGGAACAGAAAAGATAAATGTCTATCTGTAAAGACCTTACAGATGAGCAAAGAAGACCAGCATTAAGCAAATAATCATAATCAAGTATGTTGTGATAAAAGTATAACATGCTAGGAGAGCATGCTTGACTCCCACAGTGACAATTTCAGTGATCAGAAAAGCCAAACCAGCAACATTTCCTGAGTAAATATTCACAGACAGTTTTATTTCACTCTATACCTCAACTAGTTTAATTTAAATATTGCTGACCTTGCATTTCATATTGTGCCAAGTAGGATAGTCTTTAATCTCTGTAAAGGCCTTTTGGGTAAGATAAGAATATGAATCTACAGAATATTTTATAGACATATCTAGTTTATGCATCTTCATAATTACTCGGACTCAGTCTGAGCCCAGATTCAATAATTAGGAAGGACAGATGGGCAAGAAGTATAAAGGAGTTTTCATTCAAAGCTTGGTTCTATATATTAGGTACAGATAACCTGAAGGACTCGTGACAGGTTCTGGAAAATATACTTACAGCTTTAAAATATGCATTATTACCCTAACATTCTTTCAGCTCAGGATTATGTAATTTCCTTTCAGGTATTAGAGTATCTTAGACTGAAGAGTTTCAATACCTGTGCTATTGATATTCATGGAACTTAGTTTTCTCAGTTTGATAAACCAAAACTTATTGCTCTAAGCTGTGTAGAACCCAGAATAAAATGTGACTGGCCCTGACAAAAACTTCCCTACATAGTCCTTTTGATTGTGTTTAAGCTAAATTAAACATCTAGAAAATATTTTCTGCTTCTTGAAATTTTGAAGAACCACTCCTAAGATTTTTGCCAATTCACCTTCAATTACTGACATTTAGACATTTAAAGTGCATCTAGACTAGTCTGTTGCAGTGTCTTTAAAGAGAAAGGCTCACACTCCTTGAAAAGGGAGAGGCACAAGGTGATCAGCAGAGTTATGGGAGGAAAGTACTAGAATTTACTTTATAGGTATTTTTATCTAAAGACTATTAAGAAAGAAGTAAAGCATTATTAATGTTTAATGCTTTGTTTGACACTGACAGCTTCATTCAGCATTGGATGTCAGAAGGTCACATGTCCATATGGTATTCTAGATACCCTAATGAAAGATTAGATTTTCCACAATATGGAGAAATTGACAGTGGCATCCTCATTTTTTGGTTTGCTTTCATCACATCTTGATGTATAGCAATCTGTGTACATCTCATTAAGTAAATTATTTATGAATAAAATTATTTGGTTCTAGCTAAACTCTCTCACAAAATGGAAAAAGGTCTTAAAAAGATTTGTGGAAAAATATAGATTAAAGATAGTACAAATTTTTTTTAACAAGCAGAGCTAACAATTATTCTATTCCTAGGATGAGCTGTTCTTCAACTGCATAACGTTGTCAAATGTGATGGCCTACTTAGATTTGATAATCGCATTGCTCTCACAGAACATATTAATATTACACATAGCTTGTTAACATGACATAATATTAATATAATATTAATTAACAGAAATATTTTTTTCTGTTGTTGTTAGGTGCCGTCACATCAGTAGCGACCCCATGTGCAACAGAACGAGACACTGCCCTGTCCTGCAGCATCCGCACAATCATTGCTATGCTTGAGCCCATTGTTGCAGCCACTGTGTCAATCCATCTCCTTGAGGGTCTTCCTCTTTCTCATTGATTCTCTACTTTACCAAGCATGATTTCCTTCTCCAGGGACTGGCCCCTCCTGATAACATGTCCAAAGGATGTGAGACAAAGTCTCACCATCCTCACTTCTTAGGAGCATTCTGGCTGTACTTCTTACAAGACAGATTTGTTCATTCTTCTGGCAGTCCATGTTATATTCAGTGTTCTTTGTCAATATTCTTTCTGTTAAAAACTAAAGATTAGGTAAATATTTTATTTTATCTCTTCCTTGTTAATTACTATCTTTGTATAGTTTTCATGATTTATTAGACTATGTTAGTACAGTAATGCAAGAATATAATTCATAAAATAATATACATAAATTGAGGATGTGTGCCCCAAATTATATTTACTGGTAAGAATTAATAACAAAGATATTTGGAGACACTGCTTTACTTAATTTTTATAACAATAGCCCTCAATTCTCCCTAAATTGTTGGCTCATCTGCTTCTTCTACTGTAGAGGTTTCTACTACTACTTCTATTCTACTACTCTACTAGTACTAGTACTATATAGAGGCTTTTTTCCTTTTTGACATATTTCATGCCTGGGTTTTCAGGCATTGGATTAATGAGGCTATACCATTACCGATCATTATTATAACTTTTTTCATATTATGAAGGGAAAAACATGACTGTTGCGTTGTGTGAACTTTCCTTGTCCTTTGATCCACAGGTAGGAATTGGTTATTGTCTCAGTCATCTAATGCTGCTCTAACAGAAATACCACAAGTGGATGGTTTTAACAAAGAGAAATTTATTCTCTCACAGTCCAGTAGGCTACAAATCCAAATTCAGTGCATCTGATCCAGGAGAAGGCTTTCTCCCTCTGTTGGTTCTGGAGAAAGTTCCTTGTGATACATCAGTCTTCCCGTGGTCTGGGAGCTTCTCTGCGAAGGAACCTCAAGACCAAAGAACGCGCTCTGCTCCTCGCACTGCTTTCTTGGTGGTATGAAGTTCCCATGTGTCTCTGCTCGCTTCTCTCTTTTATATCTCAAAAGAGATTGCATTAAGACACTATCTAATCTTATCAACCTCATCAGTATAACGTCATCACAGTGACAGAATTTACAACACATAAGGAGATCACATATAATCTCATCATAGTGATAGAGTTTACAACACATAAGGAAATCACATCAGATAACACAATCATACAATACCAGGAATCATGACCTAGCTAAGTTGATACACACATTTTTGGGGGGACACAATTAAATCCATGACAGTTATGGACTTATAAGATAACTTGTACGAGACAGAGTCATTCTCTTCATTAATTACATTATTTTTGGAACCTGACTAAAGGGTATTCCTCTAAGTAGCAAGGATAGCTCAGATAATAGTTTCCAGGAAAGTATGCATGGGTACTTGTCTTGGTTATCTAGTGCTGCTATAACAGAAATACCCCAAGTGGATGGCTTTAACAAAGAGAAATTTATTTTCTCACAGCCTAGTAGGCTACAAGTCAAAACTTAGGGCATCAGCTCCAGGGGAAGTCTTTCTCTTTCTGTTGGTCTGGAGGAAGGTTCTTGTCATCAATCTTCCCCTGGACTAGGAGCTTCTCCACACAAGAACCCCAGGTCCAAAGGACATACTCTGCTCCTGGTGCTTCTTTTTTGGTGGTATGAGGTCTCCCACTCTCTGCTCACTTCTCTTTCCTTTGATCTCTTGTAAGACAAAAGATGGTACAGGCCACACCCAAGGGAAATTCCCTTTACATTGGATCAGGGACATGACCTGAGCAAGGGTGTTACATCCCATCCTAATCCTCCTCAACATAATCAGTCTTACTCATTAACCACAGACAGAGATTAGGATTTACAACATATAGGAAGATTATATCAATCACAAAATGGAGGACAAGCACACAATACTGGGAATCATGGCCTACCCTAGTTGACACATATTTTGGGGGGACACAGTTCAATCCTTGACAGTACTTTACTTCAATTACTTGATAGAAATTTTAGACAAGTGAAGGCTCAAGTCTTCTCTTCTATTACAAAGAACAGAATATAATTCTTAGTAGACAGAAGCCACAATCATATATTCAAGAAATTTTTGTAGGCCCCAGATAAGTAAAGCATTACTGAAGAACAAGAACAAAGTGGGAGGCGTCACACTACCTGATTTTAGAACCTATTATACCGCCACAGTAGTCAGAACAACCTGGTACTGGTACAACAACAGATACATACACTAATGGAACATAATTGAGAATCCAGACATAAATTCATCCACCTATGAGCAGCTGATATTTGACAAAGGCCTGAAGTCCATTAAATAGGGAAAACACAGTCTCTTTAACAAATGGTGCTTGCATAACTGGCTATCCACCTGCAAAAAACTGAAACAAGACCCATACCTCCACCATGCACAAAAACTAACTCAAAATGGATCAAAGACCTAAGTATCAAATCTAAAACAATAAAGATCATGGAAGAAAAAATAGGGACAATGCTAGGAGCCCTAATACATGGCATAAACAGAATACAAACCATAGGTAACAGTGCACAAACACCAGAAGAGAAACTAGGTAACTGGGAGCTCCTAAAAATCAAACACTTACGCTCATCAAAAGACTTCACCAAAAGAGTGAAAAAACAAGCTATAGATTGGGAAAAAATTTTTGGCTGTGACAAACCCGATCAGGGTCTAATCTCTAAAATCTACAAGGTACTGCAAAACCTCAACAACAAAAAGACAAATAACCCAATTAAAACATGGGCAAAGGATATGAGCAGGCACTTCGCCAAAGAAGATATTCAGGCGACTGACAGACACATGAAGAAATGCTCACGATCATTAGCCATTAGAGAAATGCAAATCAAAACTACAGTGAGATATCATCTCACCATAACAAGGCTAACATTAATCCAAAAAACACAAAATAATAAATGTTGGAGAGGTTGTAGAGAGACTGGAACACTTACACACTGTTGGTGGGAAAGTAAAATGGTACAACCACTGTGGAAATCCTTAAAAAGCTAGAAACAGAAGTACCATATGATCCAGCAATCCCACTCCTTGGAATATATCCTAGAGAAATAAGAGCTGTTACATGAATAGATATATGCACACCCATGTTCATTGCAGCACTGTTTACGACAGCAAAAAGATGGAAACAACCTAGGTGCCCATCAAAGGACGAATGGATAAACAAATTATGGTATATTCACGCAATGGAATACCATACAATGTAAAGAACAACAATGAATCTGAGAAACATCTCATAACAGCATGAATCTGGAAGGCATTATGCTGAGTGAAATAGTCGCAAAAGGACAAATATTGTATGAGACCACTCTTATAAGAACTCAAAAAAAGGTTTAAACACAGAAGAAAACATTCTTTGATGGTTACGAGGGTGGGAAGAGTGGGAGAGGGGTATTCACTAACTAGATAGTAGACAAGAATTATCTTAGGTGAAGGGAAGGACAACACACACTACAGGGGAAGTCAGCACAACTACTAAATCAAAGCTAAGAAGTTTCCTGAATACAACCAAACACTTCAAGGGACACAGTAGCAGGGGAGGGGGTCTGGGACCATGGTTTTAGGGAACAGCTAAGTCAATTGGCATAACAAAGTTTTTTAAGAAAATGTTCTGCATCTCACTTTGGTGAGTGGCGTCTGGGGTCTTAAGAGCTAGTGAGCGGCTACCTAAGATGCATCAATTGGTCCCAACCCACCTGGAGTAAAGGGAATGAAGAACATCAAAGACACAAGAAAAATATTAGACCAAGAGTCAGAAAGGGCCACATAAACCAGAGACTCCATCAGCCTGAGACCAGAAGATCTAGATTGTGCCCGGCTACCACAATGACTGCCCTGACAGAGAACACAACAGAGAGTCCCTGATGGAGCAGGAGGAAAGTAGGGTGCAGAACTCAAATTCTAGTAAAAAGACCAGACTTAATGATTTGATCGAGACTGGAGGGACTCCAGAAGACATGGCCCGTGGCCTGTTTGCTAGCCCAAAACTAAAACTATTCTTGAGGCCAACTCTTCAGACAAAGATTAGGCTGGACTATGGGACATAAAGTGATACTTGTGAGGAGTGTGCTTCTTAGTTCAAGTAGATACATGAGACTAAATGGGCAGCTCTTGTCCAGAGGCAAGATGAGAAGGCAGAGAGGGTCAGGAGCTGGTTGAATGGACATGGGAAATCTGGGGTGGAAAGGAAGAGTGTACTGTCCCAGTATAGGGAGAGCTACTAGGGTAGAAAACAATATATGTATACATTTTTGTATGAGACTAACTTGAAGTGTAAACTTTCACTTAAAGCACAGTAATAAAAAAATAATAATAAAGTTATTTCAAAATAAAAAAAATAATTAGATTGGCTACACATCTGTAGTTTTGTGAGTACAGTACTACCTTTCTTTCTTTTTTTTTAGAAGCAAAGAAATATTTTACTTAAATGCTGAGCTGTCTGAGAACACTTAGATGAATTATGAACCCTTGACACGTGTCTCCTCCAACCCCGCAGGGGCCGAAAATGTTGCAGTGGTTTTAAACCTGTCACGGACAAAATGTAATCTTTTCCCTAAGTGTATGTTGTGTTTTGCTTGGACATTCATGGAAATCTGTATTTACTGTCATGGTGTATTCACCCCAGAGCTGACTGAGATGGCATGTAAGGAACAAGGGAGAGGTCAGTGGTGGCTGGATGTGTGAGAAGAGGGTGCAAAAGTGGCTAATCAGGGTGTCTTGATTGTTCCAGGAAAATTATTTTGTCTGCAGAGTCTAGTCTATGTGAGCCCATGTCTTGGAGATCTTACAGTATCTTCTCAGCCTGATAGGCTTTTTCAAAGCACCAGCTTGCAAATGGTTGACCAATTTGCTCTGGAATTAGTAGTTTCAGATAAAAACCTTCTGGTTCGCCCCTATTTGTAGACATTAGAAATCATGCTGCTTATTTTTAAAAAGAGATTAAAAAAAAAAAAAAAAACCCAAACACTTTGGACATACTTTGATATGATCCTTTCAACTCCTAAAGAACTAGATAATGTTACATAGAAATTGAGGTTTAGCACACTCTTAGTTTTCTTATTGTTCTAATAATCTCTATTCTGTCATTTATGAGTCTTCAAACCCTCAAATAGGAGGTTCCTACACTGTCTTCTGCTTTTTTTCTCAAAACAATTTTTCTTTCATGAGTTCATCCATTCCCATAACTCTGTAGAACTCTCGTCTGTTCAGACAACTCCTAAATCTTTACTCTCACTGAAACTGTATTCCTACAAATGCCTACTAAATTTTTGTATTTCATTATCTTATCATGACACATTCAATCATATCTCAATTTTTTTTTCTGGACCATGTACTATGTGCCAGGTACTCCTGGCAGAGAGCTAAGGCTAAAATGTTAAACATGACACTTGCCTTCCCTCAAAGAATTTCATAGTCTATTCAGCTATCTCAAACTCAACAAATCTTTGTGCCTTTAAGCTTCCCTGTCTTTGTAGATGATATCACCCAGTGTCTCAGTCACCTACACTCAGTTCTCAATTTCACTGACTCAGTCCTCAATTTCATTCTCTGTATCCAGTCAAAAATTTTAATAATTATTCCTTCCAATTGTTTCTTTGGTCTCTATAGTCCTCTCTCTTCCTAGCCTAACTTAAGACTATTACAACAGCTTTCTAATTCAACTCCATGACTCTTGTTCTTTTCCCTTCCAATACACGTATTACATGCTCATTGAATACTAATTATTCATTCTACAACAACAAAAATAAAACAAATTATTTAAAAAAAAATACTACTTGTCCCTAAGCATGGCTTTCACTATATGACTATTTTAAAAAAATCTTTTAATGGCTCTCTATTTTCTACCTCATCAAGAATGACTCAATTAATTCAAAACCCTCTAAATATCAAATTTATTCAACATCATTTCCCACTACATTGCATCAAAGCATATACCAGAAAGATGTTTACCTGTGTTCTATTGACTATGCAAAGGCATTCCACTGTGTGGATCATAACAAACTATGGATAACATTACAAAGAATGGGAATTCTAGAACACTTAATTGTGCTCATGAGGAACCTGTACACAGACCAAGAGGCAGTTGTTAGAACAGAACAAGGGGATACTGCGTGGTTTAAAATCAGGAAAGTGTGTGAAGGGTATATCCTTTCACCATACTTATTCGATCCATATGCTGAGCAAATAATCCGAGAGGCTGGACTGTATGAAGAAGAATGCAGCATCAGGATTGGAGGAAAACTCATTAACAACCTGCGATATTCAGATGACTTAGCCTTGCTTGCTGAAAGTGAAGAAGACTTGAAGTACTTACTGATGAATATCAAAGATTACAGGCTTCAGTATGGGTTACACCTCAACATAAAGAAAACAAAAATCCTCACAACTGAACCAATAAGTAACATCATGATAAATGGAGAAAAGACTGAAGTTGTCAAGGATTTCGTTTTACTTGGATCAACAATCAACACCCATGGAAGCAGCAGTCAAGAAATCAAAGACACATTGCATTGGGCAAATCTGCTGCAAAAGACCTCTTTAAAGTGTTAAAAAGCAAGGATGTCACTTTGGAGACTAAGGTATGCCTGTCTTATATTTTCAATCTCATCATATGCATGCAAAAGCTGGACAGTGAATAAGGAAAACTGAAGAATTGATGCCTTTGAATTACAGTGTTTGCGAAGAATGTTGAATATATCATGGACTGCCAGAAGAACAAACAAATCTGTATTGGAAGAATCACAGTCAGAATGCTCCTTAGAAGGGAGGATGGCGAGACTTCATCTCACGTACTTTGGACATGTTATCCAGAGGGACCAGTCCTGGAAAAGGATATCATGCTTGATAAAGCAGAGGTTCAGTGAAAAAGAAGAAAAGCCTCAACGAGATGGATTGACAAAGTGGCTGCAACAATTGGGTTCAAACATAGCAATGATTGTAAGGATGGTGCAGGACTGGGCAATGTTTTGTTCTGTTGTACATAGGGTTGCTATAAGTCGGAACCTACTCAACAGTACCTAATGACAACAAGAACACGTTGTATTATGAGGTTTCAAGTCTAATTAAGCATAACCTGCTCCTGTTGCTGTTGACTCGATTCCGACTCATAGGGACCCTATAAGAGAGAGTAGGACTGCCCCAGAGGGTTTCCAAGGAGCGATTGGTGGATTCAAACTGCCGACCTTTTGGTTAGCAGCTAAGGTCTTTAATCACTATGCCACCAGGACCCCTAATTAAGCTTGGCCATTTTTAAAACATATATTACTCATTCTACCTTTGTAATTCTTCTTCTATCATCACAGCTACTTCCCTACTAGAGTGTTCTTTTTTTTTTTTCCACTTAAATATGACTCTTTGCAAAAGCCCAACCCAGTTACCACCTCCTTAATGAAATCTCTGGTAGCTGAAATTACCCACTTAAAGTGCAGTTCTGCAACTAACTTGTGACCTTGGTCAAGTCACTTAACTTCTCTATGCCTCAATATATTCTTATGCAAAAGAAAGATGAAAATAACATCTGTCTTTTAGAATTGTTGTGAATAGTAAATGAAATAATGCATGTGGATGACCTGGAACAGTATCTTGCAAGTGTGATCACTCAATAATAAATATTATGTTACCAACATTATGGATTGAATTGTGTCCCCCAAAAATGTGTGTCAACTTGTTTAAGGCCATGATTCCTAGTATTGTATGGTTGTCCACCATTTTGCAATCTGATGTAATTATCCTATGTGTTGTAAATCCTAACCTCTATGATATTAATGAGGCAAGATTAGAGTCAGTTAGGTTATTAACATAGGACTCAATCTATAGGATTAGGTTGTACCTTGAATCAATCTCTTTGAAATATAGGAGAGAATTGAGTAGAGAGGAAAGGGACTTCATTACCACTAAGCAAGAAGAGCCAGGAGCATAGCAATTCCTTTGGATGTGGGGTCCCTGTGCTGAGAAGCTCCTAGACTAGGGGAAGATTGGTGACAAGAACCTTCGCCCAGAGTTGACATAGAGAGAAAGCCTTCCTCTGGAGCTGAAGCCCTGAATTCGGACTTCTTGTCTCTTAGACTGTGAGAGAATACGTTTTTGTTAAAGCCATCCACTTGTGGTATTTCTGTTATAGCAGCACTAGATACCTAAGACAATCATCATCATCAATAGTTCAGTAGTAGTGGTATATTATTCCAGAACTCTTAGTTTCTCCTATGAAATTTCTCTAGAACTTACACTCTTTGTCATATATTTTAGCCCTTAATGCATGGAATTTTGTGTTTTTGCTATTGTCTTATATGTTCTAAATCATATGTTTTGTTTCATTCTTCTCCAGTGAGTGTACTAATTCCTTAGTTATCTCTCTATCTATGCATAATTCTGTTACTGGAGGAGTTACTTTATGCCCATAATTCATGAATGAAACCAATCGTGATGCAACATTGACTGGTCAGGATTTCCTCATGAAAGCTATAATTAGATGTCTAATTAAAAGCAAGATGAGATGTTTATGTTTAATGACACATCTCAAATATCACAAATTATTCTCTCTTTTCTATATTTGCTTTAGGATAGAGACCAGTAGAAAAAAGGCAGTTAATCATTATTATACAGCTTCTAGAAATTTATTACTATAAACAACTAAACTTTTATCAAATATATTTAAGTAAAAGCTTAGAGAGGATGATCTACTCTTAGTTCTGTATAAATGAACAACCATAGTTATTTTACATCAAGGGAGAAGACAAGCCTAAACCCATTTCAACAGGAATTGATTACAGATTAATATGTATACATATATTTTTTTTACTAACTAATGTTCATATGGAGCCCTGGTGGCACAGTGGTTAAGAGCTATGGCTGTGAACCAAAAGGTCGGTGGTTTGAATCCACCAGGTGCTCCTTGGAAACCCTCTGGGGCAGTTCTACTCTGTCCTATAGGGCCGCTGTGAGTTGGAATCAACTCAATGTCAACAAGCTTGGGGTTTTTTTGCTAATGTTCCTATAGACCATCTTTCTTCCATGGCATGGTTTTCTCACTGGTAAAATGAGGGATTTAAATGTTATTTAAAAGTTTTCTATATGCTCTGGTTAATATGATATGGCAGGAAATTATAAAAGGACATTTAACAGTTGAAAGGCTAGTAGGTAAAAACACTATTTGCAGACAATGTGATTTTGTACACAGAAAATTCAAGCTAACTAAGAGGAAGACTGTGCTAAAGTAATAAAAGATTTCAGAGTGACTTGATAAAAATGAAAATATACCTAAGTTAATAACTTTACCTATCAGAGTAGCCAATTGTAAGTAACAATAAAATCACTTCATTCACAAAAGCAGTAATTATAGAAATAACATTAAGAAATGTTCAAGACCCATGTAAAGAAAAGGTTGTAAGTACTGCAAAGATATGTACAAAAATATTACAAAAAGAGGGGCACTTATTTATACAAGGCTAAAGATGATTTTTTTTTAAATGTGAAAACAGGCAATATATAATTATTTAATAAATATAACTTTTTTAATGTGAAAATTCGCATTAGAATTGAGGATGGGGAGAGGAGGCATAGAGAAGAGCAAGAAGAAAATGGAGGTGAAACTATAAAAAAGGAAACCTAAGAAGAAAAAGTGAGAATAGAAAGGGATGAGGGGACCAAGAGAAGGAAAAGGGTGAGAAAAGGAACATGAAATTCTGAAGATTACAATACTCAAACGTTCCTTTAGGTATAAACTTCAGAATGTTCTCAGATCATGGCCCTTCAAGTGCTTTTTATCTATAATCTATCACAGGCACCAGTCTAAACAGCAATGTTACAAAACTAATCACAGTAAAAAATATATTGTCTCTGAAATGTAGTAGCAGCAACTAGAGCAGTATTATCTGACAAATTAAGCCAAGGTTCCAGCATTGAATCTGCCCAGATCTAATTTAATTTTTCAAAACATTAACTTAATAAAATTGGGCCATCACAATGGACTGATGGAGGGGTGAAAGTTTCAAAGATCACTGGCTTAGATCTATGGAATTTCTGTAACATTGTGATACTGGCTCTCAAGATCAAAGATTAGACATACCAGAAAGTGGGGATTTGAAAAGAATAAATAGCTGTATAGTGAAAACCATGTTAAACCCAGACACGAGTCTAGTCCCCAAATTAGTCGTGTACTGACTTTGTTTATTATCTACCCATCTCTGGGCCTCTGTTTCCTTTGGTGCCAAAAGAAAAAGTTTGGACCATATCTTCTTCTATTCTAAAAAAAAAAAATTATACTTCCATGATTTTAATCATCTGATTTCTGACAAACCTAAGACTATCTGTAGTAGAGCTTAACAAAATTCTGATCATCAACAAATATATATTGTTAGAGATCCTCAGTATGATTGTGAAAATGATTAAAATTTTAAATGACTTAGGCTATGATATAAGCATTAATTTAAAAAAATACCACCCAGAGCACTGGCACTATACTTTTTTAAGCTTCTGATCTTTACAGTCATTAGGTGCATCATCACTATGCTAAATATGTGATGGACTGAGTCACTGAATAAAAAAAGAGCAGGTAACATTTTCGTGGGCTTATGTATTTTTATAAATATAGCTTCAAGGCTAACAAATTAATACCTTGTCATTACATAATTCTGTATAGCCGACTTCTGTCTTGCAAAAAATTCAACCAGCAGTACTCAAAAGTTTTTGGTCTCAGGACCATTTTATACTCTGAAATTTTGCTGAGGATCCAAAGAGCTATGATCTATGTGGACTACCTATCAATATTTACCATATTAAAAATTAAAACTGAAAACTTTAAATATTTTATTTAATAATTTTCTTAAAATAATAATAAGCCCATTACATGAATAGCATATATTTATTAAAAATAACTATATGTAAATATGAATCTCATTTTATATCTATCTGCTTCTGAATTCACTGTATTGAATGTGTTGTTTGGACCGAAATATCTGAAGAGAGTCCTTCCTCACACAGATAAATGTAAATGTAAAAAAAGAGGGGCATTTTCAAAAAATTGTGGATATTCTTTCATGTTGTTGTTTTTAGGTGCCATTGAGTCAGTTCCTACTCGTAGCAACTCTATGTACAATAGAACAAAACACTGCCTGGTCCTGTGCCATCCTCATGATCATTGTTATGCTTGAGCCCATTGTTGCAGCCACTGTGTCAATCATCTCATTGAGAGGCTTCCTCTTTTTCAGTGACCCTCTACTGTACCAAACATGATGTTCTTCTCCAGGGACTGATCCCTCATGATAACATGTCCAAAGTAGATGAGACATAGTCTCACCATCTTTGCTTCTAAGGAACATTCTGGCTATACTTCTTCCAAGACAGATTTGTTTGTTCTTTTGTCAGTCCATGGTATATTCAGTATTCTTCTCCAACATCATAATTCAAAGACATCAATTCTTCTTGGGTCTTCCTAATTCATGGCCCAACTTTCACATGCATATGAGGCAATTGAAAACATCATGGCTTGGGTCAGGCACACCTTAGTCTTCAGGGTGACATGTTTACTTTTTAATACTTTAAAGAAGTCTTTTGCAGCACATTTGCCCAATGCAATGTGTCATTTGATTTCTTGACTGCCACTTCCGTGGGTGTTGACTGTGTATCCAAGTAAAATGAAATCCTTGACAACATCAATCTTTTCTCCTTTTATAATGATGTTGCTTATTGGTCCAGTTGTGAGGATTTCTGTTTTCTTTATGTTGAGGTATAACCCATACTGAAGGCTGTAGTCTTTGATCTTCATCAGTAAGTGCTTCAAGTCTTCTTCACTTTCAGCAAGCAAGGTTGTATCTGCATATCGCAGGTTGTTAATGAGTCTTCCTCCAATCCTGTTGCCCCATTCTTCTTCATATAATCCAACTTCTCAGATTATTTGCTCAGCATACAGATTGAATAAGTATGGCGAAAGGATACAATCCTGATGTATACCTTGCCTGACTTTAAACCACGCAGTATCCCCTTGTTCTATTCAAATGACTGCCTCTTGGTCTATGTACAGGTTCCTCATGAGCACAATTAAGTGTTTTGGAATTCCCATTCTTCACAATGTTATCCGTAATTTGTTATGATCCACACAGTCAAATGCCTTTGCATAGTCAATAAAACACAGGTAAACATCTTTCTGGTATTCTCTGCTTTCAACCAAAATCCATCTGACATCAGCAATGATATCCCTCGTTCCATGTCTTCTTCTGAATCCGGCTTGAATTTCTGGCAGTTCCTTGTCGATGTACTGCTGCAACTTCTTTTGAATGATCTTCAGCAAAGTTTTACTTGTGTGTGAGATTAATGATATTGTTTGATAATTTCTGCATTCAGTTGGATCACCTTTCTTTGGAATAGGCATAAATATGGATCTCTTCCAGTTGGTTGGCCAGGTAGATGTCTTCCAAATTTCTTGGCACTACTCGAAAAAAATTTTTGTATTATACTTTAGATGAAAGTTTACAGAGCACACTGGTTTCTCATTAAACAATTAATACACATATTGTTTTGTGACATAGGTTTCCAACCCTACAACATGTCAACACTCTCTCTCCCCTTCTTGACCTTGGGTTCCCCGTTACCAGCTTTCCTGTCCCTTCCTACCTTCTCATCCTTGCCCCTGGGCTGGTGTGCCCATTTAGTCTTGTTTTATTTTATGGGCCTCTCTAATCTTTGGCTGAAGGGTGAACCTCAGGAGTGACTTCACTGCTGAGCTAAAAGAGTGTCTGGGGTCCATACTCTTAGGATTTCTCCAGTCTCTGTCACACCAGTAATACTGATTTTTTTTTTTTTTTTGTGAGTTAGAATTTTGTTCTTTGTTTTCCTCCAGCTCTGTCTGGGACCCTGTATTGTGATCACTGTCAGAGCAGTCAGTGGTGGTACCTGGGCACCATCTAGTTGTGCTGGACTCCATCTGGTGGAGGCTGTGGTAGTTATCGTCCATTAGTTCTTTGAACTAATCTTCCCCTTGTGTCTTTGGTTTTCTTCATTCTCCCTTGCTCCAGACAGGTGATACCAATGGAGTATCTTAGATGGCCATTCATAAGCATTTAAGACCCCAGAAGCTACTCACCGTAGTAGACTGTAGAACATTTTCTTTATAAACTGTGTTATGCCAATTGGGACTACTCCAAAATTTGACAACTTTCTTAAGGGTTACTTGCAATATGGAATCTGAAGCTCTATCAGTGAAACTTTTGTATTTTGTTATATTAAAATCCATCAATCTCTATTGAATTTTTATTGTCTCTTTTACTATGCGTGATTTTATAAAATACATTGGCCATTTGTAAAATATAAGTGCTATGGATTGAAATATGTCAGCGAAAAATATGTGTTGTAAATCCTCACCACTTTGTTTGTGGTTCTAATCTTATTTGAGAGTGAGTTGTCTTTGTTATGGTAGTGAGGCAGAATTAGTGTAGGGTGTGTCTTAAGTCAATCTGTTTTGAGATATAAAAGAGACTAAACAAGCCAGTGAGAGAAGCAGAGATGGGGAAAGATACATGCCAAGCCACATGAAGATCGCCCAGGAGCAGAAGCTCAAAGAGATAAGGACCTTCCTCCAGAACTGGCAGAGAGAGAAAGCCTTCCCCTAGAGCCGGTACCCTGAATTCGGACTTTTAGTCTCCTAAACTGTGAGAAAATAAATTTATTTGTATTTTATTTTATTTCTTTTTGAGAAAATAAATTTCTGTTTGTTAAAGTACCCACTTGTTGTATTTCTATTACAGCAACACTAGATAACTAAGACAATTGGTTAACAGTTCACAATCATGCAAATCACCCAAATGTTGACACATTTCATTATATAATTAAAAAAAAATTCCTTAATATTAACACCAATCTCATTAGAATAGTCTTTAAATATTAAGAAGCAATCAAATTCACAGTGAGTATATAAATTTTTCAGAATTATAAATTTCACTTGACAGTTTGAATTTCATCCTTGGCAACAAATTGTTAGCTGTTTTCCTTGAAGTGACAGGCTCACTTCATTAATTTTTTAAGAGCCTCTCAATGACCCAAGTCTAAATAACCATGGTTTGTCAGTTGTTCTTGCAAGTAAAAATGATGATACATGTAGAAATGTGGCTATTTCAGCTTTCAACTCAAATACCCAAAGCTTTTGTCAAGAAAACCATTGTACTTCAAAATTCAGCAGAAATGTTTATACATACTTTTCGTCCAACTATTTAAAAAATACCCATACCAATTAATTTAGTAAAATTAATCATTTTCACTGCTTTATCAAGGACATTCTCAAATGAAACTGAGAATCTTTTTTACTAGGGCACTTAGAAGTGAAAACTACAAACTCCTAATACAGTTTGGTGTCACTGTCTTCATTTGTGCTAAGATGTCAGCACTTTGACCTATCATTCCTTTTCCTCTGTCAGTGCACACATCAACACAGTGAAATGGCAAATAACATTTTAGTATTATTTTGAAAATAGTTTTGACTTCTACAACCCAAAGATAGTCTTTGGAATACCCAGGGGTACACAACCCACACTTTTGAGAACAACTGATTTAAGCAAACAAATGCTGTTATAAACCTCCCAAGGTATTTTTAAATTAACTGGAACTATGTGTCTAAGCAATACCTTAAAATGCCTAATCATTCACTTAAGGTCCAAGTAGAGAGAGAATAAAACTTGAACAGGGAAGAGTTTAAACATACTCAGAAAGGTAAAATGGAAAATCATGCCATAAGAAGTTATCACAGGGCATAAGAAATGAAAATAAAATGGATTTTAAAATATGCATTAATCCCTTTAGCCACTTTTTTCATACCTTGTAGTTTATAGTCTTGAAATGGCTACATCATCAGATAGCATCTACTTCTTTGGCTGGCAACTGTTGAAAATGGTCCTAGAATGGAACTCTAGAATCTTTCTTCTGAGATCCAAAATATATGAAAGACAAGGCAGAGTCACCCTCCTTTTCCCAGGATTTAACTCTTTAAGTCTGAGTCAGGGACAGGCCACAGTTTCAAAAGGGCTCTTACCAGTCTGAAGCCAGTCACATGCCATCTTTCCTTTGCCAATTATAGACCCATGCTAAAAACAACAGCAGTTCAATCGAGACTTCTTTTAACACACCTGTAAGCACGATTATCATTATCCCTGGTTCTCTTCCAGAGATATCCCAGGACAGCACATTTTCCATCAGGTCTTACAGCTTCCGGTAAGTAAAAATAAAATATTATTATGCTCAATTTATAGGAGGGTTATGCAGTTTGATTAAACACTCACAGCAAGTCAGAGGAGAAACTATTAATGAAAGAGCTTGGACTTCTTATTTCAAGAAATAACTTTTTCTCATTTATAACACTGAAGAAAATGACTGTGAAATATGCCATACAGTAATAACTTTTAGAGAGTCCTTTGCTAGTAGATAAAATGGTTTGTGATTGTTAAATATCCACTAATGAAAAATTAAAGCATGACACTGATAATTTATTGAGTTCCTACTATTGCAAGACATGTTTTTTAGGTGCAAAAGAAGATTAGAGGTATTGAGCAGACATTATTATTATTACATAAATTAAATTATTCACAGTATCTTTAGTGTTTGATTAAAACATCTGATTCAAAAAGTTGTTGAACAAACATCCCAAGAAGATAATTTGTAGCTACAATTTTGCTTTAAGTTATTGTTAGGTGACAAAGATGGCATGTTCAAACCACCATACTCTATGCTATTAGTATACCTTTGACAGTTGGAGATTGTATCTAATACCTGAAACATGAATCAACTAAGGGATATGACTTCTTTACAACTTCTCATTACAGGACAATAACTCAGAAACTTTTTTCTGGTTACTATACCTCTTCCCCACTACTAAATCTTTCAAGTTCTCAGGGCTTAGTCTTCAGATATCTTCTCTATCACATTTACTCTCAAGAATCTTATCCACTCCTTTTATTCCAAATATACTTATCTATATGTTCATGATTCCCAAACTTACATTTCTAGTCCTGATCTCTTCTATGAGCTCCAGGCTTACATAATCAAATCTCTACTCAACATACTTTTATTTCATATAAGCATCTTATGCTTAACATGTCTCACACTTAACAATTAATTCTTCCTAACTCCCATAACTGTTCCTCTCCTGTCTTCCCAATCTTAGTAAGTTGCACCATCATTCATCCAGTTGGTCATGACAAAAAGCTTAAAGTCATCCTTGACACATCCAATCAATTAGAAAATCTAAGAGTCTCCATCGTCAATATGTATTTTCAAATCTAGTCGCTTCTCACCATCTTTACCACTACCACCCTAGTCAGTGATCAAATCATCAATCATCTGAACTTGCATCACCACTTCCACAATTGACCCCATTCAGTCTATCCTGTATACAAGAGTCAAAGTGGTCTTATTAAAATGTTAAATCATATTACTGCCTTGCACAAAACTCTCAAATACCCTTCAGTACAGTTAGAATAAAATTCAAAGTCTTGCCTTGGCCTACAAGGCCATATATAATCTTGCCCTACTACTTCTCTGATCTTTCCAGTCTCATCTCAGTCCGACTTTCAGCCATGATATCCTCAGAGTCTTTGTACTTTCTGTTCTCTTTCCCTTGAAAACTGTTCCCCAAGATACTCTAGAGTCTCTCTCCCTCACTTCTTTTGCATCTCTACTCAAATGTCACTTTATGAAAGAGGACTTCTCTCATTACATTGTCTAAAATAGTGACCTCATCACTCTATCCTCAACTCCTGCTTACTTTGTTTCCTTAGCATTTATTGCTATCTCTCTATATATGTATTTATATATACATATATATGAAATGTTTTCAATCTATGAAAGCATAGATTGTGGACTCTCTAAAGCTTACATTAGTGCCTGTCATAGCTTTAAATATTGTTGAATGAATAAGTTAATCAATTACTCCTTCATAAGGATTTTGCACACAAATACGAAACATAAAATCAGATCTCTGAGACATTTTCCCTGGTTATACCTGGCAAATGTTTAATCAGTCCTTTGGTAACAAAGCACTGGAATTTAATGCTAGAACTACACTATATAGTATTTATAAATTTTCTAAATATACACACACTCTACATAACTTTATTAAGTGGTATATAATTCATATCCCATAATATTTAAAAAATATATTTTCATTTAATCTTTTTGTCATTTTTAAAAAGGTCCAAGTTAAAGACTGTCTCTACATATTGTTATAGAAAATATCTAGAACAAATAGACTTATTTAACAATGGTAGTTAAAATCCTGATGTCAAAGATTTCTTATTTAAAATGACAGTATTACCTGAAATACCTATAAAGATACAGAGTAAGATGAAAAACATATTTTGTAAGAATTTTATAAAGACATAATGGAGCTGAGACAATGTAGAAATAATAGCCAAGAATTTCTTGGAATAGAAGACAAAACTCTGCAGATTAGAGGACTTTAAATAGGATAAAGTGTTTTAAAAAATCCTCATCTACAAAATATTCTATAAAATTTTAAAATATCAAAAGTTAGAAAAAATATTAAATCAAACATAGAAAAAAACGCTTACTTATTAAAAACACCGGATGCAAGAGGAAAATAGAGCAATATCTTCAAATATCTAAAAAAAACTTATTTAGAGATAAAGCTCCGTTTTTAGATGTATGACCATTTAAGGGGGAGGAAGAAATGAAGACCTTGTCATACATGCACTGCTTATCTCTCCAGCTCATTCCCTCTAGTAACCTGACTCCAGCAACTCTTAGACGCCACTCTTTTCTCATTACTCTTTGTTCAATGAAGCTGACAAAGTGAAAACTTTCTGCTTTGTACAAGCAGCTGAGTTTTAATTGGGAAAAACAAACTCTATTGATTAGTTTCACTTTAAATTCATGACTCTAATTTTAAGTGACCCCTAATGCTATTTCATAATACTACAACATTATTCTATTCTTGCTCACACTTTCCTAGACAATTATTTCAGATCTTCTCTTCTTTTCAAACACCTCCTCCTCGTTGTCACTCAGCTGATGGCCTTATTTCCTATTTTTCTGAAGAAATAAAAGTGAACTTCCACACTCATATGTTAACCTGCCTAGATCTGAATCTACACATTTTGACTTCTTCCCTTTCTGTGAATGCATGGATAGATTGTTCTTATCTGAAGCTCTTCCTCTTGAGCCCCAGAGCTGATATCCACTAGCCTATATAAACGAATGGCACTCTAGCAATCGATACACTTTCTCTCCTGCATGAACAGCATTTCTATGATGTACTGAATTGTTCCTTTAAGCTTACAAACATGCTGGATAAACTCATTTTTAAAAAATAAAGAAAATCTTGACTCCTTTGAGCCACTGATCCATTTCTCTACTTTCCTTTGAGCAAATCTTCTATAAAGAATTGCTATATATATATATATATATATATATATATATATATATATATATATCTTTTCTCATGTTTCTTGGTTATTTATATTTTAGGAACCTATACAAATTGCATATACATATATATATGAAATACAAATAACCAAGAAATGAGAAAAGATATGCAATCTCACTATAAATCAAAGTAATCTAAATTTAAATTAGAGATATACCATTTTAACCCTTAAATGGGCATTTAAAAAATTTTTAACATCAGATTTTAACAAAGCTATGGAGAGAGGGCAGTCTCATATATTGCTGGATGAAACAAGTTTCCCTCAAGTCTTTCTAAATGTTAACATGGTTTTTATTTTAAAGCCTGTTAAGCCTCCCTCTCTTCCTCCCATTAAATGGATCTGAGTGAGGTAGGTATTCACGTATAGCAATCTAGAATGCCACTGGTATTTCAAATACCAGCAAGGTCACTCATGCTGGACAGGTTTCAGTGGAACATCCAAACTAAGACAGACTAGAAAGAAAGGCCTGGGGATTTACTTCCAAAAATTAGTCAATGAGGATTTCCAGGCAACATGGCATTATAGACAGTAACAAGGTATAGAACCTTCTAATGGAGAGGAAGGCAAGGTGATACCAAGTAACAATAGACTGGCTCAAACCTAGAAAGATAAGGGTAAATTTCAAGGTAACCACAAAGAAATTTAACAAACATACTCATCTAAATAAAGAACAGAAACATGAAGTCTCAGTAAAAACAAAACCTACAAAAACAAAAGAAATGAAAAAAAAATCCACAAACAAAAGGAATTCAGCACAGGAGAGTAAGAGGAACAAAGAAAATATCAGCACCACCAAAAAAAGTACTACAAAATGACAGCAATAAACTCACACCTATCAATAATTACACTGAATGTAAATGGCCTAAATGCACCCATAAAGAGATGGAGAGTGACAGAATGGATAAAAAAAACAGGATCCATCAATATGCTGTCTACAAGAGACACACCTTAGAAACAAAGACATGAATTTATTAAAAATAAAAGGATGGAGAAAAATATATCAAGCAAACAGCTACCAAAAAAGAACAGGAGTGGCAATACTAATCTCAGATAAAATAGACTTTAAAACAAAATCCACCATAAAAGACAAAGAAGGACACCATATAATGAAGGATTAAGGGGGCCATCCATCATGAAGACATAACCATAATAAACATCTACGCACCCAACGACAGGGCTCCAAAATACATAAAACAAACTTTAACAGCACTGAAAAAGAGAAACTGAGAATTCCACAATAATAGTAGGAGACTTCTTTCAACACAACACTCTCAGTAAAGGACAGAACATCTAGAAAGAAACTCAAGAAAGATACAGAAGACCTAAAGGGCACAATCAGCCAACTGGACCTCATAGACATATATAGAACACTCCACCCAACAGCTACAAAGTACACATTCTTTTCCAATGCACATGGAACATTCTCCAGAATAGACCACATCTTAGACCACAAAGCAATCCTCAACAAGATCCAAAACATTGAGATAATACAAAGTATCTTCTCTGACCACAATGCCATCAAGGTAGAAATTAACAACAGGAAGAGCAAGGAAAAAAAAAAACAATTACATGCAAACTGAATACCACCCTGCTTACAAACCACTGGGTAATAGAAGAAATCAGAGATGGAATCAAAAAATTCCTAGAATTAAATGAGAATGAAAACACATCATACCAAAACCTTTGGGACACAGCAAAGGCAGTCCTCAGAGGACAATTTATAGAAATAGATGCACATATCAAAAAAGAAAAAAGGGATAAAATCAAAACATTAACTACAGAACTCAAACAAATAGAAAGAGAACAGCAAAAAAAGCCCACAGCCACCAAAAGAAAGGAAATAACAAAGATCAGAGCATAAATAAATGAAATAGAGAATACAAAAACAATAGAAAGAATCAACAAAGCCAAAACTTGGTTCTTTGAAAGGATCAACACAATTGACAAACTACTGGCCAGACTGACAAAAGAAAAACAGGACAGGATGCAAATAACCCAAATAAGAAATGAAATGGGGGACATTACAACAGACCCAACTGAAATAAAAAGGATAATAGCAGAGTACTATGAAAAGCTATACTCCAACAAATTTGAAAACCTACCCAAACTAACACAAAGTGATGTTGAAAATCTGAACAGACCCATAACCAGAGAAGAGATTGAGAAGGTAATAAAAAAAACCCAACAAAAAAAAAAAGCCCTGGCCCAGATGGCTTCACTGGAGAATTCTACCAAACATTCAGAGAAGATCTTACACCAGTACTACTCAAACTATCTCAGAACATAGAAAAGGAAGAGATACTTACGAATTCATTCTATGAAGCTAGCATAACCTGATACCAAAACCACGCAAAGAAGCCACAAAAAAAAGAAAATTACAGACCAATATCTCTCATGACTATAGATGCAAAAATTCTCAACAAAATTCTAGCCAATAGACTTCAGCATCATAGAGTTCCAGCAAAATGGCGCTCTAGGCAGAAGCACCACGCTGTCCCTCCACAGCAAAGATCCGAAAAACTAAGCCGAACAGAGAATACAACAATCCTAAAACCCTAAAACATCAAATGAAGAGATAAAGAACTCAGCCAAGCACCAAATGGAGTGAGAAAACTGACACAGAATGGAGAATGAGGAGAGATTCATGCAGAGGTCCCCTACCAGCTAACGCAGCGCGGATCCACCATCTTGCACTCCTATTGGAGACCAGCAAATGGCTTACGAGAAAGCAGCTTCACGGAGCATCCAGTGGGAGTCAAAACAACCGGTAATTTGGGATATACACTTTCCCACCCCCCACCCTTCTTCACTCCCACTCGGACCCCTCTGCTTCTTGCAGCCACAATCTCTTGACTGGGAAACACCGGCTGCTTGGATTCCACATACCCGAATGGGCCAGCTCTCTGAGTGCCGTTTGTTGGCTGCTGGTGTTGCCTTTTTCTGCTTCTTTTGATTTCATCCTTACTTCTCACCACCTCCCCCTCCTTTCGCTCAAATACCTGGCTCCATGCGCCATCTTTGCTTCTTCCGAGGGGCTGTGGAGCTCCGTTCGAGTGTGGAGCTGCTTCCCGTTCTGGGCTGCCGTGCTGGTGGGATCCTGGGGCTTTTGTTCATTTGTTTGTTTTGAATTGATTGTTTTCTTTTCCTTTGATTGAGCTGGGAGCCCTTTCTGGCCAGGTGGGGCTGTGTGGCAAGGAGACTTCCTCGTTGGCTTACCAGAAAGGCAGAGGGATTCTTGAGCGCATTTTCTTTTTCATTGATTTTTTTTTCTGTTTTTTGGGGGGCCTTCCCTGTTCTTTTTTTTTTTAATTTGTTTTGTTTTCTTTTCCCTCTTTTTCCCCTTTTGTCTTTCTTCATTGCTCAGTTTCTCATCTCTCTATGTCTTCCTTCTCCTTCTGTTCCCTGAATACCTGGCATTGTATAACTCTACACCTTCTAGCCAGGCTGTACTGCAACACCTGAGAGCGACTCTCCCAGACCTCATAGCTGCACCGGTGCGATCCTTGGGAAACTGGCAGTTCTTTAACCTTTCTGATTTTTAATTATTCATTCTTTTCTTTTCTTCCTCTTCCCCTTTCTGTTTTTCTCCATTCCATAGTCTCTCATCTCTCCATTCCAACTGCAAGCTCCCCTGGCATTCTTTTTTGTTTGTTTTTGTATGTTTTTGGCTCCTGTTCCTCTATCCTCTCTCCCATATCCATCTTAGCTCCACACATAACAATCTCCCTGCTGCATCCTGCCTACCTGCACCGTGCGCTTGACATCACACCACCAAGCAGCACAGGCACGGCCTACTGGAAACTGCCCTGCACTGATTACTGACCTGCCCTGGTGGCTGTAGTAAGTGCCACAAACAACCCGTCCCAGTAACTCCTCTTCAGCTAGCCCTGCCCTGCCATACCATATCTGAGTGACTGACCCTGCCAACTGGAGAAGGAGGGAAAAAGTATTGTGCCCACAGACGAGCAAACAACAAAGAACACACAGTCTGCCTGCTCAGATATAGTCAAATTTTTTTAAAAAAGGGACGAAGCAAACAAATCTACAATCAATAAATGAGAAAAATAACTACAGAATTCCCGGAAGACAGCAGACAATATCAAAACATTTACAAAAACAGGACAGGATGGTTCGAGTAGGGATCCAAAATAAAACACCAGATGACTTTCCAGTGGAAGAAAATGCACTAGAACTACCTGATAGGGAATTTTAATCTCTAATACTCAGAATTCTCCAGGAAATGAGGCAAAAAGCAGACAAACATGAGGAAAAAAATAGACAAATTCATGGAAAACACAGACAAAAAATTGGAAGAATTCAGGAAATAATGCAGGCACAAAATGCCAAAATAAATTCACAATTAGAAATTATACAAAGACAACAATTAGAAAGCCAAAAGATAAACAACAAGACTTCAGAAATGGACGGTGTCATAGAAGGGCTGACTGAGAAGCAGATCTGAAACCATGGAAGACAGGATCAGTGGAACTGAAGACAAATACTTGGATACAACTCTGTTTCAAGAAAACTCAGAGAAAAGAACAAAGAAAAATGAAAAGACCCTGAGAGTTATGTGGGATAAAATCAAAAGCAAAAATTTTTGAGTGATTGGAATTCCAGAACAGGGGGAGAAAACAGAAGACACAGAGAGGATCATTGAGTAACTGCTGACAGAAAACTTCCCCAATATCATGAAAGATGAAAAGCTTGCCATCCAAGAAGCTCAACAAACCCCATATAGGAGAGACCCCAAAAGAAAATCACCAAGGCATATCATAATCATTCTCGCCAAAAACAAAGACAAACAAAGAATCCTGAGAGCAGCTCATGAAAAGCAAGAAGTCACATACACAGAAGAAACAATAAGACTAAGCTCAGATTATTCGGCAGAAACCATGCAGGCAAGAAGGCAATGGGATGACATTTATAAAATCTTGAAAGAAAAAAATTGTCATCCAAGAATAATATATCCTGCAAAACTCTCGTTCAAATCTGATGGTGAAATTAGGTCAGTTCCAGGTAAACAGAAATTAAGGGAATATGTAAAAATCAAACCAAACTTACAAGAATTATTAAAGGGAGTTCTTCAATCTGAGGACAAACAGCTTCAGTTCACAGGCAGAACGTAGGACGCAGGATCGTACGAGCCAGATCCCAATCTAGGAAATGACCTCTTGAAGACTATCCAAAACCAAAAGAAATACAACAGGGAATCAGAGCAGTTAATCAGTAAATGACAACAACATCAAAACAATAAAAGAGGGAATAAACAGCATAGGTATAGAACCTTCTAATGGAGAGGAAGGCAAAGCGATACCAAGTAATGGTAGACTGCTTCAAACTTAGAAAGATAAGGGTAAAAGTCATGGTTACCACAAAGAAAGTTAAGAAACATACTCATAAAAATAAAGAGGAAAAACATAAAGTCCCAGCAAAAACAAAACCTACAAAAACAAAAGAAATGAAAAAAAAAACCACAAACAAAAGTAACTCAGCACAAGAGAGTAAGAAGAACAAAGAAAATTTCAGCACCACCAAAAAAGGACTACAAAATGACAGCAACAAACTCACATCCATCAATAATTACACTGAATGTAAATGGACTCAATGCACCCATAAAGAGACGGAGAGTGACAGAATGGATAAGAAAACAGGATCCATCAATATGCTGTCTACAAGAGACACACCTTAGAAACAAACATGTGAATATATTAAAAGTCAAAGGTTGGAAAAAAATATATCAAGCTAACAACTACCAAAAAAGAGCAGGAGTGGCAATTCTAATCTCAGATAAAATAGACTTTAAAACAAAATCTACCATAAAAGGCAAAGAAGGACACTATATAATGATTAAGGGGATGATTCATCATGAAGACATAACCATAATAAACATCTACGCACTCAATGACAGGGCTTCAAAATACATAAAACAAACTCTAACGACACTGAAAAGAGAAATTGACAGTTCCACAATAATGGTAGGAGACTTCAACACACCACTCTCAGTAAAAGACAGAACAACTAAGAAGAAACTCAGCAAAGATACAGAAGACCTAAAGGGCACAATCAGCCAACTGGACCTCATAGACATATATAGAACACTCCATCCAACTGCTGCAATGTACGCATTCTTTTCCAATGCACATGGTATGTTCTCCAGAATAGACCACATTTTAAGCCACAGAGCAATCCTCAACAAGATCCAAAACGTTGAGATAATTCAAAGTATCTTATCTGACCACAATGCCATCAAGGTAGAAATTAACAATAGAAAGAGCAAGGAAAAAAAAATCAATTACATGGAAACTGAATAAAACCCTGCTTACACATCACTGGGTGGTGAAGGAAATCAGAGATGGAATCAAAAAATTCCTAGAATCAAATGAGAATGAAAACACATCATATCAAAACCCTTGGGACACAGCAAAGGCAGTCCTCAGAGGACAATTTATAGCAATAGATGCACATATCAAAAAAGAAGAAAGGGACAAAATCAAAACATTAACTACAGAACTCAAACAAATAGAAAGAGAACAGCAAAAAAAGCCCACAACCACCAGAAGAAAGGAAATAGTAAAGATCAGAGCAGACATAAATGAAATAGAGAACAGAAAAGCAATAGAAAGAATCAACAAAACCAAAAGTTGGTTCTTTGAAAGAATCCACAAAATCGACAAACCACTGGCCAGACTGACAAAAGAAAAACATGAGAGGACACTAATAACCCAAATAAGAAATGAAATGGGGGACATTACAACAGAGCCAATTTAAATAAAAAGGATTATAACAGAATATTATGAAAAACTATACTTCAACAAATTTGAAAACCTAGAGGAAATGGATAAATTTCTAAAACACATGGCCTACCCAAACTACAACAAAGTGATGTTGAAAATCTGAACAGACCCTTAACGAGAGAAGAGATTAAAAAGGTAATAAAAAAAACTCCCAACAAAAAAAATCCCTGGCCCAGATGGCTTCCCTGGAGAATTCTACAAAACATTTACAGAAGATCTTGTACCAGTACTACTCAAGCTATTTCAGAGCATAGAAAAGGAAGCAACACATCCAAATTCATTCTATGAAGCCAGTGTAACGCTGATACCAAAACCAGGCAAAGACATCACGAAAAAAGAAAATTACAGACCAATGTCTCTCATGAATAGAGATGCAAAAATTCTGAACAAAATTCTAGCCAATATAATTCAGCATCGTATCAAAAAATAACACACCATTACCAAGTAGGATTCATACCAGGTATGCAAGGATGGTTCAATATTAGAAAATCAATCAACATAATCCACCACATAAATAAAAGGAAAGAAAAGAATCACATGATCATCTCAATTGACGCAGAAAAGGCATTTGACAAAGTCCAACACCCATTCATGATAAAAACTCCTAATAAAATAGGTATAGAAGGGAAATTTCTCAACATAATAAAGGGCATCTATGCAAAACCAATGGCCAACACCATTCTTAATGGAGCGGCTGAAAACATTCCCCTTGAAAACAGGAACAAGACAAGGATGTCCTTTATCACCACTCCTATTTAACATTGTGCTGGAAGTTCTAGCTAGAGCAATAAGGCAAGAAAAAGAAATAAAGGGCATCCAAATTGGTAATGAAGAAGTTAAACAGTCCCTGTTTGCAGATGATATGATACTATACATAGAAAACCCTAAAGACTCCACAAGAAATCTACTGGAACTAATAGAAAGGTTCAGCAGTGTAGCAGGATACAAGATAAACTTTCAAAAATCAGTTGGATTCCTATACACCAGTGAGGAGAACGATGAAAAGGAAATCAGGAAAACAATACCATTTTCAATAGCCCCTAAAAAGATAAAATACTTAGGAATAAATCTGACCAGGGATGTAAAAGACCTATACAAAGAAAACTACAAAACACTACTGCAAGAAACCCAAAGGGATCTACATAAATGAAAAAACATACCATGCTCATGGATAGGCAGACTCAACATTGTGAAAATGAAAATTCTACCGAAAGCAATTTACAAATACAATGCAATACCAATCCAAATACCAACAACATTCTTCAAAGAGATGGAAAAACTAATCATTAACTTTATATGGAAAGGGAAGAAGCCCCGAATAAGTAAAGCACTACTGAAGAAGAAGAATAAAGTTGGAGGACTCGCACTACCTGACCTCAGAACCTACTATACAGCTACTGTAGTCAAAACAGCCTGGTACTGCTACACTGATAGATACATTGACCAATGGAACAGAATTGAGAACCCAGATGTAAATCCATCCACCTACGGTAACCTGATTTTCGACAAGGGCCCAAAGTCCTTTAAATGGGGAAAAGACAGTCTTTTCAACAAATGATGCTGGCAAAACTGGACGTCCATCTGCAAAAAAATGAAACAGGAGCCATCCCTCACACCATACACAAAAACTAATTCCAAATGGATCAAAGACCTAAATATAAAGCCAAGAACTATAAGATTTGTATAGAAGAAAAAATAGGATCAACCCTAGAGGCCCTAATGCACGACATCAACAGGATACAAACCATAACCATCAACGCAGAAACCCCAATAGATAAGCTAGATAACTGGGATCTTCTAAAAATTAAACACCTTTGCTCTTCAAAAGACTTCACCAAAAGAGTAAAAAGAGAACCTATAGACTGGGAAGAAATTTTTGGACAGTACAAGTCAGACAAAGGTCTAATCTCCATAATCTAGATGAAAATCCAACACCTCTACAACAAAAAGACAAATAATCCAATTAAAAAATGGGCAAAGAAAATGAACAGACACTTCACCAAAGAAGACATTCAAATGGCCAACAGACACATGACGAAATGCTCACGATCACTAGCCATTAGAGAAATGCAAATCAAAACCACAATGAGATACCATCTCACCCTGGCATTACTGGCACTAATCAAAAACACTGGAAACAACAAATGTTGGAGAGGCTATGGGGAGATCAGAACTTTATACACTGCTGGTGGGAATGGGTAATGATACAACCATTTTGGAAAATGATATGGCGGTTCCTTAGAAAGCTAGAAATAGAAATACCATACGATCCAGCAATCCCACTCCCAGTAATATATCCTAGACAAATAAGAGCCGTCACATGAACAGACATATGCACACGTTCACTGCAGCACTGTTCACAATAGCAAAAAGATGGAAACAACCTAGATGCCCATCAACAGACTAATGGATAAATAAGCTATGGTACATACGCACAATGGAGTATTAGGCAACAATAAAGAACTATGATGAATCTGTGAAGCATCTCATAACATGGATGAAACTAATTGCTGAATGAAATAAGTCAACCACAAAAGGACAAATATTGTATGAGACCTCTAGTGTAAAAACTCATGAAAAAATTTACACACAAAAAGAAACAATCTTTGTTACTAGGGATGGGAGAGGTCGGGGGAAACTAAATAGACAATAGATAAGTGGTAACTTTGGTGAAGGGTTAGACAGTACACAATACTGGGACACCAGCACAGCTTGTACAAGGTAAGGTAATGGAAGCTCCACAGACACATCCAAACTCCCTGAAGAACCGAATTGCTGGGCGGAGGACTGTGGGGACCATGATCTAGGGGAACATCTAGCTCAATTGGCATAATACAGTTTATAAAGACAATGTTCTGCATTCTACCTTGGTGAGTAGCGTCTGGGGTCTTAAAAGCCTGTGAGCAGCCATCTAAGATACTACACTGGTCTTACCCCTTTGGGAGCAAGGGAGAATGAAGAGAACAGTATATAAGGAAAAGATTAGTCCAAAGGACTAATGGACTGCAGCTACCAAGGCCTCTACCAGCCTGAGTCCAGTACAGCTAGATGGTGCCCAGCTATCACCACTGACTGCTCTGGCAGGGATCACAATAGAGGATCCCAAACAGAGCTGGAGAAGGATGTAGAACTTTCGTGGATTTGCTTTAATTTTCTTTAGGTTCAACTTGAACAGGCATATGAACAATTGATGGTCATTTCCACAGTCAGCCTCTGACCTTTTTCTGACTGATAATATTGAGCTTCTCCATCATCTCTTTCCAAAGATGAAGTTGATTTGATTCCCGTAAATTCCATCTGGAGGTCTACGTGTATAGCTGTCATTTATGTTGTTGAAAAAAGATTTGCAATGAAGATGTCGTTGGTTTTGCAAAATTCTATCATGCAATCTTCTGTGCCGTTTCTGTCATCAAGGCCATATTTTCTAACTACTGATCTTTCTTCTTCGTTTCCAACTTTCGCATTCCAATTACCAGTAATTATCAATGCACCTTGATTGAATGTTTGATCAATTTCTGAATGGAGAAGTTGGTAAAAAATCTTCAATTTCTTCATCTTTGGCCTTAGTGGTTGGTGTGTAAACTTGAATAATAGTCATATTAACTGGTCTTCCTCATAGGTATATGGATATTATCTTGTCACTGACAGTGATGTACTTATGAATAGATCTTTAAATATTCTTTTTGGTGAAGAATGCGACATTATTCCTCTTCAATTTGTCATTCCCAGCATAGTAGACCATATGATTATCCGATTCCAAATGACCAATACCAGTCTATTTCAGCTCACTAATGCCTAAGATATCAATCTTTATGTGTTCCATTTCATTTTTGATGACTTCCAACTTTCCTAGATTCGTATTTTGGATGTTTGCAGCTGTTTCTTCTCATTTTCAGTCATGCTACACCAGCAAACAAAGGTCCCAACAGCTTTATTCCATCCACGTCATTAAGATCCACTCACTTCGGAGAGGCAGCTCAGCTCTTCCCCAGTCATATTTTGAGTGCCTTCCAATCTGAGGGACTCAACTTCTGGCACTACATCAGACAATGTTCCACTGCTATTCATAAGATTTTCACTGGCCATTTTTTTCTAAAGTAGACTACCAAGTCCTTCTTCCTAGTGTGTGTTAGTCTGGAAGTGTCACTGAAACCTGTCTACCATCGGTGACCCTACTGGTATTTTTAATACGGTGGCAAAGCTTCCAGTATCACAGCAACATGCAAGCCAACACAGTACAACCAACTGACAGACGAGTTGTAGTACATATCTATATATATGAATAGATTCTGACAAATAGCAATACACACATACATATTTCTTAATATAAAATATTAAGAGATATATATGCCTCAATTTCTTTTTGGGTGGTGTGTGATACTGTAAGTAGCTTAAAAAGACATTTCATAAGTGTGAATGAATAGAGATAGTAGGGCAGGGAGAGCCTCTGACTCTATTCTTCATTTTTCTTTTTTAGGAGATGTAATGAGATCAAAATTTACTCACTGCACTCAGTCAGATATGCAAAAGAAAAATATGACTTCTTTCTATTATCTGTAACAGATGACATCTTTCTCCTGATGTTCCTTTAACCTGGGTGATGTGCACTAGGAATTGAATACCTGTGTCTTTTCATTTAAATTATTTCAAAGTTTCATTCCCTAACTGGGCTGGATTAGTTTCTTGAATTCAAAGTTCAACTCCCTATAGGGCTGTTTAAAGTGGTTTCCTTCAAGCAAATGTCCATTTTTATTATGATTTTTTCTGTATTTATTATTCCTGCCCTGCTCATCTCCAAGATAGCGTATCTTGATGTATAGGTAAATAGTGTTTGTGACCTAAGGCACCTGGATAGTGGGAGCCTCAGAATGACAGGGCACCTTCTTGATCCTTGCTGTACTCTGGTCTAGTCCTTGGAATGGTGAATACTATGGTGTTACTAATCCCATCTGGGCTTGGGGATACCATGCTGGCACCCACCACTGGAATCTGGTTCTGGCCATTTGCTTCTGGTCACAGAGCCCCTCTATTCTGCAGCTAGTTTGACCTGAGCTCTCTACCAGTCCATAACCCCTCTCAGCACCTCCACATTTTCTAACTGGTGTACATGGGAGCAACATTTTCCCTTGACTCATTGAATAGGCAATGGGGACCCCAAAGAGCTGCTTCAGGTTTATCTATCCAGCCATCTGCCTCTATCAAAGGGAGATACCATGCTGAGCAAGGCTATACACATACCTTATTTACTTCATAACTTCCTTTCCTGAGGCAGTAAGCCTAAAAGTTTGGTTAACAAAGGAGGAAATATCCTTTCTATACTATGGAAGGAATGATCTGATCCTAGAAATGATGATTTGATATAAAAAAAAATTTAGAAAATAGTCTTACTTCCTGACAAAGCCTTACTTTCAAAATTATTGTTTTGTCTCAACTAAACTAATCTTACTTTGGATTTTAAAAACTGCGTCTTTCTCTTGCAATTCTCACTTTAAAAATTCTAACCCCAAGGGAAATGGATATGCTTGGCACGAAAAGGAGTTATTCATGCACAAAAGAATGCAAAAGAGAAAAGCACATTAATGCAATTTTTAAAACATTATCTTATTACATATACTTTGTCATCCTTATTTTCCACAATACTATGCTTTTCACAGAGAATATACTGAACTGAATTTTCTGGAGAGTAACAATATCTACCATTTTCGTTGTTACGAAAATCATTAGTTCTTCCAATCACTACTGCTCTTCTCCCTTTTTGCTTCCCCCCACTCTGTCTGGAGCTTCAGCTAGACATTCCCTTTTGACCCACTTGGATCGAGGCTTCCATGTTGATGTGTGGTTTATCCTTTGACATGTCACTGTGTCACAGGGAATTCCAGTTAAGGAATTACCAGAAGTAGAGTAACCCAGCATAAAGATCTTACACTCTGAAGCTCTAAGGAATTCATGTTGAATTATTAACTCTCCTTTCTTTTCTTTCTTAAAGGAAATAATGCACAATATTAGATTTATAAAATTATAAGTCTCTATTAAAAAGTCAGATCATAGAATGTGTCCTTAAACAATTATAGTTTGAGATAGTCACTACAATACTACTGTGCTTAATTTACCCTGTGGTTAGGCTACGGGAAAGAATAGGATGAGAAACAAAACAAGGCTGACGTTTATAATACCTTTGGGTTTTTCCCTGACTAGGGTCTTAAGTAACACTGAAATATTCTTCAGTGTGTCTTTTAAGGAATTTCCTAATGATGAAATTGTATATGAATTATGGCCCTATCAGAATAGTTAAGGGACACATCATCATTTCTCTCATTTCCTTATCAAACAATTACGTTGGACAAATTCCATTTACTTTCTATCATGTGCCATGTGCTTCATTATATTATCTCTAATCCACGCAAGAGCACTTCAAGGTAAGTATTATTAACCCCCTTTAAAAGATAAAGAAACCAATGCTCAGAGAGGATAAAGAACAAGCTCAAATTCGCATATCTAGTAAGTGGTAGAAACAAGATTTTAACTGACAGTGGTTTGCATTTTCCACTATACTATATCAGCTATTAATTTGGTAAGAGATGTTGCTAGATATTGTTCTTTTCATTATCCGAAAGTTTTCTGCATGCCGCTTCTCCAAATTTTAAACAAGGGCTCTAAAGAGGTGATATAAGTCACTTGCAATATCTCTCACCCCTTCCTCCACTTCCACAGGTGTAACATTGTCAAATCCCAACCAGTAAACAGGAGGCATCTCAGGCTCTATATGGCTGACTTCTTAATGCAGAAAATTGGCTCATTCTTGACCTGGCCATAATTTTCTAAAGGGTAATTTCATACAATTTGAACGACTCTCTTGTCTAAAAAAGAACTAATGCCATCGATAAATGAGACTGAGAAAGAGTCTGGAGAAACCCAAATGGCAAAGGATCTGTTGACCAATTTCAAAAGAAATACAACCACAATAAATAGTTTGAAAAGCAGGAGTAGTTTGCAAGTCACAATTCCTTATAACCAAATAGGTTGGGCCCTAAGCTGAAAACATGCTAATGAAAATGGTAAGTAAAGAAGTAAGCAGTAAAAGAATGGAAGATTCAGCATAACGCTAACTTAACTCTGCAAAAAAAGAAAAAAGTTCTTTGTAGTATAACAACTGATACCATAGCATTTGCCCAACAGCTACCTGGGATTCAACAAAGCAAAGGAAGGACCATGACTCACGTAATAAGACACTAGGGGACAAGAAGAACAGGATATGTTACTCTGATTCAAACTATTTTACCTTACTTCCCTGGTGTGATGTTTTATTTCTACTTTTCTCACTCCATTTAAGGAAATGTTGTAGACCACAAGAATGTTCATGTTGTTGTTAAGTGCTGTTGAATTGTTTCCGACTCATAGTGACCCTCTGTACAGCATAATGAAACACTACACTGTCCTATGCCATCCCCACAATCATTGTTATGTTTGTGCCCATTGTTGCAGCCACTGTGTAAATCGATCTCATTGAGGGTCTTCCTCTTTTTAACTGACCTTCTACTTTACCAAGCATGTTGTCCTTCACTAGGGACTAGGTCCCTCCTGAAAACATGTCCAAAGTATGTGAGACAAAGTCTCACCATCCTTGCTTCCAAGGAGCACTCTAGTGTATTTCTTCCAAGACAGGCTTGTTTGTTCTTTTGGCAGTCCATAGTATATTAAGTATTCTTTGCCAACACCATGATTCAAAGACATCAATTCTTTTTCGGTTTTCCTTACTCATTGTCCAGCTTTCATGTGCATATGAGGCGAATGAAAATACCATGGCTTGGGTCAGGCAAACCTTAGTCCTCAAAGTGACATGTTTGCATTTTGACACTTTAAAGAGGCCAGTTGCAGCAGATTTGGCCAGTACAATGCATCGTTTAATTTCCTGGCCACTGCTTCTATGGACGTTGATTGTGGATCCGAGTAAAATGAAATCCTTGAGAACTTCAATCATTTCTGCATTTATCATGGTATTGCTTATTGGTCCAGTTGTGAGGATTTTTGTTTTCCTTATGTTGAGGTGTAATCCATGCTGAAGGCTGTGGTCTTTGATCTTCATCAGTAAGTGCTTCAAGTCCTCTTCACTTTCAGCAAGCAAGGTTGTGTCATCTGCAAATCACAGGTTGTTAATGACTCTTCCATCATTCCTGATGCCACGTTCTGCTTCATTTAGTCCAGCTTCTTGGATTATTTGCTCAGCATACAGACTCAATAAGTATGGTAAAAGGATGCAACACTGATGCACACATTTCCTGACTTTAAACCACACAGTATCCACTTGTTCTATTCCAACGACTGCTTCTTGATCTATGTATCAAGAATGGACATAGTGGGTCATTACGATGGTGAGGGGGGCATGTGGTGGAGAAGAGGGGGAGTATTCCTGCATGTGTGACTTTGTGTGTGTTTGTGTGCATGAGAGAACAAGAATTCGGGACTGACGAGAGGAGCAAAGATTATATGTTTGAATCTTAGAACAGTTTTGTGGCAGATATTGAGCTACCAATTCTGAGCAAAAGATTTAAAAATAATTCATTTCATCGGTCATATTTATATCAGGTGTCAAAAGGTGGATAAAAAAACCCAAACCAAACCCATTGCCATTGAGTCGATTCCAACTTAGAGCAACCTTAGAGAACAGAGTAGAACTGCCCCATATGGTTTCCAAGGAGTGGATTCACAACTGCCAACCTTTATGTTAGCAGCCAAGCTATTAACCACTGCACCACCAGGGCTCAAAAGATCAGCATAAATCTATTGACAAGGCTAAAAATTATGATCCCAAAGTAGAGGTGCCAGATGAAATATAGGATGCCAAATTAAATCTGAACTTCAAATAAACAACACATAATTTTTTAGTGTAAGTATGTTTGATGCAATATTTGACAGATTCCCACATTCCCAAGCTACAGTGACCAGGTTTGAATCCCAGCTGGACCAGTCATTTGCTGAACAAGCAATACTTAGGATATGCTTATACTTAAAAAATTAAAAAATAAAGAATTGTTGTTTCCTGGAATTCAGATTTAACTGGATATGTTTAAATCTAGCAATTTTACCCCAAAGTTCATGATTTATCTGTGTATCTGTGTGTCTAGGTGTATATTGTCATGAGTGTGTGTAGGTGTTTATGTGTGCGTGTGTGTGTGTGTGTGTGCATGTCCCATCACCTGGAGATAATCATAGTTCACACTTTGGGATATGACCGAATACTTCTTACCCTTCACTCTTCAAATGTAAAATTGTTATAAAGTCTTAAAGCTGTATAAATGCTAACATTTACTGAATACTTAATACATAACAGTTTTGGCTTTATCTGGATTGACTCACCACTTCCCCAGTGAGAACCCTATAAGGTAGGCATTATTGTTACCACCACTTTAAAGAAGGGTGAACAAGGCAAAGTGAAATTGAGCAGCTTGTCCAAAGTCAACCAGCAAGTAAGTGGCCTGGCCATGATTCAAACCCGGGCAGTGCAGCTCTAAGTGTAGGTATATGGTCCCTCCAAGGCTATAACTGAGAGAATAAGTCTCATCCACAGCCATTCATTAATTCTACAACACTTAATCCACTAAAGATGTCAGTATCACACATCCTTTTTTTCTTTTTTTGGAGTTAGATACAAGTCATTACCTCATAGGACACAGTGCCACTGCTTCTACAGTATGTCATCAGCAGTTTCTGTGATTAACCAAAAGTGTAAGGAAAATTTTCCAGGAGTGAGTTTTTTTTATATGGCACAGGATCATAGTGAAGAATTTAACCTCTGTGTTAATATATTTGGATTTAATTCCCACCTCCGCTGCTTACTAGCTTTATAATTTTGGACAAGTGACTTTTTGAACCTTCGTTTCCAATTTTTTTGATGGGTATAATAAGAGTCTCTATCCCAGGAATGACTTCATGGTTATGCAACCTGTGCAGTCTCACAGGGCACTCACTCCCCAAGAGACTCCCCATTTGGGATTAATGGTCTACTGCTGCCACCTTGGAATTCTTAACAATTTTGACTTTGAAACAGAGTGTAAGCAGAGGGAATACACTGGTGACAGTGCAAGCATGTAGTTGTGGTCAAGTAGCAGTGCTCACACTTGCAGACTCCGGTCCTTGGACACAATGGACAGTGTAGGCACCAAGCAGTTGGCCTGGTTATCTAGGGCATACATGCATGTTTAGGGCAGTTTAGGGTACTTGAAAGTGTGGGACTTGGGCCCATACTGGTAGCCACAATGGTGGCAGCAGCAACAGAAGTAACAGCAACGGTGGCGGTGGCCATGGTCCCATGAGGGAGAAGGGTCTCTGTGTGGAGGCAGGGCCAATGCCAGTGGTGGTAGACTGTCTGTCTCTTTTGTCCATCTGTCCCGAGAGTTGTTCTTGCAGTCTCTGTAAAAGTTAACTCTCCAGTCTAAACATTTCCATAGAGATTGGCAGTACTAAGGCAAAGAACTTAGTAAGTATTACAAAATGGAAGTATACACATGGGCAAAGCATAAAGCTCTGTTTTTTGTTTTTTTTAAATATTTTATTGTGTTTTAGGTGAAAGTTTACGTAGCAAATTAAATTCCTATTTAACAGTTTTATACAACTTGTTCCATTATATTGGGTACATCTTTCACAATGTGTCAACATTCTCATTATTTCCATTCTTTTTGTTCTGTTTCCATTAATCTAGTTTCCCTGCCTCTTCTTAGCTTCTCGTCTTCGTTTCAGGGTAAATATTGACCGTTTGGTCTGTATAGTTGATTACTTATGGAAGCACAGTATTCACGGGTAATATTGTTTATTTTATATGCCAATCTATTATTTGGATGAAAGGTGACAACTGGGAGTGGCTTCAGTTCCAAGTTCAAAGGGAATCTTAGGGCGATAATCTTGGGGGTTCTTCTAGTCTCTGTTGGTCCAGTAATTCTGGCCTTTTTTAGGAATTTATGTTTTGTTCTACATTTTTCCCCCTTTCTAACCAGGATCTTCTATTGTATCCCTGATCAGTATGGTAGGTAGTGGTAGCAGACCAAAAAAAAAACCAAACCTGTTGCCGTGTAGTCGATTGCATCATCTATTCCTTCTGGTTTCAGGCTAGATGAGGCCATGGTTCATATGGGTTGTTAGTCCTGTGGACTAACTGCTTCTTTGAGTCTTTGGTTTCTTTCATTCTCTTTTGTTCCAGACAAGTAGCGCATAATAGTTGTGTCTTAGATGGCCGCTCACGAGCTTTTAAGACCACAGTGTATAGTCACTGTTCATGTTGTTGAAAAAAGGTATTTCCCGTGAATAAGTCTTTGGTCTTGCAGAATTTGATCATGCAATCTCCAGTATCATTTCTATCACCATAGCCATATTTTCCAACTATTTTCAAACTGTTTTTAATTCCTCAGGTGAATTTTTAACTACTTGCATGAAAAATCACTTTATGATGCAACCAGTTGGTGTTATGTAGTTGGTGAAAGATACCAGCATGCATATTTGCATGTGAAATTAAATATTTGAGAGAAAACTGAGATCAGGGAGGTTGAGTATACTTCTCAGATCACACAGAATTAGAATTGGAATCTAGTTATTCTTACTTTTAAGTAGTATTATTTTCATTACTTTGCAGTGCTTCACTTTTCTTATGTAGAGGTACTATTTGTTTTGGTTATTATTTCCTTGCTTTGATGAATCCTGCAAATGGATACATACTTTTAATAAACTTATTTTAAACAGGTCAGAATTAAGAAGATTGACCTATTCCCTTGTTTCTTTTATAAGCTCGTTTTCCAGAAATAGTTGTTTCTTACAACAACTGCAATCTTCTGTCATAATCTCACTCTCTTCCAGCTCTGTTAGGTCGTGGGCTGGAACCAGTTTCTGTTTATCTCTTGGACTCTAGACCATAATTGTCTGCAGGATGTTCCTGATATCCTCCAGATTGCCTGGCACCTAACACATTAATGTAGACCTTAGAGGGGAGATTTCAGACTTCGGTAGTGGACAGCTTGTTGACGCCTTTATGATGGAGGCCGTGTTTTCATGGTACTTCACATGCTTGGTCAGCGAGTCCCACTGAGGTGGCTGCTCCAAGCTCCTCATGGAATTCTCAAGCAAAACCTGATAGCCAGTTGCCTCACCTGTCAAGCTGCACATTTTATTTCCTACCTGGAATCTTCTTGTTGCTTTTGATATACTGTGGAGATACACTGGCTTGCCTAGCTGGGTAAGTTCCCTTCATAGGCATGGAGAGACTATTCAGAATTATAGTAGTTCATACAGACTCTGAAGATATTCCATTAGTTGGTTATAAAGCTCCAGTGAGGTTGGCAATGTACCCCCTTGCATTTGCATTCCATCCCTTGTTCATTACCCTCTACTTCTTCCCTGTAATTGCACAGTGATTAGTTAGGAGCCTTGGTGTTGCAGTGGTTAAGCGTTTTGCTCTGGGATCTGCTTTCTAGGAAATCCAGGCTAAGATAGTTTGTAATTTTAAGATCCCTTCACATTAGCTTCTCCTCCTAGAGTCAAATTATATTCACCTTATGAAAAAGGGTCGTCAAAATCTTTAAATTATAGAAAGGGAATCTTTTTGGATTTACTTATAGTTAATAGATTGAGAGACAATGAGGAACAGAACAGAACCACATTTAGTGGGCTCCAAGAAAATAGGGGAGGTCGTCCCACTAAGAGAACTCTATTTTCTTAACTCTAGCTTCAGCACTTTATAGGAAACAGGTGGTAGGGTGGGTGGGAGAGAGTTATATATGTAACTATTCAAGTCACTAGCACTGAAAATATCTTACCTGGTTTTCAAGAAGTGAAGTTTAGGATTTTTTTAGGGACAGACATATCCAAAATAACTCTGATGTATCAACATGAGAGTGGATGGATAAACAGATTATCCCATATGTAATTGCTTATTTGCTTACTATTTTTATTTATATTAGTACATGCTATGCTTTCAATGGCCATATACCCAGAGCAAATTTGTTAATGTTCTGTGTTTAAATAATAAAACTCAGACTAAGGAGAAGAAATGAGCACAGCATAACCATTATTTTTACTCCTCTCACTGGAGGAAGTGAAAACAACCCCATCAAACCCTAGGGAGAGGGAAGGAAGTTCAGACTCATGAAATTCTTTAATGGAACTATTCACTTTTTCCCTACAATTAGTGATGATCTGGTTTGGGTCTACAGATGTCAGAATAAAGGGTGGAGAACCAAATAAACATGACAAGGGCTCAAATAATGTGACATTGCTGTTAGAGATCCAAATATCCTCTGATATAATGCTATATGTTGAGTATTTTGTGTCATATTACATTTCTCATTATATGTTCATATGTTGATGACCTGCTTGCTTAATAATGAGAACAGACCTTGTTTGTATTACACATTTCAGCAATCTCATGATATGTGTTCTTTGTCTTGTGGTAACTGAGGTTATAGAAGTTCAAAATGTAATGGTAGTGGATGAATAGGTATCCCAGTGGCAATGTTACCTAATTTCAAGTAATAAGTTAGATGTTTAACTTGTCTGGGATTAGGGGAAGCTCTGACTAACATCTTTAACATTTGAGCACTAAAATGGATAGCTATGTCATAGCTTTTTCTCAAAAGCTATGTTCTGCCACATTTTTAAGCTGCAGGCTTTTAGAACAAAGACTTTCCTTTTTCTTTTATATTTTTCATTGTAATTGTACCAATTCTGAGCTATCATTTATTTTAAGAAATTTTCATTTCAAGCAAAAAGCCAAAGCTGACTATAAGAAGAGTCTTCTGATGCTATTTTAATTTGAATTATTTACTAATGTGAAAGTGCTGCATATAATATATATCAGTTCATTTGCATTGTAATATGTATTTGGAGTTGACCTGACGCATGGTATTTTCAATCACCTCATATACATGAGAAAGCTGGGCCATGAATAAGGAAGACCGAAGAAGAATTGATGCCTTTGAATTATGATGTTGGCAAAGAATATGAGATATATCATGGACTGCCAGAAGAAGGAACAAATCTGCCTTGGAAGAACAGCCAGAATGCTCCTTAGAAGGGAGGTGGCAAGACTTCGACCTACTTTGGACATGTTATCAGGAAGGAAGAGTTCCTGGAGAGGGACATCATGCTTAGTGTCATGAATTGAATTATGTCCCCCAAAAAATGTGTGTATCAATTTGGCTGCGCCATGATTCCTGGTATTGTGTGATTTTCCTATATATTGTAAATCCTGCCTCTATGATATTAATGAGGGAGGATGGATGGCAGTTGTGTTAGTGAGGCAGGACTCAATCTACAAGATTGGATTGTGTCTTAAGGAAATCTCTCGAGACACGAAAGAGAGAAGTGAGCTGAGAGACAGGGGGACTTCATAACCACCAAGAAAGCAGTGCCGGGAGCAGAACGCGTCCTTTGGACCCAGGATCCCTCGGTGGAGAAGCTCCTAGTCTGGGGGAAGATTGATGAGAAGGCCAACAGAGAGAGAAGGCCTTCCCCTGGAGCTGACGCCCTGAATTTGGACTTTTAGCCTACTTCACTGTGAAGAAATAAATTTCTCTTTATTAAAGCCATCCACTTGTGGTATTTCTGTTATAGCAGCACTAGATGACTAAGATACTTTAAAGTAAAGGGTCAGCAAAAAAGAGGAAGAGCCTCAATAAGATAGATTGTCACAATGGCTGCAACAATGGGCTCAAACATAACAATGATTGTGAAGATGGAGCAGGACGGGGCTGTGTTTCCATCTGTTGTACATAGGGTCACTATGAGTCGGAATCGACTCAACAGCACCTAACAGCAAACAACAACATGTATTTGAAGTTAGTATTCTGCGGATCTGTTTATTTATTCAGCAAATATTCACTGAAGGCCCACCGTGTGCAGGCACTGTTCTTGGTGCTTGATAAATGGTGATGAATGAAACAGCCTATGCCTTCTTGGAGTTTAGTTTTGAAGAGATGAATTAGACAACAAATAAATACATAACATAAAGTCAAGTTATGCCAGATGCTGTGAAGCAAATTGAAGTAGAATAAGGGGCTAGAAAGTGCAGAGGGTAGGGAAGTTGGGGACTATTTTAGGCAGTGGAGGAGGGAAAACCTCTAGAAGGAGGTGAGATTTAAGTTGAGACCTGAAGAATAGCATTTATTGATAAATGTAAAAATATTTGTTAATTCATTGACTCTTTTAAATGAAATTGCATTTTATGAACTTTTTAAAATTGTACTTTAGATGAAGGTTTACAGAGCAAATTAGTTTCTTGTTAAACAATTAATACACATATTGTTTTGTGACATTGGTTGCCTACCCCACAACATGTCAACACTCTCCCCTCCCCTTCGTGACCTTGGGCTCCCTATTACAGCTTTTCTGTCCCCTCCTGCCTTCTTGTCCTTGCCCCTAGGCTGGTGTGCCCGTTTAGTCTCACTTTGTTTTATGGGCCTGTCTAATCTTTGGCTGGAGGGTGAACCTCAGAAATGACTTTAGTACTGAGTTAAAAGGGTGTCTAGGGGTCATACTCTCAGAGTTTCTCCAGTCTCTGTCAGACTAGTAAGTCTGGTTTGTTTGTTTTTTTATTTTATGTTATTTATTTATTGTGAGTTAGAATTTTGTCCTACATTTTTCTCCAGCTCTGTCTGGGACCCTCTTTTGTGACCCCTGTCAGAGCAGTCAGTGTTGGTAGCTGGGCACCATCTAGTTGTGCTGGACTCAGTCTGTTGGAGGCTGTGGTACTTGTGGTCCATTAGTCCTTTGCACTAACCTTTCCCTTGTGTCTTTGGTTTTCTTCTTTCTCCCTTGCCCCAGATGGGGTGGGACGAGTGAAGAATCTTAGATGGCTGCTCACAAGCATTTAAGACCCCAGACGCTACTCACCAAAGTATGATGCAGAACATTTTCTTTATGAACTATGTTATGTCAGTTGAGCTAGTTGTCCCCCTAGCCATGATCACAAGCCCTCAGCCCAGTAATTCAGTCCCTCAGGGAGTCTGGATGTGTCTATGAAGCTTCCATGACCTTGCCTTGGTTAAGTAGTACTGACTTCCCCCGTAATATACACTGTCTTACCCTTCGCCAAAGTTACCACTTACCTATTGTCAAGTTAGTTTATCCATTCATCTGTTGATAGGCACTTAGGTTGTTTCCGTCTTTTTGCTATTGTGAATAATGCTGCAATGAACATAGATGTACATATGTCTACTTGTGTGACGGCTCTTATTTCTCTAGGATATATTCCTGGGAGTGGGATAGCTGAGCCATATGGTATTTCTATTTCTAGCTTTTGAGGAAGTGCCATATCATTTTCCAAAATGGTTGCAGCATTTTGCATTCCCACCAGCAGTGCATAAGAGTTCCAATCTCCCCTCAGCCTTTCCAACATTTCTTATTTTCTGTTTTTTTGATCTGTGCCAGTAACGTCGGGGTGAGATGGTATCTCATAGTAGTTCTGATTTTCATCTCTCTAATGGCTAGTGATCGTGAGCATTCCCTCATGTGTCTGTTAGCCACCTGAATGTCTTCTTTGGTGAAATGTCTGTTCATAGCCTTTGCCCATTTTTAAATTGGATTATTTGTCTTTTTGTTGTAGAGGTATTGGATTTTCCTATAGATTTTAGAGATTAGATCTTTGTCAGATTTGCCATAGCCAAAAGTTTTTTCCCAGTCTTTAGGTTCTCTTTTGGTGAAGTCTTTTGATGAGCACAAATGTTTTATTTTTAGAATATCTCAGTTATCTAGCTTATCTTCTGGTATTTTTGTATTGTTAGTTATGGTTTGTATCTTCTTTGTATGTGGCATATTAGGACCTCTATTGTTAACTCTATTTTTTATTCTATGATCTTTATAGTTTTTGGTTTTATATTTAGGTCTTTGATCCATTTTGAATTAGTTTTTGCGCATTGTGTGAGGTATGGGTCCTGTTTCATTTTTTTACAGATGGACATCCAGTTTTGCCAGCAACATTTGTTTAAAAGACTCTTTTCCCCAGTTAATGGACTTTGGGCCTTGTTAAAGATCTGGTAACCATAGGTAGATGGATTTACATCTGGGTTCTCAGTTCTGTTCCATTGGTCAATGTGTCTGTCGTCGTACCAGTACCAGGCTCTTTTGACTACCATAGCTGTATAGTAGGTTCTGAGGTCAGGTAGTGCGAATCCTCCTACTTTATTCTCCAATAGTGTTTTACTCATCTGGGGCCTCTTTCCTTTCCATATACGGTTAATAATTAGTTTTTCCATCTTGTTAAATAATGCTGTTGGTATTTGGATTGGAATTGCATTGTATTTGTAGATTGCTTTGGGTAGAATTGAAATTTTCATAATGTTGAGTCTACCTATCCACAAACATGGTATGTTTCTCCGTTTATGTAGGTCTCTTTTGGTTTCTTGTAGTAGTGTTTTGAGTTTTCTTTCTATAGGGCTTTTACATCCCTGGTTAGATTTATTCCTAAGTATTTTATTTTTTTAGGGGCTTTTATAAATGATATTGCTTTCCTGTTTTCCTTTTCATAGTTGTCTTTATTGGTGTATAGGAACCCAACTGACTTTTGTATGTATCTTGTATCCTGTTACTCTGCTGAATCTTTTACTAGTTCCAGTAGTTTTCTTGTGGAGTCTTTTGGGTTCTTCATGTATAGTATCATATCATCTGCAAATAAGGAGAGTTTTACTTCTTCCTTATTGTTATGGATTGAATTGCATCCCCCAAAAATGTGTGTATCAGTTTGGCTGGGCCATGATTCCCAGTATTGTGTGATTGTTCCCCATTTTTTTATCTGATGTGATTTTCTTATGTGTTGTAAATCCTGCCTCTATGATCTTAATGAGGGGTGATGGGCAGCAGTTGTTTTAGTGAGGCAGGACTCAATCTACAAGATTGGATTGTGTCTTGAGCCAGTTTCTTTTGAGATATAAGAGAAGCAAGCAGAGAAAGAGGGGGACCTCATACCACCAAGAAAGCAGTGCCAGGAGCTGAGCACTTCCTTTGGACCTGGAGTTCTGCACAGAGAAGTTCCTAGTCCAGGGGAAGATTGATGAGAAGGACTTCCTCAAGAGCTGACAGAGAAAGCTTTCCCCTGGGAGCTGATGTCCTGAATTTGGATTTTTAGCCTATTTTACTATGAAGAAATACATTTCTTTTTGTTACAGCCATCCATTGTGGTATTTCCGTTATAACAGCACTACATAACATCTATGAATTTGAATGGCCTTTATTTCTTTTTCTTGCCTTATTGCTCTAGCTAGAACTTCTAGCACAATGTTAAATAGGAGTGGTGGTAAATGGCATCCTTGTCTTGCTCCTGTTCTCAAGGGGAATGTTTCCATTAAGAATGATGTTGGCTGTTGGTTTTGTATAGACGCCCTTCATTATGTTGAGGAATTTCTCATCTATACCTTTTTTATTGAGAGTTTTTGTCAGGAATGGGTGTTAGGCTTTGTCAAATGCCTTTTCTGTGTAGACTGAGATGATCATGTCATTCTTTTGTTTTATTTATGTGGTGGATTATGTTGATTGATTTTCTAATGTTGAACCATCCTTGCATACCTGATATGAATCCCACCTGGTCATGGTGTATTGTTTTTATATAAAATGCTGAATTCTATTGGCTAGAATTTTGTTGAGAATTTTTACATCTATATTCATGAGAGATATTAGTCTGTAATTTTCTTTTTTTGTGGTGTCTTTGCCTGGTTTTGGTATCAGGGTTATGCTGGCTTCATAGAATGAATTTGGAAGTATCCTTTCCTTTTCTATGATCTGAAATAGTTTGAGTAGTACTGGTGCAAGCTTTTCTCTGAATGTTTGGTAGAATTTTCCAGTGAAGCCATCTGGGCCAGGGTGTTTGTTTGTTTGTTTGTTTTTTTTGGTAGCAGGGGCAGAGTTTTTTTTTTTTTAATTACCTTTTCAATCTCTTCTCTTGTTATGCATCTGTTCAAAGTTTTGACCTGTTTGTGTTAGTTTGGGTAGGTAGTGTGTTTCTAGAAATTTTTTCATTTCCTCTAGGTTTTCAAATTTGTTGGAATATAGTCTTTCATAATAGTCTATTATGATCCTTTTTTATTTCAGTTGGATGTGTTGCAATGTCCTCCGTTTCATTTCTTATTTGAGTTTTTTGCACCTTTTTCTGTTTTTCTTTTGTCAGTTTGACCAATGATTTGTCAATTTTGTTCATCCTTTCAAAAAAGGAGCTTTTGGTTTTGCTGATTCTATTATTTTTCTATTCTTCGTTTTATTGATTTCTACTCTGATCTTTACTATTTCCTTCCTTCTGGTGGCTGTGGGCTTCTTTTGTCTTTCTTTTTCTATTTGTTCAAGTTGTATAGCTAATGTTTTGATTTTGTCCCTTTCTTCTTTTTTGATGTGTGCATCTATTGCTATAAATTGCCTCTGAACACTGCCTTAGTTGTGTCCCAAAGATTTTGGTATGTTGTATTTCATTCTCATTTGATTCTAGGAATATTTTGAGTCCATCTTTAATTTCTTCTATTACTCATTGATCTCTTAAGTAAGGTGTTATTCTGTTTCCATGTATTTGATTTTTTCCCTTACTCTTCCTGTTGTTAATTTTTACTTTTAAGGCATTATGATCAGAGAAGACGCTTTGTATTATCTCAGTGTTTTGGATTTTGTTGATTGTTGCTTTGTGGCCTAAGACGTAGTCTGTTCTGGAAAATGTCCCATGTGCATTGGAAAAGAATGTATACTTTGCTGCTGTTGGGTGGAGTGTTATATATATGTCTATGAGATCCGGTTGGTTGATTGTGGCCTTTAGATTTTCTGTATCTTTGTTGAGTTTCTTTCTAAATGTTTTGTCCTTTGCCGAGAGTGGTATGTTGAAGTCACCTACTATTATTGTGCAATTATCAATTTCTCTTTTTAGTGCTGTTAAAATTTCTTTTATGTATTTTTCAGCCCTGTCATTGGGCGTGCAGATATTTTTTATGGCTATGTCTTCATGGTGGATTTTCTCTTTAATCATTATATAATGTCCTTCTTTGTCTTTTATAGTGGATTTTGTTTTAAAGTCTATGTTATCTGAGATTGGCATTGCCACTTCTGCTCTTGTTTGGTGGCTGTTTGCTTGATATATTTTTTTCCATCCTTTGATTTTTAATATATTTATGTCTTTATGTCTAAGATGTGTCTCTCCTAGACAGTATATTGATAAGTCCTTTTTTTTTTTTTAATCCATTCTTTCACTCTCTGTCTCTTTATGGGTGCATTTATTTAAGCCATTTACATTCAGGGTGATTATTGATACGTGTGAGTTTATTGCTGTCATTTTGTAGCTTTTTTTTGTGTTGCTGATGGTTTCATTTGTTCCTCTTACTCTACTATGCTGAATTTCTTTTGTATGTGGATTTTTTATTTGTTTGTTTCTTTCATTATTGCAGATTTTGTTTTTAGTGAGACTTTATGTTTTTCTTCTTTATTTTGATGAGATTTGTTAATTTTCTTTGCGGTTACCTTGAAATTTACCCTTATCTTTCTAAGTTTAAACCAGTCTTTTATTATTTGGTAATGCCTTGACTTCCTCTCCATTTGAAAGTTCTGTACCTACACTGTTTATTCCCCTTTTATTGTTCTGACATTGTTGTCATTTACAGATTGACCTCTTTGGTTCCCTGTTGTAAATCTTTTAGTCGTGTTTCATCCTTGAGAGTTCTTTACGTAGGTTGGTGTCTGGCTGATGCTGTTCTTTGTCCTAGATTTAGGTTGTTGTCTGATGTCGTTTGTTCTCTAACCAAAAGACTCCCTTTAATAATTCTTCTAAGTTTGGTTTGGTTTTTACATATTCCCTTAATTTCTGTTTATGTGGAAATGTCCTAATTTTGCCATTATATTTGAGCGAGAGTTTTGCAGTATATATTATCTGTGGTTGTCAGTTTTTTCTTTCAAGGTTTTATATATGTCATCCCATTGCCTTCTTTCCTGCATGGTTTTTAGTGAATACTCAGAGCTTAGTCTTTCTGTTTCCCCTCTGTATGTGACTTTTCATTTTTCTTGAGCCGCTCTCAGGATTCTTTCTTTATCTTTGGTTTAATGAGTGTGATTATATGTCTTGGTGATCTTCTTTTGGGTTCTATTCTATATGGGGTTTGTCAAGCTTTTTGGATGGTCAGCTTTTCATCTTTTGTGATATTAGGGAAGTTTTCTGTCAGCAAATCTTCAATGATCCTCTCAGTGTTTTCTGTTTCCTCCCCCTGTTCTGAAGCTCCAATCACATGCACATTTTTGCTTTTGATTGTATCCCACGTTATTCTCAGGGTCTCTTCATTTTTCTTCATTCTTTTCTCTGATTTTTTCTCAAAGTGGTATCCAAGGATTTATCTTCAGTTTCTCTGATCTTGTCTTCTATTGTTTCAGATTTGCTCCTAAGACCTTCTACCACATTGTCCATTTCTGAAATCTTGCTGTTTATCTTTTGGATTTCTGTTGTTTTTGTATGATTTCTAGTTGTTTCTTTATTTTGATGTTTTGTTCTTGTATTGTTTTCTTGAATTCTTCCATTGCTCTTTTTTGTGTTTTCCCTGATTTTGCCTGTTTTTTCCTTATTTTTGTCTGTGTTTTCCCTCATCTCTTAGAAAGCCCTGAACATTATAGTTTTGAATTCCCTATCAGGTAATTCCAGTGCCTTTTCTTCTATCAGAAGGTCATCTGTTGTTTTATTTTGGTTGCTTTCTGGAGCCATCCTTTCCTATTATTTTTTTGTTTTGATATTGTCTGCTGTCTTTGGAGCAAGAATTATTTTCTCTGTTTATTGATTGTAGATTTGTTTGTTTTGACTTGCTTTTTTGTTTTATTTGGTTATGTCTGGGCAGACGGGCTGAGCGTGCTTTGTCATTTGCCTGTCTGGGGGCACTGTACTTCTCACCACCCTGTGCAGGTGGGCAGGGCAGGTCACTCAGCTATGGTGCAGCAGAGCAGGTTCAGCAGGGGGACAGGGGAAGGGATAGCTTATTTGCAGCCTGTACTGAGTTAGACGGGGCAGGGCCGAGGGACAGTGCAGGGGGGGATCTGGTGGTCTTTGCTGATGCCACTCAGGGGGGCAGTGCTTAGTGCTCAGTGCAGATAGGCAAAAGGGAAGGGAGAAGATGTGATGTGTGGAGCTAAGTGGGTGAGAAAAAGAGGAGAGAGAAATAGAAGCAAAAAAAAAAAAGTAAATAAAATGCCAATGCAGTAGGATTTGGCAGGTGGGGGTGGGGCAGACCTGACGAGGCTGTGTGCTTGTGGCTCTCTAGCTGAGCAGTGCAGCTTGGCATGTCATGAAGGGGCATGGGAGGCACACAAGGCTAGGTAGGCAGGAGAAAGGAAAGAAAGAAGGGAAAAAGAGAGAAAAAACAAACAAAACAACAACAACGAAAATAAATAAGTATGTTGCTGGAGGAGCCAGCCTTTGGGTGAGGGGTAGAATTAGGGTGGTGGTAAGCTGAAGTCTCTCTCGCCAGGCAGCACTGCATGACCTGGCAGGAAGGGATGGAGGCAGCGCCGGGCGAGGTGCTCTGTCTGCTGTTGGGAGCTCCATGAAGTTGCCTTCCCATACTCCCTGTCCGCCATTCTTGGTGGCTGAGGTACAAGATGGCAAATCGGAGCTGCATTATTTGGTAGGGGACCTCCACTCCGTTGCTCTCCTCATTATCTGTTCTGTCAGTTTCTTATTCCATTTGGTGCTTGATTGAGTTCTTTATACCTTCATTTGATGCTTAAGGTTCTAAGATTGTTGTTTGTATCTGTTTTACATAGTTTTTTGGGTCTTTGCTGTAGAGGGACAGCATGGTGCTTCTGTCTATAGCTCCATGTTGGCACCACCTGCTGCTTTTTATGAATTTTTAACAGTATCTCTATATATTGAAAGATGGTAGATAATATATAAGGAGCCCTGGTGATGAAATGGTTAAGACCTTGACCCACCAGTTGCTCTTCAGGAGAAAAGTGGTGATTTTCTCCTGAAAGATTACAGCCTATGAGGTAATTCTGTTCTTCCTACAGAGTCACTATGAATCAGACTAAATGACACACAACAACAACCACAACATTTAGTATGTATTCAGTTTAAGGTACTATTTGGAGCACATTAAAAGAAGAGAATTCCTTGTGATAACTCCACAATCCCACTCCTGCCCTTAGTGTTTCCAATGTGAGGACCACTCTTCTAGATCCATCCCAAATGCCCAAACTTATCCCTTAGCTCCTTAATGTGAACTTCTAGTGAGCCTTAAAGTGCGAGCTCATTGTTTTGTTCATGTTTATTTTTCCCTTCAGAGCCTTGGTGAGACAGTGGTTAAGGGCTCAGCTGCTAACTGAAGGGTCAGCAGTTCAAATTCACCAACCAGTCCTTGAAAACACTATGGGGCAGTTCTACTCTGCTCTACAGGGCCACTATGAGTTGGAATAGACTTGACTGTAGTTGTTTTGGGTTTTTTGTTTATTATTTCCCTCACTTGAATTGGCAGCCTTTTCCCACACTTTTGTTTTCAAGCTCTCCCTTCCTATCAAGGCCTAGTTTCAATAACACTGTTGTTGCTGTCAGTTACTCTCAAGTCAGGTCTGACTCATGGTGACCCTATGTGTGCAGAGTAGAACTGCTCCACAGGGTTTTCAAGACTGTGACATTTTGGAAGCAGATAGCCAAGACTGTCTTCCAGGGCATCTCTGGGTGGGTTTGAACTGTCAACCTTTTGGTTAGTAGTCGAGTGTTTAATCATTTGCACCACCCAGAAACTCCTCAATAATAAAACATAGCCTTTTTTTTTTTTTCAAATTTACTATGAGCTAGGCATGATACTAAAAGCTTTACACTATTATTATTATTCATACCTTGCAGACAAGAACATGAGTAACTGGGGAGGGTAAGAAACTTGCATAAGTTCATACAGTTGAGCCTCCATCCTCCAACTGTTTTACCAATTCTGGCACCAACTGTCCCTCTCTATTTCTCTGCTGAGTTTGATAATTTGTTACAATAACCACGTAGACCTCACAGACAATGCTCACGATCGTGGGGTTTATTAGGGAAGTAACAGGTTATAATTTAGGTTCAGGGACCCTCAGGATACAGTTCTTCAATCAGGACAGCCTCTTCGCAGCTGTGCCCGCAGGCACACCTCTCTCTGACCCCTCAGCCTCTGCCCTACTCAAGCAAGTGTTACAAAGCTCTTTTAGCTTTGCCAGTAAGTACGTGCCCTACTCTGCTGGTAAGCCTCTGCCCAAAGACGCTCAGCTCTCTCGTTCCAGGGATCAGTGAGCCTAGCTCCACTGCTAAGTGCCTGGAGTCACCCCACTCCACCAGGAAGCCTTTTGCCTGATGGCACTCAGCTTTCTCACTCCATGGGCCAAGAAGCCCACTGTGCCGTCTCCTGCTGGTCTCCTGGTTCTGCTGCCTCTGCTGCTGCCATTTCTCTACCACTGCTTCTCACCACCTCTTGCTGTCTCCAGTGTTACAGCTCTCTCTTTTTCTTGGGTTGAGGAGGTTCTCAGTGCAAGAATCCTGGGTCCAACAGACGCACTATTCTCCTGTCTCTTCTTCTCTATGGTGGTGAGGTCCCCTCCTTAGTGGGATGGCAAAACTGACTAATCCCTTCCTTAGGGTTCCATCACCTTATTTGCATGTATATCCATATGCCTACAAGGAAGACCAGTTATTATTCAAATTTCCAAACCAAACACTAAGGCTGAAGATGAAGAAATTGAAGATTTTTATCAGCTTCTGCAGTCTGAAATGATCAAACATGAAATCAGGATGCATTGATGATTACTGGTGATTGGAATACAAAAGTTGGAAACAAAGAAGAAGGAACGGTAGTTGGAAAATATGGCCTTGATCATAGAAACGATACTGGATATCCCATGATAGATTTTTACCAAGATCACTTACTTATTCATTGCAAATACTTTTTTCAACAGCATAAACAGTGACTATACATGTGGACTTTGCCAGATGGAATAGACAGGAATCAAATCGACTACATCTGTAGAAAGATGATGGAAAAGCTCAATATCATCAGTCAGAACAAGGCCAGGGGCTGACTGCAGAACAGACCATTAATTGCTCTAGGCAAGTTCAAGTTGAAACTGAAGAAAATTAGAACAAGTCCACAGGAGCCTAAGTACGACCTTGAGTATATCCCACCTGAATTTATAGGCCATCTCAAGAATAGATTAGACACTTTGAACACTAATGACCGAAGACTTAGACGAGTTGTGGAATGACATCAAGGACATCATACGTGAAGAAAGCAAGGGGTCATTAAAAAGTCAGGAAACAAAGAATAGACCAAAATGGAGGTCAGAAGAGACTCTGAAACTTACTCTTGAACACTGAGTAGGTAAAGCAAAAGGAAGAAATGATGGAGTAAAGAACTGAATAGAAGATTTCAAAGGGCGGCTTGAGAAGACAAAGTAAAGTATTATAATGACATGTGCAAAGAGCTGGAGATAGAAAACAAAAAGGGAAGAACATGCTTGGCATTCCTCAGGCTGAAAGAACTGCAAGAAAAGATTCAAGCCTCGAATTGCAATAGTGAAAGATTCTATGGGGAAAATATTAAACGATGCAGGAAGCATCAAAAGAAGATAGAAGGAATACACAGAGTCATTATACCAAAAAGGATTGGTCGACGTTCAACCATTTCAAGAGGTAGAATATGATCAGGAACCGATGGTACTGAAGGAAGAAGTCCAAACTGCACTGAAGGCATTGGTGAGAAACAAGGCTCCAGGAATTGACGGACTATCAGTTGAGATGTTTCAACAAATGGATGCAGTGCTGGAAGTGCTCACTCATCTATGCCAAGAAATTTGGAAGACAGCTACCTGGCCAACCAACTGGAAGAGATCCATATTTATGCCTATTCCCAAGAAAGGTGGTCTAACTGAATGTGGGAATTATCAAACAATATGATTAATATCACACACAAGTAAAATTTTACTGAAGATCATTCAAAAGTGGCTGCAGCAGTATGTCAACAGGGAACCGCCAGAAAGTCAGGCCAGATTCAGAAGAGGACGTGGAACGAGGGATATCATTGCTGATGTCAGATGGATCCTGGCTGAAAACAGAGAATACCAGACAGATGTTTACCTTTGTTTTGCTGATTATGCAAAGGCATTCGATTGTGTGAATCATAACAAATTATGGATAACATTGCAAGGAATGGGAATTCCAGAACACTTTATTGTGCTCATGAGGAACCGGTACACAGATCAAGAGGCAGTTGTTCAGACAGATCAAGGGGATACTGCATAGTTTAAAGTCAGGAAAGGTGTGTTTTCACCATACCTATTCAATCTGTATGCTGAGCAAATAATCCGAGAAGCTGGACTATATGAAGAAGAATGAGACATCAGGATTGGAGGAAGACTCATTAACAACCTGCGATATGCAGATGACACAACCTTGCTTGCTGAAAGTGAAGAGGACTTGAAGCACTTACTGGTGAAGATCAAAGACCACAACCTTCAGTATGGATTACACCTCAGCATAAAGAAAACAAAAATCCTCACAACTGGACCAATAGGCAATATCATGATAAAGAGAGAGAAGACTGAAGTTGTTAAGGATTTCATTTTACTTGGATCCACAATCAACCCCCATGGAAGCAGCAGTCAGGAAATCAGAAGGCCCATTGCATTGTGCAAATCTGCTGTAAAGGACCTCTAAGGTGCATTTGACCCAAGCCATGTTATTTTCAATCGCATCATATGCATACAAAAACTAGACAATGAATAAGGAAGGCTGGAGAAGAATTGATGCCTTTGAATTGTGCTGTGGGAGAAGAATATTGAATATACCATGGACTGCCAAAAGAATGAACAAATCTGTCTTGGAAGAAGTACAACCAGAATGCTCCTTAGAAGGAAGGATGGCGAGACTATGTCTGACATACTTTGGACATGTTGTCAGGAGCAATCAGTGCCTGGAGAAGGACATCGTGCTTAGTAAAGTACAGGGTCAGTGAAAAAGAGGAAGACCCTCAATGAGATGAATTGACACAGTGGTTGCAACAGTGGGCTCAAGCATAACAACGATTGTGAGCATGGTGCAGGACTGGGCAGTGTTTCATTCTGTGGTGCATAAGGTCACTATGAATCGGAACCAACTTGACAGCACCTAACAACAACAACAACAATCTGCTTAAAAAGTCAGCCCACAAATGAAACTAGCCTGAGCTTTTGAACATTATAACTTAAAAACTCTTTTGCTTATCAGAGCCCTCTAGGCTCTACCTCTAGTCCTTTTTGATCTGAAACTGCCTCGTCAATCTACCGACTAGCCATTATTCTGTTTGATTAACAGAGTCCTCACAAGAGCCCTCTCCTGCTTACTCTGTGTAAACTACTTGTTCTTTACAACAATAGAAATTAGGGCCAGGGGTCTGTTTTAAGGAACAAGGCTGGGTCAGAGAAATTTATGGCTTTCTAAATATCCATGTGTTCTCTCACATTTCTCAGCTTCCTCAGAGTTAGAAGGAGCCATTTGATGAGTTCTGGCTAATGGGCTAGGAGAAGTGGTGGATATATATTTTCAGTTATGTGAGTAGATCTATTACCAGCTTTCTCTTCCTCTGCTATGGAGACTGTGGAGGTCACATGTTTACATGGCTGTGTCACAAGATTTGAAAGCAACCGGGATTGCTAATTCAGCTGCCTTGTAAAGTCATCCTACTGTCAGTAGTCTCTCCATGAGTGAGAAATAAATTTTGATGTATTAAGCTGTGAAGATTTAGATGTGTGTTACCACAATATAATCCAACCTCTCCTGACTAATACATGAGGCATTAGTCAGTCACCAAACCCATCGCCATCGAGTTAATTCCAACTCATGACGATCCTATAGGACAGAGAACTGCCCCACAGGGTTTCCAAGAAGGGGCTGGTGGATTAGAACTGCTGACCTTTTGGTTAGCAGCCCAATGCTTAACCACTGCACCAGCAGGGCTCCTAGTCAGTCACAGTGTTTGACAAATTATTATCTCTACTTTGGATGCCCTTCCCAAGCACCTCCACCCCTTCACCACTAAGTCTTTCCTGGCTTCCTCTTGTTCATCCTGTAGGGTTCATCTCAGGGGCACTTACTCTGATAAACCTTCCCTGATTGCCCCCATCCCCCATTCTAGGTTAGTTGTTTCTCCCATATGCACCTATTGCATCATGAGTACATACATGAATGATTCTTCATTATTTATGAAGTGATGGGATTATTTTGTAGATATTGAATATGTAAACTTCCCCTGTAGAACAATTACCATAGATTAGCAGTGTTCAAAGTATGGCCTGCAGACCTCTGAGGGTCCTGGAGACCCTTTCAGGAGATTTATGAAATCAAACCGATGGTGCAAAAGCAATGCTGGCTAAAACTGCTAGAGTCCTAAAGAATCAAGGTAGTATCACCAAACTACCAGGAGTCGCAGTGTTCTTAACTGATATACACTCACAAGAAAAAATAAACAAACAAAAAATCTAATTTCATTGAAGAATGTCCTGGATCAACGATAAAAAATCATACATTGTATTAAGTTTTGAGCACGTCTTCATAATATTCTGAGTCACAAAATGACAAAAATCTAAGTACGCAAAAGCACTTTTGCTGCATACTCTATTACAGTAGCTGTCTCAAGTAAAAGCACTTCTGTGATTATATGGTTTGCAACGTGAACTAACCACTTTGTTATGGAACATCATTTTATTTGAAAAGATGACTGACAGACAAACTGTAGCTATTTAGGATTGGGTATTTGGCAGACATCGTCTTGAAAAGGAATAAAGTAAGCCAATCACAAGGAAAACAACTGGCAGTGTTTGTTGCTAATGATAATATTTGAGATTTAATGTGAAAGTAGAATTTTGGTAAACTTGTTATATGCCCCTGTGAACTTGACAGCCCCCGGATACTAAAGAACTTTTATGTTGGAATCAATGCTGATATTAACAAATGTGATTTTTTGATATTGTATAATGAGAAGTGTCAACATTTGTAATATCTGCATAACTCAGTGAACCAATATTTTGAAAATGACCAATGGGTGCTGTTACAAAATCACGCATGGATAAAAGATCTGTTTAAAATGATAGATATACTAATAAATTTTAATATAACAGAGTACAAAATGTTCATTGATATGGTTATATTCTACGCTGTAAGAAACTACCACTTGTTGAGTTTTTCGGTAGGTTTTCAAAGGAGCATATCTACAAATATCTGAAAGGGTTATTAAAATACTCTTCACTTTTTTAACCGCATGCCTATGTAAGGCCAGACTGAATGATGAAGCAGCTACAAGTACCCAGCTGTTTTTTATTAAGCCAGACATTAGTGACACCGTAAAGCAATTTTTCATTAAAAAATCTGTTATTTATGTTAAAATGCAATATTATTTATTATATTAGATGGATTAAGTATTGTAAATATTTTTCAGTTTTAATCTTTATTATGTTAAATATAAGGAGCCCTGGTAGCACAGTGGTTAAGTGTTTGGCTGCTAACTGAAAGATCAGTGCTTCATACCCACCAGCCACTCCACGGAAGAAAGATATGACAGTTTGCTTCCATAAAGATTACAGATTTGGAAACCCTATGGGGCAGTTCTACTCTGTCCTATAGGGTTGTTGTGAGTCTAAATCAATTTGATGGTGTGATGGTTAAGACTGTATGTCAGCTTGTCTAGGCCATGATTCTCAGTGTTTTAGCAGTTATATAATGTTGTGATCACTTCCCTGTTGAAATTTGATATGTGATCACCCCCATGATGGAATCTGCTGAGTGGTACCGGTGGGGGCGGGGCCTATGGCAGCTCACTGCCCCCTCAGCTTCATCTCTCTGCCTTCCGCTGGTTACTTTCTGCCAGCTCGCCTTGCTAAAGTTTTTGGCTTGTTCCAAACTCAGCAACTGCCTGTTGTTCTCTCACCTCTGGTTCTTGGGACTTGAGCTAGCAGCTTACCTGTTGATCTTGGAATTCGTTGACCTTTACAGCCTGTGAGTAGGAGCCCTGCTCTCCGTCCTGCCAACCTTGGGTTCGCCAGCTTCTGCGGCTGCATGAATTGGGAGAGGCCTCTACCCTGATCCATGGACTTGGGATGTTTTAGTCTCTACAATCGTGTGAGCTGTTCCCTTGATATAAATCTCTCTCTATATATATACTTATACACTTTACTGGTTTTGCTTCTCCAGAGAACCCAGCTTAAGACATATGGCAATTTTTTTTTAATGGTAAATATAAAAGGAAAGCATGTGGTGCAATACTTATGCAAAGGGCTGCTAACTGGAAGGTCGGCAGTTTGAACCCACCAGCTGCTCCATGGGAGAAAAGACCTGGCAATCTGCTCCCGTAAAGATTACAGCTTACAAAATGCTATAGGACAGTTCTATTCTGTCATATAGGGTCACTATGGGTCGAAATTGGCACAATGGCACACAACATTAATAACAACATGGTAAATATAAGTAGATGTAACCTACATAAACAAAAAGTAGCCTTAGTGGTGCAGTGGTTAAGTGCTTGGCTGATAATTGAAAGGTTGGCAGTTTGAACCCACCCAGTGGCTCCATGGGAGAAAGACCTGGAGATCTGCTCCCATAAAGATTGCAGCGAAGAAAATCCTATGGGGCAGTTCTACTCTGTCACATGAGGTCGCTATGAGTCGGAATCAATTCTACAGCACCCAACAACAATGATAACGTAAACAAAAGTTCTTTGGGGTTTTCAATAATTTTGAAGAATGTAAAAAAAAAAAAAAACTGAGAACTTTAGATAATCTAGGATCAAGGATATAGACTTGGCAAAGCTAAAATATTAGACTGGCTGCATGAGTGCAGAGAAAGCGTTTATAGCAGTGATAGGCATCTTTAAGATGATAGGCCTCATGCAACCCATTTATAATGGGTCCATCAAACTCATTTCCGGATGAAAGATCAAAAAGCTGTCTCCAGAGAAAGTGGCAAAACTCTTACTGTTCCAGGTTTCCAGGTGCAGAAAGGGCCTCCCACAAAACCCACCATGACAGCACTGCCGACATTTGCTCCCAGGCTGCTACCCAACACAGAAAGTACAGAGAGTGATGGAACAACCCTCTCAATCTGCTTTGTCAATAGAACAGAAAAGCATATAGATTTTTAGTTGTAGGTAAATACTAAAAGACTACTTAGTGCCATATAAAGTTAACTGTCTTTTTGAAATGGTGAGGCTAACAATTTGATCAGGCTTCTTTATAACAGAAATTACAAAGCCTCACAAAATAGCTACTACTCTCATAGGAGAGTTCAGAGAAGGAAGGCAAGGGAAAAACAAAAAGAATAAAAGTTCCGCAGAACATGGACAAGAATGGAATCCCATCTTCAGGCTTCAAAACTGTCTTTGCAGAGGATGCTGACGGCTCAAGTCCCCTTTCCCAGAGAAGTAGCCTTCCCTAAGTAGAACATACGCTAGAAATTTACAGTTTATTACTTGTCATCTGCTTTTGTTTTTGACAGGATCCACACACTTTGAGAAAATGAGTGAGACAAATAGTTCATGTATTATTGGAAGTAAAGCCTCAAATGATGTCATATGATCATAAAAGAGCAAAGAAACAAATTCTATAACCAGATTACCAGATCTGAAGAGGCATGTTTTTTATTATGCATTGACTGCATGCATTTTGTTATGCACATTTAATTTATATGAAATATTTAAGATACATACATTCTAATTAAAACCATCTATGCCAAATTTTGCACTATTCCTTACAAAATGATAACCTCAAGGCTGTCAGGAAGCAAATTTAAAGTTTTCATTTTAGTACTTCTTCTTTTTTAAAATTACCAGTTTTCATAACTTAGCAGAGTACAGTTTAAATTGAAACTGTTTTGTTTATGCTTTACTCTATCATTTAAAAATATCCATGAAATTATCTGTTTGTTTGAATAGTATATGAGTGTAGATATTTAATAAATAAAATAAATTACATATATAAAACAGCTGCCTCTGCATTGCTACTTCTCATTTCAAAGTTTGCCGTTGAAAAACTTATATTCAATAAAATACAGAATACAGTATGTTATACTTTAAAGAGTTTACAAATTTGATTCCATAAAGCTCTTTTCATTGTGAATGAAAAAGGGAGGTGCACAAATATTTATTTTTAATAAATTAATATTATTATTTACAAAAAAATAGAGTCTACTATTCCACATTAATAAACTTCTAGCCTGCATAGGCAGATGAGAACCAAGTAGATCCTAAGTCCAAGATGGCGTTCTAGCATGGGTTCACGTGGAATAGTTCAACTATTTTGGAATCTGCATCTCTTGACTCAGAAACATAAAATTACAAGATTAATAAAAATCTTAGAAATCACTGCTATATTCTTCTCCCACCTCTAATCCTACCCCCACCCACAAAGCCAGATCTTTTAATACCCTCTGTCTCTCTGGATAAGTGGGCATTCAGCCTCTGTTTGAATCCTTTTGCCCCTCCTGGTAGAAGGTAAATTTATTGCTCTCATTCTTCTTCTTCTTCTTAGAAAGCAAACAGGAGCAGTTATCAGAAAAGTTACTCCAATATAAAAATATGCATGTGATCGTGACTAAAATTGGGTGATTTGACAGGGCAGTGGTTAAGAGCTAAGGCTACTAACCGAAAGGATGGCAGTTTGAATCCACCAGCCGCTCCTTGGAAATTCTACAGGGCAGTTCCACTCTGCCCTATAGGGTCGCTGTTGAGTCGGAATTGACTAGATGGCAACGGGTTTGGTTTTTGTTTATTTGAATGGTTTAGTTCCTTTTTAATCGTATGCATTTCGAGTAACTCCTCGATATGACTTGTTTTCCTACTCCAGTGCATCCTTGCATTTTAAAAATAACAGTTTGTCTTTTTATCCAACACTTCTATCTATGATAAATAAATGCAAAAGGAAACTATGCTCCTTAGGAAATTCTGAGTGTTCTCCTCTATCACATGGCCTTCAGCTCCCAAACAAGATAAGATCATCTGGGTAACTAAGTGTCCCTATTCTCTTCCATGCTTCTCAGAATCCTTGATTTATTCCTTCTTTCTAATTAATGTTTAGTTAACATGCAATTGAGTACTTACTGAAGCAAAGAAGTTTGATTTTTATGCTTTATGTTAATTTCAGAAATGACTGCTAAGGAATTTATGAAATCAGTTTATTTTAAAAGATTGGGGGAGAGGTCATTATAAATTTCACAGGCCAAATAGAATTATTGAGAGTCCAGTTATTTTTCATTTTATATAACTTGTTTAAGTATTTATATTTATATAGACTTTATCTTAGTTTCTTTTTTTCCCCCTACTAGGTTGCCATAAAAATGTGACATGTGTTTCTAGACCCTTCATTTGAATTTTAATCAGGCTTACAATATCTGGAATCTATTCTTATGCACATATCTTTTAATATTTCTTGACCTGTCTGTTCTCTCTTCTATGTCCTTCTCACAGTGACATAAGTGACTTCCTGTAAGTCTGAAGGGCATGGCGAAATGACAGGAGATATTTAGTACTGCTTGGAAAGTTTCATGGAAAGCTGTGAGTGAAAAGAGGACGAATGGGTCCCAGAGTTTCAAGGCCACGAATCAAAGGGAATTTTTATAAAGGATCAACTGAGAAGATACAAAACACAAATATAAAAGCATTTGTGAAAGTGTTGCTGGTGTTATTTTCCAGTACAGACTTACTATTGTTAGGTATTACTCAAAGCTATGAGTTTTCACTCTTTTCAGAGCAAACAGACAACACCAAAAAGCAAATGAAAAAAAAAACCTACAAATGTAAATTGTCGACATCTCTGGACAAAGTCACTTCCTTATCCTGAAATTCTGTGGTAGACAAGAGGCAGGGTGGTGTAGGATGGGTGTTGTTCTGTATCCTTGGGTAACATTATTAACCTGTTTGAATTTTAATTTCTTCATCTATACAGTTGGGATTAAATAGTATTTACTTCATAGGATGGACGTAAGGATTAATTGAGATAATACATGCAAAATTATCAGCATTGTGCCTAATAGTTAAGAACTCAATCAATATTAAGTATTATTGTTTCATCTCTGATGATGATGGTTAAGATATTTGATGTTAATTACGACCAAATGGATTAAATATCAAGGTATTAGTAACTAGAATTTAATATGATGAGACTTCTTTAAGAGTTTTGGTCTTTGAGCATTTTAAGAAACTGGAATTACATAAGCTAGAAAAGAATTAAAAATGACATTTAAAAGCAACTTTATGAAACTTTAAGACAACTATATTATATGGCTGTATACAATATATACTTATGCTAGAATCTTTGATAAATGTAAAATGGTTATCAGTAGACAGAGAAAAAAATCCATACTTTCTGGGAGAAGAAAATTCAGTTGGTAAAACATTTTGTCTTATATCTACAACGTAGATAATTGAAGTTTAAGTAGAATTTTAATACTGTATAAGGACTTTTGTGAAGACACTAAGTAGAATTACCCATGAATATGGATAAAAATTTCTACTCTTGAGGAGTGAATACCTTCTAAGAATGTTAGAAATTGCAATCACTTAACTGGTATTGAGGAGCCCTGGTTGCCTGGTGGTTAACTATTTGGCTGCTAATTGAAAGGTCAATGGTTGGAACCCACCAACTGCTCCACAAGAGAAAGATGTGTCACTCTGCTTCACCTAAAGATTACATCCTCTACTCTGTCCTATAGGGTTGCTATGAGTCGGAATCCACTCCACGGTAACAGGTAACCAGACCAAAACTAGGCCAATAATTGCTTCTCCCGTACAAAACAGTCACTTGCAGGGGCACATCCACCTGTTCATGAATTTCTCTCTTTTGGACAGAATCCCCACTAGCCTCCAAATCCCTCAAGTTCCTCCTTAGCCTCCAGCCGCAGCCTCCAGGACCGTCTTCTCAGCCATCTTCAGCTTCCTGGACACACTAGCACCATGTTTTGTGGTTGGCTCCTTGTCACAGAACAATCATGGGCTCCTAGATTTGCCACAATTCCTCAGATGTAGAGGCCGCCTTCAGCCATCTGATGTACCCACATCTGTGAGCCTCTATTTCAACTACGACAACTTGGCAGGACAGCACAGGCCACTTTGTCGAGCTGGCCAAGGAGAAGCATGAGGGTACCCCTTGTCTCTTGAAGATGCAAAGCCAGCACTGCGGCCAAGACCTCCTTCAGGACGTCCAGAAGTTACCCCGAGAAGAGTGGAATCACACCTCGGATGCCATGGAAGCTGCCACGGTCCTGGAGATGTACCTGCATCAGCCCTGCTGGATCTGCGCCCTGAGCTCTGCCCTCACAGATTCTCATCTCTGTGCCTTACTGAAGAGCCACTTTCCAGATGGGGAAATGAAACTTATCAAGAAGTTTGATCATCCTGGACAGAACTGGAGAAAAATGTAGAACAAAATTCTAACCCACCAAAAAAAAAAAGTAAAGGCCAGACTTACTGGTCTGACAGAGACTTGAGACACCCTGAGAGTATGGACCCCGGACACCCTTATAGCTCAGTAATGAAGTCAGTCCTGAGGTTCACCCTTCAGTCAAAGATTAGACAGGCCCACAAAACAAAACAAGACTAAATGCGCACACCAGCCCAGGGACAAGCATGAGAAGGCCGGAGGGGAAAGAAAAACTGGCAATGGGGAACCCAAAGTCGAGAAGGGGAGAGTGCTGATGTGTCGTGGGGCTGGCAACCAATGTCACAAAGCAATATGTGTATTAATTGTTTAATGAGAAACTAGTTTACTCTGTCAACCCTAATCTAAAGTACAATTTAAGAAATAAAAAGACATGAAAACCTCTAAAAAGAAGAAAAACAAAGATATGTGAAAATTTTTGGATGGTATCTATGTCTCTGAAAAGGGAACAGTTCAACAGGCTGATGAGTAAGATCTAAGAGTTGTCCAGCTACAGAAACTAGGCTGGATTATTCCTAAGACTTATGGAAGACATTTTTGAGATGCAATAAAATTGATCTACTCAAAAAAGAAAAAAAAAAAAGAAGTTAGATCAAACTCTGCAGACTGGCTTGTCCCAAGGCCAGCTGGGCAGGCTTCATCCTCCAGCAGGACTAGAAGTTTCCACCATTGGCCTTTGACCTTGGAGGGTGTTAATTACCCACCCACCCTCACCCCCACCCCCAGCCTGGGCCATCATGGAGCCCTCTCCCAAGCCCTTGAACAAGTGGAAACGACGAAGCTTATTTTTACAGAAAAAAGTGAGAGGGAGGGAGGGAAGGATGGAGGGAGGGAACAAAAAATGAAGAAAGAAAGAAAAAGAAAAAAGCCACCTGCTTTAAAAAAAAATGCCATCTTGAAAAAGGTAGTTTGCTTTTAAACTCATTTTAATTAAAATGTATTACATAGTTTTATGTTTCATAGCTACTTATTTTTATACATGTTACAAATAAAGAATTCACACAGAAACCTGTGTCAACACTGAAGAATCACTGTACCTTGTCTCTGTAAGACTACAACAGATTGTTTTGCTTAGGTTTGCTGATGGTGGAATTCTTTCACAATGATTGCAAGAGATGATCAAGACTTCAGTACAAATAAGGAAGTATAACTCACTACAGAAATTATGACCAGGATTAGGTCACAACCGCACCCCTTCCACAAAGACAATGACGTGAAGGCAGATACAGCATATTCCAACCCAACCTTCATAAAACATTTGATTCCAATCTCTCAGAGTGGCACCTGCTAATTTGCCATAATTCCAGGAAGTCTGAATGACTAAAACCAAGGATAGCCATGATCTGAGTTAATAAAATAGAAAACAAATAGTATTGCTTCTGACAGGAACACTTTCTTTGCTTTTCTGGACTAAAAATGACATGTCTTGTAGGGTCTACTTAAAATTAAAGTTCATAAACACTCCCTCAGAAAAACAGTTTTTTTTTTCAAAACAGCCATTGTTCACACTAATTTAAAATGCATGTTAAAAAGGCTTAGGAGTAGCAGGAAAAAATAGCCTATGTTAAAAGATGCACTTCTCTTAAATACCAGTCTTGGAGGCAATCCAGTTGCTGTAGGAGGTCACTCGCGTATAGACTCCTGGCTTATTGATTTTACCACATTCAGTTCCCCAGCTCACTATTCCAACAAGGTACCAAATATTTCGGGAATTGGGATAAACTAGTGGTCCTCCAGAGTCACCCTGAATAAAATAAAGCGTATTTATCATTATGAGAATTTACTTTTAGATATTTTACTTGTTCTAAATGATAAGCCCAGATGAAGTTTGTGATTCATGTTTCCTAGGGACCATAGGAAGGTGTAAATCTCTGCCTCACCCTTAACATCAACTGTAACTGGCCAGAAGATACTCACTGGGGCTCTTTGGAGTTTATCTTAAGCTTGAAGGCACAGACTAATAAATTATTGGGTCAAGTTCTATTAAAAAACTTTTGGGAGACATATGATATGGATATACATGGAGTACAGGGATACATGGAGTACAGGGTTTCATATCTGAGAAAAGTAGCTAGAACCCTAGATACAAGTTGGGTGAGAAGGTAAGAGGAATTTAGGAATGAAGTAATTAAAAACTTTTCTGAGGCTGACCGTTTATTGTTAAGAGTAGAAACCGTGATGCTAGATTGTCTGGGTTTGTATGGGGGCTCTGCCATTTACTATCTGTGTGACCTTGTGCAAATTACTTAATCTTCCTGTGCCTCAGTTTCCTCAACTATAAAATGATAACAATAGTGCCTTCGTCATAAGGTTGTGATGAGGATTAAATTAATTAATATTTTTAAAGGGCTTAGGACAATGATTGGCTCATAGTAAGCATGCACAATGTTAAGTGTTTGTTGAAAACTTATATACTGTATGTAGAGGAGAATTATTTTAGTGACAAAGCTGACAGGGACTTTGACAGAATTGTTGAAGTGCAAATTAATTGAAGCTTAGAATTGTCTGCATATTGATGATTTTCATAAAATAATAGCAATTATTTATATACCATGTAGTGACTGTGAATAATATCCAAACTTACCTGGCAGGCATCAATATTTCCTTTCATGTATCCAGCACATATCATTGTGTCCCAAACCAAACCATTATATGCTTCTTTAGCATTACAGGTGTTTGTATCAATAATCTTCACAGGTGCTTTCTGAAGTAACACTGGCCGTTTACCTAAAGAAGTAAATATTATCAGCAAAAGAGTTGCTCTGAAACAGAGCAGGATGGGAACTGTGCTTTGTTCTCTGTGCCTAAGACCTGTATTTGACTCTTGCCTATTCTTAGTATAAAAAAGGCCATTCAGTTCCCTCCTTTAAGCCAATGAAAAAGAAATGTTAAAAGTATAATTTGATATGTCTTTCTTATGCTTCTTTCCTATGTCCTTATCTCTCTTCTTACATCTTTGGGCCAGAACTTTCTAAATTAGGTTCTCCAGGTTAAGGAGTTTCTAGGACCAAACTGGTCCCCTTGGTATGTTCTTAAAAAAACAAACCAACCAACAAACACATAAACAAAACCTACTGCTGTCAAGTAGATTCCAACTCAGAGTGACCCTATAAGACAGTAGAATTGCCCCATAGGTTCCCAAGGCTGTAAATCTTTATGGAAGCAGACTGCCACATCTTAGTCCTGCAGAGCTGCCTGGTGGATTCGAACTGCTGACCTTTCAGTTAGCAGTTGAGCGCTTACCCACTATGCCACCAGGGCTCCCTTGAAATGTTCTAGATCAAGGCAGTTTGCAAATTCATAACTACATATGCACAGTCTCCTGGGAGATGGCCTTGTATTACCCGACCCTGGCCATCTGGAGATAAATAATGCCTTTAACTCTGTACCTGCATCAACTTTTCTTGTTGCTTTTGTACCTTACATGGGTATGTTAGGTTTTCACTGAACTTACCATTATAAAAAAGTGCTCCCCATCCTGTTACAACAACACCTTCGCCTGGTAGAAAAATCTGCGAGGCTTCAGGCAGACAAACTCTATGTACATTGTTATTAAATAAAACTTCTTCAGTGAGCAATATAACTGCAACATCATCATGAGGTTCACCCGGGACGTAGTCTTCATGAATAATTATTTTCTGAACATAATGTTGCATGTAGGGAGGGCTTACTCTAATGCCAAAGCTGACTGTATAGTTTTTCGGATTTTTGGTCCTTAAAGAAACAAAAAAATCATGTCCTTTGTCTTTATTTCAAAATAATAGAAATATGTTCTGCATCTAATCTACTGTTTTCGTGACACTAATATTTATTTTCTCTATAAACTATTAGAAATGATACAATCTAATTTTTAAATTCAGTTTTAAAAAATCTTGTGTGAGACTTTACACCATAAACTATGTGAAACAATGGGGATACAGAGATGAAAATAGCCCTTGCCTTCAAGGAGCTTAATGTCTAAATGCAAAAATGGACATATAAGCAGTTATAATAATTGCTTAAACAGTTGTATATATAAAGTCTAGTTGGACTACAAAACAGGAGGATTTAAATCTATATGTGTGAGGGAATGGAAGATTTCTCAGGGAAATCGTGATGGAATCGTATTTGCCTTAGAGATGAGCAGAGGAGAGAGACATTCCAGGCTGATAAGACAATTGTGTGGGGAGTGGGAGGTATAAAACAAGATAATGTGTTCTAGCAACTACCAGTAGTTTGGGATGTCTGGAGTATAAAGTTTAAGAGTAGAATAATGAGAGATAAAAATCGTGTGTAAACTGAAACTGCCTCAGGGCCTGTGGTCACGCTAGTCTTAGGTGAGATAGTAAACTTACTTTTGAAAGCAGTGAGCTGCAGTAACCAGGTATCTGTCACTGATCAAAGATGCCCCACAATAGTGTTTGCCATTCATTTTGAGACTTGCTTGCCATGGCCATTCTCCTCCCTGAGCGGTGGAGCCTCCCTTGACTCTGTTATATATAGCCGACATCCTTGCTTGTCTCCCACAACCTGTGGAAAAGATCAGGATTGTTCCAATGAGAATAAATAAACCAAATCTGTTGCTGTCAAGTCAACTCCAACTCATAGTGACCCTTTAGGACAGAGTAGAACTGCCCCATAGGGTTTCCAAGGAGCGGCTGGTGGATTCGAACCGCTGACCTTTCGGTTAGCAGCCACAGCTCTTAATCACTGGGCCACCAGTGCACCCCAATAAGAATAGGAAGGTTATATATATTTGGTTACAAAGCAGAGAGTGAGCGAAGATGTCCTCGTATGGTCCTATCTGGCAATGTCTTACACTGACGGGAACAGAATATAGGCTGTACAGAAATCACTAGCAGCCCCTCAGTTGCCTCTACACAATATACTATCTCCAAGACATGTTGGCGCTTGGAGAATTCTTAAGCTGTAACATGCAGATAAAGTAATGCCAGTCTCCCTAGGTTTGAATTCTGGCCCCATCATTTACAATCTGTATAAATTTGGGCAAATTATTTCACTTCTTTCTGCTTTAGTTTCTCCATCTCTAAAATGGGATAATAATAGTACGTATCTGTAGGATTGTCGTGAGGACTAAATGAGTTATTATATATAAAGCACTTTGGACTTATCTGGCCAAGAATATCAAATCTTGGCAATTATCACGTGTTTTAGATCATCTCATACACTTAATTAGAAAGTATCTGAACTTACGGTTGTTGATAATCTTTTCAGCATTGACCTTACTGATTTCTGAAATAGAAAAAAAGACCATGGTAAATTGACCCCAGGGCCAATGCAGTAAGACAGTAGATCCAGCAGAGCAAGAATTCCAGAAATAATTCAGCGTCCCAGGAAAAAGCGCCAACAGAAAGGAAAGAACGTTGGTTTACTGGGATTGTTCTTTTACTACCTGTGAATATGTGAAATGGAAATACCATTTTGATAGTTGCACGTGACAGACTTCTATTTTATTTAATTGGCATTGCATTCTACGTCATTTAAAGTGGAAAACTGTCAGTATCTTTCCACAGAAGATCAGGAAGCTCCCCCAGATGAACCTGATCCCTGTCAGTACACAAAAATAATTCTAAAAATGTGACCTGACTTACAATGGCAGACCCAATGCTGTTTTTGAAAGTTACAGGAGATTATGAAAAGAATAGCAAGACACATCATTACTTATAAGAACTATTTAAAGTCTTAACATCTCGTTAGAATGAGAAGCAGATTTTTTTTCCCCAGAACCAATTTTAAGATAATGGCATTATTGTTATTTGAAAGTGTTTTTAAAAAACGGAGAATACAAATAATTACTCTGATGTAAAATAACGACTCATTCAATGAATAAAATATACATTTTGAGGATCAGTTTTGTGCTTGGTGTTTGTGATATGTGTTAGGGATAAAAAGATGAAAATAATATTGCTCCCATCTAGTACATTAGCTTACCTATGAGCCTAAGAGAACTAGGATCTGTAATCACAGATTCTGAATGGTTCCTCAGCATCTGACCTAAGATGCTTTCAATTCTTCTTCTTGTATTTTCCTTCATTGATCTGGAAGCCTTGAATACCAGCCATATCTGAGCTGTCACACTATTGTTATCAGGACTAGGAAAAACAAACAAACAAAGTTTTCATATGTTGCTAAAAAGTAGCGTGTTCTTTCTCATTCCCTGATCTTTTATATCTTGGCTGCTTCTGCTCTTTCGTGGGTGTGTGTATACCTTCCTTTTGGATTAAGCATGCAGCTATATAGTTCAACTTAGAGGACAAGGAGCTCTAAAAATCTGAAAAATAGGAAAGGGCTGAGGCACAGGTGGAGGTATCACTAAGAACTGGGATCATTTATTCATGCATCCATCAATCATTTACTGAACAATGGCTATAAGAAAGCACCTGGGCTAGGAGCTGTTGGGTGATACAAAGGAGACTAAGATACAGTTCCTACCCTCAAGGAATTTTCAGGGTAGTAGGGAACATAAGGCATGTTTACAAATAATTATAATAAAGGCAGAAGTGATAAGATACTGATCTTATCTGCACATATGCAGAAGGCAGATAAATCATTTTTTATTGAAAGGATCAGAGAAATTCTCCTGGAAGAGGTGTCATTCATACTGGACTTTAAAGTATGAGGAAAGTTTCATCAAGCGGTGTAAGGAGAACAGTGCTCCAGAAAAACCGGATGCCAATGATACGAATTTGCATTTATCTGGCACCTGCTATATTCATGGCACTTTTTAAAAAAATCATATTATCACATTTAGTCTCCACAATAACTCTACAGCAATTGGTATCGTTATCTTCACTTTATAAACAAGGAAAGGGTGAGGCTCTGAGAGGTTACATAATGTACTCAAGATTAGGCAACTACTGGTAGTGGTTAAAGAGCTTGGCTGCTAAACAGAAGGTCAGCAGTTTGAATCCACTAGATGCTCCTTGGAAATCCTATGGGGCAGTTCTACTCGGTCCTGTAGGGTTGTTATGAGTTGGAATTGACTTGACAGCACACAACAACAGCAAGGGATGTACAACCTTTTGGCATATAATTCAATAATCATACCTAAGAGACCCTCAGCTGACACAAGTTTGATTACTATAGCAGGATGTATGAAATTAAAAACCTCTGTCCTGTGGTGTCTCCCTAATGTCCTCTGGACCAGACCTACCTATAGATACTGGAATTACATGAATAGGAAAACAAAACAGAAGTTTTCTGGTGGTTACAGTCACCTCTGAGATGTACTTGGGCCCTTCGATTTTAGTCTTCCATTTTTTCCCAATACCTTCACATATTCGCAGGTAGTAGAAGGACAATGCTACAGTAGACCTGCAAGGTTAATGCCAGTTGGGACCTTAATTCATGCTGCAATTGCAGGAGTCCCATGAGTCCCAGGAGCAAGGAAAGAAGTATGGACACATAGTCTGGTGGCGTGGATAGAGGCAAAAATAATAAAAGTCTTCATCTGAAGTGTGTTTACTATTCATAAATGATCTCACACCCATTATTGTCTTTGACCCTGAGTACATTCCTATGAGGGAGGCAAAACCAGTTGCCATCAAGTAAGTTCTGATTCGTGGTGACCCATGTGTGTCAGAGTAGAACTGTGCTCCATAGAGTTTTCAATGGATGATTTTTTTAAAAGTAAATTGTCAGGCTTTTCTTCCGAGATGCCTCTGGGAAGACTTGAACTTCCAGTCTTTCCATTAGCAGCCAAGCACATTAACCATTCGCATCATTTAGAGACTTCATGAGGGAGGCAGAGTAGGTGTTATTATCAATATTTCATAGATGGGAGAACAGACTCAAAAAGATACAGTGACTCTTCCAAGGTTCTAGGGCTAGTAAGTGGCAGAGGTTGAACTTGGGTCTAACTCCATTTCTAGGACTCCCTCTGTTATTCCATGCTTCTCCACCCCCATGTTTTGGGGGACATAGCATAGTTATTTTACTTCTCCTTATGGAAAATACACCCACACCTCGCTTATCCACATGGTTAGGTTCCAAAGACCAGGTCACTATGTGAAAATTGAAGTTATTTGAAAATGGATGATGACCACATCATCTCACAAAATGGAGGATGACTATACCATTACATAACTGCCAAATTATATCATTACCTAACTGCCAAACCTCTGAGAATCATGGCCCAGCAAAACTGACACATAACCTAAACCATCACAGCCAGCATAAGTCTCTACACAGCATTCATTACTGCTATACGTATGTCATTAATATGCAAAATAGTCAGATAGTAGATTTTTTACTATTGTTGTGAATGCAAAATGTTGGATAATGAGAGAGCTGATAAGTGAGGAATAGGCGTAGAAGGTATTCCTCGTGTAGATATGCTGTCCTCTAGTCTATAAGAACTCTAGGAACAGTTCCACAAAGTATTTAGCTCACTTGCAAGTAGAAAGACAGAAGAAAATAGGGTCTATATTTATGTTACTTCTAAATAAAAATGTTATAAATATTAAACATTGGTCTAATGTTTGCAGACATAAAAACTTAAGAAAGAGCTGGGGTCTGGGGACCATGGTTTTGGGGACATCTAGGGCAATCGGCATAACAAAGTTTATTAAGAAAATGTTCTACATCCCACTTTGGTGAGCAGCCACCTAAGAAGTATCAATTGGTCTCAACCCACTTGGAGCAAAGGAGAAAGAAGAACACCAAAGACACAGGGAAAATATTAGCCCACAAGACAAAAGAGCCACAGAAACCAGAGACTCCATCAGCCTGAGACCAGAAGAACTAGATGGTGCCTGGCTACCACCAATGACTGCTCTGACAGGGAACACAACAGAGAGTCCTTGACAGAGCAGGAGAAAAGCGTGGAGCAGTACCCAAATTCACGTAAAAAGACCAGACTTAATGGTCTGAGACTGGAGGAACCCCCAAAGTCATGGCCCTGGATGCTCTGTTAACCCAGAACTAAAACCATTCCCGAAGCCCACTCTTCAGACAAAGATTAGACTGGATTATAAAACATAAAATAATACTAGTGAAGAGTGTGCTTCTTAGTTCAAGCAGATACATGAGACCAAATGGGCGACCCCTGTCCAGAGGCAAGATGAGACAGCAGGAAGGGACAGGAACTGGCTAGAGGGACACTGGAAACCCAGGGTGGAAAGGAGGAGTGTGCTGTCATATTATAGGGATTGCAACTAGTGTCACATAACAACACGTGCATAAATTTTTGTATGAGAAATTAACTTCAGCTGTCAACTTTCACCTAAAGCACAATTAAAAAAATAAAGTTTTATAGTAAATTAAAAAAAAACTTAAGAAACTACAGGGACAAATCATCTGAATTTAAAAATTAGTGCATTCTCAGTTAAGCTAATAGACTCAACTGTATAGCCCCAGTCTGATCTTTAGTTTTATATTGAATAATTAGGCTTTTGAGATAATGCTGAATATTAGCCCTGAGCCCTGGGAGTGCAGTGGTTAAGTGCTCAGCTGCTAATCAAATAATATTAGTGACTTATTGGATAATGGCTGTAACATATTAATAGACTCTTTTTACAGTATGTATGGTGGGTTGATCACTTTTTTGAATGTTAGTGTTAGTTACTTACACCAATGTGATGACTTGAGAATTGATATATTGTCTGTAAATGTTAGAATTGTGAAACGCTTCCATCATCTGTTACAAAAGAACAGAGTCAAACATGTAATTCCAGTAATATATTTAAATTTCAGAAAATTTACAATGAAACAAATATAAGAAAATGCCAACTTACCTTAGTCTCAAGAATTTTGCTAAGACGATTAGTTTCTTGTGATGTCTCCCTTTCATAATTGCTATTATATGGGGTATCCATCACTTTAAAACTACCTTGATAATAGTAGGTCTTGTTTTCTATGAGATAAAGAAATAATACAAAAATTGTTTAAGTAGAGTGAGCTTCAAATCCATATATATCTACACAGTAATACCAACTAGTAAGTATTGTTCTCATATTAGATATTAATAAACCCTTATGTATCCTGCTGGTACAGTTGATTAGACAACATGGACTTGTAGAGAGTGTTGATAGTACCAATAATGGAACAGATACATATCAGATAAAGGTTAGAAAGAAGAATAACGTCTTGATTGATACAGATAGGACTATATGCTGTAAATGAAACTTTGTCTAGAGCAATCAATTGCCAGACTATGTATAAAAATGATTACCATTTATTAAGTATCAATTATGTGAATTCCTCATAAAGACTCCATGAAGTATCTCATTTTTCAGAGAAAATGAGTCTCAGAGAGAGTCAGTAATTAATTTAATAAATTAAAGTCTCAGAGAGATTAAGTAATTAATTTAATTTATTTAATTACTGAATCTCTCTGAAACTCAATTTCTCCTGCAAAATGGGATACTTCATGGAGTCTTTATGAAGAATTCACATAGTAGATACATAGTAAATAGTAACTATTTTTTGAGTGTTTGTTATATGTCAGACACTTATCAAGTCTCTACCATATTCATAGGTATGTACATATTGATCTCTTTTCTGAAGAGATAAGATGTATCATATATCAAATAACTTAGTATTTGTGAAAATTTAGGAAGGGACTGGGTGTGGGCTTTGAAGTTGGACAGATGGAGTTTTTTGACTCTTGGCTTTTCTTTGTAGCTATATGAAAAAAGTCATGCAATATTTCTATTGAACTTATTTTGACCTGTAGAATGGCCAAAGCAAAAAAATGCAGATGTGCTATAGATTAGATTTTTCTAGTCTCCCAGCTGAGGGAATCTGATGAAGGTAAACTGGGGTGAAGAAGGCAGACAATCAAGAATTGCTATATCATAATTCAGAGAGTCTGCAAATTAAGGAACTTTCCTTGGGGCCAACTCAGCTTTCTAAATGTTAAAAACTGCAGGTAAATGTACCCTAGAGTTAAAGAAAATAAGAGACTTGATAAGACAATGTTTGAGAAAATAAACCAAACTATAAGCTACAACTCGCTTGGTCTATGACCTCCCCCTAGATCCACTTCCCACAGTATTTTTAGAAAACATCTGACCCAAACCAAGAAGAATAAATAATAATTACAAAGGACCCCGTAGGAAATTTGTATATGGATACTGGAGGAAAAAAAATCCCAAATGGGGAAAGAATATAAACAAAAATCAGAGAGAAATTATCAAGGGAACAGAGGAAGCATTTAAACAAATACTTCCCCATAGTCTTAAAACTATTGTAGACAAAAGAGCTCAACAATAGTTCAGTGAAGAAGAAAAGTAAGTTACAAAACTTAGTAAAGAAATGGAAGAGATAAATAAGATAAATAAGATAAAAGTCACATTGGACAACAGATATAGATTGAAAACTTTGTGACTTGGAGAAAACAAGCAAAATAAAATGGAAAATTAAAATAATATAAAATTATTATTGAGGAAATAGCAACATGGGAGGCAAAGCAAACAACAAATGCATAACTGATTTTCCTGAAAAAAGAACTGAACAAAAGAATTTGAATCTGTAGCTTAAAAAGCCCATTGTGTTCCAAGAATAATTGATGCAAGATGAACACAAAACTAAGACAGACTAGATGTGGTAAATCCAATGAATAAAATATCCTATGAGTATTCAAGCAGGAAAAAATAATGACAAAATAATTTATATTTATATTTACAAATGAGGAAAGATGAGACTCTTCTTTTTAGCAATACTAAATGCCAAAAGACAGTGGACAAAGTTTACAAAGTATTAAGGAAAAGATAATGTAAACCAATAATTTTTTTTGCCTAATCAAGTGGTCTGACAAATAAAAGTCACAGAAAGACATTCTAATGCATGCCAAATCTCCAGAATTACAGCAGCTTAAAACCTTAAAAGAATGACTTCAAGAATACACATAGTCAACCTGGATATTAAGCAAAATAAATAACTCAAAAATTTAGAAAATTCAGTTAAAGATGATGGATTTAACAAATATATTTAAATATGTTTCTTTCCCCTACCTCATACCGTAAAATTACAGTAAACCTTTTTGTTTTTTGTTTTAAAGAAGTGAACCCATAGGACAATGATAATGACAGAGGAGATAATAACATTATGGAAGCTGGAGGCAGGTAGGTGAATGTTAACTGACCTAACAGATTTAAGAAACCTGAACCCTAAGGTAGAAGTGGAGAAAGTAAATATGTATGCTCTTTTACACTAAATAACACCAAATGGCTCCAGGCACCTCTAGAAGTAGGGGTGGAAATGGGAATAGAACCAGGAATATTGGTTGAAATAGATATATCCCAGTGTCTTTCCCACCTACTAAGGTTTGTAGATAAAGGAGACAAAGACAGAGTTGAGGGCAGTTGTACCATACTCAAAATTTATACGCTGGTCTTTTTCGCCAACTTAACTCCAGAAAACTAACAACCAGGATTATATCAGTACAAAACAATGAAATTTTTTTCCCCTTCTGGAAATTCTGACCAATCCAAGAGAAATACCTAAACAAACTTGTAATTTGTGTTCTCTCAGCAAAACAGCAGGACCTCCTCATTGATCCCCTATCCTATATATTAGCAGACTAAGAATAAACATGTATTTGAGAAAATTGTCTAATATGAAATGCTGAACTCAAAACAAACAGAAAAATCACCTTGGAGAAAAAGAGACCATTCAGGCAAATAAAACAAACAATATAATTAGATTCAGAGAAGATTTTGTAAAAAATAAGAACAAAATGTTATATAAAGGAACATTTAGATAATAAAAAAAGTTCTTAGAAATTAAGTATATAATAGCATACATAAATATTTCAATAGAAGAGTTACAAAACAAATTTGAGAAAATCACCAAGAAAAATTAAAGTTTGGAAAATAGAAAGAAAAAATATTAAAAATTAGAGGATTCAGGAGACCCAATATCCAAATAACAGGAACTCTAGAAAGAGAGTACAGAGGAAAGGAAATAATCTAAGAAAATTCCCTGGGTCTGAAGTGTCTGGGTTTCCAGATTGAAAAAATCCACTAAATGCCAGTCCTACACTCAGTCACATTACCATGAAATTTCAAAATACTAAGGACAAAGAGAAAAATCCAACAAGGTTTCAGAAGATGGGAGGTAAGGGGGTAAGAGAAGTTCACTCAGAAAGTATAGAATCAGAGTTCTGGCAAAATGGCACTCTACGCAGAAGCACCAAGCTGTCCCTCCACAGCAAAAATCTGAAAAACTAAGCCGAACAGAGAATACAATAATCCTGAAACCCTAAAACATTGAATGAAGAGATACAGAACTCAGCCAAGCACCAAATGGAGTGAGAAAACTGACAGAGAATGGAGAGCGAGGAGAGATTCATGCAGAGGTCCCCTACCAGCTAAAACAGCACAGATCCGCCATCTTGGACTCTTATCGGAGACCAGCAAACAGGGGGTATGAGAAAGCAGCCTCACAGAGCATCCAGTGGGAGACAAAACAACCGGTAATTTGCAGTGTGCGCTTTCCCACCCCCCACCCCTCTTCACCCCAGCTCAGCCTCCTCTGCTTCCTGCGGCCACGGTCTCTTGACCGGGAAGCACCGGCTGCTTGGATTCCACACACCCGAGCGGGCGGGTCTCTGAGTGCCATTTGTTGGCTGATGGTGTTGCTTTTTTCCGCTTCTTTTGATTTCTTCCTTGCCTCTCGCTATCTCCCCCTCCTTTCGCTCGAGTGTCTCCCTCTGTGCGCCATCTTTGCTTCTTCCTGAGGGGCTCCAGAGTGCTGGAAATTTGTGATATACGCTTTCCCACTCTCTACCCTTCTTCACCCACACTCAGCCCCCTCTGCTTCCCGTGGACACAGTCTCTTGTCCAGAAACACCAGCCTGCACTAGCTGGCTCTCTGAGCGCCATTTGTTGGCTGCTGGTGTTGCTTTTTTTTTTCTTTCTTCTGCTTCTTTTGATTTCTTGCTTGCCTCTCACCACCTCCCCCTCCTTTCGCTTGAGTGCCTGGCTCCGTGCGCCATCTTTGCTTCTTCCTGAGGAGCTGCGGAGCTCCATTTGAGTGTGGAGCTGCTTCCCGGTCTGGGCTACCGTGCTGGTGGAATCCCAGGGCTTTTGCTCGTTTGTTCGTTTTGAATTGTTTGTTTGTTTTCTTTTCCTTTTCTTGAGTTAGGAGCCCTTTCTGGCCAGGCGGAACTGCATGGCAAGGAGACTCCCCTTCAGCTTCCACAGATGTGCAGAGGGATCCCTGATAGCATTTCTTTCTTCCATGGTTTTTTTTTTTTTTTTTCTGTTTTTTTTTGGGGGGGGGTCTTTCTTGTTCTTTTTTTTTTTTAATTTGTTTTGTTTTCTTTTCTCTCTTTTTCCCTTTTTGTCTTTCTTCTTTGCTCAGTTTCTCATCTCTCTATATCTTCCTTCTCTTTCTGATCCCTGAATACCAGAAGTTGTAAACATCTACACCTTCTAGCCAGGCTCTACTGCAACACCTGAGAGCGACTTCCCCAGACCTCATAGCTGCATCGGTGGGATCCCTGGGAACTTTGCAGTTCTTTAACCTTTCTGATTTTTATTTATTCATTCTTTTCTTTTCTTCCTCTTCCACATTCTGTTTTTCTCCATTTCATAGTCTCTCTTCTCTCCACTCCAATGTCAAGCTCCCCTAGTATTCTTTTTTGTTTGTTTGTATGTTTTTGGCTCCTGTTCCTCTCTCCTCTCTCCCATGTCCATCTTAGCTCCACACATAACAATCTCCCCACTGCATCCTTCCTACCTGCACCGTGTGCTTGACATCACACCACCAAGCAGCACAGGCACGGCCTGCTGGAACCAGCCCTGCACTGATTACCAACCCGCTCTGGTGGCTGTAGTAAGTGCCATAAACAATGCATCTCAGTAACTCCTCTTCATCTAGACCTGCTTGCCATACCATATCTCAGTGACTGACCCTGCCAGTTGGAGAAGGAGGTGAAAAGTATTGAGCGCACAGATGAGCAAACAACAAAGAACACACAGTCCGCATGCTCAGACATAGTCAAATTTTTTTAAAACATAGGGATGAAACAAACAAATCTACAATCAATAAATGAGAAAATAACTACTGAATGCCCCCAAAACAGCAGACAATATCAAAACATTTACAAAAACCGGACAGGACAGTTCCAGTAGGCATCCAAAATAAAACACCACATGACTCTCCTGTGGAAGAAAATGCACTAGAACTACCTGATAGGGAATTCAAATCTCTAATACTCAGAATTCTCCAAGAACTGAGGCAAAAAGCTGACAAACATGAGGAAAAAAATAGACAAATTCATGGAAAATACAGACAAAAAATTGGAAGAATTCAGGAAGATGATGCAGGAACAAAATACCAAAATAAATTCACAACTAGAAATTATACAAAGACAACAATTAGAAAGCCAAAAGATAAACAACAAGATTTCAGAAATGGACGATGTCATAGAAGGGCTGAGAAGCAGATTTGAAACTGTGGCAGACAGGATCAGTGGAATTGAAGACAAACATTTGGATACAACTCTGTATGAGGAAAACTCAGAAAAAAGAACAAAGAAAAATTAATAGACTCTGAGAGTTATGTGGGACACGATCAAAAGCAAAAATTTTTGAGTGATTGGAATTCCAGAACAGGGGGAGAAAACAGAAAACACAGAGAGGATCATTGAGGAACAGCTGATGGAAAACTTCCCCAATATCATGGAAGATGAAAATCTGGCCACCCAAGAAGCTCGATGAACCCCATATAGAAGAGACCCCAAAAGAAAATCACCAAGGCATATCATAATCACACTTGCCAAAACCAAAGACAAATAAAGAATCCTGAGAGCAGCTCGTGAAAAACAAGGAGTCACATACAGAGGAGAAACAGTAAGACCAAGCTCAGATTATTCAGCAGAAACCATGCAGGCAAGAAGGCCATGGGATGACATATATAAAATCTTCAAAGAAAAAAATTGTCAGCCAAGAATAATATATCCTGCAAAACTCTCGTTCAAATCTGATGGTGAAATTAGGTCATTTCCAGAAAAACAGAAATTAAGGGAATATGTAAAAGTCAAACCAAACTTACAAGAATTATTAAAGGGAGTTCTGCAATCTGAGGACAAACAGCTTCAGCTCACAGGCAGAACCTAGGATGCAGGATTGTACCAGCTAGATCCCAATCTAGGAAATGAACTCTCAAGGACTACCCAAAACCAAAAGAAATACAACAGGGAATCAGAGCAGTTAATCAGTAAATGACAACAGCATCAAAACAATAAAAGAGGGAATAAACGGCATAGGTATAGAACCTTGTAATGGAGAGGAAGGTAAGGAGATAACAAGTGATCGTAGACTGCTTCAAACTTAGAAAGATAGGGGTAAAATTCATGGTAACCACAAAGAAAGTTAACTAACATACTCATAAAAATAAAGAGGAAAATCATAAAGTCTCAGCAAAAAGAAAACCTACAAAAACAAAAGAAATGAAAAAAAATCCACAAACAAAATAACTCAGCACAAGAGAGTAAGAGGAGCAAAGAAAATTTCAGCACCACAAAAAAAGGACTACAAAATGACAGCAACAAACTCACATCTATCAATAATTACACTGAATGTAAATGGACTCAATGCACCCATAAAGAGACAGAGAGTGACAGAATGGATAAGAAAACAGGATCCACCAATATGCTGTCTACAAGAGACACACGTTAGAAACAAAGACGTGAATTTATTAAAAGTCAAAGGTTGGAAAAAAATATATCAAGCTAACAACTACCAAAAAAGAGCAGGAGTGGCAATTCTAATCTCAGATAAAATAGACTTTAAAACAAAATCTACCATAAAAGGCAAAGAAGGACACTATATAATGATTAAGGGGATGATTCATCATGAAGACATAACCATAATAAACATCTACGCACTCAATGACAGGGCTTCAAAATACATGAAACAAACTCTAACGACACTGAAAAGAGAAATTGACAGTTCCACAATAATGGTAGGAGACTTCAACACACCACTCTCAGTAAAGGACAGAACAACTAAGAAGAAACTCAGCAAAGATACAGAAGACCTAAAGGGCACAATCAGCCAACTTGACCTCATAGACGTATATAGAACACTCCATCCAACCACTGCAAAGTACACATTCTTTTCCAATGCACATGGAATGTTCTCCAGAATAGACCACATCTTAGGCCACAGAGCAATCCTCAACAAGATCTAAAACGTTGAGATAATTCAAAGTATCTTCTCTGACCACAATGCCATCAAGGTAGAAATTAACAATAGAAAGAGCAAGGAAAAAAATCAACTACATGGAAACTGAATAATACCCTGCTTACACATCACTGGGTAATAGAAGAAATCAGAGATGGAATAAAAAAATTCCTAGAATCAAATGAGAATGTAAACCCATCATACCAAAACCTTTGGGACACAGAAAAGGCAGTACTCAGAGGACAATTTATAGCAATAGATGCACATATCAAAAAAGAAGAGAGGAACAAAATCAAAACATTAACTACAGAACTCCAAGAAATAGAAAGAGAACAGCAAAAAAAGCCCACAACCACCGGAAGAAAGGAAATAGTAAAGATCAGAGCAGAAATAAATGAAATAGAGAACAGAAAAACAATAGAGAGAATCAACAAAACCAAAAGTTGGTTCTTTGAAAGAATCAACAAAATCGACAAACCACTGGCCAGACTGACAAAAGAAAAACAGGAGAGAACACAAATAACCCAAATAAGAAATGAAATGGGGGACATTACAACAGACCCAACTGAAATAAAAAGGATTATAACAGAATATTATGAAAAACTATACTCCAACAAATTTGAAAACCTAGAGGAAATGGATAAATTTCTGGAAACACATGGCCTACCCAAACTACAACAAAGTGATGTTGAAAATCTGAACAGACCCATAACAAGAGAAGAAATTGAAAGCCTGTCTTAAAAAGCCTGTCAGCGGCCATGTAAGATACTTCACTGGTCTCATCCCTTCGGGAGCAAGGGAGAATGAAGAGAACAGCATACACGGAAAAGATTAGTCCGAAGGACTAATTGTCCACAGCTACCAAGGCTTCCACCAGACTGAGTCCAGTACAGCTAGATGGTGCCCGGCTACCACCACTGACTGCTCTGACCAGGATCACAACAGAGGGTTCTGGACAGAGCTGGAGAAGGATGTAGAGCATAATTCTAACTCACCAAAAAAAAAAAAGACAAGATTTACTGGCCTAACGGAGACTGGAGAAACCTCGAGAGTATGGCCCCCAGACACCCTTTTAGCTCAGTGGTGAAGTTACCTCCGAAGTTCACTGTTCAGCCTGGGAGTGGACAGCCCCATAAAACCAAATGAGACTAACGAGGTATGAGAGTCCAGTGACAAGGGCCAGCAGGGGACAAGGAAGCTGGTGATAGGGAACCCAAGGTTGAGTAAGGATATTGTTGATGTGTTGTGAGATTGTTAACCATTGTCATAGGGCAACATTTGTAGTAACTGTTAAATGAGAAACTATTTTGTTCTGTTAAGCCTTCATCTTAAGTGAGAATAACAGTACCATTGGAAGAGTGTAGTCCATGTCACTGAAGTGTGCAGGTAGAAATTTTTGAAACGGTGTATCTTTGGCTATGTGTATTTTCACCCCCCAAAAAAGGGTTGAGAATTTAGAGGGTTAATATGTTGTGGGGTTGTTAACCATAGTCATAAAGCAACATGTGTACTACTGTTTCATGAGAAACTATTTGTTCTGTAAGCCTTCACCTGAAGTACAATTAAAAAAAGAAAATTTTTTTCAAAAAAAAAAAAAGTATAGAATCAGAATGTCTTTAGGCTTCTTGACCGAAACTTTAAAAGCAGGAAGACAATAGAGCATTGGCTTGAAAATTCTCAGAGAAAATTATTTCCAACCTAGAATTTTATATTATTAATTAAAGTTAAAGATGGAATTAAGACATTTTGAGACATGTGAATTTTCAAAAACACTTCCCATGACACTGTCCTAGAAATATCCCGCAATATATAATCCACCACAACTGAATGAATAAAGTAAGAAAAAGTAATGAAATCCTGGCATTAAGATATTAATTCCAACAGAGAGTTGAAGGTTATCTCTATGATGTTGCTGAAGAGAAATCCCAAGATAACATCTGTGTAGAAAGGGTATAAGTGAGTGCAGAATCCTCACCTTCCGCAGGTGAAAATGAATAGATTATGCCAATAACTGAAAAATTGGGAAATAACAATGTTAAGATTCCACTTAAAGAGTTGAAAGTGGTTGCCTATGAAAAATGGGAAGTAGAGTAGTGGAGAATGGTCTGAATTTTTTATCATAAGTTCTGACTTCCTATTTGACTCTGTAAACTATAAGTATATGTAGCTTTGAAGAAAAAAGCAAACAAACAAAAACCCTCAGGCATGGCACAGCCATGGAAAAGGCTTGATGGTGACTATATGCTCCATTTAATTATACATTCAAAACTAAACAACTGCAGCAGTTATGATTACAAACCAGAACAAAGTGTTATAAACATTGACAATATAAAAAAAGAGTAATAGTGCTAAGAAAGCACTGAGAAGTGTGAGTGAACAATGAGAAGTATAAATATGCCGATTTTTTTGTTTTTCATAGCAGGGTATAACTGAGATAAGGTCCAAGGGTAAAACACGTAGTTTTAAAAAAATGACTGCAACTCTTCTCATTTTTTTCAGTCTTTTTTTTTTTTTCTTTTTCTTTATGTTAAGGGGTATTTTCGTATCAATGCCTTTGTTATAGAGAAATAATTAGTTGAAGCTCAATATTTTTCAGTTTCTCTTCTTCACATAAAATGATTTTAGTATTTTAATTCTAAAATAATATGTATAGTACCATCTTGGTAGAAATACTTTTTCTGCCTATCTATCACTTATTAATATATCCATTCATGATTCTATATGCAAATCCATTCTCTTACCTGTGTATATTGAAAAAGATGTCTGCAACAGTGTTTGGCAAATGTTAACAATGCGTATTTCTGGGATCTGGAATCTTTAATTTCTTCTGTCCTTCCTTCCTTCTTTTCTCCTCTCTCCCTCCCTCCCTTTCTTCCTTCCTTCCTCTCTTAGAACTTCTCTATAAGGTTTGAATTTTAATAAGCATAATCAGTTTTACAAGAGAATAAATTCATTATTCTCTCAAAAGAGAATAAATTATAATAAATTGATACCATTTTAAAGGGAGAGAATTCATTGTTTGCAATTGTTTATCTTTTGTAAAAGTGAAATAAAGTTTATATAACAAACTAAAATAAATAAAAACTTATTCTTTACCAACCTACTGTCAGAAAATGAACCAGAAGACCAATAGTTATTCCCAGAATTGCCAACACTCCTAACACAATGAGGGCAATCATCCATAGTGGCAAAGATGTACGGGAAGATGTGACTGGTCTGCAAGTAAAGGATATATATCAGAAAAAGTTTAGTCATTTGAAATCCATATTTCTTTCTTCTTGCTCAGATTCCACAATTTCCGCACAGTAGCAGCAAAAGACATTTGAAGAAGAAAAAGAAAAAAAGTGCTTCCCTTAAAGTTTACCATTGAACCTCTCTGAATCTGTACTATGAGATTATTTTTCAGGAGTTTGATGGTTGGTGCCAACTTATTTGTATTTGGCATCTAGTTCCCTCCCATGACCAATGATTATGAACAGAGCTACAATAAGTGAAGACTCTGCCTGGTGGAGGGCAGCACATCTAGTTTACTCCCATGATCAACAGATAGGAACAGAACAACAATAAGTGAAGACCTTGAACAGTGGGGGGAAGGGAGGAAATGTGAATGGCTTCGAAGCTCTTCCTGCCTAAGCCTATCATCATTTTTAAGAGTATGATCACAGTCCTATAATATTTACTATGTCCCCATTATATACAAAGAACACACACAAACATGAATTACTGTATTAAGTCAAAGCAGTGCCCATCTAGCTTATTAGCTAACTTCTCAGACAAAGAAGCATGGGGAGGACAGTCTAGAAAGACGGAACAGCGTGCAACTCTCAGAAAAATACTAGCAATGCAATTTTGTTGCAGTAAACTATGAGTCAGGAGTTGTCCAAAGATGAAGCTGGACAGTGAGGCAACAGGAAGTTCAAGAAGTACATTTGATACCACACAAAGTTGTGGAGGTTTTGTCTTATTTGTTGGGCCTTCTCCACGTGTAATTGGAGGACGATCTGAATCAGAATTACCTGGGGGAACTTATTTATTATAGAGATTGAGACTTCCTACCCCAGATCTATTGAATTCAAATTTCAGGAAGGGTCAAGGAATTTGTACTTTGACATTCCTGGTGATACAGATTCTCATTATGTACATAGCTTGTTCCTTGCCACATTCTCATCTGATAAAAGTGTATTTCTTATTTCACTGAGAAAATGGAAGGCATCAGAAGAGAATATTCACAACTCCACCACCGCATTTATGGCTTTCTCTTCATCTGTACATTTTTCCTCATGTTTCTACAAGTAAACTGTCTGTGCCTTTATCTAAAGTCAATCCTGCCATCATCTCATTTCCTCACTCTCCAACACGTAACCTATTTTCCAGCCATTTCAACATCAGACTGTTTCACACCTCCACGTACTTGCACACACAGTTCCTTCTGCCTAAAATATCTACCTAAGTCTACCCAGTTTCACTCAACCTTCATCACTCAGCTCTGTCATCTCATCATCATTGAAGTCTTCCATGGACCATCCTACACTGAAAGTATTTTTTATGTGTACATCAGTCATTTCACCTCTAGTTGTACGCATGTTATGGTCTGAGGCAACATCATTATTTATTATACCCAGGGCCTAGCATGGTGTCTAGAATATTATAGATATTTGTTGATCGAGGGAATGAAAGAAGACAAAGAGGATCAAAGTTAACTACATCATGGGGGCTAGAAAGATCAGAGGGATCCAAATTACGGAAAGCCTTCAGTGCCAGTCAAAAGCATTTTGACTTTATCCTGTGAAAATGACTAACATGAGAACATGTGGTGCTTAGGGAGATGAATGTGCAGGCAGGATGCATGATGATAGTTTAAAGAAGAGGAAAGCAAAAGGAGAAGGTCAATGAGGAAAGAGGCTATTGTAATCCATGGGAATGGAGTGATGGGATCCTGGGTAGTGGTAGTAAGAATGGGGGAAAAAGTAACAAATTTCAGAAAATTTGCAGGTGTAGAATATTTGCCAGAACTTGATAATTAATTTGCTATATTGATAAAAGACAGGACTATGTTAACGAGGATGCAATATTTCATCTTCAGAAGCTGTTGTTGTTAGGTGCCATCAAGTCAATTCCAACTCATAGTGACCCTACGTACAATAGAAAGAAACACTGCCTGGTCCTAAGCCATCCTCACAATCGTTGTTATGCTTGAGCCCATTGTTGCAGCCACTGTCAATCCATCTCATTGAGGGTCTTCCTCTTCTTCACTCACCTCTATTTTATCAAGTATGATGTCCTTCTTCAGAGACTGATCCCTCCTGATAACATGTCCAAAGTATGTGAGACGTAGTCTCACCATCCTTGCTTCTAAGGAGCATTCTGATTGTACTTCTTCCAAGACAGATTTGTTCATTCTTTCAGCAGTCCATGGTATATTCAATATTCTTTGCCAACACCACAATTCAAAGGTGTCAATTCTTCTTTGGTCTTCCTTGTTCATTGTCCAGCTTTCGCATGCATATGAGGCGATTGAAAACACCATGACTTGGGTCAGACGCACCTCAGTCTTCAAGGTGACATCTTTGCTTTTAACACTTTAAAGAAGTCTTTTGCAGCAGATTTGCCCAATGCAATGCGTCTTTTGATTTCTTGACTGCTGCTTCCGTGGGTGTTGATTGTGGATCCAAGTAAAATGAAATTCTTGACAACCTCAATCTTTTCTGTTTATCATGATGTTGCCTATTGGTCCAGTCGTGAGGATTTTTGTTTTCTTTATGTTGAGGTGTAATCCATACTGAAGGCTGTGGTCTTCATCAATAAGTGCTTCAAGTCCTCTTCACTTTCAGCAAGCAAGGTTGTCGTCAGCATAACGCAGGCTGTTAATGAGTCTTCCTCCAATTTTGATTCCCTTCTTCTTCATAGAGTCCAGTTTCTTGGAGTATTTATTCAGCATACAGATTGAATAGGTATGGTGAAAGGATACAACCCTGACGCACACCTTTCCTGACTTTAAACCACAAAGTATCCTCTTGTTCTGTTTGAATGACTGCCTCTTGATCTATGTACAGGTTCCTGATGAACACAATAAAGTGTTCTGGAATTCCCATTCTCCGCAATGGTATCCACAATTTGTCATGATCCACACAGTCCAATGCCTTTGCATAGTCAATAAAACACAGGTAAACATCCTTCTGGTATTCTTTGTTTTAGCCTCTTCTAAATCCAGCTTGAATTTCTGGCAGTTCCCTGTCAATGTACTGCTGCAACCACTTTTGAATGATCTTCAGCAAAATTTTACTTGTGTGTGATATTAATGATATTATTCAATAATTTCCACATTTGGTTGGATCACCTTTCTTGGGAATAGGCATAAGTATGTATCTCTTCCAGTCAGTTGGCCAGGTAGCTGTCTTCCAAATTTCTTGGCATAAACAAGTGAGCACTTCCAGTGCTGCATCCATTTGTTGAAACATCTCAGTTGATATTCCATCAGTTCCTGAAGCCTTGTTTTTCACCGATGCCTTCAATGCAGGTTATACTTCTTCCTTCAGTACCATCAGTTCCTAATCATATGCCACCTCCTGGAATGGATGAACGCCGACCAATTCTTTTTGGTCTAGTGACTCTGCATGTCCTTCCATCTTCTTTTGATGCTTCCTGCTTCATTTAATATTTACCCCATAGAATCCTTCACTATTGCAGTTCGAGGCTTGAATTTTTCCTTCAGTTCTTTCAACTTGAGAAATACTAAGCATGATCTTCCATTTTGGTTTTCTATCTCCAGGTCTTTGCACATGTCTTTGTAATACTTTACTTTGTCTTCTCAAGCCACCTTTTGAAGTCTTCTGTTCAGTTCTTTTACTTTATCATTTCTTCCTTTTGGTTTAGCTACTCAATGTTCAAGAGCAAGTTTCAGAGTCTCTTCTGACATCCATTTTGGTCTTTTCTTTCTTTCTGTCTTTTTAATGACCTCTTGCTTTCTTCATGTTTGATGTCCTTGATGTCTTTCCACAACTCGTCTGGTCTTCAGTCATTAGTGTTCAACTTGTCAAATCTATTTTTGAGATGGTCTCTAAATTCAGGTGAGATATACTCGAGGTTGTACTTTACTCTTGTGAACTTGTTCTAATTTTCTTTAGTTTCAACTTGAACTTGCATATGAGCAATTGATGGTCTGTTTGGCAGTTGGCCTCCGGCCTTATTCTGACTGATGATATTGAGCTTTTCCATCATCTCTTTCCACAAATGTAATCAGTTTGATTTCTGTGTATTCTATCTGGTGAAGTCCACGTGTATAATCACTGTTTATGTTCGTGAAGAAAGATATTCGCAATGAAGAAGTCATTGGTCTTTCAAAATTTTGTCGTGGGATCTCCAGCATCGTTTCCATCACCAAGGCCGTATTTTCCAACTACCAATCCTTCTTCTCTGTTTCCAACTTTTGCATTCCAATCACCAGTAATCATCAATGCATCCTGATTGCATGTTCAATCAATTTCAGACTGAAGAAGTTGGTAAAAGTCTTCGAGTTCTTCATCTTTGGCCTTAGTGTTTGGTGTATAAATTTGAATAATAGTCATATTAACTGGTCTTCCTTATAAGTATATGGATATTATCCTATCACTGACAGTGTTGTACTTCAGGATAGATCTTGAAATGTTCTTTTTGACTATGAGTGCAACACCATTCCTCTTCAGGTTGTCATTCCTGGCATAGTAGACCATATGATTATCTAATTCGAAATGGCCAATACTAGTCCATTTCAGCTCACTAATGCCTAAGATACCGATGTTCATGGGTTCCATTTCAGTTTTGATGATTTCCAATTTTCCTAGTTTCATATTTCGTACATTTCATGTTCCAATTATTAATGGATGTTTGCAGCTGTTTCTTCTCATTTTGAGTCGTGCCACATCAGCAAATGAAGGTCTGGAAAGCTTGACTCCATCCATGCCATTAAGGTCAACTCTCCTTTGAGAAGGCAGCACTTCCCCAGTCATATTTTGAGTGCCTTCCAACCTGGGGGGGCTCATCTTCTGACACTATATCAGACAATGTTCCTTTGCTATTCATAAGGTTTTCACTGGCTAATTCTTTTCAGAAGTAGGCCGCTGGATCCTTCTTCCTAGTCTGTCTTAGTCTGGAAGCTCAGCTAAAACCTGTCCGCCATGGGTGACCCTGCTGTTATTTGAATACCAGTGACATAGCTTCAGCATCACAGCAACATGACAGAATGACAGACTGACAAACATGTGGGGGTCTTGAGAAGTAGAGGGAGGAAGAAATGAAATCTAGAAGAGGTAATTTAGGGAGGAAACTAGTAAATTTTGTATATCTTGAGTTTGAGGGGCATTTAAGTTTCCACTACACAACTGGAAATAACAGACTGGTGGTTAACTGAGGAACTACAGTTGGAGGTATAAACTTAGGAGTCATCCAAAAACACAGGACAATCAAGGCTGGAACACTGAATCGGTATACCATAGTAATTCTCATATAAAATATTGGGGAAAATTGACGCTTCTCTTTCTAAGGTAAACATTTGTTTACATTCTAACTTTGACTAAACTGTCTCAGTTTTTCTGTATCTTTCCTGAATGTCACAGCCTCATGGTGTGATGCTTCGCAAAAAACGTTAAATTGTCAGCCTCTCCTTCTTAACTGTCAAAGTCAAAATATTATTCATCTTTCAATGATGGGTTAACACTTACCTCATCCCAAACCTACTTCATAGTTTCATTCTTTAGTCTTTACTCCACACCCTTTCTTTATTTTTCAATCTCTCATGACCTCTAGTAATTACTAATTTTTTTCTAATAATCTCTTAACTGGAGATACATTTATACATTTCTTGTTTTGGCTAGTTTTATTTTTAAAGCTTTAACTCAGAACAAGATAGAATTAAGCAAAATTTTTATTTTTTACTGCTACAACGTGTTTTAAGGACTTGTGTTCTTATAAGAAGAACAAGAAATCTTTATCTGTTTAAATTTGATCAAGTAAGATGTCTTAGAATTCGTTCAAGCACTGTGGTTTGAAAGTGGGAAATGGAAATAACTTTCCAATTTTCATTGTCCTTAACTGATTTCTGTAGAATTTTATATTTCCATTCTGTATTTCCCATTTTTATTATTTCTTGTCACAATCTCAGATGCTTCTCTGGGTTATAGCCCTTTAAATCATAACCTAAAGTTCTTACAAACCATGACATAGATCTAAAGCTGCTTAAGAATGTCAGAGAGAGTTCCTGGGTAGAAAAACCACTCAGCTGTTAGCCAATATTTTTGGTAGTTCATACTAAAAATCCTTCAGAAAAACCTGTAGGGAATTACTGGAATAGGATGCAAATAGCAATAGTATCTTGCCATAAAAAAGTTCCTGGAGATAAATTGCTCAACACTATCTTGGCAATGACCCAAAATGTATCTTTCTTTGAAATTTTTTCCATTGCATTCTATAGGACTAACTCTAAGAGAAGAAAAAAAAAAAAAAGTAGATAGAATTTGGTTTTAAAGTCTTTACTTCCACTTCTGTGTTCCTCTACCTTCTTTAGCCATTCATCATTCAGGCACTCACATGCAGCCCCATGGTTTATCAAGATCTCCTCAAATGCACCAGCAGAATTCAACCATGTTTCCAAATCCATCTAGGCTTTGCTGTGTAATCTGATTAATGCTTCACTCTGAGAAGCTAATTACTAAATTAGGGCTTGAACCTTCCCTAGAAAACCAGAGTTCTCAGAAACAATGGCTTAATCCTTTGAAATCTTTCAAATTAAGACTTCACACAGGTGTCAAAATGATGAAGAAGGAGGAGTACCCTATATATAAAATGTAAAATCTGTATATATCTTATCTGCCAAGCATAAAGGTAATTACTATTTCACAGGCAAAACAAAACAAAAGAATCATGCTTTTTATCTCCATTTTTGAATGTGTGTGATCACTTTCCTACTGATAGATCAGAGATGTGGCTAATAAAAAAATGTCAGGGTTATGAATAATACAACATTTTTAATAAAAATTAAATCATAAAAAATAAATTATTTACTTTAATTCAAGATAAATGCTATTAGCAGATTCTACCTCAGTAAGTATGCCCTTTGTAATCACATTTTTACATAAGTACTAATATTATTAATACATATATATATGAACATATATATTGTCTTAAAGGGCTTAGCTATTGAATCGAGGTGTACATTTTTAAAGAAATATTTGTGTAAGGAATATATTTATATTCCACATTTATTTAAACATTAAATATTTTATAATTAGGATCAGCTAATTTTGCTGTATGTCATATATTTTGATGAAAACTCCTTGTGAGCTAAAAAATATGCTTTTAAACTTCTGGCATTAATGAACACTGTTTACTTAGAGCAATAATTATCTAATATTTAGATACTTGCAAAATAAATAGCATGTGTCTATATGTAATCATACTATTCTGTTCCATGAATATTTTGCAGATGGAATATATGGTTTTACATATGGATATACAGAGAACACCTGGGAACCACTGGTACTGTTAGATTCAAATAAGATAATATTTATAACAGCACTTTAAAATCACAAGATGGTAAACAAATACAAGGGAGTCATCATTATCATCATCAACATCAACAATTTAGCACTTAACTCATGAGAAAAAAAAATTTGTATAGTTCTTCAATCACAGGATGCTAACCTGCACTTCACCTTTCTGAAATAATCCCAAAATTGTTACCTAAATCTATAGATTCCAAACACAAGTACATGCTTGTTACAGGGTTGTCTCTATGCAGGTAATCTAAAATGCTGTGGAAAAATTACAAATTCTCCCTAAACTCAAATGTTTTACTAAATCCTTTGGATGGGAGTCATATATAAGACACAGTGTTAATTCTATTTATGTCAGAATTTTAGGCAAGCCAATCTTCACTTACCTGTACATAATGGGCTGATACAAAGGCCGTTGATGCTAATAAAGATAAACGAAACCTCTGAGATCTTTTTGTCTTGATGAGTGGTTCTCAGGTAAATGTGCTAACCACAATGTTAATTGGGATTTTAAGGGCTGGGTGCAATAGCAGAAAGCACTTAAAAGGAAACTTGTCTAACAAGTGTTGATGACAGTTCTGGGTCTGTGGTTAAAAGGAAGAAATGAAAATTCTGAGTTGGATGCTTAGAAAAAAATAACAGCCGTAACTTGGACTGGTCACCTGAGAGATCCTCCCAGGAAGTACCACCACAGATTAGTGAATCAGTGCTCTGACTCAGGGTCCATCCACCCTTTCACATCATAGAGCTCCTCCTCAGTGAAACCAGTTGGATCCACCAGAGCAGTCTCTGACAAATAAATATAACTTGTCTTTTCTGATATAATAATTCTGCTTCAGCATGCTTAATTTGAAGTGTGCTTAATCTAAAATTCTTCCTGCAACTCATTTGAAGCATGATTAATCTAAAATTCTTCCTGGAACCCTGTGCATACTTTTGTAGGCATGGATTTACAGATGGAGGTAGGTTTTAGAGTAAGAAATATCAGTTTTATTTAGGTAATTCTTTTATAGGAAATGAAACTATTTAATCTAATCAAGAATTGTTTCACTAAGTGAATAAAGAGTAAGTTTTTGAGTGACACCCTAAATTCTTATGAAAGAAGAAAAACAAAGACTTTAGGTGTTTTGTCTACAAATATCTAGATACTTGGTGCCATGTGTCATATCTTTAACCACTCACTCACTCTATTCATTAGTTCACTTAATAAATATGTATCAAGTACTTCCTGAGGCTACATGTTATCCCAGTAGTGGGAATATAAAAAAGGATGTAATGAAGTCCCTGCCTTCATGGAACTTACACTCCAATGAGAAAAAAGGCAACAGTAAAGAAGACACTAAGTTCCTAATTTAACATGAGCTATTTATACATGCTATGAAGAAAATAAAGCAAGGTAATTGAACAGAAGGTGTTGGGGGAGGGAGGTGCGACTATCTTTAGGATAGTCAGAAAAGGCCTCTCTGAGGGGGAGGTTTTTGAGAAAAGACCTGAGTGATGACATTAATTAGTGTAATTTATGCTCATAAACCACGTATTCTTGACATTTCTCTATTCAAAATCTCCAAAGTTTTTCGGCTGCTTTCAATATAAATTACAAACTTTTTTGGTTGATACTCAAGGCCCTTCAGAATATCGTCTCTTCACACTTATACATGTTTTTGCATGGTAGTGTGGTATAATGTGATTTTTGTGTTGTTAGCAAAGAATATTGAATGTACCATTGACTGCCAGAAGAGCAAACAAACCTATCCTGGAGGAATTACAGCCAGATCACTCCTTAAAAACACAGATGGCAAGACTTTGTCTCACTTACTTTGAACACGTCATCAGGAGAGACCAATTGCTGGAGAAGGACACCATGCTTGGTAAAATAGAGGTTCAGCGGAAAAGAGGGAGACCCCCAATAAGACGGATTGACACTGTGGCCATAACAACGTGCTCAAACATAACAATGATTGTGAGGATGGCACAGGACTGGGCAATGTTTCATTCTGTTATCCATAAGGTGACTATGAGTCAAAGTTGACTCGAGGCACCTACCAACAACAACATGGTATAATGGAAAGGGCAGGACCTCTATTCCAATGCCAGGTTCACTATTAACTAGTTGATTGACCTAAGTCTCTCTGGGCTTCACCTGTCTCATATGTAAAAATGGTTATGACAAGATTATACTTGTAAGGTTGTTGTGTCAACTGAGATGGTATATAACAGGTGCTTGCACAGTGCTGAGGACATTGTTATATCTTAACAATGACTTTACCTAAAGCTTAATTTTACCCCAGCCATTTCGCACAGCTTGCTTCCTTGAATGGCAAGAGCATTCCTGTCTCCATGCTTTTGTTCATGTTGTTTAATACTCCCAAGATTGCCATTTCTACCCATCCAATGTTTATTCATACTTTGGTCCAACCCAACTCCACATCTTTGATCTTTCTCTTCTGACCTCTAATCACTTACTGTCATTAGTACTCATTTTGGATTTAATCATCTGTTAGTGTGTTGTCTCAAAGGCACTCTCAAGATTCCAAGCAGCCACAAGACTACTAGGAAGAGGACTCCAGCCAGTAGCAGTAACCCCTCCATAGGTGCTATGTCCATCCAATCTGAGTGAGTCACATACAGGAGATACTTACACAGTGTTGGCCAAGTGAAAATTGTTTGTATTATTTACAGAAAGTAGACAGCAAACAACAGAAGGCTACTTGGGCGGGATGGAGATGCCTCTATGCTTGTCTCACTTAGCACCACAAGGAAGGACCCATTTATGTCTCAAAGGTGACCTGTTTACCCTTCCCAAAGACCGATGTTCACTCTTATATCACTGGGAGGGCACACTGTGGCTCAGGTGTCAGCAGTTATACTGTGGTCTGGTCTCTGCCTTCTCTAAAATTGTGAGTGTCAGGAGGATGTAGTGTTGATATCGTTAGTGCTGGTGGCTTTCTGATCCTTGGATCTTAGCTATTGAAATAAATAATGCCAATGTAGTAGCTCTCCCTGAGCCTCAATACTCTAGTGTTCTGTGAATCACTCCTTGAGGTTTAGCCTGGAGTCTGAACCTTTAGCCCTTCCAACAATTTCTGAAGTACATACTTTCCTGCTTCAAATTCCTTTCTACTTAAAATGCCTTTCCTACTCTGAATCCTGACTGATATAGTTGTAGATCTATAAAGAATGATTTCAAGAAAAAATACTGAGTAAAATATTTGAGTTTCAGAATGACAATTCAATATGCTATACCACTAAAGCTTAAAAAGAAACGGTAAATAATGCCATGCACATTTTCTATGGATGCTAACATGTATTAAACTCATGAGAAAAAGATATGGAAAGATTCACCAAACAGTGATTACCTCTGCAGAGGTGGAAAGAGACCGTAATTGGAAATGATAATTAAAGAGATTTTAGCAGACTCTATAATGCATTCATCTTCTTCACAAGGATAATGTGTTCATATGTTACTTATGTAATTATTTTTGAAAAATACTTGTTGAATTAAAATAAAAGCTCATCTTCTATATGCATCTGAGCAGAGAAAAAAGTAAAACTGGCAATAAAATATTGGTTCTCAGGGAGTGAGGGCCAAAGCAATGAGGCTAAAAATAAACTGTATTCTTTGGCTTTATAGAATTTTCCAGAATGAGATGATGACTTGATGACAATAGGCAAAAATTCCACGAAGACACAATGGCAAAATCCAAGAAAACACAATGGATACAAAGTTTCACAAAGATGTGAGCCAATTTTAAATGATAGTAGGAAATCACTAAGGAAAAAAAAATAAGTCACGAAGGAAATACTAGACAAGGAATAAAAGAAATATACCATGTGGAAAGGCACAGCATAGTGTTTCAGAAAACTTAAGTAATAGTGTGGTTGGAACATAGGTTAAATGCAAGGGCATGATGAGAACACAGAAAAGTAAGTTCCAGCCAAATCCTGACAGTGCATTTTAGTTTTCTGCAGTTGGACATAGTGATTACCTCCACTGAGCCACCCACAGGACCAGGAACAAAGAGATGAAAAAGAGCCCTTGAGAAGCTTATAGTCTAGTAGGAGCTTCAGACACATAAGCAGATAATTCTTATTTACATCTCTTTTGAAAAGTGCAATGACAGGTGTGTGCCCTGGACAATCTGTAGTACCAGCCTGAGGATGTCAGGAAAGTCTTCCTGGTGGGAGGTGACCCCTAGCTGTGTTTTTAAATAAGGAATTGGAAGAGTGAACCAAGCTTTTTATCCTCTAAGAATGTTGGGACTAGGAGTGGAGTAAGATTTTAAAAGCAGGAGAGCGAGGTATACTCAGACTAATCCTCTCTGATTACTAAGACCTTTTCCTTGATATCCTTGTCCTCTGATCAATGCCATTATAGCACATTAGGGAGATGGAGGAGGGCCAACAGTTCAAGTGGTAGGCAGCATTTTTTTTAAAGGAAGCCAGGTAAATTTAGAAGAGCTCTCTGGCCCTTGCGTATCCTGCTCTGATATGGCTTGGTTTGATTCCTCTTAACCCTTTCTCTTTCATCAAATGGCTGGGAAGATACTGTGGGGAAAATCTGTCATCACCTTGGCTAGTAATTCTTGTCTCGTTGAATTCTGTTTTTGGTAGCTGACGAATCTGACTTAACGAGCATAAATCTAGGCTTAGAAAACCTAAAATTTCTAGTTAATGGAATTTTTGTATAACGTGTATTCCTACATTTAATGGAAGTAAAGTTTTGTTTACTCAACCATGCACGCCTGCTGTGACAAATTTTAAGCAACGATAATTTTTTGAGGAAACAAAATTAAAAGGTATGATAAAATTATTTTATTTTCATAATGATTTATTTCATAAAATAATAATTTTGGAAAACAGTGTATTATAATAACAGTAGTTTTTTCTGACATCATTTAATTAACCACTATAAATCTAAAATCTTAAACTATCCTTGCCACATCATTAAGAAATGTTTAAAAATCAGCATCTTCTGAAATGTTCTTTTGCATTAGAATTATGAAAAATGAAAACCAGTGACAAACTTATTCGCCTCAGTCACCAGCAGATGGTTATAAAAGAATTTAACAAAACATCTGTCACAGTGTCCAAAAGCTAGTCTCTAATGTCATGGAATAGAAACTGTAGTCTAGTTACATATTCTAGTGAAGATTTCTTTTAAAAGTATGAATGAGAAATACTTAGATTCATTAGTGTGCTGGTAAATGTTTAACAACCAGCTCTCAGGACTGGGAAATGGGAACTGATTGGTAGAATTTGCCCATTTCCATGGCATAAATATTCCAGTTATGGACAATTTCAAGCTACCCACATGACATTACTGAACATGGATTTGGGAAGAGATGAACAGTAGCACTCTATTATATTTTTCTACCATACAGATACAATAAGTGTAACGTAAAATCCAAAACTAAACCCATTGCCATCGAGTCGATTCTGACTCATAGTGACCCTATAGCACAGAGTAAAACTGTCCCAGAGGGCCTCCAAGGAGCAGCTGGTGGATTTGAACTTCCAACTTTTTGGTCAGCAGTCGAGTTCTCAACCACTGAGCCACCAGGGCTCCAAATATACCACGAATGCTAATAACATGCAGTGAAATTATTAGTACATGATGAATTTTGAGTATTTAGCGCCATTATTTTTAAATCATGGCTGTATTTCACTACTGGCTGACACAATTCCTGAAGTCTTAACAATCATTTCTTGCATTTGGGGGCAAGCCAGCTTCAGCACACCACTGCTGCACTTTTAAATATTAAAAAATTGAAAATCTTTCACAAATTTGGATATTTGAAAGGATCTATAAGATCCACAGAAAATACTCATCTAAGTCTTTTATTTAAAGGCACAAAATATAGTGCATCAAGAAAGTGCAGGAAAGCATTGGAGGTCTGAGAGATATCCAGGTGAAATCTTAACATGGTCCTTATTTATACATGTACATGTTTCATCACAGATTATACCACCAAGGTCTGTGTATTGAGTCTTAGCATCAGAAGAGTTCAAGACAAGTTCCCAGCAGGGTCTTTTATGACACCTTTGGTCCTGTAGTCAAGCAAGACTATATAACCAATTGTGCCAGGTAAAAACCATTAGTAGACAAACTGGCCCTGGGAGGAGGGGAGTGGATTCCAGGAAAGTTTCAGACTTTAAAGCACACGTCACAAATCCCACTGGCCTTATTTTGGCCAATAGTCAAAACCAGTCATCCAGGCATTCCCAGAGATAAGGGTAGAGTTTTCCAAGTCCAGCTATAAATTAACTTTGTTCTATACAAAATCCAATAAAGAAATAATAAAGGATAACATATCAAATATCTATTAAACCCATTGCCATCAAGTCCATTCTGACTTGTAGTGACCCTATAGTACAGAGTAGAACTGCTTTATAGAGTTTCCAAGATTGTAATCTTTATGGAAACAGAATGCCACATTCTCCTCCCACAGAGCCATTGGTGGGTTCAAACTGGTGACCTTTTGGTTAGCATCTGAGAGCTTAACCACTGCACCACCAGGGCTCATTTCAAATATCTATTACCCAGGATTAATTCCAGGACCTCCCCGCGCCCCCCCCCCCAACTCCCAGTTTTTTTTGGAGATGAAGAAGACTGAGGAAAGAACAAGAGGAGATCAAGAATTCTGTTTAGGCATATTACTGTGAATTGTCTATTTGAACTTCAAGTGGAAATTTTAGATATATGAGCCTGATGGTCTAGGAAGAAGTCAGAGCTAAAGTTAAACATTTGGAAGCTGTATCAGCATATAGTTGGCATTGAAAGCTATTGAGCTAGATGAGATCATCTATGGTATGTGTATAAGTAGAGACGGGGAGAGATCTGAGAACTGAGCCCTGGGATACTGCAACATTTAGAGTTTGAGAAGATGTGGAAGATCCAGCAGAAGAGACTGAGAAGGAATAGTTGATGACATAGACAGATTACAAAGAAAGTGGGTTTGTTTTTTTCCCCAGAAGCCATGTGACAAAAGTTTTCCAATACATTGGGAATTATCAATAGCTTAGATGTTACTGATAGGTTAAATATGAGGAGGATTGAGAATTAAAAATTACAGTTAGCAATATAGAGATCATCGGTGACCTTGACAAATGTGATTTTGGAACAGTGTTTGGGTCAGTATCCTGACCGGAGTGAGTTTGAGGAAGAATAAAAGGAAAACCTAGTTAAACTTTTAACTAGTTTAGCAGAGAAATATGGCAGGTAAGAGATGTAGGGTCAAAAAAGAACACTGTTTTTATCCAAGATATATTGTAGAATGTTACTATGCCGATGAGGAACAAAGTCCTTGAGAAGGTGAGTGCAGATGGGATCTTATAAGTAAAGAGTTTGGCCTTAGATTGGTGTAGCAACAGTTAATCCATTGTAGCACAAGCTAGGACTTATGGCAGTAACAGCTCAAATCTATTTTGCATTTACTTTTTGTTTTAAGTGCATTACATTTGTTAACTCCTTGAATATTCCACAACACCACCATGAAATAGATATTATTTTTATCCTAGTACTATACCAAGGAAACTGAGATACAGTGGTGTCAACAAACATGCCGCATCTAACCCATTGCCATCAAGTTGATTCCTACTCATAGTAACCCTACAGAACAGAGTAGAACTGCTCCATGGGGTTTCCAAGGAGTGGCTGGTTGAACTGCCGATACTTTGGTTAGCAGCTGGGCTCTTAACCACTGGACCACACCAGGGCTCCTACCACATCTAGTAAGTGTAAAAACCAGGATTTGTTCACTGGTGGTTTTTGTCCTGAGATCACTTGCTATAATTACTTTCAAAAAGCAAGTAGATAAGCAGATTTTTGTGGTAAGAAAAAGTAGAAATTCTCATCTGATTCCATCTTAATGAAATAATTAGCAAAATTATCAGCTTAGTGTAAGTAGAGAAAAGAAGGAGTTATTTAGGAGAGTGAGAAGGAGTTTTAACTAGAGAAGTGCAGAAGAATTGCCAGGGAATATTAAGACTCTACTTGAGGTTTGTGATGATGATTTTAATGTGAGATTAATTAGCATTGCATGGGTTTTTCTCCAGCAACAATGAGAAGCTAGGATCCATGTGCTAATAAAGTAGAAAGCTGAGTTTAACTAAGGTTGTGGTTTTGCCATGCTACATGGTGAATGGAGAAATGGCCAAGGACAGTTGTTGTATATGTCCTGATTGACCATAATATCTAAGCTCAGTAAAGAGTACATGAGTGAAGTGGGCAATAAGAATTCCAGTCAATGGAATAGAACTTTTAAGGAATTTTGGGCCATTAGACCTATAAACCTAAACCAAACCAAACTAAATCCATTGCTATTGAGTCGATTTTGACTCACAGTGACCCTGTAGGACAGAGTATAACTGCCCCATAAGGTTTCCAAGGCTGTAAATCTTTACTGAAGAAGACTGCCACATCTTTCTCCCATGGATTAGGCCTATATCCAGAACTAAATTAAAAACAATAAACTTATAACAATTCTCTATACTTTTCATGACTTATAACAATTCTCTATACTTTGCTGAAAGTGAGGAGGATTTGAAGCACTTATTGATAAAGATCAAAGACTCCAGCTTTCAGTATGCATTACACCTCAACATAAAGAAAACAAAAATCCTCACAACTGTATCAATAAGCAACATCATGATAAACGGAGAAAAGATTGAAGTTTTCAAAGATTTCATTTTACTTGTATTCAAAATCATCACCTGAGAAGCAGCAGTCAAAAAATCAAATGACATATTGCGTTGGGCAAGTCTGCTGCAAAAGATCACTTTAAAGTATTGAAAAGCACAGATGTCACCTTGAGGACTAAAGTGGACCTGACCCATGCCATGGTATTTTCAATTGCCTCATATGCATGAGGAAGTTGAACAATGAATAAGGAAGACTGAAGAAAAATTGATGCCTTTGAATTATGGTATTGGTGAAGAATATTGAATATATTATGAACTTCTAGAAGAACAAACAAATCTGTCTTGGAAGAGGTACAGACAGAATGCTTCTCAAAGCAAGGTTGGTGAGACTTCATCTCATGTACTTTGGACATGTTATCAGATGGGACCAGTCCCTTGAGAAGGACATCATGCTTGGTAAAGTACAGGGTCAGAGGAAAAGACAAAGACCCTCAATGAGGTGAATTGACACAGTGACTGCAACAATGGGCTCAAACATAGAAACGATTGTGAGGATGGCATAGGACCAGGCAGTGTTTCATTCTGTTGTACACAGGATTGCTATGAATAGGAATTGACTTGACGGCACCTAACAACAACAATATACTTTGAGCTTCCTTATCTTCTGTTCTTTGGTTGACTTTCAGTTAAAAGACTCCTTGAATGAATTAATATGAAAGTACGTGTTGTATAACAAAATACCGACTTATGAGTTAATAGACCTAGTTTTCATTAGGTGGTTGGTTGGAGATGTTTCTATTGCAAACACAATCCTTGAACAAGGGTATCGTTATAAATAGTCCTTTATTAAAGCCAAAATACTCAAAATATTAATATTTATCTAACAAGAATTTTTAATTTATATATCCAGTGAGTTTTGTTTTTTATTGTTTGTTACATGGGACACACACGGTGCTTGATATTACTTTATATATGCTAATAAGCAAGGTATTAGGCACATTAAGAGGATGCAAAATTCAATGTTTATTTATCATGCACGATATGTTTCTGTTCTGCAACAATGAGTGTGTTTCTAAATTCATCTTCCAATTGGTCATCTCACTCTTTGGTTGTATAACTTTTTCAGTATGCTGTTAACATCAGGAGGACAGGATGGTGCAGTCCATTATAGCTGAAGGGGGAAAAATAGCCATACTTTTAACCAGTCCTACACTTAGAGTCAGGGACAGATTACCCAATAAGCAAGGTAAGCACATGCTTAGGGCATCAAGAAAACAGAGGCACCAGTTGTCCAAACCAAAGACCCATAGATGCCAAGAAGACAGGACACAAGGAAAAATGAGCACTGCAGCGGAAGGGAACTAATAGCGCACTAAGTAAAATTGATACCAGCTCTAGTGTGTGAGAATGTGCCGGCCTGAAAAAAAGTTCATGCAGGTTCATGAGGGCAACCATGCACAAGGTAGTTTAAGCTGTGAGGCCCCTACCTCTTCAACACCTTCATTGACATCTGTCTCCTAGGTCTCCTCCTGTGTAATTAAACTCCTTATCTTGGTGGATCACTTGGGAGTATACTATTTCTTTCTAATAAACAAGAGGTGGGGGTGGGCTGTCAAGTCTAATTCTTGCTACATTCACCTTATATGCAGCTGGATCCAACATGAGGGGTTACCGGGAAAGAACAGATTATATTAACTGACAATAGGTCTCTGATCCATTTTGAGAGAACCATCTTGTACAACCATGTCTGCTGATCCAGCAACTCCAGCCAGGAGGGCCAGCAATGTTCTTTGTTTGCCATGATACAAACACAAAGGTATGCTCTTTCTCACATCCTGTTAAACAGCCTATGGGAACTCCAGTCCCAGATGATGTGCAAAAGTGAGGGAACTCGAACAGGTCAACCATTGCAATGAATTCAGTCAAGTTATTTTTAACTGTATAGCATTTACACACAGAGTTGTGTCCTAAGTTTTGTAAACAATAGTATTCATAACTTTAAAATATGTTTGGCATACACACGGATGCAGTCTAGCATACATTTAATATAATACTAACATCGGTAATGATTTAATATAATGCTAACATAGCGAATGTCCAAAAAATACTCAAAATATTAATATTTATCTAACAAGAATTTTTATTTATATATCCAGTGAGTTTTGTTTTTTATTGTTTGTTATGTGGGACACACACAGTGCTTGGTATTACTTTATATATGCTAATAAGCAAGGTATTAGGCACATTAAGAGGATGCAAAATTCAATGTTTATTTATCATGCACGATATGTTTCTGTTCTGCAACAATGAGTGTGTTTCTAAATTCATCTTCCAAGAAAGCAACAAAGGGCATTTATCAGAACGTTACATTTATGTTTTATCAGAATATCTATTTCTGTGTAAGGAAATTGAAGAATTCCTGGAGGAAATAAGTATATATTTAGATAATAAAAATTATATAAATGTATTTTATTTTACATTTCCTGTCAGACTGACTTTCTTTTAAGAAATTAATTAGTATTGTTATGACTTGCAAAACAAACTTGCTTGTCAAGAAGTGGTGCTATTGTTACATCAGTTATGTACTTATGTCTGAATATGGGAGTTGAACAATTCCACAAAGAAATAAAATGTACATTTTGTAAATTTTGTATACAATAACAATTATATTTTCCTTTTCATTTCGAACTGATTGAGTATAACCTTACATTCAATTTCCTCTCATTGACCACGTAAAAACATACCAATGGCACTATAATCATGTGACTTGTGACATATCTAGTCCTGTCCTGCACAAAGCAAACCAAAACGCATCTTCAAATTGAGCATACTCTTGTGTTTGTATCATGCTCTTTGCAATCACTCTCACCCCCACTGGGTATCAGCAGTAGTCCATTGAACTGTGAAGACGCAGCATCAAAGGATGGAAAGTGAGTACAAAAATTTTTAAGTATTATCTGAAGACAAAAAACACTCATGGAGATCTTCGAAGGGCCCACCAACAAATTGCTTTACACATATTCCTAACTTTAATGGTCACAATCTGCACAACAGAACACTCATTTTCATCTCTAAAAAGACTCAAAAACCCTCAGTATACAACAATAATTCAAGAAAGACTCAGTTCATTATCCTTATTATGTTGGGAAGTAAATATTGTTTGGCAGCTTAATTGTGACAAAATCTTGAAGAACTTGTAAGAGCAAAGAATAGAAAGAAATGTTTTTAATTACATGTTAGAGATGAAAGATCTATCTAAAAATAAAATATAGTAATTTGTTGTAATATTTGTTTTCTGATCATTAAATTTTCTTTTATGACATCTTTTCATTTATTCATTTATAATTACAGAATTTATTATGAAACAAGCATCAAAATTGACATATGAGCTGTTAAAGCAAAACTGGTGAAAAGTCAATTTTCATTGTGGGAGAACAACAGAATTTTACATTGATTGTTGAAACAACTATGTTCACTGACTCATTTTCTTTGTTGCAGAATAAATGTAATGTTCTTTTTGTAGAAAATGTGGTATATAGTAAAAATCTTAGTACCTGTATCCCCTAAAAATTTTATAATCCCTTTCATCTCATCCCGTTAAAATGAAATATGCCTCTTTTGCATTCAATCGCTAACAATAGTCGGCATTTAAAAAGAAATTACATTATGGATAGCTAAGACACACACACACATATATACACACATATATGTATGTATATACATAACTCGCATATGCCTTTAAAATGCATGAGTAAGCAGAGAAGGGGGCACCACAGATTATCAGTACTTAGGGGCCTCATGTGCCTTAATCTGGCCCTGCATAGAGTCCATAGAATACAGAGATTCTAAGTTCTGTGTTTAAGGCTAAGCACCCTACTGCATCCATAAAGAATCCACCTTGATAATTGATAATTGCTGCTTTACCTTATGGGAGCAGTGATGGTTCAGTGGTAGAGTTCTAGCTTTCCAAGCAGAAGACCAGGGTTTGATTCCCGGCCAATGCACCTCAAGTGCAGCCACCACTGTCTGTGGAGACTTGCATGTTGCTATGATACAAAGGCCTGGTGCTCTACTTCCAAAAAATCAGCTAATGAAAACCCTTTTGATCACAATGGTCCAATCCCAATTTCCATGGGGTCACCATGAGTCAGGGGTCAACTTGACAGCAGCTGACAACAAACCTTATAGAGGTTGTTTCACCTTCTCCTTAGCTCCTCACCAAGTGCCTTCAATATCGAGCATTGGCGTTGGGCCACTCATGCTAACATTTCTCTCATTATTCTCTGAGGGAATCTCAACCTTGAGAATTCTTTGCTCTTCATTACTTCCTCATGGGCCCCTTAGTTTCATAAGTTCTCTGCTCTACCTGCTCTCACCCTCCTCCAAACCCCTTTTTACCCTTTCCTTCCCATCACTTTTCCTCTCTCTTTCATACTGGGCTAATCATTCATTAATTTCCAACTACTTCCCAGTGGAAGAAGCTGAACAGGGACTGAGATCTATGCTCATAAGTTTGGGGATGAAGGTAATAAGCCCACAACCATCTGGCTTATTATCAAGTATCTACAAGACAAGGAGACTCTTGTATTATACAATACAAGGTGTAAGAGTTATAATTGGCTGTATCTACACAGTCAATAATACCTCTTAGTAATTGTATTATACTAAAAGAATCTCTACCTTTTTTCCCCACATTGAGTTACATTATCATAGGATCCTTTGTGTTATTTATGTTTCCTACTCAAGGAAAAGGGCGAATATGGCATTTCTTGACAGGAGAGCTGCAAAAGCTTTCTAACCTGTCATCCTTCTTCTCGATGTGTACCACCTACCCCACCCCAGCCTACCTTCTTCGCCAAAACTAACCTTTTCTAAGTGTATATTAGATCATCACATTCTCTGTTTAGATAGCTCCAAGGCCTCCCATTGCAGTTAGAATAAAATCCAAGGTCTTTAATTTGGCTTCCAAGGCCCTACTTGACCTGTCCCCGCCCCCACCAAGCTACTTCTTGCATACTATCTCCTACTATCTCTCTCTACTCACCAGACTCCAGTTACAATGATCTTCTTTCTGCCCCTCAGATCCACCAACTTTGTTTTCTATTCCAAGGCCTTTACACTTGTTCCTTTTGCCAGATTTCTCTTCTCTTAGACCTTTGTATGTTTCGCCTTTTCACCATTTAGGTCCAGCTCAAATGCCACCCCTTCAGAGAAGTTCTTTTTCAGACAGCCCTATCTAAAGTATACTTGTCTGCCCTAGTATTTTCTATAATATTACCTTTTATTTCCTTCACAACACATCACAATCTAAAGTTCTTATTTATGTGTTTACTGCCTATCTTTATCCACTAAACGTAGCAGTGTTGAAGGCAGCTACTGTATCTATACCTGACTGTGCCTAGAACATATTGCTGGCATTGTCTCTGACTCATGGTGATCCCATGTCCAAAAGAACAAAATGTTGCCCAGTCCTGTGCCATCTTCGTGATCATCGATATCCTTGAGTCCATTGTTGTGGCCACTGTGTATTCTGAGTGCCTTCCAACCTAGGGGGCTCATCTTCCAGCACTATATCAAACAATATTCTGTTGTGAGCCATAGAGTTTTTGTTGGCTGATTTTTGGAAATAGATCACTAAGCCTTTCTTTCTAGCTTGTCTTAGTGGGGGCTTCGCTGAAAACTGTCCACCAGGAGTGACCCTGCTGGTATTTGAAATACTGGTGGCATAGCTTCCAGTGTCATAGTGACATGCAAGCTACCACAGTACAACAAACTGACAGACAGGTGGTGGCTGGAACATGTTAGGTACTCAATAAACCTACGATGAATGAATAACCCCGACATTCCTGAAGAATAGATGGGAAAAAAAAAAAAACACAGTCTTATCACACCTTATCACACCAAATGGATTGGCATGCCATTCTTACGCATGTCATTATTATGCATGTCATTTCAGTCATGTTTTATAATAAGGGAAGAATAAAAGGGCATTACCACAAACAACTGAAGAAATGAGTTTTCCTCTTAGTTTTAGCTTCCTTTTAAAATTCTAGTTACCTTTTATTTTAGGCAATTACAAAAGGTAAATTATTTGTAGATATTACAAAGTGAGCTCTCTATACTGTTGCATATTCCTGTAAGGAGAGATACTACAATAAATGCCTCATATCATTTTTGCTGCAAGAGAAGAAAAATAATGGCTAAAGAAGGACATGAAGAAAATGATACAGAAATAATGTCAATTTTAAAAATACATTATTCTTTAATCCCCAAATAATTTTTGGATGTAAACTCTAGGAGGGTAAACTTGGGTGAAGGTTACAATTTATCAAAGATGCTGAAGAGTCACTTTAAGCAAGTAATCTGTCCTCTCTGGTCTTCAGTTTCTTGATCTAGAAATTGAGACACTTGGCCTAACTGAACCTCTGATATCTCTTCTCCACTTTAAGATTGTGTGGTTTTATGAGGTGCACAAATACTCTCACATATAAATAATAAATCAATGTACATATTTGTCTCATGTATTTCAGCTTAACAACATGCAATTCTAATTTTTAGAACCCAAAATAATTTATTTGGTACACCTAGCATGTGTGTTCTCATCCCAGCAGAAAAAGTTGTTTTTTTTTTTTAATTCTGAAAAAACAAATTAAGGTCTATTCTAAATGTAATGCTGAGATAAATCAGAACTAGGCTATTGATAAAAAATAACTTGGTAACCTAATTTTGTTTTGCTTTCTTCTTGCCTCCTATACTAGTGAAATACATCAATAAATGGAGTGTTTTAGATAGAATATTGATAAAGATCTTTATACATTGATAAGTAAAAATGATTGGTTTACTAAAGACCAAAAGAATAAGAACTTGAAGCAACAGTTAAGAATGCTATGCAGTTGTCTTTATGTTCCATTTCATAGTCACTTTTCCATCAGATTCCAGTCTTGGAGGCTATCCAATCACAGTAAGAAGTCAGTCGCGTATACACCCCTGGTTTATTCTTTTTGCTGCATCCTTTGCCCCAGCTTACTATTCCAACAAGGTGCCAGATATCTCTAGAGTCAGGGTAAGCTAGTGGTCCACCAGAACCATTCTAGAATAAGAAGCGTTCATAGAAGAACCCTGATCAAAAGGGGGAAAATGAACCAAATTTCAAATTCTCATGGACTCCAGACTTTCTGGAGCTATGAAGGTTGGAGGAACCCCTAAAACTATTGCCCTGCGATAATCTTTAAACTTTAAACCAGAAATACCCGCCACCGAAGTCTTCTTAAATCCAAACAATAGTTTAGCTTAACTAGTAAAACCTGTCTGCCTTGAGCATTATGCTGTTTTAACATTGATATGGGATCGAATTGACAACAGCATCTCAAAAGATTAGGTAGAAACATTAGGGGGCAGTGAATTTGTGTTAATGGGGGAGGAACAACTCAGAGAAGGAGGCTGAGAATGGTTGCACAATTCAAATAATGTAATCAATATCACTAAATGGTACATGTAGAAACTGTTGAACTGGTGTATGTTTTGCTGTGTATATTCTCAACAACAACCACAAAATAAATAAAATTACATTAAAAGAAGAAGAAGAGAAAAATGTTTTTTATCATGTCAAAGAATTCCCGTTTGCCTCTCCTCCAGAGTTATCAGTATACCCTGGTCTCCAAAGCCAGTCCAGACTCTTTGGGCTTAGAACTCTGGGAACCTTGTGTTTATTCAATATATATTGCTTTGAGCTGCCAGATGTTAGATTGGTCAGATCTGAAGTTGATTTTGTAGTGAATCTGGCCTTGAATATGGAGGAGGTTATTAAGCTGTGTGGACATTGCACTGAGCTTATGTCTTCATGAAGAAGCCCGTGAAGAATGGGTGACGTGAGCACATGGTAAATCCCCTGCTGCATCTTGGGATAAAGAGGAGGCAGCACTCCATATCTGCAGGTTACCCATTAAACAAAGTCAAATTTCTTTTATCAACTCCTAAGTATTATCCTTTGTGTGGATTCCTAAACTGAAAACTCCATGAAGGCAGGGAATATTTTCACCATGGTATCCCCAGCATCTAGGCTGGTGCCTAGACCATGACAGGCTTAATAAATACTTAAGTTGAATGAAATATGAAGCTACTTGTGTGGAAATCATTAACATAGAAAATGTTTTCTGTTGATGGAAATCTCAATTTATTTAGTACTTTTTGAGAAAACGATTTAATAATGTATCTAGACATATGTGACAGGAATCAGCTTCTCCTGACATAAATCCAGCACATAACATTGTTATCAGTCACCATGCCAGAAAGTGAATATGGAGCATTGCAATTTTTATTGTCAATAATCTTCACAAGAGCTTGTTCAAGTGTCATTGGAAGGGGACCTACAGGCAATAAATGATGCTTATTATGAGGATCTTATCCTTGTTTGTTGGCACAAACAATATTTATGGAATAAAGCAGATTCTTTCTAAATTTTATTATTGTACTTTAAGTGAAAGTTTATAATTCAAGATAGTGTCTTATACAAAAATTTATACATACATTGTTATGTGACCCTAGTTTCTCTCCTATACTGTGACAGCACATTCCTTCTTTCCACCCTGGATTTCCCGTGTCCATTCAACCAGCTCCTGACCCTCTCTGCCTTCTCATCTCACCTCTGGACAGGAGCTGCCCACTTAGTCTCATATATCTACTTGAGCTAACAATCACACTCTTCATTAGTATCATTTTATGCCTCATAGTCCAGTCTAATCTTTGTCTAAAGAGTTGGGCTAGGGAATGATTCTAGTATTAGGTTAACAGAAAGTCTGCGGGTCATGTCTTCTGCAGTCCCTCCAATCTCAGTTAAACCATTGAGTCTGCTCTTTTTACTAGAATTTGAGTTCTGGATCCCGCTTTTCTCCTGCTCCATCAGGGACTGTCTGTTGTGTTCCCTGTCAGGGTGGTCATTGGTGGTAGCCAGGTACCATCTAGTTCTCCTGATCTCAGGCTGATGTCGTCTGTGGTTTATGTGGCCCTTTCTTGGGCTAATACTTCCCCTGTGTCTTTGGTGTTCTTCATTCTCCTTTACTCCAGGTGGGTTGAGACCAATTGATGCATCTTAGATGGCTGCTCACTAGCTTTTAAGACCCCAGACACCACTCACCAAAGTAGGATGCAGAACATTTTTTTAATAAACTTTTTTATGCCAATTGACCTAGGTGTCCCCTGAAACCATGGTCCCCAGACTCCTGCCCCTATAAAGCAGATTCTTATGTCACCAAGAGCCAGGCCAGGCCTAAGCAAGATTAGTGTCTTTTAGATGTTTATTATGCTGGCTGCCTCCTACATAATTTCAATTTTTCCAACCTCCATTCCCAGAAATATTTTAGAAATTGAAGGCAATGCCATGCTTTTGCTCCTACCACTTGACACTAGTGGTTTTCTTTTCAGTATACTTATTAATTAGTTGCATGGGGGAGTGATCGATCAATTGTTCAAAGAATTATACCCATGAAGCTATTACATTTTTACAGAAAATATTACCATTAATATAAAGCAATCCCCATCCTGTAACTACAACACTGTCATTTTCTTTGAGTTTCATTTTGGCTTCAGGAAGACAAATCCTATGAATGTACTTTGTGAAAACAACTTCTTCCACAAGCTGCACAAGAGCAATATCATCATGAAGCTCAGGACTGCTATAATTTTCATGAAAAATTATGTTTTGGACTTTCTGTGCCATATGTGGTTTATTGACTATAGTTCCAAAGTTGACAGTCCAGTCTTCTGAATTATTTTTCCTAGAAGACACAACTTAATTAGAATACACTCAGTGTTCTTAGTTGGTCGTTTCATAACTTTAAGGCATGAGATTTTCAAACAACATTGTACTATAAAGCACTTAAACTCTTAATTTAAAAAACATCCTTGACATGGGGATATTATAAACTTTGCAGTCATATAGAAATAGTAGTAAGGACTATTAGATCTTTCAGTCTTCTGTAGATCCTCCCAACTAGAGTCACTGATATCTTTGCGTCTTGGCTTCTAATCAGATTTTCTGGCCACTTTCTCCAGTTCCCCACTGAGACTTTTTCTCAATTTAGCATCTGCCATCTTGTTTAACTACTCTCACCTCTCCCTCAAAATGTCAGGTGCTGACTTTTTGTTGTTGTTGTTGTCATTGTTTTAGATCTCAAGACCTTCATTTAACTGTGCCACTCTTTACTCTGTCTCCCATGGTAAAGTCTTCAGTGACTCCCCACCTTCCACATCAGTGCTTCTTAAACTTTATTCCTTTAGAATCAACTCAGGCTCCACCTCCAGAGATTTATTTAAAAGGTCTAGTCTGAGGCTGAAGGATCTACACTGCCAACAACAACCCCCTCAGGTGGTCCATAGTCCATGTTCTTTGAACATCACTGGCTACTATCTTGTCATTTAGAGTTGTCCACAATCTTAATATAGCTAAATTTTCTAACTGTATTTTCTACTGTATTGTTTTACAAATTCTACTCTATTTCAAATTGTTCTTTTTGTTTACCATCCACAGAGTATAACTCGTATTGTTCCATCTCCACACATTTGAATGAATATTGTTCTTTCCCTTCCCCTACTCTATCAATCACATCTTATATCTTCAGGGTCCAGGTCAACTATTACCTCTTCACACCTCAACTAAATATGCGCTCTTTCTTCCTCAAATTTCCATAGCACTTACTATCTGTGTCATATATATGAAATTTACTACACTGTGCCGTCTTATCATTTTAATTTATGACATTGAAATTTCTTCAACTAGATTGTAAATGCCTAGAAGGTCAAATAAATAAGTGCCTAGTTACTGGAATCAAACATACAACTGAGTTCACATTCAATTTCTGTCACTTAAGATCTGTGTGATCTTGGCCAAGTTACTTCTCTTCTGAGCCCCAGTTTCCTTACCTTAAATAGGGCAAATTATACCTTCCATACAGAATTAGTGTTATAATTACATGAAATGATATAAATAAAGCACTTAGTATCAGTCCAAGGTAGCTATTTGGAAAATGTAATTGCTTCCATTCATATTCCCTTTTGTTCCCAAATTTAAATGGCTTCACTGACCTTCAATTATGCATAAATTCTGTATGGCCATGATGAATCTTCACACATTTAGGTTTAGCACCCAAGACTACTCAAAACAGACCTGCACCAAGAATCCTACGCATTAGTCAGTCTTCCAAACTGACTTTGCAAAGCAGTGAGCTGCAGATAATAGCCACTTCCTGCTGATCAGAGAGGCTCCACAGCGTTGTTTACCTTTCCATTGCATGCTGGCCTGCCATGGCCATGCCTCTGCCTAAACTTTTTTTCCATTCACAATTCAGTTGTCTGCTCTGATACTGTTGGTCAGTTGTCTTCCACAACCTGGGGCAAGGATTTATTTACACCACAGCAGGTATCTTTGATAATGCTTTTTAAGTAATATATCTTAAAACATTACTCCTTGTTGTTAGTTGCCATCAAGTCAGTTCTGACTCATGGCAACCCCATGTGTTACAGAGTAGAACTGCTCCATAGGATTTTCAAAGCTGTAATCTTAATGAAAGCAGATTGCAAGGATTGTCTTCCGAGGTACCAAGGGTTTGGTTCAAATTACCAAGCTTTCGGTTAGCAGTCAAGTGCAAACCATTTGCACCACCTAGGAACCTTATAAAACATTACTTGAAACCCTTAAGTGATTGTCCTGCAGCTCCTAAGTGATACTGCTTCCTTTATGGAATGCACTGTTACCGTGGTATTCCATTCCATCTTGGTTTGAGTGACTCCTACTTACACTTCTTTCCAGTCCCAAGTACCTTTCAACTACTGCATTTTATTGTATCTATTTGTGTATAATTCTTATCTCCTCAAGTAGACTGCAAAATTCCTGAAGGTGGCGACTGCTTCATTAATGTTTACATCTTGTACAGTATATGCAGTACTGTCTGTAAGGCACTAATATGGACAATAGATGTTCGCTGAATAAAGGAATGCATGGATTGTGGCACTTTGTGGCAACATGATACTCTAAAAAGAATTTACTTAAAAAGTGCAGTGCTGTTTTTACCTTGTAAGATATGTGTTTCATATAGTCCATTTTCCTCTTATTCTAAGTTGTCCCTTTTTCCTTCAATTTTTTTTATTTTAATTTATCTAGAGATCATATTTTCCACTCATGATTTAATTTTTTGGAATCGGTTCTCATTTCATCCTTTTTTTCACAACTCCTTACAAATGTTAAAATTCACAGGCCCTGGAGAATGTGCCCTTCTTTCTTTCCTTCCTTCCTACCTTCATTTATGTCTGTGTTTGTCTTCTTTATGTTTCTATTGTTGTTATTTAAAACCAGTGCTGTTGTCATATGTTACTTACTCCCCTTTCCATAATGTCTTGAAGGAGTTGGACTTACAGAAGTTCGATGACATGAGAGTTGATATATTCTTTGCATATACTAGCATTTTGAAATGCATTGAACATCTGTCAAGAAATTAAAAAACTGAACCACCATGTCAAATTCAAATACATTTATAATGAAATTAATAAAGAAAAGCTCTAGCTTACCTTAGACTCAATATCTTTGCTCAAAGTGTGCCAGCTTGTGAAGCTGCATTTTCACAGCTGTTATTGTATGTAACTCCAAAAATACAAAAATTACCTTGGTAATAGTAAATGTTTCCTGTGAAATAAAGAAATACTCAAAGAATTTTGAAATAGGAAGTTGCCTCAAGTCCGCTCATAGCTCTGCCTCAAAACTAAAGTTCAACCCAACTTTAGAAATAAAGAAGGAGGAACAAAAGGGGGTTTGGGAAATGGGGGGAATAAATATGCACTTATTCTAGAAATGGCAACTACCCAGCATTCATGCAGCCCTCCCACTCCTTCTTTTCACGTCACTGTCCTGTGAAGTCCAGGAATAGCCTCAGAGTCCTTCTCAAAACAGTGATCCAGATAGCCACTAAAAATCCACCTGAGTATGCAATACAGATGAAACCTAATTTTCATATGTAATCTAAACTCTTCTAAATTAGTGTTTAGCCCAATTTACCTTTCTAAGTAGTGCTGATATAGGAAACATTACAAGCATCAACCTTCACTCTCTAGGAGATTTATAGCCTCTTTCACCCTTTCATATACTCCATCGCCTGTAGGCCAGCTTTTCATTCATTAAAGTCATTCCTTAATGACGTCTTACTGCCGTTCCACTCCCTGTGACTTATGGTGGCTGATGGAGTGTATGTGCCACAAAGTCTCACATCCCCATCCCCTTCTATTCCCAAATAGAAACCACTTCACCATAATTTAAAATAGGAGGAGCATAGAGGTAGTTCTCTCAGGTCATATATGTACTTTTAAAAACAGGAACTAGTATGAAACGGTGCCCTGTTTTTGGTTAAGTAATTAATAATTCATATATTTTTAGGGTAATTGGGCTTTTGATCCACCTTAAAAATGTACACACAGAGTCTAAGAATGCTGATAATACCTTCAAAAGTATATGTTTTCTTGAGCTGAAATAATTAATTGTCTTGGAAATCAGGAATCTAATTTCAGTCTAAAAAGAAAATTAATTTCTATTATTTTCTCTTAGGGCTTAGCCAGCAATACTTGTTAGATTTTGAAAGTAAGAAGTAAAATGGGAATGAGTGCATATAGAGTCAAATGCTGGGTTCTGTCTAAGAAGTTGCCTAAGAAGGATAGATAGGAAGTTAGAGGGACTAGTGCCAATCCCGCCTCAAATTGGCTGTGACACCTTGGCATATTATGTTAGCCTTCTGGAATTTTGTTCATTAATCACAAAGACTAAACTATAATAGATAAACTTCAAGATCCTCTTATTCCTACTATTTCATTAATTTAATCTGTGCAGTTTGTCACTGAGCAGAAAGAGCAAATAACTAGAATCTGCTAACTTTGTGTTATATCCAATATGTCGAACCTAGGTATTTACAGGTAGGCTAGTTAATTTGTCAAAAGCCACAGATACTATGCCCAGATTCAGATTTCTGACTCTAGCTATAGCATCACTGGAAAAACAGATTGACTTGAGGTGTCATTTTAAAGTCAGTTTTCACTTAATTTGATAAATTGAATAAGACTGTACTATATATGCTGTGGCCAGTGATTTCTCGGTTTTCTAGACATAGCAACAGTCAGTCCTTTATATAGTAACCTGCCGCATCCCAAGGTTTACGATAAAATTTTCTGTCTTTAGATAAAAATGTATTTTATCACCTCCCTAAAACACTGTCTTAGACTAGTAGATTGCAACAGTATTTATGCATTAGAGTCATCACAGAGTTCCCACAAAGTACACGTGGGCAGGCCTACTGAATCACAAAACCTAAGGCTGGGGCCCGGGAAATGAACACAGGTGAAAATGAGGGGAAGCCAGGGTTTAGAACTCCTTGATAAATCGTCTGAAGGATTTTGGAATTGTTTATAAACATGTGTGTAAGAATTTGGAAATAGTTTTGTTCATTAACTGTTAAGAAACGGCTGAACCAAAGTTGTTTCTAAAATAATGATCCTTGTGGAATATTGATCTCTGAGTTAATCCAGGAGGTGGAAACTCAAAAATAAAGAAATGGCTTGGGAAACAATAGATATATTCAGCCAGTGAGACTAATTTCATACCACTTGAATGAGGAATTACTATAGCTGTCATTCAGCTCAAGTTGCCCACAATATTAACAAAAAAAAAAAAAAAAATGTACTGGTTCCTAAGCCAGAATCCTAGAGCAAACCCATCTTTTAAACTGACTGCAAATAACCCTTACTTACAACAGAGTTTGAGTATCGGTTTTATTCCACAGGTAGACCAGTTCAATTAATTTAACTTCAGGTCATATAAACAGGCCTAGCCTTGTTCTGAAATGGTAGGTGGTTGACCATGTAAAGAAATTTGAGGGCACATATTTGCTCCACACATGTCCTGCTCAAGCCAGGTTTCCTGTAGTTCTCTCACCTGCATCACTCTTTTCTGTTAAGGCGTGGTTTCCCCAGAAGAGGAAATCTATTAAAATGCAGTATTGAAAAGATAACTAATTAAACTACCGGTCTCCACTAACATATTGGTAGGGCTTCTGTTTCATAGGAGCTTGATTTGGAAAAGTGAGAGGACTGTTCTTAAGTAAATTCTTTGAAGTGTGCCAGTTTTTAATGAGTGGGGGCAAGGGGAGGACAGAAAAATCCAGACTTGGGAGATTTCGTAGATAGATATGGCAAGCAAGAGACTTTGGGCTATCCACTACTCATGTGAAGGACAAGTTCCAAGAGGGTTGGGGAGAAACAAAGGAAAAAAAACTAGGTGGAAAAAAAAAAAAGACGTGAAATTGTCACCGAATCAGGCAAACGTTATCCCAAAAATATCGCTATTGTGAAGGAAGTGGATTTCAGAGGGATAAAACTAAAAAAAAAAAAATCAGAATAAGGTAGAACCCGAAAAAACCTGATGTCGTCGAGTTGATTCCAAATCATGGCAACCATATAGGACACAGTAGAACTGCCCCATAGGGTTTCCAAGGAGCTGCTGGTGGATTTGAACTGCTGACCTTTGGGTTAGCAACTGAATGCTTAACCACTGTGCCACCAGGCCTCCAATGTAGAACAATACACTTAAAATATTAAGATCTTGATCTGAGTCCAACTATGCCACTTAAAAGCTTGTGATATTAAGCAAGTTGCTTGACTTTTCTGAGCCTCAGTTTTCTGCATGTGAAAATACAGACAGTGGTAAAAGTTGCCCTCCCTAGCCCAAAGGATTATTGTGAGGATCAAATGGAATAATAGATGCCAATTTTCTTTGAAAACATTAGATCATTACACAAATGTTGGGGTTAATTTTTCTAAAGGTTTAAAAAAGAAAAGACATGTCAAGCTTTGTGAGTGTACCATTGATAAAAGCATTTAAAAAAGCATCAAGTTTGTAGGAACATTCAGCCATTCAATCATTCTTTACAATCTACTGTTACAAGAGCAATTCGCTACTTATCCGTTGCTATTTACACATCATATCTCAGCAACCAATAGCAGAATTGAACCAAGAAGAATAGGGATCTCCAGAATTTGAGATACATTTACTAACAACTCAACTGCAAATCTGCTACATAAACTGCTTTATTGACAATGAATGTTGACATCGAGTATTGAGCACTTAAGTCCCATCCATTCCCCCCACAGCTGGTGATATAACGTATCAAGAAGATCAAGGAAACATCCGGTTTAAAAACCCTCATAAATTTCTGTGTCAAGTAAGTACAAAGTGTTTTACTGAAATAAAATAGTAAGTAGATGAGAAAACTTCCATGAAGAAATTTTATATTGATGTTGATTCTTGTCAATTTTTAAAACTCAACAGTAAATTAGTTGTAAAAGTGAAATGAAAATATAGTTAATACTGACCACTGCCAGAAAATGAACAAGAAGACCAATAATTAATCCCAAGATTGCCGTCACTCCAAGCATAATGAGGGCCAACATCCATACTGGCAAATATCTTCTTCCAGAAGTAATGCTGGGCCTAGGAAGGGAGGAAAAGACTCAAATCGGATGATAGTCTAAATCTAAATGATTCTTCTTCAACTCATACAAGATGACTTAATAATTTATGTATTAGTCTCTTGCATTATTGTAAAGCATTGAAGCCTCAAATACCTTAAAGAGGATAGAATCTAGTGTTCATTCATTTGAAGAGTCATATCTTAGCACCTAGTACATGCCAGATACTGTGTCAGGTGCTGGAGATATAGAAGTGAACAAAATAGACATGGTTCCTGTTCTCATATTGCTGAGGAGAAATTGATTTACTTTTTTTACTTACCTAAAGCAGGTTACAAAACATTATTTTGGTAAGATTGTGTTTTTGTAAGCTATCGACTATGACCATATCACATACGTGGACATATAAAGATTTATAAATACAATTAAATATATAATATAATTTTTATCACTGTGTTGTGAGATTATAGGTAGATTTTTGTTTTTGAAAATTCTTACTTAACTATATTTTCTAATTTTTCTGCAGGGAATACACATTATTTATATAGTGTAAATTAATACGTGAGTTGCTTAATTATCAAAACCAATCAATTAGATGAAAATGAATCAGAAAATATGGTGACTTGGCATTATGTAGATAGAGTGGTCTAGGATTAGGGTTAGGTCTTATAAAAAAACAACAACCCGTTGCTGTCTAGTCAATTTCCACTCATAGTGACCCTATAGGACAGTGTAAAACTGCCACATAAGGTTTCCAAAGAGCAGCTGGTGGATTCAAACTGTTGACCTTTGGGTTAGCAGCCGAACAATTATAACCATTGTGCCACCAGGGCTAGCAAGGTTGAAAAACTAGTTATTCTCCATATCTTGAAAGACATGGTATCATGCAATCTCCTTTTTGGAGGATGGATTGTCACACAAAAGTTTGTGATTTCAAATATAAAGATTACCTTTGAGCCATTAACCATTTCCTCTGTCACTTTATTTTCTAAACAAACCTTGAAGAACAGAAGAGTTTGTAGTTAGCAGGTATGTCTTAGTTATCTAGTGCTGCTATAACAGAAATACAACAGGTGGATGGCTTTAACGAAGGGAAATTTATTCTCTCACAGTCTAGTAGGCTAGAAGTCCAAATTCAGGGTGCCAGCTCCAGGGGAAGGCTCTCTCCCTCTTCCGCCTCGGAGGATGATTCTTATCATCAACCTTTCCCTGGTCTACGAGCTTCTCAGCACAGGGACCCCAGGTCCAAAGGACACATTCCCCTCCTGGTTCTTTATTCTTGGTGGTATGAGGTCCCCTCTGTCTCTCTGCTTGAGTCTCTCTTTTTTATCTCAAAAGAGTGACTCAAGATACAATTTAATCTTATAGATTGAGTTCTGCCTCATTAACATCATAGAAGTAGGATTTATAAACACATAAGAAAATCACATCACATGACAAAATGATGGACAGTCATACAATACTGGGAATCATGGCCTAGCCAAATTGACACACATTTTACGGGGACACAATTCAATCCATAATAGGATATATTGGCATATTAACTATTCTCCATGTACATGAGTGTCTTTTTGTTCTCATCTCTTCCAGGACCAATCAACTTTTAGGTAGATAAATTCTGGGGTTTTTTTGTGTTTGTGTTTGTTTGTTTTTTAAACATTACCTTATGCCACAAGTGTGCAACACCACCCAGTCTTATTTCCTCTCTACTTTGATCTCTACTGTTAATCTTACCTCTTCCTTATACCTCTTTGTCTCTTTTGATGACTTGTTAATTAGTGTTTCCCAGAACCAACCTTATTTGTCAAAGCTCTTCAAAGAAACTTCCTATTTCAGACACATTCCAGGTATGCTTTTATACTGGAATTCTGTTGTTTAATCTCATTGTCAGAGCAAAAAGTCTATTCAGGCACAGTATTTCTTACACTAGATGTATCATACCATAAAGAAAGTATATAATTCAATTAATGTCAATACTTATAACACTATTAAATTTCTGGTAAGGTGTCTCTTCTAATGACTAGCAGAATGGCACTATGAGAGTGAGATTTTAGGTCTCAAATTTGTTTTGGATTAGCCAGTTGTAACTTGGTCTGGTAATTTATTGTTTCTGAGACATACATACAAATATGAGGGACTCACACATCACAGAGCCTAAATAGTGATTCTAAAGTGACTGAGATGGTTTCTATACAAATAATTACTACCTTACAGCTTATAAGAAGTTTTTCCCCTGAAAGTCTCCTTTGGATCATCTGGAAAGTTCTAAAGAATATATATTGTTGGCTATGGGTCTGCTGTGACTTTCTTTTTCTTCTTGATGGCTTTCTTCTTGTCAAAAACAATTAAGGCAGTTATTCTATATCTACATGATCACAGTATTTGGTAAAAAAATATTTAATAATGAAATAATTTCCTCTAGTAAATCTAGGGATTGATTATTCTTTTTGAATAATAGACTTATTATTAGGTTATTATTATTTTTGAAAAATAGCTGAATGTGCTAAAATGATGTTCTAAATTACTAAAAACAGGTCCATCAATGAAACAATTTACTATTTCATTTACCAAATTAATTTTTTAAAGGTAAGAATTTGCATTCCATGATCAATTACTCATTTAACAAAGAAAATAGGTTAAAAGATTAATCTTCAGTTAATTTAACCAACTCCATAAACTTAACTAGACCATAATTACCTCACTTTTGGATTCAATCTACATCAGGTAAGGATCATTGCTATTCTGGCATAGTCAACCATTTGGCTTAATGAAATCACAATAATTATGTGAATAAAAATGATGTTAACTATATTATTAACATTTTAAAAACATCAGTCTTACTATAATTCTATCCTCAGAGTCAATTCCAAGTATCATCTCATAGATTAGATTCCTTATAACCACATTCTGGTGTTGCTTTAGCAGTTAAACTGCAAAGCATAACAAAATATAGTTTTTACTTACTAGAACTCCATTTACAGACCATTTGAATTAAAGGCACCTTATATTAAATTTTACTATATAGTGAGGAATATTAAAGCAAGATTCCAGTGCAGAGGTCCCCAAATTTTATAAAGTATATGCTTTTATATATATATAAATATAAAGCCCTCCTTAAAGGACTTTAAATTACAAGCGAGAGAGTTCTAGATAAGGAGCAGAGAAGCTTAATGATCTAATGGGTTGAATAGACTGTCACCTCTACTTTCTCATGGAACCTTGGTAAACCAAAATTTGGGGAGTGTGGAAAAGAAGAGAGCCTACAGAAGGGAATCCACTTGAAAATCTGTGACGTTTTGAGGACCACCTGCAGTTTATCAGCTGTTAATTCAGATTCTGTGTTTTAAAGTACATTGTTCTACGTATATAAAATTTTATAATGGTGTTCAGACTTTTAAATCATTTCTAAGTAAGCTTTTTCATATTAGAAAATATAATTTTTGTTCTGCTACTAGAGAGTAAAAAATGGCAGTGTTTTTATTAACAACAACAAAAAAAAAGCAACAACCCACTGGTATCAAGTTGATTCTGACTCCGAGCAACCCTATATTATAGGACAGAGTAAAACTGCCCCATAGGGTTTCCAAGAAGCTGCTGGTTATTTGAACTGCCAACCTTTTGTTTAGCAGCCTAGTACTTTAAGCACTGTGCCACCAGAGTGGTTATGAAAGAAGTGCTGTGCCTCATTTTCTCAACATTCCAGGTCAATTACCTAATTACATACATATTCTTTCCTAGTAAGAAAAAATTTGCTGAATTCTCATTTTCAAAAACATCTTTCTGAAATTTTCCCAAAGACTTTGCAGGGCTTTGTAGACCTCGGAAAAACAGCATGTTTCTTGACAGTATCCAGAAAAAAAGATCTAAATTAGAGAAAGCTACCAATTAACAAAAAACCAGAAAATACTCTAGCAACTTGTTAGGTTTTGTTGACTTAATCGCGTGAATAAAATAACCACTTACCTGTACATAATGTGCTTATTGTAGCAGCAACAGGGATAACAGTGATGATAATGATCATAAAAGAACTTTCTGGTGTAGCTTTTGAGCCGACCAGTGTTTCACAGGTTTATGTGTTATATCCAATGTTGGTTGGTTTGTTTTTATGGGCTAGGTGAGATGTAGAGAACAAGTAGGATGAAACTTGTCTAACTAGCATTAATGACTGCCTTGTTTCTTCGGTTTCAAGATAGGAGTCATGCAGGGAATGACAAATTTCTTTGTCTTGGCTATTTAGTAAAATATAATAGTCCATCTAAGGCTTGGTCATCTAAGGCACGCCCAAGAAGCAGCTTTGTGGTAAATCAGGATAATCCTAACTCCGTGTTTTACCAATTCCATTATACTAATTTGTTCCTTTCAGGTGAAACTAGTTGTGATGGTTAAGATTGTGTGTCAACTTGGCTGGGCCATGATTCTCAGTGTTTTAATGTAATCACTCCCTTGAGTGAATATACTGTGAGTAGCCAATCAGATGAAAGGGAGTCTTCTTGCGGGTGTGGCCCGCATCTGTATCTAAGCAGACGTTCTGGCTTTTTGCTCTCTCTGGATCCTGTGGCTGCTTCGTGTCATCTCATCTCCCGTTCTTGGGACTTGAGCTGTCAGCTGATCTGCCAAACCTGGGATTCATCGATCTGCGCAGCCTGAGAGCGGGAGCGCTGCTCTCCGACCTGCCGATCTTGGGCTTGCCAGTTTCTGCAGCTGTGTGACTTGGGAGAGGCCTCTACCCTGATCCACGGACTTGGGACGTTCTAACCTCTACAATCACGTGAGCTCTTTCCTTGATATAATCACTCTCTGTATATATATATATTTATACACTTTACTGGTTTTGCTTCTCTAGAGAACCCAGCCTAAGACATTTGGTGCCGGGAGTGGTTCTAGAGAAACTAAATTGTAAGGATGAGTTTTCTAAATTGGTTCTCAAGGCTAGTTAGTCATAAAGACATTGATGACTCTGCTTCCAGCAGTAAAGAGGTCATTGCTAGTCCAAGGAGCGAGGAGGCGATACAAATATGCAGAATATCACCACCAGCAGATCAGGTATTAGTGAAAGGTGAGGCTCAGGGTGAACACGTGTGTTATCTTTCTACATCTTTGTCAGAATGAGAAGTATAAGGAAGCTGGTTGGTTAGTCCTACTTTCTCTAGACAAACTGATGAAGGAAAGAGATGTGCTCAGGGCTTCAGAGTCAAGGCTCAAGTGCTACATACATGACCTCAAGGCTTCCACTTGTGCTTTGAAAGAAAGCCTTATTTCTTGTAGTAACAGAGCCAAAATTGCTGAAAACCAAACCCAGAGTCTTATTGTAAGAGTGGCTGAATTACAACGCCAGCTCAACTGCAAACCTCGAGAGGTGTCTGAAGTTAAAGTAAGGGCATTGATTGGGAAGAGATGGGATCCTGAGACTTGGGATGGGGACATATGGGCAGTTAATCAGGAATCTGGGGACACTGAGCCTGTAAATTCTGTTGAATCACTCCTGCCAGCAGAACCAGTCCCATCTGAAGAGATTACTTCATGTTTGTGTGTTAAACCACCCTGCCCAGAAAAACCATTAGCCCCTCCACTCCCATCTGAGGAGATTAGCCCTATCCCAGATGCCTCTAAAGAGCACTTGCCTGAGTCATTGCCTGGAGCATCGTCTGAGGCAGATGCTTTACAAGATAATGCTGAATGTTCTCAAAACAATTCAAAGCTACCAATTCTGGCTTCTAGACCTATAACTAGGCTTAAGTCCCAGTGAGCCCCAAAAGGTGAAGTACAAAGTATGACCCAGGAGGAGGTACACTACACTCCAAAAGAACTACTTGAGTTTTCAAATATGTACAAATAGAAACCTGGAGAATATGTGTGGGAATTGCTATTAAGGGTGTGGGATAATGGTGCAAGGAACATAAAGATGGATCAGTCTGAGTATATTGATATATGGGTCCACTAAGCACAGATTGTTCATTCAATCTTTCAGCTAGAGAAGTTAGGAAAGGATCTAATAGTTTATTTCGTTGGGTTGCTGAAGCATGGATTATGAGGTGGCCTACACTAAATCAAGTTGAAGTACCAGACCTGCCTTGGTATACTGTAGAAGAAGGTATGCAAAGGCTTAGGGAAATTGGCATGCTAGAGTGGATTTATCAAGTTAGACCCACAGACCCACACATGGAGTGTCCAGAGGACACACCTTTTACCACAACTGTGAGCAACAAATTTGTGAAGGGAGCTCCAGCGTCCTTGAAGACTGCTGTGATTGCTATTTTACGTAAGTCAGATTTGACAGTGAGAACTGCCCTAACTGAATTAAGACATCTAACTACAATGGGGATGATTGGACCCCGTGGTAGTAGAGGCCAAGTGGCCGCACTCAATCGACAAAGACAAGGTGGGCGTGGTTACAGTAATGGACAGAGGAGTCAAAGCAGGAATCAGAATAGTCTGACTCATATGGACGTATGGTGCTGGCTACTTAGTCATGGTGTCCCTAGGAGTGAAATATATAGGAAATCTAGTAAATATTTACTTGATCTATACAAATGGATGAATTCTAGGTCGGGTGAACAGCAGTCTAACTTGAATCGCCAGAATAGAGAGTCATAGTCCCTCAATCAATTCCTAGATTTGAGCAAGTTTAAAGACCCACAACCCCTTGAATGAAGGGGAGGCCGTGTCCCCTTGAGGAAGGACTCCAATACACTGCCAAAAATTTTTACTGTTAATCTTTCTCCCAGCCTTCCCCAAAGGGATCTACGTCCTTTTACGAGAGTGACTGTTCATTGGGGGAAAATAAATAATCAGACTTTTCTGGGATTACTTGATACTGGCTCTGAGATGACACTAATTCCAGAAGACCCAAAATTTCACTGTGGCCCACCAGTCAGAGTGGGGGCATATGGAGGTCAGGTTATTAATGGAGTCTTGGCTCATGTGTGTCTCACAGTAGGTCCAGTGGGTCCCAAAACCCATCCTGTAGTGATTTCCCCAGTTCCAGAATGCATAATTGGAGTAGATATACTTAGAAACTGGCAGAACCCCCACAGTGGATCCCTGATGAATAGAGTAAGGGCTATTATGGTTGGAAAAGCCAAGTGGAAGCCATTAGAACTGCCCCTACCTAGGAAAATAGTAAACCAAAAGCAATACCACATTCCTGGAGGGATTGCAGGGATTACTGCCACCATCAAGGACTTGAAGGATGCAGGGGTGGTGATTCCCACCACATCCCCATTCAACTCACCTATTTGGCCTGGGCAAAAAACAGATGGATCTTGGAGAATGACAGTGGGTTATCGAAAACTTAACCAGGTGGTGACTCCAATTGCAGCTGCCGTTCCAGATGTAATTTCACTGCTTGAGCAAATTAATACATCTCCTGGTACCTGGTATGCAGCTATTGATCTAGCTAATGCCTTTTCTCCATACCTGTTTCAAACGACCACCAAAAGCAGTTTGCCTTCAGCTGGCAAGGCCAACAATACACCTTCACTTGCCTAACTCAGGGCTACAATAACTCTCCAGCCCTATGTCATATTTTAGTCCACAGGGACCTGATCGCCTTTCACTTCCACAGGACATCACACTGGTCCATTAGATAGATGACATTATGCTGATTGGACCTAGTAAGGAAGAAGTGTCAATGACTCTGGACTTATTGGTAACATATTTGCGTGCTAAAGGGTAGGAGATTAATCCCACAAAAATTCAGGCACCTTCCACTTCAGTGAAATTTCTAGGGGTCCAGTGGTGTGGGGCATGTTGAGACATTCCTTCTAAAGTGTAGGATAAGTTATTGCATCTTGCTGCTCCCACAACTAAAAAGGAGGCACAACGCCTAGTGGGCCTCTTTGGATTTTGGAGGCAACATATTCCTCATTTGGGTGTGCTATGCTGGCCTATTTATCAAGTGACTCAAAAAGCTGTTAGTTTTGAGTGGGGACCAGAACAAGAGAAGGCTCTGCAACAGGTTCAGGCTGCTGTGCAAGCCTCTCTGCCACTTGGACCATATGATCAGCTGAACCAACGGTGCTTGAAGTGTCAGTGGCAGATAGAGATGCTGTTTGGAGTCTTTGGCAGGCCCCTATTGGTGAATCACAGTGCAGACCCTTAGGATTTTGGAGCAAAGCTCTGCCATCCTCTGCAGATAGCTACTTTCCTTTTGAGAAACAACTTTGGCTTGTTACTGGGCCTTAGTAGAGACTGAACACTTAACCTCGTGACACCAAGTCACCATGTGGCCTGAGCTGCCCATCATGAACTGGGTGTTGTCTGACCCACAGAACCGTAAAGCTGGACGTGCACAGCAGCACTCCATCATTAAATGGAAGTGGTATATTCGAGATAGGGACCGAGCAGGACCTGAAGGCACAAGTAAGTTGCATGAGGAAGTGGCCCAAATGCCCGTGGTCTCCACTCTTCTCACATTACCTTCCATCTCCCAGTCTGCACCTGTGGCCTCATGGGGAGTTCCTTATGATTAGTTGACTGAGGAAGAGAAAACTTGTGCCTGGTTTACAGATGGTTCTGCGCTATATGCAAGCACCACTCGAAAGTGGACTGCAGCAGCACTACAGCCCCTTTCTGGGACCTCCCTGAAAGACAATGGTGAAGGGAACTCCTCTCAGTGGGCAGAACTTCGAGCAGTGCACCTGGTTGTTCACTTTGCTTGGAAGGAGAAATGGCCACATGTGTGTTTATATACTGATTCATGGGCTGTGGCCAATGGTTTAGCTGGATGGTCAGGGACTTGGAAGGAACATGATTGGAAAATTGGAGACAAGGATTTATGGGGAAGAGGTATGTGGATAGACCTCTCCAAATGGGCTAAAGAATTGAAGATATTTGTGTCTCATGTGAATGCTCACCAAAGGGTGACCTAAGCAAAGGATGATTTTAACAATCAAGTGGATAGAATGATGTGTTCTGTGGAAAGCAGTCATCCTCTTTCCCCAGCTACTCCCATCATTGCTCAATGGACTCATGAACAAAGTGGCCATGGTGGCAGGGATGGAGGTTATGCATGGGCCCAGCAGCATGGACTTCCTTTCACCAAGGCTGACATGGCCACAGCCTCTGCTAAGTGCCTAATCTGCCAGCAGCAGAGACCAACACTGAGTCCCCGATATGGGACCATCCCTTGAGGTGATCAACCAGCAACCTGGTGGCAAGTTGATTACACTGGACCACTTCCATCATGGAAAGGGCAGCATTTTGTCCTTACTGGAATAGACACTTACTCTGGATATGGATTTGCCTTCCCTGCATGCAATGCTTCTGCCAAAACTACCATCTGTGGACGTACAGAATGCCTTATCCACCATCATGGTATCCCACATGGCATTGTCTCAGATCAAGGGACTCACTTCACAGCAAATGAAGTGTGGCAGTGGGCCCATGCTCATGGAATTCACTGGTCTTCCCATGTTCCCCATCATCCTGAAGCAGCTGGCTTGATAGAACAATGGAATGGCCTTCTGAAGACACAATTGCAGCGCCGGCTAGGTGGCAATACCTTGCAGGATTGGGGCAATGTTCTCCAGAAGGCTGTATATGCTTTAAACCAGTGTCCAATATATGGTGCTGTTTCTCCCAGGATTCACAGACCCAGGAATCAAGGGGTGGAAACGGGAGTGGCACCACTCACTATTACCCCTAGTGACCCACTAGCAAGATTTTTGCTTTCTCTCCCCTCGACCTTATGCTCTGCAGGCCTAGAGGTCTTAGTTCCAAAGGCAGGAATGCCCCCACCTGGAGACACATCACTGATTCCATTGAACTGGAAGTTAAGAATGCCATCTGGCCACTTTGGGCTCCTTATGCCTCTGGATCAACAGGCAAAGAAGGGAGTTACCCTACTGGTTGGTGTGATTGATCCTGATTACCAAGAGGAAATCAAACTGATATTACATAATGGAGGTAAAGAAGAGTATGTCTGGAATGCAGGAGATTCCTTGGGGCATCTCTTAGTACTACCATGCCCTGTGATTAAAGTCAATGGAAAACTACAGCAACCTATTTCTGACATGACTACTAATGACCCAGACCCTTCAGGGATGAAGGTTTGGGTCACCCCACCAGGCAAAGAACCACGACCAGCCAAGGTGCTTTCTGAGGGCAAAGAGAATACAGAATGGGTGGTGGAAGAAGGTAGTTCTTAATACCAGTTACAGCCACATGACCAGTTGCAGAAACGGAGACTGTAATTGTTATGAGTATTTCGACTTTGTTTGTGTGCATCAAATATTTTTGTTTCCTTCACTTATAAAATATAAGCTGTAAATGGGGCTAGTGCATTTTTGATTGTACGTGTGTTAGTTGTATCATGTTAGACACAAGTATGACTTTCTAATTGTCTTTACTCAGAGATTATGTATGGTTTAAGGAGATGTGTACATGTGTCAAGTTGACAAGGGGTGGACTGTGATGGTTAAGATTGTGTGTCAACTTGGCTGGGCCATGATTCTCAGTGTTTTAATATAATCACTCCCGTGATTGAATATACTGTGAGTAGCCAATCAGATGAAAGGGAGTCTCCTTGGGGGTGTGGCCCGCATTTGTATATAAGCAGACATTCTGGCTTTTTGCTCTCTGGATCCTGTGGCTGCTCCATGTCATCTCATTTCCCGTTCTTGGGACTTGAGCTGTCAGCTTATCTGCCGAACCTGGGATTCGTTGATCTGCACAGCCTGTGAGTGGGAGCCGTGCTCTCCAACCTGCTGATCTTGGGCTTGCCAGCTTCTGCAGCTGTGTGACTTGGGAGGGGCCTCTACCCTGATCCTCAGACTTGGGACCTTCTAACCTCTACAGTCACGTGAGCTGTTTCCTTGATATAATCTCTCTCTATATATATATACATATTTATACACTTTACTGGTTTTGCTTCTCTAGAGAACCCAGCCTAAGACACTAGTTATAACCAGTTGTAGAAATTTTTGACAAATGACTTTTCATAAGGTATCAGTTTTAATCAGGACTGGATTACCCAATAAGCAAGGTACACGGGAGCTTACTTGTGTGTACTTACTAATCTGCAATGAACAATTTCATCTGTTTTTCACCACATCTTTGATGTAAAATTGTAAACCCGTGCAAACGTTGCTCACAGGTTAATCTGCCCCTGGCTTTAGTATAACTAATATTGCTGTCATTCTGATGTGAATGAAATTCCATTTTGCATAGTTTATACTTGCATTCCTCTGATTATCAGTGAGAATAATCACCATTTCACATTTTTAGCGGGGAGGGGAATTTGAGTTTCCTTTTCTGAGAATCCTCTTCATAGCCTTAGTTAATTTTTTCTATCAGGTTGTTTATCCTTTTTCTTATGGGTATGCATGAATTCTTTACATATTCAAGCCAAAACCAAACTCACTGCCGTGGAGTCGATTCCAACTCATAGCAACACTATAGGACAAGGTAGAAGTATGCCATAGGGTTTCCAGGGCTGTAATCTTTATGAAAGCAGACTGCTACATCTTTCTCCTGCAGATCAGCTGGCGGGTTCTCACTGCTGACCTTTCAATTATCAGCCGAGCACTTAACCACTGTGCCACCAGGGATCTTTCTTTACATATACTGGATATTAATTTGTTAGAATCATATCTTATTCCCAAGGTATAACTTCACATTTCATTATTTAATGATGTCTTTGCATGCACAGGGTTTGCTTGGTTTTTGTTTTTTGTTTTATCCATATTAGTCTAATTTATCATACTTTTTCCTTTATAATTTGTACTATGAGAGATGAAATGTTAGAAAAAATCTTTGCCTTCTTGATTTCTTTGAAGTATTGTCGTTTAAAATTTAAAGTTATGTTTTTTTATATTCAGATCTTAAAAAACTTCAGAAATTAATTTTTGTGGGGGCATGAAATAATTTTCTAATTTTGTGTTTTTTATTTTTCTTTCTTATTAATAGCCAGTTTTCACAGATCCCTTTATTAAAAGTTCATCCTTTTTCCATTTATGTGTAATGCCTCCTATTCCATAAATGGCATCTCCATGTTTCTTAGCTCTCTATTGTGTTTCACTGGTCTATTTGTCTTTTCCTCTGCCAATGGTTATTATAAAACAGAAGAAAGCAAATCTTTTTTTGTAAAGAGACAGATAGTAAATATCTGAGGCTCTGCAGGTCATATGGTCGCAGTAGCAACTACTCAATTGCCATTGCAGGACAACAGCAGCCATAGACAATATATAAACAAATGAGCATGACTTTTTTCCAATAAAACTTTATTTACAAAACCAGGCATCGAGACACATTTGGCCCATGGGCTATGGTTTGCCAATCTTTGCTATAGATTACAGTAAGTCATGATTTCTAAGTGCATATATGTCTCAATACTATTTTTATTCAAATTTATATTGGTCATTCTTAACTTCTTACTTCCTTGGCCATGTGAATTTAAGGATTCGTTTATTAAGTTCCAAGGAGGACTTTCAGATTTTGATAGAAATTTTATTTATTTCATAGAATATTTTAGGAAGATTAGACATCTTTATGATGTTAATCATTTATGAATATGGTTTACCTCTCTACTTGTTCAGATTTTCTATTCTATCCTTTAATTGCATTTTGCAATTTTCCTCATAAAGGAATATAAAGAACATCCTTGATATATTTACTTCTATGTTTAGAGTTTTGCTTGCAGTTATGGATGGTGTCTTTTTTCCTATCATATTTTCTAATTGTTTATTGCTACTGTGTAGAAATGTTACTGATTGGTATTAGTAGATAGTATATCCAGAAAATCTGCTGAGTCTCTTATGAATATTAGTAGTTGCCTGTAGATTTTCTTGTATTTTCTACGTAGACAATTATATTATTTGTAAATAGTGACAATTTTGAATTTTTTTCAATTCTTATTGCTCTTATTTCTTTTGTTTACATTATTGCTTGGTTAAAACCCACAATACAGTGTTGAATATTGGTGGCAATAGCAGCCACACTTGTCTTGTTTCTGACCTCAATGGGAATACTTCTGAAATTTACCATTAAATATATTTACTTTGGGATAGATACCCTTGTAGAGACAAAATCGTATAATCTTTTTAAAATTTTTTTATAATTTTATTTTGTTGTTGATGATATACAGAGCAGAACATTCACCAGTTCAACAGTTTCTACACATACTATTCAGTGACATTAATTACAAATTACATTTTTCAAGTTATGCCAACATTCTCACTCTCCTTTTCTGAGTTGTTCCTCCCCAATTTAACTCATTGCCACCTAAGTTTCCTATACAATCTTTTGAGTTGATGTTGTCTATTCGAGCCCATGTAGATAGATCTTAAGAGAGCACAATGCTCAAGGCAAACATTCTTTCCTAGCTAAGCTAATCTACTGTTTGGTTTAAGGGAGCCCTGGTGGCACAGTGCTTAAAGAGCTCAGTGGGTAACCAAAATATGGGTGGTTCAAACCCACCAGCCACTCTGTGGCAGTTGGCAGTCAGCTTCTATAAAGATTACAGTCTTTGAAATCCTATGGGGGCAGTTCTACTCTGTTCTATAGAGTCGCTATGAGTCAGAATCAACTAGACAGCAATGGATTTTTTGGGTTTTGGATTGTTTGGTTTTAAGAAGACTTCAGGGAATATTTTTGGTTTAAGGTTTAAAGATTTTCTTAGGGCAGTAGTTTCAGGGGTTTGTCCAGCCTCCATGGCTCCAGAAAGCCTGGATTCCATAAGAATTTGAAATTCTGTTCTCATATAATCTTTTTTGATCAAGAAAATTATATCAGAAATGTAAGCCCTTCTTTAATAAGGGAATCAGCTCTTATTATAAAAAGGCAAAGGAAATTGATTTGGTGTACACTATTATTTTATTGCTGTAACAGGTCCGTGTTATAAACCATTTTTCTTTGTGTCAAGAGAATTTGAAGACACAGAATATTCACTACACAACACTGCACAAGTAACTAAACCAAGAACCTGCCTATCAAATAATTAGGTTGAGATTCTCAAACCAAGAACATAACTCTGTTTAATCATAAGATGCACATTTCTGATATTTTTCTATTGTTTTGCAATGTAAAAAAGAATTATTTTATTATTGAAACTGTCATTAGGAATCTGAATTTATGATAATTATTTCCTAGCTTTGAATTAACACCAAAACTCATCTTTCTTCAGACAGTTTCAGAGTTAAAAAGATAGAACACATACATATACACACAGAGAAATAATATTAGTTCACAAAACATATGTCTATTATTTTTCAAGTAAGTGTAAGGACATAATCAATATTTCTATGTTTTTTCTTAAATTTTCTTCAAAAATCTATAAATATCCAGAACCCTTTTTGTTTTTTAAAAAAACTTCTCTAATTCTCTTTCACTTTTGCAAAGTTTAAATAAAATAGGAGTAATTTAGATAATTTCTAATTTCCTGAACACTTTTGGCCTCTTACCATATACCCCTTCCTCCTCTGCATGGAGGTAGAGTACATTTTGGTAGAGAAATTGTGCATTTTTTCTCCTTTCCTGTCTTTTTTAAAGACTTTTACAAATTTACATTTTCCCCTCACCTGTTTTCATATTTCTACATTTTATTTCTATTTTAACATGAGTATTTATTTAACGAATCAATATCTTGACCTTCTTTTTTCATTATTTCTAATAATTACCCTAAAAACTAAAACTATGCATATTTATCGTAGTCTATTAGAGTTGATATTATACCACTTCAGGATTTTTCCCCATTTTTCAGCCACACTGGCAGTCCCAAACTTTGTCCTTTGACTCCTAAAGCCAGTAAGACTGTGGCTTTCTGCTTGACTTTTAGCTGTCCCTTTCCATCTTGACTGGCCAATGCTATCTGGCAAAGATAGATAGACAGATAGATGATAGATAGATTTACATGAATCTCACCTAGTACAGTTTCTTTTTTCATGAATTGACTCCCCTCCAATTTCTGCCTGCTTTTTGTCATTTCCCAGTGCCTTCATATGATTGGTTTTTTTTACATTTTTTCTAGAGTTTATAATTATTTACACATAGGGAATTAGTCTGATATAAACTACCTTGCCATTACTGAAGGTAGAAATCCTTAAAGGTGATTTTTTTTAGAAAACAGAATTTCTTAATTTTAAGTTAAAATGTATCAATCTTTTCTTTTCTTTTTTAATAGACTGTATTTTTAGGGCAGTTTTAAGTTTATGGAGTTCCTGGGTGGTGCAAATAGTTAACACACTCAGCTGCTAGCCAAAATGTTGGTGCCTCAGAAGAAAGCCCTGGCTATCTGCTTCTAAAAAATCAGCCATTGAAAATACTATGGAGCACAGTTCTACTCTGTCCCACAGGGGGTTGCCATGAGTTGGAACTGACTCAATGACAGCTAGTTTTTTAGGTTTACAGAAAAATTATGCAGAACGCACAGAGCTCCCTTATATCCCCTCTCCCTGCTGAACACAATTTCTTCTATTATTAACATCTTATATTCTTGTGATGAATTTGGTACAATTGATGATACAATATTGATATGTTATTATTAACTAAAGTCCATAGTTTACATTAACTAAAGTCTATAGTTTAAATTAAGGTTCAACTCTTTATGTTGTACAGTCCTATGGGTTTTGACAAATGCATATCATATGTCCACCATTATACTATCATACAGAATAGTTTCACTGCCCTAAAATTACCCTATCATCCTCAATCTTTTCTCTGTGGTTAATGTTTTATGTGTATGTATGTGTGGTCCATTTAAGAATGCTTTGCCGTTCTTAAAGATATCCTTGTATGCCTTTACCTAGAAATCATAATGTTCTACATTTTACATTTAGATCAACAATTCACAAGGAATCAATTTTGTGTATATTCAAAAAAAGTAGGATTCATAAGCTAGACTATATGAAGAAGAATGTAGCATCAGGATTGAGGAAGACTCATTAACAACCTGCAATATGCAAATGACACAATGTCATTTTTTTTCTTCGTTTGTTTTTTATTGAGCTTTAGATGAAGGTTTGCAGAACAAATTAGTTTCTTAGTAAACAATACATATATTGTTTTATAACATTGGTTGCCACCCCCATGATGTGTCAACACTCTCCCTTTCTTGACCTTGGGTTTCCCATTTCCATTTGTTCAGCTTTCCTGTCTCCTCCTGGCTTCTCATCCTTGCCCCTGGGCTAGTGTGCCCATTTAGTTTTGTATACATGGTCAAGTTATATTTATTATTGTTTGTTTTGTGGGCCTGTCTAAACTTTGGCTGAAGGGTAAACCTCAGGAGTGACTTCAGTACTCAGCTAAAAGGATGTGTGGTGCCATATTCTCAGGGTTTCTCCAGTCTCTGTCAGACTAGTCTTGTCTTTTTCTGTGAGTTACAATTTGTTCTACATTTTTCTCCAGCTCTGTCTGGGACCCTCTATTGTGATATCTGTCAGAACAGTGGTGGTGGTAGCCAGGCACCATCTAGTTGTGCTGGACTCAGTCTGGTGGAGGCTGTGGTAGTTGTGGTCCGTTAGTCCTTTGGACTCATCTTTGCCTCGTGTCTTTGGTTTTCTTCATTCTCCCTTACTCCAGACGAGGTGAGACCAGTGGAGTATCTTAGATGGCTGCTCACAAGCTTTTAAGACCCCAGATGTTACTTAACAAAGTAGGATGCAGAACATTTTCTTTAAAAACTATGTTATGCCAATTGAGTTAGATGCGATGACACAGTCTTGCTTGCTGAAAATAAAGAGGACTTGAAACACTTCCTGATGGAGATCAAAGACAACAGCCTTTGCTCTTGATTGTATCCACATAGTTCTTAGGTTTTCTTCATTCTTCTTCATTTTTTTCTCTGATTTTTCCTCAAAAATTGACATCTCTGGATTTGACTTCAATTTCGCTGATTCTGTCTTCCATTGTTTCAAATTTGCTCCTAAAACCTTCTATAGCATTGTCTATTTCTGAAATTTTTTTGTTTACCTTTTGGATTTCTAATTGCTGTTTTTGTATTATTTATAATTGTTTATTTGGTCATTTCGTTCCTGTATTATTTTTTTAAATACTTCTTTTGTTTTGTCAGTGTTTTCTTGATTTTGGCTATATTTTGGTTGGTTTTGTTAGTGTTTTCCATGATTTTGTCTGCATTTTCCTTGATCTCTTTCCTAGTCTCTTGGAGAGCCCTGAGTATTAGACTTTTCAATTCCCTATGAGGTAGTTCCAGTGCCTTTTTTTCTGTTGGAAGGTCAACAGGTGCCTTCTTCTGGTATTTTACTGCAGCCATCATGACCTGTTTTTTAATATGTTTTGGTATTGTCTGCTGTCTCTGAGACATTCAGGTATTGCTTTCTTTATTTATTGATTGTAGATTTGTTTGTTTTGTCCTGATTTTGTTGTTGTTGTTGTTGTTATGTCTGGGTGGGTGGGCCAGGCGTGCTTTGTTGCATCAACTGTTGGGAATTCCAGTGGAGGTGCCTTTCTACATGCAGGGTTGTTGGCAATGTTCCAAGATGGCAATGCTGAGTCTTGCCATTTGGTCAGAAACCTCCACTCTGTATATCTATTCCTTCCCCATTTTCTATCAGTTTTTTCTTCTCCTGAGTGACTTCCAATCTAATAATTTAACCCTTCATTTATGGATCAGGGTTCTAGGATTGATGTCTGTATCTGTTCTACTTGGTTTTTCAGGTCTTTTTTGCAGCAGGAGTTCTAGTCTGCCTTCTTGGCTCTGCCTCCCATCTTCTTTTGATGCTTCCTGCATCATTTAATATTTTCCTAGTAGAATCCTTCAGTATTGCAACATGAGGCTTGAGTTTTCTCTTCAGTTCTTTCAGCTTGAGAAATGACAAGCATGTTCTTCCCTTTTGGTTTTCTAATGCCAGGTCTTTGCACATTTCATTATAATACTTTACTCTGTCTTCTTGAGCCACCCTTTGAAATCTTCTGTTCAGCTCTTCTACTTCATCATTTCTTCCTTTCACTTTAGCTACTTGAAGTTCAAGAGCAAGTTTCAGAGTCTCTTATGACACCCATTTTGCTCTTTTCTTTCTTTCCTGTGTTTTTAATGACCTCTTGCTTTCTTCTTTTATGATAGCCTTGATGTCATTCCACAAGTCATCTGGTCTTCGGTCATTTGTCTTCAATGAATCAAACCTGTTCTTGAGATGGTCTCTAAATTCAGCTGGGATATTCTCAAGGTCATACTTTGACTCTCATAGACCTGTTCTAATTTTCTTCAGCTTCAACTTGAACTTACATATGAACAATTGATGCTTTGTTCCATAGTCAATCCCTGGCCTTGTTCTGACTGATGATACTGAGCTTTTCCATTGTCCCTTTCCACAGATGTAGTCGATTTGATTGCTGTGTATTCCATCTGGCGAGGTCTATATGTATAGCCATCGTTTATGTTGTTGGAAAAAGATATTTGCAATGAAGAAGTCATTGGTCTTGCAAAATTCTGCGATATGATCTCTGGCATCATTTCTATCACCAAGGCCATAAATTCCAACTACCAACCCTTCTTCTTTGTTTCCAACTTTCACATTCCAATCGCTAGTAATTATCAATGCATCCTGATTCCATGTTTGATCAATTTCAGACTTCAGAAGTTGGTAAAAAATCTTCAATTTCTTCATCTTTGGCCTTAGTGGTTGGTGCGTAAATTTGAATAATAGTGGTATTAACTGTAGACGTATAGATATTATCCTATCACTGACAACATTGTACTTCAGCATAGGTCTTGAAATGTTCTTTTTGACCAGGAATGCAATGCCATTCCTCTTCAATTTGTCATTCCTGGCATAGTAGACCCTATGATTGTCCAATTCAAAATGGTCATGATGGGTATTAAATAACATAACCCATTCAAAGCATTTGGCAAAATGCTGGCACTTAATTTAATGCTCAAAACTAATAAATGTTATTAATAAATTTTGAAATAAGAGAAAAACATTTTAGAATAATTTTAAAGGCAAAAGTTATTGTGATTCCTTTGTAGTTAATGTAAAATTAATTCTATTTACTAGAATACTTCATTATCCAGAACATTCCATTTCTAATGCATTAACTTTCAGGACTCTTTAGAGCAGATACTGGAGATAAATCAAAGATAAAATTGCAACAAAAAAAAGGAAGAAGGAAAGGATAGAACAGAGATGGTAAGTTGGTAAACTTGGTGGCAAAATATTAAAGGTGCTATCCAATGAGTTAATTTTTCCTAGTAAAATAGAATGCAAGTTCTTTTGCTAAGAATTAAGTGGAAGATGATAAACTATTAAGTTTAAGGAGAACGTAGAAGGTTTGAAATAATCAATGTGAAGAATAAAAGAGATCTAACCAGGGACAGGACAATCATCTTCTCCTGAAAACTCTACCCTACACATTTAATCTAGGCTGTATATCCTTCCTAGGAGTGTCCAAAGCATCCTTTACATGCCTCTCTTTGTAAATGAATCTACTTCCCCAACTAGTGTGTTGAGAGCTGAATGATAATCTCATTCAAGGTTGTAATCTCTATTAACGTGTATCATGTAATTTAGTAAATAAATGAGTTGAGAGGGGAAAAAAAAAGATCAGTCAAAATGAGTCACAAAGTATGATTGATATAATTAATGACCTATGCAGTACTTCTCAAGGCTTTGCAGTTTAAAGGATTAGGACAAGAGAAAACTAAACAAGCAATAGTGAAGTTGTAAGGTTTAGAATGACTTTGAAATGGAAATAATACCATTTCTGGGTATTGTAATATGAATATCCCATAAGACAACTAGAATGACATATGACTTTCCAAGTTTTAATTAGCATTTATTAATTATTCGTGCTTGTAAAAGGAACACATTCTCATTGTGAAAAGCTGAGACAAAAAAAAGATAGCAAACATCGTTAGTCCCATCAGGTAGAGCTATGCTGCTTAGTGCAGCAACGATTAGCCATATGTGGCTATTGGGCACTTGAAATGTGACTAGTGTATATTAAGATGTCTTAGCATGATTTCAGAGAAAAAAAGAATTTAAATTATCTTTTGTATATTTTTATATTGGTTACATGTTAAATGAAAATATTCTTTATTCATTAGATTAAATAAAATATAACATGAAAATTAATTTCATCTGTTTCTTTTAATGTTTTTAATGTGACTGCTAGAAAATTAAAATTACATATGTGACGTATTATATTTCTACTGAACAGCACCAATGTAGAGAAAACCACTTTTAACATTTTGGTTTATTTCCTTTCTCTCTTTTTAGTGTGTATATATAAAAATATGATTATGATATAAATTAGCATCCTAGACCTTAGGGTCAGTGCCTTTATAACAAGATTCTTATTTTTGGGTGTGTGAATATCTGTTGGGACCCATGGGGTCATGACAACAGCTAATCTGATCAACAGTCATTCTATGGCAGGAAATGGTTTTTGGACAGGAGAGGAGCCATAATTTCTAATCTTAAGGACTAAAATGAAGAGGCATGGAACAGCCATGTGGGTGAACTGTACCTGGCTTTGTGAGGGCAGACTCTTTCATCACTGAGTGTCCAGATTTTCCTAGGCTCCTACATTGTATCATAAATCTCTTAGGCATCACCTCATATCTTCTCAACTTCATCTCAATTCCAGACATAGTTACGGCAACCAGTTCTGCACAGACTTCAACCTTCTTCAGTCTGACATCACCTTTCCTCAGGCCGCCCTAAGGCTGTTCTAAAACCTCAGCACAAGATGCCTATGGGGGCCTGATCAGCCCTCACATCTGTACAACCCCAAAAGGCAAACAAATAATGCACTATAGGGTAACCCTCAATAATAAGGGAAAATGTTTCCCCTTTCGTTTTTCAGGTGCACAATTGTGAGAAGTCTATAGGGCTCTTCAGAAAGTGCCAGTTAGATGGAACATCATTCCTCCACAGTTGTGCCAACTCAATAACACATCTAAGTTTTGGCTTATCCTTCTTTCTTATTTCTTTCTTCCTGGTCCCCTACTCGTAGAAGATAGATCACTTCCAGGAAACTATCTGCTTGAAGCCATTGTCTTAGGTTCTGTTTTCAGGAGAACCCAAGCTAAGATATTGATAATAGGGCCAGCGAGGACCACAGCAGTGAAATGGAGCCCTAATTTCAAGGAGTCTCTTCCAAGTTCATACCGTAGTAGGCAGTCTCTGAGACAGCCTCCAAAGATCTCTGCCTCCTGGAAGTCACATCCTTATGTAATAATCCCCTTGAGTATGGGCTGGATTTGGTTTCTTACTTCTACAGAGTAGAATGATGCTGAGATGGTTGAATTTCATTTCTAAGATTAGGTTACAAAAAAAACTGTGGCTTCTCACTTGCTCATTCCAAAGGAAGCTAGCTGCCGTGTTGTGAGTTGCCCTAAGGAAAGGTTTATTTGAAAAGAACTGATGATGTCTCTGGCCAACAGCCAGCAAGGACCTGAGGCTTTCCAACAGTCACATGAGTGAGCTTGGAAGCAGATGCTCTCTCAGTTAAACCTTGAAAGACTAGCAGATACTCTGTCAGTTATACCTTGAAACAACTGATTGCAACACCTTGATTACAACTTTATGAGAGACTCTGAACCAGAGACACTCAGCTAAACTGTGACCAGATTTCTGATCCACAGGAACTTACAGATATTAAATGTTTGTTTTAAATTACTAAATTTTGGGTGTTATGGATTGAATTATGTCCCCCCAAAATGTGTGTCAACTTGGCCAGGCCATGATTCCCAATACTGTGTGATTGTCCACATTTTGTCATCCGATGTGATTTTCCTATATGCTGTAAATCATACATCTATGATGTTAATGAGGCAGGATTAGAGACAGTTATATTAATGAGGCAGGACTCAAATCTACAAGATTAGGTTATGTTTTAAATCAATCTCTTTAAAGATAATAAAAGAAGAAAGCGAGCAGAGAGACGGGGGATTTCATACCACCAAGAAAGCAGTGCCAGGAGAAGAACGCATCCTTTAGACCTCGGGTTCCTGTGCTGAGACACTCCTTGACCAGTGGAAGGGTGATGACAAGGACCTTCCCCCAGAACTGACAGAGAAAGGAAGCCTTCCCCTCGAGTTGGAATCCTAAGTTGGGACTTCTAGCCTCCTAAACTGTGAAAGAATACATTTCTCTTTGTTAAAGCCATCCACTTGTGGTATTTCTGTTATAGCAGCACTAGGTAACTAAGATAGGGATAATTTGTTACTCAGTCATAGATAACTAATATAATGCACCATCATGAAAAATAAGAACTATTATTGGTAGTCTAACGTAAAAGAATGAGTTCTTGGGTGGTGCAAATGGTTAAGCCCTTGACTACTAACCAAAAGGCTGGAGGTTCAAGTCCACAAGGAAAGTCCTGATTTTCTGCTTCTGAAAGCTCACAATTTTGAAAACACTATGAAGTGCAATTCTACTCTGCACACATGGGGTGACCACAAGTCAGAATCAACCAGACAGCAGATGATTTGGTTTTCGTTTTGGATGTAAAAGAGGAGAACAATGTTCCTTTCCAGCCTTAGGGGAAGAGCTAATACCAGAACTCCATCTAAAGACAAAGCCATTCTAATAGCTGAGCTAGGTGAGGAACACATGTGTCTGTGTGTTAACACACCTTAAAAAAAAAAAAAGAAAGAAACCACTGGACCAAAGACCAAAACATATTTGTATTATGTTCACTAACCAAGACACCACTTTCTGGTCTCAGGATTGTTAAGAAAATTAATCAATTAGAATAGTGCTTGAATAATGACAAGCCATGTAATTTAAAGACAAAGGGAAACAATACCACTTGTCTCAGCCAAGCATCCTGAACCCTGATTAACATCTTTCAGATTCTCTCTTAGAAAATTTCAGGACCTGAAAGTGTTATTTCATTCATTTGATAAATAACAATAGAATGCATATCATGTGTCAGATACATTGGAAATATAGCAACAAACAAGAATAAAAATGTCCCTACCTCATAGAGTTTACATTTTAGTGTAGAAGTAAGACAATAAATACATACATATTTATATTTTTGTGTGTGCATGTGTGTGTTTGTATGTGTGTGTTCAGTGTCAAACAGAGATGACTAAAGAAAATGAAATGGGTAAAAGTAAAGTGAGGAAGAGAGGTTACTATGTGAGATGAAGTACCAAAGAAGGCCTCTGTAAGATGTTGACATGGTCAGATTTATAAATGACTCTCAGAGGCTGCTGTGTAAACAAGAAACTGGGTTCCAGGGTTGAGTAGGAGCAGGAGGCAGGGAGACCAGTTACAAGCCTATTGCAGTTATCCAGGTGAAAAAGATGGTGATTTGGACAGCAGAGACAGTAGAAGAGGTAGTAAGAAGTGGCCAGAGTCTGGTATATTTTGAAGGTAGAGCTGGCAAGATCTGCTAGTGGATTCAATGTGGTGGGAGAGATTTGGGGCCTGAGCAACTAATGGTGATGCTGTTAACTGAGATAGAACCACTGGGAAAAGCCAAAAAATGACTCCAAACTCATTGCCATTGAGTCATTTCTGACTCATAGCAATACTATAAGACAGAGTAGAACTGCCCTATAGGGTTTCCAAGGCTGTAAATCTTTATGGAAGCAAACTGCCACATCTTTTTCCCATGGAGGGGCTACTGGGTTCAAATCACCAACATTTTGGTTAGCAGCTGAGCACTTTAACCACTGTGCCACTAGGGCTCTCACTGGGAAAAGTAGAGAATGGAAATTAGAAATCAAGATCTCATTTTTTCACATTCTCCATTTGAGAGGCCTTATAGATATCTATGTGGAGCTGTTGAATAGGTAATTGGATATGTGAGAACAAAGTTCATTGAAGAGGTTGTGTCTGGAAATATAAATTTTAGAAGCTGGGGAAACTGAAGACCAATTCTTGTCATTAAATGCCCAAGAAAGTTGATTGTGCCAGTTGATGCCTAAAGAGAATACACGTAGACTAATTGAGCTATCTTGACAAGCCCAAAAAATGGAGAGTTTTTGAACTCTCAAAAGGAGGAATTGTAGGTAGCAGAAGCTCAAGAGGAATTAAGTGATTTCAGGAAGTTACTCTGCTATTATACTTTCAAGGTTCTTTGTCCAAAATGAACTATATCCCAAGGTAACAAGAATACTTGTAAGTGATTACTGAAGTACTAATGCTAATGTTTCTGGAATTATGAAGAATCAGAGAATGAGAAAAGTGGTAAATAACATTCTTTTCAAATGGTGCAGCAGATCACAAATGATTGATAAATGAGCTTCAGTTTAGACAAACTTCTAGAAAATATTAATATACTAGAATACAATAGACTATAAATATTTTAGATTTGAGATATGAGAGAAAGAGAAGAGTCAAGAAGATATCAAGATTTTGGAACTGAACATCTGGAAGAATTACATTGACTGAGATGGAGAAGACAGTGGATGTAACAGGTTTTGGAGAAAAGATCAGCAGTTCACTTTTGGACATGTTTTGTTTGAGATGATTAGTAGACATCTGAATGGAGATGTCCAATAGGCAATTTGACATATGAGTTTGAATTTTGGAGCAAGGTCTGGGGTGAAGATAAAAATTTTAGAATATCGTGAAATGGATGAGATCACCAAGTAAGAGTCTTAGCCCTGGGGTAACTAGTCATTGAGAAGTAAAGGACAAACGTACTAAGCAGAAAATGAGACTGAAAAGGACTAGTTGTGAAGTGAGCAGAAAATAAGAGGAGCGTGGTGCCCTGGAAGACAAAGAAGATAGTGTATCAAGGGGGAGGAAATGATCAACTGTGTCAAATGCTACTGATGAGACATGTAAGAGAACTGAGAATTGACCTTTGGATTCAGTAACAAGGAGCTTATTCATGTCCTTGAAAAGAATAGTTTCAGTGAAATGGTAAGGCCAAAATTTGATTGTAATATATATAAGGGATAATGGGAGGAAAAGTATAGGAGATAACAAATATAGGCCAATATTTTCAAGAAGCTACTGAGCTGATAAAGGAAGTGGGGTCAAGAGAAGTTTTTTGTGTTTGTGTGTTTGTTTTAAAATGGAGGGAATAACGAAAAGAGAAAAATTAGCCATGTAGAAGAAGGAGGCAAAAATTTCTTCAGCAATTTCCTTCAGTAGATGAGAGAAGATGGGATCTAGTATACAGGTGGAGGGATTGGTTTTAGATGGGAAGATTTGTGTTAACAGGTAGAGTGTGCAGGTGCAGCTGCTGGTAGATGAGTAGATGTGGTGGAGTGAGTCTGTTTAGGTTTTCTTCAGACTGCTTCAATTTTCAATGCTTCAGGGTAAGAAGAAGGATCATCAGTGGAGACTGGGAATGAAGGAAGTGTTAGGGATATTACATAGTCATCTAGGAGAGTGCAAGAGTGAATGGACTAGAGAAGTAGAGTACGATTGTGTTGCACTGTCTATCTGCATTGCACATGCAGACAGGCTCTGCCTCAAACTTTCAGGCAACCATAAGACTGCTAGGGATGAGACACATACACTCAACCACTGGCATCAACCATTCTAGGGGTGCTGTGTTCATCTGTGATTGAGCTGGGCACATGAGACACTTACACAGTGTTGGCAAAGTGAAAGCCATTATTACTCTTTATAGAAGGCAAATGGTAAACAATAACAACAGATTCTCAAAAGGGAAACGCTTACCCTTCCTCAAATTACCCATGTTCATTCTTATGTCAATAGGCAGGCACGCTGTGGTTCAGCATGTGGTTGGTGCTGTGGTTCAGGTCAGATGCTGTGTTCCTGTCACTGCTGCCTCTGGCTACCACCACACTGCCTGAGGCTTCTGCTCTGCTGCTGGGCCTCTCTGGGCCTTGCCTCCACGGCAGGAAGACCCCCGCACAAGATCTTCTGAGCCTCTGCCACTGGCTATCACCATGCAAGGCCGTGATTATAAGAAGGGTACAGCCATACCAAAGTACGTTAGCTAATGGAGACCTTATAATTGCATGTCACAGGCCTCTGTCTTTCAATCCATCTTAAGAGTTGTATAATAAAAATTACATTATGACAAACAAATTGCAGAGTCATGGTTATAAAAATTAACCTAAGATGAACAAATATTTATTGAGTATATCCCTATGCTAGAATCCATCCCACAAGTACAGTGTAGAAACTGATACAGATGTGTCAGAAAACCATTACAGGTATTGTGTATCAGGAAATAAATTCAGGCACAAGTACAGGCTCACCACACAAACTGTGTATTTAATCTATGTTTGATTGTATATCATGTAAGAAAATGAAGAACAAGATTTTACATTAACCACATAAGATACTTAGAAGTACTTGGGACAAAGTCCAGAAATACAAAAATTAGTCCATAACACATTCATGAAGGAAATACTGTTAATTCTTTTGTACTCAAGTCATTATTTCTTTTTTATTTTACATATATTGCTATGTTTGTTTGCATTTATCACTATATTCACTATTTAACAAACATTTATTGAGCACCTACTATAACTAATATACTTTCTTATGACTATAAAAGACATACAAATGAATCAGTCATAGTCCCTACTCCCAAGGAATTGACAGTCTAGTTGTTGAAATCAAATCTATTCACACTATCTAAAATACACAGGTAGAGAGTGATAAGTACAGATAGTTTAAAAACTGATAAGGAGCCACTCTGGAAAAGAATACGGCAGTTTCTTAAAAAGCTAAACATGTGCTTACCATATGGTCCAGAAATTGCATTCCTGGGCATTTATCCCAGAGGAATAAAAATGTGTATTTCCACAAAACCTGTACATGAATGTTCATAGTAGCTTTATTGTAATAGCCCAAAACTGAGAACTACCAAAATGTTCTTCAACGGATCAATGGTTAAACAAACCGTGGTACATTCATACCATGGAATACTACTCAGTAATAAAAAGGGATGAAATATTTACAAACTACAATTTAGACAGATCTCAAGGGAATGGTGCTGGTGAAAAAGGCCAATCCTAAAATGTTGCATACTGCATGATTTCCTTTATGTACTGTTCTTGAAATAACAAAGTTAGAGAGATGGAGAATAGATTAGGGAGGGAGGTGAGTGTGATTATAAAAGGATGGTGTAAGGGATCCTTGGGAACTGCTCTGTCTCTTGACTGTGGTGGTGGTCACATGAATCTACACTTATGATAAAATTACATAGATCTAAACACATACTTGTGCATATTTTTAAAACTCGTGAAATCTGAATAAAGTTGATGGATTGTCTTAATGTCAATTTCCTGGTTGTGATATTGTGCTATAGTTAAGCAAGACGTTAGCATTGGGGGAAATGGGATGAAGAGTACACAGGATTTCTCCGAGTTATATCTTACAACTGTATGTGAATCTACAATTATCTCAAATAACATTACATTTCAGAATTGCAGAAAAGAGGATGTTGCTTCCATTTGAAGAAATCATGGAAGCCTTCATGGAGGAGGAAATACTTGAACTAGACTTGATATAATCCTGTTGCTCTATTGTTAATGAGGATTATCATTTTCAAATAGTGAAATGAACAATTAGAATAGACCTTCATGGTCATAGAGAACACCTTGACAAATAACATGTTTTGGAATGACCCCAATAAAACTTCTTTCTTAGAATCAGAATGAAACAAGAAATTAGCCCATTCTCTTGATCTAATTTTTTCATTTCAAAAATATTTATTAAACTATTATGATCAAGTATCAAGACTGTATTTTCATTATAGCCACAGTTATAGTATCTACCATTTCTTGAGCACCTACTATGTTTCAAGAACTGTGCTAAGCATTTTCAAACGTTATCTCATTTAAATCCTACAATAGTCATCTGAAGTAAATTGTTATCCTTGTCTTATAAGTGAGGAAATTGATGCCTAGAGTGTTTAAATAAGTTATACAGTTAGTAAAAGCTAGGAAATACTTCTTAAAATTAATGTGTAAACAATTAAAAATCTATGTTTTCTGCATAATACAAAAATAAAAGAGCCATTCAACAACATTTATTGAAAGATTATTATATACAGAGAACTTTATGAAGTTCAGAGGGAAAAGAGGTAAAAGATATAGATGAGGAACAGCTTGCCCTCTTGTACAATTAAAAAACATCATTAGAGTCATAACTTCTTTCTCCAATGAAATGGTTAACAGATATGCACAGGAATGCTGAAACACATTACACCCTCTTCTCACTTATTGACATGGTTATGTTCCAAAGACCAGTCATTATGTGAAATCGGTGTTATGTGAAAAAGGAGGCTGACCATATCAAATCACAAAATGGAGGTGACTACATCATTACATGACTTCCAAATTACATCATTACATAACTGCCAAGTTACATCATTACATAGCTACCAATTACGTCATTACATAACTGCCAGATTACATCATTACATAACTGCCAAACCACTGAGAATCATGGCCCAGCCAAGTTGACATATAAACTTAACCATAAAAGCCAGAGTTACTCTCACCTCTCACCTCAATGTTCATTATTGCCAGTTGTACATCATTAATGCACAAAATAGTTGGATAGTAGATTTTTCACTATTGTCGTAAATGCGAAATGTCAGATAATGAGATAATCGATAAGTAAGGAGAAGATGTTTCTTTCAAAAGAAGTTTTCATTTTAAAAGTGTAATTCTGTACTATCTATTTCTCGGTGCATGTAAAATTTGAACTATTGCTCATATTTTCACTGTGATTCAGGCCTCTGTTTCTCAAATCTTTTGTAAAAGAAATATCAAGAATTTTTCTCCGAGAAACATAATGCAATAATTTAAAATTAAACTTAAAATTTCCCATTAATTTAGATTTCCTCAAGTTTATTGCAGAGGGAATGCCTCAAATCACATGCAATACAATTTTTTTTTTTTAATTTTGGAATCTAATCTCCAGAAATCTGGAAACTACTAATAATGATGCCATTTTACATAAATTCATTTTAAATGCCTATGCAAAGATGAACTGTATTATTTTGTATTTCAAGACACTAATGTAGAATTTCTACTACGTTTTTCAGTATTACTTGACTATCCAGACGCCCTTCATGCATTAAGTTCTTACAGCTTGGAGGTGCCACCTAGAGGCACTGGAGAATGTACTGAGACAAAAGAAATCAATTTTTTTTTTCCTTTTTTTTTTTTTTTTTTGTTGTGCTTTAGCTGACGGTTTACAGCTCAAGTTGGTTTCTCATACAAAAATATACACCCACTTTGTTATGTGACCCTAGTTGCTATCCCTATAATGTGACAGCACACTCGTCCTATACACCCTTGATTTCCCGTGTCCATTCAGCCAGCTCCTATCCCTTTCTGCATTCTCATCTCACCTCCTGATAGGAGCTGCCCATTTAGTCTCATGTATCTACTTCAACGAAGAAGCACATGCTTCACGAGTATCATGTTATGTCCCATAGTCCAGTCTATTCTTTGTCTGAAGAGTAGGCTTCAGAAATGGTTTTAGTTCTGAGTTAACAGAGAGTCTGGGTGCCGTGTCTTCTGAGGTTCCTGCAGTCTCAGTAAGATCATTAAGTCTGGTCTTTTTACTAGAATTTGAGTTCTGCACCCCACTTTTCTCCCGCTCCATCAGGGACTCTCTGTTGCGTTCCCTGTCAGGGCGGTCATTGGTGGTGGCTAGGCACCATCTAATTCTTCTGGTCTCAGGCTGACAGAGTCTCTGGTTTATGTGGCCCCTTTTGTCTCTTGAGCTAATATTTTCCTTGCATCTTTGATGTTCTTCATTCTTCTTTGCTCCAGGTGGGTTGGGATCAATTGATGCTTCTTAGATGGTGGCTCACTAGCTTTTAAGACCCCAGACACCACTCACCAAAGTGGGATGCAGAAATTTTCTTGATGAACTTTGTTATGCCAACTGAGTTAGATGTCCCCTAAAACTGTGGTCTCCAGACCCCTGCACCTGCTACACTGTCCCTCGAAGTGTTTGGTTGTGTTCAGGAAACTTCTTAGCTTTGGTTTAGTCGACTTGTGCTGACTTTCCCTGTATTGTGTGTTGTCCTTCCTTTCACCTAAGATAATTCTTGCCTGCTATCTAGGCAGTGAATACCCCCTCTCTTCCTCCCCTCCCTCGTAACCATCAAAGAATGTTTTATTCTGTGTTTAAACCTTTTCTTGAGTTCTTATAATAGTGAGCTCATAAAATATTTGCCCTTTTGCAACTAATTTCACTCATATAATGCCTTCCAAATTCATGCATATTATGAGATGTTTTGCAGATTCATCATTGTTCTTTATCATTGCGTAGTATTCCATTGTGTGAATATGCCATAATTTGTTTATCCATTCATCTGTTGAAGGGCACCTAGGTTGTTTCCAGCTTTTTGCTATTGTGAACAGGGCTGCAGTCAACATGGGTGTGCATATATCTATTCATATGACAGCTGTTATTTCTCTAGGATGTATTCCAAAGAGTGGGATTGCTGGATCGTATGGTACTTCTATTTCTAGCTTTTTAAGGAAGTGTCAAATCGATTTCCAAAGTAGTTGTACCATTTTACATTCCCACCAGCAGTGTATAAGTGCTCCAGTCTCTCCATAACCTCTCCAACATTTATTATTTTGTGTTTTTTGGATTAATGCTAGCCTGTTGGGGTGAGATGGTACCTCATTGTAGTTTTGATTTACATTTCTCTAATGGCTAATGATCGTGAGCATTTCCTCATGTATCTGGTAGCCGCCTGAATGTCTTCTTTGGTGAAGTACCTGTTCATATCCTTTGCCCATTTTTTAATTGGGTTATTTGTCTTTTTGTGGTTGAGGTTTTGCAGTATCTTATAATTTTAAAGATTAGACCCTTATCAGATATGTCATAGCTAAAAAATTTTTCCCGGTCTGTAAGTTATCTTTCTACTCTTTTGGTGAAGTCTTTTGATGAGCATAAGTGCTTGATTTTTGGAGCGTCCAGTTATCTAGTTTCTCTTCTGGTGTTTGTGCATTGTTCGTTATGTTTTGTATTATGTTTATGTCATGTATTAGGGCTCCTAGTGTTGTCTCTATTTTTTCTTCCGTGATCTTTATCGTTTTAGATTTTATATTTAGGTCTTTGATCCATTTTGAGTTAGTTTTGGTGCATGGTATGAGCTATGGGTCTTGTTTCAGTTTTTTGCAGATGAATATCCAGTTATGCCAGCACCATTTGTTAAAGAGACTCTTTTCCCTGATTAATGGACTTTAGGCCTTTATCAAATATCAACTGCTCATAGGTGGATGAATTTATGTCTGGCTTCTCAATTCTGTTCCATTGGTCTATGTATCTGTTGTTGTACCAGCACCAGGCTGTTTTGACTACCGTGGCAGTATAATAGGTTCTAAAATCAGGCTTCCCACTTTGTTCTTCTTCAATAGTGCTTTACTTATCTGGGGCCTCTTCCCTTTCCATATGAAGTTGTTGATTTGTTTCTCCATCTCATTAAAAAATGCCATTGGAATTTGGATCATGACTGCATTGTATCTGTAGTTCACTTTGGGTAGAAAAGACATTTTCACAATATTGAGTTTTTCTGTCCATGAGCAAGGAAAAACATACCTTTTATGTCTCTGGTTAGATTTATTCCTAAGTATTTTATCTTCTTGAGGGCTATTGTAAATGGTATTGATTTGGTGATTTCCCCTTTGAAGTTCTCTTTGTTGGTGTAAAGGAATCCAATTGATTTTTGTATATTTATCTGGTATCCTGATACTTTGCTGAAATCTTTTGTTAGTTCCAGTAGTTTTCTTGTGGATTCTTTGGGGTTTTCTGTGTATAAGATCGTACCATCTGCAAATAGGGATACTTTTACTTCTTCCTTACCAATCTGGATGCCATTTATTTCTTTTTCTAGCCTAATTGCTCTGGCTAGGACCTCCAGTGCAATGTTGAATAAGAATAGTGATAAAGGGCATCCTTATCTGGCTCTTGATCTCAAGGCAAATACTTTCAGACTCTCTCCATTTAGGATGTTGTTGGCTGTTGGCTTTGTATAACTGCCCTTTATTATGTTGAGGAATTTCCCTTCTATACCTGTTTTGCTGAGAGTTTTTATAGTGAATGGGTGTTGAACTTTGTCAAATGCCCTTTCTGCATCAATTGATAAGATCATGTGGTTCTTGTCTTTTATTTATGTGATGGATTACATTGATTGTTTTTCTAATGTTGAACTACAACATTCAAACTTCCACATCTTTCTCCCTCTGAGTGGCTGGTGGGTTCAAACTGCTGACTTTTTGGTTAGCAACCAAATACATAACCACTGCACCACCAGGGCTCTTCTTTTAATGGGACAGTGAGAGTAATTCAGTTTTAAAATGTGTTTGTGTCTTAAAATTCATCATTTTTCTCAAACTTGGTTTTTTTTTTAAAAAACATTTCATTAAATGGAACAAAAAGAATTTTATGCAAAAGATTAATACTGTTAATTCATATCAGTTTTCTTATTTTAGCCAAGCTTCTAAGTTTTATCAGCTCGTTTACAAATGCTATTTGGGTCAATGGAAGGGAAATTTTTCCTACTAATTTTTATTTTCAAAGTGGTTACTGTAAAGTACAGAACTTGCACGATTAGCTGTATACAATGAGCAAAGGGTAACTGAAAGACCCAATGAAGTCTCAACATTAGCCTGCCCATATATCATGGTACCATTCCTAACTTCGTAATTCACTTGAATATTGTGTCTACAACAGCTCAGTAATAAATTACAAAAACTCAAATTATAAAGGCGGCTGATATTAAGCTTTTGTTCTTCAGTATAACATCCAGGTAATTGGTAATTCGGTGCTAGATTAGATGCAGCAGAGAGGCAGTTCCCAGGGTAACTTCCCTATGATATCTTCCATGTGAGACCAAATGAGTCCAACAAGACCACCAGCTCTACACAGGCTGTAAACATAGCAGTAGGGGCAAAAAATACCTACAATTATCTCAGACTGGAGCTCTTATCACTGGCTTCAGTTGCATGGCTGCAGCTATACTCTAACACCTAGATTTTTCTCCCCTTTAAGGCTTTGCAGTTTAGAAAAAATTTAAATGTACAAGCAGTTGATTTTATTCATTTCATTCAATAGTTTGGATGGATTATCTCTTCATTCCCTCCCATCCAACCATACAAAATATCTTACTACATAAAGTGTGCTAGTTATCCTTAAGTGAATTTTAATTATAGCTTCAAATCTTAAAAGAATTCACAACAAATTGACTAGTGGCATTTTTCCCATCTTCCTCTTCTTCCTGAATTATCATATTATAATGTCAAGCACATGGGTGATTTATTTTTTATTATTATCATATATTGACATCCTCGGCAGTACAATGTTAAAATAAATATTACTTGTTTTAATTTGATCAGAACAAGTGCATTACATAGAGTTTGTATAATTATTGTAGATGACAAGAAAATGGAATCTTCCCACCATTTATCTCAGTGGTTGTTTAACCGTATATGAAAATAAACCTATATCTTGGTTTTTCTCTGTAATTTTTTACTTAGGTCCCATTCTTTCTCTATCATCATGTATTTGGTGTTCTGCTGTCTCTGTTTGCTTGACCTTTTATAATGAATATGATCATTTTCTTCATTCAAATAGAGAGAAAAGAAAAAAAATACTAAATATTTCTTTGTATATGAGAAATGTAGTTTTTTCCTTTTTATGTTTATTTTCACTCCTAGTCTTGCACCTTGAAAGTGGAAATTTATTGAGATGAGAGAAGCTGGGGAAATAAAGGGAAAAATCACTTCAGATTCTGTACACACATGAGAAATTTATGTCAACAAGTCAAAATCTTGATGACAGAAAACTCCTAGGAAACAATGAGTGTAGGTTGAGACAGAGACCATCAGGCAGAAAAAGGATGCTCATGTGTGGAGGAGAGCTAAGACAAAAATATATTAAGCAGCTTAGTTAGATAGGCCAGATCCTGGTCCCCTGCAAGAGTCCTTTTACAATTTTGTATCTCTAAGAATGGCCTACACACACACACACACACACACACACACACACACAGATGTGTTCCATTCTACTAGGTTTTTCTCTCTTAGATACCAGTTTTGGAGGCAATCCAGTCCCGGAAGGCAGTCACTCGCGTATAAACCCCGGGCTTATTGGGTAGCCCGCATTCATCTCCCCAGCTCACTATTCCAGCAAGATACCAGATATCCCTAGCATTTGGACTACTCAGTGGTCCTCCAGAATCACCCTAAGGGAAAAGGAGAGATTAGTAATTAATAATTCAGTTCATCACAGAGCAATTTGCTGTTTTCTAACTTAAGAGTTTAATGAAATGGGTTATTTTCAAAAGTTTTCAGTGTGTTTGAAGGCAGAAATGCTTCCTTGGCTCTCCATCAGTTAACCACATAAAGGGGAAGACCCAATTTCTGGAGAATTATCTTAGACTAAGGGTTCAGTCCACTGAGAATTGAAGGCTCTACATCTTTGGAGAGCAGTGCTCTTAACTTATCTGATACATAGGACAAAAACAACTTCCATTATCCTCCCAGTGGAGGTTGCCTCTTTATTAATGTGACATAGCTTCCAAAAAAGGGTAAAGGGCCTATTACTGATAAAGAGCATGGGTGTTATAGTCAGACACCTGGGATTAAATCTCAAGTTTAAACCAGTTGCTGTCAAGTCAACTCCAACTCATGGTGAACCCACATGTGTCAGAGGAGAACTGTGTTCTACAGGGTTTTCAAATGACTGATGTTTTGGAAGTAGATCACCAGGACTTTCTTCTGAGACACCTTTGGGTGGACTCAAACTCTAACCTGTTAGTTAGTAACCTAACACGTTAACAGTTTGTACCATCCAAGCACTCCATCTCTGTTCTGGCCCTTCCAAATTGGATAAGGCCTTCAATTTATTCATTTATAAATGCTCCCAATAACACTTACCCCAGATGATTATTCTGGGAATTCATGTAAGACAGTAAATGTAAAGCGATTAGTACAGAGCCTGACACAAAGCAGAACTTAGTAAATACATAAACACATAAATATACCACAAATTCAAATTGTTTATATCTTATGAACTCTAGAGGGCTGCTTCCTTATGCAGGTAATGAGAACGAAGTACTGGCAGATCATTCCTCAGCCAGTGAAGTCTGTGGTTATTGACCACCCATTAAGTGTTCAACACCTATGAAGCTCTTAATTAATTAACATATTATCTCATTAACTCATGTATCCTTGCAATAAAGCATACAGATAGATTTTCTACATTTTGATTTTCTAAAACTCAAAAAAATTAAATAACTTTCCTTGAGGTCACATGCTAACTAATAGTAGAACTTGAATTTGAACCCAGAGCTCTGTAATTCAGAAGTGCATGCTTTTTTCCCTACATTATACCACCTTCCTATGAATTGTCTAATTAGTATAAAAATATTAATATTAACAATAGTTGAATTTGAAATAATGTCTTTATAATTTTTAAGTCAATTAACCAATAAATATTTACTGATATCCTCATATGAGGTAAGAGACATGAAAAGAGTGTAAATGCATGGGTCTTGGCCTCAAGGTTACTACAGTAAAACCTGTGAAAGGCAGAACCATTGTAAGGCAGAAACCTGTCAGAGAAGGACAACTCAAATATTTTCCACTAATAGTGACAGAAAAGTGGTAAGACTGCACCCTGTTGAAGGCAGAAAACTTGCGAGACCCAGACAAACAAAGCAGTCCCATCGAGTTTCAGCTCTCATAAGTTTCACTATATAATCTGCTCATAAAAATATGATGCTCATATGAAAGCTATTTAAAAATAAATCATTTTGATAACTAAGACCCAAGCCTATATGAAGGCAGATAAGGACTCTGGTGAAGTCAGAATTTGATTAAAGTTTTGTTTTGTTTTTTGCAATGAGGACACAAAGCCAGGTGCAGTGTGTATGTGAAAGAATAAGAGAATAAACACACAAAGTTTTAATAAAAAAATTAAAAATGGATGATGTACCATCTTATGGATTCAGATTGGAAATCATACAAATTAGCATGGAATTTCAAACACCAACAGGGGGTTTAAAGAGCATATTAGACACAGGCCTGTCAAATCAGAAGAATGATGGTATCAGAAGTGGTGGTATCAGAAGAGCCTGGTGGGGGGCTTGAAATTCTACCTTTGTTAATCAATACTAAGGCATTACTCCCTCAGCTGCATGTCAAAAAAGAACGAATGGGGAACCTGGACTTTCACGTCTAGCTGGCAATAATGAAGTGGTAGCCTCCCACTCCCCAATGGTGTGGTCTCAGAGGAGGCCTGCTAAAACAGAAGATTTAAGTATTAAATAAAATCCAGAGTCTTATAGCATAATGCCCAAAATGTCCCCAATACATTTGAAAATCACTTGTCATACCAAGAAACATGAAAAGCTCAACTTGAATGAGAAAAGGCAACCAAAGATGCCAATACTGAGATGACATAGATGTTGAAATTATATGATGAAAATTTTAAAGCAGCCATCATACAACTAACTTGATGAGCAATTACTACCATGCTTAAAACAAATGAAAAAAAAAAAAAAGAGAGGAAGAAACAAGTTCTCAGCAAAGAAATAGCAGATATAAAGAAACCTGAATGGAAATCTTAGAACTAAAAAATACAATAACCGAAATATAAAACTCAATGGATAGTCTCAACAGCAGAATGGAGATAACAGAGCAAAGAATCAGTAAGCATGAAGATAGAATGATAGAAATTACCCAATCTGAAAAACAGAGAGAAAATGGAATGACAAAAAAAATTAACAGAAGGTCAGGGATCTGTGAGACTATAACAAAATATCTATTATTCCTGCCAGTGGAGTCCCAGAAAGAAAGAAGAAATAAAGAAGAAGGTGGGTAAAAAAGTACCCAAAGAAATAATGACTAAAAATGTCCCAAATTTGGTAAAATACATGAGCCTACAGATTCAAAAAGCTAAGCAAATTCCAAGCAGGATAAATCCAAATAACTCCATGCCAAGACACATCATAATCCAACTTCTGAAAACTAAAGCAAAGAAAAAAATCTTGAAAGGAGTGAGAGAAAAATGACACTTCACTTATAGGGAAAAAAAAATTTGACATCATATTTCTGCTCATAAATCATAGAAATCTAAAGAAAGTGGCCAGGGAGTCACTAAACAACATTTTTTAAGTGCTGAAGCTAAAAACTCTCAACCCCAAATTGTATATTCCACAAAATTATCCTTTAGAAATGAAGGGAAAATAAAGATTTTTTTCAGACCAAAAAAAACTCCTAAGATAATCTTTCACTGGCATATCTACCTTAAAGAATGGCTAAAGGAAATGATAAAAGAAGAAATCTTAAAATTAGGAAGGAAGGAAGAACAACAGAAAGAGCAAAACTATGGGTAAATATAATAGACTTTCCTTCTCCTGTTGAGTTTTCTATGTTATGTTTGACAATTGAAGCAAAAACTTTGTCCAATGTGATTCTGAATATGTGTAGAGGAAATATTTAATATTTACGTTTATACTTATTAATGTTTAATATTATAAACAGGAGAAGGTAAAGGGATTTAAGGGGAGGTAAGTTTTCTATTCCACACTTTGTTCAAAATAGTAGAATTCTGACACTAGTAGGCTGTAGTAAGTTATGTATGTATAACATAACATCTAAAGGAACCACTAAAAAATTTACGCAAGGAGATCATCAAAAATACTATAGATAAATAAAAATGGAATTCTAAAATAAAGTTACTGTATGATTCTATTAATACAACATTCTAAAAATGACAAAATTATAAATACGGAGAACAAATTAGTGATTGCCAGGGACTAGGGATGGTGGAGAGAAAGGCAATGGGTGTTTATTCTAAAGAAAGATCTTTGTTATGCTGGAATAGATCTCCATCTTGACTGTGGTGGTGGCTAGACGAATTTACACGTGATAAAATGCCACATAACTATAAACACAAATTGTATCATGCTAATTTATTGGTTTTTAAAGAAAGCCTTGGCCATCTGCTCCTGTAAAGATTACAGCCAAGAAACTCCTATAGAGCAGTTCTACTCTGTAACACACGGAGTTGCCATGAGTCAGAGGCTGACTTGACAACCACTAACAGCAACAATAATTATATAAGATATAACCATTGGGGGAAACTGGGTGAAGGATACATGGGAACTTTCTGTACTATCTTTGCAACTTCCTATAATTATTTCAAAATAAAAAGGTAGCAGAAAAGCATGTGGCACACTTATAAGTAAAATCACTTACCTGGCATGCATCTTTATTTCCTCGCAAGGAGCCAGCACATAACATTCTAGGAGTTATGGCACCATTGTAAGCTTGAGGTTCATTGCATGTTTCAGTGTCTATGAGATCCACCTGTACTTGCTGAAGATGATTTTGACTGGTACCTAAAGGAGAAAAAAAATCATCTTTATATTTGTGGATCTACATATATTTTAAGGAGCCCTGGTGATGCAGTGATTAAAGCAATCGACTGCTAACCAAAAAGTCGGTGGTTCAAAACCACCCGCGGCTCAATGGGAGAAAGATGTGGCAGTCTGCTCCCTTAGAACCATAGAGATTTACAGCCTTGGAAACCCTATGAGGTCACAAAGAGTCTGAATAAACTCGATGACATTGGGTTTTTGGTTACATATATTTTATAAATTGGGAGAAAGCCTTAATTATTGGGTAAGACCGTGATATAGAACCTTAGGATATGTATTTGTCAGATACGATAATATCTGGAAAGAGATTGCTCTTCAGATTTCTTCCTATCTACTTTAAATGAAAAGTTAGGTACATAGGAAAGCACCTAAAGTTGTTTTAAGTAATTTCCACTCCATTGCTTACCTCAGAAGGAAATTGCTCTAGGGGAGAAAGGTGGCTTTATGATTCTCTGTGATCTTCACAACTGGGTCTATTAATGATCTCTAATCTCCTAAGAGTTAATTCCCAAGTACAAAGTTCAGTGGCTAGGAGACGTATTTACTCTTTCAGACACCTTACCAAGCACCATTACTCTAGTAATAGTAATGCAGTTAATAGTAACCTAAGGCTTGAAGAAATTTATGTGTCTTCTAAAAACATAGTTCACTAGTGGGGCTTGCCTTGACCCAGGTCCATATGACAACCTATCAGCATATTTTGGCATGATGACATTCCATTCTTTAAATGCATTAGAATATCAAGTTATATTACTATAATCTGAGCTTGTGTTCAGATGCTCACCATCATTTTGCAGTGCTCCAAATCCGGTCACAAACATGCGGTCACCTGGGTGGAACTCATGAGAAGACTCAGGAAGGCAAATTCTATGTACAGCATTTGTGTAGGGAACGGGGCTATAAAGCTGTGCAACTGCAATATCATAGTCATGTGATGGGTATTTGTATTTTTCATGGACAATTATCCTCCTGAGACCTCGTTTCATTTTTGGAGGCTTTAGTGTTACTCCAAAGGAAGCAGTCCATCGGCCAGGATCCTTATACCTGGGGAGAAAAAAGGAAGAATAGATCCCACTTTACCATGCCATCAATATAGTGTTTTTATATTAAACAATGTAGTCTGCAGGTGTCAGTATAAGTTTTTCTTTTAAAAATTATATTTTCTATGTACTGGCATACCTCAGAGATATTGCAGGTTTGGTTCCTGGCCACCTCAATAAAGCAAAAATTGCAATAGAGTCACATGAAGTTTTTGGTTTCCCAGTGCATATAAAAGTTATGTTTACACTATACTGTATATTTACTACTATACTGTAGTCTACTAAATGTGCAATAGCATTATGTCTAAAAAAAAAAATGTGCATATCTTAACTAAAAAATATTTTATTGCTAAAAAATGCTAACAATCAACTGAGCCTTCAGTGAATAGTAATCTTTTTGCTGGTGAAGGGTCTTTCCTCTATGTTGATGGCTAGTGACTGATCAGGGTGGTGGTGGCTGAAGTTTGGGTGACTGTGACAATTTCTAAAAATAAGACAACAATGAAATTTGCCACATTGATTGATTCTTCCTTTCAAGAAATATTTCTCTGTAGCATGAAATGCTGTTTGATAACATTTTACCCACAGTAGACCTTCTTTCAAAATTGGAGTCAATCCTCTTAAACCTGCTGCTGCTTTATCAACTAAGTTTATGTAATATTCTTGATCTTTTGTTGTCATTTCAACAATATTCACAGCATCTTCAGCAGGAGTAGATTCCATCTCAAGAAACCACTTTCTTTTCTCATCCATAAGAAGCAACTCATCATCCATTAAAGTTTGACCGTGAGATTGCAGCAATTCAGTTACATCTTCAGGCTCCACTTCTAGTTCTAGTTCTCTTGTTATTTCCTTCACATCTGCAGTTACTTCCTCCACTGAAGTCTTGAACCTCTCAAAGTCGTCCGTGAGGGTTAGAGTCAACTTCTTCCAAACTCCTGTTAATGTTGACATTTTGACCGCCTCCCTGGAATCATGAATGTTCTTCATGGCATCTAGAATGGTGAATCCTTTCCAGAAAGTTTTCAATTTACTTTGCCCAGATCCATCAGAGGAAATCACTATCTAAGGCAGTGATTGTATTTCTGTCGAAATGTATTTCTTAATAACAAGACTTAAATAATAAGACTTGAAAGTCAAAATGACTCCTTGATCCATGGACTGCAGAATGGATGTTGCGTTAGCAGGCATGAAAACAACATTAATCTCCTTGTACATCTCCATCAGAGCTCTTGGGTGACCAGGTGCATTGTCAACAAGCAGTAATATTTTGAAAGGAATCTTTTTTTCTGAGCAATAGTTCTCAATAGTAGGTTTAAAATATTCAGTAAACCGTGTTGTAAACAGATGTGCTGTCATCCAGGCTTTGTTGTTCCATTTGTAGAGCACAGGCAGAGTAGATTTAGCATAAATCTTAAGGGCCCTGGGGTTTTTGGAATGGCAAATGAGCACTGGCTTCAACTTAAAGTCACCAGCTGTATTAGCCCCTAACAAGGGAGTCAGCCTGTCCTTTGAAGCTTTGAAGCCAGGCATTGACTTCTCCTCTCTAGTTATGAAAGTCCTAGATGGCATATTCTTCCAATCTAAGGCTGTTTCATCTGCATTGAAAATCTGTTGTTTAGTGTGGTCACCTTCAACAATTATCTTAGCTAGATCTTCTAGATAACTTGCTGCATCTCCTACATCAGCACTTGCTGCTTCACTTTTATCTTATGGAGATAGCTTCTTTCCTTAAACCTCATGAACCAACCTCTGCTAGCTTCAAACTTTTTCTTCTGCAGCTTCCTTACCTCTCTCAGCCTTCACAGAATTGAAGAGTTAGGGCCTTGCTCTGGATTAGGCTTCGGCTTAAGGGAATGTTGTGGTTGGTTTGATCTTCTAACCAAACCACTAAAACTTTCTCCATACCAGCAATAAGGCTGTTTCAATTTCTTATCATTTGTGTATTCACTGGAGTAGCACTTTTAATTTCCTTCAAGAACTTTTCCTTTGCATTCACAGCTTGGCTAACTGTTTGGCACAAGAGGCCTCGTTTTTGGCCTATCTCGGCTTTCAATATGCCTTTCTCACTAAGCTTAATAGCTTTTGATTTAAAGTGAGAGATATGAGAGTCTTCCTTTCACTTGAACATTTAGAGGCCATTGTAGGGTTATTAATTGGCCTAGTTTCAATATTGTCGTTTCTCAGGGAAAATGGAGGCCAAAAGAGATGGAGAGAGATGAGGAATGGCCGGTTGGTGGAGCAGTCAGAACATACACAACATTTATCTATTTAGTTATATGGGTCTGGTTGTGGCGCCCTAAAACAATTCCAATAGTAACATCAAAGATCACTGATCACAGATCACCATAACAGGTATAATAATAATGAAAAAGTTTGAAATATTGTGAGAATTGTCAAAATGTGACACAGAGACACGAAGTGAGCACATACCGTTGGAAAAATTGTGCTGATAGACTTGCTCGATGTAGGGCTGCCACAAACATTCAATTTGCAAAACAAACGAAATAAAACAAAAACACGATATCTGTGAAGGTCAATAAGGTGAAGTGCAATAAAATGAGGTATGCCTGTACAGAAAAGAATTCTTTCCAGTCTGAAAATCAGACTCAGGGATCATATCATAGGTGGAAATGCCATGGTGGCATGTTTCCCAGGAAATACATGCCAAGTCACCCACTCCAAATCCTAGGGTGTTCTGACATTTTTGGACATCAGTGACTCCAAGGGGACATCTGGAAAGCACATTTTGTGCATAATGAAATAAATAAATGTATTTTATGTGCCCCATGTCCCCTACTCACGAACTTATATCTTTCTCTGAAAACCAAGAGGGCCATACAATAATTTAACAAAGCATTACTATAGAAGGTATGCTGTATACTGTGTATGTATATGATATAGTGTATATATATATGATATACTGTATACTGTAGACATTTTAACACTAGGTTGAAAAGTCATCCATTCCTTGGAATATAACAGGTCAACCTATTCAGTTGTATAATTTGCTACTTCCAAATTTCTTCATACTGAACTTACCTTTCTTACTATGCTGAACTGCCCTATTGGAGTCCAGCCCACAATCCACCAACGTTTGTTCCTGGCAGCAGTGGAGAGACATGGCTCTTCTCCTTGACATCAAGCTTAAAGTCTTTTAATGATAACTTTAAAATTTCTATTTCCCTTAATAACCTATTGAGTTCATCCGATAATTTCTATTCATGCCCTTTGATGCTATTTCCATTTCCAAACTATAAAACTTCTAAGGTTTATGAATTTGCCAATCTGTTTGTGATATATGTACATTCTTTAATGTGTGCTAAACTTATCTCTTTCAAACCTTCATGAGGTACTTCCTTCCTGCCAAGCCCCCAATTCAATTTGCTTACTCCACCTCCATTATGACATTCAGGACTTACATTCTAAAGCAGTGAGCAGCACTCACAAGCCACGTGCCATTAATTAAGGTTGCTCCACAGCGATGCACTCCATCCCATTGCAGGGTAGCTTGCCATGGCCATTCACCCTCTTCTACCTCTGTCCCACCAACTATCCTGAAACTCTGGTTGGTAGTGTTACTCCTTCGTGTTCCACAGCCTACCAAAGAGAGATGATGCATTAGTTAACAGTTGTTTATAAGCAACAAAATGGTGTTACTATGTCTCCTTTTACTTTGTGCTCCTATAGTATCAGACATTTCCTCTTGGTATTATCATTTCTTAAACTGTAATGGTTCATTTAGTTAATTCTTGTTGGCCTTTTAAGATTTAAATCAGTTGTTATCTCCTCTAGAATGCATTCTTCAACCACTCTCCTGTCCCGTTCTCAATGTTTCCACAATTTAAAAAATTATATTTATATATATAGATACACAAATGTGTATATATAGATACACAAATGTGTATCTATATATATAGATAAAAATTTAGACAGTGTATATATATATGTAGATATATATTTAGATAATTGGATTATTTTTTAGTTTTATGCTTGAATCAGTTACTAATTAACCAACATTCTGAGCTGGTGAGCAGTACATTTCATTTCTTCCATCTTTTAAGATAAATATATTAGTGTGCTATTTCCACAACTGTTAAGTGTATTCTCTAAATAGAAGACTGCTGTAAGAGAGGAAAGTACCAGGTCTAGAGCTGGCACTTTTAAGATGTGAATAAAAATTTTATCGGGGACTTAAGTAGTTTCATCAACACATGCCACCAACTCCATAATTGCCTGCAATTTTGGTAACATAGGATTAATAATATCAAGAAGAATTTATTTAGGGGAAAGTAACGATAAATTTATGCCTCTGGGTGAAAACTATCAACACAGACTCTACTTTTATATAATCTCTAGAAAACTTTTGTGAGAGTATAGTATGGATATCTGCAATCAGAATATTGAGAAGTGAACATTTTTTTGCCTCCTCTTTGATAGTTACATAACTTCTTTCCAGCACACATCTGCCACAGGCTTCTATACATCCATTCCAAAATTCTCCCAATTTTGTTTTTCTTTAGTAATAATAAAGTATGTCTCAGAGACAAAATAAAGCCCCAGGAGCTATGCGCAAATCCATCAAAGTTTATCTATTCTGTCCCTCTGATACCAACACAAAGTAAGTCTGAATGATCTGGAATGCTAACTTCTTACAATTTTAATAAAAATCTTGAACTTACAACTGTTCAGATAGTTGTCTGTTTCTGTCTTGTTGATTTCTGAAATACACAAAAATGACGAATAAACAGGTTCAGCATATCAGAATTTAATCATGCCTCTGAATACTTCAAATATTAAATAGCTGCTTAATTGCATTGTAAGATAGCAGCTCTAGGTTATAGAGAAAGCAGCACAGTTTATCATAGAGTATGTTCACTTCCTTAGGAAGAAGGGAGACCTGAACAGTCTTTCTTAAACACTTGTGTGGATAAGAATCACACAGGGGGCATCTTTATAAACAAACTCCTGTTCCCTTGTCTCAGTAATTCTGATTCAGTAAGTCAGTGTTGAAGCCCAGAAATCTGAATTTGACACTAGGAAGAAAGATGCAGGTAGTACCAGTCCCCTTCTGGGAAATACCAATCTATACCATAGTATTGATTCCCCAAATGTAATGATATTGTCACTGACCATTCTTTCAGATTATTTTAATAAACTCATAGGCATATTCCCATTTGTAGAATATATTCATGTGGCATTTCCATAGCAATCCTAACTCTCATTTAAGAAATAATGTATCCCCTTCTAAGTGTTCTTTCTGCTGAGGTTTTAGAAACACAGTTTGCCCATAAATTGTCATTCAACTCCAGTCAATGGATTCTTAGGTTGCTGACTTTTCGAAAGTCAGGCCCTCTCCCTCTGTAAATCTTAAACCAACTAACAGATACATAAAATTCTAAGCCCTCATACTTCCTGACTCTCTTTGAATATGGCAGGATGTTCTAAATTCAAATATTTTAATCTGTTAATTTTCTTTTAGTATTTAATAGTATTGATTTACTAGAAATCTGTATTCTAGAAAAAAAAAATTTTTAGTTTTATTTTCAAGGCTTCTTTCTGACTTTTGTGCTTTCTCCATTCTGGCTATTTGGAAAGGATGGGGGGAAAAAAGGATCAACTGATTACTTATTCTCAGTAAGTGTTAAAAGGACCATCACTAAGTTCTCTATTCCAAATAATAACATGTTATTTTCAAGGAGCCCTGGCAGCGCAGTGGTTAAGTGTTTGGCTGTTAACCAAAATGTCAGCAGTCTGAATTCACAAGATGCTCTTCCGGAGAAAGATGTGGCAATCTGCTCCCATAAAGGTCACAGGCTTGGAAACCCTATGGGGCAGTTCTACTCTGTCCTATAGGGTTACTATGAGTCAAAATAGACTCGAAGGCAACGGGTTTGGCTTTCTGTTTCTTCCTAGGAAAGTTCTGGCTTTGCATGTTGATATTGCTGAGAGGGCCAGTGGACGTGCAGTCTGTGCAGCCACACTGGGTCACGAGCTCAGAATGGCCCCATGCATGGTTTAATGCTGTGCTGAGGCCACCTTAAAATTCTTAATAATTTTCTCTTTGAACTTTTGTTTTGAAAGTGAAGTTAGTTGGAACAATGGACCATGTGCATGAACAGAGGAAATACATATGTCCACTATATGTTTGCCCACTGTCCCATTTACATATAGCATTTACAATGCCCCACAAACCCAGAATTCCAGTGGATATACAATGTGTGGGAACTGAGCGAGACTCAAAGTGAGTACAAGGTAAGCATGTATGTCTACGACTAAGTAAGCAGGGAGACAATGATAGTCCTGGGACACTGTGTTTTCTGTTTGAAACAGAATTTACTTTGAATACAGAAAGATGGTGACAGCATTCTGAAAATCGTGACTGAGCAAATAACCCTATCGTATCTTTTCTTGCTACTATTACTTCTCTGTATTAGCCAACAGCTTACTCTGAAAATAATACTATAGAAGGAAAGTGGAACATTGGGCAGTTTAGGGTTCTTTTTTCTTACATCTTTTCTTATTCATCTGTAAGTTGAAGGTAGAAAGTGTTGGTAGAATGTGTACACATCCAGAAGGGAAATAGGAGACGGGGCCAAGATGGAGTAGTCTGACCCTTCCAGTGGTCCATCTTACAACAAAGACCCGAAAAAACAAGTGAATAAATTACATATGACAATCTAGGAGCCTTGAACATCAAAGGCAAAGTTGTGGAATCAAGCTGAGCAGCAGGGGGAGAGAGAGACAGTTTGGAAGCAGTGAGGAGTTGCCAGACCTAACCTGGAGAGAGCCTGAGCCCTTCAGGCTATATCAACTCCTGGTGCATGGTGAGGCAGGCAAGCAGCAGTGCTTGGGAGGTGTTTCCCACACCGGGAGAGACCCAGCAGCAGAGAGTCTACTCAGCCATCCAGAACCAGTGAGAAACAGCCCTTGATCAGAAAGAGATAAGTACTTGCATCTTGCCTACTGTGTGGATTAAAAATACCCTATTTAGGGAAAAACCTCTCTCCCATTTACCTCCCTGCTCCCTGCTCTGCACTGGGTCTGGGACGGCTTCAGCAATTGCCAAGTTCCCTGGGCCAGAAGTAGGACTCATCAAGCACCCTGAGCCCTTCTCTCAGCCTTGGAGAGTGAACAAATTAACAAATGGGGAAAAAATAACCTGCCAGTTCCCCTAAGCCAGGAATTCAGGGTAGGCACAGCTCTTTTGCCTAGGCACAGGCATAAGGTGTCCAAGGACTTTGAGTGCCTTTCCCCCTGCATAGACTTCTGTGGGCCCATTTCAAAAGCACAGACCCTCATTACCACAATACAACAGGGTATGAAGTCTAACTTCAACTCTTTCAGCTGTAAAATGGCAGGTCTGTGACATTTGACACTGCTCTGCGCATTAATCAGGGTCTTCACCTACCCACATCAGGGGCCTGAGAACTGGTGGCTCCACCCATGCCACTAGTGACCTGCGACACAGGCCAAAGAATAAGAGGAGACCCCAGTCCTTACAGCCAACAGCATTGGGTGTTCATAGTCCAGCTGCAAAACCCACCTACCTACTCACTCTAGGGAACAGGCACACACTTTCTTCCTGGACACTCAGGGGTGGCCGTTGGCCCCCTGCATTGCTCAGCGTCTGTCCCCCACTGCAGCCAGATGCCTATATGTACACCAATCACCCGTGCCAGTCTAAAACTGTAGGTGAGAGCCTGCACCACATATGTGGTGACCAGCTACCTAGACACCTGAACTGAATCCATACAGGAGGAATGGGTGGACTCCTGAGCTCACATACTTAGTGGCAGTTCTGGCCACATGGTTGCAGGACATTGGAGCTTCAGAGGCACTGGTGATTGGTCTAGCTCACACTAGCGGCCTATTTGGGCAAATCAAAACAAAACAAAACAAGAAGCTAGGACACAGTAGGCAAACATAAAATAAATATAATAACTTATTGATGGCTAAAAGACAACAGTCAATATCAAATCACATACAGAGGTAGCCTATAATGGCTTCAGCAAGATCCCAAAATAAAGAATCTAGAAATTTTCCAGACAAAGAAAATTCCTCAGAATTACCAGAGGCAGAATACAAAAGATTAATATACAGAATTCTTCAAGAGATCAAGAATGAAATTATACGAAACACAGAACACACAGAAGAGGAACTTAAGAAGATTAGAGAAGAACATAATGACAAATTTAACAGGCTGCAAGAATCCATAGAGAGAGACAGCAATCAGAAATCCAGAAGATTAACAATAAAATTTTAGAATCAGACAACTCAATAAAAAGTCATAGGAGCAGAACTGAGGCAATGGAAGCCAGAATTAGTGAGGCTGAAGATAAAGCACTTGACACCTACTTATTTAAGTAAAAATCAGATAAAAGGATTAAAAAAAGAAGAAGAACCTCTAAGAATTATGTGTGATTCTATCAAAAGGAAAAACCTATGAGTGATTGAAGTACCAGAACAGGGGGAGAACAGAAAATACAGAGAGAATTGTTGGAGATTTGTTGGCAGAAAACTTCCCTGATATCGTGAAAGATGACAAGATATCTATCCAAGACACTCATAGAACCCCACATAAGGTAGATTCCAAAAGAAATTCACCAAGACATATTGTAATCAAACTTGCCAAAACCAAAGATAAAGAGAGAATTTTAGAGCAGCTAGGGATAAACAAAAAGTCATCTACAAAGGGCAGTCAATAAAACTAAGCTCAGACTACTCAGCAGAAACCATGCAGGATGACATATATAAATCCTTGAAGGAAAACAACTGCCAGCCAATAATCATATACCAACAAAACTTTATCTCAAATATGTTGGCAAAATTAGGGCATTTCCAGATAAACAGAAGTTTAGGGAATTTGCAAAAACCAAACCAAAACAGCAAGAAATACTAAAAGGAGTCCTCTGTTTAGAAAATCAATAATATCAGATAGCAACCCAAGACTAGAACACAGGACAGAGCAACCAGATATCAACACAGACAGGGAAGTCACAAAACTAAATCAAAGCTAAAACATTGAAAATAGGGAAACAGAGATGTTAATATGTAAAAGATGACAACATTAAAACAAAAAAGAGGGACTAAAAAATGTAGACATATATTTTTCATATGGTGAGGAAGTTAAGGCGATATAAAGAAATAAAAGACTGGCATAAACTTAAAAAAATAGGGGTAAATATTAAGGTAACCACAAAGGAAACTAACAATCCTACGAGTCAAAATAAAAAACAACAAAAATATAAAGACTCAGCAAACACAAAATCAACAACAATGAAAAAGATGAAAAGAAAATACATAAAGAAAAATGATTCAGCACAGAAAATTAAGATGACAAATAAACTGTCAACAACACACAAAAAAGACACAAAAATGACAGCACTAAACTCATATCTACCAATAATTACGCTGAATGTAAATGGACTAAATGCACCAATAAAGAGACAGAGAGTGGCAGATTGGATAAAAAAAACACGATCCGTCTATATGCTGCCTACAAGAGACACACCTTAGACTTAAAGACACAAACATACTAAAACTCAAAGAATAGAAAAAATATATATCAAGCAAACAACACTCAAAAAAGAGCAGGAGTGGCAATATTAATCTGTGACAAAATAGACTTCAAAGTAAAATCCACCACAAAGGATAAGGAAGGATACTATATAATGATTAAAGGGTCAATACACCAGGAGGATATAACTATAATAAATATTTATGCACCCAACTACAGGGCTCCAAAATACATAAAACAAACTCTAATAGCACTAAAAGAGGGATAGACAGCTCCACAATAGCAGTAGGAGACTTCAACACACCACTTTCAGTGCAGCCAGAACATCCAGAAAGAAGCTCAACAAAGACACAGAACAGCTAAATGCTACAATCAACCAACTTGATCTCACAGACATATACCAAACACTCCACTCAACAGCAGCCAAGCATAGTTTCTTTTCCAAAGAGCATGGAACATTCCCCAGAATAGACCACATACTAGGCCATAAAGCAAGCCTTAACAAAATCCAAATCGAAATATTACAAAGCATCTTTTCTAACCATAAAGCCATAAAAGTAGAAATCAATAACAGAAAAAGCAAGGGAAAAGAATCATACACATGGAAACTGAACAACACCTTGTTCAAAAACTACTGGGTTATGGAAGAAATTAAGGATGGAATAAAGAAATTCATAGAATCAAACAAGAACGAAAACACATCCTACCAGAACCTTTGAGACACAGCCAAAGCAGTGCTCAGAGGTCAGTTTATAGCAATAAATGCACATATTGAAAAAGAAGAAAGGGCCAAAATCAAAACATTAACCCTACAACTGGAACAAGAAGAAAGAGAGCAGTGAAAGAAGCCCTCGGGCACCAGAAGAAAGAAATAATAAGAATTAGAGCAGAATTAAATGAAATAGAAAATAGAAAAACAATTGAAAGACTTAACGAGACCAAAAGCTGGTTCTTTGAAAAGATCAACAAAATCGATAAACCATTGGCCAAACTAACAAAAGAAAAACAGGAGAGGAAGCAAATAACCCATATAAAAAATGAGATGGGTGATATCACAACAAACCCAACTGAAATTAAAAGAATCATAACAGAATACTATGAAAAATTGTACTCTAACAAATTTGAAAACCTAGAGGAAATGGACAAATTTCTAGAAACTCACTACCTACCTAGTAACATAAACAGAGGTAGAACAACTAAATAAACCCATAACAAAAGAAGAGATTGAAAAGGTAATTAAAAAACTCCCAACAACAACAAAAAAAAAACCCTGGCCTAGAGGGCTTCACTGGAGAATTCTACCAAACTTTCAGAGAAGAGTTAACACCACTACTACTAAAGGTATTTCAGAGCATAGAAGAGGATGGAATACTCCCAAACTCATTCTATGAAGCTAGCATAACCCTGATGCTAAAACCAGGTAAAGACACCACAAAAAAAGAAAATTACAGACTAATATCGCTCATGAACATTGACGCAAAAATCCTCAACAAAATTCTAGCCAAAAGAATTCAGCAACATATCAAAAAAATCATTCACCATGATCAAGTGGGATTTATACCAGGTATGCAGGGATGGTTCAACATTAGAAAAACAATCAATGTAATCCATCCCATTAATAAAAGACAAGAACCACATGATCTTATCAATAGATGCAGAAAAGGCCTTTAACAAAGACCAACACCAATTCATGACAAAAACTCTCAACAAAATAGGAATAGAAGGGATATTCCTCAACATAATTAAAGGCATTTATACAAAGCCAACAGCCAACATCATCCTAAATGGAGAGACTTTGAAAGCATTACCCTTGAGAACGGGAACCAGACAAGGATGCACTTTATCACAACTTTTATTTGTCATTGTGCTGGAGGTCCTAGCCAGAGCAATTAGGCTAGAAAAAGAAATAAATGGCATCCAAATTGGTAGGGAAGAAGACAAAGCATCTCTATTTGCAGATGATATGATCTTATACACAGAAAACCCCAAAGAATCCACAAGAAAACTACTAGAATTAATAAAAGATTTCAGCAAAGTATCAGGATACCAGATAGACATACAAAAATCAGTTGGATTCCTTTACACCAACAAAGAGAACTTCAAAGAGGAAATCACCAAATCAATACCATGTACAATAGCCCCCAAGAAGATAAAATACTTAGGAATAAATCTAACATAAAAGACCTATACAATGAAACTACAAGACACTACTGCAAGAAACCAAAAGAGACCTGCATAAGTGGAAAAACATACCTTGCTCATGGATGGGAAAACTCAACACTGTGAAAATGTCAGTTCTACCCAAAGCGATCTACAGATACAATGCAATCCAGATTGAAATTCCACCGGCATTTTTTAATGACATGAAGAAAAAAATCACCAACTTGATATGGAGGGGGAAGAGGTCCCTGATAAGTAAAGCATTACTCAAGACGAAGAACAAAGTTGGAGGCCTTACACTACCTGATTTTAGAACTTATTACACAGCCATGGTAGTCAAAACAGCCTGGTACTGGTACAACAACAGATACATAGACCAATGGAACAGAATTGAGAATCCAGGCATAAATTCATCCACCTATGAGCAGCTGATATTTGACAAAGGCCCAAAGTCCATTAACTGGGGAAAAGACAGTCTCTTTAACAAATGGTGCTGGCATAAGTGGATATCCATCTGCAAAAAACTGAAACAAGACCCATACCTCACACCATGCACAAAAACTAACTCAAAATGGATCAAAGATCTAAATACCAAATCTAAAATGAGGAAGGTCATGGAAGAAAAAACAGGGACAATGCTAGAAGCCCTAATACATGACATGAACACAATACAAAACATAAGTAACAATGTACAGGCACCAGAAGAGAGACTAGATAACTGGGAGCTCCTAAAAATTAAGCACTTATGCTCATCAAAAGACTTCACCAAGAGAATAAAAACAAACCTATACTGGGAAAAAAATTTTGCTACAACAAATCTGATCACCATCTAATCTCTAAAATCTACAAGATACTGCAAAATCTCAACAACAAAAAGACAAATAACCCAATTAAAAAATGGGCAAAGAATATGAACAGGCACTTTGCCAAAGAAGATATTCAGGCGACTAACAGACACATGAAGAAATGCTCATGATCAATAGCCATTAGAGAAATACAGATTAAAACAACAATGAGACATCATCTCACCCCAACAAGGCTATCATTAATCCAAAAAACATAATAAATGCTGGAGAGGTTGTGGAGAGACTGGAACACTTATACACTGGAACACTTATATACTGCTGGTGGGAATTTAAAATGGTACAACCACTTTGGAAATCAATTCGGCGCTTCCTTAAAAAGCTAGAAATAGACGTACCATAGGATCCAGCTCTCCTGATCCTTGGAATATATCCTAGAGAAATAAGAGCCGTCACACAGATATATGCACACTCATGTTCACTGCAGCACTGTTCACAAAATACATTGTTTTTTAGACATAATGTTATTGCACACTTATAATAGACTACAGTATAGTGTAAACATAACTTTTCTATACACTGGGAAACCAAAAATTTCATGGGACTCTGTTTATTGCAATATTCACTTTATTGCAGTGGTTGGGAATTGAACCTGAAATATCTCTGTGGTATGCCTGTATTCGGTTAAACATACAAATTTTTAACATTATTTTCAGATGTTTGTTTTTACATAGTATGGCTACTAGAAAATTTAAGAGCACACATGTGGCTTGCATGAATATAGGCCAGCAGTGCTATAGAGCATCTGACTCAGCCCTTACTCAGACCTTTGTTTCCAGTGAGAAAATCTAATGTTTCTTTCTCACTTACTAAAGATGAGAACCTATCACTGTTTGTTTTGTCTTTGTGGTCTGTCAAAAAAAGAGGAAACTCAGATTTTTCATAGTAGTTGCAAAATATACCATATATATATATATATAAATTAGAAATCTCTTATTTGAAAATGGTCTAAGGAAAGAAGCTGTAACCAAAAAACTCCTTGCTGTCAAGTCAATTCCGACTCAGCTACCCTAAAGGACAGAGAAGAACAGCCCCATAGTGTTTCCAAGGAGCAACTGGTGAATTCGAATTGCTGACCTTTTGGTTAAAGGCCGAGCTCTTTAACCACTGCACCACCAGCCTCCAAAGAAGCTATAAGGTATATGAATGGGACAGATAATTTGAAGGCAAATGTGTGGATGGCATGAAACCTTCCACCCATATCATATTCACAGGATATATAATGGAAGCAGAGAGGAAAAACAAGAGGAAGATATAAATCTATTTTTCCCATTTATAACTGGATTCTATAGCTAAAATATAGCAGGCAGTGGTGGTCCAGTAGTAGACTTCTTGCCTTCCATGCAGAAGGTACCTCATGCACAGCCACCACTCATCTGTCAGTGTAGGCTTGTGATGCTGAACAGGTTTCAAATAGACTAGGAAGAAAGGTCTGGTGACCTACTTCCAAAAATCAGTGAAGTTCCAGGTAGCATTTCATTTGTTGTGCATGGGGTCACATGCACAATGGAGGCTGACTCAACAGCAGGCAACAATAACAACATAGTTAAAGTATAAGGCCCAATATAGAAAAAAGAACTCAGACCCAAGAGTCAATGACAGGTTGTATAGAAGGCATAAGCTTAGGGTACCTTTAAACATTAAAATATTTTATTAGTATTAGTTCCAAAGGCATTTTCTTTTAATAACAAGACCCCAGAATTAAAGGCTATCAAAAAAAAAAAAAAAACCCCAAGGCCAAACCTAACACTGAACTGTTCTATGTAAGAAAAGCAAACTAAATAAGAGAAATATACTTACTTTTAATTTCAACTGATTCAGGATCTACTTTAAGGGGTCCTATCGCATCTTGCAACTTCTCATGGAGAACACGTTGAATATTTTTATTTATGTTTTCAGGATCTTTGGTAGAGCGAAATCTAAAAATTAGCAGCATATGAGCCAGCACTCCATGATCCTCTTGACTGCAGTCCAATAAAAAAGGAAAAATGGGGTGTTAAATATATAGCCCAGAATATGATTTATAATAATATCACAATCTGTTTTTGTTTGTATCATTCATTGAAACACATACACACATAAGTGCACAGAAAACCATAAATGTAAAATATTCAACTTATTTCCTTCTATATTCCTATCGTTGACCAAATACAGAACCCACCTTCAACTCAAACTCCTTAAAATAAGCTAGTATGCTCCTGGTGTTCTTACCACCAAGGAGTCTAGTTCAGTACATAGTTATTAATATACATACAAAACAAAAAAATACATCTCTTGTCAACCATTCAAAATTGTCAAATATAATGCATGGTGAGCATAAAATTAACAGTGGTTTGGCTTTCAGGTATAATTCCTGGTGGCTTAAATCCAATGATCTCTCCTAAGCAACTTGCAGGGTTTCCTGAATGACCCCTAATCCTTATTTAATTGATTTCACATGATTGTACTTTTGAGCTAGAGAATTATTTAACCTTAGTGTTATTTGTTTGAGTTACTACTACCTTGGGAACAAATGTACTTTATAATCATCCTTGACTCTTCTTTCTAATTCTCTGCCACCCACTCTCCCTCCTTCCCACATATACTCAGTTACCAAAGAATCTACCTCCTTACTATTCACTGCATCAACCTCTACTTTTATGAATTGTAAAGGAGAATTTAAAGTAGAACCTTATCTTTGGAGGGGACTTTTGTTGATCTATTATAAATTTGAATGTCAAAACTCTCTGATACAGTTTTTCCACATTTAGAGATTTAATCTTTAAATACTGTCAACCCACCACTCTAAAACTGATTTCATCTTTCCAATAAATTTAGTGCTCTTCCTATTATGGTAATAAAAGAAAGAATAATGAGGACAAAGGCTAGAGCATTTTTGAGTGCTGAAGAGGTGAACAAACTGAAAAGTGATTTGGAAAATAAAATTGATTCCCGTACCTATTGCCGTAGAGTCCATTCTGACTCATAGCGACCCTGTAGGGCAGTGTAGAACTGCCCTATAGGGTTTCCAAGGCTATAATCTTTATGGAAGCAGGCTTTTCTCCCACAGAGCAGTGTGGGTTTGACCTTTCAGTTAGCAGCCGAGCACTTAACCCCTGTGCCATAAGGGCTCCTTGATAAAATTGATAGTTCTTAGTTATTCAAAAAAGTGTTAGGGACCCAGGAAAGGGAAGAGTGTATGATGAATTCCAGATTTTTCATTCGGGTGACTAAGTCATTCCTGAGTCAGGGAATTTCCTACGGAATTTTCATGCGGAGATGTCCATGTGCAGACTTACAGTTCTAGAAATCAGGAAAACAATTCAGAATGGCATTAGAGATATTGATTTCATGAGGGTGGGTGAGGACACTACAGAAAGTGAAAATGTAAGGATCAGAGAAGTAGATATAGATCCAAGAGTAATGTCTTAAAAACCACAGAGTGCAGAATTTTCAGGAGAAAGCAATCAGAGCAATACCTCACCAAAGTCAGATAAGTAATACAGACTGAGAAGTAACTCTTGGATTTTTGTCATTGAAATAACATTGAAAACAGTTCTCTTATCCTACTTTTCACAACTACAAATAATGTGAGCTAAAACAAATTACTTAAAATCCTAGCATAGTATTTTGCTTAAAATATTATGCTGTGAGGACATCCGGGCAACACGGTGCTCTAGGCAGACGTACCATGCCATCCCTCCACAGCAAAAATCAGAAAAACTAAGCCAAACAGAGAAAAAAGCAATCCTGAAACCCTAAGCATCAAATGAAGAGATAAAGAACTCAGCCAAGCACCAAATGGAATAAGAAACTGACAGAGAACAGAGAGTGAGGAGAGATACATGCAGAGGTCCCCATCAACTAATGCAGCACAGATCCACCATCTTAGACTCCTATCAGAGACCAGCAAACAGGGGTTACAAGAAAGCAGCTTCACGGAGCTTCCAGCAGGAGACAGAACAACCGGTAACCAGTGATATATGCTTTCCAACCGCCCACACTTCTTCACCCCCAGTCAGCCTCCTCTGCTTCCCGCGGCCACAGTCTCTTGGCCAGGAAGCCCTGGCTGCTTGGATTCTACCAGCCCAAACTGGCCAACTCCCTGATTGCCATTTGTTGGCTGCTGGTGTTGCTTTTTTCTGCTTCTTTATGTATCTTCCTTACCTCTCACCAACTCCCCCTCCTTTCTATCAAATATCTGGCTCCATGCGCCATCTTTGCTTCTTCCTGAAAGGCTGTGAAACTCTGCTCAAATGTGAAACTTCTTCCCGGTCCGTGCTGCCAAGCTGGTGGGATCCCACGGCATTTGTTCATTTGTTTTGAATTGTTTGTTTTCTTTTTCTTTTCTCGAATTGGGAGTCCATTCTAGCTGGGCAGCACTGCACAGCTTGGGACCTACCCTCTCAGTTTGTGCAGACATGCAGAGGGATCCCTGAGAACATTTCTTTTTTTTCTTTTTTTTTTTGGGAGGTTTTTCTTGTTCTTTTTTTAAATTTGTTTCGGTTTTTTCCCCTCTTTTTCCCTTTTTGTCTGCATCATTATTCAGTTTCTCATCTCTCTATACCTTCCTTGTCTTTCTGTCCCCTGAATACCTGACGCTGAGTGACACCTCTACACCTTTTAGCCAGGCTATACTTCAATGCCTGGGAGCAACTTCCCCAGACCATGTAGCTGCAACAGTGGGATCCCTGGGAGCTTTTCTTTTTTCTTTCTAGTTTTTATTTATTCCTTTCTTTTCTTTTTTTCTTCTTCTTCTCCTTTTTGTTTTTAACCATTTCATAGTCTCTCATCTCTCCACTTCAACAGCAAGCTCCCTTAGCACTCTTTCTTGTTCGTTTGTATGTTTTTGGCACCTGTTCCCCTCCCCTCTCTCCCATACCCATCTTAGCTCCACACATCACAATCTCCCCACTCCATCCTGCCTACCTGCACTGTGCACTTAATATCACACCACCAAGCAGCACAGCCATGGCCTACTGGAACCTGCTCTGCACTTGTTACCAGCATGCACTGGTGGCCATAGTAAGCGCCACAAACAACCAATCCCAGCAACTCATCTTCAGCTAGACCTGCCCTGCTTGTACCATATATGAGCAACTGACACTGCCAATTGGAGAAGGAGGTGAAAAGTATTGTGCCCACAGATGAGCAAACAACAAAGAACACACAGCCCGCCTGCACAGACATAGCCAAATAAAACAAACAAACAAAAAAGGATGAAACAAACAAATCTACAATCAATAAATGAGGAAAATAACTACTGAATGCACTGAAGACAGCAGACAATATCAAAACATTTACAAAAACAGGACAAGATGGTTCCAGTAGGCTTCCAAAATAAAACACCAGATGACTTTCCAGTAGAAGAAAAGGCACTAGAACTACCTGATAAGGAATTCAAATCTCTAATACTCAGAATTATCAAAGATTTGAAGCAAAAAACAGACAAAAATGAGGAAAAAATAGACAAATTCATGGAAAAGGCACACAAAAATTCATGGAAAATACAGACCAAAAAAGGAAGAATTCAGGAAAACAATGCAGGAACAAAATGTGAAAGTAAATTCACAACTAGAAATTATACAAAAACAACAATTAGAAATCCAAAAAATAAACAACAAGATTTCAGAAACGGACAGTGTCATAGAAGGGCTGAGGAACAGTTTCAAAATGGTAGAAGACAGGGTCAGTGAAACTGAAGAAAAATACTTGGATACAACTCTGAGGAAAACTAAGAAAAATGAAGAGACCTTGAGAATTACGTGGGAGACAATCAAAAGCAAATATTTTAGAGTGATCCGAGTTCCAGAACAGAGGGAGAAAACAGAAAACACAGAGAAGATCACTGAAGAACTGCTGACAGAAAACTTCCCCAATGTCATGAAAGATGAAAAGCTGGCCATCCAAGAAGCTCAACGAATCCCATATGGGATAGACTCCAAAAGAAAATCACCAAGGCATATCATAATCACACTCGCCAAAACCAAAGACAAGGAAAGAATCCTGAGAGCAACTTGAGAAAAACAAAAAGTCACATACAGAGGAGAAACAACAAGATTAAGCTCAGATTATTCAGCAGAAATCATGCAGGCAAGAAAGTAATGGAATGACGTATATAAAACCTTGAAAGAAAAAAATTAGTAGCCAAGAATAATATATCCTGCAAAACTCTCATTCAAATATGATGGTGAAATTAGGTCATTTCCAGATAAACAGAAATTAAAGGAATATGTAAAAACCAAACCAAAATTACAAAAATTATTAAAGAGAGTCCTTCAATCTGAGAACAAACAACTTCAGCTCACAGGCTGAATCTAAGACACAGGATAGTACCAGCCAGATACCAATCTAGGAAATGAACTCTTGAGGACTATCCAAAACCAAAAGAAATATAACAGGGAATCAGAGCAGTTAATCTGTAAATGACAGCAACATCAGAACAATAAAAGAGGGAATAAACAGTGTAGGTATAGAACCTTCTAATGGAGAGGAAGGCAAGGCAATACCAAGTAATAATAGACTTCTTCAAACTTAGAAAGATAAGGGTAAATTTCATGGTAACCACAAAAAAAGTTAACAAACCTAATCATAAAAATAAAGAGGAAAAACATAAAGTCTCAGTAAAAACAAAACCTACAAAAACAAAAGAAATGAAAAAAATCACAAACAAAAGGAATTCAGCACAGGAGAGTAAGAGGAACAAAGAAAACGCCAGCACACACACACAAAAAAACTACAAAATGACAGCAATAAACTCATATCTATCAATAATTACACTGAATTTAAATGGCCTAAATGCGCCCATAAAGAGATGGAGAGTGACAGAATGGATAAAAAAAACAGGATCTATCAATATGCTGTCTACAAGAGACACACCTTAGAAACAAAGATGTGAATTTATTAAAAATCAAAGGTTGGAAAAAATATATCAAGGTAACAACTATCAAAAAAGAGCAGAAGTGGCAATACTAATCTCAGATAAAATAGACTTTAAAACAAAATCCACCATAAAAGACACTATATAATGATTAAGGGGATGACCCATCATGAAGACATAACTATAGTAAACATCTACGCACCCAATGACGGGGCTCCAAAATACATAAAACAAACTCTAACAGCACTGAAAAGAGAAATTGACAGATCCACAATAATAGTAGAGACTTCAACACACCACTCTCAGAAAAGGACAGAACATCTAAAAAGAAACTCAGCAAAGATACAGAAGACCTAAAGGGCACAGTCAGCCAACTTGACCTCACAGACATATATAGAACACTCCATCCAACAGCTGCAAAGTACACATTCTTTTCCAATGCACATGGAACGTTCTCCAGAATAATCCACATCTTAAGCCAGAGAGCAATCCTCAACAAGATCCAAAGCACTGAGATAATACAAAGTATCTTCTCTGACTACAATGCGATCAAGGTAGAAATTAACAACAGGAAGAGCAAGGGAGAAAAATCAATTACATGGAAACTGAATAACACCCTGCCTACAAATGACGGGGTAATAGAAGAAATCAGAGATGGAATGAAAAAATTCCTAGAATCAAACGAGAATGAAAACACATCATACCAAAACCTTTGCGACACAGCATAGGCAGTCCTCAGAGGACAATTTATAGCAATAGATACACACATTAAAAAAGAAGAAAGGGACAAAATCAAAACATTAACTACAGAACTCAAACAAATAGAAAGAGAACAGCAAAAAAAGCCTACAGCCACCAGAAGAAAGGAAATAATAAAGATCAAAGCAGAAATAAATGAAATAGAGAATAGAAAATCAATAGAAAGAATCAACAAAACCAAAAGCTGGCTCTTTGAAAGAATCAACAAAATCGACAAACCACTGGCCAGACTGACAAAAGAAAAACAGGAGAGGATGCAAATAACCCAAATAAGAAATGAAATGGGCAACATTACAACAGACCCAACCGAAATAAAAAGAATCATAACAGAGTATTATGCAAAACTATATTCCAACAAATTTGAAAACCTAGAGGAGATGGATAAATTTCTAGAAACACACTACCTAACCAAACTAACACAAAATGATGTTGAAAATATGAACAGACCCATAACAAGAGAAGAGATTGAAAAGGTAATTTAAAAAACTCCCAGCAAAAAAAAGCCCTGGCCCAAATGGCTTCACTGGAGAATTCTACCAAACATTCAGAGAAGAGCTTGTACCAGTACTAAACAAACTATTTAAGAACATAGAAAAAAAAAAGGGACACTTCTGAATTCATTCTATGAAGCTGGCATAACCCTGATACCAAAACCAGGCAAAGATGCCACAAAAAAAAGAAAATTACAGACCAATATCTCTCATGAATAGTGATGCAAAAATTCTCAACAAAATTCTACCCAAGAGAATTCAGCATCATATCAAAAAAATAATACACCACGACCAAGTAGGATTCATACCAGGTATGCAAGGATGGTTCAACATTAGAAAATCAATCAACATAATCCACCACATAAATAAAAGGAAAGAAAAGAATCATATGATCATCTCAATTGACACAGAAAAGGCATTCGACAAAGTCCAACACCCATTCCTGATGAAAACTCTCAATAAAATAGGTATAGAAGGGAAATTTCTCAACATAATAAAGGGCATCTATGCAAAACAAACAGCCAACATCATTCTTAATGGAGAGAGGCTTAAAACATTCCCCTTGAGAAAAGGAACAAGATAAGAATGCCCTTTATCACCACTTCTATTTAAAATTGTGCTGGAAGTTCTAGCTAGAGCAATAAGGCAAGAAAAAGAAATCAAGGGCATCCAAATTGGTAATGAAGAAGTTAAACTGTCCCTGTTTGCAGATGATATGATACTATACATAGAAAACCCTAAAGACTCCAAGAGAAATCTACTGGAACTAATAGAAAGATTCAGCAGAGTAGCACGATACAAGATAAACATACAAAAATCAGTTGGATTCCCATACACCAATAAAGAGAATGATGAAAAGGAAATCAGGAAAACAATACTATTTATAATAGCCTCTAAAAAAATAAACTACTTAGGAATAAATCTAACCAGGGATGTAAAAGACCTATACAAAGAAAACTATGAAACACTACAGAAAGAAACCCAAAGGAATCTACATAAATGGAAAAACATACCATGCTCATGGATAGGTAGACTCAACATTGTGAAATTGACAATTCTACCCAAAGCAATTTACAAATACAACGCAATCCCCATCCAAACACCAACAACATTCTTTAAGGAGATGGAAAAACTAATCATTAACTATATGGAAAGTGAAGAAGCGTCGAATAAGTAAAGCACTATTGAAGGAGGAGAATAAAGTAGGAGGACTCACACTACCTGACCTCAGAACCTACTATACAGCCATGCTAGTCAAAACAGCCTGGTACTGGTACAATGACAGACACACTGACCAATGGAACAGAATTGAGAACCCAGATGTAAATTCATCCATCTACAGTCACCTGATCTTCAACAAGGGCCCAAAATCCCTCAAGTGGGGAAAAGACAGTCTTTTTAACAAATGGTGCTGGCAAAACTGCATATCCATCTGCAAAAAAATGATACAGGACCCATACCTCACACCATATACCAAAATTAATTCAAAATGGATCAAAGACCTATAAAGCCAAAAACTATAAAGTTCACAGAAGAAAAAATAGGACCAACGCTATAGGCCCTAATACACAGCATTAACAGGATACAAACCATGAACATCAACACACAAACTGCAGAAGATAAGTTAGATAACTGGGATCTTCTAAAAATAAAACACCTATGCTCTTCAAAAGACTTCACCAAAAGAGTAAAAAGAGAACCTACAGACTGGGAAAAAAATTTTGGACATTACAAGTCAGACAAAAGTCTAATCTCCATAATCTACAAGAAAATCCAACACCTCTACAACAAAAAGACAAATAATCCTATTAAAAAATGGGCAAAGGAAATGAACAGACACTTCACCAAAGAAGACATTCAAGGACTTCCAGGCAACATGGCACTATAGTCAGAAGCACCATGCCATCCCTCCACAGCAAAAGTCAGCAAAACAGTCAAACAAAGTCACACGTCGATCCTGAAACCGTAAGCATCAAACAAAGAGATAAAGAACTCAGCCAAGCACCGAATGGAATAAGAAACTGACCAAGAGAAGAGCTTGAGGAAAGATATATGCAGAGGTCCCCTATCAGCTACCACAGCATGGATCCACCATATTGGACTCCTATCAGAGATCAGCAAACAGGAGGTACAAGAAAGCAGCTTCACAGAGCTTCCAGCAGAAGACAGAACAGCCGGTAACCCACGATATAGGCTTTCCCACCACCCGCCCTTCTTCACCTCCACTTAGCCTCCTCTGCTTCCTGCAGACACAGTCTATTGGCCAGGAAGCACGAGCTTCCCCCCAGTGCCACTTGGATTCTACCAGCCCGCTCTGGCCAGCTCCCTGAATGCCATTTGTTGGCTGCTGGTGTTACTTTTTTCTGCTTCTTTAGATTTCTTCCTTACCTCTCACCACCTCCCCCTCCTTTCACTCAAATACCTGGCTCTGTGCGCCATCTTTGCTTCTTCCTGAAAGGCTGCAAAACACCGCTCAACTGTCAAACTGCTTCCCGGTCCGTGCCGCCACGCTGGTGGGACCCCTGAGGCTTTTTTGTTTGTTTGTTTGTTTGCTCTGATTTGTTCTGTTTTGATTTGTTTCTCTGTTTTTTTTTCTTTTCTCAGCTTGGGAGCCCCTTCTAGCCAGGCAGTACCATGCGGCTTGGAAGCTAATCCCTTACTCTGCACAGATGCACAGGGACATCCCTTGGGGCATTTCTTTTTTCTTGTTTTTTTTGGTTTTTTATTTGTTTTTTGTTTTTTCATTTCTTTGTTTAGTATTCGTCTCTCTCTTATTCCCTTTTTGACTTTCTTCATTTCCAGTTTCTTGATTTATTCATTCTTTCTTTTACCCTTTTCTTTTTTTTTTTATTTTTGTTTTTTCCCATTTCTCAGTCTCTCATCTCTCCACTCCAATAGTAAGCTCACTTAGAACTCTTTTTTGTCTGTGTATATGTTTTTGGCTCCTGTTCCTCTCTCCTCTCTCTCATATTTCCCATACCCATCTTAGCTCCACACATCACAATCTACTCCCTCCTTCCTGCCAACCTGCACCATTTGCTTAGTATCAGACCACCGAGCAGCACAGGCATGGCCTACTGGAACCTGCCCTGTGATGATTCCTGGTCTGCACTGTCAGCTCTAGTACGTGCCACAAACAACCCAACCCAGCAACTCCCCTTCAGCTGGACCTGCCCTGCTGTACCATACCTGAGTGACTGATCCTGCCCAGTGAAGAAGGAGGTCAAAAGTATTGTGCTCACAGATGAGCAAGCAACAAAGAACGCACAACCTGTTTGCTCAGACATAACCAAATAAAACAAAAAAGCAGGGTGAAACAAACAAATCTACAATCAAAAAATGAGGAAAATAACCACTGAATGCCCTGAACACAGCAGATAATATCAAAACATTTACAAAAACAGGACAGGATGGTTCCAGTAGGTGTCCAAAGTAAACCACCAGCTGACCTTCCAGTAGAAGAAAAGGCACTAGACCTAACTGATAGGGAATTCAAATCTCTAATATTCAGAATTATCCAAGAGTTGAAGCAAGAAACAGACAAAAATTAGGAAAAATCTCTAATATTCAGAATTATCCAAGAGTTGAAGCAAGAAACAGACAAAAATTAGGAAAAATAGACAAATTCATGGAAAAGGCAGACAAAAAAATGGAAGAATTCAAGAAAATAACGCAGGAACAAAATGACAAAATAAATTCACAACTAGAAATCATACGAAAACAATAATTAGAAAGCCAAAAGATAAACTACAAGATTTCAGAAATGGACAGTGTCATAGAAGGGCTCAGGTGCAGATTTGAAACGATGGAAGACAGGATCAGAGAAACTGAAGAAAAACACTTGGATACAATTCTGTTTGAGGAAAACTCAGAAAAAAGAATGAAGAAAAATGAAGAAACCCTAAGAATTATGTGGGATACAATCAAAGGCAAAAATTTTCAAGTGATTGGACTTCCAGAAGAAGGGGAGAAAACAGAAAACACAGAGAGGATCATTGAAGAACTGCTGACAAAAGTTCCCCAATATCATGAAAGATGAGAAGTTGACCATCCAAGAAGCTCAATGAACCCCATATAGGATAGACCCCAAAAGAAAATCACCAAGGTATGTCATAATCACGCTTGCTAACACCAAAGACAAAGAATCCTGAGAGCAGCTCAAAAAGCAATAAGTCACATACGGAGGAGAAACAATAAGACTAAGCTCGGATTACTCAGCAGAAACCATGCAGGCAAGAAGGCAATGGGATGACATATATAAAACCTTGAAAGAAAAAAATTGCCAGCCAAGAATAATATATCCTGCAAAACTCTCGTTCAAATATGATGGTGAAATTTGCTCATTTCCAGATAAACAGAAGTTAAGGGACTATGTTAAAACCAAACTGAACTCACAAGACTTATTAAAGGAAGTCCTTCGATCTGAGAACAAACAATATCAGACCACAGGCTGAATATAGGACACAGGATTATACTAGCCAGATACCAACCTAGGAAATGAACTCTTAAGGACTATGCAAAACCAAAAGAAATACAAAAGGGAACCAGAGAGGCTAATCTGTAAATGACAGCAGCATCAGAACAATAAAAGAGGGAATAAACGGTGTAGGTATAGAACCTTCTAAGGGAGAGGAAATCAAGTGATACCAAGTAATAATAGACTGATTCAAATCTAGGAAGATAAGGGTAAATTCCAAGCTAACCAAAAAGAAAGTTAACAAACCTACTTATCAAAATAAAGAAGAAAAACATAAAGTCTCAGTAAAAACAAAACCTACAAAAACAAAAGAAATGAAAAAAAAATCCACAAAGAAAAGGAACTCTGCACAGGAGGGTAAGAGGAACAAAGAAAACGTGAGCACCACAAAAAAAAATAATAAAATAAAAGCACTACAAAATGCAATCCCACTCCAAGGACTATATCCTAGAGAAATAAGAGCCGTCACACTAATAGACACATGCACACCCATATTCACTGAAGCACTGTTCACAATAGCAAAAGGATGGAAACAACCTAGATGCCCATCAACAGATGAATGGATAAACAAACTGTGGTACATACACACAATGGAGTATTATACAAAGATAAAGAACAATAATGAATCTGTGAAGCATCTCATAATGTGGATGAAACTGGAGGACATTATGCTGAGTAAAATGAGTAAATCACAAAAGGACAAATATTGTATGAGGCCTCTACTGTATAACTCATGTAAAAGTTTACACACAAACAGAAACAGTCTTTGTTGGTTATGAGGGATGGGAGGGGTGAGGGGGGAACTAAACAGATAAGTGGTAACTTTGGTGAAGGGTAAGACAGTACACATTACTGGGGAAGCCAGCACAACTTGTACAAGGAAAGGTCGTGGAAGCTCCATAGACACTTCCAAACTCCCTGAGGAATGAATTGCTGGGTGGAGGGGCTGTGGGGACCATGGTCTCAGGGAACATCTAGCTCAATTGGCATAACATAGTTTATAAAGACAACGTTCTACATTCTACCTTGGTGAGTAGCATCTGGGGTCTTAAAAGCCTGTGAGCAGCCATCTAAGATACTCCACTGGTCTCACCCCTTCGGGAACAAGGGAGAATGAAGAGAACAAGATACAAGGAAAAGATTAGTCCAAAAGACTAATGGACCACAGCTACCAAGGCCTCCACCAGACTGAGTCCAGTACAGCTAGATGGTGCCTGGCTACCACCACTGACTGCTCTGACCGAGATCACAACAGAGGGTTCTGGACAGAGCTGGAGAAGGATGTAGAACAAAATTCTAACTCACACACACACAAAAAGACCAGATTTACTGGCTTGAAAGAGACTGGAGAAACCCCGATAGTATGCCCCCCGGACACCCTTTTAGCTCAGTGGTGAAGTCACTCCCGAGGTTCACTGTTCAGCTGGGGTTTGGACAGCTCCATAAAACAAAACGCAACTAATGAGGCACAGCAGTCTAGGGACAAGGACTAGAAAGCAGAAGGGGACAGGAAAGCTGGTGATAGGGAACCCAAGGTTGAGTAAGGACAGTGTTGACATGTAGTGGGATTCTTAACCATTGTCACAGAGCGACATGTGTACGAACTGTTGAAAGAGAAACTATTTCGTTCTGTAAACCTTCAGCTAAAGTGAGAACAGCAGCACAACTGGAAGAACATCATCGATGTCACTGAATTTTACATGTAGAAATTCTTGAAATGGTGTATCTTTGGCTATGAATATTTTCAGCAAAAAAAAAAAAAGAAAAAAAAGGTCCTCCAAGGCTGAGAAGGGAGCGTGTTGACATGTCGTGGGGTTGTTAACCAATGTCATAAAACAATATGTGTAGTAACTGTTTAATGAGAAAATATTTTTTCTGTAAACCTTCACCTAAAGTACAATAAAAAAAAATTATGCTCTGAACTTGTCTTTTATTGATGGTTGATTATTAGACCAAATATCTTCTCAGCTAAATATTTGGAGCAGAAAGGGATGGAATGGAAAAAAGAAAGAAAATCAATAAAGAGAAGCAAGAGCTAAAGATAAACCTATCTACAACACTTTTTTACATAGGGTTGTACATAAAGTGGAGCCCTGTTGGCTCAGAGGTTAAGAGCTCAGCTGCTAAACAGAAGATTAGCAGTCTGAATCCATCAGCTGCTCCTTGGAAATCCTATGGGGAGGTTCTACTCTGTCCTATAGGGTCGCTATGAGTAGAATCAGCCTGACGACATTGGGTTTGGTTGCGGTAGTACATAAGGTACTACTTGCTATTAAACCAAAGGATGCAGGCTAGGTCTTTATTTCTGCTAGTTAGAGTTTCCCAAAGAACAATTGTGTGACATAACCACCAATTACACCTCTGCCAGTAGTGATCGTCTTACAAATGCTTACTTTTGGACTTAGAGAATGAGTAAAGCACTGTGCAGATTGTTAAAGTGCTCGGCTTCTAACCGAAGTATTGGTGGTTTGAGCCAACCCAGAAGCACCTTGGAAGAAAAGCCTAGCAATCTACTTCCAAAAAATCAGCATCTAAAACCCTGTGGAGCACAGTTCTACTCTGACACATATGGCGTCTCCATGAGTAACAATCAACTCAACAGCAACTATTTTGGTTTGGGTTTTTAAGGTACATTGCAGAAAACAGGTGTCAAACAAATGTTTATCTAATTGAATTACATTGTATCATAACACTTCAAAAGGTGTTTATTACTAACCAGGTTAACAGCTTCAGCTTTTTATTATATTCAGAAGTCAGCATTTTAGATCAACATACCTGAACTTGATAACCTGAGACTTGACAAATTCTTTCCTTAATGAAGATTTACGAAATGTGTTTTCCACCTGTTCAAAAATATTCAAAATATGTCAGTGAGAATAACTTTCTGAAATCCTGTGAGTTAATTGAAAACTCTAAAAAAAAAATTGACCAAAATTTCACAATGTGCTGAACCTGAGGAATCTTTCTTGGTATTCTAACAGTGATTTCAACTGAACTCTGCTTTAGTGACCGTAGGAGCTGGCGACTTCAACTGCACATAGACAGAGATGCTTAAATAATTCCACCAAGTGATAGTTGGGCCAGAAATAAATACAAATTAAACAGATTATAATACATACTGTATTGTATTTGTATATATAAATATATATTAGTAAGTGACAGTGTCACATGACTCCCACACCTGGTGAAAAATTTGTCAGTTATCTAGCATAATCTGCACCCAAAATGAGCTCAGTACTCAAAAATGCTCTTAGAAAGGCCGATCTGAGCTGTGATACTTGGCCTAATACATCCTATAAGGTTTACTCTAATAAGATGCAAGAATGTATTGGTTAAGGTATTTCTTACCACTGTAAATAAGAATTCAAAGGGGACCTGACTACTACCAAGAAGAAAAGATAGGAGCAGACCGTGTCCTTTGGACCCAGGTTCCCTGCTTTGAGACCCCCCTAGACCCAGGAGATGGAGAGAGAGAGAAAGCTGTAACATCGAAGATGGCAAGATGGCAAGAAGCAGTGGCAGAGAACTGGCAGCAACAGAGGCAGAAGAACTGGGAGATCAGCAGGAGAACAGCAGGAGATGGCAAGGTGGGCTTCCTGGCCCACAGAGCGAGAAAACTGAGTGCCTTTGGGCAGGAGGCTTGCTGGCAGAGTAGGGTGCCTCTAGGCACATGTCAGCAGAGCTAAAAGAGCTTTGCAACACTTGCTGGAGCAGGGCAGATGCCAAGGGCCAGAGAGAGATGTGCTTGCAGACACGACGGAGAAGAGGCTCTCCTGATTGAAGAACTGTATGCTGAGCATTTCTGAACCTGAATTGTAACCTGTTACTTCCCTAATAAACCCCATAACTGTGAGAGAAAAAAAAAAGAATTCTACCCAACTTAATTTTTTTTTATTAGAAGTCAAAGTAAGGAAACACTTCAAGCATTTCTTGTTTTCAGTGTGTTGATATTTACCAAACACAGTTACTACCAACTGGTGATTGACTAACAGAAACAATGAGCCTTTTTATTCTTTATTACATTTCATAGGATCCCAATGCCTTTAAAAGCAAGGGCAGTTCCTACAATTATGAGACAAATCAGCACAATTCAAAAGAGTTATATAAACAAGGTTTTTCATAATAGATAACAGTATTAACTTGAAAAACTTTTTTTATTGTACTTTAGGTGAAGGTTTACAGAACAAATAGTTTCTCATTAAACACTCAGTACACGTATTGTTTTATGACATTGGGTAACAACCCCACAACATGTCAACACTCTCCCTTCCTGAACTTGGAGGAACTTTTTTTTTTTTTTTGGTGAAAATATACATAGCCAAAGATATACCATTTCAGAAATTTCTACATGTACGATTCAGTAACTTGAAAATTTTTACTTGAGGGTTTATTTTCATCAGATAGTTTCAATAGATATTAAGGAGTCCTGCCTATATTCCATTAGGTTTAAATCAGTAAATATCTGATAAAATTTATTTTGTTGAATGGCACAAAGAACAAGGGAAATTGAATCTTTTCTTTCCTTTTTAGTTCCACTTCCTTTCCTTTATTCTTTCTATATTTACATATATATAATACATATATTATATATAGGCCTTCCAGTGGCACAGTGGTTAAAGCACTTGGCTACTAACTGAAAGGTTGGCAGTTGGAACCCACTAGCCACTCTGCAGGAGAAAGATGTGACTGCCTGCTTCTGTAAAGATTTACAGCCTTGGAAACCTTATGGGGCAGTTCTACTCCGTCCCATAGGGTGGCTATAAGTCAGAATCGAGTTGATGGCCATGAGTTTTTTGTTTTTGTTTTTGGTATTATATACATACCCTTAGTGAAGAGTTTCTTTCAATATTTTCCTGGTTTGTGTTTGCAGATACAAGCACAGCCAGGATTTGGCCTCCTTCCCAGTGAGGTGGACAAATCCTCAGGCTTCTAGCCTATTAAGTTGTTCCCAGAGGGTTGCTGCCATTCTATTCTTATTCAAGATACTGGCACTGGAAGGAAATTAGGAAATTATCTAATCTGATGCCATAATTTTCATATGAAATAATGTATCCAGAATAATTAAATGATTTTGCAAACGACACATCGCTAGCTGGTAGAGGGTGCCAGAACGAGGTGTCCTGAATCTTAGCCCAGTGTTCTTTCTGTCATATCATGCAAACAGTACTCTCACAAACTATCAAGAAAAGTCCAAACTATTCTTGAAGTAATCTGATAATGATCAAAGTTAATCACTCAAGCCCTTGTTCTTTTGGTCTATATTGCTAATTTTTCCAGTTTCTTAAACATTTGATTCATCCCCCTGGATGAATATTTCCACTACAAAGATAAAAATGAGTATCTGTAGCTTTCCTGTGGGCTTATTGTGGTGGGGCAGACAGAGAGCAGCCTGCCGCCTTTCCCTGTGACCCACGAAGGGATCCTGTGCTTAGGACCAGTTGTACCAATGTGACTTCTTGGATGGGATGATAGTGTGTACTGTCTCCCTTTCCCAGGGTGTCTTGACCCAAAACACATCTCATATCAGCTGGTAAACTATTAGCACAACCCTCCCCTCTTGCCCTGAGCACATGTTACGTGCATTATATGGCCCCTGACCAACTCCACTTCTGTATCTGACCTATTGGGGAGGAAACAACATCTGTGGCACAGAGAGGTGCATTCAGACCATCAGCCCTGCACCAGCTGTGGAAAGTGATCTGCTGGCCATGGGAGACCAGCACCACAAGTGAAGTTGACCTTGCTGTGTCTCTTTATGTGAATAAAGCACTGTTCTGTCCACTGCCTGTGTGTGTAGGTCATGCTTTTTGTGGGTGACCTTGGACCTTAGCTCAACACTTATTTACTGAAAACTGGTCCAGATTTGGTCCCTTGGTAGCACGAACAGTTTGTGCTCAGCTATTATTACTAATCAAAAAGTTGGCAGTTTGAAACCACTCAGTGGTGCCACAGAACAAAGGCCTGGTGATCTGCTTCCATAAAGATTACAGCCACTAACATCCTATGGAGCTCATTCGACTCTGTAACACATGGGGTTGCCATGAGTCAGAATCGACTCAACAGCAATGGAGTTTGTTGGCACTGAGGTTTTTTTTGTTTGTTTTTTGGTTCAGGGTTAGATATGGCTAAGTAGTAAAATATTATTCAGGTATGTGCTTGAATAGTTTAATCTTGAGATCTCTTGCTCAAGTTCTCTTCTTTAGTACACAACAACCATATTTTGGGCCACCCTCACATTTCCAGAATTTTTGGAGTCTGCTGATCAAGAGTGTAGCACTAGCTAAGGAAGGGTGAGTAGGGGGACATAAAGGAATGGCTAAAGATCATTTGGTTCAGCCTTGCAAGGCACGCTCTTCCAGGTGATGTATTATCAGTTTTGTTTTCTATCTCTCAGGTAGAGCTTTTTTGCAAAGATATGCCAGGATCAGTTGAATTCAGGGCCAGATTAAGGCATGTGAGGGCCCTAAACACAAATAATCTGTGGTGCCCCCTCCTCTGCTTAATCACTCATTCAAATAGGATATGTGAGTTATATATGTATATATATACATGTAACATATACATGTATATATGTTTGTGCGTGTGTTAGCTATCTGTGATGTAGCTTCTTTTTAAATGCAACTATTATATTAACAATTGAACGCGAAAGTGGCGTATGCCCTTTTAGGGGAATGAAATTGCGATGGTTAATATTGTGTGCCAACTTGGCTGGGCCATGATTCTCAGTGTTTATATGTGATCACTTCCATGATTGAATATGTTGTGAGTAGCCAATCAGTGGAAAGAGAGTTTCCTTGGGGGTGTGGCCTGCATCTGAACATAAGCAGACGCTCTGGCTTTTTGCTCACTCTGGATCCTTTGGCTGGCTCCTGTTCGTCTGGCCCCCTGTTCTTGGGACTTGAGCTATCAGCTTATCTGCTGATCCTGGGATTTGTCGATTTTCACAGCCTGTGAGTGGAGTCCTGCTTTACAACCTGCTGATCTTGAGTTTGCCAGCCCCTGCTGCTATGTGATTTGGGAAAAGCCTCTATCCTAATCCACAGACTTGGGACGTTCCAGCCTTTGCAATTGTGTGAGCTTATTTCTTTGATATAAATCTCTCTCTATATATATTCATACACTTTACTGGTTTTGCTTCTCTAGAGAACCCAGCCTAAGATAGAAATGAACTGGATTATAAAAATTTTAGTGGGTGAATGTTGCAAGAGTTAAACTTGACAGGCCACCCCTACCTCTTGTTTATTGGGAAAAAAATAGCATACTCCCAAGACATCTGCTGAGATAAGGAGTTTCAATTACACAGGAAGGGACCATAGGAGACAGACGCCAGTGAAGATATTGAAGTGGTAGGGGCCTCATAGCTTAAACAACCTTGCACATGGGTACCCTCATGACTGTGTGTGATCTTTATTTCCAGCTGGCACATTCTCACACACTGGAGCTAGTATTAATTTCATTTAGTGCCCTGCTGGTTCCCTTCCACTGTGGCATTCATTTTCCTTGTGTCCTGTCTGCTTGGCATCTGTGGATCTCTTTCTGCTTTGGACAGCTGGTGTCCCTGTTTTCTTGATGCTCTAAACATGTGCTTACCTTGCTTATTGGGTAATGCATCCTGGTTGAATGTATTCTTTAGAAGCTGGGATACTAAAAATTATGATAACTAAGTGACAGCAAATGGCCTAGAAAGGGAGAGAAAAGTGCTTACCATTGATTCAATTTTCTGGCTCATTTCTGTGAAATTTTTAGAAGCTTCACTTCCAAACTCATCATATAATCTGTCACTTGTGAATGACAGTGTGCAATAGTAATTGTGGGTAGTCCTTTGATCTACAAGAAAAGAGAAAAAAAAGTCATATTTTAAACAGACATCTATAAGACATCATCATTTCCCCATTTGGTGGTTACTAGAAAGACTGAGACAGGGAAGAATAGCCCTACCCTAGCCCATCATCCTGCCCCTGGGCTTCATAACTATATCTGAGTAAAAGATAAAGACATTCATCATCATAAGATTTAGAGTGCAAAAGCTGTAAGAAACGCCTGGTGTTCCTAGGGTATTATACAAACACTTTATTGTGGCTGTGGGCTAATTACTCATGGGTTATCCATTCCTGAATAAGCCACAAGAGGCCCCAAGTTATGCAATATGAACACACAAACGGAGATGGATTCAGGAGCTTCCCCAGGGTGACTGTATTTTTATATTCCTCAGATAGATTTTCCCATATTCAGTAAACTACACATACATTTTGGCCACAAAAACTCTGGTAAGAAAAAACTTATTTTAGCTAAAGAGGGAGAAGAGAGTAGGGAAAAATGCTAACACCAAAAAACCCAGTCAGTAAACAGGAAGTTTGGGGAGCTAGAGCTGCCATCTGGCACAACCCTTCAGGGACACGACTTAGCTTAGTGTCCCTTGGTTCCCTTGTTGCTCCATTTATTTTCTCCTTGGCTGTTTACTGTTGGCTTGTTGGGTTCTTTGCTTCCTGAACCACGATCTCTACTTGCTACATCCAGCTTATGCAGCCCATATCTTTGGCTGCTAAAGAGTTGAACACAGCATAGCTTTTCTTCTACCCTCCTGTACATGAAGCTAGCACAGAGCCCTCGGAAGAGATACTCTGCTAGGCATTAATGATACAATGGTGACCAAGAAAATCATTTATAGTTGGTGGTGTAGTGGTTAAAGGCTTGGCTGGTAACCAAAATGTCGGCAGTTCAAATCCACCAGCTGCTTCTTGGAAACCCTATGGGGCAGTTCTGTCCTATAGGGTCGCTCTGCGTTGAAACCTAACAACAACATTATTAAGAAAATGGAATGTGTTCCATGCCATCACAATCTCTCTTCTGTTTTCTTCTCTTCTCATTCTTTCCTTCTTTAATTAAACCCCAGAGGAAAAAGAAACTAACATTGAACGGTATGTGCCAGGCATATTCAAATATCCCACTAAGTTTTCAATAACCTTTGTAGTAAGGCAACATTACCTATGTTTAACAGAATATGAAATGACAGACTTGGAAATGTAAGTAAATTGCTCAAAGTGATATAGCCAGAAGAGACAGAGCCGGGGTTCCAGCCAACGCCTAACTCCCAAAGTACAGATTTTACTTTGCATACTGCTTACTGAGGTGGGCAAGAAAACAAAGCCATGCGTTGAAGCTATAGGATAGGTCATTTGTTCTAAAAGAATTATACAAAAAAAAAAAAGTCCTGCAAGTACATTTCAAAAGAACACCCTGACCTTCTAGAGAATTTGGTGGGAGAGAGAGAGGGAAGCTTCTGGTTAGACTCTGGCAATGCCCCTGGAGAGGTTGGTGAGGCATAAAGTAGATGAACTTCAGGCTGGAGACCTGAGCTTCCTGAATTTTAGTGACCTAAGTGAGGTACTAAAGGGGTTTTGCCCTTCCTCCCTCCTTCCACCTCCCTTTCACTGCTAACACTGCCTTGACCTGAATGGCCAAAGTGAAGTAAAATGCTGGAAGCTCCCTAGTAATATTCACAATTTCAAGTAAGGTTTTTAATTTACTGAAATATTAAAAGTAGCTCATAACTGTCTTTGTATACTACTGTTCAATACTTGCATTTTTAAAAACCTATCTCATTGTTCACTATAACTTTCAAAGCAAAGATTCCTATAGCTTAGGCTAGCTCTAACCTCAGGATACTAGTCTCAGAATACTATTCTAATTATGCTTTATGGGCTTTCAACTCAAGAAGTCTTACAAACTGATCAAATAATTCACATCCAAATACAAGTTGTGAAATCAAGTCATATCTTAATTTTCCCTGCTTAGCCAAACTTAAAATTTAGGTCGACAGATTGGTTTGAATTTGGTCATGTCTATATCCAACAAGCTTTCAAAATTAATTCAGAATTGTCTACAAAAAAAAAAAAATTACATAATCTAAATATTAATGAAGCTTTTTCTCTGTACTGTGCATTTTTGAATTTTTGCTTTCCTCAACGGAGAAGAACAATGTCACAGAACATGCTCCTATTCATTTCCTTTCTTTATGCTCTCTAGCGTTCGTGTGTTTTCATAGAAAAAACTAATTAAATTTAAACAGTCATTTCCTAAAAATAATTATTAAAAAGAAACTTTGGTGTATAACTCCAACTTAACACAACACAATAGCTGATCTATATTGCATTGTTTTTCTTACACATACTTTCTTGTTATTAGTTACATATTCAGTCTTATTTCAGAATGAATTGTCATTGTTAAGTGCAGCAGAGTCGTCTGGATTCATAGCAACCCCACGTCTTACGGAGTAGAACTGCCCCATAGGGTTTTCTTGGCTGTAACCTTTAAGGAAGCAGATTGCCAGGTCTTTCTCCCAGGAGCTGCTGGGTGGATTCAGACCGGCAACCTTTTGGCTAACAGCCGAGCACTTAACCGTTTGCGTCACGAGGGCTTCTTGTTTCAGAATGTAACATATGTTATGTATTTATTTTATTAATTAAATAATGGGGTAGGAAACAATTGGTAAAAAATCCAGTTTGCTATAAATTGAAAAGAATAGCTTTCATAATTGTTGCTCTACCCTGGGATGGTGTGCAGGAAATTAGGCCCAGCCAATGTAACCTGCATGTGAATTTAAGGTAAACTAATAAAAGTTATAGCCTCTACAAAACCAGAAGACCACCTCTATATAAGTACTGGAAAGTATTTTATATATAAAAAAAAGTAACTGATCATTAAAAAAAGTATTAATACTTATCACCTCTCTGTGTAGTTACACCTATTGTTCTAGAATGCTGTTTTTCAAACTTTAATGTGCAAATGAATTACCTGGGGATCCCGTTAAAATGCAGATGATGGCTAAGTAGATCTAAGGTTGGGTCTAAGATTCAGGGAAGCTGATACTACTGATACCAAACCACACATTGAATAGCAAGGCTCCAGATAAAAGGATGAATAAGGAAGACTGAAGAAGACTTGAAGCCTTTGAATTGTGATGTTGGCAAAGAATATTGAATATACCATGAGCTGCCAAAAGAACAACAAATCTGTCCTGCAAGAAGTAAAACCAGAATGCTCCTTAGAGGCAAAGACGTCGAGACTTCGTCTTACATACTTTGGACACGTTATCAGGAGGGATCAGTCCCTGGAGAAGGACATCATGCTTAGTAAAGTAGAGGGTCAACGAAAAAGAGGGAGACCCTCAAGGAGATGGATTGACACAGTGGTGGCAACAATGGGCTCAAGCATAGCAACGATTGTGAGGATGGCGCAGGACTGGGCAGTGTTTCGTTCTGTTGTACATAGGGTCGCTATGAGTTGGAACTGACTCGATGGCACCTAACAACAACAGATAAAAGGATAGCCAACTCTTCTACTTCCTTAAAAACCACTTGTCCTCCAGTAGATTCTGATGCATGGCGACCCCAGAGTAGAACCGTGTTCCGTAGGGTTTTCAATTGCTGATTTTTCTGAAGTAGATCTCCAGGACTTTCTTCTGAGGAACCTCTGGGTGGACTCAAATCTTCAACCTTTCAGTTAGCAGCTGAGCACGTTAACCATATACCACCCAGTGACTCCTCTACTTCCCAAGATTTGTTTGTTTTTAATTATTAGATTGAACCACATGTAATTACCATTTGTGTAAGTCAAATATGGTCAAATATCGGCAATTTCATATGGCTCAACCTGAAGAACAACTTATTATCTATACTCAGTATTTTACTTTGTTCTATAGACCCAATCAGGCCACCAAATATCTAAACTTACGTCTAGTTTCCAGAAGTATGTGGCATGTTAGTTACTCAAAAATATTGTTAGGGATATTAATAGACAAGTAAGAAACATAAGGATGAATGTGAGCTTGTTGATAATTTCCTAACAGGTTTGTGATTTTACATCTGCAATATGTTGCTCATAACAGATTTACCTCTGGTCATTTAAATTACAGAAGGGACAGAAATGCAGTCCCAAAAGACCTCGAACATGTACTACACATATAACTCCATGCTATCATGGGCTTAATGACATGAGGGTGAAAAGAATTGTTTCCCCAAGTCTGATTACCTTCATCTATATCACTGTCTGTTTCTGTAACTGAATGGTTTGGTTTGGTTATCTTGGTATGCCAGCTCCTAAGTGGTCATGTGCTATATCTACTCTGTTCTTTATTTACATCCCATAAAACAGAGGGCAGGTCATAAATACAAGACAATAAAACTAATCACAACAATCACTGTCTATTCAGGTGGCTTGTGTGGGAAGTGGAAATTGTGGGTTCCAAACATCTAAACAACAGGATCCAGGCACAGGTGTACTGGAAATGGGCACAGATTACTGGAAAATCTTGCCAGTTTTTTACAGTATTCATATGAGTAAGATTTGTGAGTCTTTGGAAACTTGACTTGGGAAGAGGCAAAGGACAAGTAAGTAGTAAGAAACATTTTCTCTCACTGAGGTAGTAAGGACATTAGCATTCCTAGATGCTTCCTGGGGCATTAGACAAGCCAAAACATACCCCAAGAAAACATAATAAGTATTGACTTAGTTATCTAGTGCTACTATGACAGAAATACCACAAGTGGATGGCTTTAACAAACAAAGTTATTCTCACACAGTTAAGAAGGATAAAAGTTTTGAATTCAGGATTCCAGCTCCAGAGGAAGGCTTTCTCTCTCTGTGTCAGCTCTGAGGGAAGTTCCTTGTCATCAATCTTCTCCTGATCTAGGAGCTTCTCAGCATAGGGATCCCAGGTCCAAAGGACACGCTCCGCTCCCAGCTCTTCTTTCTTGGTGGTAAAAGGTCCCTCTCCACTCTGTTCATTCTCTCTTTTATATTTCAAAAGAGATTAACTCAAGATACAACCTAATCCTTGAATCCTGCCTTATTAACATAACTGCCTCTAATCCTACCTTGTTAACATCATAGAGGTTAGAATTTACAACACAAAAGATAGTCACATCAGATCACAAAATGATGGACAACCACACAATACTGGGAATCATGGTCTAGTCAAGTTGACATACATTTCTGGGAGACACAACTGAATGCATAACAAGTATTATTCATTCATTTTTGGCATTCAATATTCAATAAACATTTATTACACACCTAGTATATGCCAGGATTCTTCTAAGTTCTGGAAGTAAAAAAGTGAATATTACCCAATCCTAAGCATCCATGAGTAGGTATAATGATGCTTATAATGTAATGGAACTCAATATTTTTATAATATAACTGTAGAATTATAAGAGTATTTCTACTATTCTTTTTTTATTAAAGGCACTCTCCATGGAAGGCTCCATTATCAAAATGCAGATACCCAGAATTTAAAGACTTGGGCAAATTCTACCAAAAAGAAATTTTGCTTTAATTAGTTTTCATAAATTACCCAGAAATGATCCACCTTGATTTGGAAATTAAGATTAGATTTGTGTGTGACTGTGGGGGAAGACATGCAGTGTACAGTATCACCGTATCTCTTGACAGGAAAGCAACTTCTCCAAATTTCCAATTACGTTAGAATCAAGTGATTAGCTTCTTCAGTTATAGGATTTTGAACATCAAAGCATAATCTAATCACAGAGGAAGATATTAAACCAAGAGGTCATAACTGAGTCAACTAGTTAAAACCTGCACAGTAGATGCAAACTTTATAAGGGTTGTTACACCGGGGAAAAACAGTTCTGAAGTACCCTGGAGATCTTTCTAATAACACAGCAACTCATGGTTCATCTAGCAGTGGGATAGATACCTGATTACTGTAGAATGAGCCTCTTTATAATTAACCTTCTTAGCATATCCTATCCTCTTTAATCATATGCAATATGTCCCAAGAAGAGATTTAGAATAACATACATAGGAAATTATTCAATAATTTATTGCTATGAGCATTTTTCCAATTTACTATTATAGAACAGAGCCAACTTCTCCATGATCTCTGATTGTGTAATTAAATTATTGGGCTCCAATAAATCAATGAGTTGGAATTATTTTAAGTCAAAGTGATAGCCCTATGGCTTCAAACAACACAGGATATTGTATTCTTCTACTAGCTTTCTTGTGTTCCTCTGCTGTTTCCCCTCTTTAAGATCCGATTATTGCTTGTTAATGAGTATGAAAACTAGCATGCTGTCCTCAGCAGCAAGCACTGCTACATCAAGGATAGAAGCCAGAATCCTGCTGTGGCCTGTGAGAATTCAGTGAGAGGTAAGGCAGGGAAAGAGTTCTTTGTGCCAGCTATGCAAATAAATTATAGTAATGAATGAATAAGCCCAAGGCAAATAAAAACAGAAAAGGTAAGTGAGGAAATATGTGGGATGAGCCACATGATGCCAGGGCAGCTCATACTTACTGTATCTCACATAATGAACAATGAGTCCAATGCACACTGCCAGGACAATCAAGGATATAAAGGTGATAAGGCCAATAACCCAGGGCTCCAAACAAGCTCTTTTCCTGGCCCTCACCACAGCTGGCCTGAAAAAGAAAACAAATAGATGGATTATATCACAATACACACCATGTCCACTCCTTAAGCAAAGCAGATATTTCTGGGGAATAAAGGACATTCAGTTAGACGGTAGTATAGTGTCTTGGTGTAGAACACAACCCTGGTCCCAGGCTTCCTAAATGCATTCCTAGCTCTGTTGTCTGACCTTGAGCAAGTAATTTAGCATTTCTGGGTCTCAGTTTCCTCATCCATAAAATGAAGATGACAATAATAGTATCTATCTTGTAGTATTGTTGTGAGGATTAAATGAAATATTATATGTAAAGTGCTTATAACAGAACCTGGCATGTAGAAAGTGCTGTGTAAAGGTCAGCTATTACTTACTGAGCTGTTATGTACAAGATTCATCACCTGTTTGTCAGTTTGTTGTACTGTGATGGCTGTGTGTTGCTGTGATGCTGGAAGCTATGCCACTGGTATTTCAAATACCAGCAGGGTTGTGCATGGTGGACAGATTTCAGTGGAGCTTCCAGACTAAGACAGGCTAGGAAGAAGGGCCTGGTGATCTACTTCCAAAATTTAGCCAATGAAAACCTTATGTATCACAACAGAACATTGTCCTACTCACTTGCTTTGGACACATCATCGGGAGGGATTAATCACTAGAGGAGACCGTCATGTTTGGTGAAGCAGAGGCCAGCAAAGGCCAGCGGGGCCCTCAGTGAGATGGATTAGCACAATTGCTGCAGTGATGGGCTCAAACTTACGGGTGATTGTGAGGATGGTGTAGGGCCAGGCAATGTTTCATTCTATTGTACGTAAGATCACTGTGAGTCTTAGTAGACTCGATGGCAGCTAACAACAGCATGTACAAAATAATGAGTTAGGCAATGTAGGAACTACAAAGCCATTTAGAGCACTGTTTCTAGCACTCTAGAATCTTAATTGGTCTGTGAAATGTGCTGCAGCTGGAATCACACCAGGTTCCAGATAGAGTTTCTAATTCTATTCTCTTTCTAATTATTTCCAAACCAAACTTTGAGGATATACATAAGAGATAACCTGACACTCCCTTCTAAAGAAGCTCCCTCACAGCTAATATTTACCTCTGAACTTTAGCGATACTACAGGAAATCCTTTGTGCATGAAATTTCCTCAACCTCTCTCAACTATTCTGGCTCCAAAAACATGTTACTGAAAAACATCAATCAACCTGGTCGTTGTTTGATTAATAAAATTGCTGTTCCCTTGGGGTATAGTAGCTGCTAAGCAAACTCAAAAGATATAGAAAATGAAATTTGAGTCAGAGTTGGCTAAGGAGTTTGAATATGATACTGTTATTTTAAATTTCTTGGGGGTATTTATCATACTGATAAAATCGGTGGCATGCCCATCCTATTTCAGGAGTTCTGGGTGTCTGGAAGACGAAGACTGGAGGGAGTGCGATGTCATCCTGGAAGGAGCTCTGGGTGCTCAATCACCATCAATAGAATTCTAATTCCAGCTCTTTCCTCACCTGCTCTGCAACTTGGACAAATTATTTAAACTCTGAACTAAGTTTCTCTATCTGTCAATTAGGGACAGGCTAGCCATCCTGTCTAAAGCTCATGGTTGATTGTGAGACCCAGAATGAGATCATGAATGTGAAAACTTTTTGCAAACTGCAAAGCATTTTACAGTAAATAATTTTTGCTTATATAAATCAAGGAAAAACTGTGTTTCCTGTTGATGTAGGACCAGGAAGTGATGATGCTACCATACTGGTCTCTTCCATACCATCACCCCGTCCTGGCTCTGCCTGGACACAGAACAGGGAGCACTGTTACCAAAATCAGCGGTGTCATCATTACTACATGACTGTGCCTGCTGAAGGCACTGGGAGGTAGTAGAAGTTTCCCTGAACTCTACTTGGTCTTCTCCTTTGTTCCTCTGATTTTCCCATGGGGCCATAGCCAGGGAAACAGCATCTTCCTCTTCCCAACCTCTCTCATATACAGTTCTCCTTTGAGTGGGACTCCAAACAACTGTTCCTAGAATGGCAATTACTGCAATATAAAAAGTCTTCTCCGTGAGGAGGCAACCTTTTATGTGCAAACGTGGCCAAGAAGTCCTAAAACTGAGTCCTGTTTCTTTCTTCCTGAATGCTTGTTATTCACGTGTTTCAGAAGAAAGGAGATGCATATAGGAGACATAAGCAAAACTTTGCGGGGGTGGGGGGGAGGAATGCAGGGAGGAGAGGGCCTCTCAACTAATTTCAAAACACGCTCGATACAGAAAAGGAATTTGTAATTGTAGAAAATGTGACAAAATTTTCAAAGGTAAAAGATCACTAAGTAAAACTGAAATATAAGACAGAAGGTCTATTTGTTCTGTAATAATTTTTTAAAAAATCAAGACAGTAAAGTAAAGCAATATAGCTGTTAAAAGTGAGGTAGATATACATGCATTAACATGCAAAATGTCAATTATGTATTTTAGTGACAAAATGTTGCTGAATAATATGCATTCTGTGTTCCAGCTTTGGTAAACAATAAAACTGTGTGTGTGTGTGTGTGTGTGTGTGTGTGTGTGCATAGAAAAATATAAAGAAGGGGATATGCTAAATTATTAAAAGTAGGGAATGAAAGAGCAGGAATAAAAAATAAATTTTAATTTACATATTTTTTGTTTTATGGTGGCTTTTTTTTTTTTTTTAAGAACAAGTAGACATGCTTTTGAATTAAATGAAAGAGAGAGAGAGATTTAAATTATAAGTAAAAATAACCATGAAAGATTTCATGGCAATCCCATCACAATTGTGTATAAGGTACCGGTATGTCTGCCTTCTCTGACCCTCACCTCCTACACCTACTTTAGTGACATTCAGTCTTTGGTGGTTTAGAAGGAGATGAGAGATTGCATAGATCAAGGAAAAAAAGAGAATCCAGTCAAAAACACTTTGAATAAACAATTAAGAGAGCACGCTTCTGAGTTCTGCCACTAAGTTATTTACTGTATAGTCCTGGACCAGCAGATTCAATCATCTCTCTTATTTTCTCCATGTGAAAAACAGGTATAATAATTCCAAATCCCTCCTAAGCTATCAAGCTATGTAGAAGTAAAAATGATGAAGTATTTTAGTACTTTGAGCTCCCAACTGGAAAAATCATTGTATAAATAGCTGGGACTAGCCCTGAAAAGAGCTAGGCTGCTAACCAAAAGGTCAGCAGTTCAAATTCACCAGCCACTCCTTGGAAACCCTATGGGGCAGTTTTACTCTGTCCTATAGGGTCTCTATGAGTCGGGATTGACTCGATGGCAATTGGTTTGGTTTTTATTATTATTTCATTATTTTAATTATTAATAACCATGATAATGACCACATTACTGAGACATTTGTTATTTGAAACATTATATTTTTCCTTCCTTTCCTAGTCTGTAAGGCATTGCTTTTAAAACCGGTTTACCTTGTTTCTCGGTTATTTTTCTTTGTTGCTCTCTGAGCAAGAGATTTTAGTACAGGATTGTTCCAAATTAAATGTGCTAGGAAGTAAGCTCAAAATGTTTATTTAAATAGAGGAATAAAAATATCGTACATATCAACAGACACTTATGTAATTAACCCCCTCCTACACACATAGTCCCTTGTCCAGTCATAACTGCTACCTGTTGAAACTTTTCTGAACTTTATCTCAAACTCAGCCTGATTTAAAATTACTTGCAGACAGAGTGGTTGAATTCTAATAGCTTCAGTGGTGTCAAATAGCTTTCTTTTTAAGATTCTTCCCAATCTGGGGTTGTGTGGTTAGACAGCGACGAGTCAGGTAAATACAGCAGTTGAAGTATGGGTCTATTTTTATTAGTCCAAAATTGCCAAATGACAAGTAATGTGTCCAAGGCTGCATTATCATGATAGAGAAGCCATTTGTTTTCTCACTTTTTAATGTGTCATTTGAAAAATAATGCTAAAAAAGAAAAATAGTAACAACCACAAAAAGACAAGCAAGGGGGAAAATGATGCTAACACATATGAACTTCCTGGCGAGCACTGGAGAGCAAGTCAAGACTTGTCATTAAGTTTACCAGAACAAACACCCTTACACAACAATACCACGATATGTTGATTAATACTGGTTGCTGTCGAGTCCACTCCAACTCATGGCCACCCTACGTATATCAGAATAGAACTGTGTTGACATTTTTGGAAGTGGATAACCAGGCCTTTCTTCCAAGGTGCCTTTGGGTAGACAGAAACCTCCAACCTTTCAGTTAGCAGCTGAGCGTGTTAATTGTTTGCACTACCCAGGGACTCCAATCAAAAACCAAAAAAAAAAAAAAAAAACCCATTGCAGTAGAGTCGATTCCAATTCATATTCTTTGCTCATCTTTCATAATGATAAGCAGCCTCGATATTCTCTCGTTCATATGTTTCACCAGCCTAGTCCAGTGAGCTGTTCTGAATGAGCATTTGCATAATATCCATGAAGCTGGTGCACCCAAAGCATTGTTATCAACTACTTAAGCTGGAATTGGCAAATTTTTCTGTGAAGGACAAGATAGCAAGTGTTTTAGACATTATGGACCACACAGTCTCTGTCGCAACTATTCGACTCTGCCGTTGTAGCGAGAAGGCAGCCGGAGACAATACATAAACAAATGAACATGGATGTGTTCCTATAAAACTTTATTTATGTACACTGAAATTCTAATTTTATATAATTTTCACTTGTACATAGAATATTTTTCTTCTGCTGATTCGTTTTTCAACTATTTAAAAATATGAAAATCATTCTTAGTTCAAAACCTGTTGCTGTCAAGTCAATTCCTACTTGTAGTGACTCTATAGGACAGACCAGAACCGCCCCTTCCAAGGAGTGGCTGGTGGATTTGAACTGCAGACCTTTTGATTAGCAGCTAAGCTCCTAACCACTGCACGACCAGGGCTCCAATTCAAGAACCTTATAAAAACAGATTGTGGGCCAAGTTTGGCCTGCCTGCCATAGTTTATGGACCCTCCACTTAAGTAATAGCTTAAAGTCAGTGCTAATTATATTGGGAAGTTATCATCTTTTCATTTGCTAGTATCACCCACATGGCAAATCTAACGTAGTCTGTCTCCAATCCCATTGCCGCTACTGCCAGAACTTGTTTTGGCAATTCTCACGAAAACTTGTCCTGTAACTTGATAACAAGTTTCTCTACTGTCTCCCCAGTCTCCGAATCATTCCATTACTGCAAGCTGTCTTTCTAAAACTGATATAGTTAATGACTTAGACTACTTGCCTTCCCTTAGCCTGGCATTCTCCCTCTACCTGACACGTTTTCAAGCTCTCTGCCTTTGCTCCTATGTGGAGTAACTTAAAGTCTGTTCTTTGCTTGTCTCATAAAATCTTGTGACTATTTAAGAGCCAGTTCAAAAAGTCCCCTCTAATAATTCTTTTCCCAGTCTACTTCAGTCAAGTCTACTCACTCCCATGTATCACTTTGAAGTATGCATCTTGAGCCCGTTGGGGATAGGAACTGAACCTTATTTATCTCTGTATTCTCTAACCATGTGCTCAAGAAATGTTCACAGAGTGAACTGAATTGAAGCCAACTAAACCATACTGAATCAACCACTTGCCAATACCATGATATGAGTGCTTATCTCTCTCAAAGCACTTATGTTTCATCTTGGTTCTTACAGAAGAACTTGGAATACTATACACACGAAGGGCAGGCCAGCCATTGTGAAGAATGATTACTAATAAACTCTGATTTCCAAGAAAAACTTTACATAATAATCAAGCTTTATGGTTAATATTTCTATTTCACCTGTATTTAAAATAATTATTTTTCAACTGTATATTTGGTCTATTTTTAAAAGTGTTAGAACGGAAATTGACAAGTACCAATAAGGGGGCATTAATCTCAGAAGAAACATTGTTTGGGAGGTATTGAATGTATGTTACAATATCAAAACAAAAGCGTAAGAAGAGATACACAGTAAAGCACAGCACCTTATACGATTGCTAATTCTCTAAGTCTGTGCGTAAGATTTAAAACATCAATAAACAAATATTTATTTCGTATTTATTATGTGTTTGGAACTAGTTTATTTCTTTAGCCATAGAGTAGTCCCTGCTTATCCTATCCACATAGATACTTTTTCCTTTGTAGGAAGCTCATACAAACAGGCATAGGGCAAATTTTCAGTATTTCTCATACTTTCTAGAACAAGACTATAAAAATGTCCAAGGTGGAATTAAATTTTGTATATGCGTGCATGGGTCATATATTTTCACTGCAATTTTTTTAAAAGAAGAGATACAAACAAAATTTTCCTTATAAAAATACAAATATCATAGTTATACCCTATCCACTAATACCCAAATACATCTATAAAGTGTCTGATAGTATCAGCTAGGCCCTTGTGCTGAATTATAATGTGTGCATCCCCTACAATGATAATTATGAATGGTTCCCGTAGAGAAGGTACAATTATAATGAAGTGGTAGTCTAATTACCAGACAACTCTTTTCATTTTCTTGTTACAGCCTAAGACAAATGATAGGAAACTCACTGTTTTTATTATAAATGTTTTTATTTATATTCACCATGTTCCAGACTTGTGGTGGCTGATAAGGACATATAGAATATAATTATACGGCATTAAATTAAATTTAAGAATGTAAGCAGAAATTAAAACAAAAATGCAATAGTACTAGAACTACATATCATAATCCCAACCTATACATTTTCTTAAATTGGGCCACAGACTTGGTAGCTTTCTAGTAGCCAACTCAAAAATAAAACAAAACAAACAAACCATGCTTCTGTACATTCTTTATGGCATCCTAAGATAAAAATAGACCAATTGCTCAGAAGCATTATGATTATTTTAGGTCCTCATTTAAAAAAAAACTATGTAATGCAATGAACTATATTCTCAACAACATTTTTAGCATAGAAACAAAAACTAGTTTCATCATATTCTTAGTATTTCATTCATGCAAATAGCATCGATTGCAATTAAATAACAGCAGTTTTATGGGAGAAGACAGTGTGAAATCATTCAGACACCAAGCTCTATAACTCTTTTAAATATCTGACACTTCTCTAATTGTTATTGAGATGGCTTGAGAAGGTATTTTCACATTACAAAATATCTAACGATTATTGAAATTGTAGGCATAAAACTAGACTTTAAAAAAATAAAGTAAGTTTTTAATAAATTTTGTGAGTGACAGAAAAACTCTACCACTCATTAACTGTCAACTTAGGCAAAACCCACAGCTTGTTGTTAGCTGCTATCAAGTCAGATCTGACCCCAGGTACAACAGAACAAAACATTCCCAGCTCCTGTACCATTTTCTTAATTGTTGGTAGGCTTGAGTCCAATCTTGTGGCTACTGTGTATTTTGAGAGGCTTCCAACCTAGGGAGCTCTTCTTCCAGCATTTTATGGGAGAATATTTTGTTGTAATTCATAGGGTTTTCATTGGCTAATTTTTGGAAGTAGATTGCCAGGCTTTTCTTCCTAGTTTGTCTTAGTCTCTGGAAGCTCTGCTGAAACCTGTCCACCATGGGTAAGCCTGCTGGTATTTGAAATACCAGTGGGATAGCTTCTAGTATCATAGCAAGATATAACATACTGCTAAAGGTGTGAAAAACTGACAGCCAGGTGGTGAACGCATAGCTTAACCATGATTATATTTAACCAACCATAGAACTCAAGTAATAGTATCTTTCCTCCCAACTACTTTAAAAGGAGATCATTAAGATGGCATATGATAAGTTAGATAAGCATATTATGTAAATATTAGTGGCACCTCAGCAGTAAGGACTGTCTCTGATCTCCATGTGTCATCATCAAGGTCTTTACTAAGTTCTCAACCAAATACGTGCAACATGGGATACTACAAACTGAGCTTTAGTCTGACACTTTACATGACCTCTAGAGATTTACAGTCACAGACAGATCGGGTGCAAAAAGTTTAAAGATATTATTAAGCAATTAGGTATGAGTTTATAGTCTTATAAATTGAGTTATTATAAACCTTACATTCCACCAATATACCTACTTTCTTTTCCTCAAACTCGTTGCAGTTGGAGATAATAAATTGGCATGATCTGAGTTAGCAACTTTAAAAATAGCACTTTCCCACAGTAATGTTAAAACGGGATGGCACTGCAGCTTGCCATAGGGAATTGTACTCACTTAAAAGTGTGAAAGAAAAACAAGAATCAATAGGGAGTGTGTTCGGTATGTCATGGCAGGTGTACTGGAAGAAACGTAGTTGAGAAACCTAAGCTAGAGACATTTCTTGCGGTTACTAATACATAGTATCAGACTTTCAGTTTTCCTGCCAGATCTTTCTTGTGAGTTTTTGTATTTGCCTGCTGAGAATTGGCATGATATAGCTGAAGTAACTCTGAACTGGAAGGCTGGTGACTCGAGACTTAATTCCGGTAGACGAGAAATCTGAGAACATGTTGAAATATCACACAAGTTCCAGTATCGCCCAGCCCCCAATTTGTGTGATGTTCAATGTGCTCTCATATTCTTTGTTTAAAAAAAAAAGCTAGAGATTTAAATTGATCTAGATGTTTTTTTAATTTCTTCCAAAATTAATGTCCCGTGTTTCAACCTAGAAATGCTTAATATTAGTTATGGTTAAAATTCAGCATTTATTAAGCTATCGACTTTTACATAATTGTTCAAATGCATTATTTTTCTGGTGCTACAATGTCAGATAATATGGAATGGCCAAATAAGGGCCAGCAAGTCACTTGGAATACTCCACGTATCACTTATGACAAAGTCATAAGTTTTCATGACCCCTTACATCCTAAGCCAGCTTTAAAATCCCTAGACAGTAATGGTCCTTAAAGTTGGAATGTGCCAGCTGGAACACACTCTGGCTCTGTGGGGTCCTCCAGATCGTTGTTTCCCTGGAAGGCACTGTAATCCATGTACCAAGACTGCCTAAAAATAATCTAGAAATACCTACAAATAATAAAACCTTATTTGAGCTGATTTAGCAATGAAAGACAATTGGAAAATGCATGGACCCTGTTAATGTTTATACGATTCTTCAAAAGTGAGGTTTCTGATTAATTAATTTCTTGTCCCAATAACTGACCTATAATATATGGAAGGGTCCCTGGGTGGTACAAATGGTTAATGCGCTCATCAGCTAACCAGAAGATTGGAAGTTTGAGCCCACCCAGAAGTGCCTCGGAAAAAAGTCCTAGCATTCCACTCCTGAAAATCAGTCATTGGAAATCCTATGAAACACAGGTCCACTCTGACACACATGTGGTCTCTATGAGTCAGAATTGACTCAACAGCAACAGGTTACTGGTTAATATTTGAAAGCATTTACTGAGTCTTAAGTTTTGGATGGAACACAAGATTTGAGAAAATGATCATTATATACATTCACCTCAACTTAATCATACTCTAGTATATCAAAATTTTAATAAAAACTTATAGTAGAAAGTGCTCAAGTTTGTATTAGAATACAATAGAATTTGCTGTACAAATTAATACTATAAAAATTACAAGAAAATTTTTATCCAAACAACAAATACTTCCAGTGACCAATTCCCATGGTTTTAATTCATATCTATATGATGTATATCAAATCTATAACTCTAAATCAAGTCACTTGTCCAACTTTAGACCCATATATCCACCTGCCTTTTGTCACAGAAGGCAGGTGGATATATGGGAAGTACCACTGATTGTTCAAATTCAGCATGCCTGTGGTAAAGATTTCTACTGGCCTATCTCAAATATGTGTTCTTCCCTTCTTTCTTAATAATGCAATCCTTGATTCTTTGTTGAGCACATGACCACCTAGAAAATCAAGTGATGTCTCTTGTCCATAGGAATCACCATATAAGTAAGTTCTAACCAATAAAGTCTCTATTCCAGTGTGGCTAGAATCCAGATGTGCTTTCCATTGCTAGAATCCAGATGTGCTAGTTGGAACTCTGGAAGCCACATTGGACCATGATTTGGTAGACACACATTCTTGCTGGTGGAGCAGCATGAAAGTAGGAGCCTAGATTTCTAATTACATTGTGAACTTCCCTATCAGCCCTTAACTGCCTACCTCCAGACTTCTTTTACGTTGAACAGAAATAAGCTTCTACTTACATAAGTCACTGTGACTCTGAGTTTCTGGATACTCACAGCTAAATCTAATACTAACTACTACAATATTTCTAAATCTGATACTATTATAATATCCAAAACAGATTAGTTGCAATCAAGGTACATTATCATTGTTATATAGTTTTATTGGGGAAAAAAAGACAGTCACTTGCAGTTTCTGTATTTGGGAAAGTTGATAAAATATTTTTATTTAATTTGGTTTAGCAGGGTGATGTTGAGATACAAATAATAAATCTAATATTAATAAAACAAGATTTCAATCAAAGATTTCCTTGTAACAAGCTCTGTGACTTTAAACAAATAACTTCCATTCTTTTGCTTAGTGGTTAAGAGCCTGGGCTTTTTGGATCAAACAGCTTGGGTTTAGTCCTGGCTCTGCCTCTTACTAGCTAGTGGCTTTGAGCAATTCCTCACCCTTGATAAGTTTATATTTCCCCACCTATAAATGGGGATAATGATAGCACCTAAGTCATAGGGTTCTTCTAAGAGTTAAATGACATAGTATTTCTAGAGTAATAGACACCATACCAGGCACACAGTAAATGCTCAACAAATGTTGGCTATTGTCATTATTGCCTTCTTCATAATTAGAAATTAATTTAATTTTAAGTGTTTGAAAAACCCCTCAGGATGCCTCATGTGTGCCTGAGAGGACAAGGAGAAGGCACAACAGGTGAGGCTCCCAGCCCTCAGCCCCACTCCAACCACAGTAACTTCGCTCCATACATCAGGGGTTTGCATTAGGTTTTACTTACAAATAGGGATTCATGTGGTAAAGAAACTGTAGAAAACTACTCATCTTTGGACTTGTCCTGCTCTCTGTATCTATGAGTCAGGCAGCTTCCAGTTGTCAGTCATGAAATATACAGTTCAGTGCAAGGATTAAGAACTTTTTAATGAGGAAAATATTTGTTCCAAAGGACTAATGGACCACATGAACTACAGCCTCCACCAACCTGAGCCCAGAAGAACTAGATGGTGCCCAGATACCACCACTGACTGCTCTGACAGGAATCACAATAAAGGGTCCGGGGCAGAGGAGGAGAAAAATACAGAACAAAATTCAAACTCACAAAAAAAGACCAGACTTACTGGTCTGACGGTGACTGGAGGAACCACCAGGACTACGGCCCCTGAACACCCTGCTAACTCAGAACTGAAGCCACTCCCAAAGCCCACCTTTCAGCCAGAGATTAGACAGGCCCATAAAACAAACAGTAACACACGTGAGGAATGTCCTTCTTAGTTCAATCAAGTATATAAGACCAAATGGGCAACATCTGCCCAAAAGCAAAGACAAGAAGGCAGGAAGGGATAGGAAAGCTGGACAAACAGACACAGAGAACCCAGGGTGGAAAGGGAAAGGTGGAGAGTACTGACACATTGTGAGGATTGCAACTAATGTCACAAAACAATCTGTGTATAAAATTTTTGAATGAAAAACTAATTTTCACTGTAAACTTTCACCTAAAACACAATAAATTTTTTTTTTAAAAAAGCTCAACTGCTTAGTAACTGCTTGAATGTGCTATGTAATCTGGAAGATTGGTTGGAAATTTTTTCTAAGTATTCATTTATTATACATGGTATTTTCTCGATTAGGAATGTTGAGACACTAAGATTAACTGTTTGAAGGCCAGGAAAAGTTTGCTGTGCTTAACCAAGGACGCACTTGTGATTCCAGTGATCATGGTGTGGTGAAGGCAGCCGGGAGTACTGGAGAGTTCAGGACCCAAGTTAGAACATGTGTGTTCAAACCCCAGTTCTGTCAATTATTAACTCAGAGACGTGGGAGTCTCGGTCTTCCTAATCTTTCCCTACCTGTAAAGTTATGGTAATATTAAAAGTACCTGCCTCACAGAGTTGTTAATAAGTACCAAATGAGAAAATATATGTTGGAATCATGTATACAGGACAATATATATGAACATTGGGGACTTTTTTCCCCTACTATATATGTTCTCTTTGTATTTCACTAAACATGGCCTAACAAGGTTTTAGAGTGCAATAACTAATTTTTTAAAGGACCATATATTTCTATACAAGTCCAAATGACAATAGTGATAGCCATAATAATATTTCTTAGGTTATGCAGTCAGCTGTGATAATTTAACTCTTCTACTTGGCAGTGTTGGATTCAATACACAGGTGACCTGGGAGTTCAGGTGTCATCTCTCATGTTGACTGACTTGACCATTCCTACAAGCGAATTACCTAACCTTTGAGCATTTCATTTCCTTACTTTATAGAATGCAGACAGAACTGCTTCTTGTCTTCCAGCCTCAGAGGTCTATTTTGAAAATTATCCATTAAATAGTAAAATGGTTTCTTGAAAATATAAATTTTATATCTTTCAACACGAGACAGTTAAGCCAACATAATAGTAGGACCATCTAGGCAAACAAAGAAGACATTGTGAGGGTGGCATAGTCCTATGTTTAAAAGCATATGCTTTGGGGTCGGGTAGGCCCAGGTCAAATTCCAGCCCTGACATTTGTTAGCCCTGGGCACATAATGTTACCTGTCTCAGCCTCAGTTACCTCATCTATAAAATGGATATAATAATATGACTAAAGGTTATCATAAAGATTAAATGTTTTAGCACGGTAGCTGGCATATAGTACCTGTGAAACAAATGATAGCAATTATAATTTTGTTCCTCACCGACTCATGGTTTGACTTTCAACAGCGCTGAACCTTCCTTTGTCTGCTTTTGCAGCTTCAAAAAAGAGGTATCATCTGAAATCTTCGGATGAAAGGTAGTAGGCTAAAATTTAATGAAGCCTGTGTAGTACTTTGGATTCCCCTAAGATTAGTTCTAGCATCTTAGAATTACTATTCTAAAAACCTCAGAAATCCTGGGAGATTGTTGGACTTGCCGGTTCTAGCATGACTTAGTGTCTCTGTAGCCCATTTTTCTTTCTCAATCTCTTAATACCTCCCTCTTTCTAATCCACTCATTTCAGATCTATCAAAATATGCCTGAATCTATAAGAGCATTCTTCACAATTCTCATCCATTATCTCTGATGAGAGAATGTCTAAGGGAGTTTGCTTTAAGAACTTCTTAGTAGAGTTCCTCTAAACAATAATCTAGACAAAGCCATGACACACAGCTGCCATCTCTGAAGACCAGTTCTACAACTACTCAACCTTCGCCATTCTCAAAGACTAAAGCCATCAGGCATGCTTAGAAATCTCAGTGACAATGTGGAAGTTCATGATGGTGCCAATTTTCTTGAATATGTCTATTTGTTCTCTCTTTCTATTGAAGCAATTGATGTATTTTCAGAGAGAAGCAGACAATGAAAGAATAATAAAGGTCCATTAGATGGTTATGGTAACTATGGACTGATAAATTTGTTCCATAGAATTCTGCACTCAGGTGAACTTTATTTTCATACCATAGCAAATGTTGTAATCCTTTTTAGAAAACAGTGATGATGTAATTGAAGTGTTATATTCTAAGTCATTGATCACCACTGAGATAGTTCGGGAAAGGTGATCACAGGCTTGTTTTGCTTTAAATACAAATACAGTTTAAAGTAAATTAAATAAGGACAGTGAGTGCTTTCTTAAAAATGTTTTAAAAGCCTAAAAATGAAAGCAAAGTTTTATCAGTACTCTTCGTCTCTCAGCATATATGTGCATTATTTCATATTAATCTGTACATGATCTCTTTCTTTGCCAATGTTGTTGTTGTTAGGTGCCATTGAGTCAGTTCCGACTCATAACAACCCTGTGCACAACAGAACAAAACACTGCCCTGTCCTGTGCCATCTTTGCCTATGAGCTCACATATTTTCTGTGTATATATATGTGGGGGGGGGGGTTTGTTTTTTTTTCTATTCCTCTGTTAGAGTATAAACTTTCCAAAGACCCTTCTTTTAGGTCCCCAAACATGGTAGATAATATGTTACAGTAGAAAGAACATAAACTTTAGAGGCAGAAAGACCAGGGTCAGATTCTGGATCTGACACTAAGCCATGGTTACTTCCTCTGTTAGAGGAGTGATAATAATAACTAATTCTCAAGGCACTGCCCCCATTAAATGAGATAGCATTTTATAAAATACCCAGTACATGGAGAAGGTGTTCAATAGATAGTTTTCTTCCACACAGAGCTTAGTACACAATGAGAACTCAATAAAAGTTGTTATATGGACCAGGATTGATCTTAGTTTAAGCTTATGTGAGGCCTAATGTTAAATACTTTGAACACGATCATATAGCAACTCTGGGCCTAAACCTCAATAGAATGGCTCTTCAGTATCACAGTTTACTAATTTCAGGGGTGACATTGCAAGATTAGTTTTCTCTGCAAACAAATGGATTTTTAAGATCCAAATAAGACCACCCTCCATGTTTAACATAAACTACCTACATAATGTATGTGTCCTCCCTTCAGTTCCCCATGCCTTCTGAAATTATCCTTTCCTCCTCAGTTACCACTGCATTGCATAAATGAGTACTCTTCTCCCTTGAAGGGAAAGGTGACTAGGGAGAGAGCAACTCCCATTAAGATATAATTATACCAATATAATAAAACAAAGGACTACCTCTTCTAAAAACTGACCTACTTTATTTGTGCTTTAATTTCTTTCCGTCTCACAAGTTTCTTTCCTTTTTATGGTTTTCCACTTTATCTGTTTTTCTCAAATATCAATGCAAATAAGAATCACCTCGGGTAACTTAAAAATATAGACTCCCGTGCCTCAATCAGAGATTCATTAGAATTTCTGAGATGAGAGCTGGGCTTCTATGTTTTAATAAGCACTCAGGTGAGTTTAATGCAGAGAGTCTATGGGCCACCATTGGAGAGCTATGTCCTACCATATTATGTAAAATTTAAAGTTGTCCATTTTGTTTCATTTAAATATTTATTTCAGCTTCATCTATCTAAATAAGGGTAGATGCTAAAGCCTATAAATTCTATCTGCTTACCTTTAATTCTTTTCAGTGATTTCTGTAAACACATCTATCACCAATAAATATATATTCTTCTCTTCCCAACCCTCTTCCCCATAAACTTGTTCCTGAGGAAGTTTTCTTTAACCTTCTGCTTTGTGTGTGTGTTTATAAAATTCATATGTTGGTCTCTTTATGCTCAGATAGTAGTGTAAAATAACAGTTCGGGAAAATGGCAGCGTAACAATGATGTTTACCTAGTCCAGATTTTTTCTTACCCTTAAATTCTAAAAAAGTGGTTCTCATTCAGACAGCCGAAGTAAGGGAGGGGGCTATTAGAAATGTGGCTGAAGAGGAAGGAGCATGCCATTTGAAACAACTCCCTGCTTGTTTAGTACATACCTTCCCGGTTATGAACCAACGTCCTTAAAAAGATCGTCTACATATCACACAGTATTTTAATTACACCTCTTTCTTCAAAGCCTTCCTGTTGCTAAGCTTATTCCGGCAAATTTCCATAGTATACTTAATCCCTTCCACACAGCCATCTTTTTTAAAGTGACCTAGGCCCACTCAAAGGAGCTTTGGTGGTACAACAGCTAAGCACTCGGCTGGTAATTGAAAGGTTGGCAGCTGGAATCTGCTCAGTGACTCCGCATGAGAAAGACCTGGTGATCTGCTCCCTTAAACACTGAAGCCCAGAAAACTCTATGGGTCAGTTCTACTGTGTCACTTGGGGTCTCTGTGAGTTGAAATCAACTCGACAGCACCTAACAAGAACAATAATGGCTCATTCGAACATACATATGTTCCATCTATTTATACAATTTTCAGAATAGGAAGGTGTTTTTCTCTTCTTGAGAGATACTTTCTACCTACTCTGAAGCAGGACTCTGAAAAAATAGGCACATCTTTTGCTTCAAATCAGAGACTACACTCAGAGAATCTCACTCCAATAATCCCCAAAGCCAAACCAAACTCATTGCTGTCAAGTCAGTTCTGACTCATGGCGACCCCATGTGTCAATGAGTAGAACTACACTATAGGGTTTTCTTGGCTGTAATCTTTATGGACACAGCCAGGTCTTTCTTCTACAGTGCTTTGGCTAGGTTCAAATAGCCAATCTTTAGCTTAATAGTCGAGTGCAAACCATTTTGCCACCCAGGAACCAAATAACCCCCACATGTCTTCTTACAGGTCCTCTATATATTTAGAATCAAACTGAGACTCACTCAGATAGAAGGTAGACAAGACCTAGAATCTATTTAGTAACATGAGTTTGGTAAAGGCTTTCTTGAAGCACTGTTTTCTATAGTAGATAGTAGATAATGCAGGGAGAGAGCATAGGACACAAAACAATCATGGATAATAAAGAATCTTTTGCAAAAGGCAGGGATCCTGGAGAAGTCTGATTAAATTTGAAATGTCTGTGGCTCTTAGTTCCTTCATGTGGAGAAAAGAATTAAACTTCTCATAACAAGTATGTAGAAATTTCTATCAATGACAGAACTGAGTGTTTTTTTTTCCAAATAAAATGAAGATTACAGATTTCATTGGATCTTTTACATTTTTCAAACTGTGCTCTTCTCAAGGTAGAAATTAATCAAAATGATATGCCAAATGTCAATCTGAGAAAATAAAATTTTTGGACCCGGTGTTTCACTAAAACCTGATTATTGATTAGTTTCTAACATTGAAAGAAAACAATCTGAAAATTATTATGACTTATCTGTTAGAGAAGTTGACTGTGGCCAGGTTCATCATTAGATTTATTTTAAAAACACAACCAGAGTAATACATTCATACTTTCTTCTTTAAGTTGTTTATTATTCATTCAGAGAATCTATAAATTTTTTTAAATTTTAAACTTTGTTTACAGAAATGAACATAATTTTGATCCATAAGACTTCAGATTTAATTTTTTTATCATGTACACACTTGAAAATAAGAATATTTTCTCAATAAGACAAATAAAATTCAAGCTGAAAGCATTTCTATTCCTTTTGAAACAAACAAACGCGAAGACATCTGTCAGACAACGTGTGCCTTTATCTTCTGTAGAATCCTTTTCCATGTACGTAGAAAAACACTTTGGGGTGGAGCATGAGAGGACAGGGAACATTCATACATAAAGAATAAAAATACATTTTTAACATAATTTCATGTAAAATCTCAAAATTATTTGCAATATTAAAAAAAAATTCAAGGTTTATACATTCCTTAGTGTAGCTTATGCCATTTTAAGCTACAAATCCCCTAGAGACAGAAAAGGAAATGGAACTCACCGATACATTGCTGACCAGCTTAGAAAGAGTCCTGCTGAGACCGAGGTCTGGAACCAAGTGTGTGCATCCCAGCTCTATCAGTATCTTCGTGGGCTGGTTTGAGGTGAAGAAAGAAATCCAGCCCACGAAGTCACTGGTGATCTAAATAAATAGAACCAGTCTGACGAGTCTTGGCTAGTGTGATGAGGACTGGTTATGTGACTAGTAAGACATAGACAAATTTTATAAGGAGTATAAATAATTTATAAGCACTTTCTAGGAGTGGTAACTAAAAACCTATTGTATTACGAAAATAATAATAAAAAATTAGTCTCAATCAGAATCTTTTAAAAAGTCAGATGTTTAAGTCTAGAAAGAAATTTTAAAATCATCTTATTAGACTTCTCATGATTTCAGCAAAAAGAAACAGGTTTAATTAAGTTAAATGGCTGGTCTACATTAATGAACCACCAAACTAGGACTAACACCCATATTTTTGGTCCATATTTTTGGACCTAATCTGACTCTGATACTCTTTCTACTCTATCATGCATGCATCTAATTAAAGTTTTCCTTTGGTGTTGACTGTAGGTCAGCTGTTAGAAATAGCTTAAAACCCATGGCCCTCAAGTCAATTCTGACTCATAACGACCCTGTAGGATAGAGTAGAAATGCCGCATAAGGTTTCCAGGGAGTGGCTGGTGAATTCGAACTGTTGACCTTTTGGTTAGCAGCCGAGTTCTTAACCACTGTGCCACCAGGGCTCCATAGAAATAGCTTAGGGATTAGAAAAGCATTAATATCTTAAAATTTTGTGGCATTGTTCTTCTAGAAGATTCAAGTAGTTTACAAATATTAACCTCCAATTAAGACAGTATATTACTTTTATTATATGTGGGCAGGAATATCAGCCAACTGTGAGTCACTACTTATTTCTGGAAAGTAAATATTGCATTAAAAAAATGTATGCTCACACTTGTATATGCAAATACCTGTGTTTGTGTAAGTATAATCTTTAAATTGCCTCCACTAATCCCCATAAACTAGACTAGGTGTTTTTCCTCTGTGTTCTTATGGTATCATAACACTTACGACATTATACTGGCATTTTTTGTTTCCTTGTATGCCATTAGACTGTGACTTCTTAACAAACAGGAACTCTACGCCAAGCACATACGGATCTCAAAAATATGCATGAAAAGGAGAGAAGGAGGGATAAAGGGGGATGTGTGTAACTGGTCCTAAAAATTTCCATAAAGAAAATAAATAAATACTGTTTCATGCTACTACACATCCATTTAGCTCATGGCTCATCTGAACAGATGCAGAAATTGGGATCCATAGTGAAGTGTGGGGTTAGGCTTCAAAGAATTGGAATTACTCTCCAGCAGAAACACAAGCGTCTTAGTTATTTAGTGCTGCTATAACAGAAATACCACAGTCTAGGAGGCTAGAAGTCCAAATTCAGGATGCCAGCTCCAGGGAGGGTTCTCTCTGTCAGCTGTAGGGGAAGGTCTTTTTTATCAATCTTCCCCTGGGTCTAGGAGTTTCTCAGTGCAGGGATCCTGGGTCCAAAAGATGCACTACACTCCTGGCTCTTCTTTCTTGGTGGTATGAGGTCCCTCTCCTCTCTGCTCGCTTGTCTCTTTTATATCTCAAAAGAGATTGTCTGAAAATACAACCGAATCCTGTAGGTTGTGTCCCACCTCATTAACATAACTGCCTCTAATCCTGCCTCACTGACATCATAGAGGTTAGGATTTATAACACATAGGATAATTACATCAGATCACAAAAAGGAAGACAACCGAACAGTACTGGAAATCATGGCCTAGCCAAGTAGACACAAATTTTGGCGGGATACAATTCAATCCATAACACCAAGAAACCTCTAAGTTTGACCATACCTTACTTGGGGCTAGAGACGACATCACATCTACCCAATTTGTTCTAACCAATAGATCACTTAACACGGATGAACAGCAAATATACTTACCTCAAATTAGTCATTATATAGTGTCATGCTTTGTCTACTCACTTGAAAAGTACAATTTAGCCAAAAATAAAGAGAGAACAATAATAAAGTAAGACGTTTGAGGCTATGTGTACAAGCTGTTTTTACCATACAAATTTTAAAATGTACAATCCCTACTAATGAACTGTTAATACCAGCTTAATATCATATTCTATTTATACTCATGTTCTGTGAAAATATAGATTACACTCTTGCTTTCAAAGGGAAGCAGATTACTCCTCAGTGTAACTTTGGGCCAAGACTTGCCAGACTCATTTTAACAGAATTGCATGATTCTTTTTTTTTTAACCAACAGCCAGCCTCCAAATTCAGAGAAATCTATTATGTGGTCCTATGTGGATCATAACAAATTATAGATAACATTGAGAAGAATGGGAATTCCAGAAGACTTAATTATGCTCATGAGGAGACTGTACATAGATCAAGAGGCAGTTGTTCGAACAGAACAAGGGGATACTGAGTGGTTTAAAGTCAGGAAAGGTGTGCATTAGGGTTGGATCCTTTCACCATACTTATTGAATCTGTATGCTGAACAAATAATCTGAGAAGCTGGACTATATGAAGAAGAACAGGGCATCAGGATTAGAGGAAGACTCATTAACAACCTGCGTTATGCAGATGACACAGCATCGCTTGCTGAAATTGAAGAGGATTCGAAGTACTTACTGATGAAGATCAAAGACTACAGACTTCAGTATGGATTACACCACAACATAAAGAAAACAAAAATCTTCACAACTGGACCAATAAGTAACATCATGATAAACGGAAAAAAAGATTGAAGTTGTCAAGGATTTCATTTTACTTGGATCCACAGTCAACACCCAGGGAAGCAGCAGTCAGGAAATCAAATGACACATTGCACTGGGCAAAACTGCTGCAAAAGACCTCTCTGGAGTGTTAAGAAGCAAACATGTCACTTTAAGGACTAAGGTGCACTTGACCGAAGCCATGGTGTTTTCCATCGCCTTATATGCATGCAAAAGCTGGACAACGAATATGGAAGACTGAAGAAGAATCGACCGCTTTGAATTATGGTGTTGGTGAAGAATATTGAATATAATGTGGACTGCCAAAAAAAAGAACAAATCTGTCTTGGAAGAAGTGCAACCAGAATGCTCATTAGAGGCAAGGGTGGAAAGACTTCCTCTCACATACTTTGGACATGTTATCAGGAGGGACTAATCCCTGGAGAAGTACATCATGCTTGGTAAAGTAGAGGGTCAGCGAAAAAGAGGAAGACCCTCAATGAGCCAGACTGACACAGTGGCTGCCACAATGGGCTCAAGCATAACAATGATCATGAGGATGACGCAGGACCTGGCAGTGTTTCGTTCTGTTGTACATAGGGTCGCTATGAGTTGGAACTGACTTGATGGCACCTAACAACAACATGGTTTCGTATATTTAGGTTTATCCATACCTAAAGATGTAGATTCAGAAAATTAAAGGACTTTCATGAATTAAAAAAAAATAGTAACTATGCGTATAAGCTACAATTTATAGAAAACCAGAGGTTAAGGGTATATAAATAGAAGACAACTAGATGTCAGCCTAAAGGTTTAAAAGTTAGGCGTAAGTGTGTCTTTCCTGTATTAGCAGCATTCATTCAGCCTGCTCAAAGGGCATTACAGTGCATGTCATCAAAATTCTTGATATAGATTCCTATCGGAGACCAGCAAACGGGAGAGCAGCCTTGCAGAGCATCTGGTCGGAGACAGAACGACCGACATCACATCACCAAGCGGTGCAGGCACGCCCTATTGGAACCTGCCCAGCACTGACTACCGACCGTCCTGGTGGCTGCGGTGAGTGCCACAAGCAACCCATCCCAGTGGCTCCTCCTCAACTAGATCTGCCCAGCTGTACCACAAGAACGAAAAAAAAAAAAAAAAATCTACAATCAATAAACGAGAGAAATATCTACTGAATGCCCCGAAAACAGCAAACACTATCAAAACATTTACAAAAACAAGACAAGATGGCTCCAATAGGCGTCCAAATTAAAACACCAGATAACTCTCCTGTGGAAGAAAATGCACTAGAAGTACCTGATACGGAACTCAAATCACTAATACTCGGAATTTTCCAAGAACTGAGGCAAAAAGCTGACAAACATGAGGAAAAAATAGACAAATTTATGGAAAATACAGACAAAAAATTGGAAGAATTCAGGAAGATGATGCAAGAACAAAATGCCAAAATAAATTCACAACTCGAAATTATACAAAAACAACAATTAGAAATCCAAAAGATAAACAACAAGATTTCAGAAATGGACGGTGTCATAGAAGGGCTGAGAAGTAGATTTGAAACCATGGAAGACAGGATCAATGGAACTGAAGACAAACACTTGGATACAACTCTGTTTCAGGAAAACTCAGAAAAAAGAACAAAGAAAAATGAAGAGACCCTGAGAGTTATGTGGGACACAATTAAAAGCAAAAACTTACGAGTGATTGGCATACCAGAACAGGGGAAGAAAACAGAAAACACAGAGAGGATCATTGAGGAACTGCTGACAGAAAACTTTCCCAATATCATGAAAGATGAAAAGCTGGTCATCCAAGAAGCTCAACGAACCCCATATAGAATAGACCCCAAAAGAAAATCACCAAGACATATCATATTCACACTCGCTAAAACTAAAGACAAACAAAGAATCCTGAGAGCAGCTCGGGAAAAACAAGAAGTCACATACAGAGGAGAAACAATAAGACTAAGCTCAGATTATTCAGCAGAAACCATGCAGGCAAGAAGGCAATGGGATGACATATATAAAATCTTGAAAGAAAAAAATTGTCAGCCAAGAATAATATATCCTGCAAAACTCTCATTCAGATTTGATGGTGAAATTAGGTCATTTCCAGATAAACAGAAACTAAAGGAATATGCAAAAGTCAAACCAAACTTACAAGAATTATTAAAGGGAGTTCTTCGATCTGAGGACAAACAGCTTAAGCCCTCAGGCAGGACCTAGGACCTAGGATGCAGGTTAACATGAACCAGATACCATTCTAGGAACTGAACTACAGACGACTTTCCAAAAACAAAAGATATACAACAGGGAATCAGAGAAATCAATCAAAGGATGACAACAACATCAAAACAATGAAAGAGGGAACAAACGGCATAGGTATAGAACCTTCTAAAGGAGAAGAAGGCAAGGCGATACCAAGTAATGGTAGACTGCTTCAAAATTATAAAGATAAGGGTAAAATTCATGGTAACCACAAAAAAAGTTAACAAACCAACTCATAAAAATAAAGACGAAAAACATAAAGTCTCAACAAAAACAAAACCTACAAAAACAAAAGAAATGAACACAAAATCCACAAACAAAAGGAACTCAGCACAAGAGAGTAAGAAGAACAAAGAAAACTTCAGCATCACAAAAAAAAGCACTACAAAATGACAGCAACAAACTCACATCTATCAATAATTACACTGAACGTAAATGGACTCAATGCACCCATAAAGCGACGGAGAGTGGCAGAATGGATAAGAAAACAGGATCCATCTATTTGCTGTCTACAAGAGACACATCTTAGAAACAAAGATGTGAATTTATTAAAAATCAAAGGTTGGAAAAAAATATATCAAGCTAACAACTATCAAAAAAGAGCAGGAGTGGCAATTCTAATCTCAGATAAAATAGACTTTAAAACAAAATCTACCATAAAAGACAAAGAAGGACACTATATAATGATTAAGGGGATGATCCATCATGAAGACATAACCATAATAAATATCTATGCACCCAATGACAGGGCTCCAAAATACATAAAAAAAACTCTAACAGCACTGAAAAGAGAAATTGACAGTTCCACAATAATAGTAGGAGACTTCAACACACCACTCTCAGTAAAGGACAGAACAACTAAAAAGAAACTTAGCAAAGATACAGAAGACCTAAAGGACACAATCAGCCAACTGGACCTCATAGACATATATAGAACACTCGATCCAACCGCTGCAAAGTACACATTCTTTTCCAATGCACATGGAACGTTCTCCAGAATAGACCACATCTTAGGCCACAGAGCAATCCTCAACAAGATCCAAAATGCTGAGATAATTCACAGTATCTTCTCTGACCACAATGCCATCAAGGTAGAAATTAACACTAGAAAGAGCAAGGAAAAAAAATCAAACACATGGAAACTGAATAATAATCTGCTTACACATCAATGGGTAATAGAAGAAATCAGAGATGGAATCAAAAAATTCCTAGAATCAAATGAAAATGAAAACACATCATACCAAAACCTTTGGGACACAGCAAAGGCAGTCCTCAGAGGACAATTTATAGCAATAGATGCACATATCAAAAAAGAAGAAAGGGACAAAATCAAAACATTAACTACAGAACTCAAACAAATAGAAAGAGAACAACAAAAAAAGCCTACAACCACCGGAAGAAAGGAAATAGTAAAGATCAGAGCAGAAATCAATGAAATAGAGAACAGAAAAACAATAGAAAGAATCAACAAAACCAAAAGTTGTTTCTTTGAAAGAATCAACAAAATCGACAAACCACTGGCCAGACTGACAAAAGAAAAACAGCAGAGGGCACAAATAATCCAAATAAGAAATGAAATGGGGGACATTACAACAGACCCAACTGAAATAAAAAGGATTATAACAGAATATTATGAAAAACTATATTCCAACAAATTTGAAAACCTAGAGGAAATGGATAAATTTCTAGAAACATATGGCCTACCCAAACTACAACAAAGTGATATTGAAAATCTGAACAGACCCATAACAAGAGAAGAGATTGAAAAGGTAATAAAAAAACTCCCAACCAAAAAAAGCCCTGGCCCAGATGGCTTCACTGGAGAATTCTACAAAACATTTACAGAAGAGCTCGTACCAGTTCTACTCAAGTTATTTCAGAGCATAGAAGAGGAAGCAACACTTCCAAATTCATTCTATGAAGCCAGCATAACGCTGATACCAAAACCAGGCAAAGACATCACAAAAAAAGAAAATTACAGACCAATATCTCTCATGAATATAGATGCAAAAATTCTGAACAAAATTTTAGCCAATAGAATTCAGTATCATATCAAAAAAATAATACACCACGACCAAGTAGGATTCATACCAGGTATGCAAGAATGGTTTAACATTAGAAAATCCATCAACGTAATCCACCACATAAATAAAAGGAAAGAAAAAAATCACATGATTATCTCAATTGATGCAGAAAAGGCATTTGACAAAGTCCAACACCCATTCCTGATAAAAGCTCTCAATAAAATAGGTATAGAAGGGAAATTTCTCAACATCATAAAGGGCATCTATGCAAAACCAACAGCCAACATCATTCTTAATGGAGAAAGGCTGAAAACATTCCCCCTGAAAACAGGAACAAGACAAGGATGCCCTTTATCACCACTCCTATTTAACATTGTGCTGGAAGTTCTCGCTAGAGCAGTAAGACAAGAGAAAGAAATAAAGGGCATCCAAATTGGTAATGAAGAAGTTAAACTCTCCCTGTTTGCAGATGATATGATACTATACATAGAAAACCCTAAAGACTCCAAGAGAAATTTACTGGAACTAATAGAAAGATTCAGCAGAGTAGCAGGATACAAGATAAACATTCAAAAATCAGTTGGATTCCTATACACCAGTAAAGAGAACGATGAAAAGGAGATCAGGAAATCAATACCATTTTCAATAGCCCCTAAAAAGATAAAATACTTGGGAATAAATCTGACCAGGAATATAAAAGACCTATACAAAGAAAACTACAAAACACTGCTGCATGAAACCCAAAGGGATCTACATAAATGGAAAAACATACCATGCTCATGGATAGGCAGACTCAACATTGTGAAAATGGCAATTCTACCTAAAGCAATTTACAAATACAATGCAATTCCGATACAAATACCAACAACATTCTTCAAAGAGATGGAAAAACTAATTATTAACTTTATATGGAAAGGGAAGAAACCCCGAATAAGTAAAGCACTACTGAAGAAGAAGAATAAAGTTGGAGGACTCACACTACCTGACTTGAGAACCTACTATACAGCTACAGTACTCAAAACAGCCTGGTACTGGTACAACAACAGAGACATTGACCAATGGAACAGAATTGAGAACTCAGATATAAATCCATCCACCTATGGTCACCTGATTTTTGACAAGGGCCCAAAATACATCAAATGGGGAAAAGACAGTCTTTTTAACAAATGGTGCTGGCAAAACTGGATATCCATTTGTAGAAAAATGAAACAGGACCCATACCTCACACCATATACAAAAACTACTTCAAAATGGATCAAAGACCTGAATATAAAGCTTCAAACTATAAAATTCATAGAAGAAAAAATAGGACCAACACTTCAGACCTTAATACATGGCATTAACAGGATACAAACCATAAACATCAACACAAAAAACCCAACAGATAAACTAGATAATTGGGATCTTCTAAAAATCAAACATCTATGCTCTTCAAAAGATTTCACCAAAAGAGTTAAAAGAGAACCTACAGACTGGGAAAAAATTTTTGGACAGTACAAGTCAGACAAAGGTCTAATCTCCATAATCTACAAGAAAATCCAACACCTCTACAACAAAAAGACAACCAATCCTATCAAAAAATGGGCAAAGGAAATGAACAGACACTTCACCAAGGAAGACATTCAAATGGCCAACAGACACATGAGGAAATGCTCGCGATCACTAGCCATTAGAGAAATGCAAATTAAAACCACAATGAGATACCATCTCACCCCGGCATTACTGGCACGAATCAAAAACACTGGAAATAACAAATGTTGGAGGGGCTGCGGGGAGACGGGAACTCTTATACACTGCTGGTGGGAATGCAAAATGATACAGCCATTTTGGAAAATGATATGGCGTTTCCTCAGAAAGCTAGAAATAGACATACCATTCGATCCAGCAATCCCACTCCTAGGAATATATCCTAGAGAAATAAGAGTCATCACTCGAATAGACATATGCACACCTATGTTCATGGCAGCATTATTCACAATAGCAAAACGATGGAAACAACCTCGATGTCCATCAACAGACGAATGGATACACAAACTATGGTACATACACACAATGGAGTACTATGCAACGAGAAAGAACAATGAATCGGTGAACCATCTCATAACATGGATGAAACTGGAGGACATCATGCTGAGTGAAATAAGTCAATCACAAAAGGACAAATATTGTATGAGACCTCTATTGTAAAAACCCATGAAAAAATTCACATGCAAAATGTAACAATCCTTGTTGGTTACCAGGGATGGGAGGGGGGGGGGATACTAAATAGGTAATAGGTAAGTGGTAACTTGGGTGAGAGATGAGATAGTACATAGTACAGGGGAAACTAACACAACCTGCACAAGGAAAGGTCATGGAGGCCCTATAGACACATCCAAACCCCCCGAGGGACTGAGTTGTTGGACGGAGGGCTCTGGGGACCATGATCTCGGGGAACATCTAGCTCAATTGGCATGACACTACTTATAAAGATAAGGCTCTACATTCTACCTTGGTGAGTAGTGTCTGGGGTCTTAAAAGCCTATGAGCGGCCATCTAAGATACTCCACTGATCTCATCCCTTCGGGAACAAGGGAGAATGAAGAGAACAGGATACAAGGAAAAGATTAGTCCGAAGGACTAATGGTCCACAGCTACCAAGGCCTCCACGGGACTGAGCCCAGTACAGCTGGATGGTGCCCGGCTACCACCAATGACTCCTCTGACCAGGATCACAACAGAGGGTTCTGGGCAGAGCTGGAGTAGGATGTAGAGTATAATTTTAACTCCCCAAAAAAAAAAAAAAAAAAGAAGACCAGATTTACTGGCCTAAAGAATACTAGAGAAACCTCAAGAGTGTGGCCCCCAGACACCCTTTCAGCTCAGAGGGGAAGTTACCTTCAAGGTTCGATGTTAAGCCTGGGAATGGACACCCCAGTAAAACTAAATGGGACTAACGATGTACAGGAGTCCGGTGACAAGGGCCAGAAGGCAGAGGGAGAGTAGGAAACTGATGATAAGGAACACAAATTGAATAAGGACACTGTCGATGTATTGTGAGATTGTTGACCACTGCTATAGGGCAACATTTGTAGTAACTATTAAATGGGAGGCTGTTTTGTCCTGTAAGCCTTCATCTTGGGCGAGAATGGCAGCACAATTGGAAGAGCATAGTCAATATCACTTAAATGTGTAAGTAAAAAGTTTTGAAATGGTGTTTAAATAAAATAAAAATAAATAAATAAATAAATAAATAAATAAACAAATGAGACTAAAGAGGTACAATAGTCCACTGACAAGGTCCAGAAGACAGAAGGGGACAAGGAAGCCCCCTGGTGATAGGGAACACAAGGTGGAGTAAGGATATTCTTGATGTGCTGTGAGATTGTTAACCATTGTCATAGGGCAACATGTGTAGTAACTGTTAAATGAATAACTATTTTTTCTGTAAGCCTTCATCTTAAGTGAGAATAACAGCACAGTTGGAAGAGCGTAGTCAATGTCACTGAACTGTGAATGTAGAAATTTTTGAAACGGTGTATCTTTGGCCATCTGTAATTTTCATCAAAAAAAAAGGTTGAGAATTTAGAGGCTTAATACGTTGTGGGGTTGTTAACCAATGTCAAAAAACAACATGTGTACTACTATTTCATGAGAAACTATTTGCTCTGTAAGCTTTCACCTGAAGTACAATAAAATATATATTAAAAAAAAAAAAAAAAAAAAAAAAATTCTTGATATAACTTACACTCTAGTAGAAATTTGGCATATGACAGGGAAAAGAAACACCAGACTCTAAATTACCCACTGAGTAAAGCATTTCATGCGTTTAAGAATTTTTTATAGTTACGGTTAGAGTTGTAGGATGCAAAAGCAGTTAATCATTTCTAAATTAATTAATCTCTAAGAGTTAAAAGGAGCCCTGGTGGTGCAGTGGTTAAGAGCTTGGCTGAAAAGCCGAAGGTCAGCAATTCAAATCCACCAGCTGCTCCTTGGAAACCCTATGGGGCAGTTCCACTCTGTCCTATGGGGTCCCTATGAGTCGGAATCAACTCGACGGCAATGGGTAAGAGGTAAAAACAGATTTAGAGCAAAAGTTTGTCTTTCATTCAAATATTTATTTTCCTGTTTGCTATGTTTCTGAAATTGTAAATTCTATTCTGCAACCTTCTCTTCCTAAAACAATGGTGTGAGAAAAATGTATTCAATGAGTTATACTTCTTTCTCTGAGTGAGATTAGGGAGGCCTGTCTTCACTGTGTCGTTCTGTGCAATGGGAGCAGCAGAGAATTAGGAGGAATGAAGTTGTGGATTTAAGTCTCGTGGAAGCTCACAGTAGATGTGTTGTGTTGCATAACTAGTAAAATGGTAACTTGACCACAGGCATTTTTACCAGCCCACAAACCATTCCATAGTCCTTTCTATACTTGGCAACATCACAGTCATACATCATCTGATGGTCATACGCATGAGTATGCTAAAGAAGTACAATGCCAGGGTGGCTAGTTATGGATGATTTTTATCATTGTTTAACCATCCTCTAGCTTGAACTGAGTTCTTTTATGCCTGATAATACATGAATGCCTATACATAATAATGTGATTAATTTTTGGAAGTCTTCAAAGTTATACTTAGGTTGTGTCTCCATAATGCTAAAGCAATCTTTTTATTGGCCAGATTATTGGGATGTATATTACACACTGGTCAATGTTGTTAAACTAGTGAATGAACTAGTTGTCTGGGTAAACACAGCTATTTGTCAGCCCATTTCCTCCTATCATGCATTGTTTTGAAGGTATCCATGAACCTTAATCTGTTTAAGCTGAAAACAGATCATAAGTACAACTAATTTACCTTTGTTTCTGTCCCAGCAAGAAGAGATTGTGTGAAAATGTTGCTGGGGATCAGAGCTGATTCTCTTCTTTGTCTTCTTCCTCCCCTTCCTCCCCACCCCACATCCCGCTAAAATGTGATTTGTTTTCTCTATTCCTCTATATGAAGCTTTGCAACTACTAAAATTGTCTTCATGATTCCAGGGATAATTTTTGGAGAGCATTGGTGTGAGACTCTGCTAAGCCTTACAACACATAATAATATATATAGTAAAAATCAGAGATATAGTTTTTACAATTAATAGAAAGTAATAATGCTAGAGCAATCCTTTTATTGTTCGATTTATTGGGATGTACATTACAGACTGGTCAATGTTGTTAAGGTAGAAAATGATAATATTTTTGGAATCATTTTAATTCTGAAACAGTTTGTTGCAATTGGTCTTCGGAAAACATTTATAAGATTAACCAATTTCGTGTCAGGTAATCAACTTTCATCCTTCTGAACAAATTCTTTCTGTCTTGTAAATTGAATTTATTTATCTATACTCCATCTCTTTAAATCAGACACGACAACAATATACTATAAATTGATAAAATAAGAGTTGAGATCAAGAAAAAGTAGAAATACCAATATGTTCTACACATTGATTAACATACTTGCTCTGATAGACCTTTATGTTTATTTCACTTTGAACTTCCTAGCAGCAAGGATAGCAAAGGAAACTTGGAACATCATACAATTCTCATTATTGGAAAGAAAGAAATGCATTGACAGAATTTTTCCTGGGAGTAAGTTAATAAGAAAAATCCTCATATAGGAGTCATACTGAGCAATGTATTGAATAATATCAATAATACTTTACCAAAAATAGAAGAGAAAGTTATATAACTATTTCTTATAACAAATTCAAATAAATCTGACAACATAACTTTGAAGTTAATGTTGGTGAGAGATCTTTTAAGGGGATACATTCAGGTGGTCACGTATGTATACTTTCACTGGTCTAGCCTGATCCAAGATAGACCTTGAAGTGTCTAGACTAGGAGATAGATAACAATATTCCTTAGATGAACTTTCTTAAATATCACTCATCTCAGAAGAATTTTTTAAGAACAGAATAGGGGACGATCTGAGTTCATTTTCCTGACAAGGGCCTAAAAAGCTAGTATTACATGTTACTGATGGAGGGAAGATCAATTTACTTTATCAAATCAAGGAGGCAGTGACAGAATTGATATTTTGTCAAAATTGAGGAGTTGGATAAATCTTTATATTTAAATAAGATAAAACCCCATGAGATTATGATTTTAGATTAGTGTACTTTGATTCTTTAGCAGATTTGATAAGATTTGTATAATTACATTTCATTGTTTGGTTACTTGTGTAAGGCATCTCAACAGGAACATAAACATAAAATAGTTTATCTTTACTGCAATCAAGGCTTCCAACCACAATCTGTCAAACCTTCTTTTCTTACTTCTTAAAGATATCTTGGGCACAGTCCATAAATTTCTACTAATTTTGGGTTTTAGAACTTCATTGTCCAGTTTAAAACTTCAGTTTCAAAATTGATTGAAATATGAGCGCCTCCCCTTCCCGTTAGCACAAGTTTAAAATGTGATGCTGGTTGCTTGGAGTAGAGAAGTTGGAAGGAGGTCTGGCTTTGAGACAACCCTCCTCACTCCCGCTGCATAGTTCCCTCTAACTTTGGGGTTAGAGAGGGGAGGAAGGTAAAGATCTTACATATCTGCCATGTGTTGACGTAGAAAAGTGTTCCCAGTTCTTTCTCAAGTTCAGACCAGTTTTGTCTTCTGCCAACAGATTCTTCCCTTGAGAACTCTGTGCTGATGACATACAGAGTTTTCTCTGGATGGTGTTCACCTTTCCCTTAGCCCCTCACTCACTGAGGCACTTTCAGAGAGAAACAACCATATCTGCTTTGGGTCCCTGACACCAGTCCATGCCCCTAACTCCCTCTCCAGATGGAGCTGACTCTCACCTAGCAGCTTTTGTCCCCCTGTCCTAACCTCCATCCTGCTTTGCCAACAGACATCGTAATCACTGAGATTATCTTCTGGATGTCATCAAGAGCCAAAGAGCATCAGGATGGGATGAAGGGTGACACTTATTCCCTCTCAGGAACTAACTCTAGACTAAAATTCCTTTCTCCTCTGTGAGTATGGGCTACTCAGCAAGCTCCTCTGCTTCAGAGACCTTAAGACTAGAAGTCAGCAGTTATCCTTGTGTTCAAATGTGGCTCCCAAACTCCAAGTGGCAAAGATCCAACTCTTCCAAGAAGACAATCAACACACTCCTCTGCCATGGCAGCACCGGATGCGTCTTTCATCCAGCTGGAGAATGAGATGCCAATCTCCTCTTCTTGCAGACACACACACAATCTTTACACATGATTCTCCGAATGAGCCCATTGTTTTTTGTTATTGTTGGTTGTCATCAAGTCTGTTCTGACTCATAGCAACCCCATGAGAAAGAGTAGAACTGCCCCATAGGATTTTATTAGCTGTACTCTTTACGGAAGCCAGGTCTTTCTCCCGAGAAGCTGCTGGGTAGGTTCGAACTGCCAACCCTTCAATTACTAGCCAAGCACTTTAACCATTGCACCACCAGGGCTCCTTTGAGCCAATCATTTGGCTTCAGGAGAAGAAAAGAATGCTCTCTCCAGGAGTCTACTGACTGCCGGCACTCTTCTCCCTAGTTTTCTGTTTGTGTATATTGGGAGCTGGGTGCTGGAGTGATGGCTGCTCTTAGAAAAGCAAGTTCTTTCATGTCGTAGTATGACTGCCCTTGGTGGGAGGGAGTGTCTGACCCTAATTTTTGGTATCTTTTTAGAGTTTCTCATAGAAGGGGGGTTACTTAGCAGTTCTTTTCAATTATGAGCAACATAAAATGTACCACTGAACAGCCATTATTTTGTTTTTAAGTGTACCTACTGCAAAAGACCTCTTTAAAGTGTTACAAAGCAAAGATGTCATTTTGAGGACTAACATGTGCCAGACCCAAGCCATGGTTTTCCAATTGCCTCATATGCATGCGAAAGCTGGACAATGAATAAAGAAGACTGAATAAAAATTGATGCCTTCAAATTATGGCATTGGCCAAGAATACTGAATAAACCATGGACTGCCAGAAGAACAAGTCTGTCTTGGAAGAAGTACAGCCAGAATGCTCCTTGGAGGTGAGGACGGCAAGACTTCATCTCATGTACTTTGGACATGTTATCAGGAGGGGCCAGTCCCTGGAGAAGGACATCATGCTTGGTAAAGTAGAGGGTCAGCAAAAACAGGAAGACCCTCAAGAGGAAGACCCTCAATAAGATGGACTGACACAGTAGCTGCAACAATGGCCTAGAGCATAGCAATGATTGTTGAGGAAGGTACAGGACCAGGCAGTGTTTCATTCTGTTGTACTTAGGGTCACTATGAGTAGGAACTGACTTGACAGCACATAACAACAACAACAGGTTAGGTACTCTCATTTGATAAGATTTTATACTTGTTGAGGTATTTCTTATTATTGTGCTCCATTGTTTCTTTTGATTGGTTGAATGTGTCTATTTTCAATCAAAAATCATTTGACTACTCCCACCTTATCTCTAGGAGCCCTAATGCCTCAATGGTTAAGTGCTTGGCTACTTACCAAAAGGTTGGCAGTTCAAACTCAACCAGCAGCTCTGTGGGAGAAAGACCTGGCAATCTGCTTCCATGAAGATTTCAGCCAAGAAAACTCTATAGGGCAGTTCTACTCTGACATATGGGGTCTCTGTGAGTCAGAATTGACTCAGTGGCACCCAACAACAATATCTCATCTCTGAATACGAGTTCTCACTCCACTGCAACACAAGGGCCTTCTGTTTCCTTGTGAACCCCTGAATTCAATTCTGCCTCATGGCCTTTATACTTGCTCTTTCCACTGCCTGAAAAGCTCTTCCTATTTATTTTCCCAGTACTCACTCACTCACTTGACTCATTCTGTGCTCAAATATCATCCCCTCAAGAAAGTCCTGACCACTCCATCTAAAACAACTTTGTCCCACTACTATTCGTCCACCACTCTCCATCCCATTAGCCTGCTTTATTTTTCTTCAAAGCACTTATATTTATTTATACATGTGCTTGTTTCTTTACTGTCAGTTTTTTCCATTGGAATTAAAGCCCCTTATGATGGGGAGCCTTTTCTTGTTTTCCTTTGCTCTGTCCCAAGGCCTAAACAACACTTGATGCATAAACAAACAAACAAACAAAACTAGTTGGCATTGAGTTGCCTCTGACTCATGGCGACCTCATGTGTGTCAGAGTAGAACTGTGCTCCATAGAGTTTCCAATGGCTGATTTTTTGGAAGTTGATTGCCAGTGTCTCTCTGAGTGAACTCAAACCTCTAAACTTTCAGTTAGTTAACGCTGAGAGCGTTAACAGTTTGCACCACCCAAGGATTTCACAGGCACTGAAAAATACTTGTCAAATGAATTATTTATTGAACATTTCTTTGTACCCAATTTCCTCTTGGATAGCAGGTCCTTGAACTCAGGTAAAAATGGTAATAGATAACATTTGTAGGTATGAAGTGCCATACCCTCTTCTAAGCACTTTCTGTGTATTTACTGGTTTAATCTTCATAACCATACTATAAAGTAGACATTATTATTATTATCTCCATTTTGCAGATGAGGAAACTGAGATACAACAACTTATATAACTTAATCAAGTTCATACAACTGGTAAGTGGCTAAATTGGGATTTGAGTCCACTCAGTTTAGTTCTAGTTTATAGGCTGGACTGCTATCTACCATATACTACTGCATTTCTAACTTCCAGACTGGTAGTCTTCTAGTCTTAAAGTATTTTTTATAAGTCAGTCAACTCAAGACTTGAAATACCATCATTTTTATATCTATTAGGCTAAACAGAAGGAGAAAATATGTATTATCTAATTTGTCTGAAGGGATGTGTTCACTATTCAACATCCAGTTATAAAGTCTTATTGTCTTCTTTTGAAAACTTATTTACCTGTAGTTTTGTGTGACACTTCATTCTAAAAAAAAACCAGAGAGAAAGAAGTGGATTTTTAATAATATTAATAATTTGATGAATAATATTATATAAAGGTATTTTCTAATACTTGTTGTTACGTGTGATCAAGTCGGTTCTGATTCATTCCTACCTTATCCACAACAGAAGTAAACACTGCCTGGTCCTATACCATCCTCACAATCATTGTTATGTTTGAGCCCACTGATGCAGCCACTGTGTCAGTCCATCTTGTAGAGGGTTGTCATGGATTGAATTGTATCCCCAAAAACTATGTGTATCAATTTAGCTAGGCCATGATTCCCAGTACTGTGTGATTGTTCACCATTTTGTCATCTGATATGATTTTCCTATATGTTGTAAACCCTACCTCTATGATGTTAATGAGGTGGGATAGGTGGAAGTTATGTTAATGAGGCAGGACTCAATCTACAAGATTAGATTTTGTCTTGAGCCAATTTCTTTTGAGATATAAAAGAGAGAAGCCAGCAGAGAGACAGAAGGACCTCATACCACCAAGAAAGCAGTGCCAGGAGCAGAGCACATCCTTTGGACCTGGGGTTCCTACGAGAAGAAGCTCCTAGTCCAGGGGAAGACAGATGACAAGGACCTTCCTCCTGAGCCAACGGAGAGAGAAAGCCTTCCCGTGGAGCAGACACCCCGAATTGAGACTTTTAGCCTGCTAGACTGTGAGAAAATAAATTTCTCTTTATTAAAGCCATCCGCTTGTATTTCTGTTATAGCAGCACTAGATACTAAGACAAAGGTCTTCCTCTTTTTCACTACCCTCCACTTTACCAAGCATGGTGTCCTTCTCCAAGACTGGTCCCTCCTTATAACATGCTCAAAGTATGTGAGACAAGTCTCGCTATCCTAGCTTCCAAGGGGCATTCTGCTGTATTTCTTCCAAGACAGACTTGTTTGTTCTTCTGGCAGTCCTTAGTACATTCAATATTCTCTGCCAACACCATAATTCAAAGGTATCAATTCTTCTTTGATCTTCCTTATTCATTGTTCAGCTTTCGCATGCATATGAGACGATTGAAAATATCATGGCTTGATCAGGCGCATCTTAGTCCTCAAAGTGACATCTTTGCTTTTAACACTTTAAAGAGATCTTTTGCAGCAGAGTTGCCCAGTGCAATGCATCATTTGATTTTTTAACTGCTGCTTCCATGGGTGTTTATTGTGGATCCAACTAAAATGAAATCCTTGACAATGTCAATCTTTTCTCCATTTATCATGATGTTGCTTATTGGACCAGTTGTGAGAATTTCTGTTTTCTTTATGTTGAGGTGTAATCCGTATTGAAGGCTATAGTCATTAATCTTCATCAGTAAGTGCTTCAAGTCCTCTTCACTTTTAGCAAGCAAGGTTGTGTCATCTGCGCATTGCAGATTGTTAATGAGTCTTCCACCAATCCTGAAGCCACCCATGTTCTTCTTCATATTTCATATAGTTCAGCTTCTTGGATTACTTGCTCAGCATACAAATTGAATTAGTATGATGAAATGATGCAACCCCGACACACACCTTTCTTGATTTTAAACCATCCAGTATCCTCTTGCTCTGTTTGAACAACTGCCTCTTGGTCTATGTTCAGGTTCCACATGAGCACAATTAAGTGTTCTGGAATTCCCATTCTTTACAACGTTGTCCATAATTTGTTACGATCCACATGGTAGAATCTTTCTGGTATTCTCTGCTTTCAGCCAAGATCATCTGACATCAGCAACGATATCTCTCATTCCATGTCCTCTTCTGAATCCAGCTTGAATTTCTGGCAGTTCCCTGTCGATCTACCACTGCAACCACTTTTGAAAGATCTTCAGTAAAATTTTACTTGTGTGTGATATTAATGATATTGTGCAATAATTTCCACAGTCTGTTGGATCACCTTTCTTTTGAATGGGCACAAATATGACTCTCTTCCAATCGGTTGGCCAGGTAGCTGTCTTCCAAATTTCTTGGCATAAATGAGTGAGCACCTCCAGCGCTGCATCTGTTTGTTGAAACATCTCAATTGGTATTCCTTCAATTCCTGGAACCTTGTTTTTCGCCAGTGCCTTCAGTGCAGCTTGTACTTCTTCCTTCAGTACCATCAGTTCTTGATCACATGCTACCTCTTGAAATGGTTAAATGTCAACCAATTTTTTTTGGTACAGTGACTCTGTGTATTCCTTCTACGTTCTTTTAATGCTTCCTGCATCATTTAATATTTTCCCTGTAGAATCCTTCAGTATTACAACTCAAGGCTTGTATCTTTTCATCATTTCTTTTGGTTTGAGAAACATTGAGCGTGTTCTTTCGTTCTGGTTTTCTTACTCCAGGTCTTCGCACATCTCATTATATTTTACTTTGTCTTCTCAAGCCGCCCTTTGAAATCTTCTGTTCAGCTCATTTACTTCATCTTTTCTTCCATTCACCTTAGCTACTCTACATTCAAGAGCAAGTTTCAGAGTCTCTTCTGACATCCATTTTGATCTTTTCTTTCTTTCCTGTATTTTTTAATGATCTTTTGCTTTCTTCATGTACGATGTCCTTGATGTCATTCCACAACTTGTCTGGTCTTCAGTCAGTCATTAGTGTCTATTATGTCAAATTTATTATTAAGATGGTCTCCAAATTCAGGTGGGATACACTCAAGGTCATATTTTGGCTCTCATGGACTTGTTTTAATTTTCTTCAGCTTCAACTTGAACTTGCATATAAGCAATTGATAGTCTGTCCCACATTCGGCCCCTGGCCTTGTTCTAACTGTTCTAACACTAGAAGTGTTCAAACAAACAAAATGAGGTTGAAAGGTGTTAAATTAATTGTTCCTCAATTGCAGAACCTACCTAGTAATAACTTTTTTACCAAGTTGTGTTTGACAGTTTATCTCTGTTTCAAAATCAGTGGACTCTTGGATTTTTCTGTTTGGAAATTATAAAATGCTTTTGATTACATTGAAGGGAAAGGCCGAGATTGTAGTCTCTTTTAGGGAAAGAACTTTGTTCCTATTCATCTTTTATTCCCTATAGCATCTAGCACAATGCCTAGTACGGCAGAGGCACTCAAAAATATTTGCAGGATCCACAGAAATATTGACATAAAATATGTTGTTTTGCTTTTTTGACAACCTAACCTAAGTGTCCACCTTTTTCTGGTATTCTTCTAAGATCATGAACAAGGCTGTTTTGATTTCTGGAAGCCACGACTTCCTGTCACTGTTCTGAACTGTAGTTTACTATAGTTTACTACAGTAATATCCACAGGAGAGCATGGAAAAAGTGCACACAGGCCTTTCTTCATTTGTTTTCTCATTCAACCCTATTACACAGGCCTGTTTAGTTGTGTGTGGACGAGGCCTATCCCTCTGTCTCCGCCTTAGAGAAGTTCACTAACAATTAGGTGTGTCTGTTTCTGAATTACTCAGTGTGAAACGAGTCTCACAACATATTTCACCTAATCAAGAGTTTCAGGAAAAAAATGCCACTGTCACCACTACTACCCCATTCTTTTATTGAGAAACAAGGAAGAAGGGGGGAAAAAAAAGCCTGAGGTGTCTGATTAGTGAGAAAGTCTCTTAAAGAGGAAATAATAAAACTAATCAGTTGAATTTGAATCAACTTAATCCATAGATTTTTTTAAAAATACCTATTATGTTAAAGTACTATACAGAGTTCTGAGGTTAGAAGGTAGTATGTTTAATTTGTTTCTGTAAGAAACTCCCAGGAGAGGGAGATATGGATGCCCTGTGTGTGATATGAAAACAAAGTGCTGAGGGAACAGAGAGAATGGAGAAGTTGCTTCTTCTTGGCAGAGATTTCACAGAAAGCCAAGGACTCGTGAATGATTAAGATGTCACCAGGCTAAGAAAGAAAGTTCACTGCAGGAGGAAAAAGCAACATGCACAAAAGTATGGAGACTTGAATGAAATACACAATATACTTGTAAAATGTTCACAAAAAAAATTCAGTATGAAGGGAATACATTTTTCTTTCTAATCCACATCTACAAGTAATCAAACTCTTCGTGCTAGTCCCTTCTAGATGTACCAATGTAACAAGCAACCCAAAACCAGCTCCTGTACTGAAGAACATTTTGACAAACTTTTCAGTTCTAAAAAACCATCCTGGGTGGTTGAATAAGAGTTAAGTTCTCATTTAAATATAAAAAATAACTACCAAGTCACCCCTTCCTTGTCTCTCTTCTTATACTGAATCACAGTCTTGGAAGATTCCTTTAATCCACTTAATACACCCTGCTCTGTGCTTCATAGGATGTTGTACTTCACCTAGCATAGCACTTATTAGACCATTTTGTAATTGCTCATACACTTATTTGTGTCCTCCCCAACTGTGTAGACTTCTGAAAGACTGAGATGACGTCCTTTATTTTTTTATTGACCCAGTTAAGTGCCAGAAACATAGTTGACAATCACGACTTACTAAATGAATGAATTCTTAAACATTTATGGTTTATGGATTTAAGTTCGTCTTGCAGGGTTCAGGACCAGGCCTGACCAGGGCAAATCAAGAGGGCTGGAAGCTGAGGACTAGTTCCTAGGACAGAGCCCACTACCTGAGGAGGTCCAGGGTGGAAAAGGCAAGGGGAGTAAATTCAAGCCAATGTCCCTAAAGAGACTGGAGTGTCAGAGTCAAGGAAATGAAATCGAAGGGCAGAAGCAGGGTCTCAACTGGGAAGAAAAGCTGAGGCCGGGCATCTTAAACTGAGAACCTTGTGTTCACAAGGGTATTTGTCAGGGTGCCTCAGAGGATAGGAAGCTATAAAACCAACATGGAACATCATTCTACAGTGTAGAGTTTTTTCAATGGTGAGTAATTTAAAACATTCTATTCCTACTAATCAAAGACAGATGGAGTGAAATGCAAAATTTCACAGATTTTAAAAATAAAAATGAGAATTCAAATAACTCTATTGTCCAGTGAGTCACTTGATTCTAAACACAGTTATGTGTTTTCTCCCTGATGTGGGGGGTACTGCAATACAAAATTTTGAGAAGCATGAGTAAAACCAGACTTTCAAGAAAATATAGCAACTACAATTTGAGGGGAATCTTGGGGAACTGACAAGAACAATATTGGTCTATCTTTAGCTTAATTTTATTGATTTTCTTAAAAGATATATTCCTGGGATAAGAAAAAATGTTGTCAGGCGACTAAATCATAACTGTTTTTTGTATTACAAAAGAATGCATGAAACAAGACTTACTATAAATTGATAATTGCTGAAGCTGGGTAATGGGTACTTGAGGGTTCATTATACTATTCCATCTATTTTTAGACTTATTTGAAATTTTCCATGCTAAAACAGTTAAAAAGACAAAAGCAGTGCATGCTTATTTACAGAGAAATATTACATACAGGTAAGCAAAAGGAAGAAAAATTAAAAGAAATGTAATTTCATTGCCCAGATATTATCGTGTTGTAGTATTAATTTTCCACATAGAGATAAAAGAGAAAGGAAGGAAGGAAAGAAGGACAGAAGGAAGGAGATTTGTTTTAAAAATTGTGTTTGACTCTCTAAATGCATTCTACCCTATTCTCCACTTAATGACAGAATTCTGATTTGGAAAGCTGACCTTAACTCAACGGGTGAGCCTGACTGGTCTAAAGATAATCACATTCTCTTTGCCCATTATCTGTTTATGTTTAGAAATTGTTATGATTCTATTCTAACCAATGATACATGTGGCGATGGTTGCTGGAGACTTCTAGAAAAGTTCCTCTTTGGTTTTTAGAAAAAGTTATAGTAAGCCATTCTCTCCTTCTCCATCTGAATGTGAATGAGGAAGCAAGTAGTTATATACAATTTCTCCTCAAATCTAGCTTACAATTATTTTGGGAACCATCTGTAGGATGAAGGAGATATTTTGGGTGACAGTGCAGAGAGAGAAAAAGAACCTGGTTCCTTCATAGCATTTTTGGGTCAACCAACCCTGACGCCTCCCTTTCCTCTGTACTTCTTAGTAAATATAGTAATTATAATTATAGTAATAAATATCTCATTCTTTAATTCATTTTTAATTAGATGCTCTGTTGCTTGCAACTAAAAGCATCCTAACTGACACAGTGTGGTTTACTCTTTCTATACCTAACAATATATCATGAAGATCTTTCCATGTTAATAAATTCAATTCTACAGCATCATTTTAATGTCTATGTACCTTTCCATTGTATACTTGTACCTCTCCAGCATCTCCAAAGTGTATTGTTGTGCAATCTTCTTGTACTATCAGGAATATAAATTTTTTAGTGTGAATCCATTAAGGACTGGATCCCCGTATCTGTGCCCTTTCTGAAGGCAGAATTGCTCCTCCATTGAATGAACCTGATAAAGAAGATAACTACAATATATTCAAAGCCTTGTTATCTAAGTTTAGGATCTGACACCAAAATAGCAGCTAATTCTTGTATAACGATGGCAAGTTTTATATGGTATTATCTTCTTTTCTACCCCAATTAGAGAAAAGATTACTATAACGTGGTGCAAGAACAATTTTGCCACCTCATGTAGGATGCTATGCAAAGTTCCTCCTTACTGAGCCCCAGACAAAGTTAGAGTTCTGTGGCTTGAGATGTCTTATGATTGTTTGCCGGCATACTCACACATCATTCAGAAGAATCAGCAGGAAATAACCCCAGAAGAAACTCTATTTTAGGGAAAGACAGGTTTTGAGAAAAACCTACTCGGAGATTTTTTACTTTTGTACACCATGTTAATCAACTATTCTTTGACTGGCTACAATCTTTTTTTTTTTTAATTGTATTACCAGATTTTTAATTGTACTACCAGATTAAGATTAGGTTATCTAAGGAAAATAGACAATGATTTCCATTTTAACCATATAATTCCTGTCTGTTATTGAGGACCCCCAATATGGATGGAGAAAATATTAAAAAAAAAATGTAAATAGTTCACAGGTGTACTCTAATATAATCATCTCAGTAAATAGCCATATCAAATAACTTATCATGATAAAAAGAACTTGCTGGTTGCTGTCAAGTGGATTCCAATTCATGGCAACCCCATATGTGCAGAGCAGAACTGCTCCATAGGGTTTTCAAGACCGTGACTTTTTGGAAGCAGATCACCAGGCCTGTCTTCCGAGACACATATGGGTAGGTTTGAACTGCCAATCTTTTGGCCAGTAGTTGAGTGTTAAACGGTTTACTCCACCCAGGGACTTAAAAAGAACTTACTGTCCCATAAATATTGCAAGTTTCAGTGTTTTACTAAATTTAACTGCATCTGTACTACTTCCCTGATTATTTATCTTTATTTATAGCAACTGTTTTATCAAAATCTTAAATATTCATATTATTTTGGATTTCATGTATAGTCAGGTCAATTTATGTCCCTTACATTCCTTTGTTCTGATAGGATAATACTGCTGAATTGGAAAGGATCCTAATCCAGACTATGTTATAAATTAAAATTATTATAATAAAACAGAAGTTCAGTGGGTATTCACTACAATCTATTCTTTGATTGCCTAGCACAAATCCAAAGACATACCTACATACCTACAGTTCCAAAAATGCCCCTGTCAAATATAATCCAATTATTCCTTGTGCCACCACAATACACCTACATCCTCCCTAATGGGAAATTATTCAAAATCATGTCCACTAAACCTTCAGAGACAATGTCCTGGGGTCAGTGCTCTTCAAGTTCACACTTCCTTTGGGTTGTACAATCCTCTTCAGTGCAGTTGAGTCAGACCCTAATGTGTGGATGGAGTAAAATTACAAGGTATAATGCAGGAACCCAGAGTTTACTAGCAACTGAGCCATTGCCCCTTGGCCAGAAGTTACCAAGGGAGGGAAAGAGTCACATAGAGTTATCTGGCTTGAGATAAGCAGTGACCTTCAGTTAAGGGACACAGCCTGTTGTAGGCAATCTTACAGGAAGGGAACTAGGAGATAAGTATCCTGACCTTACCATCTTCCCTTCTGTCCTCACTGACTGAAATCAACTAGAAGCCAAAGGACTTAAAAATCCAGTGAACTTGTGTATGCATGTCAGCCTCCCAGGACACAGAGCAGAGTACAGGAGGGTGCAGAGTGAATGCAGAGGGACAAATAAAGGCATTTCAAAGGCAGAGTAACTATAATAAAATATCTCATTTAGAGAGAAGAAAAGGGGGAAAGTGATTCCCTGTTGGGAGCATGCACTATAAAATATAAATAATAGGACTAACAGAAATATCAGCTGTATCCTTTTGTTGACTTACTTTCTGGGAAGTAAGGGGAATATCCTTGATGAGTCAATCTGGCACCTTGAGCTCTGCTCCCTAGAAAGATTTCCCTTGTCCTGTAACTTTCAGGGCTGCTCTTAAGAGGGGTTTGGGGGAGGTTCTCCCTAGAAGACCATATTACCTTTGCAAATCCAAATCATTCCTTATAGATATAGGTACTTATACCTGAGGATTGCATTGCAAATTGAGCAATCATGGTTCCTAGGGAAAGGCCTTTCTTCTCTGAAAATTCAGTTAGTTTAAACCTCTACTGGTTTCAAGTCAATTTCAATTTCAGAGACTCTATTTGCTAATAACTAAAACCAGAAATCTCATGGAGTCATGCCCATTGAAACCTTTGATTTGCTAAACGAAAGAGGCAAAGTTGAGCCATCTCTGCATCACACCTGGAAGCTCTGCCCTTCCCTATTGTTAGGTGCCATGGAGTCAATTTCTACTCATAGTGACATCATGTGACAGAGTAGAACTGCCCCACAGAGTTTTCTAGTCTGTACTCTTTATGAGAGCAGATCACCAGGTCTTTCTCCTGTGGAGCTGCTAGGTGTGCTTGAACTGCTAACCTTTTGGTTAGCGGCTGAGCACTTAAACTGTTGTGCCACCAAGGCTCCTTCCCACCCATATTAAAAAAAAAAAAAGCTTCCATCAAGTCAATTCAGACTCATAGCAACCCTATAGGAAAAAGTAGAACAGCCCCATAGTGTTCCTCAAGAGTATCTGGTGGATTCAAACTGTCAACCTTTTGGTTAGCAGCAGAGCTCTTAACCACTGTGGCACCAGTGCTCCTCCTTTTCTTATAACAATTTCTTAATGGTCTTTGCCTAGAACTGAATGAAAGCAATAGCTGATGTACTGAGGGTGAGGGTGAGAGCAACCTTTCCTTAATAACTTGCCCTCCCAGCTAAATTCTAGGGGAATGTGCTTTACAGTGGAATACAGTATTCTTTTAGCCCAGTTAGGCAGGAGCTGTCAGGTATGCTTAAGAAAGTGTTCCCAATTCTTCTGGATTCTTCTAGGTGTCCCCATTCCAATTACAAGGATCCCAAGATTTCCTAATAGGTACAATAACTTCGAAGCACTTACTGATTGTCTTGGTTATCTAGTGCTGCTGTAACAGAAATACCACAAGTGAATGACTTTAACAAAGAGAAATTTATTCTCTCACAGTTTAGTAGGCTAGAAGTCAGAATTCAGGGTGCCAGCTCCAGGAAAATGCTGTCTCTCTCTGTGGGTTCTTGAGGAAGGTCCTTGTCGTCAGTCTACCCCTGGTCTAGGAGCTTCTCTACACAGGAACCTCAGGTCCAAAGGATGCGCTCTGCTGCTGGCGCTGCTTTCTTGGTGGTATGAAGTCTCCCTATCTCTCTGTTCACGTCTCTCTTTTACTTCTCGAATGAAACTGGTTTAAGACACAATCTAATCTTGTCGATTGAATCCTGCTTCATTAACATAACTGCCACTAATCCCATCTCATTAACATCATAGAGATAGGATTCACAACACATAGGAAAATTACAAAATGGTAGACAATCACACAATACAGAGAATCATGGCCTAGCCAAATCGATAACATATATTTTGGGGAGACACAATTCAATCTACGACACTGGTGAAATCAAAGACTACAGCCTTCAATATGGATTACACCTCAACATAAAGAAAATAAAAATCCTCACAACTGGACCAATAAGCAACATCATAATAAATTAAGAAAAGATTGAAGTTGTCATTGATTTCATTTTTCTTGGATCCACAATCGATGCCCATAGAAGTAGCAGTCAAGAAATCAAGTGACATATTCGATTGGGAAAAGACCTCTTTACAGTGTTAAAAATAAAAAATGTCACCTTGAGGACTAAGGTGTGCCCAACCCAAGCCATGGTATTTTCAATCACCTGATATGCATGCCAAAGCTGGACAATGAATAAGAAAGACTGAAAAAGAATTGATGCATATGAATTATGGTGCTGGTGAAGAATATTGAATATACCATGAACTGTCAGAAGAATAAACAAGTCTGTCTTGGAAGTACAGCCAGAATGCTCCTTAAAAGGGAGGATGGTGAAATTTTGTCTTATGTACTTTGGACATGTTCTCAGCAGGGACCAGTCCCTAGAGAAGGACATCATGCTTGGTAAAGTAGAAGGTCAGCTAAAAAGAGGAAAACCCTCAATGAGATGGATTGACACAGTGGCTGCAACAATGGGTTCAAACATAGTAGCCATTGTGATGATGACACAGGACCAGGCAATGTTTCATTCTATTGTACGTAGGGTCGCTATGAGTCAGAACTGACTCAATGGCACCTAACAACAACAATAATAACTTTAGGATGTGGTTCAGAACTAAGAAAATTGGATGTTTTCCTGATCCCCAAGGATTTCAAATCTGGCTATAGAAATAAAGTGCTTTAATTAATAAAGTTATGTATTCATCCTGTTTTTTAATATCCTTTTTACAGTGGGCCAGATTAAATGAAAATTAGTGTCTCTCTTGCATTAATTTCACTTAGCATTCATCTTCTTCAGGTAACTATTCTCCTTCAGTCTAAACTAGGTGTCATTCCTAATTTATACTTTCCTCCACCATAGCATTTATTATATTGTATTAGAATTTTTAATCATGTTTTATTGATTCTTTTATTTAAAAAAAATAATATTAGTCTATTGTGAAAATTTCAGAAAATATAGAAAAGTCTTAACCAAAATGCCACTGTCTGGAAAAATCATTTTTTGCCCACAAGTGAACATATGTTGGGGTACATTCTCCTCCCTATGTGTATTTGTGCTTCCCTTATTCATTCTCCACAATGCAGACAGAGTAATCTTTTTTAAACTGTAGATTAATTATGTCACTCATATTCTTAAAATTATTTTAAAATTTCCTATTGGCTTTAGGAAAAGTTTTCCTATCGTTACTGTTCTAATATAGCCAAGAAAGATATGGTCTCTAGCTACTTTTCCATCCTTACCATATGCCACTCACTTCCTCCACGCTGCCACATTGGGGCTCTCATCTCTTTGTAAGTACCATGCTTTTCCCCACCTTAGAACTTTGCTCATCCTGCTCTCTCTGCTGTGAACACTTTTACTCTAAATCTTTATGGAATTAACTCAAATTCGTCATTCAAGTCTCAGTTTAAACTTTTTTTTTTTTTTCCAAAAAAGTGATCTTCTAGTCTAGTTTAACTCTGGGAAAGCTGGTATAGCACTTTTTTTGTATCTACTTCATAGCAAGCATTCAACTTGGAATTACTCATTTAGTAACAGTTCCTTTCCACCAAATTTGTAAACCCCATTTGTACTCCTCTATATTCCCAGTGCGTACCATGTACTTGAGCTACATCAGGTACTCAGCACTGCTTACTAAAAAAAAGATTGACTATGCAATAAAAGTAAGTTTATACCCATTTTTATTTAAGAATATATTGTAGATGTCTTTCCATATTAATAAATTGAGGCCCATGTCAATTTTGGTGGTTGCCTAGTAGTCCATTATATGGATGTATCATTTCACATTACTGCTATTTTCTCTTTCCTTGTATATTTTCCTGACGAGAGTATGAGCTTCTTCAGCACAGGAACCCAGTCTTTCTTCTGTAGCCTCAGTACCTAGCAAGCAGTAGGAGTTCGGTAAACGTTATTAAACAAAGGAATGAGAAAAGTTTACAAACACAATAATAATGGCCACTATTTACTGAGAATTTACTCTGTGCTGAGCACTATATAAATTCCTTATAAGTGTTAGCTCTTTTAATCCTCACAACAAGCCTATTATCCTTTTGATGAACAAACTGAAGTCTGGAGAAGATGAAATAATTTTTCCAAGGTCACCTCGTTAATAAATAGTGGAGCCAGGACTGGGACAGAGGCAATCTGGCTATAGGCCTGATCCCATAATGAGAATTAAAAAGAAATTGCTGGATCAAAGGGGATTTTAGTAGTGACCTTCAAGAGAGAAGAGCTGTGAGGCAGAAGTTGGTTTTTCAAAGTGCTGAGGACAAAGTGGAAGGTTTGAATGACATACCAAAAATTTAGGTCAATGGGGAAAGACAACTCTTTTCAATAACTAGTGCTGGAAAAATTGGATTTCCATATGCAGAAAAATGAAACATGATCCATGCCTCACACCATACACAAAAACAAATTCAAAACGGATTAAGGACCTAAATATGCAAACTAAAACCATAAAATTCTTAGAACAAGCCAGGGCAACGCTGTCAGCCCTACCCTTCAACAATGGATTATCTAATTTGATAACCAAAGCACAAACTGTAGAAGACAAAATAAACAAATGGGACCGTATAAAAATTAAACACTTCTGTTTATCAAAAAACTTTACTAAAAAAGTTAAAGACAAGCTACTGACTGGGAGAATATCTTCAGAAACCATATATCCAACAAGAATATAATAACCAAAATATAAATAAAACTTCAACAACTTAACCAAAAATAAATAAATAAATAACCCAATCATAAATGGCCAAAGGGCTTGAATAGACATTTCTCCAAAGACATTCAAATGACCATCAAATACATGAAAAGATGCTCAGTGTCATTAGCCATCAGAGAGGTGCAAATCAAAACTACAATGAGATACCATTTCACTCTCACTAGATAGAAGATTGAAAACAAAAACAGAAAATAACAAATATTGGCGAGTGTGTGGGGAAATTGGAACCCTTAACCATTGCTAGTGGGAATGCAAAATGGTACAGCCATTGTGGAAAACAGTATGGCAATTCCTCAAAAAACTGAAAATAGAGTTACCATAAAACCCAAACTCATTGCTCTCAAGTTGATTCTGACTCATAACGGTCCTACAGAACAGAGTAGAACCACCCAATAGGGTTTCCAAGGAGCAGGCTGGTGGATTCAAACTGCCAACCTTTTGGTTAGTAGTCGAATGCTTAACCACTGCAACATCAGAACTACCATATGACCCAACAATTCCACTCCTAGGTATATAACCAAAGACTTGAAAGCAGAGACTCAAAAAAAGATGAGTACGCCAATGTTCATTGCAACACTATTCATAATACCTAAAAGGTGGAAACAGCCTAAATGCCCATCAACAGATGAATCGATAAGCAAAACATGGTACATACATACATGGAATACTACTCAGCCAGTAGGAGAAATGAAGTCTTCATACATGCTGCAGTATGGATGGAGCTTGAAGACATTATGCTGTGACTGAAATAAGTCATTCACAGAAGGACAAATAGTGTTATGCCCTCATTTATATAAAAAGACAAGAAATGGCAAATGCATAGAGAACAAAGTTTATTAGTGGTTATGTGGGGTGGGAGGGTGTGGGAAAAGTGGGGTTAACAGTGATGGAAAAATTGCAATTATTAAGGGTAAGGTTGCACAGCTAATTATTGTAATTGCTGTAAATAAGTTGTACAACCATAAAAAGTGTACAAAAGTGGCAAAGGTTGTGTAATAGGTATGATTACAACAACAACTAATAATAATAATAAGAGTAGCTGCTGAGACTGTTTATGTACAATCAACACCTCACGGGAATCTGTTCCTTGGTTTGGAGGTTTACGGTCATGGTTTCATGGGACATCCCAGTTAATTGGCCTAATAATTTGTTTAGTGCTTCTGTCCTACTTCCTAGATCATTGTGTAGTGACTGAGGTCTTAAAAGCTTGCAAGCAACCATCCAAAGCAAAAGAATTGGTCTCTACTCACCTGCAACAACAGAGGAAGAAGGAAAGTCAGGAATAGAAGGAGGATATGGAATGTGTGGCTAATTGCCTCTATGAACAATTGCCTCCTTTGCCATGAGACCAGAAGAACTCGATGGTGCCTGGCTACCATTACTGAACATTTTGATCAAAGATTCTATAGAATAATACTGATCAAAAGGGGGAAAATCCCTAACAGAATTTCAAATTCTCATGGACTCTAGACTTTCTGCAGCTATGGAGGGTGAATGAACCACTGAAACTGTTGCCCTGAGATAATCTTTAAAACTTAAACCAAAAGTTCCCCTGAAGTCCTCTAAAAACCAAAGAATAGTTTAGCTTAACTAGTAAAAAAGGTCTGCCTTCAGCATTATGCTCTTTTAAGAACTATCCATATAGGATCACACTGACAACAGCAACTCAAAAGATTAGATAGGAATCTTAGGGGTCAGTGAGTTTATGTTAATGCAGAAGAAACAGCTCAGAAAAGGAAAGAATGATTGTACAACTCGAAGAATGTAACAAATGTCACTAAATTGTACATGTAGAAATGGTTGAATTGATGCATATTTTGCTGTGTATATTTTCAACAACAACAAAATAAATAAAATTCAGAAGAAAAAAAATTTAGTACTCTTCTATCAGGAATAAGGATAGGGACCAAACGAGAAATTAGTTAAATAATTGGAGAAAGGCCTGAGGACCAGCATGGGATCATTCATGAGAACCATGGAGAATCAGGATAAGAGTTCTAAGTAAAAAAAAAAAAAAAAAGCATGAACTCTTGAACTTGGGTTTGCAAATAAACAAAAGGTGTAAGTCCAACCAAATAGGATTTTCCATAACTGTTCATGGAGATATAATGACAATGAGTGAGCCTTCCATAAACCAGTGTTCCTGAGTGAATCTTTCCTTATCCTATTCAAGACTTGAGTAGCAATATTAAAGGATTCTATGGGCAAAATATTGAACAATGCAGGAAACATCAAAAGAAGATAGAAGGAATACATAGAGTCACTGTACCAAAAAGAATTGGTCAACATTCAACCATTTCAGGAGGTAGCATATGAGCAAGAACCAATGGTATTGCAGGAAGAAGTCCAAGCTTCCCTGAAGGCATTGGCAAAGAAAACAAGGCTCCGGGAATTGACAGAATGCCATCCGAGATGTTTCAACAAACTGATGTAATGCTGGACGTGCACACTCGTCTATGCCAAGAAATGTAGAAGACAGCTAGCCAACCGACTGGAGGAGATCCATACTTGTGCCAATTCCAAAGAAAGGTGATCCAGTAGAATGCGAAATTTCTTACACAATATCATTAATAGCACACAAGTAAAAGTTTGCTGAAGATCGTTCAAAAACGGTTGCAGCAGTACATCAACAGGGAACAGCCAGGAATTCAAGCTGAATTCAGAAGTGGACGTGGAACGAGCGATATCATTGTTGTTGTCAGATGGATCTTGGTTGAAAGCAGAGAATACCAAAAAGATGTTTACCTGTTTTTTATTGACTATACAAAGGTATTCAACTGTGTGGATCATAACAAATTTTGGATAATATTGTGAAGAATAGGAATTCCAGAACAATTAATTGTGCTTATGAGGAACCTGTACATGGACCAAGGATATGTGGAGTGGTTTAAAATCAGAAAAGTTGTGCGGCAGGATTGTATCCTGTCACCATACTTATTCAATCTGAATGCTGAGAAAATAATCCAAAGAATATGGCATCAGGATTGGAGGAAGACTCATTAACAAACTCTGATATGGAGATAACACAAACTTACTTGTTAAAAGTGAAGAGAATTTAGCACTTACTGATGAAGATCAAAGACCACAGCCTTCAGTATGGATTATGCCTCAACATAAAGAAAACAAAAACTTTCACAACTGGACTAATAAGCAACAACATAATAAACAGAGAAAAGATTGAAGTGGTCAAGGATTTCATTTTACCTGGATCCACAGTCAACACCCATGGAAGCAGCAGTCAAGAAATCAGTGTACTGCATTTGGTAAATCTGCTGCAAAAGACCTCTTTTAAGGGTAAAAAACCAAAGACGTCACTTTGAGGACTAAGGTGGGCCTGATCCAAGCCATGGTATTTTCAAGCGTCTCATAAGCATGTGAAAGGGGGATAATGAATAATGAAGATGAAAGAAGAATTGATGCCTTTGAATTATGGTGTTGGTGAGAAATATTGAATATACCATGGACCGCCAGAAGAAAACATATCTGCCTTGGAAGAAGCACAGAAGTGAGGATGGCGAGACTTCATCTCACATAACTTTGGACATGTTCTCAGCAGGGACCAGTCCCCAGAAAAGGACATCGTGCTTGGTAAACTAGAGGGTCAGCAAAAAAGAGGAAGCCCCTCAGTGAGATGGATTTACACAGGCTGCAACAATGGGCTCAAACATAGCAATGATTGTGAGAACGGCACAGGACCAGGCAGTGTTTCGTTCTGTTGCATACAGAGTCTCTATGAGTTGGAACTAACTCGACGGCACCTGACAACGACATCTAAACCATACCCGCCCCCACCCCCCACCCCCAGTTTTCCTTCATTGCTTTTTCATCACCATTTAATTAAAGATTATGTCTTCAAACTATAAATTGACCTGTAACTTATGCATATGCTTATGCTGAGCGTATATTATGTATGTGTACATATGTTTAGAGGGAAATGGACAAACCAGAGGGAAAGGAAACCAAGGTAAATATGTAAGAAATAAATGTTGGAATAAAAAAAAAAAAAACCCAAATTCATTGCCATTGAGTTGATTGCAACTCATAGTAGAGAAAAAATCTAGTTAAATTTTTGTTTGTTTCTCAGATAATTCCATAGATAATAATTTGGTTATGAAGAAACCCTGAGAGTATGGCCCTTGGACACCCTTATAGCTCAGTAATGAAGTCACTCCTGAGGTTCACGCTTCAGCCAAAGATTAGACAGGCCCATAAAACGAAAGAGACTAAAGGGGCACACCAGCCCAGGGCCAAGGACAAGAAGGCAGGAAGGGACAGGAAAACTGGTAATGGGGAACCCAAGGTCTAGAAGGGGAGAACGTTTACATGTCTTGGGGTTGGCAACCAATGTCACAAAACAATATGCGTATTAATTGCTTAATGAGAAACTTGTTTGTGCTGTAAACCTCCTTCTAAAGTATAATAAAAAAATTTGGTTATGATACCAATAAAAAACACACATATTAGTGAAAGAAGGGTGGGAAACCGACTTTCAGTTTCAAATGGTGAAATTTGTATAGTCCCCCTTCCTATACTAAATTCATAGAAATTAACGAAAATTTTTTTAAAGAAATGGAAGTAGCCATAGTATAAAAAACAAAACAAACAAAAACCCCACTTACAGAACTACAAAACGGTAATTAGTCTTCAAAACATATACAGCAGACAGGAGAGAAGCCATAGTCCAGGATTCTGTTGGAAAAGTTCTAACCCAGGAGGTGGGACAAGCAACACAAATGCTTTATGCCTGGAGGTGATGGAATCCAGGAAAAGGATGGGACCCGGAAGCAACTGGAAGGATGATAAGTTGGAGCATCGCAAAGGGAGGAACGAGGAAGCAGGCAGGTCAGGCCCCACATATCTTCTCTCTACCACCTCTCACAAGATGAATAGCAGTATTTACCTCCAGGCTGGAAAGACTAATATGGGCACTTATTGCAGAGAGATAGGGCAGTGTACTAGTGGACTGGTGACACCAAGAAAGAATGGGGAGCACTCACACCCAGAATACTAGTCATCAAGTAACCTCACCAAGCATAATTACCTTTAATAAATATAGCAAGAATGTAGTGGAAGAAATATTTCAGGAAGTAATAGAATTGACCACCTCCTGTCTATCAGTTTGTTGTAGTGTGGTGGTTTTTGTGTTGTTATAATGCTGGAGGCTATCCCACTGGTATTTCAAATACCAGCACGGTCACCCATGATCGACAGTTTTCAAGGGCACTTGCAGACTAAGACAGATTAGGAAGATCTATTTCTGAAAATTAGACAATGAAAACCCTATGGATCACATAAACTACAACAATAAACAAACAAAAAAAGATTACAGCCTTAGAAACTCTACGGGGAAGTTCTAGTCTGTCCTACAGGGTCGTTATGAGTCAGAATCAATTCGACGGCAATGGGTTAATTCATGACTATTGATTTACAGCTGCTACTGGAAGTACCTACTCATAGAACCTCTAACCCAACTACAATTCAGAGTCCATGCATAGCAACCAGCAAACTTGCATGTGGCAAAACCCAACACATACACACACACACACACGGACACACATAGTGCATGTGAGTGAGAATGCCATTCTTAACAAGGGAAATACCTACATCCTCTCCACTAATACGCTGCTCCACACTACTCAAAACAGTCACAGTGGTTTGCTCTGTTCAGTTTCAAATAATACTCTATGTGGAAGAGCTGCATTACAGTCTGGATGTCACTGTACCAAACCCAAAACAGTTTGCTTTCAGTCTTGCTTTGAGGATAATGCAAAGAAAAGTTGAGACTGCCCATATAGTATGATATCATCTCCTACCCTTCTGGGAGCAAATTCTTGAACAACTTTCCAGAAGTAGTAATTTTCAGATAGAGAGTAGCCAGAATTCAGATTTAAGAGAAACCATCTCCATCTCTATGGCAGCACAGTCCTGCTAATAAAATAAAATTTATGTAACTGAGCAGAACACTTAAGTCTAATGTAGAGCCTCTTCTTGGGGGCTACTCACCTACTTTCAGGACTCTCCTCAAGAATAATAAAAAGCTCCTTGTATACAAGTGTAAAGGACCCATCCAATTTCCATGCCAGAATGCAATAAAACTGCATGCCACCTCCTCATTAGAAGATTCTCCTGCTTCAAAATTTAAAGTTCACTTTCCATTATATAGTCCATTCAATTTTACTAAAAAAAATTAAAAATCACATTAACGTCTGAGAGTTAAGCTATTAAATAAGCATGCACTCTAAGTCATCTTAAGGATGACCCTCAGACCAAGAAAATGAGACCATAACCCCAGTTGAAGGCAAACAAATTCAAAGAAAGAACAATTCAGCCAGAAGGGTGACTGGCCAGTCAAGGAAGCAGAAACAAGCAGAGACCCAAAACCTAACACCAGCAGTAAGCAAAAAACATCATGCTGGGAAGAAGATGAGCAGTCTCCAGTTTCTAGGTAATTTAGTATGTAGATAGATACCTATTGCGGAGGAAGTTACATCATGATATATGTTGGAATTGCATAACTAATGTCCATTGTTCTCATTTCATGCTTAATAAGGAAAATTCTGATAACTTGATTTTCCCAGTAGATAAGCCTACCAGGAAGAAGGTGCTGACCAGGCCAACCTGAAAAATATGGTCCACTTGACCAGATTGACAATAATTCTCATTGTAAATTAATAAATTAGCTTACTTTAGTTAAGCAAATACATTGTGTATCTACATTGTGAAAATACACTGGAAGTGTTTCATATTTTACACACTCAATAAATATTTAAGTGTTTGATTTAAAATAGGCCTCATCTGGTCTTTGGTCATTGGTGTTCATTGCATCAAATCTATTCTTGAGATGGTCTCTAAATTCAGGGGGGATATACCCAAGGTCATACTTTGTCTCTTGTGGACTTGTTTTAATATTCCTCAGCTTCAACTTGAACTTGCATATGAAGAATTGATAGTCTGTTCTAAAGTCCGCCCCTGCCCTTGTTCTGACTGATGATATTGAACTTTTCCACCTTCTCTTTCCACAGATGTAATAGATTTGATTCCTTTGTATTCCATCTGGCGAGGTCCACATGTATAGCTGCTATTTATTTTGTTGAAAAATGATCATGAAGATGGCATGGGACTGGGAAGTGTTTTGTTCTGTTGTACATAGGGTTGCTATGAGTTGGAACAAACTCAACAGCACCTAATAACAACAACTACAATGGATTTTATTCATGGACTGGAAAAAAATTTTGCATTTTCTTTTTTTTTTATTGTTGTGCTTTAGGAAGGATATTGGTCTCTAATTTTCTTTTTTTGTGGTGTCTTCACCTGGTTTTGGTATCAGAGTAATGCTGGCTTCATAGAAGGAGTTTGGGAGTATTCTATCCTTTTCTGTGCTCTGAAACACCTTTAGTAGTAATGGTGTTAACTCTTCTCTGAAAGTTTGGTAGAATTCTCCAGTAAAGCCATCCTGGCCAGGGCTTTTTTTGTTGGGAGTTTTTTAATTACCTTTTCAATCTCTTCTTTTGTTATGGGTTTATTTAGTTCTACCTCTGTGTTAGTTTAGGTAGGTAGTGAGTTTCTAGAAATTTGTCCATTTCCTCTAGGTTTTCAAATTTCTTAGGGTACAATTTTTCATAGTATTCTTATAATTCTTTTAATTTCAGCTGGGTCTGTTGTGATATCACCCATCTCATTTCTTATTTCGGTTATTTGCTTCCTCTCCTGTTTTTCTTTTGTCAGTTTGGCCAATGGTTTATCAGTTTTGTTGATCTTTTCTAAGAACCAGCTTTTGGTCATGTTAAGTCTTTCAATTGTTTTTCTATTCTCTATTTCATTTAATTCTGCCCTAATTCTTTTTATTTCATTTATTCTGGTGCCCGAGGGCTTCTTTTGCTGTTCTCTTTCTACTTATTCCAGTTGTAGGGTTAATGTTTTGATTTTGGCCCTTTCTTTCTTTTTTTTTTTTTTTTTTGGATGTGTGCATTTATTGCTATAAACTGACTTCTGAGCACTGCTTTGGCTGTGTACCAAAGGTTCTGGCAGGATGTGTTTTCATTCTTGTTTCATTCTATGAATTTCTGTATTCCATCCTTAATTTCTTCTATAACCCAGTAGTTTTTGAGCAAGGTGTTGTTCAGTTTCTATGTGTTTGGTTTTTTTCCTTGCTTTTTCTGTTATCGATTTCTACTATTATGGCTTTATGGTCAGAAAAGATGGTTTGCAATATTTTGATGTTTTGGATTTTGATAAGGCTTGCTTTATGGCCTTATATGTGGTCTATTCTGGAGAATGTTCCATGTGCGTTAGAAAAGCCAATGTATGCTTGGCTGCTGTTGGGTGGAGTGTTCAGTATATGTCTATGAGATCAAGTCGGCTGATTGTAGCATTTAGCTCTTCCATGTCTTGGTTGAGCTTCTTTCTGGCTGTTCTGTCCTTCACTGAAAGTGGTGTGTTGAAGTCTCCTACTACTATTGTGGAGCTGTCTATCTCTCTTTCAGTGTTATTAGAGTTTGTTTTATGTATTTTGGAGCCCTGTAGTTGGGTGCATATTATTATTATAGTTATTATATTATATTATATTATTATAGTTATGCCATCCTGGTGTATTGACCCTTTAATCATTATATAGTGTCCTTCCTTACCCTTTGTGGTGGATTTTACTTTAAAATCTATTTTTTCAGAGATTAATATTGCCACTTCTGCTCTTTTTTGAGTGTTATTTGCTTGATATATATTTTTACTTACTTTGAGTTTTAGTTTGTGTCTTTAAGTCTAAGATGTGTCTCTTGTAGGCAGCATATAGACGGATCGTGTTTTTTTATCCAATCTGCCACTCTCTGTCTCTTTATTGGTGCATTTAGTCCATTCACATTCAGCGTAATTGTTGATAGGTATGCGTTTAGTGCTGTCATTCTGATGTCCTTTTTTGTGTGTTGTTCACAGTTTCTCTGTTCCACTTAATTTTCTGTGCTGAATCATTTTTATTTATGTATTTTCTTTTCATCTTTTTCATTGTTGTTGATTTTGTATTTGCTGAGTCTTAATAATTTTGCTGCTTTTATTTTGACTTATAAGATTGTTAGTTTCCTTTGTGGTTACCTTAATATTTACCCCTATTTTTCTAAGTTTATACCAGTCTTTTATTTCTTTATATCACCTTGACTTCCCCTCCATGTGAAAAATCTACGTCTACATTTTTTAAGTCCTTGTTTTTTGTTTTAATGTTGTCATCTTTTACATATTGACATCTGTTTCCCTAGTTTCAGTGTTTTAGCTTTGATTAATTTTTGTGACTTCCCTATCTGGGTTGATATCTGGTTGCTGTGTTCTGTGTTCTAGTCTTGGGTTTTTATCTGATGTTACTGGTTTTCTAACTGAAGGACTCCCTTTAGTATTTCTTGTAATTTTGGTTTGGATTTTGCAAATTCCCTAAACTTCTGTTTATCTGGAAATGCCCTAATTTCACTTTAATTTGAGAGACAGTTTTGTTAGCTATATAATGCTTGGCTGGCAATTTTTTTCCTCCAAGTCTTTATATATGTCATCCCATTGCCTTCTTGCCTGCATGGTTTCTGCCGAGTAGTCCAAGCTTATTCTTATTGACTCTCCTTTATAGATCACTTTTCATTTATCCCTAGCCACTCTTAAAATTCTCTTTATCTTTGGTTTTGGCAAGTTTGATTACAGTATGTCTTGGTGACTTTCTTTTGGGATCTACCTTATGTGGGGTTCAATGAACCTCTTGGATAGATATCTTGTCATCTTTCACAATATCAGGGAAGATTTCTGCCAACAAATCTTCAACAATTCTCTCCGTATTTTCTGTTATCCACCCTGTTCTGGTACTCCAATCACTCGTAGGTTATTCCTCTTAATAAAGTCCCACATAATTCTTAAGGTTTCTTCTTTTTTTAATCCTTTTATCTGATTTTTCCTTAAATAAGTTAGTGCCAAGTGCTTTATCTTCAATCTCACTAATTCTGACTTCCATTGCCTCAGTTCTGCTCCTAAGACTTTCTATTGAGTTGTCTAATTCTGACATTTTATTGTTAATCTTCTGGATTTCTGATTGCTGTCTCTCTCTATGGATTCTTGCAGCCTGTTAAATTTGTCAGTATGCTCTTCTCTAATCTTTTTAATTTCCTCTATTGCATGTTCTTCATTTTGATAAATTTCCTTCCTAATCTCTTGAAGTGTTCTATATATTAATCTTTTGTATTCTGCCTCTGGTAATTCCAAGAAATTTTCTTCCTCTGGAAAATTTCTAGAATCTTTATTTTGGGAGCTTGCTGAAGCCATCATGGTCTGCCTCTTTATGGGATTTGATATTGACTGTTGTCTCCGAGCCATCAGTAAGTTATTATATTTATTTATTTTATGTTTGCTTACTTTGTCCCAGCTTCTTGTTTTGTTTTGTTTTGATATGCCCAAATAGGCTGCTTGTGTGAGATGCTTTGATTATTGAAACCTTTGAAGCTTTAACGTCCTGTCACCGGATAGTTTAGTCTGTTACTTAGCATGAGAGCCCAGGATTCCATTAACTTTTCTTGTATGGATTCAGCTATGGTATCCAGGTATTCAGTCACCAAGTATGTGGTGCAGGCTCTCACCTACAGTCCTAGACAGGCATGGGTGATTGGTGTAGGCACAGGTATCTGGCTGCAGTAGGGGGTCACATGCAGAGCAAGGCAGGGGGCTGATGGCTGCCCCTGAGTGTCTGAGAGGAAAGTGTGTCTCTGTTCCCTAGAGCGAGTAGGTAGGTGGGCTTTGCAGCTGGACTATGAGCACTCAGTGCTGTTGGCTGTCAGGACTGGGAGGCACCTCTTATTCTTGGGCCCCTGTTGCAGGTGGCTAGGTGGCGTGGGTCTAGCCACCAGTCCTCAGGCCCCTGATGTGGGTAGATGAAGACTCTGCTTAATGGGCAAAGCAGTGTCAAGTATCACAAACCTGCCACTTCACAGCTGAAACAGTTGACATTAGACTTCAGGTATATACCCTGTTGTACTCCGGTGATGAGGACCTATGCTGTTAAAACAGGCTCACACAAGTCTATGCAGGGGGAAGGGCATTTAAAGTCTGTGTATACCTTATGCCTGTGCTTAGGCAAAGGAGCTGTTCCTACCCTGAATTCCTGGCTTAGGGGAGCCGGCAGATTATTTTTTCCCTGTTTGTTAATTTGTTCACTCCCCAAGGCTGGGAGAATGGCTCAGGGCTTGTGACGGGTCCTACTTCTGGCCCAGGGGACTCAGCAATTGCTGAAGCCTGTCCAGGACCCAGTGCAGAGCAGGGAGCGAGGAGGTAAATGGGAGAAGGGATTTTCCCTAAGCGGGGGTGTTTTTGATCTGCGTGGTAGTCTGGATGAAAGTACTTGTATTTTGCTGACCGAGGGCTACTTCTCACTGGTTCTGGATGGCTGGTTAGACTCTGCTGCATCTCTCCCAATGTGGAAAATGCCTCCCGAACACTGCAGCTTGCCTGCCTCATTGCTCACCACTGAGCTGATCAGGCCTGAAGGCCTCAGGCTCTCGCCGGGTCAGGTCTGGCAACTCCTCGCTGTTTCCGAACCATCTCTTCCTCCCACTGCCCCTCAGTCCGGGTTCTCAGCTTTGCCTTTGATATTCAGAGCTCCTAGATTTTCATATATAATCGATCCACTTGTTTTTCCAGGTCTCTGTTGTAGGAGGAACACTGGAATTGTCCGACTACTCTGCCATCTTCGCACTGCTGCCTCTAAGGCTGTAATTTTTAAGGAGGTAAACTGTCACCTCTTTCTCCTGCAGGGCAGCTGGTGAGTTCAAACTGTCGACTTATCAGTTAGCAGCCTAGTGCTTAACCTTTGTGCCACCAGAGCTCCTTAGTTATGAACTAGTAACCCACAATCCCATCAAGGCCAACATAAATGTTTGACTTCGCTACTGCAGTGCCTTAAATAGAATCAGTTGCCAGTGTGAAAAAATGAGATTTCACTTTAAAAATATGACTTTTAAGAGACTGGAGAAACAAGAAGAGTATAGCCCCAGGACACCCTTATAGCTCAGTAATGAAGTCACTCCTGAGGTTCACCCTTCAGCCAAAGATTAGACAGGCCCATAAAACAAAAGAAGACTAAAGGAGTACACCAGCCCAGGGGCAAGGACTAGAAGGCAGGAGGGGACAGGAAAGCTGGTAACAGGGAACCTAAGGTTGAGAAGGGGAGAGTATTGTCATGTCATGGCATTGGTAACCAATGTCGCAAAACAATACATATACTAACTGTTTAATGAGAACCTATTCTGTAAACCTTCATCTAAAGTAAAATAAGTTTAAAAAAAAAAAGAAAAAAATATGACTTTTAGACTTCTTTTACCTAAACAGATCTAGCAAAATTAAGCAAGGGCTTAGTTCCCACACCTCAACAGTCAGTTGACTCTAAAGAGCTGCTTCTCCCTTTAAATGAGGCATGTTCACTAGTCAATTCACTACTGTCTTCCCACTGACTCTTATTTTCTGACACTAAAGCCAAATTTCATGGCCAATTTTCTTACACCCTACAGTTTTCATGCATAGCCATTACTAATCAGACCTCTGTTGACATTTGAGTTTGCAACACCTATGACTCCCAAACCTTGCCAAAGATCCTAGCTTGGCGTCAACTGTGTTGTGGAGAATTACACTGACAGTGTCCCTTCCCAGGAGCTGAGGAAGAATGGCAGTCTGATAAACATCAGTAGCAGCAGAGATAACATCTTCTCAGTCAGCAGGATGAGAAGGCTGCAGGGAAGGACCTGGCTGACCCAAAGCTCCTCCAAGCAGTGTGGTCAACAAAAGGACTGATTTTGTTAACTGAATAAAGAAAGGCTTTTCATAATAATCTAGACATGAAAATGAAACATAACTTCATTTTGTAGTGACAGTCTAATGAGGCTGGAGAAGTCACATGAGTCTTGGAGGGATCATCTCAAAGTCACCTCTTCAAATTTACCTATAACCGCTATTCCACATGTTTTCTTCTCAGTCTTACCTTGCATGTGAAGGCATGTTGCCAGGCTTTGGCTTCAAATAGAGCAGAAATCAAGCAAATGGGGAAGCATTACATGGGAGAAATTAAAGTAATGACATGTTTTGTAATGGCTGTGAAATATCACTGATTGAGATTTGGGTCACACCTTCTCATAGAGAGCAAATCTTAAACTTTTACTTTCCTTTGTAGGCATGGATGTTTAATCTATATGTATATTTTGGACATACCCATTGCTATCAAGTTGATTCCAACTCATAGCAATCCTATAGTACAGAATAGAACTGCCCCACAGTGTTTCCAATGAGTGACTGGTGGATTCAAACTGCAGACTTTTTGGTTAGCAACCAGTCTGTTTAACCACTGCACCACCAGGGCTCCTGTCTTAGGATGGGTTCTCTAGAGAAGTAAAACCAGTAAGGGTATAAATATATATACAGAGAGAGATTTATATCAAGAAAACAGCTCACATGATTGTAGAGGCTAGAAAGTCCCAAGTCCGTGGATCAGGGTAGAGGCCTCTTCCAAGTCACGCAGCCACAGAAGCTGGCGAGCCCAAGATCGGCAGGTCAGAGAGCAGGGTTCTGCTCACAGGCTGTGAAGATCGATGAATCCCAAGGTCAGCAGATAAGCTAACAGCTCAAGTCCCAAGAACCAAAAATGAGATGATAGGAGGCAGCTGCAGGATCCAGAGTGAGCAAAAACCCAGAAGGTCTGCTTATATTCAGATGCAGGCCACACCCCCAAGGAGACTCCTTTTCATCTGATCCGCTACTCACAGTATATTCAATCATGGGAGTGATCACATTAAAACACTGAGAATCATGGCTAAGCCAAGTTGGCTCACTATCTTAACCATCATAGCTCCATTTTGGACATATGTATAACTTATACAATAGAATTCTGTATATTATAGAATTGGCAATGTATAAATTGTGCTGTTGTATAGGCTGTGCTTCACTTCATTACACTTTGTAGATGTTGCATCTTTTACAAATTGAACGTATGTGGCAACCCTGCACTGCGCATATCTGTCAGCACCATTTTTCCAACAGCAGGTGCTCACTTCCTGTCTCTGTGTCATGTTTTGGTGAGTCTTGTAATATTTCAAACTTTTTCATTATTATTATATCTGTTATGGTAATCTGTATTCAGTGACCTTCAATGTTACTATTGTAATTGTTTTTGGTGTGCCACAAACTGTGCCCATATGAGACAGCGAACTTAATCAATAAATGTTTTCTGTGTTCTGACCTGCTCCACGGACCAGCCATTCCTCCATCGCTCTCCCTCTCCTCGGGCCTCCTTATTCCCTGAGACATGACAATATTGAATTTAAGCCAATTGATAACTCTACAATGGCCTCTATGTGTTCAAGTGAAAGGAAGAGTAACACAACTATCACTTTAAATCAAAAGCTAGAAATGATAAAGCTGGATGAAGAGGCATGTCAAAAGCTGAGATAGGCCAAAAGCTATTGCACCAAAGAGCCAAGTTGTGAATGCAAAGGAAAATTTCTTGAAGGAAATTAAGAATGCTACTCCAGTGAACACATGAATGATAACAAAATGAAACAGCCTTATTGCTGTTATGGAGAAGGTTTTAGTGGTCTGGATAGAATATCAAACCAACCACAACATTCCCTTAAGCCAAAGCCTAATCCAGAGCAAGGCCCTAACTCTCTTCAATTCTGTGAAGGCTGAGAGGTGAGGAAGCTGCAGAAGAAAAGTTTGATGCTAGCAGAGGCTACTTCATGAGGTTTAAGGGAAGACACAATCTCTATAACATAAAAGTGCAAGGTGAAGCAGCAAGTGCTGATGCAAAAGCTGAAGCAAGTTACCCAGGATATCTAGCTAAGATAATTGATGAAGGTGATTACATAAAACAACAGATTTTCAATGTCAATGAAACAGCCTTATATTAAAAGAAGATGACATCTAGGACTTTCATAGCTAGAGAGGAGTAATCAATGCCTGGCTCCAAAGCTTCAAAGGACGGGCTAACTCTCTTATTAGGGACTACTGCAGCTGGTGACATTAAGTTGAAACCAATACTCATTTACCATTCTGAAAATCCTAGGGCCCTTAAGAATTATGCTCTATAAGTTGAAGCAAAAAACAGACAAAAATGAGGAAAAAATAGACAAATTCATGGAAAAGGCAGAAAATTCATGGAAAATACAGACAAAAAAATGGAAGAATTCAAGAAAATAATACAAGAGCAAAATGCTAAAATAAATTCACAACTAGAAGTCATACAAAAACAACAATTAGAAATCCAAAAGATAAACAACAAGATTTCAGAAATGGACAGCGTTACAGAAGGGCTGAGGAGCATGTTTGAAACAATGGAAGATAGGATCAGTGAAATTGAAGACAAACACTTAGCTACAACTCTGTTTGAGGAAAAATCAGAAAAAAGAACGAAGAAACCCTGAGAATTATGTGGGATACAATCAAAAGCGTAAATCTTCGAATCATCAGAGTTCCAGAACGGGGAGGAAACAGAAAACGCAAAGAGGATCGTTGAAGAATTGCTGACAGAAAACTTCCCCAATATCATGAAAGATGAAAAGCTGACCATCCAAGAAGCTCAACGAACCCCATATAGGATAGACTCGATAAAACCAAAGACAAACAAAGAATCCTGAGAGCAGCTTGAGAAAAACAAAAAGTCACATACAGAGGAGAAACAATGAGGCTAAGCTCGGATTATTCAGCAGAAACCATTCAGGCAAGAAGGCAATGGGATGACATATAAAACCTTGAAAGAAAAAAATTTCCAGCCAAGAATAATATATCCTGCAAAACTCTCATTCAAAAATGATGGTGAAATTAGGTCATTTCCAGATAAACAGAAATTAAGGGACTGTGTAAAAACCAAACCGAACTTTTTAAGACTTATTAAAGGAAGTCCTTCAATCTGAGAACAAACAATATCAGACCACAGGCTGAATATAGGGCACAAGATTGTACTAGCCAGATACCAATCTAGGAAATGAACTCTTAAGGACTATGAAAAACCAAAAGAATTACAAAAGGGAACCAGAGAGGTTAATCTGTAAATGACAACAGCATCAGAACAATAAAAGAGGGAATAAATGGTGTAAGTATAGAACCTCCTAGTGGAGAGGAATTCAAGCTATACCAAGTAGGAATAGACTGGTACAAATCCAGGAAGATAAGGGTAAATTTCAAGGTAACCACAAAGAAAGTTAACAAACCTACTCATCAAAATAAAGAAGAAAAACATAAAGTCTCAGTTAAAACAAAAGAAATGAAAAAAAATCCACAAAGAAAAGAAACTCAGAACAGGAGAGTAAGAGGAACAAAGAAAACGTCAGCACCACCAAAAAAAAAAGCACTACAAAATGCAATCCCACTCCTAGGAATATATCCTGGAAAAATAAGAGCCATCACGCTAATAGACATATGCACACCCATATTCACTGAAGCACTGTTCACAATAGCAAAAAGATGGAAACAACCTAGATGCCCATAAACAGATGAATGGATAAAGAAACTATGGTACATACACACAATGGTGTATTATACAAAGATAAAGAACAATGATGAATCTGTGAAGCATCTCATAACATGGATGAAACTGGAGGACATTATACTAAGTCAAATAAGTCAATCACAAAAGGACAAATATTGTATGAGGTCTCTACTGTATAACTCAAGTAAAATTTTACACACAAAAAGAAACAATCTTTGTTGGTTATGAGGGATGGGAGGGATGGGTGTGATGGGGGGGAACTAAATAGATAAGTGGTAACTTTGGTGAAGGGTAAGACAGTACACATTACTGGGTAAGCCAGTATAAGGAAAGGTCATGGAAGCTCCATAGACACATCCAAACTCCTTGAGGGACTGAATTGCTGGGCAGAGGGCTGTGGGCACTGTGATCTCGGGGAACATGTAGCTCAACTGGCATAACACAGTTTATAAAGACAATGTTCTACGTTCAACCTTGGTGAGTAGCATCTGGGGTCTTAAAAGCCTGTGAGCAACCATCTAAGATACTCCACTGATCTCATCCCTTCTGGAGCAAGAGAGAATGAAGAGAACAAGATACAAGGAAAAGATTAGTCCAAAAGACTAATGGACCACAGCTACCACAGCCTCCACCAGACTGAGTCCAGTACAGCTAGATGGTGCCCGGCTACCATCACTGACTGCTCTGACCGGGGTCACAATAGAGGGTCCTGGACAGAGCTGGAAAAGGATGTAGAACAGAATTCTAACTCACAAAAAAAGACCAAATTTACTGGCCTGACAAACTGGAGAAACCCCTAGAGTATGGCCCCCAGACACCCTTTTAGCTCAGTGATGAAGCCCCTCCTAAAGTTCACCATTCAGCCGGGGATTGGACAGCCCCATAAAACAAAACAGGACTAATGACGCACAGCAGTCCAGCGACAAGGACTAGAAGGCAGAAGGGGACAGGAAAGCTGGTGATAGAGAACCCAAGTTTGAGAAGGGACTGTGTTGACATGTCATGGGGTTGCTAACCTTTGTCATAGGGCAAGATGTGTACTAACTGTTTAATGAGAAACTAAGTTTTCTACAAACCTTCATCTAAGGTACGGAAAAAAAAGAATTATCTATGTGAGATCAAATTGACAACAGCAACTCAAAAGGTTTGATGGGAAGCCTAGGGGACAGTGAGTTGAAGATAATGGTGATGGAATAATTTGGAAAAGGATAGTGAGAATAGCAGCCCAGCTGGAAGAATGTAATCGATGTCACTGAATTGTACATGTAGAAACTTTCAAAATGGTGTACTTTGGCTATGTATATTTTCACCGAAAAAAAGGTCCTCAAGGTTGAGAAGGGAAAGTGTTGACACATAATGTCACAAAACAATATGTGTACTGACTGTTTAATGAGAAACTATTTGTTCTGTAAACCTTCATCTACAGTACAATAAAAAAAATTAAAATAAAAAAAAGAATTATGCTCTATAAATGGAACAACAAAGCCTGGATGACAGCGCATCTGTTTACAACATGGTTTACTGAATATTTTAAGCCCACTGTTGAGAACTGCTGCTCAGATAAAAAGATTCCTTTCAAAATACTGCTGCTCATTGATAATGCACCTGGTCACCCAAGAGCTCGGATGGAGATTTACAAGGAGAATAATGTTGTTTTCATGCCTGCTAGCACAACATCCATTCTGCAGCACCTTGATCAAGAGCAATTTCGACTTTTAAGTCTTATTATTTAAGAAATACATTTTGTAAGGCTGTAGCTGTCATAGATAGTGATTCCTCTGATGGATCTGGACAAAGTAAATTGAAAACCTTCTGGAAAGGATTCACCATTTTAGTTCCTATTAAGAACATTCATGATTCATGGGAGAAGGTCAAAATAGCAACATTAAGAGGAGTTTGGAAGTTGATTCCAACCCTCTTGGACGACTTTGCAGGGTTCAAGGCTTCAGTGGAGAAAGTAACTGCAGATGTGGTGGAAATAGAAAGAGAACTAGAATTAGAAGCGGTGCCTGAAGATGTGACTGAATTGCTGCAATCTCATGATGAGACTTTAATGGATGAGGAGTTGCTTCTTATGAATGAACAAAGAAAGTGGTTTCTTGAGATGGAAACTACTCCTGGTGAAGCTGCTGAATGAAATGACAACAAAGGATTTAGAATATTACATAAACTTAGTTGATAAAGCACTGACAGGTTTTGAGAGGATTAACTCCAATTTTGAAAGAAGTTCTACTGTGGGTAAAATGCTATCAAACAGCACTGCATGCTACAGAGAAATCTCTCACGAAACAAAGAACTTCGTTGTTGTCTTATTTTTAGAAATTGCCTCAGCCACCCCAACCTTCAGCAACCACAACTCTGATCAGCCAGCAGCCATCAACATCAAGGCAAGACCTCCACTAGCAAAAAGATTACAGCTCACTGAAGGTTCATATGATGGTTAGCATTTTTTAGCAATAAAGTATTTTTTAATTAAGGTATATACATTGTTTTTGTAGGCATAATGCTATCACACACTTAATATACTACAGTATAGTGTAACTATAACTTTTACATTCACTGGGAAACCAAAAAATTCCTGTGACTCACTTTATTGAGGTGATCTGGAAGCGAACCAGCAATATCTCTGAGGTATGCCTGTATTTATATTTGGAATGATTTTTCTGGATTTCAATTCAAGACTGAGAGTTAATTTTGACAGAGGTTGAAAGACCTGGGATTGGATTTGTATGTGGAAGTGGGGTGCGTATCTTCTATTTGAAAGGAACTGTATAAACACAAGAAGTGAAACTCTGGCTGAACATCATTATCCACAGAAGTATGATGTTTTAGTTTTGATAGAATCACTAGACGGTCATTTCTGAACTCAAGCTATGCAATGTCATGGACACTACAAAGAGTGTCAGACAAGAACAAGGATATTGAGGCTTCCATCTATTGAGTTATTTTTAACCAATCCATTCTATTTATGTGACTGATTTTTTAATTCATTTTATAATTATGAAAAGTACCTATAAGCAATATCCACCGGTTACAAATTTTGTAAGCTCTATATAACCAAAAAAACCAACAAAACCTGTTGCCTTAGGTCGATTCTGCCTCATAGTGACCCTATAGCACACAGTAGGACTGCCCCATAGGGTTTCCAAGGAGTAGCTGGTGGATTTGAACTGCCAACCTTTTGGTTAGCAGCCAAGCTCTTAACCACTGTGCCAGCAGGGCTCCGAGCTCTATATAGTATGTTGTAAATGAAAGAAAAGCAAGTGAAGCAAATGAAGAGAAACAAGAGTTTTTATAAATACAATTCTAGAAATGAATTAACTGAATAATAGAGCACGTACATGTTCAATTTTGCAAAGATTGCCAAAGTATTTCCCTACATGTTCAACTTTAAAAATACTGCCAAATTTCTCCCCTACATAGTTTACCAATTTACACTCCCATCAGCAGTGTATGAGACTGCCTGTCCCACCTTGGTTATACTGTCATATCTCAATACTAACACAATGCTTCCATTGTAGGAGTATAAGTGATGTTTAATGAATGACTGAACAACTGAACACCAGGGTTTGTTTAACATTGGGACAATCCAAAATTCGGATCCAGGATCAGATCCTACTAGAGGCATGTGGAGGCAGACCCAGCAATATGCAAGGGTCTATTCAGAGAAGTTATACACGATATGGGAAAAATAAAACCAGTTGTCATCCCATTTCTTACAACTCATGGTGACCCTATGGATATCAGAGTAGAATTGTGCTCTGTAGGGTTTTCAATGGCTGATTTTTTGGAAGTAGATAGCTAGGACTTCTTTCTGATGTGCCTCTGGGTAGATTCTAACTTCCCACCTTTAGATTACCAGCAGAACACATTAATCACTTATACCACCTTGGGATCTGTCTCAGTCATTTAGTGCTGCTCCAACAGAAATACCACAAGTGGATGGCTTTAACAAAGAGAAGTTTATTTCTTCACAGTCCAGTAGGCTACAAGTCCAAATTCAGGGTGTCAGCTCCAGGGGAACGTTTTCTCTGTTGGCTCTGCAGGAAGGTCCATGTCATCAGTCTTCCTCTGGTCTGGGAGCTTCTCTGTGCAAGAACCTCAGGTCCAAAGGACGTGCTCTGCTCCCAGCACTGCTTTCTTGGTGGTATGAGGTTCCCATGTGTCTCTGCTCGCTTCTCCCTTTTATATCTCAAAAGAGATTGCATTAAGACACTGACCTTGTCAACCTCATCAGTATAACCTCATCACAGTGATAGAATTTACAACACATGAGGAGATCACATATAATCTCAATGATAGTGGTAGAGTTTACAACACATAAGGACATCACATCAGATAACACAATCATACAATACTAGGAATCATGACCTAGCCAAGTTGCTACACTCATTTTTGGGGGGACACAATTCAATCCATGACAGGATCCATGGGAGGAATAGTGGCAAGGAAACAATGAAGATTTAGGTGTTAAAAACGTTTAACAGAAGATGGGTAGGACATGGCAGCAAGGCATAAGGCTGGGTTTCTCAATGAGTTCTTAGCTAGGGAGAACTCGAGCTCTGGAAACAAGGCTCCAGTTTCTGGAAGACAGGTAACATCAAGGGAAAACCCTAGTGTCAAAGAAACTATTGGTTTTTATGGGGAGAAAGATAATAGGAGGGGAGAAGTGCTTTAAGGAGGACAAGAGCATTGAGTGGAAGTTAGAGAAAACCTACAACTCCCAGAGTTAGAAATGAGAGTGGATTTGACAGGCTGCATTCATGCCTTTAAAGTTACAAGCGTAGATCTACAATATTCATAGATGTCAATGTATCTCTGGCTGTTGATCCTAAAATATATTGTTCATTTTACTCTAGGCATCTTCTCCTTGCTATCATTTATATTTCATTCCTTTCTGTATCTAGTCTTTCCTAATCTGTGATTTAGTAACTTACTCCTGGTTCTCACTCTTTGGTACCAAATCTTGACTTCCCAATTTTATCTCAGTCCATTCATGTGATTATTCCAAGTGAATCTGCTAGTATTGACTGTCCTCCTCAAGCACTCTACTGTCCATTGGATATTTTCATGGTATTTTCATTTCCTTATATTACTTACTTCAGGAAGCACCTTCTGCGAATATAATGAGGTTAAATAAGATGATCATTTGCTACTGGGAACACAGTAATTACTGCACCAAAGAACTCAAAATCTTGTTTTAAGTTTCGAGAGCAAAATATCTGTGAAGTAGCTCCACATTCATTAACCCCAATACTTCTTAGGAGTATGTGTTCTAAAAAAGTAACCACACAGTATGAGGAAATCAATACAGAGTCATGGCACACAGTGGTGGAACAATGCAAATGATAGCATCGTCCCGTTCTTAGACTTTTGTTTCATGTTTCCTATAATAAGAATATACCATAACACTGTTTTTTTTCAATTCCCTAGTCTCCCTGCACAATGAAGAGATAGGGATAAACTTTATTCATTAATTGCATCAAGTTAATTTTAATTTGATGATAATAAATTCAAATATGTATAATGAATAATCATATTTAATATATATTTAAATGTCAACTAATAAAGGGAAAATTCTACTTATCTCTGAACACACTACTGATCAATCTGGGGAACTTGAACCACCCCTATAATCATACACGTGCATTTTTAGCCTAATGTAGGACTGTAATCTATGCACTCTTCCATTAATTTCCCTAAATCAGTAGTTTCATGGAAACTATCATATGAAGTATTCTTTACCTTCACTCCTTTCTAGCACTCCTGGGGAATATCTGAAATATTGAACACACACTGGTACCACCAACACAATGTAACAAATCTCAAACATTAAGTGCACAGAATGCATAATTTAACTGAGGATTTCTGATCAGCCTTAGTCTACAAAATCTGAGTGCCTACTACCATATGAAACATGGCAGTGGGGGCTGCTTTAAAATTCAGGTCTCAGAATCCCCCCTGGGTCTGTGGAGTCTGCAACTCAGGTCCTGCCATGAGGTTGCGAAGTGTCTCTTTATCAGGCTTTACTCCCCATCCTTTCCACTGGCTCGTAGGGCATAGCAAATCCCAGAAGCAAGCAGACTCACTAAATCTCTGCCTCCACCAGCTAGCCTCTTTGGTGCTTGTGCTGTGACCTGAACCAGCTCTCACCCTCTAGGAATCTATAGACCACCCTCATCATAGGTTGCTTAACTGGCTTTGTATTTACCTACAGCAAATCCATGGTGAGGAGAGAGAAATTGTTCTACTGAATGTCAACTCATTTTCTCTCCTTTTTTCCCAAAGACTTTTTGTTTACTTTCCTAAATTTAGTCTCCCAGAGGACATTCAAACTCTTCAGCCCTCTTCAGCCCTTTTACCCAATATATATATAATGCAGCCTTTTACTATATATTATGATGCTACACTTATTAATACTAATAGTTTACCCATTTTGTATTCCCTTTCTCTCAAAAAACAAATGTTTTATTTAAAAATTCTAGTGTCAGTGGCTCATGCTGCCCTGGGTCCACCCTGCCCCAAGCAGCCAGTTCCCCCAGCACCATATTTTTTATTTTTTTGTTATTTTTGTTTTGTTTTTTGTTTCTTTTCTCTCTACCTTCCTTCCTTTCCTTTCTCCCATCCACCTAGCACATGCACCATCTCCACCCCTTCTCGATGGGCCATGCTACACTGTTCAGCTAGAGAGCCACTGGCATATGGCTTCCCCAGGTCCCTGCAACCCCCACTGGCTGGCTCCCTCAGTGCCATATTTTTGTTTTGTTTTGTTTCTTCTCTCTTTCTCCCTTCCTTCCCTTCTTTTCTCTTGTCCCTCTAGCCCCATGAGCTGACCCCACCCCTTCTCAGTGGCCCATGCTGTGCCACTTGGCTAGAGAGCCGCTGGCACACAGCCTCCCCGGGTCTGTGCAGACCCCACCAGCCGGCTCCCTCAGCACTATATTTTTTTTTGTTGTTGTTGGTTGGTTTTGTTTTATTTTTTGTTTGTTTGTTTTCATTTCTTCTCTCTCTCTTCCTTTCTCTCTTTCCTTTCTCCCAACCACCTAGTCCCATGCACCACCCCCACCCCTTCTCAACAGGCTGTGCTACATTGCTTGGCTAGAGAGCCACTGGCACACTGCTTCCCCAAGTCTGCACTGCCATCACCAGTCAGTTCCCTCAACATTCTTTTTTGTTTTTGTTTCTTCTCTCTCTCTTGCTTCCTTCCTTTACTTTTCTCTGCCCACCTAGCCCCATGTTCCAGCCTCGCCACTTCTCGATGGGCTGTGCCAAACCACTCAGCTGGAGAGCCACTGGCACACAGCCTCACTGGGTCTGCGCAGCTGTCACCAGCTGTCTCCCTCAGTGCCATATTTTTTTCCTTTTTCTTTTTTTGTCGTTGTTTCTTCCCTCACTCTCCTTTCCTTCCTTTACTTTCTCCCACCCACACAGCCCTGTGAAACACCCCCACCCCTTCTCAATAGGCTGTGCCACACAACTCAGCTAAAAAGCCACCAGCACACGGCTTTCTTGTAACTACCCTGCCCCACCTGATGGCTCCCTCAATAACATATTTTTTATTTTTCTTTATCTTTCCCTTTCTCCCTATTCCTTCTCCCTCTCACCTAGGCGCTGCACTGCTTCCACCCCTTCCTGAGGGGCCAGGCTGTACCACCCAGCAAGAGAGACACCAACTCAGTGCCACCCCAGTTCTGTCCACCCCTAATGGCCAGTTCCCTCAGCACCATATTTATTTTTGTTGGTGGTGGGTTTTTGTTGTTGTTTTTTCTCTCTTTCCCTTCTTTCCTTTCCTTTCTCCCACCCTCCTAGCCCCATGCACTGCCCTGCCCCTTCTAGACAGGCAGAACTGCACCACTTGGCTAGAGAGCCACTAGCACACAGTCTGCCCAGATCTGCCCATACCCAACATGCCAACCTCCACCAGGAGACTATTTTCTTTATTTTTTTTTCTTTACTTTTTTTTTCCCCTCTGTTTCTCTTTTCTTTCGCTTTCCTACTTAGCTCCACACATCACATCCTCTCCCTTCCCTCATGCCTATCTGGACCACATGCCAACTGCTGAGCCCCTGAGCAGCACCAGTGTACACTTCCAGACCCCTGGACCCTGCACTGCGCTGCCCCTTGGTCCCACCCTGCTGACCCCACTTTGTGCCACAAATGACCTATCCCTGCCCCTGCCCCCCTACTAGACATGACCTGCTGCAGCACAGTTGAGTGACTAGACCTGCCCACCTGGACAAGGTGGTGAGAGGTATCATGTCCACAGATGAGCAAGCAACCAAACATGCCCAGCCCACTCACCCAAACATAACCAAATAAACAAAAAAGTAGGATGAAACAAACAAACCTACAATCAATAAATTAAAAAAATAATTCTTGAATGTCCTGGAGACAGCAGACAACATCAAAACATATTTTGAGAGACAGAATGGCTACAGTAAGTGACCAAAATAAAACACCAAATGATCTTCTGGTAGAAGAAAAGACACTAAAACAACCTGATAGGGAACTGAAAAATCTAATATGCAGGGCTCTCAAAGAGACTAGGCAAGAGACGAAGGAAAACACAGATAAAACTAAGGAAAAAATAGACAAAATCACAGAAAATACATAAAAAATCAGGGAAAACACAGACGAAGCAATGGAAGAATTCAGGAAAATAATACAGGAACAAAATTTCAAAATAAACAATTAGAAATCATACAAAAACAGCAATTATAAATCCAAAAGATAAACAAGATTTCAGACATGGACAGTGCAATAGAAGGTTTTAGAAGCGAATTTGAAGCAATGGAAGACAGGATCAGCGAAATTGAAGACAAATCCTTGGATATCACTTTGTTTGAGGAAAAATCAGAGAAAAGAATGAAGAAAAATGAAGAAAACCTGAGAACTATGTGGGATACAATCAAGAGCAAAAATTTGTGCATGATCGGAGTTCCAGAACAGGAGGAGAAAATGGAAAACACAGAGAGGATCATTGAAGTTTTGCTGACAGAAAACTTCACTAATATCATGAAAGATGAAAAGCTGACCATCCAAGAAGCTCAACAAACCCAACATGGGTAGACCCCAAAAGAGAGTCACCAAGACATATCATAATCACACTCACCAAAACCAAAGACAGGAAAGAATCCTGAAAGCAGCTCGAGAAAAATGAAAAGTCACGTACAAAGGGGAAGCAATTACTCAGCAGAAACCTTGCAGGCAAGAAGGCATTAGGAGGATGTATATATAAAACTCTGATATATATAAAACTAATTTGCTCTGTAAATCTTCACCTAAAGCACAACTGAAAAAAAAAAGATTACAGACAAGAAAAAAATTCTAGTGTCAGAAGGAAGATGGTATTATCTTCAATTTACAGAGAAACTTAGAAAAAATTTTAATGAATGGCTCAATGTTCGTGCATTTATTTATTCATTCAACAGATTTTTACTGAGAGCCTACTATGTGTCAGGCAATGTTGATGTGGCAGCTAGGATCCTGGCCACTCGATGATGATGACCACTAGTTATGAAGAGTTTGCCATATACCTTACTGTTAAATACTTTACATGCATTAACTCACTTAAACCTCATAACAACCCTATGAGATTATTACATTTTTTAGCCTAGTTTTAAAGATGAAGAAACTGGGTTTCAGAAAACTTTAGTACTTTGCTCAAGATCACATAGCTTGTAAGTAGTAGAGCTAGGATATAAACCTAAGTTTTCTCCCTCCATAGCTCACATTCTTAACCACTATGCTGTACTACTTTATAGTCAATGTCTTCTATTAGATTGTGATGCCATCACTAATACCAGTAAGATTAACAAATCAGAACTGACAGTCATACTATCCAGGTGCAAATTCCATCTCCACCATTTACTAGACTTTTAGTAAGTTGTTTGATATATCAGTTTTCTCACCTTTATGTGGAAACAATTGTACCTACATAAAGGAGGGTGTTCAGCAAAAACTGGACAATGAATAAGGAAGACTGAAGAAGAACTGATGTCTTTGAAGTATGGTGTTGGTGAAGAATATTGAATACACTACGGACTGCCAAAAGAATTAACAAATCTGTCTTGGAAGATGTACAGCCAGAACGCTACTTAGAAGTGACAATGGTGAGACTTTGTCTCATGTACTTTGGATATGTTCTCAGAGGGACTAGTCCCTAGGGAAGGACGTTGTTATAGATTGAAATGTGTCCCCCCAAAATTCATGTCAACTAGGCTAGGCCATGATTCCAAGTATTGTGTAATAGTACATCATTTTGTGATCTGATGGGATTTTCCTATGTGTTGTAAATTCTATCTCTATAGGGTCCCTATGAGTCACAGTCAACTAGACGGCAACGGGTTTAGTTTTTGGTTAGCCATGATGTTAATGAGGTGGGATTAGTGGCAGTTATGTTAATGAGGCAGGGCTCAATCTACAAGATTAAGTTGTGTCTTAAATCAATCTCTTTTGAGATATAAAAGAGAGAAGCTAGCAGAGAGACAGGGAGACCTCATACCACCAAGAAACAAGAGCCAGGAGAATAGCCCATTCTTTGACCTGCGGTCCTTACACAGAGAAGCTTCTCGACCTGGGAAGATTGATGACAAGACCTTCCTCCAGAGCCAACAGAGAGAGAAAGCCTTCCCCTGGAGCTGGCACCCTTGATTCAGACTTCTAGTCTCCTAGACTGTGAGAATAAACTTCTATTTTTTAAAGACTTCCACTTGTGGTATTTCTGTTACAGCAGCACTAGATGACTAAGAGAGACATCATGCTTGGTAAAGTAGAGATTCAATGAAAAAGAGGAAGAACCTCAATGAGATTGATTGACACAGTGGCTGCAACAAAGGGCTCAAACATAGGAACAATTGTGAAGATGGTACAGGACTGGGCAGTGTCTCATTCTGTTGTGCATGGGGTTGTTATGAGTTGGAACTAACTTGATGGCACCTAACAAAAACAAAGAAGTCACAAGTGTCTTCGCGTGGTGAAAACAGTTCAGTACTCAGCTGCTAACTAACTGAAAGTTTGATTGTTCAATTCCCTCAGATGCACCTCAGAAGAAAGACCTGGCAATCTACTTCCAAAAAATCAGCCATTGAAAACCCTATAGAATGCAGTTCTACCTGACACACATTGGGTCTCTGCCTTAGTTTTCTAGTGCTGCTATAACACAAATAACACAAGTAGATGGCTTTAACAAAGAGAAATTTATTCTCTCACAGTCTAGGAGGCTAGAGGTCCAAATTTAGGGAACCAGCTTTACAGGAAGTCTTCTTGCTCTGTCGGCTGTAGGAGAAGGTTCTTGTCATCAATCTTCCCCTTGTCTAGGAAATTCTGAGTGCAGTCACCCTGGGTCCAAGGATGCACTCTTCTCCTGGCACTACTTTCTTGATGGTATGAAGTCTCCATGTGTATATGCTCGCTTCGCTCTTTTATATCTCAAAAGAGATTGGCTTAAGATAACAACCTAATCTTGTAGATTTAGTCCTGCCTCATTAATATAACTGCCTCTAATCTTGCCTCATTAACATCATAGAGATAGGGTTTACAACACATAGGAAAATCACATCAGATGATAAAATAGTAGACAACCACATAATATGGGGAATCATGGCCTAGCCAAGTTGATACACACTTTGGGGGGACACAAATCAATATATAACATTCTAATCTCTGGCCCCCAAAATTCATGTCCTTGCCACATGTAAAACACATTCACCCCATCATATCATAGCAAGTTTTAAATCAACTCCAAATCCAAAATCCAAAAATTCCTCTTCATCTGTGAAATCTAGACTACAAATTATCTGCTTCCAAAGTACAGTGGTGGAATAGGCACAAGCTAGACATTTCCATTACAAATGGGAGAAATTGGAGGGAAAGAAGGGATAACAGGCACTAAGCAAGTCAGCAGAACATTACATTAGTTCTCAAAGCTTGAAAATAATCCCCTGTTCTCTGAGACCATGTAGACAATGGTCCCGCCCTCCAGACTCTAGGTATTAGCCACACTCTACAGATTCTGAGTGGAGGCCCCTGGGCCCCCAGGTTTTCAGCCTCACCTTCCAGGTACACTGAGACAGCAACTCTGCTCCCTCAGCTTTAGGCGGCCCCATTCTCCTAGTCCATCTGAGTGGTGACCCTACCCTCTAGGTCCCGGCAGGCCCCATTCTTCTGCCCCTTGGGCATGGCAGTCTTGCTTCCTCAGCTTTGGGCAGCAGATCTGGCGTCATCCCACTGACACTCATGAACTGCAGCACCAAACTCCAGAACTAAGTTGGTAAAGATTTGACTCTTTGAAACCTAGGAGGCTATGGCTCCATCCTTTGAAACTCCAGAGGCCATGGCTTCACCCTTTGAGACCTCAGAGGTTATGGTCCCTCCCTTTGATACTGAGGCAGCTCTGCTTCCTATGTTCCTTGTCTCTTCAGTTTCTGCTTCCTTGTTCCTTGACCCCTTAGCCCCTTGGGCCTCACCACCTGCATCTGCCCTGCTTGGGTGAGTGTTCCAAAGCTCTGTAGGTCCACCAATAAATGCCTGGAGGCACTCCACTCCACCAGTAAACTTCAGCCTGAAAGACCTTAGCTCTCTTGCTCTGTCGGTCGAGAAGCCTAGCTTCACTGACAAGTGCTTGGAGGCACCCCACTCCGCCAGGAAGCCTCCTGTCAAAGGCACCGAGCTCTCTAGCTAGTGGGTCAGCTCCAGAGCTGTCTCCCATCAGTCTCCTGGTTCTGCTACTGCCTTTTCTCTGCTGCTGCTTCTCCCCCATCTGTGCCATCTCCAGTGTAACAGTTTTCCTCACTTGCTTCTGAGTCCTCACCAGAATTGTCTTTGATTTTCATAATTCCACCAACAGTCTTTTCAAGACAATCTAGGCTTTTACTATTAGACACTTTAGAACTCTTCCAGCCTCTATCCATTCACAGTTTCAAAACAACTTCCACAGTTCAGGTATCTGTTAGAGTGGCACCCCACTCTCTCCATACCAAATTCTGTCTTAGTTTTCAAGTGCTGCTATAACAGAAATACCACAAGTGGATGACTTTATCAAACTGAAGTTTATTCTCTCACAGTCTAGGAGGCTAGAAGTCCAAATTCATGATGTCAGCTCCAGGTGAAGGCTTTCTATCTCTGTCAGCTCTGGGGAAAGGTCCTTGTCATCAGTCTTCACCTGGTCTAGGAGCTTCTCAATGCAGGGATCCCGGATGCACTCTGCTTCTTGTTCTTCATTCTTGGTGGCATGAATTCTCCCTGTCTCTCTGCTCACTTCTCTCTTTTATATCTCAGAGAGATTGACTCAAGATACAACCTAATCTTGAAGATTGAGTCCTGCCTCATTAACATAACTGCCTCTAATCCTGCCTCATTAACATCATGAAGGTAGGATTTACAACACATAGAAAAATCACATCAGATAACAAAATGGTGGACAACCACACAATACTGGGAATCACTGCCTAGCCAAATTGATACACATTTTTAGGGGACACAATTCAAACCATAACAATGTCCATGTGTCAGAATTGACTCTATGACAATTTTTTTTTTTTTTGGGGGGTTTTAAGAGTCACTATGACAGTTCAATGAGATTATCCATTTAAATGTGACATAAGGAAGAGTTCAGAGTTTTACAAAGGGTAAGCTCTCGATTCACTCATTTATTCATGCAACAATTTTCCACTGAGCACCTATGTGCCAGGCACTATTTCCAGGCACTGGTATATAACAGCTAAAAAAAAAAAACTTTGCCTTTATGGAATGATATTCTAGTGCTTCTATAAGTACTAGATAGTAATATCATCATCATCATCTAGTCATCAAATGGGTAAAAAGCAAGTAGAGAAAGTGATAGAGATATTCTATAGATTTTTGCATGGTTCTTCATCATTGCTGAACCTTGTTGTGACTTGTCAAGGGTTGAGATATATTAACATGTAGAGAATGACTGAGTTATTTGAGTAATCTTGTGATTTGGTGACAATGTATGTGGTCAAATTAAATAGTCCAGGCTTAATGATTTTTTGCAGCTTTCTTTTTGATTAGTGTTAGCATGATATATCTTTCTCCATCACTTAACTTTCAGACTATTTGTATCTTTATCTTTAAAGTGGTTTTCTTGTAAATAACGTGTAGTTGGGTCTTGTTTTCTTATCTATTCTGACATTCTAAAGTACAATAAAAAAAAAGATTGACTCAAGACACAACCTAATCCTGTAGATTAAGTCTTACCACATTAACATAACTGTCTCTAATCCTGGCTCATTCATACCATACCTGTTGCCGTCAAGTCGATTCTGACTCGTAGTGACCCTATAGGACAGAGTAGAACTGCCCCATAGGATTTCCAAGCAGCAGCTGATGGATTTGAACTGCTGACCTTTTGGTTAACAGCTGAGCTCTTAACCACTGCGCCACCAGGGTTCCCATTAACATCATAGATGTTAGGATTTACCACACATAGGATAATCACATCAGATCACAAAATGGAAGACAACCATACAATACCTCGCCAAGCTGACACACATTTTAGGGAAATACAATTCAATCCAGAACACCAAACATATTTTGAAATGATTCTTTATTTTTCTGTTTTCTGTATAGTCTAGGTTTTTTTTTAACATAATTAATGTACTCTCCAGTTTTTTATGTTTTTCTTTCTCACTTTTTTGAAAATTTTCATTGAGGATGTATTACATTAGAGAGTTAGAAAAATAGTGAGAAGCTGAAGAAGAAAGAGGAAACGATATAACGTTGAGGTTATCAGACCACCATAACAAATTTGGGGCCGTCTATAAGGTTGCCATCTGGGTCTAGAGGGGTCATTGCCTTTGGTTGAAAGGTCAGTTGCTTCCTCAGGCACAGGTATTATGAGGGAATAACAACAGGTAAACTTAAATGAAAGCAATGACAACCAAGAAATAGGTGAGCCAGAAGACCATCCCAGGATAGTTTCAGTCTACGAAAAAGGGATGGTATAAATGGGGATCATTAAAAACAATGGTAAGATGTCCATTTCTTCTCAAATCAACCATGGCTAGGAGCCAGGCAAACAGTTAATAATCCTTGCCTAAAAAATAAGCAATTCAAGGACTTCTCATCTGAAAATTTTTCTCCCATCTTCTTGTTATTTATATATTAACTTGCATCTTTACCTGGATTTTAAAATAATTTAAGGTGTATTCTTTTTACCACTGCAAAGAGATATTCTTCATTATTTATGCCTTGCCCATTTTTTGAAAAGCAGTATAGTGATGTTTTTAATAGAGTAATTGCCAAATGATCCTGACACATCCACTTGTGCATATACAAGCTCTCATTAGGCATGACAAATGCTGAATGACACATAGAAGTTAACTTTAGCAAAAATCTTGATGTATGGCATATGCCTTTACAAAAAAACTGACTATTGTAGCACATACACATCTAGAGACTGACCAAGGAAAAGCACAGAAGTACATACCCTTTGCTATTCTGTCTGACAAGATGTTTATTTTCATTTGTTGTGTGTAGTTTCATTTACATCACAAAACAGAGACTCATAGCCGAAGAAGTATGTTAAATTATGCACCAGAAATATTTGCTGAAAGAATAAATCATAATTTTCTAGGTCAGCCTATGATCTTTATGTTTTCCTCTCACATTGTGGAAGGAGATATATTACAAGGTACAGGGGAATACTTACTTTCTATAATGCCTGCACACATCATTCCTAGAAGAGAAAACTAAGATATTTGGGGGTGGTCTTTCTAGAATCTTCCTTTAATACTGGACTAAAGAGATATAAATCTGAACTAAAAGATGGCTAATGATCAAAGTAAGAAGAAATAATGAGTAAGGTTTGTAACATTTATTTTTGGCCTCCTAGTCTCAAAACTAATTAAAGCTTTTTACCTTAATTACACCTCTCAGTTCAGTAAGCATTATTGTTAACTACTTAGTATGTGTAATAATTTTCTAAGAGATATTATAAAAATAAAAAGATGAAAAGGAAACAAATGTCTTTCCTCATGAACTAGCACTTGAAATTTGACTTTCTATAAATTTTGCAAACCAGAGTAACAGCTTTTTGTTATTAGCAATTCGAGTAGTATAAATAAGGCATGACTCTCCACTTAAGCAATTCTCAAGTTTTCTGTGAAGACAATGAAGCCTGATTAATCCAGATTACTTTTTGGAGAATTGAGAAATCAGACATTATTTAAGAGTCTGGGGGCAAATAGAAAAGGAAAAATTGTATTTCCTGATTCCTTAGAAAAGTTGATATCTTGCTAAGCTTGCCTTTCTTAGAAGGAATCACATTTCCCTACTTTTTAAAATGCCACTTAGAACAAAAATTTGGCAACTAAATCCTGAAATGTTGGAGCTCATTATCAGTTTTTAGTCTCAGTATCTCCAGTACTAGATTCCTCTCCTGGAAACCACTTATGTTTTTAGGTTTTTTGCTGAATAATAGAAGATTAAGAGAAAAATCCTTTTTCACATTTTTAAAACCACTCAATTCCAGAATTATTGTCTCTCCAAGCTCTCCTTTGTTTTCTACATAATATCAAGGTCAGATGCTTTCCACTCTGAAGCCTCTTTTGACATCTTCATAAGCCCAGGAGGAACTTCCTGCTTATTCAAGTCTCAGGACAACAAGAAAAAACACAAAAAACATGATGACCCAGCTCTACTGCATTTCAAAAGTAGAAAGATGGTTGGATCAAGAAGGAAGAAAGCATCCTGCCTTCAGATGTGTATAAACACTTTGCAAGGAGGCTGGGGTGGAGCATGCCGAAAGCACCTCACCCATGTCAGTAAAGCTTGTGAGTGTGTACTCATCATCTGTACAGGAGCCTGTGGAAGCCAAGATCCACGGTGACACCTATGTTTATAGCTAGAGTAATTGCACCACGTCAAAAGAATTATTCCACTGTCACAGTTCATTAAGGGCTACCCTCGAAATGAGAAAATATAGGCTTGAATTTTTGTTTTGAGCGCTTGTACTTTCTAAATCATTATTTTGATACGATCTAGATCTGTTAAATCATCGAATGCCAAACTAATAAGTAGATTTTCACACCATTTCAGTTGTTCTTTTATACTGAACAGAGTTGATCTGTTGGGTTCTTTCCCCCCTTGAAACATCATGTTGATTAAATTATTACATGATTTTCATATTTTAACTTGTGACAGGACAATTTCCCTGTCCCAGTGCTCTTCTTTTCAAATAATTCTCAGTTGTTATTGTCTATTTATTCTTTCAGATAAAATTTTGAATCATTTCATCAAATCTTCCCCCCAGGAAAAAACCTCCACTTTATTTCTTTCACCAAAATAAATTCCAGACAGTCTTGAGTTAAATATAAACATACAAACAAACACCAGAAACAATGAGAAGAAATCATAATCGAATATGTCTCATCTCTAGCCATAAAAGGACTTCCTATGCATAAAAAGTAAAGGAAGAAATATAAAATAAAGATGATTGGTTTGACAATTCTTGGCCTTCTCTTTTTTTCCTGGATTAGTTTTACTGGCTGGGTAATCTTGAGCAAAACACATCACCCCTCTATTTCTTTGTGTCCTCATCTAGACAGCTGAGAGATAAACTCAATCACAATGAGTTTATGGAACATCAACCCTATAAAACATTAGCCAGGCATTTAAAAACATATTGAAGAAGTATAGGAATTAAAAAAAAAAAAAGACTACATGTAATCTTTAGAAGTAGTGTGGCATAGTCATAAGAATAGACCTCGGTTTTGAAAAAACCTGTCTTGCAATTCTGACTTTGCCACTTTATTGCCTCTGTGACTTAAGTATGGTCATAGCAATACTATTTAAAGGGTTGTTTTTAGAGTTAGCTATAGCAGAGGCTATAGTACAAATCCTTATGGAACAAAGTTCTACTCTGAAACACAAGGATCTACATGAGTCAGAATCAGGGAAATGGCTTGGTTTTGTTTTATTTTGTTTTTTATAGTATAAAAATGACAATGTTGTTGTCCAAAAGGTTGAGCCAATTATCCTTATTCTAATTCAATCCAAACACCGACTCAATCAGTTCATCTCTGACCAATCGTCTGTCTTTGTCTTAATTTCCCCCGTAACAAGGTTACTGCCATCACCACAATCTACCCCTAAAAACATGTAAACTAGATAAGAAGGCAATTTATAAAAAAGGAGAATACTTATGATCTGTATGACAAAGGGTTAATGTCCTTAATATATAAACAACTCCTAAAAGTCAATATAAAATATGAGCATACTCAATAGAAAAAAATATGTAAAAAAAGACAAACAAATGGTGAAAATATTGGAAGATGTTCCGTCTCATTTGTAATAAAAAAATGCACACTAAACCAAGATATACCATTGTTTACCTGTTAGTATCAAGGATTAAAAAGAGTGATAAAACTTTTCTGCAGACAGTAAGGGTAAATAGGAACTGTGGTTAAGTTTATAAACTGGTACAGCCAATTTGACAACATAGGCAAAAAGTATATTAAAAGCTTAAATTCTCTTTGATTCAGCCATGTTACTCCAAGAAATTTGGCCTGAAAAAAATCACAGAAGCATGAATATTTATGTACATCTATGTTTATTGCAGCATTATTTATAACAAAAATGGAAAATAATCTAAGCTGGGTAGTGCTTTGGTTGCAAAGCCCTGGGGCAAATATTGGGGAAAAGTTAGATAAACATGTCATTGCCATATGTTTTACTGTTATAACAACTACTATAAATCATGAAATCAAAGCCTATTTATAAAATGAAGAAATGCTTATAGTTAAGTATTAAATGGAATAAAAAGGATTCAAAATATATTTCTTACACTATTTCAGTTCTGAAAATAAACCACATGACTACATTCACACATATATATATATGTACACATAAATAGAGAAAAAATAGAAAAACATAATAATATTAACAAAGAGTATCTGTAAATGACATTATGGATTATTTTTATTTACTTCTTTTTTCAATATTTTCTGAAGGTTTTACAATGAACATTTACTACTTTCAGGTTAAGAATGAACACAAAGTTTCTTTTTCTTCCCCCAAAATATGATTACCTCATATACAAGTGATTCTTTTCTTCTTCCTACTTTATTTTTCCCAAATGTTATGATAAATACAATAATAAGAAAAAATAGTCATTATTTATTTTTTAAAAGGCCTAAGTGATGAAACTGTTCATTTTTATTTCCTAAGTGTTGAGGAGCATGTAAAGATAGAATTTAAGTCATAAGTATATATAAGCACACTATAGAAAATACTGAATCAACTAATAAAAAACTATTACGGTAGCAATACAGGATGTTTTAAGCCCGGCTGAATAAGATTAGGTTGAGACTTAGGCAAATTCACGATAGTGGCACTCCCAGTAACAAGAACCGTTGCACCAAGTGAACCTATAGCTAGAAAGACAACTAAAAAGGTTTGGAATGGAGTATGAAATAAAAAAAAAAAAAATTAATAGCAGACATTTACTTCAATTTTAAGAGATTTTTCTTACCCATGAAGCCAAAAATCAACTGTAAAAAATTCTGACCCAAACTGCAAAAGTATTGCAGTGCAATGCATTGCTTTTATACGGCCTTTTTCACCATGGTCTTGTAACTCCCACCCAAGTAATTGGGTCAAAAAAAAAAACCTGTTTCTGTCAAGCTGATTCTGACTCATAGCAAGGCTATAGGACAGAGTAGAGCTACTCCATAGGGTTTCCAAGGAGTGGGTGGTGGATTCGAACTGCTGACCTTTTGGTTAGCAGCCAAGCTCTTAACCAATGTGCCACCAGGTAATTGTGGCCTGCCAAAGGGATTGATCAGTTCTGCCATTCTGCTAGGCTTAAAATTATCCATCCTAGAGGTGGGAGGAGAGGATCTCACCACCACCAAAGAAGAAGAATCAAGAGTGGAGCAGGGACCTGGCATCCCTGAGCTGAGACCCTTCTAGACCCAGGAGACAGAGAGAGAGCTGTAACATCAAAGATGGCAAGACAGCAAGAATTGGTGGCAGAAAAATGGCGGCAGCAGAGGCAGGAGATGGGAGGGAGAAGCAGCGGCAGGAGAGACTGGCAGGAGATAGTGTAATGTGCTTGTGTGTGAACTTAGAGGAGGTCAGATGCCTCCACCACACATTTGTACAGTTGGAATCGGGCGCAAGATTCGTTGCAATGGCTCCAGACTCATGGAAGCTTGGGACTTTATAAGAGAAAGAAAAAAAGGACTTGGGAAGTGAAACTTTTGATTCTTGGGGGGTTACTTTGGTTATTGTTATCTGTAATAGCTGAAAGGAAAGTAAGAGATGTTATGCTGTAGCTGAGGGGAGAAAAGACACTTCTGAAATGGCTTTGGATAAAATCCAGGCCAGTTAAAGGAGATGATTGACAGAGGGCCAGGGTCTACTGGCTCCACCCAGCCGGAGGCTTGAGAACTATATGCATATTAATGGAAAGATAGTCAAGGGGTGGAGAAGAAAAGATGAAACTGGAATGTTTTTAAAAAAAGAGTTATGTGTTTAGGATTATGTTTATTTGAATGTACTATGGATGTTGAATGTTTCTTCTACTTAGTGTTGTAAAACAGACCTAAATGTATGATAGAAATGAATTTTGGGTGTTATAGATTACAGAGAGCATTTTACTCCACCTTCAGCCAGTACTTGATTGGATATGCTAAAAAGGGAACGAGGATTTGCCTGAAAAAAACAGTCTTTTTGTTTCAAGCCAGTAACCCTGTGTATAGAGTGGGGGCTTAGGTAAAAACCGGAGCCCCACCCAGATTCTACGTTTGAAAACATGGTAGACCTACCCACAAATGCTGGGAGAACAGAAGATTTGCATGTGAAGGAAGGACATGCAGAACAAAAAGACTGTTTTGCTTTTTGAATTTCGAGCAAGAAAGTGGTTTGCCTTTGGGTGCATTGAAGCAGGAAAAGTCAGTGCCCATCAGAAGGAACCCCTTTCCAGGACTGGAAGTTAAAGGAAGCCAGTGAGTAGACAGTGTGGTATGCTTGTTTTTGGTGATCACCTGTGTCCACTCATGAGCAGAAGTGGGGAAAGTGCAGCAATGAAGACACAGGCTAAGTCTGGACATATTCCATTGGCACCCGTTGACTTAGCCATGGAGACTCGGAAGGAGAGAGAGGGGAAGGGCTGGCTGGTCAGAAATGCACGGAGTTGTGTGGACTCCTGAGTTTACGGGTGGAGCCCACTGACCTAGCCCAAGGGGGATAAGGATGAGAGAGAGAGAAGGGGATGGCTGGTCTGAAGTGCCAGGAGGTGTCTGTGAAGTCTCCAGACTAAGGCTGGTACTCATTGTGACCTACTTTGGATGGCTAGGGATGAGCTGACCAGAACCCAACCAAATGAAGAGAGAGATGTTTGATACCATGAGCTGGTGTAGATTGCTGCAATTTGGTGGCTTGCTCTGGACTGGATTTTGCTTATGGATGCAGTTGCTCAAAGCTCCAACCAGAGCAGAAGATTCTTCAAGACCAAGGGACATGCTTGTCTTCTCAAAGTACTGGTTTGATAAAATCCAAAATACCCACTGCTGTCAAGTCAATTCCAACTGATAGTGACCGTATAGGACAAAGCAGAACTGTCCCATAGGGTTTCCAAGGCTGTAAATCTTTACCAAAGCAGACTGCCACATCTTTCTTCTGCAGAGCAGCCAGTGGGTTTGAACCATTGACATTTTGGTTACCAGCTGAGGACTTTAACCACTGTGCTACCAGGGCCCCTAAACTGGTTTAATAGAGATGAGCAACTTAAACACTGGCTATCTAAAATGAGGGGAGAAAAAGACATGAAGTGGCTGGCATGATTACACTCAAAATGAGAGGGACAAGGGAGGATCCCCACTGAATAGATTCCTCTTTTCTTGATAGTTCTGGGGAAGACAGGGTGGGAGAAGATGCTGATGGGATTATATGATTCATCTGTGAGTAATGATTAACAGTATTAATTGTGATTGTAAAAACTGTAATTGTAGAAGCTGTAAGTGTGAAAGAGTGGACTAAGAGGGAGGCACTGCTAGACTGGAGTATAGCGACCAAACCTAAAGTCCTTTAAAAGTTTTGCTGATACCTTTTAAGCTCAGAGCAAGGGAATAATCTTCTCTCACTTAAATTTTATGACACACCAGAAGGGTGAAGCCTATATGACTTTTAGAAAGCCTGACCAGATCGGATGGATACCCACAACAAACCTCAATGGCTGGTACTTGAGTAACCTCACCCTGAAGACTCTTTACCCTATTGAAGGACTAATTGTTAACGACTGTTTTGGACTGGTAATATGATTGGGAGGGGGAAGTTATCCTCCAAGTATGAAAGAACCATGGCTAGAAAAGCCAGGGTGTGGCATGCGGTGCGATGGATCACTTTTATATGGTCTTTCTCGCCATAGTCTTGTAACTCCAACCCAAGTGATTGGGTGGGTCTATGCAAATAAGATAATTGTGCCCCACCAAGGGAATTGGTCAGTTTTGCCATTGTTCTAGCTCAAAACAAGCTACCCGAAAGGCAGGAGGAAAGGATCTCCCTACCACCAAGGAAAAAGAATCAGGAATGGAGTGCATCCTTTGGACCTCACATCCCTGCACTGAGATTCTCCTAGACCCAGGAGACAGAGAGAGAGATGGAACATCAAAGATGGCAAGACAAGAAGCAGTGGCAGAGAAACAGTGGCAGCAGAGTCAGGAGATTGGCAGGAGAAATGACAGCAGGAGAGACCGGCAGGAGATGGTGCGGTAGGCTTCCCAGCCCACGGAGTGAGAAAGCTGAGCATCTTCAGGCAGGAGGCTTGCTGGCAGAGTAGGGTGCCTCTGGGTCTTGGTGGAGCTGGGTTTGCCCACCCAGGGAGCTAGAGCTGAGAGCCTTTGGGTAGAGGCTTCCTGGTGGAGTGGAGTGCCTCTGAGTACTTGTTGGCAGAGCTAAAAGAGCTTTGTAACATTTGCCCAAACAAGGCAGAGGCTGAGAGCCAGAGAGAGGCATGCCTGCAGGTATGGCTGAGAAGAGGCTCTTCTGATGAAAGAACTGTATCCTGGGTGTTCCTGAACATGAATTGTAACCTGTTACTTTCTTAATAAATCCTATAACCATGAGTATGGTATGTGAGTTCTGTGTGGCCTTTATAAGGAATTATCAAATTCAGCAGAGAAGTAGAGAGTGCCATGGGAGGGACAGTTGGTGTTAGAAATGGTAAAGATGGCAGACAGAGGAGGCATGTTTGACCTCTGCCTGATAGGAATCAGCCTTAGGCTGTTGATCTTGATTCTCCTTCCCGCTTGTGAAGTTAGAGGATGTCAGAGCCACCACGATGCCATTTTTAAAAGAATTGACTTGGTTTTTTGTTTTTACCAGAAACTGCTCTGTAGCATTGAAAATTTGTCTTTTCCAGCTAGAAAAGGGTAGTCAATAACAACCCATTACCTCATGATTTAATGAAAAAGACTGTGTGCTTGCTCAATTTTAATTTCAAGAGGGCTTAGAACTACAAATGGGTAAAGATCAAATTTTCAGGAGCTACTTTTCAATGTTAACTCAGTAACCATTAAGTACTTGGTCACCGTGGAATCTTGTATTCATTATGAAAAAAATATTTAAGCTTCTGCGAAATCGCCAGTCCCTCAGGAGCAATTTGTCTTCATTTTTCCTTCATGCAAGGAGACTAAAGTGCTCTGCCAATTTGTATATTGTTTATTATATCAGGAAACAATCAAATATTATATTATTGTTTTAAGCTAATTTAAAAGTTTATTTTTTACAATTGTACTAACCTACTTTGAGCCATATGTTTTTAGAAAAAAAAATCATCTCCCTGCATGCATATAGAATGACCGCTCAGAATAAACCTTATGTTTCAATGTCTTTGAGCTTTGATTATTTTTAACAGAAGAAAGCAGGCCTCATTTACTCATAGTATCAGACACTTTTCAATGAACTGTCTAATTATTTAAATTATGTTAATTTGAGTTAGAGACTGATGCGAAAGGGGACAGAAATAACTTAATGAAATCTGCAGGCCCTACACAACTCAAAAGTGCAAGTCATTTCATCTCCTGGAACAGTCTGTTCATTAGTAAAATCAATATTTCTATGGTCTTTCTCAATTTTAACATTGTATGACCTTGAGTGCTGTTTTACAATAAGTGAGTTTACGTATATTTAGGGGTTTCCAGTCTTCTGGTTTCACTCTGGGAAATGTTGGACTGAAACAAAATTAATAGCAGAAAAAAGTGTTGAAGATTTATTGTCATATAGGGACATAAAAAAGAAGCTACCAGATTGTAATTTTAGCTGCGGTTCTTAACAGGAAAATGCCTGAATGTTCCCTAAATTACTGCGTTATGTTCTTTATGAGGGAAAACCCTGAAGCAGGCAGCATATAGTTAAGGCAACAACCCTCACAACTCCCTTTAATTTAGTTGTAAAGTGCCAAGCCAACAGCACATGGTGGATGTAATCTTTGAACCTGATCCTTTGGCCCCATCATGGCGACAGTCAAATGTTTTAAAAACATACACATTAATAACTGTGGTCACCTGCATAATTTCTCTAGGAGTTTGTCGGTTAATCTCGCAACTCGCAGAAGCAGTTGTGAAACTGTTGATGTGTATAGTTATTTTTAAATAGCCTCAAGATAGTAATTATAGTGTGAGGGTGGGTGGATGGCACTGGATGCATATAATTTGAGATTTTAACTCAGAGATCCCTGTCTAGAAACTCCCCGACAATGAAATTTTGTCAGACAGACAAATGCTTGTACATGTATGAGGGAGACTTAGATGCCTGGAGAAGAGAGGCTGTAGTCACCTCAGAAAGAAGCGAGGTGGTGCTTTGGTTGCAAAACCCTGGGGCAAATACTGAAAACTAGTGTTTCTCTTTGGCAGTTTTCACTTTGCTTTTAGTCTTCTAAATGCTGTGCACACTCATTCACAGTAAATTCTGAAGTTTTGAAAATCCTTTGGAAAAAAAGATGAGTAATTGGCAGTTTTTCATTTCAGAAAGCAAAGAAGTTTATTTATCCAGAGAAGAAGTGGTATTTTTCAGGGGATTGGTAAATCCTTCCACATTCTTACCGAGGAAAGACCCCTTAGAAGTTGTTTGATCTTTCCTACTCTTATAGCTAAAATAGTAAACTGAAAGTTCGATATGTGAGTGAGACAACTTTTCTCCTGCCTTTGGAGCTCGTATCATTGGCTCATTTCTAAGAAACCACCATAAGGCCCTCAGGTAAAGAGCCACTGCTTGTCATTACTAAGTTGAGTAAGGTTAAACCAGGTACAAAAAATTTCTTTGCTCTGAACAGAAATATAATTTCCACATTCTGTTGGATCACCTGTCTTTGGAATGGGCCCAAATACGGATCTCTTCCAGTCTGTTGGCCAGGTAGCTGTCTTCCAAATTTCTTAGCATAGATAAGTGAGCACTCCCAGCACTGCATCTGTTTGTTGAAACATCTCAATTAGTATTCCGTCAGTTCCTGGAGCCTTGTTCTTCGCCAATGCCTTCAGCGTAGCTTGGACTTCTTCCTTCAGTACTATCTGTTCTTAATCATATGCTACCTCCTGAAATGGTTGAACATCGACCAATTCTTTTTGGTATGACTGTGTATTCCTTCCATCTTCTTTCGATGCTTTCTGTGTCGTAAAATATTTTCCCAGTAAAATCCTTCAATACTGCAACTCCATGCTTGAATTTTTTCTTCAGCGCTTTCAGCTTGAGAAATGCCAAGCATGTTCTTTCCTTTTGGTTTTCCAACTCCAGGTCTTTGCACATTTCATTATAGTACTTTACTTTGTCTTCTCAAGCCTCCCTTTGAAATCTTCTGTTCAGTTCTTTTATTTCATCATTTCTTCCTTTTGCTTTAGCTCTATTCTACATTTAAGAGCAAGTTTCAGAGTCTCTTCTAACATCCATTTTGGTCTTTTCTTTCTTTCCTGTCTTTTCAATGACCTCTTGGTTTCTTCATGTATGATGTCCTGTATGATGTCCTTGATGTCATTCCACAGCTCATCTGGTCTTTGGTCATTAGTGTTCAATGCCTCAGATCTGTTCTTGAGATCATCTCTAAATTCAGATGGGATATACTTGAGGTTGTACTTTGGCTCTCATGGACTTATTCTAATTTTCTTCAGCTTCAACTTGAACTTGCATATGAGCAATTGATGGTCTGTTCAGCAGTTTGCCCCTGGCCTTGTTCTGACTAATGATAATTGAGCTTTTCCACAGTCTCTTTCCGCAGATGTAGTCAATTAGATTCCTGTGTATTCCATCCAGTAAAGTCCACATGTATAGTCACCGTTTATGTTGTTGAAAAAAGGTATTTACAGTAAAGAACTCTTTGGTCTTACAAAATTTTATCATGTGATCTCTGACATTGTTTCTATCACTAAGGCTGTATTTTCCAACCACTGTTTCCTCTTCTTTGCTTCCAGCTTTCGCATTCCAATCACCAGTAATTATCAACGCATTTGATTGCATGTTTGATCAATTTCAGACTGTAGAAGTTGGTAAAAATCTTCAATTTCTTCATCTGTGGCCTCAGTGGCTGGTGCATAAATTTTAATAATAGTCGTATTAACTGTTCTTCCTTGTAGGCATATGGATTTTATCCTATCACTGACAGCGTTGTACTTCAGGATAGATCTTGAAATGTTCTTTTTGATGATAAATGTGATGCCATTCCTCTTCAATTTGCTGGCATGGTAGACCATATGATTGTTCAATTCAAAATGGCCAGTACCAGTCCGTTTCAGCTCACTAATGCCTAGAATATCGATCTTTATGCGTTCCATTTCATTTTTGATGACTTCCAATTTTCCAAGGTTCATGCTTTGTACATTCCACATTCCTATTACTAATGGATGTTTGCTGCTATTTCTTCTAATTTTGAGTCGTACCACATCAGCAAATGAAGGTCCCGAAAGCTTGACTCCATCCACATCATTAAGGTCAACTCTACTTTGAGGAAACAGCTCTCCCCCAGTGGTATTTTGAGTGCCTTCCAATCTAAGGGGCTTATCTTCTGGCACTATATCAGACAATGTTCAGATGCTATACATAAGATTTTCACTGGCTAATTTTTTTCAGGAGTAGACCAGGAGGTCCTTCTTCCTAGTCTATCTTAGTCTGGAAGCTCAGCTGAAAACTGTCCACCATGCATGACCCTGTTGGTATATGAAATACCGGTGGCGTAGTTTTCACCATCATAGCAATACCCAAGACACCACAGTATAACAAACTGACAGAAAGATGGCCCAATAGAATATGGAACTTATTGAACAATATCATTAATATCACCCTTAAGTAAAATTTTGCTGAAGATCATTCAAAAGTGATTGCAGCAGTACATAGACAGGGAACTGCCCGAAATTCAAGCCAGATTCAGAAGACCACGAGGAACAAGGGATATCACTAATGTCAGACAGATCATGGCTGAAAGCAGGGAACATCAGAAAGGTGTTTACCTGCATTTTATTGACTATGCAAAGGCATTGGACTGTGTGGATCATAACAAGTTATGGATAACATTGTAAAGAATGGGAGTTCCAGAACACTTAATTATGCTCATGAGGAACGTGTACATTGACCAAGAGGTAGTCGTTCAAACAGAACAAGGGGGTACTGAGTGGTTTAAAATCAGGAAAGCTGTGTGTCAGGGTTGTATCCTTTCAATATACTTAGTCAATCTGTATTCTGAGCAAATAATCCAAGAGCCAGGACTATATGAAGAGGAACGGGACATCAGGATTGGAGGAAGACTCATTACAACCTGTGATATGCAGATGACACAACCTTGGTTGCTGAAAGTGAAGGGACTAGAAGCACTTACTGATGAAGATCAAAGACTACAGCCTTCAGTATGGATTACACTTCAACATTAAGAAAACAAAAATCCTCACAAATGGACCAATAAGCAACATCATGATAAATAGAGAAAATATTGAAGTTGTCAAGGATTTCATTTTACTTGGCTCCCAGCAGTCAAGCTTGAAGTAGCTGTCAAGAAATCAAACGACGCATTGCAATGGGCAAATCTGCTGCAAAAGACCTCTTTAAAGTGTTAAAAAGCAAAATAGCAAACATGTCACTTTAAGGTCTAAGGTGGGCCTGACCCAAGCAATGATGTTTTCAACAGCATTGTACGCATGTGAAAGCTGGTCAATGAATAAGGAAGACCGAAGAATTGATGCCTTTGAATTATGGTATTGTCGAAGCATATTGAATATACCATGGGCTGCCAGAAGAATAAACAAATCTGTATTGGAAGAAGTACAGTCAGAATGCTCCTTAGAAGCAAAGATGGCGAGACTTTGTTTCAGGCACATACTTTGGACACGTTATCAGAAGGGACCAGTCTCTGGAGAAGGACATCATGCTTGGTAAAGTAGAGGGTCAGCAAAAGAGAGGAAGACCCTCACTCAGTGAGATGGATTGACACAGTGACTGCAACAATGGGCTCAAGCATAACAACAATTGTGAGGACGGCGCAGGACCAGGCAGTGTTTTGTTCTGTTGTACATAGGGTCACTCTGAGTCCAAAACCACTTGATGGCACCTAATAATAACAACAGAGATATAAACTATATGCCTATTATAAGGCACAATCTAACAGATGGCTACAAGAAAAAAGAGAGAGAGAGAAAGGAAGGAGGAAGGCAGAGAATAAGGGAGCAGAAGAAGGAGGGAGAAGGAAGAAGAGAGTGAGAATGAGTGAAAGAGAGAAAGCTGGCTTTATAGACCAAGTTACAAGGATTAAACCTGTTATAATAGAGACCTGCTTCTAGTCAGATATAGTTATTCATATGTTGTCAAGTGAAATGGGAGGGTCTGGTTGGAACTAAAAGTAAAGAGCTTTTACTGAGAGGCAGGGCAATTTGCAAATTGGAATCACAAGGTCCAGATGATTCTGAACTAAGTGATCTGAGAAGGAGACAGTTCAGGCAGTTTTTATAAGAAAATACAAGAAACTTCAATAAAAATTCAGTGACTGGTTGACATTTAGGTAATGGTTTACAAAATTGGGTGAGGGTGTATCTGATTGATAGGAGATTACATACATTTCTAAAAACTGTTTTTATTAAAGTTACAAAGTAATCACTAAATTGGGTACAAATGGCTTCGAAACAATCATGAGACCCTCCTTGCATGATTGCAGGTAGGACATGCATAATTCTAAAATTTATCTTGAGTGAGCATCTGCTCTGAGACCCGGTTTTTTGAGTAGGGTGTATTCTTATGCAAGCAAATGAAGTCACATTCTTCTCTAAAACTGTTCATTAAGTAATTTTCTCAGGGTATAGTGCAGAGTTCCAGAAATGACAGGCTGTATTCTTAATGCAGAAGTTACTTTTGATTCAGCAAGGAGTTTTGGCCTCAGACCTTAGCAAAGCCACCATCTCATGTCGAAAAGCCTAAGTTAATTTGGGGTGATCTTAATCACATATACGACCCCTTCAGGTATAAATACCCATTTGGGATGGAGTCATCCTCTGGTTGATGAGTTCATTGTGAAGGATTCATTCTGACCACACCCTCTAAAGATTGATATGGTCTCTAAAGTCCCTCAAATATGGTTGACTAGCCATCTCTCCTCCTTCATAAGCCTGGCTCCTCACAGGTCCTTCTTCACCCTGCAGACTAAATTAGCCACTTCCTTCTCATTGCTCCCAAAGTACTTTACAGATACTCCTATTATAATCACAGTTAACACATACAGAGCTTACTATGTGCTAGACATTGTTCTAGGTGCTTTAGATATATTTACTCATTTAAAATTCAAAGTAAACCTATGAGAAAAGTTCTATTGCTATCCCCACTGAGGCACACAAATGTTAAGTAACCTTTAAAAGCCCACATACCCAGTAAAGTGAATGAATAGCTGGTATTTGAAACCAGGCAATCTGGCTCTAGAGTCCATGCTCTTAACTGCTATGCTATTTCAGTGTATTATAACAGTATCTTTACATATGTAAGTCCTACTTATAAACTGTTCACTCTTTGAGGGTCAGGATTGTAACTTATTTATCTTTATATCTCCACTGCTGAACTTAACTGTTTAATGTAGGAGAGTCATAGTTTCTGTTGAAATAGCTTAAAACCTTTTAATGACTAGAGTCTTTATTTTTTTTAACATTATATAGTATACAGTGTACTTTGAATGTATTTTACACTAGAAATGATAAATAAATGTAGGTAAAGCCATGAACTGGTCTCCTCATGAATAGAATAAATCCTATCGTAGGGAAGGGTAGCAAATGCTGCAAAATATAAAATATAAATGGAACTCATTTTTAAATAGTGTGTCTTAGGGTTCTCTAAGGACATCATGCTTTGTACAGTAGAGGGTCAGCAAGAAAGAGGAAGACCCTCAATGAGATGGATTGCCACAGTGGCTTCAACAATCGGCTCAAACATAGCAATGATTGTGAGGATGGCACAGGACCGGGCAGTGTTTCATTCTGTTGTACACAGGGTCACTATGAGTCAGAACCAACTCAGTGGCACCTAACAACAACAGGGTTCTCCAGAGAAAGAGAACCAGTGAGCTGTATCTACATACATAAAGAGATATTTACTTCAAGGAATTGGCTCACATGAGTGTAGGGGGTAGCAAGTCCAAAATCCACAAGTCAGGTGTCAGACTGGAGACTCCTGCTATCTCACAGGATTTTGGGGGTGCAGAGGCTGGCAAGACCAAAATTTGTAGGTCAGGCAACAGGCTGGAGACTTCTGCAGGCTTGCATCCCAAGATCTGTAGGTCAGGTGACAGGAAGAGTACAGAGTAAAGAGAGAAAAAGAGATAGAGACTTCTGCCAAAATATCTATTTATAATCTGGAGGAAGACCACACCCTAAGGAAACTAACCTTTTAACTGATTGTTTGACTACATTATATTAGGTTACATTAAGGAATATGATTATACTACATTGCATTAGATTACATTATGGAACACAATCTAGTCTAATGTTTGGCCAAACCATTGGGAACCATAGCCTAGACAAGTTGACATGTAAAATTAGCCATTACACAGGGAAACAGTTAAAGGAAAAAAAGTGACAAATCCGATACCCTTTCTAAAATTCAATTCTTCTTTCTCCTTTGTAAACACTCCAGTCACTCACTTTTCTTAAAATTAGATTTTCATCATCTTATGCACCAACTAAACTTGTCCCTGGGAATTCTTAACCTTTCACATCTTAGATGAGCAATTCTGAGTTCCCCCCGCCCCCCTTCTTTGGCACAGAAGTTGATCCTTAGAAGAGACAAGCTCACACAAAATTCCCATCCATAGAACTTACTAAAACTCTACCCCTCCCCTCCAATAATTTCTTTCAAGTCACTTAGATGGCTCCCCCACCCCTTTCCTATATTCTCCCCTGGGTGAGCACTGCCCACCCACCATTCCCCACTTGGGAATCTCTGTCTAATAGTCCATTTCTTCTTCTCTTCTCCTTGTTTATTTCTGGTATCTTTATTCTGTTTTGAAGAATTAACTAATTCATTTGCATTTTTCTATCCAAACTCTTTTTCTTCACTAGTGATACTATTTATGCTTGGGATATACTCTGCTATCTGGGAATTCCTTTTTATATAATCCCCTTTATTTTCCAACATTCCAGCAGATAAAATTCACAGACTGTGCAAAGATTATTCGTTAATCATATATACAGATTTGTTTAACCTGTTGCGTACTTTCTTCTGTATCTTACCTTTGTATATGATGGCTACTGTATTTTCCATGGTAAGACTTGTTGTAACTGACCATTCCATAATCTCAGTGATTTAACACAATAAAGTCACAGTCCAAAGTTGATCTGCCAGCTCTTTTCAGCCCCTCTCTTCCAAATGTTGACTCAGGGAGCTCCATTCTCTCAGAATCCTTTACTTACAGCCACAAGACTGTGGAGAGAGTGCACAGAAGATTGTGAAGGACATTTAAATGGCCAAGTCTAGAAGTCGCATGGATGACTTCTGCCCAAATTTCACTTACCAGTCTCATGGCTACAATCTAACCAATCTACCTGTAAGAGAGGCTTTGAAATGTAGTATTCACCTATGTCCCAGAAGAGGAGCTAAGATTGGTGAGCATCTAACCAGTCTCTGCTAAAGTCCTCCCCTCTGGCCACCCATTACCCCTTGTATTCATCCTTCCACACTTAAAGTCATCCTCATCACCAACCCCAAACCCTTAATCCAGGCTCTCCAGCTGATATGTAGTCCTTTCCATCAGGAATAAGAAACATAGTAGTTACTGGTTTAGACCAACTCTGAAATTTCACTAGGCAGAGAAAATTCTTGATTAGACCCTGATTATATTTTCTGGGATTGTCGTTAGTGGTGGTCAAGTTTACCCTCAACTCATGGAGACCCCATGCACAGTGGAACAAAATGCTACCCAGTCCTGCGCCATCCCCATGATCTGTTGGGGATCAGACTGTTGTGATCCATAAAATTTTGGGGCTTTCACTGGCTGATTTTGAAAGTAGATTGCCAAGTCTTTCTTCCTAGTCTGTGTTAGCCTGAAAGCTCCACTGAAACCTGGTCAGCATCGTAGCCACACATACAAGCTCCACTGGTAGATGGGCGGTAGCTTCGCATGAGATGTGTTGGCCAGGAATCAAACCCAGGTTTCCCACATGGGAAGGGAGAATTCTACCACTGAGCCATCGATATCCTCATGGTTTCTGGGAAGCACTCCCTTATCCAAAGTTCTCATGGCCCCTGCTTTCTTCACCCTCTGGAAGGCTCTTCCTTGTCCATTATTCCCCTTTTTAGAGGCTGTAATTGATTCAACAGTAACTGACAACAACAATAGGTTTAAAAACCTGCCTCATGCTCCAAGGTTGGGATCTGTGGATTGTTTTAAATCCTAATATCCCAAGGATTTTTTTTTTTATTACAATTCCATGGTTTAATTGGTAAAAACCACTTCTTCGAAACCTTATGATCTATTTGTTTCCATATACCAGTACTATACCAATAGTTTTCTCCTAGACAAGATTCTCCAGCTCAATTTGTTTTGCTTCTTTGTGCCTATGGCTTTCTCTTTTTACTCACTGCCAGCTACCTGGAACAAAAGATATGAAAGATATACCCTTAATCTTATCTTTGCCCTGATTCCCTTTATCCAAACTTCACGCCGTAATAGATTTTTTCATTCAAAGCCTTTCGTAAGGCCATCTCTTACTGCTTAGGGTTTAGAAGTTAGGCCTGTTCAGCTTGCAAGGCCCTGAATTTCTGTTCTTCCTCTCTCACCTGTCATTTCTGCTTTTCAACTAGCCATTTTTTTCCTAGGATCATCGGTTTTTAATTACATTTTGTCAAACAAACCAATAGTCCAACAAACACTGCTAACATTTGGCTTTCCAAACTCTTCCTCTAGAGCTACAAGTAAAATAGGCACATGGTCTGCCATGTAAGCAAAAGCACCATGTAACATAGATCTCCAGGTGTCCAGCCTGCTGTATCTCTTCCCTCACTATCCACAGTCAGCATATGTGAGTTAATGCCACATATTTTAGGTTTTTGTTATGGAAGCACCTTACTTCTGCTACCAATCTCTGTGTTAATTGGAATGAAGAGCACTGGCTACTCTAATAATAAACACTGCTAAATCCCAGGGACTTAATACAATAAAAACTTGATTCCCACTCATATCACAGTCCAGTGTGGATCAGGTAGCTCTCTACTCCAGGTGAAGATAACAGAGATTTAGGTTAGTGTTATGATGAGGCTCTTCCATCTCACTTCCAGCCACCTGGACAGAAAAACAGTATGTAAAAGATTGAGGAGGCATTTAATGGCCAGGTCTAGAAGGAGCTTACATCATGTTCCCTCATTACCAACAAACCAGTCACATGGCCCCAAACTAATTAAAAGAGAGGCTGTTAAGTGTAAATTTCTTGCATGCTTAGTAAAAGGAAAATGGATTGTTCAGCATATAGTCAATCTCTGACACATTCTGGTAGAGTAAAAAAAGCCCCAGACTTGGAGTGGTTATGTTTGAATCCTGGCTCTCATTCTTAGTAAATGTTTGATCACAGCCAAGTTAATTGATCTCTCTTGGTCTTTGTTTATTCATATACAAAATAAATATTCATAAAACCTAATTTTATAAGGTTATTGTTCTTGTTGTCAGTTGCTGTCGAGTCGATTCTGACTCATGGTGACCCCATGTGTGTAGAGTAGAACTGCTCCATAGGGTTTTCATGGCTGTGACCTTTCAGAAGCAGATCACCAGGCCTGTCTTCTGAGGCACGTGTGGGTGCATTTGAACAGCCAGCCTTTCAGCTAGAAATCAAGAACTTAACCATTTGAGCCTCCCAGGGACTCCCTTATAAGTTTATAGAAGTATGCAATTCAATTCAGAGTTACTAATGCAAGTAACAGAAGACAACTCTAAGCTGAAACATAATTTATTGAAAAGATTCAATGCAGCTAAGAGAATTGCCAGAAAGTCTGGAGAACCACGTTCTGAAAAAGGGAAGGTACAAAAGACATTAGGCAGCAGTCAGGACCACACCATGGATTCAGGGAGGTAAGGGCACTGCTCCCACCATTGCCAAATGCCGGATGCCACCACTTGCAAAGCCACCACCACTGGTAGTGGACACCCTATGCCACGACTAATTCCACATCCACTACTGCCCTGGAACAGGTTGTTGCTTCCATACTGCTGCCACCATCAGATTCTCCACCGTTCCTGCTTCTTCACATTACTAGCTCCCAGTTCAAAGCTGGGTAGGTACAACTGATCAGTTTAGCCCAGGTAGTGTTCCTGTCCTGAAAAGAAAGATAGGATACAGAGTATATGGTCTATTAAAGATGCATATAGTGGAGAATTTCCAAAATATAGGAACAGAGTTTATTGTCTAGGCAAAACATCAATAAAAGACAAATGTTTACTCAGACACTTATTGAGCTATGCCTGGAGATTTCTGGGTTCAACAGATAAAAGTCAATGAAATAGTTTCTGCTCTAAAAAGCTGTACATGAAAGCATTTTACGAATTAGAAAGATTTCAGAAATTGAAGATACTGCTACTATTGTGGTACTCTATTTTAAATATGAATAAGATTATATTATATTAAGATTATATTACATTATATTATATATTATGAGGACGGCGCAGGACCAGGCAGTGTTTTGTTCTGTTGTACATAGGGTCGCTATGAGTTGGAACTGACTCAACGGCACCCAACAACAACAAGAAGATTATATTAACAGATTTTTTATATTTATTTATTTATTTTATTGTACTTCAGGTGAAGGTTTACAGAACAAATAGTTTCTCATTAAACAGTGGTACACATATTGTTTTATGACATTGATTAACAACCCCACAACATGTCAACCCTCTCCCTTCTTGACCTTTTTTTTGGTGAAAATATACATAGCCAAAGATATACCATTTCAAAAATTTCTGCATGCACAGTTCAGTGACATTGACTACGCTCTTCTAATTGTGCTGCTATTCTCACTTTAGATGAAGGTTTACAGAACAAAATAGTTTCTCATTGAACAGTTAGTACACATGTTGCCCTATGACAATGGTTAACAACCTCACTACACATCAACACTATCTTTACTCAACCTTGGGTTCCCTATCACCGGCTTTCCTGTCCCCGTCTGCCTTCTAGCCCTTGACCCTGGACTGCTGTGCCTCATTAGTTCCATTTTGTTTTATGGGGCTGTCCAATTCTCAGCTGAACAGTGAACCTCGGAAGTGACTTCACCACTGATCTAAAAGGGTGTCTGGGGTCCATACTCTCGGGGTTTCTCCAGTCTCCTTTAGACCAGTAAATCTGGTCTTTTTTCTGCTTGTTAGAATTTTGTTCTACATCCTTCTTCAGCTCTGTCCAGAACCCTCTGTTGTGATCCCGGTCAGAGCAGTCAGTGGTGGTAGCCGGGCACCATCTAGCTGTGCTGGACTCAGTCTGGTGGAGGCCTTGGTAGCTGTGGTCCATTAGTCCTTTGGACTAATATTTTCCTTGTATCTTGTTCTCTTCATTCTCCTTTGCTCCTGAAGGGATGAGACCAGTGAAGTATCTTAGATGGCTGCTCACAGGCTTTTAAGACCCCCAGACACTACTCACCAAGGTAGAATGTAGAACATTGTCTTTATAAACTGTGTTATGCCAACTGAGCTAGATGTTCCCCAAGACCATGGTCCCAACAGCCCTCCGCCCAGCAATTCCGTCCCTCAGGGAGTTCGGATGTGTCTGTGGAGCTTCCATGACCTTTCCTCATACAAGTTATGCTGGCTTCCCCAGTATTGTGTACTGTCTTACCCCTCACCAAGAATACCACTTATCTATTTCCTATTTAGTATTTTCCCCCAACCCCTCCCATCCCTGGTAACCAACAAAGATTGTTACTTTTTGTGTATAAACTTTTTTATGGGTTTTTTCAATAGAGGTCTCATATAATATTTGTCCTTTTGTGATTGACTTATTTCACTCAGCAAAATGTCCTCCAGTTTCATCCATGTTATGAGATGCTTCACAGTTTCATCATTGTTCTTTCTCGTTGCATAGTACTCCGTTGTGTGTAAGTACCATAGTTTGTTTATCTATTCATCTGTTGATGGGCATCTAGGTTGTTTCCATCTTTTTGCTATTGTGAACAATGCTGCCATGAACATAGGTGTGCATATGTCTGAGTGACGAGATGTTTATTAGTTTTGTACAGATTTATGTCAAAATATCCATCTAATTTAAACTTTAGCTTAGTCTACTCAAAGAGCCTAGATATCTGACTCCATATGCATGATATCATATTTAACTAATAATATTTGATGAAGATTAGCTGATAGCAACTCAAAAGGTACAAAGTATGGTATATTTGAGTTTCTCTGATTTATATTTAACTAGTAAAGCTGTATTCACTGATCCAGCAGAAGGATCACCTGTATTCGTATTGGGTCATGTCAAAAAACTTAAAGGAAAAAATGGTAAATGAATCAAAAATAAATGTTACTTGTTTTATACCATAAATAAAGATTTTGGAATTTTAGATAAAATTTCCATAATGATACATTATGAAATAAAAGAATTATGGATATCTGAAGAGTGTCTCTATTTATAGGGAAAGGTGTCTCTCCCAGAGCTAAATTATTAATTAACCCGCAGTGAATCAAATGGCTGATCTTCTGAAAGTAAGTACTGTAGGTCGTTCTTAGTTACTTATAAAATTGTGGCAATGAACCAGGGAGTTTGTGACTTTGCCTGATCTAGAGAGATAGAATAAAATCAAAAGTGCAACCAAGTTTCACAAATCCTACTCCTACTGGGGACCAATTATGAGGAACAGGTGACAAGACCAGCACCTGAAAAGAAAAATATAAGAAAATAAATGAAACCTTATAGTTCCAACAGGAGTTCCTGGGTGGTTCAAATGGTTAACACTCTCAGCTGCTAACCAAAAGGCTGAAAGTTCAAGCCCACCCAGAGGCACCTAGGAAAAAGGCCTGGTGATCTACTTCCAAAAAATTGGGCATTGGAAACTCTGTGGAGGACAGTTCTGCTTGGACACACAGGGGGTCACCATGACTTGGAGTCAATTTGATGGTAACTAATTACTGGTTATAGTTCCAACACTATCAAATCTCAAGGGGTTAGCTTATTTAACTGTCTTTGAATTTCAAAATAATTATTCTGCAAGTGCGAAATCATTTTGAAATTCAATAGGTATAAAAATTCACATGAAATAGCCAGAAACATAATTATGATAAAAATAAAGAGAAAAACAGTACCATCATCAATCTGCTAGGTGAATACAACCCTTTTATCCATAATAACCAGTTCCTAAGGTAATCATTGTAAATCTATTCCTTCTCAATTCACCTAGTCAAAGAAATAAGTTCACGGGTTAGTTGGTGAAAGAAACAGATGATGGCTGAATTATAATCATCACTGTAAGTGATATAATAATGTTTTTAAGTTTTTTTCTTCAATAGGTAATGTCTATGCTTCCTCTCCCTAAAAAAATACAAACACACACATTCTTCCCTTTAAAATTTGGGTAGCACTTTAATCAGCAGCCAAAGATGTTCTTTAGATTCCTTGAGATGGGAAGTTGGCATTTTTCCAATGATGAGCATTCATGACCATCAACTAAGGAGGAATCAGTGATGTTAAAATGCACTGAATATAATTAAATGTTCTACATTAAAGCATAATATCCTCTTAATATTCATATTAAACAGTTAAGAAAATATTAGTCATTTCTTCTAATAGGCTTTGCTGTATACTCCAATGCCGCCTTTTGACTTTTGTGATTGTTCAGAGAAACAAGACAATGAGGATATAGAGCATAGGTAAGTGCAATACAAATAATTTTGGAAGGCACTGAGATTCAGTGGTAATCTTTATTCAAGGTCATTAATGATAATTAAAGGAAGATATAATAATAGCTTCAGTTGAAGTAATTTCTAATGGCGACACATCAAAATCCATGAATGTACTTTAAGCCTCATATTATACCAGTTAACAAAATAATTGCAAAAGAAATTCCACTGTGAAAAAAATCACCATATTTATCACGTGGAAATGTCAGATTTTTGATGATCGTGGTACCTCATGCTCTTTCTAAACATATTGTCTGCATTTATGTTTGCTAATATACATAGCTACATCAAATTAGAGCATTATAGATTACCCTGTTATTATCATTTGCCAAACTAAAACCAGAATTAAAATATAACTACTACTCAAAATAAAATTTCCACAATATTAAATTTGTATACAAATTCATAGGTTTGTTCTTCAGTTCATGAATTTGGGAATTTCTGGTCTTGAATTAGACAAGAGTTCCAAACAGTGGTACAAAGCAAAAGGGTTTTTTAAGCACAGACACATAGGAACAAGGAAGCTGTACTGGGCATATTTCAGATTGACTGACAGGCATTTTCTTGCCTTATTTGGAATAAAGGGGAAATGTTGAACTAGGCTAAACTGAGTAGGCAAGTCCTAATCGGTTAGCTTAGGTTTCTGTTTCCAGGAGGGTCAATTGATTGACCTGAGTTTTGGCTCCTGAAGAGGTTAGGCATTTACAAGAAATAGAAACTTAGACTTCAGTTTGCTGACATGGGGATCAGCACAAGTGACTCCATCTTGGACCTAGTATAGCTGGGTTAACACTTCTGAGATATTTATTATCTTCATTTAGTCCCAGAAAATATCTAAAAGCAGGAGATTATTAGAAGCATAAGAATTCAATATACTCATTTGCAAATAGCATTGACCTTCATATTCTCTCTCAAATTACCCTAGCCCTCATACTCTAGTTTCTACTGTTTATTATTTTTAGAATATCAAGTGCACAAAATTGAATTACTCGCACTCTCCATTTCATTGTATACTATCAGCAGCTGTATATGTCCTTTTTTTATTTTATTTTTCTAGTTTTATTTTATTATTTTTTCCATTCATCCACCATCTCCATCCCCACTCTTCTTTATTTAATGTCCATCCTTTGAGCCTGTCATTTCTGTGTTTATTTAGATACACATGTATTCTTAAAAGCAAGTATAGCGTTGTTTTCTAGGTATATGTGTTTAAGCTCCATGAAAGGCATTCTGTTAAAAATTTTGTTCCCTTCACCATGATATTTTAAGTTCCATCTCATTATATATTAATCTAGGGCATTATTTCTGAGTGCTGTATTTAACTTCATTATGTGCCTATCTCTCATTTTACTTCCCATTCCTTTCCTGATGGATAGCTAGGCCTCTTCCATCCTTGTAACTATAGTGCTATGATAAACGTATTACCAGGCAAATTAGGTATGTGTGCAAGAGACCTGGGAGTATAATTGCTACATCATAAAATGTAAGTGTAATTTACCAAGTACCTCCAAGTTGCTCTCTGAAATAGTTGTACTGATTACCTTCCCTCTAGCGGTATGGATGGTTTCTAATTTCACAACTTCCTCACCACTACTTGATATTATCAGACTTTCTAATTGTTGTTTTAATTTGTATTTCTCTGATTACTAATAAGAATGAACATCTCGTCATATGCTTATTAGCCATTTGAATCTCCTTGTTTATTTGTGTGTTGCCTTTGAGTATTTCATAGATGCTGTTGTTTATTTGTGACTTCTTTCCTTTTCCTGATTTGTTTTTATCACAGTTTTGTCTAATCAATACTTTAAAATAAACACCTGCTTTGGGTTTTGATAGCAATGTCTACCAGATAGTAGATGTTCAGTATATATTGAATGAATGATGAATGAATGAATAAGAGAATGGAAGAATGTCTTTTGCTGTGTGACAAACAACCCCATAACTCTATGGTTTATAACAACAAACCTTTATTTCTCACTCATGGGTGTGAATACCTTGTCTGCTGATAGTTAAGTCTCTGCTGAGATCTACTGGACTTGGCTCCAGCCAGCAGTTATAGTTGAGGTTTGCAATGAGAAGAAGCAATTCTTTATATTTTAAACATCTTTGTTTAATAGGTCCTGTGTTTTAAATTGCCTTTCTTTAAAATACAGGAGAGAAAACAATACAAAATATTTACAACCCAGTGGGCCACAGGAAAACTTTGCAAGGCTGACTTGTCAGGCAAATATCTCAATTATGCTCTCTTCTTTATTATATGTGATTATGCTCTCTTCTTTGTTATAATGTAATAATATTCTCTACTTATATTTTCTGATTTTTAATATAAAAAAGATAAGATTCTCCTATGTGCCAAATTGTTTTACTACAGAGACTGTCTTAATTTTTTAGAAATGTAATGCCTACCCAAAGTTTGTTTTAAAAAACAAATAAAGCATGTTTCAGAAAATTGCATGAATTCATCAAACATGTCTTATAGGCAGAGTTGCTATTCAGTTAGTATGCATGATGATACCAATTGTTAAAATATTGAAACAATCCTGTATTGGTAGGTAAATAGGAGCTACATTGAGCCCTTCTCCTGTGCCCTTCCTCTGCCTCAGCCCACCCCACACCTGCCCATAGTCCCAACACGAAGGGCACAGCAAGCTTTCCCAAAATTAAGACTACTTGAAGCACTTCCTACTGAAGGTCAAAGACTACAGCCTTTAGTATGGATTATACCTGGACGTGAAGAAAACAAAAATCCTCACAACTGGACCAATAAATAATATAATGATAAATGAAGAAGAAATTGAAATTTTCAAGGATTTCATTCTACTTGGATCAACAATGCCCATGGAAACAACAGTCAAGATATCAAATGGCATATTGCAGTGGACAAATCTGCTGCAAAAGACCTCTTTAAAGTTCTAAAAAGCAAAGATATTACTTTGATGAGTAAGGTGTACATGACCCAGACCATGGTCTTTTCAATTACCTCATGTGCATGCAAAAGTTGGACAATGAAAAAGGAAGACAGAAAAAGAATTGATGCATCTAAACTGTGGTGTTAGTGAAGAATATTGTATATACCGTGGACTGCCAGAAAGAAAAACTCATCAGTCTTAGAAGAAACACAATCAGAATGTTCCTTAGAATTGAGGATAACAAGACTTCAGCTCACTTACTTTGGACATGTCATCAGGAAAAACCAATCCCTAGAAAAGGACATCGTGTTTGGTAAAGTAGAGGGTCAGCGAAAACAAGAGAAATCGTCAGTGAGATGGACTGACACAATAGTCACAATGATGGGCTTAAATATATCAAAGATCATGGTGCGGGACTGGGCAGTTTCCTTCTGTTATATATATGGTTGCCATGAGTTGGAGCCAATCTAACAACAAACAGGGCACAACAGGAGCCTCTGGGAACCTGTTCCAGCACTTTGACCTGTATCTGCTCTGATTGGTCAGTGCCCCCATGTTGTAGCAGTTACTATATATTTTAAATATCACCTCTGATTATAGGAAATAGTGCACATTCACATCTAGAACATGTGTGTAAATAAACTTGTGGGGTTTCCTTCCTTTTTCTTCCGATAAACACACACACATATGTTATGACTACACATATGTATACTCTATGAAATCTCTGGGGTAAAGAAAGTAATTTAAAGCACAATAAATATATTAAAAAAATTATTTTAATTCTACAAAGGGAAAAAAAAAAGAAAGTAATTTAGTCTGTGTTTCTCCAGAAGCTGTTTGTATTAAAGATGTCTCTGGCAGTTTCAGACCAAAAACTATGCAAAACTTTGCTTCCTCCATACTTCCCACCTCTTAATTATCTCCTGGATTCATTTGATTTTCTTGCTTTGAACCCTCCCTCGCAGGGTATTTTCAAATACGGTATTTGTGTCTCAGCCTTTGAGGCCTTGTGTGCCTTACAATAGCTTATTTCAGCCTTACATTGAATTAATTGGATATAAAACTAGCCTTAAAAGTGCTCTTATTTCAACTTTCTATCTGTGTCCTTTTATTCTAGATACTATCATTCTTTAACCCGCACAATTCTGTCACTAGTTTTAACTTTTTCTTAGTTTTTAAATACCACCTTATCCCCTTTTGATACCTTTCTGGAAGAGTTCATTGACCTTATCTTTCAGCTCACTGATATTTTTTTCAGGAATATCCACTGTGAAAATTCACAAAACAGCAGTGAGTTTTATCTGATACTATAATATTTACCTCAAAATAAGGTGGAAAGAATACACAGAGTCACTATATCAAAAAGAATTCGGCAACATTCAACCATTTTAGGGGGTAGCATATGATCAAGAACCGATGATATTGAAGGAAGAAGTCCAAGCTGCACTAAACACAATGGTGAAAAACAAGGCTCCAGGAATTGACGGAATACCAATTGAGATGTTTTAACAAGTGGATGCAAAGCTGGAAGCGCTCACTCATCTATGCCTAGAAATTTGGAAGACAGCTACCTGGCCAACCAACTAGAAGAGATCCATATTTGTGCCCAAAGAAAGGTGATCCAACAGAATGCATAAATTATTGAACAATATCATTAATATCACATACAAGTAAAATTTTAGTGAAGATAATTCAAAAGCCGTTGCAGCAGTACATTAACAGGGAACTGCCAGAAATTCAAGCTGGATTCAGAAGAGGATGTGGAATGCTGATGTCAGGTGGAATGCTAAAAGAAGAGAATACCAGGAAGATGTTTACTTGAGATTTATCGACTACTCAAAGGAATTCGATTGTGTGGATCATGACAAATTATGGATAACATGGAGAAGACTGGGAATTCCAGAACACTTAATTGTGCTCATGCAGAACCTATACATAGATCAAGAGGCAGTCATTCAAACAGAACAAAGGAATACTGAGTAAATCAGGAAACTTGTGTGTCAGGGTTGTATCCTTTTGCCATACTTATTCAGTCCATATGCTGAGCAAATAATCTGAGAAGCTGGACTATATGAAGAAGAATCAGCATAAGGATTGGAGGAAGACTTATTAACAACCTGCGATATGCACATGAACAACCCTGCTGCAGAAAGTGAAGAGGACTTGAAGCACTTACTGAAGAAGATCAAAGACTACAGCCTTCAGTATGGATTACACCTCAACATAAAGAAAACAAAAATCGTCACAACTGGACCAATAAGCAACATCATGATAAACGGATAAAATGTTGAAGTTGTCAAAGATTCCATATTACTTGGATCCACATCAATGCCCATGGAAGCAACAGTCAAGGAATCAAATGATGCATTGCATTAGGCAAATCTGCTGCAAAAGATGTCTTTAAAGTGTTAAAAAGCAAAGATATCACTTTAAGGACTAAGGTGTCCCTGACCCAAGCCATGATATTTTCAATCTCCTCATATGCATGTGAAAGCTGGACAATGACTAAGGAAGACTGAAGAAGAATTGATGCATTTGAATTATGGTGTTGGAGAAGACTATTGAATATACCACGGACTGCCAGAAGAACAAACAAATCTGTCTTGGAAGAAGTACAGCCAGGGTGCTCATTAGAAGGGAGGATGGCAAGACTTTGCCTTTCATACTTTGGAAATGTTATCCGGTGGAACTAGTCCCTGGAGAAGGACATCATGCTTGGTAAAGTAGAGGGTCAGCGAAAAAAGGAAGACCCTAGATGAGATGGATTGACCCAGTGGCTGCAACAATGAACTTGAACACAGCAACAATTGTGAGAATCGCACAGGACTGGGTAGTGTTTCATTCTGTTGTACATAGAGTCATTATGAGTCGGAACCAACTCCACAAATCCTAACAACAACAGTTATGAATATTCTGTTTACCATCCAGTGAGGGTATTCTTTTCATTTCCAAGTGATATGTCCTGGCACAATATCAAATTACAAGCATGGATTATTTTACATAGTTTATTTATATAAAAATTTTAACAAAATAGTGAGGTTTATCTGATCTTTTATTACTTACCGTTCTCTTTTTAAATGTTTGGGTGCAACACTCACCTAGTTGCCATGGAGTTGACTCTGGCTCACTGTGACCCCATGTGTATCAGTAGAACTGTGCTCTATAGGGTTTTAAATAGCTGATATTTCAAAGCAAATCACCAGGTCTTTCTTCCAAGGTGCCTCAGGGTAGACTTGAACCTCCAACTTTTCGGTTAACAGCCAGTCATATTAACCATTTGCACCACCCAGAGACTTCCCAACACTCAAGTGTCAGAATATTTCTTCGTAGGAACTTGTTTTCAATTAGCCTATCTTGCCACTAGGTGGAGAATGATGATAGGTTATGGTCTTGTGGTGTAAATAGTCATCCTTTACAGATACCTGATTAAGCATAATGTGTATGTAAGGGGTCTTTTCCTAATCTGGTTAAAAATTAATATGCTTATTTCAGAGGAATGCTTTTCCTTCTAAATCAACAAATATGAATAAAATAAGCTCTCGTTTTAATGACTCCTCTGAACTTCACTACACTTACTTGGGAAGAAAAAGGAAGATCTTTAGACACCTCCCCGCACCACCACCCCCCACAAAAACAAAACACAAAACAAACTCGTTGCCATGGTGTTGATTCCGACTTCTAGCTACCCTACAGGACAGAGCAGAACTGCCTCATAGGGTTTCCAAGGAGCAGTTGGTGGATTTGAACGGAGACCTTTTGGTTAGCAGCCAAGCTCTCAACCAGTGTGCCACCAGGGCTCCTCTTTAGCCCCAGGACAATAAAAAATACGAAGTTCTCACTGTTTCAGGCTGAGTGCCGTACATGCTGTCTGCTAGAGGAAAAAGAGCAGGGAGCTGTTTTCCTGACAGCCTGGGGGTTCTCTCATCATCTCATCAAATCAAGGAAGGTTAGTGATACCACCAGCAGATTCCAGCAGGTGGAAGGACAGCAATGATGAAAATTTGACTGTATGTTTGGACCTTTCCGACAACCCTGAGTCACAGAACTTCCTTCTTTCTATCACATTTGCTTTAAGTGGCCAGATATTCAGAGGCTGTTCCTTTGCACAAGTAACCCACAGACTTTATAAAATTATATTGATGGGCATTTAGACGCTTACAATTAAAATATAGCATTTGCAGATAAAGTAAACTGACTTCATGATAATCATGATTTTAAATCAAAGCCTACACATTTCAACTAAATTTAATTCTGCAGACAATGAGAAAGTTTCCTTAGTATTTACTTGAAAGTCCTAGTTAGTCACTAAAGAGGATTGTCTATCTAAAAATATAGGGCTACAGTAAGGGGTCACTAGATCTTAAAGTTACTTATTTGACTAGTGATAATTATACTTGTATGAACAAAACAATCATGCTAAATTTCCTACCGTATGAGATAATGTATAGATGCATTAGCAGAGAAATAAGGGGGAAACAGATATTCTAAAGATTGATTGTCATTCAGGTATGGTGAGAATTAAAATGTTTAAACTTATCAGCAAAAGAATTTCAAAGTTTTAAAATAATATTTTTAAAAGTATGAGCAAACGTATCAATCATGAATGACATGTGGAACAAAGATGAACTGGAAAGAGTATGAACTGGATAAACCTTCAAGAGGGCAATGTTGCAATAATTATCAAAAATGTAAAAACTATTAATACCGTTTGACTCATAAATTCCACTCCTAGTAAGTTATTCTATTTATGGTAGAGAAAAAATATTAAAACAACCTAAAAACTTTAAATTCAAGGAATTGTTAAATAAATTATAATACATTACTTCCTTTCCAGTCTACTTCTAACATGCTTTCCGTGCCTTTTAAGTTTGGAAGGTAAAAAAACTACGTTTCCCAGGCGCCCTCGCAGTTCTAGTTGCCTATGGGTTTGGGCTCCGCCAGTCAAATACACCGGATCCGTGGCATAGGGCGGGGCAGCAGCGGTTTTACGGACTCAGATGGAGACCGCATTGCTAGGGCCGCCGCAGTCTCGGGTTTGGTGGTTCCCTAGTGGCAGTGGTAGCGCTGAATCGCACAGTTGGCGGTGTGACTCTAGAGAGTGGAAGTTGTTCCCGGAAGTTCACTTAGCGCCTGCTCCTCCAACAATTCCGAAAAGTTTGTAAGCCATCTAATTAATACCATAATAAATTATTTTCTCCTTAAACTAGATAGAGAGCAGTGGTGTGCAACTGAGCCTGTCCCAGATCCATGAAAAAAAATCACATTGCCAAGTAATTTATAATGTTACAAGAGTAAATTCTGTAATTTTTTACTGACAATTCATTTTTCACTGATTTATAATTTATCAATTACTATTTATGCCAAAAGCTGTTTTCTTAAAGAGTCTCTAAGCCTTTTTTTTTTTTTAAAAAAGGAACCCTGGTGCCGCAGTGGTTAAACCGCTTGGCTGCTTACCTAAAGATTGAGGTTGGCACCCACCAGCTGCTCTTGGGGAGAAAGATGTGGCAGTCTGCTTCCATAAAGATTCATAGCATTGGAAGCCCTTTGGGGTAGTTCTACTCTGTCTTATAGGGTTGCTATGAGTTGGAATCAGATTCCGAGGCAGTGGGTATTTTCGGTTTTATGTCTTTTAAAGCAAACAAACATGAGTTCAGTGTTGCTCTAGGGGAAAAATAAATATGATTTTTTAACACGGATAACAGCATTTTCCTCCTGCTTCTTAGCTTAGCCACAATTCCGTTGCTGTATCTGTTTCACTCGAAAGCGTTTGTTTTTAGGTATAATCCAGTTATCAGCTACAGGAGCCTACCCTTTAAAATTCAAAAAATTTTGCTCAAACCCTATTTGACATAAATGGCAGAACCCTCACATTCCTGAGCGATTACTCAGCCAGTTCTCCAGAAAAAGAGGAGAAGTGGGAGGTGCTTAGTTTTTTTTTCTGGATGATTAGTTTAATGGTCTTCTACTTGCTGTCCCTAATCTTAAAACAGTACAGAAGTTTCTTTCCCCTATGATATGAATTACACAGCCTTCCTTAAAAGGCAGCAGCTAGTTACATGGGGCTGCTATGAGAACCAACTTGACGGCACCTAACAACAACAACGGCAACCCCCCTACTGAAAATGTTCATCCAGAGGCCAGACAACCTGATGTGAGAAATTAAACCCCTTATCGGACCTTGAATTCATGATTTTCAGTAACTGCTGCGGGGCGTGTTTTCCTGGAGGATTTTATCTTAAGAATAAATGAAGAAAAGCTCACGTTTGTCATGCAAAAAAAAAAAAGAAGGTAGCAACTAGTTGCCAGTGGAGTCAGTTCCAACTCTTGGTGACCCCATGTGTTTATAACCTGTGCTCCATAGGATTGTCAAGGCTGTGACCTTTCAGAAACAGATCGCCAGGCCTTTCTTCTGAGGTGCCTCTAGGTGGGTTCGAACTACCTACCTTTCAATTAGTAGTTGAGTGCTTAACTGTTTAAGCTACCTAGGGACTTCCTTAGACAGTAGAAAAAGCACAATTTTAGTTTTTTGGTTTTTTTTTTTTCCTACCTCCATTACACAAGGCTATTCAGACCTCACATTTTCATTTGAAAACACCAGGGCTTCCAACTAGTTCAGTCATGACCAACAAAGTGAAACCAGAAGAAACCTGAATTTTTTAAATTTGGGTGAACTGGAACAATAACTGGAATGGGAAAAATTACCGGTTGAAGCCCTGCTAGACACTCAACCTCCCTCTTAGAAAGCAAGGACAACGTTCACATTGCATAGCAACCAAATCTCTTGCCTTCGGATTTTCAGCAGAAGTGGAAACAGTCTCGCCCCATTCAAAGATAGCAGCTGGAATGTATGTCACTCTCCACAGTCCTGCCAATAATCCAGTCTCTCGCATCAGGCTCCTAAAAGGGCTCACTACGCCTCTTCCGGGTCTCCCATTCCAGGGCTTCGACCTATAATTTTACATTTTTAAAATTCAGGTCTGTTTTGGTGTCGCTTCCTCGGCCATGACTGAACCGGGAAGAACCAGTTTGAACCTTTGGAAAACACTTTAGTAAACCTGAGAACACACCAATATGTTTTGCATATGTTTCTGGATACCTTCAAGAGAAGTAATACTGGGATAAAAAATATATAATGTGGATCAAAGGTTAAGGTCAGTCATTCAGAGAAAGGCGTATAGACAGTTTCTGAAAATGTTCCTTTTTTTTTTTTTTTCTTAAGATTTTAGAGAAGAGTTTTAGGAAGAAGCTTGCTTTGGATTATGCAGTTAAGAGCTAATTGTGTGACTTGGCCTTTGTTGTACTACTACTTAGTCTTCCCAGGATACCGCAGCCACTCTGATATTTTTCAGAAGCCCAAACCACCATGTGGCTGAAAAGCTGTTTGTTATACAGGCTAAACCCATGGGATTTAGGATCAAATAGTTTGAGTTCAAGTCTAAGTTCTTTCCCATATTTGTGTCTGGCCAAATTAACTCAAGCTTCAGTTTCTTCGTTTCAAAATAGGGATTATAACAGTCCCTACCTCATTTAATTTAAATGCATTTCAGTTTTACATTTAACAGTGGCAGACCCTCTGTGTATGTTGGTGAAATTTTTTACCCAAAATGAACGCCTTATCTTTCTTAACAATTTTGGTTCGTCTATATGTTCCTTATCTCTGTTAATGACATCTTTTGGGTGCTTGTCAAGAGCAGAAGCTATTTCCTTCTCTAGGCTAGATACAACTTTGGTACTTTAAAAATAAGCAACAAGAAGGAAATTTCAGGACAGTAATAATAGTAGTACCTTTCACCCAGGTAAGTACATGGTGTCTTAATATCCTACAGGTGCTGTAACAAATTACCACAAACTGGGGGTCTTAAAACAACAGAAATTTATTCTTTTACAGTTGTTAAGGCTAGAAGTTAAAACTCAAGGTGCTGGCAGGGCCATGCTCACTCTGAAGACGGAGAACCTGCCTTGCCTCTTTCTAACCTCTGGCTCTTGCTGACCTTCCTTGGCATTCCTTGTCTTGCAGCTTTATCACTTCTATCTCTGCCTCTCACGGGGCTTCTTCCCTCTGCATTTGAGTTTTCTTCCTCTCTTCTCCATGTCTGTGTCTCCAAATCTCTCTACTTTAAGGACATTAGTCATTGGATTTAGGGCCCTCCCTAATCCATTTTCTTAATTAATTACGTCTGCAATCTGAAAAGAGCCTATTTCCAAATAAGACTACAATCCTAAGTACCAGGGGTTAGGACTTTAACATATTTTTTTAGATGACATAATTCAACCCACAACACAGGAAAACTTTAAAATAAAATTATCATTATTACTATTATTATTAATACAGCCATTTCTGGGGCAGGGGAGAGAATACAAGCAGTCAGCAGAACTCTCCCTTTTGAAGCAATCTAGTTGTATCCCAAGAGCCCGACCACTTACTGTGGGCAAAACTTTATGTCCTACCCCTCTTCCCTCTAAAAAATGGGGCCATGGTAAAACTACTGCCAACAACAATTATAACTACCATTTTTTGAGCATTTACTATGTGCCAGATAATGTGTAATTCCTTGCTAAATCTGCAGCCACCCTCTGTGGTAGGTGTTCTGATCCCCATGCACCCTCACAGATGAGGATACAGAGGTAAAAAGCGGTTAACTTGACCAACACAACATAGCTCCTAGACAGCAGAGCCTGGATTCAAGCAGAGAGCCTGATTCCAGAGCTCTTAAAGAGAGATAGATAAAAATTTGCAGTTGGGGTGCCTGCAATCCTAAGCATTAGGTGTTCTGTTAACCTTATGGGGGTTTATAGAGTCATTTTTAAATGCAAATTAGATCATGTTATTCCCTTGAATTACTTGAGATGCATGTTAGAATGTCAAATTCCTGAGCCTATCACAAGCCCCTGAATCTGATCTTTGGGGTTAAGGCCAGGAATCTGCATTTTCAACCAATTTTCCTTGTGAGTCTTATGCATAGTATTGTTGAGAGCTCCTGATCAAGAGGATCAAGTTCAAACTTTTTATTTTGGCATAAAAAGTAATGCTTTGCACAGTGCCTAGCATGTACTAGTTGTCCAACAAATATTTGTGGGAAAAAATTCAGGGAGACAGGGAGGGAAGGGAGTGAAAAGGGTCAGTCAGGCTTAAATTTTGGCTGAAATTAAGCTTTGAGATGGGGGAAAAGAGAAACAGACTAGATCTCTTGCAGAAATCCTGCACAATATTCCCTACAGCAATTGCAACCCTTAGTCTGTTTTCTGCCTTGTTTTTCAATCTTTTCAAGGGTGAGGTAGCCCTTGAAAAGCAAATGCAGTGATTAACTAAGTGTAAATTTAACTGTTCAACTTTTAAATGCCTTTCACTCTTCTTTTTTAATATATCTTTGAACCTGTACATAGATAAAGAGGCAGTCTTTTGAACAGACATAGGGATACTGCATGATTTAAAGTCAGGAAAGGTGTGCGTCAGGGTTGTATCCTTTCATCAGACTTATTCAATCTGTATGCTGAGCAAATAATCCAAGAAGCTGGACAATATGAAGAAGAACGGGGCATCAGGACTGGAGGAAGACTCATTAACAACTTGCGATATGCAGATGACACAACCTTGCTTGCTGAAAGTGAAGAGGACTTTTAAGTACTTACTGATGAAGATCAAAGACTACACTTCAGCATAAAGAAAACAAAAATCCTCACGACTGGACCAATAAGCAACATCATGGTAAACAAAGAAAATATTGAAGTTGTCAAGGCTTCCATTTTACTTGGATTCACCATCAACATCCATGGAAGCAACAGTCAAGAAATTAAATGGTGCATTGCATTGCGCAAAACTGCTGCAAAAGACCTCTTTAAAGTGTTAAAAAGTAAAGAAGTAACTTTAAGGACTAAGGTGTGTCTGACCCAAGCTGTGGTGTTTTCAATCGCCTCATATGCATGCAGAAGCTGGACAATGAGTAAGAAAGACTGAAGAAGAACTGACACCTATGAATTATGGTGTTGGCAAAGAACATTGAATATACCATGGACTGCCAGAAGAATGAACAAATCTGTTGGAAGAAGTACAGCCAAAATGCTCCTTAGAAGCAAGGATGGCGAGTCTTTGTCTTACATGCTTTGGACATGTTATTAGGAGGGACCAGTCCCTGGAGACGGACATCATGCTTGGTAGAGGGCCAGCAAAAAAGATGAAGACCCTCAATGAGATAGATTGACACAGTGGCTGCAACAGTGGGCTCAAGCATAACGATTGTGAGGATGGCGCACGACCAGGCAGTGTTTCATTCTGTAGTACATAGGGTCACCATGAGTCGAAACCATCTAGACAGCACCCGACAACAACAACTATTTGCACTAGCGTATGAACTGATTGTTCTGGTCAAATGAGTCAGTTTACACGGGAGCATTAATTTATAGGCACAGGCTTGTGCTGAGGTCCTTCTCATGTGTTGCAGAGACATGCGTAGTCACTCATGCACAAAATCAGTGGCTGCACATCTGTGCACCTCAGTTAGCCCATAGAATTTCTAAAATATTCCTGGAAACTTAGCCTGGAAGCTGCTTCAGAAAAGCTGGCACAATTTAAGTCCAAACTTACCCAAATAAGAAGTTTCCTGTCTACCTTGAAGCACTTACTGACGTTCAAAACTACATCCTTTAATATGGATTACATCTGAACATTAAGAAAACAAAAATCCTCACAAATGGTCTGATAAAAAAATCATGATGTATGGCAACGAAATTGAAGTTGTCAAGGATTTCATTCTGTTTGAATCAACAATACCCATGGGAACAGTGGTCAAGAAATCAAATGACATATTGCCTTGGAAAAATCTGTGCCGCAAAAGACTTAAAGTGTTTTTTTAACACTTTGATGTCACTTTGACGACTAAGGTGCACCTGACCCAAGCCATGGTCTTTTTAATCGCCTCATATGCATGTGAAAGCTGGTGAATGAAAAAGGAAGACAGAAGAATTGTTGTGTTTGAATTGTGGTGTTGGTAGAGAATATTGAATATACCGTGGACTGCCAGAAGAACAAACAAATCAGTCTTGGAGGAAGTTTACAGCCAGAATGCTCCTTAGAAGCAAGGATGGTGAGAGTTTTGTCTTGCTTATTTTGGACATATCATCTGGAAAGACCAATCACTAAAAAAGAACATCATGTGTAGTACAGGGTCAGCGAAAATGAGGGAAACCTTTAATGAAATGGATTGACACAATAGCTGCAAACATATCAAAGATCATGAAGATGGCACAGGACCTGGCAACATTTTATTCTGTTGTACATAAGGTCACCATGAATTGGAGTGGACTCCAGAGCAACTAATAACAACATTTACCTCCATAAGAAAAGTTTCACAATTGATTTGTGACTTAATTTTTCATCCAATTCCCATAACACACCAATCAAAAAGAGAAAAAAATAAAAAGATAGCCCACTGCCATCAAGTTGATTCGGACCCATGATATGTAATTATAATTGTGTCTATACCACTGATTAGAATAATAGAAAATTAGAGCAAGAAAGGAGCCCTAATGGTGCAGTGGCTAAGAGCTCTGTTGCTAACCAAAAGGTCACCAGTTCGAATCCACCAGCTATTCCTTGGAAACCCTATGGGGCAGTTCTACTTTGTCCTGTAGGGTCACTTATGAGTTGACATTGACTGGAAGGCAATGGGTTTGGTTTTTTGGTTAGAACAAGAAAGAAACTTAAAGACAATGTGGGAAAACTAACTCAATTTGGGCTTTTGACTCCAGTTCCTGAAGATAGCCCTTGGAATTCAAGGTGCCTTTGTTTTTCTAAACCAGCCAGGCAACACTTATACGTGTGCAAATGAATTAGGAGCCTCTGACTCATCACCTGTCAACAGGAGGGGAAGGGAAGGGAACTGAAGGGGGCATGATGCAGTAGGCCTAGCAACAATCCACCACTCCCCACCATCTAAGCCTGTTTGCCAAACCAAAAAACCCTTTGCTGTCAAGTCGATTCCAACTCATAGCAACCCTACAGGACAGAGTAGAATTGCCCCATCGGGTTTCCAAGGAGCAGCTGGTGGATTGGAACTGCTGACCTTTTGGTTAACTGCCGAGCTCTTAACCACTGAGCAACCAGGGCTCCAGTAGGGTAAAACAGATACATTTCTAGGCTAGGTTCCCACCTGTCTGACAATCCCCCCTCCTGGGGTGGTATGGTGGGAAAATCTACATTGCACTCCATATAGAGTGTTACGTAGGCTTTGGGGTATAAAAATGGCTGGGGGAGGAACTTCTGAGTCCCTCAGCTACGATGCTAGGTGGAAGCATGTGTAGCTGAGTTTTTCCGTCCACCTAACTAAGCCTGTCTAACCAGGGGGATTGGTGTTAAGGAAGGCCCTTTGAGACCCTTGCCTACAGTGCATCATGGGACATGTGTTGAAGAGTTTTTCATCTCTGCCCAGACAGTCTTTTTGAGTCAGGGAGTACAGCTCAAAACTGGGTCCACATTTGTCAGTGGTTAAGCACTCAGCTGCTAACCGAAAGGTTGGCAGTTTGAACTCACCTAGCAGGTCCTCAGAAGAAAAGACCTGGCAATCTGCTCCTGTAAAGATCACAGCCTAGGAAACTCTGGGGCATTTCTTCTCTGCCACATGGAGTCACTAAAAGCCAGAATCAACTCTACAGCATACAGCAACAAGCATATTTAAAATAGAGGTGTACAAAGGTAGTGGGAACACAAAAGGGGCACCTAATTCTGTAAGGGAGAGGTTGTCAAGGAAGGATTCCTAAGGGAGATGCAGAATGAGCTGAAACCTGTAGGTAAAATAGTGTTTTTTTCAGGCAGTAAGTAGAAAAAGTTCATGCAAGAAAGGAAGAATTCATGAATAATGTTTCATGAATAATAATGAGTTATTCCCCTATGGTGCAAATGGTTAACGTGGTTAATGCACTAGGCTGCTAACCAAAAGATTGGAGATTGCAGTTCATCCCAGAGGCGTCTCAGAAGAAAGGTCTTTTGATCTATACTTTTAAAAGATCAGCCATTGAAAACCCTATGGAGTACAGTTCTACTCTTGTACATATGGGTTCACTATAAGTCAGGATTGGCTTGATGGCAACTGGTTTTTTTAAATTATTCCTCTTATAGCACTTGTCACCCAGAAGTGTAAATTATCCCTTGTCTGTATCTTATCCCCTCCCCTCACCCTTCACTGGACTACGAGAAGGCCACTTTTAGGAAGATTCCCAGATTCTTGGTATAAGTAAACTGGTGGCCAGTGAGGGTAAGGATAGATCAAGAAATTAGTGCTCAGCTTTTTAAAATTGAGTTACCCAAGAGACATCTAAGAGAAGATGTCAAGTAGGCGATTGATATCAGTTGAGAAAACTGGGCTTAAAATTTCCCTATTTTGGTCTGCAAGCTATAGAGCAATTGAACATATCTCACCTTGTATTATACAATTATTATTGTACTAACTTTAGTATTTCATTTTTCTTCTCTATTCATCTTTTTGTTTGCAGATAATAAAAACTAATTCAAATTACTTTAATAGAAATGAAAAATTATTATAAGGAGGTAAGTTTATCTGTCCGAGTACAAGAATAAAATGCGGTCAGGGGACTTCCGGCAACATGGCGCTCTAGGCAGAAGCACCATGCCATCCCTCCACAGAAAAGATCCGAAAAACTAAGCCAAAAAGAGAAGACAGCAATCTTGAAACCCTAAAACATTAAATGAAGAGATAAAGAACTCAGCCAAGCTCCAAATGGAGTGAGAAAACTGACAGAGAACAGAGAACGAGGAAAGGTTCATGCAGAGGTCCCGTCAGCTAACGCAATGTGGATCCGCCATCTTGGACTCCTATCAGGGACCAGCAAATAGAGGGTACGAGAAAGCAGCTTGATGGAGCTTCCAGCAGGAGACAGAACAACCAGTAATTGGCGATATATGCTTACCCACCCCCTACCCTTCTTTACTGCCACTCGGCCTCCTCTGCATCATGCAGCCACAGTCTCTTGGTTGGGAAGCACTGGCTGCTTGGATCCCACCTGCCTTCACTGACAGACTCCCTGAGTGCCATTTGTTGGCTGCTGGTGCTGCTTTTTTCCGCTTCTTTTGATTTCTTCCTTACCTCTCACCACCTCCCCCTCCTTTCGCTCAAATACCTGGCTCCACAAGCCATCTTTGCTTCTTCCTGGGGGGCTACAGAGCTCCGTTCGAGTGTGGAACTGCTTCCCAGTCTGGGCTGCAATGCTGGTGGGATCCTGGGGCTTTTGTTTGTTTTGAATTGTTTGTTTGTTTTCTTTTCCTTTTCTCGAGTTGGGAGCCCGTTCTGGCTGGGCAGTGCTATGCAGCTTGGGACCTGCCCCCTCAGCTTGCGCAGAGGTACAGAGGGATCCCCGAGAGCATTTCTTTTTTTTGTGTTTTTTAATTTTTTTTCTGTTTTTTTTGGGGGCTTTACTTGTTCTTTTTTTTTTTTAATTTGTTTTGTTTTCTTTTCCCTCTTTTTCCCTTTTTGTCTTTCTTCATTACTAAGTTTCTCATCTCTCTATACCTTCCTCCTTTTCCTGTCCCCTGAATACCTGGCGCTGAATTCCTCCATGCCTTCTAGCCAGGCTGTACTGCAACACCTGGGAACAACTTCCCCAGACCTCGTACTGCACCAGTGGGATCCCTGGGAGCTTTGCTGTTCTTTTTTCTTTCTAATCTTTATTTATTCATTCTTTTCTTTTCTTTCTTCTTCTTCCCCTTTTTGCTTTTCTCCATTTCATAGTCTCTCATCTCTCCACTCCAACAGCAAGCTGTCCTAGCACTCTTTTTTGTTTGTTTGTATGTTTTTGGCTCCTGTTCCTCTCTCCTCTCTCCCATACCTATCTTAGCTCCACACATCACAATCTCCCGCCTCCATCCTGCCTACCTGCACCATACGCTTAACATCACACCACCAAGCAGCACAGGCACAGCCTACCAGAACCTGCCCTGCACGGATTACCGACCTACCCTGGTGGATGTAGTAAGTGCTACAAACAACCCATCCCAGCAACTCCTCTTCAGCTAGACCTGCCCTGCTGTAACATATCTGAGCTACTGACCCTGCCAATTAGAGAAGGAGGCCAAAAGTATCATGCCCACAGACAAGCAAACAACAAAGAACACACAGACTGCCTGCTCAGACATAGCCAAATTAAAAAAAAAAAACAACAACAAAGGATGAAACAAACAAATCTGCAATCAATAAACAAGAAAAAATAACTACTGAATGCCCTGAAGACAACAGACAATATCAAAACATTTACAAAAACAGGACAGGATGTTTCCAATAGGCATCCAAAATAAAACATGAGATGACTTTCCAGTAGAAGAAAAGGCACTAAAACTACCTGATAGGGAATTAAAATCTCTAATACTCAGAATTATCCAAGAGTTGAAGCAAAAAGCAGACAAAAATGAGGAAAAAATAGACAAATTCATGGAAAATACAGACAAAAAAAGGAAAAATTCAGGGAAATAATGCAGGAACAAAATGCCAAAATAAACTCACAACTAGAAATTATACAAAAACAACAGTTAGAAATCCAAAAGGTAAACAACAAGATTTCAGAAATGGACAGTGTCATAGAAGGGCTGAGGAGCATATTTGAAATGGTGGAAGACAGGATCAGCAGAATTGAAGACAAACACTTAGATACAACTCAGTTTAAGGAAAAATCAGAAAAAAGAATGAAGAAAAATGAAGAGACCCTGAGAATTATGTGGGATACAATCAAAAGCAAAAACCTTCTGTGAGTGATCCGAGTTCCAGAACAAGGGGAGAAAACAGAAGACACAGAGAAGATCACTGAAGAACTGCTGACAGAAAACTTCCCCAATATCATGAAAGATGAAAAGCTGACCATCAAAGAAGCTCAACAAACCCCATATAGGATAGACCCCAAAAGAAAATCACCAAGGCATATCATAATCACACTCACTAAAACCAAAGACAAACAAAGAATCCTGAGAGCAGCTCGAGAAAAACAAAAAGTCACACACAGAGGAGAAACAATAAGACTAAGCTTGGATTATTCGGCAGAAACCGTGCAGGCAAGAAGGCAGTGGGATAATATATATAAAACCTTGAAGGAAAAAAATTTCCAGCCACGAATAATATATCCTGCAAAACTCTCGTTCAAATATGATGGTGAAATTAGGTAATTTCCAGATAAACAGAAATTAAGGGACTATGTAAAAACCAAACCAAACTTACGAGACTATTAAAGGAAGTCCTTCGATCTGAGAACAAACAATATAAGACCACAGGCTGAATACAGGACACAGGATTGTACTAGCCAGATACCAACCTAGGAAATGAACCCTTAAGGACTATGCAAAACCAAAAGAATTACAAAAGGGAACCAGAGAGGTTAATCTGTAAATGACAACAGCATCAACAATAAAAGAGGGAATAAACGGTGTAGATATAGAACCTTTTAATGGAAAGGAAATCAAGCGATACCAAATAATAATAGACTGGTTCAAATCTCGGAAGATAAGAGTAAATTTCATGGTAGCCACAAAGAAAGTTAACAAACCTACTCATCAAAATAAAGAAGAAAGACATAAAGTCTCAGTAAAAACAAAACCTACAAAACCAAAAGAAATGAAAAAAAAAAATTCCACAAACAAAAGGAACCCAGCACAGGAGAGTAAGAGGAACACAACTGGAGGACATTATGCTGAGTGAAATAAGTCAATCACAAAAGGACAAATATTGTATGAGACCTCTACTGTATAACTCATGTAAGTGTTTACATACAAAAAGAAACAATCTTTGTTGGTTATGAGGGATGGGAGGAGTGGGGGAGGGGGACCTAAATAGATAAGTGGTAACTTTGGTGAAGGGTAAGACAGTACACATTACTGGGGAAGCCAGCACAACTTGTACAAGGAAAGGTCATGGAAGCTCCATAGACACATCCAAACTCCCTGAGGGACTGAATTGCTGGGCGGAGGGCTGTAGGGACCATAGTAGTCTCAGGGAACATCTAGCTCAATTGGCATAACACAGTTTATAAAGACAATGTTCTACATTCAACCTTGGTGAGTAGCGTCTGGGGTCTTAAAAGCCTGTGAGCAGCCATCTAAGATACTCCACTGGTCTCACCCCTTCGGGAGCAAGGGAAAATGAAGAGAACAAGATACAAGGAAAATATTAGTCCAAAGGACTAATGGACCACAGCTACCACGGCCTCCACCAGACTGAGTCCAGTACAGCTAGATGGTGCCTGGCTACCACCACTGACTGCTCTGACGAGGGTCACAATAGAGGGTCCTGGACAGAGCTGGAAAAGGATGTAGAACAGAATTCTAACTCACGAAAAAGACCAGATTTACTGGCTTGACAAACTGAAGAAGCCCTGAGAGTATGGCCCCCAGACACTCTTTTAGCCCACTGGTGAAGCCCCTCCTGAAATTCACCATTCAGCTGGGGATTGGACAGCCTCATAAAACAAAACAGAACTAATGAGGCACAGCAGTCCAGGGACAAGGACTAGAAGGCAGGAGGGGACAGGAAAGCTGGTAATAGGGAACCCAAGGTTGAGAAGGGGCCGTGTTGACATGTCATGGGGTTGTCAACCATTGTCATAGGGCAATATGTGTATTAACTGTTTAATGAGAAACTATTTGTTCTGCAAACCTTCATTTAAGGTACAAAAAAAAAAAAAAAGAATTATGTGAGATTAAATTGACAACAGCAACTCAAAAGGTTTGATGGGAAGCCTAGGGGACAGTGAGTTGAAGATAATGGTGATGGAATAATTTGGAAAAGGACAGTGAGAATAGCAGCACAACCGGAAGAATGTAATCGATGTCACTGCGTTGTACATGTAAAACTTTTAAAATGGTGTAACTTTGGCTATGTATATTTTCACCAATAAAAAGGTCCTCAAGGTCAAGAAGGGAGAGTGTTAACATGTCATGGTGTTGTTAAACAATGTCATAAAACAATATGTGTACTGACTGTTTAACGAGAAACTATTTGTTCTGTAAACCTTCATCTAAAGTACAATAAAAAAACTAAACAAAAACAAAACAAACAAAAAAGAATAAAATGCGGTCAGATCTAAGGAAGAACTTCAGCTGAAAACTAGAATGCTATCAGACAGCTAGGATGAGTTTTTCCCCATTTCTGCTTTTCCCTTTGCATCTCTTTATCCTTCTTTACTGGAAGGTCAATCTTACTTGCAACTCAGGCCATGATGAGGTAAAAACTTACTGCTCTTAGCTTCCAATATTCACGTGTTAATTATAGTTTCAGCCACACAGAGAGAATGATTCCCAGCTGATTCCATCTCCAAATTCTAGGAGAAGTGACTTGGGGTCTATTCTTATCTCTATTTACTCTTATCAGTTGTATCTCCAAAAACTAAACCTGTTGCCGTCGATTCTGACTCATAGCAACCCTACAGGACAAAGTAGAACTGCCGAATAGGGTTTCCAAGGAGCAGCTGGTGGATTCAAACTGCCGACCTTTTTGGTTAGCAGCTATAGCTCTTAACCACTGCACCACCAGGGTTCCGATCAATTGTGTCCAGGATGTACTATAACATAATACAAATATGGTTACTGAAAGCTGTGTATCTGAGGGGAGTTAAGCATAGTGGTATGCTAGAGCCAGTTTATGCCAATTTGCAAGAGCCAATTTTCATAAAATTTGCAAGCTGATTAAATGCAGGGATGATAAAAAAAATTATATAAAATTAAAGGTAAGTAAATTGTATTAAAAATAAAATTAATACCTCAAAACTCACCCCTTGCTAATTCTTTCAACTAAATTTCAATGTTATCTATGCTCTTGAGGTTATTTACATTTAGAGTGTCTATTTTTATCCCTATGGTAGATATACAGATAAATGGTATGTTACTTTACTGCACACACTTCTCCCATCTCTATGTTCAGTGATGTCATGTTGGTTACCTGCAATTAGTCATAGTGGGAGTATTTATCCATAGAAGTTGGCAAACACAAAAAGGTTTTTTTATTTCTGTAGAGCCAGTTGTTAAACATTTACTAGCTTACCATTGGCTAAAGGAGTCATTATCAGAAAATACCTTTACCCTACTATCTACTATTTCTACTGTACTAAAGAATGGAAAAAGAAAAAAAAAAAAAACCCATTGCCCTCAATTCATTCTGACTCATGATGACTTCATGTATTATAGAGTAGAACTATTCCATAGGGTTTTCTTGGCTATAATCTTTATTGAAGCAGATCGCCAGGCGTTTTTTCCACAGAGCTGGTAAATGAGTTTGAACTGCCAACCTTTAGGTCGCCTCCAGTCACAAATCACTTGCACTACCTAGGGACTTGTGATAAGAGAGAACTTCCTTCAAGCTAAAAATAGCACAATTGATTCTAAGAAAATTGTTTCTTCTATAATTTTTAGTATTGTAATCAAGTTTTGGAGTCCCTGGGTGGTGACTTTGCAGCTACTAGCCAAAAAGTTGGCAGTTCCAACCCACCCAGAGGTGCTTTGGAAGAAAGGCCTGGCAATCTGCTTCTGAAAGATCACAGCCTTGACAACCCCATGGAACACATTGATACTTTGTTATGTTAATGAGGCAGGATTAGTGTAGGGTGTATCTTGAGTCAATCTCTTTTGAGATATAAAAGAGGTTAAACAAGGGAGTAGAGATGGAGAAGACACATGCCAAGCCACATGAAGATTGCCCAGGAGCAGAAGCTCAGAAGAGAAAAGGACCTTCCTACAAAGCTGAGACAAAGCTTTCCCCTAGTGCCAGAACCCAGAATTCAGACTTCTAACTTCTAAACTTGAGAAAATAAATTTGTTTGTTAAAGCCATCCATTTGTGATATTTCTGTTATAGCAGCACTAGATAACTAAGACAATCTGTTTCTCTCAACCCTAGTTTTCTGAATCCTCCCAACAACACACAAATATATATAAAACTCTTACTCATATATTGCCTATATCCTCGGTGTGATAGTCTACTGCTCAATTTAGATTTTGAAGTCAGAATCTCAAGCAATTACCAAAATAAAATTTTTTTTTAATTTATTTTTCATTCAATAAATATTTGTTTACCAGCTATCACTTTGCTTAGTACTGAGGGAGAATAAAACAAAGATCACACATTTCTACTTTTCCAAAAGATTTCTAAAAATTTCTTTCCCATTTTTCCTAATAAACACTTTATAGGTTAACATTTATTGAATGTTAATCGCATGCAGATTAGTGCTAAGTGCTCCACATATATCATTTAATGAGATAGATACAACAACTATTGTATTATCATCCCCACATTAGAGAAAGGAAGTGATGTTCAAAGAGGTTAAATAATTCACTGTTTGAGAGCTGGGATTCAAGCCACGTCTCTGACTCTAGAGGAAAGGCTCTTCTATGTTATGCTTGTTTAACATAGCTACTAGGCAGTAGACCCATGTTTAAATGCAAATCCAAATCCCAAATCCGAGCTCCTAAACACTTGGATAGTGTATGACAGATAATACTTTGCAGCTGTTTCCAGGGAATCACAGAGTTAGGACCAAGCCCAACATTTTTCAAGCCTGAGTAGGCTCCCAAGGGTTTCCTTTCTTCTTCACCACAAGTCCCAAGGACTGCAGTTTACTTGATTCTTCTCTCTGGAGTGGTCACCCTGCATATCATCTCTTAGAATTCTTTTCTTCTTAAGATTGGCGACTGCAAGCTCTTCCCTTATTTGCTGACCCTGAACTAAAGGTCAATACTTTCCCTATTTTTTAGTTGTTGCTGTTGTGTTTGTTTGCTTTTTGTAACCTCTATAGTTAAGGAGGAGCCCTGGTCGTGCAGTGGTTAAGAGTTTGGCTGCTAACCAAAAGGTCAGCAGCTCAAATCCACCAGCTGCTCCTTGGAAACCCTGTGCGGCAGTTCTACTCTGTTCTATATGGTCGCTATGAATCGGAATCCACGTGACAGCAACGGGTTTGGGCTTTTTTGGCTTATGGTTAAATAGGTAAAAATCACATGCGCAAAGTCTTTAGAAATCAGAAATGTTCTTTCTAGTTTATAGTTTTTGATTTTCTTTCCTAAACTGTACTTTGCAGCCCCACTGGGTTTACTCTCAACAAAGGGGTATCTCAGCAAAGCTGGAGCCAAGAACAGAGACAGAGGAATGCTGGGTGGAAAGGTACTTCCAAATATCAGAACACTTCAGAGAGATTGAGAGAAAGTGGATAGGATTTGTGTCCCACTTCCTCTTTGCAATTTTGGGAGGGGAGTGCCATGTAAGTTCCCAGAGCTGAAGTGCTGGACACATTAAGGTTAAAATTGTTGGGTAGCAGATTTAGGCAGCCACCACTCAGCTGTCAGTTTGTCATACTGTGGTGGTTTGCATGTTGCTGTGATGCTGGAAGTTATGCCACCGGTTTCAAATACCAGTGGGGTAACCCATGATAGACAGGTTTCAGCGGAGCTTCCAGACTAACAGAGACTAGTAAGAAGAACCTGGTGATCTGCTCCTGAAAAAAGTGGCCAATGAAAACCTTATGGATAGCAACAGAACATTGTCTGATATAGTGTGGGAAGATAAGCCCCTCAGATTGGAAGGCACTCAAAATATGACTAGGGAAGAGCTGCCTCCTCAAAGTAGAGTCGACCTTAATGACGTGGATGAAGTCAAGCTTTTGGGACTTTCATTTGCTGGTGTGGCATGACTCAGCATGAAAAGAAACAGCTGCAAATATCCATTAATAATCAGAAAGTGGAATGCATGAACCATAAATCTAGGAAAGTTGGAAGTCGTCAAAAATGAAATGGAATGTGTAAAGGTGGATATCCTAGGCATTAGTGAGCTGAAATGGACGGGTATGGGGCATTTTGAGTCAGACAATCATATGCTTTACTATGCCAGAATGACAAATTTAAGAGGAATGGTACCACATTCATCATCAAAAAGAATATTTCAAGATCTATTCTGAAGTACAATGCTGTAAGTGATAGGATAATATCCATACGCCTACAAGGAAGAACAACTAATACAACTATTATTCAGTTTACACACCAACCACTAATGCCAAAGATGAAGAAATTGAAGATTTTTACCAACTTCTGCAGTCTGAAATTGATCAAACATGCAATCAAGATGCATTGATAATTACTGGTGATTGGAATGTGAAAGTTGAAAATGAAGAAGGATCAGTAGTTGGAAAATATGGCCTTGGTGATAGAAACAATGCCAGAGATTGCAAGATAGAATTTTGAAAGACCAAAAATTTATTCATTGCAAATACTTTTTTCAACAACATAAATGGTGACTATACACGTAGACCTCTCCAGATAGAATACACAGAAATCAAATCGACTACATCTGTAGAAAGAGACAATGGAGAAGCTCTATATCAGTCAGAATAAGGCCGACTGCAGAACAGACCATCAATTACTCATAAGCAAGTTCAAGTTGAAGCTGAAGAAAATTAAAACAAGTCCATGAGAACCAAAATACAACCTTGAGTATATCCCACCTGAATTTAGAAACCATCTCAAGAATAGATTTGACGCATTGAACATTAATCACCAAAGACTAGATGAGTTGTGTGATGACATCAAGGATATCATACATGAAGAAAGCAATAGGCCATTAAAAAGACAGGAAAGAAAGAAAAGACCAAAAAGGATGTTAGAAGAAACTCTGAAACTTGCTCTTGAAAGTAGATCAGCTAAAACGAATGATGAAGTAAAAGAGTTTTAAAAGAATATTTCAAAGGGTGGCTTGAGAAGACAAAGTAAAATAATGAAATGTGCAAAGACCTGGAGTTAGAAAACTAAAAGGAGGAACACGCTAGGAATTTCTCAGGCTGAAAGAACTGAAACAAAAATTCAAGCCTCGAATTGCAGTATTGAAGAATTCCATGGGCAAAATATAGGACGATGCAGGAAGCATCAAAAGAGGGTGGGAGGAATACAGAGTTACTGTACCAAAAAGAATTGGTTGATGTTAAACCATTTCAGGAGGTAGCATATGATCAAGAACCAACGGTAATGAAGGAAGAAGTCCAAGCTGCACTGACAGAATTGGCGAAAGACAAGGCTTCAGGAATTGACGAAATGCAGATTGAGATGTTTTAACAAACTGATGCAGTGCTGGAGGTGCTCACTCGTCTATGCCGAGAAATATGGAAGACAGCTACCTGGCCAACAGACTGGAAGAGATTCATATTTGTGCCCATTCCAAAAAAAGGTAATCCAACAGAATGGGGGAAATTAGTGAACAATATCATAAATATCACACACAAGTAAAATTTTGCTGAAGATAATTCAAAAGTGGTTTCAGCAGTACATTGACAGGGAACTGCCAGAAATTAAAGCTGGGTTCAGAAGAGGACGTGTAATAAAGGGCATCTTTGCTGATCTCAGATGGATCTTGGCTGAAAGCAGAGGATACCAGAAAGATGTTTACCTGTGCTTTATTGACTATGCACAGGCATTAGACTGTGCGGATGATAACAAATTATGGAAAACATTACAAAGAATGAGAATTCCACAACTCTTAATTATGCTTATGTGGAGCCTGTACATAGACCAAAAAGCAGTATTTTGGACAGATCAAGGGGGATACTGCATGGATTACAATCAGGAAAGGTGTGCAACAGGGTTTTATCCTTTCACATACTTATTCAGTCTGTATGCTGAGCAAATAATCTAAGAAGCTGGACTGTATGAAGAAGAACGTGGCATGAGGGTTGGAGGAAGACTCATTAACAACCTGAGATATGCAGATGACACACCCTGCTGCAGAAAGTGAAGAGGACTTGAAGCACTTACTGATGAAGATCAAAGACTACAGCCTTCAGTATGGATTACACTCACAGATAAACAAAAATCCTCACTTGACTAATAAGCAGTATCATGATAAACAGAGAAAAGACTGACGTCAAGGATTTCATTTCATTTGGATCCACAAGCAATGTCCATAGAAGCAGCAGTCAAGAAATCAAATGATGTATTGCACTGGGCAAATCTGCTGCAAAAGACCTCTTTAAAGTGTTAAAAAGCAAAGACATTGCTTTGAGGACTAAGGTGCGCCTGCTCCAAGCCATGGTATTTTTCAGTCGCCTAACATGCAGAGCCCTGGTGGTGCACTGGCTAAGAGCTATGGCTGCTAACCAAAAAGGTTGGCAGTTCAAATCCACCAGCTGCTCCTTGGAAACCCTATGGAGCAGTTCTCCTCTGTCCTATAGGATTGCTATGAGTCGGAGTGTCCCTTGGTTTGGAATATGTATGCAAAAGCTGGACAATGAATAAGTAAGACCAAAAAAGAATTGATGCCTTTGAATTACGGTGTTGACAAAGAATATTGAATATACCATGGACTGCCAGAAGAATGAACAAATCCGTCTTGGAAGAAGTACAGCCAGAATGCTCCTTAGCAGCAAGGATGGCGAGACTTCGTCTCACGTACCTTGGACATGTTATCAGCAGGGACCACCAGTCCCTGGAGAAGGACATCATGCTTTGTAAAGTAGAGAGTCAGCAAAAGAGAAGAAGACCCTCAATGAGATGGATCGACACAGTGCCTGCAAATGACGGGCTCAAGTATAACAATGGTTGTGAGGATGGCACAGGACCGGGCAGTATTCCGTTCTGTTATACATATGGTTGCTATGAGTTGGAACTAACTCAATGGCATGTAACAGCATGTTTAGACAGAAAGAACCTAGGAGAGCACCCCTTGGTATTCCACTGTGTGGAAGAGGTCTAGAAATTCCCATGTAGCTCTGGAGCAATGCAGGAGTAGCTATGAATTGAGTGAGTTTTCTTCCTGGACGTTACCATGGCAAAGGCCAAAATTTGGGGCCAAATGGACTATGCACATGGGTAAGTCTTTAAGGATCCACAGTACCAGCAAAAGCTGAGGTGCAGAGTGTAGTCAGCGGGAGGAGATGGTTGGTTGTGGGCCCTAAAAGAAATTGTCATACATTGCCTGGGCCAAAAGAACAAACTTTAAGTTACAACAGCCCTCATATACTCCAAAACAGAGACTGAAGCCTAAAAACCAAGGAAGGTAAGATGCACTCAACAGAAGTCAGTAGGTTCCAGGAGAGAAAGACAGCACTTGGATCAAATCCTTTTCTCAGCCTGTATCATGTTCTGTGATTTTCTCCTTTCTATGTGTAAGGCTCCCTTCAGAAAACAGATGGCATGCTCAAACTGGATGACCTATATATATATATATATATATATATATATATATATATAAAACCAAACCCACTGCTGTGGAAAGCAGACTGCCATATCTTTCTCCCTTGGAGCAGCTGGTGGGTTTGAACTGCCAATCTTTCAGTAAGCAGCTGAGCGCTTAACCACTGCACCACCAGGACTCCTAGGGCAACCTATACAAAAGAAAAAACCATTGCCGTTAAATCAATTCCGACTCATAGTCATAGACTCATAGCGACCCGATAGGGCATAGGAGTGGTTGGTGGATTCAAACTGCCAATCTTTTGGTTAGCAGCTGAGTTCTTAAGCACCGAGCAACCAGGGCTCTAAGGATTACTTATTAAAAAAAAAAAAACAAAAAAAACTCATTGCAGTTGAGTTGATTCTGACTCATAGCAACCCTAAAGGACAGAGTAGAACTGCCCCTTAGGGTTTCCAAGGAGAACCTGGTGGATTTGAACTGCCGACCTTTTTGGTTAGCAGCTGTCGCTCTCAACCAGTACGCCACCAGGGTTTCCTAATATAAGAGTTTAATAAAGGTACTGATTACAAAGGTGTGGGCAGTGTGTTGTGAAACCATAAGGGATAGTGCCTTATTGCCTCAGGCCTGAAGAGGCAAGAAAAGGGCACGGTTACTAGAACCTGGCTAAGATAACTGTATAGAGAGGGTTAAACCCGAACCGAACCTGTTGCCACTGAGTTGATTCTGACTCATAGAGACCCCATGCAACAGAGTAGAACTACCCCATAGAGTTTTCTAGGCTGTAATCTTTAAGGGATCAAATCACCAGATCTTTCTCCTGTGGAGTCACTGAGTAGGTTAAAACCGCCAACCTTTTGGTTAGCAGCTGAGTGCTTAACCTTTTCTCCACCAGGGCTCCTTATGAGAGGGTTACCTGCCAGGAATGGGGGCCATGGATAGAGGGACAGTGCCAACCTCTGTTAACCCTGCAGGGAAACAGCCAGGGAAATAGTTTGATCGTTACTCTCTTCCTACCCTAAGATCTCCTACTGGTGCCTCCCATTGTTTGAACTCAACCAAAACCAAGGGAAGAGAATCAGTTGATGCATCTATATGGTCATCCTCCTAGTGTACAGAGCAGGGTGGAGAAGTGTGGAAAATGGATCAGAGAGGTCAAACAGAGATATCCAGCACACTCCTGATGTATATTTAGGTCTATAATCCATTTTGAATTAATTTTTGTGGATGGTGTTAGGTAGAGTTCATGGTCATTTATTTCCAATGGATATTTAATTGTTCCAGCACTACTTATTTGAGGATTGGAGGAAGACTCATTAACAACCTGCGACATGCAGATGACACAACCCTGCTGCAGAAAGTGAAGAGGATTGAAGCACTTACTGAATGAAGATCAAAGACTGCAGCCTTCAGTATGGATTACACCACAACATAAAGAAAACAAAAATCCTCACAACTGGATCAATAAGCAACATCATGATAAACGGAGAAACGATTGAAGCTGTCAAGGATTTCATTTTACTTATGTCTACAATCAACACCCATGGAAGCAGCAGTCAAAAAATCAAACGACACATTGCACTGGGCAAGTTTGCTGCAAAAAACCTCTTTAAAGTGTTAAAAAGCAAAGATGTTATCTTGAGGATTGAGGTGCGCCTGACCCAAGCCATGATATTTTCAATTGCCTCATATGCATGTGAAAGCTGCACTATGAATAAGGAAGACAGAAGAATTGATGTCTTTGACTTATGGTATTGGCAAAGGATACTGAATATACCATGGACTGCCAGAAGAACAAACGAGTCTGTCTTGGAAGAAATACAGCTAGAGTGCTCCTTGGAGTTGACGATGGTGAGACTTTGTCTCAGGCAGGTACTTTGGACATGGTATCTGGAGGGACCAGTCGCTGGAGAAGGACATCATGCTTGGTAAGGTAGAGGGTCAGCAAAAAAGAGGAAGACCCTCAAAGAGATGGATGGACACAGTGGCTCCAACAATCAGCTCAAGCATAGTAAAGATTGGGAGGATGGCGCAGGACCTGGCATTGTTTCGTTCTGCCGTACATAAGGTCTCTATGAGTTAGAGCCAACTTGATGGTACCTAACAACAACAACACGGAACACTTAATTGAACTTTTCTAATGCTTGGAAACATTACAGGAACTCTTTGAGAATAATTTTTTAATTCCCATTTACAAAGATACTAAAGATTTTTGTTAGCTACCATTGCATCGGCCCCCAACTCATGGTAACCCAATGCACAACAGGATCAGATCATTGTAATCTGTTGGCTGATTTTTGGAAGTAGATCAGCATGCCTTTCTTCCTAGTCCATCTTAGTCTGGAAGCTCCTCGGAAACCTGTTGAGTATCATACCAACACAAAAACCTCTATTGACAGACACATGATGTCTGCACGTGAGGTGCATTGGTCAGGAATTAAACCTGTGTCTCCTGCTTAGAAGGCAAGATTCTACCACCAAACCACCACTGCCCCCTTAGATTGGTAATAATTCTTGACAATGGGCATCAAATAACAACACTCTCTGGACTACTTGTCTTTCTGTGAACCTGAAATTAAACGAAACCAAACCAGTTGGTCTGGATGATTCCAACTTTTGGCGACCTCATGTGTGTCGGAGCAGAACTTTTATCCATAGGATTTTCAAGGCTGTGACCTTTTGCAAGTAGATAGCCAGGCCTTTCTTCTAAGTTACCTCTGGGTGGGTTTGAACCGCCAATCTTTTAGTTCGTAGTTGAGTGCTTAACTGTTTGCAACACCCAGGGACTCTGAACATGCTATTAGTCTGTCTTTACATCATAATGTTACCTCTTTTTCGAATTTTCTTTACCTTATAAACTTACTTCGCAGTGAAGCCAAATTATATTTTCACTCTTTTGAACTTATACAAGTTTCCGTCAGAGATTTTACTACTTTACGTAGCTATGTAATTTTTAGTCACTTCTGTAGTTTTCCTCAATGGTCTGTTTCATCAACTGTATACCTCAGGGCCTAGGTAATTCTTTAATCCAAATTTATTATGTGCATTACAACGTTATGTTAAAATACAATATAATTCCTTCCCCCAATTTAAAAACAAACAAAAACTATGATTTTTTTTGTCAAGAGAGCTGCATCCTCTGCGCTGCCATTGGGTAAGCCTGGGGCCTTAACTTAAGAAAAACATCTCCTATACAGAAGAGAGAGTAGTGGCTTCAAAGGAGCCAGCCCATACTTGTTCTAAATAAGACTGATTTGCAACACTAAACCGGGAGTATCGCGGGGCGACTTAAGGCGAAAAGACGCAGCCTCCACTGGGCGTTTCAGTTAAGAAACTGCGCACCTGAGCGACGTACATGGTCCACAACCTACTTTACCTAATTCCTGGCAGTAAGACTTCTTCCGCGGACAAGGGGTGCGGGGGCGGGGCTACGTGGTGACGTCACTCTACTTCCCTTCCCCGCCTTGCCGCTCCGTCCCTCCCCGCACTGTGACGTTCCCAGAGAGGAACGAAGCGTAAACAGCGCAGAGCATTTCGGGAGCGGGATTGTTTCACTCAGGAAGCAGGCTCCATTTTAGCGCCGCCCGCCGTCGCCATCTGTTTCGCTTCCTTGCCCTTTTCCCCGTCCCGTCCCTAAGCCCTATCGGGAAGGCTGGGTCTAGGCCGCAGGAGCCTGGAGTGAGAAGAGAGAAGGGGAAAAGGGAGAAAGGGAAGAAGGGGGGAGAAAAAGGGTGAGTTGAGAAGGGTGAGTGGCAGAGACCAAGGTGCGAAGCGCGCGGCCCGGCGGACGGACTGACGGACGGGCCCGTGCTACTGCTGCCGCGGCTGCGGCGCCCGCGCGAGTCGCGTCGAAGCGGCGGCTGCGGCAGCAGCAGCGGAAACAGGAGGGGAGCAATGGCGGCCGACAGCCGGGAGGAGAAAGGTTAGTGCGGAGAAAGGTGACGGGCGGAGGCGGGGCTCGGGAGTGGGATGATGGGGCCTTGGTCGTTGCGGGGCGGAGGTGGGGGGTTGGGGAGGTTAACCTGCCACGCGCGGAGCTAGTCGCCGCACCCAGACACTTGGACTCGTTGGAAAATAATAGCCCTGCCCTTTCGTCCTCGGTTTCCGTGTGGCGTAACACTCTATCTCGCCTAGGGGTTTTCTTTGATCCAGATTCCCCGTCTTCATTTTCTATTTAGCTGTCCTGGGCGCGGCTGAAAGAAATTTAGCTGGCCTGCTGTAAAAATTGCAGGCTTCTAAGGTTTGTTTCTTGGTAGGATTATGCGGATCTAATGCGCAGATTCAGAACAACACTTTGTGTTAGGCGAAATTTCGAAAACTCCTAATGCTGCGATCAAAACTGGCAGTATAGTAAATGAGCATGTATAAGAAGTTGTGCAAGTGCATTATTAATCCTGAGAAGCATCTAAAGCTAACTTCTGGTTGTTCTTGTTAAGTAAGGAGAGGGGCAAGAATTGCCCGTTTTATTCGTCTAATGCTTATTTTGGAAAATAAGATTTTTGAAAAGATTAGGATTTAGGGCTGGCCAAGAAATCCTCGACATTATTTTGATAGAAACACATTGTGCGTAGCTCTCAGAGGGCACAACCAACAAATGGGTGGAAGTTAGGGAGAATTCGGGGGATACAATTTCGGTGAACTATAGAAAAAACTGATGTAGCGAGAATGGAATGTCTTGATACACCGAGGTCCCAGGCCCTGGAGGTGTTAATGTAGATCCTGGATCAATACCTGTTGGAGAGGGTTCTAGATTAGGTGGTAACCTTAAGGTCTTTTGCAACTTTTGAGATTATTATGATAGTCTTGGAAAGGCTATAATTGATGAAAATATGGCACAGGTGCTCATCTGTAGCTCCTCTGTGGCTGTTTGGGGTGTGGGGCCTTTTAAAAATTGACTCGAGTCAAGTTGTATTAGGCCTGTGGTCCTCTGATTTTTTTTCTTCCTACATCAGGAGAGTCTTCATGCTTCACTGATCATGTACTTTAACAGCAAATGGTTCCTAAAGTGCAATCTTCTGTTCTTCCTTTTTGTAAGGGTGTCCAGTAGAGTCTATTATCTGGGTGCAATGTTTGTTTTTCTGCCCCCATTTTCCTTCTGCAGCAATAATCTCACTCCTTGAATCTAGTTTTTTTTTTTTTTTTTTTTTTTTTACTTTTGACTATAGGGTGTTTGCCTTCCTTCAAGTACATATCAAAAACAAAAACTGAGTTACACTCCAAACTAGGTCATCTTTCCAAGTGTCCCACTGCAAGCTATATGCATAACATTTTGTATATTTTTGCTAGATAACATGAAATGACAGTAATACTTCTGTTTTATCTATATATGAAATTTACCATAAGGTTCTCCTTTCCTTTCAGATGTTGTTTAGAGAGTCCATTTAGTTGTTTTAAAATATAAATAACCCATGATCCAAAGAATAAGGATGTTGGAGTCAGCAAATCTTGATTCAAGCCCTAGTTGGAACCTAGAGCAAATTACCTCGTTTCTGTGAGCCTTAATTTTTTGCCTATAAAATGGGCATAGTAGGGCAGGTAGTCATGGGAATAAATGAGTTAATGAGCAATCCCCACATATAACAGTTCATAAAATCATAGTCCCTACCCTGTATCTTATGTTTTGGCACCCTTTCTCAGTCCTTCATCTTTGCATGCCTGGATAACTAAAAAAGTCTCTGTTGGGCTTCCTGATTTCATTCACTTGTCCGGTCCGTAGCACATGTCTTATATACTGCTGCAGGGTTATTTTTACAAAACACTGATTTATTGTCTTGTTCTTCTCAAATCAGATTCTGCACTCAAAGGCTAAACTCCTCTAGCAGATTTTATAAACTTGCCCACTATATCTTTCCAGTGTTCTGTCTCTACATTATACTAGGAGGATTATAAATTCGTATAATATATTGGAGATTCAAAAGAGAAAAGTAAAAGATTTCATTAGAAAGTTGATCCTCATTAAAAATGAAGTGTCAGTGCCCGTCTATGAATTATGGATATATGTAGAAGTATTTAATTTCTTACCAGTCTTTTTGGAAAAGTAAAAGTTGATAACCCTGATACTTTGTGTCTGTCTCCAGTTTATTTAGGTTCTTTATTATTTTATTTTGCTGTATTCTCTTCCATGAAATCCAGAAATTGTTCTTGGAGATTATTGTTTTGCAGTTCTGTGTGCTAGGCTTATTTATTCATTCGACTGATAATTCATTGAACGACTGCTAGCTGCTTGGGGAGTGGAGTTGGTGGAAATATGATTAAAATATTGTCCTTGTCTTAAAACAGTCTATTAATTAGGTCATAGCACTTTTATTTTCTTTTAAGCTAAATCTTTAAAAATCCACACCCCCTTTGTTGGTGAAATTTAAAAGCCAAGAAGGAATGTGAGAATAGGATGGCATGGTATTAGTGAGTAAAGGAAACTGCTTTTAATTACTAGTAGAATCAATTATTAAAGTAGATGATTTTAATCATTAAGAATTAATTTAGTCAACTTCTAAAGTGTCAGAATATAATTTATGAGCTGAATGCGATTTATGTGTGTTAATGGGAGTGGGTGGTGGTTGTGGTAGGGTGAGATAAACCAGTAAATACAAAATGAGTAAAACTCAGCAGTTGTCAAGAATTTGTTATCTGTTAAGGTGGACAGACTTATAAGCTAGTAATTAAGTAGACACAATAATGCACACTGAGGAGGGAAAGTAGATGGTGTTTTAAAAAATTTTGGTTTTAGAAATGAATTTAGTGATGAAATTGTAGTCCAAATATGTAAACTTAATAACTATTGTTGGGAAGTAGTAATATCATGTATTACTAATACAACATATTAGTGAATTAGTCAACTGCCCAACTTCTACTGGAATTGTTTATTTAAATTGGGAATGGGAAGAGTTCTGGAGTAACCTACTTTACAAATAAGGAAGCTCAGTACAGAGCCTCTCATTTACTTGATCGTTGTCATACACCAAAGAATCAAAACCAGAATTAGAATCAATGCTTGACTCCTCTGTCTTTTATACTTGAGTGAGAAATAGTGGGAATCTAAGTACTTCATTGTCATTAGTTGTCTTTTATTATATTAGGAAATTATAAAGAAAAACTCAAGAATCTTAGACATGTCACAAACCTTTAGGTCCTTTCTAAATGATTCTGTAAATGGTGTAAGATCTTGATAGGTAAATGAGTTTAAGTTGCAGAAATTTGCTATTATATCGATCACAAAACAGTTGAAAGACTTTTCGTCATAGATACTTTGGGTTATAGGATTTTAAATATTAGCTGTGTAATAAACAGACATTAACATTTCCAATATTTCTGTAATAACCATACCTAGAAGCTGAAGCCTGTATAACTGGACAAACTGCTAGCTCCCTCTGATTCCTGTGTTAATTTGTCCAAAAATGTGGATTTGAAAGATGTTGAAATGGTGGTGTTAACTAACATTAAATTCAGCTTTTTTGTAGAAGGAGGAAATACACATATTTTCTAATATTATAAATAAACCAGTTATATAAATTTTATTTCTTAAACTCTTATCAAGTTTTCTGTGAAGAAGTTGATAAAAGTTTAATCTACCGTAAATAATGTATAGTGAATTACCACTTTCAGAAGTAATATGTTTTCTATATTACCAGACTGGAAGCTCCTTGAAGGCCAGGAGTATGTTTGTCATCTTCACCAAGTTCCTGGTGTGCAGTAGTTGTGCCTGAATGCCTTGAATAAGTGATTTATTTACTTTATTATTGGACTTCATTAATAACTGACCCTCAACGAGATGGATTGACACAGTGGCTGCAACGGTGGGCTCAGACGTAACAACGATTGTGAGAATGGCGCAGGACCGGACAGTGTTTCATTCTGTTGTACATAGGGTCGCTGTAAGTTGAAATTGACTCCGCGGCACCTAACAGCAACAACAACAACTAACTAGTTATTATGTGACATTTTCTGTATTTGCTATATGATATTCAAAGCCAATAGTTTCTGATTTTAAGGTTTATATGTGTATGTACACACACATATATACACATATGGTAGCCTTCACTATAGTGAGTTCTTAGGATATAATTGACTTTCCTGGTCCAGTTTAGTTAGTGTTCTCTAAAGCATAGAGTAAGTTTGTCATTGAGATTCCACTGTATTTGTTTTACCATCTTTATTATAAAAGGGAAATTTTATGTTTATAATAGAAGTAGGGTGGAGAATTAAATACACTGTCCTTAGACCTCAATTGTGTGTTTTTTGGAAGACAGGAAGTTTGGATAGGACAGGAAATGCAGGTCTCAACTTTATTTAGAGGGATGACAATTTTGAATAACAAACAGTGCTTTGCAAGATAACAGAGAAGAGATTCCAGGAAATTTTGCTGCATTGCCAGGTCCCACTAAAACTATACTGAATGAATTGAAGAGATATAATGTACTTTGGTGCCCTGTATTAGAAAACAAAATCTAGTATATTTAACCTCCCCGTTCTTTTTCTTTAACTAGTCAACGTCTTAGTCTGATACTGGCCTCTGAAATAAGTAGGAGCACTTTTTATCTTCTGACCTAGAGGCTCCTGAAGTCAGAAAATGGACCGTGTCCCAGATAAAGTTTAATTTTCTTTACACTACTGATATTCGTGGAGGCTTTGGCCCTCATAGGTCTGGAATTTCAGGGGTATAATTCTAGTATATTGGAAAAAGTACTGAATTCAGAGTTATAAGATTTTAATCAAGTCATTTCAATTCTGTGGGCTTCAGATTCAATTTGGAACTCTTGTTATGTACATAACCTTCTAAGATTAAACTATTTTGAAAGCCATTTGGATTTTTAAGTTCCTATGTTTGTCTAAAAACAAAAATCTCCCAACCAGGCAACAAAAAACTAGCGCTGTTAGTTCCAGCATCTTACAGTTTTTGAGCAGGCTCTAAAAACAGTGATTCCTGTTCTTTTTATTGTTTTACCTTCTGTATCTCTGGGAATCTGTACTTCTACCTCAAAACTCAGTTTGCTAACAATTTGAGATAATTAAGATTGTGCTAGTGATACTAATGCAGTCCATGTACATAAAATAATACGAATCAAAGCATTCACAGGTCATTGCGCTTCCACAGGCTGTCTGCTTTTTGTGTTCTGTTTTTTGGTTGAGGTGATATTTAAAAGTTAGAAAATTCCAAATAAAAATCTGGATTTGAGATTCCTCTTGAAAATTTGGAAGATCTGAGAACACTGTGCTTGCATTCTGTCAAGACAGTAATCCACTAGAAGTGAGTGGGATTATCCTCTTAGAGTTCCTACTCTTTACTCACAAAGTATCGTATATACTAAAAGTGAAGTTCGATGTGGTGTCCCCGTGCTTTGATGTCTATTGAAATGAGCCTTTTAGTTATTTACTAGTGGTGGTATTCAGAGGTTGAGTACTTACTTACATAACAGGGTCAGGTAGGTAAAGTACTTGTTTAATACAAGAGGTAAGTATTACGTTAAAAACAAAACAGAATATGGCATTATTAGTAAATACACTGATTTCAGTCACCAGCTGTAAACCTAGATTGTCTCATGCAAAACCTGAGCATAGGATACCCCTGTCTGTGTCTTAATAGAGGATCAAGACTGCTCCAGCTGGTTGTTTTTAGGTGAGAATGTGGGCCCATAAGAAGCCCTGGTGGTGCAGTGGTTAAAGCACTCAGCTGCGAACCGAAAGGTCAGTGGTTCGAACAGACCAGCCACTCCTTGTGAGAAAGATGTGGCAGTCCGCTTCTGTAGAGGTTACAGCTTTGGAAACCCTATGGGGCAGTTCTACTCTGTCCTGTAGGGTTGCTGTGAGTGAGAATGGACTCAATGACAGTGGATTTGAATTTGGGGTGTATGGGCCCATAATTATCAAATATTCCTTTAAAAAAAAAAAAAATGCCGAGCAAACAACAGAAAACAAACTCAGACGTTTAAGATCTGGATTTTTATGTTAAATTTTCAGAGTTTTCAAAAATAGCACCTCTGAGGGCTGGACTCAACCTACAAGCTGCTAGTGTACAACTTTTTGGGTGGATTTGAATTTTAGCTGTAATTGGAAATAACTGTTTAATAAATCATTTTATGTTTCATTTGAGCTAATTTGTTGTGCTGACACATTAAAAAATGTATTGTGATATCTTAATTTTGGAACACAGAAGTGTAGAGGTTTTAAAATGTCTGTGTATAGTTTATATAGACTTATCAAAGTATCTTTTAATGTGAAGGGCTATATTCCACAGAAATAATGCCTTAGGATTATTTTTATAGTACATGAATTGTATGTTCATGAAACGCTCCATCTGACATTCACCAATCTTTGTTCATTTTACTGTTAATATTCTTAGGTTAGTGTGCTGCTGTGAAAGTACTATGAAGCAATTGTATATATCTCTATTCATACAGAGTGTTAATAATAACTGAATTTCAGGGCAAAGAAAGAGTGATTTAAAACTATTAAGGTAGTTTAAAGAAAGTCACCCTAATGAACTAGTGGATATTACTTTATGTCTTAAAGAGATAATTATTTGTTTTCAAAAAGCATGTACCAGTGATGATTAGTCTTTAACAGTGGTAGCTTCGGAGAGTATTAAAATGTTTCCTTTCATTATAACTAATTCATTCTAAATTGGAAAAATAAATTAAAATACACAAAATGTACTTTTTCTAGCCATGAAGGAATTGGTCAGAAGCAGTACCTTAAGTTGGCTTTGCAACCCAATATTTTAAGCTCTCATACTGGCCTTTTAAAACCAGCTTCTAGTTTTAAAGACTGTGCCCTACATTTATAATTAAAATCCCAAGAACATCCACCAAGTACTTGACTCTTCTCTCATCAGTAGAGGGACTCTGTGTCCCCTCGTCTTGAACCTAGGTAGATTTTTGTGATTGCCTCTACGAGTAAAATGCCATGGTGTCATGTTGGTGGTAGTGTTGGTAGTAGTGTTAGCTGGGCTTTCCCCTGACCTCTTTTTCTGTTGGGTCATACTCCTTTAAAGCCCTGAACCACCATGTAAGAGGTCTGACTACCCTAAAGCTGCCATGGTGGATAGTGACCAGAGAGAGAGAGAGAGAGAAAATGCCCGAGAACCTCAGCTGTTCTGAGTCTTCCCCACTCCGGCACCCACCAGACATGTGAATGAGCGAGCCTTCAGATGATTCCAGCCCTAGCCACCATGTGATTGCAAAAACATGAGTGACCCTAGTTGCGCTGTAGAACCATGAGCAATAATAATAAAAATAATTGTAATTTTTTTAAGCCAGTAAGTTTTGGGGTGGTACGTTATGCAGCAATAGCTATTGGGACGTGTATCCTTTTGCTTTATTGAAGAAAGACAATTTTTTTGTGTGTTCTGGACCAGATTTTGTATATCATGTAGCCTAGCCATTCACAAAAGGTTTGGGGGGGGGGGGCGGTTTATTAGAATCTGATGGTGGTAGGAAAGGCTTGTAGGTTGAAAAACTCATCAGGAGATTCAGATTACTGCCCTGTTTCTCCCTTCCCAAAACACTGATCTTTTTATTCTAAATATCAGAGGTGGTGAAACTGGAGCTCAGAAAGACTCAGACTTTCCCAAAGATACCTAGCTACTTTGGTGGTGACCTGGATTCCTCACCTCCCAAACCAAATCCCTTTTCCCTGTATATTATACTTCAGTAAATATAGACATGGTTTCAGTGATGTAGGAAGGTAACTTGAAATGTGATAACTTATGAGGGGTTGGCAAACTTTTTTTTGTAAAGGGCTTTGTGGATCACATAAGGCCTCTGTTCATTATGTTTTTCTTTTTTTTAAACAACCCTTAAAAGTATAAAAACCATTCTTGTGGGCCATACCAAAAAAATCAGCAGAATTTGGCCTGCAGGCCTCAGATGATATGATTTATATGATTGTGATCAAACTACACAGCTTATTAATGTCACAGACTGTACATAATATTCATAAAAATACATAGACCATCAAATGAGTATGTTATGGCTGACCTTCAGTATTCTAGTAAATTTAAAATTTTCTAATGTTGGGGGTACAGAGCTTTCTGGTACACTGAGCTTCTATTTCATATCTGCAAAGTAGTAGGTAGTAATATATGCCTTATGTGTTTCATATGATGTGAACATGATAAATTTTAAACAGACAAGGTGTTTTATTAAGTAAGAATTGGTTGATACTTGTGTTGAAAAAGTCTAGCTGTTTTCTGAATTTGGTTAATACAAGTATTAAAGCTGCTTCAAACAGTGCACCCTTTTTTGTAGGGAAACCATGATTTAGGCATGTCTGTAATTTAAATTGATTTTAGATAACCAGTATAATTCTGTGTTTCATTCTATGTTAAATTTAGCACATATAACGTGTATAATTTAATGTAAACATTGAGGCTTTTGGGGTGATATTTCTAATAAAGAACTATTGATTTCATGAAGAGATTTGTCTAGTTCAGTATTTACTTAATTGCCTATTTTGTGGTGATAGGTTTGGCTTTTTATTTTTGTCTTCTACAAATGTATTTGATTGTCAGGATTTATTGGACTCCCTGTTTACTGACTAGATAATTTTGATTCAAGAATTGTTAAACATGTGCCAACCTTGGATTTTCTCTATGAAATTATTTAATTTGTTTTTATTTTTTATTTATAATGCAGGGTCTAAAAATGGAGCTTACTACCATTCAGATCTTGAGGGAATTTCGTCCTTAGGGAAAGCTTGAATTCAGAGGATGAGAAAAGGTTTTTTGGTTGACTTACCTTTATTTTAAATAACACATAAAAAACAAACAAAAATAAAAACAACCCAATAGTATATATTTATTTTAGAAAAATGGTAAAGCGCAGATAGACATTCTTGCCACCCAAAGAAATCAATTGTTATATCCCTTTCCAAGTATATGTACTTTTCAGATATTCTTAAATGGCACGTGTCTGTCTCCAAATTTTTTATTTTATATGTAGCCTTCTCTTTTTATCTTTTTTATTAACTGTTTTAGTTCTCTTGGTCACTAATTTCTTTCTTCTTTGGAGCTGTGCATGTCTTCCATATCTTGGGAAAATAAAATAAAATTCCTCTCTTTAGTTATCTTTCTGTTTCTTGCCTTTCTTTTGGTGACCAACCTGTATTAGTGGTCTATTTTTTATACTTTTGTTTTTCTTTTCAGTTTCTTCCTTAGACTTCTTTCTATTTTCATGTCTATTCTTTTCTATACTGTTGAGAAGATTGTCTAAAAAATTAAATCAGGGAAGAATCTTGTCTTTATACTTTTTGACCTTTTTTTTGCATTCAGCTTCACTAACTTGTAGTTGAGCTTCTCTGCCTTCCAAACAGGATTTTCTTCCTTCTCATCTGTGGAGCCTTACAGTATGTATTGCCTATAATTTTTTCTTGAAACGGTGTGTATCTTTGGCTCCTCTGCTGAGCTACGCTTGTTGCTTTTCTCTCCAAACACCTCTTTCGCGAGTGTTTTTGTCAGGTACGTGAATATGGTTGACTTTGTTATAGGGCCGTTTGAGAACTGGTGAAAAGTCTGTTGGCCTTTTTCTTGAAAAGTGTGTGTGTTTGTGTGTAAATGTACTTGTTATTAATATTAGGAGAGAGTTAGTTACAGATCTCCTGAATCCCATCTGATCAGTTTATAGACCCCAGGTTAATAATTACGCTGCTATACTTTGAGCAGTCTTTGGTGTCCTGGAGCCGTAACTATAATTTTGCCATCTTATCAGTTTTTGGGACTTTACACTTCCCTTTCCCATACCTTAAATTTGAAAGGTATTTTTGATACCAGAATATCTAGTGTTCAAAACATTTACCATTAGCTTTAGTGCATTACCAAAAAAATCAGTTTAAGGTGATAAATACTTGCATGTATTTCAAAGATTTATTTTGTAGTGTTGGAAATGGAGGAGGGTGAGGGTTGGAGGACAAAACTGACTTCTAAGTTTTCATGATTGTTGAATATGTCAGTATAGTCATAGTTCTCTTCTCATAGTCCATCCCAGTGATCTCCAGACTTTTTTGGTTGTGTATCACATCAATCATTTTTTTCTTTTAACTTTTTTATATTGACATACTTCAAGATACACAGAATAGGTACAGTAGTACAAAGAATTTCCTTTTACCCTTCAATCATATTCCCCAAATATTAACATTTTATCACATTTGAGTTTCTTTCAATGTGTATATGTGCTTACATGTGCGCACACATGCACACAAACACACACTTCTCCTTCGAATTGTTTTGACAATTGCAGACATGATGTCCCTTTACGCCTAAATACTTGAGTATATATTTCCTAAAAACAAGGACTTTATTTTACTTAACCACAGTACTATCAAAATTAGGAAATTAACATTGATGCATACTATAATCTACAAACCTTATTCAGATTTCACCAATTTTCCCAGTTATATCCCAGATCCTGTCCTGTATTCAGTTGTATGTCTCTTTATATCCTTTAATCTGAAAGAGTTCTTTAGTCTGTATATTTCATGACATTGACATTTTTGGAGAATACAGGTCACTTACTTTTGGAATGCTTCTTAATTGGGTTTATCTGATATTTCCTCATGATTACATTAAAATTTTGAGTTTTCCTTAGTGGTACCACACAAGCATTTTTTTATTTTCAGTGTGTCACCAGGAGGCCCGTGATACTGATTTGTCCCATAACTGGTGATACTGTTTGATTATGTAAACTGATGTCTGTCAGATTTTGCCATTGGAAAGTTAATAATATTTCTCTTGGTAATCAGTAACTATCTTGTGGGGAGTACACAGCCTTGATAACCCCGTGGGGTGCATATTCCTGACTTTGTAGACCAGAGCTCTGTGCCAACTTCTTTTATAATGTTTTATATGACTCTTGTGTCGTAATCTGAAATACAAGCTCCTTGAGGGTTATGCTCACATACTTCCATGGCCTCAACATAGTACTCAAAAATAAATGCGTAATAATACTGATGTTTCCTTATTTTTTGTTTTCAGATGGAGAGCTTAATGTTCTTGATGATATTTTGACTGAAGTACCAGAACAGGATGATGAACTGTATAACCCAGAAAGTGAACAAGATAAAAACGAGAAAAAGGGTATGTAATGTTTCTATTATTTTGCTAAATAAAAATGTAAATAGGAGAGATATAATTTCTGAAGATAATGACTAGCTTTTGTATTTGTTCCTTGAGACAGTTGACACCAAAAGGACAGTCAGTATAACAAACTGTTGTATCCTATTCCATATGAAACTTCTCAAATACATGGGTTTATTCCATGTATTCAAAAGCTTTGTTTTCTGTTAGATTAACTTTGGAATACAAGTATTTCAGAAGACATTTTAAAGAAATGAAACTTGTTTCTCCCTGATGTATATTATCTGTTAATCTTTTTGTAAGATAAGTAGAATACCACATTTTTACATCTTTTTAAATCATATTTTTAAGGATCAAAAAGAAAAAGTGACCGAATGGAATCTACTGACACTAAACGACAAAAGCCTTCTGTTCATTCAAGACAGTTGATTTCAAAGCCACTGAGCTCATCTGTTAGCAATAACAAAAGAGTAGTTAGTACAAAAGGAAAGTCGGTCACAGAGTATAAAAATGAGGAATATCAAAGATCTGAAAGAAACAAGCGTCTAGATGCTGATCGGAAGATCCGTTTGTCAAGCAGTGCCTCCAGAGAACCTTACAAGAGTCAACCTGAAAAGACTTGTCTCCGGAAAAGGGATCCTGAAAGGAGGGCCAAATCCCCAACACCAGATGATTCTGAGGTAGTAAATATTATTGCAGATAAAACAGAAAGCAGTTCTTTTTAGAACTATTTGTTCACCCTGACCTTGTCTGTTATATGACTGTTGATTCCTTTTTTCTTTAAACATCAGAGAATTGGGCTTGATGTGGATAGACGCGCAAGCAGATCTAGCCAATCTTCTAAGGAAGAAGTGAACTCTGAAGAATATGGTTCCGACCATGAGACTGGCAGCAGTGGTTCTTCTGATGAGCAAGGTAACAACACCGAGAATGAGGAGGAAGGAGTGGAAGAAGATGTGGAGGAAGATGAAGAGGTAGAAGAAGATGCAGAGGAAGATGAAGAGGTGGATGAAGATGGAGAGGAGGAGGAGGAAGAGGAGGAGGAGGAAGAAGAGGAAGAAGAATATGAACAGGATGAGAGAGACCAGAAGGAGGAGGGAAATGATTATGACACTCGAAGTGAGGCTAGCGACTCGGATTCTGAATCTGTATCCTTCACAGATGGATCTGTCAGATCTGGTTCAGGCACAGATGGATCAGGTACTACATTTTATATGTAAAAAATTGTCTTTTTTTTTTTTTTTTTTAATTGATTTTATTCTTGAGAATGTTTAAATTGAGTTGCGAACTTTTTGAGGAGATCGGAGGATGTTAATATGATTGTCTTGTAATCTTTTGTAGTTGATTGTTTACTGTCGAGCGTTGTAAATACATTCAAATAATGTTAAGGTTTGCATGTCTCAGTAAAGGCATTTCCCAGCTACAAATTGTTTTATAAATGAACACAAGTCTGATCCTTTGTTTCTCTAAAGGGAAATCTATTTCAGCATGTAATGTTGTAAGGTCTTAGCGTTTCATACCCGTTGACAAATGCTCGTTCCAGCACCGATGTACTTGAAGTGTATTCACATGGAACCTGTCTACTATATATTACAATATTTCCATGGTAAAATGCCTCTAGGTTTCCATCATGTGGGAACAGAATCAAAACAACTTATTTCCTTCTTTTTCTCTTGAGAGCACAAACTTTTAATTCTTTGTTTTTGAGTTGACCTGGGATAGGGTCTACAGAGGGCTGGGATGTAAAGATACAGAATGGAAAAGAAGAATATAAAATTCTTGTGGGCAGATTGGGTAAGAATCATCTTGGGTCATTTCTTCAATACCACATATCCTACCTTATCCGTATTTGATCCATAAGATGAAAGCATAGAAATAGCAGGAAGTTGTAATCACTAAGCTGAAGGTTGCTTTTGGGGGAAGTTCAGAGGTACAAGCAAGGAGAGATTAGGGTGCTTAAAGGCCCCGATGATGATGATTATACTCGCATGGCTGTCCTATGCTACCAGATTTGCCACATAAGCAAAATGTACTAAGTAATAGAATACAGGAAAATCCCGTTCTTTTGATAATATGGGATAGTTTTATTACAAAATTTTATCACTAAATGGTACCTTGTTAGCAAATTGTGTTCTTGATACAGAGTAAATGGCCAGCTATATTCTAGTTATTGACAACTGAAATGCTTTGACCCTTTTGCTCTCTAGAGTTCCGGGTTTAGGAGTTTTGATAGGTTTCTTTGTTTCGTTTTTAATTTTATTGTATTTTAGGTGAAAGTTTATAGCACAAATTAGTTTTTCGTTTAAAACTTTATACACATATTGTTTTGTGACACTGGTTGCAATCCCTGCAATGTATCAGCACTTTCCCCCATTCCCTTTCTACCCTTGGTTCTCTTTGTCCATTCATCCAGTTTTCCTGTCCCTTCCTGCTTTCTTGTCTTTGTTTTTGGGCAGGTATTGCCTGTTTGGTCTCTATATTTGATTGAACTAAGAAGCACATTCCTCACGTGTGTTATTGTTTGTTTTATAGGCCTGTCTAATCTTTGGCTGAAAGGTGGACTTCAGGAGTGTTTTATAGGTTTTTGAAGAGGGTGTTAAGAGTTAAACTGAATGGGTTAATAGTTGGCCTTGATGTAAAAACTTGGGGAGTCTTTAATTCTATTTTTTCATCATGCTTTTTTACAAATGGATGGGATATATCTTTTATAATTTATAATGATGCATAGGGACCAAAATGGCATTGGTAAAATGAACGAATGTTCGTTTATGGTGCAGAATGTGTGAAACCACCCATTGGGATAGGGAACTTTTTTTTTTTATATTTTATTGTACTTCAGGTGAAGGCTTACAGAACAAATAGTTTCTCATGAAACAGTAGTACACATGTTGTTTTATGCCATTGGTTAACAACCCCACAATATATTAACCCTCTAAATTCTCAACCTTTTTTTTTTTGTGGTGAAAATACATATAGCCAAAGATACACCGTTTCAAAAATTTCTACATGCACAGTTCAGTGACATTGACTACTCTCTTCCAACTGTGCTGTTATTCTCACTTAAGATGAAGACTTACAGAACAAAATAGTTTCTCATTTAACAGTTACTACAAATGTTGCCCTATGACAATGGTTAACAATCTCACAACACATCAACAATATCCTTACTCAACCTTGTGTTCCCTATCACCAGCTTCCTTGTCCCCTTCTGCCTTCTGGCCCTTGTCACTGGCCTCCTGTACCTCGTTAGTCTCATTTGGTTTTACGGGGCTGTCCACTCCCAGGCTGATCAGTGAACCTCGGAGGTAACTTCACCACTGAGCTAAAACGGTGTCTGAGGGCCATATTCTTGAGGTTTCCCCCGTCTCCTTTAGGCCAGTAAATCTGGTCTTTTTTTTGTGAGTTAGAATTATGCTCTACATCCTTCTCCAGCTCTGTCCAGAACCCTCTGTTGTGATCCTGGTCAGAGCAGTCAGCAGTGGTAGCCGGGCACCATCTAGCTGTACTGGACTCAGTCCGGTGAAGGCCTCGGTAGCTGTGGACAGTTAGTCCTTTGGACTGATCTTTTCCTTGTATCCTGTTCTTTTCATTCTCCCTTGCTCCCGAAGGGATGAGACCAGTGGAGTATCTTAGATGGCCGCTCACAGGCTTTTAAGACCCCAGACACTACTCACCAAGGTAGAATGTAGAGCATTGTCTTTATAAGCTGTGTCATGCCAATCGAGCTAGATGTTCCCCAGGACCATGGTTCCCAGAGCCGTCTGCCCAGCAGTTCAGTCCCTCAGGGAGTTTGGATGTGTCTATGGGGCTTCCATGACCTTTCTTTGTACAAGTTGTGCTAGTTTCCCCTGTATTGTGTACTCTCACCCTTCACCCAAGATACCACTTATCTATTGCCTATTTAGTGTTTCCCCCCCACCCCTCCCATCCCTGGTAACCAACAAAGATTGTTACATTTTGTGTGTGAACTTTTTCATGGGTTTTTACAGTACAGGTCTCATACAATATTTGTCCTTTTGTGATTGACTTATTCACTCAGCATAACGTCCTCCAGTTTCATCCATGTTATGAGATGGTTCACAGATTCATTGTTCTTTCTTGTTGCATAGTACTCCATTGTGTGTATGTAACATAGTTTGTTTTGGGATAGGGAACATTTTTTTGTCAGAGTCTTTTTGATATCTCTGTTAGGAACAGTGTTTCTCAGACTTGAATGTTTGGCTTATTTAAGTCAAAAAAGGGGGAACTTAATTTAAATGAGTAGGGCCTGAGATCATCTGCACCTGATGCTGTAGAAAGGTAGTTGATGGTATGTTATTTTTGTGGAGAAGATATTTTAAGTTGAAAGGTAGTGTATAGTTTAAAAAAAAAAAAAGTGATATTAAAACTGTTAATAGAAGTTTATTGTTTTAAATAAAATAACTGGAACCCTTATTTTCCTTACTAAAGGTTTATAGGTTTGCCGGAAATTACTAATTTTTCTTTAGTTTTTTTAAATGCATGAGATAAAAATGGATTGGATTTGGAACTCCTTGGTTAGGAGATGTCAGTTTTTAAATGCAAGGGGTCACAATTTAGTTTCATGTCATGAATTTTCTGGACACTTTTACTTCAGAAAGTTTAGAAATTTCCTTAAGAAAGTGGTACACTTTGGTGTTTGCTAAAGCTTTATATTGTTCCTTTGACATGAGAGTAATAGTTGGGAGAGGGAGGGGATAGAGAAACTTAAGAGCAGTGGGATGTACTTATACAAAAAGACTATAATGGTGTTTCTTCTTGCTAAGGCTAGGTTTAACATTAAACAGTTGGGCAGGATCTTCTTCTGCTGTTACATTTCCTGCATTATCTTGGTGATTCTTTTCGTATTTTGAACTATAAAGTGTTCTCTTTAAACAGCAACAAGAGATTTATTATTCTCAGTCTGATCAATTCATAATGCTTACATTCGTGAAATAAACATCTAAAAAGGAAAAATTATAGAGACATGTCAGAACTTCGGAAAGAGATAATGAAAAAAAATTTAACAAGGTTTTATTTTGATTTCTCCCATATGTATGCCATATTCATTGAATCAGTGAATCAAAGTTTCTACTATGTGTCAGGCACTAAATAGGAATGTGTAGTCTGAACAAAACGTGTTTGAGAAAAACATTTGGGAGTTGACAGAACCTCTTTTCTGTCTATTTGGGTGAGATCCCCAGTCATTTTGTAGTAAAAGGCTTCAGTCTGTTCGCTTGAGATCTCATGCTTTGCCCTTGGGGCAAAATTTTAAAGTTTTTGAAAGCCAGGTTTTGTTTTTTTTTTTTTTTTTTCAGTAGCCAGCTATTTTAAATATCATTATGGCTCCATGGTTGCCAGCTTTAAATAGGCTTGGGTTTGTAGTTATGCCAGTGTATGGTGCTTTCCTCTTCCCTTTCAGCCCTGAGTTACAGAAATTGAAGGTTACAAGCTTTTTGTTACATGTGTATAGACAAGCAGTTAATTACAAAAGGAAAGATGCTTAGACTAAAAGAAAGGAACTTAGCGTTTTCCATTTTTAAACTGGTTAGACCTAGAATCCAATTTCAAGAATAGTAGTAAAATATCTTTTCCAGTTGCTCAGTAAGAACAGAGGCTTGTACTCTTAAGTCAGAGGACCTGTATTTGCATTTGCAGCTAGATTCTGCCACCCAGGAACTTTGTGATTGTGGCCAAGTTGTCTAACTACCCCTTTAAGCTGAAGTTTTCTTACCTGTAAATGAAAATAATTACCTATTTTATGAGCTTGTGAAGATACAGGGAGATTATTTAAAGCTTTTAAAATAGTTTTAGCTGTCTTTTTAAATAGGTTTAGCTGTCATTATATAGTGGAATATTGTATAAGCATGAACACTGATTGTTTTCTTTTGACTTTCCATTATTTTTGTAAAAGTATGTGTATTTTCTCACTTCATATTCCTTCTTGTCTCTCAGGTGAGGGATAAAGGGACATATCATGATACACTTAAAATAGTAATTAACAGAGATGGGAGTGCCTCATTCCCTTTTAAACACACACACACACACCCCCACCCACCCACCCACCCACCCCAAATTAGGCTTGAAATGGTCCTTATATGACTGATAATCCAAACCTTCTCTGTCTGTTGAAGATTTCTGGCTTCTTATGGAAATACATAGTTTGTCATTAAAATTTTAGGAGTAAATTGTAAATTAAATTTGAAACAGGAGCAGTAATCCAGGGAGGAAATGATCGAGAAGAATGGAATTGAAGAGACAAAGCAATGACAGCCTGAAGGGAATCACTAATTTATCTTAGTATATTTTATCCAATTGAAAAGCTTTGGATTCTGGAGTTCGTCAAACATATTAAAGCCCAATATAGAAGTTAACACAGAATGAAATTTGAGATTGTAATATTGTGATGAGGAATGATTTATAATTTAAAAATAAGACAGTATGGTGGCACCTGGTGCATAGAAGGGACACGGTACATTTTTATTGAAAGAGAAATAGTAATTATATTGCGGATAATTTTTTCTTTATTCAAGACCTCTTTTATACACTAAAACCTGTGAAAGCTAGAACCTATATAAAGTGGAAACGTGCCAGAGAAGAAAAACTCCCGTTTTCCACTAATAGCAGAAAATTTGTAAGACGTGGGAAAACAAAGCAGTCTCGGCGAGTTCTGGCTTTCACAGGTTTCACTGTATATACATAGTCTCTGGGTGGTACAGATGGTTAATGCTCTGGGCTGCTGACTGAAATGTTGGAGGTTCGAGGCCAGAGTCCACCCAGAGACACCTCGGAAGAAAGGCCTGGTGACCTACTTTGAAAAACCACCTATTGAAAACCTTGTGGAACACAGTTCTACTCTGACACACATGGGGTTGCCATGAGTTAGAATCGAATTGATAGCAAGTGATAGTTTATACATAGGGCAATTAGGTCCCTGATTTTTCAGTCACAGGCATGTGTTTTTATTTGATTGAAGTTGGTATGAGAAACAAAGTGTCTTAATTTTTGAACAGTGTCTTTGAAATGCAACACATTCTTCTGAGGAAATTGAGGGGTCAAGAGAAAGTTAAACATTGACTAGTACTTAAGGCCTATATGAAAACCAGACACATAATAATATATTCTAGTTTGAGTACTTGTGTTAATTTCTATATGTGATTTTTAAAAAAAAAAAAAAAACCTTGCTTGAATTCCTTTTAGATGAGAAAAAGAAGGAAAGGAAGAGAGCTAGAGGCATATCTCCAATTGTTTTTGATAGAAGTGGAAGCTCTGCGTCAGAGTCATATGCAGGTATTCTCATTTTATTTGTTATCATATCACTGACTCGAGTGTAATCTGTAGAAGGTGTGTGAAGGCTGTAGTTTAGTGTGAACTTATTGATGTCCATTAGTATTGATTTTTGGCATGTTCAATGTAATAATTCTAGAGGAAACTAAGCTTTTTCTTATTTTAATCCTGTTCTGTTACTGCTTAAGTGGAATTTTCACTTTTTTTTTTCCTTGGAAGATGATGATTCAGTGACTAGTTTTCTGAGTGGGAAACTGTTCAAATATATATATATATATATAAAAAATCCAAACAACCCAAAAAGCAAAACACTCGTACACATTGAGAAGTATTTTATTGTGTGTGTGGGTGCGCCAGGAAGAATAATTTGTCTTGAATGAGAATTAATGTGACAAGACTGTAGAAATTTTGTCTTATCTCTATTAAAGCTCAATCTGAACAAATGTACTTTGGCTAAATACAGGTTCAGAAAAGAAGCATGAGAAATTATCATCTTCCGTTCGTGCTGTCCGAAAAGGTATCATTTAAATTTGAAATTGTTTTCATTGCATGCTGCATAAAGTCATTATTTTGCCTTATTGGTTCTCCGTTAATGGTTGGTTTTAATGTAGTAATGTTCCGATATATTCCATTAAGGGGGGAGAAAAAGTAATAATGTCATCTTACATAGAGAGCTCCATGTCTACTTCTAATTGCATATCTTTTAGAACAACAGACATTTCAGGATAATTCAGTTTTGGGACACTATGTATGATTGGTATATTTTTAAGTAGCATAATGGTCTATTATCAGCCGTTAAAGGAATCTAAAAAGAATTCTGTAAAACTTGTAGGCGTTTTCATAGTTAAATATGGATATGATATATCGGAACATCACTAGATTAGATTTACCTTCTTGCAAAGTGCTGGTGTCTTTTCTTAGCTCTGCATTTTTACATGTGGCTTAGCTTTCCAGGTTGAATGGGTGATTGTGAGTTTTAAAATTTTGTCTGGGTTGTGGAGGGCTATAGTTAGTATAGTTTGTACCCGTTTGTGTTGTAGTGGCCTGTGTTTAATCAATTTGGATTTCTTTTTTTCAGATCAAACCAGTAAACTCAAATATGTCCTTCAGGATGCAAGATTTTTCCTCATAAAGAGTAACAACCATGAGAATGTGTCTCTTGCCAAAGCTAAGGTATTAGCATCATTTCTGTTGAAATTAACTTAATCCTAAAATTTTTTAGCGGGAAGTTGGATTTAAGTATCTTGAATAGTATACAATACATAGCATAAGATACTGTAATTTTAATGAAAGCTGTGGAGATCAACAGCCAGGTTGCCATTTAGGATCTGGTTTTTGGCTGGTTAGGTAACCATTTAGTAGTAAATTGTTTGAGTTGTCTTTAAATCTTTTAAAGGTGATTTTAGAAGTCAAAACACTTGATATTGAAGATAATAAAGTTTAATTTTACACTGCATAAGGTGTTTCTGTTGATTTTTGTATTTCTGTCTTTAACGTTGTGTTAACATCTTTTTTAAAGTTTCTTTTGTTAACTGATTTTGTTTTATGTCAGTACTTCTTTTACACTTGAGAGCCTTTTTTAACCATCAGATGTTTCTTTTTTTTATTAAAAACAAGGAAAAGAACAGATTCATTATATCTTTTCTATCAAACTTGTTGTCCACCTAAACATCTGTTCAGTTTTTGTTGACATGTTTAGAAAGAAAAATTATCTAGCAGACCTTGTAAGTAATGAATTCTGTTGGAGCCAATGAACTTTACTAATGACTTGCATTATATTTCCTGCCCTTTTCTGAAAAAAAAATCATTCTTGTATAAAAAGATTATTTTATTTAGAAGAAAAGAGTTATCTTAAAGACCCACCCCAGACTTTTCAAAAAGAATATGCCTAGTTGCTGCAGGATATTGTATGTTACTAATTTTTCTGTTTATGTTTTAGATACATCTGTGTGTTACACTGACTAAATGTCTTTCTATTCTTGGTTTCAAATGAGTTTCTATACAGTTTCTACTGATTTTTAGAAACTTAAAACTAACGTGAAACATTTTTCTTACATTTCTTTCACCATTCATGCTCTGTTTTTCTGACTTAGGTCAAGGATTTACCTATAAAGCTTTACGGACAATATACTAAATAGCTTATCTAAACCAAAACCAAACTTACTTTCGTCAAGTTGATTCTGACTCATAGTGACCCTGTAGGACAGAATAGAACTGCCCCATAAGGTTTCCAAGGAGCAACTGGTGATTTTAACTGCCAACCATTTGGTTTCTAGCCGTAGCTGTTGGGTACTGCGCCACCAGGGCTCCAAGTAACCTATCTGGTGGTATCTTACTCTGTTCTTCAGCTGGAGTGGGGTTTAGGCAGAAGTAATTAAGCACTTAGTATGAATGAAAAGATCCTACTTTGAATGAACAGATTGGTTTAAATGATTTAGAGTTCTGCCTTACCTCCCCATTTCATCTATTTTTGTCTTCCATGAATGAAAATTTCATTAAAATGTTTCAGAAACTAGTAAGTGTCTCATCAGTACCTGAAGAGATAAAACAGACTTCTTCAAACTATTGATGCATAAAAATTTGAAATTAAATAGAAAATCTGAGAAATACTAGAGTCTTGAAAAATTCTTCACTTTTGGATTGACAGATGCAATAATTTTTAATTACTTGATTAGGTACAGTTTTTCAGGAAGACAAATGTTGCACAGTTTGTGGTTCACCTTTAAAGAGAAAGAATGTATTTACCACAGTCAATGATTGTGATATCAAAATAATTTTAGGTGACTGGTTTTATTACATAGGATTCTCACCCAGAAGATTCAACTTCATAATGTGTTTACTAGTTGTTTTAATGATTTTGTTAGGACTGGTAATTTTTTCCATATTTCTCCTGAGCTTTTTATAAATTAATATAGCATTATTTTGACAGTTGATAAATAAGACATTATGGCTGATTTATACCAAACTCAGTAGCCTTAGTCTTTTGCAAATATAATTGGAAAATGTGTTTTGCAGATTGTTAACCATTGTCATAGGGCAACATGTGTAGTAACTGTTAAATGAAAAACTATTTTGTTCTGTAAGCCTTCATCTTAAGTGAGAATAACAGCACAGTTGGAAGAGCGTAGTCAATGTCACTGAAATGTGAATGTAGAAATTTTTGAAACGGTGTATCTTTGGCCATCTGTAATTTTCATCAAAAAAAAAGGTTGAGAATTTAGAGGCTTAATACGTTGTGGGGTTGTTAACCAATGTCAAAAAACAACATGTGTACTACTATTTCATGAGAAACTATTTGCTCTGTAAGCTTTCACCTGAAGTACAATAAAATATATATATATATAAAAAAAAAAAATGTGTTTTGCAGTTAACTTCAGTTTGTGGTCTTTACTTTTTTTGTATAGGGTGTATGGTCCACACTACCTGTAAATGAGAAGAAATTAAACGCTGCATTCAGATCTGCAAGGAGTGTTATCTTAATATTTTCTGTAAGAGAGAGTGGAAAATTTCAGGGTAAGAATAAAAGTAATTTTGATATATAAAAACGTTAGTTATATTGGCATCCATATATTATGTTGTAATTTGATTCTCTTAGGGTTTGCAAGATTTTCTTCAGAATCACATCATGGAGGATCTCCTAATAATTTTGACATATAAAAACATTATATTGGCATCTGTATATATTATGTTGTGATTCGATTCTCTTAGGGTTTGCAAGACTTTCTTCAGAATCACATCATGGAGGATCTCCTATACACTGGGTGCTTCCAGCAGGAATGAATGCTAAAATGCTGGGAGGAGTCTTTAAAATTGACTGGATTTGCAGGTAAATCATACACTTTAATATACAGAAGCCATGGGGGGGAGGGTTTGGATGTATATACCTGGGATAGGGAGCCACCTTTTTTTATGAAGCCGGTGCTTAGTAAAAGAGAACAGAAGGCAAAGATAAATAGTAACTTGGGCCAGACTAAGGACTTAAACCCTTACCATAGGACAGTGAAGTAATGAGACCTGGGCAATGATGGAGTGTTAATAGTTCGTTAGATTGATGGTTGATAGGGTAGCAAAAAGCTGTATGCTCTAAAATACTAAGTAAATTATGGTTTGTCTTGTAATACATGCAGAAATAATTGTCCATGAACAGCATGGAAAGAGATGTTCAGTATAACAAGTGAAAAAATTATGTTGGAATGCTAATGTTAGAGTAGTGAGATTGAAGGTGATACCTCCCCATTCTCTCATTGTTCCCAGGGTTTTTAAAAATAATTTCATAGTTACTTAGAAAATACATAAAATTTAAAGATTTGGTGACAGCTTACAGGGAAAATGGTGAAGATTATTTTTTAGCAGGGAGATAGACGTATTTATTTGTTTTATTATTATTTTTGCAACTGATTATAGAGGCCAAAGGAGAGGTTTGTCAGCGTTAGGTTTTATAACTAAAAAACATTAGTAGTATCATTGCAAAATATTTGGAGGTAATAGTCCGTTGGGAACAGGAGAGAACATAATTATCCATTTTAAATTAGTTGCAGCAGTTCTTGTCTTTTTTTAATTTTAATGTGGTTAAAAAAAAAAATAAGTTTGCCATTTTTAAGTTAATTACCGTATTTTACACAAATAATGGGCGGCTCCTAAGTTTGTTTGCTACCTGGGCCCTCCCTCCATGAGAAAATAACCTTGCAGTTACTATCATCCTATCCATTTCCAAAAGCTTTACATCACCCCAAACAGAAACTTAGTACAGCGTCAGCAATAACTCCCATTCCCTCTTCCCCCTAGTCCCTGGTAACTTGTAATAAACTTTTGTCACTGTGCATTTGCCTATTCTAGATATTTCATACAAGTGGGATCATATGATATTTGTCTTTTTGTGTCTGACTTGTTTCACGTAGCATAATGTATTTAGGGTTCATGTTGTAGCATGTATCAGAATTTCATTTTCTCTTTGTGACTAAATAATACAACCTTGTTTTGAATGTTACTTGTTCTATTAATCTTCATTTTCATATTATTGATAAGAAAATTTGTTTCTTAATTTTAAAAGATGAGTTTATTCATAGATTATTCAGTCTTGTTCTTCTTCATGTGCTTATTAGTCGTGTTTGAAGCATGTATAGCACTTATTGTATACTTGTTGTGTGTATAGCGCTAGTTTGAAGTGTGTATAGCAGTAGAAGAGGTAAAAACCCAGAGAGTCTATATTACTAACATTGGGTATAAAATTTGAGGTAGAGTGCTTTTATTACTTTAAAGAAAGTTTTAAGTTACGTAAAACCTAGAAAGAATTTTTGTAAATAAAACACTATTGTTTTAAATACTCGTAAGTCTTGTTCAGAAGTAATTTTATAATACTTCACAGTTCTAGAGGACGCGTAATATTTATTGAATTGGTATTTCCTTGAGTAAGTCACTTGAACTCTTGAGTTTGTTTTCTGTATAAAATGAAAACTTCTTTTTACTTTCAGAATTAAAGGGATTTAACTTTAATAACTAGAAATGCTTAGGTCTTTGTCATCAATAACAACCACCACTATAAATATGTATTTTTCAGATATGTTAAGCATCCTTCGGATTTAATAATAACTAGACTTAAGCTTATTTAGGTGTCGTCCCTGGACCTCCTGCATCAGTAGTGATTATTAAAAATGCAGGTTCCTGAGACCCACCCCAGACTTGTTGAGTCTCAGATATTTTGTAGGCCCACTGAAATTTGAGATCAGATTTATATTAGCAGATAGGAGAGGGACGCATGAAAACTCACTTATTTAAGTTCCCATCTGGAATTAGTAGTTCAGAGTAAGGCTGTAATCTATGAAATGCTATTCATCCAGAATTAAATTCACTGTTTTATACTTAACCCTTTCACTTCCGTGTCAAATTTCCTTTCCTCTTTCCTTACAGGCTCTCTCAGTTGTTCCATAAACTTTAATACCCAAATCATTACTCAGAAAATAATAACCTCTGCAGTTTTATGTTTGTTAAATTTCCCCCGTTTGGTGAGCCACTTAAGTCAGACCCCATGGTCTGTAGGGCCCTTAGTAAGAGAGCCAGCCATCTGTAGGCTTCTCAGCACATCTGCTCAAAATATAATTGTTACGATGCCTGTTCTCTAATTGAGATCCTGAAAAGACAGGATACAGTAAGGATGATGATCATAAATGAAAGACCTGCAATTTCTCTTAACTTACTCTAATTCCTAGGTGACTCCTCAGCCACAGTGGGTACATACCTTTTGAATCTAGTTAGAGCCACTACCAGCAAACAACCTCAACCAGCTGGGCATGTACCTTTATTTTGGATCTTGAGTATTCCATTACTAAAATTTAAATTACTGTTTTTGTTGTTAGGTGCTGTTGAGTCCGTTCCAACTCATAGTGACCCTGTGTACAACAGAGTGAAACACTGCCCAGTCCAAATATTTAAATTAGTGATAATTTTATTCTGCAATATTTTTGATCTTCCTGTATTTTAGTGGCTATAGATTTTCATTTGTTATTTTCCTGTAACTGTTCTTTAACTGGCAGATCAGAGGAAAACTTTAGAAGTATTTTTTTTCTTCTTGTAGCACACTTTTAAAAAATTTTATTTATTTTGTTCTTGTTGGGAATATACACAGCAAAACATACACCAATTCAGCAGTTTCTATATGTACAATTCAGTGACGTTGATTACATTCTTCAAGCCGTGCAACCTTTCTCACCCTTCTTTTCTGCATTGTCCTCATCCATTAACATAAGCTCACTGCCCCCTACGTTTCCTGTCTAATCTTTCAAGTTGCTGTTGTCAGTTTCGTCCCATATAGCTGGATATTGCAAGAGCACAATGCTCAAGGCAGACATTGTTAACTAGTTAAGCTAAACTATGGTTTTAAGAAGACTTCAGAGGATGTTTTTTGTCTAAGGTTTAAAGATTATCTCAGGGCAGTAGTTTCAGGGATTCATCTAGCCTCCATGGCTCCAAAAGTTTAGAGTCCATTAGAATTTTAAATTCTGTTCTATATTTTCCCCCTTTTGATCAGTATTCTTCTGTGGACTCTTTGATCAGAATGTTTCAGGCACCATCCAGTTATTCTGGTCTCATGGCAAAGAAGGCAGTTGTTCATGGAGGCAATTAGCCACACATTCTGTATCCTTCTTCTGTTCCTGACTCTCCTTCTTCCTCTTGCTCCAGGTGAAGAGACCAGTTGTGCCTTGAGTGGCTGCTTGCAAGCTTTTAAGATCCCTGGCACTACACAACAGACTAGGAGGTAGAACAGAAGGACTGAACATGTTATTAGGCCAATTCACTGGGGTGTGCCATGAAATCATGACCCTAAACCTCCAAACCAAGGTTAAAAAGTATTATACAAAACACAAAGAAATGTTAACTGTGTTTCTGAATGTTCTAAGCTTTTGGTATAGATATATTCTAGCTTTTCATAGGATACTAGTTACCTAATGATAGTCTTTTTATCTCTGACACCTGGAAAGGGAAATATATATATATACTCTTTTGAACCACTCTTGATGTGAAGTAAGATGTGTATAAGACAAAGAATACAAGCCTTTTAGCAATACCTAGTGGACATTTCCGTCACTCACTATTTCCTTCCGCCATATATGTGTCTCACCACCACCACCACAAAGTATTTTGCCTAGTTAATTTACCTTTAGACATAATTCTGTGTCAGATTTTTTTATGAGATTTTAAAAAATTATGTAAAGTCTGAGCATTTAATAGTCACCTTAAAATAAAATTAGAAAAAATGGATATGTAGTTTATCCACTGGACTGAGTTACTTGATTGTGTTTTCCCTTCTGCATTGTGCCTTTGCTCAAGCCCTTCTGTTTGCTTCAAACAAAACCCTGCCTTACCTCTCAGTGTATGGCTTCACCTGAGTCACTTTTCTTTCAGGCTTATCCCATATACTACTTCTAAAAAGCATTTTGTGATTATTTTTCTTTAAAAATAGATACCACCCTCTGCTACCCATAAAAAAAGAAGTCTATTCTGTTTATATTACGTACTCTCTGATAAAATTGCGTATGCTTGTTCTCTGATGGTGTGGAAGAAAGAGTGGGGATGCAAGCTACTTGCATATTCAAATCTGTATGTCCTTTGAGCCAGCAGTTTCATTTGTATAGTAGGTACAATAAATATTTAAAGCCAGTTATTAATTTATTTAATTTGGCATTAAATGCTGGTTTTATACATAGATAAAATCCTATTGAATGCTGTTAATTTCTGATTATTCCTTGGCAGTCAACAAATATTTATCTTTGTCTTCCTTGTTTTGGTACAGAACTATAAAGGTGTAGATTGTCTTTTTTAAGTTTGGTGAGACCATTTTGCACTATTCCTCTAGTTTTAAGTAATGAAACTGAGTCCGTGTTTAAATTATATAGATTCTGCCCTGTAGTAAGGGCATTAAGTAGTAAATGAGGGCATAATTAATACACACACATATATAAATTTGTATTGTATAACTCAAGAGCCATCCCATAGGTGGTGAAGAATATTGCTTTATTGAATGTAGGGGAGGACGCTTGAATCTGAGAAAACAACTCTGAACCAAGGATAGGAAACCCTTCTGTATTCATTTGTTACTAACAGGTTAAGGTTCAGCTTCTTTCTAAAAATAGTTACTACAGTGTTTTGAGTACACTGAAGCAAGGCTTAAATGCTTAACATTTTACATAAGTCATTCCATTTACAAACTAAAAACAACTAGGAAATGGGTGGTGATATTCTTGTTTATAAAATGAGGAAACTCAGGCTCAAAGAAGTTGAGAGAGAGCTAGCAAACTGTGATTTAAAACCCAGAACTGTCGTGTTTTCAAAGCCTGTGCTCTTAAGCGCTGTATTATATATAGCTGCTTTTTTTTTTTTTTTTTTGAGAATACGATGGAGACTGTGGTAAGAGCTCTTCTCCGAAGGCATTGTCTCTAAAGGGAATATGCTCTACCAGTCTAAGTGATTCTTTACATTTTAGTTTCATTTAAGTGATAATTAACACAGGTAGCCATTCCCAAAGTAGTATAAGGTCCTTAGAAGATTCTGCAAAGGAATGTAAGTGATACTACTTTGTATTTAGGCGTGAATTACCCTTCACTAAGTCGGCTCATCTCACCAATCCGTGGAATGAACATAAGCCAGTAAAGATCGGACGTGATGGACAGGTTTGTCATTTTAATTGCTTCTTTAAGAAACACATTTAATTGACCCATGTAGCGATATTTATTGAAGGATATTTTAAAACCATTTCTGAAAGAATTTATATGAAAGATTAAGGGAAGATGAGTTTGTAGCTCATTTTTTAATGTGATTATAGCAGATTAATAAGATCTTCATTAATGTTGAAATACAGGTAGCTTTGTATGGTAGTTTCTTTAATACAATTGAAGGGAAAATTTTTAAGAGCATTGGTGTGCTTTTAAGTGGTTTTTTATTATATTGTCACTTTTAACAGATTTAGCACCTTGTATGATATTTAGAAATACATTTAACATCTTTGAGGTTTTCTGAATAGAAGGAAGCTTTATGAAAAGAAGATTAAGTTTTTATATTCAGATTTTCAAGTATACAAATAATGAATTGATTTAAAATAAACCCAAATCTTGGTCTTCTGTAGTTCCCACACGGTTCTGAACTAGAAGTAATACTGTTTTCATTCCTCATAATTGAAAATGTTGGTAACTGAAAAGAAAAGCTAATTTTAAAAAGCCCACCATGGATTAATGTATTTCAGCATATTTAGCAGTTCATAAGTATTAAAATTGTTGACACTAACATAATTGTTATTAGTAAATAAGTATCAGTTAATATAATTTATATTTCTGTTCTTCATGAATTAAGATACTGATTCTTAAAAATTGTATGCCACATAAAAGTATTTTCATGGAGATTTACGTATGTATTTTTCTACCATTATATTAAAATGGATGACTTTGTCTTGGTATTTTTGTATTTTGAACAAAGAAATATTCCTTTGCAGAATGTGATTGTCACAGCCAGAGTTTTAAGCAACTGTGTTTGTGAATCTAACTTTGGAGATTCCATACTTTCAAATTTTACCCTTTGTATAAATACATGAAACACTTTTGAAAGATTTTACAAATCTGGAAGATTTATAAAGGGAATCCCATTTGATCATCATTCTTGGGAAGGAAGCCTGTAGTCAGTTTTTAGTTTTATACATCAGGAAAGTGCAAGTCTGTCGAAAGGTTCTCTTATTGTCAGCTTGTAAATTGCTACTTTCACATTCCAGGAAATTGAACTTGAATGTGGAACCCAGCTTTGTCTTCTGTTTCCCCCGGATGAAAGTATTGACTTGTATCAAGTCATTCATAAAATGCGTCACAAGAGAAGAATGCATTCTCAGCCCCGATCAAGAGGACGTCCATCCCGTCGAGAACCAGTCCGGGATGTGGGAAGGTTAGAAACGTTCTTTGGACTGATAATAGGCACATGTATCAGAATAACATGATGGAGGAATGTGATTCGTCAAAAGTTTGTCCTGCGGTAAAGAAGAAAGAGAAAATCCTCAAATCAAGCTGCATGGACTAGTTTGTGGCTTCATTGAGGATTTCACATGGTCACCTTGGTCTCTGTCATTTTTCAAGAGGAAAATGGGGATCTTTCCTTATGCAGAAAGAAAGTATTTTCTAAAGAGTGATAGTCAATGTAGATTAGATAATATTCTGATAATACAATTGAAATGAGGTGTAGGCATTTGTTACTGAGAACAGGCTAGAAAGGAAGAGGAGGAAGTCTTTATTTGCAAAAATTGTTAATATTTTGTAAAAAGCCTTTTCTTTCAGGTGTGTCTCTGGATAATCCTTATCAGATATGGGACCTTTATAAAGGATCACTAATATTTTTACAGAAGATGACGCCTCATTTAGAGGATAAAATATCTTAAGTTATTTTGATATTCAAGAGGAGCATTATTGGGACTGTTTCAGATTTTACCACCGTGATGTGTTAACCCCATTGCCAAATATTCTCTAACATGTACCCACTGAATTCACACATCTTGCTGAGCTTCTGAAAACAATAGGTTCTTTCCAAAGGGAATCAAGTGGCCCTGGGAGACCCGGCAACAAACCAAAAAGAAGGGCTGTTGCTGTGTCTGTTTACAACTTTTCCAGATGCTGGCAGTACCTGTGGACTTAAAAGTTTTTGTTAGAGGATCGCCATTGTTATTGATCACTACTTTATGAACTAAACAGCATTTTCCAGGAAAAGGGGGTTTAACTTGTTACAGAATTGGAGAAGTCTTTGCAAAGGACTGATTTAAGCCCTTCTACCCAACACCTTCCCCTGTATAGATTTGCATACAGCTAAATCTAAAATATTCTGCTAAAGACTGTTGGAAGTGTGGTTGATGGGATGAAACCTTTGGTTAAGTTTCCTTTTGGTGGAAACATCCTGTGGTAGGTACAGATAATCCAACAAGAGCCCCCATTTCTTTGAGCTTAAAAAGGACGATGTGGAGTAGGTAGGAGGAAACCTGGCAGAGCCCCTTTATTTTTGGCCTAAAAGGACTGAGCACCAAGATGTCTTTTGAAGTTTTAAGCTAAGAGGTTTCCAGTGCAATACAGTATATACAAATGAAGTTTTTACCTCAGTTTTGCAATGGACTGCAAACTATACTTATTACACCACTACACCTTCTCTCAAGCCTGCCAGGGCCTCCATTTATGTATGTGGCTTACAGCTTAAAGTCAGTAGTTGGACTTCTATATGAACTGTTACTATCATGTTTTATACCGGTCGTAAATGCACTACCCAAACTACAAGAAAGCGGTATGTTTATTTTTTAAACCAGCTTTTAATTTTCTTAGTCTTACTTATTGTAGATGCAACTGCTTTTATTTTGTTGGGGGGCTTGGTGTTATTTCACTTAACTTTGCAGGTTGACTAAATAAAACAGTTGAACTTGTATTATTAAAAACAGTGTTTAGAAAACTAGCTGAAAACCTAGTGATGTCAGGTTATTTTAAAGTTTTTATTTGACACTAAAGGTAAAAAGATATATTTAGTACTAAAAAACTTGGGTTTTTATAAGTTTTGTTTAGCTCTTTACTAAATGCTAAGTAAAATGAAGTGTATTTAATGATGTCTTAAAACAACCGTTGAGATTTTTGGAAGACAGTATAAAGAGCAGCCCTCTGCAGACAGTAAAATTTCACATTCTAAAGCATACGCTTTGAACTAGTTTTATGAACTATTATTAAGACTGACCCTGTTACTTGCCAATTTTTAAAAGCCAGTTTTACTTTCAGTGACTGTCTTTGGAAAAACAAATTCCTTAGTTCCTAAATGTTACTAACTGTAGAAATTAGTTTTTCAAAGTATAAAGATTTTGAAAAATTTCGTGTAAATTTGTTTTTAATAAGTATCAGATTTTCTGTATGATTATGTGAAAATTTTGTGCAAGCAGAAGAAAATTTTTAAGACTTTCTTAATTTTGTTTAGATTTATCTGAAAATGACATTAATAAGTTTTAAATATATAGGATTTAGTTACTTATTGTATAATGATGGTAGGTTTTTTTTTCTTTTTCACCTGAACGGAGACATTATATTGGGAAATGTTTTGTTAAACTGGATATTTAGTTTGAAGGTGACGTGTTTACTTATGTTTAGAATACTAAAATGTGATTTACATGTTTTGAGCAGGTTGCTGTTCTACGCATCTCATAGCATGAGACTGTAGAGTAATACTACTTCAAGCAATATATTTAAGGTTTGGTGTGTAGTAATTTGGAGGAATTAAAATCTAGGAATTTTAAGATTATGTGCTCACCAGAAATTAAGACTTTTTAAAGGAAATGATGAGCTATTCTTTGTACTTGTTTCTGTCAAAAACTCTTGCTTTGTTGTTTGTTCTCCCAGCTGTTTTTAGTTTAATTTCTAATGTGTCTAATTTGTGTAGGCGTCGACCAGAAGATTATGATATTCATAACAGCAGAAAGAAACCAAGGATTGACTATCCCCCTGAGTTTCACCAGAGACCAGGTTAATATTTTATAATCCTGCAGATATTTGAATTAAAATTATTTTTTAAAAATACATACACTTCTGTCATATTCCTAAACTTCCTAGAAGTGAGAAACTTTCGGACATGAGTGCTTAAACCTTAGGGAATCTCATTAGTAGTTCCTCCCTGCTCTGTTATGGTTGTCTGGCTTATTCCAGTATAACTCATTATCATAATTTATTATTTGAAATAGCTAATTTATAAGTATTGCAAAGGTGGAAACTTAAACCTGCACATATATTTAAAAATTAAATGAAGTTCGAGAAAGCTAATGACCTTATTACACTCCTGTGCCTTTTATTCCCTGTGGCATTTAGTAATTCATGTGGCATATAGCTTTAATAGGAAACTGAAATTATGCCATATGATTTTAACTAAAAATTTTAACTTCATGTTTTTTGAGAGGTATTTGGTTTGTAATCTAAAGGCAACTTTTCAAATAGCCTGTGCCTCACTGGCAAACTATATCTAAGAAAAGACATATTTAAAACAGTCAGTGGTACACTTGAAAAACTTACACAATTTGGAAATTAGTGAGTGTTAGCAGCACTAATTAAACAAGTGACTTAATAAACCTCATTCTTTCTCAAACTGGGAGGCTATTTTAGAAAGTGAAATTAGTTTTTCCCTAGAAATATGGGTACTCACATGTTTTTACATTTTAATTTGCTGAGTCCTGACTATAAGAAGGGAAGAAAAAAATGCATTTATCTTCATTTTTACAATTTTGATTCCCTCCTCAAATTTTCATTTTTAAAAACTGTGGTTGTCTTAGCAAGTCCTGTATGTACATACTCAAGGTGGAAGATAAACATTTTGTTTTAAGAGTCCTGTTACAGTGTCTTTTAAATAGCTCCTCTGCCCTTATCCTTATCCCCTGTGGTTCAGAATGAAGAAATTTTCTATGTAGGCAGATTAGGGGTGTGAACTTAGAAGATCCATACTAAAGCCTCTCTACCAGTTTATAATTCTGTGGTATGAAGTTATTTAGGTACTTCCTAGATTGTCATGTAAACTCAGAAGAAGATTTGAAAATGGAATAATAGCATCACTTAAAGTACATATTTCATGGAAAGAATTGAATTGAGTGGTAAGGAAGGTTTAATTATAATGCCATCATAAAAAATTACGTATTCGATATACTAAAATGCTTGCTGTTTGAACAGGGTATTTAAAGGATCCACGATACCAGGAAGTAGACAGGTAAGTTGGGTTCACTCATGCTTGGTTTTAAATTACATTCATGGAACTAGTTTATGAATTACCTGAATTTAGTTTCACAAATCTTATTCCCAACAGACGATTTTCAGGAGTTCGCCGAGATGTGTTTTTAAATGGGGTAAGCATTTCATTTTATAGATTTCATGTAGATAAAATCAGGATCTGATTTATTTTGTAGTTGTGGCATGTTTTGTATGTAATAATGACATTATCATCTTTCATTTTAGTCCTACAATGATTATGTGAGGGAATTTCATAACATGGGACCACCACCACCTTGGCAAGGAATGGTTTGTATTCTATTTTTGCAAGTTGTTTATCTTCATTAGCAGTTCCTAGTATTTTGGGTACTTACTTGGCGTATGATTAGTACAGTTATCTATTAAGAGGCTTAAAATACATATTAAAGATTAATAAGTAGTTGTTGATTTGTTTTAATAGACAGGCTTAATTGGTGAGTAATAGTTTATTGTAGTGGTTACCTAGTACAAACTGCCTGGGTTCAAATATATTTCCTTCTCTTCCCAACTCTGTGACCTTGGGCAAGTTTCATTATATATCTCTGTGTTAGTTTTCATTCTTTTGTAAAACTGAATAGGCATTCGTTTATTTTTTGGCTCATCAAGCAAATATTTAGTATCTGCTCTGCAAGGCACTGCGCTTACTGTAGGTATACAGTGGTGAGAGAAATGTACATCATGCCTGTCTTTGTGTGCTTACAATTTAATGGAATAGTATCAACCTCATAAGAATTGATGAGATAATAAATTCAAGTAATACATGTAAAGGTTAATAATGTTTGTTGCTGTTAAGTGCTGCTGAGTCAGTTCCGACTCATAGCAACCCTAAATACCATAGAACAAAACACTGCCGGGTCCTGCACCATCCTCACAATCATTGTTATATTTGAGCATAGTGCTGCCTAACAGGTGTAAATTTATAGCTCTTTAAAACTAAGCTTAATTAAGGTCTAGTTTTTCCTAATTGTTAATTATTTCCTTTCTTTCAGAAAACAGAACGTTCTTACAGTGTGTGTATTTATTTGCTTCCCCCTCCTTTTAAAAAATTTTTTTATTATTCAGTAGGTGAAAGTTTACGAAACAAATTAAATTCTCATTCAGTAGTTTGTCTGTAAGGTGTTCCATGACGTTGGTTTCATTCCCTAATGTGTTAGTACTCTCCCCATTTCCATCCTAGGTTCCCAGTTTCCCTTCGTCGTCATTTTATACCCCTTCCTGCCTTCTCATCTTTGCTTTTGGATAAATGTTGTCCTTTTGATCTGACATAGTTGATTGTTCTATGGAGCACGTTCCTTTCGGGTGTTAACTGTTTATATTATGAGCCTGTCTGTGGTTTGGCTGAAAAGTGATCTCCGAGAATGGCTTCAGTTCCAGTTCACAAAGGTGTCTTAGGGCTATAGTCTAGGGGCCCCTCCAGTCTCTGTCAGATCAGTAAGTGTGGTCTTTTTTGTGAACTTGGATTTTTTGTTCTACAGTTTTTTCCTGCTTTGCCCAGGACCGTCTGTGGTGATCCCAGCCAGAGTAGTCGGTAGTGGTAACCTGGCACCATCTAGTTCTTCTGGTCTCAGGGTTGCATAGGTTCATGTGGTCCATTAGTCCTTTGGACTAATTGCTCCCTTGAGTCTTTGGTTTTCTTCATTCTTCTTTGCTCCAGATGAGACTAATAGTTGTATCTTAGATGGCTACTCGCAAGCTTTTAAGACCCCAGGCTCTCCTCACAAAGGAGATTGCAGAACTTTGTCTTTATGAACTGTGTTGTGCCAATTGTTGTAGATGTCCCCTGAGTCTTTGGTCCTTTGCCTTCGAGACTAGGTACTTTGTGCCACCAGGTGTTTGCTTATGTCTAAGAAGTTGCCCTAACTGTGGCATTTCTATGCTCTGTTGTATGTATTAATACATAAGCTGTACCTACAGTTATGTATGTAAAAATCACCACCACCAAACCTATACCTGCCAGTTGGTGTGTTCCTTATACTCTCCCACACCTCTTGATATACCTGCCTTCCTATGTATCCATTCGTGAATTAGCGTTTGTTAATGCTGTTGTTGCTGGGATTGTCTGTGCTATAGTAATTACCAATTACCTTTGCTGCCCTTTGTTCTTGCGTTCCTCTCAGTGTCCTCCCATGCTTTGGTCATGTGTTGCTGACTTCACCTATATTGTGTATTGACTTTCACTTCACCAGTATTAACACGTGTCTTCTATCTGTTTGGTAATTTTCCATCCCTTTCCCTCCCATCCATAGTAACCATCAAAGGACTTTTTTTCTGTATGTAAACCTTTTCTTGTTACTTTATAATGGTGCTCTCATACAGTATTTGTCCTTTTGTGATTGACTTAACTTCACTCAGCATAATGTCCTCCAAATTCATCCATGTTGTGAGATGTTTCATGTTTTATGGATTAAGCATTACTCTCTATCACTGTGTAGTATTCCATTATGTGCATGTACCACAGTTTGTTAATCCATTCATCTGTTGATGGACACTTAGGTTTTTTCCGTGTTTTTGCTATTGTGAGTAATGCTGCAATGAACATGGATATGCATATATCTGTGTCACAGCTTTTACTTCATTAGGATATATAACAAGGAGTGGGATTATTGCATCATATATTTCTGATTCTGGTTTTTTAAGGAACCACCATTCTGTTTTCCATAGTGGTTTGTACCATTTTACATTCCCATCACCATTGTATAAGAGTTCCAATATTCCCACTGCCTCTCCACCATTTATTTATTTATTTATTTATTTATTTTAAGATTAGTGCCACTAACGTTGGAGTGAGATGGTATCCCATTGTGGCTTTCTTTTCATCTCTCCAAGGGCAAGAGATCACAAGCATTTCTTCATATGTTTGTTAGCTGTCTGAGTGTCACGTTTGTTGAAGTGTCCGTTTGTATCCTTTGCCCATTTTTCAGTTGAATTATTTGTCTTTTTGTTGTTGAGGTGTTGAAGTTTTCTATGAATTTTAGAGATTAGACCCTCGTAGATATGTCATAGCCAAAATTTTTTCCCATTCTGTAGGTTCTCTTTTTACTCTCTTGGAGAAATTTTTGGTAAGTATGTTTACTTTTTAGGTGATCTCATTTATCTAGTTCGTCTTCTTCTGTTTATGCATATTTAGTTACGTTTGGTATTCTGTTTATGCCATATATTAGGGCCCCTGCTGTTGTCCCTGTTTTTTCTTCCATGATCTTTATAGTTTTAGATTTAGATCCATTTTGAGTTAGTTTTTATTTACGGTGTGAGGTATGGGTCTTGTTTCATTTTTTTACAAATGGACATCCAGTTTTGCCAGCACCATTTATTAAAGAGGCTGTCTTTTTCCCATTTAACGGACTTTGGCCCTTTGTCAAAGATCAACTGTCCATAGGTGGATTTACATCTTGGTTCACAATTCTGTTCCATTGGTTTGTGTGTCTTTTGTACCAGTACCAGGCTGTTCTGACTACCTTGACTGTATGGTAGTGTGAGGCTTCCTTCTTTGTTCTTCAGGAATGCTTTACTTATCCGGGGCCTCTTTCCTTTCCATAATAGTTGGCGATTAGCTTTTCCATCTCGTTAAAGAATGCTGTTGGAATTTGGAGTGGGATTGCATTATATGTGTAGATCACTTTGGGTTGTATTGACGTTTTTCACAGTGTTGAGTCTTCCTATCCATGAGCATAGTGTGCATTTTTTCCATTTATGTAGATCTCTTGGTTTCTTGCAGTAGTGTTTTGTAGTTTTCTTTGTAGAGGCATACCACAGAGATACTGCGGGTTCAGTTCCAGACCACTGCAGTAAAGCCAATATTGCAGTAGAGAGAGTCACATGAAGTTTTTGGTTTCCCAGTGCGTATAAAAGTTATGTTAACACTATAATCTATTAAGTGTGTAATAGCACTGTGTCTGAAAATGAGATGTACGTACATTAAAGAATACATTATTACTAAAAATTGCTAAACATTACCTCAGCCTTCAGCGAATCAGAATCTTCTTGCTGGTGGAGGGTCTTGCCTCGATATTAATGGCTGCTGACTGATCAGGTGGTGGTTGCTGAAGGTTGGAGTAGCTGTGGCAGTTTTTAAAAATAAGACAACAATAAAGTTTGCTGCATCAGTTAACTCTTCCTTTCAGAAAAGATTTCTCTGTAGCATGTGATGCTGTTTGATAGCGTTTTACTCACAGTAGTACTTCTTCCAAAACTAGAGTCAATCCTCTCAAACCTTGCCTCTGCTAAACAGAAACTAAGTTTATGTAATATTCTAAATCCTTTGTTGTTATTTCAACAATGTTCATAGCATCTTCACCAGGAGTAGATTTCATCTCAAGAAACCACTTTCTTTGCTCATACATAAGAAGCAACTCTTTATCTGTTAAAGTTTGATCATGAGATTGCAGAAATTCAGTCACATCCTCAGGCTTCATTACTAATTCTAGTTCTTTTGCTGTTTCCACCACAACTGCAGTTACTTCCTCCACTAAAGTCTTGAACCCTTCAAAATCATCCACGAGGGATGGAATCAACTTCTTCCAAGCTCCTGTTAATGTTATTTTGACCTTCTTCCATGAAGCGTGAATGTTCTTAATGGCATCTAGAATAGTGAATCCTTTCCAGAAGGTTTTCAGTTTGCTTTGCCAAGATCCATCAGAGGAATCACTATGGCAGCTGTAGCCTTAAAACAAAATGTATCTCTTAAATAATAAGACTTGAAAGTTGAAATTCCTCCTTGATCCATGGGCTGCAGAATGGATGTTGTGTTAGCAGGCAAGAAAACAACATTAATTTCCTTGTATATGTCTTTCCAAGCTCTTGGGTGACCAGATGCATTGTCAGTGAGCAGTAATATTTTGAAAGGAATCTTTTTTTCTGAGCAGTAGGTCTCAACAGTGGGCTTAAAATATTCAGAAAACCATGTTGTAAACAGATGTGCTGTCATTCAGGCTTTGTTGTTCCATTTATAGAGCACAGGCGGAGTAAATTTAACATAATTTTTAAGAGCCCAGTGATTTTCTGTTGGTAAATGAGCATTGGCTTCAACTTAGTCACCAGCTGCAGTAGCCCCTAACAAGAGTCAGCCTGCCCTTTGAAGCTTTGAGGCTAGGCATTGACTTCTCTGTAGTTATGAAAGTCCTAGATAGCATCTTCTTCCAGTCTAAGGCTGTTTCCTCTACATCGAAAATCTGTTGTTTAGTGTAGCCACCTTCATCAGTTACCTTAGATTACTTGCTGCTTTACCTTCCACTTTTGTATTATGGAGACTGCTTCTTTTCTTAAACCGCATGAACCAGCCTCTGCTAGCTTCAGAGTTTTCTTCTGCAGTTTCCTCACCTCTCAGCCTTCATAGAATTGAAGAGAGTTAGGGCCTTGCTCTGGATTAGCTTTTGGTCTAAGGGAATGTTGTGGCTGGTTTGATCTTCTATCCAGACCACTAAAACTTCCTCTGTATTGGCAATAAGGCTGTTTCGCTCACTCATCATTCGTGTGTTCACTGGAGTAGTACCTTTAATTTCCTTCAAGAATTTTTCTTGTGCGTTCACAACTTGGTTAACTGTTTAGCACAAGAGGCCTGGCTTTCGGCCTGTCTTGTCTTTCACCATGCTTTCCTTACTAAGTTGAACCATTTCCAGCTTTTGATTTAAAATGAGAGACGTGCGACTCTTCCTTTCACTTGAACACTTAGAAGCCATTGTAGGGTTATTAATTGGCCTAGTTTCAATATTGTTGTGTCTCAGGGAATGATGAAGCCTTAGGAGAGGGGATAGAGGAGGGAACGGCCAGTCCATGGAGTAGTCAGAACGCACACAACGTTTACCGGTTCGCCATCTTACGTGAACATGTTTCCTGGCACCACAAAACACATTACTGTAGTAACATCAAAATCACAGGTCACCATAACAGATGCAATAATAATGAAAAAGTTTGAAATATTCCGAGAATTACCAAAATGTGACAGGGAGACACAAAGTAAGCACATGCTGTTGGAACAAATGGCGCCAATAGGTTTCCTCAATGCATGGTTGCCAAAAACCTTCAATTTTTAAAAAAACGCATATCTGCAAAGTGCAGTTAAGCAAAGCACAACAAAATGAGGTATGCCTGTATAGGTTTTCTACCTCCTGGTTAGATTTATTCCTAAGTGTTTTACTTTTTGGGGGGATATAGTAAATAATATTGTTTTTCTGATTTTCATTTCAAAGTTCTCCTGTTGGTGTAGAAGAATCCAACTGATTGTTGTATGTTGTTTTTTTATCCTGCTACTTTACTGAATCCTTCTGTCAGTTCCAGTAGCTTTCTTGTGTAATCTTCAGTGTTTTCTGTGTATAAGATCATACTATCTGCAAATAGGTATATATATACTTCTTCGCTATCAGTTTGGATGTTCTTTATTTCTTTTCCTTGCCTTAATGCTCTAGTGAGGATTTCTAGCACCATGTTGCAGAAGAGTGGTGATAAAGGGCATCCTTGTCTCATTCCCGTTATCAAGGGGAATGCTTTCAGTCACTTAAAGTATATTTTAAGGTATTGGAGATAGATGAAGTATTGCCAAGAAATAAAACTCAGAAGTTTAAGTAGCTTTTATTATTTTTTAACTTAAAAAAAAAAAATGCTACCTTTATGTGGCCTCTTTATCTGACTCTTACTTCACTTAGTATATAGTTTCATGCTGTTGTATACAATTTAAAGATTTTTTTACTTTACATTCTCTGAAATTTAAAAAATGAAAATATTTAATATCTTGCGTTATCTTGACACTAAGAAGTTAACCTTTGATTTCCGTTCATTTTATAATGACACTTAAAAGTTTATTAGAATCTGGGGTTTTTTTTTTTTTTTTTTTTTTTTAAAAGGTATAGGTTAGTGCATAGCGGTGGAGATCATGGAGTCTAGAACCAGGATGTCTGCTGTTGTATCCTAGGTCCACCTGTTTACTACAGTGTGATGTTTAAGGAAGTTGCTAACCATTTGGTGCCTCAGTTTTCACTATTTCATAGGCTTGCTGACAGAATTAAATGAGACAAGTAAAGTGTTTAGGTCAGTGCCTAGCTCGTGGTAAGCACTATGTGTTTGCTATTTCTATTAGTATTTAAATAATATGGATAGAAAAGTGTAAACATGTTAAATCTTAAAAATGTGAAATTGAGAGAGTTTATTACACACATTTTTCAGCAATCAAAGGATATTTTAAGAAGCTTAATGTCATCAAAGTGAATGGTTAGTCAGATTAGATTATTTGTTTAGGGGGTGTTTTGAGTGGAGAGATCCTAAGAACAGTTGCTTTATAAGACTATTTGGTAGATTCTTATGGAAGTCGTTCTCTTTTTTTTAAGCCCCCTTATCCAGGAATGGAACAACCTCCACATCATCCGTACTATCAGCATCATGCTCCACCTCCTCAAGCCCATCCCCCTTACTCAGGACATCATCCAGTACCACATGAAGCAAGATACAGAGATAAACGAGTAGTAAGTGCATGAGAAGGAAAAGGTGTGAGGGAAGTACTTAGAATTCTGTAGGTAATGTAAATTTGGGAAATACCAGATTGTGTTGAATGGTGGACCATTTCATATTCTTACTGCAGACTGTTTTGAGGTAATCTACAACTTGTTTATATTTAAAATTGCTGATCATGCCCCTTTAGATTGTTTATATAGATTATATTCCTTTTGCTCATCAAATCAAACATTTACAGCTTAACTTTAGGTAATCCCTATATATAACTCTTAGGTAATGCTAGGTATATATTACCTAGTATATTTTCTTTCTGCACTTGCATCTTAATTACACCTTCTTACTTATCGACTGTCTCATTAGCACATTTCTCATTTATGACACTAGTAAAAAATCTATCTGATTGCTTTGCCCATTAATGACATACATGTGGCTGGCAGTAATGAATGCGAGGTGTGAGACGGGAGTAATGCTGGCTTTGATGGTTAAGGTTATGTGTCAGCTTGGCTGGGTCCTGATTCTCAGTGGTTTGGCAGTTATGTAATGATGTCATTTGAAAGGTATATAATTTGGTATATGTAATGGTGTAGTAATCCTCCATTTTGTGATCTATTGTCATCCTCCATTTTCACGTAACACCGATTTCTCTTAACGACCTGGTCTTTGGAACCTAACCATGTTGATAAGTGAGGAGAGGGTGTATGACTATGTAATTAATATTGCTAATGGGTATTTCTAAGCTTTTCATATATTCTGACCCAGTTAACTGTCATAGGGTAGATGGTTCATGTAAGTTAGTTAACAAATATGCACTCAATCTTGTTTATTTATATTTTTACCAATTTTCGTTGAAACGAATATCCAGGTGAATTGTTTCACCTCTCCTCTGTCTCTGGTTCTTAAAATGATGCTTGCAAATGACAGACTGATGCTAAGACATGCAACCATCTCTAGTTAGTGGTTTCTTGTTCATTATACTAATGGGACGGAGTTTATTTATTAAACAGCTTCTTTTTTTTTTTTAAATAGTACTTTTGTTTGAAATTGTAGAAATTGAATAGTAGAAATTGTCTCCTGCCACTTGTTGGAAGTCTAAGCCATGTGCAGATAAGTTTCATAGCCTTAGAAAGGTAGTTTGTTGTTAAAGTAGCGTATGAAAGTTGGAAGTTATTTTTGCTCTCTTGAATGTATGCTGAGCCAAGTAAACATCCTTCTGTGTTCCTGCTAAATGAAGAGCATACATATTTGAGAGAGTAATAGTTTCCTAGGTTATCTTTGAAATACTTTTATGCATTTTCATTTATTTCCTTATCCTCAAAAAAAAAAAAAAATTGATGCTTCAAAATTAAATTAAGACATTTAACATTCAGTGAAACAAGTTGAGGATCCTAACTGACTAATAGCGGCACTGGTGGTGCAGTGGTTAAGAGCTCATGCTGCTATCCAAAAGATCGGCAGTTTGAATCTACCAGCCGCTCCTTGGAAATCCTGTGGGGCATTTCTTCTCTGTCCTACAGGGTCGCAGTGAGTTGGGAGTCGACCCAGTGGCAATGGGTTTTTGGTTTTAACTGATTAATCAGGAGCCCCGGTGGTACAGTGGTTAACCGCTCCAGCTGCTAACTGAAAGGTCGGCAGCTTGACCCACCAGCTGCTGTGCGGGAGGAAGAGGTGGCCGTGTGCTTCTGTAAAGATGACAGCCTTGGAAGCCTGTGGGACAGTTCTCCTCTGTCTTGTTAGGGTCTCTCTGAGTCGGAATTGACTTGGTAGCAGTGGCTTGTTTTGTTTTTGGTTTTTGTTTTTTTTTTTATAACAACTAGTGGAGTCCCTGGATGGTGTAGATGGTTGACCTGTTCAACTGCTAATGCCTTGAGTCCAGCCAGAGGTGCCTAGTAAGAAAGGCCCTCCATTGGAAACCCTGTGGAGCACAGTTTTACTCTGACACATAGGGTCTCAATGAACCAGAGTCGACTCAACTGATGGCCACCCGTGTGTGTGAGTAGAACAGTGCTCCATAGCATTTTCAGTGGCTGATTTTGGGGGAGTAAATCACCAGGCCTTTCTTCTGAACTAATTGCAAATTAGTTTTTCTCAGTCACAGAAGAAGGAAGTACAAAGTTTATATATGATAAAGTCTATCAACTAGGTAGTTGCCATGCTTTTTAAAAATGCCTTTTTGAATGATAATATGATTTTCAAAATAGGAATTCATTCCAGCATTCTTTTACTAAGGATGCTTGTCCTTTTTAACAAGCTCTACTATGTCTTAGACCTGTGTAATTTTTTTGGTTAGTATATATATTTCATGCTTATGTAAAATTCATAGATTCGTTATACATAATAGTGATATGTAATCGTATATGATTGTGTTTGTGAGCCTTATTTCTGTGTATTTGTTTAAGTTGACTTGAAAAGGGAGTAAGTTCACTTAAGCTGTGAACTGAGGGTAGAAAGCTTAAACTAAAGCAAGGGTCAAGCTTAGAAGTAGCCACAGTTACAGCTTTCCAATGCACCCATGTACATAGTTGCTCACCTTTCCCTTCTTTGTCTTCCTTAGTCTTTTGTGCATTGTTGGCTCTCTGTGGAATAGACTTGGCATTTTTACTGAAGTACATATTTTCTTAATTGCCATCAAATTCAATAATTAATTAATTAACAACAGTTTAGTTTGAAAGAAAATTTTGAACATAAAAATTTGTAATTCCACATTAAGCGGGCAGAGTTGGTTCAGATTAGTTTGTGGAATTACAGGACAGAGAAAAGTTGGATTAGCCTGTTGCAGAAAAGCATTAATATGGTAATCTTGTTAAAGGGATTGAATGGAAAAGTTAAATAGGAAACCTCATGATTGAAATGACTTTTAATGAGATTTGAGTAACCCTCTTGTTATAGGTGTTTGATTACTAAGACATCAAAATCCTTTTTCTAAACAATGCCAGAATTACATTCTATGAGTTAATAACTGCATTTCTTTAGATTTTCTTTCTGTCAGATAATAACTACAATATAGGGACTCAAATTCCAGTGGAAATTTTTGACATGCCTGACCTGTTTCTTCCTTTTTCTAGCATGATTATGACATGAGGGTGGATGATTTTCTTCGTCGCACCCAAGCGGTTGTCAGTGGCCGGAGAAGTAGACCCCGTGAAAGAGATCGGGAACGAGAGCGAGACCGCCCCAGAGATAACAGAAGAGACAGAGAGCGAGATAGAGGCCGAGACAGAGAGAGAGAAAGAGAGCGATTATGTGATCGGGACAGAGACCGAGGGGAGAGAGGTCGATATCGAAGATAATGCGCTTTTGAAAGCACTGATTGTTTAAAGATAAAAAAAAAAAATCTTTTTTTTTTTCCCTTGGTGTGTGTTTACAAGTAGTAAATTTATTTTCAGCTATCTACTTAAAGTTCATTGTGTAGAAGGATTTATTATGACCCTCTTTGTTCCAAGCATGCAGTATACTAAGAACTGGAAAAACTCAAATCCGCCAAAAATGCGCAGTTGACAATTGAGTTGACACTTACTGGGGCAGAATGGAACAGTCCAAGAATGTAGATATTGATTCATTCTTCATATGTTCATCTACTTATAGTGTGTTCATCCTAGGGTTATTGTTTGTTTTCTTTCTTTTGGATCTTGATTGATACCTGCCATGACATTTTGCTTTGATGTGTTTCTACGTGTAGTTGCACACGGTTCAGTAAAATAATGCTGCTATCAAGTATGCAAATATTGAAGTATGATGGTTTGACTGGCAGTGTTGTAGCAGCCTCTTGGTTTCTCCCTTCCTTCTCCCTTTTTTTAAACTTAACAACATCACTTTTTATTTTTCTTCAGTCTTCAATGATGAGAGCAATATGAAGAAGACATTGCTATCTAATTTTAAACCTTTTTGAAAAATAAACAATTCTTATGTTCAGTAGCATGGTTGATGCTTTTGTTTAGCCTTCCCCTCCAAACTGTATACATTGGCTTGGAATGTTCACAACTTGAGTGTGTGGCAGCGGAAGATTCCCATATTCTACATTGCTACTGTTTTGTATAAAATAAATTGGTAAAGATAGATACTTTTTTGTTGTATTTTTTTTTTTTTTGGTCTGGTTGCAGATTTGTTTATTAGGCGTTAGTAGGCATAAATGAATGTTAATCATTTTAAGAATCCCATTTGCCTTTTTTCCTAAAGCAACCTAAGCCAATGGTATTAAAAACTTATTTCTATTTTTATTGTAAGAACTGATGATATACAATTGAATTACTGTACTTTTACGCAAATAACGTACATCTCCTACATTTATTTGCCAAACGCTCCTTTCCCCAGCAAGATATTTTTGTAAGTGTGCTATGCTAATTTTTTTACAGCAATATACTAAAAAAAAAATTGGCATAGTGGTGCTAATGAAAATACCTAGCAGGGGGAGGGAGCAGTAATAGACTTAAAAAACCAACCCTCTTATAGTCAGCTTCCTGTTTTAAAGTTAACTGTCAATTCCTCCCAATAATAACAAACTACAACATAGAAGTAGAGTCACCCGGGAAAACAGAGTTCATGAAAGAGCTTTTTATTTTTCATTTTCTTGAGTTATATCTGAAATATTGGCCTTTATAAAGTTGAATATGTAAACATTTGGGAGAATCTGAATGACCACCTGTTCTTACAATGTTTATTTTTATACAGTGTCATATTTACAGTTTTACTGAGCACCAAATCTTGATTATAGTTTTACATTTAATCTGTATTTATAGGACTGGATGAGGAACACAGGAACATCACTCTTGAAAGATATTTAAACTGTAATTTGACTGGCTTCATACTTTTACCAGTTTTTAGAAAAGTTTTTCCATGTATTCCCAATGAATAGTTTTATTTTACTTATTTTAGAAAAAAGTCCTAAGGATCTATGCAGTCTGGTATAGAGGAGAGAACATTAAACGGAATGTTAAAAAACCTGGATTCTAGTTTCAGTATTGCCTTTAATCAAACTAAAAACAGTTGATGATACAAGTAAGTCTCTTCACTGGCATTTTGTTTGTGTATATGAGTAAGTTAGCCAAGTTAATATCTAAGGTTCTTTTCAAGTTCTTAAACTGAAGTATATCTAAGATTTACAGAGAATCACTAAAAATGTTATTTTTAAGAAATGACCAGTTACATAAAACTTAGTAGGTAATACTAAAGTTGTTTTCCTGAAATAATAGTGAAGTTATAAATTACATTGTGCACTTGGTACATAACAAAGACTTTTGCACTTCCATTTATTAACCTCTTTCCTCCTCACATAACATCCTAATTATCCCTGTTTTTTATAGATGGGGAATGAGGTCCATAAAGGCTAGAAACTTGCCCAAGATTGCAAAGGTTGAAATTGGTAACAGCCAAGATTTGAGCCAGGATGTCTTAACAGCTCCACTTAACCCACTGTACTATACACAGCATCTTGTTCATTGAGTTCAGTTGTCCCTCATCCTCAAGGATTGGTTCTGGGAGCCCTGGGGAGACCAAAATCCATGGATGTTCAAGTTGCTTATATAAAATTGAATAGTATTTGCATATAACTGACACACATCCTCTGGTATACTTTAAATCATCTGTAGATTACTTATACCTAATACAGTGTAAATGCTATGTGAAGTGGAATACTTGGTCTGGAAGGTAGCCTTTCTCTTCTCTGAGTTTCTTGAGCTCTTCTGGGAGCACTGATGCTGCCTGCGCATCAGTCAATGCCGATTCTCCCCTGATCTTGGAATTTCTTCAGGCTGTAGATCTTTACGTAGCTATAGCCAGCCATCCCTTACAAGCTTTCAACTCCTTCCTCTCGCTGTCCTCCACCCTTTCACACTTAGCCTTTGAGAGATTGCCTTGACTGCTTAATTGTTTTTTAGGAGCCACTTTTTCACAGAAACAAAGGGCGTATGCAGCACACATAGTGAATGAACAATGGTGCACACAACACAAACAGCAAACGAACAAGACACGAGGCAAACAGTGTTCAGTGAGTGCTGGAGAGAGAATGAGGATCTGTGAAATGGCGGGAGGCTATAGCAGGGAATGTCTACACATCACTACATTCACCTAGTGCTTGATGTGCAGCATATTCTTTTGCTTTTTGCAAGCTTTTTCCTGAACATGATCCAGGTTTGGTTCAATCTGTGGATGTGGAACCCACTGATATGGAGGGCTGTAGAATTAATAAGGTGTCTTAAGACTAATCAGGAAGCATTTGAGAGAACTGAGATACAATCCTTGTTTTCCATAATTGTGAAAGTACCATGCTGTGAGCTTTAGTGTCTATCCTAGAATTGCAAATGAAAATACAAATTTCATTTAATAACATGTTTTTATTCTATTTTTTCCTAAGGAGCCACTTTTTATCTTTTTTGGGGAAGAAAAAACGTAGATCAGTGTTTAAGATGGTGCTGAATTTTACTGGGAGTTTTAAACATTCACATATCCTTCAAGATATCCTCATTAAACAGGGTTTTCCTAAGGTGCCCAATTACTTAAATGTCACTTACGCTTTGTATTCTGTGTATTAAGGAATGTCACTTAAGCTTTGTATTCTGTGTATTAAGGAGCTAAGTATGCAGTTAATCTTAAAAAAACTTAGCCTTTATTGAGTCTTTACAAAGTGTCAGGCCTTATTCTAAATACTGGTGGTGGTCATTTAATCCTCACTTTAACTTGTTTCCCTGCTTCCATTTTTTTAAATGAAAAAACTGACAGGAAGATGATGTATAAGATTGAAAGTTTTTTTTTTCCTGCACACCAGAGTCAAAATAATATTGATACATACATATGTGGATTTTTGATTAGACATTTGAAGACATTTATGACAGCTTTTCTCACTGTGAAAGGCATGGTTTCTTGTATGTACTCTAAAATTTTGTGGTTCTAGTAGTATATCACCAACATAGTGCAGGTGAAAAAGAAAATTCAGTCATTGGGAGTTTAGAAAATTGGATTTTATTGGCTAGAGTAAAAGTTCAAGGGGGTGAAATTGAACTCGGGTTTATAGTCTCTTGACTTTGCTGGCATTCTCAGACATACTGTAAATTTTCTAAAAATGGCCACCACCATCTCCAGGCTTTCATTATCCATACAGCTCTCAGTATCAAAAGGAGGGATACCATTTCTCGACCCAGTGTCCTTACCAATCCCTCAAAAGGACTGAATAGCCATAGCAGTTTTATGGTGCCAGCCCTGGCCTGATCTGTGTGTCCAGGGAAATGGGGTTCTCTGACTAGCCACCTTGGGAGGCAAGAGATACAGGGGCTCTTACGGTCAACTGAACTGGAATTACATTGGTAAGGACAGTACCCAAATGACAGGGACAGACAGTACATGTCTCTCACATGCGTAAACGTATAAAACTAACACCTGAATGTCTCTTAATACGTTATAGGTTTAGCTTCCTTCCTGAAGTAAGTTTTGATTCTGGCTGTCCTTTTTCATCCTGCCATAGAATGTCTTGGTCACTCATCTGAAGTGCCTATACATCTTACCTTGTCATACCATTAAAAATGATGAGTCTTCGAGCACATCAGTTGTATGAAATAGGAAGTTGGGTGCCATCCAGTCACTTCCAACTCAGAGCAACCTTATGTGCAACAGAATGAAACACTGCCCAGTCCTGCACCATCTTCAACCGTCATTGCTACGTTTGAGCCCATACTTGAAGCCACTGTGCCGATGTAACTTACTGAGGGTCTTCCTCTCTTTGCTGACTATCAAGGGTGATGTCCTCCAAGGACTGGTCTCTGCTAATAACGTATCCAAAATATGTGATGAAGTCTTACCGTTCTCGCTCCTAAGGAGTGTTCTTGCTGTACTTCTTCCAGGACAGATTTATTCATTCTCTAGCAGTCCATGGCATACTCAATGTTCTTGTCAAACACTGTAATTGAAAGGCATCGATTTTTATTGTCGTCTTTAGTCATTCTCCAGCTTTTGCACACACATGGGAATGAAAATATCATGGCTTGGGTCAGGTGCGCCTTAGTTTTCAAGGTGAAATTTTTGTTTTTTAGCACTTTAAAGAGGTCTTCTGCAGCAGATTTGCCCAACGTAATAATGTCTTTTGATTTCTTGACTGCTACTTCCATGGGTGTAGATTGTGGATCCAGGTGAAATGAAATCCTTGAAAACTTCAATATTTTCCCTGTTTATTATTGGTCTAGTTGTGAGGATTTTTGTTTTATGTTGAGGTGTAATCCTTATTGAAGTCTGTAGCTTTTCATTTTCATCAGTAAGTGCTTCAAGTCCTTTTCACTTTGAGCAGGCAAGGTTATGTCATCTGCATATCCGAGGTTGTTAATGAGTCTTCCTCCAATCCTGATGCCCCGTCATTCCTTCATATAGCAGCTTCTCATATTATTTCCTCGGCACACAGTATGGTGAGAGATACACCCCTGATGCACACCTTTCCTGATTTTAAACCATGCAGTATCTCCTTGTTCTGTTTGAACGACTGTCTTTTGGTCTATGTACAGGTTCCTCATGAGCACAATTAAGTGTTCTGGAATTCCCATTCTTTGCAATGTTATCCATAATTTGTTGTGATCCACGCAGTTGAAAGCCTTTGCATAGTGACTAAAACAGTCAATATAAATGCAATAGGAAGATGAAGAAGGAAATGTGAATTGTCACTAGTATTTTACTGACCGTGCTCAGTTCCCTGACCCAAGGCGAAGGTGGCTGACACACAATCATATCCTGATTTTTTTTAAATGGTTTGGATGGAAAACATTCCTAATGCATTTTGATCCACGTATTAAAAATTTAGGTACATGGAACACTTGGCAAAACTTTAGACCCAAAGTACTTTAGGGTAGGAATAGGGATCTTAACTTGCTTAAACAATTCATTGCTTTCTACTTGTCACATCAGCCATTTTCATCTCTTAATTTTTTGCCTCTGCTACTTTTTTTCCCCGAAATCTTCCTCTTCATGTTTCCGTTTTAATTTCTTTCCCTTGTGTCCTAAACTCGTTTACGGCATCTGAAAGACCTGTTCAATCCTACTAATGATATTCAAGGTATAATAAATAGGCTAGTAAACTCCTTTTCCAGGTATTAGCTTCCAGTGAAGTCACTAAGAGTTTGTCATTAAATTTTGTGGCTAGGGTATAGGAGGCTACGGTTAGCCTTTTAGTTTTCAACTTGCTCTTGGTGATCCCAGGATATAAGCTCAGTTTAATCAAGTGTACCTTGGATTTGGCTGAAAATATTAAATAAATTGACAAACAGCTGGTTTAGTGGATGCAGAATGCCGCCTCCTCACTTAGAGAGGTTTTCAGAAGTGGATGAGAATTTTGGTACAAAATAAGTGATTTTTACGAGAATATCTTATTCAGATTAAAAAGATTTCTTTTACTATGGAAGTAATCATTTGTTTTTCCTCTGTGTGGCTTGTGAGTTTCTAACTGAAACCTGTGGAGATAGAATATTATTGGAATTAATTTTAAGCTCGAAACACCTGTCTTAGGCTAGGTTCTCTAGCAAAGGAAAACCAGTAACATATATAAATATTTATATAGAGAGATTTATATTAAGGGAATGACTCATGCCAATGTAGAGGCTGGAATGTCCCGAGAGCATGGGTCCGGCTGGAGGCCTCTCCTGATTCATGTAGCCACAGGGGCTGTCAAACCCAAGTTCAGCAAGTCAGCAGGGTTCTGGCTCACAGGCTGTGAAGACCGAGGCATCTCAAGATCGGCATGCAAAAGGGCAGGTAAGCTGCTAGCTGAAGTCCCTGCAAGACAGCAGGTAAGCTGCTAGCTGAAGTCCCAAGAACTGTAGGTCAGATGAACAGGAGCCGCCTGCTGGATCTAGAGTGAGCAAAAGCCCATGAGCCTTGCCAGGAAGTCCATCTATATTGGATGTAGGCCACACCCAAGAAACTCCCTTTCAACTAATATGCTACTTGCAGCAGATCCAATCATGGAGGTGATCACATATCAGATTTCATCGTGGAAGTGATCACATTATACAACTGCCAAACTACATCGTAACTGTCAAACCACTGAGAATTATGGCCCAGCCAGTTTGACAGAACGATCACAGGCCACTCTTGTCAACTTGGCACCTGTACATGTCCTTAAGCCATCCGTAATCTCTGGATAAAGACAATTATAAAGTCATACTTGCGCCTAACATACAACACACATACAACTGAAAATGCACTAGCCCTGTTTACATCTTATATTTTGTAAGTGTAGAAAACAAAAATATTCAATGCACACATACAAGGCAGAAATATAACAATAACAGTCCTTGTTTCTGCAACTGGTCATGCGGTCATAACGTGTTTAGAACTACCTTCTTCCACCACCCATTCTGTATTCCCTTTGCCCTCAGCAAGCACCTCGGCTGGTCGTGATTCTTTGCCTGGTGGAGTGACCCAAAACTTCATTCTTGAAATGTCTGGGCCGCTAGTAGTCATATTGGAATTGGATTGCTGTAGTTTTTCATTGACTTTAATAACGGGGCATGGTAGTACAAAGAGACACCCTAAGGGAGCTCCTGCATTCCAGACATACCCTTCTTTACCTCCATTATGTAATATCAATCCGATTTCCTCTTGATAATCAGAATCAGTCACACCAGCCAATATGGTAACTCCCTTCTTTGCCTGTTGATCCAGAGGCATAAGGAGCCCAAAGTGGCCAGGTGGCATTCTTAGCTTCCAGTTCAATGGAATCAGTGATGTTTCTCCAGGTGGGAGCATTCCTCCCTTTGGAACTAAGACTTCTAGGCCCACAGAGCATAGGGTTGCAGGGAGAGGAAGCAAAATTCTTTTGAGTAGGTCACTAGGGGTAATAATAGTGAGTGGTGCCTCTCCCATTTCCACCCCTTGACTCCTGGACCCATGAATCCTGGCTATAGGAGAAACAACACCATATATTGGGTGCTGGTTTAAAGCATATACAGCCTCCTGGAGAACACTGCCCCAACCCTGCAAGGTATTGCCACCTAGCTGGCACCATAATTGTGTCTTTAGAAGGCCGTTCCATTGTTCTATCAAGCCAGCTGCTTCAGGATGATGGGGAATATGGTAAGACCAGTGAATTCCATGAGCATGTTCCCATTGCCACACTTCATCTTCTGTGAAGTGAGTCCCTTGATCTGAGATGATGATGTGTGGAATATCATAATGTTGGATAAGGCATTCTGTAAGTCCATGATTGTCATTTTGGCAAAAGCATTGTGTGCAGGGGAGGCAAATCTGTATCCAGAGTGTCTATTCCAGTAAGAACAAAATGCTGCCCTTTCCATGATTGAAGCTGTCCAAGTGTAATCAACCTGCAACCAGGTTGCTGGCTGATCACCTCGAGGGATGGTGCCATATTGGGAACTCAGTGTTGGTCTCTGCTGCTGGCAGATTGGGCACTCAGCAGTGGCTGTAGCCAAGTCAGCCTTGGTGAATAGAAGTCCATGTTGCTGAGCCCATGCATGATTTCCATCCCTGCCACCATGGCCTCTTTGTTCATGAGCCCATTGGCAATAATGAGGGTGGCTGGGGGAAAAGGATGACTGGTTTCCACAGAACATGTCATCCTATCCACTTGATTGTTAAAATCCTCCTCTGCTGAGGTCACCCTTTGGTGAGCATTCACATGAGATACAAATATCTTCACTTCTTTGGCCCATGCAGAGAGGTCTATCCACATACCCTTTCCCCATAAATCCTTGTCTGCAATTTTCCAGTCACGTTCTTTCCAAGTCCCTGACCATCCAGTCAAACCATTGACCACAGCCCATGAATCAGTATATAATCACACATCTCACCATTTCTCCTTCCAAGCAAAGTGAACAAACAGGTGCACTGCTCAAAATTCCGCCCACTGGGAGAATTTCCCTTCACCACTGTCCTTCAGGAAGGTCCCAAAAAGGAGCTGTAATGCTTCTATCTACTTTTGACTGATGCCTGCATGTCATGCAGAACCACCTGTAAACCAGACACTGGTTTTCTGTTCCTCAGTCAACTGATCATAAGGAACTCCCCATGAGGCCACAGGTATAGACTGGGAGATGGCAGGTAATGTGACAGGAGGGAGACCATGGACATTTGTGCCACTTTCTCATGCTACTTGTGCCTTCAGGTCCTGCTTAGCCCTGATCTTGTATATACCACTTCCATTTAATGATGAAGTGCTGCTGTGCAGGTCCACCTTTATGACTCTGTGGGTCAGACAACACCGAGTTCATGCTGGGCAGCTCAGGCTCTGTCTTAGTCATCTAGTGCTGCTATAATAGAAATACCACAAGTGGATGGCTTTAAATAATAAAGAGAAATTTATTATCTCACAGTCTAGTAGGCTACAAGTCCAAATTCAAGACATCAGTTCCAGCAGAAGGCTTTCTCTATTGGCTCTGGAAGAAGGTCCTTGTGGTGCATCAGTCTTCCCTTTGTCTGGGAACATCTCAGTGCAGGAATCTCAGGTCCAAAGGAGGCATTCTGCTCTCGGCACTGCTTTCTTGGTGGTATGAGGTCCCAAACTCTCTGCTTGCTTCCCTTTCCTTTTATCTCTTATAAGATAAAAGAGGTGCAGTCCACACCCCAGGGAAACTCCCTTTACATTGGATCAGGGATGTGACCTGGGTAAGGGTGGTGTTACAATCCCACCCTAATCCTCTTTAACATAAAATTACAATCACAAAATGGAGGACAACCACACAATACTGGGAATCATGGCCCAGCCAAATTGACACACATTTTTAGGGGACATAATTCAATCCATGACAGGCTGCATGGTGACTTAGTAGCCCATGGTTAAGTGTTCAGTCTCTACTAAGGCACAGTAACAAGCCAAAAGCTATTTCTTAATAGTATGGCAGTCATCTGCAGAGGATGTCAGGGCTTTGCTCCAAAATACTAAGAGTCTGCGCTGTGATTCACCAATAGGGCTTGCCAAGGACTCCAAACAGCATCTCTCTCTGCCACTGACACTTTGAGCACCATTAGAACAGCCGGATCATAAGGCCCAAGTGGCAGTCCCACTTGCAAGGAAGGCAGCCTGTACCTGTTGCAGAGCCTTCTCTTGGTCTGGGCTTCACTCAAAACTAGCAGCTTTTTGAGTCAGTTGATAAATAGGCCGTAGTAGCTCACCCAAATGAGAGATATGTTGCTTCCAAAATCCAAAGAGGGCTATTAGGCACTGTGCCTCCTTTTTAGTTGTGAGTGGGACCATATGCAATAACTTATCTTTCACTTTATTGTTATTTTTTTATTGGGGTGGTGATTATTTGGTTTGTTATGCATTTGTCAACAATAATTAAAAAGTATACTTAAAATGGGTTCATTTTATTGTATGTAAATTGTATTTCAATAAAGTTGAATATTTTTAAAGTTTTGTGTTGGCTATTATTTCCTCTATCCTGGCTCCTCTTCTATTTGTTGTCTATAACTAGACAAAGCAGGTGCTGTTTTATAACTTTTTGTTTTACAAAGATTAGCACAAACATTTTAACACTTTAAATGTAACACTTGAAATGTTTGTTGATAATGTTTTTTTCTTCTAATTCTGTAGGACTCTTCACTGTTTCCATACATATACCTCCGCTATGACTTTATTTGAGATAGTCTTCAATTTATCAATTCATTCAGGAAGAATTGTCAGCTTTTACATATTCAAGCTTCCCATCCAGGAATATGGTATGTCTCTCTTCTCAAACTTCCTTTTATGTGACTCAGAAAATTTCCTTTAGCTTTCTTGGATTTACTACTGAGTATTTTATATTTCTTATTGCTGGTGTGAGGAGGCAGTCCTTTAGACAAACCTGGCAGCCATGTCTTCCCTGTTCTCTCCCTGGTACCATCTTTGGGCTTCAAGAATAAACCACCGCACTCCCATCCCTGAAGCCTAATTGTTGGAACTCAGCAAGGTGAAAGAGATACAATCCTGGGCTTGGTGCCAAAAAGTGTCTGACCTCCCCACTCTTAGCATGGTCAGGCAGGGAAATTACATTGTGCTTAGTGTAGTGGGACATGTAGATCCTAGTCACTTGATAGTTGAGTATAAAAATGGCCGACTGAGGGACCTAGTGGTCCCTCAGCTAGGGCACTAGGTGGAATTACCTGTAGCATAAGTGTCCAGCCCACCTGGCTAGGCCTACTTGGTCTAGTCAGGGGGGACCAGCAGAAGCTACGCCCCTTTTTGAGTACCTCCTGCAACACCAGGTGGGACAGCTTCCAGGAGGGGGACTGGTGTGTCATGTGACAGTCTCTTCAGGTCCCTGATAGCAGAGTGCACATAGGAATTTTCCATCTCTACCTGCACAGCTTTGAGCCAGGGGGGATTGCTTGCCCATTGCAAGCTGTCTGCTTCTTTTTATAAGTAATACAAGCTAACTTGCATGTGCTAACATGTGTTCAGGCTGTGATTAGAAAAATGAGAAATTCACGAAGGAATCACATTTAGTGATTGGTGCTCTATTTCTTTCTTTTCAAAATTGTGCTTTAGGTGAAATTTTACAGGTCATATTAATTTCTCATTCAAAAATTTATACACATACTGTTTTGTGACATTGGCTGCAATCCCCACAATGTGACAGCACACTCCTCCTTTCCACCCCGGGTTCCCTGTGTCCATTCAACCAGTTCCTGTCCCTTCCTGCCTTCTCATCCTGCTTTAGGACAGGAGCTGCCCATTTGGTCTCGTGTATCTTATTGAACTAAGAAACACGTTCCTCACGTGTATTATTTTTTGTTTTATAATCCTATCTCATCTTTGTCTGAAGAGTGAGCTTTGGGAATGGTTTCAGTTCTGGGTTAACAGAGCATCCAGGGGCCACAGTTTCTATCCTTCACTTTAGAAGGAATATCTCCACGTGAGCCACACCACTGAACTCCTAGAAATTTCACTGAGGTGGAAGGCACCTGAATTTTTGTCAAATTAATTTCCCACCCTCTAGCACACAGACGTTTTACCAAGAAGTCCAGTGTCGTTGACACTTCTTCCTTACTAGGTCCAATCAGCATCATGTCATCAATGCAATGAACCAGTGTGACATGTTGTAGAAGGGAAAGGTGATCAAGATCCCTGCAGACTAAATTATGACATAAGGCTGGAGAGTTGATATAGCCCTTAGGTAGGACACTGAAGGTGTATTATTGGCCTTGCCAGCTGAAGGCAAACTGCTTCTGGTGGTCCTTCGAAATAGGTATGGAGAAAAAGGCATTAGCCAGATCAGCAGCTGCATACCAGGTACCAGGAGATGTATTACATCTGGAACGGCAGCTGCAATTGAAGCACCACCTGATTAAGTTTTCAATAATCCACTGTCATTCTCCAAGATCCATCTGTTTTATTCACAGGCCAAATAGGCTAGTTGAATGGGGATGTGGTAGGAATCTCCACTCATGCATCTTCACTGGTGGCGTAGTGGTTAAGAGTTTGGCTGCTAACCAAAAAGTCGGCAATTTGAATCCACCAGACGCTCCTTGGAAACCCTATGGGGCAGTTCTACTCTGTCCTATAGGGTTGCTATGAGTCGGAATCAACTCGACGGCAACGTGTTTGGTTTTTGTTTTTGTTTCAGTTTTTGTTTTTTGCATCCTTCAAGTCCTTGATAGTGGCAGTAACCTCTGCAACCCCTCCAGGAATGCGGTATTGCTTTTGGTTTACTATTTTCCTAGGTAGCGACAGTTCTAATGGCTTCCACTTGGCTTTTCCTACCATAATAGCCCTTACTCCATTTGTCAGGGATCAAATGTGGGGGTTCTACAAGTAGCTGAGTATGTCTATTCCAGTTATGCATTCTGGAGCTGGGGAAATCTCTACAGGATGAGTTCAGGGGCACACTTTTCCTACTGTGAGAGGGACATGAGCCAAGACTCCATTAATAACCTGACCTCCATATGACCCCACTGTCACTGGTGGGCCACTGTGATGTTTTGGGTCTCTTGGAATTAGTTTGGAGCCAGTATCCAGTAATCCCCAAAAAGTCTGATTATTTCTTTTACCCCAGTGAATACTCATCTTGTAAAAGGCTGTAGATCCCCTTGGGGAAGGCTAGGAGAAAGATTAGCAGTATAAATTTTTGACAGAATAGTGAAGTCCTTCCTCAAGGGGTTCCAGCCTCCCCTTCATTCATGGGGTTATGGGTCTTTAAACTCACTCAAGTCTGGGAATCGATTGAGGGGCTGTGACTATTATGGCGACTCTAGTTAGACTGCTGTTCACTTGACCTAGAATTCTGCTTGTGCAGATCAAGTAAATATTTAGTAGATTTTCTATCTATTTCACTCCTAGGGACAGCATGACTAAGTAACCAATGCCGTAATTCCATATAAGTCAGATTATTCTGATTAGTGCTTTGACTCCGCTGCCCATTACAGTAACTACACCCACTTTCTCTTTGTCGATTGAGTGCCACCACTTGGCCCCAACCACCATGGAGTCCAATCATCCCCACTGTAGTTAGGTGTCTTAATTTAGTTAGGGCAGTTCCCACTGTCAAATCTGATTTACATAAAAAAGCAGTCACAACAGTCTTCAAGGACACTGGGGCTCCCTTCACAAATTTATTCCTCACTGTTGTGGTAAAAGGTGTGTCCTCTGGACACTCCATTTGTGGGCCTATGGGTCTAACCTGATAAATCCACTCTAACATGTCAATTTCCCTAAGCCTTTGGATACCTTCTTCTACAGCATACCAAGACAGGTCTGGTACTTCAACCTCGGTTAGTGTAGACCACGGCGTAGTCCATGCTTCAGTAACCCAACCAAATAAACTACTAGATCCATTCCTCACCTCTCGAGCTGAAACATTGAAGAATCTGTGCTTAGTGGACCCATATCAATAAACTCAGATTGATCCATCTTTATGTTCCTTGCACCATTGTCCCACATCCTTAATAGCCATTCCCACACATATTCCCCAGGTTTCTGTTTGTACATATTAGAAAAGTCAAGCAGTTCTTTGGGAGTGTAGTGTACCTCCTCCTGGGTCACCTTTTGAGGCTTGCTAGGAGTTAGTCTAATTATAGGTCTAGAAGCCAAAATTGGTGGTAGGGATGTGTTTTGAGAACATTCAGCCTTGTCTTATAAGGCATCTGTGTTAGGGGATGCCCAGGCAATGACTGAGACAAAGGCTCTTTAGACACAACTGGGTTAATCTCATCAGATGTGGGTAGAGGGGCTAAAGGCTTAGCTAACAAAGGGGGAGTAATCTCTTCAGATAGGAATGAGAGAGCTGGTTCTGTTGGTAGGACTGGTTCAACAGAATTTAGGGGCTCAGTGTCCCCAGCTTCCTGATTACCTGCCCATATGTCCCCATCCCAAGTTTCAGGATCCCATTTCTTCCCAATGAATGGCCTCACAACTTCAGACACAACTCAAGTTTGGGAATTCACTTGGTGTTGTATTTCAGTCACTTACAATAAGACTCTGGGTTTGGTTTTCAGCGATATCAGCTCTGTTACTACAAGAAGTAAGGATTTCTTTCAAGGTAGAAGTGGAAACTTTGAAGTTGTTTATGCAGTGCTTGAGCTTTGACTCTGAAGCCCTGAGCTCATCTCTTATTTTTCACCACTTTGTCTAGTGAAAGTAGAACAAACCAAGCATCTTCCTTATATTTCTCATTACGACAAAATTGTAGAAAGGTATCTTTCATGGATTGAATTGTGTCCCCCAAAAATATCTGTCAACTTGGCTAGGTCATGATTCCCAGTATTGTATGATTCTGTACCATTTTGTAAACTGATGTGATTTCCTTATGTGTTGTAAACTCTATCACTATGATGTAATAAGATGGATTAGTGGCAGTTATACTGATGAGGTCTACAAGATTAGATGGTGTCTTAAACCAATCTCTCTTGAGATATGAAAGAGAAGTGAGCAGAGACACATGGGGACCTCATACCACCAAGAAAGCAGCACCAGGAGTAGAGTGAGTTGTTTGGAACTGAGGTTCCAGTGCTGAGATGCTCCAAGACCAAGGAAAGACTGATGCATCACAAGGACCTTCCTCCACAGCCAACAGAGAGAGAGAAAGCCTTCCCCTGGGGGTGACGCCCTGAATTTGGACTTGTAGCCTACTGGACTGTGAGAGAATAAATTTCTCTTTGTTAAAGCCATCCACTTGCGGTATTTCTGTTATAGCAGCGCTAGATGACTGAGACAGTATCTAACATGGGATTACCCAGAGCCTTGCCTTTTACAAATACTTGATGTATTGGTGGTGATATTTTGCATATTTCTATTGCCACCTCACCCTGGGGATTAGCAGTGCCCTCTTTATTACTGGCAGCAGAGTCATCAACATCTTTAAGACTAATCAGACTTTAAAACCAATTTAGAAAACTCATCCTTACAATTTCGTTTCTCTAGAACCACTCCAAGTGCCAAAGGTCTTAGGCTGGGTTCTCTAGAGAAGCAAAACCAGCAAAATGTGTATATATATATATATATATATATATATATATATATATATAGAGAGAGAGAGAGAGAGAGAGAGAGAGAGAGAGAGAGAGAGAGAGAGAGATTTCTATTAAGGAAATGGCTCATGTGGTATTGGAGGCTGAATTATCCCAAGTCTGGAGTCAGGCTGGAGGTGTCTCCTGATTCACATAGCTGCAGGGCCTGGTGAACCCCAAATCGGCAAGTCAGACAGCAGGGCTGACAGGCCTCGAAGACTGAGGCATCCCAAGATGGGCATGCAAGGGGGCAAGTAAGCTGCTAGCTCAAGTCCCAAGAACCGGAGGTCAGACAAACAGGAGCCAGCTGCAGGATTCAGAGCTAGCAAAAGCCCACAAACCTTGCCAGAAAGTCCACCTGTAATGGATGTAGGCTGCATCCCCAGGGAAAGTCCCTTTCAACTGATTGGCTACTCACAACAGATCCCATCATGGATGTGATCACATTATATTAAATCTCATCACGGAGGTGATCACATCATTATACAACTGCCAGACTACATCATAACTGCCAAACTGCTGAGGTTCATGGCCCAGCCAAGTTGAGATACTACCTAAATCATCACAACACCAAATTCTATTTGTTTTTTTACTTTTGTTTTTTCTTAACTTTCAATGTACATTAAATATTTCAGATATACAGGCTTTCTTTTTGGATTTTGAATAAGGGTAAATTCTCATCGATGTCATTTCTAATTTCAAAATCACAAACTCTTTTTCTGTATTGTAGAGAAACTCATGGAAGAGCTGGGGCTCCTTTTATACTTCAACAGACATCTTTAGAAATATGCATTTCCTTTACTATAGTGGTTGTCTTTCATCACTACCATGAGTGCACAGCTTGAGTGAGATAATTTAAGAACAGACTCCACAGAAGACTTATGCTTGATAGAATGGGGCAGGAGTTTTTGTAATTCTTTGAGGAATTTTCTATTTCATAAGGCACTGACACAAGGACCCTGTAATACGGTCAAGATTTTACAAAAACAGGGAAATGCATTGAGAAGAGCTCACTGATCTGAATAAAACAGAGTGTAGGATCAATAGGACAAATCCATCTTATTGAAAAAGTACACTTCAACTCACCAAGAAGTCACAAGGGGATATGTTTTGCAGTTGAACTCATCGGAATTCCCAGAGGGTTGATGTGGTGAAAAGGTGCTCAGAGCACAGTGGAATTACATAGGGAAAGTCTAGTAAAGGAGGTGAAGGGAAAGGATGATATGATTTATGTTGTCACATTTAACCTTCCTTTCATCTCTCTCTTGTAGCTATTGTTGTCTTTACAAAACCAGACAGCTTATATACTTAGGAATGCTAGCATGTTATAGAATCAGGCTTTGAGTCACATTGTTTTGACTACACATTTGATTACACAGTTCTTCGATCTTCTGAGAGGAGGAAGAGGTTATTCCTCTTCTGTGTGTGGGAATGTGTTTCCAATGCTATCTGGCAAAATAGCAGTCCAGGTGGGATGTAGATTGGGGAGGAGAGAAAAGTACCAAAATATTAATAGAAAGTATATCCAGCCTTCTTAGAATCCAACTTTAGAGCTTCCACTAAAAATGGAGAAAAGTAATAATACAAATTTTGGAAACATATTCAATGCAGCATGTCAATCAATTGACATTAATTCCATTCAAAAAACATGTTTTAAGTACTTCCAATGGGACACTTTGGAAGATACATAGTTATAAAAGACAATTCCTGTCTTTCAGGAGATTAAATCTTATACAGAGGTAAAGCACATATTCAAGGAGAATGTGAGTCTGAATTCAAACGATGAAGCTGGATTGATAAGGAAATGGATGAGGCTAAGAGATGCTATAGATAGAATGCAGATGGTGGAAAATATGAGAAAATTATAGATGAAAGTGAAGTTGAAAAGCTAATAATTCCAGATGGCCTGGAATTATTTGCTGGAGCTTGATTTCCCCTTTATGTAAAGTTACATTTTGGAAAAATTTAAAGGTACTGTAACTGAAGGCATTATGCTGAGTAAAATAATTTAATATTTTAATATTGTATGACCTTACTTATATAAAAAGATAAGAACAGGCAAATGTATAGAGACCAAAGTTTATTAGTGGTTAGCAGGAGCAGGAGGCAGTGGGGAAGGGGTGTTACTGCTTATGTAGGGCTGAGTTGCAGTTTACAGTAATGGGAAAATTGCATTGATTAAGGGTAGGATTTCACAGCTGATTAGTGTAATTGTTGTCAATAAGTTGTATGCCCGTAAAAAGCTGAATTAGCAGAAGTTGTGTAATAGATACATTTGCAATGACCAAAAGAGAAAAAACAAAAACAAAAACAGAAAAACAAGAGTAACTGCTGAGGCTACTATGTACAACAAAACACCTTGTGGAATCACGGACTTTGGTTTCTTGGTTTGGAGATTTAGGGTCATGTTTTCTCAGTTTAGGGACATCCTATCTAATTGGCCTCATAACATGTTTAGTGCTTCTGTTCTACCTCCCAGTTCACTGTGTAGTTCCTGGGTTCTTAAATATTGCAAATGGCCATCCAAAGCACAACTGATCTCTATTCACCTGGAGCAAAACAGAAAGAGAGTCAGGAGTAGGAGGAGGCAATGGAATGTATGGCTAATTGCCTCCATGAACAACTGCCTTCTTTGCCATGAGACCAGAAGAACTGGATGGTGCCTGGCTACCCTTATTGAACATTTTGATCAAAGATTCTTTAGAAGAATCCTGATCAAAAGGGGGAATGTGCAGATCAGAATTTAAAATTCTTATGGACTCCAGACTTTATGGAGCCAAGGAGGCTGGATGAACTTCTAAAACTATTGCCCTGAGATGATTGTTAAACCTTAAACCAAAAATACCCCCTGAAGTCTCCTTAAAACGAAACAATAGTTTTAACTTAATTAGTAAAGAATGTCTTCCTTGAGCATTATGTTCTTTTAAGATCTATCTATATGGGATCAAATTGACAACAGCAATTCAAAAGATTAGTTAGGAAAGTCAGGGGTCAGTGAGTTTATATTATGGAGCCCTGGTGGCAAAGTGGGTTAAGTGCTTGGCTGGTAACCGAAAAGTCAACAGTTTGAACCCACCAGCCGCTCTGTGGGAGAAAGATGTAGCAGTCAGCTTCTGTAAAGATTGTAGTTGCTCTTGGGTGCTGATGTGTTGGTTCTGACTCATAGCAACCCTACGTACAACAGAACAAAACACTGCCAAGTCCTGCACCATCTTCACAGTTGTTGCTTTGCTTGAGCCCATAGTTGCAGCCACTGTGTCAATCCATCTCATTTATGGTCTTCCTCTCTTTTGCTGACCCTCTATTTTACCAAGCATGATGACCTTACCCAGACACTGGTCCCTTCTGATAACATTTCCAAAGTAGACGAGATGAAGTCTTGCCATCCTCGCTTCTAAGGAGCAATTCTGACTGTTCTTCTTCCAAGACAGATTTGTTCATTCTTCTGGCAGTCCATAGTATATTCAATATTCTTGGCCAACACCATAATTCAAAGGCATCAATTCTTCTTTGGTATTCCTTAGTCATTGTCCAGCTTTCCCACACATATTTCGTCTTCTTACAGAACCTTAATTGTTGTTGTTAGCTGCCGTTGAGTCAGTTTCAACTCATAGCTACCCTATATACTACAGAACGAAACACTGCCCAGTCCTGTGCCATGCTCACAATCATTGTTACTCTTGAGCCCATTGTTGCAGCCACTGTGTCAGTCCATCTCGTTGAGGGTCTTCCTCCTTTGCGCTGACCCTGTACTTTACCAAGCATGATGTCCTCCTCCAGGAACTGATCCCTCCTGACAATATGTCCAGAGTATGTAAGACGTAGTCTTGCCATCCTTGCTTCCAAGGAGCATTCTGGCTGTACTTCCTCCAAGACAGATTTGCTCATTCTTCTGGCAATCTGTGGTATATTCAGTACCCTTCGCTAACATAACAATTGAAAGGCGTCAATTCTTCTTCGGTCTTCCTTATTCACTGTCCAGCTTTCACATGCATATGATGCAATTGAAAATATCATGGCTTGGGTCAGGCACACCTTAGACTTCCAGGTGACATATTTGCTTTTCAACACTTTAAGGAGGTCTTTTGCAGAAGATTTGCCCAATGCAATGAGTCTTTTGATTTCTTGACAGCTGCTTCCATGGGTGTTGATTATTGATCCAAGTAAAATGAAATCCTTGACAACTTCAATCTTTTCTTCGTTTATCATGATGTTGTGGTTCAGTTGTGAGTATTTTTGTTTTTTTTTTTTATGTTGTGGTGTAATCCGTACTGAAGGCTGTGGTCTTTGATCCTCATCAATAAGTGCTTCAAGTCCTCTTCACTTTCAGCAAGCTAGGTTATATCATCTGCCTAACACAGGTTGTTAATAAGTCTTCCTCCAATCCTGATACCCCGTTCTTCTTCATATTATCCAGCTTCTCAGATTATTTGCTCAGCATACAGATTGAATAGGTATGTTGAAAAGATACATCCCTGATGCACACCTTTCCTGAGTTTAACCATGCAGTATCCCCTTGTTCTGTTCGAACAACTGCCTCTTGGTCTATGTACAAGTTCCTCATGAGCACAATTAAGTGTTCTGGAATTCCCATTCTTCGCAACGTTATCCATAGTAACAGTCTACTATAATTTGTCAGTTGCTGCTTTTGAATTTTCTTGATAACCACATTATTCATAAGTGATAACAAATTTTTCTCTTATATTCTAAATTGTATTCTTTTTCATGTATTTATTTGACTTGTTGAATTGACCAGGACTTCTAGTACAATGCTGAAGAGTAAGATTGACAACTAAACATTCTTGTCAAGTTCTTGACTTTTGTGATAATAAGACACTAGGAAAAAGAAAACAAACCTTAGCAAAAATCTGCTTTTTTTAGACATTCTTTACTAATCTAAGTAATTCATACATGTGTTTAAACAGATCAATTAGTATACATATGCTTATAATTAAAAACACGTATCTCCTTTGAAGCATCAATCTTATTTAATCATTTTAGTTTTTGTTTCTTCTGATTTTTATCACGTCATATATTTTAGTAAAACAAATCGTGATAATCTCCCTTACATATGTGTGTGTGTTTGTATATGGAGAAAGAAATGGAAGGATGCAAGTGAAATTATCAACACCAGTAATTGGAAGGTGGGGTGCTGCTGAATACTGCATGGGCAGGGCGAGCGAGGAATTGGAGGTAAACCAAAAAAAGTGAGTAATTTAAAAAAAGGCATATTTGATAGAGTTATGATATCTCATTTATGTAAAATTAAATGTCTCTGTGTATAGATTCACAAAGATAAGATGTTATACGATATTATAATCATTAAAGTGTTGATGGTTACCACAGGATGGTGGAAATTTAGGTGAATTTTATTTATAATTTTTTGTATTATCTGAATTATTTACCTGGAATGTGAGTTATTTATATAATTAAAATAAGTGCAAAGCTATTTTAATTGTAGAGACAAATGACATGTATTTGACAGTTGACATCTGACACTTGTCACATTCTAATTTTTGCTATGGTAAACTATATATGCTTTTTGTTCCCTACTAAATTTTAAGATATTTGAGAACCTTATTAATATTAGTATTTGTCTTAGTCAGCTAGTGCTGCTATAACAGAAATACCACAAGTGGATGGCTTTAACAAAGAGAAGTTTATTTCCTCACAGTAAATTAGGCTAAAAGTCCAGATTCAAGGAATCAGCTCCAGGGGAAAGCTTTCTCTCACTGTCGGCTTTCTCATTAATCTTCCCCCAGACTAGAAGCTTCTCTGCACAGGGAACCTGGGTCCAAAGTACACACTCTGCTCTCAGCTGTTTTCTTGGTGGTATGAGGTCCCCCTGTCTCTCTGCTCCCTTCTCTCTTTTATATCTCAAGAGATTGCCTCAAGACACAATCCAATCCTGTAGACAGTCCTGCCTCACTAACACAACTGCTGCCCATCCTCCCTCATTAATATCACAGAGGCAGGATTTACAACATATAGGAAAATCACACAATGCCAGGAATCATGGCCCAGCCAAAGTGATACACACATTCTTGGGGGGACGTAATTCAATCCATGATGGTCTTCACTATAGTGCCTGACCTGGTGTGCTACACATGGCAGATAAGCTGCCTGCTGTTGGTTAAATGAACATTGAGTAACATTGAATAAATACAGTTAAAAAAGATTCAAAGATAGTTTCTTGTTGATTGAGTAGGAAAAATATGAATCTTAGGTGTTATTCTATGATCTTGACCAAATTATTTGCGATGGCCTAATTAGTTTTCCAATTATTGAACAAACTTAGATTCTGAAAGTATGAAATCACGTGAAGTTAGAGAAGGTTCTGCGTAGATCTGCTTACGAGAAGCCGATACACCCTTACTAGAGGCTCTTTTTAACCTGTTTCTAATCTATCTTGTCTAACAACAAATTCTGAGATTGAGTTCTGCTCCTGTGTTGGAAATTATTTGATCTTTCTTTTTGGTACCAGCATTGACCACTGCCTTCTATATTCTCCCATGTTTCACTTGGAATTACGTTTTCTAGACTCCTTGCTTCAGAGTCCTGGATGTGAGTTATCTTAAGTCAAAGAGATGCATTCTTTTAGGATTTGGGCTACACAATGGAGAAAGAAGCCATATTATCCTTCATCTAGCTGTAGTGGGAAGATAAATGGGCTTTAGTAGAATGAGGTTTCCCAAACAGCATGTGGCCTTTTCCATGACTACCACCCCAAGGTGGTGGAGCTGCTGTGAAACTTGGTGGTAGAATCCTATGGTTTCCTGACCTAAGCAGCATTATTAGCAACATCCTAATTTTTTGAACAAAAGGCAAATCTGAAATAGATGATCTTTGTGGACTTTTGCTCTTCTAGCACACTGGGAGATGGTATTGTAAGCACCTAATTACTTGTTTTAAATTTGTTTTCCTGGCTGAATCTTGACTGGTAGTGCCTCCAATAGAAATCACCTAACAGCTGTAGGAATGGCCAGATAATGGATTAAAATGTAAAAGTTATTTGGCAACATCTTACATTATATCCCTCCTCATTACCTGCTGTACTTCTAAAGCTCCCTTCTAATAATTTTTTGGGTTTTAACCTCCTATTCCTTACTTCATTGCTGTATTTGTGATCTTCTTCAATGGGTTTGCCTTAATTTTTATTTCATTCTATCCTGACTCTTGCAATCTGTATGTCCTTACTATGAGCTACCCGTCTCTGAAAGCTTATCTTCTGTGACCTAAGATTTTTGATTAATTTTTTCCAGAATTTACCTTATCTTTATTGATCTTGTTTCTTTGCAAGTCATTTTGAACCACTGTCACCCATGACCCGGGGTTCTAGACTTCTACAAATAACAAATTTGCCTTTTGTAACCTCTCTACACCAAAGAGCCAGCAGAAAAACACCAAAATAAAATATGAGAGCATACACGGACACAGAGTAAAACACATGAATGGATGGGATAATAAACATACAAAAAGGTGGTCAACAAGGTTAATAATGAGAGATTTGCCAATTAAATCAATGAGATGCATTTTTATATACTTTGAATTGGTAAAAATTAATACCCACCATACGGCAGGCACCAAGTCGTTGGTTACTGCAGTGCTGGTTTTCTGGGCATATCAACAGGGTAGTGATGGGATTGCCTCACAAAATGGACTCTCTTGAACCAAGACTGATCTAGCTACTGCTGCCACCCAAAATACAACTGGCTAATAATCTTTTTTTTTTTTTTTTAAATTGTACTTTAGATGAAGGTTCACAGAGCAAACTAGCTTCTCATTAAAAAATTAGTACACATATTGTTTTGTAACATTGGTTACCCAACCCCACGATCTGTCAACACTCTCCCCTTCTTGACCTTGGGTTCCCTATTACCAACTTTCCTGTCCCCTCCTGCCTTCTCATCCTTGCCCCTGGGGTGGTGTGCCCATTTAGTCCCATTTTGTTTTATGGGCCTATCTAATCTTTGGCTGAAGGGTGAACCTAAGGACTGACTTCGTTACTGAGCTAAAAGGATGTCCAGGGGCCGTACTCTCGGGGCTTCTCCAGTCTCTGCCAGGCCAGTAAGTCTGGTCTTTTTTTGTGAGTTAGAATTTTGTTCTACATTTTTCTCCAGCTCTGTCCGGGACCCTCTATTGTGATCCCTGTAAAGCAGTCAGTGGTTGTAGCTGGGCACCATCTATTTGTGGTCAACTGGCTAATATTCTGATTACACATTTGGGGACCAGGGAAATGACCAAGGGTGGGACTGCAGACACAGTGGACCTACTATAAGCTGACCTTTGCCAGGACTCTATTACTTGATGTCTATATACCCCACTTTCATACACTTTGTTTTCAAAAGAAAGCCATGCCTCTGATTCATCTGAATCTCACCATGATGCAGTGCCCAAAGGCACAGAAGTTTTTTGGAAGTCTATAAATGAGAAAAATTTAAATATTGACTGCTGTGTCAGTTTTTATTTATTGTCTCTCAGCTACAAATTCAGCTTTGTGTTTTTGAATCTGGATCCTCTATATATTTCTCTTTGCTAGCTGGTTGAACGTTAAGCTTTATCAATAGAAAGCACTGGAACGATACATCCCTCCATGCCAGGGTCCCTTCCCTCTTTAATATTATTGTTGATTAATTGTTGTGATTATTGTTGGGTTTAAGAATAAATATGAAATTTCTGATTAGTATATTTGTATTACATATCCTTTAATAAATTTTGCATTCTACACGGAAATTAATTCAGAAAACTCTTAGCTATACCGTCAGTCTCCAACATAGACAGGCTGAGCTTCATGTGTTCTTTTCAAGTTCATAATCATTGATTTTTGTCTCCAACCACTGTGATGCCTGCATATCCCTGCCTTTAAACAGTAGATTTGAAACAAATACTAACACAGAGATTATAAATGTGAAGAAAGTTACCTTAATTCTGTGATCCTATGTGACCATTTGAAGTTTTTATTTGCGTTAAAATTTTTTTGACTACTGAGACATTTGAAAGCTGCTAGAACAATCCTGAGGAAACAATCACATGGACTATACTCCAATTTGTGGAATGTAATATATAGTGGGATTTTTATGACTTTCTGCCAAACATAGCTTCATATTTATGGCTTTTCTTAACTATATGTATATATGTTGTTTATGTGAAAAAAAACTTTCAAAATTAAAATGAATAAAAAGGATTCTTAGATCATCGATGTGTAGATAGAGGTTGATATATCTGGCCATATGGTCTAAGAATTGCAAAGAAGATCAATTTTGACAAAGTCATTAAGAAATGTGCAGAGCTTATTTCTTCTTTTCTCTCTCTTTTTAAATTGTACTTTAGATGAAGCTTTACAGAACAAACTAGTTTCTCATTAAATAATGAATGCACATATTGTTTTGTGACATTGGTTGTCAACTCCACAGCTTGTCAACACTCTCCCCTTCTCGACCTTGTGTTCCCCATTACCAGTTTTCCTGTCCCCTCCTGCCTTCTCATCCTTGGCCATGGGCTGATGTGCCTATTTAGTCCCGTTTTGTTTTATGGGCCTGTCTAATCTTTGGCTGAAGGGTGAACTTCAGGAGTGACTTCATTACTGAGCTAAAAGGGTGTCCAGGAGTCATACTCTTGGGGTTTCTCCATTCTTTGTCAGATCTGTAAGTCTGGTCTTTTTTTGTGAGTTAGAATTTTGTTCTACATTTTTTCCAGCCCTGTCAGGAACCATAGATTGTGATCCCTGTCAGAGCAGTTGGTGGTAGCCGGCCACCATCTAGTTCTGCTGGACTCAGTCTGGTGGAGGCTGTAGTAGTTGTGTTCTATTAGTCCTTTGGACTAATCTTTCTCTTGTATCTTTGGTTTTCTTCATTATCCCTTGTTCCAGATGAGGTGAGTCCAGTGGAGTATCTTAGATGGCCGCTTACAAGCTTTTAAGACCCCAGATGCTACTCACCAAAGTAGGATGTAGAACATTTTCTTTATAAACTATGTTATGCCTGTTGAGCTAGATGTTCCCCAAGACCATGGTTCCCATAGCCCTCAGCCCAGTAATATGGTCCCTCGGGGAGTTTGGATGTGTTTATTCAGCTTCCATGACCTTGCCTTGGTCAAGTTGTGCCGGCTTCCTCAGTATTGTGTACTGTCTTACCCTTCACCAAAGTTACCACTTACCTATTATCTAATTACAGTTTTCCATCCCCACCCGTCCCATCCCTCATAACCATCAAAGATTGTTTCTTTCTGTATGTTAACCTTTTCATGGGTTTTTATAGTAGTGGTCTCATACAATATTTTTCCTTTTGTGATTGACTTATTTTACTCAGCATAATGCCCCCCAGATTCATTCATGTTGTGAGATTGTTCGAAGATTCATCATTGTTCTTTATCAGTGCATAGCACTCCATTGTGTGTGTGTACCATAGTTTATCCATTCATCTGTTGATGGGCACCTAGGTTGTTTCCATCTTTTTGCTATTGTGAACAATGCTGTAATGAACATAGGTGTGCATATGTCTATTGGTGTGACGGTTCTTATTTGTCTAGGATATACTCCTGGGAGTGGGATTGCTCGATAGTATGACACTTCTATTTCTAGCTTTTTAAGGAAGCGCCATATCGTTTTCCAAAATGGTTGTACCATTTTGGACTCCCACCAGCAGTGCATAAGAGTTCCAATCTCCCCACAGTCTCTCTAGAATTTGTTATTTTCTGTTTTTTTGATTGGTACCAGTGATGTTGGGATGAGCTGGTATCTCACTGTGGTTTTGATTTGCATTTCTCTAATAGCTAGTGATTGTGAACATTTCCTCATGTGTCTGTTAGCCACTTGAATGTCTTCTTTGGTGAATTGTCTGTTCATATCCTTTGCCCAAGAACTTATTTTTTGGAAATATAGATAGGCATTTGGCATAGGTAGTACATGTTGAGCTTCATTATTGTCTTGACTAATGTGTAGGTGTAAGTTTCCCCCCCCCACTTAAAAAGAAACCAGTATTAATGTAAGAAAAAAGCATTAATGAATTACTTTTTTCTCTTTTGTATTGTAATGCTTATTTTTACTTTTTAATAGCATGATTCAAAGATTAATAAAAGATATAAAAATTTCATAAAAGAAAATATTCATTGTTTCCTTTTGACCATTATTATCATAATTAATTTCATTTATGATTATTATGAAAATATCTTTGTCTTATAGAAACCAAAACCCAAACCAAATCAGTTGCTGTAAAGTAGATTCCAACTCATGCAGGCCCCACGTGTGCAGAATAGAACTGCACTTCACAGGGCTTTCAAGGCTGTGACTTTTAGAAAGTGATTGCCAAATCGTTCCTCTGAGGGACATTTGGGTTCTTTCAAACCACCAATCTTTCAGTTAATAGTTGTCTTAGTTATCTAGTGCTGCTATAACAGAAATACCACAAGTGGATGGTTTTAACAAACAGAAATTTATTCTGTCACAGTTTAGGAAGCTAGAAGTCTGAATTCAGGGTGCCAGCTGCAGGGGAGGGCTTTTTCTCTCTGTCGGCTCTGGGGGAAGGTCCTTGTCATCAATCTTCCCCTGGGTCTACGAGTTTCTCAGCACAGGTACCCCAGGTCCAAAGGATACATTCTTCTGTTGGATCTTCTTTCTTGGTGGTATGAGTTCCTACTCCTCTCTGCTCACTTGTCTCTTTTATATCGCAAGAGATTGACTCAAGATACAACTTAATCCTTAGATTGTGTCCTGCCTCATTAACGTTGCTGCCTCTAATCCTGCCTCATTAACATCACAGAGGTTAGAATTTACAATACACAGGATAATCGCATCAGATCACAAAATGGTGGACAACCACACAATACTGGGAGTCATAGCCTAGCCAAGTTGATGTACATTTTGGGGGGGACACAATTCAATCCATAACAGTAGTTGAGTACTTAACCATTTGTGTCACCCAGGGACTCATAGCTTATCATATAGAAGTGTGTTATAAAAATTTCCGGGTGTCAAAAATGCTAAGTATGGCTTTCTTCCATCTAAATGTTTAAACTATCTCTTAGGCAGAAGAAACCACAAGGAACAGTTTCTTTCTTCTCTGTGATTTGTTTGTTCTGTGTCCAAGGGCTCTTATTACTGATATTCAAGTGCTTTCTAATGCATAGGTTTTAAAACTGTTGCACAGAACAAAGTCTGCCTCTATTCTATCTGCAATTTACTTTTTCTATGTGATGGAGGGAAGAATCAATAAAAAAGATTTATATAGTGTAAGGTTTTCATATCCTAAGTATCTTAGGTATTAAAGTATGTGAATCGACAAGTTAAGGTGAAAAATGAGAGACCTTATTACAGACAGAATCTTTAGCATTATAATCCAGAGTTACTTGACTAAACTTGTTGGACCCCACCTATTATTCCTAATTAAGGCAACTACTCCGTTGTTTTATTTTGTGTCTGTCATGGATTGAATTGTGTCCCCACAAAATGTCTGTCAACTTGGCTGGGTCATGATTCCCAGTATTGTATAGTTGTGTACCATTTTGTAATCTGATGTGATTTCCTTATGTGATGTAAATTCAGTCACTATGATCTAATAAGATGGATTAGCGGCAGTTATACTGATGAGGTATACAAGATTGGATAGTGTCTTAATCCAATCTCTTTTGAGATATAAAAAAGAAAAATGAACAGAGACACATGGGAACTTCATACCACCAAGAAAGCAGTGCCAGGAGCATAATGCATCCTTTAGACCTGAGATTCTGGCACAGAGAAGCTTCCAGACCAAGAAAAGACTGATGCATCACAAGGACCTTCCTCCAGAGCTGACAGAGAAAGAAAGCCTTCTCCTGGAGCTGATTCCCTGAATTTGGACTTGTAGCCTACTGGGCTGTGAGAGAATAAACTGTTTGTTAAAGCCATCCACTTGTGGTATTTCTGTTATAGCAGCACTAGATAACCAAGACAGTGTCTTACTATCCAATTACAAAGGGTCATTCAATAAAGGAAGAACAATAACTCAAGCACATTCAAGGCTGGTGTGGAAAATATCTTTGTCTTTTTAACCAAAGACTTTGCAGTATGGCATACTTTTAGGTAGGAAGCCGGTTAAAACCACCCAGAACTTCTGAAAGAAAGAAAAATTTCATGAAGCAATTCTTTATATTTCATGGGAGATACATGTATTTCATATGAATGTACATTATTTATATAGAAAATGTTTCTGAAAATGCACAGTGAAAACATCAGGCTTCCCGATCTTTTCAAATCCATAGGCTGAGGTTCCAGTGAGTTTCATTTTGTTTCCTAGTTAGGAAATTATACACAAGTCATCACAAAGCCGAATTTTTTCAGGATTTACAAAATGAGAATAATACCTTGAATATAATTCATCTGATAAATGGAACTGTCCATTTCAAGAGGAATACTGAGGAGGAATTTATCAAAAAACACACAGGATTATTCCTTCTTAGAGAAGAATGAATTAACTAACACCATAACAATTAACCAAGAGTTAAATATCTGAAAAAGTCAGAAAAGGCACAGCTCTTGAAAAATGTAGGGGACAATCTCCCACAACTTGAACCTTAGTGGTTGAATTAAATGTAATAGTCTCACTTATAATGCCTATTATTAGGTCTTTAAGAAGTCTACTCCCTCTTTTTCTTCTTTCCTGTCTTCATAAACTTTTGATAACCAAACAACATTTTATGACAAGAAAAGTAACAACTGCCACACAAGCCAGTAGAAACCCAATCACATCAAAAGAGTGGTACTGGTACCAGGTGAGGCTGAGGGTGGCTGGGCAAAGGTGTTTGGCTCCTTTGTGGCGCATGAGAAACTCGATCCAGAAGACAGCTTTATCCAGGGGCTTAACAGGCCGATCATGATGAATGGCTGATAACCTCATAGCACTCTCTTTATAGCTGAAGAAAAATCAAATAGACATCAACTTAGAGAATAAACCAGAAAAGATAAATATGTGAAATTTTCATGCAGATGGTAAAAAACAGTGCCACATAAGATTGGAAGAAAAATATATTATTTTCCTTTGAGATGATGATAGAGATTTTAGTTTAATGACTCGAATTTCTTGAATGCATAGGATTTGACAATGTAAAGAAAGATAGAAGTTAAGAGAGGACATGTGTTTTTAGGATCGAGAATGGAATGATCCAAGTACTAAAGGCAAAAAAAACAAGGAAAAGAAAAGAAAAATATCATCATTTGAGTGTGTAGAGTTTCAATTATCCAGTAAGAAATTGTCAATGGCCCTCATGTACGAGGTTCAAAATAATACCACTATCCAGAAATAGGAGGCAGGTCCATGACGAGGTCCAGGAATGTGTCCATGCAAGGCCGGTCCGGAGTTGGTGTTGGCCAGGAATTGGTATTGACCTTATGTCAGTGATTTAGTAGTTCGAAGTGTGAAAGTGGATTGTCTTGGTTTGAATCCTAATTCTGACACTTGCTGTCTGCTTTGGGGAAGTTATTTATTCTCTCTGTGCCTCAGCTGTCCCTTCGTTAAAATGGTATGGATAAGGATAGTGCCTCATTTATCTGATTATTGTGAGGAATGAGTGATTGAGTCTCAGAAAACTTAGAATTGTTCGTATAATGTAGTAGACGCTCAGTAAATGTTTGCTATTATTGTTGTTGTTGTTCTTGTCAGTTTTGTTATTTTAGAATCCGAAGAGTGCTCAATATTTCACTTCAAGGCATTGCAGTTGTTCTTTTTTTTGTTGTTGAAAATGATTATGATTAGGGCGGGAACAAGATGGCGGAGTAGTCAGACACTTCCTGTGGTCCCTCTTACAACAAAGACCCAAAAAAACAAGTGAATTGATTGTATATGACAATCTAGGAGCCCTGAACATCAAAGGCAAAGTTGAGGAATCAGATTGAGTGGCAGGGGGAGGGAGAGACGGTTTGGAAGGAGCGAGGAGTTACAAGACCTGACCCAGCAGGAGCCAGCGCCCTTCGGCTGGATAGGCTCGTGTGCGTGGTGAGACAAGCAGTGGTGCTCGGGAGGAGTTTTCCACATCAGGAGAGGTCCAGTGGCAGAGAGTCGACTTGGGCATCCAGAACCAGTGAAAAACAGACCTCAACTGGCTAAAGATAAATACTTGCATCTGGCCTATTGCGTGGATCAAAAAACACCCTGTTTGGGAAAAACCTCTCTCCCATTTACCTACCCCCTCTCTGCTCTGCACTGCATATCAGGCTGGCTTCAGTGACTGCCTATCCCCTGGGCTGGAATTAGGGCCCATTACGCACCCTGAGCCATTTTCCAGGCCTTAGAGAGGGAACAAATTAACAAACAGGGAAAAAATAATCTGCCAGCTCCCCTAAGCCAGAAAATCAGGATAGGCACAGCTCCTTTGCCTAGGGACAGGCATAAGGAGTCCACAGACTTTGAATGCCTTTCACCCCTGCATAGACTTGTGTGGGCCCATTTGAACAGTGTAGGCCCTCATTACCACAGTACAACAGGGTATATACCTGAAGTCTAATGTCAACTGTTTCAGCTGTGAAGTGGCAAGTTTGTGACATCTGACACTGCTCTGCCCATTAAGCAGATTCCTCACCTCCCCACACTGGGGGCTGAGGACTGGTGGCTCCACCCACGCCACCTAGCCACCGGTGACAGGGGTCAAAGAATAAGTGATGCCCTTCAGTCCTTACAGCCAACAGCATTCGGTGCTCATAGTCTGGCTGCAAAACCCACCCAACTACATGCTCTAGGGAACAGGGACACACTTTCCTCTCAGATACTCAGAGGCAGCCATCAGCTTCCTGCCTTGCTCAGCACATGATCCCCTACTGCAGCCAGATACCCCTGACTACAACAGTCATCCATGCCTGTCTAGGACTGTAGGTGAGAGCCTGCACCACACACTTGGTGACCAACTACCTGGACATCTGAGCTGAATCCATACAAGAAAAGTAAACGGACCCTTAGGCTCACATACTTAGTAACAGATCTAACCACCTGGTGACAGGACGTTAGAGTTTCAAAGGCACCAATAATCAAACTAGCTAGGCACCAATAATCAAACTAGCTTACACAAGCAGCCTGTTTGCACATATTCAAAACAAACAAACAAACAAACAAACAAACAAAACAAGAAACTAGGACACAGTAAGCAAACAATAAATAAATAAATATAATAATTTATTGACAGCTCGGAGACAACAGTCAATATCCAATCACACAAAGAGGCAGACCATGATAGTTTCAGCAAGCTCCCAAAATAAAGAATCAATAAATTTTCCAGAGGAAGAGAATTTCTTGGAATTGCCGGAGGCAGAATGAAAAAGACTAATATATAGAACTCTTCAAGAGATCGGGAAGGAGATCATTCAAAATGCAGAAAAAGCCAAGGAACATACAGACAAAGCAAAGAGGATCTTAAGAAGGTTATTCAAGAGCATAATGACAAATTTAATAGGCTGCAAGAATCCATAGAGAGACAGCAATCCAGAAGACTAACAATAAATTTCAGAATTAGATAACTCAACAGAAAGTCATAGGAACAGAAATGAGGCAGTAGAAGTCAGAATTAGTAAGACTGAAGGTAAAGCACTTGACACAACTTATTTGAGGAAAATCAGATAAAAGAATTTAAAAAAACAAAGAAACTCTAAGAATTACTTGGGACTCTATCAAGAGAAATACTGTTCTGGAGTACCAAAACAGGGGGGATAACAGAAAATATAGAGAGAATTGTTGAAGATTTGTTGGCAGAAAACTACCCTGATATCAGGAAAGATTAGAAGATGTCTATCCTAGATGCTCATCGAATCCCATGTAAGGTAGATCCCAAAAGAAAGTCACCAAGACATATTATAATCAAACTTGCCAAAACCAAATATAAAGAGAGAATTTTAAGAGCATCTAGGGATAAACGAAAAGTCATCTACAAAGGAGAGTCAATAAGAATAAACTCGGACTACTCAGCAGAAACCATGCAGGCAAGAAGGCAATGGGATGACATATATAAAGCCTTGAGGGAAAAAAACTGCCAACCAAGAATTATATATTCAGCAAAATTCTCTCAAATACGATGGTGAAATTAGGGCATTTCCAGATAAAAAGAAGTTTAGGGAATTTGCAAAAACCAAACCAAAATTACAAGAAATACTAAAGGGAGTCCTCCAGTTAGAAAATCAGTAACATCACATAACAACCTAAGACTAGATAACAGGACAGAGAAATCAGGTATCAACCCAGATAGGGAAGTCACAAAAATAAATCAAAGCTGAAAAACTGAAAATAGGGAAACAGAGATGTCAATATGTAAAAGATGACAACACTGAAACAAAAAAGAGGGACTAAAAATGTAGACTTAGATTTTTCATATGGAGAGGAAGTCAAGGCAATATAAAGAAATAAAAGACTGGTTTAAATGAAAAACAGGGGTAAATATTAAGGTAATCACAAAGGAAACTAACCATCCTACACATCAAAATAAAAAACAAGAAAAATACTAAGACTCAGCAAATATGAAATCAACAAGAAAATGAAAATGAAATACATAAAGAAAAACGACTCAGCACAGAAAATTAAGTGGAACAAAGAAACTGTCAACAACCCACAAAGAAGACATCAAAATGACAGCACTAAACTCATACCTATCAATAATTACGCTGAATGTAAATGGACTAAATGCAGCAGTAAAGAAACAGACAGTGGCAGACTGGATTAAAAAAACACGATCCATCTATATGCTGCCTACAAGAGATACACCTTAGACTTAAAGACACAAACAAACTAAAACTCAAAGGATGGGAAAATAAATATCAAGCAAACAACACTCAAAAAACAGCAAGAGTGGCAATATTAATCTCTGATAAAATAGACTTTAAAGTAAAATCCACCACAAAGGATAAGGAAGGACATTATATAATGATTAAAGGATCAATACACCAGGAGGACATAACCATAATAAATATTTATGCACTCAATGACAGGGCTCCAAAATACATAAAACAAACTCTAACAGCATTGAAAAGAGAGATACACAGCTCCACAATAGTAGCAGGAGACTTCAAGACACCACTTTTGGTGAAAGACAGAACATCCAGAAAGAAGCTCAATAAAGACACGGAAGAGCTAAATGCTACAATCAACCAACTTGATGTCATGGACATATACCGAACACTCCACCCAACAGCAGCCAAGTATACTTTCTTTTCCAATGCACATGGAACATTCTCCAGAATAGACCACATACAAGTCCATAAAGCAAGCCTTAACAAAATCCAAAGCATCCAAATATTACAAAGCGTCTTTTCTGACCATGCAGCCATTAAAGTAGAAATCAATAACAGAAAAAGCAAGGGGGAAAAAAAAAATCAAACACATGGAAACTGAACAAAATTTTGCTCAAAAACTACTGGGTTATAGAAGAAATTAAAGATGGAATAAAGAAATTCATAAAATCAAATGAGAATGAAAACACATGCTACCAGAACCTTTGGGACACAGCAAAAGCAATGCTCAGAGGTCAGTTTATAGCAATAAATGCACACATCCAAAAAGAAGAAAGGGCCATAATCAAAACATTAACCCTACAACTGGAACAAGTAGAAAGAGAGCAGCAAAAGAAGCCCTCAGGCACCAGGAGAAAGGAAATAATAAGAATTAGAACAGGATTAAATGAATTAGAGAATAGAAAAACAATCGAAATATTTCAGAAGACCAAAAGCTGGTTCTTTGAAAAGATCAACCGAATCGGTAAACCACTGGCCAAACTTACAAAAGAAAAACAGGAGAGGAAGCCAATAACCCAAATAAGAAATGAGATGGGTGAATATCAGAACAGACTCAACTGAAATTAAAAGAATCATAATAGAATACTATGAAAAATTGTACTCTAACAAATTTAAAAACCTAGAGGAAATGGACAAATTTCTAGAGACTCACCATCTACCTAAACTAACACAAACAGAGGTAGAACAACTAAATAAATCCATAACAAAAGAAGAGATTGAAAAGGTAATTAAAAACTCCCGACAAAAAAAAAGCCCTGGCCCTGACGGTTTCACTGGAGAATTCTACCAAACTTTCTATAAAGAGTTAACACCACTATTACTAAAGGTATTTCAGAGCACAGAAAAGGAAGGAATACTCCCAAACTCATTTTATGAAGCCAGCTGAACCCTGATACCAAAAACAGGTAAAGACACCATAAAAAAAGAAAATTACAGACCAATATCCCTCATGAACATTGATGAAAAAATCCTCAACAAAATTTTAGCCAGTAGAATTCAACAACATATCAAAAAAATAATTCACCATGATCAAGTTGGATTTACACCAGGCATGCAGGGATGATTCAACATTAGAAAAACCATCCGTGGAATCCATCGCTTTAATAAAACAAATGACAACAACCACATGATCTTATCAACTAATGCAAAAAAGGCATTTGACAAAGTTCAACACCCCTTCATGATAAAAAACGCTCAGTGAAATAGGAACAGAAGAGAAACTCCTCAACATAATTAAGGGCATTTATACAAAGCCAACAGCCAACATCATCCTAAATGGTGAGTTTGAAAGCATTCCCCTTGGGAACAGGAACCAGACAAGGATGCCCTTTATCACAACTCTTATTCAACATTGTCCTTGCCAGAGCAATTAGGCTAGAAAAAGAAATAAACGGCATCCAAATTGGTAAGGAAGAAGTAAAAGTATCTCTATCTGCAGATGATATGATCTTATACACAGAAAACCCCAAAGAATCCTCAAGAAAACTACTCGAAGATTTCAGCAAAGTTTCAGGATACAAGATAAATATAACAAAAATCAGTTGGATTCCTCTACACCAACAAAGAGAACTTTGAAGAGGAAATCAGCAAATCAATACCATTTACGATAGCCCCAAAGAAGATAAAATACTTAGGAATGAATCTAACCAGAGACAAAAGATCTATACAATGAAAACTACAAGACACTACTGCAAGAAACCAAAAGAGACCTGCATAAATGGAAAAACATACCTTGCTCATGGATAAGAAGACTCAACATTGTGAAAATGTCAATTCTACCCAAAGCGATCTACAGATATAATGCAACCCCTATCCAAATTCCAACGGTATTTTTTAATGAGATGGAGAAACAAATCACCAACTTTATATGGAAAGGGAAGAGGCCCTGAATAAGTAAAGTATTACAAGAGGAAGAACAAAGTGGGAGGCCTCACACTACCTATTTTTAGAACCTATTATACTGCCACGGTAGTCTAAACAGCCTGGTACTGGTACAGCAACAGATACATACACCAATGGAACAGATTTGAGAATCCAGACATAAATTCATCCACCTGTGAGCAGCTGATATTTGACAAAGGCCCAAAGTCTATTAACTGGGGAAAAGACAGTCTATCAAATCGTGCTGGCATAACTGGATATCCATCTGCAAAAAACTGAAACAAGACCCATACTTCACACCATGCACAAAAACTAACTCAAAATGGATCAAAGACCTAAATATAAAATAAAAAATGCTAAAGATTATGGAAGAAAAAATAGGGACAATGCTAGTAGCCCTAATACATGGTATAAACAGAATACAAACCATAAGTAACAATGAACAAACACCAGAAGAAAAACTAGATAACTGGGAATGCCTAAAAATCAAATACTTATGCTCATCAAAAGACTTCAACAAAAGAGTAAAAAGACAACCTACAGACTGGGAAAAAAATTTTGGCCACAACAAATCTGATCAGCATCTAATCTGTTAAATCTACAAGATACTACAACACGTCAACAATGAAAAGACAACCCAATTAAAAAATGGGCAAAGGATATGAAAAGGTACTTCACCAAAGAAGACATTCTAGGTGGCTAACAGACACATGAGGAAATGCTGACAATCATTAGCCATTAGAGAAATGCAAATCAAAACTACAATGAGATACCATTTTACCCCAACAAGGTTAGCATTAATCCAAAAAACACAAAATAATAAATGTTGGACAGGTTGTGGAGAGACTGGAACACATATACAGTATTGGTGAGAATGTAAAATGGTACAACCACTTTGGAAATTGATTTGGCGCTTCCTTAAAAAGATAGAAACAGAAGTACCATAGGATCCAGTAATCCTGCTCTTTGGAATATATCCTAGAGAAATAAGAGCTGTCACACGAATAGATATATGCACACCCATGTTCATTGCAGCACTGTTCATGATAGCAAAAAGATGGAAACAACCTAGGTGCCCATCAATAGAAGAATGGATAAACAATTATGGTATAGCCACATAATGGAATACTATGCAACGATAAAGAACAGCAAAGAATCCATGAGACATCTCATAACGTCGAGGAATCTGGAAGGTATTATGCTGAGTGAATTTAGTCAGTCACAAAAGGACAAATATCGCATAAGACCACTACTATAGGAATTCAAGAAAAGGTTTAAACACAGAAGAAAACATTCTTTGATAGTTACAAGGGTGGGGAGGGAAAGAGAAGTTATTCACTAACGAGAAAGTAGACAAGAATTATCTTAGGTGAAGGGAAGGACAACACACACTCCAGGGAAGTCAGCACAACTGGACTAAACCAAAGCTAAGAAGTTTCCTGAGAACAATCAAACACTTGGAGGGACAGAGTAGCAGGGGCAGGGGTCTGGGGACCATGGTTTCAGGGGACATCTAGGTCAATTGGCATAACAAAGTTTTTTAAGAAAATGTTCTGCATCCTATTTTGGTGAGTGGCGTCTGGGGTCTTAAAAGCTAGTGACTGGCCGTCTAAGATGCATGGAGTAAAGGAGAATGAAGAACACCAAAGACACAAGGAAAGTATTAGCCCAAGAGACAGAAAGGGCCGCATAAACCAGTGACTTCATCAGCCTGAGACCAGAAGAACTAGATGGTGCCCGGCTACCACAATGACTGCCCTGACAGGGAACACAACAGAGTCCTTGACAGAGCAGGAGAAAAGTGGGGTACAGAACTCAAATTCTAGTAAAAAGTCCAGACTTAATGGTTTGATAGAGACTAGAGGGACCCTGGAAGACATGGCCCCCAGGCTCTCTGTTAGACATGGCCGCTGGACACTCTGTTAGCCCAAAACTAAAACTATTCCCAACGCCAACTATTCAGACAAAGATTAGACTTGACTATGGGACATAAAATGATACTCGTGAAGATTGTGATTCTTAGCTCAAGCAGATATATGAGACTAAATGGACAGCTCTTGTCCAGAGGTGAGATGAGAATGCAGAGAGGGTCAGGCTGGTTGAATGGACACGGGAAATCCAAGGTGGAAAGGAAGAGTGTGCTGTCACAGTATAGGGAGAGCAACTAGGGTCACATAACAAAGTATGTATACATTTTTATATGAGAGACTAACTTGAATTAAACTTTCACTTAAGGCACAGCAATAAAAAAAAGAAAATAATTATGATCGAGGAAGAAGAGTGAATAAAGGCATATGGTTTATTAACTCTGAATTCCAAAGTGCTATGGTATGGCACTGCAGCAATAGCAATGGAGGTAACTTCTCAACCTGTTACTAAAAAACCCAGTGAGAGAGCTGGTTTTTGAGACGAGGACATTAATCTAGAAGCATTTTTGCAATATCATAGAGAAGGAACATAATGAATATGTCAATAATACAAGCAAAGAACTCACTACAATACCTAGCATGTGATAAGCATTCAATTTACATCAGCTAATAAAAAACTACCTTCATATTTCAACTCCACCATTACATTTATGAAAAATTAAAAGTTGTATAAACACATCTCTACTAGAGAGATATACTTTTATATGAACTCATCAAATGAAAGGTGTATTTCTTTTAAAGTTATAACAAATAAAATATGCTTTACATGGTAATCATTTAGAATGATATATTCTCAAATAAAATGTTTTATTTCCTCTTAAAGTCATTATAAATCAAAAGGACAAATATATATGTAATAATTATGATAATAATAGTAATAATTATATAATTTAAATCAATATATGCTTTGAGATATTTTGGATATCAAATATTTCTGGTTTCAGAAATTTTGACTTTTGAACAGGAACATTCCAACATTCCAACTGATGAAGATCAATGACTACAGCCTTCAGTATAGATTACACCTCAATATAAAACAAAAATCCTCACAACTGGACCAATAAGCAACATCATGATAAATGGAGAAATGATTGAAGTTGTCAAGGATTTCATTTTATTTGGATCCACAATCAACACTCATGGAAGCAGCAGTCAAGAAATCAAACGACGTATTGCATTGGGCAAACCTGCTGCAAAAGACATCTTTATAGTGTTGAAAAGCAAAGATGTCACTTTGAGGACTAAGGTGTCCCTCACACAAGCCTTGTTATTTTCAATCTTCTCATATATATGCATTCAAAAGTGGACTATCGATAAGGAAGACTGAAGAAGAATTGATGCATTTGAATTATGGTATTGGTGAAGAATATTCAATATACCATGGACTTCTGGAAGAACAAACAAATCTGTCTTGGAAGAAGTATAGCCAGAATGCTTCTTAGAAGTGAGTATGGTGAGACTTCGTCTCACATGCTTTAGATAGGTTATCAGGAGGAAGCAGTCCCTGGAGAAGAACATCATGCCTGGTAAAGTAGAGGGTCAGCGAAAAATAGGAAGACGCTCAATGAGATGGATTGACACAGATGCTGCAACACTGGGCTCAAACATAGCAATGTTTATGAGGTTTGCGCAAGACCAGGCAGTGTTTTGTTCTCTTGTACATAGTATCTCTTATCTGAGTCGGAACTAACTTGATGGAACCTAACAACAACATTCCAACATGTATCTTCCAGGTCAATCACTTTTTAATTTGACAAGTCTTCCCAATAATACGAAAACAATCACTACCAAAAGAACTAAGACTTTGAATACAGTTAGGATGGCAATCAGTTTGGTTTGATATCCTCATTTTTCACGGTTTTAATTATGTAAAATTTCAGCCCTAGTTGTTTATCATTTCCATTGATAGGATCAAATTATTAGGATGGAAATTTTGGGAAGTATTAAATGTAATGGAAATTTGAGGTTGGTTATGTCATGCTGATTTTCTAAAAATAAACCATTTTAGAATAGTTGAAAACATTTAATGAGTCTCATGCTAAGAGAAAGTCACACACTGTGCAGAGTAGTATTGTTATAACATTTGTGGTCCCTATTTCAACTTTGTTCTCATCTCATAATTCTTCCATTTCCAAATTCGGTGGTTCTGCTCATTCTCCTTATTGACTATTTCAAAATTTCCTTATTCTCCTAAACCTCTGACTAAGCATTCCCCCAACATCACCAAAAAACAAACGAAAAAACTTATTATAACCACTCACAATGGGTCATTGATGACAGTCTTCAAAGCATTGAGCAAATCTGTACTTGTAGTTGTTTTCATGTCCAGACTCACTGCTGCACCGTTGGCCTTCATGTGAGCAATGTTATCAGGTTGATCCACAAACAAGGGAATGCCTACCATAGGGATCCCATGGTAGATAGCCTCAGATGCCATTGGTTCCACCATGAGTTATAAAAGCTTTGGTCTTTGGATGACCTAGGAATGGGTGAAATTTAGCAAAATTATCCATTATAATTCTTTAAAATAAAATGAGAAATGGGAAATGTAAGGAACTCAATGAGGTGGTGTTTTCTAGAAAACAGATTATCGTGCCCATGAAACTGTATTCAAATTGCTTATACATCACTGAGCAGGAAGCAGCTAGGTCTACCGGGGTAGTAAGTGAAGGCTTCCTGGGAGAATTGGTGTGTGCCTGGAGACTTGAAAGGTAAATAGAAGATTGCTGGGTGGACAAGTTGAAGCAGAGTGTTCTGGATAAAAGTAACAATATGAGTGGGAGAAAAAGGGGAACACAATAGAGCATATTCTTTTAAAGAAATAGTGAGATAAGTGACTGAGTCTGGTATGTAGGGGGTCCAAGGCAGCAGGAAGTGTGATGATGGTGGTGCTGGACTCAGAAGAAGGGAAGGCGATACTACATCATGAAATGTTCCATCACTTCATGATAAAGATTTTGAATATTTTTCATAGAAAACGGAGAGTCACTGGTTCTAAAGAAGCGGCTGTTATTGTTCAGTTGCGTTTGAAATACCTCTGCAGCCATGGAAAGGATAGGTTTGAGGTGGGACTATTAGGAGACAGAGACATAAACCACAAGGCTATTAAAAATTCCATACAAGAGGTGATTACACCTGAAATACAGATACCTTGCTTCTGGGTATAAGGATTATGACTGTATATAATGAAATGCCAATTCTTATATTTCATCTTTTTTCCCTTCAGAACTAGAATAAAATATAAATATAAAGAACTTATGCTTTATTTTTGTGTTTTTAAATAATAAATTCTCAACAATTGGTTTTCTGTTGAACTATTATCCCTCTGATTGGCTATTAACTCATATTTTCAGTATTTGTTCTCTAATCTTACCAAGAAGGTCATTCTGGGGGATCCACTTATAGAGTCAAATATTGGGTCCTAAGACATCTGGTTTCTTGCCATCAAATCACCACACCACCTATTAAGGTGAAGAAAATACTTTATTCCATGAATAGAATTGCAAAGTTATAGCGAGTTAGAATTCTAAAGAGATTAAAAGATCATCTAGTCAAACTCTTTCCATCTGACAGAGGAAATGAGGACAAGAGATGTTAGGAAATTGGAACTGCTATAACATTGAAGTAAATAGAAATACCCATATTAAATGAACTTATTTTTATATATCATCAGGTATGGAATGTAACTATTTCACCCATGGTAGAAGAAATGAGATTAGCAACGACAAATTCAAAGAGTTGGGGATTCATTACCAAAAAAACCCAAAAAACAAAACAAACCCATTGCCCATGAGTCGATTCCGACTCAGCGACCCCATAGGACACAGTAGAACTGCCTGGTAGAGTTTCCAAGGAGTGCTTGGTGGATTCAAACTGCCGATCTTTTGGTTAGCAGAGGTAGCTCTTAACCATTAGGCCACCAGGCTTTCCAAGGAATTGTTTGTTAGGCAGTCGTAACTCTAGTTTAAAAAACAGTAGTGGATACCTAATTATCTGCATATTTATTTACTTTTTATCTATTTATTATCTACTTCTCATCTCCTAAATTTTGTTTTCATCTGTTTTTCTCTTTTTATTATTATTATTTTTTGAATGACACGGGAGTGTACTTACGTTCATTTTTTTCCGGAATTTGTGGTTTTGCGAAGTATTTTTTACTTTCCTATCTGATCTAGCCTTCTCCTAATAGTCTAATTAAAATTCACTCCTTTCTGCAGTGAGTATAGTGCCCTCAGGAATCCTGCAAGAAAGAGGAGCAAATGACAGGAGAGAATTCAGTGATTCCTGTATATCTGGCAACAGCATCATTATAATGCCAAAACTTCACACTGTACCTATTAAATATATGTATTTCTTGTCACAGTACTAATGTTAATTATCAATTAAAAACAACCTGTATTATTTTAATAGCTAACACCTTTTTTTTTTAAACTGAAATTTGAGATAAATTGGAGCTATTAATAGTTTACCTTCCTGCAGAAAATTTCCATAACCAAACACTTTACAGAGTTGAACAGACTAGCGAAGTACTTGCTCACCATGAAGACACTTTATCTACCTTTTGTGGAATCTGGGCAAGGGCTGATGCAATCGTATTGGCCCTTTCTTCTGTGATGTTACTGACCATTGACCCAAGAGTAAACAGCACAGCACCATGTGTTCCAGAGCTCTGGACAAACTCTTCTATTTCCTGTGAAGAAAGAATTTGCTTCATCATGAAACAGCAACAAAATATTGAACAATATTTAGGCAGCGGCGGGAGAGCTAGCAAGCTCTGGGGGGCAAAGGGAGGGGAGGGTGGGCGTGTGCGGAGGTGAAGTGAGAGGTAGCGGGGACTCCCGGCGAAGAGGTCTTGGTGGCTCCTTCCCACGGCTGAACCCTTGGAGCAATAGTGAACTCCGGCCTCTCTGGAGCCGCCGCCGCTGCCGCCATCTCCGCTACTGTCTCTTAAGAGCGAGGGACGCTGTCGAGGCGAGCGAGGAAGCGGCGGCTGGAGCTGTTGGGACAACAGCCACCACGTCGAATACGCGGTGGCGAGCGAAGGTGTATACTCTAAACGATAATCGGCGGTGGGACAATCGAGGCACCGGGTACGTCTCCTCCACTTACGTGGGGGAGCTCAATGGGTTGCCGCGAGTCCGACGGATCACTACTCTTGGAATCAAAGATAAATCCAAACACAGCATATCAGAAACAACAGGATACATTAATTGTTTGGTCAGAAGCTGAGACTTACGATCTCGTTCTAAGTTTTCAGGAAAAAGCTGGCTGTGATGAGATTTGGGAAAGAATCTGTCAGGTTCAAGGTAACGATCCATCAGTGAAAGTCACACAGAACCTGACTGATGAATCAGAAGAACGCTTTGAAGAAATGTCTGAAATCAGTCATCTGATTGACCTGCCCATGTGAACTCGATAAACTTGAAGAGAAAGCTGACTTAGTTACCTCAGTTCTCTCCTTACCTATCCATAGAGAAGAGCTGGCTGTGGCCTTGGAAAATGAAGGCTATATTAAACAACTACTGCAGCTGTTCCAAGCTTGTGAGAACCTAGAAAATACTGAAGGCTAACACCAATTGTATGAAATTATTAGAGAAATTTTATACCTAATTAAGGCAACTTTGTTTGAGGTATGTTTTCTGGTTGTCAAGCGATGCCTTGAATGTAACCCTGATCTGGCTCAGCCAAAAGGGCATAGAGAATTCTTGACCAAAACTGCAAAGTTTAAGGAAGTTATGCCAATAATAGACTGAACTAAGGTAAAAAATACATCAGACTTACAGGGTACAGTACATTCAGGACATCATTTGCCTACCCCATCCGTTTTTGAAGAGAATTTTCTTTCTACTCGTACGTCTTTTATTTTCTTCTACAAAGTTGAGATAATCAGCATGTTGCAGGAAGATGAGAAGTTTTTTTCTGAAGTTTTGGACAATTAACAGACGAGGCTACAGATAATGATAAACAGTGTGAATTGATTAATTTTTTCAAGGAATTCTGTGCTTTTTCTCAGACATCACAACCTCAAAACAGGGATGCGTTTTTCAAAACTTTGGCAAATTGAGAATTCTTCCTGCTCTTGAAATTGTATTGGGAATGGATGATTTGCAAGTCAGATTAGCTGCTACAGGTATATTTTCTTATCTAGTAGAGTTTAGTCCATCCGTGGTCTGAGAATTTGTAATGCAAGAAGCCTAGGTGAGTGATTTCGATATCCTTCTCATTAACGTAATAATTGAATAAATGATCTGTGATACTGATCCTGAGCTAGGAGGTGCTGTTTAATTAATGGAACGTCTACAAACTCTAATTGATCCAGAGAACATGCTGGCTACAACTAATAAAACCGAAAAAAGTGAATTTTTAAATTTCTTCTACAACCATTGTATGCATGTCCTCACAGCACCACTTTTGGCCAGTACTTCAGAAGACAAATGTGAAAAAGATAATATAGTTGGATCTAACAAATACAACACAAATTTATCCGTATAATTAACAAACAGCCCAGCTGTTTGCCTTAATTTTAGAGTTACTCACTTTTTGTGTGGAATATCACACATATCACATAAAAAACTATGTTATAAACAAAGACTTGCTAAGAAGAGTCTCGGTCTTGATGAATTCAAAGCACACTTTCCTGGATTTGTTGTGCCCTTTTCTTTATGAGGCGGATAAATGACCTTAAAGACTAATTCTATAACCATTACATTACCAAGGGAAATCTTTTTCAGTCAGTTATAAATGCTCTTCTGGAAAATGGAATTCCATACAATCTGTTGAATTCAGCTGTGGTTGAGTTGTTTGAATTTATAAGAGTGGAAGATATCAAGTCTCTTACTGCCCATACAGTTGACAACTTTTATAAGGCACTTGAATCGATTGAATATGTTCAGACAAAGGACTGAAGACTAAATTATGAGCAAGAGAGAGAAAGACAAAATCAGAAACTCAACAGTGTACTATGTATATTGCATAGCAACAGATTTCTCAGAGATGCAAAAGTCTTGGAAGAGGGCAAAGAAATGTGGTTTAATGAAGATGAAGAGGAGGAAGGAAAAGCAGTTGTAGCATGGGTGGAAAAATCTAAGCCAGAAGATGATTTTCCAGACACTTAATGAAAAATTTATGGAGACTAAAACAAGCAAAGTGAAGACATGGAAAACGTTCCTAAAAGGAAATCTGGTGGCTTCAAATTTACTTTCTCCCACTCTGCTAGTGCTGCTAATGGAACAAACAGTACAAACAGTAAATCTGTAGTGACTCGGACATCAACAGCAAGTTCTAATGGATCCTCTTCCAAAACTACAAATTTGGCTATGTCAGTAACAGCTACCAAGGGAAGTTAGTTGTTTTAGTGGATTATCCAGATGATGAAGAGGAAAATGAAGAAGAAGAAGAAACATCCCTCAGGAGAAGACCTTGTCTTGTTCATAAAGTCTTTATTGGGGAACCCTCAGCATGTGTTCTTACTAAAATGCTGCAACTGTTCAATGGGCTGAAAATCTGAATCGGAAAGCTTTCTCACTTGAATTTATAAATATAGAAGGAGTAGCAAAAGGCAGCTAGTATATCAGCTAGGAGAGTTTAGTTCTGTAGAAAATCAGGCTTTCCAGGAACTTGATCGCTTGCTAGTAGTTAAGGAGTTTGCCTTTCATGTGGTCAAAAAAAAAAGGAAGCTATCTTCTCAGCAAGGAAAGTCTCAGGTTTGAGGACAGCTTGAGGGAGGGAAAAGGTTGATAAAACAATAATAATGGAGGATTGCTACAGGGGGTATCCAATCTAGAAACAATTGTAAAATTTCAGTTGCAAACCCAATAACGTTACTTGTATAATGGTGCTGGCCACATTCTTTCAATTAATTGCCTCTTTTTAAAAGAAATTTTTATGGAAGACAAAGTTCAACTACAATAAAAAACGAAATTAAACTGTTGGGACCATTTCTCTGGAGAATTAACAGAAATTCAGCTGGAGAGGTATTTGGAGGGAAGTACACCCTGTATTACTGGGCATGTTGAGTTTTGTACACCAGAAATTTTCAGTATGTATTTTGATGAAAACAAGCTGGATTCAAAATGAATTTCACAAAGTTCCTGGTGAAGCTGTGTACGCCTGTAATTGTTTGAGAATTGTTCTGATGTGTGCTTCCTGATCCTTGGCTTATTTTTTATAAAGCTAATTTCACTATTAGAATGATTTCCCATTCCTCAATGAATACACTCTGCCATAAAAAAAAGAAAAAAAAAAGGCAGAGCCGAAATTTCCTGGATGTCTTGCCAAAACCATATGCTTATCTTTTTTTTTTTTTTTTTGAATTCTTTTTGTCTTAAATTCATTACTTGTTCTTTTTTCACTATAAAATAATGACTGGCCCCATCCAACATAAAAACTATACTTTCTGAGCCTAGTATCATTAGCATGAAACTTCTTTTCAAAAGTCCTTTGCTGCTTTTATAGAAAAGACAAAAGAAATAAAATATATTACCAACCCCGACTGTGCAGACTATATATTACTCCGAGCTTTCATCAAAAGTGTAATTTTAACCTGATGACATCAGTTTCAACATGAGGCTCACTATACTACTCCTATGAATCACGTGGTGCAACCAGGTTTTCTGTACGACTCCAGTGACTCACAGCAGCATTTAAAGTAATCTGTGTTTCAAGTTGTATCTCACTGGCTTGTCCAATACCTCCTTTATCTTTGCTGTGGAAGATGGACCCTGATGGTACTTAGAGTAATACAGCTTTTCTTTATAGATTAATCACTGACATGGACGGGTTCATTCCCATTGTGTGACATCTTCATGAAAATAATGCAAGCTGATTGTAAGAAATTTTGGAAAAGTTTGAAAAATATAAAAGAGAAAGTAAGATTCACCCACACTTTCCATCCCGAGTGTTTAAAATCTGTATGCTTTCTTTCTAGTGTTTATCCTATTCCTAGGCCAAAATGTATATATGACATATATTTAGAAAATTATAATCCCGCTGTATACATCTGTTTTCTACAAGAAATTTGTCATCATATTGTAGTCATCATTTTGCCTCTAGGGTTCCAGCTAATCTTATATAATGATCGCTTTTGTGTAATTAAGCATTCATTGATGAAATGATTATAATTGTGTGGATATGCATAAGTTATTTAACCTCTCATTAATGTTAGAATTTCGATTACTTCCAATGTTTGCTTTTATAAATAACACTGCCATAAATATTGATTCTGCACATCTTGGTTTTTTTTCCCTCTGTGTAGATTCATATTATGAGGTCAAAAGCTATAAAAATTTTAAAATCTTTTGATGCATTTTGCCACGTGCTTTATTTGTTTTGCTTTGTTTTTAAAAAGCCAGAAATTATCTGAAAGTCTAATAATTGATGGAAAAGCAAGTGATATGGGAGGGGAGAAATCACTTTTTATAATAGTCATTGACTTGGATTCAAATCTTGTTTCTACAATTTGATAATTTTACTATATATATTAACTATTTTACTACTACTCATCCTCCTCCTCCCGTTTCCTTCTCCTCTTAAGATTATCATTTTCCTTTAATGTGAATGGGAAAATCTTTCACGAATAAGGTTAGATTGTAAAAATTTTCATTAATCTTAACAGCAGCTGTTAGACCCTATGAAAGATACTATATGTAGCCTACACAATTTGCACTAAAAGTAAGTATGGAGTTTTTATCCTTGAATAGGATCTCAGTTTTATGCTGCTGCCAGTAAGAAGGTAGACAAAATCAATCCCTTAATAGGTTATATGCTAGCGCAATAAAGAATGCTGCTTTTCATTTTATGTCTTCAAGGTGTAATATTAATTTAAAATATTTTAGATTCTTGCTTTCCTTCATAAGGGATATTATCCTACATGCTGACAGAATTATTTTGTATTTTAAAACTAAGGGGAATTTTCAGATATAATTGGTAGATATTATTTGATCTTTATTATGTACACAGAATTTATTGTCCTTATTATATGTACAAGATACATTTTCTTTGTTCATTTTATCTGGCAGCTATGATATAGATACCTATATACTCAGGGCGGAGCCCTGGTGGAGCAGCGGTTCAGCATTCGGCTGCTAACCAAAAGGTCAGTAGTTCAAATCTACCAGCCACTCCTGTCCTATAGGGTCACTATGAGTCAGAATCAGCTTGAAGGCAAAGGGTTTTTTTTTTTTTTTTAAAAAAAAAAAAACACTCAAAGGGAGTTTTACTCAGGTTTCCTATAGGGTTTATGTATGGCTGGAAACACTTCCTCTGATAGATAGGCTATATCATCCCTTTTATTCTCAAGGATGTAAAACTCTGGGGTTTCAAACAATGAATGCTTACAATGCTGTAAACCACGGCTGTAAAGCAAGTAAACTTTGGGATGGCGGCAAATACTGTCAGGAATACCCATTTATGTTCACCCATTTATATTGTTTAGGAATGGTCTTCCTCTAAGCTACAATACTGGTGAAGAGCCTAAATCCTGACAGCAAAATTTAAGCATTTCAACTGTCTTTATCTGTTGTCAAAACATGCACATCCGCTTTAAAAAAACTCCACAGAGTATCTGTTCTTTAGGACTTTGCTACAGAATATAATCCTGATCTGTTGAAAAACCAGTGCTTATTAAATGGGAATTATATCTGAAGTGCCTGACACATATGAAATGATCAATAGCACTAGTAATAGTAGCAAAATAGCACTAATTACAGTAGTTAATATTACTTTTATATTACTTATTTTGTGCCAGAGAAATATTAAGTGTTTTATATGTATTAACTAATATTTTCCATACAACCACCATATGGGGCTGTAGTATTATAGGAATAATCCACACTCTATAAACCATTCTAGTCTAGTTTCCCATCATCTTCTGCCTGATCTCCTTCAACAGCCTTCTAAGGGGTCTGCCATTCCACAGTCTTGTTCCTCCACAGTCCAATCCAGTAATTCATCTTGAGGGCTGATCATATCTCTCCCTTGCTTAACTCTTTCTACTGGCTTCCCAGTGCCCTTACTAGATGTTTCCAACTCCTTCTGGCTCCAACTAATCTTTCCCACATCGTCTGTCTCTTTACTCTTCATCTTGCTCAACTAAGAGAGCTTGGCTGCCATTACTACTCTAGCTGCTTTCATTTTGTCTTCCTCTTTCCTCCGTCTCCTCTACCTATTCTGGCACACCCTTCACCTTAATTATCAACAAGTCTGGATTACTTTTTAGGATCCCTGCTGGGTGTTCCCTTAGCATTGTTATCTTTCCTTATCGTAATACTTTTTTCACTTTATTTTTATTACTTGCTTCTGTTCATTTTTCCAACTAGAATATAAGGTATGTGTGTGGTCGGGTGGGGCAGGTAGGGGGCAGAAATCATGTCTGCTTGGTTTCTGTGCATATCCAACCAGCACCTAGCTCCCCTGAAATATGATATTCACTCTAAAAATATTCTTTGAGTGAATGACCGATACTTTCTTATGTGTTGAGTAATGAAGGCTTTATCAGACCCTATTCGCAAAGTCTCACAGGTATCCCACTTTATTCTGTCATGATTGTGGTGACATGGAAATACATGCATTTCTAATTTGTAGGTCACTTTTCTGCACTTCCCGCATCTTTCTATCAAACATTCCGAATGAAGAATGTAGAATCATTTCAAATGAAAACACAAAACCAACAGTAATAGGTTTACCTTAGGCAAAGGATTGGTAGATTTGCAGTGGAGCCCTCCAACGAAGTAAAAATGTGGCAGAAATGGGCAAGGAAATTCAAAATCCCAGTAAGTTCGAATAAGCCATATTTCAGCTTTCCCCATTGTCTCAAATAAGGTAGTGTGTCTTCCTGAAAAGAAAAAGCAAAAGGTGGTGGTAACTTGAGATAATTATCATGTGAATAGCAGGGTCATTTTCTGAAGGGAGCTGGAATAATGTGAGAGTGGACTTATATCTCTAACGTTACATCAGTAGTTTCATCGTCACAAACAATGATTGAACCTAAGCCACTGGAGAATTAAATATGCATTTGTTTTCTGTAAGTTGCAAAAGTAACAGATGCAAAAATGCGAACAACTGGAATGTAAGTCCCCCAATCAATTAATCCTACCATAGCTATGGAAATACCTTTCCCAGAAGTACTCAGTTTCATTTCTACAATTTAACAAGCCAGTCCCTTGACAATTGATTTTCCAACTAAACTGTGAGGCGTTTTCGAGTATGGCTCAATTCTTTCTACCAACTACTGCATTTGGTTCAAGTTAAGTGCCAAAATAGTATTTAATTATTAAATAAAACTATTTGCAATTAACTGCTGGAAATTTTGATAAAGTTATGGAAATAGAGAGATTTGCTCATTCTGAATTTTTTAAAATACAGAGACGTAGTCTTCAAAAAATAGACTAATAACTTTTACATCAACCCTTCAACAGAACAGCATCATAGGCCTGTAAGACAGATGATTTGCAAGCAGTTAGTGAAGAAATGTGGAATCATTAGAAACCTCAAGGTTCACTAAACATAAGTTATGCAGAATGTATTATTTTGATTATGGCTATTTGGCTAGCAGATTAATAAAATATTGTAGTCACAAATTACGAGTTTTTAAGTCTGGAAGAAAGCCACTATATCTCTCAATGTAGAAAGATTCCTGAGAAGGTAATATGGAAAAATATTTTAATTAATAAATAATAAAAACTGAGCTACAGGAGATGTAATTTTCCAGATGCTCCGTAGATGGTTGGAACCCTGGTCGCCCAGTGGTTAAGAGCTCGGCTACTATTCAAAAGGTCAGTGATAAGAATCCACCAGCTGCTCCTTGGAAGTCCTGTGTAGGAGTTCTGCTCTGTCCTATAGGGTGGCTATGAGTCGGAGTCTACTCGATGGCAACAGATTTGGTTTTGGTTACATAGACATTTATGCTAGAAATATGTATGTCACTCTTCAATCTACATGTCTATGTTCATCCAGGCATTCGTTGAAGTTTATAAGGACTTTTTAAAGATAAAAAGTACAACAAAATAGGTATGTAATTAATTAAAGAAATTCTAAATGTCTTAATTTTTGGATTTCTGATTTCCTGAAGTCTCCTGTCCTAGTCATGGGCCACTGGGTTCTTGTAACAGATTTTGTAATAGAAGCCTCTCTATAACATATGTGAGGTTGATAGCTCATTTCATCTTTTACTTACAAAAAAATTCATCTGACTTTTTATTTACACAAACTTACCTTCAAAAGCACAAGGAAAGTTAGGACTTCATTCTACCAACTAAAAACATGACTTACCTCGTACTTCACTGTAAAACTGATCCCACCTCTTCTCATTAAATCCCTGGAACCAAAAGTCAAAATAAAGCACATATATCATATTTTTACTCTCTCCAAGAATGTCATTTGATCATGTAATTCTGACATAACAATAGGTACATAAGAAGGAGGGGTTAAAAGTCTTTCACTATACTTTTCAAATGTGTAGCCAGAAGTAAAACGGACACTGTACACAAAGGGTATTTTAAGTAGCTCAGCTAGCAGCTCACCATAAGGACCAATGGCATCTGCAAAAACAACATCAAACCTTGATTCTTGTAGTTTCATCATTAGTTTCTTGTTGAAAACTACATCTTTACAGAGCCTTTCAATACAATCAGAATATTCCCAAGCCATTTCTTGTAGTAGTGAAAAATATGTCCAAAATATATCTTTTGGCAGATGGTATGTTATTTTCCTGATCCATTTCATGAAAACAAACTCAAAATCATCTTTAGTAAGAGATGTAGGATAAACCTCAAATTTAATAGCAGATACTGTGTCAGGATCAATAAGAATGGAAGCTGAAGATGTTAGAACAGTCACTTCATGATCTTTCTGAACAAGTTCATCCAGTATTGTCTTTATATTGATCCAATGACTGTATTCTGTTGGCCATACCAGCACTTTTCCACCAGTTCCAGAGCTAAAGTAACAACTCAGTTGTATCAGCAGAAGAACTGAAACCCATTTCACAGACATCCTGGTTAAATGAATTTTTCCTTTCAAATTTCTGTTCCCTTCTGCCATTGCTCATGCTTATATCCCAGGAGAAATCAATCAAGAAGTTAAAATACAACTCTTACATATCAAAGAAAACACATTACACGAATAGTCAGAGAATGTGGGTGCCAAGTGGAAAAAGCAAAGGGTAGATGACCTTATGTCTGTATGTGTGTACTTAATGTCTCTTTTGTCACAAGTGCTATCATGCAGCTAAGAGCCAATGACCTAACATTTCCGTGTCACCTGTGTTGCATAATAGATTTTAGAAGAGTGTTAAGAATAGTGGCAAGGGTGAAACCACTTGTGACTGCAGTCTGCTTGACACAAGAACTAAAGACAAAGTAATTATACAGTTGCACCAGAATTTTTTTTGGATATCATGGTTCAAGACTTTCTGTGTCTGGTAGAAGATGCCTCCTTGAAGACTAAGATGTGCCCGACCTAAGCCATGGTGTTTTCAATCACCTCATATGCATATGAAAGCTGGACGACAAACAAGGAAGATTGAAGAAGAATTGACGCCTTTGAATTGTGGTGTTGGCGAGAAATATTGCATATACCATGGACTTCCAAAAGAACAAACAAATCTGTCTTGGAAGAAGTACAACCAGAATGCTCCTTAGAAGCCAGAATGGCAAGATTATGTCTTACATAATTTGGAAATGTTATCAGGAGGAATCAGTCGCTGAAGAAGGACGTCATGCTTGGTAAAGTAGAGGTTCAGTGAAAAAGAGGAAGACCTTCAAAGAGATGGATTGACATAGTGGCTGCAAAAATGGGCTAAAGCATAACAACGATTATGAGTATGGTACAGGAGTGGGCAGTGTTTCTTTGTGTTGTACATAGGGTTTCTATGAGTTGGAATCGACTCCATGGCACCTAACAACACCAACAACAAAATCTTTAGTGACATGTAATTCACGTACCAAAAAATTCAACAATTTAAAGTGTAGCATTCAATGGTTGTTTATACAAAGAGTTGTACAGCCCCCACCAAGATCAGTTTGAACATTTTAATCACTCCAAAAAGAAGCTCTGTGCCCCTTAGCCATCATCCTTCAGTCTTCCCATCCTCCCTCTCCCCCAAGTCCTAGAAAACTGCTAATCTACTTTCTGTCTCTACAGATTTTCTTATTCTGGACACTTCATATAAATGGTATCATACAATATGTGGTCTTTTGTGACTGGATTCTATTACTTAGCATAATGTTTTCAAGATTTAGTTATGTTATATTATGTACAGGACATTATTTCTTATTATTTTAAAATAATATTCTTTTGTATGACTATATGATTTTTTCCCTATCCATTCATCTGTTGATATACGCTTGGGTTTTTCCACTTTTTGACTATTATGCTGTTTATGAATAATGCTGTTTACTAACATTCACTTGCAAGGTTTGTGTGAACATATGTATTCATTTCTCTTGGAAAAATACCTAGAAGTAGAATTGCTGGATCATATGACAACTCTATGTTTAACCTTACACCAGGCTGTTTTCCAAAATGGCAAGTATGAGCATTCCAATTTCTCCACATTCTTTCTTTCTTTTAAATTCTAATTCTTTTAAAAATGTTTATTTTTTGGTGAAAATATAGACACAGCACAATATGCACTCATTCACCAATTTCTACATGGAAAATGCAGTGACCTTGGTTACATTCTTGAAGTTGTATCATTGTTCTTACTATCTCTACCCAAATTAATTCACCACTATTAATTTTGGTTCTCCACATTCTTGACAACACTTATTATTTTCTTTTTTTATTGTGCTTTAGGTGAAAGTTTACAGCTCAAGTTAATTTCTCATACAAAAATTTATACACATACTGTTATGTGACACTAGTTGCAATCCCTATAATGTGACAGCACACTCCTCCTTTCCACCCTGGGTTTCCTGTGTCCATCCATCCAGCTCCTGTCCCTTCCGGCCTTCTCATCCTGCCTCCAGACAGGAGCCACCCACTTGGTCTCATATATCTGCTTGAACTAAGAAGCACACTCTTCACAAGTATTATTTTATGTTTTATAGTCCAGTCTCATCTTTGTCTGAAGAGTGGGCTTTGGGCATGGTTTTAATTCTGAGTTATCAAAGCATCCAGGGGCCATGGCTTCAGGGTTCCTCCAGTTTCAGTCAGACTATTAAGTCTGGTCTTTTGATGTGATTTTGAGTTCTGCTCCACACTCTTCTCCCACTCTGTCAGGGAATGTCTGTTGTATTCCTTGTCAGGGTGGTCATTGGTTCTTCTGGTCTCAGGCTGATGGAGTCTCTGGTTTATGTGGCCCTTTTGTCTCTTGGACTAATGTTTTCCTTGTGTCTTTGATGTTCTTCATTCCAAGTGGGTTGGCACCAATTGATGCATCTTAGATGGCTGCTCACAAGCTTTCAAGACCCCAGAAGCCACTTGCCAAAGTGGGATACAGAACATTTTCTTAACAAACTTTGCTATGCCAATTGACCTAGATGTCCCCTGAAACCATGGTCCCCAGACCCCAGCCTCAGCTACTCTGTCCCTCAGAGTGTTTGGTTTTGTTCAGGAAACTTCTTAGGTTTTGGTTTAGTCTGGTTGTGCTGATTTCCCCTGTATTTCGTGTTGTCCTTCCCTTCACCTAAGATGATTCTTGTCTACTATCTAGTTAGTGAACTCCACTCTCTCTCCCTCCCCACTCTTGTAACCATCAAAGAATGTTTTCTTCTGTGTTTAAACCTTTTCTTGAGTTCTTATAATAGTGATCTCATATAATTTTTGTCCTTTTGCAACTGACTAATTTCACTCAGTATAATGCCCTCCATATTCATCCATGTTGTGAGACGTTTAGCGGATTCATCATTGTTCTTTTTCATTGTGTAGTATTCCATTGTGTGCATGTGCCATAATTTGTTTATCCATTCATCTGTCGATGGGCACCTAGGTTGTTTCCATCGGTTTGCTGTTGTGAACAGTGCTGCAATGAACATGAGTGTGCATATATCTATTGGTGTGATGCCTCTTATTTCTCTAGGATATATTCCAAGGAGTGGGATTACTGGATCATATGGTACTTCTATTTCTAGCTTTTTAAGGAAGCACCATATCGATTTCCAAAGTGGTTGTACCGTTTTACATTCCAACCGGCAGTGCATAAGTGTTCCAGTCTCTCCACAACCTCTCCAACATTTATTATTTTGTGTTTCTTCTATTAGTGCTAGCCTTGTTAGGGTGAGATGGTATCTCATTGTAGTTTGGATTTGCATTTCTCTAATGGCTAATGATTGTCAGCATTTCCTCATGTGTCTGTTAGCTGCCTGTCTTTTTTGGTAAAGTGTCTGTTCATATCCTTTGCCCATTTTTTAATTGAGTTATTTGTCTTTTTGTTGTTTAGGTGTTGCAGTATCTTGTAGATTTTAGAGATTAGACCCTTATCGGATATATTGTAGTCAATTTTTTTTTCCCAGTCTGTAGGTTGTCTTTTTACTTGTTTGGTGAAGTCTTTTGATGAACATAAGTGTTTGATTTTTAGGAGCTCCCGGTTATCTAGTTTCTCTTCTGGTGTTTGTGCTTTGTTAGTTATGGTTTTTAATCTGTTTATGCCATGTATTTGGGCTCCTAGCATTGTCTCTATTTTTTTTTTCATGATCTTTATCATTTTAGATTTTATATTTAGGTCTTTGATATATTTTGAATTAGTTTTTGTACATGGTGTGAGGTATGGGTTTTGTTTCATGTTTTGGCAGATGAACATCCAGTTGTGTCAACACTTATTATTTTCTGTCTTGATTATAGTCATCCAAGTGAGTGTCAGGTGGTATCTCACTGTAGTTTTTACTTACATTTCTCTGATGATCAATAATATTGAGCCTTTTTTCACATACTCATTGGCCATTTGTATATTTTCTTTGGAAAAATGTCTATTTAGATTATCTGTCCGTTTTTTCTTTGGGTTATTCATCTTTTTATTATTGAATTGTAAAAGAGTTCTTCGTATATTCTTGATACAAGTCTCTTATCAGATATATGATCTGCGAATATTTTCTCCCATTTAGAAGGTCATGTTTTCAGTTTCTTCTTGATGTTCTTTGAAGCATGTGTTCAATTTTGTTATATGGGTTGAGGTAGGCAGTCCAATTTCATTCTTTTGCATGTGGATATTCAGTTTTTCCATTACCACTTGTTAAAAAGACTATTTTTACCCATTGAATTGTTTTGATAGTCTTGTTGAATACCAACTGACCATAAATGTGTGGTTGTATTTCTGCATTCTCAATTGTATTCCACGATCTATACACATCTATCTGTATGCCTGTACCACAGTGTCTTGATTACCGTAGATATGTAGATTTGAAGTCAGAAATTGTAAGTCTCTCAACTTTGTGTTTTCTTTTTCAAGATTGTTTTGGCCATTTTATGGAACCCTTGAATTTTTATGTCTATACAAGTTTACACATATTTTATTTATTTTCCAAAGAAAAGATTATCATACTATTTTTTTTTAAATCTGAAATATTATTTTTACATAGCAGTGTGACATGGGCAACATTCAACAATATTGCCCATAATCTATTTAGTCTCTGTAATGACTATATACCTTATCCCTTTCATTAACAGTAAGTGTGTTCTCTGACTGATAACCATTTAGGTGCTATAGGGAGTATCTTGCCATACATCTCACATATACTCATTTCAAGTATTTCTGCATGACAGGTTCCTTCCTGTAGAACTGCCGATTGATACCAATGTCATTTGGAATGATTATTCCAAATTATACTCCTTCAAAAATATTTTTTTCAGATCCTTGTTTTACAAATCTATGACAAAAGATTTTATTGTCTTACTTTCCATTTTCTAAGTATTAGTGACTTTTGTCAGTTCTTCTATGTTATTGGACATTTTTACTTCTGTCAGTGACTGTTCATATTGTTCATCTCTTCACATATGGGACTGTCTGTCTTTTTTGTTTGTGGTTTGTAAGAGTTCTCACTAGATAATGCATACCACTCCCTTTTTTGTTAAATGCAATGGAAGTTAGTTTGATGAAAATTAATTCAGACTTACATGCATGATTTAACAATATTATCTACTATGGTACTATAATAGTTCTATTTTTCTTTAAAAATGTGTCAATTGTGTAGATGAGTTATATGGAAAATTCTGTTGTAAGATTTTCCTATAATTTCCCTAGCATCAAAATTTAATTTAATTTAATTTTTTTTATTAACTTCATGCCTTAAGCTGAAGAATGTTTGTTGTAAGACTTGGATTATGGTCTTCTTGACGAATAAAGACAGTTAGGTTTTGCTCAACCTGGACCACTTTTATCTTAAAGTACTTCCCTGATGTATAGGCTTCAGGAGGACTTTGTGGTTTCATTTACCTATTTTCTACAAAATTTATTTAATTTATGTATTCTTTATGCTGTTATAGATTAAGATCAGTTATTGTTTACCGAGGTTTAGAAGAAAAAGATGATTATATAATTTTTATCTGTGCCAAAGGATTTAATATTTCCATATTAGGAGCATGGGAAGGACGGTGCAATAGGATTTTGAGGAAAGAGAGAAAGAATAAGATGCTCATTTCAAATATAGTTATTTAGAATAATAATCAAAATTTCTATCTGTGTTCAACAAACACATTGAATTTCTCAACATATCTGTCAGGTACCTGTAAGGTAGCTAAGTGAGGCTATGTCTTGTTTTGAAAGATGTGGTCCCTTTACAGTACAGGTTCTATATTTTCATAACCTAAATGGAGACAATGCAGTCATTATCAAAAGCTGAAAATGAGAGTGGAATCTTTTTAAAGGGTCATGAAGAAAAGACAATTAGCTCGTGAATCCAAAGAATTTCCCAAATAGTTCAATTTTGTAGCAGGAAGCAAGTAGGAATTGTTATATTTCTTTGTTGTTGTTAGTTGTCATTGACTCGATTCTGATTCATGGAGACTCCAGGTGTGCAGAGTAGGACTACTCTACAGAGTTTTCAAGGTTGTGATCTTTTAGAAACAGAATGCCAGGCTTCTCTTTCAAGTCACCTCTGGATGGGTTCGAACTGCCAAACTTTCAGCTACTAGTGGAGAGCTTAACTGTTTGCACCATCCTATTCCACATAAATTCTACTTGGAAATTACTTAAGCTTGAAGAAGGCAAATGTACTGGTATGTCTTTTAAGATAGATGTGATGTTAAAGCTGTACAATAGAAGTTTTGAGGGTTGAATTGTGTCCCTCCAAAATATATACTCAACTCCTAAACTTTGGTACCTGTGAATATGACTTCATCTGGAAATAATGTCTTTGCAGATGTAACAGAGTTACAATGAGGTCTGTGATGGTTAATGCTATGTGTCAACTTGGCTAGGCTGCGATTCTCAGCATTATGTAATCATCCTCCATTTTGTGATCTGATGTAATTATTGTCCATTTTGTGATCTGATGTAATTATCCTCCTGTCTTAGTCATCTAGTGCTGCTCTAACAGAAATGCCACAAGTCGATGGTTTAAACAAAGAGAAATTTATTCTCTTCACGGTCCAGTATGCTACAAGTCCAAATTCAGGGCATCAGCTCCAGGAAAAGGTTCTCTCTTTCTCCGTTGGCTCTGGAGGAAAGTCCTTGTCATCAGTCTTTCCTTGGCCTGGGAGCATCTCAGAGCAGGAACCTCAGGTCCAAAGGATGCGCTCTGCTCCCAGCATTGCTTTCTTGGTGGTATGAGGTTCTCATGTGTCTCTGCTTACTTCTCTCTTTTATATCTCAAAAGAGATTGGATTAAGACACTATCTAATCTTGTAAACCTCATCAGTATAATCTCATCATAGTGACTGAGTTTATAACACATACGGAAATCACATCAGATTTATAAAATGGTACACAATCCTACAATACTGGGAATCATGACCCAGCCAAGTTGACAGACATTTTTGGCAGACACAATTCAATCCATGACACCTCCATTTTGTGATTTCCCATAAGTAATATAATGTAATCACCTCGATGATGTGATCTGATTTGATCAGCAAATCAGTTGTAAGGGGAGTTTCCTTGAGGGTGTGGCCTGTACCCACTATATACAAGGACATTATGCCAAAGTTCATTTGTTTGCTCTGGATCCGCCTTCTAGCTTCTCATCATCTGAGCTCTGGTTTTTGGGACTTGTGCCAACATCTTGTCGTCTGACCTGCCAACCTTGGGATTCACCAGATCTGCAGCCCTGTGAGCCAGCAGCTTGTCATCTGTCCTGCCAGCTGTGGGATTTTCCAGCTTCGGCAGCCCTATGAGCCAGCAGCCTGCTGTCTGACCTGCTGATTCTGGATTCATCAGTCCCTGCAACCACATGAGTCAGGAGAAGCCTCTAGTAGACACTTGACCCAGGGACTTTGGGATTTGCCAGCCTCCACAACTACGTGAGCCATTTCCTTGATATTTGTCTCTGCTCTCTCTCTCTCTTTATATATATATATGCTGCTCTAATCTCCAGGAATTGATAGAATACCAACTGAGATGTTTCAACAAACAAATGCAGCTCTTTAGGTGCTCACTTGTCTATGCCAAGAAATATGGGAGACAGCCGCTTGGCCAACTCACTGCAAGAGATCCATATTTGTGCCCATTCCAAAGAAAGGTGATCTAACAGAATGCGGAGATTATTGAACAATATCATTAATATCACCCACAAGTAAAATTAGACTGAAAATCATTCAAAAGTGGTTGCAGCAGTACAATGACAGGGAACTGACAGAAATTCAAGCCAGATTCAGAAGAGGACGTGGAACCAGAGATATCATTGCTGATGTCAGATGGATCATGGCTGAAAGCAGAGAATACCAGAGAGATGTTTACCTGTGTTTTATCGACTATGCAAAGGCATTCGACTGTGTGGATCATAACACATTATGGATAACATTGTGAAGAAGGGGAATCCCAGAACTCTTAATTATGATCATGAGGAGCCTGTACATAGACCAAGAAGGAGCTGTTTGAACAGAACAAAGGGATACTGCATGGTTGAAAGTAAGGAAAGGTGTGTGTCCTGTTGTATCCTTTCACCATACTTACTCAATCTGCATGCCAAGTATATAATCCTAGAAGCTGGGCTATATGAAGAAGAATCCAGCATCAGGATTGGAGGAAGACTCATTAACCAGCTGCAATATGCAGATGACACAACATGCCTTGCTGAAAGTGAAGAGATCTTGAAGCACTTATTGAGGAAGATCAAACACTAAAGCCTTCAGTATGGATTGCACCTCAACATAAAGAAAAACAAAAATCATCACAACTGGACCAATAAACAACATCATGATAAACAGAGGGTTGAATTTGTCAAGGATTCCATTTCACTTGGATCCACAATTGACGCCCATGAAAGCAGCAGTCAAGAAATCAATATATTGCATTGGGCAAATCTGCTGCAAAAGACTTCTTTAAAGTGTTAAAAAGTAAAGATGTCACTTTGAGGACTAAGGTGCACCTGAGCCAAGCCATGGTGTTTTCAGTTGTCTCATATGCATGTGAAAGCTGGAAAATGAATAAGGAAGACCGAAAAAGAATTGGTGTTTTGAATTATGGTGTTGGTGAAGAATATTGAATATACCATGGACTTTCAGAAGAACGAAGAAACCTGTCTTGGAAGAAATACAGCTAGAATGCTCCTTGGAAGCGAGGATGGTGAGACTTTGACTCACGTACTTTGGACATGTTATCAGGAGTGACCAGTCTCTGGAGAAGGACATCATGCTTGGTAAATTAGAGGGTCAGCAAAAAAGAAATAGACCCTCAGAGAAATGGATTGACACAGTAGCTGCAACAATGGGCTCAAGTATAACAACATTGTGAGGATGGCACAGGACCAGGCAGTGTTTTGTTCTGTGGTACATAGGGTTGCTATGAGTTAGAACCGACTCAACAGCACCTAACAACACCAACAACAACAATACTAGCTTTGCTTCTAGAGAGCCCAGCCTAAGACATTTGGTACCGAGAGTGGTTCTAGAGAAACAAAATTGTAAGAATGGGTTTTCTAAATTGGTTCTCAAGTCTGACTACTCTTAAAGGCACTGATGTCTCTGCTTTCATAGTAAAAAGGCAGATAATCAGGAAGCTGAGGACATTGAGCCACTAAATTTCGTTGAATCACTCCTGCCAAAGAACTAGCCCTCTTACTCCCATCGGAGGAGATCACTCCATCTTTGTCTGCCAACCACCTTCCCCAGGAAAACCATTATCCCTTCCATTCACATCTGATGATGTGACTCCAGTTGTGCCTGAAGAGAGTTTGAGATATCACCTGGGACGGTGCCTGGGCCGTCGTCTGGGGCATCATCTGAGGTAGGCGCTTTAAAAGACATTGCTAATTGTTCCCAAGACCAATATCCATCACCCATTTTTGCTTCTAGACCTATAACTAGACTTACGTTCCAAAAGGTGAAGTACAACGTGTGATCCAGGAGGAGGTATGCTAAACTCCAAAAGAAGTGCTTGAATTTTCTTATAAGTACAAACAGAAACTTGGGGAATATGTGTGGGAATGGCTATTAAGGGTGTGGGATAATGGTGTGAGGAATAGAAAGACGTATCAATCTCAGTTTATTGATATGGGCCCACTAAGTATAAGTCCTTCATTCAATGTTTCAGCTCAAGAGGTTAGAAAAAGATCTAATTGTTTATTTAGTTAGTTCACTGAAGCATGGAGTAAACGATGACCTACTCTAAATCAAGTTGAAGTACCAGATCTGCCTTGGTATATGGCAGAAGAAGGTATCCAAAGGCTTAGGGAAATTCACGTGTTAGAGTGGATTCATCAGGTTAGACCCACAGACCCACAAATGGAGTGCCAAGAGGACACAGCTTTTATCATAACAGTGAGGAACAAATTTGTGAAGGGAGCCCCAGAGTCTTTGAAGCCTGCTGTGATTGCTATTTTATTTAAGTCAGATTTGGCACTGGGAACTGCCTTAACTGAATTAAGACACCTAATTATAGTGGCACTGATTGGACCTTGTGGTGATAGAGGCCAAGTGGCGGCACTCGATCAATAAAGAAAAGGTGGGCGTAGTTATAGTAACGGACTGCAGGGTCAAAGCAGTGATCAGAAAAGTCTGACTTATATGGACTTATGGCATTTGCTACTTAGACATGGTGTCACTAGGAGTGAAATAGATATGAAATCTACTAAATATATATTTTATCTGTACAAGCAGAAGAATTCTAGTTCAAGTGAAAGACAGTCTAACTTGAATCTCCAGAGTAGAGATTCATGGCTTTTCAATGAATTCCCAGACTTGAGCCAGATTACAGACCCACAAGCCCTTGAGTGAAGAAGAGGCTAGGTCCCCTGGAGGAAAGACCCCACTAGAGTGTCAAAAATTTATACTGTTGATCTTATTCCAAGCCTTCCCCATAGGGATCTACGGCCTTTTATGAGAGTGACTGTTCATTGGAGAAATGAAAATAACTAGACGTTTTGGGGCTTACTGGACACTGGTTCTGAACTGATGCTAATTCCAGGAGACCCAAAATGTCACTGTGGCTCACCAGTCAGAGTGGGGGCATATGGAAGTCAGGTTATTAATGGGGTTTTAGCTCAAGTCTGACTCACAGTGAGTCCCCAAACTCATTCTGTATTGATTTCCCCAGTTCCAGAATGCATAATTGGAATAGATATACTTAGCAACTGGTGAATCCCCACACTGGATCTCTGACATGTGGAGTAAGGGCTACTATGGTAGGAAAAGCCAAGTAGAAGCTATTAGAACTGTCTGTACCTAGGAAAGTAGTAAAGCAAAAGCAATACTGTGTTTCTGGAGGGATTGCAGAGATTACTGTAACCATCAAGGACTAGAAGGGTATGGGGTGATGATTCCTAACATCAAAAAAAAAAAAACAAAAAAAAAAAACAAACCCTTTGCTGTCTAGTTGATTCCAGCTCTGGGTCACTGTAGGACAGAGTAGAATTGCCCCATAAGGTTTCCAAGGAGCAGCTGGTGGATTTGAACTCCCAACCTTTTAGTTAGTAGTCAAGCTCTTAACCACTGCACCACTTGCCTGTTTGGCCTGTTCAAAAAAACAGAGAATCTTGGAAGATGAGAGTGGGTTATCATAACTATAACCAAGTGGTGATTGTATTTGCAGCTGCTGTTCTAGATTTGGTGTCATTGCTTGAGCAAATTAATACATCTCCTTGTACCTTGTGTGCAGCTATTGATGTGGCCAATGAATTTTTCTTGATTTCAGTTTCAAAGGATCAGCAGAAGTTTGCTTTCAGTTGTCAAGACCAGCAATACACCTTCATTGTCCTACCCCAGTGACATATCGACTGTCTAGTCCTGTGTCATAATTTAGTTTGCAGGGAACTTGATTGCCTTTCCTTCCACGAGGCATCACACTGGTCCATTACATTGATGCCATTATGCTTATTGGACCTAGTAAGGAAGACGTATCAATGACTTTAGACTTATTGGTTAGACATTTGCTGGCTAGAGGATGGGAAATTAACCCAACAAAAATTCAGGTGCCTTCTACCTCATTGAAATTTCTAGGGGTCCAGTGACGTGTGGCATGTCAAGACACTCCTTCTCAAGTGAAGGGTAAGTTACTGGATTTGGCCCCTCCTACAAGTAAAAAGGAGACACAATGCCTGCTGGGCCTCTTTGGATTTTGGAGGCAGCATATCCCTAATTTGGATGTGCTACTCTGTCCCCTTTATCAAGTGATTCGAAAAGCTGCTAGTTTTGAATGGGGCTCATAACAAGAGAAGGAGCTGCAACAGGTTCAGGCTGCTATGCAAGTCATCCTCCTGCTTGGGCCATATGATTCCACTGATCCAATGGTGTTTGTTGCATCAGTGGCAGATTAAGATGGTGCTTGGAGTCTTTGGCAGGCTCCTATTGGTGAATCACAGGGCAGACCCTTAGGATTTTGGAGCAAATCCTTGCCATCCTCTGCAGATAATTACTCTCCTTTTGATAAACAACTTTCGGCTTGTTACAAGGCCTTAGTAGAGACTGAATACTTAACCATGGGCCATCAAGTCACCATTAGGCCTGAGGCACCTATCATCAGCTAGGTGTTGTCTGACCCACAGTCGTAAAGTCAGATGTGCACAGCAGCACTCCATCATTAAATGGAAGTGGTATACATGAGGTCAGGCTTTAGAAGGACCTGAAGGCAAAAATAATTTGCATGAGGAAGTGGCTCAAATGCCCATGGTCTCCACTCCTGTCACATTACCTTCTCACCCCTCCCCCCACCAGTCTGCACCTATGGACTCATGGGGAGTTCCTTATGATCAGTTGACTGAGGAAGAGAACACTTGTGCCTGGTTTACAAATGGTTCTGCACAATATGCAGGCACCACTTGAAATTCGACCATGGCAGCAATGCAGATCCTTTCCGGGACCTCCGTGAAAGGCGGTGGTGGAGGGAAATTCTTCCAATGGGCAGAACTTCGAGTGTTGCATCTCTTTTTTACTTTGCTTGGAAGTAAAAATGTCCAGATGTGCTATTGTATACTGATCATGGGCTGTAGCCAATGGTTTCTCTGGATGGTCAGGGACTTGGAAGAAACATGATTGGAAGATTGGTGACAAGGAGACATGGAGAAAGGTATGAGAATAGATCTCTCTGAATGGGCCATAGAAGTGAAAATATTTGTATCTCATGTGAATGCTCACCAAAGGATGACCTTATCAGAGGAGGATTTTAATAATCAAGTGGGTAGGATCATGCATTCTGTGTCAAGCAGACATCTTCTTTCCCCAGCCATTCCTGTCCTTGCCCAATAGGCTAATGAGCAAAGTTGTCAAGGTGGCAAGGATGGAGGTTATGCATGAGCTCAGCACCATGGACTTCCGTTCACCAAGGCTGAGGTAGCTACAGCCGCTGCTGATTGCCCAATCTGCCAATAGCAGAGACCAACACTGAGTCCCTGATCTGGCACTGTTTCTCGTGGCAATCAGTCTGCAACCTTGTGATGGGTTAATTATATTAGAACTCTTCCATCACCGAAAGAGCAGTGTTTCATTCTTCCTGGGATAGACACTTACCTGGATACAGATTTGCCTTCCATGCATGCAATGCTTCTGCCAAAACTACCACAGAATGCCTTATCCACCATCATGGTATCCCACACAGCATTGCCTTGTATCAAGGAATTTTACTGCAAATGAAGGGCAGCAATTGGCCCATACTCATGGAATTCATTGGTCCTACCATGTTCCCTATCATTCTGAAGCAGCTGCCTTGATAGAATGATGGAATGGCCTCCTAAAGACACAATTACATTGCCAGCTAGTTGTAACTTTGCAGGGTTGGGGATATGTTCTCCAGCAGGTTGTATATACCCTAAACCAGCATCCAATACATGGTGCAGTTTCTCCCATAGACAGGATTCAAGGGTCCAGGAATCAAGGGGTGGAAATGGGAGTGACACCAGTCACTAATGACCCACTCCCAAGAATTTTATTTCCGGTCCCCAATATCCTATGCTCTGCAGGTCTGGAGTCTTAGTTCCAAAGGGAGGAATGCTCCTACCAGGAGACACAACACTGATCCCATTGAACTCAAAGTTAAGAATGCTATGCGGCTACTTTGGGCTTCTCATGACTCTGGATCAAGAGGTAAAGAAGGGACATGCTATTTTGGCTGGTGTGATTGATCCTGATTTCCAAGGGGAAATTGAACTAATATTACATAATTGTTGTAAGGAAGAATACCTTTGAAATACAAGAGATCCCTTAAAGCATCTCTTAGTACTAATATGCCTTGTGATTAAAGTCAGTTGAAAACCAGAGCAACCTAATTCTGACATGACTTGTAATGGCCCAGAGCCTTCAGGAATGAATGCTTGGTTCACTCCACCAGGTATGCACAAATTATTGAACACTATAATTAATATCACATGGAAGTTAAAATTTACTGATGATAATTCAAAAACAGTTGCAGTGACAGGGAACTGCCAGACATTCAAGCCAGATTCAGACGAGGATTTGGAATGAGGGGTATCATTGCTGATGTCACATAGATTTTGCCTGAAAGCAGAGAATACCAGAAAAATGTTTAGCAGTCTTTTATTGACTGCAAAACTATTTGACTGTGTGGATCATAACAAATCATGGATAACATTGCAAAGAATGGAAATTCCAGAACATTTAATTGTGCTCATGTGGAATTTGTAAATAGACCAAGAGGCAGTCATTTGAACAGAACAAGGTGATACTGCATGTTTCAAAATCAGGAAAGGTATGCATTAGGGGTGTATCATTTTACCGTACTTATTCAATCTGTTTACTGAGCGAGTGATCTGAGAAGCTGCACTATATGAAGAAGAACACAACATCAGGACTGGAGGAAGACTCATTAACAACCTGTGATATGCAGATGACAAAATCTTGCTTACTGAAAATGAGGACGATTTGAAGCACTTACTGATGAAGATCAAAGACTACAGCCTTCAATATGGATTTCACCTTAACATAAAGATAATCAAAATCCTCACAACTGAACTAAGAAACTTCATGATAAACAGAGAAAATATTGAAGTTGTTAAGGATTTCATTTTACTTGAATCCACAATCTATGCCCATGGAAGCAGCATTCAAGAAATCAAACAACATATTGAATTGGGCAAATCTGCTGCAAAAGATATCCTTAAAGTTAAAAAGTAAAGATGTCACTTTTAGAACTAAGGTGCATGTGACCCATAATATATATATATATATTTTTCTGGTTTCTGGTTTTGGCCTAGGAACACCAGGATATACCAAAGTGCAGTTCTCTAGGATGCATCCTAGCTACATAATATATATACGTAATATATACATAATATATATATTACCTGCGTAATAGTTTTCTTGTTTCTTTATAATAGTGGTATCATACAGTATTTGTCCTTTTGTGATTGATGAGTAGATTTCCTATCTATTTCACTCCTAGGGACACCATGACTAAGTAGCCAATGCCATAAGTCCATACGAGTCAGACTATTCTGATTATTGCTTTGACTCCACTGTCCATTACTGTAACTAACCATGCCCACCTTGTCTTTGTCGATTGAGTGCAGCCACTTGGCCCTTACTACCAAGGGGTCCAATCAGCCCCATTGTAGTTAGGTGCCTTAATTCAGTTAGGGCCCTTCCCAAGGTCAAATCTAATTTACATAAAATAATAATCACAGCAGTCTTCAAGGATGCTGGGGCTCCCTTCACATGTTTGTTCCTCACAGTTGTGGTAAAAGATGTGTCCTCTGGGCACTCCATGTTTGGGTCTGTGGGTTTAACCTGATAAATCCACTCTTGCATGCCAATTTCTTTAAGCCTTTGGATACCTTCTCATACAGTATACCAAGGCAGGTCTGGTACTACAACTTGATTTAGTGTAGGCCACTACATAATTCATGCTTCAGTGACCTAACCAAATAAACGATTAGGCCCTTTCCTAACTTTTCAAGCTGAAACATTTAATGAAGAATCTGTGCTTAGTGGGCCTATATCAATAAACTCAAACTGCTCCATTATCCCACACCCTTAATAGCCGCTCCAACGCATATTCCCCACGTTTCTGTTTGTACATATTAGAAGAGTCAAGTAGTTCTTCTCCTGGGTCACACTTTGTACTTCATGGTCTGGGGCTCGCTGGGACTTAAGTCTAGTTATAGGTCTAGAAACCAAAATCAGTGGTGGGGAAGTGTTTTGATAACATTCAGCAGGGTCCTGTAAAGCACCTACATCTGGTGATGATGCTCCAGGTGATGACTCAGACAAAGGCTCTTTAGACACAGCTGGGTTAATCTCATTAGAAGGGATTAGAGGGGCTAATAGCTTAATGGGGAGGGTGGTTTAGCAGACAAATATGGAGTAATCTCTTTAGTTGGGAGTGACAGGGCTGGTTTTGTTGGCAGGAGTGATTCAGTGGAATTTAGGGGCTCAGTGTCTCCAGCTTCCTGATTATCTGCCCATATGTACCCATCCCAAGTTTCAGAATCACATTTCTTCCCAATCAATGGCCTCGCTAACTCCAGACACCTCTGGAGGTTGGCATTTGAGTTGGCATTGTAATTCAGCTACTCTTACGATAAGACTCTGGGTTTGGTTTTTGGCAGTATTAGCTGTGTTACTACAAGAAATAGGGCTTTCTTTCAAGGCACAAGTGGAAATTTTCAGGTTGTTTATGCGCTGCTGCACTTTAACTCTGAAGCCCTGAGCTCATCTGTTTCTTTCACCTGTTTGTCTAGCGAAAGGACCAACCAACCAGCTTCCTCGTACTTCTCATCATGACAAAATTGTAGAAAGATATCACACATGCATTCATCCAGAGCTTTGCCTTTCACTGGTACCTGATCAATTGATGGTGATATTTTGTGTATTTGTATTGCCACCTCACGCCATGGATTAGCAGTGCCCTCTTTACTACTGGAAGCACAGTCATGAACATCTTTAACCAGACTCGAGAACCATTTTAGAAAACTCTTCCTTAGAATTTTGTTTCTCTAGAACCACACTTGGTACCAAATGTCTTAGGCTGGGTTCTCTAGGGAAGCAAAAACAGTAAAGCATATAGATACATGTTGTTGTTAGGTGCTGTCAAGTTGGTTCTGACTCAGCGACACTATGTACAACAGAACGAAACACTGCCGATCCTGCGCCGTCCTCACAATCATTGTCATGCTTGAGACCACTGTTACAGCTACTGTGTCAATCCATCTCGTTGAGGGTCTTCTTCTTTTTCACTGACCTTCGATTTTATCAAGCATGATGTCTTTCTCCAGGGGCTATTCCCTCCTGATTACAAGTCCAAAGTATGTGAGACATAGTCTTGTCATCGTTACTTCTAAGGAACATTCTTGTTGTACTTCTTTCAAGATAGATTTGTTAGTTTGGCAGTCCATGGTATATTTAATATGCTTCACCAACACCACAATTCAAAGACATCAATTCTTCTTCAGTCTTCCTTATTCATCATTCAGCTTTTGCATACATATAAGGCGATTGAGAACACCTTGGTTTGGGTCAAGCACACCTTAGTCTTCAAGGTGACAATTTTGCTTTTTAACACTTTAAAGAGGTTTTTTTGCAGTAGATTTGCCCAGTGCAATGCATTGTTTGATTTCTTGACTGCTGCTTCCATGAGTGTTGATTGTGGATCCAAATAAAATGAAATCCTTGACAACTTCAATGTTTTCTCCATTTTTCATGATGTTATTTATTGGTCCATTTGTGAGGACTTTTGTTTTCTTTATGTTGAGGTGTAATCCACACTGAAGGCTGTGATCTTTGATCTTCATCAGTGAGTAATTCAAGTATTCTTCACTTTCAGCAAGCAACGTTGCATCATCTGCATAATGCAGGATGTTAATAAGCCTTCCTCCAATCCTGATGACTCGTTCTTCATATAGTCCAGAATCTCGGAGTATTTGCTCAACCTACAGATTGAATAAGTATGGTGAAAGGATACAACCCTGAAGCACACATTTCCTGACTTTAAACAATGCAGTATCCCCTTGTTCTGTTTTAAAAACTGCCTCTTTATCTATGTCTTAGTCATCTAGTGCTGCTCTAACAGAAATACCACGAGTGGATAGTTTTAATAAGGAGAAATTTATTCTCTCACAGTCTAGTGGGCTAGAAGTCCAAATTCAAGGCATCAGCTCCAGGGGAAGGCTTTCTCTCTCTGTCGCTTCTGGAGGAAGGTCCTGGTCATCATCAGTCTTTCCCCGGACTAGGAGCTTCTCTGCTCAGGAACCTCGGGTCCAAAGGACGCGCTCTGCTCCCGGTGCTTCTTTCTTGGTGGTATGAGGTTCCCATTCTCTGCTTGCTTCCCTTTCTTTTTATCTCTTGTAAGGTTAAAGGTGGTGCAGGCCACACCCTAGGGAAACTCCCTTTACATTGGATCAGGGATGTTCCCTGGGTAAGGGTGGTGTTACAATCCCACTCTAACCCTCTTTAACATAAAATTACAATCACAAAATGGACGCTAACCGCACAATTCTGGGTACCATGGACCAGCCAAATTGATACACACATTTTTGGGGGGACATAATTCAAAGCATGACATTATATTGTACAGATTCCTCATGAACGCAATGAAGTGTTCTGGAATTCCCAGTCTTCCCAATGTTATCCATAGTTTGTTATGATCCATACAGTCAAATGCCTATGGATAGGGAATAAAACACAGGTAAACATCTTTCTGGTATTCTATGCTTTCAGCAAGGATCCATCCAACATCAGCAATGATATTCCTGGTTCCACATCCTCTTCTGAATCTAGCCTGAATTTCTGGCAGTTCCCTGTTGATAGACTGCTACAGCTGTTTTTGAATGATCTTCAGCAAAATTTTACTTGCGTGTGATATTAATGATATTGTTTGATAATTTCCACATTTTGTTGGATCACTTTTCTTTGGAATAGGCATAAATACAGATATCTTCCAGTCAGTTGGCCAGGTAGCTGTCTTCCAAATTTCTTGGTATAGACAAGTGAGCACTTGCAGCACTGCATCTATTTGTTGAAACATCTCAGTTGGAATTCCAACAATTCCTGGAGTCTTGTTTTTCACCAATGCAAGCAGTGCAGTTTGGACCTCTACCTTTAGCACCGTGATGGTTAAGATTGTGTGTCAGCTTGGCTGGGCCATGATTCTCAGTGTTTATATGTGATCACTCCCATGATTGACTATACTGTGAGTAGCCGATCAGATGAAAGGGAGTTTCCTTAGGGGTGTGACTTGCATCTGAATGTAAGCAGATGTTCTGGCTGTTTGCTCTCTCTTGATCCTGCAGCTTCCTCCTGTTGTCTCACCTTCGGTTCTTGGGACTTGAGCTGTCAACTTATCTGCCGAAGTTGAGATTTGTCTATCTTCACAGCTTGTGAGCAGAGCCCTGCTCTCTGACCTGCCAATCTTGGGTTCACCAGCCCCTGCAGCTATGTGAATCAGGAGAAACCTTGCAGTCTTTCCTGCTGATCTTGGAATTTGTCAACCTTCACAGCCTGTAATCAGGAGTCCTGCTCTCCGACCTGCCAATCTTGGGCTTGTCAGCTTCTGCGGCTCCGTGAATTGGGAGAGGCTTCTACCCTGATCCACAAATTTGGGACATTCTAGCCTCTACAATAGAGTGAGCTGTTTCCTTGATATAAATCTCTATATATATTTATACGCTTTACTAGTTTTGCTTCTCTAGAGAACCCAGCCTAAGACATTTGGTACCAAGTGTGGGGACATATATGGAGGTCAGGTTATTGATAGAGTCTTGGCTCATGTCTATCTCACAGTAGGTCCAGTGGGTCCCCAAACCCATCCTGTAGTGATTTCTCCATTTCCAGAATGCATAATTGGAATAGATATACTCAGCAACTGGCAGAACCCCCCCCCCCCACTGGATCCCTGACAAATAGAGTAAGGGCTATTTTGGTAGGAAAAGCCAAATGGATACCATTAGAAATGCCTCTACCTAGGAAAATAGTAAAACAAAGCAATACCACATTTCTGGAGGGATTACAAAGATTACTGCTACCATCAAGGACTTGAAGGATGCAGGGGTGGTGATTCCAACCCCATTCCCATTCAATTTGCCTATTTGGCCTGTGCAAAAAAGACAGATGGATCTTGGAGAATGACAGTAGATTATTGAAAACTTAATTGGGTGATGACTCCAATTGCAGCTGCTGTTCCAGATGTAGTTTCACTGCTTGAGCAAATTAGTACATCTCATGGTACCTGGTATGCAGCTATTGATCTGGGTAATGCCTTTTTCTCCATACTTGCTTCAAAGGACCACCAGAAGCAGTTTGCCTTCAGCTGACAAGGTCAGCAATACACCTTCACTTGCCTACCTCAGGGCTACATCAGCTCTCCAGCCCTATGTCATAATTTAGTCCTCAGGGACCTTGATCGCCTTTCCCTTCCACAAGACGTCATACCGGTCTATTACATTGGTAACATTATGCTGATTGGACCTAGTAAGGAAGAAGTGTCAGTGACTCTGGATTTACTAGTAAACCATTTGTGTGCTAAAGGGTGGGAAATTAATCCCACAAAAATTCAGGCACCTTCCACTGCAATGAAATTTCTAGGGGTCCAGTGGTGTGGGGCATGTTGAGACATTCCTTCTAAAGTGAAGGATGAGTTATTGCATATGGCTGCTCCCACAACTAAAAAGGAGGCACAACGCCTAGTGGGACTCTTTGGATTTTGGAGGCAACATATTCCTCATTTGGGTGTGCTACTCCAGCCTATTTATCAAGTGACTTGAAAAGCTGTTAGTTTTGAGTGGGTACCAGAATAAGAGAAGGCTCTGCAACAGGTTCAGGCTGCTGTGCAAGCCGCTCCACCACTTGGACTATATGATCCAGCTGAACCAATGGTGCTTGAAGTGTCAGTGACAGATAGAGATGCTGTTTGGAGTCTTTGGCAGGCCACTATTGGTGAATCAGAGCACAGACCCTTAAGATTCTGGAGCAAAGCTCTGCCATCCTCTGCAGATAACTACTCTCCTTTTGAGAAACAACTTTTGGCTTGTTACTGGGCCTTAGTAGAGACTGAATGCTTAACCATGGGACACCAAGTCACCATGCGGCCTGAGCTGCCCATCATGAACTGGATGTTGTCTAACCCACAGAGTCATAAAGCTGGACGTGCATAGCAGCACTCCATCATTAAATGGAAGTGGTATATACAAGATCGGGCCTGAGCAAGACCTGAAGGCACAGGTAAGTTGCATGAGGAAGTGGCCCAAATGCCCATGGTCTCCACTCCTGTCACATTACCTTACATCTGCCAGTCTGCACCTATGGCCTCATGGGGAGTTCCTTATGATCAGTTCACTGAAGAAAAGAAAACTCGTGCCTGGTCCACGGATGCTTCTCCACAAACTGCAGGCACCACTCAAAAGTGGACAGCAGCAGCACTACAGCCCCTTTCTGGGACATCCCTGAAAGACAGTGGTGAAGGGAAATCCTCTCAATGGGCATAACTTCGAGCAGTGCACCTGGTTGTTCACTTTGCTTGGAAGGAGAAATGACCAGATGTGTGATTATATACTGATTCGCGGGCTGTGGCCAATGGTTTGGCTGGACGGTCAGGGACTTGGAAGGAGCATGATTGGAAAATTGGAGACAAGGATTTATGGGGAAAATGTATGTGGATAGACTTCTCTGAATGGGCCAAAGAAGTGAAGATATTTGTGTCACATGTGAATGCTTACCAAAGGGTAACCTCAGCAGAGATGGATTTTAACAATCAAGTGGATAGGATGATGTGCTCTGTGGAAATCAGTCATTCTCTTTCCCCAGCTACTCCCTTCATTCATTGCTCAATGGGCTCGTAAACAAAGTGGCCAGGTGGCAACGATGGAGGTTATGCATGGGTCCAGCAGCATGGACTTCCACTCACCAGGGCTGACTTGGCTACAGCCACTGCTGAGTGCCCAATCTGCCAGCAGCAGAGACCAACTCTGAGCCCCCAATATGGCACCATCCCTCAAGGTGATCATCCAGCAACCTAGTGGCAAGTTGATTACATTGGACCACTTCCATCATGGAAAGGGCAGCGTTTTGTCCTTACTGGAATAGACACTTACTCTGGATATGGGTTTGCTTTCGCTGCACACAATGCTTCTAGCCAAACTACCATCTGTGACTTACAGAATGCCTTATCCACCATCATGGTATCCCAGACAGCATTACCTCAGATCAAGGGACTCACTTCACAGCAAATGAAGTGTGTTAGTGGGCACATGCTCATGAAATTCACTGGTCTTACCATGTTCCCCATCATCCTGAAGCAGCTGGCTTGATAGAACGATGGAATGGACTTCCAAAGACACAATTATGGTGCCAGCTAGGTGGCAATACCTTGCAGGGTTGGGGCAGTGTTCTCCAGGATGCTGTATATGCTCTAAACCAGCACTCAATATATGGTGTTATTTCTCCTATAGCCAGGATTCATGGGTCCAGGAGTCAAGGGGTGGAAATGGGAGAGCCACCACTCACTATTACCCCTAGCGACCCACTTGCAAGATTGTTGCTTCTTGTCCCCAAGACCTTATGCTCTACAGGTCTAGAGGTCTTAGTTCCAAAGGGAGGAAGGCACCCTGCTGGAGACACATCACTGATTCCATTGAACTGGAAGTTAAGAATGCCACCTGGCCACTTTGGGCTCCTTATGCCTCTGGCTCAACAGGCAAAGAAGGGAGTTACCATACTGGCTGGTGTGATTGATCCTGATTACCAAGAGGAAATTGGACTGATATTACATAATGGAGGTAAAGAAGAGTATGTCTGGTATGCAGCAGATTCCTTAGGGCATCTTTTAGAGCTACCATGCCCTGTGATTAAAGTCAATGGAAAACTACAGCAACCTAATTCTGACATGACTACTAAAGGCCCAGACCCTTCAGGAATGAAGGTTTGGGTCACTCCACCAGGAAAAGAATCACGACCAGCCGAGGTGCTTGGTGAGGGCAAAGGGAATACGGAATGGGTGGTGGAAGAAGGTAGTTCTAAATACCAGTTATGGCCATGTGACCAATTGCAGAAATGAGGACTGTAATTGTTATGAGTATTTCTGCTTTGTATGTGTGCATCAAATATTTTTGTTTCCTTCACTTGTAAGACATAAGATGTAAACAGGGCTAGTGCATTTTTGATTGCACACATGTTAGTTGTATCATGTTATGCACAAGTATGACTTTATAATTGTCTTTATTTAGAGATTATGTATGGTTTAAGGAGATGTGTACATATGCCAAGTTAACAAGGGGTGGACTGTGATGCTTAAGATTGTGTGTCAACTTGCCTGGGCCATGATTCTCAGTGTTTATATGTGATCAGTCCCATGACTGACTATACTGTGAATAGTGAATCAGATAAAAGGGAGTTTCCTTAGGGTTGTGGCTTGCATCTGAATATAAGCAGACGTTCTGGCTGTTTGCTCTTTCTGGATCCTGCAGCTTCCTCCTGTCGTCTCATCTCCAGTTCTTGGGACTTGAGCTGTCAGCTTCTCTGCTGAACTTGGGATTCGTCAATCTTCACAGCCTGTGAGCAGAGTCCTGCTCTCTGACCCGCCGATCTTGGGTTCGCCAGTCCCTGCAGCTACGTGAATCAGGAGAAACCTTGTGGTCTTGCCTGCTGATCTTGGAATTTGTCAACCTTCAGAGCCTGTGAACGGGAGCCCTGCTCTCTGACCTGCCGATCTTTTGCTTATCAGCTTCTGTGGCTCTGTGAATTGGAAGAGGCCTCTAACCTGAGCCACAGACTTGAGATGTTCTATCCTCTATAATAGTGTGAGCTGTTTCCTTGATATAAATCTCTCTCTATATATCTTTATACACTTTACTGGTTTTCCTTCTCTAGAGAACTTGACCTAAGACAAGTACCATCAGTTCCTGATCATACGCCAACTCCTGAGATGGTTGAATGTCAATCAATTCTTTTTGGTGTAGTGACTCTGTATATTCCTTCAATCTTCTTTTGCTGCTTCCTGTGTCATTTAACAGATGTATAGAGACATTTATATCAAGGAAATGGCTCCCATGGTTGTAGAGGCTGGAACGTCCCAAGTTCAAGGCTTAGGATGCAGGCTTCTCATGATTTATGTAGCTGCAAGGGCTGGTGAATCCAAGATCAGAAGGTCAGAGAGCAAGCCTCTTGCTCACAGGCTGCGACAATCGATGAATCCTAAAATCTGCAGGAAAGACTGCAGGTAAGGTGTTAGTTCAAGTCCCAAGAACCAGAGGTCAGGTGAACAGGAGCCAGCTGCAGGATCCAGAGGGAGTAAAAGCCCATGAGCCTTGCCAGAATATCCATTTATATTTGATGCAGTCTACACCCCCAGGGAAACTCCCTTTCAACTGATTGGCTACTCACAGCAGATCCCATCATGGAGGTGATCACATTATATCAAATCTCATCGTGGAAGTGATCACAACATTATACCACTGCCAAACCACTGAGAATCATGGCCCAGCTAAGTTGACACACAATTTTAACCATCACAGTATTCCATTGTGTGTATGTACCACAATTTGTTAATTCATTCTTCTGTAGATGGGCACTTAGGTTGTTACAATCTTTTGCTGTTGTGAATAGTGCTGCGATGAACATGGGTGGGCATATGTCCATTAGTGTCACAGATGTTATTTCTTTAGGTTTGTAATTAGAAGTGGGATTGCTGGGCCATATGGTATTTCTATTTGTAGCTTTTTAAGGAAGCGCCATACCTTTTTCCATAGTGGTTGTACCATTTCAGACTACCACCAGCGGTGTATAAGCATTCCAATCTCCCCACAATCTCTCCAGCATTTGTGATTTTGTTTTTTATTTTTTTTTATATTTTATTGTACTTCAGGTGAAGGCTTACAGAACAAATAGTTTCTCATGAAACAGTAGTACACATGTTTTTTTATGACATTGGTTAACAACCCCACAACATATTAACCCTCTAAATTCTCAACCTTTTTTTTTTTGGTGAAAATACACATAGCCAAAGATACACTGTTTCAAAAATTTCTACATACACAGTTCAGTGACATTGACTATGCTCTTCCAATTGTGCTGTTATTCTCACTTAAGATGAAGGCTTACAGAACAAAATAGCTTCTCATTTAACAGTTACTACAAATGTTGCCCTATGACAATGGTTAACAATCTCACAACACATCAACAATATCCTTACTCAACCTTGGGTTCCCTATCACCAGCTTCCTTGTCCCCTTCTGCCTTCTGGCCCTTGTCACTGGACTCTGTACCTCGTTAATCTCATTTGGTTTTATGGGGCTGTCCACTTCCAGGCTGAACAGTGAACCTCGGAGATAACTTCACCACTGAGCTAAAAGGGTGTCTGGGGGCCATACTCTTGAGGTTTCTCCAGTCTCCTTTAGGACAGTAAATCTGGTCTTTTTTTTTTGTGAGTTAGAATTATGCTCTACATCCTTCTCCAGCTCTGTCCAGAACCCTCTGTTGTGATCCTGGTCAGAGCAGTCGGTGGTGGTAGCCGGGCACCATCTAGCTGTACTGGACTCAGTCCAGTGGAGGCCTTGGTAGCTGTGAACAATTAGTCCTTTGGACTAATCTTTTACTTGCACCCTGTTCTCTTCATTCTCCCTTGCTCCCGAAGGGATGAGACCAGTGGAGTATCTTAGATGGCCGCTCACAGGCTTTTAAGACCCCAGACACTACTCACCAAGGTAGAATGTAGAGCATTGTCTTTATAAGCGGTGTCATGCCAATCGAGCTAGATGTTCCCCGAGACCATGGTCCTTCTGGGTTTTTTTGATTAGTGCCAGTAATGTTGGAGTGAGATGGTATAATTTTTTTTTGCATAGATTTGCATCTCTCTAATGGCTAATGATCGCAAGCATTTATTTATGCTTTTGTTAGCTGCGTGAATGTTTTCTTTGGTGAAGTGTCTGTTCATATCCTTTGCCCACTTTTTAATTGGATTGTTTGTCTTTTTGTTGTTGAGGTGTTGAAGTTTTCTATAAATTTTAGAGACGTGACATTTGTCAGATATGTCGTAGCCAAAGTTTACTTTTCAACACTTTAAAGAGGTCTTTTGCAGCAGCTTGGCCAATGCAATGTGTCTTTTGATTTCTTGACTGCTGCTTCCATAAGCTTTGATTGTAGATCCAAGTAAAATGAAATCCTTGACAAGTTCAATATTTTCTCCATTTACCATGATGCTGCTTATTGGTCTAGTTGGAGGATTTTTGTTTTCTTTATGTTGAGGTGTAATTCATACTGAAGGCTGTCGTCTTTGAGCTTCATCAGTGAGTGCTTCAAGTCCTCTTCACTTTAAGCAACCAAAATTGCATCATCTGCATAACGCAGGTTGTTAATGAGTCTTACTCCAATCCTGTTGCACCATTTTTCTTCATATAGTCCAGTTTCTTTGATTATTTGCTCAGCATATAGATTGAATAGGTATGATGAAAGGATGTAACCCTGATGCACATCTTTCCTGACTCTAAACCACGCTATATCCCTTTTTCTGTTCAAACAACTGCCTCTTCATATTTGTACAGGTTCCTCATGAGCACAATTAAGTGTTCTGGAATTCCCATTCTTCTCAGTGTTATCCATAATTTGTTATGATCCACACAGTCAAATGCAATTGCATAGTGAATAAAACACAGGTAAACATCTTTCTGGTATTCTCTGCTTTCAGCCAGGATCAGTGTGACATCAGTAATGATTTCCTTGGTTCCATGTCCACTTCTGAATCTGGCTTTAATTTCTGGCAGTTCCCTGTCAATATACTGCTGCAGCCAATTTTGAATGATCATCAGCAAAATTTTACTTCTGTATCATAATTGTTTGATAATTTCTGCATTTTGTTGGATCACCTTTCTTTGGAATGTGCTTAAATATAGATTTCTTCCAGTCAGTTGGCCAGGTATCTGTCTTCCAAATTTCTTGGCATAGACGAGTGAGCACTTGCAGCACTGCATCCATTTGTTGAAACATCGCAATTGGTAGTCTGTCAATGTCTGGAGCCTTGTTTTTCTCCAGTGCCTTCAGTGCAGCTTTCCATTTAAAACTGATGATTAGTTTTTACATCTCGCTAAAGAATGCTATTGGAATTTGGATTGGGATTGCATTATATCTATAGATTTCTTTGGGTAGTATTGATATTTTCATAATGTTGAGTCTTCCTATCCATTAGCATGGTACGTTTTTCCATTTATGTAGGTCTCTTGGTTTCTTGCAGTAGTGTTTTGTAGTTTTCTTTGTACAGACATACCTTGTAGATATAGCATGTCCCTTTCTAGACCACCACAATAAAGTGAATATTGCAATAAAGCTAGTCACACAAATTTTTTGGTTTCCCAGTGCATATGGCAGTTATGATTACACTATACTGTAGTCTATTAAGTGTGCAATAGCATTATGTCTAAAAAAACAGTGTACATACCTGTGATGGTTAGGAATGTGTGTCAGCTTGGCTGGGCTATGATTCTCAGTGGTTTGGCAGTTGTGTGATGTTGTGGTCACTTCCCTGTTGAGATTTGATATGTGATCATCCCCAAGATGGGATTTGCTGTGAGTAGCCAATTGGTTGAGGGGGAGTTTCCTTGGGCATGTGGTCTGCATCGAGCGTGGGTGGACATTCTGAAAGGCCTTGGGGGCTTTTGCTCTTTCTGGATCCTGCAGCTGGCTCCTGTTCATCTGAACTCATGTTCTTGGGACTTGAGCTAGCAGCTTACCTGCGGTCTTGCCTGCTGATCTTTGGATTTGTTGATCTTCACAGCCTGTGAGCAAGAGCCCTGCTCTCTGACCTGCCAATCTTGGGTTCACCAGCCCCTGTGGCTACGTGAATCAGGAAAAGCCTCTATCTATCTTGACCCAAGGACTTGGGATGTTCCAGCATCTACAACCACATAAGTCATTTCCTTGACATAAATCTCCTCTTCCTATATGTGTTTATGTGCTTTACTGGTTTTGCTTCTCTAGTGAACCCAGCCTAAGACAATATCTTAATTAAAAAATACTTGATTGCTAAAATTACTAACCATCATCTGGGCCTTTAGTGAATCATAACCTTTTTGCTGGTTGAGGGGCTTGCCTGGATGTTGATGGCTGCTGACTGATCAGAGTTGTGATTGCTGAAGGTTGGCATGGCTGTGACAATTTCTAAAAATAAGACAACAATGAAGTTTGCTGCATTGATAGACTCTTCCTTTCACGAAAGATTTCTCTGCAGCATGAAATGCTGTTTGATAGCATTTTATGCACGGTAGAACTTCTTTCAAAATTGCAGTCAATCCTCTCAAACCTTGCTACTGCTTTATCAACTAAGTTTATGTAGTATTATCAATCCTTTGTTGTTGTTTCAACAATGTTAACAGCATCTTCAGCAGGAGTAGATTCCATCTCAAGTGTCATGGATTGCATCATGTCCCCCCAAAAATGTGTGTATCAATTTGACTGGGCCGTGATTCCAGGTATTGTGTGATTTTCCTATATGTTGTAAATCCTGCCTCTGTGATGTTAATGAAGGAGGATGGGCAGCAGTTGTGTGAGTAAGGCAGGACTCAATCTACAAGACTGGATTATGTCCTGAGGTAATCTCTTGAGATATAAAAGAGAGAAGCGAACAGACAGACAGGGGGCCTCATACTACCAAGAAGGCAGTGCCGGGTTCCTGCACAGGGAAGCTCCTCATCCAAGGGAAGATTGATGAGAAGGACCTTCCTCCAGAGCCAACAGAGAGAGAAAGACTTCCCCTGGAGCTGACACCCTGAATTTGGACTTCTAGCCTACTAAACTGTGAGAGAATAAATTTATCTTTGTTAAAGCCATCCACTTGTGGTATTTTCTGTTAGAGCAGTACTAGATGACTAAGACTTCAAGAAAACACTTTCTTTGCTCATCCATAAGAAGCAACTCCTCATTTTTAAAAATTTGATCATAAGATTGCAGCAATTCAGTCATATCCTCAGGCCCCACTTCTAATTCTAGTTTTCTTGCTATTTCCTCCACATCTGCAGTTACTTCTTCCACTAAATTCTTAAACCCCTCAAAGTAACCAAGGGGATTGAAATTAATTTCCTCCAAACTCCTGTTAATGTTGATATTTTGACCTCCTTCTATGAATCACGAATGTTCTTAATGTCATCTAGAATGGTGAATAATTTCCAGAAAGTTTTCGATTTACTTTGCCCAGATCCATCAGAAGAATCACTCTCTATGGTAGCTACGTATTTCTTAAATAATAAGACTTGATATTCTAAATTCCTCCTTGATCCATGGGCTGCACAATGGATGTTGTGTTAACAGACATGAAAACAACATTAATATCCTTGTACATCTCCATCAGAGCTCTTGAATGACCAGGTGTGTTCTGCAAATGAGGAGTAATGTTTTGATAGGTATCTTTTTTTCTAAGCAGTATGTCTCAATTGTGGGCTTAAAATATTCAGTAAACCATGTTGTAAACAGATGAGCTCTCATCTAGTCTTTGTTGTTCCATTTATAGAGCATAGGCAGAGTAGATTTAGCATAATTCTTTTTTTTTTTAACTTACTTTAGATGAAGGTTTACAGAACAAACTAGCTTCTCATTAAACAGTTAGTACAAATATTGTTTTATGACATTGGTTAACAATCCCACAACATGTAAACATTCCCCTTCTCAACTTTGGGTTCCCTATTACCAGCTTTCCTGTTCCCTCCTGCCTTTTAGTCCTTGACCCTGGAATGGTGTGTCCCTTTAGTCTCGTTTTGTTTTATGGGCCTGTCTAATCCTTGACTGAAGAGTGAACCTCGGGAGTGACTTCATTACTGAGCTAAAAGGGTGACCAGGGGCCATACTCTTGGGGTTTCTCCAGTCTCTGTCAGATCAGTAAGCCTAGTCTTTTTTTGTGAGTTAGAATTTTGCTCTACATTTTTCTCCAGCTCTGTCGGGGACCCTCTATTGTGATCCCTTTCAGAGCAGTCAGTGGTTATAGCCAGGCACCATGTAGTTGTACTGGACTCAGTCTGGTGGCGGCCATGATAGTTGTGGTCCATTAGTCCTTGGGACTAATATTTTCCTTGTATCTTTAGTTTTCTTCATTCTCCCTTGCTCCTGAAGGGGTGAGACCAGTGGAGAGTCTTAGATGGCTGCTCATAGGCTTTTAAGACCCCATACACTACTCACCAAAGTAAAATACAGAACATTTTCTTTATAAACTATGTTATGCCAATTGAGCTAGATGTTCCCCAAGACTATGGTCCCCATAGCCTTCCACCCAGCCATTGGGTCCCTCAGGGAGTTTGCACGTATCTATGGAGCTTCCATGACCTTGCTTTATACAACTTGTGCTGGTTTCCCCAGTATTGTGTACTGTCTTACCCCTCACCAAAGTTACCACTTATCTATTGTCTATTTAGTGTTTTTCCATCCCCACACCTCCCCGCCGTTGTAACCATCTGTCATGGATTGAACTGGGTACCCCCAAAAATGTGTGTATCAACTTGGCTAGGTCATGATTCCCAGTATTGTATGTTTGTGTAATCTGATGTGATTTCCTTATGTGTTTAAACTCTATCACTATGATGAGTTTATATATGATTTCCTTATGTGTTATAAACTCTATCACTATGATGAGGTTATACTGATGAGGTATACAAGATTGGATAGTGTCTTAATTCAATCTCTTTTGAGATATAAAAGAAAGAAGTGAGCAGAGACCCTTGGAGGCCTCATAGCATCAAGAAAGCAGTGCCAGGAGCAGAGCACGTCATTTGGACCTGAGGTTCCTGTGCAGAGAAGCTCCCAGACCAAGGGAAGACTGATGCATCACAAGGACCTTCCTCCAGAGCCGATAGAAAGAGAGGGACTTCTCCTGGAGCTGATGCCCTGAATTTGGACTTGTAGCCTACTGGACTGTGAGAGGATAAACTTCTCGTTGTTAAAAGCCATCCACTTGTGGTATTTCTGTTACAGCAGCAATAGATAACCAAGACACCATCAAAGATTGTTTCTTTTTGTGTGTAAACCTTTTCATGAATGTTTATAGTAGTCGTCTCATACAATATTTGTCCTTTTGTGATTGACTTATTTCACTCAGCATAATGTCCTCCAGTTTCATCCATGTTATGTGGTGTTTCACAGATTCATCATTATTCTTAATCATTGCATAATACTCCATTGTGTGTATGTACCATAGTTTGTTTATTCATTCATCTGTTGATAGGCATCTAGGTTGTTTCCATCGTTTGGCTATTGTGAACAATAGTGCAATGAACATGAGTGTGCATATGTTTATTCGTGTGATGGTTCTTATTTCTCTAGGATATATTCCTAGGAGTGGGATTGCTGGCTCATATGGTATTTCTATTTCTAGCTTTCTAAGGAAGTGTCATATCATTTTTCAAAATGATCGTATCATTTTGCATTCTCACCAGCAGTGCATAAGAGTTCTGACCTCTCCACAGCCTCTCCAACATTTGTTATTTCCAGTGTTTTTGATTTGTGCTCGTAATACTGGGGCGAGATGGTATCTCATTGTGGTTTTGATTTGCATTTCTCTAATGGCTAGTTATCTTGAACATTTCCTCATGTGTATGTTAGAGGCTTGAATGTCTTCTTTGGTGAAGTGTCTGTTCATTTCCTTTGCCCATTTTTAAATTGGATTATTTGCCTTTTTGTTGTAGAGGTGGTGGATTTTCTTGTAGATTTTAGAGATTAGAATTTTGTCTGACTTGTAATGTCCAAAAATTTTTTTCCAGTCTGTAGGTTTTCTTTTTACTCTTTTGGTAAAGTCTTTTGGTGAGCATAAGTGTTTAATTTTTAGAAGATACCAGTTATCTAGTTTATCTTCTGGAGTTTGTGTGTTGTTAGTTACAGTTTGTATCCTGTTAATGCCATGTATTAGTGCCTCCGAATGTTGATCCTATTTTTTCTTCTATGAACTTTATAGTTTTTTGCTTTATATTTAGGTCTCTGATCCATTTTGAATTAGTTTTTGTATATGGTGTGAGGTATCAGACCTGTTTCATTTTTTTGCGTGTGAACATCCAGTTTTGCCAGCACCACTTGCTAAAAAGACCGTCTGTTCTCCATTTTATGGACTTTGGGCACTTGTCAAAGATCAGGTGACCGTAGTGGATGGATGTACATCTGCATTTTCAGTCTTATTTCATTGGTCAGTGTGTCTGTCATTGTACCAGTACCAGGCTGTTTTGACTACTGTAGGTGTATAGTAGGTTCGGAGATCAGGTAGTGAGAGTCCTTCTACTTTATTCTTCTTCTTCAGTAGTGCTTTACTTATTCTGGGCTTCTTCCCTTCCCATATAAAGTTAATGATTAGTTTATCCATCTCTTTAAAGAATGTTCTTGTTATTTGGATTGGGATTGCATTGTATTTTTAGATTGCTTAGGGTAGAATTGTCATTTTCATAATGTTGAGTCTACTTATCCATGAGCATGGTATGTTTTTCCATTTATGTAGATCTCTTTTGGTTTCTTGCAGTAGTGTTTTTTAGTTTTCATAGTATAGGTCTTTTACATTCCTGTTTAGATTTATTCCTAAGTATTTTATTTTTTTAGAGGCTATTATAAATGGTATTGTTTTCCTGATTTCCTTTTCATTGTTCTCTTTATTGATGTATAGGAATCCAGCTGATTTTTGTATGTTTATTTTATATCCTGCTACTCTGCTGAATCTTTCTACTAGTTCCAGTAGTTTTCCCTTGCAGTCTTTAGGGTTTTCTATGTTTAGTATCATATCATCCGCAAACAGGGACAGGTTAACTTCTTCATTAACAATTTGGATGTCCTTTATTTCTTTTTCTTGCCTTATTGCTCTAGCTAGGACTTCCAGTACAATGTTAAATAGGAGTGGAGATAAAAGGCATTCTTGTCTTGTTCCTGTTCTCAAAGGGAATGTTTTCAGCTTCTCTCCATTAAGAATGATGTTGGCCATTGGTTTCACATAGATGTCCTTTATTATGTTGAGAAATTTCCTTTCTATAGGTATTTTACTGAGAGTTTTTATCAGGAATGGGTGTTGGACTTCGTCAAATGCCTCCTCTGCTTCAGTTGAGATGATCATGTGATTCTTTTCTTTCCTTTTATTTATGTGGTGGATTATGTTGATTGATTTTCTAATGTTGAACCATCCTTGCGTACCTGGTATGAATCCTACTTGGTCGTGGTGTGTTATTTTTCTGATATGATGGTGAATTCTATTGGCTAGAATTTTGTTCAGAATTTTTTGCATCTATATTTATGAGAGATATTGGTCTGTAATTTTCTCTTTTTGTGGCATCTTTGCCTGGTTTTGGTATCAGGATTATGCTGGCTTCATAAATGAATTTGGAAGTATTCCTTTCTTTTCTATGTTCTGAAATAGTTTCAGTAGTATTGGTATAAGCTATTCTCTGAATGTTTGGTAGAATTCTCCAGTGAAGCTACCTGGACCAGGGCTTTTTTTGGGGGTGGGGGTGGTAGTTTATTACCTTTTCAATCTCTTCTCTTGTTATGGGTCTGTTCAGATTTTCAACTTCACTTTGTTGTAGTTTGGGTAGGTAGTGTGTTTCTAGAAGTTTATCCATTTTCTCTAGGTTTTCAAATTTGTTGGAGTATAGTTTTTCATAACACTCTGTTATGATCCTTTTTATTTCAGATGAGTCTGTTGTAATGTCCCCCATTTCATTTCTTATTTGGGTTATTTACATCCTCTCCTGTTTTTCTTTTGTCTGTCTGGCCAGTGGTTTGTCAATTTTGTTGATCCTTTCAAAGAAGCAACTTTTGGTTTTGTTGATTCTTACTATTGTTTTTCTATCCTCTATTTCATTTATTTCTGCTCTGATCTTTATTATTTCCTTTCTGCTGGTGGCTGTGAGCTTTTTTTGTTATTTCTTTCTATTTATTCAAGTTGTGTAGTTAATGTTTTGATTTTGTTCCTCTCTTCTTTTTTGATATGTGCATCTATTGCTATAAATTGCCCTTTGAGGAATGACTTTTCTGTGTCCTAAGGGTTTTGGTATGATGTGTTTTCATTCTTGTTTGATTTTAAGAATTTTTTGATTCCATCTCTGATTTCTTCTATTACCCAGTGATTTGTAAGCAGGGTGTTATTCAGTTTCCACGTAATTGATTTTCTTTCCTTGGTCTTCCTGTTATTAATTTCTACTTTGATGGCATTGTGGTCACCGAAGATACTCTCTATCATCTCAATGTTTTGGATTTTGTTGAGGGTTGCTCTGTGGCCTAAGATGTGCTCTATTCTGGAGAATATTCCACGTGCATTTGAAAAGAATGTGTACTTTGCAGCTGTTGGGTGTAGTGTTCTATATATGTCTGTGAGGTCAAGTTGGCTGTTTGTGCCCTTTAGGTCTTCTGTATCTTTGTTGAGTTTCTTTCTAGATGTTCTGTCCTTTACCGAGAGTGGTGTGTTGAAGTCTCCTACTATTGTTGTGGAACTGTCAATTTCTCTTTTCAGTGCTATTAGTTTGTTTTACGTATTTTGGAGCCCTGTCATTGGGTGTGCAGATGTTTATTATGTTTATGTCTTCATGCTGGATCATCCCTTTAATCTCTATGTATGTCCTTCTTTGTCTTTTATGCTGGATTTTTTTTTAATGACTATTTTATCTGAGATTAGTATTGCAACTCCTGCTCTTTTTTGGTAACTGTTTGCTTGATATTTTTTTCTATCCTTTGATTTTTTTAGTAAATTTATATCTTTGTATCTAAGGTATGTCTTGTTTAGACAGCGTATTGATGGATCCTGTTTTTTTATCCATTCTGTCACTCTCTGTCTCTTTATGGGCATATTTAGGCCATTTACATTCTGTGTAATGATTGATAGGTGTACTTTTATTGCTGTCATTTTTTAGTGCTGTTTTTTGTGGTGCTGATATTTTCTTTGTTCCTCTTCCTCTCCTGTGCTGAATTTCTTTTGTTTGTGGATTTTTAAAAATTTCTTTTGTTTTTGTAGATTTTATTTTTACTGAGACTTCATGTTTTTCTTCTTTATTTTGATGAGTAGGTTTGTTAACTTTCTTTGTGGTTACCTTGAAATTTATCCTTATCTTCCTAGGTTTGAATCAGTCTGTTATTACTTGGTATTGCCTTGCTTTCCTCTCCATTAGAAGGTTCTGTACCTACACTGTTTATTCCTTCTTTTATTGTTCTGATGTTGTCATTGACAGATTAATCTCTCTGGTTCCCTGTTGTAATTCTTTTGGTTTTGAATAGTCCTTGAGAGTTCATTTCCTAGTTCCTGCATCCTAGATTCAACGTGTGGTCTGATGTTGTTTGTTCTGTCACTGAAGGACTCCGTTTAATAATTCTTGTAAGTTTGGTTTGGTTTTTACATAGTCCCTTAATTTCTGTTTATCTGGAAATGTCCTAATTTCACCATCATATTTGCATAAGAGTTTTGCAGGATATATTATTCTTGGCTGGCAATTTTTTTCTTTCAAGGTTTTATAAACGTTGTCCCATTGTCTTCTTGCTTGCATGGTTTCTGCTGAATAATACGAGTTTAGTCTTATTGTTTCTCCTGTTATGTTACTTTTTGTTTTTCTCAAGCTGCTCTCAGGATTCTTTGATTGTTTCTGGTTTTAGCGAGTGTGATTATGATATGCCTTGGTGATCTTCTTTTGCACTCTCTCCTATACGGTGTTTACTGAGCTTCTTGGATGGTCAGCTTTTCATCTTTCATGATATTGGGGAAGTTTTCTGTCAGAAGTTCTTCAATGATCCTCTCTGTGTTTTCTGTTTTCTCCCCCTGTTTTGGAACTCTGATCACTCGAAAATTTTGCTTCTGATTGTATCCCACATAATTCTCAGGGTTTCTTCATTTTTCCTTTTTTTTCTGATTTTTCACTCAAACAGAGTTGTATCCAAGTGTTTGTCTTCAATTTTATGATCTTGTCTTCTATTGTCTTAGGTTGGGTTCTCTAGAGAAGCAAAACCAGTAAAGTGTATATATATATATATATATATATATATATATATATATATATTATATCAAGGAAACAGCTCATGTGATTGTATGGGCTAGAAAGTTCCAAGTCTGTGGATCAGGGTAGAGGCTTCTCCCAAGTCAGACACCTGCAGAAGCTGGCAAGCCCAAGGTCAGAAAGTCGGAGAGCAGGGCTCCCACTCACAGGCTGTGCAGATCGACGAATCCCAGATTCGGCAGATAAGCTGACAGCTCAAGTCTCAAGAACGGGAGAAGAGATGACAGGAAGCAGCTGCAGGATCCAGAGAGAACAAAAAGCTAGAATGTCTGCTTATATACAGTTGCGGGCCACACCCCCAAGGTGACTCCCTTTCATCTGATTGGCTACTCACAGTATATTCAACCATGGGAGTGATTATATTAAAATACTGAGAATCATGGCCCAGCCAAGTTGACACACAATCTTAACCATCACATCTATCATGTCAAACCTGCTCCTCAGCCCTTCTATGACACTGTCCATTTCTGAAATCTTGTTGCTTATCTTTTGGATTTCTGATTGGTGTTTTTGTATGATTTCTAGTTGTGAATTTATTTTGGCATCTTGTTCCTGTATTATTTTCCTGAATTCTTACTTTTTGTGTGTATATTTTCCTTGAATTTGTCTGTTTTTTCCATGAATTTGTCTATTTTTTCATCATTTTTGTCTGCTTTTTGCTTCAAGTCTTGGATATCTCTAATTTTGGAGACTTAAATTCCCTATCATGTAGTTCTAGTGCCTTTTCTTGTACTGGAATGTTATCTGGTGTTTTATTCTGGATGCATACAGGAACCACCCTGTCTTGTTGTTTTATATGTTTTGAAATTGTCTGCTGTCTTCAGGACTTTCAGTAGTTATTTTCCTCCTTTATTGATTGTAGATTTGTTCGTTTTGACTTGTTTTTTTGTTGTATTTTGTTATGTCTGAGCAGGCGGGCTGTGCGTTCTTTGGCGCTTTCTTGTCTGTGGGCATGATGCTTTTCACCTCCTTGTCCAATGGGCAGGGTCAGTGGCTCAGCTATGGGGCAGAAGGGCGTGTCCAGCTGAAAGGTTGTTGCTGGGATGGGTTGTTTGTTTCAAGTACTAAGGAGAACAGGGCAGGCCAGGAATCAGTGCAGGGCAGGTTCTGGTAGGCCATGCTGTGTTGCTTGGGGGTGTGATGTTCAGTGCATGGTGCAGATAGGCAGGAAGGAGGGCAGAGATTGTGATGTGTGGAGCTAAGATGGGTATGGGAAAGAGGAGAGAGAGGAGAGAGAAACAGAGGCCAATAACAAACAGACAAAAAAAATGCTGAGTGAGCTTGCTGTTGGAATGAGGAAATGAGAGACCAAGAAATGGAGAAAAACAAAAGAAAGAAAATGGTAAAAGAAAAATAAATAAATAAAAATTAGAGGGGGAAAAATGAAAAACAAAGGCCCTAGGGATTCCACTGGTGTGGCTGTGAAGACTGGGGAAGTGGCTCTCACGCTGCGAACTGCAACCTGGCTAGAAGGGGTAGAGGTGTCACACAGTGCCAGGTATTCAGGAGATAGGAAGAGAAGGTAAGTATAGACAGATGAGAAACTGAGAAATGAAGAAAGACAAAAGGGAAATAGAAAAGAAAACAAACAAAAGAAAAAAATAAATGCCTCTACAGAACCCACTGCGTGGCTGCATAGACTGAGGAAGTAGCTCACAAGCCGTGCAGTATAGCCAGACTAGAATGGGCTCCCAAGCTTAGAAAAGAAAAAGAAAACAAACAAACAGATCAAAACAGAACAAATCAAAACAAATAAACAAACAGCATCTACGGTCCCACCAGCTTGGTGGCACTGGCTGGGAAGGAGTTCCACAGTCGAGCGGTGTTTCACAGCCTTTCAAGAAGAAGCAAAGATGGCACACAGAGCCAGTTATTTGAAAGAAAGGAGGGGGAGGTGGTGAGATATATGGAAGAAACCAAAAGAAGCTGAAAAAAGCACCACCAGCAACAAACAAATGGCACACAGGGAGCCTGCCAGTGTGAGCAGGTGGAATCCCAGTGGCACAGGGCTGAAGCCAGTGCCTCCTGGCCAACAGACTGGCTGCAGGAAGCAGAGGAGGCCAAGTGGTGTGAAGAAGGGTGGGGGATGGTAAAGCATATATTGCTGGTTACTGGTTTTTCTGTATCCTGCTGGGAGCTCTGTGAAGCTGCTTTTCCGTACTCCCTGTTCACTGATCACCGACAGGAGTCCAAGATGGTGAATCTGTGCTGCATTAGCTGTTAGAGGACCTCTGTACGTATCTCTCCTCGATCTCTGTTCTCTGTCAGTTTCTTATTCCATTCGGTGCTTGCCTGAGTTCTTTATGTCTTCATTTGATGTTTAAGGTTCCAAGATTGACATTTGTCTCTGTTTGACTTAGTTTTTCAGGTCTTTGATGTGGAGGGACAGTGTGGTGCTTCTGTCTATAGCGCCATGTTGGCCGGAAGTCCTCCTTGAAATACTTTTATGTTTTCATTTATTTCCTTATCCTCATGAAAAAAATTGATGCTTCAAAATTAAATCATATTAGGTTATTTAACTTTCAGTAAAACAATTTGAGGATTCTAATTGACTAATAAGGAGCCTGGTGACACAATGGTTTAGAGTTCAGCTGCTAACTGAAAGGTAAGTAGTTTGAATCCACCAGCCACTCTGTAGGAGAAAGATGTGGCTGTCTGCTTCTGAAAAGTTTACAGTCTTGGAAATTTTATGGGGCAGTTCTTCTCTGACTTACAGGGTCTCTATAAGTCGGATCAACTTGTTGGCAATGGGTCTGTTTTTTTTATTTTTGGTTTTTAACTAACTAATGGAGTCCCTGGGTGATGCAGGTGGTTAACCTGTTTGGCTGCTAACCAAAATGTTGATGGTTAGATTCCACCCAGAGACACCTAGGAAGAAAGGCCTCATGATCTACTTCCACTGGAAACCCTATGGAGCACTATTTTACTTTGCCACATAAGGTCTCAATGAGTCAAAATCAACTCCCCTGATGGTGAGCCATGTATGTCAGAGTAGAACTGTGCTCTATAGGATTTTCAATGGCTGATTTTTTTGGAAGGAGATTACCAGGCCTTTCTTCTGCACTAATTACAAATTAAATTAGTAGTTTTTCCCAATTACTCACACAAGAAGGAAATACAAAGTTTAGGTATGATGAAATCTCTGTTGACTAGATGGTTGTCATGCTTTTTAAAAATGTCTTTTTGAATGATGACATGATTTTCAAAATAGGAATTCATTCCAAGATTCTTTTACTGAGGATATTTGTCTTTTTTATCAAGCTCCACTATTGCATGGACCTTTGTATGGTAATTTTTTGGTTAGTATATGTTTCATGCTTATATAATATTTACATATTCCTTGTATTATGTATTATAGCGTGTAATTGTGTTTTTGAGCCTTGTGTCTGTGCTTTTACTTAAGCACACTTGAAAAAGGAGCAAGTTCAGTTAAGTAAAGGTGAGCTGTGAACTAAGGATAGTGTTTTAGTCATCTAGTACTGCTATAATAGAAATACCATGAGTGGATGGCTTTAACAAAGAGAAATTTATTTTCTCAGAGTCCAGTAGGCTGCAAGTCCAAATTCAAGGCATCAGCTCCAAGAGAAGGCTTTCTCTGTCGGTTCTGGAGAAAAGTCCTTGTGATGCATCAGTATTCCCCTGGTCTGGGAGCATCGCAGCACAGGAACCTCAGGTCCAAAGGATGCACTCTACTCCTGGCACTGCTTTCTTTGTGGTATGAGGTTCCCATGTGTCTCTGCTCACTTCTCTCTTTTATGTCTTAAAAGAGATTGGCTTAAGACTTTATCAAATATTGTATACCTCATCAGTATAACTGCCGTTAATCCATCTTATTACATCATAGGGATTGAGTTTACAACACATAAGGAAATCACATCAGATTACAGAATGCTACACAATCATACGATACAGGAAATCATGACCCAGCCAAGTTGACAGATATTTTGGGGGGACACAATTCAATCCAAGACAGATAGAAACCTTAAACTAGAGCAGGGGTCAAGCTTAGAAGTAGCCATAGTTACAGCTTTCCCTTGCACTCATGTGCACAGTTGCTCTTCTTACCCTTTCTAGTCTTCACTAGTCTTTTGTGCATTGTTGGCTCTCTGTGGAATAGACTTGGCATTATTACTGAAGTACATATTTTCTTATATTTCCATAAAATTCCATAAATCTTGTATTAACAACAGTTTAGTTTGAAAGAAAATCTGGGAGATAAAAATTCCTAATTTCACCTTAACGGGGCAGAGTTTGTTCAGATTAGTTTGTAGAACTGAAGGAAGGAAAACAGTTGGGTTAGCTTGTTGCAGCAAAACATTAATGCATTAACTTTATTAAAGGGATAGGATGGAAAAGTCATTAAAGTTAAAGGGGAAACTTCATGACTGAAGTGATTTTTAATGGGATTTGAATTACCCTCTGTTGTAGGTATTTTATTGCTGAGACATCAAAACGCTTTTTCTAAGCAGTGCCAAAAATACATTCTGTGATTTAATAACTGCATTTCTCTAGATTTTCTGTCTACCAAATGATAAGTACCACACAGAGTCTCCATTTCCATTTGAAATTTTTGACATGTCCAATCTGTTTTTTCCGTTTTCTAGCATGATTATGAGGGTGGACAATTTCCTTCGTCTCACACAAGCTGTTGTCAGTGACCAGAGAAGAGATCTGGTAAAAGAGATCGGGAGCGCGAGAGAGTTCACCCCAGAGATAACAGAAGAGACAAAGAGTGAGATATGGGACAAGATAGAGAAAGAGAAAGAGAGCTATTAAGTGATTGGGATGGAGCTTGAGGGGAGAGAGGTCGATATTGAAGATAATGAACTTTTGGAAGCACTGATTGTATAAAATTATTATTATTTTTTTTTAGTGTGTGTTTACAAGTAGTACATTGATTTTCAACTGTCTACTTAAAGTTCATTGTGTAGAAGGATTTATTATGACCCACTTTGTTCCAAGCATGAAGTATACTAAGAATTGGAAAAACTCAAATCCACCAAAAATATACAGTTGACAATTGAAATGAACAGTACAAGAAATGTAGATATTGATTCATTCTTCGTAAGTGTTCATCTACTTACAGTGTGTTCATCCTAGTGTTATTGTTTGTCTTCTTTCTTTTGGATCTTGATTGATAACTGCCATGACGTTTTGCATTGATGTGTTTCTACATGTAGTTGCACACAGTTCAGTAAAACAATGCTGCTATCAGGTATGCAAGTATTGGAGTATGATGGCTTGACTGTATGGCAATGTTGTAGCAGCCTCTTGGATTCTCCCTTCCTTCCCCCCTTTTTAACTTATAACATCACTTTTTATTTTTCTTCAGTCTTCAATGATGAGGGAGATATTAAGAAGACATCGTTATCTAATTTTAAAACTTTTTGAAAAATAAAAGAATTCTTATGCTCAGTAGCATGGTTGATGCTGTTGTTTACCCTTCTCCTCCAAACTATAAATTGGCTTGGAATGTTAACAACTTGTGTGTGTAGCAGCAGGAGAGTCCCACACGCTACTGTTTTGTAGAAAATAAATTGGTAAAGATCAACATTTTCTTGTTGTATTTGTTTTTTCTGCTTGCAAGTTTGTTTTTTAGGCATTAATAGACATAAAAGAATGTATTTTGTTAAGAATTTTCAGAATCCCATTATCTTTTTTCCTAAAACAATCTAGGCCAATGATATTAAAAGCTATTTTTAATGAAAGAACTGATGACGTACAATTGAATTACCATATTTTTACGCAAATAACATGTGCCTTTTATATTTGTTTGCCAATCTCTCCCTCCCCCAGCAAGGTATTGTCCTAAGTGTGCTATGCTAATTTTTTTTTTTTTGTTTAACAGCAACACGTAAAAAAAATGGCGTGTAGACGCTAATGAAAATACTTTGTGGTGAGGAGGCAGCAGTGGGCAAACAAGTGTAGAAGATGTGTGATAGTTGCGTAAAAAGATGGTGTGTTGGTATTTTGGATACGTTTTTATTTGTTTCATAATATTTTTGGGTCTTCTCTGGTCACAGGATTTTTCTTTCTATTCATTTTAGGTTTTCTGCCTATTGTTTTTCATCTTTTCTAACTGTACTACTTTGTAGATACTTTCTAAATAAACTTAAACAACTAACCCTCTTAAGGTCAGTTTCCATATTTTAAAGTTAACTGTCAATCCTTCCCAATAATAACAAACTGTAACATAGAAGTAAAATCACACAAGGAAACAGAGTTTATGAAAGAATTATTGTGTTTTATTTTCTTGAGTTTATCTGAAATTTTTGCCTTTGTAAAGTTGAATATGTAAACATTTATGGTACTGAATGACCACTTATTCCTACACTATATGTCTTTATACCGTGTCATATTTACAATTGTACTCAGCTCCAAATCTTGATACCCAGTTTTACATTTAATCTATAGTTTTAGGACTGAATGAGGAACACAGGAGCTTCACTCTTGAAGGGTATTTAAACTGCAATTTGACTGGTTTCATACTCTTATCTGTTTTTTGAGTAGTTTTTCCATGTATTAGTAATGAAGAGTTTTATTCTACCTATTTAAAAAAAATCTTAAGCTTCTATGCAGTCTGGTAGAGAGGAAAGAAAATTAAACCAGATGTTAAAAAAACTGAATTCTGGTTTTATTATTGTCTTTAATCAAACTAAAAACAGTTGATGATACAAGTAAGTCTTTTCACTGGCATTTTGTATATATGAGTAAGTTAGTCATGTTAATATTTAAGGTTCTTTTCAAGTTCTTAAACTGAAGAATATCTAAGATTTACAGAGAATCAGTAAAAATGTTATTTTAAGAGATAACCAGTTATATAAAACTGATAAGTAATATTAAAGTTATTTTTCTGAAATAATATTAATAATAAAGTTATAAATTATTTTGTACACTTAGTACTTAACAAGGACTTTTACTCTTCCATGTAATGACTTCTTTCATCCTCACATAACATCTCAGTCATCCCTATTTTTATAGATGGGAAATGAGGCTTGGAAAGGCTAGGAACTTGCCCAAGATTGCCAAGATTATAACTGATACAGCCAGGATTCAACCCAGAATGTCTTAACAGTTCCCCTTAACCACTCTACTATACACAGCATCTTGTTGGTTCATTGAGTTACAGTCGTCCCTCGTTATCCATGGGGGATTAATTCCAGGAGCACCCACGGATACCAAAATCCATGGATGCTCAAGTCCCTCGTATAAAATGATGCAGTTTTGCGTATAACTGAAGCACATACTCCAGTATACTTTAAATCATCTCTAGATTACTTATAATACCCAATACAAGGTAAATGACACGTAAATAGTTGTTTCATGATAACTGAAGACTTGCTCTGGAAGGTAGCCTTTCTCTTCTCTGAGTTTCTTGAGCTTGGGCATCAGCAATGCCAATTCTCCAGTGGTCTTGAAGTTCTTGAGGCTGCAGCCCTTTACAGAGTTAGGCAGCCATCCCTCACAAGCCTTCCTCTTGCTCTCCTCAACCCCTTCACACTTAGCCTTTGAAGGATTGCTTTGAGTACTTAATACTTTTTAGGAGCCATTCTTTTTTTTTTATTATCTTTATTTTTTTTTCCTTTTTTTGTTGTATTTTAGATGAAGATTTACAGAACAAATAGTTTCTCATTAAACAGTCAGTACACATATTGTTTTATAACGTTGGTTAACAACCCCATGACATGCCAACACTCTCCCTTCTCGACCTTGGAGGACTTTTTTTCTGGTGAAAATATACGTAGCCAAAGTTACAGCATTTCAAAAGTTTCCACATGTACAATTCAGTGACGTCAATTACATTCTTCCAGTCGTGCTACTATTCTCACTCTCCTTATCGAAATTATTCCATCACCATTATCTTCAACCCACTGTCCCTTAAGCTTCCCATCAAACCTTTTGAGTTGCTGTTGTCAATTTGATCTCACATAGATAACTCTTTTTTTTTTGTACCTTAGATTTGTTTACAGAACAAATAGTTTATCATTAAACAGTTAGTACACATATTGCCCTATGACAATGGTTAACAACCCCACGACATGTCAACACTGTCCCTTCTCAACCTTGGGTTCCCTATCACCAGCTTTCTTGTCCCCTCCTGCCTACTAGTCCTTGTCCCTGGACTGCTGTGCCTCAGTAGTCCTGTTTTGTTTTATGAGGCTATTCAATTCCCCGGCTGAATGATGAACCTCTGGAGTGACTTCACCACTGAGCTAAAAGGGTGTCCGGGGGCCATACTCTCGGGGTTTCTCCAGTCTATCAGACCAGTAAATCTGGTCTTTTTTTGTGAGTTAGAATTTTGTTCTACATCCTTTTCCAGCTCTGTCCAGGACCCTCTCTTGTGATCCCTGTCAGAGCAGTCATTGGTGGTAGCCGGGCACCATCTACCTGTACTGGACTCAGTTTGGTGGAGGCCATGGTAGATGTGGTCCATTAGTCCTTTGGACTAATATTTTCCTTGTATCTTGTTCTCTTCATTCTCCCTTGCTCCCGAAGGGGTGAGACCAGTGGAGTATATTAGATGGTTGCTCACAGGCTTTTAAGACCCTAGACTCTACTCACCAAGGTAGAATGAGAACATTGTCTTTATAAACTGTGTTACACCAGCTAAGCCAGATGTTCCCTGAGACCATGGTCCCAACAGCCCTCCACCCAGCAATTCCGTCCCTCAGGGAGTTTGGATGTGTCTATGGAGCTTCCATGACCTTAGGAACCATTTTTTCCCACAAAAACAAAGGGTGCACATAACACAAGTAGCTAACAAAGGAGACTTAAGGCAAACAATGCTCAAACAAGGAGTGCTGGAGAGAAACTGAGGATCTGTGAAATGGTGGGAGGCTACAACTAGGGATGCCTACAAATCCCTTCATTCACATAGTGCTCATGCATGGCAAATTCAAGTTTTGTTGTTCAGAGTTTGAATTTTTTTCTGAATGTTTTCAATCCGTGGTTAGTTGAATCCTTGGATGCAGAATACGTGGATTTGGAGGGCTGACTGTAGAATTAATATGGTGTCTTAAGACTAATCAGGAAGCATCTAGGGGAACTGAGATACAGTCATCCTTGTCCATAACTGTGAAATCACCATGTTATGAGCTTTAGTTTCTATCCTAGAATTACAAATGAAAATGCAAATTTCATTTAAGAACATGTTTTTATTCAATTTTGCTTTTTCTTAAGAAACCACTTCATCTTTTTGGGGAAAAAATAGAATATAGATTAATAAATGTTTCAAATGGTGTCAGATTTTACTGGGAATTTTAAACATTCACATTTCGTTCAGGAGTCCGCATTAAGCAGCGGGTTTTCCTAAGATGTCCAATCACTTAAATGTCAACTTATGCTTTAGACCCAAAGTTCTATAGAGTAGGAATAGGGATCTTAAAGAGCTTAAGCAATTCATCGCATTCTTTCTTCTTGTCGTATCAGTAGCTTTCATCACTAATTTGTTTGCCTCTTCTACTTTTTTTAAAAAATCTTCCTCTTCATGTTTCCCTTTTAGTAACTTCCCCCTGTGTCCTAAACTTCTTTGTGGCATCTGAAAGTTCTGTTCAATCCTACTAATGATATTCAAGGTATAATAGTTTAAAAAACTCTTGTTCTGGATATTAGCTTCTACTGAAGCCACTCAAAGAAAGTATGTCTGTAAATTATGTGGCTCAGAGACAGGAGGCTACAGTTAGCTTTATAGTTTCCCAGGTGCTCTTAGTGGTCCTGGGATGTGAGTTCAGTATAATCAATCATACCTGGGATTTTGTGGGGACATATGCCACTTAAACATGGCTACACTATTGACAACTTCAGCCCCTCAAAGGCCTCTTTCCTTCATTTTCCTTTTCCTCCTCACTATGGGGAATTCTCTTTCTCCTGAGCAGCGTCAACACAAAACCCAGTTGTCGGGATTGTTAAAAGCCTCTAAAGCTTAAGGTGTCAGAAGAAGCTCTTACCCAGCTTCTGCTTTTAATTGAATCTGCCTGTCCTTGGTATCCCTTTCGGGGAAACCTTGATGTAGAAGCATGAGAACGTATCGGTAACATCATTCGTGACATGAACATCCCAGCTTCACTTCTTATTGCTTGGCATCACTGCCGCCTTGCCCTGCAGCCCTTACAGGCAGGTCCTTCAGCTCCCTCCCCAAGTAAAGAAAATATTTATGACCCTCCTCCTTCCACGCCTCCTGAGACTGATTCCTCACAACATGAGTCTCTTATGGAGAGGTGTTTGCGGGAAGGCTATGAGAAAGAAGGGCTTTCTGCCTATCCTGTCCTTCGGGGATCAGGAGAACCCTGTCATGATGGCCTTCCTTTTCAAGTTTTTAAATAACTTAGTAAGAGCATAGCAGAAAATGGTTTACAGAGTTCCTTTACAAAAGGAATTGTAGAAGGGCTAGCACAAGGATGTGAGATGACCCCCTGGGATTGGAATGTTTTGATGCGAACAGTCTTAACTCCTGCCCAATTTGGTGTCTGGAATCAAGAATATAAGGAACATTGTAGCTTTTATGCTATGGACAATTTAAATCATAACATCCCTGTTAGTGTTGACATGCTCTCTGGTACTGGGACCTATTCCACTCCCCAGGCTCAGAGTCAGATGAACAGGCAAGCAGTCAGTCAAGCCTCTGATGCTGCCACCAAAGCCTGGAGTAAAATCTTATTCCAGGACGCCCACCGGCTCATTCGCCACTATTCGTCAAGCGGCAAATGAGCCTTACGTTGATTTTATCAATCGTCTCCAAATGGCCAATTCCCGACAAGTAGATAACCAACAAGCAGCTGAAGTTCTTTGTCTCTAGCTTGCTTATGAAAATGCTACTGCCGACTGTCGGGCTGTTTTAGCTCCTTTAAAGGCACAAAATCCTAATCTAGCTGAAATGATTAGGGCATGTCAAAATGTTGGCACAGAAACTCATAAGGCAAAAGTATTAGCGGCAGCTCTCTGTCCATCCACTGCCACCTGTTTTGGGTGTGTTAAACCTGGACATTTTAAGAAAGACTGTCACAGTTTAAAAAACAAAAATGCCAACACTAAATTTCCAGCCCAAAAGTGTCCCCACTGTGGTAAAGGCTTTCACTGGGCTAATATATTCTGGGTTTCTCTATGCTACAGCCCTTTCTGGAGAACGTTCTACTCATGCCTGTCATCATTTCACCCAAGCCATTGCAACTATGGGATGTTCCCAAGCCCTTAAAACTGATAATGGTCCTACATATACTTCTGCTAAATTTCAACAATTTTGTGCCACTTGGAATATTCTTCATACCACTGGCATTCCTTATAATCAAGGTCAAGCCATAATTGAACGTGCCCATCATACTCTCAAACAGCTCTTAAATAAACAAAAGGGGGGAGATGATGGGTCTAGACTATTTGACCAAAATGAAAGACTTGCCAAAGCTCTCTTTACTTTTAACTTTTTATCGGTTGCCAAAGATGGTTGTACTGTTGCAGAACGACATTTTATCCCCTCTGACACCCGACCTCGCCCACAGGTCCTCTATAAAGATCCTCAAAATCCCTCTGTCTGGCAAGCACCTGTAGAATTACTAACCTGGGGGTGAGGGTATGTGGCCGTTTTGTCTCCCACAGGTCCACTGTGGATTCCCGCCCGATTAGTAAAACCATATCATGACCCAGCGACAGCCACCACCCTTCCGATGGGAACCGCTGCCACCATCCCTCCCGTGGTGCTCTGAGTCCAGTCCCGGGTTGCCGCTGCTTGAGCTCGCCAGCCCAGTCACCTGGGGTGTCGCCGCCCGGGACGGCCCTGGCTGGAGGCTCCGGGTAGGCGAGAGCGGGCTCTGTGCTCCCGCCGCTACTAGGGGTCCCAGGCGCACCCTGAGCTGCGGCTCCCCCCAACGCCAGCACAATCTGCCCTGTGCCTCTGCCCCTTCCCTTCTCTGAACCTCTGCCATCACCCCTTCGGTGGCCACCATCCAACCCGACTCCAGAGCTACAACTGACACCGGCACCCCTTCCCCTGGGGATGGACACTGAACAAAGGAAATCTGCAATACTGGTAACATGGTGAGGTCTGAAAGCTCTCTCCTCCAAAGCTGAGCGTATCCTCTCAACTACAGGTGCCCCACTTACACCTGAAAACCTGTTTCTAGCTATGGTTTGCCTCGTGACAATCAATTTTCAACAGTCGTCCTATATTATCTTGTTAATCAGTAATTTGCTAATCAGTAAGTCCCCAATGAAAATTTGTTACGTGTGAATTCCTCTGTATTTTCTGCTTCTTCTAGATATAGATAGATTTCTAATTTAGATAATTCCTTTTCAATTGATAGTGAATTTATGTAAATCATTGTTTGTTTGATGGTTAATGAATCTTTAAGCCTTTATAAATCTTTGAGCCTTTAAGAATAATAATCTTAGTGAATGTTAAAAGATAATGTGTAACTTACAAAATGAGAGTTGGAGGAAACCCATTGGTCCAGCAGCCAGGATATGGTTAGTGCAAAGGATTATTATATCTTTATAAGGTCGTCCTCTATTGTCATACACACCTAAAGGGTACATTGAGTCTGCTCACTCTGGCGCTGTGATTGATGAGAGCCTCGCTCTAATTTAGTAATCTGATGAAGAACCAGATGGTATCCAGTGGAAAACCAGCACCGTGAGTTTAAAGAGCCTGCCATGGCGGTCATCTAGGAGCCCAACTAAGTCCAGGTATTACTCATCGCTATGCTACTTCTCCTCTTTAAACATATGGAGTGTGCCCCAGCTGAAGCCGGGCTCACAAGGACTCACAAAAATTCTCTACACATCAGCCAGGACCTGACAGCCAAATTTTACTTTATCCTAATGGGCATTTGTTGGACCAGTAAAAATCCTCTTGATTCTTATTCCATTAATTAAACAAAAGGGGGGAAATGTGGGGATATATGCCATTTAAACATGGCTATACTATTGACAACTTCAGCCCCTCAAAGGCCTCTATGCTGCACAGGACATGTTGAGACTTGTCAGTAACATGTTGAGACTTGTCAGCGATGAGAAGGAGATTAGGCACGACTTGTTTTCCCAAACCTATTGTCCCGTTACTGATTGGCTTGTTTACCTGAATTCCTTCTCCCTTGCCCGAAACTTATTGTTATTCACCCAAAGCCCATTGTTCTGTTATTTGCTTCACTGCTTGCTGTATTGACTATAAATAAGCTCCTGGGACTGAAGCCGGGGTCGACTCCTCTGAGTGACTCTCCTTGGCCCCACTTCTCTGTAAAAGTTCTGTTTGGCTACTGTCTTCGCTGCCCCAACAATCATCGCCGCTGCAACAGGATTTGGGTGCAAATATCACATAAATTGACCATCAGCTGGTTTGTTGTTAGCTGCTGTAGAGTTGGTTTCAACTCATAGCAACCCTGCATACAATAGAACCAAACACTGCCTGGTCCTGTGCCATTCTCATGATCGTTGTTATGCTTTAGCCTATTGTTGCAGCCACTGTGTCAATCCATCTCATTGAGGGTTGTCTTAGGCTGGGTTCTCTAGAGAAGCAAAATGTATAAGTATATATATATAGAGAGAGGTTTATTTCAAGGAAATGGCTCACGTGGTTGTAGAGGCTGGAATGTCCCAAGTCTGTGGGTCTGCATGGAGGCTTCTCCTGATTCATGTAGCCAAAGGGGCTGGTGAAACCAAGATAAGCATATCAGAGAGCAGGGCTCTTGTTCACAGGCTGCGAAGATCAGTGAATCCCAAGTTAGGCAGGCAAGACTGCAGGTAAGCTGCTAGCTCAAGTCCCAAGAACTGGAAATCAGATGAACAGCAGCCAGCTTCAGGATTCAACACGAGCAAAAAGCCCCCAAGCCTTGCTAGAATGTCTGCTTATATTCGATGCAGGCTACATGCCCAAGGAAATTCCCTTTCAACTGCCTGGCTACTTACAGCAGATCTCATCATGGGGATGATCACATATTGAATCTTGACAACAAAGTGATCACGACATTATACAACTGCCTAACCACTGATAATCATGGCCCAGCTAAGTTGACACACAATCTTAACCATCACAGTCTAACCTTATCACCTTGGCACCTGTACACATCTCCTTAAACCATACATAATCTCTGAATAAAGACAATTATAAAGTCAAACTTGTGCATAACATGATACAACTTACATGTGTGTAATCAAAAATGCACTAGCCCTGTTTACATCTTATGTCTTATAAGTGAAGGAAACAAAAATATTTGATGCACACATACAAAGCAAAGATACTCATAACAATTACAGTTCTCATTTCTGCCACTGGTCATGTGGTTGCAGCTGCTATTTAGAACTACCTTCTTGCACCACTTATTTCCTTTGCCCTCAGCAAGCACCTCAGCTGGCAGTGCTTCTTTGCCTGGTGGGATGACCCAAAACTTCATTCCTGAAGGGTCTGGGCCATTAGTAGTCATGTCGGAATTAGGTTGCTATAGTTTTCTATTGACTTTTATCACAGGGAATGGTAGTACTAAGAGACACCCTAAGGGATCTCCTGCATTCCAGACATACTCTTCTTTACCTCCATTATGTAATATCAATCCAATTCTCTCTTGGTAATCAGGATCAATCACACGAGCTAGTATGATAACTCCCTTCTTTGCTTGTTGATCCAGAGGCATAAGGAGCTCAAAGTGTCCAGGTGGTATTCTTAGCTTCCAGTTCAATGGAATCAGTGAGGTGTCTCCAGGTGGGTGCCTTCCTCCCTTTGGAACTAAGACCTCTAGACCTGTAGAGCATAAGGTCAAGGGGACAGGAAGCAACAATTTTGCAAGTGGGTCACTAGAAGTTATAGTGAGTGGTGCCACTCCTATTTTCACCCCTTCATTCCTGGACCCATGAATCTGGCTATGGGAGAAACAGCACCATATATTGGGTGCTGGTTTAGAGCATATGCAGCCTCCTGGAGAACATTGCCCTAACCCTGCAAGGTATTGCCACCTAGTTGGCACCATAATTGTGTCTTTGGAAGGCCATTCCATCATTCTATCAAGCCAGCTGCTTCAGGATGATGGAGAACATGGTAAGACCAGTGAGTTCCCTGAGCATTGCCCTACTGCTACACTTCATTTGTTGTGAAGTGAGTCCCCTGATGTGAGGCAATTCTGTGTGGGATATCATGATGGTGGATAAAGCATTCTGTAAGTCCACAGATGGTAGTTTTGAAAGAAGCATTGTGTGCAGGGAAGGCAAATCCATATTCAGAGAAAGTGTCTATTCTAGTAAGAACAAAATGCTGTCCTTTCCATGATGGAAGTAGTCCAATGTAATCAACTTGCCACCAGTTTGCTGGCTGATCACCTCGAGGGATGATGCCATACTGGGGACTCAGTGTTGGTCTCTGCTGCTGGCAGATTGGGCACTCAGCAGTGGCTGTAGCCAAGTCAGCCTTGGTGAATAGAAGTCCATGTTGCTGAGCCCATGCATGATTTCCATCCCTGCCACCATGGCCACTTTGTTCATGAGCCCATTGGCAATGATGAGAGTGGCTGGGGGAAGAAGATGACTGGTTTCCACAGAACATGTCATCTTATCCACTTGATTGTTAAAATCTTCCTCTGCTGAGGTTACCCTTTGGTGAGCACTCACATGAGACACAAATATCTTCACTTCTTTGGACCATTCAGAAGGTCTATCCACATACCTTTTCCCCATAAATCCTTGTCTCCAATTTTCCAATCATGTTCCTTCCAAGTCCCTGACCATCCAGCCAAACCATTGGCCACAGCCCATGAATCAGTATACGATCATACATCTGGCCATTTCTCCTTCCAAGCAAAGTGAACAACCAGATGCACTGCTTGAAGTTCTTCCCTTTGGGAGGATTACCCCTCACCACTGTCCTTCAGGAACGTCCCAAAAAAGGGGCTTTAGTGCTGCTGCTGTCTACTTTTGAGTGGTGTCTGCATGTTGTGCAAAACCATCTGTAGACCAGGCACGAGTTCTCTTTTCTTCAGTGAACTGATCATAAGGAACGCCCCATGAGGCCATAGGTTCAGACTGGGAGATGGAAAGTAATATGACAGGAGGGATACTGTGGGCATTTGGACCTCTTTCTCAGGCAACTTACTTGTGCCTTTGGGTCTTGCTCGGGCCCGATCTTGTACATACCACTTCCATTTAATGATGGAGTGCTACTGTGCATGTCCAACTTTATGGCTCCATGGGTCAGACAACACCCAGTTCATGATGGGAAGCTCAGGCCGCATGGTGACTTGGTGTCCCATGGTTAGGCGTTCAGTCTCTACTAAGGCCCAGTAAGAAGCCAAAAGTTGTTTCTCAAAAGGAGAGTAGTTATCTGTAGAGGATGGCAGGGATTTGCACCAAAATCCTAAGGGTCTGCACTGTGATTCAGCAATAGTGACCTGCCAAAGACACCAAACAGCATCTCTATCTTCCACTGACACTTCAAGCACCATTGGATCAGCCGGATCATATGGTCCAAATGGGATATCCACTTGCACAGCAGCCTGTTGCAGAGCCTTTTCTTGTTCTGGGCCCCACTGAAAACTAGCAGCTTTTTGAGTTACTTGATAAATAGGCTGGAGTAGTGTGCTCAAATGAAGAATATGTTGTCTCCAAAATCCAAAGAGGCCCACTAGGCATTCTACCTCCTTTTTAGTTGTGGGAGGAGCCAGATGTAATAACTTATCCTTTACTTTAGAAGGACTATGTTGACATGCCCCACACCACTGGACCTCTAGAAATTTCACTGAAGTGGAAGGTGCCTGAATTTTTGTGGGATTAATTTCCCGCCCTCTATCATGCAAATATTTTACCAGTAAGTCTGGAGTCATTGACACTTCTTCCTTAGTAGATCCAATCAGCATAATGTCATCAGTGTAATGGACCAGTGTGATGTCTTGTGAAAGGGAAAGGCAATCAAGTTTCCTGAGGGCTAAGTTATGACATAGGGTTGGAGAGTTGATGTAGCCCTGAGGTAGGCAAGTGAAGGTGTATTGCTGGCCTTGCCAGCTGAAGGCAAACTGCTTCTGATGGTCCTTTGAAACAGGTATGGAGAAAAAGGCATTAGCTAGATCAGTAACTGCATACCAGGTACCAGGAGACGTATTAATTTGCTCAAGCAATGAAACTGCACCTGGAACAATAGCTGCAATTGGAGTCATCGCCTGATTAATTTTTTGATAATACACTGTCATTCTCAAAGATCCATCTGTTTTTTGTACAGGCCAGATAGGCTTAAATATTTACTTGCATCTTTCAGGTCCTTGATGGTGGCAGTAATCTCTGCAATCCCTCCAGCAATGTGGTATTGCTTTTGGCTTACTATTTCCTAGGTAGGGGCAGTTCTAATGGCTTCTGCTTGGCTTTTCCTGCCATAATAGCCCTTACTCTATTTGTCAAGGATCCAATGTGGGGGTTCTTCCAGTTGCTGAGTGTATCTATTCCAATTACACATTCTGGAACTGGGGAAATCACTGCAGGATGGGTTTGGGAACCCACTGGACCTACTGTGAGACAGACCTGAGTCAAGATCCATTAATAAGCTGACCTCCACATGCCCTTACTCTGACTGGTGGACCACAGTGATGTTTTGGGTCTCCTGAAATTAGTGTCAGTTCAGAGCCAACCCTTTGCTGTCATGTCAATTCTGACTCATAGAGACCCTGTAGGACAGAGTAGAATGGCCCTATAGGGTTTCCAAGGAGTGCCTCGTGGATTCAAACTGCCAACATTTTGGTTAGCACCAAACTCTTAACCATTATGCCACCAGGGTTTCCAGTTCAGAGCCAGTATCCAGTAATCCTGGAAAAGTCGGATTATTTCCTTTTCCCCAAAGAACAGTCACTCTTGTAAAAGACATTAGATCCCTTCGGTGAAGGCTAGGAGTGAGATCAACAGTACAAATTTTTGTCAGTATAGTGGGGTTCTTCCTCGAGGAGACCTGATTGTGGGTCTTTAAACTTACTTGAGTCTGGGAATTGACTGAGGGACCGTGACTCTCTATCCTTGCGATTCTAGTGAGATTGCTGTTCACCTGACCTAGAATTCATCTGTTTGCATAGATCAAGTAAATATTTAGTAGATTTCCTATCTATTTTACTCCTAGGGACACCATGACTAAGTAGCCAATGTCATAAGTCCATACAGGTCGAACTATTCTGATTGCTGCTTTGACTCTGTTGTCTATTATGGTAACCACGTCCACCTTGCCTTTGTTGACTGAGTGCAGCCACTTGGCCCCTACTACTACGGGGTCCAATTAGTTCCATTATAGTTAGGTGACATAATTCAGGTAAGACAGTTCCTGCTGTCAAATCTGATTTACACAAAATAGCAATCACAGCAGTCTGGGTCTCCCTTCACAAATTTGTTCCTCACACTTGTGGTAAAAGGTGTATCCTGCGGGCACTCGTTGTGTGGGTCTGTGGGTCTAACCTGATAAATCCACTCTAGTATGCCAATTTCCTTAAGTCTTTGGATACCGTTTCTTACAGTGTACCAAGGCAGGTCTGGTACTTCAACTTGATTTTGTGTAGGCCACTAGTAATTCATGCTTCAGCAACCCAACAAAATAAACTATCAGATACTTTCCTACCTTCTCAAGCTGAAACACTGAATGAAGAACCTGTGCTTAGTGGACTCATATCAATAAACTCAGACTGATCCATCTTTATGTACCTTGCACCATTATCCGACACTGTTATTAGCCATTCCCACACATATTCCCCATGTTTATTTTTGTAGATATTAGAAAAGTCAAGTAGTTCTTTTGGAGTGTATCGTATCTCCTGCTGGATCACACTTTGTATTTCACCTTTTGGGGCTCAATGGGACTTAAACATAGTTATAGGTCTAGAATCCTAAATCGGTAGTGGGTAAGAGTTTTGAGAACATTCAGCATTGTCTTATAAAGCATCTGCCTCAGGCGATGCTTCAGGCAATGACTCAGACCAGGGTTCTTTAGAGGCAGCTGTGCTAATCTCGTTAGATGGGAGTGGAGGGGCTAATGGATTTACTGGGCAGCTTGGTGTAGCAGAGAAACATTGAGTAATTTCTTCATATGGAGGCGACAGGGCTGATTCTGTTGGCAGGAGTGATTCAGTGGAATTTAGGGGCTTAATGTCTCCAGCTTCCTGATTATCCACCCATATGTTCACATTCCAAGTTTGAGGATCCTGTTTCTTCCCAATCAATGGCCTCACTTTAACTTCAGACACCTCTGGATGTTGGCAGTTGGGTTGGCATTGTAATCCAGCCACACTTACAACAAGACTCTGGGTCTGGTTTCAGATATATCAGCTGTGTTACTACAGAAAAATCAGGCTTTCATTCAAAGCACAAGTGGAAACTTTGAGGTTGTTTATGTGACACTTGAGCTTTGACTCTGAAGCCCTGAGTACATCTCTTTCTTTCATCAGTTTGTCTAGTGAAAGTAGGACCAAAGAACCAGCGTCTCTATACTTACCATTCTGACAAAATTGTAGAAAGGTATCACACATGCAATCACCCAGAGCCTCATCTTTCACCAATACCTGATCTATTAGTGGTGATATTTTGCATATTTGTATTGCCACCTCATGCCATGGATTAGCAGTGCCCTCTTTACTACTGGAAGAAGAGTCATCAACATCTTTAAGACCAACCAGATTTGAGAACCAATTTAGAAAACTCATTCTTACAATTTTGTTTCACTAGAACTAGTCTCAATACCAAATATCTTAGGCTGGGTTCTGCAGAGAAGCAAAACCAGTAAAGAGTATATATATATATATATTTATATTAAGGAAATGGTTCACTTGGTTGTAGGGGCTGGAACAACCCAAGTCCGTAGGTCTGCATAGAAGCTTCTCCTGATTCACATAGCCAAAGGGGCTGGTGAACCCAAGATAGGCAGGTCAGAGAGCAGAGCTCTTGCTCACAGGCTGCAAAAGTCGGTGAATCCCAAGAAAGGCAGGCAAGACTGCAGGTAAGCTGCTAGCTCAAGTAAAAAGAATCAGAGGTCAGAAGAACAGGAGCCAGCTGTAGGATCTAGCATGAGTAAAAAGCCCCCTGAGCCTTGCCAGAATGTGCATTTATGTTCAATGCAGGCCACACGCCCAAGGAAACTCCCTTTCAACTGATTGGCTGCTACTCATAGCAGATCCATTATGGGGGTGATCACATATCGAATCTCAACAAGGAAGTGATCACAACATTATAAGGCTGCCAAAACACTGAGAAACATGGCCCAGCCAAGTTTACACACAATCTTAACCATCACAAGTGTCTTCCTCTTTTTCAACGACCCTCTATTTTACCAAGCATGATGTTCTTTTCCAGGTACTGATCCATCCGGATAACATGTCCGAAGTATGTGAGAGGAAGTCTCTCCATTCTTGCTTCTAAGGAGCATTTTAGCTGTACTTCTTCCACAGCTGGTTTATGGGATGCAAAATGCCAGCTTCTCATTTCATTTATAGAGGTTTTCAGAAGTGGGTGAGGATTTTGGTACAAAATTAAGAATCTAAGTGGATTTTAAGGGAACATCTTATTTAGATTAAAAAGTTACTTCTTTTACTATGGAAGTAATCATGTGTTTTTCCTCTGTGTAGCTTGTGAGAGTTTTTAACTGAAATCTGTGAAGATAGAATATTATTGGCATTCATTTTAAGCTCAAACACCCAATTCTTTTTTTAAAATTTTTTTGTTACTTTTGTTTTTCTTAACTTTAAATGTACATCAAATGTTTCAGATTTACAAACTTCCTTTTTGGCCTTCGGATAAGGGTAACTTCCCATTGATGTCATTTCTAATCTCAAAGTCACAAACCCTTTTTCTTTGTTGTAGAGAAATTCATGGAAGAGCTGGGGCTCTTCTTATACTTCAACAGACATCTTTAGAAATATGTGTTTCCTTTAGTATAGCAGTTGTCTTTCATCATCTCCATGAGTGCACAGCTTGAGTGAAATAATTTAAGAACAGACTCCACAGAAGACTCTTGCTTGATAGAATGGGGTGGAAGTTTTTGTAATTCTTTGAGGAATTTTCTATTTCATAAGGCACTGACACAGGGATACTGTAATACTGTCAATGTTTTACAAAAACAAGGAAATTCAATGGAAAGAGCTCATAGATCTGAATAAAACAGAGGGCATAAGATCAATAGGGACAAAACCATCTTAATGAAAAAAGTACACTTCAATTCACCAAGAAGTCACACAGGGATATGTTTTGCAACTGAACTCATCTGACTCCCTAGAGGGTTGGTATGGGGAAAAGGTGCTAAGAGCACAGTGGAGTTGCATAGAGAAAGTTCAGTAAATGAGGAGAAGGGGAAGGATGATATAATTTATGTTGTCACATTTAATTTTTCATTTCATCTTTCTCTGGTAGGTACTATTGTCTTTACAAAATCAAATAGCTTCCATACATAGGAATGCTAGCATATAATAGAGTCAGGCTTTGAGTACCTTGTTTTGACTACATATTTGATTATATGGTTCTTCAGTATTCTGAGAGGAGGAAGACCTTATTTCTCCTCTGTGTGGGAATGTATTTCCTGGTGTAATCTGGCAAAATGGAAGTCAAGGTGGGATATAGACTGGGGAGGAAGGAAAAATATAAAATATTAATAGAAAGTATGTCCAACCTTCTTAGAATCCAACTTTAGAGCTTCCATTAAAAATGGAGAAAAATAATAATAGAGATTTTGGAAATATGTTCAATGTGGTATGTCAATAAATTGACATTAATTACATTCAACAGAGGCGGGGCCAGGATGGTGGAGTAGGTAGACGCTTCCGGTGGACCCTCTTACAACAAAGACCTGAAAAAACAACCGAATTGATTATATATGGCCATCTGGGATCCCTGAACATCAAAGGCAGAGTTGAGGAACCAGACTGAGTGGCAGAGGGAGGGAGAGACGATTCAGAAGCAACAAGGAGTTGCCAGACCTGACCCAGTGAGAGCCTGAGCCCTTTAGGTCTGAGCAGCTGGTGGGTGAGTGGTGAGGCAGGCAAGCAGTGGTGCCAGGGAGGCACATTTTCTGCACCGGGGGAGACCCAGCACCAGAGAGTCTACACGGCCACCCAGAACCAGTGAGAAGCAGACTTCATCGGTGAAAGATAAGTACTTGCGTACAGCTTACTGCACAGATCAAAAACACCCCCCTTAGGGAAAAACCTCTCTCCCATTTACCTCCTTGCTCCCTGCTCTGCACTGGGTCTTGGACTGGCTTCAGCAACTGCCGAGTCCCCTGGGCCAGACCTAGGATCCGTCACACTCCCAGAGCTATTCTCCCTGCCTTGGAGAGTGAACAAATTAACAAATGGGGGAAAAAATAAACTGCTGGCTCCCCTAGCCAGGAACCCAGGGTAGGCACAGCTCCTTTGCCTAGGCACAAGCATAAGGGATCCACAGACTTTGAGTGCCTTTCACTCTGCATAGACCTGTGTGGGCCCATTTCAACAGAGTAGGCCCTCATTAACGCAATACAACAGGATATATACTGGAACTCTAACTATGACTGTTTCAGCTGTGAAGTGGCAGGTCCTTGACATTTGACACTGCTGTGCCCATGAAGCAGGGTCTTCACCTACTCACATCAGGGACCTGAGGACTGGTGGCTCCACCCATGCCACCTAGCCACCTGTGATAGGAACCCATGAATAAAAGTTGCCCCCTCGTCCTTACAGCCAACAGCATTAGGTACTCATAATCTGGCTGAAAAACCCACCCACCTACGTGCTCTAGGAAATAGGGACATGCCTTCCTCCTGGACACTCGGAGGTGGCCATCAGCCACCTGCCTTGCTCAGAGTGTATCCCCCTGGTGCAGGCAGAGGTCTGTGCCTACACCAATCACCCATGCCTGTCTAGGATTGTAAGTGAGAGCCTGCACCACACACTTGGTGGCTATCTACCTGGGCTCCTGAGCTGAATCCATACAGGAGGAGTGGGCAGACTCCTGAGCTCACATACCTAGTAACAGATCTAACCACCTGGTGACAGGACATTAGAGCTTCAAAGTTGCAAATGATCAAACTAGTTCATACGAGCAGCCTATTTGGGCATATCAAAACAAAACATGAAGCTAGGACACAGTAAGCAAACATAAAATAAATAAATATAATAACTTATTGATGGCTCAGAGAAAACAGTCAATATAAAATCATATAAAGATGCAATCCATGATGGCTTCAGAAAGATCCCAAAATAAAGAATTTAGAAATGTTACAGAGGAGGGAAATTTCTTCGAATTACCGGAGGCAGAATACAAAAGGTTAATATACAGAACTCTTCAAGAAATTAGGAAGGAAATAGAGCAAAATGCAGAACACACAATAGAAGAAATTAAAAAGATTAGAGAAGAGCATAATGACAAATTTAACAGGCTGCAAGAATCCATAGAGAGAGAGCAATTAGAAATTCAGAAGATTAACAATAAAATTTCAGAATTAGACAACTCAATGGAAAGTCATAGGAGAAGAATTGAGGCAATAGAAGTCAGAATTAGTGAGATTGAAGATAAAGCACTTGGCACCAACTTACCTGAGGAAAAATCAGGTAAAAGGATTAAAAAAAAATGAAGAAACCATAAGAATTATGTGGGACTCTATCAATAGGAATAACCTACAAGTGATTGGAATACCAGAACCGGGGCAGGGGGTGGGGGGCAACAGAAAATTGCAGAGAGAATTATTGAAGATTTGTTGGCAAAAAACTTCCCTGATATCGTGAAAGATGACAAGATATCTATCCAAGATGCTCTTTGAACCCCACATAAGATAGATCTCAAAAGAAAGTCACTGAGATATATTATAATCAAACTTGCCAAAACCAAAGGTAAAGAGATAATTTTAAGAGCGGCTAGGGATAAATGAAAAGTCATCTACAACGGAGAGTCAATAAGAATAAGCTCGGACTACTCAGCAGAAACCATGTAGGCAAGAAGGCAATAGGATGACATACACAAAGCCTTGAAGGAAAAAAACTACCAGCCAAGAATTATATATATATATATATATCCAGCAAAACTGTCTCTTAAATATGATGGTGAAATTAGGGCATTTCCAGATAAATAGAAGTTTAGGGGAATTTGCAAAAACCAAACCAAAATTACAAGAAATACTAAAGGGAGTCCTCCAGTTAGAAAATCAGTAACATCAGATAAAAACCCAAGACTAGAACACAAGACAGAGCAGCCAGATATCAACGCAGACAGGGAAGTCACAAAAGCAAATCAGAGCTAAAACACTGAAAATAGGGAAACATATGTCAATATGTAAAAGATGATAACATTAAAACAAAAAAGAGGGACTTAAAAAATGTAGATGTAGGTTTTTCATGTGGAGAGGAAGTCAAGGTGATACAAAGAAATAAATGACTAGGTATAAACTTAGAAAAATAAGGGTAAATATTAAGGTAACCACAAAGGAAACTAACAATCCTACAGGTGAAAATAAAAAACTAGAAAAATATGAAGACTCAGCAAACAAAATATCAACAGCAATGAAAAAATGAAAATACATAAAGAAAAATGACTCAGCACAGAAAATTAAGTGGAACAAAGAAACTGTGAACAACACACAAAAAAAGACATCAAAATGACAGCACTAAACTCATACCTATCAACAATTACGCTGAATGTGAATAGACTAAATGCACCAGTAAAGAGACAGAGAGTGGCAGAATGGATAAAAAAACACAATCCATCTATATGCTGCCTACAAGAGACACACCTTAGACTTAAAGACACAAACAAACTAAAACTCAAAGGATGGGAAAAAAATATATCAACAAACAACACTCAAAACAGAGCAGGAGTGACAATATTAATCGCTGATAAAATAGACTTTAAAGTAAAATCCACCACAAAGGATCAGGAAAGACACTATATAATGATTAAAGGGTCAATACACCAGGAGGACATAACTATAATAAATATTTACACACTCAACAACAGGGCTCCAAAATACATAAAACAAACTCTAACAACACTGAAAAGAGAGATAGACAGCTCCACAATAGTAGTAGGAGACTTCAACACACCACTTCCGGTGAAGGACAGAACATCCAGAAAGAAGCTCAACAAAGACATGGAAGAGCTAAATGCTACAGTCAACCAACTTGATCTCATAGATGTACACTGAACACTTCATCCAACAGTAGCCAAGTATACTTTCTTTTCCAATGCACTTGGAACATTCTCCAGAATAGACCACATGTTAGGCCATAAAGCAAGTCTTAACAAAATCCAAAGCATCGAAATATTACAAAGCATCTTTTCTGACCATGAAGCCATAAAAGTAGAAATCAACAACAGAAAAAGCAAGTAAAAAAAAAAAATCAAACACATGGAAACCGAACAACACTTTACTCAAAAACCATGGGGTTATAGAAGAAATTAAGGATGGAATAAAGAAATTCATAGACTCAAATGAGAATGAAAACACGTCCTACCAGAACTTGTGGGACACAGCAAAAGCAGGGCTCAGAGGTCAGTTCATAGCAAAAAATGCACACATCCAAAAAGAAGAAAGGGCCATAAGCAAAACATTAGCCCTACAACTGGAACAAGCAGAAAGAGAGCAGCAAAAGAAGCCTTCAGGTGCCAGAAAAAGGAAATAATAAGAATTAGAGCAGAATTAAATGAAATAAAGAAAAGAAAAACAACTGAAAGAGTTAACAAGACCAAAAGCTGGTTCTTTGCAAAGATCAACAAAATTGATAAACAATTGGTCAAAGTGACAAAAGAAAAGCAGAAGAGGAAGCAAATAACCCAAATAAGAAATAAGATGGGTGATATCATAACAGACCCAACTGAAATTAAAAGAATCATTACAGAATCTATGAAAAATTATACTCTAAGAAATTTGAAAACCTAGAGGAAATGGATAAATTTCTAGAAACTCACTACCTACCTAAACGAACACAAACAGAGGTAGAACAACTAAATAAATCCATAACAAAAGAAGAGATTGAAAAGGTAGTTAAAAAACTCCCAACAAGAAAAAAAAGCTCTGGCCTGGATGGCTTCACTGGAGGATTCTACCAAACTATCAGAGAAGAATTAACACCACTACTATTAAAGGTATTTCAGAGCATAGAAAAGGATGGAATACTCCCAAACTTATTCTATGAAGCCAGCATAACCCTGATACCAAAACCAGGTAAAGATACCACAAAAAAAAAAAGAAAATTACAGACCAATTTCCCTCATGAACACTGACGCAAAAATCCTCAACAAAATTCTAGCCAATAGAATTCAGCAACATATCAAAAAAATAATTCACCATGATCAAGTGGGATTTATACCAAGTATGCAGGGATGGTTCAACATTAGAAAAACAATCAATGTAATCCATCACATAAATAAAACAAAAGACAAGAACCACATGATCTTATCAACCGATGCAGAAAAGGCATTTGACAAAGTCCAGCACCAATTCATGATAAAAACTCTCAACCAAATAGAAATAGAAGGGAAATTCCTCAATGTAATAAAGGGCATTTATACAAAGCCAACAGCCAACATCATCCTAAATGGAGAGACTTTGAAAGCATTCCCCTCGAGAATAGGAACCAGACGAGGATGCCCTTTATCACTACTCTTATTCAACATTGTGCTGGAGTTCCTAGACAGAACAATTGGGCTAGAAAAAGAAATAAAGGGCATCCAAATTGGGAGAGAAGTCAAAGTATCTATTTGCAGATGATATGATCTTATACACAGAAAACCCCAAAGAATCCACAAGAAAACTACTGGAACTAATAGAAAATTTCAGCAAACTATCAGGATACAAGATAAACATACAAAAATCAGTTGGATTCCTTTACACCAACAAAGAGAACCTCGAAGAGGAAATCGCCAAGTCAATACCATTTACAATAGCCCCCAAGAAGATAAAATACTTAGGAATAAATCTAACCAGAGATGTAAAAGATCTATACGATGAAAACTACAAGACACTACTGCAAGAAATGAAAAGAGACCTACATAAGTGGAAAAACATACCTTGCTCATGGATAGGTAGACCCAACGTAGTGAAAATGTCAGTTCTACCCAAGGCGATCTACAGATACAATGCAATCCTGATCCAAATTCCACCGGCATTTTTTAATGAGATGGAGAAACAAATCACCAACTTCATATGGAAAGGGAAGAAGCCCCGAGTAAGTAAAGCATTACTCAAGAAGAAGAACAAAGTGGGAGGCCTCACACTACCTGGTTTTAGAATCTATTATACCACCGCAGTAGTCAGAACAGCTTGGTACTGGTACAACAACAGATACATAGACCAATGGAACAGAATTGAGAATCCAGACATAAATTTCATCCATCTATGAGCAGCTGATATTTTACAAAGGCCCAAAGTCAGTTAACTGGGGAAAAGACAGTCTCTAACAAACGATGCTGGCATAACTGTATATCCATCTGCAAAAAACTGAAACAAGACCCATACCTCATATCATGCACAAAAAACTAACTCAAAATGGATCAAAGACTTAAATATAAAATGGAAAACGATAAAGAACATGGAAGAAAAAATAGAGACAACGCTAGGAGCCCTAATACATGGCATAAACAGAATACAAACCATAAGTAACAATGCACAAGCACCAGAAGAGAAACTAGATAAATGGGAGCTCCTAAAAATCCAACACCTATGCTCATCAGAAGACTTCTCCAAAAGGGTAAAGAGACAACCTACAGACTGGGAAAAAATTTTTGGCTATGACAAATCCGATCAGCATCTAATCTCTAAAATCTACAAGATACTGCAAAACCTCAACAATAAAAAGACAAATAACCCAGTTAAAAAATAGGTAAAGAACATGAACAGGCACTTGGCCAAAGAAGATATTCAGGCGGCTAACAGACACATGAAGAAATGCTCACGATCGTTAACCATTAGAGAAATGCAGATCAAAACTACAATGAGATATCATCTCACCCCAAGGAGGCTAGCATTAATTCAAAAAGCACAAAATAATAAATGCTGGAGAGGTTGTGGAGAGACTGGAACACTTATACACTGTGGGTGGGAATGTAAAATGGTAATACCACTTTGGAAATTGATATGGTGCTCCTTGGAATACATCCTAAAGAAATAAGAGCCGTCACACAAATAGATATATGCAAATCCATGTTCATTGCAGCACTGTTCACAATAGCAAAAAGATGGAAACAACCTAGGTGCCCATGAACAGATGAATGGATAAACAAATTATGGTATATCCGCACAATGGAATACTACGCAAGGATAAAGAACAATGATAAAAACGTGCTACATCTTATAACATGGAAGAAGCTGGAGGTCATTATGCTGAGTGAATTTAGTCAGTCACAGAAGGACAAATATTGTATAAGACCATTATTACAAGAACTCAAGAAAAGTTTTAAACACGGAAGAAAACATTCATTGATAGTTACCAGGGTGGGGAGGGAGGGTGAGGGATATTTACTAACTAGATAGTGGATAAGAATTATCTTAGGTGAAGGGAAGGACAGCACACACTACAGGGGAAGTCAGCACAACTGGACTAAACCAAAGCTAAGAGGTTTCCCGAATACAGTCAAACACTTTGAGGGACAGAGTAGCAGGGTAAGTGTCTGGGGACCATGCTTTCAGGGGACATCTAGGTCAATTGGCATAACAAAGCTTATTAAGAAAATGTTCTGCATCCTACTTTGGTGAGTGGAGTCTGGGGTCTTAAAAGCTCTCAAGCAGCCATCTAAGATTCATCAATTCGTCCCAACCACCTGGAGTAAAGGAGAATGAAGAACTCTAAAGACACAAGGAAAGTATTAGCCCAAGAGACAGAAAGAGCCACATAAACCAGAGACTTCATCAGCCTGAAACCAGAAGAACTGGATGGTGCCCAGCTACCACCAATGACCACCCTGACAGGGAACACAACAGAGAATCCCTGATGGAGCAGGAGAAAGGTGGGGTGCAGAACCCAAATTCTAGTAAGAAGCCCAGATTTAATGGTCTGACTGAGACTGGCGGAACCCCAGAAAGCATGGCCCTAGGATTCTTTATCAGCCCAGACCTAAAACAACTTCTGAGGCGAACTCTTCAGACAGGATTGGACTGGACTGTGGGACATAAATTGATACCAGTGAGGAGTGTGCCTCTTAGCTCAAGTAGATAAAAGAGACTAAACGGGCAGCTTTTGTCCAGAGGTGAGATGGCAAGGCAGAGAGGGTTAGGAGCTGGTTGAATGGACATGGGGAATCAGGGGAGGAAAGAGGGAGTGTGCTTTCACAGTATGGGGAGAGCAATTAGGGTCATATAACAATGTATGTATAGATTTTTGTATGGGAAAAAATTACATTCAACAAACATGTATTAAGTATTTCCAATGGGACACATTGGGGGTATATAGTTATGAAAGACAATTCCTGCCTTCAAGGAGATTAAATCTTGCAGAGAAAAAACTAAAAACCCAAATTCATTGCTGCTGAGTTGATTCCAAGTCATAGTGACCCTAAAGGACAGATTAGAAGTGCACCATCAGGTTTCCAAGGAGAATGTGGTGGATTCGAACTGCTGACTTTTTGGTTAGCAGCCGAATTCTTAACCAGTATGCCACCGGGGTTTCCAAAATTTTACAGAGATAAAGCACATGTTTAAGGAGAATGTAAGTCTGAATTCAAATGATTAAGCAGGATAGATAAGGGAAATTGATGAGGTTTAGAGATGTTATAGATAGAATGGGGGTGATGGAACATATGAGAAGAATATAGGTGAAAGTGAAGTTGAAAAGCTAATCATTCCAGATGGCCTGGAATTATTTGCTGGGGTTTGGTTTTCCTTTTATGTAAAGTTATATTTTGGAAAATTTTACAGGTATTGTAATTGAAAGTATTATGCTGAGTGAAATAATTCAGTCACAAAAGAACAAATATTGCATGACCTCACTTATATAAAAAGGCAAGAACAGATGAATGTATAGAGACTAAAATTTATTCGTGGTTATCAGGAGCAGGAGGGAAGGGAAAAGGGCGTTATTGCTTATGTAGTTTCAGTTTATAGTGATGGAAAAATTGCATTAAGGATAGGGTTGCAGAGCTGATAAATGTAATTGCTTTTAATAAGTTGTACACCTGTAAAAAGTTGAATTGACAGAAGTTGTGTGATAGATTTACAATGGCAAACAAACAAACAAAAAAAGGTTACTGAGGCTGCTTTGTACAACCAAACACCTCATGGAATTTGGTTTATTTGTTGAGAGGTTTAGGGTCATGTTTTCTCAGTGGTACATCCCAGCTAATCGGCCTAATAACATGTTTAGTGTTTCTGTTCTACCTCATAGTTCTTTATGTAGTTCCTGGGGTTTTAAAGATTGCAAATGGTCATCCAACAAGTGGTCTCTATTTACCTGGAGGAACAGAGAAAGGAGAGTCAGGAATAGGAGCAGGAAATGGAATGTATGACTAATTGCCTCCATAAACAACTGCCTCCTTTGCCATGAGACCAGAAGAACTGGATGGTGCCTGACTACCATTACTAAACATTTTGATCAAGGATTCTATAAAAGAATCCTGATAGAAAAGGGGAAAATGCAGAACAGAATATCAAACTTTCAAGGACTGCAGACTTTCTGGAGCCATGGAGGGTGGATGAACCACTGAAACTATTGTCCTGAGACAATCTTTAAAGCTTAAACCAAAAATATCCCCTGAAGTCTTCTTAAAACCAAACACTAGTTTTAGCTTAATTAGTAAAGAATGTCTGCCTTGAGCATTATATTCTTTTGAGATCTATCCATATGGGATCAAACAAGAAAGATTAGATAGGGGTCAGTGAATTTATCTTAAGGAATCCTGGTATCAAAGTGGGTTAAGTGCTCAGGTACTAACCAAAAAGTCAGCTCTTTGAACCTACCAGCTGCTCTGTGGAAGAAAGACTTGTCAGTCTGCCTCCGTAAAGATTATTGTTGTTAGTAGGTGCCTACAAGTCGATTCTGACTCATAGTGATCCTATGTACAACAGAACAAAACTATGCCTGGACTTGATTCTATTGTTGAAGTCACTGTGTCAATCCATCTCGTTAATGGTCTTCCTCTTTTCTGCTGACCCTCTACCAATGATGCCCTTCTCCAGGGACTGGTCTCTCCTGATAACATGTCCAGAGTATGTGACACAAATTCTCACGATCCTTGCTTCTAAGGAGACTTCTGGCTGTACTTCTTCCAAGACAGATTTGTTCGTACTTCTGGTACTCCATGGTATATTCAATAATCTTGGCCAACACCATGATTCAAAGGCATCAATTGTTCTTAGGCCTTCCTTATCATTGTCCAATTTTTGTACACTTATGAGGCGATTGAAAATACCATGGCCTGGGTCAGGCTCATCTTAGTTCTTAAGGTGATATTTTTGATTTTTAATACTTTAAAGAGATCTTTTGAAGCAGATTTGCCCAATGTAACATGTCCTTTGTTTTCTTGATTGCTGCTTCCATAGACTTTGATTGTGGATTAAAGTAAAATGAAATCCTTGACAACTTTATCTTTTCTCTGTTTACCAGGATGTTGCTTATTGGTCTGTAAAGTTTACAGCCTTGGAAACTCCATGGGGTGGTTCTACTCTTTCTTTTAGGGTCACTATGAGTCAGAATAGACTGGAAGGCAATGGGTGGCATTTATGTTAATGGGGAACGAACAAATCAGAAAAAGAGAGTGAGAATGGTTGCACAACTCAATGTAATCAATTGTACCAACATCATGTATGAATGAATAATCATGTCTAAATGATTTTATTTTATTTTTTTATTGTGCTTTAAATGAAAGTTTACAGTTCAAGTTACTTTCTCATAAAAAATTTATACACACACTGCTATGTGACCCTAGTTGCCCTCCCAATACTGTGATAGCACACTCCTCCTTTCCACCCTGAATTTCCCATGTCCATTCAACCAACTCCTGTCCCTTTCTGCCTTCTCATCTCACCTCCGGACAGGAGCTTCCCATTTAGGCTCATGTATCTACTCGAGCTAAGAAACACACTCTTCACAAGTATCATTTTATCTCTTGTAGTCCAGTCTAATCTTTGTCTGAAAAGTTGTCTTCAGGAATGGTTTTAGTTTTGGGTTAACAGAGTCCGGGGGCCTTGTCTTCTGGGGTCCCTCCAGTCTCAGTCAGACCATTAAGTCTGGTCTTTTTACTAGAATTTGAGTTCTATACCTCACTTTTCTTCTGCTCTCTCAGGGACTCTCTATTGTGTTCCTCGTCAGGGTGGTCATTGGTGGTAGCCAGGCACCATCTAGTTCTTCTGGTCTCAGGCTGATGGAATCTCTGGTTTATGTGACCATTTTGTCTCTTGGGCTAATATTTTCCTTGTGTCTTTGGTGATGATTTTATTTTTTATTTAAATTTTTTTCAACAATATATTTTTTTGTACTTTTAGATGAAGGTTTACAAATCAAACTAGCTTCTCATTAAACAGTTAGTACACATATTGTTTTATGACATTGGTTAACAACCCCACGACATGTCAACAGTCTCCCTTCTTTACCTTGGGTTCCCTACTGTCAGCTTTCCTGTTCCCTCCTGCCTTTTAGTCCTTGTCCCAGGGCTGGTGAGCCCCTTTAGTCTCGTTTTGTTTTGTGGGTCTGTCTAATCTTTGGCTGAAGGGTGTACCTCAGGAGTGACTTTCTTACTGAGCTAAAAGGGTGTCTGGGGCCAAACTCTTGGGGTTTCTCCAGTCCATGTCAGGCCAGTAAGTCTGGTCTTTTTTTTTTTGTGTGTGTGTGTGTGTGATTTATTTATTAATTTTATCGTTGTAGTTAAATGAAGTTTACATTTCAAGTTAGTCTCCCATACAAAATTTTATACACACATTGTTATGTGACCCTAATTGCTCACCCCATTCTGCGACAGCACACTCCTCCTTTCTGCCCAATTGCCCATGACCATTCAACCAGCTCCTAATCCTCTCTTTTTGTGAGTTCGAGTTTTGTTCTACATTTTTCTCCAGCTCTGCCCGGGACCCGCTATTGTGATCCCTGTCAGAGCAGTCAGTGGTGGTAGCCAGGCACCATCTAGTTGTACTGCACTCAGTCTGGTGGGGGCCATGGTAGTTGTGGTCCATTAATTCTTTGGAAAATGATTTTAAATGTCCCCATTATGATGCACTGAAATTCTACATACAACAGATCAATTTATCTGTGTCTGTTTTGGACTCTAGTTTGTTCACTGCCCTGTATGTCTATTTCTACACAAGTGGCACAGTATTTTAATAATTGTGATCCACTCTCGTGTTTATTCTTCACTTTCAATTTTTTCTTATTTTTGTGCATTTAGTATTGTTGTTTTTAGGTGCCAACAAGTCAGTTCTGACTCACAGCGACCCTGTGTACAGGAGAATGAAGTGCTGCCTGGTTATGCGCCATCCTCATAATCATTGTTATGCTTGAGCCCGTTGTAGCCACTGTGTCAACACATCTCCTTGAAGGTCTTCCTCTTTTTCTCTGATCTTCTACTTTACCAAGCCTTACGTCCTTCTCCACAGATTGGCTCCTCCTGATAACATGTCCAAAGTATGAGGGATGAAGTCTTGCCATCCTTGCTTCTAAGGAGCATTCTGGCTGTACTTCTTCCAAGACAGATTTGTTCATTCTTTTGTTAAGTCCGTAGTATATTCAATATTCTTCACCAACACCATAATTCAAAGGCATCAATTCTTCTTCAGTCTTCCTTATTCATTGTCCAGCTTTCACATGCATATGAGGTGATTGAAAACACCATGGCTTGGATCAGGCGCACCTTAGTCCTGAAAGTGACATCTTTGCTTTTTAACCCTCGAAAGAGGTCTTTGCAGCAGATTTACCCAATGCAATGTGTCGTTTAATTTCTTGACTGCTGCTTCCATGGGCGTTGATTGTGAATCCAAGTAAACGAAATCCTTGACAACTTCATTCTTTTCTCTGTTCGTCGTGATGTTGTTTATTTGTCCAGCTGTGAGGATTTTTGTTTCCTTTATATTGAAGTGTAATCCATACGGAAGGCTGTGATCTTTGCACTTCATTAGTAAGTGCTTCAAGGCCTCTTCACTTTCAGCCAGCAAGGTTGTGTAATTTGCATACCCTAGGTTGTTAATCAGTCACCCTCCAATCTTAACGCCATGTTCTTCTTCATATAGTCCAGCTTCTTGGATTATTTGCTCAGCATACAGATTGAATAAGTGTGGTGAATGCATACAACTGTGACACACGCCTTTCTTGACTTTAAACCATCCACTATCCCCTTGTTCTATTCCAATGACTGCCTCTTGGTTGATACACAGATTCCTCATGAGCACAATTAAGTGTTCTGGAGCTCCCATTCTTCACAATGTCAGCCATAATTTGTTATGATCCATACAGTCCAACTCCTTTGTCTAGTCAATAAAACACAGATAAACATCTTTCTGGTATTCTCTGTTTTCAACCAAGATCCTTTTGATATAAACAATGATATCTCTGGTCCCACGTCCTTTTGATTCTGGCTTGAATTTCTGGCAGTTCCCTGTTGATGTACTGTTGCAGCTGCTTTTCAATGACCTTCAGAAAAATTTTACGTGTGTGTTATATTAGTGATATTGTTCCATAATTTCCTCATTCTGTTGGATCACCTTTCTTTGAAATGGGTACAAATATGATCTCTTCCAGTCAGCTGGCCAGGTAAGCTGTCTTCCAAATTTCTTGGCATAGAAGAGTGAGCTATTGCAGCACTGCATCTGTTTATTGAATCTCCTCAACTGGTATTCCGTCACTTCCTGGAGGCTTGTTTTTCTCCAATGCCTTCAGTGAAGCTTGGACCTCTTCTTTCAGTACCATATGTTCTTGATCATATGCTACCTCCTGAAGTGGTTGAATGCCAACCAATTCTTTTTGGTATAGTGACTGTGTATTCCTTTCATCTTCTTTTGATGCTTCCTGCATCATTTAATATTTTCACTGTAGTATTCTTCAGTATTGCAACTTGAGGCTTGAATATTTTCTTCCAATCTTTCAGCTTAAGAAATGCCAAGAATCTTCTTCTCTTTTGTTTTTCTATCTTCAGGTCTTTGTACATTTCATTATAATACTTCTCTTTGTCTTCTCGAGCTGCCTTTTGAAATATTCTGTTCAGCTTTTTTACTTCATCATTTCTCCCTTTTGCTTTAGCTACTCTACATTCAAGAGCAACTTTTGGAGTCTCTTCTGACATCTATTTTGGTCTTTTCTTTCTTTCCTATCGTTTTAATGTCTTTTGCTTTCTTCATGTATGATGTCCTTGATGTCATTCCACAACTCGTCTGATCTTCGGTCATTAGTGTTTGACGAGTCAAATCTCTTCTTGAGATGGTCTCTAAATTCAGGTTGTATATACTCAAGGTCAGACTTTGGCTCTCGTGGACTTGTTCTAATTTTCTTCAGTTTCAACTTGAGCTTGCCTTTGAGCAATTGATAGTCTGTTCAGCAGTCTGCCCCTGGTCTTGCTGTGAAACGGAAGATATTGAGCTTCTCCATCGTCTCTTTCCACAGATGTAGTCTATTTGATTCCTGTGCATTCTGTCTGGTCAAGTCCATGTGTATGTTAGCCATTTATGTTGTTGAAATAAGGTATTTGAAATGAAGAAGTCATTGGTCTTGTGAAATTCTATCATGTGATCTCTGGTGTCATTTCTATTACCAAGGTCACATTTTTCTACTACTTATCCTTCCTTGTTTCCAACTTTTGCATGCCAAATCATCAGTAATTATCAATGCATCTTGATTGCATATTTGATCAATTTCAGAATACAGAAGTTGGTAAAAAATCTTCTATTTCTTCATATTTAACCTTAGTGTTGGTGTGTAAATTTGAACAATAGTCATATTATATTGTCTTTCTTGTAGGCGTATGGCTATTATCCTATCACTGACAGGGTTGTACTTCAGGATATCTTGAAATGTTCATTTTGATCAATGTGATGCCATTCTTCTTCAATGTGTCATTCCTGGCATAGTAGACCATATGATTGTCTGATTCAAAATGGCCAATACTAGTACATTTCAGCTCATTAATGCCTAGGATATCCATGTTTATGCATTCCATTTCATTTTTGATGATTTCCAATTTTCCTAGATCCAAACTTCCTACATTTCACGTTCTAATTATTAATGGATGTTTGCATCTGTTTCTTCTCATTTTGAGTTATGCCACATTAGCAAATGAATGTCCTGAAACCTTGACATTAAAATCAAGTCTACTTTGAGGAGGCGGCTCTTCCCCAGTCATCTTTTGAGTTCCTGCAACCTGAGGGGCTCATCTGCTGGCACTATATCGACAATGTTTTACTGCTATTCATGAGGCTTTCACTGCCTAATTTTTTCAGAAGCAGACTGCTGGTCCTTCTTCCTAGTCTGTCTTAGTCTGGAAGCTCTGCTGAAACCTGTTCACCAAGGGTGATCCTGCTGGTATTTGAAATAACGGTGGCAAAGCTTCCAGTATCACAGCAACACACAAGCCACTACAGTACGAGAAACTGACAAACATATGGTGGGTGCATTTACTATTTCAGAATAATTTAACATAATATTTGTTTTCTTCTTAAAAATATTTTCAGGATTTTGAAATCAATGTCCTAGCTTCCTAGAATTATTTGAGAGAATAATTTGAATGTTGAGATTATCCATCCAGGTACACGGCAGATCTTTCTATCTTGTTGTGTCTTTGTTCATATTCTTCAGTAAATGTTAATATTTTAATTCTTAACTTTTAAACATTTCTTGTTAAGATTATGTTTATTTTATGATGTCTGCTCTTATTGTGATAAATTCTATATTTTATGATTGATTTTTGCTGACATTTAGGAGATCCATTGATTTCTAATATTGATATGATATTTGGTCTTCTTACAGAACTTTTAATAACCTTTTATTATTTTCCATGGCTACTTTTGAATTTTCTCAGTAGACAAACATATTATTATAAGTGATGGCAAATTCCTCTTGTGTTTTAAATTTTATTCTTTTTGCATGTTCACTCGACTTATTGAGTTGGCCAGGACTTCCAGTACAATGTTGAATAGTAAGATTGACAACTAAACATTCTTGTCAAGTTCTTGACTTTCATGATAATAAGTCATTAGGGAAAAGAAAACAAACTTTAGCAAAAGTCTGAATAATTCATACACGTGTTTAAACAGCTCAATTAATATATATGGGCTTATAACTAAAAACGTATCTCCTTCCAACCATTAGCTTTGTTTAATCATTTTAGCTTTTGTTTCTTCTGTTACTGATCACATCATATATCTTAGTAAAACAAATCGAGATAACCTCCCTTACATACGTGTATGTATTTGTGTTTGGAGAAAGAAATGGAAGGATACACATGAGATTGTCAGCACCAATCATTGGAAGGTGAGGTGGTGCTGTGTGCTGGTTGGGCAGGGGGAGGTAGGCAACTGGTGGTAAGTCAAAAAAGTGTGTAATTTTAAAAAATGGCATATTTGATAGAATTACGATATCTCGTTTATGTAAAATTAAATATCTGTGTGTATAGATTCTCAAAGATAAAATGTTATATAATATTGTAATCATTGAAATGTTAATGATGGTTACCAGAGGATGGTGGAAATTTAAGTGAATTTTATTTATACTTTTTTGTATTATCTGCACTATTTACCTGGAATATGAGTTATCTATATAATTAGAATAAGTGCAAAAACTATTTTCATTTGAAAGAAAAATGACATGAACTTGATAGTTGACCTTTGACACTTGTCACATTCTGATTATAAATGCTTATTGTTCCCTAGTACATTTAAGGTTTTTGAGAGCAGGTGCAGTATCTTATCAATGTTAATATTCACTATAGTGCCTGACATAGTATGCTGTACATGACAGATAAGCTGCCTGTTGTTGGATAAATAAACGTTGAGCAAGACTGGGTAAATAAAGTTGAAAAAGATTCAAAGATATTTGCTTGAAAAGATAGAAACAACCTAAGTGCCCATTAACAGATGAATGGATAAACTAAGTATAGTACATATACATGATGGAATACTACTCCATGATAAAGAACAATGTCACAAAACAGTAAGTGTATTAATTGTTTAATGAGAAACTACTTTGCTCTGTAAACTTTCATCTAAAGTACAATAAAAAAACTTAAAAAAGAAAAGATAGTTGCTTGCTGATTGAGTAGGAAAATATGAATCTTAGATGTTATCCCATGATCTTGACCAAATTATTTGCAACGACCAAAGTAGTTTTCCAATTCTTGAACAAACTTAGATTCTGAAAGTATGAACTCATGTGAAAGTAGAGAAGATTCTGGGTAGATCTGCTTATGAGAAGCTGATACACCTTTACTACAGGTTCTTTTTAACCTGTTTCTACCTATCTTGTCTAGCAACAAATTCTGAGATTGGGTTCTACTACTGTGTTGGAAATTGTCTTTTTTTTGTTTTGGCACCAGCATTGACCACTGCCTTCTATGTTCTCCCATGTTTTACATAAAATTATGTTTTCTAGACTCTTTCTTTAGGGTCCTGGATGTAAGTTATGTTCTGTCAGTGAGATGCAGTCTTTTAGGTTTCAGGCAACACTGTGGATAAATAAGTCATGTTATACTTCATCTAGCAGTAGTGGGAAAATGAATGGGCTTTAGCAGATATGGGATCTCCCAATGGCATGTGGCCTTTTCCATGACACCATGCCAAGGCTGTGGAGCTGCTGTGAACCTTGTTGGTAGAATTCTATGGTTTCCTGACCTAAGTAACATTATTAGCAACATCCTGATTTTTTGAACAAGCATATCTGAAGTAGGTGATGACCTTTTGAACTTTTGCTCATCTAGCACATTGGAACATGGTATTGTAAGCATCTAATTACTTGTTTTAAATTTGTTTTCCTGACTGAAACTTGACTGGTAGTGACTCCAATAAGAATCATCTAAAGTCTCTAGGAATTGCCAGATAATGGATTAAAATGTAAAAGGTACTAACATCTTACATGAAAGCCTTCTTGATTACCTGCTGTATTTCCGAAGCTCCTTTGCTTAAAATGGTTTTCCTGTTTTTAACCTCCCATTCTGTACTTCATTGCTGTATTTGTGATCTTATTCAATGTGTTTACCCTGATTTTTATTTCATTCTCTCCTGAATCTTGCAACCTGCATGTCCTCACTACTATTGATCTACCAGACTCTGAAAGCTTATCTTCTGTGACCTAAGATTTTTGATTAGTTTTTTCCAGAGTTTACCTTACCTTTATTGATCTTGTTTCTTTGCCAGTCATTTTGAGCCACAGTCACGCATAACCTGGAATTCTAGGCTTTTACAAATGACAAATTTGCCTTTTGTAACCTCTCTACACCAAATAAAAGTCAGCAGAGAAACACCAAAATAACCATGAGTGCAGTACACGGACACAGAGCAAAACACCTGAATGGATAAGATAATGAACATACAAAAAGATGGTCAACTAGGTTAATAATGAGGGATTTGCCAATTAAATCAATGAGATACATTTTGAAATAGTTTATATTGCTAAAAATTAATACCCTTGATGGAGGAGTTACCAGATCATTGACTATTCCAGTGCTGGTTTGAGAGGTGCATGAAGAGAGTGGTGATGATAGCCCAACAGAATGGACTCTCCTGAACTAGACTGATCTAGCTACTGCTACCACTCAAAATACAACTGGCTAGTATTCTAATTATACATTTGGGGAGCAGGCAAATGACCAACGGTGGGACTGCAGACCCAACAGACCTACTATAAACTGGCCTTTGTTAGGACTCTATTACTTGATCTCTATATCCCAATTTCACACACTTTGTTTTCAAAAGAAAATCATGCTTCTCATTCATCTGAATCATACCATGATGTAGTGCCCAAAGGCACAAAAGTTTTTGGGATGTCAATACATGAGAAAATTTTAAATATTGCCTGCTGTGCCAGTTTTTTCTTTATTGTCTCTCAGCTCCAAATTCAGCTTTGTGTTACTCAGTCTGGCCCTCTAAACATTTCTCCTTGCTAGCTGGTTGAATGTCAAGTTTTATCAGTAGAAAGCACCGGAATGACATATCCTTGCCAAGGTGCCTCCCCTCCTTATTATTATTAATTGCTGTGATTATTGTTGTTTTTAAGAATAAATATGTAACTTCTGAGTATATTTGCATTACATATCCTTTAATAAATATAGTATTTTACATGGAAATTAATTCAGAAAACTCGTAATTATGTAGTCAGCCTCCAACATAGACAGACTCATCTTCATGTGTTCTTTTCCAGATTAAGTTCACAATCATTGATTTTTGTCTCTAACCATTGTGATGCTTGCATATTCCTGCATTTAAACAGTAGATTTGAAACAAATAATACTAGAACAGAAATTATAAACATGAAGTTACCTTCATTCTGTGATTCCATGTGACCACCTGAAGTTTTAATTTGTGTCGAGTTTTTTTTTTTTTTTAAGTAAAAAGACAGTTTTATTTGGCATATATTCAAAAGGACAAAAGTGGGAAGCGGACAAGCATGCTGCCACAGCCACGTCTGCCCAAGTCCAAAGAACAGTTACAGAGCCATCAGTATATATCAACATCAAAAAATGGGTAGAATCATTGAAAGCATCACTTTTTCACTGATTGGCTAGAAATTATAATCTTACATTTTGAATCATCTTTCTTAGCAATCATTGGTACAGGTTTCAGTAACAAAAGTCAGGAGGGTCTTCACTGGTCTAACAAATTCCTATTCACTAAATGCTAATAGAAAAAGGTAAGACCGGAAAGTCTTTTGTGTTCTGTTTGATCGGCTTTATTGGAAAGTTTCCCTAAAAGATATTTTCCAAGATTATTTTAGCTATTGTCTTTATACCTCAGGGCCCAGTTGATGTGTCCTTGTAAATCCTTGTGAGCCCTTGTGAGCCCAGTTTCAGCTGGGTCACATTCCGTATGCTCAAGGAGAGGGAATAATAACTCCAATATTATTTCCTAAATCAGTCCCTCCTTTTGATTGGAGATTGGAGATAACACATCTATGATCAATACCTGGACTTAGTTGAGCTCCTAGATGGTGGCCATTGCAGGCTCTTTAAACTCACGGTGCTGGTTTTCCACTGGATACCATCTGGTTCTTCACCAGGTTATTAAGTAAGAGCGATGTTCCCATCAATAGCATTGCTGGAGTGAGCAGACTCAAGGTATGTCAACATTTTAGCCTGAGGCCTTCTTTTGCTTTTTACTTGTGTAAGACAATAGAGGATAAATTTTATAATGCCTAATACTATCAGGACGTAGACTAAGAATATTACTATTTCTTGCGGTAGTGATCTAGCCCATGTACTTATTCCTGATGGTAACCAACCAAATAGACCTGGTGTTTGTAAGGGTGTGACTATGTGTAATCAAGTAGCTTGCTGTCTAATTCTATGTATGTCTTGTCTACAGCACAGACTTCACTTTCTTGGACTAATAAAAAAAATATAAGGTTATTTTGTTATCTCATGTCACCTTGGCTTATGAGATCAGTGATCACTGTTGTGCTTCTATCTCATCTGTTACTTGTCTCATAGTGACTGACAAATTTTTCTTAAAGATTTCTCCAACTCAGATATACCATAAGTTGGAATTAAAGCTACCAACCATACCCTGAATGTTGGACCAACGGGTTTTCTTCTGGCTTTCATTTTACAATTTTAACATTACCTTTTCAATATTTACTAGCATTGTTACTATGAATACTTAAAGATAATCTTAAAGTTCTCAGAGTGCATTGTCCACACATTTGTCAGCAATCTAAACAAGCCATTGCCCACATAAATTCACCATCAGTTGGAAAGGATCATCTAAATTAGTATAGTTGGATCTATCGCACAGAAATATATATCTATAAAGAGCACTCAAAGTTTGTCTAGAGAAAACAAAAAATATAGAAAAATTTACATGTGTCAAGTTTTCATTAGAGAACTAATGATTAGCAAGATAATACAGGATGGACGTTTCGTGTAGGAGGTCTTCAGTTAGTCTGCTTAAAACACACCAAGTGTTCTTACCAAGGGCAAGCTGCCCCTCCTTGGTACCTATTAACAGTCATGAGTCACTTTCACAGAAGCAGAAATGGAACCAAAGACAAAACAGAGTCTGAGCCATGAGGTCAATCTTCTCTGACAATCTAGTTTCTTTAAGATACATAATTTTCTGCATCGTAAGAGGGTGACAGTTTGATTACAAACATTAGACAGATATTTCATATGACATTGTCTTAAAGACTGCTTAAACTAATTACTAATTTACCCTAAACATAGAACTGTGTCTTATCTTTGAAGTTAGTTTCCTAAAACAGACTGAATTCTTAAAAAAAAAAAAAAAAAAAAAAAAAGCTCAATACCCAGAGCAAAATGGTCTTACTAGTTTATCTGGACTATTGTTTGACTCAAAGTATCTTCAGGAACCAGTTTTTTCTCAAAGCTCAAGGTTCAAGAGGACATCCAAAGGCAAATATCCCATGTGGGTTGCCTCAGCCTCTGTGAAAATCTGGATTCCAGAAGAATTATATACAACTCTCTCATCATTCTTTCCTTTGGATCATGATCTTGTTATAGACTCTTTTATCAAAAATGCTAAACAAATGGTAATTGGACATCATCTGGTTTTTAAGATCCCAGGCACCATACAGCAAACTAGGAAATAAAACAAAAACACTAGCAATTATATTAGGCCACTTGCCTGAAATAACCAATGAAAGCATGACGCTAAGGTCTTTGAACCAAGGAAACAAATCTCATGAGGTGTTTGTCTCTGCATAAGCAGCATCAGTAACTGCTTTTCATGTGCCTCAACAGCAACTACATTCTGCAAAACCTCAGATTGAGTACTAATATAAATACAGCAACATTTATTGAGGCACAAACTGTTTCTTAAGAGACTAACAGGAAATCTAATGCTGTTCTATCTTGTAAAATCATAGCTCAAATTTCAGACAGTTCTCTGGTTATGATATCTACAACTTGGCTAAGTTTACCAACAGGAACTTCTAAATCAGGAGTTATCATATCTAAACCCATTAGTTAGAGAATTTAGGAGAAAGGAGAATGATTTCTTACATCCAGAAATTAGGACCTTAAAATATCAGCAATATTAAAAAAAACATAGTTTCCTTTAGTTTACTCAGTCTTATGTAGTTAATTTCTTTTCCACGTGATTCTGGATCAGCTGCAGTCTGCAAACTCACCAGCTTCTGCATAGGAGCTCTGGAGATTTTATTCAATCTAGTCACAGTCTTTTTAGCAAGTCCAATATAGTCCATCTTTTTGTTGAGATATTTTGGTCAAACTTTTTCAGCAATCAGCAGAGTAAAAACTTATCTGCAGATGACAAAACTTAATATGGTCATGATTAATTGATAAACATAATATTCTTAATAGTGAAAGACCTGATAGAAATTAATTATAAGCATAATGTAAAGGCCAAATAAATCAGTTAAAAAAAACTTTAGATAAAAACATTTCTAAATATAGCAATTAACCATATTCAAAGAGCTTCAGATATAATGCAGAATAATTTTGAGACAAAATACCATATAGCCAGGATATGCTAAGAATATACCAAGATTATCAAATCTGTAAATACCTGAATAGTAATAAAAAGAACTTCATAGGAAAATGGTGTGAATTGCCCAATCAAACCATTGGCTTTGATAATGCTCGATTTAAGAAGATAAAGTTGCGACCAAGTTAGCAATAAAGAGATAATAATATAGGTCACTGTGAAACAATACTTAAGTTATTTAACCAAAGATCTTAAAGTAAAACCCTTAGCTTTCTTTTCTAAAAGCCATGAGTCTTGGTATTCAGACTCTGGAATCTTAATTCTAATGAGAAGCTAAACCTTTGTCTTCCTGGCAGATTACACAAAGAATAAATTAACGCTTTAACTCAGAAATTAAAGAAAACTTTGTTATTTTAATTGGGAGAAACCCAATTCTTTGTTTTGTATGCTACTTAACATTAAAACTCCTGAAAATCTCATAAATGAAACCATTAAACTTTAGTCAGGCAGATGAAACTTGACCATATCAAATAAATTTCTTTTTCAATAAACCTCTTAAAGGTTGCCTTTGTTGTATATCTCTTACAGTGTATCCCTTTAAATGGCAAAAATGAATACTTATTCGCAGACTTACATATATATATCTATATATCCTCTTGTGGCATAAAAAGGCAAAGTATATGAACTTAAATTATGACAAATTCTATTAACTTGATAACATCAATAAGCTACCTAAAATACCTTTGGAATTCTTTTAAGCCTGTATACCATAAAACATTACTGTTGTTGAAAGAAAAGTCTATTTAAACATTCTAAGATTTCATTCAACTTTTACTACTTCTCATATTTTCCCCAATCTAATTTTAGCCCTTAAAGATTTTATCAACTTGCTTTGGAAATCACAAAGTCTCTGCTCACTTGACCAATTCATTGACATAGATATAAACTTAAGTGTTTGGTACTGCTGGAAACATTTTTTCAGGCCACTTCAGGTGTGTCTCATTGTGATTTCTATTTTTGTTGACTTCTTAAAGTTCCCCTGTAATACAGAGAACTTGTTTACAGTTTTATGATTAGGAGCCACTCAATTTCTGATAGCTATAGCAAAGCAGCAATTTTTCTTATTTTTTGTATTAAAAGTCTCCACCTAGCTGGAAAGAGGTCTTTCAAAAGCATCCCTGGAGCTACAGGACATTGGAGACCGGGAGGTGGGGAGGCCTGATCATGCCCCGCCCTCACTTTCTTGACTCAAGGAAGACATTTACATATGTTTAAATTGATGGAGGCATTTTTGAAAGACAAAAGATAGCTAATTTCTTTCTTTTTTACTGTTCTGGAACTGCTGCTTTTACTTTAAGACAAAACTATCTTTTTTCCTTAAATAAAACACATTTCATATAATATCTAGCTTAAGTTACTTAAAAAGGTTTCACTTTTAAGATTGACATAGTATAAAACATAAAGATCTTAGTGTACTTTTCAAATAGACCAATTTATATCAAAGTTTCTCCAAGTAGCTATTAAAAATCTAAATCACAAGACAGACAAAAGATGCAGTTTTTTCTGGACGAAGAAGGAACTGAGGTTCTATGACTAGCCTTACAAAAGACAGCAATTCTTAGCCATAGCCACCAATCTAATAATACAAGACAAACTTAGACACAATGCTCTAGACCAGAAGCAAGCTCTTAGGACAAAAGGAGACGGAAAGACCACATAAACTCACCAGATAATACCACACAAAACAAGGATATTGGGATCCTAGTTTCTAAAAGAGTATATAGAGATTTTTGGTAAGACCGACTCAATTCAATGGAAAAAACAGGTACAGAGCTACCACTTCTCCCTTAAATATCAAAACACAGGTCAGGAGCTGCCACCTCCGCCTGAGAATCTGGCAAAACAGGCAAGAGCTGCCACCTCTCCTTGCAAATCTGGCAAAACAGAGCACTATTTTCCAGGTTTTCTTGGAGCCTCAAAAAGGTCCGCATTTTGCAGCTTAAAGTGACTCACGGCTCTTTGAAAATAGAATTACCTCTTCAAACGCCGGAATCCAGGCCTAAACTGCAGTTCACTTAAAGTGTTACTAAATGTCTCTCTTAACCAAACGATCAAGCAAAAATCTAAGAAAGATTCTCCTTACTCAATTAGCCGGTTTTACAAACAAATATGCCAAACAAAACTTAAGAAAACATGAGAAAGAGAACAACAAAAAATAAGCAAAGGTTAGTTTTCTGAGAGCACTCACCCTGTCAGAGTAGAAGGGACTTTCAGTGGGAACACGTGGATGCAGAAGATAGGACCTTTCTTTGCCGGCTTCTGCTCCGCAGTCCAGGTCTCTTCGAAGTTGACTGGATTCGTAGCTTCAGATCCTGCTCACAGTGCCATTAACTGTTGTAGGGGAAAAACATCACAAAGTTTAGTAAAGTAAAAGGAAAGTTTTATTCGGCATATATTCAAAAAGACAAAAGTGGGAAGCGGACAAGCATGCTGCCACAGCCACGTCTGCCCCACTCCAAAGAATATCACAGAATAGGCAAGAACGGGAGAACAGACAAGCATACTGCCACAGCCATGTCTACCCGAGTCCCGCGTTAAGATTTTTTTGACTGCTGAGACATTTGAAAGCTGCCACGTAGTGAGGAAACAACCACGTGGACTATATTGCAATTTGCGGAATTTAATATACAATGGGATTTTTATAACTTTCTGCCAGACGCACCTTCATGTTTATGGCTTTTCCTAACTATATGTATATATATTCCTTTATGTGAAAAAAAATTCAAAATTCAAATGAATAAAAGATTTCTTTGATCATTGATCTGTAGATAGAGGTTGATGTATCTGGCTAAACGGTCTAAGAACTGCAAAGAAGATCAGTTTTGACAAAGTCATTAACAAATATGCAGTTATTTTTTGAAGACAGAAATATACAGGAATTTGGCATAGGTAGTACATGTTGAGCTTCATTCTTCTCTCAGACTAATGTATAGGTATAAAGTTTCTCCCCACTTAAGAAACAATCCAACATTAATGTAATAAAAATGCATTAATGCATTACTTTTTTCTATTTTGTATTGTAATACTTATTTTTTACTTTTTAATCCATGATTCGAAGACTAAGAAAAGGTACAAGACAAAAGTTTAATAAAATATTTGTTGTTTGTTTTCTGATCATTAGTATCACAATTAATTTTATTATGATTTATTTCTGAAAATATCTTTGTCTTATAGAAATCAAAACCCAAACCAAACTAGTTGTTGTTGAGTTGATTCCAACTCATGGAGGTCCCATGTGTGCAGAGTAGAACTGCACTCCATAGGGCTTTTGAGGCTGTGACCTTTAGGAAGCGATTGCCAAATCTTTCCTCCAAGGGACATCTGGGTGGGTTCAAACCACCAACCTTTCAATTAGTAGTTGTCTTAGTAATCCAGTGCTGCTATAACAGAAATGTTACTAGTGGATGGCTTTAACAAACAGAAATTTATTCTGTCACAGTTCAGGAGGCTAGAAGTCCGAATTCAGGGTGCCAGCTCCAGGGGAAGGCTTTTTCTCTCTGTCGGCTCTGGGGGAAGGTCCTTGTCATCAATCTTCCCCTGGGTCTAGGAGTTTCTCAGCACAGGGACCCCAGGTCCAAAGGACACATTCTTCTGTTGGATCTTCTTTCTTGGTGGTATGAGTTCCTACTCCTCTCTTCTCACTTGTCTCTTTTATATCTCAAGAGATTGACTCAAGATACTACTGAATCCTATAGATTGTGTCCCACCTCATTAAGACTGCTGCCTCTAATTCTGCCTCATTAACATCATAGAGGTTAGAATTATAATACATAGGATAATCACATCAGATCACAAAATGGTGGACAACCACACAATACTGGGAATCACAGCCTAGCCAAGCTGATGTACATTTTGGGGGGTGGGGGACACAATTCAATCCATAACAGTAGTTGAGCACTTAACCGTTTGTGTCACCTAGGGACTCATAGCTTATCACACAGAAGAGTGTTATAAAAATTTCCAGGTGTCAAAAATGCTAAATTTGACTTTCCTCCATCTAAATGTTTAAAGTATCTCTTACCAGGTGGAGGAAACCACAAAGAAATGGTTTCTTTCTTCTCTGTGATTTGTTTGTTCTGTGTCCAAAGCCTCTGATTACTGATATTCAAAGACAAGTTTGGTGACCTTTTTGCCTTTTCAAATGCTTTCTAATGCATAAATTTTAAAAATTGTTGCACATAACAAAATTTGGCTCTTTATCTGCAATTTACTTTTTTTTATGTGATGGAGGGAAGAATTAATAAAAAATATTTATATAGAATTCTGGTTTTCATATCCTAAATATCCTAGGTATTAAAGTACAAAGATCAACAAGTTATGGCCAAAAATAAGAGATCCTATTACAGGATCCTTTTACATTATAACCCAGAGGCACTGGACTAAACTTATTGGGCTCCACCTATCATTCCTAATAAAGGGAACTACTCTCTCCTTTTACTTTGAGCTTACTATCCAATTACAAAGGGTCATTCAATAAAGGGAGAACAATAACTGAAGCATATTCAAGGCTGCTGCGGAAAATATCTTTAGTCTTTTTGACCAAAGACTTTGCAGGATTGCATAATTTTAGGTAGGAAGCCAGTTAATACCACTCAGAACTTCTGAATGAAAGGAAAATTTCATGAAGAAATGCTTTATATTTCATGGAGGATACATATATTTCATATGACTGGACATTATTTATGAAGAAAATGTTTCTGAAAATGCACAATGATAACATCAGGCTTCCTGAACTTTTCAAATCAACAAGTTGAGGCTCCAGTGAGTTTCTTTTTTTTTTTTTTTCACAGTTATGAAATTATACATAAATCATCACTAAAGTAGAATTTTTTCAGTATTTAAAAATGAGACTAATACCTTGAATATAATCCATCTGATAAATGGAACTGTCCATTTCAAGAGGAATATTGAGGAGGAATTTATCAAAAAACACACAGGATTATTCCTTCTTAGGAGAGAATGGATTAACTAACACTTGGACAATTAACCAAGAGTAAAATATCTGAGGAAATCAGAAAAGGCGCAGCTCTTGCAAAATGTAGGGGAGAATCTGCCCACAACTTGTACCATAATGGCTGAATTAAATGTTACAGTCTCACTTATCATGCCTATTAGTCTTAGGTCTTAAGGAGGCTTATTCTCTCTTTTTCTTCTTTCCTGTCTTAAAACACTTTCGATAACCAAACAAGCAACGTTTTATGACAAGAAAAGTAACAATTGCCACACAAGCCAGTAGAAACCCAATCACATCCAAAGAGTGGTACTGGTACCAGGTGAAGCTAAGGGTGGCTGGGCGAAGGTGCTTGGCTCCTTTGTGGTACATGACAAACTCCATCCAGAAGACAGCTTGATCCAGGGGCCTAACAGGCTGATCATGATGAATGGCTGATAACCTCACAGCATTCTCTTTATAGCTGAAGAAAAATCAAATAGACTTCAACTTAGAGAATAAACCAGAAAAGATAATTATGTGAAATTTTCATGCAGATGGTAAAAATTAGTGCTACATAAGATTGGAAGAAAAATATATTATTTTCCTCTGAGGTGATGATAGAGATTTTAGTTTAATAGCTCGAATTTGTTGAATGCATAGGATTTGAAGATGTAAAGAAAGATAGAAGTTAGGAGAAGACGTATGTTTAGGATCGAGAATGGAATGATCTAAGTCCTAAAGGAAAAAAGAGAAAAAGGAAAAAAAGAAAAATTTCATCATTTGAGTTTGCAGAGTTTGAATTATTCATTATGAAATTGTTAATGGACCTGATGTAAAAGGTTCAAAATACTGCCATTACCCAGAAATAGGACACGGGTTCTCGATGAGGTCCAGGAACATGTCCACACAAGGCTGCTCAGGAATTGGTGTTGGTTAGGACTTGGTATTGACCTTATGTCAGTGACTGAGTAGTTAAAAGTGTGAAAGTGGATTGTCTTGGTTTGAACCATGATTCTAACACTTAATTGCTGTCTGCATTGGGCAAGTTATTTATTCTCACTGTGCATCAGTTGTCTCTTTGTTAAAATGGAATGGATGGAAATAGTGCCTTTTCATCTGATTATTGAGAGGAATAATGGATTGAGTCCTAGAATACTTAGAATTGTTCCTATCATGTAGTAGACACTCAGAAAATGTTTGCTATTATTGTTGCTGTTCCTCTTAGTATTGTTATTATGGAATCTGGAGAGTGCTCAATATTGCACTTTTAGGCATTGCAGTTGTGTTTGTTTTTTTCTCTTGAAATGATTATTGTCTTAGTCACCTGGTGCTGCTCCAACAGAAATATCACAAGTGGATGGTTTTAAAGAAGAGAAGTTTATTTCCTCACAGTCAAAGTAGGCTAAAAGTCCAAATTCAGGGCGTCAGCTTCAGAGGAAGCCTTTTTCTCTCTGTCGGCCTTCTTCTCTTTGGTGTTCCCCCGGACTAGGAGCGTCTCTGCGAAGGCAGCCTAGTGCAGAGGACGCCCTCTGCTCCAGGCACTGCTTTCTTGATGGTATAGGTCCCCCATTCTCTGATTGCTTCCCTTTCCTTTTATCTCTTGTAAGGTTAAAGGTGGTGCAGGCCACACCCTACGGAAACTCCCTTTACATTGGATCAGGGATGTCACCTGGGTAAGGGCAGTGTTACAATCCCACCCTAATCCTCTGTAACATAAAATTACAATCACAAAATGGAGGCCAACCACACAATTCTGGGAATCATGGCCCAGCCAAATTGATACACAAATTTTTTGGGGGACATAATTCAAACCATGACAATTATGATCAAGGAAGAAGAGTAAATAAAGGCATATCTCTTATGAACTCTGAATTCCAAAGTGTTATAGTATTGTACTGTAGCAACAGCAGTGGAGGTAACTTCTCTCCCAGTTATTTAAAAAAACACAGTGGGAGTGCTTGGGTTTTTGAAAGGAGGGCACTAATCCTGAAGCATTTTTACAAGAGAGAAATAATATAATGAGGAAGTGACATTATACAAGTGAAGAACTTAAACAATGCCTAGCATGTGATAAGCATTCAATATGCATCAGCTAATAAAGAAACTATCCTCATTTCTAATACCACCATTATATTAATTAAAAATTACAAGGCGTTTAAAGACATCTATACTAGAGAAATATGGTTTTACTTGAACTCACCAAATGAAAGCTTATTCCTTTTAAAATAATAAAAAATAAAGTATGCTTTACATGGTAATCATTTAGAATGAGCCATAGTTGTGCTAAAATTAAAACATATCTGCTTTTAAAATACAAGTGTCCACTGCACTATCATTATCAATATATTCTCAAATGACATGTTTTATTCCCGCTTAAAGTCATTATGAACCAAAAGGTGAAAATATATACATAATAATTATGATAACAATAGAAGTAATTGCACAATTGAAATTAATGTATGTCTCAAGATAATTTGGACACAAAATATTTCTAGTTTCAGGAATTTTGTCTTTAGAACAGGAATATTCCAACATTCCAACTGATGAAAATCAAAGACTACAGCCTTCAGTGTGGATAACACCTCAACATCAAGAAAACAAAAATCCTTGCAATTGGACCAATAAGCAACATCATGATGAATGGAGAAAATATTAAAGTTTTCAAGGATTTCATTTTACTTAACTCTACAATCATAGCCCAGGGAGGTGGCAGTCAAGAAATCAAATGACGTATTGCATTGGGCAAAGTTGCTGTAGAAGACCTCTTTAAAGTGCTGAAAAGCAAAAATATCACTTTGAGGACTAAGGTGTACCTCACCAAAACCAAGGTATCCTCAATTGCTTCATATGCATGCCAAAGCTGGACAATGAATAAGGAAGACCAAGAAGAACTGATGCCTTTGAATTATGGTATTAGTGAAGAATATTGAATATACCACGAACTGTGAGAAGAACAACTGAGTCTGTCTTGGAAGAACAGCAAGAATACTTAGAAGGGAGTATGTGGAGACTTCGTCTCACATAATTTGGACAGGTTAGCAGAGGAACCAGTCTGTGGAGAAGGACATCATGCTTGGTAAAATAGAGGGTCAGCGCAAAAGAGGAAGACACTCAATGAGGTGGATTGACACAGTGCTGCAACACTGGGGTCAAACATAGCAACGATTGTGAGGGTGATACAGGACAGGGCAGTGTTTCGTTCTCTTGTATATAAAGTTGGTATCAGTTGGAACTGACTCGATGGCACCTAACAGCAACAACAACACATCATGCTGATTTACTAAAGATAAACCATTTTAGAATAGTTTAAATCATTTAATGAGTCTCATGCTGAGAGAAGTCACACAACTGTGCAGGGTAGTATTGTTATAACATTCATGGTCCCTACTTCAACTTTGCTCTCATCTCATAATTCTTCCATTTCCAACTTCAGTTATTCCTCACATTCTCCTTATTAGCTATTTCAAAACTCTCCTATTGTTATAACATTCATGGTCCCTTCTTCAACTTTGCTCTCATCTCGTAATTCTTCCATTTCCACCTTCAGTTATTCCTCTCATTCTCCTTATTAGCTATTTCAAAACTTTCCTATTAGCCTCAAACCTCTGACAAATCATTCCCCCAGCATCACCAAAAACAAAGACAGAAACGAAGAAACAAACAAACTTGTTGTATCACTCATAATGGGTCATTGATGACTGTCTTTAAAGCATTGAGCAAATCTGTACTTGTCACTGTGTCCGTGTCCAGACTAACTGCTGCCCCCTTGGCCTTCATGCGAACAAGGTTATCAGGTTGATCCACAAACAAGGGAATGCCCACCATAGGGATCCCATGGTAGATAGCTTCATAGATGCCATTGGTTCCACCGTGAGTTATGAAAGCTTTGGTCTTTGGATGACCTAGGAATGGGTGGAATTTAGCAAAATTATTCATTACTGTTCTTAGAAATAAAATGAGAACTGGGAAACACAAGGAACTCAATGGTTCTAAAGGAGGGGCTGTTATTGTTCATCTGCATTTGAAATACCTCTCCAACAGTGGAAAGGATAGGTATGAGGTGGGAGCATTAGGAGAAAGAGATGAGCCAGGAGGCTGTTAAAAAATTTCATACTAGAAGTGATTATACCTGAAATATAGATACCTTGCTTCTGGCCATAAGGATTATAACTGTATATAATAAAAAGCCAATTATTATATTTCATCTTTTTTTCCCTCTAGTACTAGAAAATATATATAGAAAGAACTTATGCTTTATTGTTGAGTTTTTCAATAATAAATGCTTAATAATTGGTTTTCTGTTGAACTTTTATCCCTCTGATTGGCTGCTACTCGTATTTTCAGTATTTGTTCTCTAATCTTACCAAGAAGGTCATTCTGGGGGATCCACTTATAGAGTCGAGTATTGGATCCTAAGGTATCTGGTTTCTTGCCATCATATCACCACAGCACCTATTAAGATGAAAAAAAAACAAAAACAAAAACTTAATTCCATGAATAGAACTGTAAAGTTATAACAAGTTGGAATTCTAAAGACCTTAAAAGATCATTTAGTCAAACCCCTTTCATATGACAGAGGAAAGGAGGAAGGAGGTGCTAGGAAATCGGAATTACTAAAACATTGAAGTAAATAGGAATACCCACATTAAATGAACTTTTTTTTTGTATCTCATCAGGTATAGAATATAATTAAGATGTTTCACCCATGGGAGATTAGCAATGAAAAATTGAAACATTTGGGGAATTGTTAGGCAGGCATAATTCTAGTGTAAAAAACAGTAGTGAATTCCTAATGATCAAATGTTTATTTTCTTTTATTTATTATACTGGCTCTCATCTCCTAAATTTAATTTTAACCAATTTCTCTCTTTTTATTATTGTTTGAATGACATGGAAGAGAGTTTACTTACGTTCACTTGTTCCAGAATTTGTGGTTTTGTGAAATACTTTTTTACTTTCCTATTTGATCTACCCCTTTCCTAATTGCCTAATTAAAATTTCATTCCTTTCCGATAACATCTTTAGTGAATATAGTTCCCTCAGGAATCTTGCAAGAAAGAGGAGCAAATGACAGGAGAGAATTCACTGATTCCTGTATACCTGGCTACAACATCGTTATGATGCCAAAACTTCACACTGCACCTATAGAATACATGTATTATTCATCACAATGTTAATGCTAAAGTAATTATCAATTAAAAACAACTTGTATTGTTTTAACATCTAACACCTATAGTTTTGTTTTTCCGCTGATATTAGAGATAAATTGGAGCTATCATAATAGTTTACCTTCCTGCAGAAAATTTCCATAATCAGACCCTTTACAGAGTTGGACAGACTAGTGAAGTACTTCATCCCCATGAAGATACTTTATTTACCTTTTGTGGAATCTGGGCAAGGGCTGATGTGATTGTATTGGCCCTTTCTTCTGTGATGTTACTGACCATTGACCCAAGAGTAAACACCACAACACCATGTGTTCCAGAGCTCTGGACAAACTCTTCTATTTCCTGTGAAGAAAGAATTTGCTTCATCATGAAACAGCAACAAAATATTGAACAATATTTGAGATTTGGCAATAAACAACTTAAGAGAGAAAATCAAGTACTGACACCTGAAACCAAACGCATTGCTATAGAATCGATTCTGACTCATGACAACCCTATGTGTAACACAGTAGAACTGAGTTTTGTAGGGTATTTTTTTTTTTTTTCTGTAATCTTTATGGAAGCCGATCTCCAGACCTTTCTTCTGTGGCACCATTGGGTAGGTTGGAGTTGCTAACCTTTTGATTAGTAGGTTTGTGACACCCAGGGATCTTCAAGTACTGATAGAGAGAAATTATTAGAATAATGGCTGCTTTTTAACAAAACTAATCAGTCAGTTCCTTTGGAAAGAGATGTGTAATATGAAATATATGGCCTTTATTAAGTATATTTGGGTAAATGTATGTATGCGTGTGTGCAGTATAAGCAACATATGAAATTAAACCATAACACAGTAGTGAGAGGGACCCTCACTCTTCATTTACAGTTGTTAATTACTAATACAGATTCTTGGAAGGAGGCAACACAGCAGGATGTTAACTCAGCTTTAATTGTATATAATTATATTTCTACTGAAGTCGCAGCACAGTGCAAATGATTACTGTGCTCGGCTGCTAACCAAAAGTTTGGAAGTTCAAGTCCACCTAGAGGTGCACCAAAAGAAAGACATACCAATTTATTTCTGAAAAATCAGCCAATGAAAAACGTATGGAGCACAATTCTACTCTGATACACATGGGGTCACCATGAGTCAGAATCAACTTGGGGGCAACTTGTTGGTTATTGTCCTACTAAATAACATGTGTTTATTCTAGTAGGTTTTCTGGAGAGTTCTTTTAGTTGAGAGTCATTAGTATTTTACTTCCTGGCTATAAATACTAAGGAAAAATTAGTTATGGTGGGGATGATTGTACAACAATATTTCTCTCAGTTGTATAATCTTTACGTCACACATTTAACTTTCTCACAGTCTCCCCAGCATTCCCCTAAAACACCCTTAATGTCCAGAGGTTAAGAATCTCTAATATTCAAAAAAACTTTGGTTTGGAATTTCTGTGAAAGTCATAAGAGTTCTACTTATAATCCATAAATACACATTTATTGTTACATATCAGAATGTCCATATCTCTGGGCTTCTTACTTATGACACTTATTGCCATGAAGTCATATTGTGAAACTGATGTACCTGTGGAATGTACTATGCATAACTGTGGGTGTGAGGGACACTTATCATCATCTCAGTGTGCCCTGGAGGGAGCACTCTTTCCCCAGTGGGAGAAGTATGCCAGGCCTTTCTCCATCTGGGATCTGGTCACCCTCTTGAGAATCCCTCTTCACATTATATAAAATTCCTGGTGAAGACGGGTTCACCTGGATTTGTTTGAAAGTTGTTTTGACTTATGTTCCCTGATCCTTGCCTTATTTTTGTTATATTAATTTCTCTATTAGAATGATTTCACATTCCCCAACAAATGCACCCTGTCACCAAATAAAGGAAAAAAAAAAAAAATGCAGAGCCAAAAGTTTCCTGGATATTTTGCCAAAACTATATACTTATCTTTTTTGTTTAAATTCCTTCTGTCTAAAATTCATTGTTTTTTTCACTGTAAAATAACGACTGACTCCTTCCAATATAAAAACTATTAGTTCTGAGCCTAGTATCATTGGCATAAAACTTCTTTTCAAAACTCCTTTACTGCTTTTATAGAAAAGACAAAAGAAAGAAAATATATTCCAAACCCCAACTGTGCAGACCCTATTTTACTCAGAGTTTTTATCAAAAGTGTAATTTTAACCTGATGACATCAGTTTCAATATGAGGCTCACTGCATAAATCCTATGAATCACATGGCGCACTGGTGTTTTCTATATGATTCCAGTGACTCACAGCAGCATTTAAAGTAATCTGTGTTTAAAGTTGTGTCTCTCTGGCTTGTTGTCCAATACTTCCTTTATCTTTGCTGTGGAAGATAGATCTGGATAGTATCATAGTAATTCACCTTTTCTTTATAATCACTGACATGGACTGGTTCGTTCCTATTCTGTGACTTCTTCATGAAAATAATACACTCATTTGAAGAAATTTTGTTAAAGTATGAAAAATATAAGAGAAAGTAAGATTCATCCACACTTTCCATCCGGAGAGTGTTTAAAATCTGTATGCTTTCATTCTAGTGTTTATCCTATTCATATGCTGAAATGTAAAAATATGACATATATTTAGAAAATTGTAATCCCACTGTATGTATCTTTTTTCTACAAGAAATTTGTCATCATATTGTATTTATCATTTTGCCCGTAGATTTCCAACTAATCTTTTATAATGGTTGATTTTGTGTAATTAAACATTCTTTGATGAAATGATTATAATTGTGTGGATACACATATTATGTTATTTAACCTCTCATTAATGTTGGAATTTAGATTACTTCCAATGTTTAGTTTTATAAATAATGCTGTCATTAATATTGATTCTACACATCTTGATTTTTTTCCTCTGTGTAGATTCGTATGAGTATATTGTGATGGTTAAGATTGTGTGTCAACTTGGCTGGGCCGTGTTTCTCAGTGTTTTGGCAGTTGTGTAATGTTGGGATCACTTCCCTGTTGAGATTCAATACATGATCACCTCCCTGATAGGATCTGCTATGAGTAGCCAATCAGTTGAAAGGGAGTGCCCTTGGCCGTGTGGCCTGCATTGAATACAAGCAGACATTCTGCCAACGCTTTGGGGCTTTTTGCTTGTGCTGGAAGCTGCAGCTGGCTCCTGTCCATCTGACCTTCAGGTCTTGGGACTTGAGCTAGCAGGTAACCTGCAGCCTTGCCTGCCAGTCTTGGGATTCATTGATCTTCACAGGCTGTGAGCAAGAGCCTTGCTCTCAGACCTGCTGATCTTGAGTTTGACAGCCCCTACAGCTACATAAATCAGGAGAAGCTTCTATCCTGATTCCATGGACTTGGAACATTCCAGCCTCTACAACCTTATGAGACATTTGCTTGATATAAATTTTTCTCTTTCTGTATATTTATACATTTCACTGGTTTTGCTTCTCTAGAGAACCCAGCCTAAGACATATATTGTGAGGTCATAGGCTATAAGAATTTTTAAATCTTTTGATACATTTTGCCAAGTGCTTTATTTCTTTTTTTGAAAAACTCAGAAATTATCTGAGAGTTTAATAGTTAATGGAAAAGCAGGTAATATGGGGGGAGCAATCACTTTTTATAATAAGGGATAACAGTCTTCACAATCATTGAGTTGAATTCAAATATTGTTTCTGCAATTTAAATAACAATTACTACCAATATATTATTTAAACTATTGTACTGCTATTCCTCCTCCTTCTCCTCCTCTGTTTCCTCCTCTTCCTAAGACCATCATTTTCCTTTAATGTGAATGGGAAAATCTTTCATGAATAAGGTTAGATTGCATAAAACTTTCATTAATCTTATGGCAGCTTTTGGATCCTATAAAAGATATTATAGCCTACACAATCAGCCCCCCAAATAAATATTGAGTTTTAATCCTTGAAAAGGATCTCGGTTTTATGTTGCTGCCAGCTAGAAGGTAGACAAAACAGATCTCTTAATAAATTATATACTAGTGCAATAAAGCATGCTTGCTTTTTATTTATATTTTAAAGGTATAATATTAATTTAAAATATATTAGATTCTTGCTTTCCTTCATAAGGAAATTATTTTGTAATTTCAAACTAAGAGAAATTTTTAGATACAATTGGTAGAAATTATTTGATATTTATTATGTACACAGGATTTATTTTCACTATTATATGCACAGAATATGTTTTCTTTGTTCATTTTATCAGGCAGCTATGATATAGATACCCATATACTCAAAGGGGAGCCCCAGTGGTGTAGTGGTTAAGTGTTCTGCTGCTAACCAAAAGTTCAGCAGTTAGAATCCACTGGTCACTTCTTGGAAACCCTATGGGGCAACTCTGTTCCATCCTGTAGGGCCACTATGAGTCGGAATTGATTGGAAGGCAAACTTTGTTTATTTTTTTAAATACTCAGAGTATTATTGAGGTTTCCCATAAGGTTGATGTATGGTAGAACACTTCCTCTGATAGATAGTTTAAACCATCCCTTTTATTCTCAAGGATGTAAAACTGTGGTATTTGAAAATATGAATGGTTTCAATGCTGTAAACCAAGGTTGTAAAGCAAGTAAACTTCGAGTTGGCTACAAATATTGTTGGGAACACTCATTTATCTTCACCCATTTATATTGTTTAGGAATAGTCTTCCTCTAAGCTACAATACTGGTGAAGAGCCTAAATTCTAACAACAAAATTTAAGCAGTTCAGCCTGCTTCATCTGTTTGTCAATATGTATATATCCACTTACAAAAACGCCACAGAGTATCTGTTTTTTAGGACTTTGCTAGAGAATACAATCCTGATCTGTTGGAAAACCATTTTCTATTAAATAAGAATTACGTTTAAAGTGCCAGATGCATATGAAATAATTAATAGTATTAGTAATGGTAACAAAAAAATACCAGTAGTTACAGTAGTTAATATTACTTTTAAATTCCTTACTTTGTGCCAGAGACATTTTAAGAGTTTTATATATATTAACTAATATTTTCTCTACAACCACTATATGGCGTTGGTAGTATTATAGGAATAGTCCTCACTCTATGACCATTCTAGCCTGTTTTCTCATCACCTCATGCCTGACCTCCTTCAACAACCTTCTAAGTGGTCTGCCTTTCCACAGTCTTACTCCTCCATAATCCAATCCAGTAAGTGGATCTTGAAGGCTCTTTTAGAAAAAGAAATCTGATCTTATCTCCCCCTTGCTTAACTCTTTTCACTGGCTCCTCAATGCCCTTAATAGATGTTTCAAACTCCTTTTGGCTCCAACTATTCTCTCCTGCATAAGCTTCCTCTTACTCCGCCTTTTCCTGCTGGAGTAGGAGATTTTGGGGACCCCCATTACTACTCTAGCTGCTTTATTTTTGTCTTCCTCTTTTCCCCATCTCCTCTACCTATTCCTGCATACCCTTCACCTAAATTATCAAAGACTCTGGGTTACTTTCCATAATCCTTTCTGGGCATTCCCTTAGCATTTTGGTCTTACTATAATACTTGTCACACTATTTCCATTACCTGCTTTTGTTCTATTTTTCCACCTAGAATATAATGTATGTATGTGTGGTGGAGTGGGGCAGGGGAGGGAGCAGAAACCATGTCTACTTAGTTTCTCTGCATATCCAACCAACACCTAGCTCACCTGAAATACGGTAGTCACTCTAAAAATTTCTTTGAATTAATGACTGATACTTTCTTAAGTGCTGAAAATGAAGGCTTTAATTTATCAGACCCTAATCTCAAAGTCCCATGGCTATCTCAGTTTATTTTTTCATGATAAGATATTCAAATACTTGTGGTGACATAGAAATACAGGAATTTCTAATTTGCCGGTCACTTTACCCCACTTCCCACATCTTTCTTGCTTAGTCAAACATTCTGAATAAAGAACTTAGAATCATTTCAACTGAAGATAAAAAACCAACAGTAATAGGTTTACCTTAGGCAAGGGATTGGCAGGTTTGCAGTAGAGACCTCCAACAAAGTCAAAATGTGAAGAATGGGCGTGGAAATTCAAAATCCCAATAGGTTCAAATGAGCCATACTTCAGATTTCCCCATTGTCTCAAATAATGTAGTGCGTCTTCCTGAAAAGAAAAGAGAACACAGAAGGCGGAAGTAACTTGAGAAAATTGTCATCTGAATATCTGGGAAATTTTCTGAAGGGAGCTTGAAATAATGGTACCAAAGATGCTTAAAAGTGTGAGAGGAGACTTACGTCTTTAATATCACATCAGTTCTTTCACCAGCATAAACAAAGATTAAACCTAAGCCACTGTAGAAGTAAATATGCATTTGTTTTCTCTAAAGTTGCAAATGTAACAGATGCATAAGTGCAGACAGCTGGAATTTAATCTGCCCAATCAATTAATCCTACCATAGCCATGGAAACACCTTTCCCAGAAGTACTCAGTCTAGTTTTTACAATTTAGCAAGCCAGTTCCTCAACACATAGTTTTCCAACTAAACTGTGAGGTTTTTGTGAGTATGGCTCAATTCCCTGTACCAACCACTGCCTTTGGTTCAAGTTAAGAGCTGAATAAAATTTAATTATTAAATAAACTTATTCGCAATTAACAGCTAGAAAATTTTCAGAAATTATGGAAATAGATGTGCTCACTCAGAATTTTTTTTAATAGAGAGACATAGTTAAAAAAAATACAGACTAATAACTTGTATGTCATCTCTTCAACAACACCATAGGCCCGTAAAACGGGTAATTTGTAAGCACTTAGCGAAGAAATGTGGAATCATTAGAAACCTCAAGGCTCACTAGGCAGAAGTTATGGAGAATTGTATTATTTTGATTACAGCTATTTGGCTAGCAGATTAATAAAATATTGTAGACACAAATTATAAATTTTTGAGCCACTATATCTGTCGAATGTGAAGAAATCATGAGAAAGTAATATGGAAAAATATTTTAATTAATAAATAAGAAAATTGAGCTACGGGAAAAGTAATTTTCCCAATGTTGCATAGATATTTGGAGCCCTGACAGCACAGTAGTTAAGAGCTCAGGTGCTAACCAAAAGGTCAGCAGTTCAAATCTACCAGTTGCTGTTTGGAAACCCTATGGAGCAGTTCTGCTCTGTTCTATACGGTCGCTATGCATTGGAATCGACTCAACGGCAACAGATTTTGGTTACATACACAGCTATGCTAGAAATATGTGTGTCAGTCTTCAATCTGTATGTCTATGGTAATCCATTCTTTGAGGTTTACAATGACTTTTTAAAGATAAAAGTACAATAAAATGGATATGTAATTAATTAAAGAAATTCTACCTGTGTTAATTTTTGGGTTTCTGACTCCTGGAGTCTCCTGTCCTAGTGATGAGCCACTGGGTTCTTCTAACTGAGTCTATAAAAGAAGCCTCTCTATAATATTAGTGAGACTGACAGATGATTTTGTATTTTCATTTCATCTTTTATTTACAAAAAAAATTCCTCTGGCTTTCTATTTACACAAACTCACCTTCAAAACACAAAGAAAGTTAGGATTTCATTCTAAAACATGACTTACCTAGTACTTCACTGTAAAACTGATCCCACTTCTTCTCCTTAAATGCCCAGAACCAAAAGTCAAAATAAAGCAAATACATCATATTTTTTACTCTCTCCATGAAGGTCATTTGATCATGTAATTCTGACACAACAATAGGTACATAGGTAGGAGGGGTTAAAAGTCCTCCACTATACTTTTCAACTGTATAGCCGTAAGTGAACCGGACACTATACACAAAGGGTATTTTAAGTAGCTCAGCTAGCAGCTCACCACAAGGACCAAAGGCATCTGCAAGAATGACATCAAACCTCTATTGTAGTTTCATCATTAGTTTCTTGTTGAAAACTACGTCTTTACAGAACTTTTCAAGACAATCAGAATATTCCCACTCAATTTCTTGTATTAGTGAAAAATATGTCCAAAATGTATCTTTTGGCAGATCATATGTTATTTTCCTGATCCATTTCATGAAAAGAAACTCAAAATCATCTTTAGTAAGAAAAGGAGGATAAACCTCAAATTTAACAGCAGACCGTCTGTTGGCATCAATAAGAATGGAAGCTGAAGATGTTAGAACAGTCACCTCATGACCCCTTTGAGTAGGTTCATCCAGTATTGTCTTTATATTGATCCAATAACTATATTCTGTTGGTCACACCAGCACTTTTCCACAAGTTCCAGAGATAACGTAACAACTCAGTTGTATCAGCAGAACTGAAATCCATTTCATAGACATCCTGGTTAAGTGAATTCCTCCTTTCAAATTTCTGTTCCCTTCTGCCATTGCTCATGCTTATATCCCAGGAGAAATCAATCAAGAAGTTAAAATACAACTCTTACAGGTCAAAGTAAACACATTATACGAACAGTCAGAGAACGTGGGATGCCAAGTGGAAAAAGCAAAGGGCAGATGATGTTGTGTTTGTATGAGCATACTTAATGTCTCTTTTGTTATAAGTGCTATCACACAGCTAAGAGTCGATGTCCTAACATTTGTGTGTCAGCCGTGTTATATATTTTAGAACAGTGTTAAGAACTTGTGACTGCAGTCTCCTTGACACAAGAACTAAAGACAAAGTAATTTTACTGTTGCATCAGCACTTTTTTGGATATCACAGTTCCAGGCTTTTTGTGTCTTGTAAAACCCTTATTGACTTATAATTCACATGCCAAACAATCTTCAATTTAATGTGTATCATTCAATATTTGTTAGCATATGCGCACAGTTGTACAACCACCACTATGACAATTTTAGAACATTTTAATCACTCCAGAAAGAAATCCTGTGTTCCTTAGCCATTACCCCTCCGTTTTCCCATCCTCCTTCTCCTCCTAGTCCTAGAAAACTAATTTACTTTCTGTCTCTATAGATTTTCCTAGTCTGGACAGTTCATATAAATAGAATCATACAATATGTGCTCTTTTGTTACTGGTTTCTTTTGCTTAGCATAATGTTTTCAAGATTTATCTATGTTATATTATGTACAGGACATTATTTCTTATTATGGCTAAATAATATTCCATTGTATGAATATACCACTTTTGCTCATCCATTCATCAGTTGATAAGCACTTGGGTTGTTTCCACTTTTTGACTATTATGCTGTTTATGAATAATGCTGTTTACGAACATTCATTTGCAAGGTTTGTGTGAACATATTTTCATTTCTCTTGGGAAAATACCTAGATGTAGAATTACTGGATCATATAGTAACTCTATGTTTAACCTTATTATGCCAGATGGTTTTTCAAAATTGCATACATGCAGGTTCCAATTTCTCCACCTTCTTCTTTTTTTTAATAATTCTAATTATTTTTAAAAGTATTTATTTTTGGTGGAAATACAGACACAGCAAAACATAAACCCATTCAACAATTTCTATAATGACAATTCAGTGACCTTAGTTACATTCTTCATGTTGTGTCACCATTCTTGCTATCTCTATCAAGTTAATTTACCACCATTAGCTTAGATTCTCCACATTCTTGACAACACTTATTAATATCTGTCTTGATTATAGTCATCCAACTGGTATGATGTGGTGTCTCATTGTGGTTTTTACATTTCTCTGATGAGAAGTGACGGTCATGTGCTAATTAGCTATTTGCATATTTTCTTTTTGGAGAAGTGTCTATTCAGATTATTTGTCCAATTTTTCTTTGGGTTATTTGTCTTTTACTATTGAATTGTAAAATAGTTCTTTATATATTCTTGATACAGGTCCCTTATCAGATATATGATTTGCAAATATTTTCTCTAGTTTGGAGTGTTGTGTTTTCAGTTTCTTGAGATGTTCTTTGAAACACATGTTTAATTTTGATATATGGGTTAAGGTAGGCAGTCCAACTTCATTCTTTTGCATGTGGATATTCAGTTTTCCCATTACCACTTGTTAAAAAACTGTTTTTCTCCATTGAATTCTTTTGGTATTCTTGTTGCAAATCAACTGACCATAAATGTGTGGTTGTATTTCTACGTTCTCAATTCTATTCCACGATCTACACATCTATCTGTATGCCTGTACTACACTGCTTTGATTACTGTAGCTTTGAAGGTTTTGAAATCAGAAAGTGTAAGTTTTTCAACTTTGTGTTTCCTTTTTCTAGATTGTTTTAACCATTTTGGATCCTTTGAATTTTTATATGTTTATACTAGTTTACACATATTTTATTTATTTTCCAAAGAAAAGACTATCATACTATCTTTTTTTAAATTTTCTGAAACATTTTTACATAGCAATGTGACATGGACAACATTGAACAATATTGCCTGTAACCTACCTAATCTCTGTAATGACTGTATACCTTACCCCTTTCATTAAAGGTAAATGTGTTCTCTGACTGATAACCATTTAGTTGCTGTAGGGAGCATCTTGCCATACATCTCATATACACTCATGTTCAAGTATTTGTGCGTGATAGGTTCTTACATGCAGAATTGCTGGGTCAAACCAATTTCATTTTGAATGGTTATTCTATATTACACTTCTTTAAAAATAGTTTTCTCAGAATCTTGCTTTACAAATCTGTGGCAAAATGGTTTATTGTCTTAATTTCCATTTCCTTAAGTATTAGTAACTTTTGTCATCTCTTCTGTTATGGGACATTTTTACTTCTGTGAATGCTTATTTATATCCTTCTCTTTACATATTAGACTGTTTGTCTCTTTTGTTTGTGATTGGTAGAAAGTCTTGCTGGACAATGCATACTACTTTTTTTTCAGTTAAATGTGTTGCAAGTTAGTTTGATGAAAATTAATTCAGTCTTGTATGCATGCTTTATCACTATTAGTTACTCTGGCACTATATTCTATTTTTCATTAAAAATGTGTCAATTATCTAGATGAATTATATGGACATTTCTGTTATAAACTTTTCCTATAATTTCCCTAGCATCAAGATTTAATTTAATTTAATTTTTGTTACTAAATTCATGCCTTAAACTGAAGAATGTTTGTTGTGAGACTTGGATTATGACCTTCTTGACCAATAAGCTAGATTTTTCTCAACCTTGACCACTTTGATCCTAAAGTACTTCCCTAATGGGTAGGCTTCAGAAAGATGTTGTGGTTTGATTTGCCTATTTTCTATAAAATTTATTTGTGTATTCTTTGTGCTGTTACAGCTTAAGATCAGTCACTGTTTGCCTAGGTTTAAAAGAAAAAGATGATTATATCATTTTTACCTATGCCAAAGGATTTAATGTTTCTATATTAGAGAGTGTGGGAATGATGGTGCAATGGGTTTTTGAGGAAAGAGAGAAAGAATAATATGTACTTATCTCAAGTATGGTTATTTAGAATATTAATCATAATTTCAATGTGTGTTTGACAAACACATTGAATATCTCAACCTATCTGTAAGGTAGCTAAGTGATGCTATGTCTTGTTTTGAAGGATGTGGTGTCGTTAGAGCACGGGTTCTGTATTATCATAACCTAAATTGAGACAGTGCATTCATTATCAAAGGCTGAAAATGAGAGTTAAAGTAAACAGTGGAATCTTTTTAAAGGGACATGAAGAAAAGAGAATTAGCTAGTAAATCCAAAGAATTTCCCAAATAGCTCAATTTTATGGTAGGAAGCAAGTAGGAATTGTTATATTTCTTTGTTGTTGTTAGTTGCGGTCAACACAATTCTGATTCATGGTGACCTCGTGTGTACAGAGTAGAACTGCTCCCTAGAGTTTTCAAGGTTGTGACCATATACAAGCAGATGACCAGGCTTCTCTTCTGAGGCACCTATGCATGGGTTTGAACCTCCAAACTTTCAGCTAGTAGTGGAAAGTTTAACCCTTTGTGCCACCTGATTCCACATAAATCAATTCTACTTGGAAATGACTTAAGCTTGGAAAAGGCAAATGTCTTGCTATATCTTTTAAGACAGATGTGATGCGGAAGCTGATTACACAATAGAAGTTTTGAGGGTTGAATTGTGACCCTCTGAAATATGTATTCAAGCCCTAAGCTTTGGTACCTGTGAATATGACCTGTTTTGGAAATAATGTCTTTGCAGATGTAACCAAGTTACAATGAGGTCTGTGAAGGTTAGTGTTCTGTGTCAACTTGACCAGGCCATGATTCTCAGTATTATGTAATCATCCTCCTTTTTGTGATCTGATCTAACTATTCTCCCTTTTATGATTTCCCGTAAGTAATGTAATGTAATCTCTTCCATGATGTGATCTGATGTGATCAGTCAATTCCTTGTAAACTTCCTTGGGGATGTTGCCTGCACCCAATATATATAAGGACATTGCGGCAAAGTTTGTTTGCTTGCTCTGGGTCCTGTTTCCAGCTGGTCATCATCTGAGCTCTGGTTCTCAGGACTTGTGCCAGCAGCTTGTCATCTGACCTGCCAAACTTTGGATTCACCAGATCCCCAGCCCTGTAAGCCGGCAGCCTGTTGTCTGACTTGCTGATTCTGGGTTCATTAGGTCCTGCAACCACAGGAGTCAGGAGAAGTCTCCAGCTGACACTTGATCCTTGGACTTTGGGACTTGCCAGCCTCCACAATGGCATGAGCCATTTCCTTGAGCTATATCTCTGCTTTCTCTCTCTCTATATATATACATACGCGCTTCATTAGTTCTGCTTCTCTAGAGAACCAAGACATTTGACACTGAGTGTGGTTCTAGAGAAACAAAACTGTAAGGATGAGTTTTCTAGATTGGTTCTCAAGTCTGACTAGTTTTTAAAGGTGCTCATGACTCTGCCTCCGGTAGTAAGGAGGGCACTGCCAATCAAAGGAATGAAGTGGCAATATTAATACACAAAGTATCACCACCACTATTGGTGAGAGGTGATACTCAGGGTGATTGCATGTTTCATACTTTTCTACAATTTTGTCAGAATGAGAAGTATAGGGAAGCTGGTTGGTTGGTCCTATTTTCACTAGACAAAATAGTGAAAGAAAGAGATGAGCTCAAGGCTTTAGAGCCACATTTCAAGTGCCACATAAAAGACCTCAAAGTTTCCACTTGTGTCCTGAAAGAAAGCCTCATATCATGTAGTAATGGAGCTGATATTGCTGTAAACCAAATCCAGAGTCTTGTCTTAAGAGTGGTTGAATTACAATGCTAATTAAAGTCCCAACTTCAAATGGCATCTCAAGTTAAAGTGAGGGCATTAACCGGGAAGACATGGGATCCTGAAACTTGGGATGGGGACACATGGGCAGATAATCAGGAAGCTGAGGACACTGAGCCACTAAATTTCATTGCATCACTCCTGCTAAAAGAACCAGCCTTCTTACTCCCATTGGAGATCACGCCATCTTTGTCTGCCAAGCCACCCTCCCCAGGAAACCCATTATCCCTTCTACCCCCATCTGATGAGATTAACCTACTTTTGACTGAAGATTCTTTGTTTGAGATATCGCCTGTGGTGGCGCCTGGGCTGTTGCCTGGCGCATCACCTGAGGTGGATGCCTTATAAGGCATTGCTGAACTTTACCATGAGCAACATTCATCACTCATTTTTGCTTCTAGACCTATAACTAAAGTCCCAGTGAGCACCACAAGGTGAATTACAAAGTGTGACTCAGGAGGAGTTACGCTACACTCCAAAATAACTACTTGACTTTTCTTATATGCACAAACAGAAACCTGGGGAATATGTGTGGGAAGGACTCTTAAGGGTATTGAGGGGACATAAAGTCGGATCTGTCTGAGTTTATTGATATGGACACATTATGTAGATTCTTCATTCAGTGTTGCAGCTCAAGGGGTTAGAAAAGGATCTAATAGTTTATTCAGTTGGTTCATTGAAGCGTGGATTAAATGGTAGTCTACTCTAAATCAAGTTGAAGTACCAAACCTGCCTTGGTATATGATAAAAGAAGGTATCATCCAAAAGGTTAGGGAAATTGGCATGTTTGAGTGGATTTATTAGGTTAGACCCACAGAACCACAAACGGAGTGCCTAGGGGACACAAGTTTTACCACAACAGTGAGGAACAAATTTGTGAAGGGAGTTCCAGCATCCTTGAAGATTGCTGTGATTGCTATTTTATATAAGTCAGATTTGGTAGTGGGAACCGCCTTAACTGAATTAAGACAGCTAATTACAGTGGTGTTGATTGGACCCTGTGGTGGTAGGGGCCAAGTGGTGACACTTAAGTGACAAAGACAAGTAGGGCATGGTTACCATAATGGACAGCAGAGTCAAACCAGTAATCAGAATAGTCTGACTAGTATGGACTTATGGCATTGGGTACTTAGTCATGGTGTCCCTAGGAGTGAACTAGATGGGCAATCTACTAAATATTTACTTGATCTGTACAATGGGAAGAATTCTAGGTCAAGTGAAAGGCAAACTAAGTTGAATATCCAGAACAGAGACTCACGGGCCCTCAGTGAAGTCACAGACTTGAGCCAGTTTACAGATCTACAAGCACTTGAATGAAGGGGAGGCCAGACCCCCTCAAGGCAGAACCCTACTACATGGCCAAAAATTTATACTGTTGATCTTACTCCCAGCCTTCCTCAAAGGGATCTATAGCCTTTTATGAGAGTGACTGTTCATTGGAGAAAAGGAAATAATGAGACTTTTAGGGGATCTTTGGACAGTGGTTCTAAACTGACACTAATTCCAGGAGACCCAAAATATCACTGTAGCCCACCAGTCAGAGTGGGGTGTAAGGAAATCAGGTTATTAATGGAGACTTAGCTCAAGTCTGACTCCCAGTGGGTCCTCAAACCCATCCTATAGTGATATCCCCAGTTCCAGAATGCATAATTGGAACAGATACACTTAGCAACTGGCAGAAACCCCATATTGGATCTCTGACATGTGGAGTAAGTGCTATTATGGTAGGAAAAGCCACGTGGAAGCTGTTAGAGCTGCCTCTAACTAGGAAAATAGTAAAGCAAAAGCAATACAGTATTTCTGGAGGGATTGCAGAAGTCACTGCCATCATCAAGGACTAGAAGGGTATAGGGGTGGTGATTCCCAACACCAAACCAACAAACCAAACCCATTGCCTCTGAGTCAATTACAAGGAGTGGCTGGTGGATTTGAACTGCCGACATTTTGATTAGTATCCAAGCTCTTAAACATTGCGCCACTCACCTGTTTGCCCTGTGCAAAAAACAGATGGATCTTGGAGAATGACAGTGGATTATCATAAGCTTAACCAGGTGGTGACTCTAATTGTAGCTGCTGTTCCAGATTTGATTTAATTGCTTGAGCGAATTAATACATCTCCCAATACCATGTATAAGCTATTGATGTGGCCAATGCCTTTTTCTAGATTTCAGTTTTGAAGGATCAGCAGAAGCAGTTTTCCTTCAGCAGGCAAGGCCAGCAATATACTTTCACTGACCTACTCCAGTGGTATATCAACTCTCCAGCCCTACGTCATAATTTAGTTCACAGGGAATGTGATCACCTTTCCCTTTCACAAGGCATCACACTGCTCCATTACATTGATGACATTATGTTGATTGGATAAGGATGATGTCTTAGGCTGGGTTCTCTAGAGAAGCAAAACCAGTAAAGTGTATAAAGATATATACAGAAAGAGATTATATCAAGGAAACAGCTCACACGATTGTAGAGGCTAGAATGTCCCAAGTCCGTGGATCAGGGTAGAGGCCTCTCCCAAGTCACACAGCTGCAGAAGCTGGCAAGCCAAAGATCAGAAGGTCAGAGAGCAGGGCTCCCACTCACAGTTTATGCAGATGGACGAATCCCAGTTTCGGCAGATAAGCTGATAGCTCAAGTGCCAAGAATGGGAGATGAGAAGACAGGAAGCAGCCACAGGATCCAGAGAGCAAAAAGCCAGAACGTCTGCTTATATACAGATGCAGGCCACACCCCCAAGGAGACTCCCTTTCATCTGATTGGATACTCACAGTATATCCAATCATGGGAGTGATTACATTAAAACACAGAGAATCATGGCCCAGCCAAGTTGACACACAATCTTAACCATCATTGTCCACTGCTTGTCAACTTGGCACATGTACACATCTCCTTAAACCATACATAATCTCTGAATAAAGACAATGAGAAAGTCATACTTGCGCCTAACATGATACAACTAACACGCCTACAATAAAAAATGCACTAGCCCCATTTACAGCTTATATTTTATAAGGGAAGGAAACAAAAATATTTGATGCACACATGCTAAGTACAAATACTCATAACAATTACGGTCCCTGTTTCTGCAACTGGTCATGTGGCCATAACTGGTATTTAGAACTACCTTTTTCCACCACCCATTCTGTATTTCCTTTGCCCTCAGCAACTCAGCTGGTTGTGGTTCTTTGCCTGGTGGGGTGACCCAAACCTTCATTCCTGAAGAGTCTGTGTCATTAGTAGTCATGTCAGAATTAGGTTGCTGTTGTTTTCCATTGACTTTAATCACAGGGCATGGTAGTATTAAGAGATGCCTCAAGGAATCTCCTGCATTCCAGACATACTCTTCTTTACCTCCATTATGTAATATCAATCTGATTTCCCCTTGGTAATCAGGATCAATCACACCAGTCAGTATAGTAACTCCCTTCTTTGCCTGTTGAGCCAGAGGCATAAGGAGCCCAAAGTGGCCAGGTGGCATTCTTAACTTCCAGTTCAATGGAATCAGTGATGTATCTCCAGGTGGGAGAATTCCTCTCTATGGAACTAAGACCTCTAGGTCTGCAGAGCATAAGGTCGAGGGGACAGGAAGCAAAAATCTTGCCAGTGAGTCACTAGGGTTAATAGTGAGTGGTGCCACTCCCATATCCACTGCTTGATTCTTGGACCCGTGAATCCTGGCTATGGGAGAAACAGCACCATATATTGGATGCTGGTTTAAAGCATATACAGCCTCCTGGAGAATATTGCCCCAGTCCTGCAAGATACTGCCACCTAGTAATTGTGTCTTTAGAAGGCCATTCCATCGTTCTATCAAGCCAGCTATTTCAGGATGATGGGGAACATGGTAAGATGAGTGAATTCCATGAGCATGGGCCCACTGCCACACTTCATTTGCTGTGAAGTGAGTCCCTTGATCTGAGGCAATGCTGTGTGGCATACCATGACGGTGGATAAGGCATTCTGTAAGTCCACAGATGGTAGTTTTGGCAGAAGCATTGCGTGCAGGGAAGGCAAACCCATATCCAGAGTAAGTGTCTATTCCAGTAAGGACAAAACGCTGCCCTGTCCATCATGGAAGTTGTCCAATGTAATCAACTTGCCACCAGGTTGCTGGCTGATCACCTCGAGGGATGTTGCCATATCGGGGACTCAGTGTTGGTCTCTGCTGCTGGCAGATTAGGCACTCAGCAGAGAATGTAGCCAAGTCAGCCTTGGTGAGTGGACGTCCATGCTGCTGGGCCCATGCATAACCTCCATCCCTGCCACCATGGCCACTTTGTTCATGAGCCCGAGCAACATCAGGAGTAGTTGGGGAAAGAGGATGAGTGGTTTCCACAGAATGTGTCATCCTATTCACTTGATTGTTAAAATCATCCGCTGCTGAGGTCACCCTTTGGCGAGCATTCACATGAGACACAAATATCTTCACTTCTTTAGCCCATTCAGAGAGGTCTATCCACATACCTCTTCCCCATAAATCCTTGTTTCCAATTTTCCAATCATGTTCCTTCCAAGTCCCTGACCATCCAGCCAAACCATTGGCCACAGCCCATGAATCAGTATATAATCGCACATCTAGTCATTTCTCCTTCCAAGCAAAGTGAACGACCAGGTACACTGCTCGAAGTTCTGCCCATTGAGAGGATTTCCCTTCACCACTGTCCTTCAGGGAGGTCCCATAAAGGGCTGTAGTGCTGCTGCAGTCCACTTTCAAGTGGCGCCTGCATATCGCACAGAACCATCTGTAAACCAGGCATGAGTTTTCTCTTCCTCAGTCAACTGATCATAAGGAACTCCCCATGAGGCCATAGGTGCAGACTGGGAGATGGAAGGTAATGTGACAGGAGTGGAGACCATGGGAATTTGGACCACTTCCTCATGCAACTTACTTGTGCCTTCGGGTCCTGCTTGGGCCTGATCTCGAATATACCACTTCCATTTAATGATGGAGTGCTGCTGTGCATGTCCAGCTTTATGGTTTGTGGGTCAGACAACACCCAGTTCATGATGGGCAGCTCAGGCCTCCTGGTGACTTGGTGTCCCATGGTTAAGCATTCAGTCTCTACTAAGGCCCAGTAACAAGCCAAACGTTGTTTCTCAAAAGGAGAGTAGTTATCTGCAGAGGATGGCAGAGCTTTGCTCCAAAATCCAACGGTCTGCACTGTGATTCAACTATAGGGGCCTGCCAAAGACTCCAAACAGCGTCTCTATCTGCCACTGCCACTTCAAGCACCATTGGATCAGCTGGATCATATGGTCCAAGTGGCAGAGCGGCTTGCACAGCAGCCTGAACCTGTTGCAGAACCTCCTCTTGTTTTGGTCCCCACTCAAAACTAGCAGATTTTCGAGTCACTTGATAAATAGGCCAGAGTAGCACACCCAAATGAGGAATATGTTGTCTCCAAAATCCAAAGAGGCCCACTAGGCGTTGTGCCTCCTTTTTAGTTGTGGGAGCAGCAAGACGCAATAACTTATCCTTCACTTTAGAAGGAATGTCTTGACATGCCCCACACCACTGGACCACTAGAGATTTCACTGAAGTGGAAGGTGCCTGAATTTTTGTGGGATTAATTGCCCACCCTCTAGCACGCAAATGTTTTACCAATAAGTCCAGAGTCATTGACACTTCTTCCTTACTAGGTCCAATCATCATAATGTCATCAATGTAATGGACCAGTGTGATGTCTTGTGGAAGGGAAAGGTGATCAAGGTCCATGCAGGCTAAATTGTGACATAGGGCTGGAGAGTCAATGTAGCCCTGAGGTAGGCAAGTGAAGGTGTATTGTTGGCCTTGCCAGCTGAAGGCAAACTCCTTCTGGTGGTCCTTTGAAACAGGTATGAAGAAAAAGGTATTAGCCTGATCAATAGCTGCATACCAGGTACCAGGAGATGTATTAATTTGCTCAAGCAGTGAAATTACATCTGGAACAGCAGCTGCAATTGGAGTCACCACCTGGTTAAGTTTTCGATAACCCACTGTCATTCTCCAAGATCCATCTGTTTTTTGCCCAGGCCAAATAGGTGAGTTGAATGGGGATGTGGTGGGAATCACCACCCCTGCAACCTTCAAGTCCTTGTTGGTGGCAGTAATCTCTGCAATCCCTCCAGGAATGTGGTATTGCTTTTGGTTTACTATTTTCCTAGGTAGGGGCAGTTCTAATGGCTTCCACTTGGTTTTTCCTACTATAATAGCCCTTCCTCTATTTGTCAGGGATCCAATCTGGGGGTTCTGCCAGTTGCTGAGTATATGTATTCCAGTTATGCATTCTGTAACTGGGGAAATCACTACAGGATGGGTGTGGGGAACCACTGGACCTACTGTGAGATGGACATGAGCGAAGACTCCATTAATAACCTGACCTCCATATGCCCCCCCCGACCGGTGGGCCACAGTGACTTTTTGGGTCTCCTGGAATTAGTGTCAGCTCACAGCCAGTATCCACTAAGCCCTGAAAAGTCTGATTATTTCCTTTTCCCCAGTGAACAGTCACTCTCGTAAAAAGCTGTAGATCCCTTTGGGAAGGCTGGGAGAAAGATTAACAGTAAAAATTTTTGGCAGTGTATTGGAGTCCTTCCTCAGGGGGATCTGGCCTCCCCTTCATTCAAGGGGTTGATGGTCCTTAAACTCGCTCAAATCTGGGAATTGATTGAGGGACTATGACTCTCTATTCTGGCGATTTGAGTTAGACTGCTGTTCACTTGACCTAGAATTCATCTGTTTGTATAGATCAAGTAAATATTTACTAGATTTCCTATCTATTTCATTCCTAGGGACACGATGACTAAGTAGCCATCGCCGTAAGTCCATACGAGTCAGACTATTCTGATTACTGCTTTGACTCTTCTGTCCATTACTGTAACCACGCCCACCTTGTCTTTGTCGATTGAGTGCAGCCACTTGGCCCCTACTACCACGGGGTCCAATCAGTCCCATTTTAGTCAGGTGTCTTAATTCAGTTAGGGCAGTTCCCACTGTCAAATCTGATTTACATAAAACAGCAATCACAGCAGTCTTCAAGGATGCTGGAGCTCCCTTCACAAATTTGTTCCTCACAGTTGTGGTAAAAGGTGTGTCCTCTGGACACTCCATGTGTGGGTCTGTGGGTCTAACTTGATAAATCCACTCTAGCATGCCAAGTTCCCTAAACCTTTTGATACCTTCTTCTACAGTATACCAAGGCAGGCCTGGTCCTTCAACTTGATTTAGTGTCAGCCACCTCATAATCCGTGCTTCAACAACCTAACCAAATATAGTATTAGATCCTTTCCTAACTTCTCTAGCTGAAACACTGAAGGAACAGTCTGTGCTCAGTGGACCCATATCAATAAAGTCAGACTGATCCATCTTTATGTTCCTTGTACCATTATCCCACACCTTTAATAGCCATTCCCACACATATTCCCCAGGTTTCTGTTTGTACATGTTAGAAAACTCAAGTACTTCTTTTGGAGTGTAGCGTACCTCCTCCTGGGTCACACTTTGTACTTCACCTTTTGGGGATTGCTGGGACTTAAGCCTAGTTATAGGTCAAGAAGCCAGAATTGGTAGTGTGGAATTGTTTTGAGAACATTCAGCATTATCTTGTAAAGCATCTGCTTCAGATGATGCTCCAGGCAATGACTCAGGCAAGTGCTCTTTAGAGGCAGCTGGGCTAGGGCTAATATCCTCAGATGGGAGTGGGGGGGGGCTAATGGTTTTTCTGGGCAGGGTGGTTTAACAGACAAACATGAAGTAATCTCTTCAGATGGGACTGGTTCTGCTGGCAGGAGTGATTCAATGGAATTTACAGGCTCAGTGTCCCCAGCTTCCTGATTATCTGCCCATATGTCCCCACCCCAAGTCTCAGGATCCCATCTCTTCCCAGTCAATGCCCTTACTTTAACTTCAGACACCTCTCGAGGTTTGGAATTGAGCTGGTGTTGTAATTCAGCCACTCTTACAATAAGACTCTGGGTTTGGTTTTCAGCAATTTCAGCTCTGTTACTACAAGAAGTAAGGCTTTCTTTCAAAGCACAAGTGGAAGCCTTGAGGTCATGTATGTGGCACTTGAGCCTTGACTCTGAAGCCCTGAGCACATCTCTTTCCTTCATCAGTTTGTCTAGTGAAAGTAGAACAAACCAAGCAGCTTCCCTATACTTCTCATTCTGACAAAGCTGTAGAAAGATATCACACATGTGTTCACCCTGAGTCTCACCTTTCACCAATACCTGATCTACCAGTGGTGATATTTTGTGTATTTGTATCACCACCTCATTCCATGGATTAGCAGTGACCTCTTTACTGCTGGAAGCAGAGTCATCAACGTCTTTATGACTAACCAGACTTGAGAACCAATTTAGAAAACTCATCCTTACAATTTTGTTTCTCTAGAACCACTCCCAGTACCAAATGTCTTAGGTTGGGTTCTCTAGAGAAGCAAAACCACTAAAGTGTATAAATATACATATATAGAGAGATTATATCAAGGAAACAGCTCACACGATTGTAGAGGCTAGAATGTCCCAAGTCCATGGATCAGGGTAGAGGCCTCTCCCAAGTTACACAGCTGCAGAAGCTGGCAAGCCCAAGATCTGAAGGTTGGAGAGCAGGGCTCCCACTCACAGGCTGTGCAGATGGACGAATCCCAGGTTCGGCATATAAGCGGACAGTTCAAGCCCCAAGAATGGGAGATGAGACGACAGGAAGCAGCCACAGGATCCAGAGAGCAAAAAGCCAGAACATCTGCTTATATACAGATGCAGGCCACACCCCCAAGGAGACTCCCTTTCATCTGATTGGATACTCACAGTATATTCAATCATGGGAGTGATTACATTAAAACACAGAGAATCATGGCCCAGCCAAGTTGACACACAATCTTAACCATCACAGATGATGTATCAATGATTCTAGTCTTACTGATAAGACATTTCTGTGCTAAAATAAAAAAACCAAACCAACCCATTGCCATTGAGTAGATTCCGACCCATAGCGACCCTATAGGACAGAGTAGAACTGCTCCATAGGGTTTCCAAGGAGCAGCTAGTGGATTCAAACCACCAACCTTTTGGTTAGCAGCCGTAACTCTTAACCACTGCACCACAGGGCTCCATTTGCACATTGGTGGGCTGAATGATGGGAAATTAACCTAACAGAAATTCAAATGCCTTCCACCTCAGTGAAATTTCCACAGGTCCAGAGATGTGGGGTATGTCAGGATATCCCTTCTAAAGTGAAGAATAAGTGTCTTACTCATCTAGTGCTGCTATAACAGAAATACCACAGGTGGATGTCTTTAACAAAAAGAAATTTATTCTCTCACAGTCTAGTATGCTACAGGTCCAAATTTAGGGGAAGGCTTTCTCTGTCGGCTGTGGAGGAAGGTCCTTATTGTCAATCTTCCCCTGGACTAGGAGCTTCTCTGCCCAGGCATACCAGGTCCACAGGACTCACTCTGCTCCTGGTGCTGCATTCTTGGTGGTACGAGGTTCCCAATTCTCTGCTCCCTTCCCTTTCCTTTTATCTCTTGTAAGGTAAAAGGTGGTGTAGGCCATACCACAGGGAAACTCCCTTTACATTGGGTCAGGATGTGACCTGAGCAAAGGTGTTACATCCCATCCTAATCCTCTTCAACATAATCAAATCTTGCCTCATTAACCACAGTCAGAGATTAGGATTTACAACATATAGGAAAATCAATCACAAAATGGAGGAAAATCACACAGTACTGGTAATCATGACCTAGCCAAGTTGACAGATATTTTGGGGGGATAGAGTTCAATCCATGACATAAGTTATTGCATCTGGCTCTCCTATAACTAAAAAGGAGATACAGTGCCTGGTGGGCCTCTTTGGATTTTGGAGGCAGCATATCCCTCATTTGAGTGTGCTACTCTGGCCTATTTATGAAGTGACTGGAAAAGCTGCTGGTTTTGAATTAGGCCAAGAATAAGAGAAGGCTCTGCACCAGGTTCAGGCGGCCGTGCAAGCCGTTCTGCCACTTGGGCCATATGATACGGCTGATCCAGTGGTGCTTGGTATGTCAGTGGCAAATAGAGATGCTGTTTGGAGTTTTTCGCAGGGCCCTATAGGTGAATCACAGTGCGGACCCTTAGGTTTTTGGAGCAAATACCTGTCATCTACTGCAGATAACTATTTTCTCTTGAGAAACAGCTTTTGGCTTGTTACTTAGCCTTAGTAGAGACTGAATGCCTAACGATAGGCCACCAAGTCACCATGCAGCCTGAGCTGAGTATCACCAACTGGGTGTTGTCTGACCCACAGAGTCATAAAGTTGAATGTGCACAGTAGCACTCCATCATTAAATGGAAGTGGTATATATGAGATTGGACTCAAGTAGGACCTAAACGCACAGGTTATATGAGGAAGTCACTCAAATCCCCATGGCTTCAACTCCAGTCACGTTACTGTTCCCTGCCTACACCTAAGGCTTCATTGGGAGTTCCTTTTGATCAGTTGATTGAAGAAGAGAAAACTGGTGCCTGGTTTACAGATGGTTCTATAAGATATTCAGGCACCACTCGAATGTGGACAGTGGTAACACTGCAGCCACTTTCTGGGATCTCCCTGAAGGACCTCCCTCAAATCCTTCCAATGAGCAGAACCTTGAGCTGTGCACCTGTTTTTTCACTTTACTTGGAAGAAGAAATGGCCAGATGTGTGACTGTATACTGATTCATGAGCTGTGGCCAATAGTTTGGCTGGATGGTTAGGTACTTGGAATGAACTTGATTGGAAAATTGGTGAAAAGGAGATATGGAGAAGAGGCATGTGGATAGACCTCTCTGATCATAGAAGTGAAAATATTTCCATCTCATGAGAATGCTCACCAAAGGCTGACCTTGGCTGAGGAGGACTTTAACAATCAAGTGGACAAGATCACATGTTCTGCTGAAACCAGTCATCCTCTTTCCCCAACCACTCCTATCATTGCCCAATAAGCTAATGAACAAAGTTGTCACGGTGGCTGGGATGGAGGTTATGCATGGGCTTAGCAACATGGACTTCCACTCACCAAGGCTGACTCGGCTACAGCAGTGCTAAGTGCCCAATCTGTCAGCAGCAGAGATCAACACTGAGTCCCTGATATGGTGCTACTTCCTGAGGCAATCTCCCCACAACCTGTGGCAGGTTGATTATATTGGATCTCTTCAATAGTGGTAAGGGCAACATTTGTTCTTACGAATAGTCAATTATTCTGGATATGAATTCACCTTTCCTGCATGCAATGCTTCTTGCAAAACTACCATTAGTGGACTCGCAGAATGCCTTATCCACCATCATACTATCCCACACAGCATTGCCTTAGATCAAGGGACTCACTTCACAGGAAATGAAGTATGGCAATTGGCCCATGCCCAAGGAATTCATTGTTCCTACCATGTTCCCCAACATCCTGAAACAGCTGTCTTGATAGAACGATGGAATGGTCTCCTACAGCCACAGTTACGGTGCCAGGTAGTTGGCAATACTTTGCAGGGTTGGGGCAATGTTCTGTAGGATGCTGTATATACTCTAAACCAGCATCCAGTATATGATGCTGTTTCTCCCATAGCCAGGATTCATGGGTCCAGGGATCAAGGGTGAAATTGGGAGTGGCACCACTCGCTATTACCCCTAATGATCCACTAGCAAATGGTTGCTTTCTGTCCCCGAGACCTATGCTCTGCAGACCTAGAAGTCTTAGTTCCAAAGGGAGAAATGCTCCTACAAGGAGAAGCAACACTGATCCCATTGAACTGGAAGTTAAGAATGCCACCCGGCTATTTTGGGCTTCTCATGCATCTTGGTCATCAGGTAAAAAAGGGAGATACTATTTTGGCTGGTGTGATTGATCTGATTACCAAGGGGAAACTGAATTAATATTACATAATGGAGGCAAAGAAGAGTATTTCTGGAATACAGAAGATCCCTTAGGACATCTCTTAGTACCAACATGCCCTGAGATTAAAGTCAATTGAACACTACAGCAACCCAATTCTGATACCACCTCTAATGGCCCAGACCCTTCAGGAATGAAGTTTGACTCACCCGGTCAGGCAAGCGGAAATTGTTTGACATTATACTTGATAGATTTAGCTCTGCTATCTTCTCCTAAAAGCCACCAGAGGGCACTCTTGTCTTTAGGTATTTTTCAGCGCTGAGTCAGCAGTTCTATATTACGTTTTTATCTGGTGCTAAAGTCTCTGGGTGCTTATTTTGGTTGGATCTCCCTGAGCTGACTGACTTTACTGGTGTGTTGGCTCCGTGTGCCTTCAAAGGTTTTGGCTGTGGTACTGTGCGTACTCTGGCGTTGATTTTCTTTACCCCCATATGGGGTGTTTGGGGAGTGTTAACCTCTGCAGCTCAATGCGCATGCATCCCCTCCTCCCCCCCCCCCCCCCCCCCCCCGCCAAGAACAGGGACTTAAGCCAAGGGGCTCGGTTTTTCCAAGGAGTTGGTAGGGGAGCACTTTATGTCTTTCCCTCATATGCGCCTCTGTACAGGCTTTGCCATGGTATCTCACTGTGGGAAGGGAGTCAGTTGATTTCCCCTGTGTTGCCAGTCTGAAATATTTTTTATCAACCTGGCTGAAGGCTGGTTCGTGCAGCTTTTCAGTGTCTTAAGTCCTAGAGCCCCTACACCTTAGGTCTTGGTGACTTTCAACAGTACTCACTCACAGTCCCTCATTCTCCTTTCCCCTACTCCTAAGTGCACGGCCAGCAAACTGCCATAGCCAGTCTGCACCACCTTAAAAATCCCGTTTCAGGTTCCTCCATTTAGCTCCGGTTCTTTGTTCTTTGTTAGGGGTGTTGCCTGTCCCATTCCAAAGGGCCAGGATGAGTCAAGTTCTCCAGGTGATGGCAGCTAGGAGCTATGCTTCTATGCCTCTCCCGCCCCCCGCTCTTCACCCCGACTCTCCAACACTTTAGCTGCAGTCTGGAGTTCTGAGATCTCAGTCTGCTTGTTTTCGTTCCTTGTTTAGTGGGTTAGTTGCTCGGGGATAAATGGGAGCGACTACTTACTCCGCCATCTTGCCCCACCCCTGCATGGCATTTGATGACGTAGTATCAGAAGTTAAATAGGGCCGTATCTAATGCACTCTTATTATTCCATGCAGTCACGGGCTTGCCTGTATTCAAGGGGTGGTCACATTGGAAGTCATTAGGAGGAGTGTTAAAAATTTTCCAGCTATTTACTTCAGTCACCACAAACATTGTTAATGATAAATACTGAAACAAAGCTGACTACTACAGATGAAGTGTTAATTAACCTTTATTTCATCATTTGAATAAAAAATTACCATTAGATCTTAATTATGACTGGCTTTTCCTACAGATTCTAATTAAAAGATGAACAGTGGAGTCTCTAAGAAGGGGTATTAATTAATTCTCCTATGTTAGCCAGGCCTGGAGTTATAAAAAACAATGTTGTAGGTGCTCTTAAGAGTCATAAATTTGCAGGTAAACTGTGAGAAATCTGATTTTTGCTGTGGGTAAAGGAAAAGCAATGTACTGGTCAAAAGCATTAGGTGACCAGTATAAACTGGGAGCAAAAGGGCCAACCTTGTAACCCAAGTAGGAAAAACAAACAGCTAAGGATGACACAAAGTGAATTTTTCCCCCCACTATTCAACTTTACCCTCCCCATTCTCTACCAGATTAGATATCCATGGTCCTACAGTTCTTTATTTTTCATCTCTTCCTATATTTACCATTTCAGAATGCTCATCCTGCTGGTTAGTCTTAATTTTGTAGGTAGAAATATATTTCTGGCTATTACCTTCTCAGAGCCACAAGCTTTAGTGGGCCTTACTCTGTTCTTTCTCTTGCTGCACCTTTTGCTATGGGTCAAGAAGATAGGGAGGGGAGCAGCCAGGGAGTCTGTCTCCCCTTCTAGCTCATTCTTCAGGTTTCCCAAACCCTGGAATCCCCTGCTAGTGTACTCCGAGCACACAGTCAGGCCTGTGAACCCTCTTCATGTTACGAATGAGTCAGTGCCAGGCTGTGTTTATTAGATTAAAAAAAAAAAAGGTGGTCAGTTATAAAATGCCTCTTCTTTCCTTCTTTCTTCACACTGACATATGAATTTATATTCCTGCTATATGAGTCAGTAGCGATGGGAATGTTAATTTATTTGAGCTTATGTGTGTTAATATTTGCCTGAATAAAAGGTACAGGGTGTACAGTAACCAATACAATCACTCATTCTTGGCATGTCAAGTTGAAACTCTAAGCACACATTCCAGAGAGATATTGTTGCACAATAATTAGGGCATGTAGAATGTGCGTTTCACAAAGAGGAATAGAATGGGCTTTTAAAGAAAATTTATTGTACTTTAGGTGATAGTTTACAGCTCAAGTTAATTTCTCATTCAAAAATTTACACTTAATGTTTTGTGACATCGGTTGCAGTTCCCACAATGCTACAGTATTCTTCCGTTCTCCAACCTGGGTTCCCTGTGTCCATTTGTCCCATTCCTGTCCCTTCCTGCCTTCTCATCCTGCTTTTGGACAAGAGCTGCACATTTGTTGTCATATATCTGATTGAACTAAGAAGCACATTCCTCGCATGTATTATTTTTGGTTTTATAGTACTGTCTAATCTTTGTCTGAAGAGTAGACTTCAGGAATGGTTTCAGTTCTGGGTCTCAACAGCATCTGGGGACCATAGTTTTGGGGTTCCTCCAGTCTCTGTCAGACCATTAAGTCTGGTCTTTTTATGTGAATTTGAATTTTGTTGTACCTTTTTCTCCTGCTCTACCGGAGATTCGCTGTTATGTTCTCTGTCAGGGCGGTCACTGGTGGTAGCCGGGCACCGTATAGTTCTTCAGGTCTCAGGCTGGTCAAGTCTTTGGTTTATTTGGTCCTTTAGTCCTTTGGGCTAGCATTTTCCTTGTGTCTTTGGTTTTCTTCATTCTCTTTTGCTCCGAATAGGATGCGACCAATAGATGTATCTTAGATGGCTGCTCGGAAGCTTTTAAGACCCCAGACACTACTCACCAAAGTGGGAAGTAGAACATTTTCTTTATAAACTCTGTTATACCAGTTCACCTAGATGTCCCTCAAACAGAATGGCTTCTGCTGAAAACTGAATTATCTTAAAAGTTAAATGAAAGAAGTATTCTATAAATTAAAAAAAATCAAGAAATGAAAAAAGTGAATGACAAGATTAGGTATTAATGGATGAAAGTACAAGAAAATTCTGGGAGAAAGAAATGGGAAAAAATCAATAATAAAAAAATAATAAAAGGACATTTTACTGTGCTGAAGAATGAACTGACATTTCAGATGGAAAGTACACAGTAAGTTCAAGGCATGATTTAAGAAACAATGGCACACTGGAAAACTTTCAGAATTTTAAGAGTAAATAAATTGATTTATTTTATTTCAAAGAGAGGAAAATCAAGCCACTGTTGGATTCCTTATCTGCAACACTGGAAACTATGTTTATAACTTTTAAAGGAAAAAAAAAAAGTTTGTATTCCAGGAATTGTATGCCCTGCCAAAATATTATTGATACGATAATACCAAAGTGAAATACTTTGAAAATATTTAATGGTTCAAACAGCATCCCATTCATTTACATTTTTTGAGAAAATTATTAGAAGTACTCGTACCAAAAATAACCAGTATTAATATCTTAAAATAGGAGAGGATGAAATAAGTCAGAAACTCTGCTGCATAAATGACTAAACACTAATGAAATAGGTAGTAAAATATACATAACCTTAATATGCTTGGAAAAAACTTGAAAATAATTTTTAAAATAGGAGTGGTAAATATAATGGACTATGAAAGTATATTTGCAAATCATATGAGCGATAAAATATTAATACCCAAAATATAAAAAATTGACAATCTTATTTAAACTGTGTAAAGAGCTTGAGTAGAATATTTTTCAGGAGATATTCTGATGTTCATTAAACTCACTCCTTCTAGTATTAAAATTCCTGCAATCTTTCAACAATCCATTGGAATAAACAATCCATGATTCTCGCAATTTCCACCGTCCCTCATTTCCTCTCACATCCTAATTTACTTTCTTATCCAGCAAAGATTCTATGGTACATCATAATAATTACTCCTTTGCATATACCCTATACTCATTAACTTTTCCATTCCGTCTACATGCAGGTCTGGCAAAATCCCAAATCTAGCAGTTAAAGATGGCTGGAGAAGTTCACACAATCTTGCTAACGGTTACCATTTTATATTCACTACCATGAGGATAAGGTCACATATCCCTACACTAGTCTGGTTTCATTCACTTTCCCACTCTTCTAAGAGACTATGGGTGGTGGAAATGGTTGATACACTTGGCTGCTAACTGAAAGATTGGAAGTTTGCGTCAACCATGGGCACCTTGGAATAAAGGCCTCGTGATCAACTTCTGAAAACCCAATCATTGACCACCTATGGAGCAGAGTTCTTTAACACATGTGGGGGCACTGTGAGTTGGTGTTGACTCATCAGTCACTGGTTTTAGAAAACTGTGTAGTACTTTCTCTGCTGTCTTCCAGTGTCCGAAACCTCCCCCATCTCATGAAAAAAAATATTACTTTTGTGGTTGCATGATGTTCTTGTTTTTATCTGGACTCAGAAGTGGTTACAGAATAATCTTGTTTTTGCTTTGTTTATGCAGTCACAGTGAGCTTGTATGATACTGGTGTTCTGGAAAACATTTTATGTTAAGTAGGGAACACCGTGATCAAGGTGTTAGTGCCAGGCCAGCTACCAGCTACCAGCTGTCAGGACTACTCTTTTTCTTTCTCAATATTAATGCACATAATGATATATCATTTTAATAAAAACACGTCACAGATTACAACAATCTCAGCAAATCATAAATATGTTGTATATATATGTATATATGCACATACACGCAAACATGCATAAGTACTAGAATGCATGTGTGGGTATGTATGTGTAGGAGCATGGGAAAAGGTGAGAAAAAATATACAACCAACTATTAACATTAGCCATAGGTGTGTGAGGGGGTTGTGGGGCAAAGTGGGGAAAATTTGAGAAACAGAAAAGGAAAAATAATACATTTTTCTTTAACTTTGAAGTACTTCACTGGTTGAGGCAATTATGTACTTATAATAGTTGTAAATTTGAACAAAACACTAATAGAAGTTTGAAAACAAAAGAACAATCTATAGACCTAAGGAACAACTTAACTGTAGACTGAGACCATGAATCCCCAAATTTTCCAATAAAAACCAGGAGTTGGAGGAGAAAGGAAAATGAGAGTTAAAAAGCATATCAAAGTTTTCTTTTTACATGAGATGTGAAAGAAAAGAGAAAGTTATGAAAGAAGAAGTAAAATTCTACTGAAGATTTCATCTTGTAGAGAGTAATTAATGTATAAAATTACATATCTCAGACAAATATGGATATAACGGCATAATAGAAATATATAAATGGATCTATAAAACACAATAGAGTTAAAAAATAACCTAGAGTAACAAAAGGAATTGAAGCAACAAAAAATAGTTTTTAAATGCTACATTAAAAAAATTAATATTAAAAAATTAGTAACATAAAAAGTAAGAAAAGTGAAATAGGCAGAAGCAAGGAAAGAAAAAAGGGAGAGAGAAGAGAAGGGAGTAAGAAAGATGATGACATTAATAACAGATAAAATGAGCATTTTTAATGACATGAGATATGATTTATATAAAAGACATAATCATAAAAATTTAAGAGTCTAAAAATATAATGTGAAATATACAAACAGATTAAAAACAAGGATATTGAAGATCTTAGTAACATCCTTAAAGTACCTAGAATGGTTGATTTAAAATTTATTATAGAGAATGAACAATCCTTTCATTCATCCCTAGACCATTTTCCAAATTAAGCATCCAATAACACCAAAATAAAATGTGAATATATTCCAAATTAAGAAGTAGTACGGATAACATTTTTACATTCAAGTGTAGTAACACCAGAAATTAAGTATTGAAAGTGAAAACAAAATCACTGTCACCTTCAAATTTAACAAATGAAGAAGCGACTCTTCTGAAGTATATTTGTATTTAAGATATCTAGATCTCCCAGTACTAATTTTAAAATATCACTCTTTTTCACAAACGTTTACCCAGATTTCATGCTCAGATGATTTTTTTGTGGGAGGGGAAATGTTGGTATAAGAAAATGGATTCAAGCTTCGTAAGTACTATAGCCGTAATTATATGCATGAGAAAAAATAATGTTTTAGGTAGAGAATTACCTAATAAATATATTAATGATAGAAAAAATTCCTTATTTTCTCTTAAATAACCTGTGATTTACCTTCCAAACCTGGGGTTCCATAAGAAAACTATTCCCAGACAGATTAATTAGAACAATTGTACTGTGGTGGCTTCTGTGTTGTTGTGATGCTGAAAGCTATGCCACCAGTATTTCAAATCCTTGCAGGGTCACCCATGGTGGACAGAATCCAGTGGAGCTTCCAGACTACGAAAGACTAGGAAGAAGGACCTGGCTATCTACTTCTGAAAAAATTAGCCACGAAAACCTTATGAATGGCAGTTGAACATTGTCTGACATAGTGCTGGAAGATGAGCCCCTCAGGTTGGACGGCACTCAAAATACCACTGGGGAAGAGCTGCCTCCTTAAAGTAGAGTTGACCTTAATGATGTGAATGGAGTCAAGCTTTGGGGACCTTCGTTTGCTGATGGCATGGCTCAAAATGAGAAGAAAAAGATGCAAGCATCCATTAATAATCAGAACATGGAATGTATGAACTATGAATCTAGGAAAATTGGAAACTGTCAAAAATAAAATGGAATGCATAAACATCAATATCCTAGGCATTAGTGAGCTGAAATGGACTGGTATTGGCCGTTTTGAATCAGAAAATCATATGGTCTACTATGGCGGGAATGACAACTTGAACAGGAATGGTGTTGTGCCCATCTTCAAAACGAACACTTAAAGCTCTATCCTGAAGTACAACACTGTCAGTGATAGAATAATATCCATATGCCTACAAGGAAGATCAATTAATAAGACTATTATTCAAATTTAAGCACACCACTAAGGCCAAAGATAAATAAACTAAAGATTTTTACCAACTTCTGCAGTCTGAAATTGATCAAACATGCAACCAAGATGCATTGATTATTACTGGTGACTGGAATGTGAAAGTTGGAAACAAAAAAGAAGGTACAGTAGTTGGAAAACATGGCCTTGGTGATAGAAAAGATGTCGGAGATCACTTGATAGAATTTTGCAGGACCAATAGCTTCTTCATTGCAAATACCTTCTTTACCAACATGAAAGGTGACTATACACGTAGACGTCGCCAGATGAAATACACAGGAATCAAATCAACTACCTCTGCAGAAAGAGACGATGGAAAAGCTCAATATCATCAGTCAGAACAAGGCCAGGGGCTTACTGTGGAACAGACCATCAATTGCTCAGATGCAAGTTCAAGTTGAAGCTGAAGAAAATTAGAAGTCCACGAGAGCCAAAGTATGACCTTGAGTATATCCCACCTGAATTTAGAGGCCACTTCATGAATAGATCTGACATACTGAACACTAATGACCGAAGACCAGATGAGTTGTGAATGACATCAAGGACATCATACATGAAGAAAGCAAGAGGTCATTAAAAAGATAAGATACAAAGAAAAGACCAAAAGTGATGTCAGGAGAGACTCTGAAACCTGCTCTGGAAAGTAGAGTAGCTAAAGCAAAAGGAAGAAATGATGAAGTAAAAAAGCTGAACAGATGATTCCAAAAGGCAGCTCGAGAAAGAAAGTGAGGTATTTTAATGACATATGCAAAGACCTGGAGTTGGAAAACCAAAAGGAAAGAACACACTAGGCATTTCTTAAGCTGAAAGAACCGAAGAAAAAATTCAAGACTTGAGAGGAAAAGTGAAGGAATCTATGGACAAAATACCAAACAATGCAGGAAGGAAGCATCAAAAGAAGATGGAAGGAATACAAAGTGTCACTGTACCAAAAAGAACTGGTGGACATGCAACCATTTCAGGAGGTAGCATATGATCAAGAACCCATGGTACTGAATGAAGAAGTCCAAGCTGCACTGAAGGTATTGGTGAAAAACAAGGCTTAAGGAATTAACTGAATACCAACTGAGATGTTTCAACAATCTGATGCAGCCCTGGAGGTGCTCACTGGTCTATGCCAAGAATTGTGGAGGACAGCTACCTGGCAAACTAACTGGAAGATATCCATATTTGTACCCATTCCAAAGAAAGGTGAACCAACAAAATGCAAAAACTATAGAACAATATCATTAATATCACACACAAGTAAAATTTTGCTAAAGATCATTCAAAAACAATTGCAGCAGTATATCAACAGGGAACTGCCAGAAGTTCAAACCGGATTCAGAAGAGGACGTGGAACCAGGGCTGTCACTGCTGATGTCAGACAGATTTTGGCTGAAAGCAGAGAATATCAGAAAGATGTTTACCTGTGTTTTATTGACTATGCAAAGGCATTCAACTGTGTAGATCATAACAAATTATGGATAACATAAAAAGAATGGGAATTCCAGAACACTTAATTGTCTCATGAGGGACCTGTACATAGACCAAGAGGCAGTCGTTTGAACAGAACAAGGGGATACTGCATGCTTTAAAGTCAAGAAAGGTGTGTGTCAGGGTTGTATGCTTTCACCATACTTATTCAATCTGTATGCTGAGCAAATAATCCAAGAAGCTGGACTATATGAAGAAGAACACAGCATCAGGATTGGAGTAATACTCACTAACAACCTGTGATATGCAGAAGACACAACCTTGCTTGCCAAAAGTGAGGAGCCTTTGAAGCACTTACTGATGAAGATCAAAAACTATCGCCTTCAGTTTTGGTTACATCTCAACATAAAGAAAACAAAAATCCTCACAACTGGACCAATAAGCAACATTATGATAAATGGAGAAAATATTGAAGTTATTAAGGATTTCATTTTACTTAAATCCACAATTAATACTCGTGGAAACAGCAGTCAAGAAATTAAAGGACGCATTGCATTGGGCAAATCTGCTGCAAAAGACCTCTTTAAAGTGTTAAAAAGTGAAAGTGTCACTTCAAGGACTAAGTTTTGCGTGACTGAAACCATGCTGTTTTCAATTGCCTCATACTCATGGGAAAGCTGGACGACGAATAAGGAAGACCGAAGAATTGATGCCTTTGAATTATGGCGTTGGTGAGGAATACTGAATATACCATGGACTGCCAAAAGAATGAACAAATCTGTGTTGGAAAGGGTACAGCTGGAATGCTGTTTAGAAGCAAGGATGACAAGACTTCATCTCACATACTTTGCACATGTTTTCAGGACGGACTAGTCCCTGGAGAAGGACATCATGCTTGGTAAAAGTAGAGGGTCAGGGAAAAAGAGGAAGAACTTCAAGGAGATGGATTGACACAGTGTCTACAACAATGGGCTCAAGCATTAACAATGATTGTGAGGATGGCGCAGGACTGGATAGTGTTTCATTTGCTATGAGGTGGAACTGACTGGACAGGACCTAACAACAATAATTTTAGTATCTCAAGGCCTCTTTTCCTTAGAACTTCTGGCAGTAATGATTATTTTTGTTTTATAAGTGGAAGTTATGTAACCTCAAAATACATAATATCCATAAAATTAAAAACCAAAATAGAAAGTCTATTTACCTCAGCGGTAGCATTTTTAGCCAAAACTTGCAAAAAATTTCAGAAGAATAAAGAACTCACCTTATTCAAAAGTTTGGAAATTCTAGTTTAACATTTCCTTGAAATCCACTTGTGTGTCCATCCCAAAAAATTTAGGAGAGTCATGAAGCTAGGAAGTTCATCTTTTCATAATCTGACTGGCACCTGAAACAGTTTATTAAGGGGAATAACAAATAGAAAAGTGCAAGCTATAAATTCCTCCATTTAGCTGAGATGTTAGTTGCCAGTTAGAACAGAAATCATAAGCTAATTGTATTGTTTTACAGCTTTGAATTGTTAGACTTTAGGTTAAAGCCAGGTCTCACAAATAACTTTTTTTGCTTTAAGTAGCTTATTCTGGCATTAGTATTTGCTGTCCCTATGTGGTTGGTGGTTGATAGTGCCAACTAGATGAGTCCAAATTACATAATAGGATTTTTAGTTTCATTGATGGAGTAAACATAAAGTTCATCTAGATGTATATGTGTGTATTAGGTACTTTGTTATACATAAAAATATACAAAATACATAACAAATATATAACTATATACCAAAGACAAAAACAAACAAATCCATTGCCATCAAGTCAATTCCAACTCACAGCGACACTGTGGGACAGAGTAGAACTGCCGCATAGCGGTTCCAAGGAGCAGCTTGTGGGTTTGAACTATGGACCTTTTGGTTAGCAACCGAGCTCTTAACCACTGCTCCACCAGGAATCCACTATATGTATACATATACAGTATAAAAGAAATAGATAATAGAAAACAAGTTACATGTGTGTACGTATCCAAGATGAACACACAATGTTTAATAGGCAATTCCATAGTATTTTTAAATCACTAGTTTCTTTTATGTATAACAAGAGAGGCCTTTTCAGGTTATTGTTGTTGTTAGTTGCCATCAAGCCCACTCCTACTCATGGCAGCCTTATATATAACAGAATGAAACATCACCTGGTCCTGCATCATCTTCATGATGATTTGAGTCTGTTATGGTGGCTATTGTGACAATCTATCTCATTAGCAGTTTCCCTTGGCTTTGATGACCCTCTACCAAACATGATGTCCTATCTAGTGATTAGTCCCTCATGATGATGTGTCCAAATTAAGCAAGACAGTCTCACCATCTGTCTTAGTCATCTAGTGCTGCTGTAACAGAAACCCCACAAGTGGATGGCTTTAACAAACAGAAGTTTATTTCCTCACAGTAAGGTAGGCTAAAAGCCCAAATCCAGGGTGTCAGCTCCTGGGGAAAGTACTCTCTCTGTCGGTCGTCTCATCCATGTTTCCCCAGACTAGGAGCTTCTCTGCGCAGGAACCTTGGGTCCAAAGGACGTGCTCTGCTCCCGGTACTTCTTTCTTGGTGATATGAGGTCCCCAACTCTCTGCCTGCTTCCCTTTCCTTTTATCTCTTGAGAGATAAAAGGTGGTGCAGGCTACACCCCAGGGAAACTCCTTTTACATTGGATCAGGGATGTGACCTGGGTAAGGGTGGTGTTACAATCCCACCCTAATCCTGTTTAACGTAAAATTACAATCACAAAATAGAGGACAACCACACAACACTGGGAATCATGGCCAAGCCAAATTGATACACACATTTTTTGGGGGATGCAATTCAATCCATGACAACGTCCTCACTTCTAAGGAGTATTCTGGCTATAATTTCTCCAAAACTAATTTGTTCTTTTTTCTGGAAATCTATGGTATATTCAATATTCTTTGCCAATACCACAATTCAAATGTGTCATTTCTTCTCCAATCTTTCTCATTGTCCAGCTTTCGCATGCATGAGTTGATTGAAAAGACCACAACTTGGGTCACATACACCTTAGCTGTCAAAGTGTCATCTTTGCTTTTTAACACTTTAAAGAGGTCTTTTTCAGTAGATTTCCTCAATGCAGTACATTGTTTGATTTCTTGACTGCTGCTTCCATCGGCATTGACTGATGATCAGTGTAGAATGAAATCCTTCTCCTTATTCATATTTTCAGTGCTTTCCAACCTGAGGGGCTCATCTTGCAGCGCTGTTTCTGACAATGTCCCTTTGTTATCCTTAAGGTTTTTACTGGCTGATTTTTGGAAGTAGATCACCAGACCCTTCCTCCTAGTCTGAAACCTGTCCACCATGGGTGACCCTGCTGGTATTTGAAATACTGGTGACATGCTTCCAGCATGATAGCAGCACACAAGCTACCACAGTAGGACAAACTGACAGATGGGTAGTGAAAGCAAGAAAGGCCTTTTCAGGTTAAGACTGGTGTTATAAAAAGTTAAAATAATGATACAAATACATTTAAGATTTCCACAGATTTCATTAGCAGCATATAGGATTCATTAATGTTGTTTAAAATAATTTTAAATAGTACAGTTATATAAAATTATTATTATTGGCTGGGGTCTTAAAAACTTGCGAGCGGCCATCTAAGATACAACTATTGGTCTCTTATGTCCAGAGCAAAGAAAAATTAAGAAAACCAAAGAACCAAGGGAGCAATTAGTCCAAAGGACTAATGGATCACATGAACCATAGCCCACATGACCCTCAGACCAGAAGAACTAAATGGTGCTAGTTACCACCATCTGAATGGGATCCCAAAAGAGAGCCAGGGACAGAGTGAGAGCAAAATTGCAGAACAAAAAATCAAATTCTCAAAAAATATCGGACTTACTGTTCTGACAGAAACTGGAGGAACCCCCAAGACTACATTCCTAAGATTAACTTCTGAATTGGAACTGAATCCAGTCTAGGAGGTCACTTTTTAGTCACACCTTAGGCAGGCCCATAAAATAAACAATAACACCTGACAGGAACATGCTTCTTAGAACAATCAATTATACAAGATCAAAAGGGCAACATTTACCAAAAAGCAAAGATGGAAAGGTAGGAAGGGGCAATTCAAAATGAAAGGATATGCGGAAAATAGGATGGAAATGGGGAGAGTGCAGCCACATTTTGGGGGAAAGAAACCAATGTCATCGGGACACTTTATGTACAAACTCTCTAATGGGAAACAAATTTGCTCTGTAAACTTTCACCCAATACGCAACAAAAATGAAAAAAAAAAAAGATTGAATGAGTCCACATGAAGTACTCTGTACACTATAAAATACTCTGTAAATATCAGCTTTTATTATCTTCTAAGAATAATATAAGGGGAAGTGGGGATTGATATTGGATGCAGGGTTTCTTTCTGGGCTTATGAAAAAAAAAAAGAAATTGTAACTGTTTCCATGAGAAATCAACAAATCCAGCAACAACAACAATAATAACAACAATGATAAACATCACTTTATGGTTTTGAAAATGCTTTTGCAAGCAGTTTCTTATTGGAAGTTGTAATTATAACTCATTTCCATTTACATACTACTTATTCAACTGCATTTTGACTACAAGATAGTGATGTTTTATCCCCAGTGACAAAGCTTGAGCAGAAACTATTAGATTTTTCTCTACCCTATTTTCATTAGGGTTCCTACCTATACAGACACCAGTTTTCAGGAAAATGTGACTAGGAAATAACTGTTTTTTTTTTTTTTTTAAAAAACACACACAACAAAAAAACTCCTTGTCAAAGAAATCCATGATTCCATTATCCTAACATTATTGTGATTTAATGTGCAATTTTTTTTGTTGTTAGTTGCCATCCATTTGTTTCCGACTCATAGAGACTGTATGTACAACAGAAGGAAACACTGTCTAATCCTGCACCATCTTCACATAATTGCTATGCTTGAGCCCATCGTTGTAGCCAGTGTGTCAATCCATCTTGTTGAGGGTCTTCATCTCTTTCGATGACCTTCTACTTTACCAAGCATGATGTCCTTCTTCAGGGACTGATCTCTCCTCATAACCTATACAAATCACGTGAGATATAATCGAACCATCCTTGCTTCTAAGGAGCATTCTGGCTGTACTTCTTCCAAGACAGATTTGTTCATTCTTCTGGCAGTCTATGGTATATTCAATCTTCTTCACCAACATCATAATTCAAAGCATCAGTTCTTTGGTCTTCTTTATTTTGTTCAGCTTTTGCAATCATATGAGGAAATTGAAAGTACCATGACTTGGGTCAGGCATACCATAATCCACAAAATGACATCTTCGCTTTTTTAACACTTTAAAGAGGTCTTTTGCAGCAGATTTGCCCAGTGCAATGCGTCCTTTAATTTCTTGAATGCTGCTTCCGTGGGCATGAATTGCGGATTCAAGTAAAATGAAATCCTTAACAACTTCAATATTTTCTCCATTTATCATGATGTTGCTTATCAGTTCAGTTGTGAGGATTTTTGTTTTCTTTATGTTGAGATGTAATCCTAACTGAAGGCTATAGTTTTTGATCTTCATCAGTGTTTCAAAGGCTCCTCACTGTCAGCAAACAAGGATGTGTCATCTGCATATCACAGGTGTTAATGAGTATTACTCCAATCCTGATGCTGTGTTCTTCTTCATATAGTCCAGCTTCTTGGATTATTTGCTCAGCATACAGATTGAATAAGTATGGGGAAAGCATACAACACTGACACACACCTTTTTTGACTTTAAACCATGCAGTATCCCCTTGTTCTATTCCAAAGACTGCCTCTTGGTCTATGTACAGTTCTTCATGTACACAATTAAGTGTTCCGGAATTCCGGTTCTTCACAATCTTATCCATAATTTGTTATGATCTACACAGTTGAATGCCTTTGCATAGTCAATAAAACACAGGTAAACATCTTTCTAATATTTTTAGCTTTCAGTCAAGATCCATCTGACATCAGCAATGATATCCCTAGTTCCACATCATCTTCTGAATCCAGCTTGAATTTCTGGCAGTTCCCTGTCAATGTACTGCTGCAACTTCTTTTGAATGATTTTCAGCAAAATTTTACTTGTGTATGATATTAATGATAATGTTCAATAATTTTCACATTCTTTTGGATCACCATTCTTTGGAATGGGCACAAATATGGATCTCTTCCAGTCAGTAGGCAAGGTAGCTGTCTTCCAAATTTTTTAGCACAGACGAGTGCACACCTTCAGGGCTGCATCTGTTTGTTGAAACATCTCAATTGGTATTCAGTCAATTTCTGAAGCCTTGTTTTTCGCCAGTGCCTTCAGTGCAGCTTGAACTTCTTCCCTCAGTACCATTGATTCTTGATTACATGCTATCTCCTGAAATGGTTTCATGTCCACCAGTTCTTTTTGGTACAGTGACTCTGTGTATTCCTTCCATTTTCTTTTAATTCTTCCTGTGGTGTTTGATATTTTGCCCATAAAAAAACTAAAAAAATAAGAAAGCAAACCAGTTGCTGTCGATTTGATTTGACTCACAGTGACCCTATAGGACAGAGTAGAAATGGCCCATAAAAGCAGCTGGTGGATTCGAGCTACCAACATTTTAGTTAACAGATAAACTTTTAACTGCTGCACCACCAAGGCTTCTCATAGAATCCTTCAAAATAGCAACTCAAGGCTTGAATCTTTTTTTTCATTCTTTAAGCATGAGAAATGCTGAACATGTTCTTCCCTTTTGATTTTCTAACTCCAGTCTTTGCACATTTCATTATAACATTTTAATTTGTCTTCTTGAGGTGCCCTTTGATATCTTCTGTTCAGCTGTTTCGGTTCATCATTTTTTCCATTCACTTTAGCTATTCTATGTACAAGAGCAAGTTTCAGAGTCTCTTCTGGCATCAGTTTTGGTCTTTTCTTTCTTTCTTGTCTTTTTAATGACCTTTTGCCTCCTTCACTTATGATGTCCTTGATGTCTTCCCACAACTTCTCTGGTCTTCAGTCATTAGTGTTCAATGCCTCAAATATACTCTCAAGATGGTCTCGAAATTCAGATGAGATATACTCAAGGTCATATTTTGGCTCCTGTGGACTTGCTTTAATTTCTCCAGCTTCCATCTGAACTTGCATATGAGCAATTGACGGTCTGTTCCTCAGTTAGTCCCTGGTCTTGTTCTGACTGATATTGAGCTTTTCCATTCTCTCTTTCCACAGATATAGTCAATTTCATAGTACAAGCATAGCTGATAAGTATAATAGCTTCTTGCAGTGGTTACTAGTACAGACTGCCTGGGTTCAAATATATTCCCTTCTCTTCCCAATTCTATGACATTTAGGAAGTTTCATTATACATCTCTTTCTTAGTTTTCATCATTTGTAAACTTAATGAGCATTCATTTCTTCTTTAGCTCATCAAGTAAATACTTGATGTAGTACTACTCTGTGCAAGGCACTGTGCTTACTGTAGGTATACAATGGTGAGAGAAATGTACATTATGCTTATGTCCTTGTGTGCTTACAACTGAATGGAATAGCATCAACCTCATTAGGATTGTTGAGAAGATAAATTTACGTAATGTGTGTAAGGTTAGCATAGTGCCCACTAATACATGTAAATTTATCTCTCTATTTAAAGTGAGCTTAAGTTCTGATTTTCCTAATTGTTAATTATTTCTTTTCTTTAAGAAAATGGGATGTTCTTAGAGTATATACATATATTTTATTTTATTTTTTTGCTTCCCCTCCTTTTAAAATTTTTTTTACTGAGTATGAGGTGAAAGTTTACAGAGCAAATGAGATTCCCATTTGATAGTTTGTACATAAAGTGTTCCATGACATTTGTTTCATTCCCCACAATGTGTCAGCACTCTCCCCATTTCCATCCTAGGTCTCCTTGCCTTTCGTCCTGATTTTCTACCCCTTCCTGCCTCCTCACCTTTGCTTTTGTGAAAATGTTGCCTTTTTGTGATTGATTGTTCTAAGAAGCATGTTTCTCTTGTGTGTTATTGTTTATATTATGGGCCTGTCCATGGTTTGGCTGATAGGTGGTCTCTGGGAATGGCTTCAGTTCGAGCTCAGAATGGTGTCGTAGGGTCGTAGTCTTGGGGTTTCCTCCAGTCTCTGTTAGACCAGTGAATCTGGTCTTTTTTGTGAATTTTATTTTTTGTTCTTCGATTTTTCTCCTGCTTTCTCCAGGACCCTCTGTTGAGATTCTAGTCAGAGCAGTCAATAGTGGTAGCCAGGTACCATCTAGTTCTTCTTGTCTTGAGGTAAAGTAGGTTGTGGTTCATGTGGTCCATTAGTCGTTTAGACTAATTGCTCCATTGAGTCTTTGGTTTTCTTCACTCTCCTTTGCTCTGGACTATAAGAGACCAATAGTTGTATCTTAGATGGCCACTCACAAGCTTCTAAGACCCCAGATGATACTCACCAAAGTAGGACACAAAACTTTGTCTTTATGAATTATGTTGTGCCAATTGACATAGATGTCCCCTGAGTCTATGGTCCTTTGCTTTTGAGCCTAGGGACTTCATCCCTCGAGGTGTCTGGTTATGTCTAAGAAGTTGCCCTGACAGTGGCCCTAGTGTGCTCTATTGTCTATATTAATATATATATGCTGCACCTACATTTACGTACTTCTATGTGTCTGTCAGTTTGTTGTACTGTGGGGGCTTGCGTGTTGCTCTGATGCTGGAAGCTATGTCACCGGTATTCAGATACCAGCAGGGTCACCAATGGTGAATAGTTTCAGCTAAGCTTCCAGACTAAGACAGACTAGGAAGAAGGTCCCAGCAGTCTACTTCTGAAAGAATTAACCAGTGAAAACCTTATGAATAGCAGTGGAACATTGTCTGATACAGTGCTGGAAGATGAACCGCCCAGGTAGGAAGGCACTCAAAAGATGACTGGGGAAGAGTTGCCACCTCAAAGTAGAGTCGACTTTAATGACGTGGATGGAGTCAAGCTTTCGGGACCTTCATTTACTGATGTGGCACCACTCAAAATGAGAAGAAACAGCTGCAAACATCCATTAATAATTGGAACATAGAATGTATGAAATATGAATCTAGGAAAATTGGAAATTGTCAAAAATGAAATGGAACGCAGAAACATTGATATCCTAGGTATTAGAGAGCTGAAATGGACTGGTACTGGCCATTTTGAGTCGGACAATCATATGGTCTCCTATGCAGGGAATGACAACTTGAAGAGAAATGGAGTTGCATTCATCGTCAAGAAGAACATTTCAAGATCTATACTGAAGTACAATGCTGTCAATGATAGGATAATATCTATACGCCTACAAGGAAGACCAGTTAATACAACTATTATTCAAATTTATGCACCAACCACTACAGTCAAAGATGAAGAAATTGAAGTTTTAAACCAGCTTCTGCAGTCTGAAATTTTTTGAATATGCAATCAAGATGCATTGATAATTATTTTTTTTTTTTTTTTTTTATATATATTTTATTGTACTTCAGGTGAAAGCTTACAGAGCAAATAGTTTCTCATGAAATAGTAGTACACATGTTGTTTTTTTTGACATTGGTTAACAACCCCACAACGTATTAAGCCTCTAAATTCTCAACCTTTTTTTTTGATGAAAATTACAGATGGCCAAAGATACACCGTTTCAAAATTTTCTACATTCACAGTTCAGTGACATTGACTACGCTCTTCCAACTGTGCTGTTATTCTCACTTAAGATGAAGGCTTACAGAACAAAATAGTTTTTCATTTAACAGTTACTACACATGTTGCCCTATGACAATGGTTAACAATCTCACAGCACATCAAGAATATCCTTACTCCACCTTGTGTTCCCTAACACCAGGGGGCTTCCTTGTCCCCTTCTGTCTTCTGGACCTTGTCAGTGGACTATTGTACCTCTTTAGTCTCCTTTGTTTGTTTATTTATTTATTTATTTTTATTTTATTTAAACACCATTTCAAAACTTTTTACTTACACATTTAAGTGATATTGACTATGCTCTTCCAATTGTGCTGCCATTCTCGCCCAAGATGAAGGCTTACAGGACAAAACAGCCTCCCATTTAATAGTTACTACAAATGTTGCCCCATAGCAGTGGTCAACAATCTCACAATACATCGACAGTGTCCTTATTCAATTTGTGTTCCTTATCATCAGTTTCCTACTCTCCCTCTGCCTTCTGGCCCTTGTCACCGGACTCCTGTACATCGTTAGTCCCATTTAGTTTTACTGGGGTGTCCATTCCCAGGCTTAACATCGAACCTTGAAGGTAACTTCCCCTCTGAGCTGAAAGGGTGTCTGGGGGCCACACTCTCGAGGTTTCTCTAGTATTCTTTAGGCCAGTATATCTGGTCTTCTTTTTTTTTTTTTTTTTTTTGGGAGTTAAAATTATGCTCTACATCCTACTCCAGCTCTGCCCAGAACCCTCTGTTGTGATCCTGGTCAAAGGAGTCATTGGTGGTAGCCGGGCACCATCCAGCTGTACTGGGCTCAGTCCCGTGGAGGCCTTGGTAGCTGTGGACCATTAGTCCTTCGGACTAATCTTTTCCTTGTATCCTGTTCTCTTCGTTCTCCCTTGTTCCCGAAGGGATGAGATCAGTGGAGTATCTTAGATGGCCGCTCAGGCTTTTAAGACCCCAGACACTACTCACCAAGGTAGAATGTAGAGCATTATCTTTATAAGTAGTGTCATGCCAATTGAGCTAGATGTTCCCCGAGATCATGGTCCCCAGAGCCCTCCGTCCAACAACTCAGTCCCTCGGGGGGTTTGGATGTGTCAATAGGGCCTTCATGACCTTTCCTTGTGCAGGTTGTGTTAGTTTCCGCTGTACTATGTACTATCTCATCTCTCACCCAAGTTACCACTTACCTATTACCTATTTAGTATCCCCCCACCCCCCATCCCTGGTAACCAACAAGGATTGTTACATTTTGCATGTGAATTTTTTCATGGGTTTTTACAATAGAGGTCTCATACAATATTTGTCCTTTTGTGATTGACTTATTTCACTCAGCATGATGTCCTCCAGTTTCATCCATGTTATGAGATGCTTCACCGATTCATTGTTCTTTCTTGTTGCATAGTACTCCATTGTGTTTATGTACCATAGTTTCTGTATCCATTCGTCTGTTGATGGACATCGAGGTTGTTTCCATCGTTTTGCTATTGTGAATAATGCTGCCATGAACATAGGTGTGCATATGTCTATTCGAGTGATGACTCTTATTTCTCTAGGATATATTCCTAGGAGTGGGATTGCTGGATCGAATGGTACGTCTATTTCTAGCTTTCTGAGGAAACGCCATATCATTTTCCAAAATGGCTGTATCATTTTGCATTCCCACCAGCAGTGTATAAGAGTTCCCGTCTCCCCGCAGCCCCTCCAACATTTGTTATTTCCAGTGTTTTTGATTCGTGCCAGTAATGCCGGGGTGAGATGGTATCTCATTGTGGTTTTAATTTGCATTTCTCTAATGGCTAGTGATCGCGAGCATTTCCTCATGTGTCTGTTGGCCATTTGAATGTCTTCCTTGGTGAAGTGTCTGTTCATTTCCTTTGCCCATTTTTTGATAGGATTGGTTGTCTTTTTGTTGTAGAGGTGTTGGATTTTCTTGTAGATTATGGAGATTAGACCTTTGTCTGACTTGTACTGTCCAAAAATTTTTTCCCAGTCTGTAGGTTCTCTTTTAACTCTTTTGGTGAAATCTTTTGAAGAGCATAGATGTTTGATTTTTAGAAGATCCCAATTATCTAGTTTATCTGTTGGGTTTTTTGTGTTGATGTTTATGGTTTGTGTCCTGTTAATGCCATGTATTAAGGCCTGAAGTGTTGGTCCTATTTTTTCTTCTATGAATTTTATAGTTTGAGGCTTTATATTCAGGTCTTTGATCCATTTTGAAGTAGTTTTTGTATATGGTGTGAGGTATGGGTCCTGTTTCATTTTTCTACAAATGGATATCCAGTTTTGCCAGCACCATTTGTTAAAAAGACTGTCTTTTCCCCATTTGATGTATTTTGGGCCCTTGTCAAAAATCAGGTGACCGTAGGTGGATGGATTTACATCTGAGTTCTCAATTCTGTTCCATTGGTCAATGTCTCTGTTGTTGTACCAGTACCAGGCTGTTTTGAGTACTGTAGCTGTATAGTAGGTTCTCAAGTCAGGTAGTGTGAGTCCTCCAACTTTATTCTTCTTCTTCAGTAGTGCTTTACTTATTCGAGGTTTCTTCCCTTTCCATATAAAGTTAATAATTAGTTTTTCCATCTCTTTGAAGAATGTTGTTGGTATTTGTATCGGAATTGCATTGTATTTGTAGATTGCTTTAGGTAGAATTGCCATTTTCACAATGTTGAGTTTGCCTATCCATGAGCATGGTATGTTTTTCCATTTATGTAGATCCCTTTGGGTTTCATGCAGCAGTGTTTTGTAGTTTTCTTTGTATAGGTCTTTTATATTCCTGGTCAGATTTATTCCTAAGTATTTTATCGTTTTAGGGGGTATTGAAAATGGTATTGATTTCCTGATCTCCTTTTCATCGTTCTCTTTACCGGTGTATAGGAATCCAACTGATTTTTGAATGTTTATCTTGTATCCTGCTACTCTGCTGAATCTTTCTATTACTTCCAGTAAATTTCTCGTGGAGTCTTTAGGGTTTTCTATGTATAGTATCATATCATCTGCAAACAGGGAGAGTTTAACTTCTTCATTACCAATTTGGATGCCCTTTATTTCTTTCTCTTGCCTTACTGCTCTAGCTAGAACTTCCAGCACAATGTTAAATAGGAGTGGTGATAAAGGGCATCCTTGTCTTGTTCCTGTTTTCAGGGGGAATGTTTTCAGCCTTTCTCCATTAAGAATGATGTTGGCTGTTGGTTTTGCATAGATGCCCTTTATTATGTTGAGAAATTTCCCTTCTATACCTATTTTATTGAGAGCTTTTATCAGGAATGGGTGTTGGACTTTGTCAAATGCCTTTTCTGCATCAATTGAGATAATCATGTGATTTTTTTCTTTCCTTTTATTTATGTGGTGGATTACGTTGATGGATTTTCTAATGTTAAACCATCCTTGCATACCTGGTATGAATCCTACTTGGTCGTGGTGTATTATTTTTTTGATATGATACTGAATTCTATTGGCTAGAATTTTGTTCAGAATTTTTGCATCTATATTCATGAGAGATATTGGTCTGTAATTTTCTTTTTTTGTGATGTCTTTGCCTGGTTTTGGTATCAGCGTTATGCTGGCTTCATAGAATGAATTTGGAAGTGTTGCTTCCTCTTCTATGCTCTGAAATAACTTGAGTAGAACTGGTACGAGCTCTTCTGTAAATGTTTTGTAGAATTCTCCAGTGAAGCCATCTGGGCCAGGGCTTTTTTTGGTTGGGAGTTTTTTTATTACCTTTTCAATCTCTTCTCTTGTTATGGGTCTGTTCAGATTTTCAATATCACTTTGTTGTAGTTTGGGTAGGCCGTATGTTTCTAGAAATTTATCCATTTCCTCTAGGTTTTCAAATTTGTTGGAATATAGTTTTTCATAATATTCTGTTATAATCCTTTTTATTTCAGTTGGGTCTGTTGTAATGTCCCCCATTTCATTTCTTATTTGGGTTATTTGTGCCCTCTGCTGTTTTTCTTTTGTCAGTCTGGCCAGTGGTTTGTCGATTTTGTTGATTCTTTCAAAGAACCAACTTTTGGTTTTGTTGATTCTTTCTGTTGTTTTTCTGTTCTCTATTTCATTGATTTCTGCTCTGATCTTTACTATTTCCTTTCTTCTGGTGGTTGTAGGCTTTTTTTGTTGTTCTCTTTCTATTTGTTTGAGTTCTGTAGTTAATGTTTTGATTTTGTCCCTTTCTTCTTTTTTGATATGTGCATCTATTGCTATAAATTGTCCTCTGAGGACTGCCTTTGCTGTGTCCCAAAGGTTTTGGTATGATGTGTTTTCATTTTCATTTGATTCTAGGAATTTTTTAATTCCATCTCTGATTTCTTCTATTACCCATTGATGTGTAAGCAGATTATTATTCAGTTTCCATGTGTTTGATTTTTTTTCCTTGCTCTTTCTAGTGTTAATTTCTACCTTGATGGCATTGTGGTCAGAGAAGATACTGTGAATTATCTCAGCATTTTGGATCTTGTTGAGGATTGCTCTGTGGCCTAAGATGTGGTCTATTCTGGAGAACGTTCCATGTGCATTGGAAAAGAATGTGTACTTTGCAGCGGTTGGATGGATTGTTCTATATATGTCTATGAGGTCCAGTTGGCTGATTGTGTCCTTTAGGTCTTCTGTATCTTTGCTGAGTTTCTTTTTAGTTGTTCTGTCCTTTACTGAGAGTGGTGTGTTGAAGTCTCCTACTATTATTGTGGAACTGTCAATTTCTCTTTTCAGTGCTGTTAGAGTTTTTTTTATGTATTTTGGAGCCCTGTCATTGGGTGCATAGATATTTAGTATGGTTATGTCTTCATGATGGATCATCCCCTTAATCATTATATAGTGTCCTTCTTTGTCTTTTATGGTAGATTTTGTTTTAAAGTCTATTTTATCTGAGATTAGAATTGCCACTCCTGCTCTTTTTTGGTAGTTGTTAGCTTGATATATTTTTTTCCAACCTTTGATTTTTAATAAATTCACATCTTTGTTTCTAAGATGTGTCTCTTGTAGACAGCAAATAGATGGATCCTGTTTTCTTATCCATTCTGCCACTCTCCGTCGCTTTATGGGTGCATTGAGTCCATTTACGTTCAGTGTAATTATTGATAGATGTGAATTTGTTGCTGTCATTTTGTAGTGCTTTTTTTTGTGATGCTGAAGTTTTCTTTGTTATTCTTACTCTCTTGTGCTGAGTTCCTTTTGTTTGTGGATTTTGTGTTCATTTCTTTTGTTTTTGTAGGTTTTGGTTTTGTTGAGACTTTATGTTTTTCGTCTTTATTTTTATGAGTTGGTTTGTTAACTTTTTTTGTGGTTACCATGAATTTTACCCTTATCTTTATAATTTTGAAGCAGTCTACCGTTACTTGGTATCGCCTTGCCTTCTTCTCCTTTAGAAGGTTCTATACCTATGCCGTTTGTTCCCTCTTTCATTGTTTTGATGTTGTTGTCATCCTTTGATTGATTTCTCTGATTCCCTGTTGTATATCTTTTGTTTTTGGAAGGTCGTCTGTAGTTCAGTTCCTAGAATGGTATCTGGTTCATGTTAACCTGCGTCCTAGGTCCTAGGTCCTGCCTGAGGGCTTAAGCTGTTTGTCCTCAGATCGAAGAACTCCCTTTAATAATTCTTGTAAGTTTGGTTTGACTTTTGCATATTCCTTTAGTTTCTGTTTATCTGGAAATGACCTAATTTCACCATCAAATCTGAATGAGAGTTTTGCAGGATATATTATTCTTGGCTGACAATTTTTTTCTTTCAACATTTTATATATGTCATCCCATTGCCTTCTTGCCTGCATGGTTTCTGCTGAATAATCTGAGCTTAGTCTTATTGTTTCTCCTCTGTATGTGACTTCTTGTTTTTCGCGAGCTGCTCTCAGGATTCTTTGTTTGTCTTTAGTTTTAGCGAGTGTGAATATGATATGTCTTGGTGATTTTCTTTTGGGGTCTCTTCTATATGGGGTTCGTTGAGCTTCTTGGATGACCAGCTTTTCATCTTTCATGATATTGGGAAAGTTTTCTGTCAGCAGTTCCTCAATGATCCTCTCTGTGTTTTCTGTTTTCTCCCCCTGTTCTGGTATGCCAATCACTCGTAAGTTTTTGCTTTTAATTGTGTCCCACATAACTCTCAGGGTCTCTTCATTTTTCTTTGTTCTTTTTTCTGAGTTTTCCTGAAACAGAGTTGTATCCAAGTGTTTGTCTTCAGTTCCACTGATCCTGTCTTCCATGGTTTCAAATCTACTTCTCAGCCCTTCTATGACACCGTCCATTTCTGAAATCTTGTTGTTTATCTTTTGGATTTCTAATTGTTGTTTTTGTATAATTTCGAGTTGTGAATTTATTTTGGCATTTTGTTCCTGCATCATCTTCCTGAATTCTTCCAATTTTTTGTCTGTATTTTCCATAAATTTGTCTATTTTTTCCTCATGTTTGTCAGCTTTTCGCCTCAGTTCTTGGAAAATTCCGAGTATTAGTGATTTGAGTTCCGTATCAGGTACTTCTAGTGCATTTTCTTCCACAGGAGAGTTATCTGGTGTTTTAATTTGGACGCCTATTGGAGCCATCTTGTCTTGTTTTTGTAAATGTTTTGATATTGTTTGCTGTTTTCGGGGCATTCAGTAGATATTTCTCTCGTTTATTGATTGTAGATTTTTTTTTTTTTTCGTTCTTGTGGTACAGCTGGGCAGATCTAGTTGAGGAGGAGCCACTGGGATGGGTTGCTTGTGGCACTCACCGCAGCCACCAGGACGGTCGGTAGTCAGTGCTGGGCAGGTTCCAATAGGGCGTGCCTGCACCGCTTGGTAATGTGATGTCTAGTGCACGGTGCAGGTAGGTAGGGTGCAGCGGGAAGATGGTTATGTGTGAAGCTAAGCTGGATATGGGAGAGAGGAGAGAGGAGGAGGAGCAAAAAGTGTACAAACATAAATGCTAGGGGAGCTTGTCGTTGGAATGTACAGAAGAGAGACTATGGGATGGAGGAAACCAGAAGGGGGAAGAGAAAGAAAAGGAAAGAATGACCAAATAAAAATCAGAAAAGTTAAAGAACTGCAAAGTTCCCAGGGATCCCACCGATGCAGCTATGAGGTCTGGGGGAGTCGGTCTCAATTTTCACAGCTCAGCCTGGCCAGAAGATACAGAGGCATACATCGCCTGGAATTCAAGGATCAGAAAGAGAAGGAAGAGATAGAGAGACAAGAAATTAAGCAATGAAGAAAGACAAAAGAGAAAAAGAGGTAAAAGATGACAAAACTAATCAAAAAAGGAAGAAAAATAAAATTGAGAGAAAAAAAAAAAAAGGGCAACACCAGCAGTCAGTGCCTACAAATGGGACCCAGAGAGCCCCCACTCAGGGGCGCGAATTCCAAGAAGCCGGTAGTCTCGGGGTTAAGTGACCGTGGCCACGGGAAGCAGAGGGGCCAACGAACAAAGGCCCCAGGATCCCACCCGCGCGGGAGCCCAGACCTGGAAACAGCCACACGCCCGCACGCAGCCCTACAGCCCCGCAGGAGAGAGCAGAGACGGCCCTCGGAACCAGGCACCCAGGCAAAAGGAGGGGGAGGCAGCAGAAAAAGGTTCGCTAGGTGCCAGCAAATGGCTCCCAGAAAGCCTCCAGCCCGGGCGCGCGGAATCCAAGCACCGGTGCCCCCCTGCTCAGGGACTCCGGCCACGGAAAGCAGAGGGGCGAACGAACAAAGGCCCCAGGATCCCACCCACGCGGGGGCCCAGACCTAGAAACAGCCACACGCCCGCACGCAGCCCTACAGCCCCGCAGGAGAGAGCAGAGACAGCACTCGGAACCAGGCACCCAGGCAAAAGGAGGGGGAGGCGGAAGAAAAAGTTTCGCTAGCTGCCAGCAAACGGCTCCCAGAAAGCTGCCAGCCCAGGCGCGCGGAATCCAAGCACCAGCACCCCCTAGCCCAGAGACCCTGGCCACGGAAAGCAGGGGATCCCCAGCTGAGGCGGAGAGGGGTGGGTGGTGGGAGAGCGCGCACCGCAGTTTACCGATCGTTCTGTCTCCGACCAGATGCTCTGCAAGGCTGCTCTCCCGTTTGCTGGTCTCCGATAGGAATCCAAGATCGCATTGATAATTATTGATGATTTGAATGCAAAAGTTGGAAACAAAGAAGAAGGATTGGTAGTTGGAAAATACGGCCTTGGTGATAGAAACAATGCCAGAGATTGACACATGGACCTCGCCAGATGGAATACACAGGAATCAAATCGACTACATCTGTGGAAAGAGACCATGGAAAAGCTGAATATCATCAGTCAGAACAAGGCTGGGCCCACTGCGGAACAGACCATCAATTGCTCATATGCAAGTTCAAGTTGAAGCTGGAGAAAATTAGAAGAAGTCCCGTAAGAGCCAAAGTATAATCTTGAGTACATCCCACCTGAATTTAGAGGCCATTTCAAGAACAGATCTGACATATTGAACACTAATGACCCAAACCCAGAAGAGTTGTAGAATGACATCAAGGACACCATACATGAAGAAAGCAAGAGTTCATTAAAAAGACAGGAAAGAGAGAAAAGACCAAAATGGATGTAAGAAGAGACTCTGAAACTTGATCTTGAACTTCGAGTAGCTAAAGCAAAAGGAAGAAATGATGAAGTAAAAAAGCTGAACAGAAGATTTCACAGGGCAGCTTGAGAAGACAAAGTAAAATACTATAATTACATGTGCAAAGAACTGGAGATAGAAAGCCAAACGGGAAGAACACACTCGGCATTTCTCAGGCTGAAAGAACTGAAGAAAAATTCAAGCCTCAAGTTGCAGTAGTGAAGGATTCTATGGGGAAAATACTAAAAGACACAGGAAGCTTCAAAAGAAGACAGAAGGAATACACAAAGTCATTATACCAAAAGAATTAGTTGACATCCAACCATTTCAAGAGACAGCATATGATCAGGAACTGATGGTACTGAAGGAAGAAATCCAAGCTGCATTGAAGGCAGTATATCAATAGGAAACTGCCAGAAATTCAGGCAGGATTCAGAAGAGAATGTGGAACCACAGATATCATTGCTGACGTCAGATGGATCCTGGCTGAAAGCAGACAATACCAGAAAGAAGTTTACCTCTTTTATTGACTATTCAAAGATATTCAACTGTGCAGAGCACAACAAATTATGGATAACATTGTGAAGCATGGGAATTCCAGAACACTTAATTATGCTCATGAGGAACCTGTACATAAATCAAGAGGCAGTAGTTTGAACAGAACAAGGGGATACAGTGTGGTTTAAAGTCAGGAAAGGTGTGCACAGCGTTGTATCCTTTCACCATACCTATTCAATCTGTATGCTCGCAAATAATCTGAGAAGCTGGACTATATGAAGAAGAATGGGGCATCAGGATTAGAGGAAGACTCATTAACAGCCTGTATTATGCTGACGACACAACCTTGCTTTTCTGAAAGTGAAGACGACTTGAAGCATTTGCTGGTGAAGATCTAAGACCACAGCCTTCAGTATGGATTACACCTCAACACAAAGAAAACAAAAATCCTCACAACTGGACCAATAAGCAACATCATCATAAATGGAGAAAAGATTGAAGTTGTCAAGGGTTTCGTTTTACTTGGCTCCACTATCAACACCCATGGAAGCAGTAGTCAAGAAATCAAAAGACAGATTGCATTGGGCAAATCTGCCGCAAAAGACCTCTTTAAAGTGGTAAAAAGCAAAGATGTCACCTGAAGACTAAGGTGCACCTGACCCAAGCCACGGTATTTTCAGTCGCATCATTTGCATGCGAAAGCTGGACAATAAATAAGGAAGACCAAAGAAGAATTGGTGTCTTTGAATTGTGGTGTTAGCAAAGAATATTAAATATACCGTGGACTGCCAAAAGAACTAACAAATCTGTCTCGGAAGAAGTACAACCAGAATGCTCCTTAGAAGCAAGGATGGAAAGACTGCGTCTTACATACTTTGAACATGTTATCAGGAGGGATCAGTCCCTAGAGAAGGACATCATGCTTGGTTAAGTAGAGGGTCAACAAGAAACAGGAAGACCCTCAACGAGATGGATTGACACCATGGCTGCACCAAGGGCTCAAGCATAACAGTGATTGTGAGCATGATGCAAGACTGGGCAGCATTTTGTTCTGTAGTATATAGAGTATGAGTCGGAACCGACTCAATAGCACCTAACAGCAACAGCAACAACATTCTGTTATGTTCATTTTTATGTCAGTTGGGTCTGTAGCGATAAACATCTTATTTGAGTTATTTGCTTCCTCTCCTGTTTTTCTTTTGTCAGTTTGGCCAGCGATTTGTCGATTTTGTTGATCTTTCCAAAGAACCAACTTTTGATCTTGTTGACTCTTCCAATTGTTTTTCTATTCTCTATTTCATTTATTTCTGCTGTAATCGTTATTATTTCCTTTCTTCTGGTGCCTGAGGGCTTCTTTTGCTGGTCTCTATTTTTTCAAGTTGTAGGGTTAATGTTTTGATTTTGGCCCTTTCTTCATTTTGGATGTGTGCATTTATTGCTGTCATGAATTGAATTGTGTCGCCCCAAAATGTCTGTCAATTTGGCTAGGCCATGATTCCCAGTATTGTATGACTGTCCACCATTTTGTCATCTGATGTGATTTTCCTATGTGTTGTAAATTCTAATCTCTGCCTGTGGTTCATGAAGCAAGATTAGATTATGTTAAAGAGGATAGGATGGGATGTAATACCTTTGCTCAGGTTGCAACCCTGATCCAAACTAAGAATAGTTTCCTTGGGATGTGGCCTGTACCACATTTTATCTTACGTGAGATCAAAGGAGAGGGAAGTGAGAAGAGAGTGGGGACATCATACCACCAGGAAAGAAGCACTGGGAACAGAGTGAGTCCTTTGGACCCGGGGTTCCTGCTTGGAGAAGCTCCTAGTCCAGTGGAAGATTGATTACAAGGACCTTCCTCCAAAGCCAACAGAAAAAGTCTTCCCCTGGAGCTGACTCCCTGAATTTGGACTTCTAGCCTACTAGACAGTGGGGGAATAAACTTCTGTTTGTTGAAGCCATCCACTTTTGGTATTTTTGTATAGCAGTACTAGATGACCAAGACGAATGCTATAAATTGACCTCTGAGCACTGTTTTTGTTGTGTCCCAAAGGTTCTGGTAAGATATGTTTTCATTCCCATTTGATTCTATGAATTTCTTTATTCCATCCTTGATTTCTTCTACAACCCAGTAGTTTTTGAGCAAGGTGTTGTTCAGTTTCCATGCATTTGATTTTTTCCCTTGCTGTTTCTGTTATTGATTTCTACTTTTATGGCTTTGTGGTTAGAACAGATGCTTTGTAATATTTATATGTTTTGGATTCTGTTAAGGCTTGCTTTGTAGTCTAAAATGTGGTCTATTCTGGAGAATGTTCCGTGTGCGTTGGAAAAGAATGTATACTTGGCTGCTGTTGGGTGAAGTGTTCTGTATATGTCTGAGGTCAAATTGATTGATTGTGACATTTAGGTCTTCTGTGTCCTTACTGAGTTTATTTCTAGATGTTCTGTCCTTCTCAGAAAGTGGTGTGTTGAAGTCTTCTACTATTATTGTAGAGCTGTCTGTTTCTCTTTTCAATGCTGTTAAAGTTTGTTTTATGTATTTTGGAGCCCTGTCATTGGGTTCATATATATTTATCATGGTTATGTCCTCCTGGTGTATTGACCCTTTAATCATTATGTAGTGTCCTTCCTTCTCCTTTGTGGTGGATTTTACTTTAAAGTCTATTTTGTTAGAGATTAATATTGCCACTCCTGCTCTTTTTTGGTTGTTGTTTGCTTGATATATATTTTTCCATCCTTTGAGCTTTAGTTTTTTTGTGTCTTTGAGCCTAAGGTGTTTCTCCTCTAGGCAGCATATAAATGGATCATGTTATTTTATCCATTCTGCCACTCTCTCTCTTTATTGATGCATTTAGTCCATTTACATCCAGTATAACTATTGATAGGTATGAGTTTACTGCTGTCATTTTGATGTACTTTTTCTGGTGTTGACAGTTTCTTTGTTCTGCTTAACTTTCTGTGCTGAGTCATTTTTCATGTATTTCTTTTCATCTTTTTCATTATTGTTGATTTTGTGTTTGCTGAGTCTTTATGTTTTTCTTCTTTTTTTTATTGTGATGGGTAGATTTGTTAACATCCTTTGTGGTTACCTTAAATTTACCTCTGTTTTTCTAAGTTTAAACTGATCTTTTATTTCTTGATATCACCTTAACTTCCTTTCCATATGGAAGTTCTATGACTACACTGTTCTCTTTTTTGTTTTAATGTTGTCATTGTTTACATACTGATGTCTCTGTTTTCCTATTTTCAGTCTTTAAGCTTTGACTTGTTTTTGGGACTTCCCTATTGGGTTGATATCTGGTTATTTAGGAGGGATCAGTCATGACATCATGCTTGGTAAACTAGAGGGTCAGTGAAAAAGAGGAAAACCCTCAATGAGATGGATTGACACAGTGGCTGCAACAATGGGCTCAAATATAGCAGGATTGTGAGGATGGTGCAGGACTGGGCAGTGTTTCATTCTGTTGTACATAGGGTCGCTATGAGTCAGAACCAACTCAGCAGCTAACAACAACAACTACAGCATTAGCGGGACCATGAATGGGCTTTAGCAGACATGAGTTTTCCCAATGGCATGTGGCCTTTTCTGTAACAACCACCTCAAGGCTATGGAGCAGCTGTGAACCTTGATGGTAGAATCCTATGTTTTCCTGACCTAAGCAGCATTATTAGCAACGCTCTGATATTTTGAACAACAGGTAAATCTGAAACAGGTGATGATCTTTGTAGAGTTTTGCCCTTCTAGCACACTGGAAAATAGTATTGTAAGCATCTAATTACTTGTTTTAAATTTGTTTTCCTGACTGAAACTTGACTGATAGTGCCTCCAGTAAGAAACACCTAAAGGCGCTCAGAATTGTCAGATAAATGATTAAAACATAAGTTATTTACTAAGGTCTTACATTAGATCCTTCCTGGTTATGTGCCGTACTCCTAAAGTTCCCTCGCTTCTAATTATTTTTTTAGGTTTTAATCTCCTATTCTGTACTTCATTGCTGGGTTTGTGATTTTATTCAGTGTGTTTGTTTTGATTTTCATTTCATTCTATCCTGTCTCTTGCAACCTGCATGTCCTCATTATGATTGATCTATCCATCTCTGAAAGCTTATCTTCTGTGACCTAAGATTTTTGATTTTTTCCAGAGTTTACCTTACCTTTGTGATCTTGTTACTTTGCCCATCATTTTAAGCTACTGTAATCATGACTTGGGATTCTAGACTTTTACAAATAACAAATTTGTCTTTTGTAACCTCTCTACACCAAATAAGTTTCAGCAGAAAAACATCAAAATAAAACATGAGTGCAGTACATGGACACAGAACAAAACACCGGAATGGATAATAAACGTACAAAAAGATGGCGGACCAGGTTAATAATGAGCAATTTGCCATTTAAATCAATGACGTACATTTTCATATACTTTGAACTGGTGAAAATTAATACCCACCAAATGGGAGGCACCAAATCATCAGTCACCTCAGTGCTGGTTTACTGGGTGCATGAACAGAGTGGTGATGGGATTGCCCAACAGAATGGACTCTCTTGAACCAAGACTGATCTAGCTACTGCTGCCACCAAAAATCCAACCTGCTAGCGTTCTGATTATACATTCCAGGTCCAGGGAAGTGACCATGGGTCAGACTGCAAACTCAAAGGAACTACTATAAGCTGACCTTTTTTCAGGACTCTATTACTTGATCTCTCTATACCTCACTTTCACACATTTTGTTTTTAAAAGAAAGTCATGCCTCTCACACATCTGAACCTCACTATGATGCAGTGTCCAAAGGCACAAAAGCTTTTGGGATGTCAATACATGAGAAAATTTTAAACATTGTCTGCCATGCCAGATTTTAATTATTGTCTCTCAGCTCCAAATTCAGCTTTGTGTTATTGAATCTGGATCTTCTACACATTTCTCTTTGCCAGCTGTTTGAATGTTAAGGTTTATCAATAGAAAGCACTGGAATGATGTATCCCTGCCATGGTCCCTCCCTTCTTTATTATTATTATTGAGTAATTGTTGTGATTTTTGTTGGGTTTTAAGAATTAATATGAAACTTCTGATTAGTATATTTGTATTACATATCCTTTAATAAATATTGCATTCTACATGGAAATTAATTCAGAAAACTCCTAGCTATATAGTCAGTATCGAACATAGACAGATTCAGCTTCTTGTGTTCAGGATTAAGTTTGTAATCATTGAGTTTTGTCTCCAACCCCTGTAATGCATATTCCTTCCTTTAAACAGTAGATTTAAAATAAACAATACTAGCACAGAGATTGCAAAGGTGAAGAAAGTTACCTTCATTCTGTGATGCTATGTGACCATTTGAAGTTTTTATTTGTGTTAAAAATTTTTTGATTGCTGAGAAGTTTGAAAGCTGCTAGAGCAATCCTGAGGAAACAACCACATGGACTATATCGCAATTTGTGGAATTTAATATGTTAGGGGATTTTTATGACTTTCTGCCAAATGTACCTTCATGTTTATGGTTTTTAATAACTATATGCATATATGTTGCTTTATCTGAAAAAAACTTTCAAGATTAGAATGAATAAAAGAATTCTTTGATAATCAATGAGTAGATATAGATTGATGTATTGGCTATATGCTGTAAGAATTGCAAAGAAGATCAATCTGGACAAAGTTATTAACAAATGTGCAGAAGTTTTTTTTTTTTTTAAAACAGAAATAGGAGTTTGGCATAGGTAGTACATGTCCAGCTTCATTACTGTCTCAGACTAATATGTAGGTCTAAATTTTCTCCCACTTAAAAACAAAAAACAAACCAACATTAATGTAAGAAAAAGATCATTAATGCATTAGTTTTTGCTCTTTTGTAAAGTAATACTTATTTTATCTTTTACTCTTTAATGGTATAATTCAGATATTAATAAAAGATACAAGATAAAAGCTTAATAAAACAAAATATTCAATGTTTCTTTTCTGACCACTATTATCATAATTAATTTTATTTATGATTATTTCTGAAAATATCTTTGTCCTATGGAAACGAAAACTCAAACCAAACCAGTTGTTGTCGAGTAGACTCCAACTTATGGAAGCCTCATGTATGCAGAGTAGAACTATGCTCCATAAGGCTTTCAAGGCTGTGACCTTTAGGAAGTAGATTGCCAAGTCTTTTCTCCGAGGGACCTCTGAGTGGGTTGAAAGCACCAACCTTTCAGTTAGTAGTTGCCTTAGTTATCTGGTGCTACTATAACAGAAATACCACAAGTGGATGGCTTTAACAAACAGAACTTTATTCTCTCACAAATTAGGAGGCTAGAAGTCCAAATTCAGGGTGTCAGCTCCAGGGGAAGCCTTTTTACGTGGGCTCTGGGGGAAGGTCCTTGTCATCAATCTCTTCCCCTGGGTCTAGGAGTTTCTCAGTGCAGGGACCCTGAGCCAAAGGATGTGCTCTTCTCTTGGATCTTCTTTCTTGGTGGTATGAGATCCTACTCCTCTCTGCTTGCTTGTTTCTTTTATATAGCAAGAGATTGACTCAAGATACAACTTAATCCTGTAGATTGCTTCCTACCTCATTAACATTACTACCTCTAATCCTGCCTCATTAACATCATAGAGGTTAGGATTTACAATGCATGGGATAATCACATCAAATCACCATATGCTGAACAGCCACACAATACTGGGAATCATGGCCTAGCCAAGCTGATACACATATTGGAGGAACACAATTCAATCCATATGAGTAGTCGAGCACTTAACCATTTGTGCCACCCAGGGACTCATAGCTTATCACACAGAAGAGTGTTATAAAAATTTCCAGGTGTCAAAAATGCTAAGTATACCTTTCCTCCATCCAAATTTTTAAAGTATCTCGTATCAGGCAGAAGAAACCACAAAGAAACGATTTCTTTCTTCTCTGTGGTTCTTTTGTTCTGTGTCCAAAGGTTCTAATTATTGGTATTCAAAGACAAGTTTGGAGACACTTTTGTCATTTCAAATACTTTCTAATGCATAATTTTAAGAATTGTTGCACATAACAAAATTTGGGTCTTTATTCTATCTGTAATTTACTTTTTCTATGTAATGGAAGGAAGACTCAGTAAAAAAGATTTATGTAGCTTTCTGGTTGACGTATCCTAAATACCCTAGGTTTTAAAGTATGTGAATTCACAAGTTAAGGCCAAAAATGAGAGACCTTATTATAGGATCTTTTAACATTATAATCCAGAGTTGCTGGACTAAACTTGTTGGGCCCCACCTATTATTCCTAATCAAGGGAACTATGCTCTCCTTTTATTTTATGTCTTACTATACAATTACAAAGGGTCATTCAATAAAGGGAGAACTCAAGCCTATTCAAGGCTGGTGTGGAAAATATTTTTAATTTTTTTTAACCAAAGGCTTTGCAGCTTTGCATAATTTTACGTGTGAAGTCAGCTAAACCCACTCAGAACTTCTGAAAGAAAGAAAAAATTCCTGAAGAAATGCTTTCTATTTCATGTGGGTTACATATATTTCACATGAATGTACTTTATTTATATAGAAAATGTTTCTGAAAGTGCACAGTGAAAACATCAGGCTTTCTGATCTTTTCAGATCAACAAATTGAGGCTCCATTGAGTTTCATTGTGTTTCCCAGTTATGAAATTATACATAAGTAATCAACAAAGTAGATTTTTTTTTTTTCAGGATTTACAGAATGAGAATAACACCTTGAATATAATCCATCTGATGAATGGAACTGTCCATTTTAAGAGGAATATTGAGGAGGAATTTATCAAAAAACATACAAGATTATTTCTCCTTAGGGAAGAATAGATTAACTAACATCATGACAATTAACCAAGAGTAAAATATCTGAGGAAATCAGAAAAGGCACAGCTCTTGCAAAATGTAGGGGAGAATCTGCCCACAACTTGTGCCATAATGGCTGAATTAAATGTTACAGTCTCACTTATCATGCCTATTAGTCTTAGGTCTTAAAGAGGCCTATTCTCTCTTTTTCTTCTTTCCTGTCTTAAAACACTTTCGATAACCAAACAAGCAACATTTTATGACAAGAAAAGTAACAATTGCCACACAAGCCAGTGGAAACCCAATAACATCCAAAGAGTGGTACTGGTACCAGGTGAGGCTGAGGGCGGCTGGGCGAAGGTGCTTGGCTCCTTTGTGGTACATGACAAACTCGATCCAGAAGATAGCTTGATCCAGGGGCCTAACAGGCTGATCATGATGAATGGCTGATAACCTCACAGCATTCTCTTTATAGCTGAAGAAAAATTGGATAGACGTCAACTTAGAAAATAAATCAGAAAAGATAAGTATGTGAAATTTTCATGCAGATGGTAAAAAATCAGTGTCACACAAGAAGAAAAGGCTAGAATTTGTTGAATGTATAGAATTACAAGGAGTAAGTAAAGAAAGATAGAAGTTGGGAGAGGACTTTTTTTTAGGATAGAGAATGGAACGCGCTAAGGCCTAAAGGCAAAAAAAAAAAAAAGAAAAACATCATCATCTGAGTGTGCAGAGTTTGAATTATCCAGTAAGAAACTGTTAATGGTCCTGGTGTGCAAGATTCAAACTAATACCATTACCCAGAAATAGGAGGCAGATCCGTGATGAGGTATAGGGACATGTCCAGGCAAGCTGGTCAGGAATTGGTATTGACCTTATGTCAGTGATTGAGTGGTTAAAGGTGTGAAAGTGGATTGCCTTGGTTTGAATCCTGATTCTGACACTTACTTACTGTCCGCTTTGTGCAAGTTATTTATTCTCTCTGTGCTGCAGTTGTCACTTTGTTAAAATGGAATGGATTGTGATAGCGCCTTATTTATCTGATTTTTATGAGAAATAATGGATTGAGACTTAGAATACTTAGAATTGTTCCTACCATATAGTAGATGCTCAGTAAATGTTTGCTATTATTATTGCTATTGCTCTTGTTACCACTGTTATTTTACAATCTGGAGAGTGCTCAATATTGCACTTTCAGGCAAGGTAGTTGTATTTTGTTTTCTGTTGAAAATGATTATGGTCAAGGAAGAAGGGTATATAAAGCATATGACTTATGAACTCTAATCCCAAAGTTCTATAGTATGACTGGGTAGCAATAGCAGTGGTGGTAACTTCTCTCCCTGTTATTTAAAAAACATAGTGGGAGGGCTGGGTTTTTGAGAGGAGGGCACTAATCCTGAAGCATGTTTGTAATATGATAGAGAAAGAATATAATAAAGAAGTCACCTCATACAAGTAAAGAACTTAGTACAATGCCTAGCATGTGATAATCATTCAGTATCCATTTGCTAATAAACTATCTTCATTTTCAACACCACCGTTATATTTATTAAAAATTAAAAGGTGTTTAAAGACATCTATACTAGAGAGGTATGCTTTTACATGAACTCACCAAATGAAGATATATTCCTTTTATAATAATAATTAAAATGTGCTTTACATGGTAATCATTTAGAATGAGCAATGCCAAACCAAACCCCTTGCTGACAAATCGATTTTGACTCATAGCAACCCTGTGGGACAGAGTAGAACTGCCCTATAGGGTTTCCAAGGAGCAGCTGGTGGTTTTGAACTGCCGATCTTTTGGTTAGTAGCTGAACCCTTAACCATTACACCACCAGGGCTGCCAATGAGCAGTAGGTGTACTATAGGGTCACTATGAGTCACAATCAACTTGATGGCAGCGGGTTTTTTTTTTAATGTAAGTATCCACTGCACTATTATTATCAATATATTCTCAAATAAAATGTTTTATTTCTTCTTAAAATGATTATGAACTTTATAATGGGAAACATATATGCATAATAATTATGATAATAATAGCAGTACTAATATAATTGTAATTAATATAGGTCTCAAGTTAATTTTGACACCAAATATTTCTGGTTTCAGAAATTTTGACTTTTGAACAGAAACATTCCAACATTCCAACTGATGAAGATCGAAGACTACAGCCTTCAGTATGGATTATGCCTCAACATAAAGAAAACGAAAATCCTCACAACTAGACCAATAAACAATATCATGATAAATGTAGAAAAGATGGAAGTTGTCAAGGATTTCACTTTCATTTTACTTGGATCCACAATCAATGACCATGGAAGCAGCAGTCAAGAAACCAAACAAAGTATTGCAGTGGGAAAGTCTGCTGCAAAAGACCTCTTCAAAGTGTTGAAAAGCAAAGATGTCGCTTTGAGGACTAAGGTGTGCCTCACCCAAGCAATGGTATTTTCAATCACTTCATGTGCATGCAAAAGCTGGACAATGAATAAGGAAGATCGCAGAAGAATTCACACCTTTGAATTATAATGTTGGCCAAGAATATTGACTATACCATGGATTTCTAAAAGAGCCAATAATCTGTCTTGGAAGAAGTACAGCTAGTATGCTCCTTAGAAGTGAGGATGGTGAGACGTCGTCGCCTGTACTTTGGACATGTCCTCAGGAGGGAACAGTCCCTGAAGAAGGATGTCATGCTTAGTAAAGTAGAGGGTCAGAGAAAAAGAGGAAGACCCTCAAAGAGATGGAATGACACAGTGGCTGCAACAATGAACTCAAATAATAGCAGGATTGTGAGGATGCCACAGGGCCAGGCATTGTTTTGTCCTGTTGTCCATAGGGTTGCTATGGGTCAGAACATATTCAATGGCACCAAACAACAACAACAGCAACATTCCAACATATTTCTTCCAAGTCAATCACTGTTTAATTTTATAATTTTTCCAAATAAGATAAAAATAATCACAACCAAAAGACTTAAGACTTTGCATACATTTATGATTGCAATGGGTTTGCTTTAGTATCCTCATTTTCAATGGTTTTAATTGTATAAATTTCAGTCTAGTTTTTTACCATTTATTTGTGATGGGATAAAATTATTAGTACAGAAATTTTGGGAAGTGTTCAATGTAATGGAAATTTGAGGTGTCATGCTGATTTGCTCAAAATAAACCATTATAGAATAGTTTCAAACATTTATTGGGTCTCATGCTGAGAGAAAGTCACACAACTGTGAAGAGTAGTATTGTTATAACATTCATGGTCCCTGCTTCAACTTTGTTCTCATAATTCTTCCATTTCCAACTTCAGTGATTCCTCTCATTCTCCTTATTGGCTATTTCAAAATTACCCCATTACCTCAAACCTCTGACAGGTCATCCCCCCAACATCACCAACCAACAAAAAAAAAAAAATCAAAACATCACCACCGACAATAACAACAACAAAAAAACAAAACCAAAACGGTTATTATAACCACTCACGTTGGATCATTGATGACTGTCTTCACAGCATTGAATAAATCTGTACTTGTTATTGTGTTCATGTCCAGACTCACTGCTGCCCCCTTGGCCTTCATGCGAACAATGTTATCAGGTTGATCCCCAAACAAGGGAATGCCCACCAAAGGGATACCATGGTAGACAGCCTCATAGATGCCATTGGTTCCACCATGAGTTATAAAAGCTTTGGTCTTTGGATGACCTAGGAATGGGTGAAATTTAGCAAAATTATTCATTATAATTCTTGGAAATAAAAAGGGAAATGTAAGGAGCTCAAAGAGGCAGTCTTATCTAGAAAACATTATTATGCCCATGAAACTATATCTAATTGTTTTTACACCTCTGAGCAGGAAGCAACTAAGTCTACTGGAGCAGTAAGTGAAGTCTTCATGGGAGAAATGATGTGTCCCTGGAGACTTGAAAGGTGAATAGAAGATTGCCAGGTGGACAAGTGGAAGGAGAATATTTAGATAAAAGTAACAACTTGAGTGTAAAAAGGGGACACATGAGAGTATATATTCTCTTAAAGAAAAAGGGAGAAAAAAAGATTGAGCCTGATATGTAGGGTATCCAAGGCAGGAGGAAGTGTGAATGGTGGTGGTGCTGGACTCAGAAGAAGGGAAGGCGATACTTCATCCATGAAACATTTCATCACTTCATGATAAAGATTTTGGATATTTTCCTATAGAAAATGGAGACTCACTAGTTCTAAAGGAGGGGCTGTTATTGTTCAGCTGCATTTGAAAAACCTCTCCAGCAGTGGAAAGGAAAAGGTATGAGGTGGAAGAATTAGGAGACGGAGAGATGATTCAGGAGGCTATTATAAAATTCCATATGAGAGGTGATTACTTCTGAAATACAGATATCTTCCTTCTGGCCATAAAGATTATGACTATATGTAATAAAATGCCAATTATTATATTTCATCTTTTTTTTCCCTCTAGAACTAGAAAATACACATAAAAAACTTATGCTTTATTTTTGGTAGCACCAGTGGCACAGTGGTTACGAGCTTGGCTGTTAACCAAAAGATCGGCAGTTTGAATCTACCAGCTGCTCCTTGGAATCCCTATGGGGCAGTTCTACTCTGCTCTATAGGGTCGCTTTGAGTTAGAATTGACTCGATGGCAAAGGGTTTGGATTGGTTTTTGGTATGCTTTATTTTCAAGTTTTTCAATAGTAAATGTTCAACAACTGATTTTTCTGTTGAACTTTTATCCCTCTGATTGGCTATTACTCATATTTTCAGTATTTGTTCTCTAATCTTACCAAGAAGGTCATTCTGGGGGATCCATTTATAGATCCGAGTATTGGGTCCTAAGGTATCTGGTTTCTTGCCATCATATCACCACAGCACCTAATAAGATGAAGAAAATACTTTATTCCATGAGTAGAAATGCAAAGTTATAGCAAATTAGAATTCTAAGGAGATTAAAAGATCACCTAGTCAAACCCATTCCATATAACAGAGGAAATTAAGACAAGAGATGTTAAGAAATTGGAACTACAAAAACATTGAAGTAAATAGGAATACCCACACTAAATGAACTTATTATTATATCTCGTCAGGTGTGGAAAGTAATTATGACGTTTCACCCATGGTAGTGAAAAGAAATTAAATTCACAATGACAAATTCAAGTGTTTGGGGAATTGTTAGGCAGTCATAATTCTAGTGCAAAAAACAGTAATGAATTCCTAATGAACTGTATATTTATTTTATTTTATCTACTTATTATACTGGCTATCATCTCCTAAATTTAGTTTTAACCTCTTTCTCTCTTTTCATTACTATTATTTTTTGAATGACATGGAAAGGAGTTTACTTATGTTCGCTTTTTCTTGTCCTTGTGGTTTTGTGAAATATTTATTGTTGTACTTTAAGTGAAAGTTTACAATTCAAGTTAGTCTCTCATGCAAAAATTTATACACACATTCTTATGTGACCCTAACTACTCTGTCTATACTGTGAGAGCACATTCCTCCTTTCCACCCCTGATTTCCCATGTCCATTCAACCAGCTCCGGACTCTCTCCGCTTTCTCATCTCACCTCTGAACAGGAGCTGCCCATTTAGTCTCCTGTATCTATTTGAGGTAAGAAGCACAGTCTTCATGAGTATCATTTTATGTCCCATAGTCCATTCTAATCTTTGTCTGAAGAGTTGGCCTCAGGAATGGTTTTAGTTCTGGGTTGACAGAGAGTCCAGAGGCCTTGCTTTCTGGGGCTCTTCCAGTCTTAGTCAGACCATTAAGTCTGGTCTTTTTATTAGAATTTGAGTTCTGTACCCCACTTTTCTCATGCTCCATCAGGGACTCTCTGTTGTGTTCCCTGTCAGGGCAGTCATTGGTGGTAGCCAGGCACTGTCTAATTTTTCTGTTCTCAGGCTGATGCAGTCTCTGGTTTATGTGGCCGTTTCTGTTTCTTGGGCTAATACTTTCCTTGTGACTTTGGTGTTCTTCATTCTCCTTTACTCCAGGTGGTTGGGACCAACTGGTGGATCTTAGATGGCCACTCGCTAGCTTTTAAGACCCTAGACACCACTCACCAAAGAAGGATACAGAACATTTTCTTAATAAACTTTGTTATGCCAATTGACCTAGATGTCCCCTGAAAGCATGGTCCCCAGACCACTGCCCCTGCTACTTTGTTCTTCGAAGTGTTTGGTTGTATTCAGGAAACTTCTTAGCTTTGGTTCAGTCCAGTTGTGCTGACTTCCCCTGTAGTGTGTGCTGTCCTTCCCTTCACCTAAGATAATTCTTGTCTACGATCTAGTTAGTGAATAACCCTCTCCCTCCTTTCCCACCCTTGTAACCACCCAAGAATGTTTTCTTCTGTGTTTAAACATTTTCTTGAGTTCTTATAATAGTGATCTTATACAATATTTGTCCTTCTGTGATTGACTAAATTCACTGAGCATAATACCTTCCAGATTCCTCCACGTTATGTTTCACGGATTCATTGCTGCTCTTTACTGTTGCATAGTATTGCATTTTGTGAATATACCATAATTTGTTTATCCATTCGACTGTTGACGGACACCTAGACTGTTTCCATCTTTTTGCTATCGTAAACAGTGCTGCAATGAACATGGGTGTGTATATATCTATTTGTGTAATGGCTCTTATTTCCCTAGGATATATTCCAAGGAGTAGGATTAATGGATTGTATAGTACTTCTATTTCTAGCTTTTTAAGGAAGTGCCAAATCTATTTCCAAGGTGGCTTTACAATTTTACATTCCCACCAACAGTCTATAAGTGTTCCTGTCTCTCCACAATCTCTCCAACATTCATTATTTTGTGTTTTTTGGATTAATGCTAGCCTTGTTGGTGTGAGATGGTATCTCATTGTAGTTTTGATCTGCATTTTTCTAATAGCTAATGATCGTGAGCATTTCTTCACGTGTCTGTTAGCAGCTTGAGTGTCTTCTCTGGTGAACTGTCTGTTTATATCCTCTGCCCATTATTTGTCCTTTTGTTGATGACGTTTTGCAGTATGTTGTAGATTTTAGAGATTAGACGCTGATTGGATTTGTCGTAGCCAAAAATTTCCCAGTCTATAGGTTGTCTTTTGACTCTTTTGGGGAAGTCTTTTGATGAGCATAAGTGTTTGATTTTTAGGAGCTCCCAGTTATCTAGTCTCTCTTCTGGTGTTTGTGCACTGTTACTTACGGTTCGTATTGTGTTTATGCCATGTATTAGGGCTCCTAGAGTTGTCCCTATTTTTTCTTCTATGATCTTTATTTTTTTTTTGATATTATATTTAGGTCTTTGATGCATTTTGAGTTAGTTTTTGTGCATGGTGTGAGGTATGGGTCTTGTTTCAGTTTTTTACAGATGGATATCCAGTTATGGCAGCACCATTTGTTAAAGAGACTGTTTTCCTCAATTAACCGATTTTGGCCTTTGTCAAATATCAGCTGCTCATAGGTGGATGAGCTCACGTCTAGATTCTCAATTCTTTTCCATTGGTCTACGTATCTGTTGTTGTACCAGTACCAGGCTGTTTTGACTGCTGTGCCAGTATAACAGTTTCAAAAATCAGGTAGCGTGAGGCCTCCCACTTTGTTTTTGTTCTTGAGTAATGCTTTCCTTATTTGGGGCCTCTTCTCTTTCCATATGAAGTTGATGATTTGTTTCTCCATCTCATTAAAAAATGCTGTTGGAATTGGATTGAGATTGCATTGTATCTGTAGATCGCTTTGGGTAGAATTGGCATTTTTACAATGTTGACTCTTCTTATTCATGAGCAAGGTATGTTTTTCCACTTGTGCAGGTATCTTTTGGTTTCTTGCAGTAATGTCTTATAGTTTTCCTTGTATAGGTCTTTTACATCTCTGTTTAGATTTATTCCTAAGTATTTTATCTTCTTGGTGGCTATTGTAAATGGTGTAGATTTGGTGATTTCCTCTTGGAAGTTCTCTTTGTTGGTGTAGAGGAATCTAACTGATTTTGTATGTTTACCCTGTATCCTGATACTTTGCTGAAATCTTCTATTAGTTCCAGAAGTTCTCTTGTGGATTCTTTGGGGTTTTCTGTGTATAAGTTATATCATCTGCAAATAGAGATACTTTGACTTCTTCCCTACCAATTTGAATGCCTTTATTTCTTTTTCTAGCCGAATTGTTCTGGCTAGGACCTCCAGCACAATGTTGAATAAGAGTGGTGATAAAGGGCATCCTTGTCTGGTTCCTGTTCTCAATGGAAATGCTTTCAAACTCTCTCCATTTATGATAATGTTGGCTATTGGCTTTGTATAAATGCCTTTAAGTATGTTGAGGAATTTCCCTTCTATTCCTATTTTGTTGAGAGTTTTTATCATGAATGGGTGTTGGACTTTGTTAAATGCATTTTCTTCACCGATTGATAAGATCATGTGGTTCTTGTCTTTTGTTTTATAAATGTGATGGATTACATTGATTGTTTTTCTAATGTTGAACCATCTCTGCATACCTGGTATAAATCCCATTTGATCATGGTAAGTTATTTTTTTGATATGTTGCTGAATTTTATTGGCTAGAATTTTGTTGAGGATTTTTGCATCAGTATTCATGAGGGATATTGGTCTGTAATTTTCTTTTTTTGTGGTGTCTTTACCTGGTTTTGGTATCAGGGTTATGTTGGCTTCATAGAATGAGTTTGGGAGTATTCCATCCTTTTCTATGCTCTGAAATACCTTTAGTAGTAATGGTGTTAACTCTTCTGTGAAAGTTTGGTAGAATTCTCCAGTGAAACAATTAGGGCCAGGGCTTTTTTTTTTTATTGGGAGGTTTTTAATTACCCTTTCAATCTGTTCTTTTGTTATAGGTTTATGTCATGGATTGAATTGGGTCCCCCCAAAATATCTGTCAACTTGGCTGGGTCATGATGCCTGGTATTGTATGATTGTGTAATCTGATGTGATTTCCTTATGTGTTGTAAACTCTATCACTATGATGAGGTTATACCGATGAGGTTTACAAAATTAGATAGTGTCTCAATCCAATCTCTTTTGAGATATGAAAGAGAGAAGTGAGCAGAGACACATGGGAAGCTCATACCACTAATAAAACAGCACCCGGAGCAGAGCACATCCTTTGGACCTGAGGTTCCTGTGCTGAGAAGCTTTGAGACCGAGGGAACACTGATGTATCACAAGGACCTTTCTCCAGAGCCGAGAGAGAGAGAAAGTCTTCTCCTGGAGCTGATGCCCTGAATTTGGACTTGTAGCTTACTGGACTGTGAGAGAATAAATTTCTCTTTGTAAAGCCATCTACTTGTGGTATTTCTGTTATAGCAGCACTAGATGACTAAGACAGTTTATTTAGTTGTTCTACCTCTGTTTGTGTTAATTTAGGTAGGTAATGTCAAGAAATTAGTCCATTTCCTCTAGGTTTTCAAATTTGTTAGAGTACAATTTTTCATAGTATTCTGTTATGATTCTTTTAATTTCAGTTGAGTCTGTTGTGATATCATGCATCTGGTTTCTTATATGGGTTATTTGCTTCTGCTCCTGTTTTTCTTTTGTCAATTGGCCAATGGTTTATCGCTTTTATTGATCTTTTCAAAGAACTAGGTTTTGGTCTTGTTAACTCTTTCAGTTGTTTTTCTATTTCATTTAATTCTGCTCTAATTTGTGTTATTTGCTTTCTTCTTGTGCCCAACGGCTTGTTTTGTTGCTCTCTTTCTATTTGTTTGAGTTATACCGCTAATGTTTTGATTTTGGCTCTTTCTTCTTTTTGGATGTGTGCATTTATTGCTATAAATTGACCTCTGAGCACTGCTTTTGCTGTTTCCCAGAGGTTCTGGTAAGATGTGTTTTCATTCTTGTTTGATTCTCTGAATTTCTTTATTCCATCCTTAATTTCAGTAGTTTTTGAGCAAGGTGTTGTTCAATTTCCATGTGTTTGATTTTTTTCCTTGCTTTTTCTGATATTGATTTCTACTTTTATGGCTTTATCATCAGAAAAGATGCTTTGTAATATTTTGATGCTTTGGATTTTGTTAAGGCTTGTTTTATGGCCTAATATGTGGTCTATTCTGGAGAATGTTCCATGTGCATTGGAAAAGAAAGTATACTTGGCTGCTTTTGAGTGGAGTGGTTGGTACATGTCCATGAGATCAAGTTGGTTGATTGTAGCATTTAGATCTTCCGTGTCTTTACTGAGCTTCTTTCTGGATGTTCTGTCCTTCACCGATAGTGGTGTGTTGAAGTCTCCTACTATTATTGTGCGAACTGTCTATCTCTGTTTTCAATGCTGTTAGGGTTTGTTTCATGTATTTTGGAGCCCTGTCATTGGGTGTGTAAATATTTATTATAGTTATGTCCTCTTGGTGTATTGACTCTTTAATGATTAAATAGTGCCCTTCCTTATCCTTTGTTGTGGATTTTACTTTAAAGTCTATTTTGTCAGAGATTAATATTGCCAGTCATGCTCTTTTTTGAGTGTTGTTTGCTTGATATATATTTTTCCCATCCTTTGAGTTTTAGTTTGTTTGTGTCTTTAAGTCTAATGTGTGTCCCTCTTCCACACAGCACGTAGCTGGGTGGGTTTTGCAGCTGGACTATGAGCACCCAGTGCTAATGGATGTAAGGACTGGGGGGCACTTCTTATTCTTGGGCCCCTGTTGCAGGTGGCTAGGTGGCATTAGTGGAGCCATCAGTCCTCAGGCCCCTGATGTTGGTAGGTGAAGACCCTGTTTAATGGGCAGAGCAGTGTCAAATGTCACGAACCTGCCACTTTACAGCTGAAAACAGTTGAAGCTAGACTTTAGGTATATATTCTGTTATACTGTGGTAATGAGGGCCTACACTGTTGAAATGGGCCCACACAAGTCTATGTAGGGGAAAAGGCACTCAAAGTCCATGGACCTCTTATGCCTGTGCCTAGGCAAAGGAGCTATGCCTACCCTGAGTTCCTGGCTTAGGGGAGCTGGCAGATTATTTTTTCCCCTGTTTGTTAATTTTTTCCCTCTCCAAGGCTGGGAGAATGGCTCAGGGCCCATGACGGGTCTTACTTCCGGCCCAGGGGACTCGGCAATTGCTGAAGTTGTCCTGGACCCAGGGCAGAGCAGGGAGTGTGGAGCTAAATGAGAGAGAGATTTTTTTCCCAAAGGGGGGTGTTTTTGATCCGCAGGGTAGGCCAGACACAAGTATTTATGTTTTGCCTATTATTGAGGGCTGCTTCTCACTGGTTCTGGATGGCCTAGTAGACTCTTTGCCTCTGGGTCTCTGCCGATGTGGAAAATGCCTCCCAAGTGCAGTTGCTTGCTTTACCGTGCACCACAAGCTGATCTGGCCTGAAAAGCTCTGGCATCTGCCAGGTCTGGCAAATCCTTGCTGCTTCCAAACTGTCTCTCCCTCCCCTGGCCACTCAGTCCAATTCCTCAACTTTGCCTTTTATGTTCAGGGCTCCTCGATTGTCATATATAATTGAGTCACTTGTTTTTTCGGGTCTTTGTAGTAAGAGGGACCACCGAATGCATCTGACTACTCCACCATCTTGGCCCTGCCTCCTCGTGAAATATTTTTTACTTTCCTATCTGATCTAGCCTTCTCCTAATCATCTAATTAAAATTTTACTCCTTTCTAAGCCAGCACAACTTATACAAGGCAAGGTCATGGAAGCTCCATAGACAGATCCAAACTCCCTGAGGGACCAAATTGCTGGGCTGAGAGCTGTAAGGACCATGGTCTTAAGGAACCTCCAGCTCAACTGGCATAACATAGTTATAAAGAAAATATTCTACATTCTTCTTTGGTGAGTAGCGTTTGGGGTCTTAAAAGCCTGTGAGCGGCCATCTAAGATACTCTATTGCTCTCACCTCTTCAGGAATAAGGGAGAATGAAGAAAACTAAAGATATAAGGGAAAAATTAGTCCAAAAGACTAATGGACCACATCTACCACAGCCTCCACCAGACTCAGTCCAATACAACTAGATGGTGCCTGGCTACCACCACTGACTGCTCTGACGGGGATCACAATAGAGGGTCCCGGGCAGAGCTGGAGAAAAATGTAGAACAAAATTCTAATTCACAAAGAAAGACCAGACTTACTGGCCTGGCAGAGACTGGAGAAACCTTGAGAGTATGGCTCCCAGACAATCTTTTAGCTTAGTAATGAAGCCACTCCAGAGGTTTACCCTTCAGCCAAGGATTAGACAGGCCCATGAAACAAAGTGAGACTAAGGGACACAACCGCCCAGGGACAGAGACTCAAAGGCAGTACGGGACAGGAAGGCTGATAGTGGGGATCCCTAGGTTGAGAAGGGAGAGTGTTGACATGTGTTGGGGTTGTTAATCAATGTCATAAAACAATACATGTACTGACTGTTTAATGAGAAACTAGTTCGTTCCGTGGACCTTCATCTAAAGTACAATAAAAAGAAAATTTTTTAACTCCTTTCTGAAAATGACTGCTGTGAGTATAATGCCCTCAGGAATCCTGCAAAAAAAAAAAAAAAAGGAATGAATGACAGGATAGAATTCTCCTGTATACCTGGCTGCACCATCATTATGATGCCAAAATTTCACACCACATCTATTAAATATATGTATTTTTCATCAAAATGTTAATGCTAAAGTAATTATCAGTTAAAAATACCTCGTATTATTTTAATGTCTAATAACTAAACTTTTGTTTTCAAACTGAAATCTGAGATAAATTGGAGTTATCAAAATGGAACCCTGGTGGCATAGTGGTTAAGAGCTACAGCTGCTAACCAGAAGGTTGGCAGTGCGATGTACAAGCTGCTCCTTGGAAACCCTATGGGGCAGTTCTACTCTGTCCTATAGGGTGGTTGTGAGTTGGAATCAACTCGATGGCAATGGATTATCATAATAGTTTACCTTCTTGCAGAAAATTTTCAAAATAAGACCCTTTACAGAGTTGAAAAGTCTGGTGAAATGCTTGCTCACCATGAAGACACTTTACCTTTTGTGGAATCTGGGCAAGGGCTGATGCGATCGTATTGGCCCTTTCTTCTGTGACGTTCCTGATCATTGATCCAAGAGTAAACACCACAACACCATGTGTTCCAGAGCTCTGGACAAATTCTTGTATTTCCTGTGAAGAAAGCATTTGCTTCGTCATGAAACGACAAAAAAATTCTGAGCAATATTTACAGATTTGGCCACAAACAACTTAAGAGAGAAGATCAAGTATTGACAACAAAACCAAATCTGTTGCTGTAGAGTTGATTCTGACTCATGACAAGCATAGGTGTTACAGAGTAGAACTGAGCTCCACAGGCTTTTTTTTGGCTGTAGTCTTTATGGAAGCAGATCTCCAGAACTTTCTTCTGTGGTGCCATTTGGTAGATTGAAAACTGCTAACCTTTTCGTTAGTGGGTTTGCGCTACCCAGGAATCTTCAAGTATTAATGGAGAGAAATTATTAGAATAGTGGTTGCTTTTTAACAAAACTCCTTTGGAGGGAGATGTGTGATATGAGATCTATAGCCTCTATTAATGTATATTTGTGTAAATGTGTGTATGTTTGTGTGTGGAATAAGCAAGAAATAAAATTAAGCTATTACACAATAGTGACAGGAACACTTATTCTTTATTTACAGTTTTTAATTGCTAATATAGATTCTTGGAAGGAGGCACCACAGCATGACCTTAGCTCAGCTTTCATTCTATATAATTATATTTCTACTGGAGTTGCAGCACAGTGCAAATGATTACAGTGCTCGGCTGCTAACCAAAAGGTTGAAAGCTCAGGTCCACCTAGAGGTGCACCAAAATAAAGTCATGGTGATCTATTTCTGAAAAATCAGTCAATGAAAACCCTATGGAGCACAGTTCTGCTCTGATACACATGGTGTTATCATGAGTCAGAATCCACTCGGGGGCAACCGGTTGGTTATAGTTCTACTAAATCACATGTTTTCTGGAGAGTTCTTTCAGTTTTAAGTCATTAGTATTTTGCTTCCTGACTATGAACCCTAAGGAAAAATTAGTTATGGTGGGGATGACTGTATACATTTCTCAGTTATATAATCCTTTGTGTCACACACCTTAAACTTTCTCATAGTTTCCCAAATATTCCCCTAAAATACCTCTTAATGTCCAGAGGTTAAGAATCTCTAACATTCAAAAAAACTTTGGGTTTGGAATTTCTGTGAAATAATCATAAGAGTCCAATGTACAATCCATGAATATATGTTTGTAGTTATGTGTTAGAATGTCCATATTTCTGGCTTGTTACTTGTGATACTTTTTGCCCTGAAGTCATATTATGAAATCGATTTACCTGTAGAATGTGCTATGCATAACTGTGGCTGTGAGGGACCTTCATCATCACCTCACTGTGTCCTGGGGGGAGCACTGTCACCCAGATGGGAGAGGTACCCTAAGCCTTTCTCCAGCTGGCATTTGGTCACCCTATTGAGAAGCTCACGTGAAACTACATAAAGCTCCTGGTGAAGACGTGTTTGTCTGGAATTGTTTCAGAATTGTTCTGACTTTTGCTCCCTGATCCTTGCCTAATTTTTTATTAACTTCTCTATTAGAATGATTTTCTATTCCTCAACGAATACACCCTGCCACCACAAATAGGAAAAAAAATGCAGTCAAAGTTTTCCTATATATCTTGCTAAAACCATATACTCATCTTTTTGTCTCTATTTCTTTTGTCTTAAATTCATTATTCGTTCTTTTTTCACTATAAAATAATGACTGGCCTCTTGCAACACAAAAGCTATACTTCCTGAGACTAATGGCACTGGCATAAAACTTACTTTCAAAACTGCTTTACTGCTTTTATAGAAAAGACAAAAGAAAAAAAATATACCAAGCCCCAACTGTGCAGACTATATATTACTCAGAATTTTCATCAAACGTGTAATTTTATCCTGATGACACCAGTTTCAATATGAGGATCGCTGTACCACTCCTATGAACCACATGGTGCAACCAGGTTTTTTCTGTACGACTCCAGTGACTCACAGCAGCATTTAAAGTAATCTGTGTTTAAAGCTGTGTCTCACTGTCTTGTTGTCCAGTACCTCCTTTATCTTTGCTGTGGAAGATGGACCCTGATGGTACTTATAGTAATACAGATTTTCTTTGTAGATTAATCACTGACATGGACTGGTTCATTCCCATCCTGTGACATCTTCATGAAAATAACGCAAGCTGATTGTAAGAAATTTTGGAAAAGTTTGAAAAATATAAAAGAGAAAGTAAGATTCACCCACACTTTCCATCCTCAGAGTGTTTAAAATCTGTATACTGTCATTCTAGTGTTTATCTTATTTATGCTGAAATGTATATACATGACATATATTTAGAAAATTGTAATCCCACTGTATATACCTTTTTTCTACAAGAAATTTGTCATCATATTGCATTTATCATTTTGCCCCTCAGTTTTCAATTAAATTTAGATAATGAGTGGTTTTGTGTAATGAAACATTCTTTGTTGAAATGATTGTAATGGTGTGGATACACATATTATGTTATTTGCCCTCTTATTCATGTTGCAGTTTAGATTACTTCCAATGTTTACTTTTATAAATAGCACTGCCATAAATATTGATTCTGCACATCTTGATTTTTTTTTTTTCTCTGTGTAGGTTCATAAAAGTATACTATGAGGTCAAAGGCCATAAGCATTTTAAAATCTTTTGATGCATTTTGTCAAGTGCTTTCTTTCTTTTTTGAAAAAGTCAGAAATTATGAGTCTAATCATTAATGGAAAAGCAAGTAATATGGGGGTGGAAATCACTTTTTGTAATAAAGGATAACAGTCTTCATAGTCATTGACTTTGATTCAAATCTTGTTTCTGCAATTTCAATAACAATTACTATAAATATATTATTTTAACTATTATACTGCTATCCCTCCTCCTTCTCCTCTTTTTCCTCCTCCTCCTAAGACTCATTTTCCTTTAACGTGAATAGGGAAATCTTTCACGAATGAGGTTAGATTGCATAAAACTTTCATTAATCTGTGGCAGCTTTTGGACTCTGTGAAAGATATTATAGCCTAAACAATTTGCACTCCAAATAAATACTGAGTTTTAATCCTTGAATAGGATCTCAGTTTTATGTTGCTGCCAGGTGTTGTCATTAGGTGCCCTTGAGTTGGTTCTGACTCATAGCAACTCGGTGTACAACAGAACAAAACACTTCCCGGTTCTGCACCATCCTCACAATCATTGCTAAGTTTGAGCTCATCTTTGTAGCCACTGTGTCCGTACATCTCCTTGAGGGTCTTCCTCTTTTTCACTGATCCTCTTCTTTATTAAGCATGATTTCTTTCTCCAACGATTGGTCCCTCTTAATAACATGTCCAAAGTACATCAGATAAAGTCTCACCATCCTCACTTCTAAGGAGCATTCTGGCTGTACTTCTTCCAAGACAGATTTGTTTGTTCTTCTGGCGGTTCACAATGTATTCAATATTCTTCACCATTACCATAAGTCAAAGGCATTCTTCTTCGGTCTTTCTTATTCATTGTAAAGCTTCTGTGTGCATATGAGGCGATTGAAAACACCATGGCTTCGATCCGGTGCACCTTAGTCTTCAAGGTGACATCTTTGCTTTTCAACACTTTAAAGAGGGCTTTTGCAGCAGATTTGCCCAGTGCAATGCATCATTTGGTTTCTTGACTGGTGCTTCCGTGGGCATTGATTGTGGATCCAAGTAAAATGAAATCCTTGAGAACTTCAAATTTTTTTCCATTTATCATGATGTTGCTTATTGGTCAGTAAAGATTACAGTCTTGGAAATTACGGAGTGGTTCTACCCTGTCCTATAGGGTAGCTATTAGTCCAAATTAACCCGATGGCTGTGGGTGGTGGTTTACATTAGTGGGGGAGAAAAAATTGAAAAAGGAGAGTGAGAATGGTTGCACAACTTGAAGAATGTAATCAGTGTCACTAAATTGTACGTGTAGATAACTGTTGAAATGGCGTAATGTTGTGTTATATTCTCAACAACAAAAATAAATTAAAAGAAAAAGTAACACGTGCTCTCTAAACATGTAATAAAAAATTTAAAAGTACGTAAGCTAAATGTGGTGGCCTCACTTTCCAATTATTCCTATGGGAACATGTCATCAGTTTGATGTTTATTACAGACTTTTTTCCCTATGTTTATGCAATCAAATTTGTACACATTGTTTTAAAATTATTGATTTAGATAAATGTAGTTTATATATATATATTCCTGCAGATACCTTTTTTTTCCTCCTACTCAATCATGTGCCATGAACATACTTCTGAATCAATGCTTTTTGGTATGGCTTTTTTTCTTTTTAATGTCATCTTTTCTTATATTCATATGTAACAAAATGTCGCTTATACTTGGACAATTCAGAGAATTCCTTAAGTTTGCTATTACAACTGGGCTGTAATGAATATTCACGTACATACATTTTACATTTACGCTATTTTTAATAAGAGAGAAGATTCTAGAAGGGATCTAGAAGTGATATGGTATGATCATTTTACATTTTGGTAGGTATTGTCAAATAACTTTTCAAATAGTTGTAAAATTTACTCTTTCACCAACAGTCTATTAGACTTGTCAGTTTTCTATATTGAACTTTTAAATTTCTGCCAATCTGATAGGAAAATGACACTATTTCCTCTTTGTTTTAATTTACATTTCCCTAATCATTTGTAAATATGATATATAGAATGTTTTCATAAATTCATTTAACTATTTACGTTTCTTTTCCTGGTAATTGCCTTTTCTATACTCTGCTCATATATCTCTATGACTTTAACTTTTATTAGACTTTACATATATCCGTCGAATACATATGAGCAGAGCCCTGGTGGTGCAGAGGATAAGAGCTAGACTGCTAACCAAAAGGTCGGCAGTTCAAATCCACCGGCAGCTCCTTGGAAACCCTGTAGAGCAGTTCTAGTCTGTCCTATAGTGATACTATGAGTCAGAATCAACTCCATGGCAAAGGGTTTGGTTTTTGGTTTTACGTATATGAGTATCAATCATTGGTTTGTGACAGGTGTTGTCAGTGTTCTCTAATAAGCTATAGGTTATCTTTTAATTTTTTTTGCAGCATCTTCCATATAAAAATTTAAATTTTTATACTGTTAAATATGTAAATTATTTATGGATTCCTAGTTTTGTGCCATTTTATTCCCAATATTCTAAAACATGTTCTTCTCTCTATATATATTTTTAACAATTTTAGGTTTATTTTTTAGATTTGACTCTGTAATTCAATCTGAAATTAGTTTTTGAGACAATATGGCATGGGGATCTCATTGTATAATTGCCCCAATATCATGCATGAATGAGTAATCACGTCTAAATGATTTTAAATGTCCCCTATATCATAAACGGAATTTCTACATACACAGGTCAGTGTACTTGGATCTGTTTTGGATTCTAGTCTGTTCACTGATCTATATATGTATTTCTACAAGTGGGCCACAGTGTTTTAATAATTGTGACCCACTCTAGAGTATTCTTCATTTTCAATTTTTTTTATTGCTGTGCATTTACTATTCCAGAATAATTTAGAATAATATTTGTGTGTCTCTTCAAAGTATTTTCAGGATTTTGAAACACATGTGCTGAATTCCTAGAATTATTTGGAGAATAATATAAATGTTAAGATTATCTATCCAGGTACATGGCAGGTCTTTCTGTCTTATCATATCTTTGTTTATATTCTTCAATAAATGTTAATATTTTTATTTCTATAGGTTTTAAACATTACTTGTTAAGATTATGAGTATTTTATGATGTCTGTTCCTATTGTGGTAAAATCTACAATATTTTATGATTGATTTTTGCCAACTTTTAGGAAATCCATTGATTTCTAATGTTGATACGATATTTGGAATCCTTTCAGAACTTTTAATAGCATTGTCTTAGGCTGGCTTCTCTAGAGAAGCAAAACCAGTAAAGCATATATACATATATATAGAGAGATTTATATCAAGGAAATGGCTCACATGGTTTTTAGAGGATGTATGTCCCAAGTCCATGGGGAAGGAAAGAGGATTCTCCTGATTCACGTAGCCACAGTGGCTGGTGAACCCAAGATCAGCAGGCCAGAGAGCAGGGCTGTAGCAGGCTGTGAAGATCGATGACTCTCAAGATCACCAGGCAAAGTGTTAGCTGAAGTCCCAAGAACCAGAGATCAGAAATACAGGAGCCAGCTGCAGGATTTAGAACAAGCAAAAACCCGGGCAAGATAAGCTGGAAGGAAGTAGGTGGAAGAGGGCAGAGAGAGAAGGCTGAGGGAGCAGTGAGCCACCACAGGCCCCGTCCCTGCTGGCACCTCACAGTAGATTCCATCCTGAGGGTGATCAGGTATCAGATTTCAACAGGGAAGTGATCACAACATTATACAACTGCCAAACCACTGAGAATTATGGCCCAGCCAAGTTGACACACAATCTTAACCATCACAGTCCACCCCTTGTCAAATTGGCACCTGTACACATCTCCCCAAACCATACGTAATCTCTGAATAAAGACAATTACAAAGTCATACTTGTACCTAACATGATAAAACTAACACGCATACAACTGAAAACGCACTAGTCCCATTTACGTCTTATATTCTATAGGTGAAGAAAACAAAAATATTTGATGGACATATACAAAGCAGAAATACTCATAACAATTACAGTCCTCATTTCTGCAACTGGTCACATGGCTGTAACTTGTATTTAGAACTACCTTCTTCCACCATCCATTCCATATTCCCTTTGCCCTCAGGAAGCACCTCAGCTGGTTGTAGTTCTTTGCCTGGTGGGGTAACCCAAACTTTCATACCTGAAGGGTCTGGGTCATTAGTAGTCATGTCAGAATTGGGTTGCTGTAGTTTTCCATTGACTTTAATCACAGTGCATGGTAGTACTAAGAGATGCCCTAAGGAATCTCCTATATTCCGGACTTACTCTTCTTAACCTCCATTATGTAATATAAATCTAATTCCTCTTGGTAATCAGGATCAATCACACCAGCTAGTATGGTAACTTCCTTCTTTGCCTGTTGATACAGAGGCATAAGGAGCCCAAAGTGTCCAGGTGGCATTCTTAGCTTCCAGTTCAATGGAATCAGTGATGTGTCTCCAGGTGGGAGAATTCCTCTCTATGGAACTAAGAACTCTAGACCTGCAGAGCATAAGGTTGAGGGGACAGGAAGTAAAAATCTTGCAAGTGGGTCACTAGGGGTAATAGTGAGTGATGGCACTCCCGTTTCCACTGTTGGATTCCTGGGCCCATGAATCCTGGTTATGGGAGATACAGCACCATATATTGGATGCTGATTTAGAGCATATACAGCCTCCTGGGGAACATTGCTTCAACCCTGCACAGTATTGCCACCTAGCTGGCACCATAATTAGGAGGCCATTCCATCGTTCTATCATGCCAGTTGTTACAGGATGATGGGGAACATGGTAAGACGAGTGAATTCCATGAGCATGGGCCCACTGCCACTCTTTATTTGCTGTGAAATGAGTCCCTTGATCTGAGGCAATGCTGTGTGGGATACCATGACCATAGATAAGGCATTCTCTAAGTCCATGGATGGTAGTTTTGGCAGAAGCATTGCATGCAGGGAAGGCAAATCCATATCCAGAGTAAGTTTCTATTTTAGCAAGGACAAAATGCTGCCCTTTCCATGATGGAAGTGGTCCAATGTAATCAACTTGCCACCAGGTTGCTGGCTAGTCATCTTGAGAGATGGTGCTGTATCATCAGTGTTGGTCTCTGCTGCTGGCAGATTGGACACTCTGCAGTGGTTATAGCCAAGTCAGCCCTTGTGAATGGAAGTCCATGCTGCTGGGCCCATGCGTAACCTCCATCTTTGCCACCGTGGCCACTTTGTTCATGAGTACATTGAGCAATGAGGGGAGTAGCCGGGGAAAGAGGATGAGTGGTTTCCACAGAACATGTCATCCTATCCACTTGATTGTTAAAATCATCCTCTGTTGAGGTCACCCTTTGGTAAGCATTCACATAAGACACAAATATCTTCACTTCTTTAGCCCATTTGGGAAGGTCTATCCGCATACCTCTTCCCCATAAACCCTTGTCTCCAATTTTCCAATCATGTTTCTTCCAAGTCCTTGACCATCCAGCCAAACCATTGGCCACAGCCCATGAATCAGTATATAATCGCACATCTGGCCATTTCTCCTTCCAAGCAAAGTGAACAACCAGTAGCACTGCTTGAAGTTCTGCCCATTGGGAGGATATCCCTTCACCACTGTCCTTCAGGGAGATCCCAGAAAGGGGCTGTAGTGCTGCCACTGTCCACTTTCGAATGGTGCCTGCATATCACACAGAACCATTTGTAAACCAGCAAGAGTTTTCTCTTCTTCAGTCAACTAATCATGACGAACTCCCCATGAGGCCATAAGTGCAGGCTGGGAGATGGAAGGTAATGTGACAGGAGTGGAGACCATGGGCATTTGGGCCACTTCCTCATGCAACTTACTTGTGCCTTCGGGTCCTGCTTGTGCCAGATCTCATATATACCACTTCCATTTAATGATGGAGTGTTGCTGTGCACATCCAACATTATGACTCCATGAGTCAGACAACACCTAGTCCATGGTAGGAAGCTGAGGCTGCATGGTGAGTTGGTGTCCCATGACTAAGCGTTCAGTCTCTACTAAGGCCTGGGAACAAGCCAAAAGCTGTTTCTCAAAAAGAGAGTAGTTATCTGCAGAGGATGGCAGGGATTTACTCCAAACTCCTAAGGGCCTGCACTGTGATTCTCCAACAGGGCTTGACAAAGACTCCAAAAAGCATCTCTATCTGCCATGGACACTTTAAGCACCATTGGATCAGCCAGATCATATGGCCCAAGTGGCAAAGTGGCTTCTATAGCAGCCTGAACCTATTGCAGAACGTTTTCTTGTTCTGGGCCCCATTCAAAACTAGCAGCTTTTTGAGTCACTTGATAAATAGGCCAGAGTAGCACACCCAAATGTGGAATATGCTGCCTCCAAAATCCAAAGAGGCCCACTAGGCATTGTGCTTCCTTTTTAGTTGTGAGAGGAGCCAAATAAAGTTTCCTTCACTTTAGAAGGAATATCTCCACATGCCCCACACCACTGGACCTCCAGGATTTTCAATGAATTGGAAGGTGCCTGAATTTTTGTGGGCTAAATTTGTCACCCTCTAGCTCACAAGTGTTTTACTGATAAGTCCAGAGTCATTGGCTCTTCTTTCTTACTAGGTCTAGTCACCATAATATCATCAGTGTAATGGACCAGTGTGACATCTTGTGGAAGAGAAAGGCGATCAAGGTCCCTGCAGACTAAATTATGAAATAGGGCTGGAGAGTTGATGTAGCTCTGAGGTAGGCAAGTGAAGGTGTATTGCTGGCCTAGCCAGCTGAAGGCAAAGTCCTGATGATCCTTTGAAACAGGTATGGATAAAAATGCATTAGCCAGATCAATAGCTGCATGCCAGGTACAAGGGTTTATATTAATTTGCTCAAGCAATAAGACTATATCTGGAATAGTAGCTGCAATTGGAGTCACCACCTGGTTAAGTTTTTGATAATCCACTGTTATTCTCCAAGATCCATCTGTTTTTTGCACAGGCCAAATAGGCAAGTTGAATGGGGATATGGTGGAATCACCACCCCTGCATCCTTTCAATTATTGATGGTGGAGGTAATCTCTGAAATATCTCCAGAAGTGTGGTATTGCTTTTGATATGACATATAATTTAATAAATACTGCATTTTACATGGAAATTAATTCAGAAAACAATTATACTGTTAGTCTCCAACATAGACTCTGCTTCATGTGTTCTTTCAAAAATTAATTTCATGATCATTGATTTTTACCTCCAACCGCAGCAAAGCTTGCATATTCCTGTCTTTAAACAGTAGATTTGAAACAAAAAAATATAGCACAGAGACTGTATGGTGAAGAAAGTTACCTTCATTCTGTAATTCACTGTGACCACTTGAAGTTTTTATTTGCATTAAACTTTTTTTGACTGCTGAGACATTTGAAAGCTGCTAAGACAATCCTGAGGAAACAACCACGTTGACCCTATTGCAGTTTGTGGAATTTAATATATAGTGGGATTTTCTGACTTTCTGCAAAATATACCTTCCCGTTTATGGCTTTTCCTAACTATAATTATGTATGTTGCTTTATGTGAAAAAGCTGTCAAAATCAGAATAGATAAAAGGTTTCTTTGATCATCCATGAGTAGATATAGATTGACGTATCTGGTTATGTGGTCTAAGAATTGCAAAGACTATCAGTTTGGGCAGAGGCATTAACAAATATGCAGAATTTATTTCCTGAAAACAGCAATAGACAGGAATTTGGCAAAGCTAATACATGTCGAGCTTTATTCTTGTCTTAGACTAATGTGTAGGTATAATGTATCCTCCCACTTAAAAACAAAAACAAATCAACATAAATGTAATGAAAAAGCAGTAATGCATTACTTTTTTCTCTTTTGTAATGTGATACTTATTTTTTTTTACTTTTAATGGCATGATTCAATGTTTAATGCAAGATATAAGGTTAAATAAAAGAAAATAGTCATTGTTTCTTTTCTGACCATTATTATTATAATTAATTTCATTTATAATTATTACAGAAAATATCTTTGTCATATAAAAACCAAAACCCAAACCAAACCAGTTGCTGTAGAGTACATTCCAACTCATGGAGGCCCCAAATGTGCAAAGTACTCCATAGAGTTTTCAAGGCTGTGATCTTTTGGAAACAGATTGCCAAGTCTTTCTTCTGAGGGACCTCTGGGTGGGTTCAAACCACCAACCTTTCAGTTAGTATTTGAGCACTTAACTGTTTGTGCCACCCAGGGACCCCATAGCTTGTCATATAGAAGAGTGTTATAAAAATTTCCAGGTGTCAAAAATGCTAAATATGCCTTTCTTCCATCCAAATGTTTAAAGCTATCTTATCAAGAGGAAGAAATCACAAAGAAATGGTTTCTTTCTTCTCTGTGGTTTGTTTGTTCTGCATCCAAAGACTCTGATTACTGATATTCAAAGACAAGTTTGGAGACCTTTTTGCCATTTCAAATGCTTTCTAATGCACAGGTTTTAAAAATTGTTGCATGTAACAAAATTAAGCTCTTTATTCTATCTGTAATTTACTTTATCTGTGATGGAGGGAAGAATCAATATAAAAGATTTACATAAAGTTCTGGTTTTTCTATTCTAAGTATCCTAGGTATTAAAGTATGTGAATTGACAAGTTAAGGCCAAAACTGAGAGATCATACTACAGGATATTTTAACATTATATTCCATAGGCATTGGAATAAACTTGTTGGGCCCCATCATTCCTAATAAAGGGAACTACTCTTTCCTTGTATTTTGTGTCTTACTATCCAATTATAAAGGGTCATTCAATAAAGGAAGAACAATAACTCAAGAATATTCAAGGCTGGTATAGAAAATATTTTAGCCTTTCTAAATAAAGACTTCACAAGATTCATAATTTTAGGTAGGAAGACTTTTAAAACTACTTAGAACTTCTGAAAGAAAGAAAAATTTCATGAAGAATACACATATTTCATATGAATGCACATTATTTATATAGAAAATGTTTCTGAAAATGCACAGTGAAAGTATCAGGCTTCCTGATCTTTTCAAATCAACAGGTTGAGGCTCAAGTGAGTTTCATTTTGTGTCCCAGTTATGAACCTATACATAAGTCATTACAAAAGTAAAACTTTTTCTGGATTTACAAAATGAGAATAATATCTTGACTATAATCCATCTGATGAACGGAACTGTCCATTTTAAGAGGAATATTGAGGAGGAATTTAACAAAAAACCAACAGGATTATTCCTCTTTAGGGAAGAATGGATTAACATCATAACAATTAACCAAGAGTAAAATATCTGAAAAAATCAGAAAAGACACAGCTCTTGCAAAATGTAGAGGAGACTCTTCCCACAACTTGAATCATAATGGTTAAATTAAATGTAATGTTCTCACTTATCATGCCTATTAGTCTTAGGTCTTAAAGAGGCCTATTCCTTTTTTTTTTCTTCTTTTCTGTCTTAAAAAACTTTTGATAACCAAACAAGCAACATTTTATGACAAGAAAAGTAACAATTGCCACACAAGCCAGTAGAAAGCCAACCACATCCAAAGAGTGGTACTGGTACCAGGTGAGGCTGAGGGCGGCTGGGAGAAGGTGCTTGGCTCCTTTGCGGAGCATGACATACTCTATCCAGAAGACAGCTTTATCCAGGGGCTTAACAGATTCATCATGGTGAAAGGCTGATAATCTTATAGCATTCTCTTTATAGCTGAAGAAAAATCAGACAGACATCAACTTAGAAAATAAACTAGAAAAGATAAATAAGTAAAATTGTCACACAGATGGTAAAAATGAGTGCCACATAAGATTGGAAGAAAAACATATTATCTTCCTCTGAGATGATTTTACAGATTTTAGTTTATGGGCTAGAATTTGTTAAATGTGTAGGATTTCAATATATAAAGAAAGATAGACAGTTGAGGAGGACATGTATTTTTAGGATAGAGATTTGAAAGAGCTAAGTTTAAAGGAAAAAATGAAAAAGAAAAGAAAAGAAAAACATCATCATTTGAGTGTGCAGAGTTTGAATTATCCAGTAAGAAATTGTTAGTGGACCTGGTATACAAGGTTCAAAATAATACCATTATCCAGAAATATGAGGCAGATCCATGCTAAGGTCCAGGGACATGCCCATGCAGGGCTGGTCAAGAATTAGTTTTGGGCAAGAATTTGTATTAACCTTATATCAATGATTTAGTAGCTAAGTATGTGAAAGTGAATTGTCTTGGTTTGAATATTGATTCTGACACTTACTTGCTGCCTGCTTTGGGCAAGTTACTTATTCTCTCTGTGCCTCAGTTATCTGTCTCTTTGTTAAAATGGAGTGGATGACGATAGTGCCTCTTTTATCTGATTATTGCAAGGAATAATGAATTGAGTCTTAGAATACTTAGAATTGTTCCTATCATGTAGTAGACACTCAGTAAATGTGTGCTATTATTATTTTTGTTGTTCTTGTTAGTATTATTATTTTAGAATTGGATAGTGCTCAACATTTCACTTCGAGGCATTGCAGTTGTATTTGTTTTTTTCCTGTGGAAATCATTATGATCAAAGAAGAAGAGTGAATACAGGCATATGGTTTATGAACTCTGAATCTCAAAGTGCTATAGTGTGGCAATGGAGGTAACTTCACTTCCTGTTACTTAAAAAACACAGTGGGGGTGCTGGGTTTTTGAGAGGAGGCCACTACTCTTGAAGCATTTTTGCAATATAATAAAGACTATAATGAAGATGTCACTTAATACAAGCAAATATCTTACTATAGCGCTCAGCATGTGATAAGCATTCAATATACATAAGCTAAAAAAGAAACTGTCTTTATATTTCAACACCACCATTATATTTATTAAAAATTAAAAGGTGTATAATGACATCTATATTAGAGAGATATACTTTTATATGAACTCATCAAATGAGAGGTATATTCATTTTAAAATAATAAAAAATAAAATGTGCTTTACATGGTAATCATTTAGAATGAGCAATAGGTGTACTAAAATTAAACTAATGCTGCTTTTAAAATGTAAATGTCCATGGTACTATTATTATTGATAAATTCTCAAATAAAATGTTTTATTTCCTCTTAAAGTCATTATGAATGAAACTGTAAAAATATATACAGAACAATTATGATAATAATATTAATTATATAATTGAAATTAATGTATATCTTGACACAATTTGGACACTAACTATTTCTGGCTTTAGAAATTTTGACTTTTGAACAGGGAATATTCCAACATTCCAACTGATGAAGATCAAAAACTACAGCCTTCAGTATGGATTACACCTCAACGTAAAGAAAACAAAAATCCTCATAACTGGACCAATAAACAATATGATGATGAATGGAGAAAATATCGAAGTTTTCAAGGATTTCATTTTATGTGGATCCACAGTCAATGCCCATGAAAGCAGCAGTCAAATCAAATGATGTGTTGCATTGGGCACATCTGCTATAAAAGACCGCTTTAAAGTGTTGAAAAGTGAAGATGTCACTTTGAGGACTAAGTTGTGCCTCAACCAAGCCATGGTACTTTCAATCACCTCATATGCGTGCAAAAGCTTTATAATGAATAAGGAAGACAGAAGAACTGATGCCTTTGAATTATGTATTGGTGAAGAATATTGAGTGTACCATGGACTGCCGGAAGAACAAACAAATCTGTCTTGGAAGAAGCACAGCAAGAATGCTTCTTAGAAGTGAGTATGACAAGACTTTGTCTCACATACTTTGGACATGTTATCAGGAGGGAACAGTTCCTGGATGAAGGACATCATGCCTGGTAAAGAAGAGGGTCAGTGAAAAATAGGAATACCCTCAAAGAGATGGATTGACAGAGTGACTACAACACTGGGCTCAAACATAGCAACGATCGTGAGGATAGTGCAGGACCAGGCAATACTTCGTTCTGTTGTGCAAAGGATAGCTATGAGTTGGAACTGGCTCTGCAGAAGCCAACAACAATAGCAACATTCCAACATGTATGTTTCAAGTCAATCAATTTTTAATTTTACAATTCTGCCAAATAAGACAAAAATAATCACAATCAAAAGAACTAAGACTTTGCATACATTTATGATGGCAATGGGTTTGGTTCAATATTCACATTTTTCATGGTTTTAATTGTACATATTTTCACTCCTAGTTGTTTACCATTTCTAGTGATGGGATCAAATTATTAGGATAGAAATTTTGGGCAGCATTAATTGTAATGGAAATTTGAGGTTGATTATGTCATGCTGATTTACTAAAAGTAAACCATTTTAGAATAGCTTAAAACATTTAGAATCTCATGCTGAGAGAAAGCCAGACAACTGTGCAGAGTAGTATTTTTATAACATTCATGGTCCCTACTTCAACTTTGTTCTTATCTCATAATTCTTCCGTTTCTAACTAGAGTGATTCCTCTCATTCTCCTTATTGGCTATTTAGAAACTTCCCCATTATCCTCAAACCTCTAATATATCATTTCCCCAACATCACCAAGAAACAAACAAAAACTTATTATAACTACTCACTATGGGTCATTGATGACTGTCTTCAAAGCATTGAATAAACCTGTACTTGTCATTCTGTCCATGTCCAGACTCACTGCTGCCCCCTTGGCCTTCATGCGAACAAGGTTATCAGGTTGATCCCCAAACAAGGGAATGCCCACCACAGGGATCCCATGGTAGATAGCCTCATAGATGCCATTGGTTCCACCGTGAGTTATAAAAGGTTTGGTCTTTGGATGACCTGGGAATATGTGACATATAGCAAAATCATTCATTATAATTCTTAGAAATAAAATGAGAAATGGGAAATATAAGGAAATCAGAGAGGCTGTGATTTCTCGAAAACAGATTATGTTGCCCATAAGACTATATTTAAGTTATTTTTAGATCTCTGAGCAGGAAGCAACTAGCTTTACTGGATTAGTAAGTGAGGGCTTCAAGGGAGAAATGGAGTGTTCCTGGAGACTTGAAAGGTGAGTAGAAGATTGTCAGGTGGCTAAGTTGAAGGAAAATATTCTGGATAAAACTAACAACATTAGCAAAACAAAAAAAGGGGACACATTAGAGCATATTCTTTTAGAGAAATAGTGAGAAAAAAGATTGAGTCTGGTATGAAGAGTGTCCAAGGCAGTAAAAAGTGCGATGGTGGTGGTGCTGGACTCAGAAGAAAGGAAGGCGATACTTCATTAAGAAACCTTTCATCACTTAATAACAAAGATTTTGGATTTCTTTTTTACAGAGAATGGAGAGTCACTGGTTCTAAAGGAGGGGTTGTTATTGTTCAACTGCATTTGAAATAGCTCTCAAGTGGAAAGGATAGATATTAGGTGGGAGTGTTAGGAGACAGAGGGATGATCCAGGAGGCTGTTAAAAATTCCAAACGAGAAGTGATACACCTGAAATACAGATACCTTGCTTCTGGCCATAAGGATTATGACTGTATATAATAAAATGCTGATGATTATATCGCATCTTTTTTTCCCTCTAGAACTAGAAAATAAATATAAAAAACTTATGCTTTGTATCGAATTTCTCAATAATAAATGATGAACAATTGATTTTCTGTTGAACTATTATCCCTCTGATTGGCTGTTACTCATATTTTCAGCATATGTTCTCTAATCTTACCAAGGAGGTCATTCTGAGGGATCCGCTTATAGAGTCGAGTACTGGGTCCTAAAGTATCTGGTTTCTTGCCATCAAATTGCCACACTACCTATTAAGATGAAGAAAATACTTTATTCCATGGATAGAACTGCAAAGTTATAGCAAGTTAGAATTCTAAAGAGATTAAAAGATTATCTAGTCAAACCCCTTCCATACAATAGAGGAAATGAGAACAAGAGATGTTAGGAAATCGGAACTACTAAAACATTGGGGTAAATAGGAATACTCACATTAAATGAACTTATTTTTATATCTCATCAGGTATGGAATATAATTATGATGTTTCACCCATGGTAGCTAAAAGAAATTAGATTCACAATGACAAATTCAAGTGTTTGGGGAATTGTTAGTCATGATTCCAGTGCAAGAACAGTAGTGAATTTCTAAGGATGTACATATTTATTTTCTTTTATCTAGTTATTATACTGGCTCTAATTTTCTAAATTTTGTTTTAACCAGTTTCTCTTTTATTATTATTATTTTTGAATGACATGGAAGGGAATTTACCTATGTTCACTTGTTCCAGACTTTGTGATTTTAAAAATTTTTTTATTGTGTTTTAGTTGAAGGTTTACAGAACAAATTAGCTTCTCATTAAACAATTAATACACATATTGTTTTGTGACATTCGTTGCCAACCCTGCAACATGTCAACATTCTCCCTTTCTGACCTTGGGTTCCCCATTTGTATTCGTCCAGATTTCCTGTCCCCTCCTACCTTCCTGTCCTTGCCTCTGGACTGGTGTGCTGTTTAGTCTCCATTACGTAGTTGAGTTACTTTCAGTATTGTTTTATGGGCCTGTCTAATCTTTGGCTGATGGGTGAACCTCAGGAGTGACTTCAGTACTGAGTTAAAAGTGGGTCCAGGGGCCATAATCTTGGGGTTTCTCCAGTCTGTCAGACCAGTATGTCTGGTCCTTTTCTGTGAGTTAGAATTTTGTTTTACGTATTTCTTCAGCTCTGTCCAGGACCCTGTATTGTGATCCCTGTCAGAACAGTTGATGGTGGTAATCGGGTACCAACCAGATGTGTTAGACTCAGTCTGGTGGAGGCTCTGGTAGTTGTGGTCCATTAGTCCTTGGGACTAATCTTTCCCTTGTGTCTTTGGTTTTCTTCATTCTCCCTTGCTCCAGATGGGGTGGGACCAATGGCCGCTCACAAGCTTTTAAGACCACAGATGCTACTCAACAAAGTACGATGTAGGACAGGTTCTTTACAAACTATATTATGCCAGTTGAGCTAAATTTCCCCTAAGACCATGATCCTCAGCCCTTGGCCCAGTAATTTGGTTCCCCAGGGTGTTTGGATATGTCTATGAAGCTTCTTTGACCTTAACTTGGTCAAGTTGTGCTCGCTTCCCCAGTATTACGTACTGTCTTACCCTTCACCAAAGTTACCACTTATCTATGGTCTAGTTAGTGTGTTTTCCTCCTCATCCCTCCCTTCCCTGCTAATCACTAAAGATTGTTTCTTTTTGTGTGTAAATCTTTTCATGAGTTTTTATAATAGTGGTCTCATACAGTATTTGTCCTTTTGTGATTGACTTATTTCACTCAGCATAATGCCCTCCAAATTCATACATGTTGTGAGATGTTTCACAGATTTATCATTGTTCTTTACTGTTGCATGACATTCCATTGTGTGTATGTACCACAGTTTGTTTATCCATTCATCTGTCAATGGGCACTTAGGTTGTAATGCTGCAATGAACATGGATGTACATGTCTGTTAGTGTGATGGCTCTTATTTCTGTAGGATATAGTCCTAGAGGTGGGATTACTGGATCGTATATATGGTATTTGTATTTGCAGCTTTTTAAGGAAGGGTCATATAATTTTCCAAAATTGTTGTACAATTTTACATTCCCACCAGCAGTGCATGAGTTCCAATCTCCCCACAGTCTCTCCAACATTTGCTATTTTCTGTTTTTTGATATGTGCCAGTAATGCTGCAGTGAGATGGTATCTCACTGTAGTTTTGATTTGCATTTCTCTGATTGCTGATGATCTCAAGCATTTCCTCACTTATCTGTAGCTGCCTGAATATCGTCTTTGATCAAGTGTTTCTTTACATTGATTGCCCATTTTTTAATTGGATTTTTTTGTCTTTTTGTTTTAGAGGTGTTGGATTTTCCTACAGATTTTAGAGATTAGACCTTTGTCGGATTTGTCATAGCCAAAAAATTTTTCCCAGTCTGCGAGTTCTTTTCTTACTATTTTAGTGAATTCTTTTGATGAGCATAAGTGTTTAATTTTTAGAAGATCCCAGTTATCTAGCTTATCTTCTGGAATTTTTGTATTGTTAGTTATGGTTTGTATCCTATTTATGCCATATGTTAGGGTATCTAGCATTGATCCTATTTTTTCTTCTGTCATCTTTATAGCTTTTGGTTTTTTATTTAGGTCTTTGATCCATTTTGAGTTAGTTTTTGTGTATGGTGTGAAGTATGGGTTCTATTTCTTCTTTTTTAACAGAGGGACATCCAGTTTTGCCAACACTATTTGTTAAAAAGACTGTTTTTTCCCCATTTAGTGGACTTTGGGCCTTTGTTGATGATCAGGTGACCGCAGGTGGATTGATTTACATCTGGGTTCTCGTTTCTGTTCCATTAGTCAATGTGTCTGTTGTTGTACCATTACCACAATATTTTGCCTACCGTAGCTGTATAGCAGGTTCTGAGGTCTCGTAGTACAAGTTCTCCTACTTTCTTCTTCTTCTTCAACAGTGCTTTATTTATCTAGGGCCTCTTTCCTTTCCATATAAAGTTAATGATTAGTTTTTTCATATTGTTAAAGAATGATATTGGTATTTGGATTGTGATTGCATTGCATTAGTAGATTGCTTTGGATAAATTGACATTTTTACAATGTTGAGTTTACCTATCCATGAGCATGGTATGTTTTCCCAATTATGCAGGTCTCATTTGCTTTCTTGCAGTAGTTTTTTTTTTTAATTGCTGTACTTTAAGTGAAAATTTACAATTCAAGTTAGTCTCTCATACAAAAATTTACATATACATTGTTAAGTGACCCTAACTGCTCTCCCTATACTGTGACAGCACACTTCTCCTTTCCACCCCTGATTTCCCATGTCCATTCAACCAGCTCCTGACCCTCTCTCTGCCTTCTCATCTCACCTCTAGACAGGAGCTGCCCATTTAGTTTCATGTATCTACTTGAGCTAAGAAGCACACTCTTCATGAGTATCATTTTATGTCCCATAGTCCAGTCTAATCTTTGTCTGAAGAGTTGGCCTTGAGAATAGTTTAATTCAGGGTTGACAGAGTCCAGGGACCATGCTTTATGGGGATCCTTCAGTCTCAGTCAGACCATTAAGTCTGTTATTTTTCCTAGAATTTGAGTTCTGCACCGCACTTTTATCATGCTCCAACAGGGACTCTCTGTTGTGTTCCCTGTCAGGGTGGTCATTGGTGGTAGCTGGGCACCATCTAGTTCTTCTGCTCTCAGGTTGATGCAGTCTCTGGTATATGTGGCCCTTTCTGTCTCTTGGACTAATACTTTCCTTGTGACTTTAGTGTTCTTCATTCTCCTTTACTCCAGGTGAGTTGGAACCAATTGATGCATCTTAGAAGGACACTTGCTAGCTTTTAAGAGCCCACACACCACTCACCAAAGTAGGATGCAGAACATTTTCTTAGTAAACTTTGTTTATTAAGAAAATTGACCTAGATGTCCCCTGAAAGCATGGTCCCCAGACCCCCACCCCTGCTACCCTGTCCCCTGAAGTGTTTGGTTGTATTCAGGAAACTTCTTAGCTTTGGTTTAGTCCAGTTGTGCTGACTTCCCCTGTAGTGTGTACTGTCCTTCCCTTCACCCAAGGTAATTCTTGTCTACTGTCTACTTAGTGAATAAACCTCTCCTTCGCTCCCCACCCTCATAACTATCAAAGACTGTTTTCTTCTGTGTTTAAACCTTTTGTTGAGTTCTTCTAATAGTGGTCTTATAAATATTTGCTCTTTAGTGACTGACTAAATTCACTCAGCATAATGCCTTCCAGATTCTTCCATGTTATAAGAAGTTCCACAGATTCATCGTTGTTCTTTATTACTGTGCAGTATTCCATTGAGTGAATATACCATAATTTGTTTATCTATTCTTCCTTTGATGGGCACCTAGGTTGTTTCGATCTTTATGCTATCGTGAACACTGCTTCAATACACATGGGTGTGCATATATCTATTCTTATTTCTCTAGGATATATTCCAAGGAGTGGGATTGCTGGATCTAATGGTACTTCTATTTCTATCATTTTAAGGAAGTGCCAAATCGATTTTCAAAGTGGTTCTACCATTTTATACTCCCATCAGCAGTGTATAAGTGTTCCAGTCTCTCCACACCTCTCCAACATTTATTTTTTTTGTGTTTTTTGGATTAACGCTAGCCTTCTTGGGGTGACATGGTATCTCAATGTAGTTTTGATTTGCATTTCACTAATGGCTAATGATGGTGAGCATTTCTTCATCTGCCTGTTAGCCACCTGAATGTTTTCTTTGGCAAAGTGCCTGTTCTTATCCTTTGCACATTTTTTAATTGGGTTATTTGTCTTTTTGTTGTTGAGGTTTGGCAGCATCTTGTAGATTTTAGAGATTAGACGTGGATCAGATTTGTTGTAGCCATAATTTTTTTCCAAGTCTGCATGCAGGTTGTCTCTTTACTGTTTTGGTGAAGTCTTTTTATTTATTTAATATTTTATTGTACTTCAGGTGAAGGCTTACAGAACAAATAGTTTCTCATGAAACAGTAGTACACATATTGTTTTATGACATTGATTAACAACCCCACAACATATTAACCCTCTAACTTCTCAACCTCTTTTTTTTTTTTTTTTTGGTGAAGATACACATAGCCAAAGATACACCATTTCAAAAATTTCTACATGCACAGTTCAGTGACATTGACTACGCTCTTCCAATTGTGCTGTTATTCTCACTGAAGATGAAGACTTACAGAACAAAATAGTTTCTCATTTAACAGTTACTACACATGTTGCCCTATGACAGTGGTTAACAATCTCACAACACATGAACAATATCCTTACTCAGCCTTGGGTTCCCTATCACTAGCTTCCTTCTCCCCTTCTGCCTTCTGGCCCTTGTCACTGGACTCCTGTACCTCGTTAGTCTCATTTGGTTTTACGGGGCTGTCCACTCCCAGGCTGAACAGTGAACCTTGGAGGTAGCTTCACCGCTGAGCTAAAAGGGTGTCTGGGCGCCATTCTCTCGAGGTTTCTCCAGTCTCCTTTAGGCCAGTAAATCTGGTCTTTTTTTTTTTTGTGAGTTAGAATTATGCTCTACATCTTTCTCCATCTCTGTCCAGAACTCTCTGTTGTGATCCTGGTCAGAGCAGTCAGCAGTGGTAGCCGGGCACCATCTAGCTGTACTGGACTCAGTCCGGTGAAGGCCTCGGTAGCTGTGGACAATTAGTCCTTCGGACTAATCTTTTCCTTGTATCCTTTTCTCTTCATTCTCCCTTGCTCCTGAAGGGATGAGACCAGTGGAGTATCTTAGATGGCCACTCACAGGCTTTTAAGACCCCAGACACTACTCACCAAGGTAGAATGTAGAGCATTGTCTTTATAAGCTGTGTCATGCCAATTGAGCTAGACTTTCCCCGAGACCATGGTCCCCATAGCCCTCCACCAAGCAATTCAGTCCCTCAGGGAGTTTGGATGTGTCTGTGGGGCTTCCATGACCTTTCCTTGTGCAAGTTGTGCTAGTTTCTCCTGTATTGTGTACTGTCTCACCCTTCACCCAAGATACCACTTATCTATTGCCTATTTAGTACTCCCCCCCCCACCCCTCCCATCCCTAGTAACCAACAAAGATTGTTACATTTTGTGTGTGAACTTTTTCATGGGTTTTTAAATAGAGGTCTCATACAATATTTGTCCTTTTGTGATTGACTTATTTCACTCAGCATAATGTCCTCCAGTTTCATCCATGTTATGAGATGCTTCACAGATTCATTGTCGTTCTTTCTCGTTGCATAGTACTCCACTGTGTGTATGTACCCTAGTTTGTTTATCCATTCATCTGTTGATGGGCGTCTAGGTTGTTTCCATCATTTTGCTATTGTGAGCAATGCTGCCATGAACATAGGTGTGCATATGTCTATTCGAGTGACGACTCTTATTTCTCTAGGATATATTCCTAGGAGTGGGATTGCTGGATCGAATGCTATGTCTATTTCTAGCTTTCTGAGGAAGCACCATATCATTTTCCAAAATGGTTCTATCATTTTGCATTCCCACCAGCAGTGCATAAGAGTTCCCATCTCCCCGCAGCCCCTCCAACATTTGTTATTTCCAGTGTTTTTAGATTCGTGCCAGTAATGCCAGGGTGAGATGGTATCTCATTGTGGTTTTAATTTGCATTTCTCTAATGGCTAGTGATCGCGAGCATTTCCTCATGTGTCTGTTGCCCATTTGAATGTCTTTTTTGGTGAAGTGTCTGTTCATTTCCTTTGCCCATTTTTTAATAGGATTATTTGTCTTTTTGTTGTAGAGGTGTTGGATTTTCTTGTAGATTATGGAGATTAGAACTTTGTCTGACTTTCACTGTCCAAAAATTTTCTCCCAGTCTGTAGGTTCTCTTTTTACTCTTTTGGTGAAGTCTTTTGAAGAGCATAGGTGTTTGATTTTTAGAAGATCCCAGTTACCTAGCTTATCTGTTGGGGTTTGTGCATTGATGGTTATGGCTTGTATCCTGTTAATGCCATGTATTAAGGCCTGAAGGGTTGGTCCTATTTTTTGTTCTATGAACATTATAGTTTTAGGCTTTATGTTCAGGTCTTTGATCCATTTTGGAGTAGTTTTTGTATACGGTGTGAGGTATGGGTCCCGTTTCATTTTTTTGCAGATGGATATCCAGTTTTGCTAGCACCATTTGTTACAAAGACTGTCTTTTCCCCATTTGATGGATTTGGGGCCCTTGTTGAAGATCAGGTGACCGTAGGAGGATGGATTTACATCTGGGTTCTCAATTCTGTTTCATTGGTCTATGTATCTGTCGTTGTACCAGTAGCAGGCTGTTCTGACTACTATAGCTGTATAGTAGGTTCTGAAGTCAGGTAGTGTGAGTCCTCCAACTTTATTCTTCTTCTTCAGTAGTGCTTTACTTATTTGGGGCTTCTTCCCTTTCCATATAAAGTTAATGATTAGTTTTTCCATCTCTTGGAAGAATGTTGTTGGTATTTGGATCGGGATTGCGTTGTATTTGTAAATTGCTTTGGGTAGAATTGACATTTTCACAATATTGAGTCTGCCTATCCATGAGCATGGTATGTTTTTCCATTTATGTAGATCCCTTTGAATTTCATGCAGTAGTGTTTTGTAGTTTTCTTTGTCTAGGTCTTTTACATCCCTGGTCAGATTTATTCCTAAGTATTTCATCTTTTTAGGGGCTATTGAAAATGGTATTGTTTTCCTGATTTCCTTTTCATCATTCTCCTTACTGGTGTATAGGAATCCAGCTGATTTTTGAGTGTTTATCTTGTATCCTGCTACTCTTCTGAATCTTTATATTAGCTACAGTAGATTTCTTGTGGAGTCTTTAGGGTTTTCTGTGTATAGTATCATATCATCTGCAAACAAGGACAGTTGAACTTCTTCATTACCAATTTGGATGCTCTTTATTTCTTTTTCTTGCCTTATTGCTCTAGCTAGACCTTCCAGCAGAATGTTAAATAGGAGTGGTGATAAAGGGCATCCTTGTCTTGTTCCTGTTTTCAAGGGGAATGTTTTCAGCCTCTCTCCATTAAGAATGATGTTGGCCATTGGTTTTGCATAGATGCCCTTTATTATGTTGAGAAATTTCCCTTTATACCTATTTTATTGAGAGTTTTTATCAGGAATGGGTGTTGGACTTTGTCAAATCCCTTTTCTGCATCTATTGAGATGATCATGTGATTCTTTTCTTTCCTTTAATTTAAGTGGTGGATTACGTTGATTGATTTTTCTAATGTTGAACCATCCTTGCATACCTGGTATGACCTACTCGGTTGTGGTGTATTATTTTTTTGATATGATGCTGAAGTCTATAGGCTAGAATTTTGTCAGAATCTTTGCGTCTATATTCATGAGAGATATTGGTCTGTAATTTTCTTTTTCTGTGATGTCTTTGCCTGGTTTTGGTATCAGCATTATGCTGGCTTCATAGAATGAATTTTGAAGTGTTGCTTCCTCTTCTATGCTCTGAAATAGCTTGAGTGGTGCTGGTACAAGCCCTTCTGTAAATGTTTTATAGAATTCTCCCGTGAAGCCATCTGGGCCAGGATTTTTTTTTGTTGGGAGTTTTTTTATTACCTTTTCAATCTCTTTTCTTGTTATGGGTCTGTTCAGATTTTCAGCATCACTTTATTGTAGTTTGGGTAGGCTGTGTGTTTCTAGAAATTTATCCATTTCCTCTAGGTTTTCAACTTTGTTGGAGTATAGTTTTTTATAATATTCTGTTATAATCCTTTTTATTTCAGTTGGGTCTGTTGTAATGTCCCCCATTTCATTTCTTATTTGGCTTATTTGTGTCCTCTCCTGTTTGTCTTTTGTCAGTCTGGCCAGTGGTTTGTCGATTTTGTTGATTCTTTCAAATAACCAACCTTTCGTTTTGTTGATTCTTTGTATTGTTTATCTGTTCTCTATTTCATTTATTTCTGCTCTGGTCTTTACTGTTTCCTTTCTTCCAGTGGTCGTGGGCTTTTTCTGCTGTTCTCTTTCTGTTTGTTTGAGTTATGTAGTTAATGTTTTGATTTTGTCCCTTCTTTTTTGATATGTGCGTCTATTGCTATAAATCGTCCTCTGAGGACTGCCTTTGTTGTGTCACAAAGGTTTTGGTATGATGCGTTTTCATTCTCATTTGATTCTAGGAATTTTTTGATTCTATCTCTGATTTCTTCTATTACCCAGTGATGTATAAGCAGGGTATTATTCAGTTTCCATGTAGTTGATTTTTTTCCCTTGCTCTTTCTATTGTTAATTTCTATCTTGATGACATTATGGTCAGTGAAAATACTTTGAATTATCTCAACGTTTTGGATCTTGTTGAGGATTGCTCTGTGGCCTAAGATGTTGTCTATTATGGATAACATTCCATGTGCATTGGAAAAGAATGTGTACTTTGCAGTGGTTGGATGAAGTGTTCTATATGTCTGTGAGGTCAAGTTGGCTGATTGTGCCCTTTAGGTCTTCTGTATCTTTGCTGAGTTTCTTCTTAGTTGTTCTGTCCTTTACTGAGAGTGGTGTGTTGAAGTCTCCTACTATTATTGTGGAACTGTCAGTTTCTCTTTTCAGTGTTGTTAAAGTTTGTTTTATGTATTTTGGAGCCCTGTCATTGGGTGCATAGATGTCTATTATGGTTATGTCTTCATGATGGATCATCTCCTTAATCATTATATAGTGTCCTCTTTGTCTTTTATGATAGATTTTGTTTTAAAGTCTATTTTATCTGAGATTAGTATTGCCACTGCAGTTCTTTTTTTGGTAGTTGTTAGCTTGATATATTTTTTTCCAACCTTTGACTTTTAAAAATTCACATCTTTGTTTCTAAGATGTGTCTCTTGTAGACTGCATATTGATGGATCCTGTTTTCTTATCCATTCTGTCACTCTCCATCTCTTTATGGGTTCATTGAGCCCATTTACATTCAGTGTAATTATTGATAGATGTGAGTTTGTTGCTGTCATTTTGTAGTGCTTTTTTTGGTGCTGAAGTTTTCTTTGTTCTTACTCTCTTGTGCTGAGTTAGTTTTGTTTGTGGATTTTTTTTTCATTTCTTTGTTTTTGTAGGTTTTGTTTTTGCTGAGACTTTATGTTCTTCGTCTTTATTTTTATGAGTATGTGTGTTAACTTTCTTTGTGGTTACCATGAATTTTACCCTTACCTTTCTAAGTTTGAAGCAGTCTACCATTACTTGGTATCGCCTTGCCTTCCTTTTCTTTAGAAGGTTCTATACCTATGCCGTTTATTCCCTGTTTTATTGTTTTGATGTTGTGGTCATTTATTGATTAACTGCTCTGATTCCCTGTTGTATTTCTTTTGGTTTTGGATAGCCCTTGAGAGTTCATTTCCTAGAATAGTATCTGGCTCATACGATCCTGCGTCCTAGGTTCTGCCTGTGAGCTGAAGATGTTTGTCCTCAGATCAAAGAACTCCCTTTAATAATTCTTGTAAGTTTGATTTGACTTGTACATATTCCCTTAATTTCTGTTTATCTGGAAATGACCTAATTTTACCATCAAATTTGAACGAGAGTTTTGCAGGATATATTATTCTTGGTTGACAAGTTTTTTCTTTCAAGATTTTATATATGTCATCCCATTACCTTCTTGCCTGCATGGTTTCTGCCGAATAATCTGAGCTTAGTCTTATTGTTTCTCCTCTGTATGTGACTTCTTGTTTTTCACAAGCTGCTCTCAGGATTCTTTGTCTTTGGTTTTGGCAAGTGTGACTATGATATGCCTTGGTGATTTTCTTTTGGGGTCTCTACTATAAGGTGTTCCTTGAGCTTCTTGGATGGCCAGATTTTCATCTTTCATGATATTGGGGAAGTTTTCTGTCAGCAGTTCCTCAATGATCCTCTCTTTTTTTTCTGTTTTCTCCCCCTGTTCTGGAATTCCAATCACTCACAAATTTTTGCTTTTGATTGTGTCCCACATAACTCTCAGGGTCTCTTCATTTTTCTTCATTATTTTTTCTGAGTTTTCCTCAAACAGATTTGTATCCAAGTGTTTGTCTTCAATTCCACTGATCCTGTCTTCCACCGTTTCAAATCTGCTTCTCAGCCCTTCTATGACATTGTCCATTTCTGAAATCTTGTTGTTTATCTTTTCTATTTCTAATTGTTGTCTTTGTATAATTTCTAGTTGTGAATTTATTTTGGCCTTTTGTTCCTGCATTATATTCCTGAATTCTTCCAATTTTTTGTCTTAATTTTCCATTAATTTGTCTATTTTTTCATCATGTTTGTCAGCTTTTTACCTCAGTTCTTGGAGAATTCCAAGTACTAGAGATTTGAATTCCCTATGAGGTAGTTCTAGTGGATTTTCTTCCACAAGAGAGTCATCCGGTGTTTTATTTTGGATGCCTACTGGAACCATACTGTCCTGTTTTTGTAAATATTTAGATATTGTCTGCTGTTTTCGGGGCATTCAGTAGTTATTTTTCTCATTTATTGATTGTAGATTTGTTTGTTTTGTCCCTTTTTTAAAAAAAAATTTGACTACATCTGAGCAGGCGGAATGTGTGTTCTTTGTTATTTGCTCGTCTGTGCGCTCAATAATTTTCATCTCCTTACCCAACTGGCAGGGTCAGTCACTCAGATATGGTAAAGCAGGGCAGGTCTAGCTGAAGAGGAGTTACTGGGATGGGTTGTTTTTGGCACTTACTACAGCCACCAGAGTGGGTGGGTAATCAGTGCTGGACACATTCCAGTAGGCCGTGCCCATGCTGCTTGGTGGTGTGATGTCAAGCGCACGGTGTAGGTAGGCAGGATTCAGCGGGGAGATTGTTATGTGTGGAGCTAAGATGGATATGGGAGAGAGGAGAGGGGAACAGGAGCCAAAAACATACAAACAAACAAAAAAGAATGCTAGGGGAGCTTGCCGTTGGAATGGAGAGATGACAGACTATGAAATGGAAAGAAACAGAAAGGGGAAGAGGAAGAAAAGAAAAGAATGAATAAATTAAAATCAGAAAGGTTAAAGAACCGCAAATTTCCCAGGGATCCCACCGGTGCAGCTATGAGGTCTGGGGAATTCACTCTCAGGTGTTGCAATATAGCCTGGCTAGAAGGCGTAGAGGTATACAACGCCTGGTATTCAGGGATCAGAAAGAGAAGGAAGATATAGAGGGATGAGAAATTGATCAATGAAGAAAGACAAAAAGGGAAAAAGAGGGAAAAGAAAACAAAACAAATTAAAGAAAAGAAAAAAAAAAAAGAACAAGAAAGGCCCCCCAAAAAACAGGAAAAAAAAAAAACAATGAAAAAAGTAATGCACTCAGGGATCCCTCTGCATGTCTGTGGATGCTGAAGGGGAGTTCCTTGCCACGCAGCTCTGCCTGGCCAGAAAGGGCTCCCAACTCAAGAAAAGGAAAAGAAAACAAAGAAACTATTCAAAATGAACAAATGAACAAAACCCCCGGGATCCCACCAGCATGGTAGCCCAGACCAGGAAGCAGCTCCACACTCGAATGGAGCTCTGCAGCCCCTCAGGAAGAAGCAAAGATGGCACACGGAGCCAGGCACTAGAGCGAAAGGAGGGGAAGGCAGTGAGAGGCAAGCAAGAAGTCAAAAGAAGCAGAAAAAAAAAGAAAAACAAACAACACCAGCAGCCAACAAATGGCACTCCCAGAGCCATCCAGTGCGGGCTGGTGCTTCTGGACAAGAGACTGTGTCCGCGGGAAGCAGAGGAGGCCCAGTATGGGTGATGAAGGGTAGAGAGTGGAAAGCATATATCACAAATTGCTGGCGCTCTGTAGCCCCTCAGGAAGAAGCAAAGATGGTGCACAGAGCGTGGCACTGAGCAAAAGGAGCGGGAGATGGCCAGAGGCAAGGAAGAAATCAAAAGAAGTGGAAAAAAGCAATACCAATAGCCAACAAATGGCACCCAGAGAGTAATGTCATTAACTTTTCTCTGAAAGTTTGGTAGAATTCCCCAGTGAAGCTGTCCGGGCCAGGGCTTTTTTTTTGTCAGGAGTTTTTTAAATTATCTTTTCAATCTCTTCTTTTATTATAGGTTTATTTAGTTGTTCTACCTCTGTTTGTGTTAGTTTAGGTAAGTGGTGAGTTTCTAGAAATTTGTCCATTTGGTTTTCAATTTTTTTGGAGTGCAATTTTTCATAGTATTCTGTTATGATTCTTTGAATTTCAGTTGAGTCTTGTGATATCACCCATCTGGTTTCTTATATGGGTTATTTGCTTCCTCTCTTGTTTTTCTTTTGTCAGTTTGGCTAATAGTTTACCGATTTTGTTGATCTTTTGCAAGAACTAGCTTTTGGTGTTCTTAACACTTTCCATTGTTTTTCTATTCTCTATTTCATTTAATTCTGTTCTAATTCTTATTATGTCCTTTCTTCTGGTGCCCGAGGGCTTCTTTTGCTGATGTCTTTCTACTTGTTCCAGTTGTAAGGTTAATGTTTTGATTCTGGCCCTTTCTTCTTTTTGGATGTTTGCATTTATTGCTATAAACTGACTTCTGAGCCCTGCTTTTGCTGTGTCCCAAAGGTTCTGTAGGATGTGTTTTCATTCTAGTTTGATTCTACGAATTTTTTATTCCATTCTTAATTTCTTCTATAACCCAGTAGTTTTTGAGCAAAGTGTCATTCAATTTCCATGTTTTTGACTTTTTTTCCTTGCTTTTTCTGTTATTGATTTCTACTTTTCTGGCTGTATGGTCAGAAAAGATGCTTTGTAATATTTCAGTGCTTTGGATTTTGTTAAGGTTTGCTTTATGACCTAATTTATGGTCTATTGTGGAGAATGTTCCATGTGCATTGGAAAAGAAAGTGTACTTGGCTGCTGTTGGGTGGAATGTTCAGTATATGTCCATAAGATCACGTTGGTTGATTGTAGCATTTAGATCTTCTGTGTCTTTATTGAACTTCTTTCTGGATGTTCTGTCCTTCACTGAAAGTGGTGTGTTGAAGTCTCCTACTATTATTGTGGAGCTGTCTCTCTCTCTTTTCAATGCTGTTAGAGTTTGTTTTGTGTATTTTGGAGCCCTGTCACTGGGTGCATAAATATTTATTATAGTTATGTCCTACTGGTTTATTGATCCTTTAATCTTTATACAGTGTCCTTCCTTATCCTTTGTGGTGGATTTTACTTTAAAGTCTGTTTTGTCCAAGATTAATATTGCCATTCCTGCTCTTTTTTGAGTGTCATTTGCTTGACATATTTTTTCACTTCCTTTGAATTTTAGTTTGTTCATGTCTTTCAGTCTAAGGTGTGTCTCTTGTAGGCAGCATATAGACAGATTGTGTTTTTTTAATCCATTCTGCCACTCTCTGTTTCTTTACTGGTGCATTTAGTCCATTTACATTCAGCGTTAATTATTGATAGGTATGAATTGAGTGCTGTCATTTTGATGTCTTTTTTTGGATGTCATTGACAGTTCCACTTAATTGTCTGTGCTGAGTTTTTCTTTATGTATTTTCATTGTAGTTGATTTTTCATTTGCTGAGCCTTTATATTTGTCTTGTTTTTTATTTTGATGCATAAGATTGTTTGTTTTCTTTGTGGTTATCTTAATATTTACCTGTATTTTTCTAAGTTTAAAGTCTTTTATTTCTTTATATCTCCTTGACCTCCTCTCCATATGAAAAATCTATGTCTACATTTTTTAGTCCCAATTTTTTGTTTTAATGTTGTCATCCTTTACATATTGACATCTCTGTTTCCTTATTTTCAGTGTTTTAGATTTGATTTATTTTTGTGACTTCCCTATCTGGGTTGATATCTGGTTGCTCTGTCCAGTGGTCTAGTCTTAGGTTTTTATCTGATGTTATTGATTTTCTACCCAGAGGACTCCCTTTAGTATTTCTTGTAATTTTGGTTTGGTTTTTGGAGATTCTTTAAACTTCCATTTATCTGGAAATGTCCTAATGTCGCCATCATATTTAAGAGATGGTTTTGTTGTATATATAATTCTTGGCTGGCAATTTTTTTCCTTCAAGGCTTTATATATGTCATCCCATTGCCTTCTTGCCTGCATGGTTTCTGCTGAGTAGTTGAAGCTTAGTCTTTTTGACTCTCCTTGTAGATGACTTTTCCTTTATCCCTAGCCTGTCTTAAAATTCTGTCTTTATCTTTGGTTTTTGCAGGTTTGATTATGATATTTCTTGGTGACTTTCTTTAGGGATGTACCTTATGTGTGGTTTGATGAGCATCCTGGATAGATATCTTCTCATCTTTTGCAATATCAGGGGACTTTTCTGCCAACAAATCTTCAACTATTCTCTCTATTTTTCTGTTATCCCCCACCCCCACCTTTCTGCTACTCCAATGACTCGTTGGTTATTCCTCTTGATAGAGTCCCACATAATTCTTAGCGTTTCTTCAGTTTTTAAAAATCCTTTAATCTGATTTTTCCTCAAATAAGTTGGTGTCAAGTGCTTTTTCTTCAATCTCACTAATTATGATTTCCATTGCCTCAGTGCTGCTACTATGACTTTCTACTGAGTTGTTTAATTCTGAAATTTTGTTGCTAATCTTCTAGATTCCTGATTGTTGTCTCTCTAAGGATTCTTGCAGCCTGTTAAGTTTGTCATTATGCTCTTCTCTAATCTTCCTAAGTTCCTCTTTTGCTAGGTCTGCATTGTGAAGGATCTCCTTCCTGATATCTTGAAGAGTTCTGTATATTAATCTTTTGTATTCTGCCTCTGATAATTCTGAGAAATTCTCTTCCTCCAGAATATTCCTTGATTCTTTATTTTGGGAGCTTGCTAAAGCCATCATGATCTGCCTCTTCATGTGATTTGATATTGACTGTGGTCTCTGAGCCATCAATAAGTCATTATATTTATTTACTTTATGCTTGCTTACTGTGTCCTAGCTTCTTGTTTTGTTTTGATATGCCCCAATAGGCTGCTGGTGTGATCTAGTCCAATAACCGGCTCCCCTGAAGCTCCTACATCCTGCCACCAGGTGGCCAGTTATGCCACTAAGTATGTGAGCCCAGGAGTTCACCCACTCCTGTATGGATTCAGCTTAGGTGTCCAGGTAGTCAGTCACCAAGTGTGTGGTGCAGGCTGTCTCCTACAGTCCTAGACAGGCATGGGTGATTGGTGTAGGCATAGGCATCTGGCTGCAGCAGGGGGTCACACACTGAGTAAGGCATGGGGCCGATGATCTCCCCCAAGTGTCTGGGTGGAAAACATGTCCCTGTTTCCTAGGGTGCTTAGCCAGACTATGAGCACCCAATGTTGTTGGCTGTAAGGACTAGGGAGCACCACTTATTCTCGGGCCCCTGTCACAAGTGGCTAGGTGGTGTGGTGGGAGCCACCAGTCCTCAGGCTCCTGATGTGGGTAGGTGAAGACTCTGCTTAATGGGCAGAGAAGTGTCAACTGTCATGAACCTGCGACTTTACAGCTGAAACAGTTGAAGTTAGACTTTAGGTATATATCCGGTTGTACTGTGGTAAGGAGGGCCTACACTGTTGATATGGGCCCACACAAGTCTATGCACGGGGAAAGGCACTCAAAGTCTGTGGACCCCTTACTCCTGTCCCTAGGCAGAGGAGCTGTGCCTACCCTGAATTTCTGGCTTAGGGGAGCCGGCAGATTATTTTTTCCTGTTTGTTAATTTGTTCCCTCTCCAAGGGTGGGAGAATGGCTCAGGGCATGTGACGGGTCTTACTTCCAGCCCAGGGGGCTCGGCAATTGCTGAAGCTAGTCCTGGACCCAGTGCAGAGCAGGGAGGTAAATGGGAGAGATGTTTTCCCCTAAGAGGGGTGTTTTTGAGCTGCACGGTAGGTCAGGCGCAAATACTTATCTTTTGCTGATTGATGGCTAGTTTCTCACTGGTTCTGGATGGCCGAGTAGACTCTCTGCCACTGGGTCTCTCCTGGTGTGGAAAACACCTCCCGAGCGCCACTCCTTGCCTGCTTCACTGTGCACCATGAGCTGATCTGGCCTAAAGGGCTCAGGCTGTCACTGGGTCAGGTCTGGCAACTCCTCTCTGCTTCCGAACCGTTTCTTACTCCCCCTGCCACTCAGTCCAATTTCTGAACTTTGCCTTTGATATTCAGGGCTCCTACATTGTCATATATAATTGATTCACTTGTTTTTTCTGGTCTTTGTTGTAAGAGGGACCACGAGAAGTGTCTGAGTACTCTGCCATCTTGGCCCCGCCCTTGCAGTAGTGTTTTGTAGTTTCCTTTGTATATTTCTTTCACGACCCTTGTCAGATTTATTCCTAAGTTTTTAAATCTTTTAGGGTCTATTATAAATGATATTACTTTTCTGATTTCTTTTCATAGTTCTCTTTATTTCTGTATCAGAATCAAAGTGAATTTTGCATGTTTACCTTGTATCCTGCTACTCTGCTTAACCTTTTTATTAGTTCCAATAGTTTTCTTGTGGAGTCTTTAGGGTTCTCTATGTATAGTTTCATAACATCCACCAACAGACATAGTCTTACTTCTTCCTTACCAATTTGGATGCCCTTTATTTCTTTTTCTTGCTTTAGTTCTCTAGTTAGGACTTCCAGCACAATGTTAAATAAGAATGGTGATAAAGGGCATCCTTGTCTTTTTCCAGTTCTTAGAAAGGATGTTTTCAGCCTGTCTCCTTTCAGAATGATGTTGGCTCTTGGTTTTGTATAGATGCCCTTTATTATTTTGAGGAATTTTCCTTCTATTCCTATTTTGTTGAGGGTTTTTATCAGGAATGGTGTTGGGCTTTATTGAATACCTTTTCTGCATTGATTGAGATGATCTTGTGATTGTTTTCTTTTGTTTTAATTATATAGTGGATTACGTTGATTTATTTTCTAATGTTGAAACATCCTTGCACACCTGGTATTAATCCCACTTGATCATGTTGATCATGGTGTATTCCTTTTTTTGTATGGTGCTGAATTCTACTGGCTAGCATTTTATTGAGAATTTTTACATGTGTATGCATGAGAGATATTGGCTTGTTATTTTTTTTTTTTGTGATATTTTTGCCTGGTTTTGTTATCAGGATTATGCTGGCTTCATTGAATGAATTCAGAAGTATCCCTTGCTTTTCTACGTTCTGAAGTAGTTTGAGTAGTACCAGTGAGAACTCTTCTCTGAATATTTGGTAGAATTCTCCAGTGAAGCAATCTGAGCCAGGGCTTTTTCTTGTTGGGATTTTTTTTTTTTTTTAACTACCTTTTCAATATCTTCTCTTGTAATGGGTCTTTAAAGATTTTCAATCTCAGTGCTTGTTAGTTTAGATAGGTAGTGTGTTTCTAGAAATTTGTCCATTTTCTTTAGGTTTTCAAATTTGTTGGAGTATAGTTTTTCATAGTACTCTTTTATGATCCCTTTTACTTCTGATGGGTCCATTGTAATGTTCCCCGTTTCATTTCTTATTTGGGCTATTTGCTTCCTCTCCTGCTTCTCTTTTGTCAGTTTGGCCAATGGTTTGTTGATTTTGTTGATCCTTTCAAAGAAAAATCTTTTGGTTTTTTTGATTCTTACTATCATTTTTCTATTCTCTATTTCATTTATTTCTGCTCTAATCTTTATTATTTCCTTTCTTCTTGTGGCTGTGGGCTTCTTTTGCTTTTCTGTCTCCATTTGTTCCAGTTGTGTAGCTAATGTTTTGATTTTGTCCCTTTCTTCTTTTTTGATGTGTGCATCTATTGCTATAAATTGTCCTCTGAGGACTGCCTTTGCTGTGTCCCAAAGTTTTTGGTATGATATGTTTTCATTCTCGTTTGATACTAGGAATTTTTTGATTCCATATTTGATTTCTTCTATTACCCAGTGATTTTTCAGCAAGGTTTTATTCTGTTTCCTTGTATGTAATTTTTTTCCTTGCTGTTCCTGTTATTAATTTCTACTTTTATGGTGTTGTGATCAAAGAAGATGATTTGCATTATCTCAGTGTTTTGGAGTTTGTTAAGGGTTGCTTTGTGGCTGAAGTTGTGATCTATTCTGGAGAACATTCCATGTGCTTTGGAAAAGAATGTGTACTTTGTTGATGTTAGGTGCAGTGTTGTATATATGTTTTTGAGGTCAAGTTGGTTGATTGTGGCTTTTAGATCTTCAGTATCTTTGCTGAGTTTCTTTCTAGATGTTCTGTCTTTTATCAAGACTGGTGTGTTTAAGTCTTCTACTATTATTGTGTAACTGACAGTTTCTCTTTCCAGTGCTATTAGAGATTGTTTGATGTGTTTTGGAGCCCTGTCGTTGGGTGCATATTTATTTTGGTTATGCCCTCATGCTGGATTGTCCCTTTCATCATTATATAATGTCCTTCTGTGTATTTTATGGTGGATTTTTTTTTTAAACTCTATTTTTATCTGAGATAAGTAGTGCCAGTCCTACTCTTTTTTGGTTGCTGTTTGCTTGATATATTTTTTCCATCCTTTGATTTTTAATCTATTTATGTTTTTGTTTCTAAGCTGTGTCTCTTGTAGACAGAAAATTCATGGGTCATTTTTTTAAATCCATTCTGTTACTCTCTGTCTTTTTATGGGTACATTTAAACAATGTATATTCAGTGTGATTATTGATAGGTGTGAGTTTATTGCTATCATTTTGTGGTGCTTTTTTTGTGGTTCTGACTTTTTCTTTGTTTCTCTTACTCTCCTGAGCTGAATTCCTTATTTTTTCTGGATTTTTCATTTATTTCTTTTGTTTTTGTAGATTTTATATTTACTGAGACTTTATGTTTTTCTTCTTTATTTTTATGAGTAAGTTTGTTAACTTTCTTTGTGGTTGTCTTCAAATTTACCCCGATCTTCCTTTAAACCAGTCTTTCATTACTTGATACGACCTTGACTTTCTCTCCATTTGAAAGTTGTATACCTACACAGATTATTCCATTTTTTATTGTTCTGACCTTGTTGTCATTTACAGATTGACCTCTCTGGTTCCCTATTGTAAATCTTTTAGTTTTATTGTATCCTTGAGAGATCATTACCTAGGTTGGTATCTGACTTCTGCTGTCTGTATCTTAGATTCAGGTTGTTGTCTGATGTTGTTGGTTCTCTAACCAAAGGACTCCTTTTAAAAATTCTTGTAAGTTTGGTTTGGTTTTTACATATTCCCTTAATTTCTGTGTGTCATGTATTGAATTGTGTCCTCCCAAAATATCTGTCAACTTGGCTAGATCATGATTCCCAGTATTGTATGATTGTCTACCATTTTGTGATCTGATGTGATGTCACTATCTGTTGTAAATCCTATCACTATGATGTAATAAGATGGATTAGGGCAGTTATATTGATGAGACTACAAGATTAGATAGTGGCTTAAGACAATCTCTTTTGATATATAAAAGAGAGAAGTGAGCAGAGAGACACAAGGACCTCATAACAACAAGAAAGCTGTGCCAGGAGCAGAGCCCATCCTTTGGACCTGAGGTCCCTGTGCTGAGATGCTCCCAGACCGAGAGAAGACTGATGTATTGCAAGGAGTTTCCTCCAGAGCCAATAGACAGAAAAAGACTTCCCCTGGAGCCAATGACCTGAATGTGGACTTCTAGCCTACCAGATTGTGACAGAATGAACCTCTTTTTGTTAAAGCCATACACTGGTAGTATTTCTATTATAGCAGCACTAGATTACTAAGACACTGTTTAACTGGAAATCTCCTAATTTCACCATCATGTCTGAGTTAGAGTTTTACAGAAAATGTTATTCTTGGTTGGCAGGATTTTCTTTCAAGGTTTTATATATGTCATCCCATTGCCTTCTTGCATTAATGGTTTCTGATGAGTAATCAGATCTTAGTCTCATTGTTTCCCTTTTTTATGTGACTTTTTGTTTTTTCTCTAGCTGCTGTCAGTATTCTTTCTTTGTCTTTGTTTTTGTGTGATTATTACATGTTTTGGTGATTTTGTTTTGGGGTCTAACCTATATGGGGTTTGTTGAGCTTCTTGGATGGTCAGCTTTTCATCTTTCATGATATTAGGCAAGTTTATTGTCAGCAAATCTTCAATGATCCTCTCTGTGTTTTCTGTTTTCTTCTCCTGTTCTGGAAATCCAATCATGCATACATTTTTGCTTTTGATTGTATCTCACATTGTTCTCAGGGTTTCTTCATTCTTTTCTCTTACTTTTCCTCCGACAAAATGGTATCCAAGATTTTGTCTTCAATTTCGCTGATCCTGTCTTCCATTGTTTCAAATTTGCTCCTAAAACCTTCTATCGCACTGTCCATTTCTGAAATCTTGTTGTTTATCTTTTGGATTTCTAATTTATGGTTTTGTATGATTTCTAGTTGTTTATTTATTTTGACATTTTGTTCTGGTGTTATTTTCCTGAATTCTTCCATTACTTTGTTTTTTCCCTAATTTCGTCTGTATTTTCCAGGATTTTGTTTATTTTTTTCTTATCTTTGACTGTGCTTTCCTTTATATCTTTTCTAATCACCTGGAGAGCCCTGAATAGTAGAGTTTTCAATTCCCTGTCAAGTAGTTCCAGTGCGTTTTCTTCTAATGGAAACTCATCTGATGTTTTATTTTGGTTGCCTTCTGGAGCCATCCTGTCCTTTTTTAAAAATATGTTTTAATATTGTCTACTGTCTCCGGGACATTCAGGAATAATTTCCTTTGTTTATTGATTGTAGATTAGTTTGTTTTGTCCTAATTTTTTGTTGTATTTGATTATGTTTGTGCAGATAGGCTAAGCATGTTTTGTTTCTTGCTCATCTATGGGTGCAATACTTCTCACCACCATGTCCATATAGGCAGGGTCAGTCTCTCAGCTATAGTGCAGCAGGGCAGGCCCAGCAGGGTGGGAAGGGAGGTGATGGGTCATTTTCAGGGCTGGGTCCATCAGTCCAGGGTTCCACACTAGTGTTGCTTGTGGGGTGCAGCAGTTGGTGCATGGTGCAGATAGGCAGGAGAGAAGGGAAAGGATGTGATGTTTGGAGCTAAGTGTGTAAGAGAAAGAAGAGAAGCAAGAGAGAGAAACAGAAGCAAAAAACAAAAACAAAAGAAAAATGGTAGCACAGTAAGATTCAGCAGTTGGGGCAGGGCAGTGCAGCTTGACTTGTCGAGTAGTGGCATGGGTGGCATATGGTGGGTGGGAGAAAGGAGAAGAAAGAAGGTAAAGAGAGAGAAGAAACAAACAAACAAAAAAATTCAACTACAACAATAATAAATATGGTGCTAAAGTAGCTGGCCATTGAAGGCATCATGGAATTGTGGTGGTGCACTGATATCTCACTGGGCAGTGCAACATGGTCCTTCAGGAAGAGGCAGAAGCAACTCAGGGCGTAGGTGGGAGGGAGAAGGAAACAGAAGGAGAAACATAAAGAAAAATAAAAAAATATGGTACTGAGAGAGCTGGCCTGTGGGGGAGGTGCAGATCCAGGGAAGCTATGTGCAGAAGCTTTCTAGCTGAGCGGTGCGGCACAACCCATTGAGAAGGGGGCCAGTGCATGGAGTTAGGTGGATGGGAGAAAGGAAAGGAAGGAAGGGAGAGAGAGAGGAAACAAAAACAAAACAAAATATGGCACTTAAGGAGACGACTGGTGGGGGTGGCACAGAACTGGAGAGGCCTAGTCAGTGGCTCTGTAGCTGAGTGGTGTGACACAGCCCTTCAGAAGGGGTGGGGATAACACACAGGGCTAGCTGGTCAAGAGAAAGGGAAGGAAAAAAGGGAGAGAGAGAAAACAAATTAAAAAAGCCAAATAAACAATAACAACAACAACAACAACAAATGGAACTGAAGGAGCTGGCCTGTGAGGATGGGGCAGACCTGGGCAGCAGTGAGCTGCTGTCTCTCTGGTTGAGTTATTGAGGCCTGTAGGAAAGTGGTGAAGGCCAAGTAGACAGAAGAAGGGTGAGGACGTGGAGCTTGTATCCCTTGTTACCTGGTGCTCTGCCTCCTGATTGGAGCTCTGTCAATCTGCCATCCCGTACTCCCTCTCTGTGTTCCTTGGTGGCTGTAGTCCAAGATGGTGAATCTGTGCTGTGTTAGATGGTAGGGCACATCCACTCTGTAGCTGTCTTAGTTATCTAGTGCTGCTATAACAGAAATACTGCAAGTGGATGGCTTTAACAAAGAGAAATTTATTTCTTCACAGTAAAGTAGGCTAAAAGTCCAAATTCAGGGAGTCAGCTCTAGGGGAAGGCTTTCTCACTCTGTCAGCTCTGGAGGAAGGTCCTTGTCATTCTTCCATTAGTCTGGGGCATCTCAACACAGGAAACTCAGGTCCAAAGGACGTGTTCTGCTCCCGGCACTGCTTTTCTCTCTGCTTGCTTCATTTTCCTTTTATCTCTTGTAAGATAAAAGGTGGTACAGGCCACATCCCAGGGAAACACCTTTACGTTGGATCAGGGATGTGACCTTAGTAAGGGTGTTACAATCTCACCCTAATCCTCTTCAACATAAAATTACAATAACAAAATGGAGGACAACCACACAATACTGAGAATCATGGCCCAACCAAATTGATATGCACATTTTTTGGGAGGACTTAATTCAATCCATGACAGTAGCTCTCCTCATTCTCTCTCTGTTCTCTGTTAGTTTCTTATTTTATTTGGTGCTTGATCAAGTTCTTTATCTCTTGTTGATGCTTACAGTTCCAAGATTGACTTTTGTATCTGTTTTACGTAGTTTTTCAGGTTTTTAGTACAAAAAGATGGCATGGTGTTTCTGTCTGGAGTGTCATGTTCCCCAGACTCTGTGATTCTGTGCAATATTTTTTACTTTCTTATCTGACCTACTGTTCTCCTAATCACCTAATTAAAATTCTACTATTTTCTGATAACATCTGCAGTGAGTATAGTGTCCTCAGGAATCCTGCAAGAAAGACGAGCAAATGACAGGACAGAATTTGGTGATTCCTGTATACCTGACTATAACATCATTATAATGCCAAAACTTCACACTGCACCTGTTAAATATACGTATTTCTCATTACAGTGTTAATGCTAAAGTAATTATCAATTAAAAAGACCTTGTATTATTTTAACATCTGACACCTAAATTTTTGTTTTCAAACTTAAATTTGAGATAAATTGGAGATATCATAATAGTTTACCTTCCTGCAGAAAATTTCCATAATCAGACCCTTTACAGACTTGAACAGACTAGTGAAATACTTGCTCACCATGGAGACAATTTATTTACCTTTTGTGGAATCTGGGCAAGGGCTGATGCAATCGTACTGGCTCTTTCTTCTGTGATGTTACCGACCATTGATCCAAAAGTAAACACCACAACACCATGTGTTCAAGAGCTCTGGACAAACTCTTCTATTTCCTGTGAAGAAAGAATTTGCTTCATCATGAAACAGCAACAAAATATTGAACAATATTTATTGATTTGACAACAAACAATTTAAGAGAAAAAAATCAAGTAGTGACAACTAAAACCAAACCCTTTGCTGTAGCGTTGATTCCAGCTCATGACAACCTTGTGTATTAAAGGGTAGAACTGAGCACCATAGGATTTTTTGGCTGTAATCTTTATGGAAGCAGATCTCCAGATTTCTTCTATGGTGTCATTGGTTGGGTGGAACTGCATACATTTTGATTTGTAGGTTTGCACTGCCTAGGGATCTTGAAGTATTGATAGAGAAAAATTATTAGAATAGTGTCTGCTTTTTAACGAAAATAATCTGTCAGTTCCTTCAGAAGGAGATATGTGTTGCGAGATCTATGACCTTTATTATGCATATTTGTGTAAATGTGTGTGTGCGTGCATGGTATAAGCAAGAAATGAAATTAAGCTATTACACAGTAGTGAGAGGGACACTGACTCTTCATTTACAGTTATTAATTACTAATATAGATTCTTGGAAGGAGGCACCACAGCGGGATCTTAATTCAGCTTTAATTCTATATATTTATATTTCTACTGGAGTCCAAACACACTGCAAATGATCACAGTGCTCCACTGCTAACCAAAACATTGAAAGTTCATGTCTACCTAGAGATGCTCCAAAAAAAAAAGTCATGGTGGTCTATTTCTGAAAAATCAGCCAATGAAAACCCTATAGAGCACAGTTCTACTCTGATACACATGAGGTCACCATGAGTTGGAATCAACTCGATGGCACCTGTTTGGTTATAATTCTATTAAATCACATGTATTTATTCCAGCAGGTTTTCTGGAGTGTTCTTATAGTTGAGAGTCATTAGTATTTTACTTCCTGACTATGAAAACCAAGGAAAAATTAGTTATGGTGGGGGTGGTTGTATATCTATATTTCTCTCAATTATATAATCCTTTATGTCACACCTTGAACTTTTTCATTTTTTCTCAAATATCCCCCTAAAATATCCCTTAATGTCCAGAGGTTAAGAATCTCTAACATTCAAAAAAACTTTGGGTTTGGAATTTCTGTGAAATAGTCATAAATGTTCCTTTAAATTCCATGATTATACATTTGTAATTACTTATTGGAATGTCCATATTTTTTCTGTCATATAAATAACAATTACTATAAACATAATTTTAACTATTGTGCTACTATTCATACTCCTTTTCCCCTTCTATTTCCGCCTCCTCCTAAGACTTCCATTTTCCTTTAATGTTAATGGGAAAAATGTTCCTCAGTAAGGTTAGATTGCATAAAATTTTCATTAATCTTACCACAGCTTTTGGACACTACAAAAGATCTTATATAGCCTAAACAATTTGCACTCAAAATAAGTATTGAGTTTTAATCCTTGAATAGGATCTCAGTTTTATTTGCTGCCAATAAGAAGGTAGACAAAATGGATCTCTTAATAGATTATATACTAGTGCAATAAAGAATACTTGCTTTTTATTTATGTCTTAAAGGTATAATATTAATTTAAAATATATTAGATTCTTTCTTTCCTTCATAAGGAATATTATCCTAAATGCTGACAGCACTATTTTGTAATTTCAAACTAAGGGAAATTTCACTGGTAATTGGTAGAAATTATCTGATCTTTATTATGTACACAGAATTTATTGTCCTTATTATATGCACAGCATACATTTTCTTTGTTTGTTTTATCAGGCAGCTATGATATAGATACCTACGTACTCAGAGGGGAGCCCTGGTGGCACAGTGGTTCAGCGTTCAACTGCTAACCAAAAGGTCAGCAATTCAAATCCGCTAGCCAGTCCTTGGAAACACTGGGGGGCAGTTCTACTCTGTCCTATTGGGTCGCTATAAGTTGGAATCGACTCGAAGGCAAGAGTTTTTTTTTCTTTTTTTAGTACTCAAAGGGACTTTAACTGAAGTTTCCTATAGGGTTGGTAAATGGCGGAAAACACTTACTCTGATAGATAGGCTAAATCATTCCGTTTATTCTCAAAGATGTAAAACTCTGGGTTTTCAAATGATGAATGGTTTCAGTGCTGTAAACCAAGGCTGTAAAGTAAGTAAACTTTGGGTTGGCTGCAGATATTGTTGGGAGCACCAATTTATGTTCACCCATTTATATTTGAGAATGGTCTTCCTCTAAGGTACAATACTGGTGAAGAGCTTAAATCCTTACAACAAAATTTAAGCATTTCAACCTGCTCCATGTGTTTGCCAAAATGTATACATCCACTTTAAAAAACCCCACAGAATATCTGTTCTTTAGTACTTTGCTTGGAAACCCTGGTGGCATAGTGGTTATGTGCTACAGCTGCTAACCAAAAGGCTGGTGGTTCAAATCCACCAGGAGCTCACTGGAAGCTCTATGGGGCAGGAGAATATAAGTTTGATACGTTGGAAACCCAGTTCCTATTCTATGAGAATTATGTCTAAAGTTCCTGACACACATGAAATGATTAATAGTATTAGTAATAGTAACAAAAATAGCAATAATTACAATAGTTAATAATACTTTTGGATTAATTTATACCAGAGACATTTTAAGTGTTTTATATGTATCAACTAATATTTTCCATACAACAACTATATGGGGTTGGTAGTATCACAAGAATAGTCCTCACTCTAAGAACATTCTAGTCTACTTTCCCAACATTTCTTGCCTGATTTCCTGCAACAACCTTCTAAGGGGTTCGACATTCCACAGCCTTGCTCCTTCACAATCCAATTCAGTAAATGCATCTTGAGGGCTCTTTCAGAAAAAGAAATCTGATCATATCTCTCCCTTGCTTAACTCTCTCCACTGGCTCCCCAGTGCCTTTAACAGATGTTTCAAACTCCTTCTGGCTCAAACTAATGTCTTGCACAGCATCTGCATCTTTACTCCTCCTCTTCCTGCTCAACTAAGAGATCTTGGGGACCGCCATTACTACTCTAGCTGCTTTCATTTTTGTCTTCCTCTTTCCCTCATCTCCTCTACCTATTCTTGCACACCGTTCACCTTAATTATCAATGACTCTGGGTTCCTTTCTATGATCTCTGCTGGGTGTTCCCTTAGCATTGTGTCTCCTTATTATATCACTTTTCACACTGTATTTTTATTACTTGCTTCTATTCTATTTTTCTAACTAGAATGTACAATGTGTATGGTGGGTTTGGGCAGGAGAGGGAGCAGAAACCATTTATCCTTAGTTTTTCTGCATATCCAACCAGCACCTAACTCACCTGCAATAGCGTAGTCACTCTAAAAATATTCTTTGGATGAATGACTGATACTTTCTTATGTGTTGAATAATAAAGGCTTTAATTTATCAGACCCTATTCTCAAAGTGTCACAGGTATCCCACTTTATTTTGTCATCATAACGATATTCAGATATTTGTGGTGACATGGAAATACATAAATTTCTACTTTGCAGGTCACCTTACCGCACTTTCCACATCTTTCTTACTAGTCAAAGATTCTTAATGAAGAACATAGAATCATTTCAATTGAAAATACAAAAGCAACAGGAATAGGCTTACCTTAGGCAAGGGTTTGGCAGGTTTGCAGTGGACCCCTCCAACAAAACCAAAATGCAGCAAGAATGGGCGAGGAAATTCAAAATCCCAATAAGTTCAAATAAGCCAAATTTCAGCTTTCCCCATTGTCTCATATAATGTAGTACGTCTTCCTGAAAAGAAAAAAGAAAACTAAAGGTGGAGATAACTTGAGGAAATTGTCTTCTGAATATCTGGGAAATTTTCTGAAGGGAGCTTGGAATAATGGAGCCAAAGGTGTTTAAAAGTGTGAGAGGAGACTTACATCTCTAACGTCACGTCAGTATATTCATCACCATAAACAATTATTAAACCTAAGCAACTGTAGAATTAAATATGCATTTGTTTTCTCAAAGGTTGTCTTGGAAGAAGTACAACCAGAATGCTCATTAGAAGCAAGGATAGAGAGACTTCATCTCCCATACTTTGGACATGTTACCAGAAGGGACCAGTCCCTGGAGAAGCACATCATGCCTGGTAAAGTGGAGGGTAAGGGAAAAAGAGGAAGACTCTCAACGAGATGGATTGACACAGTGGCTGCAACAATGGGCTCAAGAATAACAACAATTATGAAGATGGTGCAGGTCCTGGCAGTGTTTAGTTCTGTTGTACATAGGGTCCCTACGAGTCGGAACCGACTGGACAGCACCCAACAACAACAACAACAAAGTTGCAAAAGAAACAGATGAAAATATGCAAACAACTGGAATTTGAGCTCCCCAATCAATTAATCATACCATAGCCATGGAAATACCTTTCCCAGAAGTACTCAGTCTAGTTTCTACAGTTTAGCAAGCCAGTCCCTTGACACTGGATTTTCTAACTAAACTGTGAGGTTTTTGTGAGTATGGCTTAATTCCTTGCACTAACTATGGCATTTGGTTCCAGTTAAAAACTAAATAATATTTTATTATTAAAACTATTTGCAATTAATAACTGGAAAGTTTTCAGAAATTATGGAAATATATGTGCTCACTTATTTAATAGAGAGACATAGTTCTCAAAGTAGACGGACTAATAACTTATATGTCAACCCTTCAACAACATGATAGGCCTGTAAGACAGATGATTTGTAAGGACTTAATGAAACAATGTGGCATCGTTAGAAACCTCAAGATTCACTAAGCGCAAGTTGTGCAGAATTATATTATCTTGATTAAGGCTATTTGACTTACAGATTAATAAGATATTGTACACACAAACTATAAGTTTTTGAGTCAGGGATAGAGCCACTGTATCTCTCAACTGAGAAGGAAACTTGAGAGGGTAATATGGAAAAATATTTTAATTAATGAATAAGAAAATTGAGCTATAGGAAAAGTTATTTTTCCAATGCTACAAAGATAGTTTGAGCCCTGGTGGCACAGTAGTTAAGAGCTATGCTGCTAGCCAGAAGGTCAGCAGTTCAAATCCACCAGCTGCTCTTTGGAAATCCTATGTCCTATGGCTATGGTATCCCTATGAGTCGGAATCGACTTGATGGCAATGGATTTTGCTTACATAGGCAGTTATGCTAGGAATAGTGTGTCACTCTTCAATCTTCATGTCTATGGCCATCCAGACATTCTTTGAGGTTTATAATGCCCTTTTAAAGATAAAAAGTACAATAAAATAGGTAGGTAATTAAAGAAATTCTAAGTGTCTTAATTTTTGGATGTCTGGTTTCCTGAAGTCTGTTGTGGCAGTGATGGGCCACCGGGGTCTTCTAGTTGATTCTATAACAGAGAACTCTCTGTAATATTTGTGAGATTAATAGATCATTTCATATTTTCATTTCATCTTTCACTTACAAAAAACAACTTCCTCTCTCTTTTTATTTGCACAAACTCACCTTCAAAGACACAAGGAAAGTTAAGACTTCAAATTACCAACTAAAAACAAGACTTACCTAGTACTTCACTGTAAAACTGTTCCCACTTCTTCACATTAAGTGTCTGGAACCAAAGTCAAAATAAAGCACATATATCATATTTTTTACCCTCTCCAAGAATGTCATTCAATCATGTAATTCTGACATAACAATAGGTACACAGGAAGGAGGGGTTAAAAGTCCTCCACTATACTTTTCAACTGTACAGCCTGAGTGAACCGGACACTATAGAAAAAGGGCATTTTAAGTAGCTCAGCTAGCAGCTCACCACAAGGACCAATGGCATCTGCAAAAATGATATCAAACCTTGATTCTTGTAGTTTCAGCATTAGTTTCTTGTTGAAAACTACGTCTTTACACAGCCTTTCAATACAATCAGAATACTCCAGAGCAACTTCTTGTGTTTGTGGAAAATATGTCCAAAATGTATCTTTCAGCAGATCTTATGTTAGTTTCCTGACCCATTTCATGAAAAGAAACTTAAAATCATCTTTAGTAAGAGAAGTAGGATAAACCTCAAATTTAATAGCAGACAGTTTGTTGGGATCAATAAGAATGGAAGCTGAAGATGTTAGAACAGTCACTTCATGACCCCTCTGAACAAGTTCATCCAGCATTGTCTTTACATTGATCCAATGACTGTATTCTGTTGGCCATACCAGCACTTTTCCACAAGTTCCAGAGCTGAAGTAACAACACAGTTGTATCAGCAGAACTGAAAACCATTTCATAGACATTTTGGATAGATGGATTCTTCTTTTCAAATTGCTGTTCCCTCCTGTCATTCTTCAGGCTTGTATTCCAGGAAAATCAGTTAAGAAGTTAAAATACAGCTCTTACAGGCCAAATTAAACAGGTTATACGATAAACAGTCAGAGCATGACAAGTGGAAAGAGCAAAGGGTAGATTACCTTGTATTTTTATGAGAGTACTTAATGTCCCTTTTATCATAAGTACTATCACACAGCTAAGAGTCGATGACATAACGTTTGCTTGTCACCTGTGTTATGTAATAGATTTTAGAATAGTGTTAAGAACAGTGGCAAATATGAGGCCACTTGTAACTGCAGACTCCTTGACACAAGAACTAAAGACAAAGTAATTATATGGTTGTATCAGCATAGTTTTGGATATCATGGATCAAGGCTTTTTGTGTCTGGTAAAATCTTTATTGACATATAATTTGCATACCAAACAATTTATCAATTTAAAGCGTACAATTCAATGGTTGGTAGTATATGCACAGAGTTGCACAACTACCACCATGATCAATTTTAGAACATTTTGATCACTCCAAAAAGAAACCCTGTGCCCCTGACCCATCACCCCTCAGTCTTCCCATCCTCCCTCTCCCCCCAGTCCTAGAAAACTGCTAATCTACCTTCTTTCTCTATAGTTTTCCTATTCTGGACCATTCATATAAATGACATCATACAATAAGTGTTTTTTTGTGACTAGCTTCTTTCACATAGCATAATATTTTCAAGATTTATCTATGTTATATTAAATACAGGACATTATTTCTTATTATTGACAAATAATATTCCATTGTATGGCTATACTACTTTTGCTCAACCATTCATCAGTTGATAGACACTTGGGTTGTTTCTACGTTTTACTATTATACTGTTTATGAATAATGCAATTTGTGACCATTCATTTGCAAGGTTTGTGTGGATGCATGTATTCATTTCTCTTGGGAACATACATAAAAGTAGGATTGCAGGATCATATGGTAACTCTATGTTCAACTTTACGCCCGACTATTTTCCAAAAGGCATGTATAAGCATTCCAAATTCTTCACATTCTTTTCTTTCTAATACTAATTCTTTTCAAAAATACTTATTTTTGCTGAAAATACTGACGCAACGAAACACACACCCATTCAACAATTTATACTTGTAGATTTCAGTGACCTTGATTTTATTCTTCACATTGTGTCATTATTTTGCTATCTCTTCCCAAATTGTATCAACACCATTAATTTAGACTCTCCACATTCTTGACAACACTTTTTATTATATGTCTTGATTATAATCAACTAAATGTGCGTGAAGTGGTATCTCATTGCGGTTTTTACTTGTATTTCTCTGATGAAGAAGGATGTTGAGCTTTCTTTCATGTACTCTTTGGTCATTTGCATATTTTCTTTGGAGAATTGTCTCTTCAGATTGTCCATTTTTTCTCTGGGTTATTTGTCTTTTTATTATTGAGTTGTAAATGAGTTCTTTGTATATGCTTAATACAAGTCCCTTATCAGATATATGATTTGCAAATATTTTCTGCCATTTGGAGTGTTGTGTTTTTACTTCTTGATGATGTTCTTTGAAGCACAAGTGTTTAATTTTGATATATGGGTTGAGGAAGGCAGTCCAGCTTCATATAATTGTATGCAGATATTCAGTTTCCAAGCATCATTTATGATAAACACTGTTCTTTTCCCATTGAATTGTTTTGGTACCCTTGTTGAAAATCAATTCACCATAAATGTGTGGGTGTATTTCTGCATTCTCAATTCCATTCCATGATCTATAAATCTATCCGTATGCCTGTACCACACTGTCTTGATTACTGTAGATGGGCAGGTTTTGAAATCAGAAAGTATAAGTCTTTCAACTTTGTGTTATCTTTTACAAGATTGTTTGGCCGTTTTGGCTTCCTGAATTTTTATGTTTATACAAGTTTACTCATATTTTATTCGTTTTCCAAAGAAAGATTATCATACTATTTTTTAAACATTTTCTGAAACTTTGTTTTACATGGCAATGTGACATGGACAACATTCAACAATATCGCCTGTAATCTGCCTGTTCTCTGTAATGACTATATAGCTTATCCCTTTCATTTGTGGTAAGTGTGTTCTCTGACTGATAACCATTTAGGTGTTATAGGGAGCATCTTGCCATACATCTCATATACACTCCTGTTCAAGTATTTCTGCATGACCAGTTCCTTCCTGTAGAATTGCTGGGTCATACTAATTTCATTTGGAATGGTTATTCCATGTTATACTTCTTCATAAATAGTTTTCTCAGATTCTTTTTTTTTTTTTTTACAAATCTATGGCATAATAGTTTATGTTTTAATTTCCATTTCCCTAACTATAAGTAGCTTTTGTCAGTTCTTCCATGTTATTGGACATTTTTACTTCTGTCAATGCCTGTTCATATCATTCATTTATTTACATATTGGACTGTTTGTCTCTTTTGTTTGTGATTTGTACGAATTCTTGCTAGACAATGCATACCACTCCTTTTTCTCTTAAATGCTTTGCAAGTTAGTTTGATGAAAATTATTTCAGTTATATATATGATTTAACAATATTATCCACTATGGCACTATATTAGTTCTATTTTTCTTTAAAAATATGCCAATTATCTAGATGAATTGTATGGAAAATTGTGTCATAAGCTTTTCCTATCATTTCCTTAGCATGAAAATCTTATTTTATTGTTGTTAGTAAATTTATGCCTTGGCCTGAAGAATGTTTGTTGTGAGACTTGTATTATGGTGTTCCTGACCAATATAGATAGCTAGGTTTTTCTCAATCTGGACCACTTTCATCCTAACATGTTTCACTGATGTGTAGGCTTCAGGGGAAACTTGTGGTTTGATTTACCTATTTTCTAGAAATTTTTAAAATTTATGTATTCTTTACGCTGTTACAGATTAAGATCAGTCATTGTTTGCCTAGGTTTAAAAGAAAAAGATAGTTATATTATTTTTACCTGTGCCAAAGGATTTCAGGTTTCCATACTAGGGCTGTGGGAAGGATGGGACAACACGTTTTTGAAGAAAAAGAAAGAATAAGATATGCTTATCTCAAATATTATTATTTAGAATAATAATCATAATTTGATTATTTGATTAATCTGTGTTCAACAAACACATTGAATTTTGCAACATATCCATAAGGCAGCTAGTGATGCTCTGTCTTATTCTGAAAGACATGGTCTGTTTATACTACGGGTTCAATATTATCATAACCTAAGGTAAGACAGTGCATTCATTATCAAGGGGTTAAAATGAGAGTGAAAGTAAACCTTGGAACTTCTTCAAAGGGTCATGAAGAAAAGAGAATTAGCTAGTGAATTCAATGAGTTTCCCAAATAGCTTAATTTTATAGTAGGAAGCAGGTAGGAATTGTTATGTTTCTTTGTTGCTCTTAGTTGCCATCTTGTCGATTCTGACTGATGGTGACCCCATGTGTGCAGAGTAGAACTGCTCTAGAGTTTTCAAGGTTGTGAGCTTTCAGAAGCAGATTTCCAGGCCTGTCTTTCGAGGCACCTCTGGGTGGGTTTGAACTGCCAAACTTTCAGCCAGTAGTGGAGTGCCTAACTGTTTGCATCACCAAATTCCACATAAATTTTACTTGGAAATGACTTAAACTTGAAGAAGGCAAATGTCTTGCTATGTCTTTTAAGATAGATGTGATGCTGAAGCTGATTGCACAATAGAAGTTTTGTGGGTTGAATTGTGTCCCTCCAAAATATATATTCAAGTCCTAAACTTTGTTATGTGTGAATATGACCTCATTTGGAAATGTCTTTAAAGACTTAAACAAGTTACAATGAGGTCTGTAATGGTTAATGTCATGTGTCAGATTGACCAGGCCATGATTCTCAGTATTATATAATCATCCTCCATTCTGTGATCTGTTGTAATTATCCTTCCTTTTGTGATTTCCCATAAGTAATATAATCACTTCCATGATGTGATCTGATGTGATCAGTCAATCAGTTGTAAGGGGAGTTTCCTTGGGGGTGTGACCTGCACCCAATATATATATGGATGTTCTGACAAAGTTTGTTTCCTTGCTCTGGATCCTATTTCCAGCATGTCATCATCAGAGCTCTGGTTCTTGGGACATGAGCCAGCAGCTTTCTGTCTGACATTCCAGCTTTGGGATTCACCAGCTTCTGCAGCCGTATGAGCCAGCAGCCTGCTATCTGACCTGCTAATTCTTGATTTGTCAGCCCCTAAAACCATGTGAGTCAGGATAAGCCTTAAGCCAACATCTAACCACGGACTTTGGAACTGCCAACCTCCACAGCTGCATGAGCCATTTCCTTGAGCTATGTATACACTTTGCTTGTTTTGCTTCTCTAGAGAACCCAGCCTATGTCATTTGATGCCAAGAATGGTTCTAGAGAAACAAAATCATAAGAATGAGATTTCTAAATTGTTCTCAAGTCTGACTTGTCTTAAAGCTGCTGATGCCTGCCTCTGGTAGTAAAGAGTGCACTGCTTATCAATTGAATGAGGTGGAAAAGGTAATATGCAAAATAATACATCCAATGTTGGTCAGAGGTGAGTCTCTGGGTGATCGTTTGATACTTTTCTGTAATTTTATCAGTATGAGAAATATAGGGAAGCTTGTTGGTTAGTCCTACTTTGCTAGACAAAGTTGTAAAAGAAAGAGATGAGTTCAGGGCTTCAGAGTCACAGTACAAATGCCACATAAAAGACCTCCAAGTTGCCACTTATGCCCTGACAGAAAGCCTTGTTTCTTGTACTAACAGTGATATTGCTGAAAACCAAAACCAGAGTCTTATCATAAGAGTGTCTGCATTACAATGACACTTATATTCCCATCCTCTAATGGCATCTCAAGTTAAAGTGATTGACTGGGAAGAAGTGGGATCCTGAAATTTGGAATAGGGACTTATGGACAGATAATCAGGAAACTGAGAACATTGAGCCCCTAAATTTCATTGAATCAATCCTGCCAAAATAACCAGCTCCCTTACTTCCATCTGAAGAGATCATTCCATCTTTGTCTACTAAGACACCCTCCCCAGGAAAACCATTATCCCTTACATACCCCTCCATTTCTTATGAGAGTAACCCAGTTGTGCCTGAAGTCTGTTTGAGGTGGCATCTGGGGTGGCACCTGGGCATCACCTGAGGTAGATGCTTTAAAAGACACTGCTGAATGTACTCTGGACTAATCCCCACCACCAGTTTTTGCTTCTAAACCTGTAACTAGACTTAAGTCTCAGTGAACCCTAAAAGGTGAAGTAAAAAGTATGACCCAGGAGGAGGTACACTACACTCTAAAAGAATTGTTTGACTTCACTTATATGTACAGACAGAAACCAGGGGTATATGTGCAGGAATGGCTGTTAAGGGTGTGGGATAATGAATGAAGGGGAGGCCAGTTATGCTCAACAAATGTCCCCACCATGCTGCCAAAAATTTATGCTGTTGATTTTACTCCTAACCTTCCCCAAAGGGATCTATGGCCTTTTATGAGAGTGACTGTTGATTGGGGAAAAGGAAATAATCAGAATTTTCAGGGATTACTGGACTCTGGTTCTGAACTGACCCTAATTCCAGGAGACCCAAAACATCACTGTGGCCCACCAGAGTGGGGATATATGGAAGTCAGGTTCATAATGGAGTCTTAGCTCAGGTCCATCTCACATTGGTCCCTGAACCCATCCCATAGTGATTTTCCAGTTCCAAAATACATAATTGGAATAGATGTAGTTAGCAACTCGCAGAATCCCCACAATGGATCTCTGACAAGTGGAGCAAGGGCTGTTACGGTAGGAAAAGCCAAGTGGAAGCTATTAGAATAGCTTCTACCTAGGAAAATAGTAAAGCAAAAGCACTGACGTATTCCTGGAGGAATTGTAGGGATTACTGCCACCATCAAGGACTAGAAGGATATAGGTGTTGTGATTCCCACCATATCCCTATTCAACTCGCCTGTTTGACCTGTGTAAAAAACAGATGGATCTTAGAGAATGACAGTGGATTATCATAAACTTAACCAGGTGGTGACTCCAATTGCAGCTACTGTTCCAGACTTAGTTTCATTACTTGAGCGAATTAATACATCTACTGGTACTAGGTATGAAGCTATTGATCTGGCCAATGCCTTTTCTTTGTTTCAGTTTTGAAAGAACAGTTTGCTTTCAGCTGGCAAAGCCAACAATACATCTTCTCTGTCTTACCCCAGTAGCGTATCAACTCTCCAGCACTATGTCATAATTTAGTTTGCAGGGAACTTGACCACATTTCCCTTCCACAAGATGTCATACTAGTCCATTATATTGATGACATTAGGCTTATTGGACCTAATAAGGAAGATGTATCAATGACTCTAGACTTATTGGTAATATATTTGCATGCTAAAGGGGGGAAATTAATCTGACAAACATTCAGGTGCCTTCCACCTCAGAGAAATTTCTATAGGTCCAGTGAAGTGGGGCATGTCAAGATACTCCTTCTAAAGTGAAAGATAAGTTATTGCATTTGGCCCCTCCTATAACTAAAAAGGTGACACAACGCCTGGTGTGCCTCTTTGGAAGTTGGAGGCAACATATCTCTCATTTGGGTGTGCTACTCTGGCCTATTTATTAAGTGACTCATAAAGCTACTTTGTTTGTTTGTTTGTTTGGTTTTAATTGTGCTTTAGGTGAAAGTTTACAGAGTGAATTAGTTTCTCATTAAACAGTTAATACACAAATTGTTTGATGACATTGGTTGCAAACCCCATGATATTTCAACACTCTCCCCTTCTCTGGCCCAGTTTCCCTGTTTCCATTTGTCCAGTTTTCCTGTCCCTTTCTGCCTTCTCCTCTTTGCTTTTGTGTTAGTGTGCCCATTAGTCTTCTATACATGACTGAATGTTTCTCACACGTGTTATTGTTGGCCCTATAAACCCGTTATTGCCAACTCAATTCCAACACATAGAAACCCCATAGACCTGTCTAATCTTTGGGTGCAGTGTGAAACTCAGGAGTGATTTCAGTACTGAGTTAAAAAAGTGTCCAGGGGTCATAATCTTGGGGCTTCTCCAGTCTCTGTCAAACCAGCAAGCCTAGTCTTTATTTATTTGTGAATTTGAAATTTGTTCTACATTTTCCCCCCACTCTGCTGGGGACCCTCTATTGTGATCCCTGCCAGAGCAGTTGGTGGTGGAAACTGGGCACCATCTTGTTGTTCTGGGCTTAGTCTGGTGGAGGTTGTGGTAGTTGTGGTCCATTAGTCCTTTGGATTAATCTTTCCCTTGTGTCTTTGGTTTACTTCATTCTGTCTTGCTCCAGATGGGGTGGGACAAATGGAGGATCTTAGATGTATGCTCAAAGCTTTGAAAAGTCTGGATGCTACTCAACAAAGTAGGATGTAGAAAATTTTTCTTATCAACTATGTTATGCGAGTTGAGCTAGATGTCCCCCAAGACCATGGTCCCCAGCCTTCAGCCCAGTAATTCAGTGGCCAGAGAGTTTAGATGAAGCTTCCATGACCTTGCCTTGGCCAAGGTGTTCTGACTTCCCCAGTATGCAGATCTTTTTGACAAGTATATAATTTTATGTGATTCCTTGAACAATATAGACCCAAAATTATTTTACTTTGTGAATTCTGCACATTATTATAGCCCATTATGATGGTTAAGATTGTGTGTCAACTTGGCTAGGCCATGATTTTCAGTGATTTGGCAGATATTATGTAAACATCCTCCATTTTGTGATCTTATATGAGCAGCCAATCAGTAGAAAGGCCAATCAGTTGAAATTCAATCAACTGAAAGCCAATAAATTGAAAGTGAATCAGTTGAAAGCCCAGCAGTTTCATTGGGGGTGTGTCCTGCATCCAATATATATGTATGTCCTGGAAAAGCTCTTTCTGGATCCTGCATCCAACACATCATCCTCTGACTTCTGGTTCTTGGGACATGAGCTAGCAGCCTGCTGCCTGAACTTCAGATCTTAGGATTTGCCAGCCCCGCAATCCCATGAGCCAACAGCCTTCCACCTGACTTGCTGAATTTAGGTTTGTTGGTCTCTGCAACCACACGAGTCAGGAAAAGCCTCCAGCTTGATACCTGACCCACAGATTTGGAACTTGCTGGCCTCGACAACTGTATGAGCCATTTCTTTGAGATAAATCTCTCTCTCTCTCTCTGTCTCTCTCTCTATATATACACATTTCCCTCGTTTTGCTCCTGTAGAGAACCTGGCCTAAGATATTTGGTACTAAGAGTGGTTCTGGAGGAACAAAATCATAAGGATGATTTTTCTGAATTGGTTCTCAAGTCTGGCTACTCTTAAAGGCACCGATGACTCTGCCTCCACTAGTAAAGAGGGCACTGCTAAGCCATGCATGAAGTGGCAATAGGAATACACAAGATGTTACCACCAATGGATCAAATATTTGTGAGAGACAAGGCTCTGGATGACTACATATTTGATACATTTCTACAATTTTGTCAGAATGAGAACTTATAAGGAAGCTGGTTGGTTAGTCCTGCTTTAGCTAGACAAAGTAGTGAAAGAAAGACATGAGCTCAGGACTTCAGAGCTACAGCTCAAACTACACATAAAAGACCTGAAGGTTATCACTTGTGCTCTGAAAGAAAGCCTTATTTCTTGTAGTAACAGAGCTGATATTGCTAAAAACCAAACCTAGTCTTATTGTAAGAGTAGCTGAATTACAATGCCAATGGAATTATCATCCTCAAGAGGTGTCTGAAGTTAAAGTGAGTGCATTGATTGGGAAGAAATTAGATCCTGAAACTTGGGATAGGGACATATGGGCAGATAATCAGGACATGGGGACATTGAGTCCCTAAATTCTACTGAATCACACCTGCCAATAGAACCGGCCCTTTTATTCCCATCTGAAGATATTACTCCATCTTTGTCTGCTAAGCCATCCTCAAAGTAAAACCATTATCCCTTCAACCCTTATCTGATGAGGTTAACTCACCTGTGTCTGAGGAGCCTTTGAGTTATTGCCTGGGGTGGCATCTGGGGCATTGCCTGGGGCATCTCCTGAGGCTGATGTCTTACAAGACATTGCTAAATGTCTCTAGGACCTACCCCCACTACCCATTTTTGCTACTAGACCTATAACTAGGCTTAAGTCCCAGTGAACCCCAAGAGGTGAAGTACAAAGTGTGATCCATGAGGAGGTATGCTACAATCCAAAAGAACTGCTTGCTTTTTCTAGTATATACAAACAGAAACCAGGGGAATATGTGTGGGAATGGCTATTTAGTGTGTGGGATAATGGTTCAAAGTTGGATCAGTCTGAGTTTATTGATATGGTCCCACTAAGCACAGAGTCTTCATACGGTGCTTCATCTTGAGTGGTTAGAAAAGAATCTAATAGTTTATTGGGTTGGTTCAGTGAAGCATGGTTTAAGTGGTGGCCTACACTAAATCAAGTTGAGATGCCAGACCTGCCTTGGTATACTGTAGAAAAAGGTATCCAAACTTAGGGAAATTGGCATGTTAAAGTGGGTTTATCAGGTTGGATTCATGGCACACTTTTAACCACAGTGGTAAAGAACAAATTTGTGAAGGGAACCCCCAGCACCTTAGAAGCTGCTGTGATTGCTATTTTTATGTAAGTCAGATTTGACAGTTGGAACTGCCCTAACTGAATTAAGATACCTAAATACAATGGTGCTTATTGGACCTGAGGTGGTAGGGGCCAAGTGTTCAAAGACAAGTTGGGTGTTGTTATTGTAATAGACAGCAGAAACAAAGCAGTAAACAGAATAGACTAACTCGTACAGACTTATGGCCTTGGCTACCTAGTCATGGTATCACTAAGAGTGAAATAGATAGGAAATCTACTAAATATTTACTTGATCTGTAGAAGTGGAAGAATTCTAGGTAAAGTGAACAACAGTCAAACTCAAATAACCAGAATAGAGAGTCACGGACCCTCAATCAATTCCCAGACTTGAATCATTTTACAGACCAATAACCCTTTGAATGAAGGGGAGGATGTGCTCTTTCCCCAACCACTACTGTCATTGCCCAATGAACTCATGTACTAGTGGCCACGGTGGCAGGGATGGAGATTATGCATGGGCTCAGCAACATGGACTTCCACTCCCCAAGGTCAACTTGGCTACAGCCACTGGTGAGTGCCCAACCTGCCAGCAGCAGAGACCAACACTGAGTCCCCAATATGGCACCATTACTAGGGGCAATTAGCCTCCAACCTAGTGGCAGTTTGCTTATTGGACCACTTCCATCATGGAAAGAACAGTGTTTTGTTCTTACTAAGATAGACACTTACTCTGGTTACAAATTTGCCTTCCTTGCACATAATGCTTCTGCCAAAACTAACATTCGTGGATTTACAGAATGCCTTATTCATCATCATGGTGTCTTACACAGCATTGCCTCAATCAAATAACTCACTTCACAAGCAAATGAAGTGTGGCAATAGGCTCATGTTCATGGAATTCACTGGTCTTAACATGTTCCCCATCATCCTGAAGCAGCCAGCTTGTTAGAATGGTGGAACAGCCTCCTAAACACACAATTATGGTGACAGCTAGGTGGAATTACCTCTCGGAGTTGAAGCAATGTTTTTCAGGAGGCTGTATATGCTATATAAACCAAAGTCCAATAAATATATGATGCTGTTTCTCCCATAGCCAGGATTCATGGGTCCAGGAAACAAGGAGTTGAAATGGGAGTGCCACCACTCACTATTACCCCTAGTGACCCACTCAACAAAGTTTTGCTTCCTGTCCCCGCAACCCTACGCTCTGGGAATCTTGAGGTCTAAGTTCCAAAGGGAGGAATGCTCCCACCGGGAGACACAACCCTGCTTCCATTGAACTGGAAGTTAAGAATGCCGTGCGGCCTCTTTAGACTCCTCATACCTCTGAACCAGCAAGCAGAGAAGGGAGTTACCCTATTGGCTGGTGTGATTAATCCTAGCTACCAAGAGGAAATCGAACTGATATTACATAATGGAGGTAAAGAAGAGTATGTCTGGAATGTAGGAGATCCCTTAGAACGTCTTAGTACTACCATGCCCATGGCTAAAGTCAATGGAAAACTACAGCAACTTAATTCTGAAATGACTACTAATGGCCCAGACCCTTCAGGAATAAAGGTTTGGCTCACCCGACCAGGCAAAGAACCACCACCAGTGGAAGTGCTTACTGAGGTCAAAGGAAATATGGAATGTGCTGTGGAAGAAGGTTGCTCTAAATACCAGCTACAACCATGTAACCAGCTGTAGAAATGAGGACTGTAATTGTTTTTAGTATTTCTTCCTTGTTTTATTATATGTGTGTATATATATTCCAAATATCTTTGTTTTCTTCCCTTCCTTATTCCATTAGTAACTATAAAAGAGTAGCTATAATTGGAGCTATTTTTTTTTTTTTGGTTGTACGCGTGTTAGTTATATCATGTTAGGCACAAATATGACATTATAATTGTCTTTATTTAGAGATTATATATGGTTTAAGGAGAAGTGTACAGGTGCCAAGTTGGCAAGGTTTAGACTGTAATGGTTAAGGTTATGTGTCAGCTTTGCTAGACCATGTGATTCTCAGTGGTTTGGTAGATACTATGTAATCATCCTCCATTTTGTGATCTGATATGAGCAGCCAATCGGTTGAAAGGCCAATCATTTGAGAACCAATCAATGGAAAGGCAATCAGTTTTCTTGGAGGAGTGACCTGCATCCAATATAGATGAATGTCCTGGTAAAGCTCTCCCTGGATCCTGCTTTGGATTCATCATCCTCTGACCTCCAGTTCTTGGGACATGAGCCAGCAGTCTTCTGCTTGACATTGACATGCGTATCTTGGGATCTGCTAGCTCCCACAACCTCATTAACCACCAGCCTGACCAGGCGATTTTGGTTTCATCAGCCCCTGAATCCACTTGAGTCAGGAGGAGTCTCCAGCCTGATGCCTAACTCACTTTTTTTGAGACTTGCCAGCCTCCACAACTGCCATTTCCTTTAGATAAATGTATTTATATGTGTATATTTATATATACGCTTCACTGGTTTTGCTCCTCTAGAGAATCCAGCCTAAGACACTCATGTTGCTCTTTTTCAAAGTGGAAAAACATGTAAGAACATTATGCAGAAGAAAAAACAATTGTACATTTCTTATCTTAACCAAGAACTTTAAACAATATACTGTTTATGTCAATATAAGGCTTTATGACTTTAGCCAAAAGTTATGGGAAACCTCACTAATAAATAAAGATGAAGAGTTAACAAGGCTTAAAAATAATAAAAGTCACTGGGTGATGCAAATGGCTAATGTGCTTGGCTGCTAACTGAAATGTTGGCACTCAGAGATATCTGGGAAGAAAGGCTTAGCAATCTACTTCCAAAAAATCAGCCACTGAAAACACTGTGGCACACAGTTCTACTCTGACACACATCAGTCACCATTAGCTGTAATAAAGTTAATGGCAACTGTTATTTTTAAACAATTTTCGAAACTAATCACAATATCTTACCTCACTCCAAATGAAAGAGACTTAGAAGCTTTATCACCATTCACATACCCCTTTAATTAACGTTATTTTTGTCTTATATTTGAGTTTTGACTTGCATTATTAATCCTCTAATTCACAGATTCTTTTATTTCATGTAATTAGAATTTGTTTATATTTTCATCTTGCTTAACCAACATCCCTTCTTGAACCTCAGAATTTCCCTTTATGATCAAAACTTTTTGAAGTTCATTCTTTAGAATTTCTTTTAGTGAATGTCTATTGGTGGTAAACTCTTAGCTTTTATTTAAAGACATAAAGTGTCTTTATTTTTCCCTTCTTCTTAGAAAGTAATTTTGCTACACACAATTCAAATTTGTCAGAGATTTTCTAAAACACTTTAAAGATGCTATTTCTACTGTCTTTGCCTTTCACTATTGCTTAAGAAATATATTGACAACTCAATAATTATTTCTTTATAGAGAATCGTTTTCTTGCTTTTAAAGAAATTTTCTTTGTTGTTTTTCAGTTTCATAGTAAATGTCTGCATATGGATTTAAAAAATTTTATCCTGTTTGTTATATGCAGTGTATTTTGAATTTAAGAAGTTATATCTTTCATGGTTGTTGGAAAATTCTCACCCACAGTTTCTTTCAATATATTATCTCCCTGATTCTATTTTTTTCTTCCAGAATATCAATTACACATACGTTAGAATTTCTCATTTCATCTTTTCCTATATGTCTCTCAACCTTTCATTGCATATCCTCTCTTACTTTTGTCTCAGTAGGCTGTATTTATTTATTTTGTTTTTGTTTTTCAGTTTTGCTATTTTGTTCATTATCCATCCATTGACTTTTTTATTTTGATGATTAGATATTTAATTTTTAAAGTTTTTTTTAGTTTTTTCTTATATGTGCATGACCAATTTGATAGCTTAATTTTTTTCACCATTATAATTTTTTTTTTTGTGCTTTAGGTGAAGGTTTACCTCTCAAGTTAATTTCTCATACAAATATTTATACATGTATTGTTATGTGACACTAGAAGCAATCCCTAGAATGTGACAGCACACTCCCCCTTTCCACCCTGGGTTTCCTGTGTCCATTCAACCAGACCCTATTCTTTCCTGCCTTCTCATCCTGCCTTAGGACAGGGGCCACCCATTTGGCCTTGTGTATCTGCTTGAACTAAGAAGCACACTCTTCATGAGTATTACTTTATGTTTTATAGTCCAGTCTAATCTTTGTCTGAAGAGTGCTTCGAGAATAGTTTTAGTTCTGTGTTAACAGAGTGCCTGAGGGCCATGGTGTCAGGGATTTCTCCAGTCTCAGTCAGACCTTTAAGTCTGGTCTTTTTACGTGAATTTGAGTTCTGCTCCACATTTCTTCTCCTACTCCATCAGGGACTCTCTGTTGTGTTCCCTGTCAGGGTGGTCGTTGGTGGCAGCCAGACACCATCTAGTTCTTCTATTGATAGCTTAATTTTTATTATTATTTTATTTCTTAAATTATTTTGTACATAATTAGTTAAAATCCTCTAACTGATAAAGCAGAATCAACTTGACAGCAGTGGGTTTGTTTTGGGTTAGATGATAAATCCTGCACCTGATATTTTGTTGCTTACATCCATTATGTTTATTTCTAAATCTCAATTCGGTAGTGGATTATGTCCTCCTGTTCTTGGTGATTTTATTGTGAGGTAATAATTGTGTGAACTTTATATGTAGGAACCCTATGGGGTACAAATTTAAGATAATTTCTGTAAGAGAATATTTGCATCAGTTAAGCACAGGTGGCCACTATCAAACCTGAAATAATTTTACAAATATTACAACTTTAACACCTGGGGTCCCACATGCAGCCTCATGTAAGCAATACCAATATAATCATAGACTCGTGCTGGCAGGCTTATGCTTACAAAGTTTAAAGTAGTTTCATTTTTAGTATTACCAACTCAGAACCACAACATGGAGAGACAGTTTCATTGTGGGATTTGTCTTACTCCATTAGCCCAGCAATGTTTATCGTAATAATTTCTGTTCTATACTGGAGAGATTTTCTGAATATTTTTTCTGTCACATTTAATTATCCTGCCTTTGTGTTTTGTTAAACTATTGACTAGACATGGAACTAGAGTATTTTCAGTATATTAGATTGAACTATATGAAATTGCCATTTTAGGCAAGTCAGACATAGTTGAATAGCAGAAATTTCATATGGTTCAGACCAAAAGAATCACATTACTTTGTTTTGTTTTTGTTATGGCCATCCAGTTGGCCCCCACATCATGGAAACTTCACGCACAATGGAAAGAAATGTTTCCTGGTCCTGTACCATCCCCACAATCCATGGTGATTGGACCATTGTGGTCATAGCATTTTCATTGGTTGATTTTTGGATGTAGGTTGCCAGGCCTTTCTTTGCAGTCTGTCTTTGTCTGGAAGCTCTGCTAAAACCTGTTCATCATAATAACAACATGCAAGCCTCCACTAAGGGACGGTGCGTTGGCTGGGAATCAAACCAAATCTCCCACATTGAAGGAAATAATTCTGCCACTGAACCACCAGTGCATTTGTACGGCATTGAGCACTGCCAAAGGAATTCATTGCTATCTTCAATAAATGACTTTTAACTCATGGTTGGCTCTATCATTCTTTTCTCTCTGATGTAAATAAGGAATCAAACATAGCCAAAGTCCCAATGATAATGTGTTTCATCACTCTCTAACCTTTTTTGACTTGGGAACTTAGAACAAACACCACTGTTTTCTTGAAGTTTTATTTCATCATGAAAAAAAACAATAGGTTAAATCCTCCCTAAGAAGCCCTAGTGGTAACAACAGTCAAACATTCGGCTGCTAACTGAAAGGTTGGTGGTTGGAACCCACTCAGCTGCTCTGCTGGAGAAAGACCTGGCAATCTTCTTCTACAAAGATTATAGCCAAGAAAACATTATGGTGCAGTTCTATTCTGTCACAGGGGGTCATTGTAACTCGAAAATCAATTTGATGATACCTAACAACAACGACAACTTAGAGTTACTTGTTTTTAAGAAGGAGTCCTGGATGCGCAATGGTTAAAGCCTCGGCTGCTAACCTAAAAGTCATCTATTCCAACCCACCAGCTGCTCCAAGGGAGAAAAATTTGACAGTCTACTTCCGTGAAGATTTACAGCCTTGGAAACCTTATGGGACAGTTCTATTCTGTCCTACAGGGTCGCTATGAGTTGGAATCAACTCAACTGGCAATGGGCTTGGTTTGGTTTGGTTTGGGTATATTGATGTTAAATTATTGACAAAATATTGATTGACAACATGTGTTTCTGAGAGTAGTTCTTTTTTTAACAGGGTTATTGCCATTTGTTTTATTTAAAATTTATCCCTTTAAATTCTGTTAATATCATACCCCCTTCAGTAGATTAGACAAAACTTTGTTTTCTCCCATGTACTATTCCTCATAGGGAGAAAAGAATGAAAAGGTAGCAAAGAAGTGACAGAAAGGTAAATAGTAAAAACCTATGTCATTAATGATCTGGTATTCACATCATTTAACATCAACCCAAATCTCTCTATCGTTCAATATTGTATTTTCTTTCTTTTTTAAAATGAAATAAATATATTCAAAGAGTTTGGCCATAAAGAGAATTCTAAGCTAAATAATCAGCTAAGTCCTTGTATTAGAAGTATGCTTACCTACAAGTGACAGAAAACCCAAAATACAATGACTTAATCTAAATAAAAGTGTATTTCCCATCTATGTAAACACAGGAAGTCCAAGGTTGGCATGGTAATCAATGATTTTCCAGGACCAAATTTCCTTCTAGATTTTTATAATTATCTCTTTTTTTTTAACCTTAGATGAAGGTTTGCAGAACATATAGTTTCTCATTAAACAGTTAGTACACATATTGCACTATGACAACGGTTAACAAACCTATGACATGTCAACACTGTCCCTTCTCAACCTTGGGTTCCCTATCACCAGCTTTTCTGTCCTCTCTTGTCTTCTAGTCCTTGTCCCTGGACTGCTGTACCTCACTAGTCCCATTTTGTTTTATGAGGCTGTCCAATCCCCGGCTGAATGGTGAACTTCGGGAGTGACTTCACCACTGAGCTAAAAGTGTGTCTGGGGGCCATACTCTCGGGGTTTCTCCAGTCTGTCAGGCCAGTAAATCTGGTCTTTTTTTGTGAGTTAGAATTTTGCTCTGCATCCTTCTTCAGCTCCGTCCAGGACCCCCTATTGTGATCCCAGTCAGAGCAGTCAGTGGTGGTAGCCGGGCACCATCTAGCTGTACTGGACTCAGTCTGATGGAGGCCGTGGTAGCTGTGGTCTATTAGTCCTTCGGACTAATCTTTTCCTTGTATCCTGTTCTCTTCATCTCCCTTTCTCTCGAAGGGGTGAGACCAGTGGAATATCTTAGATGGCTGCTCACAGGTTTTTAAGACCCAGACACTACTCACCAAGGTAGAATGTAGAGCATTGTCTTTATCCACTGTGTTATGCCAATTGAGCAAGATGTTCCCGGAGACTATGGTCCCCACAGCCCTCTGCCCAGCAATTCAGTCCCTCAAGGAGTTTGGATGTGTCTATGGCGCTTCCATGACATTTCCTTGTACAAGTTGTGCTGGTTTCCCCAGTATTGTGTACTCTCTCACCCTTCACCAAAGATACCACTCATCTATTGCCTATTTAGTATTTCCCCTCCACCCCTCCCATCCCTCGTAACCAACAAAAATTATTACTTTTTGGGTTAAAACTTTTTCATGGGTTTTTACAATAGAGGTCTCGTACAATATTTGTCCTTTTGTGATTGACTTATTTTACTCAGCATAATGTCCCCCAGTTTCATCCATGTTATGAGATGCTTCACATATTCATCGTTGTTCTTTATCTTTGCATAGTACTTCATTGTGTGTATGTGCCATAGTTTGTTTATCCATTCATCTGTTGATGGGCATATAGGTTGTTTCCTTCTTTTTGCTATTGTGAACATGCTGCCATGAACATAGGTGTGCATATGTCTATTCGAGTGATGACTCTTATTTCTCTAGGATATATTCCCAGGAGTGGGATTGCTGGTTTGTGTGGTATTTCTATTTCTAGCTTTCTAAATGGTTGCATCATTTTGCATTCCCACCAGCAGTGCATAAGAGTTCTGATCTCCCCGCAACCCCTCCAACATTTGTTATTTCCAGTATTTTTGATTCATGCCAGTAATGCCGGGGTAAGATGGTATCTCATTGTGGTTTTAATTTGCATTTCTCTAATGGCTAGTGATCGGGAGCATTTCCTCATGTGTCTGTTGGCCGCTTGAATGTCTTCTTTGGTGAAGTGTCTGTTCATTTCCTTTGCCCATTTTTTAATAGGATTATTGTCTTTTTGTTGTACAGGTGTTGGATTTTCTTGTAGATTATAGAGATTAGACCTTTGTCTGACTTGTACTGTCCAAAATTTTTTCCCAGTCTGTATGTTCTCTTTATACTCTTTTGGTGAAGTCTTTTGAAGAGCATAGGTGTTTGATTTTTAGAAGATCGCAGTTATACAGCTTATCTTCTGGGGTTTGTGCGTTGATGGTTATGGTTTGTATCCTGTTAATGCCGTGTATTAGTGCCTGTAGCATTGGTCCTATTTTTTCTTCTATGAACTTTATAGTTTTAGGCTTTATATTTAGGTCTTTGATCCATTTTGAATTAGTTTTTGTATATGGTGTGAGGTATGGGTCCAGTTACATTTTTTTGTGGATGGATATCCAGTTTTGCCAGCACCATTTGTTACAAAGACTGTCTTTTCCCCATTTGATGGACTTTGGGCCCTTGTTGAAGATCAGGTGACCATAGTGGATGGATTTACATCTGGGTTCTCAATTCTGTTCCATTGGTCAATGTATCTGCATTGTACCAGTACCAGGCTGTTTTGACTACTGTAGCTGTAGCGTACGTTCTGAAGTCAGGTAGTGTGAGTCCTCTGACTTTATTCTTCTTCTTCAGTAGTGCTTTACTTATTTGGGGCCTCTTCCCTTTCCATATAAAGTTAATGGTTAGTTTTTCCATCTCTTTGAAGAATGTTGTTGGTATTTGGATCAGAATTGCATAGTATTTGTAAATTGCTTTGGGTAGAATTGTCATTTTCACAATGTTGAGTCTACCTATCCATGAGTGTGGTATGTTTTTCCATTTATGTAGATCCCTTTAGGTTTCATGCAGTAGTGCTTTGTGGGTTTCTTCGTATATGTCTTTTACATCCCTGGTTAGATTTATTCCTAAGTATTTTATTTTTTTAGGGGCTATTATAAACGGTATTGTTTTCCTGATTTTCTTTTCATCGTTCTCTTTATTGGTGTATAGGAATCCAACTGATTTTTTATGTTTATCTTGTATCCTGCTCCTCAGTTGAATCTTTCCATTAATTCCAGTAGTTTTCTCGTGGCATCTTTAGGGTTTTCTATGTATAGTATCATATCATCTGCAAACAGGGAAAGTTTAACTTCTTCATCACCAATTTGGATGCCCTTTATCTCTTTTTCTTGCCTTATTGCTCTAGCTAGAACTTCCAGCACAATGTTAAATAGGAGTGGTGATAAAGGGCATCCTTGTCTTGTTCCTGTTCACAAGGGGAATGTTTTCAGCCTCTCTCCATTAAGAATGATGTTGCCTGTTGGTTTTGCACAGATGCCCTTTATTATGTTGAGAAATTTCCCTTCTATACCTATTTTATTGAGAGCTTTTATCAGGAATGGGTGTTAGACTTTGTCGAATGCCTTTTTGGCGTCAATTGAGATGATCATGTGATTCTTTCCTTTCCTTTTATTTATGTGGTGGATTACGTTGGTTGATTTTCTAATGTTGAACCATCCTTGCATACCTGGTATGAATCCTACTTGGTCATGGTGTATTTTTTTTTTTTTATATGATGCTGAATTCTATTGGCTAGAATTTTGTTGAGAATTTTTGCATCTATATTCATGAGAAATATTGGTCTGTAATTTTCTTTTTTTTGTGGCGTCATTGCCTGGTTTTGGTATCAGTGTTATGCTGGCTTCATAGAATGACTTTGGAAGTGTTGCTTCCTTTTCTATGCTCTGGAATAGCTTGAGTAGTGCTGGTACAAGCTGTTCTCTGTATGTTTTGTAGAATTCTCCAGTCAAGCCATCTCATCCAGGGCTTTTTTTTTGTTGGGAGTTTTTTTTATTACCTTTTCAATCTCTTCTCTTGTTATGGGTCTGTTCAGATTTTCAACATCACTTTGTTGTAGTTTGGGTAGGTCGTGTGTTTCTAGAAATTTATCCATTTCCTCTAGGTTTTCAAATTTATTGGAGTATAGTTTATCATAATATTCTGTTATGATCCTTTTTAATTCAGTTGGGTCTGTTGTAATGTCCCCCATTTCATTTCTTAATTGGGTTATTTGTGTCCTATCCTGTTTTTCTTTTTTCAGTCTGGCCAGTGGTTTGCCAATGTTGTTGATTCTTTCAGAGAACCAACTTTTGGTTTTATTGATTCTTTCTATTGTTTTTCTATTTTCTATTTCATTTATTTCTGCTCTGATCTTTTCTATTTCCTTTCTTCCTGTGGTTGTAGGCTTTTTTTGCTCTTCTCTTTCTATTTGTTTGAGTTCTGTGGTTAATGTTTTGATTTTGTCCCTTTCTTCTTTTCTGTTATGTGCATCTATTGCTATAAATTTTCCTGTGAGGACTGCCTTTGCTGTGTCCCAAAGGTTTTGGTATGATGTGTTTTCATTCTCATTTGATTCTAGGAAGTTTTTTATTCCACCTCTCATTTCTTCTATCACCCAGTGATGTGTAAGCAGGGTATTATTCAGTTTCCATGTAATTTAATTTTTTCCCTTCTCTTTCTATTGTTAATTTCTACCTTGATGGCATTATGGTCAGAGAAGATACTTTGAGTTATCTCAACGTTTTGGATCTCATTGAGGATTGTTCTGTGGCCTAAGATGTGGTCTATTCTGGAGAACGTTCCATGTGTATTGGAAAAGAATCTGTACTTTGCAGCAGTTGGATGGAGTGTTCTATACATGTGTATGAGGTCAGGTTGGCTCATTGTGCCCTTTAGGTCTTCTGTATCTTTGCTGAGTTTCTCCTTAGTTGTTCTGTCCTTTACTGAGAGTGGTGTGTTGAAGTCACCTACTATTATTGTGGAACTGTCAATTTCCCTTTTCAGTGTTGCTAGAGTTTGTTTTATGTATTTTGAAGCCCTGTCATTGGGTGCGTCGATGTTTATTATGGTTATGTCTTCATGATGGATTGTCCCCTTAATCATTATATAATTTCCTTCTTTGTCTTTTATGGTAGATTTTGTTTTAAAGTCTATTTTATCTGAGATTAGAATTGACACTCCTGCTGTTTTTTGGTAATTGTTAGCTTGATATATTTTTTTCCAACCTTTGACTTTTAATAAATTCACATGTTTGTTTCTAAGATGTGTCTCTTGTAGACAGTATATTGGTGGATCCTGTTTTCTTATCCATTCTGTCGCTCTCCGTCTCTTTATGGGTGCATTGAGTCCATTGACATTCAGTTTAATTATTGATAGATGTGAGTTTGTTGCTGTCATTTTGTAGTGGTTTTTTGTGGTGCTGAATTTTTCTTTGTTCTTCTTACTGCCTTGTGCTGAGTTACTTTTGTTTTTGGATTTTTTTTTTCATCTCTTTTGCTTTTGTAGGTTTTGTTATTGCTGAGACTTTATGTTTTTCCTCTTTTATTTATGAGTATGTTTGTTAACTTTCTTTGTGGTTACCTTGAATGTTACCCTTATCTTTCTAAGTTTGAAGCAGTCTACCATTACTTGGTATTGCCTTTCCTTCCTCTCCATTAGAAGGTTCTATACCTATGCCGTTTATTCCCTCTTGTATTGTTTTGATGTTGTTGTCATTTATTGATTAACTGCTCTGATACCCTGTTGTATTTCTTTTGGTTTTGGATAGTCCTTGAGAGTTCATTTCCTAGAATAGTATCTGGCTGGTACGATCCTGTATCCTAGATTCTGCCTGTGATCTGAAGGTGTTTGTTCTCAGATTGAAGAACTCACTTTAATAATTCTTGTAAGTTTGGTTTGATTTTTACATATTCCCTTAATTTCTATCTATCTGGAAATGACCTAATTTCACCATCAAATTTGAACGAGAGTTTTGCAGGAGATATTACTCTTGGCTGGCAATTTTTTTCTTTCAAGATTTTATATATGTCATCTTATTGCCTTCTTGCCTGCATGGTTTTTGCTGGATAATCTGAGCTTAGTCTTATTGTTTCTCCTCTGTATGTGACTTCTTGTTTTTCACGAGCTGCTCTCAGGATTCTTTGTTTGTCTTTGGTTTTGGCAAGTGTGATTATATGCTTTGGTGATTTTCTTTTGGGGTCTTTTCTATATGTGGTTCATTGAGCTTCTTGGATGGCCAGATTTTCATCTTTCATGATATTGGCGAAGTTTTCTGTCAGCAGTTCTTTAATGATCCTCTCTGTGTTTTCTGTTATCTCCCCTGTTCTGGAATTCCAATCACTCACAAATTTTTGCTTTTGATTGTATCCCACATAACTCTCAGGGTCTCTTCATTTTTCTCGGTTCTTTTTTCTGAGTTTTCCTCAAACAGAGTTGTATCCAAGTGTTTGTCTTCAATCCCACTGATCCCGTCTTCTGCGGTTTCAGATCTGCTTCTCAGCCCTTCTATGACACCGTCCATCATTTCTGAAATCTTGTTGTTTGTCTTTTAGATTTCTAATTGTTGTCTTTGTATATTTTTAAGTTGTGAATTTATTTTGGCATTTTGTTCCTGCATTATTTTCCTGAATTCTTCCAATTTTTTGTCTGTATTTTCCATGAATTTGTCTATTTTTTCCTCAGGTTTGTCATCTTTTTGCTTCAGTTCTTGGAGAATTCTGAGTATTAGAGATTTGAATTCCTTATGAGGTAGTTCTAGTGCATTTTCTTCCAGAGGAGAGTCATCTGGTGTTTTGTTTTGGACGCCTACTGGAACCATCCTGTCCTGTGTTTGTAAATGTTTTGTTATTGTCTGCTGTCTTCGGGGAAATCAGTAGTTATTTTTCTAGTTTACTGATTATAGATTTGTTTGTTTTGTCTTTTTTTAAAAAAATTTGACTATGTCTGATCAGGTGGACTGTGTGTTCTTTATTGTTTGCTCATCTGTGGGCACAGTACTTTTCGTCTCCTCGAATTATCAGAGTCAATCACTCAGATATGACATGGCAGGGCAGTTGTAGCTGAAGAGGAGTTACTGGGACGGGTTGTTTGTGGCACTTACTACAGCCACCAGAGCGGGAGCAGGTCTGTAATCAGTGCAGGGCAGGTTCCAGTAGGCCGTGCCTGTGCTGCTTGGTGATGTGATGTCAAGCGCATGGTGCAGGTAGGCAGGATGCAGTGGGGATATTGTTATGTGTGGAGCTAAGATGGATATGGGAGAGAGGGTAGAGGTACAGGAGCCAAAAACACACAGACAAACAAAAAAGAATGCTAGGGGATCTTGCCATTGGAGTGGAGAAATCAGAGACTATGAAATGGAGAAAAACAAAAAGTAGAAGAGGAAGAAAAGAAAAGAATGAATAAATAAAATCAGAAAAGTTAAAGAACCACAAAGTTTCCAGGGCTCCCACCAGTGCAGCTATAAGTTCTGGGGAAGTCACTCTCAGGTGTTGCAGTACAGCCTGGCTAGAAGGGGTAGAGTTATACAATGCCAGGTATTCAAGGAACAGAAAGAGAAGGAAGACATAGAGAAGCGAGAAACTGAACTATGAAGAAAGACAAAAAGGGAAAAAGGGAAAAGAAAACAAAACAAATTAAAAAAAAAAAAAAAAGAAATGTCCCCCCCCCCCCCAAAAAATACACCAACGTAAAAATAAATGCTCTCAGGGATCCCTCTGCACGTCTGTGGAAGCTGAAGGGGAGTCTCCCTGCCACGCAGCTCAGCCTGGCCAGAAAGGGCTCCCAACTCAAGAAAAGGAAAAGAAAACAAACAAACAATTCAAAACAAACAAACGAACAAAAGCCCTGGGATCCCACCAGTGTGGCAGCCAAGACTGGGAAGCAGCACCACACGTGAATGGAGCTCCACAGCCCCCCAGGAAGAAGCAAAATGATGCACGGAGCCAGGTATTTGTGCGAAAGGAGGGGGAGGTGGTGAGAGGTAAGGAAGAAATCAAAAGAAGCAGAAAAGCACTAGCAGCCAACAAATGGCAGTCAGAGAGCCAGCTAGTGCGGGCTGGTGTTTCTGGACCAGAGACTGTGTCCACTGGAAGCAGAGGGGGCCGAGTGTGGGTGAAGAAGGGTAGGGAGTGGGAAAGCATATATCACAAATTACCGGAGCTCTGCAGCCCCTCAGGAAAAAGCAAAGATGGCTCAGGGAGCCACGTATTTGAGAGAAAGGAGAGGGAGGGGGTAAGAGGTAAGGAAGAAATCAAAAGAAGTAGAAAAAAAGCAACACCAGCAGCCAACAAATGGCACTCACGGAGCCGGTCCATTCAGGTATATGGAATCCAAGCAGCCGGTGTTTCCTGGTCAAGAGATTGTGGCTGTGGAAAACAGAGGAGGCTGAGTGGGTGTGAAGAAGGGTGGGGGGTGGGAAAGCATATATCGCAAATTACTGGTTGTTTTCTCTCCCTCTGGATGCTCTGTGAGGCTGCTTTCTCGTACCCCCTGTTTGCTGGTTTCTGATAGGAGTCAAAGATGGCAGATCGGCGCTACGTTAGCTGGTAGGGGACCTCTGCATGAATCTCTCCTTGCTCTCCATTCTCTGTCAGTTTTCTCACTCCATTTGGTGCTTGGCTGAGTTCTTTATCTCTTCATTTGATGTTTTAGGGTTTCAGGATTGTTGTATTCTCTGTTCAGCTTAGTTTTTCAGATCTTTGCTGTGGAGGGATCGCGTGGTGCTTCTGCCTATAGTGCCATTTTGCAGGAACTCCTGATTCTAGGAATTTTTTGATTCCATCTCTGATTTCTTCTATTAGCCAGTGATGTGTAAGCGGGGTGGTATTCAGTTTCCAGGAAATTGATTTTTTTCCTTTCTCTTCCTGTTGTTAGTTTCTACCTTGATGGTGTTGTGTTCAGAGATGATACTTTGTACTATCTCAGAGTTTTGGATCTTGTTGAGGATTGCTCTGTGGTCTAAGATGTGGTCTATTCTGGAGAATATTCCCCTTGCATTGGAAAAGAATGTGTACTTTGCAGCTGTTGGGAGGAGTGTTCTATATATGTCTATGATGTCAAGTTGGCTGTTGGTGTCCTTTAGGTCTTCTGTATTTTTCTTGAGTTTCTTTCTAGATGTTCTGTCCTTTACCAAGAGTATTGTGTTGAATGAAGTCTCCCACTGTTATTGTGGAACTGTCAATTTCTCTTTTCAGTGTTATTAGATTTTGTTTTATGTATTTTGGAGCACTGTCATTGGGTGCATAGATGTTTATTATGGTTGTCTTCATGATGGATAGTCCCTTTAATCATTATATAGTGTTCTTCTTTGTCTTTTATGGTGGATTTTGTTTTAAAGTCTATTGTATCTGAGATTAGTATTGCCAGTCCTGCTCTTTTTTGGTAGTTATTAGGTTGATGTATTTTTTTCCAACCCTTGACTTTTAATAAATTCATGTGTTTGTTTCTAAGGTGTGTCTCTTGTAGACAGCATATTGATGGATCCTGTTTTTTAATACATTCTGTCACTCTCTGTCTCTTTAGGGGTGCATTGAGCCCATTTACATTCAGTGTAATTATTGATAGATGTGAGTTTATTGCTGTCATTTTGTAATGCTTTTTTCTGTGGTTCTGACGTTTTCTTTTTTCCTCTTACTCTCCTGTGCTGAATTACTTTTGTTTGTGGATTTTTGTTTCATTTCTTTTATTTTGCAGATACTTTATGTTTTTACTCTTTATTTTTATGAGTATGGTTGTTAACTTTCTTTGTGGTTACCGTGAAATTACCCTTCTAAGTTTGAAGCAGTCTATTATTATCTGGTATCGCCTTGCCTTCCTCTCCATTAGAAGGTTCTATACCTACACCGTTTATTCCCTCTTTCATTGTTCTGATGTTGTTGGCATTTACAGATTTACTGTTCTGATTCCCTGTTGTATATCTTTTGGTTTTGGATAGTCCTTGAGAGTTCATTTCCTAGACTGGTATCTGGCTGGTACGATCCTGCAATCTAGATTCTTCCTGTAAGCTGAAGTTGTTTGTTCTCAGATAGAAGGGCTTCCTTCAATAATTCTTTTAAGTTTGGTTTGGTTTTTACATATTCCCTTAATTTCTGTTTATCTGGAAATATCCTAATTTCACCATCATATTTGAACGAGAGTTTTGCAGGATATATTATTCTTGGCTGGCATTGCCTTCTTGCCTGCATGGTTTCTGCCAGATAATCTGAGCTTAGTCTTATTATTTTTCCTCTGTATGTGACTTCTTGTTTTTCAAGAGCTGCTCTCAGGATTCTTGTTTGTCTTAGGTTTTGGTGTGATTGTGATATGCCTTGGTGATTTTCTTTTAGGGTCTATCCTGTATGGGCTTCGCTGAGCTTCTTTGATGGCCAGCTTTTCATCTTTCATGATATTGGGGAAGTTTTCTGTCAGCAGTTCTTCAACGATCCTCTCTGTGTTTTCTGGTTTCTCCCCCTGTTCTGGAACTCCGATCACATGTAGATTTTTACTTTTGTTTGTATTCCACATAATTCTCAGGGTCTCTTCATTTTTCGTTGTTCTTTTTCCTGAGTTTTCCTCACGCGGAGTTGTATCCAAGTGTTTATCTTCAATTCCACTGATCCTGTCTTCCACCATTTCAAATCTGGTCCTTAGCCCTTCTATGACACCGTTTATTTCTGAAATCTTGTTGTTTACCTTTTGGATTTCTAATTGTTGTTTTTGTATAATTTCTAGTTGTGAATTTATTTTGGCATTTTGCCCCTGCATTATTTTCCTGAATTCTTCAATTTTTTTATCCTGTATTTTCCATGAATTTGTCTGCCTTTTCCAAGAATTTGTCTGTTTTTCCCTCATTTTTGTCTGCTTTTTGCTTCAACTCTTGGATAATGCTGAATATTAGAGATTTGAATTCCCTATCAGGTAGTTCTAATGCCTTTTCTTCTTCTGGAAAATCATCTCATGTTTTATTTTGGATGCTAACTGAAACCATCCTGTCCTGTTTTTGTAAATGTTTTTATATTTTCTGCTGTCTGTGGACCATTTAGCAGTTATTTTGTGCTCATTTATTGATGGTAGATTTGTTTGTTTAGTCCTTTTTTTTTTTAATTTGGCTATGTCTAAGCAGACAGATTGTGTGTTCTTTGTTGTTTGCTTGTCTGTGGGCACGATATTTTTTGCTTCCTTCTCCAATTGGCAGAGTCAGTTGCTCAGATATGGTACAGCAGGGCAGGTCTAGCTGAAGAGGAGTTGCTGGGGTGGGTTGTTTGTGGCACTTACTACAGCCACCCGGGCAGGTCAGTAATCAGTGCAGGGCAGGTTCCAGTAGGCCAAGCCCGTGCTGCTTGGTGGTGTGATGTTAAGTGCATGGTACAGGTAGGGAGGACGGAGGGGGGATATTGTTATGTGTGGAGCTAAAATGGATATGACAAAGAGGAGAGAAGAACAGGAACCAAAAACATACAAACAAACAAAAAAGAGTGCCAGGGGAGCTTGCTTTTGGAGTGGAGAGATGAGAGACTATGAAATGGAGAAAAACAAAAAGGGGAAGAAGAAGGGAAAAAAAGAAAAGAAAAGAATGAATAAATAAAAATTAGAAAGAAAAAAGAACAGTAAACCTCCCAGGGGTCCCACCGGTGTGGCTACGAGGTCTGGGGAAGTTGTTCCCAGGTGTTGAAGTACAGCCTGGCTAGGAGGTGTAGAGGTATTCAGCATCAGGTATCCAGGGGACAGGAAGAGAAGGAAGGTATACAGAGACGAGAAACTGAGTAATGAAGAAAGAGAAAAAGGTAAAAAAAGGGAAAAGAAAACAAACTACATTAAAAAAAAGAACAAGAAAAACCCCCAAAAAAGCAAAAAGAAAGAAAGAAAGAAAGAAATGCGCTCAGGGATCCCTATGCGCATCTGTGCAAGCTGAAGTGTTATGTCCCAAGCCGCGCAGCACTGCTCGGCCAGAAAGGGCTCCCAACTTGAGAAAAGGAAAAGAAAACAAACAATTCAAAACATACAAACAAACAAAAGCCCCAGGATCCCACCAGTGTGGCAGCCCAGACCAGGAAGCAGTTCCACACCCAAACAGAGCTCTGCAGCGCCCCAGGAAGAAGCAAGGATGGCAATAGATCCAGGTATTTGAGCAAAAGTGGGGGGGGGGGGTGTTGAGAGGTATGGAAGAAATCAAAAGAAGTGGAAAAAAGCAACACCAGCAACCAACAAATGGCACTCCGGGAGTTGGTTAGTGTGGGCAGGTGGAATCCAAGCAGCCGGTGCTTCCCAGCCAAGAGACTGTGGCCGCAGGAAGTAGAGGAGGTTGAGTGGGGGTGAAGAAGTGTGGGGGGTGCGAAAGCATATATCGCCAATTACTGGTTGTTCTGTCTCCTGCTGGAAGCCCTGTGAAGCTGCTTTCTCATGCCACCTGTTCACTGGTCTCTGATAGGAGTCCAAGATGGCGGATCCGAGCTGTGTCAGCTGATAGGGGACCTCTGCATGAACCTCTCCTTGCTCTCCATTCTCTGTCAGTTTTCTCACTCCATTTGGTGCTGGCTGATTTCTTTATCTCCTCATTGGATGTTTTAGGGTTTCAGGATTGCTGTTTTCTCTCTTTGGCTTAGTTTTTCAGATCTTTGCTGTGGAGGGATGGCATGGAGCTTCTGCCTAGAGCACCATGTTGCCTGAAGTCCATTAAGATAACTTTTTTTGTTTCTTTTGGAGGAAATGGAATCTGCAGGCAGAAGTATGGGCAGTAGAAGCAACAACACACCTTTCTCAAGACTACTAAAGGGAAGAAAGAGCCAACTTGCTTCTCCACTGCTTGTTCACCCACTCTGGCATAAAAAAAAGGGACGGTCTCATACCTCTAGCACTTTAACTGTATTGGTGAACAGGAACTGCGTTACCCTGTCTGTATTTTTGTGAGTCAGAGTGTGTGTTGGTCTGTTTCCCAGAAAAGCAACTTCTTGTTCTCTTTTGCTGCCTAGAAAGGGATTGTGTGAGTGTGTGTGTACAGGTAGCAGATTTTGATGTTTCCTTCTATGAGGACAGGATAGAGGCCAATAGCATATACAAAAAACAGTTCTTTTTTTGGCAGATAGGAAAACAAGGCCCTCCTGTAACACCACAAGTGTCCCTGGGCTGCACAAATGGTTTGCGTTTAGTGACTAATCAAAAGATTGTTGGTTCAGACTCACCTAGTGGCACTTTGAAAGGCCTGGCAATCTGCTTCCATAAAGACGACGGCCAAGAATACCCTATGGAGCTCAGTTTTACTTTGTAACACATGGAGTCACTATGAGTCAGAACTGACTTCACAGCAACGGGTTTTTTTTTTGTTGTTGTTTTTTGGTAGCACCCACGGCTACTACAATTTTGGTGCTGAAACTATCACTGTCTATTATTCAGTAAGAGAAAGATGTGGCAGTCTGCTTCAGTAAAGATTTACAGTCTTGGAAACCCTATGGGGCAGTTCTACTCTGTCCTATAGGGTCACTATGAGTTGGAATTGACTCGATGGCAGTGAGTTTGGTTTGGTTATATGTAAGACTGTACTATTCGTGCTCATTTGGTTTCCATAGTGTTCACCCAATGAATAAGTTGGAGAACCTGCATTTGAACTCAGATTTGTCTTCTGGACAATGAAGTTAATGACATCACCATTTTACATGTTCCTGTTGAAGGCTGATCACCTGGACTTTGGTTCAAGTTAATGATTACAAATTATGAGATTGTGAGATTAATTGCATGCTAGCTAGTACTTATCGGGGAAGGAATCAGCTGCTAACCAAATGTTGGCAGTTTGAACCCACCCAGCCACTCTATGGGAGAAAGACCTGGCAAAACACTTCATAAAGATTATAGCCTAGGAAACCCTATGGGGCAGTTCTACTCTGTCACAGTGGTCTCTATGAGTCAAAATCAACTAGACAGCATCTAACAACATAAAATAAATAAAATTAATTTAATTAATTAACTAAATAAAATTAATGTGTCTTCTATATTTAGGACTAAAACTTCCTATTAATATATCTTAACATAAATGTCAAAGCCTTTCATACATCAAAACTTTACTGGGAGCATTCTAAGGGCTAAAGTCAGTGCTAGTCTGTATACAATACTGGGGAAGCCAACACAACTTGTTCAGGGTAAGGTCATGGAAGCTACCTGGACAAATCCAAACTCCCTCAGGGACCAAATTACTGGACTGAGGGCTGTGGGGACCGTGGTCTCATGAAACATCTAGCTCACTTGGCATAACATAGTTTATAAAGAAAATGTTCTACATTCTACCTTGGTGAGTAGTGTCTGGGGTCTTAAGAGCCTCTGAATGGCCATCTAAGATACTCCACTAGTCTTACGCCTTCAGGAGTAAGGAAAATGAGGAAAACTAAAGACACAAGGGAAAGATTAGTCCAAAGGACTAATAGACCACAACTACCATGACCTCCACCGGATTGAGTCCAGTACAACTAGATGGTGCTCGGCTACCACCACTGACTGCTCTGACAGGGATCACAACAGAGGGTTTCAGACAGAGCTGGAGAAAAATGTAGAAAAAATTCTAACTCAGAAAAAGACCAGACTTACCAACCTGACAGAGACTGGAGAAACCCCAAGAGTATGGCCCCTGGACACCCTTTTAGCCCAGTAATGAAGTCACTCCTGAGGTTCACCTTTTAGCCAAAGATTAGACAGACCCATAGGACAAAACAAGACAAGAGGGACACACCAGCCCAAGGGCAAGGACCAGAAGGCAGGAGAGGACAGGAAAGCTGGTAATAGGGAACCCAAGGTGGAGAAGGGTAGGTACTGACATGTCATGGGGTTGTTAACCAATGCCATACAACAATATATGTACTAACTGTTTAATGAGAAGTTAGTTTGTTCTGTACACCTTCATCAAAAGTACAATTAAAAAAAAAATTTAAACTCAGTACTAGCCTACAGCACTGTCAAGTTCAGTTGCGCTTGTTGTTCACTTTACAATCCAGACAGGTGCTATTCATATTGCAGCACAAAAACTCAGGGTCCCTAAGTGGGACCTTTCAAGGCATTAACTTTATGAAAAGGAATTAAGTCAAAGTTGTTGTCATCGAGGGACTCTGAGCTAGTTTTGAGCAAGTAGATTTCTTTGCTTACGAAAATATCTAAGGAAGGAATATCCAGATTCTGTCCATCAACTTTTGGATATTTCCATTTAATTCCTTATGTCAAGAACTTTTATTTCTTCCAGATATTACTTTATCCAGGAATGTCCCTTCACTGTTAGCATCCTTTTTCTTCATTCAAGAAGTGTACTAGAATGTCAATATTCAGAAGAAGGACTTCTCCAAATCTGAAGAGCGAACTGAGGAAGTATTACGTTGTGGACACTTACCAGTGTAACCTGCGCTCAGGAAAGGAAGTAGTTTCATCCCCATTCTAATCCCTGCCTTCTCAGGTACATGAATTATGATGACACAAGGACTATCAAAGGGTGTGATTCTTACCATTATCTACTACAGGGGAAAAAATGAAGCTGTGCTCAGGAGTTTACAGGGAAGCAAATTGTTGCAAAAAGATTGGTTTCTTCTTTGAACTCACACATTTCTAAGAACGGTGTTATGAATTGCATTGTGACCCCAAAAAATTATGTGTGGTAAATCCTAATGTTTACGCCTGTGGTTATAATCCCATTTGGGAATGGGTTGTCTTTATTATGTTAATGAGGCTGGATTAATGTAAGGTTTGTCTTAAATCAATCTCTTTTGAGATATAAAGGAGATTAAACAAATGAGTGAGCAGAGATGGGGCAAAGGAGATGCCAACCCACATGAAGATAGCCCAGGAGCAGCAGCTCAAAGACACAAGGACCTACCTCCAGAGCTGGCAGAGAGAGAAAGCCTTCCCCTAGAGCCGGTACCCTGAATTCGGACTTTTAGCCTCTTAAACTGTGAGAAAATAAATTTCTGTTTGTGAAAGCCAACCACTTCTGGTATTTCTGGTATTGCAGTATTAGATAATTAAGACAAAGGGTAACAGAAAAATATATATGCAGAAGCCACTGGTACAAGAAAAAAAATTGGGGAAGTTGGATAGGTATGAAAATACTCAAATACATTCTCCTAGATCTGTAAAATAAAATAAAATAAAATAAAAAAGTTCCCATAGTGTAAAAGGACTAGAAAAACAATCTTAATCTGAAAGAACGGTCATCAATTTTATCTCCAGCAGCATTTCCACCTTCCTTTGTCTCTACTTCCCATTCTTTGTACCTGCTCATTAAAGCATTCAGAACATTTACTCAGTTCTACCCTATGGTTCATAAAATTGAGGATGTTAGTTTTATAAACATGTAGTGAAAAATAATATGTACTGCAGATGTAAGAATTATATGTGACTAAACTTGGAAGTCGCCTTTCCTCACCAACACGTAAATAAGCAGTAAGTATGCATTTAACATTTCATTCTCTTGCATATGCAATAGTTTGAAAGCATAAGACACAGTTCCTGTCTTCAAAGAATTTTTCTTTTCTTTTTTTAATAACACTTTATCGTGTTTTATTTGAAAGTTTACACAGCAAATTAAGTTCTCCTTTAACATTTTTTATACAAATTGTTCCAGGCCATTGGTTACAACTTTTATATTATGTCAGCATTCTCATTATTTCCATTCTGTTTGCTCGGTTTCCATTGATCTAGCTTCCGTTCCCCTCTCTGCCTTCTCATCTTTGCTTTTGGTAAATGTTGACAGTTGGGTCTCATATAGTTAATTATATAAGGGATCAGATTACTCATGGGTGATATTGTTTAATTTATAAGCCTATCTATTGTTTGGCTGAAATGTGGCCTGCAGAAATAGCTTCAATTCTGTGTTCAAAGGTTAGCTTAGTGCAATAATCTCAGGAGTTCTTCTAGTCTTTATTGGTCCAGTAGGTCTGGTCTTTTTTTAGGAATCTGAGTTTTGTTCTACATTGTTCTTCCATCCTAAACCTGGATACTTGCCCTTAATTTGCAAATAATGGAGGTAATTCCTTTCCTTTAAGCTTCGTACAATTGGTTTATACACGTTGCTGCAACTACGGTGGTTATACTAGGTATTATTTAGGGATTTCTCACAGGACATACACCAAGGTTTCAGATCATTTGTATTTATAAAATAATGAAAACTATGCTTTAACAAGCACTTTAATAATAGCTGAAGTTCTTAGAAAAGATATGATGGCCAGGATATAGGTTTTAAGCACATTATCTGTACTAATTTATTTAATACTCAAAAATGAGGAAAACTCTCTGTGAGATGAATTGACACAATAGCCACAACAATGGAGTCAAACATACCAATGATTATGAAGATTGCAGAGGACTGAGCAACACTTCACTCTGTAATACATACAGCCATTGTGAGTTCAGCCAACCTGAAGGCAACTAACAACAACAGCAATCTGGTTCTATAGACCACTATCTAGCCCATTAGGCCCTTCATAATGCTTTTAGTGGGCCTGCTGCTGTTTCCCATAGCTTCACTAATTGTGGCTGGGATAGTGCGACCAGCTATTTCACTGATATTTTTATTAAAAGAGCCTGAGGTGTCCACAGGTGTCCAAATTTTGCCTGATTTTAGATTGTCTGGATTTTCATTATTATCTGGTTTTAAGCTTTCATTGCAAAAGTTACTTTTCAATCACAGATGTATATATCCTATTGAAACTATAATTTCCTGAGCTTTTGTTCTTGATGGTTCACTGCTGCAGGAGATAAAAGTACTTTGACCCTGTGTCTTTGTAACATGTCATTTCATTTCATGAAAGTTGGCAGGAAGGGGAGGTGACTTGTAGAGACAATGATTTTATGTGGCATCAAATGACTTTTTATAGTCACAAAATAATATAAAATAAATAAAAAGATAAAAAGTTTATAGAAATGTCAAAAAAAAAAAAAAAAAAAATCACACAGCCCAGAACCTTCACACAAGAAAGTCATATTGGTATTAATGTAATGGGTTTCAATGGTCTCCAGATCTGTGTGTCTAATTCATTTATGAGGATTATGTTTCCCCAGATCATTGTTTTTCATTGGGATTGAGTTGGTTCATAGTGACGTTACGTATTATAGAACAAAACGTTCCCCTGTCCTGTGCCTTTTTCAGGATCATTGGTCTATTTGAGTCCATTGTTTTGGCTATTGTGTCAGTGGTTCCCTGTAACAGCAGCAAAATACAACTAAGCCAGGGTCACATAAATATTTTTTCCTTTGTATTGTCTCTCTGGCACACCCTAAACCCCCTACACAAATTAAAAAAATAAAAATAAAAACAACAACAATACTGGCTGACAAAATTAGGAATCTGTTGGCAATGCTTTTTAAAAACTCAAACATGATCTAAAAATTTCCCTAAAAATTTAGAGGCGAAACTGATGGTCTAAGAGGATGTGCTAGCTGTCCGCTTGGCTTTCTGACTTCCCCAGGCCTGCATAGGTATAATCCCCAGGCCTAGGGCTTGTTGTCATAGCTGTACCTTAGTTTGAGACGTGTGTCCTCCGCAGAAGGATTCATTCCAGCGACTGGGCCCTAAGAGGGTCTCAAGGTAGTGGGGCTGGAGGCTAAGAGGATTTTTCTGGGCCAGCTTTTCTCCTCCATCACACTAGTAGCTTCTTTACTCCATCTCCACATATACGTGACTCCCTATACAAAAAGCTAAGAGGTTGTGGAAATGATTATTGTGACAGACTACTGAGCCTGCAGGTTCTTTCCATATGCATTTCCCTGAGATCCTCTGAAACTTGTGGAAGTTCTCGAAGTAAAGAAATCTGTGCCACCACCCTGATCCATTTCCTCCTTAGTGTTTCCTGGCTCTACCAGCTATTACAACAGCAGGGCCTGACTCTGTATATGTGTGTGTGCGTTTCAAACTTTTTATATCTTAATTTTAAGAAACTGTACTTTCTATAATTAACTGTAAATTCATTGACTACAAAGTTCAGATCTAATCATTTTTTCCAGCCACAGGTGTGAGCTTACCTGACTACCCTTTCCCCTGCCCTTCGGGTACTACCACCAGCTCCTGGGTTCCTTTCAGCAGCAACATTAATGACTAAAAATAAAAACTGAACAAGGGAATTAAGCTGTGAGGTAAAATTTGCTTTTTATTTATCCCTTTTCTGGAAGTTTCTGTCTTGCATCCACAGAGTATTATACTTCTTAGAATGATGTCTGTGTTGAAAACATGTTTGTAATTTAAATTTCTTTTGCATTATTACAATTTTACCACAGGAAACTCAGTGTTATTATTCATACTCTACACAATCTCTAAGGCTTTCAATGATTGCTTTTACTTTGCCTCGGTTCAAAGGGAATCTTCAGGATCGAGGGTCTTCTCAAGAAAGTGTAAGCTACATATGGAAAGAAGGACACTATTTCAAGTCCTCACTTTTCTGTTTCTATCCTCCCTCCACCCCTACATACACACACACACACACACACACACACACACACTCACACGTGCTGTGCATATAAGAGCATGCAACACCGTAAGGCACTTTCCAGAATATAGAATATGCTGCTTACTACATTTATTTTAGTAGCTGGGGTCCAAGGTGGGCCACATAGAGCTGGACTTCATTAGGGTAGGACAAACAGAGGAAATAGTCTTTTCACATTAAAAGAAACATTCAGGTTTAACGTCAGACGACTCAGTTAATTCTTTAAGAGGGACAGTGTTTATCTTTTTTTTTTTTTTTTTCTTTTGTTCCATTAACCTTCTTTAAAGTCAATTTTAGACATTTTAATTTTCAACCTGTGGTTCATTGGCTTTGCCACAAGTTGGATAGGAAACTTGAGGTGTTATATCAAGTAAAATTTATAACCATGTAAAATTGCTCGTTTCTTTCCCGTATTGCTTGAATGGTTTTTATGTAGTAATTTTTATATTTTAAGGTAAATATAATTCTCAAATCATGTCTCAGTGTATCCGGTTCAATGATATTGGTTATCTCAAATCCTTCACCCCATCCCCACCCCTGTAGCCCTCTCCTCATATAATTCTGAAGTCATCATCATACATTGGTTACACGGAGGCAATGCTAATTCAGGACAAATAACCTGCAGGATCCTGAATTGCTTATGCCTCCTTCCCAGATGTGACTAGTCTGTATTTACAGTTAGCTGTATTATTTTCAGCTTGTTTCTCATTCCATCCCTCTCAGGCAACGTTTTTCTAGCATGAGTAAAAATCTTGAGATTTTTACAAAATGTTTTCTCAAAGAAAAATGTTCTTACAAACTGCAAACTGTCTTATTTGAATGAGATAAAGTGGACATTTTTTGATTTTGGGTCAGGCCCACAGTGGATTTGCTCTATGGCCAAATGAGTAGAGCTGGGCAAACTGAGGCCTATTCCACTGTTGCCCACTCAATGGTTGTGTATCTTTGAATGGAACTTCACCTTCTGAATCTTAATCTCAATCCAGAAAATAAAAGTAAATTTTATTTATTTTCAGGGTGGGTAATGATTAGCAATCATACATATTAAGTGCAATCAATATATCTTATTTTCTAGAAGACTGAATTTATTTTGAAAGCATTTATACACACCCTATATTAATATAAAATGGATTGAAGTTGGTTTAGAGTAGTGCTGCTCAGAGTTTCTTGTGCATACAGATTACACAAATTACTTGTGCATTCAAATACATCAGATTAAAATATAGATTCTGATCCTGGTTTGGGGCCCAAGATTCTGCATTTCTAATAAGCTCTTGGGTGACACCAACAGTACTTGATGCTGGTACATGGATTACATTTTGAATGGCAATTTTTAATAAATGTAAAACAATAGTATAAGTTAAATTAAAAGTGAATAAATAAAGAAAAGGAAAAGTTAAGGGTGAATTAAGACATGAATTAGAACCAACAATGATGCTGTAAATATGTGGCATATATTATGTGAAGACCACATCTGTCTCTAAGAATTGTAGCAGACAGTAGGAAAAGAGAATCTGTGTTCTCTATATTCATTCACTTTCCCATGATAAGCTATGTACATAACAGTTGGTAAGTAGACTTATATTGTATTAGTATAGTAATATACTACACTAATTTTCTTTACTTTTACTACAGTAATGTACTATAGTAGAAGTAAGGAAAAGCCTCACTTATTTTCCCTCAATTAATTCAGAGTGTACAATCATTCAAATGAAATTTACAACTGATAATTACCTTTACATAATCTAGGAAGAAATAATTTGCTAAGATATTAATAGAATAAAACTGTGTTAGGGAAAACTATTTAATTTATTATATGAAACTCAAGCCTGATACCTGAATGTAACCAGTGTTGACTTCCATTGTATCCGAACTAGGACGTAGCACCATCCCCAAGATATCAGAAGTACCCTCATCCATTTATTCATTAATTTAATTCACTCAATACTTACTTCATTCTAAGCAGAGTGCTTATAGGCTCAATGTCACTTCTACTCCAACCTCCTGCTCCTGCTGAGTTCTTGACTATCACATTATTATTATTTTTATTTTTTCTTTTTGAGGCTGCTGATCTGTTCCACAGTCTTTATTTCATATTGGAGAATTCCTTCTTTTACTGGACCTGTGCCTATATTAACAAAGCACTGTTAAGGCAACCAGATATTTTACTGAAAATGGAGGGTAACTGAGAAGCATATAGAAAGTAATAATTTAATATGGAATATTTAACATCATTTTCCTGAAATTCCCTGGCCATTCAGCTCTCTTTGGCATCTTTGCCTCAGGGTCTTGCTTACTTTCCTACTTGTTTGTTATCTACCCTATGCTGAATTCTACTCCTCCAGCAATGTACTCTCTTCCAGGCTTCTGAGGCCCCCAAACTCCTTACCCTGTGAGCAGTAAATTAAGATGTAAAATTACCATTATTTTCTCTGTATTTCTAACATAAGATGCCATAGATTTCAAGACAAACCTGTGATTTAATAACAACTATTTCTGTGTATTTACTCATTAATTGTGATATAAAAATATGATATATATTATATATAAAAATATATATACAATGTGTATGTGCCTGTGCATATATATGTGACTCAAACCCATCCAGCGGCTCTGCAGGAGAAAGACGTGGCAATCTGACTTTTGTAAAAATTATATATAGCCTAGGAAACACTATGGGTCAGTTCTACTCTGTCACACGCAGTCACTATGAGTTGAAATTGGCTCCATGACACCCAGCAACAACATATTTGCCACATTTAAATGCAAAAATTTTTGCTTAACTTCTCTCTTTTAGACTATTTTTTGGGGGAGAGTAGAGGAGTTACCTCTAAAACACCAGACTGTTACACCAACGTGCTTTTCCTAATCAAAAGCATGCTTCGTCCCATAAACACCAACTTTTGATGTACCAGTTTGAACTGCAGCTAGTTTTTGAATTAGTTTTTTTTTTTTTTTGTCACTCCAGTTATACAAATAACTACTGAGAGCTTAGTAAGTGCAATCATTCTTTCAAGCACCCTCAAGGAATTTTGTTATCGCTAATTTACTTACAAAATATTTACCTGATAAAAATGATCAATCAATCATTTTAAGAACCTCTGATCTTTGAGGTTTGAATGTAGCTATCTTACTAGAAGCAATATAATTGCATCCAAGATATTCTATTTTACAGAGTATTACTGATTCAAACTGTCTCCCTCCGTATAAGAGTATTCATTTTTCATTATTATTATTTGAAAAATGTCCAGAAATATGCTGGCTACGTAGAAGGAGTTCGGGAGTATTCCTTCCTTTTCTATGCTCTGAAATATCTTTGTAGTATTGGTGTTAACTCTTCTCTGAAAGTTTGCCAGAATTCTCCAGTGAAGCCATCTTGGCCAGGGCTTTTATTTTTGTTGGGATTTTTTTTTTATTACCTCTTCAATCTCTTCTTTTGTTACTTGTTTATTTAGTTTTTCTACCTCATTTTGTGTTAGTTTAGGTAGGTAGTGTGTTTCTAGAAATTTGTCCATTTCCTCTAGATTTTCAAATTTGTTGGAGTACAATTTTTCATAGTATTCTGTTATGATCCTTTTTATTTCAGTCTGGTCTGTCGTGATATCGTCCATCATATTTCTTGTTCCGGTTATTTGCTTTCTCTTCTGTTTTTCTTTTGTCAGTTTGGCCAGTGGATTGTTGATTTTGTTGATCTTTTCAAAGAATCAACTTTTGGTCTTATTGACTCTTTCAATTGTTTTACTATTCTCTGTTTCATTTATTTCTGCTCTAGCTTTTATTATTTTCTTTCTTCTGGTGCCAGAGGGCTCCTTTTACTGCCTTCTTTCTATTTTTTCGAGTTGTAGAGTTAATGTTTTCATTTTGGCCCTTTCTTCTTATTTGATGTGTGCATTTATTGGTATAAATTCACCTTTAAGCACTGTTTTTGCTGTGTCACAAAGGTTCTGGTCAAATCTAGGATTTGTATTTCCACATTTCCACTGCTTTTGAATTTTTTCTCCTTCCACCTGCTGCTCAGTCTGATTCTTCGGCTTTGTCTTTGATGATTAGAGTTCTTAGATTGTCATATATATTCAATTCACTTTTGGTGGGGGGTCTTTGTTGTAAGAGGGATGACAGGAAGTGCCTGACTATTTGACCATCTTGTCCCTGCCGCTCCTCTCGTGGTTTCTTGCAGTAGTGTTTTGTAGTTTTTTTGTATAGGTCTTTTGTCTAGGTACTAGTTAGATTTATTCCTAAGTATTTTATTTTTCAGGGGGCTATAGTAAATGGCATTGTTTTCCTAATATCCTTTTTGAAGTTCTTTGTTGGTATAGAAAAATTCCACTGATTTTTGCATATTGATCTTGTATCTAGCTACTTTGCTGATTCCTTGTATTAATTCCAGTCTCTTCCTTGTGAAATCTTTGGGCTTTTCCATGTATAGGATCATATCGTCTGTGAATGGGGGTAGTTTTATTTCCTCCTTACCAATTTGGATGGACTTTATTTCTTTTTCTTGCCTTATTGCTCTAGCTAGGACTTACAGTACAATGTTAAAGAGTAGTAGTGATAAAGGACATCCTTGTCTGGTTTCCATTCTCAAGGAGAATGCTTTTATTCACTTAGAGTATATTTTAAGGAATTGGAGATATCTGAAGTATTAATTTTCAAGAAATGAAAACTCAGAAGTTTAGGTAACTTTTATTGTTTCTTAACTTTATTAAAAAAATGCAGCCTTTAATGTAGCCTTTTTATTTCACTCTTATTTTACTTAAGGTAGTATATAGTTTTATACTATTGTATACAACTTAAAGTTTTCTTCTTTTTGGATTCTACGAAATTTAAAAAATAAACCATTTAATATATTATCTTGACACTAAGAAAGTAAACTTTGATTGGCCCTTTGTTCATTCTATAATGACATTTAAAAGTTTATTAGCATCTTCTTTTTTTTTTAAAAGAAATTTGTGCATAGTGGTGAAGATTCTAGAGCCAGGATGTCTGATGTTGTATTGTTGTATCCTGGGTCCACCCCTTTACTAGCAATGTGATCTTAAGCAAGTTACTTAGCCACTTGGTGCCTCAGTTTTTCTTTTAACAAATCAGGAATAATAGTTATCTATCTCATAGGCTTGCTCTGAGAACTAAATGAGACATGTAATGTGTTTAGTTCAGTGTCTGGCTCATAGTAAGCACTATGTGTTTGCTATTTCTATTAGTATTTAAATAATCTGGGTAGAAAAATGTAAATATGTTAAATGTTAAAAATATGAAATATAGCATTTATTACACACATCATACTTTTAGCAACCAAATGAAGAGGATATTTTGAAGTACCTTAATGTCATCAAAGTGAATGGCTGGTTCAGATTAAATTATTTGTTTAGGGAGTGTTTTTGGTGCGGAGATTCTAAGAATGTTTCATTAACGAGAATATTTGGTAGATTCTTATGGAAGTGTTTTTCTCTCTCTCTTTTTGGTTAACCCCCTTGTCCAGAAATGGAACAGCCTCTGCATCATCTGTGCTATCAGCATCATGCTCTACCTCCTCAAGCCCGTCCCCCTTACTCAGGACATCATGCAGTACCACATGAAGCAAGATGCAGAGACAAATTAGTAGTAAGTGCATGAAAAGGCAAAGGTGTGAGGGAACTACTTACCATTCTGTTGGTGATTTAAATGTGGGAAATACCACATTATGTGTTGTGGACCATTGAGTGGCCCATTTCATATTCTTACTGCAGACTGTTTTGCAGCAATTTACAATTGTTTTTACTTAAAATAGCTAATCATGCCGCTTTGGATTATTAGACTGTATTCCTTTTGGAGTCCTGGTAGGGCAGTGGTTAAGCATTTGGCTGCTAACCAAAAGGTCAGCTGCTCCTTGGAAATCCTATGGGGCAGTTCTACTGTGTCCTATAGGGTCACTATGAGTCAGAATTGACTCAACAGCAGTGGGTTTGGTTTTATTTTGGTATATTCCTTTTATTTTATTCCTTTATTATATTCCTTTTATTTCCTATATTCCTGATCAAATCACAAATATACTGCTTAAGTTAGGCAATTCCCATATATAACTCTTAGATAAAGTTAGATATATAGTACCTATTATACTTTCTTTCTATATTTTCATCTTCAATTACAGCTTCTCCTTACTTAACTATCTTGTTATCCGACATTTTGCATTTATGATAATAGTAAAAAATCTATTCCACTACTTGGCCCATTAACGATGTACATTTGGCCCTAATGAACTTGAGGTGTGAGGCCAAGAGTACCACTGGCTTTGACCGTGTCTTAGGCTGGGTTCTTTAGAGAAGCAAAACCACTAAAGCATATAAATATATATATAGAGAGATTTATATAAAGGAAATGGCTCACCCAGTTTTAAAGGCTGGAACACCCCAAGTTTGTGGTAGGCTAGAGGCTTCTCCTGATTCCCATAGCTGCAGGGGCTGGCGAATCCAAGATCAGCAAGTCAGAGAGCAGGGCTCTTGCTCACAGACTGTGAAGATGGATGAATCCCAAGATCAACAGGCAAGACTGCAGGTAAGCTTCTAGCTCAAGTCTCATGAACTGGAAGTCAGATAAACAGGAGCTGGCTGCAGGATCCAGGGTGAGCAAAAGCCCACAAGCCTTGCCAGAAGGTCCACTTATATTTGATGCAGGCTACATGCCCAAGGAAACTCCCTTTCAACTGATTGGCTACTCACAGCAGATCTCATCGTGGAGGTGAGTGCATTATATCAAATTTCATCATAGAAGTAATCACAACATCATATGACTGCCAAACTAAATAATAACTACCAAACCACTGAGAACCGTGGCCCAGCCAAGTTGACACACAACTCCAACCATCACAGTCCACGCTTTATCAACTTGGCACCTGTACACATCTCTTCAAACCAATCTCTGAATAAAGACAATTATAAAGTCATACTTGAACCTAACATGATACAATGAACACACATACAGTGAAAATGCACTAGCCCTGTTTACACCTTGAAAAAAACAAAAATGTTTGATGCACATATACACAGCAGAAATACTCATAACAATAATTACAGTCCTCGTTTCTGCAACTGGTCACATGGTTGTAACTGGTATTTAGAACTACCTTCTTCCACCACCCATTCCATATTGCCTTTGCCCTCAGCAAGCACCTCAGCTGGTCATGGTTCTTTACGTGGTGGGGTGACCCAAAGCTTCATTCTTGAAGGGTCTTGGCAATTAGTACTCATATTGGAATTGGGTTGCTGTAGTTTTCCATTGACTTTAATCACAGGACATGGTAGTACTAAGGGATGCCCTAAGGGATCCCCTGCATTCCAGACATACTCTTCTTTACCTCCATTATGTAATATCAACTCGATTTCCTCTCGGTGATCAGAATCAGTCACACCAGCCAGTATGGTAGCTCCCTTTTTTGCCCATTAATCTAGAGGCATAAGGAGCCCAAAGTGGCCAGGTGGCATTCTTGTCTCCCAGTTCAATGGAATCGGTGATGTATCTCCAGGTGGGAGCATTCCTCCCTTTGGAACTAAGACCCTAGACCCTCAGAGCATAAGGTTGCAGGGCCAGGTAGCAAAAATCTTGTGAGTGGGTCACTAGGGGTTATACTGAGTGGTGCACTCCCATTTCCACCCCTTGATTCCTGGACCTATGAATTCTAGCTATGGGAGAAACTGCACTATATATTGGATCCTGATTTACAGCATATACAGCCTCCTGGAGAACAATACCCCAACCCTGCAAGGTATTGCCACCTAGCTGGCACTGTAATTGTGTCTTTAGAAGGCCATGCCATCGTTCTATCAAGTCAGCTTCTTCAGGATGATGGGGAACATGTTAAAACCAGTGAATTCCATGAGCATGGGCCCGTTGCCTCACTTCATTCGCTGTGAAGTGAGTCCCTTGATCCGAGTCGATGCTGCATGGAATACCATGACAGTGGATAAGACATTCTGTAAGTCCACTGATGGTAGTTTTTGCAGAAGCATTGGGTACAGGGAAGGCAAATCCATTGTTTATCTGAAGCTCAGATTTCACTGTATTCTATCTGGCAATCCTATTCTGGAGCTGAGTTCCCAGTAAGCCTTTTGTATATAATCCATGTCTGGAGTTTGTTTCCTGGATAAAGAAAGGCAGTTGGAACTAGAAATGGTTCTAGGCAGCAAACTCTAAAATTTGAAACTGGATCACCTGTGGGCCAACTGACAACAAAGACCTCATGGTTGATGGGGAGTCAGGCTGGTAGCCCATGGAATACTTTAATGGTGCAATTTTTAAAATGATCTCAGGTGGGATGGAGTATTTGTACTCTTGAGTCATTTCAGCAAACAGAAGGTAGAAAAGCTGAGGATCATGTCCAGGAACTCCTGATGAGCATAGGAGGTACAGAGAAGGAAAATTTTCCAACCCTGACCAGTCTGCTACTCCCAGTCCAGGCCCTAACAGGAAGGAGTAGGATCCTGAGACTTGGGATGCACATCTGGGTCAAGACACCTGAGACTGTCGATAGCCCTGATCTTGTGACATAAGGAGCCCCTCTGGCTGGGCTGATGGTTGTCACTTCAAGTTTAAGTTCATCACTGTCATGTTTTATTTCCTGCCTGGAGGGCCTCTAAACACACACAGACTAATTATGTGGTAGCAGTAGAAACCAAGTAAGTCATTGGGAATGACATGGAGGATGGCCACTCCAAATTCCAACCTTGTTTCCTGCACTTATGGCTTCTACCTACTGGGGACCTCATACCACCAAGAAACAAGAGCCAGAGGAATAGCATGTCCTTTGGACCCAGGGTCCTACACTGGAAAGCTCCTCAACCGGGGAAAAGTGATGACAAGGACCTTCCTCCAGAGCCGAAAGAGAGAGAAAACCATCTCCTGTAGCTGGCATGCTGAATTTGGGTTTCTAGCCCACTAGACTGTGGGGGAATAAATCCGTGTTTGTTAAAGCCATCTACTTGTGGTATTTCTGTTACAGCAGCACCAGATGACTAAGACAGATGGTTAAGCTTATGTGTGAACTTGGCTGGGCCATGATTCTCAGTGGTTTGGCAGTTATACAATGATGTAGTCATCTTCTACCTTGTGATCTAATATGGTGGTCCTCTATTTTCACATAACATTGATTTCGCTCAATGACCTGGTCTTTAGAATCTTACTGTGTCAATAAGTGAGAAAAGGGTATATTATTATGTAGTGAATATTGCTAATGGGTATTTGTAAGCTTTTTATAAATTCTGACTCAGTTTACTATCATAGGATAAATGGTTCATATTTAGTTAGACAACAGATGTTGACCTAATTCCCTTTATTTATATTTTTACAAATCTTGTTGCAACTGGTAACCAGGTGAATTGTTTCACCTCTCCTCTGCCTCTAGTTCTTACACTGATCCTAGCATATGACAAATTGATGTTAAAAAATGCAAGAATCTCTGGTTTGTGATATCTTGGTGTTCGTTATACTAGTGGGACTGAGTTTATTTACTAAATGGCTTTTTAAAAAAATAATACTTTTGTTTTAAAAAGTAGATTGTCTCCTAGTACTTGTTGGAAATCTAAGCCATATGCATATTAGTTTGATAGCCTTAGAAATGTAGTTTTGTTGTTAAATTAGGATACAAAAAGTTTGAAGCTTTTTCCTGGCTTGAGTGTGTACTGAACCAAGTAAACATCCTTTTATGTTCCTGCTAAGATGAAGAGCATACATATTTGAGAGTGTTAGTCAGAGAAGTAGTTTCTTAGCTTATCTTTGAAATACTTTTATGTGTTTTCATTTATTTCCTTTTCCTCATTAAAGAACAATGATGCTTCAAACTTAAATCATATTAGGACATTTAACATTCAGTAAAACAACTTGAGGATCTTAACTGACTAATAAGGGGCTCTGGCGGCACAATGGACAAACTTCTGGCTGTTAACCAAAAGGTCAGTGGTTTGAACCCACCAGCCACTCTGTGGGCAAATAATGTAGCAGTCTGCTTCCACAAAGATTATAATTTTGGAAACCTTATGGGACAGTTCTACTCTGTCCTATAGGGTTGCAATGAGTTGGAATTGACTCACTGGCAGTGGGTTTCTTTCTTTTCTTTTTGGTTTTTAACTGACTAATAGAGGCTGTGGGTGATGCAGATGATTAACGTGTTTGGCTGCTAACCAAAAGCTTGGTGGTTCAAGTTCACCCAGAGGTACCTAGGAGGAAAGCCCTCCTGACTTGCTTTCACTGGAATCCCTATGGAGCACAGTTTTACTCTGACACCTGGGGTCTCAGTGAGCTAGAACTGGCTCAACTGATGGCCACCCATAAGTGTCAGAGTAGAAAGATGCTCCATCGCATTTTAATGGCTGATTTTTTGGAAGTAGATTGCCAGACCTTTTCTTTTGACCTGCCTTATTAAAAATTAAATCAGCAATTTTTTCCCATCAGTCAAACACGAAGGAAGTAACAGTTTATTACGATGAAACCTCAGTTGACTAGATGGTTGTCATATTTTTGAAAATGCCTTTTATGAATGATGACGTGATTTTCAAGATAGGAATTCATTCCAAGATTATTTTCTAAGAATATATGTCCTTTTTAACAAACTCTGCTATTTCATGGAGGTTTGTATAGCAGTTTTTTGGGTTAGTATATATATTTCATGCTTATATAAAAGTCACATATTCATTATATAAATCTGCAGTTGTGTTTTTTAGTCTTATGTCGTGCATTTATTTAAGCTGACATGAAAAAGGAGCAAGTTTAGTAAGTAAAAGTGAGCTGTGAACTAAGGCTAGAAAGCTTAAACTAGAGCAGGGGTCAAGGTTAGGAGTAGGCACAGTTATAGCTTTCCCTTACACTCATCTGCACAGCTTCTCTTCTTACCCTTCCTGACTTCCCTGGTGTTTTGTGCATTATTAGCTCTCTGTGGAACAGACTTGGCACCCTTACTGAAGTACCTAGTTTCTTACATTTGCATCAAATTCCATAAATCATTTATTAACAACAGTTTAGTTTGAAAGAAAACCTGGAACATAAACATTCCTAATTTCACCTTAAAAGAGCAGAGTTGGTTCAGATTCATTTGTAGAATTGAAGGAAGGAAAAAATGTGGGTTGGCCTGTTGCAGAAAAGCATTAATACATTCATCTTATTAAAGGGATTGGACGGAAAAGTCATTAAATAGGAAACCTTACGATTGAAGTGATTTTTTAATGAGATTTGAATAAACCTTTGTTGTAGGTGTTTGATTACTGAGACATCAAAATCCTTTTTCTAAGCAATGCCAAAACTACATTCCGTGAATTAATAGCTGCATTTCTCTAGATTTTCTCTCAACCAAATAACAACTACAATATAGGGACTCTAATTTCATCTGAATTTTTTGACATGCTAATTATTTCTCCCCGTTTCTAGCATGATCATATGAGTGTGGATGATTTCCTTTGTTGCACCCAAGTGCTTGGCAATGGCTGGAGTAGTGGACCAGGTGAAGGAGATGGGGAGTGAGCGCGTGATTGCCCCAGAGAGAACAGAAGAGACAGAGAGTGAGATAGAGGATAGGAGGAGAAAAAGGAAACGAGTGATTATGTCATCAGGACAAGAGCAAGGGGAGAGAGATCAATATAGAAGATGATGCCATTTTGGAAGCACTGATCATCTAAAGGTAAAAAATCTTGTTTTTTTTTTTTTAAATCTTGTTCTTTTTTTGTGTCTGTGTTTACAAGTAATAAATGTATCTTTAGCTGTTTACTTAAAGTTCATTGCGTAGAAGGATTTATTATGACCCTCTTTGCTCCAAGTGTGCGGCATAATAAGAACTGGAGGAACGCCAATCTGCCAAAAATGCAGAGTTGACAATTGAGTTGACACTTATCGGGGCAAAATGGCACAGTCTAAGAATGGAGATATTGATTCCTTCTTTGTAAATGTTCATCTAATTATAGTGTTCTCATCCTAGGGTTATTGTTTATTTTCTTTCTTTTGGATATTGATTGATAACTGCCATAACGTTTTGCTTTGATGTGTTTCTACAAGTAGTTGCACAGGGTTCAGTAAAGTAATGCTGCTAGCAGGTATGCAAATATTGAAATATGATGGTTTGACCATATGGCAGTGTTGTAGCAGCCTCTTGGTTTTTCCCTTCCTTTGCCTCCTTTTTTAAACTTATGTCACTATTTCTTTTTCTTCAGTCTTCAATGGTGAGAGCAATATGAAGAAGACATTACTATCTAATTGTAAACCTTTTTGAAAAATAAAAAAAAAAAATCTTATATTCAGTAGCATGGCTGATGCTATTGTTTAGCCTTCCCCTCCGAACTGTATACATTGGCTTGGAGTGTTCACAGCTTACATGTGTGACAGTGGAAGATTCTCATATTCTACACTGCTACTGTTTTGTATAAAATAAATTGATAAAGATTGAAACTGTTCTCTTGTAGTTTTTTTTGGTCTGGTTGCAAGTATGTTTATTAGGCCTTGGTAGACATAAATGAATGTTTTTTGTTAAGAATTTTCAGAATCCCATTTGCCTTTTTTTCTTAAAGCAACCTAATTCAATGATATTAAAGCTTATTTCTATTTTTAACTTAAGAACTGATGATATACAACAGAATTACCATAGTTTTACACAAATAATATGCAACTTCTACATCTGTTTGCCAATCCATCCCTCCCCCAGCAAGGTATTTTCCTAAGCGTGCTATGCTAATTTTTTTTTTTTAACAGTAACGTAAAAAAAAAATTGGCACACCGGTGCTAATGAAAATACCTTGTAGGGGGAGGGACCAGTTGGCAAACAAACGTAGAAGGCACTTGTTATTTATGTAAAAATGTGGTATGTTCGTATTTTGGATACGTTTTTATTTGTTTCATAATATTTTTGGGGTCTAATCTGGTCACAGGATTTTTTTTTCCTCTTCATTTTAGGTTTTCTGCCTATCGTTTTTCATCTTTTCTAAGTGTATTACTTTGTAGGTGTTTTCTGTTTTACTTTCCAAATAGACTTATAAAACTACTTAAGCTCCTTCCTCTTGCTCTCCTCAACCCCTCATACTTAGCCTTTGAGAGATTGCTTTGAGCCCTTAATTGCTTTTCAGGAGCTATTTTTCACAGAAACAATGGGTGTCCACAACACACGTAGCAAACGAGCAAATAAGATGCAAGGCGAAGAATGCTCAAACAGTGAGTGCTGGAGAGAGACTGAGGATCTCTGAAATGGCAGGAGGTTACAGCAGGGATGCCTACACACCTCTTCATTCTCTTAGTGCCCGGTGCGTGGCAGATTCAAGTTTTGCTTTATGCTTTTTTCCTTCTGAATGTTTTTGATCCCTCGGTTGATTGAATCCAAAGATGCAAAATCCATGGATATGGAGAGCTATCTCTAGAATTAATAAGGTGTCTCAAGACTAATTAGAAAGCATCTAGGTGAAAAGAGATACAATCATCCTTATCTGTAATTATGAAAGCACCACATTGTGAGCTATCCTAGAATACAAATGAAAACGTAAATTTCATTTAACAACATGTTTTTATTCAATTTGCTTTTTCCTAAGAATCCACTTCATCTTTTTTGGGGAGAGAAAATAGAATATAGATTAATAAATGTTTAAAATGGTACTAAATTTTACTGGAGATGTTAAACATTCACATTTCCTTTAGGATTCCTAATTAAGCAGAGGGTTTTTCTAAGATGTTTAATCACTTAAATTCTAACTTAGGCTTTGTATTCTGGGTATTAAGGAGCTAAGTATCCAGTTAATCTTAAAGAGTTTAAGCTTCATTGAGTCTTTACCAATTGTCAGTCCTTATTCTAAATACTTGTGTTGTTCACTTAATCCTCAGAGTAACCCACTTCCCTGCTCCCAATTTTTTAGATGAAAAAACTGACAGAGGAGCATTATGGAAAAGATTGCAAGATATTTTTTTCCTGCACAGACGAGTCAAAATAACAGTGATATGTATGATGTGTATTTTTGACTAGACATTTGAAGACATCTATGACAGCCTTTCTCAATGTGAGGGACACGGTTTCTTCTATGCATTTTAAAATTCTGTGATTCTAAAACCATACCAAAAACAACTACAAAAAAAACAAACCAAACCCATGCCGTCGAGTTGATTCTGACTCATAGAGACCCTACAGGACAAAGTAGAACTGCCCCATGGGGCTTCCAAGGAGCAGCTGATCGATTCAAGCTGCTGACCTTTTGGTTAGCAGTCGAGATCGTAACCACCGCGCCAGCAGGGAGTCTCTAAAAGTATATCACCAACATATTTCAAGTGACAAAGAAAATTCAGTCACTGGGAGTTTAGAAAATCACGGACTTTACCAGCTGGAGTAAAAGTTCAAGGGAGTGAAATTGAACTCAGACCTATAACTATTCTCATTTGATTTTACTTTCTTCTATGATGGCTTTATTCTCAGGCATACTGTAAATGCTGGAAAAATGGCCACCACCATCTCCAGGCTTTCATTATCCATATAGCTCTTAGTATCAAAAGGAGAGCGATCATTTCTCCACCCAGTGTCCCTATCAGTTCCTCCAAACTTTTGAATCACCGTGGTAGTTTTATGGTGGCAGCCCTGGTCTAATCTGTGTGTCCAGGGAAATGGGGCTGTCTGACTAGCTAGCTTGGGAGGCAGGAGGGACATGGCCTCTTATGGTCAGCTCCACTAGAATTATATCAGTAAGGATAGTTCTCAAAGGGACAATACATGTCCCTTACAGGCATGATCTCATATAAAACTAACACCTGAATGTCTCTGACTTAACGCAATATTTTGTCATAGGTGTAGCTTCCTTCTTGAAGTGAGTTTTGCTCCTGCTTATCTTTTTCTATCCTGTTATAGAATGTGTTGATCACTCTTTTGAGGATAGATAGATAGATAGATTCTACTTTGATATACCATTAGAACGATGAGTCCTCGGGCATGTCAGGTGTATGAAATAAGAAGCTGTTGTTAGGTGTTGCCAAGTCAGTTTCAATTCATAGATACCCTGTGTACAACAGAAGGAAACACTGTCTGGTACTGTGCCATCCTCACTATCAGTGCTATGTTTGAGCCCATTGTTGCAGACATTGTGTCAATCCATCCCGTGATTGATAGATTTACAATGGAATAAAAAAAAAGAGTGGCTGCAGAGGCCACTATGTACAGCCATACACCTCTGGAATGTGGGTCTTAGTTTAGAAGTTTAGGGTCATGTTTTCCAGTACAGGGACATCTCAGTAAATTGGTCTAATAACATGTTTAGTGCTTCTGTTCTACCTCCTAGTTCACTGTGTAATTCCTAGGGTCTTAAAAAATTGCAAACAGCCATCCAAGGAACAACAATTGGTCTCTTTTAACCTGGAGCAACAGAGGAAGAAGGAGAGTCAGGAATAGGGGAAATGTAATGCATGGCTAATTGCCTCTATGAACAACTGCCTTTCTTGCCATGAGACCAGAAGTACTGGATGGTGCCTGGCTACTATTACTGAACATTTTGGTCAAAAATTCTATAGAAGAATACTGATCAAAAGGGAGAAAATAAAGAACAGAGTTTCAAATTCTAATGGACTCCAGACTTTCTGGACACATGGAGGATGGATGAATCCCTGAAACTATTGCCTTGAGATGATCCTCAAACCATAAATCAAAAATATCCCCTGAAGTCTTCTTAAAATGAAATAATAGTTTTAGCTTAATTAGTAAAGAAAGTGTGACTTGAGCATTATGGTCTTTTAAGATCTATCTATATTGGATCAAATTGACAGCAGCAACTCAAAAGATTAGCTAGGAAACTTAGGGATCAGTGAGTTTATAGTAAGGAGCCTTTGGTCGCTATTAGTTGGAATCAACTCGACGGCAATGGGTTTCCTTTGGTTTTTGGGTGGTGCAGTGGGTTAAGTGCTCGGCTGCTAACTGAAAGGTTGGTGGTTCGAACCCACCAGCCACTCTGTGGAAGAAGGGTGTGGCAGTCTGCTTCCATAAAAATTGTTATTGTTAGGTGCCATTGAGTTGGTTCCTATTCATAGCGACCCTATGTACAACAGAATGAAACACTGTCAGGTTCTGCGCCATCCTCACAATCATTATTCTTGAGCCCATTGTTACAGCCACTGTGTCAATCCATCTTGTTGAGGCTCTTTCTCTTTTTCCTTGGCCATCTACTTTGCCAAGCATGATGTCCTTCTCCAGGGACTCTTCCCTCCTGACGACATGGCCAAAGTACGAGAGATGAGGTCTCACCTTCTTCGCTTCTAAGGAGAATTCTAGATGTACTTCTACCAAGACAGTTTTGTTCATTCATCTGGCAGTCCATGGAATATTCGATATTCTTTGCCAACACCATAATTCAAAGGCAACAATTCTTTTTCAGTCTTCCTTATTCATTGTCCAGTTTTCGCATGCATACGAGGTGATTGAAAATAATGTGACTTGAGTCAGGAGCACCCCCATCCTCAAAGTGACATCTTTGTTTCTTAACACTTTAAAGAGTTCTCTTGCAGCAGATTTGCCCAATGTAATATGTAGTTTTATTTCTTGACGGCTGCTTTTCATAAATGTTGATTGTGGATCCAAGTAAAATGAAATGCTTGACTACTTCAATCTTTTCTCTGTTTATTATAATGTTACTTACTGGTCCATAAAGATTACAGCCTTGGAAACTATAGGGCAGTTCTACTCTGTCCTGTAGGATAACTATGAGTGGGAATGAACTCAACGGCCAATGGAGGTTTAGGGTGGAGGTTTATGTCAATGGAGGAAGAACAGATTAGAAAAGGAGAGTGAGAATGGTTTCACAACTCAAGAATGTAATCAATGTCACGGAATTGTACATGTAGAAACTGTTAAAAGGGTGTACTGCTGTGTATATTCTCAAGAACAACAACAAAATAAATTATGAATAAAAGTAATACATACCCCCTGAACAAATAATAAAACAAGTTAAAAAATACATAAAATAAATGTGGTAACCTCACTTTCCAATTATTTCCAGAGGGAGTATGTTATCAATTTGATGTTTATTATTTCAGATCTTTGTCGATGTCTATGTAATCATATTTGTACCATTGTTTTAAAATGATTGATTTAAATAAATGTGGTTTATATACAACTGTTAGTCAGAAAGTATTTCTACAAAATCATAGAAACTTTTATTAAACAAAAATAACAAAACATGAAGCTATTGTCTCTTGACATATCCTCCATCTAGGTCTATACACTACTGAAGGCAGTGTTTTCATCTTTCTAACCCTTCTTTGAAGAATTCTGCACACTTCGATTTACACCATGCCAAAATGGCAGATTTGGCATCCTCAAGGGACTTAAATAGAGTTACTTTTAAATGTTCTTTGAGTTTTGGGAGCAAAAAGAAGTCTGGAGGGACAAGATCAGGGCTGTAGGGTGTGGATGGGGTAAGGTGTCCCAAAGAAAATTCTAATAGGAAAATATCATGGATTTAATTGTGTCCCCCTAAAATATCTGTCAACTTGGCTAGGCCATGATTCCTAGTAGTGTCTGATTGTCCACCATTTTGTCATTTGATGTGATTTTCCTATGTGTTGTAAATCCTACCTCTATGATGTTAATGAGACAGGATTAGAGGCAGTTATGTTAATGAGATAGGACTCAATTTACAAGATTAGGTTGTGTCTTAAGTCAGTCTCTTTTGAGATATAAAAGAGAGAAGCAAGCAGAGAAATGGGGGACCTCACACCACCACAAAACGAGAGTCAGGAAAATAGCGTTTCCTTTGGTCTCAGGGTTCCTGCACTGAGAAGCTCCCAGTACTGGGGAGATTGATGAAAGGATCTTCCTCCAGAGTTGGCAGAGAGAGAAAGCCTTCCTCTGAATTTAGACTTCTAGCCTACTAGACTGTGAGAGAATAAACTTCAGTTTGTTGAAGCTATCTACTTGTGGTATTTCTGTTATAGTAGCACTAGATAACCAAGACAGCAGCCTTTGCTATCCATGAAGAATGAGCAGGTGCATTGTAGTGATGGAAAAAAAAATTCTCAAAGCAAGTTTCCTGGCCTTTTTCTCACCAATGCAGTTTTCAACTTTCTTAAAACTTCTTCGTAGTAAGCCCTCGTGATTGTCCCGCATCCTTCAAGAAAATCTATCAAGATTACCCCTTGGGAATTCCAAAAAACAGTCTCCATAACCTTCTGAGTTGTCTTCCCTCTCTTGGCTCATCTTTGAGTTCTTCCTGACCTTCCTTAAAATGCTTTATCTATCTAAGAACTATTGTTTTATGTGGGGCAGAATTCTCATAAAATCATTGCAAAACTTCAATGATTTGGGAAGATGTCCACTAGAGTTTTGTTAAAAATTGGATATCATCCCTGACCTCAAAATCTTTTTCCATGCCACAAAAAGTATCCTTTTTTTTTGAAAGCACCCTAACAAGACTAAGACAGGTGTATCACTGAGAGAACTTGTTTTCAGCCACCCACTGATAGCAGAGACATGTTTAAACATGTTTTGTTTGGAAAGAACCTGTGCACATGTGAACTGAAACCTAGTAGCAATACTTTGTGACTTACCTTGTATTTTGCTGTTGATAAAAAAGAAAAAAAATCACTACTGGAAATGCATATTTTGCAGGGACACAATTCAACCCACAAAACTTATATTGTGCAATCAGCTTCAGTATCACTTCTTTTTTAAAAGACATATCAAGAATTGACCTTTTTCTGGCTTAAGTCTTTTCCAAGTAGAATTTATGTGGAATTAGGTGGCATAAAAGGTTAAGTGCTACACTACTAGCTGAAAGATTGGTGGTTCAAACCCATCCAGAGGTGCCTCAAAAGACAGGCCTGGCCATCTTCTTCGAAAAGGTCACAACCTTGAAAACTCAATAGAGCAGTTCTACTCTGCATACATGAGGTTACCAAGAATCAAATTAACTCAATGGCAACTAACAACAACAAAGAAATATAATAATTCCTACTTGCTTCCTACTATAAAATTGAGCTATCTGGGAAATTCTTTAGGTTCACTAACTAATTCTCTTTTCTTCATGACCCTTAAAAAAAATTCCACTGTTTACTTTCACTCTCATTTTCAGTCTTTGGTAATGAATGCACTGTCTCAATTTAGTTTATGATAATATAGAACCTGTACTCTCAAAAGACTATGTCCTTCAAAAGAAGACACAGCATCACTTAGCTATCTTACAGATATGTTGAGACATTCAATGTGTTGAACACAGATTGAAACTGTGATTATTATTCTAAATAACCATACTTGAGATGAGTATATCTTCTTTCTCTTTTTCCTTAAAAACCTATTGCCCCATTCTTCCCACACTCTTAATAGGGAAACATTAAATCCTTTTGGCATATGTAAAAATAATATAATCATCTTTTTATTTTAAACCTAGACAAACAATGACTGATCTTAATCTGTAACAGCAAAAAGAATGCATAAATTAAATACATTTTATTGAAAATAGGTAAATCAGATCACAAGGTTCCCCTTAAGTCTTCACATCAGGAAAGTACTTTATTTATTTATTTTTTAAATTTCTTCCCCCAAACAAAAATTTATACATACATTGTTGTGTGACTATAATTGCTCTCCCCATACTGTGACAGCCCACTCCTCCTTTCCACCCAATTCCCCATGTCCATTCAACCAGCTCCTAACCCTCTCTGCCTTCCCATCTCACCTCCGGACAGAAGCTGCCCATTTAATCTCTTGTATCTACTTGAGCTAAGAGGCACACTCCTCACGAGTATCACTTTATGTCCCACAGTCCAGTCCAATCTCTGTCTGAAGAGTTGGCCTCGGAAAATTGTTTTAGTTCTGGACTGATAGAGAATCCAGGGGCCATGCTTTCCAGGGTTCCTCCAGTCTCAGTCAGACCATTAAGTCTGGTCTTCTTACTAGAATTTGAGTTCTGCACCCCACTTTCTCCTGCTCCATCCGGGACGCTCTGTCGTGTTCCCTGTCAGGGCAGTCATTGGTGGTAGCCAGGCACCATCCAGTTCTCAGCGAAGTACTTTAGAATCAAAGTTGTCCAGGTTGAAAAAAAAAACTAGCTGTCTTTATTGGTCTAGAAGACAATAATCCAAGTCTTACAACAAGCATTATTCAGCCTAAGGCATGAATTTAGTAACAAAATTAAATTAAATTTAAACGCTAAGAAATGGATAGGACAAGCTTACAACAGAATTTTCCGTACAACTCATCTAGATAATTGGTACATTTTTAACCAAAAATAGAATATAGTGCTTGTCTAAGTTATCTAGTGCTTCTATAACAGAAATACCACAAGTGGATTGTTTTAACAAAGAAAAATTTATTCTCTCACAGTTTAGGAGGCTACAAGTCCAAATTCAGGGTGCTAACTCTAGGGGAAGACTTTCTCTTTCTGTAGGCTCTGGAGGAAAGTCCTTGTCATCAATCTTACCCTGGTCTAGGAGCTTCTCAGCACAGGAACCTCAGGTCCAAATGATGCACTCTGCTCTTGACATCGCTTCCTGGGTGGTATGATGTCCCCCTGTCTCTCTGCTTGCTTCTCTCCTTTATATCACAAAAGAGATTGACTTAAGACACAATCACATCTTGTAGATTGAGTCCTGCCTCATAAACTAACCACCTCATTAGCATAGAGGAAGGATTTATAACACATAGGAAAATCACATCAGATAACAAAATGGTGGATAACCAGACAATACTGGGAATCATGGCCTAGCCAAATTGATACACATTTTGGGGGGAAGCAATTCAATCCATAACATTGCCACAGGAGATAATACTGTTAAATTACACAGTATTTATGTACTTCTGAATTATTTTTCATCAAACTAACTTACAATGCATTTAACAGAAAAAGGAGTGGTATGTATTGTCTAGCAAGACCTCCTACAAATCACAAACAAAAGAGACAAATAGTCCAATGTGGAAAGAGATGAAGGATATGAACAGGCATTGACAGAAGCAGAAATGTCCAAAGACAGAAGATTTGACAAAATTGACTAATACTTAGGGAAATGGAAGTTTAGGCAATAAACTAATTTGCCACAGATTTGTAAAACAAGAATCTGAGAAAACTATTTTTGAAGGAGTAAAATATGGAATAACCATTCCAAATGAAATTTATTTGACCCAGTAATTCTATATGAAGGAACTTTTCATGCAGAAAATACTTGAACATGAGTATATATGAGATGCATGGCAAGATGTTCTCTATAGTACCTAAATGGCTATCAATCAGAGAATACACTTACCTCTAACAAAAGGGATTAAAGTATATAGTAATTGCAGAGAATAGGTAGATTGGTTACAGGCAATATTGTTGAATGCTGTCCATGTCACATTGCTTTGTAAAAACAAATTTCAAAAGAATTAAAAAAAAAATAGTATGATTATCATTTCTTGGGACAAAAATAAAATGTGTGTAAACCTGTATAAAATGTATAGAAATTCAAGGGATCCAAAATGGCCAAAACAATTTTGAAAAGAAAACACAAAGTTGAAAGACTTATATTTTCTGATTTCAAAACCTGCAAATCTACAGTAATCAAGACTGTCTTGTGCAGGCATACAGATAGATGTATAGATCGTGGGATAGAATTGAGAATGCAGAAACACAACCACACATTTATGGTCAACTGATTTTCAACAAGGGTACCAAAACAATTCATTGGGGGAAAGAACAATCCTTTTAATAAGTGGTATTGGAAATACTGAATATCCATACCCAAAATAATAAAGTTGGACTGCCTACCTCAACCCATATGTCAACGTTAACCATGTGCTTCAAAGAACATCATCAAGAAAGTGAAAACACAACCCTCCGAATGGGAAAAAATATTTGCAAATCATATATCTGATAAGGGGCTTGCAACAAGAATATGTAAAGCTCTCTTACAACTCAATAATAAAAAGGCAACTAACTCAAAGAAAAAATGGACAAATAATCTGAATAGAATTTCTCCAAAGAAAATAAATAAATGGCCAATGGGCACATGAAAAAAGGTTCAACATCATTCATCATCAGAGAGATGTAAGTAAAAAGCACAAGGAGATACCACTTCACACTCAGCTGGTTGACTGTAATTAAGACAGATAATAAAAAGTATTGTCAAGAAGGTGGAGAATCTAAGTTAATGGTGGTGAATTAATCCGGGTAGAGATAGCAAGAATGATAACACAATGTAAGGAATGTAACTAAGATCACTAAACTATACATGTAGAAATTGTTGAATGGGTGTATGTTTTGCTGTGTCTGTATTTTCGCCAAAATAAATATTTTTAAAAAGAATTAGGAAAAAAAAAAAAAGAATGTGGAGAAATTGGAACCCTCATGCATGCCATTTTGGAAAATAGTCTGGCATAAGTTTAAACATAGAGTTACCATAATATGATTCTGCAATTGTATTTCTAGGTATTTCCCAAGAGAAATGAATACACATGTCCACACAACTATTGCAAATCAATGTTCATGAACTGCATTATTCATAAACAGAAAAATAGTCAAAAAATAGAAACAACCCAAGTGTCTATCAACTGATGAATGGATGAGCAAAAGTGGTATATCCATACAAAAGAATATTATTTGACAATAATAATAATGTTGTGTACATCATATAACATAGATAAATCTTGAAAACATTATGTTAAGTGAAAGAAGTGAGTCACAAAGACCACGTATTTTATGATTGCATTTATATGAAATGTTCAGAACAGGAAAATCTATAGAGACAGAAGGTAGATTAGCAGTTTTCTAGGATGGGGGTGAGAGGGAGGATAGGAAAGCTGAGGGGTGATGGCTAAGGGATACAGGGTTTCTTTTCGGCATGATTAAAATGTTCTAAAATTGATCATGGTAGTGGTGGTACAACTCTGTGCGTATACTAACAACCATTGAACAGAGCACTATAAACTGATGAATTGTTTGGTATGTGAATTGTATGTCAATAAAAATTTTACCAGAGAAAAAGCCTTGAACCGTGATATCCAAAAAAATCCTGATGCAAATGTATAATTACTTTCTTCAGTTCTTGTGTCAAGGAGATTGCAGTCACAAGGGGCCTCACACTTGCCACTGTTCTTAACACTATTCTAAAATCTATTATATAACACAGGTGACACACAAATGTTAGGTCATTGATTCTTAGCTGTATGATAGCACTTATGATAAAAGAGACATTAAATACACAAACACAAGGTCATCTACATTTTGCTTTTCCCACTTGGCATCCACATGCTGTGACTCTTCCTGTAATGTGTTTACTTTGACTTGTGCGAGTTGTATTTTAATTTCTTGATTGATTTCTCCAGGGATACAAGCATGAGTAATGGCAGAAGTGAACAGATTTTTGAAAGAAAGAAGTTCATTTAGTCAAGATGTCTATGAAATGGATTTCAGTTCTTCTACTGATACAACTGAGTTGTTACTTTATCTCTGGAACTTGTGGAAAAGTGCTGGTGTGACCAACAGAATATAGTTATTGGATCAATATAAAGACAATACTGGATGAACCTACTCAAAGGGGTCATGAGGTGACTGTTCTAACATCTTCAGCTTCCATTCTTATTGATCCCAACCAATCGTCTGCTATTAAGTTTGAGGTTTATCCTGCCTTTTACTAAAGGTGATATGGAGGGTTTATTCAGGAAATGGATCAGGAAATGGATGCATGTTCTGCAGAAACACAAATTTTGGGCATATTTTTCACTACTACAAGAAATCTTTTGGGAATATTCTGAGTGTATTGAAAGGCTCTGTAAAGATGTAGTTTTCAACAAGAAACTAATGATGAAGCTACAAGAATCAAGGTTTGGTGTCGTTCTTGCAGATGCCGTTGGTCCTTGTGGTGAGCTGTTGGTTCAGCTACTTAAAATACCCTTTGTATATAGCGTCTGATTCCTTCCTGGCTATACTTTTGAAAAGTATGGTGGAGGACTTTCAACCCCTCCTTCGTATGTACCTGTTATTATGTCAGAATTAAATGATCAAATGACATTCATGGAGAGGGTAAAAAATATGATGTATTTGCTTTATTTTGACTTTTGGTTCCAGACATTTACTATGAAGAAGTGGGATCAGTTTTACAGTAAAGTACTAGGTAAGTCATGTTTTTAGTTGGTAATTTGAAGTCTTAACTTCCCTTGTACCTTTGAAGGTGAGTTTGTGTAAATAAAAAAGCCAGAAGAATTTGTTTTTTTCAAGTAAAAGATGAGTGAAAATATGAAATGAGCTATCAATCTCAAATATTACACAGTGGCTTCTGCTATAGAATCAGTTAGAAGAACCAGGTGGCCTATCACTAGGACAGGGGACTCCTGGAAGTCAGAAAGTCCAAAATTAAAGTGCTTAGAATTTCTTTAATTAATTACATATCCATTTTATTGTATTTTTTATCTTTAAAAAGTCATTTTTAATATCCATGAATGTCTGAATGAACATTGACATGTAGATTGAAGAGGCTTACATATTTCTAGCATAACTATGTAGCATTAGGAAAATTACTTCTAGTGTAGCTCAGTTTTGTTATTTATTAATTAAAATATTTTTTCATATTACCTTCTCAGGATTCCTTCTCAGTTGAGAGATATAGTGGCTCTATCCTAGACTCCAAAATTATAATTTGTGTCTACCATATTTTATTAATCTGCTAGCCAAGTTTCCATAATCAAAATAATATAATTCTACATAACTTGTGCTTACCAAACCTTGAGGTTTCTGGCGATTCCACATTTCCTCACTAAACCCGTTAAAACCGTCAAGTCAATACCGGCTCATAGCGACTCTATAGGACAGAGTAGAACTGCCCCATAGAGTTTCCAAGGAGCACCCGGCGGATTCAAACTGCCAACCTCTGGGTTAGTAGACGTAGCTCTTAACCACTACACCACCAGGGTTTCCATTTCTTCACTAAGGGCTTACAAATCATCTGTTTTACAGGCCTATCATGTTGCTGAACGGTAGACAAATGTGTTATTAATCTGTATTTTTTTAAAACTATGTTTAAAAAAAATTCAGGGTGAGCACATCTATTTCCATAATTTTTGAAAATTTCCTGCTTTTAATTGCAAATAGTTTTATTTAATAATGAAATATTATTCAGCTCTTAACTTGAACCAAATGCAGTAATTAGTACAAGGAATTGAGCCATACTCACAAAAACCTCAATGTTTACTTGGAAAACCGAGTGTCAAGGCACTGGCTTGCTAAATTGTAGAAACTAGACTGAGTATTTCTGGGAAAGATGTTTCCATGGCTATGGTAGGATTAACTGACTGAGGAGCTCAAATTCTAGTAGTTTGCATTTTTGCATCTGTTACTTTTGCAACTTTAGAGAAAACAAATGCATATTTAATTCTAGAGTGGCTTAGGTATAATAACTGTTAATAGTGGTGAAAGTACTGACGTAACATTAGAGATGTAAGTCTCCTTTCACACTTTTAAACATCCCTTATTCCAAGCTCCCTTCAGAAAATTACTGGGATAGTCAGATGACACTTTTCTCAGATTACCTCCACCTTTTGTTTTCTTTTCTTTTCAGGAAGACCCACTACATTATATGAGACAGTGGGGAAAGCTGAAATATGGCTTGTTCAAACCTACTGGGATTTTGAATTTCCACGCCCACTCTTGACACATTTTGACTTTGTTGGAGGGCTCCACTGCAAACCTGCCAATCCCTTGCCTAACGTAAACCTATTACGGTTGGTTTCATATTTTCAATTGAAATGCTTCTACGTTCTTCATTCAGAATGTTGACTAAGAAAGATGTGGGAAGTGTGATACAGTGACCTACAAATTAGAAATTTATATATTTCCATGCCACCAGAAGTATCTGTGAGATTTTGAGAATAGGGTCTGATAAATTAAAGCCTTCATTATTCAACACATAGAAAGTATCAGTCATTCATTCAAAGAATATTTTTAGAGTGACCACTATATTCCAGGTGAGCTAGGCCCTGGTTGGATATGCAGAGAAGCTAAGCAGACATGGTTTCTGCCCCTTTCTCTGCCTTACCCCACCATGCACACACCTTTTATTATAGTTGGAAAAATAGAACAGAAGAAACTATTAAAAATACAGTGTGAAAAGTGTTATAATATGGAAAGACCACAATGCTAAGGGAATCCCCAACAGGGATCACAGAAAGTAACCCAGAGTCATCTATAATTAAGGTGAAGGGTGGGCCGGAATAGGTAGAGGAGGTGGGGGAAAGAGGAAGACAAAAAACGAAAGCAGTTGGAGTAGTAATGGCAGTCCCCCAGATCTCCTAGCGAGCAGGAAAAAGAGGAATAAAGAGGCAGATCATGCAGGAGACGTTAGATGGAGCCAGAAGGACTTTGAAACATCTATTAAGGGCACTGGGGAGCCAGTAGAAAGAGTTAAGCAAGGGAGAGATATTATCAGATTTCTTTTTCTTAAAGAGCCCTCAAGATGCAGTTACTAGATTGGATTGTGAAGGAGCAAGAGTGAAATGGCAGACCTCTTAGGAGATTGTTTCAGGATATCAGGCATTGGATGATGGGAAACTAGACTAGAATGGTCATAGAGCGAGGACTATTCCTATAATACTACCAACCCCATATGGTGGTTGTAAGGAAAATAACGGTTAATACATATAAAACACTCCAAATGCCTCTGGCATAAAGTAAGTAATCCAAAAGTAATATTAACCATTGTAATTATTGCTATTTTTGTTACTATTAGTAGAACTATTAATCATTTCTTATATGTCAGGCAGTTTAGATATAATTCTCACTTAACAGGAACTGGTTTTCCAATAGATTAAAATTACATTCTCTATCAAAGTCCTAAAGAACAGATTCCTGTGGAGTTTTTAAAAGTGGATATATATGTTTTGGCAAAAAAACGAGTGGGTTGAAATGCTTGAATTTTGTGGTAAGGATTTAGGCTCTTCACCTGTATTATAGCCAAGGGTAAGTCCATTCCTAAACAGTACAGATGGGTGAATATAAATGGGTGCTCCCAACAACATTTGCAGCCAATCTAAATTTTACTTGCTATACAGCATTGGTTTACAGCATGAAAACCATTCATCATTTGAAAACCCAGAGTTTACATCTTTGAGAATAAAAGGAATAGTTTAGCCTATCAGAGAAAATGTTTTCTGCATACACCAACACTTTAGGAAACCTCAGTACAACTCCTTTTGAGTATAAACATAAAGACAAACCAATCCCACACCATAGGGTTTCAAAGGACTGGCTGGTGGATTCGAACTGCTGATCGTTTGATTAGCAGCCCTACATTTAACCACTGAGCCACCAGGGATCCCTTTTGAGTATATGGGTATCTATCTCACAGCTGCCTGATAGCATCAACACAGAAAATGTATCCTGTGCATATAATAAATACAAAAAATTCTGTATACATAATAAAGACCAAATTATTTCTACCACTTGTATCTGAAAATGTCCCTTAGTTTGAAATTACAAAATAATTCTGTCAGCATTTAGGACAATATTCCTTAAGAAGGAAAGCAAGAATCTAATATATTTTAAATTAATACTGCACCTTTAAGAGATAAATAAAAAACAAGCATTCTTTTTTGAACTAGTGTATCATCTATTAAGATTCATTTCGTCTACCTTCTTATTGGCAGCAATGTGAAACTGAGATCTTATTCAATGATTAAACCTCAATACTTATTTTGAGTGCAAATTGTTCAGGCTTTATATAATGTTTTTCAAAGGGTCCGAAAACTGTGGTAAGATTAATGAAAGTTTTCTGCAATCTAACAATATTTGTGAAAGATTTTCCTATTCACATTAAAGGAAAATGACAGTCTTAGGAGGAGAAGGAACCAGAGGAGGAGAAGTAGGATGAATAGTAGCATAATATTTAAAATAATATATTGATGGTAGTTATTATTTACATTGCAGAACAAGATTTGAATCCAAGTCAAATGATGTGAAGACTATTAACCATTATTATAAAAAATGATTGCTCCCCCCACATTACTTGCTTCTCCATTAATTATTAGATGCTCAGGTAATTTCTGACTTAAGAAAAAAAGGAAGCACTTTGTGAAATGCATCAAAAGATTTAAAAATGACTATAGCCTTTGACCTGATTAATGCTTATATGAACGTACACAGAGAAAAAATCAAGATGTGTAGATTCAGTATTTATGGTAGTGTTATTTATAAAAGTAAGCATTGGAAGTAATCTAAATTCCAACATTAATGAGAGGTTAAATAACTTATAATATATGTGTTCATACCATTACAATAATTTCATCAAAGAATGCTTAATTATACATAATTAGTCATACAAGATTAGTTGGAGTGAGTGTTTAAACTCTGTACTATCAAATTGATAAAAACAATATGATGGCAAATTGACTGTAGAAAAAAGGTATATACAGTGGTATAACAGTTTTCTAAATATATGTCATATATGTTTGCATATTGGCATACGAATAGTAGAAATATTAGAATGAATACGTACAAAGTTTAAACACTCTCAGGATGCAGTTTGTGGGTGAATCTCAATTTCTCTTTTATATTTTTCATACTTTTTCAAAATGTCTTACAATGTGCTTGTATTATTTTCATAAATATGTCACAGAATTATGAACGAACCAGTCCACATCAGTGAATAATCTGTAAAGAAAGGCTGTATTACTGTAATACTATCAGGGCCCATCTTCCACAGCAAAGGGAGCACAAGTCAGAATAATTCTCCAACAATTTCAAGTGAACACATCTTCACCAGAAACTTTATATAGTTTCAAGTGAGCTTCTCAAGAGAGTGACGAGATCCCAGCTGGAGAAAGGCATGGCATACCTCTCTCCCACTGGAGAAAGAGTATTCCCCCCAGGACACAGTGAGGTGATGAACGTTCCTCACAGCCACAGTTATGCATATCACATTCTATAGGTACATCAGTTTCATGATATGGTTTCAGGATAAGAAGTATCACAGGTAAGAAGCCAGAAATATGGGCATTCCAATACATAACTACAGATGTATATTTATAGATTATAAATGGGTCTCTTATGACTACTTCACAGAAATTCCAAACCCAAAGTTTTTTTGAATGTTAGAGATTCTTAACCTCTGGACGTTAAGGGCTATTTCAGGGGAATATTTGGGAAACTATGAGAAAGTTTAAGGTGTGACATAAAGGATTTTATAATTGGGAGAAATATAGATATACAATCATCCCCACTATAACTAATTTTTCCTTAGTGTTCATTGTCAGGAAGTAAAATACTAATGACTCCCAACTGTAAGAACCCTCCAGAAAACCTGCTGGAATAAACACATGTGACTTAGTAGAACTATAACCAAACCGGTGCCTGTGAGTTGATTCAAACTCATGGTGACCACATGTGTATAGAGTAGAACTTTATTCTATAGGGTTTTCATTGGCTGATTTTTCAAAAACAGATCGCCATGCCTTTCTTTGGTGTACCTCTAAGAGGACTTGAACTTCCAAACTTTGGTTGGCAGCCAAGCACAGCAATTATTTGTACCGCACTGGTACTCCAGTAGAAATATAACTATATAGAATTAAAACTGAGTTAAGATCTTACTTTGGTGTCTCCTTCCAAGAATCTATGTTAATAATTAATAACTATAAGTGAAGAGTGAGGCCTTTCTCACTACGTGTAATGGCTTAATTTCATTTCTTGCTTATACCACACACACACTCAGACACATTTATACAAATATACATAATAAAAGCCATAGATCTCATATCACACATTTCCTTCCAAAGTAAATGAGTGATTAGTTTTGTTAAAAAATGGCCACTATTCTAATAATTTCTCTCTATCATTACTTGAAGATGCTTGGGTGGCAGAAATGGTTTGAACTTGAGTACTAATCAAAAGGTTGGCGGTTCCAATCTACTCAATGGCACCATGGAAGAAAGATTTGGAGATCTGCTTCCTTAAAGGTTACCATGGAAAAAAAATCAAACCTATTGAGCTCAGTTCTACTCTGTAACACATAGAGCTCTCTGAGTCGGAATTACTCTAAGGAAACGGGTTTGGTTTTGGTTGTCAGTTGTTAATTTTCTCTCTTGTTTTTGATCAAATCTTTAAACATTGTTCAATATTTTGCTGCTGTTTCGTGATGAAGCAAATTCCTTCTTCATAGGAAATGGAAGAGTTTGTCCAGAGCTCTGGAACTCATGGTGTTGTGGTGTTTACACTTGGGTCAATGGTCAGTAACGTCACAGAAGAAATGGCCAATACCATTGCGTCAGCCCTTGCCCAGATTCCCCAAAAGGTAAAGTGCCTTAATAGTGAGCAAGCACTTCACAAGCCTGTTTATCTCTGTAAGGGGCCCGATTACGGAAATCTTCTGCAACTATTATGATAGCTCCAATTTATCTCAGATTTCAGTTTGAAAACAAAAATATATATGCTAGATGTTAAAATAATGCAAGATATTTTTAATTGATAATACATTTAGAATTAACATTGTGATGAGAAATACATATATTTAATAGGTGCAGTGTGAAATTTTGGCATTATAATGATGCTGTAGCCAGATATACAGGCATCATAGAATTCTGTCCTGTCATTTGCTCCTCTTCCTCGCAGTATTCCTAAGGACATTATACTCACGGCAGATGTTATCAGAAAGGAGAAAAATTATAATTAGGTGATTAGGAAAAGGCTAGATCAGATAGTGTCATGGATTGAATTTTGTCCCCCCAAAATATGTGTCAATTTGGCTGGGCCATAATTCCCAATAATGTGTGATTTTCCACCGTTTTGTCATCTGATGTGATTTTCCTATGTGTTGTAAATCCTACCTGTATGATGTTAATGAGGCAGGATTAGAGGCAGTTATGTTAATAAAGCAGTACTCCATCTACAAAATTAGGTTGTGTTTTAAATTAATCTCTTTTGCGATATAAAAGAGTGAATCCAGCAGAGAGACAGGAGAACTTCATATCACCAAGAAGGCAATGTTGGGAGCAGAGAGCATCCTTTGGACCCCAGATTCCTGCACTAAGAAGTTCCTAGACCAGGGGAAGATTGATGACAAGGACCTTCCTCTAGAGCCTGCAGAGAGAGAAAACCTTACCCTGGAGGTGGCTCCCTGAATTGGGACTTCTAGCCTACTATACTGTGAGAGAATAAATTTCTCTTTGTTAAAGCCATCCACTTGTGGTATTTTTTTTATAGAAGCACTGATAACTAAGACAGGTAAGAAAGTAAAAAGTAGTTCACAAAACCACAAAGTCTGGAACAAGTGAACGTAAGTAAACTCCCTTCCATGTCATTCAAAAAAAAAAAACAAATAATAAAGAGAGAAAAACAGATTAAAATGAAACTTAGGAGATGAGAGCCAGTATAATATATAGACAAAAGAAAATAAATATGTAGGTCATCAGGAATTCACTACTGTTTTTTGCACTAGAATTATGACTGCCTAATAATTCCACAAATGCTTAAATTTGTCATTGCTAATATCATTTCTTTTAGTGACTAGGGTGAAACATTATAATTACATTTGAGATATAATTACCTGATGAGATATAAAAATAAGTTCATTTAATGTGGGTATTCCTATTTACTTCAATGTTGTAGTAGTTCCGATTTCCTAACATCTCTTGGCCTCATTTCCTCTGTCATATGGAAGGGGTTTGACTAGATGATCTTTTAATCTCCTTAGAATTCTAACTTGCTATAACCTTGCAGTTCTATTCATGAAATAAAGTATTTTCTTCATTTTAATAGGTGCTGTGGGGATATGATGGCAAGAAACCAGATACCTTAGGACCCAATACTTGGCTCTATAAGTGGATCCCCCAGAATGACCTCCTTGGTAAGATTAGAGAACAAATACTGAAAATATGAATAACACCAATCAGAGGGGTAATAGTTCAACAGAAAACCAATTGTTCAGTGTTTATTGTTGAAAAACTCAATAATAAAGCATAAGTTCTTTGTATTTATTTTCTAGTTCTAGTAGAAAAAGATGAAATATAATCATTGGCATTTTATTATGTACAGTCATAACCCTTATGGCCAGAAGCAAGGTATCTATATTTCAGGTGTAATCACCTCTCAGGAGGAATTTTTTAACAGCCTCCTGGATGATCTCTCTGTCTCCTAATACTCCCACTTCATACCTATCGTTTCTACTGATGGAGAGGTATTTTAAGAGCAGCTGAACAATTAACAGCCCCTCCTTTAGAACTAGTGACTTTCCATTTTCTATAGGAAAATATCTAAAATCTTCATCATGAAGTGATGAAATGTTTCGTGATAAAGTATCACCTTGCCTTCTTGAGTCCAGCGCCACCACCATCACACTTCCTGCTGCCTTGGATACCTACATACCAGACTCAGTTTTTTATCTCACTATTTCTTTAAGAGTAAGTGCTCTAATGTATCCCCTTTTTATGCTTATGTTGTTACTTTTATACAGAATATTCTCCTTCAACTTATCCACCTGGCAATTTTCTATTCACCTTTCAAGTCTCCAGGCACACACCATTTCTCCCATGAAGCCTTCAATTACTACTCCAGTAGACCTAGTTGCTTCCTGCTCAGAAATCTAAAGAGTTTCAATATAGTTTCATGAGCATGATAATCTGTTTTTTAGAAAACACTGACTCATTGAGTTCCTTATATTTCCCTTTTTATTTCTAAGAATTATAATGAATAATTTTGCTAAATTTCACCCATTCCTAGGTCACCCAAAGACCAAAGCTTTTATAACTCATGGTGGAACCAATGGCATCTATGAGGCTATCTACCATGGGATCCCTATGGTGGGCATTCCCTTGTTTACAGATCAACCTGATAACATTGCTCACATGAAGTTCAAGGGGGCAGCAGTGACTCTGGACATGGACACAATGACAAGTACAGACTTGCTCAATGCTTTGAAGACAGTCATCAACGACCCATAGTGAGTGGTTATAATAAGGTTTTTTTGGTGATGTTGGGGGAATAATTTGTCAGAGGTTTGAGGATAATAATGAAGTTTTGAAATAGCCAATAAGGAGAAAGAGCGGAATTACTGAAGTTGGACTTGGAAGAATTACTAGATGAGAACAAAGTTGAAGTAAGAACCATGAATGTTATAGCAACAGACTCTGCAGGATTGTGTGACTTTCTTTCAGCATGAGACTCATTAATTCTTTTAAACTATTCCAAACTGTTTTATTTTAAGTAAACCAGCATGACATAATCAACCTCAAATTTCCATTACATTTAATGCTTCCCAAAATGTCTATCCTAATGACTGGATCTCATCACTGGAAATGGTAAACTACTAGGGCTGAAAAGTTATGCAGTTGAAACCATGAAAAATAAGGATATCAAACCAAATCTATTGCCATCATAAATTTATGCAGTCTAGGTTCTTTTGGTTGTGATTATTTTTACCTTATATGAAAGAATTGTAAAATTAAAAAAGTGATTGATTTGGAAGATAAATGTTGGAATGTTGTTGTTGTTAGGTGCCATCAAGTTGACTCTGACCCATAGCAACCCTATGTACAACAGAAAGAAACACTGTCCGGTCCTGTGCCATCCTCACAATCATTGCTATGTTTGAACCTGTTGCTGCAGCCACTGTGCCAATCCATCCAGCTGAAGGTCTTCCTCTTTTTTGCTAACCAAGCAAGACGTCCTTCTCCAAGGACTGGTCCCTCCTGATAACATGTCCAAAGCATATGAGAGGAAGACTCAGTATCCTTGTTTCTAAATAGCATTCTGGCTGTACTTCTTCCAAGACAGATTTGTTTTTCGGCAGTCCATGGTATATTTAATATTATTCACTAGTATCATAATCCAAAGGTGTCAATTCTTCTTTGGTCTTTCTTATTAACAGTCCGGCTTTTGCATGCACATGAGGCGATTGAAAATACCATGGTTTTTGTCAGTGCGCCTTAGTCCTCGAAGTTATAGCTTTGCTCTTCAACACTTTACAGAGGTCTTTTGCGGCAGATTTGTGGATTGTTTGATTTCTTGGCTGCTACTTTCCATGAGCATTGATTGTGGGTCCAAGTAGAATGAAATCCTTGACAGCTTCAATATTTTCTCCATTTATCATGATGTTGCTTATTGGTCCGGTTGTGAGGATTGTTTCCTTCTTTATATTGAATTGTAATCCATACTGAAAGCTGTAGTCTTTAATCTTCACCAATTGGAATGTTGGAATGTTCCTATTCAAAAGTTAAAATTTCTGAAACCAGAAATATTTGATATCCAAGTTATCTCAGGGCATACATTAATATGGGTTATATAATTACTATTATTATTATTATTATTATTATTATGTATAGATTTTCCCCTTTTGGTCCATAATGACTTTAAGAGGAAATAAAAATTTTGTTTGAGAATTTATTGATAATATTGCACTGCACATTTACATTTTAAAAGCAGCGTTATTTCAATTTTAGTACACCTATTGCTCATTCTAAATGATTACCATGTAAGGCACATTTTATATTATTTTAAAAGAATATACCTTTCATTTGGTGATTTCATATAAAAGTATATCTCTCTAGTATAGATGTCTTTATACACATTTTAATTTTTAATAAATATAATGGTGGTGTTGAAAAATGAAAATAGTTTCTTTATTAGCTGATGTATATTGAACACTTACATACTAGGCATTTTAGTAAGTTCTTTGCTAGTATTAAGTGATTTCTTCCTTATACTCTTTTTCTACTATATTGCAAACATGCTTCAGGATTAGTGTCCTCCTCTCAAAAACCCAGTTCTCCCACTGTGTTTTTTAAGTGACAGGGAGCGAAGTTACCTCCATTGCTATTGCTACAGAGCCATAGTATAGCACTTTGGAGTTCAGAGTTCATAAGGCATATGCCTTTATTCACTCGTCTTCCTTGACCATAATTATTTTCAACAAATAAAAACAAATACAACTCGATGACTCAAAGTGAAATGTTGTGCATTCTCCAGATTCTAAAATAACAAAACTAACAAGAAAAACAGCAATAATAATAATAGCAAACATTTACTGAGAGTCTACTATGTATTTTACCCCAGGCGTCTGTCAGTTTGTCGTACTGTGGGGGCTTGTGTGTAGCTGTGATCCTGGAAGCTATGCCACCAGTATTCAAATATCAGCAGGGTCACCCATGGCAGACAGGTTTCAGCTGAGCTTCCAGACTAAGACAGACTAAGAAGAAGGACCTGGCAGTCTACTTCTGAAAACAATTAGCCAGTGAAAACCTCATGAATAGCAGCGGAACAATGTCTGATATAGTGCTGGAAGATGAGTCCCTCAGGTTGGAAGGCACTCAAAATATGACTGGGGAAGAGCTGCTTCCTCAAAGTAGAGTCAACCTTAATGACGTGGATAGAGTCAAGCTTTTGCTGACGTGGCACAACTCAAAATGAGAAGAAAAAATGCAAAAATCCATTAATGATTGGAACCTGGGATGCATGAAGCATGAATCTAGGAAAAGTGAAAATCATAAAAAATGAAATGGAATACATAAAGATTGATATCTTAGGCATTAGTGAGCTGAAATGACTGCTATTGGTCATTTTGAATTGGACAATCATATGGCCTACTATGCCAGGAATGACAACTTGAAGAGGAATGGCATTGTGTTCATCGTCAAAAAGAGCATTTCAAAACCTATCCTGAAGTACAACACTGTCAGTGATAGGATAATAGCCATATGCCTGCAAGAAAGACCAGTTAATATGACTATTTGAACACCACCACTAAAGCCAAAGATGAAGAAATTGAAGACTTTTACCAACTTCTGCAGTCTGAAATAGATCGAACATGCAATCAGGATGCACTGATAATTACTGGTAATTGGAATGTGAAAGTTGGAAACAAAAAAGAAGGATCAGTAGTTGGAAAATATGGCCTTGGCAGTAGAAATGATGCTGGCGATTGCATGATTGAATTTTGCAAGACCAATGACTCCTTCCTTGCAAATACCTTTGTTCGTCAAGATAGCTGGTGACTATACACAGGGACCTCACCAGATGGAATGCACAGGAATCAAATCAACTACATCTGTGGAAAGAGACAATGAAAAAGCTCCATATCATCAGTTAGAAAAAGGCCAGGAGCTGACTGTGAAAGACCATCAATTGCTCATATGCAAGTTCAAGTTGAAACTGAAGAAAATTAGAGCAAGTCCACGAGAGGCAAAGTACGACCTTGAATATATCCCACGTGAATTTAGAGACCCCCTCAAGAATAGATTTGATGCGTCAGCGCTAATGACTGAAGACCAGACGTGTTGTGGAATGACATCAAGGACATCATACATGAAGAAAGCAAGAGGTGATTAAAAAGGCAGGAGAGAAAGAAAAGACCTAAATGAATGTCAGGAGAGACCTTGAAACTTGCTCTTGAGTAGCTGAAGCAAAAGGAAAAAATGATGAAGTAAAACGGCTGAACAGAAGATTCCAAAGGGTGACTAGAGAAGACAAAGTAAAGTATTATGATGACATGTGCAAAGACCTGGAGATAGAAAAGCAAAAGGAAGAACACTCTCAACATTTCTCAAGCTAAAAGAACTGAAGAAAAAATTCAAGCCTCGAGTTGCAATATTGAAGGATCCTACTGGGAAAATATTAAACAATGCAGGAAGCCTCAAAAGAAAATGGAAGGTATACACAGAGTCACTATTCCAAAAAGAATTGGTCGATGTTCAACCTGTTCAGGAAGAAACATATGATCAGGGACAGATGGTACTGAAGGAAGAATTCCAAGCGGCACTGAAGGCATTGGTGAAAAACAAGGCCCCAGAAATTGACAGAATACCAACTGAGATGTTTTAATAAATGGATGCAGCACTGGCAGAGCTCACTCACGTATGCCAAGAAATTTGGAAGACAGCTACTTGGCCAACTGACTGGAAGAGATCCATATTTATGCCTATTCCCAAGAAAGATGATCCAACCGAATGCAGAAATTATCGAACAATATCATTAATATCACGTACAAGTAAAATTTGGCTGAAGATCATTCAAAAGCAGTTGCAGCAGTATATCCACAGGGAACTGCCAGAAATTCAAGCTGGATTTAGAAGAGGATGTGGAACCAGGGATATCATTGCTGATGTCAGATGGATCCTGGCTGAAAGCAGAGAATACCAGAAAGATGTTTACCTGCGTTTTATTGACTATGCTAAGGCATTTAACTGTGTGGATCATAACAAATTATGGATAACGTTGCCAAGAATGGGAGTTCTGGAACACTTAATTATGCTCATGAGGAATCTGTACATGGATCTAGAGGCAGGCGTTTGAACAGAACAAGGGGCTACTGCATGGTTTAAAATCAGGAAAGGTGTGCATCAGGATTGTATCCTTTCACCATACCTATTCAATCTGTATTCTGAGCAAATAATCTGAAAAGCTGGACTCTATGAAGAACGGGGTATCAGGATTGGAGGAAGATTCATTAACAACCTGCCTTATGCAGATGATACGACTTTGCTTGCTGAAAGTGAAGAGGACTTGAAACACTTACTGATGAAGATCAAAGACCACAGCCTTCATTATGGGTTATACCTCAACATAAAGAAAACAAAAATCTTCACAATTGGACCAATAAGCAACATCATGATAAACAGAGAGAAGATTGAGGTTGTCAAGGATTTCATTGTACTCGGATCCACGATCAACACCCATGGTAGCAGTGGTCAAGAAATCAAACGACGCATTGCATTGGGCAAATTTGCTGCGAAAGATCTCTTTTAAGTGCTGAAAAGAAAAGATAACACCTTGAGGACTAAGGTGCGTCTGACCCAGGCCATGGTGTTTTCCATTGTCTCATATGCATTTGAAAGCTGGACAATGAATACGGAAGACTGAAGAAGCATTAACACCTTTGAATTGTGGTGTTGACGAAGAATATTGAATATACCATGGACTGCCAAAAGAACGAATAAATCTGTCTTGGAAGAAGCACAACCAGAATACTTCTCAGAAATAAGGATGGTGAGACTACGTCTCACATACTTTGGACATGGTATCAGGAGGGATCAGTCCCTGGAGAAAGATATCATGCTTGGTAAAATAGAGTATCAGTGAAAAAGAGAAAGACCCTCAATGAGATGGGTTGACACAGTTGTAGCAACAATGGTCTCAAGTATAGCAACAGTTGTGAGGATGGTGCAGGACCAGGCAGTGTTTCATTCTGTTGTGCATACGGTGGTTATGAGTCAGAACCGACTCAATAGCACCTCACAACAACAACTACTACTATATGTTAGGAAAAATTCTAAGTATTCTAAGACTGTATCCATTATTCCTCAGTGGTCTCAACAAAAAGACAACTGAGGCACAAAGAGAATAAATAACTTGCCCAAGCAGACAACAGGTAACTGTCAGAATTGGAATTCAAACCAAGGTAATCCACTCTTACACTTTTAAGCACTCAATCACTGACACAAAGTCAATAACAATTACAGACCAGCCTTGCCTGGACGTGACTGTGGACCTCAGATAGACCTGCCTCCTATTTCTGGATAATGGTATTACTTTGAACCTTGTACACCAGGCCCATCAACAATTTCTTACTGGATAATTCAAACTCCTCACACTCAAATGATGATGTTTTTCTTTTTCTTTTCTTGTTCTGCCTTTAAGACTTAGCTCTATCCATTCTCTACCCTAAAAAATACATGTCCTTTCCCAACTTCTATCTTTCTTTACATCTTGAAATCCCGTGCATTGAGCAAATTTTAGCCCATGTACTAAAATCCGTATAATCATCTCAGAGGAAAATAACATATTTTTCTTCCAATCTTATTTGGTACTCATTTTTACCATCTGCATGAAATTTTCACTTATTTATATTTTTTTTATTTATTCTCTAAGTTAAAGTCTATTTGATTTTTCTTCAGCTATAAAGAGAATGCCATGAGATTATCAGCCATTCATCATGATCAGCCTATTAAGCCCCTGGATCGAGCTGTCTTCTGGATTGAGTTTGTCATGCGCCACAAAGGAGCCAAGCACCTTTGCCCAGCTGCCCTCAGCCTCACCTGCTACCCATACCACTCTTTGGTTGTGATTGGGTTTCTACTGGCTTGTGTGCAATTGTTACTTTTCTTGTCATAAAATGTTGCTTGTTTGGTTATCAAAGTTTTTTAAGACAGGAAAGAAGAAAAAGAGGGAATAGGCCTCTTTTAAGACTAATAGGCATGATAAATGAGACCATTACATTTAATTCAACCATTATGGTTCAAGTTGTGGAAAGACTCTCCTCTGTATTTTGCAAGAGCTGAGCCTTTTCCGATTTCCCCAGATACTTTACTCTTGATTAATTGTTACTGTGTTATTTAATCCATTCTTCTCTAAGGAGGAATAATCCTGTGTGTTTTTTGATAAATTCTTCGTCAATATTCGTCTTGAAATAGACAGTTCCAATCATCAGATGGATTATATTCAAGATTTTATTTTCATTTTGTAAATCCTGAAAGAATTCTACTTTGGTGATGACTTATGTATAATTTCTTACCTGGGAAACAAAATGAAACTCACTTGAGCCTCAGTCTGTTGATGTGAAAAGATCCGGAAGCCTGATATTTTCACTGTGCATTTTCAGAAACATTTTCTATAAATAATACCCATTCATATGAAATATATATATCCCTCATGAAACATAAAGTATTTCTTCATGAATTTTTTCTTTCTTTCACAAGTTCTGAGTGGTTTTAACTGGCTTCCTACCTAAAATTATGTAATACTATAAAGTCTTTATTTAGAAAGGCTAAAGATATTTTCCACACCAGCCTTCAACATACTTGAGTTATTGTTCTCTTTTTGTTGAATGACTCTTTGTAATTGGATAGTAAGACACAAAATGAAGGGAAAGAGTAGTGCTTTTTATTAGGAATGATAGGTGGGGCCCAACAAGTTATTCCAGTGCCTCCGATTTATAATTTTAAAAGATCCTATAATAAGATGTCTCATTCTTGGCTTTAACTTATCAATTCACATACTTTAATACCTACCAAACTTAGTATAGGAAAACCAGAATGCTATTCAAATCTTTTATAATGATTTTTCCCTCCATTGCATTGAATAAGTAAATTGCAGATAGAATAAAGAGCCAAATTTTGCTATGTGCAACAATTTTTAAATATTATGAATTATAAAGCATTTGACAAGAGCAAAAAGGTCTTAAACAGGTCTTTGAATATCAGCAATCACAGCCTCTTGATGCAGAAAAAATGAACCACAGAGAAGAAAGAAACCGTTTCTTTATAGTTTCTTTGACTTGAAACTACAAAGTATCTCTTATCAAGAGATACTCTAGATTATTTGCAAAGTGGTGCTCTAGGCAGAAGCACCACGCCGTCCCTCCACAGCAAAGATCCGAAAAACTAAGCCGAACAGAGAATACAACAATCCTGAAACCCTAAAACATCAAATGAAGAGATAAAGAACTCAGCCAAGCACCAAATGGAGTGAGAAAACTGACAGAGAAAGGAGAGCGAGGAGAGATCCATGCAGAGGTCCCCTACCAGCTAAAGCAGTGCAGATTCACCATCTTGGACTCCTATTGGAGACCAGCAAACAGGGGGTGTGAGGAAGCAGCCTCACGGAGCGTCCAGCGAGAGACAAAAAAACCGGTAATTGGTGGTATGCGCTTTCCCGCCCCCCACCCTTCTTCAGCCCGACTCAGCGTCCTCTGCTTCCCACGGCCAGTCTCTTGACTGCAAAACAGTGGCTGCTTGGATTCCACGCACCCGAACGGGTGGCTCTCTTGAGTGCCATTTGTTGGCTGCTGGTGTTGCTTTTTTTCCACTTCTTTTTATTTCTTCCGTGCCTCTCCCCACCTCCCCCTCCTTTCGCTTGTGTACCTTGCTCCGTGCGCCATCTTTGCTTCTTCCTGAGGGGCTGTAGAGCTCCAGTAATTTGTGATATAGGCTTTCCCACTCTACCCTTCTTCACCCACACTTGGCCCCCTCTGCTTCCCCCGGACACAGTCTCTTGTCCAGAAACACCAGCCCGCACTAGCTGGCTCTCTGAGTGCCATTTGTTGGCTGCTAGTGCTTTTCTGCTTCTTTTGATTTCTTCCTTACCTCTCACCACCTCCCCCTCCTTTCGCACAAATACCTGGCTCCGTGCGTCATTTTGCTTCTTCCTGGGGGGCTGTAGAGCTCCATTCACGTGTGGTGCTGCTTCCCAGTCTTGGCTGCCACACTGGTGGGATCCCAGGGCTTTTGTTCGTTTGTTTGTTTTGAATTGTTTGTTTGTTTTCTTTTCCTTTTCTTGAGTTGGGAGCCCTTTCTGGCCAGGCAGAGCTGCGTGGCAGGGAGACTCCCCTTCAGCTTCCACAGATGTGCAGAGGGATCCCTGAGAGCATTTATTTTTATGTTGGTGTATTTTTTCTGGTTTTTTTTGGGGGGGGACATTTCTTTTTTTTTTTTTTAATTGTTTTGTTTTCTTTTCCCTTTTTCCCTTTTTGTCTTTCTTCATAGTTCAGTTTCTCCTCTCTCTATAGCTTCCTTCTCTTTCTGTTCCCTGAATACCTGGCATTGTATACATCAATGCCTTCTAGCCAGGCTGTACTGCAACACCTGAAAATGACTTCCATAGACCTTATAGCTGCACTGGTGGGATCCCTGGGAACTTTGGGGTTCTTTAACCTTTCTGATTTTTATTTATTCATTCTCTTCTTTTCTTCCTCTTCCCCTTTCTGTTTTTCTCCATTTCATAGTCTCTCAACTCTCCACTCCAGTGGCAAGCTCCCCTAGCATTCTTTTTTGTTTGTTTGTATGTTTTTGGCTCCTGTTCCTCTCTCCTCTCTCCGATATCCATCTTAGCTCCACATATAACAATCTCCCCACTGCATCCTGCCTACCTGCACTGTGCGCTTGACATCACACCACCAAGCAGCACAGGCATGGCCTACTGGAACCTGCCCAGCACTGATTACTGACCCGACCTGGTGGCTGTAGTAAGGGCCACAAACACACATCCCAGTAACTCTTCTTCAGCTAGACCTGCCCTGCCACACCATATCTGAGTGACTGAACCTGGCAAATGGAGAAGGAGGTGAAAAGTATTGTACCCACAGACAAGCAAACAACAAAGAACACACAGTCTGCCTGCTCAGACACAGTCAATTTTTTTTTTAAAAAGGGATGAAACAAAAAAATCTACAATCAATAAATGAGAAAAATAACGACTGAATGCCCCGAAGACAGCAGACAATAACAAAACATTTACAAAAACAGGACAGGATGGTTCCAGAAGGCATCCAAAATAAAGCGCCAGATGACTCTCCTCCAGAAGAAAATGCACTAGAACTACCTGATAGGGAATTCAAATCTCTAATACTCAGAATTCTCCAAGAACTGAGGCAAAAAGCTGACAGACATGAGGAAAAAATAGACAAATTCATGGAAAATACAGACAAAAAATTGGAAGAATTCAGGAAAATAATGCAGGAACAAAATGCCAAAATAAATTCACAACTAGAAATTATACAAAGACAACAATTAGAAAGCCAAAAGATAAACAACAAAATTTCAGAAATGGATGATGTCATAGATGGGCTGAGAAGCAGATTTGAAATGGTGGAAGACAGGATCAGTGGAATTGAAGACAAACACTTGGATACAACTCTGTTTGAGGAAAACTCAGAACAAAGAACAAAGAAAAATGAAGAGACCCTGAGAGTTACGTGGGACACAATCAAAAGCAAAAATTTTTGAGTGATTGGAATTCCAGAACAGGGGGAGAAAACAGAAAACACAGAGAGGATCATTGAGGAACTGCTGACAGAAAACTTCCCCAATATCATGAAAGATGAAAAGCTGGCCATCCAAGAAACTCAATGAACCACATATAGAAGAGAACCCAAGAGAAAATCACCAAGGTATATCATATTCACACTCACCAAAACCAAAGACAAACAAAGAATCCTGAGAGCAGCTGGTGAAAAACAAGAAGTCACATACAGAGGAGAAACAATAAGACTAAGCTCAGATTATTCGGCAGAAAACATGAAGGCAAGAAGGCAATGGGATGACATATATAAAATCTTGAAAGAAAAAAATTGCCAGCCAAGAATAATATATCCTGCAAAACTCTCGTTCAAATTTGTTGGTGAAATTAAGTCATTTCCAGATAAACAGAAATTAAGGGAATATGTAAAAGTCAAACCAAACCTACAAGAATTATTAAAGGGAGTTCTGCAATCTGAGGACAAACAGCTTCAGCTCACAGGCAGAACCTAGGACACAGGATTGTACGAGCCAGATACCAGTCTAGGAAATGAACTCTAGACGACATCCAAAACCAAAAGAGATACAACAGGGAATCAGAGCAGTTAATTGATGGATGACAACAACAACAAAACAATGAAAGAGGGAATAAACAGCATAGGTATAGAACCTTCTAATGGAGAGGAAGGCATGGCGATGCCAAGTAATGGTAGACTGCTTCAAACTTAGAAAGATAAGGGTAAAATTTATGGTAACTACAAAGAAAGTTAACAAACATACTCATTAAAAAGAAGAGGAAAAACATAAAGTCTGAGCAAAACAAAACCTACAAAAACAAAAGAAATGAAAAAAAAATTCACAAACAAAAGTAACTCAGCACAAGAGAGTAAGAAGAACAAAGAAAACGTCAAAATGACAAAAAAAAAAGCACTACAAAATGACAGCAACAAACCCACATCTATCAATAATTACACTGAATGTCAATGGACTCAATGCACCCATAAAGAGACGGAGAGCGACAGAATGGATAAGAAAACAGGATCCATCAATATGCTGCCTACAAGAGACACACCTTAGAAACAAAGATGTGAATTTATTAAAAGTCAAAGGTTGGAAAAAAATATATCAAGCTAACAACTACCAAAAAAGAGCAGGAGTGGCAATTCTAATCTCAGATAAAATAGACTTTAAAACAAAATCTACCATAAAAGACAAAGAAGGACACTATATAATGATTAAGGGGATGATCCATCATGAAGACATAACCATAATAAACATCTACGCACCCAATGACAGGACTCCAAAATACATAAAACAAACTCTAACAACACTGAAAAGAGAAATTGACATTTCCACAATAATAGTAGGAGACTTCAACACACCACTCTCAGTAAAGGACAGAACAACTTAGAAGAAACTCAGCAAAGATACAGAAGACCTAAAGAGCACAAACAGCCAACTGGACCTCATACACATATATAGAACACTCCACCCAACCGCTGCAAAGTACACATTCTTTTCCAAAGCACATGGAATGTTCTCCAGAATAGACCACATCTTAGGCCACAGAGCAATCCTCAACAAGATCCAAAACGTTGAGATAATTCAAAGTATCTTCTCTGACCACAATGCCGTCAAGGTAGAAATTAACAATAGAAAGAGCAAGGAAAAAAAATCAACTACATGGAAACTGAATAATACCCTGCTTACACATGACTGGGTAATAGAAGAAATCAGAGATGAAATCAAAAAATTCCTAGAATCAAATGAGAATGAAAACACATTATACCAAAACCTTTGGGACACAGCAAAGGCAGTCCTCACAGGACAATTTATAGCAATAGATGCACATATCAAAAAAGAAGAAAGGGACAAAATCAAAACTTTAACTACAGAACTCAAAAAAATAAAAAGACAACAGCAACAAAAGCCCACAACCACCAGAAGAAAGGAAATAGTAACGATCAGAGCAGAAATCAATGAAATAGAGAACAGAAAAACAATAGAAAGAATCAACAAAACCAAAAGTTGGTTCTTTGAAGGAATCAACAAAATTGACAAACCACTGGCCAGACTGACAAAAGAAAAACAGCAGAGGGCACAAATAACCCAAATAAGAAATGAAATGGGGAACATTACAACAGACCCAACTGAAATAAAAAGGATTATAACAGAATATTATGGAAGACTATACTCTAACCAATTTGAAAACCTAGAGGAAATGGATAAATTTCTAGAAACATATGGCCGACCCAAACTACAACAAAGTGATGTTGAACATCTGAACAGACCCATAACAAGAGAAGAGATTGAAAAGGTAATAAAAAAAATTCCAACCAAAAAAAGTCCTGGCCCAGATGGCTTCCCTGGAGAACTCTACAAAACATTTACAGAAGAGCTTGTACCAGTACTACTCAAGCTATTTCAGAGCATAGAAGAGGAAGCAACAGTTCCAAATTCATTCTATGAAGCCAGCATAACACTGATACCAAAACCAGGCAAAGATGTCACAAAAAAAGAAAATTACAGACCAATATCTCTCATGAATATAGATGAAAAAATTCTGAACAAAATTCTAGCCAATAGAATTCAGCATCATATCAAAAAAACAATACACCACGACCAAGTAGTTTTCATACCTGGTATAAGGATGGTTCAACATTAGAAAATGAATCAATGTAATCCACCACATAAATAAAAGGAAAGAAAAGAATGACATGATCATCTCACTTGACACAGAAAAGGCATTTGACAAATTCCAACACCCATTCGTAATAAAAACTCTCAATAAAATAGGTATAGAAGGGAAATTTCTCAACATAATAAAGGGCATCTATGCAAAACCAACAGCCAACATCATTCTTAATGGAGAGAGGCTGAAAACAGGAACAGGACAAGGATGCCCTTTATCACCACTCCTATTTTACATTGTGCTGGAAGTTCTAGCTAGAGCAATAAGGCAAGAAAAAGAAATAAAGGGCATCCAAACTGGTAATGAAGAAGTTAAACTGTCACTGTTTGCAGATGATATGATATTATACACAGAAAACCCTAAAGACACCAACAGAAATCTACTGGAACTAATAGAAAGATTCAGCAGAGTAGCAGGATACAAGATAAACATTCAAAAATCAGTTGGATTCCGATACACCAATAAGGAGAACGATGAAAAGGAAATCAGGAAAACAATACCATTTTCTATAGCCCCTAAAAAGGTAAAATACTTAGGAATAAATCTGACCAGGGATGTAAAAGACCTAGACAAAGAAAACTACAAAACACTACTGCATGAAACCCAAAGGGATCTACATAAATGGAAAAACATACCATGCTCATGGATAGGCAGACTCAACATTGTGAGAATGTCAATTCTACCCAAAGCAATTTACAAATACAATGCAATCCCGATCCAAATACCAACAACATTCTTCAAAGAGATGGAAAAACTGATCATTAACTTTATATGGAAAGGGAAGAAGCCCCGAATAAGTAAAGCACTACTGAAGAAGAAGAATAAAGTTGGAGGACTCACACTACCTGACTTAAGAACCTACTATACAGCTACTGTAGTCAAAACAGCCTGGTACTGGTACAACGACAGATACGTTGACCAATGGAACAGAATTGAGAACCCAGATGTAAATCCATCCACCTATGGTCACCTGATCTTCGACAAGGGCCCAAAGTCCATCAAATGGGGAAAAGACAGTCTTTTTAACAAATGGTGCTGGCAAAACTGGATATCTATCTGCAGAAAAATGAAACAGGACCCATACCTCACACCGTATACAAAAACTACTTCCAAATGGATCAAAGACCTGAATATAAAGCATAAAAGTTTAAAGTTCATAGAAGAAAAAAATAGGACCAAGACTTCAGGCCTTAATACATGGCATTAACAGGATACAAACCATAACCAGCAACACCATCAACGCACAAACCCCAACAGATAAGCTAGGTAACTGGGATCTTCTAAAAATCAAACACCTATGCTCTTCAAATGACTTCACCAAAAGAGTAAAAAGAGAACCTACAGACTGGGAGAAACTTTTTGGACAGTATAAGTCAGACAAATTTCTAATCTCCATAATCTACAAGAAAATCCAACACCTCTACAACAAAAAGACAAATAATCCTATTAAAAAATGCAAAAGGAAATGAACAGACACTTCACCAAAGAAGACATTCAAATGGGCAACAGACACATGAGGAAATTCTCGCGATCACTAGCCATTAGAGAAATGCAAATTAAAACCACAATGAGATACCATCTCACCCTGGCATTACTGGCACGAATCAAAAACACTGGAAATAACAAATGTTGGAGAGGCTGTGGGGAGATCGGAACACTTATGCACTACTGGTGTGAATGCAAAATGATACAACCATTTTGGAAAATGATATGGCGCTTCCTCAGAAAGCTAGAAATAGACATACCATTCGTTCCAGCAATCCCACTTCTAGGAATATATCCTAGAGAAATAAGAGTCGTCACTCGAATAGACATATGCACACCTATGTTCATGGCAGCATTGTTCACAATAGCAAAATGATGGAAACAACCTAGATGCCCATCAACAGATGAATGGATAAACAAACTGTTGTACATACACACAATGGAGTACTATGCAACAAGAAAGAACAACAATGAATCTGTGAAGCATCTCATAACATGGATGAAACTAGAGGACATTATGCTGAGTGAATAAGTCAATCACAAAAGGACAAATATTGTATGAGACCTCTACTGTAAAAACCCATGGAAAAGTTCACACACAAAATGTAACAATCTTTGTTGGTTACCAGGGATGGGAGGGGTGGGGGGGGGAATACTAAATAGGCAATAGATAAGTGGTATCTTGGGTGAAGGGTGAGACAGTACACAATACAGGGGAAACTAGCACAACTTGTACAAAGAAAGGTCATGGAAGCCCCATAGACACATCCAAACTCCCTGAGGGACTGAACTGCTGGGCGGAGGGCTCTGGGAACCATGGTCTCGGGGAACATCTAGCTCAATTGGCATGACACAGCTTATAAAGACAATGCTCTACATTCTACCTTGGTGTTAGTGTCTGGGGTCTTAAAAGCCTGTGAGCGACCATCTAAGATACTCCACTGGTTTCATCCATTTGGGAGCAAGGGAGAATGAAGAGGACAGGATACAAGGAAAAGATTAGTCCGAAGGACTAATTGTCCACAGCTACCATGGCCTCCACCGGACTGAGTCCAGTACAGCTAGATGGTGCTTGGCTACCACCACTGACTGCTCTGACCAGGATCACAACAGAGGGTTCTGGACAGAGCTGGAAAAGGATGTAGAGCATAATTCTGACTCACAAAAATAAGACCAGATTTACTGGCCTAAGGGAGACTGGAGAAACCCGGAGAGTATGGCCCCCAGACACGCTTTTAGCTCAGTGGTGAAGTTACCTCCGAGATTCACTGTTCAGCCTGGGAGTGGACAGCCCCATAAAACCAAATGAGACTAACGAGGTACAGGAGTTCAGTGACAAGGGCCAGAAGGCAGAAGGAGACAAGGAAGCTGGTGTTAGGGAACCCAAGGTTGAGTAAGGATATTGTTGATGTGTTGTGAGATTGTTAACCATTGTTATAGGGCAACATTTGTAGTAACTGTTAAATGAGAAACTATTTTGTTCTGTAAGCCTTCATCTTAAGTGAGAATAACAGCACAATTGGAAGAGCATAGTCAATGTCACTGAACTGTGTATGTAGAAATTTTTGAAACGGTGTATCTTTGGCTATGTGTATTTTCACCCCCCAAAAAAGGGTTGAGAATTTAGAGGGTTAATATGTTGTGGGGTTGTTAACCAATGTCATAAAACAACATGTGTACTACTGTTTCATGAGAAACTATTTGTTCTGTAAGCCTTCACCTGAAGTACAATAAAATATATATATATATATAAAAAAATATATATATATAATATAATATAATATAATATATATATATATAAAGTATATGAAAGGTGTCCCTGTTATGGACAATAACCTTTGTGCACGATGTTATAATACACAAGGATGAATTATCACGGAGAACTTTGCTCTCTTATTATCAGCTCTCTTAATGTTGTCCACATCATTCCTTTTTAGAAAATAAACTTACAAATATTTTTTCACAAGAAAAAAAAAAAAGATAGAAAGACCTGCCATATACCTGGATGGATACCCTCAACATTTAAATTATTCTTCCCAAATAATTCTAGGAACTCAGTACATGTATCTCAAAATCTTTAAAACATTTTGAAGAAGCACACAAATATTATACTAAATTATTCTGGAATGGTAAATGCACAACAATGAGAAAAAATTGAAAACGAAGAATACACACTAGAGTGGGTCACAATTATTAAAACACTGTGGCACTTGTGTAGAAATAGATTTGTAGATCAGCGAACAGACTAGAGTCCAAAACATATCTAGGTAAATTGATCTGGTGTATGTCAAAATTTAGTGTATGATAAAAGGGACATTTATAATCATTTAGACATGATTATTCATCCATCCATGGTATTGGGCCAATTATACAATGAGATCCCCATGACATATTGTCACAAAAATAAATTTCAGATTATATTGCAGAGTTAAATCTAAAAAAATAAACCTTATGTTGTTAAAAATACATATAAGAGCATGTTTTAGAATCCTGGGAATAAAAATGGCACAAAACAAAGAATCTTTAAATAATTTACATATTTAACAGTATTAAAAATTTTAATTTTTGTATGAAAGATGCCAGATAAAATTAAAAGATAACCTATAAATTAGTAGAGAACATTGACTACACCTATCACAAATCTATAATTGATACTCACATAGGTAAAGTCTAATAAATGGTAAAGTCATAGATATATATGAGCAGAGTATAGAAAGAGACAATTACCAGGAAAAGAAATGTAAATGGTTAAATGAATTTATGAAAATGTTCTATATACCAAATTTACAATAGTTTAGGGAAATGTAAATTAGAACAAAAATGAAACAGTATCAATTTCCTGTCAGATTGGCAGGAATTTAAAAGTTCAGTATAGAAAATTGGCAAGTTTAATAGACTGTTGATGAAAGGGTAAATTGTACCACTATTTGGAAAATTATTTGACAATACCTATCAAAATGTGAATTGATCAAACCGTATCACTTCTAGATCCTTTCTAGATCTTTCTCTATTGTATTAAAAATATGTAAGTGCAAAATGTATGTATGAGAAGATTCATTACAGCCCAGTTGTAATAGCAAACTTTAGGAACTCTCTAATTGTTCAGTATAAGTGATTGTATAAAGATATTTTGGTACATTTGTACGTAAGAAAAGATGAAAGCATTAAAAAGAAAAAAGAGCCAGATTAATAAGTACTGATTCAAAAGTATGTTCATGACACATGATTGAGTAGAAAAAGAGCTATTTGCAAGAATATGTGAGGGTAAGTAAAAAAATATTGCTACTAGGGTTCCAGTTCATACATGCATGGGTTTATTTCAAACAAAACATGTTTGAACATGTCTCTGCGATCAGCGGATTGCTGCAGAACAGTTTTCTCAGCATTAAGAAGCTTGTCTTAGTCTCTGTTAGGGTGTCTTCCAAAAAAAGGATATTCTTTGTGCCATGAAAAAAAAATGATGTCGAGGTCAGGGTTAATATCAAATTTTTAACAAAACTCAAGTGGACATCTTCCCAAATCATTGAGCCTTTGCAACAATTTTATGAAAATTCTGTCCCACATAAAACAACAGTTTTTAGATGGGTTAAGCATTTTAAGGAAGGTCAGGAAGCTCTCAAAGATGAGCCAAGAGAGGAAAGACCACTCAGAAGGTTATGGCGACTATTTTTTGGGATTCCCAAGGGGTAATCTTGGTAGATTTTCTCAAAGGACACAGGACAATCACAGGGGCTTATTATGAAGAAATTTTAAGAAAACTGCATTGGTGAGAAAAAGGTCAGGAAACTTGTGCCGAGGAATTTCTTTTTCATCACAGCAATGTACCTGCTCATTCTTCAGGGGTAGCAAGGGCTGTCCGACAAGAATTTCCTTGGGGAAAGTTACCCCATTCACCCTACAGCTCTGATCTTTTCCCTTCAGACTTCTTTTTGTTCCCCAAACTCAAAGAATATTTAAAAGGAACACGATTTGAGTCCCTTGAGGATGCCAAAACTGCCGTTTTGACATGGTGTAAACCGAAGAGCACAGAACTTTTCAGGGAAGGGTTAGAGATAGAAACACTGCCTTCAGATGTGTATAGACCTAGAGGGAGAATATGTTGAGAAACAATAGCTTCATATTTTGATATTTTTGCTAATAAACTTTTCTCTGATTTTGTAGCTATATTTTTTGACTTTCCCTTGTAGAAGAACAAGTGCTTTAGTTTTCTAGTGCTTCTGTAACAGCAATATCACAAGTCAGTGGCTTTTAAGAACAAAAGTTTATTTTCTCACAGTTCAGAAGGCTAGAAGTCTGAATTCAGGGCACCGGCTATAGGGGAAGGCTCTGTTTGTGTCAGCTCTAGGGGAAGTTCCTTGTCTCTTTCAGCTTCTGTAGCACCAGTGTTTCTCAGTTTGCTGGTGACCTTTGCATGGCTTCTATCTTTGCCCCTCTATTTGATTTACCTCTGAGTCTAATCTACTCTCTTTGTAACACAGAAAGGGTTAGATTTAGGACACACCCTAACTTGATATGGTATCATCAACCTAACAAAGAAAACACTATTCCCAAAAGGGATTATATTTATGGATATAGGGATTAGGTTTCCAACACATATTTTGAGAGGACAAAATTCAATACATAACAGCAAGCTTTAAGGTATTTTTGCTTGATAATTCTAATTGTTATGTCCTTCATGCTTTATAAAGGGCTCTGGGGGTGCAGTGGTTAAGCACTCAGTTGCTAGCAAAAATGTTAACAGTTTGAACCCACCAGCCACTCCACAGGAGAAAGATATGGCAGTTAGCTTCTGTAAAGATTACAGCCTTGGAAACCCTATGGGGCAGCTCTACTCTGTCCTATAGGGTCACTATGAGTTGAAATCTACTCAGCAGCAACGGGTTTGGGTTTTTGGTTTGTTTTCTTACTTTATAGTAACAAATGCATAAAAATTAAGTATAAATTTATGTTACAGGGCAAATGATGTATAAAGATGTAATTGGTAATAACAACATAAATGAGGGGAAGGTGAGAAATGGTATAGCTATGCGGTTTTTGTATGTTACAGAAGTTAAGTTGGTATCAATTTAACCCAGTTGTTAAAAATGCAAGATATTAAATGTATTGTTCATGGAGAACATAAAGAAAATATCTAAAAAGTATACACAAAAGGAAAGGAGAAGGGGATCAAAATGGCTCACTACCAAAAAGTAACAAAACACAAAAGTTGGCTGTAGTAGAGGAAATAAGAGACAAAGAAGGTATAAGACACACAAAAAACAAATCACAAAATGGCAGAAGTAAGTCATTACTTATCAAAAATTATAGTAAACGTAAATAGACAAAATTCACCACTCAAAAGGCATAGAGTGGCAGAATGGATAAAACAAAACAAAACAACAACAGAAACATGATTCATCTGTATGCTGTCTACAAGAGACACATCTTAGGCCCAGGGACACAAACAAGTTGAAAATAAAGGGATGGAAAAATATTTTTTTAGCCAAAGTCGAGATGGGGTGGTGATTTTAATATCAGACAAAATAGAATTTAAGTCAAAATCTGTTACAAGAGATAAAGGACATTATATAACTATAAAAGGGTAAATTGATCATGACAATATAACAATTTTAAGTAGATATGCACCTAAATCAGGCTTCTAAATATATAAAGCAAATACTGACAGAACTGAAGGAAGAAATAGCTCTACAAAAATAGTTGGAGACGTCAATATACCACTTTCAATAATTGACAGCCCATCTAGAAAAAAGATCAATAAGAAAACAGAGGACATGAATGACATTATAAACCAACTAGACCTAGCCAACCTATATAGAACACTCCACCCAAAACAGCACAATATACATTCTTCTCCAGTGCATATGGATCATTCTTCAGGACAGACCACATGTTAGGTTTAAAGAAAGTCTCAATAAATTTACAAATATTGAAATTATGCAAAGTATTTTCTCTGACCACAATGGAGTAAAATTAGAAATTAATAACAGAAAGTAAACTGAAAAATACATAAATATACACTATTAAACAACCAATGGATCAAGGAAGAAATCAAAAGATAAATTAGAAACTACTTAGAGTCAAATGAAAATGAAAACAGAACATATCAAAAATCACAGAACATAGTGAAATCAGTGCTCAGATGAAAATTTATAGTGGTAAATGCCTACATAAAAAAAGAAGATAAGGAATCCAATCACCTAACTTCACAATTTAAGGAACTAGAAAACCAAGAGTAAACCAAACACAAAGCAATCCAAAGGAAGGTGATAACAGTGATAAGGGTGAGATAAATGAAATAGACAGCAGCAAAACAATAGAAGTGATTAAAAGTTCAATAAAATTGAAAAACCTTTAGCTAGAATAACAAAATAAATAAATAGACAACTTACAATTATTTAAAATCAGAAATGAAAGTGGCAACATTACAACCCACCCTACAGAAATAAAAAATGATTGTAAATGAATACTATGAACAACTATATGCCAATAAATTAGATAATCTAGATGAAATGGACCAATACATAAATTTCCTACATAACTCAAGAAGAAACAGAAGATCACAACAGATTCATAACAAGTGAAATTGAATGAGTAATCAAAAACCCTCCCAACAAAGATACCCCTAGACCAGATGGCCTCACTCAGAAATTCTACCAAACATTTACAGAAGTGACCTCAATTCTTATTAAAATTTTCCAAAAAGTAGAAGAGGGAATACTTCCTAACCCATTCTATGAGGCTAGCATTACTCTGATAACAAAGCCTGATAAAGATACTACAAGAAGATTACAGAACAATATCCCTTATGAATTGTTGTTGTTGTAAGGGTCAGTCTAGTTGGCTCTGACTCATAGAGACCCGACGTACAGCGGAACAAAACACTGCCTGGTCCTACACCATCCTCACAATCATTGTTATGCTCGGGCCTATTGTTGCAGCTACCATGTCAATCCATCTCATTGAAGGCCTTCTTTTTTTCCTGAACTTTTACCTTACCAAGCATAATGTCCTTCTCCAGGGACTGGTCCCTCCTTATAACATGTCCAAAGCATGTGAGATGAAGTCTTGTCATTCTTGCTTCTAAGGAGCATTCTGGCTGTACCTCTTCCAAGGGAGATTTGTTTGTTCTTCTGGCAGTCCATAGTATATTCAATATTCTTTGCCAATACCATAATTCAAATGCATCAATTCTTCTTTCATCTTCTTTATTCACTGTCCAGCTTTTGCATGCTTTTGCATGCATATGAGGCAAATGAAAATACCACAGTTTAGGTCAGGAGCACCTCAGTCCTTAAAGTGACATGTTTGCTTTTTAACACTTTAAAGAAGTCTTTTGTAGCAGATTTGCCCAATGCAATATGTCATTTGATTTCTTGACTTCTGCTTCCATGGGTGTTGATTGTGGCGTTGACGAAATCCTTGACAACTTCAATATTTTCTCTGTTTATCATGATGTTGCTTATTGGTCCAGATGTGAAGACTTTAGTTTATTTTTTAATGTTGAGGTGCAATCCATACTGAAGGCTGCAGTCTTTGATTTTCATCAGTAAGTGCTTCAAGTCCTCTTCACTTTCAGCAAGCAAGATTGTGTCATCTGCATATCGAAGGTTGTTAATGAGTCTTCCTCTAGTACTGATGCCTCTTTTTTCTTTATATAGTCCAGGTTCTTGGATTATTTGCTCAACATACAGATTGAAAAAGTATAGTGAAAGGATACAACCCTGAAGTACACCTTTCCTAATTTTAATCCATAGAATATCCCCTAGTTCTGTTCAAACGACTGTCTCTTGGTCTATGTACAGGTTCCTTATGAGCACAATTAAGTGTTCTGGAATTCCCATTCTTGACAATGTTATCCGTAATTTGTTACGATCCACAGTTGAATGACTTTTCATAGTCAATAAAACACAGGTAAACATCTTTCTGGTATTCTCTGCTTTCAGCCAAGATCCATCTGACATCAGCAATGATATCCCTCATTCCTTTTCTGATTCCAGCTTTAGTTTCTGGTGGTTTTCTATAGATGTACTGCTGCAACAACTTTTGAATGATCTTCAGCATAATTTTACCTGTATGTGACATTAATGGCATTGTCCAATAATTTCAATAATTTCCACATTCTGTTGAATCACCTTTCTTTGGAATGGGCACAGATCAGATCTCTTCCAGTTGGTTGGCCAGGTAGCTGTCTTCCAAATTTCTTGACATAGACAAGTGAGTACCTCCAGTGCTGTATCCACTTGTTGGAACATCTCAATTGGCATTCTGTGAATTCCTGGAACCTTGTTTTTTTGCCAGTGTCTTCAGTGCAGCTTGGACTTCTTCCAGTACCATCAGTTCTTGACCATATGCTACCTCCTGAAATAACTGAACATCCACCAATTATTTTTGGTACAGTGACTCTTGTATTCCTTCCATCTTTTTTTGATGCTTCCTGCATCATTCAGTATTGTGCCCACAGAATCCTTCAAAATTGCAACTTGAGAGGACTTCCGACAACATGGCGCTCTAGGCAGAAGCACCACGCTGTCTCTCCACAGCAAAGATCTGAAAAACTAAGCCAAACAGAGAAAACAACAATCTTGAAATCCTAAACATCAAATGAAGAGATAAAGAACTCAGCCAAGCACCAAATGGAATAAGAAACTGACAGAGAACAGAGAGTGAGGAGACATACGTGGAGAGGTCCCCTATCAGCTAATGCAGCATGGATATGCCATCTTGGACTCCAAACAGAGACCAGCAAATAGGGGGTACAAGAAAGCAGCTTCACAGAGCCTCCAGCAGGAGACAGAACAACTGGTAAACAGCGATAGACACTTTCCCACCCCTCACCCTTCTTCAGCCCCACTCAGCCTCCTCTGCTTCCTGCAACCACAGTCTCTTGGCTGGGGAGCACCGGCTGCTTGGATTCCACCCACACTGGCCAGCTCCGTAAGTGCCATTTGTTGGCTGCTAGTGTTGCTTTTTTCCACTTCTTTTGATTTCTTCATTACCTCTCACCACCTCCCACTCCTTTCGCTCAAATACCTGGCTCCATGCACCATCTTTGCTTCTTCCTGAGGGCTGTGGAGCTCCGTTTGAGTCTGGAACTGCTTCCCGGTCCATGCTGCCACGCTGGTGGAATCCCAGGGCTTTTATGTTTGTTTGTTCTCAATTGTTTGTTTGTTTTCTTTTTTTTTTCTCAAGTTGGGAGCCTGTTCTGGCCAGGCGGTGCTGTGCGACTTTGGACCTACCCCCTCAGTTTGCACAGATGTGCAGAGGGATCCCTGAGAGAATTTATTTCTTCGTGGGATTTTTTTTCTGTTTTTTTTGGGGGGGTTTCTTGTTCTTTTTTTTAAATTTGTTTTTGTTTTCTTTTCCCTTTTTGTCTTTCTTCATTACTCAGTTTCTCGTCTCGCTATACCTTCCTTCTCTTCCTGTTCCCTGGATACCTGGCGCTGAATACCTCTATGCCTCCTAGCCAGGCTGTACTTCAACACCTGGGAACAACTTCCCCAGAGCTCGTAGCTGCACTGTTGGGATCTCTGGGAGCTTTGCTGTTCTTTTTTCTTTCTAATTTTTATTTATTCATTCTTTTCTTTTCTTTCTTCTTCTTCTCCTTTTTGTTTTTATCCATTTCATAGTCTCTCATCTCTCTACTCCAAAGGCAAGCTCCCTTAGCGCTCTTTTTTATTTGTATGTTTTTGGATACTGTTTCTCTCTCCACTCCCCCATACCCATCTTAGCTCCACACATCACAATCTCCCCCCTCCATCCTGCCTACCTGCACTGTGTGTTTAACATCACAACACCAAAGCAGCACAGGCACAGCCTATTGGAACCTGACCTGCACTGATTACCGACCTGCCCTGGTGGCTATAGTTAGTGCCACAAACAACCCATGCCAGCAACTCCTCTCCAGCTAGACCTGCCCTATTGTACCATATCTGAGTGATTGACCCTGCCAATTGGAGAAGGTGGTAAAAAGTATCATGCCCACAGAAGAGCAAATAACAAAGAACACACAGCCCACCTACTCAGACATAGCCAAATTAAAAAAAAAAAAAAGGATAAAAGAAACAAATCTACAATCAGTAAATGAGAAAAAGAACTACTGAATGCCCCGAAGACAGCAGACAATATCAAAACATTTACAAAAACAGGACAGGATGGTTCTAGTAGGCATCAAAAATAAAACACCAGATGACTTTCCAGAGGAAGAAAAGGCACTAGAACTACCTGATAGGGAATTCAAATCTCTAATACTCAGCATTATCCAAGAGTTGAAGCAAAAAGCAGACAAAAATGAGGAAAAAATAGACAAATTCATGGAAAAGGCAGAAAAATTCACAGAAAATACAGAAAAAAAAAAAAAAGGAAGAATTCAGGAAAATAATGCAGGAACAAAACACCAAAATAAATTCACAACTAGAAATTATACAAAAACAACAATTAGAAATCCAAAAGATAAACAACAAAATTTCAGAAATGGACAGTGTCATAGAAGGACTGAGGAGCAGATTTGAAACAGTGGAAGACAAGATCAGTGGAAATGCAGACAAACACTTGGATACAACTCTGTTTGAGGAAATATCAGAAAAAAGAACAAACAAAAATGAAGAAATCCTGAGAATCATGTGGGATACAATCAAAAGCAAAAATCTGTGAGTGACCAGAGTTCCAGAACAGTGGGAGAAACCAGAAGACACAGAGAGGATCATTGAAAAATTGCTGACCAAAAACTTCCCCAATATCATGAAAGATGAAAAGCTGACCATCCAAGAAGCTCAACGAACACCATATAGGATAGACCCCAAAAGAAAATCACCAAGGCTTATAATCACACTCGCTATAACCAAAGACAAACAAAGAATCCTGAGAGCAGCTCAAGAAAAACAAAAGTCGCATACAGAGGAGAAACAATAAGACTAAGGTCAGAGTATTCGGCAGAAACCATGCAGGCAAGAAGGCAATGGGATGACATATATAAAACCTTGGAAAAAAAAATTTCCAGCCAAGAATAATATATCCTGCAAAACTCTCATTCAGATATGATAGTGAAATTTGGCCATTTCCAGATAAACAGAAATTAAGGGATTACATAAAAACCAAACGAAACTTACGAGACTTATTAAAGGAAGTCCTTTGATCTGAGAACAAACAGTGTCAGACCACAGGCTGAATATAGGACACAGGATTGTATTAGCCAGATAACATTCTAGGAAATGAACTCGTAAGGACTGTGCAAAACCAAAAGAATTACAAAAGGGAACCAGAGAGGTTAATCTGTAAATGACAACAGCATCAGAACAATAAAAGAAGGAATAAACGGTGTAGATATAGAACCTTCTAATGGAGAGGAAGTCAAGCAATACCAAGTAATAATAGACTGGTTCAAATCTAGGAAGATAAGGGTAAATTTCACGGTAACCACAAAGAAAGTTAACAAACGTACTCATCAGAATAAAGAAGAACAACATAAAGTCTCAGTAAAAACAAAACCTACAAAACCAAAAGAAATGAAAAAAAGTCCACAAACAAAAGGAACTCAGCACAGGAGAGTAAGAGGAACAAAACTGGAGGACATTATGCTGAGTGAAATAAGTCAATCACAAAAGGACAAATATTGTATGAGACCGCTACTGTATAACTCATGTAAAAGTTTACACACAAAAGGGAACAATCTTTGTTGGTTATGAGGGATGGGAGGAGTGGGGGGAAACTAAATAGGTAAGTGGTAACTTTGGTGAAGGGTAAGACAGTACATATTACTGGGGAAGCCAGCACAACTTGTACAAGGAAAGGTCATGGAAGCTCAATAGACACTTCCAAACTCCCTGACAGACTGAACTGCTGGGCAGAGGGCTGTGGGGACCATGATCTCTGGGAATATCTATCTCAATTAACATAGCAGTTTATAAAGACAATGTTCTACGTTCGACCTTGGTGAGTAGCGTCTGGGGTCTTAAAAGCCTGTGAGCAGCCATCTAAGATACTCCACTGGTCTCACTCCTTCAGGAGCAAGGGAGAATACAGAGAACAAGATACAAGGAAAAGATTAGTCCAAAGGACTAATGGACCACAGCTACCATGACCTCCACCGGACTGAGTCCAGTACAGCTAGGTGGTGCCCGGCTACCACCACTGACTGCTCTGACTGGGATCACAATAGAGGGTCCTGGACAGAGCTGGAAAAATGTATAGAACAGAATTCTAACTCACACACACACACACAAAAAGACCAGATTTACTGGCCTGACAGACTGGAGAAACCCCGAGAGTATGGCCCCCAGACACCCTTTTAGCCCAGTGGTGAAGCCCTTCCCGAAGTTCACCATTCAGCTGGGGATTGGACAGCCTCATAAAACAAAACAGGACTAATGAGGCACAGCAGTCCAGGGACAAGGACTAGAAGGCAGGAGGGGACAGGAAAGCTGGTGATAGGTAACCCAAGGTTGAGAAGGGACAGTGTTGACATGTCATGGGGTTGTTAACTTTTGTCATAGGGAAATATTCTTACTAACTGTTTAACGACAAACTATTTGTTCTGCAAACATTCATCTAAAGTACAAAAAAAAATTATGTGAGATCAAATTGACAACAGCAACTCAAACGGTTTGATGGGAAGCCTAGGGGCCAGTGAGTTGAGGATAATAGTTATGGAATAATTTGGAAAAGGATAGTGAGAATAGCAACACAACTGGAAGAATGTAATCGATGTCACTGAATTGTACATATAGAAACTTTCAAAATGGTGTAACATTGGCTATGTATATTTTCACCAAAAAAAAGGTCCTCAAGGTTGAGAAGGGAGAGTGTTGACATGTCGTGGGGTTGTTAATCAATGTCATAAAACAGTATATGTACTGACTGTTTAATGAGAAACTATTTGTTCTGTAAACCTTCATCTAAAGTACAATAAAAAATTTTTAAAAAAATTGCAACTTGAGGCTTGAATTTTTTCTTCAGTTCTTTCAGCCTGAGAAATGCCGAGCACATTCTTGCCTTTTGGTTTCCCAACTCCAGGTCTTTGCACATTTCATTATAATACCTACTTTGTCTTCTCAAACTGTCCTTTGAAATCTTCCGTTCAACTCTTTTACATCAATTCTTTGGTTTGCTTTAGCTACTCTAGTTTCCAACAGCATGTTTCACAGTCTCTTCTGATATCCATTTTTGTATTTTCTTCCTTTCCTTTCTTTAATGACCTTTTGCTTTCTTCCTGTTTGATGTCCTTGATGTCATTCTACCACTCTTCTGGTCTTTGTTCATTTGTGTTCAATATGTCAAATCTATTCTTGAAATGGTCTCTAAATCAGGGTCGTATTTTGGCTGTCATGTACTTGCTCTAATTTTCTTCAGTTTCAGCTTGAACTTGAATATGAGGAGTTTTCTGTTCTGCAATCAGCCCCTGGCCTTGTTCTGACTGATGATATTTAGCTTCTCCATCATCTCTTTCCACTGATGTAATCAATGTGATTCCTGTGTATTCCATCTGGTGAGGTCCATGTGTATAATCACCATTTATGTTGTTGAAAAAGTACTTGCAAAGAAGAAGACATTGGTCTTGTAAAACTCTATCATGATATCTCTGGCATTGTTTCTGTCACCAAGGACATATTTTCCAAATACTGATCATTCTTTGTTTCCAAGTTTCACATTCCAATCACCAGTAATTATCAATGCATCTTCATTGCATGTTTAATCATTTTCAGGCTCTAGAAGTTGGTAAAAATCTTCAATTTCTTCACCTTTGGCCTTAGTGGTTGGTGTGTAAATTTGAATAATAGTTATAATAGTTGTATTATCTGGTCTTCCTTATAGGCATATGGATATTATCCTATCACCAACAGCATTGTACTTCAGGATTGATCTTAAAATGTTCTTTTTGACAATGAATGCAGCATCATTCCTCTTCAGTTCATCATTCCTGGCATAGTAGACTATATGATTATTTGATTCAAAATGGCCAATCCCAGGCCATTTCAGCTCACTAATGCCTAGGATATCGATCTTCATGTGTTCCATTTCTTTTTTTTTTTTTTTTTCAGTTTTTCTTTAGGTGAAAGCTTACAGCTCAAGTTAATTTCTCATACAAAAATGTATACACATATTGTTATGTGACATCAATTGCAGTCCCTACAATGTGACAGCATGCTCCCCCTTTCAACCTCAGGTTTCTTGTGTCCATTCAACCAGTTCCTGTCCCTTCCTGCCTTCTCATCCTGCTTCCGGACAGGAGCTGCATATTTGGTCTTGTGTATCTGATTGAAGTAAGAAGCACACTCCTCACATGTATTATTTTTTGTTTTATAATCCAGTCTAATCTTCATCTGAAGTGTGGGCTTTGGGAATGGTTTTAGTTCTGGGTTAACAGAGCGTCCAGGGGCCATGGTTTCAGTGGTTCCTCCAGTCTCAGACAGACCATTAAGCCTGGTCTTTTTAAGTGAATTTGAGTCCTGCTCCGCACTTTACTCCCTCTCTGCCTGAGACTCTCTGTTGTGTTCTCTTTCAAGGAAGTCATTGGTAGTAGCCAGGCACAATCTAGTTCTTCTGTCTCAGGCTGATGTAGTCTCTAGTTTATGTGGACCTTTTGTCTCTTGGGCAAATGATTTCCTTGTGTCTTTGGCATTCTTCATTCTCCTTTGCTCCAAGTAGGTTGGGACGAATAGATGCATCTGAGATGCATGCTCGCAGGCTTTTAAGACCCCAGACGCCACTCACCAAAGTGGGATGCAGAACACTTTCTTAATAAACTTTGTTATGCAAATTGACCTAGATGTCCCCTGAAACTATGATTCCCCAGGCCCCAGCCTCAGCTACTCTGTCCCTCAAAGTGTTTGGTTGTGTTCAGAAAACTTCTTAGATTTTGCTTTGGTCCAGTTGTGCTGACTTCCCCTGTATTGTTTATTGTCCTTCCCTTCACCTGAAAGTATTCCTGTCTACACTGTAATCAGTGAAATCCTCTCCCCCCTCTCCTCCCCCTCGTAACCATCAAAGAATGCTTTCTTCTGTGTTTAAACCTTTTCTTGAGTTCTTATAATAGTGGTCTCATATAATATTTGTCCTTTTACGACTGCTGATTTCACTAAACATAATGCCCTCCGGATTCATCCATGTTAAGAGATGTTCTGTGGATTCATCCTTGTTCTTTATCATTGCATAGTATTCCGTTGTGTGTGTGTACCATAATTTGTTTATCCATTCATTTGTTGATGGACAACTAGGTTTTTTCCATCTTTTTGCTATTGTGAACAGTGCTGCAATGAACATGGGTGCGTATATATATTTATTCGTATGACAGCTCTTATTTCTGTAGGATATATTCCAAGGAGCCGGGTTGCTGATACTTCTATTTCTAGCTTTTTAAGGAAGCACCAAATCGATTTCCAAAGAGGATGTACCATTTTAAATTCCCACCAGCAGCGTATAAGTGTTTCAGTCTCTCCACAACCTCTCCAACTTTTATTATTTTTTTTTATTTTTTATTTTTTTTTTAATATATATTTTATTGTACTTCAGGTGAAAGCTTACAGAGCAAATAGTTTCTCATGAAATAGTAGTACACATGTTGTTTTTTTTGACATTGGTTAACAACCCCACAACGTATTAAGCCTCTAAATTCTCAACTTTTTTTTTTGATGAAAATTACAGATGGCCAAAGATACACCGTTTCAAAATTTTCTACATTCACAGTTCAGTGACATTGACTACGCTCTTCCAACTGTGCTGTTATTCTCACTTAAGATGAAGGCTTACAGAACAAAATAGTTTTTCATTTAACAGTTACTACACATGTTGCCCTATGACAATGGTTAACAATCTCACAGCACATCAAGAATATCCTTACTCCACCTTGTGTTCCCTATCACCAGGGGGCTTCCTTGTCCCCTTCTGTCTTCTGGACCTTGTCAGTGGACTATTGTACCTCTTTAGTCTCATTTGTTTATTTATTTATTTATTTATTTATTTATTTTTATTTTATTTAAACACCATTTCAAAACTTTTTACTTACACATTTAAGTGATATTGACTATGCTCTTCCAATTGTGCTGCCATTCTCGCCCAAGATGAAGGCTTACAGGACAAAACAGCCTCCCATTTAATAGTTACTACAAATGTTGCCCTATAGCAGTGGTCAACAATCTCACAATACATCGACAGTGTCCTTATTCAATTTGTGTTCCTTATCATCAGTTTCCTACTCTCCCTCTGCCTTCTGGCCCTTGTCACCGGACTCCTGTACATCGTTAGTCCCATTTAGTTTTACTGGGGTGTCCATTCCCAGGCTTAACATCGAACCTTGAAGGTAACTTCCCCTCTGAGCTGAAAGGGTGTCTGGGGGCCACACTCTCGAGGTTTCTCTAGTATTCTTTAGGCCAGTATATCTGGTCTTCTTTTTTTTTTTTTTTTTTTTTTTGGGAGTTAAAATTATGCTCTACATCCTACTCCAGCTCTGCCCAGAACCCTCTGTTGTGATCCTGGTCAAAGGAGTCATTGGTGGTAGCCGGGCACCATCCAGCTGTACTGGGCTCAGTCCCGTGGAGGCCTTGGTAGCTGTGGACCATTAATCCTTCGGACTAATCTTTTCCTTGTATCCTGTTCTCTTCATTCTCCCTTGTTCCCGAAGGGATGAGATCAGTGGAGTATCTTAGATGGCCGCTCATAGGCTTTTAAGACCCCAGACACTACTCACCAAGGTAGAATGTAGAGCATTATCTTTATAAGTAGTATCATGCCAATTGAGCTAGATGTTCCCCGAGATCATGGTCCCCAGAGCCCTCCGTCCAACAACTCAGTCCCTCGGGGGGTTTGGATGTGTCTATAGGGCCTTCATGACCTTTCCTTGTGCAGGTTGTGTTAGTTTCCGCTGTACTATGTACTATCTCATCTCTCACCCAAGTTACCACTTACCTATTACCTATTTAGTATCCCCCCCCCCTCCCATCCCTGGTAACCAACAAGAATTGTTACATTTTGCATGTGAATTTTTTCATGGGTTTTTACAATAGAGGTCTCATACAATATTTGTCCTTTTGTGATTGACTTATTTCACTCAGCATGATGTCCTCCAGTTTCATCCGTGTTATGAGATGGTTCACCGATTCATTGTTCTTTCTCGTTGCATAGTACTCCATTGTGTGTATGTACCATAGTTTGTGTATCCATTCGTCTGTTGATGGACATCGAGGTTGTTTCCATCGTTTTGCTATTGTGAATAATGCTGCCATGAACATAGGTGTGCATATGTCTATTCGAGTGATGACTCTTATTTCTCTAGGATATATTCCTAGGAGTGGGATTGCTGGATCGAATGGTACGTCTATTTCTAGCTTTCTGAGGAAACGCCATATCATTTTCCAAAATGGCTGTATCATTTTGCATTCCCACCAGCAGTGTATAAGAGTTCCCGTCTCCCCGCAGCCCCTCCAACATTTGTTATTTCCAGTGTTTTTGATTCGTGCCAGTAATGCCGGGGTGAGATGGTATCTCATTGTGGTTTTAATTTGCATTTCTCTAATGGCTAGTGATCGCGAGCATTTCCTCATGTGTCTGTTGGCCATTTGAATGTCTTCCTTGGTGAAGTGTCTGTTCATTTCCTTTGCCCATTTTTTGATAGGATTGGTTGTCTTTTTGTTGTAGAGGTGTTGGATTTTCTTGTAGATTATGGAGATTAGACCTTTGTCTGACTTGTACTGTCCAAAAATTTTTTCCCAGTCTGTAGGTTCTCTTTTAACTCTTTTGGTGAAATCTTTTGAAGAGCATAGATGTTTGATTTTTAGAAGATCCCAATTATCTAGTTTATCTGTTGGGTTTTTTGTGTTGATGTTTATGGTTTGTATCCTGTTAATGCCATGTATTAAGGCCTGAAGTGTTGGTCCTATTTTTTCTTCTATGAATTTTATAGTTTGAGGCTTTATATTCAGGTCTTTGATCCATTTTGAAGTAGTTTTTGTATATGGTGTGAGGTATGGGTCCTGTTTCATTTTTCTACAAATGGATATCCAGTTTTGCCAGCACCATTTGTTAAAAAGACTGTCTTTTCCCCATTTGATGTATTTTGGGCCCTTGTCAAAAATCAGGTGACCGTAGGTGGATGGATTTACATCTGAGTTCTCAATTCTGTTCCATTGGTCAATGTCTCTGTTGTTGTACCAGTACCAGGCTGTTTTGAGTACTGTAGCTGTATAGTAGGTTCTCAAGTCAGGTAGTGTGAGTCCTCCAACTTTATTCTTCTTCTTCAGTAGTGCTTTACTTATTCGAGGTTTCTTCCCTTTCCATATAAAGTTAATAATTAGTTTTTCCATCTCTTTGAAAAATGTTGTTGGTATTTGTATCGGAATTGCATTGTATTTGTAGATTGCTTTAGGTAGAATTGCCATTTTCACAATGTTGAGTCTGCCTATCCATGAGCATGGTATGTTTTTCCATTTATGTAGATCCCTTTGGGTTTCATGCAGCAGTGTTTTGTAGTTTTCTTTGTATAGGTCTTTTATATTCCTGGTCAGATTTATTCCTAAGTATTTTATCGTTTTAGGGGGTATTGAAAATGGTATTGATTTCCTGATCTCCTTTTCATCGTTCTCTTTACCGGTGTATAGGAATCCAACTGATTTTTGAATGTTTATCTTGTATCCTGCTACTCTGCTGAATCTTTCTATTACTTCCAGTAAATTTCTCGTGGAGTCTTTAGGGTTTTCTATGTATAGTATCATATCATCTGCAAACAGGGAGAGTTTAACTTCTTCATTACCAATTTGGATGCCCTTTATTTCTTTCTCTTGCCTTACTGCTCTAGCTAGAACTTCCAGCACAATGTTAAATAGGAGTGGTGATAAAGGGCATCCTTGTCTTGTTCCTGTTTTCAGGGGGAATGTTTTCAGCCTTTCTCCATTAAGAATGATGTTGGCTGTTGGTTTTGCATAGATGCCCTTTATTATGTTGAGAAATTTCCCTTCTATACCTATTTTATTGAGAGCTTTTATCAGGAATGGGTGTTGGACTTTGTCAAATGCCTTTTCTGCATCAATTGAGATAATCATGTGATTTTTTTCTTTCCTTTTATTTATGTGGTGGATTACGTTGATGGATTTTCTAATGTTAAACCATCCTTGCATACCTGGTATGAATCCTACTTGGTCGTGGTGTATTATTTTTTTGATATGATACTGAATTCTATTGGCTAGAATTTTGTTCAGAATTTTTGCATCTATATTCATGAGAGATATTGGTCTGTAATTTTCTTTTTTTGTGATGTCTTTGCCTGGTTTTGGTATCAGCGTTATGCTGGCTTCATAGAATGAATTTGGAAGTGTTGCTTCCTCTTCTATGCTCTGAAATAACTTGAGTAGAACTGGTACGAGCTCTTCTGTAAATGTTTTGTAGAATTCTCCAGTGAAGCCATCTGGGCCAGGGCTTTTTTTGGTTGGGAGTTTTTTTATTACCTTTTCAATCTCTTCTCTTGTTATGGGTCTGTTCAGATTTTCAATATCACTTTGTTGTAGTTTGGGTAGGCCGTATGTTTCTAGAAATTTATCCATTTCCTCTAGGTTTTCAAATTTGTTGGAATATAGTTTTTCATAATATTCTGTTATAATCCTTTTTATTTCAGTTGGGTCTGTTGTAATGTCCCCCATTTCATTTCTTATTTGGGTTATTTGTGCCCTCTGCTGTTTTCTTTTGTCAGTCTGGCCAGTGGTTTGTCGATTTTGTTGATTCTTTCAAAGAACCAACTTTTGGTTTTGTTGATTCTTTCTATTGTTTTTCTGTTCTCTATTTCATTGATTTCTGCTCTGATCTTTACTATTTCCTTTCTTCCGGTGGTTGTAGGCTTTTTTTGTTGTTCTCTTTCTATTTGTTTGAGTTCTGTAGTTAATGTTTTGATTTTGTCCCTTTCTTCTTTTTTGATATGTGCATCTATTGCTATAAATTGTCCTCTGAGGACTGCCTTTGCTGTGTCCCAAAGGTTTTGGTATGATGTGTTTTCATTTTCATTTGATTCTAGGAATTTTTTAATTCCATCTCTGATTTCTTCTATTACCCATTGATGTGTAAGCAGATTATTATTCAGTTTCCATGTGTTTGATTTTTTTTCCTTGCTCTTTCTAGTGTTAATTTCTACCTTGATGGCATTGTGGTCAGAGAAGATACTGTGAATTATCTCAGCATTTTGGATCTTGTTGAGGATTGCTCTGTGGCCTAAGATGTGGTCTATTCTGGAGAACGTTCCATGTGCATTGGAAAAGAATGTGTACTTTGCAGCGGTTGGATGGATTGTTCTATATATGTCTATGAGGTCCAGTTGGCTGATTGTGTCCTTTAGGTCTTCTGTATCTTTGCTGAGTTTCTTTTTAGTTGTTCTGTCCTTTACTGAGAGTGGTGTGTTGAAGTCTCCTACTATTATTGTGGAACTGTCAATTTCTCTTTTCAGTGCTATTAGAGTTTTTTTTATGTATTTTGGAGCCCTGTCATTGGGTGCATAGATATTTATTATGGTTATGTCTTCATGATGGATCATCCCCTTAATCATTATATAGTGTCCTTCTTTGTCTTTTATGGTAGATTTTGTTTTAAAGTCTATTTTATCTGAGGTTAGAATTGCCACTCCTGCTCTTTTTTGGTAGTTGTTAGCTTGATATATTTTTTTCCAACCTTTGATTTTTAATAAATTCACATCTTTGTTTCTAAGATGTGTCTCTTGTAGACAGCAAATAGATGGATCCTGTTTTCTTATCCATTCTGCCACTCTCCGTCGCTTTATGGGTGCATTGAGTCCATTTACGTTCAGTGTAATTATTGATAGATGTGAATTTGTTGCTGTCATTTTGTAGTGCTTTTTTTTGTGATGCTGAAGTTTTCTTTGTTCTTCTTACTCTCTTGTGCTGAGTTCCTTTTGTTTGTGGATTTTGTGTTCATTTCTTTTGTTTTTGTAGGTTTTGGTTTTGTTGAGACTTTATGTTTTTCGTCTTTATTTTTATGAGTTGGTTTGTTAACTTTTTTTGTGGTTACCATGAATTTTACCCTTATCTTTATAATTGTGAAGCAGTCTACCGTTACTTGGTATCGCCTTGCCTTCTTCTCCTTTAGAAGGTTCTATACCTATGCCGTTTGTTCCCTCTTTCATTGTTTTGATGTTGTTGTCATCCTTTGATTGATTTCTCTGATTCCCTGTTGTATATCTTTTGTTTTTGGAAAGTCATCTGTAGTTCAGTTCCTAGAATGGTATCTGGTTCATGTTAACCTGCGTCCTAGGTCCTAGGTCCTGCCTGAGGGCTTAAGCTGTTTGTCCTCAGATCGAAGAACTCCCTTTAATAATTCTTGTAAGTTTGGTTTGACTTTTGCATATTCCTTTAGTTTCTGTTTATCTGGAAATGACCTAATTTCACCATCAAATCTGAATGAGAGTTTTGCAGGATATATTATTCTTGGCTGACAATTTTTTTCTTTCAAGATTTTATATATGTCATCCCATTGCCTTCTTGCCTGCATGGTTTCTGCTGAATAATCTGAGCTTAGTCTTATTGTTTCTCCTCTGTATGTGACTTCTTGTTTTTCCCGAGCTGCTCTCAGGATTCTTTGTTTGTCTTTAGTTTTAGCGAGTGTGAATATGATATGTCTTGGTGATTTTCTTTTGGGGTCTCTTCTATATGGGGTTCGTTAAGCTTCTTGGATGACCAGCTTTTCATCTTTCATGATATTGGGAAAGTTTTCTGTCAGCAGTTCCTCAATGATCCTCTCTGTGTTTTCTGTTTTCTCCCCCTGTTCTGGTATGCCAATCACTTGTAAGTTTTTGCTTTTAATTGTGTCCCACATAACTCTCAGGGTCTCTTCATTTTTCTTTGTTCTTTTTTCTGAGTTTTCCTGAAACAGAGTTGTATCCAAGTGTTTGTCTTCAGTTCCACTGATCCTGTCTTCCATGGTTTCAAATCTACTTCTCAGCCCTTCTATGACACCGTCCATTTCTGAAATCTTGTTGTTTATCTTTTGGATTTCTAATTGTTGTTTTTGTATAATTTCGAGTTGTGAATTTATTTTGGCATTTTGTTCTTGCATCATCTTCCTGAATTCTTCCAATTTTTTGTCTGTATTTTCCATAAATTTGTCTATTTTTTCCTCATATTTGTCAGCTTTTTGCCTCAGTTCTTGGAAAATTCCGAGTATTAGTGATTTGAGTTCCGTATCAGGTACTTCTAGTGCATTTTCTTCCACAGGAGAGTTATCTGGTGTTTTAATTTGGACGCCTATTGGAGCCATCTTGTCTTGTTTTTGTAAATGTTTTGATATTGTTTGCTGTTTTCGGGGCATTCAGTAGATATTTCTCTTGTTTATTGATTGTAGATTTTTTTTTTTTTCGTTCTTGTGGTACAGCTGGGCAGATCTAGTTGAGGAGGAGCCACTGGGATGGGTTGCTTGTGGCACTCACCGCAGCCACCAGGACGGTCGGTAGTCAGTGCTGGGCAGGTTCCAATAGGGCGTGCCTGCACCGCTTGGTGATGTGATGTCTAGTGCACGGTGCAGGTAGGTAGGGTGCAGCGGGAAGATGGTTATGTGTGAAGCTAAGCTGGATATGGGAGAGAGGAGAGAGGAGGAGGAGCAAAAAGTGTACAAACATAAAAGAATGCTAGGGGAGCTTGTCGTTGGAATGTACAGATGAGAGACTATGGGATGGAGGAAACCAGAAGGGGGAAGAGAAAGAAAAGGAAAGAATGACCAAATAAAAATCAGAAAAGTTAAAGAACTGCAAAGTTCCCAGGGATCCCACCAATGCAGCTATGAGGTCTGGGGGAGTCGGTCTCAATTTTCACAGCTCAGCTTGGCCAGAAGGTACAGAGGCATACATCGCCTGGAATTCAGGGATCAGAAAGAGAAGGAAGAGATAGAGAGACAAGAAATTAAGCAATGAAGAAAGACAAAAGAAAAAAAGAGGTAAAAGATGACAAAACTAATCAAAAAAGGAAGAAAAATAAAATTGAGAGAAAAAAAAAAAAGGGCAACACCAGCAGTCAGTGCCTACAAATGGGACCCAGAGAGCCCCCACTCAGGGGCGCGAATTCCAAGAAGCCGGTAGTCTCGGGGTTAAGTGACCGTGGCCACGGGAAGCAGAGGGGCCAACGAACAAAGGCCCCAGGATCCCACCCGCGCGGGAGCCCAGACCTAGAAACAGCCACACGCCCGAACGCAGCTCTACAGTCCCGCAGGAGAGAGCAGAGACGGCCCTCGGAACCAGGCACCCAGGCAAAAGGAGGGGGAGGCGGCAGAAAAAGGTTCGCTAGGTGCCAGCAAATGGCTCCCAGAAAGCCTCCAGCCCGGGCGCGCGGAATCCAAGCACCGGTGCCCCCCTGCTCAGGGACTCCGGCCACGGAAAGCAGAGGGGCGAACAAACAAAGGCCCCGGGATCCCACCCACGCGGGGGCCCAGACCTAGAAACAGCCACACGCCCGCACGCAGCCCTACAGCCCCACAGGAGAGAGCAGAGACAGCACTCGGAACCAGGCACCCAGGCAAAAGGAGGGGGAGGCGGAAGAAAAAGGTTCACTAGGTCCCAGCAAACGGCTCCCAGAAAGCCTCCAGCCCGGGCGTTCGGAATCCAAGCACCGGCGCCCCCCTGCTCAGGGACTCCGGCCACGGAAAGCAGAGGGGCGAACGAACAAAGGCCCCGGGATCCCACCCACGCGGGAGCCCAGACCTAGGAACAGCCACACGCCCGCACGCAGCCCTACAGCCCCGCAGAAGAGAGCAGAGACGGCACTCGGAACCAGGCACCCAGGCAAAAGGAGGGGGAGGCGGCAGAGAAAGGTTCGCTAGCTGCCAGCAAACGGCTCTCAGAAAGCCGCCAGCCCAGGCGCGCGGAATCCAAGCACCAGCACCCCCCAGCCCAGAGACCCTGGCCACGGAAAGCAGGGGATCCCCAGCTGAGGCGGAGAGGGGTGGGTGGTGGGAGAGCGCGCACCGCAGTTTACCGGTCGTTCTGTCTCCGACCAGATGCTCTGCAAGGCTGCTCTCCCGTTTGCTGGTCTCCGATAGGAATCCAAGATGGTGGATCCGCGCTGCGTTAGCTGGTAAGGAATCTTTGCCTGAGTCTCTCCTCGCTCTCCGTTCTCTTTTAGTATTCTCACTCCGTTTGGTGTTTGGCTGAGTTCTTTATCTCTTCATTTGGTGTTCTAGGGTTTCAGGATTGTTGATTCTCTGTTAGGCTTAGTTTTTCGGATCTTTGCTGTGGAGGGACGGCGTGGTGTTTCTGCCTAGAGCGCCATCTTGCCCCCGACCTCCCAACTTTTATTATTTTGTGTTTTTTAGATTAATGCTAGTCTTGTTGGAGTGAGATAGTATCTCATTGTAGTTCTGATTTGCAGCTCTCTAATGGCTAATGATCATGAGCATTTCCTCACGCATCTAGTAGCCGCCTGAATGTCTTCTTTGGTGAAGTGTCTGTTTATATCCTTTGCCCAATTTTTAATGGGGGTATTTGTCCTTTTGTTGTTGAGGTGTTGCAGTATCTTGTATATTTTAGAGATTAGACCCTTATCTGATATGTCATAGCCAAATTTTTTTTCCCAGTCTGTAGGTTCTCTTTTACTCTTTTGGTGAAGTCTTTTGATGAATGTAAGTGTTTGATTTTTAGGAGCTCCCAGTTATCAAGTTTCTCTTCTGGTGTTTGTGCATTGTTAGTTATGTTTTGTACACTATTTATGCCATGTATTAGGGCTGCTAGTGTTGTCCCTATTTTTTTTTCCATGATCTTTATCATTTTAGATTTTATATTTAGGTCTTTAATCTGTTTTGAGTTTGTTTTTGTACATGGTGTGAGTTATGGGTTTTGTTTCATTTTTTTTTTTTTTTGAAGATGGATATCTAGTTATGCCAGAACCATTTGTTAAAGAAATTGTCTTTTCCCCATGGAATGGACTTTGGGCTTTTGTCAAATATCAGCTGCTCATAAGTGGATGAATTTTCATCTGGATTCTCAGTTCTGTTCCATTGGTCTATGTATCTGCTGTTGTATCAGTAACAGGCTGTCTTGACTACCGTGACAGTATCATAGGTTCTAAAATCAGGCAGTGTGAGGCCTCCCACTTTGTTGTTCTTCTTAGTAATGCTTTACTTCCCTGGGGCCTCTTCCCTTCCATATGAAGTTAGTGATTTGTTTCTCCATCTCCTTTAAAAAAATGCAGTTGGAATTTGCATTGGGATTGCTTTGTATCTGTAGATTGCTTTGGGTAGAATTGATATTTTCACAAAGTTGAGTCTTCCTATTCATGAGCATGGTATGTTTTTCCACTTACTTAGGTCTCTTTTGGTTTCTTGCAGTAGTGTCTTGTAGTTTTCTTTGTATAGGCCATCTATATCTCTGGTTAGGTTTATTCCTAAGTATTTTATCTTTTTGGGGGCTATTGTAATGGTATTGATTTAGTGATTTCCTTTTCGATGTTCTCTTTGTTGGTGTAGAGGAATCCATTGATTTTTGTATGTTTAGCTTATATCCTGATACTTTGCTGAAATCTTCTATTAGTTCCAGTAGTTTTCTTGTGGATTCTTTGGGGGTCTTTTTCTGTATAAGATCCTATCATCTGTGAGTAGGGGTACTTTTTCTTCTTCCTTACCAATTTGGATGATTTTTATTTCTTTTTATTGCCTTATTGCTCTGGATAGGACCTCCAGCACAATGTGGAATAAGTGGTGATAAATGACAACCTTGTCTGGTTCCCGTTCTCAAGGGGAATGCTTTCAAACTCTTTACACTTAGGATGATGTTGGTTGTTAGCTTTGTATAAACACCCTTTATTATGTTGAGGGATTTCCCTTCTATTCCTATTTTGTTGACAGTTTTTATGAGGAATAGGTGTTAGACTTTGTCAAATGCATTTTCTGTGTCAATTGATAAGATCAAGTGGTTCTTGTCTTTTGTTTTATTTATGTGATGGATTACGTTGATTGTTTTTCTAATGTTGAACCATTCTTGCATATGTAGTATGGATCCCACTTGGTCATGATGGATTATTGTTTTTGATATGTTATTGACTTCTATTGGTAGAATTTTAGTGAGGATTTTTGTGGCTATGTTCATGAGGGTTATTGTTCTGTAATTTTCTTTTTTTATTGTGTCTTTAGCCGGCTTTTATATCAGGGTTATGCTGGCTTCATTGAATGCATTTAGGAGTATTTTTTCCTTTTCTATGCTCTGAAATAGCTTTAGGAGTACTGGTGTTAACTCTTCTCTGAATGTTTGGTAGAATTCTCCAGTGAAGCCGTCACAGCCTGGGCTTTTTTTTGTTGGGAGGTTTTATTTTTTGTTTGTTTGTTTGTTTTTAACCTCTTCGGTCGCTTCTTTTGTTATAGATTCATTTAATTTTTCTACTTTGGTTTGTGTTAGTTTAGGTAGGTAGTGTGTTTCTAGAAATTTTTCCATTTCCTCTAGGTTTTCAAATTTGTTGGAGTACAATTTTTCATAGTATTCTGTTATGATCCCTTTTATTTCAGTTGGGTCTGTTGTGATATCACCCATCTCATTTCTTAGTCTGGTTATTTGCTTCCTCTCCTGTTTTTCTTTTGTCAGTTTGGCTGATGGTTTATTGAGTTTGTTGATCTTTTCAAAGAACTAGCTTTTGGTCTTTCTATTTTCTATTTCTTTTATTTGTGCTCTAATCGTCATTATTTTCTTTCTTCTGGTGCCCATGGGCTTCTTTTGCTGCTCTCTTTCTATTTGTTTGAGTTGTAGGGTTAATATTTTGATTTTGGCCCTTTCTTCTTTTTGGTGATGTGCATTTATTGCTATAAATTGACCTGTGAGCACTGTTTGTGCTCTGTCCCAAAGGTTCTGGTAAGATGTATTTTCATTCTCAGTTGATTCTGTAAATTTCTTTATTCAGTCCTTGATTTCTTGTATAAGTCAGTGGTTTTTGAGCAAGGTTTTTTCAGTTTCCATGTATTTGACTTTTTTCCCTTGTAGTTTCTGTTATTAATTTCTAGTTTTATGGCTTTATAGTCAGTAAAGATGCTTTCTAATATTTCAATGTTTTGCATTCTGTTAAGGCTTGCTTTATGGCCTAGTATGTGGTCTATTCTGGAAAATGTTCCAAGTGTTTTGGAAAAGAGTGTATACTTGGCTGCTGTTGGGTGGAGTGTTCTATATACATGTATGAGGTCATATGGATTGATTGTGGCATTCAGATCTTCTGTGTCTTTATTGAGTTTCTTTCTAGATGTTCTGTCCTTCACTGAAAGTGGTGTGTTGAAGTCTCCTATTATTATTGTGGACCTATTCTCTTTTCAGTGCTGGTAGAGTTTGTTTTATGTATTTCAGAGACCTGTCATTGGGTGCCTAAATATTTATTATGGTTATGGCCTCTTGGTGTATTGACACTTTAGTCATTATATAGTTTCCTTCCTTATACTTTGTGGTGGATTTTACTTTAAAGTCTATTTTGTCAGAGATTAATATTGCCATTCCTGCTCTGTTTTGGTTGTTATCTACTTGATATGTATTTTTCCATCCTTTGAGTTTTAGTTTTTTTTGTCTTTAAGTCTAAGGTGTGTCTCTTGTAGGCAGCATATAAACAGATCGTGTTTTTTTAACCCATTGTGCCAGACTCTGTTTCTTTATTGCTGCGTTTAGTCCATTTACATTCAGTGTAATTATTGATAGGTACCGTTATTCTGGTGTTTGTGTGTGTGTGTGTTGTTGACAGCTTCTTTGTTCCACTTAATTTTCTGTGCTGAGTCATTTTTCTTTACGTATTTTCTTTTCATCTTTTTCATTATTGTTGATTTTGTATTTGCTGAGTCTTTATGTTTTTCTTCTTTTTTTATTTCGATGAGTAGATTTGTTAGTTTCCTTTGTGGTTGTCTTAACATTTACCTCTATTTTTCTAAGTTTAAACCAGTCTTTTATTTCTTGATATCGCCTTAACATCCTCTCCATATGAAAGTTCTATGACTACACTATTCAGTCCCTCTTTTTTGTTTTAATGTTGTCATAGTTTACATATTGATGTCTCTGTTTCCCTATTTTCAGTCTTTTAGCTTTGACTCATTTTTGTGACTTCCCTATCTGGATTAATATCTGGTTGTTCTGTCCTGTGTTCTATTTTAGTCTTGAGTTGTTGTCTGATATTGTTTGTTCTCTAGCAGGAGGTTCCCTTTAATATTTCTTGTAGTTTGGTTTGGTTTTTACAAATTCCCTAAACTTCTATTTATCTAGAAATGCCTGAATTTTTCCATCATATTTGAGAGGCAGTTTTGCTGGATATATAACTCTTGGCTGGCAATTTTTTTCCTTCAAGGCTTTATATATGTCATCCCTTGCCTTCTTGCCTGTATGATTTCTGCTGAGTAGTCTGAGCCTAGTCTTATTGACTCTCTTTTGTAGGTGACTTTTAGTGTATCCCTAGCTGCTCTTACACTTCTCTTTTTAGCTTTGGTTTTGGTAAGTTTGATTATAATATGTCTTGGTGACTTTCTTTTGAGGGTCTACCCTTTGTGGCGTTCAGTGAGCTTCTTGGATAGATATATTCTTGTCTTTCATGATATCAGGGAAGTTTTCTGCAAGCAAGTCTTCAACAATTCTCTCTGTAGTTTCTGTTATCCCCACTCTGTTCTGATACTCCAATCACTCGTAGGCTTTTCCTCTTAGTAGTGCCCTACTTAATTCTAAGAGTTTCTTCATTTTTTAAAAAAAATTCTTTTATCTGATTTTTTCCTCAAAATAAATTGATGTTAGGGGATTTACCTTCAATCTCACTAATTCTGAATTCCATTGTCTCAATTCTGTTCCTAAGGCCTTCTATTGAGTTGTCTAATTCTGAAATTTTATTGTTAATCTTTTGGATTTCTATTTGCTGTCTCCCTGTGGTTTCTAGCAGCCTGTTAAATTTTTCGTTCTGTTCTTGTATTGTTTCCTTAGTTCCTCTATTACTTTGTCTGTGTGTTCCTTGGCTTGATCTGAATTTTGCCTGATCTCCTTCCAGATGTCTTGAAGAGCTCTGTATTTCATCTTTTGAATTTTAACTCTGGTAATTTGAAAACCTTCTCTTCCTCTGGAAGGTTTCCTGGTTCTTTGTTATTGTTGCTTGCTGGAGCCATTTTGACCTGCTTCTTTATGTGATTGGATATTGACTGTTGTCTCTGAGCCATCAATAAATTATTGTACTTATTTATTGTTTGTTTGCTTACTGTGTCTTAGCTTATTTTTTGTTTGTTTTTTCTTGGTATGCCCAAGTAAGCTGTATGTGTGAGCTGTTTTGGTTATTGGCGTCTTTGAGGCTCTCATGTCTTGTCACCAGATGGTTAAAGCTGCTACTAGGTGTGTGAGCCCACGAGTCTGTTCACTTTTCTTGTGTGGATTCAACTTAGGTGTCCAGGTGGTTGGTCACCAAGTGTGTGGTATGGTCTCCCACAGTCCTAAACTGTCAGGGCTGCATAGGGGTGGGAGCAGGTACAGGTATCTGGCTGCTGTAGGAGAGTATGTGCTCAGCAAGGCAGGGGGCTGATGGCTGTCCCTGAGTGCCTGGTTTGAAGGCATGTCCCTGTCTCCTAGAGCACGTAGGTGGATGAGTTTTGCAGCCGGAATTTGGACACCCAGTGTTGTTGGCTGTAAGGACTGGGAGGCGTCACTTATTCTCAGACCCCTGTTGTGGGTGGCTAGGGGTAATGGGTGAAACCACCAGCCCTCAGGCCCCTGATGGGGGTGGGTGAGGACCCTCCTTAAAGGGCAGGGCAGTGTTAAATGTCACAAATCTGCAACTCTTCCTTGGGTGCTGCAGTTGAAAGTAGGCTTCAGGTATATACCCTGTTGTTTATGTTAATGAGGGCCTACTCTGTTGAATTGGCCCACACAGGTCTAGGCAGAAGTGAAGGGCACTAGAAGTCCAGTGCCTTTGCCAGTGCCTAGGCAAAGGGGCAGTGCCTGCCCTGAATTCTCATCTTAGGGGGAGTGTTGATTTTTTAAAGTCAAGAGTGGTTTGGTGCAGATAGTCCTGAGTTCTCAGCTTATGGGGTTTGGCATTAATGAGGGGCTGCAGTGTTGAATTGGCACACACAGGTCTAGACAGGGGTGAAGGACATTGCAAGTCTGTGGACCCCTTATGCCAGTGCCTAGGCAAAGGGGCAGTCCTGCCCTGAGAGCTTGGCTTAAGGGACTTGGTGTTTTTTTCTCTTTTCCTAAAGCCGTGAGACTCATTTGGGGGTGATAGCCGTTAGTTCTGGCTTTGGGTGCTTGGCAATTGTTGAATACTGCCAGACTGGTGTCAGAGTGGAGCGGGGAGGGAGTAGGTGAGGGGCAAGTGGCACTTCTCTACTGAAAAAGTCCTGGAGGGGAGGGGTTATTTTGATCTCACGTAGTAGCTTAGATGCTTGCACTTAACTTTCGCAGATCCAGAGCCGCTTCTGCCTGGCTCTGGAGGTTTGTGCAGACTCTCTGCCACCCAGTCTCTCCCAACATGGTGAAATGCATCCCAAGCATTACTATTTGCCTCAGCCCATGTGCACTGACCAACCCTGCCCACAGGGTGCAGGCTACCTCAAGACTAGTGCTTCTTTGCTGCTTCGGAACTGTCTGTCCATTCCCTTGCCGCTCAGTCTGACTCCAACTTTGTCTTTGATGATCAGGGCTCCTAGATTGTCATATATAATTGATTCACTTGTTTGTTCAGGTCTTTGTTGTAAGAAGGACCACAGGAAGCATCTGACTATTCCACCGTCTTGGCCCTGTCTCCTCCATTTCTTTTTTGATGACTTCCAATTTTCCTAGATTCATACTTCATACATTCCATGTTCCAATTATCAATTGATGTTTGCAGCTGTTTCTTCTCATCTTGAGTAGGGTCGTGTCACATCAGCAAATGAAGGTCTCGAAAGCTTTACTCCATGTACTTCATTAAGGATAACTCTATTTTGAGGAGGCAGCCCTTCCCCAGTCATATTTTGAGTGCCTTCCAATCTGAGGGGCTCATTTTCCAGAACTATATCAGACAATGTGCCATTGCTATTTATAAGGATTTCACTGGCATATTTTTTTCAGAAGTAGACTGCCAGGTCCTTCTTCCTAGTCTGTCTTAGTCTTAAAGCTGCACCGAAACCTGTCCACCATGAGTGACCCTGTTGGTATTTGAAATATTGGTGGCATAGCTTCCAGCATCATAGCAACACACAAGCCACCACTGTATGACAAAAACTGAAATACTCCCTTATGAATATAGATTAAAAATACTTAAGAAAATATTAGAAAATTTAATCCAAAAGCATAATAAAAAGGATTATACATCATGTTTCAAGTGATATTCATTCCAGGAATGTAGAATGATTAAATATTAGAAAATCAATCAAAGTAATACACCACATTGGTAGAATAAAGAACCACATGATCATCTCAATTGATGCAGAGAAGGCATTTGACAAAATCCAACATTCTTTCATGATAAAAAACACTCAACAAGCTAGAAATAAAAGGGAAATTCCTCAATATGATAAAGTGTTTTTATGAAAGACTCACAGCTAAATCATATTCAATGGAAAAAGTCTGAGAGCTTTCCCTTTAAGATCAAGAACAAGACAAGGATGCCAGCTTTCACCACTGCTATTTAATATTGTACTGTAAATTTTAGCCAGAGCAATTAGGCAAGAAAAAGAAATAAGGGGTATCCAAATTGGGAAGCAAGAAGTAAAATTATCCCTTTTCACAGATGGCATTATTCTATATATAGAAGACTCTTAAGAATCCAAAAGAAAACTACAGAAGTAATAAATGAATTCATTGAAGTGGCAGGTCAACACACAAAAATCAGTTTGGTTTTTAGTACATCAGCAATGAGTAATCTGAACAAGAAATTAAAGAAACAATTCCATTTACAATAGCATGTAGAAGAATAAAAAATATAAGAATAAATTTAACCAAAAAACGTCAAATACTTGTACACTGAGAACAATAAGACAGTACTGAAAGAAATTAAAGAAGTTCTAAATAAATGGAGGGAGATTTAATGCTCATGGATTGGAAGATTTAATATTGTTAAGATCTCATTACTTCCTAAAGCAATCTACAGATCCAATGAAATACTCTTAAAAAATGCTCTTCCTTGCAGAAATGGAAAAGCCAATTCCAAATTTATATGGAACCGCAAGGGGCAATGAACAGCCAAAGCAATCTTCATAAAGAAGAACAAAGTATGAGGACTCACACCTTCTGATCTCAAAACACAAAGTAACAGCAATTAAAACAGTCTACCACTGGTGTAGTGGTATAAGGACCAATACAATAGAATTTAGAGTTCAGAAATAAACCTATACATCTGTGGTCAACTGATTTTTTACAAGGGTGCAAAGTCCATCAAGTGGGGAAAGAATAGTCTAATAAATAGTACTGGGACATCTGGATTTCTACAAAGAAAAGAATGAACTTGGACCCATACCTCACACCATATATATGAAAACTAACTCAAAATAGATGGAAGATTTAATTGTGAGAATGGAAACCATAAAACTCTTAGGAGAAAACAGGGGTAATACTTTGGCACCTAGTTTTTAACAGTGGATTCTCAGCTATGATATCAGACGCACAAGCAGCAAAAAACAAAATAGATAAATGATACTTCAAAAAAATTACAAACTTGATGGACTTCCGGGCAACATGACGCTATAGTCAGAAGCACCACTCCATCCCTCTGAAGCAAAGATCAGAAAAACTAAGTCAAACAGAGTCTCACGTCAATACTGAAACCCTAGCCATCAAATGAAGAGATAAAGAACTCAGCCAAGGACCGAATGGAATAAGAAACTGACCAAGAACAGAGAGAGAGGAGAGATACATGCAGAGGTCTCCTATCAGCTACTTCGGCACGGATCCACCATCTTGGACTCCTATTGGAGATCAGTGAACAGGAGGTACGAGAAAGCAGATTCACGGAGCTTTCAGCAGGAGACAGAACAACTGGTAACCCACGATATAAGCTTTCCCACTTCCCACCCTTCTTCACCCCCATTTAGCCTCTCTGCTTCCTGCAGCCACAGTCTATTGGCTGGGAAGCAGAGCTTCCCCCCAGTGCCACTTGGATTCCACCCACCCGCTCTGGCCAGCTCCCTGAGTGCCATTTGTTGGCTGCTGGTGTTGCTTTTTTCCACTTCTTTAGATTTCTTCCTTACCTCTCACTACCTCCCCTTCCTTTCTCTCAAATATTGGCTCCGTGTGCCACCTTTGCTTCTTCCTGAAAGGCTGTGAAACACCGCTTGACTGTGAAACTGCTTCCCGGCCCGTACCACTATGCTGGTGGGACCCCCAGGGCTTTTTAGTTAGTTTGTATGTTTGTTCTGATTTATTCTGTTTTGATTTGTTTGTTTGTTTGTTTTCTTTTTCTTTTCTCGGCTTGGGAGCCCCTTCTAGCCGGGCAGTACCATGTGGCTTGGAAGCTAGTCCCTTACTCGGTGCAGATGCACAGGGACTTCCCTGGGGGCATTTCTATTTTCTTGTTTGTTTTTGAGTGTTTTTTTTCATTTCTTTGTTTACTTTTCTTCCCTCTCTTATTCCCTTTTTGTCTTTCTTCATTTCCAGTTTCTCAATTTATTCATTTTTTTCTTCTACCTTTTTTATGTATTTTTTTTTAATTTTTGTTTTTCCCCACTTCTCATTCTCTCATCTCTCCACTCCAAGAGCAAGCTCCTTTAGCACTCTTTTTTGTTTGTGTGTATGTCTTTGGCTCCTGTTCCTCTCTTCTCTTTCTGATCTTTCCCATAGCCATCTTAGCTCCACACATCAAAATCTACCCACTCCTTCCTGCCTACCTGCACCATGTGCTGAATATCACACTCCCAAGCAACATAGGCATGGCCTCCTGGAACCTGTCCTGCACTGATTCCCCGTCTGCATTGTCAGCCCTGGTACATGCCACAAAAAACCTATCCCAGCAACTTCCCTTTAGCTGGACCTGTCCTGCTCTACCATACCTGAGTGACGGACCCTGCCTATTGGAGAAGGAGGTGAAAAGTATCATGTCCACAGAAGACCAAAAAACAAAGAACGCACAGCCCACCTGCTCAGACATAACCAAATAAAACAAAAAAGCAGGATGAAACAAACAAATCTACAATCAATAAACGAGGAAAATAACCATTGAATGCCACTAAGACAGCAGACAATATCAAAACATTTACAAAAACAAGACAGGATGGTTCCAGTAGGCTTCCAAAATAAAACACCGGATGACCTTCTAGTAGAAGAAAAGGCACTAGACCTAACTTATAGGGAATTCAAATCTCTAATATTCGGAATTATCCAAGAATTGAAGCAAAAAACAGACAAAAATGAGGAAAAAATAGATAAATTCATGGAAGAAGCAGACAAATTCATGGAAAATACAGACAAAAAATGGAAGACTTCAAGAAAATAATACAGGAACAAAATGTTAAAATAAATTCACAACTAGATATCATACAAAAACAACAATTAAAATCCAAAAGATAAACAATAAGATTTCAGAAATGGACAGTGTCATAGAAGGGCTGAGGAGAAGGTTTGAAAAGATGGAAGATAGGATCAGTGAAATTGAAGACAAACACTTGGATACGCCTCTGTTTGAGGAAAAATCAGAAAAAACAAACAAACAAACAAAAGTGAAGAAATCCTGAGAATCATGTGGGATACAATCAAAAGCAAAAATCTGCGAGTGATCGGTGTTCCAGAACAGAAGAAGAAAACAGAAAACACAGAGAGGATCACTGAAGAACTGCTGACAGAAAACTTCTCCAATATCATGAAAGATGAAAAGCTGACCATCCAAGAAGCTCAACGAACACCATATAGGATAGACCCCAAAAGAAAATCACCAAGGCATGTCATAATCACACTTACTAAAACCAAAGACAAACAAAGAATCCTGAGAGCAGCTCAAGAAAAACAAAAAGTCACATACAGAGGAGAAACAATAAGACTAAGCTCGGATTATTCAGCAGAAACCATGCAGGCAAGAAGGCAATGGTATGACATATATAAAACCTTGAAAGAAAAAAATTTCCAGCCAAGAATAATATATCCTGCAAAACTCTCATTCAGATATGATGGTGAAATTAGGTCATTTCCAGATAAACAGACATTAAGGGACTATGTAAAAACCAAAACAAGACTTATTAAAGGAAGTCCTTCAATCTGAGAACAAACAATATCAGACCACAGGCTGAATATAAGACACGGGATTGTACTAGCCAGATACCAACTTAGGAAATAAACTCATAAGGACTGTGCAAAACCAAAAGAATTACAAAAGGGAACCAGAGAGGTTAATCTGTAAATGACAACAGCATCAGAACAAAAAAAGAGGGAATAAACGGTGTAGGTATAGAACCTTCTAATGGAGAGGAAGTCAAGTGATACCAAGTAATATTGGACTGGTTCTAATCTAGGAAGATAAGGGTAAATTTCAAGGAAACCACAAAGAAAGTTAACAAATGTACTCATCAAGGTAAAGAAGAACAACATAAAGTCTCAGTAAAAACAAAATCTATAAAAACAAAAGAAATGGAAAAAAAGTCCACAAACAAAAGGAACTCAGCACAGGAGAGTAAGAGGAACAAAGAAAACTTCAGTACCACCAAAAAAAAAAAAAGAAAGAAAGAAAAAAAAAAAAAAAAAAGCCTGGGGGACAGTGAGTTGAAGATAATGGTGATGAAATAATTTGGAAAAGGATAATGAGAATAGCAGCACAGCTGGAAGAATGTAATTGAAGTCACTGAATTGTACACGTAGAAACTTTCATAATGGTGTAGCTTTGGCTATGTATATTTTCACCAAAAAAAAGTCCTCAAGATGGAGAAGGGAGAGTGTGGACACATCGTGGGGTTTTTAACCAATGTTATAAAACAATATGTGTACTGACTGTTTAATGAGAAACCATTTGTTCTGTAAACCTTCATTTAAAGTACAATAAAAAAATTTAAAAAAAATTACAAACTTTTTGTTCATCAAGGTACTTTATTAAGAAAATGAAGAAACAACCTACAGATTCAGAGAAAAATTTTGGAAACCATTTATCATTTAAGGGTTTGATATCCCGATCATATAAAGAACTCTTACAACTTAACAACAAAAATACAAATGACCCAATCAAAAAAATGGATAAATGACATGAGTCAATATTTCACCAAAGAAGAAATACAAATGTCTGATAAGTACATAAAAAGATGCTCAATATCATTTGTCATTAGGAAAATGCAAATCAAAACCACAGTGAAATATGACTTCACACTCACTAAAATGGGTATGATTAAAACAACGGAAAACAACAGGTGTTGGAGGGAAAGTTGGTAATATTGGATAAATATTATCTGATCCCACTTACAGGCAATATCTAGAATAGGTAAGTATATTAGTTGTTTAATAGTGTGTTATTTATTTTGTATGTATTTATGTATTTTTCAATTTCTTTCTGTTATTAATTTCTAATTTCACTCCATTGTGGTCAGAGAAAATACTTTGCATAATTTCAATATTTTAAAATTTGTAAGTTCTGGCTTTATGACCTAACATATGTTTGATCCTGGAGAATGATCCACGTACGTCTGAGAAGAATGTATATTGCTTTGTTGTTGGATAGAGTGTTCTATATAGGTATGTTAGTTCTAGCTGATTTATAGTGTCATTCAGGTTCCTTATTTCCTTACAGATCTGCCTAGAAGTTCTGTCCATTACTAAAAGTGGTGTATTGAATTCTCCAACTGTAATTTGGAACTTTCTCCTTTCCATTCTATCAGTGTTTGCTTTATGCATTTAGGGGATCTAATGCTAGGTGCCTATATATTTATAATTGTTATATTTTCTTGATGAATTGACCATTTTATGATTATATAATGTCTTTTGTTATCCCTTTAGCAAATTTTGACTTAAGGTCTTTTTGTCTGGTATTAAAATCACTACCACAGCTCTCTTTTGGTTATTATTTGCATGTAGTATTTTCTTCCATCCTTTCAGTTTCACATGTTTGTGTCCTTGGGCCTAAAATTAATCTCTCATTCATAGTACATAGGTGGACCATGTTTTCTTATCCATTCTGCCACTCTCTGTCTTTTAATTGGAGCATTTAGTCCATTTATATTCACTGTAATTACTAATAAGGAAAAATTTACTGTTTTTTTTTTTTTTTGGTGTGTGTTATACCTTCTGCTTTACAACAGACACTTTACCTGCTCTATCTCATTTGACTTACACAACACCCTCTGACATTTTGCGTCTGGGAAAATGGATACCCAGAAAATAATTCATTTCCTGAACCTCACACGGCTAGTAAATAATGGAATTGGTTTTGAAATAATTGCTACCAGATTACAAACTTGATCATCTTTCCACATACAGAAGATTAATAGTCTTACATAAGTGTCTTAGGCTGGGTTTTCTAGAGAAGAAAAACCAGTAAAGTGTATAAATATATATAAAGAGAGATTTATATCAAGGAAACAGCTCACTCAATTGTAGAGGCTGGGACATCCCAAGTCCATGGATCAGGATAGAGGTTTATCCTGATTCATGTAGCCGCAGGGGCTGGCGAACCCAAGATCGGCAGGTCAGGGAGCAGGGTTCTTGCTCACAGCTGTGAGGGCTGACGAATTCCAAGATCAGCAGGCAAGACTTCAAGGCTTCTCCTGATTCACGTAGCTGCAGGGGCTGGCAAATCTAAGATCAGCCAGCCAGAGAGCAGGAATCTTGCTCACAGTCTGTGAAGATTGACAAATCCAAAGATCGGCAGGTAAGCTGCTAGCTCAGTCGCAAGAACCGAAGGTCAGATGAACAAGAGGCAGCTGCAGGATCCAGAACAAGCCAAAAACCATGGCAAGGTGAACAGGAAGGAAGTAGGCAGCGGAGGGAGGAGAGATAAAGGCTGAGGGGGAAAAGAGCTGCCACAGGCACTGCCCCCCACCGGTACCATTCAGCAGATTCCATCATGGAGGTGATCACATAACATATTTCAACAGGGAAGTGATCACAACATTATACAACTGCCAAAACACTGAGAATCATGGCCCAACCAAGCTGACACACAATCTTAACCATCACAGCTGGGTATAGTAGTTTTGGTTGACAGCTCCTTTCTGTCAACACATTTAACATGTCATTCCATTTCCTTCAGGCCTCCAAGTTTTCTGAGGAGAAATTTATTGGTGATCCTATATATGTGACTGTTATTTTCTCTCTCATTGCTCTCATGATTCTTTCTTTATCTTTAATTTTTGAAAGCCTGATTATAATGTGTCTTGGTGTGGACCTCTTTGATTTTATCCTACTCTGCATTCTTTGAGCTTCTTGGATTTGTAGGTTTATGTCCTTTGTCAGATTTGGGAAATTTTCTGCCATTATTTTTTCAAATATTCTTCTGTCCCTTTCTCTAACTCATCTTCTTCTGGGATTTCCATGATACATAACTTGGTTTGCTTAATGTTGTCCCATAATGCCATTAAACTGTATTCAGTAGTCTCTAGCCTCCCTTTCTTCTGGCTCTTAAGCTCCATAATTTCAACTACTTTACCTTCTAGCTCATTGCTTCTTTCTTTTACCTCATTAAATCTGTTGTTAAATCCTTCCAATGTGTTTCTCGTTTCAAGTATTCTCTTTCATTTCTAGTATTTCATTTTTGTTTCTTTTTATAAACTCTATCTCTTTTTTAAAAATTCTTATTTTACCCATGCCTGATTTTCCTAATTTCTTTTAGTTCTTTGTCTGCGTTTTCCTTAAGTTCTTTGAGCTTATTTAATATTGTTGTATTATATTCTTTGATTCTGTTCTCTATTTGGGCTTCCATAGATACAGTACCTCTCCCTCCTTCTTGTTAACTTGAATAAGCCATTGTTTTCATTTTCTTCATGTGTCTTATGATTTTTTTTTGTTGAAGCTGGGAAATTAGAATTTTACAGGGTGTTAGATTTCTCAATTCTCCCCTGCTCAGTAACCAGCTGCCGTCAAGTCAATTCTGACTCATAGCGACCCTATAGGACAAGGTAGAACTGCCCCATAGGGTTTCCTAAACTGCAGTCTGTACAGAAGCAGACTGCCACATCTTTCTCCCATGGAGTGGCTGCTGGGTTTGAACTGCTGACCTTTTGGTTAGCACCTGAGTGCTTAACCACTGCTCCACTAGGACTTTTTCAATTTTCCCCAGTATTTGATATTTTTGACAGCAATACATTCTGCAAGAAACTCAGGTGAGTGGAGCCTTCAGATCTTGCTTATCACTCCCTCTTCCTTTCTTTGTTAGCCTCCCCTACCTCTCTATTTTTACTAGGATTTGAAAAGTACCGACCAAAATTTCTGCCTTTAAGGGTCTCCCAAACAGAACAGTGAACATGCACCAATCAATCTGTTCACCAGGGGTCACAATCTTCTTTATTTTTAATTGTTCCCTCCCCTGCTCTGTGTGGGCTGTGTTTTCATGTCCACATTTCCAGTTAGAGAGATCACACCCAATAAACCACCAGTGGGGCTGAGTGTAACCCTCCATTAATGGCTCCCTCCCCAGCTTGCAGAAGGCCCACTTAGTTCTTAGCCAAAGATCCAGAGAGTTCAGACGAGCCATGGGTGAATCGCCTGGGGCTGCAACAGACTTTCTGCCATGCCAGGATGGGGAAAGGCAGGCATATCCCAAATGGCCTTCCAGGGAGGTCTTGTTGATTTCAGAGTGATAACTAGAACCTTCCCCTGTGCACATACAGGCAGTGTGTTTGCAAAGGCAGTGGGCTTCTCTGCAGTTGCCTCTTCTGTAGTCTGCAGCAGCCAATAGTTCACAGTGTTGGGAGGTAGAAGTGCATACACGGTGTTCCTACTGTTTGAGACTCATTGTTGATGCATGTCCATGTGCATATTTTTGCTGCTGTCCTCTGCTCACTAACTGAGCATCCCCCAGGACCAAACTCAGATATTTTTCTGTATTTCTTAATGTATGTGTGGTAAGAGTTGGAAACTAAGCCCGCTCATGTCACCATCTTCCCAAAATTCTCCTCAGTAATTACTTTAAATGTGAATGGATTAATCTCTCTTATGAAGTAGCAGAGATTGGCAGAATAGATTAAAAAACATAATTTAAGTATATGCTGTCTACAAGAGATGCATCTTAGATCTGAAGACACAAATAAAGTGAATGAGTGGAAAAGAAATTTCAAGTGAATAGTAACTAAAAGACAGCTGGGTTGACTATACTGCTATTAGAAAAAATAAACTTTAAGTCCAAATTGTCACATGAGACTAAGAAGGACATTATACACTGATAAATAATATCCATAACCAGGACAATCCCACAAAAAGATAAAACAATTGTAAACACATACATACCTATCAACAAAGCTACACTATATACAGAACAAAATTGAAAGGAGAAATAGACAATTCTATAATAATAGTTGGAGACTTCAAAACCCACTTTTAATAATGAATAGAATAACTCAAAAGAAGATCAATGAAGAATTAGAGAACTCAAACAACAAAATAAACATATATAGAACACTTCACCCAACCACAACAGAATAAGCACAATCCACATTTTACTCAAGTATACATTTAACATTCCCCAGAGTAGACCATAAATTAGGTCAAAACATGTCTCAGTACATTTACAAAGGTTGAAATCATACAAAGAATCTTCTCCAATTACCAAATAATGAAACTACAAATCAATAACAGAAGGAAAACTGAAAATTTCACAAACATGTGGAAATTAAATGGCACGTTCTTAAATAACAGATGAGTCAAAAAGTAAATCATGAAAAATTAGAAAATATTTTGAAACAAACAAAAAGAAAACCTACCAAAACCAATGAATGCAGCAACAAAAGTTCTTAGAAGAAAATTCATAGTTGTAAATATCTATATTTAAAAAGATGATCTCAACTTGAATAATCTAACTTTACACCTTAAAGAACTGGAAAAAAAATCAAACTAAACCCAAAGCTAGCAGAGGAAATATTAAAGATCAGAGCTGTGACAAACAAAATAGAGAATAGAAAAAAAATAAAGCAAATTAACGAAACCCAATGTTGATTCTTTGAAAATATCAACAAAATTGACAAAACACTAGGTAAATTTACCAAGATAAAAAAGAGAGAAATACTGAAAATTAGAAATGAAAATGGGGACATTACTACCATTCTTAAAGAAATAAAAAGGATTATAAAAGAATACTATGAATAGTTGTACACCAACAAATTGGGTAACTGAGATGAAATGTACAAATTGCTGGACATACAAACTACTAAAACTGACTCAAGAAGGAAAAGAAAATCTGAACAGATCTACAACAAATAAATAGATTGAATCGGTAATCACAAATCTCTCAGGAAAAGAAAGTCCAAGACCAGATAACTCTACTGGTGAATACTATCAACATTTAAAGAATAATTAACACCTATCCTTCTCAAAGTCTTCCAAAATAAAAGAAGAAAATAAATGTTGGCAAGGATGTGGAGAAACTGGAACCTTCATACATTGCTGGTGGGAATGTAAAATTAAACAGCCACTGTGGAAAGAGTCTGGCAATTTTTCAAATGGTTAAACATAGAATTACCATATACTTCAGCAACTTCAGCTAGGTATGTACTCAAAAGATTTGAAAGCAAGTCTTCAAACAAAAACTTGCACTGTTAATAATAGCCAGAGTTGAAACCACCCAAATGTCCATCAACTTGTTGAATAGATAAATAAATGTGTTGTATCCATAGAATGAATACTATTCAGTGATAAAAAGGAAAGGACTGATACACGCTACAACATGGATGAAACCTGAAAACATGCTAAGCAAAATAAGCCAGACACAAAGGTCTCACAGTGTATGATTCCATTTGTATGAAATGTGCAGAATAGGGAAATCGACACAGACAGAAAGCAGATTAGTGGTTGCCAGAGTCCGGGGCAGGGAGAATGGGAAGTGACTAATTAATGATACAGGGGTTTCCTTTGATGTGATGAAAATGCTCTAGACAGAGGTGATAGTAGTGCATCATTGTGAATGTATTAAATGCCACTGAACTGTATACTTTAAAATGGTTAAAATGGAGACTTTTTTGTTCTGTGAACTCTACGTCAATTATAAGAACCAGATTTGGCCCACAGATCTTAGTCTGGCCAGATTTGGCCCACAGATCTTAGTTTATTGACCTCTGTTTATCCTGTGAACTTAATTCCTACATATGTGAAATGGGAAATGCTGTAATTTTTATCTTTTACATTTGAAATGTTGCATTTTTTTTTTTCTATTGCCATCCAGTTGCTTCTGACTAGTGGTGAACCGTGAGTATCAGAGTAGAACTGCACTCCATAGGGTTTTCAATGGCTATAATCTTACAGAAATAGAACACCAGGCCTTTCTTCTGTGGTGCTGCTGGGTGGACTCAAGCCAACAAACTTTCAGTTAGTAGTTGATCACAAACTATTTGCACCACCCAGGGACCTGAAACATGTTACATTTAAAAATTATATTAGATTATTTATGTCCAAAGCTAAATTCATTGCGTAAATTTTTCTATGCGCTTTAACAATAATACCGAAAACCAAATCCATTACCATTGGGTCTATTCCAACTCGTAGCGACCCTATAAAACTGTCCCACAGGGTTTCTAAGGCTGTAATCTTTACAGAAGCCTACTGCCACATCTTTCTCCCGCTGAGTGGCTGGTGGGTTTGAACCACCAACTTTTCACTTAGCAGCCAAACACTTCACCGCTGCACCGCCAGGGCTCCTTAATAATGATAATAGTCTATGGAAATGGAGTTTTACTAGATAGAACAACTATATACAGAAACTGTTTTTAGGGTTTTACTATGTGTCTTACTTATCTAGTGCTACTGTAACAGAAATGCCACAAGCAGATGGCTTCAACAAACAGAAGTTTACTCTCTCACAGTCTAATAGGCTAGAAATCCAAATTCAGGGCATCAGCTCCAGGGGAAGATTGTCTCTCTCTGTCAGCTCTGGAGGAAGGTCCTTGTCATCAATCTCCCCCTGGACTAGGAGTTTCTCTGAGAAGGAACCCCAGGTCCAAAGGACACGCTCTGCTCCCTGTTCTGCTTTCTTGGTGGTATGAGGTCCCCCATCTCTTTGCTCACTTCTCTCTTTTATATTTCAAAAGAGATTGGCTCAAGACACAATCCAATCCTGTAGATTGAGTCCTCCCTCCATGCCATCTCATTAACAGAGTAGAAGTGCTCCCATAGAGTTTCCAAGGAGCGCCTGGTGGATTTGAACTGCCGACGTTTTGGTTAGCAGCTGTAGCTCTTAACCACTAAGCCACCAGGGTTTCCATTAACATCATAGAGATAGAATTTACAACACATAGGAAAAATCACATCAGATTACAAAATGGACAATCACACAACACTGGGAATCATGGCCTAGCCAAGTTGATACACATATTTTTGGGGGACACAATTCAATTCATGACACCATGTTAATGCATTCATTCTTATAACATCTTCATGAGGTAGATAATATCATTACCATCATCTTCATTTCATTGGTTAGGAAGTTGAGGCACAGAAAGGTTAAGTAACTTCCTCAACTATATAAATCTGAAAGTGATTTTGCAGGGATTTGAATCCAGGCAATCTAAGTCTGGAATTAAAAAAAGCTCTTGCCTTTTTCTAAAGGATCCTTGGAAGTTAAAGCTTCATCATTTCTTCTGTATTTGTTGAGACAGTCATAAAACTTGTTGCCATCGAGTCGATTCTGACTCATGGTGACCCTATAGGACAGAATAGAACTGCCCCACTGGGTTTCCAAGGCTGTAATCTTCACGGGAGCAGACTGTCACATCTTTCTCCTGAGGAGTGGCTGGTGGGTTCCAACCACTGACCTTTTGGTAAGCAGCCATTGTGCCACCAGGCCTCCTTGCCCCTGCAAAGGCCTGCCCATGTTCAAGGAGAGAGAACATGACTTAATAAGAGAAGTTTTAATGTATTTGTGGTCATGTCTAAAAACTGTCACAAATATAAACTTTTCAAGTAAGCCAGCAGAGGTTACTAAGCTACTGTGATTTCCATTACCTTTAACATTAAGAACACAGTAAAGTCCTTAAAAAATGTGAGAAAGTTTATAGTGTTGTAATTACTGGAATTTTATATAATCATACTACATTTATCCAGAGATATTTTAAACATCAATTAGGTGTCCGAAAAAAGCCACAAATTGATAAAATATTTGGTATGCTAGATTTCTAGTTAATTTAAGCATTCTGAATGGTACTAATGAATTGATAATACAGTATCAAAATCTTGGAACTTGATATCTTGAATCAATATGCTTATCTGAGTAATTAATTTTTAGACCACGTAATCAATAAATGAAAATATTATTGTAGAAGATCAAATAATGCAAAAGTATATAGAGTAATATTTTAAATTCCTATTCTTGGAAATTCTGCGTATTCTTCTAGGACGTCTCCTCTATGTTTATACAAGTTGACATATACTTTATTTCCAAAGAAAAGAGGATCATATCCTTTTTTCTGGAACTTGTTTTTTGTTTAGCAACGTAAAATGAGAGCATTCAAAGGTACTGCCTGTGATCTGCCTGTTCTCTGTAATGACTATATAATTTCTCCTTTTCATTAGAGCTAGTAAGTGTGTTCTCTGACTGATAGCTAGTTGGATGGTGGGGGGAATTTCCTTTACATACATCTATGGCCACATGTGCAATTATTGATGCATGACAGATTCCAAGATGAAGAATTGCAGCCTCACACTGTATGTTTAAATTTTATTTGAAAGTTTATTCCACATTATACTCTCAAAAATATTTTTCTTAAATTCTTATATTTTGTAACTCTTCTGGGGAAAATAATTTACTGACTTAATTACCATGTCCCTAAATATCAGTGATGTTTCTCATCTCTTATATGTTATGGCCATTTTTACTTTTGTGAATTGCCTGTTCATATCCTCATCTATTTACATATTGGAATCTTTGTCCTTTTTGTTTGTCATTTGGAGGAGTCTCGCTAGACAATGTATACCAATCCTATGTTTTTAAAATGTGTTGCAAGATAGTTGAAGAAAATTCAGACTTACATGCATGATTTAACAATATCTACTATGTCACTATATTAGCTCTGTTTTTCTTTAAAAATGTCTCAATCATCTAGATGAATGATATGGGAAGTTCTGTTGTAAATTTTTCCCAGAATTCCCCTAACATCAAAGTTTTATTTTATTTTTATTTCTTAAATAAAGGTTTAATATTTTTAAATCTTAAATTCAAACATTTTTGTTGTTATATTAGGATGGTGGTCTTCTTTACCAGTAAAGACAGCTAGATTTTTCTCAGCCTGGACCACTTTGATCTTAAGGAGCGTCCCTGAAGTTTAGGTTTTAGGAAGACATTGCAAATACTTGTGGTTGATTTTCCATAAATTTATTTATCTATTTAATTTATTGTGTTGTAGATGATTGAGATTATTCATAGTGTGCCTACTTTGAAAAGAAAACGATAATTATTTCTACCTTTGCCGAAGTGTTTAATGTTTCCTTATTAGGAATGTAAGAGAGATGGGACAAAAGATGTATTTTTAATTGTAGTGAAAATATACACAACAAAACATAACACAATTCAAAAATTGCTGCACGTATAATTCAGTGGCATTGTTTACATTCTTCAAGTTGTGCAAATATGCTAGCTACCTGCAGTGTGATGGATCACTTTTGTGTGACTTTTCTAGCCATCGTCTTGTAACTCATACCCAAGTGACTGGGCAAGACTCTGGTAGGGTAATTGTAGCCTGCCAAAGGGATTGGCCAGTTTTGCCATTCTGCTGGGCTTGAAATGAGCCACCCTAGAGGTGGGAAAAAGAAGATACCACCACCACCAAGGAAGAACAGCCAGGAGTCAGCACATCCTTTGGACCCAGGATGCCTGCGCTGAGAAGCTCCTGGAACCAGGAGACAGAGAGAGAGAGATGTAACACTGAAGGTAGTGAGACTCAGTAGCAGAGACCTGGCAGCAGGAGATAGTATGGTGGGCTTTCTTGCCCTCAGGGAGAGAAAGCTGAGTGCCTTTGAGCAGAGGCCTAGGGCCAGGGAGAGGTGCCTGTGAGCAAGGCTGGGAAGAGGCTGTCCTGATAGAACTGTATCCTTGAGTGTTCCTGAGGCTGAATTGCAACTTGTCACTTCCCTAACAAGCCTCATAATTGTGAGTATGGTCTGTGAGTTGTTCTGTGTGGCCGTTGCAAGGAATAATTGAATCCAGAAAGAAGTAGAGAGTGTCATGGGAGGGATGCTTGGTGTCAGAATTAGTAAAGATGGCTGAGAGAGGAGGCATGTCTGATCCCTGCCTCATAGGAATCAGCCTTGGGCTATTGATCTTGATTCTCCTTCACCCTAGTAAAGTTAAAGGAGGTCAGAACTTCCCCTACGCCATTTTTATGCTACTCTTTTCCAAATTATTTCAACATCATTAACATACATTCAATGCATGCTAAGCAAAAACTCCCTCTTTCTCCCTCCCGCTCATCCTTGGTAACCACTAATAATTTTTGGTTCCTATACAATTGCTTATTTCATATAAATGAGATTATACAGTATTTGTCCTTTGTGACTGACTTATTTTACTCATCATGTTTTCTAGGTTCATCCGTGCTGTGACATGCATCAGGACTTCATTCCTTTTTATGGCTCAATAATATTCTATTCAATGTATATACCACATTGTGTTTATCCATTCTTCAAATGACAGACATTTTAGTTGTTTCCGCCTTTTGGGTATTGTGAATAGTGCTGCAGTGAACATTGGTGTACATGTGTCTCTTTGCATAGCTTCTTTCAGGTGTAACTGCTGGGCCATATGGTAGTTGTATGTTTAACTCTGAGGAACCACCAAGCTGTTTTCCACAGTGGCTGTACTGTTTTATACTCCAACCAGCAATGGATGAAAGTTCCTGTTTCTACACAATCTCGCTAACACCTAATGTTTTCCATTTTTTTTTTATCAGTATCATTCTATTAGGGTTGAGATGGTATCTCATTGTGGTTTTGATTTGCATCTTCCTAATGGATGCCCTGGTGGCACAGTGGTTAAGAGCTTGGCGGCTAGCCAAAAGATTGGCAGTTTGAATCTACCAGATGCTCCTTGGAAACCATCCTTGGAAACCCTGTTCTACTCTGTCCATAGGGTCAATATGAATCGGAATAGACTCGAAGGCAACGGGTTTGGATATTTTGGTTTTGGAATGGCTAATGAATTTTTTAATTTATTTTTTATTTTTTTGTTTATCGTTGTAGTTTAAATGAAGTTCACATTTCAAGTTAGTCTCCCATACAAAAATTTATATGCACGTTGTTATGTGACCCTAACTGCTCTCCCCATACTGTGACAGCGCACTCTTCCTTTCCACACCTGATTCCCCATGTCCATTCAGCCAGCTCCTAACCCTCTCTGCCTTCCCATCTCACCTCTGGACAGAAGCTGCCCATTTAGTCTTTTGTATCTACTTGAGCTAAGAGGCAAACTCCTCATGAGTATCACTTTAGGTCCCACAGTCCAGTCCAATCCTTGTCTGAAGAGCTCGCCTCAGAAATTGTTTTCGTTCTAGGCTGATAGAGAATCAGGGGGCCATGCTCTCAGGGGTTCCTCCAGTCTCAGTCAGACCTTAAAGTCTGGTCTTCTTACTAGAATTTGAGTTCTTCACCCCACCTTTCTCCTGCTCCATCAGGGACTCTCTGTTGTGTTCCCTGTCAGGGCGGTCATTGGTGGTAGCTGGGTACCATCTAGTTCTTCTGGTCTCAAGCTGATGAAGTCTCTGGTTTATGTAGCCCTTTCTGTCTCTTGAGCTAATACTTTCCTTGTGTCTTTGGTGTTCTTCATTCTCCTTTACTGCAAGTGGTTGGGACCAATTGATGCATCTTAGATGGCTGCTTGCAAGCTTATAAGACCCCAGATGTCACTCACCAAAGTAGGATGCAGAACATTTTCTTAATAAGCTTTGCTATGCCAATTGACCTAGATGTCCCCTGAAAGCATGGTCCCAGAACCCTACCCCTGCTACTCTGTCTTTCAAAGTGTTTATATTCAGGACACTTCTTAGCTTTGGTTTAGTCCAGTTGTGCTGACTTCCCCTATAGTGTGTGCTGTCCTTCCCTTCACCTAAGATGATTCTTATCTACTATCTAGTTAGTAAATAACCCTCACCCTCCCTCCCCACCCTGTAACCATCAAAGAATGTTTTCTTCTGTGTTTAAACCTTTTCTTGAGTTCTTATAATAATGATCTTATACAATATTTGTGACTGACTAAGTTCACTCGGCATAATGTGGAATGGCTAATGAATTTGAGCATCTTTTCAAGTGTGTGTTGTTCATCTGAATATCCTCTTTGGTGAAATGTCTGTTCAAGTTCTTTGAATGGGGCAATGCATTTTTGAGGAAAGCAAGAAAGAATCACACATTCTCTCCTAAAGTATGGTTATTTGGAATAGTAGTCATCATTTCAAACTGTGTTCAGAACATATTAAATTTTGCAATATTTTTGTAAGGTAGCTAAGTGATACATTGTGCCATGTTTTGACAGAAGTGGATATATGTGCCTTTGGAGAGAATGAAAATTCAATAAGTTCCTTTAGAGTGCAGACTTTATATTATCATAAACTACAATTGAGACGGTATCCATTATCAAAGACTAATAAGAGTGAAAGCAGCCACATTAATCTTTTTAAAGGCCATGAAGAAAAGAAAACTAGCTAGTAAATTCAAAGACTTTCCCAAATAGCTCAATTTTATAGTAGGAAGTACGTAGGAATCATTATATTTCTAATTCCACATAAATTCCATTTGGGAATGACATAAGCTTGAAGAAGGAAAACATCTTACCATGTCTTTTAGGTAAGAAGTGATGCTGAGGCTGGGTGCAAAGTAAAAGTTAAGCAGGACTAGTGATCTTCCCAGACCAAATGGAAGGACGAATCTGTTTATACAGTTCTAATTCTTCAATAGTTTTCTTCAGCAACAGACAAAAGTATACAAATTTCTGCACCAAAATGAAATTAAAATATTTGGAGTTTTTACAAAATAATGTTGATGCTCTAAATATAATTTTTAATATTCTTTTCCCTTAGCACAATGTGTGATAGTTAAGCTCCATAATCTTGAGGGGTATAACTCCTGAATTAGAACAATATATAAAAATATATACTTATATGTATATTTATTTTTATATTTACCCAGTTTTTTTTTTTTTTGGCATGAAATATTTCAAAGTCTTAAACAGGTAATAAATCTCCTAAAAGAAATTTTGACTTAACCAGCTAAAGTGTGAAAAGTTGTTTTGTTACAGGAGGAAGAGAATCTGACATCGCAACCTATTCCTGCTGGAATAAACTGATGGAGTTCCATGTATCAGTATACCAGATTCAGACCTCAGATACAACTACTCTCTTTTTTTCTTCTTTCCTGTCTTAGAAAACTTCAGGCAACAAAGCAGACAACATTTTGTGATGATGAATACAGTAGTTGCCAGGCCATCAGGAATGCAATCACATCCAAAGAGTGGTACTGGAACCAGGTGAGATCATGGGCTGCAACAAGAAGATGTTCGGCTCCTTTGTGACGCATGACAAACTCAGTCAAGAAGACGGCTCTATCTAGAGGTTTCACTGGCTGATCATGAAAAATTCTTGGTAATTTCATAGCATTCTCTTTATAGCTAAAGGAGAAACACAAAGGCAACAGATTTGAAAGAAGTTAGTTTGCTTAAGGATATCAAGTCCATTTTGAAAATAGTTCCGAAAAGAATTTTGGAAATATAAATGATTCAGAATAAACCCATAGAATTGCAAGAGAAGTAATATATTTTTTACTTGGATCATCATAGTAAGTTTAGCTTATAAATTGGAATTTTCTGATTCACAAATATTTTAAAAGGTGAAAATGGAAGTTAATGTGGGAAATTTAAATATTTTCTAGTAGATGAAGTGAAATAAGTTGTTCTAAGAGCTATAATCAGGAAAGTATTAATGTAATTTGAGAATGATCATTTTGAAGTTTTTAACTAGGAATTGTGTCATGTTCAGTAAAATGCCTCCTAATGGTCCCTCTGCTTCCATTCTTCTTTTGTACTCTCAACTGCCTGTTTTCCATCTAGTAGCCAGAGTGATCTTTTGAAATACACATCAGATTATGACACTAACCTACTCAAAACTTCCAACTGACTTCTCATCACATTTAGAATAAAACACAAATCTGTTCTCTGGACTACAGGACCTTACAAGATCAGACTTTTGGCAACCACTTCTATCACCTTATCCCATACACATGCTACAGTAGGCATATTGGCTTTCTTGTTGTTTCCTGAACATACCAAACTTGTTCCCACCACAGCACCTTTCCACTTTCTCACCTCTGTCTCTGTCCCGGAACACTTTTCCCTGCAACATCCCAAGGCTCACATCTACCTTTTGATTGAGGTCTTGGTTAAATATCATCCCTCAGACTTTACCTGGCACACTATGATAGCACCCCTAGGCATTTTCTCTATTGGTTTATGTATATTTTGCTATTTAATTCCTATAATTTTAAATACATTATATTTTTATAATAAATCTTTAATTCAAATATAAAATACGTAAGAAAAATGCACGTCATGAGTAAACAGCTAGATAAGCTAACAAAAATTGAAAATACCAATGTAACTACTACCAAGATCAAGATATAGAGCTTTTCAAGCTACCTAGCACTCCTCATCTCACGGAAACTTCCAGTCATTACTCCCATAGAGTATGTACTTGTTTGTGTCTATTTTTTTGTATAGCAGTTGTCTGCTAATTCTATCACTGTATAGTATTCCACTGTATGAGAACACCATAATTCATCTATTCATTCTGTGAATGATGGACAATTGAGTCATCATTTTTTTGGCCGTTACTAATATGACTGCTATAAATATTCCTGTATATGTCTTTTGGTGCACATGTTTATACGTTGCTTTTGGGTTTACGCCTATTGGGTTTATTGGCAGATTAAAGGTGCATGTATATTTGAGTGTCATTGATATTACTAGTTTTCTAAAGTGATTTATTTATTTACATTCCCATCAGCAGTGTGCATGAGTTACCCTTTCTCCACATCGTTGTCAGTAATAGGTATTGTCAGGCTCTTTAACTTTTAGATATTCTGATGGGTTCATAGTGGTATAGAATTCAGGTTTTATGTTACATTTTCCTGATAACTAATGAGGAGAGAAAGCTTTATCTATTTTGCCATTAAGTATAATTTCTATAGATATTTTACAGATAACTTTTATCTGATTAAGGAATTTCCTTTAACATTTATGGTAGGCAAATTTTTTTAATATCATGAATGAATATTAAATTTTATAAAATGCTTTTTCTTCATCCATTTAATGTTAATTTTTTTCTTTCATGTTGATGATTAAATTGCATTGATTGCGTTGAAATATTTTATATTATGTGTCTTTCAAGTATCTTCCCTTCTGTGAATTCTATCATATTAAAAAAATGTACTTCTGGCAATTAATGACAAAACTGTTTTGATTCTCCTGGAATCCAGATTTCTGGGTTCATGGAATTGGGGTGATCCATCCAAGCCATCTGCCCTTAAGTATTCTTTTAAACCTAGAGCCTTCAAAGAACTATTTTCCTAAAGTCAGCTTCAGGTAATACAATAGCCTAGTAAGCAGCTTAGCGGAGATCATTTTGTCTTAGGCATTGGGCTCTTTTGGAGAATTATCTATGTGCAGCCAGTTTTGAGGAGAAGGAACCCCAGAGTCTTATTGGAAAATGTATGGTATGTCCTTAGTGACTCTGTGTCTTCACTGCCTGGAACCTCAGAGGTATTTTGATGTTATCTCCTGGGAAATTAACATAACAATGACCTATATAACCCACTTTCACTGTCCCTTCTTCAGACTCCTTCCCAACTTTTAGGTTGACTGCCTGATTTGAATCATATCTACTCACAATAAATACATTCCGTCACACTAATTTTTGGTGTTTCTCTAAGCATTCAGGTTTTTGACATTACCCACTACTTAATATTTATACATTTTTGAATTTAAAAAATTGAATTGTTGCACTATTGTTTTCCAATTAAATCTGTGGAATTATAGTACAACTTTAATATAACCAGTAGAAAATAAAAATTTCAACTTGGTTAAAAATTAGCCTTTTAAAAATGAGATGATATTCATTCTTACTGTTGATAATAGAAGCTATCTATAAATATTATCTAATAAAAAATATATATTATACTCACGAAGTGTCATTAATGACTGTGTTCAATGCATTGAGCAAATCCGTAGTTGACATTGTGTTCAAGTTCAAGCTGACAGCTGCTCCCTTGCCCTTCATGTGAGCAATGTTTTCAGGTTGATCAGCAAACATGGGGAGTCCCACCATGGGAATTCCATGGTAAATGGCTTCATAGACACCATTGGTTCCACTATGAGTGATAAAAGCTTTGGTTTTGGGGTGACCTAAGAAAGAAATAAAAAAAAAAGTTATGAGTCCCATAATTAAAAATAGAAATGGATAGTATAAGCCAATATAGGAGGCAATATTTTCTGCAGAAGATTAATATACTCAAAGGATCACATATACACCTGCAGATTATTACCAGGGGAAACTGTAGGAGGAAATGAGAGAAAGCTTTGGTGTCCAGTTGATTTGTCAGTTAGACAAGTGTGGGAGGAATCCAGAGTCAAAGAACACCATGCTCAGAATCACAGAAGCATGAAGGAAACTTGTCTCTTAAGAGTATAGAGAACCATTCATTGATACATGGAGTATCTCGGGGGATGTTAGGAAATAGAGGAGAAATGATGGCTTTGTGTTGAACACAACGTGTTTTGTGTCCTGTTAGGTTTGCACTTTACTCTGTAGGCAATGTGAGCTACCGAAAGTTCAAAGGAAAGTAGTGCTATTTCCCTAGAACCCCTTAGATAAAGAACTATAGCAGTAGTGAGGAAGATAAATTTGAGGTAGGAAAACCTGGAGGCAAGAAAGACAATCAATAAGCTATTGAAAATTTATAGGTCAGAGGTAATTAGCACCTGATTGCCAATGTTTCCAAAGCAAAAGTTGGATTGGTTGCTGTGAACTATTATTCCTCAGATATTCTCTTATTCAGAGTTTTAGTACTTGTTTCTCATAATCTTACCAAGAAGATTGTTCTGGGGGATCCACTCATACAGCCAAGTATTAGTTCCCAATGTAGCTGGTATCTTGCCATCGAATCTCCACACAACCTGTTAAAGATGAAGTGAATGCTTGAGTCCATGAGTAAGATAATAGACTGATAGTATTTTTTTATAAATTAAAGGATAGTAAGAAGTCATCTTAGTATGATAAGGTATCTTTTGTCCAGAAATGTTAAATAATGAGTATTGTTCAATAGTTTAAACAATTAAAGTACTACACATCTAAGTACTCATTTATATGTATTTTTTTGTAGAGCTTACTATAAAATGCTATTATTTGTTGGAAAGAGCTGAAGGCAATTAGATTGTAAATGAAGAACTATTGTACTTAAGAAGCATTCAAGAATCAGTCAAAGCTGTAGTGTTTAAAACGCAGTTAACTGAAATTTCCACAGATTTATCTCCTGGGGCCATCTCATGTAAAAAACACCAGGTTTTACTATAAAAAAAGCTTTGCTTGCTGTAGCATTTTCTGAGGAAGATAGGTGAGAATTTGCTTATGTTTACTTTTTTGTAAAGCATTTTGATGAAGAGTTACATCTTTCTACCAAAGTAGAAAGTATAATAAAGTACACTACATTATAATAATTGTCAATAATATTATACTTTATTTTACTTGGGACAAACAATGTTTCTTTTCCTTATGCATAGAATATAAATTATTTTTGAGTAAATACTGGAAGAACACTGCTACCTTCAATCTGTTAAACAGAAATTTGTTGAAGGCACAATCTTAGTTTTTGTTTTTTTTTCCCTAGGCATTGGTAGTAGAATTGTTGTTGTATGGTAACATATTATGAAACAAGCTAGGAATTTCAGAAACAATAGTATGGAGGGTATTAAAATAAAAACTAGTTGACGATGCCACATTATTATCATTCACTATTTTGTTGTTTTTGTTGTTACTTGCTGTCGAGTGGGCTCTGACTCATGGAGACCTTACGTATTACAGAATGAATCATTAACCGATCGGATGCTATCTTCACCATCATTGTTATTTTTGAGTCCATTGTTATGGCTATTGTTTCAATCCTTCTCATTGAAGGTTTTGCTGACTCTAATTTACCAAACATAATGTTCTTTGCTAATGATTAGTCTTTCCTGACGGTTTGTCCAAAATAAGTGAGCTGAAATCTTGCCATCCTTGCTTCTGAGAAGCACTCTGGTTGTATTTCTTCTAAGACAAATTTGTTCGTTTTTTTTTTTTTTTTTTGGCAGTCCACAGTATATTCAGTATTCTTTGCCAATACCACAATTAAAAGGCATCAATTCTTTGTCAGTCTTCATTATTCATTGTCCAGCTTTCACACATATATGAGGCAATTGAAGAGATCGTGTCTTGGGTCAGGCGCACCTTAGTCATAAAAGCGGCACCTTTGCTTTTTAAAACTTTAAAGGGGTCTTTTGCAACAGCTTTCCTAATTCAGGAGCTCTGGTGGCACAGTGCTTAAGAACTATGGCTGATAACCAAAAGGTTAGCAGTTTGAATACACCAGCTTCTCCTTGGAAACCCTATAGGGCAGTTCTACTCTGTCCTATCTGTCCTATAGGATTGCTATGAGTCGGAATCAACTCGACTGCAATAGGTTTAGTTTGGTTTTCGCCCAATTCAATATGCCATTGGGTTTCTTGACTGCCACTTTCATGATTTTTGATTGTTGATCCAAGTAGAATGAAATCATTAATTACTTCAATTTATTCACTTGCTATGAAATTGTTAATTGGTCTAGTTTTCTTTGTGTTCAGGTATAAGCCACAATAAAGGCTCTAGTCTTTTATCTTCAACACTAAGTGATTCAAGTTGTCTTCATTTCTGGCAAGCAAGGTTGTATCATCTATAATGGTCATTGACCATGTTGTTGTTGTTAGGTGACTTCGAGTTGGTTCTGACTCATAGCAACCCGTTGTACAACAGAAGGAAATGCTGCCCAGTCCTGCACCATTCTTGCAATCCTTGCTGTTTGAGACCATTTTTGCAGCCACTGTGTCAATCCGTCTCATGGAGGGTCTTCCTCTTTTTCTCTGACCTTCTCTTTACCAAACATGATGTCCTTCTCCAAGGACTGGTCCCTCCTGATAACATGTCCGAAGTGTATGAGACAAAGTCTTGCCATCCTCACTTCCGAGAAGCACTCTGGCTGTATTTCTTCCAAGACAGACTTGATCATTTTTCTGGCAGTTCATGGTACATTTGATATTCTTTGCCAGCCATAATTTAAAGGCATTATAATAACCTCAAATAGGAAAATTAGCAGTTTCTGCTATTAAGTTACCTAGTCTCACTTTATGGACTAAAAAAAGAAAAAGAAAAAACCAAACCTGTTCCCTTTGAGTAGATTTTGACTCATAACCACCCTATGGGACAGAGTAGAAATGCCCCATAGGGTTTCCAAGGAGTACCTGGTGGAGTCGAACTGCCTGCTTTCTGGTTAGCTGCCGAACTCTTAACCACTACATCACCAGGGTTTCCACTTTATGAACTAGAATGCCCTAATTTGGAATGCCTCATGTATCAAAGATGCTACTTCTAGCTCAAAGTAGTACCTAATCCCACAACTGTCTCTTCTCAATCAAATGAAATCCCAAGGAAGCATAGGTTACTGGAGAAATTTTTTTGAGGCAGGTTTTCTGTCCATAATTTGTCAGTCTGGTTTCAGCCAGATTCCAGTTCCTCAGAAATAAAAGTAGTGTGGGTTACTTGGAAATAATTTCAATCAGACATGAAGGTGGCAAGTAGTTTGCACCCAGTGAGACAGCTCAGATTGATCCTATCAGAAAATTAATTATAGGATTATACTGGAAGGAGAACTTTTTTTTTTCTCTGTGTCTGACCTGACTCTACCCAATGCTTTTTAGTGATTGCCACTCCTTTTTTGCCCTAAACACTGAGAAATTAACTGTTGTTACTCTGATTGACCAGAACAGTTATATTAATTAGGCCACAGTTACTAATGTTGTTGTTGTTAGGTGCCATCGAGTTGGTTCTGACTTATAGTGACCCCATGTACAACAGAATGAAACACTGCCCTGTCCTGTGCCAACCTCATAATTGTTATTATGCTTGAGCCCATTGTTGCAGCGACTGTGTCAATAAGTCTCTTTGAGGGTCTTCCTCTTTTTAGGTGATCATCTACTTTACCAAGAATGATGTCCTTTCTCAGGGACAGGCTCCTCCTGATAACATGTCCCTAGTATGTGAGACGAAGTCTTGTCATCCTTGCTTCTAATGAGCATTCTGACTGTACTTCTTCCAAGACAGATTTGTTCATTCTTCTGGAAGACCATTGTATATTCAGTATTCTTCAACAACACCATAATTTAAAAGCATCAATTCTTCTTCAGTCTTCATGACGCTTTGTACAGCTTTCACAGCCATATGAGGCTATTGAAAGCACCGTGGCTTGAGTCAGGCACACCTTAGTCTTCAAAGTGACATCTTTGTTTTTTAGCCCTTGAAAGAGGTCTGTTGCAGCAGATTTGCCCAATGAAATACACTGTTTGATTTCTTGACTGCTGCTTCCATGGGCGTTGACTGTGGATCCAAGTAAAATGAAATCCTTGACAACTTCAATCTTTTCTCCATTTATCATGATGTTGCTTATTGGTCCACTTGTGAGGATTTTTGTTTTCTTTATGTTGAGGTATAATCCATACTGGTGGCTGTGGTCTTTAATTTTCATCAGTAAGTGCTTCAAGTCCTCTTCATTTTCAGCACGCAACATCTGCATGTCGCAGGTTGTTAATGAGTCTCCCTCCAGTCCAGATTCCCTGTTCTTCTCAATATAGTCCAGCCGCTCAGATTATTTGCTCAGCATACAGATTGAATAAGTATGGTGAAAGGGTGCAACCTTGACGCATACCTTTCTTGATTTTAAACCATGCGGTATCCCTTTGCTCTGTTTGAATGACTGCCTCTTGGTCTATGTACAGTCCTCACGAGCATAATTAAGTGTTCTGGAATTCCCATTCTTTGCAATGTTGTCCATAATTTTTTATGATCCACACAGTCGAATGCCTTTGCATAGTCAGTAAAACACAAGTAAACATCTTTCTGGTATTCTCTGCTTTCAGTCATGATCCATCTGATATCAGCAACGGTAAGCCTTGTTCCACGTTCTCTTCTGAATCCAGATTGAATTTCTGACGGTTCCCTGTCAATGTACTGCTGCAACCACTTTTGAAGTATTTTCAGCAAAATTTTACTTGGCAGGGCTAAAGAGACCTTAACGTCAAGAGTTTGTGCCCCTTCCTTAGTATTGCCATTTCCTGCTTTCATAGGAGGCAAAGCCTGGCTCCCTTGGGCAGCTACCTCTGTAGTTCCTCTCCAGGATTCCACATGGATGGGCCTAGGATTACTTCTGGGTGTCTACACAGAGGGCTGGTTTTAAGATACACACTATCTTCACCTTGGGAGAAGAATGGGCCATAGCAGGCAGAAGGAGTTCTAATTTCACCTGGATTTGAATTTTAATGTCTAGCTCATCCTTTCACAAAATTCTATTTCTAATATTGCGTTCTTGTGCAGCAAATAATTTAATTGTAACTTGATGCCTCTCTGCTGCTGCCCATAACTTCCAGAGTCCTTCTTTGGGAAACGCTTTAATTTGCAAGGTAAGATTTGGGCATTCTTATGTTCCTGGTCATACTATCACAATAGCATCAAAATTTCACACATATTCTCTAATATATAAATGTTTCTGAAAGCAATATGAAACTCAGTTTGGAATATGTAAGCAAATGAATCCTGCTTACACTATTTTTGAATTTAACCGATAAAGAAAAACGGGAATATGAGATCATTTTTATCTAATTGTGTTATGAAATTCTCTTCTGTTTGTGGAAACCATTTTAATGGACCCTCTTTATGGACTTTGAAGAGGCTCACTCAAGTAATTGTTCGGCACAAAGACAATTTAACATACCTTCTGTGGAATCTTGGCAAGGGCTGAAGCAATCTGGTTAGTCCCTTCTTCTGGAAGGTTTTTGACCATTGATCCCAAACTGAAAATCACAACACCATCTTCTCCAGAGCTCTGGACAAACTCTTCCATTTCCTGAAAATATGTAATTTTTTTAAAGTGAAAAAGTAATAGTACGGGGAGATTTTTGTTTGTTTCATTTTGTTCATTTTCTTTTCCTAGTTTTAAGAAAATAAATACACTCACTTCCAAGTAGGCAAGTATTGTTAAAATAGTCTTCTAATATAACATGCCAAACTAGGAAATCCCTTTAGAGGAAAATGGGTGACATAAAATCCATTTTCTCTACCCAATGTATAACCGGAACAACCTGGCATACTGTACAGTGCAATTATAATTTGAGTACTAAAAAGCGTATAATTCTGTGCTAAACAATACTGAGACCTAAGCAAAAACAATTTAGTGATTTGTTCCAGGAAGATAAGACTGTGGACCACTAAAATAGCTTACTTATCAAGGCTAGCAGCTTGTGCATCTAGACTAGTTTTAAGACCTCACTTCATTGTGTCCACTAATCTAAAACTATTATGTCCTAAATTACATCCAACAAGTTCTCTACTTTGCAAAGCTGTCCTTAATATGACATAGCTCAGTCCTGAACAGCTTGAAGATACTTTCCTCTGACTTCCCTTTTCTGAAACAGTAATCAAATTATGTCAAGGTGCTCTTTTCCCTTCCTTTAATGTCAAATAAATGGAGCTTTGTTTGATCACAGGTTTTGGTTTTTTTTTTTAATGGTTTTTGAGGAGTTGACAGTTGACTTAAGCAGTCATGAGGCTCTGAACTACTTACAGGATTTCTTGAATAAAGGGAAAAGAGAGTCTGTAAGGATCCTTGAATTACTTTGTATATTATTTTCTGTCCAATATATTTGCTACTGAGATTGATCCCTTTCTGGGAAGTTTTATTTTGGTGTGTGGGCTTTCCTGGTTATGAAGGTTAAAGAGAGGGTACATATAAAGGTTTTGGTATAAGAAAGGAAGTGCCCTTGTTAAGTTACCTGTATGGACATCAGTAAGAACCTCTATTTTTAACCACAACCTTTCCTGGTGTTTCAAATTCCCATCCCAGCAGGATCCCTGAAGTATAACCTCTGATAAGACTCTGATCTATTAACGTTTTTTCTGTGGACATTACAGTAATTTTCTGAAAGATACAAATATATGTGAGAATAATTTGTTTTCAAGATATTTTATCCTTTTTCTTTCTGGCACAGACAAGAATGTTGGGTGTGCTATATTAATCTTGTCTTATACTAAGGAAATAGCATTCAAACTTTCCTACAGTTTGTTTTCACCCATTTTCATTAAAATTCCTAATAAAATTGCAATGGCATATATTAGCATTATTTTTATATAGACTCCTTAAATCTTGGGTATAATTTCATTGTATATTTGATACTGGCTCAGATATTCCTAAAGGATCTGAACCAATGGTTGATAATGAATGTTACAAATTTTGCCTACAAACAAATTATATTAGACAGATAATACTCCTTGGGAACGTGAATTAATGAGTAAAACATCTGGTCAACTTATGTACGGACTCATAGAGGCCCATGACACAAAATTTTGAAAAATCTTCATCTATATTCTGATTTAGTAACTATGTTACAAGTTAACATTTAACTAGTCATTTCCTGCCTGATGACCTACTCACTATTTTTGATGTCAAGCTTAGCTAGTGATTTAGGCCATTTAAATGGTTGAAATAAAATTATATGTTTTCTAATTTTATGCATTACTGAATGATTTTTAATACATCACTCCAGGTAACTTCTTTTTTGTATTATTGTGCTTTAGGTGAAAGTTTACAGCTCAAGTTAATTTCTCATTCAAAAATTTATACACATACTGTTTTGTGACATTAGTTGCAATCCCCACAATGTGACTGCACACTCCCCCTTTTCATCCCTGGTTCCCTGTGTCTATTCAACCAGTTCCTGTCCCTTCCTGTTTTTTCATCCTGCCTCCAGACAGAAGCCGCCCATTTGGTCTCATGTATCTGATTGTACTAAGAAGCACATTCCTCATGTGTGTTATTTTTTGTTTTATAGTCCTGTCTCATCTTTGTCTGAAGAGTGGGCTTCAGGAAAGGTTTTAGTTCTGGGTTAACAGAGCATTTAGGGGCCATAGTCTCGGGGGTTCCTCCAGTCTCTGTCAGACCATTAAATCTGGTTCCAAGTAACTTCTGAGAGAAGCTTTTTCCCACAAACTGTATTAACAGGTTACAATGATCTCTGCTTTGTTTTATGCTGTGAAACTCTGTGATGTCAAATCAGACTGGATCAAATGCTGGAGTGCATCCAGAAATGTCTTGGAGGAAGAAAATTATGAGTTTGCCAGCATATATTCTAATACACATTTGTGTAAATGTCAGAAGAAATCCCTCCAGTCTAGATTAAACTAGATATTAAAGCTTCTAAAAGAATTTAAATTTTGCACATGCTTTCTTTGGTTTCTTGCTAGTACAACTAGCTAGTATAACTCTCTGATTATCCTCAGAAGTCAGTTGTTTCTAGAAATATTATTATTACTTGTCTAATGTAAAACCTATGACCAGTTTTGCCCTTTATTTTTCCTTTATTTTATTTCTTGCTTACTCTTTTCCCTTTTTTAATCTTGTGGAGTCTATTCTCTTTACAAATCCTTTTAAATCCTTTTGTTGGGGGGAGCACTAATAAAAATTGTAATCACGGTAGTTAATATTCATTCAGCATAACCATATGCTTGGTTCTTTGTAAGGGCTTTACACAGTAGGCCATTTTATTCTCACACCAGTCCAATGAGATAGGAGCTATTACTGTCCTTATTTTAAAGATAAGGATGCTGTGGCATAGAAAGTTAAGTAACTTGTCCACAGTCACATAGCTAGAAATCAGCACAGAAGCAGTTGTATATTTGTATTTATGCTGTAAATTACCTAGCTGATTATACCATGAGGGTTAAGAAATTCTCCACTTTCCCCAAATTCATGCACTCTTCTCTTTATTGGAAATTATATCTGTAAATGTCACTCACAAGGATCTGGCACTTTGCCCTGCCTTGTAATTCAGTGGTGCCAAGGGTTTACACTCATCCTGCTCTCCTCTCTGCACACATGCATTCATTTCAGAACCTGGATCTCTGATGACAAACTCTTCTGAGGTTCACATGTAGGGGAATAAGCTTGCCTGATGACTGGGCCAAAGAAACACACGCAAGTACATTTTAGGAGAAAACTCTGCATTTTGGACTATAAGCACAAGTTTAGATAAAATCAAATTAAATCTTTTTTTCCTTTAATTTTATCTATCTTTCCCCTGTGCACCCTTATTTTTATAGGGAAGGTATTATAAGTTTGGGTAGAACTGGAGTCTTTCTGTATGTGCTGCCTATCAAAATATCATGTATTATAGCCCCAAATCCCATCTTATCTCTAGCATGGACTCTGAATATAGACACATATTTTCACTTTTGCTATAACACTATTAGAATTTTCTTGTTTTAAATACTTTGATTGCAATTTAGGAGAGAAGAACTGCCATAGTATCTCAATTTTACCTATCATAATATTATTTGTGCTTTATTGTATATAAATGCATATACCTGTTTAATGTTTATGGTTTATCTTGTCATCTAATCTATGAGCTTACTGAGGACTAGGGCTGTGTCTCTCGTTCATCACTCCCTATCCAGTCGTGAGTAGAGAATTTGGCATCTAAAGTCTGACACAGAATACACTATGTTGAACAAATTATCTTTTCTTATACGTTGTACAGTGAAAAACTCTTTTAAAATGGCTATATGTGCATGATCTGACCTTTCAACCTTCTCTACAACTATAATGTAACCCACAATCTTGTGGTGATAATAACAAACATACAATGTGTGAGGGAATGGTGTGATGAAATTTTGTACGTATTCCCATATCTTTTCCACAAGACATCTGGACTGGGAATGGAAAACACTCTTTGAGAGACCAAAGTTTTACCTTAGGCAAAGGTTTGGCGGGTTTGCAGTGGAGTCCTCCCACAGATTCAAAATTAGGTAAGAATGGGTGAGGAAATTCAAAATCCCAATATGTTCGTATCAGCCACGTATCAGCTTTCCCCAGCAATTCACACAGTGTCGTGGGTTTTCCTGAAAAATAAAATAGGGATAGGGAAATTTATAAATTTGTAAGTGTTGCAACTCGTATTTACTTTTCAGGTCTGTGTGTTTCAAGATGCTCAAAATATGTCAGTGTTAAAAATTAAAAAAGACGTATGAACCAAAAAAAAAGAAGAAAGAAAAAAAGGTCATGCAAGTAAGAGGCTTACATATCTAATCAGAAACTTCACCTCTGCAAGCGTTATAGATTCAAATGTTCATTAAAAATTCTTTTTTTTGTTAATGTATTGCAACTTCACCCTAACTGATAGATTTTATTTCTAGGCTAATATTTCTCTATAATTGTCTATGTACGTGATGAATGTTACATTCTAACTGCTCATTTTTTCCTTTTCCATCTACATAGTACTAACTTTGTGCTTCTTTTATATTTGTGACATTTTTACTTTAGTCCTTTGGCATATTCAACATATTTTATGATCATTCTCCACCTACAGGGCAGACCCATGTAATATGGCTTAACATGGGACAAGGGATCATTTCAGGAGCCACTTTGCTGCTCAGTGAAACTGTAGAAACACCCCAAGGTCCATGTTAGTGGTTTAACATGAAATGTTTTCTAAAGAGGTAATTCTTAGTAAACCTCCACATCAAGTATGGATTTGCAGTGTGAGGAATTTGCATTGTCCATGCTGGCATCCATCTGGTGTACAGCCTCCAGAGAACAAACAGGTTACCAGTGGAAAGTTGAATACCCTTTAAGGGTACAGGTAAAGGCAGGCAGAGAAGTCCCAGTGGACCAGGTATTCTCCTTAATTGTGACATTCGTAAAGGGGCCTCTAGACACTAATGATGCAGAGTTCATTAGGAATCAACTAGCCTTTTCTTCCATAGCTGAGAAACTCACTCTCCCGTGTTTGTTTTACTGAAGGAAGCTTATTGGTGAAGCAAATTCCTGGGACATCATGATCATTAAAGTACCTGATGAATATTAAACCCTAAATAAAGACGATGTCTTTCATTTTTACCTCTATGTCATTAAATTTTTGCCTTCTAGCAAACTTGAAATATTCTGACACATATTGATTATTGCAACAACATTTAAAGAGATTGCTTCCTGATAACTATCTGAAAATAACTGAGCCTGAAGAACTACCCCATTATTCAGCAAATCAAATGCATTTTCTTGCCTAAGTTGGTGACTTTCATCTCCAGAAAAATTAAAAATATTACCAAAAAAAAAGAAGGTAAGCATTACTAAGCTAAAGGAGAGACACCTGCAAAAAGCTGCAGATTTCTCCTTTTACACATTTATAATGTGGCCATGGAATCTTCTTTCTCTATTTCTATCCCTAGATTGAAATTAGCAAAGCTGCTATGGCAGTCTGCCCAAAGAATGATATAAAACTTATAGCTCTGACTGGAAAACTGACTTGGTTGTATTTGCATCAGTCTCTTGTACATCTGTCCTTTTATCTACCTAAAAGATTCCCTAAGTTTCTTTGTGGATTTAGATTATTTGCTTAGTCATTTATTTTCTACAGAACCACCCACCTCCCTACTCGCTACGTTCGTCATCTTGTTTTCTTCTTTGATTGCTTGCCGTATCATGCCATTTTCCTTCACTTTGCCATCCGTGTGCTTATTATGGCTCCCATTCAGTTCTAAGAGCTTATTTTTTATGACCTATGATTCCTGATTAATTTTCAGCAGATTTATCTTAGAAACGTTGGTTCTGGCTTCATGCTTTCTATCGCTGTCACCCATAACTTCATACAATACATATAGTCATTGGTTGGTGTTTTTATAACCAGGATCCTTACTTCTTTAATAATCTTAAATTAATGTTACATACCTCCTTAGCCATTGTAATTATTACATTTGTGCTAAGAATGGTCAAGTTCCACCTAAAAGAGCTATTTTTCTTAAATTTCCAGATTTTTTTCAATAGTAGCCAAAGAAAAGGATGCTTTACATATATTAGTAAATGGTGATGAGGAAAGATTTTTCTTGGAGAAGGTAAATTTAGGCAATTTAGGTATATATGATAGCTATGAAATGCAGCTGTTAAAAAGGACACCCAGATTAAGAAAAACTGAACTGAACTTCTTGTACGAGTATCCTCAGTGCTTAGCAGAGTGTCTCTCTAAATAGAAAGTAGAGTTTTAAAGACTGATATCTCTCTTTTCTTTCAGTTAATGCAATATGCAAAGTGTTATGTGCAGCTACCAGACTACTGTGCTTCAATCCCATCTTCATCACTTCCTTCCCATGAGACCTCAAGTGATTTACATAAACTTTCTGCACTTCAGTCTCCACATCTGTAAAATTTGGCGAATAATGGTGCCTATGAAAAGAGTTTTTGTGTGTCTTCCCTGAGTTAACTAATACAAAATGCTTAGAAGAGTGTCTGGAAGAGAGTAAGCTCTTAATAAATGTTTACTAATTTTCTTGTGCCCCCCTCAAAACAAGAAACATAAGAGGATCTCAATAAATACATGTTATTGAATAAATTGTTAACAGAATTTTGGTTAGAAATCATTCATATATGAAAATGCATTAGACCAGGACATTTTGCTTCATTTTTCTAACAGAGGGGAAGTGGGAATGTAGAATCAGACACCAGAGACTGATCATTCTAATGTCGATCCTCAATATTTTAAGTTTAATTAACAGATTGTTTTTAATCCATTGAGAAAGAAGGAGTAATCAGTAGATAATTCACAGAGACTAGTCATCCGGAACCAAGTAATTCCCTTCTTAAAAGAGGTATTAGATGGTTACATAAAAGAAATACTACAGATATAAAAATAGAAGAATGGAATCTGGAAGACAAATATCAGAGACTTTGATTTTGACAACTGTAAGAACCTTATATATGATCTCATAGAAATGTTTAATTTTAAAGATAAGTAAATAGAGTTACATAAAACAGCCATGTGTTTTTTTACTAGAGCCAGTTTCAGAAAGTATGTTTCCTCATGACTAATTTTTACTTGACATTATCAAGATGGTCAATGAAATATCTCGTTGTGGTGTATTTAAAATGTCCACACATTCTTTGCGACTCCTCTATTAGTTCTTGTTGTTATTAGTTGCTGTCATGTGGATTCTAACTCATGGTTATCCCATGTATACAGATGAGAACTGCTCCACAGTGTTTTCAAGGCTGTGACATATAGGAAGCAGACCACTGGGCCTGTCTTTCATGGTGTCTCTGAGTGAGTTCAAACTGACAACCTATTAGGTAGTAGTCGAGTGCTTAACTGTTTACACCACCCAGGGACTCCTCCTCCATTAGTAGGTGGAGTCAGTTTTTCTCCCCTTTGAATTTGGGCTAGTCTTACCTCCTGCTTTTACCCATATAAGGGAGCAGAAGTGAGACTGTATGACTTCTGAACACAGGCCTAGATCTTCATGCATGCTCTTGGAATTCTGCTCTTCTACGAAAAAGCCCAAGCTTGCCCATTAGAGAGGCAACATGAAGGAGAAACTCGAAGTGCCTTGATAATCTTCTAGTCCTGATACATGTAAATGAGATTTTCTTTTAGCCTTTTGTCCCATCAAACTGAGAGTTAACTGTAGTTGAATGAGTGACCTTAGGCCTGCCCCAAAGGAGAAACATTTCACTGATTCCAGCCCAAACTGCTGGCCCACAGGAGCATGGGCAAAGAATAAGATTGTTTTTGTAAACCCTGAATTTTAGGATGGCTATTTATGCAGCAATAAACAGCTGGTACACTCATGATTTATGATAAACACAGTGCATATGTAACTCTTTACATAAACAAGCCCTAAGAATATTAATATAGTGGTTCAGTGTCAAACTGGAGTAAAATATCCAGTGTCACTGAGTTCTAGCTTACTTTGTATAAGCTCTCTGTAATCATTGATATATTTTGACTGAGAAACTTTTATATTTCCATTTCACCATTACCTCAAACAAAATATACACTTCTTTTGATCCTATATTCCTACATGCTTACTCTAAAACATACAAAAAATTAAGATTTCTTTCCACCCACTAGAGGTAAGAAAATATAATAAATGAACCACTGACCTACCTACTGCTTCACTGTAAAACTGATCCCACTTTTTCTTGTTAAAACTCTCAAACATAAAGTCAAAATGGAGTAAATACAACATATTTGTCACTGTCTCCATGAATGTCATTTTGTCACTAAGTTCTGACATGACAACAGGTACATAGGAAATAGGGTATGGAAGTCCTTCACAGAGTTTTTCATATGTATTGCCTGTAGTAAATCAAAGAGTGTAGATAAAAGGAGGTTAAGAAGCTCAGCCAGCAGTTCACAACAAGGAAAAATGGCACCTCCAAGAATGACATCAAATTTTAACTCTTTCAGTTTCTTCATAAGTTTCTTGTTCAAAACTGCATCTTCACAGAGTTTTTGAATAGTATCAGAATATTCATGATGTAGTTTTTGCATCTTTGGACCATATGCCCACAACGTACTCTTCGGTAATTCAAATGTCCATGTCATGACCCATTTCATAAAATAGGAATCTAATTCATCTTTAATAAAGGATTTTGGATAAACCTCAAAATTAAGAGCAGATGATTTGTTGGGATCCACAAGGATTGAAGCTGAAGACGTCAGCACGGTCACTTCATGGCCCCTCTGAACAAGTTCATCCAGTATCGTCTTTAAATTTAACCAGTGACTGTATTCCATTGGCCACGTGAGCACCTTTCCACATGACCCACAGCTAAAATAACAACATAGCTGTATGAGCACAAGAACTGAAGCCCCTTTTTTAAGCATCCTAGTAAAATGCAATCCTTCCTCATAAAATTCTCTTACTTTCTGATCTGGCTCTAGTTTATATGCATGAAAGAAGGAATTAAGAAGTTAAAATGTAACTACCACAGATCAAAGTCCAAATGGTTTGAGTGCCAGCAGCAGAGGTTGTGGAATACAAGTGAATAAACTCTTATGCTTGTATATGTGTATAACAAATCCCAGTATCTTTGTAAATGCTGTCTCTAGCTTAGAGGATATTGTCTTTTATATAGGGACTTTGCATGTAAGAGAGCAGCTTTATGTGAAATAGACCTTTTTATTTCCTCCCCCATATTTTATACATGTTATATTAGCTCTATCTCATTTCCCTTGTCTTTTCTTTTCTTATCACAGATACTATTTCATCTTTTTCCCTTCTATCTAAACATAGGCATCCTTCAAGTTCCACTTCATTTACCTTTGTTTATAAGAAAATATTTCCTCTTAGCCTCTAACCAGGGAGGTAAAGAACCTGTATAAAGAAAACTACAAAACACTACTGCAAGACACCAAAAGAAATCTATATAAATGGAAAACCATACCATGCTGGTGAACAGATAGATTCTACATTGTGAAAATGTCAATTCTACCCAAAGCAATCTACAAATATGATGCAATCCCGATCCAAATACCAACAGCGTTCTTTAACAAGAAGGAAAAACTAATCATCAACTTTATATGGAAAGGAAAGAGGCCCCACATAAGTAAAGCATTATCGAAAAAGAAGAACAAAGTAGGAGGCTTCCTGACCTCAGAACCTACTACACGGCTACAGTAGTCAGAACAGCCAGGCACTGGTACAATGGCAGATACGTTGACAAATGGAACAGAATCGAGAACCCAGATGTAAATCCATCTACCTACAGCCAACTGATCTTTGACAAAAGCCCGAAGTCCATTAAATGTGGAAAATACTGTCTTTTTAACAAATGGTGCTGCAGAACTGGATGTCCGCCTATAAAAAAAAAATGAAGCAGGACCTCTATCTTACACCATACACAAAAACTAATTAAAAATTGGTCAAAGACCTAGATATAAAACGACTAACTATAAAGATCATGGATTAAAAATAGGGTCAGTACTAAACCAAACCCATTGCCGTTGAGTTGATTCTGACTCATAGCAACCCTATAGGACAGAGTAGAACTGTCCAACAGAGTTTCCAGGGAGCCCCTGGTGGACTTAAACTGCTGACCTTTTGGTTAGCAGTCATAGCTCTTAACCACTACACCACCAGGGTTTCCGGGTCAACACTAGGGGCCCTAATATACAGCCTAAAACAGGATTCAAGCGACAACTGATAGCACGCAAACACCAGCAGATAAGCTAGATAAATGAGATCTTCTAAAAATTAAACACTTAGGCTCATAAAAAGGCTTCATCAAAAGAGTAAAAAGAGAACCTACAGACTGGGAAAAAAATTTTGGTTATGATATATCCCACAAAGTTCTGATCTCTAAAATCTATAGGAAAATCCAACACCTCTACAACAAAAAGACAAACAATCCAATTAAAAAATGGGTAAGGGATATGAACAGACAATTCACCAAAGAAGACATTCAGGCGGCTAACAGACACATGAGGAAACTTTTGTGATCACTAGCCATTATTATTATTATTAGGTTCCATTAAGTCGGTTCAGACTCATAGTGACCCTGTGTAAAACAGAAAGAAATGCTGCCCGGTCCTGAGCCTTCCTCAGGATTGTTGTTATGCTTGAGCCCATTGTTTCAGCTACTGTGTCACTCCAAGCATGTTGTCCTTCTCCAGGAACTGGTCTCTCCTGATAACATGTCCAAAGTATGTGAGACAAAGTCTCGCTATCCTCACTTCAAATGAGCATACTGGCTGTATTTCTTACAAAACAGATTTGTTCCTTCTTTTGGCAGTCCATGGTATATTAAATGTTCTTCGCCAACACCATAATTCAAATGCATCAATCCTTCTTCGGTCTTCCTTATTCATTGTTCAGCTTTCACATGCTTGTGACGCAACTGAAAATACCATGGCTTGGGTCAGGTGTTCTTTAGATCTCAAAGTCATATGCTTGCTTTTTAACACTTTCCAGAAGTCTTCTGCCACAGATTAACCAACTCAATTATGTCTTCGATTTCTTGACTGCTGCTTCCATGGGCATTCATTGTGGGTTCAAGTAAAATGAAATGTTGCATGTATTATTGAGTATATTTGTAGAAAAGTTTTACTAGCACTATGATTTGATTTAAAAGTTATGTGTACTTAAAATAGTTAATGCCAAGTTGTTCAAAGATAGGTATAGTGATTGTCCTTACCTTTTATTGGTCGTGAGAGTTCCCATGTCTCACATTTTCTCAACACTAGGACTTATTAAATTTTATACACCAACATCTGAGATTAAAAAAAAATTGTATACATTTCCACTTTAGATTTAGATATTTTTTTTCTTTTCTTTTTTTTTTAAATTGTACTTTAGGTGAAGGTTTACCCAACAAGTAGTTTCTCATTAAACAGTCAGTACACATACTGCCTTATGACATTGGTTGACAACACCACGATATGTCAACACGTTCCCTTCTCGGCCTTGGAGGACCTTTTTTTTTTTTTTGGTGAAAATATACATAGCCAAAGATACACCATTTCAAAAATTTCTACATGTACAATTCAGTGACGTCAATTATGTTCTTCCAGTTGTGCTGCTATTCTCACTTTAGATGAAGGTTTACAGAACAAAATAGTTTCTCATTAAACAGATAGTACGCATATTGCCCTATGACAATGGTTAAGAACCCCACTACATGTCAACACTGTCCTTACTCAACCTTGGATTCCCTATCACCAGCTTTCCTGTCCCCTCCTGCCTTCTAGTCCTTGTTCCTGGACTGCTGGGCCTCATTAGTCCTGTTTTGTTTTATGAGGCTGTCCAACTCCTGGCTGAACGGTGAACCTTGGGAGTGATTTCACCACTGAGCTAAAAGGGTGTCTGGGGGCCATACTCTAGGGGTTTCTCCAGTCTCTGTCAGGCCAGTAAATCTGGTCTTTTTTGTGTGTTAGAATTTTGTCTACATCCTTCTCCAGTTCTGTCCAGAACCCTCTGTTGCTATCCCAGTCAGAGAAGTCAGTGGTGGTAGCCGGGCACCATCTAGCTGTACTGGACTCAGTCTGGTGGAGGCCTTGGTAGCTGCGGTCCATTAGTACTTTGGACTAATCTTTTCCTTGTATCCTGTTCTCTTCATTCTCTCTTGTTCCCCAAGAGGTGAGACCAGTGGAGTATCTTAGATGGCTGCTCACAGGCTTTTAAGACCCCAGACACTACTCACCAAGGTGGAACGTAGAACATTGTCTTTATAAACTGTGTTATGCCAATTGAGCTAGATGTTCCTAGATTTAGATTTTTAAAACTGTGTGTCTGTGCAACATATCCATTTGTGTTTTTCTTTCTGAAAGTTTCCTGATCATATTATTAATTCTGTTTTTATGGGATTCTTTGTTTTTGTATAACTTATGTTAGCAAACGTAAATAAAAGAAAGTTGCACTTTGTCATTTGTGAAGCAAATAATTTTTTTTTTTGTTAACCTGGAATTTATACATTGAATCTGTGTGACTTATTTATACACATGTATGTGTGTGTGTGTGTGTGCGTGTGACAGAGAGAAGTTTTTTTTTTGCCATTCCAAAATATTTAATTGTTATGTATCCAAATTTAATATTTTCTTTATTGACCTTAGACTTTGGTTTTCATATAGAAGTTCTTCTCTATTCCGAAATTACAATGAATACTACTCATATCTTTTTCCCTAAAATACTCACGCTGGCAGATTTGTCTGTGTGATACTTTATTAAATTTTCATGCCTATTAGAACTGATAAAATGTCGGTTTTATCTTAATGCATTTTGACATTTGAAAAAAAATTGCGTGGATGCTTGAAGAATAATAGATGCTCTAAGTTCATTGTAAAACATTGTATATATGTCTACTTTGTGTATTTAATGAGCTTTTTGATAAGATATTCAAATCTTCTTCATCCTGTATACTTTTTTATTGTGCCCTTTATCTACACATATCTGATATAATTATGTTCAAGTGTCAGAACTGTTTAAGCTTTACTAAAAATTTTATCACTTTCTGTTTTGAATATATTTTAGTCTTCTTATGTGTTAGGCAGTTCATGAGGATTTTACCTCATTAATGAATAGTACCATTTATTTATATACTTTTCCTTCAATTCTGTTTTACATGATATTAATATTTTTATATTAGTTTTCTTAATATTACCTGATACATCACTTTGAATTCCAGTCTTGTTAGTTTTCCTGCATTACTTTTGTTTTGTTAGTATAAAAGCATATATTTTTTAATTCTATCAGTATGCATTATTTATGTGAAGAATTTGAACCATTTTTTTCTTGGTAAGTACAGATTCACCTGTCTTTGTGTCATGAAAAAAATATTTTGCTTTCTTGAGACTTTTTGTTTCTTTAGTAAAGTTTTTTGTTAACTTGGTGAAAATTTTTCCTGTTTTTTTTTCACTCTGATACAGAATTTAACATTGTTTTTTATTCTCCTGTCTTTATCAATCAGTTTGAACATACACAATTTAAAGTTATGCATTTCTCTTTGCAACTAAAATGAAGCATTTAATAAAATCCTATGAAATTAACAAAAATTTTAGCATATTTTCATTTTCCTCTTTATTCCATCCATCCCTGATCCTTCAGTGTTGAAAACACTTGAAATCCAGTATTTATTTATTAATGCTTAGTATCTTACAAATAAAATTGTTTAATTCCACTAGTTCCTTTGTTCTTTACCATTAAAAAAAAAAACACATTTATTTTGTTTTTGTTGTTGAGAATATACACAGCAAAACATACATCAATTCAACAGTTTCTACTTGTATAATTCAGTGACATTGGTCACTGTCTCTGAGTTGTGCAACCATTCTCAGCCTCCTTTTCTGAGTTGTTCCTCCCTCAACCTGAAGTCTTCTTTAAACTAAGCAAGAGTTTAGCTTAATTAGTAAAGAATGTCTGCCTTGAGCACTGTGTTCTTTTAAAGAACTATCCATATGGGATCAAATTGACAACACGAATTCAAAGGGTTAGAGAAGAAACTTAGGGGGCAGTGAGTTCATGTTAATGGTGAGGAATAACTCAGAAAAGGAGGGTAAGAATGGTCGCACAACTTGAAGAACTTAATCAATATCAATAAATTGTACACGTAGGAGTTGTTTAATCAGGGTAGGTTTTGCTGTGTACATTTTCAGCAATAACACAATAACAAACTAAATGATTAAAAAAAAGAAATAATACAACTGTAATAGCATAAGTACTAAGCCCAACCCTGAGATAGCATAGTTAAAGGCACTCTTCCTTATAAACTTCTTTTACCTCCTGCTATATCCCTTGCTTATATCAAAGAAGAATCAAGTTCTGAAGTTAAAATGTAACTCCTCCATATCAAAGTCAAAGAAATTGAGCTCTTACTTATCCAAGAAGAAAGCTATCAGGAAGTTAAAATATACCCTGAAATGATAGCCCCTGTACACTCTGCTGAGTCAGAACTAAAGCCACTCCTGAAGACCACTTTTCAGCCAAAGATTAGACAGGCCTATAAAACAAACAATGACTCAGGTGAGGAACATGCTTCTTAGTTCAAACAAGTATAGGAGACCAAATGGGTGACACCTGCCCAAAAGCAAAGATGAGAAAAAAGGAAGGGACAGGAAAACTGAATGAATGTACATGGGGAAACCGGGATGGAAGAGGAATGCAGGAGAGTGCTGACATATTGCAGAGATTGCAACTAACGTCACAAAACAATTCGTGTATAAATTTTTGAATGAGAAACTAATTTGTACTGTAACCTTTCACCTGAAGTGCAATGAAAAACAAGTTAAAATTTAACTATTTTACTTCTAAGTCAATAAAAATTTAATTATGATGAATCAGCCCAAGTGGCAAGCAAATAGATGAACTTGAGTTTGTGTAGTGTGTTTAGTGAATCTCTGCAAACCTCCCAAGTGCTATCACTAGACTTGGAGGAGATGACCTTATATATAGAGTGTCTCCATCTTTAGAAGAAAGTGTTATGTCTACAAAGGTGGCAATTTAGGTGATAACAAAACCAAAACCAAACCCAGTGCCGTTGAGTCTATTCTGACTCATAGCGACCCTACAAAACTGTTTATTCTTATTTGTTATTTATTTGAAATTTCCTAAGCTGGCCTTCTGCATTTCCAACCCCAAAGATTCCATTAACTGTATTCCATTTTCCCTGCCTTTACCTATCCTCTGGCTATGGAGACATACATAACCATATTCAAGTTTTGCCTCACTTTTCCATTCAAACGTGGCTATTCAAATTCTACCTCAGTCACTTAATTTTATTTGAAAATCTGCTCATCAAATGGGTCTTTTGGGGTAGAGGGGTTGGCATTCTTGGACAAAGCTTTACCTTCAGGTCTTGTAGCACTCCTTTACTGCTAAAACTATTTAAAAAATAAAAAAAAACAAGCAAAAATAACTTTGCTACTTGAGTGACGTTTTCATTTTCCCTTGCTTACTTGTAAAGGAGTGAACCTTCCAAATAACTGGGTCATTGAACAACAAGAACACATGTAAATTCAAGGCAAAACCCACAATTTTCTCTTTGTCAATAAAGCAGTGTTTGTTCATATCTGAAAAAGTCTTTATGCATCTGAAAACGTCTTTTTATATCTGAAAGGCTCTGCAGGGCTGGCTTCATGGATGTGTGACCTATGCACTCACGCAGAGCCCTGAACTTCAGAACTTGGTTTAATGCTCTGCTGTTGCTATCTTGAAATTTTTAATAATTTTTGAACAAGAGAACCTACATTTTAATTTTACATTGGACCCTGCAAATTATGCAGCCAGTCATTAGGGTTAGCATTGCAAAAGTCATCTATGAAATCGTTTTCTGTTACAGCATGAGTCAGCAAGCTGTGAGCCAAATCCTACCTGCCACTTATTGAACCATAGCTATGCCCTTTATTTCAAGTCAATTATGATAAAGTTCAGTTTACCAAACCTTTGTAATCTCTTTATTTTGGCCTAACCTAAGGTCATAAAGTGTTTTTCCCTACCTTTTCTTTTTTTCTTGTAGTTATATAGTTTTATGTTTATGATCCGTTTTGAGTTAATTTATATATAGTGCAAGATATGATTCAAAATCCATATTACGCATGTGAATATCCAATTGTTTCAGTAGCATTTGTTGAATATACTGTTTTCTCAGTTGAATTGCCTTTGAACTTTCTTAAAGTTTATACATGTGTGAGTCTATTTCTTGACTCTCTTCTGTTTCACTGATCTTTTACCTTGACGCCAATATCACACTGATTTGATTATTTCAGCTTTTTAATAAGACCTGAATTTAAGTAGTATAATTTATTTAACTTTGTTCTTTTTCAAAGATGTGTTCGCTATTTATTCTAGGTTCTCTGAATTTTCATTTTGTTGTTGCTTTTAGTTGTCATCAAGTAGGCTCTGACATACAGCAACTTCATATACAAGAGAACAAAATGTTGCCTAGTCCTGTACCAACCTCGCGGTAGTAGGCATGCTTGAGTCTATTGTTGCAGCCACTGTGTCAATCCATTTCTTTGACTATCTTCCTCTTTTTGCTGATCCTCTACTAAAGATGTCGTTCTCCAGGGACTGGTCCCTCCTGATAACATGTTCAAAGTAATTGAGACTAGGTCTCATCATCCGCACTGCTAAGGAGCATTCTGGCTGTTATTCCTCCAAGACAGTTTTGTTTATTCTTCTGGCAGTCCGTGGTATATTCAGTATACTTTGCCAACACCATAATTTAAATGCATTACCTCTTCCTCAGTCTTCCTTTTTCATTGTCCAGCTTTCACATGCATATGAGGCAATTGACAAGACCATAGTTTCGGTCAGGTGCACCTTAGTCCTCAAGGTGACATTTTTGATTTTCAAGAATTTAAAGAGGTGTTTTGCAGTAGATTTGCTGACTGCAATAAGTCCTTTGATTTCTTGAACTTTGCTTCCATGGGCATTGAAGGTTGATCCAAATAGAATGAAATCCTTAACAACTTCAATTTCTCTCCATTTATTATGAAGTTGCTTATTGGTTCGGTTGTAAGGATTTTTGTTTTCTTTACATTCAGGTGTAAAAGGTTGCAGTCTTTTACCATCATCAGTAAGTGCTTCAAATCTTCTTCACTTTCTTAAAGCAACCTTGTGTCATCTGCATATTACAGGTTGTTAATTTGTCTTCCTCTAGTCTTCATGCTGTGTTCTTCTTCATATAGTCCAGCTTTTCAGACTATTTGCTCAGTATACAGATTGAATAAATATGGTAAAAGGATACAACCCTGCCTCACACCTTTTCGAATTTTAAACCATGCAGTATCCCCTTGTTCTTTATGAATAACTGCCTTTTGATCTATGTACAAGTTTTTCACGGAGCACAGTTAAGTGTTCCGAAATTCCCATTCTTCATAATATTATACATGATTTTTTATGATCCACACAGTTGAATGCACTTATGTGATCACTAAAATATAGGTAAACACCTTTCTGGTATTCTTTGCTTTAAGCCATGATCCATCTGCCATCAGCAATGATGTTCTTTGTTCTATATCCTCTTCTGAATTCAGCTTGAATTTCTGGCAGTTCCCTGTCGATGTACAGCTGCAGCTATTTTTGAATAATCTTCAGCAAAACTTTGCTTGAATGTGATATTAATGATATCGTTCTATAATTTATGCATTCCATTTGATTATCCTTTTTCGGAGTGAACACAAATACAAATCTCTTTGTTGGTTGGCCTGGTAGGTGCTTTCCAAATTTTTTGACATAGAAGAGTGAGCTTTCCATCCTTGCATTTTTTTGCATTATATTGGCTAGATTAAAAAATATTACATCAATATTTACATGGGATATTGATCTTTAGTTTTCTTTTTTGTAGTTTCTTTATATGCTTTGTATACAGGCTTAATAGTTGAGAAAATTTTTTATTTTGCATTTTTAGAGTTTATGTAGAAAAAATATTATTTTTGTCTTTCAAAGTTTGGTAGAATTTCCAAATGAAGCCATCTGGAGCTGGAGTTTTCCTCATGAAAAACTTTAAAACTACAAGTTTGATGTCTTTATGGAAATATTTTAAACTATAAATTTCTTTAATAGATATTGGTCCAAAGGGTTATATATATTTTTCTTGAATGATCTTGGTAGTTTGTATCTGTCAAGGGCTCTTTTCTTTTCACATGAGTTGTGAAATGTATTGGCATAAAGGTATTCATAATATTCCTTTATTATATTTATAGAATCTGTGATGATGTCACCATCCCCATTACTAATAATTGAAAATTGTGCTTTTTTATGATTTTTTTTTTCTGATTAGTCTGGCTAGAGGTTTGTTTGTTTGTTTGTTTCGAGTTCATTTTATGTTATAAGCTTTTCTACATCTACAAAAAATTCTACTGGGATTTTAATAAAATTTAGAAAAAAGTAGTTGTATACAAGTGGAATTCTCTTGCTCAGAAAAATACATTCCATTAAGGAATTTGAAAAAAAAGTTGAATTCAGATCCTTTAATAAACTTTTAAAAGCAAATAAATATGTCCAATGACTGTATCCTGTAAATACCATTCCAAAACAAGTATTCAATTCAATCAAAATTAGATTGAAAAGGAGTTCTGTTCCAAACATGTTAAGGTGAAGGTGACTGTATCATAGCCCAAAGGGGAATTCAATAAGTTTGGAGCTGAGAAGAGAGGTCTGGGCTAGGGATAAAGATTTGGAGAACATCACCACATGAATGGAAGAAAAATCCATATTCAAGAACAACCTCTACCATGGGAAGTATTTAAAGCAGGAAAAAAAGAAGAAGAAGAAGAAGCCAAGGACAGGATACTAGGGAACACCAGCAGAAAAAACGAACCACGAAGGATATTGAGAGGGCCAGGTGAGGAAGATAAGAGAGAAGGATGAACAGAATTGCAGAAGCCAAGACTAGAGAGAATTTAGAGAAAAAGGGAGTTACCAGTCCCACAAGGAAGGCAGTGAGGGCAACAGTAAAGACAGGGTCCCAGATTGGATGCTTAGGAGGTTGCTGGAGACCTTTACCAGAGTGGTTTCAGGGGAGTGTCAGTTTCTTCATGTCTGAGAGTGTCTAAATAGGTAATCTCAGAAATCTCTTCAACTTCTAAAATTTCTTTGATCCTAACATCAGCGATCCTAACTTTAAGAATTAACGTCTTCTACTATCTATATGGAGTCCTAGTAGCACAGTGTTTAAGAGCTCAGCTGCTAACCAGAAGATCGGCAGTTCGAATTCACCAGCCACTCCTTGGAAACCCTATGGGGCAATTCTACACTATCCTACAGGGTCGCTATGAGTTGGACTCTACTCAACAGCAGTCGGTTGTTTTTTTTTGGTACTATCTATATGGGATCAAATTGACAACAGCAATTGGAAATGTTAGAAAGTTTAGAGGGCAATGAGTTTATGTTAATGGTAGAGGAATAATTCAGAAAAGGAAGGTGAGAATGGTTGCACAACTTGAAGAAAGTAATCAATGTCACTGAAATGTACATGTAGAAATTGTTGAATTGGTGTATGTTTTGCTGTATGTAATTTCAATATCAAAAATATAAAATAGATTATTTTTAAAGAAAAAAAAAAACAAAGAATTACATTAAGCCTATAGATAAATTTGGGAAGGATTGAGGTCTTTACTATAATGTGACTTCCAATCCATGAACATGGTACGTCTATCCATTTATTTGTTTGTTGTTGTTAGGTGTTACAGAGTCGTTTCCTACTCATGGTGACCCTATGTACAATAGAACAAAAGACTGCCTAGTCCTGCACAGTCCTCATAATTCTTGCCATGTTTGAACTCATTGTTGAAGCCACTGTGTAAATCTATCTCACTGAAGGTGTTCTTCTTTTTCATGGTCCCTCTATCTTGCTAAGCATGATGTCCTTCTCCAAGCACTAATCCCTCCTAATAACATGTCCAAAGTACATAAGATGAAGTCTTGCCATTCTCACTTCTAAGGAGCATTCTGGCTGTACTTTTTCCAAGACAGATTTGTTTGTTCTTCTGGCAGTCCATGGTATTTTCAATATTCTTTGTCAACACCATAATTCAAAGGTATCAATTCTTCTTCATTCTTCCTTATTCATTGTCCAGCTTTCACATTCATACTAGCGACTGAAAATACAATGGCTTGAGTCAGGGACACCTTAGCCCTCAAAGTGACATCTTGGCTTTTTAACACCTTAAAGAGGTCTTTTGCAGCAGATTTGCCCAATTCAATACTTCGTTTGGTTTCTTGATGGCTGCTTCTGTGGATGTTGATTGTGGATCCAAGTAAAATTAAATCCTTGACAACTTCAATATTTGCTTAGTTGATCAGGATGTTGCCTATTGATCCAGTTGTGAGGATTTTTGTTTTCAGTAATCCGTACTTATCTTCATCAGTAAGTGTTTCAAGTCTTCATATTCAGCAAGCAAGGTTGTGTTATCTGTATATGGTAGGTTGTTAATGACCCTTCCTCCAAGCCTGATGCCCCATTCTTCTTCATATAGTCCAGCTTCTCAGATTATTTGCTCAACATACAGACTGAATAGGAATGGTGAAAGGATACAATCCTGATGCACACCCTTCCTGACTTTAAACCACTCAATATTCCCATGTTCTGTTTGAACGACTGCCTCTTGGTCTATGTACAGGTTCCACATAAGCACAATTAAATGTTCTGGAATTCCCATTCTTTGCAATGTTGTCCATAATTTGTTATCATCCACACAGCCAAATGTCTTTGCATAGGCAGTAAAACACAGGAAAACATCTTTCTGGTATTCTCTGCTTTCAGCCATGATCCATCTGACATCAGCAATGATATCCCTTGTTCCACATCCTCTTCTAAATCCCACTTAAATTTCTGGAAGTTCCCTGTTGATGTACTGCTGCAACCATTTTTAAATTATCGTCAGCAAAACTTTACTTGAGTGTTATATTAATGACATTGTTCAAAAACTTCTGAATTCTGTTGAATCGCCTTTCTTTGTAATGGGCGCAAGTATGGATCTCTTTCAGTCACTTGGCCAGGTAGCTGTCTTCCAATATTTCTCGTGATGATTGAGCATTTCCAGCTTTGTATCCGTTTGTTGAAACATCTCAATTCATATTCCACCAATTCCTGGAGCCTTGTTTTTTGCCAATGACTTCAGTGCAGCTTGGACTTCATCCTTCAATACTATTGGTTCCTGATCATATGCTACCTCCTGAAATGATTGATCGTTGACCAAATCTTTTTGGTAAGGTGACTCTGCGTATTATCTCCATCTTCTTTTGATGTTTCCTGTGTCATTCAATATTTTACCTATAGAATCCTTCAGTATTGCAACTTGAGACTTGAATTTTTTCTTCAGTTCTTTCAGCTTGAGAAATGCTGAGCATGTTTTTCCCTTTTGATTTTCTAACTCCAAGTCTTTGCACGTGTCATAATGCTTTTGTTTGTCTTCTCTAGCCACCCTTTGAAATCTTCTGTTCAGCTGTTTTACTTCATCATTTCTTCCATTTACTTTAGCAACTCTACATTCAAAAACAAGTTTCAGAGTCTCTTCTGACATCCATTTTGGTCCTTTCTTTCTTTCCTGTCTTTTAAAAGACCTTTTCCTTTCTTTATGTATGATGTCCTTAATGTCAGCCCCCAACTCCTCTGGTCTTGGGTCATTAGTGTTCAATGCGTCAAATCTATTCTTGAGATGGTCTCTAAATTCAGGTGGGATATACTCAAGGTTGTATTTTGGTTGTTGTGGACTTGTTCTAATTATCTTCAACTTCAACTTGAACTTACATAGGAGCAATTGATGGTCTGTTCTACAGTTGGCCCCTGGCCTTTTTCTGACTGATGATATTGAGTTTCTCCATTGTCTCTTTTCACAGATATATTTGATTTTTATTCCTGTATATTCCATCTGGTGAGGTCCGCATGTGTAGTTGCCATACATGTTGTTGAAAAAGGTATTTAATGTTATTCATAGTTTGTTATGATCCACACAGTTGATAGTCTTTGAATAGTCTATGAAACACATGTAAATATCTTTCTGGTATTTTCTGCTTTCAGCCAAGATCCATCTGACATCAGCAATGATAGTGATTTATTTAGATTTTTGTAGTTTTCAGCATATGTGTTCTATACATGCTCAGCCCAAATGACAGCACAGGGGACAGGTCAGTTTTTCAAATATCTTTAGCTGGAGTAAAGTAGGTATTGTCAAAAAGATTTTTTGTTCGATTAGGCCTCCCTCTCCTGGTCCTTTGGCAATACCCCCATCTAAATACCACCACAGTCAAGATATGAAACATTTCCATTACCTGAAAAGTTTATTACTCTTCCCAGTCAATCCATTCTGTTCTCCTAGACTCAAACCACTGCTGATTTTCTTTCTGTCACTATAAGTCATATTTATACTTTTTTCTGAGATTCCTGTAAGTGAAATTAAATAGTTTGTTTTCTTTTGTGTCTGCCCTCTGTCACTAAACATAATGATTTTGATATTCCTCCATGTTGTTGCATGTATCAATAGTCCATTTATTTTTATTCCTGAGTAATAGCCCATTTTTATGAATATACTAAAATTTGTTTATCTGTTCAACTATTGGTGGGCATATGGTCACCTCTAAATTTTTGCTATTATGAAGAAATGTCCTAGAAACATTTATCAAAATGTTTTTCATTGATATATGCTTTTAGGTAAATTCTTAGGATTGAAATTACTGGGTCACAACGTGAGTGTAAAGATACTTTTTCTTCGCATTTAACCATCTTGATAGCATTAGCTAAATAAGAAACTAAAACTTCATCCAGAGACAAAAGAAACATTAACATAATATAGCAGAAGAGACTTAATGACAGATAGTAGGAAGACTTCCTCATAAGAAAGTTATTAAAACACTAGAATGACTTACCGTAGGAGAATAGGATTTTTTATTTTTGGTGGTAAAATACATTTTACATAAAATATGTCATTTTAACATTGTTTATGGGTATAATTAATTTTAAAGTACCTTTTGACTCTCATAAATATTTCTCCTACATTTTCTTTTTTAACATTTACAATTTTAGTTTTTATATTTAATATATGATCCTTTTTGAGTTAATTTTTGTGTATAGTATGAGGTGATATTTTTCCCCTATAGTTGTCTAGCTTTCTAGCACCAATTATTGGAATGATAGTTCTTAACACATTGAACAACTTTAGTATATATTTAGTATATTTTTCAAAAATCTATTTATCATATATATCTTGGTTTATGCATCTCTCCCTGCACCAGGGATTCTCTGTTTTGTTTCATTATTCATCCTCATGTAAAACTCACACTGTCTTAATTACTTAAGCTTTCTAGTTAATCTTAAAATTCAGGTAATACAATTTCTATATTGATTTTCTTTTCTTTTCCAAACTTTCATTTTGTATTCTAGAGGCTTTGACTTTAGCACGAATTTTATAGTCAATTTATTGCTTTCTACAGAAAAGTCTGCTGTAATTTTGATCTGTATCGAATATATAAATAAATTTTAGGGGGAGTTACATGCTAAAAATAAGGAATTTTCTGATGGATGAACATGGTATATCATGGTATGGCTGATGCATGGACACGGTATATCTATTTAGTGTTTTGAGTTCCTGTTTAATAAATCTTTTCTAGATCCAAGGTCATGAAGATTTTCTCTTTTTTTCTAAAGATTTATTATTTTATCTTTCATGTTTATATTTACAATCCATCTGTGATTAATATAGGACTTGACATTGAGGTAGGGACTGATATTAGCTGTTTTTCTTATGGATATCCAATTGACCCAGAAACGTTTATTAAAAATCCCTCTTTAGCCATTAATTTGCATGGCTGCTTTAAGGGAAATTAGCTGACCAAAAATGTACAGTTTTGTTTCTAGACTCACTACTCTGTTTCATTTAAATATTTGTCTTTATACTGATAGCACACAGTCATAATAACTATAACTTCATAAAAGTTTAGATATTTGCTAGAGTAAATTTTTCACCATTTCTCAAGATTATTTAGTGATTGTCCGTTTGAATTTCTGTATATATATATTTGAGAATCATCTTGTCAATGTACACACATACACAGAAAAATACACATGGATTCACATAGAAAATGTTTGCTGAGATTTTGACTGAGATTATGTTGAATCTATAAATTTATTTGGGAAGCCTTCACAGGTTTATAATGTTGAATCTTCAAATCTATAAACATGGTATATCCCTCCATTTATTTGGGCCTTCTTTAATTTCTCTTGATAATGTTTTGTTGTTTTCAGTAAAGAGGCTTTGTACTTATTCCTTTAAATTTATTATTATAATTTTGATGTTTCTGTGCCATCATAAATTATACAATTTTTACAGTTTTACTTTTTATTTGCTTCTGGTGTGTGGAGAGAAAGCAGTTTCTTTTTTTTTTTTGACATATTAACCTTAAATCAAGGGGATTTGCTAAACTTACAAATGATTTCTAAAAATAGCTTTCTGTGAATTCATTTTGATATTTTACATGCACATTCATGGTGTCTGAAAAAAGAGAATCATATTTCTTTGTTTCTAGTCCTCTGGGAACTTCAGTACAATACTAACTAAAGTAGTGACTGTGGGCATCCATATCTCATTTGAAGTCTCAACGGAAAACATTCAGTAATTCACCATTATATATCATGATGGTTGTTGTGTTTTTGTTTTTTTTCTTCTGGTAGATAATTTCTTTTTTAATCTGTTTTTTTTGTTATTGTTGTGGTAAGTGTATATATAACAAAACATTTGCTATTTCAACATTATTTACACACACAGTCTAGTGACACTAATTGTGTTGATTTGTACAGCCATCACCACTATTCCTTTTCCAAACATTTCTATCGCCCTTAACAGAAGCTCAGTGACCCTTATGCAATCACTCCCTGTATAGATTTGTTCATTTTAGATATTTCTTATAAGTGGGATCATACAATATATTCTTAATCTCAGTAGATTTCCTTTTTAGATATTGGTGCAGTCAATTTCCTAATATGCCACTAGGAATTTTCATAGGGGATAATGGATCTATAAGTTTCTTTTCTTGTAAAGCCCTTTCATGTTCTATATCTAGGTTATTCTAGACTCATAAAATAACTTAGGGTGTGGTTCCCCTGTTACTCTTCTCTGGGAGAATTTGTGTAAGATTGGTTTTACCAGTGAAACATTTGGACTTAGAGGTTTTTAAATATTTAAATTAAAAATATACATTTAAGTTCAATTGTTTTAATATATAGAAGATATTCAGATTTTCTACCCTTTTTTATGCCAGTTTTTATAAGTTTATTTTCCAGAGAATTTGTCCATACCATCTAAATTGTCAAATTAATTGGCTTACATTTGTTCATAATCTTTTTCAAGGTTTGAGACTAAAAATAGTACACAGAACAGCCATATACCTCTTACCCAGATATGCTTATTTTTACCATTTTCTCCCATTTGCTTTATCATTAGCTTTCTCTGGACTCTTTCACTGGACAAAGTTAGTAAATATATGTATGCATATAAACAGAGACACACACATACGTAAGTTACACATATATGCATACACGTATATACAAAAAGGTATACTCAGAGAAAGGACACTCCAGCTCATATCTCTTCCACATAGTTTCACCTTCACTCCTTGTAGATAATCAACTTCCTTGTTTTCTGCTTTATCATTCTGTGTTTCTTTTTGTAAAGATAAGCAGACATATGTATGTTTTCTTATTTTGCCTTCTCTCTTACGCAAAAATATAATTGCATAGTGTTGTGCTTTGTTCTGTCAGGCAACTCAGTTACTTGTGGATAAGCTTATTCCTTTTAAAATCAAGGTTTGTTTTTAAGGTATTAGAGTTTGGAGTGGCCTTTGCTTGTTTATACCTCCTATTAAGGTGTGACCTTTCTAGTGATTTCGCTGTGTATTCAGAGAGGAGTATCACTCTTGCTGTTAGGAACTTGAATATCTCCTAGTCCTTTGTGAACTGAGGGAATTGTTCAGCTTATGAATCTTTGGTCATTCTTTGCGTATCTTGGGGTAGTTTTACCTATGCAGAACACACTAAAGGAGAATACTGTGCATATTTCCCAAGCTCTTTCCTTGCATAGTTCCTTTCTCTCTGGTACTCCACCCCACAAATTGCAGCCACCTCAGCCTCATCTAACTTTGACCACTGTCTCTGCAACACAGCATGGTTCTGTATTCTGCTTCTGCTTTTCTCCCTGTTCCATGCTCTGGAATACACTCTAGACAGAAACTAGGATGATCGTTGCACTTTTCTCATTTGTTCGCTTCTCCAGTGATCATAGTCCTGCAGTGTCTGTTGTTCAGGGCCTGAAAATGGCTCTTTCTTATATTGTGTCCAATTTTCTAGTTGTTTAGGACAGGAGGGTAATTTCTTCCTCAGTTACCCCATCTCTACCAGAAGCAGAACTTCTCTAATTGTAATTAATTTCTGAAATTATTTTTACTTTTAATCATATGTTACCTTTGCATGTATAATTAAATTATACTTTAAATCTTGATTAGGTAGTAAAATAACCTGAGAAACTCTTTAACATGACAAGTTAAAGTGCTTCTATTAGCTCTAGTGGAAAACATATGACTCTCTGAAACTAGATAATTTGAGTCTAGTTTAAATAAATAACACTTCATAAAGAATAGGGAGGGAATTAGGAGCAGAATACAGAAGTCATGCTGTATTGTGAACAGGGTTTAGGGGAATTAGTAAGGGATAAAGCAGAATTCTGGAGCAAGCAATTGTGGGAGCTGTAATCCACCCAAGGTCTAAAACGGCAAGAGGAGGAAGGGGTTATCAGACTCAAGTTCTTAGTGGCACTATCTTTATTAAGTTGCTGCAGCTTCCCATTGGACAGTACTATTTGGCATGGCAGTCCTAAGAGGAATCCCAGTAAATACCCTAGATTCCAAACTTATTGTTCTTTGTTCATTTTTTAGCAGTATCCCAATTTCCCTGAGACTAATTTCCCTCCTCGGCCTGTTGGTTCAGAACAGAGCACAGAAGATAATCTGTTTCCAATTTCACAGAAAGATTTGCTTCCTGGTGAATACATAGTACCTCCAAACCCACTGAGTCCTAAGGAGACAAGAAATAAAAATCCCTGCAGGGTTTTATTTTTTGTATTAGAGACTACTTTCACCCCTTGACCCAGATTAATGCCTTCTAATTATGGGGGCATTGGTGTCCCAAACTGGCTTCTACAGTAAAGTGTATACTACTTCCTATAGGACAGGCCGCCAGGAGATGCCATCTTTTAGCTCTTAATGGAGCAATCCACCAACCTATCAAATTAATTGTTTTCAGTGATTGGGCATATTTCAGTATGTGCAAATTTACACTTTGTGAATAAAGAATGACTCACTTTGCTTGTAATCATCTGCTTGCAATTGCGTTGTGTGAGAGATTGCTTACATGTACACTTATTTGGTCTTAAACTCATCTACTGATTTATACCACCTCAAGTAAATCTGACAGTCCTGACAAACATTGCCATCTCCCACAGAACAATTAAAATATGGCAAGCACAGGGACATTTGAGGATAATGATGTAACTCTGAATTACGTGAATCAATTTAAAACATGTTTGAACCAAGTGAATGTGAGGCATATAAACAACATCCAGTACATATCTAGTATAAAATCCCAACCTGCTACACCACCACTGAGCTGCTTCTCAGAAAGCAATCCATGTGCTTGGCTTCCTGTGTCTCTCTAAGAAACCCTAGTAAGCAGAGGACATGTGGCGTCAGTCAAGGTAGAGAGACCAATTCAGAGATTCAAATCTTATACCTCTGTCCTATCTTATTGTTTCTGCTGCTGTTGTTTGTTTGTTTACTTAACCACTTAGCTTTTTAAGGAAATAAGTGTTTAAACTTGTAAATGCTTACTAAAAGTGGCTTATGTGGTTTCTTAGTTCTGCTTCTTCATGCTATATCTCAATGAATTGTGATTGTGCCACAATGTGAGTAAAATTGGAATTGTAACTAAAATTAAAAACTCAAGGGCAACACACGTTAAAACCAGTGAGCCCATTTTCATGTTTTGATGTAAAATATGCCCCCAAGTCAGAGATAATGTTGTATGCAGTACTTCATAGCAATGGAAAGAGGGATTCAGTAAGTACATGAATAAGTAATTCAAGCAGGAAAACTGAGGCTGGGGAAGGACAAATATATACTCTGAATATGTGTATCACCCTGTGATGACCAAATACTTCCTTTTGCCTGTTGGAAGGAGCCCAAAGTATCAATTTAACCCTCACTGGCTGGCTGATCCTCTCAGGGAAGGGTTACTGGTCTTAGCTTTTGGATGTTTAGATATTTACAATGGCAACAGCTAGTTTAGACCTGATGAGGGGTAGTACATGCTATGTAGCCCATCTCTGGTCCCATGGCCATTTTGCACCTAGGCTTATTTTTCAAGAACAAGGGAGGCTGGGAAAGAAGCTGACTGAAATCCACAAAATAGGTCGTCTTGTCTACCTAGTCATTAAGAACTTCTTTTGCAGTGGGATGTCATCTGGTAAGCACTTACATGGATCACAAATATCTTCAGACTCTGAATGTTGTGTATTGGTATATATTGCCACATTTAAAAAATATATTTATTATTTATTTATTAATTTTTTCTCTGCTGGGGATGAAATGGAGACGCATTCGCCAGATTAATAGATGAGTACCTGACGCCGGGTGCTGTATTGATTTACTTCACACCTGAGCTTGCATCCGCGATTAACATCACCATCTGATTAAGTTTATGATAAATTATAGTCATTTCTATAAACCATCCAATTTTTAGTACTGGCCAAACAGGTGTGTTAAATGGAGTTGTGGTATGGATCACCACCCATGTATATTCCAAGTATTTGATGGTGACACTAATATCTGAAAATAAGCAAGAGAAATTGCATTGTTTTGTATTAATATCTTGGTGGGAGGTGAAGAGCGGACAGTTCTAGTGACCTCCACTTAGCAGTTTGTAAAGAGCTCCAGGTTAAGTAATTAAAAGGACACACAAGACTCCACATAGAATACTCATATTATGCTTTTAATATAGGCAGATTACAGCTTTTGAAGGTACAGCAGGAGAAAGACAGAGTAGGTGAGCATCAGGGGTCCAAGAGACTACCAGGCACAACTCCCACAGTCCTTTCTTATTTGCACAGGACGCACTTTGTCTTGGAATTGTAAACCACCAAGCTTTATATGATGAATTTTGGTTCATTGTATAAGACAAAAGCAACCAATTGTGTCCTTTATGCTCTTCTGGTCATGTAACCAAGCCAAAGTATCTAAAAGTTTACACCAAGTATAAGCCATTAATAAAGAAACTGGCCTTGGATGCTAACGAGGAAGGTGGAAGGGTTCAAACTCTAAACCGTACATTATCAATAATTAAATAGTCATTCACCACTGTCGTGGCCTGGAGTCAGTACCAGACTTCCAAACATCCCCAGGGATAGCTGTCATAACTCAGAAGAGGGAATCCAAATGGAAATTCTTTCAGTTACTAAGTGTATCTATATTCTGGGAGCAGGGAAATAACATAGGATGATTACATGATCCTATTGGATCCATTGTAAGAAGAACTGAGGACAGATCTTTACCAGTTATTTGACTTCCATAAGCCCGCACTCTCCTGTGTATCATGGTTGTGTTTTGGGCCTCCAGAGATTAGTGTCAGTTTAAAGTGATTATATAATAACATTCAGAATTTCCAAATATTTCTCCTTCACCAGAGCGCAAGCACCATGGTACATGGAGTCTGTGTAATCTACTCTTGTTAAGAAATCACACCTGGACATGCAGTTGAAAATGGAATCAATTTCTGATATATAAACTGCTATATCACAAAGGTGCTTAACAATTAGAAGGAAGATGCTGTAAGAAATGCTCAGAGGAAGAATTTGGAATGTGTAGGTTGAGAATGCATTATATTTTCCAGTAAGGGGAAAAAAAATCATGAGTAGCACCTCAGAAAAAGCTATTTTATGGACCTAGGGTTGTGGTACAGGTCCATTGTCAATTCTACATTCATGATCCTTCTGGGATGGGGCCATTGCTCTCTAGTCAATTCCGATAGGTAATGTACTCAATTTATGACTTCTTTGGGGCCCTCAGAGTAGCAATACCATTATCATCTTTTTCTTTCTCTACCATCTTTTTTGTTGATAAACAGAACTGTGGTCTTGTAAATAAAGAAAAGTAATGGGTAAACTCACATTTCTAATTATTGGATTCTCCAGAGGTATGATATTGGGTTTTGTGAAGATCTGAATGGATGTTTGTCACTAACTACAAAGGGATAGTGTAGGAGTAATATAAATGGAGTTGATTCTTCTACTATCTCTCACACAAATAATATGGTTATTAGACTTGGAAAATGAATCTTTTTCCAGTTTCCCAGTAGTTAATCATGAAATAGCAATTTGCCATCAACAGAGAAAGAAAGATCTAGTTTACTCCTTACTGTTCTTTATGAGTTTTAGGACCCTCTATCATACCTGCTGGAAACCCTGGTGGAGTAGTGGTTAAGTGCTACACTGCTAACCAAAAGGTCAGCAGTTCAAATACACCAGGAAATCCTTGGAAACTCTATGGGGCAGTTCTACTCTGTCCCAAAGGGTTGCTATGGTGGAATCGACTCGACGGCAACAGGTTTGGTTTTTGGTTTTTATCCTACCTGCTGCTGGTGGCACAGTGGTTAAAGCCACTGATTGCTAACCAAAAGGTCAGTGATTCGAAACCACCAGGAGCTCGTAGGAAGAAAGATGTAACAGTCTGCTTCCATAGAGATTTACAGCCTTGGAAACCGTATAGACTCATTATGAACCAGAATTGACTTGAAAACAGAGGGTTTGGATCATACCTGTAGGACCAGGTCTTATGTCATTCTAAGAGTTCCTGGCAAGGAGAAATGAAAAAGAGGCAGGTTAATCAAAGCAAAGGTTCTCCAGGACCATTGAGTGGCTTCCCTTCACAGAGGAGTCATCATTTGAAGATCCAACAATCTGTTTTAATGGTGAAAGATAGGTGCCTGCATTTCATAGTGTCATATAGATTGCTGGTATCATGCACGAGATGATTTTAAAGATCATATCTGGGGGAAATGATTGGTAAGAACTCTTTGGCTGGGTTTAGAGTCAAATTCCAGAATAACAGCAGAACTAGAGTGGGAGTCAGGAGCAAAGAACCTGGGGATAAAATAACAGTGAGAAGTAGAAAGTAAGTAGTAATTGAACGTGCATTGCAGTACTTAGCTTTTCTGTTCCCAGAGCAGCAGACTCTTCTCAGTCCCAGCTGTATACGAGTTTAAGATAATACAAACTGTGGTACCTCTGGGCCTGCAAGTGAATTATTATTTTTGGTAAAATATGTAGAGCATAGAAAACAGAAACAAAATTCCTGCATTGCAAAAACACAAGCAGTTTAAAAATCAAACATAGAACATTATGAATTACTTTTTATTTATAAATATGATATGACTTCTCCGTGTATACATGTTTAGACCATACACATGTACAAAATATTTGCATTGTTTATTAGCATTTTCAGTCACTTTACGATGAGAAGAAACTTGAATTTGTTTTTTTAAATAATACAGTGAATCATTAATTGTAAATAGCTTAAAAATAAAGTGTTAAAATATGTCAGTTTTTTTAAATTTTTATCTTTTTTTATTATTGTAGTTTAAGTGAAAGTTAACAATTCAAGTTAGTCTCTCAAACAAAAATTTATACATATATTGTTATGTGACCCTAACTTCTCTCCCTATGTTGTGACAACACACTCCTTTCCACCCCTGATTTCCCACGTCCATTCAACCAGCTCCTAACCCTCTCTGCTTTCTCGTCTCACCTCCACACAGAAGCTGCCCATTTAGTCTCATGTATCTACTTGAGCTAAGAAGCACACTCTTGACGAGTACCATTTTATGTCCTACAGTCCAGTCCAATCTTTGTATGAAGAGTTGGCCTCGGAAATTGTTTTAGTTCTGGGTTGACAGAGAATCAGGATGTCATGCTTTCTGGGGCTTCTCCAGTCTCAGTCAAACCATTAATTCTGGTCTTTTTACTAGAATTTGAGTTCTGCATCCCACCATTTGCCTGCTCCATCAGGGACTCTCTGTTGTGTTCCATCTCAGGGCAGTCATTGGTGGTAGCTGGGCACCATCCAGTTCTTTTGGTCTCAAGCTGATAAAGTCTCTGGTCTATGTGGCCCTTTCTGTCTCTTGGGCAAATACTTCCCTTGTGTCTTTGGTGTTCTTCATTCTCCTTTACTGCAGGTGGTTGGAAACAACTGATGCATCTTAGATGGCCTCTTGCAAGATTTTAAGACCTCAGACGCCACTCACCAAAGTAAGATGCAGAACATTTTCTTAATAAACTTTGTTATGCCAATTGACCTAGATGTCCCCTGAAACCTTGGTCCCCAGACCCCGCCCCTGGTAATCTGTCCCTCAAAATGTTTGACTGTATTCACGAAACTTCTTTTTTTTTTTTTAGAAGTAACCTTTATTCCTGTCTTCAAGGATATTGGAAAAACCCTTGTTTGCTGAGCTAAATTACCCATTGATGAAATTGATTTTGCACCCACAGAAAGAGAGACCACAAAAGAACTGCAAGTCAACAGTAAGGGCTTGTGTATGTAGCCTAGTCTTTTTTTTTGTTGTTGTTGTTGTAAATAAATAAAGTTTACATTTCAAGTTAGTCTCCCATACAAAATTTTTTTACATACATTGTTATGAGACCCTAATTGCTCACCCCATTCTGCAACAGCACACTCCTCTTTTCCACCCCTGATTCCCCATGACCATTCAACCAGCTCCTAACTCTCTCTGCCTTCCCATCTCACCTCTGGACAGAAGCTGCCCTTTTGATCTCTTGAATCTATGTGACTAAGAGACACACTCTTCATGAGTATCACTTTATGTCCCACAGTCCAGTCCAATCCCTGTCTGAAGAGTTGGCCTCGAGTTCTGGGCTGATAGAGTCCAAGAGCCATGCTTTCTGGGGTACTTCTAGTCTCAGTCAGACCATTAAGTCTGGTCTTCTCACTAGAAATTGAGTTCTGCACCTTATCCTTCTACTGCTCCATCAGGGACCCTGTCTTGTGTTCCCTATCAGGATGTTCACTGGTGGTAGCCGGGCACCATCTACCTCGTCTAGTCTCAGGCTGATGAAGTCTCTGGTTTATGTGGCCCTTTCTGTCTCTTGGGCTAATACTTTCCTTGTGTCTTTGGTGTTCTTTGTTCTCCCTTACTCCAAGTGGTTGGGACCAATTGATGCATCTTAGATGGCCGCTTGCAAGCTTTTAAGATCCCAGATGCCACTCACCAAAGTACGAGGCAGAACATTTTCTTATGTTCTTTGTTATGTTTTCTTTGTTATGCCAATTGACCTAGATGTTCCCTGAAAGCATGGTCCCCAGGACCCCCATCCCTGCTACTCTGTCTCTCAAAGTATTTGATAGTATTCTGGAAACTTCTTAGCTTTGGTTTAGTCCAGTTGTGCTGACTTCCCCTGTAATATGTGCTGTCCTTCCCGTCACCTAAGATAATTCTTGTCTGCTATCTAGTTCGTGAATAACCATCACCCTCTCTCCCCACCCAAGTAATCATCAAAGAACGTTTTCTTCTGTGTATAAACTTTTTCTTGAGTTCTTATAATAGTGGTCTCGTACAATATTTGTCCTTCTGTGACTGACTAAATTCACTCAGCATAATGCCCTCCAGATTCCTCTTTGGTGTAAGATGTTTCACGTCTTCATCATTGTTCTTAATTGTTCCGCAGAACTCCATTGTGTGAATATACCATAACTTGTTTACCCATTTGTCCTTTGATGGGCACCTTGGTTGTTTCCATCTTTTTGCTATCGTAAATGGTGCTGCAATGAACATGAGTGTGCATATATCTATTTGTGTGACAGCTCTTATTTCTTTAAGAAATATTCCAAGGAGGGGGATTGCTATATCCTATGGTACTTCTATTTCTAGCTTTTTAAGGAAGTGCCAAATCGATTTCCAAAGTGGTTGTACCATTTTACATTCCCATCAACAGTGTATAAGAGTTCCAGTCTCTCCACAACCTCTCCAGCATTTATTATTTTGTGTTTTTTGGATTAATGCTAGCCTTGTTGGGGTGAGATGGTACCTCACTGTAGTTTTGATTTACATTTTTCTAATGGCTAATCATTGTGAGAATTTCTTCATGTGGCTGATAGCCAACTGAATGTCTTCTTTGGTGAAGTGCCCTTTCATATACTTTGCCCATTTTTTAATTGGGTTATTTGTCTTTTTGTTGTTGAGGTTTTGCAGTATGTTGTAGATTTTAGAGATTAGACGCTGACTGGATTTGTCGTAGCCAACAATTTTTTCCAAGTCTGTAGGTTGTCTTTTTACCCGTTTGGTGAAGTCTTTTGATGAGCATAAGTGTTTGATTTTTAGGAGCTCCCAGTTATTTAGTCTCTCTTCTGGTGCTTGTGCACTGTTACTTATGGTTCATGTTCTGTTTATGCGATATATTAGGTCTCCTAGCATTGTCCCTATTTTTTGTGCCATGAACGTTATCATGTTCGATTTGATATTTAGGACTTTGATCATTTGGAGTTAATTTTTGTGAATGGTGTGAGGTGTGGGTCTTGTTTCAGTTTTTTTCAGATGGATATCCAGTTATGCCAGCACCATATGTTAGACAGACTGTCTTTTCTCCAATTAATGGACACTGGGACCTTATCAAATATCAGCTGCTCAAATTTATGTCTGGATTATCAATTCTGTTCCATTGGTCTATATATTTGTTGCTGTACCAGTACCAGGCTGTTTTGACTACCGTGGGGGTATAATAGATTCTAAAATCAGGTAGTGTGAGTCCTCCAGTTAGAAAATCAGTAACATCAGATGACATCCAAAACTAGAACACAGAGCAACAAGATATCAAACCAGATAAGGAAGCACAAAAATAAATCAAAGCTAAAACACTGAAAATAGAGAAACAGAGATGTCAGTATATAAAAGATGACAACACTAAAACAAAAAAGAGGGACTAAAAACTGTAGACATAAATTTTTCATACGGAGAAGAAGTCAAGGCAATATAAAGAAATAAAAGACTGGTATAAACTTAGAAAAATAAGGGTAGATATTAAGGTAATCACAAAGGAAACTAACAATCCTACACGTCAAAATAAAAAACAAGACAAATATAAAGACTCAGCAAATACAAAATCAACAACAATGAAAAAGATGATAAGAAAATTCATACAGAAAAATAACTTAGCACAGAAAATTAAGTGGAACAAAGAAACTATCAACAACACACCAAAAAAATCAAAATTACAGCACTAAACTCATACCTATCAATAATTACACTAAACGTAAATGGACTAAATGTATCAGTAAAGAGACAGAGAGTGGAAGATTGGATAAAAAAACATGATCTGCCTATATGCTGCCTACAAGAGACACACGTTAAAGACATAAACAAACTAAAACTCAAAGGATGGAAAAAAATATATCAAGCAAACAGCAACCAAAAAGAGCAGAACTGGTAATATTAATCTCTGATAAAATAGACTTTAAAGTAAAATCCACAACAAAGGATAAGGAAGGACACTACATAATGATTAAAGGGTCAATAAACCAGGAGGACATAACTATAATAAATATTTATGCACCCAGTGACAGGGTTCCAAAATACATAAAACAAACTCTAACAGCATTGAAAAGAGAGATAGATAGCTCCACAATAGTAGTAGGAGCCTTCAACACACCACTTTTGGTGAAAGACAGAACATCCAGAAAGAAGGTCAACAAAGACATGGAAGATCTAAATGCTACAACCAACCAACTTGATCTCACAGACATATACTGAACACTCCACCCAAAAGAAGCCAAGTATACTTTCTTTTCCAATGTACATGAAACATTCTCCAGAATAGAACACATATTAGGCCATAAAGCAAGCCTTAACAAAATCCAAAGTATCAGAATATTACAAAGCATCTTTTCTGACAATAAAGCCATAAAAGTAGAAATCAATAACAGAAAAAACAAGGAAAAAAAAATCAAACACATGGAAACTGAACAACACCTTGCTCAAAAACTATTGGGTTATAGAAGAAATTAAGGAAGGAATAAAGAAATTAATAGAATCAAATGAGAATGAAAACACACCCTACCAGAACCTTTGGGACAAAAGCAGTACTCAGAAGTCAGTTTCTAGTAATAAATGCACACATCCAAAAATAAAAAAGGGCCAAAATCAAAACATTAACCCTACAACTGGAACAAGTAGAAAGAGAACAGCAACAGAAGCCCTCTAACAACTTTGAAAACCTAAAGGAAATGGACAAATTTCTAGAAACTCACTACCTGCCTGAACTAACACAAACAGAGGTAGAACAACTAAATAAACCCATAGCAAAAGAAGAGATTGGAAAGGTAATTTAAAAACTCTCAACAAAAAAAAGCCCTGGCCTGGATGGTTTCACTGGAGAATTCTACCAACCACTAGAGAAAACTTAACACCACTAATAATAAAGGTATTTCAGAGCACAGAAAAGGATGGAATACTCCCAAACTCATTCTATGAAGCCAGCATAACCCTGATACCAAAATCAGGTAAAGACATTACAAAAAAAGAAAATTACAGACTGATATCCCTCATGAATGTTGACGCAAAAATCCTCAACAAAATTTTAGCCAATAGAATTCAGCAACATATCAAAAAAATAATTCACCATGATCAAGTGGGATTTAAACCAGGTATGCAGGGATGGTTCAATGTTAGCAAAACAATCAATGTAATCAATCACATAAACAAAACAAAAGACAAGAACCACATGATCTTATCAATTGATGCAGAAAAGGCATTCGACAAAGTCCAAAATCCATTCATGATAAAAACTCTCAATAAAATAGGAATAGAAGGAAAATTCCTCAATATAATTAAGGGCATCTATACAAAACCAACAGCCAACATCATCCTAAATGGAGAGAGTTTGAAAACATTCCCCTTGAGAATGGGAACCAGACAAGGATGCCCTTTGTCATCACTCTTATTTAACATTGTGCTGGTGGTCCTAGCCAGAGCAATTAGACTAAAAAAAGAAATAAAGGGCATCCAAATTTGTAAAGAAGAAGTAAAAGTATCTCTGTTTGCAGATGATATGATCTTATACACAGAAAAGCCCAAAGAATCCACAAGAAAAATACTGGAACTAATAGAAGATTTCAGCAAAGTCTCAGGATACAACATAAACATAGAAAAATCAATTGGGTTCCTTTACACCAACAAAGAGAACCTTGAAGAGGAAATCACCAAGTCAATACCATTTACAACAGCCCCCATGAAGATAAAATACTTAGGAATAAATCTAACCAGAGACGTAAAAGATCCATATAGAGAAAACTACCAGACACTACTGCAAGAAGCTAAAAGAGACCTGCATAAGTGGAAAAACATACCTTGCTCATGGATAGGTAGACCCAACATAGGGAAAATGTCAATTATACCCAAAATGATCTATAGATACAATGCAATCCCAATCCAAATTCCACCAGCATTTTTTAGTGAGAGGGAGAAACAAATTACCAACTTCATATGGAAAGGGAAGAGCCCCTGAATAAATAAAGCATTACTCAAGAAGAAGAACAAAGTGGGAGGCCTTATACTACCTCATTTTAGGACCTATTATACTGCCACGGTATTCAAAACAGCCTGATCTGGTACAACAACAGATACATAGACCAAAGGAATAGATTTGAGAATCCAGATATAAGCTCATCCACCTATGAGCAGCTAATATTTGACAAAGGCCCAAAGTCCATTAAAGACAGTCTCTTGAACTAATGCTGCTGGCATAACTGTATGTCTATATGCAAAAAACTGAAACAAGACCCATACCTCACACCATGCACAAAAACTAACTCAAAATGGATCAAAGACTTAAATGTAAAATCGAAAATAATAAACACCATGGAAGAAAAAATAGGGACAACTCTAGGAGCCCTAATACATGACATAAACACAATATGAACCATAAGTAACCATGCACAAGCACCAGAAGAGAGACTAGATAAATGGGAGCTCCTAAAAATCAGACACTTATGCTCATCAAAAGGCTTCACCAAAAGAGTAAAAAGACAGCCTACAGACTGGGAAAAAACTGTTGGCTACGACAAATCCAATCAGTGTCTAATCTCTACAATCTACTACATACTGCAAAACCTCAACAACAAAAAGACAAATAATCCAATTAAAAAATGGGCAAAGGATATGACCAGGCACTTCACCAAAGAAGATGTTCCGGTGGCTAACAGAAACATGAAGTAATGTTCATAATCATTAGCCATTAGAGAAACGCAGACCAAAACTGCAGTGAGATATCATCTTACCCCAACAAGGCTAGCATTAATCCAAAAAACACAAAATAGTAAATGCTGGAGAGGTTGTGGAGGGACTGGAACACTTATACACTGCTGGTGGGAATGTAAAATGGTGCAAGCACTTTGGAAATCGATTTGGTGCTTCCTTAAAAAGCTAGAAATAGAAGTACCATATGATCCAGGTATCCCTCTCCTTGGAATATATCCTAGAGAAACAAGAGCCGTCACATGAATAGATATATGTACACCCATGTTAACTGCAGCACTGTTCACAATAGCAAAAAGATGGAAAAAACCTAGGTGCCCATCAATGGATGAATGGATAAACAAATTATGGTATATACACACAATGGAACATCATGCAATGATTAAGAAGGACGATGAAGCTGTGAAACATTGTGTAACATGGTGGAAGCTAGAACTTATTATGCTGAGTGAATTTAGTCAGTCACAGAAGGACAAATACTGTATAAGACCACTATTATAAGAACTTAAGAAAAGGTTTAAACACAGAAGAAAGCGTTCTTTGTTATGGGGGTGAGGAGGGAGGGTGAGGGTTATTCGCTAAGTAGCTAGTAGGTAAGAATCATCTTAGGTGAAGGGAAGGACAGCACACTTTACAGGGGAAGTCAGCACAACTGGACTGAACCAAAGCTAAAAAGTTTCCTGAATACAATCAAACATTTTGAAGGACAGAGTAGCAGGGATGGGGGGTCTGGGGACCATGTTTTCAGGGGACATCTAGGTCAACTTGCATAACAAAGCTTATTAAGAAAATGCTCTGCATTGTACTTTGGTGAGTGGTATCTGGGGTCTTAAAAGCTTGCAAGTGGCCATCTAAGATGCATCAATTAGTCCCAACCACTTGGAGTAAAGGAGAATGAAGAACACCAAAGACACAAGGAGAGTATTAGCCCAAGAGACAGAAAGGGCCACGTAACCCAGAGACTTCATCAGCCTGAGACCAGAAGAAGTAGATGATGCCCGGCCTCTACCAGAGAACGTCCTGACAGGGAACACAACACAGGGTCCCTGATAGAGCTGTAGAACGATAGGGTGCAGAACTTAATTCTAGTAAGTAGACCAGACGTAATGGTCTGACTGAGACTGGAGGCACCCCAGAAAGCACGGCCCCTTGACTCTCTATCAGCTGAGAACTAAAACAATTTCCAAGGCCAACTCTTCAGATGGGGATTGGACTGGACTGTGGGACATAAAATGATACTTATGAAGAGTGTGCCTCTTAGTCAAGTAGATACAAGAGATCAAAGGGGCAGCTTCTGTCCAGAGGTGAGACGGGAAGGCAGATAGAGTTAGGAGCTGGTTAAATGGTCATGGGGAATTAGGGGCAGAAAGGAGGAGAGTGCTGTCACAGAATGGGGTGAGCAATTAGGGTCTCATAACAATATAAGTTGAAAAAATTTTGTATGGGAGACTAACTTTAAATGTAAACTTCATTTAGTTACAGCAATAAAAAAAAAAGATGGTGTGGAAGTGATGGAGACAATCAAAGAGAAAATTCACACTGAGTGGATTTTTTATTAGGTGTTGATATAAACATATATTCACTACTGAGATAAAAAAGGGAGGTGAGTCCTTGCTTCATACCATATGTTAAAATAAAGTCTAAATGGATTAAAGGCATGCTTGCTAAAATAAGAATTATACATGTATTTAATAAACAAATACAAGAGAACATCTTTACAACCTTATAAATGAGCAATATTTTAAACAGGGCCTGAAAGGTACAAACTATGAGGTAAAAAGGAAGGATTTGATTATATCAAATTTAGCAATGTATGCTAAAAAAATGGAAATCAGAGGTAAGGTTAACAGATATATGTAGGTGGTGTTGGGTTGTTGTTAGGTGCCGTTGAGTCAGTTCCCATTCACAGCGACCCTATAGGACAAAATAGAACTTCCCCATAGAGTTTCCAAGCAGTGGCTGGTGGATTTGAACTGCCAACCTTTTGGTTAGTAGCTGAGCTCTTAACCACTATGCCACCAGCGCTCCTAAAGGTGTAGGAAAAGATATGTGCAATGGCTAAAATAAGGATTAATATCTAGAGATTCTAAATCATGAGAAGAATTTGTATAACTTCACAAAAAAGTTTTAAAAAAATAGAAAAAACCTCTTCAGTATATGAGTTAACAATTCATGAAAATAACTGGTAAGTTTCTGAAAAAATGTTCAACTTTGTTGTTAATTGATATAACAAATGAAATACGACAATTGGATACCACTTTACTTCTGTTAAATTAACAAACATTAGAAAGTAGAATAATATCGAGAGTTAGATTTGATATGGAAGATGCAACCACTCAAGCACTCCTGATGATATTATAAATTGATATAGATACTCAGGAGAGAGATAAATGCATAATGAAATTAAGTATGCATATACTTATGGCAGTACAATCCTGCTCCAAAGAAAACAACAAAAAAATAAAATCAGACCCATTGCCGTGGAGTTGATTCCAACTCATAGCAACCTTACAGGACAGAGTAGAACTGCCCTTTTGGGTTTCCAAGGCTGTAATTTTTACGGTAGCAGACTGCCACATCTTTTTCCATCTTTCTTCTTAGGAGTGGCTGGTGGGTTCGAAAAGCTGACCTTTCAGTTAGCAATTGAGCACTTTAAACACTGTGCCACCAGGGCTCCTTCAATCCCACTATTGGGTATATATACTAAATATCATGCAAGGTATATAAAAGAACTTGTTTGAAATTGTTCACAATATTCTTGGCGGTAGGGAAATCACATAATTATGCAACCATCAGCACTTTCTAATTTTAGAAAATTTTAATTACCCCCAAAAGAAATCTGGTATCTGTTGGCAGTCACTCTCAATTTTGCCCTTCCCCCTTCCCCTGGCAACCACTAGTCTACATGCTGTCTCTATGGATTTGCTTATTTATATAAAAAGAGTCCTATAATAGCTTTTATTGCTCAATAATATTTTATTGTACAGATATACCACATTTTGTTTACCCATTTATCAGTCAGTGAACATTTGGGTTGTTTCCACTTTTGGCTATCGTGAATAGTGCTGCTTAGAACATTCAAGTGCTAATTTTTGCGTGTACACATGTTTTCATTTCTCTTGGATATATACTTAGAAGTAGAATTGCTGGGTCATATGGTGGCTTCATTCTCTTTTGTGACAAGGTAATATCTTTTTTCCTGCTAAACCTCCACTCCTCAGACAGTACAGTAGTGTGCTTCATGTACCTCATTAAAATGACTATACTATAGTACAAGAGAAGCCATGGAAGAGTTGACAAAAATAATTGACTTAGATAAAGAGATTGTTAAAAATTATTGGACCAACTTCAGAACCCAAAAGAGAATTTAACAGGCCCTTTTGATGTCATATTGGTGGATTATTGAACAAAACGCATCTGAGAATTAATTCTCTGGGGGAATAGACCTGTGTTTTACTTTTTTATTTACTACTGATTTTATTTACTATCGAGTCCAGATACAGTAAAGTTAAATATTAACCTACAGATTTCTTCCTTGTAGAAAAGGTAACCTTGAAAATGATCAATTTATTGTTCTGTGGGATATTAACCAGTTTTGTGTCTAATCCAGCAGTACTAATCCTAACTTTTTTTTCAAAATGCTTATAAATAGACAACTTCTTCAAATGTTTTTTACTGGTTTTCTCTTCAGTGAGTTGAATGTATCTATGGCATGGCTCGTTTAATGTTTGTTTAATGTTTGTGTAAGAGTTATGGAGCCCTGGTGGCATAGTGGCTAGGAGATTGGCTGCTAACCAAAATGTCAGCAGTTTGAATCCACCAGCAGCTCCTTGGAAGCCCTGTGGGACAGTTCTACTCTGTCCTATAGGGTCACTATGAATCAGAATTGCCTCAACGTCAATGGGTTATAAGAGTTATATTTAAAAAATTTTTTTAAAATATACTTGGAGTAAATTATATAATGAAAATCCTAAGTTCTGAATAGTCAAAAGACAAATAATAGCTAAGAGCATGTTTTAAATTTATGAGACGCAAATAAACGTTTTCCTTCTTTTCATCAAGTCTTCATATTCTTTCTTCCCAAAGAGAACATTCTAGTATGCAGAAAGCTAAGAAAGAGGGAGAGGCAGAATCATATCCTATCACTAATGTCTTACTGTAAAAGAGATTCCAAAACAGTTCTACCTGCTGGAACAAGAAATAGACAAAAAAGTAGATCTAGAGGTAAATAAGTCACTGCTTGACCAATGGCTAAGAGCAGTCACCGTGGAATTCTCACTTATCTTTCCTGTTTTGCCTTTTGCTGCTTGGCCTCTAGCCATGAGTAAACATGGCTGCAGCTATTTCTGTCCACATGTTTTTAGAATCAAGTCTAGAAGAAACAAATGTCAGCTTTTGTCCCAGAATACCCAGAAAAAGTTTCAGTGCAATATATTGGCTCTAAGGAGGTCCTGTGCCTCCCTGAACCAGCAACTGGCTTATTCTTGAGTCACATGCTTCATTTTGAAGCGCTCATGCTTACAGAAAGTTAGTGAGGAAATCATCTGAGGGAAAATTTAGATTACAGATACCAGCAAAAAAGAAAACGGATGCTACTTTGTAAAACAAGAGATGACCACTTACAAAGAAATTTTAATTTTTTTTAGCAATAAGTCTAACCTGCAGTAATGATATGGCATCAGAAATACTTCTGTTAAAATTGGTAACACCGAAAGAGTTCTGGCTACCACCACTCTTACCTATCATCATACTGGAAGATTCAGTCGATGGGATAGGCCAACCCCCTCCTCTGCTTAAAAAAAAAAAGGGGAGATGAACCATTGAAAAAAATTTTTAAAAAAATCATTATTTGTGATTGTCAAATTAAATCTCTTATTTTAAATGCTAGTAGAATCATTAAGAGATTTTAAAATTGGATATTCAAAAATATCTATAGGTAATGTTTATCCTAGTATAACTAGAACAAAAAAAAAAAAAAGAAAACTCTGTACTATAAGGAATAATCCCTAAAAAAATTTGATAAAACGTTACTGTTTGGTATAAAAGAAAGACTTGAGTAAAAGTTTCTCTGTGTTGAAAGGCTCTAGATGTTCAAGAGCTTGGTTTTTCCTCAATTAATCTCTAAACTCAATATAAGCCCAACTCAATATTCTCAAGTTCCTGACTGGCACAAACGGTAAGGACTTAATTACCAGCCAAATGGTTGGAGGTTGGAACTCACCGAGAGGCACCTTAAAAGACAGGCCTGGCAATCTGCTTCCAAAATGTCACAGCCTTGAAAACTCTATAAAGCAGTTCTACTCTGTACACTTGTAGTTGCCATGAGTGGCAATCAGCCTGATGGAATATAAGAACAACAACAATATCCTCATGAGATGCTTCATAAATTTTTTATAAACTCCAGTTGAAAGAGAAAATGCAGAGGACTAACCAAGAACATATGGCAATTAATAAGGAGGATTGTGATTTATATCTCTGAGACTCTAGAGATACAGTTTGAAGGACTTTATGTAGAGGAATGTGGTAGTTTTTTTTTCTGAAATATTATTTAGTTCTGGCAATGAGAAAATGAATTGACAGAAACAAGACTACAAACAAGGAGACCAGTTAGGAAGTGATTGCTTCAGTTAAGACAATGAAAGTGGGATGAAAAAGAACAGAAAAAAATATATCTAAAGAGGAAATCAGTAGAACTGGAACTAATTAAAGAGGAAGGAAAGGGAATAGCCTAAAATTACTTCAACTTTTGAGTCTGGGCACATAAAAAGACACTTTCATGTTATGTTCTAATTTAGTAATTTATGCTTTTAATTTTCAATCAGAATAAATTAAAGCAGCAGAAAATATTATTTAAAATATAACAAAATGCATAACTATAAGAGAAAAAGGAGGAAAAAATAAGAGTAAAGAAAAATAGATTTAAAGATATGATTCATGCATATATAGGAAGTTAGGTAGATGGCATGTGGATGCCAAACAAGTGGGATTTGATGCATCTATTCTAGTACATTAATTTGACACAGAAACAATTTATTTTGGCTTTAAAATAAACAAATTTACATTTTTCAGTTATGTTATTACAAATTAATGAGTAAATGAGTCATCTTCACTATTTGCGTCGGCTTCTTTCCATCCCAGAACTTCCGTCCATGCCAAGATTCATTCCCTGGGCTTCCAAACGGGGAGCAAGACTAAAAACGCATTTTGGGAATTTAAGTATGAATAAGGGATGAAGCAGGGATTATGCACACTCTAGAGAACAAACTGTATGAAAGCAAGAGTCAAATACTTACCAAACTCAATCATTCCAAAAGGGTCTTCAATAATTTTATGTATAATTGTTATTTATTTTCTGAAAAGCTATTTGAATCTTGAACAGTTTGCATCTCAAATTCTCTAATAACTCTTGAAGCTACAATGACTACCATTTGTTTCCAATTTATATATTTATATGACTGGTCAATGACATTATTTTTAGATGTGGTGTATATAATATTTTTATTTGAAACATGCTAATTTTATTTAACTAGAGATCAGAGTAGAAATGAGGATGGGGAGAGAAGACAGGGAAACAAAATATATTTTGGGGTCAATATATTATTTATTTTCACCTTCAGATGTAAGAGAAAATTTTTAAATGTATTTTGTACATATTTTCTTTATAAAAATTTCAATAAAATAAGGGGTAAAAAAATGTAATACCATAACTCCAGTTTCATTTTGCATTCTTGTCAATAGTCTGGTGGGTATTTTTCCAGAACTCTCCTCAAAATTTATATATAAATATAGATACAATCATAAACGTAGATTTAGACATATATATACTTATATACATATACATATATGCTAATATATACATATTTTTGAACATTTCATTTAATATGAAGGGGGTCATTTTTCACTGGACTGTCACATAATCATTGTGCTTCAATCCCTTCCCACACTCCGATTTCTATTGCTCATTCTATAGATGAAGAGATTTTTGCAAAACACAAACCTAATTACATTACCCAAGTGTATAAGACCGTTTAATGTCTTCCCATTGTTCTTTAGATAAAGACCAAAACACTTAGCATAATTTACAAGACCTTGCATGGTCTTTTACCTCCCAACCTTTTCATTTCCAATTCTGAATGCACTGCCTGCCTCCGCATGTAAAAATGCACTGCTTACCTACTCATAAAGTTTTATATATGCTATTGATTCTGAAACACTCAGCATCACAACTACTTCCTCTTCTTCCCTCTTTGTTCTTTCTCAGAACTTCCTAGCTGGGATCATTTTCCTTCATATTTGCTTTCATAAAACCTTCTATAAATGCAGAACAAATTTCAAATTCATAAAAATGGCCAGATTTACTGGACCACTGAGACCAGAGGACTCTTTGAGACTATTGCCCTGAGATGCTCCTCAAACCTTAAACCAAAACCACTCCCTGAGATTGCCTTTTAACAGAACAGAAGAGTGACGCACAAAATAAAGGATGTTACCTGTTAGATCAGTGCCCTACTTAAAAAAAAACAAAAAAACAAAACTATATGAATCCAAAAGGTCAATATTGATTCCAAAGCAAAGATGAGAAGATAAGGGGGCAGGGAATCTAGAGTACTAGAAATGGAACAACCAGAACACAACTAATGAGAACGTTGACACAATGTGAAAAATGTAACTAATGTCATTGATCAATTTGTGTGGAAACTGTGACAATGGTGGCAGCAATGGACGTTATGTATGGGCTCAGCAACACTGAATTTCACTCACCAAGGCTGACTATGGTACAGCTGCTGATAAGTGTGTAATCTACCAGCAGCAGACACCAACACTGAATTCCCAGAATAGCAACATTTTCTGGGGTGGCCAGCCAGCAACGTGGTGGAACACTTCCATGGTGGAAGGAACAGCATTTTGTTCTTATGAAATAGACACACACTGTGGATACAATTTTGCCTTTCCTGCATGGAGTACTTTTGCCAAAACTACAGTCAGTAGGCCCATAATTTCTTATTCACAGTCATTGTATAACACACGATGTTACCTCTGATCAAGTAATTCACCTTAGTGCAAATAAAGTATGGCAATGGACCAGAGTGCATGGGTTTCACTGGATTTACCATGTGCTATTATGCTGAAGCAGCTGACTTGAAAGAACAGTAGAATGACATTTTGAAGACTCAGTTACAGCACCAGCTAAGTGACAATACCTTGCTGGGCTGGGACAGTGTTCTCTAGGAGGCTATATAACATATGCCCTAAATCTACATCCAGTATATAAGTAAATTTATTCCTCAGTTAGGATTCACGGGTCCAGGAATCCAGGACTGGAAGTGGGAGCAGCACACTCACTATTACCTCTAGAGCTCTATTAGCAAAATTTTTGCTTCCTACCCCCACAGTTGGAGCGTGGGTGGCGCAGTGATTAAAGAGCTTGGCTGGTAACCAGAAGGTTGACAGTTTGAATCTACCAGCCACTCCTTGGAAACCCTATCAGGTAGTTCCACGCTATCCTACAGGGTCACTGTGAGTAGGAATCGATTCAATGGCAGTGTTTTTTTGTTTTTTGTTTTTATCCCCACAGTATGATTCCTGCCTGTTTAATGTTCTTAATTTCAACATGAGGAATGCTTCAACAAGGAGACACAAAAATAATTCCATTAAACTGGAAGCTAAGAATGCCACTCAGTCACTTTGCATTCCTCATGTCCCTGAATCAACAGGCAAAGAAGGAAGGGAGTTACTGTACTGGCGGGGGTGCCTGAACCTGATTAACAAGGGGAAATTGGACTGCTACTACAAAATGAGTTAAGAACTCTAGACTGCAGGAATTTCTTAGGACATGTCTTATTACTATCATTCCCTGTACTTGTTGTTGGTTGAAAACTGCCACAACCCAATTCAGGCAGGATTACTAATGGCCTAGACCCTTCAGGAATGAAATTATGGCTCACCTCACCGGGCAAATAACCACTACCAGTTGATATGCTTGCTGAGGGCAAAGGGATTATGGAGTAGGTAGTGGAAGAGGGTAGTTATAAATACCAGTTGTGATCACGTAACCAGTGGCAGAAATGAGGACTGTAAATGTTATGAGTATTTCTCACAAATACGTTTGTGTGTTTGTGTGTGTGTGTATGCACATATACACAAAAACACACCCAAATATATAGCAAATATATTCACTTTCTTTCCTTTTTTATCTTATTATCATATACAATAAGATATATTAATTTTACATCATAGTATTTTAGGAGTATTAACTTTATATCATAGTTTTTAAGTTACAGAATATCAGTAAGAGGAAACACCACTATGGTCACTGCACCCTTTTTCGGGAAAAGGGTTAGTGCATTTTTTTATTGTTCCCAGGGTTGTTGTATTATGTTAGACAGAGGTATGACTTTGTTATATTCTTAATATGGAGGTTACATCTTGTTTAAGCAGATGTGTATGGGTGCAAAGTTGACAAGAGTTGGAATGTGATGGTTAATTTTATGTGTCAAGTTGGAAAGACTATGATGTCCAGTTGGTTGGTCAAACATTAGTGTAGATGTTGCTGTGAAAGTACTTCGCTGCTAATGTGATTAGCAATGACAATCAGTTGACTCTTAATAAAGGAGATTACATTTGATAAGGAGGGTTGGCCTGATCCAGTTATTAAAGGCCCTAAAAGCAAAATCTGAGACATCCATGAGGGCAAGGCAGACATTCTTTTTTGATTTTCTAACTCCAGGTCTTTGTGCATTTTTTCATGATGGTTTACCTTGTCTCCTTAAGCCCCCTTTGAAATATTCTGTTTAGCTCTTTTACTTTACTTCTTCCATTTGCATTAGCTACTCTGTGCTTATGAGCATGTTTCAGAGTCTTTTCTGACATCCATTTTGGTCTTTTCCTATTTTCTTGTCTTTTTAATGATATTTCACTTCACTCATGTTTGATATGTTTCTGGTCTTCCCACAACTGTTCTGGTCTTTGGTCATTAGTGTTCAATGTGTCAGATTTTTGAGATGGTCTCTAAATTCTGGTGGAATGTATTCAAGGTTGTCCTGTGGCCCTCATGGGCTTGTTTTTATTTTCTTCAGCCTCAACTTGTACTTGAACATGAGCAACTGATTGTCTGTTCTGCAGTCAGCCCCTAGTTTATCTTGACTGATGATGTTGAGCTTCTCCATTGCCTCTTTCCACAGATACAGTTGATTTGATTCTTATATAATCCATCGGGCAAAGTCCAAATGTATACTTATCAATTGTGTTGTTTGAAAAAAATATATTTCTGATAAATAAGTTGTTGGTCTTGCAGAATTCTATCATGTGATCTGAGGCATCATTGTTATCATTGAGGCTATATTTTCCAACTGCTGATCCTTCTTCTTTGTTTCCATCTTTTGTATTCCAATTCCTGGTAATTATCAATTTGTCTTTATTGCATGTTCCATCAATTTCAGACTGCATATGGGGTCTTCATGAGTCAGAATCTACTCAGTTGCAACTGATTGTTGAAAAATAAGCCCCAATATATCTATGTCTGCCCCAAAAACTTGTCAGTGGTCTCCAGTCAAGCATGTGTCCCTACCCAAGCTTCTTATAGCCTCGGGTCCCACAGATAGTTGAAGGATCTCACCAATATCAGTCTACTTCCTGAGTCAAATTCCATCACTGCTATTGAAAGACTAATAGCATCACAGTAAGAATGCCCTGAGTAATTCACATCCATGATGATCTCATCTTTGGAATTTGAGGTATGCTTGCGCAGGACACCATTATCACATACTTCCTTTAGTGTTGTCTTTAAATAATATTCTTTGAAGAGGGACAGATTTTGGTATAATATTCTCAGAATTTTTGAGGAGAAGAATGACTATTTGCAAACAACTAGGTCAACTGTTTCTATATTAAAAAAAATGCTTTTTTTAATTAAAAAAAAGTGAAAACCTAGATAAGAATCCTTTCCTGCTGATCATTCTAATCAAAAGTTGGTGGTTATATACACCTCAGTGTGGACGGCCTCACATTTCAGAGTTTGAAATTGTATCTGAGATCATCAAGTGCAATGTTTTTAATCTGATAATGAAGAAGCTATGCCCTAGGACACTCAGAGTCAAATTGCCAGAAATTGAATGAGAACCCCATGTCACAGGTTCAGGGTCAATGTGTTTATGTCCTTTAAATGTCTTTTTCCCTGTGCCTAAAAATATGCCTTTATTTCCAACTCCTTAGGTGATTTTGAATTCCATAATATTTAGGCCACGTTTTAAGAAAGAAAGAGCTTAAAGCATTTACCAAAATTTTATACTTAAAGTACTGATTTACAATAATAAGTGTAGAGAAATTAAAGAGAATGAAACTGAACAAAGGTTTACAAAAGTTGGTAAATAATTGCATAAAACTCATTTGAAAGGTTATGTTTTAGCAACTGTGGATCAAAACAGTGAATTTTAGTTATATTATTCATATACAGTTGAGTTGTAAACACAATGGATTATTCTATAAAGTTATATAATAATCTATAAGTTAAAAACCTTGACCTTTCAAGTAAATACTATTATTGAATTATGCCATTATGAGAAGCCCACCCTGTGGGTCAAATGAGATGGGTGGAGTTTTAGAGTTTCCCGAATTCATGACCAGCACACATTTTTGCTTATGGAATGTGATTTTGTCTTCCCTTCTCTTATGAATTGCTCTGTTCTTGTCCTCAGCTTGTGTCTTTCCCAAGGCTGTATTCACAGTCTTATACCAAAGACTCTTTGTGGACTATTTATAATTCTACTCTTCCAATTATTTCTTAGGGTTGACTTGAGGCCAAGATTCTTGTCTTATTTGCCTTATATCCATGTTGTGGTTGTTAGTTGCCATCGATTCAACTCAGACTCATAGTGGTCTTATGTATAACAAAACAAAACCTTGCCCAGTACTGTGCCATCATCTATAGAGCCTAGGATATTGCTTACTCACAGGTAGTGTTCTTTAAATTAATTATAATGAATAATACTTGTAAATTCAAATCATGTCTAAAGCTCAGGACTTTTGAAGTGAGTTGCCTTGAACATAAATTCTGTGAAACAATGTAGCTATTGGAAAATCAGTGAATTAAGTTTGTTAATATGTTTAGCCTAATATGCTACTTTGTTAGCTCATATCTCTGCACAATTTTCAAAGATAGTTGGAGTGGAAGCCTGCCTGAGTTGACAGGATCAGATTACAAAGCAAAATCATTTTTTTTTAGCTGAAAAGGCAAGCACTAAAAATATGTAAAATAAGTGTCAATCGATGAAGTAATAATCTGCTACCTTTTAACCCCTCAAGAGACAGAGGACTTTAGAGTTTCCTATTTAATTCTTCAGGTCTCTGTGTAACACTTCTTCAAGAAGTATAAAGCATTCTAGGAAACATCAATGAGACAAACGTGGTAAAACAGTCCACATACAACTTTCTAAAGTTTTATCCCAAATCCATGAGAGGGATAAGAATAGTGGGTACAATGATCCAACAAGAATGATAGAAATTTTAGTAATAATCAGTGATCCTCAAAAATTTTTGAACAAAATTCTGGTAAAATGAAGAAAGTGTCAAAGTCAATGTCTTTATTAATGTAAATCACATTTCAGTTTATTATTGGTGTAAGGCAGGAGATTATCTTACTCTTACAAAAAATAAAAAAAAAAAACACACATAATACTCTTATAACCATTAAGAGCTACAACTTTTCTAATATAAAAACTCAGAGTATTGGTTTTATATATGATATCCTATATCTGGCAAAGGCACAATGGTTAAGTGCTCCGTTGCTAACCAAAAGGTCAGTGGTTTGAACCCACCAGTGGCTCTGTGAGACAAAAGACCTGGCAATCTGCTCCAATAAAGACTACAGCCTCGGAAACCCTATGGGGCAGTTCTACTCTGTCCTCTAGGCCTACTATGTGTCAGAATTTAACAAACAATATCTAACAAACAATAGGTCTTCCAGAATATTAAGTTTTCTTTTGTGTTTTTAATTTTGTTTTATTTTGGCAGGAAATTTTATATATCAAAGTACTTTACGAGAATCAGTTCTATGACTATAAAAAAGAGTAACCATGGCAAGGGATTTACTGACCACTTTCCTAATTAGTTATTAGTAACTGGTCCATTGCAATCACTTATAGATATTCCAGAAAGACAGATTTTAAAAGTGTACTCCCTTCATTTACCTGTATCTTACTTAAATCTTTCTAATTTTCTTTTGAAAACTATTTTAGAATGAAAAGCAGTCTCTTACCCGATGCTTCCGTGTAAAGCCAGTTCCCAAACTGCATATCACATTTCTGAATCCACATGTCAAAGCCAAGAAATAACATTATATTTTTAACCCTTTCCAGAAAAGTCATTCTGCCTGTTGGTCCCACCTTGTGAACAGGCATGTAGGAAGGTGAAACTGGAAGTTTCCTGCAGATTTTCTCCTTTGTGCCACCCATACAGGATCTTAGTGTAAACACAAAGGGGACTGCAAGCAACTCAGTTACCATCTCTCCACTGGGCACCACAAGGTCTATAATCATTACATCGTAGTTTGTTTCCTGGAGTTTCTTCATGAGTGTCTGATTTCAGACTATCCTTTCACCCAGAACTTTAGTACGTCTGGTTATTTGAAGAAAGAATGTTTGCAATTTTATCACTGATTGCTAGAATGACAAGTTTGGCATGATATTAATAGCTAGGTCCAGAAACGTGCGTGAATGGGACAATACCATCACGCCTTGGCTCCACTGTGAGTTCCTCCAGAACGATCTTTATGTTGAGCCAGTGGCTTAGGTCAAAAGGCCACCCCAGGATCTTCTCACAGAGTCCACCACAGGTTCAGCACAGCTGTAGCAGCAAAAGAGCCAAAACCCACTTCTCAGATACCATGACAGCAGCTGCCTCAAACACTGCCTGCAGGGTTTTGAATGTTGCTAGGTACAGACTTGAAGTGGCAACTAGGCACAGAACAAGTTAAAAATGAATATTTAAAGGTAAAAAATTCATTGGTTGGTTGTAAGTTTAATTAATGTTTATTGGGGAAAGAAAAAGAAATGCAAAAATATCTAGTATAAAATTTTTCCAGAATTGTAAAAACATAAAAAATAAAATATTTAAAATAGAGGTACATTCAATATCTAGATTGGTAATTAAAAAAAAAAAAAAAAAAGATTCCATTAACACACACATACAAACGTACTCACACACATATTCCAAACTACCTAAATTAGAATGTGTCTGGTGGTTTAAGAGAATACAGATCTTCAACTGTTTTCGCCACATGTACTAGTTTGGGATAACACACCTAAATAATGTACACTGGAGAATATTCTGATGAGAATCATATGAATGGTGCATTATCTCAGAAGCCCAGAGAAATACACAATTAAACCTATATGGAGCTATCAGGAAAAGTTTTAGTAAGGCAGGTGACATATACACTGAGAGTTGAAAGCATTTGTAGGATCTAGGCATAGTGTGATAAAAGGAAAGAATTCACAGTGACTAGAAGAACATGAACAATCCATGGATATTTGGAAAGGACTCCAGTAGGTAAGGATAACAGAGTGAGTTGTGTGCATGAGGGTATAGGAGAAAACTAGATTGAAATAGGAGGCCTCAAGCAGCCTTTAAAGGCACACTTGACTTGTATTTTAACTTATAGACAAAGATAAATTACTCATGTTTTAAAGAAGGGCAGTCACAAGATCAATTTTTTTTTTTCCTTTATCAAGCAATTCTGGAAGCTAAACATAGTTTGAATGTAAAGCATGAGTTTAAAAGTGGGGCAAATGATTTTAAAAATTATATTAGTAAGCCAAGGATGGGACCAAGCATGGGATCATAAGGACCTGAGGCTTGATAATAGTACAAGTGAGGAATAGAGTCCATTTTTGTGATTACTGGTTAGATCTGGGCTGGAAAAATATATAAGAGCAAAGATACTAATGGGGTTTCTGCCTGGATAAGTAGAAAGGAGATAATGCCATTAGCTAAAACGTGGTATACAAAATTAGCCACGTTTGGGAATAAATATGATCTATTTGAGATTTTCTTTCTTTAGTGACTGATCTAATGATGACATTTCTACAGAAATGTTTTTATGTCCCTTGGATACATAGATTTGGGTAAGGAGAACGAGATTCAGGAGGATGAGGTCTGGCTAATCATTCATCCATCTACTCAATTATCTATCCTTTAATTCCTTTTACATATACACATTAAATAAACAATTCATAGTGCCTATTAAATCCATTTTATTCATCTGTATATAGTGAGAAAGAGACAAATATGATATAGTTCTGTGTTAATCAAGCTTATATGTTTAAATTTAAACAAGTTGATCAACAATTCCCTTATATCCCAGAAAGTGCTCCATTAGAAATACTACACGGGCAGGACACTTGTAAAGAAGCATGCTTATTGGAGAAAGTCAAATGCATTGAAATGTTTATCATACGCATATGATTTCATTTTTAAAACTCCAGAATACATATTTATGTGGCAAGAAAAACATTAACACAAAGGAATTAAAACCAAGGAACTCGTGATAGTGCTTAGCTCTAAGGAGAGATAGGAGAACTGGATTAGAGAGGAGCAGGGAGCTTCAACAGCATTAGCAATAATGTTCTAGTTTTTAGGTTTGGTATTGAATTCTTGGTTATTCTTTTAATTACTATGCTTCAAAATTATATATATAAAATATATCCTATTGCAGTATAAAACATTTTAACACAGTACAAATGAAAGTATCTAATATACATAATCTTTGTTGAATAACTAAAAATTGTATTTAATATACAGGTAGTTTCCAATTTACACTCGGGTTCTGTTCCAACCACCTCATTGTAAGTTAGTTCTGACATTAATACCTCATTTTTTTGTTTTTATTATTATTGTCTTTTATTATCAGTATCTTTATAAATCCTATCTTTGTCTTTGGGGGCTGGAAATATTACATATAAACTTACAGATATATTTTAATACATACATATGTAAATAACACATAAATCATAAAATTTCGCCAGCAATGAAGAAGAGTTGGAAGATGACATTTGGTTAGTTGTGATAATAAGTCTACTTATGCAAGGTTCTGGATCATCTGGATTATCCCTGGGAATGTGGATGGTGTTTCTAGTCAGAAAATTATTGAGAGTTGTCTGTATGTTCCTTTTCTTTTTTTCTTCATATATCTCGCAGTAACATCTCTCTGCTTCTCGATATCTGCCTATAGACTTTAGTATAGCAATCAGTGTTGGGACCCACATTTTCAAGCAACTGAAGCCCCTGATTTAGTTTGGAAAACTAAATCTATATGGCAGTGTTTTGAACAGTAAATCATAAAATTGAACATCTGCCAGTGAATATCTGAGAATGATAACATAAAATTATACACTGCAACATTGTATGTAGTACATATCACTAACAATAAGATGTACAAAAGAAAAACCGAACAAACCAACAAAAACAACAACAGATGGTCATAAGTGCAGTTTGTTGTAACTTGAATACCACATCATAAATCAAGAACTGTCTATTAATAATACGTGGATACGTGCATTCTCAGAAGGATCCCTGATGGCACAGTGGCTGCAAAACTGGGCTCAAACAGCAAGGAGTGTGAGGATGGTGCAGGACCATACAATGTTTCCTTCTGTTGTACATAGGGTCGATATGAGTTGGAACTGACTTGACTGCCCGTAACAACAACATGTGCATCCTCAGAAGAAGCTCTGGTGGCGCAGTGGTTAAGTGTTTGGCTGCTGTTCAAAAGGCTGGTGGTTCAAACCTACCAGCTGCTCCATAGGAGAAAGATATGGCAGTCTGCTCCCGTAAAGATTACAGCTTTGGAAACCCTGTGGGGCAGTTCTACTCTGTTCTGTAGGGTTGCTATGAGTTGGAAACAACACGATGGCAATGAATTTAAGAAAAATGTGCATTCTTCACCACCATCACAGGAAAAAAATCATCCTTAGAAAATATTAACAGTTTTACTTCCAGATATTTATATCTTTCATGCAGTGTTGGATTTATGTGCATCGTGTGTATAAAGAGTTCTCCTTCTTCACCCACGTTCACACACCCATTACTATAGCTCTTACTGAGAGCTCATATAACCAATTATGGATGCAGACTCCTGGTAAAGAATAGCATTGTTGACTACACCTCTTTTTTGAATATATTTTTTCAAACTATTTTGAGGCACCAGATTCCATGTAGTGAATGTACCCAAAATAATATATTATTCATTCAAAGAAATTTCTTTGATCAACTGATACTTCTTCTGAATAGAGAAATAGCAGATCTTCTCTCATAATCATTCGTATTCAAAAAGTAAAGGAATACCTCTTTTCTGTAGACCATCTGGAAGGTTTGTATTCCAAAGATTACTTTTTCTTTCCTTTTAGGAGCTCCCTACTTTACTGCAGAATATAGAAGAATTGGCCTGACTCTGTACCTAAAGTAGATTCATTAAATGTAACGGAAAATATGTTGAGAAAGTTAGATATGGGACATTTTGTAATCAAATTGCTTAACTGTCATATCTACAAAGCCACATAGACTTCACCTCATATGTCGTTGTTGTTAGCTGCCATCAAGTTGCCCCAGCTCATAATGACCCCATGCATGATGGAACAAAATGCTGCCTGGTCCTTCACCATGATCAGTTGCAGACTGGTTTTCACTGGCTGATTTTTAGAAGTAGATAGCCAGAAATTTCTTCCTAGTCTATCTTAGTCTGGAATTTCCACTGAGACCCATTCAGTATCATAGCAACATGCAAGCCTCCACTGACAGGCAAGTGGTGGATGCACATGAGGTGCATTGTCCAGGAATATGGGATCAGGGATCCCATACCTGCTATTTTGGTCACAAAGAGCCATTTCTTCTCCAAATGGTTAACTGCCAAGCAAGATATGAAGAGTTCCAATTTATAGTCTCTGCTGAAGTCGTATTTCTAATTCCATGGACTATGAAGATTCTTCATTTCCTTTTCCAAAAGCTAACTGATATAAAACCAGAAGTTGACATCTAAGGGGAAAAACAAAAAATAAAACTCAGACTAGACCACAGCCAGGAAAATGGAGAGAGAAGGTGTTCTAAAAGAGTTTTAAAAACCAAGTGTTAATGTTTAGCAAAAGTTCTTAGGATTATTTCTGAAAGAGAAGTGGGGTTACTTTGATATTTTAGAGACGTGATAGGAAAGAGACAAGATTATGTGAAAAGGATTCTTTTGTTACTTTGGTATGTGCTTGATTCCTCTCTTGGAACTGGAAATGAAAATTCTCCTGTTTCATATATAGTTTGCAAAAGATGGACACAATCAGGAGTGGAGATCACTGCAGACAGCAGGGAAGGGACATAGTCTGCAATTGGTGCATCCTTCCATGACTGCATTTCTTGTCATTTGGCTCCCTCCACAGTTCCAATTCTTACTAATCTCTGGAAATAGTTCTTCCTCCCCCTATCTCTTTGTTAATAATTTCTCCTGTTGCTAATCTCTGAGTGCCTCACCATTCCTTTCTGATCCCTTTTTTACTGTCCAGATGTTTATAAGTATTTTCTTCTGGAAAATTTGAAACATCTGGAGAGAATTTTCTTACTTGCAGGGAAAATGAGTGAATCTGTGTTGATATCAGGGCATAGCCTAGGAAAGAGTTCCTGTAGTTAAGGTGAGTTATGGATACCTTCTGACAGACGAAAATAGGACACTGGAAATGTGTTTCATACCTGGGTATCATGATTCCTCAAATTATCATTGATTTTAACGTGTTAAGAAGTGTTGGTAATGGGTATGTTTTGTGGGCTCAAATTTGGTACTTGCTGATTTGTTGACAATGGATGTTCCTAAGTTGAAACACACAGAAATAGAAACAAAAAGTTTAGTTTGGAGCCTTGAACTCACAATTCACGGGTGAAGAAAAAAAGTCTCTCTGGAACCTGTAAAATAATCCCTTATATCAATGTAGCTGATGGAAATCATGACTGAGAATCAGGCCAAAAATGTAATTGTGGTGGTAAATTACAATGCCTGTTAAATGTGCAATATCTCAAACTTTCCTGAGCTCATATTAAGACACTGATTAGAAATAAATGGGGCTGTAAGAGTTAGAAAGGTAGGCACAGACACAGACATTGCTGAGAAACTTGTATTCTTAAAACTCCTTGAACTTCCTTTACGAGCAAAAGCAGACACTCCTGCCCTGTCCGAAGAAACTAGTTTTGTCTTGCTTAGACACCTTTTAATGACTTCTCCTGGAATAATGGCCCAGCAAGGGGATCTATATATCTCCAAGACTCAATTCTAGCACATTCATCACTTCAGTCCAGAAGGAGAATTGTAAAGTCTGCTTTGAGAGAAGCTAGCTTACACAGCGAAGAAAGACAATTTCAACAGAATGGACTGCAGGTTGATTTTTCATTGTGGTAGACCAAAACAATTTAAAAAAAAAACCAACAACTAAGATTGAATCACATGTTTTCATAAAGGCGCACTTGTCCAGGAGTTTGAAGTTAATGTGTTGGCTCAAGCAACTGATCAATAAATTATCATCCTGCTGAGTTGGATAATTAAAATTTGGACTCTATTGTGGCTTATAATTAATATGTTGAAATTCAGAACTGTAGACTGAGGGAGATGGGAATGTTAGAGAGGATCTATTATGTTCAACTTGCTCATATGTCATTTCATCATTATGCTATAATTATAAAATACATTGGTGAAAAGCACATCAGCCTCCTTGAATATCTCACTTCCTTGAATTTCTTCTGGAGATTAGAGATAAATAAAGACGGAAGATGTTGCAATGGAGTAGAGAGCTCCACTTTCAGTAAGAATAATTGGAACTCAGAATAGTGGAAGCTGAATGCATTTCCTTAAACATCACAGACATGGTTTACAAAATATCAGAACCAGATAAATGGGCATAACAGTAACCATAGTGTTTTAATCTACAGGTAACTGTGGCATTGACTAATCACATTATCCCTTAGGATGAATTATATGGACAGTCTACAATACTATACAGGTATTGCTTCATTTATATATATATATCCTTCATCTTGAAATAAGGAACACTGGTGGTGCAGTGGTTAAAGTGCTCAAAGGCCAACCAAAAGGTCAGCAGTTTGAACTCACCAGCCATTCTGTAGCAGAAAGAAGTGGCGGTTGGCTTCTGTAAAGATCACAGCCTTGGAAACCCTAGGGGACCATTCTACTCTGTCCTATAAGGTCATGATGAGTCAGAACAGACTCTAAGAATGGCAGTGGGTTTGGTTTTGATTTTGGTCTATCCAAATGTATAATATCTATCCTATACATATTTCACATCTGTCAGTTTGTCATGCTGTGAGGGCTTGAGTGTTGATGTGATGCTGGAAGCCATTCCACCAGTATTCAAATACAAGCAGGGTCACCCATGGTGGACAGGTTTCAGCTGAGCTTCCAGACTAAGACAGACTAGGAAGAAGAATCTGACAATTTACTTCTGTAAAAAATTAGGTAATGAAAATCTTATGAATAACAGAATATTGTCTGATATCCCATGATAGAATTTTGCAAGACCAATGTTTTCTTCATTGAATGCACCTTTTTTCAACAACATAAATGGCAACTATACAAGTGGATCTCGCCAGATGGAATACACAGGAATCAAATCAACTACATCTGTGGAAAGAGATGATGGAAAAGCTCAATAACATCAGTCAGAACAAGGCCAGGGGCCGACTGTGGAACAGGCCATCAATTGCTCACATGCAAGTTCAAGAACAAGTCCACAAGAGACAAAGTACAACCTTGAGTATATCCCACCTGAGTTTAGAGATCATCTCAAAAATAGATTTGATGCATTGAACACTAGTGACCGAAGACCAGACGAGTTGTGGAATGACATCAAGGACATCATACATGAAGAAAGCAAGAGGTCATTACAAAGACAGGAAAGAAAGAAAAGACCAAAATGGATGTCAGAAGAGACTCTGAAACTTGCTCTTGAACATCAAGTAGCTAAAGCAAAAGGAGGAAATGATGAAGTAAAAGAACTGAACAGAAAATTTCAAAGGGCAGCTCAAAAAGACGAAGTAAAATATTATAATGACATGTCCAAAGAGCTGGAGATACAAAAGCAAAAGGGAAGAACACGCTGCGCATTTTCAAGATGAAAGTACTGAACAAAAATTCAAGCCTTGAGTTGCAATATTGAAGGATTCTATGGGGAAAATATTAAAAGACACAGGAAGCATCAAAAGAAGATGGAAGGAATACACAGAGTCATTATACCAAAAAGAATTGGTCGATATTCAACCATTTCAAGGGAAGCATATGATCAGGAACCGATGGTACTGAAGGAAGATGTCCAAGCTGCACTGAAGGCATTGGCGAAAAATAAGGCTCCAGGAATTGACGGAATAGCAACTGAGAAGTTTCCACAAACACATGCAGCGCTGAAGTGCTCACTCATCTGTACCAAGAAATTTGGAAGACAACTACCTGGCCAACTGACTGGAAGAGATCCATATTTATGCCTATTTTCAAGAAAGGTGATCCAATTGAATGCAGAAATTATCGAACAATATCATTGTCTTAGTTATCTAGTGCTGCTATAACACAAATACCACAAGTGGATGGTTTTAACAAAGAGAAGTTTATTTCCTTACAGTAAAGTAGGCTAAAAGTACAGATTCAGGGTGTCAGCTCCAGGGGAAGGCTTTCTCTCTCTAGGCCTTCTCATCAGTGTTCCCCTGGACTAGGAGCTTCTCTGTGCAGGGATCCCAGTCCAAAGGATGTGCTCTGCTCCTGGCACTGCTTTCTTGATGGTATGAGGTCCCCAATTCTTTGCTTGCTTCCCTTTCCTTTTATCTTTTGAGAGATAAAAGGTGGCGCAGGCCACACCCCAGGGAAACTCCCTTTACATTGGATCAGGGATGTGACCTGGGTAAAGGTGGTGTTACAATCCCACCCTAATCCTCTTTAACGTAAAATTACAATCACAAAATGGAGGCCAACCACACAATTCTGGGAATCATGGCCCAGCTAAATTGATACACACATTTTTGGGGAGACATAATTCAAACCATGACGATCATTAATATCACATGAAAGTAAAATTTTTCTGAAAATCATTCAAAAAAGATTGCAGCAGGTACATAAGGAATCGCCAGAAATTCAAGCTGGACTCAGAAGAGGAGGTAGAACGAGGGATATCATTGCTGATATCAGATGGATCTTGGGTGAAAGCAGAGCATACCAGAAAGATGTTTACCTGTGTTTTATTGACTATGCAAGCACATTCAACTGTGTGGATATTAAAAAATTATGGATAATATTACAAAGAATGAGAATTCCAGAACACTTAATTGTGCTCATAGGAACCTGTACCTATATCAAGAGGCAGAAGTTCAAACAGAACAAGGGGATATTGCATGGGTAAAGTCAGAAAATGTCTGTGTCAGGTTTGAAATTTTTCACTATACTTATTCAATCTGTATGCTTAGCAAACAATTAAAAAAACTGAACTATATGAAGAAGAATGGGGCTTCAGGACTGGAGGAAGACTCACTAATAAACTGCCAAGTGCAGATGATACAACCTTGCTTGCTGAAAATGAAGAGTACTTGAAGCACTTACTGATGAAGATCAAAGCCTTCAGTATGGATTACACCTCAACATAAAGGAAATAAAAAACCTCACAAGTGGACTCATAAGCAATATCATGATAAATGGAGAAAATATTGAAGTTGTAAAAGATTTCATTTTACTTGGATTCACAATCAATGCCCATGGAAGCACCAGTCAAGAAATCAAATGACGCGTTGCATTGGGCAAATCAGCTGCAAAAGACCTCTTTAAAGTGTTAAAAAGCAATGATGTCACCTTGAAGACTAAGATGAGCCTGACCCAAGCCATGATATCTTCAATCACATCATATGCATGCAGAAACTGGATAAGGAATAAGGAAGACCGAAGAAAAATTGATGCCTTTAAACTGTGGTGCTGGCAAAGATTATTGAATATACCATGGACTGCCAGAAGAATGAACAAATCTGTCTTGGAAGAAGTATAACCAGAACCCTTCCTCAAAGCAAAGATGGCGAGACTTTGTCTCACATAATTTGGACATGTTATCAGGAGGGACCAGTTCTTAGAGAAGGACATCATGCTTGGTAAAGTAGAAGGTTAGTGAAAAAGAAGAAGACCCTCAGCGAGGTAGATTGACACAGTGGCTGCAACAATGGGCTTAAGCATAACAACAGTTGTGAGGATGGCGAAGGACCAGTCAGTGTTTCATTATGTTGTACATGGGGTCACTATGAGTCAGAAGTGACTCAACATCACCTAACAACAACAACAATAATATAATATCTTCCATTTGTTCTCTTTGCACTAGGGTTTACAGAGAATTTCTTCTCTGGGCAATTCATCACCCCTTGTTTATTTTCTTAGTTATGCCAACATTTGTCAAAGCTGTCACATCCTACAGTCTCTTCAGTTGAATTATCAGTGTAAATACTGTTTCTGCCAGTACCCTTCTCGAGCCGTATGATCTTACCCAGCCCTACGGATTATATACTTAATACCCAATTTTCGATTTCTAGACCAGAGCAGTCCCTTGAGTTCTAGACTTGATATTTCTAATTTGACTTCTAAAGGACATTTAAGACTTAATGCATAGCAAACCAAAAAAATAAAAAATAAATCCAAAATACAAAAAAAACCCAAACCCTTTGTCTTTGAGTTGAGGGAGCTCTTAAATACCTTCTATGGTCAAATGTTAACTTGGTGTTCAGGACAGAATGTACCATGAAGCCAGTTCGAATCTAACTCTAGCTGTTCTCAAAATGCAGTGAGTATTGAAGGAAAAAGGAAAAGTGTGAGCAGAGATTGCGGTATGGCAGCAAATTACATCAGCAATGGGTGGATGCTCTCAATGGCCAAAGAGGACACCTGAATCTATGGAAGCTCAACCTACGGATGGTGGCCCACCTCTCACTGCATCTTAGCCAATTGCTGCATTCTCATTGCAGAGAACAGACTGAGATGAGAGCTAACGCAAACAGTTCTTTCAAAAATACAATTACATTGTGAAAGTCAAAACACACATCAAGATGAGCCACTTTTAAAAAAATGAATAACATTTAGAAAATAAATTTTCAGCATTCACAAAAGTATTTGAAATAATTTACTTTTATTTTAAGTCATGTAGATATTCAAGAAAGAGAAATTACATTTTCCCATCGTCTAGTTATTTTTAAATTGGAAGATATTTTTGAATATGAAACATTAAAATGTAAAGAATTAAAATTTTTGAGAAATCTATGGATGTCATATATCCTGCAGTAATATATCAAATATTAAAACTTTAGGAAGACATTAAGATTATAAGAGGGTAAACAAACTGTAAACATTGATACATTTGTTAAATTAATGTAAAGCTGATTAGTGTATGAATAAATCTATTCTTTATTGGAGAGTTTTATAATGATAAACATTTAATACAGTATATTCTTGGATAAGCAGATCTTCCAATAGCTTATGTTTTTAGCATAGGAGATAATTAATTTATGAATAGATTTTGTAGAACATAGAGACTGGAAAATAATGATCTTATTTTTAGAATAAATATTTATTTTTCCCACAGTAAATTATACTTTCAATTGTAATTATATGTTTGATTATAAAGAATAAAGATTATGAATTTTAGTTATTGCTATACGTAATGAATTGACATTTAACTTTAAGAGTCCATTGTACTGTTAATTAAAAATTTTATAAAATCAGTAAAATAATTTTTCTTATGTTTTTGTAGTTATTTCTACTGAAATGATCGGTTTATCTGGAATATATTGCTGACATTTTCTGTCCCTGAGAAAAAATGACTTAATTGATTCACTTACTTGTTTGAAGTCAATACCCAGAACTGTCCCTTGTGCATAAAAAGTTCAGAGGAATTTTTATTTTTTTACTTACTAAAGGCAGAAATGTAGGCCATGGTTATCTGGATAAACTCCACGGGATATTTTAACCTTTCCAAATGTGATGGTTTATCACAGTTAATTCCAATAGCATTGGGCAAACAGAAGACCTAATTTTGTTGAAAAAAGGAAATCTTTGCTTTTCTCATAACAAACACATTTCTTACGGTGCTTTCCTGACTTGTATGGTCTGTGAATATTTGTGAATTTTACTGTTCTGAGTTCCTTACATCCATCAAATTCAGCTCACATTCTGTGCACTCCCCCGGAGTCAGCATATTGTTATTCATCATATCACTTAAGGTTAAAAAAAGAAAATATTAATGTTATGAATAGGACATATTTAGAATTATTAGTGTCCCTAAGTCAGGAATGTGAGAAGAGGGCAAAACTCTGGGAAGAGACAAAGGAAGAATGGGACACAGTCAGCTAAAGATCTTATTGAATTTTAAGCCGTATAACTAGACTAAAGGAGTGAGGTGAGTACTCTACAGGACATATGCGATGTTTTTAATTTTTTTTTTAAATTAAGCTTCTTATGGCTAAAAATCAATAGAAATTGCCCTGCACCAGCATTTGCCAAACTGGACAAATCTATTCCCTCTTTTTCTTTTTTCCTGTTTTCCCAAACTTTTGACAAGAAAATAAACAACATTTTGTGATCAAGAATATAATCGTTGCCACGCAGGCCAGTAGGAACCCAATAACGTCCAAACAATGGTACTGGTACCAGGTGAGGTCATGGGCAGCTGGCCGAAGGTGCTTGGCTCCTTTGTGGCGCATGACAAACTCAATCCAGAAGACAGCTCGATCCAGGGCCTTAACAGGCTGATCATGGTGAATTCTTGATAATCTCATTGCATTCTCTTTATAACTGGAGGCAAATACATAGACAGAAAGGAGAGATGATTTTTTTTAATAATCACTAAAGATAAGAATACGACAAGTTATATAACTTATACAAGACAAAGGCCACAAACTATTAAGGAAAAGATTAATTCTTGCTGTGATATGAATATTGATAGGAGAGAATGGGGAACAAGTATATTCTCAACAGAGGGGAGAGTGGGGAACAAGTATATTCTCTACAGAGTGTGGTCAAATGTTGATATAGGAAAAAAATGTAATATGCCAGTTATGAATGTATAGCCTCTTTTTCCAAGAAAGAATTGTTACAGAGTATGAAGTACAATTTTTAGGACTATTCATAAACTAGGATGCTGAATGATCCAAAAATGTGATAAAGATCTATTAGTAGTACAAGTGCATGGCTTCTGATATCTGGCTAGTTGATGATGTCTGACACGGAAAATTGGTAGTTAACATTGTTATTTGCCATGCAGTAGGCTATGACTCATGGTGACCCCATGCATAACACGTTTGACTCTACTATTTTCTGGTTTGAATTTTTTTTTTTTGAACTATGTGTTTTCATTAATGGAAGAATGTTGAGTCATGGGATGTGTTTAAGTTTTTGGTTGGCAATATGGATTTTGAGAAATATTGTCTTTGACTACATGGTTACCACTGAAATCTGTGTGTTCTCAAGCCTGCTGATTGGTGGACAACTGTCTTTCCCAATGAACCTTGACTGCTGAAAATATTGTGGGATGCTTTCCATTAGGTTATATGGGAGACCTCTGGTTTTCCACAAATGACACAAAAAACTAAAACCAAGTCCAGCAGGGCTTCCTATCACACAGGAAACCATAAATATGCTTACAAGGCTTGTCTAGGGGTACAAAAGCAAAAAGAGACAAAATTTTTAACCAATCACACTTCTTGGTTGCACTACCTTACTTGCAAGCCTCATACCCCAGGTATCACTAAATCTCTGTCATTATTCCTATTACCAAGGCCATATTTTCTGACTATTGTCTCTTCCTTTTTTTCCCAACTTTCACATTCCACTCACCAGTAATTATCATTGCATCTTGATTACACATTTGATCAATTTCAGACTGCAGCAGTTCTAAAAAATCTTCAATTTCTTCATCTTTGGCCTTCGTGGTTTGTGTGCACATTTAAATAATAGTGGTATTAACTGTTCTTCTTTGTAGGCATATGAATAGTAACTTATCACTGACAACACTGTACTTCAGGATAGGCCTTGAAATGTTCTTTTTGATGATGAATGCAGCGTGGTTCCTCTTCAATTTGTCATTCCCAGCATAGTAAACAATACAATTATCAGGTTAAAATTGGCCCATACCGGTCCATTTCAGCTCACTAGTATCTAGGATAATGATCGTCAAGCATTCCATTTCATGTTTGATGACTTCCAATTTCCTTGATTCATATGTCTACATTTCACATTCTGATTACTAATGGGTGAGTTATTTTCCCAGTTCTATGTTTTGCTACGATGACAACTTTTCTTTTTCACACACATTAATTTCTGATGCAAAGGACAGTTTTTCTGTATGCAACATCAAGATTGAATGAAGATACAAGTCTATCATAAAAGGCAGCATACCCAAACATGGGATTTGCGTTTTTAAGGTAAATAGAAACATTTTGCTACAATCAGGTCTTCTTATCACAATGTGTCATTACAGTAACAATAGTGGTACACTTAGGACTCTAATGGTCTCCCAAAGACTGGGTGGAGACCTGTGTGTTTGAAAGGCAATATCTTCCATGAAATTTCCTGGTGGCTGACCCAGAATTGATAGATTTCACTTTGGTTTGGGTTGGACATAAAAGTTCCAGCCTAGAGACATGATGATGAGAGAAGAGAAGTAGTTGGAGAGAAGATGTCTTGGGAATGAGGTAGAGGGAATTAGTTTTCATTCACAGGTAAACATGGTAAAATGGGTTCATTAGCAAGATATTATTTATTTGTGCTTATTTTATGTACTGAGGAAGAACTGTCATATTCTAGTACAATTGGACTGTACCATAGGGTCACTATGAGTCAGAATTGACTTGATGACAACAGGTATAGGTAATGTTAAAAACCACTATTTTATCTGGTTCATCCTAATACATTGTAAGCAAAATATAGTGGTGATAAAAGTCTGTCTCTTCAAATTTGATTTTTGTTCAATGTGTCCTCAATTTAAAGATGTTGTTGTTGTTAGGTGCCATTGATTCAGTTCTGACTCAAAGTGACCCTGTGTACAACAGAACAAAACACTGCCCGGTCCTGTGACATCCTCACAACCTTTGCTACGTTTGAGCTCATTGTTGCAGCCGCTGTGTCAATGCATCTCATTGAGGGTCTTCCTCTTTTTCACTGACCCTCTACTTTGCCAAGCACGATGTCTTTCTCCAAGGATTAGAACCTTCTGATAGCATGTCCAAAGTATGTGAGATGAACTCTTGCCATCCTTGCTTCTAAGGAGCGTTCTGGCTGTACTTTTTCCCAGACAGATTTGTTTGTTCTTCTGGCAGTCCACGGTATATTCAATATTCTTTGCCAGCACCATACTTCAAAAGCGTCAATCCTTCTTCAATCCTCATTGTCCAACTTTTGCGTGTATATTAAGCGATTGAAATCATCATGACTTGGATCAGGCACACCTTAGTCCTCCAAGTAACATCTTTACTTTTTAACACTTTAAAGAGGTCTTTTGCAGCAGATTTGCCCAATCCAAGGCATCATTTGATTTCTTAACTGCTGCTTCCATGGTGTTTGATTGTGGATCCAAGTAAAATGAAATCCTTTACAACTTCAAACTTTTCTTTACTTATCATGACGTTGCTTTTTGTTCCAGTCGTGAGCATTTTTGTTTTCTTTGTGTTAAGGTAGAATCCATGCTGAAGGCTGTAGTCTCGTATCCTCATAAGCAAGTGCCTCAAGTCCTCTTCACTTTCAGTAAGCAAGGCTGTGTCATCTGCATATCTCATGTTGTTAATGAGTCTTCCTCTAATCCTGATGTCCTGTTCTTCTTCATATATTCCAGCCTCTCAAATTATTTATTCAGCATATAGATTGAATAAGTATAGTGAAAGGATACAACCCTGACACACACCGTTTCTGACTTTAAACCATGCAGTATCCCCTTGTTCTGTTTGAGTGACTACCTCTTGGTTTATGTACAGGTTCCTCATAAGCACATTTAAGTGTTCTGGAATTCCCATTCTTGGCAATGTTATCCATAATTTGTTATGGTCCACACAGTCGAATGCCTTTGCATAGTCAATAAAACACAGGTAAACATCTTTCTGGTGTGCTCTGCTTTCAGCCAAGATCCATTTGACATCAGCAGTGATATCCCTGGTTCCATATCCTCTTCTGAATCCGACTTGAATTTCTGGCAATTCTTTGTTAATGTACTGTTGCAATCGTTTTTGAATGATGTTCAGCAAAATGTTATATGCATGTGATATTAATGATATTGTTCGATAATTTCCTCATTTTGTTGGATTACCTTTCTTTGGAATGGGCACAAATATGGATCCCTTCCAGTTGGTTGGCCAGGTAGCTGTCTTCTAAATTTATTGACATAGAGGAGTGAGCACTTTCAGTGCTGCATCCATTTGTTGATATTCCATCAATTCCTGGAGCCTTGTTTTTCACCAATGCCTTCAGGCCAGCTTGGACTTCTTTTTTCAGTACCGTCGGTTCTTGATCATATGCCACTTGCTAAAATGATTGAATGTGGACCAGTTCTTTTTGGTCCAATGACTCTGTGTATTCTTTCCATCTTATTTTGATGTTTGCTGCGTCTTTTAATATTTTCCACGTAGAATCCCTCAGTATTGCAACCCGAGGCTTAAATTTTTTCCTCAGTTCTTTCAGCCTGAGAAATTCTGAGTGTGTTCTTCCCTTCTGGTTTTCTAACTCCAGGTCTTTGCATGTTTCATTATAATACTTTACTTTGTTTTATAGAGCTGCCCTTTGAAATCTTTTGTTCAGCTATTTTACTTCATCATTTCTTCCTTTAGCTTTAGATATTCTACCTTCAAAACATGTTTCAGAGTCTCTTCTGACATCCATTTTGATCTTTTCTTTCTTTCTTGTCTTTTTAATGGTCTCTTGCTTTCTTCATGTATGATGTCCTTGATGTCATTTAAAGATAGGGATTTAAAATTTATATACTCATATACTTAATAGATAAACATGTACACGTGTAAACAGATAAAAATCAAGTATGTTTTCTTAGAAATGAGGTCAGATAAGGAAGGACCATATTCGTTTAAGTTGATTATTTTACATTTTAATGTACACTGATTACTTATGACTGATATCTTACGGTATTCTGAGTAATGAAATTAGTATGGTTTATGCATTCACATGTAATATTTTGTGTTCCTTAGTTACTTTATGGACTAAGAGAACAGAATATAAATACACGTGTAGTATTTACTTACTTTGGTGTTCTCATATAGTTTGGATTTAGCTTCGACTTAAGGTTAATGTTAAAATATTAAAGTAAGTTCTATATATGTACCTTGAAAAGTCTAAGATTATTCATGTTTCTGTATTTTATGCATAAACATTTTTTCAAATTAAAAAAATTAAGGAGCACTTTCTGCAATGAGGTTGAGAAAAAAAAATATATGTATCATACAACTTCCCTGCTCTTAGATTTAATAAAGTGAATAAAATTATCAGCAACTAACAATGCAGAGAATGGAAATACTCTAATACGTAAGAGATTAAGGTCAACATTTATAAAAAGCAAATGATTGAAGTAAGGCTAGATGTATGTGCCTCCTAACCCAGTTCCTGAATTGATTACTTCTATAGTATCCTGAAAGTTATTATTTATACATGCATATTAATCCAAATCAGTTGACTAGAATGTTCAGAGGAGGGGAAAATGAATAACCAGGCTGACCCTTTAAGATAGATCCAAGCCAAATATACAGTACCTTCCTTTTGCAAATGAGTACACTTTTTATTTTGTCTAGTAAACCCTGGGACAAAGGCAATTAACAGATGTTTTTATATATCCTAACCAAAATAACCAAATCCACTGCTGTTGAGTCTATTCTGACTCATGATGATCCCATGTGTTACAGAGTAGAACTGCTTCATAGTGTTTTCCTGCCTGTAACCTTTACAAAAGCAGATCACCAGACCTTTCTCTTGCAGTGCTGCTGGGTGGGTTCAAACCACCAACCTTTAGGTTAGCAGCCAACTTCAAACCACTTGCACCACTCAGGGACCTTTATACAGCCTAGTTCCACTAAAAAGAGCTGCACATACTTCCATCTGAGCTCACCTTTTTCCCTAACTTATGAATTTTAAGCTTAAATTTAAGTATCAGAAAAGTGAATGAACCCCTCAAGTTTTGACTCTGGATAACTGAATTGCATCTGAGATAATGTGAAAGCTATTTTAAGCACAATATGCCTACACAGTACCAGAGCAGATACTTAAAAAGCAAGATAAAAAAACTTGGCTTTATACTCATGCACATATTAATAATAAAAAATAAAAATAGAGATGAAGAATTTAGGTAGGCTTAATATATAACCCATTAAAGAGAAGATTTGAGGTTATAGGAAGATTGTTAGTTTAATGAAAAAAGAGATAAAAAATGAGATTATAAAACAACAGGGTATGAAAAATGGTAATTGCTGAGCTATTGAAATAAACTGTGTTAAAAATAACATAAAGAATAAAGAAATTAGAAACAGAAATGTTCAGGATGAAAAAGTCAATTATTAATTTGAGGATATATTGGAGGCAATCACAGTGATTAAAAAGAGTAGACACTAGAATAAGTACAGAGAAAATAATAGAGAAAAAGAACAAACAAAAAAAATTCAAGAAAAGTAAAACTAATACTTCATGTCCCTGAAGTAGACATAAAAAAAAGAACAAAAAGGAATTTGAATAAATAACAAACAAAAAGTTTTTTTCTGAAATGAAAAACTGAGTATTTTTTTCAATCCTGGATTTACAGTGTTTTAAGACCCCACTATAACCCAGTGGGGCATAGTGGTTAAGAACTACAGCTGCTACCCAAAAAGTTGGCTGTTTGAATGCACCAGGCTCTCCCTGGGAACTCTATGGGGCAGTTCTACTCTGTCCTATAGGGCTGCTGTGAGTTGGAATCAACTCAACAGCAACAGGTTTGGTTTTTGGTATAACCCAGGGAGAAATTATACAGTAATTTCTAAAGACATGTCATTGCTAAGTTTCTGAATTAAAAAAATAAAGATGTCTTTTCCTGATTAGAAAGGAAATTCCTAAAAAGAGAAAATGATCAGAAAGGCTTCAGAAATCCCACAGCAGCATTCCAAGTCAGAAGACTATGAGTAATATTTACACAATTTGGAAAGAAAAAAAATAAGACCTAAGTATATTACACTCAGACATGGTTATTCTCCTACAAAGGCACTGAGCTAACTTTGATAACCCTTTCAAGGCCCCATTATTTTCTGCTTTGAATTTTTTGTCAATACCATGTGTTTTCATTAATGGAAGCATGCTTAGTCATTAAGTGTGTTTACTTTTTTGGTTGGTAATATGTATTTCGAGAAATATTATATGAAAATACATGATTTGTGGTTGACTGTCTGGCCCACTGGTCTTGGGTAGCAGGCTTTATTGAGGGGCATATTCCATTTGGTACATAGGGCACCTCTGGTTTTGTCTAATACCCCAGTTATTTTGCTTCAACAAATGTTTCTTTCACCTCTCACTATTACACAAATCCCCACTGGAGGGCAGCAAATATTTTCAATGGGGGAAGTACCTTCCCAAGAAACCTAAGAGCCGTAAAAAGTTTATGGGCAATTGCATATCCCACTAGTCTTTAAACACGATCTCAGGCAATTCAATATCATGAGTCTTTATTGAAAAACACTTCTATATGACATAAAACCTGGTGCTGTCCAGTCAATTTAGACTCACAGCGACCCTATAGGACAAAGAACTGCTCCACAGGGTTTCCAAGGAGCAGCTGGTGGATTTGAACTGCTGACCTTTTGATTAACAGCCAAGCTCTTAACCACTGGGCCATCAGGGCTCCTATATGATATAGTCAGTCAAAAAAAAAAAATCCAAAATATTCTGGAATAAAGAATCTCTGATTCAAAGACTGACTGTAAACATTGAATCTCTTCAAATATCACAAAGAAGACTAAACAAATGTGAAGAAAATAAATGCCATAAATAATGATAAATTAAAATTATGAGTAATACAAATTGGGAAAGAAATTACTTCCATAGCAGGGGTCCAACTGATAGTGGCTAAAATTAAAACACATAGTTAAAATTAATGACTCAAAATTTTGCATACATATAGTGTATTATTTCCGAACCTTAGTGAGGTCTTCGAGAGGGGGGAAATTGTGTAAGGATATATATCTAAAAATCAATAAACCTTACAGTTTAATGTCATTTGCTTTTTCAACTAAATAAAATAAAATTGTATTTAAGATTTTATTTAAAAAGTACACATAGAGAACCAATTGATATTTATGAAATTATTAATTACTTTACATCTCTCCTCTCTGTATGCATATATGTATACTGAAGAATGTGATCTACTCAGTGAAAATACTGGTTATTTCTGAATGATTAATATTGGATAAATTATCATTTCCATTTCTGTCATTACTAAATTGTTTAAATAAGCAGTTATTTAATGTTTATAAAAATGAACATATTATCCAGTAAAAATTTTGAGAATTTATATAATCCTTAACATTACTTACTTAATGTAAAGAAGTTTTTTGATAGAATATTTGAAACTGTCATCTTTTTTTTTTTTTTCAATTTTGGTAAGGCAGTTTGGGAAATGATATAAGAAAGTGGTTATTATATTTGTCATGTTATGGTGGTTATTTTAAAATAAACTGATTGTAAAAGCATGAAACACTGAACACTTTCTAGTATGATGGATAACACAATCAATGGTGACCATATAGAAAGCAGTAGTACTTACGAAGGATCGTTAATGACTGTTCTCAAAGCATTGAGGAAATCTGCACTTGTCATTGTATTTATGTTCACATCCACAGCTGCTCCTTTAGCCTTCATGTGGGCGATATTATCAGGCTGATCAGCAAACATGGGAACTCCCACCATAGGGACCCCATGATAAATAGCTTCATAGATTCCATTAGTTCCACCATGAGTTACGAATGCTTTTGTTTTGGGGTGACCTAGTCGGGGGTTGGGTAAGAACTGGGTGAGGATCACATTATAATATGTTACACAATTTCAGAGAGAGAAGAGAGAAAACAGGATAACTTGCCTAAGAAACCAGAATTTTCTATGTAAGCTGAATATATGGCCATTGCTAGCTCAGAAAACTTCAGTCCAAGGAGAAAGAAGGAATTCAGTACTTCTGCATTGTATGGGAAATTTTTACTGAGGAGGTGATATCTGAACTGAGCTAAAACGGAGAATGATGAGACACTGCACTGATAATTCTTATGTGAACCATTGGAAGCATAAATCTGTAAAATTAATGGTCATTTATTTCATTATATATCTATTTTAAACCTGAAAGTAAATTGTAAAACTATTACAATTTTGAATATTTGTTGTATTTGCTATTAAACAGTTATCCAACTTGTTTCTTATCCAACTGTATACCTTTTTTTTTTTTTTTTGGCCTCCATAGTCTTACCAAGAAGATCGTTCTGGGGTAGCCAATCATAGAGTCGAGTATTGGCTCCTAATGTGGCTGGTTTCATTCCTTTGTATCTCCATAAAACCTGTACACACACACACACACACACACACACATTTATTTCACAAGTAAAAATACAGACTGATGGCATTTTAAGGTTATACGCCTATTTAGAAATCACATGGTCCACCCTCTTCACCTCAGAGTTGAGAGGGCAGTGTTTTAGGGGTGCTTTGAAAATATTGAAAGAGAGTAAAATTACTTATAGCCACCATTTTAAAAACGGCTTGTTCTAATAGTCTGTTAAACATACTATTATTCTGACAATTATCTGAAATGCCTCTGGGAATGAGATTATAAGTGAAGAATTAGAAAAGAAAAAGGTACTGGATTAATACATCAGAATATGGGAGTTAAACACAATTTAACAACATAACTTCTGTGTAAATGTGTGTCCCTGGGCCATCCTAGCTTTCATTTTTCAAATTCAGTTTTTCCCAAAAATATAATTTGTTTTATATTATGTGTGACTGTTATTTGGATAACTGTTTTTTTTTCTTCCTCTTTCCCTTTCTTCCTTATATTCTTCCTTTTTCCTTTCCTTTCTTCATTTCTTCCTTCTTTTTTATTTGTATTTTTTGAGAGAGGATAAGATAGGGGATTTGCTTATGTTCCAGTTTTTTAATGAAGTAATTGTTATAATTTGAACCTCTTGTTACATGTTTTCTGTTTGGGAAGTTTGTAAGACAAATATCAGGTCAAGTACTAAAAGATGGCATAGACGCTCAAACCACTAGCAGAGAAGTTTAGAAACAGAAATCCAAAGTTTCAATATACCTAATTAGCACACTTGGCTTAGCAACGTTTTATATATTTTAACTAAACATAGAAATAAAAACAACTCTTGGATATTTCACCATAGGAATATGTAAGAGTTGAAATCAGTAGCACATAAAGAATTGAAAACTAGAATTGTAGTGACAACAAAGTTAAGATTAATTAAACAACATAAATTAAAACATGTATGTTGCTTGACTATATTATTTGGATTTTTAATTGAGACCTAATTGGCTATTCAATAGACAGCTCTATTTAGAAAGATTAAATGTATCTAGGCTTCTACTTCTAACCCAACTACATTTGGTAAGAGTCCCAAGATAACCTAGACAAGTGTACATTCTTGAGCAAGATTCTACTGTATGTCATATCAGTTTTCCCTTTTCCTGCACTTTAGAGATAAAACACTTCAGAACTTTTGGGTGTAGGCAGTACAAGAGTTAATATTTCAAATAGTGTAAGGTTAGTGAGGGTGTTAAGTGTTTTCATCTCTAGTCTGTTACAAATGAATGAGTACAAACAAGATGAATATCCATATGAATGCCAAAGCTGACTAGGCAAATGAGCAAACATGCCTAAACACACTATTTTAATGTTTTACAATTTTTGACTTAAAGCTCTTATTGGTCATGCAAATTGTATGATGAGATTCAGCTTTCATCTAGAGAAAGCACTACTAGCCGCATTCTCTTTTGAATTGATACAGTAGCTACCCACCAAGATGGAGTAGTACTGACCTTTTGTGGAATCTGGGCAAGGGCAGAGGCAATGAGATTCGCCTTTTCTTCTGTGAGGTTTTTGACCATTGACCCCAGAGAAAAAACCACAACACCATATTCACCTGAGCTCTGGACAAATTCTTCTATTTCCTGCAATGAAAAACAAAAGAAAAAAAAAACTCTATATTACAAAACTGCAACATCACAGGAAAAAAATAACATTCACTTATGATTCTAAACATGAAGAATCAACTGAAGTGTTAAAAGCACTGTTAGACTGGTGCTATCTTTGACACATACAACCATCTAGTCTTTTAAGGAGGAAATACATGTCTGAAACGTATGGCTAAAAAATGTAATCTGTGATTAATACTAGAGGCATAGAATCAATCCAGTATACAAAAAGAAAAAGTGATCAAGTGGCAGTACCTTTCACAGGTACTGTTACTACCTAGGCTTAATTTTATCAAACAATCTAGTTGATTGCAAACTCATAAAAATATTCTTTGGAAGGAAGTCCAAGAAAGAGTTCTCATTTGGGGTCCTGGAACCTTGAATCATTAGCATGACAGTTTATATCCAAGCAATTGTTACTAAAGTGATGTACCTTCCTTGAGACAGGCCTTCAGGATTGTTTTTCTCATGTTTACCTTTCCCTGATTAATCTGAGGGAACTGTGGTACATATGTGTGTGTGTGTGTGTCTGTGTGTCTGTGTCTGTTTTAGAAAGGGATTGTTGTTGTTAGGTGCCCTTGAGTTGCTTCCAACTATAGTGATCCCATGTACAACAAAAGGAAACACTGCCTGGTCCTGCACCACTCTAATTATCGTTGTTATGTTTGAGCTCATTGTTGCACCCATAGTGTCAATCCATCTCGTTGAAGGTCTTCCTCTTTTTCGCTGACGCTCTACTTTACCAAGTATGATGTCCTTCTCCAGGGACTGGTCCCTTCTGATAACATGTCCAAAGCGTATGAGACAAAGTCTCGACATCCTTCCTTCTAAGAAACATTCTGGCTGTACTTCTTCCAAGACAGACTTGTGTGTTCTTCTGGAAGTCCATGGTATATACAATATATACATCATCATTCAAAGGCATCAACTTCTTTAGTCTTCCTTATTCATTGTCCAGCTTTCACATGCATATGAGTCAATTAAAAACACAATAGCTTGGGTCAGACACTTAGTCCTCAAAATGACATCTTTGCTTTTTAACACTTTAAAATGTTAAAATTTGGCAGCAAATTTGCCCACTGCAATATGTTGTTTGAGTTCTTGAATGCTGCTTCTATGGGTGTTGATTGTGGATCCAAGTAAAATGAAATCCTCGAGAACTTCAATCTTTTCTCCATTTATCCTGATGTTGCTTATTGGTCCAGTTGTGAGGATTTTTGTTTTCTTTATGTTGTGGTGTAATCCGTACTGAAGGCTGCATTCTTTGATCTTCATGAGTAAGTACTTCAAGTCTTCTTCACTTTCAGCAAGCAAGGTTGTGTCATCTGTGTATCACATGTTGTTAATGAATCTTCCACCAATTCTGATGCTGTGTTCTTCTTCCCATAGTCCAACTTCTTGGATTATTCGCTGGCATACAGATTGAATAAGTATGGTGAAAGGATACAAGCCTGATGCACACCTTTCCATAGTTAAACTGCTGTAGATAACATTTTTTGGATAGTTCTATAGCCTCCTGATGTACAAATCTCCTATATGAGTGGGACATTAGCTGTATGCCCTTAGTTTGAACCATAACATAGAGTTGACTTGGAAATTGCTGTGCAAATAAAACTTCCTGGGTTACCATTAACATTTGTACAAGTTCAGCACTGCAACCATGGGGCTGGAACCATTCACATTGTAATTTATACAAATGTTGCTCTCTAGATGTGTTACTCATTCTTTGTGCAAACATTTGTGTCTGCCCTGGAATCACCATGTTTCTCAGTTAGAGACCATTATAATTATCAGGAAAGGGTGACTTCAAGATTGAGAGTAGACTGCAATTTTCAGCTTAATTAATGTTAGAATATGATTGAAGTCTCAGCAATTGGTGTTTTACTATTATAAATCATCTCCTTAAACATAGGGTGATTGATTTAAATAACATATTTACTTGCACACATACATATCTATGTATGTGTGTGTGCATATATATACACATAGTTTAACACACTTGTAGGTATACAAACATACTTATGTGCAAACGTACCATTTTGATCTGGGTTCTTGATTTGAATGTCTCCTATTGGTTTCTCTTTTTTATTCTGTGTATCCAGTGACTGGCATAATTCTTTCAGAATATCTATGCCATGATTGGTGTTCATACTGCCTAAACTTCTTTATCAATAACTAAGTTGAATTTGGAAGGAAATAATTTTCTCCCTTTTGCATCATTTACCTGAAATATTTTTTATGAAATTATGTGACCCTTGTAGAAGTCACATGACTTGTGGCATATGTGTGTATGTACGTGTGTGTGTAGAGTGAAGCTAAAAGGATAAACATAATAGTGTGGAATGGGATATTTTCTAGAGAATCATGGGAAATCTCACTTCTTTTCCTCTGTCTCTAGTAAGATATTGGTTTTTTAACTCCTATAATAGCAAATCTCAATAGATTTTGGTTTGCAAATATAACTTGACTGGTAAGAATAGGATATCCAGAATTCAGAAATGAAATTTCACATATCAATATACATCTTGTCCTAAACGGAAATAAAAAACTCACCTGGGAACACCATGAACCCTACAATTGTCCTAAAGAGATTTTGCTGATTTTCCCACAGCTGAAGTGAGGGTACATGTCCTCATTCCCTATTAATAGTCAAAAACAGTTTCTTACCATGATTGTTGATTGTTACACTTTGCTTTTCAAAACTGTTTCCTTACAACATCCCTGGCACTTCACATTTGTTGTTTGAAGACTTTGGAATTGGTATAAGATTATTATTTTTTCACTTCAAAATAAATCTGCCATGATGCCAGCAAAGAACCAATTCAATATTTGAGTCTTTCATCTCCATGGTTTCTACTTTGTGTTGTTGGCTCTCACTCTATTTCTATTGCTGCCTGCTGAGATTGAGACCTTATAGTAGTATTGAAAAAACTTCTAGAAATCTTGACCTGAAAATCCCATTGGCTCCTTACAGTTAATAGGTCCAAAACTGAACTCATCTTCCTTGTCTCAAAGAAGTTTCCACCAAGCATTTTCTATTTTAATAAAAGTCACTATTATCCAAAACCAAAATAAAACAAAAAAACCCACAATGTTAATACAGGAGTCCTCCTTGATTCTATCTCTACCCTAAATTTACTTCCTCTTAGTCCACAAATCCCCCAAAAAACCCCAATCCGTTGAGTCAATTCTGACTCATAGCAACCCTATAGGACAGAGTAGAACTGTCCCATAGAGTTTCCAAGGAGCATATGTATCTCTCTCCCATTATGGTAAATATGCTTGATGAGATCTCCATCATGCTTGTTAGGTCTGCTAGAGAAACCTCCCTAATAATCTCCATGTCTGTAGATTATCCATTATCTCCAATCCGTTATCCATAATATGGAAACACCACTAAAAATACTCCTTTAAATATGTCATTCTTCTGCTTAAAATTTCAATGGAAAGTCTAAAAGAACTAATATCACTCATAAGAACAACCTGAGACCTGGAAAATAAATTTGGAGTGGCAAACCAAAGATTTGCAGTGGTATGCGTATCTTATTCAGTATGTAATATTTAAAGGAAAATCAGGATCAGTTATCATATCATAAGGTATTAGACCTACCTTATGTAAAGGTTTGGCAGGTCTGCAGTGCAAGCCTCCAACAAACTCAAAGTTAGGTAAGTATGGGCGAGGAAACTCAAAATCCCAGTATGTTCGGATTAGCCAAATTTCAGCTTTCCCCATAGTCTCACATAATGTAGTGGGTTTTCCTAGAGAAAATAAATAAAGGTTGGTGGAGGGAATTGACACATTAGTTTAATGGAAAAATTTGCACCGTTAGTTTTCTGACAAGTTACTAAAAGAAAAGTAAATTTAGATCCTCTAGAATAGTTACGGCTTCTAGATGTTAAAAGGAAGGAGGTATTAAAGCAAACAAGAAAGAAAGAAGGAAACAAAGGAACTAAAGAACGAAGGAATGAAAGAATCTTAGGTTTTTGTGGAGAAGAATACCTATTTGCAAATGACCAAGTCTATCATTTCTGCACACAAAAATCATATTTTGCAACTGAAAAAAAAAAGATTAAAAAAACCTCTAATGAAAATTCTTTCCTCTTGAGGATTCTGCCCCATGTTGGTGTCACATATCTAAGGTTAGATGATCTGTTTTTAGAGTCATTACATCTTTGAGTTTGAAGTTATGTCTGAAGTCATATCACCCAATGCCTTAATTTGATAGTGAGAAAACTTTGCTCAATGATACTCAGCTTGAAATTGCCAAAGATTAAATGAGAAGCCCATTTCAAACTTCTGGGCCAATGTGTTCATGTTTTCTCAATGCCTTGATCCATACGTTTGACATCCTGCTTTGATCATCTATTCCTGTTACTGGTTGAATTGTGTCCTTCAGAAAGATAGCTGAAGTCCTAACCCTCAGTGTCTGTGAATGTGACCCTTGTTTGGAAATAGGGTCCTTGAAGATGCTATTAGTTGTTGGCATTGAGTTATATTGGAGTAAGATGGGCCAATGAGTCATATTGAACATCCAAGATGTCTAGTGTCCTTATCAAAAGAGGAAAAGAGATACAGAGACAGAAGAACAAACAGGGAAGACAGCCACATGTGATGATAGAAACAGAGATAGGAGTTATGCAGCTGCAGGCCAAGGAATGTCAACGATGGCCAACAACAAGAAGTTAGGAGAGAAGCATGGAGGGCTCCTTCTCTATTGCCTTCAAGAAACAGCATGGACTGCCAAAAACTTAGATTTTGAACTTCTAGCTTCCAAAACTGTGAGAGAATGGATTTTTGCTCTCTTAAGCCACTCCATTTCTGTTGTCCTAATTTGTAAGTTCAGTCCAGAGAATTTAATACAACCCTCAGGTGATTTTGATGTACATGATGTGTAGTCCACATTTTAAGAAAAACTGAGCTTAAACAAGTTTCCAAATTTGTATATTTAAAGCTGATTTACAATAACAAAAGTTATTAAAAGTAAAGAGAATGAAGTTGAACAATAGTATGAAAAACTTGGTAAAAATTCAGTAAGACTTATTAGAAATGGAAGGAGCTCTAACTGCGCAGTGGTTAAAGTGCTTGGCTGCTCACAGAAACGTTGGCAGTTCAAACCCACTAGCAGCTCCATGGGAGAAAGATATGACAGCCTGCTTCCATAAAGATTACAGCCTTGGAACACTTTGTGGCAGTTCTACTCTGTCCTATAGTGTCACTATGAGTCGGAATCAATCCTAGGCAACAGGTTTGGTTTTTTGGTTTTATTAGAAAAGGGATGCATGAGGAATTATGGAACAAATACTAAACTGTAACTGACTGTCAAACCATTTCCTATAGTTATATTATTCACACAATATTGAGTTTTAAACACCATGAATGATTGCATAAATAATATATAATTAATCTATGGGCTATTAAATTTGAACTACGAAGTGCATCTTGTTGTTGAATGACTCTATTATTTTAAATCTACTCAATGATTCATGTGCTTTTGTTTTGAAAAAAAAAAAAAATCTTCAAAGTAGCCTTGAAGTATGGCCAGATGTCATACTAAGATTAGGCAGACAGGAAAAAACTTCAGTAGGCAACAATTACTAGTGTCTCAGAGATAAACCATTTTATCTCAGTAGCTATCTAGAGACAATTTACCTAGGCTCCCTAAGTTACTAAGTTCTTGTGAAAGGCACATGAAGTAATTAATGTAAAATTTCTGGATCATGTCTTTTAAAAAAGAAACTTCTTGGTCTTTTTCTCCTTTACCTTCCTTGCCTAGCTATAGGGCAAGAACAACACTCAAAGAAATAACAGAATAATAAGATACTCAGTTCTTAAAAATCTGGATAACTTTGTGAGCAGGACCCCTGTCTTCCTATGGACAATTACACTGGAGATGTAACTGTGCAGCTTCAGGCATCTTACTTGGTGTCTCTTTTTTACTGCAGCTTATACTGCGGCACTGATTGTTTTAATCTAGGTGAACAATGATGGTAACTTGAACTAGGTTAGCACCAATGGAGACGATGAGTGAGGGGACATTCACATATATTTTGGAGTACAACTAACAAGATTACCTAGCAGATTATTTAAGGACTATGAGAAAATGTGTCAGATGACTAAGGATCCCCATATTTTTCACCTGAGTGACAAGAAGGACTGGGTTTTCAATAAGTGAAATGAAGAAGGTATCAGGAAAAACAAGTTTTGAGTGGGGCAAGGGCAGCTATTCAGATTTAAGTAAGAAGAGTTTGAAATACATGTGAACATGCAAATAGAGTTGTGGAGTAGGCAGTTGGAATTTTAAGGCTGCAGTAAAGGGGAGACATGCCACACAGAAATGTAAATTTGGAGTTATCAGCAAACAATTGATGATTAAAACCGTTTACTTTGATGAGATCATCAAAGGATTGGTATACAGATTGAGAACATAAAGGGTTAGAGAAACAAAACAAACCACTACAAACAAACTATGAGCCATTTCAAACTTAAGGGGCACATATATTGGAAAGAGCTTGAAATGTATCTCATGCATATTCTAATATTTTCATATTATTAATCAATATAGTAAAGCTTTTGGTTAACTTCATGGTTTTTTAAATATGCAGTGCTTTTGACAACTAAAATAATTGACATAAATGTTTAATAGCCTTAAAGTAGAAGGAGAAAAAATTTAAAAAGTAAAGAAAACTGAACTAGTCTTAAAGTACATAAAAAAGAAACAGAAGAAGTGAGAACAATCAGAGAAATAGAAAACAAAACAATTGTAAAAATAAAATACATCACTTAGCCCAATACATGTAAACTGACAAAAATTTCCAGGTTAAAGGCTCAGAACTCATATTAGATTCAAAAACAAAAACAGAAACAAATATATACTGACTAAAAGAAGCACCTCTAAATAGTGGTGTAGTATTTAACTTCCAAACGTACGGAAAAAACATGGAAAAATAAACAAACAAAAATAGTCCATTCAATCAGTTTAAAACACACAATAAAATGGGAGGAAATAAAACATAAAAAGCTCATGAATAGATGGTAGTTGGAAAATGTAGTAGTTTTCCAAATAAATGCAAATAGTTAAAATTTTTCTGTTATAAATCACATAAAACATTAGATTTTTAAAAACCTAGTTATATTCTGGTCAAAAGAGACCTCACTTAAAACATTGTTGTTGTGTGCTGTTGAGTTGATTCAGACTCATAGCGAACCCAAGAGACAGAGTATAACTGCCCCATAGGGTTTTCTTGGCTGTAATCTTTACAGAAGCAGATTGCCAGGTATTTGTTCCGTGAATCCGCCGGATGGATTTAAACTACCAACCTTTTGGCTGGTAGCTAAAAGCTTAACTGTTGTGCCACCAGGGCTCCTTACCTAAAACATGAAGATACATAAAAATTTAAAATAAAAAAATGGAAAATGTATCATATATATACTTTCCAAAAGATTGCAGATGCGGCTGTATTAACATTAAAAATAATTGTTTTTAACTTAGTATTACCAAAAATAAAAAGATCACTAAAAAGCAATAAAAAATTTTCAGTCGACTAGAAAGCTATAATAGTTCTACATGTGAATGTAGCTTATGCTATCTTTGTAAACCTTATAAAGCAAATTTTGACAGTATTATAAGAAGAAATTTAAAAATCTATCATCATAGGGAGAGATCTTATTACTGATTGTTTAGAAATTGGCATTTCCCAAACATAATACAGCTGTAGTATATAAAATATGTGAGCAGAAAAGTCAATAAGCTTGATACAATGGTCATATATAGAATTTTTAATCCAACAATTAGAGACTACATACTCTTTTCAAGCATATAGATATCATTTTTGAAAATGAACCATGTTAAGTCTTGGAACTACCCTCAAAAATTTTCAGAAGACTCTTATTATACAGACAATATTACTGAGTATAATGCAAGTAAACAGGAAATTAAAAAAAAAAAGTAAACTAGCCAATTCCATAAAGTATATTGATTGCATTATTGGTCTTTTTTTTCCCCCACAAGTCCTGTATCCATGCCTTAATTGTGAAATAATGTCTATGCATTTCTCCTTTTTCTATTAGACCTCAGGCTTGCCATGAGAACGTTCCAAAGCTAGCCTGCTAAATAGATTTGAATGATACATGGAGAGAGTCAAGTCATCCTACACCGGTAGAACCCCAAACACTGAGAAAGCCCAGGCAAGAGAAGAGAATCACATACTTGACCCACAGTTGGTCTCAGATGAATAAATGGGGTCATCTGAGAAAAGGAGAACTACCCTACAACCCATAGATACACGAATAATAATAAATGACTATTGTTTGAGCCATTGAGTTTGGGATGGTTTATTATAAAACATTATTGCCATAATAGCTAACTGATATACTTTCTTAGATTTATAAATTGAAAAACACATTTTATCAATCTTTCACCAAAGAAAAAATGCAAAAATGCTTAGAATTGAAAATTATAAAAAATATTATATATAAAAACTTGTGGAGTACAGTATGTATAGCACCTAAAATAAATTTATAGACTTTAAGAATTTTTAGAAAACAAGAATGTTTCCACCTTAAGTTAGAAAGAGCACAGTAGAACAAGAAAAACAGAATAGTTAATATAATCTATAAAAAGAAAACAGTAATGAAATAGAAAAAACAAATTAAAACTCCAATTCATAAAACAGGTGCTATAACAGGTAAAATAATGATGGCCTAAATGAATTCAGTAATATATTTTCAAAAAGATATCACGGACAAGTGTGGTACATTGTAGGAATGAAATGATTGTTTAAAATCTTAAAATTCAACAATATAATTCACCTTCTTGACAGGTAAAGGCTACAACACATCTGTCAGTTTGTCATACTGTAGTGGCTTGCTTGTTGCCATGATACCAGAAGTTATGCTACCAGTATTTCAAGTAGCAGCAGTGTCATCCATGGTAGACAGGTTTCAGTGGAGCATCCACACTAAGACAGACTAAGAAGAAGGACCTAGTGGTCTACTTCTGAAAAAAAAAACGGCCAATGAAAACCTTATGAATAACAGCCGAACATTGTCTGATATAGTGCCAGAAGATGAGCCCATGAGGTTGGAAGGCACTCAATATATGACTGGGGAAGGGCTGCCTCCTCAAGGTAGAGTAGACCTTGATGACGTGGATGGAGTAAAGCTTTTGGGACCTTCATTTGCTGATGTGGCAAGACTCAAAATGAGAAGAAAACACTGCAGACATCCATTAATAATTGGAACTTGGAATGTATGAAGTATGAATCTAAGAGAATTGGAAGTCATCAAAAATGAAATCAATATTCTAAGCATTAGTGAGCTGAAATGGAATGATACAGGCCATTTTAAATCAGACAATCATATGTTCTACTAATGCTATGAGTGACGAACTGAAGAGGAATGGTGTCACATTTTGTGAAACTAACATTTCAAGATCTATCCTGAAGTACAACACCGTCAGTGATAGGATAACATCTATACACCTATGAGGAAGACCAGTTAACGTAACTATTATTTAAATTTACACACCAAGGACTGATGTCAAAGATGAAGATTTTTACCAACTTCTGCATGTTTGATCAAGTCTAAAATTGATTAAACATGCAATCAAGATGCATTGATAATTACTAGTGATTGGAATGCGAAAGTTGGAAACAAAGAAGAAGGATTGATACTCGGAAAATATCGCCTTGGTGATAGAAATGCCACCGGAGATCCCGTGGTAGAATTTTGCAAGACCAACAACTTATTCGTTGCAAATACCAACAACATATATAGCCACTATACATGTGTACCACATGTGAAAACACAGGAGTGGAAAACACAGTAATCAAATCAACTACATCTGTGGAAAGAGGCTGGAAAAGTTCAATATCATCAGTCAGAACAAGGCCATGGACCGATTGAAAACAGACAATCAATTGCTCATATACAAGTTCAAATTAAAGCTCAAGAAAATTAAAACAAGTCCATGAGAGCCAAAATACAACCTTAAGTATATACCACCTGAATTTAGAGATTATCTCAAGTACATATTTGACACATTTAACACAAATGACCAAAGACCAGACGAGCTGTGGGATGACATCAAGGACATTATATATGAAGAAAGCTAAGGTCATTAAAAAGACAAAAAGAAAGACCAAAATGGATGTTAGAAGAGAGTCTGAAACTTGCTCTTGAAAGTCGAGTAGCTAAAGCAAATGGAAGAAATGATGAAGTAAAGACTGAACAGAAGATTTCAAAAGGCAGCTTGAGAAGACAAAGTATTATAATGAAATGTGTAAAGACCTGGAGTTAGAAAACCAAAAGTCCAGAACAAATCTGGCATTTCTCTAGAGAAGAAGAGAAAATTCAAGCCTCGATTTGCAGTATTGAAGGATTTCATAGGCAAAATATTGAATGACACAGGAAGCAACAAAAGAAGATGGAAGGAATACACAGAGTCACTGACCAAAAAGAAGTGGTCTATGTTAAACCATTTCAGGAGGTAGCATATGATCAAGAAGTGATAGTACTGAAGGAAAAAGTCCAAGTTGGTCTGAAGGGAATGGAAAAAAACAAGGCTCCAGGAATTGACGGAATATCAATGAGATGTTCCAACAGATGGGTAAAGTGCTGGAGGTGTTCACTTGTCTATGCCATGAAATTTGGAAGACAGTTACCTGGCCAACTAACTGGAAGAAACCCACACTTGTCTCTATTCCAAAAAAGGTAATCCAACAGAAAGTAGAAATTATCAAAAAATATCACTGATACTACATGCAAGTAAAATTCTGCTGAAGATCATTCAAAAATGGTTGCAGCAGTACATTGACAGGGAACTGCCAGAAATTCAAGTTGAATTCAGAAGATGATGTGGAACAAGGGATATCATTGCTGATGTAAGATGGATCTTGGCTGAAAGCAAAGAATACCAGAAAGATGTTACCTGAGTTTTATCTACTATGCAAAGTTATTAGACTGTGTGGATCATAACAAATTATGGATAACATTGCCAAGAATGGGAATTCCAGAACACTTAAATGTGCTCATTTGGAACCTGTACATACACCAAGAGGCAGTCGTTCCAACAGAACAAGGGATACTTCCTGATTTAAAATCAGGAAAGGTATGCATCAGGGTTGTATTCTTTCACCATACCTATTTAATCTGTACACTGATTAAAAAATCTGAGAAGCTGGACTATATGAAGAATGTGACATCAGGATTGGAGGAAGACTCATTAACAACCTGCAATATGCAGATGACACAACTTTGCCTGCTGAAAGCCAAGAGGACTTAAAGCACTTATTGATGAAGATCAAAGGCTACAGACTTCAGTATGGATTACACCTCAACATAAAGAAAACAAAAATCTTCACAACTGGACCAATAAGCAACATCATCATAAACAGAGAAAAGACTGAAGTTATCAAGGATTTCATTTTATTTAGATCCACAATCAATGTCCATGGAAGCATGCAATCAAGAAATCAAATGACGTATTGCATTGGATAAATCAGCTGCAAAAGACCTCCTTAAAGTCTTGAGAAGCAAAGATGTCACTCTGAGAACTAACGTGTACCTGACCCAAGCCATGGTATTTTCAATTGCTTCGTATGCATGTGAAAGCTGGACAACAAGTAAGGAAGACCGAAGAAGAATTGATGATTTTGAATTACGGTGTTGGAGAAGAATATTGAATATACCATGGACTGCAAGAAGAATGAACAAATATGTCTTGGAGGAAACACAGCCAGAACTCTCCTTGGAAGTGAGGATGGTGAGGCTTTGTCTCAGGTACTTTGAACACGTTATCAGGAGGGACCAGTCCCTGGAAAGATCATCCTGTTTGGTAGAGGGTCAGTGATAAAGAGGAAGACCCTCAATGAGATGGATTTACACAGTGGTTGCAACAATGGGCTCAAACATAAAAAGATTGTGAGATTGGTTCAGGATAGGACAGTGTTTCACTCTGTTGTACACAGGGTTGCTATGAGTCGGAATTGACTTGACAGCATCTAATAACAACAACAATAAGTAAAGGAAGGGAAAAAAAAGATCATCTCAAACAATCAAAAAACTCAATATTTATTCATAATTTTAAAATATCTTAGTAAATTAGGAATATAAAATAACTCTCATGTCTGATAAAAGGCTCCTACCAAAAGCCTCCATCAAACATGACATTCTATATTGAACTACTGACAGTACTTCCATTAAGATAAGCACAAGTCAATAATTTACAGTAATGACAACTTTAATTCAAACATGTTTTCAACCACTGCAGATAAACAAGGAAACAAAAATTAGAACAAAGTAGATCTAAGAGATCTATCTATCCAGCTACCTATCTAATTTTTTTTTTTTTGAAATTATATGACTGTCATATAGCAAATCTCCCAAATATACAGATAAATCACTAAAAGAATTAGAGAACTTGGTAATATTGTTGGATGGAAAAACAACATGGAATAGTAACTGCAATTTCTATGCACTAGCAACAATCTGAAAATTTAATTTAAAAATACATATTGCAAATTATTTAAAAAGTTGAGATAAGAAGCAAGTGTGTGATTGTACTATGAAGTTCAAAAATGTGAATAATAACATGGAAGGAATCACATTTAGGTGGTAAAACCAGAAAAATAAATAAGGGAGAACAACTAAATAAACCTAAAACAAAAGAAGAGATTGAAAAAGTAATTTAAAAACTCCCAACAAAAAAAAAAAGCCCTGGCCATGATGGTTTCACTGGAGAATTCTGCCAAACTTTCACAGAAGAGTTAATACCATTACTACTGAAGCTATTACAGAGCATAGAAAAGGATGGAAGCCTCCCAAACTCATTCTATGAAGCCAGCATAACGTTGATACCAAAACCAGTGAAAGAGACAACAAAAAAAGAAAATTACAGACCAATATCTCTCATGAACACTGACACAAAAATCCTCAACAAAATTCTAGCCAATAGAATTCAGTAACATATCAAAAAAATTATTCACCATAACCAAGTGGGATTTATACCAGGTATGCAGGGATGGTTTAACATTAGAAAAACAATGAATGTGATCCATCACATTAATAAAACAAAAGACAAGAACCACATGATCTTATCAATTGATGCGGAAAAGGCATTTGACAAAGTCCAACACCCATTCATAATAAAAACTCTCAATAAAATAGGAATAGAAGGGAAATTCCTCAACATAATTAAGGACATTTATACAAAACCAACAGCCAATCATCCTAAATGGAGAGAATTTGAAAGTATTCTCCTTGAGAATGGGAACCAGACAATGACGCACTTTATCACCACTCATATTCAACACTGTGCTGGAGGTCCTAGCCAGAGCAATTAGGCTAGAAAGAGAAATAAAGGGCATCCAAATTGGTAGGGAAGAAGTCAAAGTATCTATTTACAGATGATAAGATCTTATACACAGAAAACCCCAAAGAATCCACAAGAAAACTGCTGGAACTGACAGAAGATTTCAGCAAAGTATCAGGATACAAGATAAACGTACAAAAATCTGTTAGATTCCTTTACACCAACAAACAGAACCTTGAAGAGGAAATTACCAAATCAATACCATTTACAATAGCTCCCATGAAGATAAAATACTTAGGAATAAATCTAACCAGAGACGTAAAAGATCTATACAGAGAAAACTACAAGACACTAGTGCAAGAAACTAAGAGACCTGCATAAGTGAAAAACATACCTTGCTCATGGATAAGTAGACTCAACGTAATGAAAATGTCAATTCTACCAAAAGCAATCTACAGACACAATGCAATCCTGTTCCAAATTCCACTGGCATTTTTTAATGAGATGGAGAAACAAGTCACCAACTTTATACGGAAAGGGAGGAGGCCCCAAATAAATAAAGTATTACTCAAGAAGAAGAACAAAGTGGGAGGTCTTACACTACCTAATCTTAGAAACTATTATACCGCCATGGTAGTCAAAACAGCCTGGTATTGGTACAACAACAGATACATAGACCAATGGAACAGAATTGATAATCCAGATATAAGCTCATCCACCTATGAGCAGCTAATGTTTGAAAAAGACCCAAAGTCCGTTAATTGGGGAAAAGACAGTCTCTTTAACAAATGGTGCTGGCATAACTGGATATCCATCTGCTGAAAACTGAAACAAGACCCGTACCTCAAACCATGCACAAAAACTAACTCAAAATGTATTAAAGACTTAAATATAAAATAAAAAAAGATAAATATCGTGGAAGAAAAAATAGGGACAATGCTAGGAGCCCTAATACATGGCATGCATACAATATGAACCATAAGTAACAATGCACAAGCACCAGAAGAGAGACTAGATAAATGGGAGCTCCTAAAAATCAAACACTTATACTCATCAAAAGACTTCACCAAAAGAGTAAAAAGACAACCTACAGACTAGGAAAAATTTTTTGGCTATGACAAATCCAATCAGCCTTTAATCTCTAAAATCTACAAGATACTGCAAAACCTCAACAACAAAAAGACAAATAACCCAATTAAAAAATGAGCAAAGGACATGAACAGGCACTTCACCAAAGAAGTTAGTCAGACGGCTAACAGACACATGAAGAAATGCTCACAATCATTAGCCATTAGAGAAATGCAGATCAAAATTACAATGAGATATCATCTCACTCCAACAAGGCTAGCATTAATTCAAAAAACACAAAATAATAAATGCTGGAGAGGTTGTGGAGAGACTGGAACACTTATACACTGTTGGTGGGAATGTAAATGGTACAACCACTCTGGAAATCGATTTGGCGCTTCCTTAAAAAGCTAGAAATAGAAGTACCATATGATCCAGATATCCCTCTCCTTGGAATATATCCTAGAGAAACAAGAGCCATCACACGAATAGATATATGTACACTCATGTTCACTGCAGCACTGTTCACAATAACAAAAATATCGAAGCAACCTAGGTGCCCATCAGCGGACGAATGGATAAACAATTTATGGTATATCCACACAATGGAATATTACGCAACAATAAAGAAGAATGATGAAGCTGTGAAACATCGTATAACATGGTGGAAGCTGGAACTTACTATGCTGAGTGAATTTAGTCAGTCACAGAAGGACAAATACTGTATAAGACCACTATTATAAGAACTCAAGAAAAGGTTTAAACACAGAAGAAAACATTCTTTGATGATTACGAGGATGGGGAGGGAGGGTGAGGGTTATTTACTAACTAGATAGTAGATAAGAATCATCTTAGGTGAAAGGAAGGACAGCACACACTACAGGGGAAGTCAGCACAACTGGACTAAACCAAAGCTAAGAAGTTTCCTGAATACAGTCAAATACTTTGAGAGATAGAGTAGCAGGGGTAGGGGTCTGGGGACCATGCTTTCAGGGGACATCTAGGTTAATTGGCATAACAAAGCCAATTAAGAATATGTTCTGCGTCCTACTTTGGTGAGTGGCGTCTGGGGTCTGAAAAGCTTGCAAGTGGCCATCTAAGATGCATCAATTGGTCCCAACCACCTGGGAGTAAAGGAGAAGGAAGAAAACCAAAGACACAAGGAAAGTATTAGCCCAAGAGACAGAAAGGGCCACATAAACCAGAGACTTCATCAGCCTGAGACCAGATGAACTAAATAGTGCCCGGCTACCACCAGTGACCGCCCTGACAGGGAACACAACAGAGAGTCCCTGATGGAGCAGGAGAAAGGTGGGGTGAAGAACTCAAATTCTAGTAAAAAGACCAGACTTAATGATCTGAATGAGACTGGCAGAACCCTGGAAAGCATGGCCTCCAGATTCTCTATTAGCTCAGAACTAAAACAATTTCTGAGGTCAAATCTTCAGACAGGGATTGGACTGGACTGTGGGACATAAAGTGATACTCGTGAAGAGTGTGCCTCTTAGCTCAAGTAGATACAAGAGACTAAATGGGCAGCTTCTGTCCGGAGGTGAGATGGAAGGCAGAGAGGGCTAGGACCTGGTTGAATGGACATGGGGAATCAGGGGTGGAAAGGAGGAGTGTGCTGTCACAGTATGAAGAGAGCAATTAAGGTTATATAACAATGTATGTGTAAAGTTTTGTATGGAAGACTACCTTGAAATGTAAACTTCATTTAAACTACAACAATAAACAAAAAAAAAAGAATGAAATAATACTGATAGTACATTCAGATTTCCCTATTAAGAACATAAGAAAATACAGGAATGAAAATCAACCAGAGTACTTACAACAAGAAGAAAAACTGATGAAGATGATACAGTTAAAATTTTGCCATAGATCCTACGGACTTCATTTATCCAACAACATTTATACATACAAAACCCTATACTTTTTTCTCTATTCTTGCATAATACCACAACTCCATTCAGTCCTTTTCCATAGTAAATTATTGTTTAGAACCAGAAAATCATCCTCAATTTTCAGAATATAAAGTAGACAGCTCTTTTAACAAAGATAAGCATGCATAACATACTGTTTCTTGAAATTTGCTGTTCTTTGGTAACTTTATCATCTATTGAAGGCCAATCAATAGAGCAATGGCCAAACAAATCTCATAAGATCCCTCTTGTTTAATTGTTTCACAATACATTCATTGCTTGCTAGCTAATGAAAAACATTTGTATCTCGTGTTTGGATTGACCAATAAATTGGCAGCCACAGTTATTGCAAGGAGCAACCATGAGTTCTGAAAAATAACTCAACAGAAAGTAAAGTGGATTGAAGTTTCCAAGGTAGCAATTATCTAGATATTGCCATACTTCTACATCTGAGCGAGAGAATATGACCTTGACTGTGACAAACCTTAGGACCCATGGCAACTATGCAGTCATGAAAAGAAGGAACTCCTTGGAGAAAACATGTATTCTGTTAGGGTTCACTATGGAAACTTTAGTTAATCTCATAATACATGTTTGTTGTTGTTGTTGTTAGGTGCTGGCGAGTCGGTTCCAACTCATAGTGACCGTATAGGACAGAGTAGAACTGCCCCATAGGGTTTCCAAGAAACAGCCGGTGGATTTGAACTGCCAACATTTTTGTTAGCAGATTAGCTCTTAACCACCACACTTTAGGATCCTTAATTATGACTTACCATATCTATAAAGAATAAAATCCTCTCCTGATATTTTCAGGAGTAGAAATAGGTAAGATACCAAGAAAAAGAAAAATACTCTTTTATTTTAAACTCATGAACCAGTAAAGAAAAACTGTATTCTAAGAGATGCGGCATTGTTTATAAGAAAAACACTGAACTGGAATCAGGCTAGATCGTGGTGAAGAAAAAACATCTGAAAGTTTTCCAGTTTGTATATGTGCTTTGTGCTGCTAAACATTGGATGTCTTTGTTTAATGGAGCAGTTTAAGGGTTTCTTAGATATGCAAAATTAGCCCCAGCGTTTGAGTAGTGGCTACAGAGTTCTCAGCTATGTATGGCAGATACTAAGGTTTTTCAATAGATGAATTACTTCACAGAACTAAAGCTAAGGATTTTTGAAATGATTTCCTTTGAACATTTGTTCTATGAAACAGTTCATCTATTAGAAAATAAATGAGTTAATATTTTTAGTGCTTTATATGATATTTTGCTTGTTATTTTATATTTCTGCATAACTTCCAAAGACAGAGTAAATCGACAGACTCAGATGACTGCTGGGTATATAAAAATTGCAAAACAACACCAGTCTTTCTCAGAAATTTCAAGCAAGTAAAAATAGGTTGAATATGTATAAATCACTGAAGTAAAAAATCTAACATTGTAACACTCTGAGACACAAAGTCTTTTAAAATTGTCTACTTAATTTTTTCAAGTTTCTGTATAATACTCCCCTAAGAAGTATAAAGCATCTTAGCAAGTTTTCAGTGACCAGATATGATGAAAAGCCCACACAGCACTTTTTAAACTTTCATTCCAAAGTCATGGGAGCAAAAAGAATGCCATGTACCCAGGTCTAATCGGAATGGTATAAAATTGAGAATAATAATCCGCGACTCTCAAAATTTGTGAAGCAACATTCAGGTAAAGTAAAGAAGCGCCAAATTCAGTTTTATTGTTCAGACATATTTATGCTCAACTGGTGTTAGGCAAAGAAGTTACCTTACTCTTAAAACACATATTACATTCTACCAAGGGAAAACTCAGCATACTAGCTTATTTGTGACATCCTATATCCGACAAAAAATACATTGTTATTTAGACTAACTTTTTTTGTGTTTTATATTTTCTTTTACTTTGGTAACAATCTATTAAGTATCAAGGTAACTTAGAGAAATGTTTAGATGACGTAAAGAAAGAGCAGCTTTGGCAAAGGATTTCTTGTCTCCTGTCCTTGAAATGGGGCCACGGTGGTACAGTATTTAAGAGTTCAGCTGCTAACCAGGTAAGCAGTTTGAATCAACCAGCTGCTCTTTGGAAACCTTATGGGTCAGTTCCACTCTGTCCTATAGGGTCGCTATGAGTTGGAATCGATCCGATGGCAAAGGATTTTTTGGTTGGTCCTTGAAATAGTTACTGATAACCAGTGCATTGATATTACTTGTAGAGTTTTATGTAGAAGACAGATTTTTAAAAATGTATTTCTTTCATTTACCTACATTTTTCTTAAACCTCCTATGTTTCTTTTGGTAACTAAAACCAAACCCGTTGCTGTCGAGTCATTTCCAACTCACAGCGACTGTATAGGACAGAGTAGAACTGCCCCATAGAGTTTCCAAGGAGCACCTGGTGGATTCAAACTGCTGATCTTTTGGTTAGCAGTCATAGCACTTAACCACTATACCACCAGCATTTCCTTTTGATAGCTAGCTGACAATAAAAAGCAGAATCTCTTACCTAGTGCTTCACTATAAAACTGGTCCCAAAACTCAGTGTCATACTGCCGAAGCCAGAAGTCAAACAAAAGTGAGAGCGATACATTTTTCACCCTTTCCAGAAAGGTCATTCTGTCTGTTAGTTCCCCATGGGAACAGGTACTCAAGAAGGTGGAGATGGAAGTTTCACACAGTATTTCTCTGTTGTGCCACTGATCATGAACCTCAGTGTTTGCACAAAAGGAACTGCGGTCAACTCAGCTACCAGATCTCCACAGGGCAGCATAGGATCTATAATCATTACATTGTAACTGGCCTCCTTGAGCTTCTTCATGAGTGTCTGATTGTAGATCACATTCTCACACAGATGTTCCATTTGTATAGTTGTTTGAAGAAAAAAATCCTGCAGTTTTATCGCTGATTGCCAGTATGACAAGTTTGGCATAACATTAATGGCTAACTCCAAAAAGTCATTTAATACATTCTCTGCATATTCTCTGTCTACTTCCAAATGGACCATTTCAAAGTTCAGTGTAGAAGGTTTGTAGTAGTCAATAAGGAGAGTGAGGGAAGAAACTAACACCGTCACCTCATGGCCCTTCTCAGTGAGTTCCTCCAGAATGATCTTCATGTTGAGCCAATGACTCATGTCACAGGGCCACAGCAGGACCTTCCCACAGTTCCCACAGCCAGCCCAGCCCAGCTGCAGCAGCAGAAGTACCAAAACCTACTTCTCAGACTCCAAGACAGCACCTGCCTCACATACTGCCCTGCAGGAGTTTGAATGTTTGCCAGGCACAGAGTAGAAAGGACAAGTTAGACAAAGAACAAGTTAAACGTTAATTTCTAGAAATAAGAAATGGTGTTTTCACATAGAGGACTTTACCAATGTTGTTGACTGGGCATAGCAGTATATGATACTTGCTTGAGGGGGCAAAGAAAGATTTAAAATTTATGAAGAAAATGGTTCCAGCATTCTAGGAGTTCTGGTTTAAGTATGTTAAAGTAGAGAATAATATTTTTAATTTGATAATTGCTAAATAAAATAGATGTATCAATCTAAGATAATTAAATTCAGTAAATATTATGGTTTATCTATGGAATATAATGATTGATAAAACTTTGGAAAACTTAGACGTATAGTTTTTGCCATCAGTTTGCTTACACACTGGTATATTGATGAGACATAGGCTTTATATTGTAACTAGATTAACAGTCATAATTTTATGCAAGTAGTATACAAAGGATATAGTGTTTCAGGACCACAAAGGAAGAAGTTGTCACTCATATGTGAAGAGGATTAGAGTAAAACTTTTTGAATAGCAGGAGGCATTTGAACTGAACCTAGAAGCAAAGGCGAGTACTCAAGGTGAGTGCAAGAACATGGGGAAAAGAATGATGATATGGGAATGAAGGTTACGTAAGTGAACAGTTATTAGTGCAATACATATGAAGCAGACACGGGTACAGTGCAAAAAAGGAAAATATTAGTTAAAATAGGAGGCCTTGGAGAACCTTGAATGTTATGCCCTAGATTTAATTTTAATCTCTATAAAATGTGTCCATTCAAGGTTTCAAGTCATGTTCAGAAGATGATCATATTTGTTCTTTAATAAAACTATATTGGTATCTAATAGGAACTGAGTTGTAGTTAAAACAGAGTAAAAGTAGGGTGAAGGGTTAAAAACGTGTTTTAGGAATGCAAAGTTAGATAAGAGTGTTAACAAAAATATAATCTTGGTTTCTGAATGGAAAACAGAACGAGAATTTTATGACTCATGAGAGGTGATAAATAATTGAAAAACAAAAGAAGTGCTTCAGTTTCTAGTTTGAGAAACCAGAGTACGAGAATGACTCTAGCAAAGATATGAAACTTGAAAGGAGTAGTTATAGAAAGATTTTTTTTTTTTTTTTTTTTTACCTGAAATGGTGAAATAATGATTGGACATGTATGTGAAGAAATATGGGCATTTTGAATCTGTGGAAGTGGTAGGATAAAAAAATGTAGATTTAACTTCCAGTCACCCATGCATTTTTTTAAGCCCAATTTGCATTTTATTCCAAATCTTTTACTATTTCACACTTTCAAAAAACAATTCCAACATTTTATTATTATATTCCAGTTTCTAAACTGAGGCCATAAAAAGACAAATAAAATACAACTGCAATGCAAAACAAGTTTGAATATCAGAGAAAATGAGTCAAATAACTAACACTTATTCTGCAAACATAAAGAATCCTCCTATGACTTTGACACTGTGTGGGGGGAAAAAAAATCTTCCCTCAGAATTCTTAACACAAAATAGCCCTGTGCAATAAGGAACAGCACGAATCCAATCTCTTAAATGTGGATTTTCTTCCAGTACTTACACTCCCACTTCTTCATCTTTGTTGTCAGCTGCCCTCATGGCATTCTTTCTATGACCTTAGCCACAAGGAGCTAGCTCAGATCACACATGTTAAAGGAAACCATTCTTCAAACTGCTAAATATACAAATGCCACACAATACCCCAACTTTATGACATACTGGCCATAAATTCAGTGCTGGTATCCCACTATCCCTTCAAGATGCCAGGCAAAAGCTTGGTAGTCCACACGGCACCCTTACTTTCTGATCTGTTGGTTCCTGCTGCCCCTTTGGGTTAGATAATTTGCTGTAATGACCAATAGAGCTCACAGAGTATATACTATAGTTATAACTGCTGACTTATTATAACTAAAATGGATACAAGAAAACAGTGAAAGACTGGGAGGGTTTCCAATGTGTAGCTTCCTTTTCTCAAGGGATAAACTGCCTTTCTGAGAGTAGATGTTCTCATCAGTCAGGAAACCTTCTGAGTCTTAGTGTTCCAGGCTTTTATAGGACTCACCACCTGGTAATGATAGTCTACCTCATGCCTCCTGAGACTAGTCAACATTGGGTTATCAGGTACTGCCTTTGACCAGCCTCCACTCATTAGCCTCAGGTGTGGTCTGGCTCTCAAGGACCAAGAATAAAAGCCAAAAATCTTTTTAGCACTTCACAAGTCCTTATGTACATTTGCAGTTCAAATTCAAACTAGAAAAGCCTCTTTGGGGAAATTTTGACCCTAACTCCAAAGACTTCCCAGAGATGAGAGTCCATTGTAATTCCTCCTGTTCCAAGGAAACAAGGCTTCATGACTCAGAACGAGAAAAGGCAACAGGACCAGAAATGTTTATGATTTAGAATATTAGAATGCTTTAAAATGAAATATAAAGCTCATTTGTTTGATATATTTAAATATATGAAAGCTAAACCAGAAAATATGAGCAATGAACAAGAAAAAAAAAAAAAGAAAGAAAAGAAATCATGAAAATCTGCTGAAGCCTCAAAGGGAATTTCTAGAAATAAAAAAAAAAAAAAATCAACAAAGGAAATCTAAAACTCAATGGAGTAGGCTCTGATTAAGATGGTCACTTAGATAGATGCACCATAATGATATCCACCTACAACAAGACTCTAGAAACTAAGTGAAACAGATATAAATAATGACCTCTGAACCCACAACATCAAATGGAAGCTTGAAGAATTGGACCAAGCACTGACTGGAAGAAGAGATAGAACAAAAAGAGTGAGAATGCAGAGATCTATGGATCATCTGTGGTCTGCCTCTTGGCCTGATGCACTGTGGCCATTTTGGGATAACAGCAAGCAGCATCCCTGGGTGAGGTGCTCAGGAAAGCAATTTCATGGAAAACACAGCCAGTGGCAAAGATAGTGTGTAAACAAATCTGGAAAAAAACAATGAAGTGGGAAGATGCATGACTGATCTGAATAAGCCCAAGAGGGTGATGTGTGGGAGTTTTATATCCTTGAAACTAGAGAATCACAGCAAAGTGATACTAGAGCAAAATGAGATGTAATGAATTATTGGAACTGTGGGACAGGGGATAGATAAGACAGGAAGCACACATCTGCAGAGGGGCAAAGGGAAAGTTCAGGTAGATAGGTGAGAGCTCCAGTGTCCCTGGTGAATGCAGTGAAGGGAGGGAGGTAAGAACTAGTGATGGGACTACTTTTCAGCCATTAAACAATAAAACCATAGAGTAACAATTAGAAGTCCCATCCCAACCAGCTCCATGCTGGCACCACTTCCCCTCTCATCTGAGCAGGCCCTACCCACCATCCAGCCACTTAGACTAGTGGTATACCCACCAACTGGGTCCACTGACTGGCCATGTAAGCCTGCAGGAGCTCTAGTGCCCCACTCACCCACTTCCCCACTGGCTGCAATGATACCCATCCCACATCCTACCTGATCCTGCATGTGCATGTGATGAGCCCTTGAGTCCTTCCCCCCCTCCATTGTGCAAGCACAGATAGCCTATATTGCCCATTGGGTTAGCACTGCCTCCCTGTGACTATGACGATGACTCATCCTACTCTCCATAGCCTGCACTAATTGCTCATACCAGGGCAGAAAGACTACGCTGTCCCTCAAGAGTTGCCAAAGGATCCTGACCACCTAACACATGGTGCCTCACACTCGGGAAGGGACCTACTCTTGCACCTGCATGCAGTCCTCTAAGGGAAGACATATGCTTCTAACAACAGAAGACCCCTGTGTGTAGGTGAGCCACCATACCCACCAGTAAGAAGAAATCATACCCAGACAAAGTACCAAATCATACATAAACCAATATCATAAGACAATAACAATTAAAATTATACAAACAAAAGTAGGAAATATAAAGAGAAAGTGAAGAAGCTAAGCTCCTGATATATCAAAACAAAATAAACAAACATACAATAATAAAGAAAAATATAAATAAATATAATATTAATGCCTTGAAGACTGCAGTCAATTACAAACCATATGAAGAGACAGGAAAAGATAACTCAAGCAAATGAACAAAATAAAGGGACAAAAGAGCTCTCTGAGCAAGAACTGATAATGCAACTACCTGACAAAGACTTCAAAAGACTAGTATTAAGCCTTCTAAAAGACATCAAGGAAAACACAGAAGAAACTCTAGAAGAATTCAGGAAAAAAGTACAAGAACAAAACAACAAACTCAATAAAGAAATAGAATCCTTAAAAAAAACAACAACTAGAAATTCAAAAGCTTAACAATAAAACAACAAAAATAAACAACTCTGGAATGTCACAAAGTAGCATTGAAAGAATGGAAGAAAGAATCAGTGAAATAGAGAACAAAACCCTTGACATTACTCTGTATGAGGAACAAGCAGAGGAAAGATTGAAGAAAAATGAAGGAAGCCTATGAGTTATTTGGGACTCCATTAAGAGGAATAATATTCCCATATTATGAATTCCAGAAGAAGAAGAGAAAAAAGTACAGGGAGAATTTTTTTTTAATTAATAGCAGAAAGCTTCCCAAATATCGTGAAAGATGAGAAGATTTTATTCTAAGAAGCTCAACGAACTCCATATAGGATAGACTCCAAGAGAAATTCTTGAGATATATCATAATCAAGCTTTCCAGATCCAAAGATAAAGACTTTTGAGAGAAGTATGTGAAGAGCAAAATATCACCTATAAAGGGACCTCAGTATGAATAAGCACTGATTTCTTGTTAGAAAGTATGCAGGCAATAAGGCAATGGGATGACATACAAAGCCCTGAAAGAAAAGAACTGTCAACCAAGAATTATATATCCAGCAAAACTGTCAATTAAAAATGAAGGTGAAATTAGTACATTCTCAGATAAGCAGAAATTAAGGGAATTTCCAACCAACAGACCAGCCCTACAAGACGTATTAAAGAAAATTCTGCAGATAGAAACAAACAGCATGAGACAATAAGCTGAGGTAAAGACACTTGATAGCGTCACCTCGATACCAACTCAGGTAAAGACATCACAACAGTAATATAAAGTTAAAAGTGATTACAGGAAATCCAAGATAAGAAGATATAATTGACAACAACATCAAAACAAAAGGGGGAATGAAGGGTGCAGTATAAAACTTCCATATGATCAGGAATTTAAGGTGACTTCAAAAGATACAACACACTGTTTTAAATGTAGGATGTTATCTTAGTCATCTAGTGCTGCCATAACAGAAACACTACCAGTGAATGGTTTTAACGAAGAGAAGTTTATTTCCTCACTGTTAAAGTAGGCTAAAAGTCCAAATTCAGGGCGTCAGCTCCAGGGGAAGGCTTTTTCTCTCTGTCGGCCTTCTCATCAGTGTTCCCCTGGACTAGGAGCTTCTCAGCGAAGGGACCCCTGTTCAAAGGATGCGCTCTGCTCCTGGCACTGCTTTCTAGATGGTATGAGGTCCCCCTGTCTCACTGCTCACTTCTGTCTTTTGTATCTTAAGAGATTGCCTCAGGACAAAATCCAGTCTTGTAGATCAGGTCCTGCGTTACTAACACAACTGCCACCCATTCTCCCTCATTAACATCATAGAGGCAGGTTTACAACATACAGGAAAATCACATAGTACCAGGAATCATGGCCTAGCCAAATCGATACACACATTTTTTGGGGGACATAATGTAAACCATGACAGATGTTAAATGTAAATCTCATGGTAATCACAAAGAAGATTAATAAACTTACCAAAGTAAAAAAGAAAATCAAAAAAGACTTAGTAAACACAAAAAACAATATATGAAAGGAAAAGAAAATCCAAATACAAAAGGAACTCAGCATAGAAAATAGAGAAGAGCAAAGAAATAACTAACACCAGAAAAAAAGTATAATAAAATGACTACAGTAAATTCTTACTTGTCAATAATCACACTGAGTGTAAATGGATTTAATGCTACAGTCAAGGGACAGACAGTGCCAGAATATATAAAAAAAAAACCTTACACATAAATATGTTGTCTACAAGAGACACACCTTAGGTACAAAGACATAAATACATCAAAAATCAAAAGTCGTGAAAAAACATATTTAGCAAACAATAGCCCAAAGACAGCAGGAGTGACAATATTAATATCTGACAAAATAGACTTTAAGTCTATTTATAAGTGAAAAAGAAGGACATTATATAATAATAAAAGGATCAATTCACCATAACCATAGACATAACAATTATAAATATTTATATACCCAATGCCAGAGATCCTAAATTTATAAAGCAAACTCTAACAGAATTAAAATGAGAAATAGACAGATCTACAATTGTAGTAGGAGATTTTAATACTCCACTTTTGATGATTGATAGAACAATTAGAAAGAAAATCAATAAAAATACAGAAGACCTGAATAACACTATTAACCAACTGGACCTAACAAGCACATACAGAACACACTACCCAACAGCAGCACAATACACAGTCTGCTCCAATGCACATAGAACATTCTTCAGAAGACACAACATTCTAGTTCACAAAGAAATATCAAAAATTTAAAAATATTGAAGTCATACAAAGCATCTTCTCTGACCATAATGATATGAAGCTAGAAATCAATAATAGGAAAAATAAGGAAAATAAAATAAATACATGGAAAACAAATAACACACTACTAAAAAACCATTGGGTTATAGAACAAATAAAAAGTAAAATTAAAAAATATTTAGAATTAAACAAGAATGACAACACAGCATACTATAATCTTTGGAATGTAGCAAAAGCAATTCTTAGAGGAAATTCATAGCAATAAATGCATGCATTAAAAAAAAAAAAAAAAGAAAAATCCAAAATTAGTAACTTAACCCAACAACTTGAAGAAATAGAAAAGGAAAGGCAAAGGAAGACCAAAGATACCAGAAGAAAGGAAATAATAAAGAACAGAGCAGAAATACATGGAATAGAAAAAATAAAATCAATAAAAAGAATCAACAAGTCTAGAAGTTGATTCCTTGAAAGGACCAGTAGAATAGCCAAACCACTGGCTAGACTGACATAGGAAAAAAATAAGAAGATACAAATAAGCAGAATAAGAAATAAAATTGGAGACATTAAAACAAATCCAGCTGAGATAAAGTGGATCATAACAGAATGAAAAACTGTACTGCAACAAATGTGAAAATCTTGAAGAAATGGACAAACTCCTGGAAACACACTGCCTACCTAAACCAACACAAATACAGGTAGAAAATCTAAACAGACCAGTAACTAAAGAAGAGATTGAAGATGTCATCAAAAGACTCCCAACAACAACAACAAAAAGCCCAAGACCAGAGAGCTTCACTGGGGAATTTTACAAAACATTCAGAGAAGAGTTGACACCAATTCTACCCAAACTCATTCAAAACATAGAAGAAGAAGGAATACTCCTTAACTCATTCTTTGAAGCCAGCATCATCCTGATTCCAAAGACAGGTAAAGAATTTATACACACAAAAAGAAAATTACAAGCCAATATCCTTCATGAATGTAGATGCAAAATTTCTCAACAAAATTCTAATGAACCAAATGCAACAACATATTAAGAAAATTGTACATTATGATCAAGTGTGATTCCTACCAGGAATGCAAGGGTGGTTCAACATTAGAAAATCAATCAGTGTAATTCACCATATAAATAAAACAAAGGAAAAGAACCACATAACCATCCATATTGATGCAGAAGAGACATCTGATGAAATCCAACATTGTTTCCTGATAAAAACTCTCAGCAAAATAGAAATAGAAGGGAAATTCCTCAATGTAATAAAGGACACATTAAAAAAAAACAACAGTTAACATTATTTTCAATGGAGAAAGACTGAGAGCCTTCCCCCTGAGAATGGGAATGAAACAAGGATGCCCATTATCACCACTTTTATTCAATTTTGTACTGGATGTCCTAGCCAGAGTAATAAGGCAAGAAAGAGAAGTAAATGTATCCAAATCCATCAGGAAGAAGTAAAACTACCTCTATTTGAAGATGACATGATCCTATATATAGAAAATCCCAAAGATTCCACAAGAAAGCTACTAAATCTAATAGAAGAACTCAGCAATGTTACAGGGTACAAGATCAACATACAAAAATCAGTTGACTTCCTTTAAGCTAACAAGGAGAATTCTGAAAAGGAAATCAAGAGAACTACCATTTGCAATCGTCCCCAGTGTGAAAAAATACCTAGGAATAAACGTAAACGGGGACATAAAAGACTTATACAATGAAACCTATAAAGCACTACTACAAGAGAATAAAAGAGATCTATGTAAATGGAAGGACATTCTGTGCTCATGGACTGGAAGACTTAATATTGTGAAAATGTTAACACTACTCAAAGCATTCTATAGATAAAATGCAATCCCAATCCAAATTCCAACAACATTCTTTACTGAAATAGAAAAACTAATCACCAGCTTTATATGGAAAGGAAAGAGGCCCTGAACAGCCAAAGCAATATTGAAGAAGAACAAAGTTGGAGGCCTCACACTCCTCTATCTCAAAACATACTATGCAGCTACAGTAATCAAAATGTCGTGGTACTGGTTCAATGATAGATACATAGACTGATGGAATAGAATTGAGAAGCCAGAAATAAATCCATCCATCTATGGACAACTGATTTTAAACAGAGATAAAAGTCCATTCAATGAGGGAAGAAACAGTCTCTCTACCAAATATTGTTAGGTGCTGTCCGGTCAGTTCCGATTCATAGCGACCCTATGTACAAAAGAACTTAACACTGCCTGATCCTGTGCCATCATCAGTTGTTTTTATGCTTGAGCCTTTTTGCAGCCACTGTGTCAATCCATCTTGTTAAGAGTCTTCTTATTTTTTGCTGACCCTCCTTTTTACCAAGCATGATGTCCTTCTCCAGGGACTGATTCCTCCTGATAACATGTCCAAAGTATGTGAGATGAAGTCTCGCCATGCTTGCTTCTAAAGAGCATTCTGGCTGTACTTTTTCCAAGGCAGATTTGTTCATTCTTTTGACAGTCTATGGTATATTCAATATTTTTCATCAACACCATAATTCAAAGGTGTCAATTCTTCTTCGGTCTTCCTTATTCATTGCCCAGCTTTTGCATGCATACGAGGCGATTGAAAACCCCAATGCTTGGGCCAGGTGCACCTTAGTCCTCAAAGTGACATCTTTGCTTTTTAACACTTTAAAGAAGTCTTTTGCAGTAGATTTGGTGCACTAAAACTAGAATTGCCTATGACCCAGCAATCCCACTACTAAGTATATACCCTGAGGATCTAACAGAAGTAACACAAACAGACATATGCACATTGATCTTCATTGCAGCACTATTTGCAGTAACAAAAAGAAGAAAACATCCTATGTGCTCATCAACAGAAGAATGGATAAACAAAATGTGGTACATACATACAATGGAATACTAGGCAGCCATAAAGAATAATGAGGAAGCCTCAAAACATAACATGGATGAATCTGGAGGATATTATGCTGAGTAAAATAAGTCCATCACAAAAAGGCAAATATTGTATGACTTCACTTTTACAAAAAGACAAAAATTGGTATACAAACAGAAGCCAGCCTTCATTAGTGGTTGCCAGGGATTGGGAGGGGGGAAAGGTAGAGGGGTCAATCACTCTCTAGATAGTAGACACTTATTATTATTTTTAATTTTTTTATTGATTGTATATTGAAATGATAATATTTTGACTACATTGGGCTAAATAAAATTCTTATAATTAATTTACTGGTTTTTTTTTTTTTTTTACTTTTTTAATGTGGCTGCTAAAACCTGAACAAAACCCATTGCCGTCCGGTTGATTCCAACACATAGGGACCCTATAGGGACACAGTCTGTAGGTTCTCTTTACTCTTTTGGTGAAGTCTTTTGATGAGCATAAGTGTTTAATTTTAGAAGATCCCAGTCATCTATCTTATCTTCTGGTGTTTGTGTATTGTTAGTTATGGTTTGTATCCTATTTATGCTGTTAATTAGGGCCTCTACTGTTGATCCTATTTTTTCTTCTATGATTTTTATAGTTATTGGTTTTATATTTAGGTCTTTGATCCATTTGAAATTAGTTTTTGTGTATGGTGTGAGGTATGGGTTCTCTTTCATTTTTTTAACAGATGGACATACAGTTTTGCCAACACCATTTGTTAAAAAGACTGTCTTTTCCCCATTTAGTGGACTTTGGGCCTTTGTTGAAGATCAGGTGATCATAGGTGAATGGATTTACATCTGGGTTCTCAATTCTGTTCCATTGGTTAATGTGTCTGTCATTGTACAGTACCAGGCTATTTTGACTATCGTAGCTCTATAGTAGGTTATGAGGTCAGGTAGCATGAGGCCTCCTACTTTGTTCTTCTTCAAAAACACTTTACTTACCCAGGGTCACTTTCCTTTCCATATAAAGTTAATGATTAGTTTTTCCATTTTGTTAAATAATGCTGTTGGTATCTGGATCAGGATTGCATTGTATTTGTAGAATGCTTTGGGTAAAACTGACATTTTCACAGTGTTGAGTCTACCTATCCATGAGCATGGTATGTTTTTCCATTTATGTAGGTCTCTTTTGCTTTCTTGCAGGAGTGTTTTGTAGTTTGCCTTGTACAGGTCTTCTACGTCACTGATTAGATTTATTCCTAAGTATTTTATTTTTTTTAGGGGCTATTGTAAATGATACTACTTGCCTGATTTCCTTTTCATATTTATCTTTATTGGTGTATAGGAATTCAACTGATTTTTGTATGTTTATCTTGCATCCGGCTATGCTACTGAATCTTTCTATTAGTTTCAGTAGTTTTCTTGTGGAATCTTTTGGGTTCTCTATGGTTAGTATCATATCATCTACAAATAGGGTTAGTTTTACTTCTTGCTTATCAACTTGAATGCCCTTTATTTCATTTTCTTGCCTTATTGCTTTAGCGAAGACTTCTAGCACAGTGTTAATTAGGAGTGGTGATAAAGATCATCCTTGTCTTGTTCCTGTTCTCAGGGTGGAGTATTTTCAACCTCTCTCCATTAAGACTGCTGTTGGCTGTTGGTTTTGTATAGATGCCCCTTATTATGTCGAGGAATTTCCCTTCTATACCTGTTTTCTTGAGTTTTTATCAGGAATGGGTGTTGGACTTTATCAAATGCTTTTACTGCATCAATAGAGATGATCATGTGATTCTTTTGTTTTATTTATGTTGTAGATTACCTTGATTGTTTTTCTAATGTTGAACTATCCTGGCATACCTGGTATGAATCTCACTTGGTTGGGTATATTATTTTTTATATATGATGCTGAATTCTATAGGCTAGAATTATGTTGATTACTTTTGCACCTACGTTCTTGGAGATATTGGTCTGTAATTTTCTTTTTTTGTGGTGTCTTTGCCTGGTTTTGGTATCAGGGTTATGCTGGTTTCATAGAATCAATTTGGAAATATCCCTTCCTTTTCTATGTTCTGAAATAGTTTAAGAAGTACTGGGATGAACTCTTCTCTGAAAGTTTGTTAGCATTCTCCAGTGAAGCCATCTGGACTAGGACTTTTTTTCTTTTGAGAGATTTTTTTTTTTTTTTTGACCTTTACAATCTCATCTCTTGTAATGGGTCTGTTCAGATTTTCTCTCTCAGTTTGTGTCAGTTTAGGCAGGTAGTGAATTTCTGAAAATTTGTCCATTTCCTCTAGGTTTTCAAATTTGTTGGAGTATAGTTTTTCATAGTACTCTGTTATGATCCTTTTTATTTCATTTCAGTCTGCTGTAATGTCTCCAACTTAGTTTCTTATTTGGGTTATTTGCTTCATATCTTTTTTTTCTATTGTCAGTTTGACCAACAGTTTGTTGATTTTGTTGGTCCTTTCAAAGAACCAGCTTTTGGTTTTGTTGATTCTTTCTTTTGTTTTTCTATTTTCTATTTCATTTATTTCTGCTTTGATCTTTATTATTTCCTTTCTTTTGGAAGCTGTGGGCTTTTTTTTGCTCTTCTCTTCCTGCTTTTTTTTTTTTTTTTCGAGTTGTATAGCTAATGTTTTGATTTTGTCCCTTTCTTCTTTTTTGATGTGTGCATCTATTGCAATAAATTAGCCTCGAGCACTGCCTTTGCTGTGTCCCAAGGTTTTGGTTTGATGTGTTTTCATTCTCATTTGATTCTAGGACTTTTTTGATTCCATCTTTGATTTCTTCTATTATCCAGTGGTTTTTAAGTAAGGTGTTATTCAGTTTCCATGTATTTGATTTTTTTCCTTATTCTTCCTGTTATTAATTTCTATTTTTATGTCTTTGTGATAAGAGAAGATGTTTTGTGTTATTTCAGTGTTTTGGATTTTGTTGAGGGTTGCTGTGTGGACTAAGGTATGGTCTATTTTGGAGAACATTCCATGTGTGTTGGAAAAGAATGTGTTCTTTGCAGCTGTTGGGTGGAGTGTTCTGCATATGTCTATGAGGTCAAGTTGGTTGATTGTGACCTTTAGATCTTCTGTATCTTTGCTGAGTTTCTTTTTAGATGTTCTATCCTTTACCAAGTGTGGTGTGTTGAGTCTCCTACTATTATTGTGGAACTGTCAATTTCTCTTTTCAGTGCTCTTAGAGTTTGTTTATGTATTTTGGAGCCCTATTGTTGGGTGCACAGATATTTCTTAAGGTTATATCATCATGTTGGATTGTCCCTTTAATCATTATATAATGTCCTTCTTTGTCTTTTATGGTGGATTTTGTTTTAAAATCTACTTTATCTGAGATTAGTATTGCCACTCCCTCTCTTTTTTGGTGGCTGTTTGCTTGATACATTTTTTTTGCATTCTTTGGTTTTTAATACGTTTATGTCTGTGTGTCTAAGGTGTGTCTCTTACAGATAGCATATTTGTGGATCCTGTGTATTTTTATCAGTTCTATCACTCTCTTTTTACAAGTGCATTTAAGCTATTTAAATTCAGTGTGATTATAAATATATGTGAGTTTATTGCTTTCATTTTGTAGTGCTGCTTTTGAGTGGTGATGACATTTTCTTTGTTCCTCTTACTCTCCTGTGCTGAATTTCTTTTGTTTGTGGATTTTTTTCATTTCTTTCATTTTTGTAGAGTTTTTGTTTACTGAGACCTTATGTTTTTCTTCTTTATTTTGATGAGTGTTTTTCAACTTTCTTTGTGGTTACCTTAAAATTTACACCTAATTTCCTAAGTTTAAACCAGTTTTTTATTACTTGATATTACCTTGACTTTCTCTCCATTTGAAATTTCTATACCTACACCATTTATTCCCTCTTACATTGTTCTGATGCAGTCATTTACAGATTGACCTCTCTGGTTCCCTGCTGCAAAACTTTTAGTTTTGTTGTATCCTTGAGAGTTCATTACCTAGGTTGGTATCTGGCTGATGCTGTTCTGTTTCCTAGATTCAGGTTCTTGTCTGATGTTGTTGTTTCTCTAACTGAAGGACTCTGTTTAGTCATTCTTGGAAGTTTGATTTGGTTTTTACATATTCCCTTAATTTCTTTTTATCTGGAAATATCTTAATTTGCTATCATATTTGAGCTAGAGTTTTGCAGGAGATATTATTTTTTGTTGGCAATTTTTTTTGTCAAGATTTTATATATGTCATCTCATCCCCCTCTTGCCTACATGGTTTCTGTTGATTAATCAGAGCGTAGTCTTATTGTTTCCCTTTTGTATGTGACTTAATTTTTTCTCAAGTTGCTCTCGGGAGTCTTTCTTTTTCATTTTGGCAAGTGTGATTATTATATGTCTTGGTGACTTTCTTTTGGGATCTATCCTATATGTGGTTCATTGAGATTCTTGGATGGACAGCTTTTCATCTTTCAGGATATTAGGGAAGTTTTCTGTCAGCAAATCTTCAATGATCTTCTCTATGTTTTCCATTTTCTTCCCCTATTCTGGAATTTCAATCGTGTAAAGTTTTTCTTTTGTCTGTATCCCAGATCATTATAAGGTTTTCTTCATTCTTTTCTCTGATTTTTCCTCAAAGTAGTGTCCAAGGATTTGTCTTCAACTTCAGTGATCCTGTCTTCCATTGTTTCCATTTTGCTCTTAAAACCTTCTATTGGACTGTCTGTTTCTGAAATCTTGTTGTTTACCTTTTGGATTTTTAATTGCTGTTTTTGGATTATTTCTAATTGTCTATTTATTTTGACATTTTGTTCCTGTATTATTTTCCTAAATTCTTGCATTGTTTTGTCTGTGTGTTCCCTGATTTTGTCTGTATTTTCCATAATTTTGTCTATTTTTTCCTTATTCTTATCTTTGCTTTCCTTCATCTCTTTCTTAATCTCTTGGAGAGCCCTGGATATTAGACTTTCAAAATCCTTATCAGATAGTTCCAGTGCCTTTTCTACCGGAAGGTCATCTGATGTTTTATTCTGGTTGCTTTCTGGAGGAATCCTGTCTCATTTTGTAAATATGTTTTGATATTTTCTGCTGTCTCCTGAACATTCAGGAGTTATTTTCCTTGTTTATTGATTGTAGATTTGTTTGTTTTGTCTTGCTTTTTTGTTTTATTTGGTTATGACTGGGCAGGGTGGCTGGACATGTTTTGTTGCCTGCTTCTCTGTGGGCATGATACTTCTTACCACTTTGTCCTGGTGGGTAGGGTCAGTCACTCAGCTATGTTGCAGCAGGGCAGATCCAGCAGGTTGAGATTGGCCTTTTGCAGCATAAACTGAGGCCAACTGGGCAGGGCCAGAGGTCAGTGCAGGGCAGGGTGCGGGGGTCTGGAGGTCCACATAAGTTCCACTCAAGGGTGCGGCACTTGGCATGCAGTGCAGATAAGCCAGAGGGAAGGGAGAGGATGTGATGTGTAGGGCTAAGTGGGTGAGAGGAAGAGTGAGAAGAAGAAGCAAAAAATGGAAAAAAAAGAAAAAAAAAACAGTAAAAAAAATGACCATGTGGTAGGATCCAGTGATTAGGGTCAGGGCAGACAAGGGGAGGCCATGTACTGGTGGCTGTCCAGCCAAGCAGTGCAGCATGACCTGTTGAGAAGGGGCATGAATGGAACACAGGCCTAAGTGTGTGGGAGAAAGGAAAGGCTACAAGGGAAAGAGGGAGAAGAAACAAAAAATAAAACAAAAAAACAAATCAACAACAACAACAAAATAAATATGGTGCTAAGGGAGCTGGCCTTTGGATGCACATGTAATTGAGGTGGTGGTGAGCTCATGTCTCTCTTGCTGAGTGGCATGGCATGTCCCCTCAGGACGCTGTGGAGGCATTGCTGGGCCTATGTGGTGGGGGAGAAGGAAAATGGAGAAGGGGAAAGATAAAGAAAAATTAAAAAATATGGCACTGAGGGATGCAGCCTGTTGGGGCAGTGCAGACCTAGGGTGGCTGTGTGCCAGAGGCTCACCAGCTGAGCGCTACAGCATAGCCAGTCAAGAAGGGGATGGCGTGCCACAGGGCCAGGTGGGCGAGAAAGGAAAGGAAGTTAGGGAAAGAGAATACAAAGAAACAGGAAAAATAAAAATGCCACTGAGGGAGCCGGTCAGTGACTACAGTACAGACCCAGGGAGGCTGTGTGCCAAGTGGCTCTCTAACTGAGCAATACAGCACAGCCTTCTGAGAAGAGGTAATGCAGGACACAGGGCTAGGTGGGCAGGAGAAAGGAAAAGAATGAAAGGAGAGAGAGAAGAAACAGAAAAAAAAAGAAAAGCTAACAAACTTAAAAAATATAGTGCTGAGGGAGCTAGCTGGTGTGGGTAGTATAGACATGGGGAGCCTGTGTTCCGGTGGCTTTCTAGCCAAGTGGTGCGGCACGGCCCATCAATAAGGGGCAAGGATGGCACACTGGGCTAGGTGAGCAGGAGAAAGGAAAGGAAGGAAGAGATAGAGAAGAAACAAACTAATAAATATACAAACAAACAAACAAAAAATATATGGTGCTGAAGGAGCTGGCAGGTGGGGGCAGCATGGACCCAGGGAGGCTCTGTGCCGGTGGTGGCTCTCTAGCTGAGTGATGTGGCACAGCCTGTCAAGAAGGGGCATGGAATATGGCACATGTGGCTAGCTGAGTGGGAGAAAGGAGAGGAATGGAGAGAGAGAGAAGAAACAGAATAAAATGGCACTGAAGGAGCCAGCTGGCAGGGGCATGGAACTGTGGAGGCTATGCCATTGGCTCTCTAGGTGAGCCGTGTGGCACAGCCCATTGAGAAGTGGTGGAGACAGAGTACAGGTCTAGCTAGGTGGGAGAAAGGAAGGGAAGGATGAGAGAGAGAGAGAGAAGGAATAAAGCAAAAAAAAATTTTTTTAAAAATATGGGACCGGGGGAACTGGCCATTGGGAGCAGGGCGGACCCAGGTGGCAGTGAGCTGGTGCCTTTTCAGCTGAGTGACCATGGCCCATTGGAAAGCAGTGGATGCTGTGTAGAGGGAAGAAGAATGGGAGGTGGGAAATCATGCATCCCTGGTTACAGGGTGCTCTGTCTCCTGCTGGCAGCTCCAGGAAGTTGCCTTCCTGTACTCGTTGTCAATGTTCCTTGGTAGTTGTAGTCTCAGATGGCGTATCTGTGCCACATTAGCAGGTATGGGACCTCTACTCTATAGTTCTCCTAATTCTCTATTCTGTCCGTTTCTTATTCCATTTGGTGCTTGATCCAGTTCTTTATCCCTTCCTTTGACACTTAGGGTTCCAGGATTGATGTTTGCGTCTGTTCTACTTAGTTTTTTGGGTCTTTCTGCAGAGGGACAGCATGGTGCTTCTCTCCATAGCACCATGTTGGCTCCCAACACTTATTATTTTGATGATGGGAAAGGTAACACCTAATGTGGGTGAAGTGCACACAGCTTGACCAAGGTAAATTATGTCACTAAGAAAATACATAGCATTTTAGGTAAATTCTATATCACATATAATTGTGCAACAATAAGCAAAAAAATACATGTGTGCTTATGTATGTATCCATATATGTGTATACGAATATATATATGCATATATGTGTGAATATCTAGATATATCTGTATGTATACATCACTATGAGTTGGAATTGACTTGATGGCAATAGGTTAGTATATTCCTGGAGCCCTGGTGGTGCAGTTGTTAAGAGTTTGGCCACTAATCAAAAGGTTGGCCGTTCAAATCCACCAGCTGTTTTTTTGAAACTTTACGGAGCAGTTATACCCTGTTCTATAGGGTCAATATGAGTTGGAATCGACTCAACGGCAATAGTTTCTTAGAAGCCCTGGTGGCACAGTGGTTAAGAGCTCAACTACTAATCAAAAAGTTGGCTGTTCGAATTACCAGCTGCTTCTTGGAAACCCTATGGGGTCCTACAGGGTTGCTATGAGTTGGAATCAACTTGACAGCAAAGGGATTTTTGGTATATGTATATACACGTATGTGTGTGCGTGCATATATAGTCATATATACATATCATAAAGCATATAGAGGGCAAATTTGTGGATGCTTCTTAGACATAACCAAACATCTTGCGGGGTTTCTAAGTTTGAAGGTTTAGGACCATAGTCCTGTGGGACAACTTGGTCAACTGGCATATTAATGTTCATAAAGTTTATGTTCTACACTCTAGTTTGGTGAGTAGTGTCTGTGGTCTTAAAAGCTTGAGAGGGGCCATATCAGATACCATTATTGGAGTCTACTTGCCCAGAGCACAAGAGAAAGGAGGAAACCAAAGACTCAGAAGAAACTAATACATAGTCTACACGAACTACAGCCTCATCTACCCGAAAACCAGAAGAAGTAGATAACGCCCAGCTACCACTGCAGACCTTTCTGATCAGCACCACAATAGATAGATCCTGAATGGCAGAAAAATGTGAAACAGCCCTCAAATTCTTAAAACGTCCAGACCTACTGATCTGATTGAGACTAGAGGACTCCTCGAGACTATCACCCTGAGATACTCTTTAAACCTGGAACTGAAACTGTACCCTGATGGCATCTTTCATAAAATAAAGAATATCACCCGTGAGTACTGCACGCCTTTAAAAAATCATCCATGTGAGAGCAAATGTCCACAATTACTCTAAAACGAAGATGACAAGGTAAGGGGGCAGGGAAAACAGAAAGCTGGAAATGGAACAATCAGAATGAAAATAACGAGAACGTTGACACATTGTAAAAGATGTTACCAATATTATGGAACAATTTGTGTAGAAATATTTAAATGGAAACCTAATTTGCTGTGTAAACTTTCACTGAAGACACAATAAAAAATTATTTTTAAAGATCAATGGATTAAACAGGAGGTAAGACAGCACTGTACAGAGAAATAGTGATCCAGAAGAGAAATCTAAAGATATAATTTAGAATTAAGATCTGAGAAAAAAACATGAGACAGAAACTATGATATAATGGTTAAGAGTCACAAAGACAAGAATAAGATGTCCCTCGATCCAGTGGTTGGTTTTTGCCTACTTGCTGCCTCCTCCTTCAATTCTGTTTTCTCACATTTAAGCTTTCCCCTTCATTGTGCAGCCAGACACAATTAAGCCTCATGTTGATGTTTCTTTATCTAAATCTCCCTATTATTTTTTAAATAAAAATAATTTTAGATTACAGAAAACTTTGCACATGAAGTATAGTGATTTCTTGTATACCCTGCAGCAATTGTAACTATGGCGTTTGCCTAAAGGTGATTTTTTTCTTCCCATTATTTCACCTACTTTAAAAAATTTTAATTTAACTGTAAGAGACTGCAAAAATATAAGGAAAAGTATGATTAGTTTATGATTGCCTAATGATACTTACTAATTGTTGTTCTTGTTAGGTGCCGTTGAGTCGAATCTGACTCATAGCAACCCTGTATGACAGAATAGAACTGCCCCCGTAGAGTTTCCTAGGCTGTAAATTTTATGGAAGCAGATCTCCAGGTCTTTTCTCCTGCAGAGTGGCTGATAGGTTTGAACTGCTGACCTCTCTGTTAGGAGCCAAGTGCTTAACCATTGTGACACCTGGGATCCTACTTATTAATTACTAAGGGGAAAGTAAGAACTTTGGTTAATTCACTAAACTGCTAACTGTAAGATTGGAGGTTTGAGTCCATCCAGATGTGCCTTGAAAGAAAGGCAGGTGATTTACTTCCAAAACAACGATCCACTGAAAACTCTATGGAGCCCAGTTTTACTCTGAAATACACAGGGTCACCATGAGATGGAATTGATTTGATGGCAACCAACAACAACAAGACTTAATAAACTATATTGTCTATCTCCTGATATGCTAAAGGAAACCCTGGTGGCGTAGTGGTTAAGTGCTACCGCTGCTAACCAAAAGGTCAGTGGTTCGAATCCACCAGGTGCTCCTTGGAAACTCTATGGGGCAGTTCTACCCTGTCCTGTAGGCTCGCTACGAGTTGGAACGGACTGGACGGCAACAAGACATGCTAAAGTGAGAAGGCACATGATCATTCTATAATATTCTTACCAACAATGCATAACCTCATTCTAATCATGAGAAAATGTCATACAAACTCAAAGTGAAGGATATTCTAAAAAATAACCAACCACAACACTTCAAAAAGGAGAGACTATGAGAACTGTCACAGACTGGAGGAGAGTAAGGAGACTGAACAATCACAAGTAATGAGGGCGCCTGAACTGTACACTAGATAGAATAAAGAACATTAGTAGGATTATTAGCCAAATTTTAATAACATTTTCTAGTTTTGATAATTTTGTTAGCAGATAATTCAAGCAAGTGAAAACAGGTGGAATATGTATAAATCACTGAAGTAAAAAATCTAACATTTTAACTCCTCAAGACACAAAATCTTTTAATGTTTTCTACTTACTTTTTCCAGTTTCTGTATAGCCCTCTCCCAAGAAGTGTAAACTGTCCTAATAAAGTTTTCAGTGACTAGCTATTATGCAAAGCTCATATAGGATTTTTTGAATTTTCATTCCAAAGTTATGAGAGCAGAAAGATGCCAGTCTCAATAGAAACAATTTAAAATTGAGAGTAATAAACAGTGACTCTCAAAATTTGTGGAGCAACATTCAAGTAAAGTAAAGAATGTACCAGATTCAATCTTATTGTTAAACCACGTCTTATTTCAGCTTATTACTGGTGCCAGGTGAGAAATTATCTTACTCTTTAAACAAACCGTACTCTCTTTACCAAATAAAAACCCAGGTACTGGCTTATCTGTGACATCTTACATCTGTCAAACCAACCCATCTTTCATTGGATTTACTTATATTGGTTACTTTTACATTTCATTTTGATAGCAATCTATTAAGTCTCAAGGTACCGTGAAGAAATAGATGTGACTGTACAGAAAGAGTAACTATGGCATAAAGTTTCTTGCCTCCTGTCTCCCAAATAGTTGATAACCACTTAATTGCTATGACTTGTAGAGTTTAATGTGGAGACAGATTTTTAAAAATGCCATTTACCTAGACTTTTCTTAAACCGTCTATGTTTCTTTTGATAACTGGTTGAGAATAAAAAGCAGAATCTCTTACCTAGTACTTCACTGTGAAACTGGTCCCAAAACTGAGTGTCATGCTACTGGATCCAGGAAGTCAAACAAAAATGACAGCATTACATTTTTCACCCTTTTCAGAAAGGTCATTGTGCCTCTTAGTCCCACCATGGGAACAGGTACATAGGAAGGTGGAGATGGATGTTTTGCACAATATTCCTCCACTGAGCCACCCACAGAGAGCCTTAGCGTGTACACAAAAGGGACTCCAAGCAACTCAGCTACCAGCTCTCCACAGGGCAGCACTGGATCTATAATCATTACGTTGTAGTTGGCCTACTTTAGTTTCTTTGTGAGTGTCTGATTGTACATTACACTCTGACACAGAAGTTTCAAATATGTAGTTGTTTGAAGAAAAAATTCCTGCATTTTTATTGCTGATTTCCAGTATGGCAAGTTTGGCATAACATTAACAGCTAACTCCAAAAAGTCATTTAGAGCATTAATAGTATCTTCTCTGTCTCTTGCAACAGGGACCACTTCGAAGTTCAGTGTAGAAGGTTTCCTGGAGTCAATGAAAAAAGTGTCTGAAGAAGCCAACACCATCACCTCATGTCCCTTCTCTGTGAGTTCCTCCAGAATGATCTTCATGTTGAGCCAATGACTCATGTCACAGGGCCACAGCAGGACCTTCCCACAGTTCCCACAGCCAGCCCAGCCCAGCTGCAGCAGCAGAAGGGCCAAAACCCACTTCTCAGACTCCATGACAGCACCTGCCTCACATACTGCCCTGCAGGGGTTTGAATGTTTGCCAGGCACAGAGTAGAAAGGGCAAGTTAGACAAATAACAAGTTAAATGTTAATTTCTAGAAATAAGAAATGATGTTTTCACATCGAGGACTTTGTCAATGTTGTTGACTGGGCATAGCAGTATATGATACTTGCTTGAGGGGGCAAAGGAAGATTTAAAATTTATGAAGAAAATGGTTCCTGCATTCTAGGAGTTCTGGTTAAGTATGTTAAAGTAGAGGATAATAATAATATTTAATTTGATAATTGCTAAATAAAATAGATGAATCAATCTAAGATAATTAAATTCAGTAAATATTATGGTTTATCTATGGACACAGATTTGTTTATGGGCAACTGATGTGCAATTTCAAGACACATTTTTCTGCTCATATACCAATGGCACACACTTAAACCCTTTAACAGAAACAGGAAACTGGACAAAGAACTGGATAACTTGCTTAAAGCAGGAAACATTTAAAAATATATATTAATACTGAGGAAAAAAATCCAAAACAAAATATTAGCAAATAGATTGCAACACAAAGCAAAACACAAAAAATATACACCACAATTAAATGAGTTTTATTCCAGAAATGCCGTGATATTTAATTAATGGGCTATCTATTGATATCAATTGTCTTATCAACAGTTTGAAGGAGTAAAACATATGATCATCTTCATAAGTGACAAAGTGGCATGCTATAACATTGTTTTTAATAAAGTAAAATAAGTGTATATTTCTTTTGTTGTTGGGGGCCATCGAGTTGCTTCTGACTTACAGAGACCCCTTGTGACAGAGAAGAACTGCCCCATAGGGTCTTCTAGGCTATAATCTTTACAGAAGCAGATTGCCAGATCTTTCTCCTGCCTAGCCACTGGGTGGGTTTGAATCATCATCCTTTCAATTAGCAGCTTAATTGGTGCCGCACCAGGTCTCCTATACTTCCTTTATATGCCAAATTTACTATTTTGAGCCAAAGCTACCTTTAGGTTTAACAGCGAAACCAATAGGATCTAACGTATGAAATTAGGAAATACAACCAATGAGCATCATTACCATTGTTTTGGGTGTGCCAGTTAATCAAATTAGATATTTAAAGAAATAGTTGTATAAGTATTAGAGACTTACAAACATTATTGCTTTCAGCAGATTTGATTCTATCTCTGTTTGAGAAACCTAGGAGAATTAAATAAAAATTTATATGAATCAGCAAGAAAATTAAAGTGATCAGTGGAAGAAAAAATATGTTCCCTCAGAATTCTTAACAAACATCAGCCCTGCGCAATAAGGATTAGCATGAATCCAGTACCCAAAATGTGGACTTTGATCCAGTCCTCAACATTTCTGCTTTTCCATCCTGTTGCCAGCTGCATGTGATCCTAGATACCCAGAGCTAGATCAAAGCTCACAAGTTAAAAGGACACTGTCCTTCAGACTGCAAAATAAGCAGAAGCCAGCCAGAAGTTTGGGGGGTTCACAACACAGCCCAGCCATCTGACTTGCCGACCATAAATTAGGAGCTGGTTTACCATTCCCCTTCTGGATGCCAACTACAAGCTTGGGAGTCCACACAACACACTTAACTTTCTGACTTGCTTGCTCCCACTACTCCTTTGGATTTGATAATTTCCTGAAATGACTCACAGAACTCACAGAGACTATACCATACATACAGCTACAGATTTACTATACCCAAGTAGGACAAAAATGACAAAATGCATAGGATCAGGTCTGGGAAAGTACCAAATATGAAGCTTCCATGTCCCAAGGGATGTGCTACCCTCCCAAAACTTGCCTTTTAACAGAATTGAGACAGTTGTTAAATGCATTTGCACAAGGAAATGACTGGACACATATAGTTTTACAGGTAAATTCTAGCAAAATTTAAAGAAATGAATCTTTTTTTCTTCCACGGGCTAAAACGAAAAAGAGAAATACTTTGATCGATCCAAAATGTCAATGCAACCTCATCGAAAAATGATCAAAGAAGAAACATATTCAAGGTCCATGGGCATTCATAAAAATAAATGAAAGTATCTTTGCCAAATAGGAGCAAAGTGAAATCAATGATGAAGAAGTAAACAGAAAGTATCAGTATCACATTGATACTAATTGAAGGGTGAAAGGAGGGCATAACGGTAAATTTGTAAATGTCATGCACAATTTTAGCAGATTAAAAGAGAAGGGAGGGAAGAAACTTACTAACCTTCTATTAGATAATTCATAAAAATGTGGTAAAACTTACCTTCAAGTTTTGATGAAAAATATTTCTTAAAAATTAGAGAAGAGGGTTTCTTCAGCCTAACATGAATGATTATATTTAACATTTCAAAGAGGAGGGAAAAAATTAGAAGCATTCCCATTAAAACGAAATATAAGATAAGAATGTCCTAGGATGCCCACTTCTATTTAATATTGAACAGGAAGTCTCAGCCAGCACAATAAAACTACTAGGGAAATATATTAAATGCCAAGGATTGGAAAGAAAGACGTAAGATTGCCAGTACTTTCACATGCTCTAAGTGTCTATATTGAAGATGAAAGGATCGACAACTAACAACTACTGTCGATTTCAATTTCCTAAAGCTTTCAGTCTCCAAAGGGGGCTAATTGGCCAAACCCAAACTGATGCCAGGGAGCAAGGAAGCCAGTACATGCAGTCAAGAAAGACAGCCTCCTGGGGCTCTGAGCAAGGTTCGTTCAGAAGGTGTGCAGGAAAGAGTAAACTCAGTAAGCCTGGGTTTCTCAGAGACCCGTTTTCACAACTTGCTCCTAATTGGGTCTTGCACTCTGAGCCCTTGGAATGTTCTGCCTGAAAAGAGTATTTTTGTATGTCTAAGGCTTTGATCAGATAGTTTATGCTCACGACGTGATTTAGGGTGAACACTTGCTTTTGTTCTGGGAGTCAGGAGTATGAGCAGCTGAATGCCAATCACATAGGCACTGCATGCCTCCATGACTAAGCTCGAATAAAAACACTGGACATCAAGGCTTGGGTGAGCTTCTCTAGTTGTCAACACTTCACACACATTGTTGTTACACATTGCTGCTGCAAGAATTTAGTACTTCCCCAGCAACTCCACTAGGAGGGGACACCTTGAAGCTTGCTTCTGGCTTCTCTTGGACTTCACCCTATACTCTTTCTTTCCTTTTGCTGATTTTATTCTGTATCCTTTTGCTGTAATAAACTGTAACCATATGTATGAGCATTTCTGAGCTCTGTGAGTTCTTCTAGAATATCATCAGGCCTAAACGTGGTCTTCAGAATCCATGACACAGAAGGACGGAAAGTGAGTCTGAAGAGATCTGTGGAGAATTTCTAGCAGAAAATATTTACATGTTTTGTAAAGCATTCAGGAATTGATCTAACAAAAGTCACGCAAGATTTCTTCAAAGACTTGCAGAACATCATGACACTGTCGTGAAGACTGTAAATAAATGGAGAGATATATTTGTGTCTAGAAAAAATAATATTATACAAAAGCCAATTCTTTCCAGTTCAAAATAGTGACTGCAACTCCATTCAAGATTGATACAGATCTTCTGGGAAGCTTTACAGCTACCTCTAAAATTTATTTGAAAGATTGAAGGACCAAAACCAGCAAATGTTTCTTAAATTAAATATATGTATATATATATATATGTATATGACCATGCCCCAGAATGCCAACTTCCACTTAATATTGAATTGAAGAAACAACTAGCTCAGTCAGAGGACTGGATTATAGTAATTGATAGTAATTAAGACAGCATGGTATTAGTGCAGGATAGACACACTATTAAATGGAATAGAGTAGAAAGCCACAAAGAAACTCGTGGTTGTATAAAATCTTTTTGACATGTCAAATATATGGGAAAAGCATCAATAAATGGATTTGCACAAGTTGTTAGACCAAGAAAAAGTTGTTATACATATGAAAATAAGTGAAATTAGTTCCTTACTTCATAAAAATCTACTACAGAAGAATTATGAATCTACTACAGAAGAATTAGTTATGAATGTCTAAAGTGTTACTTTTAATGCATTTAGTAGGACATTGTCTTAGTCTAGGTTCTCTAGAGGAGCAAAACCAGTGAAGTACATACACACACACACACACATATATATACAAACATGTATATACATATATATATAAATTGATGATTATGCTTATTAACTTCATACATAAGATGTAAGATTTCTTTACTAATATAGAGAAGTCCCTGCGTGGTGCAAATAGTTAACACACTTGAATGCTAACTGAAACTGCTAACCAACAAGAGGCACCTCTGAAGAAAGCTCTGGAGACATACCTCCAAAAAAATCAGGCATTGAAAACCCTATGGAGTATAATTCTACTCTGACACACGTGAGGTCGCCATGAGTTGGAATCTACTCCAGGGCAACTGGTTTTACTGATATAGAAAACTGGCTTTTTAACCAGTGTAGGTAGGTACTACCTTGCTACTTCTATGTCCTTTAAAATATTAGCATTTTAGGGTTTTTCTTTACTAAAGTTCAACTTGTTAGTTTTCTCATCTATTTTTCCCACACAGAACTGAGGGACAGCTATTGTAACGATAAATCTACAGAAATTCAACATGAGTTATTAAATCTCCAGTGTTCAAAAATAATAATAGCATGTACGGTACCTGCCCCATTTCAGTATCAGTTTACAGTCATGAGGTGCTGTTAATACTTTAAGAATGTAATTGCAAACAAACGACAAATCGGTTTATCTTCGCAATATAACTCAATTTGAAATAAAATATTCATGGCAGGTATTAGTTGTTCAAATATGTTTAGTAACGTGAGGAGCATAAGGGGTTTAAGTAAATAAAACAATTTCTCAAAGGGTGGGACTTCTGTAACTAGATAATTATCCTGGAATGACTAGAAGTTGGGAACTTTCTGTTTTACAAACACTTTTCACACATAGTATAATCTGCTATAACTTCCTTTAAGAGGAAGATTTGTTATGCTCCGGGGACCATTTATTTCCTGCAGATATTCATTTACTGCTTTCTAAATACAGAGCTCCATGGCAGTGTAATTTGCTTTGTCATTGCAGAGTTTCTGTGCATTTTGGTGTAAATAGCATTGAACATAAGTACAATTTTTTATAATTCACGTAGCATATCCTCATTTATAAGGTTAACAACTCTCCTAAAAAGTTCAGTGAAATTATCAACCTCATTTTAAAGAGGCAGAAGAATTGTGACCCAAAGAATTTGTGTTACTTTCCTGAGATCATACAGCTAGCAAGTGGCATTTGAATCCAGAACCTTATGTGCTTTCTAACATCCATCACATTTGTACTTTTTGTAACCCCCTTATTTAAGAATATAGACTGTTATCTTATTCAGTACGTACAATAGGGTGCAAAACATATATGAACAGTGATTATTATCATAGAACATATTTGGAAATGTCTTGAGAAATAATCATGTGAATAATATAAAAATTTAAAGGAAGATATGTTTTTGAGACACAAAATTTGAAATAGAGAGAAAGAAAATATAGTTAAGTCATATTATAAGAATATAAAAGCAGAGTATTACTTTCAAAATTCTAATTACCATACCTTCAAGGCTACATGGAAATTTTACCTTCCTTGCATACACTTTGGAGCCCTGGTGGCGAAGTGGTTAAAAGCTATGGCTGCTAATCAAAGTTTGGTCTTTCGACTCCACCAGCTGCTCCTTGGAAACCCTATGGAGCAGTCTTACTCTGTCCTATAGGGTCGCTATGAGTGAGAATCGACTTGACGGTAATGGGTTGGGTTTAGGTGTTTTGCATATATTTTATGTATATGTGTAATATGTTCAACGTCTCCCCTCTAGATCAAGTCAATGAAAAAGATTAAGAGTTTAAGTAAATAGAAAATTGGAAGAAGAATATTCCAACATGATGGAAAGAAAAAATGTTACACAAATTCTACTTATGAAACGTAGGATTAATGTCAAGTGCAGTAAGGATACTCCCCCCTTAAAGCCCACAGGCCTTTGCACTTGTTTTTCCCTCTACCTCACGTGCTTTTCTTCCTGAGGTCACATTAATTCTATTGCCCACGTCCCTGAGGTCTCCCCTCAAGTATCACCTTTTCCATTGAGATCTTCCCTGGCAACCCTATTTAAATGAGCAACCCATCCTTCAGAACTCTCTATTCCTCTTATTTTACTACACAGCATGTATCATTATACAGCATCCTATGTATTTTGCATATTTATTTTATAGATTTTGTGTCTCACTTGAATGCAAGTTTCATGAGGATAAAGTAGATATTTTGATCTGTTTTCTTACTGCTGGATTCCTAGTACCAACAAAAGTGACAAGCACTGGGGGTGTTCATTAAAGACTTTTCAAACAAATAAAGCAAGACAGAAAAAAAGAGGGAAGGAAGGAAGGAAAACTCAAAAGGGTGGAAAGAGAAGTAACATAAACAACCAAGCAGAATTGGTCTTAACAGTTCACAGTATTTTGTTTGATCCTCACCAAGAATTTGTGAGGCGAGGAAATGAAGTCTCGTCAAAGGGTGTAGAGAAAGTGAATTGAGAGAAAGTGAGATACAGTGCTAGCCCAAGGACCCAGAGAAGCCTAAAGATGAAGAGATACGAGGCAGGGTAGGGTAAAAGTTCAGGTTTTCCAATGCCCAATACCATGCCTTTTAATGTCTTCTGTAAACAAAGAAAAGGGTGAAGAAAAAAGAGGAGTGGGGTGAGTCACGTAATCACCTCAACATATTTGTCAGGAGCTGCCAATTTTTTTGGTTCACACATACGCACTCATGTGCATGATTTATTTGGGTGGGGGGAGGGTAAGCTATCGCAATGTATCCCTTCAACGGTAATTTCATGTATATTTAAAGATTTGTTTACACACTGAAATGCTATTATTTATAGAGGCACAAGATCATTCGCGTTAAGAGACTATAGCCTAAATATTAATACAGCCATTTAGTTTTGAAAAATTTATCAAAGGAAAATGATCAAGGAATTGTACAAAAATAAAATAAGTACAATTACTTCAACTTGGTGTATGCAGTGGGATGAAAATATTTTGCTGTATTAACAATAACGGTAAATACCAGATACCCTGAGTCATTAATAAGAAAAAAGTTTGGAGACTTACCTAGAACTTTGCTGTAGTATGAATTCCATTCTCCCCAGTAGGATTGAAATATATAATCTTGCAGAGGATAAGATAAGGTGTTTTTAACCCTTTCACCAAAGGTCATCTGGTCAGTGAGCTCTGATAAGGCTGCTGGTACATACGAGGCAGGTGCTGGGATTTTCCCACAGTGTCTTTCCACTGTTGAGGCTGGAGAGAACCTCAACGTGTACATAAATGGAATTCCTAACTTCAGAGCAACCAGATCACCACAGATTGTTACTGGGTCTGCTACCAACACATCAAAATCACCTTTCCGAAGTCTTGCCATTAACTTGGAGTTATTTAATACTCCCTCACAGATTTGTAAATTAATTCGAAAGAAAACATCTATGAATTTCCCTAGTTCTTTGTAGAAAGTCCAGAGTGTTAGAGGAGTTGGTCTGTGCTCTATCCACAGCATTATCATATGTTCAACTAAGTCATCTATAGTGCTCTTCTTGTAGGAGACAGGTATCACTTCAAAATTCACAGGAGAATCAGGATTAGAATTGATGAATAGACTTGCTGATGAAGCTATGACAGTCACACTATGATTTCTTTGAATCAATTCTTCTAGAATAACCTTAATATTTAACCAGTGGCTACCGTCCGTAGGCCAAATTAGCACATTTCCACTTAGAACAATTTCAGTCAGTGTCAAATTATAAAGCAGCAGCTGGAAAAACTTCTTCGGCCTGGTCATATTCAAGATGGGAACCATCCTACTGTGAAACTTTTAAGATGAAAAAAAACTTTGAATGTGCATATAGGTAAATTAGTTTTTTCAAATAAAACTATATTTAATGTGATGGTTACACTCATTCATAGGTCAACTGATCTCAAGACTAAAACAAAATAATTCAAATTCTGAAATTCATTAATATTTTTATTGCAACAACATAAATGAAATATGGTCTTACTTTAAAAGAGAAAGAAGCGGGCAGGTTACAATCCCGATATTTACATACTCTATGATATTTACTGTCATTTATGAAATGTGTCTTCGATTTAATATATAGTTCTCAACACAAAGTTAACATAAACATAGCAATTATTCTCTGCTACATCCACTTTGTCAAAACTTGTAGTACCTTCAGGTTAGATGTCTCCATTCAACAAGAATTTTTACGTTTATTGTCTTATTCAATCCTTTTAACGATCTAGTGCAACAGAAGATATTTCTCCCATTTCATGGATAATAAAATTAATGTTTAGTTGCATACCAAAAACATATGGTGAAGCAGTACAATTGGGATCATAACCATAACCCTATATGACTTGACGATGGATTTCTGTAGTATGATGCCTCATCCCTGTAAGTTTTGAGAACTTTGGTAACTCACAAGGACCAGCATTATTATAATTTCCTTGTGGCTATATTAGGAAGAAAAAAAATACAACCTTTCGTTTATATGTTTTAGATCAATTGGGTTGTACAGTGAACATTTGATAGATGATATTTTTCTACCCTGATAAGACAAAATGATCATTCTCTCCCACCCCTTGAAACAGGGAATTATTTCACTCTCTTCCATATGACAGCTTGAGACACAAATCAAAGAGATACGGCCTGGCACCCTAAGGAAACCGGAAATTTTTATTTAGAGCTGAGTAGTGGGCTCAGTTAGGTGGGCCCTGGAGTTCAATACTCTCAGAATCACAGAGTGACCTTTTACAGGTTTTGTGACCCAAGGAGTTACCTACACTCAGCCTCAATTTTCTCATCTGTAAAGGAGATGATGAAGCTGATTCGTTATATGATCTGTGAATTAGCAATACTACATGTAAAACTGCTTTGCAAACTGCTTGGTTTAAAGCAAGGGTTTAGTAAATTCAGCAGCTAACTACAGAATGACTGGCTAGACATGGATTTAGTGATACCCGTTGAGATTCTTTGTGAATCCCAAATTAAACAAGAGTAACTATATAAAGAAGGTATTTAGAAGTTAAAATCATTAGGGATGCCAGTAAAAGTAGCAGATAACAAATAAAGTAATTAAAAGGATAGAAAACAGGAATTAAGGATGGAAATTAAGAAGTGTGTTTACAAAAGTGAGATATCTTGAGAATTGTGCATATCTCACAGCCAATCGTGTCTCAGCTGCACCCCATTGATGTCACATCTGTAGCTGTCATCTGGCATATATGTTACTGAGGAAAAAAGAATGTTATCAGAGGGCCGTTTGAAAGATTCTAACTATGGAGATTAATTTCAATTAAAAAAAAAAAATAGAGGGAAGAAGGAACAGAGGAAGAAGCGAGGTAAGCAAGAGAAAGACTATTAAAAAAGATAAAGATTCTAACCAGGGAAGGACTATACATAATACTTTTTTTTTTAATCTTTTAAAACGATTACTAGAAATAAAATACTATGGAGATATACACACACTCAAATGTGCTTCATTTCTAGCACTTTATAATACATTGTTTACCAGTTCTTAGTCAGTATCTAGTTCATGAAAAGGACTGAATATTCTGGTCATTCCTTTTAAAGATATGCTGTTTTTCCTCTTTAATATACTAATATATTTGCAAGATGTGCTATTGTTATTCTAGCTGGCATTAGTTCTTAGAGATTATTCCCCTGTTTGTTTTTAATGGGGCCAAAGGCTAAGACGTTGGTAACTATATGCAATATTTATGTATTAGAAATACTTTTACTTGCATTAAAATGCTACATTATCCTCCCCTTAAGTGTGCCCATAACTTTCGTGGTTTTGCGTTGCTGTAGTTAGTAGGAATATAAAAATTAAATTTACCTGCTTCAATTTTAAACAAACATGTTTTAAATCTGCAGAAGCTTTTTACTCTCTGTTAGAGGTTGCTTATGTAGTTCTCTGATGTTAGGGCCAGAAAGAAATCCTCAGGCTCAAGACAACAGAGTCACATGGAGACCTTGCCTTAAGGAATAGCAGGTTACCTAGTGACCGGCATGGCCCAATTAAATGCCATTCAGTAAATTAAAAAACAAAAGATGAGAAATGTAACAGCAGATTGCAATTTTATATACACTGGAAGGAAGAAGAAAGTACCCTAGAAAGTTTAAGCCTAAAATATCCTGCATAACCACTGCATTCTTCACTGAAATTTAAAAAGGAGACCTTGTCCCCCCTAGAACTTGGAAATATGGCATAGTAGCTTTGGTGATAGAGAGACTTTAGTTTGAAAACTAGTTTCTCAAACTAATAGTTACATAATTTTGTTTTAACACATAATTCTTGGTATTTCCAAGCCTCAATATTCTCATCTGTAAGATGATGATAAGAGGCTTCTCTTAGCAAGTTCACTGCAAGGATTAGGGAAGATAATATATGTGAAGCACATACCACAATGTCCAGCACCGTAGAGTGAGATCAATACATATTAACTGCTGTTACAATTATGATATTCATGAGATTGAATCAAATACTCATAACCTGAAGTGAAGTAAGTAATCTTGACAATATCCAATTCCTAGCAGTCAGCAGAGATTAAAGACTCACTGTGAGGTTCTTACTGAATTGCACTGCAGAGAAGTAATCTTACACAAAGCTGGCCTATTGATTCACTCAGGTGTGACAATTTGAGACCTGAGGAGAAAGGTTATATGGACTGGTTGTAATGTCTTTGATGAGAGCATTTAAGCAAACGAAGTGCATGTGTAATTGAGGTGGTGGTGAGCTCATGTCTCTCTTGCTGGGTGGCATGGCATGTCCCCTCAGGAAGCTGCGGAGGCATTGCTGGGCCTATGTGGTGGTGGAGAAGGAAAATGGAGAAGGAGAAAGATAAAGAAAAATTAAAAAATATGGCACTGAGGGATGCAGCCTGTTGGGGCAGTGCAGACCTAGGGTGGCTGTGTGCCAGAGGCTCACCAGCTGAGTGCTACAGCATATCCAGTCAAGAAGGGGATGGCGGTGCACAGGGCCAGGTGGGCGAGAGAAAGGAAAGGAAGTTAGGGAAAGAGAATACAAAGAAACAGGAAAAATAAAATGCCACTGAGGGAGCCGGTCAGTAACTACAGTACAGACCCAGGGAGGCTGTGTGCCAGTGGCTCTCTAACTGAGCAATACAGCACAGCCTTCTGAGAAGAGGTAATGCAGGACACAGGGCTAGGTGGGCAGGAGAAAGGAAAAGAATGAAAGGAGAGAGAGAAGAAACAGAAAAAAAAAAGAAAAGCTAACAAACTTAAAAAATATAGTGCTGAGGGAGCTAGCTGGTGTGGGTAGTATAGACATGGGGAGCCTGTGTTCCAGTGGCTTTCTAGCCAAGTGGTGCGGCACAGCCCATCAATAAGGGGCAAGGATGGCACACTGGGCTAGGTGAGCAGGAGAAAGGAAAGGAAGGAAGAGATAGAGAAGAAACAAACTAATAAATATACAAACAAACAAAAAATATATGGTGCTGAAGGAGCTGGCAGGTGGGGGAACATGGACCCAAGGAGGCTCTGTGCCAGTGGTGGCTCTCTAGCTGAGTGATGTGGCACAGCTTGTCAAGAAGGGGCATGGATGGCACATGCGGCTAGCTGAGTGGGAGAAAGGAAAAGAATGGAGAGAGAGAGATGAAACAGAATAAAATGGCACTGAAGGAGCCAGCTGGCAGGAGCATGGAACTGTGGAGGCTTTGCCATTGGCTTTCTAGGTGAGCCGTGTGGCACAGCCCATTGAGAAGTGGTGGAGACAGAGTACAGGTCTAGCTAGGTGGGAGAAAGGAAGGGAAGGATGAGAGAGAGAGAGAGAAGGAATAAAGCAAAAAAAATTTTTTTTAAAAATATGGGACCGGGGGAACTGGCCATTGGGAGCAGGGCGGACCCAGGTGGCAGTGAGCTGGTGCCTTTTCAGCTGAGTGACCATGGCCCATTGGAAAGCAGTGGATGCTGTGTAGAGGGAAGAAGAATGGGAGGTGGGAAATCATGCATCCCTGGTTACAGGGTGCTCTGTCTCCTGCTGGCAGCTCCAGGAAGTTGCCTTCCTGTACTCGTTGTCAACGTTCCTTGGTAGTTGTAGTCTCAGATGGCGTATCTGTGCCACATTAGCAGGTATGGGACCTCTACTCTATAGTTCTCCTAATTCTCTATTCTGTCCGTTTCTTATTCCATTTGGTGCTTGATCCAGTTCTTTATCCCTTCCTTTGACACTTAGGGTTCCAGGATTGATGTTTGCGTCTGTTCTACTTAGTTTTTTGGGTCTTTCTGCAGAGGGACAGCATGGTGCTTCTCTCCATAGCACCATGTTGGCTCCCAACACTTATTATTTTGATGATGGGAAAGGTAACACCTAATGTGGGTGAAGTGCACACAGCTTGACCAAGGTAAATTATGTCACTAAGAAAATACATAGCATTTTAGGTAAATTCTATATCACATATAATTGTGCAACAATAAGCAAAAAAATACATGTGTGCTTATGTATGTATCCATATATGTGTATAGGAATATATATATGCATATATGTGTGAATATCTAAATATATCTGTATGTATACATCACTATGAGTTGGAATTGACTTGATGGCAATAGGTTAGTATATTCCTGGAGCCCTGGTGGTGCAGTTGTTAAGAGTTTGGCCACTAATCAAAAGGTTGGCCGTTCAAATCCACCAGCTGTTTTTTTGAAACTTTACGGAGCAGTTATACCCTGTTCTATAGGGTCAATATGAGTTGGATACGACTCAACGGCAATAGTTTCTTAGAAGCCCTGGTGGCACAGTGGTTAAGAGCTCAACTACTAATCAAAAAGTTGGCTGTTCGAATTACCAGCTGCTTCTTGGAAACCCTATGGGGTCCTACAGGGTTGCTATGAGTTGGAATCAACTTGACAGCAAAGGGATTTTTGGTATATGTATATACACGTATGTGTGTGCATGCATATATAGTCATATATACATATCATAAAGCATATAGAGGGCAAATTTGTGGATGCTTCTTAGACATAACCAAACATCTTGCGGGGTTTCTAAGTTTGAAGGTTTAGGACCATAGTCCTGTGGGACAACTTGGTCAACTGGCATAATAATGTTCATAAAGTTTATGTTCTACACTCTAGTTTGGTGAGTAGTGTCTGTGGTCTTAAAAGCTTGAGAGGGGCCATATCAGATACCATTATTGGAGTCTACTTGCCCAGAGCACAAGAGAAAGGAGGAAACCAAAGACTCAGAAGAAACTAATACATAGTCTACACGAACTACAGCCTCATCTACCCGAAAACCAGAAGAAGTAGATAACGCCCAGCTACCACTGCAGACCTTTCTGATCAGCACCACAATAGATAGATCCTGAATGGCAGAAAAATGTGAAACAGCCCTCAAATTCTTAAAACGTCCAGACCTACTGATCTGATTGAGACTAGAGGACTCCTCGAGACTATCACCCTGAGATACTCTTTAAACCTGGAACTGAAACTGTACCCTGATGGCATCTTTCATAAAATAAAGAATATCACCCGTGAGTACTGCACGCCTTTAAAAAATCATCCATGTGAGAGCAAATGTCCACAATTACTCTAAAACGAAGATGACAAGGTAAGGGGGCAGGGAAAACAGAAAGCTGGAAATGGAACAATCAGAATGAAAATAACGAGAACGTTGACACATTGTAAAAGATGTTACCAATATTATGGAACAATTTGTGTAGAAATATTTAAATGGAAACCTAATTTGCTGTGTAAACTTTCACTGAAGACACAATAAAAAATTATTTTTAAAGATCAATGGATTAAACAGGAGGTAAGACAGCACTGTACAGAGAAATAGTGATCCAGAAGAGAAATCTAAAGATATAATTTAGAATTAAGATCTGAGAAAAAAACATGAGACAGAAACTATGATATAATGGTTAAGAGTCACAAAGACAAGAATAAGATGTCCCTCGATCCAGTGGTTGGTTTTTGCTTACTTGCTGCCTCCTCCTTCAATTCTGTTTTCTCACATCTAAGCTTTCCCCTTCATTGTGCAGCCAGACACAATTAAGCCTCATGTTGATGTTTCTTTATCTAAATCTCCCTATTATTTTTTAAATAAAAATAATTTTAGATTACAGAAAACTTTGCACATGAAGTATAGTGATTTCTTGTATACCCTGCAGCAATTGTAACTATGGCGTTTGCCTAAAGGTGATTTTTTTCTTCCCATTATTTCACCTACTTTAAAAAATTTTAATTTAACTGTAAGAGACTGCAAAATATAAGGAAAAGTATGATTAGTTTATGATTGCCTAATGATACTTACTAATTGTTGTTCTTGTTAGGTGCCGTTGAGTCGAATCTGACTCATAGCAACCCTGTATGACAGAGTAGAACTGCCCCCGTAGAGTTTCCTAGGCTGTAATTTTTATGGAAGCAGATCTCCAGGTCTTTTCTCCTGCAGAGTGGCTGATAGGTTTGAACTGCTGACCTCTCTGTTAGGAGCCAAGTGCTTAACCATTGTGACACCTGGGATCCTACTTATTAATTACTAAGGGGAAAGTAAGAACTTTGGTTAATTCACTAAACTGCTAACTGTAAGATTGGAGGTTTGAGTCCATCCAGATGTGCCTTGGAAGAAAGGCAGGTGATTTACTTCCAAAAAAACGATCCACTGAAAACTCTATGGAGCCCAGTTTTACTCTGAAATACACAGGGTCACCATGAGATGGAATTGATTTGATGGCAACCAACAACAACAAGACTTAATAAACTATATTATCTATCTCCTGATATGCTAAAGGAAACCCTGGTGGCGTAGTGGTTAAGTGCTACCGCTGCTAACCAAAAGGTCAGTGGTTCGAATCCACCAGGTGCTCCTTGGAAACTCTATGGGGCAGTTCTACCCTGTCCTGTAGGCTCGCTACGAGTTGGAACGGACTGGACGGCAACAAGACATGCTAAAGTGAGAAGGCACATGATCATTCTATAATATTCTTACCAACAATGCATAACCTCATTCTAATCATGAGAAAATGTCATACAAACTCAAAGTGAAGGATATTCTAAAAAATAACCAACCACAACACTTCAAAAAGGAGAGACTATGAGAACTGTCACAGACTGGAGGAGAGTAAGGAGACTGAACAATCACAAGTAATGAGGGCGCCTGAACTGTACACTAGATAGAATAAAGAACATTAGTAGGATTATTAGCCAAATTTTAGTAACATTTTCTAGTTTTGATAATTTTGTTAGCAGATAATTCAAGCAAGTGAAAACAGGTGGAATATGTATAAATCTTTGAAGTAAAAAATTTAATATTTTAACTCCTCAAGACACAAAATCTTTTAATGTTTTCGACTTAGTTTTTCCAGTTTCTGTATAGCCCTCTCCCAAGAAGTGTAAACTGTCCTAATAAAGTTTTCAGTGACTAGCTATTATGCAAAGCTCATATAGGATTTTTTGAATTTTCATTCCAAAGTTATGAGAGCAGAAAGATGCCAGTCTCAATAGAAACAATTTAAAATTGAGAGTAATAAACAGTGACTCTCAAAATTTGTGGAGCAACATTCAAGTAAAGTAAAGAATGTACCAGATTCAATCTTATTGTTAAACCACGTCTTATTTCAGCTTATTACTGGTGCCAGGTGAGAAATTATCTTACTCTTTAAACAAACCGTACTCTCTTTACCAAATAAAAACCCAGGTACTGGCTTATCTGTGACATCTTACATCTGTCAAACCAACCCATCTTTCATTGGATTTACTTATATTGGTTACTTTTACATTTCATTTTGATAGCAATCTATTAAGTCTCAAGGTACCGTGAAGAAATAGATGTGACTGTACAGAAAGAGTAACTATGGCATAAAGTTTCTTGCCTCCTGTCTCCCAAATAGTTGATAACCACTTAATTGCTATGACTTGTAGAGTTTAATGTGGAGACAGATTTTTAAAAATGCCATTTACCTAGACTTTTCTTAAACCGTCTATGTTTCTTTTGATAACTGGTTGAGAATAAAAAGCAGAATCTCTTACCTAGTACTTCACTGTGAAACTGGTCCCAAAACTGAGTGTCATGCTACTGGATCCAGGAAGTCAAACAAAAATGACAGCATTACATTTTTCACCCTTTTCAGAAAGGTCATTGTGCCTCTTAGTCCCACCATGGGAACAGGTACATAGGAAGGTGGAGACGGATGTTTTGCACAATATTCCTCCACTGAGCCACCCACAGAGAGCCTTAGCGTGTACACAAAAGGGACTCCAAGCAACTCAGCTACCAGCTCTCCACAGGGCAGCACTGGATCTATAATCATTACGTTGTAGTTGGCCTACTTTAGTTTCTTTGTGAGTGTCTGATTGTACATTACACTCTGACACAGAAGTTTCAAATATGTAGTTGTTTGAAGAAAAAATTCCTGCATTTTTATTGCTGATTTCCAGTATGGCAAGTTTGGCATAACATTAACAGCTAACTCCAAAAAGTCATTTAGAGCATTAATAGTATCTTCTCTGTCTCTTGCAACAGGGACCACTTCGAAGTTCAGTGTAGAAGGTTTCCTGGAGTCAATGAAAAAAGTGTCTGAAGAAGCCAACACCATCACCTCATATCCCTTCTCTGTGAGTTCCTCCAGAATGATCTTCATGTTGAGCCAATGACTCATGTCACAGGGCCACAGCAGGACCTTCCCACAGTTCCCACAGCCAGCCCAGCCCAGCTGCAGCAGCAGAAGGGCCAAAACCCACTTCTCAGACTCCATGACAGCACCTGCCTCACATACTGCCCTGCAGGGGTTTGAATGTTTGCCAGGCACAGAGTAGAAAGGGCAAGTTAGACAAATAACAAGTTAAATGTTAATTTCTAGAAATAAGAAATGATGTTTTCACATCGAGGACTTTGTCAATGTTGTTGACTGGGCATAGCAGTATATGATACTTGCTTGAGGGGGCAAAGGAAGATTTAAAATTTATGAAGAAAATGGTTCCTGCATTCTAGGAGTTCTGGTTAAGTATGTTAAAGTAGAGGATAATAATAATATTTAATTTGATAATTGCTAAATAAAATAGATGAATCAATCTAAGATAATTAAATTCAGTAAATATTATGGTTTATCTATGGACACAGATTTGTTTATGGACAACTGATGTGCAATTTCAAGACACATTTTTCTGCTCATATACCAATGGCACGCACTTAAACACTTTAACAGAAACAGGAAACTGGACAAAGAACTGGATAACTTGCTTAAAGCAGGAAACATTTAAAAATATATATTAATACTGAGGAAAAAAATCCAAAACAAAATATTAGCAAATAGATTGCAACACAAAGCAAAACACAAAAAATATACACCACAATTAAATGAGTTTTATTCCAGAAATGCCGTGATATTTAATTAATGGGCTATCTATTGATATCAATTGTCTTATCAACAGTTTGAAGGAGTAAAACATATGATCATCTTCATAAGTGACAAAGTGGCATGCTATAACATTGTTTTTAATAAAGTAAAATAAGTGTATATTTCTTTTGTTGTTGGGGGCCATCGAGTTGCTTCTGACTTACAGAGACCCCTTGTGACAGAGAAGAACTGCCCCATAGGGTCTTCTAGGCTATAATCTTTACAGAAGCAGATTGCCAGATCTTTCTCCTGCCTAGCCACTGGGTGGGTTTGAATCATCATCCTTTCAATTAGCAGCTTAATTGGTGCCGCACCAGGTCTCCTATACTTCCTTTATATGCCAAATTTACTATTTTGAGCCAAAGCTACCTTTAGGTTTAACAGCGAAACCAATAGGATCTAACGTATGAAATTAGGAAATACAACCAATGAGCATCATTACCATTGTTTTGGGTGTGCCAGTTAATCAAATTAGATATTTAAAGAAATAGTTGTATAAGTATTAGAGACTTACAAACATTATTGCTTTCAGCAGATTTGATTCTATCTCTGTTTGAGAAACCTAGGAGAATTAAATAAAAATTTATATGAATCAGCAAGAAAATTAAAGTGATCAGTTGAAAAATTATTATAAAAAAGTCACAATTTTCTTAGTAATAAAGTGTAAAAATTACCAAATAAATGGAAGAAATTTTCAAGTTTCAAACTGTAAAGAAAAACAAAAGTACTGAAAAAGAAATTTGCAAAGAATGGAAAAGATTTGTATGAAAAAATAACATTCTTCTAATGGCTAAATACAAGAATTGAATAAATGAGCGGACAACTCATATATTTGAATAAAAAGAACATCAAAAAAGAAAAAGCGTCAGATATTGCAAAATGGCTTTATAAATTTGATGTTGTCCCCAAATGATTCAGAATTTAAAAATATGTAAATAAATACTAAAATGGAAATTTAAAGATGTATGAAGACACAAGAAAATTTATGGAGGAGGAAGAGACACGTTTGGGGGATGAGAGGGGGGAGGACGAGTAGAGAAAATTACAAATTTAAAATTTACTTGTTTTTGTGCTTCAATAGCCAAAGAGAGCAATGAGGTACAACTCAGAAACTGACTTCCAAATATATGTGTTGGTAGGGAAATACCTCTAAGAAATCTTTGTATATGAGTAAACTAAGGCGTGGTTCAGGTTATATAGCAAGATCTGTTTGCATAAACAAAAGAAGTGTAGGCATATTTTTATTTTTGCAAAAGCAAAACAAAAATGCTGGATAAAATATATAATTATTCTTTCAGAACTTACTGTAGATTTGGCAAGAAAATAAAAGTCAGTAAATTTGCAAAATAAAAACATGAATTTTGAGGTACAAGCTTTCATCAAAATTGGAGCTGTTTCTTTGAAGGATACACAATATATGGCAAGGATGGTAGAATGGGAAAGTCTCAAGAGTTGCTCAAGGAAGCCCCACTCATTCTCATACGCATACATTCACATAATGCTAGAATTCTGTGATTTACCCTCACCGTTAAAAATTAATTCAATTTCACAAAACTTTATAACAAGGAAAATCGGCCATCTTGGAGAGTGTGGAAGAAAAAATATGTTCCCTCAGAATTCTTAACAAACATCAGCCCTGCGCAATAAGGATTAGCATGAATCCAGTACCCAAAATGTGGACTTTGATCCAGTCCTCAACATTTCTGCTTTTCCATCCTGTTGCCAGCTGCATGTGATCCTAGATACCCAGAGCTAGATCAAAGCTCACAAGTTAAAAGGACACTGTCCTTCAGACTGCAAAATAAGCAGAAGCCAGCCAGAAGTTTGGGGGGTTCACAACACAGCCCAGCCATCTGACTTGCCGACCATAAATTAGGAGCTGGTTTACCATTCCCCTTCTGGATGCCAACTACAAGCTTGGGAGTCCACACAACACACTTAACTTTCTGACTTGCTTGCTCCCCCTACTCCTTTGGATTTGATAATTTCCTGAAATGACTCACAGAACTCACAGAGACTATACCATACATACAGCTACAGATTTACTATACCCAAGTAGGACAAAAATGACAAAATGCATAGGATCAGGTCTGGGAAAGTACCAAATATGAAGCTTCCATGTCCCAAGGGATGTGCTACCCTCCCAAAACTTGCCTTTTAACAGAATTGAGACAGTTGTTAAATGCATTTGCACAAGGAAATGACTGGACACATATAGTTTTACAGGTAAATTCTAGCAAAATTTAAAGAAATGAATCTTTTTTTCTTCCACGGGCTAAAACGAAAAAGAGAAATACTTTGATCGATCCAAAATGTCAATGCAACCTCATCGAAAAATGATCAAAGAAGAAACATATTCAAGGTCCATGGGCATTCATAAAAATAAATGAAAGTATCTTTGCCAAATAGGAGCAAAGTGAAATCAATGATGAAGAAGTAAACAGAAAGTATCAGTATCACATTGATACTAATTGAAGGGTGAAAGGAGGGCATAACGGTAAATTTGTAAATGTCATGCACAATTTTAGCAGATTAAAAGAGAAGGGAGGGAAGAAACTTACTAACCTTCTATTAGATAATTCATAAAAATGTGGTAAAACTTACCTTCAAGTTTTGATGAAAAATATTTCTTAAAAATTAGAGAAGAGGGTTTCTTCAGCCTAACATGAATGATTATATTTAACATTTCAAAGAGGAGGGAAAAAATTAGAAGCATTCCCATTAAAACGAAATATAAGACAAGAATGTCCTAGGATGCCCACTTCTATTTAATATTGAACAGGAAGTCTCAGCCAGCACAATAAAACTACTAGGGAAATATATTAAATGCCAAGGATTGGAAAGAAAGACGTAAGATTGCCAGTACTTTCACATGCTCTAAGTGTCTATATTGAAGATGAAAGGATCGACAACTAACAACTACTGTCGATTTCAATTTCCTAAAGCTTTCAGTCTCCAAAGGGGGCTAATTGGCCAAACCCAAACTGATGCCAGGGAGCAAGGAAGCCAGTACATGCAGTCAAGAAAGACAGCCTCCTGGGGCTCTGAGCAAGGTTCGTTCAGAAGGTGTGCAGGAAAGAGTAAACTCAGTAAGCCTGGGTTTCTCAGAGACCCGTTTTCACAACTTGCTCCTAATTGGGTCTTGCACTCTGAGCCCTTGGAATGTTCTGCCTGAAAAGAGTATTTTTGTATGTCTAAGGCTTTGATCAGATAGTTTATGCTCACGACGTGATTTAGGGTGAACACTTGCTTTTGTTCTGGGAGTCAGGAGTATGAGCAGCTGAATGCCAATCACATAGGCACTGCATGCCTCCATGACTAAGCTCGAATAAAAACACTGGACATCAAGGCTTGGGTGAGCTTCTCTAGTTGTCAACACTTCACACACATTGTTGTTACACATTGCTGCTGCAAGAATTTAGTACTTCCCCAGCAACTCCACTAGGAGGGGACACCTTGAAGCTTGCTTCTGGCTTCTCTTGGACTTCACCCTATACTCTTTCTTTCCTTTTGCTGATTTTATTCTGTATCCTTTTGCTGTAATAAACTGTAACCATATGTATGAGCATTTCTGAGCTCTGTGAGTTCTTCTAGAATATCATCAGGCCTAAACGTGGTCTTCAGAATCCATGACACAGAAGGACGGAAAGTGAGTCTGAAGAGATCTGTGGAGAATTTCTAGCAGAAAATATTTACATGTTTTGTAAAGCATTCAGGAATTGATCTAACAAAAGTCACGCAAGATTTCTTCAAAGACTTGCAGAACATCATGACACTGTCGTGAAGACTGTAAATAAATGGAGAGATATATTCGTGTCTAGAAAAAATAATATTATACAAAAGCCAATTCTTTCCAGTTCAAAATAGTGACTGCAACTCCATTCAAGATTGATACAGATCTTCTGGGAAGCTTTACAGCTACCTCTAAAATTTATTTGAAAGATTGAAGGACCAAAACCAGCAAATGTTTCTTAAATTAAATATATGTATATATATATATATGTATATGACCATGCCCCAGAATGCCAACTTCCACTTAATATTGAATTGAAGAAACAACTAGCTCAGTCAGAGGACTGGATTATAGTAATTGATAGTAATTAAGACAGCATGGTATTAGTGCAGGATAGACACACTATTAAATGGAATAGAGTAGAAAGCCACAAAGAAACTCGTGGTTGTATAAAATCTTTTTGACATGTCAAATATATGGGAAAAGCATCAATAAATGGATTTGCACAAGTTGTTAGACCAAGAAAAAGTTGTTATACATATGAAAATAAGTGAAATTAGTTCCTTACTTCATAAAAATCTACTACAGAAGAATTATGAATCTACTACAGAAGAATTAGTTATGAATGTCTAAAGTGTTACTTTTAATGCATTTAGTAGGACATTGTCTTAGTCTAGGTTCTCTAGAGGAGCAAAACCAGTGAAGTACATACACACACACACACACACATATATATACAAACATGTATATACATATATATATAAATTGATGATTATGCTTATTAACTTCATACATAAGATGTAAGATTTCTTTACTAATATAGAGAAGTCCCTGCGTGGTGCAAATAGTTAACACACTTGAATGCTAACTGAAACTGCTAACCAACAAGAGGCACCTCTGAAGAAAGCTCTGGAGACATACCTCCAAAAAAATCAGGCATTGAAAACCCTATGGAGTACAATTCTACTCTGACACACGTGAGGTCGCCATGAGTTGGAATCTACTCCAGGGCAACTGGTTTTACTGATATAGAAAACTGGCTTTTTAACCAGTGTAGGTAGGTACTACCTTGCTACTTCTATGTCCTTTAAAATATTAGCATTTTAGGGTTTTTCTTTACTAAAGTTCAACTTGTTAGTTTTCTCATCTATTTTTCCCACACAGAACTGAGGGACAGCTATTGTAACGATAAATCTACAGAAATTCAACATGAGTTATTAAATCTCCAGTGTTCAAAAATAATAATAGCATGTACGGTACCTGCCCCATTTCAGTATCAGTTTACAGTCATGAGGTGCTGTTAATACTTCAAGAATGTAATTGCAAACAAACGACAAATCGGTTTATCTTTGCAATATAACTCAATTTGAAATAAAATATTCATGGCAGGTATTAGTTGTTCAAATATGTTTAGTAACGTGAGGAGCATAAGGGGTTTAAGTAAATAAAACAATTTCTCAAAGGGTGGGACTTCTGTAACTAGATAATTATCCTGGAATGACTAGAAGTTGGGAACTTTCTGTTTTACAAACACTTTTCACACATAGTATAATCTGCTATAACTTCCTTTAAGAGGAAGATTTGTTATGCTCCGGGGACCATTTATTTCCTGCAGATACTCATTTACTGCTTTCTAAATACAGAGCTCCATGGCAGTGTAATTTGCTTTGTCATTGCAGAGTTTCTGTGCATTTTGGTGTAAATAGCATTGAACATAAGTACAATTTTTTATAATTCACGTAGCATATCCTCATTTATAAGGTTAACAACTCTCCTAAAAAGTTCAGTGAAATTATTAACCTCATTTTAAAGAGGCAGAAGAATTGTGACCCAAAGAATTTGTGTTACTTTCCTGAGATCATACAGCTAGCAAGTGGCATTTGAATCCAGAACCTTATGTGCTTTCTAACATCCATCACATTTGTACTTTTTGTAACCCCCTTATTTAAGAATATAGACTGTTATCTTATTCAGTACGTACAATAGGGTGCAAAACATATATGAACAGTGATTATTATCATAGAACATATTTGGAAATGTCTTGAGAAATAATCATGTGAATAATATAAAAATTTAAAGGAAGATATGTTTTTGAGACACAAAATTTGAAATAGAGAGAAAGAAAATATAGTTAAGTCATATTATAAGAATATAAAAGCAGAGTATTACTTTCAAAATTCTAATTACCATACCTTCAAGGCTACATGGAAATTTTACCTTCCTTGCATACACTTTGGAGCCCTGGTGGCGAAGTGGTTAAAAGCTATGGCTGCTAATCAAAGTTTGGTCTTTCGACTCCACCAGCTGCTCCTTGGAAACCCTATGGAGCAGTCTTACTCTGTCCTATAGGGTCGCTATGAGTGAGAATCGACTTGACGGTAATGGGTTGGGTTTAGGTGTTTTGCATATATTTTATGTATATGTGTAATATGTTCAACGTCTCCCCTCTAGATCAAGTCAATGAAAAAGATTAAGAGTTTAAGTAAATAGAAAATTGGAAGAAGAATATTCCAACATGATGGAAAGAAAAAATGTTACACAAATTCTACTTATGAAACGTAGGATTAATGTCAAGTGCAGTAAGGATACTCCCCCCTTAAAGCCCACAGGCCTTTGCACTTGTTTTTCCCTCTACCTCACGTGCTTTTCTTCCTGAGGTCACATTAATTCTATTGCCCACGTCCCTGAGGTCTCCCCTCAAGTATCACCTTTTCCATTGAGATCTTCCCTGGCAACCCTATTTAAATGAGCAACCCATCCTTCAGAACTCTCTATTCCTCTTATTTTACTACACAGCATGTATCATTATACAGCATCCTATGTATTTTGCATATTTATTTTATAGATTTTGTGTCTCACTTGAATGCAAGTTTCATGAGGATAAAGTAGATATTTTGATCTGTTTTCTTACTGCTGGATTCCTAGTACCAACAAAAGTGACAAGCACTGGGGGTGTTCATTAAAGACTTTTCAAACAAATAAAGCAAGACAGAAAAAAAGAGGGAAGGAAGGAAGGAAAACTCAAAAGGGTGGAAAGAGAAGTAACATAAACAACCAAGCAGAATTGGTCTTAACAGTTCACAGTATTTTGTTTGATCCTCACCAAGAATTTGTGAGGCGAGGAAATGAAGTCTCGTCAAAGGGTGTAGAGAAAGTGAATTGAGAGAAAGTGAGATACAGTGCTAGCCCAAGGACCCAGAGAAGCCTAAAGATGAAGAGATACGAGGCAGGGTAGGGTAAAAGTTCAGGTTTTCCAATGCCCAATACCATGCCTTTTAATGTCTTCTGTAAACAAAGAAAAGGGTGAAGAAAAAAGAGGAGTGGGGTGAGTCACGTAATCACCTCAACATATTTGTCAGGAGCTGCCAATTTTTTTGGTTCACACATACGCACTCATGTGCATGATTTATTTGGGTGGGGGGAGGGTAAGCTATCGCAATGTATCCCTTCAACGGTAATTTCATGTATATTTAAAGATTTGTTTACACACTGAAATGCTATTATTTATAGAGGCACAAGATCATTCGCGTTAAGAGACTATAGCCTAAATATTAATACAGCCATTTAGTTTTGAAAAATTTATCAAAGGAAAATGATCAAGGAATTGTACAAAAATAAAATAAGTACAATTACTTCAACTTGGTGTATGCAGTGGGATGAAAATATTTTGCTGTATTAACAATAACGGTAAATACCAGATACCCTGAGTCATTAATAAGAAAAAAGTTTGGAGACTTACCTAGAACTTTGCTGTAGTATGAATTCCATTCTCCCCAGTAGGATTGAAATATATAATCTTGCAGAGGATAAGATAAGGTGTTTTTAACCCTTTCACCAAAGGTCATCTGGTCAGTGAGCTCTGATAAGGCTGCTGGTACATACGAGGCAGGTGCTGGGATTTTCCCACAGTGTCTTTCCACTGTTGAGGCTGGAGAGAACCTCAACGTGTACATAAATGGAATTCCTAACTTCAGAGCAACCAGATCACCACAGATTGTTACTGGGTCTGCTACCAACACATCAAAATCACCTTTCCGAAGTCTTGCCATTAACTTGGAGTTATTTAATACTCCCTCACAGATTTGTAAATTAATTCGAAAGAAAACATCTACGACTTTCCCTAGTTCTTTGTAGAAAGTCCAGAGTGTTAGAGGAGTTGGTCTGTGCTCTATCCACAGCATTATCGTACGTTCAATTAAGTCATCTATATTGCTCTTCTTGTAGGAGACAGGTATCACTTCAAAATTCACAGGAGAATCAGGATTAGAACTGATGAATAGAGCTGCTGTTGAAGCTATGACAGTCACACTATGATTTCTTTGAATCAATTCTTCTAGAATAATCTTAATATTTAACCAGTGGCTACCATCAGCAGGCCAAATTAGCACATTTCCACTTAGAACAATTTCAGTCAGTGTCAAATTATAAAGCAGCAGCTGGAAAAACTTCTTCGGCCTGGTCATATTCAAGATGGAAACCATCCTACTGTGAAACTTTTAAGATGAAAAAAAACTTTGAATGTGCATATAGGTAGATTAGTTTTTTCAAATAAAACTATATTTAATGTGATGGTTACACTCATTCATAGGTCAACTGATCTCAAGACTAAAACAAAAAATAATTCAAATTCTGAAATTCATTAATATTTTTATTGCAACAACATAAATGAAATATGGTCTTACTTTAAAAGAGAAAGAAGCGGGCAGGTTACAATCCCGATATTTACATACTCTGTGATATTTACTGTCATTTATAAAATGTGTCTTCAATTTAATATACAGTTCTCAACACAAAGTTAATGTAAACATAGCAATTATTCTCTGCTACATCCACTTTGTCAAAACTTGTAGTACCTTCAGGTTAGATGTCTCCATTCAACAAGAATTTTTACGTTTATTGTCTTATTCAATCCTTTTAACGATCTAGTGCAACAGAAGATATTTCTCCCATTGCATGGATAATAAAATTAATGTTGAGTTGCATACCAAAAACATATGGCGAAGTAGTACAATTGGGATCATAACCATAACCCTATATGACTTGACGATGGATTTCTGTAGTATGATGCCTCATCTCTGTAAGTTTTGGGAACTTTGGTAACTCACAAGGACCAGCATTATTACAATTTCCTTGTGGCCATATTAGGAAGAAAAAAAATACAACCTTTCGTTTATATGTTTTAGATCAATTGGGTTGTACAGTGAACATTTGATAGATGATATTTTTCTACCCTGATAAGACAAAATGATCATTCTCTCCCACCCCTTGAAACAGGGAATTATTTCACTCTCTTCCATATGACAGCTTGAGACACAAATCAAAGAGATACGGCCTGGCACCCTAAGGAAACCGGAAATTTTTATTTAGAGCTGAGTAGTGGGCTCAGTTAGGTGGGCCCTGGAGTTCAATACTCTCAGAATCACAGAGTGACCTTTTACAGGTTTTGTGACCCAAGGAGTTACCTACACTCAGCCTCAATTTTCTCATCTGTAAAGGAGATGATGAAGCTGATTCGTTATATGATCTGTGAATTAGCAATACTACGTGTAAAACTGCTTTGCAAACTGCTTGGTTTAAAGCAAGGGTTTAGTAAATTCAGCAGCTAACTACAGAATGACTGGCTAGACGTGGATTTAGTGATACCAGTTGAGATTCTTAGTGAATCCCAAATTGAACAAGAGTAACTATATAAAGAAGGTATTTAGAAGTTAAAATCATTAGGGATGCCAGTAAAAGTAGCAGATAACAAAGTAATTAAAAGGATAGAAAACAGGAATTAAGGATGGAAATTAAGAAGTGCGTTTACAAAAGTGAGATATCTTGAGAATTGTGCATATCTCACAGCCAATCGTGTCTCAGCTGCACCCCATTGATGTCACATCTGTAGCTGTCATCTGGCATATATGTTACTGTGGAAAAAGAATGTTATCAGAGGGCCGTTTGAAACATTCTAACTATGGAGATTAATTTCAATTTAAAAAAAAAAAATAGAGGGAAGAAGGAACAGAGGAAGAAGCGAGGTAAGCAAGAGAAAGACTATTAAAAAAGACAAAGATTCTAACCCGGGAAGCACTATACATAATACTTTTTTTTTTTAATCTTTTAAAACGATTACTAGAAATAAAATACTATGGAGATATACACACACTCAAATGTGCTTCATTTCTAGCACTTTATAATACATTGTTTACCAGTTCTTAGTCAGTATCTAGTTCATGAAAAGGACTGAATATTCTGGTCATTCCTTTTAAAGATATGCTGTTTTTCCTCTTTAATATACTAATATATTTGCAAGATGTGCTATTGTTATTCTAGCTGGCATTAGTTCTTAGAGATTATTCCCCTGTTTGTTTTTAATGGGGCCAAAGGGTAAGACGTTGGTAACTATATGCAATATTTATGTATTAGAAATACTTTTACTTGCATTAAAATGCTACATTATCCTCCCCTTAAGTGTGCCCATAACTTTCGTGGTTTTGCGTTGCTGTAGTTAGTAGGAATATAAAAATTAAATTTACCTGCTTCAATTTTAAACAAACATGTTTTAAATCTGCAGAAGCTTTTTACTCTCTTTTAGAGGTTGCTTATGTAGTTCTCTGATGTTAGGGCCAGAAAGAAATCCTCAGGCTCAAGACAACAGAGTCACATGGAGACCTTGCCTTAAGGAATAGCAGGTTACCTAGTGACCGGCATGGCCCAATTAAATGCCATTCAGTAAATTAAAAAACAAAAGATGAGAAATGGAACAGAAGATTGCAATTTTATATACACTGGAAGGAAGAAGAAAGTACCCTAGAAAGTTTAAGCCTAAAATATTCTGCATAACCACTGCATTCTTCACTGAAATTTAAAAAGGAGACCTTGTCCCCCCTAGAACTAGGAAATACGGCATAGTAGCTTTGGTGTTAGAGAGACTTTAGTTTGGAAACTAGTTTCTCAAACTAATAGTTACATAATTTTGTTTTAACACATAATTCTTGGTATTTCCAAGCCTCAATATTCTCATCTGTAAGATGATGATAAGAGGTTTCTCTTAGCAAGTTCACTGCAAGGATTAGGGAAGATAATATATGTGAAGAACATACCACAATGTCCAGCACCGTAGAGTGAGATCAATACATATTAACTGCTGTTACAATTATGATATTCATGGGTTTGAATGAAATATTCATAACCTGAAGTAAGTAATCTTGACAATATCCAATTCCTAGCAATCAGCAGAGATTAAAGACTCACTGTGAGGTTCTTACTGAATTGCACTGCAGAGAAGTAATCTTATAGAAAGTTGGCCTATTTATTCACTCAGGTGTGACAATTTGAGACCTGAGGAGAAAGGTTATATGGATTGGTTGTAATGTCTTTGATTAGAGCATTTAAGCAAACGAAGTACAAGATAAATTCAATTTACAAATTGTAAAGCAATTATTTTTCAAGTCAATTCCCTTTACCATACCCATTTATCATTCTAAGCCTAAAAGACTTGTAGAATCATGAGTTACTCTGTTATGTCTGCATGCTTGCTTCTTACCTGGTCTTTTGAATATGAGTGCTTGTGTCCCTGACATCAAAATAATACTCAGTTTTAGTAAAGACATACTTAAATACTCATTCCAAGTCGGAAAAGTGTAATTTGATTAGAAACATGATATCAGAATCAGAAGGTAATAGCATCTTTAGAAATCTTCATCACTTTCCCATGAACAAATTGTTAAGAAAGATTAGTTTCATGTTTTAATATAGGAGAATAATGTGCTTTTATCACCAGCATCAACTTACAGGCACAATACAACGGAATACGTGATTCAGAGACTGCTACGCTAGCATAGGCAAAGTGAAAGGAAAGGTGACCTAACCAGCATGAATAAGGAGCATTTTAATCATGAGAATTATTATTCCAAGGTTGAGGGCAAGTACTTGATGAAAGCAGAAATAATGCGATAAAAATATAAACTTATATTGTGACCAACGAACCCTCCAATATACAGTTCACTGTAACAATTACTGAGATGCTACAGATATTCTTTTGTACTGTATATGCATGGGGAAATGAAAAGAGTTTTACAGATCTTGACAGCTTCACTGCTTCATAAAATTGTCATTTCTTTTTCCTTTTTCTTAATTTTTTAGCAAGATTCGTTTTAACTTTATAATGTTGCCTGTTCACTTATGTCTTCATAGAACCCCCACAGGATTATCCGTAATCCTCAAAGAGATGTTTGTTCTCTCTGGATGACAGAACAGCTAGGTCTTCTTTCATGTCACAAGACATAAACATTTATTTTTTAATTTTAGGGGTAACTAGTCAACATGTACTGAGGAGATATTTCTTTTGCAGATTATCAGTGTTAGCTACAATTGGCTCAACAGCTTTTGGTCATACTCATCCACATTTAATAACTCACACTCTCATCCATACAGTAACCTCTCATATCTATTTTTATTGATCATATTCTATTTTACAATTATTTGCAAACAGATTTGAAAAATGAAGGCAGTATGTCAATAGCTATAGCTACAGAGAATCCTCAAATTTTTTTTCTTTTCACAATTCACAAAAACAGTGCATGAATTGCACTTTGTCATCTCTAAATAATTTTTTATGCCATTTAGGATTTTCATTCATCAATTGATAACCACTTCTAGGCCCCACAAGTTCTGCGTGGGAGCCAACATTACATTCCCTGAAGCATGTGCACAACAATGTACAATTCTTTACATAGTCTGTGAATCTTGGCTCTTTTATTTTATTAAAAATGAGTGAAAGCACAAAAATCAATTTGTTGATACTAATGATGAGAAAGTCTCAAAACATAATATCAATCAGAAATACAATGCATCAAAAGTAGGAAATATTCCACCTCTATTTGATTACCAGTGGGTTTAAGTCTGTGCCTGTGAGGTTTATCATGAAAGCAAATTTAAATACTGAATACATAACACTATATACAAACTATGAGTTCTAATTATGTATTGTGAAATAATTTTAGTATTCTGAGAGAATAATCATGATCACAAAATGTCAGCTGATTGCTTGACTTTAAATCATTTCATTTTTGACAATTTCAGGAATATATTGCATATAAAAGCAAAAGAATAGCATGTAAGAGAAAAACAAAAAACTTAGAAAAGATGTTGCTAGTTACCGTTACAGAGGCAAAATTATATATATACCACCCCTATGGAGACAATGCTTAAATCTCCAGTTCTAATCCATGTCACTGCCTTTGAGAACTTACCCCATATACCTAACTACTTTGTCAACAGATATTCCCAAAAACAGCTCATACACTCCTGTCTAAATTTCAATGCCTTATTCCCACCCCAAAATCTGCTCTCTCTCATATTCACTCGCTCCATTAGTTGTGCCATTTATCTGCTTACTGAAGTAAAAAAAAAAACAAACATGAAACCATCTTACTCTTCCTCATGTTTCTGTTCCTCACCAATCAGCCATCAGCTTCTATTAATTTCACCTGATAAACAGCAAATGCTTATTGAATGCTTACTATACCCCAGACATTATACTGAAATTCTATTTCAGTTCTTTTAGCAGTCCTGTTAGAGATGAGAAAAAATGAAGTGCATGTGCAAAGAGACTGAATTACCTCTCCAGGTCACACGCTAATAAGCAGAAATTGTGTATCAAGATCCTGCTTTCCTAATTGTGTTACTGTGTAGACTCATAAATATCTCTTAACCTGTACTATTTTTCTCCATCATGAGCTACTTTCTGAGTACATGCTCTTACCATACCTTTCCTGGAGTGATACAGTAGCCTACATTCTCACCTCCCTCCACTCCATTCCCACATCCATCCAGATGTTTTATAGAAATGCAAATGTACCATATTTTTTACACAAATAATGCATGACTTATCCATTTGTTTGCAAACTGCTCCCTCCTCCATGAAATATTTTTGTGAGGGCACTATGCTAATTTTTTTACAGCAACATGTAAAAAAAACTGGCATTGCGGTACTAATGAAAATACCTCACGGGGGAGGGGGCAGTTGGCAAACAAACTTAGAAGGCATGGGTTATTTTTGTAAAATACAGTAGCCATCATAAACCAAAAAAACCTGTTGCCTATGAGTTGAATCTGACTCATAGAGACCTTTAGGACAGAGTAGAACTGCCCCATAGGGTTTTCAAGGCTGCAAATCTTTAGGGAAGCAGACTGCCGCATCCTTCTCCCACGGAGCAGGTGGTGGGTTCCAAACACTGACCTTTCGGTTAGCAGCTGGGTGCTTTAACCACTGTGCTACCATGACTCCTGTATCCATCATACATTCTTTTAAATGGTTCCCAATCGCTTATTAGATAAAACACAAAGCCCTTAATATGACATACAAGATGTTTTGACAAATATTTATTGAATTAATTCAGTCTTGCAGTCCCTGTATTTCCAGTGTTGTTTTCCATGCTTACCTCCTCCACCCCCAACAATCTGACTGTTAGAAATATGAATCATCAGTAATACCCAGCACCCCTGTGGTATTTTGAGTCTTTGCAACTTGGGGCATACTTTTTTTCCCCACACTTAGTTTGTAGAAAAACTCATATTCACTGTTTAGATATGACCTTGTGCATCACCTCAGCTCTGAAGTTCTCCACAATACCACTCTAACCCTGTCACATGACTATCTCTATACTATCTCTGTCACATATTTCTATTATCTCACTTAAATTTTAAATATTATCTTTTATGTCTGACTTCTCTGCTTGACTGTGAAATTATTGAAGAAAAAAACTTCATCCTAGTCTTTATTATAATCTCACTATCTAAGGAGAGCCTAGTAAATAGTAGAAACTTTAGAATTAGTGAAGAATACATAATAAAATTCAAAGCATGTTCAATGGATGAAGCCTATTTGATATTTAGATGAGTATGTGCATGAACATCAACATGTTAAATATAGATGTTTTGATGCTAATAACCATTGGTTGTTGTTGCTGTTAGGTGCCATAATAACCCTATGTACAACAAAATAAAACACTGCCTGGTCCTGCACCATCCTCACAATCATCGCTATGTTTGAGCCCATTGTTGTAGACAGTGTGTTAATCCATCTTGCTGAGGGTCTTCCTCTGTCTCACTGACCATCTACATATAAACACTATATCTTGCTTAAGTCATACAAATAATCTTAAAATTGACAAATCATCTTGACCAATGATGTTATGTTTTCTCTTAAATATACTTATAAATAAATGTGATAAGGGCTTAATGTATAAATGAACTGGAAAAGATTTTTTTCTAGTATTACTCTTTATAGAGGGATGATCAAGTGCTATATATGTGTGTGTATGTGTGTTTATGGAGGCCTGGGGATACAGTGATTAAGAGATTAGCTGCTAAAAGGTCAGCAGTTTGAATCCACCAGCTGCTCCTTGGAATCCCTATGGGGCAGTTCTATTCTGTCCTATAGGGTTGCTAGGAGTCGGAGTCCACACGAAGGCAATGGGTTTGGTTTTGGGTTTTTTATATATATATATATTACATACTTAAACACACATGTCTATGTTAATAACGGGCTTGTAGAAAGTGTTACCTTTTCTGGCTTTTCTCATACACAACTATAGTTTCTAGGCAATTTCTGTTTTCAATGCAATATCTAAATGAGAATCTAATCCTGTTTTTAAACTAAAGTATTTGTCACTAGATCTTATCCACATAAAATCTTATTTGATATCTTCACATCCAGAAAATTAGTAAACATCACATTGTGATTCCAAAATATATTGCCTTTTATCTTTTTACACTAAAAAGTAATAGTAATAGACAGTACATTGATACATAGTATTGAAAAAAAATAGTCATACGGAAATAAAGAAGTAACACAAAGTTCTCTATTCAGATTCAAACAATAAGACAAAAATTGTTACGTACCCAAAGCTTTACTATAGTAGGAATCCCATGATTTCCAAAGAGTATCAAACATGTAGTCCTGTAGATGGTAGGAGATGAAATTTCTTATTCTGTCAGTGAAAGACATCTGGTCGGTGAGTTCTGATAAAACAGCAGGAACATAGGAAGGAGGGTATGGTACCTTCCCACAATGCTTTTCCACCGTTGAGGCTGGAGAAAACCTCAAGGAGTACATAAATGGAATTCCCAGTTTCAAAGCTATTATATCACCACAAGGAAATACTGGATCTGATACCAGGACCCCAAACTGGCCTTTCTTCAGTCTTTCCATCAGCTTTTGGTTTTGTAGAATACTATCACACATTTCCCTAGTCACCACGTGGAAGTCTTTGATGACTTTGGCTATTTCCTGATAGAATCTCCAGATGGTAGAAGGAGATGGTCTATTTTCTAGCCATGTCAGAACTAAGTTCTTAATCACTTCTTCCATTCTTTCTTTGCCAAAGGGCACCCTATATATTTCAAATGTCAGAGATGATTCAGAAGTTGGTGTGATGAAGAGTGCACCAGAGGCAACTAGGACAGTCACTTTATGCTCTCTTTTAATCAGATCATCTATAATTATCTTAACATTTAGCCAATGACTACCTTCCACTGGCCATATCAGAACATTCCCACTGTAAGTGGTTCCTAGGAGGCTTATCTGAAGAGACAGCAGCAGAATGATCTTGTTTAACATGATGTGGCTTGAAGTAGAAGATTTGATGGCGTGTGAAACAAATGAATTCCTCTGCCTTTAAATCAAAAAAGAAAGACAAAAATACTTCTCAGTTTTGTTTCAAACTATTGATGTCCTTAAGAGCTTTCTCTCTACCAAATCGTGTTAGTTATAGTACCTCCATATTTTATGGTAATTACAGGATTAGGGGTCACCTGTGTTTTACTTCTCAATCTGCTACTTTAGCTTTGGTTATGATTATTACTCACTGATGTTTCACTTGGACTTTATCTCAATACTTTCTTTGCTTTTCAGATTTCATTGCACCTTGAAAAGTTAAATTCTTACCATTAAATTTTTTGAAGCTATTAAATATCTCACTGCTACACTCAGGCATGGGTCCTGAAAGCCAGGACCAAAATTCACTCAGAAATGCAGTGATGCTAATGTTAAAGGATTTTTCAACCTTTCCTATATTTTATATAATGTTATTAGCAGCAATTTAACATTATTAAAATAGATATTAAAATAGATGAAATTATCACAATATTTATAAAAAAGTGAAGTACAACTATAGCAAGTATAATATTTATTACTACTTAAGATATATTTAGAAAAATATGTTTATGTTAATGAATCACTTAGAAAAAATTACAAGTAGATGGATAAAATATATACATGTAATTTATTCACAAGGTTATGAGTAATGTTACTAATGAATAAAAGCTATTTAAAGAGAATTGTTAATTCAAGCATATTTCTACCAAAAAAGCTGCTCAAAAGCTAGCTACCCTGTGTGAATAGCAAATACTTTGTCTCTAGACTCAGCCCTTAATAATTGCTAAGATTTATTAAGTCCTTGCTATGTGTCAGAGATTGTACAAAATGTTTTACCTTTGTTAATCTCATCTTGCAAAGGAGTCCAATGAAGTAAGTACTATAATTATCCCAACATCAAAGAAGAAAGAACCACTACATAGAAAGGTTGAGTAATTTGCCAATTTGATACAGCAAAATAAGAAGAGAGCTAGGGGTGGCAACTTCGTGACTCTCTGGCTATATTAACCACTAGGGTGGACTGCCCCATCAGAGTGTATCATGACACCTTATCAAGCACAATGCATCTGTATGAACAACAGACTGCCCAAAACATGAGGACACAACATAAAATACACAGTATAAATCTGTGTGACAGACACTGGATAATGTGGGATCAAGTCATCCAAGTAAAATATTACTATAAATATTGTGCATATGTATTCACGTGTGTCTGTGAATAAGCAGAGGTAAATATTTGTACCAGTGTATCAGCTGAAACAAGAAATTCCATAGTGATTTGTTTTCTTCTGAGTTCTTTTATCACCAAAGATAATCTGTCATAAAACTTTGTTTCATTAAAACAGTACTGCTCAAACTTAGCAGAGTGGATCATACAGTTCAGGTGGGAGGGAGCCAGAGACCATAAAGTTGTCACCCCTAGCTCCTTTCTTATTTTGCCGTATGAACTTGGCAAATTACTCAACCTTTCTAAGTAGTGGTTTCTTCTTCTTTGACGTCAGTAGGTTCAATTCCAGGTCTTTTGCAGTAAGACTTTGAGGTGTGCACAAAATTGCTACCTGCTGGTGCCAGCCTGGTCCATAGTTATTTCGCAGGAGACTTTAAAATAGTTGTCATAATACACTAGGATGAACAATTGGTCACAATTTACTTTTATTATTTTTCAATTTTATTTATTAGCAGAGAATCAAATCCAATTTTAGAAAAAAATTTAGTCTTTCATTAATATGTGTTTATTAGGTACCTACTATGTACAACACAACCTACTAAGTGAAAGACAAATAAAAAGGACAGTTCTTATAACTGCTTTACAATCTATCAGGAAAGACAACAATATAATCACAGTATGTTAGATTCAGCATGACGTTATAGAAAAAAATTAGATTTTAGAATCAAGTAAACCAAAGAATCCTAGCACAATGGTTTATAACCTTTGTTATACTGCTTAACATTTATAAGACTCAATTTCTACATTTGCAAAATGGAGGATTTGTGACTATAAAATAATAAAGTAAAAATAAATTTTTGATAATATGTAGTAAACGAATAACTGTACAAAGAATACTATACATTATTATGCAATAATATATAAAATAAATATATATTTAAATAAATAAAATGATGTTTTTAAGCAGCAACTATAGTCCCTGGGGTGAAAGAGACACTCAAAATCTACTGTCTCTCTCATTTTATCCCTTATCCTTCTCTTGATCTGAGAAAGTGACAAGTGCCTCTTGATAAATGATATAGGTAAACGCTTTCAGAATTCTAGAGATTAGGGATTGTTTCCAGAATTTTTTGGGAGGAGTTGTGAATAGGAAAGGCTTCATGAGGGCTGTGGTATTTTATACTCATCCTAGAGTATGGAGCACACAGACATGAGTGATGAGGGAGCACTGTGCCCAAAGGCAACCGAAGTTACATATAAATCAACTCTTGGACATTTGTTTTTTTAACGTTCTTTCAGAACACATTTTCAGAAATGAGACCAGTATTAAGAAATCTCACCTTCTAGATCAAACCAGTGAGGTTAAATTTTACATTTCTTTATATATTTTTTTAAAATGTTTTTTTATTGTACTTTAGGTGAAGGTTTACAGAACAAATATTTTCTCATTAAACAGTCAGTACACATATTGTTTTATGACATTGGTTAACAACTCCATGACATGTCAACATGCTCCCTTCTCGGCCTTGGAGGACCTTTTTTTTTTTTTTTTGATGAAAATATACATAGCCAAAGATACACCATTTCAAAACTTTCTACATATACAATTCAGTGACGTCGATTACATTCTTCCAGTTGTGCTGCTTGCTATTCTCACCTTAGATGGAGGTTTACAGAACAAAATAGTTCCTCATTAAACAGTTAGTACACATATTGCCCTATGACAATGGTTAAGGACCCCACTACATGTCAACACTGTCTTTACTCAACCTTGGGTTCCCTATCACCAGCTTTCCTGTCCTCTTCTGTCTTCTAGTCCTTGTCCCTGGACTGCTATGCATCATTAGTTCCATTTTGTTTTATGGGGCTGTCCAATCCCTGGCTGAACGGTGAACCTCGGGAGTGACTTCACCATTGAGGTAAAAGGGTGTCTGGGGGCCATATTCTTGGGGTTTCTCCAGTCTCTGTCAGGCCAGTAAATCTGGTCTTTTTTTTGTGTGAGTTAGAATTTTGTTCTACATCCTTCTCCAGCTCTGTTCAGAACCCTCTGTTCTGATCCCTGTCAGAGCAGTCAGTGGTGGTGGCCAGGCACCATCTAGCTGTACTGGACTCAGTCTGGTGGAGGTTGTGGTAGCTGTGGTCCATTAGTCGTTTGGACTAATCTTTTCCTTGTATCCTGTTCTCTTCATTCTCCCTTGCTCCCAAAGGGGTTAGACCAGTGGAGTATCTTAGATGGCTGCTCACAGGCATTTAAGACCCCAGAAGCTACTCACCAAGGTAGAATGTAGAATATTTTCTTTATAACTGTGTTATGCCAGTTGAGCTAGTTGTTCCCTGAGACTATGGTTCCCACAGCCCTCCACCCAGCAAACATTGCTTTATATTTTGGATTGTGATAGAAAAATAAGATGAAGAAATTTCTACTGATATGTTGGTTTAAAGAGGCTGTAAAAAAGTAGTTTGCCAAAAATGAGTCTAAACTTGTGATTTTAATTATTCTGATCCTAAGATCACTGAAAAGCAAATCTATTATCTTCATAAAACTTTTTGATGAAACTATAGCCAAAAATATGATTTAATATACTTGTAAAATCAGATGAGTTCAGAGAAAAAGCTAACAGATTTGAAGCCAAGCCAAAACATACAATTTTTTTTTTTTTATTGTACTTCAGGTGAAGGTTTACAGAACAAATAGTTTCTCATGAAACAGTAGTACACATACTGTTTTATGACGTTGGTTAACAACCCCACGACATGTCAACCCTCTCCCTTCTCAACCTTTTTTTTTTTTTGGTGAGAATATACATAGCCAAAGATGCACCACTTCAAAAATTTTTACATGACAAATATTTTTTATCATAGATGATGATAGTAAAAACTATACTTTGCCTGATTGCACAAAAAGGGAGCAAACACGGCATTTACATCACCTAACTGATTATTAGTTTTATAATACAATTTTGTATAATTTTAAGAAAATTTTAGAGTAACTTTAACTTCCTTTGGCAGGTATATATATATATATAGATATTTAGATATATATACACACACACACACATATACATTTATATATAACATACATAAATGTATATATGTGTATACTTACATAGGCACACATATACACATATATCTATATCCATACATGTAGATATGTGTGTTTGTAAAAAATTAAAAAAAAAACATAAATGTTTAAAAATCCATTACACAATATTAAGAAAATAAAAGACCCACCAAAGGATGATATTTCATCCTGACACACATGCTATCTTAAAGATAATTCTTTTGAAAATAATTCTTGCCCTCATCGTATGTATGTATAAGTTTTCTAATCTATTACCCTCTGCGTAGACTAAGGAAAGAACAAATGAACTCTATACTGGTTGGCAATTTACTTTTAAAGAGGCCAATAAGTGCACATTTAGATAAAACTCTCAATGTACTGGCCTATAATACGGTTTTCTACACTATATGCAATTATTATGAAGTGCAAAAACTAGAAAAACTAGAAAAACTCAAATTATTTGAAAATAAAACTGAAAACATTTGCAAGTGGAAGTCAAGAAATAAACTAAAAGTTAACCCACAGTCTTGTAATGATTGGTATTTCTTTTAGAAGAAAATATAAAATAAGTACACATGTACATTATATATAGCTTGTCATGCAGGCTTTCAAATTTCTTACCTGAAACTTCCAGCTGGAACTTTAATAGCACTCATTTGCCATTAGAAAGAAGCTGAACTTAAATAAATCCTAGTTGCACAAGAGTAATATGAGGAGGAATATGACCTTAAATGGAGAAAAAATTATACAGATTTGTTTATATTTCACTTTCTCCACCCATCGCATTTTTAAATAGATTAATCTTTTGTTAAAGGTGTATTGTACTGGTTTGCCTAGCAACTATTAGCTCTGAAAGTTGTTTTTTTTTTGAAGTTGTCAAAAATTTTATTTTATTTGGATCAACAATCAACTTCCACGGAAGCAGCAGTCAAGAAATCAAACGACTCAAAAAGAAACTAGTCTACAGGGCTAATACCCATTGCCACTGAGTCAATTCCAATGCATAGCGACTGCATGGGACAGAGTAGAACTGCCTCATAGCGTTTCCAAGGCTGTATGTAATCTTTACAGAAGCAGACTGCCACATCTTTCTCCCATGGAGCAGCTGGTAAGTTCGAAACACCAACCTTTTGGTTAACTGCCAAGCACTTAACCACTGGGAAACCAGGGCTCCTTACGGGACAAATAGTCTACATGAACCATGGCCTGATCTACCCTGAGACCAGAAGAACTAGATGATGTCTGGCTACCACTACTGACTGTTTTTTTTTTTTTTTTCAGTATTTTTATTGTTACTTTAGATGAAGATTTACAAAACAAATAGTTTCTCATTAAACAGTCAGTACGCATATTGTTTTGCGATATTGGTTAAGAACTCCACTACGTGTCAATACTCTCCCTTCTTGTCCTTGGGGAATTTTTTTTGGTGAAAATATACATAGCCAAAGTTACATCATTTTGAAAGTATCTCCATGTACAATTCAGTGACATCAATTACATTCTTCCAGCGATGCTGGTATTCTCACTATCCTTTTCCAAATTATTCCATCACCGTTATCTTCAACTCACTGTCCCCTAGGCTTCCCATCAAACCTTCTGAGCTGCTGTTGTCAATTTTATCTCACATAGATAATTCCTTTTTTTTTTTTTTTGTACCTTAGATGAAGGTTTGCAGAACAAATAGTTTTTCATTAAACAGTACACATATTGCCCTATGACAATGGTTAACAAACCCATGACATATCAAAACTGTCCCTTCTCAAACTTGGGTTCCCTATCATCAGCTTTCCTGTACCCTCCTGCCCTCTAGACCTATTTCGACCTTTTTGTCGAAGAAAACGACACCATTCCTCTTCAATTTGTCATTCCTTGCATAGTAGGCCATATGTTTTTCTGATTCAAAAAGTCCAGTACCAGTCCATTTCAGCTCACTAATGCCTGGGATATCCATCTTTATGTGTTTTATTTTATTTTTGATGATGTGCAGTATCTATAGATTCATACTTCATACATTCCATGTTCTGATTATTAATGGATATTTCCAGCTGTCTCTTCACATTTTGAGTCATGCCACCTCAGAAAATGAAGGTACAGAAAGCTTTAGTCTATCCATGTCATTAAGGACCACTCTACTTTGAAGAGGCAGGTCTTCCCCAGTCATATTTTGAGTGCCTTCCAATCTGAGGGGCTCATCTTCCAGCATTATATCACACAATTTTCTGCTGCTATTCATAAGGCTTTCACTGACAGATTTTTTCAGAAGAAGATTGCCTGGTCCTTATTCCTAGTTTGTCTTAGTCTGGAAACTCCTCTGAAACTTGTCCATGAGGGATACCCTGTGGTATTTGAAATATCGGTGGCATAGTTTCCAGCATCATGGCTGAAATCATTATTATACAATATTTCAGATACTTCCAGCCATCCTGGCTTGGAAGTTGGTGGTGGAAAGACCATGATAACAAAAACTACGTTCAGGGGGACTTTCAGCAACATGGCGCTATAGTCAGAAGCAGCACGCCATCCCTCCGCAGCAAAGATCAGAAAAACTAAGCCGAACAGAGTCACACGTCAATTCTGAAACCCTAACCATCAAATGAAGAGATAAAGAACTCAGCCAAGCAGTGCTGAATGGAATAAGAAACTGGCCAAGAACAGAGCACGAAGAGAGACACATGGAGAGGTCCCCTACCAGCTAACACAGCATGGATCCGCTATCTTGGATTCCTATCAGAGACCAGCAAATAGGGGGTATGACAAAGCAGCTTCACGGAGCTTCCAGCAGGAGACAGAAGAACTGGTAACCCATGATATGTGCTTCCCACCCCCGACCCTTCTTCACCCACATTTAGCCTCCTCTGCTTCCTGCAGCCACAGTCTATTGGCCAGGAAGCACATCTTTCCCCAGTGCTGCTTGGATTCCACCAGCCCGTACTGGCCAGCTCCCTAAGTGCCATTTGTTGGCTGCTAGTGCTGCTCTTTTCCGCTTCTTTTGATTTCTTCCTTACTTCTCACCACCTCCCCCTCATTTCTCGCAAATACCTGGCTCCGTGCACCATCTTTGCTTCTTCCTGAAAGGCTGTGAAACACCGCTCGACTGTGAAACTGCTTCCAGGCCGATGCCACCATGCTGGTGGGACCCCCGGGGCTTTTTTGTTTCTTTGCTCTGATTTGTTCTGTTTTGATTTGTTTGTTTGTCTTCTTTTTCTTTTCTTGGGTTGGGAGACCCTTCTAGCTGGGCAATACAGAGTGGCTTGGAAGATAGTCCCTTACTCTGCGCAGGCACACCAGGACATCCCTGGGGACATTTCTTTTTTCTTGTTTTTTTTTTTTTTATTTCTTTGTTTAGTTTACTTCTCTCTCTTATTCCCTTTTTTTCTTCTTCATTTCCAGTTTCTCGATTGATTCATTTTTTTTCTTTTACACTTTTTCTTTTTTTGTATTTTTGTTTTTCCCCATTTCTCAGTCTTTCATCTCTCCACTCCAATAGCAAGCTCCCTTAGCACTCTTTTTTGTTTGTGTGTATGTCTTTGGCTCCTGTTCCTCTCTCCTCTCTCTCTTCTTTCCCATACCCATCTTAGTGCCACACATCACAATCTACCCCTCCTTCCTGCCTACCTTCATCGTCTGCTGAACATCACACTCCCAAGCAACACAGGCACGGCCTTTTGGAACCTGCCTTGCACTGATTTTCGGTCCGTACTGTCAGCCCCGGTACATGCCACAAAAAACTATCCCAGCAACTCCCCTTTAGCTGGACCTGCCCTGCTGTACCGTACCTGAGTGACTGACCCTGGAGGAGGTGAAAAGTATTATGCCCACAGACGAGCAGACAACAAAGAACACACAGCCCACCTGCTCAGACATAACCAAACAAAACAAAAAAGCAGGATGAAACAAACTAATCTACAATCAATAAACAAGGAAAATAACCACTGAATGCCCCAAAGACAGCAGACAATATCAAAGCATTTAAAAAACAAGACAGGATGGTTCCAGTAGGCATCCAAAATAAACACCAGATGACCTTCCAGTAGAAGAAAAGGTACTAGACTTAACTGATAAGGAATTCAAATCTCTAATGTTCAGAATTATCCAAGAGTTGAAGCAAAAAACAGACAAAAATGAGGAAAAGATAGACAAATTCATGGAAAATGCAGAGAAATGCATGGAAAATACAGACAAAAAAATGGAAGAATTCAAGAAAACAATAGAGGAACAAAATGCTGAAATAAATTCACAACTAGAAATCATACAAAAACAACAATTAGAAATCCAAAAGATAAATAACTGGATTCATAAATGGACAGTGTCCTAGAAGGGCTGAGGAGCAGGTTTCAAATGATGGAAAATAGAATCAGCAAAATTGAAGACAAACACTTGGACACAACTCTGCTTGAGTAAAAATCAGAAAAAAAGAACAAGAAAAATGAAGAAACCCTAAGAATTATGTGGGATACAATCAAAAGCAAAAATCTGCAAGTGATTGGAGTTCCAGAACAGGGGGAGAAAACAGAAAACACAGAGTGGATCATTGAAGAATTGCTGACAGAAAACTTCCCCAATATCATGAAAGATGAAAAGTTGACCATCCAAGAAGTTCAATGAACCCCATATAGGATAGACCCCAAAAGACAATCACCAAGGCATATCATAATCACACTTGCTAAAACCAAAGACAAACAAATAATCCTGACTGCAGCTTGAGAAAAAAAAAAAAGTCACATACAGAGGAGAAACAATAAGACTAAGCTCAGATTATTTGGCAGAAACCATGCAGGCAAAAAAGCAATGGGATGACATATATAAAACCTTGAAAGAAAAAAATTGCCAGCCAAGAATAATATATCCTGCAGAACTCTCATTCAAATATGATGGGGAAATTAGGTCATTTCCAGGTAAACAGAAATTAAGGGGCTATGTAAAAACCAAACCGAACTTACAAGACTTATTAAAGGAAGTCCTTATATCTAAGAACAAATGATATCAGACCACAGGCTGAATCTAGGACCCAGGATTGTACTAGCCAGATACCAACCTAGAAAATGAACTCTTAAGGACTATGCAAAACCAAAAGAATTACAAAAGAGAACCAGAGAGGTTAATCTGTAAGTGACAACAGCATCAGAACAATAAAAGAGGGACTAAAAGGTGTAGGTTTAGAACCTTCTAGTGAAGAGGAAGTCAAGTGATAGCAAGTAATAATACACTGGTACAAATCAAGGAAGATAAGGGTAAATTTCAAGGTAACCACAAAGAAGGTTAACAAACGTACTCATCAATATAAAGAAGAAAAACATAAAGTCTCAGTAAAAACAAAATCTACAAAAACAAAAGAAATGAAAAAAAAAATCCACTACAAAAGGCAATCCCACAACTAGGAATGTATCCTAGAGAAATAAGAGCCATCACACTAATAGACATATGCACACCCATATTCATTGCAGCACTGTTCACAATAGCGAAAGGATGGAGACAACCTAGACGCCCATCAATAGACGGATGGATAAACAAACTATGGTACATACACATAATGGAGTATTATACAAAGATAAAGAACAATGATGAATCTGTGAAGCATCTCATAACATGGATGAAACTGGAGGACATTATGCTGAGTGAAATCAGTCAATCACAAAAGGACAAATATTGTATGAGACCTCTACTGTATAATTCATGTAAAAGTTTACACACAAAAAGAAACAATCTTTGTTGGTTACAAGGGATGGAAGGGATGGGGGGCACTAAATAGGTAATATATATATATTATATATATACTATATATATATATACCTGCCAAAGGAAGTTAAAGTTACTCTAAAATTTTCTTAAAATTATACAAAATTGTATTATAAAACTAATAATCAGTTAGGTGATGTAAATGCCGTGTTTGCTCCCTTTTTGTGCAATCAGGCAAAGTATAGTTTTTACTATCATCATCTATGATAAAAAATATTTGTCATGTAAAAATTTTTGAAATGGTGCATCTTTGGCTATGTATATTCTCACCAAAAAAAAAAAAGGTTGATAAGGGAGAGGGTTGACATGTCGTGGGGTTGTTAACCAACGTCATAAAACAGTATGTGTACTACTGTTTCATGAGAAACTATTTGTTCTGTAAACCTTCACCTGAAGTACAATAAAAAAAAAAAAATTGTATGTTTTGGCTTGGCTTCAAATCTGTTAGCTTTTTCTCTGAACTCATCTGATTTTACAAGTATATTAAATCATATTTTTGGCTATAGTTTCATCAAAAAGTTTTATGAAGATAATAGATTTGCTTTTCAGTGATCTTAGGATCAGAATAATTAAAATCACAAGTTTAGACTCATTTTTGGCAAACTACTTTTTTATAGCCTCTTTAAACCAACATATCAGTAGAAATTTCTTCATCTTATTTTTCTATCACAATCCAAAATATAAAGCAATGTTTGCTGGGTGGAGGGCTGTGGGAACCATAGTCTCGGGGAACATCTAGCTCAATTGGCATAACACAGTTTATAAAGAAAATGTTCTACATTCTACCTTGGTGAGTAGCTTCTGGGGTCTTAAAAGCCTGTGAGCAGCCATCTAAGATAACTCCCCTGGTATCACCTCTTTGGGAGCAAGGGAGAATGAAGAGAACAGGATACAAGGAAAAGATTAGTCCAAATGACTAATGGACCACAGCTACCACAACCTCCACCAGACTGAGTCCAGTACAGCTAGATGGTGCTCAGCTACCACCACTGACTGCTCTGATAGGGATCACAACAGAGGGTCCTGGACAGAGCTGGAGAAGGAGGTAGAACAAAATTCTAACTCACAAAAAAAGACCAGATTTACTGGCCTGACAGACTGGAGAAACTTTGAGAGTATGGCCCCCGGACACTTTTTTAGCTCAGTGGTGAAATCACTCCCAAGGTTCACCATTCAGCTGGGGATTGGACAGCCCCATAAAACAAAAACGGGACTAATGAGGCACAGCAGTCCAGGGACAATGACTAAAAGGCAGGAAGGGACAAGAAAGCTGGTGACAGGGAACTCAAGTTTGAGAATTGTGTTGACATATTGTGGGGTTGTTAACCATTGTCATAGGGCAATATGTATACTAACTGTTTAATGAGAAACTATTCTGTAAACCTTCATCTAAGGTACAAAAAAAAGAAGTATCTATGTGAGATCAAATTTATAACAGCAACAAAAGGTTTGATGGGAAGCCTAGTGGGCAGTGAGTTGAAGATAATGGTGAGAATAATCTGGAAAAGGATAGTGAGAATAGCAGCACAACTGGAAGAATGTAATTGATGTCACTGAATTGTTCATGTAGAAACTTTTGAAATGGTGTAACTTTGGCTATGTATATTTTCACCAAAAAAAAAAAGGTCCTCTAAGGTCGAGACGGGAGAGTGTTGACATGTTGTGGCATTGTTAACCAATGTCATAAATATGTGTACTGACTGTTTAATGAGAAACTATTTGTTCTGTAAGCCTTCAACTAAAGTACAATAATATATATATATATATATATATATATATATATATATATAAAATAAAATAAAATAAAAAAATTCAAGAGTCGAGTTGAAATTTTGAAGGATTCTATGGGGAAAATATTGAACAACATAGGAAGCATCAAAAGAAGATGGAAGGAATACACAGAGTCACTATACTAAAAGAATTTGTCAATGTTCCACAGTGCCCTGGACACCTTTTCACACATTTGGGGAACCATAGTTTTAGATTATTGCTAAATTTCTGGTAGAAACAACAACAAAAATTCCACTTCTCCAGGAGTTAGGAGTAGATTCTAAAGTAAAATATCCTGAATTTGACAAATCCATGCATTATTTCCCATAGGACAAAGACCAAAGTGATACAGATTGCTAGATGATATAGAGCAAAGGTCCTTCTTTACCTCATTTTTTCCCACATTGGTAAAACAGAGAAAATTATTTTGGCTTACCACCAGACAAAATCATTTCTAAGCGTTAAAGGGAAGAATAAGTGCAAATGTCCACTGATTACTAAGGAGATTGAACATTTTATGATAATATGTTTACTGGCTATTTACACTTCTCTTCTGGACTGTTAGTTCAAATCTTCTGCAACTACCATGGAACAGAGAATGCCAACTGGAGTGATGTGAGAAACACATGGAGCAGTACTGAGATGTCAGACCAAAACCATCCTAGATCAGCCAGCCCCAGACAATTCACTAGCTGACTGAAAACACAAGTAAGCTCAGTCATGATCAGCTAATGCTGGTCCAGATCAACAGAACCTCCTGACAGGCATGTATATTTATGAGTGAGGAGGAAAAAAAAAAAAAAAGGTTACTTTAAGGCTTAAGACCTAAGACTAAGACGGTTTGTTCAGCAGTGTATTAGTTTCCTATGGGGTAACTTTGTAAATGGAGCTCTGATAGTGCAGTGGTTAAGCGCACGGCTGTTAACAGAAAGATCAGCAGTTTGAACCCACCAGCCGCTCAACAGGAGAAAGATGTGGCAGTCTGCTTCCGTAAAGATTACAGCCTAGGAAACCACATGAGGAAGTTCTACTGTGTTCTATAGGGTCTCTATGAGTCAGAATTGATGCTACAGCAATGGGAAAACCTTTGCAAAGTACCACAAACTGGTGGCTTAAAACAGCAGAAGTTTATCCTCTCACAGTTCTGGAAGCTAGAAGTCTGAATTCAAGGGTGTCAGCAGGGCTGTTCTTTCTTTGAAGGCTCTAGGAGAAGATTCTTCCTTGTCTTTTCATGCATCTGGTAGCCCCAGTTGTTCCTTGGTTTGTGGCAGCATCATTCCAATGTCTTGCTTTTGTCTTCCCAAGTGCGTCTTCCACTGTGTCTCTCTGTCTCTGTGTCTCTTAACTTCTTGTTATTTTACTGTCTCTATAATTTTGCCTTTTTCAGAATATCATATAAATGAACTCATACAGTGTGTAGCTTTTTCAGACTGGCTTCTTTCACTTAGCAATATGCATTTAAGAGTCTTACGTGCCTTATAGCAGCTTCACGGCTTTTTTTTTTTCCTGAATAATAATCCATTGTATGAATGCATCACTGTTAGTTTATCCATTCACCTACTGAAGAACATCTTGGTTGCTTCCAACTTTTGGCAATTATGAATAAAACTGCTATACACACGTACACACAAAAATATATAAAAAATTAAAAAAAAAGAATTCATTGATGTTCAAACATTTCAGGAGGTAGCAAATGATCAAGAACCAATGCTATTCAAAGAAGAAGTACAAGCTGCTCTGAAGGGAGTGGCAAAAAATAAGGCTCTAGGAATTGACGGAATACCAATTGAGATGTTTCAACAGACTAATGCAGTGCTGGAGGTGCTCGCTTGTCTATGCCAAGAAAACTGCAAGACAGCTTCCTGGCCAATAGACTGGAAGAGATCCATATTTTCGCCCATTCCAAATAAAGGTAATCCGACAGATTCCAGAAATTATCAAATAACATCATTAATATCACTGCATCTAAATTTAGTAGAAGATAATTCAAAAGTGGTTGCAGCAGTACATGGATAGGGAACTGTCAGAAATTCAAGCCTGATTCAGAAGAGGACATGGAGTGAGGGATATCATTGCTGATGTCAGATGGAACGTGGCTGAAAGCAGAGAATGCTATAAAGACATTTACCTGGGTTTTATTGACTATGCAAAGGCATTTGATTATGTGGATCCTAACAAATTATGGAATACATTGCAAAGAATGGAAATTCCTTGACATTTAACTGTGCTCATGAGGAGCCTGTACATAGATCAAGAGGCAGTCACTAGAACAGAACAAGGGAGTACTGCATGATTTAAAATCAGGAAAAGTGTACATCAAGGTTGTATCGTTTCATCATATGTATTCAATTGGTATGCCGAGCAAATAATCCGAGAAGCTGGGCTATATAAAGAAGAACTTGGCATCAGGATTGGAGGAAGACTTATTAATAACCTGTGATATGCAGATGACACAACACTGCTTGCTGAAAGTGAGGAGGACTTGAAGCACTTACTGATGATAATCAAAGGCTACAGCCTTCAGTATGGATTATACCTCATCATAAATAAAACAAAAATCCTCTGAACTGGACCAATAAACAATAAACTGAAGCTGTCAATGACTTCATTTTACTTGGATACACAATAAATGCCCATGGAAGCAGCAGTCAAGAAATCAAATGACACGTTGCATTGGGCAAATTTGCTGCAAAAGACTTCTTTAAAGTGTTAAAAAGCAAAGATGTCACATTGAGGAGTAAGGTGCCCCTGACCCAAGCCATGCCATTTCAATAGCTTCATATGCATTCGAAAGCTGGACAATGAATAAGGAAGGTCAGAGAAGAATTATGCCTTTGAATTTTGGTGTTGGTGAAGAATATTGAATATACCATGGGCTGCCAGAAGAAAGAACAAATCTATTTTGGAAGAAGTACAGCTGGAATGCTCTTTAGAAGCTAGAATCGTGAGACTTCATCTCAAGTACTTTGAATATGTCATCAGGAGGGACCAGTCCTGGGAGAAGGACATCATGCTTGGTAAAGTACAGTGTCGGTGAAAAAGAGGAAGATCCTCTATGGAATGGATTGACACAGTGGCCATAAAAATGGGCTCAAACATAGCAAAAATTGTGAGGATGGCACAGTACCAGGCAGTGTTTCCTTCTGTTGTGTAGGGTCACTATGGGTCGGAACTGACACTTGGCACATAAAAACAACAAGAAGAAAGTGTAGAAGCCTGGGTGGTGCAAACTGTTAAGCACTTGGATGCTAAATAAAAGGTTGGAGATTCGAACCCACTCAGCAACTCTGCTGAAGAACGACCTGATGATCTGCTTCTGTAAAGTTTGCAGCCACAAAAACCCTATTGGGCAGTTCTACTCTGTCAAATGGGGTTGGTATAAGTCACAATGGGCTTGAAAGCACCCAACAACAAGCAAGTAGCAATGATGTGTGCAGATTTTTATATCTCATGTCAGTTACATCAAAGATCATTCCCTGCAGAGGATACTACACAAATAGGTGTAGAGGATGTTATATCTAGTAGATATCAGCCAATCTTTGCTTATTTGCTTATTGCTTGCACAATAATGTCAGGAACACAGTAGCCAAGGTGGCAGGGATGGAGGCTACCCAAGGACACAATAGCAAAGATTCCCGCTCACCAAGACTGAGAGAGCTACTGAAACTGCTGAAAGTATGATCTGTTAGTGGTAGAGATTAAAGCTGGGTGCTTGATGTAGTAGCATCCCTCAAGGAGACTGTAAAAATGATGTGGTGGAGGTGTCTGACCGCTTCTAACTTCACAAGGAGGAAAGAGAATCAAGATCAATAGCCCCAGACTGATTCCTATGAGGCGGAGGTCAGAAATGCCTGTACCCTCCAACCTTTTTACCAACTGTGGAACTAACCATCCATCCCGTGACCCTCTCTACTTCTCTGCTGAGTCTGATAATTCCTTACAATGGCCACAGAGAACTCATAGAAAATACTCAAGATTATGGGGCTTATTAGGGAAGAACAGGTTACAACTCAGGTTCAGGAACACTCAGGATACAGTTTTTCCACCAGGACAGCCTCTTCTCAGCCATGCCCACTTGCATGTCTCTCTCTGGCCCTTGGTCTCTGCCCACTCAGGCTAGCATTACAAAGATCTTCTAGATCTGCCCATAAGTATGCAGAAGCACCCCTCTCTGCCAGTCAGCCTTGACCTGAAGGTGCTCAGCTCTAGCTCTGTGCAAAGCAAACCTAATTCCACCAAATGCCCAGGGGCACCCTACTCTGCGAGCAAGCCTATTGACCAAGGCCCTCAGCTTTCTCATTCCATGGGCAGGGCCCTCTCTTTCCAGTCTCCTGGTTCTGCTGCTACGGTTTCTCTATCATTGCTTCTCGCCATCTTCAGTGTTATAGCTCTTCCCCTGACCCACCTTGGTCTTCTGGTTCCAGGAGCTTCTCAGTCCATGGATCCTAGGTCCAAAACATACGCTCCACTCCTGGCTCTTCTTCTTGGTGGTGGTGAGATCCTCTCCTCCTGCCTCTGGGATGGCTAGCGGATGACAAAGCAGACCAATCCCTTTGTTAGGGTACCATAGACCTTATTTACACGGTCGCACTCATTCATTGTGTGTGGATCACAAAGACTATGGCTAGAAGGGTCATATTAAGTAACTCATTACATCCCAGAGACCAAGTAGCCACTTGGCGGCATTTTGCTTACACTGGACCTCTTCCACCCTGGAGTGAGCAGTTCGTCTTATTAGAAATGATGTGTATTTTGGCTGTGGCTTTTAATTTCCACCCTGTGGCACCTTGGCCAACACTATTGTCATAGAGTTCACCAAGTGCTTGATTTATTGTCATGATATTCTGCATTAAATTGCCTCAGTCAAAAAAGACCTAGTTTATAGCCAAGGAGGCATGACTATGGGTATATGCAAAAACAACCTCTAGTACTGCCGGTATATTAGGCATAGCCAGATTGCCTGAACGCTTGAATAAACTCCTAAAGATGCTGCTAAGATGCCAACTTGGGGAGAAAAATCTGAATGTTTGAGTAACTTTCACAATTCAATATAATATAAATGAAAGCCCATTCGACTGAACTTTGTCCCTGAGAGCTGGATTACATGTGGCTGGGATCCAAGTGGTGGGACCTCTCACCATAATGCCCCATGACCTTCTTGTGCAGTTTGTGCTTTTCATCTTCATAATTTTAAGCTCTGCTGGATTCAAGGTTCTATTGTCTAGGGAAAAATGCAGCTATCAAAGAACACACTAATCTACAGATGACCCCTTTACATTTGGGTTTTCCTTGTGGCAGTATCATCAGACAATAAAAAAAAAAATGAAAGAAAGAAATAATCACTCTGCTAGCAGGGTTAATGACCCCAACTAAATATTTAGGTTTCTGATACATAATGGGGACAGGAGGAATATGTGTGGAACTCAGGAGATTGAATGGGGCATGTCTTAGTACTTCTATGACTGGTGATAACTATAAACAGGCAATTGCATCAATCATGGAATGTCAAGAGCATGGTAAATAGGGGCTCACACCCTATAGCGGCTTGCATTATAGCACAGAGTAAGCAATCTAGACCATCAGAATTGATGGCCAGGGATGAGGACAACATGGAAGGAGTAGTAGAGGAGAAAGATGGCAAATGAACACCCGTTGAGACTACAGTATCAAATGTAGCAGTGGAGACTAGCTGTTTTATTAATCCCCTTCTTGTAAATATAGGTCTCTGGTGGCACAGTGGTTAAACAGAATGGCTGCTAACCAAATGGTTGGCAGTTGGAACCCCCCAGTCGCTCCTTGGAAACCTTATGGGGCAGTTCTTCTCTGTCCTATAGGGTCACTATGAGTTGGAATCGACTCGACTGCAATGGGTTTTTCTTGTAAATATTCTTTTATTTTTCCTTATAGTTTTAGTAACTCTTAACAGGTCACCATCTTAAAGAATCCGTGGAAGAACAGAATCAACCTAACCAACAACAACAACAAAAAAAAAAGAGAATCTGAGCAATGCAAGGAGTCAATTATAGAAATGTTGTCAGTGTCAGGGCATAGCCCTTCAGCAGTAACAAGTACACCTTGCAGACTACTTACTGTGAGTACTTTTAACTGTCTTGTTTTGTTTTCATGGCCACAAAATTATGCTTGATACCCATCCCCTCAGACAAGAAGGAGTGCCAGAGAGTTAATGCCATCTGACGTGATCCTTGACCAACAACAGAAGAATAAGCATCTCAGCTTTCTTGCCTCTTGGTTGGTATAATTTTGGCATTCCACACTATCTCTCAGCATTCAATTCGATCAAATTCTTGCTCCCCACAAAAATAACAGACTTGAGATCTTACTCTGATTGGCTTCTTTCCCTTCTTTGTTCCATTTCTTGGAATTATTTCTGAATACACTACTCTCTCTCAAACCTTCCTGTGTCAGATTGCAACAATGGCCACCACACTTTGCAAGCTCTCCTAACACGAGTGGGAATTTATGTTCTCCCTCTTTTTATTTGAGCATACCTATGTGATTTGCAGTGGCTAATGAGGAAGCAGCAAACAAAGGCTTGAAATTGCACTATTTATATGTTCCCTCTTGCTACTCTTGGGATGCTCCTGTCACCAGCCTGGTTAGCATACTGGAGGATAAGAGTTGATGTGGAGAAGAGATGAGACTCCGCTATTCCAACCAGCTCTCAGTCTATCTGCCAGCAGGCCATGAATGCATGATTGAAAATAAGAGATAAGGAGAAGAAACACCCAGCTGCACTCAGGCCAACTTGACAACCCACAGAACCATGATCTAAATAATTTTTATTTTATGCAACTATATTTTGGGATGGAACCCTGGTGGTGCAGTGGTTAAGCATGCGGCTGCTTAACAAAAGTCAGCAGTTCAAATCCACCAGCTGCTCCTTGGAAACCCTATGGAACAGTTCTACTGTGTCCTACAGGGATGCTATTGGAATTGTCTGGACGGCAACAGGTCTTTTATTTGTGGGGGGGGGGGGTGGATAGAAAAAGACCCTTTGTCACAGATTTTTACTGTCATTTGATATTGTTAGACTGTTTGATTTTTGCAAATGTGTAGATTTCTTTATTGTAGTTGTTTCGTTTTTCATTGTAGATAGAATCTTTTTTTCATTTTAGATTCATACTTTATTCCTCTAATTACATGGGAAATTGACCATTCTTCCTTATGTTTTATTAGACATTCAAGTTTCCTCTTTGAATTACATGCTCAAATATTTTATCCTTTTTTTTTCAAATGGAACTTGTGTTTTTCTAATTGGTTTGGAATTATTTATGAATTCTAGAGATAATCCTTTGTTAATTATTAAACTTTGGAAATATCTTATCCCATTCTATGGCTTGTCTTTTCCATAATGATGAAGATTGTGATGATGATGATGGTGAGAAGGAGGGGGAGATGGAGGAGGGTTATGACTGCACATACATTCTAAGTAACATGAAATTGTCAATATACTTTGGAATGGATTGTGCCATTTTGGCCATGTTTATTAAGTCCTTTCTTACCATGAAGTCATAAAGATATTCTCCTATATTTTCTTTTGTAGAATATTAGATAATATACAATAGAAGACAAAAGTTTGCTTTTCAAATTTATTTTTTTATGAATTTGGAATTAGTTTTGTTTTGTAAAATAACAAATTGGAATTGGATCCCTTTTATTATTTTTTCTGTGTGGCAACCAATGGTCTCAGCATCATTCATAAAACTTTATCGTTGTCTCCATTTCACCAGCGATATGAAATGCTATGACATATCAGCTTTGCATATATGTTTAGTTCTTTATTCTTTTTTACTTGTCTATTTTATCTATCCCTGTGTTGTTACCACAGTGTTTTAACTATTATTTATTTGATTACTTATTTTGATATCTGCTTAGATAAATAAACATGACTTTGTTCTTAAAATTTTTCCTTGCTATTATTGATCATTCTTCCTTAATACAGATTTTAGAATCATCTTGGTAAGTTCCAAACAATCATTCATTGGGATAATGTGTCTGTAAAAATATTATAACTCCTTAATATTAGATGCATTACTAAGTATATCATTTTTTTTTTTTTTGGTAAGTTCTTGTGGAAGCAAATTTTAAACTTTTATTTCTATTCTATTATGAGTTAGAATAGACTCAATAGCAACTAACAACAACAATGGCGCGCAAGACTGAAAATTATTTGTGTGTTTTGTTTTCTATATCCAGCCATCTTGCCAAATTTTTTGTTGATTTGAATAATTTGTTTTTATGTGTTTCAGAGAGAATATTTTTCTGAATGTGCATATATATTATATATTTATTAACATACTTTTTTCTTATCTTACTGTAGTGATCAAAACCTTAAGCTCAATATTAAATTTAAGATATAGTAAATAAAAAACTTTGTCTTGATCCTTATTTAAAAGGAATCTTCTAATTTCTCAACATTAGGTTGGAAATTTTCTGTATTTTTTGTTCTTTTGCTAGTTTTGTTTTGGTAGTAGTACTGGTTGTTGTTTCATAAATTTTTATCTGATTAAAGAAATTCACTTCTTTTTTTTTTTTTAGATATTATGGTATTGTGATGGTTAAAGTTGTGTGTCATCTTGGCTGGGCCATGATTCTCAGGAGTTTCGCAGTTACACAATGATATGATCACCTCCATGATGAGATCTGATATAATGTGATTACCTCCATGATGCGATCTGCTATGAGCAGTCAATCAGCTGAAAGGGAGTTTCCGTGGTAGTGTGGCCTGCATCCAATATATATGGACAAAGCTTGCTGGCATGGCTCACCGGATTTTGCTCTGCTCTGCATCCTGCATTCAACTCCACATCATCTGATCTCTGGCTTTTGGGACTTGAACCAGCAGCCTGTCATGTTACTTGCTGATTTTGGATTTGTCAGCCTCTGCAGCCCATTAGCCAGCAGCCTGCCATCTAATTTGCTGATCTTTGGGTTCATCAGCACCTGCAGCTATGTGAGTGAGGAGAAGCCTCCAGCCTGCTGTCTGACCCACAGAGTTGGAACTTTCCAGCCTCTACAACCACATGAGCCATTTCTGTCATATGAAACGCTCTCCCTCCCTCTTTCTCTCTTTCTATATATGCTTCAGGGGTTTTACTTCTCTAGAGAACCTAGCTTAAGACAGGTATTAAATATTATTTAATGCTCCTCTGAATCTATTGCTTTGATAATAGAGTTTCGTTTGAACTTACTTTTGCATTTTTAAAGAAATTTTAACTGAAAAACATGAATATATTACTATATTGAGAGTTTCAGATGCTAATGGTGAAATTTTTTAAAGCTTTGATATATACTTGCTTTTTATTGGCTGCACATCAAAACTGGTATAAAATTTCTTTTTAGTCTGGTCTGTTTAGAGCCTTATTCATCTAACAAGTGCTAACATAAATTTATTTTTTGCACTAAAGATAGCCAGAAACTGTTTTAACCAATATCCTTTGAAATGTATTAGAATTCGTGATGGAAGTTTTTGTTCTTTATTAGTCTATTTTCATGTGACATTGCCTTTTGCATCCCTTTACAGTAGAATCTTGATTAGATTGATTTATTTCGATTTCTACTTACTCTCATGCAACAAGAGTAATTTCAAGAGAACTATAATTACTGCCATCAAATTCAACTCAGCCTCTGCTCCCCAAACACAAATACACAAACGCACTTCCTACCACAGGCCTATACCTCTAACTATGTAGCTATCCAGTATGAAGAGAGAATCTTGGTTTCAATTCTGTCTGAACCATATGGTTTTTGTGTGCCATTGATTTGATTCCAACTCATATCAACTGTATAGGACAGAGTAGAACTTCCCAATAGGGCTGTAACCTTTACAGCAGCAGATTTTGCCAGGTCTTTTCTCTCACGGAGTGGCTGGTTGTTTCAAACCACAGATCTTTCAGTTAGCAGTGGAATGCTTAACCATAATGGAAAGAACATTATGTTTTAGACAGTTGATATAATGTTCCCATCTTACCTCTATTATACATAAATACACACACTCACACAATCTTGGTCAACAGCCTTAACGTGAGAGCTTCAGTTTGTTCACATGTGAAATAACGTTTTCCTCATAGAACTCAAAGATTATATAAGATGCATATTATATGTGTATATGGGAATATCCAGTTCAGTTTATCTGTGATTTGAATCTATTTAGACTCCTAAATAAACAATTTTTTTAATTGTTGTACTTTAAGTGAAAGTTCACAATTCAAGCTAGTCATACAAAAATTTATACATACATTGTTATGTGACCCCAATTGCTCTCCCTATACTATGATAGCACATTCTTCCTTTCCACCCCTGATTTCCCATGTCCATTCAACCAGCTCCTGACTCTCTCTGCCTTCTCATCTCACCTCTGGACAGAAGCTGCCCGTTTAATCTCATGTATCTACTTGCGCTAAGAAGCACACTCTTGACGAGTAGCCTTTTATGTCCCATAATCCAGTCTAATCTTTGTCTGAAGAGTTGACCTTGGGAATGGTTTTAGCACTGGGTTGACAGAGAGTCCAGGGGCCATGCTTTCTAGGGTTCCTCCAGTGTCAGTCAGACCATTAAATCTGGTCTTTTTACTAGAATTTGAGTTCTGCACCACACTTTTCTCCTGCTCCATCAGGGACTCTCTGTTGTGTTCCCTGTCAAGGCGGTCATTGGTGGTAGCCGAGCACTATCTAGTTCCTCTGGTCTAAGGATGATGCACTCTCTGGTTTATGCAGCCCTTGCTGTCTCTTGGGTGAATGCATTCTTTGTGTCTTTGGTGTTCTTCATTTTCCTTTACTCCAGGTGTGTTGGGACTAATTGGTGCATCTTAGATGGTCGCTTGCTAGCTTTTAAGACCCCAGACGCCACTCAGCAAAGTAGGTTGCAGAACATTTTCTCGATAAACTTTGTTATGCCAATGGACCTATATGTCCCCTGAAAGCATGCCCCCCAGAGCCCCACCTCTGCTACTCTGTCCCTCAAAGTGTTTGGTTGTATGCAGGAAACTTACTAGCTTTGGTTTAGTCCAGCTGTGCTGACCTCCCCTGCAGTGTGTGCTGTCCCTCCCTTCACCTAACTCTTGTCTACTAACTAGTTAGTGAATAACCCTGTCCCTCTCTCCCTACCCCCAATCATCAAAGAATGTTTTCTTCTGTGTTTAAACCTTTTCTTCAGTTCTTATAATAGTGCTGTTATACAATATTTATCCTTCTGTGACTGACTAAATTCACTCAGCATAATGCCATGCAGATTCCTCCACGTTATGTTTTACAGATTCATCATCGTTATTTATCGTTCCTTAGTATTCCATTGTGCAAATATACCATAATTTGTGTATCCATTCGTCCATTGATAGGCATCTAGGTTGTTTCCAACTTTTTGCTGTTGTAAGCAGTGACACAATGAGCATGGGTGTGGCATTTATCTATTTGTGTGACAGTTCTTATTTCTCTAGGATATGTTCCAAGGAGTGGGATTGCTGGATCGGATGGTTCTTCTATTTCTAGCTTTTTAAGGAAGTTCCAAATCAATTTCCAAAGTGGTTGTACCATTTTACGTCCCCACCAACAGTGTATAAGTGTTCCAGTCTCTCCACAGTCTCTCCAACATATATTATTTTGTGTTTTTCTATTAATGCTAGCCTTCTTTGGGTGAGATGGTATCTCATTGCAGTTTTGATTTGCATTTCTGTAATGGTTAATGATGGTGAGAATTTCCTCATGTGTCTGTTAGTCACCTGAATGTCTTCTTTGATGAAGTGCCTGTTCATATCCTTTGACCATTTTTAAATTGGGTTATTTGTCTTTTTGTTGTTGAGTTTTTGCAGGATCTTGTAGATTTTATAGATTAGACACTGATCAGATTTGTCATAGTCAAATTTTTTTCCCAGTCTGTAGGTTGTCTTTTGACTCTTCTGGTGAAGTCTTTTGATGAGAATAAGTGTTTGATCTTCAGGAGCTCCCAGTTCTCTAGCTTCCTTTCTGGTGTTTGTGCATTGTTACTTATAGTTCATAATCTGTTTATGCCATATATTAGGCTCCTAGCGTTGTTCCTATTTTTTCTTCCATGATCTTTATCGTTTTTGATGTTATATTTAGGTCTTTGATCCAATTTGAGTTAGTTTTTGAGCATAGTGTGAGGTATGGGTCTTATTTCAGTTTTTAGCAGATGGATATCCAGGTATGTCAGCACCATTTGTTAAAGAGACTATCTTTTCCCCCAATTAAAGGACTTTGGGCCTTTGTCAAATATCAGCTGCTCATAGGTGGATGAATTTACATCTGGATTCTCAATTCCATTCTATTGGTCTATGTTTCTGTTGTTGTACCAGTACCAGGCTGTTTTGACTACTGTGGCAGTATAACAGGTTCTAAAATCAGGTAATGTGAGTCCTCTCATTTTATTCTTCTTCAGTAATGCTTTACTTATCCATGGCTCCTTTCCTTTTCATATGAAGTTGGTGATTTGTTTCTCTATCTCATTAAAAAATGCCATTGGACTTTGGATTGGGATTTCATTTTATCTGTAGATCACTTTACATAGAATTGACATTTTCACAATGTTGAGTCTTCCTATCCATGAGCAAGGTATGTTTTCCCAGTAATGCAGGTCTCTTTTGGTTTCTTGCACTAGTATCTTGTAGTTTTCATTGTATAGCTCTTTGATGTCTCTGGTTAGATTTATTCCTAAGCATTTGATCTTCTTGGGGGCTATTGTAAATGATATTGACTTGGTGATTTCCTCTTCGACGTTCTCTTTGTTGGTGTAAAGGAATCTAACTGATTTTTGTATGTTTATCTTGTATCCTGCTACTTTGCTGAAATCTTCTATTAGTTCCAGTAGTTCTCTTGTGGATTCTTTGGGGTTTTCTGTGTATAAGATCATATCATCTGCAAACAGAGATAGTTTGACTTCTTCCCCACCAATTTGGATGCGCTTTATTTATTTGTCTAGCCTAACTGCTCTGACTAGGACCTCCAGCACAGTGTTGAATAAGAGTGGTGGTAAAGGGTATCCTTGTCTGGTTCCCATTCTCAAGGGGAATGCTTTCAAAGTCTCTCCATTTAGGATGATGCTGGCTGCTGGCTTTGTGTAAATGTCCTTAATTACATTGAGGAATTTCCCTTCTATTTCTATTTTGTTGAGAGTTTTTTTTATCATGAATGGGTGTGGACTTTGCCAAATGCTTTTTCTGCATTGATTGATAAGATCATGTGGTTCTTGTCTTCTGTTTTATAAATGTGATGGATTACATTGATTGTTTTTCTAATGTTGAACCATCCCTGCATACCTGGTATAAATCTCACTTGATCATGGTGAATTATTTTTTGCTATGTTACTGAATTCTATTGCCTAGAATTTTGTTGAGGATTTGTGTGTCAATGTTTATGAGGGATATTGGTCTGCAATTTTTGTGATGTCTTTACCTGGTTTTGGTATCAGGGTTATGCTGGCTTTGTAGAATGAGTTTGGGAGTATTCTATCCTTTTCAATGCTCTGAAATAGCTTTAGTAGTATTGGTGTTAACTCTTCTCTGAATGTTTGGTAGAATATTCCAGTGAAGCCATCTTGTCCAGGGCTTTTTTTGTTGGGAGTTTTTAATTACCTTTCAGTCTCTTCTTTTCTTATAGGTTTATTTAGTTGTTCTACCTCTGTTTGTGTTAGTTTAGGTGGGTAATGAGTTTTGAGAAATTTGTCCATTTCCTCTAGGTTTTCAAATTTGTTAGAGTACAATTGTTCATAGTATTCTGTTATGATTCTTTTAATTTCAGTTGGGTCTGTTGTGTTATCACCCATCTCATTTCTTACATGGGTTATTTGCTTCCTTTCCTGTTTTTCTTTTGGAAATTTGGCCAATGGTTTATCAATTTTGTTGATATTTAAAAAGAACCAGGTTTTGGTTTTGTTAGTTCTTTCAATTGGTTTTTTATTCTCTATTTAATTTAATTCTACTCTAATTTCATTATTTACTTTCTTCTGGTGCCCGAGGGCTTCTTTTGCTGCTGTCTTTCTACTTGTTCCAGTTGTAGGGCTAATGTTTTGATTTTGACCCTTTCTTCTTTTTGGATGTGTGCTTTCATTGCTATAAACTGACCTCTGAGCACTGCTTTTGCTGTCTCCCAAAGGTTCTGGTATGATGTGTTTTCATTCTCATTTGAGTCTATGAATTTCTTTATTCCATCCTTAATTTCTTCTGTAAGCCAGTAGTGTTTGAGCAAGATGTTGTTCAGTTTCCATGTGTTTGATTTTTTTTTCCTTGTTTTTCTGTTATTGATTTCTACTTTTCTGGCTTTATGGTCAGAAAAGATGCTTTGTAATATCTCGATGCTTTGGATTTTGTTAAGGCTTGCTTTATGGCCTAATATGTGGTCTATTCTGGAGAATGTTCCATGTGCGTTGAAAAAGTAAGTATACTTGGCTGTTGTTGGGTGGAGTGTTTGGCATAAGTCTTTGAGATCAAGGTGGTTGATTGTAGCATTTAGATCTTCTGTGTCTTTGTTGAGCTTCTTTCTGGATACTCTGTCCTTCACCGAAAGTGTTGTGTTGAAGTCTCCTACTATTAGTGTGGAGCTGTCTATCTCTCTTTTCCGTGCTGTTAGTTTGTTTTATGTATTTCGGGACCCTGTCATTGAGTGCGTATATATTTATTATAGTTCTGTTGTCCTGGTGTTTTGACCCTTTAATCATTATATAGTGTCCTTCTTTAACCTTTGTTATGGATTTTACTTTAAAGTCTATTTTGTCAGAGATTAATATTGCCACTCCTGCTCTTTTTTGAGTGTTGTTTGCTTGATATTTTTTTTTCTATCCTTTGAGTTTTAGTTTGTTTGTGTCTTTAAGTGTAAGGTGTGTCCCTTGTAGGCAGCATATAGATGTATTGTGTTTTTTAATCCAATCTGCCACTCTCTGTCTCTTTATTGGTGTATTTAGTCCATTTACATTCAGTGTAATTATTGATAGGTATGAGTTTAGTGCTGTCATTTTGATGTCTTTTTTGTGTGTTGTTCACAGTTTCTTTGTTCCACATAATTTTCTGTGCTGAGTCATTTTTCTTTATGTATTTTCTTATTATCTTTTCGATCATTGTTGCTTTTGTATTTGTTGAGTCTTTATATTTTCTTGTTTTTTGTTTTGAAGTGTAGGATTGTTAGTTTCCTTTGTGATTACCTTAATATTTACCCCTACTTTTCTAAGTTTATACCAGTATTTTATTTTTTTATATCCACTTGACTTCCTCTCCATATGAAAAATCTTTGTCTACATTTTTTAGTCCCTCTATTTTGTTTTAATGTTGTCATCTTTTGCATATTGACATGTCCCTATTTTCAGTGTTTTAGCTTTGGTTTATTTTTTTGACTTCCCTATCTGGGTTGATATCTGGTTCCTCTGTCCTGTGTTGTAGTCTTGGGTTGTTATCTGATGTTATTAATGTTCTAACCGGAGGACTCCCTTTAGTATTTCTTGTAATTTTGGTTTGGTTTTTGCAAATTCCCTAAACTGTTTTTTGGAAATGCCCTAATTTCACCATCATATTTGAGAGACAGTTTTGCTGGATATATAATTCTTGGCTGGTACTTTTTTTTCCTTCAAGACTTTATGTATGTCATCTCAGTGCCTTCTTGCCTGCATGGTTTCAGCTGAGTAGACCAGACTTATTCTTATTGACTCTCCTTTGAGGATAACTTTTCGTTTACCGTAGCTGCTCTTAAAATTCTCTCTTTATCTTTGGTTTCAGCAAGTTTGATTATAATATATTTTGGGGATTTTCTTTTGGGATCTACCTTAGGTGGGGTTCAATGAGCATCTTGGATAGATATCGTCTCATTTTTCATGATATCATGGACATTTCCTGCCAACAAATCTTCAACAATTCTCTCTGTATTTTTTTATTCCCCCCTCCCCGCCCTGTTCTGGTACTCCAATAACTCGTAGGTTATTCCTCTTGATAGAGTCCCATGTAATTCTTAGGGTTTCTTCATTTTTTTAAATCCCTTTTTCTCATTTTTCCTTAAATAAGTTGGTGTCAAGTTCTTTGTCTTCATTCTCACTAATTTTGACTTTCATTGCCTCAGTTCTGCTCCTATGACTTTCTATTGAGTTGTCTAATTTTGTAATTTTGTCAGTCTTCTGGATTTCTGATTTCTGTCTCTCTATGGAATCTTGCAGCCTGTTAAATTTATCATTATGCTCTTCTCTAATTTTTTTAAGTTCCTCTCTTGCATGTTCTGCATTTTGCCTAATTTCTTTCCTTATCTTTGAAGAGTGCTGTATATTAATCTTTTGTATTCTGCCTTTGGTAATTCCAAGAAATTCTCTTCCTCCAGAAAATTTCTTGATTCTTTATTCTGTGAGCTTGCTGAAGCCATCATGGTCTGCCTCTTTATGTGATTTGATATTGACTGTTGTCTCTGAGCCATCAATAAGTTATTATATTCATTTATGTTTGCTTACTGTGTCCTAGCTTCTTCTTTTGTTTTGATATGCCCAAATAGGCTGCTCATGTGTGCTAGCCCAAATACCGGTGCCCCTGAATCTCCAACATCCTGCCACCAGGTGGCCAGGCTTTCCAGTTAGTATGTGAGCCCAGGAGTCTGCTCACTCCTCCTGTATGGATTCAGCTCAGGTGTCCAGGTAGTCGGCCACCAACTGTGTGCTGCAGGCTCTCTCCTGCAGTCCTAGACAGGCATGGGTGATTGATGTAAGCACAGGCTTCCAGCTTCACCAGGGGACACATGCTGAGCAAGGAAGGGGGCCAACAGCTGCCCCTGAGTGCCCAGGAAGAAGGCGTGTCCCTGTTCTGTAGAGTGCATATAGGTGGGTGGGTTTTTCAGCCTGACTATGAGCACCCAGTGTGGTTGGCTGTAAAGATTAGGGGGCACCCTTTATTCTTGGGTCCCTGTCACAGGTGGCTAGGTGGTGTGTGTAGCCACCAGTCCTTAGGCCTCTGACGTGGGTAAGTGAAGACCCTGCTTAATGGACAGAATAGTGTCAAATGTCACGAAGCTGCCACTTCACAGCTAAAACAGTTGAAGTTAGACTTTAGGTATATACCCTGTTATACTGTGGTGATGAAGGTCTACACTATTGAAATGGGCCTACACAAGTGTATGCAGGGCGCAAGGCACTCAAATTCCTTGAACCCCTTATACCTGTGCCTAGGCAAAGGAGCTGTGCCTACCCTGAGTTCTTGGCTTAGGAGAGCTGGCAGATTATTTTTTCCCCAGTTTGTTAATTTCTTCCCTCTCCAAGGCTGGGAAAATGGCTCAGAGTGCATGACGGGTCCTACTTCTGGCCCAGGGGGCTCGGCAATCGCCAAAGCCATCCTGGACTCAATGCAGAGCAGGGAGCGGGGAGGTAAATGGGAGACAGGTTTGTCCTAAGGGGTGTGATTTTGACCCATGCGGTAGGCCAGATGCAAGTACTTATCTTTTGCTGACTGAGGGCCGCTTCTTACTGGTTCTGGATGGCTGAGTATACTCTCTGCTGCTGGGTGTCTCCTGATTTGGAAAACACCTCCCTTTGGTTCACTATGCACCACTAGCTGATCCAGCATAAAGGGGTCCAGCTACTGCCAGGTCAGGTCTGGCAACTCATCGCTGCTTCCGAACCAGCTCTCCCCGCCCCCCCCCGCCACTCAGTCCAACTGGTCAACTTTGCCTTTGATGTTCAGGGCTCCTAGACTGTCATATGTAATCGATTCACTTGTTTTTTCAGGTCTTTGTTGTAAGAGTGACCACCAGAAGCATCTCTGGCCCCACCTCCCCTAATTAAACAATGTTTTAAAATAAATTTCACCACTCATCTGTCAATTTGTCATACTGTGGTGGCTTGCATATTGCTGTGATATTGGAAGCTTTGCCACTTGTATTTCAAATATCACCATGGTCATTTTTGGTGGACAAGATTCAGCAGAGCTTCCACATTAAGACGGACTAGGAAGAAGGAGCTGGCATCTACTTCTAAAATGTTGGCCATTGAAAACCTTATGAATAGCAGAAGAACATTGTCTAATACAGTACTAGAAGATGAGCCCTTCGGGTTGGAAGACACTCAAAATATGACTAAGGAAGTGCTGCTTCCTCAAAGGAAAGTTGACCTTAATGATGTGGATGGAGTCAAGCTTTTGGTAACTTTCATTTGCTGACGTGGCAAGACTCAAAATGAAAAGAAATAGCCACAAACATCCATTATTAATTGGAATGCAGAATGTATGAAGTATGAATCTAGGAAAATTGGAAATCATCAAAAATGAAATGGAACACATAAAGATGGATATCCTCAGCATTAGCGAGCTGAAATGGTCTGGTATTGGCCACCTTGAACTGGACCATCATATGGTCTAGTATGCCAGGAATGACAAACTGAAGAGGATGGCATCATGTTCATTGTCAAAAAGTACATTTCAAGATGTATCCTGAAGTACAATGTTGCCAGTGATAGGATAATATCGTACATGGAAGACCAATTAATATGACTATTATTCAATTTTATGCACCAACTGCTAATGCCAAAGATGAGGGAATTGAAGATTTTTACCAACTTCTGCAGTCTGAAATTGATTTAGCATGCAATCAAGATGCATTGACAATTACTGGTGATTGGAATGCCAAAGTTGGAGTCAAAGAAGAAGGATTGGTAGCTGGAAAACATGGCCTTGGTGATAGAAATGACCCTGGAGATGGCATGATAGAATTTTGCAAGACCAGTGACACGTTCATTGCAAATACCTTTTATCAACAATATAAACGGTGACTATACACCTGGACCTTACCAGATGGAATACAGAGGGATCTAATCGACTATATCTGCGGAAAGAGACAATGGAGAAGCTCAGTATCATCAGTCAGAACAAGGCCAGGGGCCAACTGTGGAACAGATCATCAGTTGCTCCTAGGCATGTTCAAGTTGAAGCTGAAGAAAATTAAAACAAGTCCACGAGGACCAAAATATGATCTTGAGTATATCCTACCTGAATTTGGAGACCATCTCAAGAATAGATATGACACACTGAACACTAATGACCAAAGACCAGATGAGTTGTGAGAAGACATCAAGGATATTGTATATGAAGAAAGCAAAAAGTCATTAAAAAGACAGGAGAGAAAGAACAGACCAAAATGGATGTCAGGAGAGACTCTGAAACTTGCTCTTGAAATTAAAGTAGCTAAAGCGAATGGAAGAAATGATGAAGTAAAAGAACTGAACAGAGGATTTCAAAGAGCAGCTCCAGAAGACAAAGTAAAGTATTATAATAAAATGTGCAAAAACCTGAAAATAGAAAACCAAAGGGGAAGAACACACTCAGTATTTCTCAAGCTGAAAAAACAGAAGAAAAAATTCAAGCCTCAAGTTGCAATTTTGAAGAATTCTATGGGAAAAATCCTGAACGATGCAGGAAGCATCAAAAGCATATGTAAGGAATACAGAGTCACTGTACCAAAAAGAATTGGTGGACATTCAACAATTTCAGGAGGTAGCATATGATCAAGAACTGATGGTACCGATCCGGTGTGGAAAGGAGTGTGCTGTCACAGTATAGGGAGAGCAATTAGGGTCATATAACAATGTATATATAAACATTTGTATGAGAAACTAACTTGAAATGTAGACTTTCACTTGGACTACAACAATAAAAAAAAAAATTGATGGTACTTGTCATGGATTGAATTGTGTCCCCCAAAAAATGTGGGTAACAACTTGGCTAGATCATGATTCCCAGTATTGTATGATTGTCTTATCTGATGTGATTTCCTTATGCGTTGTAAATTCTACCACTATGATGAGATTATATGTGATCTCGTCATGTGTTATAAATTCTATCACTGTGATGAGGTTATACTGATGAGGTTGACAAGATTAGTGTCTTGATGCAATCTCTTTTGAGATATAAGAGAGAGAAGCGAGCAGAGACACCTGGGAACTTCATACCACCAAGAAAGCAGTGCGGGGAGCAGAGCATGTCCTTTGGACCTGAGGTTCCCGTGCAGAGAAGCGCCCAGATCTAAGGAAGATTGATGACACAGACCTTCCTCCATAGCCAACGGAGAAAGCGTTCCTCTGGAGCTGATGCCCTGAATTTAGACTTGTAGCCTACTGGACTGTGAGAGAATAAATTTCTCTTTGTAAAGCCATCCACTTGTGGTATTTCTGTTGGAGCAGCACTAGATGACTGAGACAGTACTGAAGGAAGAAGTCCAAGCTTCACTGAAGGCATTGGTGAAAAACAAGACCTCTGGAATTGATGGAATACCAATTGAGATGTTTCAACACATGAGAGTGCTGGTGGTGCTCACTCATGTATGTCAAGAAATTTGGAAGACACTTCTCTGGCCAACTGACTGGAAGAGATCCACGTGTGCCCATTCCAAAGAAAGGTGATTCAACAGAATGTGGAAATTACCGAACAATATCATTAGTATCACACCCAAGTAAAATTTTCCTGAAGACCTTTCAAAAACAGTTGCAGCAGTACATCAACAAGGAACTGCCATAAATTCAAGCTGGATTCAGAAGAAGACATGGAATGAGGAATATGACTGTCGATGTCAGACAGATCGTGGTTGAAAGCAGAGAATACCAGAAAGATGTTTACCAACTATGCAAAGGCATATGACTGTGTGAATCATACAAATGATGGACAACATTGCAAAGAATGGGAATTCAAGAACATTTAATTGTGCTCATGAGGAACCTGTACATAGACTAAGAGGCAGTCATTCTAACAGAGCAAGTAGATAGTGTATGGTTTAAAATGAAGAAAGGTATGCATCAGGGTTGCATCCTTTCACCATACTTATTCAATCTGTATGCTGGAAAATAATCCAAGAAGCTGGAATATATGAAGAAGAATGTGGTATCAGGATTGGAGGAAGGCTCATTGACAACCTGCGATATGCAGATGACACACTGCTTACTGAAAGTGAAAAGGACTTGAAGTACTTACTAATGAAGATCAAAGACTATAGCCTTCAGTGTGGATTATACCTCAACATAAAGACGGTAAAAATTCTTACAACTAGACCAATAAGCAACATCATGATAAATGGAGAAAATGTTGAAGTTGTCAAGGATTTCATTTTACTTGGATTCATAATCAGTGCTCATGGAAATAGCAGTCAAGAAACAAAATGATATTGCATTGGGCAAATCTGCTGCGAAAGACCTCTTTAAAGTGTTAAAAAGCAAAGATGTCACTTTGAAGGCTAAGGTGTGCCTGACCCAAGCCATGGTATTTTCAATCACCTCGTATGCATGTGAAAGCTGGACAATGAACAAGGAAGACAGAAGAACTGATGCCTTTGAATTATGGTTGTGGCGAAAAATATTGACTATACCATGGACTACCAGAAGAATGAACATATCTGTTTTGGGGAATTACAGCCAGAATGCTTCTTAAAAGCCAGGACGGTGAGAACTTCATCTCACATAATTTGTACATATTATCAGAAGGGATCAGTCCCTGGTGAAGGACATCATGCTTGGTAAAGTAGGGGGTCACTGAAAGAGAGGAAGATCCTGAAAGAGATGGATTAACACAGTGGCTGCAATGATGGGTTCAAGCACAGCAATGATGTGAGGGTGGTGCAGGGCTGGGCAGTGTTTCATTCTGTTGTACATAGGATCCCTGAGTCGGAACCAACTATACGGCAACTAACAACAGCAACATCATATTAAATTACAATAATGTTAGGATATCCCTGACAAGGAAGTTTTTGTTTTTTAAACTGTTATTTCTGATTTACATTTCCCCGGAAACTGCTGTCTGTATAGGTAGGAACTCTAATGAAAACAGAGTAGAGAAAAATCTACATTAGTTTCTGCCCATGCTTTCTCACTGGGGATAAAACATCACTATCTTGTTGTAGTCAAAATGTAGTGGATTAAGCAGTATGCAGTTGGTGGAAATGAGACATAATTCCAGCTATCAATAAGAAACTGCTTGCAAAAGCACTTTCAAAACCATGAAGTGGTATACAGATGTTTATCATTGTTGTTGGATTTGTTAATTTCCCATGGAAACAGTTAAAATGTCTTTTTTTTTTCATCACCCAGAAAGAAATCCTGACCCAATAGCGGTCACTCCCCATTTCTCCTTTAGTATTCTTAAAAAATAATAAAAGCTGACATTTACAGAGTATTTTATAGTGTACAGAGTACTTCATGCAGGCTTATTTAATCTTTTTAAAAATTTTTTACTGTGCATTAGGTGAAAGTTTACAGACCAGATTAGTTTCTCATTAGATAGTTTGTACATAAAGTGTTCCATGACGTTTCTTTCCCCGAAATGTGGCAGCATTTCCTGTTTCCTTTCATTTTTGAATTGCTGATCTTTCCTGCCTTCCCATCTTTGCTTTTTGGCAAGTGTTGCCCTATTGATCTCGTATAATTAATTGTTCTGTGGTGCACGTTCCTCTCAGGTATTGTTTATTTTATGGTCCTGTCTATGATTTGGCTGAAGGATAGTCTCCTGGACTGGCTTCAGTTCCAGTTCAGAAGAATGTCTTAGGGCTGTAGTCTTGGGGTTCCTCCAGTTTCTGTCAGACCAGTAAGTTTGGTCTTTTTTGATAATTTCAATTTTTGTTCTACAATTTTTCTCTCATTCTGTCCAGGGCCCTCTGTTGTGATCCCCTTCAGAATGGTTGGTAGTGGTAACTGGTACCAACTAGTTCTTCTGCCCTCAGAATCATATATGCTGTGGTTCATGTGATCCATTAGTCCTTTGGATTAATTGCTCCCTTGGTTCTTTGGTTTTCTAATTTTCCTTTGCTCTGGATGTAAGAGACGGATAGTTTATCTCAGATGGCTGCTCAAAAGCTTTTAAAGCCCTAGCCAATAATAAATAATAATTTTATGTAATTGTACTATTTAAAATTATTTTAAACAATATCAATGAATCCTATATGCTGCTAATGAAATCTGTGGAAACCTTTAATGTACTTGTATCATTATTTTAACTTTTTAATAACACCAGTCCTAACCTGAAAAGGCCTTTCTTGCTTTTACTACCCATCTGTCAGTTTGTCCTACTGTGGTAGCTTGTATGATGCTATGATGCTGGAAGCTATGCCACTGGCATTTCAAATATCAGCACGGTCACTCATGAAGGACAGGTTTCAGCAAATCCTCCAGACTAAGACAGACTAGGAGGAAGGGCCTGGTGATCGACTCCCAAAAATTATCCAGTAAAAATCTTATGGATAGCAATCAGACACTGTCAGCTATAGTGCTGCAAGATGGGCCCCTCACTTTGGAAAGCACTGAAAATATGAATAAAGAAAAGGATTTCATTCTACACTGATCAACAGTCAATGCTCGTGGAAGCAGCAGTCAAGAAATCAAACAACTTATTGCATTAGGGAAATCTACTGCAAAAAAAGATGACATTTTGACAACTAAGGTGTACGTGACCCAAGCTGTGGTCTTTTCAATCACCTCATGCATGCAAAAGCTGGTCAGTGAAAAAGACTGAAGAAGAACTGACATATTTGAATTGTGGTATTGGCAAAGAATGCTGAATATACTGTAGATCTCCAGAAAAAGGAACAAATTAGTTTTGGAGGAAGTACAGTCAGAAAGCTCCTTAGAAGCAAGGATGGTGAGTCTTTGTCTTGCTTACTTTGGACACATCATCAGGAGGGGCCAATCACTGGAGAAGGACATCATGTTTGGTAAAGTATAGGGACAGCAAAGCCAAGGGAAACTGTTAATGAGATGGATTGTCACAATAGCCACAATAATGGACTCAAACATCAATAATCACGAAGATGGTGCAGGAACTGGTGATGTTTCATTCTGTTACATAAAAGGTTGCCGTGAGTAGGAGTGGGCTTGATGTCAACTAACAACAGCAATAACCTGAAAAGGCCTCTTTTGCTATATATAAAAGAAACTAGTGATTTAAGAATAGCCATTGAATTGCCTATTAAATATTGTGGATGTTCATCTTGGATACACACACACGCACGTAATTAGTTTCGTATTATCTGTTTCTTTTATATTATATACGTATACATGTAGTTATATATTTGTTACATATGTAGTATATTTTTATATATAACAAAGTACTTAATATACACGTATACATCTAGATGAACTTTGTTTACTCCATCAACCAAACTAAAAATTCTATTAGCTAATTTGGACTTACCTAGTTGGCAGAGCCCTGGTTGCACAATGGTTATGAACTACAGCTACTAACCAAAAGGTGGGCAGTTTGAACCCACAAGCCATTCCTTGGAAACTCTTGGAGCAGTTCTACCCTGGCCCATAGGATCTCTCTGAGTCAGAATACACACGTTGGCAATGGGTTTGTTTTTTTTGGTTTTTATGTGGTTGGCACTATCAGCCACCAACCACATGGGGGCAGCACATCCTAACGTCAGAATATACTCAAAGCAAAGGAAGTCGTTTGTGAGATCTGGCTTTAACCTAAAGTCTAACAATTCAAACTGTAAAACAGCACAATTAGCTTATGATTTCTGTTGTAACTGGCAGCTACCATCCCAGCTAAATGGAGGAATTTATAGCTTGCACTTTTTTATTTGTTACCCTCTTAATAAACTGCTTGAGGTCCCAGTCAGATTATAGAAAGATAAGCTTTCTAATTCATTGTTCTCCTAAATACTTTGGGATGGACACAACAGTGGCTTTCCAGGAACTGTAAACTAGAATTTAGAAACTTTTCAATATGGCGAGTTCTTTATGCTTCTGAGAATTTTTGACAGTTTTGGCTAAAAATGCTACCACTGTGGTACATACACTTTGTATTTTGGTTTTTACTTTTAGAGGCATTATGTATTCCGAGGTTTGTAACTTCCACTAAAAAAATAAAAATAATAATTACTGCCAAGAGTTCTAACGAAGAGACCTTGAGATATGAAAATTGTTGTTGTTAGGTGTCGTCCAGTAGGTTCCGACTCACTGCAATCCTACGTACGATGGAACGAAACACCGACTGTTCCATTTGAGGACATTGTTGCAGTCATTGTGGCAATCCATCTTGTCCAGCGGCTTCCTCTTTTTCCTTAACCCTCAACTTTACCAAGCATGATGTCCTTCTTCAGGGACTGGTCTGTCCTGATAACATGTCCAAAGCATGTGAGATGAAGTCTCGCCATCCTTGCTTCTAAGGAGCATTCTGGTTGTACTTATTCCAAGACAGATTTGTTCCTTCTTCTGGATGTGTATGGTATATTCTGTATTCTTTGTCAGCAGCATAATTCAAAGCATCAATTCTTCTTCAGTCTTTCTTATTCATTGTCCAGCTTTCACATGCATATCAGGTGATCGAAATCCTTGACAACTTCAATCTTCTCTCCACTTATCGTGATGTTGCTTATTGGTCCAGTTGTGAGGATGTTTGCTTTCTTTGTGCTGTGGTGTAATCCATAGAGGGCTGTAGTCTTTGATCTTCATCAGTAAATCCTTCAAGTCCTCTTCACTTTCAGCAAGCAAGGTTGTGTCCTCTCTATATCACAGGTTGTTAATGAGTCTTCCTCCAATCCTGATTTTCGTTCTTCTTCATATAGTCCAGGTTCTCGGATTATTTGCTCAGCATGTAGGTTGAATAAGTATGGTAGAAGGATATAACCCTGATGCAAACATTTCATGACTATAAACTATGTAGTATCCCCTTGTTCTATTCGAGTGATTGCCTCTTGGTCTATGTACAGATTCCTTACAAGAACAATTAAGCACTCCGGAATTCCCATTCTTGGCGATGTTATCCATAATTTGTTATGATCTACACAGTCGAATGCCTTGGCATAGTCAATAAAACACAGGTAAACATCTTTCTGGTACTTTCTGCTTTCAGCAAAGATCAGTCTGACATCAGCAATGATATCCCTCATTCCATGTCCTCTTCTGAATCCAGCTTGAATTTTTGGCAGTTACCTGTCAATGTAAGGCTGCCATCATTTTTTATCTTTACTGTCATAGATTGAATTATGTCCCCCCAAAAATCTGTGTATCAGTTTGGCTGGGTCATGATTCCCAGTAGTGTATGAATGTGTACCATTTTGTAATCTGATGTGATTTCCTTATATGTTGTAAACTCTATCACTATGATGTAATAAGATGGATTAGTGGCAGTTATACCGTGAGGTATACAAGATTGGATAGCGTCTTAAGCCAATCTCTTTTGAGATATAAAAGAGAGAAGCGAGCAGAGACACGTCGGAACCTCATACCACCAAGAAAGCAGTGCTGGAAGCAGAGCGCATCCTTTGGACCTGAGGTTCCTGCGCTGAGATGCTCCCAGACCAAGGGAAAACTGATGCATCACAAGGACCTTCCTCCAGAGCTGACAGAGAATAAAAAGCCTTCCCCTGGAGCTGATGCCTTGAATTTGGGCTTGTAGCCTACTGGACTGTGAGAGAATAAACTTCTCTTTGTTAAAGCCATCCACTTGTGGTATTTTTGTCATAGCAGCACTAGATGACTAAGACATTTACCAAAATTTTAGTTCTGTGTAATATTAATGATATCATTCAGTAATTTCTGCATTTCATTGGATCGCCTTTCTTTAGAATAGGCACAAATATAGATCTCTTCCAGTCTGTTGGCCAGGTAGCTGTCTTCCAAATTTTGTGGCATAGATGAATGAGCACCTCCCGTGCTGCATCTGTTTGTTGAAACATCTCAATTGGTATTCCATCAATTCCTGGAGCCTTGTTTTTCACCAATGCCTTCAGTGCAGCTTGGACTTCTTCCTTCAGTACCATCAGTTCTTGATCATATGCCACCTCCTGAAATGTTTGAATGTTCATCAATTCTTTTTGGTACCGTGACTCTGTATTCTTTCTATCTTCTTTAGATTCTTCCTGTGTCGTTTAATATTTTCATTGTAGAATTCTTCAATATTGCAATTCAAGGCTGGAATTTTTTCTTCAGTTCTTTCAGCTTGAGAAATGCCATGCGTTTTATTCCCTTTCAGTTTTCTAACTCCAGATCTTTGCATATTTTATTATAATACTTTACTTTATCTTGTCCAGCTGCCCTTTGAAATCTTCCGTTCAGATCTCTTACTTCATAGTTTCTTCCATTCACTTTAGATCCTCTAAGCTGAAGAGCAAGTTTCAGAGTCTCTTCTGACATATTTTCATCTTTTCTTTCTCTCTTGTCTTTCTAATGACCTCTTGCTTCTTCATGTATGATGTCCTTGATGTCATCCTACAACTCATCTGGTGTTTGGTCACTAGTGTTCAATGTGTCAAATCTATTTTTGAGATGGTCTCTAAATTCAGGTGGGATATACTCAAGGTTGTACTTCAGCTCTCATGGACCTGTTCTAATTTTCTTCAACTTCAACTTCAACTTGCATAGGAGCAATTGATGATCTGTTCCACAGTCAGCTCCTGGCCTTGTTCTGACTGATGATATTGAGCTTCTCCATCATCTCTTTCCACAGATGTAGTCCATTAGATTCCTGTGTATTCCATCTGGCCACTTCCATGTGTATAGTTACCATTTATGTTGGTGAAAAAAGTTATTTGCAGTGAGGAAGTTGTTGGTCTTCGAAATTCTGTCATGAATTTTCCTGTGTGGTTTCTATCATCAAGGCCACATTTTCCAACTACCAGTCCTTCTTCTTTGTTTCCAATTTTCGCATTCCAATCACAAGTACTTATCAATTCATCTTGATTGCATTTTTTAACAATTTCCGACTGCAGAAGTTGGTAAAAATCTTTGATTCCCTCATCTTTGGCATTAGTGTTTGGTGCATAAATTTGAATGATAATTGTATTAACTGGTCTTCCTCGTAGAAGTATTGATATTATCCTATCAATGGCAGCTTTGTACTTCAGGATAGATCTTGAAATGTTCTTTTTGAGGATGAACGTTATGCCATTCCTCTTCAATTTGTCATTTTCGGCATAGTAGACCATACGATTATCTGTTTCAAAATGTCCAATACCAGCCCATTTCAGCTCACTAATGCCTAGGATATCAATCTTTATGCATTCCATTTCATTCTTGACAATTTCCAGTTTTTCTAGAGTCATACTTCATACAGTCCACATTCTGATTATTAATAGATGTTTGCAGCTGTTTCTTCTAATTTTGAGTCATGCCGCATCAGCAAATGAAGGTCCCAAAAGCTTGACTTCCATCCATGTCATTAAGGTTGACTCTACTTTGAGGAGGCAGCTCTTCCCCAGTCTTATTTTTAGTGCCTTCCAACCTGAGAGGCTCATCTTCTGCAACAATATCACACAATGTTCAGCTGCTATTCATAAGGCTAATTTTTTAAAAAGTAGACCACCAAGTCCTTCTTCCTAGTCTGTCTTAGTCTTGAAGCTCAGATGAAGCCTGTCCACCATTGGTGACCCTGCTGGTATTTGAAATACTGGTAGCATAGCTTCCGGCATCACAGCAACACACAAGCCAACATAGTACAAAAACCTGACAATTAACTCTTCTAATTAATCTGTCTGGGAATAGTTTTCTTATGGAACTCCAAGTTGGAAGGGTAAGTCACAGGTTATTTAAGAGAAAATAAGGAATTCTTTCTATTGTTAATATGTTTATTAGGTAATTCTCTGCCTAAAACTTTTTTTTTCTCATGCATATAGTCATGGCTGTATTACTTACCAAGCTTGAATCCATTTTCTTACATCAAAAAAATCATCTGAGTATGAAATCTGGGTTAACATTTGTGAAAAAAGTGATATTTTTAAATGAGTACTGTGACATTTAGCTATCTGAAATATAAATAGATTTTAGAAAAGCTACTTCTTTATTCATTAAATTAGAAGGTGACAGTGATTTTGTTTTCACTTTTAACACTTAATTTCTAGTGTGATTACACTTGAACATAAAAAATATAATCTGTACTATGTCTTAATTTGGAATATATTTACATTTATTTTGGTATTATTGGATGCTCAATTTGATAAATGATTTATGGATGAATGAAAAGGGCTGTGCGTTCCCTATAACAAATTTTAAATCAATCAATGGTTTCAAGTACGTTAAAGATAATATTACGATCTTAAATATTTTTGTTTTTAATCTGTTTACATATTTCACACTATATATTTTCATTCTTGAAATTTTATGATTACGTATTCTTTATGAATATCTGCTGTCATTAAAAATGCTCATTTTCTGTTATGAATGTCACAATCTTTCTTACTCTCTCTTTCCCTTTTTGCTTTCCTTCCATCTGTTTCTCTTTCCTTAGTTTTTATTTTAATTATTTTTTAATATCAATTTTTTAATAGTATTAAAAATTTATTTCTATTGTTTCAATTCCTTTTGTTACCCCAGGTTTTTTTTTTTCCAAACTGTATTGTGTTTTATAAATCTATTTATACATTTCCATTACACCAAAAGTTATATCAATATTTAGCTAAGATATTTAATTTTCTACATCAAATAATAACTCTCCAGAAGATGAAATCTTTAGTAGAATTTTATTTCTTCTTTCTCTTTCACAACTCATGTGCAATGAAAACTTTGATATGCTTTTTAACTCTCATACTCCTTCCTTCTCCAGCTCCTGGTTTTTATTGGAAAACTTGGAGATTCATGGTCTCAGGCTACAGTTAAATTGTTCCTTAGGCCTATAGATTTTTCTTTTGTTTTTGAACTTTTATTAGTGTTTTGTTCAGATTTACAAGTATTGCAAGTACATAATTGCTACAACCAGTGAATTACTTAAAAGTCAAGGAAAAATTTATTACTTTTTCTTCTCCTGTTCTTAAACTTCCCCTACTTTGCCCCACTACCCCCTCCCCACACCTCTGGCTAATGTTAATAGTTGGTTGTATTATTTTTTCTCACCATTTCCCATGCTCCTACACATACATATTCACACATGCACTCTAATATACATGTGTGTGCATACGTGTGTGTATATACAGTGTATTTATGATTTCCTGAGATTGTTGTAATCTGTAACATATTTTTGTTAAAATGATATATTATTATATTCACTAATATTGAGAAAGAAAAAAGTAGTCCTGACAGCTGTCTGCTGGTAGCTGGCCTGACATTTATACTTTGATCATAGTGTTCCTTACTTAACATAAAACATTTCCCAGGACACTGATATCAGACGAGGTCACTGTGACTGCATAAAGCAAGCAAAAACAAGATTATTCTGTAATCATGTCTGAGTCCAGATAAAAACAAGAACATCATGCAATCACAAAAGTAATTTCTTTTCATGAGGTGGGAGAGGCTTTGAAAGCTGGAAGGCAGCAGAGAAAGTATTACACAGTTTTCTAAAACCGGTTGCTGGTAAGTCAACACAAACTCATGGTGTTAGAGGAAAACTCTGCTCCATAGGTTTTCAATGGCTGGTTTTTCAGAAGTAGATCACCAGGCCTTTCTTCCAAGGTGCTTATGGTTGACTCAACCTTCCAATCTTTCAGTTAGCTACTGAGTGTGTTAACCATTTCCACCACCCATAGTCTCCTAGAAGAGTGGGAAAATGATTGGAACTAATTGATGTAAGGATATGTGACCATATACTCATGGTCATGAATGTAAAATGGTACCTGTTAGCAAGATTGTGTGGATTTCTCCAGCCATCTTTAACTGTCAGATTTGGGATTTTGCCAGACCAGTATGTAAGTGGAATAGAAGGGCTAATGTGTATAGGGTGTATACAAAGGAGTAATTATTATGATGTACCATGGAAGCTTTTCTAGATAAGGAAGTAAATTAAGATATGAGGGGAAATGAGAGACACTGAAAAGTGGGAGAATCATGGTTTGTTTATTCTAATGTGTTGTTGAAAGACTAAAGGAATTTTAGTACTAGAAGAAGTGAGTTTAATGAACATTTGGATATCTCCTGAAAAATATTCTACTCAAGCTCTTTACACAGTTTAAATAAGACTGTTAATTATTTATATTTTTATTATTAATATTTTATCTCTTATATGAATTGCAGATACATTTTCAGAGTCCATTATATTTACTGCTCTTATTTTAAAAATTATTTTCAAGTAGTTTCCAAGCATATTAACTGTTGTGTATATTTTACTACATCTTTCATTAGTGTTTACTCATTTACTCAACAGAGTTTCTGACTTATTTCATCCTCTTCTATTTTAAGATCTTAATACTGGTTGAGTTATTTTTGGTATGAGTATGTCTAATAATTTTCTCAAAAAGGTAAACGAATGGGATGCTGTTTGAACCATTAAATGTTTCCAAAGTATTTCACTTTGGTATTATCATATAAATAGTATTTTGGCAGGGCATACAATTCTTGGAATACAAAGTTTTTTTTCCCTTAAAAAGTTATAAACATAGCTTCCAGTGTTGCAGATGAGGAATCCAACAGTGGCCTGATTTTCTTTTCTTGTAAATAAAATAAATCAATTTATCCTGTTTGGGGTGGGGGGTGTGGGGGACCCTTTTTTTTTTTTACTCTTAAAACTCTGAAAATTTTCCAGTGTGCCGCTGTTTCTTAAATCATGCCTTGAACTTACCTTGCACTTTCCATCTGAAATGTCAATTCATTGTTCAACACAGTAAAATTTCCTTTTATTACTTGTTTATTATTGATTTTTCCAATTTCTCTTTCTCCCAGAATTTTCTTGAACTCTCATCCATTAATACATAATTTTGTCATTCATATTTTTCATTTCTTGATTTTTTAATTTATAGAACAGTTCTTTCATTTAACTTTTTATATAATTCAGTTTTCTTCAGAATCCATTCTGTTCCACTCTATGGAACACACATTTTCTATATGTCCTAATTATTGTGCAACAATATCACTCTGGAATGGGTGCTCAGAGTTCCAACTTGATGTGCCAAGAGTGAGTGACTATATTGGTACACCCTGTACCTTTTATTCAAACAAATATTAATACACGTAAGATCAAATAAATTAACATTCCCATCTCTACTAACACATATGGCAGGGGTATAAATTCATACTTCAGTGTGAAGAAAGAAAGGAAGAAGAAGCATTTTATAACTGACCACTTTTTTTTCCATTAAATAAAAGTAGACCAGAACTGGCTCATTCCTAACATGAAGAGGGTTCACAGGCCTGACAATGTGCTAGGAGTACACTAGTAGGGGATTCCAGTGTTTGGGGAACCTGAAGAATGTTCTAGAAGGGGAGACAGACTCCCTGGCTTCTCCCCTCCCTGTCTTCTTGCCCCATAGCAAAAGGTGCAGCAAGAGAAAGTACAGAGTAAGGCTTACTAAAGCTTAGGGGTCTGAGAAGATAATAGCCAGAAATATATTTCTACTAATTAAAGTAAGACTAACCAGCAGGATAAGGATTCTGAAAGGGTAAACACAGGAAGAGATGAAAAATAAAGAACTTATAGGATCATGGATGTCCAGTCTAGTAGAGAAGGGGGAAGGTAAAGTTGAGCAGTGAAAAATTAAAAAAAAAAAACAAAAACACTTTATGCCATCCTTAGCTGTTTGTGTTGTTCCTACTTGAGTTACAAAGGTTGGCCCTCTTGCTCCCAGTTTTATACTGGGCACCTAATGCTTTTGACCAGTACATTGCTTTTTCTTTATCCACACAAATATCAGGTTTCTTACAATTTACCTGCAAATTTATGTCTCCTAGGAGCACCTACAATATGGTTTTGTGTGATTCCAGACCTGGCTAACACAGGGAAAGTAATGGATACCCATTCTTAGAGGCCCCAATGTTCATCTTTTAATTAGAATCTATAGGAAAAGCCAGTCATAATTAAGATCTAACTGTAATTTTTTATTCCAATGAAGAAATAAAGGTTAATCAACACTTTATCTGTAATAGGAAACTTTGTTTCAATATTTGTGATTGACAATGTTTGTGGTGGCTTAAGAAAATAGCTGTAAATTTTTAACTACTCCTCCTAATAACTTCCAACATCATCTCCCTTTGAATACAGGCAGGCCTGGGACTACATCAAATAATAGAGCACATTAAGTATGGCCCTATTTAACTTGTGATGTTAGGTCATAAAATGCTATGCGGGGTTGGGGTAAGATGGCAGAATAAGTAGTCACTTCCATTTATCACCCAGGAACTAACTAATGAAACAACGAATAAAAACAAACACAGAATGAGATCTCAGAACTCCAGATTGCAGCTGAAGTGTTGGAGAGTCAAGGTGAGTCCAGAAAGAGGGAACAGGGGGAGCGGGGTAGCACAGACACTGGGACAACCTGGCTACTGTCACCTGGAGAACTTGGTTCATCATGGTCATTTTGGGATGGGACGGGCAACACCCAGAACAAAGAACACAGAATACAAGCTAAACTGAAGAAGTTGTAACGTCATTTTTAGGGTGGTGCAGATGGGCTGGGAGAGATTGCTGGCCATGCACTTGGGAGTGGGGAAAGGGAGAATGACGTGCTGTGAGTGAGTACTGTTGAATGTCACCAAGACCCAAGGCATACACACTCTAGGACCTAGAAACACGAAAAGCCACATGACCTAGCCTTCAGCCCGGGTGAAAAAAATACCTCAGACAGGCAAAACAGAGGGAAATAACTGACTCCCTGCCCACAGTGAGACACCATGGGAAAGCCTGTACAGGTGTGCACATGAGGGAAAGACATAAAGCACTTCCCACCATCTCTTCAGGAAAGCCAAGCCCCACTGCTTATGTCCATGTTCTTGGCCAGCAAAAAAAACCCCACGCATGTACATAGAGCTGTAGAGGCTAAGTCTACCTAAACGCCATGTAAGGGGGTAAAGAAAACTAACTCCAGGGTACACTCAAGGCCACAGCCAAAATCTCAGAAGACAGAGGGAGCTAATACACCAGTAAAGGCACCTCAAGGAGATCCAGCCAGAATAAGCACCAGAGACTGAAGCCCCCAGATTAAACCTCACTCAGAACTTCTTACTCAGCCCTGAAGAAACCTAAGGACAAGAGTGCCCTCTAGTGGTTCTCAGGAAAAGATAGTAGAGCTAAATCTAAGAAGTATAATTTCCTTGAAAATCAGAAAATAGAATTTAAAATATTTTTAAAAAGATACCAAAATGTCCCAAGTTCAACAAAATATAATAAAACACACAGAATCACAAAAGAAGAAGGACAAATCAAGACAAAAACATGAGGAAAATTCTTCTATGGAAACTAGTTAGTAGAAAAAATAGAAAATGTCCAGACAATGGTACTAACTATGTTTAAAGAAAGCAAAAAGCACACAGAAAACAAACTAATGGAGATCTGGAAACAAACTGAGAAACAAAATGAAAAATTCAATAAGGAAACTGAAAACATCAAAAGAAACCAAAGAGAATTACTGGAGCAGAAGACTAAAGCAACTGAGTTAAAAAATGCAAGAGAAACACTCAACAGTAGAGTCAAACAGACCGAAGGAAGAACAAGCAAACCAGAAGAGAAAGTAACTAGGTGTGGTATGTCTCAAGAGAAACCAGAAACAAAGAACAAAAAAAAGCAAACAAAGCCAAATGGAAATATGGAACTCAACTAAGAAATCTAACATTAGAATTATTGGAATTCCAGAGCACCATGACAATCATAAAGGCATAGAAAGAATTTTGTTTTTAATTGTACTTCAGGTGAAGGCTTACAGAACAAATAGTTTCTCATGAAACAATAGTACACATATTGTTTATGACATTGGTTAACAACTCCACAACATGTCAACCCTCTTAACTTCTCAATCTTTTTTTTGGTGAAAATACACCTAGCCAAAGATACACCATTTCAAAAATTTCTGCATGCACAGTTCAGTGACATTGAATATACTCTTGCAATTGTGCAGTTATTCTCACTTAAGATGAAGGCTTACAGAACAAAATAGTTTCTCATTTAACAGTTAGAACAAATGTTGCCCTATGACAATGGTTAACAATCTCACAATACATCCACAATATCCTTACTCAACCTTGGTTCCCTATCACCAGCTTCCTTGTCCCCTTCTGCTTTCTGGCCCTTGTCACTGGACTACTGTACCTCATTAGTCTCATTTGGTTTTATGGGGATGTCCACTCCTGGGCTAAACGGTGAACCTCGGAAATAACTTCACCACGGAGCTAAAAGGATGTCTGGGGGCCATGCTCTCAGGGTTTCTCCAGTCTCCTTTAGGCCAGTAAAACTGGTCTTTTTTTGTGTGTGTGTGAGTTAGAATTATGTTCTACATCCTTCTCCAGCTGTGTCCAGAACCCTCTGTTGTGATCCTGGTCAGAGCAGTCAGTGGTGGTAGCCGGGCACCAACTAGCTGTACTGGACTCAGTCCGGTGGAGGCCTTGGTAGCTGTGGACAATTAGTCCTTTGGACTAATCTTTTCGTTGTGTCCTGTTCTCTTCATTCTCCCTTGCTCCCGAAGGGATGAGACCAGTGGAGTATCTTAGATGGCCGCTCACAGGCTTTTAAGACCCCAGACACTACTCACCAAGGTAGAATGTAGAGCATTATCTTTATAAGTAGTGTCCGGCCAATTGAGCTAGATGTTCCCTGAGACCATGGTCCCCAGAGCCCTCCATCCAACAACTCAGTCCCTTGGGGAGTTTGGATGTGTCCATGGGGCCTCCATGACCTTTCCTTGTGCAGGTTATGTTAGTTTCCCTTATACTGTGTACTGTCTCACCTCTCACCCAAGATACCACTTATCTATTGCCTATTTAGTATATACCCCCTCCCGTCCCATCCCTGGTAACCAACAAGGATTGTTACATTTTGCATGTGAATTTTTTCATGGGTTTTTACAATAGAGGTCTCATACAATATTTGTCCTTTTGTGATTGACTTATTTCACTCAGCATAATGTTCTCCAGTTTCATCCATGTTATGAGATGGTTCACAGATTCATTGTTGTTCTTTCTCGTTGCATAGTACTCCATTGTGTGTATGTAGCATAGTTTGTTTATCCATTCATCTGTTGATGGGCACCTACGTTGTTTCCATCGTTTTGCTATTGTGAACAATGTTGCCATGAACATAGGTGTGCATATGTCTATTCGAGTGACGACTCCTATTTCTCTAGGATATATTCCTAGGAGTGGAATTGCTGGATCGAATGGTATGTCTATTTCTAGCTTTCTGAGGAAATGCCGTATCATTTTCCAAAATGGTTGTATCATTTTGCATTCCCACCAGCAGTGTATAAGAGTTCCCATCTCCCCGCAGCCCCTCCAACATTTGTTATTTCCAGTGTTTTTGATTCGTGCCAGTAATGCCGGGGTGAGATGGTATTTCATTGTGGTTTTAATTTGCACTTCTCTAATGTCTAGTGATCACGAGCATTTCCTCATGTGTCTGCTGGCCATTCGAATATCTTCTTTGGTGAAGTGTCTGTTCATTTCCTTTGCCCATTTTTTAATAGGATTATTTGTCTTTTTGTTGTAGAGGTGTTGGATTTTCTTGTAGATGATGGCGATTAGAACTTTGTCTGACTTGTACTGTCCAAAAATTTTTCCCAGTCTGTAGGTTCTCTTTTTACTCTTTTGGTGAAGTCTTTCGAAGAGCATAGGTGTTTGATTTTTAGAAGATCCCAGTTATCTAGCTTATCTTTTGGGGTTTGAGCATTGACGGTTATGGTTTGTATCCTGTTAATGCCGTGTATTAAGGTCTGAAGTGTTGGTCCTAATTTTTCTTCTATAAACTTTATAGTTTTAGGCTTTATATTCAGGTCTTCGATCCATTTTGAAGTAGTTTTTGTATACGGTGTGAGGTACGGGTCCTGTTTCATTTTTTTGCAGATGGATATCCAGTTTTGTCAGCACCATTTGTTACAAAGACTGTCTTTTCCCCATTTGATGGACTTTGGACCCTTGTTGAAGATCAGGTGACCATAGGTGGATGGATTTACATCTGGGTTCTAAATTCTGTTCCATTGGTCAACGTATCTGTCATTGTACCAGTACCAGGCTGTTTTGACTACTGTAGCTGTATAGTAGGTTCTGAAGTCAGGTAGTGTGAATCTTCCAACTTTATTCTTCTTCAGTAGTGCTTTACTTATTTGGGGCTTCTTCCCTTTCCATATAAAGTTAATGATTATTTTTTCCATGTCTTTGAAGAATGTTGTTGGTATTTGGATCGAGATTGCGTTATATTTGTAAATTGCTTTGGGTAGAATTGTCATTTTCACAATGATAAGTCTGCCTATCCATGAGCATGGTATTTTTTTCTATTTATGTAGATCCCTTTGGGTTTCATCCAGTAGTGTTTTGTGGTTTTCTTTGTATAGGTCTTTTACATCGCTGGTCAGATTTATTCCTAAGTATTTTATCTTTTTAGGGGCTATTGAAAATGGTACTGTTTTTCTGATTTCCTTTTCATCGCTCTCCTTATTGCTGTATAGGAATCCAACTGATTTTTGAATATTTGTCTTGTATCCTGCTACTCTGCTGAATCTTTCCGTTAGTTCCAGTAGATTTTTCGTGGAGTCTTTATGGTCTTCTATGTATAGTATCATATCATCTGCAAACAGGGACAGTTTAACTTCTTCATTACCAATTTGGATGCCCTTTATTTCTTTTTCTTGCCTTATTGCTCTAGCTAGAACTTCCAGCACAATGTTAAACAGGAGTGGTGATAAAGGGCATCCTTGTTTTGTTCCTTTTCTCAAGAGGAATATTTTCAGCCTCTCTCCATTAAGAATGATGTTGGCCATTGGTTTTGCATAGATGCCCTTTATTATGTTGAGAAATTTCCCTTCTATACCTATTTGATTGAGAGTTTTCATCAAGTATGGGTGTTGGACATTCTCAAATGCCTTTTCTACATCAATTGCGATGATCATGTGATTCTTTTCTTTCCTTTTATTTATGTGGTGGATTACATTGATTGATTTTCTAATGTTGAACCATCCTTGCATACCTGGTATGAATTCTACTTGGTCATGGTGTATTATTTTTTTGATATGATGCTGAACCCTATTGTTTAGAATTTTGTTCAGAATTTTTGCATCTATATTCATGAGGGATATTGGTCTGTAATTTTCTTTTCTTGTGACATCTTTGCCTGGTTTTGGTATCAGCGTTATGCTGGCTTCATAGAATGAATTTGGAAGTGTTGCTTCCTCTTCTATGCTCTGAAATAGCTTGAGTAGTACTGGTACAAGCTCTTCTGTAAATGTTTCGTAGAATTGTCCTGTGAAGCCATCTGGGCCAGGGCTTTTTTTGGTTGGGGGTTATTTTTATTACCTTTTCAATCTCTTCTCTTGTTATGGGTCTGTTCAGATTTTCAACATCACTTTGTTGTAGTTTGGGTAGGTAGTGTGTTCCTAGATATTTATACATTTCCTCTTGGTTTTCAAATTTGTTGGAATATAGTTTTTCACAATATTCTGTTATAATCCTTTCTATTTCTGTTGGGTCGTTGTAATGTCCCCCATTTCATTTCTTGTTTGGGTTATTTGTGCCCTCTCCTGTTTTTCTTTTGTCAGTCTGGCCAGTGGTTTGTTGATTTTGTTGATTCTTTCAAAGAACCAACTTTTGGTTTTGTTGATTCTTCTTATTGTTTTTCTGTTCTCTATTTCATTTATTTCTGCTCTGATCTTTACTATTTCCTTTCTGCTGGTGGTTGTGGGCTTTTTTTTTCTTTTTCTTTTTTTTTTTTTTTGCTGTTCTCTTTCTATTTGTTTGAGTTCTGCAGTTAATGTTTTGATTTTGTCCCTTTCTTCTTTTTTGATATGTGCATCTATTGCTATAAATTGTCCTCTGAGGACTGCCTTTGCTGTGTCCCAAAGATTTTGGTATGATGTGTTTTCATTCTTATTTGATTCTAGGAATTTTTTTATTCCATCTCTGATTTCTTCTATGACCCACTGATGTGTAAGCAGGGTATTATTCAGTTTCCATGTAATTGATTTTTTTTCCTTGCTGTTTCTATTGTTAATTTCTACCTTGATGGCATTGTGGTCAGAGAAGATACTGTGAATTATCTCAATGTTTTGGATCTTGTTGAGGATTGCTCTGTGGCCTAAGATGTGGTCTATTCTGGAGAACGTTCCATGTGCATTGGAAAAGAATGTGTACTTTGCAGCGGTTGGATGGACTGTTCTATATATGTCTATGAGGTCAAGTTGGCTGATTGTGCCCTTTAGGTCTTCTGTATCTTGCTGAGTTTCTTTTTAGTTGTTCTGTCCTTTACTGAGAGTGGTGTGTTGAAGTCTTCTACTATTATTGTGTGACTGTCAATTTCTCTTTTATGTGTTGTTAGGGTTTATGTATTTTGGAGCCCTCTCATCAGTGCATAGATGTTTACTATGCTTGTGTCTTCATGATGGATCGTCCCCTTAATCATTATATAGTGCCCTTCTTTGTCTTTTATGGTAGATTTTGTTTTAAAGTCTATTTTATCTGACATTAGATTTGTCACTCCTGCTCTTTTTTGGTAGTTGTTAGCTTGATATATTTTTTTCCAACCTTTGACCTTTAATAAATTCACATCTTTGTTTCTAAGTTGTGTCTCTTGTAGACAGCATATTGATGGATCCTGTTTTCTTATCCATTTTGTCACTCTCCATCTCTTTATGGGTGCATTGTGTCCATTTACATTCAGTGTAATTATTGATAGATGTGAGTTTTTTGCTATCATTTTGTAGTGCTTTTTTTTGTGGTGCTGAAGTTTTTTTTGTTCTTCTTACTGTCTTGTGCTGAGTTACTTCTGTTCGTGCATTTTTTTTCATTTCTTTTGTTTTTGCTGAGACTTTATGTTTTTGCTCGTGTTTTTTATGTGTATGTTTGTTAACTTTCTTTGTGGTTACCATGAATTTTACCCTTATCTTTCTAAGTTTGAAGCAGTCTACTCTTACTTGGTATCGCTTTGCCTTCCTCTCCATTAGAAGGTTCTTTACCTATGCTGTTTATTCCCTCTTTTATTGTTTTGATGTTGTTGTCATTTACTGATTAACTGCTCTGATTCCCTGTTGTATTTCTTTTGGTTTTGGATAGTCCTCGAGAGTTCATTTCCTAGATTGGTATCTGGCAGGAACGATCCTGCGTCTTAGATTCTGCCTGTGAACTGAAGCTGTTTGTCCTCAGATCGAAGAACTCGCTTTAGTAATTCTTGTAAGTTTGGTTTGACTTTTACATATTCCCTTAATTTATGTTTATCAGGAAATGACCTAATTTCACCATCAAATCTGGACGAGAGTTTTGCAGGATATATTATTCTTGGCTGGCAATTTTTTTTCTTTCAAGATTTTATGTATGTCATCCCATTGCCTTCTTGCCTGCATGGTTTCTGCCGAATAATCTGAGCTTAGTCTTATTGTTTCTCCTCTTTATGTGACTTCTTGTTTTTCACAAGCTGCTCTCAGGATTCTTTGTTTGCCTTTGGTTTTTGCGAGTGTGAATATGATGTGCCTTGGTGATTTTCTTTTGGGATCTCTTCTATCAGGGGTTCGTTGAGCTTCTTGGATGGCCAGCTTTTCATCTTTCATGATAATTGGGAAGCATTCTGTCAGCAGTTCTTCAATGATCCTCTCTGTGTTTTCTGTTTTCTCCCCATTCTGGAATTCCAATCACTCAAAAATTTTTGCTTTTAATTGTATCCCACATGACTCTCAGGGTCTCTTCATTTTTCTTTGTTCTTTTCTGAGTTTTCCTCAAACAGAGTTGTAGCCAAGTGTTTGTCTTCCATTCAACTGATCCTGTCTTCCACTGTTTCAAATCTGCTTCTCAGCCTTTCTATGACACTGTCCATTTCTGAAATCTTGTTGTTTATCTTTTGGATTTCCAATTGTTGTCTTTGTATAATTTCTAGTTGTGAATTTATTTTGGCATTTTGTTCCTGCATTATTCTCCTGTATTCTTCCAATTTTTTGTATTTTCCATGAATTTGTCTATTTTTCCCTCATGTTTGTCTTGTCAGCTTTTTGCCTCAGTTCTTGGAGAATTCTGAGTATTAGAGATTTGAATTCCCTATCAGGTAGTTCTAGTGCATTTTCTTCCACTGGAGAGTCATCTGGTGTTTTATTTTGGATGCCTACTGGAACCATCCAGTCCTGTTTTTGTAAATGTTTTGATATTGCCTGCTGTCTTTGGGACATTCAGTAGTTATTGTTCTCCTTTATTGATTGTAGATTTGTTTGCTTCGTCCCTTTTTTTTTTTTTTTAAATTTGACTATGTCTGAGCAGGTGGCCTGTGTGTTTTTTTTTTTTTTTTGTTTGCTCATCTGTGGGAAAAATACTTTTTGCCTCCCTCTCCAATTGGCAGGGTCTATCACTCAGATATGGTACAGCAGGGCAGGTCTAGCTGAAGAGGAGTTACTGGGATGGGTTGTTTGTGGCACTTACTACAGCCAGCAGGGCGGGTCAGTAATAAGTGCAAGGCAGGTTCCAGTAGGCCATGCCTGTGCTGCTTGGTGGTGTGATGTCAAGCGCATGGTGCAGGTAGGCAGGATGCAGCAGGGAGATTGTTATGTGTGAAGCTAAAATGGATATGGGAGAGAGGAGAGAGGAACAGGAACCAAAAACATACAAACAAATGAAAAAGAATGCTAGGGGAGCTTCCGTTGGAGTGGAGAGAAGAGAGACTATGAAATGGAGAAAAACAGAACGGGGAAGTGGAAGAAAAGAAAAGAATGAATAAATAAAAATCAGATAGGTTAAAGAACCACAAAGTTCCCATCGATCCCACCAGTGCAGCTATGAGGTCTGGGGCAGTCACTCTCAGGTGTTGCAGTACAGCCTGGCTAGAAGGCGTGGAGGTATACAATGCCAGGTATTCAGGGAAGAGAAAGAGAAGGAAGATATAGAGAGACGAGAAACTGAGCAATGAAGAAAGACAAAAAGGGAAAAAGAGGGAAAATAAAACAAAACAAAACAAAACAAAACAGAAGAGCAAGCAAGGTCCCCAAAAACACAGAAAAAAAAAAAAAAGGGACAAAGAAAGAAATGTCCTCAGGGATCCCTCTGCACATCTGTGCAAGCCGAGGCTGTAGTCTCCTTGCCACACAGCACTGCCTGGCTAGAAAGGGCTCCCAACTCAAGAAAAGGAAAAGAAAACAAACAAACAATTCAAAACAAACAAACAAACGAAAGTCCCAGGATCCCACCAGTGCGGCTTCCCAGACCAGGAAGCAGCTCCAGACTTGAAAGGAGAACCACAGCCCCTCAGGAAGAAGCAAAGATGGCACACGGACCCAGGTATTTGAGAGAAAGGAGGGGGAGGTGGTGAGAGGTAAGGAAGAAATCAAAAGAAGCAGAAAAAAGCAACACCAGCAGCCAACAAATGGCACTCAGAGAGCCAGCCCGTTCAGGTGGGTGGAATCCAAGCAACCGGTGCTTCCTAGACAAGAGATTGTGGCTGCAGGAAGCAAAGGAGGCCGAGTGCGGGTGAAGAAGGGTGGGGGGTGGGAAAGCATATATCACAAATTACCAGTTGTTTTGTCTCCCGCTGGACGCTCCGTGAGGCTGCTTTCTTGTACCCCCTGTTTGCTGGTCTCCAATAGGAGTCCAAGATGGCGGATCCGTGCTACGTTAGCTGGTAGGGGACCTCTGCATGAATCTCTCCTCACTTTCCATTCTCTGTCAGTTTTCTCACTCCATTTGGTGCTTGGCTGAGTTCTTTATCTCTTCATTTGATGTTTTAGGGTTTCAGGATTGTTGTATTCTCTGTTCGGCTTAGTTTTTCAGATCTTTGCTGTGGAGGGATAGCGTGGTGCTTCTGCCTAGAGCACCATTTTACTGGAACTCTGATAGAATTTTCCAAGATACAATAATCATAGATAATTCCCCACACCTGCACAGAGAACCAAGCCTGCAAATATAGGAAGCTACACGGACTCCAAGTAGAAGAAATACAACAAGATCAACCCCACACCACATCCTAATAAAATTCCTGAAAACCCAAGACAAGGAGAGAATTCTGAAAGCCGCAGGAGGAAAACACAATATAAATTACCAAGGGTCCTTTTTAAGAATCAGTGAGGATTTCTCCCCAGAAGCTCTAGAGGCCAGAAGACAATGGAGTAGCATATATGAAATACTGAACCAAAACAATTGCCAGCTAAGAATTCTTTACTCAGCAAAGTTGTCATTTAAAAACGGGGGAAATAAAGACATTATCAAATAAACAGAAGGTCTGGAATGTGCCACTACCAGACAAGTTTTGCAAGTATTACTCAAGTGTGTTCTCCAAATGGAAAGGCAAAAACAGCAAACAAATACTCAAATCTATACATGGGAAAAAATAATAGAGATCTCAAAAAAATGCAACAACATGGGCAATCGCAAGGACCAACGATGCAATATTTTCAGGGAATAAACTCAATAACTTAATCCTGCAAGCAATATAACATCAAGTTTGCAGGAAACAAGTACAAAGTAAACCTATCAGATATAGGATGTACAATAATGTTAGTGGAGACTCACTAACAGAAATGGAGGAGGGAGGAGCATAATAGGAATAAGTTTTATATGTTAATGTTGTACGGTAACCAGTTGCTCGTATGTTAACATACAAGTAGAACATGTTAATATGTTAAATGTTGTCGCAGTTGCAAGTTGTATAATGTACAATGTGTAGTGCCCACTAAGAAATCACCTAGAAATAATACACAGAAGAGAAGGAAGAAATTAAAAGACTCATCACAAGAAAGTAGCCAAACACAAACAATAACAGAAAAATAAGAAAAAAAGACAAAGAAGATATGAAACACTTAAAACAATGGCAAAATGAATGAGGTAGACACTTCATCTTTAGTAATCACCTTAAATCCAAATGGTCTAAACTCCACATGCAAAAGGCAGAAAATGGCAGAATGGATTTTAAAAAAAAAGAAAAAGTGATCCTTTTGCTGTCTACAAGAAACACATCTTAGACATAAAGATACAAAAAGACTGAAAATAAAAGATGGAAAAAAAAATATCCAATGCAACAAATAAACAAAAAAGATCAGAGGTAGCTAGACTGACATCTGAGAAAATAGTCAAAATCTATTATAAGAGATAAAGAAGGACATTACATAATAACAAGAGTCAATCCAGCAAGGAGACACAAAAATTTTAAATACATATACACCTAACATTAATGCTCCAAGATACGTGAAACAAATGCTGACTAATATGAAAGAAGAAATAGTCAACTCCACAATAATAGTTGGGGACTTTTATAGACCATTGTTGCATGCTTGTTCTAGCTGCTTTCAGAGTTCATTGCATTTTTGCCATGCTGTTATCTAGATATAGCAACGTATTTGTTCTCTGAAATGAAACTTCCTCCGAGAATGGATTCACTGAGAAGAATATGCAGTATTTATTGAACCCTACAATGTGTCAATCACAGTTCTAAGAGCTTGACATACGCTTACTAATTTTTTTTCCTAATTTTATCTTTGTTATGAGGATACTAATAACTAACAGAGTGCATACTACAGCTATTCCTGGTTTTAAAGATGAGGACACTGAGGCAGATAGTATCAGTAACCTGACCAAATCATCCTTTCAGTAAATGGTAAAAGGAGTCCCTGGGTGACACAGTTAAGTGCTTGACTACTTGACAAAAGTTGAGCAGTTTGAGCCAACCCAGAGGTACCTTGGAAGACAGTCCTGGTGATCGGTTTCCTGAAAGTCACAGCCTTGAAAACCCTATGGAGCAGTTCTGCTTGGCACACATGCAGTTGCCATGAGTCAGAACTGACTAGATACCAACTAACAAGAAACAACAGTAAGTGTTGAAGCCCTTATTTGAACACAGGTGCTTTAACTCCAAAGACCACACTCTTAACAACTCTAATATAATACTTATATAATTTCAGTAAAAATAACAACAGTAGTCACCATGATATGTGCTTTTTATGTTCTAGATATTGCAATGAGAGTTTGCATATGTGATATTAACATTTTATTTTATTCTCTTAATAATGCTATAAATTTTTTTTTTTTTTTTGGTAACAATGGGGAAACAGAATTAGGCATAGTAACTAAATGGCTGAAGTTTAAACAGCTAGTAACAGAGGTACCAAGTGTATATATGTATGTATATATATGTGAACTAAACTCACTTTACTGTTGTATCTTTCTTGCTGGTTTTAAGTCTGTTGTTTGTTTTATATTGTATGTGTGTGTTTATGAGGATTGCTGTTGTTGTGTGCTATCGAGTCTATTCTGACTCACAGTGACCCTACAGGACAGAGTAAAACTGTTCCATCGGGTTTCCAAGGAGTGGCTGGTGGATTTGAACTGCTGACCCTTTGGTTAGCAGCCTGAGCTCTTAACCACTTCACCATCAGGGCTCCATTCATAAGGATAACTGGGATGAATGACCTGTTTAGCAAAATAATACATTTTTATCTTCAAATGAAAGATTGAATCTGATACCAAATTGCAGAAACAGAAAATATTTCTTTGGGGGAATCATATTACTTAGGGAAGAAACTAAATGAGACTTTTCTGGACTAGTAAAAGACTAAAATATTTTTAGATAGTTAGGCAAGTTGCATTAATGTATAAAGTAGCCAAGAGGGATTAGTGGGGCCTGCAGTGAAAAGGAGAGTATATGGCCCAGCTAAAGATGTTTACATTCTTAAAAAATAAAACACCAAGCAAACAAATAAAACCCCCAGCATCAATAGCAACACTGAACATTCTGCTGGCCAAACAAAATCCTTTTAAAATCAAATTCCAGCCCTGAAATTTGCCATTTCATTATAGACATTTATCAGCACCTCATTTGCAAAAGTGAATCATTGTATTAGAGAATCAAAAACAAGCAGGAGAAAGATTTTTCATACATTTTGTACATAAATTTCTCAAGCAGAGAAAGGAACATCAACTTAATTAAAGTAACTTTATATTTCATATGAACTTGGGTCTGCCACTTTGCATAGCATGAGGATACCATTCAAAACTGGTAGCTATGATTTATATTACGAAGTACAAAAATAATGCAATGAAACGTCTATGTTTAGATTTTACCCATCTTAGGCCACAAGAACATAGTGGTAAAGAGAGTCATATATTTAAAAAAAAAAAAAAGGAAAAAAAAAAAGGTCCTCCAAGGTCGAGAAGGGAAAGTGTTGACATGTCGTGGGGTTGTTAACCAATGTAATGAAACAACATGTGTACTGACTGTTTAATGAGAAACTATTTGTTCTGTAAACCTTCATCCAAAGTACAATTTAAAAAAATGTTGAGAAAAGAGACTCATATACACATTATTAAAACACTATTTTTTTCTGTTTGCACTTCACCTACTCTGCAAGAACTTCAGTTGCCCTTAAATTTCTCCAGGATCATTCTGGAAATCCTTAGGGGATATCTCAAGTGTGCTCTGTGGTCTAATCACAAGCTCCCACAGTAGTCTCTGATTTCCTCTACCTTGTCACAGCTCACCAAGGCATTATGTCTTCTGCTGACAGTGCCAAAGCGACCACCACTTGCTGTATCTATGTAAAAGCCATGACTTGCTATTATCAATACATGCCAGTCTTTGTACTCAGTATACTGATGGGTGAAACTAAGGAGAAAGGATTGACTTAGTTTCATTTACTCTTGTATTGTGAACCTCTGAGTGACAGACATAGAGGGAAACCTGAATACAGTTTTCACGTAGCATTAAGATACTATCTCACCATGACATCAAAGGCACTAATTAAAAAAACCAGAGAATTACAAATGTTGGAGAGGTGGAGAGATTGGAACTCTTATGCTCTGCTAGTAAGGATGCAAAATGGTACAACCATTTTGAAAAATTATATGGTGCTTCCTTAAAAAGCTAGAAATAGAAATACCATATGATATAGAAATCCCACACCTAGGAATATACCTTAGAGAAATAAGAGCCATCACACGAATAGAACACATGTTCATTGCAGCATTATTCACAATAGCAAAAGGTGGAAACAAACTAAGTGCCCATCAACAGAAGAATGGATAAACAAACTATGGTACATACACACAACGGAATATTAAGCAATAATAAAGAACAATGATGAATCTGAACCATCTCACAACATGGGTGAATCTGGAGGACAATATGGTGAGTAAAATAAGTCCGTCAAAAAAGGACAAATACTGTATGAGACCACTATTATAAAAACTCATGGAAAGGTTTTCACACAGAAAGAAACAATCTTTGCTGGTTACTAGGGAAGGGATGGGTAGGGAGGGAAAAACACTAACTAGACAACAGATAAGGAGTAGCTTTGGTGAAGGGTAAGACAGTACATAATACTGGGAAAGTCAGCACGACTTGACCAAGGCGAAGTCATAGAAGCTTCATAGATGTATCCAAACTCCCTGCAGGACTGAGCTACTGGGCTAAAGGCTGGGGACCATGGTCTCCAGGGACATCTAGCTCAATTGCAATAACATAGTTTATAAAGAAAATGTTCTACACCCTATTTTGGTGAGTAGTGCCTGGGGTCTTAAAAGCTTGTGAGCAGTCATCTAAAATACTCTACTGTCCCATCCTGTCTAGAGTAAGGGAGAATGAAGAAAACCAAAGAGGCAAGGGAAATATTAGTCCAAAGGACTAATGGACCACAACTATGACAACCTCCACCAGAATGAGTCCAGAACAACTAGATGGTGCCCAGCTACCACCACCAACTGCTCTGACAGGGATCACAACAGAGGGTCCCAGACAGAGCTGGAGAAAAGTGTAGAACAAAATTCAAACTCACACACACACAAAAAAAGACCAGACTTACTAGTCTGACAGAGACAAGAGAAACCCTGAGAGTATGGCCCCTGGATACCCTTTTAATTCAATACTGAAATCACTCCTCAGGTTCACCCTTCAGCCAAAGATTAGACAAGCCTATAAAACAAACAATAATACATGTAGTTCAACCATGTATACGAGACTAAATGGGCATATCAGCCCAGGGGCAAGGACGAGAAGGCAGGAGGGGACAGGAAAGCTGGAAGAATGGAAATGGAAAACTGCAAAAACGGCATGAGGGCAGAGTCTGACCCCCTCTAACTTCACAAGGGGGAAGGAGAATCAAGGCTCCTTCCCAAGGCTGATTCCTATGAGACAGAGGTCAGATATGCTTTTTCTCTCCGCCATCTTTACCAACTCTGACACCAACTGTCCCTCCCATAGCACTCTCTACTTCTCTGCTGGGTTAGATAACTCATTGCAATGGCCACACAGAATGCAAGGACCATACTCATGATTATGGGGTTTATTAGGAAAGTAATAGGTTACAATTCAGGCTCAGGAACACTCAAGGATACAGTTCTTCCATCAGGACAGCCTCTTCTCAGCTGTGATCACAGGCACACCTCTCTCTGGCCTCTGCCCAAAGGCACTCCACTTTCTCCACGGGCCAGGAAGCCCACTGCACCGTCTCCTGCTGCCAGGTCTCTGCTGCCAGATCTCTCCTGCCACCGCTTCTCACCATCTTCAAGGTTACAGCTCACTCTCTCTCTCTCCATCTCCTGCTTCCAGGAGCTTCTCAGCTTCTCTTTGGATCCTAGGTCCAAAGGATGTGCCGTCTCCTGGCTGTTATTCACTGGTTGTGGTGAGATTCTCTTTTTCCCGCCTCTGGGGTGGCTCATTTCAAGCCCAGCAGGATGGCAAAACTGACCAATCCTCTTGGTGGGCTACAATTACCCTATCTGCACAGTCCCGCCCAATCACCTGGGTGGGAATTACAAGACCTTGGAGGGAAAGGCCACACAAAAGCAATCCATTACACAGCAGGAACCCAAGGTCGAGAAGGGGAGAGTGTTGACACGTTGCAGGGTTGGCAACTGTCTTAGTTATCTAGTGCTTCTATAACAGAAATATCATATGTGGATGGCTTTAACAAACAGAAATTTATTCTCTCATAGTCTAGGACACTAGAAGTCCAAATTCAGGGTGCCAGCTCCAGGGGAAGACTTCCTCTCTTTGTCTATTCTGGGGAAAGGTCCTTGTCATCAATCTTCCCCTGGTCTAGGAGCTTCTCAGCTCAGGGACCCCAGGTCGAAAGGACGTATTCCCCTCCTGGCTCTTGCTTGGTGGTAATGAGGTCCCACTCTTCTCTGATTGGTTCTCTCTTTTTATCTCAAAAGATATTGACTCAAGACACAACCTAATCCTGCAGATGAGTCCTGCCTCATTAACATCATAGAGGTAGGATTTACAACATATAGGAAAATCACATCAAATCACAAAATGCTGAACAACCACACGATACTGGGAATCATGGCCTAGCCAAATGATAAACATTTTTTGGGTGAGACACTTCAATTCGTAACAGCAACCAATGTCACAAAACAGTATGTGTATTAATTGTTTAATGAGAAACAAATTCACTCTGTAAATCTTCACCTAAAGCACAAAAATAAAGAAAGAAAGAATTACCTTACCTCTCAGATGCTGCCAAATTGTCCTTGAACAAAATTTTGTGCTATGACTCACTTTCCCACCTGAGGTAACTGTAGCTGTAAAAAAATCAAATCAAACCTGCTGTTGTCAAGTTGAATCCAACTCATGCTGACCCTATGTGTTACAGAATAGAACTGCTCCATAGAGTTTTCTTTGCTGTAATCTTTGTAGAAGCAGATTGTCAGGTTTTCCTTCTGCAGTGCTGCTGGGTGGGTTCAAATGTCAAGATTTAGGTTAGTAAATTGACTGCAAAACATCTGAATCATACAGGGACCCTGAGGAAACTGTATGGACCTAGAAATGAAAAGACATATTTAAATCCTGTACTGCCATTATAGAGATAACTAGACAATCTACAGATTAGTCTAAATTCACTGTCTACCTATATAATTCAGAGATTGTCTTACAGTGGAAATATTTTTTGAGAGGCTGTCTGTCAGCACCATCTTTTTTTTTTTTTTTTTTAACTCAGGGATTAATAGCTCCCAATAAACCCAGGAATTATAATTTCCAACTCATAAGCTTTGAGCCCACCCATTTATCAATCTCAACAATATAAATGTAAAAATTAGACATTTTTATCCAAAGTTTTAATTAAGATAAAAGAAAACTTATCCTAGAATAAACAAAATATATTAATAATACCCATAATCATTGCATTCATTTATATTTGTATAGTGCTTTATAGCTTTTATGAATGTATTCACAACCACTTAGTGAATACTGAATTTGTGACTTCACTGTGCAAGGAACTGGGAAGAAACAGAAATAGGTAAAATATGCTGACACTTATAGACAACTAAATTAAATCACTTGTGTATCAATGCATAATCCAGAGTGATAAGAAGCAAAAGATGTTAATGTGACTTGTATTTCAACAAAGAAAGATATGACAGGTAATAAATAAATACATTTATTATACAGTCACATACATACATATATTTAATATTTAATGACTTAAAACTATAAATTTCCTTTATATTCTCTTCTATGAAAAAATATACTTGTTTGTGTATAAAGTGTAACATAATAAAGATTAAAAAAACAAAACAAAACCTCACTGCCATCATAGAGACCCTACAGGACAGAGTAGGACTGTCCCATAGGGTTTCCAAGGAGTGCTTGGTGGATTCAAACTGCTGACTTTTTGGTTAGCAGCCATAGCTCTTAACCACTACGCAACCAGGTTTTCCATACTAAAGACAGGGTTTTTAAATCAGTGGGAAAGTGTGATCTGATCAATAAACAATACTGAGACAACTAGTAAGTTAGGTTCATTCCTCTGACATAAATTTAGAAATGGGGCCATAAATGCCACACAGAAAAAGAAACCACTGGAAGTTTTGGGGATTGTTGTTTAACAGTTATACCCGGCACAGTTTAGAAATAAAATTTAACTGTAGAAGACAGACCTTAAGGTCTGTGAATAGAGACCAATAAGGAAAAACCCTCCTTTCCATCCATATTCTGAATAATTTCGGAAAGAACACAAAAGATAAATGAAGAAGTAAAAAAGGTTTATTTTTATTAAGCCAAATTAGAAGACATATTTCATATTTGTTAAACACAAAAGTTTGTTAATAATGAACTCAGACCAATTTAGTTGCAGGTATTTCTGAACTGGGAAAGGTCCATATGAGGGGTCCATTGAAAGAGTAGAGCAGAATATCCTAGTAACCCCAACAGTTGTCAGGAGGAAGAAAAAGTGCAACTGAACAGAGCTGGCCTCGTTATTCTCCTCAAATTTACCAATCAGACATACGACTTAACCTCACCAGTGTCAGGTGAGTAAAGCAGAGAAAAAATGCATGGAGTTATACTAAAAGTGTTGCCTTCCCGGGAGAGAACCCTGATGAGTGAGAAAGCAGCATTGCCCACTAATACTCTCTCAGTATTTATTCTCCTAATCCACTGCGTTTAAATATTAAACCAAATTCCCTGGGTGGTAAAAACAGTTAATGTGATTGGCTGTTAACTGAAAAATTGGAGGTTCACGTCCACCCAGGTTTGCGTCCATATCCTCAGAAGAAAGGCCTAATGATCTACTTCTGAAAAATCAGCCACTGAAAACCCTATAGAGCACAGTTCTACTCTAACACACGTAAGGTTGCCATGAGTTGGAATTTAATTGACAGTAACTGTTTTTTTCAATCATTAAATTGTGATCAATCAGGTGTAGGGCGATTCCCCTTGAGGAATAAGATTAGCTGTTTAACCAAGATTGCTTTGCAACCATCCTCAATACCAGCCACTGCTCCTTGGGTATCTTCCTAGGACTGCTCATGTACAGTTAGGTTTTGTCCATAGAAAACAATGAAATGATTCAAAACAGCATATTACATAAAACTACTCATTGGCTATCCTGTAACTTATTTTCTATTGTATTTCTCAATACAATTATGTCCAGTCCTACTGATCAGTACAGATTGTCAGATACTGTGCAATTAATTTAAATAATACAATTAAGATACAGTAAAAATTCAAATAATTAAATGCTAACAACTTGAAGATATCCAAAATTTGAATATAAGCTCACTTCATCAAATTTCTAGGGGAAATTAAAAGTCAAGAGTTAAATCCTTTTTTAAATGCAAATCCAAAGGAACTACATTTGAAAATCAAATTATCTTGCCTTTGTATATTAAAAGTCCATAACCCAAATTCCTAAGATATATTCACACACCACAATATTTCTCTGAATTTTCTATTTCTCATCAGTCACACCTAGATGGCTTCTCAGTCATTAAGTAGAGAGGCTGTTTCATCAGCTGCAGCCTTATTTTTTAGTCATTGGAATGGGCCTAGTTCCTCAGGATCTCAGAAATTCTAAGGAAATTTTTTGAAAACAGGTCATTGGTAAAAACAAAGTGATGTAAAGAGAACTTTTGAAAAGCGGGAAATATCTATATTGGATTTGGAAACACAGATTACCTGAAATCATTGCTTTAGGGAATGGTTTCTCTTCTAAATGTAGTGTGTGGGTGAGGGAAGGTGGCGGGTGGCAGGGTTGTAATATTCTTTTGTGACTTCACTAACTCTGACTTTTGAATGTAAGACATTTCAAAAAATTTTCGTTCCAAAGAGGTTTTTTGCTTTTATAAAAAAAAGGCAAAAAGCAGAAATAGCGTTGGCTTTGCAGCAAGCTGTTAAAGAGGCAGCGTGCACTTCTAGCAGCCAGAGTATTTGCCAAGGTCCTTCTCTGGGAACTATACCCGGCATCTCAGCATTAAGCTGCCATAGCTTTAAACTGTGTCTGTGAGCATCTGTGCTTTATCTCAATTTATTTTGTGCATCCATTAGCAAGATGTGTCCGAAGATATCACAAAAGCCTAAGAGAGCTCGCAAGGGTGCTTACATTGAGCATGCGCTGACCTTGCCTAAGTCCACCATTGCTACTATTAACACATAGAGAGAAAGAATCTTGAAAGCTGCTGAAGTTACTATTGGTTCTGCTAGTAGCAAGATGGTCTCTTTAGCCACCATCCAGTAATGGGTAAAATGGAAGGTCCATTGCTTGAGTGGATTGATGAGAACGCTCAAAAATTTTTCCCATGTAAATTAATGACAATTGCCTCTTTGCTTTACACTATTTCGGCTTAGGAAAGTTTTCATAGGAATACTCTACTTTCAGATAGCAGGGGAAACCTGTAGTTAGTATTCCTCAAGACCACAGCAGAAACTCAATGGTATCTGAGGAAAGGAGAAATTACTTATGGTTTAATCTTTTCAGGATGTCAGTTTGCTCCCACCAGTTGTCTAGATTCATGAACTGCAAACTTAATCCAAGCAAGACGTCATTTTTTACTCAATGAAGGTCGTACTGGGGAGAGAAGAGTATGTGGAAGAAACTGTCTTTGCATCACCTAATTAATCAACAAAGAGCCAATTTAAAACCATGTCATGGGGGGAGAGTATCCCTTGAATTTGTGTTCAGGGACAAATAAGTCCAAAGTTAGACTGTCAATAGTTCTCTCCTTGGTCCTGAACACAGAATAAAAATTGGATTGGTAGATCTACTTCTGTGTCCATCCTGCTAGAACTTAATAGTGTTCTGTAATATACAGGGGACTCAACTGCTTTGCAGTTTAGAAGCAACCAATATTGTTTGGCCTACCAACGCTTAAAAGGCTTTAAAGAGTCTTTTTCTGTCACATGCCCAGAGCCATTCTCCTGGCCTTGGAGAGTAAACAAATTAACAAACAGGGGTAAAAATAAACTGCTGGCTCCCCTAAGCCAGGTACCCAGGGTAGGCACAGCTCCTTTGCCTAGGCACAGGCATAAGGGATCCACGGACTTTGAGTGCGTTTCCCCCTGCGAAGACTTGTGTGGGCCCATTTCAACAGCATAGACCCTTATTACCGCAGTACAACAACAGTATACACTGAAAGTCTAACTTCAACTGTTTCAGCTGATGAAGTGGCAGGTTCTTCACATTTGACACTACTCTGCCCATTAAGCAGGGTCTTCACCTACCCATATCAGGGGCCTGAGGACTGGTGGCTCCACCCACATCACCTAGCCACCTGCAATAGGGGCCCATGAATAAAAGGTGCCCCCCAGTCCTTACAGCCAACAGCATTAAGTGCTCATAGTCCAGCAGCAAAACACACCCACCTATGTGCTCTAGGGAATAGGGACACACCTTCCTCCCAGAAACTTGGGGGTGGGCCCCAGCCCCCTGCCTTGCTCTGAGTGTGTTCCCCTGCTGCAGCCAGACGCCTGCACCTACAGCAATCACGCATGCCTGTCTACGACTGTAAGTGAGAGCCTACACCACACACTTGGTGCCTATCTACCTGGGCACCTGAGCTGAATCCATACAAGAGGACTGGGCAGACTCCTGAGCTTACATACCTAGTAACAGATCTAACCACCTGGTGACAGGACATTAGAGCTTCAAAGATGCCAATAATCAAACTAGTTCATATAAGAAGCCCATTTGGGCATATCAAAACAAAACAAGAAGCTAGGACACAGTAAGCAAACATAAAAAAAATACAATAACTTATTGATGGCTCAGAGAAAACAATCAATATCAAATCACATACAGAGGCAATCCATGATGTCTTCAGCAAGCTCTCAAAATAAAGAATCTAGAAATTTTCCAGGGAGGAAAATTTCTTGGAATTACCAGAGGCAGAATACAAAAGATTAATATACAGAACTCTTCAAGAAATTAAGAAGGAAATTAAGCAAAATGCAAAACACACAACAAAGGAAATTAAAAAGGTTAGAAAACAGCATAATGACAAATTTAACAGGCTGCAAAAATCTATAGAGAGACAGCAATCAGAAACATAGAAGATTAACAATAAAATTTCAGAATTAGACAACACAATAGAAAGTAATAGGAGCAGAATTGAGGCAATGGAAGTCAGAATTAGTGAGACTGAAAATAAAGCACTTGACACCAAATTATTTGAGAAAAAAATCAGAAAAAAAGGATAAAAAAAAAAAAAAGAAGAAACCCTAAGAATTATGTGGGACTCTATGAAGAGGAATAACCTACGAGTGATTGGAGTACCAGAAAGGTGACGGGGGGGATAACAGAACATACAGAGAGAATTGTTGGCAGAAAACTTCCCTGATATTGTGAGAGATGACAAGATGCCTATCCAAGATGCTCATCAAACCCCACAAAAGGTAGATCCCAGAAGAAAATCACAAAGACATATTATAATCAAACTTGCCAAAACCAAAGCTAAAGAGAGAATTTAAGAGCAGCTAGGGATAATCAAATTGTCATCTACAAAGGAGAGTCAATAAGAATAAGCTCAGACTACTCAGCAGAAACCACACAGGCAAGAAGGCAATGGGATGACATATATAAAGCCTTGAAGGGAAAAAACTGCCAGCCAAGAATTATATATCCAGCAAAACTGTCTCTCAATATGATAGCAAAATTAGGGCATTTCCAGATAAACAGAAGTTTAGGGAATTTGCAAAAACCAAACCAAAATTACAAGAAATACTAAAGGGAGTCCTACTGTTAGAAAATCTGTAACATCAAATAACAACCCAAGACTAGAACACAGACAGAGCAAGCAGATATCAACCCAGATAGGGAAGTTACAAAAGTAAATCAAAGCTAAAACACTGAAAATAGGGAAACAGATGTCAACATGAAAAGATGGCAACACTAAAACAAAAAAGAGGGACTTAAAAAACATAGAGATAGATTCTTCATATGAAGAGGAAGTCAAGGCGATATAAAGAAATAAAAGACTTGTATAAACTTAGAAAAGCAGGGGTAAATATTAAGGTAACCACAAAAGAAACTAACAATCCTACAAGTCAAAATAAAAAACTTGAAAAATATAAAGAATCAGCAAACACAAAATCAACAACAACGAAAAAGATGAAAAGAAAATACATAAAGAAAAACGACTCAGCACAGAAAAATTAAGTGGAAGAAAGAAATGTCAACAACACACAAAAAAAGACATCAAAATGACAGCACTAAACTCATACCTATCAATAATTATGATGAATGTAAATGTACTAAATGCACCAACAAAGAGACAGAGAGTGGCAGATTGGGTAAGAAAACACAATCCGTCTATATGCTGCCTACAAGAGACACACCTTAGACTTAAAGACACGAACAAACTAAAACTCAAAGGATGGAAAAAAATATATCAAGCAAAAAACACTCAAAAAAGAGCAGGAGTGGCAATATTAATCTCTGACAAAATAGACTTTAAAGTAAAAGCCACCACAAAGGATAAGGAAGGACACTATATAATGATTAAAGGGTCAATACACCAGGACGACAGAACTATAATAAATATGCACCCAACAACAGACCTCCAAAATACATAAAACAAACTCTAACGGCACGGAAGAGAGAGATAGATAGCTCCACAACACTAGTAGGAGACTTTAACACATCATTTTCAGTGAAGGACAGAACATCCAGAAAGAAGCTCAACAAAGACATGGAAGATCTAAATGCTACAATCAACCAACCTGATCTCATAGGCTTATACCAAACACTCCACCCAACAGCAGCCAAGCATACTTTCTTTTCCAATGCACAGGGAACACTCTCCAGAAGAGACCACATAATAGGCCATAAAGCAAGTCTTAACAAAATCCAAAGCACTGAAATATTACAAAGCATCTTTTCTGACCATAAAGCCATAAAAGCAGAAACCAATAACAGAAAAAGCAAGGAAAAAAGAAAAATGAAACACATGGAAAGTGAACAACACCTTGCTCAAACACTACTGGATTATAGAAGAAATTAAGGAGGCAATAAAGACATTCACAGAATGAAACGAGAATGAAAACACATCCTACCAGAACCTTTGGGACACAACAAAAGTAGTGCTCAGAGGTCAGTTGATAGCAATAAATGCACACATCCAAAAAGAAAAAAGGGCCATAATCAAAACAATAAACCTACAACTGGAACAAGTAAAAAGAGAGCAGCAAAAGAAGCCCTCAGGCACCAGAAGAAAGGAAATAATAAAAATCAGAGCAGAATTAAATGAAATAGAGAATATAAAACCAATTGAAAGAGTTAACAAGACCAAAAGCTGGTTCTTTGAAAAGATCAACAAAATTGATAAACCATTGGCCAAACTGATAAAAGAAAAACTGGAGAGGAAGCAGATAACCTGTATAAGAAATGAGATGGGTGATATCACAACAGACCCAACTGAAATTTAAAGAATCATAACAGAATACTAGGAAAAACTGTACTCTAACAAACTTGAAAACCTAGAGGAAATGGACAAATTTCTAGAAACTCACTATTTACCTAAACTAACACAAACAGAGATAGAACAACTAAATAAACCCGTAACAAAAGAAGAGATTGAAAAGGTATGTTAAAAAACTCCCAACAAAAAAAAACCCTGGTCCAGATGGCTTCACTGGAGAATTCTACCAAACTTTCAGAGAAGAGTTAACACCAACACTACTAAAGCTATTTCAGAGCATAGAAAAAGATGGAATACTCCCAAACTCATTTTATGAAGCCAGCATAACCCTGATCCCAAAACCAGGTAAAGACGCCACAAAAAAGAAAATTACAGACCAATATCCCTCATGAACATTGATGCAAAAATCCTCAACAAAATTCTAGCCAATAGAATTCAGCAACATAACAAAAAACTAATTCACCATGATCAAGTGGGATTTATACCAGGTATTCAGGGATGGTTCAACATTAGAAAAACAATCAATGTAATCCATCACATTAATAAAACAAAAGACAAGAACTACATGATATTATCAATCAATGCAGAAAAGGCATTTGAAAAAGTCCAACACCCATTCATGATAAAAACTCTCAACAAAATAGGAATAGGAAGGAAATTCCTCAGTATAATTAAGGGCATTTATTTAAAGCCAACAACCAACATCATCCTAAATGGAGAGACTTTGAAAGCATTCTCCTTGAGAATAGGAACCAGACAAGGATGCCCTTTATCACCAGTCATATTCAACACTGTGCTGGAGGTCCTAGCCAGAGCAATTAGGCTAGAAAAAAGAAATAAAGGGCATCCAAATTGGTTGGGAAGAAGTCAAAGTATCTCTATTTGCAGATGATATAATCTTATACACAGAAAACCCCAAAGAAGCCACAAGAAAACTACTGGAAATAATAGATTTCAGCAAACTATCAGGATACAAGATAAACATACAAAAATCAGCTGGATTCCTTTACACCAACAAAGAGAACCTTGAAGAGAAAATCACCAAATCAATACCATTTACAATAGCCCCCAAGAAGATAAAATACTTAGGAATAAATCTAACCAGAGGCATAAAAGACCTATACAGAGAAAACTACAAGACACTATTGCAAGAAACCAAAAGAGACCTGCGTAAGTGGAAAAACATACCTTGCTCATGGATATGTAGACTCAACATTGTGAAAATGTGAATTGTACCCAAAGAGATCTATAAATACAATGCAATCCCCATCCAAATCTTTTAATGAGATGGAGAAACAAATCACCAACTTTATATGGAAAGGGGAGAGGCCCCAGGTAAGTAAAGCGTTACTCAAGAAGAAGAACAAAGTGGGAGGCCTCACACTACCTGATTTTAGAAGCTATTATACTGCCAGTGTAGTCAAAACAGCCTGGTACTGGTACAATAACAGATACATAGACCAATGGAACTGAATTGAGAATTCAGGTATAAATTTATCCACCTATGAGCAGCTGATATTTGACAAAGGTCCAATGCACATTAATTGGGGAAAAGAGAGTCTCTCTAACAAATGGTGCTAGCTTAACTGGATATGCATCTGCAAAAAACTGAAACAAGACCTATACCTCATACCATGCACAAAAACTAACTCAAAATGGATCAAAGACCTAAATATAAAATTGAAAAAGACAAAGATAATGGAAGAAAAGATAGGGACAATGCTAGGAGCTCTAATGCATGGAGTAAAGAGAATACAAACCATAAGTAACAATGCACAAGAACCAGAAGACAGATAGATAACTGGGAGCTCCTAAAAATCAAACACTTATGCTCATGAAAAGACTGTACCAAAAGAGTGAAGAGATAACCTACAGACTGGGAAAAAATTTTTGGCTATGACAAATCCGATCAGTGTCTATTCTCTAAAATCTACAAGATACTGCAAAACCTCAACCACAGAAAGACAAATAACCCGATTAAAAAATGGGCAAAGATATGAACAGGCACTTCACCAAAGAAGATATTCAGGTGGCTCATAGGCACATGAAGAAATGCTCACGATCAGTAGCCATTAGAGAAATGCAGATCATAACTACAATGAGATACCATCTCACTCCAACAAGGCTAGCATTAATCCAAAAATCACAAAATAATAAATGCTGGAGAGGTTGTGGAGAGACTGGAACACTTATACACTGTTGGTGGGAATGTAAAATGGTACAACCACTTTGGAAATTGATTTGGCACTTCCTTAAAAAGCTAGAAATAGAAGTACCATATGATCCAGCTATCCCGCTCCTTGGAATACATCCTAGAGAAATAAGGGCTGTCACAGGAATAGACATAGCATACCCATGTTCATTGCAGCACTGTCCACAATAGCAAAAAATGGAAACAACCTAGGTGCCTATCAACGGACGAATGGATAAACAAATTATGGTATATCCACACAATGGAATACTATGCAATGATAAAAAAAAATGATGAAGCCATGAAACATCTTATAACATGGAGGAATATGGAGGGAATTATGCTGAGTAAATTTAGTCAGTCACAGAAGGACAAATATTGTATAAGACCACTATTGTAAGAACTCAAGAAGAGGTTTAAACAGAGAAGAAAACATTCTTTGATTGTTATGAGGGTGGAGAGGGAGGGTGAGGTTTATTTACTAACTAGATAGTAGATAAGAATTATCTTAGGTGAAGGGAAGGACAGCACACACTACAGGGTAAGTCAGCACAACTGGACTAAACCAAAGCTAAGAAGTTTCCTGAATACAATCAAACACTTTGAGGGACAGAGTAGCAGGGGTAGGTGTCTGGGGACCATGGTTTCAGGGGACATCTAGGTCAATTGGCATAACAAAGCTTATTAAGAGAATGTTCTGCATCCTACTTTGGTGAGTGGCGTCTGGGGTCTTAAAAGCTTGTAAACGTCCATCTAAGATGCATCAATTGGTCCCAACCACCTGGAGTAAAGGAGAATGAAGAATACCAAAGACACAAGGAAAGTATTAGCCCAAGAGACAGAAAGGGCCACATAAACCAGAGACTTCATCAGCCTGAGACCAGAAGAACTAGATGGTGCCCGGCTACCACCAATGACCACCCTGACAGGGAACACAACAGAGAGTCCCTGATGGAGCAGGAGAAAGGTGGGGTGCAGAACTCAAATTTTAGTAAGTAGACCAGACTTAATGTTCTGACTGAGACTGGAGGATCCCTGGAAACCATGGCCGCTGGATCCTCTATCAGTCCAGAACTAAAACAATTTTTTGAGGCCAACCCTTCAGACAGGGATTGGACTGGACTGTGGGACATAAAGTGACACTCATGAGGAGTGTGCCTCTTAGCTCAAGTATATACAAGAGACTGAACGGGCAGCTTCTGTCCGGAGGTGAGATGCAAAGGCAGAAAGGGTTAGAAGCTGGCTGAATGGACATGGGGAATCGGGTGGAAAGAAGGAGTGTGCTGTCACACTATGGAGAGAGAAATTAGGGTCACATATGTATAAATTTTTGTATGGGAGACTAACTTGAAATGTAAACTTCATTTAAATTACAACAATAAAAAAATAAAGAAATAAAATGAAAGGTTAAAGATGGAGCTAAAATATCACCATCATTACTGAGAGAGGATAGGTTGAAAACTGTGTCTTCAGGTCTCTTAAACAAATAGTTACCAAAAAATAAAAAAATAAAACCCACTGCCGTTGAGTTGGTTCTGACTCATAGTGACTCTATAGGGCAGAGTAAACTGCCCCATAGGGTTTCCAAGGCTGTAAATCTCTACAGAAGCAGACTGCTACACATTTCTCCCACAGAGTGGCTGGCAGTTTCGAACCACCAAAATAGATTTACAGCACCTCAAAATTAAGCACAATTTATACCCTGAGAAGGAGCACAGACCCAACTCTCAACAGTAGAGAGCAGAGCTGAGCAGAACATGCTAGCCAATCTCCCAGATTTACCAGTAGGGTAAGACAGTTTGTCTCTTCTTGGTCAGAGCAAGTAAAGAAGAGAGTGACTTGGATTTAAAACAATCAAACTTCCTTCACAGGGAGAAAATCTCAGGAGAACCATCTCCGCTACCACTGGGCAATATCAATCTGCTCACCTTCCCCAGGCAGTCAAATTCGGGATTCTGGCAAGATCTCAGACCCTATAGGACAGAGTGGTGGTGCAGTGGTTAAGAGCTACAGCTGCTAACCAAAAAGTTGGCAGTTTGAATTCACCAGCTGCTCCTCGGAAACCCTATGGGGAAGTTCTACTCTGTTCTGTAGGGTCACTATGAGTAAGAATTGACGAGTTGGTAGATTTCTACGATAGCCCCCTTCAGCCCAAGGAGATGTTTCCTGAAGCCCAGGTATAGAGCATTAGAAATATTACAACTGGGAATTGTGCAGTTGGGAGAAGCTTTGAAGCTAAAATATTCACTTTTACTGCCAAACCCTTGAAAGGCCGATAATTTATAATCTGTAATCTAATCCTAGCTGCATATTTAAAGAATAGCTTTTAGGAAGAAAAGGATATGAAGAAAAGGGTTAGGTTGATGAGCTTCATTGTCAGGAATAAAATAAAGGGTAAAAAATTCTTCCTGGGACCAGCTAACAAGGGAGTTTCGGTAGACCCAGCCAGAGACTATAAGAACTAGATGAAATTTCTCAAAATATTTGTTTTCTTTGTATTCCTGTCTATTCCAGTGTATTAATTATAGAACAAAATGGTGCTGTCAAGTCGGGTCTAATATATCAGGTTAAGAAGCTGCAAGCATTAATAGTAAAAGTAATAAAATGAGAGAACTTTGGACACTGTATACAGCCAGTTATGGGAGACAAATGTCAAAATATATAATAGATGGAGAAAAACTTAAAATATTGTCATTGAGTTTCTTCAAAGATGAATTATTTACTTTGCTGATGATATTTCTACATGCGTTTAGACTCCCCTCTAACTCTGAACCCTAAATCTAATTATTAACTATTACAAATGAAAGAAATAGTGAAAAAATATACTACTGATTAGGTAGGTATATGTTTGTTAAATAAGTTATTTTCTTCGTTTCTTCTGTATGCAGTCTCCACAGATTCTCGAAAATAAAAGTGATATTTTCACAGTGAAGATACTAATTAAAAAAAAATTCCAGGCCCCAAGGGCTTTCAATATGTTCTCTGACTGATTAGTTTTAAAAAGTATTTATTTTCGCTCATCCTTTGGTAGATAAAAACAGACATAAACTGACATATGCATGAACATGTGAATCTGCATTTATGTATTTTAGTTATTTTGTTTTCATAATAAGGCAGAGCAGTAAATCAATACATCTGAATTTCTTTAGGACCTTAATTACTTGTTTTGACATCACAGTCAGGGTTATGTAGAGAAAACGAACCACTGAGATATATGTGTATACGTTGTTGTTGTTAAGTGCTGTTGCGTCAGCTCTGACTCATAGTGACCCTGTATGTACAACAGAATGAAACACTGCCTGGTCCTGCACCATCTTCATAATCGTTGCTATGTAAGAAAAACTTGCTTTTTTTTTTTGGCAGTCCATGGTATATTCAATATTCTTTGACAACACCATTATTCATTGTCCAGGTTTTGAATGCATATGAGGCAATTGAAAATATCATGGCTTGGGTCAGGGGCACTTTAGTCCTCAAAGTGACGTCTTTGCTTTATAATACTAAAGAGGTCTTTTGTAGCTGGTTTGTCCGATGCAACATGTTTGATTTCTGACTGCTGCTCCCAGGGGAGTTGACTGTGGATACAAGTAAAATGAAATTCAACATACATATGTTAGAAAATTAAAAAAAACTGAAAATTAATGATAAAATCTTCTATCCCAAATTACTTGAAAAAGACCATCAAATAAAACCTAAATAAGAAAGAATAAAAGATAAAGATAAACATAGAATTCAATGAAATAGCAGATGTAAAGTTAAAATAAAAAGTAAGTTCATGTGAAAAGACTAACGAAATTGATAACTCCCTGAGAAGACATGCCAAAAAGAGAGAGAGAGAGAAGGAATGAGAAGAAGAGGAAGAATAAGAAGTAAAAAAAGAAGGAGAAGGGAAGATGGGAGAAGGGGAGCAAGAAGAAGAGAAGAAAAGAAGAGGAAAGGGAAAACAATCATCAACATCGGGAATGAAAAAGTGGACATCACTAATATTCCTACAGACAACAAAGATACAAAGAATGAAAGAACAAATTTGAAAATTTGGAAGAAATGGACAAATTCCTTAAAAAGCAGAACTTGCCAAAACTGACTGAGAAACAGAAAATTTGATTATAGTTATTGTCTTAGTTATCTAGTGCTGCTGTAACAGAAATACCACAAGTGGATGACTTGTACAAAAAGAAATTTATTCTCTTGTAGTTTAGGAAGCTAGAAGTCAAAATTCAGGGTTCCAGCTCCAGGGGAAGACTTTCTCTCTCTGCTGGCTCTGGGGGTAGGTCTTTGTCATCAATCTTCCCCTAGTCTCGGTGCCTCTCAGCACAGAAACCCTAGGTGCAAAGGATGCGCTCCACTCCTGTCTCTTCTTGTTTGGCGGTAATGAGGTCCCTCTCTTCTCTGCTCGATTTTCAATTTAATATCTCAAAAAAGATTAACTCAAGATACAACCTAATCCTGTGATTGTGTCCTGCCTCATTAATATAACTGCCTCTAATCCTGCCTCATTAACATCATAAAACAAAAAAACCCATTGCCATTGAGTTGATTCCGACTCATAGCGACCCTATAGGACAGAGTAGAACCAGCTTATAGGGTTTCTAAGGAGCAGCTGGGCGATTTGATCTTCCAGCCTTTGGTTAGCAGCCATGCTCTTAACCAGTGCTCCACAGGGCTTCCATTAACATCATAGAGGTTAGGATTTGCAACACATAGGATAATTCCGTCAGATCACAAAATGGAGGACAACTACAAAATACTGGGAATCATAGCCTAGCCAAGTTGACATATATCTTTGAGGGATACAATTCAATACATTGTATATATATACACACACATATATACATATACATATATATGCACATATATACATTTACATATTATTATATATATATTACATAATAAATATACATATATTTAAGAATTGACTCCATTATTAAAAATTATCCATTAAAAAAAATCCCAGGATCAGATAGCATCACTGGTGAATTCTTTCAAATATTTAGGAAAGAAATGTCCCATATCTTACTGTACTTTTCAGATTATGAACAGAGGGAGAACTTTCCAGCTTTCTTTACGAGATCAGCAAAAACTGATATAAAATTTGACAAAGGAAATAAAATAAAGAGATAGTATAGACAAATCTTTCCCATGACTATAAATAAAAATATCCCAAACATTTGTAATGCAGGAACATGTAACAAGAATAATTCATAACAACTAAGCGGGCTTTATTTCAAAAATGCAAGACTGGTTTTCTATTTAAAAAAAATATATCATTCACCTCATTTACATTTCACAAGAAGCAGAAAAATAATGACAATAGATGCAGAAAAAATATTCAATAAAATTCAACAATCAATGATACAAACTCTTAGCAAATCAGGAATTGAAAAAAGCTTTTTTAATGTATTAAATAATTTATGTTTAAAAACTAAAAAAATAGAATTAATGGTGAAATATTGAAAGCTTTCTTTCCTGAGACTTAGAAAAAGACAAAGATGCTTGATGCCTCATTTTTATTCAATATTATATTAAATGTCTTGTACCATGAAATGAGAAATAAAGAAAAATATATACAATTTGGAAAAGAAGATAAAAAAGATAAATGATTAGAATTAATAAATTTGGTATGGTATCTGGATAGTGAGTTAAGAAACAAAAAAAAATCAATTAAATTTCTGTATATCAGCCACAAAAATTATGAATAAATTTAAAGAAGAAACTAGTTATAATGACATCATAATATTGAAGAATAAATTAAACAAAAGTTGCATAAGATTTCTACACTGAAAACAACAAAATATTAATAATGTAAATTAAAAAATTCCCAAATAAAGAGAGGGGTTTTATAAACTTGTCTGTTCCGTAGAAATTGTCCTGTAGATTAGTTGCAATCCAAATTTAATCATAGCAATTTTTTAAAAAGGAATTTAGTAAGATGATTATAAAAAGCATATAAAAATTAAAAAATAGGCAAATAATTCACAAGACAATCTTGAAGAAAAATGAAACTGGAGGACTTAATATACCAGAGTTCAGATCTATTATTGAGCCATATTAATTAAAGCAGTATGGTGTTGGTGCAAAAATAGAAAAATAGACAAGTGTAATAAGATAGCTACTCCAGAAACATACCTTCATGTATAAGGACAACTGGTTCATGGAAAATATGGATCAAGTACAATGAGGAAAGGATAGTCTTTTTAGTAAATACTGATGGGTCAACTGAATATGTCTATGAGGGGGAAAGGGATCCCTGTTTGTGCAGAATTTGAATGTTCAGTTGCTAACTGAAAATATCAGCAGTTTGAACCCACCAGTCCCTCTGTAAGAGAAAGATGTGGCAGTCTGCCTCCTTAAAGATTACAGCCTTAGAAACCCTATGGGGCATTCTACCCTATGGAGCAGTTTTACCCTATCCTATAGGGTTGCTATGAGTTGGAATCGACCCAATGGCAACAGGTTTTGCTTTTTGGTTACAGGGTCACTGGAGCCCTTCTCGCTCAGTGGTTAAAAGCTAGGGCTGCTAACCAACAGGTTGGCAGTTCAAATCTACCATCTGCTCCTTGGAAACCCTATGGGGCTGTTCTACCCTGTCCTATAGGGACACTATGAGTTGGAATCAATTTGATGACAACAGGTTTGGTTGTCTTTTTTTTGTGGGGGGAAACATATCTGGAATCCTATTGCATAAATATTCATTCCAAGTGGAGTATAGATTTACATGTGAAATGTAAGCAATAAGTCCTTCAGAAAAAAAAATCTTAATGTTCTTAGGAGTAAGAAAAGATCTCTTAATCAGGATACAAAAGCTTACTATAACAAAAAAAAAAGTGATAAATTGGGATATATTAAGACTATCAAACCATTAAAAGCCCACAAATTGAAGTCAGAAAGTCAGGGAAGATATTTGAAACATACAATAAACAAAAAATTTAAAACCAGAATATATATACATATATATGCATGTGTGTGCATATATATGAACAGATGAACTTTTTCGGCTTTCTGACTTCTTTCAGACTTCATCTTTTAGAGTTTCAGACTTCGTCTCACATACCTTGGACATGTCCTCAGAAGGAACCAGTCCCTGGAGAAGGACATCATGCTTGGTAAAGCAGAGGGTCAGTGGGACTGAGCAGTGTTTTGTTCTATTGTTTATAGGGTCACTATCAGCCATAACAGACTGGATGGCACCTGACAATAACAACAACAACATATGTGTCTACACACACATACATACACATATTCTTCAAATCAATAAGAAAAAACACAGATAATGCATAGAAAAACAGGCAAAAGATTTGAATAGGACCTCCACTTATTATTAAAATGTCCAATTAACATGAGAAGTTGCTCAGCTTCATTACTGCAAATTCTAACCACAATGTGATACACACCCACCAGGATAGCTAAAATGAAAATTTCATAGAATACTAAGTAACGAGGAGAATGTTGGGCTGGTATTCTCACGCACAGCTAGTGTAATTGTAGATCAGTATAACTACTTTGAAAACCTTTGGTAGTATCTCCTAAATCTATGCATATCAACACCACAGCACACAACAACAACAACAATTCAACTCAAGGCAAACGCACCTCAAATATGTACACCAAAAATAGGAACAAGAATGTTCACGGTAGTATTATTTGTAAAAGCCAAATCAAAAACTCTTTATATACCAGTCAATAGTAGATTGTATAAATAAACCTTGGTATATTCTCACAATAAAATCCTATATGGTAATAAAAATTAAAGTACTGTGCTTGCTTCGGCAGCACATATACTAAAATTGGAACGATACAGAGAAGATTAGCATGGCCCCTGCGCAAGGATGACACGCAAATTCGTGAAGCGTTCCATATTTTTTTGAAACGGTGTATCTTTGGCCATCTGTAATTTTCATCAAAAAAAAAAGGTTGAGAATTTAGAGGCTTAATACGTTGTGGGGTTGTTAACCAATGTCAAAAAACAACATGTGTACTACTATTTCATGAGAAACTATTTGCTCTGTAAGCTTTCACCTGAAGTACAATAAAATATACATTAAAAAAAAAAAACAAAAAAAAACAAAAAAAAAAAAAAAAAAAAAAATTAAAGTACTATTGCTTGCAACAACAGGGCTAAATTCATTAAATACAGTAAAACCTGTGAAAGCTGGAACATGTGTAAGCCGGAAACCTGTCAGAAAAGGAAAACGCAAATATTTTCCACTAAAACTAGCAATAGAAACATGCGAAGGGGGAGGAGCCAAGACGGTGCAACAAAGACCGGAAAAACCAAGTAAAACAGATACGGATGTCAGTCCTGGAACCCTGAACCTTAAATAATTTGGTTGGAAGCCTTTGAGAAGAAACTGATACAAAATGGCAAAGGAGAAGAGATACAGAGTAGAGGTTTCCGGCCAAACAGCATGACTCAGAACGGCCATCTTGGAATAAAGCCAACAACCCCACATGCAGAAATGCACTTCCACAGAATTCCTGAAAGGAGACGGAGGTACGGCAAGGAAACACCCAGGGCTTCGTTATGGCCACGTTTCTGGCTGTAACCCAAGGAAGAGCCCAGACTTTCCCACCTGACAACCACAGGAGCAGCTCTAACCCCCTACCCCTCTGGTGAATAACTAACAGCAAAAACTGCCCCGTTCTGGCAGCACCGACTGCTAGGAACCACAGTACCAACCCACCCTATTACCCTCTTCCATCTAGCCCACTCTGCCCCTGGCTTCGCCCTTCCTTCTGGCTCTCTCCTCCACCGTAAGGGACAGACCCCAGAACCTTCCTGGCTCTGGTCCACTGCACCATACTCTGCGGCCCAGAGGAGAACCGACCCAGACCCCAGATTGAGCCCAGAACAACTAGATGGCACCCAGTTACAACCACTAACTGCTCTGACAGGGATCACAACAGGGGATCCCTGACAGAGCTGGAGAAAAAGTTAGAACAAAATTCAAATTCACACACACACACACAAGAAGACCAGACTTGCTGGTCTGACAGCAGCTGGAGAAACCACCAGAGTATGGCCACCAGACACTCTTTTAACTCAGTATTGTATTCACTCCTGAGATTTACCCTTCAGCCACAGATTAGACAGATCTATAGAGCAATCAATAACACATAAGGAACGTGCTTCGTATCTCAGTCCCGTTTAAGAGACTAAATTGGCACACCAGCCCAAAAGCAAAGAGAAGGCAGGAAGGGACAGGAAAACTGGACAATTGGAAATGGAACCAGGGGTGGAGAAGGGGAAAGTGTTGACACATCACAGGGTTGGCAACCAATGTCACAAAACAATTGGGGTATTAATTGTTTAATAAGAAACTAATTTGCTCTGTAAACTTTCACTTATAGCACAACAACAACAAAATCTAAAAAAAGAAAAAGAAATGTGGTTAAACTGCATTCCGTCAAAGGCAGAAAACTTGTGAGACCTGGAAAAACAAGGCACTCACAGATTTCACTGTAGAATGCTAAGTGAAAGAAGTCAGGAAGCTAAAAAGGTTCATCTGTATCATCCCATTAATATACACTTCAAAAAAGGTAAAACTCTTCTATGTTGTTAGAAATCATGATTGTGGTTTTTATTGTGGGAAATATTGGCTAGAAAGGGCCACAAGGCATGGGGAGGCTCTGGTGTGCTGGTAATGTTCTGTTTCTTGATATAGGGATCTGGTTACCCAGATATGTTTACTTGGGAAGATTTATCAGGATACTTAACGATTTGTCTACTCATCAGTGTATATATTATACTTCAAAAAAAGGTAAAACTGCACTGATCATAGGAAATTCAGAAATTGGGTTAGGACTTCTGTACCCCTCAAATACTGTGCCTGGACTACCTGGCTGCTTTGACCAGATTTTACTTTATATCTAGGACAATTATCCTTTCCTGACTTTTTATGGCTTACTTCCCTTGCTTTTTTTGGCTCTATTACAGAGGTCTTACTATGCTTCCAGCCTAAGACCCCAAAATATGACAATAAGAACCATGCAGGCAAAACAATAGGAAAATATAGCTTTCTCACATACTAATCTATTTAGAAACATAGCTATTATACAATGGAAGGAAATAAGCAAATACTCAGGAAATAAACAAAATATGTTCCCAGTGAAATCCAATCTACACTGTTCATTTAAGTTAATGGATACTTCACATGCTCAGAAAACTGTACTGGGAAAATGACACGTATGTTTTATTTTAAACACAGTGAACATTTGGCTAAAGGCCCAGGAGTTTCACTGTATAATTCACTAAACTTCCTTCTTTCAGATATATTTAAAACTACTGGTTTTAAGTTCTATTTACTCATGTTACTTTTTTTTTTTTTTTGACATTTTCAAGTATAAGTGCAATCAGTATAAAAATGGAGTCTTGGTAGCTGTTAAATCTGTCTACCTACCTATCTACCTGGCAGTTACTTTAAAAAAAAAAAAAAAGAATAGTTAATTTTCATCACTTGAAAATAGCAACAGCCATTACAGCCATTGAGTCACCTTTGGTGATTGTACAAAATGCATAATCTGGGGTTCTGATGTCCCACTCCAGGCTTTCTTAATTAGAATCTCCAAGGAAAATTGACTTTGTTTAAAGTGCTTCTAATGTGTACAGACATTTTGGTACTCCTGCTAATGAAGACTAGAGGAAGAGAAGGGATACAGGGAATACGAATTGTGAGGAAATGCTTTCTTCTCCCTCCTCCTTTTTCTCTCATATTAAAAGTTGCACAGGAAACTTCTCCATAAGATTTATGATAGCTTGTTCTCTTCCTCCTTGAATAGGAGCGAACAGGACAGAGTACAGTCAGTCTCTAACTTATGAATAGGCTGCATTACAAAAACTATCATATTAGTCATCTGTTTGGGACTCTATGCATTTTACCATTGACACTCCTTTCTAATTAGCAAATTTAAAAATCAACACTCAGATTAATCAAAATTCAGGTTAACCTAGATAAGCCTGAACTGTGCTATTGTCATTGTTATTTAAACTTTAAATAAGCAATATTTATGACATGGTTTATATGGGAAAAAGCATTCACAAATCTCACCATCCTTCACATGTTCTCAGGCAGTGTTCCTATGAAAATAGAGTTACGAAAGTAGATAATGCTGGGAAACTTTACATTTCAGCTTAGGCACCATTAATTATTTCTATAACAATATCTTGAGAGGTTCCATATATAATATTATATATATGATTATATATAATTCTGTATAGTGTCATGTAATGGTTAAGAATGACATTTTTGAGTCAAACAGTCTTAGGTTTGAATCCAGTTCTAAGTCTCAGTTTCCTCATTTTACAATGGGCGTATTAAAACTTCACAAGATTATCTGATATCTAGTAAATGATCAACAAACATGGTACTATAATATAAATATAGTAATTATTGTATAGTGTTTCACAGATTATATTAATGTGTTATTTAAAACTGTACAATCAACAGATATGCTATTTTATTATCCTGTTCTATAATTAATAAGTATAGTATTTATTCTCCTAAACTATTGAGAGTAGGCTGTGGTCAACAAGAGGTTTGACTTTCTGTCTTAGGAGAAGTGATAAACAAAATAAAAGAGAGATGTTGCCTGTTCTTTCATCTTCCAAATGCTCACCACTAAATCTGTGATTATCATAGAGCCAAGAAAATTTGCAGTTAAGACTTTCAAAGATATTTAAAAATTAATTTCTATGTATTCACTGACACTTTCTGAAAAATGCTGAGACATATTTCCCAGTGCAACCAAAATGATTCTAAAGTGTCATTATCATAATATATATAACAGCATGCGTAAAACCCCAAATGCTAAGTATAACTATATAGACTTCCTCAGATAATCAAATTCCTACAGAGAAATTTCAATCCCTTTATGCAGCTACCCCTAACTTTTCATTATATTCTTTCTAAGGATGGATTATTACAATCTATACAATCATTTAAAGAGTTATTCCAATCAATATAGACCTTCTTATGTTTTTCTTTGGAATGATGATAACTAGCTCCCATTGAAAATATTGAGTACTGAACAGGAATGCCTTACATAAGAATAGTTGATCCATATGGGAAATTCCACTTGGCAACAAACAGCAAAAGAACAACGGTAACAATAATGAATTGAAAATATATGTACATTTTGAAGCCAGCTAACAGGGTGGAACAAAAAATCTGATGCCTCATGTCCAGTTAGATAAAATTTCATCAAAATCTACCGATGATTTCCTGCGTGGTTGCTAACATTAATTGGACACAATGAGGTATGCACGGCACTATTCTAATAGTTTTATGAATAATTTCATTTAATCTTTGCAAGAATTACCTATTGTGTACACATTAAAGGGAAGGAAATTGAAGCACAGAAAAGTTAATGGCCCAAAGTCTGGTGGTAAGAAGGTGGGAGAGACCAGATTAGAAACAGGCTCTATTTCTCCATAGTCTGTGCTCTTACCCTTTGTGCTATTATCATGTGCACTTCAATGTTGCCTCCAATTCCCTCCTGGCTTAGCCTACATTCCATCCATAAAAACCAATATGCAGAGTTGTTAGCTAGTGAGGCAGACCTGTGAACTATGGTGTTTCTATTTTTATGAAAATGTTTAAATCTTTATGTTTTGAGGGTGGGAAGTTAAAATATCCACTAAAGGAAGACATAAGCCTTTCAAATGTAAGCCAGTTTGAGACTCTTATTGGCAGATACAGATAGACACCCACAAGGTAATAATCATCAATATATTTACTATAGCAAAATACAATAAATTATATTGTAGTAATTAAGTGGCAGTTAAAAAGGATTTGCTGCTGAAAGTAATGTCTGATTAACGAGAAAATTTTACTTATATAAAATAGTTCTAATGCACTGAGGGCATTGTTCCAAACTGCACCAAAGGCATTGGTGAAAAACAAGGCTCCAGGAATTGATGGAATATCAACCGAGGTGTTTCAACAAATGGATGCAATACTGGAAGCACTCACTTGTTTATGCCAAGAAATTTCTAAGACAGCTACCTGGCCAACCAATTGAAATAGATCCATATATGTGCCCATTCCAAAGAAAGTTGATCCAACAGAATGCAGAAATTTTCAAACAATATCATTAATTTCACACGCAAGTAAAATTTTGCTAAAGATAATTAAAAAACGATTGCAGGATTACATCGAGAGGGAACTGCCAGAAATTCAAGCTGGATTCAGAAGAGAACGTGGAACAAGGGATATCATTGCTGATGTCACATGGTTCTTGGCTGAAAGCTGAGAATACCAGAAAGATGATTACCTGTGTTTTATTGACTATGCAAGGGCATATGACTGTGTGGATCATAACATATTATGGATAACACTGCAAAGAATGGGAATTCCAGAACACTTAACTGTGCTCATGAGGAACCTGTACATAGACCAAGAGGCAGTTGTTCAAACAGAACAAGGGGATACTGTGTGGTTTAAAATCAGGAAGCTGTGGGTCAAGGTTGTATCTTTTCACCATACTTATTCAATCTGTATGCTGAGCAAATAATCCAAGAAGCTAGGCTATATGAAGAATACTACATCAGGATTGAAGGAAGATTCATTAACAACCTACAATATGCAGATGATGTAACCCTGCTTGCTGAAAGTGAAGAAGACTTGAAGTACTTACTGATGAAGATCAAAGACTACAGCCTCCAGTATAGATTACACCTCAACAGAAAGAAAACAAAAATCCTCACAACTGGACCAATAAGGAACATCATGATAAATGGAGAAAAGATTGAAGTTGTCAAGGATTTCATTTTACTTGCATCCACAATCAATGCCCATGGAAGCAGCAGTCAAGAAATCAAATGATGTATTGCACTGGACAAATCTGCTGCAAAAGTCCTCTTTAAAGTGTTAAAAAGCAAAGATGTCACTTTGAGGACTAAGTTGCACCTGACCCAAGGCATGGTATTTTCAATCATCTCATATGCATGCAAAAGCTGGACAATGATTAAGGAAGACCTAAGAAGAACTGATGCTTTTGAATTATGGTGTTGGCAGAGAATACTGAATATACCATGGTCTGCCAGAAGAAGGAACAAATCTGTCTTGGAAATTGCATTCCCATATCTCTCTAATACCTTGGAAGAAGTGCAACCAGAATGCTCCTTAGAAGCACTGGTGACGAGGCTTCATTTCACATACTTTAGACGTGTTATCAGAAGGGAGCAGTCCCTGAAGAAGGACATCATGCTTGGTAAAGTAGAAGATTCAACAAAAAAGTGCAAGACTGTCTTTGAGATGGAATGGCACAGTGGCTGCAGCAATGGGCTCAAACATAATAATGGTTGTGAGAATAGTGCAGGACCTGGCAGTGTTTCGTTCCGTTGTACACAGGGTCACTATGAGTTGGATGCAATGGTACCTCACAACAACAACAAAGATGATAAATTTAATAAATGAGACATTTGAATAGATAGCCTGCTAAAATCAACCCCTTATTGATGTCCATCAGAAGTTCTCCTTTTCCTTCTGGCCTTTCTCAGTTATCTGAAGATCACTGAGCATAGTAATTGTATTCCCATCTCTCTTTAATATCAAACATTTCGAGGAGGCTGTATTATCTGCTTTTCTGTTTACAATAAGAATTACAAAGTATGGAGGAGAATGTTATGCTGATTAATGGTGAAATTGAGCGTAGGCCTCCAACTTCCAAACAAATACAATTTTTTAGACAGAAGAAAGGGTCAGTAGTAAAAGGAATAAAGGGTATGATAGAGACAAGTTAGGAACAGAACACACTGAAATATGATGGGGTGAAAAGGAATAGATAATGCTTCCTATTTCCTTTTCAGTGTCTCAATCTATCATGAAATTGTCTTCTATAACTGACTTCCACAAAGAGAAAATATAAATATACAAAAATATGGCAAGAATTTACAATGATTCTGAAAAATTTGCACATTTCCAAATATGAAAAATTTAAATAAACGTACGTCCTCTCCAGATGTTTAAAAATTGTTTTGGTCCCTGTCCTTGCAGTCCTAAGTCTTCATCAGCTTATACTGGTGGAATAAGTTGTGGATAGAGGGGAAATAATGCTGGGTTTACTTTTACTTGAAAACATGAGGAATATAGGCTGTGCCTAAGTCCTGGAACTTTACATTAAACTATGGAACTTAATAATGTTTGTCTTACCTGTTACCTCTATGCTCACAGTGGGGAAAATACAATAGAGCTTAGCAGTTGTTAAACCAGAGATAGAAGCAATCCTAACACAGTTTCACTGGATATAACCTTGTTGTTATTGTTAGTTGCTGTCAAATCGGCTTCAAGTCATGGAGACCATACATATGACAGAATTAAACACTGCCTGCTCTTGCACCATTGTTGTGATCATTGGCGTACTTGAGTAGAGTGTTGTGGATATTATGTCAATCCATCTCATTGGAGGTTTCCTTCATTTTCTTTACTTTAACAGCCATGATGTCATTTTCTAGCAGTTGGTCTATCCTGATAATATATCTGAAGTAAGTGAGCCTAAGTCTCACCATGCTCACTTGTGAAGAGCATTCTGGTTGTATTTCTTATAAGACTGATTTGTTCATTCTTCTGGCAATTCACAGTACCTTCAATATTTTTCACCAACACCACAATTTGAATGTATCAATTTTTCTTCTGTCTTCCTTATACATTGTCCAGCTTTTCCATGTATATGAGGTAATTGAAAAGACCATGGCTTGGGTCAGAGGCCCAAAGTGATGTCTTTACTTTTTAAAATTTTAAAGAAGTCTTTTGGAGAAGATTTGCCCAATGCAGTAGATCATTTGATTTCTTGACTGCTGCTTCCATGGATAACGTAACATTAATCAAATTTTAAAAGACTTATGCAAAGTTCTAAAAGCATATGGATTAAAAACTGAAGACTGAGTTTTTTGGGTAAAAAAGATTAGTTTAACAATTATAGCAAAAAAACATTGCAAGCAAGAAGAAAGTGGAGTGATATATTCTAAGAGTTCAAAGACAGAAAAAAAAAACAAAACCTAGAATTTTATATCCAGCAAAATTATCAAACTTCAAGGAAAAATATAACTTTCTCAGACAAACAAAAACTGAAGGTATTCATTGCTAGCTGACCTGCCCTACCAAAAAAAAGAAAAATAGTAAAAGATTTACTTCAGGTGGAAGGAAAATGATATATTTTGGAAACTTGGATCTGTATAAAGAAAGGAAGAACATCAAAGAAGGAATAAATGGAGGTTAAAGAAAAAAAACTTTTATTTTTCTTATTCTTAATTGATATAAAATAACTTTAAAGTAATAATAGTAGCAATGCACTAGATGATTAGAGTGTATGGATAAGTGAAATAATGACACCAATATCACAAGAGATGATAGGGAAGAATTGGGAATACTTTGTTATAATGAGGTGTTGGAGTGACACAAACGGTTTGTGCTTGACTACTGACCTAAAAGTTGGCAATTTGAACCTACCCAGCCATGCCATGGAAGAAAGGCCTGGGGATCTGTTTCTTAAATTTTACAGCCAAGAAAACTCTATGGAATCTGTAACACATGGGTTTGTCATGAGTTGAAATCTACTCAAAGGCAACACATTTAGTTTTTTGTCTTTTGTTATAAGGTACTTGCACTATTCAAGAAATGGAATAGTTTTATCTGAATGTAGAATTAGATTAGTTTAAAATGTATATTATTAACTCTAAGAGGCCCTGGTGGCACAAAGGTTAAATGTTCAGCTGCTAACCAAAAGGTCAGCAGTTCAAACTCACTAGCAGCTCCATAAGAGAAAAGACCTGGAGATCTGCTCCCATAAAGATTATGGTGTAGGAAACCCTGTGAAGCAATTCTACTCTGTCCTGTAGGGCTGCTATGAGTTGGAATCAACTTGATGACACACAGCAACAACAACATTGTAAATTCTAGGGCAATTGCTAAAAAAAATCTATAAGGAGTATAATTGATAGTCTGAGATGATATAAAATACAATTATATAAAGTACTCAAACAGAGAAAGTAGAAAAATAAGCCTTTGGAAACACTTTAAATATGAATGGCCTAAATTTAAAAAATGGTTTGAAACAAATGAAAATGAAAATACAACTTATCAAAATGCAGTGTATAGAGGAGAATTTATTGCATTAAACGCATGTATTATGAATGAATAACGGCCTAAAATCAGTTATCTAAGCTTCCACCTCAGGAAACTGGGGGGAGAGGGGGAAGAATTTTAAGCCTCAATCAAGCAGAAAAAATTAAATAATAAGAATTAGAGCAGAAATCAATAAAATTGAAAACAGGAAAACAAGTGAGACACTCAATGGAAAAAAGCTGGTTTTTGGAAAAGATCAATATGAAAGAGAAATCATCAGTACTGATACCACGTACGTTAAAAGGATTGGAAAGGGATACTACAAATAACTCTAAGCCCACGCATTTGATAATTTAGATGAAAGGGACAAATTCTTTGAAAGACACTAACAACCAAAGCTCACTCAGGAGAAATATATAACCTGTACCTATTTAAAAATTGAATCAATAATTCATAACTTTCCAAAAAAGAAATCATCAGGCCCGGTTTCAGTGAATTCTACCACACATTTAAAGAAATGATACCAATTATCCACAATTTAGTCTAGAAAATAAAGAAGAAACACTTCCTAACTCATTCTGTGAAGTCAGCATTACCCTAACACCAAAACCAAAAGAAGATATTACAAAGAAAGGAAACCTGTACACTAATATCTCTTTTAAACATAGATGTAAAAGTCCTCAAGAAAATATTAGCAATTTTAATCCAACAAGGTATGAAAAGAATTATACACCATGACAAAGTGGGAATTATCAAAGTATGCAAAGCTGGTTCAGTATTCAAAAATCAGTCTCTGTAATCTACTATAATAACAGGCTAAAGAAGAAAAAATAATGTGGACATATCAATGATGCAGAAGCATCATTTTATAAAATCTAACACTCATTCATGATATAAACTCTCAGCAAACTAGGACTAGAGAGGAACTTCCTCAACTGGATAAAGAACATCTACCAAAAAAAAAAAAAAAAAAAAAAAACCTACAATAAACATCATACTTAATGGTGAAAAATTGACATTTTGCCCCTAAGATCCGGAACAAGGCAAGGGCGTCCTCTCTTACCACTGCTATACATCATCATACTGGAATTCCTAGCTAGCACAATAAAAGAAAAGGAAATAAAAGGTATACAGATAGGGAAGGAAGAAATAAAACAGTCTCCATTCACAGATAACATGATTGTCTATGTAGAAAATCCCAAAACGTTAACAGGAAATCTCCTGGAACTAATAAGCAGCTATAGCAAGGTCAAAGGATGCAGGGTTAATACACAAAAGTAAATTATTTTTCTACATTTAATCAAGGAACAATAGGAATTTGAAATTAAAAAAAATTAATACCATTAATAATACCTGAAACTCATTGCCTTCAAGTGGACACCAACTCATAGCCATCCTAATAGGACTGAGTAGAACTGCCCCATAGGGTTTCCAAGGCTATAGTCTTTACAGAAGTAGATTGCCACTTCCTCTTTTGGAGCTGCTGGTGGGTTCCAACAGCAAACCTTTCAGTTAACAGCCAGTGCTTAACCACTGCACACCAGGGCTCCTTACTGTTTGTCTTAGTCATCTAGTGCTGCTATAACAGAAATAGCACAAGCGGATGGCTTTTAACAAAGAGAAATTTATTCTCTCACAGTCTAGTAGGCTACAAATCCAAATTCAAGGCATCAGCTCTAGAGGAAGGCTTTCTCTCTCTGTCAGCTCTGGAGAAATGTCATTGTGATGCATCAGTCTTCCCTTGGTCTGGGAGCATCTCAGTGCAGGAACTTCAGGTCCAAAGGAAGCGCTGTGCTCCTGGCACTGCTTTCTTGGTGATATGAGGTCCTCATATCTCTCTGCTTGCTTCTCTCTTTTATATCTCAAAAGAGCTGGCCCAAGACACTACCTAATCTTGTAGACCTCATCAGTATCCACTAATCCATTTTGTTACATCATAGTGGTAGAGTTTACAACACATAAGGAAATCACATCAGATTACAAAATGGTATGCACAATAATACAGTATTGGGAATCATGACCCAGCCAAGTTGACAGATACTTTTGGGGGACACAATTCAATCCATGACACCATTTACAATACAGCTCAAAATGTAAAATACTTAGGTATAAATGTAACAAAATATGTACAAGACCTATATGTAGAAAACTATAAAACATCAATGAAAAAGAGCAAAGAAGATTGAAATAAATGGGGAGATATTCCATGTGCATGTATTGGATGACTTAGTATTGGTAAGACTTCAATTTGGTCTATACATTCAACCAATTCTAACAAAAATCTCAGCAAGCTACTTTTTAGATGTTAGCAAACTGATTTGAAAGTTTATATGGAAGCCCAGAGACTATTGCTCTGAGATACTCTCTCAACTTTATACTGAAACCACACCCAGAGGTTATCCTTCAGCTAAATAACAAACTGGTTTATGGAATAAAGAATATAACCCATGAGTACTGTGCTTCATTAAAAAAATCATCTATATGAGACCAAATATTCAACATTTACCCTAAAGCAACAATGAAAAGATAAGAAGGGGAGAAGGAAGTTAGATCAATGGGAATGGAACAGCCAGAACAGAAATAATTAGAATGTTAACACATTGTGAAAAATGTAACCAATGTCACTGAACAATGTATATAGAAATTGCTAAAGGGGAACCTAATTTGCTATGTAAACTTTCACCAAAAACACTATAAAATACTATACAAAAATAAATACAATAATCAGAAAAAAAGTTTATATGGAAAGGCAAGGACCTAGACGAGACAACACAATACTGAAGAAGAACAAAATTGGAGGACTCAGAATACCTAATTTCAAGGCTTAATATTTGGCTACAATAATCAAGACAGTATGTTATTGATGAAAGAACAGACACAAAGATCAATGGAACAAAACAGAGAGCTCAGAAATAGACCTATATAAATATTGTCAACTGATCTTTAACAAAGGTTTACACAAAAGTTAACAAAGGCAATCCGATGGAGAGAGGGTAGTACGATTATCCCTTGGTATCCCAGGGGGATTGGTTCCACGACCCCTTGTGGATACCAAAATCTGAGGATACTCAAGTCTCTTATATAAAGTGGTGTAGTATTTGCAAATAACCTCCTATGTACTTCAAATCATCTCTACATTACTTACAATACTTAATACAAGGTAAACGCTACGTAAATAGTTGTTATACTGTATTGTTTAGGAAATAATGACAAGAAAAAAACTTTTTTTTTTTTTTAATATTTTCAATCCACAGTTGACTGAATCGGTGGATGCAGAACCATGGATACAGAGGGTCAACTGTATGTTCAATGAATGGTGCTGGAACAATTAGAAGTCCGTATACAAAACAATGAATCTAGACGTAGGCGTTATACCTTATATAAAAACTAACATAAAATACAAACCTATAATACTTCTTGGAGAAATTCCACATGACCTTGGGTTTTATTATGTGTTTTTAAATACAATGCAAATAGCATGATCCATGATTGAAAAAATATTGGCAAGTTCAAGCTTATTAAAATTAAAAACTCCTGTTCTGCAGAAGACTGTTAAGAGTATGAAAAGACAGCCATATACTGGGGGAAAAGATTTGCAAAGTACATATCTGATAAAAGAGAGGAAGAGGAGAGGGACAAACAATTTAGAAATATGTTTTTAAAAGTTTTCTCAATAAAATATACATAGTAAAAAAGAAAATAAATTTAGAGCACACAATAAAAAATGTTTTATTGGAAATATTGAATTGAAAACAGTATATATCAATTCATAATAATTTGATTTTCCCAACATCTTCACTGTTTATCAGATTAAATAATTTTCCTTTAAGTGAAAATGTAAACAATCTAATAGTTTATGTGATAAGTCTTGGTAAAACAACTTTGTTATACTTCCTAGAAACTGAGAAAAAATACGTTTTGAATTCCTGCATAGAAAATCCTTTTGAGCAAGTGGTTTCCAATTCTTTGTTTTCAACACATAACATGAAAGGTAGACCTGAGTTGTTATTCAATAGATTATTAACATTTTTGATGACAGAACAGGATGTGATTTTTTTTCCATATAAATTAGCAGTAGTTCACATGATTGAATGACACTGGAAAACAAATTCCTATCATTTTATTTACTTATGGATGGAAATAAGTTGTTTTTTTTTTTCCTCCAACACTTACAGCAATAAAAATAAGAACTTAGGTTAGAATTGATACTGAACCCTTTAGAATTTTATGAATATGTAATATTCATACCTGGATTCATTAATTAATTGGAAAAAAATTCATCTATCTCATTCAGTGAGGCATTTCCTGTAAAAATTTACCTTAAAGAGGTATGATCATTTACTTAAAGACTTATGGTCACAGGACATTTAAATATTAAAATTCCAATATACACCCATGTTGTTGTTACAGAGAAGTGTGATTGGGTGATTACAAAAACAGTGTGAATGTAAAATATGAATAGAATTTAATGGAAAAGAATTCTGTAAGTAAAATATTATTGAAATATAATTTAAAGGCTAAAAATAATGATGTGAATTTCTAATTGTAAAAAAATTTTTTGAGTATCAAATAGCTATAGTACCTGACTTACATTGGAAATATTTAAAAACTGATGTAAATGTTTTATTTTAAATGTCAACATTTTCAGGACACTATAAAGTGTCTTCTTTACAGTGATTTAAGCTTACAATAAAACTATGTTTGGTGTCAACTTAAAATGTGTGAGATAGTTCATATATATATACATATATATAAACTCTTTTAGAATCATTAAAAAGAAAAGTTTTAAGATGATCAGACTGTTGCATTTGGAATGGTGGCCTAGAATTATGATTCTAAATGGTCACCTGATTCCAACTAGTGTTAGATTTTTACATCTAACTCTAGAGCATCTTTCATGAAAGGTGTTTTGGAGTACTAAAAGTACAGTGAACCAGGATGTCATTGAGCTTACAAATAGATTGTACAGCTATATTTTTGCCAAATATTTGCTGTTTGCATGTAAGGTACAATGTTTTATGATGCTTTTTGCACATTCCTGATAGAAGATTTATGGGGGAGTAATCATACAGCCTTTAAATACTTCTAACCTATTGGAGGCTCACAACATTTATCAAAATAACATAATAACTGTGAAGGATAAAATGACTTGGTACAAAACTTTAACCAAAACACAGAATAGCAAATAATATTTAGCATATGTGCTGTGTCAGACCAGAGAAACAGAATCAGTAGAAAATATATATATTTGGTGGTGCAGTGGTTAAAGCGATCAACTGCTAACCAAAAGATTGACATTTCGAAACCACTAGCAGCTGCATGGAAGAAAGATGTGGCAGTTTGCTCTCATAGAAATTTACAGCCTTGGAAACTCAGTGGGGTTGCTATGAGTCGGAATTGAATCAATGGCAGTGGGTTTAGTTTATATGTATATACATAAACATACATAAACGTACACACACACACGTGTGCGTATATGTAATAACTGGCTATGTTATTCTAGGGGCTGACTAGGCCAAGTCTAAAATCTGTAGGGCAGACCATCAGGGTGGAAGCTCTCAGGCAGGAACGGATGCTGCAGTCCAAAAGTGGAATTTGTGACTTTCTTCTTCCTTGGGGAAAGCTCAGTTCCATTCTTAAGGCCTTTCATTGACTGCATCATGTCAACTCAGATTATAGAGGATAATCTCCTTTACATAAAGTCTACAGATTTTAGATGCTAACCACATCTACGAAATACCTTCACAGCGACATCTAGATTAGCATTTGAATAACTGGGTACTATAGCTAGCCAATGAGGGCAGTGGTTGTTCAGTGGTAGAATTTTCACCATCCATGCTGGAGACCTGGGCAATGCACCTCATATGCAGCCACCACCCATCTGTCAGTAGAGGCTTGTATGTCATTATGATGTTGAACAGGTTTCAGCAGAGTTCTCAGATTAAGAAGGACTAGGAAGAAAAGCCTGGCAATCTATTTCTAAATATCAGCCAATGAAAACTCTGTGGATCACGATGGTCCTATCTGCAACCATTCATGGACACGGCACACGACAGCCAGTATTTTGTTCAGTTGTGCATGAGATTACCATAAGTCAGAGGCCAACTCATTGTTACCTAGCAAGAACAACACAGCCCAGCCAAATTTACACATGAAGCTAAATATCACAGGTATGAACCTCAGTGAAACAATATAGCATTGTGTAAAGAAGGAGCCTGAGGCTGTAATTTAATTCAGCAGAAAAAAAGTGCCTGGATCTATTAATGCAATATATTTGTTAATGTGTAGAAATAGATTGCCTGTGAATTTTCTTTATTTTTTTTATTGTGGTAGTTTAAGTGAAAGTTTACAGTTCAAATTAGTCTCTCATACAAAAATTCATACATACATTGTTATGTGACCCTAATTGCTCTCCCTGTACTGTGAGAGCACACTCCTCCTTTCCACCCCCAGTTTCCCATGTCCATTCAATCAGCTCCTAATCCTCTCTGCCTTCTCATCTCATCTCTGGGCAGAAGCTGCCCATATAGTCTCATGTATTCACCTGAGCTAAGAAGCACACTCTTCATGAGTACCATTGTTATGTCCCACAGTCCAGTACAATCTTTGTCTGAAGAGTTGGCCTTGGGAATTATTGTAGTTCTAGGTTGACAGAGAGTCCAGGGACCATGCTTTGTGGGGTTCCTCCAGTGTCACTCAGACCATTAAGTCTGGTCTTTTTACTAGAATTTGAGTTCTGCACCCCACCTTTCCCCAGCTCCATCAGGGACTCTCTTTTGTGTTCCCTGTCACGGATGTCCTTGGTGGTACCTGGGCACCATCCAGTTCTTCTGGTCTTAGGCTGATGAAGTCTCTGGTCTCTGTGGCCCTTTCTGCCTCTTGGGCTAATTCTTTCCTTGTGTATTTGGTGTTCTTCATTCTCCTTTACTCCAGGTGCTTGGGACTAGTTGATGGTTTTTAGATGGCTGCTTGCTAGATTTTAAGACCCCAGACGCCACTCACCAAAGTAGGATACAGAACACTTTCTTAATAAACTTTTTTATGCCAATTGACCTAGATGTCCCCTGAAAGCATGGTCTCCAGACCCCCACCCCTGCTGCTATGTCCCTCCAAGTGTTTGATTGTATTCTGGAAACTTCTTAGCTTTGGTTTAGTCCAGTTGTGCTGACTTTGCCCGTAGTGTGTACTGTCCATCCCTTCATCTAAGATAATTTTTGTCTACTGTCTAGTTAGTGAATAACCCTCACCCTCCCTCCCCACCCTCGTAGCCATCAAAGAATGTTTTCTTCTCTGTTAAAACTTTTTCATGAGTTCTTATAATAGTGGTCTTATACAATATTTGTCCTTCTGTGACTAAATTTACTCAGCATAATGCCCTCCAGATTCCTCCATGTTATGTTTCATGACTTCATCGTTGTTGTTTATTGTTGCATAGTATTCCTTTGGGTAAATGTATCATAATTTGTTTATGCATTCATCTGTTGATAGGCACCTAGGTTGTTCCATCTTTTTGCTATCATAAACAGTGCTGCAGTGAACATGGGTATGCATATATCTATTCATGTGACGGCTCTAATTTCTCTAGGATATATTCCAAGGAGCAGGATTGCTGGATCATATGGAACTTCTATTTCTAGCTTTTTAAGAAAGTGCCAAATCGATTTCCAAAGTGGTTGTACCATTTTACATTCCCACCAACAGTGTATAAGTGTTCCAGTCTCTCCACAACCTCTCCAGCATTTATTATTTTGTGATTTTTGGATTAATGCTAGCCTTGTTGGGGTGAGATGGTATCTCATTGTACGTTTGATTTTTATTGATCTTGAGCATTTCTTCAGGTGTCTGTTAGACACCTGAATGTCTTCTTCGGCGAAGTGACTGTTCATATCTTTTGCACATTTTTAATTGGGTTATTTGTCTTTTTGTTGTTGAGGTTTTGCAGAATCTTGTACATTTTAGAGATGAGATGCTAATCAGATTTGTTGCAGCCAAAAGTTTTTTCCCAGTCTGTAGGTTGTCTTTTGACTCTTTTGGTGAAGTCTTTTGATGAGCATAAGTGTGAGATTTTTAGGAGCTCCTCGTTATCTAATCTCTCTTCTGGTGCTTGTGCATTATTAACGTATGGTTGGTATTCTCTTTTTGCCATGTATTAGGGCTATTAGCATTGTCCCTATTTTTTCTTCCATGATCTTTCTCTTTTATGATTTTATATTTAGGTCTTTGATCCATTTTGAGTTAGTTTTTGTGCATGGTGTGAAGTATGGGTCTTGTTTCAGTTTTTAGCAGATGGATATCTGGTTATGACAGCACCATTTGTTAAAGAGACTGTCTTTTCCCCGATTAACGGACTTTGGGCCTTTGTCAAATATCAGCTGCTCAGAGGTGGATGAATTTATGTCTGGATTTTCAATTCTGTTCCATTGGTCTATATATCTGTTGCTGTACCAGTACCAAGATGTTTTGACTACACTGAGGTATAATGGGTTCTAAAATCAGGTAGTGTGAGGCCTCCCACATTGTTCTTCTTGAGTAATGTTTTACTTATCCGGGGCCTCTTCCCTTTCCATATGAAGTCAGTGATTTGTTTCTCCATCTCATTAAAAAATACCGTTGGAATTTGGATTGGGATTGCATTGTATCTGTAGACTGCTTTGGGTAGAACGGACATTTTCACAATGTTGAGTCTTCCTGTCCATGAGCAAGATATGTTTTTCCACTTACGCAGGTCTCTTTTGGTTTCTTGCAGTAGTGTCTTGTAGTTTTCATTGTAAACATCTTTGATGTCTCTGGTTAGATTTATTCCAAAGTATTTTATCTTCTTGGGGGCTATTGTAAATGGTATTGATTTGGTGATTTTTTCCTCGAGGTTCTCTTTGCTGGTGTAAAGGAATCCAACTGATTTTTGTATGTTTATCTTGTATCCTGAAACTTGCTGAAATCTTCTATTAGTTCCAGAGGTTTTCTTGTGGCTTCTTTGGGGTTTTCTGTGTATAAGATCATATCATCTGCAAATAGAGATATTTTGACTACTTCCCTACCAGTATGCATGCCCTTTATTTCTTTTTTCTAGCCTAATGGCTCTGGCTAGGACCTCCAGCACAATGTTGAATAAGAGTGGTGATAAAGGGCATTCTTGTCTGGTTCCCGTCCTCAAGGGGAATGCTTTCAAAGTCTCTCCATTTAGGATGATGTTGGCTGTTGGCTTTGTATAAATGCCCTTAAATATATTGAGGAATTTCCCTTCTATTCCTATTTTGTTGAGCATTTTTATTCTGAATGGGTGTTGGCCTTTGTCAAAAGCCTTTTCTGCATCAATTGATAAGATCATGTGGTTCTTGTCTTTTGTTTTATTTATGTGATGGATTACATTGATTGTTTTTCTAATGTTGAACCATCCTGCATACCTGGTATAAATCCCACTTGGTAATGGTGGATTATTTTTTTGATATGTTACTGAATTCTATTGGCTAGAATTTTGTTGAGAATTTTTACATCAATGTTCATGAGGGATATTGGTCTGTAATTTTCTTGTTTTGTGATGTCTTTACCCGGTTTTGGTATCAGGGTTATGCTGGCTTCATAGAATGAGTTTGGGAGTGTTGCATCATTTTTTATGCTCTGAAATAGCTTTAGTACTAGTGGTGTTAACTCTTCTCTGAATGTTTGGTAGAATTCTTCTGCGAAGCTGTCCAGGCCAGTGCTTTTTTTGTTAGGAGATTTTTTATTACCTCTTCAATCTCTTCTTTTGTTGTGGGTTTGTTTAGCTGTTCTACTGCCATTTGCGTTAGTTTAGGTAGGTAGTGTGTTTCTAGAAATTTGTCCATTTCTTCTAGGTTTTCAAATTTGATGGAATACAATTTTTCATAGTATTCTGTTGTGATTCTTTTAATTTTGGGTGGGTCTGTTGTGACATCACCCATGTCATTTCTTATATGGGTTATTTTCTTCCTCTCCTGTTTTTCTTTTGTCAGTCTGGCCAATGGTTTACCAATTTTGTTGATCTTTTCAAAGAAACAGGTTTTGGTCTTGTTAACTCTTTCAATTGTCTTTCTATTCTCTGTTTCATTTAATTCTGCTCTACTTATTATTATTTCCTTTCTTCTGGCACCCAAGGGCTTCTTTTGCTACTCTTTCTCTACTTGTTCCAGTTGTAGGGTTAATGTTTTGATTTTGGCCCTTTCTTCATTTTGGATGTGTGCATTTATTGCTATAAACTGACCTCTAAGTACTGCTTTTGCCGTGTCCCAAAGGTTCTGGTAGGATGTGTTTTCATTCTCATTTGATTCTATGAGTTTCATTATTCCATCCTTAATTTCTTCTATAACCCAGTAGTTTTTGAGCAAGATGTTGTTCAATTTCCATGTGTTTGATTCTTTTTCCTTGCTTTGTCTGTTATTGATTTCTACTTTTATGGCCTTATGGTCAGAAAAGATGCTTTGTAATATTTCAATGCTTTGGATTTTGTTAAGGCTTGCTTTGTGGCCTAATATGTGGTCTATTCTGGAGAATGCTCCATGTGCGTTGGAAAAGAAAGTGTACTTGGCTGCTGTTGGGTGGAGTGTTCGGTATATGTCTATGAGATCAAGGTCGTTGATTGTAGCATTTAGCTCTTCCATGTCTCTGTTGAGCTTTTTTCTGGATGTTCTGTCCTTCACCAAAATCGATGTGTTGAAGTCTCCTACTACTAATGTGGAGGGTCTGTCTCTCTTTTCCATGCTGTTAGACTTTGTTTTATGTATTTTAGAATACTGTCATTGGGTGCATAAATATTTATTATAGTTATGTTCTCCTGGTGTATTAACCCTTTAATCATTATGTAGTGTCCTTCCTTATCCTTTGTGGTGGATTTTACTTTAAAGTCTGTTTTGACAGAGATTAATATTGCCACTCCTGCTCTTTTTTTTCTTCTTTTTTTAAATTGTACTTCAGGTGAAGCCTTACAGAACAAATAGTTTCTCATGTAACAGTAGTACACAGATTGTTTTATGACATTGGTTAACAACCCCACAACATGTCAACCCTCTCCCTTCTCGACCGTTTTTTTTGTTTTTTGGTGAAAATATACATACCCAAAGATACACCATTTCAAAAATTTCTACATGCACAGTTCAGTGACATCGACTACACTCTTCCAATTGTGCTGCTATTCTCACATTAAATGAAGGCTTACAGAACAGAATAGTTTCTCATTTAAGAGTTACTACACATGTTGCCCTATGACAATGGTCAACAACCTCAAAACACATCAACACTATCCTTACTCAACCTTGGGTTCCCCATCACCAGCTTTCCTGTCCCCTTCTGCCGTGTGGCCATTGTCCCTGGACTGCTGTGCCTCATTAATCCCATTTGGTTTTATGGGGCTGTCCACTCCCTGGCTGAACGGTGAACCTCAGAAATGACTTCACCACTGAGCTAAAAGGGTGTGTGGGAGCCATACTCTCAGGGTTTCTCCAGTCTCCTTTAGGCCAGTAAATCTGGTCTTTTTTTGTGAGTTAGAATTTGTTCTACATCTTTCTCCAGCTCTGTCCAGAACCCTCGGTTGTGATCATGGTCAGAGCAGTCAGTGGTGGTAGCCGGGCACCATCTAGCTGTATTGGACTTAGTCTGGTGGAGACCTTGGTAGCTGTGGTCCATTAGTCCTTCGGACTAATCTTTTCCTTGTATCCTGTTCCCTTCATTCTCCCCTGCTCCCGAAGGGATGAGACCAGTGGAGTATCTTAGATGGTTGCTTACAGGCTTTTAAGACCTCAGACACTACTCACCAAGGTAGAGTGTAGAACATGGTCTTTATAAACTGTGTTATGCCAGTTGAGCTAGATGTTCCCCGAGACCACGGTCTCCACAGCTCTCCACCCAGAAATTCAGACCCTCAGGGAGTTTGGATGGGTCTAGGGAGCGTCCATGACCTTTTCTTGTACAACCTGTGCTGGTTTTCCCAGTATTGTGTACTGTCTCACCCTTCGCCAAAGATACCACTTATCTATTGCCCGTTTAGTATTTCTCCCCCACCCCCCCATCCCTGCTAGCCAACGAAGATTGTTACATTTTGTGTGTGAACTTTTTCATGGGTTTTTACAATAGAGGTCTCATAGAATATTGTCCTTTTGTGATTGACTTATTTCACTCAGCATAATGTCCTCCAGTTTCATCCATGTTATGAGATGCTTCACAGATTCATCATTGTTCTTTCTCGTTGCATAGTACTGCATTGTGTGCATGTACCATAGTTTGTTTATCCATTCATCTGTTGATGGGCATCTAGGTTGTTTCCATCTTTTTGCTATTGTGAACAATGCTGCCATGAACATAGGTGTGCATATGTCTCTTGGAGGGATGACTTTTTTTCCTCTACTATATATTCCTAGGAGTGGGATTGCTGGATCGAATGGTATGTCTATTTCTAGCTTTCTGAGGAAGTGCCATATCATTTTCCAAAATGGTTGTATCATTTTGCATTCCCACCAGTAGTATATAAGAGTTCTGATCTCCCCACAGCCTCTCCGTTTGTTATTTCCAGTGTTTTTGATTCTTGCCCATAATGCCGGGGTTTTAATTTGCATTTCCTAATGGCTAGTGATCGCGAGCATTTCCTCATGTGTCTGTTGGCCATTTGAATGTCTTCTTTGGTGAAGAGTCTGTTCATTTCCTTTGCCCATCTTTTAATAGGACTCTTTGTCTTTTTGTTGTAAGCTGTTGGATTTTGTTGTAGATTATGAAGATTAGAACTTTGTCTGACTTGTACTGTCCAAAAATTTTTTCCCAGTGTGTAGGTTCTCTTTTTACTCTTTTGGTGAAGTCTTTTGAAGAGCATAGGTGTTTGATTTTTAGAAGATCCCACTTATCTATCTTATCTTTTGGGGTTTGCGCGTCGATGGTTATGGTTTGTATCCTGTTAATGCTGCGCATTAAGGCCTGAAGTGTTGGTCATATTTTTTCTTCTATGATCTTTATAGTTGTAGGCTTTATATTCAGGTCTTTGATCTATTTTGAAGTAGTTTTTGTATACGTCATGAGGTATGGGTCCTGTTTCATTTTTTGCAGATGGATATCCTGTTTTGACATCACCATTTGTTAAAAAGACTGTCTTTTCCCCATTTGATGGACTTTGGGCCCTTGTCGAAGGTCAGGTGACCGTAGGTGGATGGATTTACATCTGGGTTCTAAATTCTGTTCCACTGGTCAATGTATCTGTCGTTGTACCAGTACTAGGCTGTTTTGACTACTGTAGCTGTATAGTAGGTTCTGAAGTCAGGTAGTGTGAGTCCTCCAACTTTATTCTTCTTCTTCAGTAGTGCTTTACTTATTCGGGGCTTCTTCCCTTTCCATATAAAGTTAATGATTAGTTTTTCCATCTCTTTGAAGAATGTTGTTGGTATTTGGATTGGGATTGCGTTGTACTTGTAAATTGCTTTGGGTAGAATTGTGATTTTCACAATGTTGATTCTACCTATCTGTGAGCATGGCATGTTTTTCCATTTATGTAGATCCCTTTGGGTTTCTTGCAGTAGTGCTGTGTATTTTTCTTTGTTAATGTCTTTTACATCCCTGTTTAGATTTATTCCTAAGTATTTCATTTTTTTAGGGGCTATTATAAATGGTACTGTTTTCCTGATTTCATTTTCATTGTTTTCTTTATTGTTGTATAGGAATCTGTCATGGATTGAATTGTGTCCCCCAAAAAATGTGGGTAGCAACTTGGCTAGGTCATGATTCCTAGTATTGTATGATTGTGTTATCTGATGTGATGTCCGTATGTGTTGTGAACTCTACGACTATGATGAGATTATATGTGATCGCATGTGTTTTAAATTCTATCATTGTGATGAGGTTATACTGATGAGGTTGACAAGATCAGTGTCTTAACGCAATCTCTTTTGAGATATAAAAGAGAGAAGTGAGCAGAGACCCATGGGAACCTCATACCACCAAGAAAGCAGTGCTGGGAGCAGAGTGCGTCCTTTGGACCTGAGGTTCCTGCGCAGAGAAGCTCCCAGACCAAAAGAAGACTGATTACATGGACCTTCCTGCAGAGCCAACAGGGAAAGAGTTCCCCTGGAGCTGACACCCTGAATTTAGACTTGTAACCTACTGGACTGTGAAGAAATAAACTTCTCTTTGTTAAAGCCATCCACTCATGGTACTTCTGTTAGAGCAGCACTAGATGACAGACAGAATCCAACTGATTTTTGTAACTTTATCTTGTATTCTGCTACTCTGCTGAATCTTTCTATTAGTTCCAGTAGATTTCTGGTGGAGTCTTTAGGGTTTTCTACGTATAGTATCATAGCATCTCCAAACAGGGACAATTTAACTTCTTCATTACTGATTTGGATGCCCTTTATTTCTTTTTCTTGCCTTATTGTTCTAGCTAGAACTTCCAGCACAATGTTAAATAGGAGTGGTGATAAAGGGCATCTTTGTCTTGTACCTGTTTTCAAGGGGAATGTTTTCAGCCTCTCTCCATTAAGAATGATGTTGGCCATGGGTTTTGCATAGATGCCTTTTATTATGTTGAGAAATTTCCCTTCTATACCTATTTGATTGAGAGTTTTCATCAAGTATGGGTGTTGGACTTTGTCAAATGCCTTTTCTCTGTCAGTTGAGATGATCATGTGATTCTTTCCTTTCCTTTTATTTATGTGGTGGATTATGTTGATTGATTTTCTAATGTTGAACCATCCTTGCATACCTGGTATGAATCCTACTTGGTCGTGGTGTATTATTTTTTTTTGATATGATGCTGAATTCTATTGGCTAGAATTTTGTTCAGAATTTTTGCATCTATGTTTATGAGAGATATTGGTCTGTAATTTTCTTTTTTTGTGATGTCTTTGCCTGGTTTTGGTATCCACATTATGCTGGCTTCATAGAATGAATTTGGAAGTGTTGCTTCCTCTTCTATGCTCTGAAATAGCTTGAGTAGTACTGGTACAGGCTCTTCTGTAAATGTTTTGTAGAATTCTCCAGTGAAGCCAACTGGGTTAGGATTTTTTTGGTTGGGAGATTTTTTATTACCTTTTCAATCTCTTCTCTTGTTATGGGTCTGTTCAGATTTTCAACATCACTTTGTTATAGTTTGTAGAGGTAGTGTGTTTCCTCTAGGTTTTCAAATTTGTTGGAGTATAGTTTTTCATAATATTCTGTTATAATCCTTTTTATTTCAGTTGGGTCTGTTGTAATGTCCCCTATTTCATTTCTTATTTGGGTTATTTGTGTCCTCTCCTGTTTTTCTTTGTCAGTCTGGCCAGCGGTTTGTCGATTTTGTTGATTGTTTCAAAGAACAAACTTTTGTATTTGTTGATTCTTTCTGTTGTTTTTCTGTTCTCTATTTCATTAATTTCTGCTCTGATCTTTACTATTTCCTTTCTTCTGGTGGCTGCGGGCTTTTTTTGCTGTTCTCTTTCTATTTGTTTGAGTTCTGTAGTTAATGTTTTGATTTTGTCCCTTTATTCTTTTTTGATGGGTGCATCTATTGCTATAAATTGTCCTCTGTGGACTGCCTTTGCTGTGTCCCAAAAGTTTTGGTATGAAGTGTTTTCATTCTCATTTGATTCTAGGAATTTTTTGATTCCATCACTGATTTCTTCTATGACCCAGCGATCTGTAAGCAGGGTATTATTCAGTTTGCATGTAATTGATTTTTTTACTTGCTGTTATCTGTTGTTAATTTCTACCTTGATGGTACTGTGGTCAGAGAAGATACTATGAATTATGTCAGTGTTTTGGATCTTGTTGAGGATTTCTCTGTGGCCTAAGATGTGGTCTATTCTGGAGAACGTTCCACATGCACTGGAAAAGAATGTGTACTTTGCAGCAGATGGATGGAGTGTTCTATATATGTCCATGAGGTCAAGGTGGCTGACTGTGCCCTTTAGGTCTTCTGTATCTTTGCTGAGTTTCTTCTTAGTTGTTCTATCCTTTATTGAGAGTGGTGTGTTGAAGCCTTCTACTATTATTGTGCAACTGTCAATTTCTTTTTTCAGTGTCATTAGAGCTTGTTTTACGTATTTGGGAGCCCTGTCATTGGGTGGGTAGATGTTTATTATGGTTATGTCTTTATGATGGATCATCCCCTTAATCATTATGTAGTGTCCTTCTTTGTCTTTTTTGGTGGAATTTGTTTTAAAGTCTATTTTATCTGAGATTAGTATTGCCACTCCTGCTCTTTTTTGGTGGTTGTTAGCTTGATATATTTTTTCCCAACCTTTGACTTTTAATTAATTCACTGCTTTGTTTCTAAGGTGTGTGTCTTGTAGACAGCATATTGATGGATCTTGTTTTCTTATCCATTCTGTCACTCTCTGTCTCTTTATGGGTGCATTGAGTCCATTTACATTCAGTGTAACTATTGATAGATGTGAGTTTGTTGCTGTCATTTTGTAGTGCTTTTTTTGTGGTGCTGAAGTTTTCTTTGTTCTTATTACTGTCTTGTGCTGACTTACCTTTGTGGATATTTTTTTTTCATTTGTTTTTGCTGAGACTTTATGTTTTTCCTCGTGTTTTTTATGAGTATGTTTGTTAACTTTCTTTGTGTTTACCATGAATTTTACCCTTATCTTTCTAAGTTTGAAGCAGTCTACCATTACTTAGTAAGGCCTTGCCTTCCTCTCCATTAGAAGGTTCTATACCTCTACCGTTTATTTCCTCTTTTACTGTTTTGATGTTGTTGTCATTTACTGATTAACTGCTCTGATTCCCTGTTGTATTTCTTTTGGTTTTGGATAATCCTTGAGAGTTCATTTTCTAGATTGGTATCTGGCTGGTGCGATCCTGCGTCCTAGATTCTGCCTGTGAGCTGGAGTTGTTTGTTCTCAGATCGAAGAACTTCCTTTAATAATTCTTGTAAGTTTGGTTTGGCTTTTACATATTCCTTTACTTTCTGTTTATCTGTAAATGACCTAATTTCACCGTCATATTTGAATGAGAGTTTTGCAGGATATATTGTTCTTGGCTGGCAATTTTTTTCTTTCAAGATTTTATAAATGTCATTCCATTGCCTTCTTGCCTGAGTGGTTTCTGCCAAATAATCTGAGCTTATTGTTATTGTTTCTCCTCTGTATGTGACTTCTTGTTTTTCACAATATGCTCTCAGGATTCTTTGTTTGTCTTTGGTTTTGGCGAGTGTGATAATGATATGCCTTGGTGATGTTCTTTTGGGGTCTATCCTATATGGGGTTCGTTGAACTTCTTGGATGGCCAGCTTTTCATCTTTCATGATATTGGGGAAGTTTTCTGTCAGCAGTTCTTCAATGATCCTCTCTGTCTTTTCTGTTTTCTCCCCCTTTTCTGGAGCTCCAATCTCTCACAAATTGTTGCTTTTTATTGTATCCCATATAACTCTCAGGGTCTCTTTATTTTTCTTTGTTCTTTTTTCTGAGTTTTCCTCAGACAGTGTTGTATCCAAGTGTTTGTCTTCAATTCCACTGATCCTGTCTTCCACCGTTTCAGATCTGCTTCTCAGCCCTTTATGACACTGTCCATTTCTGAAATATTGTTGTTTAGGTTTTGAATTTCTATTTGTTGTCTTTGTATAATTTTTAGTTGTGAATTTATTCTGGCATTTTGTTACTGCATTATTTTCCTGAATTATTCTAAATTTTTGTCCATGAATTTGTCTATTTTTTCCTCATTTTTGTCTGCTTTTTGCTTCAGCTCTTGGAGAATTCTGAGCATTAGAGATTTGAATTCCCTATCACGTAGTTCTAGTGCCTTTTCTTCCACTGGAAAGTCAGCTGGTGTTTTAATTTGGATGCCTACTGTAATCATCCAGTCCTGTTTTTGTAAATGTTCTGATATTGTCTGCTGTCTTCTGGGCATTCAGTAGTTATTTTTCTCGTTTATTGATTGTAGATTTGTTTGTTTCGTTCCTTTTTTTTTTTAAATTTGGCTATGTCTGAGCAGGCTGGCTGTGTTCTTTGTTGTTTGCTCATCTGTGGGCACAATACTTTTTGTCTCCTTCTCCAATTGGCAGGGTCAGTAACTCAGATATGGTACCACAGGGCAGTTCTAGCTGAAAAGGAGTTACTCGGATGGGTTGTTTGTGGCACTTACTACAGCCAGCAGGGCAGGTCGGTAATCAGTGCAAGGCAGGTTCCATGCCTGTGCTACTTGGTGGTGTGATGTTAAGTGCATGGTGCAGGTAAGCAGGATGTATGGGGGAGATTGTTATGTGTGGAGCTAAGATCGATATGGGAGAGAGGAGAGAGGAAGAGGAGCCAAAAACATGCAAACAAACAATAAAGAATGCTAGGGGAGCTTGCCATTGGAGTGGAGAGATTAGAGACCATGAGATGGAGAAAAACAAGAAGGGGAAGAGGAAGAAAAAAAATGAAAAGGAAACAAAAGAATGAATAAATAAATATTGGAAAGGGAAAAGAACAGCAAGGTTCCCAGGGATCCCACCAGTGCAGCTATGAGGTCTGGGGAAGTTGTTCTCATGTGTTGCAGTACAGCCTTGCTAGAAGGCATAGAGGTATACAAAATCAGGTATTCAGGGAACAGAAAGAGAAGGAAGATATAGAGAGACGAGAAACTGAGTAATGAAGAAAGACAAAAAGGGAAAAAGAGGGAAAAGAAAACAAAACAAAAAAAAAAATAAAAAGAACAAGAAAAGTCCCCATAAAACCAAAAAAACAACCAACGGAAAAAGAAATGCCCTCAGGGATCCCTCTGCACGTCTGTGGAAGCTGAGGGGGTAGTTTCAAGCCACGTGGCACCACCTGGTCAGAAGGGGCTCCCAACTCAAGAAAAGGAAAAGAAAACGAAGAAACAATTCAAAAGTATCAAATGAAGAAAAGCCCCGGGATCCCACCAGTGTGCTAGCCCAGACCGGGAAGCAGCTCCACACTTGAACGGAGCTCCACAGCCCCTCAGGAAGAAGCAAAGATGGTGTACAGAGCCAGGTATTTGAGCAAAAGGAGGGGGAGGTGGTGAGAGGTAAGGAAGAAATCAAAAGAAGCAGAAAAAAGCAACACCAGCAGCCAACAAATAGCACTCAGAGAGCCGGCCCATTTGGGTGGGTGGAATCCAAGCAGCTGGTGCTTCCCAAACAAAAAATTGTGCCTGCAGGAAGCAGAGGAGGCTGAGTGGGGGTGAAGAAGGGTGGGGTGGTAAAGCGTATATCGCAAATTACTGGTTGTTTTTTCTCCCACAGGAAGCTCTGTGAAGCTGCTTTCTTGTACCCGCTGTTTGCTGGTCTCTGATAGGAGTCCAAGATGGCGGATCCATGCTGCGTTAGCTGATAGTGGACCTCTGCATGAATCTCTCCTTGCTCTCCATTCTCTGTCAGTTTTCTCACTCCATTTGGTGCTTGGCTGACTTCTTTATCTCTTCATTTGATGTTTTAGGGTTTTAGGATTGTTGTTTTCTCTGTTTGGCTTAGTTTTTCGGATCTTTGCTGTGGAGGGATGGTGTGGTGTTTCTGCCTAGAGCGCCATTTTGCTTGAAGTCCCTCCTGCTGTTTTTTGAGTGTTGTTTTCTTGACATATATTTTTTCATCCGTTGAGTTTTTGTTTGTCCGTGACTTTAAGGTGTGTCTCTTGTAGGCAGCCTATAGATGGATCGTGTTTTTTTTATCCAATCTACCACTCTCTGTCTCTTTATTGGTGCATTATCCATTTACGTTCAGTGTAATTATTGATAGGTATGAATTTAATGCTGCTGTTTTGATGTCTTTTTTTGTGTGCTGTTGGCAGTTTCTTTGTTCCACTTAATTTTCTGTGCTGAGTTGTTTTTCTTTGTGTATTTTCTTTTCCTGTTTTTCATTGTTGTTGATTGTATATTTACTGAGTCTTTATATTGTTCTTGTTTTTTATTTTGATTTGTAGAATTGTTAGTCTCCTTTGTGGTTACCTTTATATTTACCCTTATTTTTCTAAGTTTATGCCAGTCTTTTATTTCTTTATATCACCTTGACTTCCCCTCCATATGAAAAATCTATGTCTACATTTTTTATTCCCTCTATTTTGTGTTAATGTTGTCATCTTTTACATATTGACATCTCTGTTTTCCTATTTTCAGTTTATTAACCTTGATTTATTTTTGTGATGTCCCTATCTGGGTTGATATCTGGTTGCTCTGTCCTGTATTCTAGTCTTTTGGGTTGTTATCTGAAATTCGTGACTTTCTAACTGAAGAACTCCCTTTAGTATTTCTTGTAATTTTGGTTTGATTTTTGCAGATTCCCTAAACTTATGTTCATCTGGAAATGGCCTAATTTCACAGTCATATTTGAGAGACTTTTTTACTGGATATGTAATTCTTGGCTGGCAATTTTTTTCCTTCAAGGCTTTTTGCACGTCATCCTATTGCCTTCTTGCCTGCATGGTTTCTGCTGAGTAGTCTGAGTTTATTTTTATTGACTCTCCTTTGTAGATGACTTTTCGTTTATCCCTACCCCTCTTAAAATTCTCTCTTTATCTTTGGTTTTGGCAAATTTGATTATAATATGTCTTGGTGACTTTCTTTTGTCATCTACCTTATGTGGAGTTTGATGAGCATCTTGGTTATATATCTTCTCAACTTTCATGACATCAGGGAAGTTTTTGCCAGCAAATCTTCAATAATTCTCTCTGTATTTTCTGTTATCCCTCCCTGTTCTCATACTCCAGTCACTCATAGGTTATTGGTCTTGATAGAATCTCATGTAATTCTTAGGGTTTCTTCATTTTTTTTTATCTTGTTTTCTGATTTTTCCCCAAATAAATTGGTGTTAAGTGCTTTATTTTCAATCTCACTAATTCTGACTTCCATTGCCTCAATTCTGCTCATATGACTTTCTACTGAGTTGTCTAATTCTGAAATTTTATTGGTGATTTTCAGGATTTCTGGTTGCTGTCTCTCTATGGATTCTTGCAGCTTTTTAAATTTGTCATTATGCTGTTCTCTGATCTTTTTAAGTTCTTCTATTGCATGTTCTGCATTTTGCCTAATTGCCTTCCTGGTGTCTTGAAGAGTTCTGTATATTAGTCTTTTGTATTCTGCCTCTGGTAATTCCAAGAAATTTTCTTTCTCCAGAAAATTTCTTGATTCTTTATTCTGGGAGCTTGCTGAAGCCCTCATGATCTGACTCTGTTTGTGATTTGATATTAACTGTTGTCTCCAAGCCATCAGTAATTTATTATATTAACTTACTGAGTGCTAGTTTCTTGTTTTGTTTTGTTTTGCTATGCCCAAATAGGTTGCTCATGTGAGCTGGCCCTATCACCAGCACCTCTGAAGCTGCAACATCCTGCCACCAAGTGACCAGAACTGCTCCGAAGTATATGGGGCCAGGAGTCCACCCACTCTTCCTGTATGTATTCAGCTCAGGTGTCCAGGTTGTCAGCCACCAAGTGTGTGGTGCAGGCTCTCACCTACAGTCCTAGACCAACATGGGTGATTGATGTAGGAGCAGGCATCTGGTAGCAGCAGGGAGACACAGGCTGAGCAAGGCAGGGGGCCAACGACCACCCCTGAGTGTCTAGGAAGAAAGCGTGTCCCTGTTCCCTAGAGTGCGCAGATGGGTGGATTTTGCAGCAAGACTATGAGTACCCAATGCTGCTGGCTGTAAGGACTAAGGGGTCACCTCTTATTCTTGGGCCCCTATTGCAGGTGGCTAGGTGGCATGGGTGGAGCCACCAGTCCTCAGGCTCCCAATGTGGGTATGTGAAGACCCTGCTTAATGGGCAGAGCGGTGTCTAATGTCACAAACCTGCCACTTCACAGCTGAAACAGTTGAAGGTAGACTTCAGGTATGTATCTTGTTATACTGCAGTGATGGGGTCCTATGCTGTTGAAATGGGCCCACACAAGTCTATGCAGGGGAAAGATACTCCAAATCCATGGATCCCTTATGCCTGTGCCTAGGCAAAGTTGCTGTGCCTACCCTGAGTTCCTGGATTAGGGGAGCCAGCAGATTATTTTTTCCCATTTTTTATTTTGTTCACTCTCCTAGCCTGGGAGAATGGCTCAGGGCCTGTGATGGGTCCTACTTCCATCCCAGGGGACTTGGCAATTGCTGAAGCTGGTTCTGGACCCAGTGCAGAGCAGGGAGTGGGGAGGTAAATGGGAGAGAGGTTTTCCGCTAAGGGAAAACTCACTGCTCACCCCCCAGCTAATACAGGCTGAAAGTCTCAGGCTCCCGCTGGGTCAGGTCTGGCAACTCCTCGCTGCTTCCGAACCATCTCTCACTCCCCCTGCCACTCATTCGGATTCCTCAACTTTGTCTTTCATGTTCAGAGCTCCTAGATTGTCATATATAATTGACTCACTTGTTTTTCAGGTCTTAGTTGTAAGAGGGATCACTGGAAGCTTCTAACTACTCAGCCATCTTGGCCCCACCCCCCTGCCTGTGAATTTTCAAGAGATGTTTATAAATATGCTTTATTGAAAAAGGTTCAACACAAGCCTAAACCTGTCATCATTTGAAATAAAAAGCCAGCTTCCTATATAAATCTCGCACCAGGCATTATGCAGGGCTCTAAATAGTAAAAGCCATTGCTTTTCTTCAATGATTATGAGTTGATTTGGTAATAGGTAAGTAGCTACAAAGTAATAATGGTGTTTTAGGATAAGAGAAGTCATAGGTTGGTTAGTAACTGCCAGATAAACTATGCAGAGTACTAATGATAGAAGACTTGGGTGAAAGGAGAAGTTACGTCGTGAGAGGGTGGTAAGAGAAATTTTCATTGAGGTAAGATTAGAATTGGGCTTTTAATGTAGGGAAGTAGAAATGCAGCCTTATGGTGTTTGTGGGAATGGAATTGTGAGGAAAAGGGCACAATGTAAACAAAAGCATAGGTGCGGGAAATATGAGGAACATGCAGGCACTGAAGAAATAGCTTCATTACAGAAGCAGGAAGCAAGTATGACTACAAAATTTTAGCATATGGAAGAAACACAATCCAATTAGTTCATTTTACAGAGTGAGTCATAGAAGAAGTATAGCCAGAGTGCTTCTCAGAAGCAACAGTGGCAAGAATTTGTCTTGCATACTTTGGACACGTCATCAGGAGGGACCAGTCATTGAAGAGGGATATCATGCTTGGTAAAGTAGAAGGTCAACAAAAAAGAGGAAGACCCTCAATGATATTGATTGACACGGTGGCTGCAACAATGGGCTCAAACATAGCAATGATTTGGAGGATGGTACAGGACAGGACAACATTTCATTATATATAAGGTTGCTATGAGTCAGAGCCAACTGGATGGCAACTAACAACAGCAAAAATTGAGAAAATAAAAATCTTAGTTACTTGGTTTTCTACAATCCAAGTATCTCATTAAAGTGCAAATCAGGATTAAAATACTGGTCCCCAGGAGTCTTTGTTGCTCTTTCCCTTTTATCAGGAATGACAACGATTTCATGATAGGCACCAACCTTGAACAAGGGCCAGTGCTTCCTTTTAAAGCATAATAAAATGGTTTTTTAAGTCACATTTGGCTTCTTAAAAAGTCATCCTTTAACTGATTATTGATGCTTGCTGGATGAGAGAGTAATTACATCATTGCCAGATATTTTCAATCACTGTCTTTCCATAGGAAACCCTGGTGGTGTAGTGGTTAAGAGCTACGGCTGCTAACCAAAAGGTCAGCAGTTTGAATCCACTAGGCACTCCTTGGACACTCTATACACTCTATAGGGCAGTTCTACTCTGTCCGATAGGGTTGCTATGAGTAGGAATGGACTCAGTGGCAATGGGTTTGGTTTGGTTTTTGGTTCTTACATAAATGGTGCTTCAGACACTATTATGAGATTATTGTTAAGGTTTTTTTTTTTTTTTTTTTTTTGGTGATTGTTGAACAGGGGAAATAATGATAAAAGCATTCTTTTAGGAAAATGAATTTGGTGGGAGTTTTATGAATGATTTCAGAGAATACCAAGTAATTCTGAAGCTGGAATTAGAGTAGGAGTGCTACTGTCTGGTATTCAGCATGAGCTGATGAGTGAGTGAATCAGAGTGGCGGCATTTGAATAATAAAGAATTGATGAAAGGCAACAGCCTGTAAAAAAGGTAAAGAGAAGGCTAGATTCTTTTCTTTTTTTCCTCTACTATATCTCTAAAGCCTAGAAAAATATCTGGGTATAGTTAAAGTTTAATAAATTTTTGTTTAATAAAGTCCAGGTACAGGGACTTATTTCCACAAAGAAAAACCAAGAAAAGTGAAAATTATTTCATCCTGCTAGTGAAGGCAGTTAGTGCCGCCAATTTATTACACAGATTAAAGACTAGTTCAGGATATTTAATTTTTTACCTTTAATAGGCCACAATATCAAGAGTCTTTGGGTGGTGCAAACAGTTTGCTCTCATCTACTAACCAAAAAGTTTGGAGATTTGAATCCAGCTAGCTGTACCACAGAAAGCCTGGTGATATGCTTCCATAATAGCCAAGACAACCCTGTGGACAGTAGTTGTACTCTGAAGTGCATGGGGTCACCGTAAGTTGGAATCCACTTGATGGCAATTTTTTTAAATCAGGAGTCTATATGTATTCAGGCTACCTTAACTTATTATTAATAAAAATAATAAAGTGAACCAATACTTTATTAGCTTAGTTTGCATTCTTGTTGATAAGAGTATTCTAGCAATCTGAAAATAGTTCACAATATCCCTAAGTATTCAAGATTAACTCCTACCAAAAATGTTTCTGAGGAACATAATCAAAGGTTTCATGTTTAATAATACTTTATAATATATATTATAATAAACTTATAAAAATAAATGTCTCCAGGATCATAGGTGTTGTACTCATAGGGGGTTTGCAGTTGGCACTAGATCAATTTCCTTTTGGGGTTGTGGAAGAGAGAAGATACAAGCTTGAGGAGTTAGTCCAGCTGCAGAGACAAACAGCAGAGATTCAACAAGGAGGCAAAACCCTAAAATTCAATTTATCACAGCTATCTCCAGTTATGGCTCAGCCGGTCTATATGTGTCAGAACTCTCCTCTAACACAAGGGCCCAGGGCATTCTAACCAAGCTTGAGTTTGGGAACTGAGGCTTTGTATGTAATTTGAACATGCCATTATGATCTGCAGGCAAAAGATCTTACTGCACATGGAGATGTAAATAACTCCATCTAAGACAAAGCAAGACTAGAGAAAAAATGTTCCAGTTAAAATCTAACAAAGAGTCCAAGCAGATAAAGACAAGTGTAGGACAGCTAGACAGTAAGTAGAGGGGACATTTGGTCAGTAGGGCAGAGTGGAGATTCAGCTAGCAAATCTGCCTTAGACACCAGGCTGGGAAAATTTTAGCAACAGCTATGGCCTCATCTGGGGCATCAAAGAAGCTATTAAGGAATCAAAATCAGTCAGACACAAGATAAAGTAATTCCAGTTTCCAAATGGTGACCAGATCCTGGCACTAGACAATTCTCAAAAGTTCAGAGGAGTCTGTTGTGACCTAGAAGGTACTCCACAGGAAGCAGTTCCCAGCCCTGAATATAGACAGGACTTCATTTCCCAGGGAAGAGCCTGTTATGGATTGAACTGTGTCCCCTCAAAATGTTTGTCAACTCGGTTAGGCCATGATTCCCAGTATTGTGTGGCTGTTCTCCATTTCGTGATTTGATGTATTTATCTTATGTGTTGTAAATCCTAACCTTTATGATGTTAATGAGGCAGGATTAGAAGCAGTTATGTTAATGAGGCAGAATGCAATCTACAGGATTAAATTGTGTCTTGAGTCAATCTCTTTTGAGATATAAAAGAGAGGAGAGGGATCTCATTACTACCAAGAAAAAAGAGCAAGGAGCAGGGCACGTCTTGGGACCTGGGGCCCTGTGCTGAGAAGCTCCTAGACCAGGGGACATCAATAACAAAGACCTTCCTCCAGAGCTGACAGAGACAGAAAGCCTTCCCCTGGAGCTGGGACCCTGAATTTGGACTTTTAGCCTCCTTAACTGTGAGAGAATAAACTTATGTTTGGTAAAGCCATCCACTTGTGGTATTTCTGTTACAGCAGCACTAGATAACTAAGGCAGAGCCCTAGAGAGATTAACGTAGACTTTTATCCTTTGAAGACTGTGAAATTAGATAATGTATAGAAACAACACTTTCAAAATCTGAACCACATGCTCTGTGACACAAACCATGTTATCTAAATAGAGGTACTGCAAGATGAGCTGTGCCTCAAGGAACAACTTGAATCCTAGTAAACAGCAGTGGAACACAGCGTCCTGGGCCAAGATCTCTATAAAGGTCAACTGGGACAGAACTAGAAAATATAATCAGTGTGTGAACAGGGAGGGAGACTTGCTTCTTTGCCATAATATATGGGAAATTGAGTAAGAATATTACTTTCTCCCTTGACAAGGCTAGTGTAGGAAAAGTCAGGAAGAGTGGCCCCAGCTTTGGGTATTTGGGAACTCAGAGTCAGAAGAACAAAACTGAGCCCTGATTAATGACACTAAGAAATCAAAGTTTTAAAAGCATATTTTTTCCTTTATAAATCCATTTGATTACCCATCAAGTCATAACAGTCCCCATTTCAACAAACTTCTGGCCATCTGTTCTATCTTCAGATTTGAGACTTATACCCTTTAAATTTCTGTCTGGAACTGAAGCTCAGTTCCAGACATTTCCTTCTTATAAATGGGCCGCCATGAAGTAATTCTTCCAGTCACCTACAATTCCTAAAAAATAATAAAAAGAAAACATGAAAGAGTAAAATATTTCCATTATGAAGGAAAAGTTAGCATATACCAAGAAAAAAAGGTTAAAAGACATATAGACTTTCCTTGTATATGAATATTTTATAATGTTTCATTTTTATTTGTAATTCTTCCTATCTAGAAATGTGGTTTTTAACTAAACATAAACTCGGACTTCTGAATACATTCTGAAAAGGGTTAACTTTCTTGTCCAGACTTATAAGCTGTACAATCATTTCCTGAGAAAGATCCTTTTAGTGCTTTGAACTGTCCTCAGTCACAGGATTACAACTGAACACTCTGGATCAATGGTCAAGGCATGTTTTATGTTAGGAGTTATGTTTGGAAAATGTACAAAGAACTGATCATTGGCGCCATTAAACTATGAAATAGAAAGCTGATACGTATCGTTTCCCAGAATTCATAAATAAGGATGTTATGATACTGGGTGGATACTTGTTTCCCCTGAACTCACTGGACTTATAATTTATTTATATTTTAGGTGAGAAGAATAACATTAAAGTCAAACATTATATAACATGCCTGATCATCTTTTTTAAAGTAAAACCTTGGGGATATAAATTACATTTAATCACTTATGCTTAAATGCTTATCAATATTTATTTGAAAATGGATAAATTTGTAATGTACTGTCAATGTGCTAAAAGTAAAATGTTTATTGTTGTCATTTTATAAAATATTAACTGTAGCCTATTGATTTGTAAACTATATTAGTCCATGATGGTTAGATAAATCTTCTAAATCCTTTTAATGAAAAGCATATCCACTGGCAAGTTTTTTATTTTTTCCTGGATATTAGACTCTGTTTTGTTTTCCAGATGACAATGACTGTTTGGAATGTATGTAAGGGACTGATGTGAACATATTTGGATTAGTGAAATATGTAAGGATTTCATTAAAGGCAGAGGAAAACACAGATTTAAGCATTATGGAGTTAAATATAAAAGTCTTTCAGTCGTTTTGTACTTTGAGTATATATTCCACATTATATACAAACACAGTTGCTTCACAGAAGTAAGAGAAGTATAAGAACTTACTTTGATATATGCTGGCCAAAGCCCCAGATTTTCTGTTTTGTTAAAATTTTGTAGAAGTATAAACTTCACACATCTTCTATCCTCTCTCTTACTATGATGTGACTAAATGATGACATTGATTTTTCCAATGCGGCATATGTCCAGACTGAGTGTCCCTGGCTCTTTGTTCATACTTCACTTTGAACCCTTATGAGCATCCATTTATATGCATGCCTCTTGCGCTAGATTGTGTACTTCCTGAGGCAGATACATGTGCCATTCATCCTTCCATGTTCTATAGAAAATGTGCTGCATATAGGTGTTCATAAATAGCTTTTTCAATATGTGAATTAATGACTGTATGGGTATCCTTAAAATGGTTATTGAATGCTTAAATGAATGGATGAAAGGATGAATCTTCAGCTATTTAGAATAATGATACTTCTGCATGTGTTCCTTATGCCTAGAAAGTATCCTAAATGCTTACATATTATTAACATAATCCTATACCAAAATTTGTGAGATAGATAATATTTTCTCCATTTCATTAGTGATGTAGGTGGAGCTTTTACAGGTTAATTAGCATATTCAGAGTCATAGTTTCAAGATATGCCATAGCCTGGATGCACCCTGTCTGACCACAAAGGTCATGCTCTTTACCAACTCCAGAGGAATGTAAAGGCCGCCTTCATTATTAGAACAAAGTATTCTTTTCCGTTGAAGTTGGGACAGGCATGGAATCCAGACACTAAGCTTGTCTTCTCTACCTCCAGTCCTAATAATGTATCATGGGGTGATGTAAATTTTCATATGACTGGTGACAAAACTATTCTGGAAGTTATGTTCAATGATCTGGCATACTGGGAATTTGACTTGTTCAATAAAGAACAGATGTTTTTATGATGCTCCCATCAGAAATAGATGTGTGTGTGTATGTATTTAATCTTTTCTATTTAACCTTATGATGCATCACTTACAATGAACTTTTTCTTATACTAGAGGCTGTATTTTAAAAGTTAAAGGCAGTGCTTTTGGGGGGAAACTCCCCCAAAGGAAAACCAAAGACATAATCTGAAAATAGTAAGACTATTTGGTATTTTAATAAATTATAGATAAAATCATTTTAGAAACTAATTAAACCATATAGCTCTTTTTAAAAATCAAGAATTTTGAAAATTTTGTTTACTGTACTTTAGATGAAGGTTTACAGAATAGTTTCTCATTAAACAGTTAGTACACATATTGTTTCATGGCAATGGTTAACCCCACAACATGTCAACACTGTCCCTTCTCAACCTGGGGTTCCCTATTACCAGCTTTCCTGTCCCCTTCTGCCTTCTAGTCCTTGTCCCTGGACTATTGTGCCCTATTAGTCTCGTCTTGTTTTATGAGGCTGTCTAACCTTTGGCTGGATGGTGAACCTCGGGAATGACTTCTTTACTGAGCTAGAAGGGTGTCCAGGGGCCATATTCTCAGGGTTTCTCCAGTCTCTATCAGGCCAGTAAATCTGGTCTTCTTTTGTGAGTTAGAATTTTGTTCTACATTTTTCTCCAGCTCTGTCCGGACCCTTTGTTGTGACCCCGGTCAGAGCAGTCAGTGGTGGTAGCTAGGCACCATCTAGTTGTTCTGGACTCAGTCTGGTGGAGGCCGTGGTAGTTGTGGTCCATTAGTCCTTTGGACTAATCTTTCCCTTGTATCTTGTTTTCTTCATTCTCCCTTGCTCCCGAAGGGGTGAGACCAGTGTGGTATCTTAGATGGCTGTTCATAGGTTTTTAAGACCCCAGACACTACTTACCAAGGTAGAATGTAGAACATTTTCTAAAATCAAGAATTTTGATGCCATATTCATATACACAACATATTCCTAGAGTTTTGTTTACTTCCCAGCACATTAACTGAAATTCTACCCCTTTCCCTCCAATTCAATAAAGGATATTAAAAATAGTGGGCAGTACTATTAAGTGGATAATTTCTCAAATTATTTGTTAATATTTTATAAAATGTGTTGTTTTAATTATTAAAACACACTTTTTACACATACCATATACAGGTTTGTCACAACACCGTATATGAATATAATAAATGGCAGTAGCCACCTACTTAAGTGTATCATCAGTAAATGTCATATTTCTAAGTTAACTTTGTATTCTATGTTGCCTATAATTCAGACAGACGTTTTTCAGGGAAGAAAACTTCCCATATAATTTTTAAAAAAATTTTCTTCCTTTTGGTGAATTCTTACCGGAATGACCATTGCTTTCTCAATGATTCCCATTGCCGTCAAGTTGATTCTGACTCTCAGTGACCCTGCTGGACAGAGTAGAACTGCTTCATAGGGTTTCCAACGAGTAGCTGTTGGATTTTAACTGCTGACCTTTTGGTTAGCTGCGATAGCTCTTAACCGTTGCATCATGAGGGCTCTTCTAAATGATACAGGGACTTTAAAGAAGATGGTACTTCTTTTAGTCATCTAGTGCTGCTATAACAGAAGTACCACAAGTGGAAGGCTTTAACAAGGAGAAGTTTATTTCCTGACAGTAAAGTAGGCTAAAAGTCCAAATTCAGGGCATCAGCTCCAGAAGAATTCTTTCTCTCTCTGTCGGCCTTCTTCTCGTCAGTGTTCCCCCGGCCTAGGAGCTTCTCTGAGCAGGGACCCCAGGTCTAAAAGATGCGCTCTGCTCCTAGCACTGCTGTCTTGGTGGTATGAAGTCCCCCTGTCTCTCTGCTCACTTCTCTCTTTTATATCTCAAGACATTGCCTCAGGACACAATCCAATCTTGTAGATTGAGTCCTGCCTTACTAACACTACTGCCACCCATCCTCCCTCATTAACATCACAGAGGCAGAATTTACAACATATGAGAAAATCACACAATACCAGGAATCATGGCCCAGCCAAATTGATACACACATTTTGGGGGGAACATAATTCAATCCATGACGATACTGTATTGACTGATATTAGTTACTACTGAGAGGGGAAGAAGACTCATGCCAAATTAGACCAAGCTTTAAGGGAGTAGGAATGACAAATTTGGAATGGTTCACATCACCATTGTCAAAACTAATTTCACTTAGCAGAATAATAAAAAAGAGAAGAAACATTTATCAAGCACTTAAAGTATTCTGCTAACGGCTTCACATGCATTATTTCATCTAATAATTTCTAATCTAATTCAGCAAATTGTTATGGTAGGCATTTTTAGTGTCTTTTCAGAGAGGAAGAAATTGATGCCTAGACAGGTTAAGTAACTTGGTGGCGATCACACAGCTAATCATTACCTCAGTGTAATTCATAAGAAAGTAGAGAGAGAAATGAAATACAGTAAATATTTTACCTTTATGCATAAAATAGCATTTGCTGTGATCCATCACTGTACTTGGAAGGTATGTATAATTTACCAGAGGGTTGTCTTTCATCATTTCATATGAGGTGTGATGAATAATTCTATCCAAAATCTCATCATTTAACTTCTTTCCTAGAAACTGAATCACTTTCTTGATTTCCTGCTTTGGATTCTATCAGTGGGTAAAGAGACACATCCAAGAAAATAGTAACCAAGTAAGTCATTAATATAATGTAAAAAAATTATCAAATATTTATATTCCCCTTTTTTCAATTTTGACTCTGAATATTAAAGGGGAATCTATATTTTATTAGATCAATTCCTCATAAAATTTTAAGAAATGACTAATAAAAATTTCTACTTATAAAAATTGAGTAGAAATACCTTATTAATTCTCTTACATTTTTAGTTAATGTTCAAAGCACAATAAGAACAAACCCTTGAACAGTAATATTAAACTTAGTTTGGAATCAAATTTGAATTGTGAATGTTTTAGGAACCCATTATCTTTTTAGTATTCTGGCTTTTAATTTTTCTGTTACTAATCAAGTTACTTCCCTATTTATTGATAACAGTATTTTTAAAAGAAAGATAATAAATTCATGGACATCTTTAAATATGTGTGTTCTTTTACATAAAAACTGATCAAGATTGCAAAGTGGCAGTATTGTAGTCAGTCAATGAGGTTATATGAGATGTGATTATTGCTAAAAAAAGACTGATTAGACCTCGCTTGGACACAAAGCAGAAGAAAAACAAGGACTTCAGTGAAGATTCAAAGATATCAGTGCTTAAGTTAGTAATTAACCATTGGGAATAAAAAGAACAAAATCTGAAAATCAATTATTTTTTTCACATTCTAAAGATATAAACTTAACATTTGAAACTTTTAAGGAAGCTACTAAATCTGCATAGATATGTATAGAAAGATCTTTGAGAACGTGGCATCAAAGCTGAGTAGAGAAGGATGAGTCAGAATTTACCAGAGCAATAATTCTCTTGTGGTTTTGAAGAGTGAATATCTAGTAGAGAAAATAGCAGTTAAAATTCTTGGCAGTATAGAGTATTGATGTGTACTCAAGAAAGAAAGAAAAAAAATGCTTAGTGTTAGGTTTGTGTCAGTCATCAGAGTGGGAGAGGCTATAAAACTGGAGAGATGTGTTGGGGTAAAACTGAGACCATCGTGGGATGTCTTGCTGAATGGTTTGGATTGTACCTTTTTTACAGTAAGGAAGCAAGAACATTTAAAAATTTGTATGGTTAACTGAGTGTATTTGTGTGTACATATATGCATGCCTGTATGTGTATACATGTATGTGCATGTATATGTTTTGGCAGGGAGTACTCCTTTGGACTTGAAGCACTTACTGATGAAGATCAAAGATCACAGCCTTCAGTATGGATTACACCTCTACATAAAGAAAACAAAAATCTTCACAACTGGACCAATAAGCAACATCATGATAAACAGAGAAAATATTGAAGTTGTAAAGGATTTCTTTTTACTTGGATCTGCAATCGACACCCATGTAAGCAACAGTCAAGAAACCAAAGGATGCATTGCATTGAACAAATCTGCTGCAAAAGACCTCTTTAAAGTGTTAAAAGCAAAATATCTAAGGACTAAGGTGCACCTGACCAAGCCATGGTGTTCTCAATTGCCTCATATGCATGTGAAAGCTGTACAATGAATAAGGAAGACTGAAAAAGAAGTGAAGCCTTTGAATTACATTGGTGGCAAAGAATACTGAATATACCATGGACTGCCAGAAGAATGAAGAAATCAAAGAATTAACTGCTGTTTTCTCTACTAGACATTCTCTCTTCTAAACCGCAACAAACTTCTTGGAAGAAGTACAGCCAGAATGCTCCTTAGAGGTGAGGGTGCAGAGACTTCTTTTCACATGCTTTGGACATGTTATCAAGAGGGACCAGTCCCTGGAGAAGAACATCATGTTTGGTAGCAAGTGAAACAAAGGAAGACCCTCAATGAGATGGATTGACACAGTGACTGCAACCATGGGCTCAAGCATAGCAACTATTGTGAGGATGGCACAGGACAGGACAGTGTTTCGTTCTGTTGTTCATAGGGTCGCTGTGAACCGGAACTGACTCGAGGGCACCTAACAACGTAACAACAGAATAGCTAGAGAGAACTGGGGAATAAAAGTAGCAATATTGTGCTGAGAAGAGGATTCTGTTGCTACTCAAGTTTGGAAAACTTGAATATGTAACATTAACCTTTTTTTTTTTTTTTAATGAAGTACTTCCATATCTAGCTCAGTTCTCATGGTCACAAGTAAATAAAAACGTTTGAACATTTAATCAAATGTGAGTAATGGGATAGAGTACTATTGAAGAATTGACTTGCAGTCTGTAGCATACCTTGCTGTTATTCTCCCAGAAAGATTTATGCACAAGATCAATTGGTAAATGTGTCTTCACAAGCCTGGGCGCTTCATTCTTTTCTAATTGTTCAATACCTGGGAAAATTTAGTTGTTTATGTGGTATGGATTGAATTATGTCCACCTAAAAAATTTGTGTCAACTTGTCCAGTCCATGCTTCCCAGTATTGTGTGATTGTCCACCATTTTGTCATCTGATGTGATTCTCCTATGTGTTGTAAATCCTACCTCTATGATGTTAATGAGGTGGGATTAGAGGCAGTTATGTTAATGAGGCAGGACTCAATCTACAAGATTAGGTTATGTTTTAAGTCAATCTCTTTTGAGATAAAGAAGACAGAAGCCAGCAGAGAGACATGGGGACCTCATACCACCAAGAAACAAGAGCCAGGAGAACAGCATGTCCTTTGGACAGGAGGTCCCTGTGCTGAGAAGATCCTTGACCAGGGAAGATTGATAACGAGGACCTTCCCAAAGAGCCAACGGAGAGAGAAAGCCTTCTGCTGGTGTTGGCACCCCAAATTCAGACTCCTAGCCTCCTAAAATGTGAAAGAATAAACTTCTGTTTGTTAAAGCCATCCATTTGTAGTATTTCTGTTTTAGCAACACTAAGTGACTAAGACAATGTATAAAGATATATTAGAGTCTCCAAGGAATCTGCATTTTCTCATCTTCCCAACCAACTTTTCCATCCATTTTTCAAGCAATATATAATTGTATATGACCCATTCATTCAGAACAATCCTGTTTCAATTGTTTATAATAATTTATTGCAATGCTAAGTCACTCAGTCTATTTCTATCACAATATCCTTTTTAATGTTCTGCATAACACTTGTTATTACTTATTGTTTAGTATTTTATTATTTACATTTTATCTGCAAATATTACTTCTATTTATTTATTTACTGCCAGTTTTCCTGTGTCACTTTCTTCCACCTCTTATCCCTCTCCCCGTAATCATGTTCAATCGATGGATAAACCATGAAAACAGGTATCTGACATGTTTTGTTTACCAAAGAATGGTCAGTACAGAGAATAGTGTATGGCAAATGGTTAGTATGAAGAAGTAAACACTTAATATAGATAGGGTTGCCAGGAATAGCACATAAAGTATAAGATGTTCAGTTAAATTTGAATTTTTGATAAACAACAATTTTTTTTTCTTAGTCTAAGTATCCCATATGCAATATTTGGGACCTACTTATACTAAATAAAATTGCTTGTCTGAAATTCAGTTTAACTAGGTGTCCTGTATTTTATAAGGAAATGCTGACTACAGACCCATAAAATTCCTCCAGGGATCTCATTACACTTCTACTGACTTGGTAGCTAGTGCCATTTTAACCAGGATATAGAAATCAGAAAGTGTTAGCTTCCCTAACTCACTATTCCTCAATGTTCATGACATGAATTTATGTCTGTTTCTTTTAGGATGCCTTTCTCCTTCAATTGTCCCTTTCCCTTCCTCACCCTCTACCCCCACCAACTTCACTAAAAGATTTCTCAGCTTCCTCAGTCTTGTAATTGCTTTACCACATGATTTCTTATGTATGAACCATTTCAGTCCACAAATATGAATGTTGAGAATATATAGACATCACAGGTATCCACCTTCAGGCTCCAGAGTAAATCTGAGTACCAACACCTTCCTTTTTGGACCTGCTGCACCTCATTCACTCACTCACTCTCTAATGATGTGACACAATCTCCCTGCCTCCCATTGGGAATCCCTGACTGTCCTGTCCCTAAATATGTTTGTTCTGTCACTTTTTTATTTCACGCTTTACTTTGGGCCTGGGGTTTCCACTCACTTTTGCACTAATTTTGGTTGCTTGCTTCTAAAATATTCCTTCAGTACCAAGCTCCAGCATTTGCTCTCCGATCTCTGGTAACCAACCACATAGCAGGAATGAAACCCTTTCAGTTGTCTCTACCTGCCTGTGGGAGGAACTGACTGGGCCTACTTGCAGATGGACACCCCCACTAGGGGAGGGAATCTAGATACTGTTCTTTAAATTGTAGCTTTCTTATGGCATTCACCATCATTTAACTTGTTTTATAGTCTTTATAGTTGTGAATATTTTTTCATATTTAGCTATAAGCTTCTTCAGTGTGGAACTCATGTCAGTTTCAAGTTTATTCATTCAAAAAACCCAGAATGCTCATGAAGATTTTATACGCCTAACATCAATTTTCTGCATCACCTTCTCTCTTCCCTCAACATAATGACAGAAGCACCTACATTTTATGATTAAAAAAAAGAAGGGTATGGCAGTAACATGGTTGGTAAGAACATAAACAATTCAGCTTTGTGAGCATTCAGCTTTTGTCCTGAGAGATCCCACCAATTAATTCTTGAGAAAAAATGAGAAGGCTTGTTTACTGTCTTTTCCAGGGAATTTAGTTTCATCTGATAATCCAAGAATGAACTTTGTGGCTACATGTCAAACCTCAAAAATCCAAATATTCTAGAGTTCGTATAACAGAAAGAGGAAACATTTCAAATTTCTTAAAATCACCCTTGTTTATAATGAACTATAATATTGTCCTGGAAAATACGGACTTAACAAGGGTTTTGTAAGACAACTGATAGGACTAAAAAGACTAAAGGAATATCCTACTGCACATGCCCAGCCTTCATATGCATTCCATATTCTTTAGGAAGTCTGGGCAAAAACTGGGGCATGGTGCAAATTTGACATTTTCCTGAGTTTAATAATATTTGGTCTCCTTATAATTAGTAAAAGTACCCCATTTTTCCTCATAGGAAATCTTCTATCATCCTTCTCTTTGTTAATCATAATCCTTATGATTAGTAAAAGGATAGACCCATATTTTTTATATATGTTTTCTCTCAACTATCACTTGGAAGAATTCACAGTGTACTTGGCATATAGATATAGATATATCCAAGTATAGAGTACTGTTATAAGAGATTAAAAAGAAAAAAAAAAAAAAGCACTGTGGATCTGAGAAAAGAATGAACATTTCTTTCTGTTGGAGAATGAAAATGTTTTGAGGAGAAAATAGATTTAATGGTTATAATAATTTCTCCAATACAAATTGGTTATTGCTGATTTTCCTCCTGTTTCCCTGGGAAAAGTGAAAGGCTTTTTGAAAGTGTATTCCACATAATGGAAGCCACAGGATATTGAAACACTGGCTACTACACTAACCAGTCTCTGAAAGAGTCTCCCCAGACTGAGAAACCACCAAAGAAGATTCCGTTTTGTCAGGTCTTAAAAATAAGATAGTGGATGTCACTTCTCTTTCTGACTGCTTGAAAATAGAGATGGGCTTCCCCAAGGCAAATTTGTGTTTTCCAAGCCTGATGTCTTCCCAAGAGTATTATTTTTAATGGCTTCTTCTGGAAAAAAATTGAGAAACTATTTTCCATATGTGGTTAAAAATATAGAAAATCACTCATTTACCAACAGGCAAAATGGGACTAATTTCCAATCACCCTTCTGCCTTCTCATCCCAGATTCCCAGACACATGTGAGAGAACCAAGCCTCACTCCTTGAATGCCCTTGTCTCTTGCCTAGAGGAGACCATAATCTTGATTCCCTCCTAGCTCACTGACTGTTTATTTTCCATCCCTTGCTAGCTCCTCTACTGGACCTCTACATGTTGGTGTTCTTCACTGTTCAGCCAGCTCTTCTCATATTGCTCTGCAGTCTTTCTCTGGGTGATCACATTGATTTCAGGGCCCAATGATCCTGACAGTTACCTGATGACTATCTAGCAGCAAGTTCCAAACACCATACTTTCAACTGAACAACTGAAATATTCAATGGCATCTCAAACATTAACATTTCCAAAACTAAATTATTAATAGCTCCCTTCACCCCAACTTGCTCCAAATGTATTCCTGCCCAAGGCCTTGCCATATAAATAAAGGGCTTTATAGTTCACCAGGTTGATGAACACAAAATTATGGGAGTCTTCTTTGATACTTTCATTTTCCTCATATTTCTAATACAGTCTACCAGCAAGTCTAAAAAAAATAACTTGTCTGGTATTTTAAACTCCATCTCCACACAACAACCAGTGGAATCTTGCTATTAAATAAACAATAAAAAAGAATTATAATTCTTTCTTGTCTAAACTCCTTCAATGTCTTTCCCACTATTTTAAGAATAAAATTCAGTAACGTTTTAGGAATTACAAGCCTTGCATAATCTGTTTCTACCTAGTCTCCAATTGTTTTGCATCCCACTTTTCCCTTAATTCATTGGTCTTTTTAATCCCTGGACTACACCAAGGTCTTACACATAATACTTCATCTTATTGGAATATGCTTTCCTCAACAGTGTGCATAGTTTTAGATCTCAGTTTAGAGTAGATTTCCCTGAAAATCTAATCTAAAGTAAGATCCCTTGTTGTTCTCTTTCATAGAGCCCTATACATTGGATATACATAAGACTGACAGCACTGATATATTGTTAGCTCATTTACTTATTTACTGTTACATCATTACACTAAGCTCCTTGGCTATAGAATGTCTTACTTATTAGTCATTTCATATCTAATCAATAGCACAGGGCATAATCCTTAAGAAGCACTCAATATTTGTGGAATTAAAAATTAATTGCATTAATAATAAATTCTGTGTTTTAAGAGGAGTTAGTATTTCTTTACTTACTTATTTAAATATAGTAATGTCATAAGTTAGGAGCTTATGGCTTCAATATGCCAAATTCTACACAACAAAATTAATACAAGATAAGGAACACTTTGATCATCAACCAAATTTTCAGGTGTTTTCTACAAAATTTTTGGTTATCATAAGTGGATATGCAGTGGCTTAAACCACAATTTCTCTAGGTGCCTTGGTCATTGTATTGCTTACAAACTTCCAATTTCTGCTACCATATTTTCTCCAGGGAAACCCTGGTGGCGTAGTGGTTAAGTGGTGTGGCTGCTAACCAAAAGGTCAGCAGTTCTACTCTGTCCTATAGGGTCGCTAAGAGTCGGAATTGACTTGATGGCAATGAATTGGGTTTTGTTTGGTTTATTTACTCCAGTGTCTTTGAATGTGAGCCACAAGTACCAAAATGAAAGTGCTATGTAAATAATACTATAACATTATAATGACTAGATGACTTTAAAGTTACCTGAATTTCTTAGTCTGGGGAGAGACATTTCCAACATTGGAACAGTAGCAGTAATAAAATCTTCCTTACATTTTTTAATATCTCTGTCTTTTAGGCTTTGTCCACAATTTCACTAATCCAGATGATACCTTTGGCAAAGGAAACATTTTCATAACCAGCATCCAAATCTGGGGGAAAAAATAGCAGTTGGAAGCCCACCATCTTAACATAGTCTAATTAAAACTTAATTCTACAGAGCCTCTTTTTTTTTGTCCCAAATGCCCATTTCAACATCCTAGAAGTAGACAACTGCACTGAATACTAGCTTTGCTTAGGATGATGGTGATATAGGGGTCCATTATCAGGAAACAAGGGAGGAAGTCAGACCTGCATTTTTCAGTCCAGTAAACTTACCTGATTTGGGGCAAGTGTCTATCACCACGTCATCTGGTCTGCTTTGGAATTGTTCAATATTTTCTCACTTGTTTGCAAAAGCATAGATCATGGGGTAGCCATAAACCATCTTTAGATTTTTTGACAGATCATTTTTTTGGGAATTCATTGTTGTACCAGGTTGTACAAATATTTAAGAGGCTGTTTCTGACATTCAAAATATGGAGAAATAAAGAGAAAAAACACCAAAATCTGTATAACTAATGCTATTTCTAAGATACTGTGATTTTATGTTTAGAGCAATTGGACTTTAATACACTGAGCACACAGAGATCTAAATACAAAGGGTATTTTTACGGGCATAAAGTCATAGACTACAAGGGTAGCAAGTGGCTCAGTGACAAACACAAGAAAGGTCTTTAGTGGAAGCTTTGGAAATAAATAGAACTGCAAATCTTACTTTAAATAAAGACATGTTTCACAATAATATAGTAAGAGAAAAGTCTGGACTTAAGGCAAAATAAATTCATTACTTATCATTAGCACTTCCATTGTGCCTTACTTTTCCTAGGAAATCTGCTGTCATCCTTATCTTTGTTGTTCTGTATATAATTTATCTTTTCTTTCCTCCTTAGGCTGCTTCTACTATGTTTTCTTTATCATTGGTTTTTAGCAATAAAATTATGATTCACTTTGGTTTAGTTTCCCCCCCCTCCCCATCATATTTTTCTTACTCCCACTTTGCTTTCACTGAGCTTGTTGGTTTTGTGGATTTATGGTTTTCACTAAACATGGAAAATGTTTGGCCACTATTTCTTAAATATTTTTTCTTTTCCTCCTCTTCCTCTGAGACTCCAATTACATCTCTACTAGGTGGCATGAAGTTGTCCATAGGTCACTCATGCTCTGTTCATTTATTTTTTTTCCAATATTGTTTTTAAATAGCTATTGCTGTCTTCAATGCACTAATCTTTGCTTCTGCAATGTCTAATTTATGGTTAATCTCAACCAGGGTATTTTTATCTCAGACATTGTGGTTTTCATCTCTAGAAGTTCAATTTGGGGTTTTTAAAAATTATTTTTTACGTCTCCACTTCTTGAGCATATGGAATACAGTTATAATGGATGTTTCACTGTCTTTATCTGCTAATTCTAATAACTGTGTCAGTTCTAGATTATTTTTAATTCATTGATTTTTCTTTTCATTATGGATTGTGTTCTGCTTGTTAGCGTGCTTTATTATTGGACCCCAGGTGTTGTGAATTTTTCTTTGTTGGGTATTGTATACTTTCATATTTCTATGAATATTCTTGAGCTTTGTTCTAGGACACAGTTAAGTTAGTCAGTAACAGTTTGATACATTTAGGTTTTGTGCTCAATCTAGGGTTAATTATTCCCCATTATTGAGGCAAAACCTTTCTGAGTAATCTTGCCAATGCCTGTGAATAATGAAATTTTCCTGTCTGGCTATGGAGAATAGGCACTTTCTCCAGCCCTATGTGTGCATCTGACACTATTCCCTAGTCTTCCAATGGTCTTTCCTCAACCTGCAGTAGTTTCCTCATATGCACAAGGGTGGATTATCCAATAGGCAAAGTAAGCACGGTGCTTACCCGTGCTTACCAGGTCATCTGTAGTTAACAATTTCCCACGACATCAAAGATTCTGCTTCTAGGCATGTCTGGCATCTGTCTCTCTCCCAATCTCACAGCGCCTTCCTTATAGAATGAAACTTCTTTTCAAATTTACAGTCCCTGACAAGGATGGATTACCCAGTAAGCAAGGTAAACATGGGCTTATTTGTGCTTATTTACTAATCTGTAGTGAACAATTTCACATGAGAAATTCTACAGATTGGTAAATAAGCCATGCTTATCTTTCTTGCTGGGTAATCCACCCCTGCAAACTCGTATCATTACTCAGCTAAAGTCTCCAGGAGTCCTTTCTGTAGACCTCAAAGTTTCCTATCTGTACTCTGGTAATCTATCCTGTGAACTCTATCCACTTTTGTCTCCCTGGACCGCCAACTCCTTCTCCTTAATCTAGGGAGTTCCCCAGACTTTGCCTGGGTGTCTTCTTCCTGAGTGTGGCCTGGGAATTCTCTCAAGGCAGTAAACTGGGGCTGCTATAAGATTCAACTTTTCTGTTTCCTGTTTCTCAGAGTTCTCTGTCCTTTGTTGACTAATTTTCAATTTCTTAAAAGACATTGATTCATACATTTGGTCCAGTGTTTTGACTGTTTCAGGAAGGAGAGTACATCCAGTTCCTATTATTCCATCTTGCCTAGAAACAGAAGCCTGCTTTCATTTCTAAAGTATCTAGCAACTAGCAGTGTCTACTAACCGCCGTCTCACTTACAGTGTAGTAAACATAGTTATAAAGAAGTTTGGTTTATTTAAAATATAACTTAACCTGGGGTATTTTCTTAATTGCACTTAAATTTATACTTTTTTTCTTTTGTTTATTGTTGTAGTTTAAGTGAAAGTTTACATTTACAGTTAGTTTCTCATACAAAAATTTATACATACATTGTTATGTGACTCTAATTGCTCTCCCTATGCTGTGACAGCACAATCCTCCTTTCCACCCTTGATTTCCCGTGTCCATTCAACCAGCTCCTAACCCTCTCTGCCTTCTCATCTCACCTCTGGGCAGAAGCTGCCCGTCTAGTCTCATGTATCAACTTGAGCTAATAAGAACACTCTTCACAAGTATCGTTTTATGTCCCACAGTCCAGTCCAATCTGTCTGAAGAGTTGGCCTCACGAATTATTTTAGTTCTGGGTTGACAGAGAGTCCGGGGGCCGTGCCTTCTGGGCTACTCCATTCTCAGTCAGATCTTTAAGTCAGGTCTTTTTACTAGAATTTGAGTTCTGCACCCCAGCTTTTTCCTGCTCCATCAGGGGCTCTCTTTTGTGTTCTCTGTCAGGGATGTCCTTGGTGGTACCTGGGCACCATCCAGTTCTTCTGGTCTTAGGCTGATGAAGTCTCTGGTCTATGTGGCCCTTTCTGCCTCTTGGGCTAATTCTTTCCTTATGTATTGGGTGTTCTTCATACTCCTTTACTCCAGGTGCTTGGGACAGGTTGATGGTTTTTAGATGGCCGCTCGCTAGCTTTTAAGATCCCAGACACCACTCACCAAAGTAGGATGCAGAACATTTTCTTAATAAACTTTGTTATGCCAATTGACCTAGATGTCCCCTGAATGCATGGTCCCCAGACCCCCACCCCTGCTACTCTGTCCCTTGAAGTGTTTGATTGTATTCAGGAAACTTCTTAGCTTTGGTTTAGTCCAGTTGTGCTGACTTCGCCTGTAATGTGTGCCGTCCTTCCTTTCACCTAAGATAATTCTTGTCTACTATCTAGTTAGTGAATAACCCTCACCCTCCCTCTCCACCCTTGTAACCATCAAAGAATGTTTTCTTCTGTGTTTAAACCTTTTCTTGAGTTCTTACTTATAATAGTGGTCTTATACAATATTTGTCCTTCTGTGACTGACTAAATTTACTTAGCATAATGCCCTCCAGATTCCTCCATTTTTTAAGATGTTTCATGGCTTCATCGTTCTTTATCGTTGCGTAGTATTCCATTGTGTGAATGTATCATAATCTGTTTATCCGTTCATCCATTGATGGACACCTAGGTTGTTTCCATCTTTTTGCTACCATGAACAGTGCTGCAATGAACATGGATGTGCATATATCCATTCGTGTGATGGCTCTTATTTCTCTAGGATATATTCCAAGGAGCAGGATTGCTGGATCATATGGTAACTTCTAGCTTTTTAAGGAAGCACCAAATCGATTTCCAAAGTGGTTGTACCATTTTACATTCCTACCAACAGTGTATAAGTGTTCCAGTCTCTCCACAACCTCTCCAGCATTTATTATTTTGTGTTTTTTGGATGAATGCTAGCCTTGTTGGGTGAGATGATATCTCATTGTAGTTTTGATCTGCATTTCTCTAATGGCTAATGATCATGAACAGTTATTCATGTGTCTGTTAGCTTCCTGAATATCTTCTTTGGCAAAGCACCTGTTCATATCTTTGCCCATTTTTTAATTGGGCTATTTGTCTTTTTGTTGTTGAGGTTTTGCAGTATCTTGTAGATTTTAGAGATTAGACACTGATCAGATTTGTCACAGCCAGAAGTTTTTTCCCAGTCTGCTGGTTGTCTTTTTACTCTTTTGGTGAAGTCTTTTGATGAGCATAAGTGTTAGATTTTTAGGAGTTCCCAGTTATCTAGTCTCTCTTCCGGGGCTTGTATATTGTTACTTATGGTTCGTATTCTGTTTATGCCATGTATTAAGGCTCCTAGGGTTGGCCCTATTTTTTCTTCCATGATCTTTATTGTAGTCGATGTTATATTTAGGTCTTTGATCCATTTTGAGTTAGTTTTATTGCCTAGTGTGAGGTATGGTCTTGTTTCAGTTTTCAGCAGATGGATATCCAGTTATGCCAGCACCATTTGTTAAAGAGACTGTCTTTTCCCAAAATAACAGATTTTGGGGCTTTGTCAAACATCAGCTGCTTATAGGTGGATGAATTTATGTCTACAATCTCAATTCTGTTCCATTAGTCTATGTATCTGTTGTTGTACCAGTACCAGGCTGTTTTGACTACAGTAGCGGTATAATAGCTTCTAAAATCCGGTAGTGTGAGGCCTCCCACTTTGTTCTTCTTCTTGAGTAATGATTTATTTATCCGATGCCTCTTCCCTTTCCATATGAAGTTGGTAATTTGTTTCTCCATCTCATTAAAAAATACCACTGGAATTTGGATCAGGATTGCATTGTATCTATAGATCGTTTTGGGTAGAATTGACATTTTCATAATGTTGAGTATTCCGAACCATGAGCAAGGTATGTTCTTCCACTTATGCAGGTCTCTTTTGGTTTCTTGCAGTAGTGTCTTGCAGTTTTCATTGAATAGGTCTTTTACATCTCTGGTTAGATTTATTCCAAAGTATTTTATCTTCTTGGGGGCTATTGTAAATGATATTGATTTGGTGATTTCCTCTTCGAAGTTCTCTTTGTTGATGTAAAGGAATCCAACTGATTTTTGTATGTTTAGCTTGTATCCTGATAGTTTGCTGAAATCTTCTATTATTTCCAGTAATTTTCTTGTGGATTCTTTGTGGTTTTCTGTGTATAAGCTCATATCATCTGCAAATAGAGATACTTTGACTTCTTCCCTACCAATTTGGATGCCCTTTATTTCTTTTTCTAGCCTAATTGCTCGTGGCTAGGACCTCCAGCACAATGTTCAATGAGAGTGGTGATGAAGGGCATCCTTGTCTGGTTCCCGTTCTCAGGGGGAATGCTTTCAAAGTCTCTCCAGTTAGGATGATGCTGGCTGCTGGCTTTGTGTAAATGCCCTTAATTATGTTGAAGAATTTCCCTTCTTTTTCTATTTAGTTGAGAGTTTTTATCATGAATGGGTGTTGGCCTTTGTCAAATGTCTTTTCTGCATTGATTGATAACATTATGTAGTTCTTGTCTTTTGTTTTATTAATGTGATGTATTACATTGATTGTTTTTCTAATGTTGAAACATCCCTGCATACCTGGTATGAATTCCATTTGTTCATGGTGAATTATATTTGTGATATGTTGTTGAATTCCATTGGCTAGAATTTTGTTGAGGATTTTTGCGTCAATGTTCATGAGGGATATTTGTCTGTAATTCTATTTTCTGGTGGTATCAGGGTTATTCCAGCTGCACAGAATAAGCTTGGGAGTACTGCATCCTTTTCTATGCTCTGAAATAGCTTTAGTAGTAGTGGTGTTAACTCTTCTCTGAAAGTTTGGTAAAATTCTCCAGTGAAGCTGTCTGGGCTTGTGTTGTTTTTTTTTTTTGTTGGAAGTTTTTAAATTACCTTTTCAAGCTCTTCTTTTGTTATGGGTTTATTTAGTTGTTATATCTCTGTTTGTGTTAGTTTAGATAAGTAGTGAGTTTCTAGAAATTCATCCATTTCCTCTAGGTTTTCAGATTCGTTACAGTACAGTTTTTCATAGTACTCTGTTATGACTTTAAATTTCAGTTGGGTCTGTTGTGATATCACCCATCTCATTTCTTATACAGGTTATTTGCTTCTTCTCCTGTTTTTCTTTTGTTAGTTTGGCCAGTGGTTTATCAGTTTTGTTGATCTTTTCAAAGAACCAGGTTTTGGTCTTGCTAACTCTTTTAATTGTTTTTCTATTCTCTATTTCATTTAATCCTGCTCTGTTTCTTATTATTTCCTTCTTCTGGTGCCCAAGGGCTTCTTTTGCTACTCTCTTTCTACTTGTTCCAGTTGTAGGGTTAATGTTTTGATTATGGCCCTTTCTTCTTTTTGAATGTGTGCATTTATTGCTATAAACTGACCTTTGAGCACTGCTTTTTCTGTGTCCCAAAACTTCTTGTAGGATGTGTTTTCATTCTTGTTTGATTCAATGAATTTCTTTATTCCATCTTTAATTTCTCTTATAACCAAGGAGTTTATTAGCAAGGTGTTGTTCAGTTTCCATGTGTTTGATTTTATTTCCTTGCTTTTTCTGTTGTTGATTTCTACTTTTTGGCTTTGTGATCAGAAAAAATGCTTTGTAATATTTTGATCCTTTCGATTTTGTTAAGGCTTGCTTTATGGCCTAATTTGTGGTCTATTCTGGAGAATGTTCCATCTGAATTGGAAAAGAAAGTATAGTTGGCTGCTGTTGGGTGAAGTCTTCAGTATATGTCTATGAGATCATGTTGGTTGATTGTAACATTTAACTCTTCCATGTCTCTGTTGAGTTTCTTTCTGGATGTTCTCTCCTTCACAGAAATTGGTGTTTTTAAATCTCCTACTATTATTGTGGAGCTATCTATCTCTCTTTTCAATGCTGTTAGACTTTGTTTTATGTATTTTGGAGCCTTGTTGTTGGGTGCATAAATATTTATTATAGTTATGTCCTGCTGGTGTATTGACCCTTTAATCATTATATGGTGTCCTGCTTTATCCTTTGTGGTGGATTTTACTTTAAAATATATTTTATCAGAGATTAATATTGACACTCCTGCTCTTTTTTTTTTTTTTTTAATTGTACTTCAGGTGAAGGTTCTGGAACAAATACTTTGTAATTAAACAGTCAGTACACATACAGTTTTATGACATTGGTTATCAACCCCAGGACATGTCAAACCTGTCCTTTCTTGACCTTATTATTTTTTTTTTTTTTGGTGAAAATATACATAGCCAAAGATACACGAACCATTTCAAAAACTACATGCACAGTTTAGTGACATTGATTACATTCTTCCAGTTGCACTGCTATTCTCACTTTAGATTAAGGTTTACAGAACAAAATAGTTTCTCATTAAACAGTTAGTACACATGTTGCCCTATGACAATGGGTAAGAACCCCACTACATGTCAACACTGTCCTTACTCAACCTTTGGTTCCCTATCTCCAGCTTTCCTATCCCATTCTGCCTTCTAGTCCTTGTCCCTGGACTGCTGTGCCTCATTAGTCCCATTTGTTATATGGGGCTGTCTAATCCCCGGCTGAACGGTGAACCTCAGGCGTGACTTCACCACTGAGCTAGAAGAGGTCTGGGGGCCATACTCTCAGTGTTTCTGCAGTCTGTTACAGGCCAGTAAATCTGGTTTTTTTTTTTGTGTGTGTTAGAATTTTGTTCTACATCCTTCTCCAGCACAGTCCAGAAACCTCTGTTGTGATCCCGGTCAGAGCAGTGAGTGGTGGTAGCCAGGCACCATCTAGCTATACTGGACTCAGACTGGTGGAGGCCTTGGTAGCTGTGGTCCATTAGTCCTTTGGACTAATCTTTTCCTTGTATCTTGTTCTCTTCATTCTCTCTTGCTCGCAAAGGGGTGAGACCAGTGGAGTATCTCAGATGGCCGCTCACGGGCTTTTAAGACCCCAGACACTACTCAACAGGGTAGAATGTAGAACATTGTCTTTATAAACTGTGTTATGCCAGTTAAGCTAAATGTTCCCTGAGACCATGGTCCCCACAGCCCTCTGCCCAGAAATTCAGTCCCTCAGGGAGTTTGGATGTGTCTATGGAGCTTCCATGACCTTTCCTTGTACAAGCTGTGCTGGTTTCCCCAGTATTGTGTACTGTCTCACCCTTCACCAAAGATACTACTTATCTGTTGTTTATTTAGTATTTCCACCACATCCCTCCCATCCCGGGTAACCAACAAAGATTGTTACTTTTTGTATGTAAACTTTTTCAGGGATTTTTACAATAGAGGTCTCATACAATATTTGTCCTTTTGTGATTGACTTATCTCACTCAGCATAATTTCCTCCTGTTTCATCCATGTTATGAGATGCTTCACAGATTCATCACTGTACTTTCTCATTGCATAGTACTCCATTGTGTGTATATACCATAGTTTGTTTATCCGTTCATCTGTTGATGGGCATCTAGGTTGTTTCCATTGTTTTGCTATTGTGAACGATGCAGCCATGGACATGGGCTTGCATATGTCTATTCAAGTGACGACTCTTATTTCTCTAGGATATATTCCTAGGAGTGGGATTGCTGGATCATATGATATTTCTATTTCTAGCTTTCTAAGGAAGCAACATATCATTTTCCAAAATGGTTGTATCATTTTGCATTCCCACCGGCAGTGCATAAGAGTTGCAATCACCCCGCAGCCTCTCCAACATTTGTTATTTCCAGTGTTTTTGATTCGTGCCAGTAATGCCAGGGTGAGATGGTATCTCATTGTGGTTTTAATTTGCATTTCTCTAATGGCTAGTGATTGCGAGAATTTCCTCATGTGTCTGTTGGCCGCTTGAATGTCTTTTTTGGTAAAGTGTCTGTTCATTTCTGTTGCCTATTTTTTAATCAGATTATTTGTCTTTTTGTTTAGAGGTGTTGGATTTTCTTGTAGATTATGGAGATTAGACCTTTGTCTGACTTGTACTGTCCAAAAATTTTTTCCCAGTCTGTAGGTTCTCTTTTTACTCTTCTGGTGAAGTCTTTTGAATAGCATAGGTGTTTGATTTTTAGAAGATCCCAGTTATCTAGCTTATCTTCTGGGGTTTGTGTGTTGATGGTTATGGTTTGTATCCTGTTAATGCCGTGTATTAGGGCCTGTAGCATTGGTTCTATTTTTCCTTCTCTGAACTTTATAGTTTTTGGCTTAATATTTAGATCTTGGATCCATTTTGAATTAGTTTTTGTATATGTTTTGAGCTATGGGTCCCGTTCCATTTTTTTGCAGATGGATATCCAGTTTTGCCAGCACCATTTGTTAAAAAGACTGTCTTTTCCCCATCTGATGGTCTTTGGGCCCTTGTCGAAGATCAGGTGACCATAGGTGGATGGATTTACATCTGGGTTCTCAATTCTGTTCCATTGGTCAATGTATCTGTTGTTGAACCAGTACCAGGCTGTTTTGACTACCGTAGCTGTACAGTAGTTTCTGCGGTCAGGTAGTGTGAGTCCTCCAACTTTATTCTTATTCTTCAATAGTGCTTTACTTAGTTGGGGCTACTTCCCTTTCCATATAAAGTTAATGATTAGTTTCTCCATCTCTTTGTAGAATGTTGTTGGTATTTGGATCTGGATAGCATTGTATTTGTAAATTGCTTTTGGTAGAATTGTCATTTTCACAATGTTGAGTCTACCTATCCATGAGCATGGTATGTTTTTCCATTTATGTAGATCCCTTTGGGTTTCATGCAGTAATGTTTTGTAGTTTTCTTTGTTAAGTCTTTTAATCCCTGGTTAGATTTATTCCTAAGTATTTTATTTTTTAGGGTCTATTATAAATGGTATTGTTTACCTGATTTCCTTTTCATTGTTCTCTTTATTGTTGTATAGGGATCCAACTGATTTTTGTATGTTTATCTTGTATTCTGCTACTCTGCTGGATCTTTCTATTAGTTCCAGTAGATTTCTGGTGGTGTCTTTAGGGTTTTCTATGTATAGTATCATATCAGCTGCAAACAGGGACAATTTAACTTCTTCATTACCGATTTGGATGGCCCTTTATTTCTTTTTCTTGCCGTATTGTTCTAGCTAAGACTTCCATCACAATGCTAAATAGGAGTGGTGATAAAGGGCATCCTTGTCTTGTTCCTATTTTCAAGGGGAATGTTTTCAGCCTCTCTCCATTAAGAATGATGTTGGCCACTGGTATTGCATAGATGCCCTTTATTATGTTGAGAAATTTCCCTTCTATACCTATTTTATTGAGAGTTTTTATCAGGAATGGGTGTTGGACTTTGTCAAATGCCTTTTCTGTGTCAATTGAGATGATCATGTGATTCTTTTCTATCCTTTTATTTATGTGGTGGATTACATTGATTGATTTTCTAATGTTGAACCATCCTTGCATACCTGGTATGAATCCTACTTGGTCGTGGTATATTATTTTTTTGATATGATACTGAATTATATTGGCTAGAATTTTGTTCAGAATTTTTGCATCTATATTCATGAGAGATATTGGTCTGTAATTTTCTTTTTTTGTGACGTCTTTGCCTGGTTTTGGTATCAGTGTTATGGTGGCTTCATAGAATGAATTTGGAAGTGTTGCTTCCTCTTCTATGCTCTGAAATAGCTTGAGTAGTACTGGTACAAGTTCTTCTGTAAATGTTTTGTAGAATTCTCCAGTGAAGCCATCCGGGCCAAGGCTTTTTTTTTGTTGGGAGTTTTTTTTATTACCTTTTCAATCTCTTCTCTTGTTATGGGTCTGTTCAGATTTTCAATATCACTTGGTTGTAGTTTGGGTAGGTAGTGTGTTTCTAGAAATTTATCCATTTCCTCTTGGTTTTCAAATTTGTTGGAGTATAGTTTTTCATAATATTGTTATGATCCTTTTTATTTCAGTTGGGTCTGTTGTAATGTCCCCCATTTTATTTATTACTTGGGTTATTTTCATCCTCTCCTGTTTTTCTTTTGTCAATCTGGCCAGTGGTTTGTCGATTTTGTTGATTCTTTCAAAGAACCAACTTTTGGTTTTGTTGATTCTTTCAATTGTTTTTGTATTCTCTATTTCATTTATTTCTGCTCTGATCTTTACTATTTCTTCTTGTGGCTGTGAGCTATTTTTGCTATTCTCTTTCTATTTGTTTGAGTCACGTAATTAATGTTTTGATTCTTTCTTCTTTTTTGATATGTGCATCTATTGTTGTAAATTGTCCTCTGAGGACTGCCTTTGCTGTGTCCCAAAGGTTTTGGTATGATGTGTTTTCATTCTCGTTTGATCTAGGATTCTTTTTTTTATTCCATCTCTGGTTTCTTCTATTACCCAGTGGTTTGTAAGCAGGGTATTATTTAGCTTCCATGTAATTGATGTTTTTCCTTACTCTTTCTGTTGTTAATTTCTACCTTGATGGCATTGTGGTCAGAGAAGATACGTTGTATTATCTCAAAGTTTTGGATCTTGTTGAGGATTGCTCTGTGGCCTAATATGTGGTCTATTCTGGAGAACATTCCATGTGCATTGGAAAAGAGTTTGTACTTTGCAGCTGTTGGATGGAAGTTCTATACATGTGTATGAGGTCAAGTTGGCTGATTCTGCCCTTTAGGTCTTCTGTATCTTTGCTGAGTTTCTTTTTAGTTGTTCTGTCCTTTACTGAGAGTGGTGTGTTGAAGTCTCCTACTGTTATTGTGGAATTGTCAATCTCTCTTTTCAGTGCAGTTAAAGTTTGTATTATGTATTTTTGAGCCTTGTCATTGGATATGTAGTTATTTATTATGGTTATGTCTTCATGATGGATCATCCCCTTAATCATTATATGGCGTCCTTCTTTGTCTTTTATGGTGGGTTTTGTTTTAAAGTCTATTTTATCTGAGATTAGTATTGCCACTTCTACTCTTTTTTGGTTGTTGTTAGTTTGATAAATTTTTTTCTAACCTTTGATTTTTAATAAATTCACGTCTTTGTTTCTAAGGTGTGTCTCTTGTAGACAGCATATAGATGGATCCTTTTTTTTAATCTATACTGTCACTCTCCGTCTCTTTATAGGTGCACTGAGTCCATTTCCATTCAGTGTAATTATTGATAGATGTGAGTTTATTGCTGTCATTTTGTAGTGCTTTTTTTGTGGTGCTGACGTTTTCTTTGTTCTTCTTACTCTCCTGTGCTAATTCCTTTTGTTTGTGGATTTTTTTTCATTTCTTTTGTTTTTGTAGTTTTTTTTTTTTTTTTTACTGAGAGTTTATATTTTTGCTCTTTATTTTTATGAGTATGTTTGTTAACTTTCTTTGTGTTTACCGTGACATTTACCCTTATCTTTCTATGTTCAAAGCAGTCTATTATTACTTGGTATTGCCTTGCCTTCCTCTCCATTAGAAGGTTCTATACCTACACTGTTTATTCTCTCTTTCATTGTTCTTATGTTGTTGTCATTTACGGATTTGCTGCTCTGATTTCCTGTTGTATGTCTTTTTATTTGGGGTAGTCCTTGAGAGTTCCTTCTCTAGATTGGTATCTGGCTGGTACAATCCTTCAGCCTATATTCAGCCTGTGAGCTGAAGATTTTTGTTCTCAGGTCGAAGGACTCCTTTTGGTAATTCTTGTAAGTTTGGTTTCGTTTTTACGTATTCACTTAATTTCTGTTTATCTGGAAATATCCTAATTTTACCATCATATTTGAACGAGAGTTTTGCAGGATATATTATTCTTTGCTGACAATTTTTTTCTTTCAAGATTTTATATATGTCATCCTACTGCTTTCTTGCCTGTATGGTTTCTGCCAAATAATCTGAGCTTAGTCTTATTGTTTCTCCTCTGTATGTTACTTCTTGTTTTTCATGAGCTCCTCTCAGAATTCTTTGTTTGGTTTTAGTGAGTGTGATTATGATAAGCCTTGATGATTTTCTTTTGTAGTCTATCCTATATGGGGTTGGTTGAGCTTCTTGAATGGCCAACTTTTCATCTTTTATGATATTGGGGAAGTTTTCTGTCAGCAGTTCTTCAATGATCCTCTCTGTGTTTTCTGTTTTCTCCCTGTTCTAGATATGAGATCACTCAAAAATTTTTGTTTTTGATTGTATCCCACATAATTCTCAGGGTCTCTTCATTTTACTTTGTCCTTTTTTCTGAGTTTTCCTTGAACAGAGTTGTATCCAGGTGTTTATCTTCAATTCCACTGATCCTGTCTTTCACCGTTTCAAATCTGCTCCTCAGCCCTTCTATGACACTGTGCATTTCTGAAGTCTTGTTGTTTATCCTTTGGATTTCTGATAGCTGTTTTTGTATAATTTCTAGTTGTGAATTTATTTTGGCATTTTGTTCCTGTATTATTTTCCTGAATTATTCCATTTTTTGGTCTGTATTTGCCATGAATTTGTCTGCCTTGTCCATGAATTTGTCTATTTTTTCCTCATTTTCGTTTGCTTTTTGCTTCAACTCTTGGAGAATTCTGAGTATTAGAGATTTGAATTCCCTATCAGGTAGTTCTAGTGCTTTTCTTCCACTGGAAAGTCATCTGGTGTTTTATTTTGGACGCCTACTGGAACTATCATGTCCTGTTTTTGTAAATGTTTTGATATTGTCTGTTGTCTTCGGGGCATGCAGTAGGTATTTTTCTCATTTATTGATTGTAGATTTGTTTGTTTCATCCTTTTTTTTTTTTATTTGGCTATGTCTGAGGAGGCGGGCTGTGTGTTCTTTGTTGTTTGCTTGTCTGTGGGAATGATACTTTTCACCTCCTTCTCCAATTGGCAGGGTCAGTCACTCAGATATGGTACAGAAGGACAGGTCTAGCTGAAGAGGAGTTGCTAGGATGGGTTGTTTGTGGCACTTTCTACAGGCACCACGGTAGGTTGGTAATCAGTGCAGGGCAGGTTCCAGTTGACCATGCCTGTGCTGCTCGGTGGTGTGATGCTAAGGACATGGTGCATATAGCCAGGAAGAAGAGAAGAGATTGTGATGTGTGGCGCTAAGAAGGGTATGGGAGAGAGGAGAGAGGAACAGGAGCCAAAAACATACAAACAAAAAAGAGTGCTGAGGAGCTTTCCATTGGAGTGGAGAGATGAGAGACTATGAAACAGAAAAAAACAAGAAGGGAAAGAAGAGGAAAAAAAAAAAAAAGAAAAGAAAAGAAAAAATGAATAAATAAAAATTAACAAGAAAAAAGAACAGCAAAGATCCCAGGGATCCCACTGGTGTGGCTACAAGGTCTGGGGAAGTTGTTCCCAGGAGTTGAAGTACAGCCTGGGTATAAGGCCTAGAGGTATTCAGCCCCAGGTATTCAGGTGACAGGAAGAGAAGGAAGGTATAGAGAGATGAGAAACTGAGTAATGAAGAAAGAGAAAAAGTAAAAATAGGGGAAAGAAAACAAAAAAAATTAAAAAAAAAAAAAGAACAAGAAAAGCTCCCGAAAAAAAACAGGAAAGGGGGAAAAAAAAAAAAATCACGGAAAAACAAATGCTCTCAGGGATCCCTCTGTGCATCTGCACAAGCTGAGGTGGTGGGTCCCAAGCCGTGTAGCACTGCCTGACCAGAACTGGCTCCCAACTTGAGAAAATAAAAAGAAAACAAACAAACAATTGAAAACAAACAAAAGCTCTGGTATCCCACCAGCGTGGCAGCTCAGATCAGGAAGCAGTTCCACACCCTAACAGAGGTCCGCCGTCCCTTAGGAAGAGGCAAAGATGGCGCACAGAGCTAGGTATTTGAGCAAAAGTAGGTGGAGGTGGTGAGAAGTAAGGAAGAAATCAAAAGAAGCAAAAAAAAGCAACAGCAGCAGCCAACAAATGGCACTCAGAGAATCAGTCAGTGTGGGCGGGTGGAATCCAAACAGCCGGTGCTTTCCGGCCAAGAGACTGTGGCCGCGGGGAGCAGAGGCAGCCGAGTGGGGGTGAAGAAAGGTTGGGGTGGGAAAGCGTATATTGCAAATTACTGGTTGCTGTGTCTCCTGCTGGAAGCTCCGTGAAGCTGCTTTCTCGTACCCCCCATTTGCTGGTCTCTGATAGGAGTCCAAGATGGCGGTTCCATGCTGCATTAGCTGATAGGGGACCTCTGCATGAATTTTGCCTTGCTATCCATTCTCTGTCAGTTTCTCACTCCATTTGGTCTGTGGCTGAGTTCTTTATGTCTTCATTTGATGTTTTAGCGTTTCAGGATTGCTGTTTTCTCTGGCTTAGTTTTTTGGGTCTTTGCTGTGGATGGACAGTGTGCTGCTTCTGCCTAGAGCGCCATGTTGCTGGAAGTCCTAGTTCTGCTATTTTTTGAGTGTTGTTTGCTTGATATATTTTTTCCATCCCTTGAGTTTTAGTTTGTTTGTGTCTTTAAGTCTAAGATGTGTCTCTTGCAGGCAGCATATAGGTAGATCCTGTTTTTTTATCCAATCTGCCACTCTCTGCCTCTCTATTGGTGCATTTAGTTATTCACATTCAGCTTAATTATTGATAGGTATGAGTTCAGTGCTGTCATTTTGATGTCTTTTTTGTGTGTGTTGTTCAGTTTCTTCGTTCCACATAATTTTCTGTGCTGAGTCATTTTTCTTTATGTATTTTCTTTTCATCTTTTTTGTTGTTGTTGATTTTGTATTTGCTGAGTCTTTATGTTTTTCTTGTTTTTTATTTTGATTTGTAGGATTGTTAGTTTCCTTTGTGGTTACCTCCCATGTGGGAGGCCAGACCCAAGTACTTATCTTTCGATGATCAAGGTCTGCTTCTCACTGGTTCTGGATGGCTGAGTAAACTCTCCGCCACTGGGTCTCTCCTGGTGCAGAAAATGCCTCCTGAGCACTGCTGCTTGCCTGCCTTACCACTCACCCCTGAGCTTATTAGGCCTGAAGGGCTCAGGCACTTGCCAGGTCAGGTCTGGCAACTCCTCGCTGCTTCCAAACCATCTCTCCCTCCCCCTGCCACTTGAGCCCGATTCCTCAACTTTGCCTTTGATGTTCACGGCTACTAGATTGTCATATATAATCGATTCACTTGTTTTTTCAGGTCTTTGTTGTAAGAGGGTCCGCCGGAAGTGTCTGACTTCTCTGCCTTCTTGGCCCTGCCTCCTAAATACTTTTTTCAATAATTTTGCCTCATCAAATTACTCCTTTCAGTGTCTTTTGCATGGATGGAATACCCAGAGCAAAATAAGCCAACTGAAAGCAACATTTTTAAATGAGAAATGTTTACTTGATTTTTCTCCCTTCTTGGTAGTTGAATCCTGACTATAGAACTTCAGTAGAAATCACCTAGTATGAATTTCTCTATATTTATCTCTATCTACACCTATTTTTGTTGTTCTAAGTTGTCTTTGAGTCTATTTAAACTCATAGAGTTCTCGTGTGACAGAAAAGAACTGCCCTTCAAGGTTTTCTAGGCTGTAATCTTTACAGGAGCAAATCATGAGTTCTTTCTCCTGAGGAGCTGCTGGGTAAGTTCAAAGTGCCAATCTTTCCTTTAACAGCCAAGTGCACACTTGTTGTACCACCAGGGCTCCTTTTGTCTATACCTCTACCTATGCCTGTGTTTATACATATAGCATACCTGGAGAGAATTTTTTGAAAACAGTCATTTTAAAGACATGCAATGGATAATGGGTTAATTCAACTCACTGAGTAATTAGAATTACATTAAACTACTTACTGTTAATGTATATATAACAATATATGAACCCATTGCTGTCAAGTTGATTTCAACTCATAGTGACCCTATAGGACAGAGTAAAAGTAGAACTGCCCAATAGGGTCTCCAAGGCTGTAAATCTTTATGGAAACAGTGCCATATCTTTCTCCCCCAGAGCGGCTGGTGGGTTTGAACGGCAGATCTTTCAATTAGCAGCCAAGTGCTTTAATCACTGAGCCACCAGGGCTTCTTAACAACACATGAGCCTCTAAAAATATACAGTAGGATACTAACATAACTTTCTTTTTTTTTTTTTTACTAATTGTTTAAATTCCTTCACCAATTTTGTTTGGAAAATAGTCCCTTTTATTCTCCTTGTGAAGGATTTTTTTTTGACAGATCCTCTACTGTAACTTTTTTTAAAATTTTGATCATGCTAATTAATTATGTTTCTGAATTATTATATAGTAAAGGATTCAACTCTGAGGCAATTAAAAGAATAGACAAACTGTTTCTATCAATGCCGCATTGCTTCTATCTATCATGAATATACTACACATTCCTTTATTAATAACCTATTGTGTAAGCAAAATAAACCTCAGTGCTATTCTCATTTGTTAGAGACACTAAACTAGAGGAAACAATTCTATTCTTTATTAAGTAAAGAAATCTTTTTAATGAATTTTTAAGAAAAAATATTTTGCACACTTATTGATTAATAACTCTTCTAGTCCTAATAATAATCATAATAATGCCGATAATACTAATTGTGAAGTAGGATCAAATTGACCTGCTAAACTACTCCAAAAAGTTTTGGATCCTGCTACAGCTACTTAGTATTTATTTTCTTTTACTTCATCTTCACTGAATTTTTTTAGTAAAATTCTAGCCTTTCTGTTACTAATGTTTCTCATTTTGCTAATCCCTATCCCTCACAAAGAATGGAAACATCCAAGAACTGAAAGGAAGTGTGTAATGTGGAAGTTATAGACTCCTTCAGAGTCTACTGTTCTATTTATTTTGGGCATTTTTCAATTAATAATAATAAGTAATGAACACTATTATGTGGAGGGTGACAGTTTGAATAAATAATCTGTAATAAAAAATATCTTTGATGCAATTGTATTGCTTCTAGTAAAATAACTATATTCAAACCTCAAAGATTCCCAGTCAGAGATTCTTAAAATGATTGATTTATCATTTTTATCAGGTAGATATTTTGTAAGTAAATTAGTGATGAAAAAATTCCTTGAGGGTGCTTGAAAGATTAATTGTACTTACTAAGCTCTCAATAGTTACTTGTATAATGGGAATGACCAAAAAAACATTAATTTAGAAACTAGCTACAGTTCAAACTGATAAGTCAAAAGTTGGTATTTATGGGAGGAAGTGTGCTTTTGATTTGGAAAAACATGTTGATGTAACAGTCTGATGTTTTAGAGATAACTCTATTCTCCCCAAGAAAAGTCTAGAAGAGAGAAATTAGGCAAAGTTTTTTGTGTTTAAGTGTGGCATGTATTATATGCCACACCTAAGTATGTATGTTGTTGTTGTGTGTCATGGAGCCAATTCTGACTTACAGTGACCCCATGTGAGAGAGTAGAACTGCCTCATAGTGTTCCCTAGGCTATAATTTTTACAGAAGGCAGATTGCCATGTCTTTCTTTCACAGAGCCTCTGGGTGTGTTTGAGTCACATATATATGCAGAGGCACACACGTTTATCTTAAAATCTATGGCATCTTATGTTAGAAATACAGAGAAAATAAGATAATGGTAATTTTGCATCTTAATTTCCTGCTCATAGGGTAAGGAGTTTGGGGGCCTCAGAAGCCTGGAAGAGAGTACATTGATGGAGGAGTAGAATTCAGCATAGGGTAGATAACAAACAAGTAGAAAAGTAGGCAAGACCTTGAGGCAAGGATTCCAATGAGCTGATGGCCAGGGAATTTTAGGAAAAAGATGTTAAATATTCCGTATTAAATTGTTACTTTCTATATGCTTCTCAGCTAACCTTCATTTTTAGTAAAATATCTGGTTGCCTTAGCAGTCCTTTGATAACAGAGGGACAGGGTTCAGTAAAAGAAGGAATTCTTCAGTATGAAGTAAAGACTGTGGAATAGGTCTGAAGCATCAAAAAGGAAAAAAAAAAAAATAATAATAAAAGTATGATGGCCAAGAACTCAGCAGGAGCAGGAGATTGGAATGGAAGTGAAATTGAGACTGTAAGCACTCTGCCTGGAATGAAGTAAGTGTTGAGTGAATTAAATTAATGAATAAATGAATGAGGGTACTTCTACTTCCTAAGGATAATCTTCTGGCATCTTGGAGATAGGGCTACTTCCTATCAAAGGAATGGGAGACCACAGAAGTCAACACTGGATACATTCAGGTATCAGGCTTGAGTTTCATGTAACAAATTAGTTTTCCCTAACACATTTTTATTCTATTAATATTTTAGCAAATTATTTCTTCCTAGATTATGTAAGGTAATTATCAGTTCTAAATTTATTTTTGAATGATTTATAATCTGAATTAATTGAGGGAAAATAAGTGAGATTTTGCTTTTGTTCTTTGTCTACAGACTACAATATAAATCTACTTGATGTTAGGTTAGGTGCTGTACAGTTGATTCCAGCTCTTAGAGACCATATGTACAACAGAATGAAACACTGCCCTGTCCTGCACCATTCTCATGATCATTGTTATACTTGAGGCCATTGTTGCAGCCACTGTGTCAATCCGTCTCCTTGAGGGTCTTCCTGTTTTTCACTGACTCTCTACTTTACCGAGCATGATATTCTTCTCCAGAGGCTGATTCCTCCTGAAAACATATGCAAAGTGTGTGAGACATAGTCTCACCATCCTTGCTTCTAAGGAGCATTCTGGTTGTACTTCTTCCAAGACAGATTTGTTCTTTATTCTGGCAGTTCATGATATATTCAATATTCTTCACAAACACCATAACTCAAATGCATCAATTCTTCTTTGATTTTCTTATTCATTTTCCTGCTTTTGCATGCATATGAGGCAATTGACAACACCATGGCTTGGAGCAGGCACACCTTAATCTTCAAGGTGACATCGTCGCTTTTTAACACTTTAAAGAGATTTTTTATAATAGATCTGATTAATGTAATGCTTCATTTGATTTCTTGACCGCCACTTCCATGGGTATTGATTATGGATCCAAGTAAAATGAAATCCTTGACAACTTCAATTTTTTCTCCATTTATCATGATGTTACTGATGTGTCCACTTGTGAGGATTTTTGTTTTCTTTCTGTTGAGGCATGATGAATACTGAAGGCTGTAAACTTTGATCTTCCTCAGTAAGTGCTTCAAGTCCTCTTCACTTTCAGCAAGAAAGGTTGTGTCATTTGCATAACACAGGTTGTTAATGAGTCTTCTTCCAATCCTGATGCTGAGTTCTTCTTTATATAGTTCAGCTTTTCAGATTATTTGCTCAACATACAGATTGGATAACAATGGTGAAAAGATACAACCCTGACACACACCTTTCCTGACTTTAAACCATACAGTATCCCCTTGTTGTGTTAAAACAACTGCTTCTTGATCTGTGTACAAGTTCCTCATGAGTATAATTAAGCATTCTGGAATTTCCATTCTTCACAATGTTGTCCATAATTTTTTATGGTCCACACAATGAAATGCTTTTGCATAGTCAATAAAACACAGGTAAACATCTTTCTGGTATTCTCTGCCTTCAGCCAGGATCCATCTGATGTCGGTAATGATATCCTTGGTCCTCTTCTGAATCCAGCTTGCATTTCTGGCAGTTCCCTGTCAATGTACTGCTGCAGCCTCTTTTGAATGATCTTCAGCAAAATTTTACTTGCATGTCATATTAATGATATTGTTCAATAATTTCCACATTCTATTGGATCACCTTTCCTTAGAATAGGTATAAATATGAATCTCTTCCAGCTGGTTGACCAGGTAGCTGTCTTCCAAATTTCTTGCCATAGATGAGTGAGCATTTCCGGTGCTGCAACTGTTTGTTGAAACATTTCAACTGGTATTCCATCAATTCCTGGAGCCTCCTTATCAACTGTTAATTATGTACATAGCTTATTATGGAAAAGTGAATGAATATAGAGAACATAGATTCTCTTTTCTTACTGTCTGTTACAATTATTACAGACAGATGTTGTCTTCACATAGTATATGCTACACATTTACAGCATCATTGTTCGTTCTAATTCATGTCTCCACTCACCCTTAAATTTTCTTTTTATTTACTCATTTTTTAATTTAGCTTATACGATTGTTTTACATTTATTAACAATTGCCATTCAAAGTGTAGTCCATGTACCAGCAGCATGTACTGTTGGCATCACCTAAGAGTTTATTAGAAATGCAGAATCTAAGGCCCCAAACCAGAATCAGAATCTACATTTTAATTTGATGTATTTGCATGCACAAGTAATTTGTATGAAAAGAAAGTTTGAACAGAATGACTCTAAACCAACTTCAATCCATTTTGTATTAATATAGCGTTTGTATAAATGCTTTCCAAATAAATTCAGTGTCTTCTAGAAAATAAGATACATTGATTGCACTTAATATGCACGATTGTTAATATTACCAACCCTGAAAATAAATAAATCTTACTTTCACTATGTAGGTTGAGATTAAGATTCAGAAGGTGAAGTTCCATTCAAACATACACAGCCGTTGAGTGGGCAACAGTGGAATAGGCCTCAGTTTGCCCAGCTCTACTCATTTGGCCGTAGAGCAAATCCACTGTGGGCCTGACCCAAAGTCAAAAAATGTCCACTTTATCTCATTCAAATAAGACAGTTTACAGTTTGTAAGAACATTTTTCTTTGAGAGAATATCTTGTAAAAATTTCAAGTTCCTCATGCTAAAAGAATGTTGCCAGAGAAGGATGGAATGAGAAACAGGCTGAAAATAATGCAGCTGATTGTAAACACAGACTTGTCAGATCTGAGAAGTGGGTGTAAGCAATTCAGGATCCTGCAGGTTATTTGTCCTGAATTAGCATTGCCTCCGTGTAACCAATGTATGATGACGACTTCAGAATTATATGAGGAGAGGGCTACAGGGGGTGGGGATGGGGTGAAGGACTTAAGATAACCAATATCATTGAACCGGATACACTGAGACATGATTTAAGAATTATATTTACCTTAAAATATAAAAATTACTACGTAAAAACCTTTTAAGCTATACAGGAAAGAATGAGCAATTTTACATGGTTATAAATTTTACTTGATATAGCACCTCAAGTTTCCTACCCAAGTTGTGGCTAAGCTAATGAACGACAGGCTGAAAATTAAAATGTCTAAAATTGACTTTAAAGAAGATTAATGGAACAAAAGAAAAAAAAAAAAAGATAAACACTGTCCCTCTTAAAGAATTAACTGAGTCATCTGACATTAAAACTGAATGTTTCTTTTAATGTGAAAAGACTATTTCTTCTATTTGTCCTACCCTAATGAAGTCCAGCTCTGTGTGGCCCACCTTGGACCCCAGCTACTGAAATAAATGTAGTAAGCAACATATTCTACATTCTGGAAAGTGCCTTAGGGTGTTGCATATTCTTGCATGTGCTGTACTTGTGTATGTGTGTATGTATGTATGTGTGTTGGGGGGGTTGTGTGTGTGTGTGTGCATATGTAGGGGTGGAGGGAGGATAGAAGCAGAAATGTGAGGACTTGAAATAGTGTCGTTCTTTCCTTATGTAGCTTATGCTTTCTTGAGACGATCTCTGATCCTAAAGTCTTCCTTTGAACCAAGACAAGGTAAAAACAATCACTGAAGCCTGAGAGACTGTGTACAGTATAAACAATACAGTTTGAGTTTCCTGTGGTAAAACTGGAATAATGCAAAAGACATTTAAATTACAAACATATTTTCAACACAGACATCATTCTAAGAAGTATAATACTCTGTGAATGCAAAACAGAAACTTCTAGAAAAGGGATTAAAAATTTTTTTTTTTTACCTTACTGTTTAATTCCCTTGTTCAGTTTTTATCTTTAGTCACTAGTGTTGCTGCCGAAAGGAAGCCAGGAGCTGATGGTAGTACCAGAAGGGCAGGACAAAGAGTGTTCTGATAGGCTCACTTCTGTGGATGGAAAACACTAATTCAAAGATTGGATCTGAACTTTGTAGTCGATGACTTTACGGTTTGATATATAAAGTTCAGTTTCTTACAGTTAAGATATAAAAAGTTTGAAACGCACACACGCATGCACAGAGTCAGGCCCTGCTGTTTTAACAGCTGGTAGAGCCAGGAAACACTAAGAAGGAAATGGATCAGGGTGGCGGCCACAGATTTCTTTACTTCGAGAACTTCCACAAGTTTCAGAGGATCTGAGGGAAATGCATATGGAAAAAATCTGCAGGGTCAGTGGTCTGTCATGCTAATGATTTCCACATCCTCTCAGCTTGTTGTATGAGGAGTCACGTATACATGGAGATGGAGTGAAAAAGCTAGCTACCAGTGTGATGGAAGAGAAAAGCTGTCCCAGAAAAATCCTCTTAGCCTCCAGCCCCACTACCTTGAGACCCTGTTAGATCCTCTTAGGGCCCAACTGCTGGAATGAATCCTTTTGCAGAGGACACATGTCTCAAACTGAGGTACAACTATGACCACAAGCCCTAGGCCTGGAGATTATACCTGTGCAGGCCTGGGGAAGTCAGAAAGCCAAGCGGACAACTAGCACATCCTCTTAGACCATCGGTTTCACCTCTAAGTTTTTAGGGAAATTTTTAGATCATGTTTGAGTTTTTAAAAGGCATTGCCAACAGATTCCTAATTTTGTCAGTCAGTATTGCTGTTGTTGTTTTTATTTTTTTTATTTGTGTTGGGGGTTAGAGTGTGTGAGAGAGAGAATACAAAGGAAAAAGTGCTTATGTGAGCCTGGCATAGCTGTCTTTTGTTGCTGTTATGGGGAGCCATTGACACAATAGCCAAAACAATGGACTCAAATAGACCAATGACCATGAAAAGGGTGCAGAACCAGGCAGTGTTTTGTTCTATAATATGTAAGGTCACTATGAACAGACTCAATCACAAAGAAAAACAATGACATGGGGAATCATAATCCTTATAAATGAATCAGCCACACAGATCTGGAGACCATCGGAGCCCATTACATTAATGTCATTATGCCTTTCTCGTGGGGAGTATCTGGACTGTTTGTTTTTTTTTCTTTTTTGAGATTTGTATAAGCTTTTACTTACTTTTTATATTATTTTGTGACTATAAAAAAGTTGTTATTTTTGTCCACTTTGATGCCACATAAAATCATTGTCTCTACAAGTCACCTCCCCTTCCTGCCAACTTTCACAAAATGAAATGACATGTTCCAAGGATACAGGTCAAAGCACTTTTAGCTCCTGCAGCAGTGAATGACCAAAAACGAAAGCTCAGGAAATTATGGTTTCAATAGGATATATACACATCTGTGATTGAAAAGTAACTTTTGAAATGAAAGCTTAACATGAGATAATAATGAAAATCCAGACAGTCTGAAATCAGGCAAGGTTCAGACACCTGTAGAATTATACCTCAGGCTCCCTTAAACAAAAATATCAGTGAAATAGGTAGTTGCACTATCCCAGGTACAATTAGTGAAGCTATGGAAAACAGCAGCAGGCCCACTAAAAGCATTAAGAAAGGCCTAGTGGGCTAGAGAGTGGCCTGTAGAACCAGACTGTTATTGTTAGTTGTCTTCGAGTTGGCTCAACTCACAACGGCTGTATGTATTACAGAGGGAAATGTTGCCCAGTGCTGTGCAATCTTCATAATCATTGGTATGTTTGACTCCATTGTTGTGGCTATTGTGTCAGTCCATCTTATGGAGGGGTTTCTCTTGTTTTTGGTGACCCATTACTTTACCAACCATACGTCCTTTTCTAGTGATTGGTCTTTGCTGATGATATGCCCAAAGTAAGCAAGTCGAAGCCCTGTCATCCTCACTTCTAAAGTACCAACTCTGTGAATTAACCGACTGCTGTCGGGTCGATTCTGACTTATAGCGACCCTATAGGTCGGAGTAAAACTGCCCTATAGGGTTTCCAAGGAGCTGCTGGTGGAGTTGAACTGCTGAACCTTTTGGTTAGCAGCTGATCTCTGAACTACTGCACCACTGTGAATTAGGGTAGCAAATTTAACCTCTCTATGCCTCCATTATCCTCATTTAAACAAAACAAAAATTGCCTTCGAGTCAATTCAAACTCATAGTGACCCTATAGGACACAGTAGAACTGCCCAATAGAGTTTCCAAGGAGCAGCTGGTGAATTTGAACGGCCAACATTTTGGTTAGCAGCTGTAGCTTGCTGTAGCTCTTAACCACTGTGGTACCAGCGCTCTATTCTCCTTGTGGAGGTTAATAATAACATCTTCTTTACACTTTCTTATTGAGTATTAAATAAATTAATACGAATAATGTGCTTAGAACCTGTATCCTGGCCATTATATCTTTTCGAAGAACTTCAATAATTATTAAAGTGCTTGTTAAAAACGTAGTTTTCATTATTTTATAGATAAAATCATCTGAAACCTTCACGTCTGTCCTGTGAGAAGTCCCTAAATAATACCTAATATAACCACCCTAGTTGCAGTAAGAAACCATGGTGGTGTAATGGTTAAGAGCTACGGCTGCTAACCAAAACATCAGCAGTTCAAATCCACCAGGTGCTCCTTGGAAACTCTATGAGGCAGCTCTACTCTGTCCTAAAGGGTCACTATGAGTCCGAATCGACTTGATGGCAACGGGGTTTGGATTGATTTTAGTTGCAGTAATATATATAGACCAATTGTACAAAGCTTAAAGGAAATAAATTACCTCCATTATTTGCAAATCAAAGGCAAGAATCCAGGCTTAGGTTCAATATAAAGAAAAGCAAATTCTAACAAAATATTTAAAAATTGCTTAAATCTTTCCTAAGGTCAATTTTAAAATCATCTTGGAAGATGAATACATTATCATAGAAAAAAAAAATGCTTCAGATAACAAGGCATACTGTTGAGGCAGCCAAGGCAAGGAACAGCAGAGAGAAAGAAAGGTGTTCCTTATGCAAGGATACTAGCAAACAGCTCAATTTGATGTCTCAAATATTTGGAAGAAGACAAAAGCCCTGGTGAAGAAATTTGCAAGCAATAATTAAGCTTTTGTTATTCTTGTTTGCTTTTTTCAAAAAAAATGTTATCAACTATTGGATATGTACATGTCCATATGCACTGATATAATGAAAGGATTTTGTACAGAAGCCAAACAATGTGATTTGCACAGTTAATCAAAGCAGTATGCAAGCTGCAGCAATATCCACTATATGACTTGCTTTCAAACGATGGTCTGCTCCATATATTCAGCAGATGTGTTTAAAAAAAAAAAATTACATTTAGGAATCTAAACTGTATGTGCTTTTTTTTCTTAGCATCACTATTTTTATATTGTACTTTAGGTGAAGGTTTACAGAACAAATAGTTTCTCATTAAACAGTCAGTACACATATTGTTTTATAACATTGGTTAACAACCCCACAACATGTCAACTCTCTCTTTTCTTGATTTTTTTTTTTTTTTTTTTGGTGAAAGTATACATAGCCAAAGATACACGATTTCAAAAATTTCTACATGCACAGTTCAGTGACATCGATTATGTTCTTCCAGTTGTGCTGCTATTCTCACTTTAGATGAAGGTTTACAGAACAAAATCATTTCTCATTAAACAGTTGGTACACATGTTGCCCTATGACAATGGTTAACAATCCAACTACATGTCAACACTGTCCTTACTCAACCTTGGGTTCCCTATCACCACCAGCTTTCCTGTGCCCTTCTGCCTTACAGTCCTTGTCCCTGGACTGCTGTGCCTCATTATTCCCATTTGGTTTTATGGGGCTGTCCAATCCCCAGCTGAACGGTGAACCTTGGAAGTGACTTCACCACTGAGCTAAAAGGGTGTCTGGGGGCCATACTTTTGGGATTTCTTCAGTCTCTTTCAGGCCAGTAAATCTGGTCTTTTGTTTTTGTGAGTTAGAATTTTGTTCTACATCCTTCTCCAGCTCTGTCCTGGACAACTCTGTTGTGATCCCGGTCAGAGCAGTCAGTGGTGGTAGCCGGGCACCATCTAGCTGTACTGGACTCAGTCTGGTGGAGGCCTTCGTAGCTGTGGTCCATTAGCCCTTTGGACTAAACTTTTCCTTGTATCCTGTTCTCTTCATTCTCCCTTGCTCCCTAAAGGGTGAGACCAGTGGAGTATTTAGATGGCTGCTCACAGGCTTTTAAGACCCCAGATGCTACTCACCAAGGTAGAATGTAGAATATTGAGCTAGATATTCCCCAAGACCATGGTCCCCACAGCCTTCCGCCCAGCAATTCAGTCCCTCAGGGAGTTTGGATGTGTCTAGGGAGCTTCCATGACCTTTCCGTATATAAGTTGTGCTGGTTTCCCCAGTATTGTGTGCTTTCTCACCCTTCACCAAAGATACCACTTATCTATTGCCTATTTAGAATTTCCCCCCCACCCCTCCCTTCCCTGGTAACCAACAAAGATTGTTACTTTTTGTGAGTAAACTTTTTCCTGAGTTTTTACAATAGCGGTCTCATACAATATTTGTCCTTTTGTGACTGACTTATTTCACTCAGCATAATGTCCTCCAGTTTCATCCATGTTATGAGATGCTTTACAGATTCATCATTGTTCTTTCTCGTTGCATAGTACTCCACTGTGTGTATGTACCGTAGTTTGTTTATCCATTCATCTGTTGATGGGCATGTATGTACTTTTTAAGTGAAAAAAACTATTGAACATTTACTGTACTACACTGATGTTAGTGTGGTGATGTCTTTGAGTTGAACTGTGTTTTTCATTTAGAAAAAGAATGCTCCAGCAAACAACAATTCTCTCAAAAAACTATTTATTTATAGAAAGTATACTTACTGAGTATTTTAGGCTAGGTTCTCTAGAGAAGCAAAACCAGTGAAGTATATATTTATCTCAATAAAGAGATTTAGCTGAAGGGAATGCCTTAGGTGGTTGTAGAGGTTGACAAGTCCCAACTCTGTGGGTCAGGCATCAGGCTGGAGGCTTCTCCTGACTCATGTAGCTGCAGGGGCTGATGAACCCAAACTCAGCAGGTCGGACAGCAGGCCACTGACTCACAGGTTGCGAAGGCCAATGAATCCCAAGATCAGCAGGTAAGCTGTTAGCTCAAGTCCCAAGAACCAGAGGTCAGATGAAGATAAGCCAGATGCAGGATCCAGAGCAAGAGCTTTACGGAACATCCATTTATATACTGGAGGCAGGCCACATCTCCAAGGAAACTCCCTTTCAAGTAATTGGCTGCTCATAGCAGATCTCATCCTGGAGTTGATTACATCATTACATAACTGCCAAATTACATCATAACTGCCAAACCACTGAGAATCATAGTCCAGCCAAGTTGACACACAACCTTAACCATCACATTGAGATTTTTATTTTTTTTAAGAGAATAAAATCTCTATCAAAATCTACAATGGAAACCTAAATGATTTTATTTTACATGAGAAAATCACTACAAGGAAATTAGAGGTTTGGAAGAAGAGAACTGAGTGTGGAAACTGTGATGTGTTTGAGATGAGATTTGCAGTGTTGTGGTGAAATGAAGAACACTATCATCAAGAGTCTTCCCTCCTCGAAGAAAAAAATCTTATGAATATTCTAAAGAAAATTTTAAAAAACTGACCTATGGTTAACTTTTCAGCTACATTCTCAAACCATCACTGAAAGCCATCTGCCTGGTAGCTATGCACAGGCTTTGGAAAAATTCTGGGCATTTATATCCAGGGCTTATCATAATCTTCAAATCATTGAAAATAAGAATTTTGTTTTCTTCCATATGTTCATAAAATCCTGGGTTCTCAACATATTGTGATGCCAAATAAAGGAAGTGAAATGCTCATAATTTTAACATTATATTGTTGTCCAATTCGATTCTGCCAATTTCTTAATGGCGTTTCCCCAACTGATTAGAACAGACTAAAAACAGTTTTCTCTTTATAGTTGAGACTTTAGAGTAATTTTTTAAAGTTTTATATTATAATAAGAATGAAAATTTTAAGACAACGTACTGTATTCTGAATAAATTTTGTCCTTGGAATAGGTCATTGGGGCTATGTGCCTAAAACCAAAAAAACAAACCAGTCACCATAAAGTTGATTCAAACTCGTGGCAAGCCCAAGTGTGCAGAGTACAACTGAGCTACATGGGGTATTTAAGGCTGTGATCCTTTGAGAGCAGGTTTCCAGGCCTGTCTTCAAAGTGTCTCTGGGTGGATTTGAACCTTTAACCTTTCAGTTAGTAGTCTAGCACTTAACCATTTGCACCACTCTGGGACTTCTCTTGCCCTCTTTCCTCTTCCATGCTATGGTTTCACATATGTTATACTTTTGTCTCCAATTAGAGGAACTTCAATATTAACTTTGAGAAACTTTGGCTTAAGTCTAGAGTTGCAAAAGCAAATGCCTGTGGATAGGGAAACATAATTTATCATACCAACCTGGACACTTTCTAAAATAAAAGGAGGTGCTATCCAATAATTATGTGGGGACAACAGGTATAAAATGGGTCTGTTCCAGATAAACAGGAAAGATGGGTCATCCTACCTTTAGGGAATACGCTGCAATATATGTTTATAAAACAGTTTAGAATTAAGGACAACACAGCTCAAGAAAGATAACATACTGACAAGTGGTCTCTGTATTGGGAGAATAATGTGATGATACTGGTGGGGCTCAAGTCTTCTATATTGTGGCCAAGCAGAAACACAAGGCAACGCTTTTAGAGATACAGATTCTTTATATGAAGTTTCCAAATACTTTAGCATTTAAATATTGTCAATAGATCACATAAAACAAAAAAATAAACGTTTCTGTATGGCACATCCCAGAGAAAGTGAATTGGTGAACTTTGGCAGATTTGGTAAGGAAATTGAGATTCAGAAATCTGAAGTGATTTGGCTAAGATCTTATAAGGATTAGATAATGAGTCAGGCTTGAAAACTACTTATAAATTCTAAGTCATGCAAGCTAAAAGAATTGAGGTAGAAAAGAGATTAAGAAAAACTTATAGAAAAGATTTAAGTATGTATTCCTGTTGCTTAGCAATTAGTCCTGAACACACATAAACCTGTCCAAACTGAGAAATCTTTAATATGTTTGGATTCTTTCTGTGCCACTAAATTTTTAGTAAAATAAAAAAATCAGTAAAGTCTATGGAGAGTTAAATAAAAATGGAAAAAAATATTTTATGGTAGGTGGAAAAGACAAAATCCTAGCGCAGTCAATATTTTAAAATAGCTTTTACACTTTTCTCTGTTTGTAAAAAATAATACTTATTGTATATCAATTTTAGAATATATAAATTAAAAAAAAGATTTTTCTAAATTTCACCAATAGAAACAACCACTGTTAATATTTGGGGATTTACAGGATATTTTTCCAAAAATTTTTACATATATTTTATATTTTTTACCAAAAAATAGTATTGTATTATACGTTCTTATTTTATACTAAATTTTGCTATTAAAAAAAATTATTTCTTACTGCTGAATAAATTTTTAGAAGTATAATTACCAAATCAAAGTTTATGTATTTTGTTAAGTTTGTACCTGTTTCAATTCTCATCAGCAAAATATGAATGCACCGTTTGTTCTTCCTTGTGACCAACATTTGATATGGAAAATCTTTGTGGTGTATAATCTTACAGGCAAAAATAGACATCTCATTTCATTAGCCAGCATTTCTTTAGTTACTTCAGAGACTGAATAACATAGTTTATTCTGCCATTATTATTACTATTTATTTATTTATTGTTGGGGTGGTTAAGTGTTAAACTTCTTCCGTATTTTTTTAAAAAATATTTACTTCTTCTGTATTTTTAAAAATATTTATGCTATTATAATTTTTAGGAGCTCTGTACATATTAAGGACACTAATCTTTTTTTTTTCCTCTTTTATAAATGTGACAAATATTACCCCAATTTAGCATTTTAATTTTATTTATTTTCTTCACAGAAGTTGTGGCATGCAATTTAGCCTTTGAGAAATAGACAAATGTTTATGAATACTATGTTGTCTTTATTATTTATCTTATAAGAAAATAAATTCTTCGTCTCATGGGACAAGTTAATCAACTGGCATAACATAGTTCACAAAGATAAAGTTTTACATCCTAGTATGGTTAAGTAGTATCTGGGGTCTTAAAAGTTTGTGAGTGACAATCTAAGATAAACTATTGGTCTCTACTTCTCTGGCGCAAAAGAGAATGAACGAAATCACAGGTTCAAAGAAGAAACTAGTCCACTCGACTAATAGCCTTCATGAACCACAGTCTCTTTGAACCTGACACCAGAAGAACTAGAAGGTGCCTGGCTACCACTATGGACCAGTCTGACCAGGGACACAATAAACTCACTGCTGTCGAGTTGATTCCGACTCATAACAATCCCCTAAGGTTTCCAAGACTATAAATCTCTACAGAAGCAGACTGCCATATCTTTCTCCCCCGAGTAGCTAGTGGTTTTGAACCAAAGAGAATGGGAGAAAAAATGTAGAACAAAACTGAAATTCCTAAAAAAAGACCAGACCTACTGGACCGATAGAGACCAGAGGAACCCTTGAGACTATTTGCATAAGATAACTTTTGAACTTGGAATTAAAGCTATTTCTGCAGGCCACCTTTCAGTCAAATAATAGATTGGCTTATAAATTGAACAATATCAGCCGTAATTAACGTGATCCTTTAAATAATTAACTATACGAGACCAAACAGTCAACATTTACCCAAAAGCAAAGATGAGAAGGCAAAGAGGGGAAGGGAAGCTAGATTAGTGGAAGCAGAACAAACAAAATGGAAATAATGACAATGCTGATACATCATAAAAGTTGTAACTGACAACGCTGAACAATTTGTATAAAAAATGTTAAAGGGGAACCCAATTTGCTGTGTAAACTTTCAACTAAAACACAATAAAATATTATTTAAAAAAATAAAAGAAATGAAATTCTTTGGAGCCAGGAACTGTGTCTTATGCTTTCAATATATTGCATATGCAAGAAAATAAAAGAAATGCTAAATGGATAAACTAGAAAAAAACCTGTTGTCATCAAGTCGATTCCAACTCACAGTGACCTTACAAGATGGAGTAGAACTGCTCCACAGGGTTTCCAAGGAGTGGTTGGTGGATTCACACTGCCTACCTTTTGGTTAGCAACCAAGCTCTTAACCACTGTGCCACCAGGGCTCTGGTAAATGCATTTCATAAAATGCAAATTACTATTTATTTATGTATTGGTGAGGAAAGCGGCCTTTCAAGTTTAGTTAGTCACCTATAAGTCTTATCACTGCTGTGCATATTATTGTTCACTACATGTTTATAAAAATAACATCCTCAATTTTATGAACCATAGGGTAGAACTAAGTAAATGTTCTAAATGCTTTAATGTGCACGTACAAAGAATGGGAAGTGGAGAGAAAGGAAGCTGGAAATGTTGCTTTTGCTATATTTAACTGGAGGCAAAGTTGATGACAGTTCTTTCAGATTAAGATTGTTTTTCTAGTCCCTTTTTACATTATGGGAACTTTTTTTTTTTAAATTTATTTTACAGGTCTAGGAGAATGTCTTTTAATATCTTAATACGTACCCAACTTCCCCAATCTTGTTTTTCTTTTACCAGTGGCTTCTGCATATATATTTTTCTCTGTTACCCTTTGTCTTAGTTATATAGTACTGCTATAACAGAAATACCACAAGTGGGTGACTTTAACAAACAGAAATTTATTTTCTCACAGTCTGAGAGGCTAAAAGTCCAAATTAAGGGTGTCAGCTCTAGGAAAAGGCTTTCTTTCTCTGCCAGCCATGGAGGAAGGCCCTGGTGTCTTTGAGCTTCTGCTCCTGGGCCATCTTAATGTGCGTTGGCATCTCTCTTGTACTATTTCTGCTTACTCACTTGTTTGTTTAATCTGTTTTATATCTCAAAAGAGATTGATTTAAGACACATCTTACACTAATCCAGCCTCATTAACATAATAAAGACAATTTATTCCCAAATGGGATTATAACCACAGGAATAGAGGTTAGAATGTACCACACATATTTTTTGGGGTCACAATTCAGTTCATAACACCCTTCTTACAAATGTGTGAGTTCAAATGAGACACTAATCCTTTTACAACGGTTTGCTTTCCTGTAAACGGAGCAGAGTGCCGGTTTTGTCCCCAGTGGTAGATAATGGTAAGAATCACACCCTTCCTGGATATTCCGTGTGTCATTATAATTTATCTACCTGAGAAGAAAGGAATTAGAATGGGGATGAAACTACCTCCTTCTCTGAGGGCGGGTTACACTGGCAAGTGTCCCCAGCATAATTTTCCCTCAGTTCCTTCTTCAGATTTGGAGAACTTCCTCATCTGAATATTGACATTCTAGTACACTTCTTGAATGAGGAAAAAGGATGCTAACAGTGAGGAAACATTATTGGATAAGGTAATATCTGGAAAAAATAAAAATTATTGACATAAGGAATTAAATGGAAATATCCAAAAGTTGATGGACAGAATCTGGATGTTCCTTCCTTAGTTATCTTCGTAAACAAAGAAATCTACTTGCTCAAAACTAGTTCAAAGTCCCTTGATGACAACAACTTTGACAATCCTGTTCATAAAGTTAATGCCTTGAAAGGTCCCACTTAGGGACGCTGAATTTTTGTGCTGTGATATGAATGGCACCTCTTGGGATTGTAAAGTGCCCAACATGCACAACTGTAACTGCTGGTGCAAGAGACTAGCACTGAGTTTAGCCCTTAGAATGCACTCAGTAAAGTTTGGATGCATGAAGGGCTTTGAGATTTATGTTAATAAGGTCTATTAACATAACAGGAGTTTTTAGTCCTAAATATAGAAAACACATTAATTTTATTTAGTCAGATGTGCGTGGTAAATGTTGTTGTTAGATGCTGTTAAGTTGATTTTGACTCATAGTGACCCCTGTGACACAGTAGAACTGCCCCATAGAGTTTCCTAGGCTATATTTATGAAGTATTTTGCCAGGCCTTTCTCCTACAGAGTGGCTGTGTGAGTTCAAACCTCTAACCTCTTCCCTGATAAGTATAAGCTAACATGCAATTAATCTCACAATCTCATAATTCGTAATCATTAATTTGAACCAAAGGCCAGGTGATCAGCCTTCAGCAGGAACATGTGAAGTGGTGATATCATGAACTTCACTGTCAGGAAGATAAATTTGAGTTCAAATCCAGGTTCTCCAACTTACTCATTGGGTAAACACTATTGAAACCAAAATAAGCATGAATAGTAAAGTTTCATACATAACCAAACCCAGCCCACTGCCATCGAGTCAATTCCAACACAGAGAAGAACTGCCCCATGAGGTTTCTAAGACTGTAAATCTTTACAGAAGCAGACTGCCACATTTTTCATGGAGTGGCTGCTGGCTTTGAACCACTGACCTTGTGGTTAGCAGCTGAGCACTTTAACCACTGTGCCACCAGGACTCCTTCATATATAACCACCACCTACCAAAAATGTTATTTTCTTCCTTAAGAAAGGGAGGTTTGTTTGGTTAGTTAAGGTAAGATTCTTGGGGCTGAAGATACAGGTATATATTCCCTTTTCTTTTTTTCCTACTGAATAATAGACAGGGATAGTCTCAGCACCAACGTTGCAGTAGCCTTGGGTGCTACCCAAAACAAAACAAAACAAAACCCAGTGCCATGGAGTCAGTTCTGACTCATAGTGACCCCATGTGTTACAAAGTAAAATGGAGCTCCATAGGGTATTCTTGGCTGTAATATTTATGGAAGCAGATTGCCAGGCCTTTCAAAGTGCCACTAGGTGGGTTTGAACCACCAACCTTTTGATTAGTCACGGAGTGCAAACCCTTTGTGCCACCCAGGGAAGTTTGTGGTGTTACAAGAGTGCCTTATTTTCTTACCTGCCAAAGAAAGAATCCCTGCTTGAGAACTGTTTTTTGTATATGCTGTTGGCTTCTATCCTACCCATGGAGAAGGAAACATCAAAGTCTGCTATCTGCACACACACACTCACACAGTCCCTTTCTAGGCAGCAAAAGAGAACAAGTAGCTGCTTTTCTGGGAACCAGACAAGCACACACACTCCGACTCACAAAAATACAGGAAGGGTAACCCCATTCCTGTTCACCATTAGAGTTAAAGGTCTAGAGGTGTGAGACTGTCCCTTTTCTTTATGCCAAAGTGGGTGAAGAAGCGGTGGAGATGCAAGTTGGCTCTTTCTTCCCTTTAGTAGTTTTGGGAAAGGGATGTTGTTGCTTCTACTGCCCATACTTCTACCTGTGGTTTCCATTTCCTCCAAAAGAAACAAAAAAAGTTGTCTTAAGGGAGCTTGCCTTTGGCCTGAGACATAAGCTGCCTCATCAAAATGTAAAAATGATCATTTTTATTAACATGTAATTTGTACTTTAATATCCCTGACCTTTAGCCCATCATTCATCACTTCCTGAACTCCACAGCATTGCAAATACTGGCCCATTCTCTCATCTTCATCCAATATCAGCCTGAAGAAGTGTCTGACTGGACAAGGATCCATGTTAAATACATTGTTTGGTGTAAGTTTTGAAAAAGGAATGATTAATGGTTTATGTTGCAGATAGAGTATATTTCTTTGTACATACCTCAACTATTAAAAAAAAAAAAAAAACCCATTGCCATCAGGTCAAATTCAACTCATAACAACCCTATAGGAAAGAGTAGAACTGCCTCATAGGGTTTCCTAGGCTGTAATCTTTACGGAAACAGACTGCCACATATTTCTCCCACGAAGTGGCTGGTGGGTTTGAACCACCCACCTTTCCATTAACGCCTGGGCACTTAACCACTGCACCACCAGGGCTCCTTTTTATACCTCAACTACTGAGTCAAATACCATATAACCGATTTTTAAAATCATATCCTTAGGAATTGTTATTTCATAGCTGAACAAGTCCGTACATGATTTTTCACCTGATTTTATCCACCTACCTTCTAGCTTTTTACCCAGATTGCTTTTGCAAATGATTACCATCATTTACTGCTTTAGAAGAAAAGTTGTATTCTTAATACTTTTGAGAGTTTTGACTTACATAGCTGTATGAGAAAAAAGCATATCAAAGAGCAGTTTTCCTAAAATGTTTTGTTATTATTTCAAGTACAGAGCAAATGAACACTTTCACTTGCATGAAATAAATGTATATTTTTCTTTTAAAAGATACACTGAGTTCCAGCAAAATGGCTCTCTAGGCAGAAGCACCACGCTGTCCCTCCACAGCAAAGATCCGAAAAACTAAGCCAAACAGAGAATACAACAATGCTGAAACCCTAAAACATCAAATGAAGAGATAAAGAACTCAGCCAAGCACCAAATGGAGTGAGAAAACTGAGAGAGAACGGACAGCGAGCAGAGATTCATGCAGAGGTCCCCTACCAGCTAAAACAGCACGGATCCATCTTAGACTCCTATCGGAGACCAGCAAATGGGGTACGAGAAAGCAGCCTCACGGAGCGTCCAGCAGGAGACAAAACAACCGGTAATTTGCAGTGTGCGCTTTCCCACCCCCCACCCCTCTTCGCCCCGGCTCAGCCTCCTCTGCTTCCGGCAGCCATGGTCTCTTGACCTGGAAGTGCCGGATGCTTGGATTCCACATGCCCAAATGGGCCAGATCTCTGAGTGCCATTTGTTGGCTGCTGGTGTTACTTTTTTCTGCTTCTTTTGATTTCTTCCTTGCTTCTCCCCATCTCGCCTCCTTTCACTTGAGTGCCTCACTCTGTGCACCATCTTTGCTTCTTCCTGAGGGGCGGCAGAGCGCCGGCAATTTGTGATATATGCTTTCTCACTCTCTACACTTCTTCACCCACACGGCCCCCTCTGCTTCCCACAGACACAGTCTCCTGTCCAGAAACACCAGCCCGCACTAGCTGGCACACTGAGTGCCATTTGTTGGCTACTGGAGTTGGTTTTTTTTTTTTTTTTCCTGCTTCTTTTGATTTCTTGCTTGCCTCTCGCCACCTCCCTCTCCTTTTGCTTGAGTGCCTGGCTCTGTGCGCCATCTTTGCTTCTTCCTGAGGGGCTGCGGAGCTCCATTCGAGTGTGGAGCTGCTTCCCGGTCTGGGCTACTGCCCTGGTGGGATAGTGGGGCTTTTGTTCGTTTGTTTTTTTTTAATTGTTTGTTTGTTTTCTTTCCCTTTGGTTGAGTTGGGAGCCCTTTCTGGCCAGGCAGAACTGCATGGGAAGGAGACTCTCCTTCAGCTTCCACAGATGTGCAGAGGGCTCCATAAGGGCATTTCTTTTTTCGTTGATTTTTTTTTTGTTTTTTTTGGGGGGCCATTCTTGTTTTGTTTTTTTTTTTAACTTGTTTTGTTTTCTTTTCCCTCTTTTTCACTTTTTGTCTTTCTTCATTGCTCAGTTTCTTGTCTGTCTACATCTTCCTACTCTTTCTGATCCCTGATTCCAGGCATTGTATACCTCTACGCCTAATAGCCAGGCTATACTGCAACACCTGAGAGCAACTTCCCCAGACCTCACAGCTGCATTGGTGAGATCCCTGGGAACTTCGTGGTTCTTTAACCTTTCTGATTCTTATTTATTCATTCTTTTCTTTTCTTCCTTCTCCCGTTTCTGTTTTTCTCCAGTTCATAGTCTCTCATCTCTCCACTCCAACGGCAAGCTCCCCTAGCATTCTTTTTTGTTTGTTTGTATATTTTTGGCTCCTGTTCCACTCTCCTCTCTCCCATATCCATCTTGGCTCCACAAATAACAATCTGTCCACTACATCCTGCCTACCTGCAATGTGCGCTTGACATCACACCACCAAGCAGCACAGGAACAGCCTACTGGAACCTGCCCTTCACTGATTACTGACCCACTCTGGTGGCTGTAGTAAGTACCACAACAACCCGTCCCAGTAACTCCTCTTCAGCTAGACCTGTCCTGCTGTAACATATCTGAGTGACTTACCCTGCCAGTTGGAGAAGCTGGTGAAAAGTATTGAGTGCACAGACGAGCAAACAAAAAAGAACACACAGTCCACCTGCTCTGACGTAGTCAAAGTTTTTCTTTTTTAAAAAGGGACAAAACAAACAAATCTACAATCAATAAAGGAGAACAATAACTACTGAAGGCCCCAAAGACAGCAGGCAATATCAAAACATTTACAAAAACAGGACTGGATGGTTCCAGTAGGCATCCAAAATAAAACACCAGATGACTCTCCAGTAGAAGAAAATGCACTAGAACTACCTGATAGGGAATTCAAATCTCTAATACTCAGAATTCTCCAAGAGCTGAGGCAAAAAGCTGACAAACATGAGGAAAAAATAGACAAATTCATGGAAAATACAGACAAAAATTAGAAAAATTCAGGAAGATGATGCAGGAACAAAATGCCAAAATAAATTCACAACTAGAAATTATACGAAGACAACAATTAGAAATCCAAAAAATAAACAAGATTTCAGAACTGGACAATGTCATAGAAGGGCTGAGAAGCAGATCTGAAACAGTGGAAGACAGGATCAGTGGAGTTGAAGACAAACGTTTGGATACAACTCTGTTTGAGGAAAACTCAGAAAAAAGAACAAAGAATAATGAAGAAACCCTGAGAGTTATGTGGGACAATCAAAAGCAAAAATTTTCGAGTGATTGGAATTACAGAACAGGGGGAGAAAACAGAAAACACAGAGAGGATCATTAAGGAACTGCTGACAGAAAACTTCCCCAATATCATGAAAGATGAAAAGCTGGCCATCCAAGAAGCTCAACGAACTCCTTATAGAAGAGACCCCAAAAGAAAATCACCAAGGCATATCATATCCACACTCGCCAAAACCAAAGACCAACAAAGAATCCTGAAAGCAGCTCGTGAAAAACAAGAAGTCACATACAGAGGAGAAACAATAACAAGAAGCTCAGATTATTCGGCAGAAACCATGCAGGCAAGAAGGCAATCGGATGACATATATAAAATCTTGAAAGAAAAAAATTGCCAGCCAAGAATAATATATCCTGCAAAACTGTCGTTCAAATTTGATGGTGAAATTAGGTCATTTGCAGATAAACAAAAATTAAGGAAATATGTAAAAGTCAAACCAAACTTACAAGAATTATTAAAGCAAGTTCTTCGATCTGAGGACAAACAGCTTCAGCTCACAGGCAGAATCTAGGACGCAGGATTGTTCCAGCCAGATACCAGTCTAGGAAATGAACTCTCAAGGACTATCCAAACCAAAAGAAATACAACAGGGAATCAGAGCAGTTAATCAGTAAATGACAACAACATCAAAACAATAAAAGAGGGAATAAACAGCATAGGTATACAACCTTCTAATGGAGAGGAAGGCAAGGCGATACCAAGTAATAGTAGACTGCTTCAAACTTAGAAAGCTAAGGTTAAAATTCATGGTATCCACAAAGAAAGTTAACAAACATAGTCATACAAAACAAGAGGAAAAATATAAAGTCTCAGCAAAAACAAAAGAAATGAAAAAAAAAATCCACAAACAGAAGTAACTCAGCACAAGAGAGTAAGAAGAACGAAGAAAACTTCAGCACCACAATACAAAGCACTACAAAATGACAGCAACAAACTCACATCTATCAATAATTACACTGAATGTAAATGGACTCAATGCACCCATAGAGAGATGGAGAGTGACAAAATGCATAAGAAAACAGGATCCATCAATATGCTGTCTACAAGAGACATACTTTAGAAACTAAGATGTGACTTTATTAAAAGTCAAAGGTTGGAAAAAAATATATCAAGCTAACAACTACCAAAAAAGAGCAGGAGTGGCAATACTAATCTCAGATAAGATAGACATTAAAACAAAATCTACCATAAAAGACAAAGAAGGACACTATATAATGATTAAGGGGACGATCCATCATGAAGACATAACCATAGTAAACACATATGCACCCAATGACAGGGCTCCAAAATACATAAACTCTAACAACACTGAAAAGAGAAACTGACAGTTGCACAATAATAGTAGGAGAATTCAACACACCACTCTTAGTAAAGGACAGAACAACGAAGAAGAAACTCAGCAAAGAGACAGAAGACCTAAAGGGCACAATCAGCCAACTTGACCTCATAGACATATGTAGAACACTCCATCCAACTGCTGCAAAGTACACATTCTTTTCCAATGCACATGGAACGTTCTCCAGAATAGACCACATCTTAGGCCACAGAGCAATCCTCAACAAGATCCAAAACGTTGAGATAATTCAAAGTATCTTCTCTGACCACAATGCCATCAAGATAGAAATTAACAAGAGAAACAGAAAGGAAAAAATATCAATTACATGGAAACTGAATAATACCCTGCTTACACATCAGTAGGTAATAGAAGAAATCAGAGATGGAATCAAAAAATTCCTACAATCAAATAAGAATGAAAACCCATTATACCAAAACCTTTGGGACACAGCAAAGGCAGTCCTCAGAGGAGAATTTATAGCAATAGATGCACATATCAAAAAAGAAGAAAGGGACAAAATCAAAACATTAACTACAGAACTCAAACAAATAGAAAGAGAACAGCAAAAAAAAAAAAAAAAGCCCAGCAGAAAGGAAATAGTAAAGATCAGAGCAGAAATAAATGAAATAGAGAACAGAAAAACAATAGGAAGAATCAACAAAACCAAAAGTTGGTTCTTTGAAAGAATCAACAAAATCGACAAACCACTGGAAAGACTGACTAAAGAAAAACAGGAGAGGACACAAATAACCCAAATAAGAAATGAAACGGGGGACATTACAACAGACCCAACTGAAATAAAAAGGATTATAAAAGAATATTATGAAAAACTATACTCCAAAAAATTTGAAAACCTAGAGGAAATGGATAAATTTCTAGAAATACACTACCTACCCAAACTACAACAACGTGATGTTGAAAATCTGAACGGACCCATAACAAGAGAAGAGATTGAAAAGGAAATAAAAAAACTCCCAACAAAAAAATGCCCTAGCCCAGATGGCTTCCCTGGAGAATTCTACAAAACATTTACAGAAGAGCTTGTACCAGTACTACTCAAGCTATTTCAGAGCATAGAAGAGGAAGCAACACATTCGAATTCATTCTGTGAAGCCAGCATAACGCTGATACCAAAACCAGGTAAACACATCACAAAAAAAGAATATTACAGACCAATATCTCTCATGAATATAGACGCAAAAATTCTGAACAAAATTCTAGCCAATAGAATTGAGCATCATATCAAAAAAAATAATTCACCACGACCAAGTAGGATTCATACCAGGTATGCAAGGATGGTTCAACATTAGAAAATCAATCAACGTAATCCACCACATAAATAAAAGGAAAGAAAAGAATCACATGATCATCCCACTTGACACAGAAAAGGCATCTTAAAAAGGCCAACACCCATTCCTGATAAAAACTCTCAATCAAATAGGTATAGAGTGGAAATTTCTCAACATAATAAAGGGCATCTGTGCGAAACCAATGGCCAACATCATTCTTAATGGAGAGAGGCTGAAAACATTCCCCTTGAAAACAGGAACAAGACAAGGATGCCCTTTATCACCACTCCTATTTAACATTGTGCTGGAAGTTCTAGCTAGAGCAATAAGGCAATAAAAAGAAAGGGCATCCAAACTGGTAATGAAGAAGTTAAACTGTCCCTGTTTGCATATGATATGATGCTATATATAGAAAACCCTAAAGATGCCACGAGAAATCTACTGGAACTAATAGAAAGATTCAGCAGAGTAGCAGGATAAAAGATAAACGTTCAAAGATCAGTTGGATTCCTATACACCAGTAAGGAGAACAATGAAAAGGAAATCAGGAAAACAATACCATTTTCAATAGCCCCTAAAAAGGTAAAATATTTAGGAATAAATCTGACCAGACATGTAAAAGACCTATACAAAGAAAACTACAAAACACTGCTGCATGAAACCCAAAGGGATCTACATAAATGGAAAAACATACCATGCTCATGGATAGGCAGACTCAACATTGTGAAAAATGACAATTCTACCCAAAGCAATTTATAAATACAACTCAATCCTGATCCAAATACCAACAACATTCTTCAAAGAGATGGAAAAACTAATCATTAATTTTATATGGAAAGAGAAGAAGCCCCGAATAAGTAAAGCAGTACTGAAGAAGAAGAATAAAGTTGGAGGACTCACACTACCTGACTTCAGAACCTACTATACAGCTACAGTAGTCAAACAGCCTGGTACTGGTACAACGACAGATACATTGACCAATGGAACAGAATTGAGAACCCAGATGTAAATCCATCCACCTACGGTCACCTGATCTTCGACAAGGGCCCAAAGTCCATCAGATGGGGCAAAGATGGTCTTTTTAACAAACGGTGCTGGCAAAACTGGATATCCATCTGCAAAAAAATGAAACAGGACCCATACCTCACACCGTATACAAAAACTACTTCAAAATGGATCAAAGACCTGAATATAAAGCCTAAAACTATGAATATCATAGAAGAAAAAATAAGACCAACACTTCAGGCCTTAATATATGGCATTAACAGGTTACAAACCATAACCATCAACACACAAACCCCAAAAGATAAGCTAGATAACTGGGATCTTCTAAAAATCAAACACCTATGATCTTCAAAAGATTTCACCAAAAGAGTGGAAAAAGAACCTACAGACCGGGAAAAAAATTTTGGACAGTACAAGTCAGACAAAGCTCTGATCTCTATAATCTACAAGAAAATCCAACACTTCTACAACAAAAAGACAAATAAGACAATTAAAAAGTGGGTAAAGGAAATGAACTGACACTTCACCAAAGAAGACATTCAAGCAGCCAACAGACACATGAGGAAATGTTCGCGATCACTAGCCATTAGAGAAATGCAAATTAAAACCACAATGAGATACCATCTCACCCCGGCATTACTGGCACGAATCAAAAACACTGGAAATAACAAATCTTCGAGGGGCTTCGTGGAGATTAGAACTCTTATGCACTGCTGGTGGGAATGCAAAATGATACAACCATTTTGGAAAATGATATGTTGCTTCCTTAGAAAGCTAGTAATAGAAATACTATATGATCCAGCAATCTCACTCCTAGGAATATATCCTAGGGAAATGAGTCATCACTCGAATAGACATATGCACACCTATGTTCATGGCAGCATTGTTCACAATAGCAAAACGATGGAAACAATCTAGATGCCCATCAACAGATGAATGGTTAAGCAAACTATGGTACATACACACAATGGAGTACTATGCGACAAGAAAGAACAACAATGAATCTGTGAAGCATGTCAACATGGATGAAACTGGAGGACATTATGCTGAGTGAAATAAGTCAATCAGAAAAGGACAAATATTATATGAGACCTCTATTGTAAAAACCCCTAAAAAGTTCACACACAAAATGTAACAATCTTTGTTGGTTACCAGGGATGGGGGGGGGGGATACTAAATAGGCAATAGATAAGTGGTATCTTGGGTGAAGGGTGAGACAGTACACAATACAGGGGAAACTAGCACAACGTGTACAAGGAAAGGTCATGGAAGCCCCATAGACACATCCAAACTCCCTGAGGGACTGAATTGCTGGGCAGATGTCTCTGGGTACCATGGTCTTGGGGAACATCTAGCTCAATTGGCATGACACAGCTTATAAAGACAATGCTCTACATTCTACCTTGGTGAGTAGTGTCTGGGGTCTTAAAAGCTTGTAAGCAGCCCTCTAAGATACTCCACTGGTCTCATACGTTCTGAAGCAAGGGAGAATGAATAGAACAGGATACAAGGAAAGATTAGTCCAAAGGACTAATTGTCCACATCTACCAAGGCCTCCACTGGGCTGAGTCCAGTACAGCTGGCCTAAAGGAGACTGGAGAAACCTCGAGAGTATGGCCCCCAGACACCCTTTTAGCTCAGTGGTGAAGTCATTTCCGAGGTTCACTGTTCAGCCAGTGAGTGGACAGCCCCATAAAACCAAATGGGACTAATGAAGTACAGCAGTCCACGGACAATGGCCAGAAGGCAGAAGGCAGAAGCTTGCAAGCGGCCATCTAAGATGCATCAATTGGTCCCAACCACTTGGAGTAAAGGAGAACGAAGAACACCAAAGACAGAATGGGCCACGTAAACGAGAGACTTCATCAGTCTGAGACCAGAAGAACTAGATGGTGCCCAGCTACCACCAATGAATGTCCTGACAGGGAACACAACAGAGGGTCCCTGATGGAGCAGTAGAATGATGGGATGTAGAACTCAAATTCTAGTAAGAAGACCAGACTTAATGATCTGAGACTGGAGGTGCCCCGGAAAGCATGGCCCCTGGACTCTCTATCACCCCAAAACTAAAACAGTTTCTGAGGCCAACTCTTCAGACAGGGATTGGACTGGACTGTGGGACATAAAGTGATACTTGTGAAGAGTGTGCCTCTTAGTCAAGGAGATACAAGAGACAAAAGGGGCAGCTTCTGTTCAGAGGTGAGATGGGAAGGCAGAGAGAGTTAGGAGCTGGTTGAATGTTCATGGGGAATCAGGGGTGGAGGGGAGGAGAGTGCTGTCACAGAATGTGGTGAGTGGTTGGGGTCTCATAACAACGTATGTAAAAAAATATTTCTATATGGGAGACTAACTTGAAATGTAAACTTCATTTAATTACGAAACAAAAACCGAATAAAAAAAAAGGAAAAAATAAATAGATAAAACTGAACTGTTGTGTTTAATCTGGAGTGTGTAGTTACTGTGGTTGATGGAATTGTTTTCCTTATTGGGTCATGCTGCTTATAGCTATAGGAAAAGAAAATATTGAATGCTATTTATGTTTAGTCCATGTGTGTTGGTGAATACTGCATGTCAGCTTGGCTGGGCCATGTTTCTCAGTGTTTTGGCAGTGGTATAATGTTGCGATCATTTCCCTGTTGAGATTTGATACGTGATCATGCCCTCATGGGATCTGCTGTGAGTGGTACCAACTGGGGTGGGACCTGTGACAGCTCACCACCCCCTCAGCCTTTATCTCTCCACCTTTCACCACCTAGCTCTTCCTGCTTGCCTTGCTGGGGATTTTGTTTTCTAGATCTTGCAGCTGGCTCCTGTGCGTCTGACCTCCAGTTCTTGTGACTTGAGATAGCAGCTTACCTGCGGTCTGGCCTGCTGATCTTGAGATTTGTCAGTCTTCACATCCTGCAACAACCCTGCTCTCCAGCCTGCCGATTTTGGGTTCACCAGCCCCTGCAGCTACGTGAATCAGCAGAAGACTCTTTTCTGCCCCACGGACTTGGGAAGTTAGAGCCTCTAAAAACCACGTGAGCCGTTTCCTTGATATAAATCTCTCTCCATATATATGTATGTATACACTTTACTAGTTTTGCTTCTCTAGATAACCCAGCCTAAGACACCATGGTTGCACATTGGTTGTATTTTCTATAAATTTGAAATATCTTTGAGCCTTCACTGCAGTTGTACACTTGAAACAAACAAAACAAAAATCTAAATGCTAACAAATTTTAACCAAAAATAATAACTTGATGTATTCAAAATACAATATAAAATCTTCAGCTGAGTGAAGGAAGAGACCAGGCCATAGAGAAGAGTGATAGAAAATTTGAGATGGCCACTGTTTGTTTCAATGACTTTTATTGAAAAAGCAAGTGTCAGTTATTTGTATTATAGCCCTAACTTTATAAATTCTAAATTCAAATTTTGGAAAAATAATTTAAACTTTGGTGATGTATTATCCATTTCTTCAAATCACTCCTAATTATTTAAACATAGTTACTACTATATATATATATATATATATATATATATATATATATATATGTATAAAATGTTGAGAAGTAAGGGATACTTCAGAACCTAAGGAAAGTCCAAATAATATATTATCTAAATATGGAATAAAAGAAGTTTGAAAACTTAGCATATGGCATTTAATAATAATTCTTTTGTTATTAAATCACTATTATGCATATCTATCATAACAGAAAAAAAACAAAATAGTTATCATTTAGTCTGACTTGAAGATTATTAAGGCAAAGTGAACAATATGCTGGCATTTTCACATTTTTTTTATTGTACTTTAGATGAAGGTTTACAGAAAAATAGTTTCTCAGTAAATAGTTACTACACGTATTGTTTTATGACAATGGTTAACAACCCCATTGCATGTCAACACTGTCCCTTCTCAAACTTGGGTTCCCTATTTTCAGCTTTCCTGTTCCCTCCTGCCTTCTAGTCCTTGTCCCTGGACTGCTGTGCCCCATTAGTCTCATTTTGTTTATGGGGCTGTCTAATCTTTGGCTGAAGGGTGAACCTTGGGAGTGACTTCATTTCTGAGCTAAAAGGGTGTCCAGGGGCCATATTCTCGGGGTTTCTCCAGTCCTTGTCAGGCCAGTAAGTCTGGTCTTTTTGGGAGTTAGAATTTTGTTCTACATTTTTCTCCAGCTCTGTCTGGGACCCTCTTTTATGATCCCAGTCAGAGCAGTCAGTGGTGGTAGCTAGGCACCATCAAGCTGTACTGGAGTCAGTCTGGTAGAGGCCGTGGTAGTTGAGGTTCATTAGTCCTTTGGACTAATCTTTTCCTTGTATCTTGTTTTCTTCATTCTCCCTTGCTCCTGAAGGCGTGAGACCAGTGGAGTATCTTAGATGGCTGCTCACAGGCTTTTGAGACCCCAGATGCTACTCACCAAGATAGAATGTAGAACATTGTCTTTATAAATTGTGTTATGCCAGTTGAGCTAGATGTTTCCCAAGACCATGATCTCCACAGCACTCAGCCCAGCAGTTCAGTCCCTCAGGAAGTTTGAATGTGTCTATGAAGCTTCCATGACCTTGCCTTGGGCAAGTTGTGCTGGTTTCACCAGTATTTCCTACTGTTTTACCTTTCATCAAAGTTACCACTTATCTATCGTCTATTTAGTTCCCTCCCCACCCCTCCCATCTCTAGTAAGCAAAAAAAATCGTTTCTTTTTGTGTGTAAACTTTTTCATGAGTTTTTACAATAGAGGTCTCATACAATATTTGTCCTTTTGTGATTGACGTATTTAACTCAGCATAATGTCCTCCAGTTTCATCCATGTTATGAAATGCTTCACAGATTCGTCATTGTTCTTTATCTTTGTATAATACTCCATTGTGTGTATGTACCATAGTTTGTTTATCCATTTTTCTGTTGGGGGGCATCTAGGTTGCTTCCATGTTTTTGCTATTGCGAGCAATGCTGCAATAAACATGGGTGTGCATATGTCTATTCGTGTCACGGCTCTTATTTCTCTAAGATATATTCGCAGGAGTGGGATTGCTGGATTGTATGGCTTTTCTATTTCTATCTTTCTAAGGAAGCGTCATATCATTTTCCAAAATGGTTGTATCATTTTGCATTCCCATCAGCAGTGCATGAGAGTTCCTATCTCCCGCGGTCCCTCCCACATTTGTTATTTCCAGTTTTTTTGATTTGTGTCGGTAATGCCGGGGTGAGATGGCATATCATTGTGGTTTTAATCTGCGTTTCTCTAATGGCTAGTGTTCACGAGAATTTCCTCATGTGTCTGTTGGCCGCTTGAATGTCTTCTTTGGTGAAGTGTCTGTTCATTTCCTTTGCCGACTTTTTAATTGTCTTATTTGTCTTTTTGTTGTAGAGGTGTTGGATTTTCTTGTAGATTTTAGAGATTAGACCTTTGTCTGACTTGTAATGTCCAAAAAATTTTTTCCTCTCTTTAGGTTCTCGTTTTACTCTTTTGGTGAAATCTTTTGAAGAGCATAAGTATTTAATTTTTAGAAGATACCAGTTATCTAGCTTATCTTCTGGAGTTTGTGTGTTGTTGGTTATGGTTTGTATCCTGTTAATGCCATGCATTAGGGCCTCTAGCACTAATGCTATTTTTTCTTCTATGAACTTCACAGTTTTTGACTTTATATTTAGATCTTTGATCCATTTTGGATTAGTTTTTGTATACGATGTGAGATATAGGTTCTGTTTCATTTTTTTGCAGATGGACATCCAGTTTTGCCAGCACTATTTGTTAAAAAGACAGTCTATTCCCCATTTGTTGGACTTTGGGCCCTTGTCGTATATCAGGTGACCGTAGGTGGAAGGATTTACATCTGCATTCTCAATTCTGTTCCATTGGTCAATGTATCTGTCATTGTACCAGTACCAGGCTGTTTTGACTACCATAGCTGTATAGTAGGTTCTGAGGTCAGGTAGTGTGAGTCCTCCAACTTTATTCTTCTTCTTCAATAGTACTTTACTTATCCAGGGCTTCTTCCCTTTACATAAAAAGTAAATGATTAGTTTTTCCATCTCTTTAAAGAATGTTGTTGATATTTGCATTGAGATTGCATTCTATTTGTAAATTGCTTTGGATAGAATTGTCATTTTCACAATGAGTCTACCTATCCATGAGCATGGTATGTTTTTCCATTTATGTAGATCCCTTTGGATTTCTTGCAGTAGTGTTTTGTAGTTTTCTTTGAATAGTTCTTGTACATCCCTGGTTGGATTTACTCCTAAGTATTTTATTTTTTTAAGGGGCTTTTATAAATGGTATTGTTTTCCTGATTTCCTTTTTGTCTTTCTCTTTATTGGTGTATAGGAATCCAACTGATTTTTGTATGTTTATCTTGTATCATGCTACTCTGCTGAATCTTTCTATCAGTTTCAGTAGATTTCTCATGGAGTCTTTTGGGTTTTTTATGTATAGCATCATATCATCAGAACGCAGAGACAGCTTAACTTCTTCATTACCACTTTGGATGCCCTTTATTTCTTTTTCTTGCTTTATTGCTCTATCTAGGACTTCCAGTACAATGTTAAATAGAAGTGGGGATAAAGGGCTTCCTTGTCTTGTTCCTGTTGTCAAGGGGAACGTTTTCATCCTCTCTCCATTAAGAATGATGTTGGCCATCAGTTTACAATGATTTATACAATGCCCTTTATTATGTTGAGAAATTTCCCTTCTATGTCTATTTTATTGCGAGTTTTTATCAGGAATGGGTGTTGGACTTTGTCAAATGCCTTTTCTGCATAAATTGAGATGATCATGTGATTCTTTTATTTGTGTGGTGGATTACGTTGATTGATTTCTAATGTTGGACAATCCTCGCATACCTGATATGAACCCTGCTTGGTGGTGGTGTATTTTTTTTTTGATATGATGCTGAATTTTACTGGCTAGAATTTTGTTGAGAATTTTTGCATCTATATTCATGAGAGATATTCATCTGTAATTTTCTTTTTTTGTGGCATCTTTGCCTGGTTTTGGTATCGGGGTTGTGCTGGCCTTATAGAATGAATTCAGAAGTGTCGCTTCTTTTTCTATGTTCTGAAATAGTTTGAGTAGTACTGGGATAAGCTGTTGTGTGAATGTTTGGTAGAATTCTCTAGTGAAGCCATCTGGGCGAGGGCTTTTTTTTGTTGGGAATTTTTTTTATTACCTTTTCAATCTCTTCTCTTGTTATGGGTCTGTTCAGATTTTCAACATCACTTTGTTGTAGTTTGGGTAGGCTGTGTATTTCTAGAAATTTATCCATTTACTCTAGGTTTTCAGATTCGTTGGAGTATAGCTTTTCATAATATTCTTTTATAATCCTTTTTATTTCAGTTGGGTCTGTTGTAATGTCCCCCATTTTATTTCTTATTTGGGTTATTTGCATCCTCTCCTGTTTTTCTTTTGTCAGTCTGGCCAGTGGTTTGTCGATTTTGTTGATTCTTTCAAAGAACCAACTTTTGGTTTTGTCAATTCTTTCTATTGTTTTTCTGTTCTCTGTTTCATTTATTTCTGCTCTGATCTTTATTATTTCCTTTCTTCTGATGGCTGTGGGCTTTTTTGCTGTTTTCTTTCTATTTCTTTGAGTTCTGTAGTTAATGCTTTGATTTTGTCCCTTTCTTCTTTTTTGATATGTGCATCTATTTCCATAAATTGTCCTCTGATGACTACCTTTGCTGTGTCCCTAAGGTTTTGGTATTATGTGTTTTCATTCTCGTTTGATTCTAGGAATTTTTTGATTCCATCTCTTATTTCTTCTATTACCCAGTGATGTGTAAGCAGGGTGTTATTCAGTTTCCATGTAATTTATTCTTCTTCCTTGCTCTTCCTGTTGTTAATTTCTACTTTGGTGGCATTGTGGTCAGAGAAGATACTTTGCCATTATCTCAACATTTTGGGTCTTGTTGAGGACTACTCTGTGGCCTCAGATGTGGTCTATCCTGGAGAACGTTCCATGTGCATTGGAAGAGAACTTGTACTTTGCAACTGTTGGGTGGAGTGTTCTATACATGTCTATGAGGTCAAGTTGGCTGATTGTGCCCTTTAGGTCTTCTGTATCTTTGTTGAGTTTCTTTTCAGATATTCTGTCCTTTACCAAGAGTGGTGTGTTGAAGGCTCCTACAATTATTGTGGAACCATCAGTTTCTCTTTTCAGTGCTGTTAGTTTGTTTTATATATTTTTTAACCCAGTCGTTGGGTGTGTAGATTTTTATTATGGTTATGTCTTCATGATGGATTGTCCCCTTAGTCATTACATAGTGTCCTTCTTTGCCTTTTATGGTGGATTTTGTTTTAAAGCCTGTTTTATCTGATATTAGTGTTGCCACTCCTGCTCTTTTTTCGTAGCAGTTTGCTTGATTTTTTTTTTCCATTGTTGGATTTTTAATAAATTTATGTCATTGTTTCTAAGGTGTGTCTCTTGTAGACAGCATATTGATGGATCCTGTTTTTTTAATCCATTCTCTCATTCTCTGTCCCTTTATGGGTGAATTTAGGCCATTTATATTCACTGTAATTATTGATAGGTGTGAGTCTGTTGCTGTCATTTTGTAGTGCTTTTTTTTTTTTTTTGTGGTGCTGATTTTTCTTTGTTCCTATTACTTTCCTTTGCTGAATTCCTTTTGTTTGTGTATTTTTTTTCATTTCTTTTGTTTTTGTGGGTTTTGTTTTTACTGACTCTTTGTTTTTCTTCTTTATTTTGATAAGTATGTTTGTTAACTTTCTTTGTGGTTACCTTGAAATTTAGCCTTATCTTCCTAGGCTTGAACGAGTCTATTATTAATTAGTTTTGCCTTGCCTTCCTCTCCATTAGAAAGTTCTATACCTACATGGTTTATTCCGTTTTATTGTTCTGATGTTGTAATTTACAGATTAACCTCTCTGATTCCCTGTTGTAATTCTTTTATTTCTTATAGTCCTTGAGAGTTCATTTCCTAGGTTGGTAGGCTGGTATGATCCTGTGTCCTATATTCATCCTGTGTGTTCTCAGATTGAAAGACTCCCTTTAATAATTCTTGTAAGTTTGGTTTAGTTTTTACATAGTCCCTTAATTTCTGTTTATCTGAAAATGACATAATTTCACCATCATATGTGAATGAGAGTTTTGCAGGATATATTATTCTTGGCTGACAATTTTTTTCTTTCAAGGTTTTATATATGTCATCCCATTGCCTTCTTGCCTGTGTGGTTTCTGTGGAATAATCTGAGCTTAGTCTTATTGTTTCTCCTCTGTATGTGACTTTTGTTTTTCTTGAGCTGCTCCCAGAATTCTTTGTTTGTCTTTGGTTTTAGCGAGTGTGATTATGTTATGCCTTGGTGATTTTCTTTTTGGGTCTAACCTATATGGGTTCATTGAGCTTCTCAAATGGTCCGCTTTTCATCTTTCATGATATCAGGGAGGTTTTCTGTCAGCAGTTCAATGATCGTCTCTGTGTCTTCTGTTTTCTACCCTTGTTCTAGAACTCCGATCACTTGCGAATTTTTGCTTTTGATAGTATCCCACATTATTTGCAGGGTTTCTTCATTTTTATGCTTTCTTTTTTTGAGTTTTCCTCAAACAGATATGTATCCAAGTGTTTGTCTTCAATTTCACTGATTCTGTATTCCATTGTTTCAAACTTGCTTCTCAGCCCCTCTATGACACTGTCCATTTCTGAAATCTTGTTATCTTTTTGATTTCTAATTGTTGTTTTAGTATGTTTTCTAGTTGTGAACTTATTTTGGCATTTTGTACTTGTATTATTTTCCTGAATTCTTCCATTTTTTGGTCTGCTTTTTCCATGAATTTTTCTTTTTTTCCTCATTTTGTCTGCTTTTTGCTTCAACTCTTGGATAGCTCTGAATATTAGAGATTTGATTTTGCTATCAGGTTATAGTGCCTTTCCTTCTACTGGAAATTCATCTGGTATTTTATTTTGGAAGTCTACTGGAACCATCCTGTCCTGTTTTTGTATATGTTTTGATATTGTCTGCTATCTTCTGGACATTCAGTAGTTATTTTCCTCATTTATTGATTGTAGATTTGTTTTTTTGTTCTTTTTTGTCCTGCTTTTTTGTTTTATTTGGTTATGTCTGAGCAGGTGGGCTGTGCATTCTTTGTTGTTTTCTCGCCTGTATGCATGATATTTTTCACCTCCTTCTCCAATGGACAGGGTCAGTCTCTCAGGTATGATACAGCAGGGCAGGTCCAGTTGAAGGGGAGTTGCTGTGAAGGGTTTTTTGTGGACCGTAGTAGGGCCAACAAGTTTGGCCTGGAATCAGTGGTGGGAAGGTTCCAGTGGGCCATGACTGTGCTGCTTGTTGGTGTGATGTTCAGTGCACAGCGCAGGTAGGCAGGAAGGAGGGAGTAGATTATGATATGTGGAACTTAGATGGGTATGGGAAAGAGGAGAGAGAGCAGAAACAGCAGCCAAAAACATACAATCAAAAAAGAGTGCTAAGGGAGCTTGCCATTGGAGTGGAGAAATGAGAGACTGAGAAATGGAGAAAAACAAAAAGAAAAAAAAGAAAAACAAGAATAAATAAAAATTAGAAAAAAAAGAAAGAAAGTCTCTCAAGGATCCCACCAGTGTTGCTGCAAGGACTGGGGAAGTTGCTCCCAGGCCATGAAGTACAGTACAGCCTGGCTAAAAGGGGTAGTGGTGTCACACAGTGCAACGTATTCAGGAGATAGGAAGAGAAGTTAAGTATAGAGAGCCAAAAAACTGAGAAATGAAGAAAGACCTAAAGGGGAAAAGAGAGAGAAGAAAACAAAACAAAGAAACAAACAAAAAGAAAAAAGAAATGCCCCCAGGGATTGCACTACTCAGAGTAAGGGAGTAGCTACAAAGCTGCACAGTTCTGTCTGGCTAGAAGTGGCTCCCACTCTGAGAAAAAAAAAAAAAGAAAGCAACCAAACAAACAAATAAAAACAGAACAAATCAGAATAAATGAACTAACAAACAAACAAAGCCCCGGGGGTCCCATCAGCATGGTGGCACAGGCTGGGTAGCAGTTTCACAGTCGAGCGGTGTTTTGCAGCCTTTCAGGAAGAAGCAAAGATGACAAACAGAGCCAGGTATTTGAGAAAAAGGAGGAGGTGGTGAGAGGTAAGGAAGAAATCTAAAGAAGCAGAAAAAAGCAACAACAGCAGCTAACAAATGGCACTCAGGGAACAGGCCAGTGCAGGTGGGTAGAATCCAAACAGCACCAGCGTGAAGCCTGTGATTCCTGGACAAGAGACTCTGGCCACAGGAAGTAGAAGAAGCTGAGTAGGGATGGAGAAGGGTGGGCTGTGGGAAAGTATATATCACTGGTTACCGGTTGTTCTGTCTCCTGCTGGAAGCTCTGTGAAGCTGCTTTCTTGTACCCACTGTTCATCGATCTCTGATAGGAGTCCAGGATGGTGGATCTGTGCTGCATTAACTGACAGGGGACCTCTGTATGTATCTCTCCTTGTTGTCTGTTCTCTGTCAGTTTATTATTCCATTCGGTGCTTGGCTGAGTTCTTTATCTCTTCATTTGTTGTTTAGGGTTTCAGGACTGACGTGTGTCTCTGTTTGACTTAGTTTTTCAGATCTTTGCTGTGGAAGGACAGTGTGATTCTTCTATCTATAGCACCATGTTGCCTGGAAGTCCCATTTTCATATTTTTAAATGTAGATTTTCATTTAATCATTAAATAAATTCTATAGTTTATTAAATCAAAGTACAATAAAACATAGTAATTTGCTTACTAATTGGCTGTGAAGTTTTCTTATCATCAAAAAGTAGAAAGATAGCTTTTTCATTTCATATATACCAAAACAACAAACTCATTGCCATGGAGTCAATTCTGATTAATAAGGACTCTAAAGGACAGAATAAAACTGCCCCATAGGGTTCCCAAGGCTGTAATCTTTATGGAAGTAGAAAGTGACATCTGTTTCAGCAGAGTGGCTGATGGGTTTGAACCATCAACTTTTAGGTTAGCGGCTGAGAACTTAACCACTACACCACCAGGTCTCCTCATATATATATATATATATTATCTAAGATGGCTGTAAATTGTATTACTAAGGCAAGCAGACAATTATATTCTAAGCTACCAGCAGAGAAAGTCTGCATTATTTTTAAAATTTCATGCTTAAAATATGACACTCCCAGTTTTCAGGAACTGATGCAAAAACAGTACTTTGGAAATAGTTAGGACATTTGATTTTACTTTGGATAATGCCTTGGGTAGTTATTTGATATGCTTTTGTCTAATAGATGGAAGAAATGCAGATAGTGGAGAATAACAAATAAGCAACAAACCTTAAAAGAAGGAAATGAACCCAGAAAAGAAGGAAAATATTTACCCCCTCGGCTAAAAGACTATTTCAATTCCAAAGAGTGGAAATGCTCCTTTTCTTTCTTTTTTTTTTTTTTAAACAGCTGGGTGCATGTATTTTCCTCCTGGGAATTCAATTTCTTTAATCAGCTTACATGGAACCTCTTTCTTCATAAGAGATGGTTAGATAAACCGTTCCCTCCCTATTTTATATGTACTTCAATTATGTAGGGTCATTATTAAAAGACAGCTAGAATATTAAAAGGTGTTATTTTTCTCTATCTGCTATCCTACAAACAATAAACTGAAAAGTCAAGCTATCATACCCAACCATTCTTCAGACACAGGATATAAAATCAGGAAATGTTCCAGCACAGTGATACAACAGAAATTATCCCTTGAAGCCTAGAGTAAGTAACTAGAGAACGAAGTCCACAAATGCAATTATGTCAGGTATGAGATGAGCTCAGGATTCACAACTATGTTTGTGATAAGCTAAACAGAATCATATGCATGAAGCCAGCTAAAATGGAAAAAGATTGAATCCAAACTTCCTAATCAGGCTATAAGAAAACACAGCTTCATCACTGGACTTATTACTTTCCTAGTTATCAATCCTATTAGACACAATATCCACTTTTTATAACAAATACTATTTGTAGTATCATTTTTTTGATTCTCCTATAATGAAAATTCTTACTTCCTTACATGCACATTTTTTTAAAACATTAATAAAGTGTGTGCTTAATATGTGAAAGATCAGCCACAAGTACCTGAAACCAGAAAGTCATCCCTCTCCTCAAATTTTTTTTTTTTTATATTTTACTGTACTTCAGGTGAAGGCTTACAGAACAAATAGTTTCTCATGAAACAGTAGTACACGTGTTGTTTTATGACATTGGTTAACAACCCCACAACATATTAACCCTCTAACTTCTCAACATTTTTTTTTTTTTTGGTGAAAATACACATAGCCAAAGATACACCATTTCAAAAATTTCTACATGCACAGTTCAGTGACATTGACTACGCTCTTCCAGTTGTGCTGCTATTCTCACGTTAGATGAAGGCTTACAGAACAAAATAGTTTCTCATTTAACAGTCACTACACATGTTGCCCTATGACAATGGTTAACAATCTCACAACATATCAACAATATCATTACTCAACCTTGGGTTCCCTATCATCAGCTTCCTTGTCTCCATCTGCCTTCTGGCCCTTGTCACTGGACTCCTGTACCTTGTTAGTCTCATTTGGTTTTACGGGGCGGTCCACTCCCAGGCTGAAGTGAACCTAGGATGTGGCTTCACCACTGAGATAAAATGGTGTCTGGGGGCCATACCCTCGAGGTTTCTCCAGTCTCCTTTAGGCCAGTAAATCTGGTCTTTCTTTTGTGAGTTAGAATTGTGCTCCACATCCTTCTCCAGCTCTGTCCAGAACCCTCTGCTGTGATCCTGGTCAGAGCAGTCAGTGGTGGTAGCCAGGAACCGTCTAGCTGTACTGGACTTTGTCCGGTGGAGGCCTTGGTAGCTGTGGACAATTAGTCCTTTGGACTAATCTTTTCCTTCTATCCTGTTCTCTTCATTCTCTCTTGCTCCAGAAGGGATGAGACCAGTGGAGTATCTTAGATGGCCGCTCACAGGCTTTTAAGACCCCAGACACTACTCACCAAGGTAGAATGTAGAACATTGTCTTTATAAGCTGTGTCATGCCAATTGAGCTAGATGTTCCCCAAGACCATGGTCCCCACAGCCCTCCACCCAGCAATTCAGTCCCTCAGGGAGTTTGGATGTGTCTATGGGGCTTCCATGACCCTTCCTTGTACAAGTTGTGCTAGTTTCCCCTGTATTGTGTACTGTCTCACCCTTCACCCAAGGTACCACTTATCTATTGCCTATTTAGTATTTCCCCCCCACGCCTCCCATCCCTGGTAACCAGCAAAGATTGTTACATTTTGTGTGTAAACTTTTTCATGGGTTTTTATAATAGAGGTCTCATACAATATTTGTCCTTTTGTGACTGACTTATTTCACTCAGCCTAATGTCCTCCAGTTTCATCCATGTTATGAGATGCTTCGCAGATTCATTGTTATTCTTTCTCGTTGCATAGTACTCCATTGTGTGTATGTACCATAGTTTGTTTATCCATTCATCTGTTGATGGGCATCTAGGTTGTTTCCATCGTTTTGCTATTGTGAACAATGCTGCCATGAACATAGGTGTACATATGTCTATTCGAGTGACGACTCTTATTTCTCTAGGATATATTCCTAGGAGTGGGATTGCTGGATCGAATGGTATGTCTATTTCTAGCTTTCTGAGGAAGAGACAGCATATTGATGGATCCTGTTTTCTTATGCATTTTGTCACTCTCCATCTCTTTATGGGTGCATTGAGTCCATTTACATTCAGTGTAATTATTGACAGATGTGAGTTTGTTGCTGTCATTTTGTAGTGCTTTGTTTTGTGGTGCTGAAGTTTTCTTTGTTCTTCTTACTCTCTTGTGCTGAGTTACTTTTGTTTGTGGATGTTTTTTCATTTCTTTTGTTTTTGTAGGTTTTGTTTTTGCCAAGACTTTATGTTTTTCATCTTTATTTTTATGAGTTGGTTTGTTAACTTTCTTTGTGGTTACCATGAATTTTACCCTTCTCTTTCTAAGTTTGAAGCAGTCTATCATTACTTGGTATCGTCTTGCCTTCCTTTTCATTAGAAGGTTGTACACCTATGCCGTTTATTCCCTCTTTTATTGTTTTGATGTTGTAATTTATTGATTAACTGCTCTGATTCCCTGTTCTATTTCTTTTGGTTTTGGATAGTCCTCGAGAGTTCATTTCCTAGATTGGTATCTGGCTCGTATGATCCTGCGTCCTAGGTTCTGCCTTTGAGCTGAAGCTGTTTGTCCTCAGATCAAAGAACTCCCTTTAATAATTCTTGTAAATTTGGTTTGGCTTTTACATATTCCCTTAATTTCTGTTTATCTGGAAATGACCTAATTTCACCATCAAATTTGAACGACAGTTTTGCAGGATATATTATTCTTGGCTGGCAATTTTTTTCTTTCAAGATTTTATATATGTCAACCCATTGACTTCTTGCCTGCATGGTTTCTGCCGAATAATCTGAGCTTAGTCTTATCGTTTCTCCTCTGTATGTGACTCCTTGTTTTTCACGAGCTGCTCTCAGGATTCTTTGTTTGTCTTTGGTTTTGGCGAGTGTGAATATGATATGCCTTGGTGATTTTCTTTTCGGGGTTCTTTGAGCTTCTTGGACGGCCAGCTTTTCATCTTTCATGATATTGGGGAAGTTTTCTGTCAGCAGTTCCTCAATGATCCTCTCTGTGTTTTCTGTTTTCTGCCCCTGTTCTGGAATTCCAATCACTCGTAAATTTTTGCTTTTAATTGTGCCCCACATAACTCTCAGGGTCTCTTCATTTTTCTTTGTTCTTTTTTCTGAGTTTTCCTCAAACAGAGTTATATCCAAGTGTTTGTCTTCAATTCCACTGATCCTGTCTTCCACTGTTTCAGTTCTGCTTCTCAGCCCTTCTATGACACCGTCCATTTCTGAAATCTTGTTGTTTATCTTTTGGATTTCCAATTGTTGTCTTTGTTTAATTTCTAGTTGTGAATTTATTTTGGTATTTTGTTCCTGCATCATCTTCCTGAATTCTTCCAATTTTTTGTCTGTATTTTCCATGAATGTGTCTATTTTTTCCTCATGTTTGTCAGCTTTTTGCCTCAGTTCTTGGAGAATTCTGAGTATTAGAGATTTGAATTCCCTATCAGGTAGTTCTAGTGCATTTTCTTCCACAAGAGAGTCATCTGGTGTTTTATTTTGGATGCCTACTGGAACCATCCTGTCCTGTTTTTGTAAATGTTTAGATATTGCCTGCTGTTTTCTGGGCATTCAGTAGTTATTTTTCTCGTTCATTGATTGTAGATTTGTTTGTTTCATCCCTTTTTTTAAAAAAAAAATTGACTATGTCTGAGCAGGCAGACTGTGTGTTCTTTGTTGTTTGCTCGTCTGTGTGCTCAATACTTTTCGCCTCCTTCTACAACTGGCAGGGTCAGTTACTCAGATATGTTACAGTAGGGTAGGTCTAGCTGAAGAGGAGTTACTGGGACGGGTTGTTTGTGGCACTTACTATAGCCACCAGAGCGGGTCAGTAATCAGTGCAGGGCAGGTTCCAGTAGGCCGTGCCCATGCTGCTTGGTGGTGTGATGTCAAGTGCATGGTGCAGGTAGGCAAGATGCAGCGGGGAGATTGTTATGTGTGGAGCGGTTGTTTTGTCTCCCGCTGGACGCTCCGTGATGCTGCTTTCTCATACTCTCGTTTGCTGGTCTCTGATAGGAGTCCAAGATGGTGGATCCGCGCTTTGTTAGCTGGTAGGGGACCTCTGCATGAATCTCTCCTCAGTCTCTGTTCTCTGTCAGTTTTCTCACTCCATTTGGTGCTTGGTTGAGTTCTTTGTCTCTTCATTTGATGTTTTAGGGTTTCAGGATTGTTGTATTCTCTGTTTGGCTTAGTTTTTCGGATCTTTGCTGTGGAGGGACAGCGTGGTGCTTCTGCCTAGAGAGCCATTTTGCTGCAACTCATCCTTCTCCTCAAATTTTTGATTTTCCAAAAATAACATTGAGAACCGCTGCTTGCCTCAGAGAAGCCTGCACCAGAGCAGAGCCGACATAGTCTACCTGGAGTCTATCTTTAAAGTAGGTAGTCTTTATTGTGTGATCCTGTGCTGGAAGGCATAAGGTTTAGGAATACAAAAACTCAATGTTTGTACCTCATCTACATATGGTTTTCATAAAAGAAAAACTTGCTACTGATAGGATTGCTTACTCTTAAGTACTGCTGATGAAAGATGTGTCCCAGATATGTCATGCTGAAAATACATGTTAGAAGTATTCATTTCAGCAATCTATCAGTAGATAAAAATATCAGAATCGTTAACTATCACCATTCTCACACACATGCATTTAAGGTTTTACTTAAAGCTGAAGAGCACCAAAAAATGAACATATTCCGTCTTTCACATTGACTCCAATAGAGATTTTAGTGGCTTCATAGTGAAACTCTACAATGCCAAGAACAAAGATAAAATCTTAAAAGCTGACATAGAAAGACAATAGATTAACACCAAAATAATAACAATCAAGCAGGCAACAGATAGTAACAATAGAAGCCATGAAACCATGGGTTAATACTTTTCAATTGCTGAAGAAAAGTGAAAACTTGCTCCTGCTTATGCCATCGTCTTCCCATAATTTCCCTATTTGTAAGTCTGTAAATGTCTAGAGAGGCTTCTGTTACTCATCTGTTATTCATGGTTATTTTCATTGTTATATATTGTTATAACAATATATATATATTGTTATATATTCATGGTTATATTAATTCTGTTATTCATGGATAAGGCAAGTCTTCTAACGTCATGTTCAGTTCTCTTTCCAAAACATCCGGGCAGTATTCAACAGGGACTGTTCACCTAGCAACCATTTCTACAACTACTCTCAGAATAATTCTAATATGACTTTCAACAGCAATCTATCCTCCTTATCATGTTCTAATGTTGTCATTTCTGTGGCTGAAATCATGGAATGTGTAGATTCTCTGTCTCCTCCCACTTTGGTTCCTATGCAACAGTGTGACTTGCTCATTTTCCACAGCCGTCTCTATGGGTAGCTAGACAAAGCTGCCATTGTTCACAACATTCCCCTTTGGCAGTTGCCTTCAGAGAGCCAAATTCTTGCTAGTGAGAAAACCAGTCTATTAGTTTAGAGTTATGCTTCACTTTTTTGATGAAAAAAGGCACTGGCATCATTCAGCCTGACCACCTCCCTTATTCATCAGATATTTCCTAAATTTCAATCTATCCTCAGAGACCAAAACTTTGCCACCACTGAGTACATTCAAGCACATTTATTGCAGGCTCTACAGGCATGACACTAAGGGCATTCCAGCAGCCATTAATGAGAATACTCTGAATGTGTAATAACAATAAAAACAATGGCTTATGTGTTGAGTGGCACTTTGCATGCTTTGTCTAATTTAATCCTCACAAGAATTCAGTAAGGTAGGGTTTAGGTCTACTTGTTTAGACATCAAGAAGCACCATCTGGTCAGACACAATGGCCCTTACCTCATAAAGTGCAAAAGCTATACATAAAACATGCTTTAAACAGCTAATGCCTCCTCTGCAAAAGCCATCACCTCCTCAGAGGGTGAATCAGTTAGGATTCTGGTCCAATTTAGTTTGTTCCACAAATTTCCAAGCCTATTGCTGTTGTGCCATACGATCCTGTATCAGCTGGATTTTTATTGCATTTTCAGTATGTGCATAGTGTCTGGAATGGAAATAAGTACACTTTTGGCTTCTGAGAAATCAAGTAAGACATTTCCACCCTAAGCCTAGCTCTGTGGCTTCTACGGTACCCTTTAACATAGAAGGACATAAGAAACTACATTTCAAACTTGCCTTTGCTTTGTTTTTCTCCCATCAGAGATTAGTGTAAGGAGGTAAGAAATGAAAATTTAATCCAAGAATCCATTCTAAAGGAGCAATTTGAAGATTCAAAATTTGGCACCAGATATCACTATATATATCACTGTCACTATATCTACTATATATAGATATCACCATATATACTTAAAACCCTGTTTCTTGAGAACCATGTCTGCAAGTGTGATCACCTCCTTGTTTTGAGCTCCTCCTTTACACTGACAGAATCATAGATGAAGGCAGCCATGTGAGAGCTGCTATGACCAGAAGGAAGATCACCAGCTCATCCCAAACAAGACACCCTGTGTCACAACTCTTGGGACTTCATCCGGGACATGGGCTGTAAACCATTCTACTACTTCCTTGAGGTCAAAAGGCTGAGCCTCATAACCCAGCTCTCTCCTGGCCATCTCTAGGCTAACGTAATGTGTGACATCAGTTTTGTAAACTTCAGTGCAGGTGAGGAAGGACTGGAAGTTGTACAGCCAACAAAAATGAAGTGAACCGTCTCTGTTAGGAAAGCCAGGCCATAGATGAGGGTAAATACCAGGTGGGTAGACAGGAATGTGTGGCCCAGGCCCTCAACCAAAGGTCAGAAGAACTTGGAGTTGTTCTCAAGTCTGCCGTCTGAGATGAAGTAGGGCTGCCCTGAGGCGACATGGCCCTTGTCAGCTTTCAGGATCTCTGAGGGCAGAATGTGAGCTTGCACAAAGTTATCCACATGAACAAATTCAACTAGGCTTCTGGGGTCCCCATACACAAACTTGAACAGGTCCCTCTCAATGTACCTCATGATCCTGGGAAGGTGACTTTGTCTTCCGGGCCCACAGATGCCAGCTGGTCTCAGGATACAGGTTCTCAGGATGCCACCACTCCCTTCTAGGGCTGTACCATTTGCCTCCAACACCTTCTCTGCGATCGACTTGATTTGAGAGTAGTGATCAGGATGGAGGTGAAGAGGTTTGCAAGGCAGAGATTTGTCTCCATTTCTGATAGCTTGCCCTCCAAATGCGACATTGAATGTGCTTGTGTAAACTAACCTCAGCACCCCTCAGCATCCCTGAAGGCCTTCAGGATGTTGTCTGTGCCCCCGACATTGATGTCTTCTTTCAGCTTCTGGTTCAGTTGCTTTGGCCTCGACATACCATAAGTGGCATTGTGAAATACACAGGTGACATCCACATCCTGCAAGGCTTTCTCGACATCAGAGAGGTGGTGGGTGTCTCCATGTATAAACTTGATTCCTTCCTGAATGGTCTGAATGGGGCTGCTAATGTCAAACAGAATCACATGGACTCTCTGCTGCTTCAGAGCACAGCCTAGGCGGAAACCAACATAGCGACCTCCTCTTGTAATGAGGACAGTTTCCTTTGGAGATTTTTGTATGCCATTTATGATAGTCAAAAGATATAACTGGACCTGCCACTGGGCTCGTTAGGTGGGGTCAACCTCAGCTGCCCTCCACAATACTGAGACCCCCTTGGGGAATGGTAGTGATGCCCCCACATCAGGCCATGATGTTCCTGCCAGGACAGACAGGGAGGCCCAAGCCTCACACCAAAAAGTGGATTTTTTAATTAAATACTTTATTTTGAGATAATTTTACAACAACATGAAGTTGTAAGAAATAATACCGAGAGATCCTGTGTTTCCCCCACTGATAGCATTATACAAAAAAATAGTACTATGACACAACTGGGATGTTGACATTGATACTGTGATAGTTAAGGATAAGAGCCAACTTGGCTAGGCCATGATTCTCAGTGGTTTGGCAGATATTATGTAATCATCCTCCATTTTAGGATCTGATGTAAGCAGCCAATCAGTTGAAAGGGATGTTACCTTAGGGGTGTGGCCTGCATCCAATACATATGAATGTCCTGGCAAAGCTCTCTATCTCTGGATCTTGCATCTGACTCGTCAACCTCTGACCTCTGGTTCTTGGGACTTGAGCCACTAGCCTGCCATCTGACCTGCAGTTTTTGGGATTTGTCAGATCCCACAACTCCATGAGCCAGCAGCCTTCCACATGACCTCCAGATTTTGGATTTGTCAGCCCCTGGTACTATGCGAGTCAGGAGAAGCCTCCAGCTTGACTCCTGACTGACAGATTTGGGACTTGCAAGCCTCCAAAACTACATGAACCATTTCCTTGAAATAAATATCCCTCTATATATTTCTATATATACTTCACTGGTTTTGATGCTCTATACAACCAACCCTAAGATATTTAGTACCAAGAGTGGTTCTAGAGGAACAAAATTGTAAGGATGAGTTTTCTGAATTAGTTCTCAAGTCTAGATGAAGGCTTTAATGACTCTGCCTCTAGTAGTAAAGAGGGCACTGCTAATCCATGGAGTAAGGTGGCAACAGAAATATGCATAATATCGCCACCGTTGGATAAAATATTTGTGAGAGACAAGGCTCTGGATGATTGCTTATTTGATACTTTTCTATAATCTTGTCAGAACGAGAAGTATAAGGAAGCTGGTTATTTGTTCCTACTTTTGCTAGACAAAGTGGTGAAAGAGGAATGAGCTCAAGCCTTCAGAGTAACAGCTCCAGTGCTGTGTCAAAGACCTGAGAATGGCCACATACACCCTGAAAGAAAGCCTTATTTCTCGTAGAAACAGAGCTGATACAGTCAAAAACCAAACCCAGAGTCTTATTGTAAGAGTGGCTGAATTACAATGCCAATGGAATTTCCAACCTCAAAAGGCTTCTGAAGTTAAAGTGAGGACATTGATTGGGAAGAAATAGGTCCTGAAACGGGATAGAGAAATATGAGCAGATAATGAGGAAGCTGAGGACACAGACCCCCTAAATTCTGCTGAATCACTGCTGTCAACAGAACCAGGCCTCTTACTCTCATCTGAAGAGATTACTCCATCTTTGTGCACTAAGCCACCTTCCCCAGTAAAATCATTATCCCTTCAACCCCCGTTTGATGAGATTAACCCAGCTGTGTCTGAGGAGCCTTTGTCTGAGATACTGTCTGGGGTGACATCTGAGGCATTGTCTGGGGGCATCAATTGAGGCAGATGCCTAACTAGACATTGTTGAATGTCCCCAGGACATACCCCCACCACCCATTTTTGCTTCTAGGCCTATAACTAGACTTAAGTCCCATGGAGCCCCAAGAGGTAAAGTACAAAGTGTGACCCATGAGGAGTTACACTACAATCCAAAAGAACTACTTGATTTTTCTAATATACACAAACAGAAACCTAGGGAATATGTGTGAGAATGGCTATTAAGGGCGTGGGATAATGGTACAAGGAACATAAAGTTGTATCAGTCTGAGTTTATTCATATGGGAAGGTTAAGCAGATTCTTCATTCAATATTTCAGCTCCAGAGATTAAAAGGATCTGCTAGTCTATTTGGTCAGTTCACTGAAGCATGGATTAAGCAGTGGCCTACACTAAATTAATTTGAGAAGTCAGAACTGCCTTGGTATCCTGTAGAAGTAGGTATCCAAAGGCTTAGAGAAATTGGCATATTAAAGTGTATTTAGCAGACTGGACTCACAGACCCATCAATGAAGCACCTAGAGGGCTCATTTTCTACCACAACAGTGAGGAACAAATTTGTGAAGGGAGCCCCAGCATTGTGAAGACTGCTTTGATTAATATTTTATGTAAGTCAGATTTGAAAGTGGGATCTACCCTAACTGAATTAAGATATCTAACTTCAATGGGACTGATTGGACCTGGTGGTGGTAGGGGCCAAGAGGCAGCACTTTGTCACCAAAGACAAGGTGGGCATGGTTACCATAATGGACAGTAGAACTAAAGCAGTAATTAGAATAGTCTGACTAGAATGGACTTATCACGTTGGCTACTTAGACATGATGTCCCAGAGAGTGAAATAGATGGGAAATCTACATATTTACTTGATTTATACAAGTGGAAGAATTATAGGTCGTGTGAATGGAAGTCTTACTTGGATCACCAGAATAGAGAATCACAGCCCCTCAATCAATTCCCAGACTTGAGCCACTTTACAGACCCACAACCCCTTGAATGAAGGGAAGGTCGGGTCTCCTTGAGGAAGATCCCCACTGCACTGCCAAAATTATATGCTGTTAATCTTTCTCCCAGCATTCCCCAAAGGGAACTACTGCCTTTTACAAGAGTGACAGTTCTTTGGGGAAAAGGAAATAATCAGATTTTTCAGGAATTACTGGACCTTGACTTCTAACCAGAAGGTCAGCTGTTTGAATCCACCAGCTGCTTCTTGGAAACCCTATGGGCAGTTCTAATCTATCCTATAGGGTCGCTATAAGTCAGAATTGACTTGATGGAAATGGACTTGGTTTTAGTTGGTTTTTTGGGGCTCTCAACTAACAATAATTCCAGGAGACTCAAAACATCACTGTGGCCTGCTAGTCAGAGTAGGGGCATATGGATCATGTTATTTAATGGAGTCTTAGTTCTGTCTCACAGTGGTTCAAGTGGGTCTCCAAACCCAACCTGTAGTAATTCCCCAGTTCCAGAATGCAAAATTTGAATACACATACTCAGAAAATGGCAGAACTTCCACATTGGATGCCTGACGTGTAGAGTAAGGGCTATTTTGGTAAGAAAATTCAAGTGGAAGCCACTAAAATTGCCCTTACCTAGGGAAATAGTAAACCAAAAGCAATACTGCCTTCCTGGAGGGATTGCAGGGATTAGTGCCACCAGGAAGGGCTTTAAGGATGCAGGGGTGGTGATTCCCACCACATACCCATTAAACTAGCCTATTTAGCCTGTGCAAAGAGAAAAAGATAGATCATGGCTAATGACAGTGGATCATTGTAAATTTAACCAGGTGGTGACTCCAGTTGCAGCTGCTGTTCCAGCTGTGGTTTCCCATCTTGAGCAAACTAATACATTTCCTGGTACCTGGTATGCAGCTAGTAATCTGGTCAATGCCTTTTTCTTCATTCTGACTTAGAGGGATCATTAGAAGCAGTTTGCATTTAGCTAGCAAGGCCATCAATACACCTTCACTGTTCTATCTCAAGGGCATATCAACTCTCCAGACCTATGTTCCTCAGGGACATTGATCACCTTTCTTTTCCACATAACGTTACACTGGTCCACTACATTGATGACATTATGCTGATTGGACCTAGTAAGGAAGAGTATCAATGCCTCTAGACTTATTGGTAAAACATTTGCATGCTAGAGGGTGGGGGATTAATCCCACAAAAATTTAGGCGCCTTCCACCTCAGTGACATTTCTAGGGGTCCAGTGGTTTGGGGCATGTAGAGAGAGATATTCCTCCTAAATTGAAGGATGTCTTGTTACATCTGGCCCCTCCCACAGGTAAAAAGGAGGCACAATGCTTGGTGGGCATCTTTGGATTTTGGAGGCAACATACTCCTCATTTGGGTGTGCTACTCTGGCCTGTTTATCAAGTGACTCGAAAAACTGCTAGTTTTGAGTGGGGCCCAGATCAAGAGAAGGTTCTGCAAAAGGTTCAGGTTGCTGTTCAAGCTGCTCTGCTACTTGGGTCCATATGACCCTGCTGATTCAATGGTTCTTAAAAGTGTCAGCTGCAGATAGAGATGCTGTTTAGAATTTGGCAGGCCCCTAGTGGTGAATCACGGTGAAAAACCTTAGGATTTTGGAGCAAAGCTCTGCCATCCTCTTCAGGTAACTATTCTCCTTTTGAAAAACACCTTTTGGCTTCTTATTGGGCCTTAGTAGAGACTGAATGCTTGACTACAGGCTCCCAAGTCACCATGAGGCCTGAGTTACCCAACATGAACTGGGTTTTCTCTAACCTACAGAGTCATAAAGTCAGAAGTGCACAGCATTATTTCATCATTAAATGGAAGTGGTACATACAAGATTGGGCTCAAACAGGACCTGAAGGCATGAGAAACATAAGTTACATGAGAAAGTGACCTGTCTTAGTTATCTAGTGTTGCTATAACAGAAATACTGCAAGTGGATGGCTTTAACAAAGATTAATTATTCTCTCACAGTCTAGAGGCTAAAAGTTTGAATTCAGGGCACCAGCTCTGGGGGAAGGTCCTTGTCACCAACCTTCCCTTGGTATAGGAGCTTCTCAGTGCAGAGACCTTGGGTCCAACGGACACGTTATGCTCTCGCTGTTTCTTTCTTGATGCTATGAGGTCCCCCTGTCTCTCTGCTTGCTTCTCTCTTTTATATCTCAAAAGAGATTGTCTTAAGGTAAAACCTTATCTTGTAGATTGACTCTTGCCTCATTAAAACAGCTGCCTCTAATCCCACCTCATTAACATCACAGAGGCCAGATTTACAACCCATAGGAAAATCACATCAGATGACAAAATGGTGGACAATCACACAATACTGGGAATCATGGCCTAGCCAAGTTGACACATATTTTTGGAGAGCACAATTCAATCCATAACATGGTCCAAATGTCCATGATCCCCATTTCTGTCACATTTTATCCCTTCCTCCAGTATGCACCTGAGGTCTCATGCGGACTGTCTGAGGATCAGTTGACTGGGGAACAGATGGTTCTGCACAATATGCAGGCACCACTTGGAAGTGAACAGTGGCAGCACTGCAGCCCCTTTCTGGGAACTCCCTGAAGGACAATGGTGAAGAGAAATCCTCCCAATGGGCAGAACTTCAAGCAGTGCAACTCGTTGTTCATTTTGCTTGGAAAGAGACATGGCCAGAATTGCAATTGTATGCTGATTCATGAGTGTGACCAATGTTTGGCTGGATGGTCAGGGACTTGGAAAGAACATCGGAAATTGTTGACAAGGAGGTATGGGGAATAGACATATGGATAGACCTTTCTGAATGGGCCAAAGAAGTGAAGATATTTGTGTCTCATGTGAATTCTCACAAAAGAATGACTTCGGCAGAGGAGTATTTAACAATCAAGTGGATAGGATGACCAGTAAGAGAATACCAGTAAGCCTGTTTCTCTAACGACTATTGTCATTGCCTTATGGGTTCATGTACAAAGTGGCCATGGTGGAAGGAATGGAGGTTATGCATGGGTCACACTAGTTGTATCATGTTAGGTGCAACTGTGACTTTATAACTGTCTTTATTTAGAGACTATTTATTATTTAAGGAGATGAGTACAGTTACCAAGCTGACATGAGGTGGACTGTGATGGTTAAGGTTATGTGTCAACTTGACTAGGCTGTGATTCTCAGTGGTTTGGAGGATATTATGTAATTATCCTCCATTTTTTGATCTGATGTGAGCAGCCAACAAGTTGAAATGGGAGATTCCTTGGGTGTATGGCCTGCATTCAATATAGATGGATGTTCTGGCAAAGCTTTCTCTCTCTTGAACCTGAATCCAACTAGTCATCTTCTGACCTCCTGTACTTCGGACATGAGCCAGCATTCTGCTGCCTGATCTGTAGATTTTGCGTTTGTCATCCCCTGCAACTACGTGAGTCAGAAGAAGCCTCCAGACTGACACCTGACCCATGGATTTCGGACTTGCCAGCTTTCACAACTGTGTGAGTCATTTCCTTGAAATAAATCTCTGTAGGTATATTTATATATATGATTCACTGATTTTGCTCCTCTAAGAACCAGCCTAAGGCAAACACAAACCAACAATCTTGTTTAGGTTTCCTCAGTTTTATGTGTACTAGTTTGTTTATATGTGTGTGTTTAGTTCTATGTAATTTTATCACATGTGTGTGTTCATGTATTCTGGGTATCCACCAGCATAATCAAGACAGAGAAAAGTTTCGTCACCATAGGATCCCTCATGTTGCCCTTCTCTGTGTCAACCAAAAATCTCTGGAATTTTGGTAGGAGTTGCATTAAACCTATAGATTACTTTGGGATAATTAACATCTTCACTATGGCAAGTCTTCCAATCCTCGATAACAGTTTATCTCTCCATTTATTTAGGTGTTTGGTTTCTTTCAGCAATATTTTGTAATTTTCATTGTAAGGATCCTGCATATGTTTTAAGTTTATAGCTCAGTATTTCATGTCTTTGAAGTGACTATGAATAATACTGTTTTTAATTTTGGTTTTCACATGATCATTGTTGTGTGCTGATCTTTTATCCTAAGAACTTGCTGAACTCACTTATTAGTTTTAAGATATTTTTATAAATTTGGGGGTATTTTCTATGCACACAATCATGTTGCTACAAATAGAGATAATTTTATTTCCTCTTTTACAATCTGTAAATCTTTTGTTTCTTTTTCTTATTTTATTGAGGTGGCTAGAACTTCTAGTATGGTGGTGAGTAAGTGTGATGAGACATTCTTATCTAATTAGTCATCTTAAGGGGAAAAATGTATTCTTTCACAATGGAGTATGTTGTGAGCTGTAGGCACCCTGGTGGTGCCACAGTGGTTGAGAGCTACTGCAAGCTATGGCTGCTAATCAAAAAGTCTACAATTTCTCCAGCAGTGGCTCCTTGGAAACCCTACGCAGCAGTTCTACTTTGTCCTATAGGGTCACCATGAGTCAGAATTGACTCGACGGAAATGAGTTTTTTTTTTTTTGGTTTATGTCTTAGTTGTCCAGTGCAGCTATAACAGAAATACCATAAGTGAGTTGCTTTAACAAACAGAAATTTATTGTCTCACAGTTTAGAAGGTTGGAAGTCTGAATTCAGGGTGATGGCTCTAGGAGAAGGCTTTCTCTCTCTCTCAGCTCTAGAGAAATGTTGTCTCTGAGTTTTTGCTCCTAAGTGATCTTCATGTGCCTTGTCATCAATCTTCCCCCATCTCTGCCCTTAGCCTGTGTTTAATCTCTTTTATATCTCAGAAGAGATTGACTCAAAGTACCCCCTACACTAATCCAGCCTCATTAACATAACAAAGACAGCCCATTCCCAAACGGGATTATAACCACAGGCATAGAGGTTAGGATTTACAACACATGTTTTGGGGGGACACATTTCAATCCATAACACCCTGTGTCAAGTAAAATAATTCTCTTTTCTTCTTACTACACTGAGTCTTTATCATGAGTGGGCATTGATTGATATGATCATATGATTTTTCTTCTTTGGCATATTGATATGATAGACTACACTAATTTATTTTTGAATGTTAAAATAGCCCTGTTGTTTTTGTTGATAGGTGCCCTTGAGTTGATTTCAACTCATAGCAACCCCATGTGATGGTGTAGAACTGCTCCCTACCATAGTGTTTTCTAAGCTGTAAACTTTTCTAGGCCAGATCACCAGGTCTCTCTCCTGAGGAGAAACTGTGTTGGTTCCAATCGCCAACCATTCAGTTAACAGCTGAGCTGCTTAACTGTTGCACCATCAAAAACTAAAACCAAACTTCTTGCCATCAGGTCGATTCTGACTCAGCAACTCTACAGGACAGTGTAGAACTGCTGCACAGGGCTTTCAAGGCTGTAATCTTTACAAAAGCAAACTGTCACTTCTTTCTCCTGCAGATCGGCTAGTGGGTTAGCAGCCCAGTGCTTAACCACTGTGCAACCTGGGCTCCTTAAAATAACCCAACATAACTAAAATAAATTCCAGTTGTTCATAGTGTATAATTATTTTTATATATTTTTAGGCTCAGTTTGCTAGCATTTTGTTGAGGATTATGTCTATGTTCATGAAAGATATTGATCTGTGATTTTCTTTCTTTGTACTGTCTTTGCCTGGTTTTCATATAAGAGTAATACCAGTCTCATAAGATTAGTTGGGAACTGTTCCCTCCCCTTTTATATCCTGTGAGAGATTGTGTAAAATTAGTCTTAGCTCTTCTTTACATGTTTGATAAAATTTTCCACGAAGCCGTCTAAACCTGGAGATTTTTTTTTCAAGAGCATTTCAATTACAATTTCAACTTGTTTAATGGGTATAATCTATTTGGGTTATCTATTTCAGTTTGTTTGAGTTTTTTGGTAGTTTGTGGTTTTTGGGAATTTGTCTATGTTTTTCTAAGTTGTCAAATATTATGAGCATAAAATTATTTGTAGTATTTCTTTATTATCTTTTTACTGGCTGCAGAATCACTGGAACTATCCCGTTTCCTTCCTATTATTGGTGATTTACATCTTATATCTTTTCATCTTTGTCATTCTTGCTAGATGTTTATCAATTTTATTGATAATTTTGAAGAATGAATTTTTTATTTCATTAATTTACTCCATTGTTTTCCAGTATTCAGCTTTATTTATTTCTGCTCTCATTTTTATTATTTTCTTCTTTATGCATTTTTTGGGCTTACTTTTCTCTTTTTAACTAATTTCTTTAAATATGGCATTAAATTATTGATTTGATGCCTTTGCTCTTTTTTAGTGTAAGCAATTAATATAGTAAATTTCTCTTTCAATACTGCTTTACCTGTATCCCACAAATTTAGATTTGTGTACTTTCATTTTCATTCATTGTTATGTATTATTATGTATTACTTTATTTCCTTTGAGACTTCCTCTTTAAATTAGGGATTATTTAGAGGTGTGTTGTTTAATTTCCAAGTGTGTGAATATTTTTCTGTTGTCTTTCTGTTTCTGATTTCTAATTTGATTTCATTTTGGACAGAGAACATGCTCCGTATGATTTCAATTCTTTTAAAATTTGCTAAGGTTTGCTTTATGACAGGATTTGGTATATTTTGGTGAACGTCATATTTGAGCTAAAGTAAACTAAAGAGATATGACAACTGAAGGAACATGTTGTCCCAGGTTAGAAGGATCCAGAATGAAATGGATTCTTTAATAAAACACTAAGGATGCATGGGAATGTAATTTCTAGATTGGATGGTAGTGTTGCATCAACATTGATTTCCTGATTTGGATATTGTATTGTAATGCTGTAGGGCAGTGTCCTTATTTCTGAGATAGATACTTGGTGTATTTCAGTGTGATAAATACTATATCTACAACTCATTCTCAGATGGTTCAGAAAAAAATAATAATAACGGGTAAGTGTTTATGTGTAAGATACAGGATATTTTGCAGTGCTTTTGCAATTTCTCTATAAGTTTGAAATTACTTTATAATAAATTATTATAAATGAGAAGTAAAGATAAATTAGAAATAGACCAACTTTCAAAGGGTTGATTCATCTTAATCCCTGAAAATTGATTATGATTCTAATTGCTAGTTTCATTAGGCATTTGGTAGAAATAAATGAAAATTCTCTCTGCAGGAAAAAAAAAAAAAAATAGAAGCATTATTACAAGCCTCACATTATATCTATAACCAAATTTTCAAATACAGTCTCCAACAAACAGTAAAAAATAACGAAGCGTAAGAGGAGACAACACAACATGAATCGATTAAATATTCCTTGCATCATCTTGTGGAAGATTATACCTTCTTGTCTAGTTGATATTCACCTGGGACATATGATGACCTTGAGTCAATAAAATGTGAATAAAAGTGATAAATACCAAGTTTCAAGCAATAAAGGTATAATTGATCAGTTGTGGCAAAGACAAATGGTCTGCAAAGCTGAAAATATGTACTACCCGCATGGGGGGAAGAAAAGTTGTTTCCATATGCCCAGCATCCAGTTTCCCTCATTATTAACCTCTTACATCACTATGATACATTTGTCACATACTAATGGATCATCATTGATTCATTATTATAAACTAAAGTCCATACTTTATTAGGATTTCCTTAATTTTTACATAATGCCCTTTTTTGTCCTAAGATGCCACATTTAATATAGCCAACATGTCTGTTTTTCACTTTTCTTGATCTTGATGACCTTGACAGTTTTGAGGAATACTATGTAAGGTATTTTGTGTACAATCCTTCAATTTGGGTTTTTCTGATAGTTTTTTCATGGTTAGACAATGGTTTTATGTTTCTGAGGGCAGACTTGATGTAAAATGCCAGTTTCATCACATCATACCAAGGGCATATGCTATCAATATTACTTATTATTGATGATGTTGACTTTGATTACCTAACTAGTGTTTGCCAAGTTTCTCCACTGTAGTTACTCTTCCTTCCCCACTCACAGCCCCACATTTTCATACTTTTTTATTAAAAAACTTTCTATGTGTATCCCACCCTAAAGCTTGGGAGTTATAAATAATTAGTTGGAATTCTTCTGTACAGGATATGTGTTTATTCTCCCTTATTTAATTACTTACTGAATCATTTATTTATATCAGTATGGATTTATGGATATTTATCATATACTTTGAGTTATAATCTAGCACCACATTATTTATTTTGATGTTCAAATTTCATTCCCAGGTATTTTAATCATATGAAGGAACTTTGTGTCATGTCTCAAATTATGAACAAAAACACACATGGGGTCATTATGAGTCAGAATTGACTCCACAGCTACTAACAACAACAACAACACCCTCATAAACAAATGTTTATTGAGCACTTTCTAGTTTTGACATGATACCAATCATTCAGTCAATCAATAAACATTTATTAAGTGTTTTATGTATCTTGGCTGCCAACCAAAAGTTCAGCAGCTAGAATTCACCAACCATTCCTTGGAAACCTTATGGGGCAGTTTTACTCTGTCCTATATGGTCTCTGTGAGTAGGAATTGACTCAACAGCAATGGGTTTTGGAATGGGATGTATCTAGCATTGGACCTGTAAGCATTGTTCTAGAGGTCTAATTATTAGGAAATCTTTAAACATTGAGGTAACCATAAATTTCTAGCTTTCCTAGAGACACAGAATCAAAGTTACAGTGGTCATGCCTGTGTACCCCTTCTCCTAATATTGCACATGGTCCTGACTGACTACAGCCTACATAAAGACTGTAAGCCCAGCTAAGGGAAAAATGTCAACAAATCTAAGCGCGGTTTCAGTTTTTATGTGAAATTTAGGCTAGAACCAGACCCCTCCCTTCTCGTAGGCAGGTATAGAAATTTCATTGAAAGTTCTTGGAAAATGTGATTAGTGCAAATTTCAATCAGCCAACTTAACATATTTAGTCCCCTAAGGGACATGTAAACAACATCAACTATGAGTTTTATAATGCATATAATGAGAAAGCTGTTATTATGTAGTAGAAAGATAGGTAAAAAAATAATCATGCAAAAGTTAATACATAAAAAATACAATGAATAACAATTTGTTGCCTTGAAGAGTTAAGATTCAGCTACCCATCCCCTGCCCCCAGCAAAATCTTAACATTTTCCAGGACTCTCCAATTTTTGTATAATGCACACCTATGTTATATTTTTTTAAATAATAGCTTTAATTTTCAAAAATGGTAGCTGTTGATCAAGGTTCTGAGAAATTTCTGGACTTCTCCCCAAAAAGGCAGACAACAAATCATATTGCTTTCTCCCTACTTTTGACTTTTTAGTGGAGGAGTTAAAAAGGTGAGTGTTGTAATACTGAAGACCCAGAGTGAGTTTGTCATGACTGTCTTAGAAAAAAAGAAGTATTGATTGTTGTAAGAATCCTAGTTCTGAAAAATCAATGCAATGCAGTAAAAAAGGGATATATACCAATACAAATTTGTCTAAAATTGAAAAAAAATCATTTACTTATTTATTTGTGTATTTATTTATTTACTGACAATCACCACAGTCTTAAAACTTAAGTTTGCCAAGCTTGCATTCATTACATTGTATGTAGGATAGAAGGAAATCTAAGAAAAAAGTATTTTAAATAAGCTGAAGGTGTATAAATGTGAATAAAGCTCATTGGAATGATTTGTAATCATCTGAAAATCAATTCTGTTAAGCCCACAATTTAATTCTTTAATTTGTTCTGTCACAATTTTCATATGTGCATGAACTTTGAAAAAAAAAAAAATATATATATATATATATATATATATATATATATGGAGCTCCAGTGGAGCAGTGGTTAAGAGCTTGGCTGCTAACCAAATGGTCAGCAGTTAGAATCCACCAGCCACTCCATGGAAACTCTACGGGGCAGATCTAATCCGTCCTGTAAGGTCACTATGAGTCGGAAATGACTTGAAGGCAACGGGTTTGGTTTTCATTTATATATGTGTGTATGTGTGTGTTTTTGTGTGTGTGTGTATCTATCTCAAATCACTAAATAGAAAAAAAAAGTAATGTTAAAATGAAGAGTTTGAAATGCTTGTTTATTTTTGTAAAACTGAGAGGCCAAAAAAGCATGCATCCCTATATCATTCTCATAGCTCATAACTTTCTACAATATTTGTAAGAAAACAATACAAAAAAGAAACATCAAAAGAAAAAAAAAGATTATAGCAGAAAAAGTAAGATTTCATTGCCCCTTTATAGGAAGAACTCACATAACCATGTAAACCCAACTCAGCAGATTTAATTCTCTGACTTGTCCCTTCACATGATTCCTGACTGGTTGATCTGATTAACTACTCTGCCACGGTACAGTAAAATTACTAGGGTTTAATCAAAATGAGCAATTATTGCCTGCCTGAGGAACAAGTGAGGCTTGGATAAAATTCAAGTTCTTAAATAACTGATAAACTTAAAAATGTCAATATAACTTTTTTATCTTCTGTGTTAATACTGATCTTTTAAAGTATTTTAACATTTGGGCCAAAGAACTTAGAATACTTCAATAAAACACAGTTTTTAAAACAGTTAGTGGTGAGTGTCTTTGTGGCCTATAGACTTTTTAATTTAAAGACAGAGGACAGCTTCAGTCTTCCATTTCGGCAAAGATAAATTCTAAATTAAGCTATTTTTCAGAAAGTGAAACAAAATCAGGAAGAAAATCATAGGTATAGATGATATTCTAAAAAACAATGAAAATAATATTTTCGATTTTCTTTTCTACCAATCTAGGAAAAAAGTGAGGCATGCTGAAAAGAACATTTGTTCTCAGAAATGTTAAGACAAGGAAGCCCTTCAGATCTGGGTTTGTAATTTCAGTGTCGACCCTTTCATTTCCTGCTCATAGTGCGCATCAAATCTTTCATTCAGAGCTACTGTAAAGTGATTCTTCCAGTCTCTTACTATCCCTGTAACAAAGGAGAAATAACAATAAAAATTAATTATGTCTTTGAGCCAGAATAATGAGATTTTCTAATATAAATCACCTTTATTAACACCTAATCAAATTTTATTCTTGCAACCTCGGTGATGCTTTGTTTTACTTATATCATAAGTAATATACATATTTGAACTTGCAAAGATAGATTTGTCCTGATGGGCTAAAAAAAACAGCAAATTTAATTCTCTGACTTGCCCCTCTTATGATCTTTCACTTAATTTTTCTTTTCCAATTTTTCCTCAAAGTTTGGGGTTCTCAATATGTGATCCATGTTTCACCCACTCTCAAGGTGTCAATACCAGGGTCAGGCTGGTAACTCTCAAATCCAGCTTTATGCCTCCATATTCAAGTACCTACATGACATTACCACCTGAGTGGTACAGAAGCATTCCATATTCAACTACTTTCAAAATAAATGTATTTTCTTCCTACCAAATTGTGTTTTCTTTGTGCTGTTTTCCATAACTTGATTAATGGCAACACTGACTATCATAAACTTTTACCCTCAGTTCCAACATATAACTCTTTATTTATATCCATGTGTTCTTCATATCCATTACCTCCTCTCCATTCCAGCTTCCACTGCCAGTTAGTGAAGCTCGTCAACATTTCCCACCTGAGTTATTCTAGCAGGCCCTTCCATTTTCTTTTCAACATACCCAAAACTCTCCTGGAAGAAGGAAGCCACTCACTTTTTTTAACTAGTCAGTGGTTTACCTGTAACCTATTTCAGGGAATAGTAAACTTTCCTACTGAAACAATGAAGAAAGCAGAAGATAGAAAATGTAAACCCTGAGGGTCCGGTAGAATATGAGGGAATAGCAGTAAACAGCCCTCTGCAAGCACGATAATTATTTTAACCCAGTGTTGTATCTTAAAAGTATATATATGGGTATGTTGGTATAGGAGTCTGAGATAATGTTAGGAATAGATAATTAAAACATAGATAAATTGAGAATTAACTCTTTTTTTAGGGGTCCCATTTTCACCCAGTGGTAGATTTGTTATCACTATTATTTTAAAAATTCCTTGACATTCTTACTGACAATCTGATTTATTTGAAGCAATATGTTCTCTATTCTGTTTCTGCTTTCTTAATTATCAGTAAAACAGGATGTACTAATACTCTCCATATCCTACATGCCTTTGGATTTTATAAACTATTTCTCATCAGAACATGCCTCCTCCCAAATAGAATTTCACCTCACTGTACTTTGATATTTTTCCTAACCAGACATCTATTTTAATTCCTTCTTTGCCACTTTGTCTTGAAAAGTTTCTGCCTCTTAGCCAAGGAAAAATTAACTAATTGTTCTAGATTTGTTTCTTCATTTTACCATGAGATAATAATAGAAGTTGTCTCCTGGGTTTCTGGTTAGAATTTAGAGACGATATATATGTATATATATCTTGCAAATTATGACTTGCCTTTCAAACTTCAGGATAAGTTTAACTTTATTGCCCTTACAATTCCCATATTAATCTACAGTACCATAGGTAGTCTTATAATTTTTTAATTTACTTACCTATCTGATTCACAAGACTGTATCTTTGCATATAGTGTTAATATGTCTTTCTCTCTTTTTTCTTAATACATTGCAGAAACAACAACCACCATGATTAATTCGTTCTTAGGTTCCTTATTAATTTAAATATTGAGGAAACCTAAATGTAGTCATTATTGACCAAATAGGGATTAAGAGAAAAAGACTGGACATATATATATATATACATACACATATGTACATGTATACATACATATACATATATATATATATACACACACACTCCTATATATATATATATATATATATATATATACATATAACTGATACAGAACCAAAGCACATAATTAGACTTAGTAAATGTTAGCAGAGCATAGCATTAGTGCTGGTGTGATTGCCAGTCATTCTTAAAATAACATGCTGAATATACTAAAAAATCAATAAATATTAACAGTTTAGTAGTAGTAGTATTTTATGCTTCTACAGAACTGGTTACTCAATAAAGAGAATGACCAAATATAAAATAGCACTGAAAAAAAAGATAAACTGGATCCTCATCCATGAATAGACCTCATCAGGTTTTTGTTTATAACCATTTCAATGTGTGACTCTCAATAGCAATAGACAAACCACATGACTTTCTCACCCTTTCTCATAAAGGGGGACACTTTGTGATTCATAAATTCTTTTGGTAATGTTGCATAATTGGTAGCTGGATTTTTCTTCATCTCTTGGAATGAAGTATGATTCACAATCGTATTCACAAGCTCCTCTGATGGCTTCTTTCCCAGGAAATGAATCAATTTTATCACTTTTTTTCTGATATCCTAGGGAGGAAAAAAAATTAAAAAAACTTTGATGGCTAAATGGCTAACTTTAAATTGCTAACTAAAATTTAATTTGCTAAATGCAGATTGAATTAGAATAGGATTAGAGAGAAAGACAAAATCTTTCCTTTACTTTTTTCTTTCTTTCTTTTTTTAATTGATATTGGAATTAGACTTCCCATGAGGAAAAACACTAGAGAATGGTCTTGGGGAAATGGTAATTTTTTATCATCTCTAAGCATAATTTTCATCACTCATAAAAAGGATGTAAAAGATATTTCAAAGATTGCTAGAAGAACTAAACTATTTACAGTACCAATTGTCACTTTTCTTCTAATGTGCAGTTCCTTTTACTTAGAATGTTTTCCCAACTTCTCTATCCTGCAAATTGCAGCTTGCTTTTCAAAGTTCATCTTAAGTTTAACTTTATTGCCTTCATAAATTCCCATCTTAATCTATAGTACTGTAAGTGTAGTCTTGTAAAAATTAATTTACCTGTCTACTTCACAAGACTGTGTTTTTGCATATAGTGTTAATATGTCCTTCTCTCTTTTTTCTTAATACATTGTAGAAACACTGATAACTATGATTAATTCACTCTTATGGTCCTTATTAATTTGAATATTGAGGAAACTTAAATGTGCTTACTACTGACCAGTTAGGGATTAAGAGAAAAAGACGACATAAAAAACACTTATTTATTTATTTTTGCTTTTTTTTTAAATTGTGCTTTAAGTGAAAGTTATCAGTTTGAGCTAATTTCTCATACAAAAATTTATACCCATATTGTTATGTGACATTAGTTGCAATCCCTGTAACGTGACAGCGCACTCCCCTTTTCGGCCCCAGGTTTCTAGTGTCCATTCAATCAGTTCCTGTCCCTTCCTGACTTCTCAACCTGCCTCTGGACAGGAGCCGCCCATCTGGTCTCTTGTATCTGCTTGAACTAAGAAGTACACTCTTTAAGAGTATTATTTTATGTTTTACAATCCAGTCTAATCTTTGCCTGAAAAGAGGGCTTCAGGAATGGTTTTAGATCTGAGTTAACAGAGTGTCCAGGGACCATAGCTTCAGGGGTTCCTTCAACATAAAAAATTTGTCGGAGAGGAATTTAGCCAATACATAATTTTTGTGTGCATTTTAAATTTCCTAAGTGCTTTCATTATTGTAGTTACAGACAAAATAATTAGATAATATAATAATCTGCAGATCATGGCCTCTTCCCCTTACTCAAATTTTAGTGTGAATTCTGTAGATAAATAATAACTCAATTTCTAAAATATTAGTCATAATTTCATTTTAAACATGTCTTCATCTAAAAATCTCTGCAATTATTTCAACACTATGATGATTTTAATAACTGTGAAAACATCTGAACAAGAAATACAGATCAGTTGCTTCCTTGGTGTTTACAAAGAATTAGAGAAAGAAGAGATATTGCATCTCTTAATAAAGACAGACAGCATTTTTCCATATTTCTTTAAATTATAAAATATGTGCACATACGTATTTTAAAGAATAACAATTAATCTGACATTCATTCCTCAACTTAGGGAATAGAACACAGTTCTTCCAGTTTTTCCATTTGCAAGTTTCTAATTGCATCACTTTCACACTCAACTCCCATCACATTCCCACAAAAAATATCTACTCCCAAATTGAGATTATCATCCCTTCGCCTTACTTTATAGTTTTCAAACTTATGTATACACCCCTCAAAAATATAAAGTTTGGTTTTACCCAATTTTGAAATGTATATGTAAGACCCTATAACCACATTGAATGTATTTTTATTATTTTTGTCACTTGTGTTTATTTTCAATCAACAGTATTTTTTTCAAAATTTACCATATTGATGTGTCTTTGAAATTTATGCCTTTTCATTACAATATAATATTTTATTGTAGCGTTGTACCATACATTAAGTATTCATCCTTCATTATATGTATATTTGGATTGTTTCCAATTTTTATGGTCATAGATAATGATGTTATGAACACTGTTGTACATATTACCTAATCTATACAAGTCAGAGTTTCTCTAGAATATATGTATATATAAGAGTGGGATTATCTTAAGGACTTCTGGGCAACATGGTGCTATTGTCAGAAGCACCACACCGTCCCTCAGCAACAAAGATCAGAAAAACTAAGTCAAACAGAGTCACATGTCAATCCTAAACCCTATGCATCAAATGAAGAGATAAAGAGCTGAGCCAAGCACCGAATGGAATAAGAAACTGACCAAGAACAGAGAGTGAGGAAAGATACATGCAGAGGTCCCCTATCAGCTACCGCAGCATGGATCCACCATCTTGGACTCCTATCAGAGATCAGCAAACAGTGAGAAAGCAGCTTCACAGAGCTTCCAGCAGGAGACAGAACAACCGGTAACCAGCGATATACACTTTCCCACCCCCCACCTTTCTTCACCCCCACTTAGCCTCCTCTGCTTCCTGCAGCCACAGTCTCTTGGCCGAGAAGCACCCCAGTGTCTCTTGGATTCCAACCGCCTGCACTGGCCGGCTCCCTGAGGGCCTTTTGTTGGATGCTAGTGTTGCTTTTTTTCTGCTTCTTTAGATTTCTTCCTTACCTCTCACCACCTCCTCCTCTTGTCTCTCAAATACCTAGCTCCATGCACCATCTTTGCTTCTTCCTGAAAGGCCGTGAAACTCCACTGGAATTTGAAACTGCTTTCGGGTCCGTGCTGCCATGATGGTAGGACCCCCGGGGCTTTTTTGTCTGTTTGTTTGTTTGCTCTGATTTATTCTGTTCTGATTTGTTCATTTGTTTCCTTTTCCTTTTCTTGTCTTGGGAGCCCCTTCTAGCTGGGCAGTACCACGCGGCTTGGAAGCTACTCCCTTACTCTGCACAGATGCATGGAGACATCCCTGGGGGCATTTCTTTTTTCTTCTTTCCTTTTTTTTTTTTGTTTGTTTATTCGTTGTTTTCTTCTCTCTCTTATTCCCTTTTTGTCTTTTTTCATTTCCAGTTTCTCGATTTATTCACTGTTTTTCTTTTACCCATTTCCTTTTTTTTCATTTTTGTTTTTACTCATTTCTCAGTCTCTCATCTCTACACTCCAATAGCAAGCTCCCTTAGCACTCTTTTTTGTTTGTGTATATGCTTTTGGCTCCTGTTCCTCTCTCCTCTCTCGCTTCTTTCCCATACCCATCTTAGCTCCACACATCACAATCTGCCCCCTCCTTCCTGCCTATCTGCACCATGCACTGAACATCACACTCCCAAGCAGCACAGACACGGCCTACTGGAACCTGCCCTGCTCTGACTCCTGGTCCACCAGCCCTGGTACATGCCACAAACAACCCATCCCATCAACTCCCCTTCAGCTGGGCCTGCCCTGCTGTACCATATCTGAGTGACTGACACTGGAGAAGGAGGTGAAAAGTATCATGCCCACAGACAAGCAAACAACAAAGAACACGCAGCCCACCTGCTCAGACACAACCAAATAAAACAAAAAAGCAGGACAAAACAAACAAATCTGCAATCAACAAACAAGGAAAATAACCACGGAGTGCCCCAAAGACAGCAGACAATATCAAAATATTTAAAAAAACAGGACAGAATGGTTCCTGTAGGCATCCAAAATAAAACACCAGATGACCTTCCAGTAGAAGAAAAGGCACTAGACCTAACTCATAGGGAACTCATATCTCTAATATTCAGAATTATCCAAGAGTTTAAGCAAAAAGCAGACAAAAATGAGGAAAAAATAGACAAATTCATGGAAAAGGCAGACAAATTCATAGAAAATACAGACAAAAAAATGGAATAATTCAAGAAAATAATACAGGAACAAAATGCCAAAATAAGGTCACAAATAAAAAACATACAAAAACAACAATTAGAAATCCAAAAGATAAACAACAAGATTTCAGGAAAGGACAGTGTCATTGAAGGGCTGAGAAGCAGGTTTGAAACAATGGAAGACAGGACCAGCAAACTTGAAGACAAACACTTGGATACAACCCTGTCTGAGGAAAAATCAGAAAAAAAGAACAAAGAAAAATGAAGAAACCCTGAGAATTATGTGGGATACAATCAAAAGCAAAAATCTGTTAGTGATCAGAGTTCCAGAACAGGGGGAGAAAACAGAAAATACAGAGAGGATCACTGAAGCATTGCTGACAGAAAACTTCCCCAATATCATGAAAAATGAAAAACTGACCATCCAAGCTCAACGAACTGCATATAGGATAAACCCCAGAAGGCAATCACCAAGGCATATCATAATCACACTTGCTAAAACCAAAGACAAACAAATAATCTTGAATGCAGCTCGAGAAAAACAAAAAGTCACATACAAAGGAGAAAAAATAAGACTAAGCTCAGATTATTTGGCAGAAAACATGCAGGCAAGAAGACATGTGATGACATATATAAAACCTTGAAAGGAAAAATTATCAGCCAAGAATAATATATCCTGCAAAACTCTTGTTCACATATGTTGGTGAAATTATGTAATTTCTAGATCAACAGAAATTAAGGGAATATGTAAAAACCAAACCAAACTTACAAGACTTATTAAAGGGAGTCCTTAAATCTGAGAACAAACATCAGCCCACAGGCTGAATATAGGACACAGGATTGCACTAGCCAGATACCAATCTAGGAAATGAAATCTTAAGGACTATGCAAAACCAGAAGAATTACAACAGGGAACCAGAGAGGTTAATCTGTAAATGACAACAGCATCATAAAAACAAAAGAGGGAATAAAAAGTGTAGGTATAGAACCTTCTAATGGAGAGGAAGACAAGGTGATACCAAGTAATAATAGACTGGTTCAAATCTAGGAAGATAAGGGTAAATTCCAAGATAACCACAAAGAAAGTTAACAAACCTACTCATCAAAATAAAGAAGAAAAACATAAAGTCTCAGTAAAAACAACACCTAGAAAAACAGAAGGAATGAAAAACAAAATCCTCAAACAAAAGGAACTCAGCACAGGAGAATAAGAAGAACAAAGAAAACGTCAACACCACAAAAAAAAAAAAAAAAAAAAACACTACAAAATGCAATCCCACTACTAGGAATATATCCTAGAGAAATACGAGCAGTCACACTAGTAGACATATGCACACCCATATTCATTGCAGCACTGTTCACAATAGCAAAAAGATGGACACGACCTAGGTGCCCATCAACAGATGAATGGATAAACACTATGGTACATCCACACAATGGAGTATTATGCAATGATAAAGAACAATGACGAATCTATGAAGCATCTCATAACATGGATGAAACTGGAGGACATTATGCTGAGTGAAGTAAGTCAACCACAAAAGTACAAATATTGTATGAGACCTTTTCTGTAAAAACTCATGTAAAAGTTTATACACAAAAAGAAACAATTTTTGTTGGTTACAAGTGATGGGAGGGGTGGAGGAGAACTTAACAGACAATAGATAAGCAGTAACTTTGGTGAAGGGTACGACAATACACAATACTGGGGAAGCCAGCACAACTTGTATAAGGAAATGTCATGGAAGCTCCATAGACACTTCCAAACTCCCTGAGGGACTGAATTGCTGGGCGGAGGGCTGTGGGGACCATGGTCTGGGGGAACTTCTAGCTCAATTGGCATAACACAGTTTATAAAGACAATGTTCTAAATTCTACCTCTGTGAGTAGCGTCTGGGGTCTTAAAAGCCACTGAGCAGCCATCTAAGATACTCCATTGGTCTCACCCTTCCGGGAGCAAGGAAGAAAGAAGAGAACAAGATACAAGGAAAATATTAGTCCAAAGGACTAATGAACCACAGCTACCACAGCCTCTACCAGACTGAGTCCAGTACAGCTTGATGGTGCCTGGCTACCACCACTGACTGCTCTGACTGAGATCACAATACAGGGTCCTGGACAGAGCTGGAAAAGATGTAGAACAAAATTCTAACTCACAAAAAAGACCAGATTTACTGGCCTGAGAGACTAGAGAAACCCCAAGAGTATGGCCCCCAGACACCCATTTAGCTCAGTGGTGAAGTCTCTCCCAAAGTTCACTGTTCAGCTGGGGAGTGGACAGCCCCATAAAACAAAATGGGACTAATGAGGCGCAGCAGTCCAGGGACAAGGACTAAAAGGCAGAAGGGGACAAGAAAGCTGCTGATAGGGAAACCAAGGTTGAGAAAGGACAGTGTTGACATGTCGTGGGGTTGTTAACCATTGTCATAGGGCAATGTGTGTACTAACTGTTTAATGAGAAACTATTTGTTCTGCAAACCTTCACCTAAGGTACAAAAAAAACCAATTATCTATGTGACATCAAATTGACAACAGCAACTCAAAAGGTTTGATGGGAAGCCTAGCGGGCAGAGAGTTGAAGACAATGGTGGTGGAGTAATTTGGAAAAGGATAGTGAGACTAGCACCACAACTGGAAGAATGTAATCAATGTCACTAAATTGTATATGTAGAAACTTTTGAAATGGTGTAACTTTGCCTAGATATATTTTCACCAAAATAAACCTCCTCCAAGGTTCAGAAGGGAGAGTGTTGACATGTCATAGAGTTGTTAACTAAAGTCATAAAAGGATATGTATACTGACTGTTTAATAAGAAACTGTTTGTTCTGTAAACCTTCATCTAAAGTGCAATTAAAAAAATAAAAAATAAAAAGAATTAGGTGAAGGGAAGGGTAGCACACACTACCAGGGGAAGTCAGCACAACTGGACTAAACCAAAGCTAAGAAGTTTCCTGAATACAATCAAACCCTTTGAGGGACAGAGTGGTAGGGGTCTGGGGACCATGCTTTCAGGGGACATCTAGGTGAACTGGCATAACAAAGCTTATTAAGAAAATGTTCTGCACCCTACTTTGGTGAGTGGTGTCTGGGGTCTTAAAAGCTTGCCAGCGGCCATCTAAAATGCATCAATTGGTCCCAACCTGGAATGAAAGAGAACGAAGAACACCTAAGACACATGGAAAGTACTAGCCCAAGAGACAGAAAGGGCCACATAAACCAGAGACTTCATCAGCCTGAGACCAGAAGAACTAGATGTTGCCTGGCTACCACCAATGACCCCCCTGACAGGGAGCACAACAGAGAGTCCCTGATGGAGCAGGAGAAAGGTGGGGTGCAGAACTCAAATTCTAGTAAGAAGACTAGACTTAATGGTCTGACTGAGACTGGAAGAACCCTGGAAAACATGGCCCCTGGATTCTCTATCAGCACAGAACCAAAACAATTTCCGAGGCCAACATGGGACTGGACTGTGGGACATAAAGTGATACTCATGAGGAGTGTGCCTCTTAGCTCAAGTAGATACAAGAGACTAAATGGGCAGCTTCTGTCCAGAGGTGAGATGGGAAGGCAGAGAAGGTTAGGAGCTGGTTGAATGGACATGGGGAATCAGGGGTGGAAAGGAGGAGTGTGCTATCACAGTATGGGGAGCACAATTAGAGTCACATAACAATGTATGTATAAATTATTGTATGGCAAAAAATAAAAAAATAAAGAAAAACAAAAGACAGGAAAAAAAAAAAGAGTGGACTTTCTGGGCCATAGGATATGTGTATGCTTGCCTTTGCTAGATAATAACAAATTGTTTTCATTGTGGTTGTATCTCTTCACACTCTGACCAACAGTGTGATATGACTCACTGATCCACATCCTGACTAATATTTGCTATTATCACACTTTTTAATTTTGTCATGTTATCTGTTATTTGAAGTGTTCTTTTCGACTATGAAAGTGACGCCATTCTTCTTCAATTTGTCACTCTTGGCACAGTAGACCATATGATTGTCTGAATGGCCAATACCAGTCCATTTCAGCTCACTAATGCCTAAAATATGGATCTTTATGCATTCCATTTCATTTTTTACTACTTCCAACTTTCCTAGTTTCATACTTCATGCATTCCATGTTCTGATTATTAATATATGTTTGTAGCTGTTTCTTCTCATTTTGAGTCATGCCACATCAGTAAATGAAGGTTCTAAAAGCTTGACTCTATCTACATCATCAAGGCTGACTCTACTTTCAAGAGGCGGCTCTTTCCCAGTCTTCTTTTTAGTGCCTTCCAACCTGACGGGTTCATCTTGGCAGACAATGTTCCACTGTTATTCATAAAGTTTTCACTGGCCAATCTTTTCAGAAGTAGACTGCCAGGTCTTGCTTCTTAGTCTATCTTAGTCTTGAAGCTCCTCTGAAACCTGTCCACCATGGGTGCCCCTGCTGGTACTTGAAATATTGGTGACATAGCTACCAGTATCACAGCAATATGCAAGCCACCACAGTACAAAAACTGACAGACTTGTGGTGATCTATCCTGAAGTATACTGCTATCAGTGATAGGATAATATCTACATGCCTTCAAGGAAGACCAGTTAATAAGACTATTATTCAAATTTACTTGTCAACCACTATTGCCAAAGATGAATAAACTAAAGACTTTTACCAAATTCTTCAGTCTGAAGTTGATTAAACATGCAATCAAGATACATTGATAGTTACTGGTGATTGGAATAAAAAGTTGGAAATGAAGAGGAAAGATCTGTAGTTTGAAAATATGGTCTTGGTGATACAAATGACACTGGAGATTGCAAGATAGAATTTTGCAAGACCAATAAATAATTCATTGCAAATAACTTTTTTTCAACAACATAAATAGCAACTATACACTTGGACCTCACCAGATGGAAAACCCAGGAACTAAATCGACTACATCTGTGGAAAGAGACAATGGAAAAGCTCAGTATCATCAGTCAGAACACGGCTGGGGCTGCTGTGGAACAGACCATCAATTGCCCATATGGAAATTGAGTTGAAGTTGAAGAAAATTAAAACCAGTCTACAAGAACCAAAATATGACCTTGAGCATATTCTACCTGAATTTGAAGACCATCTCAAAAATAAATTTGATGCCTTGAATGCTGCTGATCAAAGATCAGACTAGTTGTGGGATGACATCAAGTACATCAAACATGAAGAAAGAAAAAGGTCATTAAAAAAACAAGAAAGAAAGAAAAGACTAAAACAGATGTCAGAAGAGACTCTGAAACTTGCTCTTGTCATAGAGTACTTAAACCGAATGGAAGAAATGATGATGTAAAAGAGTTGAACAGAGGATTTCAAAGGGCAGCTCAGGAAGACAAAGTATTATAATAAAATGTGCAGACATGGAGATAGAGAACCAAAAGGGAAGAACACACTCAGCATTTCTCAAGCTGAAAGAACTGAATAAAAAACACAGGCCTCAAGTTGCAGTATCGATGAATTCTACCAGGAAAATATTGAACAAGGTTTCAAAAGAAACTGGAAGAAATATACAGAATCATTGCACCAAAAATAGTAAGTCAGCGTTCAACCATTTCAGGAGGTAGCACATGATCAGGAATCAATGGCATTCAAGTAAAAAGTCCAAACTGCACTGAGGGCATTATGGAAAACAAGGCTCGAGGAATTGATGGAATACTAATTGAGATGTTCAACAAATGGATGCAGCACTGGAGGTGCTCACTCGCCTATGCCAAGAAATTTGAAAGACAGTTACCTGGTCAACGGACTGAAAGAGACCCATATTTGTACCCATTCCAAAGAAAGGTGATCCAACAGAATGCAGACATTTTTGACCAGTATCATTAATATCACATGCAAGTAAAATTTTGCTGAAGAAAATTTAAAAGCAGATGCAGCAGTACATCCACAGGGAACTGACAGAAATTCAAGTTGAATTCAGAAGACAACATGGAAAGAGCAATATCACTGCTGGATTGTGGCTGAAAGCAGAGAATACCACAAAGATGTTTACTGGTGTTTTATTAACTATACAAAGGCATTCGACTGTATAGATCCATAGAAAAATATGGATAGCATTGCAAAGAATGGGTATTCCAGAACACTTAATTGTGCTCATGCAGAATCTGTACATAGACTAAGAGGCAGACGTTCAGACAGAACAAGGGGATACTGTGTGGTTCAAAATCAGGAAAGGTGTTCGTCAGGGTTATATCCTATTACCATACTTATTCAACCTGTATGCTGAGCAAATAATCTGAGAAGCTGGGCTATATGAAGAAGAACACGGCATCCAGACTGGTGGAAGATTCATTAACAACCTGCGTTTTGCAGATAACACAGTCTTACTTGCTGAAAGCAAAGAAGGCTTGAAGCACTTACTAATGAAGATCAAAGACTAGAGCCTTCAGTATAGATTACACCTCAACATAAAAATCCTCATAACTGGAACAATAAGTAGTATCATAATAAACAGACAAAAGATAGAAGTTGTCAAGGATTTCATTTTACTTGGATCCACAATCAAAGCCCATAGAAAGAGCAGTCAAGAAATCAAATGACTTATTTTCATTGGGAAAATCTGCTGCAAAAGACCTCTTTAAACTGTTGAAAAGCAAAGATGTCACTTTAAGGACTAAGGTGCCCCTGACTCAAGCCATGATATTTTCAATTATCTCATACGCATGCAAAAGCTGGACAATGAATAAGGAAGGCCGAAGAAGAATTGATGCCTTTGAATTATGGTGCTGGCAATTAATATTGATTATACCATGAACTGCCAGAAGAACTAACAAGTCTGTCTTGGAGTAAGTACAGCCAAAGTGTTCCTTGGAAGTGAGAAAGGTGAGACTTCATCTCACATACTTTGGACATGTTATCAGGAGGAAACAGATCCTAGAGAAGGACATCATGCTTGGTAAGGTAGAGGGTCAATGAAAAAGAGGAAGACTCTCAACGAGATGGACAGACACAGTGACTGCAAAAATGGATTCAGACAGCAATGATGGTAAGGATGGCACAGGTTGGGTTGTGTTTCATTCTGTTGTACATGGGGTCAGAACCAACTCAACACAATGGGTTATCTAATAATTCTGACATTTACAGATTTGGAGAGCAGTTGACTTTACAGCCCATGGTGATTCCTTGTGTGCATGTGTGTGTGTGTGTTTTGTTGTTATTTTGTGTTGTTTTTTAAACTCAAAAATGAGTAAAATTAAAATATAAACTTGTCCCCTTTATTGTTGGAAAATTTTTAAGACTGGGATTTAAAATATATTCATTCACAGATGATTTTTATTTAGCAGCTTCAAATTTGTCCTGGAGTGTATTAATTAATGTGGTCTTTTCCTCTAAAATTTTTGGTGGTGATTGTCATCATTTAAAGGCAGATTTGCATATCCAAAGACTTTTAAAATGCTAACATCTTAGAAATTATTAATTTGCCTGTGTGTTTCCAGGCTCTCTCCTTTTTCATGCCTTCATAGAAAAGAAATAGCACATTTGGGCTTTCACTCTTTTCCCACTAAGATTTTGCACGTTTATACCATGAACCATAAGGAACTAAAATTAGAGAAAAAAAACAACTTAAGAGCTTAGTGTTATCTCTATACACCTTAAAAACAATAGTAGCAACAAATAAATATAAGTAAATGAGAACTAGTAGCTCAACCTTATATCTTAAGTAAACTTCTTGGCAGCAAAAGGGAATTATCTTCAATAATCCATGTCCAGAAACACAATCTCAACTTCCATCATTATGATATGACTTATGATACAGAGAAAAAAATAAGGGAGGTCCACTTCCTACTGATTTGATTCAGAGGCTGGGAGAGCATTTTTTGAAACTGATGTGTGTGTTGTGTGTGTGTGTGAGAGAGAGAGAGAGAGAGAAATCAGGTTGTAAGTGAAGGGAGTTTACGCCGTGGAAACATCATAGGTCATGTCATCAGAAGTCCCAGTCTCAAACTTACTACCTACAAACTAGCTTTATCAACTGGGGAGAGTAACCATATGAGTATTTATTGCACTCTTTAAAGTTTAGATAGTAAGGGCTATTCTCTTAGGGACTCGTAATGGAGAAAATTTGAAGATTTTGGAGATGATGTGATATGATCAAATGCTGTCTCTTCTCTTATCTATTCTCACTCATATGTGTGTTTTACCCAATACAAAACTGGCAAAATAATATAAAGTTGTGTGAGTCAAAGTATGTTGCTTTGCAATAGCCGTTGTAAACCTATTCATTTTTTACTATATTAGACAATTTTTCTTTAAAGAAAAAGTTTTATAATGATAATTATAATGACCTTATTCAACCCTTTTATTGAAGTGCAACATTATCTTTTTCTGACCTACAGCATGGGTCATTCATCTTGAGGCATATGTAGTATTCATGTTTCTACAGCATAATGTTTTCTCCAAAATGTAAAAACAAGCACAAAACATATATATTCTGCTTTTATTGGGTCAATATTATGTTCTACAAAGCCCTGGAGGCACAGTGGTTAAGTGATACAGCTGCTAACCAAAAGGCTGGCAGTTCGAATCCACCAGCCATTCCCTGGAAACCTTATGGGGCAGTTCTTTGTCTGATAGGGTTGCTATGGATCGGACTCGATGGCAATTTTTTTTTATCCTATAGATAGAAAGCTATTATTAAATTTTTTCTGACAGCTATTACTATAGGATTATATTGATCTTTTTTAGTGAATGCTAGACTCTCCTGCACTCTTTTATCCTCTAATCGCAGTTGTTTTAGGCTAAGGTTGTAGTCCTGTGTGGTTCAAGTGGTTAAATATTCAGCTGCTAAACAAAAGGTTGGAGGACTGAGTCTACCCAAAGGCTCCTTGGAGCACTGGTGGCGCAGTGGTTAAGAGCTTGGCTGCTAACCAAAAGGTTGGCAGTTCGAATTCACCAGCTGCTCCTTGGAAACCCTATGGGGCAGTTCTACTCTGCCCTGTGGGGTTACTAAGAGTCAGAATTGACTTGATGGCAATGGTTTTTTTGTTTGTTTGTTTGTTTGTTTTGTTTAGAGGCTCCTTGGGGGAAGTCCTTATGATCTATTCCTGAAAAAATCAGTCACTGAAAACCCTATGGAGCACAGATCTACTCTGAAGCACAAGGGGACATCATGAGTTGGAATCCACTGGACAGCAATGAGTTTTGGTTTCAGGCTAAGGTTAACTATAAAGGCGATCTTTTACAGAATGTTTTAGTATTCCTTGTACTGGTCTGAGAAATCCGATTGAAACATTCAGACTGCACACTGAATAAAAAAAGCAAGGGCTTTGGAGACATTTAGACTTCTTCATGAATTATGACTCTGCATTACTAGCCGGGTAGCCATATGCAACTTACTCAAGCTCTAAGAGCTTCTTGCTACCTTCTCTTTTGTTAGCCAGAGTAACACAGTTAAGTCACCTGGTATCATCCTTGGAAATAAATGGATATTCTCTCACCTGTTTTCCCTTCACCTTTTTTCAACTGAGTTGTAGTAACTCAATTTACAAATTGTGAAATAATTTTCTGGTAAAAAGAGATGAGAGAGAATTGGCCACTGAGGCACAATCTTAGAGAGAAAAATGTGCTGTCTCCAACTCCCAAATATCTTCTACATATTTAGTTTTAAGTGTTTGACTAGAATGTCCAGATTCTGTAATTTGCTATTCATATCTGAAAACCCTGTGCTTGCTCTAAACTTCAAGAGCCTCGAGAACTTCTATAGTTTGACTAAAGATCAGGGAAAATAACAGCTCAGAAGAGATAACAAAAGTGTGGTCTGAGATGGTATTTATTGAATCAAATTCAATCAAATCAATGAGATCAAATTCTGAATCACACACCAGGAAAGATTACAAAGAAAAATAGCTGTTTTTAGCTAATCCATCCATGAATTTCTCCACAAACTCTGGAAATGTTCCAGGATTTGGATGAGCAGTTACCATCAGATGGAAATAATAGTAAGAAACAGCCACATATTTGACCTTCCGGCAAAGATAGATCATCTAAGAGGATGAAATTGCATATTTCAAAAATAGCCTCATCAAGTTTTATAATGAGCACATTTATGTTTCCAACTATAAACATAATACTTACTCATTGTAGAAAGTGTATACAATACATAAAAGCTAAAAAAGACATCTCATTCAGTAACCTGAAGTGACAGCAGGATTCAAATGTTGTCCAATATTAGTTTTCACTTTTTATTTTTATACCATTTTCACTTACCTCATTTGAATCTCACAAAATCCCCTTGATATAGATTGAGCCAGTTAAATTATTAGTATATTCAATTTATAAATGGAGAAACTAGACAGAATGAGGATAAATTATGAGGGCAAAATATTGTGAGTAAATAATTTGGTAAAACACTCTGCCAACAATACTGTCCTCTAGCCTTTATACTATACCTCCATCCTTCATACTAAAGGGGGGAAAAAGAGAGTCCTGTTGTTTCCTCATTTGCAATATTGACGAAAATATGTTTATAAGCCTCCATTTAAATGTACGTTGACCTCAGTGAAAGTATAGTCTCCGGGAATATATTGTTGAGTTTTTATTTTACATACAGTGGAAACACCAGAGAACTAGGGATCAAGAAGCCTTGGTTCTAAGTGCCAAATCTCACATTAAAATTTCCATAATCATGTGCAAAGCACCAATCATTGGGGACATAAGTTTTCTCTCCATTAAATAAGTTAGTTGCATCACGTCTTCACTGCCTCTTCTAGGTGTGATATTCAATGCTGCAGGAAAAGATCTGCCTCAACTCCAGTATCGCTGTGGTCTTCTCCTTTGATCTCAGGCACCTAAGCAATGCCATCAGAGAGGGCTGTTCCTGACACTCGACTCTTTACTGGGTATAAATCACATTACTACCTTGCCTTGCTCACGTCTGTCTATTTTCAAACAATTTTAAAGAACATTTCTAGCTCATTCTTGGGAAGCGTGGCTCTCATTTTTAAGGTCCTGCTGTGAAAACCTCCAATTACTACAGAATAAAAGTGAAATTTACTTTATTAGCAAAGCTATCAGACTTACTGAACTTTTTAAGTATTATTTGCAACAACTGTCTCCAATGCTTTTCACCTAAGAGCTGAATGGAACTCTTTATCAGTTCATATTCATATCACTTTTCATATTCATATCATATTCATATGAATATGATTCTGAATTTTTACCCCTTGCCATTCTTCATATTATTCCTTCATTCTTGGATGTTCTCTGCATAGGATTATTAGCCATATTTTAAAGTCTGGATCCAAGTCCTCCATAAGGTTTTTTATGATTCTTTGGTAGGGGGGTGGGTGTGATCTCTCCTTCCCCTAAACTCTCAACTCTTTTGACAGTCCTATGCTACACTCCATTTTGTTGTTGTTGTTGCACATGTACTTCCCTTTCCTCATTATCAGCAAGGGAGTCCAAACTTCTTAACTTGGCTGCTGTTATGGACTGAATAGTGTGCCCAAAAAATATGCACTGAAGTCCTAGCCACTATCTGTGGATGTGATCCTGTTGGAAATAAGGGGTTTTTGTTACATTAATGAGGTCATATTAGTATAGGGTGGGTCCCAAACCTCCTTACTCTTAGGTTACAAAAAGAACAGAATGGACACAGAGACTCACACCAGGGAGAAGATGGACACAATATGAGGACCTGTCTACAAGCAAAGGAACACCAAGGATCACCATCAGACACCAGAAACTAGGAGAAATTCCCACAGAATAAACCAACACAACCAAGACATTGTTTTAGACTTCCAGCCTCCAGAACTTTGAGAAAATAAATTTCTGTTGTTTAAAGGTATCTATCTGTGGTATTTCTGTTACGGCAGTGCTAGGTAGATAAAACAGCTTCCAATGCCTCTTATACTCAATTCCTCACTTATCTCCCTTCACTCATCCTGCCAACATGTACACTTAAACTTCCAAATTGAACTTGCTTCAGCTCCATCCGTAATTGCTTCTGGGGTGGCAAAACCTAACTTCTATGGATGCTTCAAATATCAGCCAAGATGTTACTTACTCCTAAATGCGTTCTATGCTTCAAGTGTCTGGATTAGAACTCTTCTTTCTCTATGGAGGTAAGAGACTTATAAAAAAAATAATAAAACCAAACCCGTTTGTGTCAAATCAATTCTAACTCGTAGCTACCCTGTAGGAGAGAGTAGAACTGCCCTATAGGGTTTCCAACGCTCCAGGGCTATAATCTTTATGAAAGAAGACTGCCACATCTTTTCCCATGGAGAGTTTGGTGGATTTGAACCTCCAACCTCTTGGTTAGCAGATGATCACTTAACCACTGAGCACCAGGGCTCTAAGAGGCCTATAACAAAAAAAGAAACAAAACTCATTGCCGTCCAGTGGATTCTGACTCATAGCAGCCATATAGGACAGAGTATGGAACCCTAGTGGCCAAGTGGTTAAGAGATAGGCTGCTAACCCAAAGGTGGGCAGTTTGAATCCACAAGCCTCTCCTTGGAAACCCTATGGGACAGTTCTCCTCTGCCCTATATGAGTCAGAATCGACTCGACAGCTCCCAGTAACAACAAGATAAGAACTGTCCTACAGAGTTTCCAAGGAATGGCTGGTGGATTTGAACCACCAACTTTTTGGTTAGCAGCTGAATTCTTAACGACTGTACTACCAGGGCTCCAAGAGACCTAGCACCTACTATTTTGTCTGTTTATATTTCCCTTTCCTTTAATGGATGATGTGTCCATGAGGAAAAGGATGAGGAAAAGGATGGTATGTGCCTTGTTAACTGTCACATCACTGGCACATGATAGGCACTCAATAAATATTATATACAGGAAGAAAAATTATTATAGGTATATATGTCCATATCTTCTCTACTGTACTATAAGCTACTTAAGTTAAAGTCCTTGTCTGGTTCATTTGTCCCACAATGCTGAATACAGTATTTTGTAAATAGAGGATACCCAGTGTCGCAGCGGCAATGGTAATCGGGACGGCGAAGACAGTAACCAACTGCACAACTTACAGAGAATTGGGGCCAGGAGGGTCACTCTGAGGAGTGGACCCTCCTTCAGTCCCAGGAGTTTATTTTATAGTCTATACAGAAAGCAATAAATCAATTAACAAAACAATGGGCTTTGGGTGTGGGCAAGGGAGAAGGAATTCAGGTAAACAAGCCAATCAGTAACGGGACAATAGGTTCGGGAAAACAAATTGTGACAAGTCTCAACATGTTGGAGACAAGTCTCAACATGCCGTGCAGCATGGAGGCCTGTGGGGGCTGCAGTTGTCAATAATGCAGCCATGTTTAAATGGCATATATCCCTACATTTCCCCCCTTGTTTAGTTAATGGAATAAGAATCAAGAGGATTTTCACTGGTCCAACAAGTGTCCATTAGGAGAAAGTAAAATTTTCTCTATGAGAAAAAAATCCAAGATTATCTCAGCTACTGTCTCTACACCTCAGGGCCTGGCGTCTTAGTGAGTCCTTGTGAGCCCAGCTATGGCTGGGGCACACTCCATATGTTTAAGGAGGAGAAGTAGCATAGCTATGAGTAATACCTGGACTTAGTCACCTAGATGGCGGCTATGGCAAGCTCTTTAAACTCACAGTGCTGGTTTTCCACCAGATACCATCTGGTTCTTCACCAGGTTGTTACTTGATGCCTGGGCTTAAGTTTCCTAGATGGCGGCCGTAGCAGGCTCTTTAAACTCACAGTGCTGGTTTTCCACCAGATACCATCTGGTTCTTCACCAGGTTACTAAGTAAGAGCGATGCTCTTATCAATTGCATTGCCGGAGTGAGCGGACTCAATGTGTCTTTCAGGTGTGTAAGACAATAGAGGATGATCTTATGTGGATAATATAATCCTCTGTACTAGTAATATCCTGATTGTTGGACCCATGGGTTTCCTCTGACTCTCATTTTGTCAGGTAAACACTAACTTTTAACATCCACTGAAATTATTATTCTTAAAGGCTTAAAGATTTATAAAGGCTCAAAGATTCATTAACAATCAAACAAACATTGATTTACACAAATTCACCATCAATTGGAAAGGAATCATCCGAATTGGAAACCTATCTATGCAGAAGTATCTAACTAGGAGAAGCAGAAAATATAGAGGAATTTACACATAACAAATTTTCATTAGGAGCTTACTGATTAACAAAATACAGGTAATTACTGATTATCAAAATAATAGCATAGGAAGGGCCTTCTTAAGAGGATGTCTTTATTTTTCCCATCTCTTGTTTAGGTAACTGGTAGCGAATGGTCCAGGCGTAGAAGGCCGACTTCTGTTGGTGATGGGAGATCTTCAGGGAGTAGAGATATCAGATGACTACTATAAAGAGGCACAAAACTATTAAACATCCTATAGCAAAAAGGATCCAGACATGGAGATTGAGTCTGGAGAACCAATGTGTGGGATTAAGCCAGTAGGCAAAATCATTAAGTGTATTAAGTGTAGCTTTATTAGATTCTGATTGTAATCTTAAGAGCTGTTCCTGTAATTGAAATTGTAACTTTTGAATATCACTTTTCAATGGAGAAGCGAAGCTAGCCAAAAGATTATTTTTAACATCCTTCCAGGACTCATTATATGGAAGGGCTGTAACACAGAAGCGAGTGCATTCAGCATTACAGGTTAATTGAGAATGTTCCCATAGGGCTTCTTGTCGTTCTCCAAGCCAAAGGACTGAGGCTTCTAAAGCACCCAGACGCTTGAGCATCTCTTGATCAATATGCACCATAGTTTGCATTTCAGAAGTAACATTTTGCATGTAAGCGTTAAACTGTTGGGCGGTTTGAATGGCTGCAATAGCAGTAGCTGTGATAATAGAAGATATGAGAATTCCAAGAAATCTCTTAGTTCGTATTTTTTGTAATGCATTAACAATTTGGGCGAGGGGGGAACTATCTTGTCAAGGGCGTGTAAGGTTAATAGGTAGCCAAAGGTGGTGTTTTTGTCGAAGAACAAATACAGAATTGATGTTAAGAGTGGAGACATTTTGTCTGGACAGACATGGAGTAATCCAAGTAGAGTCACTAGATAATGTTAATTGAAAAGAGGTATTTACTTTAATGATATCTGGAGGGCTAGAAGTTATAGTAAAAATGTATGGTCAAGACGTGCATATAAGCACAGAATTGTTACGGTCATGGAGAGTCCATTGTAATTTGTTAAAGACATTCTCTGTCTCCTTCTGAAAGGCTCCTGAACAAAGAGTCCTATCATAAAAAGGGAGACCTAATCGCCAAGAAAGGATTTCTAATGGGGAGAAATGAGTAGTTGAATAACATAGGTGAAGAATGGGTCCGGCTAGGCCAGGGTTCCAGGACTTAGAATGTCCTTGATAATGGTATGGGGTTGCCCACTGCTAAGTAGAGTGATTTGGTAATAAAATTAAACCTTGAGGTCCCCAATTTTCTAGTGAAATGTTGAAAGGGAGAGAATATGAAGAAAAGTTAGTAGTTCGACAAATAACCCAAGTATTATCGATAGGGTCTGTAAGAGATAGGTGTGGGTGTTGGCATACAGGGATGGAGGGAGGTGAGTGAGTATTGTAAGCACTGAACTTGCCATTAATGCCTATGGCTTTAACGAAAAATTGTTTGGAGTAGGCTGGTTGTTTATAGGTGTCATTATAGTAAATATAATTCATATACCATTGTTCTAATATAGGCAGGCATGCAGAAGCAGTGCGTGGCTGAGCAGTAAAACACAAAGGAAGGGCGGCAGCACAGACTGTCCAATTTGTAGACAGTACAAACCAGCCTTCCTCAGGGGAATTAATAAGTGGTTTGGAATAGGCTAAATATTGTCCTCCAGTAACGTTAGTGTCATTAGAAGAAAGGGGAGACTCTGGCTCCTCCCAAGTGAGCGGGTGGAAGACAGGAGGGCTAAGAACATGTGCCCAATAAGTGGTCTGGGCAGAGATTGTTGATAATTGGGAAGGAAAGAGGAGAAGGACATGTATAGTTATAAGGAAGTTAGGTTTCCCCATGTTACCAGCACTGTGGGGTTTTATTGTTTTATTCATCTTCATCTGCAGAAGGTGTGATGGTGTCAGCTGTCGCTCTGGAATGAGATCCGTTGATCAGCGGCGGTTGGCGGGGGGGGGGGGGGGGGTTATTTGTTGCATCTGTTGCTGGGGTATGATATGGTTTTACTAGTCAAGCAGGAATCCAAAGTGGGCCTGTAGGAGACAAAACAGCCGCATACCCTCGCCCCCAGGTTAATAATTCTACAGGTCCTTGCCAGACAGAGGGATTTTGAGGATCTTTATAGAGGACCTGTGGGTGAGGTCGGGTGTCAGGGGGGATAAAATGTCGGTCTGCAGCGGTACCACCATCTTTGGAAATCAATAAAAAATTAAAAATAAAGAGAGCTTTGGCAAGTCTTTCATTCTGATCACATATTCTAGACCCATCATCTCTCCCCTTTTGTTTATTTAAGAGCTGTTTGAGAGTATGATGTGCACGTTCGATTATAGCCTGCCCTTGAGGGTTATAAGGAATGCCAGTGGTATGAAGAATATTCCAAGTGGTACAAAATTGTTGGAACTTAGCAGAAGTATATGCAGGCCCATTATCAGTTGTAAGGGCCTGGGGACATCCCATAGTTGCAATGGCTTGCGTGAAATGACGACAGGCATGAGTAGAACTTTCTCCAGAAAGGGCTGTAGCATAAAGTAACCCAGAATATATTAGCCCAGTGAAAGCCTTTACTACAGCGGGGACACTTTTGGGTTGGAAGTTTAGTGTTGGCATTTTTGTTTTTTAACCTATGACAGTCCTTTTTAAAATGTCCAGGTTTACCACACCCAAAACAGGAGGCAGTGGATGGAAGGAGAGCTGCCGCTAATACTTGTGCCTTATGAGTTTCTGTGCCAACATTTTGACATGTGCTAATCATTTCAGCTAAATTAGGATTCTGCGCCTTTAAGGGAGTCAGAAGGGCTTGGCAGTTGTCATTAGCATTCTTGTAAGCAAGCTGGAGACAAAGAACCTCAGCAGCTTGTTGATTGTCTACCTGTCAGGAGATTGCCCTTTGAAGGCGGTTTATAAAATCAATGTAAGTCTCCTTTGCTGTTTGTTGGATAGTGGCAAAGGAGCCTGGAGGTGTTTTAGAGTCAGGGACCTTACCCCAAGCTTTAGTGGCAGCATTTGATGCTTGACTAAAAGTTTGTCTATTCATTTGGCTTTGGGCTTGGGGGGTAGAATAATTTCCACTACCCAGGAGCATATCAAGGCTGATAGGAATATTATGATTGAGGTTGTCCACGGCATAAAGGTTACAATGTTCTTTATATTCTTGGCTCCATACACTAAATTGAGCAGGGGTTAAAACTGTTCGCATCAAAAGGTTCCAATCCCTTAGGGTCATCTCATAGTTCTGTCCTATAGCTTCTACATATCCCCTTGTAAAGGAAGACTGTAAACCATTTTCTATCATACTTTTATGGAGTTCTATAAAAACTTGAAAATCAACGCCATCGTGACAGGGCAGTCCTGATCCCAGAATGACAGGATAAGCAGAAAGCCCCTCTTTCTCACGGCCCTCTCGCAAACATCTTTCCATAAGAGACTCATGTTGAGAGAAATCAGTCTTGGGAGACATGGAAAAAGGGGGGTCGTAAACATTTTCTTTACTAGGGGAGGGAGCAGAAGGAGCTGCCTGTAGGGACTGTAAAGCGAGGCGGCAGTGATGCCGAGCAATGAGAACTGAAGCTGGGATGTTCATGTCACGAGTGATATTACCAGTAAGTTCCCATGCTTCTGCATCAAGGTTTCCTCGTAGGGGATACCATGGACAGGCAGATTCAATTAAAAGCAGAAGTTGGGTAAGAGCTTTTTCTGGCACCTTAAGCTCAGAGGCCTTTAACAATCCCAACAACTGGGTTTTGTGTTGACGCTGCTCAGGAGAGAGAATTCCCTATAGCGAGGAGGAAACGGAAAAATGAAGAAAAGAATGATAGGAAAGCTCCTGGCCTGAAGCCTGAAATCGCTTGAGAGCGCACAAGAAAGCCTCCTTGCTCTCGGGCTGTCACCCCAGCCTGATTTGGATGCGTCTGATACTCACCCCCTAAAGGGATTTGAGTGCGAGGGCGTTTGCAGCTCCGATGAAGATCCCTCACATGGGGCACCATCTGTCACAGCGAGTGGCGGAGACAGTAACCATGCCACAACTCTTACAGAGAAGTGGGGCCAGGAGGGTCACTCTGAGGAGTGGACCCCCGCTTCAGTCCCAGGAGTTTATTTTATAGTCAATACAGCAAGCAATAAAGCAATTAACAAAACAATGGGCTTTGGGTGTGGGCAAGGGAGAAGGAATTCAGGTAAACAAGCCAATCAGTAAAGGGACAATAGGTTCGGGAAAACAAATCGTGACTAGTCTCAACGTTGGAGACAAGTCTCAACATGCTGTGTAGCATAGAGGCCTGTGGGGGCTGCAGTTGTCAATAGTGCAGCCATGTTTAAATGGCATATATCCCCACAACCCAATACAATCAGTAACAACAAATACAAAAGCAACTACCATTTACTGTTTGCAACATGCTAGGCACTGTGTTGAGCACCTTACAAGTATTATTTCATTTGATCCTTATAACTACCCTAAGAGAAGGATGCTATTATTCTTCTTCTTTTACAGATGAGGAAACTGAGGCTTAGCGAGTTTAACTAGTTTTCTCAGAATCATCTCTGGTCAATGGAAGAGTTGGAATTGAAATCTAGATTCTGTGATTATACTGACTATAGTCTATATGTATTAAATTCCTATAGATTCAATGAAAGAATAAATACACCAGTGTGCACAAGGCACACTGAAGGTGATATCTGACTTTATCATTCTTAAATTTCTCTGACTGGGATAAAGTTCTAAGAAAATTTGCTTCTGGTTACCTTGCAGTTCTTTTCCTAGAATGAAATGGGAAGATATTCAGGTGGCAGATGAGTCTTCACTATCCTAAGAGATGCCATATCTTTTAATTGTTTTACTCCTGATTTAAAGAAAGAAAGCCAATGTAAGACAACATTAAAAATTATAAACATTTATATAGACTTATGTATAGTTATTTTAAAAGTAGATGCAACTTAATAGATCATATTGTATTAATAATGACAATACAAACCGACTATGAAAAATACTATAGATACATGAAATTGTAGAGAAAAATATCAAATAATATTTCATCTCCTGAGAATAATCGTTATTAACATTTTGGTAATCAACTTTCCATATATATATATATATATATATATATATATATATATATATATATATGCCCAGACTCATAGCTACACAAATACTATACACATAGATGGGATTTTTTTATATCTTCTAAATGCCTCAATATATTTTATACGAACTACAATGTCATGAAGCATAGAATATCCTAAAATTTTTAATTATTTCATAATATTATTATAACACATTTAACTATTCTACTATTAATTAACATTTAAGCTGTTGCAAGCTTTTCACAATATTAAAATAATCTGTGATGAATATCCTTTTTCATATACTATTGGAAATTTATGGGCATTTTTCCAGTGTTTAAAGTATTATGAGGTTCAGCCAAATAGATGTTCATGTATTAGTAGGCTTCGATGGAAACATATGAGATGTCATTTTCACTCTGTTTCAGACACATGCTGAACCCCTCTCAAGATATAAACGTAAATTTACATACTCTCCCATGTAGAAGACATAATTCCAATTCCATCCTCTCTTATAATTTGTTTCTTGCACCATCTATATCCACACTTTAAAATACAGGCATATAGCTTTTAAAATCAGTGTAAACATTACCATCAAAGTGCTCTTCATTTGTGCATTCCAAGAAAGGTATTCAATTAAAAATGGCATCTTCTTTGCACTGTTCAACATTACCTTCTTTATAGATCAAGTCTACAATTCCACTAACCCAGGTTGTACCTGTAAAAATTAAGCATACTTAATAGGAGTCTCCCACTGATCTTGCAGAGCTAATGAAGGGAGTGCCAGATTTATAGATGGATCAATTAGGAAGATATCAGTGCAGTGTTATTTGAAGGTACAAATGTAATGTTATTTGTAGGGTGTCAGAGTAGCCAGGAGAGACAAAAAAATATTTCCAAAAATGTTTAACCAACCCAAAACTAGCCTCAATAAATAAGGATGGATATTGTAATAAGACACACCTGGGGATGGAGTTGAAATTTGCCCATGAAGAATTGTAACACTCTGAAAGCTGATAACAGTTTTAGGCTTCAATTTTTACATCTAAAAAGTAAGGAGGCTTGAATATATGATGTACTCAGGCATGCTTTCAACCAAAAACTTTAGCAGACAGAGTCTACTCTGTCTCAGATTGGGTCCTAGTTCAGAAGATCTAGAACCCTGGTGGTATACTGGTTGAGTGCCATGGCTGTTAATCCAAGGGTCAGCAATTCAAATCCGCCAGCAGCTCCTTGGAAATTCTGTGGAGTTGTTCTAAGCTGTCTTATGGATCGCTATGAGTTGGAATCGACTTGACGGCAACGAGTTTGTTTTTTTGGTTTAGTCCCTGCTGTAAGGTGGCCAAAGGCTCTTTGAAGAGTCAGAAAATATTCAATAATTACAACACTTTCTTCTCAAGATGCTATAAAACAGGTTGACACAAAGGTTTAAAGAACTGCAAAGGAGGATCATGTACCTCTGCAGCTGCTGTGACTTTTGAAATGCCTTCAAGAATATGTGGTAATTGAACTGAGCCTTAAATACTGGCATAAATTCACTAGTTGTGTGAGGTATGAAAGGTTTCTACCAGGCAGAGGAATTGTCTTTTTTTTTTTAATCAAAGGCCCAGGTACTTAACAATGGTGTCTTAATCATCCAGTGCTGCTACAACAGAAATACCACAAGTGGATGGCTTTAACATAGAGAAATTTATTTCCTCACAGTTAAAGTAGGCTAAAAGTCCAAATTCAGGGCATCAGCTCTAGGAGAAGGCTTTTTCTCTCTGTTGGCCTTCTTCTCTTTGGTGTTCCCCCGGACTAGGAGCCTCTCTGCACAGGCACCCCAGTCCAAAGGACATGCTGTGCTCCTGGCGCTGCTTTCTTGATGGTATGAGGTCCCCAACTCTCTGCTTGCTTCCCTTTCCTTTTATCTCTTGAGAGATAAAAGGTGGTGCAGCCCACACCCCAGGGAAACTCCCTTTACATTGGATCATAGATGTGACCTGGGTAAGGGTGGTGTTATAATCCCACCCTAATCCTCTTTTACATAAAATTACAATCACAAAATGGAGTCCAACCACACAATTCTGGGAGTCATGGCCCAGCCAAACTGATACACACATTTTTTGAGGGACATAATTCAAACCATGACAAATGGTATACCCATTACCCAGCTCATGGTGACCCTGTGTGTTACAGAATAGGACTGCTCCATAGTGTTTATCTGGCTGTAATCTTTTATGGAAGCAGATCACCAGGCCTTTCTTTCACAGAGCCATTGGCTGGATTAAAACTACCAACCTGGCGATCTGCTCCTGTAAAGACTACAGCCTAGGAAACCTTATGGGGCAGTTCTATTCCACTCTATAGGGTCACTATGAGTCAGAATTGACTCAAGGACACACAACAACAGTTCATCCTAAGGAGTTTGAGTTGTTTTCTAACAGTTATGGAATGCATTGATATACATCAAAAAAGATAGCAAGCATGTCAGAATTGTGTTTTAAAAGAATTTCTCTAGTGGCTGAATAGATAGGGCAATGGAGTGAGAGGTCAATGAAAGGAAAGCCAAGAAACCTAGTAAGAGGCTGACTGTGAGAATGAATGGGCAAAACATTTTGATTGATTGAATTGCTCTCAGGTTTCTTCTTTGGATGACTAGTGTTTTGCGTTGAATTGTGTCCCTCTAAAAGATATATTGGATTCCTAATCATTGGTACCTGTAAATGTGACATTCTCTGCAAAGAGTTTTTGGAGATGTTATCATTAACATGAGGTCAAACTGGAGTAGGGTGGGTCCTAGTCCAACCTAGGTAATGTCCTTATAAAAGAGAAAGGACATAGGGACACACACAGAGGAAGGATGACCATGTGAAGATGTATCTACAAGCCAAGGAATACCGGGGGCTACAAGGATTAGGAGAGAAAACAAAATATTTTCCCCTAACTTTGGAGGGAGCTATGGCCTGGAAAGCAAATTCATTTGGACTTCTACTCTCTAGAACTTTGAGACAATACATTTCAGTCCTTGCAAACCACCTAGTTTGTGGCATTTTGTTACAGCGGCCCTCAGAGACTAATACAACTGATATAGTACTGTCTTTGATCCAGACAAGAAAGAGAGGTGGAGGCACAGTTTTAGGGTTAAGGTAACCAAAGACAATCAGTTTAATATTTGACATATTTATTTGTAAGTGCTAATGAACAACCAAATAGAGAAGTCTGAATTGGACCTTCCTAATTTTTATATGCATATGATTGTATGACTCAGAACTATCATTAAAAGTTGAGCTAATTTAAAAAAAAAATGTTGCTTAATAATGGAGTTTTGTAGATGGATTTAAAGATGAGACAGTTAGCTAAAAGAATTTTTAAAAATTTATAAAAGTTCTTAAACATATTTTGTATATACAAAGATAACATTAATGACCTAAGCTAAACACAGTCTGTAGTTTGAATTGTTGTTGTTTTAAATTATAGTTAAATTTATGTATTCATACATCTATATTACATACATTTTTAATTTAGCCAACAATATTAATTTGTCAAAGTGCTTTTCAGTTTATAGGTACAGATGTTGGGCATGGAACAGTGGGATAATATGCCTCTTTTCTGTGTCCATATCAAAATTACTCTTTATTTAATTTGGACAATTAGCTGGAAGATTAGTAAGAAATGAACTCATTAGTACTTATAATTCAAGATGGGTTTATCATTTCCCTTTGAAAAAGGAACACTGTTGGCATATCAAGGTTACTTACCAGATTTGGGATAAGTGGCAATAACGAGATCCTCTGGCCTCACCTGGAAAGCCTCCACATTATCCCAATTTTCAGCAAAAGTTTCATATATTAAAAGTCCACGAACAGTGCAAAGTTTTCCAAAATGCTCAGATTTGGAAGAATCCATCATCCAGTGGTAACTGCAAGAAAAAAGTTAAATTTTCCACTTCACACATACTTTCAAATGTTTTAACATCAACAATAATTATGTATATTGAGGCCCTTCTACATATCTAGGACATCTAGTTGCTGGGTATATGGAGTAAAGGCTTATTAAAGAAGTACATGTCTTGGACTTTGTGCTTAAAGACTGTCTGATCATATTAGGAACATAGATCTAATATATAAAAGACTAAGGAAGAGGCATTATAAAGTAAAATGCTTAACTAAGTAAAAGTGTGCTATAAATAATAAGTTCTGTGATGAATGAAAGCAATAGTGCTTTTAATTTCTCTGTTAAAATTGATGGGCCATATAAAAAGATGTAGAGATCCAGAAATATAACAACATTTGTCAGAGTTCAATTATGTAAACATTAAATAACAATAAAGATTGTTGATCACATTTGACAGCTATTGCCAGATCTCGAAGTCAGGTCTTTTTTAGGTCCCTAAATGTGTTCTATTTAAAGAAAAGAATTCAAATTCTTGGTGAATGGATTAAAGCAGATGGAATTAGTGACCTTGTCATGGGTATATCTAAGATACATGTTCTTGCGAGTACAGAGGATTCCACCTGGGACCTCCAATATTACCTTTACTTTTCGTTGATCGATAAAGTAGTGGACATTCCCATTGAGTAACTTGCCTGAAAATAAAAAGGTCTAACAAGTTATAATTTGATTATTCATCTCCTGATCCCAGGACAATCCACTTAATATTCAGTTAGTCATGTTGTTATTGTTAGGTGCTATCAAGTCAATTCCAACTCATAGCTACCCTATATACAACAGAATGAAACACTGTCTGGTCCAGTGCCATCCTCACAATCATTGTTATGCTCGAGCCCATTGTTGCAGTCACCGTGTCAATCCATCTTATTGAGGGTCTTCCTCTTTTTTGCTGACCCTCTACTTTACCAAGCATGATGACCTTCTCCAGGGACTGATCCCTCCTGATAACATGTCCAAAGTACGTGAGACATAGTTTCACCATCCTTGCTTCTAAGGAGCATTCTGGTTGTACTTTTTCCAAGATAGATTTTTTCATTCTTTTGGAAGGCCATGGTATTTTCAATATTCTTCACCAACACCACATTTCAAAAGCATTAATTCTTTGGTCTTCCTTATTCATAGTCCAGATTTTGTATGCATATGAGACAATTGAAAACACCATGGCTAGAGCCAGGCACACCTTAGAGGACATCTTTGCTTTCCAACATTTTAAAGAGGTCTTTGGCAGCAGATTTGCCCAATGCAATGTGTCTTTTGATTTCTTGACTGCTGCTTCCATGGGTGTTGATTGTGGATGCAAGTAAACGAAATCCTTGACAACTTCAGTCTTTTCTCCATTTATCATGATGTAGCTTACTGGTCCAGTTGTGAGGATTTTTGTTTCCTTTATGTTGAGTTGTAATCCATACTGAAGGCTGTGGTCTTTGATCTTCATTAGTAAGTGCTTTAAGTTCTCTTCACTTTCAGCAAGCAAGGTTGTGTCATCTGCATAATGCAGGTTGTTAATGAGTCTTCCTGCAATCCTGATGCCCCTTTCTTCTTCATATAGTTCAGCTTCTCTGATTATTTGCTCAGCATACAGATTAAGTACAGTAAAAGGATATAGCCCTGACACACACTTTTCCTGATTTTAAACCACACAGTATCCTTTATTCTCTTTGAATGACTGCCTCTTGGTCAGTGTACAGGTTCTGCATGAGCACAGTTAAGTGTCATGGAATTCCCATTCTTTGCAACTTTGTCCATAATTTTTTATGTTCCACGCAGCCGAATGCCTTTGTATAGTCAATGTCTTAGGCTGGGTTCTCTAGAGAAGCAAAACCAGTAAAGTGTATAAATATATATATAGACAGAAGTTTATATCAAGGGAACAGCTCACGTGATCATAGAGGCTAGAACGTCCCAAGTCTGCGGATCAGGGTAGAGGCTTCTCTCAATTCACACAGCCGCAGAAGCTATTAAGCCTAAGATTGGCAAGTAGGAGAGCAGGGCTCCCGCTCACAGGCTGTGAAGGTTGATGAATCCCAAGTTCAGCAGATAAACTGACAGCTCAAGTCCCAAGAACTGGAGGTGAGACAACAGGAGGCAACCGCAGGATCCAGAGAGAGCAAATAGCAAGAACATCTGCTTATATTCAGCTGCAGGCCACACCCCCACGGAAACTCTCTTTCATCTGATTGGCTTCTCAAGCAAATTCAGTCATGGTAGTGATACACATATAAACACTGAAAATCACGCCCCAGCCAAGCTGACACACAATCTTAACCATCACTGTCAATAAAACACAGGTAAACATCTTTCTGATATTCTCTGCTTTCAGCCAAGAACCATCTAACATCAGTGATGATATCCCTCGTTCCACATCTTCCTTTGAATCTGGCTTGTAGTTGTGGCAGTTACCTGTAGATGTACTGCTACAATTGCTTTAGAATTATTTTCAGCAAAATTTTATTTGCATGTGATATTAATGATATTGTTCGATAATTTCTGTGTTGTGTTGGATCATTTTTCATTAGAGTGGGCACAAATATGGATCTTTTCCTGTTGGTTGGCCAGGTAGCTGTCTTACAAATTTCTTAGCATAGATGATTGTGTGTTTCCAAGGTTGTATCCATTTGCTGAAACATCTCAATTCATATTCTGCCAATTCCTGGAATCTTGTTTTTTGCCAATGCCTTCAGTGCAGTTTGGACTTCTTCCTTCAATGCCATCAGTTCTTGATCATATACTACCTCCTGAAATGGCTGAACATCTACCAATTCTTTCTAGTTAGGTGACTGTCTATTCCTTCCATTTTCTTTTGATGCTTCCAGCATCCTTCAATATTTTGCCCATAGAATCCTTCAATAGTGCAACTCAAGGCTTGAATGTTTTCTTCAGTTCTTTCAGCTTGGGAAATTCCACACGTGTTCTTTCCTTTTGGTTTTCTAACTCCAGGTCTTTGCATATTTCATTATAATACTTTACTTTGTCTTCCCGAACCACACTTTGAAATCTTATGTTCAGCTCTTTTATTTCTTAATTTCTTCCTTTCACTTTATCTACTCTACATTCAAGAGCAACATTCGGAGTCTCTTCTGACATCCATTTTGGTCTTTTTCTTACTTTCCTGTCTTTTTTAATGACCTTTTGCTTCCTTCATATATGATGTACCCCCACTACTTGTCTGGTCTTTGGTCAATAGTGTTCAACGTACCAAATCTATTTTTGAGCTGGTCTCTAAATTCAGGTGGGATATACTCAAAGTACTATTTTGGCACTTGTTGACTTTCTCTGATTTTCTTCAGCTTCAACTTGATCTTTTATATGAGCAATTGATGGTCTTCCACAGTTCCAAGGCCCCTGGCCTTGTTCTGACTAATAATACCGAGTTTCTCCATAATCTCTTTACATAGATTTAGTCAGTTCGATTCCTCTGCATTCCATCTAGCGATGTCAACGTGTATAATTGCTGTTTATGTTGTTGGAAATAGGTATTTGCAACGAATAAGTCAATGGTCTTGAAAAACTCTGTCATGTAATTTCTGGCATTGTTTCTATCACTAAGTCAGTATTTCTCAACTACAGATCCTTCTTCTCCAACCTGTGCATTCCAATCACCGGTAGTTATCAATGCATCTTGATTGCATGTTCGATCAATTTCAGACTGCAGAAGTTGGCAAAAATCTTCAGTTTCTTTATCTTTAGCATAAGTGGTTGGTATGTAAATTTGAAAAATAGTCATATTAACTGGTGTTCCTTGTAGAGGTGTGGAGATTATACCATTACTGACAGTGTCGTATTTCAGGACAGATTTTGAAATGTTCTTTTTCACAGTGAATGTAACACCATTCCTTTTCAATTTATCATTCCTGGCATTGTAGACCATATTATTGTCTGATTCAAAATGGTCAATATCAGTCCATTTCAGCTCACTAATGCCTAGCTTTATGCATTCCATTTCATTTTTGATGACTTCCAATTTTCCCTTGATTCATATTTTATACACTCCTTGTTCTGATTATTAATGGATATTTGCAAGTATTTCTTCTCATTTGGAGTCATGCCACATTGACAGTGAAGGTCCTGAAAGCTTTACTCCATCCTCGTCATTCACGTCAACTCTACTTTGAGGGGGCAGCTCTTTCCGATTTGTATTTTGAGTATCTTCCAAACCGAGGGGCTCATCTTCTGGCACTATATCTGACAATTTTCCACTGCTATCCATAATGTTTTAACTAATAAGTTTTTTCAGAAGTAAATCACCAAGTTCTTATAATTGAACCAGATAACCTGAGACATGATATAAGAATTATATTTACCTTGAAATATAAAGATTAGTACATAAAACCCTTTTAAACAATACAGGAAAGAAACAAGCAATTTTATATGGTTATAAATTTTAGGCTACATAACACCTCAAGTTTCCTGTCTTAGTCATCTAGTGCTGCTATAACAGAAATACCACAAGTGGATGGCTTTAACAAAGAGAAGTTTATTCTCTCATAGTCCAGTAGTCTACAAGTCCAAATTTAGGGCGTCAGCTCCAGGAGAAAACTTTCTCTCTCTGTCGGCTCTGGAGGAAAGTCCTTGTGATGAATCAGTCTTCCTTTGGTCTGGGAGCATCTCAGTGCAGGAACCTCAGGTCCAAAGACACGCTCTGCTCCCTGCACTGCTTTCTTGGTGGTATGAGGTTCCCATGTGTCTCTGCTCGCTTCTGTCTTTTATATCTCAAAAGAGATTGGCTTAAGACAATATCCAATCTTGTATACCTCATCAGTATAACCTCATCATAGTGATAAGAGTTTACAACACATACGGAAATCACATATAACCTCATCATAGTGAAAGAGTTTACAACACATAAGGAAATCACATCAGAGAACACAATCATACAATACTGTGAATCATGATCTACCCAAGTTGCAGATATTTTTGGGGGACACGATTCAATCCATGACACTATCAAAGTTGTGGCTAAGCCAACAGCAATTTGAACTACAGGCTGAAAATTAAAATGCCTACAATTGACTTTAAGGAAGATTAATGGAACAAAAGGAGAAAAAAAGCAAAATAACCAACGTCCCTCTTAGCAAGAATTAAGTAGTCATCTGACATTAAAACTGAGTGTTTCTTTTAATGTGAAATGACTATTTCTTCTATTTGTCTGACCTTAATGAAGTCCAGTTCTATCTTGCGCACTTTGGACCCGTTACTGAAATAAACAGAATAAGCCACATATTCTATATTCTGGAAATTTGCCTTAGGGTGTTGCATGCACTTGCATGCACTGTACGTGTGTGTGTGTGCATGTGTGTGTATGTGTGTACATGCATATGTAGGGGTGGAGGGAGAATAGAAGTAGAAAAATGAGGACGTGAAATGCAGTCCTTCATCCATTACACTTTCATGAGAAGACCCATGATCCCGAAGACTTCCTTTGAACCAAGACAAAGTAGAAGCAATCTCTGAACGCCTGAGAGACTGTGTACAGTGTAAACAATAACAACAAGCTTTCTGTGGTAAAATTGGAATAAAGCAAAAGACATTTAAATTACAAATATATTTTCAACACAGGCATCATTCTAAGGAGTATAATACTCTGTGGATGCAAGACAGAAACTTCAAGAAAGGGGTAAAATGAAAATTTTACCTCAGAGTTTAATCCTTTGTTCAGTTTTTATTTTAAACCGGTAGTGCTGCTGCTGAAAGGAACCCAGGAAGCTGGTGGTAGTACCAGAAGAGCAGGACAAAGGGAACTCAAGGAGGCTCATTCCTGAGACTGGAAGAAAAACAAGTTCAAGACTTTGATCTGAACTTTGTAGTCAATGACTTTACTGTTAGCTCTAAAAAGTTAGATATCTTATAGTTAAGATATAAATAGTTGGAACTGCTCACACACATACGTGCACGTACACAGAGGCAAGCCCTGCTGTTTTAACAGCTGGTAAAGTCAGGAAACACTGAGAAGGAAATGGATCAGGGTGGTGGCCATAGATATATATATACTTTTAGATTTCCACAAGTTTCAAAGGATCTGAGAGAAATGCTTATGGAAAAATCCTGAAGGGTCAGTGGTCTGTCACGCTAATCATTTCCACAACATCTCAGCTTTTTGTGTGGAGAGTCATGTAAGCATGGAGATGGAGTAGAGATGAAGTTACTAGTGTGTGGGAAGAGGAGAAAAGTTGGCCCGGAAATATCCCCCTATTCTCCATGGAATTTTCCAAAAACCATGAAAGATGTGACTTCTGTAATTCAACATACATAGCATATAAAAAACAGGGTATACTTTTTAAAATCCATATGCAGGCAGATGCTACGAAACTACAAAACAACAAAGAAAATACCTTATAAAGCAAGAAAAAGATCATCTATAAGGAAATAATTATTGAGTTGTCAATATATTTCTTAAGCAACAAAGACACAGGCAGTAGAATAGTGTCTTGAAAGCATTTTTGAGAAAATCTATGACAAATTTGAATTGTGTATAGAAAAATTACTTTTTAAGAAGGGGAAAATAAAGACATTTTAAGTCTTTACACAAAAGCTGAGAATTTACCACCAATAGAAATTCACCATGAGAAATGTTAAAGAATAAATTTTAAAAAGAAGTTTTGATCCTAATGGGAAATTGTGAGGTTCAAGAAGGAATGTTGAGTAAGCATGATGACAAATATAAACAAATTCTGATTACATAAAATGAAAGAATCTGTGAATTACAGGATTAATAATGCAGGTCAAAACTCAAATACAAGACCAACATAGCATGATAATTGAAAGGGTCTTTGAATGATTATAAAGCTTCTAAGTCCCTTCTTTTGTTTGGAATGGGTAAAATATTTTAATTGGTTTTGAAAACCATTTTAAAATAACAGTTGCTGTCAACTTTACTGCAACTCATGGTGACCCCATGTGTGTGACAGTAGAACTGTGCACCACCGGGTTTTCAGCGGTTGACTTTTGGGAGGTAGACCATTAGATCTTTCTTCCCAGGTTTCTCTGGGTGCCATCCTATCAGTTAGCAGCCAAACGCATTAACCATTTGCACCACCCAGTGACTCCAGATTATTTTTAAAGCTTGTTAACTGTTCATCTTTATATATTAGTGAGGTTTCCCATATATTTTGGCTGAAGTCATAAAGCCTTCTATTGACATAAATAGCATATTGTTTAAAGTTCTTGGCTGAGATAAGAAATGTAAAATACTTTGTTTTTTCCTCTACACAAAGTACTTACGTGTTTATCCACTTTGAAGAAGAGAAACACAGGTGTCTTAGGCTGGGTTCTCTAGTGGAGCAAAACCAGTGAGACATATATGTATACGTTTTTATATGTATACATATATATAAACAGATTTGTCTCAAGAAAATGGCCCACCCAGTTGTGGAGGCTGGCAAGTCCCAAATCCATGGGTCAAGCATCCAGCTGGAGGCTTCTCCAGACTAACGTGGATGCAGGGCTGAAGAACCCAGAATCAGCAGGTCAGGTGGAAGGCTGCTGGCTCACAGGGTTGGGGGAGCTGGCGAATTCCAGGATCTGCAGGACAGGCAGCAGGCTGCTGGCTCATGTTGCAATAACTGGAGGTTAGAGTATGACGAGTAGGATGCAAAATCCAGAGAGAGCTTTGAAAGAACATCCATATATATTGGACACAGGCCACACCCCCAAGGAAACTGACTGGCTTTCAACTGATTGACTATCAACTGATTGGCTTACAACTGATTGCGTTTCAACTGATTGGTCTTTCCATTGAAAGCCAGCTGCTCACATCAGATCACAGAATGAAGGATGATTACATAATATCTGCCAAACCACTGAGAATCTTGGCCTAGCTGAGTTGACCCATAACCTTAACCATCACAGTCCACACTTAGTCAACTTGACACCTGTACACATCTCCTTAAACCATATATAATCACTAAATAAACACAATTAAAAACTCATACTTGCACCTAATATGATACAACTAACACATATACTACCAAAAATGCACTAGCCACGTTTACATTTCATATAATAAATAATAGAATAAGGCAGGGGAAAAAAACGATATTTGCTACTAAAAGAAAGAAATATGAAAAGAAAGAAATACTAAAAACAATTATAGTCTTCATTTCTACAACTGGTCATGTGGTTGTAGCTGGTATTCAGAACTACTTCCACTGCCCATTCCATTTTCCCTTTGCCCTCAGCAAGCACAACAGCTGGTCATGACTCTTTGCCTGGTGTGGTGACCCAAACCTTCAGTCACGATGGGTCTGGGACATTAGTACTCATGTCAGAATTGGGTTGCTGTAGTTTTCTGTTGACTTGAATCACAGGGCATGGTAGTACTAAAGATGTCCTAAGGGATCTCCTGTGTTCTAGATATCTCTTCTTTACCTGTATTATGTGATATCAATCTGAATTACCCTTGTTAATCATAATCAATCACACCATCCAATATAATAACTCCCTTTTTTGCCTGTAGATTCAGAGGCATAAGGAGCCCAAAGTGGCATTCTTAACTTCTAGTTCAATGGAATCCTGGTGAGAGTATTCCTCCCTTTGGAACTAAGACCTCTAGACCTGCAGAACATAATGTTATAGGGACAGGAAGAAAAAATTTTGCTAGTGGGTCACTAGGGGTAATAGTGAGTGGTGCCACTTCCATTTCCACACCTTGATTCCTTGATTCCTTGACCCATGAATCCTGGCTATGAGAGAAACAGCACTATATATTAGATGCAGGTTTAGCACATACTCAGCCTCCTGGAGAACATTGCCCCAACCCTGAAAAGAAAATAATGCCACCTAGTTGGCACCATAATCGTGTCTTAGAAAACCATTCCATCTTCTATCAAGTCAACTGCCTGAAGATGATGGGGAACATAGTTATGTTGCTGTTAGGTGCTGTCGAGTCAGTTCCAACTCATAGCAACCCTATAGGAAGGAGTAGAACTGTTCCATAGGGTTTCCAAGGAGCAGCTGGTGGATTTGAACTGCTGACCTTTTAGTCAGCAGCTGAACTCTTAACTGGTACACCACCGGGCTCCATGGGAGCATGGTAGGACCGGTGAATTCCATAAGCATTGGCCCATTTCCACACTTCATTTGCTGTGAAGTGAGACACTTCATTTGCTGTGAAGTGAGTCCCTTGATCTGAGGTGATGCTGTGTGAGATAACATGACGGTGGATAAGGCATTCTGTAAGTTCACAGATGATAGTTTTGGCGGAAGCTCTTCATGCAGGGAAGGCAAATCCATATCAGACTAAGAGCCTACCCCAGTGAGAACAAAATGCTGCCTTTACATGTGTCATGGATTGAATTATGTCCCCCCAAAAATGTGTGTATCATTTTGTCTGGGCCATGATTCCCAGTATTGTGTGGTTGTCCTCTATTTTGTGATTGTAATTTTAAGTTAAAGAGGATTAGGGTGGGATTGTATAACACCCTTACTGAGGTCACATCCCTGATCCAGTGTAAAGGGAGTTTCCCTAGGGTGTGGCCGGCACCATCTTTTATCTTATAAGGGATAAAAGGTGAGGGAAGCAAGCAGAAAAATGGGGACCTCATATCACCAAGAAAGCAGTGCCGGGAGCAGAGTCCGTCCTTTGGACCTGGGGTCTTTGTGCAGAGGAGCTTTTAGTCCAGGGGAACATTGACGAGAAGGCCAACAGAGAGAGAAAGACTTCCTCTGGAACTGACACTCTGAATTTGGACTTTCATCCTACTTTACTGTGAAAAAATAAATTTCTCTTTGTTAAAGCCATCCACCTGTGGTATTTCTGTTAATAGCAGCACTAGATGACTAAGACAACATGATATAAGTGGTCCAGTATAATCAACCTGCCACCAGGTTCCTGGCTGATTGCCCTGAGGAATGTTTCCATACTGGGGACTCCGTGTTGGTCTGTGCTGCTGGCAGATTGGGCACTTAGCAGTGGCCATAGCCAAGTAGAGTAAGAGAGAGAAACAGAAAGACTGAGATCTGTTTTTTATACATGGTCTCTCTTCAACAAGACATCAGAAGTGGGAGGGAGAAATGTATCTTCCATTGCTTCCAATTCTTTATGCTACTTAAGGAAGATACTCTCAGCCTTGTCTGAAAGGATCTACAGCCTTTTAAGGGAGTTAGAGTTCATCAGAGAAAAGGAAATAAGCAGATTCTGGGGGATTACTGAACACTGGCTCTAAACCTACACTGATTCCAGAAGACCAAAACATTACTGTAGCCCACCAGTCAAAGTGGGGATGTATCTGTACCAGGTTATTAATACTGACTTACCTCATGTTCATCTCACAGAGGGTCCAGTGGATTCCAAAACCCATCCTGTAGCAATTTCCCCAGTTCCAGAATTGCAATAAACATACTCAGCAACTGGTGGAAACCCCACATTCGATCCTTGACAAGTGGAAGCCATTAAAATTGCCCCTACATAGGAGAACAGTAAAGTAAAAGCAATACCACATTCCTGGAAGGATTGTAGACATTACTGCCACCATCAAGGACTTGAAGGATGCAGGGATGGTTATTCCCACCACATCCCCATTCATCTCACCTATTTGGCCTGTGGTGGGTTTTGCCAGCACCGTTTGTTAAAAAGACTGTCTTTTCCCCATTTAATGGACTTTGGGCCCTTGTCGAAGATCAGGTAACTGTAGGTGGATGGATTTACATCTGTGTTCTCAATTCTGTTCCATTGGTCAATGTATCTGTCATTGTACCAATACCAGGCTGTTTTGACTATCGTAGCTGTATAGTAGGTTCTGAGGTCAGGTAGTGCGAATCCTCCTACTTTATTCTTCTTCTTCAATAGTGCTTTACTTATCCAGCATCTCTTCCCTTTCCATATAAAGTTAATGATTGTTTTTCCATCTCTTTAAAGAATGTTGTTGGTATTTGGGTCAGGATTGCATTGTATTTGTAGATTGCTTTGGGTAGAATTGCCATTTTCACAATGTTGAGTCTACCTAGCCATGATCATGGTATGTTTTTCCATTTATGTAGATCTCTTTTGGTTTCTTGCAGTAGTGTTTTGTAGTTTTCTTTGTGTAGGTCTTTTACATCCCTAGTTAGATTTATTCCTAAGTATTTTATTTTTTTCAGGGGCTATTATAAATGGCTTTGTTTTCTTGCTTTCCTTTTCATCTTTTTCTTTATTGGTATATAGGAATCCAATGGATTTTTGTATGTTTATCTTGTATCCTGCTACTCTGCTGAATCTTTCTATTAGTTCCAGGAGTTTTCTCATGGAGTCTTTTGGATTTTCTATGTATAGTATCATATCATATGCAAATAGGGATAGTTTAACTTCTTTGTTACCAATTTGGATGCCCTTTATTTCTTTTTCTTCCTTATTGCTCTAGCTAGAACTTCCAGCACAATGTTAAATAGGAGTGGTGATAAAGTACATCCTTGTCTTATTCCTGTTTTCAAAGGGAATGTTTTCAGCCTCTCTCCATTAAGAATGATGTTGGCTGTTGGTTTTGTATAGATGCCCCTTCTATACTTATTTTATTGAGAGTTTTTAATAGAAATGAGTGTTGGATTTGTCGAATGCCATTCCTGAGTCGACTGAGATGATTGTGTGAATCTTTTATTTATGTGGTGGATTACATTGATTGATTTTCTAATGTTGAATCTTCCTTGCATACCTGGTATGAATCCCACTCTGTTGTGATGTATTATTTTTTTTTGATATGATATCGAATTCTATTGGCTATAATTTTGTTGAGAATTTTTGCATCTATATTCATGAGAGATATCTGTAATTTTCTTTTTTTCTGATGTCTTTGCCTGGTTTTGGTATCAGTGTTATGCTGGTTTCAAAGAAAGAATTTGGAAGTATCCCTTTCTTTTCTATATACTGAAATAGTTTGGGTAGTACTGGTGTAAGCTCTTCTCTGAATGTTTGGTAGAATTCTCCAGTGAAGCCATCTGCACCAGGGCTTTTTTTTTTTAATGGGAGTTTTTTTAATTACCTTTTCAATCTCTTCTCTTGTTATGGGTCTGTTCAGATTTTCAACATCAATTTGTGATGATTTGAGTAGGTAGTGTGTTTCTAGAAATTTGTCCATTGCCTCTAGGTTTTCAAATTTGTTGGAGTATAGTTTTTCTCAATACACTGTTAAGATTCTTTTTATTTCAGTTAGGTCTGTTGTAATGTCCCCCATTTCATTTCTTATTTGGGTTATTTGTGTCTGCTTCTGTTTTTCTTGTGTCAGTTTGGCTAGTGGTTTCTCGATTTTGTTGATCCTTTCAAAGAACCAACTTGTGGTTTTGTTGACTCTATTGTTTTTCTACTCTCTATTTCATTCATTTCTACTCTGATCTTAATTATTTCCTTTCTTCTGGTGGCTATAGGCTTTTTTTTGCTGTTCTCTTTCTATTAGATGTGTAGCTAATATTTTGATTTTGTCCATTTCTTCTTTTTTGATGCATGTGTCTATTGCTATAAATTGACCTCTGAGAACTGCCTTTGCTGTGTCCCAAAGGTTTTGTTATGATGTGATTTCATTCTCATTTGATTCTAGGAATTTTTTTTATTCTGTCTTTGATTTCTTCTATTACCCAATGGTTTTTAAGCAGGGTGTTATTCAGTTTCCATGTAATTGATTCTTTTTCCTTGCACTTCCTCTTGTTAATTTCTGCTTTGATGGAATTGTGATCAGAGAAGATACTTTGTATTATCTCAATGTTTGGATTTTGTTGAGGGTTGCTTTGTGGCCTAAGATGTGGTCTATCCTGGAGAACATTCCATGTGTGTCTGAAAAGAGTGTGTACTTTTCAACTGTTGGGCGGAGTGTTCCATATATGTCTATAAGTTCAAGTTGGCTGATTGGGGCCTTTAGATTTTCTCTATCTTTGTTGCTCTCCTTTCTAGATGTTTTGTCCTTTATGGAGACTGGTGTGTTGAAGTCTCTTACTATTATTGTGGAACTATCAATTACTCTTTTCAGTGCCATTGAAGTTTGTTTTATGTATTTTGGAGTTCCGTCATTGGGTGCATATTTATTATGGTTATGTCTTCATGACGGATCAACCTTTAATCATGATATAGTGCCCTTCTTTGTCTTTTATGGTGGCTTTTGTTTTAAAGTCTATTTTATCTGAGATTAGTATTGCCACTCCTGCTCTTTTTTGGTAGATGTGTGCTTGATATATTTTTTTCCACCCTTTGATTTTTAATAAATTTACGTCATTGTTTCTAAGGTGTGTGTCTTGTAGACAGCATACCGATGGAGACTGTTTTTTTTTATCCATTCTGTCACTCTCTGTCTTTTTACGGGTGCAACAGGCCATTTATGTTCAGTGTAATTATTGTTAGGTGTGAGTTTATTGCTGTCATTTTGTACTTCATTTTTATGTTTATTTTTTTTTGTGTGTGGTGCTATTTCTTTGTTCCACTTACTCTCCTGTGCTGAATTCCTTTTGTTTGTGGATTTTTTTTTCTTTTTGTAGATTTTGTTTCTACTGAGACTTTATGTTTTTATTCTTTATTTTGATGAGTAGGTTTGTTAACTTTCTTTGTGGTTACCTTGAAATTTACCCTTATCTTCCTAGGTGTTAACCAGACTATTATTACTTGGTTTCACCTTGCCTTCCTCTCCGTTAGAAAGTTCTATACCTACACCGTTTATTCCCTCTTTGATTGTTCTGACGTTTTTGTCATTTGCAGATTAACCTCTCTGGTTCCCTGTTGTAAATATTTAGGTTTTGAATAGCCCTTGAGAGTTAATTTCCTATGATGGTATCTGGCTGTTGCAATCTTGTGTCCTATATTCAGCCAGTGGTCTGATTTTGTTTGTTCTCAAACTGAAGGACTCCCTTTAACAATTCTTGCAAGTTTGGTTTGGTTTTTACACAGTCCCTTAATTTCTGTTTATCTGGAAATGTCCTAATTTCACCATCATATTTGAAGGATAGTATTACAGGTTATATTATTCTTGGTTGGGAATTCTTTTCTTTCAAGGCTTTATATATATCATCCCATTGCCTTCTTGCCTATATGGTTTCTGCCAAGTAATCAGAGCTAGTCTTATTGTTTCTCCTCTGTATGTGACTTTTTGTTTTTCTCAAGCTGCTCTCAGAATTCTTTCTTTGTCTTTGGTTTTGGGACTGTGATTATGATACTCCTTGATGATTTTCTTTTGGGGGTCTATCCTATATGAGGTTCGTTGAGTTTCTTGGATGATCAGCTTTTCATATTTCGTGATATTAGGGAAGTTTTCTGTCAGCAATTTTTCAGTGATCCTCTCCATGTTTTCTTCTCCTGTTCTGGAACTCCAATCACTTGCCAATTTTTGCTTTTGATTGTTTCCCACATAATTCTCAGAGTTTCTTCATTTTTCTTCATTCTTTTTTCTGATTTTTCCTCAAATAGGGTTGTATCCAAGTGTATGTCTTAATTTTGCTGATCCTGTCTTCCATTGTTTCAAACCTGCTCCTCAGCCCTTCCATGACACTGTCCGTTTCTGAAATCTTGTTATCGTTTGGATTTCTAATTGGTGTTTTTGTATAATTTCTAGTTGTGAATTTATTTTGGTATTTTGTTCCTGTATTATTTTCCTGAATTCTTCTATTTTTTTTCTGTATTTTCCATGAATTTCTCTACCTTTTCCATGAATTTGCATATTTTTCCTTGTTTTTGTCTGCTTTTTGACTCAACTCTTGAATAGCTCTGAATATTAGAGATTTGAATTCCCTATCAGGTAGTTCTAGTGCCTTTTCTTCCACTGGAAAGCCATCTGGTGTTTTATTTTGGACACCTACTGGAACCATCCTGTCCTGTTTGTATGTTTTAATGTTGTCTTCTGTCTTTGGGACATTCAATAGGTATTTTCTTTGTTTATTGATTGTAGATTTGTTTGTTTTGTCTTGCTTTGTTGTTTTATTTGGTTATATCTGAGCAAGTGAGCTGTGCATTCTTTGCTGTTTGCGCGTCTGTGGACACGATATTTTTCACCTCCTTGTCCATTGGGCAGGGCCAGTCGCTCAACTATGGTGCAGCAGGACAGGTTCAGCTGAAGAAGAGGGGCTGGTATGGGTTGTTTGTGGCATGTACTGGGGCTGACAAGGTGAACCAGGGGTCAGTGCAGGGCAGGTTCTTGTAGGCTGTGCCTGTGCTGCTCAGGATTGCAATGTTCTGCACCCATTGTATACAGACAGGAGGGAGGTGGAGGTGGAGGTTGTAATGTGTCTCCTTAGGTTGAGTATGGGAAAGAAGAGAGAGAAACAGGAGCCAAAAAAAAAAAAAAAAAAAGTATGAGGGAGCCTGCTGTTGGAGTGGAGAGAAGAGAAACAGAGACATGAAGAAAAAAAACAGGAAAAAAAGAAAAAGAAAAAATAATGAAATAAACATTTTTAAAAAATGCCCCCAGATTCTACATGTCAGCTGTGCAGATCAGGAAAGTGCCTCCCAAGCTGAGCAGTACAACCTGGCTAGAAGGGGTGAAGATGATACACAGCACCAGGTATTCAGGATATAGGCAAAGAGGGTAAGCAGAAAGAGACAAGAAACTGGGAAATGAAGAAAAATAAAAAGGAAAAAAGAAAAAGAAAAAAAGCCCCCAGTAGTCCCACCAGCATGGAGGTGAGGACTTGAGAAGCAGTTGCCCAGCTAAGTGGGGCTTCCCAGCCTGTTAAGAAGAAGCAAAAATGACTCACACTGAGGTGTTCAAGAGAAAGGAGGAGGAGGAAGTGAGAGGCAGGGAAGAAACCAAAAGAGGCTGAAAAAAAGCAACACTGGCTACAAAGAAATGGCACTGAAGAAGCCGGCTGGTGTGGGTGGGGTGAATCTGCGAGGTACAGAACTGGTGCCTACCTTGCCACAGTCTCAGCCTGCTGGGAAGTGGCTGATTAGCCCACCAGGAAGCCTCAGATCAGCCTTCCGGGAAGCTGAGGATCAACCAACCTGGAAGTGATGAAAGTCGAACAGAGAAACAGGGTGGAAGGTGGGAAAATATTTATCACTGGTTACCGGGTGCTCTGTGTCCTGCTGGGAGCTCCGTGAATCTGCATTCCCATGCTCCTTGTCCACTCATCTCAAAAAGGAGTCCAAGATGGTGGATCCGTGCTACTAACATGCTCCTTCTCTGATAGGAGATCTCTGTTTGTAACTCTTCTCACCCTCTGTTCTCTTTCAGTTTCTTATTCCATTCTGTGCTTTGTTGAGTTCTTTATCTCTTCATTTGACACTTAGGGATCCAAGATTTATGTTTGTCTCTGTTTTACTTAGTTTTTTTTGGTCTTTGTTGTAGAGGGATGGTGTGGTGCTTCTGTCTATAGCACCATGTTGGCTCTGCCTCCTTCACAATGTCCATTTTTTTATAGCAAATACTATTTGTAAAATCTTTATTTTTTTTCTCTCTTGCAAAGAAAATCACTACTTCCCTACATGCACACTTTAAAGAAAACATTAATAAAATTTGTATTTAATATGTGAAGTTCAGCCACAAGTACCCTAAAGCAAAAAAGTCATCTCTCTCCTCAAATTTTTTATTTTCCAAAATTGACATTGAGTACCATTGCTTGTCTCAGAGAAGCATGCACCAGAGCAGAGCTGATATAGTCCACCTATAGTCAATCTTTAAAGTAGGTAGTCAGTATTTTGTGACCCTGGGCTGGAAAGCACACAGTTTAGAAACACAAAACTCAATCTTTGTACCTAATTTACACATAGCTTTTATAAAAGAAAAACCTGCTACCTATAAGGTTGCTTACTGTCACTTATTAGTGGTGAAAGATGTGTCACCAGATACTTCATGTTGAAAATACATATTAGACAGTATTCTTCTCAGCAATCTATAAGTAGCTAAAAATAACAGAATAGCTAACTATCACCATTCCCATACACAAGTAGTTAAAGTTTTACTTAAGGCTAATGAGCACCAAAAAATGGACATATTCAGTCTTTCGCACTGACTCCATTACAGACTTTAGGGGCATCATAGTAAAAACTCTACAATATCAAGAAAAAAGATAAAATCTTGAAAGTTGACATAGAAAGAAATAGATTACTATCAAAATAATAACCATCTTGCTGGCAACAGACTTACCATCAATAATAATAGAAGCCATGAAACCACAGGTTAATAGGTTCAATTGCTGAAGAAAAGTGACTGTCAATGCAAAATTTTTGCAACCAACTGAAGTATTCAAGATTATGGAAAAATAAACATTTATAGACATACAAAATAGAGAAGTTCTGGGAAGATGATGGCATAAGCAGGAGCAAGTTTTCAACCTCTTTCACAAAAATACCAATAAATACAACAAAAATTCTCTACCAGACCCAGCAGAAACCTATAAAGGTGGGAAGAGGATGACTTTAAAGACCCTGGAAGGAATCTAGTCAAAGAAGAGAACTAAAAGATAGGGAAAACACTTTCTACGTGGCCCTACACCTCCCTCTCCAAGCACCACAGATTAGTGGACTACACCAGCACCTGCCCATCCCAGAGCCACAGGCTTGAAGCCAGATCCAGACTGGATTGCAGATTGGCTCTGGCAAACCCCTTACCCCAGAGAATATGTGATTTATCTATACATGAGAAAGTCCTCGGCGCTCCAGCCAAAATTAGTGGAACAGGTCTCCCTGATAGACCACAAGGTGTGCCTACCCCTTTGCCCCATACTGTTACCTCCCATAGAAAGCGGCTGCAGTTTCAGTTGGCCCATGCCTTGCCAGAGGAAGGAAAGGAAACATGACCTGTGGTGGGAGTGGAGAGCCGTCACACAGCGGGAAGGAAGATGTTGGATATGGACAATTGAACTCTTCTGAGCACACCACACATAATTTAATTGGTTTTTGATGCACGTTCAGTTTTAGGAGTGTGGCAAAAGGACATAAAGTGCAGTAAAGCAAGGAAGAAACAGATAACTAAAGAATGAAAGCTGCACCCACTGGTGGACAGATAATTTAGTGCAAGTCCTCAGTTCTGTTTGAGAGCTCTGAATCCTAACCACTTGGAAAGACAAACATCTGGTAGAGAGGGAGGGTGAACAACAGGCAAAATTTGAAGACTCTGCTCACCCAAGGATTTCTTCCAGAAAATAGTGCTGTTGATAGTACCAAATACTACAGAAGACAAAGAAAGCTAACATCAAGCAAAAACCTAATGCCCCCAAGTCAACAAAAGAGTGTAAGAAATACTAAGAAAATGGAAATGATGGCCCACCCAAATGAACAACATGAAAAAAGACATCATATCTATGAAAGTCTGATAAATAAACAGAATGGAAGAATACAATACAACAATATTAAGGAAGGAAGGGAAACATGATGTGTGGTGGGAGATTGGAGAGCCCTCACACAGTTGGATATGGACAACATCTCATAAAACTAAGGAAAATACACACAAAAAACTAAAGGAAATAAGGAAAAATATGAAAGAACAAAATGAGACTTTAAACAAAGAGACACAATAAAAAGAAAAAGACCCGAAATACTGGAACTGAAAGAGGCAATAACTGAAATAAGAAACTCAATTGAAGGTTTGAAAAATAGAGATGAAGAGGCAGAAGAAAGAATCAGTGAATTAGAAGATAATAAGGGAATAAAAATTTTAGAGCCTGAAGAATAACAAGAGAGAAGACTCAAGAACAAAGAACACAGTTTAATGGAACTATAGGACAACATAAATGAGCACTGGTGGTGCAGTGGCTAACTACTTGGCTGCTAACTGAAAGGTCACCAGTTTGAACCCACCAGCGACTCCACCGAAGAAAAGACCTGCCAATCTGTCTCTGTAAAGATAACAGTCTAGAAAACTCTATAGAGAAGTTCTACTTTGTTAAATAGGGTTGCTATGAGTCAAAATGGACTCAACGGCACACAACTACAACAACATGGGACAGCATCAAGCCAACTAACATATGCATCACGGGAATCCCAAAGGAGAAAAGAGAGAGAAAGAGACTGAAATATTTGAAAAAATAATGGCAGAAAACTTTTCAAGTCTTATAAAGGACATATACCTTGATATCTAGGACGCTCAATCAACTCCCCCGCTAAGCTTCTGTCGGTTTGTCATACTGTTGGGCTTGTATGCTGCTGTGATGCTGGAAGCTATGCCAATGGTATTCAAACACCAGCAGGGTCACCCATGAAGAATAGGTTTCAGCTGAGCTTCCAGACTAAGACAGAGTAGGAAGAAGGATCCAGCAGTCTACTTCTGAAAAGAATTATCCAGTAAAACCCTTATGAATATTAGCAGAACATTGTCTGATATAGTGCTGGAAAATGAACCCCTCAGGTTGGAAGGTACTCAAATGACTGGGGAATCACTGCCACCTCAAAGTAGAGTTGACCTTAATAACATGAATGGAGTCAAACTTTTGGGACTTTCATCTGCTGATATGGCACGACTTAAAATGAGAAGAAACTGCTACAAACATCCGTTAATAACTGGAACTTAGAATGTATGAAGTATGACTCCAGGAAAATTGGAAATCATCAAAAATGAAATGGAATGCATAAATATCAATATCCTAGGCATTAGTGAGCTGAAAACAATGGGTATTGGCCATTGGAATCAGACAATCATATAGTCTGCTCTGCTGGGAATGACAACTTGAAAAGGAATGGCATTGCATTCATGGTCAAAAAGAGCATTTCAAGATCTATCATGAAGTACAGCTCTTGTCAGTGATAGGATAATATCCATATACCTACAAGGAAAACCTGTTAATACTACTAATATTCAAATTTATGCACAAACCACTAAGGCCAAAGATGAAGAAATTGAAGATTTTTATGAACTTATGCAGTCTGAAGTTGATCAAATGTGCAATCAGGGTGCATTGGTAATTACTGGGGATTGGAATATGAAAGTTGGGAACAAAGAAGGATCTATAGTTGGAAAATATGGTCTTGGTAATTGAAATGATGCCAGAGATCACATGACAGAATTTTGCAAGACTAACAGCTTCTTCATTGCAAATACCTTTTTTCGACAACATAAAAAGTCGACCTCACCAGGTGGAATACACAGGAACCAAATCAACTACATCTGTGGAAAGAGATGATAGAAAAGCTCAATATCATCAGCCAGAACAAGGCCAGGGGCTGAATGCGGAACTGTCCATCAACTGCTCATATGGAGGTTCAAGTTGAAGCTGAAGAAAATTAGAACAAGTCCACTAGAGCCAAAGTACGATCTCAATTATAACCCACCTGACTTTAGAGACCATCTTAAGAATAGATTTGATGCACTGAACACTCATGACTGAAGACCAGATGAGTTGTGGAATGACATCAAGGACATCATACATGAAGAAAGCAAGAGGTCATTAAAAAGACAGGAAAGAAAGTAAAGACCAAAATGAATGTCAGAAGAGACTCTGAAACTTGCTCTTGAACCTCAAATAGCTAAAACAAACAGAAGAAATGATGAAGTAAAAGAACTGAACAAAAAATTTCCAAGAGTGGCTCGAGAAGACAAAGTGAAGTATTATAATGACAAGCAAAGACCTCAAGTTAGAAAACCAAAAGGGAAGAACATGTTTGGCATTTGTCAAGCTGAAAGAACTGAACAAAAATTTCAAGGCTGGAGTTACAATAGTGAAGAATTCTATGGGCAAAATACTGAATGACACAGGAAGCATCAAAAAAAGATGGAAGGAATACACAGAGTCACTGTTCCAAAAAGAATCCATCCAAGTGTAACCTTTTCAGGAGGTAGCATATGATCAGGAACCAATGGTACTAAAGAAAGAGGTCCAAGCTGTGCTGGACATTGGTGAAAAACAAGGCTCTAGGAAGTGAGGGAATATCCATTGAGATGTTTCAAGAAATGAATGCAGTGCTGAAAGTGCTCACTCATCTGTGCTAAGAAATTTGGAAGACAGCTACCTGGCCAACCAAGTGGAAGGGATCCATACTTATGCCTATTCCAAAGAAAGGGGATCCAATCAAATGTGGAAATTATTGAACAGTATGATTAATATCACACACAAGTAAAATTTTACAAAAGATCATTCAGAAGTAGCTGTAGCATTACATGAGCAGGGAACTGCCAGAAATTCAAGCCAGATTCAGAAGAGGACATGAAACGAGGGATATCATTGCTGATTTCAGATGGATCCTGGCTGAAAGCAGAGAATACTAGAAAGATGTTTACCTGTGTTTTATTTGACTATGCTAAGGCATTCGAATGTGTGGATCATAATAAATTATGGATAATATTGCAAAGAATGGGAATCCCAGAACACTTAATTGTGCTCATGAGGAACCTGTACATAAATCAAGAGGCAATCATTTGAACAGAACAAGGGAATACTGTGTGGTTTAAAGTTAGGAAAGAAGTGCGTCAGGGTTGTATCCTTTCACCATACTTATTCAATCTGTATGCTGAGCAAAGAATCTGAGAAGCTGGACTATGTGAGGAAGAACTCAGCATCACGATTGGAGAAAAACTAAGTAACAACCCGTGTTATGCAGATTGACACAGCCTTCTTTCTGAAAGTGAAGAGGACTTGAAGCACTTGCAGATGAAATCAAAGACTACAGCTTTCAGTATGGATTACACGTCAACATAAAGAAAATAAAAATCCTCACAAGTGGTCCAATAAGTAACATCATGATAAACGGAGAAAAGATTGAAGTTGTCAAGGATTTCATTTTACTTGGATCCACAATCAACACCCATGGAAGCAGCAGTCAAGAAATCAAAGGACGCATTGTAACAGTCAAATTTGCTACAAAAGACCTCTTTAAAGTGTTAAGAAACAAAGATGTCACCTTGAAGACTAAGGTGCGCCTGATCCAAGCCATGGTGTTTTCAATTGCTCATATGCATGAGAAAGCTGGACAATGAATAAGGATGACTAAAGAAGAATTGATGCATTTTAATAATAGTGTTTGTGAAGAATATTGAATATACGTGAACTGCCAGAAGAAAGAACAAATCTGTCTTAGAAGTACAACCAGAATGCTCCTTAGAAGCAAGGACGTGAGACTATGTCTTATATACTTTGGACATGTTTTCTGTAGGCATCAGTCCCTGGAGAAGGACGTCATGCTTGGAAAAGTAGAGAGTGAGCAAAAAAGATGAAGACCCTCATTGAGATGGATTGACACACTGACTGCAACAATGGGCTCAAGCATAGCAACAATTGTGAGGATGCCATGGGACTGGACAGTGTTTTGTTTTGTTGTACATAGGGTCACTATGATTCCGAACTGACTCACTGGCACCTAAGAACAACAACAGTCAACTCTAAGTAGGATAAGCCCAAAGATACCCACACCAATACTGATTATTACCAGTCTCTCAAAAATTAAAAATAAAGTGAGGATTGTGAAAATGGTCAAGGAAAAGTTAAAGGTGACATACAAGGAAATCCCAATAAGGTTACGTGCTAATTTCACCTCAGAAACCTTTGAGGCAATGGAATCATATATATAAAGTACTGAAAGAAAGGAACTGTCATCCAGGAATATTATATGTGGTGAAGGTGTCCTTCAAGAAAGATGGTGAAATTAAGTCATTCATAGATGAGCAAAAGTTGCCAAAATTCATTTCCAGAAGACCACTCCTATAGGAAATTCTAAAGGAGTCCTTCATAAAGGAAAGAGGACAGTAAAAAGAAACTTGAAGCCACATATTGAAAGAACTCCAGTAAAGAAAATCACATGGGCAAAAATCAGGGAATATAAGGTATTCTTACTTGATAACTGTAAAGGTTGTATCCTTCCTACTTTAAATGACAAATATATCAAAGTAAGTAAAAATTCATGTTACTGGTCACATGATATATAAAAACTGTAATTGAAATTTCAACAATATAAGTGGGAGGATTAACTGTTGGGGTATAGAGTTTCAGTATGTCACTGAAGTTAAGCTGGTATGAAGGTATCCTAGGTCACTATAAAAGCAAGATGATAAATGTAATATTCTTGGTAACCACAAATAAAATATCTAAAAAGTACACACAAAAGAATGGATAAGTGAATCAAAATGGCTCACTACAAAAAGCAGAAAAATAAAAAATATGGTAGCATTAGAGGCAATAAGGGACAAAGAAGGCACACATCTGTTAATATCAGAAAAAATAGGCTTCGAGTCAAAATCTCTTGTAAGAGACAAACAAGGACATTATATAATGATAAAAGGATAAAATTTTAAAAAAAGATATGAAATTATAATTATATATGCACCCAATATCAGAGCACCAAAATATGTAAAACAAACACTGAAATAATTGAAAAAGAAGTAGACATTTTTGCAATAATAATGTGAGACTTCAATACAGCACTCTCAATAATGGACAGAACATCTAGAAAAAAGCACAATAAGAAAGCAGAAGACCTGAACAACACGATAAACAAACTAGACTTAATAGACATGTATAGAATAATCTACCCTATAACAATAGTGAAATACACTTCCTCTCCAGTGCAGATGAATCATTCTCCAGGATAGACTACATGTTAAGTCACAAAGCAAGCCTCCATAAATTTTAAAATATGAAATTATGCAAAGTATTTTCTTGACAGAAATGGTATGAAATTAGAAATTAACAGAAAAAAAATAACTGGAAAATACATAAACATATGGAAATTAAACAAAACACTATTAACCAACCATTGGGTCAAGGAAAAAAATCAGAAGAAAAATCAGACAGTATTTAGAGATGAATGAAAATGGAACCACAGCATACTAAAATATATGGGATGCAGCAAAAGTAGTGATCAGATGGAAATTTATAGCTGTAAATGCCTGTATTTAAAAAAGATCACAAATTAAAAACCTAAAAATTAACCAAACTCAAACCAACCAGAGAAAGGAAGTAACAAAGGTTAACAAAGATTAAAGTAGAGATAAATGAAACAGAAAATAGAAAAACAACAGAAAAAATCATTGAAACCAGAAGTTTGTTTGTTTGTTTGTTTTTGAGAGGATCAATAAAAATTACAAGACTTTCGCTAGCATAATATCCTTCTACAGGGACTGGTCTCTCCTGATAATGTGTCTGAAGTATGTGACACTAGTCTCGCCATCCTTGCTTCTGAGGAGGATTCTGGTTGTACTTCTTCCAAGACAGATTTGCTCATTCTTTTGGCAGTCCACGATATATTCAATACTCCTTTAGAACACCACAAGTCAAAGACATCATTTCTTCTTTGGTCTTCCTTATTCCTCATCCAACTTCCACATGCATATGAGGCGATTAAAAACACCATGGCCTGGGTCAGGTGCAGCTTAGTCTTCAAAGTGACATTTTTGCTTTTCAACTCTTAAAGTAGATCTTTTGCAGCAGATTTTCCCAATGCATATGTCGTTTGATTTCTTGACTGCTGCTTCCATGGGTGTTGATCGTGAATGCAAGTTAAATGAAATCCTTGACAACTTCAGTCTTTTCTCCATTTATCATAATGTTGCTTATAATATATTATTATTATTATTGCTTATATTATATCTTGATCTTGCTTATTTATACATAAAAACCAGAAAACCTATTGCCATTGAGTCAATTCTAACTCATACCAACCCTACAGGAGGTTTTTAATAATTTTTTATTAGTTTGATATCAGAATAAAAAGCTGTTAATTTATTTTATCTCCAACAGTAACTAATGCATTATTGGGCATAAAATATTTCTGTTACATATATTTATTGATTACATTCTCAGTGTTATCTTAAATAATTCATGTATAAACTATAATAGTAGAAGACTATGATTAATAAATTATCTAAATTTAGTTTATAGTAAGCCATTCTAGAGCAATAATTTTCAGTGAACTTTTCATGCAAAAAAGTCATAGATTTTATATGACACTGATATCATCCTAAGCATACAAAGGAGATAAATTAAGATCTTTCAAGGGGATTTTTTTATTTCAATCTATCTTTAAAATTCTTCTAAGTATTTTCTTTGCAAGTCTAATCACAGAGAACTTATGTTTCATTGTCTTTAAGAAACAAAGCAAGTATCTTTGTAGCTTTATAAACCTAATTTCTTGATTTAATTTTTAAGAATACCAGAAACATTGTGGAGGGTAGTTAAAATCATAGAGACACTATTGGTTTTTCCAGTGTAGACCTTGACATTTTTTTACTATATTATAAACTACTAAAGTATGTAAATTAAGAAACATCACATACAGAATTTCCTTTCATTAAAGCTTGAAAGTTCTTTTTTTTTTTTCCTTTTAATTTAGGTGCCAGTTAAACGAATCAGAGAAAGAGCAGGTGTTTTTAGATTTCTGATCGAAACTGCAGTGTAGATCCTTTCATTTTCTTTTCATAATCTTCTTCAAATCTCTCATACCGGGCTACAGTGAACTGATTCTTCCAGTCTCCCAAAATACCTGAAAAGAATAAATAAATAAATAAAAAATAAAAGGGCAAATTTAAGACTACTGTAAAACTTCTCTCCTAAGTTTTAATTTGAATTAGCACAGTAGTTTTTAAACTTTTAACTTTAGAAAGTTATACCTACTCCACAGCTCTCTTCCTCACCTCCTACTACCACTCTCAGACTCCTAGGTCTCCTTAGTCTTATAGAAATTCCCATAGGTTTTTCCAGTATCATATGTAAGGAACTAATACCTTAAATAGCTCTAAGAAATGTCAACTGGGAGAAAGCCCAACGTCTAAAAACCCTTACTCTTTGTTTTTAAGAGCTTTATTAACAAAAGATATAGAGACGTTTTGATTCATTTTAAACCTATATTTTTCCAAAGTTAGATGACAATTTATCTTATGAGAAAAAACAAAAACAAACAGAAAACTTCTATGTTCAAGCAAGACTTGGAATTGCTTGCTATTAAACAGATTTCTTTATCATAGGATTTTTAAAGTCTTTAAAAGACTATTTCAAAAATCCTTTTTTTTTTTGGATTTTATTGTACTTCAGGTGAAGGCTTACAGAAGAAATAGTTTCTCATGAAACAGTAGTACACTTGTTGTTTTATGACATTGGTTAACAACCCCACAACATATTAACCCTCTAAATTTTCAACCTTTGTTTTGTGGTGAAAATAAACATAGCCAAAGATACACCGTTTCAAAAATTTCTACATACACAGTTCAGTGACATTGACTATGCTCTTCCAATTGTGCTGTTATTCTCACATAAGATGAAGGCTTACAGAACAAAATAGTTTCTCATTTAACAGTTACTACAAATGTTGTCCTATGACAATGGTTAACAATCTTACAACACATCAACAATATCCTTACTCAACCTTGGGTTCCCTATCACCAGCTTCCTTGTCTCCTTCTGCCTTCTGGCCCTTGTAACTGAACTCCTGTACCTCGTTAGTCTCATTTGGTTTTACGGGGCTGTCCACTCCCAGGCTGAACAGTGAACCTTGGAGGTAACTTCACCACTGAGCTAAAAGGGTGTCTGGGGGCCATACTCTCAGGGTTTCTCCAGTCTCCCTTAGGCCAGTAAATCTGGTCTTTTTTTTTGTGAGTTAGAATTATGCTCTACATCCTTCTCCAGCTCTGTCCAGAACCCTCTGCTGTGATCCTGGTCAGAGCAGTCAGTGGTGGTAGCTGGGCACCATCTAGCTGTACTGGACTCAGTCCGGTGGAGGCCATGGTAGCTGTGGACAATTAGTCCTTCAGACTAATCTTTTCCTTGTATCCTGTTCTCTTCATTCTCCCTTGCTCCCGAAGGGATGAGACCAGTGGAGTATCTTAGATGGCCGCTCACAGGCTTTTAAGACCCCAGACACTACTCACCAAGGTGGAATGTAGAGCATTGTCTTTATAAGCTGTGTCATGCCAATTGAGCTAGATGTTCCCTGAGACCATGGTCCCCACAGCCCTCCTCCCAGCAATTCAGTCCCTCAGGGAGTTTGGATGTGTCTATGGGGCTTCCATGACCTTTCCTTGTACAAGGTGTGCTAGTTACTCCTGTACTGTGTACTGTCTCACCCTTCACCCAAGATACCACTTATCTATCATCTATTTAATATTCCCCCCCCACCCCTCCCATCCCTGGTAACCAACAAAGATTGTTACATTTTGTGTGTGAACTTTTCCTTGGGTTTTTAAAATAGAGGTCTCATACAATATTTGTCCTTTTGTGATTGACTTATTTCAATCAGCCTAATGTCTTCCAGTTTCATCCATGTTATGAGATGCTTCACAGATTCATTGTTGTTCTTTCTCGTTGCATAGTACTCCATTGTGTGTATGTACCCTAGTTTGTTTATCCATTCATCTGTTGATGGGCATCTAGGTTGTTTCCATCATTTTGCTATTGTGAACAATGCTGCCATGCACATAGGTGTGCATATGTCTATTCGAGTGACGACCCTTATTTCTCTAGGATACATTTCTAGGAGTGGGATTGCTGGAACAAATGGTATGTCTATTTCTAGATTTCTGAGGAAACGCCATATCATTTTCCAAAATGGTTGTATCATTTTGCATTCCCACCAGTAGTGTATAAGTGTTCCGATCTCCCCGCAGTACCTCCAACATTTGTTATTTCCAGTGTTTTTGATTGCCGGGGTGAGATGGTATCTCATTGTGGTTTTAATTTGCATTTCTCTAATGGCTAGTGATCGCGAGAATTTCCTCATGCGTCTGTTGCCCATTTGAATGTCTTCTTTGGTGAAGTGTCTGTTCATTTCCTTTCCCATTTTTTAATAGGATTATTTGTCCTTTTGTTGTAGAGGTGTTGGATTTTCTTGTAGATTATGGAGATTAGACCTTTGTCTGACTTATACTGTCCAAAAAGTTTCTCCCAGTCTGTAGGTTCTGTTTTCACTCTTTTGGTGAAGTCATTTGAAGAGCATAGGTGTTTGATTTTTAGAAGATCCCAGTTATCTAGCTTATCTGTTGGGGATTGTGCGTTGATGGTGTTGCTGGTTATGGTTTGTATCCTGTTAATGCCATGTATTAAGGCCTGAAAGGTTGGTCCTATTTTTTCTTCTATGAACTTTATAGTTTTAGGTTTTATATTCAGGTCTTTGATCGATTTTGAAGTAGTTTTTGTATACGGTGTGAGGTATGGGTCCTGATTCTTTTTTGCAAATGGATATCCAGTTTTGCCAGCACCATTTGTTAAAAAGACTGTCTTTTCCCCATTTGATGGACTTTGGGCCCTTGTCGAAGATCAGGTGACCACAGGTGGATGGATTTACATCTGGGTTCTCGATTCTGTTCCATTGGTCAATGTATCTGTCGTTGTACCAGTACCAGGCTGTTTTGACTACTGTAGCTGTATAGTAGGTTCTGAAGTCAGGTAGTGTGAATCCTCCAACCTTATTCTTCTTCTTCAGTAGTGCTTCACTTATTCGGGGCTTCTTCCCTTTCCATATAAAGTTAATGATTAATTTTTCCATCTCTTTGAAGAATGTTGTTGGTATTTGGATCGGGATTGCGTTGTATTTGTAAATTGCTTTGGGTAGAATTCACATTTTCACGATGTTGAGTCTGCCTATCCATGAACATGGTATGTTTTTCCATTTATGTAGATCCCTTCGGGTTTCATGCAGTAGTGTTTTGTAGTTTTCTTTGTATAGGTCTTTTACATCCTTGGTCAGATTTATTCCTAAGTATTTTGTCTTTTTAGGGGCTATTGAAAATGGTATTGTTTTCTTGATTTCCTTTTCATCATTCTCCTTACTGGTGTATAGGAATCCAACTGATTTTTGAATGTTTATCTTGTATCCTGCTACTCTGCTGAATCTTTCTATTGTTCCAGTAGATTTCTGGTGTTGTCTTTAGGGTTTTCTATGTATAGTATCATATCACCCACAAACAGGGACAATTTAACTTCTTCATTACCGATTTGGATGCCCTTTATTTCTTTTTCTTGCATTATTGCTCTAGCTAGAACTTCCAGCACAATGTTAAATAGCAGTGGTGATAAAGGACATCCTTGTCTTGTTCCTGTTTTCAAGGGGAATGTTATCAGCCTCTCTCCATAAAGAACGATGTTGGCCATTGGTTTTGCATAGATGCCCTTTATTATGTTGAGAAATGTCCCTTCTATACCTATTTGATTGAGAGTTTTTATCAGGAATGGGTGTTGGACTTTGTTGAATGCCTTTTGTGCATCAGTTGAGATGATCATGTGATTCTTTTCTTTCCTTTGATTTATGTGGTGGATTACGTTGATTGATTTTCTAATGTTGAACCATCCTTGCACACCTGGTATGAATCCTACTTGGTCGTGGTGTGTTATTTTTTTCATATGATGCTGAATTCTGTTGGCTAGAATTTTGTTCAGAATTTTTCATCTATATTCATGAGAGATATTGGTCTGTAATTTTCTTTTTTTGTGATGTGTTTACCTGGTTTTGGTATCAGCGTTATGCTGGCTTCGTAGAATGAATGTGGAAGTGTTGCTTCCTCTTCTATGCTCTGAAATAGCTTGAGTAGTACTGGTACAAGCTCTTCTGTAAATGTTTTGTAGAATTCTCCAGGGGAACCATCTGGGCCAGGACTTTTTTTGGTTGGGAGTTTTTTTATTACCTTTTCAATCTCTTCTCTTGTTATGGGTCTCTTCAAATTTTCAACATCAGTTTGTTGTAGTTGGGGTAGGTAGTGTATTTCTAGAAATTTATCCATTGCCTCTAGGTTTTCAAATTTGTTGGAGTATAGTTTTTCATAATATTCTTTTATAATCGTTTTTATTTCAGTTGGGTCTGTTGTAATGTCCCCCATTTCATTTCTTATTTGGGTTATTTGTGTCCTCTCTTGTTTTCTTTTGGCTGTCTGGCCAGTGGTTTTTCGATTTTGTTGATTCTTTCAAAGAACCAACTTTTGGTTTTGTTGATTGTTTCTATTGTTTTTCTGTTCTCTATTTCATTTATTTCTGCTCTGATCTTTACTATTTCCTTTCTTCCGGTGGTTATGGGTTTTTCTTGCTTTTCTCTTTCTATTTGTTTGAGTTCTGTAGTTAATGTTTTGATTTTCTCCCTTTCTTCTTTTTTGAAATGTGTGTCTATTGCTATAGATTGTCCTCTGAGGACTGCCTTTGCTGTGTCCCAAAGGTTTTGGTATGATGTGTTTTCATTCTCATTTGATTCTAGGAATTTTTTTGATTTCATCTCTGATTTCTGCTATTACCCAGTGATGTGTAAGCAGGGTATTATTCAGTTTCCATGTAGCTGATTTTTTTTCCTTGCTGTTTCTGTTGTTAATTTCTCCCTTGATGGCATTGTGGTCAGAGAAGATACTTTGAATTATCTCAACGTTTTGGATCTTGTTGAGGATTGCTCTGTGGCCTAAGATGTGGTCTATTCTGGAGAACTTTCCATGTGCATTGGGAAAGATTGTGTACTTTGCAGTGGTTGGATGGAGTGTTCTATATATGTCTATGAGGTCAAGTTGGCTGATTGTGCCCTTTAGGTTTTCTGTATCTGTGCTGAGTTTCTTCTTCGTTGTTCTGTCCTTTACTGAGAGTGGTGTGTTGAAGTCTCCTACTATTATTATGTAACTGTCAATTTCTCTTTTCAGTGTTGTTAGGGTTTGTTTTATGTATTTTGGAGTCCTGTCATTGGGTGCGTAGATGTTTATTATGGTTATGTCTTCATGATGGATCATCACATTAATCATTATATAGTGTCCTTCTTTGTCTTTTATGGTAGATTTTGTTTTAAAATCTATTTTATGTGAGATTAGAATTGCCACTCCTGCTCTTTTTTGGTAGTTGTTAGCTTGATATATTTTTTTCCAACCTTTGACTTTTAATAAATTCACATGTTTGTTTCTAAGGTGTGTCCCTTGTAGACAGCATATTGATGGAGTCTGTTTTCTTATCCATTCTGTCATTCTCCATCTCTTTATGGGTGCATTGAGTCCATTTACATTCAGTGTAATTATTGATAGATGTGAATTTGTTGCTGTCATTTTGTAGTACTTTTTTTTGTGGTGCTGAAGTTTTCTTTGTTCTTCTTACTCTCTTGTGCTGAGTTACTTTTGTTTGTGGATTTTTTTTTCATTTCTTTTGTTTTGGTAGGTTTTGTTTTTGCCGAGACTTTATGTTTTTCATCTTTATTTTTATGAGTTGGTTTGTTTACTTTCTTTGGGGTTACCAAGAATGTTACCCTTATCCTTCTATGTTTGAAGCAGTCTACCATTACTTGGTATCGCCTCGCCTTCCTCTCCATTAGAAGGTTCTATACCTATGCCATTTATTCCCTCTTTTATTGTTTTGATGTTGTTGTCATTTATTGATTAACTGCTCTCATTCCCTGTTGTATTTCTTTTGGTTTTGGATAGTCCTCGAGAGTTCATTTTCTAGATTGGTATCTGGTTTGTACAATCCTGCGTCCTAGGTTCTGCCTGTGAGCTGAAGCTGTTTGTCCTCAGATCGAAGAACTCGCTTTAATAATTCTTGTAAGTTTGGTTTGACTTTTACATATTCCCTTAATTTCTGTTTATCTGGAAATGACCTAATTTCACCATCAAATCTGAATGAGAGTTTTGCAGTATATATTATTCTTGGCTGGCAATTTTTTTCTTTCAAGATTTTATATATGTCATCCCATTGCCTTCTTGCCTGCATGGTTTCTGCTAAATAATCTGAGCTTAATCTTCTCCTCTATATGTGAGTTTTTGGATTCTTTGTCTTTGGTTTGTTTTGGTTTTGGATATGCCTTGGTGATTTTCTTTTGGGGGTCTCTTCTATATGGGGTTCGTTGACCTTCTTGGATGGCCAGCTTTTCATCTTTCATGATATTGGGGAAGTTTTCTGTCAGCAGTTCCTCAATGATCCTCTCTGTGTTTTCTGTTTTCTCTCTCTGTTCTGGAATTCCAATTACTCGTATATTTTTGCTTTTAATTGTGTCCCACATAACTCTCAGGGTCTCTTCATTTTTCTTTGTTCTTTTTTCTGAGTTTTCCTGAAACAGTGTTGTATCCAACTGTTTGTCTTCAGTTCCACTGATCCTGTCTTCCACCATTTCAAATCTGCTTCTGAGACCTTCTATGACATTGTCCATTTCTGAAATCTTGTTTATCTTTTGGATTTCTAATTGTTGTCTTTGTATAATTTCCAATTGTGAATTTATTTTGGCATTTTTTTTCCTGCATTATTTCCATGAATTTGTCTGTTTTTTCCTCATGTTTGTCAGCTTTTTGCCTCAGTTCTTGGAGAATTCTGAGTATTAGAGATTTGAATTCCCTATCAGGTAGTTCTAGTGCATTTTCTTCCACAGGAGAGTCATCTGGTGTTTTATTTTGGACGCCTACTGGAACCATCCTGTCAAGTTTTTGTAAATGTTTTGATATTGTTTGCTGTTTTCGGGGCATTCAGTAGTTATTTTTCTCATTTATTGATTGCAGATTTATTTGTTTTGTCCCTTTTTTAAAAAAAAAAAAATTGACTATGTCTGAGCAGGCAGATTGTGTGTTCTTTGTTAGTTGCTTGTCTGTGTGCTCAATCCTTTTCACCTTTCTCCAACTGGCAGGGTCAGTCACTCAGATATGATACAGCAGGGCAGGTCTAGCTGAAGAGGAGTTACTGGGACAGGTTGTTTGTGGCACTTACTACAGCCACCAGGGCAGGTTGGTAATCAGTGCAGGGCAGGTTCCAGCAGGCCGTGCCTGTGCTGCTTGTTGGTGTGATGTCAAGCCCACCGTGCAGGTAGGAAGAATGCTGAGGGGAGACTGTTATGTGTGGAGCTAAGATGGACATGGGAGAGAGGAGAGAGGAACAGGAGCCAAAAACATACAAACAAACAAAAAAGAATGCTAGGGGAGCTTGGTGTTGGAATGGAGAGATGAGCGACTATGAAATGGAGAAAAACAGAAAGGGGAAGAGGAAGAAAAGAATGAATAAATAAAAATCAGAAAGGTTAAAGAACCGCAAAGTCCCAGGGATCCCACCGATGCAGCTATGAGGTCTGGGGAAATTGCTCTCAGGTGTTGCAGTACAGCCTGGCTAGAAGGCTTAGAGGTATACAACGCTTGCTATTCAGGGATCAGAAAGAGAAGGATGATATAGAGAGAGGAGAAACTGAGCAATGAAGAAAGAGAAAAAGAGGGAAAAGAAATCAAAACAAATTAAAAATAAAAAAGACCCCCTAAAAAAACAGGAAAAAAAAAAAAACGAGAAAGGAAATGTTCTCAGGGATCCCTCTGTACATCTGTGGAAGCTGAAGGGGAGTTCCTTGCCACGCACCTCCGCCTGGCCAGGAAGGTCTCCCAACTGAAGAAAAGGAAAAGAAAACAGACAAACAATTCAAAACGAACAATCGATCAAAAGCCCCGGGATCCCACCAGCGTGGTAGCCCAGACCAGGAAGCAGCTTCACACTCGAATGGAGCTCCACAGCCCATCGGGAAGAAGCAAAGATGACGCACGGAGCCAGGCACTCGAGTGAAAGGAGCAGGAGGCAGCGAGAGGCAAGCAACAAATCAAAAGAAGCAGGGAAAAAAAAAAAAAAAGCAACACCAGCAGCCAACAAATGGCACTCAGAGAGCCAGCTAGTGCGGGCTGGTGTTTCTGGACAAGAGACTGTGTCCATGGGAAGCAGAGGAGGCTGAGCATGGGTGAAGAAGTGTAGAGAGTGGGAAAGCACACATCACAAATTGCTGGCACTCTGCAACCTCTCAGGAAGAAGCAAAGGTGGTGCATGGAGCCAGGCACTCAAGTGAAAGGAGGGGGAGGTGGTGAGAGGCAAGCAAGAAATCAAAAGAAGTAGAAAAAACAAAAAAGCAACAATAGCAGCCAACAAATGGCACCCAGAGAGCCACCCGCGTTGGTGTGTGGAATCCAAGCAGCTGGTGCTTCCCAGTCAAGAGACCATGGCCACGGGAAGCAGAGGAGGCCGAGCTGGGGCTAAGAGGGTGGGGGGTGGTAAAGCACACACTGCAAATTACCAGTTGTTTTGTCTCCCACTGGATGCTCCGTGAGGCTGCTTTCTCGTACCCCCGTTTGCTGGTCTCCGGTAGGAGTCCAAGATGGTGGTTCCGCGCTGCATTAGCTGGTAGGGGACCTCTGCATGAGTCTCTCCTTGCTCTCCATTCTCTGTCAGTTTTCTCACTCCATTTGGTGCTTGGCTGAGTTCTTTATATCTTCATTTGATGTTTTAGGGTTTCAGAATTGTTGTAGTCTCTGTTTGGCTTAGTTTTTCAGATCTTTGCTGTGGAGGGACGGCGTGGTGCTTCTGTCTAGAGCGCCATTTTGCCGGAACTCCAATTTCAAAATTCTTGAGGGAATATTATAGAACACAATATTTGCAATAGATATTTGATCACAGAATTCCATTTTCATAGAACATCTCACAGGATTGCCATGAAGACAAATCTGGAAGTCCAGTTTTAGGTTAAAAAAAGGAAGAAATCATGCCAAATACCTTGGTCAATCTGGTTTAGGGTTTCTCAACCTTGACATATTGACATTTGGGATCTGACAATTCTTTGCTGTGGGGGACTGTCCTGTGTATTTTAACATGTTTAGTAGCATCCTTGGCCTCTACTTATTAGATGCTGGTAGCATTAACCCAGTCGTGACAATCAAAAATGTCTCCAAAGGTTGCTTACGTCCTCTGGAGGAAAAATCATACCTAGGTGAGATCAGATACTCCCAGAGAAAATTTATCCATGACATACTTCCTTTCTTTCTGAAAAACTGTACGATCTACTAAAATACATTATAATTAAACTTTTCCTTAACAGTCCTTTTGTAGCCTCTCACAAGAATATCTGTCTCTCAAAAACTGTCTCAGATTGTGTAATTGTTAATTATTCACTCCTCCCTTTCACTTTAAGATTTTATATCTCTGCCACTATTCATGTATTGTGCCCAGTCCTCCTTGCCTCATTAACTTTGAGCTTGATGGTTTGATACTTTTTGGTCAATGGAATTGGAATATGTGTGACATATACCACATCTGAATAAAAACTTTAAAAGACATTGCAAATTTCCACCAACTCTCTTGCTCTTCATCTATGCCATGATATTGGCCTGACCCACGTATGGCCAGCTCTTTCAGCCTGGATTTCGTAAAGAAGACATAAGGAACTGAGCCTCGAGAAGCCAAGCAAAACTGAAAAAATGAAAAAGAATTGAACAAAACTGCAGCAGCCACAGCTAACTGAACAACATGCACCAACATGTAACTTAAAGGAAAAATAAATCTGTTGTTTTAAGTTTACTAAGATTCTTGGGGTTGTTTGTTGTATTTATTGGAAGCTAATACACGCACTAACAGCAGTCTCTCTGTTTATCTCTCTCTCTCTCTCACACACACACACGATTCAGTTCAGTATATATTTATTAAAAGACTTCCTTTGTGCAAGATACTATATATTGAGTTCAATGCTAAGGCTGCAATGATTTCCAATATCACAGTGACAACTTCATTAATTTAGTATGCCTAACATCATTTAAACTAGCTACCTAGCTTAGCAAAAATTTAAGGAAGATGACAACGATCTAAGTCATTCAGGCAAATGAATTGCATCCTTTTTTTAAATATAATTTTATTTTGCTGTTGTTGAGAATATACACAGCCAAATATACACCAATTCAACAGTTTCTACACGTGTCATTTAGTGATACTGATTACATTCTTTGAATTGTGTAACCATTCTCACCCTCCTTTTCTGAGTTGTTCCTCCCCCATTAACATAAATTCTCTGTCCCCTAAGGTTCCTACCTAATCTTTTGAGTTGCTGTTGTAAATTTGATCCCATATAGATAGTTCTTAAGAGAGCATAATGCTCAAGGCAGATATTTTTTATGAGTTAAGCTAAACTATTGTTTGGTTTTAAGAAGACTTCAGGGGATATTTTTGGTTTAAGTTTTAAAGATTATCTCAGGGCAATAGTTTCAGGGTTTTATCCAAACTTCATGGCTCCAGGAAGTCTGCAGTTCATGAGAATTTGAAATTTTGTTCTGCATTTCGCCCCTTTTGATCAGGATTCTCCTATGGAATCTCTGATCAAAATGTTTAGTAACGGTAGCCGAGCACCATCCAGTTCTAGTCTCATGGCAAAGGAAGCAGTTGTTCATGGAGACAATTAGCCACACATTCCATAGTTTCCTCCTATTCCTGCTCTCCTTCTTCCTCTGTTGTTCCATGTGAATAGAAACAATTTTTCTGCCTTGGATGGCTGCTTGCAAGGTTTTAAGACCCCAGGCACTACGTGTGAAACTGGGAGGTAGAACAGAAGAGCCAAACATGTTATTGGGCCAATTAACTGGATGTTCCGTGAAACCATGACCCTAAGCCTCCAAACTAAGAAAACAAATCTCATGAGATTTTTGGTTGTACATAAGCAGCCTCAGCAGTTACTTTTTTTTTTTTTTTTTTTTTTTTTTGGTCTTTGTAACTATATCTATCACACAACTTTTGCCAATGCAACTTTTTACAGGTGTACAACTTATTGACAGAAATTACAATAATCGGCTGTGCAACCCTACCCTTAATTAATGAGGTATGACTTGCAAGACTGATGCTTGAGGGACAAGCTATTGAGTAAACTTTTCTGATTAGAAGGTTTGTCTTATATGTTAGGCTTGCATCAAAGATAGTTTCCTTACCACATATTGTTTTCTCTATGCTTTTTCTTTGTTTTTCCTCCTCAGCATACTCAATGTCTTTCCATTTCTTACAACATCGCTCTTATCTGCCCACCTACATGCTCCATGATATGGCCAGCAAGCTGTACAAAAACTACTATACGATGTCCTTACCCTTTCTCATGAAGGGAGACACAGAGTGGTCCATTTCAGATGTTGCCATAGTGGTGTAATTTGCACTTGGGTTCTGCTTCATCACATTGAATGAGCTATGATGGAGTATTTTATCCACTGTTTCTTCTGGCAGGTCTTTCTGTAGGAACCTTAACAACTTATGAAGACTGCATTTTGGATTCTAACAGAATTAGAAAGAAAAAGAATAATTTCAGGTAAATTTAGTTATCAAGCAGGCAATGCATTTAATAAGGTTCTAATCATGTCAATGTAGTGGAGGAAATGATTTCAATTTTGAATGCCAGCATGGCTTGCAAAACTCAAGTGATAAAGAAAATCACTCTACAGACTCTAGGGGTCAGTTGACATTGCTTCCAGAAATCTCCAATCCTCCCTTCACTCTCATGATATCTTGTATACTTTTTCTCTTACCCCATACACCCAGACATCATTTTAAAGAGAAAAGGGGTATGGACAGGCTACCTGAGACATTTAAAAGAATATATGAGAAAATTTAAGAGATATAAAACACTTCTTATAAATGAATTGTTTAAATAATCAGATCAGGCTAAGTTTTTAATCAAATTAGAGAGTGAATAATTTTTTCATATTGATAATCAGGTGGAAGATGAGAAAATAAAAGTTAGATGTTTTATACATTAAATAAGAAATTACATTGTCTCCCCACTGTGCTTGGCATTGGGGAAACTACCACAGACAAGACAATTTTAGTTTCAAATTCAAGGAGCTTACAGTGGAGGAGAGTAACAAAACATAAGAAAGACACACATAAAATCATTAGAAGTTGTGATAAAGCAACAAAAACAAATGAGGCTTTCACCGAGAATACTAGGGAGGATTATTTGACATTGTAGTCAGGAGAGAATTCTGTGTAGAGGTCACATTTAAGGTAAGGCTTGAAGGATAAGAAGAGGTTAGTCTGCAAATAGTGGGAAAGAATGATTTGGGTAGACTCACTCAGTGAGAAAGGAAAAAGTGGTACAAGAAGAAGTTGGAGAGGTATACAATAACTATATTATGCCAAAGTATAAATTATCTTAATGACTTTATATTTTATGGAGGAACAGAAGTCATTGAGAGTTTTGAAGCTGGAAGTGGACAATTCTGATTTAGTCTTCGAGAAGATCATTCTCTCTGAATGGATAATGGAAGAGAGAAGATGAAGTACTCCAAGAAGATAAAATGGATACCTGGACTAAGGTGGGAGGAATTAGTGGTAGAAGGAAATGGATGAGTGCAAGAATTGATAGGATAGTAGATTAGAGTTATTAGGATTGCATCAAAAATAAAGAAGAAATTGCTGTTGCCTCTTACCTGTTTCATGTCTTCATAGAAAAGGTAAAGGATACGATAATCTTTCCTCTTCTCCCACCAGCCCTTCACATGATCATACCAGGAACCAAAAGACACTGAAATTAAAGATAAAATGTTTTCAATTTTTTAACTACTTAAATCAATAAAGAATTATTAAATTTTATTATGTTGTTGTTACCAACACACACTTATTGAAGCCTATTAGTTCAAGAAAGAGTATGCTAAGGATAAAGGAAGTATATGAATAATCCTCTTCTCACTGATTTTCAATTTATTTAGAAAGGAGAAAATATTTTTAATAAATAAAACTAAAAATACAAGAGCAACATGGCAGATACTAGGTAACACATACAATAAGTGGCATGGAAGTTTATATGGGAGGGAAAAAGGTAGAGAATATCATAGGGATGGAGTATTTAAGAAAGGGCTGTGGAGGATGTAGAGTGTATTTGGATCTAAGAAGAAGAGTAGGGCTTTGGCAATGATAAGAATAACGATAACATTCTGTGGACAAAGAATAGTCCTAATAATGGCAAATGTAAAACTATGCAAGATACCTTTGAGATGTAGTTGCCTCAAGGAGAGGGTTTTCACGGATAAGATTGAGAAATAGGGTTGGAGATGTGAAACAGCAACAAAAATATAGTGTCTTCATTTATCGATAGGGATACTGATTTTGTTTTGTTGATCATATGGTGCCATTAAACACATGTTTAAACAGTGGTGATATGGGTGAAAAAAAATATTTGCAGGAGATTCATTTAACAAAGTGGTACTGAAATTAGTGCTAAATAATATAGACCAAAAAATCTGGATTTTTGTGCTTGCACTAGGTTCAGTCTTATAGGAACCTCACCATCAGGAAATAGTATTGATGATTTTATTTGAAGATAGAAAATGTACACACATTTCATTGCACTATACTCTTCAAGAAATTTTAACAACTTGGGCTTCAATCATAGCATATTTTTGCAAATGTGTTGGTCTCCCTGCGTTTTTTCTTGCTGCTTTCTGATCTGTATGGTAAATTTCTTTCAATGAATCTTCTGAAAACTCCATTGAAATATCTCTACTTTTTTCAAGGACTTACAAAGGCTTATTGTTTCTTGTTATAATAAGTTGAATTTCTGTTTAAGGTCTATGGCCCTTCATACACCAAAACAACTATATACTCTTTAAATCTCTATCTCCCACAAGATGGGGTTAGTGGAAACTTAATTGAAGGACACAAGTTAATACATTATTAAAGTTAGTTCATAAAGATTTGGTCTAGGTTTGTAACAAATAAAATTAAAGAAAGTTTAAGAATTATAATAATAAATTAAAAAATAAATAAGTTTGCTTTGAGATTTAATGACAATTGATATCTAGAGAAGATTCAAAAAAGACTCTATATTTTATAGTCCAAAATAGCAGAAACATGGTGGCACCACCACACCCATTGCCGTTGAGTCGATTCCAATTCATAGTAACCCTATAAGAGAGAGTAGTAGTGCCTTATAGAGTTTCCAAAGAGTGCCTGGTGGAGTCGAACTGCCTATCTTTTGGTTAGCAGCTATAGCTCTTAACCACTGCACCAGGGCTACAGCACTACCACAGAAGTATACAGAAATTATTTTTAAAAGAAAAGCCAGTTAAAGGATACTTTGTAAGATATGTTTTGAATATGTTAAACTTTACAAAATAAATTTCCAAATGGGTTTGTCTTGAAGGCATTTTAAAAAATCTGATGTTTAGAAGAGAAGTCAGGATTGAAAAATGCATTATCAATAGAGTTACTACCTTAGACTCCTGGCAAAATGGTACTCTAGGCAGAAGCACCACACCATCCCTCCACAGCAAAGATCCGAAAAACTAAGCCAAACAGAGAAAACAACAATCCTGAAACCCTAAAACATCAAATGAAAAGATAAAGAAGTCAGCCAAGCACCAAATGGAGTGAGAAAACTGACAGAGAACGGAGAGTGAGGAGAGATTCATGCAGAGGTCCCCTACCAGCTAACGCAGTGCTGATCCGCCATCTTGGACTCCTATCAGAGACCAGCGAACAGGGGGTATGAGAAAGCAGCTTCACAGAGTTTCCAGTGGGAGACAAAACAACCGGTAATTTGTGATATTCACTTCCCCACCCCCCACCCTTCTTCTCCCCCACTCGGCCTCCTCTGCTTCCGAAGGCCACAGTCTTTTCTCCGGGAAGCAACGGCTGCTTGGATTCCACTCATCCAAATGGGCCAGATCTCTGAGTGCCATTTGTTGGCTGCTGGTGTTGCTTTTTTCTGCTTCTTTTGATTTCTTCCTTACCTGTCAACACATCCCTCTCCTTTTGCTCAAATAGCTGGCTCTGTGTGCCATCTTTGCTTCTTTGTGAGGGGCTGCAGAGCTCCAGTAATTTGTGATATATGCTTTTCCACCCCCTACCCTTCTTCACCCACACTGAACCTCCTCTGCTTCCTGCGGACACAGTCTCTTGTCCAGGAAGCACCAGTTGCTTGGATTCCACCAGCCCGCACTAGCTGGCTCTCTGAGTGCCATTTGTTGGATGCTGGTGTTGCTATTTTTCCTCTTCTTTTGATTTTTTCCTTACCTCTCACCACCTGCCCCTCCTTTAGCTCAAATACCTGGCTCTATGCCATCTTTACTTCTTCCTGAGGGGCTGCGGAGCTCCGTTAGAGTGTGGAGCAGCTTCCTGGTCTAGGCTGCCGTGCTGGTGGGAACCTGGGGCTTTTGTTTGTTAGCTTGTTTTAAATTGTTTGTTTTCTTTTCCTTTTCTTGAGTTGGGAGCCCATTCTGGCCAGGCTGTGGTGCTTGGCTTGGAACCTACACACTCAGCTTGCACAGACTTGCAGAGGGATCCTTGAGAGCATTTCTTTTTTCATTGTTTTTTTTTTTTTTTTCCTGTTGTTTGGGGGGCTTATCTAGCTCTTTCTTTTTTTTTTAATTTGTTTTGTTTTCTTTTCCCTCTTTTTCCCTTTTTGTCTTTCTTCATTACTCAGGTTCTCATCTCTCTATATCTTCCATCTCTTTCTGTTCCCTGAATACCTGGTGTTGTATACCTCAACGCCTTCTAGCCAGGCTGTGCTGCAACACCTGAGAGCGACTTCCCCAGACCTCATAGCCGCACCGGTAGGATCCCTGGGAACTTTGCTGTTCTTTTCGGTTTCTGATTTTTATTTATTCATTCTTTTCTTTTTTTTTCTTCTTCTTCCCCTTTTTGTTTTTGTCCATTTCACAGTCTCTCATCTCTCCACTCTAACAGCAAGCTCCCCTAGCATTTTATTTGTTTGTTTGTATGTTTTTGGCACATGTTCCTCTCTCCTCTCTCCCATATCCATCTTAGCTCCACACATAACAATCTCCCCGCTACATCCTACCTACCTGCACCGTGCACTTAACATCACACCACCAAGCAGCACATGCAAGGTCTACTGGAACCTGCCATGCCCTGATTACCGACCCACCCTCAAGGCTGTAGTAAGTGCCACAAAAAACCCATCCCAGTAACTCCTCTTCAGCTAGACCTGCCCTGTCGTACCATATCTGGGTGACTGACCCTACCAATTGGAGAAGGAGGTGAAAACTATTGTGCCCACAGATGAGCAAACAACAAAGAACACACATTCTGCCTGCTCAGACATAGCCAAATTTAAAAAAAGGGACGAAACAAACAAATTTACAATCAATAAATGAGAAAATAACTACTGAATGTCCCGAAGACAGCAGACAATATCAAAACATTTACAAAAACAGGGCAGGATGGTTCCAGCAGGTGTCCAAAATAAAACACCAGGTGACGTTCCAGTGGAAGAAAAGGCACTAGAACTACCTGCTAGGGAATTCAAACCTCTACTATGCAGAATTCTCCAAGAACTAAAGCAAAAAGCAGACAAAGATAAGGAAAAAAATAGACAAATTCATGGAAAATACAGACAAAAAATTGGAAGAATTTGGGAAAATAATGCAGGAACAAAATGCCAAATTAAATTCAAAACTAGAATTTATACAAAAACAACAATTAGAAATCCAAAAGATAAACAACAAGATTTCAGAAATGGATGGTGTCATAGAAGGGCTGAGAAGCAGAATTGAAACAGTGGAAGACAGGATCAGTGGAATTGAAGACAAACACTTGGATACAACTCTGTTTGAGGAAAACTCAGAAAAAAGAACAAAGAAAAATGAAGAGACACTGACAGTTATGTGGGATACAATCAAAAGCAAAAATTTTTGAGTGATTAGAGTTCTGGAAAGGGGGAGAAAACAGAAATCACAGAGAGGATCATTGAAGAACTGCTGACAGAAAACTTCCCATATATCATGAAAGATGAAGAGCTGGCCATCCAAGAAGCTCAAGGAACCCCATACAGGAGAGACCCCAAAAGAAAATCACCAAGTGATATCATAATCAAACTTAACAAAACCAAAGACAAACAAAGAATCCTGAGAGCAGCTCATGAAAACCAACAACTCACGTATAGAGGAGAAACAATAAGACTAAGCTCAGATTATTTAGCAGAAACCATGAGGGCAAGAAGGCAATGGGATGACATATATAAAAACTTGAAACAAAAAAATTGCCAGCCAAGAATAATATATCCTGCAAAACTCTCATTCAAATATGATGGTGAAATTAGGTCATTTCCAGATAAACAGAAATTAAGGGAATATATAAAAGCCAAACCAAACTTATAAGAATTATTAAAGGGAGTTCTTCAATCTGAGAACAAACAACTTCAACTCACAGGGAGAATCTATGATGCAGGATCATACCAGCCAGTTACCAAAGCAGGAAATGAACTCTCAAGGGCTACCCAAAACCAAAAGAAATACAACATGGACTCAGCAGTTAATCAGTAAAAGACAACAACATCAAAACAATAAAAGAGGGATAAATGGCATAGGTATAGAACCTTCTAATGGAGAGGAAGGCAAGGCAATAACCAAGTAAGGGTAGACTGCGTCAAACGTAGAAAGATAAGGGTAAATTTTATGGCAACCACAAAGAAAGCTAACAAACATACTTATAAAAATGAAGAGGAAAAACATTAAGTCTCGGCAAAAACAAAACCTACAAAAACAAAAAAAATGAAAAAAATTCCACAAACAAAAGTAACAGCACAAGAAAGTAAGAAGAACAAAGAAAACATCAGCACAACAAAAATAGCACTAAAAAATGACAGCAACAAACTCATGTCTGTCAATGATTACCCTGAATGTAAATGGACTCAATACACCCATAAAGAGACAGAGAGTGACAGAATGGATAAGAAAACAGAATCCATCAATATGCTGTCTACAAGGGACACACCTTAGAATCAAAGATGTGAATTTATTAAAAGTCAAAGGTTGGAAAAAAATATATCAAGCTAACAACTACCAAAAAAGAGCAGGAGTGGAAATACTAATCTCAGATAAAATAGACTTTAAAACAAAATCCACCATAGAAGACAAAGAAGGACACTATATAATGATTAAGGGGATGATCCATCATGAAGACATAACCATGCATAACTATGCATCCAATGACAGGGCTCCAAAATACATAAAACAAACTCTAACAACACTGAAAAGAGAAATTGACAGTTCCACAATAATAGTAGGAGACTTCAACACACCACTCTCAGTAAAGGACAGAACAACTAAGAAGAAACTCAGCACAGATACAGAAAACCTAAAGGGCACAATCAGCCAACTTGACCTCATAGACATATATAGAACACTCCATCCAACCACTGCAAAGTACACATTCTTTTCCAATGCACATGGAATGTTCTCCAGAATAGACCACGTCTTAGGCCACAGAGCAGTCCTCAACAAGATCCAAAACGCTGAGATAATTCAAAGTATCTTCTCTGACCACAATGCCAACAGGGGAGAAATTAACAACAGAAAGAGCAGGAAAAAAAAATCAATTACATGGAAACTGAATAATACCCTGCTTACACATCAGTGGGTAATAGAAGAAATCAGAGATGGAATCAAAAAATTCCTAGAATCAAATGAGAATGAAAACACATCATACCAAAACCTTTGGGACACAGCAAAGGCAGTACTCAGAGGACAATTTATAGCAATAGATGCACATATCAAAAAAGAAGAAAGGGACAAAATCAAAACATTAACTACAGAACTCAAACAAAGAGAAAGAGAAGAGCAAAAAAAAAAAAAAAAAAAAAAAAAAAAAGCCCACAGCCACTGGAAGAAAGGAAATAGTAAAAATCAGAGCAGAAATAAATGAAATAGAGAACAGAAAAACAATAGAAACAATCAACAAAACCAAAAGTTGGTTCTTTGAAAGAATCAATAAAATGGACAAACCACTGGCCAGGCTGACAAAAGAAAAACTGGAGAGGACACAAATAACCCAAACAAGAAATGAAATGGGGGACATTACAGCAGACCCAAATGAAATAAAAACGATTATAAAAGAATATTATGAAAAACTATACTCCAACAAATTTGAAAACCTAGAGGCAATGGATAAATTTCTAGAAATACTCTACCTACCCCAACTACAACAAACTGATGTTGAAAATTTGAAGAGACCCATAACAAGAGAAGAGATTGAAAAGGTAATAAAAAAAACTCCCAACCAAAAAAAGCCCTGGCCCAGATGGCTCCCCTGGAGAATTCTACAAAACATTTACAGAAGAGCTTGTACCAGTACTACTCAAGCTATTTCAGAGCACAGAAGAGGAAGCAACACTTCCAAATTCATTCTATGAAGCCAGCATAACGCTGATACCAAAACTAGGCAAAGACGTCACAAAAAAAGAAAATTACAGACCAATATCTCTCATGAATATAGATGAAAAATTCTGAACAAAATTCTAGCCAATAGAATTCAGCATCATGTAAAAAAAAATAGTACACCACAACCAAGTAGGATTCATACCAGGTATGCGAGGATGGTTCAACATTAGAAAATCAATTAACGTAATCCACCACGTAACTGAAAGGAAAGAAAAGAATCACATGATCATCTCAATTGACCCAGAAAAGGCATTCAACAAAATCCAACACCCATTCCTGATAAAAACTCTCAATAAAATAGGTATAGAAGGGAAATTTCTCTACATAATAATGGGTGTCTATGCAAAACAAATGGCCAACATCATTCTTAATGGAGAGAGGCTTAAAACATTCCCCTTGATAGCAGGAACAAGACAAAGATGCCCTTTATCACCACTCCTATTTAACATTGTGCTGGAAGTTCTAGCTAGAGCGGTAAGGCAAGAAAAAGAAATAAAGGGCATCCAAATTGGTAATGAAGAAGTTAAACTGTCCCTGTTTGCAGATGATATGATACTATACATAGAAAACCCTAAAGACTCCACGAGAAATCTACTGGAACTAATAGAAAGATTCAGCAGACTAGAAGGATACGAGATAAACGTACAAAAATCCGTTGGATTTCTATACACCAGTAAGGAGAATGATGAAAAGGAAATCAGGAAAATAATACCATTTTCAATCCCCTAAAAAGATAAAATACTTAGGAATAAATCTAATCAGGAGTATAAAAGACCTATACAAAGAAAACTACAAAACACTACTACAAAAACCCAAAGAGATCTAAATAAATGGAAAAACATACCATGCTCATGGATAGGTAGACTCAACATTGTGAAAATTACAATTCTACCCAAAGCCATTTACAAATACAACGCAACCCCAATCCAAATACCATCAACATTCTTCAATGAGATGGAAGAACTTCTCATTAACTTTATATGGAAAGGGAAGAAGCCCCGAATAAGTAAAGCACTACTCAAGAAGAAGAATAAAGTTGGAGGACTCACACTACCTGACTTCAGAACCTACCATACAGCTACAGTAGTCAAAACAGCCTGGTACTGGTACAATGACAGATACATTGACCAACGGAATAGAATTGAGAACCCAGATGTAAATCCATCCACCTACGGTCACCTGACCTTTGACAAGGGCCCAAAGTCCATCAAATGGGGAAAAGACAGTCTTTGTAACAGATGGTGCTGGCAAAACTGGATCTCCATCTTCAAAAAATGAAACAGGACCCATACCTCATGCCGTATACAAAAACTACTTTAAAATGGATCAAAGACCTGAATATAAACCCTAAAACTATAAAGTTCATAGAAGAAAAAATAGGACCAACACTACAGGCCTTAATACACGGCATTAATGGGATACAAACCGTTATCATCAATGCACAAACCCCAATAGATAAGCTAGATAACTGGGATCTTCTAAAAATCAAACACCTATGCTCTTCAAAAGACTTCACCAACAGAGTAAAAAGAGAACATACAGACTGGGAAAAAAATTTTTGGACAATACAAGTCAGTGAAAGTTCTAATGTCCATAATCTACAAGAAAATCCAACACCTCTACAACAAAAAGACAAATAATCCTATTAAAAAATGGGCAAAGGAAATGAACAGACACTTCACCAAGGAAGACATTCGAATGGCCAACAGACACATGAGGAAATGCTCCCGATCACTAGCCATTAGAGAAATGCAAATTAAAACCACAATGAGATACCATCTCACCCTGGTATTACTGGCATGAATCAAAAAACACTGGAAATAACAAATGTTGGAGGGGCTGTGGGGAGATCGGAACTCTTATGCACTGCTGGTGTGAATGCAAAATGATACAACCATTTTGGAAAATGATATGACGCTTCCTCAGAAAGCTAGAAATAGACATACCATTTGATCCAGCAATCCCACTCCTAGGAATATATCCTAGAGACATAAGAGTCATCACTCGAATAGACATATGCATACCTATGTTCATGGCAGCATTGTTCACAGTAGCAAAATGATGGAAACAACCTAGATGCCCATCAACAGATGAATGGATAAACAAACTAGGGTACATACACACAATGGAGTACTATGCATTGAGAAAGAACAACAGTTAATCTGTGAACCATCTCATAACATGGATGAAACTGGAGGACATTATGCTGAGTGAAATAAGTCAATCACAAAAGGACAAATATTGTATGAGACCTCTATTGTAAAAACCCATGAAAAAGTTCACACACAAAATGTAACAATCTTTGTTGGTTACCAGAGATGGGAGGGGTTGGGGGGAAATACTAAATAGGCAATAGATAAGTGGTATCTTGGGTGAAGGGTGAGACAGTACACAATACAGGGGAAACCAGCACAACTTGTACAAGGAAAGGTCATGGAAGCTCCATAGACACATCCAAACTCCCTGACGGACTGAATTGATGGGTGTGGGCTGTGGGGACCATGGTCTCGGGGAACATCTGGCTAACTGGCATAGCACAGTTTATAAAGACAATGTTCTACATTCTACCTTGGTGAGTAGCATCTGGGGTCCTAAAAGCCTGTGAGCAGCAATCTAAGATACTCCACTGGTCTCATCCCTTCGGGAGCAAGGGAGAATGAATAGAATAGGATACAAGGAAAAGATTAGTCCGAAGGAGTAGTGGACCACAGCTACCAAGGCCTCCATCAGACTGAGTCCAGTACAGCTAGATGGTGCCCGGCTACCACCACTGACTGCTCTGACCAGGATCACAACAGAGGGTTCTGGACAGAGCTGGAGAAGGATGTAGAACAAAATTCTAACTCACAAAAAAAAAAAAAAAAAAAAAAAAGACCAGATTTACTGGCCTAAAGGAGACTGGAGAAACCTCGAGAGTATGGCCCCCAGACACCCTTTTAGCTCAGTGGTGAAGTCATTTCCGAGGTTCACTGTTCAGCCAGTGAGTGGACAGCCCCATAAAACCAAATGGGACTAATGAAGTACAGCAGTCCAGGGACAAGGACCAGAAGGCAGAAGGGGACAGGAAAGCTGGCGATAACGAACCCAAGATTGAGTAAGGATAGTGTTGATGTGTTGTGAGGTTGTTAACCATTGTCATAAGGCAACGTGTGTACTAACTGTTTAATAAGAAACTATTTTGTTCTGTAAGCCTTCATCTAAAGTGAGAATAACAGCACAATTGTAAGATCGTAGTCGATGTCACTAAACTGTGCATGTAGAAATTTTTGAAATGGTGTATCTTTGGCTATGTGTATTTTCACAAAAAAGAAAAGTTCAAGAAGGGAGAGGGTTGACATGTTGTGGGGTTGTTGGCCAATGTCATAAAACAATATGTGTACTACTGTTTCATGAGAAACTATTTGCTCTGTAAGCCTTCACCTGAAGTACAATAAAAAAAAAAAATACAGTTACTATGTTAGATATGAATATGTTTCTTTGAAAAAGAAAATACACATGTAGCATAATCGAACCTTAAATAAAAACCCTGACTTAAAAATTTTCACAGTTCATTGAAAAAATAACGAAATAGTAGAGGAAAGATAGTCCAAGGAATATGTATGAAATGTAAACAGTATAATGGCATAAATGCCAAAAGAGGAAAGCACTTAAAAAACTGGCAATAATAATTAAGCACTAATAAAATATTGAAACTATGGACTCAGAAATCTATATGTCACATACCCCGAAAAGTTTACTCCTTTAAGTGAAGAGACAATGTGTTCTGCTTCTATATTCTTCATAATATATTCTTACAGTGCTGGGCACATATGATACTAGGTTTATAATAAACACTCAATTTATATTTGAAATTTATATCTTGTTGTGAAAAGAAACTTTCGTTATGGAACTCCATGATTAAAGGAAGAGTTGGACCTACCCTTCCCCGCCATGAATTTATCCAGGAACTCCTTCCAGGTACCAGGCTCTGGGTGCATATTGGCCATCTGGTAGAAATAATAGTAAGAGACAGCCACACCTTTGACATTTCGTGACAGATAGATCATCTGTGCAGAGAAATGGGAAGTCAGCATTTCATTTGTGCTTTAATGGTAAAATTTTGCTTACCTTGAAGGAATACTTAGTTTTGCTTTGCTCTTCCTTAATCTTAGCCCTTGTGGTGCGGTAGGTAGTTAAGAGTTAAGGCTGCTTACCAGAAGGTCGGCAGTTTGAATCCACCAGCTGCTCCTCAGAAACTCTATGGGGCAGTTCTACTCTGTTCCATATGGCTGCTATTAGTCTGAATCGACTTGACGGCAGTGGCAATCTTAGCATTTATATGTATTTCCTTTCATAGGATGTTCAAACCTATACAAGTTATTTTAAAACACAGAGAGTTCTCTCATGCCCCTGCTTTCTCTTTAGCCTTTGAAGAGTATCTTTTAAAATATGAAAAATAACTATAAATAAGAAATTATAATATTACATTAAAAAATGTAATTAGTATTATCCTTAAATTTAGAATATTTTGCTTACCACAAATTAAAATTAATAATAATAAACAAATTATAAAACAAAACCTGAACTAATGTCTGATTTTTTTGTTTAAAATAAATTACTACTTGGGTAAATTCAGAGTCAGTAAAGATGCAATATCCTTCATTCTGTCCATAATCATGGCTACTCAACAATCATTGCTGATTTTAGTGATTGATGTGAGATTAGATATTGTTTTATGCATGAACCCTTTGAGTTTTCTTGAAGACAGAAATTTTGAACATATTTTCCAATAGAAATAATATTGTTATGTCTCACTGGTAATAAGTTTTTCTGGCAAGTCCACTGAAATCCATTAAATCTGTTTCTCCTTGAGGTATACCTAATAATACCAAGGACCCAGCCACATATAAACATATTTTTAAGGGAAAAATATTTCGGAAGAAATTTCCTTTCATCTAAGTGGAATCAGAACTTGCTTCTCTCCAAATGATGGGTAAAGAAAATGGGAACTTTTATACTCATAGTCCTTGTAGTCTGCAATAAAGATGGAAGGAAGAAAGGAGTGACTGGAAAGAATTGTTTCAAAAGATTGAATATGGAGTTCTAAGACTTGAGACTTTCATGGTAACATAACTTCTTGAGGGAATATTAACTTAATAAACGTTCCTGTTTACTCCCTATTTCAATACCAGGAGATTCTGGTAATGAACTACCGTTTTCTTTTTCTTTTATCATTACCTGTAATTTCCTTATCTAGATCTATTTCCCACTTGCCACAAAGTAGAAGACAAGGCTATCCTGAAGATATTCCTCAATTCTTCTACCTACTAGCAAGGATGACTTTCTGGGGGCTTCTAAGGATCTTAACTACTGGAATTAAGATAATAAATCATATCTCTATTTTCTTATTTCTTTTATTTTCAAATAGGCTTTGAAGGAAAAGAAGAAGTCACACATAAAAACGTGAACAATCAGTCTGTATAATTAGGTGAAAGTACAATCAATCAATTTTGTCCAAGGAAAAACAGATAGCTATTTGGCTCGGTCTATTAAAGGCGTTATGGCTCCCTGGATGGCTCATATGGTTAAATGCTCGACTACTAACTGAAAAGTTGGTGGTTCAAGCCTACCCAGAGGCACCACAGAAGAAAGACCTGGCAATCTGCTTCTATAAGGATTATAGCCAAGAAAACTACATGGAACACTTCTATTCTGTTATACATGGGGTTTTCATGAGTTGGAATTACCTAGACAACAATGATTTTACTTGTTTTTGAATAAAATTTCTGGGATGAAGATGCTCTCTAAACTCCTTTCTCAGATCTAGGGATTTAGTGACTGCCTTCCTTTCCAGATTCATTTTCCACTATCTTCACATTGTAATTAGCTACACTGAACCACTTGTATATCTTTGGCACATGCCTTTCTGATTCACTTCTCTTAGCCTATGCATATGCAGTTTTCTGTCTGTGAAATGTCTTTCTTGAACTCCTGAAAATACTTCTATTCTTTCTTCAGGATGCTGATCAAAATTTTTATCTATTAGACTTCCTTCACCCATCTGCAAGGTTCACATAGAATCTTTTTTTTTTATTTCATGTACTAGTACTTATATTGCCTATATGTAATTATTTTTCATACATATATGTCTTTTTTCCAATACTTGATGTATTCTATGGGATCATATGCTCCATAGGGCAGAGAGCACTGGCTTTTTTAAATCATTGCATAATACAGGCATAGGGAAGTGACTAGCATCTGTGCCTAGAAGTGACTAGAACCTCAATAATATTCGTAGAAATTAAATAAAGGAAATAATGTGCTTAGATTGCAGAGAATGTCGCCTTTATGTTTGCATTTACTATGCAAGTACAATAGCTGATACATTCAGGTAATGGTGCTGCTGTAGCTCAAGGCACAACACCTCGTGAGCCACAAAGCAAAAACGTCACCTTGAAGACAAAGGTGTGCCTGACCCAAGCTATGGTGTTTTCAATCGCCTCATATGCACGCAAAAGCTGGACAATGAGTACAGAAAACCGAAGAAAAGTTGGCATCTTTGAATTGTGATGTTGGCGAAGAATATTGAATATACCATGGACTGTCAAAAGAATGAACAAATCTGTCTTGGAAGAAGTACAAGCAGAATGTTCATTAGGAGCAAGGATGGTGAGACTTCGTCTCACATACTTTGGTCATGTTATCAGTAGGGATCAGTCCCTGGAGAAGGACATCATGCTTGGTAAGCTACAGGGTCGGCAAAAAAGAGGAAGACCCTCAATGAGATGGACTGACACAGTGGCTGCAACAAAAGACTCAAACACAGCAATGACTATCAGGATGGCTCAGGATGGGGCAGTGTTTTATTCTGTTGTACATAGGGTCACTATGAGTCAGAAATGACTCAAGGTCATCTAACAACAACAATGTTACATCGAAAAAAACAACAAAAACAAAACTACAAGCACAATATGGATACATATCACAAGTATAATCTTGCATAAAAAGCTAAACTTTCAAGAATATATACTTTATGACTTGAGGCTATCACTGTTGTTGTTACCTGACTCATGGTGACCCAATGTACAACAGAACAAAACACCACTGAGTCCTGCACCATTCCCACGATTAGGTGGGGATCAGACCATTGTGATTCATAGGGTTTCCAATGACTGATTTTCATAAGTAGATTCCAGACCTTTCTTTCCTAGCCCATATTAGTCTGAAAGCTGTCCTAAAAACTGTTCAGCATCAAAGCAACATGCAACTTCCACTGACAGATGAGTGGTGGCTGTACAGGAGGTGCATTGACTAGGAATTGAGCCCAGGTCTCCCACATGGGACGTGAGAACTCTACCTTTGAACAATCAATCCACTGTAAGATTACAGTTAACGCACTCGACTGCTAACAAAAAGGTTAGAAGTTGGAGTCCAGCCAGAGGCACCTGGGAAGAAAAGTCTGGCAATCTACTTTCAAAAAGACAGCCACTGAAAACACTATGGAGTACAGTTCTACTCTGACACACATGGGGTCTCCATGAGTCAGAATCAACTTGACAGCAACTGGTACTGATATGGTTACAGGCAAACATTTTGCGGTGGAAGCATTCAGGATAGTGGTTATCTTTATGAATGGAAGTTACTGCCTGGAAATGGACCAGAGCTGATCTGTTGATGTGCCGGTAATGTTCTGTTTCTTAATCTGGGTGCTAATTTCCTGGGCATATTAACTTTATGAAAATTCATCAAGCTGTTATCATTTATGCACATTTCTCCCTAAATGTTATACTTCAATAAAAATGTTTATAAAAAGGAGGTGCAGCCAACATGGCAGTATAGACAGAAGCACCATGCCATCCCTCCACAGCAAAGACCCGAAAAACTAAGTAAAACAGATACAGACTTCAATCCTGGAAGCCTAAGCATCAAATGAAGGGATAAAGAACTCATCCAAGCACTGAATGGAATAAAAAACTGACAGAGAACACAGAACGAGGAGAGCTACTGAGTGGAGGTCCCCATCAGCTAATACAGCATGGATCTGCCATCTTAGACCCCTTAGCCAACAAGAATGGCAGACAAGGAGGAATGCAGCTTCATGGAGCTCCCAGCAGAAGACAGAGCACCCATTAACCAGGGATACATGCTTTCCCACTCACCACCCTTCTCCCTGTGTGGCCTCTGACACTTTCTGGCAGGCCACGGTTTCTTGGCTGATGTTTCTTTCTCTTCTTAACCACACCTAATTATCCTCCCATTCTTCCTGCCTATCTGCACCTCATGCTGGGGACCACACCCCCAAGCAGCACAGGTGTGGACCACTGGAGACTTCCCAGCACTGCCCCCTGATCCCACCCTGTTGGTCCCAGTACATGCCACAAAAGACCCATCCCTACCTCTCCCCCTCTGCTGGACGATAGCTGAGTGACTGGCACTGCTCATTGGACAAAGTGCTGAGAAATATCATGCCCACAGATGAGCAAACAACAAAGAATGCCCAGCCTACCTGCCCAGACATAATAAAATTAAACAAATTAAATCAAAATTAAACAAAAAATCAGTATGAACCAAATAAATCTACAACCAATAAATGGAAAAAAAAATGACTAAATGTCCTGAAGACAGCGGACAACATCAAAACATATTAAAAAAAAGGACAAGATGATTCAAGTAGGGGTCCAAAATAAAATACCAGATGACCTTCTGGTAGAAGAAAAGGCACTGGAACTACCTGATAGGGAATTCAAAACTCTAATATTCAGGGCTATCCAAAAGACGACTGAAAAAGCAGACAAAGATAAGGAAAAACTAGACAAAATCATGTCAGATATAGTCGTGGAAAAGACAGACAAAATGATGGAAGAACTCAGGAAAATAATACAGGAACAAAATGTCAAAATAAACACACAGCTAGAAATCATATCAAAACAGCAATTAGAAATCCAAAAGACAAACAACAAGATTTCAGAAACGGATAGTGTCATAGAAAGTTTGAGTAGCAAGTGTGAAACAATTGAAGAAAGGATCAGAGAAATTGAAGACAAATACTTGGATACAACTTTGTTTGAGGAAAAATCAGAGAAAAGAAGAAAAATGAAGAAATCCTGAGAACAATGTGGGATACAATTTTAAAAAAATGTAAGTGATTGGAGTTCCAAAACAGAAGGAGAAAATGGAAAACACAGAGAGGATCATTGAAGAACTGCTGACAGAAAACTTCCCTAATATCATGAAAGATGAAAAGATGATCATCCAAGAAGCTCAATGAACCTCATATAGGATAGATCCCAAAAGAAAATCACCAAGACATATCATAATCACATTCACTAAAAGCAAAGACAAAGAATCCTGAGAACAGCTCAAGAAAAACAAAAAGTCACATACAGAGGGGAACAATAAAACTAAGCTCTGGTTACTCAGCAGAAAATATGCAGGCAAGAAGGCAATGGGCTGACATACATAAAACCTTGACAGAAAAAAATTACCAACCAAGAATAAGATATCTTGCAAACTCTCTCTTAAATATGATGGCAAAATTAGGACATTTCAGATAAACATAAATTAAGGGAATGTGTAAAAACCAAACCAAACATACAAGAACTATTAAAGGGAGTCCTTTAGTTAGAAAACCAACAATATCAGACAACAGCCTGAATCTAGGATGCAAGACCACATCAGCCAGATACCAATCTAGGTAATAAACTCTCAATAACAAAACTAAAAGATTTACAACAGGGCATCAGAGATGTTAATCTGAAATTGACAACAACGTTAGAACAATAAAAGAGGGAATAAACAGTGTAGGTATAGAACTTCTAAATGGAGAGGAAAGTCAAGGCATTATTAAGTAATAAAAGACCGGTTTAAACTTAGGAAGATAAAAGTAAATTTCAAGGTAAGCACAAGAAAGCTAACAAACCTACTCATCAAAATAGAGAAGAAAAACATAAAATCTCAGTAAAAACAAAATCTACAAAAAGAAAAAAAAAGAAAAAAAAATCCACAAACAAAAGGAATTAGAACAGGAGCGTAAGAGGATCAAAGAAACGTCAGCAAAAACAAAAAAAGAAAAAAAAGCACTATAAAATGACAGCAATAAATTCAAACCTATCAATAATCACACTGAATGTAAATGGCCTAAATGCATCCATAAAGAAACAGAGAGTAACAGAATGCATAAAAAAGCAAGACCCATCAGCATACTGTCTACAGGATACATACCTTAGTAACAAAGACAAAAATCTGTTAAAAATCAGAGGATGGAAAAAATATATATAAAGCAGAGAACTACCAAAAAAGAACAGGAGTGGCAATACTAATCTCAGACAAAATAGTCTTTAAAAGAAAATTCATCCTAAAGAATAATCAAGGGCATCATATAATGATTAAAGGGATGATCCATCATGGATACATAACCATAATAAATAACTATGCACCCAATGACAGGGCTCTAAAACACATAAAACAAACTTTAATAGCAATGAAAAATGAAATACATAGTTCTACAATACTAGTAGAGACTTCAACACACCACTCTCTGTAAAGGACAGAGCATCTAGAAAGAAACTCAGCAAAGAAATAGAAGATCTAAAAGCCACAATCAACCAACTTGACCTCATAGACATATATAGAACACTTCACTCAACAGCAGAAAAGTACACATTCCTTCTAATGCATTGGAATGTTCTCCAGAATAGACCGCATCTTAGGCCACAAAGCAAACCTCAAAAAATCCAAAAAATTATGATAATATAAAGTATCTTCTCTGGTCACAACAGCATCAAAGTAGAAATTAATAACCAGAAGAGCAAGGCAAAAATACCAAATACATGGAAACTGAATAACACCCTGCTTAAAAACCACTGGGTATTAGAAGAAATCACAGATGGAACCAAAAAATTCCTAGAATTAAATGAGAAAGAAAACACATAGTTTACTCTGGGGCACAGTAAAGGCAGTGCTCAGAGGTCAATTTATAGCAATAGATGCACACGTCAAAAAAGAAGAAAAGGATAAAATCAAAAAATTAGCTATACAACTCGAACAAATAGAAAGAGAACAGCAAAAGAAGCCCACAGTCATCAGAAGAAAGGAAATAATAAAGATCAGAGCAGAAATAAATGAAATAGAGAAGAGAAAAACAATAGAATCAACAAAACCAAAACTTGGTTCTTTAAAAGGATCAACACAGTCGACAAACCATTGACCAAACTGACAAAAGAATAATAGAAGAGGATGCAAATAATCCAAATAAGAAATGAAATAGAGACATTACAACAGACCCAACTGAAATAAAAAGGATCATAATAGAATACTATGAAAAACTATACTCCAACAAATTTGAAAACCTAGAGGAAATGGACAAATTTCTAGAAACACAATACCTACCCAAACTAATACAAACTGAAGTTGAAAATTTGAATAGACCCATAACAAGAGAAGAGATTGAAAAGGTGATTAAAAAAAAAAAAGAAAGAAAGAAAGCTCTCAAGAAAAAGAAAACTCTTGGCCCAGATGACTTCACTGGAGAATTATACCAAACATTCTGAGAAGAGCTTATACCATTACTACTCAAACTATTTCAGAACATAGAAAAGGAAGTGATACTTCTGAATTCATTCTTTGAAGCCAGCATAAACCTGGTACCAAAACCAGGCACCACAAAAAAAGGAAATTACAGACCAATATCTCTCATGAATATAGATGCAAAAATTCTCAACAAAATTCTATCCAATAGAATTCAGTATCACAAAAAAAAAAATAATACACCATGACCAAGTGGGACTCATACCAGGTATGCAAGGATGGGTCAACATTAGAAAATCAGTCAACGTAATCCATCACATAAATAAAAGAATCACATAATCATCTTAATTGACACAGAAAAGGCATTCAACAAAGTCCAACATCCATTCCTGATAAAAACTCTCATTAAAATAAGTATAGAAGGGAAAGTCCTCTAGATAATAAAAGACATTTATACAAAACCAACAGCCAACATCATTCTTAATGGAGAGAGGCTAAAAACATTCCCCTTGAGAACAGGAACAAGACAAGGATGCCCTTTATCACCACTCCTATTTAACATTGTGCTAAATGAAAGTCCTAGCTAGAGCAATAAAGTAACAAAAAGAAATAAAGGGCATACAAATTGTCAAAGAAGCAATAAAATATCCCTATTTGCTGATGATATGATACTGTCCATAGAAAACCCAAAACACTCCATGAGAAAACTACTGGAACTAATAGAAAGATTCAGCAGAGTAGCAGGATACAAAATAAACTTACAAAAATCAGCTGGATTCCTATACACCAGTAAAGAGAACGACAAAAAGGAAATCATGAAAACAATACCATTTATAATAGCTCTTAAAAAAATAAAATACATTTTAGGAATAAATCTAACCAGGGAAGTAAAAGACCTATAGGAATAAAATTACAAAACATTATTGCAAGAAACCAAAAGAAACCCACATAAATAGAAAATCATACCATGCTCATGAATAAGTAGACTAAACATTGTGAAAATGTCAATTCTATAAAAAGCAATCTACAAATACAATGCAATTCTGATGCAAATACCAACAACATTCTTTAAAGAGATGGAACAACTAATCATTAACTTTATATGTATCATGGATTGAATTATGTCCCCCCAAAAATATACCTATCAATTCAGCTGAGCCATGATTCCTGGTATTGTGTGATTGTCCTATATGTTGTAAATCCTGCCTCTATGATGTTAATGAGGGAGGATGGGCGGCAGTTGTGTTGGTAAAGCAGAACTCAGACTACAGGATTGAATTGTGTCCTGAGGCAATCTCTTAAGATATAAAAGAGAAAAGTGAGCAGATAGACATGGGGACATCATACCACCAAAAAAGAAGCAGTGCCGGGAGCAGAGCATGTCCTTTGGACCTGGGGTCCCTGCATGGAGAAGCTCCTAGTCCAGAGAAAGAAAGACATCCCACGGAGCTGAATTTGGACTTTTAGCCTACATTACTGTGAGGAAATAAATTTCTTTTTGTTAAAACCATTCACTTTTGGTGTTTCTGTTATAGCAGCACTAGATGACTAGGACATATGGAAAGAGAAGAGGTCTTGGATAAGTAAAGCACTATTGCAAAAAAAGAATAAAGTAGGAGGACTCACACTACCTGACCTCAGAACCTACTATATAGCTATGGTAGTCAAAATAGCCTGGTACTGGTACAATGACAGATACTTTGACCAATAGAACTGAACTGAGAACCTAGATGTAAATCCATCTACCTACAGTCACCTGATATTTGACAATGACCCGAAGTCCATCAAATGGGGAAAAGATGGTCTTTTTAAAAAATGGTGCTGGCAAAACTGGATGTCCATCTGCAAAAAGATGAAACACAACCCATACCTCACACCGTACACAAAAACTAATTCAAAATGGATCAAAGACCCAAATATAACACCAAAAACTATAAAGAACGTAGAAGAAAAAAATAGGATCAATGCTAGAGGCCCTAATACACAGCATTAACAGTATACAAACCATAACTAACAATACAAAAACACCAGAAGATAAGCTAGATAACTGGGATCTTCTAAAAATTAAAAACTTATGCTCATCAAAAGACTTCACCAAAAGAGTAAAAAGATAACCTAGAGATTGGGAAAAAATTTCTGCTATGACAAATTCAACAAAGGTCAAATCTCTAAAATCTACAGGAAAATCCAACACCTCTACAACAAAAAGACAAATAATCTAATTAAAAAAATGGCAAAGGAAATGAACAGACACATCACCAAAGAAGACATTCAAGCAGCTAACAGACACATGAGGAAATGTTGAACGATCATTAGTCATTAGAGAAATGCAAATCAAAACCACGATGAGATACCATCTCACCCTGGTATTACTGACACAAATCAAAAAACCAGAAAATAACAAATGTTGGAGAGGCTGCAGAGAGATTGGAACTCTTATGCAATGCTGGTGGGAATGCAAAATGGCACAACCATTTTGGAAAACTATATACTGCCTCCTTGAAAGACTAGAAATAGAAATACTATATAATCCAGCAATCCCACTTCTAGTAATATATCCTAGAGAAATAAGAGCCGTCACACATATAGACATATGCACACTGTCTTAGTCACCTAGTGCTGCTATAACAGAAATATCACAAGTGGATGGCTTTAGTAAAGAGAAGTTTATTCTCTCTAAGTCCAGTAGGCTAGAAGTCCAAATTCAAGGCACCAGCTCTAGGGGCAGACTTTCTGTTGACTCCAGAGGAAGGTCCTTGAACATCAGTCTTCCCCTGGTCTTGGAACTTCTCTGCACAGGAACCCTCGGTCCAAAGGACACTCTCTGCTCCTGGGGTTCTTCTTGGCGGTATGAGGTCCCCAACTCTCTGCTTGCTTCTGTTTGCTTTTATCTCTTGTAAGATAAAAGGTAATGCAGGTCACATCCCCAGGAATCTCCCTTTACATTGGATTAGGGATGTGACATTAATAAGGGTGTTACAATCCCACCTTAATTCCTTTAATATAAAATGACAATCACAAAATGGAGGACAACTACACGATACTGGGAGTTGTGGCCCAGTCATATTGATACACACATTTTTGGGGGGACATAATTCAATCCATGACACACACTCATGTTTCTTGCAGCATTGTTCACAATACAAAAAGATGGAAACAACCTAGGTGCCTATCAACAGGTGAATGGATAAACAAACTATAGTACATACACACAATGGAATAGTATGCAACAATAAAGAGCAATGATGAATCTGCAAAGCATCTCATTACATGGATTTATCTGTGGGGCATTATGCTGAGTGAAATAAGTCAATCACAAAAGAACAAATATTGTATGAGACCACTATTTTAAAAACTCATGAAAAGATTTATACACAAAAAGAAAGAATCTTTGATGATTACAAGGGAGGGGACGGGTAGGGAGGAAAAAAACATTAACTAGACAATAGATAAGTGGTAACTTTGGTGAAGGGTAAGACAGTACACAATACTGAGGAAGCCAGCAAAACTTGTCCAAGGCAAGGTCGTGGAAGCTCCATAGATACATCCAAACTTCCTGAGGGACCAAATTACTGGGCTAAGGGCTGTGGGAACCATGGTTTCGGGGAACATCTAGCTCAATCGGCATAACAGTTTATAAAGAAAATGTTCTACATTTTATTTTGGTGAGTAGTGTCTGGGATCTTAAAAGCTTATGAGTGGCCATCTAAGATACTCCACAGGTCTCACTCTGTCTGGAGCAAGGGAGAATGAAGAAAATCAAAGACATGAAAGAAAGATTAGTCCGAAGGACTAATGGACCACAAGTAACACAGCCTCCACCAGACTGAGTCCAGCACAATGACATGGTGCCTGGCTACCACCACTGACTTCTCTGACAGGGATTGCAATAGAGGGTCCTGGACAGGACTAGAGAAAAATGTAGATCAAAATTCTAACTCACAAAAAAAAAAAAAAAGAGAGAGAGAGACCAGACTTACTGGTCTGACAGAGACTGGAGAAACCCCGAGAGTATGGCCCCAGACACTCTTTTACCTCAGTAATAAAGTCACTCTTGGGGTTCACCCTTCAGCCAAGGATTAAACAGGCCCATAAAACAAAACAAAACTAAATGGGCACACCAGCCCAGGGGCAAGGACAAGAAGGCGAGAGAGGACAGGAAAGCTGGCAATGGGGAACCTAAGGTAGAGAAGGGGAGAGTATTGACATGTTGTGGGGTTGGCAACTAATATCACAAAACAATATGTATGTTAACTGCTTAATGAGAGGCTAGCTTGCTCTGTAAACTTTCATCTAAAGTACAATAAAAAAAGAAATAAAAAAAATACAGATAAAAAGGTTTATAAAAAGAAGCCTAAAACTAATCCATAATTTATAATTCACCCTATTTATAAATGTAAATTAGGATGTACCAGTAGAAATAAATCTGGCAGTTATTTGATTAAAAATAAATTTTTTAAAAGCAGTTGACAATGACTGAAGGGATTTAGTTAGAAAGACAGGCATCTTTGAAAATAGAAATCTGACAGATCCTCAGTGTTTGGACACTGAGTCTAATCCCTGTCTACAGCATTGGTAGGTAACTAAGCCACCTTTATAGGCACTGGTATTATTCAATCCCTGAGATATAGGATCCATATTGTTATTTTTACAATGACTTATCCATAGGTTGCAATACCATATCTTCATTTCAGAATAATTAGTAAAAGAAATTACAGTACAATTAAGGATGGCTTTGTTTAAAATTTCTTACCCTGCAGTTATTCTTCCACAATGAAGAAGGGAGAAGTTGAACAGGTAAGTGCATTTTTACTACTGAGGAGACTGCATGTTTTTCAATTGCTCAATACCTGCAAGCATAGAAATTAACAAACTATATTATAAATATAAAATCATAAAAGTCAATTATAATATAATCTAAGACTTTATGAACTTTAATCCCCCTATATGGTTTGAAATGGCTAGACTTCACATGCTCCTAAAATCTACCATGAGAACAAAAAATAATAAATTCTGCATAGTTAGACTGCTTTGTTACTACCTATCAATAGCAGAGGTTTATTGTCTTTGTAAGTGTCTACAAAGTCCTCAGAAACAAGAGCTTGATGGAACAGAAGGAACAGTGGGTTGAGAGTCAAAATGTCCACACTTTTCCTCATTTATCTTTCTTTTTTTCTCAATTATGATATGACCAAATTGAACCAGAAAAATTCAAAATTGTTTTCCAGCTCTCTGATCTTCAAAATCTAAGATCAAATTAAATCTAAGATAGATTCTTGCCTATCTTTAAAAATTTTAGTAATGTAAAACCATAAATTTCCATAGTCCCTTTCCTTGAGTTTGTAAATATCAGCTAACTAGCAATATACATAAATCTATATTGAGCCAAATGTTGCATTTCCTCTACATGATTGCACAATATTTAAATGTTGAAGACTTTCATCTTCTTTACTGAGAAAAAATATACTATATCAAAATCTGTTCTTATGCAGATATTATGTTTGTGTGAATGAGCAGTATAACATGATTATTGGCAGAGCCAATTTCTGATTGGTCTAATACACCAAACTAAATCAAACCCATCGCCGGCAAGCCCATTCCAACTCATAGCAACCCTAAAAGACAGAGTAGAACTGCCCCATAGGTTTCCAAGGCTGTAAATCTTTACAGAAACAGATTGCCACATCTTTCTCCTACAGATAGTGGGTTCAAACCTCTGACCTTTTGGTTAGCAGCCAAACGCTTAACCACTGCACCACCCCATCTTAATTCAACTGTCCTAACTCTGTCTGCACGATTTTCCTTTATGACTCCTCTAAACATCACAAAAAGATAGGAGAATTTACATCTATGGTGAAAAGGAACAATTTAGTGAAAATACCATTCATGAAGCCAGGGATTATCAATTCCATGAATGGGACTCGCTTATATATTGCATCTCGTTTACATTTCTCTGCATCCCCATCGTTATAAATCAAATTCAGTATTTCACTGACCCAGGTTGTTCCTGAAAAAAAAAAAAAGAAAGAAACTCTATAAACTTTTCTGACAAAAATAGTATGAGAGAGGCAATAGATTTCTGTAACACCTAAGTCAAAATTGCTCTTCATGTCCCCTTTGTCTCTCTTCCTTATTTTCCCCTTTCCTAGGAAGCATCCTTTTTTACTCTGAACACATATATATGCATTGTGTATGTAGAAATTCTGATTAAAACAATCATAAAAATAAGACTTAAAAAGGAAGTAAAACGGGGGTATTAAAGAGACACTATATAATTAATAATAGTATACCGCCCCGGGTGGAATGAATGGAGAAAGAGAAGACGGACCCCCAAGCAGCCTACCTCAATGAGTCTGATCATTAATTTGCACATTTCCTATTAATATAAAAAAATTATTGGACTTTTAGACTGAAAAGTATTGAATTAAAAATACTTGACATCTGGTGGAGGGAAGAAAAGAGGAATTTTTTTATTTCACTAGTGGTGTTCAGCGCACAACTCACAAACAAAAGACAATGGCTCCTGAATCAGTAGAGTGGAACAAATCACTCTGCCCTTCATGATATTGTGACTCACCAGTCTTTTGAGAAATGGACCTAAAGTATTTGAGGATATGATATATTTAATTGTCTACGCACTTAATGATCAGGTTATTTAGGCATTGCTAGAAAAAAATAATAAGACATAGGATAAAAACTTTTTAACTCTTGCCACCCCCTTTTACTTTCTCAAAGGTGTAAGAATAGTTCCTTAATTGAATACTCATGGGTGGAAACTAAAAAATTAAACTGATTAAGTATTAAAATAATTAAGTCATGCACACAGCAGCAGTTTTGAAGACTGATCTATACATGGATGCGCCTTTGGGTTGGTTTCAGTTATTGGAGTACCTTAAACTAAACAACCAAACCAAACTCATTTTCATCAAATCGATTCCGACTCATAGTGACCCTATAGGACAGAGAAGAACTGCTCCATAGGGTTTCCAAAGAGTGGCTGGTGGATTCAAACTTCCTGAGGCCCCCTTTGTAATGGACAATACTTCTGGACAATACCTCCTTCTCCCTGTCCCTAAATTATAAGTACTAGGCAATCTCCCCACCATTATAACAGACAATTCCAGTGGTAAAAGAAAGGTGAGCCAAAATCAATACTATTTTTGAACTTTCCTTTGCCGTTATGACTTAGGTTTGGGCAATGGAAAAAGTTCTTAAATCCAAAGTGCACTGTAACACATTTCATCTCCTATCAGTGGGCGGTTCAAACCGGTAGTGTGAAATCTGATTGAAACAAATGTCAGGTTAGCTTTTGTATGTTTTGTATTGGAAAGGTTTGTTTTCTGTGATTTATGAAAGAAAAAAATGAAAAAGAGCACAAGGCTTGACTAATATAAGGAAACAGTTAAACTTTTATAACAAAATTAACAAGGCACTGATATATTCAAAACTTTAAGATATTCTCAACAGTGTTTGAAGTGCACAAAATAAATAAAAAAGAAATCTACCAAAAGAGAACATAATCAAGCTATGAGTAACCATTTAGCTTTTACCATTCCAGAAAAAGTTCCACTCCAAAGGGCATCTTCATAGATGAACTATTTGTATAACAGTAACTTCTAGCAATTGTCTTAATGGTCCTGCTTTTGAATACATCCAAAAATAACAAAAACAATAGAGTATGCCCATTGACAGTGATTTCCCTCCCATCTCTAAATTTGTGTCTCATCAAGGAAATGAAACATGGTTTTTGGCACTAAATAATTTGAGTTTGGTGAACTACTCAGAAAGCAGTGTAAAGTAACAAGAAAAGAAAAATATTTTGCCCAAACAAGGTTTTTTTTATATCTACAAAGGCCTATGATGTGCATTTGTTTGCTTTCTTCTAGAAGCCCTTTGCTCTCACTCAGTGTTTGTGATTTGGATACATTACAATCCGCAAATACAGGGTTGTCTTCTCAGGACTTGTTACATGTTCCTTTGAAATAATTTTGTTATTTACAGTCTAAAAAGAAGATCAGGAGTCAGTATACATATTAAAAATTTACTTTCCTTAAACCTTCTAAGGAATGAGGTAGGACTCTAAAGGAAAGTTAACTTTAGAGGGTTTAGTAACTAGATTGATTATGGGTTCAAGTAATTTAATCAGAGAGAGAGAGCCTCATGTCACTAATATTTCTCTGTACATCTATCACTAGGTGAGTCAGAAAATTCTTTGTCATAAATATATCTGTCTGTCATAAATAGAAATAAAAGTCATTCTTATTGAGTTATCTTAAACTCTTCTTCCTGAGATCTTATTTCAGGCTGACAGTTGTTTCAATTTATAAACAAAATATGTAAGCATGAAAATGTACAGATAGTATAAATTCATTTTTAGTAATTTTTATTCAAATTAAAAAAAATTTATAAAAGACTACAGCATTAATTTCCCTTCAGATATATCTTCCATTTGATCACTAGCCTTTCAGAATGGGAAGTAAATTTGTCTTAAGATCAGACTAGCCTAGCAACTGCCACCGTGCCCCTTGATAAATGTTTAACGAACTCAGGGAAGACCTGACTAGCAATCCAGAGGTTTTTGGGTTTACACATTTGTAATCAGAGAGCACAAATAAACGAAAAGGACATACCAGATTTGGGATAGGTGGAGATCAGAAGGTCATCTGGTCGGGCCTCAAATGACTCCACCTGGGTCCACTCTTGAGCAATGCTCCAGAAGACGGGAACATCCTGCATGTCCACTAACTCCCTCCTGAAGACATCTGGCTTGTTGTCCATTTTTGAGAGTCTAGATTTTAAATAAAATGTACAATATTAAAAATTCTGTATTTTAATTGTATCAGTTAAATTAAAAATTAAATTAATATTTCAATAGCATTGCCATTACTCTAGATCTAGCAGTGTTAAATCACAATACTGTGCACTATAAGTCAGTGGAAGAAGAGATGGTATTGTAAAAGCTAAAGAGTGTGACCCTAATACTCCCCAGCACATTTTCTCCTTTTCAGAATGGGTGACTGAGAGCTTGACATAACTAACGCCATGATGAACCTCTAAGTATTTTTTTTTTCTTTTTTCTTTGCTTCTCCCTTTTCGCGCACCTTTGTTAGTGGCTTTGTTTTGTGCATACTTTTGTTAATGACTTTGTTTTGTGACTTAGGATCCCCCACAAGAAGATTAGAGCCCAGATGTCAGATAAGGAAGTGTCCGGCCTATATCTCTTTAGTATAATAAAGAGTCTCTTGTAATTGCTTTATAATGTATAACAACATGTTTAACCTTTATAAAAATCATATAAAAGCTCTGATGTAAAAATGCCTTTGGGAACTCCATAGAGACAGCCTGTGCTGCTGGATCTCCAGTGGTGTACACCTCCTGAATTAAAACTTTCTCATTCTTTCTGACTTGGAGTATGTTTCATTGGCTTGAATGCCCAGGGTACAGACCCTATTTGGGTAACAAACAGGTCTTGTACAATTGCATGTATTTCTGTTTATACATTGTTGTTCTTGTTAGGTGCCATCAAGTTGGTTCTGACTCATAGCAACCCTATGTACAACAAAATGAAACACTGCCCAGTCCTGCACCATCCTCATAATCCTTGTTATTCTTGAGCCCATTATTGCAGCCACTGTGTCAATCCATCATTACAAATACTTTCTATTTGTGTAGTGACTTATACAGCATCTTCCTATGCAAAGGTTTCTGGGGTATGTGATAAAGTTACTGGACTTTGGAGTCAGGGGAAAGGTGTCCTAACCACAGTTCTACTAATTCATTGTCATGAGAGTCTGAGCAAGCCTTGTGACTACAATGAATCTTCCTAACTATAAAATCAAGAGTGGCCTGAATTGGTACTTCCCTCCATTAAATTATAGGGTGGACTGGTGTCATGGATTGAATTATGTCCCTCCAAAAATGTGTGTATCAGTTTGGCTGGGCCATGATTCCCGGTATTCTGTGGTTGTCCTCCATTTTGTGATTGTAATTTTATGTTAAAGAGGATTAGGGTGGGATTGTATAACACCTTTACTAAGGTCACATCCCTGATCCAATGTAAAGGGAGTTTCCCTAGGGTGTGGCCTGCACCATCTTTTATCCTACAAGAGATAAAAGGAAAGGGAAGCAAGCAGAGAATTAGGGACTTCATACCACCAAGAAAGCAGTGCAAGGAGCAGAGCATGTCCTTTGGACCTGAGGTTCCTGTGCTGAGATGCTCCCAGACCTAGGGGAGATTGATGACAAGGACCTTCCTCCACAGCCAACAAAGAAATTGTTGCTCTGGAGCTGATGTCCTGAATTTGGACTTGTAACCTACTAGACTGTGAGAGAATAAATATCTCTTTGTTCAAACTACCCACTTGTGGTACTTCTGTTATAGAAGCCCTAGATGACTAAGACAACTGGTAAATTATTCTATATAAATTATCTACAATAGACCACAAGAGTTAGGGAAAAGTGGGGGTGGAGGACACCTAGCAGAGAAACTAAATGATAAAAAGCCCACAAGACAGACAGGTAAAAGAAACAAAGTAATTCTAGTATTTGAGATAGACTGCTCTGAGCAACTGTCTAATACTGATGATTTGTGATTACATGATAGTATTTTATGTTCCTAGCAGGGCTTTAGTGAAGGTATGTTTATTAATCTTTTAGCTGTTATAAGAAGTGAAAGGATTTGAAATATGTCCCAAGTCCTCCTACCAACATGGCTTTTTCCAACTTAGCATAGGGTGACTATTATTTTTCTTCTCCTAAGGTCCTAAAGTTGTAGAAAACAGAGATTATCTAACCAACTGAAGTAGTAAATCTTCCAGAGACCCTGTGTCAACTGGTAAACTTCTCTTTAAGAATTAGAACACAAAGTCTCTGGAATAATGGATGTGATTTAGCTTGTGCCTTTTCTGCAGTGCAATTTCTTATCTTCCTTCTTTTTTAAGTTCTCCCACCACCAAGTCCACCCCTACCCATTCAAATAATTTTCATTTAAAAGGGTCATGGTTCAAATTGTTTAATAATCAGTTTTTGATGAAAATCAAATTAATTTTACATTTTTAAAAAATGTCTTAAAAGAGATGCCAATTTATCCAAAGTAACTCAGTTTAGTAACACAGAGAGACTATAAATTTGTTTGATAACCTTCGGCTTCATTTATGTCCCACAAAACCCTTTACTCTCCCTCCCACCAAAAATAACTAAATAAATAAGATCTTTATCTGGGAGTAGTCATACAAAAACATATGATTTTAATATTTTTGTTAAATAATTCACAATCTGATTATTTTCCTTAAAGATTAACTTTTCAAAGTAGCTAATGTTTATTCCACTACCTAGTGTTTTTTAAATTAGCCATAACAATTTGTTTCATAGTACTATTAGTCAGAACCTCAACTTCCCACTCCTTTCTTCCCAGTTATCCACAGCTTGTCCCTTCCTGAAGAAATAGTTGGCAGGTTGGAACTATAAATCAGGCCTTTTTACTCCAAATCAAGTTCTTTCTTTCTTTCTTTTCATGCTTCTCCAATACATTAGGAACAATCAGTATAAGAAATGTTTTAGAATATTACTTCTACTTAGCATGTAATTAGTACTTACGAAATTAATTAGACCTCACTGATATGTTGACCTTCACCCTTAATCCTTTCCCTACCCTCTTAAAACTTACCTGTCTTATAATTCATCCCATTGGTTGCAGACTGTTTGTGCTCTTTAATATGACCAATTATATTAAACTCACCTATGCTGACAAATGGATTCTAGAAGAGATTTATGTAATCTCTCCTTCCTGAAAGAAGTTCTTAGAGTGAAAATTTTGGAAATTCGTTCAAAATGTATCCAGACACATGTTTATCAGAGCCTTAGCTACCTTTGCTCACCTCAGCTAATATAAACAGATTTTTTTTTTTTTTTAATGAACTTTGAAGCTTATGTAAGGTCAGCATTTCTAATATGTGAAATAGTAATAGCCTTCTCACCCATGTAACCTATGTTCTCCACTATGTCAAAATACATCAGATAGCAAAATGCAAAATGTACAGTGAACCCTTGTCTAGCTCTCAGGGTGCTTGTTTTTTTGTTTTATAGGACCAGGTTTTGTTGTCATTGCATTTTCCCTACATTCATACATACTAACATAAAAGAAAATGCCTTAAAAGAAAAATAAACTAACGATTAAAAAATATTTATTGAATACTATTATATAATATCTAAGGATCCCTGGTGGCACTATGGTTAAGCACTCAGCTGCTAACCTATAGGTCAGCAGTTCAAACCCACCAGCCGCTCCGCCTCCATGGGAGAAAAGACTTGATGTTCTGCTCCCTTAAAGACTAAGGTCGCTATGAGTCTAATTGACTGGACAGTACACAACAACAAAAACATATAATATCTAAAGGAGCCTGGGTGGCACAAGCAGTTTGCAACTGACTGCTAACAAAAAGGTTGATGGTTTGAACTCACTCAGCAACTCCATGGAAGAAAGTTCTAGTGAATTGCTTTCATAAAGATTACAACCAAGAAAACCCTATGGAGCTGTTTCACTATGTAACACATGGGCTTACCTGTGTTGGGGGCTGACTTGACGGCAGGTAACTACAATATATAATATCTGACAAACACTGTGCATTAGGGAACCAATGATGAGAGAAAAAAATGCATGGCTCCCTATTGCTGTGGTGCTTAGAAGTGAGTGGTAAAGAGAGAAACTGATCAATCAGTGATACCAATAAATTGAAAATTTCAATGATGATAAATTTTATGAAGCAGAGATCTATTGGTAAACAGAGGACTATTGTTGACAGGGTAAGATTGCTTGGAAATGTCTCCCCACTGAGGAATGAGCCAATACTTCAAGCAAGAGCAAGAGATAATTTGGACAAGAGGAAGAGAACTTTCCATCCAAGAAATAGCATGTGCAAAGACCCTATGATGGGAGAGGGAAATAAGGCCCGTGTGCTTCGAGCGCCCAAAGGGAGGAGGAACACGTGAGTACTTTGCCAACTTCTGTGTTAATAAACTACCATACCAGCACGCACTTGTCTGTTTGTTGTATTGTGGCTTGAGTGTTGCTGTGATGCTGCAAACTGTGCCACTGGTATTTTAAATACCAACAAGATCATGAATGGTGGACAGGTTTTAGTGGAGCTTCCAGACTAAGATAGACAAGGAAGAAAGGCCTGGTGATCTACTTTTGAAATTAGCCAATGAAAACCTTATGAATCACAACAGAACATTGTCTGACTCCCTTATTTTGGATATAGGAGGCACCAGTTGATAGAGAAAGACATCATGTTGGGTGGAGTAGAGGGCCAATAAAGGCATAGGAGACTCTCAGTAAGACGGATTGCCACAATACCCACAGTGATGGACTGGAACACATTGGCAATTGTGAGGATGACACAGGGCAAGACATTGTTCCACTCGGTCATACATATGTTTGCCATGAGTTGGCCTCAACTTGAAGGTAACTAACAACAACAAACTACTACAGGGTGATACATTGCCACAAGAATTCAGGGTTATGTCTGGATAATTGTGTGCCCCTGATATACTGGATTTCTGGCTAGTCTCCACCACACCAGGGAGTAGTCATTGACCTGACGTTATGCACAGTTTCAACAGTAGTTCTGCCATAATATAAGGGGATGGTGAAAAGTACCTTGTTGTTGTTGTTAGGTGCTGTCGAGTTGGTTCCGACTCATAGTGACCCTACGTACAACAGAACAAAACACTGCCTGGACCTGCGCCATCCTCACCATCATTGTTATGCTTGAGCCCATTGTTGCAGCCACAGTGTCAATCCATCTTGTTTAGGGTCTTCCTCTTTTTTACTGACCTTCTACTTTACCACTTTACCAAGCATGATGTCCTTCTCCAGGGACTGATCTCTCCTGATAACATGTCCAAAGTCTGTGAGAAGTAGTCTTGCCATCCTTGCTTCTAAGGAGCATTCTGGCTGTATGTCTTCCAAGACAGATTTGTTTGTTCTTTTGGCAATCCACGGTATATTCAACATTCTTCTCCAACACCACAATTCAAAGGCATCGATTCTTTTTGGTCTTCCTTATTCATTGTGCAGCTTTCACACACATATGAGGCTACTGAAAACATCATGGCTTGGGTCGGACACACCTTAGTCCTTAATGTGTCATCTTTCCTTTTTAGCACATTAAACAAGCAATTGTTTCTAGGATATTCTTGAGCATCACTTAGGAGGAATACATAATTAAATATATTACTTTATATTTTTCTTTTACTAAAACTCTGAGGATACCATAAAGTTTTAATAATAACAGATAATATTAAGTTGATTCTTGTGGTTTCTCATACCTCAAAATTACATTTATGACAGCATTGTGCAGTGATTTGGTAATATTGTTGCTGCAATATATCCTGTTAATATTTGATGAATTTCATGAATATCTTCTTGTGAAACAAATGGATGAGAAATGTAAAGTTTAAAAAATTCAATTAGTAGCTGAGGGCTTAACCACTGCACCACCAGGTCTCCTTTAGAGGATATCTAAGTTAACTTAGTGCTGCCATAACAAAAAATATCACAAATGGGTTTAAAGAACATAAATTTATTTTCTCACAATTCAGAAGACTAGAAGTCTGAATTCAGGGCATGGTTCTAGGGGACAATTTTTCTTGCCTATTTCAATTGCTAGTAGTCAACAATCCTTGGAGATCCTGAGCTTGTAGATGCGTTTGTCATATGTATCTCTGTGTCTGTTGTGCTCTTTTTTTTAACTCAGATATGATTGAGTTTAGGATGCATACTACTCTGATGTGACCTCATTTACATAACAAAAGAGAAGCCCTATTTCCAAACAGGATAACGTCCACAAGTATAGGGGCTAAGGTTTCAATGCACATTTTTGGGGGACAAGTCTATCCAAATTTTTTGTTTGTTTGTTTCAAAATAACAAATACTAATATATTTATTCAGTTGTTATTTTCTAGGGTCCACTTGGAGCCCTGGTGGCAAAGTGGTTAAGAGCTCACTTACTAACCAAAAGTTTGGCAGTTCAAATCCACTAGCCGCTCCTTTGAAATCCTACGAGGCAGATCTACCCCGTCTTATAGGGTAGCTATGCGTCAGAATCTACTCGATGGCAACTGGTTGGTTTGTTCGTTTGTTTTTGGTTTAGGGCCCACTCAGTTCCAAACATTATTCTAGGAACTGGTGACAGAGCAGAGGATTGGGATAGATGAATGATGTGTGTTCACAACACATTTTCCTCTTTCCAGGTGCATGGAAGACTGTATTTGTCAATCTCTCTTGCAGTTAGATTAGGAGCATACGACTGAGTTCTGGCTAATGGGATGTGGGTGGAAGTGATGTCAAATGTGTTACCGATCTTCCAGTACTTGCTTTACCTGTTGTAGTGCCTTTGGAATCTATGTGTTCAAATGCCTAGCTACAGAATTGAGATGAGCTACAACTCTTCTTCAAAATGTATCCGAGTGAAAAAATAAATTTTTTATGTTAATTCATTGAAATTTTCATTTTTATAATGCAGTATATTTCATCATATCCTGAATAGTACAAGAAAATTTTCAGTAAAACTATTTACTCTTGTGGGGCTTACAGTCTAATTTAGGAGTTATATAAACAAATTAGAAACAGATTTGTCATATGAAGATAACTATCCTTGTGAAAACTAAAGCATAGAATAGAGAATGAAGAGGACATGGTAAGTCATAAGGGAACAATAATAACTAGAATTCATACATAAAGCACATACAAAATGAGTGATAATTGGAAGTAATTTTCTTGGATTTTAATCTTTCTACCCTATAATACATCTAGCACCCTATAGTATGATTAATTTTCCTAAAGCTCTTTATTATTTTGCCACATTTTCAAGAAATACGTCTTCTCAAAGTCACTAAGTTATTTCATTTGGAGAGGAGAGCATCACCTGAATTTGACAGATGGAAGAGTACTGGGTCATTAATTTTTGTCCACCATGCGTTAGCACTTTTTAGGAAAGGAAATTTGCTACAATTCATAGTGACCATCCTCTAAAACCAAGAGAGAACCTGCCTAGGCTCTTCAAACAATTTTAATGCCATAAAGATTTGAACCAAATTTAGGATATTTGAAGTTATCCAATTCCGTTCATGCCTCTCATCCTTCTAATTCTCAGTCAACAAACACATACAAGACTCCCCTTTACACCAACCACTTTTTGTTACATATCCTCATTGTCTTAATGCTCTGTGCTTTCTCACCTTTTGCGCATCACATCATTTAACCTTGGGTATTGGTCATCTCCGCAATTTCTTGTCTCAACTGAAACCTAGGTTTCCTCTGAAGACACTACCTCCTTACAGTCTTCTAGAAAATATACTACTCATTTTCCTAGATATATAGTTTCCTTTCTTTGGGTTAGAATGGAGGATTGTCATTTGCCTGGCTTTCTCTATCACTTCAAATAATTATTCTTCCATCTTAGTTTAAGCACATTCTTTTCTTATGTTTATGCAAAGTCTATTTCTCCCTTTATTTCCTCTAATTTCTGACATCTACCAAATCTTCAAACATTTCCTGTGAGGTAAAGGACCTAGTTTTACCCTAAGTAAAGTGGCCTTTGTCTTTGAGTCTGAATAAATAATCCTTGGAGTAATTGGGGTGGCTTGCTCTGGGACTTCTGGGTCACAACTGACAATTTGTGCCGACAAGTGGGGCCTAGCCAGACCAGAAAACACTCACTTGAGAGGCTGATATCAACTAGCCTCAGGAGGCATGATTTAACCTATCATGCAAGACTGACTAATAAAAGCCCTGAACACTAAGGCTCGAAGAGCTTCCTGGTTGAATATCTGCTCCTGGGAGGGTAGTACATGCCTTGGAACATGGAAGATTCACATTGTGAACCTTCTCACACCGCACCCTATGTGTCTCTTCATATGTGTTCTTTTTGGTTATAATAAGTCAGTAGATATAAGTATAGTATAAACCAAATCTGTTGCTGTTGAGTTGATTCCAACTCATAGCAACCTTATGTACAACAGAACAAAACACTGTCTGGTCCTGCACCATCCTCACAATGGTTGCTGTGATTGAGCCCATTGTTGAAGCCACTGTGTCAATCCATCTCCTTGAGGGTTTTCCTCCTTTTCACTGACTTTCTGCTTTACCAAGCATGATGTCTTTGTCCAGGGACAGGTCCTCCTGATAACACGTCAAAAGTACATGAGAAGAAGTTTCACCATCCTTGCTTCTAATGAGCGTTCTGGTGTACTTCTTTCCAGACAGGTTTGTTTGTTCTTCTGACAGTCCATGGTATGTTCAATATTCTTCATCAATACTATAATTCACATTCATCATTTCTTCTTTGGTCTTCCTTATTTATTGTCCAGCTTTCGCATGCATATGAAGTGACTGAAAATACCATGGCTTGGGTCAGGCTTACCTTAGTACTCACAGTGACATCTCTGCTTTTTAGCACTTTAAAGAGGCCTTTTGCAGCAGATTTACTCAATGCACTATATCATTTGATTACCTGACTTCTGCTTCTATGGGCGTTGATTGTTCATCCAATTAAAATGAAATCCTTGACAGCTTCAATATTTTCTCAGTTTATCATCATGTTGCTTATTGATTCACTTGTGAGGATTTTTGTTTTCTTTATGTTGAGGTGTAATCCATACTGAAGTCTTTGTAGTCTAAGTGCTTTAAGTCGTCTTCACTTTTAGCAAGCAAGGTTATGTCACCTGCATATCACAGGTTGTTAATGAGTCTTCTTCCAGTCCTGATGCTCCATTCTTCTTCATATACTCCAGCTTCTTGGATTATTTGCTCAGCATACAGATTCAATAAGTATGGTGAAAGGATACAACACTGACACACACCTTTCTTGATTTTAAACCATGCAGTATCCCCTTATTCTGTTTTAATGACTAACTCTTTGTCTATGTTCAGGTTCTACATGAGCACAATTAAGTGTTCTAGAATTTCCATTCTTTGCAATGTTATCCGTAGTTTGTTATGTTCCACACAGTTGAATACATTTGCATAATCAATTTAACACAGGTAAAAATCTTTCTGGTATTCTCTGCTTTCAATCAGGATCCATCTGACATCAGCAATGATATCCCTCTTTCCAGTTCTTTGACTTCTTTAACCATAATGAGATTTTATATTGATTACACTTCAGTCACCAACTCCCAAAAATATTGTCATATCTAAGAATGAGGATAACCATATAAATTATTGTTCAAACTGGTATGCTTTTGAGAGTGAAAGAGATGACTATTAATAATTATTCTGGAACTGTTATCCTTGACAAACTATCATTACACCATCTAAAACTAATATAGTTCTGAAATCTCAAACATCAATACACCACTCCATTCACTGATCATCATTCTTTTCAATTCTATCATACACTCATTCCCTATTGGGAATACTTGATCTTTGATCAATAATTACTTGCATGCCTCAATTTTCTCTGAAAATATTTACCTAGTTCTAGCTCATTTTTTTCTCCAATCAACTGTAACTATAAAGCATATTAAATTAACTGTTAAATCTCTTTCTCTTTTTTGTTCTTATTCTACTTTCTCCAGGAAAAATAGAAACACCGGATCAATGTTGAAATTGGTATTTAGGCTTCCATAATGAGTGCTCAAGTTCTGAAGAAGAAACTTACACAACTAGGCATATTAATAATGTCGCTTGAGTGATCTCTCATCTCATCTAGACATTTAATATCCAACAATTATTTTACGAGCCCCTTCCCCCCATTTCTGAGTACCTACTAAATAAAAAACATGTCTTCTTGATGCCAACCACAAACCCAAAGCATGCCCACTCTTAAGAGTGCCTTCTGCTATTAAGAATCAGCCAAGTGTGATATTTTCATTTTTATCCTCTTTAATATCTATAGTAATTTCCATTTTCTTAACTTCAGTTTTAGAATAGAAGGTGTATCTTCTGGTAAGACCTGACCTGTCTACTCAATCTTTTAATTGTATGCCTACTCATAGTATCTGAGACCTAGCTCTATAATTTACTCCTATTTTTCTCTCATTTATCTTCAACCTCTCCTTGTTTATTGTTTCCTTCTTCTCAGTATATCAGCACACTCATGTAGCTCTCATTCTAAAAAAGAATAAAAATCTGTAAACCAATTCTCTCTAGATTCTTGCAACCATCACCTCTGGAGACTCACTTGAGTGTACATTCCCAATTTCTGGGAATCTATACATAATACTTTGGAATAAACACAAAGATGTGTTTATCAGTATCAGACCATACCAACTCTGTTCCCCTTCCAGCCAAAGCTGATTGTTCAGCCCAATCTAGGTTAGTCAGATCCTCTCTCTAAGGAATTTGTAGAGAAAGCTGGAGTACAGGGTAGTTGAGTAATGTTAATAGTGACTCTATAGAGACCCATAATTCTGTGACTGGGTCTTTCTTCTTGAACATTCTGAAGGTTAGACATTCATATCTATTGAGACATCACCATACATTTTTGATCATTAATTTTCTTTCTTTTTTTTTCTCTCAGTTTATAATCACTTTCTGTTCAGTACAACAAAAACAAAACAAACAAAAAACTCCAGGCAGATCCTGAATCCCATCTAGCTCCTGTCATTCCTTGCATTGCCTTTTATTAACACTGTTACCATGCAGTCTATACCTTTACCATATTCACTTCCTCTCCTTTGACTCATTACTGAACTCACCACAATCAGATATATGTACCTGTCAATCTAATAAAACTCTTCCTGCTGAGATTGCCTTTACCTTCTGATATCCAAATCCAGCTGATACTGGTCAGTTTCCTTCTAACTGGTCTTTGATTTAGTTGGCTTCATTGATCATATTTTACAACTTTCTCTTCTTTCAGCATTCACAGCAATGAACTATCCTGTTCCATCTCCACTTGATACATTTCTGTTCTTCCTTCTTGGTCTCATTTATAGACATTTCATTCTGTGTCAACACCTTAAATATGATAAGCCTCACACTTAGCCTAGGATTCTTCTATTCTACTCTGTAAATTCTCCTTTAGTTATCTCATCCAGGACAAGGCTTGAAATATTCTCTTTATGTTGATCCACATATGTAAGTATCAACATCACAAACCTGATGGAGACTTACATTTCTGAGCAATTTTATATAGATGTCTCAACAATTTCTCAAATTCAATATGTTTAAGCCAAGGTCATCACTTTCCTCCAAAATCTGCATTTCTACAGTGTTACTTGTCTTAATAGATGACACTTATTTATAACTTGGGATTTATCCTTGGTTCATACTTCCCCCATTCTACATCTATTTAATCACCAAGTACCCCAGTTTTACTTCTTTCCTATTTCTCAAAATCAACCCTTCCTTTCTATTCTACTAACACTGTCCTATTTTATGCCCTTATTTGTTACTTACTATACTGCATCAGTTACCTATCTGGTTTTTGTTTTTAGTCTCAAATCTATTCTCCATTTCTGAAGGGAGAAACAGTGCATGATAAACCTTATTTCATGTGTGAAAGCTGTTAAATGAAATGCTTTCATTTATACACAGTTCTTTGTAACTTCCATACTTCCTGGAATATCTATGTTCTTGCCAAGTTCTGGCTTAAAACTGTTTATTAACTCCTCATGCCTACAGAATAAAATACAAGTTTCTCAACTTGTTTGCTCAGCTGTAAAATGTTTTTCCTTGAACTGATTATTATCTCTGAAAATACTGATTTACTAAAAGGTCTTTTTATATACTGTCCAGTTTTTCTTATGAAGTGGACAAGTCTGGAAGCAGATATTAGCTCTGTAGAATTCATTACCTGACTAAGCTGCTTTATAAAATATATGGGGGCTTTAACATACTAAAGAGTATATTAAATAGCGTTTAGAAAACACTGAATCAAACTAATGATTTATTTTAATACTAGTTGTCTTCATTCAATATGAAAATATCTTCCTGATTATATAAAATTTAAAATATAATTTTGAACCATTTCTGAAGGGAGACATTGTACGTGATAAACTTTATTTCCTGTGTGAAAACTGTTAAATGAAATGTTTTCATTTAAACACAGTTCTTTGTAACTTCCCTACTTCCTGGAACACCTATGTTCTTGCCAAGCTCTGGTTATTATAGATCATACACTGAAGGGAAGTATTTAAACATTGGGAACAAATCATATTAGAGTTTTTTAATGTTTCCTGAATCTGAGTCAAATTTTGCATATAAGTTCGATGTTCTATTTTAGCAGTATGACTCCTTAAAAACCCACAATCAGAGTATTCATGATAGAAACACAGTCAAATTTAACTTACCTTTAAAGTCCAGATATCTTTAAATGAATATTCTCAGATCAAGAATTGGAGTCAAAAAAAAAAAAAAAATCATTAAAAGAATGATAGCCATGAGTGGCTTATAACTTACTATGAGTATGAGAAATTGAGTTGGTAAAAGCTCAGTAAATGTTGAAAGAAGAGGTTTGTTTCCCTTAGGCCTCTTTTGTTTACTTCTCTGAGAATGTCCCTAGAAATATAATTTCCTCTGGGGCACAATTGTAAGAAGTAGGAAACAATTTAATCTTTTGAACGTTAATAATAGTCATTGTTAGTCAATATTAACCTGAACAAAACTATTGACTCTTATGCCCATTAGTAAGTTAAAATAATGAAATATTTTACTTAAAGATACTGTGTGCCTTAACCCTATAAATGTGAATATTAAACATAATAATCAACACATTATTCTCCTAGAAAGTGATACTCTGATACTCAAAAGATCTTTGACATGAAGGAGAGATTTTATTACTCCTTTTTTGTAAATTTAAAAGCTAACCCCTTTTAAGGATAAGAAATGTAGTATTTGTGAGGGTCTTTTAAGCACCACATTGGGAGGCTGAAGAGCGGTATTTCAGTTCAGCAATTCCACAAAGCCGCCATATGACCCTACTTGCTTCATATTACTGAACTGTACTTTCCTTGTTGAAAGAATATGTGAAATATACAAAATGGTTACTCCAATTTGTTTCATTTCCAACATTATGACATTATTAGTAAAAGTATCATTTCCCTTAATACCAAATTATATGCTTTAACAAGTCATAGCAGCTAAAACAAGAAAGCAGTGAGCACCTTAACAGAACAGTTCTTTATTGCCGGAAAATTACATCAGGATATCCGTATTTAAAGTGCTACTTCATACATTTATAAGAACTCAAAAGTAACACAAATGCTATCCTATATTTTCCACATAACTGTTGGCAGTTTATCACTGCAATAAATGATCTGAGTACTCTTATGATTACTGTTCGTTATCTTACCATGAACACACGGAATAAGGCCATGATATTTTCCTATACACTATATCTTATAAACAATCTTAGCTCAAATTAACATTATCAAATTTAGATGGCAGAAAACAGCATGGAACGACATTAAGGCATGGAGTATGATATGAGGTTAGGATTATTCCTTTCTCATACAGCCAAAAATACTCATCACTTGAATGTCCTTTACTTTCCTTCACTTTTTTCATGACAGCTGACATTGTAGGAAATTCCTCAATCTGTGAGCATTTGTGACCATCATTCCTAGGTCATCCCACCTCTATAGATTCTCTCATTCATGTTAATCTTACCGCCAAGTCTCAGCAGGATGCTCAACTTCATATCATGGGAATCTCAGGCGTCCAAGTTGTCCCTGGCTACTTTCAGTTGTGTGTTAAAAAATCTTGCATAGTTTGACAGTCATGGATATATTACAGCGACAAGAGATTTAGCTTTGGTGCTATACGGGTCTGGTCCAAATTATGGTTCTACAACCATAATTACAACATAATTTATTTATTTGGAACCCCAGCCACAATACTTGATTTCCTTATTTAACAAAAAAAGTTGGTGTGATATTCAACCAATATTTTATATCTGAGAATTAAATAGGATAATGTCTAAAATACCTAGTTCTCATGACTGTTGCATTGTGCACACCCACGAAATGTTAGATCCCTACTCCTTTAGTATGAAAAATGTTTCCAGGCTTAGTCAATGTCTCCATTTCTACTTGTGTTGCAATAGAATGGCCAAGGAAAACAGGTTTTCAGGGTACAATGTAATTTCCCCGTAATGTACATTTGACGTGGACAGATAATTCAGGTAAAAGTCCTATAGATGACTAGAATTACTAAGGAATTTACTATCCAATTTCTTCGTACTCAATTGAAGGCAAGAGACAATCTGAAATTCTGCATTGTCTATCACGCAATTTACAGAGTGCCAAGGGGTAAGTCAAAAGCTTTGCCAATGGACTCAGGCAGACACGGCTGTGGCAGCATGCTTGTCTGTTTTCCCATTCTCGCCTATTCTTCAATATTCTTTGGGCTTGGACAGACATGGCTCTAGCAGCACGTTTGTCTGCTTTCCTACTTTTGTCTGTTCTGTAATGGTCTCTGGACTCGGGCAGACATGGCTGTGGCGATATGGTTGTCCATTTCCCTCTTTTGCCTTTTTGAATATATGCAGAATAACACTTTGTTTTTGCTTAAAAAAAAAAAAAAAAGAAAATTTCCCAACACCAAAAGTGACAAGGGAATAGATAAAAACAGATTACAAGCTTAAGTATAACATAGCGTTTCTTGTTATTTCTCCATCAAACATTAATTGGGTACTAACTGTATGCAAAGTGCTAGTTCTCTCTACCCATTCATAGAAAACTAAGTGTAAGAATTTTATATACCTGCTTTTTCTATTCCTCACTCGTTATTCACTCAACCCATGACAACGTGGAGTGTTCTCCCACCAACTCAGTACTCCACTGATTCTACTACCTACAAAACCACCAAAGAAAGCCATCTTGTTGTGAAATCTTAGAGGCAATATTTGTTTCTTAATTCTATCTACTTTCCCTGTAGCACGTGACCATTTGACTATTCACTTCCCTTGAAATATTCTTTGCCCTTAGCTTCAGTTGCACCACTTTCTTTTCTTCTTTCATATCTTGAAACTCTTTTTCAGCGTTGTGACTTCTTTTCTTCTGCCCATAGACTAAATGTGGGTGTGTATCCAGCTATGTCCCCACCCTCCGAACCCACAGGCCCGCTTCTCTAATGAGACTCCGCCCTCTCTCTAGAAGAGTTTTTGTACTCAAATCTATATTTAAAAAAAACAAAAACTCAAAGTCTCCTGAGCTCTGGGTCTGTGTATTAAACTGCACAGGACATCTTCCTTGGATATCCAATAGCACTTCAAATTTGATATATTTATAATTGAATTAATCATTTTTCCATATCCTGCCCCACACAAAGGGAAAACACAACTAACTGCCCCCTTTTTTAAATCAGTGTATGACCGCACCATCAGCTAGGCTACACCATCAACTTCAACCTTGACTTCCTTCACTTCCTTCACACACCTTGTACAGTCAGTCACCGTGATGTTTTCTGATCCTCTCATGTAACTATCTCTTCTTTTGTCCACTTTTTCTCACAGTCACCATTCCTCACTCAACCTGCTGCTATCTTTAATCTGGGTAACTAAAATAGTTTTTAACTGCTTTTACTCCCTCTAGTTTTTCCTCATTTACTAAATGGTACATTCTTATACCTTAATGATCTTGGTAAAGCATGAATCTGTTCATGATGATTAAGTCATCTAAAGTGCTTAGAAGAGCATTAGCAGCCAATCTCTTAACCGCTGTGCCACCAGGGCTCCAGACAGAGTCTGGCTGGCACTAATCCACTCTTCCGTTGCAGTAGTAGCAGAAGCACAAGAAGGAGGAAGAAGAACAGAAGGAGGAGGACACTTCTATTACTAATCTAATCTAGTGGTAAGGTTAATAATAAACAACTAAAACCAAACCCGTCGCTGTCGAGTTGATTCTGACCCACAGCGACTCTACAGGACAAAGTGGAACTGCCCCCATAGGGCTTCCAAGGAGTGGCTGGTGGATTTGAACTGCCAGACTTTGGTTAGCAGCTGTAGCTCTTAACCACTGCACCATAAATTTTATGTGAATATCTTATTTAACATCTATTTAACATGCAGTCACAGGGAAAAAAATATCTATTTCTTCATTTCTTGTTCGTTCTTCAATCCTTGGCAAAATCAATTCTCTCCCCACACACATCCCAATACTCCAGTGACTCTACTGTGTAGCATGCTACCAAAGAATGACCTCATTGTTGCTAAATCTAAAGGGCCAAACTCCTATATTCTTTGTTGTTGTTTTCATCTTTCTTTATTTGCAGGCATATGCATACCTCCCTAGCTTTACCTGTTACTTACTGAACTTCACTTTCTAAATTAGCTTTAATACCCTAAAGGGCTTTGCACATATTGCTCCCTCTGCCTAGAACATTCACTTTCCATTTTTTGCTTAGATGATTGCTAATCCTCCTTCAACTTCCAAGCAACTTCTTCTAGGAAGCCTTCCATGATTTGGTAATATTCCTTTTATGTGTTTCCAAAGCATTCTGTAACTACATCTATATTTTTTGTTTGAAAGTTGTCTCTTTATTTTATGTGCCATTATATTATAAATTCCATACAAGTGAAAATATGCTTGTCTTATTGCCTTTGTTTGCTCAGTAAGGGAGAGTAATTTGAAAATGTCATTTAAGTGTTAGACACAGAGGAAGATATGGATAACTTTTAATCAGAGAACTGGAACATTCCAACCTAATTTTTGATAAGAGGATTTAAACAGGTCATGACTGAGTATGTACAGGAAAGTACTATACATACAATAATAAGCAGGAACAGTGGCCAAGGTACCATATTAAAGAAAGTGAAAACAGAAGAAAATATTTATTGAGAATTTATAGGCACTGTGATTCCCATACCATCCATTTTCATCTGAATCTAATAATAGCTTTGAAATTCAAATTATCACTAGAAATTTTCAGAATTTATGCAACTTGCCTAAGAACGTAAAACTTATAAATAGTGAATTCAAGTTTCAAATCCATGAGTGATGAAAGCACTTAGATTTGTTGCAAAGACACTGTTAGAAACCTCTAGAAATTACTATCTATGTGGCTTTAGGCAAGTGACCTTGGTTATTAGTAGATGATATTAATTTATAGTCATTGTCATTCTTTAATTGTCACCATTTCATAAGTTAATTATTTAATGCTTATAAAGCATGCAGTATGTTGTCTGATGAAAAAATTACTCAGTAAAGCTAATTATTACTGAAGTATGATATTATCACTATACTATCATACTCTTAAAAAATGTGCTGTTTTTCATTTCAACACCACCTGAATCAAAAGAAAAATATATTCCTTTTCACCTAGATACCTTCTATTCTCCATCCTTCACTAAGTCCTAAGAAAAAAGAGATAATGTGTCTCAGTTTTAAATAGTTTAGTTTCTGCCTAATAATCATTCTTGCACAAGTAATTAACCCTGTTAGTGCTCAGCAACTTTAAGTGGAGATAATTGCACTTTCCTGTCTCCTAGAGATACTCTAGGGTTAAATTAATGCTCTTCTTTGATATCTTCAGACATTTGATTGTAGATAGGAAGTAGGGTGTCATTTGTTACTTTAATTCCCAGGGTCTTTTAATGTAGGTATTAGATTGTGGAGAAGTTAACTATACTTCTCTCAATTTGGGGTTCCCTAGGGCCTAATAATATACAAAAAACAGCTCTCTCAGCACCATAGCAATGGAAACGATTGGTTAGATCATTTCAGTTCCTGAAAGCATAAACAACTCAGTTTTATAACTGATCTTGCTTGTTTGTCAGCTTTAAGAAAACACATGTTACAGATAGGGTCACAAACATATATCCTCATTAAAACCATATATGTGAGTTTGTATATATGTGGGATTTTTTTGTTTAATTTTGTTTTTTCTTTGTTTCTTTCTTTGCTGATTTTGTTTTCCTGTCACTGTGGTGCTGTATGGTTTTACCTGAAGTTCTAAGCAGGGATTGAGAAATAAACAATCTTCTACAGGGTTGGTTGTAAGACAGGTTGAACAGAAGTTTCTTATTTTGCAAAATCAAAAGTAAGCAGAGGATAGATACATGGAGAAATTGATACTTTGGATTGTCTACTATGGATCTGGAGCCAGGTTTTTTAAAAGGAACTTTCATATGAGATTTTGGAAAATTTTGGTAAATATCCTCATCTGTGGAATGGGAATAATGCTATTCCCCATTGCATTAGATAGTTGTGAGAATTAAAAGAACTTCGAATAATCCTGACATATAGCAAAGATAAGTAAATTATTAACAACAACAAAAATAATAATCCATTGTTACAGCAATTTTTGAGATAGATCTTGTTTGACTTTATTTTACAGAAGTAACTGAGGGCTTGAGAAGTTATTATCAGTATTTTCCAAAATGAAACAGCTTGTAAGTAGTGAAGTTAAAAATCATAATCAGCTTTATCAAACTCTAGAGACAATCCTTCTTCTGCTGTGATAGATTCTAGTGAAAAACTAGGCTCATTCTCCTAACTTTGAAGATTCCATTCAAATATGATTTGGAGCCTCAATTCTTTCCTCTACTAAAAAATAGCTTAACAAGAGGTTAAATAGATTTCAGCTGATGAATAGAATTGTACTAATTTCCAAATGGTATGCTGTAGAATATATTTAGCTTTCCTACTTTTTCCTGCTTTATTTTTGAGTTCACTATTTTCTGCATTAATAATGCCTCACCAGTAGTGTCTGGGGTCTTAAAAGCCTGTGAGCAGCCATCTAAGATATTCCACTGGTCTCATCCCTTCAGGAGCAAGGGAAAATGAAGAAAACAAGATACAAGTGAAAGATTAGTCCAAAGGACTAATGACCACAACTACCACGGCCTCTGCCAGACAGAGTCCAGTACAACCAGATGGTGCCTGGCTACCACCACTGACTGCTCTGATAGGGATCACAACAGACGGTCCTGGACAGAGCTGGAGAAAAATGTAGAACAAAATTCTAACAAAAAAAGACCAGACTTACTGGCCTGACAGAGACTGGAGAAACCCCCAGAGTATGGCCCCTGGACACCCTTTTAGCTAGTGGTGAAGTCACTCCTGAGGTTCACTGTTCAGCTAAAGATTAGACAGGCCCGTAAAACAAAACGAGACTAATGGGGCACAACAGCCCAGGGACAAGGACTAGAAGGCAGGAGGGGACAGGAAAGCTGGTAATAGGGAACCCGAGGTCAAGAAGGGAGAGTGGTGACATGTCATGGGGTTGTTAACCAAAGTCATAAAACAATGTGTGCACTAAGTGTTCAATGAGAAACTATTTGTTCTGTGAACTTCTATCTAAAGTACAATAAAAAAAAAGAAAAAGTCTCACCCCTACTTTGGAGTTTTTTGTGAGTGTCTGAGGGGGTTGTGTTGTTATTTCTTCTATCTAGTTTGTTGTTTTGTTTTTCTTTTTTTAGTTGAATAATTAGTTTATTCTTTCTTTTTACCTAATATGAAATCATTTAGGGTTTTGAATTTGCCACTGGTCACATCTTTGCCCAAATCTCAGAGATTTTGGTATGTTCCAAATTTTATTAGTTACTAAATTGTGTTTGGATATATGACTTTGATGATCCAATAGATTTTTTTAAGCAAGTATATTTGGTTTTGCTTTAATTTTCTAATCAATTGCATCTGAAAACTTTTATTTAGATTTTCTGTGTTAATTTGCTGATATGAAAATGTGAACATCACAATTTTTATATTTCAGATTTGAAGTTTACTGTGTGAATACACAATAATTTTGTTGCAAGCTGTATTATCTGTTGGTAGTATAAAAACAAACATGATTTATATATACACACATATAAATGAATTCAATCACGTTATATTTTCAACTCTTCATTATGCTTTAAATTTAATCTTTTAGATTAATACTGTGTCAATATCTTCTACATTTGTTTATATCAACTTCTCTCAGCACTTTCAACATACAAAGTATGTTTCTTTGCTATGAAAGTCTAATTTTGATTGTTTTGTGTCTATTATGACACATAATGATTACTGTAATAAATTGAATTTTCCACTATTTGATCCTTTTGAATTCCAGCTTATAAGATACCTGTGTTTCTACGTTTTTATATTTCCTGTGTCCATTTCTTAGCTCATCCTTTAAAAAATACTTTGGAATTGTTGTTGTTGTTGTTGTTAGGTTCCCTGGAGTCAGTTCCCTTCCCAGCAACCCTACGTACAATAGAACGAAACACTGCCAGTCCTACGTCATCCTCACAATCGTTGCTATGTTTCAACCTATTGTTGCAGTCACTGTGTCAATCCATCTCTTCCAGGGTCTTCTTCTGTTTCACTGACTCTCTATCTTGCCAAGTGTGACGTCCTTCTCCAGGGATTGGCCCCTCCTATTAACGTGTCCAAAGTACAGGAGAAGAAGTCTCATCATCCTGGCTTCCAAGGAGCACTCTGGCTGTACTTGTTCCCAAACAGACTAGTTCGTTCTTCTGGCAGTCCATGCTATATTCAGTATTCTTCTCCAAGACCATAATTCAAAGGCATCATTTCTTCATTCATCTTCCTTAATCATTATCCCGCTTTCACATGCATGTGAGGCGATTGAAAATACATGGCTTGGGTCAGGAGCAACTTTGTCGTCAAAATGAAGTCTTCGCTTTGAACACTTTAAAGAGGTCTTTTGCAGAAGATTTGCCCAAAGCAATCTGCCTTTTCCTTTCCTGACTGCTGCATCCATGGACGTTGATTGTGGATCCAAGTAAAACTGCAATCTTTTCTCCGTTTTTCATGATGTTGCTTATTGGTCCATTGATGAGGATTTTTGTTTTCTTTATGTTGAAGTGTAATCCACACTGAAGGCTGGGGTCTTTGATCGCCATCAGTAAGTTCTTCAAGTTCTCTTCATTGTCAGCAAGCAAGGTTTGTCATCTTCATAAAGCAGGTTGTTAATGAGTCTCCCACCAACCTGATGCCATGTTCTTCTTCATATAGTTCAGCTTCTCAGATTGAAGAAGTATGGTGAAAGGATACAACCTGACTCACACCTTCCTTGATTGTCAATCACTTGGTATCCCCTCCTTCCATTCCAACGACTGCCTCTTGGTCAATGTACTGGTTCCTCATGAGCACAATAAACTGTTTTGGAATTCCCATTCTTTGCAACGTTATCCATAATTTGTTATGATCCACACAGTTGAATACCTTTGCATAGTTAATAAAACACAGGTAAACATCTTTCTGGTATTCTCTGTTTTCAGCCAAGATCCATCTGACATCAGCAATGATATCCCTCAATCCACATTCTTTTCTTGAATCTGACTTGAATTTCTAGCAGTTCCTGTTGATATATTGCTGCAATCATTTTTTAATGATCTTCAGCAAAATTTTACTTGCATGTAATGGTAATGATTTCGTTTGATAATTTCCGCATTCTGTTTGATCACCTTTCTTTGATATGAGCACAAATATGGATCCCTTCCAATTAGTTGGCCAGGTTGCTGTCTTTCAAATTTCTTGGCATAGACGAGTGAGCACCCCCAGAGCTGCATCCGTTTGTTGAAACATCTCACTTGGTCAATTCCTGAAGCCTTGTTTTTCACCAATGCCTTCAGTGCAGCTTGTATGTTTTCCTTCAATGCCATCAGTTCTTGATCATATGCTCTCTCCTGAAATGTTTGAACATCTACCAGTTCTTTTTGGTACAATGACTCAGTGTATTACTTCCATCTTCTTTTAATGCCTCCTGCATAGTTCAATATTTTGCCCATACAATCCTTCAGTACTGCAACTCTGGGCTTGATTTTTTTCCTCCGATTTTTTTCACCTTGAGAAATTCGGAGTGTGTTCTTTTCTTTTGGTTTTCTAACTCCAGGTCGTTTTACATTTCATCAGAATACTTGATTTTGTCTTCTCTAACTGCCCTTTGGAATCTTCTGTTCAGCTGTTTTACTTCAACATTTCTTCCATTTGCTTTAGCTACACTACCTTCAAGAGCAAGATTCAGAGTCTCTTCTGACATCCATTTTGGTCTTTTCTTCCTTTCCTGTCATTTTAATGGCTTTTTGCTTTCTCATGTATGATGTCCTTGATGTCATACCACGACTCGTCTGGTCTTTGGTCATTAGCGTTCAAAGGGTCAAATCTATTCTTGAGATGGTCTCTAAATTCCACGGGATATACTTAAGGTAGTATTTTGGGTCTCGTGGACTTGTTTTAATTTTCTTCACCTTCAACTTAAACTTGCACATGAGCAATTGATGATCTGTTCTGTAGTCAGCTTCAGTATCGTTAGTCAGAACAATATTGTTCTGACTAATGATATTGAACTTTTCCATTGTCTCTTTCCACGTATATAGTCGATTTGAGTCCTGTGGTTTTCATCCAGTGAAGTCCATGCGTATAGTCACAGTATATGTTATTGAAAAAAGATATTTGCAATGAATAAGTTGTTGGTCTTGCAAAATTCTATCATGCAATCCCCGTCACTGTTTATATCACTGAGGCCATATTTTCCAACTACCGATCTTTCTTCGTTTCCAACTTTTGCATTCCAATCACCAGCAATTATCAATGCATATTGATTGCATGTTTGATCAATTTCAGACTGCAGAAATTGGTAAAAATCTTCAGTTTCTTCATCTTTGGGCTTAGTGGTTGTGGGTAATTTTTAATAATAGCTATATTAAGTGGCATTCCTTGTAGGTGTATGGATATTATCCTATGACTGATAGCATTGTACTTCAGGATAGAACTTGAAATGTTCTTTTTGGCAATGAATATAATGTCATTCCTCTTCAATTTGTCATTCCCAGCATAGTAATCTATATGATTTTTCCTTTCAAAATGGCCAATACCAGTTCATTTCAGCTTACCAATATCTAGGGTATCGATCTCCAAGCATTCCATTTTATTTTTTTACAACTTCCAACTTTCTTAGATTCATACTTTGTACATTCCACCTTCTGATTATTAATGGATGTTTGCAGCTATTTCTTCTCATTTTGAGTTGTGACACATCAGTAAATGAAGGTCCTGAAAGCTTGACTCCAACCAAGTCATTAAGGTTGACTCTCCTTTGAAGAGTCAGCTCTTCCCCAGTCATATTTTGAGTGCCTTTAAACCTGAAGGGTTCATCTTCTGGCACTATATCAGACAATGTTCTGATGCTTTTCAGACGGTTTGCACTAGCCAGTTTTATCAGAAGTAGATCACTATGTCTTTCTTCCTAGAACTGTCTTAGTCTGGAAGCTCCACTGAAACCTGCCCACCCTAAGTGACCTTGCTGGTATTTGAAATACTGGTGGCATAGCTTCCAGTACTTTGGAATATATGTATATGTGTGCATATATGCACACATGCATATATTATACATGTGTGAAACTGACATGTGTATATACATGTTTTGATTTTTAAACAAATCTTAGAGTACTATTTATTAATAGGACTGTTTCATAATTTTAATATCTTAACATGATATCATCTGTTACTTTTTTATGCTTCCATTTCTTTTCTGCAATTTATTTTGCACATAGTACTTTACTTCAGATAATATTCTGCAGGGATTTTAACTTATGGAAAGTAAACGTAAAGTTTCTACACTATGACTCAGATATACAGAAATGTAGCATTATTTTCTATAACTAAACTAAATTTGCTCAGAAATATACAAGCATTTCTGTGGTCACTCCTTTCCCCTGACATAGATGTTGCTAAGCCTGTCCTCATAAAACTGTTACTGGAGTGTGGATTTATATGTGCCTCAGCCAATATCTGGTAACCAGACATTGGTAGACAGCATTTTTCAAGAAACCCATTGAAATCTGGAGACAGAAATTTTCATTTATGTGGTGTTGTCTCTATATTGCAGGACTTTTGCCAATAACAATAAATTCCAGGAGCACTTACAGTCATTGTGACAATTCAAAATATCCCCATGTATTTCTAAATATCTTAAGAGCACAGTTGAGCACCACTGTTAATGGGTATTTTCTCTACCCAGTATTACTGCGTATCTGATCCCCGTATTCTAGTTATCTGATCATACGGGAGATGTACTGCACCATAAGCAGCCTGCGTTTCTTATTTGAGCACATACAGTATACAAAATCTGCCTCCCTTTTCACAGGCTGATTTCTTCCTTTTCACCGCTACAGCCAATAGTTCTGAAGAAACCACATTTTGTAGGTTGTAAGAAGACACTGCCCGTTTTCCCCTGTCTACACCCATTTGGCACTATGGTGCAAACTCAGCTTTATTTTCTGGTTGAAGGTATAAACAAAAGTCAAGTATAAATTAAGAGTGAGAACTATGATGGATTTCAGTTGTGATTTCTGATATCTACTACCTTGCTGAAAGCAATAGATAGAATCAAGTTTTGTCCCACCAAGACTGCCCATATGCTTTCATCTCCAGCCCCTGTTGCTTGACTTGCAAATGCTTTTGTGATTCTACCATGGAATCTTTCACTTGATCTGGAGCATGATTTTTTTCTGAATCCTGGGTCAATTCTGTCCACAATCTGTTCTCAACCTGCACGATATCTTGCAGAAAATGTATTCATTAACACTACTAATACTGATTTTGCTTCTTTTACAATCGCTGGCAATAATTCCTTTTGGTTTCCTCTAGGCAAAACTATACACTTTGCCTTAAAATTTTTTTCTTAAAATATGTTTACTTCCTCCTTGCTCATCTTCAACTTCTATGAGCACTGTAAATTTTATAACAAGAGTATCTTTTGAGGATCATTGTTGATGTTAGATGGATCCTGGCTGAAAGCTGAGAATACCAGAAAGATATTTACCTGCGTTTTATTGACTATGCAAAGGCATTTGACTGTGTGGATCATAACAAATTAAGGATAACATTGTGAAGAATGGGAATTCCAGAACACTTAATTGTGCTCATGCGAAACTTGTACATTGACCAAGAGGCAATCTTTGGAACGGAACAAGGGGATACTACGTTTAAAATCAAGAAAGGTGTGAGTGAAGTTTGTATGAATTACACCTTAACACAAAGAAAACAAAAATCCTCACAACTGGACCAATAAGCAACATCATGATAAATGGAGAAAAGATTGAATTTGCCAAGGATTTCATTTTACTTGGATCCACAATCAACACCCATTGTAGCAGCAGTCATGAAATCAAAAGAAGCATTGCATCGGGCAAATCTTCTGCAAAAGACCTCTTTAAAGTGTTAAAAAGCAAAGATGTCACCCTGAAGACTAAGGTGCACCTGACCCAAGCCATGGTGTTCTCAATCGCCTCATATGCATGTGAAAGCTGGACGACGAGTAAGGAGACTGAAGAAAAACTGATGTTTTTGAATTGTGGTGTTGGTGAAGAATACCGAATATACCATGGACTGCCAAAAGAACGAAAAAATCTGTCTTGGAAGAAGTACAACCAGAATGCTCCTTAGAAACAAGTTGGCTGAGACTACTTCTCACATACTTGGACATGTTATCAGGAGGTATCAGTCCCTGGAGAAGGACATCATGCTTGGTAAAATAGAGTGTCAGTGAAAAAGAGGAAGACCCTCGGTGAGATGGATTGACACAGTGGCTGCAACAATGGGCTCAAACATAACAATGATTGTGAGAATGGCACAGGACTGGGCAGTGTTTTGTTCTATAATACATAGGATCCCTATGAGTTAGAACTGACTTGATGGTACCTAACAACATCTTTTGAGTTTAGGCTAGAAAACTCAGTATCTTTGAGAAATAATGGCATTTATGTTGGGTAAAAGCATTGATAATTTCTTTTAACTTGATTGGAAAAACTGAATTAGGCTTAGATTTAAATCCACATTTCCAAGGTCTGCAGATAGAATAATGATCCATGGGGGGCTGATCATACCTAAACAAAATTAACTGGGCAATGTGTACCTTCAGACCCTTTACCAAAATCTTTCTTCAATACTACATTCTTCTTCTCCAGGAAAGAATAATGTTACCTCTAGTCTTCTTCCTCTCCAAAAAAATTCCTCACTCAGGATGTGATGGGATGAGAGGGGATGAGACGTGTATATTTTAGAAATCACCAAGGTTGCCTTTCAATTCTTCATAGAAGTAGATGGCTACCTACTCTAACCCACTTGCTTATACTAGACAGGAATATCTTAGATTCAGCCTGGTGACTAGTCCTTGAAAATATTCTGCAATTTTATGAAAGACTTCTAAAAACTACATTGAAATCTGTTTCAAAGACATTTTTAGAGTTCTTCATATCAAATTTCAGAACACAAGAGGAAGTTCCTCTTAGATGCATGAACAAAGATATAAATTTGGTAACATCCCAGGGGAATAAAGAATCTAACTGATACTGAAAAACACATTTTAACTACCCTGGGCCATCATAAAATACTAGAAAAGTCATGAGATCCAAAAAATAATAATAATTATTATTATTTTTATCACATGAAAATCTCTTTTAGTATATCTGGAAATTTAAATACCATATAACAGTGCAAAAAGCTTCAACTAAAACTGCATTATCCCAATTTTAACTTCTGGGATGCAGTGATTTTAAAGTTCAGTATAGTTTTGTACATGTAGATAACTGACAAATCTATATTCCAATAAAAATTCAAAAAATATAATTTCAGAACGTTTTCAGAAAACTGGCTTACAAATTTCAAATATATAAATCTTCATGTATCTGAAGAAAATATTTAGACCTTTAAAAAGAGTAGTAATTATGGAAAACCCTTGTACTGACTGTCCGTACCCATTGGGTTAAGTAGATTACTCCGACTCACCAGAATTGTTTTAATTTAAAATATTTGCATTTACCCCTTAGGGAGCAAGGGAGAATGAAGAAAACAAGATACAAGGAAAAGATTAGTCCAAAGGACTAATGGACCACAACTACCACAACCTCTACCAGACTGAGTCCAGTACAACTAGATGGTGCCACCACTGACTGGTCTGACCGGGATCACAACAGAGGGCCCTGGAGAGCGCTGGAGAAAAATGTGGAACAAAATTCTAACTCATAAAAAAAGACCAGACTTACCGGTCTGACAGAGACTGGAGAAATCTCGAGAATATGGCCCCTGGACACCCTTTTAGCTCAGTAATGAAGTCACTCCTGAGGTTCACCATTCAGCCAAAGATTAGACAGGCCCATAAAACAAAACAAGACTAATGGGGCACAACAGCCCAGGGACAAGGACTAGAAGGCAGGAGGAGATAGGAAAACTGGTAATAGGGAACCCAAGGTTGAGAAGGGACAGTGTTGACATGTCGTGGAATTGTTAACCATTGTCATAAAACATTGTGTGTGCTAACTATTTAATGAGAGACTATTTGTTCTGTAAACCTTCATCTGAAGTACGATAAAAAAATAAAATATTTGCATTTATGGCATGACTGCCTCATTATTGTCATGGAGGTTGGGATTTGCAGCACATGGATGGTTACATCAGATCACGGGTTGGGGGACAACCACACGGTGCTGGGAGTCATGGCCTAGACAGGCTGACACACGTTTTGGGGGTACATAATTCAATCCATATTACCACTTTTCTATCACTCATTTTAGTGGAGAATATTTGAGTTTTCCTTCTTTTAAAGGTTTCTGCCTTAATCTGGTTCTGGCTTTCTCAGGTTTTACTGTATCACTTTCCTCTATTCTTTTCCAGGATCTAGCTGCTCATGGAGTCACTTCAGATTCATAGCAACCCAATGTGTGTCAGAGTAGAACTGTGCTCCATAGGGTTCTCAATGGCTGATTGTTCAAAATTAGATTGCCAGGCCTTTCTTTTGAGGTCTCTGGGTAGACTCAAACCTCCAACCTTCTAGTTCAGCAGCAAGTGTATTAACAGTTTACACCACCCAAGGACTCTGCCATTCTGCCATTCTTATAGGAGGCAGGAATTAACTTAAAAAAAAGAAATTAAAAAAAAAAAAAAAAAAGACCTCACATTTTCTCCTAGCACTTGAAGCAGATACTGTTATGGGAAATTTTTTTAAATGCCTAGGTGAATAGTTTTTGGCCTTGATACACATCATTGAAAAGTCAGTGGTTGTTTGGAGATCTTGATGCAGCGCCCCTCCTTAATGCCGTTAGATAATACTGAGTTCTGTTGTAAATACAGGTTTCCAAAAGAGATGTCGGCAGGTAGAGAAGCAACTGCAGGTGAACTACAACATCAGTGCCTTTGCAGGATGCTCTTGGGGTCCAGCACAATGAATACAGATCACATGTTTAACTTGAAACTACACCTGCCCCAAGTCAAAATCTCACAAGAAGAGCCTTGTTTATCAGAATGCAGTTAGTGATGGATTATTTCGACTGTCTTGTTCAAAAATAAGAAAAATAAAGTATTTGCATTTTAACAGTATTAAGCCTTTCACATTCATCCTTAAAATATAAAATTTAAACATTCACTTCATTAAAATAAGCAATTAAAGGCATTACAAGACCATTCTTATAGCAGGTCTTTTTGTACTGACGTGGTTTTCTTAGATCCTTCCTTTAGTAATAAGCTGAAATCAAAAGACAAAGGGATGTATAAAAAACTATTCTTAAGTGGTTATTAATTACAGTGATAATAGGTGGTGAATGTGGAAAAAAAATAACATAGCTCAAATCTTGTTTCTAAATTCTTTATGAAGTAATGCATTTCCAGAAATTTGAAGAATTTGATTTAGTGATAAAAACACTGTACTTGCATTGCACCGAAACATATGTTACGTAGTGAAAACATTTCAGAAAAGCACAGCAATCAATTGTCAATGGTGAATACATTTACCTGGTATCTATACAACACATTGTCTTTGAGAACGTAGAAAAGTACACAAAAGGAGACTTAGGAAAACCATATCCTTGCCTAGATCTGGTTTTCATACTCCCACACACATATTTTCTTAGAATTCAACCTGGTAGTGATCTATGCAAGAATCTTCCTTTGAGCTAAATAGGAATACTGGGAAGGTAGAAAACTTATACAGCCTTTCAAAATATTTTTAGCTTATAAACCTAAAAATTAGTACAGCAGACTACCTCAACACTAGTTCAAATATGAAAAATAACCCTGTGTCTTTATGATAGAAAATGTAGACTTAAGAATGCTTAGGTATTCCCCTTTTATGGCAAAATATCTGTACTAGAATTTTTTATTTCTTATTCTTTAATGTTTTGATTGCTGAATTTACTATCATTCAAAATATGGGCACTTTAAAGACAGTTAATAAATCACTTACCAGGTGCCTGTGTTAAGAACTGGAGGTCCAGATTTTGTTTCTGCAGCAATTGGCTAATGAAAGTTCCACTGTACGTTCTTTCAGTCAGCCAGGAATAATTCGTCTTCTGTGTTAAGAGGGGAAAAGATGAAGCCTATTGAGATGTATGAAGCTGTTGATTAAGCTAAACAAAGTCTGTTTTTGTTTTAAGCCTAAAAGGCTTAAGGGTAGGGTTTTCTTTATTGGTAGAACAAAACAAAGAGCCCATGGAAATCTACTAAGCTTAGCATCTGGAATTACTGCTATCAAATAATCATGTTTAGTAAATGAAGGCGCTTTACTTTAAGTAAATCTAATTTCAACTGCAAAAGCCAAGCAAAACACAGATGCTATTTCCTGGCTCCAGTGCTATTAGAAACCTCCACTTAAAGGTGATTTATCTGTACATCTAGAGCTGCACAGGCTAGTTTTACAGGCAAAAGCATGTTTCTCCTGTGTGGGAGCAAAGAAAAAAAGAAGTGTAGCCAAGGAAAATTGGAGCATTTCCTATTCTTTACATGGTGCCGATACCAGCCAGAAGCTGGTCAGTATATCACATTTGTAACTTTGGTAATAACAATTGCGTCAAAATAGAAAGAACTGGTTTGAAGCTATCTTGTCATTTTTCATTTGACAAAAATCTTACCTGGGATATGGTTCCTTTGTGTGCCATGTCTTGAGTCATGCTGCTGACAAAATGAAATTTTTTAAATCTGAGTTGATCAGTTTGTCGAATAACAGAATTTGAAGTTGAAACCTCTAATTCAACAATATATGAAAATGGGATCATTTTATATCATCATCCTTTGAAAACATCCCCAACAAATATTTTTGACTTCAGTGGAAAGGTTTTGATAAAGAATTTTTCTTTATAGTCTTTAGATCTTTATAGTTGCTTCAGGGGAAGGAGTCAAAGAACAATCTGAATGTCACACTAAAGAAATACAGGAAGGCAAACTAACGGGGGGGCAAGTAGATACCTTTACAGATTAGTCTGGAAAACAGGCGAAAAAAAAATGTCTAGTTTTCCTCCCCATATGCCTTGTAGCCAGAAAATGATCCTCAGGCTTGCAGCATCCCCACCACCCTCCATCTGCCCTTTGCAGGAGATTGGAGATTTATGTTCTAGAAAAATTACAACATAAAGATTCAGGATTTAGCAACACAAGTCATAGGTGAAGGACAGACTTCATAATGAAAACAGGGAGATTAAGTGAATAAGACCCTTTCAGTTAATTTGAATGAGGGTGTAGCCCCCTTGAGTTGACTTAATTGCAAAGAGCCAGGGAAATAACCAACTTGACTTCACTCTCCTCTCTCCTTCAGATCTCCTGCCAGCTGGAAACCAGAGAGCTCAGGATACTTTTGAGGTAATACATACACATCAGACTCCAGGGCAGAGAGCAGAGAAAGATAGAGAGTGGATCTAGAGAGAAAAACTAAAGATATACAACACAGTACACTTTTGCCATTTTTCTGAGGCTTTGCTTTCCCCCCAAAAATAATAGTCAGTTTGCAACCTTCGTGAAAATAATTTTTTTCAATATTTTTATGTATGGGTAAATATTTTCTAGAAGTACATTTTATGAATTTGCAGAATGTATAATCTATATACACACACAATCTATATACACACACAACACACAATGAAATAAAACAAGACTGAAATAAATGGAAAGATGTGCATTAGTCTACAGATGGATTATACATGGCATGAACCACGTATTTTAGAGGGAGGGGTATCTTATCAGTGGAATTCGTCACATGCTACCCTGGCTCTGACAAGATTGAACCTAAAAGCAAGCTGTGTCAAGGAATACACTCCTGGTTTATCCTAACTTCATTAGTTTTGGTAGTATGGGCTATGAATGAGCTTTCAGGTATGGGGAGAGCTGAAGTTTTTACCATAGCCTAGGAGACTCAAATGGATGCCGTGACTGACACTTTGAGCCAGACATGTCCGAGGCTTTACTGTGAGCACCATAAGATGCATTTAGTATCTCCACAAGGTGAAAATGAATAACTTACAGAGTTTAGGTATGGGAGGGGATTAAGAGTGAAATTGAGAAATTCATGAACTCTGAATAACCCGACTCTTCCTTGACAGTATTAAATGTCAAGAGTTCTGATTATGGAAAACTGTAAAAAAGATCCTGAGGGTTGACTATATTAATGTTGGCAAATATTCACTGTCCTCCACTTTGCCCGTGGGAAGAGTATATTTTCCTGCCCCAGTGACTTTGGGGTTGGCTATGATATCTTTGTTCAGTGAAATGTGAGCAGAAGTGAGAACATGTCATTGATACTTTAAGAGATATCACATTATTTTACAGTCTACCTAGAAGATGAGAATATCTCACAAAGGGGCCACTCCTTCAGCCTGGATCCTAGAATGAAAAACATATGTATCATAGTTGCAGCCTATCTAAAATCTGGAACTCTATGGATGCATAAAAGTAACACAAACAAGGAATAATCCCCTTGCTGTAAATAGGTAATGAGAAATTTGACATTGTTTTTTACTTTAGCAAAGGTAATACAACCACTTTTCACAGAACTTCCCTAAAATAATTGCTAAGTTAGAGACTAGTTTAAATTTAATGTTTTACCTGTGAGTAGCTGTCATAAACTTAGTATAATAAATCTTCCCCCTTACAGACAATTTTGGCCTTGAGATACAAAGATTTAGGAAAAAGTACCAGATAATTCAATTAAAACTAATATTTAATGGTTCTGAGAGTTTAAATGAATTAGAAAAAATAACATTTTCACTAGCAAAGGAGCAATTTCTTTTAAAATTCTTGCTAATAACAGAGGTATACATAGTGACTTGGTAGTCATTCATTCATTCATCAAATTTTTATGAGTACCTACTATGTCCAAGTCTCTGTTATGTGAACATGGTTTATATCAGTGAATAAAACAAATGACTTGGTCAAATAGAGCTTAATTTTAGTTGGGTTGGAGAGAAACAGACAATAAATATGTAATTCTTGGTCACCTAGTCAAGTTGGAGTCTACTAGGCTTGTCTACTTTAATGTCTCCATTTCTCTCTTTGTAATTGAAAAATATTTTGTGAAGAGATACCCATAGTCTTTGCAAATATCCTGTTTCTCTTTGGATTAGTTATGTATTGCAGTGCAATAAGTTACCCTAAAATAAAAAAAAAAATAAAAAAAAGAACCTCATTGCTGTTGAGTCAATTCTCACTCATAGTGACCCTATAGAGACCCTATAGTACAGTAGCTTAAAACAACAAATGTGCATCATCTCACATAGCTTCTGACAGTTAGGAATCTGGGAATGACTTGACTGGGTAGTTCTGGCTTAGGCTCTTCCACGAGGTTTCATTTAAATTGTGGATTATGGCTCCAGTCATCTGAAGGCTTGATTAGGAGGGGACTTGAAGATTTTCTTCAAGATGCTTCATTCACATGACTGTTGGCAGGTGTCCTCATCTTTATGCTAGCTTCAAAAGATCCATGTTTTTTGTTTTTGTTTTTGCCATGAGATCCTCTCCAAAGTGTGGCTGAGTATACTCTTCACATGGCAGCTGGATTCCTCCAGAGAAAGTTATCCAAGAAAGAGAGAAAAAACTGGAAGCTGTAGCATCTTTTATGACCTAGTCTCAGACATCAGACTATCATTTTTGTTGAATTTTATTGGTCACATACCTAGATCCTAGAAGGGACTACACAAGGTCATGAACACAAGGAGGAGAGGAATCATTGGGGCCATGTTGCAGTCAGGCTATCGTGCTCGTTAAATTTTACCTACCAGCTTATGCATCCATGACGATTCCTACTCAAATTAAATACTCTTTAGATGATATTTAAATATATAAGAATAGAGGAAATCCTTTAAAGAATAAATATAAATAATGAAGATACAAGGTTGGAGAACTTAAATTTGTAACAGTTCCAATATTAAGAGGTCAAAGTGATAGAAAACTAAAATGGAGACTGAGAAGGGAAAAGAGATGTCTTAAAGGTTTAGAAAAGCAGATTTTTTTAAATTAAATGATTTATTTTAAGATAATTGTACAATCACATGATATTGTAAGAAATAATACCGAGAGACCCTACGTACCCTTTAACCAGTTTCCCCCAATGATAACATCATACAGAAAAATAGAATATCACAACCAGGATTTTGAGATAGATACTGTGATGATTAAAGTTATGTGTCAATTTGGCTAGGCCATGATTCTCAGAGAATTGGCAGATATTATGTAATCATCCTCTGTTTTGTGATCTGATGTGAGCAACCACATGAGTTGCTCACAGGAGTTTCCTTGGAATTGTGGCCTATATCCCATATTTATGGATGTTCTGGCAAATCTCTCTTTCAATCCTGCATCCAACTCTGATCTCTGGTTTTTGGGATGTGAGCCCACAGCTTGTCAACCCAGTGAGCCAGTGAGCCAGTAGCCTTCCACCCGATCTGCTGATTTTGTGTTTATCATCCCCTGCAACCATGTGAGTTAAAAGAAGCCTCCAGCCTAATGCCTAACCCATGGGTTTGGGACTTGCCAGCCTCCAAAACTGAATGAGCCATTTCCTTGATATAATTCTGTCTATGTATATTTATATATACGCTTTACTGGTTTTGCTCTTCTAGAGAACCCAGCCTAAGGCATTTGGTACTGGGAGAGTTTCTAGAAGAACAAAATTGTAAGGATAAGTTTTCTGAATTGGTTCTCAACTCTGACTAATCTTAAAAGTGCTGATGACTCTGCCTCAGTAATAAAGAGGACCCTGCTAACCAGTGGCATAAGGTGGCAGTAGGAATGTGCAAAATATCATCACCATTGCGTTAAATGTTTGTGAAAAACAAGCCTCTGGGTGATTGCATATTTGATACTTTTCTACAATTTTGTCAGAATAAGAAGTATAAGAAAACCGGTTGGTTGGTTCTATTTTCACTAGACAAAGTAGTGAAAGAAGGGAATGAGCTCAAGGCTTCAGAGTCACAGCTCAAGTGCCATATACAAGACCTGAAAGTTGCCAGTTGCGCCCTGAAAGAAAACTTTATAGTAACAGAGCTGATATTGTCAAAAACCAAACCAAGATTATTATTGTAAGAGTGGCTGAATTATACAGGCAGATGATCAGGAAGCTGAGGACATTGAGCCCCTAAATTCCACTGAGTCACTCCTGCCAACAGAATCAGCCCTCTTACTCCCATCTGAAGAGATTACTCTATCTTTGTCTGCCTAATCATTGTCCCCAGTAAAGCCCTTATCCCTTCCACCCCCATCTGATGAGATTAAACCAGCTATGTCTGAAGAGTCTTTGTCTAAGATATTGCCTGAGGTGGTGCCTGAGGTATTGCCTGAAGCAGATGCCTTACAAGACGTTGCTAAATGACCCCAGAACCCAACTCTACCACCCACTTTTGCTTCTAGACCTGTAACTAAACTTAAGTCCCAGGGAGCCCCAAGAGGTGAAATACAAAGTATGACCCATGAGGAGGTATGCTACACTCCAAAAGAACTGCTGGGGAATATATGTGAGAATGACTATTAAGGGTATGGCATAATTGTGCAAGGAACATAAACTTGGATCAGTCTGGATTTATGGATATGGCCTACTAAGCACAGATTCTTCATTCAATATTTGAGTTTGAGAGGTTAGAAATAGTTTAATTTGGTTGGTTTACTGAAGCATGGATTAAGCAGTCGCCTACACTAAATCAAGTGGAAACATCAGAACTGCCTTGGTATACTGTAGAAGAAGGTACCCAAAGGCTTAGGGAAATTGGCATGTAAGAGTGGATTTTACCCACAGACCCACATATGCCGTGCCCAGAGGACACACTTTTCATCACAATGGTGAGGAACAAATTTGTGTAGACAGCCCCATGATCCTTGAAAAACTGCTGTGATTGATTTTTTATGTAAGTCAGATTTGATAGTGGCAATTGCCCTAACTGAATTAATATATTAACTACAATTGGACTGGTTGAACTCAGCACTTAATCATCAAAGGCAAGGCGGGTATGGTTATCGTAATGACAGTGGAGCGAAAGCAGTAATCAGAATAGTCTGATTCATATGGACTTATGGCTTTGGCTTTTAGTCATGGTGCCCTAAGAGGGAAATATATGAGAATTCTTCTAAATATTTACTTGATCTATACAAGTGGAAGAATTCTACGTCAAATGAATGGCATTTTAACTCAGGTTTCCAGAATAGAGAGTCATGGTCCCTCAGTTAATCTCCAGATTTTAGCCAGTTTACAGACCCAAAACCCCTTGAATGAAGGGGAAGCTAAGTCCCCTTGAAGAAGAACACCACTACACTGCCAAAATCCATACTGTTAGTCTTTCTCCTAGCCTTCCCAAAAAGAATCTACAGTCTTTTCGAGAGTGACTGTTCACTGGGGAGAAGGAAATAATATGACTTTTCCAAGATTACTGGACACTGACTCTGAACTGACACTAATTCCAGGAGACCCAAAATGTCACTCTGGACCACCAGTCAGAGTACGAGCATAAGAAGGTCAGGTTATTAATGGAGTCTTAGCTCAGATCCATCTCACAGCGGGTCAAGTGGCTACTCAAACCCATCCTGTAGTGATTTCCCCAGTTTCAAAATGCATAATTTGAATAGACATACTCAGCAACTGGTAGAACCTCCACACTGGATCCCTGACATTATGATATTATGGTAGGAAAATCCAAGTGGAAGCGATTAGAATTGCCCCTACCTAGGAAAATAGTAAACCCAAAACAATACTGCATTTCTGGATGGATTGCAGAGATTAGTGCCACTACCAAGGACTTGAAGGATACAGGGGTGTTGATTCCCACCATATCCCCATTCAACTCACCTATTTGGCCTGTGCAAAAAAAGATGAATTTTGGAGAATAACAGTGGATTATCATAAACTTAACCAGGTGGTGACTCCAATTGCAGTTGCTGTTCCAGATGTGATTTCATTGATTGAATAAATTAATATATCTCCTGATACCTAGTATGCAGCTACTAATCTGGCCAATGTCTTTTTCTTGATTCCAGCTTAGAGGGATCACCAGAAGCTGTTTGTCTTTAGCTGGTAAGACGAGCAATACACCTTCACTATCCTATCTCAGGGGCATAACAACTTTCCAACCTTATGTCAATTTAGTCTTCGGGGGACTTGATGGCCTTTCCCTTCCGCGAGAGTTCACAGTGGTCCGTTACACTGATGATAATATGCTGATTGGGCCTACTAAGGAAGAAGTATCAATGACTCTAGACTTATTGGTAAGACATTTGTATGCTAGATAGTGGGAAAATAATCCAATAAAAATTAAAGCATCTTCCACTTTAGTGAAATTTTTAGTAGTCCAGGGGTGTAGGGCATCTTGAAATATTTCTTCTGAAGTGAAAGGTGAGTTGTTACTTCTAGCCCCTCCTACAATAAAAAGGAAGCACAATGTCTGGTGGGTCTCTTTGGAATTTGGAGGCAATATATCTCTCATTTGGGTGTGCTACTCTGACCTATTTATCAAGTGACTCAGAAATCTGCTACTTTTGAATTCGGCTCAGAACAAGACAAGGCACTGCAACAGGTTTAGGCTGTCATGAAAGCCACTCTGCCACTTAGGTCCTATGATCCAGCTGATTCAATGGTTCTCAAAGTGTCAGGGGCAGATAGAAATGCTGTTTGGAGTCTTTGGAAGGCCCATATTGGTGAAACACAGCACAGACCCTTAGAATTTTGGAGCAAAGCTCTGCCGTCCTCTGCAGATAACTACTCTCCTTTGGAGAAACAACATTTGACTTGCTATGGGGCCTAAGTGGAGACTGAATGCTTAACCATGGATCACCAAGGCACTATACAGGCTGAGCTGTCCATCATGAACTAGGTGTTGTCTGACCCACAGAGTCATAAAGTCAGAAGTGCACGGCTGCTGTCCATTATTAAATGGAAATAGTATATAGGAGATGGGGCTCAAGCAGGACCTGAAGGCACAAGTAATTTACATGAGGAAGTGGCCGAAATGCCCATAGTCCCCACTCCTGTCACATTACCTTTCTTCTCCCCATCGGAACCTATGGCCTCGTGGGGAGTTCCTAACAGCTGACTAAGGAAAAGAAAACTCATGCCTGATTTGCAGATGGTTCTGTACAGTACATAGGCACCACTTGGAAGTGGATAGCAACAGCACTGCAGCATATTTCTGGAATCTCTATGAAGGACAGTGGCGAAGGGAAATCCTCCCAGTGGGCAGAACTTTGAACAGTGCACCTTGTTGTTCATTTTGCTTGGAAGGAGATACGAGCAGATGTGCGAGTGTATACTAATCCATAAGCTGTGGCCAATGGTTTGGCTGGATGGTCAGGGACTTGGAGGGAAAATGATTTTAAAATTGGTGACAAGGAGGTATGGGGAAAAGGCATGTGGCCAGACCTTTCTAAATGGGTCAAAGAAGTGAAGATATTTGTGTCTCATGTGAATGTTCATCAAAAGGTGACCTCAGCAGAGGAGGATTTTAACAATCAAGTGGATTGGTTTTTGTTTTTGTTTTTTAAAATTCTAGAAGTTTTATTTCATTGCTGACCATTAGGCATCAGCATGCAACTCTCAACAATGAGCTGCAACTTTCCATTCCTACAGAAGCACCAATGTTATGGCACCACTACTTAAGTTTTCAACCTTTCAGAAGCTTTTATTATCAACATTATTACTTAGAGTCAAAGCCTTTTAAGGATATGAAATCATTTATTCTCTATAAAAAGTATCCTTGTATTTCATGCTCAAAACTCGAATATAGGTCTAGTTCTGTAAATTATCAGGAATATAATAAGTATTTCCCTGCCTTGTTATACGGAAATAAGAATTTTTTCTCTATGAGAATTCAGGACAGTAACTTTGAAGATCCCTTAAAGTTAGAAAATTGCTTACTAGTTAAAGCTCCTTCTAAAGATGTTGAGAACAGATTGGTTCATTTTCCTGCATAATTTAAAGAAATATCTGCAGTATGTGTAGGAGTTAGAGGTTGTATTGTAGACCCTTGTTACAATATTCAAAAAACCTATTCTCCCCATTTAAAAAATTCTGTCTCAGAAGGTAAAGGACATCCCCATCATCCCTTATCAAAAAAGGGAAAAATTATAGATACTTTTATTAGTAAACAGAAGGCACAGTAAATATGTTACCGATCACTAGAGCATTCTCAGTGTTCTGTGGATACCAGTAAGCCTCTTTCCCCAGCCACTATTGTCATTGCCCAGTGGGTTCATGAAAAAAGTCATCACTGTGGCAGAGATGGAGATTTAGCATAGGCTCAGCAACGTAGACTTCCATTAACAAAGGCAGATTGACTGAGTATCCAATATGCCAGCCACTGAGTTTCTGATATGGCACCATTCCTGGGAGCAATCTGCATGCAACCTGGTGGCAGGTTGCTTACTGGACCGCTTCCATCACGGAAAGAGCAGTGTTTTGTTCTTACTGAGATAGACACTTACTCTGGATATGGATTTGCCTTCCTGGAACACAATGCTTCTGCCAAAACTAACATCTGGGGACTTACAGAATGCCATATCCATCATCATGGTGTCTTACACAGCATTGCCTCAATCAAGGAACTCACTTCATAGCAAAATAAGTGTGGCAATGGTCCCATGCTCATGGAATTCACTGTTCTTACCATGTTCCTCATCCTCCTGAAGAAACTGGCTTTACAGAATGATGGAATGGCCTTCTAAAGTCACAATTATGGTGCCAGCTAGCTGGCATTACCTTTCAGGGTTGAGGCAATGTTCTCCAGGAGGCTGGATATGCTCTAAACCAGCATCCAATATATGGTTCTGTTTCTCCCATAGGCAGGATTCATGGATCCATCAGTCAAGGTATGGCAATGGGAGTGACACCACTGACTTTTACCCCTAGAAACCCACTAGCAAAATTTTTGCTTCCTGTCCTTGAAACCCTATGCTCTGTGGGTCTAGAGGCCTTAGTGCCAAAGCAAGGAATGCTCCCAAGGAGACACAACACTGATTCCATTGAACTGAAAGTTAGAAATGCCATCCAGTCACTATGGGCTCCTCATGCCTCTGGAACAACAGGAAAAGAAAGGAGTTACTGCATTGGCTGGTATGATTGATCCTGATTACCAAGAGGAAATTGTATTGATATTAAGTAATGGAGGTGAAGAAGAGTATGTCTGGAATACAGGAGATCCCTTAGGACATCTCTTAGTACTACCATGCCCTGTGATTAATATCAGTGGAAAACTACAGCAACTCAATTCCAACATGACTACTAATGGCACAAACCCTTCAGGAATGAGGGTTTGGATCACCCCATCAGGAAAAGAACCACAACCTGCTCCTGCGCTTGCTGAGGGCAAAGGGAATACGGAATGGGTGGTAGAAGAAGGTAGTTCTAAATACCAGCTATGACCACTGTCTCAGTCATCTGTGAAATCTAGAATACAAGATATCTGCTTCCAAAGGTACAGTGGCAGAACAGGCACAAGCTAGACATTTCCATTACAAATGGGAGAAACTGGAGGAGAAGGAGGGATAACAGGCACCAAGCAAGTCAGCAGAACACATTACGTTAACCCTCAAGGCTCTGAAAAGAATCCTCTGTTCTCTTAGACAATTTACACAATAGCGCTGCCCTCCAGATTCTAGGTATTGGCCACTGTCTCTGGATTCTGAGTGGAGGCCCCTCAACCCTGGGCTTCAGCTCCGCCTTCCAGGCCCACCGGGACAGCAACTCTGCTCCCTCGGCTTCAGGCATACCATTCTACTAGTCCATCGGAGTGACAACTCCACCCTTAGAAACACCAAGGGCCATGGTTCCACCCTTTGAAACCCCAGAGGTCTCGGCCATAACTTTTGAGACTGAGGCAGCTCTGCTTCTTGTGTTCCTTGTCTCTTCAGCTTCCGCTTCCTGTGGCCTCTTGGCCCTTGGGCCTCACGCCCACATCTGCCCTGCTGGGGCAATTGTTCCAAAGCTCAGTAGCTCCACTTACTAAGTGCCTGGAGGCACCCCACTCTGCCAGGAAGCCTGCTGCACACAGGCACTCAGCTCCCTCGCTCTGTGGGTCAGCAAGCCTAACTCCACCAATAAGTGCCCGAAGGCACCCCACTCCGCCAGAAAGCCTCCCTGACCAAAGGAAGACTGATGACATGGACTTTCCTCCAGAGCCGACAGAGAAAGCGTTCCCCTGGAGCTGATGCCCTGAATTTGGACTTGTAGCCTACTGGACTGTGAGGGAATAAATTTCTCTTTGTTAAAACCACCCACTTGCAGTATTTCTGTTGGAGCAGCACTAGGTGACTAAGACAACCACATTACCAGTTGCAGAAACAAAGACTGTAATTATTGTATTTCTTCCTTGTTTTGTTATACATGTATTTGTGCATATTTATATAGCAAATATCTTTGTTTTCTTCCCTCCCTTATTCCGTTACTTATTATAAAATATAAGATGTAAATGTGGGTAATGCATTTTTGGTTGTATGCATGTTGGTCATGTTAGGTGCAAATATGACTTTATAATTGTCTTTATTTAGAGATTATTTATGGCTCAAGGAGATGAGTATAGGTGTCAAATTGACAACGGATGGACTGTGATGGTAAAGTTTATGCGTGAACTTGGCTAAGCCATGATTCTCAGTGGTTTGACCGATATTATGTAATTATCCTGCATTTTGTGATCTGATGTGAGCAGCCAATCAGTTGAAAGGGGAGTTTCTTTAGGGGTGTGGCTTGCATCCAGTATAATATATGGATATTCTGGTAAATATCTCTATTGATCCTGCATCCTACTCGTCATCCTCTGACCTCCGGTACCTGGGATGTGAGCCAGCAGCCTGTAGCCTGACTTTCAGATTTTGGGTTCATCAGCCCCTGCAACCACACGAGTCAAGAGAAGCCTCCAGCCTGATGCCTGATCCATGGATTTGAGACTTGCCAGCCTCCACAGCTGCATGAGCCATTTCATTGAAGTAAATTTCTCTATATATTTATAGATATGCTTTGCTGGTTTTGCTCCTCTAGAGAACCCAACCTAAGACAGAAATAATCCAACAATCTTGTTCAAATTTCCTCAGTTTTATGTGTACTAATTTGTTAGTGTGTGTGTGTTTAGTTCTATGCAATTTTATCACATGCATATGTTCCTATGTATCCACCAGCACAGTCAAGATAGAGAACAGTTCGGGCATCATAGGGTGCCTCATGTTGCGGTAGTCTACATCTACCAAATAACTAGAAAATTTTTATAGCAAGTGTATTAAACCAATAGATCTATTTGGGACAATTAACATCTTCACTATGTTAAGTCTTCCAATTTGTGAGAATAGTATGTCTCTCCATTTATTTAGGCCTTTGATTTCTTTCAGCTGTATGTTGTAGTTTTCAGCATAAAGATCCTGCATATGTTTTAAGTTTATAGCTTAGTATTTCATTCTTTGAAATGATTGCAAATGATACTGTGTTTTTAATTTCAGTCATCACATAGTCATTGCTGTGGGCTGATCTTTCATCCTGCAAAGTTGCTGACCTAACTTATTAGTTTTATAAGATCTTTGTAAATTTTGGGCCGTTTTCTATGCACACAGTATGTTGGCTGCAAATAGAGATTATTTTACTTCTTCTTTTATAATCTATATATTTTTCATTTATTTTTCTTATTTTATTGAGGTGGCTAGAATGTCTAGTACTGTAATGAGAAGAGTGATGAGACATCCTTACCTGATTCCTGATTTAAGGGGAGAAAATATATATATTCTTTCACAGTTGAGTATGATGTGAGCTGCAGATTTTTGTAGACATCCTGTGTCTCAGTTATCTAGTGCTGCTATGAAAGAAATAACACAAGTGGTAGTTTTAACAAACAGAAATTTATTGTCTCACAGTTTAGGAGACCAGAAGTCCAAGTTCAGGGTGCCAGCCCTAGGGAAAGTTTTTGCCTCTCTATTGGCTCTGGAGGAAGATGCTTGTCTCTTTGAATTTCTCCTCCTGTGCAATTTTCATGTGCCTTGGCATCAATCTTCCCCTACCTTTGCCTCTACCTTCATTTGATCTATTTTATATCTCAAAAGAGATAGACTCAAGATATACCCTACACTAATCCTATTTCATTAAAATAATAAAGGCAACCCATTCCCAAATGGGATTATGAGCACAGACATAGAGGTTAGGTTTTACAAAAGAAATTCTGGGGGGACACAAGTCAATCCATAACATTCCACCCTTTGTTCCCCAAAATTCATGTTCTTGCTACATGCAAAACATATTCACTGCATCACATCATCCCAAAAGTCTTAAATCAACTTTAAGTTCAAAATATCATCCGAACATATATGGGTGAGACTTTAGACATATTCCAACCTGGGGCAAAATTTTTTCATACGTGAACCTGTGAAATCTGTTTCACAGAATTGTCTGTTTCCAAAGTACAATGGTGGAACAAGTACAAGACAGACATTTCCATTACAAATGGGAGAAATTTGAGGAAAAGAAGCAATAATGGGCACCAAGCAAGTCCAAAACCCAGCAGAACACATTACATTTGCTCTAAGGCTTAAAAATAATCCTCTATTCTCTGAGATCATCTGGCTAATGATCTTGCACTCCAGACCCTGGGTATTGGCTCTGGGCTTCAGCTTCAACTTCCAGGCCCACTGGGATGACAGCTCTGCTCCCTCTGTTTTGGAGTCCCATTTTCCTAGTCCATCTGAGTGGCGATCCCACTCCCTTGGCCCTGGCAGTCCCCCTTCTTCTGTCCCTTGAGCATGGCCACCCTGCCTCTTCAGCTTTGGGTAGTGGCCCCACTCTCTGACACACCGTAACAGCAGCCTCACACTCCGGAACCAAGTTGGTGAAGATGAGATTCATTGAAACCTAGGACTCTGTGGCCCCATCCTTTGAGATCCAGGAAATCATGGCCCCAACCTTTGAAATTGAAAAGATGCTGCTTTCTCTGCTCCTTCCAACAGTTCTGCTGATCTCCAAGCTGCTCCTTGGAGGACAACAGATGTAACGCCTTTGGCCTATTTCCTTCCTATAGAATTCCAAGATGCAGACAACATTGTCTCCTTTCATTTTTTATCTTTTCCCTTCTGTCTAAACTGATGGGTTTTCTGCTGTGGTAGTTGGTTAGATTCATCATTCACAGACTTAATATCTTTAACAAAAGATCGTGCTGCCTTGTTCTTGGTGAAAATACTAGGACACATGCCCTTAGGTTGTAAAACAAGTTTTCCAACTCTTTATGTTTTGTTTTCATTATGCAGAGTTCACTTTTTAAGTCCATCTTTTTCCTGTCCCATTTTACGATAAGTGGAAAGAAGAAACCACACGGCCTCTTTAATGTCTTGCTTAGAATTCTCCTCAGACAGATTCCAAGTTCATCATTTAGAAGTTCTACCTTCCACCAAACATTTGAATGTAATTAAGACAAACTCTTTGCCACTGCATAAAAAGCATCACCCTTCCTCCATTGTCCAATCACATGTTCATCATTTTCTTTTAAAACCTTACCAGAAGCACATTTAATGTCCACATTTCTAGTACCATTCTGTTGTTAGTGCCATAGATATTCTCTAAAATGATAGAGACTTTCTTCATAGCTCTCCTCACTTCCTTGTGAGCCCTCAGGAGATTTCTTCTGACATGCATAATTCTACCAATAGTCTCTTCAAGGCAATCTAGACTTTGAACAATCGTTGTTGTTGTTAGGTGCCATCAAGTTGGTCCCAACTCATAGCGACCCTATGTACAACAGAATGAACCACTGACCAGTCCTGTGCCATCATCACAATTGTTGTTATGCTTGAGCCTGTTGTTGCAACCACTTTGTCAATCCATCTCCTTGAGGGTCTTCGTTTTTTTCACTGACCTCTAATTTACCGACTGTAATGTCCTTCTCCAGGGACTGATACCTCTGGATAATACGTCCAAAATATATGAAATGTAGTCTCTCCATCTTTGCTTCTAAGAAGCATTCTGGTTGTACTTCTTCCAAGACAATTTGTTCATTCTTTTGGCAGTCCATTGTATATTCAATATTCTTCCCCAGCATTACAATTCAAAAACACCAATTCTTCTTCAGTCTTCCTTATCGTTGTCCAGCTTTCACATGCATATGAGGTGATTGAAAACACCATGGTTTGGGTCAGGTGCACCTAGTCTTCAAGGTGACATCTCTGTTTTTTAGCACTTTAAAGCGGTCTTCTGCAGCAGATTTGTTCAATGCAATGTATGGTTTGATTTCTCGACTGCTCTTTCTATGGGTGTTGATTGTGGACCCAAGTAAAATGAAATCCTCGACGATTTCCATCTTTTCTGCATTTATCATCATGTTGCTTATTGGTCCAGTTGTGAGGATTTTTGTTTTCTTTATGTTGAAATGTAATCCACACTGAAGTCTGTGATCTTTGATCTTCATCAGTAAATGCTTCAAGACCTCTTCACTTTCAGCAAGCAAGGGTGTGTCATCTACATAACACAGGTAATTAATGAGCCTTCGCCCAATCCTGTTGCCCTGTTCTTCTTCAGGTAGTCCGCCTTCTCAGGTTATTTGCTCAGCAGACAGGTTGAATAAGTATGGTGAAAGGATACAACCCTGATGCACACTTTCTCTGACGTTAAACCACGCAATATCCCCTTGTTTTGTTTGAACGACTGCCTCTTGGTCTATGTACAGATTCCTCATGAGCACAATTATGTGTTCTAGAATTCCCATTCTTTGCAATGTTATCCATAATTTGTTATGATCCACACAGTCAAATGCCTTTGCATAGTCAATGAAACACAAGTAAACATGTTTCTCGTATTTTCTGCTTTCAACCATGATCCATTTGACATCAGCGATGACACCCCTTGTTCCAAGTCCTCTTGTGAATCCAGCTTGAATTTCTGCCAGTTCTCTGTAGATGTACAGCTGCAACTGCATTTGAATGATCTTCAGCAAAATTTTACTTGCCTGTGATATTGATGATATTGTTCTATCATTTCTGCATTTGACTGGATCTCCTGTCTTTGGAATGAGTATAAATATGGATCTCTTCCAGTCACTTCACCAGATAGCTATCTCTCAAATTTCTTGGCAAAGACAAATGAGCACTTCCAGTGCTGCATCCGTTTGTTGAAACACTTCAACTAGTATTCCGTCAATTCCTGGAGCTTTGTTTTTTGCCAACCACTTCAGTGCAGCTTGGACTTCTTCATTCAGTACCACTGATTCCTGATCATATGCTACCTCCTGAAATGGTTGAACATCAACCAATTCTTTCTGATATAGTGACTCTGTGTATTCCTTCCATCTTCTTTTGATGCTTCCTGCATCATTTAATATTTTTTCCCATAGAATCCTTCAGTATTTCAACTGGAGGCTTGAATTTTTCTTCACTTCTTTCAGCTTGAGAAATTTGGAGCATGTTCTTCCCTTTTGGTTTTCTAACTCCAGGCCCTTGCAGGTGTCATTATAATACTATACTTTGTCTTCTTGAGCTATCCTTTGAAATCTTCTGTTCAGCTCTTTTACTTCATCATTTCTTCCTTTTGCTTTAGCTGCTGCTCTATGTTCAAGAGCAAGTTTCAGTGTCTCTTCTGACAACCATTTTGGTCTTTTCTTTCTTTCCTGTCTTTTTAATGACCTCTTGCTTTCTTCTGTGTGATGTCCTTGATGTCATTCTACAACTCATCTGTTCGTTGGTCATTAGTGTTCAACGCATCAAGTCTATTCTTGAGTTGGTCTCTAAATGCAAGTGGGATATACTCAAGGTCATACTTTGGCTCTCATGGACTTGTTCTAATTTTCCTCAGCTTCAACTTGAACTTGCATACAAGTAATTGGATGGTCTGTTCCACAGTCGGCCCCTGGCCTTGTTCTGACTGATGATATTGAGCTTTTCCATTGTCTTTTTCTACAGATGTAGTCAACTTGATTTCCTGTGTACTTCATCTTGGGAGGTCCGCCTGTGTAAAATTGCTGTTTATGGTGTTGAAAAAAAGTATTTGCAATGAAGAAGTTGTTGGTCTTGCAAAATTCTATCATTTGATCTCTGCATCATTTCTATCACCAAGGCCATATTTTCCAACTACTGGTCCTTCTTCTTTGTTTCCAACTTTCACATTCCAATCACCAGTAATTATCAATGCATCCTGATTGCATTTTTGATCAGTTTCAGACTGCAGAGGTTGGTAAAAGTCTTCAATTTCTTCATCTTTGGCCTTAGAGGTTGGTGCATAATTTTGAATAATAGTCTTATTCACTCGTCTTTCTTGTAGGCATATGGACATTGTCTATCACTGACAGCATTGTACTTCAGGATAGATCTTGAAATGTTCTTTTTGATGATGACTGCAGCGTCATTCCTCTTCAAGTTTTCATTCCTGGCATAGTAGATTATACGATTGTCCAATTCAGAATGGCCAATACCAGTCCATTTCAGCTCACTAATGCTTAGGATATCGATGTTTATGCATTCCATTTCTTTTTTGACAATTTCCAATTTTCCTACATTCATGCGTCGTAATTCCTCGTTCCTATTATTAATGGATAATTGCAGCTGTTTCTTTTCATTTTTAGTTTTGCCACATCAGCAAATGAAGGTCCCAAAAGCTTGATTGTATCCACATCATTAAGGTCAACTCTACTTTGAGGATTCAGCTCTTCCCCAGTCGTCTTTTGAGTGCCTTCGAACCTGAGGGACTCATCTTCCAGCACTACATCAGACAACGTTCCGCTACAATTCATAAGGTTTTCACTGGCTAATTCTTTTCAGAAGTAGACTGTTGGCTCCTTCTTCCTAGTCTATCTTAGTCTGGAAGCTCAGCTGAAACCTGTGGTGACCCTGCTGGTATTTGAATACAGGTGGCATAGCTTCCAGCATCACAGCAATACACAAGCCCCCACAGTACAACAAACTAACAGACACGTGGGAACTTTTAATAATAGGTGCCTTAAAACTCTTCCAGCCTCTACTTGTTACTCAATCCCAAAACCACTTCCACATTTAAGGTATTTGTTAGAGCAGCACCCTCACTTCTTGGTACCAAATTGTGTCCAATTATCTAATGTTGTAATAACAGAAACAACAAGTGGGTGGCTTAACTAACAGAAATTTATTTTCTCACTGTTTAGGAGGCTAGAAGTCTCATTTCAGGGTATCAGCTCTAGGGGAAGCCTTTACCTCTCTGTTGGCTCTGGAGGAAGGTCCTTGAATCTTGGCGATTCAGTTCCTGGGTGATCTTCATGGGCCTTGGCATAAATTCCCCCATCTCTGCCTCTAGTTTGCATTTAATCTTTTTTATATCTGAAAAGAAATTGATTCAAGGTACACTCTACATTAATTTTGCCTCACTAACATAACAAAGACAACCCACTCCCAAATGGGATTATAAACACAGGCATAGAGGTTTGAATTTACATCTCATATTTTTTGGGGGACACAATTCAATCCACAGCACTCTGTGTCAAGTTAATATAGTTACCTTTTCTTCTAGGTTACTGAGAGTCTTTATCATGAATGAGCATTGATTCATATGATCATATTATTTTTCTTCTTTGGTGTATTGTTATGGTGGATAACACTGATTTATTTTTGAATGTTAAAATAGCTCTGTTTTTTTTTTGTTGCTAGGTGCCCCTGAGTTGATTTCCACTCATAGCAATCCCATGTTACAGAGTAGAACTTCCCCATAGGGTTTTCTAGGCTGTAATCTTTATAGGAGCAAATCATCAGGTCTTTCTCCAGAGGGACCACTGGGTGGATTTCAACCACCAATCGTTTAGCAGCCAAGCTGCTTAATTGTTATATCATCAAAAACCAAAATGAAACTCATTGCTTTCGAGTCAATTCCTACTCATAATGACTCAACAGGACACAGTAGAACTTCCCTAAAGGGCTTCCAAGGTTGTAATCTTTACAGAAGCTGACTGTCACATCTTTTTCCTGCAGAATGGCTGGTAGGTAGCAGCTCAATGCTTAACACTGTGCCACCAAAAAAAAAAAAAAATCAAAACCCTGTTTCCATCAAGTTGATTCCTACTCATAGTGACCCTATATAAAAATAACCCTACATAACTAAAATAAATATCAATTGTTCATGGTGTGTACTTATTTTTATGTATTATTAGGTTTGATTTCATAATATTTTGTTGAGGATTTTCTTGTCCAAGTTCATGAAAGATATTGATCTTTAATTTTCTTTCTTTGTACTGCCTTTGTCTGGATTTCATGTAAGAGTAATACCTTTCTCATAGAATTACTTGGAAATTGTTGCCTTCCCTTTTATATCTTTGGAGAGATTGTATAAAATTAGTCTTAGCTCTTTTTCACATGTTTGATAAAATTCTCCACTGAAAAGGTCCATGCCTGGGGATTTATTTTTCAAGAGAGTTTCAATTACAAATTCAACCTGTTTAATAGTTATAGATGTATTCAGGTTATCTATTTTAATTTGTTTGAGTTTTGGTAGTTTGTGGTCTTCGAGCAATTGGTCCATTTTTTCTAAGTTGTCAAATTTATGAGTATAAAATTATTTGTAGTATTTCTTTATCATTCTTTCATTGGCTGCAGAATCAGTGGAGCTATTCTTTGTTTCTTTCCTAATACTGGTGATTTACATCTTGTGTCTTTTTATCTTTGTCATAGTTGCTAGTTGTTTATCAATTTTACTGATTTTTTGAAGGAGACATTTCTTATTTCATTAATTTACAGTACTGTTTTCTGGTTTTCAGTTGTACTTATTTCTGCTCTCATTTTTATTATTTTCTTCTTTTTGCACCTTTTGTGCTGGGTTTGTTCTTTTTCATCTAGTTTCTTTAGGTATGAAATTAGATTGTTCACTTGAGAACTTTGTTCTTTTTTAATGTAAGTAATTAGTGTTGTAAATTTCCCTTTTGATACTGTTTACCTGTAGCCAACAATTTTGATCCGTGTACTTTCATTGCTATGTATTATTTTATTTCCTTTCAGATTTCCTCTTTAAAACAGGGATTATTTAGAAGTGTGTTGTTTAATTTACAAGTGTATGAATATTTTCTTGTTGTCTTTCTGTTTATGATTTCTAATTTTATTCCATTTTGAACATGCTCTATATGATTTCAATTCTTTTAAATCTGCTAAAGTTTATTTTCTGACAAAATTTGGTATATTTTGGTGAATGTCCCATTTTAGCTAAACTAAACTAAATAAAGAGATATGACAACTAAATGGAACATGTGGGCCCAGATTAAAAGGATCCAGAATGAAATAGGCTCTTTGATGTGACACTTAAGATGCATGTGAATATAATTTCTAGATTAGATGGTAGTGCTGCATCAGTGTTGAATTCCTCATTTGGATGATCATATTGTGACAATGTAGAACAATGACCTTATTTCTGGGCTATACACACTGGTGTATTTAAGTGTGATAAATACTGTATTACCACTTGTTCTCAGATGGGCCAGCAAAAGAATAATGATAATGGAAGAGTGTGTATCTGTGAAATACAGGATATTTTGTAGTGCCTTTGTGACTTCTCTGTAAGTTTGAAATTATTTTATAGTAAATTATTATAAATGAGAAGTAAGAGTGAATTAGAAACAGACCAGATTTCAAAGGGTTTAATCATCTTAATCCCTGAATATTGATTGTGACCATAATTGCTAGTTTCATTAGGCATCTGGTAGAAATAAATGAAAATTCTCTCTGCAGGGGAGAAAAAAAAATTACCACAGGCCTTACATTATATCTATAACAAAATTTTCAAATATAGTCGACAACAAACAATAAAACATAACCAAGCTTAAGAGGAAATGAACATGAATTACTTAAGTATTCCTTACATCATCTTGTGGAAGACTGTATCTTCTCGTCCAACTGACATTCAGCTTGGGCATATGACTAGCTTCGGTCAATAAAGTGCAAATAAAAGTGGTAAATGCCATGTTTGAAAGCTATCGTGGTTGAATTGAACTGTTGTTGCAAAGATGTATGCTTTGCAAAGTTGAAAATATGTACTACCTGCACGCGGAAAATAAAAAAAAGAAACCTCTTCCCATATTCCCATCATCCAGTTTTCTTTATTGTTAACCTCTTACATCACTACGATACATTTGTCACATACTAATGGATAAATATTGATACATGATTGTGAACTAAATTCTATGCTTTATTAGGATTTCTTTTGTTTTTATGTAATGATCTTTTTCTATCCCAGAATCTCACCCAGGATACCACATTTAATTTAGCTAACGTGTCTCTTTTTTACTTCTCTTGGTTTGATGACCCTGACAGTTTTGAGGAGTACTGGTAAGGTATTTTGTGTAAGGTCCTTCAATTGGGGTTCTTCTGATAGTTTTCTCATGGTTAAAAAATGGATTTAGGTTTTTGAGAGGAAGACCACAGAGATAAAATGCCATTTTCATCACATCATATCAAGGGTATATACTATCAACGTGACTTATTATTGATGATGTTAACTTTGATTACCTGGATAAGTCAGTATTTGCCAGATTTTTCCACTGTAGTTACTGTTCCTTTCCCACCTGCACCCCTACATTTTCAGACTTTTTAGAAAAAAATTTACTGTATGTATCCAACCCTAAGGCTTGTGAATTATAAATAATTAGTTGGAATTCTTCTGTACATGGTATTTGTATATTCTCTCTCATTTAATTATTGACTGACTTTACTTTGTGACATGTCTCAAATTATGAGCAATTACACACATGGGGTTGCTATGAGTCAGAATTGACTCCATGGCAACTATCAACAACAACACCTTCATAAATATTTACTGAGCACTTTCTAGTTTTGACATGATACCAATCAATCAGTCAGTCAGCAAACATTTATTAAGTGCTTCTATGTATCTAGCATTGGAACTGAAGGCATTGCTTTAGAGGTCTAATTATTAGGAAATCTTAAACACTGAGGTAACCATAAATTTCTAGCTTTCCTAGACACAGAATAAGTTATAGTGGCCATGTCTGTGTACCTCACCACATGATGTTGTACATGGTTCTCCCTGACTACAGCCTACACAAAGACTAAACCCAGCTCAGGGAAAATGTCAACAAATCTAACGGGATTTGGAGTTTTTATGTGAAATTTAAGCCAGAAACAGAACCCTCTCTTCTCCTGGGCAGGTATAGAAATTTCGTTGCAAGTTCTTGGGAAATGTGATTAGTCCAAATTTCAGCCAACTTAACATACCTGATCCACTAAATGGCTGATGTCAGAAAGATCCATAGATTAACTCTTGTTTAGTTTCATGTAAGTAACATCAACCGTGACTTTTATAATGCATATAATGAGAAAGCTATCCTTATGTAGTAGAATGGTAGGTAAAACAATAATCATGACAAAAGTTAGTACATAAAAAGTACTATAAATAGCAACTGTTGCCTTGAAGAGTTAGGATTCAGCTAACCATCCCCTGCCTCCAGCAAAATCTTAACATTTTCCAGGATTCTCCAATTTTTGTATAATGCACAACTACATTATATTTTTTAAACAATAGCTTTAATTTCAGAAATGGTAACTATTGAGTAGGGCGCTGAAAAATTTCTGGTCTTATCTCCAAAAAAGCAGACAACAAATCATATTGCTTTTTCTCTAGTTTTGACTTTTTAGTGGAGGAGTTAAAAAGGTGAGTGTTGTAATACTGAAGACCCAGAGTGAGTCTGTCATGATCCTGTGCGTGTTCTGTCTTAGATAAAAGAAGCATTGACTGTTATAATAACCCTGCAACTGAAAAAATCAATGCAGTGCAGTAAAAAGGATATACACCAATAAACACTGTATAATTTTTTAAAAAAATTTATTTATCTATTTACCAACAAACACTGCAGTCTTAAAACTTAAGTTTACAGAGCTTGCATTCATTACATTGTATATACTATAGAAGGAAATCTAAGACATAAGTATTTCAAATTAGCTGATGGTGTATAAACATGAATAAAGCTTATTGGAATTATTTATAAGCATCTGAAAATCATTTCTATTAATCCTGCAATTTATGTTAATCCTTTAATTTTTTATGCCACAATTTTCAAATTTAATGTACATATATATGTATATATAGATCTCAATCACTAAAAAAGTAAAGTTAAAAAAGAAGCATTTGGAATGTTTGTTTATTTTTATTGTATATAACTGAGAAGCCAAAGCAATACGTGTCCCTATATCATTCTCATAGCTCATTTGTATATTTGTAAGAAAAGAATATATAAAAAGAAAAAGCAGAAAGAATAAACTTTCATTGCCCCTTTATCTGAAGAGTTCACATAACCATGTAAATGTAACTCATGAACCTTCCCATGACTCCTGATTGGTAGATCTGATTAAGAACTCTTCCATTGTACAGTAAAATTAATCTAAAAAACCCAAACCTGTTGCTGTCAAGTAGATTTGATTCCGACTCATAGAGACTCTGTAAGACAGAGTAGAAGTGTCCCAAAGGATTTCCAAGAGCAGATGGTGGATTTTAACTGCTGACCTTTTGGTTAGCAGCCAAGCTCTTAACCATTGTGCCATCAGTGCTCCAGTAAATTACTAAGGCTTAATTAGAATGAGCAATTATTACGTGCTCAAGCAACAAGTGAGGCTTAGACAAAATTCAAGCTCTTAAATGACTGATATACTTGAAAATGTCAATGTAACTTTTTTATCTACTACATTAATAATGATCTTTGAAAGTATTTTAACGTTTGGACCAAAGAACTTAGAATACTTTGAGAAAACACAATTTTTTTTTTTGTAGTTTAGATGAAGTTTACATTTCAGATTAGTCTTCTATACAAAAATTTATACATACATTGTTATGGGACCCTAATTGCACTCCCCATACCATGACAGGACACTCCTCCTTTCCACCCCTGATCCCCGTGTCCATTCAACCAGCTCCTAACCCTGTCTGCCTTCTCATCTAAACTCCAGACAGAAGCTGCCCATTTAGTCTCTTGTAGCTACTTGAGCTAAGAGGCACACTCCTCACGAGTATCACTTTATGTCCCACAGTCCGGTCCAATCCCTGCCTGAAGAGCTGGCCTCGGAAATTGTTTTAGTTCTGTGCTGATAGACAATCTGGGGGCCATGCTTTCTGGGGTTCCTCCAGTCTCAGTCAGACCATTAAGTCTTGTCTTCTTACTAGAATTTGAGTTCTGCATCCCACCTTTCTCCTGCTCCATCAGGGACTCTCTGTTGTGCTCCCTGTCAGGGCTGTCATTGGTGGTAGCCGGGCACTATCTAGTTCTTCTGGTCTCATGCTGATGAAGTCTCTGGTTTATGTGGCTCTTTCTGTCTTTTGGGCTAATAGTTTCCTTGTGTCTTTGGTGTTCTTCATTCTCCTTTACTCCAGGTAGTTGGGACCAATTGACGCATCTTAGATGGCCACTTGCAAGGTTTTAAGACCCCAGATGCCACTCACTGAAGTAGGATACAGAACATTTTCTTAATAAGCTTTGTTATGCCAATTGACCTAGATGTCTCCTGAAAGCATGGTCCCCAGGTCCCTACCCCTGCTACTCTGTCCCTCAGAGTGTTTGATTGTATTCAGGAAACTTCTTAGCTTTGGTTTAGTCCAGTTGTGCTGATTTCCCCTATAGTGTGTGCTGTTCTTCCCTTCACCTAAGATAATACTTGTCTACTATCTAGTTAGTGAATAACCCTCACCCTCCCTCCCCACACTCGTAACCATCAAAAATGTTGTCTTCTGTGTTTAAACCTTTTCCCGAGTTGTTATAATAGTGGTCTTATACAATATTGGCCCTCCTGTGACTGACTAAATTTACTCAGCATAACGCCCTCCAGATTCCTCCATGTTATGTTTCATGGCTTCATCACTGTTCTATATCATTGCGTAGTATTCCATTGTGTGGATATACCATAATCTGAGAAAACACCCTTTTTAAAACTCATAATTAGTTGTGTCTTTGTGTCCTGAAGAATTTTTAATTTAAAGGGAGGGGACAACTTCAGTCTTCCATTTAGGCAAAGATAAACTCTAAATTAAGCCATTTTGAGGAAAGTGAACAAAATCAAGAAGGAAATCATAGGTATAGATTATCTTCTAAAAAGCATTGAAAATAACATTTTTTAATTTTCTTCTCTACCAGTCTAGGAAAAAAATGAGGAATGCCGAAAAGAAAATTTACTCTCAGAAATGTTAAGACAAGGAAGCCCTTCAGATCTGGGTTTGTAATTTCAGTGTCGACCCTTTCATCTCCTGCTCATAGTGCGCATCAAATCTTTCATTCAGAGCTACTGTAAAGTGATTCTTCCAGTCTCCTACTATCCCTGTAACAAAGGAGAAATAACAATAAAAATTAATTATGTCTTTGAGCCAGAATAATGAGATTTTCTAATATAAATCACCTTTATTAACACCTAATCAAATCTTATGCTTGCAACCTCAATGATTCTTTATTTTATTTATTCTGCATTTTATTTGAACTTGCAAAGATAGATTCATCCTGATGGGCTAAAACAATACGGCAACTTTAATTCTCTGACTTGCCCCTCTTATGATCTTTTACTTAATTTTTCTTTTCCAACTTTCCCTCAAATATTCGGGTTCTCAATATATGATCCATGTTTCACCCATTCTCAAGGTGCCAATACCATGGTCATGCTGATAACTTTCAAATCCAGATTTATGTCTCCATGTCCAGATGCCTACAGGACATTACCATCTGGATGGCACAGAAGTATTCCATATTCACCTATTTAAAAAACAAATGTATTTTCTTCCTACCAAATTATGTTTTCTTTGTGCTATTTTCCATAACCTGATTAATGACGACACTGGTTATCCAAGGCATAAATTTTTACCCTCAATCCCAATATCGAATTCTTTATTCATGTCCATGTAGTCTTCATATCCATTGCTTCCTCTCTATTCCAGCTTCCACTGCCAGTTAGCAAAGTTCCTCAGTATTTCCTACCTGAGTTATTACAATAACCTAGCAGGTCATTCTTTTTCTCTTTTCAACATACCCAGCACTACCCTGGAAGAAGAAAACCACCTACTTTTTTAAATTAGTCAGTGGTTCACCTACCACCTAGTTCAGAGAATCCTGAAATTTCCTACTGAAACAACACAAAAAACAGAAGATAGAAAGTTTAAACCCTGAGGATCAGGTAGGGTATATGGGAGTACAGTAAACAGCCCTCTGGTAGCATGGCAATTGTTTTAAACCCAGTGTTTTATCTTAAAAATACATATGGATATATTGGTAAAGCAGTCTGAGATAATGTTAGGAATGGATAATTAAAACACAGATAAATTGAGAATTAATCCTTTTTTAGGGGCCCCATTTTCACCCAGTGGCAGGTTTGTTATTCCTAATATTTAAAAAAAATTCCCTGAGTCTCTTACTGATAATTTGGTTTAAAGAGCAATATATTCTCTATTCTGTCTCTGCTTCCTTACATATCAGTAAAACAGGATGTACCAATACTTTGTAGACTCTACATGCCTTTGGATTTTATAAACAATTTCTCATCAGACCATGCCTCCTCCCAAACAGAATTTCACCTCACTGTACTTTGATATTTTTGCTAAGCAGACATGTATTTTAATTCTTTCTTTGCCACTTAGTCTTGAAAAGTTTCTGCCACGTGGCCAAAGAAAAATTAACTAATTGTTCTAAATTTGTTTCCCCATTTTACAATAAGATAATAATAGAAGCTCTCTCCTCAGTTCTGGTTAGAATTTAGAGATTGTATATACGTATATAAAATCTGTTACAGCACCAAGATACATAGTTAGCGTTTAGTAGGTGTCAGTAGAGTGTGACATTAGTGCTGATGCTGGTGTGGCTGCCGGTTCTTAATATAATATGCTGCTGATACTAAAAACTCAATAAATAATAGCAATGAAGTAGCAGTAAAAAATAATTTCCTATCTGCTCAATTCCAACTCATAGCAACCCTATAGGACAGAAGAGATAGGGTTTCCAAAGCTGTAATCTTTATAGAAGCAGACTGCCACATCTTTCTCCCATGGAGCCGTTGGTGGGTTCGAACCACAGACCTTTTGGTAAGCAGCTGACTGCTTAACCATTTCCCTATCAAGTAGTAGTAATTTATGCCGCTGTAGAACTGGTTACTCAGTGAAGAGGGTGCCCAAATGTAAAACAGCACTGAAAAAACCATAAGCTAGATACCCAAGCACGAACAGACCTCATTAGGTTTTCGTCTATAACCGTTTTAACTTGTGACTCCCAACAGCAATAGAGATAAACCACAAGACTTTCTCACCCTTTCTCATGAAGGGGGACACCTTCTGGTTCATAAATTTCTCTGGTACTGCTGTGTAATTGGTAGTTGGATTATTCTTCATCTCTTGGAATGAAGTGTGATTCACAATAGTATCCACAAGCTCATCTGATGGCTTCCTTCCCAGGAAATGAATCACTTTTATCACTTCTTTTCTGATATCCTAGGGAGGGAAAAAAAAAAAAAAAAAAAAAGCTTTGATGGCTAAATGGCTAAATTTAAATTGTTAACTTTAATTTGCTAAATCAAACCTGAATTACATTTGGATTAGGGAGAAAGAGAAATAAAACTTTTACTTCTTTCATTTTTTTCTTTTTCTTTCTTCTTTTAACTGATACTGGAATTAGACTACCAATGAGAAAAAACAATAGACAATAGAGAATGTCTTGGGGAAGTGGTAATTTTCTATCCTCTGTAAGCACAATTTCCATCACCCATAATGTGGGCATAAAAGATACTTCAAAGATTGCTAGAAGAACTTGCTGTTGTTAGCTGCCATTGAGGTGGTTCCAACTTATAGCAACCCTATGTACAACAGAAAGAAACACTGCCCAGTCCTCTGCCATCTTCATAATTGTTGCTGTGTTTGATGCCATTATTGCAGCCACCGTGTCAATCCATTTCATTGAGGATGTTCCTCTTTTTGGTTAACTCGCTACTTTACAAAGCATGATGTCCTTTTCAAGGGACTGTTCCCTCCTGATAATATGTCGAAAGTAAATGAGACAAAGTCTTGTCATCCTCTCTTCTAAGGAGCGTTCTGGCTGTAGTTCTTCCAAGACAGGTTTGTTCATTCTTCTGGCAGTCCACAGTATATTGACTAGTCTTCGCCAACACCATAATTTAAAGATATCAATTCTTCTTTGGTCTTCCTTATTTAATGTCCTGCTTTCACATGCACATGTAGTGACTGAAAAATACCATGACTTAGGATAGGCGCACATTAGTCCTCAAAGTGACATTTTTGCTTTTTAACACTTTAAAGAGGTCTTTTGTAGCAGATTTGCCCAGTGCAACATGGTGTTTGATTTCTTGACTGCTGCTTCCTGGGCATAGATTGTGAATCCAAGTAAAATGAAATCCTTGACAACTTCAATCTTTTCTCCGTTCATCGTGATGTTGCTTATTGGTCCAGCTGTGAGGACTCTTGTTTTCTTTATGTTGAGGTATAATCCAAACTGAAGGCTGTAGTCTTTGATGGACATCAGTAAGTGCCTCAAGTTCTCTTCACTTTCAACAAGCAAGGTTGTGTCATCTGCATATCACAGGTTCTTAATTCTGATGCTACATTCTTCTTAATATAATCCAGCTTCTAGGATTATTTGCTTAGCGTACAGAATGAATAAGTATGGTGAAAGGATACAACCCTGACACAAACCTTTCCTGTTTTTAAACCAGGCAGTATTCCCTTGTTCTCTTCAAACAACTGCCTCTTGATCTAAGTACAGGTTCCTCATGAGCACAATTCAGTGTTCTGGATTTCCCATTCTTCACAAAGTTATCCATAATTTGTTATGATCCACACAGTCAAATGTCTTGGCTTAGTCGATAAAACACAGGTAAATATCTTTCTGATATTGTCTGCTTACAGCCAAGATCCATCTGATATCCTTTGTTCCACGCCCTCTTTTGAATCCAGCTTGAATTTCTGGCAGTTCCCTGTGGAAATACTGCTTCATTTTTTTAAAAATTATCTTCAGCAAAACTTTACTTGAGTGTGATATTAATGATATTGTTTGATAATTTCCACATTCTATTGGATCACCTTCTTTGGAATGGGCACAAACATGGATCTTTTCCAGTCTGTTGGCCAGGTAGCTGTCTTCCAAATTTCTTGGCATAGACAAGTGAGTGCTTCCAGCGTTGCATCCATTTGTTGAAACATCACAATTGGTGTTCCATCAATTCCTCGAGGCTTGTTTTTAACCAATGCTTTCAGTGCAGCTTGGACCTCTTCCTTCAATACCATTGGTTCTTGATCATATGCTACTTCCTGCAATGGTTGAACATTGACCCGTTCTTTTTGGTACAGTGACTCTGTGTATTCCTTCCATCTTCTTTTGATGCTCTTGAGTTGTTCAATATTTTTCCCATAGAATACTTTTCAATATTTCATCTTCAGCCTTGATTTTTTTCTAGAGTTCTGTCAGCTTGAGAAATGCCAAATGTATTCTTCTCTTTTGATTTTCTAACTCTAGGTCTTTGCACATTTCATTTTAATATTTTAGTTTGTCGTCTCGAGCCACCCTTTGGAATCTTCTGTTCAGCTCTAATACTATATCATTTCTTCCATTTGCTTTAGCTACTTTACCTTCAAGAGCAAGTTTCAAAGTCTCTTCTGACATCCATTTTGGTCTTTTCTTTCTTTCCTGTCTTTTTAATGACCTTTTGCTTTCTTCATGTATTATGTCCTTGATATCATTCCACAACTTGCCTAGTTTTCGGTCATTAGTGCTCAATACATCAAATCTATTTTTGTGATGGTCTGTAAATTCAGGTGGGATATTCCTGGTTATCCTTCAGGTTGGAAGACCCTCAAAATATGACTGCAAAAGTGCTGCCTTCTCAAAGTAGAGTTGACCTTAATGGCGTGAGTGGAGTAAGCTTTTCAGACCTTCATTTACTGACGTGGCATGACTCGAAATGAGAAGAAATAGCTGCAAACATCATTAATAATAGGAACATGGAATGTATGAAGTATGAATGTAGGAAAATTGGAAATCATCACAAATGAAATGGAACACATTAAGATCAATATCCTAGGCATTAGTGAGCTGAAATGACCTGCTATTGGCCATTTTGAATCAGACAATCATATGGTCTACTATGCCAGGAATGACAAATTGAAGAGGAATGATGTTGCATTCATCATCAAAAAAAAAAACATTTCAAGATCTATACTGAAGTACAACACTGTTGCTGTCAGTGATAGAATAATAGCCATATACCTACAAGGAAGTTCAGTTAATACAACTATTATTCAAACTTATACACCAAACCTTTAATGCCAAACATGAAGAAATTGAAGATTTTTACCAATTTCAGCAAATTGCAAATATGCAATCAAAATGTATTGGTAATTACTGTTGATTGGAAAGCAAAGTTAGAAACAAAGAAGAAGAATCAGTAGTCAGAAAATACGGCCTTGGTGAAACGACGCTGGAGATAACATGACAGAATTTTGCAAGACCAATGACGTACTACAAATACTTTCTTTCAACAACATAAAAGGTGAGTATACATCTGGATGTCACTGGATGGAATACACAGGAATCAAATCTACTAGAAGAACCAAAGGAAATAATGTTTGTAAAGTGCTCATTGCAATGTTTGGTACATAGTAGATGCTCAGTAATTATTGTCTATGAACATGAGCGTAAACTCTCCAAGACTACAGTACCTTCTGAAAGATCAAGTTTTGGTGATGAGAATATATAGACAACTTTCTTTTTTATTTTAATTTATTGGTGTAACTGGTTGGAACAAAGAAACCAGAAAGATGTGAAAAGCCAAATACGCAACATGTAACATCAGTGGTATATAAACCCTAACTACCGTAATCCTCATCTCTATGTCACTCCTACAGTGTATCTTATTTTTAGTGTACTCTTACTAGGGGGTATTCTAGTGTACCCAGCCAAACCACCCAATGCAACAATTTGTAGTACCAGCTGTCACATTTATTCTAGTGTGCAGTTCCCTTAACCTAGCATGCTTTCCCAACTTCTCTATCCTGCAAATTTCAGCTTGCCTTTCAAACTTCAGGTTAAGTATCACTTTATTGCCCTCATAAATTCCCATATCAATCTATAGTACCATAGATGCAGTCTTGTAATTTTTTATGTACTTGTCTATCTACTTCACAAGACTGTGTCTTTGCATATAATGTCAACATATCTTGCTCTGTTTTTTCTTAACACATTGTAGAAACAACAACAACCATGATTTAGGATCCTTATTAATTTAAATATAGAGGAAACCTAAATGTGGTCATTACTGGCCAAAAAGGGATTAAGAGAAAAAGATTCGACATAAAAAATTTATTGGAAGGGACTTTAGCTAACATATTTTGTTTGTGTGCATTTTAAATTTCCTAACTGCTTTCCTTATTATAGTTACAAAATACAATAAATAGATTATATAATAAACTACAGATCATGGTTGCTCCCTTTATTCAAATTTATTTTAGTGTGAATTCTATAGATAAATAATAACTCAATTTTTAAAATATTAGTCATAATTTCATTTTAAACATGTCCTCATCTAAACATCTCCACAATTATTTCAACACTATGATGATTTTAATAGCTGGGAAGAAATGTGAACAAGATATGCATATCAGTTGCCCCTTTGGTGCTAACAAAGGATGAGAGAAAGAAGAAATTTTTTGTCTCTTAATAAAGTGAACCAGCATTTTTCTATATTTCCTTAAATTATAAAGTATGTGCACATATGTGGTTTAAAGAATAAAAATTAATCTGGCACCTAGTACCCAACTTACGGAATACAACACAGTTCTTCAGTTTTCAAATTTGCAAGTTTCTGATTTCATGCCTTTCACACACCATTCCCATCACATTCCCACAAAAAAATTGCTACTCCAAATTTGGGACTATCATACCTTTACTTTACATTATAGTTTTCCAGCATATGTATGCATCCCTTAACAATATATAGTTTGGTTTTACCCAATTTTGAAATGCATATATAAGACCATATAACCATATTGTAAGTAGTGTTATTATTTTTGTGACTTGTGCTTTTTTTTTTTTCCTAATCAACAGTAGTTTTGTTCTCAAAATTCATCCATGTTAATGTCTTTGAAGTTTTTTCCTTTTGATTACATAAGATTTCATTGCAGAATTGTACCATACTTTAAGTATTCATCCTTCAGTATATGTATATTTGGACTGTTTCCAATTTTTATGGTTATAGATAATGATGCTATGAACATTGTTGTACATATAACATTAGTATACAAGTCAGAGTTTCTCTAGAGTATATATATGAGAGCGAAATCTCTGGGCCATAAGATACGTGTATGCTTGACATTGCTAGCTAGATAATGACCAATTGTTTTCATTGCCATTGTATCTCATCACACTCTAACAGTGTGATATGTCTCCCGATCCATATCTTGACTAGTATTGGCTATTGTCAGACTTTTAAATTGTGCCATGTTATCTCTTATTTAATTCATCTCTTGATTTTCTAAATTTTAAAATAATCTTTAGAAATTCTATTTGGCCATTTTTAAAATCTGTTTTGTTAATTTTAGTAGTCTCATGTTCCTATATAAGATGTTTAACTTTAACTTCCTCTTCTATGTCTTTAAACATATCAAACACAGTTATTTACAGCCTCTATCTGATAATTCTGACATCTATAGATTTGGAGAACAGTTGAATCTTCTAGCCCATGGTGATTCCTTCTGTATGTGTGTGCGTGTGTGTACGTGTGTTTTGTTGTTGTTTTGCATGGTTTTATAAACTCAAAAAATGGGTAAAACCAAACTATATAATTTCTTTACCTTTATCTTTGGAAAATTTTTAGACCTGGGTTTAAAATATACTCATTCACAGATGATTTTTATTTAGTAGCTTCAAATTTGTGCTAAAGTATATTGAATAATGTGGTCTTTTCCTCTAAAGCTTTTGGTAGTGATTGTCATCATTTAAAGGCAGATTTTGGTATCCAAAGTTATCAAATGCTAACATCTTAGAAATTATTAATTTGTCTGTGTGTTTCCAGGTTCTCACCTCTTGCATGTCTTCATAAAAAAGAAATAGCACATTTGGGCTTTTACTCTTTTCCCACCAAGATTTTACATGTTTATACCAGGAACCATAAGGAACTAAAATTAGAGAAAAAAAAAATTAAGAGCTTAGTGTTATCTCTATACACCTTAAAAACAATAGTAGCAACAAATAAATATAAATAAATTATAACTGAATGAGAGCTAGTAGCTCAGCCTTACATCTTAAGTAAACTTCTCGGCAGCAAGAGAGAAGTATCTTTGATAATCCATCTCCCGAAACACAATCTCAACTTTCATCATTATGATATGGTTTATAATACAGAGAAGAAGTAAGAGAAGTCAACTTCCCACTGATTTGTTTCAGAGGCTAGGAGAGCATTTTCTGAAACTGATATATGTATGTGCGTGTGTGTGTATGTGTGCGTGTGAAATCAGGTTGTTAGTGAAGGGAGTTTATGTAGTGGAATGATCAAAGGTCATGTCACCAGAAGATTAAGTCCCAGTCCCAAATTTACTGCCTACAAAACCAGCTTCATCAACTGGAGTTAATAATTATATGAGTACTTAATACATTCTTTGCAGTTCAGATAGTACGAGCTATTCTCTTAGGGACTCATAGTGTAGAAAAGAAAAACAGCTGTTCTTACCTTCTCCATCCATGAATTTCTCCACAAACTCTGGAAATGTTCCAGGATTTGGATGAGCAGGTATCATTAAATGGAAATAATAATAAGAAACAGCCACATCCTTGACATTCCGGCAAAGATAGATCATCTAAGAGGATGACATTGCATATTTCTAAAATAGCCTCATCAAGTTTTCAAAAGAACACATTTATGTTTCCAACTACAAATATAATACATACTCATTGTAAAAATGAAGAGATCTCACTCAGTAACCTGAAGTGGCAGCAGGGTTTGAATGTTGTCCAGTGTTAGTTTTCACTTTTTATTTTTACACCATTTTGACTTACTTCATTTGAATTTCACAAAATCCCCTTGATATATACTGAGCCAGTTAAATTATTAGCATATTAAATATATAAATGAAGAAACTAAACTGAGACTGAATGAGGATCAATTATTGAGAGCAAATTATTGCTAGTAAATAATTTGGTAAACCACTCAGCCAACAATACAGTCCTCTAGCTTTTATACTACACCTCCATTCTTCATACTAAAGAAAAAAAAGAGTCCTGTTGTTTCCTCATTTGTAGTATTGAAGAGAACACGTTTATGAGGATCCATTTAAATGTACATTGGCCTCAGTGAAAATAGAGTTTCCATGAACATATTGTTGAGGTTCCATTTTACATGCAGTAGAAACACCAATGAACTAAGAATCAGGAAGTCTTGGTTTTAGGTGCTAGTTCTGACATAAATAGTTCTGTAATCATGTGCAAAGCACCAGTCATTCTGGACATACGTTTTCTCCCCACTAAATTAGTTAGTTGCATCATATCTCCATGGCCTCTTACAGGTGTGATGTTCAATGAGGCAGGAAAAGTTCTGCCTCAACTCCAATATTACTGTGGTCTTCTCTGTTCTCAGGCACCAAAGCAATGCCATCAGGGTAGGCTGTTCCGACACACAACTATTTAAGGGATATGGACACAGTCACTAGCTTTCCCTGCTCAAGTCTTTGCATTTTCAAAGAATTTTAAAGAAAACTTCTAGTTCATTTTTATGAAGTATGCCTCTCATTTTTAAGGTTCCGCTGTGAAATCTTCCAACTACTATAGAATAAAAGTTAAGTTTACTTTATTAACAAAGCTATCACTAGACATAGTCAGCTTTTTAGATATTACTTGAAACAACTTTCTCGAATGTTTTTCACCTAAGAGCTGAATGGAACTCTTTGACAATTCATTTTCTCCTCATATTCATATTCATATGATTCAGAATTTTTACCCCTTGACTTTCCTCATGTTATTTTTTCTTTCTTGGATGCTCTCTGCATAGGATTACTATCTATATTTCAAAGTCTGGATCCAGGTCCTCCATGAGGGTTTTTGTATTTCTTCCAGGGAGGTGGAGGGGGGAAATGTGATTTCTCTTTCACCTAAACTCCCAACTCTTTTGACAGTCCTGTTCTACACTCCATTTTGTTTTGCTGTTGTTGCGCAAGCACTTCCTTTTCCTCATTATCATCAAGGTAGAGTCTGAACTTCTTAACTGTAGAATGCTATGGACTGAGTAGCGTGCCCAAAAAATATGCATTGAAGTCCTGGCCCCTATATCTCTAGGTGTGATCGTGTTGGAAATAGGGTTTTTTGTTACGTTAATGAGATCATATCAGTATAGGATGAGTCTTAAACCTAATTACTCTTGAGTTATAAAAAGAACAGAAAGGACACAGAGACTCACTCAAGGAGAAGACAAACACTATCTGAGGACCTGTCTACAATCAAAGGAACACCAAGGATCACCAACAGACGCCAGAAACTAGGAGAAAGACCCACAGAATAAACCAACACTGCCAACATGCTGTTTTAGACTTTTAGCCTCTGGAATTGTGAGAAAATAAATTTCTGTTCTTTAAAGCCACCTACTTTTTGTAGTATTTCTGTTATGGCAGCACTAGGTAACTAAGACAACTTCCAATGCCTCTTATACTTAATCCCTTGCTCATCTCCCTTCACTCATTCTGCCAACATGTACACTTAACCTTCTAGTCAGTTGAACCGGTTTCAGCTCCATCCTTAATTGCTTCTGAGGTGGCAAAAATTAGCTCCTATGCATGCTGCAAATCTCAGCCAAAATATTACTTACTCCTAGACACTTTCTCTACCCCCAGTGTCTAGATTAGAATTCTTCACTTATCAATGGAGGTAAGAGATCTATTAAAACAAACAAACAAACCCATGTCATGAAGTTGATTCTGACTCATAGCCACCTTATAGGACAGAGTAGGACTCTGTTCCAAGGTTCCAAGGCTGTAATCCTTAAGGAAGCAGACTATCACATCTTTTTCTCATGGAGCAGCTGCTGGGTTTGAACCTTCACCCTCTTGGTTAGCAGCCCAGCACTTAACCACTGAGTTACCAAGGCTCCTAGAGACCTATAGCAGCTACTATTTTGTCTGTTTCCTTTTTCCTTTCCTCCAATGAATGATGTGTCCATAAGGATAAGTACGGCATGTGCCTTGTTAGTTGTTACATCCCGGACATATGATAGGCACCCGATAAATATTATATGTAGAAACAAAATTTATATGCATATCTTCTCTTCTCTACTGTACTATTAGCTACTTAACTTAAGATCCTTGTCTGGTTTATCGGCCCCACAATTCCAAACACAATATTTTTTAAAAAGAAGGCATCCCATACAATTAGGAACAATGAATACAAAAGCAGCTATCATTTATTGAGTGTTTGCAACATGCTAGGCACTGTGATGTCCACCTTAAAAGCATTATTTCATTTGATCCTTATAACAACCCTATAGGAAAGATGCTATTATTATTCTTCTTTTACAGATGAGGAAAATAAGGCATAAAGAGTTTTACTAGTTTTCTCAGAATCACTTCTGGTAAATGGAAAATTTGGAAATCTAGATTCTGTAATTACACTGACTATAATCTATGTATTATATGTACATGGCTTATATATAACACATGTATTATATGTACAATGTATTAAATTCCTATAGATTCAATGACTTAATAAATACACCCGTGTGCATAAGTCACACTTAAGGTGATACCTGACTTTATCATTCTTAAATTTCTTTGAGTTGGATAAAGTTCTAGGAACACTTGACTCTGGTTACCTTGCAGTTCTTTTCCCAAAATGAGACTGGAAGATATTCAGGTGGGAGATGAGTCTTCACTATCCTAGGAGATGCCATATTTTTTAGTTGTTTTATTCCTGATTTAAAGAAAGAAAACAAATGTTAGACAACTTTAAAAATTATAAACATTTATATAGACTTACGTATAGTTATTTTAAAGTAGATCGAACTTAACTGACTATATTGTGTTCAAAATAACAATACAAACCTACTATGAAAAATGATATAGACAGATGAAATTGTAGAGAAAAAAATCAAATAATATTTCATGTCCTGAGAATAATCATTATTAACATTTTGGTAAACAGCTTCCCATATATATGTCTATATGCCCATATTCATAGCCACACAAATACTCTACACATAGATGGGATTTTTTATATCTTCTAATTTCTTTAGTATATTTTATGCAACCTACAATGTCATGAACCATAGATTATCTTAAATTTTTAAATTATTTCATAGCATTATTATACCACATTTAACTATTATTGATTAACATTTAGGTTGTTTCCAGTTTTTCACAGTAGTAAAATAATCTGTGATTAATATCCTTTTTCATATACCATTGAAAATGTATGGGCATTTTCACAGTATTTAAAGTACTATGAGGTTCAGCCAAATAAATGTTCACGTATTAGTAGGTTTCGCTGAAGACATATAAGCGCTGTCCTTTTTTTGCTCTGTTTCAGACACATGCTGAAACCCTCTCAAGATATAAACTTAAATTTACATACTGTCCTATGTAGAAGACAATTCTAATTCCATCCTTGCTTATAATTTCGTTTATTGTACCATTTATATCCACACTTTAAAATACATGCATATAGCTTTTAAAATCAACTTAAACATTACCATCAAAGTGCTCTTCAGTTTTGCATTCCAAGAAAGGTATTCGATTAAAAATGGCATCTTCTTTGCACTTTTCAACATTACCTTCTTTATAGATCAAGTCTACAATTTCACTAACCCAGGTTGTGCCTGTAAAAATTAAGCATACTTAATATGAGCCTCCCACTGATGATGCAGAGCTACTGAAGGGATTGCCAGATTTATAGATGGATCAATTAGGAAGATATCAGTGCAATGTTATTTGAGAGTACAAATGCAATGTTATTTGTAGGATGTCAGAATAGCCGGGAGAGACAAAAAATATTTCCAAAAATATTTAATGAACCCAAAAATAGCCTCAATAAATAAGGATAGATATTGTAACAAGACACACCTAGAGAAGGAGTCCAAATTTGCCCATGAAGAATTGTAACACTCTGCAAGCTGATAACAGCTTTAGACTTCAATTTTCTGTCTAAGAAGTAAGGAGAGTTGACTAACAGGTAATGTTCTCAAGTATGCTTCAACCACAAACTACTGAGAGTCTACTCTGTCTCAGGTTGTGTCCTAGTTCAGAGGATATAGAAAATAATTTATCCAGTCCCTGCTGTAAGGTGGCCAAAGGCCTTTTGAAGAGTCAGAAAATGTTCAATAATTACAACACTTTCTTCTTAAGCTGCTATAATATAGGTTGATACAAAAGTTTAAAGGACTGCAAAGGAGGACCATGTACCTCAGACTGCTGCTTCTGTAGCTGCTGTGACTTTTGGACAAGAAATGCCTTCAAAATATATGATAGTTGAACTGAGCTTTAAATAGTGGCATAGATTCACTAGTTGTGTGAGTTGTGAAAGGTTTCTAGCAGGCAGAAGAAAGGTTTCTTTTTTTTTTTTTTAATCAAATGGCAGGTACTTAAGAATGGTATATCCACTGCCGTGGAGTCAGTTCCAACTTACAGTGACCCTGTGTGTTACAGAGTAGAACTGCTCCATACGGTTTTTCTGACTATAATCTTTTATGGAAGCGGATTACCAAGGCTTTCTTTCACAGTGCCACTGGATGGATTAAAACTGTCAACCTTTTGGTTAAGAGCCATGTGCAAGCCCTTTGCACCACCCCAGGACCATAACAATGGTGCAGTGGTAAGGAAAAGAAACGGAAATAGATGATAATTCTTAAAATAAAGCAGTCTACCTGAAGAGATGAGTGGGGATGAGGCTACAAAAGCAAAGAGGTGCCACCCATAAAATACCATAAAGTGCCAAGCCAAACCTGAACTGTAGTTCATGCTAAAAGAGCCCTGGTGGCACAATGGTTAAGTGCTAGTTTGCTAATCGAAAGGTGGGCAGTTCCAAACTACCAGCCACTTCATGGGAGAACAAACCTGTTGATCTGCTTCTCTAAAGATTACAGCCTAGGAAACACTATGGGGCAGTTCTACGCTATCCTATGGGGTGGCTATGAGTCAAAATTGACTTGATGGGACACAACAGCAAGGGTTCATCCTAAGGAATTTGAGTTGTTTTATAACAGTTATAGAATGGCATTGATATACACTAAAAAAGAGAGCAAGCATATTAGACCTGTGTTTCTGAAGAATTCATCTAGTGGCAGAATAGATACTTGAATGCAGCTAGAGGACAATGAAAGGGGAGCCAAGAAACTATAAGAGGCTGACTGTGAGACTGAATGGGCAAAACATTTTGATTGATTGAATATGGAAGACGTAGAAGCAAGAGAAATTGAATTTAGAATTGCTGTCTGGTTTCATCTTTGGATGACTGGTGTTTTGCATTGAATTGTGTCCCCCTAAAAGATATTCTGGAGTCCTAATCATTAGTACCTGTAAATGTGATCTTCTTTGGGAAGAGTTTTTGAAGATGTTATCAGTTAACATGAGGTCAAACTGGAGTAGGGTGGGTCCTAGTCTAACCTGGGTAATGTCCTTATAAAAGAGAAAAGACATAGGGAGACACAAAGATGAAGAATGACCCCGTGAAGATGTATCTACAAGCCAAGGATTAGCGGGGACTACAAGAATAGGGAAAGAAAACAAAGGATTTTCCCCTAACTTTGGAGGGCGCTATGGCCTGGAAGGCAAATTCACTTGGACTTCTACCCTCCAGAAATTTAAGACAATACATTTCTGTCCTTGCAAGCCACCTAGTTTGTGGCATTTTGTTACAGCAGTCCTCAGAGACTAATACAACTGATATGGTGCTGTCTTTGATCCAGACAGGAGAGAGAAGTGGAGACACAATTTTAGGGTTAGGGTAACCAAAGGCAATGAGTTTAATATTTGACCTATTTATTTTTAAGTGCTAATGGAACAACCAAACAGAGAAGTCTGGATTGGACATTCTTAATTTATGTATATCTATGATTATATGACCCCAGAAATATCATTAATGTTGAGCTAATTAAAAAAAAAAAAAAGGTGTTACTTAAAAATAGAGTTTTGTAGATGATTTTAAAGATGAGGAACTGGTTAGATAAAGGAGTTTTTAAAAATTTATAAAAGTACTTAAACATATTTTGTATATATAAAGATGACATTATATATTCAGCCACATGAAGAATAAGGAAGATGAAAGAATTGACACCTTTGAATTGTGTTGTTGGCAAAGAATATTGAATATACCATGGACTGCCAAAAGAATGAACAAATCTGTCTTGGAAGAAGTACAACTAGAATGCTCCTTAGAAGCAAGGATGGTGAGACTATGTCTCACATACTTTGGACATGTTATCAAGAGGGATCAGTTCCTGGAGAAGGACATCATGCTTGGTAAAGTAGAGGGTCAGTGAAAAAGAAGAAGACTCTCAATGAGATGGATTGACACAGTGGCTGCGACAATGGGCTCAAGCATAACAACGATTGTGAGGATGGCACAGGACGAGGTAGTGTTTCATTCTGTTGTACATAGTGTCGCTATAAGTTGGAACTGACTCGATGGCACCTAACAACAACAACAAAAATAACATTAATGACCTAAGCTAAATACAGTTAGTAGTTTGAATTGTTCTTGTTTTAAATTATAGTTAAGCTTTTGCATTCATCCATCTATATTTTGTACATTTCTAATTTGGCCAACAGTATTTGTTTGTCAAAGTTCTGTTCAGTTTATAGGTATAGACTGTGGGCATGGAACAGGGTGATAATATGCTGCTTTTCTATGTCTATATCAAAATTACTCTTCATTTAATTTGGGCAATTAGCTGGAAGATGAGTGTGTAAGAAATGAACTCCACAATATTTACCATTCAAAGTGGCTTTACTATTTCTAGTTGAAAAAGGAACAACGCTGGCATATCAAGGATACTTACCAGATTTGGGATAGGTGGCAATAAGCAGATCATCTGGCCTTGCCTGGAATGCCTCCACATTATCCCAGTTTTCAGCAAAATCTTTATATATTAAAAGTCCACGAACAGTGCAAAGTTTTTCAGAATACTCAGATTTGGAAGAATCCATCATAGAGTGGTAACTACAAGAAAAAAGTTAAATTTTCCACTTTATATATACTTTCAAATGTGTTAATATCAATAATGATTATGTACATTAAGTTCCTCCTACATATCTAGCACATTCTAGTTGCTAGGTATATGGAATAAAGGCTTATTAAGGAAGTATATGGCTTACTCTTTGTGCTTGAAGAGTGTCTAATCCTACCGGGAAGATAGTTCTAACAGAAAAATACTAAGAAAGAGACATTATAAAATCAAATGCTTAACTAAGTAAAAATGTGTGATATAAATAATAAGTTCTGTGATGAATGAAAACAACACAACCTTTAATTTCTCTATGAAAATTGATATAAAAAGACTTATAGGTCCAGAAATACAACAATATTTGTCAGAGTTCAATTATGTAAACATTAAAGAATAATAAAGATTATTGATCACATTTGATAGCTATTGCCAGATCTCTAAGTCAGGGCTTTCTTAGATCCCTAAATGTGTTCCATTTAATGAAAAGAATTCAAATGCTTGGTGAATGTATTTTAAAGCAGATGAAATTAGTGACGTTGTCATGGGTATATCTAAGATACGGATTCTTGAGAGTTCAGAGAATTCCACCTGTGACCTCTGACATCGCCTTTACTTTTCTTCTCACTTGGTCAATAAAGTAGTGGACATTCCCACTGAGTAACTTGCCTGAAAATAACAAGGTCTAACAAGGTTATAATTTGATTATTCATCGCCTGATCCCAGGACAATCAATTTAATATTCAGTTAGTCATAGAGGTTTTAGTTAAGCAAACTCTCCTTCGTTAGCTTTCAACTTCTTTCAGTGCCTTTTTTTTTCAGCTACCCACACTTGCCCTATTTTTGAGTTTGTGATATAACATAAACAAATCTTGCCCTTCCTTGACATTAGCTGTTTAATGTCTCCCTCTTGTTTATCTTTTCCAAAAAGCTGTCTGATAAGTTGTCTTATATTTATACATTAGTGACTGCTGTAGCTTTATTTTTTTTTCTAGTGAGTTTGTATTACAACAGGGGACTCTCAGAGAAAATAATTCTTTAAGTCACCCACTGTGTTTTTTTTAATACTGAGAATCACAATCCATGAAAGGTGCATTGTAAAAGGCAAATAAAATTAGTAGACAGTGTAACAAATGGATAAATCCAAAGGAAGGAACATCTGATGGTAGAATTTTAGAAAGAAAAGTTCTTCAAATCAAATAATTTGACCATTTACTTATACCAAAGACTTCTGGCTGTGCTTTCCCTACTACATTACTAGGTTGCAGACTAGAGACGAAAACTTGCAGATGGTTATCTCCTAACTCATTCTCACCAACATCTGGAACCACTTAAAATGCCATTAATTCCATTTTTGATATTGTCATTTCTTTTTCATCTTCATGGTCATGCTGTAGTTCAGAACCTAGTTCAAATTGTTGGTTGGGTATGAAAAAAACCTTTCAACTGAAGTTCCTGGCTGAAAGTGTGTATTTCCTCTTCCCACAACCACAGGAAGAAGAAAAATGGATGTTATTTATTAGGCACTTCTTGTCAGGCATCAAAAGTTTTATTACACAATCTTATTTACATGTCACAAAATTCTATGAAAAAGCAGACACCGTTATCAACTCAGGTTATGTTTGTTCTGCACCCAATTCCATAAGAACAGAAACCACATCTATCTTATGCAAGGAAGACTAAACATGCACACATTTATACATATATGTAGATGTATACATGTAAATATAAATGTAACTGTAATTATTCTTATTTTAGACCTGATAGCATAATTGTCGAAAAAATTAAATGATACAGAGAAAACAAAATCACTCTCTTTATTCTACTCTCAAGAGATAATAACTCTTAATAGTATTGTATTTATACTTTGAACTTAGTTATACTTTGCATTCATTCTATTATCTATTTTTCACTAAACTATATAATGTGTGCATAATTTGTTTTCAATATACAGATATTGTTTTTATTGTTATAGATGACACATTGTGGTCCATATTACGAATGTACAGTTGTCCCTCCATGACCCTCCATGGATACCAAAATCTAAGGATGCTCAAGTCCTTTATATAAAATGACATAGTATTTGCATATAATTTAGGCACATCCTCCAGTACACTTTAAATCATCTCTGGATTACTTATCATACCTAATATAATCTAAATGCTATGTAAATAGTTGTTATACTGTATTGTTTAGGGAATAATGACAAGAAGCAAGAAGAACAATGCTCAAACAAGGAATGCTGGAGAGAGACTAAGGATTTGTGTACTGGTGGGAGACGACAGCAGGATATGCCTACACATCATTTATGTGGGATCAGCGTAGCACTGGGTGCAGGAGAAATTCAAGTGTTGTTTTTTGCAACTTTCTTCGTTTCTTTTTTTTTTTTTTTTTTTTTTTTGGTAAAAACTTGATGTCGTATCTTTGTTGTTTTATTTATTTATTTTTTTTTTTATATTTTATTGTACTTCAGGTGAAAGCTTACAGAGCAAATAGTTTCTCATGAAATAGTAGTACACATGTTGTTTTTTGACATTGGTTAACAACCCCACAACGTATTAAGCCTCTAAATTCTCAACCTTTTTTTTTTGATGAAAATTACAGATGGCCAAAGATACACCGTTTCAAAAATTTCTACATTCACAGTTCAGTGACATTGACTACGCTCTTCCAACTGTGCTGTTATTCTCACTTAAGATGAAGGCTTACAGAAAAAATAGTTATTCATTTAACAGTTACTACACATGTTGCCCTATGACAATGGTTAACAATCTCACAGCACATCAAGAATATCCTTACTCCACCTTGTGTTCCCTATCACCAGGGGGCTTCCTTGTCCCCTTCTGTCTTCTGGACCTTGTCAGTGGACTGTTGTACCTCATTAGTCTCATTTGTTTATTTATTTATTTATTTATTTTTATTTTATTTAAACACCATTTCAAAACTTTTTACTTACACGTTTAAGTGATATTGACTATGCTCTTCCAATTGTGCTGCCATTCTCGCCCAAGATGAAGGCTTACAGGACAAAACAGCCTCCCATTTAATAGTTACTACAAATGTTGCCCTATAGCAGTGGTCAACAATCTCACAATACATCGACAGTGTCCTTATTCAATTTGTGTTCCTTATCATCAGTTTCCTACTCTCCCTCTGCCTACTGGCCCTTGTCACCGGACTCCTGTACATCGTTAGTCCCATTTAGTTTTACTGGGGTGTCCATTCCCAGGCTTAACATCAAACCTTGAAGGTAACTTCACCTCTGAGCTGAAAGGGTGTCTGGGGGCCACACTCTCGAGGTTTCTCTAGTATTCTTTAGGCCAGTATATCTGGTCTTCTTTTTTTTTTTTTTTGGGAGTTAAAATTATGCTCTACATCCTACTCCAGCTCTGCCCAGAACCCTCTGTTGTGATCCTGGTCAGAGGAGTCATTGGTGGTAGCCGGGCACCATCCAGCTGTACTAGGCTCAGTCCCGTGGAGGCCTTGGTAGCTGTGGACCATTAGTCCTTCGGACTAATCTTTTCCTTGTATCCTGTTCTCTTCGTTCTCCCTTGTTCCCGAAGGGATGAGATCAGTGGAGTATCTTAGATGGCCGCTCATAGGCTTTTAAGACCCCAGACACTACTCACCAAGGTAGAATGTAGAGCATTATCTTTATAAGTAGTGTCATGCCAATTGAGCTAGATGTTCCCTGAGATCATGGTCCCCAGAGCCCTCCGTCCAACAACTCAGTCCCTCGGGGGGTTTGGATGTGTCTATAGGGCCTCCATGACCTTTCCTTGTGCAGGTTGTGTTAGTTTCCCCTGTACTATGTACTATCTCATCTCTCACCCAAGTTACCACTTACCTATTACCTATTTAGTATTCCCCCCCCCCCCATCCCTGGTAACCAACAAGGATTGTTACATTTTGCATGTGAATTTTTTCATGGGTTTTTACAATAGAGGTCTCATACAATATTTGTCCTTTTGTGATTGACTTATTTCACTCAGCATGATGTCCTCCAGTTTCATCCATGTTATGAGATGGTTCACCGATTCATTGTTCTTTCTCGTTGCATAGTACTCCATTGTGTGTATGTACCATAGTTTGTGTATCCATTCGTCTGTTGATGGACATCGAGGTTGTTTCCATCGTTTTGCTACTGTGAATAATGCTGCCATGAACATAGGTGTGCATATGTCTATTCGAGTGATGACTCTTATTTCTCTAGGATATATTCCTAGGAGTGGGATTGCTGGATCGAATGGTACGTCTATTTCTAGCTTTCTGAGGAAACGCCATATCATTTTCCAAAATGGCTGTATCATTTTGCATTCCCACCAGCAGTGTATAAGAGTTCCCGTCTCTCCGCAGCCCCTCCAACATTTGTTCTTTCCAGTGTTTTTGATTCGTGCCAGTAATGCTGGGGTGAGATGGTATCTCATTGTGGTTTTAATTTGCATTTCTCTAATGGCTAGTGATCGCGAGCATTTCCTGATGTGTCTGTTGGCCATTTGAATGTCTTCCTTGGTGAAGTGTCTGTTCATTTCCTTTGCCCATTTTTTGATAGGATTGGTTGTCTTTTTGTTGTAGAGGTGTTGGATTTTCTTGTAGATTATGGAGATTAGACCTTTGTCTGACTTGTACTGTCCAAAAATTTTTTCCCAGTCTGTAGGTTCTCTTTTAACTCTTTTGGTGAAATCTTTTGAAGAGCATAGATGTTTGATTTTTAGAAGATCCCAATTATCTAGTTTATCTGTTGGGTTTTTTGTGTTGATGTTTATGGTTTGTATCCTGTTAATGCCATGTATTAAGGTCTGAAGTGTTGGTCCTATTTTTTCTTCTATGAATTTTATAGTTTGAGGCTTTATATTCAGGTCTTTGATCCATTTTGAAGTAGTTTTTGTATATGGTGTGAGGTATGGGTCCTGTTTCATTTTTCTACAAATGGATATCCAGTTTTGCCAGCACCATTTGTTAAAAAGACTGTCTTTTCCCCATTTGATGGATTTTGGGCCCTTGTCAAAAATCAGGTGACCGTAGGTGGATGGATTTACATCTGAGTTCTCAATTCTGTTCCATTGGTCAATGTCTCTGTTGTTGTACCAGTACCAGGCTGTTTTGAGTACTGTAGCTGTATAGTAGGTTCTCAAGTCAGGTAGTGTGAGTCCTCCAACTTTATTCTTCTTCTTCAGTAGTGCTTTACTTATTCGGGGTTTCTTCCCTTTCCATATAAAGTTAATAATTAGTTTTTCCATCTCTTTGAAGAATGTTGTTGGTATTTGTATCGGAATTGCATTGTATTTGTAGATTGCTTTAGGTAGAATTGCCATTTTCACAATGTTGAGTCTGCCTATCCATGAGCATGGTATGTTTTTCCATTCATGTAGATCCCTTTGGGTTTCATGCAGCAGTGTTTTGTAGTTTTCTTTGTATAGGTCTTTTATATTCCTGGTCAGATTTATTCCTAAGTATTTTATCTTTATAGGGGCTATGGAAAATGGTATTGATTTCCTGATCTCCTTTTCATTGTTCTCTTTACCGGTGTATAGGAATCCAACTGATTTTTGAATGTTTATCTTGTATCCTGCTACTCTGCTGAATCTTTCTATTACTTCCAGTAAATTTCTCGCGGAGTCTTTAGGGTTTTCTATGTATAGTATCATATCATCTGCAAACAGGGAGAGTTTAACTTCTTCATTACCAATTTGGATGCCCTTTATTTCTTTCTCTTGCCTTACTGCTCTAGCTAGAACTTCCAGCACAATGTTAAATAGGAGTGGTGATAAAGGGCATCCTTGTCTTGTTCCTGTTTTCAGGGGGAATGTTTTCAGCCTTTCTCCATTAAGAATGATGTTGGCTGTTGGTTTTGCATAGATGCCCTTTATTATGTTGAGAAATTTCCCTTCTATACCTATTTTATTGAGAGCTTTTATCAGGAATGGGTGTTGGACATTGTCAAATGCCTTTTCTGCATCAATTGAGATAATCATGTGATTTTTTTCTTTCCTTTTATTTATGTGGTGGATTACGTTGATGGATTTTCTAATGTTAAACCATCCTTGCATACCTGGTATGAATGCTACTTGGTCGTGGTGTATTATTTTTTTGATATGATACTGAATTCTATTGGCTAGAATTTTGTTCAGAATTTTTGCATCTATATTCATGAGAGATATTGGTCTGTAATTTTCTTTTTTTGTGATGTCTTTGCCTGGTTTTGGTATCAGCGTTATGCTGGCTTCATAGAATGAATTTGGAAGTGTTGCTTCCTCTTCTATGCTCTGAAATAACTTGAGTAGAACTGGTACAAGCTCTTCTGTAAATGTTTTGTAGAATTCTCCAGTGAAGCCATTTGGGCCAGGGCTTTTTTTGGTTGGGAGTGTTTTTATTACCTTTTCAATCTCTTCTCTTGTTATGGGTCTGTTCAGATTTTCAATATCACTTTGTTGTAGTTTGGGTAGGCCGTATGTTTCTAGAAATTTATCCATTTCCTCTAGGTTTTCAAATTTGTTGGAATATAGTTTTTCATAATATTCTGTTATAATCCTTTTTATTTCAGTTGGGTCTGTTGTAATGTCCCCCATTTCATTTCTTATTTGGGTTATTTGTGCCCTCTGCTGTTTTTCTTTTATCAGTCTGGCCAGTGGTTTGTCGATTTTGTGGATTCTTTCAAAGAACCAACTTTTGGTTTTGTTGATTCTTTGTATTGTTTTTCTGTTCTCTATTTCATTGATTTCTGCTCTGATCTTTACTATTTCCTTTCTTCCGGTGGTTGTAGGCTTTTTTTGTTGTTCTCTTTCTATTTGTTTGAGTTCTGTAGTTAATGTTTTGATTTTGTCCCTTTCTTCTTTTTTGATATGTGCATCTATTGCTATAAATTGTCCTCTGAGGACTGCCTTTGCTGTGTCCCAAAGGTTTTGGTATGATGTGTTTTCATTTTCATTTGATTCTAGGAATTTTTTAATTCCATCTCTGATTTCTTCTATTACCCATTGATGTGTAAGCAGATTATTATTCAGTTTCCATGTGTTTGATTTTTTTTCCTTGCTCTTTCTAGTGTTAATTTCTACCTTGATGGCATTGTGGTCAGAGAAGATACTGTGAATTATCTCACCATTTTGGATCTTGTTGAGGATTGCTCTGTGGCCTAAGATGTGGTCTATTCTGGAGAACGTTCCATGTGCATTGGAAAAGAATGTGTACTTTGCAGCGGTTGGATGGATTGTTCTATATATGACTATGAGGTCCAGTTGGCTGATTGTGTCCTTTAGGTCTTCTGTATCTTTGCTGAGTTTCTTTTTAGTTGTTCTGTCCTTTACTGAGAGTGGTGTGTTGAAGTCTCCTACTATTATTGTGGAACTGTCAATTTCTCTTTTCAGTGCTGTTAGAGTTTTTTTTATGTATTTTGGAGCCCTGTCATTGGGTGCATAGATATTTATTATGGTTATGTCTTCATGATGGATCATCCCCTTAATCATTATATAGTGTCCTTCTTTGTCTTTTATGGTAGATTTTGTTTTAAAGTCTATTTTATCTGAGATTAGAATTGCCACTCCTGCTCTTTTTTGATAGTTGTTAGCTTGATATATTTTTTTCCAACCTTTGATTTTTAATAAATTCACATCTTTGTTTCTAATATGTGTCTCTTGTAGACAGCAAATAGATGGATCCTGTTTTCTTATCCATTCTGCCACTCTCCGTCGCTTTATGGGTGCATTGAGTCCATTTACGTTCAGTGTAATTATTGATAGATGTGAGTTTGTTGCTGTCATTTTGTAGTGCTGTTTTTTGTGATGCTGAAGTTTTCTTTGTTCTTCTTACTCTCTTGTGCTGAGTTCCTTTTGTTTGTGGATTTTGTGTTCATTTCTTTTGTTTTTGTAGGTTTTGTTTTTGTTGAGACTTTATGTTTTTTGTCTTTATTTTTATGAGTTGGTTTGTTAACTTTTTTTGTGGTTACCATGAATTTTACCCTTATCTTTATAATTTTGAAGCAGTCTACCGTTACTTGGTATCGCCTTGCCTTCTTCTCCTTTAGAAGGTTCTATACCTATGCCGTTTGTTCCCTCTTTCATTGTTTTGATGTTGTTGTCATCCTTTGATTGATTTCTCTGATTCCCTGTTGTATATCTTTTGTTTTTGGAAAGTCCTCTGTAGTTCAGTTCCTAGAATGGTATCTGGTTCATGTTAACCTGCGTCCTAGGTCCTAGGTCCTCCCTGAGGGCTGAAGCTGTTTGTCCTTAGATCGAAGAACTCCCTTTAATAATTCTTGTAAGTTTGGTTTGACTTTTGCATATTCCTTTAGTTTCTGTTTATCTGGAAATGACCTAATTTCACCATCAAATCTGAATGAGAGTTTTGCAGGATATATTATTCTTGGCTGACAATTTTTTTCTTTCAAGATTTTATATATGTCATCCCATTGCCTTCTTGCCTGCATGGTTTCTGCTGAATAATCTGAGCTTAGTCTTATTGTTTCTCCTCTGTATGTGACTTCTTGTTTTTCACGAGCTGCTCTCAGGATTCTTTGTTTGTCTTTAGTTTTAGTGAGTGTGAATATGATATGTCTTGGTGATTTTCTTTTGGGGTCTCTTCTATATGGGGTTCGTTGAGCTTCTTGGATGACCAGCTTTTCATCTTTCATGATATTGGGAAAGTTTTCTGTCAGCAGTTCCTCAATGATTCTCTCTGTGTTTTCTGTTTTCTCCCCCTGTTCTGGTATGCCAATTACTCGTAAGTTTTTGCTTTTAATTGTGTCCCACATAACTCTCAGGGTCTCTTCATTTTTCTTTGTTCTTTTTTCTGAGTTTTCCTGAAACAGAGTTGTATCCAAGTGTTTGTCTTCAGTTCCGCTGATCCTGTCTTCCATGGTTTCAAATCTACTTCTCAGCCCTTCTATGACACCATCCATTTCTGAAATCTTGTTGTTTATCTTTTGGATTTCTAATTGTTGTTTTTGTATAATTTCGAGTTGTGAATTTATTTTGGCATTTTGTTCTTGCATCATCTTCCTGAATTCTTCCAATTTTTTGTCTGTATTTTCCATAAATTTGTCTATTTTTTCCTCATGTTTGTCAGCTTTTTGCCTCAGTTCTTGGAAAATTCCGAGTATTAGTGATTTGAGTTCCCTATCAGGTACTTCTAGTGCATTTTCTTCCACAGGAGAGTTATCTGGTGTTTTAATTTGGACACCTATTGGAGCCATCTTGTCTTGTTTTTGTAAATGTTTTGATATTGTTTGCTGTTTTCGGGGCATTCAGTAGATATTTCTCTCGTTTATTGAGTGTAGATTTTTTTTTTTGTTTGTTTCGTCCTTGTGATACTGCTGGGCAGATCTAGCTGAGGAGGAACCCCTGGGACGGGTTGCTTGTGGCACTCACCGCAGCCACCAGGATGGTCGGTAGTCAGTGCTGGGCAGGTTCCAATAGGGCGTGCCTGCACCGCTTGGTGATGTGATGTCTAGCGCACGGTGCAGGTAGGTAGGGTGCAGCGGGAAGATGGTTATGTGTGAAGCTAAGCTGGATATGGGAGAGAGGAAAGAGGAGGAGGAGCAAAAAGCGTACAAACATAAAAGAATGCTAGGGGAGCTTGTCGTTGGAATGTACAGATGAGAGACTATGGGATGGAGGAAACCAGAAGGGGGAAGAGAAAGAAAAGGAAAGAATGACCAAATAAAAATCAGAAAAGTTAAAGAACTGCAAAGTTCCCAGGGATCCCACTGATGCAGCTATGAGGTCTGGGGGAGTCGGTCTCAATTTTCACAGCTCAGCCTGGCCAGAAGGTACAGAGGCATACATCGCCTGGTATTCAGGGATCAGAAAGAGAAGGAAGAGTTAGAGAGACAAGAAATTAAGCAATGAAGAAAGACAAACGAGAAAAAGAGGCAAAAGATGACAAAACTAATCAAAAAAGGAAGAAAAATAAAATTGAGAAAGAAAAAAAAAAAAGGACAACACCAGCAGTCAGTGCCTACAAATGGGACTCAGAGAGCCCCCACTCAGGGGCGCGAATTCCAAGAAGCCGGAAGTCTCGGGGTTAAGTGACCGTGGCCACGGGAAGCAGAGGGGCCAACGAACAAAGGCCCCAGGATCCCACCCACGCGGGAGCCCAGACCTGGAAACAGCCACACGCCCGAACGCAGCCCTACAGCCCCGCAGGAGAGAGCAGAGACGGCACTCGGAACCAGGCACCCAGGCTAAAGGAGGGGGAGGCGGGAGAAAAAGGTTCACTAGCTGCCAGCAAACGGCTCCCAGAAAGCCGCCAGCCCAGGCACACGGAATCCAAGCACCGGCGCCCCCCAGCTCAGGGACTCCGGCCACGGAAAGCAGAGGGGCGAACAAACAAAGGCCCCGGGATCCCACCCGCGCGGGAGCCCAGACCTAGAAACAGCCACACTCCCGAACGCAGCCCTACAGCCCCGCAGGAGAGAGCAGAGACGGCACTCAGAACCAGGCACCCAGGCAAAAGGAGGGGGAGGCGGCAGAAAAAGGCTTGCTAGCCGCTAGCAAACGGCTCCCAGAAAGCCCCCAGCCCGGGCGCACGGAATCCAAGCACCGGCGCCCCCCAGCTCAGGGACTCCGGCCACGGAAAGCAGAGGGGCGAACGAACAAAGGCCCCGGGATCCCACCCACGCGGGAGCCCAGACCTAGAAACAGCCACACTCCCGAACGCAGCCCTACAGCCCCGCAGGAGAGAGCAGAGACGGCACTCGGAACCAGGCACCCAGGCAAAAGGAGGGGGAGGCGGCAGAAAAAGGCTCGCTAGCCACTAGCAAACGGCTCCCAGAAAGCCCCCAGCCCGGGCGCACGGAATCCAAGCACCGGCGCCCCCCAGCTCAGGGACTCCGGCCACGGAAAGCAGAGGGGCGAACGAACAAAGGCCCCGGGATCCCACCCACGCGGGAGCCCAGACCTAGAAACAGCAACACGCCGGCACGCAGCCCTACAGCCCCGCAGGAGAGAGCAGAGACAGCACTCAGAACCAGGCACCCAGGCAAAAGGAGGGGGAGGCGGCAGAAAAAGCTTCGCTAGGTGTCAGCAAACGGCTCCCAGAAAGCCTCCCGCCCGGGCGCGCGAAATCCAAGCACCGGCGCCCCCCAGCTCAGGGACTCCGGCCACGGAAAGCAGAGGGGCGAACAAACAAAGGCCCCGGGATCCCACCCACGCAGGAGCCCAGACCCAGAAACAGCCACACGCCCGCACACAGCCCTACAGCCCTGCAGGAGAGAGCAGAGACGGCACTCGGAACCAGGCACCCAGGCAAAAGGAGGGGGAGGCGGCAGAAAAAGGTTCGCTAGCTGCCAGCAAACGGCTCCCAGAAAGCCGCCAGCCCAGGCGCGCGGAATCCAAGCACCAGCACCCCCCAGCCCAGGGACCCTGGCCACGGAAAGCAGGGGATCTCCAGCTGAGGCGGAGAGGGGTGGGTGGTAGGAGAGCGTGCACCGCAGTTTACCGGTCGTTCTATCTCCGACCAGATGCTCTGCAAGGCTGCTCTCCCGTTTGCTGGTCTCCGACAGGAATCCAAGATGGTGGATCCGCGCTGCGTTAGCTGGTAAGGAATCTCTGCCTGAGTCTCTCCTCGCTCTCCGTTCTCTTTTAGTATTCTCACTCCGTTTGGTGTTTGGCTGAGTTCTTTATCTCTTCATTTGGTGTTCTAGGGTTTCAGGATTGTTGATTCTCTGTTAGGCCTAGTTTTTCGGATCTTTGCTGTGGAGGGACGGCGTGGTGTTTCTGCCTAGAGCGCCATCTTGCCTGCTCTCCTCTTCGTTTCTTTTTAATATTTGTGATCCACTGTTGGTTGAATCCATGAATGTGGAACCCACAGATATAGAGGGCTGACTGTACCACAGATGAAACAATTCATTATTGATGGAAAGCTCCATTGTTTGCAGTTTTTACTAGTATAAAGTAGCAATGCAATGACTATCTTTGAGCAGATGTCTTTGTACACTTATCTTTGCAGTGTCAATTAAATCGTTGGATTAAAATGCATGTGCATGTAAAATATTGATAATTTTAGTTTTAGAAAATCACTAAAAGATTGTAACAATTTGTACAGTGTATAAAATTGCCTGTTTTCTCAAATCCTCATCCATACTAGAAGTTTTTTAGAAGGTTTCATATTCTGAGATGGTAATTCTTTTTTTTTTAAGTCAGTATTTTAGAGATGTTTTACACCTTTTCATATGTTTTCACATTTCATAAATGTATCAGTTATTTTAATCATTTTGATACATTTTGCCCACCTGGAGTGTTGCCTATTTTTAACTGATTTATAGATAATAATTTACTGTTGGTTTATATGTTGACAATATCAATAGTTTTTCTGCCTTATATTGATAATTATTTTAACTTTTTAAATGATATATAGAACTTTAGTGTTCACATAATCAAACATATAGAATTTTTCCATGTTTGATGCTGTTAACTAAATATTTAAATGTGCTCATATAGCAAGAAACATGTATGTTCAAAAACTTTTCCTTTCATATTAGTTCAAATGATTAACACAGAACCAGAGTATAGTTATTAAAAGCTTGGGCTCTAGAGTAGACCACCTGATTTTAAACCCTAGCTCTGTTATCTGAAGCTGTGGAACTTTGGCAAATTACTTTAGCTCCATTTTTTCATCTGAAAAAAATAAAACAAACCCGTTGCCATCGAGTTGATTCCTACTCATAATGACCTATAGGACAGAGTAGAATTGCCCCATAGGATTTCCAGGGAGTGGCTGGTAGATTTGAACTACCAATCTTTTGGTTAGCAGTCAAATGCTTAACCACTGTGCCACCAGGGCTCCATCTGTAAAATAAGATGATAATAATAATAATAGTTCCCTGAAATATTTATTTTGAATTAAATGAGAGAATAAACCAGGTCAAAATGTAAATGTTTAATAAATGAACTTATACTATTATTATGTCAATTCCATGCAACAATATAGCAATGTAGTTAATAGAGTTAACGTATACAGTTAATAACAGTACACATTACATGTAACCTTTCTATTCAAAACAGGGAAAATACGTGTTGGCAAAAATTCTAAAGAGTGGGGATACTTCCAGCAAAATGGCGCTCTAGGCAGAAGCACCACGCCATCCCTCCACAGCAAAGATCCGAAAAACTAAGCCGAACAGAGGAAACAACAATCCTGAAACCCTAAAACATCAAATGAAGAGATAAAGAACTCAGCCAAGCACCAAATGGAGTGCGAAAACTGACAAAGAAAGGAGACGGAGGAGACACTCATGCAGAGGTCCCCTACCAGCTAACGCAGCACAGATCCCCCATCTTGAACTCCTATCAGAGACCAGAAAACAGGGGGTACGAGAAAGCAGCTTCATGGAGCTTCCAGTGGGAGACAAAACAACTGGTAATTTGTGATATACGCTTTCCCACCCACCACTCTTCTTCACCCCAACTCGGCCTCCTCTGCTTCCCGCGGCCACAATCTCTTGTCTGGGAAACACCGGCTGCTTAGATTCCACACACCCTAACAGGCCGGCTCTCTGAGTGCCATTTGTTGGCTGCTGGTGTTGCCTTTTTCCACTTCTTTTGATTTCTTCCTTACCTCTCACCACCTCCTCCTCCTTTTGCTCAAATACCTGGCTCCGTGCGCCATCTTTGCTTCTTCCTGAGGGGTTGCAGAGCTCTGGTAATTTGTGATCTGCGCTTCCCCACTCCCTACACTTCTTCACCCATACTCGGCCTCCTGTGCTTCCCACGGACACAGTCTCTTGTCCGAGAAATACTGGCTGCTTGGATTCCACCAGCCCGCACTAGCTGACTTTCTGAGTGCCATTTGTTGGCTGCTGGTGTTGCTTTTTTTTCTGTTTCTTTTGATTTCTTCCTTACCTCTAACCACCTCCCCCTCCTTTCGCTCAAATACTTGGCCCTGTGTGCCATCTTTACTTCTTCTAGAGGGGCTGTGGAGCTCCGTTCAAGTGTGGAGCTGCTTCCTGGTCTGAGCTGCCGCGCTGGTGGATCCTGGTGCTTTTGTTCATTTGTTTGTTTTGAATTGTTTGTTTGTTTTCTTTTCATTTTCTTGAGTTGGGAGCTCTTTCTGGCCAGGCGTTGATGTGTAGCAAGGAGACTACCCCCTCGGCTTGCACAGACATGCAGAAGGATACCTGAGGGCATTTCTTTTTTTGTTGGTTTTCTTTTTTTTTCTCTTTTTCTGGTGGCTTTTCTTGTTCTTTTTTTTTTTTTTTAATTCATTTTGTTTTCTTTTCCCTCTTTTTCCCTTTTTGTCTTTCTTCATTGCTCAGTTTCTCGTCTCTCTATATCTTTCTTCTCTTTCTGTTCCCGCAATACCTGGTGTTGTACGCCTCTGTGACTTCTAGCCAGGCTGTACTGCAACACCTGAAAGCGAATTCCCCAGACCTCATAGCTGCACATGTGGGATCCCTAGGAACTTTGCGGTTCTTTAACCTTTCCAATTTTCATTTATTCATTCTTTTCTTTTCTTTTCTTCCTCTTCCCGTTTCTGTTTTTCTCCATTTCATAGTCTCTCATCCCTCCACTCCAACGGCAAGCTTCCCTAGCATTCTTTTTGTTTGTTTGTATGTTTTTGGCCCCTGTTCCTCTCTACAATCTCCCATATCCATCTCAGCTCCATGCATAACAATCTCCCTGCTACATCCTGCCTACCTGCACCATGTGCTGAACATAACACCAGCAAGCAGCACAGGCACAGCCTACTGGAACCTGCCCTGCACTGATTACAGACCCACCCAGTTGGATGTAGTGGTTGCCACAGACACCCCATCACAGTAACTCTTTTTCAGCTGGACCTGCCCTGCTGTACCATGTCTGAGTGACTTACCTTGCCAATTGGAGAAGGAGGTGAAAAGTGTTGTGCCTACAGATGAGAAGAAAACAAACAATAAACAGTCTGCCTGCTCAGACAGAGTCAAATATTTTTTTAAAAAGGGATGACACAAGCAAATCTAAAATCCATAAATGAGAAAAATAACTACTGAATGCCCTGAAAACAGCAGACAATATCAAAACATTTACAAAAACAGTACAGGATGGTTCCAGTAGGCGTCCAAAATAAAACACCAGATGACCTTCCAGTGGAAGAAAATGCACTAGAACGACTTGATAGGGAATCAAAATCTCTAATACTCAGAATTTTCCAAGAGCTGAAGCAAAAAGCTGACAAACATGAGGAAAAAAATAGACAAATTCATGGAACATACAGACAAAAAATTGAAATAATTCAGGAAAATAATGCAGGAACAAAATGCCAAAATAAATTCACAACTAGAAATTATACAAAGACAACAATTAGAAATCAAAAAGATAAACAGCAAGATTTCAGAAATGGATGGTGTCATAGAAGGGCTGAGAAGCATATTTTAAATGGTGGAAGACAGGATCAGTGGAACTGAAGACAAACACTTGGATACAACTCAGTTTCAGGAAAACTCAGAAAAAGAACAAAGAAAAATGAAGAGACCCTGAGAGTTATGTGGGACACAATCAAAAGCAAAAATTTGCAAGTGATTGGAATTCCAGAACAGAGAAGAAAACAGAAAACACAGAAAGGATCACTGAGGGACTGCTGACAGAAAACTTCCCCAATATCATGAAAGATGAAAAGCTGGCCATCCAAGAAGCTCAACGAACCCCATATACGAGAGACCCCAAAAGAAAATCACCAAGGCATATCATATTCACACTCGCCAAAACCAAAGACAAAGAATCCTGAGAGCAGCTCGTGAAAAAAAAGAAGTCACATACAGAGGAGAAACAATAAGACTAAGCTCAGATTATTCAGCAGAAACCATGCAGGCAAGAAGGCAATGGGATGACATATATAAAATCTTGAAAGAAAAAAATTGCCAGCCAAGAATAATATATCCTGAAAAACTCTCGTTCCAATTTGATGGTGAAATTAGGTCATTTCCAGATAAAGAGAAATTAAGGGAATATGTAAAAGTCAAACCAAACTAACAAGAATTATTAAAGGGAGTTCTTCGATCTCAGGACAAACAGCTTCAGCTCACAGGCAGAACCTAGGATGCAGGATCGTTCCAGCCAGATACCAAACTAGGAAATGAACTCTCAAGGACTATTCAAAACCAAAAGAAATACAACAGGGAATCAGAGCAGTTAATCAGTAAATGACAACAACATCAGAACAATAAAAGAGGGAATAAACTGTGTAGGTATAGAACCTTCTAATGGAGAGGAAGGAAAGGCGATACCAAGTAATGGTAGACTGCTTCAAACTTAGAAAGGTAAGGGTAAAATTCATGGCAAAAACAAAGAAAATTAACAAACATAAAAATAAAGAGGGAAAACTTAAAGTCTCAGCAAAAACAAAACCTACAAAAAAAAAGAAAGGAAAAAAAAATCCACCAACAAAAGTAACTCAGCACAATAGGGTAAGAAGAACAAAGAAAACTTCAGCGCTACAAAATGACAGCAACAACCTCACATCTATCAATAATTACACTGAATGTAAATGGACTCAATGCACCCATAATGAGACAGAGAGTGACAGAATGGATAAGAAAACAGGATCTATCAATATGCTGTCCAAAAGAGACACACCTTAGAAATAAAGATGTGAATTTATTAAAAGTCAAAGCTTGGAAAAAAAATATAAAGCTAACGACTACCAAAAAAGAGCAGGAGTGACAATTCTAATCACAGATAAAATAGACTTTAAAACAAAATCTACCTTAAAAGACAAAGAAGGACACTATATAATGATTAAGGGGATGATCAATCAAGAAGACATAACCATAATAAACATCTACGCACCCAATGACAGGGCTCCAAAATACATAAAACAAACTCTAACAACACTGAAAAGAAAAAATTGAGAGTTCCACAATAATAGTAGGAGACTTCAACACACCACTCTCAGTAAAGGACAGAACAACGAAGAAGGAACTCAGCAAAGAGACAGAAGACCTAAAGGGCACAATCAGCCAACTTGACCTCATAGACATGTATAGAATACTCCATCCAAACACTGCAAAGTACTCATTCTTTTCCAATGCACATGGAACGTTCTCCAGAATAGACCACATCTTAGGCCACAGACCAATCTTTAACAAGATCCAAAACGCTAAGATAATTCAAAGTATCTTCTCTGACCACAATGCCATCAAGGGAGAAATTAACAATAGAAACAGCAAGGGAAAAAAATCAACTACATGGAAACTGAATAATACCCTGCTTACACATCACTAAGTAATAGAAGAAATCAGAGAGGGAATCAAAAAATTCCTTGAATCAAATGAGAATGAAAACACATCATACGAAAACCTTTGGGACACAGCAAAGGCAGTCCTCACAGGACAATTTATAGCAATAGACGCACATATCAAAAAAGAAGAAAGGGACAAAATCAAAACATTAACTACAGAACTCAAACAAATAGAAAGAGAACAGCAAAAAAAGCCCATAACCACCGGAAGAAAGGAAAAAGTAAAGATCAGAGCAGAAATAAATGAAATAGAGAACCGAAAAACAATAGGAAGAAACAACAAAACCAAAAGTTGGTTCTTTGAAAGAATCAACAAAATCGAAAAATCACTGGCCAGGCAGACAAAAGAAAAACAGCAGAGGACACAAATAACCCAAATAAGAAATGAAATGGGGGACATTACAACAGACCCAACTGAAATAAAAAGGATTATAACAGAATATTATGAAAAACTATACTCCAACAAATTTGAAGACCTAGAGAAAATGGATATATTTCTAGAAACACACGGCCTACCCAAACTACAACAAAGTGATGTTGAAAATCTGACCCATAATAAGAGAAGAGATTGAAAAGGTAATAAAAAAAACTTCAATCAAAAACAGCCCTGGCCCAGATGGCTTCACTGGAGAATTCTACAAAACATTTACAGAAGAGCTTGTACCAGTACTACTCAAGCTATTTCAGAGCATAGAAGAGGAAGCAACACTTCCAAATTCATTCTATGAAGCCAGCATAACGCTGATACCAAAACCAGGCAAAGATGTCACAAGAAAAGAAAATCACAGACCAATATCTCTCATGAATATAGATTCAAAAATTCTGAACAAAATTTGAGCCTATAGAATTCAGCATCATATCAAAAAAATAATACACCATGACCAAGCAGGATTCATACCAGGTATGCCAGGATGGTTCAACATTAGAAAATCAATCAATGTAATCCACCACATAAATAAAAGGAAAGAAAAGAATCACATGATCATCTCAATTGATGCAGAAAAGGCATTTGACAAAGTCCAACACCCATACTTGATGAAAACTCTCAATCAAATAGGTATAGAAGGAAAATTTCTCAACATAATAAAGGGCATCTATGCAAAACCAATGGCCAACATCATTCTTAATGGAGAGAGGCTGAAAACATTCCCCTTGAAAACAGGAACAAGGCAAGGATGCCCTTTATCACCACTCCTATTTAACATGGTGCTGGAAGTTCTAGCAAGAGCAATAAGGCAAGAAAAAGAAATAAAGGGCATCCAAACTGGTAATGAAGAAGTTAAACTGTCCCTGTTTGCAGATGATATGATACTATACATAGAAAACCCTAAAGACTCCACAAGAAATCTACTGGAACTAATAGAAAGATTCAGCAGAGTAGCAGGATATAAGATAAACATTCAAAAATCAGTTGGATTCCTATACACCAGTAAGGAGAACAATGAAAAGGAAATCAGGAAAACAATATCATTTATAATAGCCCCTAAAAAGATAAAATACTTAGGCATAAATCTGACCAGGGATGTAAAAGACCTATACAAAGAAAACTGCAAAACATTACTGCATGAAACCCAAAGGGATCTACATAAATGGAAAAACGTACCATGCTCATGGATAGGCAGACTCAAAATTGTGAAAATGACAATTCTACCCAAAGCAATTTACAAATACAATGCAATCCCAATCCAAATACCAACAACATCCTTCAAAGAGATGGAAAAACTAATCATTAACTTTATATGGAAAGGGAAGAAGCCCCAAATAGATAAAGCACTACTGAAGAAGAAGAATAAAGTTGGAGGACTCACACTACCTGACTTCAGAACCTACTATACAGCTACAGTAGTCAGAACAGCCTGGTACTGGTACAACGACACATACATTGACCAATGGAACAGAATTGAGAACCCAGAAGTAAATCCATCCACCTGTGGTCACCTAATCTTCGACAAGGGCCCAAAGTCCTTCAAATGGGTAAGAGACAGTCTTTTTAACAAATAGTGCTGGCAAAACTGGACATCCATCTGCAAAAAATGAAACAGGACCCATACCTCATGACGTATACAAAAACTACCTCAAAATGAATCAAAGACCTGAATATAAAGCCTTAAACTATAAAGTTCATAGAAGAAAAAACAGGACCAACACTTTAGGCCTTAATACATGGCATTAACAGGATACAAACCATAACCATGAATGCACAAACCCCAATAGATAAGCTAGATAACTGGGATCCTCCAAAAATCAAACACCTATGCTCTTCAAAAGACTTCACCAAAAGAGTAAAAAGAGAACCTACAGACTGGGAAAAAATTTTTGGACAGTACAAGTAGTCAAAGGTCTAATCTCCATAATCTATAAGAAAATCCAACACCTCACAACAATAAGACAAATAATCCTATTAAAGAATGGGCAAAGGAAATGAACAGACACTTCACCAAAGAAGACATTCGAATGGCTAACAGACACATAAGGAAATGCTTGTGATCACTAGCCATTAGAGAAATGCAAATTGAAATCACAGTGAGATACCATCTCACCCTGGCATTACTGGCACAAATCAAAAACACTGGAAATATCAAATGTTGGAGGGGTTGTGGGGAGATCGGAACTCTTATGCACTGCTGGTGGGAATGCAAAGTGATACAACCATTTTGGAAAATGATATGGCGCTTCCTCCGAAAGCTAGAAATAGACATACCATTTGATCCAGCAATCCCACTCCTAGGAATATATCCTAGAGAAATAAGTGTCATCACTCGAATAGACGTATGCCCACCTATGTTCATGGCAGCATTGTTCACAATAGCCAAACGATGGAAACAACCTTGATGTTATCAACAGATGAATGGATAAACAAACTATGGTACATACACACAATGGAGTACTATGCAATGAGAAAGAACAACATTTAATCTGTGAACCATCTCATAATATGTATGAAACTAGAGGACATTAGGCTGAATGAAATCAGTGAATCACAAAAGGACAAATATTGTATGAGGCCTCTACTGTAAAAACCCATGAAAATGTTCACACGCAAAATGTAATAATCTTTGTTGGTTACCAGGGATGGGAGGGGTGAGGGGGAAATACTAAACAGGCAATAGATAAGTGGTATCTTTGGTGAAGGATGAGACAGTACACAATACAGGGGAAACTAGCACAACTTGTACAAGGAAAGGGCATGGAAGCCCCATAGACACATAAAAACTCCCTGAGGGACTGAACTGCTGACCAGAGGGCTGTGGGGACCATGGTCTGGGGGAACATCTAGCTCAATTGGCATAACATAGTTTATAAAGACAATGTTCTACATTCTAACTTGGTGAGTATTGTCTGGGGTCTTAAAAGCCTGTGAGTGGCCATCTAAGATACTCCACTGGCCTCATCCCTTCAGGAGCAAGGGAGAATGAAGAGAACAGGATACGAGGAAAAGATTAGTCCGAAGTGCTAATGGACCACAGCTACCAAGTCCTCCACCGGACTGCGTCCAGTACAGCTAGATGGTGCCCGGCTACCACACTGACTGCTCTGACCAGGTTCACAACAGAGGGTTCTGGACAGAGCTGGAGAAGGATGTAGAACATAATTCTAACTCACACACACACACAAGAAAAGACCAGTTTTACTGGCCTAAAGGAGACTGGAGAAACCCCGAGAGTATGGGCCCCAGCCACCCTTTTAGCTCAGTGGTGAAGTTATCTCCGAGGTTCGCCGTTCAGCCTGGGAGTAGACAGCTCAGTAAAACCAAATGGGACTGATGAGGTACAGGAGTCCAGTGACAAGTGCCAGAAGGCAGAAGGGGACAAGGAAGCTGGTGATAGGGAACTCAAGGTTGAGTAAGGATATTGTTGATGTGTTGTGAGATTGTTAACCTTTGTCATAGGGCAACATGTGTAGTAACTGTTAAATGAGAAATTATTTTGTTCTGTAAGCCTTCATCTTAAGTGAGAAAAGCAGCACAATTGGAAGAGCGTAGTCAATGTCATTGAACTGTGCATGTAGAAATTTTTGAAATGGTATATCTTTGGCTATGTGTATTTTCACCAAAAAAAAAAGGTTGAGAAGTTAGAGGGTTGACATGTTATGGGGTTGTTAACCAATGTCATAAAACAATATGTGTACTACTGTTTCATGAGAAACTATTTGTTCTGTAAGCCTTCACCTGAAGTTCAATAAAAATAAAAAAAAAGACTTTGCCCCTGGACATACTTTTAGCTCAGTAACGAAGTCACACTGGAAGTTTACCCTGCAGTCAAAGATTAGACAGGCCCATAAAACAAAACAAGACTAAAGGGGCACACCAGCCCAGGGGCAAGAACTAGAAGGCAGTAGGGGACAGTAAAGCTGGTAATAGGCAACGCAAGGTCGAGAAGGAAGAGTGTTGACATGTCTTGGTGTTGTTAACCAGTGTCATAAAGCAATATATGTACTGTTTAATCAGAAGATAGTTTGTTCTGTAAAACTTCATCTAAAGTACAATAAAAAATAAACCAAAAAAAAATTCTAAAGAGTGTACATTATAACTAGAGAATTATCTGGAAAAACTCGAAGTCAATAATGTCACTTACTTTCTTACTGGAGAGCATAAAATCTGGAAATATCTAATGTGACTTTTGCTCTCTTTTTTTGTCTCTAATGTTCTTTGGGGCAACCCAGTATGACATTCATTTTATTTTGGCCCCAGATTTCACAACAGAAGAGAGGCATAATGAAAGCGTTTTTAATTTGTTTATTTGTTTTTAAGGAAAGAATGGCTTAACATGTTTTGGAAACCAAAAAACAACACTAGCCACGAATGTTCTTGCCATGAATGTTCTTAAATGGAAAGAAAAAAAAAAAAAATTGCAGTCCCTCAAGGCAATATCAACTCTTTCTGAGATCTCCCTCTCAGGTGTCTCAGATGTAATCTCACCAAAGTGATGAGATTCCAATTCCCAAAATACTTATCCGTCTTGATAATATATTAGCTTGTTCCGCAAACCTCACTCTCACAAACGAGATCTCTCAATAGCAGAAATATGCCGTCTATTATGGAATGTGAATTACTTTCTTAGCGTTCTGCCAAGTTTGTAACAACTGGCTTATAGTCAACTGGGAGTAGCTGATTTATCATTAAATGGCTGGCTGAATTCTAGCTGCCCCTCCATGGTTAATGTTTTGTCTCAGAAGCAACTAAGTATCATATGATAAAATCTCTTTTCTCATTTAATTCCTTTTAGTTTAAGTGTCTCTAATCACGATGTATGAATTCACCCTCTAGCTGCTCTCTTCTTCTTCAAAAGATGCATTTCAGTTTGGCAGGAAGTATTGATTTCATTTCCTGAGTACATAGGTCACTGTTGTCCAGAGGCACCAACAAAAGGTTTTTAAACCTGTGATTTATCGATTTAATTAAATTCAGAAAGATCTTCCTTCCTTTTTTCTTCCTCTTCCTTCCTTACATATTTCCTTCCTCTCTCCTCTCCTCCCCTTCTTCATCCTCCCCTCCTCCGTCCCCTAACCTGCCTATCATCCAGCAAATATTCTCTGAAAGAGTGCCTACCTTGTTCCCAGGCACTGTGATTGATAAGTGCTGGCAAACAAAGAGGGCAGAGATACAGAGGCCTTACTCCATGCCCTCTTAGCCTTACATTTCTATCCAAATGTGCTGCTGTTTCAGTGTTTTCTGATCAGACACAGAAGACACAGACAAATGAAAACAGCAAAGCTTCATTTCGGGTTTACAAGCCCAGCTTTGTTTTTCACAGACCTTTACTTGAGGACCAACTCTGCTTTTACATCTAGGTTTTCTTGGACAAGAATTCTAAAAAGTGTTAATATCTTCATTTCTAAATGGAATCTATAGATGTTGAGGAGCCCATGGAGGTGCAATGGTTAATGCACTTGGCTGCTAACCAAAAGTTTGGAGGTTCAAGTCCACCCAGAGGTGCCTCGGAAGAAAGGCTTGGTGATCTACTTTTAAAAAATCAGTCACTGAAAGCCCTTTGGACCACAGTTCTACTTTGACACACATGGGATTGCTATGAGTCAATAAACTAGAAAGTAACTGGTTTATAGGTGTTAAAGAGAAAAAAATGAACTGGTCGCTTGTTTGCACATTTCCTCCCTGAATCATTCTGTAAATATTAGTTAATTATTTATCTTCACATCGACTGGTATAATGTGTTAGCAATTATTATCTAGACAAAATTTTCCTTTTGCCAAGATAGATAATAGCTTGAATCAAATGAATTTTGCTGATAGTCACACATAATAATTTTATATGATATAAATTTCTGAATTAATTTTCTTTCATGTTACACATATTTCCATCACATAATTCCACCACTATAACTTGTAGTCTGCATTCTTTTGCACCTCAAGTACTGTAGTTAAACAAACCAATCCTCTTTTCCTTATGCATTAAAACTTTTTAACATTTCCAGTATGTGCAAAGAGAACTCCTTATTCTCAAGCTGAATTTATGTTTGTGTTTGGAAGCATGTCAGTGGGAAGATCATGGCACAAACGAAGAGCATGGAGTTGGGTAAAGTGAGAGACCAGAAACTATCCTTTTGTACAACATTCCACCGCAACTTCCAGCACTGTCTCTGCCACAAAGTAGGTGCTCAAAAATATTTGTTTAATTTTTAGCAAGTCTCTGAGCTTTCTAGTTTCTACTAAAGATTCCTAGATAAATTTGGCAATACTCTGTCAACTACCTACCTGTCAATCAATTATCAAGGATTTTGAACTTCTTTATTTATCTGAAGTCTCTTACTCTAAAGTCACAGTCATGTATACAAGGACCCTCGTGCTAATAGACTGCTTCTAATGCACTGCACAGGAGTAAACACAAGACTAGAAGTCAGGCTCCACTCTACTTGTTTCTACCCATGCTGTTTTGTGGATAACACAGTTTGCAGGACTTACAAGGTAAGCACAATATTGCAGTTTTATGTTAAAACCCCTTAAACAGCAAAGCAGTATATAAATGAAAGCTACTATTTTAAGTCCTGAATGATTAAAAAAGACTTTAAATGCTTTACATTGTTAATCAACATATCAATATGAAATGTATTTTTCTCTATATTTTCTTTTTAAACAGCTTTGTGATGTGTAATTTATATTCTATATTTTCTATATCTAAAATCTGAGGATTAATTCTACTAATAATAAAAGAATACAACCTGGTCAGATGATCCTGTGAAAAAACCTAGGTGCTCTTGTTAGTTCTCTTCAAATCCCCACACGGGTTTTTAGCTCCAAAATAGATGAAAACCACTTGTGCATTTGGAACGTTTCTTGCGAGTATTTATTCTGAATGCCAGGAAAAGAGGTGGAGATTAAATTGTGGGGCTTGGCTTAGCAGATGCAACAGAGTAGCATAAATATAGATACATACTGACAGATGTATACTGCCATGCTCTTTCAAACAGACATGTGGAAAGCCTCTGCTGTTATTTTTCATTCTTTGGCTCTTAATCAAATTCCTAAGTCTGCCTATAGCCACCAGGGTTTGGGGAAAAGGAGGGAGAGGAAATGAAGAGGAAGTGGGGCGGGGAGAAGGGGTCTGGAGCAAAACAAGAGAGCGATTGGGAAGGGAAAGTCGCTTACTCAGTCATTAATTAATGATAACATGGGTGGGGCTGACCTTCAAAGGAATAAACTTCTTAGTAAGAAGAGTGAGAGGAGAGAAGGAAGGGACAGGGAAGAAACAGGAGGCTGTGAGGACCCTGGATCCCTACATCTAGCTCAGGTTATTGAGACCTGCCAAAGAAGGCTTTGTAGTACTTGGTGGGGTCTTGACAAGTCAATTGGAAGATGCTTTCTATTTAAAATTTTTTGTCCTTTTAACTCTTTTGCGGCCTTGAAAGGCAAAAGCAGGTGACAGCTAAAGAAAGGATGTAAATATCACTCACCTTTAGATTATTATTTTAAAAAATCCGACTTCTCTCTGCTGCCAACCACATACTTAATGGTAGAGTGTGAACATTTCAAATAAATGGAGCCATTGACAATGTTGGAATTTAGGCAAGGGAATGAGAAAAATAAAAAGTCAAGGTTTTGTGGAATCTCTGAATCCTCCAATTTTCTCCTCTTCATGTCTCTGCACATACTCTGTCTTTGCTGAGGAAATTCTCCCTTGTCCCTCCATTGCCCCATCACCCCCATCAGTACCTCCAACCCAGCTTAGCCTGGTTAGTTCTCCATTTGTCTGTCAGTTCTAATAAGATGGCACTTCCTTTGGGAGGCCTTCCCGGACTCTTGCAAGTGAAAGTTGGATGTTCCTCCAACTGCTCCCATCAAACCCTGCACTTACTCTTTCTAGTTTTTTTCCAGTTTACTTGGAGTGGATTACAACTCATGGCAACCCCATGTATGTCAGAGTAGAACTGTAAATAGGGTCTTCAATGTCTATGACGTTTTGGAAGTAAATAACTAGGCTTTTCTTCTGAGGTACCTCTGGGTGGATTTGAAATGCCAATCTTTCATTTAGTAGTCAGTGCTTAACGGTTTGTGCCACCCAGGGACTGAGTTTACTCCTTGCTATCACTTACTCCACTGTGCTATAATTAATAGTTTACTTGTCCAGCTTCCTTACTAGACTATAAGTAGTTTGAGGACAGGATATTTCTCTGTGATTAGTACACTACTTGAAATCTGGTAGGTTAGGCATTGAATACATATTTACTGAATGAAAGTGCTGATCTTTTCAAAAAAAGATAAGAAGTTAGAAGCATCGTAGTTGTTAGTTACTGAAGACAACAATATCCAACCTTATTCAAAGTATAAAGAAGAATTTAGTATTTCTGAGAAATGGGGATTTTCATGATAGAAAATCAAGGTATAGCAGGAGTAACCAGGGGGACAAATTTAGTATTTGATATTATTTGATTTTATGCAATTTGTCATTTTATTTGCTTTAAAATAAAACGTTAAAAACATTTCTTCGTTACATGTACAAATGTAATATATACTATAATTTTAACCCTGTGGCATGATTTCAAATTTTAAAATTATTATTATTATTAATGATAAGAGTCTGTGAGGCTTCCTTTAATGTTTAGCAAAAATAAATAAATTCTTTCAATCAAAAAGGCAGGATATGAACACAAACTAATCTCAGTGGGTTTAACCTTCAGGTCATCTCACGTTCACATGTAAGCAACTGGCCGCAAGGATTTTAGGAATGCTTCTAAATTATGCAATGACAGCAGCTATGGAGGTTCCAGACACATTTAGCCTTCGAAAATCTTTCAGTAATGAGACTTCAGTAGCGATAAAAATAAAATCATAGAAAAAACTCTCACCTGGATCTTTATCTTCCTTGAATATGGGTCCACAAAGAATTACAAAATGTTTGTGTCAGTGGTCTGAACTTGGCCAATTTGTACATTTGATCTAGAAAAAAAAAAAAATGCCAGATAAGTATTTGTTTTGTAAAAACTCTATCTTGACTCTTTGAATTTGGGCAGATCTTCTGTCATATCCCAAAACACTGAAAACAAACATGAGAGGGCATGTCTGGGTAACAAAACGTTTCCTGAAAATGGCTGCTCCCTACTTGTAACCAGTGAACTCTTCCTTTTCCTTCTGCGTCATCTCAATTACACAGTACATTCCAAGGGTTTTTTCCTCAGGAATTAAGGACAAAGGTCAAATTCTTTATGTTTATCTCACAGAGTTATATGACTGTACATAATTTTCAAAATAAAAAAATCAAATGCTATATATGTTTAAAAGAGAAAATTGTCTTAATTCACATTATACATTAAAATGTGAAAGATTTTTTAAAGCCTAAAAACTGACAATTAAGACAAAATTAAGTTTATTCTATTTCCACTAATCATTTTAACACTGACCTTATGGATACTAATGCATTTTATTCAAGAAATTTCTTACACTGAAAGAATCATCTTGCATAAAGAATTATAATCATTAGATTCTCTGACAGACCCTTAACTGTGTCCTATTCACTCTTGCATCAGTGGCTAGAATGATTTCTGGGGCATACTAGGTCTCCAATCATTTCTCATTGAATTATTGGAAACAGTCTATAAATTAGCATACTTGTATTTGCTGTGTAACTTAAGCAGGAATATCAACAGAAAAAAAATGAATTTGTTATGATACTTCATGATACTAAAATAACGTATAGTCAACTTACATTTCAAATGTCAGAGAAAACTTTCAAAACCAAGCCATTCTCCAAACACTTCGTTAAACCAGGGTTTGTTTTCCTAGTTTGGAGACTTAGAGTCGTGGTTTCCTGGGACATCCCAGCCAATTGGCCTACTACTGTTTTTAGGGTTTCTGTTCTGCCTCTTAGTTCATTGTGTAGTGTCTGGGGTGTTAAAAGCTTGCAAGTGGCATCCAAGGTACAATGATTGGTATCTATTCACCTCAATCAGCAGAAGAAGAGGAGAGGCAGGAATTGGAGGCTGAACTTAAATGTGCATCTAATTGCCTCTGTGAACAACTGCCTTCTTTGCCATAAGACTAGAGGAAATGGATGGGTCCTGCCTACAATTACAGAGCATTTTAATCAAATATTCAATAGAAGAATCCTGATAGTCTTTGGTTAGATTCTTAGAGAAGCTGGTTCTGTGTGATTTCATATAATATGTATATAATATGTATATGAAATCACACAGAACCAGCTTCTCTAAGAATATATATATATATTATATATATGTTATATATATATATGTTATATATATATTATATATATATGTATATAATATATATACAATATAGAAACATACAAAGAGAGAGAGATTTATCTCAAGGAAATGGCTCAGGTAGTTGTGGAGCCTGGCACTTCCAAAATCCCTGGGTCCGACATCATGCTGGAGACTTCTCCTGACTCATGTGGTTGCAGAGGCTGATGAACCAAAATCAGTAGGTCAGGTGGCAGGCTGCCAGCTCATGTCCAATGAATAGGAGGTTAGATAATGGTGAGTCGGTCGCAGGATCAAGAGCAAGAGAATGAGCTTTGCTAGAATGTCCATATATATAGAATGCATGCCATACCCCCAAGGAAACTCTCCTTACAAATGATTGGCTGATCACATCAGATCACATCATAGAGGTGATTATATTATATTAAGACCAATCTGTCCAATGTCTGAGAAACCACTGAGAATCATAACTAAGCAAGTTGACACATAACATTAACCATCACAGTCCGCCGCTTGTCTACTTGGTACTTATACACATCTCCTTAAACCATGCATAATCTCTAAATAAAGACAATTATAAAGTCATACTTGTGCCAAACAGGATACAATTAACGTGTGTACAACTGAAAACACACTAACCCCATTTACATCTTGTATTCTATAAGCAATGGGATAAGGAAGGGAAGAAAACAAAAATATTTTATACATATATACACACATACGTGTATAATGAAACAAGGAAGAAATGCTCATAACAATTACAATTCTTGTTTCTGCAACTAGTCATGTGGTCATAGCTGGTATTTAAAACTACCTTCTTCTACTACCCATTCTGTATTCCCTTTGCCCTCAGCAATTACCTCAGCTGGACGTGATTCTTTGCCTGGTGAGGTGAAAGAAAACTTAATTCCTGAAGGGTCTGGGGCACTAGTAGTCATGTTGAAATTGGATTTCTGTACTTTTCCATTGACTTTAATCACAGACCATAGTAGTACTAAGAAATGCCTTAAGGGATCTTCGGTATAGCAGACATATTCTTATTTACCTCTATTATGTGATATCAGTCTGATATCACCTGGGTAATCAGAAGCAATCACACCAGCCAGTATGGTAACTCCCTTATTTGCCTGTTGATCCAGAGGCATGAGGAGCCCAAGGAGGACGGGAGATATTCTTAAACTACAATTCCGTGGAATCGGAGCATTCTTTCCTTTGGAACTAAGACCTCTAGACCCACAGAGCATAGGATCATGGGGACAGGAAGGAAAAATTTTGCAACGTAGTCACTAGGGGTAATAGTGAGTGATGCCACTCCCATTTCTACCCCTTGATTTCTGGACCATGAATCCTGGTTATGGGAGAAACAGCACCATATATTGGATGCTGGTTTAGAGCATATACAGCCTCCTGAAGAACATTGCCTCAACCCTGCCAGGCATTGCTACCTAGCTGGAACTGTAATTATGACTTTAGAAGTCCATTCCATCTTTCTATTAAGCCAGCTGTTAAGGAGGATGGGGAACATGATTGTTTTTGTTAGGTGATGTTGAGTTGGTTCTGACTCATACTGACCCTATAGGACAGAGTATAACTGCCTCAAAGGGTTTCCAAGGAGCAGCTGGTGGATTTGAACCACCAACCTGTTGGTTAACAGCTGAGCTCTTAACCACTACGCCACCAGGGATCTGCCACTGACAGTTCATGTGCCGTTGGATCAACTGGATCTTATGGCCCAGGTGGCAGACAGGCTTGCACAACAGTCTGAACATGTTGCAGAGACTTCTCTTGTTCTGGGCACCACTCAAAACCAGCAGCTTTTCAATTCGCTTGATAAATAGGCCAGAGTAGTGCACTCAAATGAAGGATATGTTTCCACCAAGACTGACAGAGGCCCACCAGGCATCCTGTCTCCTTTTTAGTTGTAGGAGGAGCCATATGTAACAACTTATTCTTTACTTTAAAAGGAATACTTTGACATGTCTGACACCACTAGACTCTTAGAAATTTCACTGACATGGAAGGTGTCTGAATTTTTGTTAAATTAATTTCCTACCACCTAGCACACAAATGGAGCCCAGGTGGTGCAGTGGTTGAGACCTCAGGTGCTAACCAAAATGTAGGCAGTTCAAATTCACCAGCCACCCCTTGGAAACCTATGTGGCAGTTCTACTCTGTTATATAGGGGCCCTACAATTTGGAATTGACTAGACGGCAACAAATTTTTTTTTGTTGTTGTTTTTTAGCTTGAAAATGTCTTACCAATAAGTCTAGAATCATTGATATTTCTTCTTTACTAGATGCAATCAGCATAATGTCATCAATATAATGGACCAGTATGACATATAGTGTTAGGTAAAGTTGATTGAGTTCCCTGTGGACTAAATTATGACATAGAGCTGATATACCTCTGAAGTAGGAGAGTGAAGGTGTATTGCCGGCCTTGCCAACTGAAGGCAAACTGATTCTAATGTTACTTTGAAACCAAAATTGAGAAAAATCCATTGGCCAGATGAGTAGCTACATACCAGTTACCAGGAGATATACTGATTTGCTCCAGCAATGAAACCACATCTGGAAGTTGCCACCTGGTTACGTTTATGATAATTGTCATTCTTCAAAATCCATCAGTTTTTCCACAGGCCAAATAGGCGGTTTAAATGAGGATGTGGTGGGAATCACCACCCCTGCATCCTTTAAGTCCTTGATAGTGGCACTAATCTCTGCAATCCATGCAGGAATGTAGCTTTGTTTTGGTTTACTATTTTCCTAGGTAGGGGCAGTTTTAATGGCTTCCACTTGGCTTTTCTTACCATAATGGCTCTTACTCTATTTGTCAGGGATCTAATGTGGGGGTTCTGCCAGTTGCTGAGTATATCTATTCCAATTAGGCATTTCTGAACTGGGGAAGTCACTACAGGATGGGCTCAGGGACTCACTGGACCTACTTTGAGATGGACATGAGCTAAGACTCCATTACTAACCTGACCTTTATATGACCCCACTCTGACTGATGGGCCACAGTGACGTTTTGGGTCTCCTGGAATTAGTGTCAGTTCAGATCCAGTATCCAGTAGTCCATGAAAAGTCTAATTATTTCATTTTCCCCAGTGTACCATGAACTGCCAAAAGAATGAACAAGTCTTTCTTGGAAGAAGTACAACCAGAGTGCTCCTTGGAAGCAAGGATGGAGAGACTTTGTTTTGCTTACTTTGGACATGTTATTAAGAGGGACCAGTCCCTGAAGAAGAACATCATGCTTGGTAATGTAGAGGATCAGCAAAAAAAAGGAAGACCATCAATGAGACGGAATGACACAATGGCTTCAATAATGGGTTCAAACATAGCAACGATTGTGAGGATGGCAGAGGACTGGGCAGTGTTTTGTTCTATTTTATGTAAGGTATCTATGAATAGGAACTGACTCAACGTCACTTAATAACAATATACCCACTGCCATGGAGGCAATTCCAATTTATAGCTATTCTATTCGACATTGTAGAACTGTCCCATAGGGTTTCCAAGGCTGTAAATCTTTACAGAAGCTGATTGCCACATCTTTCTCCTGAGGAGCAGCTGGTGGGTTTGAACTGCTGACCTTATGTTTAACAGTCAAGCACTTTAACCACTGCACCATGAGGGCTCCTTACACTTGCTGTATCTGAAGTTTAATGAAGAATTAAAATACGATTATCAAAAAGAGATTCTGAGTTTTCATGACCATAAAGTATAGAGGTAGTCCAGGGCAAACATGGCTATTCTATTTGATTGATTACAGTCTATAGAAGCCATGTTTACCACGACTTAATGCTAGTAATATTTTATTTCAACATTAGCCAGATTATGTGTGGTTCTCATACTCCCTTGTCTTAGTCATCTAGTGCTCCTATAACAGAAATACCACAAATGGATGGCTTTAACAAAGAGAAATTTATTTTTTCACAGTCAGGTAGGCTAAAAGTCCAAATTCAGGGCATCAGCTCCAGGGAAAGTCTCTCTCTCTCTCAGTTTGCCTTCTCATCAACATTCCCCTGGACTAGGAGCTTCTCCACGTAGGGACCCCGGGTCCAAAGGACGTGCTCTGCTCCTTGCAGTACTTTCTTGATGGTATGAGGCCTCCATGTCTCTCTGCTCACTTCTTTTATATCCCAAGAGATTGCCTCAGGACACAATCCAATCTTGTAGATTAAGTCCTGCCTTACTAACACAACTGCTGCCCATCCTCCCTAATTAACATCACAGAGGTAGAATTTACAACATATAGGAAAATCACACAATACTGGGAATCATGACCCAGCCAAACTGACACACGCGTTTTTGGGGGGACATAATTCAATCCATTACACTCCCATAGGGCTTGGTTTAATCTATTACATTATGATATATTAAAATAATTTTAATACAGAAATTACACTTCTTTAAGAATGTCAGACTCCTTGTGAAATATTAACTTTTATTGTTTCTTCATTAATTTATACATTCAATAGCCATTTTCTGACTGCCTTCTATGTACTAAGTGCCATGTTATGTTATAAAAATGAGTATAAGACTAATGTGGGGATATATGCCATTTAAACATGGCTGCACTATTGACAGCTGCAGCCCCCACAGGCCTCTAGGCTGCACAGCCTGCTGAGACTTGTCCCCAACATGTTGAGACTTGTCCCCAACATGTTGAGTCTTGTCTCCAACATGTTGAGACTTGTCACGATTTGTTTTCCCAAACCTATTGTCCCTTTACTAATTGGCTTGTTTACCTGAATTCCTTCTCCCTTGCCTGCACCCAAAGCCCATTGTTTTGTTAATTTCTTTATTGCTTACTGTATTGACTATAAAATAAACTCCTGGGACTGAAGCGGGGTTCGACTCCTCAGAGTGACCCTCCTGGCCCCACTTCTCTGTAAGAGTTGTGGCTTGGTTACTGTCTCTGCCGCTTGCTGCGACAGACTAACAGTGCTCTCAACACATCATAGTCTAAGAGAAGGTGTGTAAATGTATGTCCCTGTGATACAACCCTATTCCTAGTCCATGTTCTATCTTAACACAGCACAACAGGTAGTCACACCAAGCCAGTGTTGCAGCTTTTACTTTGAGAGTGAAAATTTGTGTATCTCTGATATGAAGTGTTCTCTGTTGTCATATTATCTAAGCATAGAATCCACTTTCTATTATTTCAGCCATCTACTAAAGGTTTTCATCCTGAATATGAATCTTTTCTTCTCTCCTCAATTACTGAGGTAAATTTTGTAGTCTATACTCTTGAAAATACAAAGAGTAGAGAGGGAAGAAGGAAAATGGTAGTTGGTGTATTATTTGTTTATAAAAATGTATTCCCTCTGTCATTGCTTCTTGCTAGTGGAGGATAATTCCCCACTCCAATAATCTTACACTTGGTTATGTAACTTGCTTTGTCCAATAGAATGTGAGTAGACATGACATATGCCATGTCTGAGCAGAATCTTAAAATGCCTTTGTATGTTTTGCTTCTTTCACTCTTGTTTCTATCCTCCATCTTGAGAATAGGATGTCCTAGATTGCAGTTACTCCTTCAGCCTTGGTCCATGAATGAGAAGACACATGAAGTTTAGTCAAGTCTAACTGAATCACAGTTAAGCTGCAGCCCTCAAGTAACATGAGCAAGAAATAAAATATTTTTTCATAAGAGACTAATATTATGTGGTTGTTTGTTCCTTCAGCAAATGCTGACCAGAAAGGAAGAGGTCCTAGAAAATAAAACCATATCTCTTCAAGCTAACCTAACTGATTTCCAAATTAGAACAGGTTCAGAATTCCTTGATGGTTCCAAGAAACCGTGTAGATCTCCCAATACAAAAGATTCCCTGAATTGTGCCTAAACTTGCCTAGGTGATTGAATTCCTGTGCCATACAGGGCGTGATACTTTGATTGGATTGCTCTCCTCAGGCAAGGTTACCTTGCCCTTAGTGACTAACTAACCTCATCACATGTTTTTGTTTCACATGGGGAACGTATAAACTTGTTCTGTTGATTTCAGAGGGCATAACAATGACTAAAGTACAACCCTTAGAACAATTCATGTTGCATCATAATATCTCCAAAAATATTTATTGTAATTTTGTGAGATTTCCAAAACTGAAGCACTTAACTCCTATCAGAATGATTGGCCCAGGTCTAAGCCCTGACTCCATGTTAACTTTTGCTTATTTTGCCTGCAACCATCAAACCCTTAGGCAGGCTTAAGTACATGACAAAGGAAACATTATTCTCTGTGGTTAACCTAAAGATATGGAAAGAATGTTTCTAAAAGATGGTCTTGACACAAGACACTTATCAGAAATCACCCCCACAGCCCTCAGGAAATGTCTTAAGACAATTACCTTGTGACCACCCCGTAAAAACCCCTCTAGTCACATATTTAAACTAAACAATCTAAATATCCCACATTGGTGTTTTCAATCACTGTAAAACCCCTGCTTTGAGTTGTGCCTACTCCAGCTTCCCTGATCTTGCAATTTCCAATCAGAATATCTCACCTTTATTGCTGTCAGGTGCGAAGGAGTCATTTCCAACTCGTAGCTACCCTACGAACAACAGAATGAAACACTAACAGGTCCTGCACCATCCTCACAGTTGTTACCATTGAGGTCATTGTTGTACCCATTGTTGTCAATCCAGCTCATTGAGGGTCTTCCTCTCTTTTACTAACTCTCTACTTTACCATGCACGATGTCCTTCTCCAGGGACTGGTCCCTCCTGATAACATGTCCAAAGTATGTGTTGTGAATTGAATTGTGTCCCTCAAAAAAGGCGTGTCTTGGCTAGGCTAGTCCACAATTCTCATTGTTATGTGATTGTCCACCATTTAGTCATCTGGTATGGCTTTTCTATGCGTTGTAAATCCTACTTCTGTTATGTTAATGAAGTGGGATTAGTGGCAGTGATGCTAATGAGGCAGGACTCAATTTACAAGATTAGGTTGTGTTTTAAGTCAATCTCTTTTGAGATATAAACTAGAGATGTGAGCAGAGAAACATGGGGACCACATCACCACCAAGCAAGAAGAGCCAAGAGGGTGGGTCCTTTGGACCAGGGGTCCCTGTGTTGAGAAGCTCCTTGACCAGGGGAAGATTGATGGCAAGGACCTTTCCCCAGAGGCAACAGAGAAGGAAATGCTTCCCTTAGAGCTGCCACCCTGAATTTGGACTTTTAGCCTCCAAAACCGTGAAAGAATAAATTTCTGTTTGTTAAAACCATCAATTTATGGTATTTCTGTTACAGCAGCACTAGATAATTAAGAGAGCATGTGAGACAAAATCTTTCCATACTTGCTTCTAAGGATCATTCTGGCTGTATTTCTTCTGAGACAGATTTATTCATTCTTCTGGCAGCCCATTAAAACAAACAAACTCATTGCCATCGTGTAGATTCTGACCCATAGAGACTCTATAGGATAGAGCAGAATTGCCCCATAGGGTTTCCAAGGAGCAGCTGGTGGATTCAAACTGCTGACCTTTTGGTTAGCAGCCATAGCTCTTAACCACTGTACCACCAGGGCTCCATGGTATATTCAATAGTCTTCACCAATACCATAATTAAAAGGCGTCCATTCCTTTTCAGTCTTCCTTATTCATTGTCCAGCTTTCTTATGCATATGAGGCAATTAAAAATGTCTTGGCATGAGTCAAGCCCACTTTATCCCTCAAGTGACATCTTTGCTTTTCAAAACTTTAAAAAGGTCTTTTGTAGCAGATTTGCCAAGTGTGATACATCATCTGATTTCTTGACTGTTGCTTCCATGGGGATCCAAGTAAATTGAAATTCTTGACAATTTCAATTTTTTCTCTGTTTATCATAATATTGCTTATATGACCAGTTTTGATGGTTTCTGTTTTCTTTATGTTAAGGTGTAATCCATACTGAAGACTGTAGTCTTTGATCTTCATCAGTAAGTGCTTCAAATCCTCTTCAGTTTCAGCAAGCAAGTTTGTGTAATCTGCATATTGCAGTTGTTATTGAGCCTTCCTCCAATCTTGATGTGCATTCTTCTTCATATAGTCCAGTTTCTCAGATTATCTGCTCAGCATACAGATTGAATAAGTCTGGTGAATGGACACAACCCTGATGCACACTTTTCCTGACTTTAAACCACACAGTATCCTCTTTTTCAGTTCGAATGACTGCCTCTTGGTCTATGTACAGATTCCTCTTGAGCTCAATTAAGTGTTCTGGAATTCTCATTATTCACAATGGTATCCATAATTTGTTCTGAGCCACACAGTTCAATGCCTTTGCATTGTCAATAAAACACAGGTTAACATCTTTCTGGTATTCTCTGCTTTCAGCCAGGATCCCTCTGACATCAGCAATGTTATATCTTGTTTCATGTCCTCTTCTGAATTTGGCTTGAATTTCTGGCAGTTTCATGTCAATGTATTGCTGCAATAGCTTTTGAATGATCTTCAGTTCTTGATTTTATTTATTTATTTTATTTATTCTGTAGAACTTACAAGGTATATAAGTAAGATGTAAACAAACAGAAAGATTGAAAGTAAAAGGATAGAGAAGAGATACATCTTGAAAACATTAACCAGAAGAAAGCTGGTAGAACTTTACAAATATCAGAGAAAATAAGCTTTGAGGTAAGAGCATTACTTGAGATAAAAGGGAATATTTCCTAATGGCAGAGAATAAAAACTCCAAGAGGAAATCACAGTTCTAAATTTGTATGCACCTAATAGCAGAGTTTCAATATATATAATATATTTTCGTTCCTGATTTTACCTCATAAATATCCCTCTATAACTGCACCATTTTGGAGGGCTCAGTTTCACTTTGTGGACTTTGCACTTCCCTAGTTCGAACTGTAACCTTTCTCCAATAAACTGCTTTGTTTTTACTTCAACAAAGTCCAAGACTTTTTACTGTTTGATATGATGTAATTATCAGAAGACACTATTACCCAGCAATGATGACATAAAAGATTCTTCTTTGTTTGGGTTATCTGCATAAAAATCACCTCAAAACTTATTGAAATAAAGCAACAACTATTTTACTATGCTCACAATTTCTATGAATTAGTAATTTAGGCAGGGTACAGTGAAGATGATGAGTCTTTATGTTTGACGGCCATTGCTTGGAAGCTCAAATAGCTGAAAGTCACTGAAGTAACTTGAGTAGGTGATATATCTGGGGTTTTAGTTCTTCTTGTGTCTACTGGGGGTGGCATATCTAAGTTAGCTCCTTTATTCTCATATCTGACCTTGGTTTGAGATGATTAAAACAACTGAGAGATGGCCTGGATCTCTTTCCATGTGGCCACTCCACATGGCTAGTTTGGTTTCCTTAATAGCGTAGTGGACTTAGCATAGCCACACATCTTACATGGAGACTGTCTTCCCTCAGAATGAGAATGTCTTAGTTTGCTAGGGCTGCCATAATGAAATACCACAAAGTGGATAGCATTAAAGAAAATAAATTTGTTTTCTAAAAGTTCTGGAGGCTAGAAGTCTGAATTCTGGGCCGTGGCAGGGCTATGCTACCTCTGTTGGCTCTAGGGAAAGACTTTTCTTTGTCTCTTTCAGCTTCTGTACCCCTGGGAATTTCTTGGCACCCTTTGGCTTATAGACAGATCTGTGACTTTGTTTCCATTTCTGTCTTTCTATTTTATAAATTACAACTTAGAAGGGATTAGGATTAGGATCCACCTTACTCTGGCATGATTTTATTAATTTAACTGATAATATCTGCCAAGAAAAACCTTATTTCCCAAAGCAAAGTCACGTTTGGAGGTACAGAGTTTAGAACTTCAAAATGTCTTTTTGGAGGACACAATACAATCCATAAGAGAGGATTTCAGAGTCCCAGGCAGAAGCTGCTATGTGTCTTTTGTGGGTCTGTGTGTGCTTTAGGTGAAAGTTTGCAATTCAAGTTAGTTTCTCATACAAAAATTTATACATACATTGTTATGTGACCCTAGTTGCTCTCCCTATACTGTGACAGCACACTACTCTTTTCCACCCCAGATTTCCTGTGTCCATTCAAGAAGCTCCTGACCCTCTTTGCCTTCTCATCTCGCCTCTCTGCCTATTTAGTGTCATGTATCTATATGAGCTAAGAAGCACACTCTTCACTAGTATCATTTTATGTCTCATAGTCCAGTCTAATCTTTGTCTGAAGAGTTGGCTTTGGGAACAGTTTCAGTTATGGGCTAACAGAGAGTCTGGGGGTCATGTCTTCCAGGGTCCCTCTAGTCTCAGTCAGACCATTAAGTCTGATCTTTTTACTAGAATTTGAGGTCTGCACCCCACTTTTCTCCTGCTCCATTAGGGATTCTCTCTTGTGTTCCCTGTCAAGGTGGTCATTGGTGGTAGCCGGGCACCATCTAGTTCATCTGGTCTCAGGCTGATGGGGTTTATATGGCCCTTTCTGTCACTTGGGCTAATATTTTCCTTGTGTCTTTGGTGTTCTTCATTCTCCTTTGCTCCAGGTGGGTTGGGACCAAATGATACCTTAGATGGCTACTCACTAGCATTTAAGACCCCAGATGCCAATCATCAAAGTGGGATGCAGAACATTTTCTTAATAAAGTTTATTATGCCAGTTGACTAGATGTCTCCTGAAAGTATGATCCCCAGACCCCTGCCCCTGCTACTCTATCCCTTGAAGTGTTTGGTTGTATTTAGGAAACTTCTTAGCTTTTTGTTTAGTCTAGTTGTGCTGACTTCCCCTGTAGTGTGTGCTGTCCTTCCCTTCACCTGATAATTCTTGTCTACTATCTAGTTAGTGAATACTCCCTCCCTCCCTCCACTCCCTCCTAACCATCAAAGAATGTTTTCTTCTGTGTTTAAATCTTTTCTTGAGTTCTTATAATAGAGGTCCTATACGATAGTTCTCTTTTTGTGCCTGACTAAATTCACTGAGCATAATGCCTTCCAGATTCATCCATGTTATAAGGTGTTTCACGGATTCATCATTGTTCTTTATCGATGTGTAGTATTCCATTGTGTGCGTATACCATAATTTGTGTATCCATTTGTCCGTTGACAGGCACCTAGGTTGTTTCTTTTTGCTATCGTGAGCAGTGCTGCGATGAACATGGGTGTGCATGTATCTATTCATGTGATGGCTCTTATTTCTCTAGGACATGTTCCAAGGAGTTGGATTGCTGGATTCTATGGTACTTCTATTTCTAGCTTTTTAAGAAAGTGTCAAATCAATTTCCAAAATAGTTGTACCATTTTACATTCCCACCAACAGTGTATAAGTTCCAGTTTCTCCACAACCCCTCCAGCATTTACTGTTTTGTGTTTTTTGGATTAATGCTTGCCTTGTTGGGGTGAGATTGTATCTCATTGCAGTTTTGATTTGCATTTCTCTAATGGCTAATGATGGTGAGCATTTCTTCATGTGTCTGTTAGCTGCCTGAATGTCTTCTTTCGTGAAGTGTCTGTTCATATCCTTTGCCCATTTTTTAATTGGGATATTTGTCTTTTTGTTGTTGAGGTTTTGCAGTATCTTGTAGATTTTAGACATTAGGCACTGATCAGATTTGTCACAGCCATAAAGTTTTTCCCAGTCTGTAGGCTGTCTTTTTACTCTTTTGGAGAAGTCTTTTGATGAGCATAAGTGTTTTATTTTTTAAGAGCCCCCAGTTATCTAGTTTAGAAGCTGCTACACTTCTTATGACCCAACCGCAGAAAACACACAGTGTCATTTCTTTATTCTATCTGTCAAAAATGAGACATAAGCCACCATGACTACCCAAATGTATGGTTCATAGCAAGATCATCTTTGAGGATTAACTATCATACTCCATTAGAGAGAACATTAAACTAGATAAACTTCTAGTATATTTCCAAATCTAACATTTTGTGATCCTAAAGGTTTCCTAATATTTTGTGTAGGCCAATTATAATAATTTAACAGAGTACTACTCCTATCATACACATTGTAGTTTTGTATATTTATGATAAAATTTATTACACCAATTTTATAGAGTAGTTAAAAGTCTTGTTCTTAAAAATAATCAGTATATCAGGAAATTTTTCAACAAATAGAAATAAATTATCTTGAGTAAGGAGTGCCTTTTTTCACTTTGCACAAATGTTCCAGGCCTTGGCTTACTATAGGCACTATGACCTGACTTATCTATCTCTTCTCAGTGGACCAAAGAAAGGTTAATCTACTAAATGGATTTTTGTCTTTGTTGTATTATAATTAATTGTTGTTAATTATTCAGGTTAATGCATCTTCCTCCAATCCTCATGCAGCATTCTTCTTCATATAGTCCAGTTTCTAGCACTAGATAAAAGAAACTAAAATCATTCTACAGAGGACAAGTTTCATTACAATTTTCTAATTGCCAGTTACCATTAGAGAGGTCAGTATAAGGCAGAACCATCAATAAGATGTTTCCTCTCAGTTTTCAAGAGCCAATCCCACAGGAATTGGAAACTATTCAGACAGTTCTGGCTCAAATATGCCTCAACTAGGAGTCCTCAGGAAGAAATGTTCCCATGTTTTATTAGCACCTTCTCTCATTTATAAATTACCATCTACTCCTATTCATAAATTGAAGTTTACTACTTTATTATATTATAAAAATTCTATTTTCAGAGGGGAAAAAAGGAAAAATCTCCCCTCACAGCAGACAATAAAGGCTAATCTGTATGTTCTGGGTTCAGGAGCTTCATTGCCTCAGGGACTTCCTATTGCTTCGCCTCCTAGATGTAACCTACTCTGAACTATAATAGAAAATAACTTCTCCCTTTCAAAACTTAGCATATATTTTATGTATATTTAATTAACTGTATCCATACTGTATTGTATTATATTGATATATTCTCTCAATCACTAAAATAAACATTTATTCATTGTATATCATGTGCTAAATATGTTCCAAGTTTCTGGGGCTATCAAAAGTAGACAGAAAAGACAAATTTTTCTTTGCTAATGTCTAGACTACTATTGAAGATAGGTGTCTTAGTTGAGTTTTCTAGAGGAGCAGAACTAGTAATATATGTACACACACACACATACCTAGAGAGAGATTACTTCAAGGAAATGGCTCACACAATTTTAGGGGTTGACAAGTCCCAAATCTGTAGATGAGGTGGCAAGCTGGAGAAATCTGCTGGCTCATGGGATTACAGGGGCTGGTAAATCCAAAATCTGCAGGTCAGGTATCAGGCCAGAGACTTCTGCAGGTTTATATTCTAAGTTGCATAGGTCAGGCAACAAGAAGAGTGCAGGGTTGCGAGAGAGAGCAAGTTCTGCCAGAACATCCATTTATATTCTAGAGGCAGACCACACTCCCATGGAAAATTCCCTTTCAACTAATTGGCTGATCACCTTAGGTCACATCATAGAAGGTAATTACATTACATTGCATTACATTACATTACGGAACAACAACTAGTCCAGTGTCTACCAAGCCTCTGAGAATAATAGCCTGGTCATGTTGACATATAAAATTAACCATCACAATAAGCATTGAATAAACAACGATCACATTAACTAACATATGTCATGATATAGGCGATATATATTAACAAAAGAGAACACTGCATTTTAGAAACATTTCAGGTCACTAAAGTAATTTAGGAGTCACATGCCTTTGCACAGAATTAAGACAGAAAACATGGCTCTACAAGAGATTTAAGAAAGAAACATGGTTTTATAGGACAACAAAACATTTCTTGTGTTATCTAGAGCATAAGGCATATGTAATCCTAAGTGAGGAAAAAGGCTGTAAAAGTTTAGGGCTGGTATCATGAGGGGAATTGGTAACACGCCCATGCTTAGAGCTTACGGCACAGGAGTAACAAGGTCAGATTAATGTTTCAGAAGAACATTTACTCTGGCAGCAGTATGGAGATTGTCCCTTCTGTGTTGCAATATTGTAAGTTTCACTAGATTGTAAATACACTGAGATGTGGAATCAAACGTTAGTCATCTGGTTTCTTGGAGTTCACTGTGCTTTCCTCAGAATACCAACAACACAGGTTAGTGGAATGAGTACAGACCTGAAAGTGAGTGTGTGTAATCTGTTTATTATAAGCGTAGTGATCCAGGATAATTATTTTCACTAACTGACTTGACTTCTTAATATGAAAGACACTAACACTTCTCCTGTCACTACGTGGCATGGATCAAATACTAAAATATTTGTGAGCATGCTTTATAAACTGCAAAACACCACACATGTTATTTTAATATGTGTGACATGAATATTGGCTGAACAAATGAGTCTGAGGAGACAGGAAGGGACAGTTCCATGTTCTCTCTGTTTTAGTTTGTTAGAACGAACTGCTTCCTCTGCCCCATACTTGCCTCTACATCTTGCTCAAGTTTAAGAAAGGATAAATTAGATTTACCTAGCTAGAGACAATAGCTTTGAACTAACTCTCTGCTATATGAATTTATCAAAACTTTGGTTGTGATAAATAATATTTACGGAGAGGGATTTGAAGGGAGTGATGTTTATCTGTTCCTCTAGATGTTTAAAATGTTGTCCTTGGATTAAGCCAGACCATCAGAGAGCTATTGACTTAGACTGAACTATATCCCCTCATAGAATAAATTCCATGGAGCCACGCTTCTGCAGAGGAACGTGTATGGTTGTCTAGAGCCCTGACTCTGGAGTAAGAAAGACATGAGTTTGAGTCCCATGAATTTTTCACTTAGTCACTGTGAACTTCAGCAATTTATTTAACCTCTTTGATCTTTACCTATAAATGGGGTTCATATAATAACTACCTCATGGGGTTTCTGAAAGGTTATATGAAATTATATATGCAAAGTAGTCATCCCAGTATCTGGAGGTAACGTACCTCCTTTGGGGTATGTTTCTAGCTCAGAATGATGTTCTGAATTCTACAGAGTTGGAATCTCAACAGTTAAGTTGGAAAAAGTGACCCTTTCCTTTTGACCAGATATAATCTAGGAGGAAGTAAATCTTCCACCTAGTTGGGATAATCAGATTATGATTTGGAAATCCAAACCTAGAAATAACCAGTTGCCCTTGAGTTGATTCCAAGTCCTGGTGGCCCCATGTGTGTTAGAGTAGAACTGTGCTCCATAGGATTTTTATGGCTGTGACCTTATTGGAAGCAGAGTGCCTGTCCTTTCTTCTGATACACCTCTCGGTGGATTCAAACAGCCAGCCTTTTGTTAGTAGCTGAGCACCTAACTGTCTGCTGCACCCAAGGGTTCCTGGTCTCTTCATTATGAACTAAAATGTGTCCTCAAAAAAGATATGTTGAAGTCCTAACCCCTGAATGCGACCCTGTTTAGAAGTAGGGTTTTTCTTTTATGTTAGTGAGGTCTTATCTGTGTAGGATGTGTCCTAAACCAAACTCCTTCTGAGTAGTGTTTTATAAAAAGGGAAACCAGCCTCAGAATGACACACAAACACAAGTGGAAGAGACCACGCGAGGATCTGTCCACATGCTAAGATGTCAAGAAATGCTGAGGTCTACAGAAACTGAAAGAGACAAGAATCTTCCCCTAAAGCTGACAAAGAAATCATTGACCTGCCAACTACCTGAATTCAGACTCCTAGACTCCAAAAATTGTGAGATAATAAATTCCTATTCTTTAAATCCACCCAATTGTGGTATTTTTGTTAAGACAGCCCTAGGTAACTAAGATACTCTTGAACATGTAAGTCAAGCAGGACATGGGAGAAGCTGACTTCTAATTGCAATGTGTATTGAGGTATATACGTAGAGGGAACAATGCCAGGAGAGAAGAAAAGAGCAGATGTGAGAAAGAGATAAGTTCCTAACAGATTTTCACTTCAGTTCTTTTTCCTTTCTGAAAACTGCAATGCCGCCCTTGGGATCCAAGAGTACCCTCATGGGAGAATGATGTCAAGTTTCAGAACTTATCTATTTCCATAGCATAAATGTCTTCAATTATTTATCCTTCTTCATTTTCAGAAAATTGCCAAATTGTATCAGAATAGGATTTTAAATATAAAATTTAGAGTATAAACTAAATTTTGTAATTGTTGTTATTGTTGTTGTTAGGTTCTGTTGAGTTAGTTCCAACTCATAGCGACCCTATGTACAAAAAAATTAAACACTGCAGGGTCCTGTGCCATCCCCATGATTGTTGTTATGTTTGAGCCCGTTGTTGCAGCCACAGTGTCAATCCATCTGGTTGAGGGTCTTCCTCTCTTTCACTGACCCTCTGTTTTACCAAGTGTCATGGATTGAACTGTGTCCCCCCAGAATATGCATACCAGTTTGGCTAGGCCACGATTCCCAGTATTGTGTGATTGTCCAATATTTTGTTGTCTGATTTTCCTATGTCTTGCAAATGTGATTTTTCTACGTGTTGCAAATCCTACCTCTATGATGTTAATGAGGTGGGATAAGTGGCAGTTATGTTAATGAGGCAGGGCTCAATCTACAAGATTGGATTGTGTCTTGAGCCAATCTCTTTTGAGATACAAAAGAGAGAAGCAAGCAGAGAGACAGGGGAACTTCATACCACCAAGAAAGCAGCACTGAGAGCAGAATGCGTCCTTTGGACCTGGGTTTCCTGAGAGAAGAAGCTCCTAGACCAGGGGAAGATTGATGAGAAGGACCTTCCCAAGAGCCAAAAGAGAGAGAAAGCCTTCCCCTGGAGCTGATGCCCTGAATTTGGACTTCTAGCCTACTAGACTGTGAGAGAATAAACTTTTGTTCGTTAAAGCCATCCACTTGTGGTATTTCTGTTATAGCAACACTAGATAACTAAGACACCAAGCATGATGCCCTTCTCCTGAAACTGGTCCCTCCTGATAACATGTCCAAAATATGTGAGACATAGTTTCACCATCCTTGCCTCTAAGTAGCATTCTGTCTGTGCTTTTTCCAAGACATATTTGTTCATTCTTTTGGTAGTCCATGGTATATTCAATATTCTTCACCAACACCATAATTCAAAGGCATCAATTCCTCTCTCTTCCATATTCATTGTCCAGCTTTTGCATGCATATGAGGCAGTTGAAAACACTATGGTTTAGGTCCGGGGCACCTTAGTCCTTAAAGTGTCATCTTTGCTTTGTAACATTTGAAAGAGGTCTTTTGCAGCAGATGTGCCCAATGCAATACATCATTTGATTTCTTGACTGGGCATTGATCATGGATCCAAGCAAAATGAAATCCTCGACAACTTCGATCTTCTCTCCATTTATCATGATGTCACTTATTGGTCCAGTTGTGAAGGTTTTTTTTTCCTTTACTTTAAGGTATTATCCACACTGAAGGCTGTAGTCCTTTATCTTCATCAGTAAGTGCTTGAAATCCTCTTCGCTTTCAGAAAGCAAGGTTGTGTCATCTGCATGACGTAGGTTGTTAACGAGTCTTCCTCCAATCCTGATGCCCCGTTCTTCTTCATGTAGTCCAGCTTCTTGAATTATCTGCTCAGCATACAGATTGAATAGGTATAGTGGAAGGAATACAACCCTGATGCACAGCTTTCCTGACTTTAAACCACACAGTAGCCCCTTGTTCTGTCCGAACAACTGCCTCTTGATCTATGTACAGGCTCCTCATGAGCACAATTAAGTGTTCTGGAATTCCCATTCTTCACAATGTTCTTTATAATTTGTTATGATCCACACAGTCGAATGCCTTTGCATAGTCAATAAAACATAGGTAAACATATTTCTGATATTCTCTGCTTTCAGCCAAGATCCATCTGACATTAGCAATGATAGCCCTTGTTCCAAGTCCTCTTCTGAATCCAGTTTGAATTTCTAGGAGTTCCCTGTTGATGTAAACTTGACGTTCAAGAGCAACTTTCAGAGTATCTTCTAACATCCAACATCACAGCTAAATGCAAACCTCCAGAGTATAACAAACTGACAAATGCATGGGGAACATTTTGCAATTAATGATTTTTGAATTGAGAGTCATGCATGCATTAATGAATTTATGCTGTATATCGGTTTTTTAGGGTTGCTGTAACAAAGCATCACAGACTGGGTGGTTTCAAATAACAGAAATTTATTCTCTCACAGTTTTGGAGGTTAGAAGTCTGAAAATAAGGTTATGATAGGGCTACTATCTCTGAAGGTTCTAGGGGAGGAATCATTCCTTGCCCCTTCTAGCTTCTGGTGGTCACAGGCATTCTTTGGCTGTGGCAGCATAACTCCAACCTGCCTTCATCATCACATGACGTTCTCCTGGTGTTTCTGTGTATCTGTGTCTCTTACTTCTTAAAAAGACTTCAGTCATATTGAATTAGAGCCCACCCCCAAACACTTTATTTTAATTGATTACATCTGCAAAGACTCTATTTCCAAATAAGATCAAAGTTGCAGGTACCAGGGGTTAGGACTTCCATATACCTTCTTGAGGGACTCAATTCAGCCTATAACATGCTGGGAAAAGAAAAAAAGAAGCTATTAAATTTTAATATTTTATTTTATTTTAATTTAGTGATAACTGAGTCTATTTTGATTTCAGTGCAAGGGATTTAACTACTGAAATAGCAAAAGCTGTCACGCTGTTATCAATAAGATACACTCTTTGTGTGGGTCACAATATATATATACCAAAATCAAACCCATTGCCATCAAGTCAATTGTAACTCATACTGACCCTATAGGACAGAGTAGAACTGCCCCATTGGGTTTCCAAGGAGCAGTTGGTGGATTTGAACTGCCAACCTTTTGGTTAGCAGTAATCACTGCAACACCAGGGCTCCATATATATATATATATATTAATTAGAGAATTCATATACATTTTCCTCATCTCTATGGGAATATTTTGTCTTGGAAGAAGTACGACCAGAATGCTCTTTAGAAGCAAGGATGGCGAGACTATATCTCACATACTTTGGGCATGGTATCAGGAGGGATCTGTCCCTGGAGAACGACATCATGCTTAGTAAAGTAGAGGGTCAGTGAAAAAGAGGAAGACCCTCAATGTGATGGATTGACACAGTGGCTGCAACAATGGGCTCAAGCATAGCAACAATTGGGAGGATGGCGCAGGACCAGACAGTGTTTTGTTCTTTTGTGCATAGGGTTGCTATGAGTCAAAACTGACTCGATGGCTCCTAACAACAACAACAACAACATGGGAATATTTTACCGTTGATATTTACAAATAAAAATTATTGCACACATTGATATCACACAATAGAGTATGTATACTATGTGGACTTGAAGTGGAAATAATGTCTAAATTTATAAATTGCTTACTATAGAGAGAAGAAAGATTGAATCCATCCTTAAACTCGTTGCTGTCAAGGCAATTTTGACTCATAGCGACCCAATAGGACATAGTAGAATTGCCCCATAGGGTTTCCAAGGCTGTAAATGTTATGAAAGCAAACTGCCACATCTTTCTGTTGCGGAGAAACTGGTGGGTTCGAACCGCTGAACTTTTGTTTAACAGCCTAGTGTATTAACCAATCCTCTACCAGGTGTCCTTTTGAATTCAACCTTACCTTTAATAAAATAACTTTTACTGGACTTATTATGTGCATGTCACAATTTTTTTTTTGTATATTATTTCTTTTTTTATATTTTATGTTTTGTTTGTGATTTAATCTTTTAAATGCAAAATAGACTTGGTTTCTAAAAACTGCAAGAGTATACTAAAAACTCTCTCCTACCCTTGTTCCCCATCTTCCTAGCTCCCACTTTCTCACCTGCATTAAGTAATCACTATTATTAGTTGCCTGTTTATCCTTCCAAGTATTTTTAAAATGCATAATTCCCTTAAGAATAAAATAATGCCATTTTATACATTTCTCTTTATTTATATTTTAAGGATTTTCATCACAATATATACAAAGCTTTTCTCATATAGAAGTTGCACATGGTAGAAATATATTAAGCCCTACTAACTTTAGATTGTTTCCACTCTTTTATTATTACAAACAATGCTGAAGTGAATTATCTTGTGAATACATTATTTTGCACGTTTGCAGGCATGTCTGTAAGATAATTTCCCATAACCAGAATTGCTGAGTCAAAAGGTTTATGCATTATAATTTTGCTACATATTGAACCCCCTATGCCTTTTGTGGTTGTAACTAAGTATTATCATAGCTTAGAAATTTTGCCAACTTGATAGAAAAAATGATAGCCTGTATAGTTTTAATTAGCGTTTCTCTTACTAGTGAGGTTAAGTTTCTATTTGTAATCTTAAGAGCCATTCGTATTTCTTTTCCTTTGAATTTTTTTTTCATATCCTTTGTTCAATTTTCTATTCAGTTGTTGCTCTCTTCCTAATTGACCTTTGTGGAGTTATTTGTGTTTATACTAGAAGGCTAATCCCTTTGTCCATATCAAGGGTTTCAAATATTTTGCCCTACTTGTCACTCAACTTTTGATTTTGTTTATGCTTCTTTTTTTTAAAATGCAGAATGAGTTCATGTTATGTAGTCAAATTTATCATACATTCTTATATGGTGTCTGATTTTGAGTCCTAGATAGAAAAGTCTTCCTCATTCTAAGTTTACAAAAAAAAGACTGATTTTAGTCTGGGGTCTAGCAGGAATACAATTTCATTCAAGAGGGTTTGACTGAAGATAACTTAATGAAAAGACTATAGAGAAGCAAAGAGAATCCAGGGAACTTGCAGGACTACTGAGGAACTCAGGTACTAGCTTCATCAGGAAGCCATCACCATCTCTGTCCTGAAGGAAAAAGAGGGAAAAGGGTGTTCCTGGAGCGCAGTGAGTGTTGGACCAGGTGCTGACTTGCAGGAGCTGAAACACAGATATTCTTGTTGACTTTACTATATCATCTTAGAATCACCTTGTCCAATTTAAAAAAAGAAATGTATTTTTATGGCTTTTATTTCATTATTTAACAGAAAAAATTGTTATATGTGTGTTTGAGTTTTCCTATGTAAAAACATGGTGTATCTTTCAAATGCTCAATTCTTACTTTGCATCCTTCCATAGGTTTTCATGATTTTTTTTTTTTTCGTATCTCTTATAGCATTCCTCCTTCATGGGGAAGAGTATTTTATTTTTATTGTTGTTCCTGTTCTTGTCTTTGCTGTTGCTTTTGTAAATGGGTGTTTTCTTCCATTGTATTTTCAATGGATGGTTTCATGATTAATTGAAACTCTTGCACTGATAGTTGCATTTCAGAGCGAGGCTTTCACCATCAGGAAGTGGGACTTGGATGGCAGTTACTAAGTAGTCATCACTAAGTATTCTTGTACTTTTCTTCACTTCTCTATTGGATTTATCCAATGCAAACAAGTGACACCAAATCTCTTGTTACTTTAACATTTATATGTTAATTACAAAAGACATAGATAGTCATTGTACAAAAAACACAAATCAATAACATCACAGTAATACATGAAATGACAAGTAAGCACCCTTTGTATTTCTTGGAGTTCCTGGGTGGTATACATTGTTAACGCTAAAACCCAAAACCAAACCCATTGTTGCTGAGTCAATTCTGACTTATAGCGACCCTATGGACAGAGTAGAACTGCCCCATAGGGTTTCCAAGGCTGTAATCTTTACGGAAGCAGACTGCAACATCTTTCTCCTGTGAGCCACTGGTGAAATTAAACCACTGACCTTTCAGTTAGCAGTCCAGTGCTTTAACCATTGCGCCACTAGGGCTCCTATATTGATAACACACTCAGTTGCTAACTGAAAGGTTGGCAGTGCAAGTCCCTCCAGGGGTGCCTCAGAATAACTACCTGGCAACTTACTTCCCAAAATCAAGCCATTGAAAACCCTGTAGATCTCGGGGAACATCTAGCTCAATTGGCATAATACAGTTTATAAAGACAATGTTCTACATTCTACCTTGGTGAGTAGAGTCTGGGGTCTTAAAAGCCTGTGAGCAGCCATCTAAGATACTCCACTGCTCTCAACCCTTCAGGAGCAAAGGAGAATGAAGAGAACAGGATACAAGGAAAAGATTAGTCCAAAGGACTAATGGACCACAGCTACCACAGCCTCCACCAGACTGAGTCCAGTATAGCTAGATGGTGACTTCTCTGACCGGGATCACAGCAGAAGGTCCCGGACAGAGATGGAGATGGATGTTGAACAAAATTCTAACTCACAAAAAAATGACCAGATTTACTGGCCTGACAGACTGGAGAAAACCTGAGAGTATGGCCCCCAGACACCTTTTTAGCTCAGTGGTGAAGTCACTCCTGAGGTTCACTGTTCAACCAGGGATTGGACAGCCCCATAAAACAAAATGGGACTAATGGGGCTAAGCAATCCAGGGACAAGGACTAGAAGGCAGGAAGGGACAAGAAAGCTGGTGATGGAGAACTCAAGTTTGAGAAGGGTCAGTGTTGACATGTTGTGGTGTTGTTAACCGTTGTCAGAGGTCAATATGTGTACTGTTTAATGAGAAACTATTTGTTCTGTAAACCTTCATCTAAGGTCCAAAAAAAAAAAACAAAAGAATTATCTATGTGAGATAAAATGGACAATAGCAACTCAAAAGGTTTGATGGGAAGCAGCGAGTTGAAGATAGTGGTGATGGAATAATTTGGAAAAGGATAGTGAGAATAGCAGAATAACTGGAAGAATGTAATCGATGTCACTGAATTGTACATGTGAAACTTTTGAAATGGTGTAACTTTGGCTATATATATTTTCACCAAAAGAAAAAAAAAAAGTTCCTCCAAGATCTAGTAGGGAGAGTGTTGACATGTTGTGAGGCTGTTAACCAATGACATACAACAATATTTGTACTGATTGTTTAATGAGGAACTATTTGTTCTGTAAACCTTCCACCAAAGTACAATAAAAAAAAAAAAAAAAAAGAAAATCCTATAGAGCACAGTTCTACTCTGACACACATGGTGTCTCCATGATTCAAAATCAACTCAGCAGCAGCTGGTAGTTCCATTTTTTAGAAATAATCACTCACTTCTTGATTTCTATTCCTTTGTGATCTATGTATTTTTAAAATATCCTCAATATATTGTAGAACAAAGTATACAAATAAGTAAATATAAGTCCTTTCAAACTTTGAGTATTTTAGGCTTTTGTTTAAATCTCACTATCTTAAGAGTTTGAACAAAAATGATGCTATGTCAATACAAAATAAAATGGTCATTACTAAAAATATAAATATCAGCTCTCTGAGAGTAAAAAAAATTTTAATTATTTGAAGCATTTGCATATCCATATGTTACATTTCTATGTAAAGATGTAGTATAATTTACTGTTGAAGACTTTGTGCCACGTAATCAACCCCAGAATGTTCTAAGTCTTTAGACTATGCTGGCAATATAGGAAGTTATACGACGCTGCTCTCTTGTGGTGTCCATCAATATTTGCAGCTAGGTGGATTAGGCGACATTATTTCTTTGTTTGGATTTCTGGCTAGGAGTATAATAAAAATCAATCATCAGAAAGTTTAAAGAAAATAAGTTCTATTATTTTTTCCCAGTGTTGTCTTAAATTCTGTGGCAGTGAATGAATCTGTACCATTTTTGATACAATTAAAATATTTCCTTATTAAAAAATAATTCAAGAAGCATTTTATCACCAACTAAGTGCCAAACCCTATGCAAGCCACTGGATACACCTGGTTCAATAAAAGGTAGGTCTTACCTTTAAGGAGCTCATACTAACAACACTACTAAAACCAAACCAAACCTGTTGCCGTCGAGTCTATTCCGACTCATAGTGACCCTATGGAACAGAATAGAACTGCTCCATAGGGTTTCCAAGGATCAGCTGGTGGATTTGAACTGCCAGTCTTTTGATGAGCAGCCTAACGCTTAACAACTGCACAACCGGGGCTCCCAACCGCACTACTTAACTGTTATTTTCAACATGACACTTGCTAGTAACAACACCACTGAAAATAACACTAAAGTACAAAGGAAATACAGACAGGAAGAGTGAATATCTTCATCCTTCCCATCAGTTATCAATTTCAGACAGAATATTTTCAGTCTACAGAGGCATTGTCAACAGTGTTTGAACACCAAGCTTGATGGAGCTTGGTAGAGGAGAAAAGGATTTTAAATTAGATTTCTCATCTTAAAGCTATTCTTAAGAAAAGTCTCTTTTTTTTTTCTTTTGTTACCTTTTTTTAAAATTGTTGTAGTTTAAGTGAAAGTTTACATTTCAAGTTAGTCTCTCATAGAAAAATTTATACATACACTGTTATGTGACCCTAAGTGCCTTCCCTATACTGGGACAGCACACTCTTCCTTCCCACCTCTGATTTCCCACATCCACTCAACCGGCTCCTAACCCTCTCTGCCTTCTCATCTCACCTCCAGACAGAAACTGCCCATTTAGTCTCATGTATCTACTTGAGTTAAGAAGCATACTCCTCACAAGCATCATTCTATGTCCCACAGTCCAGTCCAATGTTTGTATGAAGAGTTGGCCTCAGGAATTGTTTTAGTTCTGGGTTGACAGAGATTCTGGAGGCCATGCTTTCTGGGGCCACAGTCTCAGTCAGACTATAAAGTCTGGTCTTTTCACAAGAATTTTAGTTCTGCAACCCATCTTTCTCCTGCTCCATCAGGGACTCGCTGTTGTGTTCTCTGTCAGGGCAGTCATTGGTGGTAGCCAGGCACTATCTAGTTCTTCTGGTCTCAGGCTGATGGAGTCTCTGGTTTATGTGGCCCTTTCTGCTCTTGGGCTAATACTGTCCTTGTGTCTTTGGTGTTCTTCATTCTCCTTTACTCCAGGTGGTTGGGACCAATTGATGAATCTTAGATGGCCACTTGCTAGATTTTAAGACTCCAGATGCCATTCACCAAAGTAGGATGCAGAACATTTTCTTAATAAATTGTTATGGCAAGTGACCTGGGTGTCCCCTGAAACCATGGTCCCCAGACCCCCACCCCTGCTACTTGAAGTGTTTCATTGTATCCAGGAAACTTCTTAGCTTTGGTTTAGTCCAGTTGTGCTGACTTCCCCTGTAGTGTGTGCTGTCCTTCCCTTCACCTAAGATAATTCTTATCTACTATCTAGTTAGTGAATAACCCTCTCCCTCCCTCCCCACCCTTGTAACCATCACAGAATGTTTTCTTCTGTGTTTAAACCTTTTCTTGAGTTCTTCTAATAGTGGTGTTACACAATATTTGTCCTTCTGTGACTGACTAAATTCACACAGCATAATGCCCGCCAGATTCCTCCATGTTATGTTTCATGGATTCATTGTTGTTCTTTATCATTGCATACTATTCCATTGTGTGAATATACCATAATTTGTTTATCCATTTGTCCATTGATGGGCATCTAGGTTGTTCCCATTGTTTTGTTATCGTGAGCAGTGCTGCAATGAACATGGGTATGCATATAGCCATTCATGTGATGTGTCTTATTTCCCTAGGATATATTCCAAGGAGGGGGATTGCTGGATCCTATGGTACTTCTGTCTTTCTAAGGAAACGCCAAATTGATTTCCAAAGTGGTTGTACCATTTTACATTCCCACCAACAGTGTATAAGTGCTCCAGTCTCTTCACAACCTCTCCAGTATTAATTATTTTGTGTTTTTTGGATTAATGCTAGCCTAGTTGGGGTGAGATGGTATCTCATTGTAGTTTGGATTTGCATTTCTCTAATGGCAAATGATGGTGAGCATTTCTTCATGTCTGTTAGCCACCTGAACATATTCTTTGGTAAAGTGCCTGTTCATATCATTTGCCCCGTTTTAATTGGGTTATTTATCTTTTTGTTATTGAAATTCTGCAGTATCTTGTAGATTTTACTTATCCAGGGCCTCTTCCCTTTCCATATGAAGTTGGTGATTTTTTTCTCCATCTCATTAAAAAATGCCATTGGAATTTGGATCAGGATTGCATAGTATCTGTAGATCACTTTGGGTAGAGCTGACGTTTTTACAATGTTGAGTCTTTCTATCCATGAGCAAAGTATGTTTTTCTTTCCACTTAAGTAGGTCTCTTTTGGTTTCTTGCAGTAGTGTCTTGTAGTTTTCTTTGTATAGGTCTTTTATGTCTCTGGTTAGATTTATTCTTAAGTATTTTATCTTCTTGGGGGATATTGTAAATGGTATCGATTTGGTGATTTCCTCTTCAAAGTTCTCTTTGTTGGTTTAGAGGAATGCAACTAATTTTTGTATGTTTATCTTGTATCCTGATACTTTGCTGAAATCTTCTATTAGTTCCAGTAGTTTTCTTGTGGATTCTTTGGGGGTTTTCTGTGTGTAAGATCATACCATCTGCAAATAGAGATACTTTGACTTCTTCCATACCAATCTGGATGCCCTTTATTTCTCTTTCTAGCTAAATTGCTCTGGCTAGGACCTCCAGCACAATGTTGAATAAAAGTGGTGATAAAGGGCATTGTTGTCTAGTTCCCATTCTCAAGGGAAATACTTTCTAACTCTCTGCATTTAGGATGATGTTGCTGTTGGCTTTATATAAATGCCCTTTATTATGCTGAGGAATTTTTCTTTTATTCCTCTTTTGTTGAGAGTTTTTATCATGAATGGGTGTTGGACTTTGCCAAATGCCTTTTCTGCATCGATTGATAAGATCATGTGTTCTTGTCTTTTGTTTTATTAATGTGATGGATTACATTGATTGTTTTTCTAATGTTGAACCATCCCTGCATACCAGGTGTAAATCTCACTAGATCATGGTGAATTATTTTTTTGATATGTTGCTGAATTCTATTGGCTAGAATTTTTTTTGAGGATTCTTGCATCAATGTTCATAATGGATATTGGTCTGTAATTTTCTTTCTTTGTGGTGTCTTTACCTGGTTTTGGTATCAGGGTTATGCTGGCTTCATAGAATGAGATTGGGAGTATTCCATCCTTTCTACACTCTGAAATACCTTTAGTAGTTGTGGTGTTAACTCTTCTCTGAAAGTTTGGTAGAATTCTCAGAGAAGCTGTCTGGGCCAGGGGTTTTTTTGGTTGGGAGTTTTTTAATTACCTTTTCAATCTCTTCTTTTGTTATGGGTTTATTTAGTTGTTCTACCTCTGTTTGTGTTAGTTTAGGTAGGTAGTGAGTTTCTAGAAATTTGTCCATTTTCTCTAGGATTTCAAATTTGTTACAGTACAATTTTTCATAGTATTCTCCCCCCACCTTTTTTTATTGTTGTGATTAAATGAAGTTTACATTTCAAGTTAGTCTCCCATACAGAATTTTTTTTTACATACATTGTTATGAGACCCCAACCGCTCACCCCATTCTGCAACAGCACACTCCTCCCCTCCACCCCTGATTCCCCATGAACATTCAACCAGCTCCTAACTCTCTCTGCCTGCCCATCTCACCTCTGGACGGAAGACATCCCTTTGGTCTCTTGTATCTACTTGTCTAAGAGGCACATTCTTCACAAGTATCACTTATGTCCCACAGTCCAGTCCAATCTCTGTCTGAAGAGTTGGCCTCAGAAATTGTTTTAGTTCTGGGGTGACGGAGAGACCAGGGGCCATGCCTTCCGGGGCGCCTCCAGTCTTAGTCAGACCATTAAGTATGGTCTTCTTACTAGAATTTGAGTTCTACATCCCATAGTTTTACTGCTCCATCAGGGACCCTCTGTTGTGTTCCCTGTCAGGACGTTCATGGGTGGTGGCCGGGCACCATCTAGTTCTTCTAGGCTCAGACTGATGAAGTCTCTGGTTTAAATGGCCCAAAATTTTTCATAGTATTCTGTTACAATTCAGTTAATTTCAGTTGGGTATGTTGTGATATCGACCATCTCATTTCTTATTTGGGTTATTTGCTTCCTCTCATGTTTTTCTTTTGTCAGTTTGGCCAATGGTTTATCAATTTTTTTGATCTTTTCAAAGAGCCAGCTTTTGGTCTTGTTAACTCTTTCAACTGTTTTTCTATTCCCTATTTCATTTAATTCTGCTCTAATTTTTATTATTTCCTTTCTTTTGGCACCCAAGGGCCTCTTCAGCTGCTTGCTTTGCACTTGTTTCAGAAGTAGGGTTAATGTTTTGATTTTGGCCCTTTCTTCATTTTGGATGTGTGCATTTGTTGCTATAAACTGACCTCTGAGCACTGTTTTTGCTGTGTCCCAAAGGTTCTGGTAGGATGCGTTTTCATTCTCATTTGATTTTATGAATTTCTTTATTCCATCCTTATTTTTTTCTATAACCCAGTCGTTTCTGAGAAAGGTGTTGTTCAGTTTCCACATGTTTGATTTTTTTTCCCTCACTTTTTCTGTTGTTGATTTCTACTTTTATGGCTTTAATGGTCCAAGAAGATGCTTTGTAATATTTCGATGCTTTGGATTTTGTTAAGGCTTGCTTTATGGCCTAATATACAGACTATTCTGGACAAAGTTCCATGTGTGTTGGAAAAGAAAGCATACTTGGCTGCTGTTGGGTGGAGTGTTCAATATATGTCTATGAGATCAAATTGGTTGATTGTAGCATTTAGCTCTTCCATGTCTTTGTTGAGCTTCTTTCTGGATGTTCTGTCCTTCACCAGAAGTGGTGTGTTGACGTCTCCTACTACTATTGTGGAGCCGTCTATCTCTCTTTTCAATGCTGTTAGAGTTTGTTTTATGTATTTTGGAGCCCTGTCATTGGGTGCATAAGTATTTATTGTAGTTATGTCCTCCTAGTGTATTGACACTTTAATCATTATATTGTGTCCTTCCTTATCCTTTGTGGTGGATTTTACTTCAAAGTCTATTTTGTCAAAGATTAATATTGCCACTCCTGCTCTTATTTGAGTGCTGTTTGCTTAATATTTTACTTTCCATCCTTTGAGTTTTAGTTTATTTGTGTCTTTAAGTCTAAGGTGTGTCTTGTAGGCAGCCTATAGACGGGTCATGTTTTTTAATCCAATCTGCCACTCTCTGTCTCTTTATTGGTACATTTAGTCCAGTTACAGTCAGCATAATTATTGATAGGTAGGAGTTTAGTGCTGTCATTTTGATGTCTTTTTTTGTGTGTGTTATTCACAGTTTCTTTGTTCCACTTAATTTTCTGTGCTGAGTCATTTCTCTTTATGGATTTTCTTTTCATCTTTTTCATTGTTGTTGATTTTGTGTTTGCTGAATCTTTATACTTTTCTTGTTTTTTATTTTAACTTGAGGATTGTTAGTTTCCTTTGTGGTTACTCCTTAATATTTGCCCCTATTTTTCTAAGTTTATACTTGTCTTTTATTTCTTTATATCACCTTGACTTCCTCTCCATATGAAAAATCTATGTCTACATTTTTTAGTCCCTCTTTTTTGTTTTAATGTTGTCATCTTTTACATATTGACATCTGTTTCCTTATTTTCAATGTTTTAGCTCTGTTTTATTTTTGTAACTTCCCTATCTGGGTTGATATCTGGTTGCTTTGTCCCGTGTTCTAGTCTTGGGTTATTCTCTGATGTTACTGATTTTCCAACTGGAGGACTCCCTTTAGTATGTCTTGTAATTTTGATTTGTTTTTTGCAAATTCCCTAAACTTCTGTTTATCTGGAAATGTCCTAATTTCACCGTCATATTTGAGAGACGGTTTTGCTGGATATATAATTCTTGGCTGGCAATTTTTTTCCCTTCAAGGATTTATATATGTCATCCCATTGGCTTCTTGCCTGCATGGTTTCTGCAGAATAGTTTGAGCTTAGTCTTATTGGCTGTTCTTTGTAAATGACTTTTCAGTTATCCCTAGCCTCTCTTAATATTCTCTCTTTATCTTTGGTTTTGGCAAGTTTGATTATAATATGTCTTGGTGACTTTCTTTAGGGATGTACCTTATGTAGGGTTCGATGAGCATCTTGGATAACTATCTTCTCATTTTTCACAATATCAAGGAAGTTTTCTGCCAACAAATCTTCAACAATTGTCTCTGTATTTTCTGTTACCCATCCCCCACCCCCCCAAGTTCTCGTACTGCAATCACTTGTAGGTTATTCCTCTCGATAGAATCCCACATAATTTTTAGGGTTTCTTCATTTTTTTAAACCGTTTTATCTGATTTTTCCTCAAATTGGTGTCAAGTGCTTTATCTTCAATCTCATGAGTTCTGACTTTCATTGCCTCGATTCTGCTTCTATGACTTTCTATTGATTTGTCTAATTCTTAAATTTTATTGTTCATCTTCTGGATTTCTGATTGCTGTACTGTCTAGGGAATATTGCAGCCTGTTAAATTTGTCATTACGCTCTTCTCTAATCTTTTTAAGGTCCACTATTGCATGTTCTGCTTTTTGCATAATTTCCTTCCTGATCTCTTAAAGAGTTCTGTATATTAATCTTTTGTATTCTGCCTCCAGTAATTACAAGAAATTTTCTTCCTCTGGAAGATTTCTAGATTCATTATTTTGGGAGCTTGAAGCCATCATGATCTGCCTCTTTATGTGATTTGATATTGACTGTTGTCTGTGAGCCATGAATAAGTTATTTTATTTATTTAATTTTTGCTTAATGTCTCCTATCTTCTTGTTTTGTTTTGTTTTGATATGCTCTCGCCTGCCATTCTGTCTGATTCCTCCGCTTTGCCTTTGATATTCAGGGCTCCTAGATTGTCATATATAATTGATTTGCTTCTTTTTTCAGGTCTTTATTGTAAGAGGTACTGCTGAAAGCATCCGACTACTCCGCCATCTTGGCCCTGCCTCCAAAAAGTCTCTTCTTTATTCACTGTGCTACAGTGTTTTCCAATAGCCTAAAAAATGTGTGCTCATTCACATGAAACAACTTCTTCTTAGTTCCTATGCTAGGAGTAATAAATTCAGACTTATTGAAAGAGATCCTGACATGTACCCTGTTGGGGAAAAGCTACTAATAACAAAATCTAGTCTCAGTCCGGAAAACCTCTCCACAAAAAATAGGACAGAAAGAAAAGTTTTATTATTGGATAAGCATGAAACCAGAATGTGATACATCAAAAGTAATCCACTAAAGAGGTTGCAAAGACAGAAAGAAATTGTAATAATTGTATAGGTTAACGGTACAATCATTATGTTCATATTTTAAAGATAATTGTTAGTTTTTAATCCTTCTGGCTGGGAGATAGGGCTGGGCCACCTGAGTTTCTGTTGTTCTCCTTCCAGGAAAAACAGGAAGGTAGAGGAGAATTACCTGAAGTTACATTTACATACTTTTTAGGAAGATAAAAAGTTTACAACTATAAGTTATCTAAATTAAATTCTAAAGAGAGCAAATGGAGAGGGTGAGCTCCTTTCCCTATTTTCACCAGGGAAATTTACTTATTTTCCATTTGTAACTTGTCCTTACAGACCCAATACTCTTTCCTTGAGGATCCAATGCTTTCTATTGTTACTGTAGTTATTGATAAAGATCCTATTTCAAACAAGGAAGAACCTAGAATCCCAACACAAAGTCCTCCCCCTCCTACCCACCGATTTGCAAACATCACCACTACCGGAGACTCCTCCTAAGGTCCCTTCCTCGCAGGGATAATGAGTACCATCCACATCCAGCCTCAAGTTTGTCACACTCCACTGGACTTTGTACTTCGATTTATGAACACTCCTTCAGGATGATAAACCTTACAGACAGTTCAGTTGTCTTTGTCCTGGCTTTAATCTTGTTTTCCTCTCAGCCTCACAGGCCATTAGAGAAGTTTCCTTAGTCTGAATGATAAGAAAATGTATCCTACTGACAAAAGAGTTTTAATTCTCCTGGAATCCAGATTTCTGGCTTTCATGGAAGTTGGGGTAATCCATAAAAGCCATTGCCCTTAGGTGTCCTTTTGAACACTGGTCCTTGAAAAAACTGGTTCCTAAAAGCCACCTTTGAATCAAACAATGGTCCATTTTGCTCTGGGTGTTGTACTTTCTTGAAGAATTCAGTCAGTTTTGGGAAGCAGAATCCAAATGTCAGACTGGGTGCTATGTTTATGGTAAATCAGTAATTAGTTAAATTGTTGTTTAAGACAATGTTGTATGAAAAATCCTTCTGTACCACAAATTTGTTTATCAGTTTTGTTCCCACTCTTTTTTCCAAGGCAATTTGCTGTAAAAATTTTGGAAGTTCTTCTCATCTTCTGGCACTCATTTCTGACACTGTAGTCTAAATGAGACAGAACCCCCACAGTACTGTATTCTTTACCTTGCTTCCTACCCTACAGTATTATATTGCAAAATCGTTTCCTTTTCTGGGCTCTCCCCCACCTCGGCTTTGCATCTGAATCCTGCTTTTGCTTGGAGGTTATATGTAAACCCCATTGTGCTTGCATAGTATGATTAAGAATGTTGCTGACATAACCTGTATGAACTCCTTACTTGTAAACCCCTTTAGAAGTAACTTACCTGCCTGCCCTTGGCAAGTAATCTTGGCAGTAGTAACTCTGACTGACTCTATTTCCTTGTACAACAAAATAAAGGTGCTTTTTTTGTTTTCACACCTCCGTCTCTTGTTTATTGGTCAAAATGAGTCATGCTGAGTAAGAACCTGGGGTTTCTACCCAGTAACATAAATGTTACCCTGATTTGTAAATCATATATTTGATAAGCTTCAACAAGTTTCTATTATTGGCTTAATAAGATTTTTGTTTTAATACTATCAAAAAAAAAACAAAACAAACAGTTTCTGTGGAGTTAATTATGATTCATGGCAACCTGATGGGTGCAGAGTAGAACTATGCTCAATATGGTTATCAAGGCTATGACCTTTAGGAAGCAGATTACCAGGCTTTTCTTCTAAGGTGACTTTGGGAGGATTTAAACCATCAATCATTTGGTTAGTAGTAGAGCACTTAACCAATTGCACCAACCAGAGGATTGTAAAGGTGTCTTAAAGAAAAGAATATTTGAGCTGTGTTTTGAATTTACAACTCATATTTCTCAAAAACAGAAAGATGGAAGGGAAAAACAACTTTCTATTTAGGAAGAAGAGCAGGTACAAAGACACCTGAAAGAAGTGCCTGACATAGTTTTTTGTCTGAAGCAGATGGCATGTGGCAGGACAGAGATGAGGCTGGAAACGTGGTTTAGATGCAGATGTGAAGGCCCTGTATTACACATTCAGAACTAGTCGGTAATGGTGAACCATTAAAGATTTTAAATTTAGTAGTTTATACCTAGATATGTGTTTTAGAAGATATATCAATGGTTCAAGCTAATGTAACTGGACTGTTCCAGACCTGCTTGGTGTGCCTATAAAAGCACAAAGAAGATGAAAGCAAAAGAAGCTTTATTTAGTTGGCTAAGTAAAGCACACCGGGACTCGTGTCATCAAGATGGCTCCCAGAGCAATAGCCCAAGGGGTTTATATGGGTGAAGTAAATCTGGTCTGGGGTCTTCAGGAATGCCTCAAGCAGGGCCCACTTGCTGATTGGTCTGGCCCAAAAAGTGTTCCTCGGGCAGTCTGGCCTTTCTGTGCTTGCTTAGTCTGAAAAGGGGAGGAATCGCTCAAATTGGATTTTGGGCTCAGACCCCTTACTTCTGAACACCTTCCCCCAATCTTCAGCCGCTGAAGTTTGGTTCTGTCTTCTGGGAGAAGAGTTCCAGGGTCACCCAGAGGATGAGGTTGACGGTTTTACGCATGTCAGATGGGCCAGATCTATTTCTTGCCAGTTTTAGCTGGTCCTGTGAACCCAGTTTCTTGTTTTCCTTAACTTGGCCAGAAACAGGAAGTATACCTAAATAAGGAGATAGCTTAAAGACAGGGAGTTAGTTCCTATATCACAGAAGACGGCAGGCACAGCCCTTTGCCTATTCAAGATGGTGAATAGGAAAATCACATCAGATGACAAAATGGTGGACAATCACACAATAGTGGGAATCATGGCCTAACCAAACTGATACACATATTTTTGGAGGACACAATTCAAACCATGACAGTGACCCTATAGGACAGAATAGAACTGCCCCATACTATTTCCAAGAGGCAGCTGGTGGATTCAAACTGCCGACCTTTTGGTTAGCAGTCGTAATTCTTAACCACAATGCCACCAGGGCTGCACCAAGAGAATAATAATTAAAAAAAAAAAAAAAAAAAACCCAAACCCATTGCAGTCTAGTTGACTCCAACTCATAGCAACCCTATAGGACAGAGTAGAACTGTCCCGTAGAGTTTCCAAGGAGTGCCTAGTGGATTCAAACTGCCAACCTTTTGGTTAGCAGCCATAGCTTTTAACCACTATGCCACCAGGATTTCTACCAAGAGAATAGTAGGGAATAAAAGGGAAAGAATTTGGTTATCTTTTGACTTTCAAAAATATTTAGGCCAACATACACATATATAAATGAATTCAGATTGGTTCATTCTTTTCTTTGACAAAAAGCTCAGAGAGGGATAGAGTGAGGCAGGATCAGGCCTCCTGGGTTCCCACCCTCTGAAACCAGTGTTCCTCTAGGGGATCTTTTTGATGACCTAGGGCCCCTTCCAGCCAGGTGAAGACCTTTCAAGACAAAAGAAAATAACATAAATAATGTCGACACTGATGAAGTTTAAAATTAAAAAAAAAAATGCTATCTTAACTCAGTTATCAGAAATTAGGTGGATTCCCCAACATAAAACAACTGTAAACAAGTTCTGTCTATTGTAGAGGAAATCTAAGAAGCCAAAAGATAGAAATTACAATGAGAAACACCTGAAATGAAATTGTAGGGTGAAATAGAGACATTTTTTATTCCATAAACCAGTCAATAAAATCTCAGGTTAGATTGAAAAAAAATATGGGAAATGGTAAATGTTTGAATGAAAATATAGACTATTTAAATGAACTTTATTTCAACAGTAATTATGTTTTGTGGTATATAGGCTTAAAACAATTTCCAAGGTCTTTAGGTAATTTACTGATATTAAATTGAGTTAATAGATATATTTGTTATAATTTAAGTTTATATAATTTTGCTGTATACCACAGAGAAAGGATATATTTGCATCTGCTAATGAGTGTGTTCGTTTTTGCCGCTTAAAGGGTTGTACTATAAGAAATATGCAACAAAGGCAAAGTTTAAAAGGTTTATTAAAAAAGGAATTTGTTTAATATGGTCAAATTTTTTTATCTGTCATGGCTAAATTTGCTGAATTAATTTATGAGATTTTTAAGAGTTTTAGTGTTAAATAGCATAAAAAGCAAAAAATTTAAGGCTTTTGCTATTAACAAATTTTTTCTCTACTGAATTGAAGAGTTAATTTATCTTCTGTGTAATCTCCCTCAAAGGCAAGGGTTCAGCGTCTCGTTAGAATAAATTCTTGAGTTGAAAACCAAGCCATATGGCTTTGAAAAAAGCTACAGTTTTTACCTTTAAGGTCTTTGGTTAAACAACTTAAGTATTTTTTTCTCGGTGACGTCTGATAAACTCCGGACAGCTTAGAAACTTCTTCATGGAAAGTCACAAAGATATTTGTTTCTGCTTTATAAAGGAAAAAAGTGCTAAAAGAAAAAGGTTTATTTAGTGTGTTATGAATTACATGAAATGTGTTTTCAAATCAAGAGAAGAGTCTGATTTTCTTTCAGCTAAAACTTTATATTAGTGTTTCCTCTTATGGTTTTCCTGACATCAGACAATGAAAACGTAATATTTTCAGTCATAGTTTTAGTCATTTCAATTGCTAACTTGGTCACAATTTTATTTCTTTTGAATCTAGCATTAACAAAGCCAAGGGTTTTAACTGGGGAATTCATATCACTTACCCATGGAGTTTGTTTTTGTTTTTATTTTTTTAATAATTCTTACTATTCTGATGTTTAGAGACTTGATAATCTTGGTATATTCTTGATATATCCTGACTAATTTGTATTACATCTCACAATTATTGTGTTGTATCTGAAGCTCTTTGAAAATAAAGAGTAATTATTATGTTTAGAGATGACTTTGTCTAAAGTTTTTTTTTTTAATTGACTTTATTAGGCTTTGCATTACTTTTGTAATTGATTCCCATTTGCTCTATTACTTTTAAGAACTATTATAAGTTAATGACGGCCATTTTAAGTTTAGTCATCTGCAGCTAAGTTTTACTTTGCTGCCTCACTGAAAATGCTAGACCAAAATATTCCAACAAAAGATGGACTATATACCATAAACAAAAAATAAAACCTGTTGCCATCGAATCAATTCCAACTGATAGCAACACTCTAGGGCAGAGCAGAACTACCCCATAGGGTTTCCAAGGAATAGCTGGTGGATTCAAACTACTGACTTTTTGGTTAGCAGCCTAAGCTCTTAACCACTGTGCCACCAGGGCCCCATCGACTATGTAGGGCTTACAAAAAGGACTGTGATATTTTGAACATGGATTCAACTATACTGAATCAAGGTTTCTAGCATTCTTGTGTAGAAGCTGACAGTTTCACAGACTATGGCTGATCTAGAGCAGTGTGGAACAGAAATTCACTACATAGGACTGAGTGGACTAAAGGATTACTATGAGTTTGATTTGGGAATATTGCTGATGTTTTAATGTTCTATTTTCTGGATATAAGAACCTTCCTCCCTTCTAAATTATCTAATTAATGGGTTTGCTTTTTTCCTGCAGATTTAGACAGTTTCTTTTTTTTTTAATCCTATGTGCTTATATAATCAATTAACCTAAAGGAAAAATAAGAAATATGAGGGGAACAAAAGTTAAAACCAGAAAAGAAACTTAAAAAAGATTAAAAGAAAAATCAGGAGATGAGAAAAATCCTTACCATAGGATATTTTGTAGCCAGCATAGTGCTATTAGTCATGTAATAGCTGATTCTTGAGTTAAAACAAATCATCAGATTTTAAATGTGTTTAGATATTGTAACTCTTGAACTGGAAGATTCTGTTGATACATTTATCAAAGTTGTAAAGACTATAACTAGAGAAGTATCTGAAGTTTGAGTTACGATTTTATAAAATAGAATAGCATTGGATTTTCTCCTAGTCTCCGAAGGAGTTTATGCCTTAATAGCTAAAATGTTGGTGTGTAGATTTAATAACACACAATCTGAGGGTTTTCAGAATGTAGCTGTTGAGGCTCATGAAAAGCAGTTACTGATGTTGCCTATGTATAAACAAAATGCCTCATGGGATTTGTTTCCTTGGTTCAAAGACCTAGGGCCATGGTTTTGTGGGTCATTTCAGTCAATTAATTGGCCTAACATTGTTCTATCACATAACTTACTTGTTCGGATAAGTGTTGTATCTTCAACAAAATCCTAAATAAAAAGAATTTTAAAGGTACTGGACTCTTCCTATGCCTACCAGAAAGATGAAACTATTAAAAATTTATTTAAAAGATGTGGTATTTGTCAACAGAATTCTTTACAGGGTTTTTCCGAGTCAAGCTCAGGAAGCTTTCCCTGACCAATTCTATAAGGAACCTTGTGATATTCAGCTTTCATAGAATTGATGCCTGTGGAAGGTAAGAAATTTTAATCTGCTTGTGTGTGTGATGTCTGAGTAACAAAGTCTGACTCAGACAATAATGTAAAGGCTCTTTCAGAAAAATTTAATCCCACTTTGGGATATCAGAACATATTAAATCAGATATACAAATATATGTACTTTCCAAAAAAACTATCATGCACCCTATCATCCTCAGTCCTTTGGGCAAGTAAAGCAGATGAAACCAACTTAAAAAAAAATTCATTAAGGTGGCTTTTCTTGGGTGATAAAACAGCAGCAAACTGTTGGTAGAATAAACTTGAAATACCTTGCATATTGAGGCTTGCGCTTTCTTGCTACAATGGAAATCCTAAGACTTGAGAAAGTTGAAGTTTGCTGCTGGAAGATGGGAGGCCACCTGGGGGAGGAGAAAAGGATTCTAGCCCTACAGTCACCAATTGCCAGAGTACTGTGACCTTTAGTAAATCATTTTTACAAGAATGTTGATTGAATCACTCAGCAAGTAGCATACGGTATCAGTAGCTGTTTTCACTCCTCCTACCTCACCACTCACCAACCATCCAAGAACATTTCCCAGTCTAAATTTCACATGTTCAGAACTCCATCAAACCGTGATAAATACTGAAGATTCTTAGAAGGAAACCATCTTCAATCTCGAAGTTAGTGTGCCTCAGGAAGAGGCCTATTTGTTACAGAATCTTGTGAACATATAGCGAAGGAGGTTAATGCAACAAGTTTCAATTTCCACTGGAAGGCTTGACCTATTATCCTGTGTCTGTGGAACTTTGAATCCCTCAAGCATCTGATTTACTTTAATGTGCAATGAATGTTTATTTCCTAAAACCTTTTCCCTGTTACTGTGTTTAATTATCTTCCAACTCTTTATGGATTCTCTTTATAGATTCAAGATTCCTGGTGGTGCAGTGGTTAAAGCGCTTGGCTATAAACCAAAAGGTCGATGGTTCAAACCCACCCAGTAGCTCTACTGGAGAAAGACCTGGCGATCTATTCTCATAACGATCAGAGTCCAGAATACCCTATGAGGCAGTTCTACTTTGTTTCATGGGGTCGCTATGAGTTGAAAATCGACTCGATGGTACCTAACAACATTCACATGTATTACTTGTCGTTATGCTGTCTCAGTTGTCTTAATCTCTCTGTTTCAATTCTTGAAGCCCCCATGTGCCTCAGGGGAATTTCTCTTAGCTCTGTTGCCCTGACCTCAGCTTTCATGAGCCAGCCCTTGTGCATTTTCTCTGCAATAAAGGTTCTCAAAGAGTAGTCCCCAAACCGGAAGCATCAGCATCACTTGGAAACTTGTTGATCCATTCAGTCTTACCTAATCAGATACTCTGAGGGTAGAGCCCAGCACCTCTGTTTTAACAAGCACTCCAGGTGATTCTGAAACATACAATATATGGATGCAAAAGAAAATACTATGCTGTTTCCTCCCAAATTAAACCACATCTGTTGCCATGCAGTTGATTCCAGCTCGTAGAGAACATATAGGGCAGAATAGAGCTGCCCTATAAGGTTTCCAAGGCTGTAAATGTTTACAGAAGCAGACTGCCGCATCTTTCTCTTGTGGGGTGGCTAGTGAGTTCACACTACTGACATTTTGGTTAGCAGCCAAGTGCTTAACCACTGTGACACCAGGGCTATTTCCTCCCCAATTACTTAGGACTTAGTATATGTATTGGATGATTCTAATCATGCTACTTGGGAAATTGAAGTCTATATTTTCCCTCATTTCATGCCCTATATACTATTTGTCTCCTAAATCATAAAAATTGTGATAATGATAATCATCACTGATAACTAGTTAACCTTACTATGTTCCTAGTACTATTGTAAGAATTTTACACGCATTCTCTCATTTAATCCTTATAGAAAACTGTTGAGACAAGACCTCTAATATTCTTATTTTATAAAAGTGGAAACTGAAGCACAGAGCTCCATTTATATGCCATTTTAACACTAATAAATTTTATAAATTTGAAAAGAAATTGAATTATGGTCAGAGTGATTGTCAAAGCAGAGCAGAAGCGGCAGGGAGAGAAGAGAAATAGAGCCTACAAGGATAAATAAAGACTGTCTATAAAAGAAACCACAACAAAAGAAAACGTAAGTTCTGAGAAATGACTTCAGGAGTGGAATAATGGACAGAATCTTAGCTTAGACTATGAATTCAAAAGCCTGGGGTTATTCTTGGGCTTGCTGGTTGCCAGCGTAATGACTTTAGCAAACCGTATGACCTATCTGTGCTCCAGTTTCCGTAACTATAAAATGATTTTGGTACCTACATTTCATTGCGAAAAATAGCAAAGATATTAAAGTAAGATTAATTAAATTATAACGTGAAAGCACTGCGTAAGTGGGAAATGACTACTGCTTTCCCTGTTGCTGTTCTTAGAGTGTAAGACTGATTGTTAGCTGTTTGTGTGTACATTTCTTTTCCTAGCTTGTAAGCATCTTGAGAGAAAGGAGCACATCAGAAATGTTGTGCCCCCATTTCCTACTGCAGATACTGGAATATAAGTAGTCAAGGCCATTGAACGTAAATTGAATTAAATTGTTTGGAAATAGCAGGAACCTCAAATCTCTTTAATAGAAGTAGGCTTAGGATTCACTTTGAGGATAAGGGTGCTAGTGCCACCTATGTGCCAGTATCTCAAAGTCTGATATATTTTGCTTATGATTAGCCAGTTTTCCAAGTGTTAATCTGGATAATAAAGATTTTAATTTATTAATTCCTAAATAATTTGGTTGTGGTTTATTTAGGTAAGCAACCACCAAGCCTATAAAAAGAAGGGTAAACTCTGAGTTCAGTCTTACATAAGTATGAGATAGTGGAGAGTGGGTGAATCTTTTGTAACCCAGGATTGAAGGCAACTCTGGGGAAGGATGGTCTCTGCTAACACACGCTCCTCAGTGGTCCAAGGTTGGTGGCTAGACAACACACTCAGGGATCATGGAGCTGCAGTCAGGTAAGATGGCTTCAAGAGGAAGAGCTCCCTGTTTTCGGTGCTCAGGGTAACAAAAACAAATTACTGGAAGAGTTAGTAAAACTCATTCAGCTAAGGATCTTCTAAGCCAGAGCATCAAGAAGAGCATAAAAATTTGAAAACTTCAATCTGTCTTTGTCTAACTAGGAGATGAAAAGGAATGTGGGAAGAGTTTAAGCAAAAGAAATATATGAAAGGCCAGCTATCTATAATATTTACATGTTGTAGATTTAGTTCTTAATCAGGAATATGTTATGGTAGAGCCTCAGAGTGGCTGAAATTAATCATCTTCTTCATCATCTTGAGTATCACCATCATCATCTTTTATTAATCTTTTATTATGCACCACACTCTGTGCTACATGGTCAGCTCAAAACATATTATGTAATATTTACTGTGATTCTGAGATAAGATCTATTATTATTCCCATTTTTCATATGAGGAAACTGAGGCTTAGTGAGTTAAACCAAATTACCCATGATCACACAGATAGCAAGTGAGATTTTAACCCAAGTCTGTATTATTCTAAAACCACTAGATTTAGGAAGCCAAAATTTTAACACTTTTTAGTATGTTTTCTGTCATGGATTGAATTGTGTCCCCCAAAAATGTATGTATCAGTTTGGCTGGGCTGTGATTCCTGGTATTGCGTGATTTTTCCATGTGTTGTAAATCCTGCCTCCATGATGTTAATGAGGGAGGTTGGGCAGCAGTTGTGTTAGTAAGGCAGGACTCAATCCACAAACCTGGATTGTGTCCTGAGGCAATCTCCTGTGATATAGAAGAGAAAAGCAAGCAGACAGACAGGGGGACATCATACCACCAAGAAGGCAGTGCAGGGAGCAGAGCACGTCCTTTGGACCCAGGGTCCCTGCACAGAGAAGCTCCTAGTCCAGGGGAACATCAGTGAGAAGGCTGACAGAGAGAGAAAGCCTTCCCCTGGAGCTGACACCCTGAATTTGGACTTTTAGCCTACTTGACTGTGAAATAAATTTCTCTTTGTTAAAGCCATCTACTTGTGGTATTTCTGTTATAGCACAACTAGATGACTAAGACATTTTCTAACATTTTAATTTTCTTGTTGTATAATATTTGTCTTTTTGTCGTAGTGTGGTGGCTAGCGTGTTACTATGATGCTGGAAAATATACCACCAGTATTTCAAATACCAGCAGGATCACCTGTGTTGGACAGGTTTCAGCAGACCTTCCAGAGTAAGACAGACTAGGAAGAAGTGCCTGGCAATCTACTTCTGAAAAAATTAGCCAGTAAAATCCTTGTTAATAGCAGCAGAACATTGTCTGATGTAGTACTGGAAGATGAGCACCTCAGATTGGAAGGCATTCAAAATACAACTAGCAAGGGCTGTCTCCTCAAAGTAGTGTGGATCTTTATGACGTAGACGGAGTAAAGCTTTCAGAATCTTCATTTGTTGATGTGGCACGATTCACAGTGAGAAGAAATAACAGCAAGCAGCCATTAGTAACTGGAACTTGGAACATACAAAGTATGAATCTAGGAAAATTGGAAGTTGTCAACAATGAAATGTAAAGCATAAACATCCACATCCTAGGCGTCAGTGAGATGAAATGGACTGGCATTGATCAATCTGAATCAGACAATTACGTGGTCTACTATACCGGGAACAGCGGTTAAGAGCTCAGCTGCTAACCAAACAGTAAGCAGTTTGAATCCACCAGCTGCTCCTTGGAAACTGTATGGGGCAGTTCTACTCTGTCCTATAGGGTCACTGTCATGGATTGAATTGTGTCCCCCAAAACTGTGTGTATCGGTTTGGTTAGGCTATGATTCCCAGTATTGTGTGATTGTCCACCATTTTGTCATTTGACGTGATTTTCCTATGTGTTGTAAATCCTACCTCTATGATGTTAATGAGAGGGGATAGGTGGCAGTTATGTTAATGAGGCAGGACTCAGTATACAAGTTTGGATTGTGGCTTGAGCCAATTTCTTTTGGGATACAAATGAGAGAAGCAAGCAGAGAGTGGGGGGACCTCATACCACCAAGAAAGCAGACTGGAAGCAAGGCACTTTCTTTGGACTCAGGGTTCCTGTGCAAAGAAGCTCCTAGTCCAGGGGAAGATTGATGACAAGACCTTCCTCCAGAGCCAACAGAGAAATAAAGCACTTCCCTGTAGCTGATGCCCTAAATTCGGACTTGTAGCCTACTAGACTGTGAGAAAATAAATTTCTCTTTGTTAAAGCCATCCACTTATGGTATTTCTGTTACAGCAACATTAGATAACTCAGATAGTCACTATGAGTTGGAATCGACTAAACGGCAACTGGTATACCAAGAATGACAAATTGAAAAGGAACAGTGTCATACTCATTGTCAAAAAGAACATTTCAAAATCTGTCCTAAAGTACAGTGCTATCAGTGATAGGATAATATCCATACACCTACAAGGAAGACTCACCACTCATCAGTCAGTTTGTCATCCTGTGGTGGCTTGTGTGTTACTGTGATGTTAGAAGCTATGCCACTAGTATTCCAAATACTAGCACTGTCACTCATGGTGGACAGGTTTCCTCAGAGTTTCCAGACTAAGACAGACTAGGAAGAAGGACCTGGTGATCTACTTCTAAAAAAATTGGCCAGTGGAAACCTTATGAATAGCAGCAGTACATTGTCTGATATAGTGCCAGAAGATGAGTCCCTCCGGTTGGAAGGCACACAAAATATAACTGGAGAAGAGTTGCTTCCTCAACATAGAGTCGACCTTAATGACGTGGATGAAGTAGAGCTTTCAGTACCTTCATTTGCTGAAGTGGCACAACTCAAAATGAGAAGAAACAGCTGCAAACATCTATTAATAATCAGAATGTGGAATATACAAAGTATGAATCTAGGAAAATCAGTAGTTGTCAAAAATGAAATAGAATGCTTGAAGATGGATATCTTAGACATTAGTGAGCTGAAAGGAACTGGTATTGGTCATTTTGAATGGGACAATAATACGGTTTACTATGTTGGGAATGACAAATTGAAGATGAATGGCATCACATTCATCGTCAAAAAGAACATTACAAGATCGATCCTGAAGTACAATGCTGTCAGTTGACAGGATAATATCCATACACCTACAAGGAAGACCACTTAATACTACTGTTATTCAAATTTATACACAGATCATTAATGCCAAAGATGAAGAAACTGAAGATTTTTACCAGCTTCTGCAGTCTGAAATTGATCAAACATGCAATCAAGATGCACTGATAATTGCTGGTGATTGGAATATGAAAGTTAGAAACAGGAAGGATCGGTAGTTGGAAAATATGGCGATGGTGATAGAAACGATACTAGAGATAGCATGATAGAATTTTGAAAGACCAACGACATATTCATTGTAAATAACTGTTTTGAACAACATAAATGGCGACTGTACACATGGAACTCACCGGATGGAATACATAGGAATCAAATTGACTACATCTGTGGAAAGAGACAATGGAGAAGTTCGATATCATCAGTCAGAACAAGGCCAGGGGTTGACTGAAGAACAGACTATCAATCGTTCATATGCAAGTTGAAGTTGAAGCTGAAAGAAATTAAAACAAGTCCATGAGAGCCGAAGTGTGACCTTGAGTATATCCCACCTGAATTTAGAGACCATCTCAAGAATAGATTTGATGCACTGAACACTAATGATTGAAGACCAGATGAGTTGTGGAATGCCACCGAGGACACCATACATGAAGAAAGCAAAAGGTCATTTAAAAGACAGAAAAGAAAGAAAAGACCAAAATGGATGTCAGGAGAGACTCTGAAACTTACCCTTGAACAAAGAGTAGGTAAAGGGGAAGGAAGAAAAGATGAAGGCAAATAGCTGAAAAGAAGATTTCAAAGGGTGGCTCAAGAAGACAAAGTAAAGTATTTTAGTGAAATATGCAAAGACCTGGAGTTAGAAAACCGAGAGGGAAGGACATGCCCAGCAGTTCTTAAGCTGAAAGACTTGAAGAAAAAATTCAAGCCTCAAGCTGAAATATTGAAAAGGATTTTATGGGCAAAATATTGAACAACTCAGGTAACATCAAAAGAAGATGGAAGAAATACACAGAGTCACTGTATCAGAAAGAATTGGTCAATGTTCAACCATTTCAAGAGGTAGCATATGATCGAGAATCTCCGGTATTGAAGGAAGAAGTCCAAGCTGCACTAAAGCCACTGGCAAAAAACAAAGCTCCAGAAACTGAGCAAATACCAACTGAGATGTTTCAGCAAACAATGCAGCGCTGGAAGTGCTCACTTGCCTATGCCAAGAAATTTGGAAGACAGCTACCTGGCCAACCGACTGGAAAAGATCCACATTAGTGCCTATTCCAAAGAAAGGTGATCCAATAGAATGCGGGAATTATTGAACAATATTATTAATATCACACACAAGTAAAATTTTGCTGAGGATCATTCAAAAGTGGCTGCAGCAGTATATGGACAGAGAACTGCCCGAAATTCAGGCCGGATTCAAAAGAGGACATGGAACCACGGATACCATTGTTGATGTCAGATGGATCCTGGCTGAAAGCAGAGAATACCAGAAAGATGTTTATCTGTGTTTTATTGTCTATGCAAAGGCATTTGAGTGTGTGAATCATAATAAATTATGAATAACATTGCAAAGAATGGGAATCATAACAAATTATGAATAACATTGCAAAGAATGGGAATTCCAGAACACTTAATTGTGCTCATGAGGAATCTGTACATGGATCAAGAGGTAGTCATTTGAACAGAACAAGGTGATATTGCTTGATTTAAAGTCAGGAAAGGTATGCATCAGGGTTGTATCCTTTCACTATACTTACTCAATCTGTATGCTGAGCAAGTAATCCGAGAAGCTGGACTATATGATGAAGAATGCAGCATCAAGATTGGAGGAAGACTCATTAACAACCTGCGTTATGCAAATGACACAACCTTGCTTGCTGAAAGTGAAGAGGGCTTGAAGCACTTACTGATGAAGATCAAAGACCATAGCCTTCAGTAGGAATTACACCTCAACGTAAAGAAAACAAAAATTCTCACAACTGGACCAATAATCAGCATCATGATAAACGGAGAAAAAGACTGAAGTTGTCAAGAATTTCATTTCACTTGGATCCACAATCAACACCGATGGAAGCAGCAGTCAAGAAATCAAAAGATTTATTGCAATGGGCAAATCTGCTGCAAAAGACCTCTTTAAAGTGTTAAAATAAAAAACGTCACCTTGAAGACTAAAGTGTGCCTGACCCAAGCCATGGTGTTTTCAATTGCCTCATATGCATGCGAAAGCTGGATGATGAATAAGGAAGACTGAAGAAGAATTGACACCTTTGAATGGTGGTGTTGGCAAAGAATATTGACTATACCATGGACTGCCAAAAGAATGAACAAATCTGACTTGGAAAAAGTAAAACCATAATGCTCCTTAGAAGCAAGGATGGTGAGACTACATCTCATAGACTTTGGACGTGTTATCAGGAAGGATCAGTCCCTGGAGTAGGACATGATGTTTGGTAAAGAAAAGGGTCAGTGAAGAAGAGGAAGACCCTTGGTGAGATGGATTGACAGAGTGGCTGCAACAATGGGCTCAAGTACAACTATGATTGTGAGGATGGTGCAGGACTGGGCAATGTTTTGTTCTGTTGCACACAGGGTCAGTATGAGTCAAAACTGTTCCATTTCATTTTTAATGGCACCTAACAACAACAACAACAATAATAATATTTTGACACACTTCACAAAGTAGCGCCCGTTTGTTATTATGAGCCATTGTATATACCTCATGTCCTATTCTCCAATAATGATTTCTGAATTTTATTATAACCTTATGGGAACACAGATGTATATGCAGTAGGAAGTTGCCTGAGTGGACATTATGCAGCATATGACTGCAATTGGAAAGAAAAATTCTTTTTAAATAATTTTGTTATTAAATTATATTTGCTATAAGTAACTAATTTATCATTGACTATGATTTTTTAATTTGCCATTCACCATAATTTCTGGTCAACTATAAAGTGTACAGAAAAATTTTTACAAAATGAGAAACTCTGATCTACAAATTGTTTTCAAATCTAATAATATAAATAATAAATTTGGTACTAACAATTAAGGAGGTTATTAATTTTAATAAGTATGATTATATTACCTTTGTAGACATTTAACTAATATTGGTTGTTTTTTTATTGTACGATTCCTTTTTGAATGCTGGAATTAATAGTGATCTTGTTTTTCAGGTCCCCCAAAATTTTAGAGATCCTTGAAAAGCTATTGTCCCACTGTGATTACAGAAGCATCTTAGCTGCCAACTACGACAGCATAACAAATTTGAAACTTAGTGAAATAAATCAGCTCACTTTCTACATTTAGGTGTTCTACTCATTCATTGTACCCCTAATAACTTTTAAAGTCATTTTCTACCAGTCTGGTATGTTGTTGTTGTTAGGTGATGTCAAGTCAGTTCCGACTCACAATAACCTATGTACAGTAGAAAGAAACACTGCCTGGTTTTGTACCATCCTCACAATCATTGCTATGTAAACTTGAGCCCATTGTTACAGCCACTGTGTCAATCCATCTCATTGAGGGTCTTCCTTTTTTTTGCAGGACCTGGTCTTTGGAACCTAGTCATGTGGATAAGTGAGGAGTGAGTGTACATGTTTCCTTAATAACTTTATCAAAACATTAAAAATGAATCAGCATAGAATAAAAAATGCATATGCTTATTTGGAGCAATGCAGAGGTTTAAATATATTCTATTTTAAAGTATTTGTTGAATTTCTAATTTAAATAAAATCTACTACAAAGAGAGAAATCCTGTAGGTAAAATATGAATTGTAATGGACAGTACATGTTACTGATACTTTATTACATGTCATACCAAGATTATCCTAATAATTAGAAATATACTTTTAGTAGTTAAACCCCAGTAAAAGTCCATTGTTGACGATGCTGATTGATAATAAGAACTCCTTAAATTAATTAAAATCAAATGAGAATAAAACCAAAACCAAACCCATGGCCGTTAAGTCGATTCCTACTCATAGTGACCCTGTAGAACAGGGTAGAACTGCCCCATACGTTTTCCAAGGCTGAAAATCTTTATGGAAGCAGACTGCCACATCTTTCTCCTGTGGAGCAGCTGGTGGGTTCAAACTGCTGACCTTTCGGTTAGCAGTCAAGAGCTTAACCACTGAGCCACCAGGGCTCCTTAAATGAGAATAACATCATTAGAAATGAATCATTTAGATAATAGCCACCTTTCAGACTAAGAGAGATTAGGAAGAATGGCCTTGCAAACTAGTTCCAAAAAAATCAGCCAATGAAAACCCTATGGATCACAACAGTCAAATCCAGTTGTGCATAAGATGGGTCTGAATGGTGGTGGTGGGCAGGGGGTAGGGGGGAGAACAGCTCCATGAAGCTAACAACAACAGTTAAAAGTATCTGCATATTTTGATTAACTTATTTTGTCCAATTTCAACCTGAAGTCATACTTTACCTGAAAAACAGATACATATATAGTAGTCATCCTTTGATGATTTATAAAGAATATTTCCCAGAGAATTTTGTGAATAAAAATTAGCAATATGATACATTGAAAGGTAGTTGCTCTGCTGACCCATTAGGTAAGTCTTCTGAACTGTAGCCTCTCTGGGAGCTCAGATAAAACTCATGGTAGGTTGATGTACATTTTCCGATGCAGTCTTCGTAGAGGTACTACCTGTGGAGAAGACAATGTTCGCGTATTCACTGATTACTACTTTTCTGAATCATGTGAAATGATAAGAAAACTCCAAATATTAAATCCCCCAAGCCTACATTTATGAAAGCCATCATCTGACTTGTTTCTAACTTTCTAAAGTAACTCACCAGGCTTAGGGTAAGTAACATTCACAATGTCAGTGGACCTTGCCTGGAAATTTTCAGTTCGTCCCATGTATCAGCTATGCCCTTGAAGACAAGGGTACCATGGACCTCTATGGCCTCCTGCTAGTGAAAATAGTTTACATTACTGTTCTATAGAGTGGGGCTGGGATGGGGTGTGGGAGGAGAAAAAAAAATTAGAGTCCTCCAGTTCCATAAGATACATTTATATGGTTATTTCTGACTTTTAGTTTTTAGTCATCATCACCTTCAAAAATTTTTATAAAGGAGAGAGAAAAATCAAAGAAAGAAGAAAGATAGAATAACCTCAACCCCATCAAGTGCAATTAAGTGTACACAGAATTGGTTGAAAAACAATTTTAAACATAAGAAATATTTTCTTGACCTCCACTGTAATTTCTCTTGAAGAGTTCCCGATGGCTTACTTAAAGCGAATCAGAGCTTATATTCTGTTGCTTTCTGCTTCTTTAATACATGAAAATTGTATTTCCATATACTGTTTGCTGCCTCCAAGCACAACTAAAGAGATATAGAGAATCCTTGTCTGTTTTCACGACACCTACTCAGTCACCCTTATACCACACTTACATAACCTTCCAGTGTTTTTAATTTGCTCTTAATAGTACAGTAATGTGTGCTTACAGTTACCTGCTGGACTTCATACTGAGAATGGCAAGAATTTTTTTTCATTGTTGGTGTTGCTGTATTACATGGTAGTTTTATTTACATGTCTTTCAATCCTTTTTAGTTTTTCTTTAGGGGAAAGAAACAAATGTCTGAGAGAAAATGTCTATTGTGAATTCCCTGCTTTTTAGTTCTGGTACCAAAAGAAAAAAAAAAAAAAAAAAAGAAATCAAACCCTTTGCTATCGAGTTGATTCCAACTCACAGTGACCCTATAGGACAGAGTAGAACTGGACCCATAGGGTTTCCAAGGAGGAGCTGGTGGATTTAAACTGTCAACTTTGGGTTTGCAGCCGTAGTTCTTAACCGCTGCACCGCCAGGGCTCCTTAGTTCTAGTTGGAGGAGGTAAAAGCTAAAGTGTGTTAAAGGAAATGGGCAGGCAAGAAGAATTATTGAAAGTTAAGAGGAGCCCTGGTGGCACAATGGTTAAAGTGTTCTGCGCTAACCAAAAAGTACGGGGGCTTGAACCCACCAGCCTCTCCATGGGAGAAAGACTTGAGGATCTGCTCCTGTAAAGATTACAACCTAAGAAACCCTATAGGGCAGTTCTACTATGTCCTATAAGGTTTTTATTGACTGGACAGCATACAGCAAGAGGAATCCAGACATCAGGATTTATTTTAACTCCAAACACCTTGTGTGTGGATGTGAGATATAATTCAAGTCTTAAGAAAGTGTAAGCCTTTTCTTTCTATCTTAGGTGTTTTCTGACCATTCTAAATGAAAATAGTTGAACTTGGTATTGGCATCGGGGGAAGAGTTGCAGTGGTAAAGTACTATTAACTGAATGAAACTCTAAGGTACCACTTCTCTCTCTCTCTCTCATAGACAAACACATATACATGCAGCACAGAACACAGAGTCAGGGGTGTATTACCTCTTCTATCCTGTAGATTTGAGAAGGCCCTTGAGACAACTAGCAACCAAAAGGTGGATGGTTAAACCCACTAGCTGCTCAGCGGGAGAAAGACTTGGTATTACACTTCTGTAAAGATTACAGCCTTGGAAACCCTATGGGGGCAGTTTTATTCTGTCCTATAGGGTCACTATGAGTCTGATCGACTCTGCTGTAACAGGTTTGGTTTGGTTTGGTTTGAGACAACTGATCTATTTTAGTTTTGTGTTTCTTTTCATGAAAGAAGTACCACCTTTGATCATTAGATGGCATCAAAGTGCAACATAGTATGTTCAGATGAGTAAATGCAAAACAGAAGATAAAAAATAAGTCCTACAATAAACCATTTTTCTTTAATTAGACAGGAATAGACTGTATCTGGAAGCCCTGGTGGCATAGTGGCTAAGAGCTATTGCCGCTAACCAAAAAAGGTTGGCAGTAATCTACCAGGTGCCCTTTGGAAACCCTATGGGGCAGTTCTACTCTGTCCTATAGGGTCACTATGAGTCGGAATTGACTCAACAGCAAGGAGTTTGGTTTTTGGTTGGTTTAGACTGTATCTGGATTGAAATACTATTAAACAAATTAGTTAAAATTATTGAAAGACAATTTATCAATCATTAAAAATCAAAATGAACTCCTTCAGCTGTAAATTCAGCAATTAAATATATAGTTAAATATATGACTATCATAGAAATGATCTTATCTTTGCTGAAAAACAATCACTAATTTCATTTTTACTGACATTTCTATCATCAATTGAACAAGTAGTAGACATCTAACTCATTTGGTAGTAGACATCAAGATCTACATACAAATTTTCTATCTGTGTACATGTCACTATTTGTTTCTTTGAGTTTATATCAAGACTATGGGGTTAGAGATGAGGCTAATTCAGCTTCAGTTCTATTTAAAACTTAGCAATTTATGGCCAAGTATATTTCAAGTATTACTCAAGTTACTGATGATACAGTGGTGTCTCTCTTTTCCCTCAAAGAATTAACAATCAGGAGAGAAAGACAAAAATGTAAACAGGCAATTAAAAACAAGAGTGATAGTAAAACACAATGCTGATACACATGGAAATTTAAGATTGTCCATAAGATCTCAGAGAAGAGTTACGTAACCAACACAAGAGGAAGAATGGTGATACACAGCAGGTATAGGGCAGGCAAGAGCAGGTATGGAATAAAGTAAAACAAAATGGGATATTCCAGGTGAAGGGAATAGCATATGCATAGAGTTGGAGTAGTGAGCTTCATGCACTCTTAGAAATGAAAGACTTTTTTGTGATTGTATCTTTAAGAAAAGATGGGTGGTTGAGGAGGGAGTAAGAGGTGAAGCTAAAGAAGTAAACAAAGCGCATATCATATAGGAATTTGTGGTTGGGATTAGGTCCCTGGGTGGCACAAACAGTTTGCTCTTGCTTCCATAAAGATTAAAGCCAAGAAAACAATATGGAGCAGTTCTGCTCTTTCACACATATGGTCACTATGAGCTGGAATTGACTTAATGGCAGTGTTATTATTTTTTTTTCAAATGAGGACTCAATGAGAGGGAAGTTTAAAAAACACAGATGACATGATCAGCTTTGCGATTTTGAAAGATGACTTGGACTAAGGTGTGGAACACAGATTATTGTTGTTGTTAGGTGATGTCAAGTCAGTTCCGATTCATAGCGACCCCACAGGATAAAGTAGAACTGTCCCATAGGGTTCCCAAGGAGCAGCTGGTAAATTTGAACTGCTGACCTTTTGGTTAGCAGCCAAGCTCTTAACCACTATGGCACCAGGGCTCCAGAACACAGATTAGATGGGAGCAATATCAGAGCTAGTGAGGGCAGTGAAGAGACTAGAGAGCTACAGTAAATTGATGGAGGCTTTACCAAGGAATAGGACATTCGGTGGGTAGACTCAATAAAAATTATGCTAGACTGGATGTTGGAGAAGAGATAAAAATAAGTCAAGGATGGTGAACAAGTGGCTGCACTGAGCAATTGAGGAGATGGTCTAGGAAAAGAAGAGCTAGGCTCGGCAGAAGGGATAAGACCCTTTTAGACATACTGAATTTGAGATGCTTGTAAGACTTTTCTACCTCAGTAAAGACAGTAATATCCATGTGGGTGTTATTTCCTTTACCATCTACATCCAATTATTACACAGTTCTATATTTTTCCCTTCTAAAATCTTTCTAATCCGTTGATTTATTTTCATCCTCACCAACCCTTAAGTTAAGCATAGTCATTTCTAATTTGGATAACTTCTAAGGCCTTTGAACTGCTCCACCTGTTTCCACTCTTTCCTCACTGCAATCCGTTCACTCTGAAGTCAACGTGATCTTTTTAGTATACATGTGTGATCTTTGTCACCTCCCCTCTTCCTACTTAAAAACTTCTGATAGCTTCCAACTCGTCTTAGAATTAAGGCCAAATCCTTAAGGCCTACAAATCTCTACATGGCCTGGCTCCTACATTTTCAGGATCACAGATCTCTTTTCCCCTCCCATCCTTCCACTCTTCTCCACTCCAAAGCATTCTTTTAGTCCTGCAATTACATCTTGACCCCTCAATATAGTGCAGTTTTTGGCAAAAATAGTTTGCAATATCTGTTTCGATTCTTTCTCATCCTAGTGATCTCAACTGAAGTGTCAGTTCCTCAGGAACGAAGCTTTTCCTGACATTTCTAAATTAAATGTCTCAGTTACAGGTACCAATAGCATCATGCACCCCTCCTTTGAGCATTTGGCAAAGTTGTAGCTTTGAATGAGCTTATATAATTATGACATTGTCTTCTGGTCGACTAAGCTACCGGTTATGTGAAGACAAGAGCCAGATCTGATTTTAACTCACCATTGGATTTCCTGTACCTACTCTAATGCTGGCATAGGGTGAGCACATTCTTCTTATGTGTTGAATGAAAGAATAAATAAAAACAGAGAATACTGTGCACACTTCTTTTTGTAGTTATGAAACTTAAAAAACAATTTTGGGTAGGCTATATGATTTAGGAATCTTAGGAATAAAAATAGTAATTGAAGTTACAGGTGTGAACTTTACTTAAAAAATGCTCTTACAGTGAGAGAGAGAGAAAGAAAGAAAGAGAAAGAAGAAGAAAGAAAGAAAGAGAAAGAGAAAAGAAAGAAAGGGGAGGGAGGGAAGAAACAGAAGGAAGGAGACAAGCAAATCTGTATATTGATCATGGTTCTTAGATATTGACATAAAAACTCATTGAGTGTTTAAACAAAGTTTAAGCAAGAGAGGGATTTATTGAAGGATTTTCAGTAGCTTACAGAATTGGATTCAGAGAGTCAGGCCTATAAGCAGTTAAGAGCAATGCCAACCACTACCATAGGGCATGTCTGAAGAAATTCTGAAGTTCATACATGTTCTGCTCCTCCCCTGAGGACTTGTAGTTTTTACAGATGAGACTGCAGAGTAAACACTAAAAGCTCCATCAGTCCAGCCAACAGAGTTAGAGTTAGACCTTTCTTCAACCATTACACTCACCAAGAAGTTAATTCGTCATACCCCTGACTCTTCGTGTTCACTCAATTCCCACCCAACTGAAGTACCTCAAGAGTTGTTCTGATTGGTAGAACCTATGACACATGGGAGGCTTAGAAAGTAAATATTTAGGCGTCTAACTTGAGAAGATGGGGACTCACAATATGGGAAATTACTAAAATATAGGGATGGTGTTCCTACATGAAAAACATTTGCTACAATAACTCAAAAGAAAAACCTGAAAATATAAATATACAAGGAATGAATGTGGAAGTAGAGTGATCTAAAGAAGCCACAGAGATAGAATAAAAACCAGGAAAATGTTTTATTAGAGACAACACAAGAGAGCATTACATGAAAATGGGAGAGTCAACAATATCAAATACTGCAGAGAAGTTCATAAAGTACAGGCTGAGAAGCATCCACTGGAAAGGAGCCAGAAGGAGATTATTAGTGGCCCTGAAGAAGGCAGGTTTGAGAATAATGAGGCAGAAGGCAAATTATAATACATAAGAGAGAAGATAAAGAGCCTAGTGGCATAAACAGTTAAGCGTTGGGCTGCTAACCAAAAGGTTGACAGTTCGAATCCACCCAGCAGCTCCATAAGGGAAAGACCTGGAAATCTGCTCTCATAAAGATTATAGCCAAGAAAACCCTATGGAGCAGTTCTACTCTGTTCACATGGGATTGCTATGAGTCAACATGGAATTGAGGGTGCAGAGTGGTTAAGAGCTCAGCTACTAAACAAAATGTCAGGAGTTCGAATCCACCAGCCTCTGCTTAGAAACTGTATGGGGCAGGTCTACTCTGTTCTATAGGGTCCCTATGAGTCTAAATCGACTCGATGACAAAGGGTTTTGTTTTGGTGTACCAACATATAACAATAGGGAGCAAATGGGAGGTAAGAATGTAAAGAGATTAAATGTAGGAAATTATTTCCGATAGAGGCAAGTTTCTATCAAGATAAAAATAGACTTGAAAAAAACAAACCTATACTCAGAGACACTTTCAGAATTCATTAAAATTTTTCTTGGAAACTTCCATGGAAACTAGAGAGAGGAAAGGGAGTTCAAACATAAGGAAAGATGATATTCCACCTTCAGGTAAACTGCAATATTCCATAATGTGACTCAAGGATTTAGAGACCTTCTCAAAATAAGATTTCATAGAATAATTTTAGGGTACAGTAATCTTTGCTTTGGGGAACTTCTTCCTTATATTTAATTCAAGTTCTTCATGCTGATGCTTAAACATAGTATCTTTTTTTTTCTCTTGGTCACTTCCCTTCATAATTAATTTGGTCTTCTATCTAAATACATCCTTAGATCAATAAGTTATTTATTCTGAATCTTCTTAGAATCTGAATCCTCTGAGATTTTAATTGAGTTCTGCTTTGAACTCTAGGACTCCCCTTTCATTAAATCTATGGTTTCCAGAGGCCTATTTTTATTCTATCTCTAGACATCCTTGTCAACAGCTAATTTTCATAGAGCAATTATTTGTTCTTTTATATTTTATGGGACATATCACATATTAAACAGTACAGGTTTTGAATAAAAGGATCATTCTTTACAGAAGAAATATGCAAAGTGGAAGATTATTTGATTATAGAACTTTAAAAGTCTTTTAAGCCTACACTTTTATTCCATTTTAGAACACAATAGTCTTATAGAAGGCAAATTGAGATCAAGAGCCACAAGACCACATCCCATACTGAGGTGAGTAGCCTTAATTGTAATTTTTAATTATAAAATAGGCAGAATTATACAAGTATTGTTGGAACACAATATCTCCAAATTCCTTACAGTTCTTTTTGTATATATAATTAAATGGAAACCAGGCAGGAGGAGGTAGTATAAGAAGTAGCATCTGTATTGGAATGTTCATTTGAAAGAGGATTGCTGTGAACTACTGTACTATGTAAAGAAAAATGCAGATAATTCTGAGATAAATTTCCAAGCAGCCTTATTAGAAGATTATAATATACAGATTTAATCACAAAATGACAGGCTCAGAAGTAATTAGAAACAGATTTTAGACCATCCATATGTATGCCTTGGTTGTTTCTTCACCATCTTCATTGAGGTGACTAATCTAGGTTTGAACACATTCATTGGAGTGATCTTTCTTATCTCAATTTAAAGTATTTCAAAAACCAGATTAATAGTTAAACATTCAAAAAAGTTCATCTAATTGTATCAAATGAAATAAAATATGTACGTTTTATATTTTAATTTAAATATGTCACATCATTAGAGTATGTTCAATTATAAATGTTTAGTTAAAAAAAAAATGAGCATCTCCTGGGAGTAAGTAAGTCAAAGGATAAAAAACTGCTTACAGACTTTAGGGTAAAATTCATTAAAAATGAATTTCAAATTAGAATTGTGCTACAGTTTTGTTAAATATATTCTACTTATGTATGCATTATTTTACACTTATCTTCAAAAGTATCCTTAGTTACCCTTTTCCAACTGTGGTGAAATGAAGATTATAGTGTATTTCACAGGAAATACATTTAGCTTTTGGAACAATCTTTACAGTATGTAATAAATGGAGTTTTAAAAATAGATATAGTATTGGTCATGATGGGTACATTTCCTTGTCTCAGTTTAAAGCATTTAATGTGATGTTTCAAATGTTATTTTTGTTAATTTGTAGCTCTTATTCATTTATTCATTGAATAATTATGTACTGTCAGTTATGATAAACAATGTACAGTTCCTTTATTTCAGGAACTTTTACAATATAGTCTAAATATGTAATTTATGAATATAGTGAGACAAGTGTTGTGTTAAGGATAAGCATAAGGGGTTCAATACATAGGAACTAATTTAGCCTTAGGGGTCATGGAAGGTTTAGGCTTTTAGGCAGAAAAGTGACATTTTCAGATTTAAGTTTTAGGAACATCAGTTAAACTCCAATGTAGCGAATTCAAGTCCAGTCAAGAGGTTACTACAGCAGACAGATGAAGACGATGTGAGGATTATATTAAGAGAATGCTAGGTGATTTACAAAAGATTACTTAAGAGGTAGATTTGATAGAACTTGTAATTAATTGAATGTAGGGGTACTGAACAGTGATGAATCAAAGATGACACCTTGGCCTAGACCCCTGGTTACAGGTCATATTCACTGTAAAAGGAAGAAAGGGAGTATTATAAAGGATAAAATTTTGATAACCCAGCAGGTTAATGCAACATTATTTTCTTCCTTAAATGTTAATTCTATCTAATATGCCCTAGTATTTTGTATTAAGATGTACTTTCTCTTTTTTTCAAATATGTTATAAAATGTTTGACAGGAAAAATTCCAGCACATTTCAAATTCTGTTGTATTTTTTTTAGCATAATCACTTTGAAGATTCAGAGGAGAAGGTTGCTATTCATTTCTAGGGAGAAAGCGCAAGAGAAATTAACAAACGAGATGAAGGAAAAGTATGTGTCTTTGACTAGTTCAGTTGTGATGGCCCTGTGTTTGAAAGATTTTATTTTTCTCACTGATAAGAAAAGTTGCTATTGCAAATACAGTCATTATGTCTCATAGTAGTTAAGATTGTTAGCTCTGAGGCTATCTATCTGGGTTCAAACCCTGGCTGTCACTTACTATCTTAAAAAAAAAAAAAGTTGCTGTGGAGTTATCTCTGACTCATGGCAACCCTATGTGTGTCAGAGTAGAACTGTGCTCCATAGGGTTTTCAATGGCTCATTTTCCAGAAGTAGATCACCAGGGCTTTCTTCCAAGACACCTCTAGGTGGATTCGAACTTCCAACCTTTCGGTTAGCAGTCGAGTGTGTTAACTGTTGACACCACTCAAGGACTTCTACTTACTACCTTGTCATTGTTTAAGCTCTCTTAGAGTCAGAGTACACATCTGTAAACCAGAGATAATGTCTTTCTCACAGGGTGTTTGCAAGAATAAAATTGCTTAATGTATGTAAAGTACCTGGAACTTTGTAATTACTCAATAAACACTAACAATTATTGTAATAAACAACCTAATTCTATTTTTTTAGAAAGAGGACACAATGTAATTATTAAAAACCTTGGAGATTTTCCTAATTGAAATTATGATTGAATTTGTATATGTACTCAAGGACATGTGATTAATAATATCTATATAACCTCCATGCCTGTAAAGATCATACAAATATGTCATATACATACACACATGCAAAATCCAAAATGTGAACTTTAGCCTAATACTTAACGCTTACAATCTTAAAGGAAGGTATTAAGACTTATCTTAATAGGACTCATCATTTAACTACTTATGAAATAAAATGTTTGATTTACTAACTGGAGGTGCAGGATGGGAATCTGAGGACGAAAGCTTAATAAGTCATGGAAGATGTGTCCAGGACAAAAATACATTGTAAGATGGAAGAACTAAGTCCAAAAGCAAAAACTTGGTGAAACTGATTTCTGACTGAATTGTCAGAGTCCTCAACAGCTGCTGTCGTTCCAAGTTAGCCATTCACTGATTAGATAAGAGCTATGTAAATTTTCACTTGGAAACTTTAAGCATATTTAACAACCATATTAATTTATGAATATTAAATATAAATATAACTTTTAGAATTACGATTTTGAAATGGAAGTGCCTTTTTTTTTCCTCATTACCTGAAACAATTGATCCTTGTTCATATTCATACTGTTGTTGTTAGTTTCCATTGAGTCTATTTCAACTCATGGCTACCCCACGTGCACAGAGTAGAACTTTTCCATAGAGTTTTCAAGACTGTGAACTTTTGGAAGCAGATCACCAGGCCTGTCTTAAGAGGATCCTTTGGGTGGGTTCAAACTGCCAGCATTTCTGCTAGTAGTGGAGTGCTCAACCGTTTGTACCACGCAGGACTCCCACATTCATATAACATGTCTTATTTCTTTTTTTCTTTTTTTTTAGCTTAGCTTAGCCTCAAATTCTGAGAAGGTTAATTGTTAATACAATTTACCAAATGATCTCATATCAATATAAGTAGATCAGTAGTAGAATAGAATTTGTATAGACTATACAATTTGATGTGATAAATTTCTAGTCTTTTTCCTGTCTAGTATTCTGAGATTTTATATTTAAAGTGCATATATGAAATAATTACTATCCACCTACATCCAAGCAAATGTATGTCTGTCGATCATTTTTATAGATTAAAATAGTAATTTGGTCTTTTTCACATTTATACATTTAATTTTGACTAAAGGAAGATATTGACACTGAAGACCTGATGTTACTAGGCCTAGCAAATAATTTCCTGGGGCTGAGACTACCTTTAAATAATTGCCAATGAATTCAGAACATTTCTAGGAAGTGCATTGTATTTATTTTCCAAGTACTCTATCTGTAACATCTCAATGTCCTAATGCATCATTTTAACACTTTCTATTATTACAAATCCATGAAAATTATGTCAAAGACATAATCTATGTGAATCAACCAATTCCTTATCTATATTTTAATCCTTTTTTACAAAACATGTAATTATAGAAAGGATATCCATAAACTTAATAGATGTAGAGATTATACAGCAATTGAAGTTCTCCTGTACATCCTTGTAACTAACACATTCAAATGCTAACTTTAAATCAGTGGAAGTACAGAGTCATAAAGAGAAATGTAAATTTGCTTTCTTAAAATAAGAGTCCTAGAAAGTATGGTATTTTGGTGTAACAGATAATAACCATTATATTATTTAAGGATTTCTGCATTACTATTTGGTAGCCATGCATTACTCAAAACGTATTTCTTGACCGAATACTGTGAAACAGGGACCTTCTTAGGTTCTTAGGATACATTAATAAATAATATTGAAAAAGATACCTCTCTTATATTCTATAGGAAATTAGCCAAAATATATGCACTACTAATAGACTAATAGAATATACCATAGACTGTCAGAAGAATGAACAAATCTATCTTGGAAGAAGTAGTCAGAATGCTCCTTAGAAGTGTGGATGGTAAGACTTTGTTTCATGTACCTTAGACATGTTATCAGGAGGGACCACTCTCTGGAGAAAGACATCATGCTTGACAAGTAGAAGGTGAGCAAAAAAGAGAAAGACCCTTGTCTTGGTTATCTAGTGCTGCTATAACAGAAATACCACCAGTGAACGGCTTTAACAAAGAGAAATTTATTCTTTCACTGTCTAGTAGGCTACAAGTCCAAATTCAGGGTGTCAGCTCCAGGGGAAGGCATTCTCTATCTGTTGGCTCTGGAGGCAGATCCTTGTCATCAATCTTTCCCTGGTTGAAGAGCTTCTCAGCACAGGGACCCTGGGTCCAAAGGAAGCACTATGCTCCCAGTGCTTCTTTCTTTCTTTCTTTTTTTTTTTTTTTTGTTAAACTCTGAGATTTATTTACCTCACGAACTATTATATGACACCTATTGTGTGCTGACACTGTTTTATGCACTTTATTTATTTTTTACTGTGCTTTAAGTGAAAGTTTACAATTAAAGTTAGTTTCTCATACTAAAATTTATACACACTGTTATGTGACCCTAGTTGCTCTCCCTATACTGTGACAGCACACTCCTCCTTTCCACTCCAGATTTCCCATATCCATTCAACCAACTCCTGACCCTCTCTGCCTTCTCATCTCACCTCCAGACAGGAGCTACCCATTTGGTTTCATGTATTTACTTGAGCTAAGAAGCATACTCCTCACAAGTATCACTTCATGTCCCATAGTCCAGTCTAATCTTTGTCTGAAAAGTTGGCCTTGGGAATGGTTTCAACTCTGGGCCAACAGAGAGTCCAGGGACCATGTCTTCCAGGGTCCCTCCAGTCTCAGTCAAACCATTAAATCTGGTCTTTTTACTAGAATTTGAGTTCTGGACCCCACTTTTCTCCTGCTCCATCAGGGACTCTTACTGTGTTCCCTGTCAGAGGGGTCGTTGGTGGTAGCTGGGCACCATCTAGTTCTTCTGGTCTCCCAGTGCTTCTTTCTTGGTAGTATGCAGTCCTACCATCTCTCTGCTTGGTTCTCTCTTTTATATCTCAAAAGTGATTGGCTTAAGTTGTAGATTAGTTTTTCAGATTGAGTTTACATAACCTCCACTAATCCCATCTCATCAAAATCATAGAGACAGGATTTACAACACATAGGGAAATCACATCAGATGACAAAATTGTGGACAATCATACAATACTGGGAATCATGACCTAGCCAAGTTGACAGATATTTTTTGAGGACAGCATTCAACCCATGCCAACCCTCAATGAGATAGAGTGACACAGTAGCTGCAACAATGGGCTAAACACAGCAATGATTGTGAGGATGGTGCAGGACCAGGCACTGTTTTCTTCCATTGTAATAGGGTTGCTGTGACTCGAGGGCACCTAAGGGCAACAACAATAGACATATTTACAATTACACATTAGGTTAGAAGATGGTACATTTAATAAAAAAGAAAAAAGAGCAGGGTAAGGGCAATCAGCAAGGGAAAGGTTAAATTGTGAAGATCCATTGTGAAGTGTGTAGTGAGGGTAAGGTGCATGTCACATAGTAGATATTTCTTAAATGGCAAATGTAACTAATTCCCTATGCAACCAATTTATTTATAATTCCTCTCAAAGCATTTCTATAAAACTAGATCTATCGTACACCAGTGTACATGTTCTAAAGAATAGATTTGATAACACAGACTCATATTTCAAATATTATCGCTTTTATGTAGTTATTTCGAAGTTCCATAATGAAGTTAAGTATATTTGGAATGATTTTTTGTTCGTTTTCAGAAAAGTATTAATGGTCTACCCTGTTTATATGTTATCCTAACATATATTAAAGCCTGGTCTTAAGTGCCTTTTTTTTTTTTCTTTTTTTGTCAAGAGCTCAATTGAATTGTCAGTTATGTCATCACCAGCTGTGTTTGTCTACGCAATTCAACTTTTTTATAACAAAGTAGTTAAATGGCTTTAATTAGGATGTTAAAAACATTACTGCGGATTATTTCCCCCTCTCTTCCTGTAATTCTTTGCATCTCTTCTCACCTCATTTTCCTGACTTTCTCTTCATTGGGTAGCACACCTAGCAAGCTTCAGATTGTTCCTCATTGAAGGATTCTGGTTAATAGCAGTGACATGCTCTGAAGGGACATAATAATCTCTTTTTCATCTTGGTCACTTTCCTTCATAATTAATTTGGTCTTCTATCCTAAAAACGTCCTTAGAACAGTAAGTTATTTATTTGAATCTTCTTAGAATCTGGATCCTCTGAGATTTTAACAGAACTGAGTCCTGTTTTGAACTCCAGGACTTCCTTCCACCAGGTTTCTAGAGGCTTGTTTTTCTTCATAAGGAGGATTATAATGCAGAAAAGAACACGGAAATCAAAGTATGGTATAAGTGCCCCTAGAGTCCATCTGTTGAACTTCTAACAAACAGTCTCTCACAAAACATCATTCTCCTTGGCCCTACCTTGCTGTTATATGCTAGAGTTTGCCTCTTTTTAAGTCAGAGTTACTTAAATTTTGTCACCCCAGATTCATGACCCATATAACCTTGTTTCAAGGTGCCTAATGAAAGCCAAAAATTAACAAGCATATAAACATTTTCTTCTTCCCTAACAGTTACTCTTTTATGTCATTTTTCAGAATAGTTCAACACATCTTTACCTTAATTACCAGTCAAGATTTTGCTAAGTCTTTGCAAAACTAAACAAGTTTATATGTGACAAAAGAATAAAAAATGTCTGCATTATTTTATTTTAAATGTCCTTTTTTATCTTGCCTAACTGTAAGTGTACATGGAGATTTGATACTGAACCAAGGTCTCTTTAATTTCAGAACTTATTCTTTCTTCATTATTTGTTACTTCTTTCACCTAAAGATGAGTGTATTTCAATAGTTTGAGAAAAAGTAGCACAAACGCAGAGAGGGGAGAAAACAATGATAAGCTGGAGAACTAGCAATTGGCCAGTTGACTGCAGTACTGGTGTGTTAAGCAGATTATTATGAGAATTGGTTGGAAGGACCATTACAGTTTCACTCCAGATATTAATAATTAATGCTAAGAATTTTGGCACCATTCAGTGCCATGTATTCAATGATGTGGAAATTTGGGGAGATAAACTAAGCAAGATATAAAAGTCCTACTCCCTAATGTAGAAAATGGAGTTGTGTTAATTGTGTCCAAACCGCCAACCTGGAATAACTAGCCGTTCTTCCACAATATCCTGTATAACCATCCACCAATTCCACTGCCTTAGTTCCAACTTTTGAACTTAATAGTCTATTTATTGTCTATCAACTAATGCGTTCTTCCCTCTTTGGATTTAGATCTGTTCTTGCTTTGTATGATACATTGTAGGATACAGACTGTCCTTTGCTTCCTAAGACTACCCCTAACTAGCTCCCCCTGATTGTCTGGGATACCAAAATAGAAAAACTAATGAAACACTATACCTTAATATAAGAAAGGTTACATGAAAATATTGTGCTTCAATGTTTAGTTAATTATTATATCTCACTATATATTTATCTTTTTTTTATAGGTTTCAGAAAGGCATCAGATATGAAAGTGATTTTAGTTGTTCTATTATTGCTTCTCAGCAGGGCTTCTAGTTCTTCCCAGAATGGTTCTATGTGTCCTCTAATTCATTCAATTACTTACCTAAGTGCTTTACTTACTTTAACCAAAGACTGAACCGTGTTTTTGTTGACAATGTTAAACCTTCTCTTTCATTGCTCTGATTCTTCCAGACCACTCATTTATAACTTCCAAATTTGGAGATGGGACTGTTTTCTTTAAATTTAGCATAACGTGCAAAATAAGACAAAATGTCACAATCAACTTTGTCTTTCCAGGATATGTGCCAGAAACATGGTCTTCAATTTATCACCATCCAAAACTTTAGTGACACCCCTGCCATTGCTGCTTTGGTGAAAAAGTATCAACAGAATGAAGGCACCTGGATTAGATTAGAAAAACATATGGAGGTATATTACTAAATTGTCTTTCTAAAAGTGTGCCTGTGTGTGTGTATAATTATATAATAAATAGATATTCTTTTGTTTCCTTTCTGTGTGAGGGTGGCATGGGACTGCTAATTAGCCTAGACATGCATGCTCTTAGTTTTCACAAGATTCCCAGTATAAAGTGATTATGAAAATTAATTAAATTTAGCATTTTGTTTTCAACTAGAGAACTAATGATTTTAATTGTGAAGGGTCTAAATTTGGCATAAAACTTCATGTCTTGAATCTGGTAGGTCACAGAGCTTTTTCTCAGAAAATTATGCTCACTACCCAATGTTTAGTATTGCTTGAGTTTATGGCTATTACTTCTGCAAGGGAAACCAGCACCATCCTTGCAATATTTGCAAGAAAGTTTTGTTTTAAAATAAAGATGAGAATATTATGCATATTACATCAGCTTATGTGACAAGATTTTACTGCTATATAATATGAATATATAATATAGTGTAATTCTATTGCTATGATAATAAAATTTAAAATACTATTGCTATTATATGTTTCTGAATACTCAAATTAAGGCACACATGTGAGTACTGGGGCAATACATTCTATAAGCAGTCAGGTTTATCCTTTTCTCAAGGACCGTGATCTCAACAACTGGTCCTCTATCCATGTGTTTGCTCATGTATTAGTTGAATCTATCTCCCTAGTAACTACATGTATAAACCAGTTACTGACTTATATTACAATTTCTCTCAGCTATGAGATTTTATAGCCTGTAGACTATATAAAATGCTGGAAATGTAGTTATATATTACTTATATAGCTTCTTACAACTTCTAAAATCTCTTGCTTTTTAATCTATTCCACATTTGTATTATGACATGGCCAAAGAAGGCCCATGTCTTAATAACTCTCTGCTAGTATCTATAATTTTTTATGTTAGGAATTAATTATCTTGATTCAGACAGGCCTATAGAAAATTCTGCATAGACCTGGAAATGGACAGCATGAATCACTGAAAGATCACCAGAAAGTCACTATTGAAAAAGAATACTGTGTGGAACTTATAGCATCAAAAGTTGAGAGAATGTGATAAAGTATTTAAAAAATGTGAGATGCACCACAAGTCCTGTTTTTAATTATTTATGCTGAAATTTCTCAAAATTTCCAAGACCATGTAATTGATAGGTCAAAATAGAAAGAGTTCCTTTATCAAATATGTTTAGGAAAGACTACCTCCTAGAACCTTTCTCTTGGAAATTTGTAAGATACATTACTGAACAAAACGCCCTATAAACTCCTCCAGAAAAAAAGCTTTGATAGCATTTAACCAACACTTACAAATGTATTTCATCATAAACTTTTTTCCCTTACATAGTACTATTTTGCAAATAAATTTTTAGTTTTCAATATGCATATTCAGATTTACCAGTTGAATACTTCAGAGTAGAATGTAAATAACTTGCTCAAGATTACTAGGAAACCACTGATTATTATACAGTTTTTTTGCTTCATTTCTCCAGGATTCTTTTTTCTTTTTTATTTTTTTTGATTGTCCTTTAGGTGAAAGTTTACAGAACAAATAGTTTCTCATTAAAGAGTCAGTACACATATTGTTTTATGACATTTGTCAACAACACCACAACATGTCAACCCTCTCCCTTCTCGACCTTTTTTTTTTTTTTTGGTGAAAATATACATAGCCAAAGATACACCGTTTCAAAAATTTATACATGCACAATTCAGTGACATCGATTATGTTCTTCCAGTTGTCCTGCTATTCTCACTTTAGGCGAAGGTTTACAGAACAATGTAGTTTCTCATTAAACAGTTAGTACGCATGTTGCCCTATGACAAGGGTTAACAACCCCACTACATGTCAACACTCTCCTTACTCAACCTTGGGTTCCCTATCACCAGCTTTCCTGTCCCCTTCTGCCTTCCAGTCCTTGTCCCTGGACTGCTGTGCCCCATTAGTCCCCTTTGGGTTTATGGGACTGTTCAATCCTTGGCCTAATGGTAAACCTTGGAAGTGACTTCACCACTGAGCTAAAAAGGTGTCTGGGGCCATACTCTCAGCGTTTCTCCAGTCCCTTTAGGCCAGTAAATCTGGTCTTTTTTGTTTGTGTTAGAATTTTGTTCTACATCCTTCTCCAGCTCTGTCCAGAACCCTCTGTTGTGATCCCAGTCAGAGCAGTCAGTGATGGTAGCTGGGCACCATCTAGCTGTACTGGACTCAGTCTGGTGGAGGCCTTGGTAGCTGTGGTCCATTAGTCCTTTAGACTAATCTTTTCCTTGTAAACTGTTCTCTTCATTCTCCCTTGCTGCCTAAGGGGTGAGACTAGTGAAGTATCTTAGATGGCTGCTCAGAGGCTTTTAAGACCCAAGCTATTACTCACCAAGGTAGAATATAGAACATTGTCTTTATAAACTGTGTTATACCAATTGAGCTAGATGTTCCCGGAGACCATGGTTCCCACAGCCCTCCTCCCAGCAATTCAGTCCCTCAGGGAGTTTGGATGTGTCTATGGGGCTTCCATGATCTTTCCTCGTACAAGTTGTGCTAGTTTTCCCTGTCTCACCCTTCACCAAAGATATTGTTTATCTACTGTCTATTTAGTATTCTTAAAGTGAAATAACTCTGGATGCCAAGAAAGCAAGCCCTTCTTGTGCCAAAGCTGTTAGGTCTCTCAAGGAGTGAAGTTTCTCATTCAAACTCCATGGAATTATGGAGAAAATATTTTACACTGATTTACTCTCACAGTTAAAAGAATGAGAAAACCCTCTTATGGTACATTCAAAATAAAAATACTGTTTTAGTGACTCCTTTTCATAGATTGGAAGTCATATTTTTTTCAAAATGAGCACTTATTTGTTATGAGTATAAAAGCAGAAAGGCAGAAAAATATGTATGATTCAGGTTCTCCAAATTTAAACTACTGAAGCTAATTATAATGAGCAGTATTATCGGAATATGAGAGGACCTTGGAAAATGAAATTCAGAAAACCTCTTATTCGTTTCTCATCTATCTAGAGAGAAGGGGAGAGAATAGCATTTATTGCTGTATATAACTGAAGCATACATTTCTAAGCTTTTTGCTAGGCATTAAAATCAACACACAAAAAATTCTTGCTCACATAGAGGTTGCATTGTAATGGAGAAATCAGACAATGAACAAATAAGTAAATAAATACAAGTTATGATTACCAGATAACAGATGACCAGCTTATTTATCTATAGTAAAACTTTCTGAAGTGCTCGTTACCACCTTTGTAAATAAATGCAATTCCTACCATTGACTCTGCATCTTGGTAATGCCAAACTTTGACTACTTTAATTGTAAGTCACACATACTTAGTAAAAATGTATTAAATATCAATATTTACAGATTATTTAAGCCATTGATTATTTGATTTAATAGCTAATGAGATAATTTCCATTCTTGAGTAGTGTTTAAATTGTGTAAATCCTCAAACTCCCACTGTTAAAAGCTCTCTGAATTCCATTTGGAGACATTTCTTTCCACTGTTGTATGTGGTTTTAGTGTGAAGGCATGTGCACCTACCTGAGTTCTCACTATGGAAGCTAAAAGAAGCAGATCCTACTTCATGCTTTGTTATCGGCAACATGTGAACTGCAATCAGACCCTCTCTCCTGGAACTGTTAATTTTGACTAACTAACCTAAAAGTGAAGAAAAGTGTAGATGTCTTGCCTCAGCTTCTGTATAGTGCTCAGACTATTCTGGCTAGATATCCTTGCTGTTTGTTTTGCCTTCTACCCCCAAGAACTACATTGATTACTTAGTATTAAGTTTTCATTAATTCTGAATCCTCCTCTCCAATAATCTCTTGCTCAAGCTAGCCAGAGATGATTTCAGTAGCTTGCAACCAACAATAAAAAATTAATGGTTTTGGGAAAAAAAAAAACCCTGGCTACCTAGTTCTGTAATAAATATTCAGAGAAATTCAGATGTTAAGAGGCAAATGATGACTATCGGCCTGGGTCTAGGAAAAATGGTGAAATTTAAAATGGAGCACGTGTCTAGTCTGTCTCTGACCATGTACCAATTGCTGTCAAGTCAATTGTGACTCATGGAGACCCCATGTATGTCAGGACTGTATTCCATAGGGTTTTCAATAGCTGATTTTTTAGAAAAAGATCACCAGGCCTTTTTTCTGAGGTGCCTCTGGATGGACTTGAACCTCAAACCTTTTGGTTAGCAGTCAAGTATGTTAACCATTTGTACCACCCAGGGGATCCTCTCTGACCACATAGGTGGCATTATTTCACCAATATTACCAAGCACCAAGTGTCTTTATGTTACTCAGGGCCTACCACATCAGTACACCACCCAAACACACACATCCACACACATCTGCCATATCTAACCACTGTCTTCTGCTAATGAGCTTTCAAAATCTCCTCCTGCCCACAAAATTCTAATTTCTCACTATCATAACTCTAATCTCTTCTAGTTTACCAGTTCTTAAAAACAAAACAATGTTTACTGAGTACAAAAGATTAATTTATATCCTGATAGGGGAACTAGTTGAGAAACAATACCTTTACCAAAATTCAGGAATTAAAACAGGCAATGTTGTAATTTTCCAAGTTGAGAAACAATACTTTTACCAAAATTCAGGATTTAAGACAGGCAATGTTGTAATTTTCCATGAAGCTCAGTATATCATACCACATAAACATAACTTCCTAATTCTTGCTATCATATTGTATGCCTTTTGTTTATTTAATAAATTTGGGAGCCCTGCATGTTTTGATAATAGTTCAAATATTTTTATATTCATAGACCCCTTCATTTAGAACTTCAGATGAACAGGAATAAGGTCACAAAATTAAGCAAAGCAACTGAACGCAATGAAGTAAATAAGGACTGTAAGCTAACCAAATGCAATGCTGGAATAAAAGAAAAATTCACAACCAAGGAAGATAAAGTAAAAGAAAGTCTCTTCACAAATGTAAGTCTCCAGTCTGTTTTATTACTCCTTTGATTCTCCTTTATATTGTTTTCTCTCCCTCATTTCTTTCAGTGTTTCCTTTCTATCCTTCATTTCAGGAATTTTTCTTCTTATTTCTCTTAATATTAGTGTACATAAATGATCAAACTCTAAGACTATATGGCCCAAAAAGCTTAACTTTTAACTGACTAAAATGTGGGATGATTCTGAATAAAACTAAAAATCTTGAGTCATTGGTAATTGCTTTTTTGAGGAGTTTAAATTGTGTTTATATTTAAAATCTTACTAAATTTTTATATTAATCACCCTGGCTTCCAGATGCTAAGAGATTATAAATTTCTTTTTTTTTTTTTAATTGTGCTTCAAGTGAAAGTTTACAATTCATGTTAATTTCTCATAAAAAAATTATTACACACATTGTTACATGACCTTAGTTGTTCTCCCTGTACGGTGACAGCACACTCTTCCTTTTCACTCCGGATTTTCCGTGTCCATTCAACTAGCTCCTGATCCTCTCTGCCTTCTCATCTTGCCTCTGGACTGGAGCTGCCCGTTTAGCCTCATGTATGTACTTGAGCTAAGAAGCACACTCTTCACGAGTATCATTTTATGTCTTATAGTCCTCCAAGGTAAATTTACATTAACCAGCAAGAAAGAGCTTTGGCATTCCATTTAGGGGATGCCTTCAGTCTTTTGGTTTGTTTTTTCTGTCAGTTCTTTCCGCTTGTTTGTTTCTTTTCAGAATAATTCATCTGATGAAGGAGTCATCCCACTTTTGGCTGTTGTTCTGGTATTATTCTCCATTATTTATCTCTTTCCCAAAATCAAGATCCCAAAGTAGACCTGCTAACTTAATTCACTTAAAAAAAAAAGGGCGGGGGGATGTAAATACTACCCAAAGAGATCCATAGATTCAACATAATCCCTCCCAAAATTCCAACAGCCTTCTTTGCAGAAATGAAAAAGTCAATCTTCAAACTTATATTGGAATTGCAAGGGGCCCTGAATAGACAAAACAATCTTAAAAAAGAACGAAGTAGGAGTATTCACGCTTCTCAATTTTAAAACATACTATAAATCTACAGTATTCAAAGCAGTATAATACTGGCATAATGATAGATACATATACCAATGGAATAGAATTGAGAATACTGAAAAAAAAATACGTACATCTGTGGTTAATTGATTTGCAATAAGAGTGCTAAGTCCAGTCAATGGGGAAAGAATAGTCTCTTCAGGAAATGGTACTGACACAACTGGATCTCCATATGCTTCACACCATATACAGATGGATCAATGAACTAAATATAAGAAATAAAACCATAAAACTATTAGAAAAAAATACAAGAGTAATGCCTCAGGACCAAGTTTTCAGCAGTGGATTCTTAGCTATGGCACCAAAAGCACAAGCAACAAAAGACAAAAGAAATAAATTGGAGTTCATAAAAATTAAGAATTTTGTGCAGCAAAGATTTATCAACAAAGTGAAGAAGAGACAATCTACAAATGAGAGGAAATATTTGGTAACCATATATCTGATAAAGGTTTAATATCTAGAATATATAAAGAACTTCTACAACTCAACAACAAAAAGACAAACTACTCGATCAAAAAATGAGCAAAGGATTTGATTAGACATTTCACCAAAGAAGATATACAAACGGCCAATAACTGCATGAATAATGCTCAAATCAAAACTACAATACCACTTCACACCCACCAGGATGGCTATTACCAAGAAAATGGAAAACAAGTATTGATGAGGATGTGAACAAAATGGAACCCTTGTCCATTGATAGTGTGAATGTAAAATAATGCAATCTCTATGGAAGTTTCTTTACTAAGGTAAACATAGAAAACTGTATGACTCATAAATTCCACTCCCAAGTAAATACCCAAAAGAACTGAAAGGAGGAACTCAAATAGATATTTGTTCGCCAATATTTATGGCAACATTATTCACAATAGCCAAAAGGTGAAAACAACCTAAATGTCCATCAACCAGATGAATGGATAAACAAAATGTGGTACACACATACAATGAAATATTATCCAGCCATAGAGAGAAACGAAGTTCTGATACATGCTATGACATGAAAAATCTTGAAAACATTATGCTGAGTGAAATAAGTCAGACACAAATATTGTATGATCCTATTTTTATGAAATACCTAAAACAGACAAGTGCCCAGAGGCCAAAGTAGATTAGTGGTTATAAGGGGAAAGTGGGAGGGGGGAAACAGGGAGTCATTGCTTAAAGGGCACTGAGTTTTTGTTAAGACTGATGAAAAAATATGGGAACAGACAGTGGTCATGGTTGCTCAACATGGTGAACGTATTTAATGTCACTGAATTGTACACATGGAAATGGTTGCTATGACAAATGATTTGTTATATATATTTTACCACAGTAAAATTAGAAAAATAATATTCCCATTAAATGAACTCTGAAATACTCTAAAATGCTTTTACACCTCAGTATCAGAAACTTGCAAACACTACTTTCAAGCTAACAAGGTAACCTTTAACGGTTTCAGGGATACTGGCAGCAGAAGATATGAGACTCCTGGACAGGAGAGAGAGGATTTTATTACTCATAGCAATAGCAATAGACAGAGTATTAGCATCTGTGATGGTTTCCCAAGCCCCATTTCCCACAGCATTATATGAAAAGGGCCAAGTGATATCTGCATATAAAGTGGGTTACTTTACAGAAGAGGAACCCCAAGCTTAGGGAATCCAAATCTTACTAGATATGGCCAGCACATACGTGGAAAATGGTCGACCTTCCTTATAATCAGAGAAATGTAACTTAATAATAATAAAATACAGTGTTTTTGTCCATCAAATTGTGAAGTAAAAGCAAACACATAAACAAAACTCAAAAATCCAGATGAAAAATATTTGATAAAAAAACTTGTGGCCACATAGGCACTTTCAGACATCAATTCTGCTTTTATAAATTGAAAACAATGCTTCCTGAGGGTATATGGAGTTATGAATCAAATATAAGAAATGTTTATAACCTTTGAAGGAGCGCTGGTGGTGCAATGGGTTAATCACTCAGATGCCAATCGAAAGATCGATGGTTTGAACCCACCAGCCAGTCTAGGGGAGAAAGATGCAGCAGTCTACTTCAGTAAATATTTACAACCTTGGAAACCCAGTGGGGCAGTTCTACTCTGTCCTACAGGGTCATTATAAGTCAGAATCAGCTTGATGGCTGTCAGTTTGGTTTTTTATTTTTTGGTTCTATATCCTTTGAATCAGCAATTTCAGAATCCTTGACTAGAAATGTATGCAAAAGACATTGTTACACGATATGCACTAAAATTCATGTACATGTGTACATATCACAGTAATAAATATGTATAACAGCAGAAAACAAATTTAAAAAACTCTGAAAATAATATAAATGTTCCTTTAAGGGTAACTAAATTAATAATGACATATCCATAACATGGAACATTGTGGAGCCTTTAAATAAGATTATGTGGAACTGTGGTTTCGTGTGAGTTGTTCTTAGAGTCTTAATAAAGTCCCAGAGAATGAAAGAGACAGTGTCCCAAGTGGAGGTGGAGGTATCCCTACCAAAGCAGTCCATAGTCATCTACTTTGTGCTTGTGCATTGAAGAACAGGATCATTTTCTTAAAATTTGTTGAAAATTATTAATCTATAAAAATAACAGAAAATGAGGATGATATGACCATAAGTGACAAAAAAGCAGTTTAATAAGACACATGTAATGCACTATGCACAAATATTTACATATATACATGCATAGAGCTAAAAAGTATACACCTCATTTTTATCAGTGGCTGGTTACCTTTGGGTGGTGAGTTAATGACTTATTTTTGTTTTCATTTTTTCTCTTAAGAAATTTTTCAAAAGTTTGTAAATAACAATGAAACTAAAATCTACAACTGTTTTTACAATAAGTGAAAGCTTGTGGCTCAACTCTACACCTCATTTTACAAATTAAATGTCAGAAACTTATAAAATTGACTTTGATAATTCATTAATCTATTTGATTATTAATATTTAAATAATAAAGCACAGAAATATGGTAAAGCCATTTGTCATGTTCTCCTCACTGCCCAAGTCTTTATCTATGGCACAGAAAGACTTTTGGTGTATAATTTAAAAATAAAGCACATTTTTTAAGAGTGGAGGCTCTAGAATAAAATATCCTGGTTTAAATTCCAGTTACTTATTTATATATTAATCTGTGAAAGTTATTTAAATACTATAAGTATTAGTTTCTTCATATCTAAAATTAAAATAATAATATTTACTTTCTTGAGTTATCATAAGACAATCCTTATAGAGTGTTGACGTAGTGTCTGAGTGCATGGCTCATTACAAGTGCTTAATAAATGTAAGCTCTTACTATTACTGGAAGAATCGAATTGCGGTAGAGGTTTGGCAATGCAATGAACAGTACATTGTAGTGAATGTCCTTCCTGTGAATGCTTGGAAACAAGGAGAAGTGGAGGTCAGAAACATAACACGTGAGTTGTTGGGGCAGGGAGGGACTTAACTCCTACATCCTTTTCAAAGAGCTTCAAGACAGGAAGAGGAAGGGCCTGGAGGTAGTTGGCCTGGAACAATCCATCTGAAACAAGAGGAGGTTATGACATCCAGGGAACAGCTGGGATGCGGAACAGTGGAGCAGGTAAAAAACATTTCAGAGTTTTACCTGAGGCCAAGGAGAGAGTGCCAAAATTTCAGTTGTCTGAAACTTTCCTCATAAGGAAGGAGAATTTCCAATTCTCAAGGTCACGTCTAAATTTCTTTTTGTACAGTATGGCCTTCCATTTCTGTTTCCAACTATATCACTCACCATGCTTCTTATTAGCACTGTGGTACAGTCACTCCAAACCACTGCCATTAACATACCTTACTACCTCCTCATGTAATCTCCTCCCCTCTTCCCTCACTTCCTCAGCCCACACATTTCTAGTCATTCTTCAAGACTTCTTTCTCCATCTTTTCATGTAGAAAATAATCACTTCCTCCATTGTTCCCTCCAAATTCTCGTATTTCACATATGTCAACTTTTAAAATATAAAATTTATTCATTTTAGGTTTGTTTCCTCAACCAAATCATTTTAGAGTTTTAATACCATTCAGAGACAGTGATGGTTCAGTGGTAGACCTGGGTTTGATTCCTGGGCACTACACCTCATGCGTAGTCACGCTCATCTGTCAGTGGAGATTTGTGACTTGCTATGATGCTGAACAGGTTTCAGCAGAGCTTCCAGACTAAGTCAAACTACGAAAAAAGGCCTGGCGATTTACTTCCAAAAATCAGCCAGTGAAAACACTACAGATCACAAAGGTCTGATCTTGTTGTACATGGGGTACCCATGAGTTGGGCCAACTCCAAGGCTGCTAAGCATCTACACACTTGCTGTTAGCCCTTCTCTCATCTGTATGTCCCTTCTTTTTGTTTCTAAGCCTTTCAAATTCTACTGCTATTTTAATACTAACTTCAAATTTCTTGCTGCCTTCGCCCATCATATGCTGTCTCCTGGACTTACACTGCACTCATTATATAAGTCATTTAGAAGTTAAATCCTAAAATAACTTCTATTTGTTAAGTTTGTGCATTACTCTTCATCCGCCTCTGTGATACCTTTGCTGCTATACTGCATCCTTTATTCCTGCAACTCTTTTGTTGCCATCCATCTTCAAAAGAGCTCCAGCCTGCTGACTTATCTTCCCCATGCACCTCAGCACTATAACTTGTCTGAAACATCCCAACTCTACAAGCATCCTTATGCAGTTATAGCCCTAGTAACCTTTTCATCTCCTTTACTTCCTTGACAGGTGAAAATTTAAATCTGAATATTCTTGGATAAACCCACCCAATTTTACAATCCTCTCAAATGGGAGGGGGTGTGCCCCTTCTCTGTTGTTACCTGTATCTGAAAGTTAGAAAGAAGGGAAGGAATTGTCATTTTACTTCCACTTCCTGATTACTTTTTGCATTAATTTTATTCAGGTGGCCTACCTGCCTTGAAGTCTTTGTCATTCCATAATTCTTCCCTCTTCCCAGCTTCACTGCTGAGATCTATTGTCCTTCAGGGTTGCTAACGGGGATCTTGGTTCAGAGGATTCCTTTCCATCCCATCTTCAAACTTGTCATGAACCTGGTCCATATCAATGCCTACAAAAATGATCCAGTCCAACTCTTGACCTCTTTTACTTCTACAATCTTCATCTCAATTCACTAGTTAGCGCCTTATTGTCATCACCATGAAATTTTTATCTTTAAATGTCTTCAAATTCTTAAATTCCCTCTCTGCTCAAATATTTACTTTTAGACGCTTTAGTACTTCAATATGACTGCCAAACACTCTTCCTAGTTCTTAAAGGTTAATCAAAGAAGGAACATTATTATTATTTATATTGTTGTAAAGAGACAGTATTGTTGATATTGTTGTAGTTACTGAAAGGAAAAATGGATCAGAATGTTGTTGTTAGATAATATTGGATTTAAGGTGTTGAATATCTGAAAGCAGTCCCTGGGAATCCTAAACAAATATTGTGAAGTTTGCCTTAAGCAATCCTGGGCAGATAGAAGTCTTAACAGTGGCAAGATGAGTGACTTTTGGTGGCAGTAACAGGAGGGTGGTGGCATGGTGTGCAGGTACTGCATAGACAGATAAAATGATACCAGTAGGACAGTCTACCAACAAAGAGAATCTAGGGTTGGGTGAGGAAATGCTTCATTTTAGACATTCTTATGAAGGTAAATTCATGGAAACACGATACAGCATTTTTAACATTGCTATTTTTGCTATACATGTTGCATGCTTCTACAATTGTCATCTGCTTTTAAGTATTTTCTGTCGATATTTTATATAAAAATCTTCACTACTGGGTAAATTTAAGTAAGGAGACTATTCATTACATTTTCAAATCTCCTAGCTCTTTGCTACCAAAGAGTGGTTATAGACCAGCAGCTATTGACATCACCTAAGAACATGCTAAAAAGAAAAAAAATAATAATAATTGCTATTGAGTCGATTTCAACTCAAGGTGACCTCATATGTGTCAGAGTAAAACTGTACTCCATAGGGTTTTCAATGGCTGATTTTTCAGAAGCAGATCACCAGGACTTTCTTCTGAGGCACCTCTGGGTAGATTTGAACCTCCAACTTTTGGTTAGCAGTCGAGGGCATTAAAAATTTGCTTCACCCAGGGATTCCAAGAACATGTTAAAAATGAAAAATCTTAAACTGTACACTGAACTTCTGAATCTGAATCTGAATTTTAACAATATCAAACAATCAAAACAATAACAAAACACCCTGGTGATTCATATGTACATTAAAGTTTAAAAAGTCTTGTCTCAGTTCACAGGTCTATGAAAATATCAAATAATACAGGATTGCATTAAATAAACCATCAAAGTTCTTCTTTTTGGCTGCCCTCTTATATCCCATGCCAAACCATAATTCAGTGGTTGTCACTATTAAAAATTTTGTCTTTCCTCTTCTCCTCAATCCATTTTGGATTCAGTCTGGATCTTCAGATTCCTGTTGACAGAGAACCGTAGAATAAAAAGGACATCACTGTAAATCCAAATATGAAATTACCCATAAGCTCCATCCTGTCCTGTGCTATCATATATTCACACAAGACAACAACTTTCCAAAGAGGACTCTATTTTAAGTTTTATTAGCTTCTAGATGGCCAGATTCTAGTTGTACAATACCCAAGAGCCATTACTAAGCATCCATTGTGAACCCTCTCTTAGGTCCAGATGATGTGTGGGTTTCTAGAGAAAAACAAAAACATCTTCCACATTTCTCAGTAACTTTTCTTCTGGAAGTTCAGTTGTTTGTTGCATAATAAAAGGACACTTTCTTAGAAGACTCACCCATCTTAAACCAAATGTCCTGGGAGAGCTGTGACAAACTAGCTTTGAATCTTCATGCTCCTAATTATTGACAGACTCATACAATACCCATAATTTTACATAATAAAATTTACCTATGACTCATAACATATTTTTCCAAAATCTATGTCTGCTGATAATGAAGTTTCCATTAATCTTTGTAATACAGTAAAACCTGTGAAAGCCAGCACCTGCGTTAAGACGACAATCTATCAGAGAAGGAAAAAAATATTTTCCCCTAACAGACAGTGACAGAACAGTGGTAAGCCTGCACCCTGTCAAAGGTGGAAAACTTGTGAGACCTGGAAAAACAAGGCAATCCCATTAAGTTCTGGCTCTCACAGGTTTTATGGTAATTAGTCTTCCTAATCAGTATAAATCCAAGAAATAATTAATTTTCCAGTATCTAAAAGCTGAGAAAAAGGAAAGCTTTATACTTAGTCATTCCCTAACTGACCTATTTCTGTTTTCACTTGTTTAGGGATTCCGTTAGATTTTTAAAAGCAATTGTGTGGTATGACTAGAGTGATCACTTTTTGGTGTACCTGAAATAGTTCTAGTTTATACCTGTTGCTTGATTATTAATAGCATCCCCTTTCATTGTCAGAAGTGCTTGATGTTGAATGACCAATTATATATTCACCCTGCATATGACCCTATTACATCAGGAAATTGATACTGACATCCAGGTAATAATAGTATTATTTCTTTATTCTTTGGACATAGGCCCATCTGACCAACAATGGCCTAAATATCTGCTTCAAATGTAAGCTTTGTTTTAATGGTTGGAACTGACCAGCTTTGACTGATAAAAGCAAATAGAGATTGATCAAGATAAAGCAAGTAAACTTCCATTAAAATCTTGTACAACTTGGCATTGCACAGATACACAATTAATATATTAAACCATGTTTTCTCAAATTATAATGAAGAGTTATACTGTGTAGTGATAGTAAATATTTATTTTTAAAAAGACAAACCTTCTTCAGTATCCAATTCAGAAAAAGAGGAGATTAATCCTCATCACTAAGGATTTGTAGACAGAAAAAACTCAGATTTAGAATTGGTGAGAGTTTCCACAGTGGATATACAAATTCACAAAGAGATGGCATATCTTATGATGCAGATTAGAAGGTTTTAAAAGCCCAGTTGTCCATCTTTGATATCAAGCCTTATTATAATCAAATCTATCTAGAAGACCTTCTCTGGCATGTCCCCACATCTCAGCTGTTCCTAGGTTTTCCAGAATGCCTGTTCAAATCTTTATTATTGAACTATCTATAACGTACGAGATTATTTGCTTTTTGTGTGTTAATTGCCTACCATAGTACAGGGCCAAGGATTTTGTCTTACTTAAATACTACATCTTCAATACCTCACCTAGTTTTGTCATTTCTCTCAATAAATAAGTGGATAAAAGAGTGAATAAACAATGAGGACTCAGCAGTTTTACACAAATTACAGAAGATTTTCATACAGCATGATTCTGAGTTGAGAGTAAAATAAGATAAACATTTTGGATACACTCCCGGGGAGACACAAAAGTGGGATGTTACAATGCAGCTGATGATACTTGGCCTTCGTCCCTTAAATGGATCAAAGTAAATAGACAACACTAGCAAATGGGTGAAATTTATGTGATGGAGTCAGAAAAGCAGATACTAAACACAGAAAATTTCAATATGGAAAATCACAATCATTTCTGATCCTTAACATGAAGAATCTGAACCATTCTGGAATTTGTTTTAACTCAGAATAATGTTCCTGTTATATTGCTGTGAATAGGCTACAAATATCATTGTCGTTGTTTCTTACTTGTAAAAAAAGAGTCACAATCAATGACAACAATTAAAAACAAAACAAAACAACAAAAACCTCTCTTTATTATGAATGTGGAGATCCTAGGCATGAAAATGGTTAAGGCACTCAGCTGCTAACTGAAAGGTTAGACATTGAAGTCCACCTTTCTAGGTGCATCAAAAGGAAGGCCTGGGAAAAAAATCAGCCCTTGAAAACCCTATGGAACACTATTTTACTCTGACACACATGGAGTCTCCAAGAGTAGGAGTTGACCCAATGGCAACATTTTTTTTTTAAATGTATAAATGTATATTTTTTTCAGTATGTTATATTTTTTCTACAACGTGCAATGCCAACTATCTCTAGGAGTAAAATTGGGAATGGAGAGACATTTTCATTTTTTCTCTTCATTTGCTTTAAAAGATAGAAAATTAGCTGTATGGTTTTTACAATCTATTTTAGACTGTAATTCTTAAACAAGTATTACTTTTAACTGGACAATGTAGTAACTAAATAAGTAAATGCTATCATATCCAGCTCATCCAAAAGAAAGCATTACATGAGTTGGCTAAAATACCACCAAAATTAATAGGATGATTGTATTACCTTCCTGGGAAATAAAAGATCAGAGCACATAAAACGTAAGTTACTCCATAATAAATAAGCAAAATAAATATTAGAAGACAAATTGAACTTTAGAAGGTGGGATAAATGGTGAATTCATCTCATAGCCCAGAATACTGACAAAAATTGAAAATCTTTGCAGATTCTATTTTTTCCCAAGTATTTCTTTTGTACTAGTTGAATATTTCAAAAAATGTAGAAAGAGATATTTCTTAAGACATGTTGACCATTTCAATTGTCCACTCAATGTAAAATCATCAGGTTGCCATAATAACCATAAATCTAGAAAGTTTTGTTTTAGTTCTGAATAATGCCACTCCGTTTCCTGTATTATCTGTAATAATACCACGAATCATTCCCTTGTTGAAAACTGTTCTCAGAATTTCTTGGGAGAGAAATTGGACAGAAAATTTCCTATTTGGGAGAATTCTTAGAATTCAAATAAATCTGTTGGTTGAACTGAAACCACAAAATTAGCATTTTACTAATCACTGGGTTTAAATAGCTGTGACAAAGAGAAATCTGTCACCACCTTCATCATCAGCCCAGTCTTGTGTGCAAGGTAGTGTGTTTACATATGGCCAAATTAACATGATTTTACACTGTCTAGTCTCTTTCTTCCACTTTGCATTATGAATTATTTGTAACTTTTCTATGTGTTTGAAAATGTTGATACTTTCTTAGGATATACTTAAACATTCATTTAAAAATATTGATATTATCTCAAAGCTTTAAGTGAGAAATCAATATAGTTTTATAAAGACCAAATGGTTTATGATGATTTTATAAATAAAATCTCACATATTGAAAAATTAGTTATGTAATTTCAGTAGGAAATTGGGTTAAGATGATCTGAATTGTATTTGCCAAATTCTATGGAAAATTTTTATGCAAAACAATTTCTGATATTAATACCATAGTGAAGACCATCTCTGGTAGACTATTTAATGGCTGTTTTTATTCCATGTATGATTAAGTTATTTGATTAATGAAATTAATTCTGTAAAGGTTATTAAAATGATAGACAATTAGTTATAGACGATTATTTTTGTAAAGAAGGTTAATATTTGGATGTTCGGAAAGATACAAAGAGATAAAGGAGGAAATTCATTTTGGGGTTAGAAATATGCCTCTTTATTAATGCATTTAGATTCTACAGTTTGTATACTGAAGCAGTATATGTAAAATATGCCAGTGTGAGCTTTTAGACTAAGGAGTGAACAAATTGTACGTAAAAACTGGGTTTTCTCTAACTTCTCTGGAAACCATTTTTTCCAGAACACATAAATATTAGTATTTCTAGGAGTTTGCAATTTGATGGAACTCTAGAAATCAACCAAATAAGATATCTGAGTCTTATGATTCTGTCCAGTTCAATGATTGTAAGATAATTATGTCAAGGATATTCCAATGTAGCAAAACGTGAAGTGATAGCAAGAACTTTTTAAAAACTAATTGGTTAATTTTCAGAGTTTCCATGTGATGTACAAACAGTATTTTTTTTTTACCAAGACTCTGAAAGAACAGGATGCTCCTTTTAAAGGAGAAACACACTTCATCTAAAGTGAGAATAGCAGCACAATTGGAAGAGTGTAGTTGATGTCACTGAACAGTGCATGTAGGAATTTTTGAAATGGTGTATCTTTGGCTACGTATATTTTCACCAAAAAAAAAAAAAAAAAAAGTTTGAGAAGAGAGTTGGTTGACATGTCGTGGGGTTGCTAACCGGTGTCATAAAACAATATCTGTACTACTGTTTAATGAGAAACTATTTGTTCTGTAAACATACACCTGAAGTACAACAAAAAAAAGGATAAACACAATTTCAAAATTTTCAGTTAAAATTAAATGCCAGAGGAAGTTCCAGCAAAATGGCTCTCTAGGCAGAGGCACCACACCATCCCTCCACAGCAAAGATCTGAAAAACTAAGCCGAACAGAGAAAATCAACAATCCTGAAACTCTGAAACATCAAATGAAGAGATAAAGAACTCAGCCAAGCACCCAATGGAGTGAGAAAACTGACAAAGAACAGAGAGCGAGGAGAGATTCATGTAAAGGCCCCCTATCAGCTAATGCAGATCCGCTAATGTGGATCCACCATCCTGGACTCCTATTGGAGACCAGCAAACAGGGGGTACGAGAAAGCAGATTCATGGAGCTTCCAGCGGGAGACAAAACAACTGGTAATTTGTGATATACGCTTTCCCACCCCCCACCCTTCTTCACCCCCACTTGGCCTCCTCTGCTTCCCGTGGCCACAGTCTCTTGTCTGGGAAACACCGGCTGCTTGGAATCCACACACCCGAACGGGCTGGCTCTCTGAGTGCCATTTGTTGGCTGCTGGTGTTGCTTTTTTCTGCTTCTTTTGATTTCTTCCTTACGTCTCACCACCACCCCCTCCTTTCGCTCAAATACCTGGCTCCGTGCACCATCTTTACTTCTTCCTGAGGGGCTGCAGAGCTCCAGTAATTTGTGATATACGCTTTCTGACTCCCTACCCTTCTTCACCAACACTCAGCCCCCTCAGCTTCCCACGGACACAGTCTCTTGTCCGAGAAACACCGGCTGTTTGGATTCCACCAGCCCACACTAGCTGGCTCTCTGAGTGCCATTTGTTGGCTGATGGTGTTGCTTTTTTTCTGCTTCTTTTGATTTGTTCCTTACCTCTCATCACCTCCCCCTTCTTTCGCTCAAATACCTGGCTCCATGTACCATCTTTGCTCCTTCCAGAGGCGCTCTGGAGCTCTGTTCGAGTGTGGAGCTGCTTCCCAGTCTGGGCTGCCACACTGGTGGGATCCCGGTGTTTTGTTAATTTGTTTGTTTTGAATTGTTTGTTTGTTTTCTTTTCCTTTTCTTGAGCTGGGAGCCCGTTCTGGCCAGGCAGTGCTGTGTGGCAAGGAGAAAACCCCCTCAGCTTGCACAGACATGCAGAGGGATCCATGAGGGCATTTCTTTTTTAGTTGGTTTTTTTTTTTTCTTTTCTTTTTCTTTTTTTTGGGGGGCTTATCTTGTTCTTTTTTTTTTAATTTAATTTAATTTGTTTTCTTTCCCCTCTTTTTCCCTTTTTGTCTTTTTTCATTACTCAATTTTTCATCTCTCTATATCTTCCTTCTCTTTCTGTTCCCTGAATACCTGGTATTGTATACCTCTACGCCTTATAGCCAGGCTGTACTGCAAAACCTGAGAACAACTTCCCCAGACCTCATAGCTGCACCGGTGGGATCCCTGGGAACTTTGCAATTCTGTAAACTTTCTGATTTTTATTTATTCTTTCTTTTCTTTTCTTTTCTTCATCTTCCCCTTTCTGTTTTTCTCCATTTCATAGTCTCTCATCCCTCCACTCCAACGGCAAGCTCCACTAGCATTCTTTTTTTTTGTTTGTTTGTATGGTTTTGGCCCCTGTTCCTCTCTACACTCTCCCATATCCAACTTAGCTCCACAAATAACAATATCCCCACTACATACTGCATACCTGGACCGTGTGCTTCACATCACACCACCAAGCAGCACAGGCACGGCCTACTGGAACCTGCCCTGCACTGATTGCAGAGCCGCCCTGGTGGCTATAGTAGGTGCTACAGACAACTGTCCCAGTAGCTCCTCTTAGGCTGGACCTGCTCTGCCATACCATATCTGAGTGACTGGCCCTGCCAATTGGAGAGGGAGGCGAAAAGTATTATACCCATAGACAAGCAAACAACAAAGAACACACAGTCCGCCTACTCAGAAGTAGTTAAATTTTTTTTTAAAAAAGGGAAGCAACAAACAAATCTACAATCAATAAATGAGAAAAATAACTACTGAATGCCCTGAAGACAGAAGACAATATCAAAACATTTACAAAAACAGGACAGGATGGTTCCAGTAGGTGTCCAAAATAAAACACCAGATGACTCTCCAGTGGAAGAAAATTCACTAGAACTACCTGATAGGGAATTCAAATCTCTAATACTCAGAATTATCCAAGAGCTGAGGCAAAAAGGTGACAAACATGAGGAAAAAATAGACAAATTCATGGAAAATACAGACAAAAAATTGGAAGAATTCAGGAAGATGATGCAGGAACAAAATGCCAAAATAAATCCACAACTAGAAATTATACAAAGACAACAATTTGAAATCCAAAAGGTAAACAACAAGATTTGAGAAACGGATGCTGTCATAGACGGGCTGAGAGGCAGATATGAAATGGTGGAAGACAGGATTAGTGGAATCAAAGACAAACACTTGGATGCAACTCTGTTTCAGGAAAACTCAGAAAAAAGAATAAAGAAAAATGAAGAGACCCTGAGAGTTATGTGGGATACAATCAAAAGCAAAAATTTTCAAGTGACTGGAATTCCAGAACAGGAGGAGAAAACAGAAAACACAGAGAAGATCATTGAAGAACTGCTAACAGAAAACTTCCCCAATATCATGAAAGATGAAAAGCTGGCCATCCAAGAAGCTCAACGAACCCCATATAGGAGAGACCCCAAAAGAAAATCACCAAGGCATATCATAATCACACTCGCCCAAACCAAAGACAAACAAAGAATCCTGAGAGCAGCTCATGAAAAACAAGAAGTCACATACAGAGGAGAAACAATAAGACTAAGCTCAGATTATTTGGCAGAAACAGTGCAGGCAAGAAGGCAATGGGATGACATATATAAAATCTTGAAAGAAAAAATTGCCAGCCAAGAATAATATATCCTGCAAAACTCTCATTCAAATTTGATGGTGAAATTAGGTCATTTCCAGATAAACAGAAATTAAGGGAATATGTAAAAGTCAAACCAAACTTACAAGAATTATTAAAGGGAGTTCTTCAATCTGAGGACAAACAACTTCACTTCACAGGGAGAATCTAGGACACAGGATTGTACCAGCCAGATACCAATCTAGGAAATGACCTCTCGAGGACTATCCAAAACCAAAAGAAATACAACAGGGAATCAGAGCATTTAATCAGTAAATGACAACAACATCAAAACAATAAAAGAGGGAATAAACGGCATACTTATAGAACCTTCTAATGGAGAGGAAGGCAAGGCGATACCAAGTAATGGTAGACTGCTTCAAACTTAGAAACATAAGGGAAAAATTCACGGTAACCACAAAGAAAGTTAACAAACATACTTATAAAAAAAAGAGGAAAAAGATAAAGTCTCAGCAAAAACAAAACCTAAAAAACAAAAGATATGAAAAAAATCCACAAACAAAAGTAACTCAGCACAAGATAGTAAGAAGAACAAAGAAAACTTCAGCACCACAAAAAAAAGCACTACAAAATGACAGCAACAAACTCACATCTATCAGTAATTACACTGAATGTAAATGGACTCAATGCACCCATAAAGAGATGGAGAATCACAGAAAGGATAAGAAAACAGGATGAATCAATATGCTGTCTACAAAAGATACACCTTAGAAACAAAGATGTGAATTCATTCAAAGTCAAAGATTGGAAAAAAATATATAAAGCTAACAACTACCAAAAAAGAGCAGGAGTGGCAATTCTAATCTCACATAAAATAGACTTTAAAATGAAATCTAGCATAAAAGACAAAGAAGGACACTATATAATGATTAAGGGGATGATCCATCATGAAGACATAACCATAATAAACATCTACGCACCCAATGAAAGGACTCCAAAATACATAAAACAAACCCTAACAACACTGAAAAGAGAAATTGACAGTTACATAATAATAGTAGGAGACTTCAACAACTACTCTCAGTAAAGGACAGAACAACTAAGAAGAAACTCAGCAAAGATACAGAAGACCTAAAGGGCACAATCATCCAACTGGACCTCATAGACATATATAGAACAGTCCATCCAACCACTGCAAAGTACACATTCTTTTCCAATGCACATGGAACATTCTCCAGAATAGACCACATCTTAGGCCACAGAGAAATCCTCAACGAGATCCAAAACATTGAGATAATTCAAAGTATCTTCTCCAACCACAATGCCATCAAGGGAGAAATTAACAATAGAAACAGCAAGGAAAAAAAAATCAATTACATGGAAAGTGAATAATACCTTGCTTACACATCACTGGGTAATAGAAGAAAGCAGAGACGGGATCAAAAAATTCGTAGAATCAAATGAGAATGAAAACACATCATACCAAAACCTTTGGGACACAGCAAAGGCAGTCCTCACAGGACAATTTATAGCAATAGATGCACATATCAAAAAAGAAGAAAGGGACAAAATCAAAACAACTACAGAACTCAAACAAATAGGAAAAAAACAGCAAAAAAAGCCCACAAGCACCAGCAGAAAGGAAATAGTAAAGATCAGAGCAGAAATAAATGAAATAGAGAACAGAAAAACAATAGAAAGAATCAATAAAACCAAAAGTTGGTTCTTTGAAAGAATCAACAAAATCACCAAACCACTGGCCAGACTCACAAAAGAAAACAGGAGAGGAAAGAAATAACCCAAATAAGAAATGAAATGGGGGACATTACAGCAGACCCAAATGAAATAAAAAGGATTATAACAGAATATTACTATACGCCAACAAATTTGAAAACCTAGAGGAAATTGATAAATTTCTAGAAGTACACTACCTACACAAACTACAACAAAGTGATGTTGAAAATCTGAACAGACCCATAACAAGAGAAGAGATTAAAAAGGCAATAAAAAAACTCCCAACTAAAAAAAGTCCTGGCTCAGATGGCTTCACTGGAGAATTCTACACAACATTTACAGAAGAGCTTGGACCAGTACTACTCAAGCTATTTCAGAGCATAGAAGAGGAAGCAACAATTCCAAATTCATTCTATGAAGCCAGCATAATGCTGATACCAAAACCAGTCAAAGACGTCACAAAAAAAGAAAATTACACATCAGTTACTCTCATGAATATAGATGCAAAAATTCTTAACAAAATTCTAGCCAATAGAATTCATCATCATATCAAAAAATTAATACAGCACAACCAGGTAGGATTCATACTAGGTATGCAAGGATGGTTGAACATTAGAAAATCAATCAACATAATCCACCACATAAATAAAAGGAAAGAAAAGAATCACATGATCATCTCAATTGATGCAGAAAATGCATTTGACAAAGTCTAACACCTATTCCTGATAAAAAAACTCTCAATAAAATAGGTATAGAAGGGAAATTTCTCAACATAATAAAGGGCATCTATGCAAAACCAATTGCCAACATCATTCTCAATGGAGAGAGGCTGAAAACATTCCCCCTGAAAACAGGAACAAGGATGCCCTTTATCACCACTCCTATTTAACACTGTTCTGGAAGTTCTAGCTAGAGCAATAAGGCAAGAAAAAGAAATAAACGGCATCCAAATTGGTAATGAAGAAGTTAAACAGTCCCTGTTTGCAGATGATATGATACTATACATAGAAAACCCTAAAGACACCACAAGAAATCTACTGGACATAATAGAAAGATTCAGCAGAGTAGCAGGATACAAGATAAACATTCAAAAATCAGTTGGATTCCTATACACTAATAAGGGGAACGATGAGAAGGAAATCAAGAAAACAATACCGTTTATAATATCCCATAAAAGATAAACTACTTAGGAATAAATCTGAGCAGGGATGTAAAAGACCTATACAAAGAAAACTACAAAACACTACTGCATGAAACCCAAAGGGATCTACATGAATGGAAAAACATACCATGCTCATGGATATGCAGACTCAACATTGTGAAAATGACTATTCTACCCAAAGCAATTTACAAATCCAAATACCAACAACATTCTTCAAAGAGATGGAAAAACTAATCATTAACTGTATATGGAAAGGGAAGAAGCCCCAAATAAGTAAAGCACTACTGAAGAAGAGTAAAGTTGGAGGACTCACACTACCTGACTTCTGAACCTACTACAGCTTCAGTAGTCAAAACAGCCTTATACGGGTACAATGACAGATACATTGACCAATAGAACAGAATTGAGAACCCAGATGTAAAACCAACCACCTACAGTCACCTGATCTTCAACAAGGGCCCAAAGTCCATCAAATGGGGAAAAGACAGTCTTTTTAACAAATGGTGCTGGCAAAACTGGATATCCATGTGCAAAAAAATGAAACAGGACCCATACCACATGCCATATACAAAAACTACTTTAAAATGGATCAAAGACCTGAATATAAAGCCTAAAACTGTAAAGTTCATAGAAGAAAAAATAGGACCAACACTACAGGCCTTAATACATGGCATTAACAGGATACAAACCATAACCATCAATGCACAGACCCCAGTAGATAAGCTAGATAACTGGGATCTTCTAAAAATTAAACACCTATGCTCTTCCAAAGACTTCACCAAAAGAGTAAAAAGAGAACCTACAGACGGGGAAAAAATTTTTGGACAGTACAAGTCAGACAAAGGTCTAATCCCCATAATCTACAAGAAAATCCAACATCTCTACAACCAAAAGGCATATAATCCTATTAAAAAATGGACAAAGGAAATGAACAGACACTTCACCAAAGAAGACATTCAAATGGCCAACAGACACATGAGGAAATGCTCGCGATCGCTAGCCATTAGAGAAACGCAAATTAAAACCACAAGGAGATACCATCTCACCCCAGCATTACTGGCACGAATCAAAAACACTGGAAATAACAAATGTTGGAGGGGCTGTGGGGAGATCACAACTCTTATGCACTGCTGGTGGGAATGCAAAATGATAGAACCATTTTGGAAAATGATATGGTGCTTCCTCAGAAAGCTAGAAATAGACATACCATTCGATCCAGCAATCTCATTCCTAGGAATATATCCCAGAGAAATAAGAGTTGTCACTCGAATAGACATATGCAAACCTATGTTCATGGCAGCATTGTTCACAATAACAAAACGATGGAAACAACCTAGATGCCATCAACAGATGAATGGATAAACAAACTATGGTACATACACACAATGGAGTACTATGCAACGAGAAAGAACAACAATGAATCTGTGAACCATCTCATAACATGGATGAAACTGGAGGACATTATGCTGAGTGAAATAAGTCAATCACAAAAGGACAAATATTGTATGAGACCTCTACTGTAAAAACCCATGAAAAAGTTCACACGCAAAATGTAACAATCTTTGTTGGTTACCAGGGATGGGAGGGGTGGGGGGGAAACAGTAAATAGACAATAGATAAGTGGTATCCCGGGTGAAAGGTGAGACAGTACACAATACAGGGGAAACTAGCACAATTTGTACAAGGATATGTCATGGAAGCCCCATAGACGCATCCAAACTCCCTGAGGGACTGAATTGCTGGGCGGAGGGCTGTGGAGACCATGGTCTCGGGTAACATCTAGCTCAATTGGCATAACACAGCTTATAAAGACAATGCTCTACATTCTACCTTGGTGAGTAGTGTCTGGGGTCTTAAAAGCCTGTGAGCGGCCATCTAAGATACTCCACTGGTCTCATCCGTTTGGGAACAAGGGAGAATGAAGAGAACAGGATACAAGGAAAAGATTAGTCCAAAGGACTAATGGTCCACAGCTAACAAGGCCTCCACCGGACTGAGTCCAGTACAGCTAGATGGTGCCCAGCTACCACCACTGACTCCTCTGACCAGGATCACAACAAAAGGTTCTGGACAGAGCTGGAGAAGGATGTAGAACATAATTCTAACTCACAATAAATGGACCAGATTTACTGGCCTAAAGGAGACTGGAAAAACCCGGAGACTATGGCCCCAGACACACTTTTAGCTCAGTGGTGAAGTTATCTCCGAGGTTCACCGTTCAGCCTGGGAGTGGACAGCCCTGTAAAACCAAATGGGACTAATGAGATACAGTTGCCCAGTGATAAGGGCCAGAAGGCAGAAGGGGACACGGAAGCTGGTGATAGGGAACCCAAGGTTGAGTAAGGATATTGTCGATGTGTTGTGAGATTGTTAACCATTGTCATAGGGCAACATTTGTAGTAACTGTTAAATGAGAAACTATTTTGTTCTGTTAAACCTTCATCTTAAGTGAGAATAACAGCACCATTGGAAGAGCGTAGTCAATGTCACTGAACTGTGCAGGTAGAAATTTTTGAAATGGTGTATCTTTGGCTATGTGTATTTTCACCAAAATAAAGGTTGAGAAGTTAGAGGGTTGACATGTTGTGGGGTTGTTAACCAATGTCATAAAACAACATGTGTATGACTGTTTCATGAGAAACCATTTGTTCTGTAAGCCTTCACCTGAAGTACAATAAAAAAAAAAAAAAACTAAATGCCAGTTCTCAGCAGATTTAGATTTATTTCCACTTTAAAAATCTGACGATATAGGAGGAAACATATCTTTTTTAATTAAATTCAAATATCAGTGTTTTTCTATTCCTCTGACAAAGTCATCACATCAAGGACAAACAGTCTTGTTATAGAGTTTTACTGAATGAAATAATTGGTAAGAAATTGGTATTTCTAAACAATATAAGAGCTAATCAAGGTAACTAGAATGATAAACTTTTATATTTAGTAGCAAAATTTAAAAAGTCAAGGTTTATAAAAAATACTACATCTCAAAAGAAACTATTTGTATCAAAAATTGCTCCTTTGTTGGAAAACCAAGGTTTTTTTTTATGAAACAAATTTTATTATAACAAAATCTAATTTTTTTTAATGTATCCTCTTTTATAGTCTTTGACAACCATGAAACTTCTTATCCTCGCCTGCCTTGTGGCTTTTACTCTTGCCAGACCTGTAAGTATAGTAGACATTTTAGAAGGTTCCATAATATTGTTAGGAGTCCCTGGGTGGCCCAAACAGTTAAGCACCAGGCTTCGATGAACAGAAAATTTGGAGATTTGAACCTACCTAGAGGTGCCTAGATAAAAAGTCCTGTCAATCTGCCTCTAAAAGGTCACATCCATGAAAAGTTTATGGAACACAGTTATACTCTGACACACACGGGGCTATCATGAGTCAGAATCAACTCGACAGCTACTGGTAATTGGTAGAATATTACTAGACATGGCCTGATACCTGACCGAACAAGGATATTGAAAATAATAATTTTAAACCATTGGATAATTTTTAATCAGATATTAAAGGCTTGTAGTAGCCCATTGAAAGCCTTAACTCCAAATAAAATGTCTGACCTTAAATATATGAAAAAAAACATTGCCATTGAGTTGATTCTCATTCATAGCGACCCTACAGGACAGAGTAGAACTGCCCCATAGGGTTTCCAAGGAGTGGCTGGTGGATTTGAACCACCAACCTTTTGGTTAGCAGCTAAACGCTTAACCACTATACCACCAGGGCTTCGAACTTAAATATAAGCACCCCAATAACAACAACAATAAATTTTAAAAAATTAAAAAGAAGAAATAGAATATTGCACAGCATAGTAAATAGTATCAAAGAATATAATTAGACTATTTCCCTGAGTCCACTACAGACTTAGCATATTTCTAGACATTTGATTATTGTTGTTGTTAGGTGCCCTTGAATTGGTTCCAACTCGTAGCTACCCTGTGTACAACAGAATGAACCATTGTTCCATCCTGCACCATCTTCAAAATCTTTGATATTTTTGAGCCTATTGTCACAGCCTGTCTCATTGAGGGGCTTCCTCTTTTCTGCTGACCCTCTACCTTACCAAGCATGATGTCCTACTCCAGGGACTGGTCCTTCCTGATACCATGTTCAAAGTACGTGAGAGGAAGTCTCATCATCCTCCCTTCTAAGTAGCATTCTGGTTGTATTTATTCCAAGATAGATTTCTTCATTCTTTTGGTAGTCTATGGTATATTCAATATTCTTTGTCAACACCAGACATTTAATAGGTGTCTAACATTACCTTACTTCCAAGTTTAACATAAAGCGATATATTTCAGTATATCCTACTTCCAAATCCTAAGTCAAACATTCGTTTGTGTGAACTTATTCTTTCTTGAGGGATGTAGAAAACTGGGCTTAATCTACTAATTCAGAGATCAATTTACAGTGGTCGTTGTATTCGGTGAAACTAGGTAATGCAAATTGAAATAAACTAAATTCTCAAAAGTAGCCATTGTATCAATTCAGATAATTATGTGAAGCAAAAGTAACTCTGATCCCTTGTCATGTGTAGCTAATGAAGGTGAGAGGAATAAATGAGAACCACCGGACTTGAGAAAAATCCAGATAAAGGGATGATCTGGGATATTTGTGCATTGAAATTAGCTCACACAAAAACAAAGTTTTGTGATTCGTTGAGATATTTCATTTTTTTACATTGATGAGACCCTTGCTCCCTGAGTCCCCTTTTGGTGACAGCAGAATGTTACTGATAATTCAACTTCTAAACCAACTGCATTTTGTTTATGCTCTGCCCTAAGAACCAATAGAAATAAATCTCTAACTATGAGTTACTAAAATAAGGATTCAAGTTCCTCAGAAATGTATCATTGGAGTAGTTCCTATCTTCTCCTTTTACAAATGAAATGGATAACAGTGTCCCAGAGCTTATATCAGTTCTATACCTTACTCCAAATCAAACATAATTTTTTTAAATCACCATTTAACAAACCTTAAGTCTTGTCACTTCAGTCAAAATGCAGATTGAGATTAATTTTATATAATTTAATTGATGTCAAAAAATGAAATACAGACAAACAATATTCAGTTAGGAAAGTATACCTTTCACCTAAATAATTTGCATAATGGTTTAAAATTATCTTTAGAAGTAGTTCACAAAACCAAATAACTTGTTTCTCACTCTGGATTAATTCAAACTAATTCAGGATTTTTCTTTCTTTTTTTTTTTTTTTTACATAGTTTCTTCAATTCTCTGCCACACTCTAAAGAGAGAAAATAATCTATTTTGCATTGACATTTGTCAATTATATAATTACGGTTCTTTTTTTTTCTTTTTGCTCCAAGAAAACCTTGGTCCTTTACAAATTTAGCTATAAAATGAACATCTGTTTTTATAAATAAGAATATTAAAAATCCATGGTATTATACATGGGTGCTTTGTTCATTGTTATTTTTGGGTTTTTATTGCTTTTTTTGTTTTGTTATGCTTTTGTTTTTTAACTTCTGCTTTGTTTTTCACAGAAATTGCCTCTTAGATGGCCAGAACTCATTCGAGTGAGTATTCCACTCTAAAGAACTTGCTTTAATTGCAGAACTTAAGTGATAATGTACTAAAATTCTGTTCCTCCCTTCTCCATAAAGCAGTCAGTTTCACATTCACAATTTCTTCAGTTCAAGTGCTGATGAATGTTTATTTGCTCTTGCAAACCCTGTAAGAGAAGAGGACACATGCAAATATTGGTGGCTAATAAAAACTTTCTTATTATGCAAAAAAAATAGTAACGGTGCAAGAAAAATATAATAATACAGAGAGTACCCGACTTACGACCTGGGTTACATTACAAGGACTTCATTGTAAATTGCTTCTTGTATAAGTCAAATACCTCTTTTCTTTTTCAGGTTTCATTATTACTGCCTCTTATCAGTATCTTTATAAATCCAGCGATCTGTATTTGGCTTTGGTGGTTGGCATGACAGTGATAACATCAGCAAATTACACACTGCAACCTTCTATGTAGTACATATTACTAACAGTAAGATGTAAAAAAAAAAAAAAAAAAGAGGGGGTCATAAGTGCAGGTGCTCATAACTCGAGTACATCATAAGTTATTATGCAAGAGGAATCTTTTAACAAGTTTTATTTTAAGAAGTCCTTGCTTTTTATCTCTTTTACTTGCACTCAAATGTGATTTACAGTTTAATATTATTTTATAAATTCAACCTTGAATTAGCTATCTCTTGTACTGTTTTCAGTCACTGAACTAATACCTTTTATTTTTAAAATTGTTTGCAGAGTGAGCAAGATAGCAGCAGCAGTGAGGTAAGTTGTCCCTCCAAGGATGCAAGGTTCTCCTCCTCACCACCATTCCTCTCTCTTTAGCTGGTTATGATGAATACTGAATGCCATCTTCATTCCAACTTTTATTTACCTTCAGAGGTATCCAGGGACTCAGAAACCTGAATTTCTCTCTCAATTCTCTTTTGACTAAATCCCTATTCAATTTCTTCTTTAGACATTTTGAAAGAAACATTAACTTATTAAATCTCTAGGCCTAGTGAAAAAGGAACCAATTAGACTGTCTCTTTTATATATTAAAATTAAGCTATAAATCTAAAACTATTTTTTCTTCTACCAAAGAAATCTGCTGATTTATATATAAGTGGAGAACTTGTGTTCAAGTGAAAGGTGTTAATTTTTTGTTGTATCTTATTTTTATAATTCATAATTTAATTTCAACAGGAAGTCCTCAAAGAAAAAAAGTTTCTGAAGTTTGCTCTGGTAAGTGTTATCCATTTATTGTACTTATTCTACTTAAAAGACAAAATTTTTTTTTCTGGGAAAATGTATTTTATTTTTGTTTATAAACACCTTTTTTTTTCACTTGGCTTAATAAGCTTTCCTCTTCATTCAGCCACCCAGCCACCCACAAAAATATTGAAACCAGATATGCAAATATGAAGGGCTGTTTTAAATATTAATTTTAACTTATGTATTTGTCTCTGCAAAATACCTGTGCTTTCCTTTGCATGATCTGTGTAGAACTTCACAATTTCCATACTCATTAAGATGGAATGTTCACTGCCTCCAAATAATACATTGTGTGTTTTAGTTTTTTATAATTTCATGGCTTCACTGTTGAATAGCAGAACTCCAAATTTTACTTTATGCTCAAAGCCATTGTTTTAAAGATGTGACAGTCAACCCTAGCTTGTCTGAATGAATTTAATTGTAACTTTTTTTTTTTTAAGCCTACACCCGAAGAGTTAAGAGAGGTAAGAAAGAAAGTCTCCATAATATATACGCTGTAGAATTATCACAGAGAAGCAAGTGTACTGTCCAATACTTCCCTGCCTTTTTTCTGGAAAGAGAGACGAAGTTTATTGAACTAGACAAATGTTATCAACAGAGTTTAGAACCATGACTCAAACAAGATGAAAGATTTAATCCAGACAACAAAATTCATGGAGCAAAACTTTATTTTTGAGTGCGCATTTACATGCTGACATCTCAAGCAAAGTAAGTAGTAGCAAAGAAACACTTAAAGTAAGAAGTGCTGTAACAAGAAAAATTAACTCGTTCCCAAAAATAGATGTTCAATTTTTAATTTGTGGCTGCAAAATGTAAGGTGCAATGTTTTCTCGTAGATTATCATTCATTCATGTTCTTTTCACTGAAGTTGTTTGATCTCTTCTCTTCTCTTAGGAATACATCAATGAACTGAACAGGGTAAGATACATCAGTGAAATGTAATCTTAAAAATTTGCCTTTTAAAAATATATTTACAAACTGTACTTTATTGGTTTTAGCAGAGAGACTATCTGAGGGAAAAAGAGAGCGATGAACTCAAGGTACCAAAAATTTTCTTAAAATAGTATGGCTAAAATATATATATATTTTTTCCTTTGTTCAGCATTTCATTTATTCAGCAATTTCACTGAACAGTTAATATGTCAGATATTATTGTTTTTATGCATATATGTTCTTGTAGCGGGAAAATGTTTTCATTTAGAAAAAAAAAAATTGATTTATTTTCCCCTGTGGTGTTTATCCTTTCCTTGAACTTTGTCACACATCACAATGACCAATGCACTCTGCTAAGAATTCTGAAGAGTATTGATTGTATTGACTTAACTGTGTGGCTACAAGGAGGACACAAAGCAATGGCTAACTAAATAAATAAAAGCAGTTATGGACCAGTCAATTATTTGTGCTTATCTCTGGTGCTGAAGAAAGCTTTATTAAGGGTGTTATTTAAACGGTGTATCTGCTTCAAGAGTGTTTTACATAGTCACATTTAATTACGTACTTTCCTTCCACATATTTTTTCCTCTGGGCTGTAGATTAGTTTTCCAATAGATTTGATATTGAGAAACTGCGTAAGTGCTCAGATAGAATATTTATCTCCTTAATCATCCTTCTTACCTTTCTGGTTGTCTTGCAGGAAACTGAGAATGAATCAAATGAAGTAAGCTCTTTTGTTTTAAAACTATCAAACCTATATGAAGGAAAAAAACATATAAAAACATTTCCTTTAATTGTCCTACCCAAAATCAACAAATAATCCTCTAAAGTGAAAATTACTACAGATATCTCTAATTCAGCAAAGCAAAACAAAGATATAATGCATTGTATGTTGGCCAGAATTACCTGGATAACTAAACCAACACTACGTTTTTGAGCTTAAATTCTATGGATAATATCATCATTCTCTATATTGCTATGCTCATGAAAACCGAGCACAATGAATAGGATGGGGGATATCCATTTGGCTTGCATATTGATGCACCATTGAACAAATGCTGTCCTGTGGCATACTATTATTTACCACATGGTCTTTAATCTAATGCTTCTGGTTAATGTCCAAGAGGCAAGTTAACATACACACACACACACACACACAGAAGTTAGGATGTGTAATGAAAAATAGAAGCTTATTTTTATTGATTTCCCACAACATTGTCTATTCCAATTCATAGTGACTGTATATGACAGAGTAGAACTGCCTCATAGGGTATAATCTTTATGGGAGCAGATTGTCAGGTCTTTTCTCCCACAGATCGACTGGTGGTTTCAAACAACAGCCAAGTGCTTATCCATTGCACCACCAGAGATCTTTACATAGACGAACCAAAAATGTTCTTTATTAAACTCCGTAACACAGATTAGACTGTAAATTCTTTAGTTAACAGTCAGCTCAGGCCAAAGTAGGCAGGCTTTTTTCCCACTTATTATATGAATATTAGTTCAATTTTATATTTTCTTTGACAGTTATTTTGTGATTAATAATTTTGCATTTGACTGTTTTTTATTTGTCATGAAAAATATAACTAATTCTTTTTTAAGCAACGTGTCATGGCAGAAGCTGAAGTAAGATACATCTATTCTAATAAACTCTACATTCCTATATCATATGTGGTGTTTTTGTAATCTAGTGCTGCTATAACAGAATGGGAACCCTGATAGTGTAGGGGTTAAGAGCTTCCGCTGCTAACCAAAAAATCGACAGCTTGATTCTACCAGGTGTTCCTTAGAAACCTTATGCAGCAGTTCTACTCTGTCCTATAGGGTCACTATGAGTTGGAATCGACTCAGTGGCACCGAGTTTGGTTTTTGGTTGGTTGCTATAACAGAAATACCACAAATGGATGGTTTTAATAAACAGAAATTTATCTTCTCACAGTTTAGGAGGTTAGAAGTCTGAATTGAGGGTGCCGGCTCTACGGGAAGGCTTTGTCTCTCTGTCTGCTCTGGAGGAAGGTCCTCATCTCATTTAAGCTTCTGCTCCTGGGCAATCTTCATGTGGTGTGGGCATTTATCTTCCCTCATCTCTGCTTCCTTAATCTTTTCCTTTTATATATTGTTAGAGATTGACTCTACACTAATCCTGTTCATTAACATAACAAAGACAACCCATTCTCAAATGGAATTATAACCACAGGCATAGAGGTTAGGATTTATAACACATATTTTTGGAGGACACAATTCAATCCATAACATTCCACCCTTTGGCCCCCCAAAATTCATGTCCTTGCCACATGCAAAATACATTCATTCCATCACATCATCCCAAAACTGTTAACTCCAAGTCCAAAATCTCATCCTCTGAATCTTCTAAATCAAATATGGGTGAGACTTTAGTCACAGTCCATCCTGGGGCAAAATTTCTCTTCATTTTGTAATCTAGATTACAAGTTATCTGTTTCCAAAGTACAGTGATGGAACAGGCACAACGTGGGCTTTTCCATTAAAAATGGAAGAAATTAGAGGGAAAGAAGGGATAATGGGCACCAAGCAAATCCAAAACCCAGTAGAAGAAACTACATTAGCTCTCAGGGCTTGAAAACAACCCTCTGTTCTCTGAGACTATCTGGGCAATGGCCCTGCCCTCCAGACTCTAGTGTTTGCCACACTCTCTGGATTCCTGGTTGAGGCCCTAGGCCCTGGGCTTCAGCTCTACCTTCCAGGCCCACTGTGATGGCAGCTCTGCTCCCTTGGTTTTGGGTGTCCCCATTCTCCTCGTCCATCTCAGTGGTAACACCACCCCTTCAGCCCCGGCAGACCCCACTCTGACATCCAGGGAATGAGCTCATGTTCTTCTGTAGTTAAGGGTAGTCCTTAGGCAGAAAGAATCTATTCCAACAATTCCATCTCTTCACTACCTAGCATTAACAACATGGAAAAAAGTAGCTGTTAGCCCAATGGTATATGGTTAATTAACTTTCCTGAGATGAATAGTCTGTTGAATATAAAAATCAACCTTTTATAATAATCATAAATTATATACAGCATGAATATAAACATAGATAATTAAGAAGAAAAAATAAATATTTTAAAGGGTATTTTTTTTTTCTTAAGCTAGTGTAATTTTAGTTCAATTCTGAGATTGGATGTTGTATTTTTTTTTTTTTTTAATTTTGATTTCTTTTTTTTATTGTACTTCAGGTGAAGGCTTACAGAACAAATAGTTTCTCATGAAACAGTCATACACATATTGTTTTATGACATTGGTTAACAACCCCACAACATGTCAACCCTCTAACTTCTCAACCTTTATTTTGGTGAAAATACACATAGCCAAAGATACACCATTTCAAAAATTTCTACCTGCACAGTTCAGTGACATTGACTACGCTCTTCCAATGGTGCTGTTATTCTCACTTAAGATGAAGGTTTAACAGAACAAAATAGTTTCTCATTTAACAGTTACTACAAATGTTGCCCTATGACAATGGTTAACAATCTCACAACACATCGACAATATCCTTACTCAACCTTGGGTTCCCTATCACCAGCTTCCGTGTCCCCTTCTGCCTTCTGGCCCTTATCACTGGGCAACTGTATCTCATTAGTCCCATTTGGTTTTACAGGGCTGTCCACTCCCAGGCTGAACGGTGAACCTCGGAGATAACTTCACCACTGAGCTAAAAGTGTGTCTGGGGCCATAGTCTCCGGGTTTTTCCAGTCTCCTTTAGGCCAGTAAATCTGGTCCATTTATTGTGAGTTAGAATTATGTTCTACATCCTTCTCCAGCTCTGTCTAGAATCCTCTGTTGTGATCCTGGTCAGAGCAGTCAGTGGTGGTAGCTGGGCACCATCTAGCTGTACTTGACTCAGTCCGGTGGAGGGCTTGGTAGCTGTGGACCATTAGTCCTTTGACTAATCTTTTCCTTGCATCCTGTTCTCTTCATTCTCCCTTGCTCCCAAAGGGATGAGACCAGTGGGGTATCTTAGATGGCCGCTCACAGGCTTTTAAGACCCCAGACACTACTCACCAAGGTAGAATGTAGAGCATTGTCTTTATAAGCTGTGTTATGCCAATTGAGCTAGATGCTCCCCAAGACCATGGTCCCCACAGCCCTCCGCCCAGCAATTCAGTCCCTCAGGGAGTTTGGATGTGTCTATGGGGCTTCCATGACCTTTCCTTGTACAAATTGTGCTGGTTTCCCCTGTATTGTGTACTGTCTCACCCTTTACCCAAGATACCACTGATCTATTGTCTATTTAGTATTTCCCCCCCCACCCCTCCCATCCCTGGTAACCAACAAAGATTGTTACATTTTGCGTGTGAACTTTTTCATGGGTTTTTACAGTAGAGGTCTCATACAATATTTGTCCTTTTGTGATTGACTTATTTCACTCAGCATAATGTCCTCCAGTTTCATCCATGTTATGAGATGGTTCACATATTCATCATTGTTCTTTCTCATTGCATAGTACTCCATTGCGTGTATGTACCATAGTTTGTTTATGCATTCATCTGTTGATGGCATCTAGGTTGTTTCCATCATTTTGTTATTGTGAACAATGCTGCCATGAACATAGGTGTGCATATGTCTATTCGAGTGACGACTCTTATTTCTCTAGGATATATTCCTAGGAGTGGGATTGCTGGATCGAATGGTATGTCTATTTCTAGCTTTCTGAGGAAGCGCCATATCATTTTCCAAAATGGTTCTGTCATTTTGCATTCCCACCAGCAGTGCATAAGAGTTGTGATCTCCCCGCAGCCCCTCCAACATTTGTTATTTCCAGTGTTTTTGGTTCGTGCCAGTAATGCCAGGGTGAGATGGTATCTCATTGTGGTTTTAATTTGCATTTCTCTAATGGCTAGTGATCGGGAGCATTTCCTGATGTGTCTGTTGGCCATTTGAATGTCTTCTTCGGTGAAGTGTCTGTTCATTTCCTTTGTCCATTTTTTAATAGGATTATTTGTCTTTTTATTGTAGAGGTGTTGGATTTTCTTGTAGATGATGGAGATTAGATCTTTGTCTGACTTGTACTGTCCAAAAATTTTTCCCAGTCTGTAGGTTCTCTTTTTACTCTTTTGGTGAAGTCTTCAGAAGAGCATAGGTGTTTGATTTTTAGAAGATCCCAGTTATCTAGCTTATCTACTGGGGTTTGTGCATTGATGGTTATGGTTTGTATCCTGTTAATGCCATGTATTAAGGCCTGTAGTGTTGGTCCTATTTTTTCTTCTATGAACTTTATAGTTTTAGGCTTTATATTCAGGTCTTTGATCCATTTTAAAGTAGTTTTTGTATATGGCATGAGGTATGGGTCCTGTTTCATTTTTTTTCAGATGGATATCCAGTTTTGCCAGCACTGTTTGTTAAAAAGACTGTCTTTTCCCCATTTGATTGACTTTGGGCCCTTGTTGAAAATCTGGTGACCGTAGGTGGATGGATTTACATCTGGGTTCTCAATTCTGTTCCATGGATGTTGTATTTTAATGCTGCCTGTTTAGTTACATCAAAGTAGTCCCAAGGACAAAGAGAATAAGCTCTTAACTCAAGGTTCTGGGTAGCCCAGTCCAATATGGCTCTTCTCTCTAGGTTCTATTTTTATCACAGGAATCCATAAAAATTTTCTGTTCTGCTCAATGAGATACCTGTGTTTGCTTTAGTAAATAAACTTATTCTTAAGTTTTAGGTTACTGTATGTTATTAAACTTCCCTTCCAGTGTTTTTCAAATAAAATTAATTCTCAAAAACATTATATTGGCTCTGAATCCTGGGATAAGTAATCTAGTGTAAAAGTATAGAACTAGTTTCCTTCCAAATCTGAAAAAACCATAGGTCAGTGAAACTTTTTTTCATTCTCTTAGCAGTTGGAATCTAGCATCAGTTCCTCAAGTGAGGTAAATGGTTTTGATTTTACATAAGTGTCCCAGTTAGTTAGAAAACCTTGTTTATGAAAACTTGTTGCACAATTAAGGGTTAAATGTCTTATAAGGTCTCATTGTATGTGGCACTTTCCTAATTTTAACAGGCATGATTATCAACACAAGAGAAGTAAGAAAGCAAGTATTTGTCAGAGATAAAATTACAGAATTGTTTATGGGCAAAAAATTCTATATGGCCTTTTATGATACCCAATTTTTTTCTAATTATTTGCCTTTTCTAGATTTTTTTAGATTTCAATCTTATCATTAAAATTTACAACAATGGCTGTACTTCTAAACCAAAGATATAAACATTTTACATATTGAATTGAAATCAACCAATTCTAGGTTAATCCAATACTTGAATCTTCTAATTGCTATTCAACCTTTGCCACTTGTTAATCAAGATAAAGTGGTGGGGTCCTTCCTTTGACTTGGGGAGAAAAACATCGTATAATTTACCAAAATAAAACTGACCCAATTAAGTGGGGTTCTGTTAATTTAGTTAAAGTGATTAGTTCACATCCATTTCCAACACTGTGAGCAATGTCCCTGGTGAAATCAGTGAGAAGAAGAAAGCAATGTTCAATATAGTGTGTCTCAAATTATTAATCTTGTCTCATTTATCCAGGAATGTGTGGCTAAAATCAATTTACCACAGCTATTTAGTAGTAGTATCTAGTTTATTAGTATTCTTACCTTAGATATAAATCAGTAAGTCATAAAACTAAAGCTGCTTATGTTTTCATTTTTTTAAAGGAAGTTGTTCCCAGTAAGATTGAGGTAAGATATATTTGTTAATTTTAAAATACATTAATATTCTTTCAGAGTATGTTAAAGCTTACTTAAACATTTTATTTTTTTACCAGCAGCATACTCCAAAGGAAGATATGCTCTCCCAATGCTATCTGGTAAAATTTCATTTAAGGCTTATAAGGGCAAATATACCACGGAATGAGTAAAAATCTTGTACTGATAAATTATTTCTCCTTCTCAGTATATGCTACACTTTAATTCATAGGAGGCAGTATGATTGACTTTAGAAGTTTATTTATTGCTCTCTGAAAGTAAAACTAATAACTTTTTAAAAAATTCCAGGTCTCTAACCCATGTTTTTCAGTTGCATATTTGTATTTTATAGTCTCCTTCTGAATCTGAATAATATAGTATTTAAGTGGCAGTTTATATATTTGGCTAGACTAGATCTTGGATTTAGGCTCTGTATTTTACCAGCAGGTGGTGGTAGACAGTTTACTTATTTGCTATAAGTCTGAATTCTAAAACGTTAATGAAAATAATTATTAAATAATGGAAAACAATTAAAATAATTCATGCCACATGGAAAACTCTCAAAAAAAAATTGGTATAATCATTTTTTGCCCAGTTTATCTAACATTCTGATATCATTTGGCCAAAATGAAATCTTCACAGTCCAAAAGCAAACATCATTTTCAGTTTCCTTAGTAATTCTAACATAACTTATAGTATAAGCAAAATTACCTGGATCCTCATGTATGTCTGAAAACATTATAATTTATCTTAAGTAAGCAAAAAAAAAAAAAAAATTAAGAAAACAGGAAAACAGTTTTGTTTTTGTTTTTGTTTTAAATTCTAAAAAGGAATCATTGAATTAGCCCAAATTATTTGGAGTAGAAATAGCACTAAGCAGGATTATTTATTCTTTCAACCTTTGCCTCTGGGAAAGGATGTTGTAGGATTCTAAGTTTATTACCTGAAAATTAACAGGTTGGGCTGGGTATTATCCAAGAAATTGATATTACTTTTCCTTTAAAATAGGAACAGCTTTGTAGAATGAACCAATACAACCTACTCCAGCTGGTAATATTTTATTTGTTATGATACAAATCATATTCCACTGTAGAATTAAAATATATTAAATATCTAATTGAATCTACTCTAAATATGTTTTTATTGTTCTCAAAGGGTTATTTATTCTACCATTAAATCATTATTGCTGATCTAATTGGCAAATTATTTGTATTATTACCTATATATCTGCTGGCAAAGCTAATTCTTTCTATACATGCCTGGGCTAAAGTTGTATATCATATACGTAATTACTAAAGAGGTGAAAAATTTACTTTGACTACATTCTATATCATATAACCTACATCATATTCAGAAATTTACCATGTGTCTGTTTTCCTAAATTTAGTCCTGGTTGGGGATTTCATAAATATGTCAGCCTGTGAAAGCACAGATGTGTCAGATAACTTTTCATTTAAGGGAAAGTCTGGTCCATTAGTGAACTTGAAAGTCCATTTAAGTTTCTAGTCTGGAGTCCAGACTCTACATAAGGAATCAGAGAGCTAAATTTTATAATTGCTTCTGTTTCAACTATCTGGGAGGGTAAGGATAAGTTTACCTAATTGTCCCTGAACATGTTTCCTTAGGCATTAAATAAAAATATAGGAATACTCACTCCTAGTGTTGTTCTGAGGATTCACTGAGTGATCTTCTACTCAGCTAGCACAGAGTCTGGCTTGTATCAATTCCAACCAAATATTCATTCCTCCCTCGCCCCTTCTGCACTCATCTCTATAATTTTACAGAGCTCATCAGGCTTCTGACAATATTATAAAGGGCTTTCATGAGTATGTGCATTTAAACTATGGTGTCATAAACTCTTTATATGCTAAGTATACAGATAGATCAGGAACATATCAGTCAGCAGAACCCTCTGATCACTACTGATTTGATCCTTTTGAGTATTATAAAAAGTCTTTCCCCTGGGAGAAGAAAAACAACAACAACAACTTTCTTTTGGTTAACGCAAACAAACTTGACTCAATTTGGACTTTAGGGAAAAGACCTTATTCTAATTAAACAAAATCATACTTTTCACATTTTCTTGTTATCAGTGTAGGAAGAGGAAAAGCCAATAATGAATTGAATAATTGAATTGTTCATCATGTTTCAGTTTTCAAGATGCTTGTATTTGAAATAAAATCTAAGTAAATTTAAATTTGCTCACTGGAATTCAGCATTACTGATTTAAGAAATTACTTGAATAATATATTTTATTACCTTAGCTATGATACAGCGATGCTGTAAGTTTTACAAGTATTAGAACCATACTGGTCTTGCTCATTGTTTTTCGTAGTAGTTCATAGGTGTGGACCTAGTGCTTGGCATAGTCCCTGAGTGAGTGAAGATACCCAGTATATGTTTGTTATTCATAAATAAACAAAATCAAAATACTAAGACAAAACGTTTTCTTTTCCTTAGCAAGCTGTCCCTGTCCAGGTGAGATTATTTATTAATTCTTAACTATATTAATATTTCCTTTATGTGTTATGTTTTTAAAATGTCTGTTTTATTCCAAAAGAGAGAGTGTTCTACCCCCCGTATCTGATAATATTTTATTTAAAATTTTTCCAAGACAAAATGGAAACAAACAATTAATAACTAGCCATGAACAGAAATAGGTAGTCCTAAGGAGCCCTGGTGGTACAGTGGTTAAACACTTGGCTGCTAACCGAAAGGTAAGCAGTTCTAAACTGCTATCTGCTTCTGTTAAGATTACAGCTTTGGAAATCATATGGGGCAGTTCTACTCTGTCCTATAGGGTCACTAGGAGTTGGAATCAACTCAATGGCAATGAGTTTAGAGAACTAGCAGGTCATTATTTCCTTCTGGGTGCTGAAACTTACCAATTCTTTATTTTTGAAAGCTATAGTAAGCTTAGCTTTTAGCTGATTTTTTTTTTTAAGTTATAAAATAAAAAGCATTTTATTACTTTTTGGTAATTCTGTCATAGAATACAGTTTATCCTAAATTTCATGGATGATGATATATGCTCTTGGTGTGTTGTAAAATGAATGTGTTGTACTAGAAGACGTCTAAGTAATTTAGAATATATTTCCTTTTATACTGGAGCAATTTCACAGAACGAATGAATACAACCATGCCCAGTTGGTAGTATTTTGCTTAATAGCTTAATATAATACAAAAAAAAAAAAAAAGATTTATTATGGAAGTTAAACATGCTTGCTTTTAAATAGCCTCTCACAATTGAAGAGATTTCTTCCTTTCCAAGTTATTTTTTCTCACTACCAACCTTCTAAAATGATTTGTATAAATTAATCTGAGAGATGAGAACTACTTCACTACTTGTCACTATTCTTTGGAATGGGAGCTGTTCTATCTTGCCTGTCTCAGCTGATGTGGGCATCATACTTATAACCACAAGCACTGAGGTGCTAAAATCCATAGTTACATTAATTTATTTTTTAAAATATTCTTTAATTTAATATGCTTATTCCATAAATATGTCTGTTACTCAGATTCAGTTTCTATTTAGAGATCTTAAATTCAGTTATAATCATGGTCTCTTAAGCAAGGCATATTGGAGATTTATCAGTTGACACGCTTTTGAAGAAACAATCTGGAGAGATACTGGGTATCTCTGTCATAACAATCTCTGATTTCTGTTTTCTCATCTGTGAAATGGGTATATCAGTAATACCTAACAGATGTTCGTTCCTCTCCTACCCTATGGTGCAATGATTCCACAATATTCTTGCAACTCTTACTTCATTTTGAACACAGTACAAGTTACTCTGAGCATACATATGACATACATATGATTATAGCATGCATATGTGCTGCCAGAGCAATACTGATTCTTGTGAATAACTAAGCCAGTTCCACACCAATAATGGAGCCCTCCAGTAACTATCGGTACTTGCCATTTACTAAATCTTATAAAGATTTTTGAGGATCTTCCATATATCTTGGGAAAAAAATTATCTCTATGTACTCAAAATTTAGTTCGCAAAATTAGTGTCAGTCCCCAAATCTCTAACATGAAAAGCATTTTAATTAGGTTGCTTCTTCTATCTTTGAAGTATTCTTCAGTTTTAAAAGGTAACTCTGGCTCTCTTTTTCTCTCCAGAGACAGCCTCTGAGGGTAATGAATCAGGTAAACTGCTCTGTGTGTGTGTTTGTAGCACTGTCCCAAATACTGTCTATAAGCAGTCAGATTTTTGAGAAACTTTACTAATTGCATCATGAACTAGTGCTATGTTAATATTTTGTAGCTGCTGTTTAGTGTTCAGCTCTCCAGTGCTAGTTTTAACATTGTTACAGAAAACCAGATCTAAGTTGCCAAAGAAAGGTGAAAGAATAATCTTATGGCAATTCCTGAGTGAAGACAGCTTCGGGTCAGAGTATCTCAAATGGCGATTCATCTTGTCCAAACTTGACCTTTTATTGTTCTTTAGTTCTGTGTAATGGAAATACCTGGGGTTTTAAATCTCAGCTCTGATACCTACTAACCATATAACCTTGAAAAAATTATATATTCTCTTTAAACATTAGTTTTCTCATTTGTAGAATACTGATATTGGTTTATTAATTTCTTCCCTCCTCATACTCCCATACCCTGATTTTTGGCAGTGCTTTTGTGTGTTTTACTATTAGAGGTAATAACTGGGCTTTCAATTCAGTGGCTCTTGGCCATTGATGATTCAATTCATATTTGACAAGCTATTAAAAAAAAAGGTAAAGGAAAGGCATGGAGTGTTTTCCCCATAATTAGAGAGAAACACCTTTTCCCATGATTCAAAACATTGAGGTTATCAATTGGCTTTATATAATGGTTCATCACTGTGCATTAGATTTTACCCTCAATTCTTTCTGAAATTTTATGAGCACTTTCCTCAGCCAAAACAAGAGAAAAATAACTGCAACTATTCATTTCATTTGAGCTAAAAAATAAAGACAACTATACACTCTATTGACCTCAATTTTCCATATAATTAAAAAGGAAAAGAAAAAGTGTGAAGCTATATATGTGGTTTTCTTTCTTAATGATCATTTTTAATATCAGTGTTTAGTCTACTATGGTGTTCAACTGGGTGTAAGTCACAAGACTAATTATTTTTCTATCTACAAAGGAACAGGCCCATTTCTACCTTGAGGTAAGTTGATGTTATAATACTTAACTTTTTAAAGCTGAATGCTTTAATAAAGAGAAAATCTCAGATATAATACTTGACTTTATATAGTTAATTGTCCATAGCAGAAAATGAAATAGTTTCAAAAAAAAGTTTTTTTCCCCCTAATTGTGGCAAAGAGCACATAAGCAAAAAACCAAACCTGTTGCCGTTGAGCCTATTTCAACTCAGAGGGACCCTACAGGACGGAGTAAGACTGCCCCATAGGATTTCCAAGGAGTGCCTGGTGGATTTGAACTGCTGCCCTTTGGCTAGCAGCCGAGCTCTTAACCACTACACCACCAGTGCTCCAAAGAGCACATATCTTCAGTAAATATATAGAGAGCATGTGCAATTGTTTCTGTGTTAATCCAGTGTTAAGTAAAATGTCATGCAAGGTCAACAGAGGGAACTATTCCAATTTTCAATGTTTTGGCTTCAAAATTCTAGTGTTTTCAAAAAGCACTGGCTAGGAATTGGCGATTTGTGTTTTTGTTTTTGTTTTCTATTCTTGGCATTTTGGAAAGCTATCTGTGTTGACCCTGGTTGGAGGCTCCTTTCTTTAATCTCTGCATCTTCATGGAAAATAAAGCTGTAAATCTAAATGGTGCCAAAAAAAAAAAAAAAAATCCTTTCTAGTCCAAACGTTCATGAGTTTATAAGTTATGTAATAATGAAATTAATGCTATTACTTTTTTCTGGGCTCTGGTAATTGGCCTTGCATAAGTAATGCAGGTTCTTGGACTTCAATACTGAGTAGTAATCTTGAAGTGATTTACTCACCTAACCTCAGATACCCTAAAAGAGCTCCTTCTGAAGGTTTCTTCAATATGATTCACCATAGAAAAGAGTTTGATTTCTCCGTTTTGCTCACAGAGTAATCATCTCTTGTGCTACTAATAGCCATCTTGGAAATTAATGATTTGATTTTTTATGATGAGCTGTTGTTCATACATTGTTGCTTTTTCGATCATCTTTTTCTCTAGCCTTTCCAACAGTTCTACAAGCTTGATGCCTACCCTACTGGCGCTAGGTATTATCCTCTACAAATCATGCCATTCATTCCTCTCCAACCATTTTCCAATGTTGCTAAACCCATTGCCCCTGAGAATGTTGAAAACACTGGCATCATGCCAGAATGGTGGTAAGTTCATTTAAACTATTACATGTTGATGTTCTACCAAAAGAAATAAAAGAAAATATCTCAGAGACAATATGAAAAAAAAAGATTTAGACTGAACATGGCAAATCAATTCTTAGTACCTAGTACTAGAGTTTTTTTTAATGAAAATTGTTAATACTTCTCTATGTCTATGGTTAATATTAATCTATTACTCAGGAATACTGCAGAGTAGAATGATCTATTCTATAAATTTTTTTCTGCTGAGGGCAGGTAAAAAAGGAAAACTTCTCTCCAAATTAAAAATATTTAATAATCCAAATTAGAAAGTTATGAGAAAGAATTCTGACATATAATTCAACTTCATCCCCTTTGCACTTTTACTCATCTTTAAATGTCTTCCCTTTTGAAATACCCATGATATTCAAAAGAATCTGTGAAGGCAATAGAGTGAAGATTTTGATGTCCAACAATACTAAATTCAAATCCTAACCTTTTGACTTACTTGAAATTACATAATGATGCTTATTTCTTATAACTCTGAAGATGATTAAGTGCAGTAATTTTGTATAGTGCTGGGAAAATAGTAGACAATAAGTAACCAGCATTTTCCCTTGATACAGTAAAAATTCTATTACTGACTGCCTTCACTTCATGGTTTTAACCAAGTTTATTCTTTCAGAAGAATTAAATTCTCAGAAACTGCACAGGCACAGCCCTTGGTAAGTTCAGAAATTATACTTTTAACTATTGATCTTATTTCCATATAAAGACTATGTGCAAAGATATGTTGATATGGGTTACATAAGATTTTTGTTGATTTTTTTTCCCCTGAAGTCTAGCTTTTTGTGGACACTTTAACAGATAATAATTAGGAAGTTGGCTTAGTCATTTGCAAATTTTTTGTTTCAGAATAATCATACCATATTTAAATAATTTTTTTAAATCACCTGTTTTTAGCTAATATATTTTGTAATGTTGGAAGTTTCTGCATAATCATGATGTGGGTGCTGCTAATTTTCCATGAAGATGTGACTGAGACCATGGTGAACCCCGTAGTGTGTTCTGTCCTTCACTGCAGTAAGAATTCTTAGCAAGAAACAAAGTAAAACCAAGTGTTAGTCTGTCAACACCAGTTGAAAAGATGTCATGATTTATTTTAATTACCCTCTACCACTATATTGGAACTTCTAATAATGTGAAAGTGTGTGTTTTTCCTCTCCAATGGTGGAAACTTCATTTCCAATACATCATACAAAACAAAAAGCATCACAACCTATGTGCAGGCCTTTTCTTTTAATTGCCTTCCCATGACTTAAATATTACTGTAAAGGAAAAATTTCATCTAATAATAAATAGTCCCTAGAACTTAAAAATCAGGAGCAATGGATATGTATGTCAGTAGCAGGAAAACCCTAGCAACATTTTTGAACTGGTCTAGGTTCAGAATAAATAACAATTGAAATCTATCATATGTTTCTTCCCTCAAAAATAGGTAGCATAACTAAAAAAAAAAAAATTCTTTTTTCTGTCTGCAGATGTGACTGAAAATTGCATTCTCTGAATTTCTCCTGTCTGTCGTACAAAACCATCCTATCCGAAGACTTCAACTGTTATTTTAAAACAGGAAAATCCCAAATTGTGGGCAATCTTTCTTTGAGTTCTTTACTATGTATTAGATAGTATCCTTTATCTTAAGCTAAATTTTCCTAGAGAGTTTATTGTGCCTAAATTCCAGTTACGTCATGTCATTATGGGGACCTAATTAGAGGATATTCAAGTTTTTACTAAGTTTCTGTTATGGAAATTTTGTTAAAAAGTCTTTGAATTGCTTCTTCCGTTACTGTCATAATTTTAAATAACTGTGTGCAGTAACTGAGGTTTTTTTTCTACCGCCTTTTCAATAAATTATATTTCAAGGAGCAATCTATATTTTCTGTCATTATTTATTCAGCAGTGTTCACATAATCCTATTAAGAGTTGTTACACATGTGACATTTTGTTTTCACTAAATTTTCTGTGACACTTTAAATCATATTTTAGTGGATTTTTTTTTAATGTTCACTTCCGATTCTGGCAGATCATAAGAAGTATTTGGAAGCTGGATCCAAGATCTTTCATCTGAAGTTAGATGCTTATAGGATATTTCCATGGGGGCATAAGTGTGGCTGAAGAAAGAAACAGCAATGTGGAAGTTATGAGTACACCGGGAATTTAAACAACCTGGTTATGCGACTTACATATGCCATCATTGCCTGCGTGGGTCCAATCCTCTTGGTTATACCTGTGTTTAAATCCAGGTAAATTACCTAATAACCATTAACAGGGTCAGCTTAGGACATATGGCAACCTCGTATCTGATGGTGAGTCATTCAATATCCTGCAGATCCCAACTAGGAGCTATTTTTCAAAATGACAATAGTTACATGCTCTAATATCTTCAAAACCCCAGCTGAAATTCACTTTTCAGGATTTACTCCAGGCTCCACACACTGACCCAACCTGTCATGACCCACCAGGTCATAACATACAAGTGGCAAAGCCTCTTGCACCACAGCCTAGACCATCTGGATAGCAATCAATTTTCCTGAATCATACCAGTTAAAATATGTGTGTGTGTGTGTGCACGTGTGTGTGTGTGTGTGTGTGTGTGTGGTTTTGCCTGGAAAATCAAAAGAAAGCCATTTCCGCTTCCTTAAAAAGATAGAAATAGAAGTACCGTATGATTCAGCTATCCCACTGCTTGGAATATATCCTAGAGAAATAAGAGCCGTCACATGAATAGATATATGCACACCCATGTTCATTGCAGCACTGTTCACAATAGCAAAAAGATGGAAACAACCTAGGTGCCCATCAACAGATGAATGGATAAACAAATTATGGTATATCCACACAATGGAATACTACGCAATGATGAAGAACACTGATGAAGCCGTGAAACATAACATGGAGGAATCTGGAGGGTATTGTGCTGAGTGAATTTAGTCAGTCACAGAAGGACAAATATTGTATAAGTCCACTATTATAAGAACTCAAGAAAAGGTTTAAACACAGAAGAAAACATTCTTTGATGGTTACGAGGGTGGGGAGGGAGGGTGAGGGTTATTCACTAACTAGATAGTGGACAAGAATTATCTTAGGTGAAGGGAAGGTCAGCACACACTACAGGGGAAGTCAGCACAACTGGACTAAACCAAAGCTAAGACATTTCCTGAATAGAATCAAACACTTTGAGGGACAGAGTAGCAGGGGTAGGGGTCTGAGGACCATGCTTTCAGGGGACATCTAGGTCAATTGGCATAACAAAGCTTATTAATAAAATGTTCTGCGTCCTACTTTGGTGAGTGGCATCTGGGGTCTTAAAATCTTGCAAGTGGCCGTCTAAGATGCATCAGTCAGTCCCAACCACCTGGAGTAAAAGAGAATGAAGAACACAAAAAACACAAGGAAAGTATTAGCCCAAGAGACAGAAAGGGCCACATAAACCAGAGACTTCATCAGCCTGAGACCAGAAGAACTAGATGGTGCCCGGCTACCACCAATGACCACCCTGACAGGGAACACAACAGAGAGTCCCTGATGGAGCAGGAGAAGGATGGGGTGCAGAACTCAAATTCTAGTAAGAAGACCAGACTTAATGGTCTGACTGAGACTGGATGAACACCAGAAAGCATGGCCCCTGGATTCTCTATCAGCCCAGAACTAAAACAATTTCTGAGGCCAACTCTTCAGACAGGGATTGGACAGGACTATGGGACATAAAGTGATACTCGTGAGAAGTGTGCCTCTTGGCTCAAGTAGATACAAAAGACTAAACGGGCAGCTTCTGTCTGGAGGTGAGATGGGAAGGCACAGAGGGTTAGGAGCTGGTTGAATGGAAGTGGGGAATGAGGTTGGAAAGGAGGAGTGTGCTGTCATAGTATAGGGAGAGAAATTAGGGTCTCATAACAATTTATGTATAAATTTTTGTATGGGAGAATAACTTGAAATGTAAACTTCATCTAAACTACAGCAATAAAAAAAAATAAAAAAAAGAAAATCATTTAGCATTGAGTCACCTGCCTTCTCTCACTGTTAGGCAGTACAAAGTGAAACAACTGGGTTTTCAATTTAGAGAAGATTTATCAACCTATTCAGGACATTAATGGAGGGCAGACCCATGTATCTTTCAGCCTCTGTCATCATTTGACTCAGTAAAACAATTTAATAAATGCATGAAAAACCATAGGATGACAAGGCAGTCAAGTTTCCTAGGAGCAGACTAAATTGTGGTGCAGTACTAGAATAGACTTGTCCCTGAAACTGTCCCAGCAGGTAGAAGCACCTGTCCAGTTAGATTAAAGCAATCTTTTTCTTATATTATTTTATTTTTTTAATTTAATTTTAAAATTAGAATGGAGAAAAATACCTTTACCAGATAGCTTGCTGTATAATAAGTGCCAGGAACTATATTTATTTGTCCCAGTACCTGACGTACCACATTTAGAACAACATCTAAAATAGGCATGACCACCTGATTAAATTTTCAATAATTCATTGTTATTTTAGTTTTGGTGGTTCAGTAGTAGAATTCTCACCTTCCATGCAGGAGAACAAGTTCAAATCCTGGTCAATGCACCTCATGCTCAGCCACTGTCTGTCTGTCAGTGGAGGCTTGTGTGTTGCTATGATACTGTGTTGGTTTTCTAGTGCTGCTATAACAGAAATACCACAAGTGGATGGCTTTAACAGAGAAATGTATTCTCTCACAGTCTAGGAGGCTAGAAGTCCAAATTCAGGGTGTCACCTCCAGGGAAAAGCTTTCTGTCTCTGTTGGCTCTGGGGGAAGGTCCTTGTCATCAATTTCCCCAAATCAAGGAGCTTCTCAGCACAGGGACCCAGGGTCCAAAGGACACACTATGCTCTCAGTGCTTCTTTCTTGGTGGGGTGAAGTCTCCATGTCCCTCTGCTCATTTCTCTCCTTTATATCTCAAAAGAGATTGACTTAAGACAAAACCTAATCTTAAAAATGGAGTCCTGCCTCATTAACATAACTGCCGCTAATCCCACCTCATTAACATCATAGAGATAGGATTTACAACACACAGGAAAATCACATCAGATGACAAAATGGTGGACAATCACACAATACTGGGAATCATGGCCTAGCCAAGTTGACAGATATTTTTAGGGGACATGATTCGATCCATGACAGTTGCTAAACAGGTTTCAGCAGAGGTGCCAGACTAAAACAGAGTAGGAAAACAGGCCTGGAAAACTATTTCCAAAATTCAACCAATGAAAATCCTGTGGATCACAACAGTTTCATCTATAACTGATCATGAGGATGGTGCAGGACTGCGTAGCGTTTTGTTCCATTGTGCATTGAGTTGGGGTCAACCTGATCGCAGCTTATAATCAGAACAAAATTATAGTTTCAAGAAGATATTTCGAAGAACAAATAGGAAAATAATTACATGATATAAATCACCACACTTTCATCCTTTAGTCATTAGCAGTATGCAACTTTCCAAGACTTTTGTTGTTGCTTTTAACTTATTATTTTACTATAGAAGGAAACAGAATAATACTTTCTACTCAGCCTTTTCTTTAAATTTGTAAATCTTTTTTTTAATGTCTTCTTCTTACTCTACAGTCAGGGAGGCAATGTTGGGGATTAGATCAGTCTCTAAGTATATCCAGTCAAGCTATGCACTCTGAATTGAGGACTTACAACGAATGGTTTATACCCTCACTAGGTTTAAAAGGAGGCAATACCATTTATCACTTGACTCAAAGGAATTCTATCATAAAAAGTAGATCATCAGGTCATTCTACTTTCCAAGAAATTGAGGGTTAGGTCAGAGCATGAACCCAAGAGCCTGTAAGAATGTCAAGTATTTCCGTTTTTCCAGGTAACTGAACAAAAACTCATAGGCGGAAGACAAGGACCAGTTTGGGGAATATAAATGTACGATGCTATAGTAGAATGCTTCCTGTAAGACATTGGCCTTTCCTCATTCAAAGTGTTTTCATCCATAAACTCATTCTTATTTAGAATACAGAGATGTGGGGGAGAGGGGATCACAACCCTGATGGTAGCTTGAAACATTTATATTCACCAGACACGGATATTTTTATAATTCAAAAATCACTGCCATTATTTTTTCCTGGGGATATCATGATTAGCCTCACATACAAATCATTTTAATGTAATGTTTACCCTCCCCACCTCTCTGAAAATTTTAATTTTTACCCTGCTTCTAGAAGTTGCTTTCACCTTAGGTTGGTGACACTAGGTTCTCTCCATCTTCCCTGAGGTCAAAATGCAATTTGAATTGTTCTGTGTATCCCACTAGAGTTCTCAGTCAACTGTAGTTAAGCAAGAAAGACTATTCTTCTCCATGGAGAAGGTTAAACAATGGTCATCTAAGTTTTGTTTGTTTATAGGCATAGAGAGGTGATGAGTCATTATAAATTAGCACATTTCCAGTTGTTTTTTAATGTTTTCCTTTTCATCATGGGTACCAAATTGCCTTCTAGAGCCAGGCAGATGCCACAAATGAGTGAAACAATAGTTTGGCTGTTAAAAAAAAAGGAGTCTAGTGTACTAAAGTATGCATACTTTCCCTTCAAAAGTGAACAGCATTACTTATTTCAATCCATTGTTACCATGCAGGAATACACAGTTTAAGTTTGATCTAATATTGGAATATATAGGAAAAACTAGAATAGTGAATTGGTGTGTAAAGTCTCCTAATTTCTTAATATGATCTCAATGTTTTAATACAAAACGTGCAGCTATCTTCTCAAAACAGTAAAGTCTGCTGGCCAGATGCAGGCCCTGAGACACCAGTCTATGAACTCTGCTCTACATTAAGGAAAGAGTTTCCTAGACTTTTCATTCTTTATTCCAAACTGAGGATGAATCTTGGTTATAGAGCAATAAGAGTAGTGGGAAATTAAAGTAACCCTACTTAAGGTAACAAAAAGAACCATGATTTCATCATTTAAAAAAGGCACAGTGAGAAGAAGCTAAGGAGGATTTAAAAGTTGGGAGGTTCTCTGAATCTTCTGTATTATACAATATATTTCACTTTCAATAATCGGGATCCCACTCTTTTCTAAATTTCACATAAGAGACCTACCAAGTTTGTGAATTCATGTGTCATTTTAGTTGTGTAATTAAAAAATTCAGTCTGAGTTATTATTAATTTAAGCCTTATGGCCATAAACAATGAAAGAATCTGGTAGCCCAGTCACAGAACAACATGAATTTGGTTCCATGTTGTCAAGGATCTCTTAGTTACAAGTGACAGAAATAAAGTTTATCTCAAATTAACCTCACCCAAGTCATGGTGTTTTCAGTTGCCTCATATGCATGTGAAACCTGGACAATGAGTAAGGAAGACCGAAGAAGAATTGACACCTTTGAGTTGTGGTGTTGGCGAAAAATATTGACTATACCATCGACTGCCAAAAGAACAAACAAATCTGTCTTGGAAGAAGTACGGCCAGAATGCTCCTTAGAAGTGAGGATGGCGAGAGTTCTCTCACATGCTATGGACATGTTTTCAGGAGGGACCTGTCCTTGGAAAAGGACATCATGCTTGGTAAAGTGGAGGGTCAGTGGAGAAGAGGAAAGTTCTCAACGAGGTGAATTAACACAGTGGCTGTGACAATGGGCTCGAGCATAACAAAGATCATGAGGATGGTGCAGGACTGGGGTGTGTCTTGTTCTGTTTTACATAAGGTAGCTATGAGTCAGAACCTACTCGAGGGGACCTAACAACAATAGCAACAAATTAAATAGATCCCCTTGAGTCGGTTCTGACTCATAGCGACCTAACAACAACAACATCAAATTAACTAAAACAAGAAATGAGCTTATTTACTCAGGCAACTAAAATCACAAAAGTGAAGCAAAATTAGATTTAGAAGCTTGAAGGTGGTCATTAACCCCTTTGTTCATCTTTTACCATCACTCTCCTCTGGACTGACTTAATTTGAAGTCTCTGTCCATGTGATAGGAAAGATGACTTCTCCACATCTCAGGGTTTATTTGGCCGTCTGGTTTCTAATCCTAAAGGAAGTGTTAGCACTGTAACTTCTCCCTATGTCGGCGCATTAATTGGCTCTGCTTAGATCAAGGGCCTCTCCCTTTAGATAAGGGTTCAGAGTACCCTTACCTTAAACTTCCCTGGACTGGGTCATATGTTTACTTCTTTAATCAATGGTCATTAAAATTTTCTTTCTAAATGTTGAAATACACCAAATTGCAATTGTAGAATTTCACAATTAAATCCTGTACGTTATTTGGGCTTTCAATTTTTTTTTTTTCAGTTTCTCCCTCGGCAAAATAAATTTCAATGTCATCTAATTTGCAAGTTTTGTTTTCAATAATTATAGTGAAGCTGAAATTTTTTGGTTCTCCATTTGTTAAATACTTTCATCAAGTATTTTCAACTGATTTTTGAGCAAAATGTAAACAAAGTGCAGATGTCTAATTTACAAAGAAAGGTTCAATATTTCTGTAAGATACAACAACCTAAATTAATTTTCAAATCTCTTCTCTCAAAAGCTAAAACACTTCTTAAATTCAATTGGTAATTGTTAACAAAGAGAGAAAACACAACCGGTCATGTTGAAGTATTTCTTTAAATTCAATATCAACTTTGTCACACAGTTTTGTAGTTCATTTACTTTCTGTATATATAAATATTTGCAAATTCCAACAACTTCAGTTTCTGTTTAGATTGGTTGTTTATTGAAGCTTGTTTGGGAGCAATTATGAATTATGGTGTTCCTGAGTGGTACAAATGGTTAACACAGTCGATGCTAACCAAATGGTCGGAAGTTTGAATCCGCCCAGAGGCACCTTGGAAGAAAGACCTGGAAATATACTTCTGAAAAATCAGACATTGAAAACTCTATAGAGTACAGTTCCACTTTGGTATGCATGAGGTTGCCATGAGTCGGAATAGACTCTATGGCAACTGGTATGGATGATGTTTAAGAGTGTACCTTATGTAAAAAGAAGGTAAGGAACAATGCAAAATAATTTAATATCATACTTTATCACGTTGACTATCACTTCACTAAAAGTTGAAGGGTATTCAGCAAACATGCTTTATTAGAGTGCAAGATTTTTCCAGTATGGAAGTTCTGTGAATAACATGGGTTAATCTTAGCTGAACTGGATTGACTGCCTATCTCCAGAGCTACTGATCCTTGACCAACACTCTAGTGCTTAATAACTGAAGATAAATGATGTTCTGTCACCATAGTCTGGGAGTAGTTTCAGCCAAGATATACCAGCCTGGCAGTGTTGTTTAATACTAATTGGATTCATGGTTTGCACCTTGTTTCAGTGGAATTTAGGAGGGGGAGAGTGGCATAAGGGAGGCTTTTGATTGTTAAGGCTGGTCACATAGCTGGAATATGCCTGCATGACTAGCTCATTATAAGAGAGTTTCACCACAAGCAACTTTATATGCCCTAGGTTAGTGGTTTGAGACCAGGAAATAAAGCATATCCTGTGCTACCAAGCAAAGAGAGGACAAAGAAGTTTGTTTGTTCAAGATCTGCACCTTTTGTAATGCATATGCTTCTCCTGCTGCTGCTCTAATGTTGCCTGTAATAAAGCTGTTCTGAGAACAAACTGTAAGTCCTTCAGCAACTGAACGCTTAAAATGATTAATACATAATTAACAAAGTCTTCACAGAAGATCTGCACCTGTGAATAACTCATAGAGAAGAAAAATAAGGGAGGATTTGTTTTTCCCAGAATCTCTCCTATGTCCTGCTTCCAATTTGTCAAATTTCACCCTAAAAACCCGTTGTTGTTGAGTCAATTCTGACTCACAGTGACCCTACAGGATGCAGTATAACTGTCCCACAGGGTTTCCAAGACTGTAATCTTTAAGAAAGCACTGTCACATCTTTCTCCTACAGAATGGCTGGTGGGTTCAAACGGCCTACATTCTGGCTAGCAGCCAAACCCTTAAATCACTGTGCCACCAGAGATCCTTAAACCCTTTGCCATCGATTCTGACTCATAGCAACCCTATAGGACAGAGTAGAACTACACCAATAGGGTTTCCAGGGAGCTGCTGGTGAACTCCAGCTGCACACCTTTTCGTTAGCAGCTGAAGCTCTTAACCACTGCACCACCAGCACTCCCCAGGGCACCTTAGTAGGGGCTAAAATCATGCGTTTCACATTAGCATTATTCAACCTCTAGGCAGCTTCTGAGGAAACTAGATCTCACATCCCAGTATGGATTTTCATTCAAGTCCAGAAGCCAAGAGATGATTCTACATTGGTGAGGTCCCACCTATAGGGAAAGAGAAGCAGGTGGGCAAGTCACCAGAGAAGAAACATGTGGTTTGAAAATGTGATATACATTTAAACTTGTTAAGAAGTAATAAGCACACATCCAGAAAAGCACACACAGAAAAATACACCACAAAGTATCTACCTTCTAGGTCAAGGGATAGAATGTCACCAGCACCAAAGAGCACCCATTCGTGTTCCCCATTAATTTCTATCTCTTCTCAGGTAACCACTTTCATTCGATGTTATTTGTATAAAATTCATCCATGTTGTTTTGTGTAGCAGTGGCACATCCATGTAAATTGCAGTATAATATTTCATTCCATTGTATGCCACAATTTATTTGTCTAAAATACTATAAATAGGCATTTGTGTTGATTTCAGCTTTGGGTATTAAGAATAATACTACCAAGAACATTGTGTACATGTTTTTTAGTGCGAAAATATAGGCATTTCTGTTGGGTTTATACCTAAGAATGGAACTACTATTCATAGGGTATATAGATGTTTATCTTTAACGAAGACTGATACAGGTTTCCAGAGTGCTTATCCCAACTTACATTTCTATCAACAATTGCTACGAAGTGTATTTTTCTTTAAAACATTTGATATTTTTCATTTTAGCCATTCTAGTGAGGATGTTGTGATATTATATGGTGATTTAATTTACATTTTTCTGATTACTAATAATCTTGAACCAATCAACCAATCATTTGGTTTAATTTCAGAAAAGGTGCGTGTCACAGTCGTGTTCTTTTGCCATATTTATTTAGTCCATATGCTGAACAAATCATTCAAGAAGCTGAACTATATGAAGAAGAACGTGGCATCAGAATTGGAGGAAGACTCATTAACAACCTGAGATATGCAAATGACACAACCTTTCTTGTTGAAAGGTAAGAGGACTTGAAACATATTATTGATGAAGATCAAACACTATAGACTTCAGTATGGATTACACCTCAGCATAAAGAAAACAAAAATCCTCACAACTGGACCAATAAGCAACATTATGATAAACAGAGGAAATATTGAAGTTGTCAAGGATTTCATTTTACTTGGATCCATGATCAACACCCACAGAGACAGCAGTCAAGAAATCAAAAGCTGTATTGCACTGGGCAAATCTTCTGCAAAAGACCTCTTTAAAGTGTTAAAAAGCAAAGATGTTACTTTGAGGACGAAGATGTGCCTAACTCAAGCCATGGTATTTCCAATTGCCTCATATGCGAAACCTGGACAATGAATAAAGAAGATCAGAGAAGAATTGATGCCTTTGAATTATCGTGCTGGCAAAGAACGTTGAATATATCATGGACTGCCAGAAGAATGAACAAATCTGTCTTGGAAGAAGTACAGCCACAATGCTCCTTAGGAGCAAGGATGATGAAACTTCATCTTCCATAATTTGGATGTGTTTTCAGGAGGGACCAGTCCCTGGAGAAGGGACATCATGCTTGATAACGTAGAGGATCCGTGAAAAAGAGGAAGACCCTTGACAAGAAGACACAGGCTTGCAACAGTAGGTTCAAACATCGCAACAATTGTGAGGATGGCACAGGACCAGGAAGTGTTTCATTCTATTGTACACAGGGTAGCTATGAGCGGGAACTGATTTAACAGCACCTAAAACAACAACGTTGAACACTTTTCAATATGTTTATTGACCATTGCTGTTGTGTTAATGGTCATCGAGTAGGCTCCGACTCACGGTGACTTTATGTAGAACAGAGCAAAGAGTTATCTAGTCATGTGCCATCCTCATAATCTTTCGTATGTTTGAGCCTGTTGCAGCCACCATTTCTATCTATCTCAGACTGCCACGTCTTTCTCCCCAAGAGCAGCTGGTGAGTTCTCACTGCTGACCTTTTGGTTAGCAGCTGAGCACTGTATTACAAATATCTTCTCCCAGTCTGTGGCTTGACTTTTTATTCTCTTACTGGTTTTGTGTGATAGACAGAAGTTCTTAATTTTGATGAAATCCTACTTATGAATCTTTTTTAAGATTAGTATTTTTTGTTATTTTAAGAAATATTTTCCTAAGATGACATAATATTCTCCAAAGTTATCTCTTGGAAGTTTTATTGTTTTGCCATTTACATTTAGATCTGTTGTCCACTTTGAATTGATGTTTTTGTATGCCTTGAGCAAGGGCGGATTACCCAGTAAACAAAGTAAGAATGGGCTTACTTGTGGTGAACCGTATGTGAAATTGTTCATTACAGATTAGTAAGTAAGCACAAGTAAGCCTATGCTTATCCTGTTTATTAAGTTACCTGTCCCTGTCAGGGATTGTAAATTTCAAGAGGCTTTGATTCTGTAGGAAAGTGCTGTGGGGTTCAAAAAGAGAAAGATGCCAGCCATACCTAGAAGCAGAATCTTTAATGTCGTGAAAAAATTATGAAATTGTTTACTACAGATGATCTGATAAGCAAGGTAAACACAGTGCTTACATTGTTTATTGGATAACCAGCCCCTGGGTTTGAGAAGGGCATCAAGATTCAGTATTTCCAGAGGGATATTTAATTGACATTCTAATCCACTTGCTTTAATCCAATGAGGGATCTATAAGATTCATAGCCGTATTTCAGTGACAGCTGGTCAACTTTTAAGTTCAAGTTTATCCCCAAAGTATATTTTTTCAGTAAACTGGGAAGTTTACCAATTGTCATGGATTGAGTTGTGTCGCCCAAAAATATCTGTCAGCTTGGCTGGGTCATGATTCCCATTGTATGATTGTGTAATCTGATGTGATTTCCTTATGTGTTGTAAGCTCTATCTCTATGATGAGATTATATGTGATTTCCTTATGTGTTGTAAATTCTATCACTGTGATGAGGTTATCCTGATGAGGTTGACAAGATTAGATAGTGTCTTAATGTGATCTCTTTGGAGATATAAAAGAGAGAAGCGAGCAGAGACACATGGGAACCTCATACCACCAAGAAAGGAGTGCCGGGAGCAGAGCGCGTCCTTTGGAGCTGAGGTTCCTGTGCAGAGAAGCTCACAGACCAAAGAAAGATTGATGACACGGGCCTTCCTCCAGAGCTGACAGAGAAAGCGTTCCCTTGGAGCTGATGCCCTGAATTTGGACTTGTAGCATACTGGACTGTGAGAGAATACACTTTTCTTTGTTAAAGCCATCCACTCATGGTATTTCTGTTAGAGCAACACTAAATGGCTGAGACACCAATGCTCTTCGTTCTTGGCAGAACTTGAGCTCCTATTTTTATGCACTCAGTACTATATGAGTCAGCTCCTCAAACTTTTAGTTACTGCTTTTGCAATTGGCAAGTGTCTAGAGGTAAACAAAGGCATCAGTGCTGGGTTCACGTTTAGGGGTTTCCTGCTTCCCCTAGATTTTGGTCTTGATAGCCCTCCAATTCCTTCAAAGAGATATTTAATCCATATTTTATAGTTTTTCTTACCATATTTGTTGTTGTAAGGTGCTGTCCAGTTGGTCCCAACTCATAGCGACACTATGTGCAACAGTACGTAACTCTGCCTGATCCTGCACCATACTCACAATCTTTGCTATGGTGGAGTCTGTCTTTGCAGCTACTGTGTCAATCCATCTAATTGAAGGTCTTTCTCTCTTTTGATGACTCCCTACTTTACCAACCATGATGTCCTTCTCTGGGGACTGATCCTTCGGATAACATGTCCAAAGAATGTGAGACAAATTTTCATCATCTTCACTTCCAAGGAGCACTCTGCTGTACTTCTTCCAAGACAGATTTATTCTTTCTTCTGGCAGTTCATGGTCTATTCAATACTCTTCACTATTACCATAATCCAAAACCAAACCCACTGCAGTCAAGTCGGTTTCGACTTGTTGGCCAAGGATATGGAATATACCGTGGACTGCCAGAAGAACAAACAAATCTATCTTGAGAGAAGTACAACCAGAATGCTCATTAGAAGCAAAGATGGCAAGATTTCATCTCACGTAATTTGGACATGCCATCAGCAGGGAAAAGTCCCTAGAGAAGGACATCATACTTGGTAAAATAGAAGCTCAGCAAAAAAGAGGAAGACCCTCAAGGAGATAGATTGACACAATGGCTGCAGCAATGGGCTCAAGCATAACAATTATTGTGAGGATGGTGCAGGACTGGGCAGTGGTTTGTTCTGCTGTACGTAGGGTCACTATGACTCAGAACCGACTCAACAGAACCTAACAACAACAACACCATAATTCAAATGCATCAATTCTTCTTTGGTCTTTCTTATTCATTGTCCAGAATTCTCCTGCATATGAGACAATTGAAAAGGCCATGGTTTGGGTCAGGCATATCTTCGTCCTCAAAGTGACATCTTTGCTTTATAATACTAAAGAGGTCTTTTGTAGCAGATTTGCCCAGTGCAATACAGCGTTTCATTTCTTGACTGCTGCTTCCAGGGGCATTGATTGTTGATCCAAGTAAAACAAAATCTTTGACTACTTCAATATTTTCTGCATTTATCATGGTGTTGCCTATTGGTCCAGTTGTGAAGTTTTGTTTTTTTTTTCTTTATATTGAGGTGCAATCCAGACTGAAGGCTATAGTTTTTGTTCTTCATTAATAAGCATTTCAAGTTCTCTTTGCTTTCAGCAAGCTTGATGTTGTCATCTGTGTAACACAGGTTGTTAAAGAGCCTTCCTCCAATCCTGATGCCTAGTTCTTCTTCATACAATCCAGCTTCTCAGGTTATTTGCTCAGCATACAAGTTGAATAAGCACAGTGAAAGGATACAGCCTTGATGTTCACTTTTTCTGATTTTAAACCATCTAATATCCCCTTGTTCTGTTCCAACTACTGCCTCTTGATCTATCTACAGGTTCCTCATGAGCACAATTAAGTGTTTTGAAATTTCCATTCTTCGCAGTATTACCCATTACTTGTTAAGATCCACATATAACAATAAGGGTTGGTTAAAATAACCCAGTCTACAATTTTTTGAATGTAGAGCTCCACAAAAAAATGTGTTTTGAATGAATAAGTGAATTATTTCATCTATTTATTTCCTACTACTTTCTAAAGAAGGGAATTTGCCTCTCAGTTCTCAATTTCATAAGATTCTAGTTATACTAACAATCTTAGTAAGTAAACTCAATAAGAAGTTTGTTCCTTTTTTAACTTTCTATTTTGATAAAATTATAGATTCACAGAAAGTTTTAAATGAATTTAGGAGGGTCCATGCACACATTTCCCCTTTTCTCCATGTTAGTATCTTGCATAATTATAGTACAATATCAAATCCAGGAAATTGATATTTGTACAACCCACAAAGCTTATTCAGGTTTTACCAGTGAGGTATATTAATGTGTGTATGTGTGTGTATATATGTGTTTGTATATGTGCAAGTGTGTATAGTTCTATGCAATTCTATCATACATGTAGCTTTATATAACTACCACCACAATCAGGAAACATAACAGTATCATCACCACAACTCTCCATAATAAACAGAGAAAAGATTGAAGTTGTCAAGGATTTCGTTTTATGTGGATCCACAATCAACACCCATGGAAACAGCAGTCAAGAAATCAAATGATGTACTGCATTGGGCAGATCTGCTGCAAAAGACCTCCTTAAAGTATTGAAAAGCAAAGATGTCACCCTGAAGACTAAATACCAAGCCATGCTATTTTCAATCATCTCATACCCATGCGAAAGCTTGACAATGAATAAGGAAGACCAAAGGAGAATTGACACCTTCGAATTATGATGTTGGTGAAGAATACTGAATATACCATGGACTGCCAAAAGAATAGACAAATCTATCTTGGAAGAAGTACAGCCAGAATGCTCCTTAGAAGCAAGGATGGTGACACTGTGTCTCACATACTTCGGACATGTTATCAGAGGGGTCAGTCCCTGGAGAAGGACATCATGCTCAGTAAACTGGAGAGTCATCGAAAAAGATGAAGACCCTTAACAAGAGGGACTGACACAGTGGCTGCAACAGTGGGCTCAAGTACAATGATGGTGAGAAGGGCACAGGACCAGGCAGTGTTTTGTTGTATTGTACGTAGCGTAGCTGTAAGTCGGAACCAACTCCGTGGCACCTAACAACAACAGGGAGTTTTGCAGAGAAAAAAAAAAAAGTTTGCTTGTTTGTTTTTACTTTTGCTGAGTCCAGTTTATTAACTATATTTTACAGACCATGCTCTTGGTACCACATGCTTTTGTTGTCAGAGAATTCTTTGCCTACTTCTAGTTTGCAAGAATTTTCTTCTATTTTTTCCTGTAAGTTTCATGGTTTTATGTTTAACCATGTTAAGTTAATTTTTGTTGGAGACATGAGATTTAGATCAAGTTGTTGCTATTATTATTTTCCTTACGGATATCCAGTTGCATTAACACCATTTCTTGAAAAACATTTCCTGGATCTGTTGAATTGCTTTTGTGAAAATTTTTATTGGGCGTGCTTGTGTGGTCCATTTCTGAGTTCTCTATTCTGTTCTAATGATCTAAGTGTCTGCCCCTCCACCAGTACTTTATATATATGATTACTGTAATTATATAGTAAACCTTATCAATGGGATGAATGTTTCCTACCATTTTTTATTTGTTTTCAAAATTTCTTTGGCTATTCTAGGGCCTTTTCCTTTTCATATTAATTTTAGAACAAGCTTGTCCATGTCTACAAAAAGCCTTACTAAGATATTGATAAAAATTGTGTTAAATCTAGAGATCAATTTGGAGAAAATTGACATCTTTACTATATCAAGTCTTCAAACCAATGAACACAGTATGTCTCTCCAAATTTTTTTAAACTTCTTTCATCAGTATTTTTTAATTTTTGCATACAGATTCTGTGCTTATTTTGTTTTATATATCATATATGTGTATGTATGTGTATATATACATATATGTATATATATATCTAAATATTTCATCTTTTCAGGACCAACTGTAAATGGTGTTGCATTTCTTTATATTGGTTACCACTTACTCATGTTTGGTATATAGAAATACAATTTATTTTCATGTGTTGATATTGCATCCTGTGAATTTACTGAGTCATTTATCAGTTTAAGAGTGTTTTTGTAGATTCCTTGGGATTTTCTACATAAACAATCATGTTGTCTTAAATAAAGATACATTTTTGTCTTCTTCCTCAACTTATAAGTCTTTTATTTCTCCTTCCTAACTTTTTGCTCTGGCTAGAATTCCTTATACTATATAAAATAAGGAACGTAAAAGTGTACATCCTTGCTATATGCCTCATCCTAGGGGAAAAGCATTCAGTATTTGACCTTTAAGTACAACGTTAGCTGAAGGTTTGTTTTTTCGGGTTTTTGTTTGTTTGGGGGAGTTTGGTAGATTTTTTTTTATGAGATTGAGAAAATTTTTTTCTATTTCTTGTTCACTGAAATTTTTTATCATGAGCAGGTGTTGAGTTTCGTTTAATGCTTGTTCTGTGTAAATTGATATAATCATACGATTTTTTTTCTTCTTTAGTGTGTTGATATGATGGACCACACTGATTTTCAAATGTTGCATATCTTGCTTCCTAGGAATAAATTCCACTTGGTTGTGGTGTATGTTTTAAATACATGTTTTGGAATTTAATTGCTAATATTTTGTTGAGTTTTGCATCGAAGTTCATGAGAGATAATGATCTGTAGTTTTCTTGTGTGTGTGTGTGTGTGTGTGTGTGTGTGTGCTGTCTTTGTCTCGTCTCATAAAATGGAATGGGAGTGTTTCCTCCTTTAGATTTTCTGGAAGAGATTGAATAGAATTAGTGTTAATTCTTATTTGAATGTTTTGTAAAACTCTCCTGTGAAACTGTCTGGGCTGGAATATGTCTTTCTTATGAGGTTTTACATTATAAATTCAATTTCTTTTTAATGATTTAGAGTATTATGCAGTTGTCTATCTCATTTTGACTGAATTTTGCTAGTTTGTGGTTTTCAAAAAATTAGTTCATCTCTTCTAAGTTGTCAAATTTTTTAGTGTAAAGTTATTCAGAACATTCCCTTGTTTTCATTTTAATGGCTCCAATATCTATTATGATATCTTCTATTTCATTCCTAATATTGGAGATAATCCAACAAGTTTTTTATTTCAGTTGTTATATTTTTAAATTCTATCAGTTTTATTTGGTTCTTTTTTATAGCCTCCGTTTTTTTCATTTGTTTCAAGAGAATTTGTGATTGTTCATCAAAACACTTTTGATTACCTCATGGTAGCTGTTTTAAAATCCTTGTAATGTATTCCAACATCTGATTCATCTCAGAGTTGGTGTCATTTGACTGTATTTTATCATCCAAGTTGTTTTTCAGTGACTTTCATTTGTATCCTGGGCATCTTGTATATTATGTTAGGAGACTCTTAAACTATTTAAATTTTCTGTTTCAACAAGTAGTCACCCTATTTAGGTTTAGCATGTTGATTTTGGTTTCCTTTTTTGAGCTGTAGTTCCTGTGACAAGTTAGTCTATTAATACTGTTCTGGTCAGCTTTATTTTCTTGTTTAGCTGGGGCTACTGCTTGATCCCTGGAGGTGAGGAAACCTTTTAGGATGCCACAAAAATGGAAAAATTGCTAGATGCAACTTATTGTGTAAATCTAAGGGTATGAAATCAAGTTACAAGTGGGGAAGTTGGTATATGAAGAAGGATAGTTCATCACAGTGAAACATTTATTCCACATTCAGAGAGAATGGGTATCAGAACTTCACGTAGGTCTTACTTTTTTCTTTGGCATTGCAATCAAGTAACCCAGTTCTTTTTGACTGGGATACTGACGCCTGCTGCTCTGGTGTAAGTGTGTGAGCAATGTTGAGCAACAAGGAATACCTATCATGTATATTACTGTTATCTTAGTAAAACCCTTTGACTTAACTATTTTATAAATGTGAGAATTGAAGCTCAGAGAGATTGGTTAATTTCTTTAGCATCACTTAGCTACTATGTGTCAGATTTGTGATTCAGATTTCACATTTAAAATTCGTTTCCTAAAAAACACAGCACCAAACTCATTGCTGTCCAGTCCATTCTGACTCATGGCAACCCCGTGTGTTACAGAGTAGAACTGCTTCATAAAGTTTTGTTGGCTGTAATCTTTATGGAACAGATTGCCAGGCCTTTCTTTCATGGCACCGTTGGAAGTGTTTGAAGCCAACCTTTAGGTTAGTAGATGAGTGCAATTGTTTGTGCCACCCAGGTGTGACAATACAATTTAACATCTAATTGTAGATACTTTTGAGTGAATGGCACAATCATAATAATTAAGCTGGGACAATAGATGACTTTGTAGAGCAAATTGCGATGTATGTTCATTCTATCTTTTCCTCCATTTTTTGATATCCTTTAATGATACAGTTACTCAATTTCAAAGTATTCTTCCATACTTATTTTTAACACCAATAATAATCTAAAGTTATCATTAAAGGGGTGAATTTGTTTTGCAAAATTATAATAAAGACAGGACAATATAATTATGCCCAAAAGATTAATTTCTTAAAACAACTGGAAAGGAAATACATTTTTAAATAAATAATAAGCACAATTCCAGAAACTATTTTACACATATTTTTGATATGTGTTTATACTGTAGCCAATTCAAAATTGAATTTCTAAGGTACTAATTGAATTAAAAATTGACAAGTATAAAGAATGTATGAGTAAAATTCAAATCAAGATGAGTCCCATACAATACACAAAATAAAGAAAGAAATAAACTTTTGTTATTTCCATGTAGATTCATTCAAAAATAATTCAGTTTTGGTAACATGATACAAAGAAAAGATGCCACATTTCCAGTCTCAGTCAATTCTGTGGAATAGAGAGAAAATAAAGCATTAGTTACAGTAAATGATAAAACTGTTCATGTGTAATTCTAGTGTGATTAATTTATAAGAGAAATTTAATTACAAATGTTCCCTGCTGTGCTCTTCCTTGGAGGCATATAAAAGTTTCTATAGGACCAAATATCAGCTCACTTGGAACTGTTTTCGTGAAATGTCTAGTCTGTCATGATCACAAAATGATTCATATCTTAGGAATCCCAAAGGTATTCTCTCTTCCCTTTTTAACCCTCATACCTGGACAAAGTAATTTTATTTTGACTCATGAATCAAATGACAATATATAAATTTTAAATGTGATAAAAACAACTAAAATCTTACGAAGTCTAAGTTAGAAATAAAAATGCAAGTTTATCTTTAAAAAAAGTTCAAATATATTTATGTAAAAGTAGAACAAAACTATTTTTGTTTTTCCTAAAAATGGTGATAATCAAGTATAAGGCACTTGAAAGCAAACCAATCAAATCTGTCAATAGCCGTAAATGAAATTTAAAAAAATAATTGAAATGCAAAGAATATATAATCAAGTCAGTAAATAATGGTCAACTATTACGAATAAATTGATAATTAATAAATAAATAAGTTATTATATTGATGGAATGTGCTGCTATCTTGGGCTTATCCAAGACAATGAAACACCAAAAAATATTAACTATAGGAATGATTAATTTCCAAACCCCCAAAACTTACCAGAAGTAGGGAGGGAGCATCAACTTTGTAATGTTCTTAGACCTTAAAAACAAATAAAAATATGCATAAATATACAGTTTGCATCTTGGAAGAATACTTGCCCTCAGAATGCTTTGAGTAATGAAATAAACATCATTTGCATATATATGAAGAACAAGTATTGTGAAGGAAGACTAAGGCACTTGGGGAATAGCTGTACAGAAGAAAAACTTAAAAATTGCAGAAAATAATAAATTATCTTTATCCCAAACCCAATCAGATTATCAAATTTAATTCTGGCTTTAAGAAGCCTTTATCTTCTTTATCTAATTCAGAAGTTCTCAACAAACCAATTAAATCAGAATCCCTGCGGGCATTTCTTCCCAACACTTAGTTTCTTCTACTCAAAAAATCAGAACAATTATATCAGAATCCTTGTGGATAGGCTTAGGCATTGGAATTTTTTTTGTGGGGAAAAAAAAAGTCCTTCAGGTGATTTTATTGTGTAAGTGTGCTGAGAATCACTGATCTAAACTATGTGCTTTTTGGATCCATTCATGTATGCCTCTATTTTTTAATTCTCAAGTTCTCATTTATTTTGTCATAAACACATCACGAATGAAACAGCAGAGTAAGTAAATTTTAACTTACAGCAACAGGGTTATAAACTGGAGCAAGCGGTTGAGCCACTGGGTGGAACACACGGACTGGGTCAAGGAGAGGCTCTTGGATGGGTGTATCTCTCTGGGCATAGGGTATCCCTTCCTGGGGAACAGGCAGGATTTTGGGCAAGGAGAGAGAAGGAAGCACTGGAGTCTGAGCAAGAGGCTGTTGGAGCTGGTGCCTTAACGGCTGGAGCAGAGGCAGAGGAAGGTGCAAATTTTCAGGATTAGTGAGATACAGGATCTGGGGGTCAAAAGGAGAAATTATTGGAGACTTAAGAAAGGACATCACTTTGTGCCTAGGAAAGATGGTTTCTTTAGCTTCAGGGAGTTCCATTATTTCAGGCTGGAGGAAAGGCAGCATCACAACAGGCTGAGCAGGAGGCATGGCACTCGACGGAAGGACAGTGTAAGAAATGGGCTCAGCGTAAGGATAGACTAGAGGCTGCAGCTGGAAAACGGGGTGGATTTTATCCTGGCATTCACCCTGGAAAGAAGGAAAAGGAATCTTTGAATCTATGATGCAGCTATCATTGTCATTCATGACAAATTAAATTATCTCTTCTCTCTCTCGGGGAATCATAGTTGTTAAAACACACCTTCCCTGAGTGAAAATAAAGATAGAATACCCTGCACCTATTTTGGTTAAGAAATTATTTTGGGTCATGGGAAGAATATTGAGTGTAACGCTCTTTGAGAAACTTCTCATTAATCCACTCACTTCATACATGAACCCACAGTTCAAGTTAAAACAACATTTGGGGATTTCAAGACGTTTTCTACCTTTTCTGGTTCCCTGGATAACTGTAGTTGTTCACTTTAGTCTTCTGAAGACATAGGGTTTTCAACATGTGTTCATAATAGACCAAATTGTTTTCACATAATAAAGAGGAATCTATTTAAAAAGACTTAGAAGGATAACCCCAAGATTTATTTTTGCTTTATTTTAATGAAAACTCAGTCTTAATTTGTGGCGAAATTCAAGAAATTACTTAACAGTAACTCTTTCCCTTGATGGAAGGTAATTATCTGAAATCTTTTAAGAAGTATAATTTTGTAAATTCAGTTTAAGTTAAAAACAATATTTGGTGTGACCACCAAACAATCCACCTTCATAGATAAAACAGGGAATGTGAAATATTACAATTAGGTAAATACGTTACTATAGATGTAACTTAATTAAGTATAGAATTCTATGTGGTCCAGGAAAATCTTTGGTTTTTAAGTAAACTCTGCTATTTAATAATTTTCTGATATTGTTACACAATTATGTACTCAATTGCTCTATACCTCTCTTCTCTCATCTTTGTAATGGAAATACTCTTAAAATATCATATATTCAATAATATTCACACAAAATTTACAAAATGTTAATTCAAAACTATTTGAATATTTATTATGTGCCAGCTCATTAACTCTATGGTACAGATCTTGTTATCAATATTCTCAGTTTACAGATAAAGAAGGTAAGGTACAGAAAACTTGAAGCCAAGGTTACACAGTTGATAAATGGATAAGTTAGGGTTCTATGCCATATTGCCTCCCTATTCCTTTTCATCACCATATCTACCTTGGGAATAAGATGAGCATACTTCTCAACCTAGAAATATTCCTACTAACGTGCAGCTATTCTTAGGCATTTAATTTGTACTCTGGAAACAGATTATAAGTTTAAAAACTGCATTTATGTCACAGAAAATATACTGACTTTGTCAATGTCCCATTCTTACACTGGTTGAAAGGTACATGGCATTTAATTTATTACTCTTCTTTAGACTGAACATGTAAGTTCTTATAATGAATAAATATTTTTATATGTAATCACACTTCATAAAAACTTTAGAAATGTACTTGTCATGAGCAAATTACCTCTCTTTGCTGTTCCTCAGGTCTAACCCTCTCAGATTTTTGCTAAAAAACAAATCATAAAAGAACTGTCACCATATGTAAAAATTAAACATGGGAAATTTTTGAAAATATGTACATTTAAATGTGAAGGTTTTACCTTGTCGATGCGTGTAACAGATTCCTTCAGAAAAATAAAAAATAAAATAAAGTTTAGTTTTAATGATTTCTAGTCAAGTGAGCAATGCTTATTTGTCCATATATATCAGAAAACAAAGGCTTTTGATAGTTTAATGTGGACACATTATTCTATAGTATCAGTCATGACTTAACGACAGTTGCTGAAACTAATATGTTACACTGTTCTGTATAAGCCTGTTTATATACATAAATACAAACAGATAAATGCAATCAAGTCAGAAAAGAAAGTTAGTGAACGTAGGATAAAAAGATGCATTTAATAGATGCTAATCTCTCTTTACCCTCATCCTTCCTGTGACAACAAGTGATCTCTAATACCCTATCTGATTCTAAAAGTATAATACTTGTTGAAAGTACATTCTGATAACCATTGATCCCTTCTATTGGTCATTCTAAGTTCACTTGTTATGTGCTAGGCTTAAAAAAAACAGACGCCAATGAATTATAAGAAATAAACATATCCCCTAAGGATCTTACAACCTTTTTGAAGAGAAAAAATGTATTTATTTATATTCAATTAGCATGTAAAAATAGACCCAAAAATAGTGATGCAAGGGTAAATATTTACCTGATTCACCCAGGCAGATTTACAACTATACTGTGTCTCATTGCTTCTTATTTCTTGAAGTGACACTTACAGTTACAAAATGTGTCTATTTGCACGTCAGCCTACCCACTACATTACAATCTATTTGCTATCAGAATTAACATCCTTAACTTTTCAGTTTGCATCATCAGCTCCTAGGCAATGTCTGATTTATAGAAGGCGCTCAACAACCAACAAAACAGTGAATGAAGTCAGAATAGAGATATCTCAGTTAAAAGTGCAGATAGTACCATCAATAAAAAGGGAGCAAAGTGACTTACAAATTCAAGTAGGAAGCCCACCTAGAAACTACTAGAAAACTGAATTCTCTAAACATTTAGTCTTCTTAAACATAGTATATTAGAAATTTACGTTAGAATTTGTAAATCAGAACATAGCTGAATTAGCTTAACTAGCTTAACATAAGATAATAAGATAAGCACAGTATTTTAGTGTTCTAAAATTGAGAAATTGCCTCTGAATAAAATTGTTTTACCTCACTGCTTGAAAGATTTTCTACACTCTACAAAGAAAAAAAATAAAAAATCAACAACTGGCTAAGTCTTCTCATAGATCACCACAGAGTGTTACTGGTTTGTCCTTGGGAAACTTTCTCTGAAGATAAATATCTTACCTTAGTAGATACAATATCTTCCTTCTGTAAAAGAAAAAACATAATTTTAGTTTCTATGGCTAATTGATTATTAATGATGATTCCTACTTAGTTTCACTTCCCTTACAAAGACTTATCTATTTCATAAATTTATTTGAGAAATAAAAATAAATGTTGTATGTCTTCTGAAAGACTTCAAAGACAATTGTTACAACACCTTTTAAATTTAGTGACTTTTATATTGGTGTATTTTTTATGCTATCTGTATACAGCACAAAACTTGATAAGTTATAGAAAAGAAGTTATTTTAAACTGTATTAAATCATTTATTATGATTATTTTGGTATGGCCTAGTACTTCATTCTCTGTGTGTCTTTGGACAGAGACAGATAGGATTTGACCTAGTGCCCTATAGCTAAGGATACATATGTTTTATCATGGAATAAGATATTTTTATGTAAGTTCCACAACTATGCCACTGTATTTGTGCAATAATACTCTTTTTTGTTGCCTTTATGATTCTTCTACCTCCTTGTTTTCTTTGTTGCTTATTGGTTTGCTTATTTTTCCTCCAGAGACTAGTGGCACAGAGGTATTACAAGCATTCAACACAGCTTCGTTGCCCTGTAGGCAGCCAAGTTGAAACACTAGGTAAATGTAAACCAGTTTCTCAGAAGTCAAAGAAGGAAAAAAACCCACCAGACCCATTGCTATCGAGTCAATTCTAACTCATAGTGACCCTATAGGACAAAGTAGAACTGCCCCATAGGGTTTCCAAGAGTGTAATCTTTACAGAAGCTGACTGTCACATCTTTCTCCCATGCAGTGGCTGGTGAGTGTGAACTGCCAACCTTTTAGTTAGCAGCTGATCACTTAACTATTGTGCTACCAGGGCTTCTTTCAGAAGCCAAAATATTCTGCTGAAATTCTGCATTATTTCAACACTGAAGAATACTGGTGATATTATTCTCTACACCTAGTCAGATGGCACATTATATGTTAATTATTTATAAATTTCTCTCAGTACTTACCTCCCTTGCAAGAGCAAGAGCCACCAGACAGGCGAAGATGAGGACTTTCATGGCTATCAATTCCTGTGAAAGGGAAAATGAGGAAACAATAATGTATTTGGTCAATCTGATATATTTTCTTATTTAGTGCTTATTTAGGTAAGTTTTTTTTTTTTTGTTTTTTTGCCTTAAAAAAAGATAACGCATCATAAAAATGTCTACATGATAGAAAAAATACATATTGATAGAGGTTTTCTTTTTATGACCAAAGTCAAAATCCTACGGTGGCTCCCTGTTCTTACATATCAAATTCAAATTTCATTGCCAGTCATTCAGATATTTTCAGCTGTCTAATACCTCTCCCCCACTCTTTTCATCTCATTCACTTATTTATTTATTTATTCATTCATTCATTTTCGATGGGTATAAAGATGTTCTGAATATTTACAGAAAGATTTTTTTTTAATAAATTCATTTTGGAAAAATATTCTTTTGGCACCTTATATTTCCAGACAGTGTCCATATGCTGGGGATACGGTGGTGGAAAAAGCTGTAAGGCCTCAGATTTAGTGGAGCCTTAATTCTTTTGGAGGAAGACTGATCAAAGAAAATGTGTATGAAGAAGATGATTTCTCCAAGATAGTATTTTAATTTTATTTTTCCTTTATTAAATGAAACTGTTTCTGTGAATATATAGTTTAATCTTACCTCCTATTTCCAATAGACTGAAGTTTCAACTTAAGCATTTCTATTTTTACTCCTCTATTCAGATGGTTTCTTGGATTCATTGGATTGTTTGTTCTCTATTTATACCCACTGTGGAGTCTTCAGAGCCCTGATGGTGCAATGGTTAAGAGCTATAGCTGATAACCAAACGGTCAGCATTTCAAATTCACCAGCTGCTGCTTGGAAACCCTTGTGTTGCCATTCTACTCTGTCGTTTAGGGTCGCTATGAGTTGGAATTGACTCAACAGCAACAAGAACAACTAGAAATGGAGACTTCACCCCCATGAACCTAATGATGTCTTTTCTCTTTTCTGTCACATGATTCTAGAGAGACTATATTATGCCACTTCTTTTATCTCTGTAAAGTGTGCCCAGTAATTTCTATATGATTTTCCAGAAGTCAGGTTCTTTTGGCCTCCTCTCCCTACCCCTTTCCCTGATACCTCTTCTGGTGAAATGTATGTAATACTTTTGACCCAAATGTACTTACTAACTGGAATTTTGCTTGCTTTCATTGCATTTTCTATATATATTTTTGTGAAAAAATTATGTTTTTGATATAATATTCCCAGGAACACAATCTTCATTCTCAGATTATTAAACTAAATTTCTGAACTAAAAACATTTCAGATAAAAAAAGTCACTAATTCACCTGTAAAACGTCCTTTCCAACATTTGAAGACTTAAAATAATGCTTCGGTTAGAGAAAATAGATTTCTCTCATGGGGCTATATAATTATTTATTTACTTTTCTTTCTATAAGATCTCCATGGATCCCTGGTGGTGCAGTGGTTAAGCATCTGGCTGCTAATCAAAAGGTCGGCAGTTTGAATCCACCAACTGTTGTTCCTTGGAAACCCTATGGTACTGTTCTAGTCTGTCCTATAGGGTCGCTAAGAGTTGGAATTCACTCAACAATAATGGTAATTTTTTTTTCTCTCTCTTTTTTTTTTTTTTTTTTTGGTTTAAGATTTCCATAAGTTTCAGAATAAATTTGTATTGTCAGGATTCAAAAGTAGAATGTGATACTCCATTAGAGATCATTACATATAAAGAGAATCCCATTGCATTTATTATATTTGTATACAAGCTTTTAAGCCAGAACTTCATTATTTACTGATATCTACACTAAGCTACTCTTTTTTCCAAATCATCTTTCTTTGTTATTTGTTACCAAGTAATTTCTGTGAAATCTTAAATTTGTTTACAAAGTGAACTACTTTGTGTCTTTTTATTTTAATTCTCTATTTTCCTGTCTCTATTCTAATATTATTTTGAAATATAAACTAGGTAATAAACTAGAAATTTGGATGTTCTAGACAAATTTGGTGAGTGCACCCTTCTTGTAAAATAAAATTATTTTAAAATATTTCAAGTAGTGGATGTCCCCAAGTCACTCCCTCAGTTTTTTGACTGAATATGCTACCTCTTAAACTACCTATTGGATAAAGCATTCTCATAGTATAATTTTAATATGTTTGTTTTTATGATGTGGTATGTTAAATTGAATAAGAAGACAATTCAAGAAATGGATTTCCTCTTAATGTAGCTTATTAACTAGCTTTGTACTAAATATATATATATAATTACAATGAATACATTTTCTTAGACTCATTAAGTCTATACAGTCATTATAATTTTTACCAAATCCTACCAGGCGTGTCTATTTTTTTTTTAACCTAAGTTTTGAAAATAGTATCTGAACTATCTTAAATACTCTTATTTCAGAAAAAATATTTTAACTGTATGATCCAGCAATTCTACTGGTAGTAATATATCCTAGAGAAATGAGCCATAACATGAATAGACATATGTACACCTATGTTCATTGCAACATTATTCACAATAGCAAAAAATGAAAACAACCTAAGTGCCCATAAGTGAACTGATGGATAAACAAATTATGGTACATACACACTGTGGAATACCACACAATGGTAAAGAACAATAATGAATCCGTGAAACATCTCACAACATGGATGTATCTGGAAGGCATTATGCTGAGTGAAATAAGTCAGTCACAAAAGGACAAATATTGTATGAGACCACTATTAGAAAAAAAAAAACCCAAGAAAAGGTTTAGACACACACATACACACAAACAACAATCTTTGATGGTTATGAAGAGAGGAGGGGTAGGGAAGGGATATCACTAACTAGACAGTAGAGACATGTTAACTTTGGTGAACGGAAAGACAACACACAACATAGGGGAAGTCAGTCAGCACATCTGGACCAAAGTAAAAGCATAAAAGTTTCCTAGACACATCTAAACACCTTGAGGGACTGAGCTACTGGGGCTGAGGGCTGAGGACCATGGCCTTGGGGTACATCTAGGTCAATTAACATAGTTCATTTAAAAAAATTTTCTACATCCTATTTTAGTAAGTAGCATCTGGGGTCTTAAAAGCTTGCGAGCAGCCATCTAAGATACAGCTATTGGTCCCATCCCATCCAGAGCAAAGGAGAATGAAGAAAACCAAAGACGTAAGGAAAATATTAGTCCAAAGGACTAATGTCCAACATGAACCCCACCCTCTACCTACCTGAGCCCAGAAGAACTAGATGGTGCCTGGCTACCACCACCAGCCACTCTGACAGGGATCACAACAGAGGATCCTGGACAGAGCGGGAAGAAAATGTAGAACAAAATTCAAAGTCACAGAAAAAGAAAAAAACCCAGACTTACTGGTCTAACAGAGACAGAAGGAACCCCTGAGAATATGCACCACCCACCAACTCCCTGCTAACTCAGAACTGAAGCCACTCCTGAAATCCGCCTTTCAGCTGAAGATTAGACGGGCCTATAAAACAAACAATAACACACATGAGGACCGTGCTTCTTAGTTCAATCAAGTCTACGGGATCAAATGGGCAACACCTGACCAAAAGCAAAGACAAAAAGGCAGGAAGGTATAGGAAAACTGGATGAATGGACACGAGGAACCCACAGTGGAAAGGGAAAAAGGGAGAATGTTGACACAATGTGGAGATTGCAACCAACTTCACAAAACTACTTGGATGTAAATTTTTGAACAAGAAACTAATTTCTGCTGTAAACTTTCACCTAAAGCACAATAAAAAATAAAATAAAACACTTTAAGCAATTATGATTTTTCTATATCTCAACCTAGCTTGAAATCAGTGGTTAAAAGGGGATATATTGAAATTATATCTGAAATTCTTACCTTTTTCCAAGATGGAGGACAAGAGGTGAAGGTGAAGTTGAGTGGATGATGGTCTGTCTGCTTTTGTGGCTGTTTATATACTTCATTTAATGACATGCTAATTTTGTGGTTTGAAATAAAATCAATAGGGAGAGTCTATTCCAAGAAGTATCCATCACTAGAAAATGATTTCTCCCTGTTATCTGTCCCCAGAAATCTGGGGAGCATTTTAACAAGGGAGCAATTCACAAACTGATAAAGGAAACTTGTCCAGGAAATGCAATTGTCCAAAAACTAAAGACAGTGGCTGGAGGACAGTGGCACTCTGGCCCAGTCATCAAGTCATTGCACATAATACCGTCTCTTTAATACCATGAGACTCCAGGTGAGGGGAAATTTTCTGAGAACACCAGAGATATTCAGAGCTTCAAAAAACCATATTTCATGCTAACCTGAGCAGGCGTTAGTGTTTTATCCTACAAGGAAGAAACTGACAACGCAGACAAGTTCTTGGTGATAGCTGAGTCATGTAAAAAAATTGCTTAGCTCCCAGAATTAGTTGATCTGGGAAAAATAAATTATTCAACGCAAATCAATATTTTGTACATGAGGGGAATAAACCTTCTTTTGTAATGGAACAACTCAGAGAAGGAATCTTGATGACTTGTATAGGCAAAATCCTGGGTATATTTATTATAAAATTTGTGCAAAATGCCACAGAGACTTATTTGAAAAAAAACTGATTATCTTTTTGCATTTAAGGTATTATAATAATAATAATAATGAGCACTGGTGGCAGAGTGGTTAAGAGCTCTGCTTCTAACCAAAAGGTTGGCAGTTCGAATCCACCAGGCATTTCTTGGAAACCCTATGGGGCAGTTCTGCTCTGTCCTATAGAGTTGCTCCTAACAACAACAAGAAGAAGAAGAATATACTCTTTATTTAGTGCTGTTACTGCTAACCACATGCCAGGAACTAAAGGCTTTACAGACATTACCTTGTATAATCCATATAAAAACCAAAAGGTCATGAGGCGGCTCTCATCTCTATATTTTAATTGAGCAAACAGATACCAAAATGTTAAGTAACTTGCTCAAAATCATTTTGTTAATGACACAGATACCATTTAAACCCAAGTGTGTCTAAGTACAAATGATTCTATTTGATCACATGCAGTCCACCAGAGTTCATAGTTTAACGTTCTTGAAATTTTGTCATAATATTTAGCTGCCAATGTACTATTCTGGCTTAAACATGCAGAAATTATGACTGACTGGATGAATAGGAAATTGGTGCTAACTGTAGGGAGGGGGAGATGTTCATTAAGGAGATGCTATTTTAGCTGAGCACTGAATAAGTGAAATTTTGAGAGTTGAAGAAATAGGAATAAAACATTTGAGCTGAATAAACTACAAGAGCATGAAGAGCAAGATAGAGCTTTATGGGTTCCAGATTTTAGAGTGGTTTCAGTTCTGGGCTAACAGAAAGTCCAGGGACCATGTTTTCTGCGGTCCCTCCAGTCTCAGTCAGACCATTAAGTCTGGTCTTTACTAGATTTTGAGTTCTGCACCCCACTTTTCTGCGGCTCTGTCAGATACACTGCTGTGTTCCCTATCAGGGCGGTCATTGGTGATAGCCAGGCACCATCTAGTTCTTCTAGTCTCAGGCTGATGGAGTCTTTGGTTTATGTGGCTCTTTCTGTCTCTTGGGCTAATATTTTCCTTGTGTCTTTGGTGTTTTTCATTCTCCTTTGCTCCAGATGGGTTGGGACAAATTGATGCATCTTAGATGGCCACTTGCTAGCTTTTAAGACCCTAGACACCACTCACCAAAATCGGATGCAGAACATTTTCTTAATAAAATTTGTTATGCCAATTGACCTAGATGTCCCCTGAAACCATGGTCCCTAGACCCCTGCCCCTGTTACTCTGTTCCTCAAAGTGTTTGGTTGTATTCAGGAAACTTCTTAGCTTTTGGTTTAGTCCAGTTGTGCTGAATTCCCCTGTAGTGTATGTTGTCCTTCCTTTCACCTAAGATAATTCTTACCTACTATTAGTTAGTGAATAACCCTCTCCTGCCCTCCCCACTCTTGGAACCATCAAAGAATGTTTTCTTCTGTGTTTAAACCCCTTCTTGAGTTCTTATAATAGTGGTCTCATACAATATTTGTCCTTTTGCAACTAATTTCACTCAGCATAATGCCTTCCAGATTCCGCACATTATGAGCTGTTTCACGGATTCACCGTTGATCTTTATCATTGCGTAGTATTCCATTGTGTGAATATACCATAATTCGTTTATCCATTCATCCATTGATGTGCACCTAAGTTGTTTCCATTTTTTGCTATTGTGAACAGCGCTGCAATGAACATGGGTATGCATATATCTATTTGTGTGACGGCTCTTATATCACTAGGATATATTCCAGGGAATGGGATTGCTGGATCATATGGGACTTCTATTTCTAGCTTTTTAAGGAAGCTCTAAATCAATTTCCAAAGTGGTTGTACCATTTTACATTCCCGCCAGCAGTGTGTAAGTGTTCCAGTCTCTCCACAACCTCTCCAGCGTTTATTATTTTGTGTTTTTGGATTAATACTAGCCTTGTTGGTGTGAGATGGTATCTCATTGTAGTTTTGATTTGCATTTCTCTAATGGCTAATGATCGTGAGCATTTCCTCATGTATCTGGTAGCCACCTGAATGTCTTCTTAGTTGAAGTAACTGTTCATATCCTTTGCCCATTTTTTAATTGGGTTATTTGTCTTTTGTTGCTGAGGTTTTGCAATATCTTTGTAGATTTTAGAGATTAGACACTGATAGGATTTGTTGAAGCCAAAAAGTTTTTCCCAGTCTGTAGGTTCTTTTTTGTTATGTTGGTGAAGTCTTTGGATGAGCATAAGTGTTTGATTTTTAGGAGCTCCCAGTTATCTAGTTTCTCTTCTCATGTTTGTGCATTGTTATTTATGGCTTGTATTCTGTTTATGCCATGTATTGGGGCTCCTAGCATTCTCCATATTTTCTCTTCCATGATCCTTATCGTTTTAGATTTTATATTTAGGTCTTTGATCCATTTTGAGTTAGTTTTTGTGCATAGTGTGAGGTATGGGTCTCGTTTCAGTTCTTTGCAGATGGATATCCAGTTATACCAGCACCATTTGTTAAAGAGACTGTCTTTTCCCCCATTAATGGTCTTTGGGCCTTTGTCAAATATCAGCTGCTCATAGGTGGATGAATTTACGTCTGGATTCTCAATTCTGTTCCATTGGTCTATGTATCTGTTGTTGTATCAGTACCAGGCTGTTTTGACTATCACAGCAGTATAATAGGTTCTAAAATCAGGTAGAGTGAGGCCACCAACTTTGTTCTACTTCTTGAGTAATGCTTTACTTATCTGGGGCCTCTTCCCTTTCCAAATGAAGTTGGTGATCTGTTTCTCTATCTCATTAAAAAATGCCATTGGAATTTGGATTGGGATTGCATTGTATCTGTAGATCGCTTTGTGTAGAATTAACATTTTCACAATGTTGAATCTCCCTATCCATGAGCAAGGTATGTTTTTCCACTTATGCAGGTCTCTTTTGGTTTCTTGCAGTTGTGTCTTGTAGTTTTCTTTGTATAGGTCTTTTACATCTCTGGTTAGATTTATTCCTAAGTATTTTATCTTCTTGGAGGCTATTATGCGTGGTATTGATTTGGTGATTTCCTGTTTGACGTTCTCTTTGTTGGTATAGAGAAATCCAACTGATTTTTGAATGTTTATCTTGTATCCTGATACTTTGCTGAAATCTTCTCTTAGTTCCAGTAGTTTTCTTGTGGATTCTTTGGGGTTTTCTGTGTATAAGATCATATCATCTGCAAATAGAGGTACTTTGATTTCTTCCTTACCAATTTGGATGCACTTTGTTTTTTTCTAGCCTAATTGCTCTGCCTAGGACCTTCAGCACAATGTTGAATAAGAGTGGTGATAAAAGGAATCCTTCCCTGATTCCCGTTCTCAAGGGGGGTGCTTTCAGACTCTCTCTATTTAGGATGATGTTGGCTGCTGGCTTTGTATAATTGCCCTTTATTATGTTGAGGAATTTCACTTCCATTCCTATTTCATTGAGAGTTTTAATCATGAATGAGTGTTGGACTTTGTCAAATGCCTTTTCTGCATCCATTGATAAGATCATGTGGTTCTTGTCTTTTGTTTTATTTATGTGATGGATTACATTGATTGTTTTTCTAACGTTGACCCATTCCTGCATACCTGGTATGAATCCCACTTGGTCATGGAGTTTTTTTTTTTTTTTAATATGTTGTTGAATTCTATTGGCTAGAATTTTGTTAAGGATTTTTGCGTCTATGTTCATGAGGGATACTGCTCTGTAATTTTCTTTTTTTGTGGTGTCTTTATTTGGTTTTGGTATGAAGGGTATGCTGGCTTCATAGAATGAATCTGGGAGTATTCCATCCTTTTCTATGCTCCAAAATACTTTTAGTACTAATGGGGTTAGCTCTTCTCTGAAAGTTTGGTACAATTCTCCAGTGAAAACATAAGGGCCAGGGTTTTTTTTTGTTGTTGTTGTTGGGAGTTTTTTTTTATTACCTTTTCAATCTTTTCTTTTGTTATAGGTTTATTTAGTTATTCTACCTCTGTGTTAGTTTAGGTAGGTAGTGTGTTTTTAGAAATTTGTTCATGTCCTCTAGATTTTCAAGTTTGTTAGAGTACAGTTTTTCATAGTATTCTGTTATGATTCTTTTAATTTCAGTTTGGTCTGTTGTGATATCATCCATCTCATTTCTTATTTGGGTTATTTGCTTCCTTTCCTTTTTTTCTTTTGTGAGTTTGGCCAGTGGTTTATCAATTTTGTTGATCTTTTCAAAGAACCAGCTTTTGTCTTCTTAATTCTTTCCATTGTTTTTCTATGTTTTATTTCATTTAATTCTGTTCTAGTTTTTATCATTTGCTTTCTTCTAACGACTGATGGTTTCTTTTGCTGATCTCTTTCTATTCATTCAAGTTGTAGGGTTAATGTTTTGATTTTGGCCCTTCTTTTTGGATATGGGCATTTACTGCTATGAACTGACTTCTGAGCACTGCTTTTGCTGTGTCCCAAAGGTTCTGGTAGGAATGTTTTCATCCTCATTTGATTCTGTGAATTTCTGTATTCTATCCTTAATTTCTTCTATAACCCAGTAGTTTTTGAGCAAGGTGTTGTTCACTTTCTGTGTGTTTGATTTTTTTTTTCCTTACTTTTTCTGTTATTGATTTCCACTTTTACGGTTTAATGGTCAAAAACGATGTCTAGTATTTTGATGCTTTGGATTCTGTTAAGGCTTGATTTATGGCCTGTTATGTGGTCTATTCTGAAGAATGTTCCATGTGCGTTGGGAAAGAAAGTATACTTGTCTGCTGTTGGATGGAGTGTTTGGTATATGTCTATGAGGTCAAGGTGGTTGATTGAGGCATTTAAATCTTCTGTGTTTTTATTGAGCTTCTTTCTGGATGTTCTGTCCTTCACTGAAAGTGGTGTACTGAAGTCTCCTACTATTATTGTGGCGCTGTCTATCTCTGTTTTCAATGCTGTTAGAGTTTTTTTTTTTTTTTTTTTATGTATTTTGGAGCCCTGTCGTTGGATGTGTAAATATTTATTATGGTTATGTCCTCTTGGTGTAATGACCCTTTAATCATTATATACTGTCCTTCCTTATCCTTTGTGGTGGATTTTACTTTAAAGTGTATTTTGTTAGAGATTAATATTGCCTCTCCTGCTCTTTTTTGATTGTTGTTTGCTTGATATTCTTTTTTTCTATCCTTTGAGTTTTAGTTTGTGTCTTTAAATCTAAGATGTGTCTTTTGTAGGCAGCATATAGACCGAACATGTTTTTTCTTTTTTTTCCTCCTCATTCTGCCACCCTCAGTCTCTTTTTTTGTACGTTTAGTCCATTTACATTCAGTGTAATTATTGATAGGTATGCATTTAGTGCTATCATTTTGATTTTTTTTTTTTTTTTTTGGGTTGTTGACAGTTTCTTTGTTCCACTTAATTTTCTGTGCTGAATTGTTTCTCTTTACGTACTTTCTTTTCATCTTTCTCATTGTTGTTGACTTTGTATTTGCTGATTTTGTATTTGATGTGTAGGATTGTTAGTTATCTTTGTGGTTACCTTAATATTTACCTCTATTTTTCTAAGTTTAAACCAATCTTTTATTTCTTTATATCGCCTTGACTTCCTCTACATATGAAAGATCTGTGACTACATTTTTCAGTCTCTCTTTTTTGTTTTAATGTCATCTTTTACATATTGAGTCTCTGTTTCCCTATTTTCAGCATTTTCACTTTGATTTATTTCTGTGACTTCCTTATCTGGGTTGATATCTGGTTGCTCTGTCCTGTGTTCCAGTCTTGGGTGGTTATCTGACGTTCTTGATTTTCTAACTGGAGGACACCATTTAGTATTTCTTGTAGTTTTGGTTTGGTTTTTGCAAATTCCCTGAACTTCTGCTTATCTGGAAATGTCCTAGTTTCACCATCATTTTGAGAGGCAGTTTTGCTGGATATATAATTCTTGGCTGGCAATTTTTTTTTTCCTTCAAGGCTTTGTATATGTCATCCCATTGCCTTCTTGCCTGCATGGTTTCTGCTGAGTTGTCCAAGCTTAGTCTTATTGACTCTGCTTTGTAGATGACTTTTTGTTTATCCCTAGCCACTCTTAAAATTCTCTCTTTATCTCTGGTTTTGGCAAGTTTGATTATAATATGTCTTGGTGACTTTCCTTTGGGATCTACCTTGTGTGGCGTTCAATAAGCATCTTGGATAGATATCTTGTCATCTTTCATGATTTCAGGGAAGTTTGCTCCCAACAAATCTTCAACAATTCTTTCTGTGTTTTATGTTATCCCCCCCTGTTCTGGTACTCCAATCACTTGTTGGTTATTCTTCTTGATAGAATCCCACATAATTCTTAGAGTTTCTTCATTGTTAAATCCTTTTATCTGATTTTTCCTCAAATAAGTTGGTGTCAAGTGCTGTATCTTCAATCTCACTAATTCTGACTTCCATTGCCTCAATTTTGCTCCTATGACTTTCTGTTGAGTTGTCTATTTCTGACATTTTATTGTTAATCTTCTGGATTTCTGTTTGCTGTTTCTCTATGGATTCTCTTTCAGCCTGTTAAATTTGTCATTGTGCTCTTCTATAATCTTCTTAAGTTCCTCTGTCACTTTGTCTGTGTGTTCCTTGGCTTGGCCCATGCTTTGACTGACTTCTCTCCTGATCTCTTGAAGAGTTCTGTATATTAATCTTTTGTAGTCTACCTCCAGTAATTCCAAGAAGTTCTCTTCCTCCAGAAGATTTCTTGATTGTTTTGGGAACTTGCTGAAGCCATCATGGTCTGCCTCTTTATGTGATTTGATATTGACTGTTGTCTCCAAGCCATCAATAAGTTATTATATTTATTTATGTTTGTTTTGTATGTCCTAGATTCTTGTTTTGTTTTGTTTTGATATGCCCAAAGAGGCTGCTCAGGTGAGCTAGTTTGATTATTGGTGCCTTTGAAGCTCTAAGGTCCTGTCACCAAGTGGTTAGAGCTGTTACTAGGTATGTGAGACTAGGAGTCCGTTTACTTTTCTTGTATGGATTCTGCTCAGGTGTTCAGGTAGTTGGTTACCAAGTGTGTGGTGCAGGCTCTCACCTACAGTCCTAGACAGTCAGGGGTGATTGGAGTAGGCACAAGTATCTGGATGCAGTAGAGGGTCACACACTGAGCAAGGCAGGGGGCTGATTGTTGGCTTCTGAGTGTCTAGGAGGAATGCTTTTCCCTTTTCCCTAAAGTGCATAGGTGGGTGGGTTTTTGCAGCTGGACTATGGGACCCAGTGCTGTTGGCTGTAATGACTGGGAGGCACCACTTATTCTTGGACCCTTGTTGCAGGTGTCTAGGTGATGTGGGTGGAGCCAACAGTCCTCAGGTCTCTGATATGAGTAGGTGAGGACCCTGCTTAATGGGCAAAGCGGTGTCAAACATCACACACCTGCCACTCCACCATATAGTTGATACAGTTGAAGCTAGGCTTCAGGTATATACCATGCTGTACTGTGCTAATGAGGGCCCACGTTGTTAAAATGTGGCCACATTGTTCCATGCAGGGGTGAAAGGCATTCAGAGTCCGTGGACCCCTTATGACTGTGCCTAGGGAACCGTGCTTGCCCTGAATTCCTAGCTTAGGGGAGCTGGCAGATTATTTTTTTCCTATTAATTTTTTCCTTCTCCAAGCTCAGGAGAATAGCTCAGGGCATGTGATGGGTCCTACTTCTGGCCTATGGTATGCAGAAATAATTGAAGATGGCCCCAGGACATGGTGCAGAGTGGGGAGGGAGCAGGTAAATGGGAGAGAGGGTCTTCCCAAATGGGGTGTTTTTTAATCTGTGAGGTAGGTTTGATGTGCGTACTTATCTTTTGCCAGTTGATTGTCACTTTTCACTAGTTCTGGAGGCTTGAGTAAACTCTCCTCTGCTGAATCTCTTCTGATGTGGAAAACGCTTCCCGAACTCCACTACCTGCCTCACCACACATGCCAGCTGATCCAGCCTGCAGGGTTCCGGTTCCTGCTGGGTCAGGTCTGGCAACTCCTCACTGCTTCTGAACCATCTCTCTCTCTCCCTGCCACTAGGTCCGATTCCTCAAGTTTGCCTTTGATGTTCAGGGCTCCTAGATTGTCATAGATAATCAATTCACTTGTTTTTCCGGGTCTTTGTTGTAAGAGGGACCATCAGAAGTGCCTGACTATTCTACCATCTTGGCTCTGCCTCCCTAAATATCTATTTTTTTATAATCTTTCTGGAAAATACACAGTTATTCCAAGCAAGGTGCTAGAGATACTGGGTATACATAAATTATAAGACATTGTTAAGGCTCTCAGGAACCTTACAACCCCCCGAGGGAAACAGACATAAAAAACTATGATAAAAGTAGGCTAGAGGGATTAAATAGTACTAGGTGACGCTAAGGACTGGATGATTCATGTTACATTGTCTGCAGGAAGGAAGGTCTGTAGAGATATTGACATTTGAATCATCTCTTGAGGGATAAACAGGATTTTGCAAGTAGAGGGGGAGGCAGTAGTGGTTTAGTGGTAGAATGCTGGCTTTCCATGCATGAGACCCTGGTTCAATTCCTGGCTAATTCTCCTCATGTGCAGACACCACCTGTCTGTAAGTGGAGAATAGCGTGTTGCTCTGATGTTAAACAGGTTTCAGTGGAGCTTCCGTACTAAGACAGCCTAAGAAGAAAGGCCTGGCAATATTTTTCCAAAAATAAATATCTAGTTTTTTTGCCAGACATTTTACTATTTGCTGAAAGCTAACAATAAATAAGAAGGGGTAATTCTTGTCCCCACAGAGGTCAGAGCCTTCATAGGAAGATACATATGAAAACGTACTTTTAATTAAATGAAGTAAATGTTTTAATCATTTGGTACATAAATCCAATAAGCAGAAGGGGAATACCTAGTTTACTTTTAGTTGATGGATAAGAGAAGGAAAAAGACCTACAGGAAGCCATGAGTTCTGAGGGGAATCTTGAAGCCAGAGGAAAAAGAGGTTGACCTGAGACGGGAAGAGATTGCTAGGTTAAAAGGTAAGGAGAAACAGAGTCTTGGACATGGGAAACATATAACTAAAACTAAATCAAATAGCACATCTGGATCATAATGTGCAAGAGAGGGAGTAGAAGATAAGAACATGGAAAGGAAAGGGACTGAATAATGAAGAGCAAAGCAGTCCTCCTAAGGAATATGAGTTTTATTCTATAGATAGTGGGGAGCTGTTGCAGCTTTAGTAGGGACAGTAAATTAGAGATTACTTCCAATGAACAAAAAATACCATATCTATTTTATTAAAAAGTGACTGCTCAGGTTTGGCCTCATGTTTTTTTTTAGTGAGTCATTATTAATCAGTTAATATCCACAGAGGCACAGGAGGATATGGAGGAAAGAAAAGAAACTGAAGCCCAGAGGAAAGCAGAGTCTTTCTTAGTACCACAATAGATTCTGAGGCTGGCCTCAAAGTTCTTAAAATTGCCTGTTTACAAGAGCAATCTCCAAGTTCTTTATCTCTTTAGTGACTTATGTTTATAAATGTAATTGGTTGTTTGCCTCTACCCATTCTTAAAACATTCTTCTCTTTTATTCACTGCATGAAAGAGATCTATTCAAGAATTAAACAAAGACAGATGCCTCTCTAAAGTAAACAGAGTACACTGGTATTCTTTAGAGCTAATTAATGATTTTTCTTCATAATATATCTTGATTTCACATTTTTCAAGAACTTCCGGTGGGAGCATTCCTGATTTTCTTATATGTTTTATATGGTTTACAAAACCTAAGTCAATGTCTATTGTAAATTTGAATTATTCAGTCGATATTATAAAGACTATGTTCATACTGAACCAGAAGGAAGTCATGAAAAGAAATGATGAAAGGACACCAGTGTCATAGGTTCCACTAGGAAGGGCCTTGACTGCACAGTGTGCCTTTGTGTGTTAGCTCTGTGTTGCCAAAGCCACAGGCAAGAAAGTGTGATTTCAAAGAAAAGGAAAACAAAAAAGTATACTCTACCCATTCACCACATCCTTTTTAGCTTCTCAGTCAGGTGCTTTGCATATTGTGCAATAAATACAGAAGTTTCTTGAGACTGTCTTTCACACCAATTTTTAATCACATTGATCAATATGGTTATGGACTGGATCACGCCAGTAGAGTAGGCAAAACCATGATCAAGGAGAATACTCAGACAAGAGAAGCTTGTCCAAGGAAAAACTGGTGAGCCAGAGATTTAACATAAAGACAGGTGTTAGAAGTCAGGTAAACATCAGAAACAATGGAAAACAAGGAGCAGATGCCATGTGGGGTAGCCCAGGCTTTGGCTATGCACAATATAGAGATTGGCATTTACTTAGACTATAAAAAGTATTGCATCTCTTGAAATTCTATAAGACAGCTCTGGATGAGGAGCAAGATGGAATCAAGGCAAAACAGTCTAGAACTATTTATCATAAACAGAATTTGTTCAGCCAAAACTCTCTCTCATGCTGGGTGACAGATCTGAAATATGTACGCATGAGATTTGAGTGAAGAGTCAAGGTAATGGATGAAGCCTTGTAAATAAAATCCTCAAGAAAGAAAGCAGAAATGAAAGTAGGATAAAGAGCACAATAAAGGGGCCAAAAATATTCAGGAAATAAGAGCTAGATAACATTCATTTTAAAGACATTTTAGAGAGAGGAAACTGAGGTCCTAAACATTTACAATATTTTCTCAAGATACTACACTATTTAGAGACAGAGCTAGTACTAGAATCTCTGCCTCCTGAGTAATATTTGGGACAGTGCTTTAATAATTTCACTAAAACATGGGGGAGGGGGATAAAAATAAGTAAATAATGTGGATTTTATATAATGATCCAATTTTAAACAATATACCATATAATTAACTGACAAAGTATTATGTAGATATGGTTTGATAGCTTAGCAGTTTCTTATATAGAGTATTTTAATTCTTTCCATGGGGTTATTCAAATATAATAAAATAACCTCTTAATTATCTGAAATACAGCTATTAAAATTAATTGACAAAGGTAATCAAGAAGCATGGAATACGAAAAATGTTCTCTAAGCAGGCATCATGGCAGCATAAAGTCAAAAACACTGATACATAGGACATACTCTAAATCAGAGCCTAATTGCTCTTATTTTACATGTAACCATAAAATTTCGATTTAGTTCAATTCATTGAAAACATAGTATATGCTAGACCAGGTTTCTCAACCACAGCACTATTGACATTTTTGGCAGGATAAATCTTTGATGTGAGAATTGTTGCAAGTATTTTAGGGTGTTTAGCAGCATCCCTGACTCCCACCAAAAAAATGCTAGTAACACTTCCAACCCCATTGTCAGAACCGAAAATGCCTGAAAAAAATGCCAAATCTTCACTGAGGAGCAAAAATCACCCTAGATTGAGAACCATTATGCTAACCAATTGCAGAAGGTCACACAATGATACAAAGATGAAGATGACATGGTCCTTGCTAACAGGTAGATCATAAATGTGAAAATACCAATATCTAGATGTGGCTATATAAGTGATTTAATCATTCCATAATTTTAATTTTATTCTTCTTACTGTTCTATACCATTTCCTATCTACTGAATAAACCCATTTTAATATCCCAAATCAATAATTATTTGATTCACCAGTGTCTTCCAATGATCTGTCAATTTCTCAATGTCCCTTAAGCTCCTAATGTCTTGTGCTCCTCTTTTCCCAGTTTGAATTTTATAGTTAATCATTATTACACTCTTGCATATATCATCAAATCCTTTACTTATTTCTGACTTTATTATATACCTTCTCCTCACATATCAAAATGGTTAGGTTCCACAGACCAGGTCATCACATGAAATCAGTGTTATGCAAAAATGAAGGATGACCGTATCAGATCACAAAATAGAGAACGACTACATCATTATATAACTACCAAAGTACATCAGTACATAACTGCTACATTACATCATTACATAATTGCTAAACCACTGAGAATCATGTCCCAGCCAAGCTGACACATAACCATCAAAGCTAGGGGTACTCTGGCCTCACACCTCAGCATTTGTTACTGTTCATTACTGCCAGACAAAAGTTATTAATGCACAAATAATCAGATAGTGGGTTTTTTACTATTGTCATAAATGCAAAGTGTCAGATAACGAGATAGTCGATAAGTGAGGAGAAGGTGTCCTGGCTTAGCTAATTCATCTCCTAGGTTAATACAAATTCTATATTCTGTTCCTGTGAATGTGGCTGAGAAAAAATACTCAACCATGACAATTGGTATCATTTTAAATTGAAAGTAACTAGCCTCCACTGGCTTTTAATGAAGTCTGGCAGTATATTATATTTTACTCCCACTTTCCTGGGTCATTATTTAATACTTAAAGTGACGACACCTCTTTCCGTCTTCACATTCATCAGATGACCTTGCTTCTTACTTTACTGAGAAAAGAGAAGCAATCAGAAATGAGATTTTAAAACTTTCCCTCACCATCTCTCTCCCACACCTGCCTTTCCATATTCTCTGTCTGTTACTCTTTAGGAATTATCTGTGCTCTTTGGAAGCCCAGTCACTATACTTGTACAAAACCATCCTCTCCCACCAACACAAGGAAATTGCATTGCATCACTATTTTTCTTTCTCTAGAGAATCTTTTTCATCAAACTAAAAACATTCCATAATTTATGCTCTTTAAAAAGCATACCCCGGTTTATCCTGGAGTCCCTGGAAGGTGCAGTTAACACACTTGGCTATTAACCGAAAGGTTGGAGATCCGAGTCCACCCAGATGCTCCTTGGAAAAAAGTTCTGGCGATCTACTTCTGAAAAATCAGTCACTGAAATCTCATGGAGCGCAGTTCTACTCTGACACACATGGGGTTGCCATGAGTAGGAACTGATTTGACGGCAGCCGGTTTGGTCTCTGGACTATATTCCCTTGGTAATGCTTCCCATATGTCTCCTACTCTTTGCAGGGGGCAGGTAGGTGGAATAATTTTTTCAAAAATTGTCCATACTTCATATCTCTAATCTCTCTTTTCTAATTTATTTCTTACAATTAGGCTTTCACATTTACCAGTCCAAAACTGCTCTTATCAAGATCAAAACGACATGTATTTTTTGAAACCCTATGATCATTTCTCAGTCGTCTTCTTATTTGTCTTATCAGCAGCATTTGACACTGTGACACTTTCTTCATTTGGCTCCCAGGTCACTACAGTCCTCTTGTTTTTCTCCTACTTCTCTGACTACTCTTATTCAGACTCACTGATATACAAGACATGTGATGGAAGAGTGTCTCCAAGAATCAGTTCTTGGACTTCTCTTTTCTGTCTATACTCACTCCCCTGGTGAACTTATTCAGCATCCAGACTCAGTCTTAAATGATCATCAGCTTATGACTCTCAAATTCAGCTTCAGGACTAACTTCTCTCCTAAATTACAAACATATGTATTCAACAGTCTAATCATCATATTACCTTGGATGTTTTGACCGGGAATTTCAAACTTAACATAGCCAAAACTGAGCTCCAGATCTTCCCCTAAAACCTGCGTGCCCCTCTCACAAAAGTCTCTCTGAATAAGTGGAATCTCCATTCTTCTAATTGCTATTTAGCTGCTCAGCCCATAAATCTTGTTGTTATTTTTATCTGCTCCCTTGCTCTCACACTCCACATTTAATCCACTAGCAGATCCTGTTCACTCTACCTTCTAATGATATCCAAAATTTGACACTTTCATCTCCTTCACTGCTACTATATGGTCCAAGCCACCATTATCTGGTGCTTGAATTATAGTAATAGCCTCCTAATGGATTTCACTGCTTCTTCCCTTCGTCCCTTTTGGGATATTTTTAAATGAGAAGTCAGAGTGATGCCCTTAAAGTGCAATTCATGTTTCATTCCTTTACTAACAACTTTTCAGTGGTTTTCTGTTACTCCCAGATTAAAATACAAAGTCAGTAAAATGACCTAAAATACCTTACAGGATCAGGCTGTATGTTGTCTCTCTGAATTTATTTCCTATACTCTCCACCTTATTTCTGTTCTTGACCTGTTGGCTTCTTTGCCATTTCTTGAGTACACTAGGCAAGCTGCCACCTGAGGGCTTTTATTTCCTGTTTTTCAATCTGGAATGCTTTCTCCCAGATAACTGCATGGACTGCTCTCTCTGTTCCCTCAGGTCTTTACTCACATTTTCTGTGAGGTTTTCCCTGGCCACGTTACCCAACACTCTCTTGATATTTCCTACTCCACTTCATTTAGTTGTTTTTCTCTCAGCATATAAGAAAATCTAAATACTATGCATTTTACTTATTTTAGCATGATTTTTGTTACCTGTCTCCAATTCTTTGTGTTTATGTTATCTGTCACCTTTATAAGAATGCAAGTTTCATGAGACCTATATATATCTCAACAGCCTGAAATTATGCAACTGGTTTTGCTCAATAACTAGTTGTTGAATGAATCAATGAATAAATGAATCTATGTTAGTGGCTAAAATATAGTATAAATGTAAATACTACACTAATGAATGCACAGAGTAAGGAAAGATTATACCTATCAGAGATCTGAGTGATAGTTTCATAGACATGTTCACATTTCAAGTTGGTCTTGAAGAATTCATAAGAGTTTACTAATCAGAGAATGTGAAGGGAAGGCATTCCCTGTGAGAAGGAACATGGAGAGAGATATGACATGAAAATACAGGATGTTTTCAGAAAAAAAAAGTGTAGATAAGGCATAAGGAGAGACAAGAAGTGACACCAGAAATATCTCTCAGAAAAGATATTAAATAAGTTGAATGCTCTGCTAATACCTTGCATATTATCCTTTACATAAGAAGCCATGTAAATATTTCCATGCAGTAAAATGACTCATTATGTCTGTTTTTGAAAAATAACTCTGAGGATGGTGTGGACAATGACCTGGAAAAATGTCAGGTTAGAAGAACAAAGACCAATTAAGAAACAATTTAGAATTATCCAAGAAAGTGATGAAGACATGAACTAGGTGAAAGTCAGTTAAATGCAGAAGCTACGGAACAAAGCCACAAATGTAAGCCCCTACACATGTTTGATGGTAAAGAGTAGGAGAAAATTAATGTCATAGCTTGAGGTAAAGAATTAGGACATGTTTTCTGTAAATTGTAGAATGGGAGGAAATTGATGATTCTGTAGGGTATTGGGGGCCAAATGAAAATAAAGTAAGGATGTAAAAGATAACAGGGGTAAAACAAAGGGGTAATGGACTTAACAGGCATTAACAGCAGATAAACCCAAGACAGATCCAGAGGCAATCTCTAAGTTGCTCGCATAATTTCAAGATGAATAGACGTTGATAGCAGCAATGCGTCAGCAGAAACACCTTCCCCTCTCTTGTCTGGCTGCTTCAGTCAAGTGCCTTTCACAGTTGTGGCATCTCAGAATGTCATTCTGCACCCTTGGACTTGTGCCCAGAAGCAAGTGTCTCCGTCTGTCTGCCCCTTCCCTAAGCCTCTGGACTAATCCAGAGATTTCTGGAGAATTTAAGAAATGAACAAGCATGTTTGTCAAGCCCCAAACTAATTGATGGGAATACAAAAATTAACTAGACAGATTTCTTGCCCTCAGGAGACAAAGCTTTCTAACATACATAACATACAAAAAACACAAAATAATATGATTACTAAGCAGTTGCAAAGGAGATATAAACATCAGAAAAAAATAAAAGATAGTTTCAGCAAAATAATTTTGCATGACAAACCATTTTAAATCAGTCAATAGCTGGAAAAACCTTTGTACAACCTAACATATTTTTTTGCAAAAAATACAAATATTATTTTAAATGATTCTAAAATATGAAGATATTTTTAAGAATGTTTCTTCCAATTAGTACAAGACTCTTATTTATCTTATATGAAAGGCTTTTCATGATAGAATCGACCTACAGAATCTGGAAACAGTTTATTTTGTTGGTTTTATTTTATTATTAAATGCCAAGAACTTATCTTTTGATGGCAGGGTGCTCAAAATAAGAGTTAAAGAAATTCAGGAGACTTTCTTCATGTGTGAAATGGAGGAAAAAATACTCACTCTACACAGATGTTGTGCAGATAATACATACAATGTGCCTAGTACAGTATCTGCAAAAAGAAATGTGCTCATTAACTGGCAAATCAGTTTATTTTATTTTTAACCAACATGGTAAGAACATTTCTTTGTCACTTAAGATTTTGTCCTATGTCAAAGTGTATTCTGTTTTGCACTGTATGTTTCTTGATTACTTAAGAGAAAACTCCTAAGAATGATTTTTTGGGGAGCCAGCTGTTTAGCAAATAAGCTTATTTCACAGTTTCAAGAGTTAGGCATTCTGTTTAAGGAGCGATAAAAATAAAACACAATTTAAACTCTTAGCTTCTAAGATGAAGAAGTTTCCATTAGCCAAAGTCTCTTAATTAGTTGATCCTAAATTTAATTATTTCACTTATTTATTTAATTGGTATTTCTACAAATATATTCTAAGTGCCTACAAATGCCTGACAGTATTCTAGGCATCAAATGGTGAACAGAACAAACGTGTGTTAAGCCATGTTAGTTGACACACTTGTTTAAATTCTTTTCTACTTTCTCTGATAAATTATATGCATAGGCATGAGCTTCTCGTGCTTTCATAAATGTCATTGACTTTTGCCCATTATCTATGACAAAGATAAATAAATGACACATAATATTACCTGAAGGCTTAAACGTGTTACTGATTTCCCCTGTCTACTTTCACAGGACCAAGTGAACATGAAGTTCCTTCTCCTTTCCTGCTTTTTGGCTACTGCTTTTGCAAAACATGTAAGTTTAATGAGACTTTTAAGCATCTCCACCCTTTTTCAAAAAGAAAATCTCTGGATTTTCACTCTATGCGGAGGATAGCAGAGGTGAACATAGACTGTATTTTAAGTATGTGACCCAGATCTGTGAATCAGCATTAACCCTTTTCCTTCCAGAATGTGAAAGTGGTCTAATGCCACTGAGTTTTTCAAATATCTTCACTGTTGTGTTGGAGTTGAAGTTCTAGCTACAGATGGAAAAACATACATTTTACTCTATGGTTTTATTTGCTCGAAAACTCACATTCCTTTGGCAAGGTAGACAAGACCCACAGATGCATGACGGTTTGTCAAAACAATGTCAGAGTTTCATCATATTTAATAACAATAGTTCAGAATCCATGATGGCTAGACAGAAGACAGCAATGTGTTACAAGAACTGAACTTGTATCTGAATCAATGGGTATGAGCTGGAGCTCTGCAATTTAGTAGCTGTGTGTCCTAGTGAAATTCCTTCATTAGTCTGGACTTCATTTTCCTCAGATGAGTGGAACTAATACTATTTTCATACAAATCATTTAGTATTTAACTAGGTCATACACATTCAAGTGTCTTACACACCATGAAAACCAAAACCAAACCCGTTGCCATGGAGTCGATTCTAACTCACAGCAACCTTATAGGACAGAGTAGAACTGCTCCATAGGGTTTCCAAGGAGCAGCTGGTGGATTCGAACTGTTGACCTTTTTGTTAGTAGCTGAGCTCCTAACCACTGCACCACCAGGGCTGCGATGAAGAACTATGTAAACATAATGTATCACTATATTCATTATCATCCTAAAGAATAGTATAAGAGTAACTCAGTTTGTTCCTTAGCTTACAGGGAACAGGAGCCCACATACCCACCCTCCTCCCTCCTCAACTGCCCACCACTCTCCACATGAGGCCTAATGGGGCTCAGAGTCTTTGCTACCTCATGCATTCCATACCTCAGGCAAACATTTTGGCACCTCTTTAAATGTAGAACCGATTCAAGATTAACTAAGGATTTGCATTTCTTATATAAACAACCTGGTTAAAAAGAAAAAAGTATCAGTAACTGATCTTTTGCATGAATCATTTGGTTTATTCTCTCACTTGTTATACTTTAATCCTTCTCTTTCTTTTCATTCCAAAAGCTGGCCTTCATCATTTCTGTTCATGAATTCTTTTTACTCACTTAGAATAAAATTAAGCCATTAGCAATTGTTAAGATAATGGGTACTAAAAACTACTTCCATCACCATTGTCTAAGAACTTCAGGATAATGAGGATTTGGATGTCAATTATTCGTATTAAAAATTACTACAGTCTTCAATTTTGACTTCTATATGAGAGAGGATATTTGCTAAATGTTATTAATTACAATATAAATTATAAAACTAAATGAAATATGTTTATCCTCCGAGGAATTTACTATGATATCTAAAATACTTCAGCATTTTATGGCATATTTACTTATATACCATGCTATATTTTAAAATATGAGGCAAATTTATTGGCTTTATTAAAAACCCCAAGTGTCCAAATAATTCCCCAAACTGGAAAATGTATTAAGGAAAATAGGAATTTACTCCAAACATAGAAGTATTGAATGTTTCTGTTGTAAAATACCCAAAAGACTTTGGAAATGAACCCAAATCAACTAACTCGACCCTCCCCCAACCCCAGAAAAGTTTTGTAAATGTCCTTTCCCCCTAAATGAAATGAACCAGAGATGCAAGTTGGCCTTATGAATGAACCAAAACAACTTAAACTTGTTCTTTTTTATTTCTATCTAGAAGAAGATAGAGCTTCACTCTTCCAGTGAGGTAAGGTACATTACAGTTAACATAACATTCAACCTAACCCTCAATTGTCATAGATGCAGCAATTTGGGGGTGCACCAACAATGCATACATCCAAATGTGACAGATTAGGTATGCGCACTTTCAGACGCTTTCAGAAATTTTCCCTTTTCACCCAATAGTAGTAATGTTGCCATTTCAGTCATTGTGTTGAATGTATCATGTGAACACTGACGATAAACTCCAAAATATAAAATTTTTTAAAAAGTGGCATTCTGAAACTCATGCCCATCTGATTCCATTAAAGAGCTAATCCCAATATCACTGAAGGATATGCCTCACTGTCTTGCTGGATACTTTATCTCTGAAAAAGAGAAGAACTGTTTGAGGAAAGATAACAAATTTCCTCTCTTAGTTGATATTGATTTTTACAAAGGACTATAATTATTCCCACTCTAGTCAAGCCCTAGAAGAGAATGAGTTAGTTATTTGAAATGTAGACAATTCGTTACCTTGGGAATATTTAACTTCGGTCAAATTTACCCTGTAATCAAATCAGAGGCAATGCATTTTCTTTGGAGTTTTCAGGTAATGATTGTGGTTCTCTGTTTATTTTAGACATATGCAAAATAATGCGGGAAAGTGAGTAATTAAAGTATATTATCTTTCCCCTCCCCCAAGGAATCTAGTAGCATCTCTCAGCAAGTAAGTCATAAGTTTTTTAATTTAAATAAGAATTTAAAATTGTGTTTTATATTGTTATAGTTATTACACTAAATATAATTCCTTTCACAGAAATATGAACAGGTCAAGAATGTGATCATCTTTCCTAGTCAGGTAAAATGTATTTACATTATTCTGCTCATTTTTTATTTGATGAGATGTATATTATTCCATTACATGTAAGTGACTGTCTCACTTGTACAAAATGAGTGTTGCTTTTTTATACTTGAGTGTGAAGGTATGATGTTTTCTTTGTTTCACCAATCATAGACTTATATGAAGGAGGCCCAGGCAGGGAAGCACACTTATGGGCCGTTTGAGAACTACATTGTCAAAATGGGATCTCTCTAAAAGAAATTGCTGTTAATGGTCCATTGCTTTCACTTGCTTTCTTCAATTCTGTTTTGATCAGAATTTTGTATTTTTGAATCTACCATTTCATTTTATACCAAAGTATACTCATCTGACATTACTGTAGATGATGCTTTCCACCTGAATCAAGAATTAAGCTAACATTGATTTTTTTTTTTTTCCTTTCTTTTCAGGAAGAGACTCGCTGTACATGTCTTGAGAAATAACACCTTGACTCGTGTCATCAAAACTTGAATTTAAAATATCATTCTCATTGTAGTCCAGATTAAAATTAAAGAGATTTGTAAAAGCTATGAGTCAAAGTGATTTCAAAAATCATGATTATCTGTTCATATTTAGTTAATTTGTTCTTTTTTCTTTGGATATTGCTGTCTTGGATTTTTAATTTATTCAGGAAGTTTCAACAACAATATTTTTAAGTCAAGGATACTGTGCAAATTAGAAAGAATAGCTTGAGACTGGGATGAAAATGTTGGTTCTTCCATGAAACAAACGCTTATAAATCATTTGGTTAACAGGATCAGAGATTGTGTTCTTACAGGAAATTCAAATACCTGCCTTCCATTCTTCTTTCCTCTTCTTTCCCCTTATCTGCTCCATGGATTTAGATTTTATATATTCACTTTTCCCATATTTACCTCTAACCTCTGAGACAGGACTACAAACCTAATCTAGCCAGTTAATAATGATTTTTTTAAACATATTTAAGTGGTTTTAAAAAAAAATCAACAAGATTTTGTGGAATGTGAAAAGTACAAAAAATTTAAATTTCAGCATCTATTCTTTTACACATTATCTATGACAGCTTTTGTGCTAGCAGAGCTGGGTATTTGTAACAGAGATTCTATCGCCTGTAAAGTCTGAACTATTTACTGTCTGGCCCATTACAGAATAAGTTTGCTCTAAGACAAAGATTTCTTAACTGAGATTATGAAGGATTCTACTTCTTAGTTAGTAAAAATTATTAAGCACTTCCCTTTTTTTGTAAAAATCTGCATTCTTCCCAAAGAGAATAGCCACCATGTTCATCAGGGCTGCATAGAAGTCTGTGAACACTATAAGTTAAGAGCCTGTTCTCTGAGAAATATTTTCACAATTGGGAAGAATTAAGTATATTTATTATTGGCAAGAATACTACATGAATGTGTCTGCATAAATAATTATATGTAGATGTATGTATATGCTTATGAATATATACATTTCAGTTTAAAAAGAGTTTTTTTTTCTTTTATATTGCAGTTCTTGTGTCTAAAATAAAGGAATAAATTTAAAATATGTATATTTTGTAATAATGAGGACAAAAAAAAACCCATTAGTTAAGCGAGGTTTGTATTGATAGTTCTACTAATCATCTAACTTCTTCAATTTTCTTCCGTAATGAGAATCTTGTCATTGAGTGGGTTACATTAATTGTTAAGCTACTGTTTCCCAATCTTTCCAATTTCAATTTTTTTGCCATATCCGTTTCCTGTCTAGGCTAATACTTAATGAATGTTTTTAATTGACACTTTTTAATCAAATCAATTTGTTTTAAATAGAAAGTTTATATAATCATTACCCAAATTGTAGATTTACTATGTAGTTATATATATTTTTCTAATACACATTAATATTAACATTCTGTTTTCTGAAAAGTCTACTCATGTGCTGCCTAAATCATCTTGTACATTTGTTCATTCATATAACAAGTATTTTTTCCAGCATATATGTTATTTTAGACTCTGAAGATACAGCAGTCAAAAAACGGACAAAATTCTTGCCCTCAAGGAGCTTACGTTACAAACAGTAATGCAAGTTATACCAAAGAAAAATTAATTCTTAGACTTTTTATGGTAAACCAGATATACTATAGCAAAGAAGATAGACTATATAACCAAAGATGTGGGAACAATTGTTCTAATTTGTCTTTTCTTTCCCTAAGGAAACCACAAAGAAGATAAATTATATGGTAAGACAATTTTATTTATCTGAAAATATTTTGTAAGTCTGGACATAGACTCAAAAGCTTTGTGCAATGTTTACAGTATTATTAAATTCCCTCTATTAATAAGCTAGAGAAAGATTTTAAATTGCCTTAGAAATATAATTTCTCCCTATCTCTTTCCCCCTAAAAAGTGTCCATTTTCATTTTTCCTGAATTTTTTCAATTAAGATTCTCCTATTAAAATATAAAGTGCTTATTATCTTTTTCACCTTTTTGTCAAAAGTAATTAACAATGAAGAGCTAAAATAAGTAGATCTTGTTGATTTTTTTTTTAACTGGAACAATTAATTCAATCTCTCCCTATTACTTGTCACACTAATAATTATTCATAATATGAGAGAAATCTAAAGTTGCCATGACATTTAATAAATAATGATCAGGATTCAATATCTCCATTTTGATTTTTTTTTTTTTTTAATTCCTTGTGGAACCTCCTAGTAGTTCATCTAGTGACGCAAGAGACAATTTATCTCAGAAGAAACAGCATCTGTTCCTGTTGTGTGACGCTAATGTTAATGTTGCTAATTTTCAGCTAAAGCACACTTGCAATCAGGGGAAATCAATGTGAAAGCCATTTAAGCAGAGTTCAAGGGGCTGAAATTGGCTCTTACAGCAATGCTGTCAGCAATTAGTATTTCTTCTTTTGTTTTATTCCCTGCTCTTTGACAATATGTTTCTGAACTCTGATTTCAAGCTTGTGCCAATCAATTGCAATTGCCTTCACCTGGACACTTTCTCCATCTTGTCCGGGAATTCAATGAGGAGGATTAGTAGTTAGGTAGGCCACTGACACACAAATTGTAAAAATAACCAGGTTATTTTTGAACACGGCCCAAAAATCAGCCTAAGGACTTCCTAGAGAGAAATTAGTAAACACACTTTACCTTTTCCCTAATTTGGAGACCTTAATTTTGCTCAATTTGTCCATCCCCTATGGACACTAAACGTTGTCTAAACGATATAGAATTGATGCCCACTTTGATAAAGGGCTCTGATAATGAATTAACTTACTTAATTTCTAACTTATTTAATTCTTAATAAATGGCTATATTGGGTAAGTGGGAGATGCCTATATAAATAAATGCCTATATTTACTTCTCAGGAGGTTTTAGATAATTGACCCAAGTATTTTGAAAGTGTTTGTTGAAAATACTGGTATGTCATTAATTTTCTTTTTTAAGGAATCTGAAGAAATAGTCACTGCAGTAATTGTTTTTCATTCATGTGTGTGTATGTTTATAACATTAGCTTTTTTATTCTTTACAGAAGATGAAGTTGACGGAAGACGAAAAGCTCTACCTGAACCAAGCTGGTAAATACCAGTTAGCTATTTTAATTTTAGTTAATAGATCTTACAACTGTTCCCTCTCCAAATATCAGTGACCCTTCCTATCCAAGGATATATTAGTCACTTTTTCAGAATAAACTGCACTTTAAAAAATGATTTATTTCTGCAGTATAGTGTCATTATCCTGACAAATAGATCAGTGCTTGTCTTGCAAAAAAACAACGAGGCATTCACCAACTATCTAATTAAATGTGGATGAGATTCAAACCCCAGAAAATGTGGTTTTAAATGTGCATGATCTAATTTAGATGTAAGTGTAGCCCAACTGTGTTTTACTTGCTAATCCTAATTTATCTTTACCGTAGCAACATAGCCCAACGTCTTGTGATTAAAGACTATTAACAACTCCATTTCCAAGCATAGGAGGTTACCTAACCCAACCTCCTTGAAATATGGAAGTGATGTATAATGAAAATTGCAATCCTTTAAAGTCCTGCAACTTGTGTTTTAGTTGCAGCTCTACCACTTAGCATTTGTTTGAAACTTGTTAAGTACTTAACCTCTGTAAACTACGTTTTCTCTGATCCTGCAAAAATTTTTGTGGAGAATAAATATTATAAGATATACAAAGTAAATTAGGAAATGCTGGCCCCACAGAAGGTGCCAACAAGGGTAGCTCATATGATCACCCTCTACAAACAACAGACATTTCCTCTAAAAATACTGTCATAGAACCAGCCTCTCCCTGAAATTTCTTTCTATTTAATTTTAGCTTTATATATTTGAACACTAATATTAAAAAGTTCTAAAGGTCTTTCTAATATTTTGCCAAAATGATTCACAGTAGCACTTATCCCATTGTATTAATTTTGCTATAGCCATTTATTCTTTTAAAAATTATTTCCAGACTGTTCTAAACATCAACTGGCTTTTTAAAGATCCACTGACTTTCCTTCTGTACAGTGCAGAGATCATAATGAAGGCCTCTAAACCTGATTTCAGTAAATACCTAAAATAATATTATCCAAGTCTTGACAGTAGGATCAAAGTAGGGTCTGGGAAACAGGGGATATTTATTAAACTGACATATCTGACAGGCACAACCTAAAATGCTTTACAGATATGAACTTATATAATTTTATTAGGTAATTAACACTAAGAAAGATTAATCATCCTTCCCTGGGTCACAGATTCTAGTACATAGGATCATGGAGGTTTAAATTTAGTCTATGACTCTGAAGACTAGGCTAGTGTCCATCTAGTATGACATCAACCAATATTACCAGCACTGGGCATTCGTCCAAAATCTTCAGGCTTATCCTTAATGTCAGCTAGCCGTCAACCCATGGATTCACATAAGTCAAACCCCTACTGCCTCATCCCCAGTCTGGTGAGTCTACTTTCCCAAAAACCAAAACATAAATGAATAAATAAAGCTGTGCCTGTCAAAGCAAGGAAACCAGAGAAAAAAAAATTCCTGAAAATGAAGTTAAATGAAATTTTGTAGACCAGAAATTGTATCTCAAATATTTAGCATTCATTATACAATAATAATAAATAGTCACAATAATGAGAGAAATTGAGTAATTCTTCACTGGACTTAATGTGTTTGCTCATGTATTATTTCATCTAAATTCTATAGTAATTCTTTGAGATAGGCAGGGAAAAGACTATTATTTTCATTTTACAAAACAATCTGTTACTAGAAATTATTTAGTGTCTTGCCCAAGCTCATATTAATAGGTCATCACTGTTTTTTAAAACCTTACTCTGCCTTAAATATATGTATTTTTTCCTAACGTGAGGAGCAAATGACAAAGCAGGAACAAGAACCTAGAGCAATCTAGGATTTGGAGTCAGATGTCCCAGTTCTGCCACGGGCGCTTTGTACTTGACTTGTCTCAGCTTCATACTTCTTTGATATAAACTAGCTTCTGAGATAGAAGTATAGACACAATAGAGAATACTAAGCATTCTCAGACTGTTGGTTTGCATGGTAATATCTTAAAAAATAGTTCCTTTTTTTTCTAAAGAGAAATCTCTAAGACTTGAGTCATTGTTTCCAGTTGACCTCTTGGTAAATTCTTTAAAACCTAGAAGTTAAGAAAGGGTTAAATAAAATGTTTAACGTAAGAATACAAAATCACAAAGTCAAGTTGAAACAAGTTAATTACAATTTCATTTTCATTTGTTTGTTGTTAGCTGCCAAGGAATCAATCCTGACTCATGGTGACCCCATGTATGCAGAGTAGAGCTGCTCCACAGGGTTTTCAAGTCTGTGACCTTTCAGATGCAGATCACCAGACCTTGTCTTTCGAGTATCCGCTGGGTGGATTTGAACTGCCAAACTTTCAGCTAGTTACAACATACTTTAAACTTTAATAACTTTTTAAATCACAAATAAAACTTGTGTAACTTGAAAGCATGTGTTTTAAGTATTCATTTAAAAATAAATTATAGTAAATTTCCTCTGACGGCACAGGGGCTATTGATACACTATTCAAACTATATAGAAAACAATCTTACCTGCAGAATTTTCTCTAAAAATTCAGTGAACTCTCTCTTTATGAAATACATGAAAGGAAAAAGACACTTTTCAAAATAATAATACAATGTGAGAAAAATAATAACAAAAATTGCCATTATGTAAACAGTTGCGATTACACATACACTGTGCCTGATACAGTAAAATCTCCTAAAGCCAGAAACTGTGTAAAAGGCAGAAACCTGTCAGAGAAGGAAAACTCAAATATTTTAAATTAAGATGAGCAATAGAAAAGTGATAAGCCTGCACCCTGTCAAAGGTGGAAACTTTGCGAGACCTAGAAAAACAAGGCAGTCCTTTTGAGTTTCAGCTTTCACAGGTTTCACTCTAGCAATATACACTTTGGAACTTTTTTTCACTCATTCACTTCACAATTATTTAGTACTCACTATATACCATATGGCGCCCTGGTGGCACAGTAGTTAAGAGCTCGGACTGCTAACCAAAAAGTCAGCAGTTCAAATCCACCAGCAGCTCCTTGGAAACCCTACGGGGCAGTTCTACTCTGTCCTGTAGGGTCACTACGAGTGAGAATTAACTTCACAGCAGTGGGTTTGTTTTTTTGTTTGTTTTGTCTTTTTCTTTGGTTATGTACCATACAAAGAGCCTGGGGGTGCAGTGGTTAAACACTGGGCTGCTAACCTAAAGATCAGTGTTTCAAACCCACTAGCCACTCTGTGGGAGAAAAGAGATCTGGCAGTCTGCTTCTGTAAAGATTATAGCTTAGGAAACCCTGTGGAGAAGTTCTACTCTGTCATATAGGGTTGCTATGAGTTGGAATCAATTCCATGACACACAGCAAAACAACATGTACCATACAAAGCAAAAGATGTTACAGATGCAGGAATGAGATATAGACACTTCCCTCAGGAAGATTAGTTCCAGAAAAATTGAATGAGCAGGATTCTGTGTTAGCACAAAAGCAAAGTGCCTGAAGATTTTGCTCAACTAAGACTTGTAGGATAATTAGATACGGAAGGATGACATTTTAAGGCAAAAACAGATGAAACTTACAAGGTCATTATGAAGGCTATCTTGAGGTGATTGAATAGCAGTAATACAATTTTGAAGGATTTTTGTTTTAAAATGAATTTTTAAAAAAGTTAATTTTTAGTTGCTCAAGGCTATTTTGATAACAAAATTGAGAAAATATAGATTTCAATTAGATAAAAATATTCTAACTTTAGGAAGTAGCACTATCTTATGCTTACTAAACTACTGAGCAAAATTAAAATAATTAACTATGTTCCATCCATATTTTCTAAAACGAATAACCATTTAACATCGAATGTGTAAAGATAAATCTTTTCGTGTGTAATTCAAGAAGCTAGATGTTAATTTTTATTTATTCAGATACTTAACTGTCTAGTCTGTGTCAAACTATTTTGGACACTGGATTATATTAACTAAAATTATCTATAAATAGCAACTCTCCACCAGGCCAGAATATACATATATGTGCTTACAGAATTCTAAATGTTACAGGTAATCTGTTTCTTTTCCTGAATAGGTTTGACTGGAAATACACGTGATTTTCTCATCTCTCATATCACACCATAACACTAGTACGTTTTGGCAGAATTATCAAAAAGACAGTGCACTGTAAAAGAAAGATTATGCTGCATATTTTCTGTTTTGTGATACTTCCCTTCCTAACCCATGTATGATAAGATGTCTACAATTTCAAACTGTTGAGCTGTTTCCACTTTTTCGGAGTACTAGAAATCCATTTTTTTTCTATCTAAAAGAAATAAATCTCAAGGGTATTCCTACATATATAGTCTTTGTTTCTATTTTTCGTATCTACAGACTATTCTAGCATACCCCAAAACCAAACCAAACTCATTGCTATCGATTCGTATCATAACAACCCTACAGGACAGAGTACAATGGCCATGTACGGTTGCCAGGGCTGTAAATCTTCACTCTTTCTCCCGCGCGGAATGGGCTGGTGGGTTCTAACCACTGACTTTCCGGGTAACAGCTGAGCTGCTTTAATCACTGACACACCAGGGGGCCTATGCTAGCATGACCATTCCTTTAAGCACTTATTTTTCCACTTTGGGTAGCAGTAAAGCAACTTAATATGAGTGTTCCTTTGAGGTCAATTAATTCTAAGTTAGTCTTTCATATTTCATATGCTATAAATATCTTCCATTGCTGTCTAGTCAATCCTGACTTGTAGAAACCCTCACAGAGAACGAAAAGTAGGCAGTTGGTGGTTGGAATCCACCAGCTGCTCCGCAAGAGAAAGAAGTGGCAGTTGACTTCCATAAAGATTACAGTCTCAGAAACCCTATGGGGCAGTTCTCTTCTGACCTATAGGGTCGCTATGAGTCGGAACAATTCACTGGCACTTAACAACAACAAACAAATATATGACCCACAACCTTCCCCTGAATTCCTTGCGTTATTTATTCTTACATTTTCCAGATTTGCTCTGGTCCCCTTTGCCACAGCACCTATCCTAAATCTTTCCCGGGGTCCTTGCATTTCGTATCTCAGTCCATACCTGCCAGAAGAGAAGACACAATGTCAATCCACAAGCAATGAGATAGGTATTGAGAACATAAACATTCTAATGCCCTCTATTAGTGGCATCATCAATGTCTTTCATTCAAAAAATATTTATTGAGAGCCTACTAACTATCGGGCACACTTCTACATGCTGAAAACATAGCAGGGAACAACGGGGACAACAGCTGTATTTTCCTGGAGCTTATATTCTAGTTAGGCGGAACAGGCAAGAAGTAAGCAGATAATACATAATATCTCAGGGGATGATAAGAGCTCTAAAGAAGACAGACACAGAGAAAGGGCATACATATAATTTTAAGTAACATAGTCAAGAATGACCTCTCTCATAGAGTGGCATTTGAGAAAAGAAATGAATGCAGTATGGGGCTGTGTCTGGAGAAATGCAATTCCAAAGAGAAGGAATAGCAAATACAAACCCATTGTGGTAGGAATATGTTTTGCTTGGGGAATGTTCAAGGAGGTAAACACAGATGGAGAAGAAGATAAGAAGTTGACAGAAAAATTTTGTTAGAGAGAAATGGAGGTGCGGTTTATTAAATCTCTATAGTTTAGATATAGATTTTGGACTGAGATGGAAGCCATTAAAGAAAGACATGATCTGATTTACACTTTGGAAAGGAGGCAAGAGTGAAAGCAATGATACCTGTGCTTTGACCTTATGGAAATCTCCCTGACTCTTGATTTCTCTATGTCTTTTTATTCCATCTGTTAACTTTTAATTTCCTGTTATTTTCTTCTAATTCAAGAATTCGTATTTATTATTCAATATATACTTAACAATAACTCAAACAACTTCTATGAACCCATGGTTTTCAGTAACCCTACTTGTTAAACTCTCAATTCTGGAAAATCTCTAAATTTATATACACTGCTGCTCTACCCAGGAATCTCAATTCTCAAGGGAAAGAAAATGTTTTCTTCTATATGTTTTCTAAATCTTTTCCTAATATTGGAGCAAATACTTCTCTCTTTCCCTTCAATAAACTGTCAAACACATCAATAATTTTTGGAGGTATCTAACTTATTTCATCTACTAGCCAATTCCACAAAATCATCTTCCTATTTCACAGAGAAAATTGAGTTAATTTGGCATAACTGCCTTCCTCTTCCTGCCCTCACTCTTTTGTAAATTGGTCTCTGACTCATCAGATTTCTAACTCTCTCGCCAGGCTTAAAGTTGAGATGATCCTTATCTTTTCGAAAGATATCTTCTCACTGCTGTTTGGTTTTAATTTCCTCCCTTATTATCAGGGAATTTTTACTTTAACTTTTTTTATTATAAATATAGGATTTTTTATTATTATTAAAATACTTTAATGAAGATTATGATGGTAAAAATAATGATAACACCTACCATTTATATTTCAACAATTTCTAATTGCAATGTGATTTATATATATTCTCATTTAATCCTTTCCCAACTTCATTATAACATCTTCAAGATGTGAAAATTGTAGCTTAAAGACATTGAGCAACTCCAGCATCACTGCAACATTTGTTCCTGGTGATTAAGCTTTCCTTTTTAAAATTTCATCTCCTTGGCTTCTACAATACATAAATTGCCTGGAAATTCACCTCTCTTCTGCTATTCTTTTCCTTATGGAAGATTTTCATGGGATTCTCTATTTTCTCTCACGTATTAGGAGACACCATGCCAAGGCTGCATGGTAATCAGGGGTGGTCACTGACCAGGAGGCCATTAGAAAAAAGGAACTAATAACAAATACAGATTGCTCCGTAAAGATCACATCCTTCCAATCAGAGCTGGAACATACATTAGTACATGGAAAATAGCTTCTATTACTTTCAACAAGAAGTAGACAGCACACCAGAATAAATGTGGATCCATTTTTGGCATCCCACCAACTTGAGAAGGCTGTCCAGAAGGAGATGGTGACTCTTCCATGTGCACCCTACTATGTGCCATTAAAAACCTAAATGCTTGGAGAAACACCAGAAGTTAGTGTAACAGAATGTGTTTATTGTGAGCAGATATGATTCCAATGGGGCAGCATCAATCCGAAAGTATCAGAATGGTGCTCCAAAGAGGGGACAATAAAAGAGTTTTATAGGTCATTGGGTAACCTTGGATATAGCACCACAGCACTTGTTCATCAAGAACTACTTGCATGGATCTTCAAGGTAGCCAGCTCTCAAGAATCCAGAGTATTGGGTCCTATATGGCAGTCCCCTGAAGGTCATTATCATGTTAATTTCTCAGGAGATAGCATCAAAACACATGCCTGGTTTCAGGGTCAGTCAGCTGCAAAAAACAGTCATTAAGAACATGCCATATATCAAAGGACATCTGAAAAGTTAATCACCAAGGAATTTTGCTTTAAGGGAGGTTTCTTGTTCCTTACCTTGAGTCAACCTCTTTCAGCTTAGCCCAGCAAAGCAGTTTTAGGATTTTGGGGTGTCGGCGGTGCCATGGGTGAGGGACTTGGAGGGAAGTGTAGCTTCTGCTGGTGTCCCCCTGGTCAGGTAGGCCTAAGGAGGTGGGCTGAAATATTATGCTAAACACGTTCCACCTAGAACCATAGCTGACAACACTCTGAAGATTGAATTGTGTCCCCCAAAAATTTGTGTCAACTTGGCTAGGCCATGATTCTCAGTACTGTGTGGTTGTCATCCATTTTTGTGATCTGATGTAACTATCCTCAATTTTTTCAATGTGTTGTAAATCCTAACCTCTGCCTGTGGTTATAGTTCCATTTGTGTATGGATTATGTTTGTTATGCTAATGAAGCAGGATTAAGGTATGTTAATAAGGATTAGGTCATGTTTGTTATGTTAATAAGGCAGGATTAGGGTATATCTTGAGTCATTCTCTTTTGAGATAGAAAAGATATTAAATAAGCAACCTAAGTAATAGAGATAGGGGAAGAGAGATTTCCAGGAACAGAAGCTTAGAAGAGGCAAGGATCTTCCTCCAGAGAAAACAAAGAGAGAAAGCCTTGTCCTAGCGTCATTAGCCTGAATTAAGACTTCTAACTTTCTAAACCGTGAGAGTATAAATTTGTATTTGTTAATTCCACCCACTTCCGGCATTTTTGTTTTAGCTGCACTATATAACTAAAACAAGGCCCCTCAGCTGGCAATTTTATACTCCGAAGCCCAGATGGAATGCTACATGGGCAAGCATCAGCCTCATAAAGGTGAGGCAGTGGAGGCCTCATCATGCCCCTGCAGCTTGTTGCCAAGGGAATGAACTAGGTGGTCCTAATTTATTTACTGACTATACCATGGACTGCCAGAAGAAAGAACAAATTTGTTTTGGAAGAAGTACAGCCAGAATACTCCTTAGAAGGGAAGATGGCAAGACTTCGATCTCATGTACTTTGGACATGTTATCAGGAGGGACCAGTACCTGGAGAAGGACATCACACTTGGTTAAGTAGGGGGTCAGCGAAAAATAGGATGACCCTCAATGAGATGGTTTCACTCAGTGGATGATACAACTGGCTCAAACATAGCAACAACTGTGATATTGGTGCACTACTGGGCAGTGTTTTGTTCTGTTGTACATAGGGTCCCTATGAATCAGAACCGACTTGGTGTTCCAAATGAGAAGAACACTCTAAACCATAACTAAAATGGCTGGCACAGGTTCCATTTTGTCCTAGCCCCCTGCTTCTGCTTTCCAGAACAAGTGACCCATGACCACAATTTTGACCAAGATAACTTGTTCTGCAACATTCTGAGGTGGCCAACCCAGAGAGTTGGAGGAAACAGAAGGAACCAGCTCTGGAACTCAGGAAACTGTGGCTAAGGTTGAGTACCTCAGCCAATAGAAATTCTTGATAAACGAGGCTTACAAAAGCATGTCGAATTTCACCCAATCAAATGTACCTCTGTAGTCTTCCCAACTCTATACAGAGTTCTGCAGAATTGATTACAAAAGACATATGCTTATGCTCCTGCTTCAGAATGTCATGTGGAACTTTCATTCTGATGCTTCACATTTGCAAATCTTTGAGTTTGAATAAAACTCTCCTTATTTTACAGAAATTCTGTTTCATTTTTAACACAATCATATGCTGGGTTGATTTGAGTTATTATGTTTATTAACATCAGTTTATTGTACCTGTAGTTTGCTATTGTGGTTGTTGTTTTTGTTATTTTTTGGTAGTGTCTTTGGAGAGTTAGTTTACTTTATATTCACTAAGCCATGTGTTATCATAGGTCTATTAAATTAATTTGTTAATGTTAATTAGTGAAGAAATAAATAAGAAAGGGAAGAAAGGAAAGGAAGGAGGGAAGGAAAGAGGAAAGGAGGAAAAAGCAAAGAAGGAAGGAAGAAAATTCTTTGACACTCCCAAAATGATTAAAACAGGGTTTATTTTTTAAAAATCAGACTTATTTCAAGAGCTACTGAACCCTATATATCTTTTTATTTTCTTTTGATAATGCACTAGAGATTGGATTTGCTTTGAATTTGAGTAGATGCATGTACAATGCTTAGAAATCAAATGACAAAAAACACTAAGAATAAATGGAATTTGACTTGGATTTTTTGCCTGCCATAATAACACATTCTCCACTATTTGACTGTCAGTTTGTCCTAGTGTGGTGACTTGTGCGTTGCTGTGATGCCTGAAGCTATGCCACTGGTATTTTGAATACCAACGGGTCACTTATTATGGAGAAGTTTCAGCGGAGCTTCCAGACTAAGACAGACTAGGAAAAAGGACCTGGCGTTATACTTCTGAAAAAATTAGCCATTGAATACCTTATGAATAGCAGTGAAACATTGTCTGATACAGTGCCGGAAGATGAGCCCCCTAGGTTGGAAGGCACTCAAAAGATGACTGGTGAAAAGCTGCCTCCTCAAAGCAGAGTCGACATAATGATATGGAAGGAATAAAGCTTTCAGAACCTTCGTTTGCTGATGTGGCACAACTCAAACTGAGAAGAAACAGCTGAGAACATCCAACAATAATCATAATGTCATTAGAACAGAATAAGGGGATACTACCTGGTTTAAAATCAGGAAAGGTGTGCATCAGGGTTGTTTTCTTTCACCATACTTCCTCAGTCTGTATGCTGAGCAAACAATTCAAGAAGCTCGACTATATGAAGAAGAACGCAGCAGCATCAGGATTGAAGGAAGACTCATTAACAACCTATAATATGCAGATGACACAACATTGCTTGCTGAAAGTGAGAAGACTAGAAGCACTTACCGATGAAAATCAAAGACTACAGCCTTTAGTATGGATTACACCTCAACATAAAGAAAACAAAAATCCTCTGAACTGAACCAGTAAGCAACATCATGATAAACAGAGAAAATATTGAAGTTGTCAAGGATTACACGTCACTTGAATCCACAATCAAAGCCCATGGAAGCAGCAGTCAAGCAATCACACATGGTATTGCATTGGGCAAATTTGTTGCAGAAGACCCCTTTAATATGTTAAAGAGCAAAGATGTCACTTAGAGGACTAAGGTGCACCTGACCTAAGCCACGGTATTTTCAATAGCCACTTATGCGTGTGAAAGCTGGACTATGAATAAAGAAAACGGAAGAAGAATTGATGCCTTTGAAATATGGTGTTGGTGAAGAATATTGAGTAAACTACGCGCTGCTAGAAGACGGAACAAATCTGTCTTGGAAGAAGTACAGCTAGAATGCTCCTTAGAAGCCAGGATGGTAAGATTTCGTCTGACATTCATTGGACATGTTATCAGGAGGGACCAGTCCCTGGAGAAGGATATCATGCTTGGTAAAGTAGAGGGTCAGAGAAAGAGATGAAGACTTTCCACAAGATAGATCGACATAGTGGCTGCAACAGGGACTCAAGCATAGCAATGATTGTGAGGATGGTGCAGGACTGGGCAGTATTTTGTTCTCTTATACATAGGGCCGCTATGAGTAGGACCCAATGAATGGGCACCTAACTACAACAACAATAAAACATTCAAATTGTTTTATATGTTACTCAGAGAATAACCATAATTTCAAAAAACAAAACCGAAACTTGTTGCTGTTGAGTTGATTCCAACTCACAGCGACCCTACAGGATGGAATAGAACTGTCCCATTGGGTTAACAAGGAGTGGCTGGTGGATTTGAACTGCCGACCGTTTAGTTAGCCGCCTGTTATGGATGGAATTTTGTCCCCCCAAAATGTATGTCAACTTGGCTAGGTCATGATTCCCAGTATTTTTTGATTGTCCACCATTTTGTCATCTGATGTGATTTTCCTATGTATTGTGTAAATCCTACTTCTATGATGTTAATGAGGCAGGACTCAATCTACAAGATTAGATTATATCTTGAGTCAATCTCTTTTCAGCCATAAAAGAGAGACGCTAGCAAAGAGACAGGGGAACCTTATGCTACCAAGAAAGCAGGGCCAGGAGCAGAGTATGTTCTTTGGATCCAGGGTTGTTGTGCTGAGAAGCTCAGGGGAAGATTGCTGACAAGGACCTTCCCTCAGAGCCAACAGAGAAAGAAGGTCTTCCCCTGAAGCTGGAATTCTGAATTCGGACTTCTAGCCTTCTAGACTGTGAGAGAATAAAGTTCTCTTTGATAAAGTCATTCACTTGTAGTATTTCTGTTATAGCAGCACTGGTTAACTAAGGCATAGCCATACCTCTTTAACACTGAACCACCAGGGGCTGTTCAAATATGGTTTAGAAAATTCAGCTAGTAAGTATTTCCTTAAAAAACCTGGGACAAAATTAAAGGTTAAATTCTATTATGGCATCAAGTTTATCGACAGTACATTTATAGGTCTATCATGTGACTTCTCAAACTTTGGAGTACACGTAAGACCACCTGTAGATATTGTTAAAATTCAGATCCCTATTGTACTGCCAAGATTCTATTAAGCAGTCTGGAATGCGGGCCTGTGATTTTGCATTCCTCACAAGCTCTCCAGTGATGCTGATTCTGACAGTTTCAAAGACCACACTTTGAGTAGCAATGAATTAGGATATATAACTTGTCCATATTTTCCGAATGATTTTCTGCTATTCAGTTCTGAATATATTGAATTATCCAATCAGTAAGAAAGAGGTGATTTTATATACGTATACAAAGTTGCCTAAAGACTCAAAAGAGATAAGTTAAATTTTTGAACACCAGTTACTGTATGATAGTAACTGAGCCCTTAAACCCAAAAAACTGAACCCATTGCAATTCAGTCGATGCTGACTCATAGGGACCCTATAGGACAGAGTAGAACTGCCTCCATAGGACTTCCAAGACTCAATTTTCATGGAAGCACATTGCCACATCTACCTCCTGTGGAGCACCTGGTGGGTTGGAGCCCCTGACTTATTGGTTAGCATCCCAGCTTATTAACCACTGCACCACCAGGGCTCTATTCCTGGGCTCTTAAGGTCATTTAAATTTAAATATAAGATTTATTTTACCATACAATACTCAGAGAATTACTGATTTTGGCAAGTGTTTGTATCTGCTTGATAACTTAAAATTAGTCTAAGGCCCATGGAATAAGAAAGAAGTAAAATTTAAATAATAATTTTAGGACATGCATTTGAAATAAATGACTTCAATTTTATTATGCTAGTTATCACCATTTATTAGAAGACAGGTTAATTTTGGTAATATGGTAGATATGGACATGTGTTTGTGGACATAGAGGCAATGAAGTTCTATAGAAACGTTTTTACCACTTCAGTTCGTTTCTACACTTGGTATACTCAAACATATTTTTTCCTTTACCGCATTCACAGATGCCTAGACTAATACTGGCATTAACATTTGATGGGTGTTTTTGTTTCCTGGTCAATTTGCCTTCACAATCTTCTATTGTAAAATCAGCTTGGTAAGTTTTTTTTTAGCATCAATAGGGACAGATTTGGAGGATTAGTTTTAGTTCTGGTAATATGATCTCATAATTGACATGGATTAGAAAAACAGATAAAAGATTTCAGTGCATTTAAATACATCAGCCCTCTAGAGAAGCACATCATCTCTTAGGGCTTCTCTGTTGAGTTTCATCTTGGGTAAAAGGTAATGTATTTACATGCAATATAATATGATGTTTTATTCTAATCTTTTGCTTGCTAGAATAAATTGAAAATCTTTTATGAAAATGCATACTATTTATTGATAATTTTCCATCAAATTTTTTAAAGAAATTATGACCTTATATCAGGATCTGAAGTTGAGTTCAGGATCTTAATGCCACTCACTCAACTTTAGCCATTACCATACAAAGTAAACAATGTGGAAAATGGAGGGGTTATGCTCTACTTTTTTTTTTTTGTCTATGACCAAGTATCTGTCATCCACTTTGTTAATAATTACTTTCATTCATAACTTAAAGTTGAAGTTTAAATTTTATAGGAAAATAATCTCTGGGTAGTTTAAACTGTCTTTTTACAAATGTATATATTGTTACAAAGGTTTAAATAACTTTTCTCAAAGTTACTTTATTCCCATCACTAAATCATTTTCCATTGACATTCCATTGTCCTTTTCATCATTCCGAACAGTTTTTGGTATTTTGCATAATTAACAGCACGTAACAGTTTCACTTCTCTGTTTTACTAACTTAGACTTTACTCATTTTTATTTTTATTTGTGGTTTTGACTGAAGGGAAAATATAAACACCTACATTTTTAATTGTGTTTTTTAGGAAATATTTACTCAGAGACCTTTACATATATATATATATATATATATATATATATATATATATGTATGTATGTATATAATCACTTTCTACAAGTGTTCCTTGATGTTTTTCAATAAAATTCCCGGCATAAAAAACACTAAAATTTGCATCCTTTTTTGCATCTTAACATGACTGAAAGTTTGGGTTAACTACTACATGACAAGAAAATTTCACCAAGAGATATCTAGTTATCATAGTTTGTCTAATACAACCATTCTTAGCTTAAATCAGTGAGGCAAAATTAGCAGATAAGAAACAGGGGACATACCGTTTGTCATGATCTCTGCTTCATGTGTTGAAGGCTTAGAATTATTTAGGAGACTAGTTTTCCTATCATTAGACAAAAGATGTTATTGTAGTGTTCTATCACAACTGACAGGTAAAAAACAAAACAAAAGAACATTTACTCATTAATGATTTAACTTACAGTATACAATTCACAGGTAAAAATATCACATACCTATAAATTCTTCAGTAATATTTACAGTCAAAATATTTTTTAGATGTCTATAAGTCAGAAATAATGTTTTTTGCTTCTTTTTCAACAGTAGTAGAACTGGATTTGAAGAATTATATAAACATATCAAAGAGTTCCGGATTATGTTAAATTTGTTGAATAAAATTGTTTGAAAATTTAAATCATTTTTACCATTTCAATTTCTCAAAATAGCTACAAATATTTTCCCAGTAAGTTCTTTTCAATTTGATTGTTCTCTGCCCAGTATCATTAATGTTCTCATGTCAGGGTTATACTATTTACACAACTGCACAGGCCGGAAACCTGGCTCATTTTCACTCATTCTATTGTCATTCTACTTTCTAAACATTACTTTGCACTGTGCTTTAATTATCATCCCTAACATCATTATTCAAGGCCTCATTGTCTCACAGCAATCTAAAAAGTTGTCCTATCTCTGGTTTTTTCCTCCTTACATACTGAACTATTTGCACTTCCAACATTCTATGCTCTCTTTCATTTTTATTTCTGTTCAGGCTCCAGACATGTTCCATTTCCCCTCTCCTTTGCCTCTCTTTACTCTACTTGATACTCTTACTCTCCTGGTCTGTTTAAGATGCTCTATTTGTGTGTTTTATAGTATGTTACTATTTCCATTTCAGAACTCTCAGTATCAACAATGACAGACTGTTTTTTTTTTTACTAGTCTCTAGTTCGAACCCACCAGTTGCTTCGCAGGAGGAGGATGTAGTAGTCTGATTCCATAAAAAGCTATAGCGTTGGAAACCCTATGGGGCAGTTCTACTCTGTCCTATAGTGTCACTATGAGTCAGAAGCAACTATATGGCAGTAGGTTTGTTTTTCTTTGTTTACTAAATTACATGCCAGGGAGTCTGTTTCACTCATCTTTGTATGTCTAGTATCTTTCATAACACTTCGGAGCATAGCTTGATCAATAAACATTTGATGAATGAAACAAGGAATCAATGTGTTACTGATTTCTCACATACGCTTTCACAGGACTCAGCAAAATATGAAGTTCTTTATCTTTGCTTTTATCTTGGCCATCATGGCTGCCATGACTGTAAGTATACCAGGAAACTTTAAAGAATATGTTCTCAGAAATTATCCAAAGAGCCTTGCTCATTTCCTGTGTCTTGACCTATGTTTGCATTGACATGAACAAAGCTTTATAAATGTTCAGGTTTTTGTATGGATATTTTCCTTAAATTAACCTATGTGAGTTCATTAAAAACTTAGAATAAATCTTCAGTACATGCACATGCACTCACATACACACGCACACAGACTTCACATGTAATTATCTCATTGTAAAAATACATTTTAAAAAGACCTCCGTAAAGCTGTGAAACTATAAGTCTAGTAAAATGTCCTTAAATATAAAAAGCTCCAGATGCGCCTAAAGTCAGGAGTTCCCAGACAGTTTTGTCATTTATTACTCTGTTTCTCTAGGTAAAGCCCTTGACCTTTCTGGAACTTGCTTTCTTTTATTTTTTTCTTTTGCAAAAATTAATGCTCCTTTCCACATTGGTATCCTTTGTGTCTAAATTACAGGGAAATTTATCATGCAATAATAATAATACTTCAACTATCCCCCAAGTTTGAATGGATGTTTAAAACATCAACTTTACTATGGAAACACAGTTTATCACATTGTTGTTAGAGAAGTATAGAAATGGAAAAAATAAAACTCTAAGAAGAAAAGCAGAAAGCTGAGCTCTTTCATTGCAACAAAAGCCTAAGTAGTTTTTGAGCAACTTAAAACATATCCATATAAAAAATTTTATTTTGGGCCAAATCCAAAGTTTAACTTTTCAGTTTTCACTCTTCTATTCGCAGCAATAGACTTTCTCTCTTTCGCACACAAAAGAAGTACGGACCAAAGTAAATTGACATTTAAATACAACAAATTAATTATAGCAAAAGCCTACTCTTCACTTGCTTTAAGGATACCATTGTACAAAAATGACCAGTTTAGAGTATTAACTTCCATCCATTGTATTTAATCGCAACTGTGGCAGCTAAGAGCTTTTTACATTCAATCTTGAGTTATATATTAAGATATTAACTATATTGTTCTTTTCTCCTTTTAAGAGCTGATTCATCTGAAGAGGTAAGACACTTTCATTCAACAGAAAATTTAATAATCAACTGTGTATTGTATTTTTAAACAGTTGTTCTTTATTTTAGCAGAGACATCATTATAGAAGGCTCTGTTTAAGTATTTGCCTAATAATATTGTGTTGTTCAAACTTACTTCCTTTTCTGAGTATTTATTCTGTAAAAAGAATCAATACTTTTCTTTGAAATGTATTTATATTGTGAATGCCCTAAGTACACACTGATTTCATATATTTACTATACAGCAGAAAAAGATCCAGGAGTGTTATGTGCCAGTAATATTCAGATGTAAATACCACCAATCTCTGAATTTGAGTATCTTTGTCTGGTAAATAAACACCTTGACTAAAATATGTACCATAAAATAAGTACAATAAGTAGAATATATGCCTAATGGAGCTAATAACATAAATGATGTGGTTTGTAACTTCTGATTTTAGGGGGTTAATGAAATCAGTAGGTTAAACTAATCATGTTAAATAAGGTGGAAAATTTCATTTATTTAACATTTTTTTCTTAATGACATATATCCTTGATATCTTATTGTTTTTGGCATGTTACATCAATGTGATAGGGTCTGAAAGGTTCTTCTTAATGATATAGTAAATAAATGAATTAAAAATGGCATGAAATAAAAAGATACAGAAGGAAGTAATGCAGGAATTTTAACAATGAATAAAATCATTATAAATCAAGAATGAGGTGAAGCAGTCAGAATCTCTCTCTCTCTCTCTCTCTCTCACACACACACACACACACACACACACACGCACACAATCTCTCTCTCCACCTAAGTTGATATTAATAAATTATTCCTCTCTGGGTAAGGCTGTAGCTTGGTGGTAATATTATAAAGAAAATTTAAATCTCATTTGAGTGCTTGGATGTAATCAGCAGTCTCAGATGTATCACAAAACAACAAAATTGCCAATAAATGGTAAAAAGGCAAATATTTTATGATTTTTCTTCTTTTAAATATTTGATTATAAAAAAATGAAAAGCTAACTAAACGTCTGAAAAAATAATTATGTAGATAATATATAACCTCCTACTGACTTTAGCAATCTAAGTTTTTAATGGCAATTATCGTTAAATAATTGTGATGTCATTGTCTCAATTCTCTGCAATTTTCTCCTTCCTTTTGAGTGTATACAGGGAGGGTACCCTCAATATCAGCCTTATCCACAATATCCATCATATCCACTATATCCACAAAGAGATCCCTCTCCTTACACAATTCCGTACGCTAACAACGCTCCCTAGTAAACACAGGATATGATTAAACAGGTAAGTCAAGGTTAGTGATATTTTTGCTCTCCATAAATATCAATAATGACATAGTTAAAAGAAGAAAACATCAAACCAAAATGAGTTCTGCATTAAAAAATTTATCCTGGTGTAGCTCTCCCAAAATGAACTTATTCGTGTGAATGCGTCCTAAAGAAAATTTCTATTCCATCGTGGTTAAGAGTCTGGACTCTGGACTGAAACACCTGTGTTTGTATCCTGGACCTAACAACTAGTAGTTTCATAACTTTGAACTATTCTTAATCCTCTCTAAACCTCAACTTTCTCATTGACAAAATAGGTATTACAATAATACTGAACTACGTTTGAGGATTGGTGAAACTGTTCAAAGATACATTGCATATAAAGCCCTTGATCTGAAATGCATATAATTGTGACTGCAGTCTGTCCTGTCTATAAACCTGTGCCTGGATGTTGTTTAAAACTTTTCCACCTAAAATACAATCCTTGGAGCAACTGTACCAGATCAGAATCTGCATTTTTAAAAGATCTGTATATAATTCATATACACTATCAGAGTTGAGAAGCCCTGCCCTAAGAGTTTAATGAGAAATTAGGAGTGGGATTGCTGACTCAATATACTACCAAAAAGAAGAAAGAGAATATTATCAATTTATTTTTTTCAACATCCAATTTTATCCATTTACACACAGCATAAAGTCTTCCAAATTCTATGAAAGATGAAAAATTTTGCTACAAAATAAAGAAATATTTTTTGGAGATAAAAGAGGGCTATCCTACATTCAAAGGTGAAATTGTTCCAAAGGATTTTAATTATTTTTAAATGCACCTGTAGAGTTTATGAAAACTGAATTTCCTATTGCCATTAATGACAGAGTGAGGAGTCTGAACATGATTCCCTAGGCACTGGGTAATAACTGAAGGTATTTGATCAAGGAAGGATGTATTAAAATATTATTTTGGGAAGATCATTATGGATGAAGCATGTAGGCTATATTTAAGGGGAAGAACTAAAGTAGGTTGGTGATAGAAAGACTTAAGAGAAACATGAAAAAGAGACTCTAAGAAAGAACAATGAGCAGATTTAATGATGGATCGAAAGAGAGACCAAGAGAGGGAGGGAAAAAAATTTAAATGAAATTTGTCATGATTGGATGATCAGAGTGCTAAGCAAATATGCCTTTCTGAAAAAAAGACAATAGTCAACTCTTCTTTGCCTATTTCTTTGTTTGTTTCTTTGTTTTTCTCTCTCATCCCTCCAAGGAATTCTGTTTTGTGTTTTGTTCTGTTTCAGATAATTAAAAAACATAATTAAGTTATGCTAATTTTGAAAAAGAGAAAACATTCAAGTTGAAAAGCCAAGTGGGCTAAAATGCAGAACTGAACTACTAAACCTTGTATGAGAAGTGACAAGAAGAAAAAGAAAGAAAGAAAGATTTGATAGAAATTCATTCAATAAATAATTAAGTAACAAAAGTATGAGAAAAATAATAGTAACTTGCTATGAAATTAGTTCACCTACAAGATTTGAAGAAACAGAAATAAAGGAGTTCTTTAAAATATTTGAAAGAAAAGATTGGAAGGATTGTAAAGAAATTATGCTTGTTGTGTTATTATTTTAGGAAAGGAAGACCAACTGAAATTTGTATTTATTCAGTCAGATATTTCTTGATCACATATCGTGAGCATTGCAGCGTGATAGCCATTGAGGATATAAATACCATTAAGCCAAAATCTCTGCATTTGAGAGTTTATTGTCTACTTTTAGACTCAAGTGTAAAAACAGGCAATCATTAGATAGAATATCATTTGATAAAGAAGTGATATGACTGTATGGGTTATATAGGTATGTTACATAAACAAGTGTATGTCAGCAATAGCGAGAGAGAGGACAGACAGATAATAAAGAAGACATTGGGCAACAGTTAAAATAATTATGAGAGGTAAGAGCTTGAAGTAAGAAAGAAGTGGTAGAGATATAGTAGACATTTACTCTAATATTGCTTCTAATTATATAGCTGCTTTAGAATAATTATATAAATGATTTCAATCAATATGAGACTCTTTTTAGGGGAGGATATTTTTCACAAGGGAATATGTCATCTGATAGGATATAACTCAAAATCAAGAAAGCGTAAGAGTATTAGCAATGACTTAATGTGTAGTTCAGATATAATAAAAATAATATTTTATTTCTATCCACAGGCTTAGCAAGAAGTCCTATTTGCTCTGTACTCATGATGATTTTTCCTACTCTAAAACCTGTTTGCCCATCAAGCTACATTTTATTAAGCCTCATACAATACATATGAAGTCCCTTAAAAAGCAAGTTTTATAAAACATTCCAAAATATTACAGTATTATTTGCATTATCTTATGTATTATATTGGAACTTGAAAATAATTTGATCCATGAACAATTTCTCTGTATCCAAATTCCATGTTTTTAAGATAAAAAAGAATATTTAATCAGTAGGGCTACACATCTGAGATAATGATCAATATTTTTAGAAACTGTAGTAACAGTATTTCGTAGATTATTTGATTTTTTTCTGCTTTGTTCTCTGATTTAATAGTACTATTAAAAAAAACTTAAAAGCTACTTATACATAATGAATTCATCTATCAAGCATATACTGGGCATCTCATCTTTATTGCAAAAATGCTCGGTAAAATTTTTCTGCACACATGATATGCCAATACTATTTCTGCAGTATCTCAATATTTCTAAAGAAAAAACCATACAATGCTATTTCATAATCTTCTGGAACAACCATATTAGAAGAAAGAAGACTATGACATAGCTGGGTGGTTAATCAAGGGGCATGAACATTATCTAGGCAATTTCATTTTAATTTTGAAATAAAAGAACTTCTGATCCATGCACTTTACAAAAAATCACTACAATACTAATCAAAATTTTATCTTTAATTTTAATCCTATTTGTAAAGGTAAGTAATTCACTCTTTATGTAGCTGGAAAGAAAAACTCAGCTATGTAATGATTGCACATATTGGCAGTTAAAAATCTGCAGATTATACTGTATTACAACTTCGATGAGACATAAAATCGTATTCACCAAAATCCATGAGAAAAGGTCTTCTCCCCTTGAGTAAAGCAACTAAAGTTCAGTTGCCAATCCCCAGCTGCACAGAGCAAGGGGAGTCTCTGTTGAGAACAAAGGCCTTTGTAAGGAAGCAGAAGGAGGGTGCTAGGGCTCAGTTGCTGGGGAAGGAGTCAGAGAGTGAGCGCAAGGGCAGAGAAGGCTGTGAGATGGGTATTAACATTGTGTGCTTTCTCCTGAACTACCTTTTTATCCCCCTACTTCGGTGTGTAAAAGACTTCTGAAGTTTAACAACCCAAAATACAATTTTATTATGCCCCTCCCCTGTCTCATTTAATTTCACCATGCGCTTGCTCAGTTTCAAAATCTAAGAATAATTATTGATTGTTTTTCTTCCTCTGCCCTTCACTTTCTACTTATAGTCAATGTGTCAGTAAATCTGGTAAACTCTGTCTCTAATATATATATATACACCCTCTTCTCACTTTTTGACATAGTTAGATTCCAAAGACCAAGTCGTTATGCAAAATTGGTGTTATGTGAAAATGTAGTATGATCACATCAAATAAAAAATGGAGAATGACTATATCACTACAGAACTGTCAAATTACATCATTACATAACTGCCAAGCCACTAAAAATCATGGTTTAGCCAAGTTAACACATAACCTTAACTATCAAAGCCATTGTTACTCTTGCCTTCTACCTAGCATTTGCTAACGTATGTCTTTAATGTGCAAAATAGTCAGATAGTAGATTTTTTACTATTGTCATAAATGGGAAATATCAGATAACAAGGTAGTCAGTAAATGAGGAGAAGGTGAACTGTTGAATGAAACCACAACTCACTGTTTGTGACCTCAGTGAAAATTTTGTTCATAAAGGAGTTCAAGTACAGGGTGGCTTCAAAATATATATGCCTTAAAATGTCGAGAGGTTGTGTAGACATTCTCTCGATTTAAGCATTGTTGGTAAATTAGGCTCTGAGAAATAACTTGGCTTTTTGGCTTTCTTTGGAAGATGGCTGGATGGAAATAATTAGCCCTTAGATGTTATCTGGCACTCAAACAGTCATCACTAACATTCATTTTTCTATCAGATATTTTAATTATGGCTCTCTCATCTTCTGGTGACAGGAATTTGGTCAAGTTACTTAACTCTCTGAATCTCAGTTGTCCACTGAGTTAAGACATCCTAAAGGAGATGCTGGAAGAATTAACAGGATAACAAATGTAAGACTATTTTACAATGCCTGGAACAGAGCAAGCCCAAGCATGTTGCCTTTGAGTGGATTCTGACTCATAGTGACCCTATAGGACAGAGTAGAACTTCCCCATAGTGTTTCCAAGGGGCGGTTGGTGGATTGGATATTAGTTCCCAGAATATTATAAAGCATTAAAAATTGTGACCTTTTAATTTTGAGCCAAGGCCATGACTTCCAGAAATTCTACATGTGACACAAAAGGAAAGAAAATTCCAATTTGATATTGAATGCTTTTTAAAAGGAGAACAGTTAAGAAATGGAAATTCTAGAAAGATTTCCACTTTAGTGGTGCTGTGATAACCATCTTAGAGAGGACCTCAGCTCTGAACTACATTAACACAAGGCTCAAATCAAGAACACTTTCAAACTACCCTATTTCTTTATATTTCTTCCATATTAACAATCAGTCATGCCCACTTCACAAAAAAAAAAGCCTAGAAATTTGTATAATTTACTGGTAATTATTATAGGCAACATACCAAAAGATTTGCATTATTTTAATTTTATCTGTATTTTCATTAATATTTTCAAATTTAATGCAATACTGGTAAGTGACAGCACAGGAAATTTGGGTGAGCTCACAATTGATGCCTTTGAATTTCAGTGTTGGTGAAGAAAGTTGTTTACACCATGGACAATCAAAAGAATGAAAAAATCTGTCTTGGAAGAAGTACAGCCAGAATGCTCCTTAGAAGCAAGGATGGCAAGACTTTGTCTCACACACTTTTGACAGGTTTTCAGAAGGGATCAGTCCCTGGAGAAGGACATCATGCTTGGTAAAGTAGAAGGTCAGCACAAAAGACGAAGATCCTCAATGGGATGGATTGACACAGTGGCTGCAACAATGGGCTCAGGCATAATAAGGATCATGAGGATGGCACAGGACCGGGGAGTGATTTGTTCTGTTAGAAATAGGGTCGCTATGAGTGGAAACCAACTTGACAGCACCTGACAACAACAACAAAACTGTTTGAGAAAGAGCTCCATAGGAAAATGCATTTAATTAAAGCACTATATGATGTTAAATCCACCACTTGTCTGTTAGTTTGTCATACTGTGGTGGCTTGCATGTTGTTGTGATGCTGAAAGTTATGTCGCAAGTATTTCAAATACCAGTGGGGTCGACCGTGGTGGAAAGGTTTCAGTGGAGCTTCCAGACTAAAACCAACTAGGAAGAAGGACCTGAGAACCACTTCTGGAAAAAAAACAAAAACTAGTCAGTAAAAATCTTAAGGATAATAGCGGAACATTACCTGATATAGTGCTAGAAGATGAGTGCCTCAGGTTGGAAGATACTCGAAATATAACTGAGAGTTGTGTACTCAAAACTGAGTAGACCTAAATGACCTGAATAGAGTAAGCTATTGGGACCTTTATTTGCTGATGTGGGATGGCTCAAAATGAGAAGAAGCAGCTGCAAACATCCATTAGTAATCAGAATGTGGAATATACAAAGTATGAACTAAGGAAAATTGGAAGTCCTCAAAAATGAAACGGAATGTTTGAAGATCAATATCCGAGGCATTAGTGAGCTGAAATGGACTGGTATTGGCCATTTTGAATCAGGCAATCATATTGTCTACTATACCAGGAAAGACAAATTGAAGAGTAATGGTGTTACATTCAGCATCAAAAAGAACATTTCAAGATCAATGCTGAAGTACAGAGTTGTCAGTGATAATATCCATATGCCTAGAAGGAAGACAGGTTAATATGACTATTAATTCAAATTCACACACCAAACTTTAAGGTCAAAAATGAAGAAATTGTAGATTTTTACCAACTTCTACAGTCTGAAATTGATCAAATATGCAATCAAGATGCACTGATAATTACTGTTTATTGGAATCAAAGTTGGAAACAAAGAAGCATCAGTAGCTGGAAAATGTGATCTTTATGATAGAAAAGACACTGGATATCACTGGACAGAGTTTTGCAAGATCCACAACTTATTTATTAGAAATACCATTTTTTAACAACATAAACAATGACTATACGCGTGGACCACACTAGATGGAATACACAGAAATCAAACCAATCACATCTGTGGAAAGAGGCTGTGAAAAAGCTCAATGTCGTCAGTCAGAACAAGGACTCGGCAGACTGAGGAACAGATCATCACTTGATCCTATGCAAGTAGAAGCTGAAGCTGAAAGAAATTAAAATAAGTCCAACAGAGCCAAAGCACAGCCTTCAATATATTCTGCCTGAAGGTAGAGACCATCTCAAGAAGAGATTTGACACACTGAACACTAATGACTGAAGACCATAAGAACTGTGGGATGACATCAAGGACATCGTACATGAAGAAAGCAAAAGACAGGAAAGAAAGAAAAGACCAAAATGAATGTCAGAAGAGACTCTGAAATTTGTTCTTGAAAGTTGTTGTTTTTGCTAGGTGCCATCAAGTGGGTTCTGACTCATAGAGATCCTAGGTACAACGCAAGAAATAACTGCCTGGTCCTGCACCAACGTCACAATCTTTGCTATGTTTGAGTCCATTGTTGCAGCCACTGTGTCAGTCCATTTCATTGAGGGTCTTCCTCTTTTTCACTGGCCCTCTACTTTACCAAGCATGATGTTCTTCTCCAGGGACTGGTTCCTCCTGATAACATGTCCAAAGTACATGAGACAAAATCTTGCCATCCTGACTTATAAACAGCATTCTGGCTGTACTTCTTCTAAGTCAAATTTGTTAATTATTCTGGTATACTCAATATTCTTCGCTGACTTCATAATTTAAAGACATCATTTCTTCTTTGGTCTTCCTATTCATTGTCCAGCTTTCCCATGCATATGAGGCAACTGAAAGTACCAAGGCTTGGGTCAGGTGCACCTTAGTCCTTAAAGTGATATCTTTGCTTTTTAACACTTGAAAGAGATCTTTTGCAGCAGATTTGCCCAAAGCAATACATCATTGATTTCTTGAAGCTCCTAGGGCATTGGTTGTGGATCCAAGTAAATAGAAATCCTTGACAATTTCCATATTTTCTCCATTTATCATGCTATTGCCTATCTGTCCAGTTGTGAGGATTTTTGTTTTCTTTATGTTGAGGTGTATTACATACTGAAGGTTGTAGTATTTGATCTTCATCAGAAAGTTCTTCAAGTCCTCTTCACTTTCAGCAAGCAAGGTTGTGTCATCTGCATATCACAGTTGTTAAGTAGTCTTCCTCAAATCTTGATACCACATTCCTCTTCATATGAACGTACAGTAGTTAAAGCAAACAGAACAGAGGGCAGCTCAAGAAGACAAAGTAAATCATTATGATAAAATGGGCAAAGACCTGGAATTAGAAAATCGAAAGAGAAGAATATGCTCAGAATTTCTGAAGCTGAAAGAACTGAAGAAAAAATTCACCATCTCAAGTTGCAATATTGAAGGATTCTCTGTGACAAAAATTGATCTGCATAGAGAACATCAAAAGAAGATGGAACTGTTACACAGAGTCACTGCACCAAAAGCAATTGGTTGACTTTTAACCATTTCAGAAGATAGTATATGATCAAAAACCATAGTACTTAAGGATGAAGTTCAAGCTGCACTGAAGGCGTTGGTGAAAAACAAGGATTCAGGAATTGCTGTAATAACAATTGATATGCTTTAACAAATGGATGCAAAGCTGGAAGCACTCACTCATCTATGCCAAGAAATTTGGAAGACAACTACCTGGCCAACCAATTGGACGAGATCCATATTTATGCCCATTCCAGAGAAAGGTGATCCATCAGAATACAGACATTATCTTACAGCAATACCACATGCAAGAAAAATTTTGATGAAGATAATTTAAAAATGGTTGCAGTAGTACATCAATAGGAAACTGCCAGAAATTCAAGCCAGTTTCAGAAGAGGACATGGAATAAGTTATGTCTTTGCTGATGTCAGATGGACCTTGGCTGAAAGCAGAGAATAACAAAAAGATGTTTACCTGTGTTTTATTGACTAAGAAAAGGCATTTGACTGTGTGGATCATAACAAATTATGGATAACATTGCAAAGAATTGAAATTCCAGAACACTTAATTGTGCCCATTCAGAATCTGTACATAGACCAAAAGGCAATCTTTCCACAGAACAAGGATTACTGCGTGTTTAAAAATAATAAGAGTTGTGCTTCTGAGTTGTATCGTTTCACCATATTTATTCCATCTGTCTTGTATATAAACCAAAAGGCAGTAATTCCAACAGAAGAAGAGAATACTGCATGGTTTAAAACAATAAAAGCTGTACTTCTGGATAGTATCCTTTCACCATATTTATTCCATGTGTATGCTGAGCAAATAATCTAGGAAACTGAAAGATATAAAGAAGAACTCAACATCAGGATTGGAAGAAGACTCATTAGGAACCTACAGTATGAGACAACCCTACCTGTCAAAAATGAAGTGGGCTTAAAACTCTTACTGATGAAGATCAAAGACTAAAGCCTTCATTATGAATTACATCACAACATAAAGAAAACAAAAATTGTCACAACTGGAGCAATAGGCAGCATCATGATAAATTGAGAAAATACTGAAGTAGTCAGGGATTTCACTTTATTTGCCTTCACAGTCAATACCATAGAAGCAGCAGTCAAGAAATCAAATGACTTATTGCATTGGGCAAATCTGCTGGAAAATCTCTCTTTAAAGTGTTAAAAATCAAAGATGTCACTTTGAGGACTAAGGTGCACCTGACCGAAACCATGGTTTTTCAATTGCCTCATATGCATGGGAAAGCTGGACAACAAATAAGGAAGACCTAAGAAGAATTGATGCATTTGAATTTGGTGTTGAGAATACAGAATATATCATGTACTGCCTTGAAAAGGAATTAATCTGTCTTGGAAGACGTGCAGCCAGAATTCTCCTTAGAAGCAAGGATGGTGAGACTTCATCTCACTTACTTTGGACATATAATCAAGAGGGACCAATCTCTGGAGAAGACATCATGCTTTATAAAGTAGAGGGTCAGGGACAAAAAGGAAGAGCTTCAATGAGATAGATTGACACTGTGGATGCAACAATGGGCTCTAAAATAGTAACTATTGTGGGGATGGCACAGGTTGGGGCAATATTTAGTTCTGTTAATACATAGGGTCTCTATGAGTTGGAACCAACTCCAAGGCACCTAACAACAATGACATTAAATAACAAGTTAAAAATTCCTGACCCAGAGGCTGAATTCTGTCCATCTGTGATTTTTGTTATGTCAGCACAGTATGTGTGTGTGTGTGTGTGTGTGTGTGTGTGTGTGTGTATATATACACACACACACACACACACATATACATAAAACCAAAAGCCAAACAAACCCATTGCTGTCCTAGTCGATTCCGACTCATAGCAACCCTTTGGGGCAGAGTAAAACTGCCCCATAGAGTTTCCAGGGGCAGCAGCCAAGCTCTCATCCACTGCACCACCAGGGTTCTGTATATATATGTATATATATATATACACAGAAAATTGATCTTAATTTGCATATTACAACTTTGTTGTAGTTCATCACTGCTTCATCTTTATTTACAAGACTTCCAGGGCATTCTTCTCATTTTTTGTCTGCCTCTCTGGAAGCTCTTTCTCTGTTTCATTTGTGTTTTCCTCCTCATCTCCGTGACTTGTCAGTATTGGAGTGTCCAGAGCTTAGAGACTGCAATGGAACCTTTTTTCTAGCTACACTTATTCCCTTGGGAATCTTACCTAGTTTCATTACTTTAAACAGCAGATGTAACAATATCTAATAATTCCAAATTTGTAGGTGCAGCTTTGCCATCTTCCCTGGAATCCAGACTTATAGTACTACTGCCTATGCAATATACCTACTTGGAAATCAAACTTAACATACAAAATTAAGGTCCTGATATGTTACCTCCAAACCTACTCAGCACAAGGGATTCCCCAAATCAGGAAAGGGCAATCCTTACTGCCAGGTGCTTAGGCCAAAAATATGAATAAATTTTGACCCTCCCCTTTTCTCTCATGTCACATCCAACTCATTAACAAATTCTGTTAACACTTACTCCAAATTATAGCCAGTTCAGGAAAAATTGTCATCTCCTCCACTGCTACCAACATCATCTTGTGTCTGAACTATTACAATTATCTCCAGATTGTTCTCTATGCCTCTTCCCCCTGGCTCTTCTCAATTCACCTTTTACATTATAAATCACACATATTTAAAGTGTATGTTTGATAAAATTTTACAAATGCATACACTTGTGAAACTTTCACCTCAGTGAAGATAATGAATATTTCCAACACCATCAAGTTTCCTTGTAATTCTTTGTAGTACATTTCTATCACCTATCATCCCTAGACAACCACTGATGTGTTTTCTGTCACTATAGATAATTTTGCATTTTACAAAATTTCATATCATTGGAATCATATACTATATATATATATATATATATATATATACATATTCTTCTGTCTCTTTTCCTCAGAAAAATTACTTTGAGATTCATCTATTTATTTGCCTGAATCAAGACATGGTTTATTTCTTTTGTTGTTATTGAGTAAAATTCCATTGTATGGATATAACACTTTTTTACTATTACAAATAAAGGTGGCATAAAGATTTGCATGTAAGTCTTTGTACACATATGTGGATATATTGTAGACATGTATTTTCACTTATCTTGAGTAAAATAACTAGGAGTAATGTAGGGTTGTTTCAAACGGTGGATATATTTTTACCTTTTTACAAAATCATTCCTTTTCCAAAGTTGCTGTACCATTACATTACCACCAGCACTGCATAAGAATTTCAATTGTTCTATATCCTCACTATAACTTGCTAATGTTAGTCTTTTTAACTGTAACAATTCTAGTAGTGAAAGTGGCATTTCATTGTGGTTTTAATTTACATTTCCCTAATGACTAGTGAGATCTATGTGCCTATTTGCCATTCTCTATATCTTTGCCATCTGTTTATCTTCTTTGACAATTTTTTTTCAAATAATTGCACATTTTTATTGGATTGTTTTTCTTCTTATTATTGAGTTGTGAGAGTTTATATTTTCCAGACTCAAGTCATCTGTCAGATATGTGTTTTGCAAATATTTTATCTCTAAATGTGACTTTCATTTTCATAATAATGTTTTCTGAAGACAAATGATTTTAAGTTAATTCCGTTATGGATTTTTGTTTTATTTTACAGTTTATGACTTATGTAGCCTATATGTACGATATTTGTTGGACCTAAGATACAAAGATTTTATCCAATGTTTGCTTTTATAAGTTTTATAGTTTTAGCTATGATGTTCAGTTTTATGATTTATTTTAAGTTACTTTTTTACATAATATGAAGTAAGAGCCAGGGCATTTTGTTTGTTTTTGTTTTCTTTTTTTGTTTGTTTCACTAGGTTATTTTGTAAATTGCCATTCCATTTCCTAAACATATAGTATCCTTCCACTTCCCCTCCCAACCAATGTGTTAAAGTTGTCACTCAGTTTTAGTGTACATATGTTAAAGCATGCACAATTCATTGTTATTATTTTTATTTTTACTTTTTATTTATTGATTTATTTATTATTGTGCTTTAAATGAAGTTTTACAGAGCAAATTTGTTTCTCATTAAACAAAACACATATTATTTTGTGGCATTGGTTGCCAAGCCCACAACATGTAAATACTGTCTGCTTCTCAATCTTGGGTTTCTGTCTTGGTTATCTAATGGTGCTACAACAGAAATACCACAAGTGGATGGCTTTAACAAAGAGATATGTATTCTCTCACAGTCTAGGAGGCTAGAAGCCTGAATTCAAGGTGCCAGCTCTAGAGGAAGGCTTTCTCTCTCTGTCAGTTCTGGGGGAAGGTCCTTGTCATCAGTTTTCCCCTGGTCTAGAAGCTTCTCAGTGCAGGAACTCTGGGTCCAAAGGACATACTCTGCTCCCAGTGCTGCTTTCTTGGTAGTATGAGGTCCCCAAGTCTCTCTGATTGTTTTTCTCTTCTGTATCTCAAAAGAGATTGACTTAAGACACAAATTAATCTTGTAGAGTCCTGACTCGTTATCATAACTGCCACTAATCCCACCTCATTAACATGATAGAGGTAGGATTTACAACACACAGGAAAATCACATCAGAAGACAAAATGGTGGACAATTTCACAATACTGGGAATCATGGACTAGCCAAGTTGACACACATTTTTTAGGGGGGACACAATTCAATACATAACAGTTCCCCATTACCAGCTTTCCTGTCTCCTCCTGCTTTCTTGTTCTTGTCCCTGGGTTGGTGTGCCAACTTAGTCTCGTTTTGTTTTAGGGGCCTAATTTTTTATTGAGGTTTTAACTTCAGGGGTGACTTCGGTACTGAGCTAGGAGGGTGTCTTAGTTATCTAGTGCTGCTATAATAGAAATAACCACAAGTGGATGGTTTTAACAAAGAGAAGTTTATTTCCTTACAGTAAAGTAGGCTAAAAGTCCAAATTCAGGGTGTCAGCTCCAGGGGAAGGCTTTCTCTCTCTGTCAGCCTTCTCATCAATGTTCTCCCAGACTAGGAGCTTCTCCACGCAGGGACCCCGGGTTCAAAGGACACGCTCTGCTCCTGGCACTGCTTTCTTGGTGGTATGAGGTCCCCCTGTCTCACTGCTCACTTCTGTCTTTTATATCTCAAGAGATTGCCTCATGACCCAATCCAGTCTTGTGGAGTGAGTCCTGCCTCACTAACAAAACTGCCACCCATCCTCCCTCATTAACATCATAGAGGCAGGATTTACAACATAGAGGAAAATCACACAATACCCGGGAATCATGGCCCAGCCAAACTGATACACACATTTTTGGGGGGTACATAATTCAGTCCATGAAAGAGGGTGTCCAGGGGGCATACTCTCGGAGTTTCTCCAGTCTCTGTCAGACCAGTAAGTCTCATATTTTTTTGTGAGTATAGAATTTTGTTCTATATTTATCTCCAGCTCTCTCTGGGACTGTCTATTGTGATCCTTATCAGAGCAGTTGGTGGTGGTAGCTGGGCAGTCTCTAGTAGTGTTGGACTCAGTTTGGTGGAGGTTTTGGTAGTTGTGGTCCATTAGTCCTTTGGTATAATCTTTCCTTTGTGTCTTTGGTTTTCCTCATTCTCCCTTGCTCTAGATGGGGTGGGACCAGTGGAATATATTAGATGGCCACACACAAGCTTTTAAGATGCCAGAAGCTACTCAACAAAGTAGAATGTAGAACATTTTCTTTATAAACTGTGTCAAGCAAATTGAGTTAGATGTCCCCTGAGACTATGGTCCCAACTCTCAGCGCAGTAAATTGGTCCCTCAAGGAGTTTGGATGTGTCTATGAAACTTCCATGATCTTGCTTTGGTCAAGTTGTGCCAGCTTCCCCAGTATTATGTACTGTCTTAACATTCACCAAAGTTACCACTTATTGATTGTCTAGTTAGTGTTTCTCCCTAGCTACCCTTCCTCTACCTCATAACCATCAAAGATTCTTTCTTTCTGTGTGTAAATCTTTTCATGAGATTTTATAATACTGGTCTCATAAAACATTGTCCTTTGTGATTGACTTATTTCACTCAGCATAACGCCCTCCAGATTCATTCATATTGTGAGATGTTTTGCAGATTCATCATTGTTTTTTATCATTGGGTAGTATTCCATTGTGTGTATGTACCATAGTTTGTTTATCCATTTATATGTTGATGGGTGCTTGGGTTGTTTCTATCTGTTTGCTTTTGTGAATAATGCTCCAATGAACATGAGTGTGCATATATCTATTCTGATGGCTCTTATTTCACTAGGATATATTCCCAGGAGTGTTATTTCTATTTCTAGCTTTTTAAAGAAGCACCATATCGTTTTCCAAAATGGTTGTATCATTTTGCATTCCCACCAGCAGTGCATACGAGTTCCAATCTCCTGGCAGCCTCTCCAGGGTTTACTATTTTCTGTTTTTTTGATTCGTGCCAGTAATGTTGGGGTGATATGATATCTTATTGTAATTTTGATTTGCATTTCTCTAATGGCTAGTAATCACGAGCATTTCCTCATGTGTCTGTTAGCCACCTGAATGTCTTCTTCCATGAAGTATCTATTCATATCCTTTGCTCATTTTTTAATTGGACTATCTATTTTTTTGTTGTAGGGATTTTGGATTTTCCTATGGATTTTAGAGATTAGACCTTTGTCAGATTTCTCATAGCCAAAATTTTTTCCCAGTCTGTAGGGTCTCTTTTTACTCTTATGGTGAAGTATTTTGATAAACATAAGTGTTTAATTTCTAGAAGACTCCAGTTATCTAGCTTATCTTCTGGTGTTTGTATGTTGATAGTTTTGTATGTATTCTATTTATGCAGTGTATTAGGGCCTCTAGCATTGACTCTATTTTTTTCTTCTATGATCTTTGTAGGTTTTGGTTTTATATTTATGTCTTTGATCATTTTTTAATCAGTTTTTGTGTATGGTGTGAGGTATGGGTCCTGTTTCAGTTTTTACAGATGGACATTCAGTTTTGTCAGCATCATTTGTTATAAAAGACTGTCTTTTTTTCCCATTTGATGAATTTTGGGCCTTTGCTTAAGATCAAGTGACTGTAGGTGGATGGATTTGCATCTGGGTTCTCATTTCTGTTCCATTAGTCAATGTGTCCGTTGTTGAACCAATATTAGGCTGTTTTGACTATGGTAGCTGTGTAGTAGGTTCTGAGGTCAGAACCTCTGCAAGTCCTCTTACTTGATTCTTCTTCTTCAATAGTACTTTACTCATCCGACCTCTTTCCTTTCCATATAAAGTTGATGATCAGTTTTTTTCCATCTCTTTAAAGAATGCTGTTGTTATTTGAATCAGATTGCCTTGTATTTGTAGCTTACTTTGGGTAGTGGACTTGACATTTTCACAATGTTGAGTCTACCTATCCATGAGCATAGTATGTTTTCCATTTATGTAGGTCTCTTTTGTTTTCTTGCAGTAGTGTTTTGTAGTTTTCCTTGTGTAGGGCTTTTACTTTCTTGGTTAAATTTGTTGCTAAGTATTTTATTTTTTTAGGGACTATTATAAATGATATTGCTTTCCTGATTTTCTTTTCATCCTTTTCTTTATTGGTGTATAGAAATCCAATTAATTTTTGTATGTTTATCTTGTAACCTGCTACTCGCTGAATCTTTTTGTTAGTTCCCGTAGTTTTCTTGTGGAGTCTTTTGGGTTCTGTATGTATGGTATCATATCATCCACAGATGGGGATAGTTTTACTTCTTCCTTACCAATTTGGATGCCCTTTATTTCTTTTTCTTACTTTATTGCTCTAGCTAGGACTTACAGCACTGTGTTAAATAGGAGTGATGATAAAGGGCATCCTTGTCGTTTTTCTGATCTCAGAGAGAATGTTTTCAGCTTCTCTCCTTTAAGAATGATGTTGGCTGTTTTGTATAGATGATCTTTATTATGTTGAAGAATTTCCCATCTACACCTATTTTGTTGATAGTTTTTATTAGGAATTGGTGTTGAGCTTTATCAATTGCCTTTTCTGCATCAAATGAGATGATCGTGTGAATCTTCTGTTTTATTTATACAGCAGACTATGCTGATTGATTTTCTAATGTTGAACTATCCTTGCATAACTGGTGTGAATCCCACTTGTTCAGGGTGTATTATTTTTTTGATGCTGAATTCTATTGGCTAGAATTTTGTTGAGAATTTTTGCGTCTATATTTATGAGAGATAGTGGTTTGTAATTTTCTTTTTTGTGGTGTCTTTTCCTGGTTTTGGTATTAGGGTTTTGCTAGCTTCAGAAAATGAATTCAGAAGTGTTCCTTTTCTATGTTCTGAAGTAGTTTGAGTAGTACAGATGCAAGCTGTTCTCTGAATGTTTGGTAGAAGCTCCAGTTAAGCCATCTGGGCCAGGGCTTTATTTGTTGGGAGTTTTTTTTAATTACTTTTGCAATCTCTTCTCTTGTCATGGGTCTGTTCAGATTTTCAACCTCAGTTTGTGTTAGTTTTGGTAGGTTGTGTGTTTCTAGAAATTTGTCCCATTTCCTCTATATTTCCAGATTTGTTCAATTACAGTTTTTCACACTACTCTGTTATTTCAGTTGGGTCTGTTGTAATGTCCCCCATTTCATTTCTTGTTTGGATTATTTATGTCCTCTCCTGTGCATCTTTTTTCAATTGGACCAATATTTTGTCAATTTTGCTGATCCTTTCAAAGAACCAACTTTTGGGTTTGTTGATTCTTCCTATTGTTTTTCTATTCTCTATTTCAAGTATTTCTGCTCAGATCTTTATTATGTCCTTTATTCTGGTGCCTGTGGGGTTCTTTTACTGTTCTCTTTCTATTTGCTCAAGTTGTATAGCTATTGTTTTAATTTTTTCCCTTTCTTTTTTAAAAATTTTTTTTTACTGTACTTTAGATGAAGGTTTACAGAACAAATAGTTTCTCATTAAACAGTCAGTACACATATTATTTTATGACATTGATTAACAACCCCACAACATGTCAACACTCTCCTTCCTCATCCTTGAAGATCTTTTTTTTTTTGGTGAAAATATACATAGCCAAAGTTACACCATTTCAAAAGTTTCTACATGTACAATTCAGTGACCTCGATTACATTCTTCCAGCTGTGCTGCTATTCTCACTATCCTTTTCCAAATTATTCCATCACCATTATCTTCAACTCACTGCCCCCTAGGCTACCCATCAAAACTTTTGAGTTGCTGTTGTCAATTTGATCTCACATAGATAATTCTTTTTTCTTGTACCTTGGATGAAGGTTTGCAGAACAAATAGTTTCTCATTAAACAGTTAGTACACATATTGCCCTCTGACAATGGTTAACAGCCCCATGACATGTCAACACTGTCCCTTCTCAACCTTGGGTTCCCTATCACCAGCTTTCCTGTCCCCTCCTGCCTTCTAGTCCTCGTACCTGGACTGCTATGCCTCATTAGTCCCATTTTGTTTTATGGGGCTTTCCAATCCCCAGCTGAATGGTGAATTTAGGGAGACACTTCACCACTGAGCTTAAAGGGTGTCCAGGGGCCATACACTTGGGTTTTCTCTAGTCTCTCAGGCCAGTAAATCTGGTCTTTTTTTTCTGAGTTAGAATTTTGTTCTATACCCTTTTCCAGCTCTATCCAGGATCCTCTATTGTGACCTCCATCAGAGCAGTCAGTGGTGGTAGCCTGGTACCATCTAGCTATACTGGACTCAGTCTAGTGGAGGCCATGGTAGCTGTGGTCCATTAGTCTTTTGGACTAATCTTTTCCTTGTATCTTGTTCTCTTCATTCTCCCTTGCTCCCAAAGGGGTGAGAGCTTGGAGTATCTTAGATGGCTGCTCACAAGCTTTTAAGACCCCAGACGCTACTCACCAAGGTAGAATGTAGAACATTCTCTTTATAAACTGTGTTATGACAGTTGAGCTAGATTTTCCCTGAGACAATAGTCCCCACAGCCCTCCACCCAGCAATTCAGTCCCTCAGGGAGTTTGGAAGTGTCTATGGAGCTTCCAAGACCTTTCCTTGTATAAGCCGTGCTGGCTTCCCCAGTAATGTGTACTGTCCTATCCTTCACCAAAGTTACCACTTATCTATTTCATTCCCCCCTCACCCCTCCCATCCCTCATAACCAACAAAGATTGTTTCTCTTTGTGTGTAAACTTTTACAGGAGTTATACAATAGAGGTCTCATACAATATTTGTCCTCTTGTGATTAACTTATTTCACTCAACAGAATGTCCTCCAGCTTCATCCATGTTATGAGATGCTTCGCAGATCCAGCATTGTTATTTATCTTTGTATAATACTCCACTGTGTGTATGTACCATAGTTTGTTTATCCATACATCTGTTGATGGGCATCTAGGTTGTTACCATCTTTTTGGTATTGTGAACAATGCTTCAATGAATACAGGTGTGCATATGTCTATTAAAGTGTGACAGCTCTTATTTCACGAGGATATATTCCTAGGAGTGGGATTGCATTTTGTAGTGCTTTTTTTTGTGGTGATGACGTTTTCTTTGTTCCTCTTACTCTCCTGTGCTGCATTCCTTTTGTTTGTGGATTTTTTTTCATTTCTTTTGTTTTTGTAGGTTTTGTTTTTACTGAGACTTTATGTTTTTCTTCTTTATTTTGATGAGTAGGTTTGTTAACTTTCTTTGTGGTTACCTTGAAATTTACCATTATCTTCCTAGATTTGAACCTGTCTATTATTACTTGATATCTCTTGAGTTCCTCTCCATCAGAAGGTTCTATACCTACACCATTTTTCCCTCTTTTATTGTTCTGATGCTGTTGTCATTTACAGAGTAACCTCTCTGGTTCCCCTGTTTAATTCTTTTGGTTTTGCATAGTTGTTAAGAGTTCATTTCCTAGGTTGGTATCTGGGGTAGTACAATCCTGCGTCCTATATTCAGCCTATGGTCTGATATTATTTGTTCTCAGACCGAAGGACTTCCTTTAATAAGTCTTGTAAGTTTGGTTTGGTTTTTACATATTCCCTTAATTTCTGGTTATCTGGAAATGACCTAATTTCACTATCACATTTGAATGAGAGTTTTGCAGGTATATTATTCTTGGCTAGCAATTTTTTTCTTTCAAGGTTTTATATACGTCATCCCATTGCCTTCTTGCCTGCATGGTTTCTGCTGAATAATCCAAGCTTAGTCTTATTGCTTCTCCTGTGTATGTGACTTTTTGTTTTTCTCAAGCTGCTCTCAGGATTCTTTGTTTGTCTTTGGTTTTAGCTAGTGTGATTATGATATGCCTTGGTGATTTTCTTTTGCGGTGTATCCTATATGGGGTTCATTCAGCTTCTTCGATGGTCAGCTTTTCTTCTTTCATGATATTGGGGAAGTTTTCTGTCAGCAATTCTTCAATGATCTTCTCTGTGTTTTCTGTTTTCTCCCCTGTTCTGGAACTCCGATCACTCGAAAATTTTTGCTTTCAATTGTATCCCACATAATTCTCAGGGTTTGTTCATTTTTCTTCATTCTTTTTTCTGATTTTTCCTCAAACTGAGTTGTATCCAATGTTTGTCTTAAATTTCACTGATCCTGTCTTCCACCGTTTCAGACCTGCTCCTCAGCCCTTCTATGACACTGTCCATTTCTGAAATCTTGTTTATCTTTTGGATTTCTAATTGTTGTTTCTGTATGATTTCTAGTTGTGAATTTATTTTAGCATTTTGTTCCTGTATTATTTTCTTGAATTCTTCCATTTTTTTAATCTGTGTTTTCCATGAATTTGTCTAACTTTTCCATGAATTTGTCTATTTTTTCCTCATTTTTGTCTGTTTTTTGCTTCAATTCTTGGATAATTCTGAATATTAGAGACTTGAATTCCCTATCATTTAGGTTTAGTGTCTTTTCTTCTACCGGAAACTCATCTGGTATTTTATTTTGGACACCTACTGGAACCATCCTGTCCTGTTTTTGTAAATGTTTTGATATTGTCTGCTGTTTTGGGGGCATTCAGTGGTTATTGTCCTCGGTTATTGATTGCAGATTAGTTTGTTTCTTCCTGCTTTTTTGTTTTAGTTGGTTATTTCTCAGCAGGCAGGCTGTGCGTTCTTTGTTGTTTGCTCGTCTGTGGACACGTTACTTTTCACCTCCTTCTGCAATGGGCAGGGTCAGTCACTCAGGTATGGTACAGCAGGGCAGGTCCAGCTGAAGGGGAATTGCTGGATTAGGTTTTCTGTGGCATGTACCAGGGCTGACAGTGAAGACTGGGAATCAGTGCAGGACAGGTTACAGTAGGCCATGCTTGTGCTGCTTGGGAGTGTGATTTTCAGCACACGGTGAGGGTAGACAGGAAGGCAGGAAGGAGGGGGTAGATTATGATGGGTTGAGCTAAGACGGGTATGGGAAAGAAGAGTGAGAGGAGAGAGGAACAGGAGCCAAAAGCATACACACAAACAGAAAAGAGTGATAAGGGAGCTTGCTATTGGAGTGGAGAGATGAAAGACTGAGAAATGGAGAAAAACAAAAGAAAAAAATGAATAAATCAAGAAACTGGAAATGAAGGAGACAAAAAAGAATAAGAGAGAGAAGAAAACTAAACAAAAAAATGGAAAAAAAACCCAAAAACAAACAAAAAAAAAAAAACAAGAAAAAAGAAATGCCCCCAGGAATTTCCCTGTGCATCTGTGCAGAGTAAGGGACTAGCTTCCAAGCCATGCAGTACTGCCCAGCTAAAAGGTGCTCCCAAGTCAAGAAAAGAAAAAGAAAACAAACAAACAAATCAAAACAGAACAAATCAGAGCAAACAAAAACAAACAAAGAAAGTCCGGGGTGTTCCACCAGCGTGGCAGCACAGGCCAGAAAGCAGTTTCACAGTTGAGTGGTGTTTTGCAGCCTTTCAGTAAGAAGCAAAGCTGGTGCATGGAGCCAGGCATTTGAGAGAAAGGAGGGGGAGGTGGTGAGACGTAAGGAAGAAATCTAAAGAAACGGAAAAAAGCAACACCAACAGCCAACAAATGGCACTCAGGGAGCTGGCCAGTGCTGGGAGGTGGAATCCAAGAGGCACTGGGGGGGAGGTCATGCTTCCTGGCCAATAGACTGTGGCTGCAAGAAGCAGAGGAGGCTAAGTGGGGGTGAAGAAGGGTGGGGGGTGGGAAAGCCTATATCATGGGTTACCGGTTGTTCTGTCTCCTGCTGGAAGCTCCTTGAAGCTGCTTTCTCATACCTCCTGTTCGCTGATCTCTGATAGGTGTCCAAGATGGTGGATCCGTGCTGCAATAGCTGATAGGGGACCTCTGCACACATCTCTCCTCACACTATGTTCTCAGTCAGTTTCTTATTCAATTCAGTTCTTCTCTTCATTTGATACTTAGGGTTTCAGGATTGATGTGTGACTGTTTGACTTAGTTTTTCCGATCTTTGCTACAGAGGGATGGCATGGTGCTTCTGACTATAGCACCATGTTAACCAGAAGTCCCTTTTCTTCTTTTTTGACATGTGCATCTATTGCTGTAAATTGACCTCTGAGCACTGCCTTTGCTATGTCCCAAAAGTTTTGTTATGATGTGTTTTCATTCTCATTTGATTCTAGGAATTTTTGATTCCCTCTTTGATTTCTTCTATTAACCAGCGGTTTTTAAGCAAGGCATTATTCAGTTTTTATGTATTTAATTTTTTTCCTTGCTCTTCCTGTTATTCATTTCTACTTTTATGGTGTTGATCAAAGAAGATATTTTGCATTAGCTCAATATTTTGGGTTTGTTGATGTTTGCTTTGTAGCCTAAGATGTAGACTATTCTGGGGAATGTTCCATGTACATTGGAAAAGAATTTGTAGTTTGTTGCTGTTGGGTGGAGTGTTCTATACATATGTGTATGACATCTAGTTGGTTGATTGTGGCCTTTAGATCTTCTGTATCTTTGTTGAGTTTCTTTCTAGAATGTTCCATCCTTTACAGAGAGAGATGTGTTGAAGCCTTTACTGTTATTGTGGAACTGTCAGTTTTTCTTTTCAGTGCTGTTAAAGTTTATTTTATGTATTTTGGAGCCCTGTCATTGAATGTGTAAATAATTATTATGGTTATGTCCTTATGGTGGATTGTTCCTGTAATCATTATGTAATGTCCTTCCTTGTCTTTTAAGGTGGATTTTGTTTTAAAGTCTATTTATCGGAAATTAGTATTGCCATTCCTGTTCTTTTTTTTTTTTTTTTTATTGCTATTTACTTGATATATTTTTTTCCATCCTTTGTTTTTTTAATATATTTATGTCTTTGTTTCTAAGGAGTGTCTCTTGCAGACAGCATATTGATGGGTCCTGTTTTTTATCCATTCTGTCACTCTCTGTCTCTTTATGGGTGCATTTAAGCTATTTAAGTTCAGTGTGATTATTGATAGGTGTGAGTTTATTGCTGTCTTTTTGTAGTGCTTTTTTTCGGGGTGCTGACATTTTCTCTGCTCTTGCTCTCTTGTGCTGAATTCCTTCTGTTTTTGTGGATTTTTTTCCATTTCTTTTGTTTTGGTAGATTTTGTGTTTACTGAGACTTTATGTTTGTCATATTGATTTTGATGAGTAGGTTTGTTAACTCTCTTTGTGGTTACCTTGAAATCTACCATTATCTTCCTAAGGTTAAACCAGTCTTTTATTACTTGAAATCACCTTGACTTCCTCTCCATTTGAAATTTGTATACCTACACCATTTATTCCCTCTTTTATTTTTATGATCTTGTCATTTATAGATTGACCTCTCTGGTTCCCCATTGTAAATCTGTTAGTTTTGTTTTATCCTTGAGAGTTCATTTCCTAGGTTGGTATCTGGCTGATGCTGTGCTGTGTCCTAGATTTATGTTGTTATCTGATGTTGTTTATTCTCTAATTGAAGGATTCTTTTTAATAATTCTTATAATTTTGGTTTGGTTTTTACATATTCCCTTAAGTTCTGTTAATTTGGAAATGTCCTAATTTTACCACTGTATTTGAGTAAGAGTTTTTTAGGATATATTATTCTTGGTTGGAAATTTTTTCTTTCAAAAATTTATATATGTCATTCCATTGCCATCTTGCCTGCCTGGTTTCTGCCAAGTAATCAGAGTTTAGTCTTTTTATTTCCCCTTTGTATGTGACTTTTCTTTCTTTCTTTTTTCTTTTCTTTTCTTTCAACCTTTGGTCGAAAGGTGAACCTAGGGAGTGACTTCATTACTGAGCTAAAAGCATTTCTGGGGGCCATACTCTCTGGGTTTCTCCAGTCTCTGGTCTTTTTTTTTGAGTTAGCATCTTGTTCTACATTTTTCTCCAGCTCTGTCTGGGACCCTCTGATGTGGTCCGGTCAGGGCAGTCAGTGGTGGTAGCTGGGCACCATCTCGTTAGACTGGACCCAGTCTGGTGGAGGCCATGGTAGCTGTGGCCCATTAGTCCTTTGAATTAATCTTTCCCTTGTATCTTGTTTTCTTCATTCTCCCTTGCTCCCAAAGGGGAAAGACCAGTGGAGTATCTTAGATGGCTGCTCATGGGCTTTTAAGACCCCAGTTGCTACTCACCAAGGTAGAATGTAGAACTTCGTCTTTATAAACTATGTTATGCCAACTGAGCTAGATGTTCCCCGAGACCATGGTCCCCACAGCCCTTTGCCCAGCAATTCTGTCCTTCAGGTAGTTTGGATGTGTCTATGGAGTTTCCAGGACCTTTCCTTATACAAGTTGTGCTGGTTTCCCCAGCATAGTGTACTGTCTTTCCCTTCACCAAAGTCATCACTTATCTACTGTCTATTTAGTTTCCCCTCCAGCCCCCCATCCCTCATAATCATCAAAGATTGTTTCTTTCTGTGTGTAAACCTTCTCATGAGTTTTTACAGTAGTGGTCTCATGTAATATTTGTCCTTTTGCGATTGACTTATTTCACTCAGCATAATGTCCTCCAGATTCATCCATGTTATGAGATGCTTCATAGAATCATCATTGTTCTTTATAGCTGTGTAGTACTCCATTGTGTTCACACTATTCTTGATGCTTTTATTTTCAATATTTGTTAGAAATCTACACCTGTGTCCAGGTGTAGATTGTTAAAAAAAAAAAATGTTTTCTTTGCGTAGTATTTGGCATGCGATTTCAACCTGAGGATTCATGTTTTTCTTCTGTTATAAAAATTTATTAGATCTTATCTCAACCTGTAGTGATTCTTCACTATTTCCTGTATTTTGCTTCAGTGTCATCTTTTTTTTTTTTTTTTTTAAAAGATATTCATTGGGACCTCTCAATGTATTCTGGTAGAGTCAAGGAAGTTATGGCTTGGGCCCCACTTACTACTTCAAGTTTTTGTTCAGTTTCTAGTCTACTGTGGTTTTTATCTTGTTGTTGAACCAAACTTAATTTTTAGGGTTTTTTTCTTCTTCTTTTTGTATTTTATCTTTCTCTCAGTTTTAACTAATTGTTGTTCTTAGTTGTCATTGAGCTGATTTTAACTCATGATAACCCTATGTGTTCAGAGTAGAATTATTCCTTAGGACTTTCAAGGCTGTGACTCTTCAGAACCAGATCACCAGGCCTTACTTCTGAGGCACCTCTGGATGGGTTTGACTCTCCAACCTGTCAGTCAGCAGTCCTAGGAGCAACCATTTGCACCACGAATCCTGAATATTCTGCCAGCTCCTTCCTGAATATCTCTCATTATATTTTGAAAATGAAAATAATTTTCTTATTTCTTCTTCATTAAGGAATACTGTAAATTATTAATGGACTATAGTACCATAAAGCAAAGTCTTTGTATGTATATATATGTACATGTAGACATCCATTCTTTTTGTCTTTATTAAAATTTTAGACATAAATTTTGAGTGAGCCATTGTTTGTGTGTTTTGGACTTATGTATTCTTACACATTTTGCACTTTTGTCATAAAGAAATAAAAAGAAGATAAACTTGAAAACTCTATTTCTTTTATTAATAAATCATAGATATTAAGCAATATATTCCAGAATGCTACATTAAAGACTACTTACATTTTTGTAAACTTATATCCCTGGTTCCGAAGTGGTTAAGTTATATGGCTGCTAACCAAAAGTCAGCGATTCAAATCCACCAGCTACTCCTTGGAAACCCTATGGGGCAATTCTACCCTGTCCTTTAGAATCACTATGAGTCAGAATTGACTGATGGCAATAGGTTTGGTTTTTGGTTTTGATACTTGAGTTTAATAAATAAAATAATTCAGGCTACTTATAAAAGGATAAAAACAGATATTCAAACACTATTTCATATCAACGGCTTAAACTATGATATGTTTATAGTCTATATATTTTAAGCTCTAAATAGAATTTTCTACTTTTTTAAAATTTCTCTTTATTGTACTTTAGGTGAAGGTTTACAGAACAAAATAGTTTCTCATTAAACAGTTGGTACACATATTGCTCTATGGCAATGGTTAACAACCCCACTACATGTCAACACCATCCTTACTCAACCTTGGGTTCCCTATCACCAGCTTTCCTGTCCCCTTCTTCCTTCTAGTCCTTGTCGCTGAACTGCTGTGCCTCATTAGTCCCGTTTTGTTTTATGGGGCTGTCCAATCCCTGACTGAGCGGAGAACTTTGGGAATTGTATGTGACTTCTCATTTTTATTGAGCTGATCTCAGGATTCTTTCTTTGTCTTTGTCTTTAGCCAGTATGATTTTGATATATCTTGGAGATTTTCTTTTGAGGTTTATCCTATATGGGGGTCATTGAAATTCTTGGATGGTCAGCTTTTCGTCTTTCATAACATTAGGAAAGTTTTCTGTCAGCAAATCTTCGATGATCCTCTCTGTGTTTTTTGTATTCTCTCCCTGTTCTGTAATTCTGATCACACACAGATTTTTGCTTTTGATTTTATCCCACATCTTTCTCAGAGTTTCTTCACTCTTTTCTCTGAGTTTTCCTCAAAGAAAGTGGTAGCCAAGGATTTGTCTTCAGTTTCGCTAATCCTGTCTTCCATTTGTTTAAATTTGCTTCTAAATCCTTCTATTGCATTGTCCATTTCTGAAATCTTACTATCTTTGAATTTCTAATTGTTGTTTTTATATGATTTCTAGTTGTTTCTTTATTTGGACATTTTGTTCCTGTTTTCTTTACCTGAATTCTACCACTGCTTTGCCTGTGTTTTTGCTGATTTTGTCTGTATTTTCAAGAATTTTGTCTATTTTTTCCTCCTTTTTTGGCTGTGTTTTCCTTCATCTCTTGGAGATCCCTGAAAATTAGAGTTTTGAATTCCCTATCACGTAGTTCCAGTATCTTTTCTTCTACCAGAAGGTCATCTGTTGTTTTATTTTGGTCTCTTTCTGGAACCAACTTGTCCTGTCTTTTTATATGTTTTGATATTGTCTCCTGCCTTCGGGACATTCAGGAATTATTTTCTTTGTTTATTGATTGTAGATTTATTTGTTTCATCCTGATTTGTTGTTTTATTTGGTTAGGTGCAGGCAGGCTGGCTGGGTGTGCTTTGTTGCTTGCTTGTCTTTGGGCACAATACTTCTCTCCACCTTATTTAGATGGGCAGTGCTGGTGGTTCAGGTATGGTGCAGCAGGGCAGGTCCAGCAAGGGAGTGATGGGTCATTTGCAATATGTACTGGGGCCAGTGGTGCGGGGCCAGGTTACAGTGCAGGGTAGGGTCCAGCAGAGCATGCCCGTTCCCCTCAGGGGTGCAGCGCTTGGTGCCTGGTGCAGATAGGAAGGAAGGAAGGGAGAGAATTTGATGTGTGGAGCAGGTGCTCTGTGTCCTGTTGGGAGCTTTGTGAAGTTGCCTTTATGTACTTCCTGTCCTCTCTTCTTGATGTCTGGGGTCTGAAATGGTGGATCTATGCCATGTTAGCTAGTAGGGGTCCTCCACTCCATAGATCTCCTAGTTCTCTGTTCTCTGTCACTTTCTTATTCCATTTGGTGCTTGATTGAGCTCTTTGTCTCTTCATTTCATGCCTGGAGTTCCAGGATTGACACTTGTATCTGGTTTACTTAGTTTTTTGGGTCTTTTCTATGAAGGGACAGCATGGTGTTTATGTCTATTGCACCACATTGGCTCTGTCACTATTATCTTTATTTTTAGACATAATTTATATTTTTCAGAGTTTTAAAAAATGAGAAGATGAAGTGTTTTACATTTACTCTCAAGTTTATCATTTTCAATGAATTTATTTGAGATGATAGGGATTTCCAAGTAGCATCATTTTCCTTTGCCTGAAAGACTTCCTTTAATATTTCTTGGAGGACAGGTCTTCTGGTGATTTATTCTTCCATCTTTTGTATATCTGAAAAAGTATTTTATTGTCATTTTAGTAACATATTTTCACTAGTTATTGAATTTGGTTGACATAGTTTTTCATTTCAGATTTTAAAACTTTGTGTCTCTCTCTTCTGGATTGCTTTCTGTATGGTCAAGCCTACTGTCTTTTGTATTCTTGTTACTCTGTACCTAATATGTGTGTTTTCTCCAGCCCTGCTTTTAAGATTTTTTTAAATCACTGATTTTAAGTAATTTGATTATGATAAGCTTTGTTATTGTTTTATTCATATTCTTGTGCTTATAATTTGTTGAGCTTCTTGATATGTGAGTTTAGAGTTTTCATCAGATTTGGACATTTAGAACCATTATTCACAAATATTTTTCCTGTTGCCTTCCTATTTTTTAGGGACTACAATTGCATGTATTATAGGACACTTGAAATTGTACCACAGCTATTTAAAGTGCCCCCTTCCCAGTTTTTTTTTTTTTTTACTGTTCATGTTATTTTAGATAGTTTTTTATTTGCTGTATCTTCTATCTTCAAGTTTATTAATCTTTTCTTCTTCAGTATCTAATCTGCTGTTAATTGTATATGGAATACTTCTCATCTCGGACGTTACAGTTTTCAAATATAAAATTGGGTCTTTTTACTCTCTACTATATCTGTACTTACCATGCTTATGCTTTTCTCTATGGTCTTGAATATTATAGTAAGTAATTTAATATCATTGTTTGATAATTCTATAATGGGTCATTTCTAGATCTGTTTATATTAATTGATTTTTCTCATTATAATTCACATTTTTCCTATTTTCCCAAGCCTGTAATTTTCTACTGGGCATTGGACATTGTGATTTTATCTTTTTTGTATGCAGAATATCTTTATTCCTTTAAATATTTTTGATATATGGTTTGCACATCAGTGGATTTACTATAAAAATTTGGCTATACAGCAGAGTGGACTTGCATCTAGTGCGAATTTAATCCACTACTGAAGCAATATCTTTCTGAGTACTTTAACCAGTGTCAGGTGTACTACAAGGTATTTCCACTCTGGCTGGTGGAAACATCTATTTTAAGCCTGTTTATGTTCCAGGAATTGTAAAAACTACTCCATCATGGTTTTTTAGTTGTCAGCGAGTCAATTCGGACTCATGATCATCCCACATATGCAGAGTAGAACTGCTCCATAGGGTTTTCAAGGCTGTCACCTTTCAGAAGCAGATCGCTAGGCTTATCATCTGAGTCCCCTCTGGGCTGGTTTGAACTGCTAACATTTCAGCTAGTTATGACATACTTTAAACTTCAATAACTTTTTAAATCACAGATGAAAATTGGGTAACTTGAAAGCATGCCTTTTAAGTATTCATTTAAAACATAAATTAAGTAAATTTCCTTTAAAGGAACAGGAGCTATTTATACACTATTGGAAATATATGAAAAACAATCTTACCTGGAGAATTTTCTCCTAAAATTCAATAGTCTCTCTCTTTATGAAATACGTGAAAGGAAAAAGACACTTTAAAGAATAGTAGCACAATGTGAGAAAAATAGTAGCAAACATTGCCATTATGTTGGCAGTTAAGCTTACACATATACTTTGCATAATACAGTAAAACCTGCTAAAGCAGGAAACTGTCTAAGGCAGAAATCTGTGAGAGAAGGAAAACTAAGATGTTTTCCTTCAAAATGAGCAATAGAAAAGTAGTAAGACTACACCTGTCAAAGGCAGAATATTTGTGAGGCCAAGAAAAATAAGCAGGCCCTTTGAGTTCTGACTCTCACTAGTTTCACTGTAGTAATACACACTTTGAAACTTTTTTCACTCATTCATTTCACATTTATTTAGTTCTCACTGTGTACCACAAGGTGCCCGGGTGGTGCAGTGGTTAAGAGCTCAGGTTGCTAACCAAAATGTCAGCAGTTTGAATCCACCAGCTGCTCCTTGGAAACCCTATAAGGCAGTTCTATTCTGTCCTATAGGATCACTATGGGTCAGAATCTACTCAACAGCAACAAATTTTTTTGTTTATGTACCATACAAGGAGCTTTGGTGGTGCAATGGTTAAGCACTGGGCTGCTAACCAGAAGGTCCTTGTTTTGAACCCACTAGCCACTCTGCAGGAGAAAAGACCTGGCGATCTGCTTCTGTAAAGACTACAGCCTATGAAACCCTATGGGGACGTTCTACTCTGTCAGATAGGGTAACTACAAGTTGGAGTTGACTCCACGGCACATAGCAAAATAACATGTACCATACAAAGTAAGAGATGTTATAGATGAAGAAATGAGATATAGACACTTCCCTCAGGAAGCTTAGTACCAGAAAAACTGAATAAGCAGGATTCTGTGACAACACAAAAGCAAAGTGAAGGAAGATTTTGTTTAACTAAGACATCTAGAATAGTTAGACATGACAGGATGACATTTTAAGGCAAAAAATTAAGGACATTTACAAGGCCAATATGAAGACTATCTGGAGGTGATCGAATAGCAGCAAAACAATTTCGAAGGACTTTGTTTTAAAATGAAATCTGAAGAAAGTCACTCTGCAGTTGCTGAAGGCTATTTTGATAACAAAATTGAGTAAATATAGATTTCAGTTAAATCAAAATTTTCTAGTTTTTGGAAGTTGCAGTATCTTCTGATGCCTACTAAACTACTGAGCAAAATTAGAATAATTAACTATGTTGCATCAACATTTTCTAAAACGAATAACCATTTCTCATTGGATATGTAAAGACAAATGTTCTGTTTGTGTAATTCAGGAAGCTAGATGTTAATTTTTATTTATTCAGATAGGACACAGCAGAACTGCCCCATAGGGTTTCCAAGTAGGAGATAATGGATTCCAACTGCCCACCTATTGATTAGTAGCCAAGCACTTAATCACTACGCTACCAGGGGTCCAACTAAAATTACCTATAATAGTTTCTCTGCACCAGGCCTGAATATATATGTGTGTGTGTGTGTGTTTTCAGAATTCTGAATATTATAGATAATCTGTTATTTTCTTATTCTTTATAGGTTTGACTGGAAATGCATGGAATAGTCTCATCTTTCATATCACACCATAATATCAGTATGTTTTGACAGAATTATCAAAAAGACAATGCACAATAAAAGAAAGATTATGCCGCATATTTTCTGTTTTGTGATACTTCCCTTCCTAATCCATGCTTGATAAGATGGCTACAGTTTCAAAGTGTTAAGCTGTTTTCACTGCTGTTTCTGAGAACTAGAAATACATTTTTTTTTCCTGTCTAAAAGAAATAAATTTCAAGATTCCTACATATATAGTCTTTATTTCTATTTTTCATAAATAGAATAGAATGCTAGCATACCCAAAAACCAAACCAAACTCACTGCTGTCAATTCGAATCATAGAGACCCTATAGGACAGAGTAGAAAGGCCATATAGGGTTTCCAAGGCTGTAAATTTCACTCTGTCTTCTGCGCAGAATAGGCTGGTGGGTTCTAACTACTGACTTTCGGTTAACGGCTGAGTTGTTTTACCACTGATCCACAAGGGCTCTTATGGTAATATAACGATTCCTTTAAGCATTTATTTTTCCCAGTTTGGTCAGCAGTAAAGCAACTCAACATGAATGTTCCTTTGAGGTCAATTAATTCCAATTTAGACTGTCATATTTCATAGCCTGCAAATATCTGTCATTGCTGTCTACTCAATTTGACTCATAAAGACCCTCATAGAGACCGAATGGTAGGCAGTTGGTGGTTGAAACCCACCAGCCACTCCACAGGAGAAAGAAGTGGCAGTAGGCTTCTGTAAAGATAAAGCCTTGGAAACCCTACCGGGCATTTCTACTCTGTCCTATAGGATTGCTATGAGTCGGAAATGACTCGAGATGGTGCATAACAACAATAACAACAAACAAAAGTATGATCGACAATCTTAGCTGAATTCCTTTTACTGAAGATTTTTACCAACTTCTGCAGTCTGAAATTGATCAAACATACAATCAGGATGCACTGATAATTACTGGTGATTGAAATTAGAAAGTTGGAAACAAAGAAGAAGGATTGGTAATTTGTAAATGTGGCTTTGGTGATAGAAACCGTGCCATAGATTGCATGATTGAATTTTACAAAACCAACTACTTCTTCATTGCCAAAACCTTTTTCACCAACATAAATGGTGAGTATACACGTGGATCTCACCAGATGGAATACACAGGAATCAAATAGACTGCATCTGTGGAAAGAGACAATGGAAAAGCTCAATATTATCAGTAACAACACTGCCAGGAGCTGACTGAGGATCAGACCATCAATTACTCCTACGCAAGTTCAAGCTGAAACTGAAGAAAATTAGAAAAATTCCGCAAGAGCCAAAGTACGACCTTGAATATATCCCACCTGAATCTAGAGATCATCTCTAGAATATATTTGACGAGTTGAACACTAATGATTGAAGACCAGAGGAGTTGTGGAATGACATCAAGGACACAATACATGAAGAAAGCAAGAGGTCATTAAAAAGACAGAAGAGAAAGAAAAGACCAGAATGGATGCTAGCAGAGATTCTGAAACTTGCTCTTGGACGTCAAGTAGCTAAAGCAAAAGGAAAAAATAATGAAGTAAAAGAGCTGAACAGAAGATTTCAAAAGGCAGCTCGAGAAGACAGAGTAAAGTATTATGATGACATGTGCAAAGACCTGGGGATAGAAAACCAAAAGGGAAGAACATGGTCAGCATTTCTCAAGCTGAAGGAACTGAAGAAAAAATTCAAGCCTCGAGTTTCAATAGAGAAGGATTCGGAAGGGAAAATATTAAATGATGCAGGAAGCACCAAAAGAGGCTGGAAGGAATACACAGAGTCACTATACCAAAAAGAATTGGTCAAAGTTCAACCATTTTAGGAAGCAACATATGATCAGGAACCAATGGTACTGAAGGAAGAAGTCCAAGCTGCACTGAAGGCATAAGCAAAAAACAAGGCTCCAGGAATTGATGGAATACCTATCGAGATATTTCAACAAATGGATGCAGCACTGGAAGTGCTCACTCGTCTATGCCAAGAAATTTGGAAGACAGCTACCTGGCCAATCGACTGGAAAAGATCTGCATTAGTGCCTATTCCAAAGAAAGGTGATCCAACCGAACGCAGAAATTAATGAACAATATCATTAATATCACATGTAGGGAAGATTTTGCTGAAGGTCATTCAAAAGAGGCTGCAGCAGTATATCAACAGGGAACTGCCAAAAACTCAAGCCACATTTAGAAGAGGATGTGGAACCAGGGATATCATTGCTGATGTCAGATGGATCCTGGCTGAAAGCAGAGAATACCAGAAAGATGTTTACCTGTGTTTTATTGACTATGCAATGGTATTTGACTCTGTGGATCATAACAAATTATGAATAAAGTTGCAGAGAATGGGAGTTCTGGAACACTTCATTGTGCTCATGAGAAATCTGCACATGGATCAAGAGGCAGTTGTTTGAACAGAACAAGGAGATAGTACATGGTTTAAAGTCAGGAAAAGTGTGCATCAAGGTTGTATCCTTTCACCATACCTATTCAATCTGTATGCTGAGCAAATAATCCTAGAAGCTGAACTGTATGAGGAAAAACTGGGCATCAGGATTGGAGGAAGACTCATTAACAACCTGTGTTATGCAGATGACACAACCGTGCTTGCTGAAAGTGAAGAGAACTTAAAGCACTTTCTGATGAAGATCAAAGACCACAGGCTTTAGTGTGGATTACACCTCAACATACAGAAAACAAAAATCCTTACAAATGGACCAGTAAGCAACATCATGATAAACAGAGAAAAGATTGAGGTTGTCAAGGATTTCATTTTACTTGGATCCGCAATCAATACCCATGGAAGCAGTAGTCAAGAAATCAAAGGAGCCTCTATCAGACTGAGTCCAGTATAGCTAGATGGTGCCTGGCTACCACCGCTGACTGCTCTGACCGGGATCACAACAGAGGGTTCTGGACAGAGATGGAGAAGGATGTAGAACAAAACTGCAACACACAAAAAAAAGTCCAGATTTACTGGCCGGACAGAGACTGGAGAAACCCCAAGAGTATGGCCCCCAGACACCCTTTTAGCTCAGTGGTGAAGTCACTCCCGAGGTTCACCATTCAGCCAAGGATTGGACAACCCCATAAGACATAATGGGACTAGTGAGGCACAGCAGTCCAGGGACAAAGACTAGAAGGCAGGAGGGGACAAGAAAGCTGGTGATAGGGAACCCAAGGTTGAGAAGGGACAGTGTTGACATGTTGTGGGGTTGTTAACAATTGTCATAGGGCAATATGTGTACTAACTGTTTAATGAGAAACTATTTGTTATGTAAACCTTCATCTAAAGTTAAAAAAAAAGAATTATATATGTGAGATCAAGTTGACAACAACAACTCAAAAGGTTTGATGGGAAGGCTAAGGGATAATGAGTTGAAAATAATGGTGATGGAAGATTTTGGAAAAGGATAGTGAGAATAGCAGCACAACTGGAAGAATGTAATCATTGTCACTGAGTTGTACATGTAGAAACTTTTGAAATAGTGTTTTTTTGGCTACTATATATTTTCACCAAAAAAAAAAAAAAAAAAAGGGTCCTCCACTGTCGAGAAGGGAGACTGTTGACATGTCGTGGGGTTGTTAACCAATGTCATAAAACAATATGTGTACCGAGTGTTTAATGAGAAACTATTGTTCTGTAAACCTTCATCTAAAGTACAATTAAAAAAAGAAATCCAAGGATACGTTGCATAGGGCAAATCTGCTGCAAAAGACCTCTTTAACGTAATGAAAATCAAAGATGTCACCTTGAGGACTAAGATGCACCTGACTCAACCCAGAGTACTTTCAACTGTCTCATATGCATGCGAAAGCTGGACAATGAATAAGGAAAACTGAAGAAGAATTGACGCATTTTAGTTGTGGTGTTGGCAAAGAATATTGACTATACCATGAACAGTCAAAAGAAAGAACAAATCTGTCTTGGAAGAAGTACAGCCAGAATGCTCCTTAGAAGCAAGGATGGTGAGACTACTTCTCACATACTTTTGACAGGTTTTCAGGAGGGATCAGTCCCTGGAGAAGGATGTCATGCTTGGTAAAGTCGAGGGTCAGCAAAAAGGAGGAAAACTTTCAACGAGATGGACTGACACAGCGGCTGCAACAATAGGCTCAAGGATAGCAACAATTGTGAGGATGGCACAGGACAGGGCAGTGTTTAACCCTGTTGTGCATAGGGTCGCTATGACTTGGAACTGACTCGACGACACCTGACAACAACAATGACATTTATTCTAACTTTTTCCACATTTGCTGCTGGTTCCCTTTGCCACAGCATTTCCTAAAACTTTCCAGGGTTGGTTGCATTTCTTATCTCAGTCCATACCTGCAAGAACGTAAGTTCCAATGTCAATCCACAAGCAGTGAGGCAGGAACTGAGAACTTAAACATTCTAATGTCACCAGTATCTTTCATTCAAAAAATATTTACTGAGTACCTACTAACTACCAGACACTATTCTAGATGCTGAAAACATAGCAGGGAATAAAAAAGACAAAATCTCTACCTACCTGGAGCTTATGTTCTAGATGGAAGAAGCAGATAAGAAATAAGCAAAGAACACACAATATCTCAGGGAGTGATAAGAGTTCTAAAGAAGTAAAACATAGGCAAGGGCATACGTGCCATTTCAAGAAGCATAGTCAAGAATGACCTCTCTTGTAGACTGACATTTTAGAAAAGAAATGAATTAAACATGGGATTGTGCATGGAGAAATGCAATTCCAAGACTAAGGAATAGCAAATACAAATCCATCGTGGTGGGAATGTGTTTTTCTTGGGGAAAGTTCAAGGAGATAAACATGGATGGAGAAAAAGTTAAGACATGGATAGAAATAAATTAGGTTAGAGAGAAATGGAGGTGAAGTTTACTAAACCTCTGTAGTTTAAATCTAGATTTTGGATTGAGATAGAAGCCACTCAAGAAAAACATAATCTGATTTGTACTTTGGAAGGGAGGTAAGAGTGGAAGAAATAATACCTTTATGTTGACCTTATAGAAATCTCCAGACTCTTGAATTCTCGATATCTTTTAATTTCATTGGTTAACTTTTAGTTTCATGTTATTTTCTTCTAATCCATAACTTCATATTTGTCATTCAGTATATACTTACAACAGCTCAAACAACTTCTGTGAACCCCTGGCTTTCAGTAACTCTACTTCTTAAACTCTCAACCCTGGAAAATCCCTAAATTTGTGTACACTGTTGCTCTATCCAGGAATCTCAAACCTCAAGGGAAAGAAAATGTTTCTTCTATATGTTTTCTAAGTCTTTCCTAATATTTGATCAAATACGTTTCCCTCTCCCTTCAATAAACTGTCAAATACATCAGTAATTTGTGGAAGCATCTAACTTATCTCACCTAGCAGTCAGTTCCACAAAATCATCTTCCTATTTCACAGAGAAAATTGAGTTCATTTGGCATAACTGCCTTCCATTTCTAACTCTCTCTGTCCAGGCTTAAAGTTAGATAATACTCATCTTTTCCAAAGATATCTTCTCACTGCTGTTTGGTTTTAATTTCCTCCCTTATTATTAGGGAATTTTTACTTTAATTTTTTATTGAAAATATAAGATTTTTCATTATTATTAAAATGCTTCCTCTATTGAAGATTATGATGGTAAAAATAATAATGATAATACCTACCACTTATATTTGAACAATTCCTAATTGCAGTGTGATTTATATACATTCTCATTTAATCCTTTCTCAACTTTATTATAACATCTTCAAGATGAGAAAATTGTAGCTTAAAGAGAGTAAGCAACTCCAGCATCACTGCAACATTTGTTCTTGGTGATTAAGTTTTCCGTTTTAAAATTTCTTCCCCTTGGCTTCCACAATACACAGTGTGCCTGGAAATACTCCTCTCTTCTGCTATTCTTTTCCTTATAGAAGATTTTTATGGGATTCTCTTTTTTTTAATCACATATTGTGAGACAACATGCCAAGACTCCATGGTACTCAGGGGTGGTCACCAATTTCTAGATAGCCAAGAGGCCATTAGAAAGGGAGGTAACAACTAATACGAATTGTTCCATAAGATCACATGCTTCCAATCAGAGCCAGAACACACTTTAGTACACGGAAATTAACTTTTATTGCAATCAATAAGAATCATGCAGCACACCAGAACAAATATGGATTCATTTCTGAGCATCCCACCAACTCTAGAAGGCTGTCCAAAAGGAGATAGCAACTCTTCCATATGTACCCCACCAAATGCTATCCAAAACCTAAATGTGCAGAGACACACCATTAATTAGTGTAACAGAATATATTTATTGTGAGTAATTCATTTGGGGCAGCATCAGTCCAAAAGTATCAAAAAGGTGCTTCAAAGAGGGGACAATGGAAGTGGGTTACATGGGTCATTGGGTTGCCTTTGGATATAGCACCTCAGCACTTGTTCACCAGGGCTACTTGCATTGATCTCCAAGGTGTCCAAATCTCAAGAATCCAAAGTATTGGGTCCTGCAGGGCAGTCCCCCCGAAGGTCATTATCATGTTAATTTCTCAGGAGATAGCATCAAAGCACATGCAAGGTTTCAGGGTAAGCTGCAAAAGCAGTCCTTAAGGACATGTCATGTATCAAAGGGCATCTGGAAATTTAATCATCGAGGAATTTTGCATTAAGGGAGGTTTCTTGTTCCTTACCTTGAATTGACCTCTTTCAGCTTAGTCCAGCAAAGCCTGTTTTGGATTTTGGGGTGTTCACAGTGCAATAGATGAGGAACTTAAGAAAGGGGGCGTAACTTCTGCTGGTCTCCACCTGGTCAGGTAGGCCTAATTAGGTGAGCTGAAAAATTATGCTAACCGTGTTCCACCAAGCATCGTAGCTGAGGACACTAGGAGAATTGAATTGTGTCCCTCAAAAATATGTGTGAACTTGGCTAGGCCATAATTTCCAGTATTGTGTGGTTGTCCTCCATTTTGTGATCTGATGTAACTATCCTCCATTCTGTCATGTGTTGTAAATCATAACCTCTGCCTGTGGTTATAATACCATTTGTGAATGGACTATATTTGTTATACTTAGGAAGCAGGATCAGGTTATGTTAATGAGGATTAGATTACATTTGTTATGATAATAAGGCAGAATTAGGGTATATCTAGAGTCAATCTCTATTGAGATATAAAAGAGATCAAACAAAAAAAGCTAAGTAGTAGAGATGGGCCAAGCCACATGAAGATTGCCCAGGAACAGAAGTTCAGAAGAGACAAGGATCTTCCTCCAGGGAAAACAGAGAAAGCCTTCCTCTAGAACCGGCAGTCTCATTTAAGACTTCTAACCTTCAAAGTGTAAAAGAATGTATTTCTGTTTGTTAACACCACCCATTTGCAGCATTTTTGTTAAAGCAGTTCTAGATAAACTAAGACAAATTCTCTTAGCCAGCCATTTTTACACTCCAAAGCCCAGATGGCATGATACCTGGGCAAGCATCAGGCTTCCAAAAGTAAGGCAGTGGAGGTCTCATCATGTCCCTGAGGCTTGTTGCCAAGAGGATGAATTAGGTGTTCCTAACTCATTTAATGAATATATCATGGACTGCCAGAAGAACTAACAGATCTGTTTTGGAAGAAGTACAGCCAGAATGCTCCTTAGAAGGGAGGATGATGAGACGTCATCTCACGTACTTTGGACATGTTATTAGGAGGGATTAGTCTCTGAAGAAAGACATCATGCTTGGTAAAGTGTAGGATCAGTGAAAAAGAGGATGACCCTCAATGAGACGGTCTGACTCAGTGGATGATACAATTGGCTCAAACACAGCAACGGTTGTGAGATTGGTGCAGGACCAAGCAGTGTTTTGTTCTGTTGTACATAGGGTCCCTATGAATCAGAATCAAACCGATGGCACCTAATAACATCGACAGGGAACTGCCAGTAAGTCAAGTCTGATTCAGAAGAGGAAGTGGAACCAAGAGTATCATTGCTGATGTGAGATGGATCCTGGCTGAAAACAGAATACCAGAAAGATGTTTACCTGTGTTTTATTGACTATGCAATGCCATTCAACTGTGTGGATCATAACAAATTATGGATAACATTGGGAAGAATTGTGCTCATGAGAAACCCAAACATAGATCAAGAGGCAGTTGTTCGGACAGAACAAGGGGATACTATGTGGTTTAAAGTGAAGAAAGGTGTGTGTAAGGGTTGTATCCTTTTTTCACTATACTTATTCAATCTGTCTGCTGAGCAAATAATCCCAGAAGCTGGACTATACAAAGAAGAATGGGGCATCTGGACTGGAGCAAGACTCATTAACAACCTGATAACACTGATGAGACAACCTTGCTTGATGAAAATGAAGAGGGCTTGAAGCACTTATTGAGGAAGATCAAAGACCACAACCTTCAGTATGGATTACACTTCAACATAAAGAAAAACAAAGATCCTCACAACTGGACCAATAAGCAACATCATGATAAACGGAGAAAAGATTGAAGTTGTCAAGGAATTCATTTTACTTAGATTCACAATCAACACCCATGGAAGCAGCAGTCAAGAAATCAAAGGACACATTGCATTGGGCAGATTTGCTGCAAAAGACCTCTTTAAAGTGTTAAAAAAAAAAAAAAAAAGATGTCACCTTGAAGACTAAAGTGTGCCTGATCCAATCCATGGTACTTTCAATTGCCTCACATGCATGAGAAAGCTGGACAATGAATAAGGAAGATCGAAGAAGAATTGATGCCTTTGAATTACGATGTTGGAGAAGAATATTGAATATACCGTGGACTGCCAAAAGAAAGAACAAATCTGTCTTGGAAGAAGTACAGCCAGAATGCTCCTTAGAAGCAAGGATGGCGAGACTATGTCTCCCATACTTTGGACATATTATCAGGAAGGATCAGTCCCACAAGAAGGACTTCATGCTTCCTAAAGTAGAGGGTCAGTGAAAAAGAGGAAGACCCTTAACAAGATGGAATGACACAGAGGCTGCAACAATGGGCTGAAACATAACAACCATCATGAAGATAGCACAAGACCCGGCAGTGTTTCGTTCTTTTGTACATAGCATCACTATGAATCATAAGCGACTGGATGGCACCCAGCAACAAGGACAGCAACATTTATTTACATATGTTTAATGTGGCCTGGCTATTTTAGAAAGACAAAAGATGCCTTAATTGCTTAGGCTATTTTCAGAAACCAGAGATAAATAGCCAAACTTACTTCTTTGTGCCACACATATTATATTCACATTATTTGGGGATTCTTCTCCCAGTCTACTTCTTTTCTGACTCTACACATTTTTCCTATACGATATCTTCTACATTCACAGTTTTGATTACAATCAATAAGCTGATGATTCCCAAATCATTACTTCTAGTCTGGACCTTCTCCCAAATTTAGACTCCCATATTCAATCACTTCTTGGACTTACCTACCTGACATCACCTCTAAACTTGTCTGTTTCCCAAATTATAAAGTATGTGCTTTGAGAGAAAAGACATGATTTTGTCACTTGGTATTCCCAGTGTTTAGGATATTTGTCAGTTGATTTTTTCCTTTTAGTAGTTAAAACAGGAATATATCACAAGATATGTCTTTAGTTAAATAAATAGGTATTATGGTGGTTTGCGTTGGACTGTAGACCATGTTTTCATCCTGGGAAAAATAAAAGAGTAGGAGGAGAAGAAGGAAAAGTCAGCATAAGTATCACTGTAAATATCAGTTCATGGGTTGCATCCTTATGCTAGCAACTTGATGTCTCATCTGTGATTTAGCAATAGCGTTTTGTTAATGTTTTCCTTATAAGTAGAAGACCGTAGCATATTCAAAGTGTGTGTTGTCCAATTTTAGAGAATAAAATATCTGTTTTACTTAAGTGTAAATGTCATGACATGTTCTGGTTCATTGGTCTTCTAAAATGGCCTACTGTTACTGGAGTATGAGATGGTAAATGACACAAGGTCACTCCTGTGTTAATAGTTGTTTTCACTGTCATACATAATCCCTGCACTTCCTATCTTATTGAATCAGAAAACAATAGGTGGAATAATGCCTACATTTTGGCGCTCCAAATGTGAAAGAGCACTCTAAACCATAACTAAAATGGCTAGCACAGGTTTTCATCAGACTCTATTTTGTCCTAGCCCCCTGCTTCTGCTTTTTAGAGTATGTGACCCATGACCACACTTTTGACCAAGATAACTTGGTCAAAGAAGGAAGGCAAAGAAGGAAGGCAAAAAACTCTTTGACATTCCCAGAATGACTAAAGCAGGGTTTATTTTTTAAAAAATAAAACTTATTTCAACAGTTTCTGAACCCTATATATATTTTTTTCTGTTGATAATACACTAGAGATTGGATTTGCTTTGCAGTTGAATAGATGCATGTACAATGCTTAGAAATCAAATGACAAAAAACAATAAGAATAATTTAAATTGAATTTGACTTGAATTTTTTACTTGCCTGTCTTAGAAGAAGTACAGCCAGAATGCTCCTTAAAAGTGAGGACAGCAAGACTTCCTCTCAAGTATTTTGGACATGTTATCAAGAGGGACAAGTCCCTGGAGAAAGACATCATGCTTGCAAAAATAGAGGGTCACAGAAAGAGAGGAAGACTCTCAGTGAGATGGACTGACACAGTGGCTGTAATGATGGGTTCACGTATAGCAACGATTGTGAGGTTGGGGCAGAACTATGTAGTGTTTTGTTCTGTTGTACGTAGGGTCACTATTAGTCGGAACAACTTCGATGGTCACCTAACAACAGTAATAAAACATTCAAATTATTTTATACATTACTCAGAATAATCATAATTTGAAATGGGGCTGTTCAAATATAGTGTAGAAAATTCACCTAATAAATATTTCCTTAAAACCCCTGACACAAAATTAAACTTCAAATTGTATTTTGGCATCAAGTCTATAGACAATGCATTTATTGGTCTATCATGAGGCTTCTCAAACTTTAGAGTACACATAAAATCACCTGTAGATATTGTTAAAATGCAGATTCCTGTTGTACTGCCAAGATTCTAACTCAGCAGTCTGGAATGAGGGCCTGTGATTATGCGTTCCTAACAAGTTCTCAGGTGATACTAATTCTGATGGTTCCATAGACTACACTTTCAGTAGCGATGAATTAGGCTATGTAACTTATCCAAACTTTCCAAAATGATTTTCTGCTACTCAGTTTTGACTATAATGAATTATACAGTCTGTAGCTAAGAGGTGATTTTTTTATATATACACACATTTGCCTAAGTACTTAGTGAATCTAATTTGTCCTTCCAATGATCGTAATCATGTTAACACATAGTTTTCAGTGAAGAATGAGTCCCTAAAGACTCAAAGGAAGTAAATTAAATTTCCAAATGAATGCACCAGTTACTATGTGAGATAATAACTGAGCTCTAAAACCAAAACATCCCAACCCACTGCTCTCAAGTAGATTCCAACTCATAGGGACCCAGTAGAACAGAGTAGCACTGTCCCACAGGAAGTCCAAGGCTGTAAACTTCACGGAAGCAGACTGCCATATCTTTTTTCAAAGGAGCAGCTGGTGGGTTCCAAACTGCTGACCTTTTGTTTAGCAACCCAGCTCATTAACCACTGCACCACCAGGCTCCTTTCCTGAGCTTTTAGGGTCGTTTAACTTTAAATATGAGATTTATTTTACTGTACAATACCCAAGGGATTACTGATTTTGGCAAATGTTTGCATCTACTTGATACCTTGAAATAGTGTAAAGTCCATGGAATAAGATTATACTGAAATTAAATCATAATTTTTGAAATAAATGACTTCAATTTTATTATGCCAGTTATTACCATTTATTAGAAGACAGGTGAAGTTTGGTAATATGGTAGGTATGTTTTTTGGACGTGTGTTTGTGTAAATAGAGGCGATGAAGTTGTACAAAAACACTTTTACCGTTTCAATTCATTTCTACACTTGGTTTACTCTAACATGCTTTTTCCTTTGCCCTATTCACAGGCGCCTAGACTAACACTGGCCTTGACATTTGATGGGTCCTTTTGTTTCCTGGTCAATTAGCTTTCACAATCTTCTATTGTAAAATCACCTTGGTAAGTTTCTTCTTAGCATCCCAAGGGACAGATTTTGAGGATTAATTTTAGTTCCTGTAGTAGGATCTCATAATTGACATGGTTTAGAAAAACAAATGAAGGATTCCAGTGCATTTAAATACATCAGCCCTCTAGAGAAGCACATCATCTCTTAGGGGCTTGTGTACTGTTGAGTATCTTGGGTAAAAGGTAATGTATTTATGTACAATCTAATATGATGTTTTCTTCTAATCTTTTGCTTGCTAGAATGAATTGAATTCCTTTTACGAAAATGCATACTATTTATTGATAATTTTCCATCCATATTTTTAAAGAAATGTTGACCTTATGTCAGGATCTGAAGGTGAGTTCAGGATCTCAATGCCTCTGAGTCGACATCTGCCATTATTGTACAAAGTAAACAATGTGGAAAATGGAGAGGATATGCTTTATCTTTTCTGTATCCTTGACTAAATATCAGATGTCCACTTTGTTAATAATTACTTTTACTCTTAACTTAAAGTTTAAATTTTATACAAAAATAATCTCTTGGGTAGCTTAAGCTGTCTTTTTGCAAACGTATGTATTGTTTCAAAGGTTTAAGTAACTTTTCTCAAAGTTACTTTATTCTCATCACCAAGTTATTCTCCATCGACTTTTCATTGTTCTTTTCATCATTCAAAACAGTTTTTGTTATTTTGCATAATTAACAGTGCAGTGGCATAGTGGTTAAGAGCTCAGGCTGCTAACCAAAAGGTCAGCAGTTTGAATCCACCAGGCGCTCTTTGGAAACCTTATGGGGCAGTTCTACTCTGTCCTATAGGGTCTTTATGAGTCAGAATCGACTTGACAGCAACAGATTTTTGTTTTAACAGTTATATTTCTCTGTTTTACTAACTTAGACTTTACTGATTTTTATTTGTGATTTTATCCAAAGGGAAAATATAACCCCCTTTTTTTAATTGTGTTTTTTAGGAAATAATAGCTCCAAACTCTGATATATATATAATCACTTTCTATGAAGTGTCCCTTGATGCTTTTCAATAAAACTTCAGGCATAAAAAACACCAAAACTTTATTTTTAATACAAGTTCCAAACATACACAACGCTAAAAGTTGTATCCTCTTTTGTATCTTAAAATGACTGAAATTTTGCTTTAACTACTACATGAGAGAAAAGTTTCATCAAGAAATATATAATTATCGTAAGTTGTCTAATATGACCATCCTCAGCTTAAATCAAAGAGGTAAGATCAGCAGATAAGAAACAGGGAGCATACCATTGGTCATGATCTCTGCTTCATGTGTTGAAAGTTTAGAACTATTTAGGAGAAGATTAGTTTTCTATCATTAGACAAAGATGTTACTGTAATGTTCTATCATAACTGATGGGTAAAAAAATAAAATAAAAAACCTTTATTCATTAAAGATTTACAGTTTATAATTCGCAGGTAAAAATATCACATATCTGTGAGTTCTTCCACAGTAATATTTTCCAGTCAAAGTATTTTTATTCAGATATTTGCAATTCTGAATAGGAGCCCTAGTGGTGCGGTGGTTAAGGGCTCAGCTGCTAACCTAAATATCGGCAGTTGGAATCCACCAACCTCATCCTGGAAACCCAATTCCGTCCTGTCTTATAGGGTCGCTATGAGTCGGAATGGACTTGATGGCAATGGCTTTGGTCTTCTTTTTTTTTTTTTTTGAATTCAGAAATGAATACTCTGTTTTGCTTCTCTTTCAACAGTAATAAAACTGTATTCAAAGAGTTATATAAAGATAACCCAGAGTTCCAGATTTGGTTAAATGTATTGAATAATAATAGTCAGAAATTTAAATCGTTTTTACCATTTTGATCTCTCAAAAGAAATATTTTCCCTGTGAGTTGTTTTTCAATTTGATTGTTCTCTGCCCAGTATCATTAATGTTCTCATGCCAGGGTTATACTATCTACACAGTGCTCAGGTCATAAACCTGGCTCATTTAGACTCATTCTATTATAAAACCAGGCTCTACTGCCTGTCATTCTACTTTCTGAACATCTCTTTGCACTGTGCCTAAATTATCATCTTAATTAACGTCATTACTCAAGGCCTCATATAATCTCACGACAATCTGTGAAGTTGTCCTGTCTCAGTTTCTTTTCCTCCTTACTTACTGAACTATCTGCACTTTCGACGTTCTACTCTCTCTCTCATTTTTATTGCTGTTCAAGTTCCAGACATGTTCCTTTTCCCCTCTCCCTTCCCTCTTTACTCTACTTCATACTCTTATTTTCCTGGTCTGTTTAAGATGCTTTTTGTATGTTTTTATAGCATGTTAGTATTTCCATTTCAGAACACTCATTTTTCTACTAATTAATGTCTCCTACTAGTATCTACCAGAGCCCTGGTGGCACAGTGGTTAAGTGCTATGGCTGCTAACCAAAAGGTCAACAGTTCGAATCCACCAGCTGCCGGGTGGAAACCCTATGGGGCAATTCTGCTCTGTCCTATAGGGTTGCTCAGTGTCAGTGGGTTTGTTTTCTTTTTTACTAGTCTGTAAATTCCATGATGCCAGGATGTGTTTCAACTGTCTTTGTCTGTCTAGTATGTTTCATAAAGTTTTGGAGCAGAGTTTGATCAACAAATGTTTGATGAATGAACCAAAAAATGAATGTATTACTGATTTCTCATATATGCTTTCACAGGACTCAGCAAAATATGAAGTTCTTTATCTTTGCCTTTATTTTGGCCATCATGGCAGCCATGACTGTAAGTATACCAGGAAACTTTAAAGACTATGTTCTCAGAAATTATCCAAAGAGCCTTGTTCATTTCCTGTGTCCTGGCCTATGTTTGCATTGACATGAACAAAGCTTTTTAAACGTTAATATTTTGTACGGATATTTTCCTTAAATTAACAGCTTAGAATAAATCTTCAGTACGCACACATGCACACACATAGCCACACACACAGACTTCAAATGTAATTATCTTATTGTAAAAATAAATTTTAAAAAGACCTCCATAAAGATACGGAAATGCAAGTCTAACAAAAGTCCTTAAATATAAAAAGCTCCAGATCTACTTAAAGCCGGGAGTTCCTGGATAGTTTTGTCATTTATTACTCTGTTTTTCTAGGTAAAGCACTTGACATTTTTAAAACCTGTTTGTTTTTTCTTCTTCTTTTGCTAAAATTAATGCTTCTTTCTACACTGGTATCTTTTGTGTCTAAATTATTGGGAAATTTATCATGCAATAATAATAATACTTCAGCTAATCCACTAAATTCTAATGAATGTTTAAAACATCAAATCTGCTGGGAAACACAGTTTATCATATTATGTTGTTATAAAAGGATAGACATGGAAAAAATAAAACTTTAAGAGGAAAAGCAGAAAGCTGAGTTGTATCAGCACAACAAAAGCGTAAGTAGCTTTTGAGCTACTTAAAACATTATCCATATACAAATTTTTGTTTTGGACCAAATCCAAAGTTTAACTTTTCAGTTTTCACTCTCCTATTCACAGCAATAGAGTTTCCCTCTCTTTCATACACAAAAGAAATATGTACCATAGTGAACTGACATTTAAATATAGCAAATTATTTATAGCAAAAGCCTACTCTTCACTCACTTTAAAAATGCCATTGTACAAAAATAACGAGTTTAGAGTATCAACTTCCATCCATTATATTTAATCACAGTTTTGACAGTTAAGTTCATTTTTACATTCAATGTTGAGTTATATATGAAGATGTTAACTATATTGTTCTTTTCTCCTTTTAAGGTAGCTGATTCATCTGAAGAGGTAAGACACTTTCATTCAATGGAAAATTTAATAATCAACAATGTATTGTATTTTTAAACAATTGTTCTTTATTTTAGCAGAGACGTCTTTATAGAAGACTCCATGTAAGTATTTGCCTGATAATATTGTATTCTTCAAACCTACTTCCTTTTCTGAGTATTTATTCTATAAAAAGAATCAATACTTATCTTTGAAATGTATTTATATCATGAATGCCCAAAGTACACATTGATTTCATATACTTATGATAGACTAGAAAAAGATTCAAGAGTGTTGTGTACCAGTAACATTTCAACTGAAACGCAAATACCACCTTGAGGAAGCCAATTTCTGAATTTCACTATCTTTGTCTGGTAAATGAACACTTTCACTAAAATATGGTTGAAATTCTGACTTCATTAAGTACAATATATATCTAATGGAGCTGATAACATAAGGGATGTGGTTTCTACCTTCTGACTTAGAGGGGTGATAAAGTCAGTAGGTTAAACTGAGCATGTTAAATAAGGTGGAAATTTGCATTTATTTCACATTTTTTCTTAATGATGTGTATCTTTGACATCTCATTATTTTGGCATGTTATATCAGTGCAGTAGGGTCTGAAAGATTCTTCTTAATGGCATAGTAAATGAATGAACTAAAATGGCATAAGATAAAAAGAGAACAAAAGATGAGGATATTTGGAATAACATATAAATATTAAGTAACGTAGAAATTTTAAGAGAGTAAAATCATTATAAATCAAGAGTGAGGTAAAGCCATCAGAATCTCTGTCTTTCTCTCTCTCCCACACACATACACACATACACACACACACACACACACACGCAATATCTCTCTCCACCTAAGTTGATAATAATAAATTATTCCTTCCTGGAATATTCAAAGATGGGCAAGGCTGTAGCTTGGCAGTAATATTATAAAGAAGATTTAAGTATCATTTGAGTGTTTGGATGTAACCAGCAGTCTCAGATGTACTACAAAGCAACAAAATTGTCAATAAATGATAAAAAGGTAAATATATTATAATTTTAGCTTCTTTTAAATATTTTATGATTTTAGCTTCCTTTAAACATTTGATTATAAAAAATTAAAAGCTAGCTAAAAGTTTGAAAAAATAATTATGTAGATAATATGTAAGCTTCTACTGACTTTAACAACCTATGTTTTTAATGGAAATTATTGTGAAATAATTGCAATGCCATTGTCTCAATTCTCTGCAATTTTCTCTTTCCTTTTTTGTGTATACAGGGAGAGTATCCTTCATATCTGCCTTATCCACAATATCCACCATATTCAATATATTCACCATATAATCCCTATCCTTACCCAATTCTGAATGCTAACAACATTCCTCGGTAACCACAGGACATGATTACACAGGTAAGCCAAGTTTAGTGACATTATTGTTGTCCATAAATATTAATAATGACATATAGTTAGAAAAAGAAAAATAAAGGTAGACATCAAACCAAAACCAGTCCCACATTAAGAAATTTATCCTGGGGTACCTCTCCTGAAATGTACTTATTTGTGTGAACACTTCCAAAAGAAAGTTTCTATCCCGCTGTGGTTGAGTCTGGCTCCAGCAGAGAGAAACACCAGTGTTTTTGTATCCTGGACCTGAAAACTGATAGTTTCATAACTTTGAACTATTCTTAATCATCTCTAAACCTCAATTTTCTCATTGACAATATAGGTATTATAATAATACTGAACTACATCTGAGGATTGGTGAAACAGTTAAAAGACATATTACATATAAAGCCCTTGATCAAAAATGTGTATAATTTTGACAGCAGTCTGTCTCATCTATAAATCTGTCCCTGGATGTTGTTTAAAACTTTTCCGCCTAAAATACAATCCTTGGAACAACTGCACCAGCTCAGAATGTGCATTTTAATGAGATGCCTATGTAATTCATAATCACAATTAAAGTTGAGAAGCCCTGCCCTAAGAAAGTTTAATGGGAAATTAGGAGTGGGATCACTGACCTAATATGATACCAAAAAGAAGATAGAAAATATTATCAGTTTTTTTTTTTAGACTTTCTATTTTATTCATTCACACACAACATAAAGTCTTCCAAATTCTATGAAAGACGAACAATTTTGCTATAAAATAAAGCAATATTTTTTGGGGATAAAAGAAGACTGTCCTACATTCAAAGGTGAAATTTTTCCAAAGGATTTCAATTATTTTTAAATGTACTTGTAGAGTTTATGAAAACTGAATTCTCTGTTGCCATTAATGACAGGGTGAAGAGTGTGAACATGATTCCCTAGGCACTGGGTAATAACTGAAGATATTTGACTGAGGAAGGATGTATTAAAATATTATTTTGGTTAGATCAATATGAATGAAGCATGTAGGCTATATTTAAGGCGAAGAACTGAAGTAGGTTGGTGATAGAAAGACTAAGAGAAACATAAAAAAGAGCCTCTAAGAAAGAACAATGAGCAGATCTAATGATGGATTGACTGAGAGATAAAGGCAGGGAGGAAAAATAAGTTAAAGGAAATCTGTCAAGATTGGATTATCAGATAACAGTGCTAAGCAAATATGCCTTCCTGAAAATAGTCGACTGTTATTTGTCTATTTGTTTGTTTGTTTATTTGCTTTTCTCTCCTGTCCCTCCAAGGAGTTCTGTTTTATGAGTATGTTTTTTCTGTTTAAGTAAGATAATTAAAGAACATAATTAAGTTATGTTAATTTTGAAAAAGGAAAAACATTCAAATTGAAAAACCATGTGGGCTAAAATGCAGAACTGAACTACTAAACCTTATATGAGAAGTGACAAGCAGAAAAAGAAAAAAAAAGATTTGATAGAAATTCATTCAATAAATATTTAAGTGCCAGAAGTACAAGAAAAACAATAGTAGTTTGCTATGTAATTAGTTCAGCTATAAGATTTGAAGAAATAGAATAAAGAAGTAGACAGGAGTAGAAAGAAAAGATTGGAAGAATTGTAAAGAAATTTTGATTGTTGTGTTATTTCAGGAAAAAAAGACCCAACTGAAATATGTATGTGTTCAGTCATTAGATATTTCTTGATCTCATATTGTGAGCATTGCAGTGTGATAGCCACTGAGGATACAAATACCATTAAGTCAAAGCCTCTGCATTCAAGAGTTTATTGCCTATTTTTAGAGACAAGTGTGAAAACAGGCAATCATCAGAATACCATTCGATAAAGAAGTTATGCGACTGGATGGGTTATATAGGTATGTTACACAAACAGGTGTATGTCAGCACGAATGAGAGAGAGGGCAGACAGATAATAAAGACGTTGAAAACAGTCAAAATGATTACGAGAGATGGGAGCTCGAACTAAGAAAGCAGTGACGATAGATATAGTAGCCATGCACTTTAACGTTGCTTCTGATTATATAGCTGCTTTAGAATAATTTTGATAGAGTTTTTTTTTTTATATGAATGGTTTCAATCATTATGACATTATTTTTAGGGGAAGATATTTTTCATAAAGGAATATGTCATCTGACAAGATATAACTCAAAATCAAGAAAGCATAAGGGTGTTAGCAATGACTTAATGTATAATTCAAATTTAATAAAAATATTTTCTTTCTATCCACAGACTTGGCAAGAAGTCCTATTTGCTCTTTACTTATGATGGTTTTTCCTACTGTAAGACCTGTTTGCCCATCTAGCAACATTTTATTAAGCCTCATACAATACATATGAAGTCCTTTAAAAAGCAAATTTTATAAAATAATCTGAAGGATTATGGTATTATTTGCATTATCTTATGTAGCATATTGGAATATGAAAATAATTTGATCCATGAATAATTTCTCTATATCCAAATTCCATGTTTTTAAGACAAAAAAAGAATATTTAATCAAACAGGGCTACACATTTGAGGTAATGATTAATAATTTTAGAAATGGTAGTAACAGTATTTCCTAGACTATTTGATTTCTCTCAATTTTGTTCTCTGATTTAATAGTATTATAAAAAAAATTTTGAAAACTACCCATACATAATAAATTCATCTATAAAGCATATATGGGATATCTCATCTTTATCTCAATTCTCAATAAATTTTTCTGCACACATGATATGCCAATACTTATTTTGCAGTGTCTCAATATTTCTAAAGAAAAACCATATAATGGTATTTCATAATCTTCTGGAACAACTATATTGGAAGAAAGAAGACCATGACATAGCTGGGTGGTTAATCAAGGGGCATGAACATTATCTGGGCAATTTCATTTTAATTTTGAAATAAAAGAGCTTCTGATCCATGCACTTTACAAGAAAATCACTAGAATACTGATCAAAATCTTGTCTCTAATTTTAATCCTATTTGTAAGGATAAGTGATTCATGCTTAATGTAGCTGAAAGAAAATCTCAGTAATGACTGTACATATTGGCAGTTAAAAATCTGCAGATTATACTGTATTACAATTTTTATGAGATAGAGAATTGTTTTCCCCAGAATCCATGAGAACAGGGCTTCTCCCCTTGAGTAAAGCAACTAAAGTCTAATCTCCAACCCCCAGTTGCACAGACTGGGGAAGGTCTCTGTTGGGAACAAAGGCCTTTATAAGGGAGCAGAAGGAGAGTGCTAGGGCTCAGTTGCTGGGGCAGGAGTCAGAGAGTGAGGGCAAGGGCGGAGAATGCTGTGATGTGTGTCAGCATTGTGTGCTCTCTCCTGAACTGCCTTTTGAGACCCCCATTTTGGTGTGTAAAAGAGTTATAAATTTAACAAATCCAAAATACAATTTTATTGTGCTCCTCCCCCAGTCTCAGTTTTACTGTGCACTTGCTCACTTTCAAAAGTCAATAATTATCAACGATTTTTCCTGCTCTGTCCTTCAGTTTTTACATATAGTTAATGTATAAGAAAATCTGGTGGGCTCCATCTCTAACATATATATACACCCTCTCCTCACTTTGTGACATGGTTAAGTTCCAAAGACCAGGTCATTATACAAAATTGGTGTTATGCAAAAATGGAGGATGACCACATTAGACCAAAAATGGAGGATGACTATATCATTACATAACTGCCAAATTACATCATTACATAATTGCCAAACCACTGAGAATCGTGTCTCAGCCAAATGGACACATAACTTTAATCATTAAAGCCAGTGTTACTCTTGCCTCACACCTCAGCATTCATTAACGTACATTGTTAATGTGCAAAATAATCAGATAGTAGATTTTTTACTATTGTCATAAATGTGAAGTGTCAGATAACAAGACAGTCAACAAGTGAGGAGAAAGTAAACTGTTGAATAAAACCTCTACTCACTGTTTGACCCCAGTAAAAATTTTGTTCATAAAAGAGTTCAAGTACAAGGTGGCTTCAAAACATATATGCCTTACAATAACGGCTTGGTACCTTTCTTTGTAAAATGACCGGATTGAAACAATCAGCCCTTAGATGTTATCTGATCAATGGTCTGGCACTCAATAATAGTCATCATTAACATTCATTTTTCTATCAAATATTTTAATTATGGCTCTGTCACCTTCTGATGATAGAAATTTGGTCAAGTTGCTTAACTTTCTGAATCCCAGCTGTTCACTGAGCGAAGACATCCTAAGAGTTGCTAGAAGGATTAACGTGATAACAAATGTAAGACACCTTATACAATGCATGGCATAGAGCAAGCCCAAGCCCTTTGCAGTTGAGTTGATTCCAATTCATAGAGGCCCTATAGAACAGCGTAGAACTGTCCCATAGGGTTTCCAGGAGCAGCTGGTGGATTCGAACTACTGACCTTTTGGTTAGCAGCCAAGTTCTTTAACCACCATGCCACCAGGGCTCTGGCACAGAGCAGGTATTTAAAAATCACAGCATATATGATTATCACTTACTTTGCTCAAAGGTGGGAGCCCTGGTGGAGCAATGACCAAAAGGTCAGCAGTTTGAATCCGCCAGCCACTGCTTGGAAACCCTTGGGGCAGTTCTGCTCTGTCCTATACGGTCACTATTAGTTGAAATCAACTTGACGGTAACAGAGTTTTTTTATGCTTAAAGGCTAAGCATTCCCATGAGTTATTTTATTAAATCTCAACATAGTCCTGTTGAAGCAGATAAAATTATATATGAATAAAGAGACCTAGGTTTAACAGAATTAAGTAACTGGCCCAAGATAGCACAATGAGTAAACTATATGAAATTAAAACGATATTCTGGTCCATTAGATTCCAAAGCCCATGAGAGTATAATACCCTAGACTGCCTGCATTAGTGTCCTACTGCTGCTGTAACAAATTACAAGCAATTTAGTGGATTAAAACAACACAAGTTTATTATCGTATAGTTCTGGAGGACAGAAGTCCAAAATGAGTCTCACTGAATTAAAATTAAAGTGTCAGCAGGACTGCGTTCCTTTCTAGAGGCTCTAGGGGAGAATTTGTTTTGTTGCCTTTCCCGGGTTCTTCATACTTTACTGCCCTTGTTGTCGTTCTTTGTTGTTAGTTGCCTTGAGTCAGCTCATACTCATGGTGACCTCACATACAACAGAACTAAATGTTGCCTGATCCTGCACCATCTTCATGATTGTTGGTGTGCATAAGCCCATTATTAAGGCCACTATGTATCACGAGTGCCTTGCAACCTAGTGGGCTCATCTTCCAGCTTTATACTGAACAACAGTCTGTTGTGATCCCTAGGATTTTCATTGGCTAAATTTTGGAAGGAGATCACCAGGCCTTTCCTCCTAGTCTATTACAGTCTGGAGGCTTCAGTGAGACTATCCACCATAGTTGAACCTGCTGGTATTTGAAATACCAGTGGCATAGCTTCCAGCATCATAGCAACATGCAAGCCTTAACAGTAGAAGAAATAGACAGATGAATGCTGGATACTGCCCTTAGAAAGGAATGTCTTTCAAACCATTAGACACTTGCGTTAGCCTGCAATGAAAGTGAAAACCTTGAAAAACGGGGCATTTTTAATTTATATAGAGATAAAATGTTTAATTTAAAGAAGAGATTAAGAGTTGATACATCCAGTGCACAGAAAATTGATCTATGAATTAAGGTCACTTCCTGCATCAAGATTTTATGATTTTTAAATGACTTTAAAAGAAAGCAAAAGTTATTGTAAGGAAGTAAATATAAGCCAAAGAATAAAAAATAATAATTCAGAATTAATGGCACATATGCAATACTTCTGTTAGGTATCTATTTATTTTTATGAGACATAATTTAATATAAAATTGCATTCGTAATGAAGATAATTGTATGTTGACAGAAATCATAAGTTTCCACAATAAATGATCAAATTTGCCTCTTCCCAACTATTGCTATATTTTTCAGGTAATTATTATTGAAGTGAGTACCTTAATTGAAGATAAATTTCACTGAGCACTACTTCACTCTAGAGGTGACCAATTATTCAATCTGTTCCCTGAACATTAGCATATGGAAATAGAAAAATAAAATATTAGTTCCCAGAAGATTACACAGCATTAAAACTTGAGAACTTTTAATTTTGAGCCAAGGCCATGACTTTCAGAAATTCTACATGTAAGACAAAATAAAAAAATAAATTTAAATTTAAATTTGATATTTAATGATATTTAAAAGGAGAACAGTTAAGAGCTGGAAATTGTAGAAATATGTCCATTTTAGAGATGCTATGATAGCATTCTTAGAGGGGACCTCAGCTCTGAACTATATTAACACAAGGCACAAATCAAGAACAGTTTCAAACTATAGTATTTCTTTATATTTCTTCCGTATTTAACAGTCAATCATGCCTACTTAACCAAAAAATTACCTGGCAATTTGTATATTTATTTGTATAATTTACCTATAATTATTATATGCAATGTACCAAAAGATTTGTGTTATTTTAATTTTATCTGTATTTTGATTAATATTTTGAAATTTAATGCAATAATAACAGGTGAAAACACGGGAAATTTGAATGAAGCTCACACCGTCTGAGAAAAAGCTCCACAGGAAAACGTGTAATTAAAGCAGTGTATGATATTAAATCCGCTACTTGTCTGTAAGTTTGTCATATTTTGGTGGCTTACGTGTTATTGTGATGCTAGAAGATATGCCACTGGTATTTCAAATACCAGCAGGTCAACCATGGTGGCAGGTTTCAGATGAGCTTCCACACTAAAACAGACTAAAAAGAAGGACCTGCGATCTACTTCTGGAAAAAAAAAATTAGCCAGTAAAAATCTTATGGATAGTAGTGGAACATTGTCTGACATAGTGCTAGAAGATGAGCCCCCTCAGGTTGGAAGACACTCAAAATACAACTGAGAGCTGCTTCCTCAAAGCAGAGTAGACCTAAATGACATGAATGGAGTAAGCTATTGGGATCTTTATTTGCTGATGTGGAACGGCACAAAATGAGAAGAATCAGCTACAAACGTCCATTAGTAATTGGAATGTGGGATGTATGAAGTATGAATCAAGGAAAATTGGAAGTCCTCAGAAATGAAATGGAATGCTCAGAGATCAATATCCTAAGCATTAGTGAGCTGAAATGGACTGGTATTGGCCATTTTGAATCAGACAATCATATTGTCTACTCTGCCAGGAAAGACAAATTGAAGAGGAATGGTGTTACAGTCATCATCAAAAAGAACATTTCAAGATCTATTCTGAAGTACAAAGTTGTTAGGAATAAGATAATATCCATATGCCTATAAGGAAGACAAGTTAATCCATTCATTATTATTCAAATTTACACACCAACCACTAATGTCAAAAATGAAGAAACTGAATATTTTCATCAACTTCTACAGTCTGAAATTGATCAAATATGCAATCAAGATGCATTGATAATTACTGCTGATTAGAAAACAAAGTTGGAAACAAAAAAGAAAGATCAGTAGTTGAAAATATGGACTTAGTGACAGAAATGACACCAGAGATGACATGACAGAGTTTTGGGAGACCAACAAATTATTCATCAGAAATACCATTTTTTAACAACATAAACGATGACCACCCAGGAGGACCACACCAGTTGGAATACACAGACATCAAATCAATTACTTCTGTGGAAATCGATGATGGAAAACTCAGTATCATCAGTCAGAAAAAGGAGGGGGCAGACTGCAAAACAGACCATCAAGTGCTCATAAGCAAGTTCAAGTTGAAGCTGAAAGAAATTAAAACAAGTCCAAGAGAGCCAAAGTACAACCTCCAGTATATCCCACCAGAATGTAGAGACCATTTCAAGAAGAGATTTGATGCGTTGAACACTAATGACCAAAAACCGTAAGAATTGTGGGATGACATCAAGGATATCATACATGAAGAAAGCAAAAGGTCATTAAAAAGACAGGAAAGAAAGAAAAGACAAAAGTGGATGTCAGAAGAGACTCTGAATTCTTTCCATCTTCTTTTGATACTTCCTAACGTGGTTCAGTATTTTGCCCATAGAATTCTTCACTATTGCAACTCGAGGCTTGAATTTTTTCTTCAGATCTTCCAGGTTGAGAACTGCCGAGTGTGTTCTTCCCTTTTGGTTTTCTATCTCCAGGTCTTTGCACATAGCATTGTAATACTTTACTTTGTCTTCTCCAGCAGCTGTTTGAAGTCTTCTGTTCAGCTCTCTTACTTCATCATTTCTCTCTTTTGCTTTAGCAACTCGACGTTCAAGAGCAAGCTTCAGAGCCTCTTCTGACATGCATTTTGCTCTTTTCTTTCTTTCCTGTCTTTTTAATGACCTCTTGCATTTCTCATGCATGATGTGCTTGAAGTCATTCCACAACTCATCTGGTCTTTGATCATTAGTGTTCAGTGTGTCAAATCTATTCTTGAAATGGTCTCTAAATTCAGGTGGGATATATTCAAAGTTGCACTTTGGGTCTCTTGGATTTTTTCTAATTTTCTTCAGTTTCAGCTTGAACTTAAATATGAGCAGTTGATGGTCTGTTCCACAGTCAGCCCCTGGCCTTGTTCCGACTGATGATAGTGAACTTTTCCATCATCTCTTTCCACAGATTTATTTAGTTGATTTGATTTCTGTGTATTCCATCTGGCCAGGTCCACGTGTATAGTCGCCGTTTATGTCGTTGAAAAAAGGTATTTGCAATGAGGAAGTCGTTCCTCTTGCAAAATTCTATCATGCGATTTCCGGCATCGTTTCTATCGCCAAGACCATATTTTCAAACTACCTATCCTTCTTCTTTTCCAACTTTCACATTCCTATAATCAGTAATTATTAACGCATCCTGATTGCATGTTTGATCAATTTCAGAGTACAAAAGTTGGAAAAATCTTCAATTTCTTCAACTTTGGTAATGTTAGTTTTTTTAATTGTAATCATTTTAGTGGGGTAAAAGTGGCATTTCATTGTGGTTTTAATTTGCATTTCCCTAATGACTAGCGAGTTCTCTGTGCCTATTTGCCATTTTCTATATCTTTGCCATCTGTTTATCTTCTTTGACAATTTTTTCAAATAATTGCACATTTTCATTAGATTTTTTCTTCTTATTTTTGAGTTGTGAGAGTTAATTATATTTTCAAGATTCAGTCTTTTGTCAGATATGTGTTTTGCAAATATTTTATCCCAATCTGTGACTTTCATTTTTATAATAATGTTTTTGAAGATAAATAATTTTAATTTTAAGGTAGGCCAGTTATGCATTTTTATTTTATTTTACAATTTATGACTTGTGTATCCTATTTATGAGATATTTATCAAACCTAAGTTACAAAGATTTTCACCAATGTTTGCTTCCATAAGTTTTATAGTTTGAGCCATTACATTCAGTTTGCTGATTCATTTGGAGTAAATTATTTATATGGTATAAAGTAACAGTCAGGGCTTTTCTGTTTTGTTTTTTCTGTTTTGTTGTTGTTTGGTTGCTTGTTTTGTGTACAGTCTTTCAGTGTCTTAAACATATAGTATCCTTCCACCTTTGTGTTATAGTTGTCACTCAGTTTAACTGCAAATATGTTAAGGCATGCACAGTTCATTATTTGTTTTTGTTTCTTTTTTAAGGAAGTTAGATTTTTTAGTTTTTTTAAAAAATAAGAAAATGAAGCATTTTATATTTACCCCCACGTTTTTCATTTTCAGTGAACTTCCTTTTAAAAGATAGGGATATCCAAGTGGTATCATTTTCCTCTGCCTGAAAGAATTCCTTTAATATTTCTTGGAGGGCCGGTCTGCTGGTGATTTATTCTTTCAGGTTTTGTGTATCTGAAAAAGTATTTTATTTTCATTTTAGAAATATATTTTCACTCGTTATTGAATTTTGCTGGTACAGTTTTTCTTTTCAGATTTTAAAACTCTGTGTCTCTTCTGGATTGTTTTTTGCATGGTCCAGCCTACTGTGGTTCAGATCGTTGTTACTCTGTACCTAAGATGCCTTTTTTCTCTGACTGCTTTTAAGATTTTGTTTCATCACTGATTTTAAGCAATTTGATTATGATATGCTTTGTTATTGTTTTATTTATATTATTGTGCTTATCATTTGTTGAGTTTCTTGAATACGTGGGTTTAGAATTTTCATTTTATTTGGACATTTTAGAACCATTAATCACATATAGTTGTCCTGTCCCCTATCCTAATTTTTAGGGACTACAATTACATTTATTACAGGACACTTGAAATTGTACCACAGGTAACTGAAGTGCCCCCCCACCCCCGCGGTATTTTCTCTATTCATGTTATTTTAGATGGTTTTTTATTGGCTAAATCTCTTATCTTCAAGTTAATGAATCTTTTCTTCTTGAGTATCTAACCTGTTGTTGTTTATATTCAGTGTACTTTTCATCTCAGACATTGTAGTTTTCAAATATAAAACTGGGTCTTTTTACTATCTGTTATTTCTCTACTTACCATGCTTATGTTTTTCTCTACGGTCTTGAACTTATGGAATATTACAGTAAATAATTTAGTATCATTGTTCGATAATTCAGTCATCTATGTCACTTCTAGATCTGTTAATATTAATTGATTTTTCTCATTCTAATTCACATTTTCCCTTTTTTCCCAAACCTGGTAATTTTTTATTGGATATCAGACATTGTGATTTTAACTTTTCCTGAATGCTGAATACCTTTTATACCTTTAAGCATTCTTGATATATGCTTTGAGCATCAGTGAAGTTACTATAACAACTTGGCAACATAGCAGAGTGGACTTTAATCTAGGGCTAATTTTATCTGCTGCTGAAGCAATACCTTTCTGAGTACTTTAACCAATGTCAGGTGTACTACAAGGTATTTCCACTCTGGCTGGTGGAAACATTATCTATTCTCAGCCTGTTTGAGTTTCAGGAGTTGTAATAACTACTTCATTGTGGTTTTTTACTTGCCAGTGAGTCAAGTCTGACTCATGGTGACTTCACATATGCAGAGTAGAACCGCTCCATAGGATTTTTAAGGCTATGACTTTTCTGAAGCAGATCACCAGGCCTATCTTCTGAGTCTCCTCTGGGTAGGTTTGAATTGCCAGCCTTTCAGCTAGTTACCACATACTTTAAACTTTAATAACTTTTTGAATCACAAATGAAAATTGTGTAACTTGCAAGCATGTGTTTAAATATCCATTTAAAAATAAATTAAATTTCTTCTGAAGGCACAGGGGATATTTACACACTATTGGAACTACATGAAAAACAATCTTACCTGCTGAATTTTCTCTAAAATTTCATTGGTCTCTCTCTTTATGAAATACTTGAAAGGAAAAATGCACTTTAAAATAGTAATACAACATGAGAAAAATAATGACAAAAATTGTCATTACGTTAATGCAATATAACTGTCAGCAAAAAAGAAAATATAAAATTAGATAGTTTTTAAAATGCAGGAAAATATGACTTTAGGAGAATCTACTTTATCAGTTAATGGCTAGCAAATTCCCTATGGAATAATTTGTCTTCTCTATTGTTTAAAAATGTCATGATATGTGTGATAAATTTTAGAAAAACACACAATCATAAGAATTTTAACATATTAATGTTTAAACTCTAAATGTTTGGCTCACCAGAAAATTTGGCTTTCCAAAGTGACTCATTCCCCAATAATTGCTAACAATTATAATTAGACATTTTGCACAGAGGTCTCAAACTGGTGGCACTTAGGCAAAATTCAGTATGTTGTGTTTGGTTGGCCCACACAATATTTTGAAACATTCTGAATTACTTGATAAAATATAAAAAAGCAAATTTTGCACAAATATTCAGACTCCGTCTTACCCTTAAAAATTAGAAAATGTGAACATTGGGGTATAAATTTTATTTAAAAATGAGTGAAGCTGAGTATTAACTATTCCCTTAGAGGAGACTTGCACTTTCAGGAAGGTCATAGTCTCCACCATATCTTAATTTTCATACACCTGTCCCTACTTTATACACCTGTAGGGTCAATACAGTTTCTAGATTGGTAACATCTGCTTGGTAGCTTCCATAGAAATACCAATCCTTTTAATATACTTTATTGCTAAACTTGCAATAGGATGAGATAGATTAAGTATTATTATTATAACCATTTTTCAGAGGCAGAACCCAGAGAGAAAAGTAAATTGTGCAAGTCATTTCATGTATTTATTCAAGAGATCTTAGAGCCAAAAAGGCATTGGAGAACCTCTATTTTTCTATCCAAAATACCTAACCTTATACATGAAAAAGAAATTTCTGGAAAGAAGGGGGAAAAATTGTCTTGAATCAAAAAACTAGTTCATGCCAGTGGGGCGCCTATTTATAAAATACAGATATTCATTATCCACTGCAGCATCCTTATTTCCTGTTATCATGTTCTAAATCAAAATATATTAAAGCACTCCTTGGAATTGGTGGAACAAAAATTGAGAAGAAAAACAATTTCTAATCATAGTGACTTCTTAGAATTCAAATGCCCTATTAGGTATTTAAAATCACAGAATTACCATATCATGGAGAGACAAGGTATAAATAGCATAGAGAAAACCCATCTCAGATCATCCACCACGTAGTCCTCTGGTGTTCTACTTTGGAAACAAGGTAATGTTTTCATGTATTCTCTCTCACACACCATGCACTTCTGAAAAGATACTTCAAAACCTGTTAATAACCTACAGATTAAAAATTGAAATAACATTTGTAAAGTTACCAATATCAGTAGACTATAAATTGTTTTGAGAAATTTTATTTTAATTAATATAAGCTTCTGATTTATCTTCTCTTTAGTTTTTTTTTTTTTTAATACAGTGAATACATAGATTTAGAGAACTGTTTATCATGATACTCTGTCTCACGAAGTGTCAAGGATTTATTTTGAGAGCAGGACCAAAAGAATCAGTCTTCTAGAACTCTAGCAATGGCTTATTCTGAACGTGACTTCTTGGATCTCTTTCTTCATCTGTAATCTGGAGTCAAACATACCTATTCACATGCTTATACTGAGGATTACAGAAATTTGCAGATGTCTAGCACAGTGTTTGCTAGACAGCAGATACTTAGTAACTGTAGCTATTTGAAATTTCCTTGCCTAACATGTTAAGAATATTTCTTTAATTATCAATTAACGTTTTTCCATGTTTCAATTTCTTTCACCTATGTAATATACTATCATTAAGTAAACTTGATTGGAAAACAGCTATATCTAATACATTTATTTCAGATATTGAACAAAAAGCAATGAAATATATCATCTTTTAAACAAATCTTAGCCAATGTGAAATGTGTCCTGTGCATATTGTCTGCATAAAAATATTATTTTTAATTCATAAGAGTGCATGAATATATCATCAACTACATGCTCAATGTAAGGCTGAGATATTTTAAACGATAGGACTGAGAAATTATTTTAAAATTATTTTAAAATGGGCATTTGAAGGCCAATAATTTAATGCCTGTACATACAAACCCTATATTTTTGCATGGGTATAGATCATAAATACATTTTATAACTGTTTGGGTGAAAATAAAAATTCTGCTTTAATAATAGTTAATGAATTTTGAACATGTAGTCAAAAGTAGTGGAATAGATATAAAAAATACGTTAGAATTACTTTATCTAAATTTTTTCTTATTCATTTAACCACAGGGAAAAGAAGTTGAATTGATAGCTGGTCAGAAAACCTTGTGAATTTGTTTATAGTTGTAGAAATAGATACTGATCAAGCTGGAAGGGATCATGTAGAAATCATGTAGTCAAGTCTTTCATTTGCTAGGTGTGTAAAGTGATGTACAGCTCAGGGTTTGGCCACCCAGTCCGGGTTGACCTGTGCCTAGCAGGACTCCTGACACCCAACTTAGTGTTATTTTCACCCACTACTTCTTATCCTTATGATTGAGCCAGACTGCAAGTTTTAGCTCACCTGAAATCTGATTTAAAAATGAGTTCCTACTCTATTTTGCATCTGATAACCATTCATTACAAAATGCCTATCACTGAAGATTACAGAAAAGTTGTAAAATAGCATGCACTAGCAAATTATAATGATTGTTTTCACCACTGTATCGTGATACCCTACCTGGCATGTTATAGGAAATATTCATTGAATGAATGGATATATAAATAAATAACAAATTATAGTTACATATACATGCTTACCCATTGCCATCAAGTTGATTCTGACTCATAATGACACTATAGGACAGAATACTCTGCCCCCATAGGATTCCCAAGGCTGTAATCTTTACAGGAGCAGACTGCCATATCCTTCTTCAGCAGAGTGCCTGGTGAGTTCAAACCACTGAACTTTCAGTTAGCAGACAAATGCTTAACCACTGCACCATCAAAACTCAACCCCAACTCATTGCCATCAAGTGGATTTTGACTCATGCAGGACAGAGTAGAACTGCACCATAGGGTTTCCAAGGCTTTACAGAAGCTTACTGACACAGCTTTCTCCCATGGAACAGCTGGTGGATTCGAACCGCCAGCCTTTGGGTTAGCAGCCAAGCATTTAACCACTGCTCCACCCACCCACTGCCATCGAGTGGATTTCGACTCATAGTGACCCCATAGGGTTTTCAAGGCTTTAAATCTCTGTGTAAGCAGACAGCCACATCTTTCTCCTGAGGAGCCGCTGGTGGTTTCAAACCTCCAACCTTTCAGTTAGCAGTTGATCGCTTTAACCACTGTCCCACCAAAGCTCCTTAAATTATAATTAAGATCGATAATCCTATGAACTAGCTACACTTGAAAGAATTTTCCCTATTTAAGCAGTCAAGGTTTTACATCATGCTCTGTTGAAAAAAATCACTCAAAGAAACTCATATTCGTATTCGGAATCATGAACTTCCCAAAAGAATCTGCTTTTATTAATCTTCATTGTCCTTATCCCATTATCTGGTACAAAGATAAAAAATAAATAAATATCTATCTATTTATAAAAAATAAATATGTAATAGGATAAAAATAGAATATATAATTTTAAGAGAGAAAATCTATTATTGATTTTCTATGTATTTTTTTACAGGGCCAAGTAAACATGAGGTTCTTCATCTTTACCTGCCTTCTGGCTGTTGCTCTGGCAAAGCATGTAAGTATAATGGGACACCTAGGGAACTACTCTTATTGAAATACATAAGAAGAGTGAAACTTTACTATATGCAGAAGATATCAGGGTGGGCCTCAGTGAAAAGAGACTACTGTGTGTGGCCTTTTTATCTATGATCGAAGAGCGTATTGACCCTGCCTTACACAGAATGTGAAGGTAAACTTTCTATGAAATGTCTTCACTGTAGTGTTAGAGAGGCTATAGTTAACAGGAGAAAAGGCATAGATTTCCCTCCATCTATGATGGAATATATGTTAGAAGTCTGAATTTTCCAGAAGACTATCCCCACTCTCCCAGCATGTCTCTGGAATTACAAGCAAGTCCTTCCCTACGATTTGTGATTCTAACATCAGCTGTCAATGAAGAGATAGTTTTACCAGTCTCATTTTACCATCTTGATTGTTCAGAAACAATGATGATAAAATACAGTTTAAGTCGTTACTTTGTAAGTTACTCACCAAATAAACTAGTAAGGATAAAACAACAATATTCAGGTCACAAAATAATGTGTCTGTAACAAGATAATACATGTGAAAATGCTTTGTTAACATATATATGCATACATATATACATACATACAAAATTACAGTATATGTAATTATACTCTATCAACATGATTACTACCATCATCCTGAAAGGAACACATGCATCTGTTTCCTTCTCACCCCAACACCTCATTCTCCCCATAAGGTCACCTTAATTATGATGTTCAGAATTCTTTGCTACAACACACATTCCCACATAGAAGAGACACACACAGACAGGCATTTGAGTCTTCTTAAATTTGTAGCCTATTTAAGAGTAACTCTAAATTAAGAATTCCTTTCCGTATATGAACAAATTATACATTTTTTTAAAAAGAAAGACAACAATGCTTAGAGGTCAATATTACAGCAGATCAGTTGTTTCTTCTCTCTTACATTGAGACATAACAACTGTCTTCTCTTTCTTTCTATCCAGTAGTTGGTCTCACTCCTTTCTTTTAGTAGACAGTTTACCCAGCTATAAATAAAGAGGTGCCACTAGCAAGATTAGGATATTAAAATCCTACTTGTGGCAGAGTTTTCTGGGAACTTAAGAATAATGTTATGCTTGTTTATTGATCATATTTGAAACTAAGATAATTTTTCAAAGGAGGCTCTATTTCACTAAATTTCCCCACATAAACAGTTATTTAAAATTCCCTTGCCAGTAAACAGTAGAGACAGAGCTTCAACTTGGCGGCTTTAAATAAGTCATAAAAGTTAAATCTGTGTTTCTTTTGTTTTTTAATTTTTGTTTGTTTGTTTATATATAGGAGATGAAACGTCTCTCCTCCAGTGAGGTAAGGCACTTTATTATGATCACAATTCCTGGTACCTTTAAAAAAAATAAAAATAAATAAAAACCCTTGTGGTGTAGTGGTTAAGAGCTACCACTGCTAACCTAAAAGTTCTCAGCAGTTCGAATCCACCAGGCACTCCTTGGAAACTCTATGGGGCATCTCTACTCTGTCCTATAGGGTCACTATGAGTTGGAATTGACTCGACAGCAATGGGTTTGTTTGTTTGTTTGTTTTTAATAGTGTAGAATATGTCCTTGTACTCTTTTTTGTGACCAATAACACTAGAGCTACAGAATCATAAAAAATTTGAAATGCAACCAAGGGTACAAAGTTTGGAGAGAGTAACCCAAAATCTGTGTATCCAAACATACCAAGATTAGATGTGTGCACTTTTCCACTTGCTTTCCAGTGGTCATCCAATAGTCATATTAGCACAGGAGTAATGGTGAGCATTCGATATCTTGTGACTGCAATGACAGGTATCCATTCTTCTGGAGTAAGAATGCACACCTGTTGTGCACATCTGCACCTACATTAAATGCTAATTTCTAAATGTCTTCTTGCCCATGAGTACCTAACAGATATCCAAAGCACCTTCAATGTCTCCCAAATAATTGTCCTGTTCTCTGGCTATGTATTTCATTTTTAAAAATTGGGACGTCAAGTTTACTCTGTAATTCATGCAAAGGATAAGTATTTTATACTGAATTACTGGAGAATGAGTGTGGATTAATATTCTCTGAGTAGGATGAATAAAAATTTATGTAAATAAAAAATAAAAATGTATTATCAATTTCTTTTTGTAAGGAATCTGACATCATCACCCAGGAAGTAATTCATAACTTTTTGTATTAAATATATTTAAAATAATCTATCATGTTTATATGATTATAAAATTAACATTGTTTATTTTGCAGAAATATAAGAAGGACAATCATGTTTTCTTCCAGACCAGTAACATAAAATTAATTTATTATTGCCTTTTTGTTTTATTGATGAGATGTATTTTCTACCCATTTTAAGTTATCTTAACATATGCCCATAATGAGTATTATTTTTTTCATCTCTGAGCATGAAATAGGTGATGTTTTCATTGTCTTAATTACTGTGAAATTAGATGAAAAGGATCCCAGGAAAACATACTTGTGGTCTATTTATGAAACTTGTTTTCAAAATAGCATTTTTCTGAAAGGAGTTCTTATTTAAGGTCCATGATCTTCCCTTCCCCTCCCGAAATCTGGCCATCATTTTGTATTATTTTAGCTACCATTTTATATTAATTTAAAAAAATTCTATATAGGAATCATAGTAAATGATAAGTCTTTCTTGAATCAGAACTTAAACCAACACTTATTCTTTGCTTTTTTATATTTTTTTCAGGAGAAAATTCACTCCAAATCCCATGAGGTATATAATACCTTGATTTGACGTCTAACCATAATGTGTAGCAGAAATATTATATTGCTTTGAGTAAAGTTGAAATTAAGGAGCCCTCGTGGTGCAATGGTTGAGCACTCAGCTGCTAACCAAAAGGTTGGCCGTTTGAAACCCACCAGTGGTTCCCTGGGAGAAAAGACCTGATGATCTGCTCCCTTAAAGATGACAGCCTAGGAAACTCTATGGGGCAGTTGTACTCTGTCATATACGGTTACTATGAGTCTGAATCAACTCCACGACAAACAAAAACAACAAAGTTAAATTACCATAGGTGGAAAATGTATTAAATGTCAAACAATGCAATTTGAAAACCAGGCCAAAAACATAGACTTGTCCTAATCTGATGAATAATTCAAAGAAGATTTATTTGTGTAGAAATTAACTGAATACTTCTCCAGTTCGCAAGAATAGAGACCTAGACATTTTGTGATTTTGATTGCTTAAACTAATATTTAATATTTTTATCAAAATTGACTTTCTTTTAAACTCTAATAAACTTATTTTTAATAGAAACTTTATATAATTACTACCAAAATCAGATCTGATGACTTAATTATATGTTTTGTAATATACATTAAAATAAATGCATAGTTACTAAAATTTTTGAAGTTTATTCTAAAATACTGCTTAAATTAATCATGTATATTCATTCATTCATTTAACAAACATTTATTGAAGAAGAACTATGCCCTGGACAATCTCCTAGGCTCTGAGGATACAACAGTGAATTCAGCAAGCAAAATCCCTTCCCGCATTGCCCAGTTTTGCACCCTTGCATGTTTACTATCAATTGGAAAATTCTGCTGTAAATTACACAAAACCCAAACACTGAAAATAAATCCATTTTTATGTTTCTCTTAGTGGGAGATGGGTTTGCTTTTTATATTCAGTATAATATGTCTTTTAAACAATGCTGTGGAGATAATATGCCTAATTCTTTTTTTTAAAGCAGGAAATCAGGAAGAAGAGAGATGAAATAGTGAGTTATTTTTATTCATTCAAACTATATTTGGTTGTTATTAATACCTAATATTAAATATTAATAGTAGCAGGTAGAACGTCTAGAAAAATTGTCTTCTAATAAACCAGATAATAATTTTTATATTGCTTAAGAGTGATAGTTTCACCCTGCCTGCTGTATTTTATCTGCCTAAATTTGCTCTTATTCTCATAATTGAGATACTTCTATATAACTAATAGATAATGTTTATCTCTTCCACTTATTTTCCAAAGATGATTAACAATGAGCATCTAAGAAACCTGATTTTTTTGTTTTATTTCAATTCTTCTTTTGACTTTTCATGCTAATGATCAAGAAGTTAATTAACATGAGATTTATCTGAAGTAATTACTGATATTCAAGGAATAATGTTGCTGATTCAATTTTACCTGGTTACCAGATTTTTATTATTATTATTCATTATTATTTCTCAAGGAATTTGCTAGGAGTTCATCTAGTGAGGTAAGATACTGTTTCTTTTAAAATCAAAGAACAACTTCTTTCAAGAAATAACAGCTTTCCCATAGTGTTATAAATTTGATAAATTATAGCAAATCCAATAGTCATGGGAGGTAATGGGAAAACCATACACATGACTCAAAAATCATTTTTGAGTGCTGAATTTGACTATTTTCACAAGAGGTTATTCATTCCACCCCATTCTCTTAGGAAATGTATATGTGACTCTATAGGACATTGCATTTTAAAGCAAGCCTGTGGCAACTCAAGAGCTTGCCAGTTACCTTCACCACAGGGTCATTATGGAAGCTCACTTAATATTGTTTAAAGATGGTCTCCAGATTAGTAGCATCAGTAGCACCTAGTAATTTACTAGAAAGACAAATTCTTAGGCCCCACTCCAGACTTACTGAATCACGAACTCTAAGTTGGAGCCAACCAATCTATTTTAGCCAGGGTTTTTGTTTTGTAGGTGATACTGATGCACATTAAACTTTGAGAACCACCTTTGAAGGGGGTTGAATGAGGGTTTAGGTTAAGAGTTGCACAGATTCCAGGTACAAGAAACACCTTTTCTGGCAGAAAGAGCCAGAACATAAGGGTGTCCTGAGGGAGCAAGAAGTGTGATTTTGGATTTATGGAGCCTGATCCAGAGCCTCGTGGGCTGGGGTAATGCTTAAATTCTTCAAAGTCAGTGCCTTAGGAAGCTGGCCTGACCCTTTCTTTAAGGAAATCTTAGCCTCAGACAGACACCTTCAGGCCATGTTTGTCACTTCATGAATGAACATGCAAGGTTTAGTTTGCCACACACCTTGCCTGGCCTATTATGCTTATTTTCGGGTACCTGTCTACATTCTGTAGGCAAATGAGATTGCCTGAATAATGTACAAATGATAAAATCTTTGAAAGAAAACATATTTCAGTCATGTTATTTGGTTAAAGAGAAAGCTCTAATGATAAATGTTTTAACTTATTTAATTCTTAATAAATGGCTTGATTTCTCAATGCTAGGACTTAAGCCCTGTAGCCCCTTCCTTTCTTCTAAAATTATTCAGAGACAAATACTCTATGTCTTTCAAGTAAAGCCGTTTCTTACTTTGTCATTTTAGGAATCTGCCCAAGTATTTCCTGAAGTAAGTAATTATCATTCAAATAAAATTAATTTAATAACATTGACTAACATTTTTATTTTATTTTTTTTTAACATGTGCTTTACTTTTAACAGAAAATTGAGCTGACTGATGAGGAAAAGGTCTACCTAAAACAACTGGTAAGTTTTTTCAATAACTTATAACTTCAAGTAAAATAATATTCTTTACTCTTTCTTCTCCCAAATGATCACTTACTATTTCTTCTCAATGTGATATTAATACCAAATTTATGATTTTAAAAAATGGTTTTTCCTATTGTTACTGTGATATGCAAATATTGTCTCAAGAAATAGATCTGGAGCTATCATTAAGAAAAAATGAGTAATTATCCAATTAAGCTGGGAGGAGTTACAAATCTCCGAAAAATAGTCTTAAATTTCAGTGAACTGATTAAGACACTACTATAGTCCAACAAGCACATAAATGCTCACTCAATTTCTCTTTAAGAGTAGCAACAAGGGCTGATATGTCAATGCAAAAAGCTACTTACTCTCATTCCAAACCATAAGAGGCCATGTAACTCATTCTTTGTGGACTAAAGAAGTGTATAATGTAAGAAGAGAGCACAGGCCTTGGAGTTAGGCACGTCGTGTCCCAACTCCAGCTTCACATGCTATTACTTTGCCTTTCCAAGCTACAGTTTCCTTCACTGAAAATGAAGCTAGTAATACTAATCCTGCAGGCTTTTTTAAGAATGTCATAGTTATCTGGAGCACTGGTGGCATACTGGTTAAGAGCTCAACTGATAACCAAAAGATTGGCAGTTTGAATCCACTGGCTGCTCCTTGGAAACCCTATGAGGTAGTTCTACTCTGCCCTATATGGTTGCTATGAGTCAGAATCAACTCGATGGCAACGTATCTTTTTTTTTTTTTTTTTTGGTTATCTAGTGCTGCTATAACAAAAACACCACAAATGGGTAGCTTTAACAAACAGAAATCTATTTTCTCAAAGTTTAGACGGCATCTGAATTCAGGGTACCGACTCTAAGGGAAGCCTTTCTCTCTCCGTCAGCTCTGGAGGAAGACTGTTGTCTCTTTTGAGCTTCTGCTCCTGGGCAATCTTCATGTGGTTTGGCCTCTCCCTTCCCCCACCTCTGCTTGTTTCTCTACACCTATCTACTCTTTTTATGTCTCAAAGGTGATTGGCTTAAAACATGTCCTACACTTATATGACCTCTTAACATAACAAAGAAAACTCATTCCCAAATGGGATTATAACTACAATATAGGGGTTAGGATTAACAACACATATGTTCGGGGGACACAATTCAATCCATGAGAGATGATGTTAGATGATATATTTAAATTACATAATAAAATGCCTTGAATACAAAAAAATACACCAAAAATAGTGATTATTAAATTTATATATATAGGAAACATTTATTTTAAATCTATTATAAGAAGAGCTTCTTAGTGAGCATTTCAAAATGAGAAACAAATCATTTTGTTTTTAGAAAGTTCTAATTGCCCTCATAGTCTTTCTTACACTGTGCCTAAATGCTTCTAATAGCCTTCTCCTCTGAACCACTCCTATCATAACCATGTGTCTATCCAACACTTACCCCTAGGAAATTTTAAAGACTCATTGACGTTCTACACATCTATTTACTTATTATCTCTGTGAACTCAATATTCTTCAAGAGTAAAGATTTCATTTGAAGTGATTCCATCTTTAACTTTTACTCTATGGTCAAGTATCAGCAGTCAAATCAAAGTAGGAATTCACTAGAATATTTATTCACCTGGATATATTTGATGGGTTCTATACAGACCACTCCATATTCATCAACTCAAATAACACTTGAAGGCAAATGGTGCTCTGAAAGATCAAGGAACAAGCCCAGGGTCATGGGAATATATAAGCTTCATTTTATCTGACTTCAAGTGTCAGGCTTTTTCAACCAGATATGGATTAAAAAAAAACAACAACAATCTGAGACAGTTTTCATGGTAATTCTTACCTCCCCTTCTAACACACTCATTTACTTTTTTAAAATCAGTCATTTTGATCTGGAAGCCTGAATTAACAACATGATTTTTTCAATTCTGAAATTCACTCTATGAATGTAGACACTGTTAAAGTGAATTTTATATGAAAAACTCTGCTTTTCCTTTGTCAATTTATCATCACTTAGACATGATCTAAATAAAGTTCTAATTCATTGGTTTTGTTCAGATCTGCTCTGACCAATGAAGGAAATTCAATACTTGTGTAAATATTGATACATTTCTTTCCTTCTAGAAAAAGATCAACCAATTTTACCAGGAGTTGAACCTTCCCCAGTATTGCCAGGCTTATGCTCAACATCAGATAGTCACGAACCCATGGAATTACATGAAGACAAAGGCCTTCCGTCTTACTCCTGTTCCGGTGAGTTCTGCATTTGTTTGTATTCTTCTTGCTTTCATTTGAAAAAATAATTAAATTAATGAGAAAAAAATGTCTTAATCATTTTTAACGTAAAAAGTAAAACACGTTTAAATAAAATATTTTAGGACAGCATTTGAGTCAAAAATGATTTAGTCCAAATACTATTAAAAAATTGAACTTCAATGTCCTAAGCATTTACTTAAATGTTATTTTACTTGAAATAGCAAGTCTTTGAGGTACACAGAGGTAGAGAATATCATCTCCATTTACAAAAGAACTGAAATTTGAAGAAATGAAATGACTTGCCGAAGTTCTAATTAATGAAGTCACTTTGTTTTATAAAATCTTGTTTTACTTAGGGAACTTTTTCAAACAAAAGGAATAAGTGGAAACTGAACATAGAAAGCAGGCATGTAGTTATAAACAATATGAGATTTAAAGTCAGAAGACCTGGATTGAGTCCCAGACCTGCCCTGAACAAGATGTGTTACTTTGGACAAATCATTATCCTATTTCTTGGATATGAATGATTTTCCTAGGCGAGTCTTTAGAAGTTAAAGATATCATCCCCATCATTAAAATAAATAAATAAATAAATAAATAAACTAGTAATTTCATACTGTTGGTTTAAATGCTAGATGCCTAAGGAACATCCTGAAGGTCAACATCTATTTTTACCTGAAGTAGAAAAATCTTTGAATCTTTTATCTCTTATGTCTAGAGGATGACAGAGTTGGGCAGTAAAGACCATAGATTACCTGTGTGGTCCCTAAGCTATTAATCAGTCAAACGAAACAGTGATTCTGTCAAAAACAAGATGAGGAAGTCAGCTCACTATCCCTCATGTTTTGTAAATTATGTTCACCGCAGTAATGGAGAGGTTATAGTTATGGGTGAAAACACACATTACACTCCATATAGGTTTGAATTGGCTAAGGATTGATTACCTCGACCTGGCATATCCCTGTGGCAGTATGTGCAAGGTTCACGGCTACAATTGTGGATTCCAAAATCAACCTTCAAACCTGCTTAGAATTTTGCCATTCTTGATAGGAATAGTTTGGAATATCTAATAGTTATATATGGACCAAGAATGTGTGAGAGAAAATAAAGCTATTAAGCAAAAGTCTTGAATTTGAGTGGTAACTAGACAAATTACTTGCAAAACAATATCACTTTTATGGATGACATTTTCTTATATGTGAAGACGTAATTATAATATTCTCCTTGTGAAATAAGTAGGATTAAGCAGAGAATATATGTGAAAGTGCTTAAGCAATTTTTTCTATGTAAAACAAAAAATATAAAAAATCATATGTCCACATTATGAGGATTTTACTAGATTACATATATGAAAAAGCTTAAGAGATTTTATTTTGAAAAATAACTATATACATGTAACATAGCAATAATATTACCATCATCATTTTAAGGAATAATTTATAATTCATCCCTTACCACATATCTAGCAAAGAGTAAGAGACCACATATCGATCCCTCCTTAACCCCCAAAATCTACATCTCTATACATCACCATTTACCTACTGCTCTCAGAGTCTTAACTACCTAATTTACCCCTGTATTTTAGGCGTATGTCCTAGCTGACTTCGGTGTCTCCTTGTCTTTAAGGCTAATTCATTGGTAAAGCTAAGGTGGAGAACTGCATATGTAATATATACAATTTTAGGAAAAGTACTTCAGTGATCAGTTTGACACATGTAACAATTGTTTTTTCTCACTTAGATTCTACTAGTCTTAACTACTGTCTTCCTTATTTTTCGGTAGTTGACCTCAGGCATTCCTTTTTATAAAATATTCCTACTCAGCTAAAAGTTAAGTGAAGCCACTAGCAGATGACTAGTATACCAATACGTCTGCCACAATTGGATTTTTGTTTTCATTTTTTATATCAAGAAAAATGCTTCACTGTTTAATTTATACTTATCTTTGACTGAGGACACTTGCCTATTATTATCATTTTCAGCATTTATCATAAAACTCAATATATATTTCGTTCCCTATGGATTCTATCATTGTAGTATCATATTAAAACATTCTGTATTCCACATGTATTACTTTCTATTTCAAAATGTGGCAACTTTAATATCTGTAATCCAACACCTGAACCAGCTCCTAAAATGTAATAAATACCTATCAGAGCAGTCAGTGGTGCTAGCTGGACAACATCTAGTTGCGCTGGACTCGACCTAGTGGAGGCTGTGTAGTTGTGTTCCATTAGTCCTTTGGATTAATCTTTCTCTTGTGTCTTTGGTTTTCTTCATTCTATCTCACTCCAGATGGGGTGGGACCAATAGACATATCTTAGATGGCCACTCACAAGATTTTAAGACCCCGGAAGCTACTCACCAAAGCAAAAAAAGAAAAAGAAAAAAATGTAATAAATACATTAACTAGAACCAGAATTTCTTCCAAGTTCAGAATCATTTGTGTATTACCATTGTTGAAAACCATATGGATTTTGCTAAGCAGACCCCTATTCAACCAAATTTTCCTTAGAAAGACAGATATTAGACTTGACCATTTGATTAGGCTATGAAATTGGAACTTATTTTTCATTGTCATGTAGTGAAAAGAGCACTACTCCTTCAGTGAGGTAAGGCACTTCCCTGTGAAGGCAAAATATTGGCCTTCAGTAGCAAATATTAAGATCTGTATAAGACTTTCTTCTAAATTTTTATTTTTATGTCTAAACTGAGGTTATAGAACTAGAGAAAATGAAAATAAAAGTGCTGCAATGACAAGAAGCATCTAGGATAGTGGACCAAAAGTCTACACATTCAAGATTAGCAAGATTAGATTTGTACACTGCAAGACCCTAGCAAAAATGTTCAATAGCGCTTCCTTTGCTAGAGGTCACGGAGTAATAATGATACCATTCCAGAGGTCATGGTGTACTTCCTCAACTTTGTAAATGAAGCAAGAGGAACCCATTCTATGGTTCTGGAATCAGGACTCAAGTTTGTACATTAAATGCTAATTTCTTAATATCTTCCTGCTGATGGGGGCATAACATAAATGTTTAAATACGCCGGAAATTTCACTCAACAGTTTGCCTGGTTTTCTTATTTTATGTCATCTGTGAAAAAAAGAGAAACTGCATGGGGGGAAAATAACATTTGAATGGAAAAGTAATTTAAGTATTTTATTCCTCTTTTGAAGGAATCTGCCAGCATCTCTCAGGAAGTAAGTCACAGCTACTAAAATTATATAAATTTTTAAAGTAATTTTCTTCATTTTGTTATGGTTATAAATATGTCTTTTTCCCCCCCTAAGGAATCTACCCCTGTCTCTCAAGAATTAAGTCACAACTACTAAAATTAAATTATTTAAAGCATTTTTTAAAAAATTTGTTATGGTTGTAAATAAATTTTATTTATTTTGCATAAATAGAAGTAGGACCTAACTAATGAACCCCTTTCTCCAATTCCTATGAGGAATGGAGATCTTATCATTTAGTGGCTTCTGTTTTTATAAATTTCCAGAATTGTTTTCATTTACTGTTATTATATCTGTGTACTAAGCAAATAATATTTTTCTTGAAATTTACTCTAACGGAAATTTTATATAAAGAGTATCCAAATCACAATGAGGGAATTGGCGACTGAGTCGTAGAAATTTCCCCTTTCATGCAGGAGACCCAGATTTGATTTCCAGCCAATGCACCTCACGAACAGCCACCACCTGTCTCTCAGTGGAGGCTTGTGTGTTGCCATGATGCTGAACAGGTTTCAGTGGAGCTTCCAGACTCAGGTGGACTAGGAAGAAAGTCCTGGCCATCTACTTTTGAAAAGTAACCAGTGAAAACTCTATGGGTCACCACAATCCAATCCACGATTGATCATGAGAATGGCACAAGACTGGACAGTGTTGTTTTTCCATGGTGTACGGGGTGCCTATGAGTCAGGGCTGACTCCATGGCAACTAACAACAACATCTAAATCATAGAATTAAATATCTACTTTGATACACATACACATATTTGGTGTACTTTAAAATAAATGCACTACTATTTAAAACATTTCCTAATAAGCTAAATAAGTTAATATTGTGAATATATTTCAATCTTTTCTGAAATACAAATTTTGCAAGCACTTCATCCCTTACGGGGGCCCTGGTGGCTTAGTGGTTAAAGAGCTTGGCTGCTAACCAAGAGGTCAGCAGTTTGAATCCACCAGCCCCTCCTTGGAAACCATATGGGGCAGTTCTACTCTGTCTTCTAGGATCACTGTGAGTTCAAACCGACTCGACGGCAATGGGGTATGGGATGTCCCTTACCAAGGAGCCTTGGTGGCACAGTGGTTGAGCTCTCGGCTGCTAACCAAAAGGTCAGCAGTTCGAACCCACCAGCCTTCGAAACCCTGTGGGGCAGTTCTACTCTGTCCTATAGGGTTGCTATGAGTCTGATTCAACTCAATGGTAATGGGTTTGGTTTAATTTTTTTATGTCCCTTAACATGATTTTTAAATCTTGGGGTGAGTAAAAGAGTAAAACAGTGAGTAAAAGAAGGAAAATCCCTTCCACTTCGAGGTTACAATCCAATGAAACACTAGTTGTGTGTTTCTACTAATTGGGGAACTCATTTACAGCCTTAAAACTTGTGAGAACTCAGATATCATTCAAGCAATGAAAATACATTCATTCTTATGCTTCACTTTATGTATGAGGGATTTTTCTCAATATATCTAAGTGGAAATTCTGTATGGTCAATAGATATGAAATAATTTGTTTAATTCTTCTTTATTTTCTTTAAGGAAACCCTAAAGAAGATTACTGATAGGGTGTTTTTATATTTATGTAGCTATTTTTTATTTAAAATCTTAATAGGAAGATATGGTATGCCTTTTTTTTTTTTTTTTTTTTTTTTAAGTTACATGAAAGTACAATTTTTATAGGACCCCTATTTGTATTTCCTTCAATTTTTCTTATTTCTCTCACTTAGGATACTTTCATTTATATCTAATTTGTCTTTTATATGTTTTCCACTGCTTTAATGAAAAGCTACTTTTACAATTTTTTGAAAGAGAAATTGTAACATCATTTTTACTTGTCATACTAATGATCATATTGGTAACATGAAAAGTTCTGTCATATTATTGATATTTAAAAATAATAATGCTGCTGATTCAATTACGCCTAGTCTTCAGATTTTTATTTTTCTTCTTCATTTTTTTTTTAATTTCTCAAGGATACTCCTAGCAGCTCATCTAGTGAGGTAAGTGACACTTTCACTGAAAGTAAAAAAGTAATCCATTCATTTAGAAGCATAACATTTTTCTGTGATATATGCTTATTTCAGCAAATTAGTGCCTGCTATTCTTTTAGCAAAGTCACGTTAAAATATACAGTAGAAATAAAAGAAAACCTGTAAGAAATATACTCAATTCAAAGTCATTTTTGGATCTAAAGTTAACTGTCACTTACTCAACATTAGCTGCCCCATTCCATGCTCTTGGCTAGTATATATCTTACCCTGACACTCTGGAAACTGCATTTTTAAAAACAGACCAGTATGTCAAGAGCCTTCCAATTGCTTTCACCGTAGTTTTAGCCTCCCAAGTTGGAACCACCTCGACAGCAATGGGTTTGGGTTTTTTTAATTTTATTTTTTGTTTTTCTTTTTTAATATTGATTAGTAAGTTAAATACTGGAGTGGGTTATTTGAGTTGTGTAGGTGACTAGAAGAAGAACCACCTGCTGTGGTAGAAATAGTCAAGAGGTAAGCACAATGGGAAATGTCCTGGGAGAGTATGAAGCATAGATTGTAGCCCAGAGTCTTGTGGCCTCAAGCAAAGACCAAAGTATTCCTCTTCAGTACTTTAGGAAGCATGCTTTATCCTTTCTCTCAACCTCAAGACTCAGTCTCAACCTGAAAGCCAGTGGCCATGCCTAGAAAGGCCAAGCAGGCTTTAATTTGCCTCCCACCTCACCTAGCCTATGTGCTCATTGTTTTGCCTGCCTACTGTCTAGTCATTTGTCATTGTTTGAACAATGCACACAGGTAAAGATTTCACAATAATACATAATGTGTCACTATATTAACAAGAGTGTGTGCTCTGATATTGAATGTTTTAATTTACTCATTCTTAATTCCTTTATTCAGTAATTAAGACTGTATTTTTCATTAGTGATGGGTTGGCTCTCAATCATCCAATTATCCCTAGATCTCTACCTTAACTATTTAGGTATAATTACTGGTGTGTAATCCAAGTAGAGCTAATTTTTACTTTCTTTCCCTAAGGAAACTGCTGAAGTATCCCCTGAGGTAAGTAATTTTCACTGAAATTACATGCATCTAACATTAGCCGGTATTGATTTCTTTGGTATTTTTGTAACAGTTGATTTTGGTTCTTAACAGAAAATTGAGCTGAATAAAGAAGAAATGAACTACCTGAAACAGCTGGTGATTATTTCATAAACTTATAATTCAAGCAAAAAGAATATATTTCAAAACATTTTCTTCCCTCATATTCAAGTTATCATTCAATCATAAAGAAATATTTCAAATCAAATTCAAAATAAAACATATTTCTGTTATAGTTGCTATTGTTACTCAGCCACTATCTTGGCAGATAAATCTGGATCTATATTTTAAGAAAAGGTCCCTGGGTGGCACAAACAGTTATGCACTTGACTACTAGCCAGAATTTGATGGTTTGAACACACCCAGAGATGCCTCAGAAGACAGTCCTGGCAATCTACTTCCAAAAGGTCAGAGCCTTGAAAACCTTATGAAGCAGTTCTAATCTGCACCCATGGGGTCGCCATGAGTTGGAATCAACTGGATGACAACTAACAACAATAACAATAACAACATTTTAAGAAAAATTATTTGGAACAATTATTTGATTTTGAAGGAGATGCAAACCTCAAAATACGTGTTTTAATTTTAAATAATCTAGTTTAGATATCAGTGTAATGTAACTGGGGTGGAAATAGTTAACACTCTCTACACTCTAACTTCTCTTTGACAGTATCGCATGACTTGATGTCTAAAAAGAAAGTCTATTAATGACTATTCTCAAACCATAGAAGTCCTTGTAATCAATTGTTGTGGACCAGAGACATATGGACCTCAGATAAAGGTCATAGGCTTTGGAGTCAGGCAATTTATATTCCAACTCCAGCTCCACTGCTTGCTATATCTGTGACATTTAAATACTTAATCTCTCAGCAACAGTATCCTCAACTAAAAAATGAACACAGGAATACAATGCTAACCCTGAAGGTTTTCTATGAGCATCATGTAAGCAAATACATGTAAACTGTGTAACGGAATGCTGGAGATAAAAAAAATATATTAATAGTAGTAGGATTTATTGACATCATCCTCCTATATACTGTAGAAATTTTCTCTAAAACTTTTAAAACAGAACCAGTATTCACTCCAATTCTTTCAAACTGCAGTTCTTTCAACTGAAAACCTACTTGGTTTTAATAAGTTCTAATCGCTATGAGTTGGAATTGACTTTACAACAAGCTTTTTTTTTTTTTAATTGCTGTGAATCCAATGGACTCAAACACAGCAACAATTATGAAGATGGCCCAGGACCAGGCAATGTTTTATTCTGTTACACATAAGGTTACCATGAGTCAAAGCCGACTCTATGGCAACTAACAACAATTGCTCTGAAGACCTTCCTTAATAGTTTGGCAAAATGATTCCAGTAGCATTCTCCATTGTGTCAATTTTATCATAGCCATGGATCTATTCAATAATGATTGCCTGGAAATTAAAAAATTGGTTTTCTATTCATTAAAAAAAAAAAAAACACTGCCATCAAGTCGATTCCTACTATGTAAATTATTTCATGAGAAATTGCCATTTTAATTTTATCTTTATTTCCTATAATAATCTGTGATAAGGCTTATGGAGCAGGCTCAAAGAAAGAAGTTGGAGATAGGGAACATTTATTCAAATACGTGACTAGCAGTGTGCAGTATGCTGGCTATATATTAACTCACATAAGCCCGCAAGGTGAGTGACTCTCAGAGAAATTCAACAACTGACTCAGAGACGTAGATTCCAGTGAATAAAATCTGAGAACTTACGCTGAATCTATCTGATTGTAAAAACCAAACATGAAAAATCGAGACATTGACCTTGGAAATTCCAAAGATCCTCCTCTTGCCTTGTTACATATATGTTTTCTTTTCTCTTAGGCATTTTTGTGTGAATTCCTGAATTAACTAGAGGATTTCTTCAATTCTGCAGTTCTATAAATGTAGAGATTTACAATTATTTTTATATAGGTAAACTTCCCTTTTGCTGGGTCTATTAGGAAAAAAAATAGAAATCCTCTTAATAAAGTTATAATTTATTTTGAACCATTGAAGTAATTAAATGCTGAGTAATTATTAATGATTTTCTTTGTTTCTAGGTAAAAATTAACCAGGTTTACCGGAAGTTCGCCTTCCCCCCGTATCCCCAGCCTTTTCATCCACAGCAGATAGCTATGAACCCTTGGCGTAACATTAAGGTAAACACCTACCATTTATTCCCACTCTGGTATGTTTGATTTAAAAATAAATAAATATAGTTGTCTTTTGTGCCAAAAGAGAAGAAACAAAATAAAGAAAAATCCCAACAGATTCTCACATAGAAATTACAACAAATTTAAATAAAACTGCCAAGACCAGAAATGAAATAAAAAATCATATAGTTCTAATACAATATACAGTCATAACAATACTGATAAAGAATTTTATTTATGTTGGATTTTAATTCCCTTAATGTTTATGTATATATTTCACTTGATTTTAATTCCCTAAACATTTGTGTGTATATTTCACTTGATTCCTACAAAAATTCCTTGAAGTAGGAAGACATAGATAAGAGCAGTTTTATTTTACAAAGAAGGCTGTAATTTAAGGAAGTGCAATGACTTTCCCAAGCTGTACTTAACAGTTCACATTCATTTAATAAGAATCTTTTTTTTTCTTTTTTTCTTCTATGTCACCTGAGACTATGGTCCCCAGCCCCCAACCCCAGCTACTCGGTCCCTAAAAGTGTTTGGATGTTCCAGGAAACTTCTGTGCTTTTGCTTTGGTCCAGTTGTGTTGACTTCCCCTATATTACACGTTGTCCTTCCCGTCACCGAAGTTGACACTTCAATAAGAATTTTTTGGCTTAAGATACTGTTTTCCCCAACATGGAAGAGCAGAAAATTGAATTTGGAAAGCTGACAATTTAGTATAAACTTTAAAGGATTTGACATTGGAAGTTTGAGGATCGAGACCCATATCTGAAAATTCTTTGGATGACATTTTTTATTTTTCATTTTTGGATGTGATTGACTTTCCCAGGCAGCATACAACATTTAAAGATACACACCTTATCGTTATGGAAAATAAGAATTCTGTAATTTAGGTTTGAATGTTAGATACCTAAAAAATGTTTTAAATAGTTCAGGTGAGATGTAAATATCCTTTGTGAAATAAAATGTATCTTTTTTTTTTTTTAAGAGGAATTTTTAAGGTTCTTGAACTAACTGCTGCTACTTGACCTTGGGTAAGTGCCTTTAGGCCTAGAAATTGAGCAACATTTTAAATAGAATCTTCAGTTAAGAATACAACATCAAAGAAAAATTACATTTAAATTATTTAATCTGAGCTATTCTATAATGGATCCCTGGTGGTGCAGTGGTTAAGAGCTCAGCTACTAACCAAAAGGTTGGCAGTTCGAATCCACTAGCCACTCCTTGGAAACCCTATGGGGCAGTTCTACTCTGTCCTTTAGGGTCACTATGAGTGGGAATTGACTCAAAAACAATGGGTTTGGTTCAATAGATGTTCTATAATTCTCCCTCAGTAATTTCTCTGGAAAAAACTCATTGACGGGTTTTATCTTTTTGAAACACATAAAGCCTACTTTCTCAGCAGTGGTCACTATCACTTTCTTCAAGATTTCGGCTGGAATTATACTTGCCTCCGTAATAGATTTAGAATCATGATACAGACTCAAGTCATTCTGATCCATACTGAAGATGCTCCTTATGTAGTCACCTCCTTTTTTTCCTAACATTTTCTTTGGACTATTAAAGTTTTCTCGTTTTTGAAATTCCATCTCCCTTAATTTGTCTCCTTTTACTCTATCTATATATCACAAATTTAAACTTTTGGTGAAAACCAAAAGTATGCACCATACAACAAGTACACGTGGCAGACGTGGCAAAGTATACCACAGCAGTTCAATAACAGCTGACATTTATTGAGCTTTTGCAATGTGCAAACCACACTTCTAAAGCTTCTGCCTATATTAATTAATTTTATGCTTAAAACACACTTGTAACATTCTTAACATTATTTACCAATGTGTAGATTAGGAAAACAGTATACAGGGGAGTTAAATAAATAGGCTATGATCAAAATGTATTTAAAAAGTGAAAGAGCCAGGATTCGAACCCAGATATTTGGCTCTTGTGCCTTCATTTCAAACACTCCACTTCTGAGGCTAAAGTACAAACAAATGCCAGTGAAATATTAATTTGAGGGACCAATTTTTTTACTTTATAAGGGCATTTATCCCACCGCTTGATTCTCTTTTGTCAATTTGGTCCTTCTGATGATAGGAAAGGACCAGACAACTTTCCCAAATAATCTTATGTGAGAAAAATAGTAATATAATTCTTATGGAAAAGAGCTGAGGTTGCAGTTGTATTTTCTGATTAGGTATAGTCACTATGGTCATCATTGATTCTATATTTTGTGAGTGCTTATTATGAGTCTTACTCTATTAGAAACTTGTTAGAGTCAACCCTCCTTAACCTCAGTTCCAGAAAAAGGAAACATTTGCAACAAAGGTTAGTAAATGTTGAATTAGAATTATGAGCATGATACTGTGGTAGTAAGAAAAGGTCATTTGATGTATTTGATTAAGGCCTGAACGACAACATTTTAGAAAACTAGAAAGAGAGCAAGCAAAGCAATGTCAAAAGGATATTCTAAGGCAGAAACGAAATCACCAGAGTATTTACAAAATAGATCTACACATAAAGTGGTTTCTAATAAAATGGATTATGAAGAATTTACTTTTAAAGAAGTTTTTTAAATACCTTCAAAAGGATGTTTTGTTTAATACAATTATTTGACTGAAGTCTAGATTTCATTTAGAAGAAATAGTCATTGTATGAAGTAATCGTGTATTTTATGCCAAAAAACTACTTGAAAATTAAGAATAATTTAAAGGTTCCTTCACAATTTGCTGAAAATATAAATATTTCTCTTTTTGGACAACTAGAAGCATTATTTTTGCATAATATGTGGTAAAGTTTGGCTATTAATTTGCAATCGTTTAGTCATTTATACAACAGATGCTTACATTGGCACTAGAAAATATTAACTAGTATTAGCTATGTTGTTTTTGGGTGCCGTCGAGTTCATTCTGACTCCTAGCGACCTCATGTGACAGAGTAGAACTTCCCCATAGGGTTTTCTAGGCTGTAATCCTCATGGGAGTAGATCGCCAGGTCTTTCTCTCACAGACGCGCTGGCTGGGTTCGAACCGCCAGCCTTTCATTTAGCCCAGTGCTTAACTGTTTTGCAACCAGGGTTCCTTAGTATTAACTATAAAGAAAAATATTTTGTTAGACCAGTATGTATATTTGTATGTTTGTATGTGTGTATATTTGTATGTGTGTAGATATACATATATATTCTGAAATGTTCATTTTATAGATAATCCAATGTTTTCATTTTATTCATAGTTTGGAAAAAAATCATGGTGTCTTCATCTATCACATCACCTCATAATACCAACATGTGTTTGACAAACTTGTTGAAAAGACTACATCACTGAGGCGAAAGAAGACTATATGGAATATTTTCTGTATTTATAGTCTCCCTGTTAGTTCATGTTGGATATGCCAGACCTAGATTATGGTATCATTTAACTGTGTTTAGGATTAATTGAGGTCTTTTACCATTGTTTCTGAAATACACAACCACATATCTCTTCCTATAACATTAAAATTGCAAATGCATTTTTAAGTGTGTGCTCTTTATTTTCATTCCTCATACTTAAGGGCTAGGCTACTTTCCCTAAGATAACCAGTTCTGTAGCAACCACAGAACTGGTACCTAGCTTGGGCAGCACGAATATAACATTGTATATGTTTGGGGCCCTTAATTCCAAGTGTGCCTCTCATAGCTGATAACTTTGAATGCTACAAATTTATGGACTTAAGCATAGCTGTATTCTCAACACTATTAAACCCTCACCCTTTTGGAGAAATTATGAAAAACAAAGTCTCCTACTCACCCAGAAATTTTTCTCCACACAACATAGAAAAGAAAGAAAACCGTTGTATTACTGAATAAGTATTAAATCAGATTGTGGTGTGCATTAAGACAATCCACTAAAGAAACTGCAAAGGCAGAAAGAAATCTGCCTATTTCTCATAAGCAAGCAGGTAGAATATGTTACATGCATGTTCTTAAGATGAGGGATAACTAGTCCTCAAGTAAGAGGACTTTACAGCACCGTTTGTCACACATAAGCAGTAACCAGTTGCTGTTAAGTCAGCTGTGATTTATGGTGACCCATGTGTGTCAGAATAGAACTGTGCTCCATAAGGTTTTCAATGGCTGCTTCTTGAGAAGTAGATACCCAGGCCTTTCTTCCTAAGCACCTCTGGGTAGACTCGAATCTCCAACTTTTCAGTTAATAGTGGAGTATGTAAAGTGTTTACACAATCCTTTGTCAAACATAGTTCATCTTAAATTCACCTAGTCATTGGGGTTTGCAACCTATCTATGTTTGCTAGCTGACTCTATATAAAGGAAAAATAAGCATCTCATATGTTTATGACACAATTTTGCAATTTGAAGCCAGTCAGCGAAGTTAGGATTCTACTCTCCCTCCCGAGACTGGGAGACAGGAGTGCTGTCTTCCTTGATGATAACACTTTAAGGAGATGGCTCCCACTTTCTTAAGAAAAAAATATTCCTGGATTGTAAAACTGGCAAGAAGATTATTATAAAAATATTTACACTCACCCCAACAAGGCTGGCACTAATCCAAAAATACAATTTAATAAATGTTGGAGAGCTTGTGGAGAGAATGGAACACCTATGCACTGCTTGTGGGAATGTACAATGGTACAAACACTTTGGAAAATGATTTAGTGCTTCCTTAAAAAGCTCGAAATAGAAATACCATACGATCCAGCAATCCCACTCCTTGGAATATATCCTAGAAAAATAAGAGGAGCCGTCACACAACTAGATATATGTACACCCATGTTCATTGCAGCACTGTTCACAATAGCAAAAAGATGGAAACAACCTAGGTGCCCATCAACAGACAAATGGATAAGCAAATTATGGTATATACACACAATGGAATATTATGCAATGATAAAGAACAATAATGAATAAGTGAAATATCTCACAACATGGATGAATATGGGGGGCATAATGCTGAGTTAAATTGGAACAAATATTGTATGAGGCCACTATTATAAGAATTCAAGAAAAGGTTTAAACACAGAAGAAAACATTCTGTGACAGTTACGAGGGTGGGGAAGGAGGGAAAAGGAAATTCACTAACTAGAAAATAGACAAGAATCATCTTCGGTGAAGATAAGGACAACACACAACACACGGGAGAAGGTAAGGGCAACACACAATGCAGGGGAAGTCAGCACAACTGGATCAAAGCAAAAGCTAAGAAGTTTCCTGAACACACCCAAACACTTTGAGGGACAGAGTAGCTGGGGCTGGGGTCTGGGGACAATAGCTTCAGGGGACATCTAGGTCAATTGGCATAACAAAATTTGTTAAGAAAATGTTCGGTATCCTACTTTGGTAAGTGGTGTCTGGGGTCTTAAAATCTAGCGAGCAGCCATCTAAGATGCATCAGTTGGTCCCAAACCACCTGGAGCAAAGGAGAATGAAGATCACCAAAGACACAAGGAAAATATTAGCCCAAGAGACAACAGGGTCACACAAACCAGAGAATCCATCAGCCTGATTAGAATAAACTAGACGGTGCCCGGCTACTACCAATGACCGCCCTAACAGGGAACACAACAGAGATTCCCGGACAAGGCAGGAGAAAAGTGCAGAGCAGAACTCAAATTCACATAAAAAGACTGGACTTAGACGTCTGACACAGACTGGAGGAATCCCTGAAATTATAGTCTCCAGATACTCTGCTAACCCAGAACTGAAACCTTTCCCAAAGCCCACGCTTCAGACAAAGACTAGACTGGACTATAAAACAAAAAAATAATACTTGTGAGGAGTGTGCTTCTTAGTTCAATCAGATACGTGAGACCAAATGAGTGGCTCCTGTCCGGAGGCAGGATGAGAAGGCAGGAAGGGTTAGGAACTGGTTGAATGGACACAAGAAGCCTGGGGTGGAAAGGAGGAGGGTGCTGTCGCATTGTAGGGACTGCAACTATTGTCACATAACAATATATGTATAAATTTTTGTATGAGAAATTAACTTGAGCTGTAAACTTTCACCTAAAGCACAATTAAGATAAATGAAAGAGATTTACAAACACCTCAAAGAGATAGAGAAAGAATTTGCAAGTTTTCTAAAGTAAATGTTCTAAAAAAAAAAAAAAAAGGGTGGGGGAGGGAGCAAAGTCTCTTTTCCTTTTTTGCACCAGGAAGAATTAAATTTATTTCTCATTATTGAGTTGTACTTACAATCACAATTCTAACTTCCATCTAATTTATTCCTGCTTCCAATTGTTTATCTCAAACAACTTTCACTAGCATCTTCACGTTTGCAATCAACAGTCCACGCTTGGTCAGAAAATCCACAACATCAATTCACAAGTGAGTCAGGCACTGAAAACTTAAACCACCCAGGCCCTCCATAAGTGGTTTAGCCTTATTCTTCAGCAAACATTAATGGCTTGTGATATGCCCGGCATTGATAAGATACTCAAGGAAGGCAATTCTATCAAGCTGAAGTTGGAGCAGTGAAATAGAAATACTGGAGGAAGAGAGTTACAGAGGAAGAAGCAGTAAAAGCAAATTCACCGAGGTGGGTGCATGTGTGGGATATAAGCAAAACGCCAAGAAGGGATTATGTCTAGAGAAGAAAAAGGGGTGGGGTGAATTGAAAGTACATCAGGGAGGAAGGTAGTAGGGGTAAAGATTTGTATGGTCTTGCAATTTGTGTAATGCAATTTGGTTTGAGGTGGTAGCTCATCGAGGTGTTTTTCGCAGGTAAGTGCCATTGTTGTTAGGTGTCTTTGAGTCATTGAGACCCATAGTGACCTCATGCTACAGAGCAGAACTGCCCCACTGGGTTTTCTTTGTTGTAATCTTTACTGAAGTAGATTACCAGGTCTTTCTCCTGCAGAGTTGCTGGGTGGGTTCAAATTGTTAAACTTTTGGTTAGTAGCCTAATGCTTAATCTTTGCTCCACCAGGGCTCCTTTAAATGCCATTATATTATATATTTTACAAGGGTGAAAAATATAAAAGCTAGGAGACTACTGGTTTGACTTCAAGCAGTATCTCCAGTCCTTTAAGTTTCTCGATCCCCTCCCGCGGCCCCCTACCCCATTGTTTTCCATCCTGTCCATATCTGCTTGGTGTGACTTTCTGTATTTCATCACTGATCATTTTAAATATTCTTAATAGCTCTCACTGCTCCTCTGCCTGTGACCCATCCTACCTGGAAAAAACACCTCAACTCTGGAAACCCCTACTTCCACTGCTATTCTGCCCAGGCAGCTGAATTCTAAAAGGGGGGGGGGGGATTCCCATGTAGTTGCTCCCTCTGTAAATCTATGTTTTCTAAACTTTTATTGGAACTCAAAACTGCCTACCAAATGTTGCCTTGTGGAAGTTAGAGTTAGTTATTTTTTCTCTTTTTTCTTCAAAAACTGTTCTTAAATTCATTATTCTCCTCAAGGCTTCAATTATCTTTGCTCCACTCATTAACAGAAAGAATCTGCCTTTCTCCTTTCCAGAAACTATTGAGGTCATTAGACTGCCAAGATTCCAACCAGACCCTTGCATATAACTCAATCTAAATCTGAACATTAACTCCTTCCTTCAGTCTCAAAAGGTCTGTTAATCCACGCTTAAAGCCAATTTCTCTTTCTCTTCTTTTCATTCTCTACAAAAACTATTCTTTTTAATAAGAAAATTTGTGGTAGTAAATAAATTTTAAAAAAGCTAAGATTTACAAAAAAACTATTACACGCAGTATGATTAATAATGCATTGTCTGAGTTAATTCTCACAACTTTTAATAACTGCAGTTGAAACATTGTAGCTTGTTCCCAAGGGCACTACTCTATTTGATACTGTTGATTAAGCCTTATACAGACAGAGAGATAGACAGATAGATAGCTGTGCTCAAGTCAGCTCCAACATATGACGACCCTATATACAACAGAATGAAACACTGTGTAGGCCTTCATCATCCTCACCATAACCGGCATGTGCAAGTCCATTGCTGCGCCTACTATGTCAATCCATTTCACCAAAGGTCTCCCTTGATCTGTTGGCTCTCTACTTCATTAAACACGATGTTCTCTTCTAGTGATTGATCCTTTCTGATGATGTGTCCAAAACAAGTGAGAGACAATGTTATGTTGTAATCTATAAAGTTAATTTTCAGAAGTAGATCACCAGGCCTTTCTTCTTTGTCTTAATCTGACAGCTTCACTGAAAACTGTTCACTATGGGTGACCCTGCTGGTATTTGAAATACCAGTAGTATAGTTTCCAGTATCCTTGACATGCAAGTCACCACAGCAGGACAAACTGGCAGATAGGAGGTTCAGATTAAAACTTACTTCTTGGCAATTCTAATTCTCTTCCTTTGACTACTTTTTCCACATGTTCTACATCAACTCCTTTTCTTTTCCTTACACATAACATTTATGTTCTCAGATTCTGACCTCAGCATCCTTCTTTTCTGATTATACACCTTTTTTCTATATCATCTTATCACTTTAAGAGTTAATTACCATCTACTGTCTGATAACACCCAAACATTTAGATCCAGTCCTGAATTTCTGTTTCCCAGTTTAGACTGATATACCCAATTACCCATTACACATTTCTGTATAACCTTGTTTCCCAAATTAAAATATTAGCATCTTGAATATCTTTTTACTTGAATCCCCTTTATGCAAAACACGTTCATGTAAACTTATTTATTTTGTTTTAAATTTGTCTGATCTATTTTATTTATCATAATAAAATGAAACAGTAGTATATATTTAATATATCTGCTTTTATGGATAACTACAAAGGCTTCCAGGATTTTTCAAGGACTCTCCAGACTCTAGCTTTTCTCATTAGTATACATTGCCAGTGAGAGATTATTTTCCAGTAATTAGAATAGTTTAAAAAAATTAAAACAGAAAAAGGTAGTATAAAACCTGGATTGTATTGCATCCTTATGGCACTGTCCTTATAAAGTTGCAATAGCTCTTTTGTTGAATATTTGTCTTATAAATGAAACAGCTTTTCATTTCCCAGGACAGGAAATTGGGTCATGGAGATAAAGTATATTTTTTTCCTTCATTGCAAAATAGCAGGACGTGTTCTTGCCCTTCAGTTTCCTAAAACCATCTCCTGTTCTTGGAGAATGAGATTGTACACAACACAAGAAAGCCACTTTTGTTTTAACATCTGCCCTTCTTTCTGACTGTCAAGTATAATCCACACACTTCCTATTTTTTTTTAATTAAAAACAGGAATCAATAATGTCTGTTTTTTAATATCCCGAACAAAATAGGGACTAGTTAAATTTCAAAGTAGTTTTAAACTTCTTAATTTACCAAAAAAAAAAAAAAAAAAAAAAAAGGTAAGTTAATTTGGATTTTAATTCCCAAAGGCTTTATTGTCTCTTTGTTTTATATTACTTTCTATCCAACAGGTCTTGTACCTCATATATTTCCAGTGCCCTGACTAGTGCTTAATAACCACTGTTTTAATGGATATGTGAATAAAGAAAGGAAAGAAATAAGAATGGAAAGAAGGAAAATGAAACAGAAAGAGGAAAAAATATATACTAGGGAAGAGGGAAGAGAGAGGAACAGGAGCCAAGAACATACAAACGAAAAAGAATGCTAGGGGAGCTTCCCTTTGGAGTGGAGAGATGAGAGACTATGAAATGGAGAAAAAAAAGGGGAAGAAGTAAAAAGAAAAGAATGAATAAATAAAAATTAGAAAGAAAAGAAAAACTCCCAAGGATCCCACTGGTGCGGCTGTGAAAATATAAAACATACTACAACTACTAGCTTTAAGATCCCGGATGATTGCTGATTCTCTATAAGCCTCAGTTTCCTCATCAACAAAATGGATATAACAATACTTAATCACATTATAGGATTGGTGAGAATATTAAAAGTTGTATGACATATAAAGTTCTTTATTAAAATGGTGTATAATTGTGGCTGTGGGCTACCCTATCTCTTTCTGTCCCTGGATGTTTAAAAACATTCCGCCTAAAAGGTAGTCTGGACCTCAGCAGCAGCACCAGCACCAAATGGGAACATGTTGGAGATTTAGTCTGAAGCCACAGACTAAATCTGCAATTTAGTGAGACGCCTATATGACTCATATGCATAATACAAGTTGACAAGCCCTCCCCTAAGGGATTCTAATGAGCAACCAGGATTGGGATTATTGACCTGATATAATACCAGGAATAAGATATGGAAATATTATTAATGACAGTTGTTTTCAAATGAGGGCAATTTTGCCCCGCAAGGAACATTTGGAAATAAAAAGAAGACATTTTAGTTGTCACTACTGGAGAAGGAGGTAGAGGCCAGAAATGCTGTTAAATATCCCACAATTTACAGGACAGGCCCCCACAACAAAAATGTAATCAGCCCCAAATGTCAATACGGTAAATCAATAATTTAATGTTTAAAAACTAAATTTTATCCACTTTTACATACAGTATTTCAGAAATATATGAAAAATTAAATATTTGCCTCACAAATAAATATGTTTAAGTTTTTAGAGATAGAAGGAGAAGGGTGTACTTGTAACAAACACCTAAAAATGTGGATGTGACTTTGGAAATGAGTAACAAGTGGAGGCTGAAAATTTTGAGATGCATGCTCCAGAAAAAGCCTAAATTGCCTTAAAGGTATTGTGGGTAGAAATATGAAAGTTAAAGGTGATTCTGATTATGGAAATGAGGAACATAGGTTATTGGACACTGGAGGAGAGGTGATCCTTCTTATAAGTCACAGAATTATGTTCCACCATTGGTGAAAAGTCAAACTTGTAAGTGATGAACTTGGATACTTAGCTGAGGAAATTTCCAAGTAAATTGTTAGTGGTGTGACCTGGTTTCTCTTTGCTGCTTATAGTCAAACGACAGAGAAAAGAGATAAATTGAGGAAGAAACTATTAAGCAAAAGTAAGTGTTGTCAATCAGACACAAAAAATATTTGGCTAATGTAGTAGTTTTAGAGACTAGAAATAATATTTGTAACATACCCAGTACAATGTCTAGAGTATAGAAGGTGTTTAGTAACTGCATTTATTTCTGTTTCTTATTTTCCAACATGTTAAAATATTTATTTAACTTTCATTTAACATTTTTACGTGTTCCAATTTCTTTCATCCATGGAAAATAAAATGTCTAAGTAAATTGAGGTAAAAAGCTGTATAATTCATTTCAGACATTTATTGAGGCAATAATATACTTATGATTTAAAACAACATTGTCATTATGAAATGCTTCTAAAATGAATATCCTATATGATGAACTAGAAGCCCTGGTGTCACAATGGTTAAGCACTAGACTACTAACCAAAAGGCTGGCGTTAGAACTCATACAGGGGCTCCAGAGAGAAAGACCTGGCGATCTGCTTCTGTAAAGATTACAGCCAAGAAAACCCTATGGGGCAATTCTACTCTGTCACATGGGATTGATTATGAGTCGGAATCGACTCAAGGGCACCCAACAACAACAATATGGTAAACAAATGTATCTGAGATATTTTAATAAGAGTGAGAATGTAATAACATAATTGGGCAATGTAAATCTGAAGGCAGAGAAAAATGCTGGTGTGTACACATTCTCTAGATTTGCATAGGTGTAAGTCGCAGACAGATTTAATACTTTTTGGACAAAAAATATAATCTTGCCCTTTAAACAGGATTTAATATTTGTAGGTTATAAAGAGTGAAAAAGGAGCCGTGGTGGCGCAGTGGTTGAAGTGCTGGGCTGCTCACCGAGAGGTTAGCAGTTAGAACCCACCAGCTACTCTACGGGAGAAAGATGTGGCAGTCTGCTTCTGTAAAGATTTACAGCCTTGGAAACCCTATGGGGCAGTTCTGCACTGTCATATAGGATCACTAGGAGTCACAAACAACCCAAGGGCAACAGGTATAAAGAGTGTTATACTGTCATATATCAAAAATACATTAGAATAACTTTATTTCATTTTTTAGTTCTTTGTTTAACCATTTGAAAAGAAATTGAATTGGTAAGTAGTCAGAAAACTTTGTGGCTTTGTTTATAGCCATAGAATTAGAGATTGAACTGGAAGGAATCTTAGAAACCATGTTGTCAAGTCTTTCATTTGCTTGATGTAAAATGAAGTGCAGCAACGCTCAGTGACTTAAGTTTCAGTAGCTAGTTCTGGGTCAAGCTAACAGGACTCCTGTTGCCTAACCTGGTGCAATTTTCACCCTGTACTTCTTCTTATGACGGAGCTAGACTGCATGTTTTGGTTCCTCTGAAATCCGATTTAAAAAGTTCTTGTGTTTTGCATTTCTGATGCTCCCTGTGCTCCATAAAATTAAAGTTGTAAAATTATATGTCTTAACAGATTATATCTATTTTTTTAATCACTCTATCTTCACGACTAGAGTAGTGCCTGCCATATGGTACCAAACATTTGTTGAATAAGTGAGTGAATTAATAAATAAATTAACCTATTATACATACAGCCCATAATCCTACTAACTTACTATGCTTGAAGGAACTTCCCACATTTCACATTTCAGAACCTTCTACATTTCAGAAACGAAGACTTTCTGTTATGCTATGTTCTGTTAAGATTCTCCTGGTAAATTTTCCTTATAAAGAATCTGTCATATTAATATTCATATGCTTCCAGATACATCTACTTCCATAAGTCTTTCATTTCCCTTTCCCTGTTATCTAGGACAAAGAGAAATCATATATAATTAATGAGAAAATACGTGATTTTAAGAAAAGTAAATTTATTATTGATTTTACATATATATAATTTTTTTCCAGGACTAAGTAAACATGAAGTTCTTCATCTTTACCTGGCTTTGCTCTTGCACAGCATGTAAGTATAACAAGATATTTTAGAATATCTATTCTTATTTAAACATGTAGGAGCATTGAACTTTTACCATAAGCAGAAGATGGCAGGAGTGAACTGAAACAAATATAGAATAAGTGCTGGCCTTTTAAACTAATAATCAAAGACAACCTTGACCCTACCCTATACAAGCTATAAAGAAGAACAAAATTTTTAATGAAATATTCTCACTGTAGTGTTGGAGAGATCTTAGTTATAGGTTAACAGGCATACAATTCCTTCCATATATGTTTAATTTACTGGGGATCAATTTTCCCTCCTCTGGCATGTCCTTCTGAAAGTGCAGGCAAGTCACTGATAAAATGTGGATTCCAAAAACAATTCTCAAGCAAGTGACAGAGTTTCACCATTCTTAATTAGGGTAGTTCAGAATCCATGATGATTATACAGGAAATAAGGAGGTGGCAGAGTGGTGACTTTGTAAATCATGGGCCCATTAACCTAACATAAAACAATCCATTCATTTCTCTGAGCATCATATTCTTCCAATGAGAATAAAATAAAAATATTCTTCTTACAAAATTATGAAGCTGGAATTAGATACTTTGTGTGATGTGCTTTGAAAATACACACACATACAAACATACTTACACATAAATGCAAATATCAACTTCTTCAGGAGATACACGGATTTTTTTTTTTTCTTACCTTATAGTATGCACCCATCCATTCCTCTCCCACATCCAATTTCTCACTCCTCTACAAGGCCATACTTAGATTAATCAAACTCTTTTCCTTCCTCTTGTATCTCCATACCTCACACGTAAGTCTTGACTGTCTTTTGTTATTTCTTAAATTAAAAGATAATTCAAGGGCAAAAGTAGAATGAGAATTCTAGTTAGGTGAGTAGAAAAAACAAAACAAACAAACAAACAATACAATGTACACCCAACTCTAATTATCTTCTCCTTACGATCTACTAGTCTTGTTGGTGTTGTTATCAGCTGCCATTGAGTCTGTTCAAACTCATAGCGAATCCAAGCACAACACAACGAAACACTGCCTGGTCCTGTGCCATCCTCACAATCGTTGCATTGTTGCAGCCACTGTGTCAATCCATCTTGTTGAGGGTCTTCCTCTCTCTCACTGACCCTCTACCTTACCAAGCATGATGTCCTTCTCCAGGGAATAGTCCCTCCTGATTACATGTCCAAAGTCTGTGAAACGAAGTATCTCCATCCTTGCTTCTAAGGAACACACTGGCCATATTTCTTCCAAGACAGACTTGTTCATTATTCTGGTAGTTCATTCTATATTCAGTATTCTTTGTCAATACCATAATTCAAATGCATCAATTCTTCTTTGGTCTTCCTTATTCATTGTCCAGCTTTCACATGCTTATGAGGCTGTTGAAAATATCATGACTTGGGTCAGGTGCACCTTAGTCCTCAAAGTAACATCTTTGCTTTTCAACACTATAAAGAGTTCTTTGGCAGCAGATTTGACCAACGCCGTGCATCTTTTGATTTCTTGACTGCTGCTTCCATGGGTGTTGACTGTGGATCTGAGTAAAATGAAATCCTTGACAACTTTAATCTTTTCTCCATTTATCATGATGTTGTTTATTGGTCCCATTGTGAGGATTTTCGTTTTCTTTATGTTGAGGTATAATCCATACTGAAGGCTGTGGTCTTTGATCTTCGTCAGTAAATGCTTCAAGTCCTTTTCATTTTCAGGAGGAAGATTGTGTCATCTGCATATCGCAGGTTGTTAATAAGTTTTCCTTCAATCCTGATGCCCCATTCTTCTTCATATAGTCCAGCTTCTTGGAGTATTTGCCCAGCATACAGATTGAATAAGTATGGTGAAAGGATACATCTCTGATGCACATCTTTCCTGATTTTAAACCACGCAGTATCCCGTTGCTCTGTTCGAACAACTACCTTTTGGTCTATATATAGGTTCCTCGTAAGCACAACTAAATATTCTGGAATTGCTATTCTTCACGATGTTATCCATAATTTGTTATGATCCACACAGTTGAATGCCTTTGCATAGTCGATAAAACACAAGTAAACATCCTTCTGGTATTGTCTGCTTTCAGACAGGATCCATCTTTCATCAGCAGTGATATCCCTCTTTCCACGTTCTCTTCTGAATCAGACCTGAATTTCTGGAAGTTCCTTGTTGATGTACTGCTGCAACCGCTTTTGAATAATCTTCGCAAAGTTTTATTTGTGTGTGATATTAATGATAATGTTTGATAATTTCTGAATTCTGTCGGATCACTTTTATTTGGAACGGGCAAAAATACGGATCTCTTCCAGTTGGTTCACTCTCTTCCAAATTTCTTGGCATAGAGGATTGAGCACCTCCAGCACTGTATCTATTTGTTGAAGCATTTCAGTTGGTATTCCAATTTCTGGAAACTTGTTTTCTGCCAATGTCTTAATGTCAGTTCTTGATCATATGTTACCTTCTGAAATGGTTGAACATCAATCAATTATTTTTGATACAGGGACTCTCTGTATTCCTCCCATCTTCTTTGTATGCTTCCTCTGTCGTTCAATATTTTCCCCACAGAATCCTTCAGTATTGCAACTTGAGGCTTGAATTTTTTCTTCAGTTCTTTCAGCTTGAGGAATGCTGAGCACGCTCTTCCCTTTTGGTTTTCTAACTCCAGGGCTTTGCACACTTCCTTATAATACTCTATTTTGTCTTCTTGAGCTGCCCTTTGAAATCTTCTGTTCAGCTTTTTTACTTCATCATTTCTTCCTTTTGCTTTAGCTGCTCAGCGTTCAAGAGCAACTTCCAGAATCTCTTCTGACATCCGTTTTGGTCTTTTCTTTCCTGTCTTTTTAATGATCTTTTGCATTCTGCATGTATGATGTCCTTGATGTCATTTCACAACTCATCTGGCCTTCAGTCATTAGTGTTCAATGTGTCAAATATATTCTTGAGATGGTCTCTAAATTCGGGTGAGATATATTCAAGGTCGTGCTTTGGCTCTCATGGGTTTGCTCTAATTTTCTTCAGCTTCAACTTGAACTTGCTTATGAGCAGTTGATAGTCTGTTCCAAAGTCAGCTCCTGGCCTCATTCTGAATGATGAATTGACATTCTCCATCGTCTCTTTCCACAGATGTAGTTGATTTGATCTGTGTACATTTCATCTGGTGAGGTCTACGTGTATAGTTGCATTTTATGTTATTGAAGGAAGATATGAATAAATGAAGAAGTCATTTGTCTAGCAAAATTCTGCCATGAGATCTCCAGGGCAGTTTCTATCACCAAGGCAGTATTTTCCACTACCGTTCCTTCTTTGTTTCCAACTTTCGTTCCAATCACCAGTAATTATCAATGCATCTTGATTGCGTGTTTGATTGATTTCGGACTGCAAAAGTTGGTAAAAACCTTCAGTTTCTTCATCTTTGGCTTTAGTGGTTGGTGTGTAAATTCGAACAATAGTCATATTAACTGGTCTTTCTTTATAGGTATATGGATATTATCCTATCATTGAAAGCATTGTACTTCAGGATAGATCTTGAAATGTTCTCTTTGATGATGAATACGACTCCATTCCTCCTCAATTTGTCTTTCCTAGCATAGAAGACCATACAATTGTCTGATTCAAAATGCCCAATACCAGTCCAGTTCCACTCACTAATGCCTAAGATATTGATCTTCAAGTGTTCCATTTCATTTTTGATGACTTCTAATTTTCCTAGATTCATACTTTGTACATTCCACCTTCTGATTATTAATGGTTGTTTGCAGCTGTTTCTTCTCTTTTTGAGTTGTTCCACATCAGTAAATGAAAATCCTGAAAGGTAGACATCATCCACATCATTAAGGTTGACTCTACTTTGAGGAGGCAGCTCTTCTCCAGTAATATTTTGAGTGTCTTCCAAACTGAGGAGCTCATCTTCCAGCACTATATCAGACAATTATTCCCCTGCTATTCATAAGGTTTCCACAGGCTAATTTTTCTTAGAAGTAGACTGCCAGGTCCTTCTTCCAAGTCTGTCTTAGTCTGGAAGCTCACCTGAAACCTGTCCACCTTGGGTGACCCTCCTGGTATTTTAAATACAGGTGGCATAGCTCCCAGCATCACAGGACCACACAAACCATCACAGTATGACAAACTGACAGACGCATGGGGAGCTGAACTCTGGTCCATTGGAAATACACGTTTTTAAAGCAAGCCAGTGTCAGATCAGGGTCCTGCCGATTTCTTTCACCATAGTTTTACGCTGAAGAAACTCTCATATTGTTTAGCAGGTTGAATACTGGAGAACATTATGAACTGTATAAGCCACAGGTACAAGAAACATCTGCTGTGGTAGAAATAGCCAGTGAGTAAGCACAATTGGAATGGTCTAGGAAAGGGTAAAACATGAATCATAGCCCAAAGTCTTGTGGCCTGGACTGCAGTCCAAGTTCTTCCTCGTCAGTGTCTTAGAAAGCATACTTTACGCTTTCTCTCAACTGATAGTCCATGTCCACTAATTAAAAAAAAAAAAAAATGGTTTTCAGAAAGAATATGCAGGCTAGCCACACATCTCAGCAGGCATAATTAGTTTTTGTTTTTTTTTCTGTTTTTGGCATCTGCCTGTACTACATGGAAATTAGACATTGCATTAACAAGATAGATAAGTAAAAAAATTGAAATAAAACATTTTCAGTCAGGTGCCATTATGTTGTCACAGAGCCCACGCTCTGATAATGAATTTTTTAACTCATTTAATTCTTAATAAATTTCTATATTTAATAAACTAGGACTTGGTTTCTTGGTAGTACCAGCTTGGCTCTCAGTTATAAAGATAATTAGCCTTATAACTCTATTATAACAACTGAGATAAAATTTCTGGTGGGTCATCCAAGTAAAGCTGATTCTCATTTTCTTTCCCTAAGGAATCAACTGAAATAATCACTAAGATGAGTGATTTTCATTTTAATTAAATTAATTAAGTATCATACCATAATGTTTTCTTTTGTATTTTACAACAGTTGATTTTTTTTCTTAAGAAAAAATTGAGCTGTCTGAAGAGGAAAAGAACTACCTGAAACAGCTGGTAAGCTTTTCATACAAATTAATAATTTCAAATAAAAGAATACTCTTCACCTATCATTTACATTCTAACCCACTTATCATTTCAACACAAAAATGTATTTACCATCACGTTAATAATTAACAATATTTTTGTTATCATTGTTGCAAATAGATTTGTATCAGTCTTTTAAGAAAATGAGTGTTGAGCAATTCTCTGAGTAATTTTGCAGGAGTTTCAAACCTCAAATTTTGTTATAAGTGCAAACAATCTAATTTAAATGCCAGTTTGGATACCTGGCATCTAAATATGTGACAAATGGATACCTCACATAATTGCTTGTTTGGGCTGGGCTTCTCTTTGATAGTGTAACACGGCCTGATGTTTCAAAATTAAAGTCTGTTAGTGATTATTTCCAAACTACAAGAGGTCATAAAACTCGTTATCTGTGGACAAGAGACATATGCAGCTGAGCGTTAGGACATAGCCTTTAGAGTGAAACAATTTAGCCTTTAGTCTGTTATCTATCTAGCCTGCACTTTCTTAAAAAATAAACATAGTAATACTGATTTTACAGATTTTTTGTGAGGATCATGTCAAATAATACATGTAACTGTAACTGATTACTGGGAACACAACTGGTATACTAATAATATTTCTTCTTGTTATTTTATTATTACCAATCTCCAGCACACAGCAAAAATTCGCTCTAGAACATTTACAACACAATCAGCTTCTGCTTTAGCACTGTCAAACTGCAGTCCTTCCAACTAAAAATCTGCCTGTTTTTAGTATGTTCTGATTGCTCTGAAGGTCTTCCTTTACTTGTCAAAATTATCACCAAAGCATTCTCCCACTGTACCAATTTTATCATAGCCATGTATTCATCAAATATCTGTTCTATGGTAATTCTAAATCTCATTTGTAACAACTGGAAACTATCCCAAGGGAATATGCCCCTGTGTATAATTCTAATCTTAATCCCTACAATACTGTATTGGAAGGTCCATTATAGCTGGTTCAGAATAGAAGAGAGAGGAGTGAAATGTTTATTAATCATAAACTATCTGTCAGGCACTGTGGAAAGTGCTGTCTTTATGTTAATTCATTTATTTCTGCAAGATAAATCATACTCAGAGAGATTAACAACTGGCTCAGAGTCACAGATTCTGCTAAATACAGGTATAAACTCAGTTCTATATGACTCTAAAGATGAGTTTGTCTACCAGACATGGAAAAAAAAATAATAACCTAAAACATTTGTCTTAGTAAATCAAGAAATTATACTCTTTTTCTTTCTTCTTTTTTTTTAACTCAGGCATTTTAGTCCAAAAGTGTGAATTAACCAAACAATTCTCTCAAGTCTGCAGTTCATTCTGTGAATGGAGTCACTGAGTTGCTTACTCAGTTGCTTTTGTAGAAATAAACTTTTTGTCAGGTCCATTTGTTACCCTTTGGATTTTACCTAAATAAATAAATTTCCAATTCATTTGGTTATATCCAGATCTGCTCTGACACGTGACATATTGAGATAACTACTTATATATATATATTTTTCTAGAACAAAGTCAACCTATATTATCAGAATTTCACCATCCCTCAATACCTCAAGGCTGTTTGTCAATATTAAACACCTATGAACTTATGGATTCACGTTAAGACAAATGCTTACCAAACTATCCCCACTCTGGTGAGTTGTTCTTTTTTATTTTTAACAACAAAACTAGAATTACCATTTGTGGTAAAAGTAATCTAAGGAAATGAAACAGAGAAATAAAATTCCAAAAACTTCTGAAGTAGAAACTGAAACAGATTCAAATAAAAAATTTCTAGGATGGAAATTAAATTATAAATTATATAGTGCAAATACTACAATAAGCTATAGTTTATTACAATAAACAACTATAATAATAATTATAACTTGCGTTTTTATTGGATTCAAATTTCCTGTTTGCTTATATTTTACTTAATTCTTATAGCAATTCTTTGCAATAGATCAAGATAGAGAATATTATTTTTATGTAACAAAGTATTTAAAATTTTAAAATGTGAAGTAACTTTACCAAGTTTGACTTAGCATTTTCTCTTTATTTCATTCTAGGAAAAAAAAAAATAGATCTTGACTTAGGAAACGTTTTTTTCCTAACATGAGAAATAAATGGCAGAGGAGGAAATTGAACCCAGAGAACTGACAATTTAATATAAACAATATAAGATTTGAAATCAGAGGACCTGGCATCAATAAGCTTTTAACCTTCGTCGAGTCACTTCACTTCTCTGGGCATTTATTAAAATTGTATGAATTGTGTAGCATTTAAAGATATCTTGTGTATTATTGGAGTCCTGGTGGTTCAGTGGGTAAGAGCTATGGTGAGCTACAGTTGGCTTACAGAAAAGTTGGCAGTTCGAATCCACCAGGTGCTCCTTGGATACCTTATGGGGCAGTTCTACCCTGTCCTATGAGGTTGCTATGAGTTGGAATCGACTCAACAGCACCGGGTTAAGTTTTTGTTTTTTGGGTTTTTTTTTTTTTTTTTTGCATATTACTAGTGAAACTAACAATAGTTGTTTGACTATGAGATGCCTAAAGAATATACTATTTCCATTGAAATGTAAACATTATTTTTTTTGTTCGTTTGTTGTTTCAGGCATTCATTTTTAGCTAACATATGTCATTTTCCCTTTTAAAGAGGTACTTTTAAGATCCTTAAATTAACTGCTTCTGCTTGATTTTGCTAAGTGCCTTTAAACATAGAATTTAGGCAGCAATTTAAATAGAAATTTTATGTAAAGAGTACAACTTTAAAAAATAAAGCTCAATAATGTAGTCTGAACTTTAATTAAATAAATTATATTTTGGCTTATGAAATATTCTAAATCTTGTTAACACCTTTTGGATCACAAGTGTACGCTATCTCTGTAATGTGCATATATGTGTATTTCATATATACTTTAAATTACAATAAATTTCCTCTAGCCTATGATACATTCAGCCAGAAGCTGCCCACACTGTTTAGATCATGTAGACATTTTCCTTTCACCTTTGAGTTAAGCCAAGAAGTTCAGAATCAGTATTTCTGTTTAGGGAAGATATAGAAATAAAATCAAGAGAGTTACATACATAATTCAAACCTTTTTAAAATTAATTTTCTCTGGAAAAGTCTTTTTTTTTTTTTTTTTTTGAAATACAAAAAGCCTACTTTCCTACTTTTCCTACTTTTTTTTCTTTGACACTTTACCGTTGATTTAGGGCCTTGATGAGGGACCCAAATAAACCGTGACGCACGGCAGTGGTGCTCTCGGTGTATTTCCTTTTCATGTTTCTTACGATGTCACTGGTGTAACTAGGTTATCTTCTGTTCTAAAATTCTGTCTCATTCCATTATTCTTCTTTTCTCTTACATTTTCTGAATATACATTTGCAACACACTAGAGTAGGTTTCAGAAAATGGAATAATAACAGCTGACATTTATTGAAGGTTTACAATGTTCCAGTCACAGTTCCAAGATCTTTGCCTATATTAACTAATTTCATGCTCACAAAAAACACGATGGGGTTGTTAACATTATCAGCCAATTTGAGATGAGTAAACTGAGGCTCAAAGAGATTAAATAAATAGGGTATGATCACCCTGAGAAAGCAAAAGAGCTAAGCATCAAATACAGAAGTCCATGTTCAACTGCTCCATGACCGATGCCAAACTGCACCATAGGAAAGGTGGGGAATTCTCGGAATGCATAATTTTTTAGGTTTTAGGGATATTGCTGCAAACTTGATTCTCTTTCTCATTTTGATCTTCCTGATGATGAAAAAGGATCAGGCAACTTTCCATAATAATCTTATGTGAGAAAAATAATAACATGACTGTTATGGATAAAAGAAAAAAAAAGCAGTAGTATTTTATAAATATAAATATAGCCTGTGCTGGCATTGTTCATATATTCATTATACATTAAGTTTGTTATATGTCACACAATGTGAAAGTCTTGAGAGATACATAAATGAGATATCAAACTTTTCTTCATTAAGATCAGTCTCAAACAAAGATACAAAAATGATAATACAGTGTGCTAAATGCTAAGGTAGAGGCGGGGGCAGAATAAATTAGTTAAAAAAAAAAAAAGGAATAGAAACATCAAGTGATGCATCACACATAAATCCTTAACTAAGTCTTTTGAATAACTAGAAATAGGTTAAGCAAAGTGAGGACAGGAAAAAAGTACAAATCAGAGATACTGACATTGACAGAAAAAATAAAGGGAAAAAGAGAACCCAAAAATATACAATGGATTTTGAAGAATTTAGTTTTAAAGTGATTTTTTTTAAAAAATCAACCTAAAGCTAATTTTGTTCAATAAAATTATTTTACTAAAATCTAGATTCTAATTACATCATGTGGTTGTAAATATAAGAAGCAATCATGTTTTGTATGCTTCATAAACTACTTTGCACGTAAGGATAAGAATTAAAATATACTTTCAAAATTAGTTGAAATATAAATATCTATCATTTAATGAATAGCTATGTTAGTTTTACATACTGCATTGAAAAAACCTTTCACTCATTCATTCAGTTAACAGATGCTTATTAGAAGCCTACTATGTGCCAGCTATTATGTTGAGTATCAGAAAATATTAACAAATAATCATTATAAATAATAGCATTCATTCTGGCAGAAGAGGATGGATGAGTGTGTTTGGGTTCTGTAGATAAGCATACTGTATATTCTGGAATGTATGTTTTAAAGATAACATATTACTGATTTTTCTTTTCAGGTTTGGAAAATCCATCTTCTACACAGCTTTCTTACCTATCTTAGGACTTCACACTACCAGCATGTTTGGATAGGCTTGTTGAAAATACAATAATGTTGAGCCAAAAGAATACTGCACAAACTCCCTGTATTTTTTATGTGAGGGTAAGTCAAAAAGTGTTGCTACAAAATCATAGGAATCTTTATTAAACAAAAATATCAAAACGTGAAGCTATTGTTTCTAGACACATCCTCCATCTAGGTCTATACACTTCTGAAGGTGGTGTTTCCATCTCTCTAACCCTTCCCTGAAGAATTCTGTGCTCTTCAAATTACACCACATCAAAACAGCATTTTCAGCATCCTCGACGGACTCAAATCATGTTCATTTTAAATGTTCTTTAAGTTTTCAGAACAAAAAGAAATCTGAAGGGGCAAGATCAGGGCTGTAGGTGGATGGGGTAAGATTTCCCAACAAAATTCTTCTAGGACAGCCCTCGCTACCCTTGAAGAATGAGCAGGTACATTGTAGTGATGGAAAAAATTCCTCTGCACAAATTTCCTGGCCTTTTTCTCACCAATGCAGCTTTCAGTTTTCTTAAAACTTCTCCCTCGTGACCATACTGTGTCCCTTGAGAAAATCTATCAAGATTGTTGTTGTTGTTGTTAGGTGTCGTCAAGTCAGTTCTGACTCATAGAGACCCTATGTACTGCAGAATGAAACACTGCCCAGTCCTGAGCCATGCTCACAATCATTGTTATGCTTGAGCTCTTTGTTGCAGCCACTGTGTCAATCCATCTCATTAAGGGTCTTCCTCTTTTTCGCTGACCCTGTATTTTACCAAGCATGATTTCCTTCTACAAGGACCGATCCCTCCTGACAACATGTCCAAAGTATGTAAGATGTAGTCTCACCATCATTGCTTCTAAGGAGCATTCTGGTTGTACTTCTTCCAAGACAGATTTGTTTGTTCTTTTGGCAGCCCATGGTATATTCAATATTCTTTGCCAACATCACAATTCAAACTTGTCAATTCTTCTTCAGTCTTCCTTATTCATTGTCCAGCTTTCGTATGTATATGATGAGATTGAAAATACCATTGCTTGGGTCAGGCGCACCTTAGTCTTCAAGGTGACATCTTTGCTTTTCAACATTTTAAAGAGGTCTTTTGAAGCAGATCTGCCCAAATGCATTGTGTCTTTTGACTTCCTGATTGCTGCTTCCATGGGTGTTGATTGTGGATCCAAGTAAAATGAAATCCTTGACAACTTCAATCTTTTCTGCATTTATCATGATGTTGCTTATTGGTCCCATTGTAAAGATTTTTGTTTTCTTTATGTTGAGGTGTAATCCATGCTGAAGGCTATGGTCTTTGATCTTCAACAGTAAGTGTTTCAAGTCCTCTTCACTTCCAGCAAACAAGATTGCATCATCTGCATAACACAGGTTCTTAACGAGTCTTCCTGATGCCCCATACTTCTTCACATAGTCCAGTTTCTCAGAGTATTTGCTCAGCCTACAGATTGAATAGGTATGGTGAAAGGTATAACCCTGGCACACACCTTTCTTGACTTTAAATATGCAGTATCCTCTTGTTCTGTCTGAACAACTGCCTTTTTATCTATGTACAGATTCCTCATGAGCACAAATGTTATCCATAATTTGTTATGATCGCTACAGTCGAATGCCTTTGCATCGTCAATAAAATACAGGTAAATATCTTTCTGGTATTCTCTATTTTCAGCCAGGATCCATCTGACATCAGCTATGATATCCCTGGTTCCACATCCTCTTCTGAATCTGGCAGTTCCCCGCCAATACACTTCTGCTGCCGCTTTTGAATGATCTTCAGCAAAAACTTACTTGCATGTGACGTTAATGATATTGTTCGATAATTTCCGTATTCAGTTGGATCGCCTTATCTTGGGAATAGGCATAAATATGGATCTCTTCCAGTCGGTTGGCCAGGTAGCTGTCTTCCAAATTTCTTGGTATAGATGGTGAGCACTGCCAGTGCTGCATCAGTTTGTTGAAACATCTCAGTTGTTATTCTGTCCCTTCCTGGAGCCTTGTTTTTCGCCAATGCCTTCAGTGCAGCCTTTCTTTTTCCTTCTGTACCATCGGTTCCTGATCATATGATACCTCTTGAAATGGTCGAACGTTGACCAATTCTTTTTGGTATAATGACTCTGTGTATTCCTTCCACCTTCTTTTGATGCTTCCTGCATCATTTAATATTTTCCCCATAGAATCCTTCAATATTGCAACTCAAGGCTTGAATTTTTTCTTCTTTCAGCTTGAGAAATGCTGAGCATGTTCTTCCCTTTTGGTTTTCTATCTCCAGCTCTTTGCACATGTAATTATAATTCTTTACTTTGTCTTCTCGAGCCACCCTTTGAAATCTTCTGTTCAGTTATTTTACTTCATCATTTCTTCCTTTTGCTTTAGCTACTTGATGTTCAAGAGCAAGTTTCAGAGTCTCTTCTGACATCCATTTTGGTCTTTTCTTTCTTTCCTGTCTTTTTAATGACCTTTTGCTTTCTTCATGTATTATGTCCTTGATGTCATTCCACAACTCGTCTGATCTTCAGTCATTAGTGTTCAACACGTCAAATCTATTCTTGAGATGGTCTCTAAATTCAGGTGGGATATACTCAAGGTCGTACTTTGGCTCTTGTGGACTTGTTCTAATTTTCTTCAGTTTCAACTTTAACTTGCATATGAGCAATTGATGATCTGATCTGCAGTTGACCCTTGGCCTTGTTCTGACCAATGATATTGAGCTTTTCCATAGTCTCTTTCCACAGATGTATGCAGTCAGTTTGATTTTTTTGTATTCCATCTGGAGGGGTTCATGTGTATAATTGTAGTTTATGTTGGTGAAAAAAGGTATTTGCAATGAAGAAGTCATTGGTCTTGCAAAATTCTATCATGCTATCTCTGACACTTTTTCTATCACCAACGCCATATTTTCTTTCTTCTTTGTTTCTAACTTTCGCATTCCAATCACTAGTAATTATCAATGCATCCTGATTGCATGTTCAGTCAATTTCAGACTGCAGAAGCTGGTAAAAGTCTTCAGTTTCTTCATCTTTGGCCTTAGTGGTTGCTGCGTAAATTTGAATAATAGTCATATTAACTGGTCTTTTTTTTTAGGCTTATGGATATTATCCTATCACTGACAGCGTTGTACTTCAGGATAGTTTTTAAAATGTTCTTTTTGACGATAAATGCAACGCCATTCCTCTTCAAGCTGTCCTTCCTGGCATGGTAGACCATATGTTTGTCTGATTCAGTATGGCCAATACCAGTCCATTTCCACTCACTAATGCCTAGGATATTGATGTTTATGCATTCCATTTCATTTTTGACGATTTCCAATTGTCCCTTGTTTCATACTTTGTGCAGTCCAGGTTCCAATTATTAACAAATGTTTGTAGCTGTTTCTTCTCATTTTGAGTCATGCCACATCACCAAATGAAGTTCCTGAAAGCTTAGCTACATCCATGTCATTAAGGTCAGCTCTACTTTGCGGAGGCAACTCTTCCCTAGTTGTCTTTTGAGTGCCTTCCAACCTGGAGGGGGGGTACTCATCTTCCGGCACAATATCAGACAATCTTCTGCTGCTCTTCACAAGGTCTTCACCGGCTAATTCTTTTCAGAAATAGAATGCTGGGTCCTCTTCATAGTCTGTCTCAGTCTGGAAGCTCATCTGAAACCTGCCTGCCATGGGTGACCCTGCTGGTATTTTAAATACAGGTGGCATAGCTTCCAGCGTCACAGGACCACACAAGCCATCATAGTATGACAAACTGACAGATGTGTGGGGGCTATCAAGATTATCCCTTTGGCATCTCAAAAAACAGTCGCCATAACCTTCTGAGCAGTCTTTTGTATCTTGGCTCATTTTGAGTTCTTTCCGACATTCCTTAAAATGCTTGATCCATCTAAAAACTGTTGTTTTATGTGGGACTGCATTCTCATAAACTTGTTACCCCAGCTTCAATGATTTGGGAAGATGTCCACTTGAGTTTTGTTAAAAATTTGGTATTAGCCCTTATCTCAGAGTAGTGTTCCCCCCCCCCACCATGGCACAAAAAGTATCCTTTTTTTTGAAGGCACCCTAACGAGACGAAGACAAGTGTATTACTAAGAGAACTTGTCTTTAGCCGTCCATTGATGGCAGAGACATATTTAAACCCGTTTTATTTGGAATAAACCCATGCATGTATGAACTGGAACCCTAGTACCAATATTTTTGACGTACCCTCATAATTTTCCTGTTAGTTCATAATGGATATGCTGGGCCTGAACTATGATTTCATATGTATTGTGTTCAGGATTTCACATACGTACTGTGTTGATGATAAAAGGAGCCCTGGTGGTGCAGTGGTTGATAATGTGCTCAACTGCTAACCAAAACTTCAGTGGTTTGAAACCACCAGTGGCTCCATGGAAGAAAGACGAGCCAGGCTGCTTCCGTAAAGATTTATAGCCTTGGAAACCCTTTAGGGTTGCTATGAGTCGGAATCAACTTGACCGCAGTGGGTTTGGTTTTTGGTTTTTGGTTGCTGATGATTATTTATGATGTTTTCACCACTCTTTCAGAGTGATAGGACCACATTTATTTTCCAAAAATAAAATATAATAAAATTTCAAGTGCATTGTTTGGTATGTAGTTGTCATTTCTATTGTTCGTATTTGTAGACCATGCTACTGATATTAATATAAACAGTCCTTCAACAATTAACTGTAAACCAGCTTAGCAACAACCAAAATAATTTAGCTCACTTTCAGGGCACTTAATTTCAATTTTGCTTCTCATAATTGATAACATTGACCGCCGTAAATTTTGTTCTCCAACCACAGCTGAGTTCACAGAACTATTCTGCCATCATTCTACCATCCCTATGGTTTATTCATGGACACAATTTGCTACAGCATTAATCCCAAACTTTCATCAGATCCCTCAATCCTCCTGTCTCAGTTTACATTGTCACGCCAAAATAGCCAGTCTGCCACTGAGAACATAAGCCTTCTGATGTTGCCGTCATTAATGGGTCATCACATGAAGAAACAGCAAAAGCAAAGACAGCTGGGTACATATATGGGTTATGAGGGTAGATTTCAAGGCAATGAGCATATCCAGAGAAGATGTAGGGATGGGGAAAATTAAAAGACATGTGATTAGGGAGGAAGGGATGGGGATGAAAAGTTAATTGAGTTTAGTAATTTGTAGTAAGCATTTGGTTTGTAAGGGAAAGACATTAGAGGGTTTTCCTCAGGGAAATGACATTATATGGCATGTGTTTTCGATGGGTGAAAATGTTTGAAGTTTGGGGAACTTCTCTTTGACTTCATTGAATACTCCAGTCCTTTTGTTCTCCCATTGTATTCCATTCTATCCAATCCCCCTTAGCCTCACTTCTTTTATTATTCTGCCTGAAATTGGAAGAATTTTTCATAAATGGGTGACATATGGAATACATTTTAAAAGGATGGAACAGTAAGAAGCTAAGAGAATTTTTCTTTGTCTTCATAGAACCCTCCATCCCTTAATACTCTGATTGTACTCTATTCACTCTATTCACTATTGGCCTCACTTCCTTTCTTAAATAGTCCAGACTTCATGCTTGATCATTTCAAATATTATCTTGATTGTTTATACAATTCATCTGTCCATCTGCATGTAACAAATTTTACCTGGAGAAGCCTCAATCATGTAAAACTCTGAAATCTATTTTTACTGCCACTCCACCCAGGCATTTGAATTCTAAAGTAAGTTTATGTTTCCCAAACTTTGTGGTCACTAAAGACTGCTTACCAAACTTCTCCTTGTTGGTGTAAGATTTAGCTGCCTTCCTCAACTTTCCTTACACTTGTGGTTTATCTTACCAGAAAACAGTTTCTATTTCTAATCCATAGACAATATTGACTCCATTGGGCATAAACACTATCCACCTCCTAATATGATACTTCAAATACTTGATTTAAATCTCAACATAAGTTTACCTCTCTCCTTCAGTCTCAAAAAATATGGTGACCTTCTTCTAGTTCAAAACTGATAACTCTTTCAGTGCTTCTAAAAATTTCCCCTGTAATATATCATCTTTAATGATGTTCATTGTGGCAAAATTAGAAATGATAATTATAATGCCTAAAATTGACTGAGTAGCTATGTGCAGGGTAATTTATATATGTCTCAATTAACCTTACAATTACTAATATAGCTTCTGTATTACTAATATAACTATTAATATTACAGCTTGCAAATGAGAAAACATAGCTAAAAAAAAATGAGTTGCCCCCAGGGGCACTATTCTGTCTGGTTCTGTTGGTTAAGACTAACTTTCTGGTAAATCTCCTTATAAATCTGTCTTTGCCTATTTCTTCCAGGTATTTTGCATGGACTTCTCTTCTTTCTCCTTTATGTGATATTGATGTCCCTAGGTCTCCGACCTCAGTTTAGTTTTTTGCTAACTCTACATATTTTTCCTATATGATTGTATCTACCTTAATAGTTTTAATTGTCACATATTGTCAGCTATTCCTAATACCCTAGATCCAGCTCTAAACTTCTGGCCCTCCCCCCAAATTTAGATGGATGTACCCAATTGTCTCCTGGACATTTCTATATGTTTGTCAGTTTCCTCAGCCAAAAGGTAAACAATTTGGGGACATGAATGACAACATTGTTTCACTTGAATCCTCAATACTCAAAATATTATCTGATATTCAGATGAATTTCCAGGTCATTCCATATTTTTCAGATCTAATATTTTGTTACAGTAAAATAAAACTATAACATGGCATTTATCATACTTGCTTTTTAGAGTAAGTAAATAAGCTTCAAGGATTTGTGAAGGACTCTCCAGATTCAAGTTTCTCTCATTGGTATGGATGGATGGCTAAAGATTTTTCCTGTAATTGTATGAGTTTAAAAAAACATTAAAACAGGAAAATATGTTATAACAACTTGGCATGTATCACATGCTTGACACAACATACTTCATAGTATATCTTTGTTGAGTATGTCTCTTGTAAATTTAAACACTTTGACATTTTCAAGGGAGTAGCAGTTAGTCATAGAGTAAAAGATACCCTGTTTCCATTACTACAAAATAGAAGGATATGTTCTGGTCCATCAGCTTTTAAAGTCATCTACTGTTTATGAAACATGAGATTGTACCTAACAATAGAAAGCTACTCTTGTGCATATCATCCATTCTTGTTTCCAACTGTCAGACGTAATCCACAGACTTTATTTTGATGAATCACAAAATAACGGACTTAACAATGTCTATTTTTTTAGTGTTTTGGTCTGAAATATGGGGCTTATAAAGTTTAAATACAACTTCTTCATTTACAGAAAAGTAGTGTCTTTGGAGCTATAAATTCCTAATGGCATTAATTTTGTCTATTAACCTAATATTAGGTTAATTTTTATAATCATTATTTTTTATTGTGTTAAAAGTATATATAACAAAACATTTGCCATTTCAACCCTTTTTCAATGACATGAATTATATTCCCAATGTTGTGCAACTGTAACCATCATCTGTTTTCAAAATTTTTAATCACACTTACCAAAATCTCAGTAACCCTTACCAATAGAGCTCACATTCCCTGTTTCATCTGCCCTTGGTAACTACAAATAAACATTGGTCTCTATACATTTGCCTATTATAGATATTTCATATAAGTAGGATTATACAATATATGTCCTTTTTGTCTGACCTATTTTATTCAGCATAATGTTTTCAAGGTTCATCCTTGTCAGAGCATGTAACAGAACTTCATTGTATGGATAGTCTCTATTTTGTTTATCCATTTATCTATTGATGAACATTTGGATTGTTTCCATCTTTTGTCTATTGTGAATAGTGTTACAATGAACATTGGTGTACAAGTATCTCTTTGAGTTTCTGTTTTCAAGTCTTGTAGGTATATACCTAGGAATGGAATTGCTGGATCATATGGTAATTCTATGTTTAACTTCTTTGTTTTCCATCAGAGTCTGCACCATTTTACAATCCCGCTAACAAAGGACAAAGGTACCAATTTCTCCACATCCTTATCAATACTGGTTGTTTTCCATTTACTGATAAATAGCCATCTCAGTAGGTATGAAATGGTATGTCACTGCAGTTTTAGTGTGCGTTTCACTAATGACTAATGAAGTTGAGCATCTTTTCATGTGTTTTTTTGGCCATTTGTGTATCTTCTTTGGTAAAATATCTATCCAATTTTTTTGTCCATTTTTCGATTGGATTGTATGTCATTTTGTTGCTGAGTTGTAGAAGTTCTTTATATCTTCTCTATTTTGAACCCTTATCAGATATATGGTTACCAAATATTTTCTACCATTCTGTGAATTGTCTCTTCACTTTGCTGATAAAGTCTTTTGATGCACGAAAGTTTTAAGTTTGATGCAGTCCAATTTATCTATTTTGTCTTTTGTTGTTCATGCTTTTGGTGTCATATCTAAGAATCTGTTGTTGAAAACTAGGTTTCCAAAGCATTACACCTATGTTTTATTCTAGGCAGCGTAGCCTTTAGGCTTTGCTCATTGCCGCCTTTCTAACCCTATGAGAGTTCTTATTCAGGCCAGACTGAAGTTTCAGTCCTTCAGGCAGCTCCCTGATCTTTCAGAACAGGGACATTGAACAGTCTGCCAGTAAAATCTGCCTTATTCACTTCAGAGCCAGGGATCAGGGCCCCTTCTTTGTGAACACAAGCTGTGGTTTGGCTGCAGCTCTGCAACATGTAACTGGTTGCCCCACCAGGAGAAGAAGGGTAGGGGCAGTTGAAAAAGGTTTTCCTACCATTAAAAAGTTGCCTTTTTCTTGCTTCAGTTGGTGGCAAGTTGTTGCAATACTCCCCCTACTTTTTCAGAGTTCTTACAGAGTTGAGTTCAGATTTCTGGTTGCTTTTCTTGGTGCTCATGTGGGAGGGTCAGGATCTTAGGCCTGCTCATGCTGCTATCTTCCCACAAGTCCCCTAGATGACCTTTCATCCACTGGGTTTTAGTTTTCATATATCTCCAGAGCCTGTAATGGTACTCAATAATATTAGTACTAAATAATATCTGTTGTTTAAATAACTAAGTAAAGGAAGAAAGGAATGAGAGAAAGAAGGTAAGGAAAGAGGGAGAGAAGAAGGGGAAAGAGAGGATAGAAGAAAGAATAAAATAAATGAAAGAGGAAAGGAAAGAATAAAATGAAGAAAAAAAAGGACGGGAAAAACAAAACTATGGGTACGGTAAGCTGATCAGTGGTTTCCAGAAATTGGAGAAAAGGGAAGGAGATGATTACAAAAAGGCCACACAAGGGAATTTTTTAGGCCGATGGAATACTTCTGTATTGTAATATGGTGGTGACTATATGACTGTATGGATTTGTCAAAATCCATGGTATGGTTCACCATTAAGGGTGAATTTTACTAGAAGCAAATTAAAAAAAAAAAAAAATCAACCAGGATGTTGGGGAAACCTATCATGGAATGCAGACTGTGGGAAATTAATCAAACTGTATTACAAGTACATGATGTAACTTCACTGAAGGGAATGGAAGGGAAGGCACTAATCTAAGAAACTTTAGATAACACCGCCTTGACGATATTAAAAGACGAAAGACAGAAAAGAATATTGGCTAATTTACCTTGAGGCATTGTCTTTAACCTAAAAGTTATTTAAAAGTGTGTTGCTTACTAAATATTTGAGATTTTTTAGATATTTTTCTGTTACTGATTTCTAGCTTAACTATTTTCGATCAACAACCCAATTGTTATTATTTCACTCTGTTTAAATTTGTTAAGGTTTGTTTTATAGCCCTAAGTATGACCTAAAAAACAAAACAAACAAACAAAAAGAAACTTTGCCGTTGAGTCGATCTCAACTCATAGCAACCCTACAGGACAGAGTAGAACTGCCCCATAAGGTTTCCAAGGAGTGGCTGGTGGATTCAAACAATCGACTTTTTAATTAGCAGCCGAGCTCTTAACCACTACGCCACCAGGGCTCCAAGTGTGACCTAACTTGGGAAATTTTGTATGTGATCTTAAGAAGACATATATTCCTCTGTTATTCAGTAGAGTATTCTATGGATGTCAATCTGATCAAGTTGGTTGACCTAATCATTTTTCTGTTATTGATTTACTGACTATTTGTTCTATCAGTTACTGAGAAAGGGAAGTTGAAATCTCCTACTATGGTTTTCTCTGTCCATTTTTTCTTCCAGATTTATCAGTTTTTGCCTCATATTTTGAAGTTCTGTTATGTCCATACATATTTTGATTATTGTATCTGCCTCGAGAATGGAGCCCTTTATAATTATGTAATGTCCTTCTTTATCCCTGATAATATTCTGTTATGAAGTCTACCTTGTCTGAATATAATATAGCTACTCCAGATTTCATTTTCTTAATGCTTGCACAGTATATTTTCCCCCATCCTTTTACTTTTAACCATTTTATATCTTTATACTTTAAGTGGGTTTCTTATATAAAGCATATATTTGGGTCTTTTTAAAAAAAATATAATATGACAATCTGTCTTTTAACTGGTATATTTAGACCATTGATATTTAAGGTGATTATTGATATGGTTTGATGAAAATCTACCATCTTTCTAGATTTTTTCTGTTTATTCCCTTTGGCCTTTATTTCTTCATTCATCTTTTCTATCTTACTGAATTGCGTATTTTACTATGATCCTATCTAATCTCTTCTATTGTACATCTTTTAGTGATTGCCCTAGAGCTTACAACATACATTTTTAAATAATCTAAGTCTACTTGCTTCAAATAATATCATAATATCATAATGCTTCATGTGTAATGTAAGAATTCCTCTCTTTCTTTGTTCCATTATTGTCAGATATTTTATTTATACATATGCCATAAAAACGCAAAAGATTTTTCTACTTCTTCAAAGTTTGTACAGAATCGAGCCTAGATTTTAAATACTATGTTTTCCTTATAACAATTACAAATAAGAAATTTTTTTCTTTTCCTTCTTTTATTTCATTTCCTATATCTCCTGTCTTGTTTTAGACCCAAGTTTTGACCTATTTTATAGTCTTATAGTCCTGCTGCCTGAAGAGTTTTCTTTAATATTCTTGTATGGCATGTCAGTTGACAATTCATTCTTCATTCTTTCAGTTTTCATTTAAGAATATATTTCTCCTTCACCTTTTTTTTTTTTTAATAAATAATTTTTTTTACTCATTTTAATTATGTTTTAAGCTGTTTTTGACTTTGGAGATTTTTAAAAAGAAAACCAAATTAGATTCACTTCATTGTCTGCTGATATCTTTTTTATGAAATTTGTGTTATGCTGGCAGGTCATATTTAAGCTCTGTAATAAAATCTATGTTGATCTACCATTTTTCAGCTTTCTTCTGAACATGTTCTTTAGTTAAGGATTTGTGTAAATAACATATTACTGTTCTTGCTATTTACAAAGCAGTCTTCAGAAAAACCATATCTGTCCTTTATTATTCTTGGTCCTGAAGGGGGTTTGTAATTACTTTATCAAAAGACTTGGACATTCTGTTAGATAACGAGCACACATCTCATTGACCATGTCAATCAACATTCATTAACTCAAACTTTTCCACATTACTGTTAATGTTTCCAGTGCATCTTCATCTGTGTCAAATCTGCATACAACGTTACTCCTAAGATTGCAGCTCTGATGCTAAGCACTCCACAACCACATTCTAGGTGTGTAACCACTTTATTTTCAGTATTATCATTTGAGTTATGAATTGTATAGAGCACACATGCTGCCACGGTCAACCTACCTGTATACTGCTCTAGAAATAGTTTGGGCTTTTCAACTTTATCCACTTGTTTTAGGAAACACTCTAGTGGCACAGTGGTTAAGAGCTTGTCTGCTAACCAAAAGGTTGGCAGTCTGAATCCACCAGCTGATCCTTGGAAACTCTGTGGAGCAGTTCTACTCTGTCCTATATGGTTGCTATGAATCCAAATCTACTTGACGGCAAAGGTGTTTTTTCTAGTTCTTAAGCCTTAATTTCTTCATCTTTTTTTTTTTTTTTTAAGTGTGGGTTACAAGAGTCTAAGAGCACTGGATCTCAGGAGGCAGCCAGTAGTTTTCTCTTTCACTTTTGAAGGATATGTTTTCAGCTCACAGAATTCTGAGTTGACAGCGTTTTATTTTCATCGGTTTAAATATACTTTTTTTCTTCTGCTTGCATGGTTTCTGACAAGAAGTTCCCTGTACTACTGATATCTTTCTGTAGATAACTTTTCTTTCCCCCTCTCACTTTCTTCAAGATTTTCTCATTATCTGTGGTTCCCAGCACTTTTAATAACATGTTAGGGGTTCGTATGTGTGTGTGTGTGTGTGTGCAAACATATGTGTAGTATTAATCCTGCTTAATATTCTCTATGCTTCTTGTATCTGTGGTTTTGATTTCTGTCATTGATTTTAGAAAGTTCTCAGCCATTATTCCTTCAAATATTTCTTATTTTCCTTCTAGGATTATAATTACATGTATGTTAGAATACGTGATATTTCCCTGCAATTCTCAGATGCTCTGTTCTCATTTACTTTTATGATTGTTTTGCTATTTTTGTCAATTGTGTTTCAGTTTGATAATTTCTATTGACCTCTCTTCAAGTCCGCTGCTTATTTTTTCAACTGCATCAAATCTACTGATAATCAAATGCATTCTTTTTCTGTTACTGTACTTTTAATTTCTAGCATATTCATATTTCTTTCTTATAGTATCCATCTCTGTGCAGAAATTACCTGTGTGATCTTGTCTACCTTTATCATTAGAATCTTTAACATATTACTCATAGTTATTTTAAATTATCTGTCTGATATTTCCAACATCTATGTCACAATTAGTGTGGTTTTCATCTTTCCTTTTTTTACCTTCAGACTGTGTTGTTTTCTAGCCCTTTTCCATGTCTTGTAATTTTTATTGAATGCCAGACATGTGTTATAGTTCAGTAGATAATGATGTCATTATTTTTGTGTTTGAACATGAGCACACTTTTTCTTCTGTGAGGCCATTAGTGTAAGGGTTTGGGTTGATCTAGTTCAGAACACATAAAATTATATACCGGGAGGAGAGGATTCTCTATCTCCTGACAAACACTACAGCCACTATTATGATCCAAAACGGCATCAGGCTAAAGCGTTTCACATTATTCTGATAATATGACTCAGGCACTGCCACCCAGTACTATTTCTTATCATCATTTCCTATTTGATAATATGTATTACTAGAGTTTTCAGTTGTCAAAAATAATTTCACGGGATGGAAGGGCTCTTTAGGTTTTTAAGATTTATTCATAGGAGAAAATTCTTGTTTATTAAACTAATACAGGAAGAAGCACCACACCATTTTAAAAAATATTTATGCTATTCCATTACATTCCATACTTAACCTAAGATGCAGTAAAGCATAAGATTCCCTCATTATTCTTTCTAATCAATGCCAAAAGACAGTAAAATAATAAAATTTGCAAAGTTGTGTTTAGGAATTAAACTTACAGTAGTTCCCAAATTTTTCTTTTAGTGTCATTCTATGGAAAAGAACTTTCCTATTTTTTTAGTTCCCTAAAATAAATAAATTTCAGGTCAAACCCATCAAATTGACAGGTTCTTATTTTTTCAGATTTGATGGTGATTTATTTCAAAACAAAAGAGCAAACGTTAAATTTAGGACTTCTTATAAATGCCGCTGGAAAACAAGGGATAAGACACATTGTCCATATCAACACCAGGACCTGAAGGCATTAGTTTCCATCCTGGAAGCAAGGTGTCTTTTTTTAAAATCTATATTAAGATTCTTCCTTGTTTTAAAGGTTCTCTGAGTCTGAGTTAAATAAACCTTAATAGATTGCCTATAAATAAATACATATTTATACTCTTCCTTGGGTGGGAGGGGTTGGTAACACAGGATCTTGTTATGTACATCTACTCTACCACACATCAGGTATTTTTGAAATCTTACCTCAAGACTGCATGGGAGAAGGAGACTTACCAATGGAATTTCTTTCTCTGGGTTCAAACTGGCTTCAGGAGTTCATATAAATACTAAAAGGATGAATTGCTTCCACACAGGGAGGCTCCTGTTCTTCTGCAGAACTGAATAATTTGTTATTAAGTAAGGCTCTCTCCTTTAACAAGTTGTTTAAAATCTAAAAAAAAACTGAGGAAAAGAAGGAAAAATTCTATTACATGAATTGGCATAAAGGTTTTGTTCCTCCTGGAGCACTGTAAAGCTCTAAGTCACTATTAATACATGGGTAGATAAATAAATTGGGAGACTGTGAGAGACTAATAAATGTTTTTTAAATGTTGATAAATGCGTTTTTTTTCCATTCCTGAAATGATTTTTAGGACTCTAAAATTATAATTCCATTATTCTTCATTTATTGTTAATTATTCTAATGGGAATAAACACTATTTTTATATTCTTCATAAAAGTGTATGTGCATTACCTCAAATAGTTCTTGCTATCCAGATTTATAGTTTTGGTTCATTGATAGGTTCCCAAAAGAAAAATAGCAGGGCTAGGGGAAGGATTCTTCTCAATTATTCAGAAAGTTGTCTGAAAATCTGGCTCTAGCCAATTTATCTTTCTGTTTCAGCATCCCAGAAAAGGATAAAAGCAACAATTTTATAAGGAAGATTTATATATGTTAACTTTATATTGTTAATGTTTGGACGTAAGTATTCTACAATGAGGTATAGACTACCTTAAAAATAATTAAACTGTACTGAGAGACAAAAATATTATCATCTTTAGTTATTATTAACGATATTGTTGTTTCCACTAATTGCCCTGCCTTTTTTTTTCCTACAAAAAAGAGGGAAATTTTGGTATGATAAAAAATTTCAGGAAAGATTCATTTGTTAATTTGTTTCTTTTTCTGTTCATTGATAATAGTACCCATTCTAAAAGTATTTGAGGTGGCTTACAAAAATATAGAAAATCATATTTTTTTAATGTGGATATTTTGGTGAGGGAAATAAGATAAAGCCAGAGATGAAGTAACTAACATGAAGTGGGGTGCCATAATGCCCTGTAGAGTTCTAAATAGGGCCAAGATATCTGACTCTGAGACTCTTGGTAGCCAAAGAGTAAAATAAATGCAAAAGCCAAGAAATAATCAACACCCATGTCTCTAAGATGTTAAAATATACCAATAGCTCAAGAAAAACCCAGGTACTGGGACCTGTCAGAAATTACTTCAGTGCTGCTCATGTGGAAACAGACTATGGTATAAGTTATCATGTATCTATGTGTATATACATATATATTTAAAACATACTGCATACTTCCTGTAAATATACATATTTTTTAAATATATTGCCCATTTTCTGTATCTATATGTCTCTGGGTAGTGCAAACAATTTGCGGTCAACTACAAACCTAAAAGTTAGCAGTTCAAACTGACCCAGAAGTTCCATGGAAGAAAGCCCTGGTAATCTGCCTCCATAAAGATTACAGCCAAGAAAACCCTATATAACAGTTCTATCCAGTCACATATGAGGTTGCCATGAGTCAAAACCAACTCGCTGGCAATGGGATTTTCTTTCTTTAATATCTCTACAATTTCAAAACAATAAAAGTACATTAGTTTTTTCTTAATTTTTTTCTCAGAAAACTCAGTAGTATAATACCAAAATACATTATAGCAAAGGTCATTCAACACATGGTCAAAACCATGTGCAACGGGTAAGCTCTGGTTCAAGATAAAAGATATGTTTTGAGAAATTGATGGTGTGTATAACCTCCAGGGCTTCATCCATAGATATTTTTCCAGCCTAGATTTTTTTAAAGAATTAAACAGGAAAACATTCAAAACCTTTTATCAAAAACTTGAATTATCATCATATTATTAAAATATGTCTAGCATACAAGCAATACATTCTTATTTTATGAAAAAAAAGACTATGGAAATAATTATAAAAACAATTGGTCATCATCTAATTAGAAATTATCCATAAAAATACTTAAGCAATATTTAACATTTAAATATTCATTTATCAATAGATCATGAATGTGATTTTATGTTAATATAGACATATTTATACCATATTTTACTGGCTGAATAACATATTATTGTTCAGATATGCCATTAACTGCTTAATAAATCATCTCTTGCTGGCATTTTTATTATTTCACATTTTGAGATGGTAAAAAATGCTATAATAAACATCCTTGTATATACATTCTTTGTAAAACTGGAGATTCTTATGTTTTTGGTGAGGGTAAACCTTATAAATTTTAATAATGAACCAGCTAGAGATTGGTTGTACATTGTCTGAAGAAAATCAACAGCCTAATCAAGACACACGTCTGAAACTATGGCTGCCTCACTAATTTTCAGAGGTGGAGGAAAAACTGGTTATCAAAGGCCTAAAGATTTATGCTACAGGGCATGGTGAAAAAAACTTTAGGCCTGGAAATTTTTCCAGGTAAGTGATACTAATCTCCACCTGAAGTCATAAAAAGAAAATCCCAACAAAGCACTCATAGAAGGGTTACTTTTAAGCAATTTTATTTCCTGGTCAGTCTTCCAGGACAAATTAGTTGCAAAATGTATCCCTAGGTAACTAAACAAATTCACTTCCACTTAAAGACAGGTTTAGTCACAAGTCAAGTAGTTGTTGAAGGATATCTGCCAAGAAAGATAATTTTGGCTTTAGTGCCATTCCTGTTAGGTCATACTGACAGTAATTAAATAGCAGGACCAAATTATCTGTTCAGGGTCTTCCTAGTTCAGAATAATAAACTCCTATATTCTTTTGTCTCTCTCTAGGAGAAGAGAAATAATTTAAAAATACACTGTACATTTTCTGAAACAGTTTATAATATTATTCTTTATAGGATCAATCAGTATGAAGCTTCTACTTTGGGCCTGCATTGTGTGTGTTGCTTTTGCAAGGAGGGTGAGTAAATGGACTTTTAACATTGTAACAATAGTATAATTACCAAATAATAGTGGATGGAGATTCTGTTAATGATATGCTATTATGGTGTTTGTAATGATGGAGCAGAGAGACATGTTGGTGGGCATAAGGTTTGTGGTGCTAAATTTTTCAAAACAAATTTAAAAATTCAGAATAATAAGATTATAATTCCTGAAAATGGATAACAGCAAAGAAAGGAAATGAATTCAGGAATGTAGTGGACTGGAGAAGGAATATATGTATATGTACAGAACCAGAATAACTTGTAGACAATCTTAAAATAATTGATTACAACATCAAATTATATAAAGTTGGCTTCTTCTGGTAATGAAGTCCCATCACTGGTTACTTAGAGTCACAGGAATACTTGATGAGACTTAATGACTTTCAGTGTAGTATAAATGGATGAGACGTTAAAGTAAGAAACAATAATTGAAGAAAAAGTAAGCGTATGGTCCTGAAACTGTAAAGAAATAGCAACAGACAACGCACACACAGACATGCACACACACGCAAAAGGCAGACAAAATCTGGTAGGTGAAAGAGAATATAGCAAACGGAAACATGCTTGGGAAAAGATTTGGATTATCCTAAAGTAGGTGAGAAAAATCATCTCATTACCTATTCAGATATACAAATAAGAAGCTGAATGCTCTTTCAGATGATAAAAATTTATGTATATGTGGAAAATGACAAATCAAAATTCATCCAGCCATACTAAAACTTCTTGAGGTAATCATCTAGATCAAAAACATAAAATGATGATGACAATAACAATAAACAAATAATACATACTGGTGACTCACATGGAAACCCTGGTGAGGTAGTGGTTAAGTGCTGCGGCTGCTAACCAAAACATTGACAGTTTGAAGCCTCCAGCCGCTGCTTGGAAACTCTACGGGGCAGTTCTACTCTGTCCTATAGGGTTGCTATGAGTCAGAATCGACTTGACGCCAGTGGGTTTTTGGTTTGGGGTGATTCATATTTCAAAAATAAATTATAATAACTATAAAGCTATGCAAATTCTTTAATAATATGGAAATTTGAGTACAGATATTTTTAATAAATTAATATATTAAAAATGATTTTTTTTCCTTTGTTGTAGAACCGTTTGCCCTCCGTCAGAGAGGTACAACTTTTTTTTTCCATTTATATATATGTATACAATTTTACCTTGAAGCACATTTTACATTTAGAAACTCAGATTTCTTTACAATGAAAAATTGTGACTACTTTTGCTGCTAAAATATTAATGCTAGTAATCATTTCTGATTTGCTAGAAAATTACTTATGGAATATAATTATATTTGTGTTAAATATTTTTATAAAACCTTTATTCCTTTTCAATAAGTAGAAGCATTAATTAAGTGCACTTTCCTTATAGTGTAATAAAGTTTTTGGTATGCCAGATTTTCCCTTCATGCTGTGATAAAATTTTTATGAATTGAAATATAGTCACATAAAACCTGAGAACAAGGAAAATAACTACATTGTTTAAGAAAGAAAATTCCAAGTTACTCAGAATTTTTTCAGTTCTATTCACACTAGATGTAAACAGAGATACAGATGTTTTAGGGTGATGTAAAATCTAAAAGCAATATTGTTTTTCTTTATTGTTTTAGAAATTTTTCTCATCCAGTGAAGAGGTAAAATATATTCACTTTTCTTTATACCTATATTTTAAGATGTTGAAATCTACTTTCACATTATTAATTTTCTATTTAAAATAGTATTTCTCCAATAACATAAAATAATTTAATATTATTATGTGTTTCTTTGAAAAGCTAGGAAAATAAGTGAGGAACATGTCCTCTTGCTGTGATGAGTCTATTTAAATATGCATGTATAAGCAAAGGATATTTATATTTATAAATTCTTTAGTTTTTTTATTAATACTGATATCTTTCCCAGTCTTGCCCAGACTGATATCTTGCCTGCATGTTAGATTAAAAAGTTTAAAATAAAATTTAATCATATAAACGAAGTGCTACGTCATGGAAAAGTATTGATTAAGAAGGCAATATTTCCTAATAAATGCAAAAAGTGGGTCTATGTTTATAAATGGTGTCTATTATTAATAGGGAAGCGTGGTGGTGCAGTGGGTAAGCATTTGGCTGCTAATCAAAAGGTCAGCAGTTCAAATCCACCAGCTGCTCCTTGGAAGCCCTCTAGGGCAGTTCTGCTCTGTCCTATAGTGTCACTGAGTTGGAATCAACTCGATGGCAGTGGGTTTGGTTTTTATTGTTTATTGATAAATTAACTTGGAACACGTGTAAAGAAAATAACTCCATTCGCCAGTTAACTGGTAAACACAGTAATAATTTTAAAAAGTTACTATCAGTGATTCTGACTCATGGCGACCCCATGTGTATCAGAGTAGAACTGTGCTCCACAGGGTTCTCAATGGCTAATTTTTCAGTAGATCATCAGGTCTTTCTTCCTAGGCTCCTCTGGGTGGACTGGGGTCTCCAACCTATCAGCTAGCAACCAAGCACATTAAGTTTGCACTACCAAAACCAAACCAAACCAGTCGTCATGGAGTTGATTCCAACCCATGGCAACCGTATATGTGTAAGAGTAGAACTGTGCTCCACAGGGTTTTCAATGACTGTGATCTTTTGGAAGTAGATAGCCAGCATTTTCTTCTGAGGCATCTCTGGGTGGAATTGAACTTGCAGCCTTTCAGTTAGCAGTTGAGCATTCTAACCATTTGCACCACCCAGGGACTCTGGAAATATTAAATATAACTTATAATATTTTAAGATGATACTTATATTATTGAAATTTAAAATTCCTTAAATTATAATTGAACTATGCAACAAATCAAATAATCTAGCATCCTGAGATATAAACCATAAATGGCCTGCAAATGAAAACCAACAAATTTATGATAGGAGATAAAACTATTCATGTATGTGAGACTAAGAAATATGAATTTTCTGTAAATTATGACCTTGAAGCTCCCTTACAGTCTTACATACATGTAAGGGCCAAACCTGGAACAATTGGAGGAAAATTTGGGGGTCCTTCTATTAAAAGACATCATTTGAAAGTTGATAGTAAATGCATCTGTTACTTTAATAAGCTACTCATTTAAACCACAAACATCATAAGGAAAACCAAATACGAAAGCCAGTAGTCAGTCATCCACATCCCCTCTGCTTTCCCTCTTAATAATAATTTAAGATGTATGGCCTTGAAGGAGTGGAAGATTTGATGAAGGGTGGGGAGCAGTTCAGAAGGACAAATCTGGAACATGGGACACTTGGAAGAGAAATAACTAAGTATATGCTTTACTGGGGGCACTTTAGAGACCCTGAGGACACTGAGGGCAATGGGGGTAGGGTGCTGCCCAGGAGAAGGCTTGGAAGCATCCATCCTGTACTGTGCGCTCTCTTTTCTTCCATATTTGCCGTGGCCTAGGCTGGCATATTCTGTAGACTCCAACATGCTATTTACCTAAACATAAAATATTTCCCTGTAATTTGGGGTTTATTCAATTTTCTTAAGAAATTATTAGTTTCAAAAAGTATGGAAGCACATTAGCCTTCGAACAGGACTAAATTGGAATTAAAAAAATATTATCATCACTTATTGTGTGTAATCACAGTAATAACATGAGTAATATGTAAGTAGACTAAATATAAACAATCAGCTTTAATTGACTTCTTTTCTTCTCCTTTAGGATTACAATGGCAATCATTTTTACCCACTTAATCCTTCTCTGAATAGTCCCTATCGCCCACCAGTCAATTATATCCCTCCTTCTTACTATCCCTCACAGAACAATGTCCCCATCTACCTTGAATTTCCTAACCCCAGAGAACTGGTACCTCCTTTTCCCTGGGTTCTCACTGCTCCTAGGTTCCCTGCTTTCTATCCCAACCCTAATTTTGCCCCAGCTACTTGGTTTATCCCTCCTCCCCCTCCACCTGCTGGGCCTTCCTCCTCTGTCCCTCCCTCAAGTAATCCTGAAGCATCTGCAGCATCTGCTGCCCAGCCTCCTTCAGCTGAGCCTGCTGCAGGCAATCCTGCAGTAGCTGAGCCAGTGATCAATGAGCCTGCTGCAGGCAATCCTGCAGTAGCTGAGCCAGTGATCAATGAGCCTGCTGGAGCCACACCTGTTGCAGCATCACCTGCTGCCCCAGAATCTCAATCTTCTGTTTCTTGACCAGGTAGGTTTTGTGAACTTTGCCACTGTAATGTGTGGGATTTTGTAGGAGGGGGACAGAAGCACAATCTCCCTACAAACGAATATATATCTTCTTAAATATTTTGAACAGCTCTATTGAGATATAATTGACATCTACCAAACTGTACGTATTGAAAGCACACTTTGATAAGTTTTAACATCTGTATACCACCCATTGCCATCCAGTCGATTCCGACTCATAGAGACTCTATAGAACAGAGTAGAACTGCCGCATAGCGTTTCCAGTGACTGGCTGGTGGATTTGAACTGCCGGCCTTTTGGTTAGCAGCCATAACTCTTAACAACTGCGCCACCAGGGCTCCAACATCTGTATACACCCTGGAAAATTTCACTAAGATAATGAAGATCTCCACCACAGGCAAAAGTTTTCTCCTGATGCTTTGTTGTAATCCCATCTTCCCCCTCCTTCCTTGATGTGTTTTCTGTCACAACAGATTGGTTTGCTTTTTCTCAAATTTTGTGACGAGCATCATACTATATATACTCAGCATAATTATTCACAGATCTGTCCATGTAGTTGTGTATATCAATAATTCATATTTTCTCTCTTTTTGCTCTCTGTAGAGTTGTATTTCATTGTATGGATATGCCATAATTATTTTTATCCATTGTTCTGCTGATGAACATTTTAGTTGTTTTCACTGGGCTTTTGATTTTATTTTGTTGCTGTTTTTTATTTGTTTAGTATTACAAATAAAGCTGCTATGATTATTCATGTACAAGCCTTACTCTTTGCTGTTGAGTTGATTCCATTCATAGCGACCCTATAGGACAGAGTAGAATGCCCTGTAGGGTTTCCAAGGATGTAAATCTTTATGGAAACAATATCTTTCTCCTGCAGACCAGCTGGTGGGTTCAAACGTCCAACCTTTTGGTGAGCAGCCAAGTACTTAACCACTGTGAAACCAGGGCTTTTTTTGAACAGAATAAGCTTTCATTGATCTTAGGTAAACATCTAGAGGTGAAATAGTGGTTTCATATGGTAGGAGTATATTCAAATTTTAAGAGACTGCCAGATGATTGTGAAATTTTACACTCCTGCCAGAGGTGTATGAGAGTTCCAGTTCCTCCAAATCCTCAGCAGTCTTTATTATGATCAATTTATTTAATTTTACACATTCCAAACAGCATATAGTTGTATCCCTTTGTGATTATAATTTGCATTTCCCTAATGAGCAACGACGTAAAGCATCTTTTCTTGGCTTATTTGCCATCCATATGTATTCTGAAAGAACCAAAGAAAAATTCAAGCCTCGAGTTGCAAAAGTGAAGGATTCTATCGGCTAACTACTAAGTGATGCAGGAAGCATCAAAAGAAGATGGAAGGATACATAGAGTCACACAGACTCACTGGACCAAAAAGAAGTGGTCAACGTTCAAATGTTTCAGAAGGTAGCATATGATCAAGAACTGATGGTGATGAAGGAAGAAGTCCAAGCTGCACTGAAGACATTGGTGAAAAACAAGGCTCCAGGAATTGCTGGAATACCAACTGAGAGGTTTCAACAAACAGATGCAGCGCTGGAAGTGCTCACTCATCTATGCCAAGAAATTTGGAAGACAGTTACCTGGCCAATCTACTGGAAGAGATCCATACATGTGCCTCTTCCAAAGAAAGGTGATCTAACCAAATGTGGAAATAATTAAACAATATCATTAATATCTCCCACAAGTAAAATTTTGTTGAAGATAATTCAAAAGCAATTGCAGCAGTGCATCAATAGGGAACTGCCAGAAATTAAAGCCAGATTCAGAAGAGGACGTGGAATGAGGGACGTCATTGCTGATGTCAGGTGTATCCTAGCTGAAATCAGAGAGTACCAGAAAGATGTTTACCTGTGTTTTATTGCCTATGCAAAGGCCTTCAACTATGTGGATCATAGCAAATTATGGATAACATTGCAAAGAATAGGAATTCCGGAACACTTAATTTTGCTTGTGAGAAACCTGTACATAGATCAAGAGGCAGCTGTTTGAACAGAACAAGGGGATACTTTGTGGTTCAAAGTCAGGAAAGGTGCAAGTCAGGTTGTATCCTTTCACCATACTTATTCAATCTGTATGCCGAGCAAATAATCTGAGAAGATGAACTATATGAAGAACAACGTGGCATCAAGATTGGAGGCAGAGTCATTAACAACCTACATTATGCAGATGATACAACCTTCCTTGCTGAAAGTGAAGAGGACTTGAAGGACTTACTGATGAAGATCAAAGAGCACAGATTTCAGTATGGATTACGCCTCAACATAAAGAAAATAAAAATTCTCACAACTGGACCAATAAGCAACACATGAAAAATGGAGAAAAGATTGACGTTATCAAGGATTTCATTTTACTTGGATCCACAATCAACACTCATGGAAGCAGCAGTCAAGAAATCAAAAAATGCATTGCCTTGGACAAATCTGCTGCAAAAGAGCTCTTTGAAGTGTTAAAAAGCAAAGTTGCCATTTTTATTACTAAGGTACACCTGACCCAAGTCATGGTGTTTTCATTCACCTCATATGCATGTAAAAGCTGGACAACGAATAAGGAAGACCAAGGAAGAATTGACACCTTTAAATTATGGTGTTGGCGAAGAATACTGAATATACTACAGACTCCTAAAAGAACAGACAAATCTGTCTTGGAAAAAGTACAACCAGAATGCTCCTTAGAAGCAAGGATGGCGAGACTTTTGCCTCATGTACTTTAGACATGTTATCAGTAAGGATCAGTCCCTGGAGAAGGACTTCATGCTTGGTAAAGTAGAGGGTCAGTGAAAAAGAGGAAAACGTCAATGAGATGGATTGACACAGTGGCTGCAACAATGGACTCAAACATAGCAAGGATTGTGAGGATGGCGCAGGACTAGGCAGTGTTTCTTCTGTTCTGTTGTACATAGGGTCACTATGAGTTGGAATGGACTGGACGGCGATGTGTTTGCTTTTTTTTTAAAACAATAGTAAGTCTTCCAATTCATGAAATGATTTACCTCTATTTACTTAAATCTTTAATTTCTCTCAACAATATTTGGTAGTTTTCAGTCGACAGGTCTTGCATCTGTCTGATTTGGTATTTTATTTCATTTTTGATACCTTTTTTATAATACATAGAAATATAATTAAATTTTTGTATTGACCTGGTGTCTGGAAAGCTTGTTAAACTCCTTTTTTAGTTCTGGTGGATTTTCTGAATGTTTTTTTCAAATATTTTACATGTCATCTATGAATCAAGAGCTTTCCTTTTTTGTTTCCAAACTGAATGCCATTTATTTATTCTTTAATTTGTTAAATCATTTATTAATTCATTTACTACATTATTTTACTAGCTACAATCTCCAATACAATGTTAAATAAAAATGATTAGAGTGGATATCCTTGTTTTATTCCTAATATTAGAAGGAAAGCATTCAGTTTTTCACATAAAGTATGATGGTAGCTATAGGTTTTTCATGGAGGTACTTTATCAAGTTTAAAACAGTCCCTTCTGTTCTGAGTTTGTGAGGATTTTCATCAGGAGCAGATGATTAATATTTTTCAAATGCTTTTCTGCATCTATTAAGATGCTTATAAAATATATGTATATTTTTTAGTCTGTTAATATAGTGATTTGAATGGATTAATTCCTAAATATTTAACCAACCTTGCATTTCTAGGATAAACTACAGTAGTTTCTGATGTGTTGTTCTTTTTATGTTTTAACCAGTTGCTGTCTGGTCAGTCATGACTCATGTTGACCTCATGTGTGTCAGAGTAGCAATGGCTGATTTTTTAGAAGTAGATTGCCAGACCTTTATTTCTAGACACTTCAGGGTGGATTCAAACTACCAACCTTTTGGATACCAGCCCAATGCTTATGCATTTGACCACTCAGGGACTCCTTTTATATATTACTTGGCATAGTGGTTAACAGCTACAGCTGCTAACCAAAAGGTTGGCAGTTCATATCCACCAGGTGCTCCTTGGAAACTCTATGGGGCAGTTCTACTCTGTCATTTAGGGTCACTATGAGTCAGAATTGACTTGATGGTAACAGGTTTAGTTTTTTGATTATGTTAAAACTGTGTTTAAAATACTTCCATTTGTGTCAAATATTGGTCTATAGCTTTCTATTCATGTGTCTTTATTTGTTTTTTGTATCAGAATAATTCTGGCCTCACAAAATGAGTTAGAAAATATTCCGTCCTCTTTATATTTCTAGAAGAGTTGTGTAGAGTTGATATTAATTATTCCTTAAAAGTTTGGTGGAATTCACCAGTGAAGACAACTAGGACTGACTTCTTCCTTGTGGGAAGGATTTTCAACTACACCTTTTTTTTTTTTTTTTTAAACAAATATAGGGCTATGTTTATTTCCTTTTATTTATTTATTTTTCTTGAATGGCTTTTGAATATTTGGGCTTTCAAGGAATTCATCCTTTTAATCTAAGTTGTAGAATTTGTTGGCCTAAAATTATTTATTATATTGCCATATTATCATTTTTTTTAATATTGTTAGAATCTATAATGATGTTATCACTCACATTCTGATATTGGTCTTCTGTGTTTTCCCTCTTTTTTTTCCCTGATCAGTCTAGCTAGAATTTTATCTGTCTTATTAATCTTCTTAAAGATTCACCTTGTGATTTCACTGACTTTATTGTTTTTCTGTTTTCTACTTCACCAATTTCTGGTCTAATTTTCAATATTTCCTTCTTTCTGCTTGAGTTTTATTTACTTTTCTTTTTCTGTTTTCCTAAGATGTAAGTTGTGGTCAAAGACTTGAGACCTTCCTTCTTTTCTAATATAAGCATTTATTACTGCATTAGAGGCATCTTACAATTAAGATCTTTCATGTTTTCATTTTTATTCACTTCAAATATACTTTAATTTCTCTTTTTATTTCTTCTTTAACACATGAGATATATTTTATATTATTTTCCACATATTTGGGACTCTCCAGAGATCTTACTGTTTTCTATTTTTAATTTAATTTCCTTCTGGTCAGAGAATATACTTTGTAAGATCTGAATTATTAAAATAAATTAAGATTTGTTACACGGCCCAGAATATGGTCTATCTGGTAAAATTTTCATCTTAATCTGCTTTTGTTGGATAACATGTTCTATAAAGATCATGTGGATTGATAAAGTCTCATTGTTCAAGTCTTGTGTATCCTTATTCATTTTCTAAATATTCTATCAATTTTTGTATAAATTATTTAGAGAAAATTGTTAAAAATCTCACGTTTGTAAATTTGTCATTTTTCCTTTCAATTTATCAATTTTCCCCTTGTGTTTTTTAAAGCTCTGTTATTTGGTATATGTTGTTGTCAAGTGCCATCAAGTCAGTTCCGACTCATAGCGACCCTATGTACAACAGAATGAAACACTGCCCAGTCCTGTGTCATCCTAACAATTGTTGTTACATTTGATCCCTTGGTTGCAGCCACTGGGTCAATCCATCTTATTGATGGTCTTCTTCTTTATCTCAGACCTTGTACTTTAACTAGCATGATATTCTTCTACAGGGACTTGTCCCTCTTGATAACATGTCCAAAGTACATGAGAAGAAGTCTCACCATCTTTGCTTCTAAGGAACATTCTAGCTGTACTTCTTTCAAGACAGATTTATTCGTTCTTCTGACAGTCCGTGCTATATTCAATATTCTTTCCCAGAGCCATAATTCAAAGGCTTCAATTCTTCAGATCTTCCTTATTCATTGTCCAGCTTTCTCATGCATATGAGGCAATTTGGAAAACATCATGGCTTGTGTCAGGTGAACATTAGTCCTCAAAGTGACATCTCTGCTTTTTTACACTTTAAAGAGGTCTTTTGTAGCAGATTTGCCCAATGCAGCACGTGATTTGTTTTCCTGAGTGCTGCTTCCACGGGCAGTGATTGTGGATCCAAGTAAAATGAAATCCTTAACAACTTCAATCTTTTCTCTGTTTATCATGATGTAGCTTATTGGTCCAGTTGTGAGGATTTTTAATCAGGTTAGCATGGTATACATTTTTCATCCTTTTATTTTTGTTACTTTTGTCTATATATTTGTTTTTTGTAGACTACATTAAAAAAATAAATAAATAAACAAACTCATTGCTGTCGAATCAATTTGACCCTACAGGACAGAGTAGTACTGTTCCATAGGGTTTCCAAGGAGCAGATGGTGGATTCAAAATGCCGACCTGTTGGTTAGCAGCCAAGCTCTTAACCACTGCACCATAGATGGTTCTCATTTTTTTAACCAATCTGCCCATCTCTGCTTTTAATTGGGGTGTTTAGATCATTTACATTTAATGTGATTATTGATATGTTAGGGTTAAATTTGCCATCTTGCTCTTTGTTTTCTATTTGCCCCACTCACTTTACCTTCCCTTTTTCTTCTTTTCTGCCTTTCTTTGGATTAATCAAGGGGTGTATGTTTCTTTGTGTGTGTTCCCATTTGTCTTCTCTATTAGTTTACGATCTATAATTATTTGTAGTATTATTTTATTTGTTGGTCCAGGGTTTATAATATGTATCTTAATCTTATCTCAGTGCACCTTTAAATGACTTTATATATAGTATAAAAATCTGCTAACAGTATGTTTCAATTTCTTCTCTTCCAGCTTTTGTACTGTTGTTGTCAGATGTTTAACTTCTTTTTAATTTCATACACTGTTGTTTTCATATATAAAAGTTCACTTTTTTTTGTTTGTTTGTTGGTTGGTTTTTACATCTTCTGTGTCTCTATTTAATTTGTTCAATCTTTCCTTTAACTTATAGAATATATGGAGTACAGTTACAGTAATTGTTTTAATGTCTATTAATTCTATTGTCTATAGGTTCTAGGTCAGTTTTAATTTTATTGATTTTTCTCTTTACTATGTGCCTTATTTTCTGTCTTTTCTGCATGCCTGGTATTTTTCAGTAGATGAAAGATATTATAAATATTACCTTGTTGAGTGCTAGCTATTTTTGTATCCATAGACATACTTTTGAGCTTTATTCTGAGATGCCATTAGGTTACTATGTCTTTAAGCTTCTTTAGGCAGGAACAGAGCATCATTTTATCTAAGACTAAATTTTTCCCATTAATGAAATAAAGCCATTATCAACTCTCAAGCCTGTGCCCTGTGAATTTCGAGATTTTTAACTGCAACTAGCAGACTCAAGAACTTTCTGCCGCTCTGTGTGAGTCCCAGGAACCAGATATTATTCCATTTTGTTCTTTCAAGTGGTTCTTTCTCTGGCCTCAGGTAGTTTCTTCATATGAATGATTAATATGTTGAAGGCATAAGGGTAACCTCTTTAGATTTTTGTACCTATGTCTCTGTGCCCCTCTTTACTCTCAGACACTCTGCCCTGTGAACTCTAGCTGTCTTGACTTTTCTGGACTCCCATCTCATTTCCCTAAACTCAGGGGCACATCAGACTCTGTCTGTGTTCTCCCTCCCTGTACCAAAGCTGAAAAAAAGCTCCAGGCAGTAAGCTACAGCACCATGGGGTTCATTTCCTATCTCTTAGGTATCACTGTCCTCCACAGTCTATTATTCGGACCTTAACAAGCTGCTACTTCACATATTTTTGTTCTTTTTTTTTTTTTTAATTGTTCAGGCAAGTTGTTTAATCTGAATCCTGTTATCTCATCTTGACCTGAAGGATACGTGTTCTGAAATTTTATGAGAACTATTTAAGAAGCATTTAGTTCCTAAGTTTTAGGAGGCGGTTGGGAAAGTGGGATTCCAAGCTATGCAAAAGATACTCTGAACTCTGAGGACAAGCTGTAAGCAAATGAGAGTTGAAATCCATCAGTGAATAATTTATAAATCACACTTCTGTCACTAATAGGATACTGTTAGTAGTCACTCCCTAGAATAAGATTAAAAAACTTCCTTCCTGTAAGATATAACAACAGGCAAATGAATAGAGACCAAAGTTTGTAAGTGGTTACTATGAGTGGGAGGGAGGGGGAAAGGAGGGGTTATTTTTTATGGCGCACTGAGTTTCAGTTTTTAGTGATGGAAAAATTGCACTGATTAAGCGTAGGCTTGCATAGTCAATTAGTGTAATTGCTGTCAATAAGTTGTATGCCTTAAAAAGTTAAATTGGCAAAAGTTGTGTGATAAATATATTTACAACAACAATGAAAAAGGAGCAGCTGCTGAGGCTACTTATGTACAAACAAACACCTCATGGGATTTGGTTCCTTGGTTTCGAGGTTTAGAGTCATGGTTTTGTGGGACATCCCAGTTAATTGGCCTAATATCATGTTTAGTGCTTCTGTTCTGCCTCCTAGTTTGTCTCATAGTACCAGAGCTCTTAAAAGCTAGCAAGTGGCCATCCAAGGTACAATTGGTATCTATTCTCCTGAAGCAATAAAGGGATAGGAGGAGGAAATGGCTACCACTTCCATGAACAACTGCCTCCTTTGAAATGTGACTAGAAGAACTGGATGGTACCCAACTACCGTTACTGAACACTTTCATCAAAGATTCTATGAAAGAATCCTGATCAAAAGGGAGAAAATGTAGAACAAAATTTAAAAATGGACTCCAGTCTTTCTGGAACCATGGATGCTGGATAAACTCCTGAAACTATTGTCCTTAGATAATCTTTAAACTTTAAACCAAAAAATATCCCCTGAAGTCTTCTTAAAACCAAGCAATAGTTTAGTTTAAATAGTAAAGAATGAAGAATGTCTGCCTTGAGCATTGTGATCATTTAAGACCTATTTATATGGGATCAAATTGACAATAGCAACTAGAAGTATTAAATAGGAAATCTAGGGGGCAGTGAGTTTATGTTAATGGGAGAGGAACAACTCAGAAAAGGAGGGTAAGAATGGTTGCACAGCTCAAAGAATGTAGTCAATATCATTGAACTGTACATGTAGAAATTGTTAAATTAGTGTATGTTCAGCTATGCATGTTCTTAGCAAAAACTAAACTAAATAAATAAATAAATAAAAAGATACCAAGGTAAGTTAAATGGTTGTTTGGAACTGTTTCAGGGAAGTCTAAAGCTACCCTTATTCTCTAAATCTTCACTCACTAGTACATTCATTCAGTAGGTTTCTTTGACTTGAAGCATTTTACATCTACCAATGAATATTTGTAGTCCATGGTTCATGTGAGGGTAGAGGGAGAACAGTAGAAAGTGGGGATAAAAAACACAGGACCTGATAAGAAAACACCTTGAAAACACCACTAAATATACCTTGGGCTTTGTCACATAGCGAAAGGAATTTATTAAGGACCTTAATCGAGAAGAGAGATATGACCAGTTGTCTGTTTCAGAAAGCTAAATAGAAAGGCAAAATATAGAGTATTCTGAATATGAGTTATGAAGCTCAAGTAGGACACAACTTCTTAAGAAAGAATATTCAGAAAAGTTAGGCCCAATACTATAAAATACAGTATCTTTTATCATGTATGAAAAGATCTTTTTCTTTTTTTAGATAAAGAAATGAAATTTTCTAGAAGAGTTCTAGGCATTTGTTTCCATAAGTGATACATGGTAATGAGATTAAAAATCTCAGATTAAATAAGCTAAATTTCATCATCTGAAACTATCCTTGAATATATTTTTACTACACCAAAGTGGGAAAGTGGAGTGTGGATAAGTCCTGGTAGTTCTTGCCTCAGAACCTCTAAAATTATGAACCCATGTCCTGTGTAAGAAACTCAGGCTACTTTTAAACCACTAGAAAATTCTTTAAATTAATCCAAATTTATTATCACTTGTATAATTCTAAATTAATAGTGGTCAATATAGAAAATAAAATTCATATGGAGGAAAGGAGTTGCATTGTAAATGAGATGAGGCATTGTTTATAAAACAGTCATTCTGTATGCTCTTCCGCCAGCCACTATTCTTATCTCTAATGGAGAACCATCGTTTTAGAAAACAAAGAAACAAACAATTTAAGCCTGAAATCTCCCGGTACTCACCTCCTAGCCCCTCACCCCTTTCCAGTGCACCCCCACACCTCCAACACTTTCCGAGGAAGAAAGACAGTGACCAAAATGGTCAACTGGACTTATTCTATCTTAGTCATCTAAGGAATAAGCAAGAAATGTGGTCACTCTACTTCCGAGTTCTCATTCTTTTATTCCTTTCCAAAGTTGTTCTAATTTTACTGTCATAAATATTCACTGGACAGAAAAATGGCAATGTTTTATTATACTAGCTACCAAATCGGAATTTGTACTGAGATGACATCCATAGCTAAAGTAGAATCAAGCAAACATGACGGTAGTTAGTATTGTTGGTGATGCCTCTTAATACAAGCCATTACCAAAGAAATTAAAAAGCTTCAGTTTTTAGTTAATCCTTGACTATTGTTATATTCCTTTGTTTCTAAATTTATTTTATTACTATATAAGATGGAAGTATATTCATTAGTGAATTAAAGATATTAGATACAGTTAATAATTTAATATTTTCAATAAGCATTTATATTTATTTTCTTACTATATTACTTAATTCACAATGGGTAAAGGAAAAAAATGTTGTTTTTTGTGAATTGTCTATTAAGGCAAAGAAGAAACTCTGCTTCAAATAACTCAATATCAGAAGATAGTGTTGATCTAAACTCAATTCCCACACACACAAAAAAATCCAGTATAATATATGCAAGCATGCAAATAAATCATAACATTGAATTAAAATTAGGTTCTTAACACAAACTGTCAGAAGAATGAATAATATCTACAATAAGACAGAAAAAATAAGTTTGATTTTCTCTAAAGTCCATTTTAATTGCAGCATGTAATTATGCTATTGATTTGCAGTTGACCATTCAATAAAGTCTTTTAAAATAACATTAAAATCATGTTAAATTAAAGTAATAATAATAATTAAAAAACATTAAAATCAAGAAAAAATAAACAATTTTGCTTTAAGTGCAAATAATTTGGTAATTTTAGTATACAAAACTAATAAATTACTAATATGTTGCAAAACTTATATGAGCATTTTCTCTTGCAATGAAGTTCTTTGCTATGAAACTACCACCATAACCAAAAAAAAATCAAACCCATTGCCATGGAGTTGATTCCAACTCACAGCAACCACCATAGGAAAGGTAATTAAGTATGGAAACATATTCATTTCTGCCCCTACTCTTTAATGTAACATAAACAGAAACCAAATTCCAGATTCAGCACACTTCCAAATGCACCTTAACACTAAATTGATCTTCTGCTTTTCAGTACAAATAAACTCTGAAAAGCAAGTATTAATTTCCTACTATTCCCAGGCATATATACATATATATATATATATAAAACCACTGTGGAACCCTGGTGGCATAGTGGTTAAGTATGGTTAAGAGCTATGGCTGCTACTCAAAATCCACCAGCTGCTCCTTGGAAACCTTGCAGGGCAGTTCTATTCTGTCCTATAGGGTCGCTATGAGTCGGAAAGACTTGACAGCAATGGTTTTTTGTTTTATATATATATACATATATATATACGTATATATATGTATACGTATACATATATATATAAAACAAATATTTTTACAAGTATTAGCATTGTCTATCTCATTTTATAGATGAGTACACAAGTGGGTAATTTGCCTGAAATCACATCGTTAGTGGTGACAGAGAACTCACACAAAATGTTTGCGATCTCCCATCATTTTTCATGATGGACCCAAATTCCCCCCTTGTGTCACTAACATTGTGGAATGGAGAGTGAGATATTATCTTTGTGATATATAAATAAAATTCTAGTTTATTAAAGTGCTCTTGACTTGAAAAAAATGTATATCGAGGATATCATGATTATTACTTTTAGTGTTATATTTTAAGAATTCTGTGTTGAATGGACTATTATTTAGATATAAATCAGTAGTCAATGTGTTATTTGTCTTGGGCTGTAGTAACAAATAATTCCCAAAACATTAGTGTCTTATGTAATAAAAGATTATTTCTTCCTCACATCATGTCACATTCTGATGTGAGCAAAGCATATGCCTTTCATGTAATCTTTCTGGAAAACATGGACTCAACAATCCTGACATCAGGGTAAGAGGAAATGAGGAAGCACACCAATTCTTAATTGCCAAAGCCAGGAAAGGGCACAAGTATCTTCTCACAGTCAATTGGTCAGAACTAGATATGTGATTCCACCCTGCCTACAAAGAAGTCTGGGAAATAGAGGACATAATGGAGCACTTACTTTCTCTGCAACAATAACATTGTCTTATAGTAACATAGGGTCGCTATGAGCTGGAATCCACTCCCTGGCAATGGCTTTGGTGTTTTTTAATAGTAAAATAGTGGTTCAGGTATGCATGTGGGGGGGAGATAATTTGGAGGACAAACAAATGGGATTTATGCAACTTTGAGTTTAAATTTTGCATCACTAAAATCAAATAACTTTTATTTTCAGATATGGATCTCTGGCACAACTCCCTCCTAGAACACTGACTTGTACACTTCTTCTAATAAATCAGAAACTGACTCTATATTCTTCACTCAAGAGGTTGGTCCTGCTATGATGACATCTGTGGATTATATCATATATAATAATGGAAATGGATAACATCTGTAATGGATTTGGAATTTAAATTTATTTTCTTTTACTAATAAATCTCTCTTGAAAGCATATGCTTTTATTGATATATTTTATTTAATTTTCCAAAGATTTACCTATAGCTTTGTTGTCGTTAAGTGTTGTAGAGTTGGTTCCAACTCATGGTGACACTATGTACAGCAGAATGAACCACTGCCCAATCCTGTGCCATCTTCACAATCGTTGCTATGCTTGAGCCCATTGTTGCAGCCACGGTGTCAATCCATTTCATTGAGGGTCTTCCTCTTTTTTGCTGACCCTCTACTTGGCCAAGCATGATTTCCTTCTACAGGGACTGAGCCCTCCTGATAACATACCCAAAGTATGTGAGATGAAGTCTCACCATCCTTGCTTCTAAGGAGGATTCTGGCTCTACTTCTTCCAAGACAGATTAGTTTGTTCTTCTGGCGGTCCATGGTATATTAAACGTTCTTTGCCAACACCACAATTCATAGGTGTCACTTCTTCTTCGGTCTTCCTAAGGAAGGAAGACAGATTGCCTATAGCAGTCAAGGCCATTATTCATTTGCTTGACTTGACTAATTTCTTGTTCTCCATTCGTTTTTATCATGTATGTATTATATCCCATTTTCCAGCATAAATGTCCACCTTTAGGGGTAAAAAAAAAAATGCAGGGCTACTCCATACTAACATCGTTATTTCTGGAAAGCTGCATGTGGGGATTGACAATGATGCTGCCAAACCTCTACCTGTTGATTATCTATAATTGAAAATCTTTTTCATTTAGCCACCAACCAACCAACCCCATTGCCACCAAGTTGGTTCCAACTCTAGAGACCCTATAGAAAAGAGTGGAACAGCCCCATAGGGTTTCCAAGGCTGTAAATCTTTACAGAAGCAGACCGCCACATTTTTCTCTTGCAGATTGGCTGTTGGGTTCAAACCGCGGATCTTTCAATTAGCAGCAGAGTGCTTTAAGCACCGTACTACCAGGGCTCCTACTTTTCATTTAGCACTCATCTAAAGTAGTTATTTTCTTCTGCAAAATGATTTTCTTTTGCAAAAATATCAAATCATAGACTAATTTGCATATCTAAAGGAATAACAACCCACCTTTCTATTCCTTGATTGCATTTAAATGTAAAGAATTTCTGAAGTTCTGGTCCCAAGACATTCATTCATTAAATAGCTTTCTGGTATGCTCTGTGACAGGAGCAGTTCAAGGTGTTAGGAGCATAGGGATGAGGAAAAATAAATAGCAAGGAGCCTACTCTCACTGAAGTGGAGTGAAGCAGAAAAACAAAAAAAAGAAATCCCAAGATGATGATAAAATAGGTGCTTAAAAACTAAAACACAGTGCTGTGATAGAGAATTTTAGACAGTTTCAAAAAATTTTCCATCCTCTAACAATGAACTTTACTGTGGAGCACATTTTCTGGCTCTTCCCAATGAATCACCGAGGAGACATTAATTGTGTGCTTCTCCAGCTTTTACTCTCTCATATATGATGTATGTAAATAAAAATTTGTTAAAGTCTTGTGATGGTTCCATATGCAAAATACAGTAAACTTCAGTGATTTTTTTATCCAATGGCCCCGAAGTTAATTTCATTTTGTTCCACATTTATTCATTTATTCAATGAATATTTTTGAGTGTCTATTCTATCACAGGTCATGCATATAATAAAGGTGTTGGAAGTAAGCAGCTATATAATAAGACAAAATTTCTCTGCTCAAGCACCTTGTATTCTATAGGTTCACTCAGTCAGTGAAAAAATAATTTGCAACAAAATCTAACTAGTAAGAAACTCTATGAAGAAAAAAAACAAAGTAAATTAAGCTGGTAGATAGTGAGAGAGTGACGAGAGGCTACATAAGATTGGATGCTCAAAGAATGCTTCTCTGAGAAGACTGGGCACAGAGCTGAATGAAAGGAAGGAGTAAGCCTCACAAAGCTCTAGGGAACGAACATTCCAGTGGAGGAAACTGAAAATAGAAACGCTCTCATGTAGTAAAAAGCTAGCCGAGCTTGGAGAAGAGCCAGAAGACTAGTGTGGCTAGAGTAATGAAGAGAAAAAGAGGTTAAAAAAAAAAAATGAGAACAAAGAGGTATACAGGGCCTTCACATTCGTGAAGACTTGGCATTTTACTCTAACTTATGAATGGAAGACATCAGTTATCTCAAGAGAGTAGTGTCAGGATTTTATTTTCATTTTAAAAATTACTCTGGCTTCTGAGTAGATATAATGCTCTAAACCAGGGAAACAGTAGTGACAGAGAGACCGGTTAAAAGGTGTCTACAATAGTCCAAGAGGAGATGATGGTTGCTTGGCCTGGTGTAGTAACAGCTGAGATGCTGAGAATGAAAATGGTGAAAAGGACAAGAGGCGGAGAAAAGATAAGCTAATGAGTTGAGTTTGTGTTGTGAATTGAATTGTGTCCCTCAAAATTTCGTGTTGAAACCCTAAGCCCTGGTACCTGAGAATATGATCTTGTTTGGAAATAGCATCTTTGATGATGTTATCGTTTAGGTTTAACAGGAGATCATATCAGGATAAGGTTGGTTCTAATTCAGTCTGAGTGATGTCCTATAAAAGAGGAGACGAGACACAGAGAGACAGAGGGAAGACTGTCATGTGATGATGGAGTTATGCTGCAGCTGCAAGCCAAGGAATGCTGGAAGCTACCAGAAGCTGAGAGAGACAAGAAAGGATCTTTCTCTAGAGACTTCCAAGAGAATATGCTCCTGCCAACACCTTGAATTCAGACTACTAACCTCTAGAACTGTGAGACAATAAATTTCTATTGTTTAAAGCCACTGTGTTTGTGATATTTTGAAACAGCAGCTATCAGAAACTAATAGAGTTTGGGGGAAGGGGGAAGGAGAGGTGAATAACTCATTTGTATTATGTGGAGATGTAGACTATATAGCTGGATACAAGTATGGTTCATGAGGAAGTACAGTGACAAGTGCTAGTCAAGTGAAAATGTGCCTTAGATATAGGATGTAGGTCATTGCTTCTCAAACGGAATGATTTGTTGGTGAACTGTTTGTTACAGTTCGGTAAGGAGATAAGAAGCATGTATCTAGAATTCAAATCAACACACTGCTTCTTAAATTTGGATCCTACGATTAGCAGACACCTTGTATTTCCATATGAAACTTTCAAACTAAACTCTACCCAAATTCCCAAGTCATGACTGCGTATAGTGAAAAGTAATAGATCTCATCAGTCATCAAGTTCCATCTATTCTATAGGCTACATATGTGTCTCATCTGTCCCTTCTCACTTCATCCCCACTGACCCTGCCTTACGCCTCTCACTTGAAAGATTGCAATAACCTCCTAGTAGCTCTCACTGCTCTCATTCTCCTCTGAATCCAGCTCTTCTCATCCCACTCAGTCTCTCCAAAGTAGCCTCTCTCTCTCTAATCTACCCTTTCTATTGCTGTGAAAGTGATCTTTCTAACACATGGTTTTGATTCTGATGGTCATTTTTGTATCGAAAATTAGATCTTACAGAGTAAGAACTCCTGACTGCATCATCAGCCTCACCATTTATAACTACTTTCCATTGTATTTTATTGTCTAAGTGTTCACAATAACAATCAAAATCCTAGTGGGTTTTTTTTTTTTCCCCCCAATGCTGCTTCTATGGGTGTTGATTGTGGATTCAGGTAAAATAAAATCCTTGAGAATTTCAGTCTTTTCTCCATTTATCATAATGTTGCTTATTGGTCCAGTTGTGAGGATTTTTTTTTTTTTTAATGTTGAGGTGTAATCCGTACTGAAGGCTGGGGTCTTTGATCTTCATCAACAAATGCTTCAAGTCCTCTTCACTTTCAGCAAGCAAGGTTGTGTCATCTGCATATCAAAGGTTGTTAATGAGTCTTCCTCCAATCCTGATGCTGCATTCTTCTTCATATAGTCTAGCTTCTGGGTTTCTTTGCTCAGCATGCAGATTGGAGAAGTATGGTGAAAGGATTCAACACTGATGGACACCTTTTCTGATTTTAAACCATGCAGCATCCCCTTGTTATATTCAAATGACTACCTTGTGGTCTATGTACAGGTTCTGCATTAGTACAATTAAGTGTCCTGAAATTCCCATTCTTCATAATGTTATCCATAATTTGTTATAATCCACACAGTTGAATGCCTTTGTGCAGTGAATAAAACACAGGTAAGCATCTAGCTGTTATTCACTGCTTTCAGCCAGGATCCATCTGACATCAGCAATGATATCTCTCTTTCAGGGGAGGATTATCCAATAGGTAAAGTAAGCAGGGTGCTTACCTTGCTTACCAGATCATCTGTAGTGAACAATTTTACTTTTTTTTTTGTTTTTTTACCACATCAAAGATTCTGCTTCTAGGTATGGCTGGTGTCTGGCTCTTTCCCAACTCCACAGCACTTTATTACAGAATCAAAACCTCTTTTCAAATGTACAATCTTTGACAGGGACAGATCACCCAGAAGCAAAGTAAACACGGGCTTCCTTGTGCTTACTAACTAATCTGTAGTGACTGATTTCACTTGGGTTCCATGATATCAAAGGGAAATTGTTCACTACAGATACTAAGTAAGCACAAGTAAGCCCACACTTACCTGTGCTTACTGGGTTATCCATCCCTGCCCTTGTTTCATGTCCTCATCTGAATCTGGGTTGAATTTATGGCAGTTGCCTGTAGATGTACTGCTGCAACCATTTTTTATTTATCTTCAGCAAAAATTTACTTGTGTGTGATATTAATGATATTGTTCTGTAATTTCCACATTCTATTGCATCACCTTTCTTTGGAATGGGCTCATATATGGATCTCTTCCGGTCGGTTAGCTGGTAGTTGTCTTACAAATTTATTGGCATAGAAAACTGAGCACTTCTAGCTTTGCATCCATCTGCTGAAACAGCTCAACTGGTATTCTGTCAATTCCTGGAACCTTGTTTTTCACCAATGCCTTCAGTGCAGCTTGGACTTGTTCCTTCACTACCATCAATTCTTGATCATACGCTACCTCCTGAAATGGTCAAACATCGAAACCAATTGTTTTTGGTACAATGACTGTGTCTTCCTACCATCTTTTGATGCTTCCTGCATCTTTGAATATTTGGCCAATAGAATCATTCAATATTGCAACTGGAGACTTGAATTTTTTCTTCAGTTCTTTCAGCTTGAGAAATGTTGAACGTGTTCTTCCCTCTTGGTTTTCTAACTCCAGGTCTTTGCACGTGTCATTATAATACTTTATTTTGTCTTCTTGAGCTGCCCTTGGAAATATTCTGTTCAGATCTTTTACTTCATCATTTCTTCCACTTGCTTTAGTTACTGTACATTCAAAAGCAAGTTTCAGAGTCTCTTCTGACATCCATTTTCTTTTCTTTCTTTCCTCTCTTTTTAATGACCTTTTGCTTTCATCATGTATGATGTCCTTGATACCATCCCACAATTTATCAGGTCTTCTGGCATTAGTGTTCAATGCATCAAATCTATTCTTGAGCTGGCTTCTAAATTCAGGTGGGATATAGTCAAGGTTGTGCTTTGGTTCTTGTGGACTTGTTTTAACGTTCTTCAGCTTCAGCTTGAACTCGCATATGAGCAATTGATGGTCTATTCCACAGTCGTCCCCATGCCTTGTTCTGACTGATGATATTGAGCTCTCTATTGTCTTGTTCTACATATGTAGTCAATTTGATTTCTCTGTATTACGTTCAGTGAGATTCATGTGTAGAGTTACCATTTATATTGTTGAAAAAAAAAGCCATTTCCAATGAATAAGTCACTGGTCTTGCAAAATTCTATCATTTGATCTCTGGTGTCATTTATATTACAAAAGCCATATATTCCAGCTACTGATCCTTCTCTTTGTTTCCAACTTTCACATTCCAATCACCAGTAATTATCAATGCATCTTGAATGGATGTTTAATCAATTTCAGACTGGAGAAGTTGGTAAAAACCTTCTATTTCTTTATCTTGAGCATTAGTGACTGGTTTGTAAATTTGAATAGTAATCCTATTAACTGGTCTTCTGCATACAAATATGGATATTATCCTATTACTGACAGAGTCATGCTTCAGGATAGACCCTGAAATGTTCTTTCTGCCAATTAATGTGATGCCATTCATCACCAATTTGTCATTCCTGGCATAGTAGACCATATGATTGTCTGATTAAAAATGACCAATAACAGTTCATTTCAGCTCACTAATGCTTAGTATATTGATCTTCAAGTGTTCTATTTCATTTTTGAAAACTTCCGATTTTCCTTTATTCATACTTCGTACATTTCTCATTCTGATTACTAATGGATGTTTGCAGCTATTTCTTCTCATTCTGATACATGCCAAATCAACAAACATAGGTTCTGAAAGCTTTACTCCATCCATGTCATCAAGATCAGCTCTACTTTGAGGAGGCAGTTCTTCCGCAGTCGTAGTTTGAGTGCCTTCCAATTTAAGAGGCTCATCTTCCAGCACTATATCGAACAATGTTTCACTGCTATCCATAAGGTTTTCACTTGCCAATTTTTTTGAGAAGTAGGTTGCCAGATCCTTCTTTCTAGTCTGTTTTATTCTGCAAGCTCTGCTGAAACCTGTCCACCATGGTTGACCCTGTGGGTATTTGAAATACCGGTGGCGTAGCTTCCAGCATTGCAGCAACGCGTAAGCCACAACAGCATGACAAACAAGTGATGAATTCAACCTCTAAATCTGTATGATATTCTACCTATCATCACTTGAACATTCTAAATTCTCTAACAAACTTTAAAATATAAAGAAAAACAAAATGCCTTAACATTCTTATTCTCCTCTAATTAACATATTTTCCTTCTTTTTCCTTTCATAGTTGAATTTAATGAAAGAGATGTCTACACTAATAGTATTTATTTCCTCACTTTCAATTCATTCCTCAGTCTTTGAAGTCTAATATTTATGTCTTCTAATTCCTCTGAAAAACAGTCCTGGTGTGCAAATATTACGCACTTGGCTGCTAACTCAAAGATTGACAGTTTGAACCCACCCAGCAGCTCTGTGAGAGAAAGACCTGGTGATCTGCTTTTGTAAAGATTACAGCGTAGGAAACCCAATGGGGCAGCTCTGCTGTGTCACATGGGGTCACTATGTGTTGAAAATCGACTTGACGGCATCCAACAACAGCATGCACTTGAAACGGTCTTGCCAAGGTCAATAGTGACCTGTTTTTGCCAAATCCATGGCTATTTTTCAGGCCTGATCTTAATTTGATCTAATCCTCAATCCTCTTCTTTTCTTCCTAAAAACACCACTTCTAGGAAACATCAAGTCCCATCAGTATCCCCATACACTTAAGGTTGGTATAAAATCCATAATTAAAACACAGGTGTAAAAATCTACCATTACATTTTGTATAACAACTTTTCTTTCTTTCTTTTTTTTTTTTTTTTCTAGGCACCCTGAGAAGAAAACAATCTAGCCACTGACTAGTAAATTCAGTGAATCTGGATGATTTCTCATTTACCTCTGCTTTTAAATTAATGCAAATAAAGAATTTTTCTCCTCTCCTCTTCCCTGAGTGTCATCTGTTTTTGCCAGATATTGAGCTAATTCCATGGCCTGTGGTAAGATATATATTTTTTTGGACACTCTACACACTGGCTTTTAGTGATCCGTAATTATTCTCAGCTGGTCCATAGGTTTAGTCACTTCACTTCACTGTGGTCAGCTAAGAGAATCATGTCCATATCCAATCCCTGCCAGAGTCCACCCTGTAATTTCAGCTGTCAAATCAATTTTTTTCTGGGTTAAGAGCCTTCTGTCAGCTCACCAGCTCTCTTTATATGAGGTAAATTTTGCACTCTACACCAAGGTTAGAATTGAGATGTGTAGCGGACAATTTGGATGTTCTCTCATGTCACTCTCTTGCTATGCAAGTATCAGGCTTATCTCTGGCTCTCCTATGCCAAATATCCAGTTTAAATACAGATGATGCACAAAGATACACAGGAAAGTTCTCATCAGGGCCTCTCTTCTCCTCTCAAAACCCAGAAATAAATTCACTGAGATATCCAAACTTAACTGTGCGGGAGGGGGTTGTCATCTCCCACTATACTGGGACTGGCCCTGTTTTGGGGGAAGGGAAAGGGGCAGGATGTAGCATCTCACACAATGGTAGTGTCTTAGTCATCTAGTGCTGCTATAACAGAAATACCACAAGTGGATGGCTTTAACAAAGAGAAATTTATTCTCTCACAGTCTAGTAGGTTACAAGTCCAAATTCAGGCTGTCGAGTGGCTTTCTCTGTCGGCTCTGGGGGAAGGTCCGAGTCATCAGTCTTCCCTTGGTCTGGGAGCTTCTCTGTGCAGGAACCTCAGGTCTAAAGGACACACTCTGCTCCCAGCACTGCTTTCTTGGTGGTATGAGGTCCCCTGTCTCTCTGCTTGCTTCTCTCTTTTATATCTCAAAAGAGATTGGCTTAAGACAATATCTAATCTTGTAAACCTCATCAATGTAACTGCTGTAATCCATCTCATTACATCATAGTGATAGAGTTTACAACACATAGGGAAATCACATCAGATGATAAAATGGTAGATAATCATGCAATACTGGGAATCATGACCTAGCCAAGTTGACAGATATTTTGGGGGGACACTATTCAATCCATGACAGGTGGTCTCTAACTTTCTAGTATTATTTCCATCTTTCTCTTTTTGTTCTCCACCTCAGCAAGTATTTTAATAGTCTGTTGTTGTTAGGTGCCATAGAGTTGGTTCCAACTTATAGCAACCCTACGTACACCAGAATAAACACTGCCCGGTCCTGCACCATCCTCACAATCATTGTTATGCTTGAGCCCATTGTTGCAACCACTGTGTCAGTCCACCTCATTGAGGGTCTCCCTCTTTTTTGCTGACCTCTACTTTACCAAGCATGATAGTCTAGATGATATTACATAGCTCCTAAGTCTTTCTGTGTTATATCTGTAACATGATTTTTAGGTTTTAAAGTAAGATATTGTCCTGTTGTAATTGTTGTTTTAAAACAGCTTTATTGAGGTAAAATTGACATCCAATAAGCAGCATATACTTAAAGTGTTCCTATTTTGACACATACCTACAATAATAGTTCTAATATCTCATAGCACAAGCAGAGGTGTTCTTGGAGAAAACATGGGAAGAGAAAAGAAAAAATTTTTTTGTCATATTTCACATTGTTATGCTTTACATATCAGTGATTCTCAAATCCAGATTTCTTATTTCTTTGGGGGAACATTACTATTCATATATACAATAATACCCAAAATTAAGAGAGATGTAGAGAATTAAGAGACCCCAAGAGAGAGCATGAAGGAATAGTCAAAGAAATAGTATACTTTCAGAGTGTGATCACAGCTTAGCAAGCTATATCTACAAAGTTAAGAAGGAACTACCACCGTGTACTACAAGATTGCTTCCTGCCTTCACCAAGAGAAAGAGTTAAGTGAGAGACACAGAACTCTACATGATACTAGAAAACATGACGTTTCTCTGCATTCTCCCCAACACTCAGAACCTAAACACCATCTCTCTGCAGATCGTCAGGACTAAACTTGTCATGCATTTTATCTCTATTTATTTTAGTTACCAAAAAAAAAAAACAGGTCTTCAGATTTTTTCTCTTCCCTCAGACCCTAATTCCACACATCATTTTCTGAACCCATATGACACCACTACCCATATCCTGAGACCCTTAGATTTTACACTATTGAACTCAGGATCAAGCACCAGCAAACCCACTATATTTTAAATTTCTACTCTGAGTCTTTATTTTATCCCCTGATCTAAATTAAACTTACCTAATTTTTTTTTTAATTGTACTTTAGATGAAGGTTTACAGAACAAATAGTCTCTCATTAAACAGTACACATATTGTTTTATGACAATGGTTAACAACCCCACGACATGTCAACGCTGTCCCTTTTCAACCTTGGATTCCCTATTACAAGCTTTCTTGTCCTCTCCTGCCTTCTAGTTCTTGTCCCTGGACTGTTGTGCCCCATTAGTCTCGTCTTATTTTATGGGGCTGTCTAATCTTTGGCTGAAAGGTGAACCTCATGAGTGACTTACTGAGCTAAAAGGGTGTCCAGGGGCCATACTCTCAGGATTTCTCCAGTCTCTGTCAGGCCAGCAAGTCTGGTCTTTTTTTGTGAGTTAGAATTTTGTTCTACATTTTTCTCCAGCTCTGTCCAGGACCCTCTGTTGGGATCCCTATCAGAGCAGTCAGTGGTGGTAGCTGGGCACCGTATAGTTGTACTGAACTCAGGCTGGTGGAGGCCGTGGTAGTTGTGGTCCATTAGTTCTTTAGACTAATCTTTTCCTTGTGTCTTGTTTTCTTTATTCTCCCTTGCTCCCGAAGGGGTGAGACCAGTGGAGTATCTTAAATGGCTGCTCACAGGCTTTTAAGACCCCAGACACTACTCACCAAGGTAGAATGTAGAACGTTTTCTTTATAAACTGTATTATGCCAATTCAGCTAGATGTTTCCCGAGACCATGGTCCCCACAGCCCTCCACCCAGCAGTTCAGTCTTAACTTCACTAATTATTAAGGACAACATCATTGTTAAAGATGATCTAAATTAAAGAAGACCTAAATAAATTAAAAGATACCCCATGTTCATGCATTGACAACCTGTTGCCCTTGAGTTGATTCTGACTCATAGCAACCCTGTAGAACAGAGTAGAACTGTCCCCTAGGGTTTCCAAGGAGCAGTTGGTGGATTCAAACTGCTGACCTTTTGGTTAGCAGCCTGAGCTCTTAATCACGAAGACATAATATTGTTAAGATTCCAATACTCTCCAAATTGATCTATAGATTCTGTACAATTCCTATAAAAATCCCAGTTGCCTTTTTGGTAGAAACTGACAACTGACAAGTGACAAGATGATCCTAGAATTCATAGAATGATTGTTCTTGAAAATTGAGGGGAAAAAAAAATCTCCAAGTATCTTTTCAAAGATGAGAAGACAGGAGTTTAAAGCTTTATGAAGAAATAAAGAGCTGAATAAATGACCCTTTTTCATCTTTGCTTAGATGACTTTATTTTAGGTAGCACTAAGAAAGAAAAATATTTCACAATTAAGCTATGTCATAAGGCCTTGCTAATAGTTCTATGCCACACATGATTTTTTCATATGTCTCATTACTTTGAAAATTCTTTCTTTATCCTAAAACATGTGACTGTTTTTCCACCTGTCATGGTTTGAATTATGTCCCCCCAAAAATGTGCGTATCAGTTTGGCTGGGCCATGATTCCTGGTATTGTGTGGTTTTCCTATATGTTGTAAATCCTGCCTCTATGATATTAATGAGGGAGGATGGGTGGCAGTTGTGTTAGGGCAGGACTCAGTCTACAAGATTGGATTGTATCCTGAGGCAATATCTTGAGATATAAAAGACAGAAGTGAGCAGAGAGACAGGGGGACCTCATACCATCAAGAGAGCAGTGCCAGGAGCACAGCACGTCCTTTGGACCCAGGGTCCCTCCACCGAGAAGTTCCTATCCGGGGGAACACTGATGAGAAGGCCAAGAGAGAGAGAAAGTCTTCCCCTGGAGATGACACCCTGAATTTGGACTTTTAGCCTTCTTTACTATAAGGAAATAAACTTCTCCTTGTTAAAACCATCCACTTGTGGTATTTCTGTTATAGCAGCACTAGATGACTAAGACACCACCTTTAGTTGCATTGCAGATAAGGAACAAAACATCTCTACATAGCTCAGTAACAAAACGTATCTTCTACTTATAGGTGCTTTATAATTTTTCCTTTGCAAGAGAAACAGCATTGCATTCATTACTCAAACAACAATTATTTGCCTCATTAATATCAAATTTATATCCATCCACTCTCTTCCTGTGCCTTTCTGTATATACAATATTTTTTGTTTCAACACTATATCATACTGTAATCTCTTACAAGACATTTTCAATGACAAACTTAACATTATAAGAAGCCATTGGTTGTAAGATAAATCCTTATTTGAGAAACGTTTAAATGTGAAAAACTTGCATCTAAAAGAAATGCAGTATCATTGCACCAATCTGGAAAGGGAATTAAAAGGTAAAATAAAGAGTATGCAAGAAGGAAGTCTGAAGAATTATTAATGGCTTACACTTTTCTTTAGCTGCAGCATGAATAACTGAGCTGTGATGAAATAGCTTTCTTTAACTGTCACACACAGCCTATGGGAAATTAACCTCCATCTACATGGGGGAAGGGATAAAATGAAGTAGTCTTAATCAGAACAGGAGTAGAACATATTAAATACGCAGTGATAAATATGACAAATGGAGATTGTGGATTCTTTTTTCCTTAAGACTTTCTTAAACATACTAGGCAATTTAGGATGTAGTCTAATTGAAATCAGTACAACCAGAATTCACCAATATTGCATTATGTTTGAAGTTGGGGTTATAATTATGTTTAACACAGTTCCTCCCTAAGGAAGAAATTTTAGAATTAAAGGAGTCAGACACAAAGACTGATTCTTTTATTACAATGTGGTAGATTCTTAAAGAGCTCACAGTAATTCCAGGATTTTATAATTTGGGGTCTGGGATTTTAGCTCTGATGGTGCAATGGTTAAGCACTCAGCTGCTAGCTGAAAAGTTAGCAGATCAAATCCACCAGCCAGAAGAAAAGACCTGGGGACATGTTTCTGTAAAGATTAAAAAAAACAAACCCGTAGCCATTGTGTCATTTCCAACTCACAGAGTCCTTGTAGGAAAGAGAAGAACTGCCCCATAGTGTTTCCAAGGAGTGGCTGGTGAATTTGTACTGGTTTGACCTTTCGGTTAGCAGCCTGAGCTCTTAACCACTGGACCACCAGGTCTCCATGAGGCAGTTCTACTCTGTCCTATTGGGTTGCTATGAGTCGGAATAAATTAGATGGCAATGGGTAGCATAAATGTGCTAACTTTTTTTTCTCAGAAATATTATATGATTAAATTCCTACTTTTGATTTGCATTTTGAATCTGTTCATGGTAAGGACCATAAGTATGAGAGACATTTGAGAATTTTTTTTTTTCTGATTGCTTGTTAGATAAAATTAGAATATTATTTTGTGGATTAATTTTAAAAACTCAGTAGTGAAAATATATGAACTAAATTGATTTAACCTAAAAACATTTTTGATAGTTTTGTTCCATAATTTAAAATAATTAAGTTAGAATATACTTCAAACATATAGCAAAATACAAAACAAATATAAAAGACTGCCATGTACCCACAATCCAGATTTAACCCATTTTACTAACTTGCCATATTTGCTAAAATTCTTTTGTTGCCATTGTCGTTGCACTGTTGGTAAATAAATGAAATTCTGTTAACATTACTCTAGTTTTCCTGGCAATCTCTCAGCCCTTCTCACCACCCCTAAAGTTGGTATTCATGTTTCCTAGGCTTGTTTTTATTATATTACTATATATGTAAATAGTCGTTAGAACATACAGTAAATATTAGAATTATATTAGAACATGTACAGGTATCCCCTGCTTTTTGAAAGTTCGCTTTACGCCACTTCGTTTTTACAAAAGACCTAAATTGGTACCTGTTTTTCCTAACCGAAAGAAATCTGAAGAGGATTTTTGCTTTCTTGAAATAAGGCAAAAAGCAGAAATAGCGTTCAGCGTCTGTTTTGCAGCAGCCTTTAAAGAGGCAGAGTGCACCCGCAGTAGCGAGACCCCCGAGCAGCCGGAGGGATGTCGCTAAGCTCCTTCCCAGGGAACTACACTCAGCATCTCAGCATCATATCATATCATTCTTGCTTTACTATATGTTAGTGTTATTTTAGGTTTTATGTACTATTCGGCAGGTTATTTTTTGGGTCTGAGAACACTCAAAATTTTTTCCCATGTAAATAAATGATAATTGCTTCTTTGCTTTATGCCATTTCAGCTTATGAAAGGTTTCATAGGATCACTCTACTTTTGGAGTGCAGGGGAAACCTGTAGTACATATTGAAACATATTAGAATATCAGGAATATATTATAAGTATGCTAGAATATCTAGTAGGTTTTTTGTGAGAATTCTTTAAATTTAAATGAATAATATCCTATAGTATATCCATCTGTCTTAGTTATGTAGTGTTGCTACAACAGAAATACCACAAGTGGATGGCTTTAACAAACAGGAATTTATTCTCTCATAGTCTAGGAGGGTAGAAGTCCAAATTCAGGGTGCCATCTCCAGTTGAAGGCTTTGTCTCTCTGTTGGCTCTGGGGGAAGGTCCTTGTCATCAATCTTCCTCTGGGTCTAGAGGGCCCTGGGTCCAAAGAACACACTCCACTCCCAGCTCTTCTTTCCTGGTGATAGGAAGCCCTCTTTCTTCTTTGCTCGATTCTCTCTTTTATATCTCAAAAGAGATTGACTCAAGATACACCTTATCCTGTAGATTGAGTCCTGTCTCATTAACATCATAGAAGTTAGGTTTTACAACACATAGGATAATCACATCAGATCACAAGATGGTGGACAACCACACAATACTTGGAATCATGGCCTAGCCAAGTTGACACATATTTTTAGGAGACAAAATTCAATTCACAACACCATCTAAACTGTGCTTCTTTACTCTAAATTTATATTTTTTTAAGATTTATCCATGTTACTCTTTGGACCTAATCATTTTACTTTAACTGAAGGCATGATAAATCATGATATCAGAATCAAATAACCTAGGATTCCCATATGATAATTGAGATTATGTGGATTGAACTACATGAAACTGACAAGTTCCATTCAAGGCTCTTACAGGGAGCTCTGCAAACATTTTTTATTATCTATACCATTGGTTAAAAAAAAAATGAGTATTAACACCAATATAAGTGTATTTATTTATTCACAAATAATATGTGTGTACTATTTAAGTATCTAACATTTACCTAACATAAAAATGATATAAGAAAAGGGAAAATCATGTTCAAACAAACAGAATATCAAAAATTTTCTAGCTCCAGCAACAAACTCACATCTATCAATAATTACATTGAACGTAAATGGACTCAATGCACCCATAAAGCGACGGAGAGTGGCAGAATGGATAAGAAAACAGGATCCATCTATTTGCTGTCTACAAGAGACACATCTTAGAAACAAAGATGTGAATTTATTTAAAATCAAAGGTTGGAAAAAAATATATCAAGCTAACAACTACCAAAAAAGAGCAGGAGTGGCAATTCTAATCTCAGATAAAATAGACTTTAAAACAAAATCTACCATAAAAGACAAAGAAGGACACTATATAATGATTAAGGGGATGATCCATCATGAAGACATAACCATAATAAATATCTACGCACCCAATGACAGGGCTCCAAAATACATAAAAAAACTCTAACAGCACTGAAAAGAGAAATTGACAGTTCCACAATAATAGTAGGAGACTTCAACACACCACTCTCAGTAAAGGACAGAACAACTAAAAAGAAACTCAGCAAAGATACAGAAGACCTAAAGGACACAATCAGCCAACTGGACCTCATAGACATATATAGAACAATCCATCCAACCGCTGCAAAGTACACATTCTTTTCCAATGCACATGGAACGTTCTCCAGAATAGACCACATCTTAGGCCACAGAGCAATCCTCAACAAGATCCAAAATGCTGAGATAATTCACAGTATCTTCTCTGACCACAATGCCATCAAGGTAGAAATTAACACTAGAAAGAGCAAGGAAAAAAAATCAAACACATGGAAACTGAATAATAATCTGCTTACACATCAATGGGTAATAGAAGAAATCAGAGATGGAATTAAAAAATTCCTAGAATCAAATGAAAATGAAAACACATCATACCAAAACCTTTGGGACACAGCAAAGGCAGTCCTCAGAGGACAATTTATAGCAATAGATGCACATATCCAAAAAGAAGAAAGGGACAAAATCAAAACATTAACTACAGAACTCAAACAAATAGAAAGAGAACAACAAAAAAAGCCTACAACCACCGGAAGAAAGGAAATAGTAAAGATCAGAGCAGAAATCAATGAAATAGAGAACAGAAAAACAATAGAAAGAATCAACAAAACCAAAAGTTGGTTCTTTGAAAGAATCAACAAAATCGACAAACCACTGGCCAGACTGACAAAAGAAAAACAGCAGAGGGCACAAATAACCCAAATAAGAAATGAAATGGGGGACATTACAACAGACCCAACCGAAATAAAAAGGATTATAACAGAATATTATGAAAAACTATATTCCAACAAATTTGAAAACCTAGAGGAAATGGATAAATTTCTAGAAACATACGGCCTACCCAAACTACAACAAAGTGATATTGAAAATCTGAACAGACCCATAACAAGAGAAGAGATTGAAAAGGTAATAAAAAAACTCCCAACCAAAAAAAGCCCTGGCCCAGATGGCTTCACTGGAGAATTCTACAAAACATTTACAGAAGAGCTCGTACCAGTTCTACTCAAGTTATTTCAGAGCATAGAAGAGGAAGCAACACTTCCAAATTCATTCTATGAAGCCAGCATAACGCTGATACCAAAACCAGGCAAAGACATCACAAAAAAAGAAAATTACAGACCAATATCTCTCATGAATATAGATGCAAAAATTCTGAACAAAATTCTAGCCAATAGAATTCAGTATCATATCAAAAAAATAATACACCACGACCAAGTAGGATTCATACCAGGTATGCAAGGATGGTTTAACATTAGAAAATCCATCAACGTAATCCACCACATAAATAAAAGGAAAGAAAAAAATCACATGATTATCTCAATTGATGCAGAAAAGGCATTTGACAAAGTCCAACACCCATTCCTGATAAAAGCTCTCAATAAAATAGGTATAGAAGGGAAATTTCTCAACATAATAAAGGGCATCTATGCAAAACCAACAGCCAACATCATTCTTAATGGAGAAAGGCTGAAAACATTCCCCCTGAAAACAGGAACAAGACAAGGATGCCCTTTATCACCACTCCTATTTAACATTGTGCTGGAAGTTCTAGCTAGAGCAGTAAGGCAAGAGAAAGAAATAAAGGGCATCCAAATTGGTAATGAAGAAGTTAAACTCTCCCTGTTTGCAGATGATATGATACTATACATAGAAAACCCTAAAGACTCCACGAGAAATTTACTGGAAGTAATAGAAAGATTCAGCAGAGTAGCAGGATACAAGATAAACATTCAAAAATCAGTTGGATTCCTATACACCGGTAAAGAGAACGATGAAAAGGAGATCAGGAAATCAATACCATTTTCAATAGCCCCTAAAAAGATAAAATACTTAGGAATAAATCTGACCAGGAATATAAAAGACCTATACAAAGAAAACTACAAAACACTGCTGCATGAAACCCAAAGGGATCTACATAAATGGAAAAACATACCATGCTCATGGATAGGCAGACTCAACATTGTGAAAATGGCAATTCTACCTAAAGCAATCTACAAATACAATGCAATCCCGATCCAAATACCAACAACATTCTTCAAAGAGATGGAAAAACTAATTATTAACTTTATATGGAAAGGGAAGAAACCCCGAATAAGTAAAGCACTACTGAAGAAGAAGAATAAAGTTGGAGGACTCACACTACCTGACTTGAGAACCTACTATACAGCTACAGTACTCAAAACAGCCTGGTACTGGTACAACAACAGAGACATTGACCAATGGAACAGAATTGAGAACTCAGATGTAAATCCATCCACCTACGGTCACCTGATTTTTGACAAGGGCCCAAAACACATCAAATGGGGAAAAGACAGTCTTTTTAACAAATGGTGCTGGCAAAACTGGATATCCATTTGTAGAAAAATGAAACAGGACCCATACCTCACACCATATACAAAAACTACTTCAAAATGGATCAAAGACCTGAATATAAAGCCTCAAACTATAAAATTCATAGAAGAAAAAATAGGACCAACACTTCAGACCTTAATACATGGCATTAACAGGATACAAACCATAAACATCAACACAAAAAACCCAACAGATAAACTAGATAATTGGGATCTTCTAAAAATCAAACATCTATGCTCTTCAAAAGATTTCACCAAAAGAGTTAAAAGAGAACCTACAGACTGGGAAAAAATTTTTGGATAGTACAAGTCAGACAAAGGTCTAATCTCCATAATCTACAAGAAAATCCAACACCTCTACAACAAAAAGACAACCAATCCTATCAAAAAATGGGCAAAGGAAATGAACAGACACTTCACCAAGGAAGACATTCAAATGGCCAACAGACACATGAGGAAATGCTCCCGATCACTAGCCATTAGAGAAATGTAAATTAAAACCACAATGAGATACCATCTCACCCCGGCATTACTGGCACGAATCAAAAATACTGGAAATAACAAATGTTGGAGGGGCTGCGGGGAGACGGGAACTCTTATACACTGTTGGTGGGAATGCAAAATGATACAGCCATTTTGGAAAATGATATGGCGTTTCCTCAGAAAGCTAGAAATAGACGTACCATTCGATCCAGCAATCCCACTCCTAGGAATATATCCTAGAGAAATAAAGAGTCGTCACTCGAATAGACATATGCACACCTATGTTCATGGCAGCATTATTCACAATAGCAAAACGATGGAAACAACCTCGATGTCCATCAACAGACGAATGGATACACAAACTATGGTACATACACACAATGGAGTACTATGCAACGAGAAAGAACAATGAATCGGTGAACCATCTCATAACATGGATGAAACTGGAGGACATCATGCTGAGTGAAATAAGTCAATCACAAAAGGACAAATATTGTATGAGACCTCTATTGTAAAAACCCATGAAAAAATTCACATGCAAAATGTAACAATCCTTGTTGGTTACCAGGGATGGGGGGGGGGATACTAAATAGGTAATAGGTAAGTGGTAACTTGGGTGAGAGATGAGATAGTACATAGTACAGGGGAAACTAACACAACCTGCACAAGGAAAGGTCATGGAGGCCCTATAGACACATCCAAACCCCCCGAGGGACTGAGTTGTTGGACGGAGGGCTCTGGAGACCATGATCTCGGGGAACATCTAGCTCAATTGGCATGACACTACTTATAAAGATAATGCTCTACATTCTACCTTGGTGAGTAGTGTCTGGGGTCTTAAAAGCCTATGAGCGGCCATCTAAGATACTCCACTGATCTCATCCCTTCGGGAACAAGGGAGAACGAAGAGAACAGGATACAAGGAAAAGATTAGTCCGAAGGACTAATGGTTCACAGCTACCAAGGCCTCCACGGGACTGAGCCCAGTACAGCTGGATGGTGCCCGGCTACCACCAATGACTGCTCTGACCAGGATCACAACAGAGGGTTCTGGGCAGAGCTGGAGTAGGATGTAGAGCATAATTTTAACTCCCAAAAAAAAAAAAAGAAGACCAGATATACTGGCCTAAAGAATACTAGAGAAACCTCGAGAGTGTGGCCCCCAGACACCCTTTCAGCTCAGAGGTGAAGTTACCTTCAAGGTTCGATGTTAAGCCTGGGAATGGACACCCCAGTAAAACTAAATGGGACTAACGATGTACAGGAGTCCGGTGACAAGGGCCAGAAGGCAGAGGGAGAGTAGGAAACTGATGATAAGGAACACAAATTGAATAAGGACACTGTCGATGTAATGTGAGATTGTTGACCACTGCTATAGGGCAACATTTGTAGTAACTATTAAATGGGAGGCTGTTTTGTCCTGTAAGCCTTCATCTTGGGCGAGAATGGCAGCACAATTGGAAGAGCATAGTCAATATCACTTAAATGTGTAAGTAAAAAGTTTTGAAACGGTGTTTAAATAAAATAAAAATAAATAAATAAATAAATAAACAAATGAGACTAAAGAGGTACAATAGTCCACTGACAAGGTCCAGAAGACAGAAGGGGACAAGGAAGCCCCCTGGTGATAGGGAACACAAGGTGGAGTAAGGATATTCTTGATGTGCTGTGAGATTGTTAACCATTGTCATAGGGCAACATGTGTAGTAACTGTTAAATGAAAAACTATTTTGTTCTGTAAGCCTTCATCTTAAGTGAGAATAACAGCACAGTTGGAAGAGCGTAGTCAATGTCACTGAACTGTGAATGTAGAAATTTTTGAAATGGTGTATCTTTGGCCATCTGTAATTTTCATCAAAAAAAAAGGTTGAGAATTTAGAGGCTTAATACGTTGTGGGGTTGTTAACCAATGTCATAGAACAACATGTGTACTACTATTTCATGAGAAACTATTTGCTCTGTAAGCTTTCACCTGAAGTACAATAAAATATTTAAAAAAAAATAAAATAAAATAACGAGATCTTTTGCAGCACAAAAAAAAAATAAATTTTCTAGCTCCACCAATGGATAATGTTGTACACTTTTGTTGTGTGTTGGGGGCGGCGGGGTTCACCTCTGATATAGGTAATCTAAGAGAAGAAGGAATAAGGATGTCAGACAGAGTAAGATAAGAGACACTTATCCTTAACAACTTTGCAACCATTCTAAGATAAAACATTCTAGAATAGGAAAGATATATATATATATTTTTTTTTTTTTCAATAATCCAAGTAAATATAACATAAATAAACCATTTTTCTTTTTTCTTAGCGTGAAGTCATTTGAAGCAACTCTTGTGTGTTTGGTCTTGAGATAATATCTTGAATATTTAAATATAATTAAGGTTTAAGTTTTATAATGCTACATTATTTTTAATGAGTTTAAATTCACACATTTTCCAAAGTATGACAAAAGACCATATAATAAATTCAACCACTTTTTAAGACCTGTATTTCGGTAAGTTTATCAAAAGTCATTCTTGACATTAATGCATATATTTCCTTCCATCTTCCTTTAATGGCCACCTTGCAGTAGAATAAAAATGTAATAAAAGTTACCAAGTGGTGATTAAATTAGAAACCCAATGTACACAAAATATCCAATAAGTCACTCATTCCTAATATTTTAATGAAGTTTCTTGAATAATTTCCTATATTTATTAAGTTATATTCAAATTATATTTTTATTTTCCGTAACTATTGACTTCTATTGTATGTGTCCCACACCATCATTTCCTCAACTAGAATGGCACATTTTTCATATACATTTATTCATAATGGAGTAAGTATAGAGATTAAGGCACAGATTCATAAGAGTTTCATTCTCAGCCCCACCACTTCCTAACACTCTGCAGCCAGTTAGCTTTTCTAAGCCTTAGGTTCCTCATTTTCCAAAAGAAGATAATGACATTCAATCTTATAAATTTATATAAAAAAGAGGTGAGAAGATATTATAAAGAATTTAGCATAAAAGAATCACTCAAAAATGCTTTATCTTATTCAAATTATTATTAAGACATTTAAGAGGACATAAGTCACCACTCACAAATAAATTATACCTGGGAGACATTTTCAATCTATGCACAAGTGAGTAGTCTTTAAATATATACATGATTTAATAACTTCCATCCAGTTTCAACAGTTTTGTACTAGTTATTTTATGCATATGTGACAAAATTAAAATCCTGAAATATTAATAGAAAGTTTCTGGAAAAGGATTAAAAGTTAAAAAGCAATTATTAACCAACTGGTGATAAAATTGAATAAACTAATTATATTAATTTGATAATTACATGATATTATCATCTGCAAGTCTCTAACTCTTTTGACTATAAAAAAGACTTTATAAGCATTTCTCTCAGAATAGCTATTATCATTTCAATGTTTAATTTAATGCATTGTAAGTACATTGGCTATTTTTATTTATCATGATGTTTTATTGTTCACTATAGTAAAATATAATTGGAATCTTATTTCTTTTAGCTTGCAGAAAAATGGATCTATGAAAAGAAATGTAGTTATTATAGTAATTTTGTCAAAAATGTGTGTTAATCTTAACTGCATATTTCAGAATTTTAACATAATACTGTCAAGAGGAAGCTAGGAAAGATTTGTATTTGTTTGCACTCTCTAAGAAAGAACCTCAAGAGCGGGTTCCTTTAGCTGGTAACCATAACCTCAGGGGACATGGCATAACACAGTTTATAAAGAAAATGTTCTACATCCTACTTTGGTGAGTAGTGCCTTGGGTCTTAAATACTTGTGAGCGGGCATCTAAGATACTCCACTGGTCCCACTCCATATGGAGCAAGGGAGAATGAAGAAAACCGAAGACGCAAGGGAAAGATGAGTCCAAAGGACTAATGGACCACAACTACCACATCCTCAACCAGACTGAGTCCAGCACAACTAAATGGTGTCTGGCTACTACCACCAACTGCTCTGACAAGGATCACAATAGAGGGTCCCCGGACAGAGCTGGAAAAAAATTGAGAACAAAATTCTAATTCACAAAAAAGGACCAGACTTACCGGTTTGACAGAGACTGGAGAAGCCCCAACAGTATAGACCCCCTGACAACCTTTTAACTCAGTACTGAATTCACTTCTGAGGTTCACCCTTCAGCCAAAGATTAGATATAAAACATAAAACAAAATGAGGCTAAATGGGCACACCAACCCAAGGACAAAGATGAGAAGGCAGGAGGGGACAGGAAGGAAAGATGATAATGGGGAACTGAAGGCAGAGAAAGGGAGAGTGTTGACATGTCGTGGGGTTGGCAACAAATGTCACAAAACAATATGTGAATTAATTGTTTAATGAGAAACTAATTTGCTCTGGTAAACCATCTAAAGCACAATTTAAAAAAAAAAAAAAGGGAAGAGGGAAATCCTAATGGGAGGAGCTACTGGCATAGGATTCTCTCTCTCCATCTCTCCCTCAGCAAAATATTTAGCCAATGTTAGCAACTGCTGGAAGAGAATAGCATCATTATTGTTTTAAGTGATTATTAAAGAAGGCAAGAGAGTTCTTTTGAATTGTAGAGATGGAGGATAGAGTTTGAAAAACGCATCCTTCTGAAGTAGGAAAAGAATAAAAGCAGCAGAAAAAAATGTTTATTGAGACACCATGGGATCAAGCAACACAAAAAAGAAAACAAAAGAGTGAGTTCCTTTAATAAAACATCATAAACCTCACCATCAAAGGTTGTGTATGTGGACAATTTATTTATTTAACATATTATTAAATGTTTTGACCACCACTCCTTTCAGATGGAACAAATCATGGTCTCCATGATGTCTACTTCTCCATCTGGATCCCAGACACATTCGTATTTACATTTATGAATATAATCCAAGGAGAGCACAAACATTTCTGTCCTATAAAAAGGTTTATCTGAAAAACGAACATTTAAATATGATTATATACACTTCCCCAAACGTTTTCAAGAAAATCTCAACTACGTAACAAAAATAAAAGAACTCTTTCTGATATATTTCCTTGATTTTGTTGTAAACCTCCATGTTTCTACAACTCAGCCATGGCTCTACTACCCAATGGCTCATCCTACTTGGAAATATGTAAATGAGGTTTTCATGCTGAGCTTCTTCACTTCTGTTGTAGGGATCCTGTAAGCAGTGTATCTTCTGTTACATCATCTTTACCTGGAAGAGGCAATATCATCCTACACACATGCACTCACACAAAAAAAGATTAATGTTTTGCCTAAAATAAAAAACTCAAATTGGAATATGGAGTAATTGTAGAAACACAAAAGAAGCGGTGTAGATTCAGGCATGCTTTTCAAAGCAAATCCTTGGGAATTCCACCTCATTTTCAAAGACAATTAATGAATTCCCTCACCTCAAAAAGAAAATCCTTTTTCTGAGAACATTTCTATAAACACATCAGTTTGACATCACGTGTCCAACCCAATGTCATGAAACATGCCGAGGAGCTGTCAGAGATGTCAAAAGATTCCCCAGTGGACTTCTCCTCCCTGTAGCAAATTTCTTCTTCCTCCACAGTCTTCATCAACAGTCTACTTCTAGAAAAGCTCAGGGTTAGAATTTTTTATCCTGCCTGCCTATTACCTACAACAACTCTTTAAAAGCTTCTGAGCAAGAAAAGAAGGCACATATGGAAGACTATCAGCCTTCATGAAAGAAAGGACTGGTACCAACACCCTAAAGTGAACAAAGACAAAATGTATTTGATGATCCCAGAATTAAAATCAGCAAATCACATGGAACAATATTGTTCTATTCATCAGCATAAACATTTTATTAATTTTTGTTTTTTCCTTAGTATTTAAGTGAGCATGAACATGATTTAAATGATGATTGTATTGAACACCTAATACTTCCTAATTTTATGGAGATCCATATACCTCAAGTTTAGGTACACCATTAATGGCTACAAGGTAATTTATCTTTTATCTCTGAATGTAATGAGTCATCTCTAAAATTATTTGTTCAAAAATATTTAATAAACTCAGACTAAATATTTGTGATATATAGTAGAGTTGAGTGGTTAAGTAGCATGGGTACCGAAATCGGACCAAACACATTAAATTCCACTTTCAGTAATTAGCAACTATACCACTCAAGACAAGTCTTTAATTTCTCAGGCCATGATTTTCTCCTCCACGAAATTGGGACAATGCTATTATGACCTAATAGTGTTATGAGTACAATACGAGATTATGTAATATATCTGTAATGTAGTAAGCACTCACTAAATGTTACTGTCGTTGTGTTATTTTACATGCTGTTGAGCTTTTTCCTCCCCCAAAAATAAATAAATAAACAAAAACTTTTCATTTGCTACATAAATAAAATAAAGACAGATAATTGACAATGGAAAAATATCCAGTTTGGGCCTAACCCTCTGACTAGGTATAGATGGGATGAGAGAATACAGTATTGTAAAGAATTTAGCATAACAGAAGCACTCAAAAATTCTTCTTATTATTAAAATTAGTATTAAGACATTTAAGAGGGCATAAGCCATCATCATACACAAATCATCAGTGTCATATTGCAGCTTCTGATTCAGTGGATCTGCAATCTTCAGCGAAGCCTGAGAGTCCCCGTTTCTAACAAAATCCCTGATGATACAGATGCTGCTGGTCTCAAGATCACATTTGCATAGCAAGGCGATCAAGACAGATACAGACAATCTGACCATCATTATTCTATGTCCTTTTTCCTTCAGCCCTCCAAAAATCAGTTAAAATTTTACTTATAATTATTAACTGATTAAAAAAAAAGCAAGACTTTGGCTTTCTTACAAATCAGACTTTTTACTGAGGTACCATCAGTAACAGTGCATAATTCAAACATACAGTCAGAGCAGTGCTGATAGTTCTTCTAACTACATACGTTGCCCAAGAAACTTAAAAGCCAAAAATTCATTAATTATTCCCTGACAATTGCTATATTCTTTTTTTCTTTGGATTATTTTTACTATACAAAAAGGAAAGTTTATTAATTGTGTTAAATTAGTGGCATTTGTATTTAATCTATTAATGTGATTATTAATTATTAATTTACACTGGTTTAAAACATAAGCCTCACAAAATATTTCTCAATAAAAAGTAGATGAAAAATACATATATAAAGGACTGAAATACAAAAGAAAGACCCTGAATTCTTTCCAAGGACTGAAATACAAAAGAAAAGATGCTACATTCTTTCCAATGCAGATGCGTATTATAATTCCTTTACTTGAAAAGGTCATTGTCTCTCAAGAGTTTATTTCAAGAAACATTAAGATGCAACCAAAAAGAGACTGCTGAAATTATAAAGCCAGAGAAACTCGTTTTGCTTTCATGAGCCTGGTATACATTTTTACCATACCAACTTAATATTGTTATTTGTTTGTTTGTGTACAGATACAGATGGAGAAGTCAATGAGATCTATCCAAAATGGTCTTGTTTCTTCTTAAAATTTTATTTCTGATGTTACGTTAAAATGTCTCTTCGTTTTGTTTTCTCTTTTTCAGTCAGTTTAATTAGAAAAGTAATGATTGTGTACTTTGGTTTTATTCAGTTCTCCTTTAAGGAGTAAAATTTACTCTAACTATGTAAATGACTATCATTAGAACTTAAAATATGTGATGATGACCATAAACTTTCTTGATGTACTTCATAAATAGACTATGGACACTGTTTTATTTTTGTTGGTGTTTTTCTTTGGGTTCCTAAAGCTTCCTCTTGGAAGGGTGCAGGAAGTAGCAGGAGGAGAAGGAGCCATCAGTCCTGACCCTCTTCCCATTCTCCTGGGTCCAAACTATATTTCCCATCTCACTGCAGGGCAGGGCAACCCTTGATGTTGCTCAGGGTGAGGGAAGAGTTTGACTTTCATTTTCCGTTTTCTCCTTCATCCCACCAGGGACCAAGTCCTGTCAATTCTTTTCTCTTCACCTATTTTTTATCCATCATTTCAACTCAGTCCCACTCATGATGACTTTGTCCTCTCCCTTTGGGACATACTTACAAAAAATGTTTTGTTGTTTATCAGAAATTGGTTAAAATCCTTAGGGGATATGGGAGAAAAATAAGACTCCTCTTTACAGGACTTCAAGTTAAAACAATCCTTCAATTACTTAAATAGAGTGGATCCAATTTGTATGGTATTGCTATCCTAGTGCCTGGGTCCAGGTAAGGAAGAATCACAGAATGATGTTTGGACAAGGCCTATTTAAATTTGATTTTACTAACATTCTTGCTTTCTGACAGACATACATACATACACACATACACACAGACCAATGACTACACTTACTTCAACCTTTATCTTCCTTCCCTGTACTATGTTTGATTGTACCTCAACTTTTGCCTCCACAAAAGGTCAAAGGAGACTGGAAATAAAAGCAACTTTGCTAAAAGAGAAAGAAGAGTTAAAGTCTGAGATGATTGTGAAAATCTGACCATAACTGATTTTAAATTATAATAACATTAGATGAACTAATTATTTCTGCAAGCAAATGAGCGGTGCTGACAGCAAAGCACAGAGGAGAGACTGTGGTTAGCAGGTTTTAATTGTGACTAAAATCATCAGATAATTATGCCGAGGAGAATTTGATCCACCCTAACAAATGCAATGGAAAATCAGGAGGACGCAAACAAAGCAAAGATTCAAGATTGATGTCTGCAAATCCCTTCATCTTCCTCCAATCGTGTTATTAAAGATGCATGGAAGCAAACAAATTTTCACATGAAAATATATGGAAAATACTTCCTCATACTGTCTAATATCAATCCATGCAGCCTCACTGTAAGCTCTATGTCTATCACAAGTTCCTCATGAAGAAAGAAAACAAAGCCTTTAGTGGTAGCTCTAGTGAAATCTCAAGGGCAGCCTTCGTGCTCACACCCTGGAAAGAGGGTGACATAGACAGGAAGTAAAAGCTTTCACTTTATCATTGGCAAAGTAATTTCATGTACTTATAATTTATTGTTGTGGTACTTAGTATTCCGACTGTACATGAGCCAGAAGATCTCAATCCTTTAATCTATATGCAGAAATCAGTTTCCCAGACACTGAATTCTCTTAATTGTTTCCTTGCATTTTCCTATAAATCCTCCACACATCTCAAATTACAAAGCTAGACACAGTAATCCAAGTACTTGGCCTTTATATGTCTAATTTGGTATGAAAATTCCCTTATCTCTTTAACTCCAACAATCCAAAGGGCCAGGAAAATGACAATACACAAAGGACAACTTCCAATGATACCAGCTCCAGGAATAATTATGAAGTGGTTGAAAGTTACCTTTAATTTCCCCAAGCTGCCCTGTTCCCTTCTACTCCCCCTTCCTGTTCTATTCCTATCTAAACCTGGTCTCACCAAGGTAACTTAATAATATGAAGAGCCTTTGACAAACCACTCTTCCTTTCTGGAGGTGGCCTGCACTTCCATCTCTAACCTAATGAGATTCTGTCATTGGTACTTACTCGTTTACGTAAATGTTTAAGCATTTTTTTTCCACAAGAAAAGACAACATTAAAATAGAGCTCAGAGTTCTAATATAAAAAGATTTCATTTGAACAGAGTTCAAAAGCTCTAACTGAAATGAAATCACACACTTCAGGGGAAATTTCTGGCATCAATGAGCAGGTGATAAGTAGAACTCACAGAGGGAAAATCACCTGACACTCGAAATTTTTTGTCAAGCCCTAATCATATCTGTATTCTTGAGCCTTCTTGAGACAGTCTTTGAAATTTTCTGTTCAGACAAAGTAACAAAGTTAAATATTATAATGACATGGGCAAGACCTGGAGATGGACAACCAAAAGGAAAGAACAAGCTTGGCATTTCTCAAGCTGAAAGAACCGAAGAAAAAATTCAACCCTGAAGTTGCAACATTGAATGATTCTGTGGGGAAAATATTAAATGACACAGGAAGCATCAAAAGAAGATGAATACATAGAGTCACTCTACCAAAAAGAATTGGTGGACGTTCAACCATTTCAGGAGGTAGCATATGATCAAGGCACGGATGTACCGAAGGAAGAAGTCTAAGCCGAACTGAAAACATTGGTGAAAAACGAGGCTCCGGAACTGATGGAATATCAATTGAGATGTTTCAACAAATGGATCAGCACTGAAGTGCTCACTCACGTATGACAAGAAATTTGGAAGACAGCTACCTGGCCAGTCGACTGGAAGAGATCTGTATTTATGCCTATTCCCAAGAAAGGTGATCCAACTGAATGTGGAAATTATCTAACAATATTATTAATATCACACATAAGTAAAATTTTGCTGAAGATCATTTAAAAGCAGCACCTAACAACAACAACGTATGTAGATGGGGAGCCCTGGTAGCTCAGTGGTTAAGAGCTTGGCTACTAATCAAAAGGTCAGCAATTTGAATCCAACATCGCTCTTTGGAGACCCTATGGGGCAGTTCTACTCTGTCCTATAAGGTTGCTATGAGTTGGAATCAACTGGACAGCAATGGGTATACATAGATGGAAGCCCTTGTGGCACAGTGGTTAAGAGCTTGACTGCTAACCAAAAGGTAGACAGCTCAAATCCACCAGCCATGGGGCACTTCTACTCTGTCCCATAGGGTCACTATGAGTCAGAATTGACTCAATGGCAATTTTTTTTTTTTTAATACACAGATGACAAAATTTATGGCTCTATCATACCTTTGAGTATGTACACAGGTATCTGTCCTCTGCTCTGTCCTTTTGGGCTTCAGTGTAACAGCAAAGTCAGCATTGTTCATGAGCTACTTTGAGTAATCTGCTGGTGGTTTATTTTGGACAAATTCAGTTCTCCTGACTTTTCCTCATGCCCTTGTTTCTTTTGGCTTTTCCCTGGTTGGCAATTGATTTGTCTCTGTTCTTGTTTGTGAATGCATCTATTGCTTTCTGTCATCAGACTTATTTTCCTTGTACTAAACTTCAATCCTTGGTATATGCCAGGGTGAGTTTGTCCTTTGCAGTCACAAATGACCTGTCTGTCTATGACCTTCTTACTAGAACTCCTACGGAAGTTGGCTGTTCCTCTTAATATTGTCTTTGGGCTTGGAGGATCATTCTGTAAGCTACCGAATTGGTATTGAATTTTTTCTAGCACTTAACATTCTGAAAGGCTGCTACACTAAAAAAAAAAAGAAAAAAAAAATCTTGTCTAGATTTAAACTGCAAAATATTTTATTATTCTCACTGCAAAATATATTATGTTGCCCCATTACCCAGGCAGTCCTGTATATTAGCATTACTTAATAAACAGTAAAAAAAAAAAAAACCAACAAATGACACGTATCTGTTACATATTAGATTTCGTAGTTAGTTTTCAATAGACACAGAGCCCCTTCAAAGAAGTTTAAATAAATTCTGAAAGATATTTACACTTTCATACTGTACATACCGAAAAACTACCAGATTATCATCCACATCAATGATTACCGATAAGCACTGTAACCACAAATCCACCCAGTACAATTTGTTCCTTAGCATGAGCATGTTTGTTGTTGCTGTTATGTGCCTTTGAGTCAGTGCTGACTCATAGCGACTCTGTGTACAACAGAACGAAACACTGCCCAGTCCTGCACCATCCTCATGATTGTTGATATGCTTGAGTCCATTGCTGCAGCCACTGAGCATCCGTAGCCTTTCAGATTTCTTCAGTATATCTTGTTGGCTAAGATTTAGCTTAGAGAGCCCTGGTGGCACAACAGTTCAACGATCAGCTACTAACTCTAGTTCAAATCCACCCAGTGGATCTGCAGGAGAAAGACCTGGCAATCTGCTCCCATAAAGATTACAGCCTAGAAAAACCTATAGGACAGTTTTACTCTGTCACACGGGGTCACTATGAGGCGAAAATGACTCACAGCACCTAACAACAACAGCAAGATGAAGTTTGAATTATGTACAGTTAGTTATTTGGAGTATTTTCTATGGCATAGAATTAGCATATCTGAATAATTTAGAATGTTACATGATAAATAACAGTTCATATTTTCCATTAGAAAAAAAAAGAGATACGGTGAAGGAAAAAAACAAAATACCAAGTATTGGTCTATTTGATGGAGATAGTGCCCTCACGTGGTGATGCTCAAGCAGATCCTGCATATGTTTGTAAATGTCTTTAACATGCTTTATAGCTGACAGACAGTTACATCTTGTCATGGGGCCTGTCCTGTGCCTATCGCAGTCATCAGCAATTGATGTAGCCTTAAAAACCATCTCAGTACAACGGTCTCAGTAACTACAAGCAATCAATTGTGACTGGCACTTAAGATAAAATTGTAATTCCTTTAATTAGTCACTAAAAACATTAGGTAAAATACCCAAAGCAATCAGATTCAATAGGGACTAGCAAAACTTAGGAGCCCTGGTGGCACAGTGGTTAAGTGCTTGACTGATAACTGAAAGGTCAAAGGTTTGAACTTACTGCTCTATGGAAGAAAGATATGGCAGTCTGCTTTCGTAAAGATTACAGCCTTGGAAACTCTATAGGGCAGTTCTATTATGTCCTATAGAGATGCTATGAGTTGGAATCCACTCATTGGCAATGGAGTTTTTAGTAAGATTCATCTCTGATTTCACATTTCATTCATTTTCGTTACATTAAGAATACATCATCCGTTTTTTATGTGAAAGACTTGTTTGTGCGAAAAGAAAGCAGAAAGAAAAATTTAATCCTGCCATTATAGCACATCACCAACCGTATTCATTGTCTTTCCTCCCTCTCTTCCTATCTTTCTCTTTCTCTCTCTCATGCTAACACACACACACACACACACACACACCTTGCTTAACTGAGAGATGCCAGAGGCCAACAAGATAAGGTCCTACTATATTTATTTGGATTAGAAAAATCTATGATATGGCCTCTGACCACCTGCCATACCTCATTCAGTCATCCATTTCCCACAGATACCCTATATTCCAACTATCTTAAGTCAGTAATTATTCTCCCAAAGTATCAAGCTATTTTATTCCCCGTGAGTCCACACATGACGGTATTTGGATTTTTTTCATTTCACTTTATGTCAGCCTGGCAAATTCCTACTCTTTCTTCGGGGATGAACTCAGGAGGTCTCGGCTCTATAAAGTTGTATTAGGTAACTTCATCTTTGATCCACATGTTCCTTAGTCTTACCTTTGTTATATCCTCATAAAACTGTATCACATTTATTTTTTTACATGTAATTCTCAGATATTAAACTATAAGTACTCTGAGTACAGTATCTTTGGATCATTGCTGTTGTTGTTAACTCTGAGAAGTTGGCCCCTAACTCGTGGTGACTGCATGCATAACAGAACAAAACACTGCCCAGTCCTGCACCATCCCAATGATTGGTTGTGGAAGGGACCATTGTGATTCATCTGGTTTTTATTGGCTGCTTTTTGTAAATAGATTGCCAGTCCTTTCTTCCTAGTCCTTCTTAGTTTGGAAGCACTGCTAAAATGTGTTCAACATATAGAAACACACATATACATGAATCACTTCGGAGATTTTTTTTTTTTCAAACTACCCCTATTCTCTTATAGACTTCTCAATGGGAAGTCAGAGTATGACAAGTTTTCCTTAAAATGCTTTATTGAGAATTATTATATGGTGAGCCACACATTTTCTAATTTAGTAGCATTTACTTCCCGTATATTATCTAAAGGTGAGTGCATAATTTCCCTAATTTTATTGGGAAGGGAATGGATTCAGAGAAGTTAATTAGCCTGTCCAAAGTTACATGGTTACTAAGTGCCTTAGATAAGATTCAAACCCAAGACTTTTTGATAGAAAAGCAATGTTATCAACATACGGTCTACATAATAAAAGTAGGTAGATCTAGTAAACAATTCGTGTATAGATTAGCACAGTAGCGCATTAATGTGAATTACCATTAATTAATGGGAATTACCCTACCCTGAGTTTTATCAGGGTCTTCTTTTCACAATGTTTTTATCCGAACAGCATTGATAAATTAAAAACTTCAGGCTTTGTCACTTATGTAGGTGATGGTTTGAGATACGCAAATTTTGAGTACTTCTGAAATCATACTTCATGAACAGCTACAGTTTTTGGCAAAGCCTTTGGCCTACGCTTGGCCTGGTGATACATGGTGGTCACATTTTCATGACAATTCCACCTACACCAACCAGCACAAGTCATAAGGTGGACTATTTCCCTGAATTCTGTGGCATTTTGACATTTAAAGGGAAAGAGCAATACATCTGTTTTCTAGGAACTTTTTCTACCAAGAATTTCCTAGTACAATGAAACTGCCAGAAATTTCTAAACACATTCTCCCAACCGCACACAATTAGCCCTAGGCAAGGTCTTCACAATCACTCATTTCTGTATAAGAAACTGTTTCCAGATTAGCAAAGAGAATTTTTATCTAAAGGCTCATCTAATCTTTGAATCTAAAAGTCAGTTCTCTGAAATGCTTGTAAAATATAGAACTAGGAATTTCATTTCTACCACCTAACATAAGTGACTCTGTACTTCTTCAAAGATATATTTTTATAAAATTTGTTGCCATCAAGTTGATTCCAACTCATGGAGACTCCATGTGTTACAGAGTAAAACTGCTCCGTAGCGTTTTCTGGGCTGCAGTCTTTATGGAAGCAGATTGCCAGGACTTTCTTCCATGGCACCACTGAGTAAGTTTGAACCGCCAACCTTTCAGTTAGTAGTCAAGTGCAAACCATTTGCTTCACCTAGGGACATATTGATTGTGGTGAAGTATTAAAAGTGCCTTCCAAAATTTTACCCAGAATGGAAATTGTACTTGATTTTTCCAATTTTCAGAGACATTCTGGGCTTAAAATTTGTGTGAAGGCACCAAACAAAAGCAAATTGCTTGTTTCAACAGTAAGAAAACTCAATCAGCAAGCTTCACTGGGGCAAATAATTAACAGTAAGTTTTACCTTCCAGAAAAATCAGGATAAGTAATTACTGAAGAAAGTCTGTCCCAGTTAGTTAGGCTGCTGCTGATTGAGAAACCCATGTGACCAAACAGGCCATGGTGGTTCAAAATCATTTCCCACAAATTGTTTCATTTGCCTTGGTTGTTAAGAGTCATTTCAACCCAACCTAACACTTATTCAAAGTCCAGGCTTAGACAGATAAGACAGATCATCTTATGTAAAAACATTAGGTAATAACCCAGTCTCATTACTCAGTTTTAGGCTCAGACACTTTGCAAATCATTACACAATATTTATTCATGTACAACTTCAGTCTCTTTTATAGAGATTAGTTGCCATTTTAGGAAATCTTTCTTGATAATACTTTTCATCCATTTATACCTTCTAGTTTAGAATCTATCTTGTATAATTTTTAGTTGATTTTTATATCCTCAAGAAATTTTTTTTTTTAATTTTTGCCTTGGAAATAACAGAAAAAGAGAGTAATAGTTTTCAGGATATTGTAAAAAAGTTCCCACAACAGAAAGAAACATTTTAAGAATGAATTATCAGTAAAAGATAAATTCTTTCAACTCATATATGAATGTTACAACAGGATACAAGATAAGAAAAATACATTTGTAGAAATGTAGGTTCATAACCATCAAATCCAGGCCAATGAACCATTCAACTCACTAAGTGGGATAAAAATATGTACGTATGTATGAAAATGGAAACACTAATGTTCTGAAATAGGTCTTTGAAAATTATGTGTTGCAGTATAGTTTGGTTGTTAAGAACAGGTTTTTGGAGTTGTGTGGACCTTGATTTAGGTCCTGGCCCTATTCATGAACCACATAACATTGGGAAGAATTTTTAATCTTGGTGAGCCATACTTTACTCATCTGTAAAATGAGAATATCAATATCTAAAACTCAAAGTTGTAGTGTGGATTAATACACTTGAGCTAACATATAAATAAGTACTTAGTATAATACCCGGCACAATCTACATGTTAAATAAATGATATATTATTTGTATTCTAATTAATATCATCGTCTTTCAGTAATAGATACAGTCAGTGAAGTTTTACAGAAATGTGTTATATGGAGAAAGTAAGAATGTAAGAGCAAGACTACGCTCTGGAACATAATCATAATAATGCATTTAAATATTTGATATGTACAATGTAGTCTTGAATTTAATTGCAATTAATATTACTGTTTATCAGAAAGCACATGAAATTCTTATTTAATAACAATAAATATTGACTGGTAATTTATAAATTGACTGATAATTTATAAATGGCTACTGAGTCTAAAATATACACTGAAGTAAATGCTTTATGAAGACATGTCAGGGTTTTCACAGTGTTTCTATGTTTCTGAAAGCAGCCCTGGTGAAGAAAGTTGCCTGTAGCATTGGTTTATTAGTTTTTGACTTCTGTTGCTTTAAGTGATGGTTTTTTGAGGTGGAAGATAGTCTTGGAAAAGGAATAGAGAAAAACAAACTTCCTTCATTGAAATATGATCAGAACAAAAACCACCATCATTAGGTGACCTTCATGGCTGGTAATCTCTGCTGAGGGCACTTCAGTTCCAGATATGGAACAACAATCCTGGATATGTTTCCTGATATGGGAATGAGCTTCTTAAGGGTTTTGGAAAAGCTTAAAATAAATTATCTGTTTTAGTAGATATCGCTTAGAAAATTTCCAGGTGCTCTGATAGAGACAAACCTCAGAAACTCCAGAAATCCAGAGATACTGATTATAACAGAATATTGTCGGAGAATATGTTATTCAAGAGATCAGGGGAATATTTAATAAATGATGTGGAAGAAATATTAATTAAGAGAGTCATATAATTTGTTTAATGCACCTCAGAGTGCATGGAAAATTATCCGATATCTTGGTCCTATGCAATCCCATAGAGAGTGATGTTAAAAGAAATATGTACTTTGGAAACAGATTCATGTTCAGATTTGAACTCCATCGTATTCCGCCTTGGGCAAATTGTTTACCATCTTACTGGTAAGACAATTTGTAGATTTTTAAGATGAATTGAGAAAATGTACTTAGAAAGCATAGCCTAGTATAGGACATATGGTACTAAACAAACTTTAGTTTCCCATATCTTTAACTATCTATGCCCTCAACATGAATCATGATCATTAGTATTATTACATCATGTAAGATATTTATGACCATGGTAACAAAGTTAGCTTGTTTGAGTGATTCAGGCAGTACCTATTTTCTGAAGACACTAATGTGTTGGAGTCAACTATTACTGCCTCTTGAGAACCAATAGTTAAATATTTAGGAATTTTACAAGACAGTTGTTAAACCATTTATAGCTTGAAATTGGCCATGGTGGAAATATTTACATCATAGAATTTAGGAAATCCTATAAATCAGGGGATTTTTTTTTGTTGTTGTTGTTGTTTTTAGTTTGTCAGAGTGCCGGTTTACCAGCACGTCACTGAACTGCCTGAAGAAAGGATAGAATATGAGGTAAAGAATGGTTGGTGAAAACAATGGGTTTTCCTTAATAATACTTTGTGATTAATATTTTGAATTTTTGTCAAGAATATTTTTAGTTAAAGAACTAATTAATTGATAATATATATCCTTAGTTTTGGTTTAGGGACCTTTCTCTACCCTAGTGCTCTGTGTATCTACTTCTAACATCACACTGGCTCTTGGTTTTTCTCTACTGTTCAACTGTACCACCAGTTGCTGTTGAGTTGATTCCAACTCATAGAGACCCCATGTGTGTCAGAGTACAGCTGTGTTCCATAGGCTTTCAATAGATGATTTTTTGGATGTAGATTGCCAGGACTTTCTTCTGAGGCACCTTTGGGTAGACTCAAACTTCCAATCTTTTGGTTAGCAGTCTAGCACATTAATCATTTTTACCACCCAGGGACTCCAAAAGTCATCAAATTTGCCACACTGATCTTTATCAGGATAGATGCTTCTGTGTATTATGCTTTATTGGTGTATTCATTCAACAAATATTCAGTGCTACCTTGTGCCAAGCTCTGGGGATACTCAAAGTGCTTACAGTCTAACACGTAACATAACTAACATTGAGTGTTTATCATATGGCCTGAGCAGTAATCATGTCAACAACCCTGTGAAGTTATCCCCATTTTATAGAATGGAAAACTAACCTCAGCGAGTTTTAAAACTTGCCCACAATTCAAGAAACTTGTACTTGGCAGGATTGGGATTAGAGCCAAGGCAGAATGACTCCAGATCTATGGTCTTAACGTCTATCCTATATGGCTCCTCTTTGAGATGAGGAGGTAATTTTAAATATGTAACAAATCAATGCAATAAACTGTGGAAGTTACGGTTTTTGGAAATTAAATTTCTGTAGCTCTGGTTTATCTTGGTCCTAACTTGGTACTCCACAAACGTATACAGTGCTTAAATTTCTGTTAATTTTTTGCAAAATTTGCAGGTCTTTTTTACCCTGGAGAGACATCTGCTCTCTCTCTCCCTGAAACTTGGATATTTTCTGTCAGAAATGCTTTGCAATGATGGAATGTGGAGCACGTTTTATAAACATCTTCATAAAAAGAATTACCAGTAAAAGTCTGCAACCATGAACACAATATATAGCACCTTAAGGTTTCTCTGTTTAAACATTATATCAGATAATCTTGGAGAGTATTCAATAAACATTGAATTGCTAAAGTATATAATGATAACAAGTAGATTGAGAAGTTTAGGTCTGGCTATTATACAGTGGCACAAAGTTAGCACTCAAGAATCAACAGATAATAGATAAAACTAATGAGTTAGGGGCAACCCAGAAATAATTCATTCTCTGTTGTAATTCAGGAACCCTGGTGGGGAAGCGGTTAAGAGCTTTGCTGCTAACCAAAAGGTTGGCAGTTTGAATCCACCAGCTGCTCCTTGGAAACCCTATGGGGCAGTTCTACTCTGTCCTATAGGGTCACTATGAGTCAGAATTGACTGCACAACAATGGGTTTCTATAATAATTCAGAGCTGGCTAAGTGATGAGAAATAATTAATACATCATGAACTATGATCAGGTCTTCATGTTACTCAGAGGTAATATTTTCATGACTGAAGCCTTGGTCTCTGTTTCAGGTTGAGACCTCCAGGAAGCAGACTCCGGGGTAGAAATTAGCATGCAGGAAACTTATAAAGCTCTCTTGGAATTAATGATCATTAAGGGAAAGAGGAAATAAGAATGGATAAAGGAAGAATTTCAGCTATTATGAAGTCAACTTGGCTTTAATCATTCCCATGGAGAGTTCTGGATCTGGAATTGAGAGAGGGCTGGCTTTTAGTAGGTTAGTTGTAGGATGTAAGCTGGCCCAGGAAAGGGTGTGCTCTTGGGCAAGGCATCATTCTTTAGCTGAAGTAATTCTTGAAGAGGCTAACTTCTGGCAGCGCTCCCAACAGCTAGGGCAATAAGTCCTTCATTCCTGAAGGGGGCTTTGGTTGGCATATGACAGAATCTACTACAGAGACTAATACCAAATTCTGAAAAAGAAGAGTTAGAAATCAAATATGACTTTCTCCATCACTAACTGCGGAGGACAGGGTGACGTGAATCCAGTTGATGACTAAATAATAAATACCAGTAATTTAGACAGAAATATTCTCAGAATGGAGCAAGATTATAGACTAGGGTGAGAAGTGTGTAGCTCTTTTCCTCACATTTGTCCCCCAAATCTGAGTTTATTATATTTAAAGTGACCTCCAGCATACAATTCCCACTTATAGCATTATTTTTTATAATCTTTCTACCTAATTGTTTCTATATGATCCTTCTGTCTGCCAGTCTCAACCTCATTTTTGTCCTTGCCTCAATGCTCAGATATGATACTCAGCCCTATTTTTCCAAGCAACAAATATCAGCTTCTTCTTTCTCTGTTCACATAGCAAGCATAAAAATGTAGTCATTTCTCAAACTGCTGAAGTGTGGATTAAGACATAACAAATATAAAAACACATAATTACAAATGTCTACTCCTTTCTACCAAAGTCCTCACGTAAGGGAAATGTGGTAACAGATTCTAGAGAAGTATTCATAGATAAGGATTTAAATAAACCTAAACTGATGATTTTGGTTTAGAATGTGGGAATCTGCATTAAAAATTTTGATGCATTAAAATATGCCTACACAACAGACTAAGTTTCTAAAAAGAAGAGTAATTATAGTAAACAATATAAATAGGCAGTAACAGATTACCCAATAAGCAAGGTATGCGTGGGCTTACTTGGGTTTACTTACCAGTCTGTGATGGAGAATTTCATCTGTTTTTAACCTGTCTTCCATGTGGTGAAAAACAGGTGAAATTGCCCACCACAGATTAGTAAGTAAACACAAGTAAGCCCGTGCATACCTTGCTTACTGGTTAATCCATGCCTGTAATCATCAAACATTTCTATGACTTTCAATATGTGCAATGCACTAAATAACATTCAACCTCAACACCATTGCTATCAGAAAGCATAAAATCTAGTTAAGGAGATAAACTTCAAATGTAACAAAATGAAAAAAAAAAAAAAATCAGAATTCTGAGGGAGCAGAACAAAGCAGACTGACCTAGGGGAACCACTCCCCTTGACCGGGACATTCACATGGAAGTTGTAAGACCAGAGCATGGGCTTGGCTAGATGTCTGAGAAGGAGAAGAAAGCCAGGAATTGGCCAAAGATTATGTAGTATGTCATGTACCTCCTCCTCCATGAAACCAAATTCAAATCAAGTTACTAGAACTATAAGATTTTGATTGAAATGGAGTATTTTTGTTGGGGGTGTGGTATGGGAGAGAAAGGTTAGAGTACAGAAACTGAGTGAAGGCCAAACACTGACTATAGGCTCAAAAAAAAGAAACAGAGATACTGGGCCATGAAAACGTAGGTCTGAAATTCAAAAAGAGCAAAGGGTACAAGTAAATACTAAAGAGGGTCAGTAGAGACAGAAACCATTTTGGGTCAGGGGCCAAAAGGAGTGATTTCAGAGAAGGTGGATATTGATTTATGCCTGGCCCAGGGCATGTTGTATTTGAGAGGTTGGCTTCCCATCGAATGCTCCACTTGCCATTCTTTAGAAAATTGCAAGCAGTTAATAGTTTTAGCCCACCTTAGTTGTATGCTGGCCTCTGTCTCTTTCTCTGAAACGTCAGTGCTTTTCTGCTGCTTTTGGGAGAGGCAGAAGGTTTATTGTACTTACTACCTCTACTCCTGAAAACATTACTTCTGGAAATTATATTTTATAGCCATAATATATATGTGCACATCTACAGATTCTAAATATAGTAAAGATAGACTCATCTAAAAAAGCCCTGGTGGCGCAGTCTGCTTGACTGCTAACCAAAAGATTTACGGTTTGAGCCTACCATCTGTTCTGTGAAGGTATGACATCTGCTTCCATAAAGATTACAGCCCTGGAAACCCTATAGGGCAGTTCTACTCTGTCTTATAGTGTCACTATGAGTCAGAATCAACTCAATGGCAATGGGTGAGACTCATAAAATCAGGCTAGAGTCTACAAGCTAGAATATATTGCCATACTGAACATGTGATAAATAACGTTCAGTGGTTAATATCCAGTAGTGTACAATATTAAACAGAAGAGGGCACTTTAGTAAAGTCTCAGAGAAAAAAGTAAAACATCCTAAGTAAATAGAAGAGATTTGATTGAGGTAGGCACCAAAATGGCACTATAGACAGAAGCACCATGCCGTCCCTCTGTAGCAAATATCCGAAAAACTAAGTAAAACAGATACAAACATCAATTCTGGAGCCCTAAGTATCAACTGAAGGGTTAAACAACTCTATCAATCACTGAACAGAATAAGAAACTGACAGAGAACAGAGAATGAGGAGAGCTACTGAGTGGAGGTCCCCTATCAGCTAAGACTACAGCTGTCAAGGAACGTAGACAGGGCTTATGAGAAGGCAACTTCGCGGAGCTCTCAACAGGAGACAAAGCACCTGGTAACCAGGGATACACACTTTCCCACTCCCCACCCTTCTTCCCTGCACGAGGCCTTTGCTGTTTTCCAACAGGCCACGGTTGCTGGGCCAGAGAGATGCCAGATCTCTGCTGCCCACATTCACCATCTTGGAGCTTGGCCACCAAAAAAGACATACATAAATGGAAAAACATACCATGTTCATGGATAGGTAGACTCAACATTGTGAAAATGTCAATTCTACCCAAGGCAGTCTACAAATACAGTGCAATCCTGACCCAAATACCAACAGCATTCTTTAAAGAGATGGAAAAACTAATCATTAACTTTATATGGAAAGGAAAGAGGCCCCAGATAAGTAGCCCACTATTGAAGAAGAAGCATACAGTAGGAGGGCTCACACTACTTGACCTCAGAAACTACTCTACAGCTATGGTAGTCAAAACAGCCTCATACTGGTACAATAACAGACACATTGATCAATGGAACAGAATTGAGAACACAGATGTAAATCCACCCATCTGCAGGCACCTGATCTTCAACAAAGCTCCTAAGTCCATTAAATGGGGAAAAGACAGTCTTTTGAACAAATGGTGCTGGCAAAACGTGATGTCCATCTGTAAAAAAAAAAAAAGAAAAAGAAACAGGACCCATACATCACATCATACACAAAAACTAATTCAAAATGGACCAAAGACTTAAATATAAAACCAAAAACTATAAAGATCATAGAAGAAAAAACAGGGTCTATGCTACAGGTGCTAGTACACAGCATAAATAGGATACAAACCATAAATAACAATACACAAACACCAGAAGGTAAGCTAGGTAACTGGGGTCTTCTAAAAATTAAACACGCTCATCAGGACTTCACCAGAAGAATAAAAAGAGAACCTACAGACTGAGAAAACATTTTTGCCTATGACAAATCCAGCAAAAGTCTAATCTCTAAAATCCATAGGCAAATCCAACACCTCTACAACAAAAAGACAAATAACCCAGTGAAAAAATGGGCAAAGGATATGAACAGATACTTCACCAAAGAAGGCAGCTAAAGGACACATGAGGAAATGCTCGCAATTACTAGCTGTTAGAGAAATGCAAATCAAAACTACAATGAGATACCATCTCACCCCAACATTACTGGCCATGAATCAAAAAAATTAAAAATAACATGTTGGAGAGGCTATGAGGAGATTGGAACTCTTATGCACTGCTGGGAGGAATGTAAAATGGTGCAACCATTTTGGAAAATGATATGGTGCTTCCTTAAAAAGCTAGAAGTAGAAATATCATATGATCCAGCAATCCCGTTCCTAGGAATATATCCTAGAGAGATAAGCACCATCACATGAATAGACATATGCAGACTCATATTTATTGCAGCATTATTCACAATAGCAAAAAGATGGAAACAACCTAAGCACCCATACAGATGAATGGATAAACAAACTATGGTACATACACACAATGGAATACTATGCAACAATAAAGAACAGTGATGAATCTGCAAAACATCCCACGACATGGATGAATCTGGAGGGCGCTATGCTGAGTGAAATAAGTCAATCACAAAAGGATAAATACTGTATGAGATTCCTAAAACTCACATAAAAACTTGCAAAAAGGTCTGCACACAGAAAAAAGCAATCTTTGTTGGTTACAAAGAAAGGAAGGAGTGGGGAGTGAAAAAAAGAAAGAAGCGATCTGATTGAGGAGCCGCTTATTCTCTGTATTTACTGTACAAGTTACTAATGTGATTTTTAGGCACAAAACCTATTACCCTCATTTGAGTTGAGATTCATTTCTCTGTGGCATGTACTATTTTTCTGTCTTCTCTTTCTTTCTCCCTCTCTCCCTTTCTCTCCCTGTTACACACACACACACACACACACACACACACACACACACACACACACATGCACGAACAGAAGGTGATTAGGTATTTAAATACCTTGGATATGCTAGATTAAATAAAGCTAATAGGTTTCTTCACTGCAAGGTTTCTCAAAGCCTTAATTACACTAACGAGTTGTGATTTTCCAAGGAAGTGTTACATCAGAAAACCCAAACCTGTTGCCATTGAGTCAATTCCAACTCACAGCAACCCTGTAGTACAGAGTAGAACTACCCCACAGGGTTTTCAAGGAGCAGCTGGTGGATTCTAACTGCTAACCTTTTGGTTAGCAGCTGAGCTGTTAACCACTGTGCCATCAGGGCTCCAAGAAAGTGCTATAGAGTGTAGCATTTCCCAAACATAGAATGGAAAATTTTTCAGCATTACTTTTCTAAGTAATGCTCTCTAGAATACATACTTGATTTTTTTTTTCTATTCTTTTTGTGTACAGAAATCTTAGCTATATGGTTAAAATTCTCCATTGTATTTAACAGGAGGAAGTTATAACTGTCAAAAATGATATATAGGTCCTCTGTTATAATTTCCTCCAATGCTGAAACTGCCCAAAAGATTTCCCCAAAACTGTAGACAAAACTTCAAATAAACATTTAAATATAGCCTCATAAATAAATTTTTGTAAATTGATTTCAGTAGTAATGGAGTCCTGAAAGTTTTAAACCTTCCAAGTTTTCTATGTTTTTGATATTGTACTTTCTACTTGTGAATTGGTAGATATTCATTGGGAAATTGCATTGACTTAAAATATCTAAATTCAGAGATTGCCTCCCCCCCAAAAAAAAAATCATAATGGAAAATTTGAGTTTCAAATGCTTAACCATGGCATGTGACTTGTACCTGTAATCCTACAGGAAAGAAGAATAATTTATATTTCTTAGTTTTCCTCTAGATAAATATTCCTTTACTAATCTTACAGAAAATGTAGAATCTCATATACTTTTACCTTAATAATGTGAGCTTACATTTGTATTTAAGAAGAATCTATTAGAATCATAGAGTCAGCACTAAATCAAAAGACATTATATATTTCCTTTCCTTTTTCCAGAATGATGTCCATTTTTCTGTTTATGGTAACCACTGTCTTGTGCTCCTATCATAGTCATTGCATCCCTCATTTCCGGAAGAAGGAAAGGAAATGTATAGCTGAGATTTAGAAAAAGGAGGTACAACAGAATATGAACTGCACACTAAAAACACCATTGTCTTGGGATTTGTGAGATTTGTGAGATTTGACTATGAGAATTGTGAGAATCACTAAGACACATTCTTGACAAGGGACAATCAGGTTTTTGTTTTTTTTTTTTTTGGTATTATGTTTGTTTTAAAGTTCATTCAGTCAATGCTATCCCTAGTAAGAATATAAAAGTAGAAATTGTTTCTACTTTTGATGTTCAACCAAGTGGGAAGCAAATCAAATGTATTAATTTTTAGGATTAGAAAGACCAAAGGTTATTTTTCAGTCTAAATTGTTCATCTTATAAATAAAAATTTCATAGTATGAAAAAAAAAAAGATACTATAAGATTGTTTCCCTCATTATACAAGGGAAGATAGTGATTTCCAAGGAGAAAAATTATTTGGTAATCTAAGATTATATACTAATTAGCTGTTAGTGCTTGGTGCTTTGAAAAGACTCCTGGATTAAGAAACAGAAGATCTGAATTCTAGCTACAATTCTGATACTTTTTTGACAGTGGAAACAACTGTAATTTCCACAAAGGCAGAAAGCTTGTCTGTTTTACTGGCATTAAGTTCTCAGTGCTTAGCAAGGATATAAACTGCAAAATCTCCATAATTTTCTTAATTAATTAATTAATTAACCAAGCCATCTGTACTTCATTTTTCTCATTGAAAAGTAGAGATGTTATATGTATCCTGCCTACATTAATAGGTCATTAGAAGTTTCTGGAAAAATTATAGCTCACATGCAAGAAAACTATTATTGTAAACCGTTGGTAAGACTCAGATTTATGACTCAGATTTAATTATCTCAATCTCAGAAAGTCGATCTACTTGGGAATGGTACTTAGTAAGCCTCTTGGTTGATTTTTCAGATTGAAGTAAAAAAAAAAAAAAAAAAAAGCAGAAATAATATTTTGAAAGGGTCAATTTAAAAGTCATTGTTGTTTAATTTTTATCATTTATGATATTGGAACAGAGCAAACATACTGGTATTTTCAGTGGTACATGATCCAGCAGTCATTTATACTTGGCATTTAAATGTTTTTATACTTTTATTTGAATAAATGGGTATCAGGTATTTTGATAATTGAACTAAAACGAAAGAAGTCATAGTGACAATATCTGGTTCAGGATTCCCTCATCTTTGTGTCCCTGCACCTTAATCCACGTAGACTGACCTTGCTCTGGGTTTATACTACCTTTCACCTTCCCTGAATGAAGACATTTACTTAACAAAACTCAGTGGAATAACCTACTGGGTGAATAACATGGAAATAGAAAATTGAGTAAGTTCAACACAGGTGAATGGCGGAAACAAGTATATACAGTAACCACACTACTATGACATGATAAAAATTAAAGGGCAACTTCTTGCTACTTCCTACCCTACGCAGAGATAACTTTCGCTCCACTGGGAGTTGGAAGCTATCAATCATGAAGGTCATTTTTTCTGGCATAGACAACCATTTTCTACTCCAACATGTACACCTAGAGAGTTTCAACTATTTTTCTTTAGAATATACAAGTAATGAAAAAAGAAAACAATGACAGAAATCTTCCAACAACCATCAGATCTGAGGAATGCAGCTAGATCCAACTATTCATCACCAGGATAATTTTTAAATTGACTCTCTTTTGGCTCTTTAATATAGTTCCTGGCTTTTTCAGTGCTTGGTCCCAGCACTTTTCTTGCTCAGCAGTGGTGTTAGCTGCCTAAGACCCTGAGGAATGCAGTAGGAAATCTAGAAGACTGAGGATTTTCAATGAAGAAAATTTAACTTAACAATATTCTGACTAGACCAAGGTCATTAGTCACAAATAAATAAATATATAAAATCAGGCAATATAGACATCTGTCTAGTTTAGCCACTCAACCAATCTACTGGATTTGTCTGGCAACAATTGGCTATATTAACCACTTAGCTTTACTTAAAATGCCGTCAACATTGAGGGTGGTTTAACTGTTTGGACAAACTAAAAACATAGTTTTCATAAATCTCAGGAAAACTCCTTTCTAACAGATATAAAATCCTCGTTTCTCTTCCTTAGTAAGAAAAAGATCTATTTATTTTAAATAATATTTATCTTGTGTTGTTTGATGCATAACAAATAATATAATCATTTCATCATTTTAATATTAATGAGCCATGAATGTACTAAGAAATATCTAATCCTATGAAGGAAGGCAAATTCATCTAGTTTTGTCTTCCTGAACTGCATGATAAAATCAATATTAGTGTTCAAGATTAAAGTAGCCAAAAGAATTCTTCCACAATGAAAATTAATGGATAACATATTATCACAACTCTTGTGATCCTGGATATCTATTAGAGTGGGGTCAATATTAACAATAAACAAACAAGAGGGGAAAAGAACTCCCTTTATAGCAGTAATTTAAATAAAAACAACTTAAAGATAGTAATAATTCATTGTAATTTGAATGCTGAAATTATATTTAGTAAAAGGGAATTTTTTTAATACAAAACATTTACTCATTACTAAAAATGTTAATCATCATTTTCTATATTTATTGAATTATTCATTCAAAATCAGTATGATCACATGGGGATATACATTTCATAGACCTAGAAATTTAGTAATTTTTTTTAGGATTTCATTCTATAGGTAGAAGGAGATCCACTAATGTTTTCAGGATCAAACCTAAATGAAACTAGCTCCTATTTACTCAATCCAGTGTTGAAGAATTAAAGAATTTTTACTGTCCCCTAACGACGTTTTAAATTTTTGTCTTTTAGATCTATGCCTTATGTCAGATACTTCTGTATTTTACTCTTGAAATAAAAATAACCACACTTTGTCCTTCAATTTAATAAAGGTTTTAAAAGTTACTATTAAGGTATGCATTTTAAGGACTATGAAAGAAGGAGTAGAACAAAATCATTCTAGAAGAGTTAGTCATCACCAAAGTGGAGGTGAAGAATGATCACAACAAAATGTTTCTCAGGGGGTAATTTAATAACATTACTAAAAGTGTGGGTATCCATATACCACGCAGATGATTAGGAAAGGGGTTATTAGCTAAGCCATTGTCTGAAACCCACTGAATCACTAGTCCCTTTGAAAAAATGATTGGTCCTTTTTTTCTAAAGATGGGTTTTAAAATTTAAGCAGAGCTTAAAGATAAAAAGAACCCAGATCTTGCACTGTTCTAGATTTCTCTTCACAGGCCAAGAAGTGAGGTAAGATATCAAATCTTTGCTTCCATAGTTTTAAGAACCAAAATCGGTGAATTCTGCAAGATAGACTATCAAGGTCAACCTAAACACTTTTTTTCGGTCAGTGATTTGAACTGGGGCAGGAATTTTCATATCTAGAAGGTAAGAGATAAAATATTTGTGCAGGCAATACTATAAACAAATATAACAATTTGATGTTTTGATCTATTTCTCTAAATTAGAAAAATGTTAATTCAGTCTAATTTTAATATATTTTAGTGTTATCAGACTTTTAAATGAAGATTATTTGGTATTGGACTGGTATTGTCAGATCTTTACTATGGCACATTTTTAACATAGATATTAAAGTTGCTTTTATAATAAGGAGCCAGTTGATTGACCCCCGTCTTGAGCTTCCCATTGCCTGAATGACCCACTCCATCAGTGTAGAGCAGTACCAGGAATGAGTCAATCTTATTTATTAACCTATTCAGCTACACCATATGTCACTAAATGAGTCGTTTGGTTAAGCTGAAAGGACAAGCAAACAATTTGGTTTTTAGTAAACAGCTGCTCTGGGAAAAAAAATAAGTTCTGTTTTAGAGATTAAAAATACGTCTTTTTCATTTTAAATTAAAAAATATAAGTAAATACTGTAGCATTAACTTAATTAGTCCTCTGATATCAACTAATTTTATCGATATAGAGATTTTTTAGTAAAGAGTCTTTTTAAAGCTGATTATCACTTTAACGTGTTTTCTAGGTATTTCATCTGAAAATGAAAATAATAATTCTCCTTGGGCTCCTGGGAGCCACATTGGCAGCCCCAGTAAGTGATTTCATGATACTACTGAGCGCATGGTATAAAACCTATAGCAAATCTGTCTTTTACCCTTTCTGGTTTTATTTTTAGCTTATCCCACAGCGCCTTGTGTCAACAAGCAACAGCAATGAGGTTAGTTGAAATACTTAAAACAATCTCTACTTTTTTTTTTTTTTTTTTTTTTGGAGACCCAGTGGGGAAGAGAGAAAAGCCTTCACTTGATTTCTCCTCCGTTCCTATCCACCAGCTATTGTGCATATCCAAATGCATTTCCAATGTTCATGCTTGCTTTGCATACCAGGTTACTGCTAGAATTTTAGTTTTGCCTCCCTCGTCTGATTGTACATTCTTCAAAGAAGAAACAAAAGTTTTTATAACTTTTCATTCTGACAGCAGTTAGTACATGTGTGTATAGGTGTTTAAGAGCATAAAATGACTAACTAAACCCCTGGAGTGGAAGAACGTCATACAGTCTCAAAAATAGCAGGGGAGAGGTTGTTGAATTCCAAACCCGTTTTCAACTCTAACCTCTAAATCACCGCAATTTTATGTAAGCTTAATGAGAAAATGTCTCACTTCTAACAGGAAACTGATTAACCAGTTACGACTTATGCTGTATTTGTGGTGAACATTGTTCTTAATAGTTTTAGCATGTGTAGGAATCTTGTTTTCACATTATATTTCCTTTTCTAGTTACTTCTGAATCTTAATAATGCTCGGCTTTTGCCACTACAGTTTCAGGTAACTTTATCTCAATCATTATTTTAAGAGGAATCTTTTTCTACTTTTTATTTCATATGAGGCTTTATATGAGAAGAAAATGTTCTGTGCTTCCATTTTGAAATCTTGATTTTTAAAGTTATGAATTTGTCCCATATATTCTTATGACCATTTGTTTGAAGACTAAAGTAGGAAATTAGGATCTGATTAACATTTATTTATTGAGGACTTTGTATATGCCAGGCACTAATTCTCACAACAACCCTATCAGATAGTTCAATGAACTATTTTACTTAAAGTCATGCCCAGCTAACCAGTGAAGAAAAAAAACAAACAAACAAGATTGGAAACCAATCTGAAAACTACAGAATCTGTGCTCTCTTATCCCCTCATGCTATCCCTTATTTCTCACAACTACAGGGGATTTAGCTGGGCCTCTTGTTACTTACGTGGCTCAAAATATATCAGTTTGCTTTCTTTTTTTATAATGTAGCACTACTGGAAATATAGAAACTGCTTAAATTTTGACTCTTTGTTGCTCAGGATGGCTTTTAAATTCTTTTTGACATGAAAGACAAACACTTTTTTTCTTTCTTTCATGTCCTTCCAGGGCCCATTTAGCTCATTGACTCCTCCTTTCTCTGGGATCCTGCAACAGCAACAGCAGGCTCAAGTTCCTGGACTCTCCCAGTTCTCTTCACCAACCCTAGATCAATTTGCCGGACTGTTCCCAAATCAGATACCTTCCCCAGGACAGGTCAATTTTGCCCAAGGACCTCAACAGGGCCAGGTGGACCCCTCACAGCCTCAAACACCACTGCAGACCCAACTGGGCCCTAATTATGTAAGTCGTGATTTTTCCATCTTTCTGTTCTGAAGAGAGCTGGAGATACATTAAATTTGAAAGTGAATACAAATATAAATAAGAAAAGAGTTTTCAAGCAACACTTCCTTCTCATGATATGTTGTTAAAGTCAATTCCGACTCAGTAATCCTATAGGACTTAGAAGAACCGCCCCGTAGGGTTTCCAAGGCTATAATCTTTACAGAAGCAGACTGCCCCATCTTTCTCCCTCAGAGCCACAGGATAGGTTTGAACCACTGACCTCTAGGTCTGAAACACCGACCTTAGCCAAGCACTTAACCACTGTGCCACAAGTACTTCCTCATCCTTTTTGATTCCTAACATGAAAAATACCATTCATATTAGCTATTCTTGGATCACAGCCACAAATCAGAAGAAGTGTTTATGTCTTGGAGAAGAAAATTAAGGATATTTCATCTAAAACTGCAAAGGCAATTTGCACCAACAATGGTACATATAGTATATGACCTTTCTTTGTCATCAAGTCTGGTGATACCAATGATAAATTTTTATGGCTAAGTCTATGAAAAGACACTCATAAATTTTGACGGTCAGGTATAACTTTTTTATGATTCCTTTCTTGGCAGGTGATGCCTTACGTGGTCTCCTTCAAATTGCCCCAAGAGCAGGCACAGGTAAATGAATAGTATACCACTGGAGAGATGGTATTGAATGTTGTATTTTCTATTTCTAGCTCCGACTCCTATTACAAGACTATAAAAGCCATATAATGATATCACTGCCTGGGTACCATCATTGCTGGGCTAGCATCAGTTTGTTGATATTAACAGTTCCTCAATTACTTGAATCTAGGGAGTCCCTGGAAACCCTGGTGGCATAGTGGTTAAGTGCTACTGCTGCTAACCAAAAGGTCGACAGTTTGAATCAACCAGGCACTTCTTGGAAACTCTATGGGGCAGTTCTACTCTGTCCTTTAAGGTCGTTACGTGGCAGAATTGACTCGACGGCAACGTGTTATTATTTTTTATTTATTAGGGAGTTCCCAGGACTCTTGGGCTTCCAGGGCATTGCTGTGTTGGAAATAAAGGGGCTCACTAAGCCCTATGTCATGCCCTCTCTACATCACAAGTGCTGGCATTTGGAAACAACTCAAGAGGATTAGTCCATGGGCTGAGTTTGCTCAACCCTAAATTTTGTTTCAGACACAGATGGATTAAACTGAAATTGTATGATATTTAGACATGAGTACTTGTCCACATTTTCTGGCTGTTTTGAAATTCTGGTCAATTCAGGTTCTTGTATACTATGAATGTAATTCTGCTTTTTACTATCAAATGGTACTGGTTTCCATTAAATACAAAAATCCAAGAAAAATTAATGCAAACTAGTAGAATCATTATATTAATATTAAAAATCTTCCAGTATTAGGTGGTCAATTTAATAATATCCTGGGTTCAAAAAACAAGGACCATTAGCCGTTAGCCCATTGCTGTCTACTTGATTTTTACTCATAGTGACCCTGTAGGTCAGAGTAGAGCTGCCCCATAGGGTTTCCAAGGAGTGACTGGTAGATTTGAACTGCCGACCTTTTGGTTAGCAGTCATAGCTTTTATCATAGCTTTTAACCACTGTGCCACCAGGGATCCAATTTTTTTTTTTTTTTAATAATATCCTGGGTTCAAAAAACCAGGAGATAGATGAATGATATTATTCACCAAAAGACATTGACTTCCTGATAATAACAGTTACACTGCTTGGCTCTACTGTAATCCTAATTATCCAGTTTTTATCCTGCCTCATACCTACTAAAAAACAAAAATTACTTCTAGACATTATCTCATTGTCTGTCATAAATATCTAGTTGAAAACATGACACGTGGAATGACTTCACTTTAAGGATCAGGAAATGGTGTCTTAAAGAGACTACCCACTCTTAATGAAATTAAACAGCTGAGTTGGAATATAATTCTCCACTCCTCCTTAAATCATTAAATCAGTGGCTTTCCACCCTTGCTTTCATCATAATTCTGTTGGTAATTTTGAAAATTACAAATGCCAAGAACTAACTCAGGCCTAATGAATCAGACCCTATGTGTAGATGCTATAGCATCACTGAGTCAGGATGGACTCGACCGCACACAACAACAGCAGATGCCAAATATGACTATCTTCTAAAATTTTCAATATGTGATTTTGATTCTTAGCCAGGGTTAAGAACATAATCCTCCCTGAACCATAGTTTTGTTTTAACTCTCATCTAATATAGTCTCTTAATGATGCAAAAAATGGAACAGCATACAAAATCGTATGTGTATCCTATGAGCCAAACTTTCCATAAAGACATACACATACACCCACACACCAAGACATGTAAGCAGAAGCCAATAAATGATAATGTGAGCAATGAAGTTGTAGTTGATTTTATTTGTTCCTTGTCTATTTCTGGATTTTCTAAATGTTCTAAATTGCACATAGATTATTTCAATAAAATGGTAATAATTAGAGGCAATGCATTCTTAACATTCCATTCATTGTGGTAGAATTTCTATGTTCTGCAGAATGATGATTTTAAAAAAAATAGAGAAAATCCTACAAAATCTATCCTCCTCTTAGGTGTTTGCAAAATAGTTTGTATATAATGTCTCTGAGATGTCCTTTTTACAAAAGACTCATTTATTTAGTTGATCCCATTATTTCCTAAGTGTGCTTGACCAAGTAACCTTAAAAACAACCAAGTCCAATATCATGTGGGATGCAAGTTTTTCCTACAGTTTAGGAAGGGTTTCTTTATGCATTTCTTTGTTCACATTTAAGGAACATAAAAGAATAGCCTAGGCGTATCTAAAGGAATCCCTTCCATACTTCCCTTTTTACAAACAGACACTTCCATACTATCCAGTGTACGTGTACCTACCCTGGGAACAACCTCTACAAACAGACACCTCTACACAATTACCTCAACAAGCAGGGCAGCAGCAACTTGAGGTGCAGGTACAGTAAATGTCTGATTTTCTTCTGATTAGTTTCGTCTGAGAATGGAGAGGATAAGATAACATTTCCAGAGAAGAGACTAGCTGAGTATATTTAGTACAAAAACTCAACAGTTTGAACTGATGGTCACAGAAGATACAGTGCTTTCTTCTGGCATATCACTTGTGTAGACTAGTGTGGTAACGCTCCAAAGCTGGATTTGGAATGAGTAAAGTCAATAAATGGTATTCTATAAAATCAGAGACCACAAGCTGAATCACATTGGAAAATAGAGTTTTCTCACATTTAACATCTGCTAGCATCCCTCTTGTCATATACACATGTGTATATGTGTATCTTAGATAGCTAGATACATATGTGTATCTTATATAGCTAGATAGAGGGATGATAGACAGATAGAGAAGAGGTTCTTTTTTTTAATGGTAAGATAAAAATAGCTACCATGATGAAAGGTGATTCCGATCACTAGATCCTGAGATATAATTAAGTAATGTATTGAGTTTTGTGTATTTCCAATGTATTTTTATAACTAATATAAATTCAGTTTGGTCATGCATAACTAGCATTCTTTTAGTTATAATGGAAATTACTTTAAAAAAAAATTATTTAACCACTATGCTAAAGTCTGCCAACCCAAATTAGAGAAAACTGAAAATTATGTCTAAATGACTGGTAGTAGTAATTCAAATTAAGTCATGTTAATTTAAAGATAGAAAAAGAGTTTTAACCTAGAAATGATATAGTATTAAGATTCTTGGTAATTTAACAATAATGAACTTTACCACCAGGAATATTTAAACTTTAAAAGGAATATTTTATAGAATATTTTAAAAAATCTTAATTGTAATAATCATTTATCACAAACTTGTAACAAAATTCATCTAATGCATTTTTCAAAAATCTGACAGGTACCATTTTATACTCTACTTGAATACATTCCACAACAAGCAGAACCTGTAAGTAAATGTATACTTTTCATTTCTAAAAAACATGACATTAAATCTTCTTTCATTATAATCTATTAAATCTGCCAGTGGCTACTACCAGGAACACAATTATAGTTGAACAAATTTTGATTTATCCACTCATTGTAATGGGGAAGAGCATACATCACAGGGAACTGTAGGGTGAAGAAGTAATAATTGTTGACCTTACCCTTAATAAGAAGGTATTAAAATGACTTATCATAGCACTTGGCTCATGTTAGGTGATTTGGGGGAGAGTTTAACAAAGTGGTGGTTAGCTCTGTATTGGGTTTTCTCAGGAAGTGGAGGTAGTTTTGTGATTGGGCATCTTAACAATTCTTACCAAGAAGGCAAGAATAATGGTGTAAGACAAAAACTGTGATTTTTGTCTCATATTAGCCAGACTATGAAGGTGTTTTGTATTTTGTGGCTTACATAGTGACCTTGCTTTAGACAAGATTGTGAAGAGGTCTTGCTTTTTGTCTCAGTTCTTCGTGTTCAAGACAACCTTGTTTGATTTGGAGTTCCGTAGGACTGTTTATGTTCATCAAGGAGAACACCATGACCTAGCAGAGAATGCAGGCCATTTGCTAGGAACACTGACTGAAGCTGAGCTGTTGGGTCAGACCAGTTCCCAGATGTCACGAGCTGCTTTTCTCTTTCTCAGATCTAAATTATTTTTGTTTTTAAGAAATTAATTTAAGAAGCTGGGGAGTCTTTAACTGTCCCAGGAGGTAAAACAACATATTTTTAGACTTTGTTTTAATTTTCTAATTTTTCAGTCTATACCAGGAGGACAGCAGCAAGTAGCCTTTGATCCTCTCATAGGCACAGCTCCTGAAATTGCTGTTATGGTAAGATTCCTTAGAACACTTTGCTAGCACCAGAAATCAACAACTGAGAACTTACAGGGCCCAGCACTACTGTTCATTTTAATGTGAACTTTATTATGATTCCATCAACAATTATTACATCTTTACCCTGTAACATTTTGCCACTCAAAATTCAATTCACTCCGTTCATCAAATATTTATTGAGGGATTGCTATGTGCCATGTATTCTTCTAGGCACCCTTGATTCAAAGAAGGTATTAATAGAACCATGTTTGCTGGTATATTCATAATTTTGCTAAAGGACAGCTTATGATCCAGAAAACTAATGAAAGCACTTGCTTCTAAAATAAAATGTTTACCTTCCATCTCAATCCCGTTGCTTTATATCTTTCCCAATTTTTACTTTGTGCTTAAACCTGCAAACTTTTTTTTTTTTTCATTCTCCTCTATAGCCAGCAGAAGAAGTGATGCCATATTTACAAAAAGAAATGACAAACATTAGACATGCCAGTGCAGGAATTTCCAGGCCTTCAACTTCAACAAAACCCAGCACAACCAATTTTTTCACTTCTGCTGTAAACTCAACTATTACCCCAGAGTTCATGAAAGAAAAAGTAGAGTAATCAAAAGTTCATTTTATGTGAGCAATTGTTGTCTAAAGTAAAATATAAAGTTAGTGTTTAATGTATAGGACTTAGTCATGGAAATAACAAGTTATAGTAGAATATATGACTTTAACCATGAATAAGGAAGCATACAATTATTTACTGCAAATCAGTTAATAAGAATATTTTCTATTTCGTTTTGATAAGAGCTTCTTATAGATGTCTTTTTCTCTCTAGGCCAAGACTGATAGCTTAAGGAAACCATAAGACATTCTGATCATTCAGAGATTTTGGTAGGTATTTACCAAAAAATATGCATATCATGACATATATTAAATTGAAAAGGGGAAAAAAAAGTTGTCAGAATAACTAGTGAAGAATTCTTATCCAAGTGATTATGAAAAAAATAAGTTAGTGCCTATACCTCCCTACCAAAATTAATAATAATTATAGACTTCTAGGGATTGAAAAAAAATCAAAATTGATTTTTGATATTCATGTCTGCCTATACCATAAGCTTGTAAGCTCTGACAAATGAAATAGTAATTAGATATCTATATGTATATATCTAAGACGTTCTATAGACACTATGTACAGTCAGTGCCTCCAAATTAATTTCACTTTGTAGGCTAGAAATTACAATGCCAATACATCTGTATTATAGTAGAATGAAATAGAGTCTCAAACTGATTTAAAAAATTACATAATGACATGGAAATTTCAAATTTCATGTCCTGTATATTGAAGCGTAACCTTGATTACCTGTCTTAATGGATTTGGTTGGCTGTGGTCTAGGGTGAGAGTAGAAAGTCAGGGTGGCAATGGCAGCAAGAAATAAAGAATACCCATTGACTGAAAGCAAATAAATTGGCCTGAAATGCAACCTAAAAGGCAAAGTTTCTAGAAACCTCCTCCTTGCTGCCTATGAATCTCTTCTCTTTCTTGCTCCTATGAAAATGAATGCTCAATTTCTTCAGATTAGAAAAGTTCGTAAAAATACAACCAGAAGTGAATAGTATCGGCATCTCTTTAGAAAAGTCTCCTCTGTCATATAGTATTTTGTACAAAGTAGGTTTATTCAAGTTATTTAATCAGAAATATTAGTGGGATTTCAGTATAATGTAAACTTCACTTTATGTGGCATCAATACCAGTAAACATGAAACTTTCTATTTCTTTATTAAGCAATTTAGTAAATATCTAGAAAATTTTACACAAAACAGTCTAACAGTATTAAAATGCTCTTTTATTTTTCAGAGAAAAAGATGTGACAGTGTGCCTCAGATATCATTTTAGGCCATTTGCTTCCACAATGCTAGTATCAGTTCTTTGAGATATACAAAATATCTTGGCTCTTCTCCTGAATTTCTTTTTTACTTATAAATAGTATTACACTCTTGAAATAAGTCAGAGAAAAAAATAATACAATCATGTAATAAGTTCTGTCTTTACAAAATTATATTTCTTTTCAAATATTCTACCTTAGCATAATCTGGAAAGTAATAACACTGAGAATAAAACTAATATTATTTAATCATTGGATCATTGTATTAACAAAGGATGTCTCTGGAAAATGGTATCATCTATGACAATAAGGATATACTGTCACTGTACTTATGATGAGTATGGTAATTGTAACTAATGTAATAAAATGTGTACCTAATTTTGACATATAGTCTCATTATTTCCCCCAGACCTATTCTGCCAGCTTCCTTCCGATGTACACCCCGGGAGAATCAAAATTATTTGGTGGCAGTGCATGCTCCCAATATGATATATGAGATATACTAGCATATTTGACAAAAGTAAACATAGTACAGAAATATATTATCCCTTGAATATAAAACAGGTCCATGGGTGGTGCAAATGTTTTGTACTCAACTACTAACCTAAAGTGGCATTGTGGAAGAAAGACCTGGCAATCTGCTTCTGTAAAGATTACAGCCAAGAAAAACCTATGAGCACTTCACTCTGTAACATATGAGGTTGCCATGAGTTGGAACTGACTATGGCAAAGAATTTGGTTTGTTTATTATTACCTTTCTAACATATAACACAGCTACACAAGCCACTGCCATTGAGTCTATTCTGACTCATAGCGACCTCATAGATTTGCCAAGGCTGTAAACCTCTATGGAAGCAGACTGCCACATCTTTCTCCTGCAGAGCCACTGGTGGTTTCAAACCACTGACCTTATGGTTAGCAGTCGATTGCTTTAACCTTTGAGCAACCAGGGCTCCTTACAGCTGTACAGAGAGATGGCTATTCTCACCCAAAAGAACTGATGCCCCAAACCAAAGACACTTGTATGCTGTTTGGAGATGAAGTATCCTATAGAGAAAAGGGCACAGATTTTAAATCTCATCAGATCTGATTTTGAATATGGTTTTCAACCTTCAACAAGTCACTTACCCGGAGACTCAGTTTCCTCAGGTGTAAAATAGAGATAACAATATCTACCTTCTAGAATTTCTGTAAGTACCACAGGAAATAACACATGTAAGATACCTGGCTCATACAAATTACTGAGAAAAATATTATACACCCCCACCCCGTTCTCTATGAATATAGAAGTACTTATTACTTATTCTTCAGCTTTGGGCCTTCAACCTAAATTCTGAAAAAATATGAAAATTGATATTCAATATGCTTTATCTATTTGTATATGTATATATGTTTTGGTGTGTGTTTGTGTGTGTGTGTTTGTATGAGAGGATAACTGAATGAATAAATATGTATTAGGTAGTTTCAAACAAATTTAGTCAGTATTCTAAGCCTTACATTTGATCACAGTTCTAGAATCTTACCTGTCCCAGCGTTTAGTAATGTTATGAACCTGTAATCTGCTACTTAGCCTTATGGAAGAGTCACCCAACAATCACCTATCCTACCTTTGTCATATGTTGTATCCCCTTCCCCTAAGTTTATGTGTTGAATGAATATAACTCTAGGTAATCGGCTGAACCTCTTAATATTGAACAAGACAGAGAGAGTCATACACCAGATATCTGATAAATAGCAGTAATTTCAGTGGCTGTTAACATGATGTTCCAAAATTTCAAGAGTTCACAAAGTCATTGTAAAAAGGAATTGCTGAGTGTTTAGACTACAACTTGGAGCATAGCAAGAACTCAACTTTCTCTTTAAGGAGGAGACCAAAACTGTTGCCATCAAAGTCAATTCTGACTCATAGCAACCCTACAGGACAGAGTAGAACTGCCCCATAGGGTTTCCAAGGAGTGGCTGGTGGATTCAAACTGCCAACCTTTTGGTTAGCAGCCAAGCTCTTAAACCACTGTGTTAAGGAGGCTGGGAAGGAGGTATTCAGAGGCTCATGAGATGAGATGAGCACAGCATACGTGTTCTTTCCAAAACGGGCTGGTAAGGAGACCAGAACTCAGGGAAAACAGCAAAACTCTAGTCATTAAACTCTAATCCAGTCAAGAGTTTGACAATATTAGGGGATATAATAATAGATACTTTGAAAAAATGGGAATTATATAAATGCAATATTAAATATATGATTATAAAGTAGATAAGTACTACATAACCATGTAACTACCACACCTATAAAGATACAGAACATTTCTATCATTCTCAGAAAGTTCCTTCCTAACCTTTTCCAATCAAGTATTCTCATTCTCATGCCAGGCAAGTACATTGTTTAGTTTCTATCAACATATACTAGTTTCTCCTGTTCTAGAACTTAATATGGATTAAATCATACAGTATGTACTCATTTGTGTCTTTTTTATTTTACTCAGTATAATACTTTTGTGATTCATCTATGTTATTGTCTAAGTGGTATATTACATTGTATGAATATACTACAGTATCTTTATTAATTCTATACTGATGGACTTTTGGCTTGCTTTCAATTGTTGGCCATTAGGAATAAGGCTGCTAGGAACATTCTTGTATAAGACTTTTTGTAAACATATGTTCTCATTTTTCTTGAGTAAATACCAAGAAATAAAGCTAAATCATACGGTAGGTATATGTTATAAGAAACAGTTAAATAGTTTTCTAATGTGGCATTTAATATCCTGACCAACAATGTATAAGAATTCCAGTTACTCCACCTTCTGGCCAATATTTAGAATTGTCTTTTTAATTTTAGCTATTTTAATGAGTATGAAGAGACATCTCATGGATTTAATTTGCATTTGCCTGACGACTAATAATGTTGTATCTTTTTCTATGCTTATCGGATAGTTGTAGTTTTTTCTTAAGATAATGTTGAAGTCTTTTTTTTTATTTATTATTGAGTTGTAAGAGCTCTTTATATATTCTGGGTGAAAGTACTTTGTCAAATAAACATTATTATGAATACTTTTTGCAGTGTACAGCTTACCTTTTCATTTTTTTGAAGAGGAGAATACTTTTTATTTGATGCTGTCAAATTTATCGGATTTTTAAAGTAATGCCTCTTGTGTCCTAGCGAAGAAAAATTTATCTACCCCAAAATAATGAAGATATTCTCCTATGTTCCTTATAGAATTATTATTTTTTTTAGCTTTTATATTTAGATCTGTAGCCATTCATTTTTGTCTAGAATGTGAGGTTAGGAACCAAGAATAATTTTTTTTTCCCATACAGAAACCCAGCTGTTGCAGCACCACTTGTTAGAAAGACTATCTTTTCCTCATTGACTTGCCTTGGAACCCTTATTGAAAATCAATTGACTTTATGTATGCGCATTTATTTTTGAACTCTCTAGTCTACCCCGTTTAACTACTTTTCTATCTTTGTATCGTAATACATAGTCTTGATTACTAAAACTTTATGTTTTTGGCATTGCCATGTAAATTTTAGTTTTCTACCCTGCTGTAGTTTTATTTGGGTGGTATTAAAACTAAAAATCAATTAAAGTTGGCTTGGCATCTTAATAATACTGACCATTTCAATCTATGATCATGTCATTAAGATCTTTAAGTTATCTCAGAAATGTTTTGTGGTTTTCTAAGTAGAGGAAGGGCAATTTTTGCTAAACTTATTTCTAAATATCTCATCTTTAAAATTTCATTTCTTAATTGTTCTTGTTACTATATAGAAATACAACTGATGTTTTGTACATTGAACTTACATCCTATGATCTTACTAAATTTATCTATTAGCTCCCATAATTGCTTTGGTCAACATTAGTCCATTTCAAGAGGTAGCATATGATCAGGAATCAGTGGTACTGAAGGAAGAAGTCCAAGGTGCACTGAAGGCACTGGTGAAAAACAAGGCTCCAGGATTTGACAGAATACTAACTGAAATGTTTCCACAAACTGATGCAAGCTGGAAGTGCCCACCCGTCTATGCCAAGAAATTTGGAAGACAGCTACCTGGCCAACAGACTGGAAGAGATCCATATTTGTGCCAATTCCAAAGAAAGAAAGATGATCCAACAGAATGCAGAAAGTATCAAACAATATCATTAACATCACATGCAATTAAAATTTTGCTGAAAATCATTCAAAAATATTTGCAGCCGTACATGGACTAGGAACAGCACAAAATTCAAGCCAAATTCAGAAGAGGACCTGCAACAAGGGATATCATTGCTGATGTCAGATGGATCTTGGCTGAAAGCAGAGAATACCAGAAAGATGTTTCAAAAGCAAAACCAAACCCACTGTTATCCAGTCAATTCCAACTCATACTGACCCTATAGGACAGATTAGAACTGCCCCATAGGGTTTTCAAGGAATGGCTGGTGGATTCGAACTGCCAACCTTTTGGTTAGCAACCAAACGCTTAACAACAGTGCCTATGTTTTATTGACTTTGCAAAGGTATTTAACTGTGTCTATCATAAAAAATTATGGATAACATGAAAATGGAAATTCCAGAACACTTAATTGTGCTCATGAGGAACCTGTACATAGACCAAGAGGCAGTCGTTCAAAAAGAATAGGAGGGTACTGAAGGGTTTAAAATCAGGAAAGGTGTGCGTCACGGTGGTATCCTTTCACCATACTTATTCATTCTGTATGCTGAGCAAATAATCTGATAAACTGGACTGGAGTATATGAAGAAGAACTGGGCATCAGGATTGGAGGAAGACTCATTTGCAGTCTTCGATATGGAGACAACACAATCGTGCTTGCTGAAATTGAAGAGGACTTGAAGCATTTACTGATGAAGATCAAACACTGCAGCCTTCAGTATAATTATGCCTCAAAGTAAAGAAAACAAAAACCCTCACAACTGGACCAATATGCAACATCATGATAAACGGAGAAAAGATTGAAGTTGTCAAGGATTACGTTTTACTTGGATCCACAATCAGTGCCTATAGAAGCAGCAGTCAAGAAATCAAATGACGTATTGCATTGGGTAAATGAGCTGCTGCAAAAGACCTCTTTAAATGTTAAAAAGCAAAGGTTTCACTTTGAAGACTAAGATGCCCCTGACCCAAGCCATGGTATTTTCCAATCACTTCATATGCATGCGAAAGCTGGAAAATGAATAAGGAAGACTGAAGTAGAATTGAAGCCTTTGAATTATGGTGTTGGCAATGAATATTGAGTATACCATGGACTGTCAGAAGAAAGAACAAATTAGTCTTGGAAGAAGTACAGCCAGAATGCTTCTTAGAAGCAAGGATGGTGAGACTTCTTCTCATATACTTTGGACACTGTCTTAGGCTGGGTTCTCTAGAAAAGCAAAACCAGTAAATAGTACAAATACATACACAGAGAGAGATTTGTATCAAGGAAACAGCTCATGCGATTGTAGAGGCTAGAACGTTCCAAGTCCGTGGATCAGGGTAGAGGCCTCTCCCAAGTCACACAGCCAAAGAAGCTGGCAAGCTGAAGATCGGCAGGTCGGAGAGCAGGGCTCCTGTTCACAGGCTGTGAAGTCTGACAAATTCCAAGATTGGCCGGCAACACCGCTATGGTTTCTCCTGATTCACGTAGCTGCAGGGGCTGGCAAACCCAAAATCGGCAGGTCAGAGAACAGGGCTCCACTCACAGGCTGTAAATATTGACGAATCCAAGTTCGGCAAATAAACTGACAGCTCAAGTCCCAAGAACAGGAGAGGAGACAACAGGAAGCAGCCGCAGGATCCAGAGTGAGCAAAAAGCCAGAACGTCTGCTTATATTCAGATGCAGGCCACATCCCTAAGGAAACTCTCTTTCAACTGATTAGCCACTGACGGTATACTCAATCATGGGAGTGATCACATTTAAACACTGAGAATCATAGCCCAGCCAAGTTGGCACACAATCTTAACCATCACAGATATGTTATTAAAACAGACCAGTCCCTGGAGAAGGGCATCATGCTTGGTAAAGCAGAGTCAGTGAAAAAGACCCTAAATGAGATGAATTGATACAGTGGCTGCAACAATGGGCTCAAACATAGCAATGATTATGAGGATGGGGCAAGACCAGGCAGTGTTTTGTTTTGTTGTACATAGGGTCACTATGAGTTGGAACCAGCTTGATGGCACCTAACAACAGCAATAATATCAGAGAACATGCTCTGCATGATTTCATTTCTTTTTTTTTTTTTTTACCATGAAAAGGCATCTGTAATTCACACCACACTAAGTTTAAACTTAAAGACAAAACAGATCTACATGGTTCATTAAAGATACAGACATTTTATAAAGTACTTGAGAAATTAACAGCTTATACAAATAGGGTGAAAAGTTCAGGCGGGAGCACAAAACAAAAATCATCTCATTCTCTGGCAAAGAGTTCTTCCAAAAGGCCAAGTACACAAGAATGAGTATTTTACACATCTGTCCTCAGGCGGATTTACTCATGAAATAATTTTTCAGCTGATGGGCACTTTGCTCTGGTGCTCCGATCTGCTTCATCGGTGTGGGCATATTGGCTGATGCCTGCTCCAGGTAGGTCAAGGACTTCTGAGAGAGGTTGGTAGGATTTTGTGCTGCACATTGATGTCATCCAGCACTTGCTGCCAATGCCACAGCTTGGTCAGATATTTCTGGACCAGGGCATCTTTCCATGGCAGTTCATTCCTTAGTTCCAAGACATCTTGATAATTTGCTCTGGTTTCTGGACAGATATCTGTAATCTTCTTTGTAGGAAAAAAAATTCCTCCTGTCTTGCAATATCCAGAAACTTCTGGATTCACTGATCAATACCGGTTCGAATTTCTTCCTGATCATTCCATTGACACAGTCCTGACTCACCAGAGAAGAAAAGCAGGACTCGAAAGAGGACTCCAGTTCATCTACCAAAGTAATGTTAGAGGTTCTCTGATCTCCTGACATGGCCTGAAGAAGTGAAGCCTGGCCCAGGAGTCCCCGAGGGGTGGGGATGGGGGGCCCCGGTGGTTGTCCAGAGAACATGCCACCCAGTGGAGCCACCAAGTATGCAATGGCTGAGAAGAGGCCCCATGATTTTATTTGTCTGAAATGTATTGATAATTATTTTAAGTCTCGAACTACAGGCTGCCTTGCTGAATGTTCCCCATGCACTTAAAAAAAAAAAAAGTATTCTGAAGGGCTAGGTGCTAGGTGCTATGTTCTATACATATCTACTAGGTCAAGTTGTTTGATAATTCCATTCAATTCTCTGATGTTATAAATGATTTCTTTTGTCAGTTGAAAATAGATGTTAAAATCTCCAACTATGGTTGTTGATTTTCTTGCTTCTCCCCTACTTCCATCAATTTTTGCTTCGTATATTTTGAATCTCTAGTTTTAGGTATGTGCACATCTAGAACTCATATTTTCTTGATTCAGAAGAGGACGTGGAATGTGTTGACCGTTTAATGATTATGAGATGACCCTAGTGATCTCCATTAACATGCCATGTTTTGGGCCCTACTTTGTTTAATATTAATGGAGACACACTAGCTTTCTTATGCTTAGTGTTTGCATGATCTAATTCTTATCAACCTTTTACTTTCAACCTGTGTCTTTAAAAGTAAAGTGTGTTTCTTGTAAACAGCATATAGTTAGTTCTTGCTTTTTTATTCAGGCCACAATTTCTGTCTTAGAAATGTTTAACACATTTAAATTTATTGTAATTATTGACATGATTGAGTTTAAGTCTAACCACTTGCTGTTTGTTCTCATCTCCTGTATTCTTTGTTCTCCCTTTCTTCTCTTTTGAGTTAAACGTATTATTATTCTTACTTTCTATCACCTTTATTGACTTACTAGCTCTATTTCTTTGTGTCATTTAGTGTTTTCTTTGAGGATTAAAATACGCATTCTTAGCTTATCATAGTCTACCTAAAATTAATATCATACCACCTCATATATAACAAAATTATTTTACAGTAGTATAATACCATTTATACCCCTTCTATCCTTTTGCTTTTCTCATGTTACTTCTATATATGTAAATTAACTTTTAAATAATTTATGGAAAAAAAATACTTTTATATTTACTCACAGATATACCAATTTTAGTGCCCTTCCTTCTTTCCTGTAGATCTGAATTTTCATCTGGTATAATTTCCCTTTGACTTCAAGAAATTTCTTTAAAACTTATTTAGTTTATGTCTGATAGCTATGAATTCCCTCAGCCTTTTTTTTATCTATTTTTATTATACCAATATTTTGTATATTTTTTTTTTATGTAAAGAATTCTAAGCTGACAAGTTGACGGATTTTTTTTCTTTCTACATTTTAAAGATGTCATATTATCTTCTGGCCTCCGGTAGTTCAGATGAAAAGTCAGTTTTCACTCATATTAATGTTCTGGTGGCATAGTGGTTAGGAGGTTGGCTGTTAACCAAAAAGTTGGTGGGAAAAAGTTGTGGCTGTCTGTTTCCATAAGGATTACAGCCTCAGAAACTCTATGGGGCAGTTCTACTCTGTCCTAGAAGGTCACTGTCTTAGTTATCTAGTGCTTCTATTACAGAAATACCACAAGTGGATGGTTTTAATGCAGAGAAGTTTATTTCCTCACAGTCAAAGTAGGCTAAAAGCCCAAATTCAGGGCATCAGCTCCAGGGGAAGGCTTTTTCTGTCTGTCGGCCTTCTTCTCTTCAGTGTTCCCCTGGACTAGGAGCTTCTCTGTGCAGGGACCCTGGTCCAAAGGATGCGCTCTGCTCCCGGCACTGCTTTCTTGATGGTATGAGGTCCCCCTGTCTCTCTGTTCACTTTTGTCTTTTATATCTTAAGAGATTACCTCAGGACACAATCCAGTCTTGTAGATTGAGTCCTGCATTACTAACACAACTGCCACCCATCCTCCCTCATTAACATCATAGAGGCAGGATTTACAACATATAGGAAAATCACACAGTACCAGGAATCATGGCCCAGACAAATTGACACACACATTTTTGGGGGGACATAATTCAACCCATGACAGTCACTATGAGTTGGAATTGACTGGACAGCAATGGGTTTGGTTCGGGTTTTATAAGTAATGTGTGTGTGGGTGTGGGTGTGTGTTTTAAGCTGATTTTAAGACTTCATCTTTGGTGTTAGGCAGTTTGATTATAATATGTGTAGGTGTGGTTATATTTCTATTAATTCTGTATCATGTGCAATGAGCTTCCTGGATACATGTGTTGGTTGTTTTTCATCAAATTTGGAAAACTTTTATCCATATTTCTTTGACTACTTTTATATTTCCCTTTCTCTCTTGACTCCTTCTAACTTAACAATGTGTGTTAGATTACAAGATAATATCTTTCAGGTAATAGAGCTTTTTTATTTATTTTTTCCATGAGTGCTTCAGTTTGGAAAATTGCTACTGACTTTCCTCAAATTCACTAATCCTTTCTTTTATTACATCCAACCTGCTATTAATTAATTTTTAATTTCACATTTTTAAAATTTTAATTCTTGGATTTCCGTGTGAATTTTTTCACAGTTTTCATCTCTCTCCAAAAATTACCTAACTCTTCATTCAATGTATTAATCACATTCCTGTCAAGCCTTTAGCTTGTTTATCCCACTTATTTTAAAGTTCTTATCTACTAGTTGCTATATATTATCTGTAAGTCTGTTTCTATTGACTGATTTTACTTTTGAGTATGGGTCACATTCCCTTATTTATTTGTATATCTAGTTTTTTTGTTTGTTTTTTTCAATTGTATACTGGCATTTTAAATGAAATGCAGTAGAGATCCTGGATTCTATTTTCTTTCTCTAAAGAATGTTGTTTTTTCTGCTCACATAAGTTAATATACTGGAGGATCACATTGATCTTGTGGAGGCTTGTTCTTTTATTCTTGTATGCATTTCACTTTTGCCATTAGTGCTTGAGCAAAACAGTCTGTCGATCTGATATTTATACCTATGGGGTTGCTCTTCTTACGTTTCAATGGAAAGTTTAGGATGCATATCAAGAGTCTCTAAGTTGGAAGGATTCTAATTCCTAACTCAGTCTCCCCAGTAGTAGGAAGCTGCTGAAATTTCTACTCAGTACTTTTAACTTTCAGCTGATCCCTCCCCACCCCACCCCCCGGGCTCCTCTATATCTTAACTTGCATGTGCTTATTTCAGGAATCATCTGGTGATTTGGAAGGAACTTATACACAGATTTTAAAACTCCCACCTCAGATGTTCCCTCCTTTACGGAATTTCCCGTCTGAATTCCCCAAACTCTGACGTCTCAAGGATCAGGACTTCCTGACTGAGTTCTAGCTGCTCCCAAACCCTGCAGACAGGGTGTATCTATAAAGCAAAGGCCATATAAATGTGGTTCTCACACTTCTTGAGATGGTATAACCTCCTTGAGTTTATGTCTCTTTTGGACACAGCTTGGTTTTCTCCATCAATGATCTCATAACTTAAAGGAGAAAGGCCTTTGACTGAGAAGCCCTATTTGCTAATTCTCTACAAATCACACAACTTGAAAATTCTATCAATACATTTTGGATATCATATCAAATTCTATTAAGAATTTTACATGTTTTATATATCTTGACAAGCAAAAAATATTTAATATTTGACTTCTAAGGTGTCCTATGTCTTTATTATAAAAATATCTTCATGGCATATTCAAAACTTTCCTTGCCCAATCAAAATGTATCATTTTGAATATATAGTTATTTCAAGTACATAAAATTAGAAGACTACCTTTATTATATGTTGTAACCTTTTGTGTAAAGAGGTTTGAATGTAATCTCTTTTGATATGAAAGATATTTTAAAATACTAGATTGTTGTTGTTGTTGCCATCAAGTTGGCTCTGACTATGGCAACCCCTTGTACAACAGAACACTAGGTTGCTTGGTCTTGCACCATCTTCACAATTGTTGGTATGCTTGAGTCCATTTATTGAGGCTGCTGTGTATTTTGAGTGCCTACCAACTTAGGGGACTCATCTTCCAACACTATATCAGACAATATTCTGTTGTGATCCGTAGGATTTTCACTGGCTAATTTTCAGAAGTAAATTTCTAAGCCTTTTTTTCTAGTCTGTCTTATTCTGAGGCTTTGCTGAAACCTGTCCAACTTGGGTGAGCCTGCTATTATTTGAAATACCAGTGGCAGAGCTTCCATCATCACAGAAGTAACCGAGCAACACAGTGCAATAAAACTGACAGGCAGTGGAATGACAGATTATGCAGTATTTAAAATCTCTATAGCTTCCTATGATTCAGTAAGTGGGTTTTTCCCTAATTCACATTCACTGTGCTGTATTTAGGAACTGACTAATTCAGAATAATTCCAGTTACACAGTTTACTAGATCTGTGATATTTAACGAGATATTTAATTTTGTAAGCCCCATTTTCCTAAGGATAATTGCATTGTTTATCCCATAGGGTGTCTGGTGTGAGTATAACATGCTAGCATTTGTCACATTTCCTAGCACATAAACACTTTGAAAATGTCATCTTTAAAAATGTAGAGCTAGGGGACTTCTGGCAAAATGGCGCTCTAGGCAGAAGCACCACGCCATCCCTCCACAGCAAAGATCCGAAAAACAAAGCTGAACAGAGAAAACAGCAATCCTGAAACCCTAAAACATCAAATGAAGAGATAAAGATCTCAGCCAAGCACCAAATGGAGTGGGAAAGCTGACAGAGAATGGTGAGCAAGGAGAGATTCATGCAGAGGTCTCCTATCAGCTAACGCAGCGTGGATCTGCCATCTTGGACTCCTATCAGAGACCACCTAACAGGGGGTACAAGAAAGCAGCTTCACAGAGCTACCAGAGGGAGACAAAACAACTGGTAATTTGCGATATACACTTTCCCACCCCCCACCCTTCTTCATCCCCACTCAGCTTCCTCTGCTTCCCACGGCCACAGTCTCTTGTCCAGGAAGCACCAGCTGCTTGGATTCCACCTGCCCGAATTGGCTGGCTCTCTGAGTGCCATTTGTTGGCTGTTGGTGTCACTTTTTTCCACTTCTTTTGATTTCTTCCTTACCTCTCACCACCTCCCCCTCCTTTTGCTCAAATACCTGGCTCCGTGCGCCATCTTTGCTTCTTCCTGAGGGGCTGGGGAGCTCCGTTCGAGTGTGGAACTGCTTCCCAGTCTAGGCTGACATGCTGGTGGGATCCTGGGGCTTTTGTTTGTTTGTTTGTTTTGAACTGTTTGTTTTCTTTTCCTTTTCTTGAGTTGGGAGCCCATTCTGGCCAGGCGGTGTTGCATGGCTTGGAACCTACTCCTTCGGCTTACACAGACGTGCAAAGGGATCCCTGAGAGCATTTCTTTTTTTGTGGGGTTTTTTTTCCCGTTTTTTGGGGGGGCTTTTCTTGTTCTTTTTTTTTTTTTTAATGTTTTGTTTTGTTTTCCCTCTTTTTCCCTTTTTGTCTTTCTCCATTTCTCAGTTTTTTGTCTCTCTATACCTTCCTTCTCTTCTTGTTCCCTGAATAACTGGTGCTTAATACTTCTACGACTTCTAGCCAGGCTGTACTGCAACACCTAAGAACAACTTCCTCAGACCTCATACCCGCACCGGTGGGATCCCTGGGAACTTTGCTGTTCTTTTCCCTTTCTGATTTTTATTTATTCATTCTCTTCTTTTTTTTCTTCTTCTTCCCCTTTTTCTTTTTCTCCATTTCATAGACTCTCATCTCTCCACTCCAAAGGCAAGCTACCCTAGCATTCTTTTTTTTTTTTTTTTTTGTATGTTTTTGGCTCCTGTTCCTCTCTCCTCTCTCCCATATCCATCTTAGCACTGCACATAACAATCTCCCCCCTCCATCCTGCCTACCTGCACTGTGCGCTTTAGATTACACCACAAAGCAGCACAGGAACAGCCTACAGGAACCTGCCCTGCACTGATTACTGACCCGCTCTAGTGGCTGTAGTAAGTGCCACAAACAACCTGTACAAGTAACTTCTCTTCAGCTAGACCTGCCCTGCTCTACCATACCTGAGTGACTGACACTGCCAATTGGAGAAGGAGGCGAAAAGTATCGTGCCCACAGACAAGCAAACAACAAAGAACACACAGCCCGCCTGCTCAGACATAGCCAAATTAAAAAAACAAAGGACAAAACAAACAAATCTACATTCAATAAACGAGAAAAATAACTACTGAATGCCCCGAAGACAGCAGACAATATCAAAACATTTACAAATACAGGACAGGATGGCTCCAGTAGGCATCCAAAATAAGACACCAGATGACTTTCCAGTGGAAGAAAAGGTACTAGAACTACCTGATAGGGAATTCAAATCTCTAATACTCAGAATTATCCAAGAGTTGAAGCAAAAAGCAGACAAAAATGAGGAAAAAATAGAAAAATTCATGGAAAATACAGACAAAAAGTTGGAAGAATTTGGGAAAATAATGCAGGAATAAAATTCCAAAATAAATTCACAACTAGAAATTATACAAAAACAACAATTAGAAATCCAAAAGATAAACAACAAGATTTCAGAAATGGACGGTGTCATAGAAGGGCTGAGAAGCAGATTTGAAACAGTGGAAGACAGGATCAGTGGAATTGAAGACAAACACTTGGATACAATACTCTTTGAGAAAAACTCAGAAAAAAGAACAAAGAAAAATGAAGAGACCCTGAGAGTTATGTAGCATACAATCAAAAGCAAAAATCTGGGAGTGATCTGAGTTCCAGAACAGGGGGAGAAAACAGAAAACACAGAGAGGATCGTTGAAGAACTGCTGACAGAAACCTTCCACAGTATAATAAAAGATGAAAAGCTGGCCATCCAAGAAGCTCAACGAACCCTATATAGGAGAGACCCCAAAAGAAAATCACCAAGGCATATCATAATCACACTCACCAAAACCAAAGACAAACAAACAATCCTGAGAGCAGGTCATGAAAAACAAGAAGTCACATAAAGAGGAGAAACAATAAGACTAAGCTCAGATTATTCGGCAGAAACCATGCAGGCAAGAAGGCAATGGGATGACATATACAAAACCGTGAGAGAAAAAAATTGCCAGCCAAGAATAATATATCCTGCAAAACTTTCGTTCAAATATGGTAATGAAATGAGGCCATTTCCAGATAAACAGAAATTAAGGGAATATCTAAAAACCAAACCAAACTTACAAGAATTATTAAAGGGAGTTCTTCGATCTGAGAACAAACAACTTCAGCTCACAGGCAGAATCTAGGACGCAGGATCATACCAGCCAGATAGCAATCTAGGAAATGAACTCTCAGGGACTATCCAAAACTAAAAGAAATACAACAGGTAATCAGAGAAGTTAATCAGAAAATTACAACAACATCAGAACAATAAAAGAGGGAATAAATGGTGTAAGTATAGAAACTTCTAATGGAGAGGAAGGCAAGGCAATACCAAGTAATAATAGACTGGTTCAAACTTAGAAAGATAAGGGTAAATTTTATGGTAATCACAAAGAAAGTTAACAAACATACTCATAAAAATAAACAGGAAAAACATAAAGCCTCAACAAAAACCAAAGAAATGAAAAAAAAAATCCACAAACAAAAGTAATTCAGCACAAGAGAGTAAGAAGAACAAAGAAAACTTCAGCACCACAAAAAGAAGCACTAGAAAATGACAAACTCACTTCTATCAATAATTACACTGAATGTAAATGGACTCAATGCACCCATAAGGAGACGGAGAGTGACAGAATGGATAAGAAAACAGGATCCATCAATATGCTGTCTACAAGAGACACACCTTAGAAACAAAGAAGCGAATTTATTAAAATTCAAAGGTTGGAAAAAATTATACCAAGCAAACAACTACCAAAAAAGAGCAGGAGTGGCAATACTAATCTCAGATAAAATAGACTTTAAAACAAAGTCAACCATAAAAGACAAAGAAGGACACTATATAATGATTAAGGGGATGATCCATCATGAAGACATAACCATAATAAACATCTACGCACCCAATGACAGGGCTCCAAAATACATAAAACAAACTCTAACAACACTGAAAAGATAAATTGACAGTTCCACAACAATAGTAGGAGACTTCAACACACCACTCTCAGTAAAGGACAGAACAACTAAGAAGAAACTCAGCAAAGATACCAGAAGACCTAAAGGGCACAATCAGCCAACATGACCTCATAGACATATATAGAACACTCCACCCAACAGTTGCAAAATACACATTCTTTTCCAATGCACACGGAAAATTCTCCAGAATAGACCACATCTCAGGCCACAGAGAAATCCTTAACAAGATCCAAAATGTTGAGATAATTCAAAGTATCTTCTCTGACCACAATGCCATCAAGGTAGAAATTAACAACAGAGAGAGCAAGGAAAAAAAATCAATTACATAGAAACTGAATAATACCCTGCTTACACACCACTGGTTAATAGAAGGAATCAGAGATGGAATCAAAAAATTCCTAGAATCAAACGAGAATGAAAACACATCATACAAAAACCTTTGGGACACAGCAAAGGCAGTCCTCAGAGGACAATTTATAGCAATAGATGCACACATCGAAAAAGAAGAAAGGGACAAAATAAAAACATTAACTACAGAACTCAAACAAATAGAAAGAGAACAGCAGAAAAAGCCCACAGCCACTGGAAGAAAGGAAACAGTAAAGATCAGAGCAGAAATAAATGAAATAGAGAACAGAAAAATAATAGAAAGAATCAATAAAACCAAAAGTTGGTTCTTTGAAAGAATCAACAAAATCAACAAAGCACTGGCCAGACTGACAAAAGAAAAAGAGGAGAGGATGCAAATAACCCAAATAAGAAATGAAATGGGTAACATTATAACAGACCCAACTGAAATAAAAAGCATCATAATAGAATATTATGAAAAACTATACTCCAACAAATTTGAAAACCTAGAGGAAATGGATAAATTTCTAGAAACACACTACCTACCCAAACTAAAATAAAGTGATGTTGAAAATCTGAACAGACCAATAACAAGAAAAGAGATTGAAAAGGTAATAAAAAAAACTCCCAACCAAAAAAAGCCCTGGCCTAGATGGCTTCATGGGAGAATTCTACAAAACATTCACAGAAGAGCTTGTACCAGTACTACTCAAGCTATTTTGAGCATAGAAAAGGAAGCAACACTTCCAAATTCATTCTATGAAGCCAGCATAATGCTGATACCAAAACCAGGCAAAGATGCCACAAAAAAACAAAATTACAGACCAATATCTCTCATGTGTATAGATGCAAAAATTTTCAACAAAATTCTAGCCAATAGAATTCAGCATCTATCAAAAAAATAAGAAATCACGACCAAGTAGGATTCATACCAGTTATGCAAGGATGGTTCAACATTAGAAAATCAATCAATGTAATCCACCACATAAATAAAAGGAAAGAAAAGAATCAAATGATCATCTCAATTGACACAGAAAACGCATTCGACAAAGTCCAACACCCATTCCTGATAAAAACTCTCAATAAAATAGGTATAGAAGGGAAATTACTCAACAAAATAAAGGGCATCTATGCAAAACCAATGGCCAACATCATTCTTAATGGAGAGAGGCTGAAAACATTCCCCTTGAGAACAAGAACAAGACAAGGATGCCTTTTATCACCACTCTTATTTAACATTGTGCTGGAAGTTCTAGCTAGAGCAATAAGGCAAGAAAAAGAAATAAAGGGCATCCAAATTGGTAATGAAGAAGTGAAACTGTCCCTGTTTGCAGATGATATGATGATACTATACACAGAAAACCTTAAAGACTCCACAAGAAATCTACTGGAACTAATAGAAAGATTCAGCAGAGTAGCAGGATACAAGATAAACGTACAAAAATCAGTTGGATTCCTATACACCAGTAAGGAGAATGATGAAAAGGAAATCAGGAAAACAATACCATTTATAATAGCGCCTAAAAAACTAAAATACTTAGGAATAAATCTAACCAGGGTTGTAAAAGACCTATACAAAGAAAACTACAAAACACTACTGCAAGAAACCCAAATGGATCTACATTAATGGAAAACCATACCATGCTCATGGATAGGTAGACTCAACATTGTGAAAACGACAATTCTACACAAAGCAATTTACAAATACAATGCGAACAAATACCAACAACATTCTTCAAAGAGATGGAAAAACTAATCATTAACTTTATATGGAAAGGGAAGAAGCCCTGAATAAGTAAAGCACTACTGAAGAAGAAGATTAAAGCTGGAGGACTCACACTACCTGACTTCAGAACCTACTATACAGCTACAGTAGTCAAAACAGCCTGGTACTGGTACAACTACAACGACAGATACATTGACCAATGGAACAGAATTGAGAACCCAGATGTAAATCCATCCACCTACGGTCACCTGATCTTCGACAAGGGCCCAAAGTCCATCAAATGGGGAAAAGACAGTCTTTTTAACAAATGGTGCTGGCAAAACTGGATATCCATCTGCAAAAAAATGAAACAGGACCCATACCTCACGCCATGTACAAAAACTACTTTAAAATGGATCAAAGACCTAAATATAAACCCTAAAACTATAAAGTTCATAGAAGAAAAAATAGGACCAACATTCAGGCCTTAATACAGGGCATTAACAGGATACAAACCATAACCATCAACACACAAACCCCTAAAGATAAGCTAGATAACTGGGATCTTCTAAAAATCAAACACCTATGCTCTTCAAAAGACTTCACCAAAAGAGTAAAAGGAGAACCTACAGACTGGTAAAAAATTTTTGGACAGTACAAGTCAGACAAAGGTCTAATCTCCATAATCTACAAGAAAATCCAACACCTCTACAACAAAAAGATAAATAATCCTATTAAAAAATGGTCAAAGGAAATGAACAGACACTTCACCAAAGAAGACATTCAAGTGGCCAACAGACACATGAGTAAATGCTTGGGATCACTAGTCATTAGAGAAATGCAAATTAAAACCACAATGAGATACCATCTCACTCCGGCATTACTGGAACAAATCAAAAACACTGGAAATAGCAGATGTTGGAGGGGCTGCGGAGAGATTGGAACTCTTATGCACTGCTGGTGGGAATGCAAAATGATACAACCATTTTGGAAAATGATATGGCACTTCCTCAGAAAGCTAGAAATAGACATACCATTTGATCCAGTAATCCCACTCCTAGGAATATATCCTAGAGAAATAAGAGTCGTCACTCGGATAGACATATGCACACCTATGTTCATGGCAGCATTGTTCACAATAGCAAAATGATAGAAACAACCTAGATGCCCATCAACAGATGAATGGATAAACAAACTATGATACATACACACAATGGAGTACTATGCAACAATAAAGAACAATAATGAATCTGTGAAGCATCTCATAACATGGATGAAACTGGAGGACATTATGCTGAGTGAAATAAGTCAATCACAAAAGGGCAAATATTGTATGAGACCTCTATTGTAAAAACCCATGAAAAAGTTCACACACAACAACTAACAATCTTTTTGTTCACCAGGGATGGGAGGGGTGGGGGAGAAATACTAATTAGGCAATAGGTAAGTGGTATCTTGGGTGAAGGGTGAGACAGTACACAATACTGGGGAAACCGGCACAGCTTGTACAAGGAAAGGTGACGGAAGCTCCATAGACACATGCAAACTCCCTGAGGGACTGAATTGCTGGGTGGAGGGCTGTGGGGACCATGGTCTTGGGGAACATCTAGCTCAATTGGCATAACACAGTTTATAAAGACTATGTTCTACATTCTACCTTGGTGAGTAGCGTCTGGTGTCTTGAAAGCCTGTGAGCAGCCATCTAAGATACTTCACTGGTCTCATCCCCCCGGGAGCAAGGGAGAATGAAGAGAACAGGATACCAGGAAAAGATTAGTCCGGAGGACTAATGGACCACAGCTACCAAGGCCTCCACCAGACTGAGTCCAGTACAGATAGATGGTGCCCAGCTACCACCACTGACTGCTCTGACCGGGATCACAACAGAGGGTTCTGGACAGAGCTGGAGAAGGATGTAGAACAAAATTCTAACTCACAAAAAAAAGACCAGATTTACTGGCCTAAAGGAGACTGGAGAAACCCCAAGAGTATGGCCCCCAGACACCCTTTTAGCTCAGGGGAGAAGTCACTTCCGAGGTTCACCATTCAGCCGGGGAGTGGACAGCCCCATAAAATGAAATGGGACTAATGAGGCACAGCAGTCCAGGGACAAGGGTCAGAAGTCAGAAGAGGACAGGAAAGCTGGTGATAGGGAACCCAAGGTTGAGTAAGGATAGTGGTGATGTGTTGTGAGGTTGTTAACCATTGTCTTAGGGCAACATGTGTACTAACTGTTAAATGAAGAACTAGTTTGTTCTGTAAACCTTCATCTAAAGTGTGAATAGCAGCACAATTGGAAGAGTGTAGTTGATATCACTGAACTGTGCATGTAGTAATTTTTGAAATGATGTATCTTTGGCTATGTATATTTTCACCAAAAAAAAGAGAAAAAAAAGTCGAGAAGGGAGAGAGTTGACATGTCTTGGGGTTGTTAATCAATGCCATAAAACAGTATGTGTCCTACTGTTTCATGAGAAACTATTTGCTCTGTAAACCTTCACCTGAAGTACAATTAAAAAAAAAAAATTCCATTGGGAAAAAAAAAAGACCAGATTTACCAGTCTGATAGAGACTGGAGAAACCCTGAGAGTATGGTCCCCTGGACACCCCTTTTGCTCAGTAGTGAATTCACTCCCCAGGTTCACTGTTCATCCGGGCATTGGACAGCCCCATAAAACAAAATGGGACTAATGATGCACAGCAGTCCAGGGACAAGGACTAGAAGGCAGAAGGGGACAGGAAAACTGGCGATAGGGGACCCGAGGTTGAGTAAGGACAGTGTTGACATGTAGTGGGGTTGTTAACCATTGTCATAGGGCAATATGTGTATTAACTGTTTAATGAGAAGCTACTTTGTTCTGTAAACCTTCATCTAAAGTGAGAATAGCAGCACAACTGGAAGAACGTAATCAACATCACTGAATTGTATATGTAGAAATTTTTGAAATGGTGTATCTTTGGCTATGTATATTTTCACCAAAAAAAAAAAAAAAAGGTCCTCCAAGGCCAAGAAGGGAGCACGTTGACATGTCATGGGGTTGTTAACCAATGTCATAAAACAATATGTGTGCTGACTGTTTAATGAGAAAATGTTTGTTCTGTAAACCTTCATCTAAAGTACAATTAAAAAAATTAAAGAAAAAAGAAAAATGTAGAGCTAACAGATCATTTTTCTAATTATATGGATCCTTTTGGATTTACTATAAATAGAAGAAAAGTAAAAATAAGAAAAAAAACTAAAATTCTGGACCAAGAACATAGAGAAAACCAGAAGCATGTCTGCATATCTGATACAGTTCCACAGTTCAAGTTCAAGACTTTTGACTTGAACAACTTGCCATATATAAAAGATCATTTTTATTTACATTTCTAAAGCTATGAAGCAAATAGGAATAAAGGTTGTTACTTTCATTTTAGTGCTAAAGAAATAGGTGTTTCTAAAAGGTTAAGATATTTGTCTATGTTAAATCAGCTAGTAAGTGGAGGGGTGGACTCAGACCTGGGCTGCCTAACTCTGCAGATGAGGCTCTTAACCTCTGTGTGAGGAAGATGCATCAGGGGAAAATATCTACTCAGGATAAATCACAGGAAGACTGTCTGTAGTACAGAGTTTCATGTAACACAACATGGTACCAGGACTGTAAACCATGTTTTATATCAGAATGTTTTGGTTATAGCCAAAAAATATAATAGTGCATAGAAGGTGGTCTTCAGTTGTTTAGGTTATCTACTTAAAGCAATATTAATTTTAATTTATGAAGAGAGGTTATACATTTGCAGAGGGAAAGGAGTTTTGGAGTAGACTACTTAAACTATTTATAATATATGGCAAATGTTGTAATTTTTGTAATTTAAGCCATATGAAATATATAAAATTATTAATAAAATTTGATGTAAAATTCAAAATATGCTGGTAAAACTATTATGTTTTGAGTGTGATGGAAAGTTAGTAAACAGGACTCTTCAGCTCTCAACATTTGGACTTCAAGCTGTGGTGTAACTGATAAAGGGCACCAGGAAATGTCCGAAGCAGGTTCTGAGGAGCTTCATATGCTCATTCAATAGCATTTTTTACACAGACTAAGTGCCAGTGTTAACTAGGCCCATTCTGGTAGACAGTACAGTGGACATGGGGCAGTTCCAGCCATGGCTCTGGCTTGCTGGTACTGATCATGGGCATGAGCGCTCTACCACCACTTTCTGTTTTAGCATTTAAGAACCAAATGTGCCATGGAGATTGGGAAATGACAACCTTTCAGACTCTATAACATTGACATTCAGGTGTCTGATTAAAATTTGCAGGAGTCCATGGCCACTAAGCTCACTGTTAGTTGAATAGATAATATTTGGAGAGGTTTTGAAGAAGTTTAGATTAATTCGTCTGTGTCCATCATGGACTTAAAAAAAATAAATTCTCCTTCCTATTGAAATATACGCAAGCCTGATAAAAACGAGACCAATTTTCATGGTTTTCAATCCACAAAAGAGAGCGGCAATTGCCTAAAGAGTATTTGTGTGCTGTATTTCAACAAATTTTGTAGGACACAGTATGTAGAGCACTCTTACTGAAGTAACATTAAGTTAAACCACTCGAAGGCTTCCCACAGTGTGACTTACAGCTTGCATCTTCCTATCACTAATTCTAATCCTTTTAACAATAATAGCCTTGTGGGCTTTTTTTTTAAGCTCATTGTTAAGCCTGTTCAGGTAAGTATTCTCATTCCTGTTACCACCCAGTCTGAGGGTATTACAACTGAAAGGGTATACAGAGGTTATCTAACCAATTCCATTTACTATTAAAAATCCCCTCTGTAGCCCCTTAGCCTGTGGTCACCAAGACTCTCCTTGAATATGTGCATATATATATATATATATATATAATTTTTAGAAGTTTTTCCTTAAAGATTAGTTTAAATATCTTAATATTCTAATTCTGCCCTCTGAGCCACCAAAAATAAACCTAAGCCCATTGTCATATAATTGCCCATCCAACCTCTGAAGGCCACTCTTATGTCTCCCTCAGGACCTCTCTTTCTCAGGAAAAACTTCCCGGTTTGCTCTTCCTGGAGTTACCCTTGCCCTTTCAAGAACGACCACGTGGTGAAGATTTTGCAAAGGAGATTTTTTATCTATAATTTTTATACTGTTAGGAAAGGGTCTTTTCTGTTTATTAGATTCTAGCCATTTGAATTAAGATTAACATGAGAAAGTCACAGCACCTTCTATTGTACAGATTCAGCCAGACCTACAGCTTGTTAGACAACACTTGGGGGATTGAGTAAAGGTTATAGTCAGGTTGAATTAAAGCAATCAAAGATTTCTGCTTAAGAGGGCTTAAAATTTTAGAACACCAATCAGAAAAAATAATTACTTTTTATCTTCAAAATTTCCCTACTTTTATTCATATTCAACTAACATTAAGCACCTATTTCTGTTCTAATTACTATATTACCTTTATATTAGCTGAGGCACCTACTAATCTAAGGAATCTTTAGTATGTGTGGCAGGAAGAGATATGTATACCCAAAGCTACCATCAAAGCGTGTCCTAAGCTGACAGCTTTGACACTGCTGAAACCATCTTTTATGAAGCCAGGCACCAAGATGAGTGCTTTTATATGAGTCATCTCAGTTAATTCTCAATTCCAGAGTTAACTACCTTTATCTCCACTTTACAAATGAGAAAATTGAGGCTCAGAGAGTCTGACTTGCCCACTTTTAGCTAATAACGAGAAAGATCTAAAAATCTAGCTGCAGATCTACCTAATGATCAAATCTAGAACTCTTTCTACCTCGTTTAGCTTGGGAGTATCCATGCCTGATTCTGCATTATTTCTGTAGCCTCAAGATAGCTGGAAATTCAGTAACAGGATAGCTACAGTTTTATGCAACCAGCTAGCTTAATTAGGACTACCTGTAGGCCATGGCAAAGGGAAATCAAAGATCAGCAAAGCAAAAAGTGCCCATTAGAATTCAGTTTGATATGGGACTGGCATGCTAGCATTTGAAATGTATAGGTTCCTTGTGTTGAATCTCTCTAACAAAGTACTTTTCTGAAGAAAAAGAATCCAAATCCTTATATAAACCCAGAACTGGCAGCTTCATCTTGAAAATGAATCACAAGAGTTGTTTCAAGTATAACTGAAAGCTTGGAGGCTTTCAGTGGAAACTTTTCTTTTTCATCATTACGCTTTAAAACATTTTTCTTCCTCGCTTACTTAGAGTCACTTAAAAAACTAGAATCTGTAAAAGGAGATTGCACCTGACAGACCTAACAGAGATTTTTCTTCTGAAAATAATACATGAGTAACATGAAACTGTTCATTCAATTCAGCTAATAATTATAATTCATTCGATTAAGGAGAATGTAACGAAGATTGACTATGCAAAGGCATTCGACTGTGTAGATCACAACACATTATGGATAACATTGCAAATAATGGGAAGTCCAGAACACTTAAATATGCTCATGAGGAACCTGTACATAGACCAAAAAGCAGTCATTTGAACAGAATAAAGAAATACTACATGGTTTAAAGTAAAGAATGGTGTGCGTCAGGGTTGTATCCTTACACCGTACTTATTCAATCTGTATGCTGAGCAAATAATTCAAGAAGCTGGACTATATGAATAAGAACGCAGTATCAGGATTGGAGGAAGACTCATTAACAACCTGAGATATGCAGATGACACAACCTTGCTTGCTGAAATCGAAGAGGACTTGAAGCACCTACTGATGAAGACCAAAGACTATGGCTTTCAGTATGGATTACGCCTCAACATAAAGAAAACAAAAATCCTCACAATGGACCAATAAGCAACATCATGATAAACGGAGAAAAGATTGAAGTTGTCAAGGACTTCATTTTACTTGGATCTACAATCAACACCCATGGAAGCAACACTCAAAAAATCAAACGATGCATTGCATTGGGCAAACTTTCTGCAAGAGACCTCTTTAAAGTGTTAAAAAGTAGAGATGTCCCCTTGAAGACTAAGGTGTGCCTGACCCAAGCCATGGTGTTTTCAATCACTTCATATGCATGCGAAAGCTGAGCAATGAGTAAGAAAGCTCAAAGAAGAACTAACGCCTTTGAATTATGGTGTTGGTGAATAATATTGAATTATATACCATGCACTGCCAGAAGAAGGAACAAATCTGTCTTAGAAGAAGTACTGTCAGAATACTCCTTAGAAACAAGGATGGCGAGACTTCGTCTCATGTCCTTTGGACATGTTATCAGGAGGGATCAGTCCCTGGAGAAAGACATCATGCTTGGTAAAGTAGATGATCAGCAAGAAAGAGGAAGACCCTCAACAAGTTAGATTGACACAGTGGCCACAACAATGGGCTCCAGCATAACAATGATTGTGAGGATGGCGCAGGACCTGACAGTGTTTCATTCTGTTGTGCACTATGAGTCTGTATGTGTCACTATGAGTCAGAACTGACTTGATGGCACCTAACAACAACAGCAATGAAGATAGGAAGGAGCCCTCGTGGCACAGTGGTTAAGCACTTGGCTGCTAACGGAAAGGTCTGCAGTACAAACCCACCAGCTGTTCCGCAGGAGAAAGATGAGGCAATCTGCTTCCATAAACATTACAGCCTTGGAAACCTTTGAGATAATTCTATTTTTTCCTATATGGTCACTATGAGTCAGAATCAACTCTATGGCAATGGGTTTAATGAAGATAGAAGAGATATTGATTAGAGGAATATGGAAGTGGGAACTTTAATGTGGAAGGTAAGGGACAGTGAAAGTATAAGGTGAACCTCAGATTTCTGGCTTGGATGACAGATGGGTTGGGTGACCCCACCCTAAACTGAGGGATTAATTAAAAATGAGAAGAAAATTTGTAGGGAAATATAATAAGTTCTGAATATGTTGGGTTTGACATGCCCATCACACACTTAAATGGAATATGTAGTTGAGTAAACAGGCCTGAGAACTATGGGGAGAGTTGAGCTGAAGGCACAGGTTGGGGAGTCAGTAGTAGATTAAATTTCTCAGAGCAAGTGAAGCCTGGGAGGTCATCAATTACAATGAGCTGATACTAAAGAGTTGAAAAATAACAGGATAAAATGGTTTTACAGAATCCAAGGATGGATGGCACCTAACAACCAACAACAACAAGGAAGAGAAAAGTGAGTTTTCAGATTGGAGTAGTCAGTATCAAATGTCAAGAGATGTCAAAGAACACAAGATCAGAAAAGTATCGATGGTTTTACCAATTAAGTGGTAACTGGAAAGTTTTGTTAGAGAAATTTCATACAAGTGGAAGAGATTGAAAAACAGGTTGTTAGGTAAAGTAATGAATAGTGTTTTATATGCACATAAACACAAATGCATACACACACATACACCTGTCATCTTTCACCCTGGGAAAATCTTCTCAGACCTCAGACTGATATTAATAAAAACCAATAAAGCAATAACATAACAGGTTTAATAAATTAAGTTTCTGACTTGAACACTTTTCTTTAAATCTGTGAGATAAGGTTGAATGTTATTTATACATAAAGAAGTTTTATATTTACTCTGAGTTACTGAATGATTTTTTTCTACCTTCTACTGTAGTATAATGCATTGGTTAAAAGTGTGGACTCTGGAACCAAATTGCTGCTGTTCAAAACCATCTCTGCCAGAGTACTAGTTATGATACTTTAGACTAATAACATTCTCTACTTCTCAGTTTATCTGTAAAATGGGGTTAATTAAGGTAATAATACTTAGCTCTTAGGGCTTGTTGTTACATTAAAGGATGCAATACATTAAAGAACTAAGGTTCATGCTTGAGAACTTAAAGTCCTCAAGAAATGTTAATGTTTGTTACTTTTCTTGAGAACTGATTTCTGGAAAGAATAAAGGGAAAAGGAGGAACTTTGATGCACTACTACAATTTGGGTCATTTAATCTCTGTTGAAATAGAAATTGAACTCAAGGATGTAATATTCTCGAGAGCTTCAAATTAGAATTAAAAGCCCATGTTTTATGATGCTTGGCTATAGAAAAGAAAAGGTGTAATCATGTTCAGAGTGATTCTTGAATTTTTGAAGGTTCTAGTTTTTAGTTGAACAATTGATGATTATGATTATGGACAAAAACATTTTGATTTCTTCAATGCATCTTTAACATAAAGACAGGGTATAGTGTTCCACAAGGTAACCAAAATGCTTTGGTTCTCCAAACTTCAGTCCACTAATCTGAGAAGCTCTAGCCCTGGTCACTAAAATCAAAGAAGAGCTGTAAAGAGAATCAAGGGAAAGGTTTTGATCCTATCATTAACATTTTTAAGAGTTTTCCAACACTACCAAACATGCTTTCCAATAGATTACAACCAATACCAACAGGATACTAAAGAAATAATTTTAAAGAATTATAGGTATTAAATAAAAAATAAAAATATCATGTGAAGATACACAAAATTGGAAAAGAAAACCACAAACAGAGGAATTTGGTAGTCACTCAGCCAGTTTCAATGAAACCATACATTTCGGGTTATTCCTCAATTTCAGCACATTGTGATAGTAGATGATTCAATTAAGCAATTACTAATCCCATGGGAGAGGCCTTCAAGCCACAGACATCTCCGTTCCATTACACTTCTGAGTACATAAAATAGCTGTAATACTCCACAGCTATTTGACCTTCTGTTCTCAGATCAGAGAGAAGGAGCCAACTGGAGAGTCTGAGGTAAGACGTTTTAAAAATCGTTCTAAACTACATGTATATGTATATATCAATTCCAATACACACACACATACAAACATGCACGCACACACACATATATATCTATATACCCACATACATAAACACCCGTACATATATACATATATGTATAGATATGTATGCATATATGGGTATATATATATATATATATATATATATATATATATATATATATATATATATATATACTATATACATGTATATGGGCAGAAAAGCAGCTATGATTTTACCAATTAAGGAATATTTTACCAATTAAGAAATTTTTATGTATAATATATGATATATACACATATATGTATATATTCCTGTAAACCATAAATATTAAAATTATTGAAACCAGCATGCAATGATTGTTTGAATTTGTAAATTTAATAATCAGGCAATCATTTTAGGTATATTTGTTTATAAAAATGTTTCTTTATGTCACCGTCCTGCCACAGGAAGTGCAGTATTTTGGAGTGACCAAACACTGAATTAATCTTTGTAGGCATAGGGTGCTGGTGATGGGTCAGATTGAGATCATAACAGAGTCTCAGTCTCATCATTTTGAATATAAGGGACCTCAAGTCATCAAGGAGTCCCTGAGTGGTGCAAACAGTTAACGTGCTCAGCTGCTAACAAAAAGTTTGAAGGCACCTCAGAGTAAGTCCTGGTGATCTACTTCTGGAAAATCAGCCACTGAAAACCATGTGAAGCACAGTTCTACTCTATCTAACACACATGGGGCTGCCATGAGTCAAAATCAACTCTATAGCAACTAATTTGCCTGTCAGCAAGAAGACAGGATATGCACTTCTAGGGATTCTCTAACATAAGAAAAACAAGTGCCAATTTGTTTGGAGCCTCTTGCTTTATCCTAAAATATATGCAGTATTTACATTCCATTCTATATCATGTTGATTTTAATATAAAATTACTTAAATTTCCTCCCCAAATCCTTGAGTAAATTGATGTTTCAAGAAGATACATCTAGTTTATAAAGAGACTTCAGTTATTCCCCAGAATACAGCAATGTACTGCTACAGGGACTGCGGGGTAAGAAGCAGGACAATAAAATATGTAGGTGGTAATTATGCTTTGTTCAGACCACAAGACATAACTGGAAGAATCTGTGATGTGATTTATTGATCTCTTTGCTTGTTATGGCTTATTTTTCTCTTTTATTGATGTGGTCTTAGATACACCTTTGAAACCAGATGTAATTCTTCCTATTTAAAGACCTGCTTAAATTCTACCCTCTCCAAAAACATTTTTTCCTCAATTTGTTTCTTTCTTATTCTATACTCTCTCAGTATTTTGTAACTTCTATGTGTAGTATTTATCACACTTTGCCTTACATTAGAAAAACACCTGTACCTGTCTTGCCTTTCTAGCTGTAAAATAGCAGAAATTATGCTTTAACATTATATCCCTGACAGCACCTAGCACAATACTTTACACATAGAAAGTATGCTATCTATGTGTGTGTTTGAATATGAATATATTATATAACTATTAATTGCCTGTAGTGCCAATCTGCCTATATAATTCTGAACTTGACTGTAATGTTAAGGTGACATCATGTCCAAATCATAATATCATTTGGGTATTTTTGATCCAGTTAGAATTTTGATCAATACGATGAAAAATAAAGGAAGCTTTCAAAACATTGGTACTTACTTTCACTTTTTATCCTTCCATATCATAGATATATTAGTAGTATCAAGAGGTAATAAAATCCACCTAGAATCTCCAAAATCACTTCAAAGCCCCCGAAAATAATACTGATAATATTTTTAGATATGAACAATTTTCCTTCAGTGTAAAACTGTAAGTTAAATAATCTTTAGAACACTTTGTCATGTATTGATCTGTGACAGCGTCCTTATGAAGCTCTGTGAAAGCAAGGTCTTTCAACTTGACAGCACACAGTTTTTTTTTGTTTTTTTTTTTTGGTGTATATACCCAGGAAGTCATGGTGGCGCAGTGGTTAAGAGTTATGGCTCCTAACCAAAAGGTCAGCCATTCCAATCTACCAGCCGCTCCTTGGAAACCCCATGGGGCAGTTCTACTCTGTCCTATAGGGTAGCTATGATCCAGAATCAACTCGATAACAACAGGCTTTTATATATACTCAGAACCTAGAATAGTACCTGACAGTTAATAATCAAGAAATACTTTCTAAATAAATAAATGAAAGAAATAATGAATAAATTGAATGTAACTTCAAGAAAAGTCCCCTAGCCAACTCGATTGCCTCTCCCAAACCTTTCCTTTATACTCTCTAGCATCTACTGTAACCACACCAAGACAAAAAAGAGGGTTAATGACTAGTGGTAACACCCTATAGAGAAAATTCCTCTTTAATGTTTAAAATCACATCTTATAATATTAGTGACAAACAGGAGAACGGTGTTTGATGACAATTTTCCTAATTGTCAACAGATTTTGTTAAGAAAAACACTTGTCCCTGAAATGGGAGATACAGTAGGGTGAATAATTTTCACAAATATGCCAAACTTGTACTGAATATGTTGGATTATCTAGTTTATTCTGCTGAACTGACATAACAAAAACAAAATCCAATAATGATTGGAAATTCCATATTGGGGGATGATTGTGCAGTTTGAATTCCACCCATTGTCATTGAGACCCTATAGGACAGAGTAGAACTGTCCCATAGGGTTTCCAAGGATGAGCTGGTGGATTTGAACTGCTGACCTTTTGGTTAGCACCCGGGCTCTTAACCACTGTACCACCAGGGCTCCAGTTTGAATTCCAGTACCACAAAAATCTCTGAATAACCAACAGGTTTATAATTCCCAGCTGCTGACCCACTTCATATTTAACACTACAAAATGAGAAGAAAAAAAGGAAGGAAAAAACTTCGATGTTTCAAGTTGCGCTCCATCGAATTACCATATGAATGAGGTGTGAACTATGCTTATGTTATGAGATCAAAATGAAGTCCACAGAGATTTAAAACTAAAATAATGTTAAACATGTATAATATAAGGCTAATATAAACCTTAACTGAATATTTTTTTGTAAAAATGCAAAAAGCCTGTATGTATTACTGTCTGTTTCACTATTACATAATATAATCATTGGTTAAACCTTTGATTAACTCAGTTTTTTCAATATTTATTTTATCAAACACTTATTTTTTCAAATATTTATTTTGAATATGATACATTGTAACAATGCATATCATAAAACAGTAAATATTTATAATTATATTAAATCAATATACTAAGGATTCTACAATGGAAATTAAAATAGAAAAAACTGCTTTGGAAATGTCCTTTTTTAAATGTCTAAAATTTGTTTGGCTGCTAACCAAAAAGATGACAGTTTAAATCCACCAGCTACTCCTTGGAAACCCTATGCGGCAGTTTTACTATGTCTTATAGGGTCGCTATGATTTGGAATTGACTTGATGGCAATGGGTTTGGGTTTTTTTTTTTTTAAAAATCATGGATTTTTGAGGTTGCCTCAGAAACTATATAAATAAGTCTGGCACCAAAATTAATTTCATGGACTTTATTATATGAAATGTTTTGAACTATATAACTGCTTACACCCATGCTAGCATTCTCCATATAAACACAGGCATTATTTCATTCTAGAATCTTCACTTTTATTACTCTATACAGAGAATTATTATCCTTAAATAATGTGTTGACGCTTATTTCTAAAGGAATTGATGTAATATAATTGTAAAATTAGAAATAACCTTTGATAATATCTTTAAAAATGCTTTCCATTAACAAACAGACTTAGGCCCTCAGATTTTAAGTACTTGCCCAAGATCAAAGAGCTGTTAGTAACATACTCTGTACTAGTACTCAATATTCTGAAATTATCTTATCATTAGATCTTTCTGCTGACCTGAAGTGTATTTCAAAACAAGATGAAAATTCCCCTTCTGATCACTGTCATCTTTCCAGTAACTGTTGGTTTCCCAGTAAGTATTCATTTCTACTTTATGCAATATTTATATATTTTGTTCTAATTCATGAATCCTGTGTTTGTTTTTCTTTAAACATTCTATTGTACTTTACAAGCATGCCTAACATTTGCCTGTTTAGTGTTAAATTCTAGAAAACATTATAAATGATATACTCTTCAATTGCATTGGGCAAATCTGCTGCAAAAGACTTCTTCAAAGTGTTAAAAAGCAAAGATGTCACGTTGAAGACTAAGGTGCGCCTGACCAAAGCCATGGTTTTTTCAATCGCCTCATATGCATGTGAAAGCTGGACAATGAATAAGAAAGACTGAAGAAGAATTGAGACCTTTGAATTATGTTGTTGGTGAAGAATATTGAATACACCAAGTACTGCCAAAAGAACAAACAAATCTGTCTTGGAAGAAGTACAGCCAGACTGCTCATTAGAAGTGAGGATGGTAAGACTTCATCTCACATATTTTGGGCATGTTATCAGGAGAGATCAGTCCCTAGAGAAGGACATCATGCTTACTAAAGTAGAGGGTCAGCAAAAAAGAGGAAGACCCTCAATGAGGTGGATTGACACAGTGGGTGCAACAATGGGCTCAAGCATAACAACGATCATGAGGATGGCACAGGACCAGGCAGTGTTTCGTTCTGTTGTAAATAGGGTCCCTGTGAGTTGGAACCGACTTGTCGGCACCTAACAACAACAATTCAATACATAGTTCAATTCCACATAGCCTTGGTGTAGTAATGAATGTGGTCAATTAGAATAGTATATATTTATACTTTTCAGGAAAATAGTTTATACAGTAGTTTCTGGACAATCATATCCTAAATTAAAAAAAAAATAGAATACCTTAAAACAATATAATTGAGAGTTCTGGCAAAACAGCGCTCTAGGCAGAAGCACCACGCCGTCCCTCCACAGCAAAGATCCGCAAAACTAAGCCAAACAGAGAATACAACAATCCTGAAACTCTAAAACATCAAATGAAGAGAAAAAGAACTCAGCCAAGCACCAAATGGAGTGAGAAAACTGACAGAGAATGGAGAGTGAGGAGAGATTCATGCAGAGGTCCCCTACCAGCTAACACAGCACAGATCCACCATCTTGGACTCCTATCAGAGACCAGCAAACGGGGGTACAAGAAAGCAGCCTCACAGAGCGTCCAGCAGGAGACAAAACAACCAGTAATTTGTGGTGTGCATTTTCCCACCCCCCACCCCTCTTCGCCCCGGCTCGGCCTCCTCTGCTTCCCGCGGCCACGGTCTCTTGACCGGGAAGCAGCGGCTGCTTGGATTCCACACACCCAAGCGGGCGGCTATCTGGGTGCCATTTGTTGGCTGCTAGTGTTCCTTTATTTTTTCTGATTCTTTTGATTTCTCACTTGCCTCTTGCCACCTCCCCCTCCTTTCGCTCCAGTGCCTGGCTCCGTGCGCCATCTTTGCTTCTTCCTGAGTGTCTGCGGAGCTCCATTCGAGTGTGGAGCTGCTTCCCGAGCTGGGCTACCGTGCTGGTGGAATCCGCGGGCTTTTGTTCATTTGTTTGTTTTGAAATGTTTGTTTGTTTTCTTTTCCTTTTCTTGAGTTGGGAGCCCTTTCAGGCCAGGCGGACCTGTGTGGCAAGGAACTCCCCTTCAGCTTCCACAGACGTGCAGAGGGATCCCTGAGAACATTTTGTTGTTGTTGTTGTTGTTTTTCTGTTTTTTTGGGAGGCCTTTCTTGTTCTTTTTTTTTTTAATTTGTTTTGTTTTCTTTTCCCTCTTTTTCCCTTTTTGTCTTTCTTTATTGCTCAGTTCCTCATCCCTCTATATCTTCCTTCTCTTTCTGATCCCTGAATACCAGGTGTTGTATACCTCTACGCCTTCTAGCCAGGCTGTATTGCAACACCTGAGAGCAACTTCCCCAGACCTCATAGCTGCACCAGTGGGATCCCTGGGAAATTTGTGGTTCTTTAACCTTTCTGATTCTTATTTATTCATTATTTTCTTTTCTTCCTCTTCCCCTTTCTGTTTCTCTCCATTTCATAGTCTCCCATCTATCCATTCCAACACCAAGCTCCCCTAGCATTCTTTTTTGTTTGTTTGTATGTTTTTGGCTCTTGTTCCTCTCTCCTCTCTCCCATATCCATCTTAGCTCCACACATAACAATCTCCCCGCTGCATCCTGCCTACCTGCACCGTGCGCTTGACATCACACCACCAAGCAACACAGGCATAGCCTACTGGACCCTGGCCTGCACTGCTTACTGACCCGCTCTGGTGGCTGTAGTAAGTGCCACAAACAAACCATCCCAGTAACTCCTCTTCATCTAGACCTTCCCTGCTGTACCATATCTAAGTGACTGACCTTGCCAGTTGGAGAAGGAGGCGAAAAGTGTTGAGCGCACAGACGAGCAAACAACAAAGAACACAGTCCGCCTGCTCAGACATAGTCAATTTTTTTTTAAAAAAAGGGACAAAACAAACAAATCTACAATCAATAAAAGAGAAAAATAACTACTAAATGCCCCGAAAACAGCAGACAATATCTAAACATTTACAAAAACAGGAAAGGATGGTTCCAGTAGGCATCCAAAATAAAACATCAGATGACTTTCTTGTGGAAGAAAATAGACAAGAACTACCTGATAGGGAATTCAAATCTCTAATACTCAGAATTCTCCAAGAACTGAGGCAAAAAGCTGACAAACATGAGGAAAAAATAGACAAATTCATGGAAAATACAGACAAAAAATTGGAAGAATTCAGGAAGATGATGCAGGAACAAAATGGCAAAATAAATTCACAACTAGAAATTATACAAAGACAACAACTAGAAATCCAAAAGATAAACAACAAGCTTTCAGAAATGGACGATGTCATAGAAGGGCTGAGAAGCAGAGTTGAAACGGTGGAAGACAGGATCAGTGGAATTGAAGACAAACACTTGGATACAACTCTGTTTGAGGGAAACTCAGAAAAAAGAACAAAGAAAAATGAAGAGACCCTGAGAGTTATGTGGGACACAATTAAAAGCAAAAATTTACGAGTGATTGGAATTCCAAAACAGGGGGAGAAAACAGAAAACACAGAAAGGATCATTGAGGTACTGCTGACAGAAAACCTCCCCAATATCATGAAAGATGAAAAGCTGGCCATCCAAGAAGCTCAACCAACCCCATATAGAAGAAACCCCAAAAGAAAATCACCAAGGCATATCATAATCACACTCACCAAAACCAAAGACAAACAAATAATCCTGAGAGAAGCTCATGAAAAAAAAGAAGTCACATACAGAGGAGAAACAATAAGACTAAGCTCAGATTATTCGGCAGAAACCATGCAGGCAAGAAGGCAATGGAATGACATATATAAAATCTTGAAAGAAAAAAATTGTCAGCCAAGAATAATATATCCTGCAAAACTCACGTTCAAATTTGATGGTGAAATCAGGTTATTTCCAGATAAACAGAAATTAAGGGAATATGTAAAAGTCAAACCAAACTTACAAGAATTATTAAAGAGAGTTCTTCGATCTGAGGACAAACAGCTTCAGCTCACAGGCAGAATCTAGGATGCAGGATCATACGAGCCAGACACCAATCTAGGAAATGAACTCTCGAGGACTATCCAAAACGAAAAGAAACATAACAGGGAATCAGAGCAGTTAATCAACAAATGACAACAACATCAAAACAATAAAAGAGGGAATAAACAACATAGGTATAGAACCTTCTAATGAAAAGGAAAGCAAGGAGATACCAAGTAATGGTAGACTGCTTCAAACTTAGAAAGATAAGGGTAAAATTCATGGTAACCACAAAGAAAGTTAACAAACCAACTCATAAAAATAAAGACAAAAAACATAAAGTCTCAGCAAAAAAAAAACTACAAAAACAAAAGAAAGGAAAAAAAAATCCACAAACAAAAGTAATTCAGCACAAGAGAGTAAGAAGAAAAAAGAAAACTTCAGCACCACGAAAAAAAGCACTATAAAATGACAGCAACCAACTCACATCTATCAATAATTACACTGAATGTAAATGGACTCAATGCACCCATAAGGAGATGGAGAGTACAGAATGGATAGGAAAACAGGATCCATCAATATGCTGTCTACAAGAGACACACCTTAGAAAGAAAGATGTGAATTTATTAAAAGACAAAGATTGGAAAAAAATATATCAAGCTAACAACTACCAAAAAGAGCAGGAGTGGCAATTCTAATCTCAGATAAAATAGACTTTAAAAAAAAAAATCTACCATAAAAGACAAAGAAGGACACTATATAATGATTAAAGGAATGATCCATCATGAAGAGATAACCATGATAAACAACTATGCACCCAATGACACAGCTCCAAAATACATAAAACAAACTCTAACAACACTGAAAAGAAAAATTGACAGTTCCACGATAATAGTAGGAGACTTCAACACACCACTCTCAGTAAAGGACAGAACAACTAAGAAGAAACTCAGCAAAGATACAGAAGACCTAAAGGGCACAATCAGCCAACTTCACCTCATAGACATGTATAGAACACTCCATCCAACAGCTGCAAAGCACACATTCTTTTCCAGTGCACATGGAACGTTCTCCAGAATAGACCACATCTTAGGCCACAGAGCAATCCTCAACAAAATCCAAAATGCTGAGATAATTCAAAGTATCTTCTCTGACCTAATGCCATCAAGGCAGAAATTAACAACAGAAAGAGCAAGGAAAAAAATCAATTGCATGGAAACTGAATAATACCCTGCTTACACATCAGTGGGTAATAGAAGAAATCAGAGATGGAATCAAAAAATTCCTAGAATCAAATGAGAATGAAAACACATCATACCAAAACCTTTGGGACACAACAAAGGCAGTCCTCAGAGGACAATTTATAGCAATAGATGCACATATCCAAAAAGAAGAAAGGGACAAAATCAAAACATTAACTACAGAACTCAAACAAATAGAAAGAGAACAGGAAAAAAAGCCCACTATCACTGGAAGAAAGGAAATAGTAAAGATCAGAGCAAAAATAAATGAAATAGAGAACTGAAAAACAATAGAAAGAATCAACAAAAACAAAAGTTGGTTCTTTGAAAGAATCAACAAAATTGACAAACCACTGGCCAGACTGACAAAAGAAAAACAGGAGAGGACACAAATAACCCAAGTAAGAAACGAAATGGGGGGCATTACAACAGACCCAACTGAAATAAAAAGGATTATAACAGAATATTATGAAAAACTATACTCCAACAAATTTGAAAACCTAGAGGAAATGGATAAATTTCTAGAAACACACGGCCTACCCAAACTACAACAAAGTGATGCTGAAAATCTGAACAGACCAATAACAAGAGAAGAGATTGAAAAGGTAATAAAAAAAAAAACTCCCAACCAAAAAAAGCCCTGGCCCAGATGGCTTCACTGGAGAGATCTACAAAACATTTACCTAAGAGCTTGTACCAGTACTACTCAAGCTATTTCAGAGCGTAGAAGAAGCAACACTTCCAAATTCATTCTATGAAGCGAGCATAACGCTGATACCAAAACCAGGAAAAGATATCACAAAGAAAATTACAGACCAATATCTCTCCTGAATATAGATCCAAAAATTCTGAACAAAATTCTAGCCAATAGAATTCAGCATCATATCAAAAAAATAGTACACCACGACCAAGTAGGATTCATACCAGGTATGCAAGGATGGTTCAACATTAGAAAATCAATCAATGTAATCCACCACATAAATAAAAGGAAAGAAAAGAATCACATGATCATCTCAATTGATGAAGAAAAGGCATTCGACAAAGTCCAACACCCATTCCTGATAAAAACTCTCAATCAAATACGTATAGAAGGGAGATTTCTCAACATAATAAAGGGCGTCTATGCAAAACCAACAGCCAACATCATTCTTAATGGAGAGAGGCTGAAAACATTCCTCTTGAAAAGAGGAACAAGACAAGGATGCCCTTTATCACCACTCCTATTTAACATTATGCTGGAAGTTCTAGCTAGAACAATAAGGCAAGAAAAAGAAATAAAGGGCATCCAAACTGTAATGAAGAAGTGAAACTGTCCCTGTTTGCAGATGATATGATACTATATACAGAAAACCCTAAAGACTCCACCAGAAATCTACTGGAACTAATAGAAAGATCCAGCAGAGTATCAGGATACAAGATAAACATTCAAAAATCAGTTGGATTCCTACACAGCAATAAGGAGAACAATGAAAGGGAAATCAAGAAAACAATACCATTTTCAATAGCCCCTAAAAAGATAAAATACTTAGGAATAAATATGACCAAGGATGTAAAAGACCTATACAAAGAAAAGTACAAAACACTACTGCATGAAACCCAAAGGGATCTACATAAATGGAAAAACATACCATGCTCATGGATAGGCAGACTCAACATTGTGAAAATGACAATTCTTCCCAAAGCAATTTACAAATACAATGCAATCCCAATCTAAATACCAACAACATTCTTCAAAGAGATGGAAAAACTAATCATTAACTTTATATGGAAAGGGAAGAAGCCCTGAATAAGTAAAGCACTACTGAAGAAGAAGAATAAAGTTGGAGGACTCACACTACTGACTTAAGAACCTACTCTAAAGCTACTGTAGTCAAAACAGCCTGGTACTGGTACAACGACAGATACGTTGACCAATGGAACAGAATTGAGAACCCAGATGTAAATCCATCCACCTACGGTCACCTGATCTTCGACAAGGGCCCAAAGTCCATCAAATGGGGAAAAGACAGTCTTTTTAACAACTGGTGCTGGCAAAACTGGATATCCATCTGAAAAAAAATGAAACAGGACCCATACCTCACACCGTGTACAAAAACTACTTCAAAATGGATCAAATATCTAAATATAAACCCTAAAACTATAAAGTTCATAGAAGAAAAAATAGGACCAACACTACAGGCACTAATACACGGCATTAACAGGATACAAACCATAACCATCAACACACAAACCCCTAAAGATAAGCTAGATAACTGGGATCTTTTAAAAATCAAACACCTATGCTCTTCAAAAGACTTCACCAAAAGAGTAAAAAGAGAACCTACAGACTGGGGAAAAGATTTTTGAACAGTACAAGTCAGACAAAGGTCTAATCTCCATAATCTACAAGAAAATCCAACACCTCTACAATAAAAAGACAAACAATCCTATTAAAAATTGGGCAAAGGAAATGAACAAACACTTCACCAAAGAAGACATTCAAATGGCCAACAGACACATGAGGAAATGCTCACGATCACTAGCCATTAGATAAATGAAAATTTAAACCACAATGAGATACCATCTTATCCCGGCATTACGGGCACGAATCAAAAACACTGGAAATAACAAATGTTGGAGGGGCTGCGGGGAGATCGCAACTCTTATGCACTGCTGGTGGGAATGCAAAATGATACAACCATTTTGGAAAATGTTATAGCGCTTCCTCAGAAAGCTAGAAATAGACATACCATTTGATCCAGCAATCCCACTCCTAGGAATATATCCTAGAGAAATAAGAGTCGTCACTCGAATAGACATATGTACACCTATGTTCATGGCAGCATTGTTCACAACAGCAAAACAATGGAAACAACCTAGATGCCCATCAACAGATGAATGGATAAACAAACTATGGTACATACACACAATGGCGTACTATGCAATGAGAAAGGACATCAATGAATCTGTGAAGCATCTCATAACATGGATGAAACTGGAGGACATTATGCTGAGTGAAATAAGTCAATCACAAAAGGACAAATATTGTATGAGACCTCTATTGTAAAAATCCATGAAAAAGTTCACACACAAAATATAACTATCTTTTTTAGTTACCAGGGATGGGAGGAGTGGGGGGGAAATACTAAATAGGCAATAGATAAGTGGTATCTTGGGTGAAGGGTGAGACAGTACACAATACAGGGGAAACTAGCACAACTTGTACAAGAAAAGGTCGTGGAAGCCCCATAGACACATCCAAACTCCCTAAGGGACTGAATTGCTGGGTGGAGGGCTCTGGGGACCATGGTCTCGGGGAACATTTAGCTCAATTGGCATGACCCAGCTTGTGAAGACAATGCTCTACATTCTACCTTGGTGAGTAGTGTCTGGGGTCTTAAAAGCCTGTGAGCGGCCATCTAAGATACTCCACTGGTCTCATCCCTTCAGGAGCAAGGGAGTATGAAGAGAACAGGATACAAGGAAAAGATTAGTCCAAAGGACTAATTGTCCACAGCACCAAGGCCTCCACCGGACTGAGTCCAGTACAGCTGGATGGTGCCCGGCTACCACCACTGACTGCTCTGACCGGAATCACAACAGAGGGTTCTGGACCAAGCTGGAGAAGGATGTAGGGCATAATTCTAACCCAGAAACAAAAAAAGACCAGATTTACTGGCCTAAAGGAGACTGGAGAAACCTCGAGAGTATGGCCCCCAGACACCATTTTAGCTCAGTGGTGAAGCAACCTCTGAGGTTCACTGTTCAGCCTGGTAGTGGACAGCCCTGTAAAACCAAATGAGACTAATGAGGTACAGGAGTCCAGTGACAAGGGCCAGAAGGCAGAAGGGGACAAGGAAGCTGGTGATAGGGAACCCAAGATTGAGTAAGGATATTGTTGATGTGTTGTGAGATTGTTAACCATTGTCATAGTGCAACATGTGTAGTAACTGTTAAATGAGAAACTATTTTGTTCTGCAAGCCTTCATCTTAAGTGAGAATAACAGCACCATTGGAAGAGCATAGTCAATGTCACTGAACTGTGTATGTAGAAATTTTTAAAATGGTGTATCTTTGGCTATGTGTAGTTTCACCAAAAAAAAAAAAAGGTTGAGAAGTTAGAGGGTTAATATGTTGTGGGGTTGTTAACCAATGTTATAAAACAACATGTGTACTACTGTTTCATGAGAAGCTATTTGTTCTGTAAGCCTTCACCTAAAGTACAATAAAATATAAAATATATATATATATAATTGAGAGGGTAGTCAAGTTTCTTTCGTGCATATCTATATATATTTCATTTTATGTATTTTCATCATCCTGAATTGAATTACTTTCTCTTAGTTTTAGATCGCTCAAGACCATGAACAAGAAAAACGAAGTGTAAGTTACTTTTCTTTTCTTTTCATGTAAGCTTTCCATGTGAAATATTCATAATCATGGTTAAAAGTACTTGTTTATCCAAACTTCTCAAAATCTAGGGAAATTCTTAAAGAGTTTTGGGTATTATCACTCAGTTAACAGAGATTTGACTTCACAGATTTGAACTCTGTTGGTATGGAGGTAGTCCTCTCAGCATCTCTATGTGACCCAGACTGAAATGAGAATCACTATGTGATGAATTGGGGTATAATAGATTTTACTAGAACTATCTGGCCTAATGGAGCCCCAGTGGTGCAGTGGTTAAGAGCTCGGCTGCTAACCAGAAGGTCAGCTGTCTGAATCTACTAACTGCTCCTTGGAAGCCCTATACAGCGGTTCTACTCCGTCCTATGGGGTTGCTGTGAGTCAGAATCGACTCAACGGCACACAACAACAACAATAACAACATCTAGCTTAATAAAGGCTCACACTGTTCATGCCTCACATCTGCTTTAACTCTATAGTTTATTCTGAAAAAGCTAAAAAAAAAAAATTAAAACTTGAGAATTTGGAGATGTGGGGCAGCTCTGATGATCAAACAAGTGGCAAATTCACTAAAGGATCATTTGGGTCTAAACAATGAACAAAAACAATTATGAAAAAGAAAATTTTTGAGGAAGGATGGTTTGTTTAAGGATTTGTTAGTACTTCTGGTAAGCTTGTAATTTGGAAGGAAGTATGGATTTGAGGTCAAATTATAGATAGATAGATAGATGGATCCCCCTTATTCTCATTCCAACTCATAGCTACCCTATAGGACAGAGTAGAACTGCCCCATAGTGTTTCCAAGAAGCAGCTGGTGGATTCAAACTGCCGAGTTTTAGGTTAGCAGCTGAGCTCTTAGCCATATATACATGGATGCAGAGATTGATAGGTACATGAATAAATGGATGGAGGGGGAGAGAGGGAGAAAGAAGAGAGAGACAGAAACAGAGAGACTGTTTCCAACACATGGTTTGGCAAAGACCTTGGATAAAGCCGAAGGGAGAAATTTGGTGGCCCCTCATCGCCCTCCTTGACCTTATAGTTAAAGTGATTATCAGATAAATTTGACTATGAATAGAAAAGTACAGGGACATGGATATTTATAAGTAATTTCCTAAAATGGCCCAAATTAATCAAATCCCTATTCTTAGTACACGTAGAAACCGTAAATGATTTTAGAACCTTGGCCACTAACCAAAAGGTCGGCAATTCAAATCCAACAGCCAATCCTTGGAAATCCTATGGGGCAGTCCTATTTTGTCGTATAGGGTCGCTCATGAATTGGAATCAGCTCGACAGCAACGGGCTTGGTTTGCTTAAAGCCTCTTCTTGAAAACGAAGTCTTGTGTGTTAAAAGACTATTTTTATATCTGACTTTTGTAAAGATTAAAATAAACTTTTTAATTTCTTTCTTTCAAAAGGTCCGTAGAAGTAATGAATCACCTTCACAGTTTTATGTGCCTCCTTACCAATATCCATTTGATGCATATCCACCATTCCTATATCAAAGATATCCACAGCTTAGACATTATTTTCTTCCTATTCCAATACCTATGTCTGTCCCTACAACTTGTTTTCCTAATGGAAAGTAAACAAGAAAGAAGTGGGAAGTATAAAAAATACTTACAATATGTGTTTTTTGTGATACTTGTGTGTGGTTGGAATGCATCTTTCCATGAAAGATGTTACAATGTATAAAAATTCCCATTTGTTTCAATGTTTTTCTTTGGTAGAAAATATTAGAATCTCCATTCATAGGTATATACATCTGTCCCCCTGTGATCAACCAGCAAAGCAGTTTAAATCTCTCATTTGCTGTGATGTAACAGAAGTAAATCAACCGGTTTTTTTTGTTATTGTTGTTGTTAATTTTCTTTTTACGAAAGACTTTTTAACATTTGCTACTATTATCAACAACTAACATTTTTAGCAGAATCACAGAGTTATTAAGGCAAAACTTTAAGGAAGGTGGAAGTCATAATAGATAAACTTGTGAATCTAGTGTCCAGGGTAGACTTCAGCCTATTTCTTAGAAAATCGTTTAGTTTTTCTAATTAATATTAACACCCCAAACATAGTTTATGAGTGTCATTATAATAAAACCCTAAAGACTGCATTTTCCAAATATAATAGAGGCTCCTATCATCTCATCACATGAACAGCAGAATGGATGGTCTATCAATTACTGAACGAATTGAGAGAGTGTAGACTATGCTAAAGATTCCATTAGGATCCGGAAGATTGTTCTAAGAAACAAAGAACTTTCAGCTAATTACCTCCTACTAAAGGCCTTTACCTTCCCTCCTATATCCACTTCGTCCTCTCAAGTAGAGAGTATGTCCCAGTTCTTGAACTAGGTATATTTTTGTGCAATATTTAAATTGCAAAAAAGAAATTCCCAGGAAAATAGCCCAGTGGAATTAATAACCATATGCTCGTCATTTATTTCAGGTCACTGTAAAATTGAGTGCTGATTATTTCAGTTTCTTGGTGAGCCACTTCCCTGAAGAACAAATATCCCTGTTAATAAAAGAAAAATAAATTGAATTGAATTAACATATAGTATTCCCTCATCAATATGTTTAGAGGGCTTCTTTAATAAACATAAAAGATGTTGGTTTGCTATTTTCTAAATGTGCATTATTAGTAGGAATGCAAACTATGTTTACCAGATTTTAATATACATTTCTTCATGGGAAGTACAGGTGATCAAGAACAACCATCCTGAGAATTATCTTGAAAGAAAGTCTATTTAGAAACATATGCTGTGTAGTTGTATCAGTTGCATTAACATGAGTCAGGGATTGATTCAACTTAATTTTAAAAAATATTTGCCTAATTGATTCTGTACTTTACATACAGTAGGATATTAAGCTTGATGAGTTGATAAAAGATATCAAGAACACTGAAGTACTATCTTTAATATCAAGAAACTTAGAATGGGAGAGATCCTAAAAATAACATGTATATCATGCTTTGTAGGTTACAAAGTTTTTTTTTTTTTTTTTTTAATCATTCTATCACTGAATCTTCATACAATCTCTGTAATCTCATTTCATATATGGAGAAAGTGAAGGTCATTAAAGCCGTGTGAATATTTTAGGCATACATCAAGTGGTAGAAAAGAAATGCAAAACCAGGTGAACCCAATTCCTATGTTTTGCCTGTTCCAGGAGCATATCTACTAAAATAAATTAAATTCTGAGTCCAGGGCTCCAATACGGTAATTCCAAAAATTTAAGTCCATCAGGTTTCACCGTATTTAAGAAGGAAATGACAAGCTCCCGCTAATAAGAGTAACTACCACTCATCTCTTCTAACCTAGCTGCCACACTGACAACATAACGATCAACATACACTGAATTTCATTTCTGACTTGCTCAGATGCCTTAAAAGGCTTCTTAGTGCCTACAATAGAAAACCCATTTTCCTCTGCATGATATTCAAGACTTTCCACATACTAACCATAACCCTGAGCCTTTTTTTTTTTAACTATCCCTCCCCACCATTCCCAGCCAGCTTTACATCCCAACTCAGTAACACTAGGCCTTGTGCCATTCTCACAACTGGCCTCCTCTCTACTCTCTTTCACCGAATGTCCATTCCTCTGTTTCACTGTGGAAACCCAATTTATCTTCCAAGACCCAAGTTGAATGTTATTACCTTCACAAAAAACTTTCTTCTTAAAAAATCTCATTTTATTCCAGTTTTTATTCAAGTTTCACCTTGCCTTCAAGTAAAGCAATTCATTTATATTTCTGTACCCTTCTTAAAATTGCAAGCTCCTGGATTATTGCAATGATATAACTATTCCTCAGTACTAAGCAGAATCTAAAGCACTCAATAAATACCTAATGAATAGAATATATTAATGAGACTTTCCAATTCCTAAATCTCTAAAAAAAGAGCTTTTCATATCCCACATCTCTATCAGCATATAATTAGCAAAAGATTCCTTTTGAGAAAAAAAAAAACTTAATTACAGTATTAGCACAACTAATTGGGTAACTTTGTGGCTACCCAGCTCTGCTATAGAAGTTTTAGTTACCATAAAATATCAAGCCAAGAACAAAATCTTTGTCCCATGAACTATGGGAAAACGAAGTTCAGAGGCCATTTGTTATCAAGCAGATATTCTCTTCTATGTGGAGTAAATGCACACGTCATAGATTTTGTGAACTTTGTTGAGGAACAATTTGTCCTGACCATCGGTTCCCGTAAATCCTATAATGAACACTCTATAAACAAACTCCTGAAAGAGGAAAAGATAGCAGGTGGTGATAAAAATAAATTTTTGCAGCACATGACAAAAGTCACCCAACAAGATTATACTGCACAATGAGTCTTTCAATGTCTCACAATGACAGCCTTTGTCCCATGAGTTAATTATCAGGAAATTAGAAAAATTCTCTTTGAACAAAGATTATGTTTCTACACCTCAAGTTTAAATTATTCATAGCTGAGACTGTAGCATCAAGGAGGGAAATTCTGCCATCAACCATTAGTTGGCTACAAATCAAGGCAGGCCTAATGAGCCACTGGCATGACTTAATTAGTGAAACCACTGTCTCCCTTGGCCATTTTCAGGGATTACTGATCCCCTAAGCATTTAAATATTCATTCTTTGACATTAAAGTCAGTGATCCAGTTAACACTATGGGAGAGGACAGCAAGTGGACCAAAAATTCCTCAAGATAATGTGGTAGATTAACTTTATAGGGATTATTTTCCAATCTTACAACTGACAGGTTGAAGGTCACTGACTGACTGAGGAAGGATAGTCATGGAAAACCAAGGTGGAAGGGGGTAACGAAGGTAGGAATCAGGGTCTAAAGAAGGACCAAAGGCAAACTTTGCTTTGAAGTTTGGGAGGGCCAGCTTTGCAAGTAACTGCCTTTTCCCTCTCTCTCTCTTTTAAGTCTTTAATATATATCCTTAGCTCCTAGCCTAGAACTTCTATTTTATGTACCCTAAATTCTGTCATTATTACTTTCTGAAAAAATAAAAAAGACTCTCTCATTTATTTTTTTTAATTGTACTTTAGATGAAGGTTTACAGAACAAACTAGCTCCTTATTAACAATTAATACTTGTATTGTTTTGTGACGTTGATTACCAACCCCGTAACATGTTAATGCTCTCTCCTTCTTGACCATGGATTCCCTATTACCAGCTTTCCTGTCCCCTCTTGCCTTCTCGTCCTTGCCCCTAGGCTGGAGTGTCCATTTAGTTTCATTTTATTTTATGGGCCTGTCTAATCTGTCTAATGAGTGACATCATAACTGAGTTAAAAGGGTGTCCAGGGGCCATACTCTCAGGGTTTCTCCAGTCTGTCAGACCAGTAAGTCTGTTTCTTGTGTGTGTGTGTGTGTCTGACCCTCTCATTTACTTTTAAGTACTAGATTTGCAAAGCAAATATATTCAATTAAAATTAATTACTATTCCTACCATGTGATCCAGCAATCCAACTTCTAGGAATATACCCTAAAGAAATAAGAGCTGTCACACATATAGACATATGCACACCCATGTTCATTGCAGCATTATTCATAATAGCAAAAAGACGGAAACAATCTAGATGGCCATCAACAGTTGAGTGGATAAACACACTATGGTACATACACACAATGGAGTGTTATGCAATGATAAAGAACAATAATGAATCTGAGAAGCGTCTCAGAATGTGGATGAAACTGGAGGACATTATGCTGAGTGAAATAAGTCAATTACAAAAGGATAAGTATTGTATGAGACCTCTACTGTAAAAACTCATGAAAAAGTTTACACACAAAAAGAAATAGTCTTTTTTGGTTATGAAGGATGGGATGGTTGGGGCAGGGGGGATACTGAATAGACAATAGATAAGTGGTAACTTTGGTGAGGGATAAGACAGTATACAATACTGGGGAAGCCGGCACAACTTGTACAAGGAAAGATCATGCCAGCTCCATAGACACATCCAAACTCCCTGAGGGACTGAATTGCTAGGTGGAGGGCTGTGGAGACCATGGTCTCGGGGAACTTCTAGCTCAATTGGCATAACACAGTTTATAAAGACAATGTTTTACCTTCTACCTTGGTGAGTAGCATCTGGGGTCTTAAAAGCCTGTGAGAGGCCATCTAAAATACTTCACTGGTCTCACCCCTTCGGGAGCAAGGGAAAATGAAGAAAACAGGATACAAGGAAAAGATTAGTCCAAAGGACTAATGGACCATAACTACCATGGCCACCAGACTGAGTTCAATACAACTAGATGGCCTGGTTACCCCACTGACTGCTCTGACTGGGATCACAACAGAGGGTCCTGGACAGAGCTGGAGAAAAATGTAGAACAAAATTCTAGCTCACAAAAAAAGACCAGACTTACTGGCCTGATGGAGACTGGAGAAACCCTGAGTATGGGCCCCAGACACCCTTTTAGCTCAGTAATGAAGTTACACCCAGGGTTTACCGTTCAGCCAAAGATTAGACAGCCCCATAAAGCAAAATGAGACTAATGCAGCACAACAGTCCAGGGACAAGGACTAGAAGGCAGGAGGGGACAGGAAAGCTGGTAATAGGGAATCCAGTGTTGAGAAGGGACAGTGCTGACATGTTGTGGGGTTGTTAACTATTGTCACAAAACAATATGTGTACTGTTTAATGAGAAACTACTTGTTCTGTAAAGCTTCATCTAAAGTACAATAAAAATAAACAAAGTTTCACACTGAAAAAAAAATTATTATTTCTCCAATGAGTTGGGACAACATCATTCATTGTCCTGACACCTTCGATTATTATGATTTGGGGGACAGATACCAATAAACTTGTCAGTCAAATCTTCATTTTCTTTTGCAATCTAATGTTGGTTTATGGGAACAAGATCCACTACAATATTAGTTTATGAGGACAAGATCCTTTTAAGCACTGTTTCCCCAAAGTGTATTTCCTGAAGCATTAATCTCACCAGGTAGTCCAAAATATAAATATTTCTATTGGAAATTTTCAAGGCACATACATACAATAACATTCTGAAAATTGCCAGTTTGAAGAAACTCATTTGGCCTAACTAAGTTTCCCAAACTAAATTGACCATGGAACAATCCCTATCCACGCATCAAAAAAGTTGATAAAATTAGTGTATCCCTGAACACACTATGTTGCTATTGTTGTTGTTAGGTGCTGTGGAGCCAGTTCCAACTCATAGCGATCCTATCTACAACAGAACGAAACACTGCCCACTCCTGTGCCATCTGCACAATCTTTGTTATGTTTGAGCCCATTGTTGCACCCTCTGTGTCAATCCACCTCGTTGAAGGTCTTCCTCTTTTTTGCTGACCCTCTACTTTATCAAGCATGATGTCCTTCTTTAGGGACCAATCCCTTTTGATAACATGTCCAAAGTATGTGAGACATAGTCTCACCATCCTTGCTTCTAAGGAGCATTCTGGTTGTACTTCTTCCAAGACAGGTTCATTTGTTCTTTTGGCAGTCCATGGTATATTCAATATTCTTCAACAATACCATAATTCAAGGCATCAATTCTATAAGCAGCTATAGACACAGTAGATAACACACTCATGTGGAGCTTATGTGCTCATTGACAGAGACTTTCATGGAAAAGTAAAACAGTTAAATTCATACTGTTCTTTTAGTTCCTTAAGGACAGGGCCCACAAGTCCCCCAAATTATCTTCCGGATTTTATTCATTCTTAAAAAGAAATGAAATATTTGTTTTGTGTCATCATACTGCTAAATGCTGGAGGTTTAGGAAAAAGAAGAGTTTTTTGTTTGTTTTTTGCCTTTAAGAATCTTACAGTCTGGTGAAAGAAGATAAATGTATATAATTTCAATAAGTATAATACATGCTCCATAAAGTTTTTGCAGATTTCTTAGAAAAATTGAGCAAGGAGAACTAGCTCTCCCTTTACAAACATGGAAAGCTATCACAGGTGACTTTGAGGTGAATCTTGATGGATAAATAAGTTATCGACATGTAGAAAAAGGAAAGAAGGGCGAGAATATTTTAGCACAAACTACATGTTCAATAGAAGTTTTCTGGATGAATAAACTCTCATTATACTCAAATTAACATTTTTAATGACATTTAGCTTCATTAGTTGAAGTAAAATAGAGCAAAAAAGAAGAAAAAACTATTTTTGAACTCATTTCTAGTGAATATGTAGTTTTCTTAACCTTAAGAAAAACCTCCAACTGAGAAAGAAATGGAAAGGTAATAAGTATCTTTGTAATATCTGTGTACAGTAAATAACATTTCTGCAAATTTTTCCTGCAGATACAGAGAGCAAAAACACCTGAGGATTTATTTCCCTGTGTAAACTTCTAAGATAATCAGGGGATAGTATTTCTCCAGAAATCTATGTTTATTCAGTGGTATCCAGACAGAGTTGAAAGTTTTGGCCAAGCGAGTTGGGTCAAGTCAAGGAATATGAGGGGTTGTTGTTGTTAATGTTAGCTGCACAAACGTTTTGCACTCAACTGCTAACCTAAAGGTTGGTGGTTCAAACTCACCCAGCAGCACCATGGAGAAAGGGCTGGTGATCTGCTTCCACTAAGATTACAGTTAAGAAAACCCTATGGAGATAAGCTCTACTCTGTAACACATTGAGTCACTATGAGTCAGAATAAATCTGATGACAACTAACAACAACATCAACACAATAGAGACTGATGAAGGAGGAAGACTGACTATTTAGAAAGGATCCTAAATAGACGGTCAGTGAAAAAGAGGAAGACCCCCAACGATGTGGATTGACACAGTGGCTGCAACAATGGGCTCAAACATAGCAACGATTTGAGGATGGTGCAGGACTGGGCATTGTTTCATTCTGTTGTATATAGGGTCTGTATGAGTCAGAACTGACTAGACGGCACCTAACACACCCACACTCATTTTTATATCTCATAAACATCCCAAACTCATCATTTAAAAAAAAAGAGCATTTAATTCCAAAACACACATCACTTCTCATTGGTGCCCCTTTTATATTATTCAGGTTTCAGCTCAAATGTCTTTTTCTCATAGAAGCTTTCCTTATTATAAGCACTAAATACTATCATAATTCCAGAACACTTAATTGTGCCCATGCAGAACCGGTACATAGACCAAGAGGCCATTGTTCGAAAAGAACAAGGAGATACTGCATGGTTTAAAATCAAGAAAGGTGTGCATCAAGGGTTGTATCATTTTACCATACTTACTTATTCAATCTATATGCTGAGCAAATAATCCAAGAAGATGGACTACATGAAGAAGAAAACAGCATCAGGATTGGAGGAAGACTCATTAATAACCTGCGATATGCAGATGACACAACTTACTTGCTGAAAGTAAAGAGGAATTGAAGCACTTACTAATGAAGAGCAAAGATTACAGCCATCAGTATGGATTACACCTCAACATACAGAAAACAAAAATCCTCACAACTTGACCAATAGGCAGCATCATGATAAACAGAGAAAAGATGGAAGTTGTCAAGGATTTCATTTTACTTGGATCCACAATCAATGTTCATGGAAGCAATAGCCAAGAAATCAAATGACATGCTGTATCAGGCAAAACTGTTGCAAAAGAACTTTTTAAAGTATTAAAAAACGAAGCAAAGATGTCACTTGGAGGACTAAGTTGCACCTGACCCAAGCCATGGTATTTTCAATTGTCTTATATGCATGCAAAAGCTGGACAGTGAATAAGGAAGATCAAAGAATTGATGCCTTTGAATTATGGTGTTGAAGAAGAGTATTGAATATACTATAGACTGCCAGAAGAATGTACAAATCTGTCCTGGAAGAAGTACAGCCAGAATGCTCCTTAGAAGCAATGATGGTGAGACTTTGTCTCACACACTCCGGACATATTATCAGGAGGGAACAGTCCCCTGAGAAGGACATCATGCTTGGTAAAATAGATGGCCAGCAAAAGAGAGGAAGACCCTCAGGAAGATGGATTGACATGGTGGCTACAAAGGGCTCAAACATAGCAATGATTGTGAGGATGGCACAAGACTGGGCAGTGTTTCATTCTGTTGTACATAGGGTTGCTATAAGTAGGAATTAACTCAATGGCATCTAACAACAACAATTCTATGTAACACCTTCATAATTCAGAGACTGACCAGACCATAAACTTCAACTATCACTTCATTATGACAACCAAAGAAAAAGAGTGTAACTGAAAAATCCAAACCATACTGGCTGGTATTATTACTTTAGCAGCTTGTTTTAGCAGTTTTGAATCTCTGTCATCTCTCCTGACACATTAGAAGACACTATTCTGAGAAACAGAAAAATTTGAATTTACTCAATTTACTCAGATCAGCTGATTAAGAATTCTAGGGTTCTGAGCATTGTTCTTAGTTTTCAAAGACATGAAATTGTTCTAAGAAATAGACAGGAAGACATAAATAACAATGCTGATATTCTTTATTGTTTGTGTAAACACCTCATTCCTGTAAACACCTCATTCTGGTGGGGCCTTCACAGCCAAAGTGAAGTCACAGTAAATTTCGTTACTAGAGAAATGCAAGTAAAATAAAATATTTTTCTTGAATTAGTTAGGCAAATTATTTGTTTATGATTTGGTATTTTACAAAAAGATCCCCTGTATCAGCAGTTTTATGATATCAACTCTAAGTCAGAGTTGTGAGCTGTCCTTGAAACAGCATTTATCTCCAGTTTAATAATTTAATTTTTTACATCTGTAATATTTGACCTGTATTATTGAAATTTAAAAGAACTAAAGAAACTGGTTATTCACAACAGGTTAATCAACTAACAAATATACATTGAAGAATATATGTTGCAACCCAAATGCTAATAGTCCCCTAATTTATATTGAAATGAAAATATTTCTTATTTTGATTTAAATTATAAGAAGGTGCTCTGGGGTATGTAAGAAACCATCAATTTTCTAATTTTAAAAAAAAATCAACAGTTGTAGTTCTGGAAGGAAGAACACCAGCCATTGCCCATAATAGATGTAGGGCAGCTTGATATTGAGGTTCTTAAACTAAAAAGAAGCATTTAAAATATGAAAGTGTAGCGACTAGTTATTTTTCATTTTAATAATAGCATTAAGTTCAAATAGGTGAGATTTGTTGATTAAGGATTCAATTAATTTTTAAAAGCTCCTTTATATCTCTTTATAAAACATAAAAGTATTCATTATTTAAAAATATGTGAATAGTCTCTTTTCAGGCTTTATGAACCGCAATTCCATTTCCCCCTCAGTATTCACTAACTAAAATTGACCCCAAGATGACCCTGCTGTCGTCAAATCTTTCCTTTTTGACTTCTTATTGGGTGAGAAAAAGTAAGGAAATACAATAGCATGACTCAAGGTACTAATACCCTTTAATTACTCTTCTGTTATTTACATTGGATCTTCCACACAAAACAGCTGAGAGGTCAACTCCACCTACTGCCGAGCAACACCTGACAGGCGCAGGGAAAGGTAATCATACTGAAATGTCTAGATAGAATGATTCCTTTTCACAGTAGTTAGTTGGGACACCACTAAAGTCATTTTAGAAACACTTTTCCCTCCTATTCTCCTTTGTCATTATACTTGAATATGTCTTGACATCATTTTAATATTAATTCTAACCTAGACCTTAGAGTCTGTCGTGATCTTATGATCACATTTATTTTTAACTGTACTTTGGGTTAACCTCAAGAGCAGATGCTGGTTAGATTACAGAAGATAATATCAATTCTAAATAAGGTTTTCAAGTCAATGAACCTATCCTACAGCCGAATGCAGAGAGTAAACTTCTCAGGAAGTTGGGCCCATAATAACCCAGACTGATCCCTTAATTACTTTTGAATTTTATTTCTACCTAAAGGTTATAACATGATTTGATTTGTTATGGTACACTTGTTGTTTTAAAACATGCCTTTTATATTCTCATGAAAGCTGAACAGTTTTACTGTTTCATGAATTAGTTCTGTTTTACCAAGTGTTGGGAGTCCCTGGGTGGTGCAAGTAGTTAGTGTGCTCTGTTGCTAACCAAAAGGTTGGAGGTTTGAGCACACCCAGAGATGACTTAGAAGAAAGGCCTGGTGATATATTTCTGAAAAATCAGCCATTAAAAACCCTATGAAGCAGTGTTCTTTTCTGACATACGTGGAGTCACATGAGTCGGAACTGACTCGACAGAAACTGTACTAGTACAGGTATCAAGTGATAAAGTAAATGTAAGTACTTATTGGTTTAAGTAGCTGCTATATAAAGTATGATCATAACTTTCTGATCTATTTTTATGCTATAAAGGGAGGAATTACCATCATTTTACAGAATTTTTTATTTTATTGTACCATATCATTTTGTGTAAATTGAAGTCTGTGATTCCTTGTAGAAAGATTTTTGTTCCGTCTATAATTTTAAAAGGAAATTAGCAAATGAATAGTTAAAAATAAACTCCATTACTCTCAATGAAACTTGAGTTTGCAGTAGGTTGTACAAATCTGATTCCCACAAGCTCTTTCCCATTTAACAATGTGCTATAAATGGTTCCGAAGTCAGCTTAGTAAAGAGCTTTCCTAGTCATTATTATCGGAGGCAAGTGGAGTCTGATGTCCTATCCTTTTCTTTCCCTGGGCTTTATTTAACTCTATGACTCACTTTTGTAAAATTCAAAGTTTGTAATGACTGTAAGTCTACACAAGTAAGACAATAGCAATAGCTGTAACAAGATATAGTTTATCTTTCCATCACAAATTGAATATGTAGTTAAATTTTAAAAGTTTTAGGTGTCAGATGTATCTTCCTAAAAAGACAATTTATTAAATATCAAATAAGCAAGCGTGACCCAACACTCCTTTAAATATTTCCATCTAAGCAGCTGTGGCTGTCATAGCTATATTTTCCTCACAAAACAATCAAGTTAACCATATCAGTGTTGGTAAGAATGCAGCTTCAGAAAGCACCCTCGCACAATTCCCCCACCTCCCATCCCAATCCTACTTGTTTATGTTAGATTGATCAGGGAATCACAGAATTTTAGAGAGCACTTAGTCCAAACTCTCATTTTACAGGTAGGAAGACTAAGGCCCAGGGAAGGGAAATAACTTGGCCAAGTTTACCAGATAGGAATAGAGCCTGGGCTAGAACTCATTCATGCAAAGTAATGTGTTCTGTCTCTAGTCCCAAAACACTCAGCTGGGTTCTGTTGTTTATACAATTGTGCCTAACTCTTTAACTTGGCATTTAAGGCCTTTCCTTTTTCTGCTCCAAACTTTCTTTCCAATTTTACCTTTACTTTCTCATGCAACACTCCAATCAAAATATCCATGAATATTCTCAAGGCTTTATCCTCTACTTGAAAAGAATCTTTCCCTAATAATGTCTGCATGGGTAAGTCCCACCTATACGTCATCTCCTACACAAGGACTTTCTTGATCCTCTTAACTGAAACTATCTGTTGAAAAACATTTTTGTGTTTGTTTTTTTTTTTTTTTTACCTTCTTCTACCTTACAATGATATGTTTATGTTACAGCTCTTCTCCTAAAATCATTGCTACTTTTCCATAAGGCCTGCATTAGATCCACCTATGTAATTTTGAGACTTTGCATAATACCTTGTTCCTAGTAATTTCTTAAGAATCCCTGGGTGGTACAAATGGTTAACACAATGCAAAAGGTTGAGGGTTGGGTCCACCCACAGGCACCTCAGAAGAAAGGCCTGGCAATCTACTTCTAAAAAATCAGCCATCAAAAATGCTGGAGAACAGTTCTACTGTGATACACATGGGGTCGCCATGAGTCAGAATTTACTTCACTCGAAGGCAGCTGAAAACTCATTTCTTAGTACTTGTTAAATGAGTGAATGAGTGGCCTTATAATGACACTTTCATTAATATAGTCTGAAATTAAATATAAATATTTTTTACTCTGGGTTTGGTTTTTTAATACTTTTGAAAAATTATATTTTTCTACTTTGGCTAAACTACTCATAAATCTGACTTCAAAACAAACCAAAAAACAGCACAGAAAACATTGTATGCAAATCATTCCTGAATTGTTAGTAACAGATACTTTTAATTTAATTTTTATTTTTAGGTGCAATGATGAAGGGCTTTCTCTTGTCTGTGAATATCCTGGCATTAACTTTGCCCTTTTTGGTAAGTTAATTCCATCTAATCAATTTGTATTAAGACTTTAGAAAAAAGTGCTCTAACTATGCAAATTCTAAATATAGTTGTATGTCATAGAACAAAATAGTTGCATATTAACTATATTTTCTTAAAATTAAATTTATTTTTATGTTCCTTTTTATTATAAAATTAAAGTCGTATACGTTTAGTTCCCAGGAGCTAAGAAATCACATTTTATCAAGTATAGAAAGCCTTTAAAGTTCTTGTACTATAGAGAAAATACATTCTGGGTAAAAACAATACTAAAATTATTTTAGAATTGTAAAATGCTTTAAAAATAATTCATAAAGAAAAAAACAGAAACCATGATCCAGGATCAGAAATTCTTTCAATTAAATTTGTATCTTACCCACACTCCAATCTTTCATATATATATATATGAAAACTATGAACTAAGTGGAAAAATATGAGTTATCATGCTCTTGGAAAAATCAGGATACTAAAATGAACATATACCAAGGAATACATAATATAGATTGATGTTGTATCAAGGTGGTTAGATAGTAGAATTTTTGAGGAGGAGGGGTAGGCAAGCGTTTTATAATGTCCATATTTATCATTTTTTAAATTTTAAACTAATGAGTTAATACATTTAGGGAAAATCAAGTTTTTTGTCAATAATACACCCTGGGTTTTATTACTTAACTCAAATTTCTTGTTTTCTATACCTACACTTTCCAAAAAGTTTCTAGAGTCCTTTTATATCCAAAGTGTATATGTGAAAAGTCTTAAACTAAAACTGTTCATTTACAATCATTAACTTTATGACATCCCTCATAAGTTTATAAAACCTTTGTGAGTTTTCAAAACCCTAGGCTTGTTGCAATCCAGAATTAAGAAAGTACTATAAAAACAAATGAAAGATGATGAAAGAAACTATTATTTAACATTTATATACCCATGATATGCTAGAGGCAATAATTTAAGTCTTCTAAGTAAACCTGAGATGTTATCTCTGAGTGAGAGCAGAAAAAGAAAAATATGCTCAATGCTCCTCTCAGTTTTCACAACGGACCTTTAGTACAAACTGAATACATATTATATTTTTCATTTAAGCAAATATTTCTTGTATTTGTTGGCATGGAGATAAAATTATCAGATTATTTTCAATGGTGACATTTTCTCCTAGGTAGTGATCTTTAAAAACTATTGGACCATAGAATTCATTATCACTATTTTAATCAATATACTACTGTTGCTCTGTGTGTGATTTACAGATCTTATAGACTGAATAGTCATAGAAAATACTTTTCAATATTAAATGAAAACAAAAAGTACATATTTTGTCTTTACTTTTTAAAACTACAAATATATCTAGATTCTGCCTTGCTTTTCTTTACTTCTTTTTTCTTATTATTACTTTATTTATTTATTTGTTTATTTATTTATTTTCTGAACCTCCCCAGGCTGCAGAGGTGCAAAACCCGAAACAGCTAAGAGTAAGTTTATTTTAATTATTTCTGTTAGAGTTGTAAGCTCAAAAATATAATCCTTCTGCAAAATTTAATGATATTAAAGTTCTTTCTGTTTAACAATGAACTAAATTTTAAATTCCCCAAAACAATATAAAAATCTTTGCAGAAAGCATCACTTCAGCAATCAATCATATGAATCAACTTCAATATCTACCTGGTTTCATTTTAGAGCCTAAGTCATGTGTTACTGGTTTTCGTATGTTTAACAACGTGAGGAAACCCTCAGCGTTTAATATTAGAAAAAAATGGAAGTGAAAGTAAAGCTTTAAAATCTCTCCTGCCTTGCTTTTAAAATATCTGACTAGTCTTTGAACACCTCTAATGCTCTCGTATGTACCCCTCTTTTGTCTTCCAAATAAGTTTGAATGAATACATTTAAATATGTCTACTTTTTTGAAGAATACTTGTTTTACAGGGTAATTTCATTGATTTTTTTCTATTTATATGGAGAGCTCTACTAACAAATTGCTATAATTGTGCATAATTGATAAAACAAAGGCAAATAAAAATAAAATATTTTCTAACTTATCTTTTTTGGAAAATTCAGCTGAGAAAACACAAACTATAAAATCTAAGTGTCCCCTCCCCACCATATTATTTTAGTATTCTGTTAAAATTTGTTTCAAAAAAAAACAAATGTACCCTAGGCTTAATTTCTGAAAAAAATTAAATTTTCAAAGAATTACAAATATGTGTAATTTTTCTAGCTTTTGTTTTTTAATAATACTTATAATACCCAACATTTGTTGAGCATATTCTATATATGTCAAGCTCAGGACAATGTGTTTTCCATTGTGAATTACCTCATTTGTTTGAAGCAAATATGATTTTTAATATTTGCTGAAAATTTATAAGTGTAAGGGAAATCTCCAAATCCATATCTTGTTCACTATTTCCAATTTTGTACTTACTCAAAGTCATATACTATAACATTAGTTCTAAAGCTGCTGATTTAAGATATCTCTACATTCCAGCCTACAACGATGACATCTTGCATAATATTTTTTCTTATTGCAGTGCCTTGAGAGCGCTGAAAGATGGTTCTATCAGAAAGCAGTCAAATATGTTCCAAATAATTATGTGCTGAAGAGCTATTATTGTTATGAACCAAATTATTACCAACGTAGGCCAGCTGTACCAATCAATAATCCATACATACTTCACCTATATCCTGCAAAACTAGTTGCAGTTAGATCACATACTCAAATTCCTCAGTGGCAAGTTCCATCAAATATCTACCCATCCCCATTAGCACATCACAAATACCTCAAACCATCATTTATTGTCATTCCTTCAAAGAAAATTCAGGATAAACCTATAATCCCTCCCATCGACACCATTACTACTATCAAGGCTACACATAGTCCTACCGTTGAACCAACGGTAAACACTGTCGTTCCTCCCGAAGCTTCCTCATAGGTCATTGTCACAAATACACCTGAGAGTACCACAGTCCCAGTTATTTCACCCCAGGTCTAAAAACAGGTATGTGAGCAAAAGATATGAATGAATAATCAGACAAGATGCATGGGTTTACCAATACAATCATAAATCCTAAAATATTGATAAAGTAGTGTGATATGGGAGCAGGCAAAATATACTAATTATATTTCTAATTTGGTGTTGCTGTAGCAGTGATGCACTAGATTCTTTTATAACAAGAAATAAAAAACAACCTCTATTTACAAAATGAAGAAAATTGGGGGTTTTATTTTTAAACATTGATTTTTCAATAATTGGAACACCCTTAGAATTTAATTATTACTTTTATCTCATCTCTATTCACATACAAACTAAGATCACAGAATAAACTACTATTTCAAATTCTCACAATTTTTCTTACCTGAAAAATGTGTCTCTTTAGAACAAGTTATATATGAGAGTAAATATTCCTTAATTATTTAACAGAGCACGTACGTTATAATTTTGGTATGAAGACAGTGCAAGGAAATGATTTATTTCCCCTGAATTCCTTATTTCAAGCATCATTTCTGAATTGATCCATGGAGTTAGGCACGTGAAATTTCTCCCATCCTAAGATAAACCCATGGAAGAATTATAATGCTTAACTTGAAAAAAATACAAATATTAAGAAGGATACTTTTAAAACCTTGAATATTATGCAAAATGTTACCATTTGTTATTTGGATCAATGGAAAATGAGAAAGTCTAAACTAATTTGAAATATATGGAACAACGTTAAAAAGAGACAGTTTAATAAAATAGAACATGGCTGAAGAATATGAAATAATTTGGGAAGAAAGTTATGGAATTTTGAGTTTCTTTGCAACAAATATTTTCATTCCATTATACCATTTACCTATGTTGTGACCTAAAATATTACACAGTGATCTGTGATCTGATGGAAATAGCATCAGACTGAGAAAGCTGCTTCTCCCATGTGTGTGACCTTAGGCAAGTCATTACTCTCTCTGAACCTTCATTTTCTCATAATTTTGGTTGATATGATACTCAAATGACAATGTATACGTGAAAGAATTTTAAAAACTAGCCAATTTTTACAATATCATGTATTAGAAAAGGTAAAAGTGAAATTAATAAATACTAAAACTTATTTTTATCTAATATCCTAATATCCTAAGTGCTAAGTAATAAAAATTTTATATAATTATCTGTTGATTCCTATAACAACCATATATGAATCAGATTTTATTAATACCTTGAATTTATGAATAAAAAATAGGCCTAAGGATATTAAGCAAATTATCACAACAAGAAAGTGGCAAAACTGGAAGTCAAACCAAACCTGTTTCATTTCTGGCAGTGAGGCTTAAGTACCATGCTATTTACTTCCATACTCATGGCGACCCCATGGGTTATGGCATAAAACTGCTCCATAGGGTTTTCTTTACAGAAATAGATTGCCTTTCTTCAATGAGACAATTGGGTAGATTCAAGCCTTCGAACTTTCAGTTGGTGCAAACCATTTACATCATTCTTTTTTGGTTTTTATTTCCATACTGGCTGTTTAATTTGCTGTAAAAGAGAGAAAAAAACACTGTGATTTTCTTAAATCTGCATATGCATAAATTGTAATTATTCAGATGCAATTTAACAGGGCAAATGCTAAGAGAAAAAGGATAATAAGCTGAGAAAATATTTCACTTACTGAATTTTAGAAAACAAAACAAGAAAATTAATGTTGACAACAGAAAAGCCAGTAATTTAACATGTAGTCATATATCGTAATTGATTCAAAATATAACATCATATGGTTATGTTTTAATAGAATAATTATTATTTCAATAGTTTTATTTGTCCAAAAATCATGATCCTAGATTCCTGAATTAAAAAAACCACTATACGCTATTACTAAAAAAGACATATGTAAAGAAGAATGTCTTTCAGTAAATATTAAGTGAAATCTAATATTTTCAGTTCAAAATATGACAGTTGATGCATAGGTTGAAAGCTACAGTTGCTAACCCAAAGCAGTTCGAATCCACCAACTGCTCCTTGGAAACCCTAGGGGGTAGTTCTACTCTGTCCTGTAGGGTTGCTATGAGTCAGAACTGACTTGACAGAAACAGGTTTTTATATGACAGTTAATTTGATAAAGTAATTGGATATCAACATGTAAGAGCTCAGTCGTGGAAGCAAAATAAGTCTTTATGTGATGAGAACTCTCAGCACACTATGATCCAAATTCCTAAACTATCTCTCTTTTTAGGTCTTGCTGAAGTCAAACGACTATTTCAAACTCTCCTTCAGTGACTTGTCTGACTTCGGTCAGGAAAGAATGTGATTTTCATGGATTTGACTCATTCTGTTCTTTCCTTCCATTTTACACTCATGACACATTTAACTTTTTGATTCTTGCATGATAAAGTCAACTGCATGCAACTGGATCTCTTCACTTGAGAGGAATCTGTGACTAAGTTTCAGAGAACTCTGAAATCTTGAAATTCCAATGCAAATTTAGTGTGAGTTTGAAGATAGGAGTTCATCTGTAGACATTGTTCACAGTTTCATCAGGTTCTCAAAGTGCTCCATGACCTAACACTGATTAAGATTTTCTTCTCTAGAATAACACAGAACATCTAAACCTATGGCTGTCATTGGGACAAGAGAAGCAAACTCTGGTGTTCCAATCCAGAGAACCACTAAGTCACTCTTGGGAGACACAGGAACTCTAAAGGTAGCATTAAATTTAAGTGTTCAAATGAATTAACTTTAGTCTATATCATTTATTAACTTTAGTCTAGATCATTCCCAAGAGGAAGTTCTGGGCTCAGGAAAGCTACAGAGGACTACAGCTACAAATACAGATAAGTAGCAAAATTACACAAGCTGGTAGTGACTCTATAGGCATGCATGACCAGGTTCCTCCAGAACAAAAGACACAGTCCCACATCTTTCCAAACACCACACAGACACAGACACACACACACACACACACACACACACACACACACACACACACACACGGAAGCTTCTGGAGTTGAGATTCTCCAGCCTAGAAAAATCAGTGAATATTCAATGTTTGGAAATATGATCTAGCTTTTCACTTAAATAAATATTGCAAAGAAAATTGCAGGTCACATACGCTTATCTCATATTTAATACATCATACTAGGAAAAATACAAATCACTTACTCCTTATTAAGTACTTACTGCCCACCAGTCTAATGTTTTTCTATAACTCTGAACAGATAGGCTGTTTTAGGGGTAATTCACAGGCTTTTAACCTGCTCTCTTAAAGGCTAGAATCTGGGAGAGAGGCGTGGTCAGGAGCATGGCATGACTGTGCATCATTCACTATGACCATCAATAATATTAATTTCTTGATAAACAAAATAAAATTATGAAAGTGGTAAGATTTATTGCAGTAATTTAAAAGACTTTTATATATTACCTAATATAAGGAGCCATTGGAGGCCTGGTGGCACAGTGGTTAAGAGCTCAGCTGCTAATCAAAAGGTCGGTAGTTCAAATCCAACTGCTCCTTGGAAACCCTATGCGGCAGTTCTACTCTCTCCTATAGGGTTGTTATGAGTCAGAATCAACTCGACAGCAACAGGTTTTGTTGTTGTTTATAAGGAGCCCTAGTGACACAGTGGTTAAAGTGCTCAGTTGCTAACCATATGGTTGGTAGTTCGAACCCACAAGCCATTCTATAGGAGAAAGATGTGGCAGTCTGCTTCCATAAAGATTACAGCCTTGGAAACCCTATGGGGCAGTTCTACTCTGTTCTATAAGATCTCTATGAGTCGAATCAACCCAATGGCAGTGAGTTTGGCTTTTTGGTTTTAGTTGTTGTTGTTGTTAGTTGCCATTGAGTCAATTCTGACTCGTCATGACCCCTGTGTGTCAAAGTAGAGCTGTGTTCCATAGGATTTTCAAGGCTGTGACCTTTCAGAAGCAGATCTCCAGACCTGTCTTCTGAGGCACCTCTGGGTGGGTTCAAACAGCCAACTTTTCCACTAGTAGCCAAGCCTTTACCCATTTGTGCCACCCAGGGACCCACACCTACATACAAGGTGTTATAAGAAGTATTGCAGGGATACAAAATAATAATATTTTCTAACAATAAGCCTTACAGTATGGATTACACCTCAACATAAAGAAAACAAAAATCCTCACAACTGAATCAATAAGCAACGTCACGATAAACAGAAAAAGACTGAAGTTGTCAAGGGTTTCATTTTACTTGGGTCTACAATCAACACCCATGGAAGCAGCAGTCAAGAAATCAAAGACACAATGCATTGGGCAAATCTGCTGCAAAAGACCTCTTTAAAGTGTTGAAAAGCAAAGATGTCACCTTGAAGACTAAGATGCGCCTGATCGAAGCCATGGTGTTTTCAATCACCTCATATGGATGTGAAAGCTGGACGATGAATAAGGATAACCAAAGAAGAATTGATGCCTTTGAATTGTGGCCTTGGCGAAGAATATTGAATATACTGTGGACTGCCAAAAGAATGAACAAATTTGTCTTGGAAGAAGTACAACCAGAATGCTCCTTAGAAGGAAGGATGGTGAGACTACCTCTCACGTACTTTGGACATGGTATCAGGAGTGATCAGTCCCTGGAGAAGGACATCATGCTTGGTAAAGTAGAGGGTCAGCGAAAAAGAAGAAGACCTCTGATGAGACGGATTGACACAGTGGCCGCAACAATGGGCTCAAGCATAACAACGATCGTGAGGAAGGCACAGGATAGGGCAGTGTTTCATTCTGTTGGACATAGGGTAGCTATGAGTTGGAACCAACTTGACAACACCTAACATCAAATAGGCCAGTCAATCTTCTATTCATTTACATGTATTTATTTATCTAACATGTACTCATGTGCTATATATGATGATGATGTTAAGCATGATGATGTTGATGATGAAAGAAAAAGAAATGAAGTAATTTTCTCCAGGTAAACCTGGGTATATTAGGCTGGGTTCTCTAGAGGAGCAAAACCAGCATATATATATATGCAAATATATAGAGAGAAAGGTTTATTTCAAGGAAATGGCTCGCTGAGTCGTGGAGGCTCACAAGTCCCAAATCCATGGGTCAGACATTAGAAGCTGGAGGCTTCTGCTGACTCATGTGATTACAGGGGCTGACAGACCAACAATTGGCAGATCAGATGGCAGAACGTTGGCTAACGGGGCTGTGGGAGCTGGTGAATCCCAAAAACAGCAGGTCAGATGGCAGGCTGCTGGCTCACATCCCAAGAACGAGAGGTCATTGGAAGACGAGTCAAATGCAGGATCCAGAGAGAGTCAGCTTTGCTAGAACATCCGTACATATTGGATGTAGGCTACACCTCCAAGGAAACTCCCTAATCAACAGATTGGCTGCTCACATCAGATCACAAAATGAGAATCATGGCCTAGCCAAGTTGATACATAATTTTAACCATTACATTCCACCCCTTATCAACTTGGCACCTGTGTACATCTCCTTAAACCATACATAATCTCTATATAAAGACAATTACAAAGTCATACTTGCACCTAACATGGTACAACTAACGTGTGTATAACCAAAAACACACTAGCCTCATTTACGTGTTATATTTTACAATCAGTAATGGAATAAGGGAGGGAAGAAAACAAAGATATTATATATGTATGTATACACATACACATACACTCATACACATATAACAAAACAAGGAAGAAATACTAAAAACAATTACACTCCTCCTTTCTGCAACTGGTCACTTGGTCCTAGCTGGTACTTAGAAGTACCTTTTTCCACACCCATTCCATACTGCCTCTGCTCTCAGCAAGTACCTCAGCTGATTGTGGCTCTTTGCCTGGTGGGGTGACCCAAAGCTTCATTACTGAATAGCCTGAGCCATTAATAATCATGTCAGAATTGGGTTGCTGTAGTTTTCCATTGACTTTAATCACAGGGCATGATAGTACTAAGACATGTCTTAAGGGATCTCCTGTATTCCAGACATATTCTTTTTACCTCCATTATTTAATATCCAACCAATTTCCCCTTGGTAATCAGGATCAATCATACCAGCCAGTATAGTAACCCCCTTCTCTGTCTGTTGATCCAGAAGCACAAGGATACCAAAGTGGCCAGGTGGCACTCTTAACTTCCAGTTCAATGAAATCATTGCAGTGTCGCCGGTTGGGAGCATTCCTCCCTTTAGAACTAAGACCACTAGACCCACTGAGCATAGGTTTGTGGGGACAAGAAAAAAAATTTTGTGAGTCACTAGGGGTAAAAGTGCCACTCCCATTTCCACCCCTTGATTCCTAGACCCATGAATCCTGGCTATAGGAGAAACAGCACCATATATTGGACACTGGTTTAGGCCATATACAGCCTCCTGGAGAGCATTGATCCAGTCTTGCAAGGTATTGCCACCTAGCTGACTCTGTAATTGCGTCTTTAGATGGCCATTCCACCATTTTATCAAGCCAGCTGCTTCAGGATGATGGCGGATATGGTAATACTAGTGAATTCCATGACCACGGGCCCATTGCTGCACTTAATTTGCCATGAAATGGGTTCCTTTACCTGAGGCAATGATGTATGGAATACCATAACAGTGGATAAGGCATTCTGTAAGTCTGTGGATGATAGTTTTGGCAGAAGCATTGCATGCAAGGAAGGCAAATCCGTATCCAGAGTGTCTATCCCAGTAAAAACAAAAAGTTGCCCTTTCTATGATGGAAGGGGTTCAATGTAATCAACATACCACCAGATTGCTGGCTGATAGCCCCTAGGAATGGTGCCATATTGGGGACTCGGTGTTGGTCTCTGCTGCCGGCAGATTGGGCACTCAACAATGGCTGTAGCCGAGTCAGCCTTGGTGAGTGGAAGTCTGTGTTGCTGAGTCCATGCATAATCTCAGTTGCTGCCACCATGGCCACTGTGTTCATGAGTCCATTGGGCAACGAAAGGAGTGTCTCTGGAAAGAGACTGACCGGAATCCACAGAACACATCATGTTATCCATTTGGTTGTTAAAATCCTCCTCTGCCGAGGTCACCCTTTAGTAAGCTTTCACACAAAACACAAATATTTCACTTCTTTGGCCCATTCAGAGAGGCCTAACCACATACTTCTTCCCTATTCCTCCTTTTCACCAATTTTCCAGTCATGTTCCTTCTAAGTCCCTGACCATCAAGCCAAACCATTGGCCACACCCATGAACCACTATGCAATCTCATATCTAGCCATTTCTCCTCCAAGGCAAAAGGAAAAACCAGGTACACTGCTTGAAATTCTGCCCTGGGAGAATTTCCTTTCACCACTGTCCTTCGGGGAGGTCCCAGAAAGGGGCTGTAGTGTTGCTGCTGACACTTCTGAGTGATGCCTGCATATCGCGCAGAACCATGTGTAAATCAGGCATGAGTTCTCCTCAGGCAACTGATCACATGGAACTCCCAATGAAGCCATAGGTATAGACTTGGAGAGGGAGGATAATGTGACAGGAATGGGGACCATGGGCATTTGGGCCACTTCCTCAGGTAATTCACTTGTGTTTTCAGGCCCTGCTGTAGCCCAATTTTGTATATACCACTCCATAATGGAGTGCTGCTGTGCATGTCTGACTTAATGACTCTGTGTGTCAGACAACACCCAGTTCATGATGGGCAGCTCAGGCCACATGGTTATTGGTGGCCCATGGTTAAGCATTCAATCTCTACTATGATCCAGTGGAAAGCCAAATGCTGTTTCTGAGAAGGAGAGTAGATATCTGAAGAGAATGGAAGAGCTTTACTCCAAAATCCTAAGGGTCCCTGCTGTGATTCACTAATAGGGGCCTGCCAAAGACTCCATACAACATCTCTATCTGTCGCTGACACTTCAAGAACCAGTGGATTAGCTGGATCATATGGCCAAGTGACAGAACAGCATTCATGGCAGCCTGAACCTGTTGCAGAGCCTCTATCACTCTGGGCACCACTCAAAGCTAGCATCTTTTCAAATCACTTGATAAACAGGCCAGAGTAGCACACCCAAGTGAGGGATACGTTGTCTCCAAAATGCAAAGAGGCCCCTAGAAATTTCACTGAGGTGGAAGGCAACAGAATTTTTATCAGATTAACTTCCCACCCTCTATCACACAAATGTCTTACCATTAAGTCTAAAATCGTTTCTATTTCTTTCTTACTAGATCCAATGTAAATATATATATGTAAGTAAATATATATAGAAATAAATATTATTTGTATATATATATATATGGAAATATAGAGAGAGATTTATTTCAAGGAAATGATTCACACAATTGTGCAGGCTGACAATTCCCAAATCCATAGTTCAGATGTCATGTTGGTGGCTTCTCCTAACTCACATGGTAGCAGGGGCCGACAAACCCAAATTCTACAAGTCAGGTGGCAGGCTGCTGGCTCACATCCCAAGAACTGGAGGTCAGAGGATAATAAGTAGATGCAGGAGCGGGATATTGCCAGAATATCCATATGTATTGGATGCAGACCACACCCCAAAGGAAACTTCCATTTCAACTGACTGGATGCTCACATCAGATCACAAAATGGAGGATGATTATATAATATCTGCCAAACCACTGAGAATCATGGTCTGGCTAAGTGGTTACATAGCCTTAACCATTACACTGGGATTGAACCAGAAAGTCTTGTTTCAAGAAGCCCTGTTGGTGCAGTGTTTAAAGTGCTTGGCTGCTAATGAGGTAGGTGATTCAAACTCACCGACAACTCTGCAGGAGAAAGATGTGGCAGTCTGCTTCCATAAAGATTGACAATCTTGGAAACCCCATGGAGCTGTTCTACTCTGTCCTACAGGATCCCTAATGGGTTTTTGGGTTAGTCTTGCTTCAAAGCTTATGCTCTTAATCATGTTAAAACTACCATAAAAGCATTTACAATCTGGGAAAATAAATAAATATGAAGCAAAATAATTTTGAAATAAGAAAAATACCCTTAAGTATTGCAACTCATTGAGGGTGGGTCCTGCTTGGTGCAACCCCTCAAGTCAACTGAGAGACACCAGACCTTTGAGAAAGAGAAAGTAGACTTTATTGCAAGCCGGTCAAGCAAGGAACTTGGAGACTAAGTCTCAAATCAAGCTCTCTGAGGTTGGGAATTCTAGGGCAGTTACAGGGTTTGGAATAGGGAAGTTATATATAATTCATGAAGCTTCTGAGAATAGGCAGGCAATTCCAGGAACTAATTAATATGTGTGGGGGTGGAGTGAGGGGTGCAATATAGTGGCTGGGGGGCATTTTTTGGGGGGTATGACACATGAAGTTCAGCGAAGGACAGCTTTGCTGCTTATTGTGTATCTCCGAATGGAGGGGAGCAGTAAGGTGGCCTTGAGTTGCTACACAGGATGCCTTATCAGGAACTCACAGACCCAGGGTGTGATGGAAGGAAGGGGAACTGTTTAACCCTATCAGTTACATTCCAGGAGGGGGAACAGTTTAACCCTGTCGGTTACATTCCCTCCTCTGGTTTTCAGGGTCTTCAATCTTGAAGACAAGTCTTTATATAGGTGTGGCCCAGACCTCCAGAACTTTTGAGCTTGCTGATTGGTAGAAGTATGCGTGTTGTAGGATCTGAGGTTCTTGAGTTAAGAGGAACGCGGTCAGACATTTGAAGCATCATGATGTTCATAGCTGCTAGGCGATTTTGAATGAACCTGGTAAGACAGTTTAAGAGGCAGGACAAAAACAGACAGATTAGTAAAAGAATTAACAACGGAGTAACAAGGGGCCAGAGCCAGTGGAAGCTGGGAAACAGGGAAGTTATCCATGACCACCAATCAGATGGAGTTTCTCCGGCAGCAAATGGGTGAAGGGGACACGTCCAATTGGCAGTTTGGTCTAATAGGTGGAGATTAACTTCTACTTCATGGCTGGTGTTTATCTAGGTACAGCAGGAGGCGTTGGCTAAAGCACAGACATCCCCTTCTTTGGCTAAAATATAATAAAGAGCAATGCATGGCCCATGACGACTTCAACCAGGGAATTTAAGGAAGTTTGTTGGGCTTTTACAGTTCAGCTGGTAGTTTTGGAAAGGATGTGAATAGTATCTAAGTTTAACATGGCATCTTGAAGAACTGTGAGTTAAGGGAAGATTGTAAGCATTTGAATGATAAACCAATCAATGCCAGTTTCAATTATGGAATCACATCTGATTTTAGATAAGTCCCATCCAGCTTCATCAGAGTTTTCTGAGGTTTGGGTTTCTCTTTTTTTCCTCCAAGAGTTAGTAGGTGGTTTCATTAGCAGAGTGAGGTTATAAGGGGAAGTGATTACCATGCAAAAAGACGCTATTCCAAGAGTGTTAAGTACCGAGCATGGCTTGGAGCAGGAAGCATTTGTAAGCAGTAGAGAGGAATGTTTGACTCGTTGATTTAGTATAATTACTACAAAGAAATGAACACTCAGGTGCACACAAATGTGAGTACAGCATGTAACTTTTGAGTTGTTCCTCTCTGAATAAAACGTTGGCTATGTCATTGAACCAATTATTCCAGCTTTGTGTTATACTATAGTTATTGATGATACAACCTGGATAAGTTGCTAGATGAATGAGACCAGTTAGACTTTGTAGGTGTTTCATTCTTTCCGTGAAGGTGGAGTAATCAGTCCAAGTAATATTGTGTATAGTGTCCAAATCTATAACCCAGTAAAATATGCTTTCAATTTTAAAGCAGAGAGTGGTAGTACTTGCTTTCTTAACTCTTACCTCTAACCCAGGGCTATCTAGAATGTCACTGTAGGTAGGAGGCAGTACCTTCTTTAGGTGTGTAACATCAGGTATTGACACTGACTGTCTCAGTCACCTAGTGCTGCTATAACAGAAATACCACAAGTGGATGGCTTTAACAAAGAGAAGTTTATTCTCTCACAGTCCAGTAGGCTATAAGTCCAAATTCAGGACATCAGCTCCAGGAGAAGACTTTCTGTCTCTGTCAGCTCTGGAGGAAGGTCCTTGTGATGCATCAGTCTTCCCTTGGTCTGGGAGTATCTCAGCACAGGAACCTCAGGTCCAAAGGACACGCGTTGCTCTCGGCACTGCTTTCATGGTGGTGTGAGGTTCCCATGTGTCTCTGCTCACTTCTCTCTTCTATATCTCAAAAGAGATTGGTTTAAGAAATTATCCAATCTTGTATACCTCATCAGTATAACTGTCGCTAATCCATCTTACTAGATCATAGTGATTGAATTTACAACACATAAGAAAATCACATCAGATTACAAAATGGTACACAACTATACAATACTGGGAATCATGACCCAGCCAAGTCGACAGACTTTTCTGGGGGACACAATTCAATACATGATGCTGACCAGGGGACACAGAGACTTTCCCTGGTGGTGGGCAGAGGCTGACATACTCAACTGTCAGTGAGATTGCCTCCAGTGACTACTGATTGGATTAATCTTAGATTAAAAATTGTCTATGAGATACTCAGTGTGGGGTAAAAATATAGGAAAGCAAGGAATGATCTAGAGCTGCTGTGAAAGAGAAGAACACAATGATTGCCAAGACAGTAAAGGCAATGCAAACACTAACAGCACAATCATGATGGAGCATCTCCGGGTTGGAGGGGCATGGGTTAGACATTAGCTTAGTTTTTCTCTTTAAACAGATATTTTAAGCCCTGCACATGCTAGCAGGTCCAGTTGTTTTGTTGAAGTTGTTCTTGTTGCAGAGGATCTTCTGGGGGCTGTGTTGGTTTAAGGCGAGTGTGATTTACTTTGATGTTTTAGTGTTTTCGAGTTTAGCTGCCAAGTGGGTGGTTAAAAGAACAGTGTATAGTCCAGTCCACCAGGGGTCAAGGGGCTTCACTTTCCAGGTTTTCAGCAGAACTTGGTCACCATGCTGGAAGGGATGAAGTGGGGCATCAACAGGATATTTCAGGTGGCCTACAGCATACCTGTGAATAGAAAATAGAACGCCAGACAAAGACAACAAATATTTTTGGAAAGTGAGCTCCCCCGTGACAGAAACCAGAGTGTTGGTTAAAGGCAAGTTATTTTTAAGAATGGTTTTTCATACATAATTTTGAAAGGGCTCAATTTGAGCCTGCTTCTGGGGGCAATCCGTACACGCAAGAGGGCTAAGACTTGGGACCAGGTTATCGTTGTTTCTTGACAGATTTTGGCAATTTGGTTTTTTAGCGTGTGATTCATCTTTTCAACTTTTCCAGTTGACTGTGGTCTCCAGGCTGAGTGTAAGTTCCAGTTGATTCCTAAAAGTCTAGAGACTTCTTGTGTAATTTTGTGAGGCATAGAGTGATCCATTATCACTTCCAATCCTTGCAGGCAGGCAGGCTGAACCTGGGAATGATTTTATTAAGGAGCTGTTTTGTAACTTCTGATGCTTTCTCTGTTTTTCAAGTGAAACCTTCTGCCCAACCACAGAAAGTGCCAACTAATACCAGCATAAGTTTATAATTGCCAGGGGCTCTTGGCATGTTGGTAAAGTCAACTTGCCAGTCTTCTCCTGAACTCTGGCCTTGATATTGTATTCCAGTGGCAGGGGACCTGGTGGTTTTCAGGTTGTTTTCGGTGCGCATTTGGCAGGAATGGGTTGCCCGTTGGATAGCTTGATGAAGGTTTTCGCCAATAATGTGTTTAGAGATCAGACTGTAAAGGGTTTCATGCCCATAATGTGTAGAAAGATGTGCTTCTCAGAGAAGGGGGTCCATCAAGTGTCCTGGAATCAACCTTTCCTTCATGGATATGTTTTTATCCATGAGAATCTATTGTTGCTCCCCATTCAGCTGCTTGTTGGAGCTGTTTCTTGAAGTTGTAGAAAAGGGATTAAAGTTAGTTGTCGACTAGACTTTGAACTCACAGTTTGCTCGGCAGCAGCTTCGGCGGCTTTGTCAGCTTTAGTATTGCCTGAGACAGTATCGGAAGTTCCCTTTCAATGTCCCAGGCAATGCATGACTGAAACTCGTATGGGCATTTTTACAGGTTTAAGTAAGGCTAAAATTTCTGTGGCATACTTAATGTCTTTCTGGGCTGAGGTTAAAAGGCCTCGTTCTTTCTAAATGGATCCGTAGGACTGAGAAGGCATACATGGAATCTGTGTAAACGTTGGCTGTTTTACCGGCAGCTGTTTGGAGGGCTCACCTGAGGGCAATCAATTCTGCTTTTTTGTGAGGAGGTTCCAGGTGGAAGAGGAAGGCTTTGAGGATATCGGTTTGGGTTATCACCGCATAGCCTGCTTTTTGAGTTCCATTTTTTATAAAGTTGCTTTCTTTTCTGTAGAGAGTTAAGTCTGGACTTAAAATGGGCTGATTGGAAAAGTCTGACCAACTGGAATAAACTTCTTCAATAGTTTGAAGGCAATCACGGACCGGTTCACCTATAATGTTTGTTGGCGACAGGCTGGCTGGGTTCAAGGTAGAAGTTAGTTTGAGAATGACTCTGGATTTTCTAGAAGCTGGGCTTGGTAGTGGGCCATTTGGCCTGCTATGAGCCAGAGCCCGCCTTTCTGCTCCAGCATGGTGAAGACTGCATGAAACACAAACACCGTCACAGGCTGATCGAAGGCAAACTTTTCAGCTTCAGCTATAAGAAGACAAGTTGCTGTTACTGACCTAAGACAGGCCGGCCATACCTGAAGGACTAGATTTAGAAGTTTAGAAAAATATGCCACCGGTCTTTTCCAAGGACTTAGTTGTTGAGTTAAGACCCCTGCTGCAACTCCCCCTGTTTCATGTACATACAGTTCAAAGGGCTTTCTGAGGTCTGGGAGTCCAAGTGCTGGGGCAAAGGTTAGTTTTACCTTGATTTTTTTTTTTTAATTGTTGTAGTTAAATTAAGTATACATTTCAAGTTAGTCTCCCATACAAAATTTTATACATACATTGTTATGTGACCCTAATTGCTCACCCCATTCTGTGACAGCACACTCCTCCTTTCTGCCCCTGATTCCCCATGTCCATTCAAACAGCTCCTAACCCTCTCTGCTTTCCCATCTCACTTCTGGACAGAAGCTGCCCCTTTGGTCTCTTCTCTTGTATCTACTTGACTAAGAGGCACACTCTTCTCAAGTATCACTTTATGTCCCACAGTCCAGTCCAATCCCTGTCTGAAGAGTTGACCTCAGAAACTTTTAGTTCTGGGCTGATAGAGAGTCCAGGGGCCATGCTTTCTGGGGTACCTCCAGTCTCAGTCAGACTGTTAAGTCTGGTCTTCTTACTAGAATTTGAGTTCTGCACCCCATCTTTCTGCTGCTCCATCAGGGATAGTTTTACCTTGATTTTTAAGAAGGCTTGTTGGCATTTGTCTGTCCATTTGAAGGGGTCAGAGTCCTTTCTTCTGGCAGCTTCATAGAAAGACTTTGTTATTAACCCAGAGTTCGGGATCCAAATCCTGCAAAAACCAGCCATACTTAGAAAGCCTCGAAGTTGCCTCTGAGTAATCGAGGTGGAGATCTGAAGGATCAATTGTTTGCATTCTAGCAGTAGGGCCTGATGACCTTGAGAAATCTGAAAACCTAGGTAAGTTACCTTTTGTTGTAAGATCTGAGCCTTGGCATCAGAAAATTGGACTGGGCTAGAAAGGTCAAAGTTAGAATTGTACTTTTGTCTGAATCCTCTTTGGTAGGACTGGTGACAGGAGGTTGTCTTAGTTATCTAGTGCTGCTATAACAGAAATACCACAAGTGGATTGCTTTAACAAAGAGAAACTTATTCTCTCACAGTCTGGGATGCTAAAAGTCCAAAAACAGATTGCCAGCTGTAAGGGAAGGCTTTCTCTTTCTGTCGGTTCTAGAGGAAGGTCCTTGTCATCAGTCTTCCCTTGGTCTAGGAGCTTCTCCACCCAGGAACCTCAGGTCCAAAGGATACACTCTGTTCTCGGCACTACTTCCTTGGTGGTATGAGGTTTCCATGATTCTCTGCTCGCTTCTCTCTTTTATATCTCAAGAGAGATTGGCTCAAGACACGATCCAATCTTGTAGATTGAGTCTTGCCTCATTAGCATAACTGCTGCTAATCCCATCTTGATTTTTAAGAAAAACATCATAGAGATAGGATTTACAACACATAGGAGAATCAGATGACAAAATGGTGGACAATCACACAATACTTGGAATCATGGCCTAGCCAAATTGATACACATATTTTTGGGGATACAATTCAGTACATGACATTCCACCTTTTGGCCCCCTAAAATTCATGTCAAAGCTACATATAAAACACATTCACCCCATCATATCATAGCAAAAGTCTTGATTCAACTCCAAGTTCAAAATCCAAAAATTCCTCTTCATCTGTGAAATCTAGAGTATAAGTTCTCTGCTTCTAAAGTACAATGGTGGAACAGGCACAAGCTAGACATTTCCATTACAAATGGGAGAAATTGGAGATAAATAAGGGTAACAGGCACCAAGCAAGTCAATGGAACACATTACATTAGCCCTCAAGTCTTGAAAATAGTCCTCGCTTCTCTGAGACCATTTACACAATAGCCCTGCCCTCCAGACTTTAGGTATTGGCCACACTTTCCGGATTCTGAGTGGAGACCCCTAGGCCCTGGGCTTCATCTCTGCCTTCGAGGCCCACTGAAATGGCAACTCTGCTCCCTCAGCTTTAGGTGCACAATTTCCTCAGTCTATCTGAGTGTTGACTCCACCCTTAGAAACACCAGAGGCCATGGTTCCACCCTTTTGAGACCAAGGCAGCTCAACTTCCTGTGTTCCTTGTATCTTCAGCTTCTACTTCCTCATTCCTTGACCTCTCAGCCCCTCAGGACTCACCAGCCACCTCTGTCCTGCTGGGGCAAGTTTTCCAAAGCTCTTTAGTTCCACCCATAAGTGCCAGAAGGCACCCCACTCCACCAGTAAACTTCAGCCTGAAGGCACTCAGCTCTCTTGCTCTGTGGGTCAGCAAGCCTCACTCCACCAATAAGTGCTTGGAGATATCCCACTCCACCAGGAAGCCTCTTGTGCAAGGCACTCAGCTCTCTCACTCTGTGAGTTGGCTCCAGAGCTGTCTCGCACTGGTCTCCTGGTTCTGGCCGCTTCTGGTCCTCTGCTGCTGCTTCTTGTCATCTGTGGTGTCTCCAGTGTAACAGCTCTCCTCATTTCCTTCTGAATCCTCACCAGAATTGTCTTTGATGTCCATAGTTCCACAAAAAATCTCTTCAAGGCAATATAGGCTTTTACTATTAGGCACTTTAAAACTCTTCCAGCCTCTATCCATTCACAGTTTCAAAACCGCTCCCACATTTTAGGTATTTATCAGAGCAGCACCCCACTCTCGCTACCAAATTCTGTGTTCATTTATTTAGTGCTGCTATAACAGAAATACCACAAGTGGATTGCTTTAACAAAGAGAAATTTATTCTCTCACAGTCTATGAAGCTAGAAGTCCAAATTCATAGCACCAGCTCTAAGGGAAGACTTCCTCTCTCAGTCAGTTCTGGAGGAAGGTCCTTGTCATCAATATTCCCTTGGTCTAGGAGCTTCCCACCCAGGAACCTCAGGTCCAAGGGATGCACTCTGCTCTTGGCACTTCTTTCTTGGTAGTATGACTTCTCTCCATCTCTCTGCTTGCTTCTCTCTTTTCTATCTCAAAAGAGATTCGCTGAAGACACAATCCAATCATTAACATAACTGCTGCTAATCTCATCCCTTCAACATCACAGAGATAGGATTTACAATACATAGGAAAATTACATCAGATGACAAAATGGTGGACAATCACACAATACTTGGAATCACGGCCTAGCCAATTTAATGCACATATTTTTGGGGGACACAATTCAATCTATGACAGAGGTCATCTATATATTGAAGAAGAAGACCCCAAACCATCTGTAGACTCTGGAGATCTTTTGCCAGAGCTGTTCCAAACAGGATGGGGCTATTTTTGAACACCTGAAGGAGAACAGCCCAGCAATATTATTGTTCCTCCCCCAAATAGGCTTCCTCTCATTCAAAGACAAATATTTCCTGAGATTCAGGGGCTAAAGGAATGCAAAAGAAGGCATCTTTCAGGTCCAGGAGAGTAATCCAGGCATAGTCTGGAGATAGGGAGGCTAGGAGAGTATAAGTGTTTGGAATTATATAGTGCAGGTCTTCAGTTACCTGATTGACCGCGTGCAAGTCCTGCACAAACTGATATTCTCCTGTTTTTGGCTTCTTTACCAGGAGCACTGGAGTGTTGAAAGCTGATTTACACCAGTGGATGAGCCCTGCTAGTAGAAATCTTTTAATTTGGGGTTGTAGACCAAGCCTAGCTTCTAATCTCAAAAGATAGTGTTTAAGACAAGGAGGTGTGTCATGAGATTTAAGCTTTACCTGGACCAGATCTACATTTTGAGTGTAGCCTTGTTTCCCTTTAGCCCATACTAGTGGGTTAACAGCATTTATAATTTATTCTGTTATTTTTCAGGGGCGGGGGATCTGCAGGGCTAGGGGATAAAGCTAACAGAGAGGCCTGGAGCCTCCAACCATTTTCAAGCAGGACCTGTAGGCTCAGTTTTCTTTCTGGAAAGCTGATCTGAGCATTTAATTTTGATAATGGGTCTTGTAAAAGCAATGGAATAGGACATTCTGGCATGTATAGGAAACTATGAGTCAGGGAGTTTTCTCCAGTAGAGAGGTTGTTTTTCTAACTGAACAAATCAAATGTAGATAATGGAGTGTGTACTCAGACTACACCCAGGGTTTCATTTTCCTCCTGTCTGGTAGGAATTTGTCTTAGTGAATAATGCCCTGTTGTCTGTTGCCCTGTTTTAGACAGGGCAGTCCACCATCCAAAAGTTGCACCACTTTACGTTTGCAGCAGGGAAACCATCTGTGATGTTGGTCAGCCAGCCCAGATGGTTCTGGTGGATATGGAGGTGTGGCTGATGGTGAGGGGAAAAATCATCTTCCCCTGTGGAGTCAAAGACTTTTCATCTCTTTATCTCAGTTGGGACTATAATTTTCCATTGATTTTGAATGTTTTTGTTGTTATTTGAGGCCATAAAGGCATCTACATTTTTTTTCCCCCATTTACCTTACTGAGTGCAAAACAAAACTAACTGGAGAATAGTATTATAATTTAGGGAACCAGTTGGAAGACAACGTTCCCCATCATCTAACTGATATTGTGGCCACACAACGTTGCAGAAAAGCTTTATCTTATTTTTTTATAGGATCACGACTAACAAAATCACAATTAGCTAGGATGCATTCTAGGGGGTTGTACTTTGGTGTATGTTGTGTATTCCCCATACCTGAATCTAGGCTAAAACCAGAAACCAGAAAAACCAAGATGTCAGCTAAAACCAGAAATACCAGGAGTGCTAGAACCACAATGACCGAGGTGCAACAGGGGTTTCTTATGACCAGAGAAATACAACCCTCAACTACCCAGATTCCAATGGAAACGGCAGTTCTGGTGCCTGGCTCCTAAATCACTCACCCCCTCAGAAGCTCTTAGGTATTTGTACTCACCAGATACTCACAGTAGTCACCCGATCAGGATCCTTACCTAGAGTCCTTTTCTCAACCTCAAAAAAAGTGAGTCGCTGTGGGTCCGGGCACATCTATGGCTGTGAAGGTCAGTTCCATCATCACCTCCCAGAGAAACTAGCTGATGCACACTGAGGGAAGATTGTCATGCCTAGTGGCCAGAGGAACTCCCAGGAGCCAGGTGGCCGAAGTTAGAAGCATAATAAAGATTTCATCTGGGTCACCAGAATTTGTAACCCAGTGAGGGTGGGTTCTTCATGGTGCAATTCCTCTAGTCAATTGAGAGACACCAGACCTTCGAGAAAGAGAAAATGGATTTTATTGCAAGCCAGTCAAGCAAGGAGCTCAGAGACTAAGTCTCAAATCAAGCTCCCTGAGGTTGCGGATTCTAGGGCAGTTATAGGGTTCGGGATAAGGATGTTATGTATAATTCATGAAGCTTCTGAGAATAGACAGGCAATTCCAGGAACTAATTAACATGTGTGGGGTTCAGTTGGGGGGTGCGCTATGGAGGCTAGAGGGCATATTTTTTTCCGGGTATGATGCCTGAAGTTCATCTTAAGGACAGCTTTGCGGCTTATTGCACTTGTCCAAATGGAGGGGAGCAGTGAAGCAACCTTGGGCTTCTACACAGGATGCCTTATCAGGAACTCACAGACCCAGGGTGTGATGGAAGGAGGGAGAATAGTTTAACCCTGTCAGTTACATTCTAGGAGGGGGAACAGTTTAACCCTGTGAGTTACAGTATTAATATTGGCTCATATTAATAGGATAATATGTCTAATTAAATAACGTTAATAATCAAGGCTGTTAAAAGTTGAATTTTAAGGTACTTACCTCCTTAATATATTACCCAATTTTTGCATCAGTTGGATTAAATAGTTGGACTAGTCTGATTACCTAATTAAGAAAAACACCCGAACCCATTGTCGTCAATTCCAACTCATAGCGACCCTATGGGACAGGGTAGAACTGTCCCATAGGGTTTCCAAGAAGTGCCTGGTGGATTCAAACTGCCAACATTTTGGTTAGCAGCTGAGTTCTTAACTACTGTGCCACCAGGGCTCCGACTACCTAATATTGCATAGTAAATCCCTCATTTACTAATTACATATTAATAAAGTTGTTAATAAGGAGCCCTTGTACAAATGGTTAAGCGCTCTGCTGCTAACTGAAAAGTTGGTGGGTCAAACTCACCCAGAAGCTTCACAGGAGAAAGACCTGGTAATTTGCTCCCATAAAGATTGCAGCCTTGGGAACCCTATGGGGTAGTTCTACTCTGTCACATGGGATTGCTATGAGTCCAAATCCACCTGAAGGCACTCAACAACAACAAAGTTGTTAATGGGTTGGTTATGTTGCATTTGGAAAAACTGACTTTCAGCTGCCAGAGTCATCCAGAAGGAAACAGTTTGTAACTACTGAGAATTAGGTCTGTAGCTCAGAAAAGAAATTTGATCTGGAGACTCAGACATCAAACTTCATCAATTATTTGCTGAATGTCCATTATGTAAATACAGTATGTTTTCTCTCCACCTCTAAGACTTCACAGTCTAATGAGATTTAGAAAAATGTATCATTATTCAATCATGTATAACAGCAATATCTAAATTTTCTCAGGACCTCCAGAATGCAATTACATAGCCTTTGAAAATTTATGAAGTGCATTCACATGTATCAACCTCTTTAAATCTTCACAATTAACCTCCTCAAGTAATTTGTTATTGATTCTCATTCTATATATGTGAAAACAGCTCCAAAAAAGTTTAAACATAAGGTAATAAAAAGTATGGGCTTTAGACTTAGAACTGAATTGAAATTTCAGCTTAACATCTACTATTCGTGCTATCTTTGGCAATAAGTGTAAGGAAAATATTTATTAATAACTTATGTGCACCCAGGCCTGTGACAAACGTTTACAGGTATTACTTATGTATCCCACATAGCATTCTTTTAGGTGGGTAATTACGCTTATATATAGATGAGGAACCTGAGGCTCAGAGAAATTAAGTAATTTGCCCAAGATCAAAAAGCTACTAAGCAGTAGAGGTGGACTTTGAACTAACAATTCATTGACCAGCCCTCAATATCTTATTACTAGTGGTTAAGAGCTCAGCTGCTAACAAAAATATCAGCATTTCGAATCCACAAGCTGCTCTTTCGAAACCCTATGGAGGAGTTCTCTGTCCTAGAGGGTCGCTATGAGCTGAAATCGACTTTTTGGCAGTAAGTTTGGTTTTCTGGTCTGGAGGCCATAAAACCTTTAATCTGAAATATTTATTATTCTATATCAGATGGGCATTCAATAAATGCTCAGTCCTTTATCCTTAAATTGCCTTATGTGACTTTCCCAAAAACATCCATTGACCTTAAGATAAAATCAATTTTCATGGTCTCACTGTTTACCTTCCCATCTCATCTCTCTCCAGCAGGTCTTCATACTGTATACCACAGTGACTCAAAAACTCCTGTGACTGTTCTAGATTCACCAATGCCATCAACCAGCCCTTTTTTGAAGCTGCTCATGTCCCTTTGATAATTCATATTACTTAATCCAAAAAAGACTTGGTTTACATATCATGTCCTTGGGAAAGTCTTTCTGAGCTTCTAAGATCATGTGTCCCACTGCTATGCTGCTGTTATATCCTGTCACTACCAATCCTTCTTCCATTTAGTACTCATCAACCTGTATTATACCTGCTTGTCCACCTCTCCCATTGGGCTGTAAGCCTTAGCAGCTTAGGCAGTATATTCTATTTACGGTCTTTTCAAGATAAGGCCTAGTACATGTAGGAGTTAATACTATTTGTTAAGCAAATGAATAAATGGGATATTAATGACTGAAGTTCAAATACCCACTTAATTGGATTAAATAACCTAGGCTTTTCTTACCAAAATACAGAAATTCAAATAATAAAAAAAAAAAGTGTTGACCTTAACAGTTTATTAGTGATGACAAATCAAAGCGGCCAAAGTCAAAGATTTATTCTTAGGCCAATTTTAAGCTCAAAAGAAAATTATTGCCAATCATATTACTAATCACAGCAATATTAAAGTGTAAAGCAAGAATGTTTTTATAACTTGTTAACCTCGGTTTTCAAGAAAAGAAAGTTGAATGTCAACAAAATGATAACCAAATTGCTATGCCCATATTATGTATTATCTTAACTCCAACACACTATTTAAAGAAGGAGATAATGGCATGTCCTCTTCTTAATCTTCTTAATGTGGTACACTGTAGCAGCCACATTCAAAACTCACAAACTAATCACACTTGAAATATCAAAATCCTTATTTTTTAAAATTTTTTTGTGGTGACATACATGTAACAAAATAAAATTTATTTTTTAATGTTTATATATTTTTAGAATATACTGAGAAATCCCATAAACTCTTGAAGGGATGATGTAAACTCTTAATCATTACTATAAAATTAATATTTGGCATTAAATAATTATTTTCCATACTAAAACATCAGTATAAAAAATCATTCTTCACAAAATACCTACAACCATTGTTGTGAAGGCTAAGGCCCTAAAGAATAAAACCTTAGCATACCTCATGCCATAGAAACAGTAGATTTTAAACTAACCATTAAAAAAAATAGTACAAATAATAAAAAGTTTGAAAAGAATAAATTAATTCTTTCTTTTTCCTAAGGAAAGATGTAACGGTGAAACATAACATTTCCACAAGAAGAATCCACACAAGCAACCAATTTTTGACAAAAGTCTTGACTTTCTTTTAATCATTCTTAACTCTTGCCAAAAGTAATCATGTTAAAGTTTTCTCAGTCTCTCCCCAATACGAAATAAGTAGGAGGGACATCAGGAATAAAGGGTTTATTTATACAAAGGGTGGTCACTGGTTTTCATTTGGAGAAAACAACTACCAGAGAAAATCCAGTTTGGCTGAAAGAAGATAAAAGCTGACCAGAAAACAGAGAAGAAACTCCCTTTTACCGTATCTACATGGGTAAGAAATTGGTACATATTTTTATTCTTTAAAGTCTGGGCTTTACATAATTTGGAAATAAGTGTAATAATAAAATAAACTAATAATTGAAATGATCTTCTGGTTTAGACACATTAAACTTGTTACTAACGTGACTGATGGGAACACGTCATACTCATTCTTAGGCTAGAGTTTTACTCAGGTTTACTATCTCTGTAGTTTAATCCAAGTTTACTGCTATGAATTACTCAAGTTTTATGGCTGGGACAAGCTATTGATAAAATGGACCTAAATAACAAATTTTAAAGGAAAATTGTCTTTGTTAACTAAAAATTTCTATAACTGGAATGCTTCACTCTGCCTAAGACATTCCCTGATATCACCAGAATAGTGGGTGGTGGGTGTCAATTCCAACACCTGCTTCAACACTTCCAGGCCTCTATAGAAGCATTTGCTTTAACATCCTAAAGGTATGAATTACCATGTTTTAAACTAAATTTTTTTTAAATGGTTTTTTACTTAAATAGTGGGTGTATCCTTTTATTTAAAGAAGCACTAAGCTATTAGATCCAATTACTCTAAATTACTCTCATATTATTAGAATTTTTAAGGTGCACAGAGTTCTTAGGTAACCGGCAAATTATTTAGTGATGGTGTTGTTTCTTGAGAGTTCTTAATATAATAATTTACTAATGTAAATGTGGATTATAATACAGTATTAATCAGTATTGTACTAAGTATAATTTAGATTCTTTATTTCTTTTTTCTTGCTAGGGTACATGAAGAAAAGATGAAGGTTTTCATTTGACCGTGATCATCTTGAACCTTACTGCACTCTTCTTGGTAAGTTTTCAATGCACTTCAACAGGTAATTTTCATCTTACTTTGAATCAAAGATAAATGTGTTCACATCAATCATATGCCCAAAAGATCTGATAGTAAATCATTGTATTTATAACCAGAATAATGCCTTTTCGGTTGCTTTAAAATATTTTACCATGAACTTTGATTATTACATCCTTTTCTATATTTGATACAATGTAATATGTAGCAGATACAAACTGATCAGAAATGATTGCTTCTATTTTTTTTTTACTTCTTTCTATTTTTATAATTAAGTTTTTAAATATACCTGATGTGACTTGTATCCACATATTTAATTACTGCTTGAATATTTTTTATTTTCAGATAAGTGAGAGTCTTAAAACTGGTGATCAATCAAGACAAAGGATATTGAGGCTGAATTCACCTTCCAAAACCAGAAAAACAAAGTCCTCGAATAGCCAGGCTGCACTAAAAGAAGCCCACGTCCAGGCACCAAAGCAGTCATCAAGCCAGGCTTCACTTACCAGGACTTGACCAAAATCACCTATACCAGTTTTACCTAACCAATCTCTAACATCTAAATTTAAAAAATCTTTAACATCCGAGTCTACATCCAAACACTCATTTTCTTCCCAAGATGCATCAAAGAGGTCTACATCTACCAAAAAATATTTTCAATCTAAGAAAATTACACAAAAACAGCCTTAACCAAAAACAACTTAAAAAAAAACAGAATTTAGAGTTCCAGCAAAATGGCGCTCTAGGCAGAAGCACCATGCCACCCCTCCACAGCAAAGATCCAAAATCTAAGCCGAACAGAGAACAACAATCCTGAAACCCTAAAACATCAAATGAAGATATAAAGAACTCAGCCAAGCACCAAAAGTAGTGATAAAACTGACAGAAAACGGAGAGTGAGGAGAGATTCATGCAGAGGTCCCCTACCAGCTAACACAGCGCATATCCACCATCTTGGACTCCTATCGGAGACCAGTTAACAGGGGGTACAACAAAGCAGCCTCACAGAGCTTCCAGTGGGAGACAAAACAACCAGTAATTGGTGATATACACTTTCCCACCCCCCACCCTTCTTCACCCTGACTCGGCCTCCTCTGCTTCCCGCGGCCAGTCTCTGGACCAGGAAACAGCGGCTGCTTGGATTCCACACACCGGAACGGGTGGCTCTCCGAGTGCCATTTGTTGGGTACTGGTGTTGCTTTTATTCCACTTCTTTTTATTTCTTCCTTGCCTCTCCCCACCTCTCCCTCCTTTTGCTCAAGCACCTTGTTCCGTGTGCCATATTTTCTTCTTCCTGAGGGGATGCAGAGCTCCGGTAATTGGTGATATACGCTTTCCACTCTCTACCCTTCTTCACCCACACTCTGCCCCCTCTGCTTCCCGCGGACACAGTCTCTTGTCCAGAAACACCAGCCTGCACTAGCTGGCTCTCTGACTGCCATTTGTTGGCTGCTAGTGTTGCTTTTTATTTATTTATTTTTTTTCTGCTTCTTCTGATTTCTTACTTGCCTCTCACCACCTCCCCCTCCCTTTGCTCAAGTACCTGGCTCTGTGTGCCATCTTTGCCTCTTCCTTAGGGGCGCAGAGCTCCATTTGAGTGTGAAGCTGCTTCCCAGTTTGGGCTGCCACGCTGGTGGGATCCCAGGGCTTTTCTTCATTGTTTGTTTTGAACTGTTTCTTTGTTTTCTTTTCGTTTTCTTGAGTTGGGAGCCCTTTCTGGCCAGGCTGAGCTGCGTGCCAGAGAGACTCCCCTTCGGGTTCCACAGACGTACAGAGGGATCCCTGAGTGCATTTCTTTTTATGTTGTTTTTTTTTTTTTTTTCTGTTTCTTTGGGGGCCTTTAGTATTTTTTTTTTAATTTGTTTTCTTTTCCCTCTTTCCCCCTTTTTGTCTTTCTTCATTGCTCAATTTCTCGTCTCTCTATATTTTCCTCCTCTTTCTGTTCCCTGAATATCTGGCGTTGTATACCTCTACACCTTCTAGCCAGGCTATACTGTAACACCTGAGAGCGACTTCCCCAGACTTCATAGCTGCACCAGTGGGATCCCTGGGAACTTTGCGGTTCTTTAACCTTTCTGATTCTTATTTATCCATTCTTTTATTTTCTTCCTCCTCCCCTTTCTGTTTTTCTCCCTTTCGTAGTCTCTCATCTCTCCACTCCAATGGCAAGCTCCCCTAGCATTCTTTTTTGTTTGTTTGTATGTTTTTGGCTCCTATTCCTCTCTCCTCTCTCCCATATCCATCTTAGCTCCACACATAACAATCTCCCCGCTGCATCCTGCCTACCTGCACCGTGCGCTTGACATCACACCACCAAGCAGCACAGGCATGGCCTGCTGGAACCTGCCCTGCACTGATTACTGATCCGCTCTTGTGGCTGTAGTAAGTGCCACAAACAACCCGTCCCAGTAACTCCTCTCCAGCTAGACCTGCCCTGCCGAACCATATCTGAGTGACTGACCCTGCCAGTTGAAGAAGAAGGCAAAAAGTATTGTGCCCACAGATGAGCAAACAACAAAGAACACACAGTCTGCCTGCTCAGACATAGTAAAATGTTTTTAAAGAAAAGGGCATGAAACAAACAAATCTACAATCAACAAACGAGAAAAATAACTACTGAATGCCCCGAAGACAGCAGACAATAACAAAACATTTACAAAAACAGGACAGGATGGTTCCAGTAGGCATCCAAAATAAAACACCAGATGACTCTCCTCTGGAAGAAAATGCACTAGAAGTACCTGATAGGGAACTCAAATCTCTAATACTCAGAATTCTCCAAGAACTGAGGCAAAAAGCTGACAAACATGAGGAAAAAATAGACAAATTCATGGAAAATAAAGACAAAAAATTGGAAGAATTCAGGAAAATAATGCAGGAACAAAATGCCAAAATAAATTCACAACTAGAAATTATACAAAGACAACAATTAGAAATCCAAAAGATAAAAAACAAGATTTTGGAAATGGACAATGTTACAGAAGGGCTGAGAAACAGATTTGAAACAGTGGAAGACAGGATCAGTGGAATTGAAGACAAACACTTGGATACAACTCTGTTTGAGGAAAACTCAGAAAAAAGAACAAAGAAAAATGAAGAGACCCTGACAGTTATGTGGGACACAATCAAAAGCAAAAATCTGCAAGTGATTGGAATTCCAGAACAGGGGGAGAAAACAGAAAACACAGAGAGGATCATTGAAGAACTGCTGACAGAAAACTTCCCCAATATCATGAAAGATGAAAAGCTGACCATCCAAGAAGCTCAAAGAACCCCATATAAGAGACCCCAAAAGAAAATCACCAAGGCATATCATAATTACACTCGCCAAAACCAAAGACAAACAAAGAATCCTGAGAGCAGCTCGTGAAAAACAAGAAGTCACATGCAGAGGAGAAACAATAAGACTAAGCTCAGATTATTGAGCAGAAACCATGCAGGCAAGAAGGCAATGGGATGACATATATAAAATCTTGAAAGAAAAAAATTGCCAGCCAAGAATAATATATCCTGCAAAACTCTCATTCCAATTTGATGGTGAAATTAGGTCATTTCCAGATAAAGAGAAACTAAGGGAATATGTAAAAGTCAAACCAAACTAACAAGAATTATTAAAGGGAGTTCTTCGATCTCAGGACAAACAGCTTCAGCTCACAGGCAGAACCTAGGATGCAGGATCGTTCCAGCCAGATACCAAACTAGGAAATGAACTCTCAAGGACTATTTAAAACCAAAAGAAATACAACAGGGAATCAGAGCAGTTAATCAGTAAATGACAACAACATCAGAACAATAAAAGAGGGAATAAACTGTGTAGGTATAGAACCTTCTAGTGGAGAGGAAGGCAAGGTGATACCAAGTAATGGTAGACTGCTTCAAACTTAGAAAGAAAAGGGTAAAATTCATGGTAACCACAAAGAAGGTTAACAAACATACTCAGAAAAAAAAAACAGGAAGAACATAAAGTCTCAGCAAAAACAAAAACAAAAGAAATGAAAAAAAAATCCACAAACAAAAGTAACTCAGCACAAGAGAGTAAGAAGAACAAAGAAAACTTCAGCACCACAAAAAAAAAAAACCACTACAAATGACAGCAACAAACCCACGTCTATCAAAAATTACACTGAATGTAAATGGACTCAATGCACCAATAAAGAGACAGAGAGTGACAGAATGGATAAGAAAACAGGATCCATCAATATGCTGTCTACAGGAGACACACCTTAGAAACAAAGATGTGAATTTATTAAAAGTCAAATGTTGGAAAAAAAAATATATCAAGCTAACAACTACCAAAAAAGAGCAGGAGTGGCAATTCTGATCTCAGATAAAATAGATTTTAAAACAAAATCTACCATAAAAGACAAAGAAGGACACTATATAATGATTAAGGGGACGATCCATCTTGAAGACATAACCATAATAAACATCTACTCACCCAATGACAGGGCTCCAAAATACATAAAACAAACTCTAACAACTTTGTAAAGAGAAACTGACAACTCCACAACAATAGTAGGAGACTTCAACACACCACTCTCAGTAAAGGACAGAACAACTAAGAAGAAACTCAGCAAAGATACAGAAGACCTAAAGGGCACAATCAGCCAACTTGACCTCATAGACATATACAGAACACTCCATCCAACCACTGCAAAGTACACATTCTTTTCCAGTGCACATGGAATGTTCTCCAGAATAGATCACATCTTAGGCCATAGAGCAATCCTCAACAAGATCCAAAACGCTGAGATATTTCAAAATATCTTCTCTGACCACAATGTCATCAAGGTAGAAACTAACAATAGAAAGAGCAAGGAAAAAAAATCAACTACATGGAAACTGAATAATACCCTGCTTACACATCACTGGGTAATAGAAGAAATCAGAGATGGAATCAAAAAATTCCAAGAATCAAATGAGAATGAAAACACATCATACCAAAACCTTTGGGACACAGCTAAGGCAGTCCTCAGAGGACAATTTATAGCAATAGATGCACATATCCAAAAAGAAGAAAGGGACAAAATCAAAACATTAACTACAGAACTCAAACAAATAGAAAGAGAACAGCAAAAAAAAAAAAAAAAAGCCCACAACCACAGGAAGAAAGGAAATAGTAAAGATCAGAGCAGAAATAAATGAAATAGAAAACAGAAAAACAATGCAAAGAATCAACAAAACTAAATGTTGGTTCTTTGAAAGAATCAACAAAATCGACAAACCACTGGCCAGACTGACAAAAGAAAAACAGGAGAGGACACAAATAACCCAAATAAGAAATGAAATAGGGGACATTACAACAGACCCAACTGACATAAAAAGGATTATGACAGAATATTATGAAAAACTACACTCCAACGAATTTGAAAACCTAGATGAAATGGATACATTTCTAGAAACACATGGCCTACCCAAACTACAACAAAATGATGTTGAAAATCTGAACAGACCAATAACAAGAGACGAGATTGAAAAGGTAATAAAAAAAACTCCCAACCAAAAAAAGCCCTGGCCCAGATGGCTTCACTGGAGAATTCTACAAAACATTTACAGAAGAGCTTGTACCAGTACTACTCAAGCTATTTCAGAGCATAGAAGAGGAAGCAACACTTCCACATTCTTTCTATGAAGCCAGCATAATGCTGATACCAAAACCAGGAAAAGACGTCACAAAAAAAAAAATTACAGACCAAGATCTTTCATGAATATAGAAGCAAAAATTCTCAACAAAATTCTAGCCAATAGAATTCAGCATCATATCAAAAAAATAATGAACCACGACCAAGTAGGATTCATACCAGGTATGCAAGGATGGTTCAACATTAGAAAATCAATCAACGTAATCCACCACATAAATGAAAGAAAAGAATCACATGATCATCTCAATTGATGCAGAAAAGGCATTTGACAAAGTCCAACATCCATTCCTGATAAAAACTCTCAATCAAATACGTATAGAAGGGAGATTTCTCAACATAATAAAGGGCGTCTATGCAAAACCAACAGCCAACATCATTCTTAATGGAGAGAGGCTGAAAACATTCCTCTTGAAAAGAGGAACAAGACAAGGATGCCCTTTATCACCACTCCTATTTAACATTATGCTGGAAGTTCTAGCTAGAACAATAAGGCAAGAAAAAGAAATAAAGGGCATCCAAACTGTAATGAAGAAGTGAAACTGTCCCTGTTTGCAGATGATATGATACTATATACAGAAAACCCTAAAGACTCCACCAGAAATCTACTGGAACTAATAGAAAGATTCAGCAGAGTAGCAGGATACAAGATAAACATTCAAAAATCAGTTGGATTCCTATACACCAATAAGGAGAATGATGTAAAGGAAATCAGGAAAACAATACCATTTTCAATAGCCCCTAAAAAGATAAAATACTTAGGAATATATATGACCAGGGATGTAAAAGACCTATACAAAGAAAACTACAAAACACTACTGCATGAAACCCAAAGGGATCTACATAAATGGAAAAACATACCATGCTCATGGATAGGTAGACTCAACATTGTGAAAATGACCATTCTACCCAAAGCAATTTATAAATACAACGCAATCCCAATCCAAATACCAACAACATTCTTCAAAGAGATGGAAAAATTAATCATTAACTTTATATGGAAAGGGAAGAAGCCCCAAATAAGTAAAGCACTACTGAAGAAGAAGAATAAAGTTGGAGGACTCACACTACCTGACTTCAGAACCTACTATACAGCTACAGTAGTCAAAACAGCCTGGTACTGGTACAACGACAGATACATTGACCAATGGAACAGAATTGAGAACCCAGATGTAAATCCATCCACCTACGGTCACCTGATCTTCGACAAGGGCCCAAAGTCCATCAAATGGGGAAAAGACAGTCTTTTTAACAAATGGTGCTGGCAAAACTGGATATCCATTTGCAAAAAAAATGAAACAGGACCCATACCTCACACCGTATACAAAAACTACTTCAAAATGGATCAAAGACCTGAATATAAAGCCTAAAACTATAAAGTTCATAGAAGGAAAAATAGGACCAACATTCAGGCCCTAATACACAGCATTAACAGGATACAAACCATAACCATCCACGCACAAAACCCAATAGATAAGCTAGATAACTGGGATCTTCTAAAAATCAAACACCTATGCTCTTCCAAAGACTTCACCAAAAGACTAACAAGAGAACCTACAGACTGGGAAAAAATTTTTGGACATTACAAGTCAGTGAAAGTTCTAATCTCCATAGTCTACAAGAAAATCCAACACCTCTACAACAAAAAGACAAATAATCCTATTAAAAATTTGGCAAAGGAAATGAACAGGCACTTCACCAAAGAAGACATTCAAATGGCCAACAGACACGTGAGGAAATGCTCGCAATCACTAGCCATTAGAGAAATGCAAATTAAAACCACAATGAGATAACCATCTCACCCCGGCATTACTGGCACGAATCAAAAACACTGGAAATAACAAATGTTGGAGGGGCTGTGGGGAGATCGGAACACTTATGCGCTGCTGGTGGGAATGCAAAATGATACAACCATTTTGGAAAATGATATGGCGCTTCCTCAGAAAGCTAGAAACAGACATACCATTCATTCCAGCAATCCCACTCCTAGGAATATATCCTAGAGAAATAAGAGTCATCACTCGAATAGACATATGCACACCTATGTTCATGGCAGCATTGTTCACAATAGCAAAACGATGGAAACAACCTAGATGCCCATCAACAGATGAATGGATAAACAAACTATGGTACATACACACAATGGAATACTATGCAACGAGAAAGAGCAACAATGAATCTGTGAACCATCTCCTAACATGGATGAAACTGGAGGACATTATGCTGAGTGAAATAAGTCAATCGCAAAAGGACAAATATTGTATGAGACTTCTATTGTAAAAACCCACGAAAAAGTTCCCACACAAAATGTAACAATCTTTGTTGGTTACCAGGGATGGGAGGGGTGGGGGGGGCAATATTAAATAGACAATAGATAAGTGGTATCTTGGGTGAAGGGTGAGACAGTACACAATACAGGAGAAACTAGCACAACTTGTACAAGGAAGGGTCATGGAAGCACCATAGACACTTCCAAACTCCCTGAGGGACTGAATTGCTGGGCGGAGGGCTCTGGGGACCATGGTCTCAGGGAACATCTAGCTCAATTAGCATGACACAGCTTATAAAGACAGTGCTCTACATTCTACCTTGGTGAGTAGTGTCTGGGGTCTTAAAAGCCTGTGAGTGGCCATCTAAGATACTCCACTGGTCTCATCCTTTCGGGAGCAAGGGAGAATGAAGAGAACAGGATACAAGGAAAAGATTAGTCTGAAGGACTAATTGTCCACAGCTACCAAGGCCTCCACCGGACTGAGTCCAGTACAGCTAGATGGTGCCCGGCTACCACCACTGACTGCTCTGACCGGGATCACAGCAGAGAGTTCTGGACAGAGCTGGAGAAGGATGTAGAGCATAATTCTAACCCACAAAAAAAGACCAGATTTACTGGCCTAAAGGAGACTGGAGAAGTCCCGAGAGTGTGGCCCCCGGACACCCTTTTGCTCAGTAGTGAAGTTACCTCCGACGTTCACTGTTCAGCCTGGGAGTGGACAGCCCCGTAAAACCAAATGAGACTAACGAGGTACAGTAGTCCAGTGACAAGGGCCAGAAAGCAGAAGGGGACAAGGAAGCTGATGATAGGGAACCCAAGCTTGAGTAAGGATATTGTTGATGTGTTGTGAGATTGTTAACCATTGTCATAGGGCATCATTTGCAGTAACTGTTAAATGAGAAACTATTTTGTTCTGTAAGCCTTCATCTTAAGTGAGAATAACAACACAATTCGAAGAGTGTAGTCAATGACACTGAACTGTGGATGTAGAAATTTTTGAAATGGTGTATCTTTGGCTATGTGTATTTTCACCAAAAAAAAAAAAAAAGGTTGAGAACTTAGAGGGTTGATATATTGTGGGGTTGTTAACCAATGTCATAAAACAACATGTATACTTCTGTTTCATGAGAAACTATTTGTTCCGTAAGCCTTCACCTGAAGTACAATAAAAAAAATAAATTTAAAGAAAAATAAAGTACAATAAAAAAAATTTATATATAAAAAAAAACAGAATTTAAATCATAGCTCTGCAAGCAAATTGCCCTTAACATTCCCATGTAAGACTGCTACCAAAAGAAATAAAACTGCTACACCTAAACAGAAACAGTCCAAGTTACCAAGTCTACATCAAAGAGAAAACTATCTTCACATGATGCAGGAAGAAGGTCTTTAGTTGCCAACTCTACGAGAAAATCAGCTGTAAAGTCGGTGAAAAGAAAGGCCCCAGAAGCCAAATCTAAACATCAGCAAACATTATTTCCCAGAATTCGGTGAGGAGCCATCTGACTTCTAAACCTAAGCAGTGAAAGTTTAAGGTTTCCAAGAGAAAAACAAGAACTTCCTCTAAGAGGTCTCCACCAAACAATCTTCCAGGCTCCAGGACTACTTCAAAAAGAGTTCCAGTTGCTAAGTGTATAGGCAAAAAGTCTCAAAGATGCAATTCTGCTAAAAGCCAACATCAAGCTTCCAAAAACAAACCAAGGAAGATGAGACCATCACATGCTCCTAAGCGCCATGTATGCAAATCTCATCTACCACCATCTTGTCTGGTAAAATCTCATTCATCTCAATTTCAGAATCATAAATCTAAACTCCGTAAGCCCATATCTTGTCCACATCAACCCAAAAAGCATCCATCTGAGAATTCTGTAGAAGCAGTTACTACCGCATCACAAACAGCACCAACAACTATCTTTGCAGACAACCCCACGACAGCCACTGTAGGTACCGAACATATCATTACTAGCATAGCTGAAATTACACCTACTGCAAAGGCTCTTCCTACTACCCTGTTACCTATTACCAGTACCCTCACATCTCAAGCCATCACTCAATCTAACAATGCCACTACCATTACCACTACTACTACATCTCAAATCATCACCAAGTCTGTTGATACCGCCACAACCAAACAAGGTACCACCACCCTTGATAGTGAAACAACCACTACTGTAACTGACACGGCTGCTGTAATAGGTGAAACCACTTCTCTATTTGAAACTACTGCTGCTGAAACCGACACGCCCATTGTAGAGACCAACGTAACTACGTCTGTGACTAGCCCCACGGCCACCGTAGTTAGTACTAACAGTGCAACTGACACTGCAACCGTTACAGAGGTTTTAAAACCACTACAGCTGCTCCAGGAGTGATGACGTCTATACTTGGCACTGCTCTGCCTGTGACTACTAGCACATCTGTGGTTCCTGATGCCACCACTGCTCTGGACAACACCACCACTGCCAGCACAAGTGGTTATACTGATGATAGGGAGCCTGAAGACGATAACGTCTCTGAGCCTGAGGAGTATACCACTGAAGATTATGATTCAGTCTCTGAAAATGAATATTACTCTGAGCTTGTAGAAGATTCTACCACAATTCCAGAGTCTAGTGCCACAGAACTTTTTATTTCTTCAACTCCAGGGCCCCCTACACAAAATGCCTCAGAACCTACAACTGATAAAACAACTCAGAACCAGCAACCTATAAATACTACACATAGCCCTTGAATATTGATTGACTACCCCAGCCCAATATTTTAAAGAATGGTATCGCATGCTAAAAAAAATTTGCAGTAAAAATATAGCAATTCTGTTAGCATACTGTAATGTAGGTTTTTTTTTTTTTTTTGGTCTTTCTTCTTTGGTTCTCTGTCAACATATCACTTTACATATTTGAAGAATTGTTGCATTTTATATGATGACTGCAAAATTTCACAGGCCTCGGTGCTTGACACTCCCTGAATCCTCTTAATTCCACTCTCTTAAAACACTGCAATCTTGAATTCACTGACCTTGATCATATTACTCAGCAAAGATTATTTATTTATTATTATTTACTATTAACTTATTAACTTGATAATTTCATTCTGCTAACAGGAAAAGTACTTTATAAAAAATATTTAAGTGTTACCTAGAGAATAATACGAATCTTTTATTGTAATAAATGAGATTTCCAGTTTTTGTAAAACTGGAGACAGAGACATTATTCAGGGAAATGGAGAATCAAACATGCCTTTTTTCTCTGAATGAAAATTTGGCCTTAGTAAATACCAGGAGAGTCCAGGAGATTTATAAATATATTTTTGTATGGAAAAGCCTGTTTAAATTATTTCTGAATTATGATATAAGTAAGTACTTGTTATTAAAAAACAAACAAAAAAAGCACTGGCAGAGTAAGAAATACGCTTCTCAGTTCCAGCAAGAACCTATCTTGTATGGACAATGTCACTGGCACCTTTGAGATTCCAAACCACACCACCATAATCACGCATTCAAAGACTGGGGCCCAAAGGAACTGAGCTGAGAAACCCTGCCTGTTCCTTCTCTTCATGACCATCACCCTTCCTTAAAAACCTCAGAGAAGTAAGTAGGGTGCTTGATCAAATTTTAGAGTTGTGTATGTGTAAGACAGAGGAAGACAGGGAAAGAGAGAGATTTGCCTAACGTTCTATAGCTCACCATGAAAGGCTGCATTTAGTATATTCATTATTTCCATTTCCCATGACTTCCCATCACTGCCTGTGGAGTTAGAGGCATATATGCTAGTAATCCAGATTGGGAAAAAAAGAAAAAAAAAAATGCATACTCAAAACAAAGATTACTTTTCTTCTCAGGCCACACGTTTTACGTTTTGTCAGTTTTTATCTTATAATTTTCCTTCTCAAAGTTACATCACAGAAGATTTTAAAATCAGTGTAGTCATGATAGTTGATTGACATATCTTCATAACCTAGATTCATATTATAAGCCCAAACAAAACCAACAGGAACGGTTTCTCTTCTTTTTACAGCCTTCAAAGGTATTGTAAGTGTGTGTGAGAAATACTGTAAAGGTCTGCTAAGCAGAGACATAAATTTGATCTGATCCACAGTACCATGAATGTTCACAGCTAATAAATTTTTGCCAGCTGTTCTGCTCATCTTTATACACCTATGAAATTCTTACACACCTACTATATTTTCAAAGGCTCCTTTATCATGTAATTCTTGTTTTCTAACAAATGGATACATTAAATGAACATGTTTACTTTCCATCTATTTTGAGCATCAAAATGAGTGCTATGAGATAATACAAAAAGACCCAAACAATAATTCTGGTTTAAGAGGTCTCACAATGAAAAAGGAAATACACCATCTGTATAAAACTAATGATGGTACAATTCAGAACAGAAGTTGATTTCATACAGACTGGGGTACCAGGGCAGTGATCGGGGTGGGGGTGGGAGGAGTGCTATGAAAATGGTGGTATTTGAACTGGATATTTTAAAAAATGAGATAACTCATATAAAAATCCAGATTTTCCTCCAAAACATGGAAGATCTAGTGTTAGTCTTTCATTACAACTGTCAGCCAGAGTGGTGCTACGTAAAAGTGTGGTCTGCAAGCTGACTTCTGGACCACAAACTGTTATTGGTCAAGTATGAGTGAAGGTCAGTGTTGTGATTAAACAGCTTTCTTTTTATGTATGTATATATGTATGTGTCTTTCATGACAAGACTTTCTTAATGATGAGAGCAGTGTACTCTGGCACGAGTTCCTAATCTAGCCCCTAACCTATACTTGGAGCAGTTGTAAACTAGAGCTACGTAGCTGCTACTTCTTGTTCTCATAAACGAGGCATGCCCCCTCAGTTCACCAGTCTACACCTGGCCTACTTCACACAGTCACTGTTACCTAGGTCCTCAGGCATTTGAATTTGTAATCCCTGCTATAAACAATGGGAAACGGCTTAATAGTTCTTGAGAAGGTGAGTGGAAATTATTTGATCTATGATTTAGGAAAATGAATCTATCAACAAAATTGAGGATGAATTCCAGGAGGGAGAGACCAAAGGGGAGCAGTTAGAAATCTAATTCAATACTCCAGTTCAGGGGTAACTAGTAAAAAGGATGAAATTCTGAGTGAAATGAGACAGGCAGATAGATTTGTTCTCTCATTTACTGAAACAAGACATAGAAACCACTAGTAAACTTAAAGCATATGAGGACCACCAGTTTTGATTATGTTTCTGCTAGACAAGCAGTTTATATCATAAGAATAAATGGTTACTCAAAATCATAAAGTGTTTGTAATTTATTCGTTAAACTATAAAATGCTATTTGAACTATAATATTTCATTTTCACTGACACTTACTAATTGACTAACAATATTTGAATATTAAAAATCATAAAGTCTTTGATATTCTATTGCAATAGTTGTAAAGCTGAAGATTCCCTGCATGAGATGCTGAACTAGATACAAAAATTAATAGCACATGATATCCAACATTGAAAAGTTTCAATAGGGAGAGAGATGAGAAACAGAAGAAGGGGGATGAACTTAAAAGCTAATTTCAATGTAGGGATACAGGAATGATAGAGGGACCCATCGACTAGACACTAATACCTCAAGGAAGTGCTAGAAGAATGAGGGGTTAGTCAGATGAGGAGGAAGAAAGGGGCGTGATATGAGCAAAAGATAAGAAGGCATGAAGTAAGGGAGTATAATTAAGGTGAAAATGAAGACCTGAGGATTGAATTGAGGGAGCCATTTTGAGAAATATTAAGGAATGTCAGTAGGATTTGATAATTTGCATATTGGGTAGGGTGGTGGTGAAGAAGCAGCTTCCTATTTTCTGGCCTAGATGACTGGTTGGAAGATAATACCACAAACCAAGATTAAAAGAGTCATATGTGAGAAAAAGGATGAATTTACTTTGAAATAGACTGTACACATTTCAACTTCTGTGTCCCAAAAAGGACAGCATGCCATCATTTCAGATACTCACTGTACATTTACAAAAGTGGATCACAGATTAGGCCACAAATATATCCTCTCCAAATGTTAAAAATTCAGAAAATTTGTGATTGAAGACCTCTCTAGCTAGAATGCAACGAAACTAAAAATTAATTACAGAATCTAACAAAAAATGTTCAACGACTCTTCCAAAGGAATAGAACTAACTAAACAGGAATTAATTAAAAACAAAAATAGGACTATACATATTCAAGCTCATGGGATCTAACTAAAGTTATATAAAGAGGCAAAATTAATTAGTATTATTTGAACATTAGAGTAGATTCATCAAAAAGTTATCCTATTTATGGATCCCAGAACTTAACAAAATGGATTCCAAGTAGGGTAGGGGAAACATAAAAAGACTTAAGATTTTAATTTGAAGACAACAGGTATTTTTCATTGCAAATCTGAAGGAAAGAAAAATTCCTACAATTAGAGTTTGCAATCCAGAAAAAATGATTTTTGTATTACTCCCAAGTTTATCTCCGAAATAATGTACTGCTATTTCTTAGGTAATCTCAGATTCATAAGGTAAAACACTAATATAAACAGTTATACTTAAGAGATTTAAGTATCATTACTAATTAATGGTATTGTTTTAGAAAAGGAATAAACCTTGAAAAAAAACCTTTATGGTTTACAAAAATTTACCTAAAAAAATACTTAATATCATAATATACAAATTATAAACCAGTATTATTTATTGTTCTTCACTTGCCATATATATATATATGATTATTACATAAAAACACATCAAGCTTGTATTAGTGTTCATAGGGTGCCATAACACTGGGTAACATAAAACAACAGAAATTTATTCTGTTGCAGTTCTGGAGCTAGAAGTCCAAAAACAAGGTGTCAGCAGGACCACACTGCTTCTGAAGGCTCTAGGGGAGAATCTTTCCTCACCTCTTTCAGTTTCTAGTGGCTCCTGACATTCTTTGGCTTGTGGCAGCAGAACTCCGATCTCTGCCTCTGTCTTCACATGGCCTTATTCTCCCTGTCTCTGCCTCCTCTGTATCTGTGTCTGTGTCCAAATCTCCCTCTCTTTTCTCTTATAAAGACACCAGTCACTAAAGTTAGGCTCCCCTAATCCAGGATAATTTTATCTCAAGATTCTTAACTCATTGCATCTGTAAAGATTCTATTTCCAAATAAGCTCACATTCTGAGGTTCCAGGTGGACATGAATTTTTGAGGGATGCTATTCAACCCACTACAATGCCCTTTAGAGCATGTTTGTATATAAACAGTGGATAACAGATGCCATGGTCAAGATACATTTTGAATGCATACTTTGAAAACTTGAGTTCATACGTAAAGTATGGAGAGAGACTAAGACATTTGTTCCTCTAAAAATGTATGGAAAAGATCTTTGAAATGAACTTTTTCGATTCAGATATTTCATGTAAAGATGTGATATACATTCTAATTAAATATTCATACCAAATTTCAAAGATTCTCCTAAACAAAAATCAAGTAAATAAAAAACTAAGGAAGCCAGATGACTAAATTAGACAAATAGAATTTCTAACCAAATAAAAGAGTTAATTCTTAAGTTTTAAATGACTGAAGGATGTAGAATAGAAGGAGTAGACTACTTATTTGGGTGGCCCTGCTGAATATCACATTCCATTGCCACTTCCACTAATTCCAAGACAAAGGGTGTGTGCAATATTCAGAGAATTACATATAAACAGCAAATGCTTATCAAACAAATGTCACTTTATTTTTCCTTCAGGAAGTAGTTAGAATTAAAACACAAGTAATCACATAATTGTTCGTATTTTTCCTCTCTGCTAATAGAATAAAATTAGGAGGAAGAGAATATATTCATGGTTTTCTCATTAAATCAAGATTCAGCTAACTAATTCTCAATAAATTCAAGAACCACTGGCTCATTCCTAGGACTCTGAAGATGCCCAATACTTTCTTTGTGCAGGTAACACCAGAGTTTTCGGAAATGACCCCTTTTAACAGATTCACAACTCTCTTCCAGGCATGTTTTAATATATCAGTGATAACATATTTCATGTACTGTTAAATTATTTTAATTTCATAAACTATGTACATGAAGAAAATTTAACCAAATTAATAACTAATATTCAAAAAATATGCTCAAGAATAATCATGATCTATTCATTTATGTATTACCTCTAATAAGGGTACTATTCTCCTTGAATCTAAACCTTCGATGAAATTTTCCTTTTATCAGTAAAATCATTGGTAAAAAATAAGGCTTTCCTTGATGAAAATTTAGTTTTAATAATCACTAGAATAGTTATTTTTTAAAAAAACTAAGTATCTATTTTTAATAAAACTTGAGAATATAACCATGGGAGTGGGAGATGAGTATGGTATGTTTATTCAGGATTATCTTGATTTTTATCTTCTAACAGCTGATGGAATCTCTCATTGTAAAAGTTGTTCTCATGTTCCTGACTGCTCAAGTGTTGGTAAGCTTAATTGCTGTTTTTATATACAATAATCCTCTGAAGAAATACTCCCAGAATAGAATAAAAAATGGCCATTGCGGCATCTAAATATGCACGTATATGTACACAAACACACACAAAAGTGGATGCAAACATACATGGATGCATTTGACTATAGAAAAACAAACAGAAGTCATTGCAGAAAATCTCTTTTACCTGAATCGTTATGAAACGTTAATGGTATTCTGGGGCTTGGAGTACAGACTTATTTGCCTTTTTTCTCCACTATGCTTGGTTATATGGGCAAAGGTATTCATATCTTGTCTGTTCTGCTTTGGCTTCTAATACTTTTTGCTCTATCATGTTTGTTATATTGCTCATTACGGATATGTGGCACAAATTGTTTTAAACATAACGTAGACTTTATGTTGTTCCTCAAATTTGCACTGATTCACAAGGAAAATGTCTTCTAATCAATTGTATGCCTTTGAGAGAGAAATAGCCTGGGTAAATATTACAATAAAATGTGCAAAAGCCGGAAACTATGTAAGGTGGAAACTTGTCAGAGAAGTAAAATTATAATATTTCCCACTAAAACAAGAAATAGGAAAGTGGTAAGGCCGTACTCTGTTAAAGGCGGAAAAGTTGCAAGACCCAGAAAAACAAGGCAGTCCTGTTGAGTTCCGTCTCTTACAGGTTTCACTGCATAATAATGACACTAGCTCATACTCTGGCCTCACTATGTTGTCTTTGACACATTTATTTAAAATGGAGTAAAATATACATGCCAGGACCCCCACAAGATCAAATGGGGTACAGAAAGAAAGTACTAGACCTTCAATCTTTTATCTCACCCTTCCAGTTTCTCTGTTTTGCTGTTTTCAGTGTTCACAGTATATATGAAAAATGATATATGTGTATAGTTTATAAATTAATGGAGTTTATCCAACACACTCATCCTTGCCTTAGAAGTCAAACATGTGAGCTTATCATTTGCTCTTTTCTATTTTCTCAGAAATTATATAGCCTTAATGTGAGAAGACAGAAATGCAAAATTTCAAAGTCCCCATTTTCAAGAGTTAGATAATTCACTTTGCTTCACAGTGAGTCATAAGAAAATCATTAGGCTAAGAGCTCCCTCTTTAGGCTATTCTAAACATAAAACAAACAAGATGGCTGCCTGCTTGACTCCGAAGTTCTTGCATTACCTCAGATCTTTCAGGTTTTTGGCAGGGAGGCTAGCAGTTAACCTTATGCTTAAGCAAAGTTAAAAACCTATTGCCGTTGAGTTGATTTTGACCCATGGAGACCTCATGTGTCACAGAGCTCCACAGGGTTTCCCTGGCTGTAATCTTTGCAGAAGCACAATACCAGGCCTTTATTTTGCAGCACTACTGGGTGGGTTCAAACGGTCAACCTTAGGTTAGTGGTCCAGGCCAAACTGTTTGCACCATAGAAATCTTCTTTTAATATACAGTTTATTTGCTGCTGTTGTTGTTGTTGAGAATATACACAGTTGAACATATGCCAATTCAATAATTTCTACATCTACATTTCAGTAACATTGATTACATACTTTGAGTTGTGCAACCATTTTCACCCTCATTTTCAGAGTTGTTCTTCCCCCAGTCACATAAACTCACTGGCCCCTAAGGTTCCGATCAAATCTTTTGAGTCGCTATTGTCAATTTGATCCCACACAGATAGATCTTAAAACAGCTCAGTTCTCAAGGCAGACATTCTTTACTAGTTAAACTAAACTATTGTTTGATTTTGAGAGACGACTTCAGGGGATATTTTTGGTTGAAGCTTTAAAGATGATCTCAGGGCAATAGCTTCTGTAGTTCATCCAGCTTCCATGGCTCCAGAAAGTCTGCATTCCGTGAGAATTTTCAATTCTATCCTGCATTTCCCCCCTTTTGGACAGAATTTTTCTATAGAATCTTTGATCAAAACATTCAGTAATGGTAGCCGGGCACCATGCCACCTAGGAACTTTTAAGCAAAGTTACTGCAACACAAATCACTCTACAAAGAAGCAAAAGAAATAAAGAAAATAATGTAGTAACATTATAAACATAACAATTACGAACAAAAATAGCTATGAAATAAATTGAATATAAATAAACAGAAAAATCAATTGTAAAACACTAAAAAATAAAGTAAATATGGAAAATAAGAATAAAGCTTCCTGGATAATTATTTATAATAATAGATAATTGAAAACTATCAGTTAGAGAATAGATGAGAACCTGTGGGATTTCCGTAAGGTACAATTATGTTATTAAAATTATGGTTATAAAGAGTTAGGATTAAATGTGTATATTATATATTTTGAGGGAAAACATGATACAGAATGTTTACATCATCATAACTAGAAATTGAATATAAAAACATTAGCAGCTAGCATACTAAATTTTTTAAAGGAGATTATCTGGGAAAATGATCAAAAATATTTTTTTTTTCTTTCAAGTTTTGAGTTTTCTAATTTTCTGAGCATGAATTACTTTGAGAATCAGAAGACTCAACCTTTAAAATATATAGATTTCAAAAAAAGCTATCAATTGAAAATAACTGGAAATAGTTCTGTCAAATAAGTAAAATGTGAGATTTGTTGTGAAATCCTTTTTTTAATGATGTTCTATCAATTACAGTAACTATGACAACCAGGAGTAGCTTAGGAAGTCTTCTTCAAATAAATGAGAAATTGTTTTATTAAATTTGTAAACTAAAGAAGCTATTTAAACCATGTTGAATTCACAATTTTTAACTGTAAGCCACAGCGTTCCTTGAAACCATGTTGTGAAGCTCGTGTTTATAATTGTCGTTGTTGTTAGGTGCCATTGCACTGGTTCTGACTCATAGCGACCCTACGTACAACAAAACACTGCCCGGTCCTGCGCCATTCTAACAATCGTTATTAGGCTTAAGCCCATTGTTGCAGCCACTGGCTAAATCCATCTCATAGGGTTTCCTTCTTTTTTGCTGACGGTCTACTGATAACATGTCCAAAGTACATGAAATGAAGTCTTTCCATCCTCATTTCTAAGGAGTATTCTGGCTGTGCTTCTTCGAGAACAGATTTGTTCATTCTTTTGGCAGTCTGTGGTGTATTCAGTATTCTTTGCCAATACCATAATTCAAATGTTCTTTGGTCTTCCTTATTCATTGCTAGCTTTCTCATTCATAGGAAGCAACTGAAAATACCATGGCTTGGGTCAGATTCACCTTAGTCCTCAAAGTGACATCTTTGCTTTTTAACACTTTAAAGAGGTCTTTTGCAAGATTTGCCCAATGCAACACGTCATTTGATTTCTTGACTGCTGTTTCCATGGGCGTTCATTGTAGATCCAAGTAAAATGAAGTCCTTGACAACTTCAACATATTTTCTCTGCTTATCATGATGTTGCTTATTGGTCCAGCTGTGAGAATTTTTTTTTTTTTTTTAATGTTGAGATGTAATCTGTACTGAAGGCTGTAGTCTTTGATCTTCATCAGCAAGTGCTTCAAGTCTTCTTCACTTCCTGCAAGCAAGATTGGGTCGTCTGCTTATCACAGATTATTAATGAGTCTTCCTCCAATCCTTGATGCCCTGTTCTTCTTCATATAGTCCAGCTTCTCAGACTATTTGCTCAACATACAGATTGAATAAGTACGATGAAAGAACTCAACCCTGACACACACCTCTTCTGATTTTAAACCACTCAGTATCCCCTTGTTTTGTTCAGACAATTGCCTCTTGGTCTGTGTATAGGTTCCACATGAGCACAATTAAGTGTTCTGGAATTCCCAATCTTCACAATGATATCCATAATTTCTTATGTCTCACCCAGTCAATGACTTTGTGTAGTTAATAAAACACAAGTAAACATCTTTCTGGTATTCTCTGCTTTCAGCCAGGATCCATCTGACATCAGCTATGATATCCCTCATTCCATGTCCTCTTCTGAATTCAGGTTGAATTTCTGGCTGTTCCTTATAGATGTACTGCTGCAACTGTTTTTTAATTATCTTCACCAAAATTCTACTTGCATGTGATATTAATGATATTGCTGGATAATTTCTGCATTCCATTGGATCACCTTTCATTGAAATAGGCACAAATGTGGATCTCATCCAGTTGGTTGGCTAAGTAGCTGTCTTCCACATTTCTTGGCATAGACGAGTGAGCACTTCCAGCATTTCATCGTTTGTTGAAACATCTCATTTTGTATTCCATCGATTCCTGGAGCCTTATTTTTTGCCAATGCCTTCAGTGCAGCTTGGACTTCTTCCTTCAGTACCATTGGTTCTTGATCATATGCTACCTCCTGAAATGGTTGAATGTTGACCAATTCTTTTTATATAGTGACTCAGTGTAGTCCTTCCATCTTCTTTTGATGCTTCCTGTGTTGTTCAATACTTTGCCCATAATAATCCTTCAATATTGCAACTCGAGGTTTGAATTATTTCTTCAGTCCCTTCACCTTGAGAAATGCCGAGAATGTTGCTTTCTTTTGGTCAGGCACAGATTATCCAGTAAGCACTTTATGCATCATCTTACAGTAAGCAAGGTATTCACGGGTTTAATAGTGTTTACTTACTAATTTGTAGTGCAGAATTTCACATGGGTTTTTGTGGTGAAAACCAGGTGAAATTATGCACCACAAATTAGTAAGTAAGCACAATTAAGCCTGTGCATATCTTGCTTATTGGGTAATCTGTCCTACTTTTGGCTGGTTTTCTAACGCCAGGTCTTTGCACATTTCATTATGTGCAAAGTGTCTTCCTGAGCTGCCCTTTGAAATCTTCTGTTCAGCTCTTTTACTTCATCATTTCTTCTGTTCGTTTTACCTACTCTACATTCAAGAGCAAGTTTCAGAGCCTCTTCTGACATGCATTTTGATCTTTTCTTTCTTTTTCTCTATTAAAAAAATACTCATATAAATATATATAGTTTTAATTATACATACATTACTTATTTATACATACGTTTATGTACATAAATTACATATATATATTTTCCTAAAAACATAACATTTCTGAATCAATATTTGACCCAAAATTATTTTTGTTATTATAAACATTAAAATCATATAATTAATCATTTGGTTAGCCTTATTAAAATTTAAAAGGAAATTTTTCAGATAAAGTTAAGTCCCAGGTCCAATTAAATTGAAAATAAATAAAATGTGCTTAGGGAGATCAGATCTATTCAACTGATTTTCGCTCTTAGAGCAAATGAACCCATTTAAAATCATTCCAGGAACCATATAGTACTTAGTGTCCCAAGTCCTAAATCATTCTTTTCAAAAAATAAAGATCATAGGTTCCAAATATGTAGCTACAAAACGAATTTAAATTGGGAAGATTTAGAGGAAAGATTCATGAATTGATTTCCTTGTTCATTTTCATATCCCTAAAACATAATCGGCAACTGGAGTGGGGAAAGGCCACTAATCACACTCTTTTCTTTGCCAAAGTTAAGAAAATGAGTGAAGAAAGTAATCTGGAAAATATTATTCATGTCCAGCGTTTGAATATGAGCCTTGTGATATTTTGATACTAACTGGAAAAGCCAGTCTGGGCCACTGACCACACATTAACCATACTTACCCTTGTTTTAAAGGTTTTAAGAAGAGAAATTTAGGATAAAACTAGCAGTGAATAAGAAGTGAATACTACAGTAAATTATTTCACATGTGAATGCTTTTAAAGTACTTGAAACTGTTTTGTTACCAAAGTAAAATAATTGTGTTTACTTTGCAATTTTTTTAAACTATTGATTGATTTAGAAAATCCATCTTTTTCACACAACATGAAAGTAAAACAGTCCATCCCCTACGCAAAGTCTTATATTCCTTATATAACTAGATCCTATATGTTTATGCATATTATAGTTCTTCAGTCTTAAATTGGACAACTTTTTACATTTTAACATTTCTGAAATTAAAATGTGTCTTACAATTAATGGAACATTTATTTTATGTTAGTGATTCCTTCTACTCAATCTGTTATTTAGTCAATGCCTTCTTATACAATGATTGACATCATAGTATTTTAAAAAAATAGTATTTTCCTGATCCTCACAATAACCTATTATTATCTGCCATTATATAAATGGGGGCACTGAAAGATACGAAGAAACTTGCTCAATGCCACAAGGCTGGAAAGTGGCTGATCTGGATTTGAGCTCAGGTCTCTTTGATTCCAAAGCCTGCACACTTTCCACTGTGCCCAGTTGCCTATCATGTGACATGAAATACATTTTCCTATTATAGTCCTGTTAACATTAACAGCAATAATAGTAATAATAAATTATTGAGAGTTTATATATATAAAGTTTACTAAATACTTACCTCATATTAATTCTTTAATCATCAAAATGACCTTATAAAGTGAATACTGTTATAATTCCTGTTTGCATCTAGGTAAACTGATGCACAGATGTCACTTTTAGATGCTGTTCTATTTTTATCATAACAGCATTAATTCTTTATTTGTCTTCACTTTACTTCTTAGTGCTTTTATTTGTTATATAATAGCTAACACCACTATAATGCTTACTATGGGCTGGACACTGTTTAAGTATTTTACTTATGTAATTTGTTTAATCATTACAACAACACTGTGGAATAGGAATTACCATTATCCCCATTTTACAGAGAAAATAGAGGCATGGAGAAAGTAAACTATCTGTCAAAGGTCACACTGCTAGTAAGAAGGGGAGCTGAAGACTGAACTCATGCAATCTGGCTCCAGAGTCTGTGCATCTGACCACTACCGTGCACTGCCTCTGAACCTAAGAGTTCAAATAAAGACATTCATACTCTATCAGTTGAGACAACTGGTACTCTCCATTTTTGTAAAGATGTAATGAGTAAACAAGATCTGTTCTAATTTACTGCAAATTTATCAGGAACTATCTTATTGGGGAAAAGGGCAAATAATTAGTTGGGCTTTCCACGACACTTTTGTATAGCTCAGAGAATGCTTTCTGAATAGAAATATTAAATAATAAAAGTAGTGGATAATATTGATAAATAATGAGAGATAGGAAACTTTTTCTGCATTAGAAAAATTAATTAACATTAAAAAGTAGCCAGTTATTCAGTAGGAGTTGGAAGTACTGGAATAATAATTTGCAAACTTGATGAAGGAGAGCAAGAAGAAGGTAGCAAGGATAAAAAGATATGAAAACAAATGAATATTCCCAGTTTTTTTTTTTTTTGGAATAGAAGTAAAAGAACCTGGATTACTTCTTTTAGGTTAAGAAATTTTACTAGTTATCTCCTAACTTATACATTTACAATATAGCAATATATGCATTGAAATATCTTGAATCGACTTGATGGCTGTGAGTTTGGTTTTTGGGTTTATATCACAATATCTTAAAAGTATACACTATTGCCAGATAACAGACTATCATGATCAATATTGGCACCTTTAAAAGAACTTAGATAAGTAATATAAAAGCATTAAAAAAATTTTAAATGTATTTGACTTTTTAAAAATTTTCTTTCAGGTCTTATTCAAACTTAAGCATTTCTATTAGATAAATATTTCACAGAGATTCAATAACATCTATCTTCAGCTTGAATGGAGTCTCTGGGGGGTGCAAATGGTTAACATGCTCAGTTCCTACTTGAAAGTTTAGATGTTTGAGTCCACCCAGAAAAATCAACCATTGAAACCCTGTAGAGCACTTTTCTTCTCTGGCACACCTGGTGTCAACATGAGTCAGAACTGAAGGGACAGCAACTGGTCGATTTGAATTTGATATATTTTTAGAAACATTAAACTTTCCCTTTCATCTTGTTGATGTGGTCTTAAGAGTAATTGCCTCTCTATAATAAAAATTTCTGAAAGTAAATTAATCTTTGAGTAAAGTCATTTTAAATAATAGAGTCAAGCTAAAATTAATATTTTAGATAATTTTTATTCCATTTTTTTAAATACTAGAAGTGATACAAGTTTATTCTGGAATTTTTGAAAATAGAAGAAAAACAAACAAGCAACACATAATTATCCTTCCACCCAGAAAAGGATAAAAATAGTCTTCTAACTCAAATGTATACATCTCACATTATTATAGGCCATTTTTTCTACTTAAAGGGATAATTTCTATATCGTTAAACAACATCCTATATAAAAGGCTTCATATTATCATTTCATCATAATTTATGTAACCAATTCTCTTCTTTTGGATGGATACATTTTCTCTATTTTTTTTGTCTTTTATGATTTCTGTAATATACAACCTCATGAGTGTGGCTTTGTTGGGACTCACAGTTATTTCCATAGGACAATCCCTAAATGTGAAATGACTGATACAATACAACATTGTACTTAAGCACATGGACATTGGTCTATAGAGAAGATTTTACAAGACATCCTATATTCCAACTGTTTACTAGGGTCAGAAAGGGCTAGTAGCAAATAAATATAAGTGATAAAATAGTTTTACACAAAACCATCACATACTTATTGTGAGGCCTTGGTGTGGCAGAGACCAGTTGTAAGTTCACTGGAACAATCCAGATGAGAGATTATGGATCAGGAGGTAAGAAGAGGTAGGATCCTGGATACTCTTTGAAAGATTTTCTGATGGATTAGATGTGAGAGGTGATAGAAAAAAGAGGATTACAATGATTCCAACATTTTTGGTTTGAAAAAACTGGAAGGAGGGGGAAGACTACAAGTATAGCAGGTTTTACTTGTAGGATGGGAAAGATCAAAAGTTCTGTTTTGGAAATATTGGGTTTAACATGTTGATTACTTACCTAAGTGGCAATATCAAGTAAGCAGTCGGATATGCAAGTCTAGAGTAGAAGAGAGAATTCAGGATCAGGAAGATTATACATTTAGGAGTCAATGGCATAGAGGTGGCATTTTTAACCACATAACCAAATGATATCAACATGGGAGCGATTGTAGATGAAGAAGAGGGTCAAACACAAAGCCACAGGACACTCCAACATGAAGCAGTTTCTAAATAAACTAAAAGTTGTCATTTAAATTACTTTATTAATGGCTAAATTGAATTTTTTCTCCTTACCTAAAACTCTGAATATCCTTGGGTTAACATTAAGGAATATATAAGAAATATTTAAACAAACAAACGTATGTGAGTCAGAAACTTTTTTTTTTTCCCAACAAATGAATATCTGGTAGGGGAAAGCATTCCAGTCAGAGGGAACAGCTGTAGCAAAGATCAAAACCTTTTTCCTAGAAAGTTATTAAAATAAAAAAAAATTAAAAAGAAACAAAGTTTCTGATGTCTGAGGACAAGACTCCCTTCACCCAAAAACCCTCTTGGATATATCCTACTACTGGCTAACAAAACTATAATTTAAAACTGCATGTAAAGATACATGGTGATTAGTGTCACCTAGTGAACAGAAAACTTATAAGGTAAAGGAAGTAAATCTCATTATGAGTCAAATTAGTGTAACAGTCTTAAGTGGATATGACCTTTCTGGCTTCAGATTGATGACCTCAAGTCTCATGAAAAGACAGCATTATGTGTTATTCTGCTACTGGCACATTCACAATATTGTTGATAATACAGCAGGTATGGAACTCACGAGGTTCTTTGAAGCAAAGGTGGGTTAAAAGAAATCTTGTAGTAAAGGAATTGTCCACTTGAAATATGTTAGTTCTACTAAAAGAAGTCCACAGAAAAAGGACATTTTTTCCAGTTAATCTTTCATTAGTGACATTATCATTATACGTATCCTCAGCATGACCACAGAGCTTAACAAACTATACTGTTTAATATTTTGAATAAATGAATAAATAGAATTCATTATGACAAATGCTTTAAAAGTGAGATTTAAAGTTATGATAAATACAATATACATACAAGTGAATTAAGGTAAACAATTGTTAACTTAAAATATAAGTGAGTTAGGTTTTGTTAACCAGATATACAAACTAAGTTGCAGTGAGTTACATGCATTAATAAACATTCTTATTTAAATCTAGCATACTTGTAATCCGAATTGGAAAAATATTATCCTTTTTCTACAAATGAGGTTAACTGATTTCCCTACAGTCAAATAGCTACTAAGTGACAGGGTTTAAACATAGATTGCCTAATAGTAAGTCCAATTCCACTTTCAAATACACTGATACATTATCACATCTACATTTCTTCAGATACAGAATGTCTATCATATGTTCTGGCTTGTGATTTAATATATACTTATATGTGAAAGAATGATAAACAAATGAACATAAAATAAGAAATAATCAGACAAAGTAAACTTGGTATAATTAAGAGCATACTCAAAAAGCTCAAAGGTAGTTACAAATGAAATAATACTGGTATTCAATTTCTACCAGGTTGGTGAGGAGGATGTTTCCTATATTCTTCCAAAGTAAGCTATTAAGACAATATTTCAATGAAATTTAAGCAGTTGAAAGAATTTTAGTTTTCTCCTTGAATATTGTCATACATTGATTTTTTTCAATTCTACCAAATTTTGGAACATGGAGGAAAATTATGCAAAAATAGTTAATAAAAGTCTTAAAGCTGAGGTGGGGAAAAGATTAGGGGGAGTCAGATGCTTCTTGTGGTCCTTCTCACAACGAAGACCCAAGAAAACAAGTGAATCAATTATATATGACAATCTAGGGGTCCTGAACATCAAAGGCAAAGTTGAGGAATCAGACTGAGTGGCAGGGGGAGGGAGAGATGGTTTGGAAGCGGCAAGGGGTTGCCAGACCTGACCCGGCAGGAGCCAGAGCCCTTCAGCCCAGTGAGGCAGGCAAGAAACTGCACTCGGGAGGCTTTTTCCACACTGGGATAAACCTGTTGGCAGAGAGTCTACTCGGCCATTCAGAACCAGTGAGAGGCAGCCCTCAATAGGCAAAAGATAAGTACTTGCATCTGGCCTACCGCACAGATCAAAAACCCCCCTTTGGGAAAAACCTCTCTCCCATTTACCTCCCCACTACCTGCTCTGCACTGGTTCTGGGACAGCTTCAACGACTGCCAAGTTCCCTGGGCTGGAAGTAGGACCCATCACTCACCCTGAGCCATTCTTCCGGCCTTGAAGTGTGAACAAATAAACAAACAGGTGAAAAAATAATCTTCTGGCTCCTCTAAGCTAGGAATTCAGGGTAGGCACAGCTCCTTTGCCTAGGCACAGGCATAAGGGATCCACAGACTTTGAGTGCCTTTCCCCCTGCACAGACTTGTGTGGGCCCATTTCAACAGCATAAGCCCTCATTACCACAGTACAACAGGATATATACCTAAGGTCTAATTTCAACTGTTTCAGCTGTGAAGTGGCAGGTTCGTAACATTTGACACTGCTCTGCCCATTAAGCAGGGTCTTCACCTACTCACATCAGGGGCCTGAGGACTGATGGCTCTACCCACACCAGCCAACCACCTGCAACAGGGGCCCAGGAATAAGAAGTGACCCCCAGTCCTTACAGCCAACGCACTGGGTGCTCATAGTCTGGCTGCAAAACTCAACCACCTACGCACTCTAGGGAAGAGGGACACACTTTCTTCCTGGACACTTGGGGGCAGCCGTCAGCCCCCTGCCTTGCTCAGCACATGTGCCCCTGCTGCAGCCAGTTGCCTGTGCCTACACCAATCACTCATGCTGATCTAGGACTGTGAGAGCCTGCACCACACACTCAGTGGCTGACTACCTGGACACCTGAGCTGCATCCATACAGGAAGAGTGTGCAGACTCCTGGGCTCACATACTTAGTGGCAGTTCTGGCAACCTGGTGTCAGGATGTTGGAGCTTATGGGGCACCGGTGATTGGGCTAGTTCATGTGAGCAGCTTATTTGGGCATATCAAAACAAAATAAAACAACAAGCTAGGACACACTAAGCAAACATAAAATCAATAAAATAATTTACTGATGGCTCAAAGACAATAGTCAATATCAAATCACATAAACAAGCAGATCATGATGGCTTCAGTAAGCTCTCAAAATCAAGAACCTAGAAATTTTCTGGATGAAGAAAATTTCTTGGAATTACTGGAGGCAGAATACAAAAGATTAATATACAGAACTCTTCAAGAGATCAGGAAGGAAATTAAGCAAAATACAGAACACAAAATAGAGGAACTTAAGAAGATTAGATAAGAGCATAATGACAAATTTAACAGGCTGCAAGAATCAATAGACAGCAAATAGAATCCAGAAGATTAACAATAAAATTTCAGAATTAGACAACTCAATAGAAAGTCATAGGAGCAGAACTGAGGCAATGTAAGTCAGAATTAGTGAGATCGACTGTTCACTTATTTGAGGAAAAATCAGAAAAAAGAATTTAAAAAAATGAAGAAACCCTAAAAATTATGTGGGATTCTATCAAGAGGGATAACCTACTAGTGATTGGAGTACGAGAACAGGGGGGATAACAGAAAATACAAAGAGAACTGTTGAAGATTTGTTGGCAGAAAACTTCCCTGATACCGTGAAAGACGACAAGATATCTATCCAAGATGCTCTTCGCACCCCACATAAGGTAGATCCCAAAAGAAAGTTACCAAGACATATTATAATCAAACTTGCCAAAACCAAAGATAAAAAAGAATTTTGAGAGAGGCTGGGGATAAACAAAAAGTCATCTACAAAGGAGAGCCAATACGAATAAGCTCGGACTACTCAGCAGAAACCAAGAAGCAAGAAGCCAATGGGATGACATATATAAAGCCTTGAAAGAAAAAAATTGCCAGCCAAGAATTATATATCCAGCAAAACTGTCTCTTAAATGTGATGGTGAAATTAGGGCATTTGCAGATAAACAGAAGTTTAGGGAATTTGCAAAAACCAATCCAAAATTACAAGAAATATTAAAGGGAGTCCTCCGGTTAGAAAATCAGTAACATCAGATAACAACCAAAAAATAGAACACAGGACAGAGCAACCAGATATCAACCCAGATAGGGAAGTCAAAAAAATAAGTCAAAGCTAAAACATTGAAAATAGGGGAAAAGATGTCAATATGTAAAAGATGACAACACTAAAACAAATAAGAAGGACTAAAAAATGTAGACATAGATTTTTCATATGGAGAGTAAGTCAAGACGATATAAAGAAATAAAAGACTGGTATAAACTTAGAAAAATAGGGATAAATATTGCAGAATATGAACCATAAGTAACAATGCACAAACACCAGAAGATAAACTAGATAACTGGGAACTCCTAAAAATCAAAAACTTAATGCTCATCAAAAGACTTCACCAAGAGAGTAAAAAGACAACCTAGAGACTAGGAAAAAAATTTTGGCTACAATAAATACACAATCAGTGTCTAATATCTAAAATCTACAAGATACTGCAAAACCTCAACAACAAAAAGACAAATAACCCAATTAAAAAATGGGCAAAGGATGTGAACAGGCACTTCACCAAAGAAGACATTCAGGCAGCTACCAGATACATGAGGAAATGTTCACAATCATTAGTCATTAGAGAAATGCAAATCAAAACTACCATGAGATACCATCTCACCCCAACAAGGCTAGCATTAATCCAAAAAACACAAAATAATAAATGTTGGAGAGGTTGTGGAGAAACTGGAACATTTATACACTGCTGGTGGGAATGTAAAATGGTACGACCAGTTTGGAAATCAATTTGTTGCTTCTTTAAAAAGCTAGAAATAGAAGTACCATACAATCCAGCAATCCCACTGCTTGAAATATATCCTAGAGAAATAAGAGCCATCACACAAATAGATATATGCACACCGATGTGCATTGCAGCACTGTTCACAATAGCAAAAAGATGGAAACAACCTAGGTGCCCATTGACGGATGAATGGATAAACAAATTATGGTATATTCACACAATGGAATACCATGCAACGATAAAGAACAATGATGAATTTGCAAAACATAACATGGATGAATCTGGAAGGCATTATTCTGAGTGAAATTAGTCAGTTGCAAAAGGACAAATATTGTATGAGACCACTATGATAAGAACTCAAAAAAGGAAACAGAGAAAAACATTCTTTGATGGTTTCAAGGGTGGGGAGTGAGGGAGGGGTTATTCACTAACTAGATAGTAGATAAGAATTATCTTAGGTGAAGGGAAGGACACCACAAAATACAGGGGAAGTCAGCACAACTGGACTAAACCAAAAGCTAAGAAGTTTCCTGAATACATCCAAACACTTTGAGGGACAGAGTACCACGAGCAGGGATCTGGGGACCATGGTTTCAGAGGACATCTAGATCAACTGGCGTAACAAGCTTTATTAAAAAAAAGTTCTGCATCCTACTTTTGTGAATGGCATCTGAGGGTCTTAAAAGCTAGCAAGTGGCTATCTAAGATGCATCAATTGGTCCCAATCCACCTGGAGCAAAGGAGAATGAAGAACACCAAAGACACAAGGGAAATATTAGCTCAAGAGACAGCAAGGCCATTTAAACCAAACACTCCATCAGCCTGAGAACAGAAAAACTAGGTGGTGGCAGGCTACCACCAATGACTGCCCTGACAAGAAACACAACAGAGAGTCCCTGACAGAGCAAGAGAAAAAGGGGGTGCAGAACTGAAATTCTAGTAAAAAGATCAGACTTAATGGTTTGATTGAGACTGGAGGGACCCTGGAAGGCATGGCTCCCAGACTCTCCGTTAGCCCAGAACTGACACCATTCCCAAAGCCAACTCTTCAGACAAAGATTAGACTGGACTATGGGACATAAAATGAGACTCGTGAAGTGAGTGCTTCTTAGCTCAAGTAGATACATGAGACTAAACGGGTAGCTCCGGTCTGGAAGCGAGATTAGAAGGCAAAAAGGGACAGGAGCTGGTTGAATGGACACAAAAATTCTGGGGTGGAAAGGAGGAGTGTGCTGTCATATTACAGGGAGAGCAACTATGGTCACATAACAATGTGTGTATAAATTTTTGTATGAGAAACTAACTTGAACTGTAAACTTTCACTTAAAGCACAATAAAATATTTTTTCTAGATGTCAAATATGAATATGTCAGAACAAATATCTATCTACTTCATACATTGTTATTTTTCAAATGACTGATACTATACCTATAAATTCTAACCTATTTCTAGATTGCTCTCTGCAGTTTTGTTTTAAAATCAGGAAGACTGTGTATCAGTGTTGTATGCTTTCACCATACTTAATCTCTGTGATGAGCAAATAATCCAAGAAGCCAGTCTATATAAAGAAGAACACATCAGAATTGGAGGAAGACTCATTAACAACCAGCTATATGTGAAGAGGACTTGAAGCACTTACTGATGAAGATCAAACACTAGCCTTCAGTATGGATTATACCTCAAGATAAAGAAAACAAAAAATCCTCACAACTGGACCAATAAGCAACATCATGATAAATGAAAAGATTGAAGTTGTCACGAATTTCATTTACTCGGATGAATCAACACTCATGGAAGCAGCATTCAAGAAATCAAACAACATATTGCATTGGGCGAATCTGCTGTAAAAGACCTCTTTAAAGTGCTAAAAAGCAAAGATATCACTTTGAAGAAAAAAGTGCGCCTGACCCAAGCCATGGTATTTTCATCACTTCATTAGCATGTGAAAGCTGGACAATGAATAAGACTGAAGAAAAATTGATGCCTTTGAATTTTCATGTTGGCAAAGAATAGTGAATATACCAGGTACTTCCAGAAGAGTGAACAAATCTGTCTTGGAAGAAGTACAGCCAGAATGCTCCTTAGAAGCGAGGATGGCAAGACTTCATCTCACGTATTTTGGACATGATATCAGGAGGGAGCAGTCCCTAAAGATGCTTGGTAAAGAAGAGGAGCAGTGAAAAAGAGGAAGACCTTCAATGGGATGGACTGACACAGTGGCTGCAACAATGGCTCAAACATAGCAACAATTTTGAGGATGGTGCAGGACTGGGCAGTGTTTTCTCCTGTTGTACACAGGGTCGCTATGAGTCAGAACGACTCAAGGGCACTTAACAACAGCAACAACAACATCTGCAGTTTGAAATGAAGGTGAGATTACAGATACTACTTATCTGTCATGGACTGAATTGTGTCCCCCCAAAAGTATCTGTCAACTTGGCTAGGTCATGATTCCCAGTACTGTATGATTGTCTACCATTTTATAATCTGATGTGATTTTCTTATGTGTTGTAACTCTGTCACTATGATGTAATAAAACGGATTAGCAGCAGTTATGCTGATTAGGTCTACAAGATTATATAGTGTCTTTTGAGATATAAAAGAGAGAAGCAAGCAGAGATACATGGGAACCTCATACCACCAAGAAAGCAATGCTGGGAGCAGAGTGCATCCTTTGGACCTGAGGTTCCTGAGCAGAGAAGCTCCCAGACCAAGGGAGGACTGATGACAAGGACCTTCCTCCAGAGCCGTCAAAGAAAGTCTTCTGCTGGAGCTGATGCCCTGAATTTTGACTTGCAACCTACTAGACTGTGAGAGAATAAATTTCTCTTTGTTAAAGCCATCCACTCATGGTATTTCAGTTAGAGTAGTACTAGATGATTAAGACATTATCCAACAATCCTTAACATCCGTTCCGAACACGGATTTTTTTGGTCCTCAAATTTGTTTTTCTTTCAAAATTTCTACTAGCTAATTATTTTACACTGCCTTGTGTTTCTAAAACATATTTTGGGACAGATGGGAAAGATACACTGAAACCTCTTCTTTATTGAATATGCTGAGCAAATAATCCGAGAAGCTGGACTATATGAAGAAGAAACAGGCATCAGGATTTGAGAAAGACTCATTAACAACCTGCATTATGCAGATGACACAACCTTGCCTGCTGAAGGTGAAGAGGACTTGAAGCACTTACTGGTGAAGATCAAAGACCACAGCCTTCAGTATAGATTACACCTCAACAAAAAGGAAGCAAAAATTCTCAGCAACATCATGATAAACAGAGAAAAGATTGAAGTTGTCAAGGATTTCATTTTACTTGGATCCACAATCAACACCCATGGAAGCAGCAGTCCGGAAATCAAAAGACACATTCGATTGGGCAAATCTGATGCAGAAGACCTCTTTGAAGCGTTGGAAAGCAAACATGTCACTTTGAAGGCTAAGGTGCGCCTGACCTAAGCCATGGTATTTTCAATAGCATCGTATGCATGTGAAAGCTGGACAGTGAATAAGGAAGACCGAAGAAGAATTGACACCTTTGAATTGTGGTCTTGGCGAAGAATACTGAATATATCATGGACTGCCAAAATAATGAACAAATCTGTCTTGGAAGAAGTACGACCAGAATGCTTAGAAGGAAAGATGGTGAGACTACGTCATACATACTTTGGACATGTTGTCAGGAGGGATCAGTCCCTGGAGAAGGACATCATGCTTGGGAAAGTACAGGGTCAGCAAAAAAGAGGAAGACCCTCAAGGAGATGGATTGACACAGTGGCTGCAACAATGGGCTCAAGCATAGCAATGATTGTGAGCATGGCGCAGGACTGGGCCGTGTTTCGTTCTGTGGAGCATAGGGTCGCTGAGTCAGAATCGGCTCGAGAGCACCTAACAGGAACATTTACTGAATATCAACCACGTGTCAGCGATCCTCACATTTCGTTCAAAACAACCTGGTAGAAATGCAGGTAGGCCATGGTAATCCCCAATATATGAATATTTCCAAGTATTTAATGTTTTCTTTAGTCTTGATTTGTGATTAAATGTGAAATGATTAATAATCTGTTTCCTCCACAACAATAACATTTACTGACTATTTAATGAATTTTATTAATTATCACAAAAAGCTTGGCCTACTTTGCTAAAACTTTCTGAATATCCTTGGGTTCACATTGGAGACAGTATGAATAATTTTTATATAAAGCCTATAATGTTGTCCTATGACAAAATGTTCATATAAGGACTTTTCTTACAAAATTGCTAAATGTAAACTCGAATTGAGGGATATGCAGACCACAACCCTACAGTGCTCTAGTATATTCTAATATTTAATCAAGATGAAGATTATAAATTGGAACACCTAAAATAGTATTGACTTCATAGAGCGGTATGTGATGATAAGCATTCTGAAGTAAAGACAAACAGAGAAAGGATGCAAACTTTACTATGACTCAAATCAGTGTAACAGTTGTTAAGTGTGTATAACTTTAAAGTGATTACCTCAGTTATCATAAAAGATAACATTGTATATTGTTGTTCTATAGCCTTTATTATGATGTTGATTATCACGCAGGCACCCAGTGACTCAAGTGCAGCCAAACTGTGGCTCCTGAACTTTACAAATTTCTTGGAATCACAGGCGGATGGAGAAAGTTTGTCCAAATGAAATGGCTGAGTGAAAGTGTATTTGTTCTGTTCACCAGAAAAGAGTGGAATAAAGTCGTTCTTTTCTTTTTGTGGTATACCTGGTTCCAATAAATCACTAGCTTCTCAAGTCAGGAACCGGGTCTTGTTCCCTGTTGAATCCACACAGTACCTAATACAGAGTGGATGTTAAATAAATATCTGTTGAATGAATAAATAAATCAGTGTTGCACTACAAATTCATTAATGCTGAATAAATGTTATATTAAATACAAATGTAAATAATATTAACAAATATCGGGAAAATTTAGTATATAAAAAGTTAGATTTTAAACAGTATTTTCACATAGTGCTATAGAGTTTAGAAAGTGTTTTCATTATCATTCTAATTTAATTCTAATATCAACTCATTTACATAAATAGAGCAGGGGTGATTCTCATTTATAGATGAGAAATGGTATTTATAGATGAGTTTCCCAAGGTCACATATTAAAAACTTGTCAGAGCTAGGAGTTTAAACCTGGGCTTCTAAATCTAAGTTCAGTGTTCTTTTTACCATTCTAGGATTGACTTATAAAACATTTTTCATCTTTCCCCTCAAATACACTGGTGAGTTCTCACAACTGTACTTATTAAGATTCAGAATATTTACTATTTGTCCTGGTGTGTAGTTTAACCTAGACTAATATGTGAAAATGGTAAATAAATCTGTATAAAATTAAGTATGCCAATGAAAATTATCTACATTTTCAAGTGGACAGCTACTACAATAGAAAAAAAGTATTCAAGGGGTAATAATTAGTAGATAATTAAATACGTGCTCTTCAAAATTTGGGGAATTCTAAATCAAAAGGGTTTTGAAAGGGTAGAGCATGGGTGCAGTGGAGTAGACATTTCAAAAATTTCTCTAACGTGAACAATTTGAGTTAAAATGCTTAAATGTGTTTCAATCCAATGGAGAAATGGTCATTTATATCCTCTTATTAAGTACTTTCAGACATTGGTCACGTCAATTCCACTAAACTTTGGAATATTGAAGCAGACTTCAAAAATGTGGTTTATTAAGTTCCAAAAACTTAGGAACCATTTTTGACAATAAATAATTCTGTAACTACCAATAAGATATTAAACCCTATTTTTTCTTAGAATGAATGATAAACACAGAAGCTATAGTGTTAATTTATGAAATTTGTTAACTATCAGATTCTATCCTTTCCCCTTCCAAGTAAAACATAAGATAGAGTTCTCAGTGTTCCTGGAGAGAAAATCCAATAGACAAATGTTCCAGGAGTAAACTGGAATAATCCCATATACACATTGTTTTTCCCTAGCCCAAACTGCCCTACCACAGCCAATAGATGCAAAGTAGGAGGGATGTATGGAAGGCAGTGTTACCTTATTAAATGGAAGAACCATTCAATTAGTTCTTTCTTTCCATCAGGAGGCATAACGTCTCACAGAACATAGCTGAGTCAAGAAGAAACAAGTCTTGACCAAGTTCCAAAGGAGACATCCCTCTCAAGGTAATTGTGTGGCTAATGCCATGGCTTCTAGGGCACTCTTAGTTCAGAACCTTTTTTTTTCTCTATTTTGGCCTTGTTTCTCTGTCAAAAAGGGTCTAAGGGGCCCTAATGAATGTAATTTTGTACAGACTGTGTTAAAGGTGCAATGGTAAAACCAAATGGAGGTGTCCATGAAACAGCTGGATATACGGCTACATCAATGAACTCAGAAGTCAGCATAAATGGATGCTATTACTGTAGATGCAGGGGCTCACACAGTGTATTACAGAGTGAGGGTGTGATATCAGAACCTAAAGTGAATGGGGAAGGACAAAAAGCCATGAAGGACCCTAAGAAAGGACTTTATACAAGTATGAAAAAAGTCAGGATAAGGTGGTTTCACAGAGGCCAAGAGAAGAAGGAGGGACTCCTTGTGAAAAGAGAATTCCATCCTGTAGGATAAGAACTAGATTTGACTACAAACACATCATTGGCTAAGTTGATTGCAGTTGTTGCAATAAGCAGGTAGAATACAAAGCCTTATTGCAGTGGGGTGTGTGAAATAATATATGAAAGCATTTGAGGAAGGAAAGAGCATCACAATAAAACACAATGTGGGTGAGTCTGAAGAAAAGTGAAAGGCTGAATTGAAAAAGGCCCTGAGAGTCATTTGAAGAATGTTTGTCTTTAGATAAAGAGCAATGGGAACCCACTGAAGGGTTTTAACCAGGGAACTAGAGTAATCATATTCGTATTTTATAAAAAATTATGATTGCTGTAGTGTGCATTGAAAGTACAGCTGGGGTAAAATGGTGTTTTGGTAATCACAAGAATGAAAACTCCAATAAGGCAGAGATCTGGTACTGTTCACCCCTATATCTCCACATAATAGGTAATCAGTAGTAGTCTCTGTTAGGATACCTGAGTGGTACAAGCAGTTAAATACTCAGCTACTAGCTGAAAGGTTAGCAGTTCAATCCATCCAGTGGTGCCTGTATAGACAGGCCTGTTGATCTGCTTCTGAAAAATCACCGCCTCAAAAACCCTATGGAGAAGTTCTACTCCGCACATGTTGGGTCACTGAGCTGGAATCAACTTAACAGCAACCAACAGAAATAACAAAGTCTTTGTTAATGAATGGTCTAGGTAAGAGTTTATGCTAACCTGGATAGGATGCTGCTGGTAAAGATGAAAAGAAGTTAACTGATTCAAAACACTGTCTAAGAGGTTACGATAGACATGGGGTATGGGTGTGGGGGTGTCAGGACTCACTCTCAGGATTCTGGCTTACACTACTGGGTGAATAATGTGCCATTCGCTGAAATGGGGAACACTGAAAGAGATCCAGTTTTATGGGAAAAGATCATAACGTTAAACTGATTCAATTCAGACTCAGACTGAAACACCAAGTGGTTTCAGAGCTTTTTTAATGATGATTCTAGAAGTTGATCTCTTGGCACCAAGGGTAGGGAAGCTGAGTTCCCCACTGTCATTCATTGAGGCTTTCATGATTTTCCATTTTTCTTTCACAACAGTCTCATATCAGAAGTTTTTGTCTGTATACTTACCCCAATAATGTGGCATCATGTAAACATCATACTTCTCCATCCATACAACCATTTTATGTTAGGAAGATCAACATGGTGTCCTTCCAAATTGGACTAACCCAGGTCAGAAGCAGATTAAATTATCCAGTATCTTTAATGGTGATATATACATCATCCAAAAATGAGCCAACAACAGGCAAAATATATAATAATATTTTATAAAATTTTTCCAGAAGCACAAGTATAGGATCTTGTTTATCAAAAAAATACAGTTTGAAGAGGAGAGAAACAGTCAAATAACATCACAGACACTAGAATTTCATGGAATCTGATCTTGAAACATGATATTATATAGGACACCATGTCAAACATCATATGTCTAGGAGCTGAGTTCCATTAAGCTGACTGACCCCTGAACTTAATATCATGCCATGTACCTTCCTAAAACTCTCTTTATGCCATAATCACTGTAATTTTCCTAACTGATGGCAGGGGAGGAACAAGTAGGATGAGTGTGTGTGTGTGCGCGGTGAGTGGGTGGATGGGTATGTGATGGGCTTCTTAGAGCTGAATAATTCCTGATAGAAGATGAAGTTCTTCATTTATATGAGAAATTAAACAAAAATATTGTCTCATTAGTAAACCAAATGGAAAAACTTAATTTTCCATAGTTGAGAAAGAAAGACGGCATCTTCAAAAACTATATCTGTATCTTTTAATTTCACATTCATATTTTAACTTTATTTTATGGAAATATTTTTCTTTATTCTTAAAATTGCTACTAAAATTTTGTATCACTGAACAGTTTGATTAATGTCATTCTCCTATCGTAAAGTACATAATAAAAATTTTCTCTTGTTTCTTTACTTACAGGGGTTAAAAGGGCAGGATGAAGGTTTTAGTCCTGACTGGACTCATCCTGGCCTTTGCTATTTGTTTCCCAGTAAGAGTCCAAACATTTATAAAAGGGTGTGTTTTAAATTAGAATTGCCTAAAATTGAGAGCTGTGTAATACCGAAACGGAGTTCAGAGTGAGATCATGGCATTACTTTTTTTTTAAAAAAAAAAAAAAAGGACAGGATAACATGAGAGAAACAAGAAGAATTACCTTTTGATTTCAATAACCATTAAAATATGTCTGTTTAAAATCATCTGGAATTTGAGATGGGGCAAAACAAAGGGTATGTGGAAAAGAAGGAAAGGGGGAAATGCAGAAATGTAGCGGGAGAATGAATATCTGTGGAAAAGGGAAAGGTATGAGAAAAATCTTCATATAAATTTGGAGGAAGAGAACTAAACTCACAAAGATAATACCAAGATCTCCACTTTCCTTCAATGTTCACGTACACCCATGATCTCCATTTTAAGATTACTTTCTGGAGGTAAAAAGTGGGAGGGAGACTACCCATCTCTCAAGTTTGTTTCCCCTCAGCTTCTGGATGTTTATTACATTCTCCTGATCAAGAGCTATAAGATGTTCTTCCACTTAAGACATAAACACAGTGACAAAGAAGGTGATCACTTTTGTTACTATCTAAAACAACTACTTTTCACATCATTATTAATCTGAAACATGACTTGTGCAACTAGACTTTTATGTACTTCTCTGAGCCTAGGTCTCTTGAATTATATGTCTTCTTGCTTTTCCCTTTAGTATCTTTTGCAGAGTTAAAAAAAAATACCTTCTGCTCTTGTGATTTAATTATGCACTATTCATTAGTTTTTTTAATATTTCCTTTGATCTTAGAGCATAGTATTCAGTATTTTTAGAATTACTGGTGATTCGCAAGTGTCTGTTCAATTCTAGTTCACTAACCATGCTTCATTCTAAGGATCCTTCCCTTAAGTACTTCCCCCTAAGTATTATTTCCTTGTATAATTCTTCCCACAGTATTAACTGCCTCAGACAAAGCTTTTACAGGATAAAAAAACTGAATTTTTTGCTGCATTTTTATTATATCCAACTTCTTGCATTCAACACAAATGCATCTTTTTCCTGTAATTTCTAAACTGAGTTCAGCGGTGATATTTTCATTGAGACTCATGTAGCATGACTGCCTTATGATGTGATTCTTTGGTTAGTTCATAAAGGATTTGCAATGATTTTCATTCTGTAGTCCTTATGGCAAAAGCAAATGTTAATAGATTTGATAGAGGTACTTTACCAAATCTATTCATTTGGTAAAATTCATATTACATTTCCGTATTTCAGTGGATTTTCTTAGTAAATACTCTAAGTGGTTAAAAGCAATGCCCAGTTCCCTTCTCAAGGAGTGTAACAGTTAAGTGCTCGGCTGCTAACCAAAACGCTAGCAGTTAGAACCCACCAGTGGCTCTGTGGGAGAAACACCTGGCTATCTTCTCCTGTAAAGATTACAGCCTAGAAAACCCTATGGGGTGGTTCTATTCTGTCACATGGGGTCACTATGAGTCAAAATCTACTTGATAGCACCTAACATCAACAACAGGTTCTTTCTCTAATCTTCCACATATTTTCCCTGTTATTGTAAACATATATTTTAATTTATATGACACTTAAAAGCACCCCTTACCTAAGGAACAGCGGCCAATTCCCACAACTATAAATGAAAATACAAAACAATAATTGATTGAACATTCACTTGGTAATATCTTCTATTCTCCTCCCCCTACAGTTCAGTGAGAGTCAGCAATCAGGACACGGGACAATAGAAAAGACAGCAATCAGGACACGGGACAATAGAAAAGACAGCAATCAGGACACGGGACAATAGAAAAGACAACCGACAGTCGACCAGCGTAAAGCTCCCCTGCCAGGACATCACAAAGCAAATCTTCATCCATCCAGCTCACTAGGAGGTCTCAAGCACATTCTCATGGCTCTGCCCCACCTGTCCGTAGATCCCTCCAAAGGGCATCATCTTTACCGTTAGTTCTCCAAAATCAAAGTCTCAACAAGACAGGGCTGCATCACTTTCTGTACTGACTAACAAAGCAGCCAGCCAATTACCCTCAAATTCTAGAACAGCAACTAAAAAGAAAAAATCTGTCCAGTCATCACAAAGACAAAATCTACAAGTCAGGCCTAAGAGCTCTGCCAAGAAAGGGTTGACTCCCTGCTCATCTGGTCTAACAAGACAAAATACCCAACTGAAAGCTAGCAAAACTCTAAAACAGCCTAAAAAAAGCCAAGTGACAACTGTCAAGAAATGGTCAAGACAGACAACAGTAGCACCAAAACCATCTTCAGCCAAAAAGAAAAGTCGAAATGAATCTAAAAAAAACCCATCCACATCTGGCAAAAAGCAGTTGAATAGGCCAAGGGTAGCTAGAACAGCACCAAAAAGAGCTTCAACTACAAAGAAAAGTACAAAAAAACTAAGAAAACCCAATCTACATCTGCGCAGAAACAGTTAAGTCAATCCACAATTAAAACAGCTCTAGAAAGATCTCTACCTAAGAAGAAATCTTCTAAAAAGCCTTTGTCTACATCATCCAAAAAGCAGTCATCAGTTAAAGCGGTTCCCAAAAAAACCCAAGCCAAAAAGAAAACTCTAAAGAAACCAAAAATAAACAGTTAACTTTAGTCAAGAAGAAGCAAACTAAGTGAACGGCAACAAGAACAGCTTCCAAAGCCAAAAAGAAAAGTCTAACTAAACCTAAAAACACAGTGTTTACATCTGACAAGAAAAAGCTGAAGTGGGCAGCTGCAGCAGCTATAGCAATCCCCAAAACACACAAGCAAAAAAGAAAAATGAAAAGAAATCTAAAAAGTCTTTCTCCACCTCTGCCAAGAAACAGCTAAATCAGTCTACAGCAGCTAAAACAGTAGCAAAAAAATCTCTTACCTCAAAAAAAAGGACAAATAAATCCAAAAACTCCTTGTCTAAAACTGCCAGGAAGCAGTCAAGTCGGACAAAAGAAGGCAGACCTTCAGTTACCAAAAAAAACTCTGGCATAAAAGGAAAAACCTAAAAAAATCTAAACTGTTTCAGTCTATACCTGCAAAGAAACAGCAGGATCAAGTAAGTCTAACTAAATCAGCTGCAAAATCACCTCTGGCCAAAAAGAAGGCTATAAAGAAACCTAAAAAATCCCTGTCTACATCCACCAAGAAACAATTCAATCAGTCAGTAGCAAAGCCAAAACCATCTGTAACAGCTAGCGAAACTCTAAAAAAGACCAACAAGAAGCTATCAACACCTGCTACAAAACTTTCCAACCAACCTGTATCTGCTCGAGCAGTACCAAAAAGATAACTAACCAAAAAGAAAACTCAAAAGAAATCTACACCTGCCAAAAAACAACAGAATCAACCCACAGCAGGTACAAAGACTGCAAAAACACCTCTTGCAAAAAGTAAATCTATAAAACAATCTAAAAAAAGACAGCCCACAACTCTAACAACAAAAGGCTAAGTAAATCCAAAAAAAAAGACCACGTAAACCTGCTAAGAAAGGTGCAAATCAGCTTAAATCCCCTCAAGGAGTGAAAAGGCCACCTCCTTCATCAGGAAAAATTGTAAAACAATCTAATAAAAAAATCTACACTTGCCAAAAAAAGATTAAAACCATCTAAACCAAAAGGATGTAATTCTGTTCAAGCTACACGAAAAAAAGTGTTCATATTCCCAGGCTACACAAGGAAAACTTAAACCTTTCCAGAAAGTCACAAAACCATTTCCACATCTCTGCTTCATCTAAATCTCCTTCATGCCCATTTGCTAAATCGCAGTCTCATCAAACTAAACTTTCTCATCCATGACCAAGTAGTCCACAACCAAGTCAACCACGTGTCATTCACCACCACCAAAACAACACCAAAGTGCATCCCACTCCCCAAATCCTCATGCACACCATCATCATCATCACTTGTCTCATAAACCACCCTGCCGTAAGCCTCAGACAAGTCCAACAGGCACAGCAAACATTACAACTGAGCCAACTCACTTAACTGATACCCCAACCACTGCTGTACTTGGGGCTATTACTAATTTAGCCACAATCACTAGTACTATATCCAACAGCAAAACATCTCTGTCAGTTACCACAACTAGTATAAGTGCTACGACTTCTGCTGTTGCTCCTGACACTACTGGACCTAACACTGCCAGTACAACTATATCTAATACTACAGTTATATCTCCAGTGGCTTCCACCTTCACAGCTGAACTCAATGCTTTAAACACTGATAAAGAAACCACCACCAAGTACCTTGATTCTACTATACCAGGAGATGAAGCCACTACAGAATCAACAGATGACACAACCATTGAAGCTACCACTTCAGTTGATGAGCAAACCAGTGAATCAGCCAACACAGCTCTCACCACATCTCCATATGATGAAGCCACAACCCCAGTACCTGATGCTACAACCTCAGAAACAGATACAGCTTCTACTTTTGTTCCAACAACTGCTTCGGCTAAGCATCAGTCACATCATCTACATTTTGATTAAGACAATAAGCATGTCAGATTAAAAAAGAACCTGCATGTATCTTTTCCCTGAGTAGGACCTAGGTATTAACCAGATGTCTCATGTACTTTGGACATGTTATCAGTAGGGACCAGTCCCTGGAGAAGGACATCATGGGTGGTAAAGCAGAGGGTCAGCGAACAGAGGAAGACCCTCATCGAGATGGATTGACACAGTGACCACAACAGTGGGCTCAAATATAGCAATGGTTTTGAGGACGGCTCAGGACTTGGCAGTATTTCATTCTGTTGTACACAGGGTCTCCATGAGTGGGAACCAACTCAGCACACCTAAAAACAACAGTGGTTCCATTAGACCAGACCTGACCAAGGGGCTCCCTCTTCACAGATAAATCAACATCAGAGGAATAAGGTGACTATCTCTGGGGCTAAAGTATAACCCAGCTTGTTCATGTATCTAAAGTACTCTCAGATTACCATTTCTACTCAAAAACAAACAATAACCGCAGCTAACAAGTACTGAGTACTTAATACGTGCTAAGCACTTCACATGTTCATCAAACTTCATTTGATTCTAGTAAAAACTCTATGAAATCGACTTTATTGTTAGGCCCTTTTTAAAGATGAGAAAACTGAGGTTTGGAGAAGTTAAGCTCAAGATCAAAGAGATAGAAATCCATCCACCTATGGACAGCTGATCTTCAACAAAGGACCAAACTCCATTAAATGGGGAAAAGACAGCCTCTTCAACAAACAGTGCTGTTAAAACTGGGTATCTATCTTTAGAAAAATGAAACAGGACCCATATCTCACACCATACACAAAAACTAACTCAAAATGGATCAAATATCTAAATATAAAACCCGAAACTATAAACATCATGGAGAAAAAATTAGGGACAATGCTAGGGGTCTCTAATATATAGCATAAATAGGATATCAAACATAACTAAAAATGTACAAACAGCAGAAGATGAACTGGATAAACAAGATTTCCTAAAAATTGAACATGTATGCTCAACAAAAGACTTCTCCAAAAGAGTAAAAAGAGAATTACTGACTGGGAAAAAAATGTTTACTATGACATATCCGACAAGGGTCTAATCTCTAAAATTTACAGAAAACTTCAGCACCTCAACAATAAAAAGACAAACAATCCAATAAAAATTGGGCAAAGGATATGAACAGACACTTCACTAAAGAAGACATTCAAGCAGCTAACAAACATATGAAGAAATACTCATGATCATTAGCAATTAGATGCAAATCAAAATTACAGTGAGATACCATCTCACTCCAACATTACTGGCACTAATCAAAAAAACAGAAAATAGCAAATGTTGGTAAGGTTGTGGGTAAACTGAAACTCTTATACACTGTTGGTGGGAATGTATAATGGTACAACCACTTTGGAAAATGGTATGGCGCTTCCTCAAAAAGCTAGAAATAGAAATACCACATGATCCAGCAATCCTTACCCCTGGGTATATACCCAAAAGAAATAAGAGCCATATAACACGAACAGACATATGCACACCTGTGTTCTTTGCAGCATTATTCACAATAGCAAAAAGATGGAAACAACCTAAGTGCCTATCAAGAGATAAATGCATTAACAAACTGTAGTACATACACACAATGGAATACTACGCAACAATAAAGAATAATAACAAATATGCAAAACACCTCACAACATGGATGAATTTGGAGGACATTATGCTAAGTGAAATAAGTCAATCACAAAAGGACAAATATTGTATGAGGCCACTATTATAAAGTAACAACAAAATGCCTACACACAGGAAAAAGAAAAAAAAAATTCTGGTTACCAGCAATAAGATGGGAAAGGAGGGAAAATTGCCAAACAGATAGAAGACAAGTGTTAATATTGGTGAAGGGAAAGTCAATACACAATATGGGAGAAAACAGCACAATATGACCAAGGCAAGAGAGGACACTGAGAGGAGCACAAGAATAAAGGGCAACTACAGTAACTACTATTGATGTTGTTGTTAGGTGCCACTGAGTAGGTTCTGACTCATAGCCACCCTATAGACAGAGTAGAACTGCTCCATAGGGTTTCCAAGGAGTGGCTGGTGTATCTGAACTGCCAACCTTTTGGTTAGCAGCAGATCTCTCATCCACTATGCTACCAGGGCTCCATAACTACTGTAGCATAGACTACCCTGCAACAGTAGTATTAACAAACAATACTTTATGAATGGATATGCCAAGAGGTATGGGAGAGTAAGGGAGCACATCCATCAGAAGATACAGGTTTGCTGGTGGATATTTCTACGTACATAAATATAGGTGCTCCTCATATATTAATATAGACAATAAAACACATAAGAGTCACAGTGAGGGAAAACTCTTACACATAACCAAACACCTCATGTGATGAAGTTCCTAGAGTCAAAGGCAAAGGACCATAGACTTGGTAGACATATATGCCAATTGGCACAACATAGTTCATAAAGACAATGTTCTGCATCCTACTTTGGTGAGTAGCATCTGGGGTCTTAAAAGCTTGAGAGCAGCCATTTAAGATACAACTATTCATCTCCTCCCATCTGAAGCAAAAGAGAGTGAAGAAAACCTAAGACTCAAGGGAGCAATTAATCCAAAGGAATAATATGCCACAGGAACTACATCCTGAAACCGAAAGAACTAGATGGTGCCTGGCTACCACTACTAACCGCTCTGATGGGATCAAAATAGAGGGTTCCGGACAGAGCAGGACAAAAAATGTAGAACAAAAAAACATCAAATTCACAAAAAAGATTAGACTTACCAGTCTAACAGAGACTGGAGGAACCCCCAAGACCATGGCCCTAAAACACCCTTCTGACCTGGAACTGAAGCCATTCCCAGAGACCATCATCCAGCCAAACAATAGATCAAAACCCAAAACCCAAACCCACTGCCATCAAGTCAATTCTGATTCATAGCAGCCCTATAGGACAGAGTAGAACTTCCCCATAGAGTTTTCAAGACTGTAAATCTTTTAAGGAAGCAGACTGCCACGTCTTTCTCTCCTGGAGCAGCTAGTAGGTTCGAACTGTCAACTTTTCGGTTAGCAACTGAGCACTTTAATCGTGCGCCACTGGGACTCTTTGTAAAACCATAAACAAGCCCATGAAATAACAACACCTGAGAGGAATATGCTCCTTAGAACAATTCATTATAAGAGAACAAAATGGCAATATTTGCCCAAAAGCAAAGAGGAGAAGGCAGGAAGAGGAAGAAAATCAGGATGAAAAGAAATGGGGAACCCAGGGCAGAAATGCGGAGAGCGCTGACACATTGTGGGGAATGAAGCAAAGGCCTTGAAATACTTTATGTACAAACTATCAAATGGGAATCTAATTTGCTCTATAAACTTCCACCTAATGCACAATAAAAAAATAAGAAGAACAAAATTAGGTGTCTGAAAATAGTAAAACTAAGTACCTTTTAATAAACATCTGGGAAGTATCATAGTCCTTTCCCCTAAACCAGCAAAGTCCACTTCTGGGGCATATAACCTAAGGAAATAATTGTGGCTAAAGATAAACCTTTATGCAATTATATTCTTTATGGTGTCATTTAAGATAGCAAACATTTGGAAACAATTTAAATGTCAATAAAATGGGAATGGTCCATTGCAAATTTACTCAATTAAAAAAAAAAAAAAAAAAAACAAAGAGCTAGAAAGTGGTAGATCCAGCATTTTCAAGTTACATCCTGAGACTATGGAGAGTTAAACAACCAAAAAAACCAAACCAATTGCCATCAAGTCAATTCCAACCCACAGGAACCTTGAAGACAGAGTAGAACTTCCCCGTAGAGTTTCCAAGGAACAGCTGGTGGTTTCAAACTGCCAGCCCTTTGGTTAGCAGCAGTAGCTCTTAATTGCAGATACCTTAAGCATAGAAAAGCTTTCTCAGAAGATATGAAGAAATTGGAACTTCCCTGAAAGAAATGAACATATAAACAAAATAATTTTTAGTACATAATTCATGGCAGGTTGGCACAGAGGATTATATTGAGTATTAGATATTTTCATTCCATCAAAGGCCTAAAAAAAGACAGTTAAATGTTTAAAAAAAAATTGGAAGAGAAAAAGCATTAGGAAAATTTTACTTATAATTTCCACTTCCTGAAAATCTGACAAATTTAGGTGACTGCCTTTGAAGCTGTCAATGTCAATAGCCAGGGTGCAGAGGGAAGATCATTGACCCTCAGATTAATTTACTATAACAGAAGCAGACGGGACTTTTCTGAGCTTTAAACAGGCAGGAATTGTCTGTGATTGCGATTTTAAAAAACATACTAAAAGGAGTATTCTATGACATTCTTTTTTTTTTTTTTTTTATTGTGGTGAAACATACATAACAAATTTTTCATTTCAACCAGTTTTACATGTACAATTCACTGACATTAATTACATTTCACTGACATTAATTACATTCACCATGTTGTACAATTATAACCACTGTTTCCAAATTTTTTCATCATCCTTAATAGAAACTCAGTACCCTTTAAGCAATACCTCCCCATTTTCCCTACCTACCTACCCTGGTAACCACTAATAAACTTCGAACTCTATGCATTTGTCTATTCTATATATATTCTATATATAGCATATAAGCGTGATCATACAATACTTTCTTTTGTAACTGACTTATTCAGCACAATGTTTGCAAAATTCATCTATGTGGTAGCATGTAGCAGAATGTCATTTCTTTTTATGGCTGAATAATGTTCAATTGTATATACATACCACATTTTGTTTGTCCATTCATCTGTTAATGTTCACTCAGGTTGGTTCCATCATTTGGCTATAGTGAATAGTGCTGCAATGAACACTGGTGTATAGGTATCTGAGTCCCTACTTTCAAGTCTTTCAGGTTATACCTAGGAGTGGAATTTGCAGGGCCATATGGTAATTTTGTATGAAATGAAACAGAACTCATAAACATTGATATCATAGGCATTAGTAAGTTGAAATGAACTGGTATTGGCCATTTCGAATTGAAAATCATATGGTCCACTATGCCAGGAATGACAAATTGTAGAGGAATGGCTTTGCATTCATGGTCAAAAAGTATATTTCAAGATCTATCCTGAAATACAACGCTGTCAGTGATAGAATAAGATCCATACGCCTACAAGGAAGACCAGTTAATATGACTATTATTCAAATTTATGCACCAAACACTAAGGCGAAAAATGAAGAAACTGAAGATTTTTACCAACTTCTGCAGTCTGAAATTGATCAAACATGCAATCAAGATGCATTGATAATTACTGGCAACTGGAATGTGAAGGTTGGAAACAGAGAAGAAGGGCCAGGAGTTGCAAAACACGGCCTTGGTGATAGAAACGATGCAGAAATCGCATGATAGAATTTCACAAGACCAACGAATTTTTCATCGCAAATACCTTTTTTCAACAATATAAATGAAGACTATATATGTGGATCTTGCCAGATGGAGTACACAAGAATCAAATTGACTACATCTGTGGAAAGAGGTGATGGAAAAGCTAAACATCATCAGTCAGAACAAGGCCAGGGGCTAACTGTGGAACAAATCATCAATTGCTCCTATGTAAGTTCAAGTTGAAGCTGAAGAAAATTAGAACAAGTCCACTAGAGCCAAAATACGATCTTGAGTATATCCCACCTGAATTTAGAGATCATCCTCAAGAATAGATTCGATACGTTGAACACTAATGACTGAAGACCAGATGAGTTGTAGGATGACATCAAGGGCATCATACATGAAGAAAGCAAAAGGTCATTAAAAAGACAGGAAAGAAGGAAAAGACCAAAGTGGATGTCAGAAGAGACTCTGAAAGTTGCTCTTGAATGTTGAGTAGCTAAAGCAAATGGAAAAAATGATAAGTAAAAGAACTGAACAGAAAATTTCAAAGGGCCCCTCAAGAAGACAAAGGAAAGTATTATAATGACCTATGCAAAAACCTGGAGTTAGAAAACCAAAAGGGAAGAACATGTTTGGCATTCTTCAAGCTGAAAGGACTGAAGAAAAAATTCAAGCCTCAAGTTGCAATATTGAAGGATTTTAAAAGGAAAATATTAAATGACGTAGGAAGCATCAAAAACAGATGGAAAGAATACACAGAGTCACTATAATAAAAAGAACTGGTCAACGTTCAACCATTTCAGGAGGTAGCATATGATCAGGAACCAATGGTACTGAAGGAAGAGGTCCAAACTGCACTGAAAGTTTTGGCAAAAAACAAGGTTCCAGGAATTCACAAAACACCAACTGAGATATTTCAACAAACAGATGCAGTGCTGGAGGTACTCACTCATCTATGCCAAGAAATTTGGAAGACAGCTGCCTGGCCAACCAACTGGAAGGTATCCATACTTGTGCCCATTCCAAAGAAAGGTGATTCAACCAAATGCAGAAATTATCAAACAATGCCATTAATATCATAGGCAAGCAAAATTTTGCTGAAGATCATTCAAAAGTGGCTGCAGCAGTACATCAACAGGGAACTGCCAGAAATTCAGGCTGCATTCAGAAGAGGACGTGGAACCAGGGATAGCATTGCTGATGTCAGATGGATCTTGGCTGAAAGCAGAGAATACCAGAAAGATGTTTACCTGTGTTTTACTGACTATGCAAAGGCATTTGACTGTGTAGATCATAAAAAATTATGGATAACATTGCTAATAAGGGAAATCCCAGAACACTTACATAGATCAAGAGGTAGTCGTTCCAATAGAACAAGTGGATACTGTGTGGTTTAAAGTCAGGAAAGGTGTGTGTCAGGGTTATATCCTTTCACCATACTTATTTGATCTGTATGCTGAGGAAATAATCCAAGGATCTGGACTATATGAAGAAGAATGCAGCATCAGGATTGGAGGAAGACTCATTAACAACCTGTGTTATGCAGATGACACAACCTTGCTTGCTGAAAGTGAAGAGGACTTAAAGTACTTACTGATGAAGATCAAAGACTACAGCCTTCAGTATAGATTACACCTCAGCATAAAGAAAACAAAATCCTCACAACTAGACCAATGAGTGACATCATGATACATTGAGAAAAATTGAAGTTGTCAAGGATTCCTTTTTACTTGGATCCACAATCAACATCCATGGAAGCAGCAGTCAAGAAATCAAAAGACGCATTGCATTGGGCAAATCTGCTGCAAAAGACCTCTTTAAGGTGTTAAAAAGCAAAGATGTCACCTTGAAGACTAAGGTGGGCCTGACCCAAGCCATGGTGTTTTCAATTGTCTCATATGGACGCAAAAGCTGGACAGTGAATAAGGAAGACTGAAGAAGAATTGACGCCTTTGAATTACGGTGTTGGTGAAGAATATTGAATATACCGTGGACTGCCAAAGGAACAAACAAGCTGTATTGGAAGAAATACAACCAGAACACTTGTTAGAAGCAGAGATGGTGAGACTACATCTCACATATTTTGGACATGTTATCAGGAGGGACCAGTCCCTGGAGAAGGACATCATGCTGGGTAAAGTAGAGGGTCAGTGAGAAAGAGAAAGACCCTCAATGAGATGGATTGACACAGTGACTGTAATAATGGGCTCAAGTATACCAATGATTGTGAGGATGGCGCAGGACTGGGCAGTGTTTCGTTCTGTTGCCCATAGGATCACTATGAATCAGAAATCGACTTGATGGCACATAACAGCAACAATTAATATGTGACTGAATGAATAAATAAAGGACTATGAACATGGTTATCATGTACGTTACTTTCCTCTTAGAATAGTTTGTAAATTCTTTGCTGGCAAGGATGTATCTTCTACATCTGTATTTGCACCAGGGCCTTTCATAGACACTCAATAAATAGTTGCTGAACTGATGTCCATTCTTGTCCATTAAATATGTGGTACTGATAAACCTGGAGAGTCAATAAAACAAAACAAGAATTCTGTGAAAACCAGTTGGGGCAATGAAGTGGGCTGCAATTTTGTTATATAAGAATCACAGCTAGATATGGACACCAATAACCTACTTCCTGTTTGGTAACTTCTCCTTCAATATGATTATTTTAATACATGTAAATTCACTGGTGTTAGCCTACATCTGCATTACAAAAGATAATTTCTAGAAATAGTGAGAAGCTCATAAACTGGAAAGCACACAGAAAAATAAATGAACTATTCAACTCAACGTAGGTGGACAATGGATTAGGACTTCTTGGAATACAAAAAAAAAAAAAAAAGAAATTCAAAGATGAGGTTTCTCATTGTCCCAGGTTCAACTTTGAAAACCATGAGGCAGAAGTTCTTAGTTATTTTAAATCTTATGAAGATGAATTAGTGTCAGCCAGGGATTCTGAGTTTGAGGCTGGGGGCTTACTTGAAACAAAAATACCCGCAAATACCATCTCTAATCAAATAAGCATTCCATCCTTAAGCATGTATTAGTCTCCTAGCTTTCCAACAATTATTTCAATTGCCTTAAAGAGCAGTATTTAGTGTCATGGGAACTGTATTTCCAGGCTAATAAAGTGATAACATTATAATTGTTCAAGTCATGACATACTGCTTTTGATCTGAAAGTAATAATCATGTACATAGATGCTTTGTGCATCAATACTTTGCTTGATTAAAGGAAAAATCCAGTGACTATCTTGTACATTATTTAGGGGATTTGGCATTTGCTCCTATATTTAATAAGAGAATATCAGCTACAAAAAAGAATTAAGATGAGCCAGAGGATAGGGGAAGGTGAGGTGCCTGAAAAACATGAACTGCACAGAGTTTGAAATCGTTTGTCTTTCTACCTAGTAAGACCCATCTATCAAAATCATCACTGAACTTTAGGGTTACATTATGTGAAGGATGCTACAGGTAAAACAAAAAGTAATTAAAAATAAATAAAGTCAGACTAAGTTTCTATCATGTCTGATAAAAGTATTACTGCACCATTCCTTGCATAGCAGTAATTGAAAATCTGTAACAATTTAAATTCAGGTTGATATGGATGGAGTATGTACCAAATGAACCACGTCAGCAAGTGCCACAAGTGGGTTGATGTCATTTGGTTGATTCTATCAAAATATCTAGTTTAATAGACAGATAGCTTCAAAAACTGGAGATAACAGCCAGTGTTGAGTTTACTGAAAAAAGTAGATGCCTGAGAGATCAGTATAAAAAAAACGAAAACAAACCCATTGCCTTCGAGTCAATTCTGACTCATAGCGACCCTAGAGTATCAGCATAGTGCCTGTATAAATCATGAAAAACAGAAAAACAGTGGTATGGCCATGGATTTTTTCTTAATTTCTTCTTTTCCTATATTATAAATACATTTTTTAGACACTCAACCAAACATAATTCCCTCTTTAAGAATCACGGATGAATAGGGGGAATTCCAGCGTAAACTAATAAATGGCAATACATGTTAAATGCTATTAGAGTGAATCAAAATTTTGCTTTAATGCAGAAGAAGCAATTTCAAAAAACAGTGAAATAGCTGGAAATGTCACTTGAAGCTAGGGAATTAATTTTTGGAAGGCTTTACAATATTTAAAACACGCCTTGCCCCTTTCAATTTGAAGATAAGGTTCACGCTGTTCCTGAGAGACCCCCCACATATAAGAGCCAACAGACATTTCCTCTTCTTTCGTTTTGGGATTTACTCAGAAGCCGTCCCTTAACATGTGAAGCTTTTTCTCTCTGCAGTGAAATAAAGGCGAGAGAACGAAGAGCCGGTGTTTCTTTATTAGATTTAGGGTTCCTCAATCTGGATTTCATCTTCATGCACTGCTGAACCAGGCTGACTTGGTCAAGAGCTAAAGCTAGAAGGCAGATGAAAGACCCCTTTGCAAGGTAAATGCTTGAATATATCAGAAGGTTGGGAACTATTCTTTCTTCAAACACTTTTCTTATAACTCTTTTATATAAGGGATCTACTTGGATAGACTTTAAATTCTGACTGAAAATAGGTTCAATAACTTAACTTTTGTCTAAACAGTCCCTGAAAGAAAAAAAAAAAGCAACAGATGAATACTGGCTATTTACATGAGAATAGGGGTAAATTTATATGGTGAAGTCCTTACTGAAGCACTCTGTCCAGAATGTATTTGCTGGTTACATTGTTTACTCTTTGATTCTCTGTAAATTATAGACAATGGCCTAAATTCTTCCTATTCTAACTAATTGGTTAGAATTGTATTGGCCTTAGCAAATAAAGTACTCCATTCTCTTTCTGTTTCTAACAACATGCTGGAAATTCTGAGGTATTGTCTTTATCTTACTAATTAATCCAGCATTTTAGTTAATGTAAGGAACTCTGGTGGTGCAGTGTTTAAAGCACTCGGCTGCTAACTGAAAAGTCAGCAGTTCGAACCCACCAGCCACTCCACAGGAGAAGCATGTGGCAATCTGCTTTCGTAAGGATTTACAGCCTTGGAAACTTTACTGGGCAGTTCTACTCTGTCCTTACAGGGTTGCTATGAGTTGGAATCAGCTTGATGGCAATGTGGTTGGTTTTGGTTTTTGGTTAATCATGTAAATAATATTGACATAATAGAAATTATTTCTGAAATTATATTTTTAAAAATCGTCATTTATGGTAGCTCAATGAGTTAATATAACAGAGGACAGTCTTGTACTTTACTTGCAGAGAATAGCAAGACAAGATGAAAATCCTAGTCTTGACTGTGAGCATCCTGAATTTTGTGGTTTACTTACTGGTAAGTTTCAATATTTTGGAAAACAGAATCCTTATGGAACTGTAAATTAGATGAGGAGAAAAATAGATTCAGATCACCAGCTTAGGTTTAATGCAAGAAAGAGCATTTTGCTAAACAAAACATCATTGTATTTTGGCAATCTATTTTCTATTTTTAAATTTCCTTCTTTTAAAATTAAGCCTATACATAATGAAATAAAGATAACAGACATTATAATGCATGGTTTCATAGGATTTGAATGGGTTTCTCTATACTTTTTTTTTATACTATAAGAGATTCTTTCAAGGATGAGAGTCTCCATTTACAGGATGTCACTATTCCTTCAGTTGCATTCAATGTTAGCCTTGATAATGAACTTACCTTTGTTGATGAAGATACTGAGAGTAAAAAACATAGGGTTTCAATTTCCACTTCACCTATGAAGACAGCTCACACTATAGCTGATACCATTATGCTTTCCCCTGAGAACAGCAATAAAGAGGGTGATTTTATGTGGCCTGATGAAAAACTAAAGTCTGAAGGATTCCCTTTTCTGATAACTGAAACCAAGAATTTTGTCCTAGTGAGAGATAGCTTCTTGACTAACTCCTCAAAGGAAAAATCATTAGTATCAGAGACAATGACTAAACACCCTGATCTCAATAATGGAGCTGATATTTCAGAAAAGCAGGCTATTAAAATTCAAAGCAACCTTCAGCCACACTTCTTGCTTCAATTATTCCCTTTATTAGTTCAACTACTTTTACCGGGAATCTGAAAAATGACGAGGCTGATTCATCATCCATTGTGAGTAGAGATACTACTGCCATTTCTAAAATTAAGACAAACATTGGACATCAGCATATACTTGAGAAAATCCTTTCACTTAGGAAAATAAGCCCTTTCTCCTCTGAAACAAGAAAAATGGCTAAAATCTCTGCTGAGGAAGATACAGGTGCTAAATTTGATTTAAGTCACACTACAAATGCAACAGTTCTCATTTCAACTTTGGAGAAAACCTTTCCCTCAACTCCTAAGCCCAGTACTCTCTGCACAAGCAATAACAATGAGGAGGAGGAAGTCAATATTCTGAAGCAGGTAATTTTGTTTTAGAAGATACAAGAGCATTGAAAAATGATCCTATCAGTGGTAAATTTAAAGTTTTTGCTGGGCCTCAAAATCCTCACAATTTAAAAGAATCTTTTCAACTAATTCCACCATGTCTCTAGAAAACCTTTTAAAGCCTAAAGATAAAAACTCTGCTCCTCCTGATGAAGATGCAGGCACAGAATGGTTTCTTCATAATGCTTCCGATGGATCAAAGAGGTTACCACGGAAATCAACTCTTCCTCCTTCGGATTTCAGAACATTCATGAGTTCATCCAAATTTGACCCAGTTGTCAATAAGACAAAAAATACTATAACAAATACTACTAATAATATTCCATCTGAGGAAACAAATACTCCATCTGTCAAAGTCATCATTTCATCTGCTGCCAATACTTCAACAATAGTCATGTGGAACACTATTTATGATAATAGATTTGTGCAAAGAAATTTTACAGAGAAAGATGTAATCACTGAATATGAATTACTTTCTTTTACAGACAACACTTCAGAGGAGAAACATGACATTCTTTTGGAAGGACAGAATATTCCAAATAAAGATAGTTCAATAAGCACTGTGCTTGATGGCAGAGCTATTGAGTATGCTGCAAATGAGTATGTCCTTGAATCACAGGAGGAAAAAGATAACCTCATTATAAAAAGAACTACTCTTACTTACAACCCTAAAATCTTTGGGTCTCATCCACTCGATTCCAGTGCTGATGCCTCAGAATATCTATCTGAAGGAGCTCCAATTGAAATCAAACTGAAAGAAACACTGCAAAATTGGTTATCTAGAGAAAAGCACACCAGTTCTGAACTTGATGCTATTATTTTAAGAAGTTCCACTGACAATGCAAATTCTAAGACTCCTAAATCCACAACTCCGCTCCTAACTCATACAAGTGAGAATGTTCACAAGTTTTCAGTCATACAAGTGAGAATGTTCACAAGTTTTCAGATAAAAGAAGTCCAGAAGGGGACACTCTAAGAGAATACAACAACAACACCATTCTCCCTGAAAACAAAAGAACAGAGGACAGCCTTGTTCCAGACCTCAAATTAATGATAATCATGGCAGAGCAAATGAAGTTCCCAGGTGAGCCTATTGATCCCACTGTGATCACCTTCCCATTAAAAAGTAAGAATCAATTCTACATGAAAGTCATCTTACCTACAACTGATGTGCAAGATGAAGCCAAAAACCTCTCATTAGGAGTAGACAATGTTAAAGGTAAAACGAATACGATAGAGATTTCACACTCTCAGGACAACATTATTCCCTTGGTTGAGTTTAATATCAACCCAGATGGAGAATTTCCTTTCATCGATGAAGATAATGAAGTTTTAAACAACAGGGCTTTAATCTCTTCCTCACCTATGCAAACAATCTACACCACGAATGATACCACTGTTCTCTCCACCCACGTTAGTTGTAAAAGAGGTGATGCTATGCTTCATGAAGAAAATCATATTAGGTCTAGAGGATTCCTAGCTCCACAAGCTCCTGAAAAGTCCATGCTCATTCCTCATGTTTCAATTAAAAATCCTGAAATCTCTGGCCCAGTGACAAATAACTCCTTGGTTAAACCTTCAATTGCAAAGTCAGACATGTTTAAGACAATAGTTGAATATGATAATCATATTAGTGGTGGTGTTGTTTCCATTAAAAATCAAACTGACCTCCAGCACTACTCCTCAGACTCAACCATATCTCCAGTTGGTTCCGTTACTTTCTTAGACAATCCCACAAATAATGAGCTTGCTTTACTGCCCTCTGTAAACAGAGAAACTACTTACATTTTTAACGTCGGGAAAGATGAAATATATTCCAAACCTCAGATAATAATCATGAATGGCTTTTTACCTACAAAAATCTCTCAAAATAAGGTCGATGAAGAAAGGAAAATAGTTAATCTTTCTGATCAAGAATATCCAGCTGCTAAATTTGAATTAAGTCACTTTATGAATGCAGCAGTTCTCCTTCCAGCTACAGAGAAAACCCTTCCCTCAGAAACTGAGTCCAATATTCTCTCCAACAGTGACAACAATATAGAAGAGGAAGTCCATATTTCTAAAGTAGGCAATTTTTTTCCCAAAAGATGTAAGTACATTTGAAAATAAGCCTTTCATTGTCAAACTTGATGCTACTCCTGCTAAACCTTGAGCATTTCCCAATTTAAAAGAAATCTCTTCAGTTTATTCCACATTAATTTTTCCAGAAGCATCTAGGCCTAATTGTCAATGATCTGTTTCTCCTGAAGTTGCTACCCAAGATAGGACCATCACAAATGTCCCCACTGGATTATATGCCCTACAGTGGAAGTCAACTCTTCCTTCTTCTGATTTTACAACATTCACCAGTTCATCTAAGTATTCTAAACTTAATCCAGTTACTAAAATGAAAAAAGACACCACAACAAAGACTAATAATAATATTCCACCTGGGAAAAGAAATACTCCATCTGGCAAAGTCATTCTTCCACCTACTACCATTAGTTCAACAAATGGTATGGAAAACACTATTTATGATAATAGACTCTGGGACAAGATTTTTACAGAGAAAGACACAGCCACTGAATATGAAGTAGTTTCTTTTACAGAAAACATTTCAGAAGAGGCATAGGACCCTATTTTCACAGGTGACATTTTTTTTAAATAATGAGAATATAGTAACCAGTTTTTTTGTTAACAAGGCCCTGGAATACGCTGTATATAACAATGTCTTTGAACCAGTGGAGGAAGAAAATAGTCTTCTTGTAGAAAAGTCTACACTCCCTAATGACTCTAATGTATTTGGGTCTTATGTGCCCTATTCCAGTGCTAAAGTCTCTGAACATCTCTTCCAAGGTGGAACTGATATCAAAATTAACAAAAAACACCAGAGTTTGATCTCCCAAGAGGAAAATCCTAATTCTGACAATGATTTTCCTGTTCTCAAAAGTACCACTGCCATTTTTAATACTAAGGCTCCCAGATCCACAATTTATCCCCAAACTGATTCAAGTTGGATTTTTTCCCCTGAGTTTCTAGATGAGACAATTCTGGAAAACAGTCCTCTAAATGAAGATAACACCATCATCATTCTCCCTAAAGGGAAAAGAATGCAGTACCCCCTTGTTCCACACCCAGAACCAATGACAACAATGGGAGAGAAGAGGATGTTTACAGATGATTCCATTGATCCTGCTGTGGTCATCACTCCTATAGAAAATAAGAACAAAGTCAACAGGAAAGGCATTTCATCTGCTTTTTATATCAATGCTTCCCCAGGTGGAGCAAAAGTCACATCAGCCCAATTAGGCAAAAATAAAAATAAAATAAACTTGGCAGAGATGTTTCATTCACAGAGCATAAATACTCCTTTGCCAGAATTCAATGTCATTCCTGATGATTACCTTCCCTTTACCAGTAAAGATACTGAGGAAGCAAACAACAGTGATTCAATGTTTTCATCATCTATAAATAAAGCAACCAACACTGTGACTGAATCCTTTGATTTTTTTCACTGAAGATAGTTATGAAGGAGGTTATCCTATGCTGCCTCGAAAAGATACTATTAACTCCAGAGGATCCCCACTTCTAGACTTCTGTCATGCTCATTCTTAATTGAAAATCCTGAAACCCCTGGCATAATGAGAGATAACCCCTTATCCAAATTTTCAATAGTTGGTACAGAAGAGTTAGAGAAAGTAACAGGATATGTTGATACCATTAAAGGAGGTGATGTTCCAGAGAGGCAGACCATAATAACTCAAACTGACTTTCAATCCTATCCCTTGGCCTGGAATGCTCTTCTAACTGGATCCACTACTTTTTCAGACAATCCCTCAGATGGTGAAGTTCATTCATTTTTCTCTATGAATAGAGATAGTCCTGACTATTATAAAACTAAGAATATTAAAATATATTCCATACCTCAAAGACCAATGATAAAAGCATTTTCCCCTAGAGAAGACTCTCAAAATACTGTTTATGAGAAAAGGAAAATAGTTAATCATTTTGATCAAGAAGATCCAGCTGCTAAATTTGAATTAAGTCACTTTACAAATGCAACAGTTCTCCTTCCAGTTACAGAGAAAATCCTTCCCTCAGAAACTGAATCCAATAGTCTTTTCAAGAGTGACAACAGTGTGGACGAGGAAACCATATTTCTGAAGCAGGAATCTTATCAGGAAATGCAAGTACGTCGAAAGATAATTCTTTCACTGTTAAATCTGATGCTACTTCTGCTAAACCTGAAGTACCTCACGATTTCAAAGGAATCTTTTCAGCTGATTCCACATTAGCTCTTCTAGAAGCTTCTAGGCCTAATGATCAAAGTTCTGCCTCTCGTGATAAAGTTGCTAACAAAAGAGAATCCGTCACCAACACCAAGTGGATCATATGGTACACTGTGGAAATCAACTCTTCCTCCTTCTTACTTCATAACATCCACGGGTACTCCCAAATATTCTGAACTTGTTCCTATTATGACTATGGAAAAAGATACCACAACAAAGACTGATAATAACATTCTACCTAAGGGAATAATTACTCCTTCTGACAAATCTTTCATTTCATCTATTAGTTTTAGCTCTGAAAAAGATATGGCAAGCACCTCGAAACATTATATTTGGTCACAACGATTTTATAGAGAGTGAAACAGCTTATATATGAAACAATTTATTTTACAGAAGACATTTCAGAAAGGATGAGTGACATTTCTAATGCAGAGAAAATCACCACAGCATATATGGACGATATAACTACTATGTTTGCTAACAGATGCTCTGAATATGTTTCAGATGAGTATGCCTTTGAATCAAAGGAGAAATCAAAGGATTTTCTTATAAAAGCATATACACTTGCATATGCCCCCAAGACACATGAATCTCATGCACTACTCACCCCAGCTGCTGCTTCAGACAGTCTATCTAACACAACACCCTCAGAGTTTAAATCTAAAGAAAATTACCAAACAAAAATTCCTAGACAGGAAAATAAGAACTTGGATGCTGATGCCATTGCTCTCAAAGATTCCACTCTCAATATCAATACCAAGGCTTATAGACCTACAGCTCACTTCTTAATTGATGCAAGCGATAATTTTCCTTCTAGTTTTCCTGACAAAACATCTGTGGGTAAAGGCACCATAAATAGTTATGATGACACCATTCTTCTCTCTGAAGCCTCTAACTTAGGAAATAAAATAACTGAGTATTTCCTTGTTCCGGGTACAGAACCCACAGTTGAAAGCAGGACATTCACAACTGACATTACTAATCATGCTGTTAAAAACAGAAACAATTTCTTCAGGAAAAACATGCCACCTACCATTTATAAGACATTTATACCCAGCAGAGCAGGTACTGCCACATCCACTACGTCTGAATTTGCTGATGATAAAACTGGTATAGCTGCAGTGTCTGGTTCAAGGGTTAGCATTTTTCCTATAAATCAGCTTTCTAATGATGATATTTTCTATATGGAGAAAAATAGAGAAGATTCCATCAACACAGCTACTACTCACTTTTCTCCTTTGAAAAAGATGTCTACCATTATGTCAAATGATTCTTCTATCTCCACGAAGGACAAAAATAACATTGGTTATTCTGGCCTTTCTTCATCAGAGAATGTCATGTCTCCAAGATTTACATCTATGGGATGACCAGGCACTCTCATTCTAATGGCTAATGTTCCCACTAAAGAAATTGCAACTCCTAGAATTGTAAAAGGATCGAGCCTATATTATCCACCAACATTAATATCAGCAGCATCAGAGCCTGTGTTACAGATTCTTCTTACTCAATGAAGCCATTGTCCCACAAGGGCAAAACACTAAAAATCAAATGATTCCAAAGGCTCTCCCCTGGGTATACACTGTTCTGCAAGATGATTCCACTGGTTCTTCAGACAATCTCACAAATCTTGAACCTAACACATCTACTACTATTGTCAGAGAGGATAACATTTTTTATATTGATGCCTAAATTCAGAACCCAAGAAAACAAAAACACCAAGGTTTCTACTCTTTTTCCTGATGAACATAGTGAGCAAAATTTCTATTATACTAGAGAAATAACTAAAGCTTCTGCAGTGAAAGACACCGCTACTGAATTTGGAGTGAACCATCTTACAATTGTGAATATAACAATGAAAATTATCCAGTTACCCAGATGGAGACAAACTCTCTCAGGGATGCCGACCTAGAGTATTTTCTTGTGAATAAATAGGTTATTGCTGACAATAAATAAATCGGGATTATGATAGTATCTCTATAGTGGCTTACTCAATCCTTCCCATACCTACTGATTCCCTCCCAGCTGGATCTGTTACTCAGGAAATTAGCTCTATGGCTGGGGACTCAAACTTGTTCATGGAAGTAATTGCCATTATTCCTACTGATTAGAAATCTTCATCTTACTTGGAGATTATTTCTCTGGTGGAAGGAAATTCTAAATTGGAATTTAATATAGCTAATTCTAGAGCAGAAAATATTAAATTTCAAGCTTTAGAAAGCGCAAATGTTACTCATAAATCCATTGTTGACATAGGAATATTATTACCCTAGTTTCAAGAACTTTCTATAGTACCACAAGATAACAAGGAGGTTGAAGAAAACACTTTCTTTAGAACTGATATGCCTCAGTCACAGAAGCACCTACTTCAAATGGTATCCCTGAGGAGTCTACAAAGCAGATATGAGGGTCATAACTGACCCGCTGTAAATTCCATCTCCCTTGGATACAAAGAAATAATGACCTCACAGGCCACCATATCCTCCAATTACAATTTACTTAGTCATATACCCAACAATCCAACCACTAGAGGAGAAGGGGACAAAAATGTGAATGTTGACATAACCAAATTTCAAAATGTGATTGCTCCTCTGGCTTCCTTCACTGTTCCTGATGGTGAAATTTGTTCTCTGAATGAAGATAGTTAACCTGAAACTCTCTCAGCGACTCCATTTCAGCATAATTATAGTCACCTCAATTAGAGATAATATTTCTATATCCTCCAATAAACTGATAAAATCTGAAGATAAATAGACTTTTTAAAACAGGAATTCTAGTGCCCATAGGAGACACTGCTCATCTAACAGCTGATTCTTCTAAGACTGCACTTCTTTAGTCTAATAAAACTCAAGCTATTCTCCACACAAAGTAAATCTTAATAGTTGACATCACTATGATGCTGTTTTCAAAGTCTGTTCCTGAGGATTTTTTTTCCTAGTCAAATATCTCTGAAAATCATAAATGTGCCAAACGACCTTCCTGGAACCTTACTGAGAAATCTTTCCCTGTGTTAGCAGTTTCTACCTTTTCACTTAAAAAAAAGTAAGCGTTACGTCATGGACCTGAGGGAGTTGCCATTTAAAAGAAAGCATAGTGACTGAACCAAAAACTTCAAAATATAAAGAAAATAAAACGTACCTAATAGCCAAGCAAGCTCCTGCTACAGCTGCCAAATTCACTGGACCAAAAACCTCAAAATATAAAGAAAATAAAAAATACCTAATAGCCAAGCAAGCTTATGCACAGCTGCCAAAATAAGGAAAAGATATATACTTTCAGAGATATGTCAATAGATATAAATTTGACATTCCTGGGAAAAGACAAAACACTCCCGTTTGTGTGATAAGACACTCCAACAATGTAAGAAGATGCTGTTCAGGTAAAATAAACTTTATTTATGGAATCTAATCCTCTGGCCTTAAATCAGATAATATATTTGATGATAATAATTTATTGGTCAAAGAAGTATACTCTATATTCCCTGGAGCAGATGTCACAAGTTCCGTCCTTAAGATGGCTAATATTCCAGAAATCACACCAAGACTTTTACTATGCTTCCTGCTCTATGATGGATGACATACACTCTCAATCTGAAATGTCCTTTTTACCATCAATGAGTTAAAAACACAGATAATGGTGATAACATTACCTTCAGGAGAGAAAGTCTTAATATGCTGCAGTCAATGTGATTCCACATCACAGCTATGTAAGTGGAAGTATAGTTGGTGTGACCAAAAAGTAACCCCTGAAATTAAAGACACTGTGACAAACCAGTATTGCTGAGCATAATATAATCATTTCACCTGACATTTCTGAAAGGGATTAAATGCTCATAAAAAGAATATTTTTTCTCATTATTCCAACTCTATTCACCATGAAAGACACCAAGTCTTCCAAGATGTACAGCAGTTATCCAGCTAAATTACCTCCATCTCTTATTTCTTTTAATGGCATAGTTTGGTTTCAAAAAAGGCTGATTTTAAAGCATTAACACTTGACAATAATCTTTCACCATATTCAGTTAAACCTTAAGATTGATACCACAACGATGATATTTGATCAAACCAACATCACTATGGAAAACACTCCCTCTGAAATTGAGACTGTAATTCTTATGGCTGATACAGTTATTGCACACCCTGATTTCCTAGATCTTGTTTCTGGAAAACTTCCCCTAGAGTAGCTAAAATGACACCCCAGACACAAAGTAGAATTGTAATATGACATCCACACCCTGCCAGATACTCCTTTTGGGGCTGAAATACACTGTCTACCAAAAAAAAAAAAAAAAAATCCAGAAGAATTTGAACCTACAAATTTGACACTGTCACTGTTAACTCAAGTTAATTCAAGAAAAGGTGGGAATTATGATGAGTATGATGGAGAAGACCACTGAATGAGCCCTAACAGACCGGTGACTTCTTTACAATATCGTTACAGAAAAAGTGAGAATTCCTTCTCTGAAGAAGAGAACAAAATGCAGTCCTTGCTACCCAATTACCTTCTACGGCTACATTCACTGTCATGGAAGCCATTAATTTTTTGAGATATTTAAATATCATGAATCTTAGGGGAAGATGCTTCACTTGAAAAAGATAGCATGACTTACTTGGAATACAGGAGACTTGAAGTTGATGCTGGTAAGTTTGTGCCTCCCAGAGTTTTCTTTACTGACACTGAAGGCACAGAGTACCTGGCTGACTCTGCTAGATCTCTTTCAAGTGACATTATCTCCATATAGGACAGCATAACCCTTGTAAACAGAAACATGGTAAATCCCAAGTTAGCTACAATTAAAATGTGTTTGGATGTGAAAGTTAGTTACATAATGACAGAGGAGAGGACCCCGTTGTGTTTTCATTTAATATAAATACTCCCGCAACTGGGAACCCACCCAATCACAGCAAAGAAACAGCCTCCAAGGAGAGCCAATGTCATTGCCCCTGTGGTTGATGCAACAATTGCACTGATGACCAACAATTCAGTCACCATAATGAACACCACTTTCCTGCCTGGGGATGCCACTGGGCCCAGGAGAGAGATCTTGTGAGTGTGCATGGTGTCACTTCACCCTATGGCTGAAGGTGGTTCTCCTAAAATTTATTCCCATCATCCAACAGAAAGGAATAAAACACCAACTGAAGCATCAATTTTCTTTGGGGCTGACAGTACTATTCCTAAATCAGAAACAACTATTACTTCAGAAGGAGACCATATTTCTTCAGTAAATGACTCTACAAGAGAAAGTGATTTTTCATCTACTACGGGCAACAAGCTGGCACCTTCAAAGGAAAGACTAAAATCAGAAGATGATGTTGAGACTCATATCACCAAATCAACAACCCATATGGAGAAAGAAATGCCCACTCTGACTGGCACTACAAATCCCGTAGCTGATGACTCTATTACTAAAAATTTCATTTCAGCAAAAATTGGTAATATTTCATCACCACTTGCTACTGTTTCTTTAATAGACTTTTCCACTAACCTAGCAGAAGATAGTCTATTGGATTCAATTTGCCCAGGGGATAAAGATGTCTCAATAACTTCTGAAGTCTCTGGCACACTTAAGAAAAGCACCATGTGCATTGCTGACACCCCTACACCTTCAGGTAAGAAGGATGCACCTGATGTCATCAATTCTAACTCCTCAGACAAATCTAATGCTGATGAAGTTGTACAGCTCACTAACTCCTCTATTTCTGAGGTTGAAATCTCTTCCTCTACTGAAAACATCACCACTATTCCAGATATAACTGCCCTTGCAGAAAAGAAAATAACTGAAATTGACCTAATTCTTTCAGAGGAGGACCCCGATGCAGTAGCTAAATTAACTGACTCTGAAGAGGAAAATTTCATCACTGTGTTTGAACTCACTACCTCTGCTGAAGGAGACAAAGATAACCCAGAAGATATTCCACTAATGGATGAAGAGTCTATAGATGAAGTCAATGTTTGGATGGAGAGAGAGAGTCCAAATGAAGCAGAGACTCATTCCATTTTGCTTACTGCTGTTGAATCCAGATATGACTTCATTGTCCCCACATCAGTAGCTATGAACCTCGAGGATGATTTACCGACTACAACAATGAAAGATTTGTCTGAAAATGATAGAACTGAATCTGTGACTAAGGTCACTGGGCCATCTTCTGGAGCTACTCCCATACTAGATGCACCAATCCCCATACTAGATACTTCGAACCACTTGGAAGACAACTTTACAACTGAAATGGATCTCTTTAAACTACTGGGAGAAGATCCAGATGGGTTCATGATTTGAAAGCAGCAAAAGGGATACTGTGTAGAATGCTTTAATAGCCTAGTCAGTTAGTTTCAACATCTAAGAAAAGAAGTTTGTCCAGCAAGCAAAACTCTAAAAATAATGCAAGAATTGAGCATTTTAAGGCAAGTATTAGATAGAAAATTCAGATGCTTAATAATAGAAATCATACAGCAGAATATATTTATGGAAACTTTAAAAACCAAACAGTACAACAGTCCCCCTAGTATCACATAAGTTTAATTGAATTATCCAACAGTTACTTACTTATTTTAATATAAAATGCTCAATCCGAGTCTTGAGGGATATGAACAGAGAGCAATAAAGAAAGCTTACTTCTTGCTACAATTAATGATGTATGTCATTTTAGTTCACTCTAGACAGCATATTTTAGTGAGAGTTAAGGAAATGAAGATAATGTAATTAACATATCTCAAAAAAAATCATTACAGAATTAACAGATTTTCTGAAATGAGTATGCTATTCTAAACAGATTTTGTTTCATTAGTATGCAACTAATGATTGTCTTCTACTAAAAAATATATTTGTAACAATCACTTATATAAGAATTAAGGCTATTTAGTAACTACTGAGTACCCACATGAGACATATATGCCACAAACAAGTTTCTTGGTTCATGGTAAATGCAAGCTAAGGTAAAATAATGTTTTACAAACATGTGCATTTGTCAAAAAAAACTATTACGTGTAAACATATGAACCAATTTAATTTTCCTTCTTTTAAAATTTCTTTCCTGAATTTTTGTCAATTTTTTCCAGGTCTTAAATTACAGAATATCCCACTCTTCTTAGGATCTTGGTTAGCTATTCAAGGACATAAATCTTCATTCTTTTCTGACACAGACTTTTTAAATGAGTCTGTTTTCACTTTGCTGATTTTTCTTCAATAAATCTTTTTGACAGCAACTGATTTACTGTGTGAACCTGTGTTTGATATTCTAGTACAGAATTCTCACATCAGGAGATATATAGATAAAATGAAAATTCATCATTTGTTTAAAGAAAAAATTAATGTATAGAGACTCATAAATTTATTATATTAAAAAAGAGAGAGAAACAAAAACCCAAAACAATGGATGAACAGTAAATGGTATATTTCAGGAAGGTGGGGGTAGCTATGAATTTGGACCATCAGATAGACAATGCTGTTGTTGTTAGTTGCTATAGAACTGGCTCTGACTCATGGCAATCTTATGTATAACAGACTGAAACATTCCTCAGTGCTGTGTGATCTTCATGATCATTGGTATGTTTGAGTCCATTGTTGTGGCTTCTGTGTCAGTTCATCTTATAGAGGGTTGGTTTTTTGCTGCCCTCTACTTTACAAAAGGGATAGACTATATAATAGACTATAATAATTACAGTAGCATGGTAAAGCCTAGAAACACATTTTAACATAAAAATGTAGTATTTGGGAAATGGACTTCAAAACCATGGTATATATGATAGTAAATTGAGTATCTGGGGAAAAAAATTGTTAGAGTACTATTTAAGAACACACTGTTAGATAAATTCTACATGGATTAAAGACTTTAGTGTGAAAAATAAAACCATACAAAACTAAGAAGGAAAGTTATGTGTATAGTTATCTGAATAAGAGTTGACACATCTATTTAAGCAAAGAAAAGTCAAAAAAGATTGACAGATTTCATCACATGAGCATTTAAAATTCTGTACAAAAGGAAAGTAACGTAACATTAAAAGCAAATGATAACTGGAGGAAAATAATTGCATTGTGAAAAAAATTACCATCCTTACTCTGCATAGAGTTCTTACAAAGAAAGCATTTTAAATAAACAACAGAAATAAGCAAATAATTCATGGAATACAAATTGTCAATAAAGATATGACAAATATTCAATAATAGTAGTATTCAAGAAAAAAACTATTAGATACCATTTTTTTATCCATTTGACAATTGACAATGATGGTTTTAAATATTTACTGTTGGCTAACGCAAATTTATCCAAACTTTCTTGGTGGCACTTTGGCAATATATATAACTAGCATTAAAAATATTTAATGTTTTTGACCAAGCTGTTTTACATTTAAAAATTGTGAAAGAGGTTAACAGTTACTAAACTCTTACTACAAGCCAGGCACTGTTGTATTTGCATTTAGAACAATATTTTATCTTCATAAACAACCCTATAACAAGACATATTTTATACCCATTTTATAGATAACGAAACTGAGTCAGAAAAGCTATTCAAAATGCCCCAACTTTGTAATTAATAAGTAATAAAGAAAGTCTCGAACCCAGGCAGTCTTCCTCCAGAGCCCATGCTCTCTTGATCACTACACTGTCATAAGCTCTCACAGATGTAAATACAAGGATATTGGCAAATACTTACATTCAAGGATGTTATTCTATAAATTTATAAAGCAAAAACCCTGAAAACAAAAAATTCTAGTTACAAGGAATTGGTTATATTTTGATACATCTATATGAAGCCATAGTATGCATCTCTTAGAACAGTTCTGTAGATTGTTCAATCACTAGGGAAATGTTTACATTAAATTGTTAAATGTTATACACACACATATATATCCCTGGTTGGTGCGAACAGTTAACACACTTGGCTGCTAACCAAAAAGTTGGAGGTTTGAGTACACCTAGAGGTGCCTCCAAAAAACCAGCCATTGAAAGCCCTATGGAGCACAGTTTTACTCTGACACATATGGGCTCCCCATGAGTTGGAATTGACTCAACTGCAACAGGTAGGCAGGTTTTGTGTGTGTGTGTGTGTGTGTGTGTGTGTGTGTGTGTGTGTGTGTGTGTTGTCAACATCATCAACCAGAAAATTTTCTCATATATACATGTGAAAGAGAGAACGTTACCTAGACAAAACATAAAATCAAAAAAAAAAAAGTTTTAACTACATCTTTACAGCAGTGATTATAAAGGAGCTTGAGGTGATTTTGTTTCATTCTCTGCGCTTTCATGCATCTTCTAAATGCTCTTCAGTGATCCAGAATATAAAATGTGCACAGAGATGAATGACTGCGAACACCGTCAGCCAGAAAATTTGGGAACTGTCCCAGATTCCTCGCTTGCCCTGACTTCCTACACTCAAGAAAAAATAACAGTAATATTGTGGAGTGTTTCTTATGTGTCAGACACTGAGTGTTTTATTCATTTTTCATTCATAAAGCATTTATTTTTCATGTAATTTCCAAGCACCACGAAAGCCTGTTATGCCATTGTAGTGAATTAGATGAATACAGCCCATACCTTCATGGAAATTAATCTACTGGGAAAGACAAATATTAAATTCTCACAATCACACATGAAGAAAAGTCTAACTACTGATTTTGATGGGTGTTACAAAAAATAAGAAGAAGAAGAAATTATTATAGCTGCAGACTTTACACAAATGTAAAGACAAGGAAGTTGTCTGAGAAAGTGAAATTTAATCTTGAGACTGAAAAATGCGAAGGAGAGTTGGAGAAACAACATGCCCACAGCCTTGATGCTAGAAATGGCTTAGGTTTGTCAAATAATTGACTGTGTGGCTGGAACATGTCATCACTTAGAAAATGACTCAATACCAAGCTGAAGAGGTAAGCAGGAGACAAATCACGTGTAGTTTGTTAAACATTCTGGATCTTACCCAGAATACATTTGAAAGAACTTAAAGCTTTTAATCATGTTATCCTCCAATTAGCCTGAGATAGGTAGCAAGCTAAAAACATATTTCACAAACTGCAACCATAGTCTCTTTCAGGGACTTTGTTTAGGAAAACAGCTTTACAGTCTCCTTTGAGTGGGGTGGGGCGGCAGAGAGGGTGAGCCCCTGAAGCATAAACTAGATTGGAACATGTAAGAAACTAAAGAGATAGCAAGCTCTACAACAGAAGGTGGAGGGCAGTGGTGGTTCAGTTGTACAACTTCCATGTAAAGACCTAGAAACCCTGGCTAATGCACCTCAAATGCAGCCACCACTCGTCTGTCTGTGGAAGCTTGCCTGTTGCTGTAATGCTGAATAGGTCTCAGCAGAACTTCTAGATTAGGAAGAAACGCCAACCTACCTACATCCCAAAACCAGCCAATGAAAACCCTAGAGATCGCAATGGGACAATCCTGTTGTGCACAGGGTCACCATGAGTCAAGGGCAACTCAGCAGCAGCTAACAACAACAACAGAAGGTAAAGAAATTTAAAAATAGGACTGGGCAGAAAAAGGGAGAAGAGCAGAGCCCCTTGACAACCGGCTGGAGCCCAAGACGAGTAGCGAATAAGACTCCTGGTGGCCAGTGGACGAAGGACTTTTTTAAAAAGGATGCCTAATAATCAATTTAAAAGTGTGCAACTTCAAAGTGGTTTCTCCTTGCCCTGAAACTTCATTAAATGCCTTTAGGAGCAAGGTCTCAAATACATAAGTATTGAGGAAATAAAGGAATTAGTGGGCCCAAGGTGGAACTAACGAAGGAAAGTATAGTAGACAAATTATTCATTCCCAAATATACTAAACAGTAATAACCCTAGAAAGGAGTTTCAGGCGTACAACAGGCTGACATTTAGAGTAAACTTATTTTACAGATGATCAAAGTGACACCGATAAAGATCACTGGCCCAAGATAACCAAGCTAGTAACTGGTAGTGCTCAGTTTTGATCCATGTGACTCAAATCAGTGTGATTCTAAAGCCCAAGTTCAAAGTCACACCGCTTTGTGTTAACAATTGAATGGTAAATCATTCTACCTCATTATAACCCTCCCCTTTCTCCATTCCCATGGCCACTCCCTTGTTTAAGCCTGCCTGCAGTCGTATAATTGGCCATCCCACCCTGATCTTGGGTCCCACCAATCTAATGCCCCTCAGCACACATCTCTCATCTAAAGACCTTTACTGACTCCCCACTCTCTTTATGATAAAGTCCAAGTTCCTTAGCACACAAGCCCTTACAAGTTTTCTCTGTCCACTTCCCACCTGTACTTCTCCTGTTCTCCCTTCACACACTATGCTCTATCCATAGGAAGTACTAAAGGTAAGCTCTATGAGAGCTGGGACCCCAAACCAATTGAGTTAAACAGTACCTAGTACATAGTAGGTACTCACTAAATGTTTGTAAATAAATAAATAAAGGAGAGGTATTATAGCTTCCTTTATGTGATTGATATCTACTGTTTTTGACCTAGTTTCCAATCTCCCCGCATGCTATAAGAGTGTACCCACATTTTCCTTGCAATGCAATCCCTCCTCTTTCACACATAGGTGATTTAAGTGAGATGGACTCCACTTCCAACTCCAGCAACGAACTAGTCACATTGTGTCCCTTATGCCTGCCACAGTCCCTTAGGAATAGGCATATAGCCCAGTCAAAATAAAAAGACACAAGGAGGTGTTTGCACTTCAGTCTGGAAACCTGTATTGTCAGTGGCTGCCAGAGTTATCTTGGGATCACAAGGAGGCAGGCTGCCAGAGAATGGAGCCACCACTGAGGAAATCAGCATCAAGAAATATAAAGAGGTACTGAGTTCTAGTCAAGCTTTACCTGGTCTATTTATTTGCCTGAAACAATGCATTTTTCTATTCTAGTTAAACAAGTTTGGGTTGAGTTTTCTATGTTTGAAATCAAAGCATCCTAATAACTAAGAATTCAAGTTGTTTCAAGTCCCTGAGTCTTTCTTCAGTAGGTTCCTCTTCCTAGAATTCTTTACAGTCAGTCTTACCTAGTAAATGCTTAATTGTCTTTCAAGATTCAATTTAAGTGCTATCTTCTGTAACTAACCTTAAGTATGATGACTTGTGTATTGTGGGGATATATGCCATTTAAACATGGCTGCACTATTGACAACTGCAGCCCCCACAGGACTCTATGCTGTATATGATATGTTGGAGACTTGTCAACAATGAGAAAGAGATTAGGCACAACTTGTTTTCCCAAACCTATTGTCCTGTTACTGATTGGCTTGTTTACCTGAATTCCTTCTCCCTTGCCGGAAACTTATTGTTACTCGCCCAAAGCCCATTGTTCTATTATTTGCTTCACTGCTTGCTGTATTGACTATAAAATAAACTCCTGGGACTGAAGCTGGGGTTCGACTCCTCAGAGTGACCCTCCTGGCCCCACTTCTCTGTAAGAGTTGTGGCATTGGTTATTGTCTCTGCCCCCCCGACAACCATCGCCGCTGCAACAGATGGTGCCCCGTGTGAGGGAGCTGTAGACGCCCTTGCACTCAATCCCTTCAGGTGGTGAGTATAGGACGCGTCCGTTTCAGGCTGTTTAAAGGCACAGCCTCAGAGAGCGACAGCCGCAACGCTCTCAATTCAGGCTGTTTAAAGGCACAACCTCAGGCAACGGGGCTTTCCCAATTGCTCTCTATTCAGGCTGCTATAGCCTCAAGAGCGGCGGGGCTTTCCTGACCGCTCCCAAGGGATTTAGTCTTCAGGCCAGGAGCTTTCCTGTCATTCTCTTTTTCATTTTCCTTTTCTTCCTCACTATGGGGAATTCTCTTTCTCCTGAGCAGTGTCAACACAAAACCCAGTTGTTAGGGTTGTTAAAGGCCTCTTACCTTAAAGTGTCAGAAGAAGCTCTTACCCAACTTCTTCTTTTAATTGAGTCTGCCTGTCCTTGGTATCCTTTGCGGGGAAACCTCGATGTAGAAGCTTGGGAATGTATTGGTAACATCATTCGTGACATGAACATCCCTGCTTCAGTTCTTATTGCATGGCATCACTGCCACCTTGCCCTGCAACCCCTACAAGCAGCTCCCTCGGCCCCCTCCTCTAATAAAGAAACTGACTCTGGTCCTCCTCCTCCTCCCTCTGCACCTCCTGAGACTGCTTCCTCACAACATGAGTCTGTTATAGAGAGGTGCTGGCAAGAGGGCTGTGAGAAGGAAGGACTTTCTGCTTTTCCCATCATCCAGGGAGCTGGGCCACCTCGTCATGATGGCCTTCCCTTTCACGTTCTAAAGGAGCTCCGTAAAAGCATGGTAGAGAATGGTTTACAAAGCTCCTTTACAAGGGGAACAGTAGAGGCCTTAGGACAGACTATAGAAATGATCCCCTGGGATTGGAATGTTTTGACGTGAACAATTTTAACCCCTGCTCAGTTTAGTGTATGGAGCCAAGGGTATCAAGAACATTGTCACCTTTGTGCGATGGATAATCTAAACCATAACATTCCTATCGGTGTTGACATGCTAATAGGTAGTGGGCCCTATTCCTCTTGTCAGGCCCAAGCCCAGATGGATAGACGAGCCTTCACTCAAGCCTCTGATGCTGCCACCAAATCCTGGAGTAAAATCCCTTATTCCAAGATGCCCACCGGCTCATTTGCCACTATTCGTCAAGTGGCGAATGAGCCTTACATTGATTTTATCAACCGCCTCCAAATGACCATTTCCTGACAGGTAGACAATCAACAAGCAGCTGAAGTTCTCTGTCTCCAGCTTGCTTGTAAAAATGCTAATGCTAACTGTCGGGCTGTTTTAGCTCTCTTAAAGGCACAGAGTCTTAATCTAGCTGAATGATTAGAGCATGTCAAAATGTTGGCACAGAAACTCATAAGGCACGAGTATTAGCAGCAGCTCTCCGTCCATCCACTGCCACCTGTTGTGGGTGTGGTAAACCTGGACATTTTAAAAAGGACTGTCATAGGTTAAAAAACAAAAATGCCAACACTAAACTTCCAACCCAAAAGTGTCCCCGCAGTAGTAAAGGCTTTCATTTGGATAATATATTCTGGGTTTCTCTACGCTACAGCCCTTTCTGTAAAATGTTTTACTCATGCCTGTCATCATTTCACCCAAGCCATTGCAACTATGGGATGTCCCCAAGCCCTTAAAACCGATAATGGTCCTGCATATACTTCTGCTAAATTTCAACAATTTTGTGCCACTTGGAATATTCTTCATACCACTGGCATTCCTTATAACCCTCAAGGGCAAGCCATAATTGAACATGCCCATCATACTCTCAAACAGCTCTTAAATAAACAAAGCGGGGGAGATGATGGGTCTAGAGTATGTGACCAAAATGAAAGACTTGCCAAAGCTCTCTTTATTTTTAACTTTTTATCAGTTGCTAAAGATGATCGTACTGCTGCAGAACGACATTTTATCCCCTCTGACACCTGACCTTGCCCACAGGTCCTCTGTGAAGATCCTCAAAATCTCTTTCTGGCAAGGACCTGTAGAATTACTAACCTGGGGGCGAGGGTATGTGGCTGTTTTGTCTCCTACAGGTCCACTTTGGATTCCAGCTCCAGCTGTGGCATGGCCTGAGCTCCATCCCTCCTGTGGTGCTCCGAGCCCAGTCCCAGGTTGCTGCTGCCCAGGCTTGCCTGCCCGGTCGCCTGGGGTGTCGCCGCTCAGGACGGCCCCGCCTGGAAGCTCTGGGCAGGCGAAAGTGGGCTCTGTGCTCCGGCCATGACTAGGGGTCCCAGACCCGCCCCACGCTGTGCCTCCCCCACGTACCGGCACACTCTGCCCTGTGCCTCCACCCCTTCCCTTCTCTGAACCACTGCCACCACCCCTTCGGCGGCAGCCATCCAACCTGACTCCAGAGCTACAAGTGACAACGGCAACCCTTTCCCCGGGGATGAACATCGAAGTGCCGTCATCTGACCCGAAATCACCCCTTCCCCCAGGGATGGACACTGAACAACGGAGATCTGCAATACCGGCAACATGGGGGGTCTGAAAGCCCTCTCCTCCCAAGCTGAGCATATCCTCTCAACTACAGGTGCCCCACTTACACCTGAAAACCTGTTTCTAGCTATGGTTTCCCTCGTGATAATCAATCCTCAATGGTCATCCTATATTATCTTGTTAATCAGTAAGTTCCCAATGAAAATTTATGTGTAAATTCCTCTATATTTTCTGCTTCTCCTAGTTAGATGCTTCTGTATAGATAGATTTTTAAGTTAGATGATTCCTTTCCAATTGATAGTAAATTTGTGTAAATCAGTGTTATGTTACGATGTGTTATGATGTGTAAATTGCCCTTCCTAGTGATTCCCTCCCACGTAACAGTGAAGCTGTGTAAATCATTGCTTGTTTGATTGTTAATGAACCTTTGAGCCTTTATAAATCTTTGAGCCTTTAAGAATAATAATCTGAGGAGTTCTAGCAAAATGACGCTCTAGGCAGAGCACCACGCCATCCCTCCACAGCAAAGATCCCAAAAACTAAGCCGAACAGAGAATACAATCCTGAAACCCTAAAACATCAAATGAAGAGAAAAAGAAATCAGCCAAGCACCAAATGGAGTGAGAAAACTGACAGAGAACAGACAGCGAGGACAGATTCATGCAGAGGTCCCCTACCAGTGAACGCAGCGTGGATCCACCATCTTGGACTCCTATCGGAGACCAGCAAACGGGGGTACGTGAAAGCAGCCTCACGAGAGTGGCCAGCAGGAGACAAAATAACCAGTAATTTGCGGTGTGCGCTTTCCCACCCCCACCCCTCTTTGCCCTGGCTGGGCCTCCTCTGCTTCCCGTGGCCATGGTCTCTTGACCGGGAAGTGCCAGCTGCTTGGATTCCACATACCCGAGTGGGCGGCTCTCTGGGTGCCATTTGTTGGCTACTAATGTTGCTTTCTTTTTCTGCTTCTTTCGATTTCTCACTTGCCTCTCGCCACCTCCCCCTCCTTTCACTCGAGTGCCTGGCTCCGTGCGCCATCTTTGCTTCTTCCTTAAGGGGCTGCAGAGCACCGGCAATTTGTGATATATGCTTTCCCACTCTCTACCCTTCTTCAACCACACTCAGCCTCCTCTGCTTCCCGTGGACACAGTCTCTTGTCCAGAAACACCAGCCTGCACTAGGTGGCTCTCTGACTGCCATTTGTTGGCTGCTGGTGTTGCTTTTTTTTTTCTTCCCCTGCTTCTTTTCATTTCTTGCTTGCCTCTCGCTGCCTCCCCCTGCTTTCGCTCAAGTGCCTGGCTCCATGCACCATCTTTGCTTCTTCTTGAGGGGCTGCAGAGCTCCATTCGAGTGTGGAGCTGCTTCCCGGTCTGGGCTACCGTGCTGGTGAGATCCTGGGGCTTTTGTTCATTTGTTCGTTTTGAATTGTTTCTTTTCTTTTCCTTTTCTTGAGTTGGGAGCCCTTTCTGGCCAGGCGGAGCTGCGTGGCAAGGAACTCCCGTTCAGCTTCCACAGACCTGGAGAGGGATCCCTGAGGGTCTTTCTTTTTTCATTTTTTTTTTCTGTTTTTTTGGGGGGCCTTTCTTGTTCTTTTTTTTTTTTTTAATTTGTTTTGTTTCTTTTCCCTCTTTTGACCTTTTTGTCTTTCTTTATTGCTCAGTTTCTCATCTCTCTATATCTTCCTTCTCCTTCTGATCCCTGAATACCAGGCATTGTATACCTCTATGCCTTCTAGCCAGGCTGTACTGCAACACCTGAGAGCAACTTCCCCAGACCTCATACCTGCATCAGTGGGATCCCTGGGAACTTGTCGGTTCCTTAACCTTTCTGATTTTTATTTATTCATTCTTTTCCTTTCTTCCTCTTCCCCTTTCTGTTCTTCTCCATTTCATAGTCTCTCATCTCTCCATTCCAAAGGCAAGCTCCCCTAGTATTCTTTTTTGTTTGTTTGTATGTTTTTGGCTCCTGTTCCTCTCTCCTCTCTCCCATATCCATCTTAGCTCCACACATAACAATCTCTCTGCTGCATCCTACCTACCTGCACCATGCGCTTGACATCACACCACCGAGCAGCACAGGCACGGCCTACTGGACCCCGCCCTGCACTGATTACCGACCCGCTCTGGTGGCTGTAGTAAGTGCCACATACAACCCATCCCAGTAACTCCTCTTCAGCTAAACCTGCCTGCTGTACCATATCTGATAGACTGACGCTGCCAGTTGGAGAACGAGGCGAACAGGATTGAGCGCACAGATGAGCAAACAACAAAGAACACACAGTCTGCCTGTTCAGACACAGTCACAATTTTTTTTAAAAAAGGGATGAAACAAACAAATCTACAATCAATAAACGAGAGAAATAACTACTGAATGCCCCGAAAACAGCAGACAATATCAAAACATTTACAAAAACAGGACAGGATGGTTCCAGTAGGCGTCCAAAATAAAACACCAGATGACCCACCTGTGGAAGAAAATGCACTAGAACTACCTGATAGGGAATTCAAATCTCTAATACTCAGAATTCTCCAAGAACTGAGGCAAAAAGCTGACAAACATGAGGAAAAAATAGACAAATTCATGGAAAATACAGACAAAAAATTGGAAGAATTCAGGAAAATTATGCAGGAACAAAATGCCAAAATAAATTCACAACTAGAAATTGTACAAAAACAACAATTAGAAATCCAAAAGATAAACAAGATTTCAGAAATGGATGATGTCATAGAAGGTCTAAGAAGCAGATTTGAAACCGTGGAAACCAGGGTCAGTGGAACTGAAGACAAACACTTGAATACAACTCTGTTTCAGGAAAACTCAGAAAAATTAACAAAGAAAAATGAAGAGACCCTGAGAGTTATGCGGGACACAATTAAAAGCAAAAATCTGCGAGTGATTGGAATTCCAGAACAGGGGGAGAAAACAGAAAACACAGAGAGGATCATTGAGGAACTGATGACTGACAGAAAACTTCCCCAGCATCGTGAAATATGAAAAGCTGGCCATCCAAGAAGCTCAACAAACCCCATATAGAAGAGACCACAAAGAAAATCACCAAGGTATATCATATTCACACTCACCAAAACCAAAGACAAACAAAGAAACCTGAGAGCAGCTCGTGAAAAACAAGAAGTGACATACAGAGGAGAAGCAATAAGACTAAGCTCAGATTAATCATCAGAAACCATGCAGGCAAGAAGGCAATGGGATGACATATATAAAATCTTGAAAGAAAAAAATTGCCAGCAAAGAATAATATATCCTGCAAAACTCTCGTTCCAATTTGATGGTGAAATTAGGTCATTTCCAGATAAACAGAAATTAAGGGAATATGTAAAAGTCAAACCAAACTTACAAGAATTATTAAAGGGAGTTCTTCAATCTGAGGAAAAACAGCTTCAGGTCACAAGCAGAACCTAGGATGCAGGATCGTACCAGCCAGATACCAATCTAGGAAATGAACTCTCTAGGACTATCCAAAACCAAAAGAAATACAACAGGGAATCAGAGCAGTTAATCAATAAATGACAACAACATCAAAACAATAAAAGGGGGAATAAACGGCATAGGTATAGAACCTTCTAATGGAGAGAAAGGCAAGGCGATACCAAGTAATGGTAGACTGCTTCAAACTTAGAAAGATAAGGGTAAAATTTATGGTAACCACAAAGAAAGTTAACAAACATACTCATAAAAATAAAGATGAAAAACGTAAAGTCTCAGCAAAAACAAAACCTACAAAAACAAAAGAAATGAAAAAAAAACACAAACACAAGTAACTCAGCACAAGAGAGTAAGAAGAACAAAGAAAACTTCAGCACCACAAAAAAAAAAGCACTACAAAATGACAGCAACAAACTCACATCTATCAATAATTACACTGAATGTAAATGGACTCAATGCACCCATAAAGAGATGGAGAGTGACAGAATAGATAAGAAAACAGGATCCATCAATATGCTGTCTACAAGAGACACACCTTAGAAACAAAGATGTGAATTTATTAAAAGTCAAAGGTTGGAAAAAAATATATCAAGCTAACAACTACCAAAAAAGAGCAGGAGTGGCAATTCTAATCTCAGATAAAATAGATTTTAAAATGAAATCTACCATAAAAGACAAAGAAGGACACTATATAATGATTAAGGGGACAATCCATCATGAAGAGATAACCATGATAAACAACTATGCACCCAATGACACAGCTCCAAAATACATAAAACAAACTCTAACAACACTGAAAAGAGAAATTGACAGTTCCACAATAATAGTAGAAGACTTCAACACACCACTCTCATAAAGGACAGAACAACTAAGAAGAAACTCAGAAAAGAGACAGAAGACCTAAAGGGCACAATCAGCCAACTTGACCTTATAGACATATATAGAACACTCCATCCAACTGCTGCAAAGTACACATTCTTTTCCAATGCACATGGAACGTTCTCCAGAATAGACCACATCTTAGGCGACAGAGCAATCCTCAACAAGATCCAAAACGTTGAGATAATTCAAAGTATCTTCTCTGACCACAACACCATCAAGGTAGAAATTAACAATAGAAAGAGCAAGGAAAAAAAATCAACTACATGGAAACTGAATAATACCCTGCTTACACATCACTGGGTAATAGAAGAAATCAGAGATGGAATCAAAAAATTCCTAGAATCAAATGAGAATGAAAACACATCATACCAAAACCTTTGGGACACAGCAAAAGCAGGCCTCAGAGGACACTTTATAGCAATAGATGCACATATCAAAAAAGAAGAAAGGGACAAAATCAAAACATTAACTACACAACTCAAACAAATAGAAAGAGAACAGCAAAAAAAGCCCACAATCACAGGAAGAAAGGAAATAGTAAAGATCAGAGCAGAAATAAATGACATAGAGAACAGAAAAACAATGGAAAGAATCAACAAAACCAAAAGTTGGTTCTTTGAAAGAATTAACAAAATCGACAAACCACTGGCCAGACTGACAAAACAAAAACAGGAGAGGACACAAATAACCCAAATAAGAAATGAAATTGGGGACATTACAACAGACCCAACTGAAATAAAAAGGATTATAACAGAATATTATGAAAAACTATACTCCAACAAATTTGAAAACCTAGAAGAAATGGATAAATTTCTAGAAACACACAGCCTACCCAACCAACAACAAAGTGATGTTGAAAATCTGAACAGACCCATAACAAGAGAAGAGCTTGAAAAGGTAATAAAAAAAATTCCCAACCAAAAAAAGCCCTGGTCCAGATAGCTTCACTGGAGAATTCTACAAAACATTTACAGAAGAGCTTGTACCAGTACTACTCAAGCTATTTCAGAGCCTAGAAGAGGAAGCAACACTTCCAAATTCATTCTATGAAGCCAGCATAACGCTGATACCAAAACCAGGAAAAGACGTCACTAAAAAAAGAAAATTACAGACCAATATCTCTCATGAACATAGATGCAAAAATTCTGAACAAATTTCTAGCCAATAGAATTCAGCATCATATCAAAAAAATAATACACCACGACAAAGTAGGATTCATACCAGGTATGCAAGCATGGTTCAACATTAGAAAATCAATCAACCACCACATAAATAAAAGGAAAGAAAAGAATCACATGATCATCTCAATTGACGCAGAAAACGCATTCGACAAAGTCCAACACCCATTCCTGATAAAAACTCTCAATAAAACAGGTATAGAAGGGAAATTTCTCAACATAATAAAGGGCATCTATGCAAAACCAATGACCAACATCATTCTTAATGGAGAGAGGCTGAAAACATTCCCCTTGAAAACAGGAACAAGACAAGGATGCCCTTTATCACCACTCCTATTTAACATTGTGCTGGAAGTTCTAGCTAGAGCAATAAGGCGAGAAAAAGAAATAAAGGGCATCCAAATTGGTAATGAAGAAGTTAAACTGTCCCTGTTTGCAGATGATATGATACTATACACAGAAAACTCTAAAGACTCCACCAGAAATCTACTGGAACTTATAGAAAGATTCAGCAGAGTAGCAGGATACAAGATAAACATTCAAAAATCAGTTGGACTCCTACACAGCAATAAGGAGAACAATGAAAGGGAAATCAAGAAACAATACCATTTTCAATAGCCCCTAAAAAGATATAATACTTAGGAATAAATATGACCAGGGATGTAAAAGACCTATACAAAGAAAACTACAAAACACTACTGCATGAAACCCAAAGGGATCTACATAAATGGAAAAACATACCATGCTCATGGATAGGTAGACTCAACATTGTGAAAATTTCAATTCTACCCAAAGCAATTTATAAATACAATGCAATCCCGATCCAAATACCAACAACATTCTTCAAAGAGATGGAAAAACTAATCATTAACTTTATATGGAAAGGGAAGAAGCCCTGAATAAGTAAAGCACTACTGAAGAAGAAGAATAAAGTTGGAGGACTCACACTACCTGACTTCAGAACCTACTATACAGCTACAGTAGTCAAAACAGCCTGGTACTGGTACAACGACGGATCTATTGACCAATGGAACAGAATTGAGAACCCAGATGTAAATCCATCCACCTACGGTCACCTGATCTTCGACAAGGGCCCAAAGTCCATCACATGGGGGAAAGACAGTCTTTTTAACAAATGGTGCTGGCAAAACTGGATATCCATTTGCAAAAAAATGAAACAGGACCCATACCTCATGTCGTATACAAAAACTACTTCAAAATGGATCAAAGACCTAAATATAAACCCTAAAACTATAAAGTTCATAGAAGAAAAAATAGGACCAACACTTCAGGCCTTAATACATGGCATTAACAGGATACAAACCATAACCATCAACACACAAACCCCAAAAGATAAGCTAGATAACTGGGATCTTTTAAAAATCAAACACCTATGCTCTTCAAAAGACTTCACCAAAAGAGTAAAAAGAGAACCTACAGACTGGGAAAAAATTTTTGGACAGTACAAGTCAAACAAAGGTCTAATCTCCATAATCTACAAGAAAATCCAACACCTCTACAACAAAAAGACAAATAATCCTATTAAAAAATGGGCAAAGGAAATGAACAGACACTTTACCAAAGAAGACATTCAAATGGCCAACAGACACGTGAGGAAATGCTCGTGATCACTAGCCATTAGAGAAATGAAAATTTAAACCACAGTGAAATACCATCTCACCCCGGCATTACTAACACGAATCAAAACACTGGAAATAACAAATGTTTGAGGGGCTGCAGGGAGATGGGGACTCTTATGCACTGCTGGTGGGAATGGAAAATGATACAACCATTTTCGAAAATGATATGGCACTTCCTCAGAAAGCTAGAAATAGACATACCATTCGATCCAGCAATCTCACTCCTAGGAATATATCCTAGAGAAATAAGAGTCGTCACTCAAATAGACATATGCACACCTCTGTTCATGGCAGCATTGTTCACAATAGCAAAACGATGGAAACAACCTAGATGCCCATCAATAGATGAATGGATAAACAAACTATGGTACATACACACAATGGAGTACTATGCAACAAGAAAGAACAACAATGTATCTGTGAAGCATCTCATAACATGGATGAAACTGGAGGACATTATGCTAAGTGAAATAAGTCAATCACAAAAGGACAAATATTGTATGAGACCTCTATTGTAAAACCCCATGAAAAAATTCACACACAAAAAGTAACAGTCTTTGTTGGTTACCAGGGATGGGAGGACTGGGGGGCAAATACTAAATAGGCAATAGATAAGTGGTATCTTGGGTGAAGGGTGAGACAGTACAGGGGAAACTAGCACAACCTGTACAAGGAAAGGTCATGGAAGCTCCATAGACACATCCAAACTCCCTGAGGGACGGAATTGCTGGGCGGAGGGCTGTGGGGACCATGGTCTCAGGGAACATCTAGCTCAATTGGCATGACACAGCTTATAAAGGCAATGCCCTACATTCTACCTTGGTAAGTAGTGTTTGGGGTCTTAAAAGCCTGTGAGCGACCATCTAAGATACTCCACTGGTTTCATCCCTTCGGGAGCAAGGGAGAATGAGAAGAACAGGATACGCGGAAAAGATTAGTCGAAAGGACTAACTGTCCACAGCTTACCATGGCCTCCACCAGACGGAGTCCAGTAGAGCTAGATGGTGACGGCTACCACCACTGACTGCTCTGGCCGGGATCACAACAGAGGGTTCTGGACAGAGCTGGAGAAGGATGTAGAGCATAGTTCTAACTTACAAAAAAAAAGACCAGATCCACCAGCCTAAAGAAGACTGGAGAAACCTTGAGAGTATGGTCCCCAGACACTCTTTTAGCTCAGTGGTGAAGTTATCTCTGAGGTTCACTCTTCAGCCTGGGAGCGGACAGCCCCGTAAAACCAAATGAGACTAACGAGGTACAGGAGTCCAGTGACAAGGGCCAGAAGGCAGAAGGGGACAAGGAAGCTGGTGATAGGGAACCCAAGGTTGAGTAAGGATATTGTTGATGTGTTGTGAGATTGTTAACCATTGTCATAGGGCAACATTTGTAGTAACTGTTAAATGAGAAACTATTTTGTTCTGTAAGCCTTCATCTTAAGTGAGAATAACAGCACAATGGGAAGAGCATAGTCAATGTCACTGAACTGTGTATGTAGAAATTTTTGAAACAGTGTATCTTTGGCTATGTGTATTTTCACCAAACAAAAAGGTTGAGAAGTTAGAGGGTTAATATGTTGTGGGGTTGTTAACCAATGTCATAAAACACGTGTACTACTGTTTCATGAGAAACTATTTGTTCTGTAAGCCTTCACCTGAAGTAAAATAAAATAATAAAAAAAAGAAAAAGAAAAAAAAATTAAAAGTTTTTTTCTTTTGTATTTAATGAAGTATTGCTGGCTGAAGCCAGTTTGACATGGTGAGAGAGATGTCAGACTGATGAGAGGTGTAGTGCAGCCTGATTTGAAACCAAACCCTGAACCCCTTTAAAGAACAATAAAACATTTTTTACATGCTCAAAAAAAAAAAAAAAAAGACAAGCTTGTTTTCCCTTGCATCAAGTTCATAAAGATGTTGGTTCCATGAGAGTCTTAGACTTGGCACATGAATTAATGATATTTATAATGGAAAAGAGACCCAAATCTAGCACTATTGGGAAGTTGGAGAAAGGTTGCTGACACACCCATATGAACATGCAGGGAGAGGAACTCCTCTGCTTACAGGTCTCCAGAAAAGTCTTTATCCCATATGTACTCTTTAAACTGTTACAAGTTCCCGTCGTTTGTAAAGGTGACAATAAAAATTGTTAAATTTTATTCCCTTCTTAACCCAACCACATCTTACTTTCAGGAAATGATTTATAAGCAGTATTCTCAAAACACTAAACATGCTCTGGGTCTAATTATTTGTATTGCCTATCCCATTTTAGTCAGCTGGTGCACATAAACGAAAAAGCCGCAAAGAAGTAAAGTTTTATTTATATATCTGTTTAATGGTTTATAATTTCAGTCATAATCAAAGTCAATTATTCATGAGGAGTCATTAAGGTAAAAATATTTTCTTTTATTCCCAGCCTAAGAAAATGATAAGAGAGCCAGAGAATCATCTGACTATGGTTAAGAACCAAATAGAGTTCCATGGACACCAAAACCTTGCCTCTAGTTGCTTGCCTTTCACGTATGCATCAGTCTGCAATGGGAGTATGGCAGTTTAACTCATGAAAAGCAAAGTTTACCCAGCCTTCAGTACCAAAAATTATTTATATTTGCATATTCAAGGTAGTTTTTTTTCTTATAATTTTTATGTTTCTTTATAAGGTACATTCCCTAAGATCCTGCAAAAAGCAAAAACTATTTTCTTTTTTCAAAATCAATGGTTTTCAGTGGAGAAGAAGAGGAGATTCAAAATCATCTGGAAAGACTTTTCAAAATTACAAATTCCTGTTTCTACTCTCTGCCATTTCCAGTTCTCATAATCACCCAACAGATGGCAGAATGGAGGTGGTATGCACAGTAGGATGAGTTCCCTGAAAATGCTTCTCACGTCATCCTATAAAAAACAAAACAGTGGTGGTAAAGTCAGTTCCACCACGTGTGACAGAGTAGAGCTGCGCTCCATAAGAGAATGTAGCATGAACAATGGCTTTTTTTGGAAATAGATCTCCAGGCCCTTTTTCTGAGGTGTCTCTGGTTCGAACTGCCAACCTTTTAGTTAACAGCTGAGTGTGTGAACCGAAATGAAAATCCTAAGGGAATGTCATATTTAAAAGTCCTGAAATGGAAACCAATTAAAGCAAAAGGCGTGCTTGGCATTGCTGGAATGAGACTTCCACAGAATAGAAATGCACTGAAAGATCTAAGGCACTTCCAGCCTTTACTATCTAAATGAGTCAACCGTATGGATTCAAGGAATGCCCCAGTAGCGCAGCGGTTAAGTGCTCAGCTGCTAAAGGAAAGGTAAGTGGTTCGAAGTCACCAAACCTAGAGATCTGCTCCCATAAAGTTTATAGTCTAGAAATCCTATGGGGATGGGGCAGTTCTTCTGTGTCATATAAAGTCGTTATGACACACAATAACAACAATCAATCTAATTCAAAGGTCTATGAAAAGTTAACAATGCAAAACTTCTATAGTCTCCTTTTATTTGTTCAAGCAAGTAAAATGCATCATGTTCTTTTACAGGATAGAAATTAGAACAGCATTTCCCAAAAGGTGCTCCATGAAACAATGAACACTAGTATGAAGAAATGTTACACATAGACACACACACGCACACGATGTTCCACTGTGAAGTAAACATGGAAATACTGTGAATCTCTTAGATATGTTCAAACTCATTGGCATATTAATAACTCCAATAAGTCCTGCAGTAAAGAAATCAGCTTTAATCTATCCAAATCCATTTCATAGTTATTTGACCACCAAAATCTTTTCAACGTAGAACCTATCAAGGATCATATTTTTTGAAAATCTGTAATTTAAAGTATTAGGTTTTGAGAAGAGCAGAGGTAGAGTCTATTTCCTTTACATTCCACCAAAAAACCAAACCAAACCCGTTGCCATGGAGTCAATTCCAATCCATAGGGACCCTACAGGGCAGAGTAGAGCTACCCCATATGGTTTCCAAGGAGCAGCTGGTAGATTTGAACTGCTGACCTTTTGGATAGCAGCTGTGTCACTTAACCACTTCACCACCACAGCTCCTTACATTAAAACCCTGTACACAACAGGCATATTATTCTCCCCGTTAAGTCACTTATGGGACAAAGTTAGAAGGATTAAACAAATTTCCATGATAATATATACATACATAACATCATAGAAATTTACATATATCTAATATTATATTCTATTATATTTAAGTATATCTAATGTATGTATTTAGGAGTCATGGGCGGTGTAAATATTTCATTGCTCAACTGCTAGCCGAAAGGCTGGCAATTCAAACCCACCCAGAGGCGCCTCAAGAGATAGGTCTGGCTATCTGCTTCCGAAAGGTCACAGCCTTCAAAACCCTATGGAGCAGTTCTACTCTGCACATATGAGGTCACCCTGAATCAGAATCAACTTAACAGCAACTAACAACAACAAAAACAAACGCATATATATATATATATATATTTAATGCCTGATTTAGACTAGGTTATGATTCCTGTGTATAAACAATTTTGTTTTTATATTCTCTCTCTGAATTCTAGTGACAGTTCTGAAGAGCTTTTTAAACTATTTAAACAACGTTTTCTATGGTCAAGGGAAGTAGAAGGCCCACTTCAAGGAAACCATAACCATTTTGCAAAATTTGGAGAAGCTTCTGAAGGTTCACGTGGTCACCATGGCCCTCGCAGCGCTTTTCACCTCCATGGCCGCCACCACCCCCACCACCCCCAAGGCCCACAGGGATCATTGCCCAATTCTACACCCACACCTGAGAATGTTGTGCACCCTAGTTCTGAAGCACCACTAGCCACTTCTAGTGGTCCAGCACCTGTAGTTAGCACCACCTCTGCTGCCAATACAGCCACTGCAGCTGCCACTGCCTCTGGCTCTGTCAGGGGTGCTACAGAAGCCACGTTCACCACCACTGCTCCCGCCACACCCCAACCTGAGAGGCTAGCGCTGCTCCAGATGCCGACACCACCCTTGCTGTCAGCCAAGCAACAACAACCACTGCAGTAATTCTTACAGCTTTCTAAGATTATAAATGTACTAAACCACAAGAAAATAAAGGCAAACCAAGGTAAATGTTATTTTCCAAAAGATTTACTAACTAAAAGAATGACTTTGAGATCTCTTTAAATAAGGCTAGGTGGGGTTTTTTGGTTTGCTTTTCATTTGATTTTTTATTTGTTTGTTTTTGCCACTCTCAATGAGAAAGATAAAGAAGTAGATTATAACTTTGCTATATGGATTAAAAGCTTATATTCAACTTCTCTTTCAAGAACCAAATTTGGTCTTCTTGAGTCTATAGGTCATATCTAAAAACTCAATCTTGGTTAATTCCTACAAAAGAAGGAATCAATTACAAGGCTTACAGATTGTGTGTATGTTTTAACTTTCTGTTCCAATGCTCACATATGTTTTATTATCCTGAAAAATTCACTTTTAATTAGTGTCTTTACTAAATTAAAATTAGTTTGCATTCCAATATTTATTAAACTCCACCAAGTATGCATTTTACATAAGAAGACTGCTCTCCTCCTCTTTCAGAATCTGCCAACTCTAACAGGACAACAAAAGATAAAACACTTCAGCAAATATTACAATTAGCCTTGAGAATAGAAATATAATCAAACTCACAACTCATAAATGAGCTCTCTGGCTATAAAATTCAACTGAAACACACACGTCATGATCTAACATGATCCTGAAGAAGCAATATTGAAGAAATAGAAAAATATCACATATTGCTCTTATTTCTGAATATAAAAAAACAAAAAAACCTAACCCCTTGCCGTCAAGTTGATCCCAACTCATAGCAATGCTACAGGACAGAGCAAAACTGCCCCATAGAGTTTCCAAGGAGTGCCTGGTGGATTTGAACTGCTGACCTTTTGGTTAGCAGCTGTAGCACTGAACCACTATACTACCAGGGTTATTATAAACATAAATGGGAAGAATAATCTCAATTACATAGTACAAAAACCACAATGATAAAGGCTAATTGTTAAACACAGTATTCCAGATGCTGTTATTAAGCTAAACTCTGTTTGAGCTAAATTTCACTTAATACACAACCCTGTGAAGGTGTCATTGTTCTCATTTGAAAGATGAGGAAGCTGAGGCTATGAGAATTTATGTAATTTTCCAAAGATCACAAAGCCTGTTAAGAAGACCAGGCTTCAAACACATATCCATTTAATTCCAAAGTGCTAGCTCCTAATGCCCTACCCAGCATTTGGCTGTTTTAAGGCAAGCAGAGGGAAGAGTTTATGAACTTTTAATTAATTATTGTGACTTTTTTTGTTTGTTTTACAGATGCTGAAAAACTGAATATTGATATACTTTGTGACCATCTTTCTTACCATTAGGGGAAAAAAAAAATCTACCTCTGCTTTTTTTCTAACAAAAATATAAGAAGAGGTACAAAATATAGGGATGTGGGTTCTAATTATTTCTGTTTTTAATCTTGTAGCACCGTAATAACTTCCAAAAATAACTTGATTCCTGCATTTGATCACCTTTTTGTATTGGTCTTCTCTTTATTGCACTGTAGAATGATAACACTATAACCAGCACCTTCGCCCTGTCAAGTGCTTCCATAACAAAATATGTGTCAAAAAATGTTTAATGCTTCACAGGCAATTAATAAAAAGTGTCTTACAGATGAAAAAAATGGTATATAACATCATCACATCAAAATATTATAAAGCTTAAAAATCGCTTTTCTTTTTTGATATAACATACTAATGCACTTAGTCGTAACCAAATAATCATATAAAATTACAGCCATGACAAAAGCTACAAAAGAGAGACGCAAATACAATCCTACCCTCAAGGAATCATAGTCTAGTAAGACATATGTTTGAAAAGAACAGAAAGAATAGATAGGTTAAATTTCTACAGATCTTCTTTTTCTGAATAGCTCAAACACAATGTCTTCAATAACAAGGTATTTTCTTCAGAGATTATTCAACTAGAACCCATGAATCTTTTCATCCAAAAGTGTATTAGAGTATATAAAGTATATATTAGATAAATTTCTAGTTGATTAATTGATTCATTCAAGTGAGTCAGTAAAATTTACCTAGCTTTAGGACAATGATAAGAATACACATATAAGTCAATCAATTTCCGTCAAAGATTCAAAATCTAGTGGCAAAGATAGAAACAAGGGAATTATCTTTAAAAAACTATATAAAAAAAAATCTGTAGTAAATATTATAAGCAAAGGGATGAGCAAATAATGGTAGGTGAAAAGATGAGGGAGATGTTTATTCCCCTTTAGGGAGAGTAAACACAGAAAACCTATAATGGACAAATTATTATAGGAAATCCAGATTATCATAAAATCTTACTATTGAAGAATTAAAAGTAACTTCAATAGTTAAGGAGACATAACCTAGTGCCCTGGTGGCACAGTGGTTAAGAGCTCAGCCTGCTAGCCAAAAGATCAGCAGTTTGAATCCACCAGCCGTTCCTTGGAATCCTATGGGGCAGCTCTACTCTGTCCTATAGGGGGGCTATGAGTAGGAATTGACTGAACAGCAACTAATTTGTTTTTTGTTTGTTTGTTTTGACAAAGGAGTAGGAAGGAGCCCCGGTGGCACTGTGGTTAATTGCTCAGCTGCTAACTGAGAGTTCGGCAGTTGGAAAGATGTGGAGAAAAATGATGGGAGAAAGATGTGGTAGTCTGCTTCCATAAAGATTACAGCCTTGCAAACTCTAGGAGATAGTTTTACTCTGTCCTATAGGGTTGCTATCAGTCGAAATTGACTCAACAGCAATGGGTTAAAGGAATAGGAGGTAAAGCTCAAGAATACACATTACTATTAACATCAGTATGAAACTTATTAAAGCCATAAAAAATAATCCCCAGAATGCAGCAGTAAATTTCACTGAGGAGATTAAAAAGCATTTTGTGAAGGAGATGAAAAGGGAGGGAATGATTTCAACAGGCAGAAATAGAGCAGAAGGCCCACTGCTGAAAATGAATGTAGCAAATGCATGGAGGCAAGAGAGCACGTGGCATTCACAGTCATGTCTTACAAACATCTACTGAGTATACACAACGTGCCAGGCCCACAATGCGGGGAATATAAAGTTGAATAAAATACATACTATACTGTAAAGTTGCTTCCAACCCCAGGAAACTTATGTCTGCCATGATTAAAGAACATAACTGGATAAATGGGTCATCAGAATAGAATGGGAAGTTATAATCATATTGTCAAAGACCAGGATGAGGAGATTGGACTTGATTCTATAGAAAAAGGAAGGCATTAAAGGTTTTTGCACAGAGGATCGTTATGAAAAATAGATCTTATTAATAATAAAAACATTTACTGACTGCTTAAACTGTGCCAAACTCTGTTCTAAGAGCTTGACATATTATACTCACCATAACACTATGACATAATTCCTGTTATTGTTGTGACTCTAGAGATGAGGAAACTGAGGCACACAGTATTTAATCAACTACCCAAGGCACACAGCAGGTGAGTAAAGAGTGGAAATTCAAACCTGGCTAGTCTAGCACAGAGCCCATGGTCTTTCTTCACCTATAAGTTAAGTTAATCTGGAAAAGTGTGTAGGATATCTGGAATGGAGAAACAAACTAGAAATTGATTGCAGTGGCCCAGGAAGTTTTGCATTCTACTTACCCTGGAGTTTTAAAAGGAAATTTTTCATTCAGTAGGACTGTACAGACTTTGCATTAATATAATCCATATCTTTATCATTAGCAATAGTTTAAAGCACATTCCTCATCTCAGCACAAGTCCCACTGTATATTCATGGGTATTAGAAAAGAATAAGGAAGAAGATGAATGCAGGGGGAGGGAAGCAGTAGGAGCAGAATGAAAAGAAGAAGGAGGAATGACAAAGGCAGAATCATGACAGAAGCTCATACTTATGTCAGAAGGAAAAAAAGGTAAGCAAAGCAGATAGAAAAGAAGTCAAAGTGAAAGAAGTGAGAAACTTGTCACAAAATCCGAGAAGTTTTAAGAAAGAGCATTAAATCACTGAAATGGAGAGAGAAAAGAAAAATGATGAGAGTCATGTGGAGCAAATGAAGGACAGAATGTTTGGAAATAAGACTCTTAATAGTGTTCAGATTATAAAAAGTTAAGTAACAAAAGAGATTTTATATTGCAGAGACAGAAAAGAGTCAGACTGATGGGTTGTAAAGACGATGCAATCAAGAGTATGATATTTTTATTAGAAAAGATGAATTAGGAATTATATCCAGTTGAAAATAAGGCATTGAATGTTTAAATTTAAAAAGGTCTCAAAACTTAAACAGATTCACATATCTGCTTGGTGTTGTGGTAAAAGGAGCAAAATGCAATCAATGTGTCCTTTACCATGAGAGGACTGTTCCAGCATGCCCCAGAACACCGCATCTCTAAAAATTTCATTGATGCTTCGGGTTCCTGACACTTCATAGGGATTATCTTTCACCCTCTGGAAAATAAGTGAAATACCACGGTCTCCAATATGCTCTTCACTACTTGCTCATTCAGTCTGATTAGCATGATGACATTGAGAAAGTAAGTCAGTGTGATGTTCTGCAGGATGCCAGGACCATCCAGGGTTCTTCAGATTATATTATGACACAGGACAGGAAAGTCGACATAACCCTGGGAGAATTTGTAAATGTATACTCTGCCCAATTCAAGTGAATGCAAACTCATTCTGCTTTTCCTTTTTGATAGGGATAGGAAAGAATGCATTTGCCAGATCAATGGCTCATACCTTGTACCTGAGTTCATGTTAATTTACTCTGGCAAAGATACCACATCAGATTCACTTGGGGCTATATTTGGCTAAAATTGAGATCAAGTGAGACCAAAATTTGTCTCATTTTATTTTGAGTCAGTTTGGTAAGCTAAATGAATCTACTTCCGAAAATCAGCCAATGAAAACTCTATAGAGCATAACAGTCCAATCCGCAACTAATGGGGATGAAGCAGGAACGAGATTCATTTCATTCCATTGTGCATGGTGTCACCATGAGTTGGGGGCTGACTAGATGGCAAGGAACAGCAACAACAACAATACTGGGAACCATGACCCCTGCAAACTTTCATCATTAAGGGTGGTAATAAGCTTTGCCATTTCCCCTGTGATGTGATATTGTTTTTTATTTACTATCCTAGCTTAAGGGGAAAGTTTCAGAGGCTTCCACTTGAGTTTCTCCACTATTACAGCTTTTATCCCACAGGCCAAGGAAGCTTTGTGTAGTTTTAACCACATATGTCCATTCCACGCACATTTGCAAGACAAGAAAATAACCACCAGCTGTATTTCTGTACATGATAAACCCACTGTGAGCTGGACCTGGGCCAGAACTCCATTTATTCCTTAGTTGTTGTTGTTAGTTGCTACTGAGGCAGTTACAACTCATGGTTTCCTTATGTATAACAGAACAAAACACTGCCTGATCATGTACCATCCTCATGATCATTGTTATGTTTGAGCCCATTGTTCCAGCTATTGTGTCAATCCATTTCATCGAGGCTTTCCCTTGTTTTCTATGACCCTTTACCAAACATGATGTCTTTTTCTGGTGATTGGTCTTTCCTAATAACGTGCCCAAAGTAAGTAAGACAAAGTCTCACCTTTCCCTTTACTAAGGAACACTTATGGCTGTACTTCCTCTAAGATTAATTTGTTCGTTCTTCTGGCAATCCATGGTACGTTCAGTATTCTCAGCCAACACCACAATTCTAATGTGTCAGTTCTTCTTCTGTTTTACTTTATTACTTGGTGCCCACTTTAAAACATGGAGCTTGATGTTACTTTAGGTCACCAATTTGGATAGTCTCCTTTTTCCAGTGTATGGTTATTCAAACAAATGATTAAAGATCCCTTTGCCCTCTGGACTCGAAGTCTCTACTTCAGTCAGTAGGTTCCATGTTAAAAATAAAGTGGACTAAGGATGAGAAAATGGGGCAGAGGTTCTGACTTTTTGTTGGGGCAAGTACTCTCCTGGTCATCCATCCTTGATTCTTTTGGTCGCATTGATTGAGTAATCCCCTTCTTGGTTGCTTCTGGCTTTCGCTTATGGACATTGTATTTAGTTAACCAACTATAGCTGTCTGTAGGTCAGGTGCCATTGACTGACACCCTATACTTCCCATTCATTAAACTATTTGCTGCAACCTGACTTTGAAGGTTAAGCACCACCAACTGAATTCTATTAATTTCTGCATCCTATCGTCCCTGTTGTTATCAATGAGCCTATTTCTGTCCCATCAGCCCTGGTCTACAGAGGAAAGCCATGAGTGAGCTTCTGAGTGATGCAGTCACACTTCTCACTTGTGTATTCCTTATTGCTTTGGTAAATGGAGTATTCTCTGGGCCTTTCCACAGAATATATTAGCAGGCAGGTTTTCCAGCTTTACTAAGTATGTCTGCTCTAACATACCTACTTTTCTGAGTCTTTGGATTCTTTCTTTCTCCATCTGACACGGCAATTCTGGTATTTTCATTTCACTTTATTAAGATCATTTCATTCTCCAAGCTTCTAAGTGCCATCCTATCAGCATGGTAGCACTGACTTCCAGGATCCCAGGAGACAGGATATTATCCTGGAAGAATGGTCCGAGATTAATAAACTCTGTCCTATAGGGTTGCTATGAGTCGAAAGCAACTCAACAACAACAGATTTGGTTTTTGTTTTTATACAGCTTTGTGGTCTGTTCCCCTTGATCAGCACCTTCAAAACACTGTCCTACCTGTATTCTCCCAGTTCCTACAGGCATAGGTTGTGTTAATCCTGCAGCTTTTTTTAGAGTACAGTCAGTTTTTCTTTCTCAGCAGGCCCAAATGGATTCTATTGTGATTGCAATTAAGCTTCTGTCTGGTGGCCTGAAGGGAAGGTAGGGCAAATCCTGACCTGGGAGGAGCATGAGTATCTTTCAAAGCAGAGCTTTCCACAATGTTTTCAAGAAAGGAGGTAGTGCTTATCTCTAAAAAGAAGGAATTAGCTGATTCGGCAGTTTCAGAGGAGCCCTGGTGGCGCAGTGGTTAAGCGTTCGGCTGCCAACCAAAAGGTCAGCAGTTTGAATCCACCAGCTGCTCCTTGGAAATCTTATGGGGCAATTTTACTCTGTCCAGTAGGGTCGCTATGAGTCAGAATCAACTCGAAGGCAACAGGTTTACAGGTCAGTTTCAGAAGGTTCAGGGAACTCTGAAGATTTAAGATTTTCAGGTGAGTAAATCCAGATAACATCATTCATTTATCTCAGAGTCCCCTTTATTCCCAATCAAGGCCCTCAACTTGGTATTGCAGATCTGTCTGATTTAAGAGTTCAGCCTTCTCTGGAACTCTGCTACTAGTATGATTATGGAAATAGACAAAGAACAACCAGATAAGAAAAAACAAAGGTATTTATTTAGAGTGTGTTAAAGCAAGGGAGTCAGCCACTATCTCTTGCATTTGGCAGAGACACAAAGGCAAGCAGAAGATTGGGAAAGCTTTATAGTAGAAAAACAGAAGGCTTCAGGTATGCCATGATTAAAAGCTGTTGGCATGGGGAAGCTGACTGCAGGGTAATTAGAAGCAGGGCATTTTATGTGATTGGTCAGGGGAGAGCTTGTAGCTTTCTCTGATTGGTCCAAAATTGGAAGTCAGGACCAAAATTAAGTAAAATGTCAGTTATTAATCAAGTACTGGCCATTTTGGGCCCATTGTTACAGGAATTGTTGTTTGGTTTCCTGGACGGGTAGCTGTAGATAGTGGTTTGACTTTCTGGGCTGGATGTTGCAGGTTATGGGTCAGAGTTCTGTTTTATATGGTTAATGTCCATTTGTTCATTCAGTCTCTCATAATTAATTCCTGTGCCTGAGCCTCAGATTCTTTTGCCCTCCAACTGCAAAAGATTGGAGCTTCTTTACACACTGTGTAGGAGGCCTTCTGATCTTCACACCTTGCCTTTAATAAACAGCCTTTCCTTATCTTTTTCCCAAAGCATCAGTTACCCCCAGCAACAGCTTCCAGTTAAAATGGAAGAGGTGGTTTTCTTCCATCTATTTTCATCCTTCAGTTTGGATTCTATTAAAGTACTTCTCAAAGTATACTTAATGAAATATCTGCATCAGAATTATCTGTGGTGTCTATTAGCAATGCTAATTTTTGCCTGTGCCCAAACCTAGTAAATCAGAACCTCAGACAATGAGCCCCTGAGTCTTTAGTTATCAACAACCTCCAAGTAATTATTAAGCATAGGATAATAATTAAGAGGTTGGAACAAATATGTTAGAGCTTCAAGAGGCCCAGAAGGAAATTTATGTCAATGAAACCGATGCTTCAGGGCTTCTTCCTTACTGGGACTCTTCTAAGGCCTTCTGAGTGACTACAACAACATGTTCTTAAGGTTGTATTTTTCTATAAAAATTACAAAACTGAAGTATTTTAACTATTATCAGTTAACTCAGCTATCTCTTACTACTTCAGCTCCTCAGATACACCTCCTCTCATGTCAGGTGGACCTCGTATGGCTCTTACCATTTTGTATTCACAGTTACTTCCATCAGGTGGCCTTGGAGTGGCTGAAGGCATTTTTTCAATCATAATTTTGTATCTTTTTTTTATAATTGACCCTCAAAATTATATAAGCTTCAGCCCCCTTGAGAACCTATATCTGTCTTATAAGGACCATAAAGAGCTACTCAATTTAATTTCTTCATTTTACAAAGGAAGAAAGTAATACCCAAGGGGTTAATAAACTTTCTTAAGTCCCCACTATTATGATGTAATCATTTCTGGAACTGAGGTTGTTTGATTTCTATTTTAGGGAACAACACATCATTTTCCCACCAAATAAAAACTTGTTGTATAAGACTTGTGTATTAACCTTTAGGTGATGATATGTGCATCCTTCGTTATTTTTTACATAACAAATTCACACCAGTAGACTATGAATAATTATTTTTAGGAATAAACCTTATTAAACAAATCTGACATGGTCCTAGCCCTAGCTCTGCCCATCTCTGAAATGCTTTCTTCATTTAAAAAAACTAGGGTATTACTTTCTTCCTATTTATTAGAGTTGTTTTGCATATTAAATGAAAAATAAATATACCATTATTTATTAAACAATAAATGCTTCACTTACAATTATAGTTTAATTTTTTTAAGTATTTAATGTAGTTTTCAGAAAAAAAAAAAAAAAAAAACACTTGCCTGTCAATTTGTCGAACTGCGGTGGCTTGCATGGTACTGTGATGCTGGAAGCTATGTCACCAGTTCAAATACCAGCAGGGTCACCCACAGTGTCCAGGTTTCAGCTGAGCTTTTAGACTAAGACAGACTGGAAGAAAGACCTGGCAAACTATTTCTAAAAAAAATTGATAAGTGAAAACCCTATGAATAGCAGTGGAAATTTGTCTGATATAGTGTCAGAAGATGTGCCCTTCAGGTTGGAAGGAACTCAAAATACTACTAGGGAAGAGCCCTCTCCTCGAAGTAAAGTCAACCATAATGACATAGATGAAATAAAGCTTTCAAGATCTTCATTTCCTCATGTGGTGTGACTCAAAATAAGAAGAAACAGCTCAAACATCCATTAGTAATCCAACCGTGTAATGTATCAAGTATGAATCTAGGAAAATAGGAAGTTGTCAAAAATAAAATAGTATGCTTGAAGATAGATACACGAGGTATCCAAGATAGTCCTGACATGGACTGGTATTGGCTATTTTGAATCGAACAATCATATGGTGTACTATGCCTCGAAAGACGAATTAAAGAGAAATGGTGTCGCATTCAGTGTCAAAAAAGAACATTTCGAGATCTATCCTGAAGTACAATGCTGTCAGTGATAGAATAATATCCATACACCTACAAGGAAGACCAGTCAATATGACTATTATTCATATTTACACACCAACCACTAAAGTCAAAGATGAATAAATTTAAGATTTTTACCAACTTCTGCAGTCTGAAATTGATGAAACATGTAACCAAGATGCACTGATAATTACTGGTAATTGGAATGCAGAATTGGGAACAAAGAAGGAGGATCAGTGGTTGGAAAATATGACCTTCGTGATAGAAACAATGCCGGAGATTGCATGATAGAATTTTGCAAGACCAATGACCTGTTCACGGAAAATACCTTTTTTCAACAACATAAATGACAACTATCCACATGGACCTCACCAGATGGAATGCACAGGAATCAAATCAAATACATCTGTGGAAAGAATCAATGGAGAAGCTCAATATCATCAGTCAGAACACGGCAAGGGGCCAACTGTGGGACAGACCATCAATTGCTCATATGCAAGTTTACGTGGAAGCTGAAGAAAATTAAAATAAGCCCACGAGAATGAAAGTATGACACTGAGTATATCCCACCTGAATTTAGAGACCATCTCAAGAATAGATTTGACACATTGACACATTAAACACTAATGACCAAAGACCAGAAGAGTTGTACAAAGACATCAAGGACATCATACATGAAGAAAGTCAGAGGTCATTAAAGAGATGGGAAAGAAAGAAAAGACAAAAATGGACATCAGAAGAGACTCTGAAACTTGCTATTGAATGCAGAGTAGCTAAAGCCTATGGAAGAACTGACGAAGTAAAATAGCTGAACAGAAGATTTCAAAGGGCAGCTTGAGAAGACAAAAAAAAAAAAAGCTAAACCCATTGCTGTCGAGTTGATTCTGACTCATGGTGACCATATAGGACTGAGTAGAACTGCTCCATAGGGTTTCCAAGGAGCGTCTGGTGGATTTGAACCGTCAACCTTTTGGTTAGCAGCTGACATCTTAACCACTGCACCACCAGGGCTCCCAAGAAGGCAAAATAAAGGTTTATAATGAAATGTGCGAAGACCTGGAGTTAGAAAACCAACAGGAACGAAAATGCTAGGCATTTCTCAAGCTGAAAGAACTTAAGAAATAATTCAAGCCTCGAGTTGCAATACTGAAAAATTCTATGGGCAAAATATTGAAGGACACAGGAAGCATCAAAAGGAGATGGAAGGAATACACAGAGACACCATACCCAAAAGAACTGGTCGCCATTCAACCATTTGAGGAAGTACCATATGATCAAGAACTGATGGTATTGAGGAAGAAGTCCACTCTGCACTGAAGGCATAGGTGAAAAACAGGCTCCAGGAACTGATATAATGCCAACTGAGATGTTTCAACAAAGGGATGCAATGCTAGAAGCACTCACTCATCTATGCCAAGAAATCTGGAAGACAGCTACCTGGCCAACCAACTGGAAGAGATCCATATTTGTACCCATTCCAAAAAAAGGTGATCCAAGAGAATGCAGAAATTACCAAACAATATCATTAATATCACATGCAAGTAAAATTTTGCTGAAGATAATTCAGAAGTAGTTGCAGCAGTACATCAACAGGGAATTTCCAGAGATTCAAGCCGGATTCAGACAAGGACATGGAATGAGGGATATCACTGCTGATTTCAGGTGGATTTTGGCTGAGAGCAGAGAATAGCAGAAAGATATTTATGTTTTATTGACTATGCAAAGGCATTCGACTGTGTAGATCATACAAATTATGGATAACATTGAGAAGAATGGGAATTCCAGTACACTTATGTGTGCTCATGTGGAACCTGTACGTAGACCAAGAGGCAGTCATCCGAATAGAACAAGAGGATACTGCATGGTTTAAAATCAGGAAAGGTGTATGTCAGGGTTGTATCCTTTCATCATACTTATTCAATATGTATGCTGAGCAAATAATCCGAGCAGTTGGACTATATGAACAAGAAGGGCAACATCAGGAATGAAGGAAGACTCATTAACAACCTGTGATATGCAGATGACACAACTTGCTTACTGAAAGCAAAGAGAACTTGAAGCACTTATTGATGAAGATCAAAGACTACAGTCTTCAGTATGATTTACACCTCAATATAAAGAAAACAAAAATCCTCACAACTAGTAATAAACAGCATCATGATAAATGGAGAAAACATTGAAGTTGTTAAGAATAGAGGTGAGGATGGCGAGACTACGTCTCACGTACATTGAACATGTTATCAGGAGAGGTCATTCCCTGGAGAAGGTAAAGTAGAGGGTCAGCGAAAAAGAGGAAGACCCTCAACAAGGTGGACTGACACAGTGGCTGCAACAATGAGTTCGAGCTTAACAATGATTGTGAAGATGGCGCAGGACTGGGCAGTGTTTTGTTCTGTTGTATATGGGGTTGCTATGAGTCGGAAACAACTCGAAGGCACCTAAAACAACAACAGTAACTCTGTGTATTCCTTCCATCTTCTTTTGATGCTTCCTGCATTGTTTAGAATTTTCCCCATAGAATCCTTCAATATTGCAACTCCAGACTTGCATTTTTCTTCTTTTCTTACAGCTTGAGAAATACCAATGTATTCTTCCCTTTGGGTTTTCTATCTCCAGGTCTTTGCACATTTCATTAGAATACTCTACTTTGTCTTCTCCAGCCACCCTTTGAAATCTTCTGTTCAGCTCTTTTACTTCATCATTTCTTCCATTTGCTTTAGCTATTCGACATTCAAGAGCATGTTTCAGAGTCTCTTCTGACATCCATTTTGGTCTTTTCTTTCTTTCCTGTCTTTTTAACAACTTCTTGCTTTCTTCATGTATGATGTCCTTGATGTCATTCCACAACTCGTCTGGTCTTTGGTCATTAGTGTTCAATGAGTCATATCTATTCTTGAGATGGTCTCTAAGTTCAGGTGGGATATACTCAAAGTCGTTCTTTGGCTCTTGTGAACTTGTTCTAATTTTCTTCAACTTCAACTTGCATATGAGCAATTGATGGTCTGTTCCACAGTCTGCCATTGATCTTGTTCTGACTGATATTGGACGTTTCTGCTCTCTCTTTCCACAGAAGTATTCAGTTTGGTTCCTATGTATTCCATCTGGCAAGGCCCATGTGTATAGTCACTGTTTATTCTGGTGAAAAAAGGTATTTGCAGTGAATGGGTCTTTGGTCTTGCAAAATTCTATCATAGGATCTCTGACATCATTTCTATCACCAAGACCATATTTTCCAACTACCAATCCTTCTTCTCTGTTTCCAACTTTTGCATTACAATCGCCAGTAATTATCAATGCAACTTGATTTCATGTTTGATGAATTTCAGACTACAGAAGTTGGTAAAAATCCTCAATCTCTTCATCTTTGGCCTCAGTGGTTGGTGCATAAATTTGAATAAAGTCATATTAACTGGTCTTTCTTGTAGGTGTATGGATATTATTCTATTATTGACAGCACTGTACTTCAGGATAGAACTTGAAATGGAAGTTTACTTCTGAAAAAAATTAGCCAGTGAAAACCTTACGAATAGCAGCGGAACATTATCTGATACAGTGCCAGAAGACAAGCCCTCAGGTTGGAAGGCACTCAAAATATGACTGGGGAAGAGACGCCTCCTCAAAGTAGAGTCGACCTTAATGATGTGGATGGAGTGGAGCTTTTGGGACCTTCATTTGCTGTTGTGGCACGACTTAAAAAGAGAAGAAACAGCTGCAAACATGCATTAATAATTGGAACATGGAATGTACGAAGTAGGAATCTAGGAATCTGGAAATCATCAAAAATGAAATGGGATGCATAAACATTGATATCTTAGGCATTAGTGAGCTGAAGTGGAAAGGTATTGATCATTTTGAATCAGATAATCATATGATCTACTATGCTGGGAAGGACAAATTGAAGAAGAAAGGTGTCATGTTCATAGTCAAAAAACTATGCCAAAGAAAGATAAATATTCCCATTTTTCCAATGAGGAAACTGAGTCACAGTAATGTGAAGCAGTTTGTCTGATATCACATAGATAATAAATGGTAAGATTGAGCTTTGACATAGAATAAGCTGACTTTAAGTTCACTTCATTAACCTCTGCACTGCACCATAACATAATGTTGGTTAAATTTATGCAGATTATTTTTTGGGAAGCAACATGGAATAATAGTTAAGGACTCAGGTCTTAGAGCTGGGCAAATTTATGTTCAAGTCCCACTCAGCTAATTACTATCTATGTGTAAAACGGATGATAATAGAACTCATTTCATCCTGCCACATGGGATATAACAAAAACCTAATATACAATATATATTATTATTATACTATAATTTGTAAAAACTGGAGATTAGAGTATAGAACCATATAGTTCAGGAAACTTTTTTTCCAAGCCTGAATTTATCAAAAATACAAGGCTATGACTTGTCTAAAGGTATCTACTACAAACTAATGAAGAACTGCCACATTTGCCATGAGACCAGAACTGAACGGCACTCAGCTACCATTACTGAACTTTTTTACCAAAGATTCTAAAGAAGAATCCTGATCAATATGGAGAAAATGTGGAATAAAATTTTAAATTTTCTTGGAATCCACACTTTCTGAAGCCATTGAGGTTGGATGAACCTGTGAAACTACTGCCCTGAGATAAATAACCTTTAAAATTTAAACCAAAAATATCACCTGAAATCTTCCTTAAACCAAACAACAGTTTAGCTTATTACTAGGGAATGTGTGCCTTGAGCCTTGTGCTCTTATAAAGCACTAGCTATATGGGATCAAATTGACAACAGCAACTCAAAAGATCAGACAGGAAGATTAGGGGGCAGTAAATTTATGTTAATAGGGAAGGAACAATTCAGAAGAGGAGGTTGAAAATGGCTACACAACTTGAAGAACGTAATCAATGACACTGAATTGTACATATGCAAAACGTTGCATTGGTGTATGTTCTGTTGTGTATATTTTCAACAACAATAAAATAAAATAAACTGACTTAAAAAAAATAGACAAATAGAAACTTTACAAAAAATGTCCATGGAAGGGTATTTTAAATAATGTAAGTATACATTTGCGTGATTGTAATAACAATTATACCAAAACCCAACTCAAACCCATTGCTATCGAACTGATTCCGACTCATAGCGACCTTATGAGAAGTAAAATATACTTAAGATTGAGAAATTGCATAAACCTCTACTTACTCATCCTCTCCCACTACTAGATTTTTCTTTCCTACTGTTCCCAAAACTTAAATCAAACTCTTAATTAACTTAATTGAGTAAAACACTTACTTAAGTTCCCTAGGTGGCACAAATAGTTTTCGGTCACCTACTATCCTAAAAGGAGTCCCTGGGTGGCTTACACAGTGAAGTCCTGAGACTATTAGCTGAAAGATTGGTGTTTCAAACTCACCCAGTGGCACCTTGGAAGACAGGTCTGGTGATTTGCTTCCAAAAGATCATAGCCTTGAAAACTCCATGGAGCAGTGCTATTCGGCACACATACATGAGTCAGAATCGACATGGCGGCAACTATCAGTTTCTGTGGAGTAGATTCCAGCTCATGGTGAACTCATGTATGTCAGAGTAGAACTGTGCTCCATAGAATTTTCAATAGTTGATTTTCCAGAAGTAGATCACCAGACTTTTCTTCTGAGGTAACCCTGGGTGAACTCAAGCCACCAGCCTTTTGGTTAGCAGCTGAGAGCCTTAGCCATTTGTGCCACACAAGGACTCTCCTATTTTATGTTGTTGTTTTAGTTGCCCTGAATTTGGCCCCAGCTCATGGCAACCTTATGTATAGCAGATCAAAAGGCTTCCCAGTCCTGCACCATCTTCATGATCATTGGTATGTTTACGTTCATTGTAGTGACTGTTTTATATTGACTTTTAATTTTAATCCTAGATTTTTTTCTACTTAATTGTCTCTATATCATTTTAGAGTTCAATTTAAAATTAATTTTTAATTTTGAGATAAAATAAGAATTGTAGTGATAGTAACACTTAACAAAATGACCCATTAAAATTATTTGAACTAGAATAGCTTTTTCTTTAAAATAAAGAGGAAATGGTATACAGGTTTCAGATTACTTCACTAAGACATTATGAGTCTATTATATATGGTTCCTCAGTCAACACCAAATATTGTATGGGTAGAAGCTTCTCAGAAATTAAAAAGAATAAAACATGTAGAAGACTGTCAAATTGGCACTTACACCTTTGTTATCTTTGTTTTAATTAAAGAGCACCAGCCTAGAAGTTATTCTATTTTTCAACTAGCTTTTCACTTATTGCCAATAGAAATCCATTGTGAGGTACTTAAGAGCAGAAATTTCTTCTACCTTCTCACACTTTCACTTGCTATCTTTCAAAAGGTAAGTTGAAAAAGAGTCATTTTTACCAGAAGATTAATCAGTCCTAAGAAGGAACCTCCTACAAAGGTAGGTACTTGGAGATACAACTAAAGAATTTTTACTTTTGGATACTAAATTTCTCTCACTTTCAAACATAGCATTTTCATAAGCTGTTTTTTAAATAGAATACTCATTTTCACCAAAAGAATAAGATGAGCTTTACATAAAAATTTGGTAAGTAGTAGGACATTACATTTTGAAAAACTTTATATATCACAGTAAAGCATTCATATTGAGCACTTGGAAAAGTTAGTCCATTTAGTTATACAATCAATAGACTTTTCCCCGACATACCTCAATGTTCTTTAAAATTCTTAATGACCAGAAAACTTGCAAATATACTCCAAGGGAGAGAATCATTCTACAATATACTTTCATTATTCATTTTGCTTAATTTTTTTCAAACTTCTTATAAGAATGTGTCAAAGAAAAACATTTAAAGAAATAGACATATGCACATATAATTGAATATTCAGTGACATTTTGTTCCTACGATTCTTTCAAGACTTGGACTGATCAGCAACACAATCTATGTGCAGAATTGACTGACAAGAAATAAGTCTGCACAACAGTGCATAGAGGTGCCCTCTCAGAGTTTGGGCTATCATGTATTTGAAATAGATTATAAAATGGTTAGTCATTTGAGAATAAAATACCTGGACAGCTCCCTTTTTTCTATTCCGGTCTTGGATGTACTATATATAGATTTTTGGAAACAGTTTGAGACCACTTAATTAATTTATTAGAATGTGGTTAAAAATAGAATATATATTATGTGACTCCCCTTAAACTACGTCTGATAGGATGATTCTTTTCCTTTCCTCCTTTTGATGTATTTAAGAAATTAAAATTACCAGTTATGATCTAGTTAAAATGTTAATGTCTCAAACAAAATTCTATAAAGTAATGCAATTACTATTAAAAAATCAAAATGTACAATTACGAATAAGTCTCCAATTAAAAGAAGTTATTTCTATACACACAACCTTACTCATAAAAGCTTCTACTGCTCAAATACTTTACCAACAACTCTTTGGAATTATCTCCAGTGACAGTTTGCAAGTCAAACATGAAAACTAAATCTACCATTTTATAGTCAAATTTTCTAAGCCTACCAATACTACTCCAAATTAATAGAGTTCAAAATAATGTTAAGCAAATTCCTTGAAATGCTATAGTACTATCCCTGCACCACATGATATGCCATATGTCGGGACACTTTCCAAATGTACCTATAAATCAAAAAAGGAATGCTAATTAGCCATTCTGCTTGCTTTTGGGGGCAACCATAAAGGATGAAACCACTATCTTTGACCTTGGGCCTTTTGGCTCTTGTAGCGTGTTTCTAGGTAAGGGTCATTAATCACTAACACAAGTTCATAGTTTTCTCATTAACTATTACTTTTGATTCCTTTTTACATTAATGATGTTACCCTTCCTTATACGATGATAGCTATCAATCATTGATGAAACACTGTTCTAGTGCTCTAATTTAAATTTAAAACCTAATTTAAAATCTATTTAAATTTAAATAGCTATACTTGGCATTAGGCTACCATGTAGGACAGCTCAGATCTATATCAGCTTGCACTGTAAAGACATGTATAACGTGTTTCCCCATATCTCTAGCAATACTGCAAGTGGGTAAAGCAAATTTATTGCATGATTTTTATCTAACATATTTAAATATATTTTTTGAATATATTTAAACATGTCATTTAATTTTTCTGTGCTTCTGTTCCTTTATCTATAAAATGAGATAATTAAAATAGAACAGTTTTTGTCAATGTATAATTCAAAGCAATCCATATCAGAAAAATCTGACTCAATTTAAAATTTAGTATTTCAGGCATCATCCCATACTAATGAATAAGTGTGTCTGGGGTGAGACTTAGGAATATGCATTTTTGCCAAGGACATAGGAAGATTTTTGCATGTCAAATTTTGAGAAACCACAAACATTTATATTAACATCTACCATGTGTAAATGGCTAGATTAAACAGCATAGAGCATACTAACTATAATACAAAATATCAAGGGATAAAAGCCACAAAAATTTAAAACAAAGTAGCAGAATGATATTAAATTCCAAAGTAGGGTTAAATAATTCCAGTGTTGGGAAAGAAGATAATTCCAGAAGTAATTTCTACCAAAGAATTGCAAATGGAAAAAGATGTGGAAATTTTTTCAGAAGACTAGGACTTCTACAAAGTGGACAACATAAAATTATATCATTCTGAAAATGAAAACATCAATCTTTTATCTACTCTCAGAAACTTGAAGAAAGGCAAGTCATTCAAAAGGTTGCTGGGGCTTTATAAGTGTAACATTATTTTTGATAAACCAATAAACCATATTGATATATTCACAAGTTCATGTTTTATCTTCCAGATCTGATCTTAAAGCTGATTTTCAATATTTTCATGTCCTCAAAACATAAGAGAAATATATTTCATTATTTTGAAATATCAGGCTTTGATTACCTAAGTAATGATGATTTTTTTTTTTTTGCAACATAGAGTTTCTAATAATATTAACAGTTTAACATTCTTAGTTTAGATAAAAATTAGCTATTTCCTCAAGTTCATCACATTAGATTCACAATGATTAATAATTATGAAATGTTAGAAATGCAAAGGGTAGAATGTCCTTTGTATATAGACAGGGTAAGCAATAATATTGCATGCTGTCAACTTTTCAGTGTGCATTCTGTTATAGGTCATTTTCCAAACGTTTTACATGTGTTATCTCATTAGTTCTCAAAGGAAGTCAGAGAAAATGACTACTGTTAATCCCATTATAATATAAAAACAATTTTAGATTCAAAGTATCCTCATCTTAGTTGAATTGTTCTTAAACCAATCAGTGTATAAGCAGATTAACTACAGTTACAGGATCCCCTGAAAAGACAGTGTGTTAACATAGCCTTTCATCATTTTACTAAGTTCATTACATTTGACCAGTTGCGGGAAAGAAGGTAACCACTGTGGTTGGATTAAGAGTTAGGAAAAGAACAGACATTTTACTCTGAAAATTTTTCATTAAACATAACTTTTAGATTGATAGTAAGATGTCCTTAAGGAGACAAGGGTACTTTCACCTAATTCTCTAATTGTCTCAACAATTAAAATGATGTGAAATATTTTCCCACACCAATTGAAAATCAAATCCTAAACTCTCGTACACCCTGACTAGCCTTTGGATTGGCAGCTCTTGGTCAAATGTCCTCCTAAATCCAGTAAACTAGCTAGGGAGGACAAACATGAGTACTGGTGGCAAAGAAGTGTCTTGGTATTTTTTGTTTCGTTAGGATAATATAAAAGAGCTTACTGAGATGTTGGGAGCAGAAGCCAGGTTGAAGAGTGAATAGGAAGTGAAAAGTGAAGTTGCCAAACATAGGCTCCTCTTTCAAAGAGCTTTGCTAGAAGAAAAGTGGTAAGAAGAAGGTGACAACAAGGGCGTGAATAGTTGAAAGTTGACCTTTTTAAAAAGGGTGAGCTGAACACAAGTGATGAATAAAATGAGCCAGTTTCAAAAATACATTGAAGTAACAGGAAAGAGAGTGTGAAATTGACAGAGCCAAGTCCCTGAGAAAACAACTTGCAAACAGCGTGGAAACGTCTAGATATCAATGACTTCATGCTTTTGAGGCTAGTAAATAGAGTAAGTGCATTTTTAATTATCTACAATATCCTGGTGAAGTAAGAGGAAAGTTATCTTGGTGGGGGTGGATGAGGACTCAGGAGTGAGGTAGAGAACTTAAATAAGACTGGTACCTTTTTGAAAATGTGTAGCCCTCAGGGAGAGTAGGGTAGAGACACTTAGATTGCTGGGCAGTACTGAAGGACCATAAATTTGTGATGATGCCAAGGCGTGTGAAATCCTCCACCATTATTCAAGAATCTGGAATTAGAAATCCAGGAGACAGATGATTTAGGGCAATACTAAAGTTTGGAAATAGCAAGAACAATGCGCAAAACAAATAAGTGAAGAGCTTGTGGACAAGAAATTAATGTACTTACGTGTTGAATCTAAACTCCGTGCTCCAAGAAATTTAGACTTCTATCAGTAGAGTAGGACCAGTACTTTCCTTAGAGCATTTGTATGTTCATCCTCCATTTGGCATGCCATCTACCATTTTACATTCTTTAACCTTCATTTCAAATACCACCTTCTCAGTGAGACAATTCTTAATCTTTCTTCTATCCAAAATCTGTCACTCTAAAACTCCTAATGCATTTGTTTCCTGCATTACTTTTCAATTATTTGTATTTCCAAAAATTGTACTGTATGCAAACCATTATACCTGGTGTTAAGGAGCCCTGGTAATGCAACGGTTAAGCTCTTGGCTGCTAAATGAAAGGTTGGCGATTGGAACCCACCAGTGGCTCCACCGAAGAAAGACCAGGCAATCTGCTTGTGTAAAGATTACAGCCAAAAAAAAAAAAAAAATCCTATGGGGTAGTTCTACTCTGTCACATGGGTTTATTATGAGTCAGAATCTCATCGGCACCCAACAACAACAACATATTAGGTGTTGATAGAACAAACAGTAACACATAACATTTATTGCCAGAATGGTCCTTGAAAGCAAGGAAGGCAAGACTTGATCTCACGTACTTTGGACTTGTTATCAGGAGGGACTAGTCCCTGGAGAAACATATAATGCTTGGTAAAGTAGAGGGTCAGCAAAAAAGAGGAAGACCTTCCATGAGATGGATTGACACAGTGTCTACAACAATGGGCTCAAACATAGCAACCATTGTGAGAATGACACAGGACCGAGCACTGTTTCGTTCTGTTGTGCATAGGGTCGGTATGAGACGGAACCGGCTCAACAATACCTGACAACAACAACAACATTTATTGAGCATTGTAACTGAGCCAAGCATTGCCCTAAGCATTTTATAGATAACGCTTCACAGCAAATCTAACAATAATTCTAGGAGATGGGTACTTTTATGAATGTCATTTGCCAGATGAGGAAAGACAGTCCCAAGGAGGATTTCATGTTCACACAACCTCTAAGTGGCAGAAGCAGAATTCAAAACCTTGCATTAAATTCCAAAGGTTTTCATTCTTCTTTCCTTTAGACCATTTTTGTATTTCCTTGCATTACAGCTACTTGGTGTGTAGACTCACATAAGATATGTTTGTATCCCCCACAGCTCCTAGATTAGTGTACTGTACATAGTAAGTTTACAATAATGTGTTTCACAATTATTAGTGTGTAAAGTGTGGCACGGCACTGAATGCTTAAATGAGATATAAACAGACATTTTCTCCCTTCCTGTCAGAGCATTTGCTTCCATTTGAAGTTAATTTCAAAGGCAACTTCTATAATAAGCAAAGGATGTGATTTTGCCCATCATTTTTCCACCCAGTTTTTATTGAGAGCCCAGGTATTCATAGATCAAGAGAGTTACTCTTCCTTTTCTCTGATAGAGACTTTCAGACTACACGACTTAGATAAATGTAATAGTTTTCTTTTGCTATGTAACAAATTGCCACAAACTTAGTGACTTAAAAGTAAATCCATTTATTATCTCACTCTTTCTGTAGGTCAGAATTCCATGTTTATCTTAGTTGGATTCTCTATTCAAGTTCTCACAGACTGAAAAGGTGTTGACCCAGATGAGTTCCTTTCTGGAGCTCAAGGTCCTCTTTCAAGCTTACAGGGTTTTTGTCAGAATCCAGTCTTCTGTGGTTGTAGAACTGAGGTCTTTGCCTTCTTGCTGGCTATCAGCTAACGGCCTCTCTTAGCTTTTGGCGCCCACCCACCATTTTCTGCCTTGTGGTCCTCTCTTCAACATGGCAGTTTGCTTCAAGGCCAATAGAAGAGTATCTGTTGCAGCTTCAGATCTCACTGACTTCTTTCTCTGACCTGTAGGCCCTTTTTTTTTTTTTTTTTTGTTGGCAGCTGTAACTCACCCTGGTTCTTTATTATTATTATTATTATTGTACTTTACTTGAAAGTTTACAGAACTAGGTTCTCATTAAACAATTGGTACACATATTGTTTTGTGACATTGGTTACCAACCCCATGACATGTCAACACTCTCCCCTTCTCAACCTTGGGTTCCCTATTGCCAGCTTTCCTGTCCCATCCTGCATTCCAGTCCTTTCTCCTGGGCTGGTGTACCCCTTTAGTCTCATTTTGTTTTATTGGCCTGTCTAATCTTCGGCTGAAGGGTGAACCTCAGGAGTAACTTCATTACTAAGCTAAAAGAGTGTCTGGGGGCCATACTCTCTGGGTTTCTCCAGTCTGTCAGGCCAGTAAGTCTGGTCTTTTTTTGTGAGTTAGCATTTTGTTCTAAATTTTTCTCCAGCTCTGTCTAGGACCCTCTGCTGTGATCCTTGTCAGAGCAGTCAGTGGTGGTAGCCGGGCACCATCTAGTTGTGTTGGACTGCCTGGTGGAGGCTGTGGTAGTTGTGGTCCATTAGTCCTTTGGGCTAATCTTTCCCTTGTGTCTTTGGCTTTCTTCATTCTCCCTTGCTCCAGATGTGGTGAGACCAGTGGAGTATCCTAGATGGTCATTCACCAGCTTTTAAGACCCCAGACATGTAAGTCCTCTTTTAAGAGAACTCACCAGATCAAGTCAAGTCATAGCTTGCACATCAGGGAGTGAGGACTTGGGGCCATTTTGAATTCTGCCTACCACAGAATGCATGTATATACCCTTATGCTTGACTTTGAAGCGTCTGATTTCAAATTGTTTACTTCTTTTTTCCCACAGCCTGGTGAGAGTCAAAGAGGCCCCAGGAGACCATATCTACCTGGACCACTGCCTCCTTCTCCTCCATCACCTATTCCTTTTGGCCTTGGACGTGTTCCACTACCTCCTCCCTCTTATGGCCCTGAGAGAATTCCACCTCCCCCTCCTCCTCCCCTTTATAGCCCAGGTTATCTATATCTACCTTCCTAACCAGGACCTTATCCACCTATACCTTCATTGTTCCCAGGATACCCTCCAAATTTATCCTCCCTTCCCTACCCCTGCACCTCAAATACAATCAACTTCCACAGCAGTGGCCATTACCACACAGACATCACAACCACAACAACTGCTTCTCCTGCTAGCCAAAATACAAATTCCAGCACTCCTTCTCCGAGTCTTTTGGATAAAATCATTTCCATTTTTGGATGAGGATGAGATATTCCAAACTGCTTTGAGCTTTCGGGAGAAAAAATCTTAAAAATAAATTGTGAAACAATCCACACAAACATTATACCAACGAAGTGAAAATAAAGACTTGAGCAACAATATATAGCCTCCACTGTTGTCATGGAAGCCACCAGTTTGTCCCCAGTTATATCACTCATGCAAACTAGTACTGCCAGAAGCCTGGCCTCATCCCTTGAGGCCAAAGAGATAATCAGGGACAATTACAATGAGGTACCTAGACATGTACCTTACGGTGATGAAGAGCATAGAGTCAGCAGAAAGATAAAATTGTAATTAATCAGCTTTCTACTTAATGTAACAGAAATCCTCCTGGCATAAATGCAAGCAGTTGCATGGTTACACCACAACAAAAATTTTCCCTCTTGAGTACTCCAACCTATCCTACAATTACAAAACACAAAACAACATGTTAATAAATATATATAAAAAACTAAATAGTCTTAATTCTGCCCTCCCTCCCTCCCCCATGTCACCTGAAAAAACTCTGAGTACAGTCTGATCATTACTTTAAAATAATAGGAACTTTCATATGAACTGTTTAATTCCAGAGCAGAAATTCCTAACATAATTAAATATCTAAATGATATATGAAGTACAAATCCTGGAACTTGATATGAAAAATTATTTTCCAAGTTAAGGAAGAAATAGGTTTCCAACATGAATAATAAGAGGCTAATGGATGATGAAGATCAAAGACTACAGCCTTCAGTATGGATTACACCTCAACATAAAGAAAACAAAAATCCTCACAACTGGACTAATAAGCAACATCATGATAAACGGAGAAAAGATTGAAGTTGTCAAGGATTTCATACTACTTGGAGCCACAATCAACACCCATGGAAGATGCAGTCAAGAAATCAAAAGGCACATTGCATTGGGCAAATCTGCTGCAAACGACTTTTTAAAGTGTTAAAAAGCAAAGATGTCACTTTAAGGATTAAGGTGCACCTGACCCAAGCCATGCTGTTTTCAACTGCCTCATATGCATGGGAAAGCTGGACAATGAATAAGGAAGAGCAAAGAAGAATTGATGCCTTTGAATTATGGTGTTGGTGAAGAATGTTGAATATACCATGGACTGCCAAAAGAACGAACAAATCTGTTTTGGAAGAAATAGAGCTAGAATGCTCCGCAGAAGCAAAGATGTCGAGACTATGTCTCACATACTCAGGACATGTTATCAGGAGGGACCAGTCCCTGGAGAAGGACATCATGCTTGGTAAAGCAGAGGGTCAGTGAAAAAGAGGAAGACACTCAATGAAATGGATTGACACAGTGGCTGTAACAATGGCCTCAAACATAACGGGACGTGAGAATGGCGCAAGACCAGGCAGTGTTTCGTTCTGTTGTACATAGAGTCGCTATGAGTTGGAACTGACTCAACAGTACCTAACAACCACAACTATGGCTGAGATATCCAAGATTCAGTGACTCCTAACTATTAGTTGAGACTTTTACCAAAAGTATTATAATATGTTTATTTAGGAAATGGTCACATGATGTGAGAGTTCTTTCTATGTATTTGACTGTTGAAATACAGCACCGCATTTTTCTTCAGGATACTTAATATCTCACATAATCACTGAACATTTATAAATCAAAGCCTCTCAAAGATACCAAAAAGCCTAAATTATTTTTATATATGCTTACTACTATCTTTCATTCCATAGATACTTTTTGAAAACCTGCCACAACACAAGGACTCTTCCAGCTGAGCAAAAACAGTAATAACGGCAGTCAAAGTCACTGCCCTTGTGGAAATTACAGTCTAGTTGGACCAAAACCAAAATGAAACAAGCACACAAAAAAGTATGCACTTCATAAATGGATTTTTTGAGAATAAATAAAATAGGATAAGGAGATATAGGGTGGTGGTAAATGGCTGTTTTGAAATGGATGACCAGAGAGAGTATCTCTGATGATGTGATATTTGAACGAATACTTCAAAAACGTTAAGGAACAAAGTATGAAAAGATCTAGAGAGTATTTATGACAGAAGAGACCAAATGTGTAAAAGTCTAAAGCAGCTATAATTTGGTGTGCCAATAAGAACAGCAATGTGACTCATAGTCAGCAAGAAAGGAGAAAAGTGGAAGGAGATGACATCAAAGGCAGACAGAGACCACATCATAAATGGCCTTGAGTTTTGAATTTTACTCTAAATCTTATGGGAAATCACTGGAGCTTGGAATAGAGAAAAAAAAAAAAAACTTTTCTTAGCATTTTCAAAAATTGATCACTCCAACTTCTCTACAGATACCAAACTGTTGGTGGAACAAGAATGGAGGCTATTTCAGGAGTCCTGGTGAGAAAGGAGGTGGCTTAGATAGGGTGGGATCAGTGGAGATGGAAACAAGTGTTCAAATGTAGGCTATACACTGAAAAATATCCACGAGTATTTGACGAAGGGTTTGATCTAGAGTTCAAAGGACAGGAAATAATCTAGAAATAACTGATGTTTTGGGTCCAAGTAATTGTGTGAATAGTGGTGCCATTTATGGAGACAGGAAAGACTGGGGAAGGATCAAGGTATCAGGGTTTGGAATAACTTAAGTTCTGTTTTAGACATGTTAAATTTGATATTGCTATTTAATCTCTGAATTCAGAAATCAATACTTGAAATTGAGAATTTGGAGGCAATATAGTTGCTTGTAATAACAAAGTCTACAGGAATAACATGGGAGTAGTTTGGGATAAAAGAAAACAATGTTCAAAGTGAGGAGGTCAAAAAATTGAAAGGTCATGGTGTTAAATGAGTCATTTACAAGAATGTTGAAATTGCCAAAAATAATAAATGAAGGGGCGTTGAAGAAGACAGTGACTCAAGGTCTAAAATCTTTCATGAATGACAAGTAGTAACTGAGAGACAAGGAAATTACTTCAATAAAGAAGAGTAGTGGGAGGTACAGTTTTTTGTCAGTCTCTCAAAAGTTGGGGTGATAGATAAAAGAAGTGATATGGCTTAGAAACAGCAATGAAGACAAGCAAATTCACTTGAATTCCAGGCTCTACTGTCCACACAGTGTAGAAGAAAAGACAATGACCACTACTGTGTACCATAGTAGAAGAAGTACCCTTAGGATGTAGACAGGTTTTGATTGCTGCAGCATATTAAAGCAAGCAGAAAGGAAACTGAGAATAAGAGGATTATGCTGCTGGCATTTTATGAGTGCAAGAGAGCACAGTTGATGTTTGTGAAGTAGGGGAGGGGTAAGAAATTAGGGCCAACTAAATGATCACACAGCCATTTAGGAATGAGAGTCTGGATATAGGTGGATGATCATAGAATTTTGAATTTTTAGGGGGACTGAGATTTTTTTTTTAAAAAAGTAAAGTATGACAAGATGAGTCTTGATAGTTTCTTAGGGAAAAGTGGATAATCTGTCTTAATTACAGCTTCCTGTTTAGGATTGGTCTCTCAGGCAACATCACAGGAGGAAAGAAGGTAAGGAGGTCTTAAAAACATCCATAACATGGAAATCTTCCACTTCAGTGTTTTCTTCAGTTATTCAATAATATTTAATGACCCCTATGTGTCAAAAACTGTATTTTGGATTGAATTGTGTTATGGATTGAATGTGAAAAATATGTGTTGGAATCTGCCAGAGCCGACAGAGAGATCCTCCCCCTATAATGGTGCCCTGGATTCAGACTTTTAGCTTACAGAACTTCAAGAAAATAAATTTCTGTTCCTTAAAGCCACCCACTTATGGTATTTGTGTTACAGGAGTACTAGATAACTAAGACAGAATGTTATAGTTACTTGGAATAAATAAGTGAGCAAAACTGCCTAAGATCTTTGCCCTCCTGGGGCTTAAAAATGTCAAGGAATGAGGATTTTTTTTCTGTCAACACTGTGAACATCCCTTATAAACCCAGTTTTATCTTGATATTATTTTGTTGTCAATTGCTTAAACTACCTACATACTTACTTTAACAGTTCTGGTGACTACAGAGAGGGAAAGATTCTTATCATTACACCATCTTTAAACAAACCCTCTTCTCAAAGATGTCTTAGAATTCATGAAAAATACATTTAATTAAAACTATATAACCAAAAAGGAGGAATACACGGAATACTAGTCAATTTACAGCTGAAAAATTTTTTTGGTGATTAATAAATAGTTTTCAAAATTGATCATTGAATTTTCCAAAAACTATCAATATGATGCAGTTAAAATATAGGCTTCAATTCACCGAGATCTGCCTCTTGATATTTTTCTCTCCATGATTATCACCATCACTATCTCCATTACCTATAGTCACTGTTGCCTTGTCTCAAAGACTTAGAAAGAGATGTTAAAATATATATCCAACAGTTTCTGCCTTTCTCTCAGAAAATACTTCAAGTTCCATATAAGCCATAAAAATATCAAACCAATAAGAGCTAAAATCTGGCAAGTCCATGCCTGCAGTACTTTCAATCCCTGACTAATAAGATAGAAAAATAAGAAATGAGAAATCGCTAAAAGGGTCAATAGATATCAAGTTAATCAGAAGATGAGTGTTATTGAAATGAACTGGAAAGATAAACAGGATGGAGAGGATTTAATGTTTGAAATTAGGAATTTGGAGTTAATGCAGAACCGTAATCTGAAATTTGCTTCTCTCTCAAATGCTGAGTTTTTTTTTCCAGATACTGTACTTATACATGGATTTTGCTTAATTTTTCTTTTTTCCCTTTACATTTACATACACACACACACACTCATAACCACCACTTTCTCACCTGTCTCCATTTTAACCACCAGACATAGTATTTCCCTTATCTCCTTGTTAAAAGATATCTTTCCCAAAAACTTACCTAAAAAAGAGAGCTTCATCATCAAAATTTACCTGATTTTACAGTGTTCAGCTCACAATGTATTTGCACCAGCATCTCCTTTCTGCCCCACCAAATCCATTTACAAATGCTAAACTGAATTTCATCAAGTTAAATTTAACCCTTCACTCAATAAATATGTATTAGTACTTAGTATGTGACGGCGTTTTATTGGAAACTCTACACCTAAAGTCAAATAACACACAATCCCCACCCTCAAGTTGCTCATTAAACCTTCCAGGCGCGGCAGCATGCTTTCAAGTTCTACTCCTACATTTACTTGATTAAGGGCATATTTTCTACAAGAAATAAATTAATCTACATCTCCTTTCCCATATGGACCCATTTGACACTGCAGTTAAGCTTTGGGGTTAGTTAGTTGGATTTGCAAATTCACTCTCTCAACTACATTTGCCTACTTAGCATTCTTTGTCTCATAATAATTTTGTTCCCAGTCTTCTATTTCCTAATTGCTATTGCTACAATTTCCACTCAAGAGCAGAACTCTGTTTTCAGAGTGTGCCTTACTAGTCTCATGCTTCTCTCCAATTGTTCCCCAGACCGCTGTCCGCATCTGCCATGTCAGTTGAGTCCCTGTTCTAGTATAAGCAAGTTTCCTTCCATCTTAGGGTCTCCCCTTGAATCATAGACTAACAGAACCTGGCTTCTTCCTGATGACAGCACACACAATCATATCTATAAAATCTACTCTTTATCCCACACATTTTAAATTACATGTCTCTAGAAATTTTGCTTGCTGATCTCAACCACATCAGACGCTGTTTGTACTCATTTAATTAATAAAACCCAAAAATCAAACCCTTGCTCTCACATCAATTCTGACTCATAGCGACCCTACAGAGCAGAGTAGAACTGCCCCATAGAGTTTCCAAGAAGCAGCTGGCTGATTCAAACTGCTGGTCTTTTGGTTAGCAGCCAAGCTCTTAATCACTGCGCCACCAATCATTTATTCCCATTTCTTCACCTAAGTCACATACAACCTCTTGGTCATTTTCCCATCTTCTTCTGCAACTTTTAAAACCTGCCCCTTAGACTTCCTCCTCAGCCAGCCCCACTCACATTCTCCACCTAGTTTCATAGTCCCTGATCACCTCATCTTCAATGACTCACCAATGTCAATTAAACCAATCACCAGTAGATAATCTCCTTAGATATATTCATTCCATAAAATTGCTTCATTTCAATTCCAGGATTCTAAAACCCTCTCCTCTGAACAAGTTTCCTGTCTTTCTAAATTGCCCTTCCTGCCCTCCGTTAAGTGTCTTCTTCATCCTTGCTAGGATATTCAAGATCTCCTAATTTCATAACCCATGATTACAGTGGACAGCCAGAAGAACAAATAAATCTGTCTTGGAAGAAATACAGCCAGAATGTTCCTTATAAGTGAGGATGACAAGACTGTCTCAGGTACTTTGGACATGTTATCAGGAGGGACCAGTCCTTGGAGAAGGACATCATGCTTGGTAAAGTAGAGGGTCAGTGAAAAAGAGGAAGACACTCAACGAGATGGACTGACACAGTGGCTGCAATAATGGGCTCAAATATAGTAACAATTGTGAGGGTGGCACAGGACAGGGCAGTATTTTGTTCTGTTGTATATAAGATCACTATGAGTCTGAACTGACTCGATGGCATCCAATAACAACAACATAATTACCATTTAGAATTCACTTGCTTTCATCCTGGATCATACTGCTGAAAAAAGAATTATATAATTTTATATGATTCTAATATTTTTAGTTAGTAATAAATGAATAAACTGACTACAACATTTAATAACAATAACTCCAACAATTGTACACCTATTATATGCTTATTATAGTAGTATAGTATAGCTGCCGTTGAGTCGATTCTGACTCACAGCAACCCTATAGGACAGAGTAGAAGTGCTCTATAGGATTTCCAAGGAGTGGCTGGTGGATTCCAACTGCCTTTTGGTCAGCAGCCATCTTAACCATTGCACCACCAGGGCTCCATACGCTTATTGGCTAGGCAAAACAAAGATAGACAGATGAATAGATATAGATAATATAGATATAGATGTAGATATGTCAACAGTTCTACAATGCATGTATTAGCATTTCCCTTTTTCACATGAAGTTCGGGGAACAAAAATAATTTGACTAAGAACAATTGGAATCCACAGCTCCAGATCAAGTATATCCAACTCTGACACCCATATTCTTTATATAATGCCTACAATTTCTAATATTCTCATCTGGATTTTCATGTAATGAACAAGCCCCCTGTCTATTTTCTCTGGCCCCACTCCTAGTTCAATGAACACTGTTAAGGAAGATCACAAATCTATGCTGTCTGGACAGGCTACACATTCTTGCCATTTATTACAATAAACTCATCTAACCTACTCCTTCTCTATTTTATGAGCAGCCAAAGAACAAAAGCTGTAGATTTCTCATCACTATAAATATCAAAGGAAATGCTTAAGTATTTTTTAAATGAAAATAAAATCATACCTTGACTCAGTATATAAAGGACAATATAAAGAAAACACTATGTGTACCCATCTCTCTTATCCAATCAATGCTTACCAGTTGAGTACACAGGATCTAAGTCTGTTCATAAGGGTGAAAAATTATCTTACCTCAATTCCTTTATAGCACTTATCAATTTTATTTTCTGAAAGTGCTACTGTGTAATTTTGCTTCATAATGGCAGTCTTCTGAAGGTTCCTCTCTAGATGCGTTATGTTCTACTGTAATGTCATCCATCACTGCCAATTACAAAAAATATATGGCTGTAACTTGAAAATATCTCCCATGTGCCCAAAGATCTCAGTTTTCAGTTGAGGAATCATATCATAGATGATGTGCTTAAGAAATTCACAAAATTCTGGAAAACCTTCCATGAATACCAATAAAGGGAACCTTATGGAAAGATGTATTCTAAACATTTATTTCAAAGGAACTATCTTGGAGAACACTCAAAATGAGAAAAGAGTTTAATAGTCAAAGGAATTCATATCATAGCAGGAGCCCTAGAATCCAGAGGAAAATCCATTTCCTTCTTCTTTTTGTACACATGGCTAGACTATACTTCACAGACTTCCTTATAGTTAGAAGTGGCCATATGCTTGAATTTCAGCCAATGAAATGGAGCAAAAGTTACGTGTGTTATTTCTAAACCCAGTCATAAAAACCCTCCTATATGTTCCTTCATGATCTCTCCCTCTTCCTTATATTGGGGTGATGATCCCTATGGCAACCTCTAAAGTCATATGTTGAAGAAAACATAGCTGCCATCGGCCTTAGACCCTGAATGACTGAGTGTAAACAGGCCTCCCCATCCTCACCCTGACAATCCATGATGTCATTAAAATGTTATATGAGCAAGAAATAACATTTTGTTGTTTTGAGCTATTCCATTTAGGTATATTTGTTACTGCAACCTTGCCTACTCTAACAAAAAAAATTGGTACCTTGAAGTAGGGTACTGCACGAAAGCGAGAAAGAGAAACAGAGAAAAGGGGAGAAAGAGAAGCCAAGCAATTATTTGGCAATCAAATGGTGGGTGGTGAGTGTACAGGATTGAGAGGATCAAAGAAGGAGCGCATGTTATACAGCTGCAAAGTTTTTGATAAAACTGTGACCTGCAATAACTTGGAAGGCAGACCACTCTGTGCCGACTTAGCCTGTAATGCTAAGGAAGTGGTTGGGAAAAGCCAGAGGTTTTTTTTTTGTTTGTTCTGTTTTGTTTTTAACCTGCCACCTTTGCAACTCAATTTATAATGAGTGTAAGGTAATTTATTCTTCAATATGTTTTTCTTATATTTTGGGATTTTCTATAAAGTCTTTTCTAAATAATTATAAACTCCTCGATAATATAGGGATGTGTGTGTGTGTATGTGTGTACATATTCTAAAATACATACATGTACTTTCAGAATCCTTCCTGGTGCTTAGTATATAATCATAACCAACTAAATAATTATTAATTGATTGTTTTACTTTTCTCACACTGCAACTGGTTACCCCGTATCAGTGAATTTGCAGGATATGAGAGAGTTTTGATGAAATATAATTGTATGAGATTAGACAGGCTAGGATAAGATGTAGTGGAATGGGATGAAATGAAATGGAATAGAATGGAAATGGAACAGATGCATCTCATAAAACTTTCTGATTAGGTATGTGTATGCATACTGAACCATATTATTGTGTATTCCATACTATTATTCACAATCATAAAATGCTTAAAACACTTATTGAAGATTTTAAAGAGAATGTTACTTTAATGTGATACTGTTAAATCTATGCTGATTAAAGAGGGGAGGAATAAATAAACAGCTGATGGATTAAGAGAAGTAGGATGGTCAAGGGACTGGAGTTCCAAATGATGTGCACTTGGGAATAGTTGAACATGGAAGCTGGAAGAGAGGTGGTTGTGGTCCCAGAGAGAGAAATATGAATGAGTGATTTAGAAGTGGAATAAATTAGGGTAATAGCAACCCAAAGTATGCATGTGGCAATGAAGAGCTAACAGTGGAGATGAGAAAGGTCAACAAGGATAAGAAAGTAAAAGAACTGAGAGGACACTAGGATTGACGGGACAATCATTTGAATATTGAAGTCCCCTAACATGATTCTAGCCAAATTTCTGTTTCATTGGCAAACGACAAGAGAAGAAGTGACTGCAATGAGCAGAAAGTCAGGGTGTAGAATTGAATGGAATTAGCCTCAAAGGAGCAGGTGTTACATATGGGGCTAAAGGAGCAATATTTTCCATATATGACTTTTCAGCTTTGTTTCTCAGAACTCTTGCTGTAAGGGAGTAACAAAAAAAAACATATTTATGAGTGATATCAGAGCCCTGGTAGCTCAGAGGTTAAGGACTCAGGCTGCTAACCAAAAGGTCAGCAGTTCAAATTCACCAGCTGTTCCTTAGAAACCCTGTGGAGCAGTTCTACTTTGTCCTATAGAGTCGCTATGAGTTGGGATCAACTCGATGCCAACGGGTTTCACTTAGTTATTTTACCACAGTTTAGGTTGGACATAGTATTCCCATACAAACACCCCTCTAGCCTAAGCCTCTGAAACACCCAGACACAAAACCTTAACTACATCAGATTTCCTTGCGATCAGTATCCCAGGTACAGAATGACTGGGACATCTTCCACCAAGTTATTGCCAAGTATGCTGCATTGTTACCAGTTCTATATATTTCTTTGATGCTACCTAAACTTGGTACTCAGTGAAGAATAGTTTGTCTTGTGAGTTTGACCATCATCCTGAACCCAAGACCACTGCTGCTAATAAAGCAGGGTATTGAAGCCATTTAGTCACTGGGTCAGTCATAGTCTCAGCAAGAGATATAAATAATGTTAATTATTTTTAACAGAGAGTATTTAATATAAAGTACAATTAACTAGGCATAAACAATTGTTAACTAGGTAACTGAAAAAGCAAAATGAAAACAACTAAGCTATCATGAAGATAGCAACTGCAGAACAAAGTTAACACTCCTAGGGCTTGGGGAAGAAAGGTAAAGCTTGGCATTATTAAAGCTTAGATGTTTGCAGGAGTGGCCCCACACTAGGAAACTAAAACTTCTGAGAAAGCAGAACTTCTTTTCTGGTTCTGGCCTCTGTGTTTAGAGGAAGGGTACTTTTGAGCCAAGACCCAATCCAGTGTAGAAGGGTGGTGGGAGGCTGATCATGCCATCTCTGAGGTTGTTTAATCAGGCTCTTTCTTCAAGTGTTAAGAAAACTGCAAGCTGAGTATAACAGCTGATCAGGGTTCTTTTCTTAAAGGTTAACACAAGCCTTCATTCCTGAAGTATCTAAATCCTCAGTGGCCCTACTTTTTCTTGGTTATTATAGTTTCCCCTTAACTTCTTCTATTGGACATGGCCGTATAAAGAGGTGTCCCAGAGAATATCCTGGGCTTCAGCCATAGTCCTCCTTGTCTCCAGTGTAGCAGCAATCCAATTTCTCAGTTGGTAATCAGGATCAATTACCTTAGTCAGTAGAGTAACTCCATTATTTATCTTTGGTCATTGAAGATCCAAAATGGCCTAGTATAAACATTCCTCCCTGAGATGCAAGACCTCCAAACCAGCAGAGTTCAAAATTGCAGAGACAAGAAGCAAAAATTCTGTGAATGGGCAATTAAGGTGTAATAATGAAAATAGCTAGTATCTCTTCTACCTTGATCCCTGATCCCATGAATTCTGGCTATGGGAAAGACTAATATATTGGTCATGGATTCAAAGCACAGATTTACTGCATCTGGTAAAATAGAACCCTATCCTTGTAGGGTATGTTCTCTCAACTAGCATCATAAAATCTTCAGTAGGTTATTCCACTGTTCTCTTAAGATAGCTGCTTCTATGTGATACAGTGTGTGGTAAAAAAAGAGTGAATTCCATGTTCATGAGCTCATTGACACACTCTTTTGCTGTGAAATAAGTTTCTTGATTAGAAACCTGTCATGCTAAAGTACCATCAGTGAATAAGGCATTCAGAAAGGCCATGGATTGTGGTGCTAGCAGAGAAATCATGGATAGAAAAGGCAAACCCATATCCAGTGTACACGACTGCGCAAATCTCCTGCCCCCTCCTCTATGATAGAGAAGTACAATTTAATCAATTTGACATCGGGTATCTAAGATATGCTTCTAAAAAAAAGGATTGGGTATTTCCAAGGAGGGAATGGATTTGTTTCAAGGTTGTAGGTCTCCCTGTGATTCTCCTATTGTTATTTGCCTGAAGAGCCATACAGCAACCCTGTTTGCCACAGACATTTTGTGGAATCTGCTGGGTCATAAGGCCTACACTAAAGACTAGCTGGTACTGCGACCTCAACTTGTAGCGCCTCTGCTTTCTTTGGCGCCCAACTCAGAATGGCAGCTTTACGTGTTACTTAGTAAATTGATCAGAGTTACCCACTCAAATGTGGTATAGTTGCCTCCAAAATCCGAAAAGGCCCATTAAGCATTGTGCCAGAACATGAAATGACTTTTTTTAATGCTGAAAGTAACTAGAAACCTAGAATTCTATACCAAGTGAAAATATCTTTCAAAAATGACACAAAATATTTTTAAACAAACAAAAAACTGAGGGAATTTGTCACCAGTTGACCCACAATAAAACAAATACTAAAGGAGGATATTCAAGTAGAAACAATATGATTTTAAATGGAAACATAAAATAAGGAAGGAATGGAAAGGATAACCATCAGCAAATTGAAATAAATAATGACAATTTTAAAAATATTAATAATGTTTTATGCTGTTTAATATGTATGTAGAACTAAAATTCATGACAGTAATAGAATAAAAATTAAAAGGGAATAAATTAAACTGTTGTAAGGGTGTCTTGTATTGTCAGGTAAGTAATAAAAGTATTAAGACAGACAGGTAGGGAGATAGGTAGATAGAGATAACTGCAGGCAAGCCAACTCTGACTCATGCCAACCTTATGTACAACAGAACAAAATGTTGCCTGGTCCTGCATCATCATCATGATCATTGGCATATTCAAGTCCATTATTATAACTATTATGCTAATCCATCTCACCAGGGATCTCCCTTGCACTTGCTGGCCCTCTACTTAACCAAATATGAAGTCTTCCTCCAGTGACCGATCCCTCTTGATGACACATCCAAGGCAAGCAAGTTGGACAATGTACTGTTTATGATCCGTAAGGCTTTTATTGGCTACTTTTTGGAAGTACATCACCAGGTCTTTCTTCCTAGTGTGTCTTCGTCTGGAAGCTCCACTGAAATCTGTCACCATAGGTAACTGTCTTAGTTATCTAGTGCTGCTATAACAGATATATCACAAGTAGATGGCTTTAACAAACAGAAATTTATTTTCTCACATTTTAGAAGGCTAGAAGCCCAAATTCAGAGTTCTGGCCCTAGGGAAAGGCTTTCTCTCTCTGTCAGCTGGGGAGAAAGGTCCTTTTTAATTCAGCATCTGTTTCCTGGTTCCTTAGAGATCTCCATGTGTCCTGGCATCTCTTACGTCCTCTCTCCTCTGCTTGCTTGTTTAATCTCTTTTATATCTCAAAAGAGATTGACTCAAGATATACCCTACACTAACCCTGCCTCATTAACATAACAAAGAAAATCCATTCCCAAGTGGGATTATAACCACAGGCATAGAGGTTAGGATTTACAACACATATTTTTGAGGAACGTAATTCAATCCATAACATTAACTCTGCTAGTATTTGAAATACTGACGGCATAACTTCCAGCATCACAGCAACATACAAACCACAACAGTACGGCAAAATGACAGACAGGTGGTGGAAGTTGAGATTAAAAAAAAGAAAAAAAAAAACAGTTGCTGTCCAGTTGATTCTGATTCATGATATTCCCATGTGTTTCATAATAGAACTGTGCTCCCTAGGGTTTTTAATGGCTGAGATCTTTCAGAAGTAGATCAGCAAGTCTTTCTTGTGAGGCACCTCTGGGTGGATTTGAACTGCCAACTTTTCAGTTAGTAGCCAAGCACTTTGCTATTTGCACCATCCAGGTTAAGGCTGAAACGTAATTGTTTGTACCACCCAGAGTAAGGTTTTAATAAATCAAAGATGCATGTTTTAATCTATGGGATAATCAATAAAATAATAGTAAAAGAATGTACTGCTGACAAATGAATAGAAGAGAAAATAAAATGATCAAAAAAATTACTTGATCAGTCTAAAAAGAGAAAAAAAAGAACAGATGGGGTACATAAAAAATGAATAGTAAGATGACAAATTTAAATACAAATACATCAGTAGTTTACATTAAGTGTAAGTAGACTAGATTCTCTGACTAAAAGACAAAGATTGTCAGACTTAATTGTTACAAATTGTATATTGACTACAGGAGTTTCTTCTTAATCATACACAGAATGATTGAAAGAAAAGAATGGGAAAAACTTTACCATGCAAACACTGTCCAAAAAGAAGCTAATATAGCTATACTAATAGCATACAAAATAGTTCTAAAGGCAGGAAATATTACCAGAGATAAAAAGGGGCAAATCATAATATTAAAAGCTCAACCCAACAATAAGTTAACAATTTTAAATTTGTTTCCAAACATGGCCTCTAAATACATAATGCAAGAACTGATAAAACTAAAAGGAGAAAAGGGCTAGTAAAACAAGGAAGAAAAGATAAATCACTGACTTTAATTCAGGTTAAAAAAAAACCTATTGCCATCGAGTCGATTCCAACTCATAGCAAGCTTATAGGACAGGGTAAAACTGCCCCATAGGGTTTCCAAGGAACTGCCCATCTTTATGGTTAGAAGCCATAGCTCACCTTAGCTCTTAATCACTGCACCACTAGGTTTTAAAAAATCTTTTTATCTGTTCATTTTATTCACAAAAAACAGTGAAATTCCAACAGCAACTTGAATTTCCTGTGAAAAGTGACAATTTCTATGTCAGATATTGTTCTAATAAGGATCCAGTCAGGATCTTGTAAAGCCAGATTTTAATTAAAATTTCACTTGAATAACAAGTTTTTATTTTTAAAAGATGTTTTGTTTCTTCCTGCTTCTGATACTCTCATCCTTTGTTGGCTGTGGCCCATACAGAAATTGTTTCAATTTTGACAATGTCCGTTTTGTGTCCTCCATAGTCAATGATCCATTATACCTATAAATCACGATTTAGCTGAAAATGTATCTTGGCATAAAAACAATTTATGGAACTAAGCAGAAAGAAAAGTTCCTTATCTTTTTCTCCAAGTGCATGTATTACTAGTGAGGGTGACAATGCATGAATTATCCAATATTAACTTAAAAATAGAAGATTTGCTGGTTCATATAAAGATACAGTAGCAGAATTGTGTCAAAAATTATCAGCAAATTAATAAATTGTACATGAGTTCTAGTTGTCAACTACATGAAATCATTAGCAATTATAAGAAAAGGCAAAGAAAACTCACTACTTTAAGATCAATTCCAGCTCAGTTCCACCAAAAACCTATAAATCAGTTTTTAGATTTAAACTTGTTTTATCCCTTAATTACTGGAGACTCAACTATGCTACATTACTGTTGTTTGTTAGGTGCCGTCGAGTCAGTTCTGACCCATGGAGACCCTATAGGACAGAGTAGATCTGCCCTGTAGGGTTTCCAAGGAGTGCCTGGTGGATTTGAACTGTTGACCTTTTGGTTAGCATCCAAGCTTTTAACCACTACGCCACCAGGGCTCTGATCCTAAATTACTAGGATAGTTTAAAAATTGAATAAATAAAGGAATGAATTCCCATTGAAAGACTAACGTTTTCTAATCACATGGGTCAGGCTTTTATATGTCCTATCATTTAATCTTGAGAACTACTCTATAAAGTAAAATTATTACTATCTTGTTTTCTAGATGAGGATATTGAGGCACAATCTAATTATTAAGTAACTGGCCATAAAAACACAGATAATAAGGAAGGGTGTTAGAATCTGAATTTAGGCTACATGACTTCAATCCCACACATAACCATACAACTACCCTATAAAAAAGGCTTTCACAGTTTTTTGTTTTTTTTTAATTATTACTGCACAGAAGACATATATTTTACATCATAACCCAGTATGCATCCACACATACAACCATAAAACATTTCCTGTAAAAAGTAATTAGTTACATGTGATGCAATCTGGTATTTTCTTTTCTACTCCATTCTCTCCATTCTTTAAATTCCATTTGCTATTTCCTGAATTAATTTCTCATATCACTAATGGGTTGCATCCACACTTCAATAAACAATGTTATAAGAAATATTAGTTAAAATTTTGGAGATCAACTGCATTTGGGAAACAAAATAGCACAGTGGGAAAGAATTTGAGCTATGAAATATGATGAATTTATGGTCATTTCCTATCTTAACTCTTCATGTGAACTTCAGCAAATTACTTGTCCTCTCTACAAACCATTTCCTAATCAGTAATGTGGAAAATGTTGCTGTTGCCATCAAGTTGATTCTGATTCATGGCAAATCCATCTATAATAACATACACTGAAAAGAGTTTTTGTAATTATGAAATGAGCTAATCAACATAAAGTGTGTATCTATTCATATTGCTCAGATAATGTTGATAAGCACCATATATTTATTTAACCCAGTATACCTCAAAGTACTTTATTATCCTTTAAGTAGTTCAGCTAGTCTTCAGCTACAGGAACATTTATTAAGCAATTTTCCTTATATTTGACATTTTAAGTAGCTCATATTTGTTTTCAAAGTACCTTTAAATGAAATCACACATTTAAAAAGAAATATCAAATTAAGATTAAGAAACTACAAGAACTCTGATTCCTAATTCTCCCTCTCCCACCACTAGATCTTTTTTGTTATCTCCAAAGTTGAGACAAGACATTTATTTCAAATGCCTCCTTTCACCTTTCTTCAAAATTCTTCTTCCCAAATAAGTCAACTTTTATTATACACATGTCAATTCTGTTTATATCCAGACTTTGACGCCAGAATCCTAATTATAGACTACCACCAAAAAGCAGATTGTTCAAAAATGAAATATTCATTAACTTATAAGCAAGCAAAAATAAAAGAATAGCAGAGAAACCACCAGCTACAGCAAAATGGTCCTAAAAGAGTATTTGAGTTACTCTGTATGGAGCCAATCGTGAGACTGTGCAATAATCATGACATGGAACAAACAATCTAAGTGGTTATTTCTTATTTCTATGTTGGTCAGATCCACCAAATTCACAAAAATAATACTTTAAAAGTATTAGCTTCAGTCCATTTAAAAGAAAAATGCAAACTTCATTTTGATTTTTTTAAGTTCCAATAGAATGCATTCAATTCTAATATAAACAAAGGTATTTAGTAATATTGCGAATGCTTAAAAAGAAAAATGATGGTTCCATTAAATGAACCTAAGTCACAAGAGCTTCTGGTAGACTTTTTTTTCTATACATTAAAGATGGAATAGTGGAAAGAATCTACACCATTTTACCAAGACCATTAAACTTACGATATATTACAACTTTCAAAGAAAGTTTCAATTTGGAATCACTTGGGAGTCTTAAAATCTACTTTCCCCTGTCTTCCTCCCTCCTAGATTCTGATAAATTGGTCGGAGTAAGAACTGAGAGTTGGAATTTTTAAAAGCTCCCCAGGTAATTGTAATGTGGAGACAAGTTTGAAAAGCCACTGTATTAGAGCATTCTGCATGCTTCCCCAACTGCTAGGCAGTGATTGAAGCACAGTTCTATGGATGAACCTGCCAAACTGGCAACCGCCAACTATCATTTCTTTGTTTCAGTAAAGAATATCAATCCAGAAGTTTACCCTCTCTCAAACTTTGTCTTAATGCAAATAGAAATCCAGTCAGAGGTATTTAAGAAGGGAGATTTTTCTGCAGAACTTCTTTTTTCCTCTTGAATTTTCAAATTGTGGATCTCTAAACTGAGTATCTAGTACGTTTGAGCAACAGTTTCATTACTCCAAAGAAGAATCTCCTACCAAGGTAGGTACTTAGAAATATAAATGGAAGGATTTTCACTTTTGAATTCTAATTTTTGCTCATCTTCTCAAGCATGTCATTCTCTCGGCTTTTAATAGGAATAGTCACGCTATCTAAAAATCTCAGAAGCTTGACAAATCTTTAAAATTCTAAAAAAGAGTGTCAGGAAGAGCATTCATGTTGTTTACTTACACAATTTACATCCAATCTATAGACTCTTTTCTGCTGATACATTTTAATGGTCCAATCCTTTGTTCACGGGGCCCTCATGAGTCAGGGTGACTGTACGGCAGCAAGCAACAAAAATAAATTCCGTCATTAGTAAAAGAGTCTTTAAGATGCACATAAAGATCTATTTGCGCTTCTCTTGTTTTCATTTGGGTCAAGTTTTTATATATATACTTGTAAACTGCTTTAGGAGAGCATATAAGAAAAATTAATTTTAAGGGGGTGGCTGTATACACTACAACTGTCTAATCCATAGACCTCTCTTCTGATATCACGTTCAAGGCTAGTACAGATGACAGATACCACACTGACCCCCAGGCAACCTGTCAGCAGGATGGTGCTTGAGCTACTTTCCAGAACACAGATTGCCATAATCTTGTGATATACTGTTGAAATTATAATCAAATTTAGGACAAAACCTCTTTTTCCTAATTCAGACACTGATATACTATAGCTGGGAAACACTTGGAACAAAATAAATATATAGACGTAATAACACTTTAGCAGAGTGATGCTAAGGAGCCCTGGTGGCACAATGGTTAAATCTCTGGGCTGGTAACTGAAAGGTCAGCGGTTCACTCCACGGGAGAAGGATCTGACAGTCTGCTTCGGTAAGGATTTATAGTCTTGGAAATCCTTTGGGGCATTTCGACTCTGTCCTTACAGGGTTGCTATGAGTCGGAATGGACTCAGTGGCAATGGGTTTAGAGTGATGCTAAAGGACAGATGCACATTGCACAGTTCTTTTTCCTTCAGATAAATCTAACAGAAGGATTCTTTTTTACAGTTTTATGCAATTGTACTACAAGATTATTTTTTAAAATTAATAATCAAGTAACATGGATAATTTAAAGGTCACAAACCTACAGAAATTTATACGTTTTGACTATTTTTACACAAACATACCAAAATGTACACCCATATAAGTTACAGCCTTTCAAAATAGTTACCACTAGAGGCAACAAGGTATTTTTTTTCTGAGGATGCTTTCATTTTCAAATTGCATTTAAACAATTATCTGGGAATTATCTTTCATAAAATAGAGTATCACCACTTTGTTATAAAATATCAAAAACAATGTTACTGTACATATTATGTTGTTTCCATTCCCCTAAGATGACCAATGTATCATTAAAATGCTGTAATGTAACTGCTTTATCATATTATATCACATATCCTAAAATTCTCTCTAAATTTTTTATTTTAAATTAAGAAAAATAATGTTGATCAATTTGACTAACCATGGACAATTACTGGCCTGCTTTCAGGAGCAAATTAAAGGATGAAAAAAGTAAGTTTCATCCTAGGCCTGTTGGATCTGATTACATGTTTTACAGTAAGCTTCCTCAGTCTTAAACCCTTTGCTATATTTCTTGTTAAATATAAATTCTATCAAAATGTTGATACCAATAATGTTGTCTATCTTTATATAAAAGTATAGTGTCAAGCTACCAATCAATATGGACTTGTTCTTATTTTCTTTTTCTTTCCCATTTATATATGAGTAACTATCTGGTCAGGGACAGTGGCCTGGGCCTGAGAAGGACAGAGGCCAGGTTGAATCTGGGAGAGCTGTCTTTTACCTAGGAACACCTCTTCTTTTTTTTTCATCAAAAGAACTAGTCAAACCGTAAGAAAATAAAATTTGAGCTTAATTCATTTTTTAAGTCTAGGTAGCTTCAAGATAAATTTGGCAAGAGGATAACTTGATGTAACAACACAGGGATCTCTAATTATACAATGGTTTTTATTGAAAATAATTGTAAAGACTTTAATATTGGAAAGCATGTTAACTTTTTGCATCACCCAGGGACTCCTGACATAAAAATACCAGTGTTCAATTCAAAATTGATCTTCATAGATTGGATCTCCATTTCAAAGTACCTGCCTGAGAGAAACCATTTTGGAAACAGTTTACATTACACAATACACAAATATACGTCAACAGATTCTAGCAATAATGCAGGTGGACAAAGTAATAATATTGTTCTGCTACATTTAATAACATTTCTACAAATATCTTTGGAAAAGTTGTGTATTTTCTCCTGCTCAGATTCTCACGTGTAAAAAGAAAAAGTAGAGCAGTGTTTCATTCCATGGGACATCTGTATCAGAAATACCTGACTTATTAAAAATATACTTTTCCAGACCCTATCCTAGATCTTTCCCAGACCCTATGACAAACCAGCACTCATCTGTCAGTTTGTCATACTGTGGTGGCTTTTGTGCTGCTGTGTTTCTGGAAGCTATCCCACTGGTATTTCAAATACCATAAGGGTCACCCATGGTGGACAACTTTCAGCTGAGCTTCCAGACCAAGACTGACTAGAAAGAAGGGCCTGGAAGTCTACTTCTGAAAAAATTAGCCAGTGAAAACCTCATGAATAGCAGCGGAACATTATCTGATACAGTGCTGGAAGATGAACCCCCCAGGTTGGAAGGCACTCAAAAGACTACTGGGGAAGAGCTGCCTCCTCAAAGTAGAGCTGACTTTAATGACATGGATGGAGTCAAGCTTTTGGGACCTTCATTTGCTGAAGTGGCATACCTCAAAATGAAAAAAATAGCTGCAAACATCCATTAATAATCAGAACATGAAATGTACCCAGTATAAATCTAGGAAAATTGTTAAGCCATCAAAAATGAAATAGAAGTCATAAAGACCAATATCCTAGGCGTTAGTGAGCTGAAATGGACTGTTACTGGCCATTTTTCATTAGATGATCCTATGGTCTACCGAGCCAGGAATGACAAATTGAAGAGGAACAGTATCGCATTCATCATCAAAAAGAACATTTCAAGATCTATCCTGAAGTACAATGCTGTCAGTGATAGGATAATATCCATATGCCTACAAGGAAGACCAGTTAACACGACTATTTATTATTCAAATTTCCCCACCACACACTAAGGCCAAAGATGAAGAAACTGAAGATTTTTACCAACTTCTGAAGTCTGAAATTAATCAAACATGCAATCTAGATGCACTGATAATTACCGGTGAGTGGAATGCAAAAGTTGGAAACAAAGAAGGGTCAGTACTTGGAAAATATGGCCTTAGTGATAGAAATAATGCCAGAGATCGAATAATAGAATTTTGCAAGACCAACAACTTCTACGTTGCAAATACCTTTTTTCAACAACATAAACAGTGCCTATACACGTGGACCGCGCCAGATGGAATGCACAAGAATCAAATCCACTACATCTGTGCAAAGAGACAATGGAAAAGCTCAATATCCTCAGTCAGAACAAGGCCAGGAGCCAGCTGCAGAAGAGATCATCAATCATTTATGTGCAAGTTCAAGTTAAAGGTGACGAAAATTAGAGCAAGTCCACGAGAGCCAAAGAACAACTTTAAGCATACCCTGCCTGATTTTAGAGACCATCTCGAGAACAGATTTGACACATTGAACACTAATGACGGAACGCCAGATGAGTTGTGGAATGACATCAACCACATAAAGACAGCAACAGGTAATTAAAAAGACAGGAAAAAAAGGAAAGACCAAAATGGATGTCAGAAGAGACTCTGAAACTTGTTCTTGAATGTAGAGTGGCTAAACTGAACAAAAAAAATAATGAAGTAAGAGAGCTGAAGAGAAGATTTCAAAGGGCAGGTCAAGAAGAAAAAGTGAAGTATTAAAATGAAATGTACAAAGACGTGAAATTAGAAAACCAAACCAGAAGAACATGCTTGGCATTTCTCAAGCTGAAAGAACTGAAGAAAAACTTCAAGCCTCGAGTTGTAATATTGAAAGATGCTATGGTGAAAATGTTAAACAATGCAGGAAGTATCAAAAGAAAATGGAAGGAATACACAGAGTAACTGTACCAAAAAGAATTGGTTGACGTTCAACCATTTCAGGAGGTATTATATGATCAAGAACCAATGGTTCTGGAAGAAGTCCAAGTTGCACCGAAGGCATTGTTGAAAAACGAGCCTCCAGGAATCGACAGAATACCAAATGAGATGTTTCAATAATTGCATGCAGTGCTAGAGGTGCTCGTTAGTCTATGTCAATAAATTTGGAGTAGAGATGCCTGGCCAACTGACCGGAAGAGATCCATATTTGTGTCCATTCCAAAGAAAGGTGATACAACAAAATGCAGAAATTATCAAATAATATCAATATCACGCACAAGTAAAATTTTGCTGAAGATCATTCAAAAGCAGTTGCAACAGTACATTGACAGGGAACTTCCAGAAATTCAAGCCAGATTCAGAAGAGGACGTGGAACCAGAGATATCATTGCTGATGTCAAATGGATCTTGGCTGAAAGCAGAGAATACCAGAAAGATGTTTACCTGTATTTTATTGACTAAACAAGGGCATTTGACTGTGTGGATCATAACAAATTATGGATAACATTGCGAAGAATGGGAATTCCAGAACATTTAATTATGCTCATGAGGAACCTGTACTTAGGTCAAGAGGCAGTCATTCAAACAGAACAAGGAGATACTGTGTGGTTTAAAGTCAGGAAAGGTGTGTGTCAAGGTTGCATCCTTTCACTACACTGATTCAGTCTGTACGCTGAGCAAATAATCCGAGAAACTGGACTGTATGAAGAAAAATGGGCATCAGGATTGGAGGAAGACTCTTTAACAAACTGCAGTATGTAAACAACATAACCTTGTTTGCTGAAAGTGAAGAGGGCTTGAAACACTTACTGATAAAGATCAAAGAATACAGCCTTCAGGATGGATTGTACCTCAACATAAAGGAAACAAAAATCCTCACAATAGGACCAATAAGCAACATCACGATAAACGGAGAAAAGGTTGAAGTTGTCAAGGATTTCATGTTACTTGGACCCACAATCAATGCCCATGGAAGCAGCAGTCAAGAAATCAAAAGACAAATTGCATTGGGCAAATCTGCTGCAAAAGACCTCTTTAAAATATTAAAAAGCAAAGATGTCACTTTAAGGACTAACGTGTGCCTGACCCAAGCCATGGTGTTTTCAGTCACCTCACATGGATGCAAAAGCTGGACAATGAATAAAGAAGATCGAAGAAGAATTGATGCCTTTGAATTATGGTGTTGGTGAAGAATATTGAATATACCATGGACTGCAAGAAAAATGAACAAATCTGTCTTGGAAGAAGTACAGCCAGAATGCTCCTTGGAAGCAAGGATGGCAAGACTTTGTCTCATGTACTTTGGATGTGTTGTCAGGAGTGACCAGTCCCTGGAGAAGGACATCATGACTGGTAAAGTAGAGGAGGGTCAGCGAAAAAGAGGAAGACCCTCAACGAGATGGATTGACACAGTGGGTGCAACAATGGGCTCAAGCATAACAAAGACTGTGAGGATGGCGCAGGACTGAGCAGTGTTTTGTTCTGTTGTACATAGGGTCGCTATGAGTTGTAACCAACTTGATGGCACCTAACAGCAACAATTTTTATATCTTTCTGAAGATTAGTACTTTGTATGAGGCTCCTTAGAAGTTGCTTAGCCTCAGGATTAAAGAGGATGGGAGGAAGTGGAATAATGACAGCATTACCTTATTATTGTCTCTGAGAAGTATTCTAATATGCAAAGCTATATTTCATTTAAACCAACATTCCCCAAGTTTACTTGACAACTTCCTTTGTTTTCTAATCTATTGACAATTTTGAAATATCTGAACCACAGGTTATTAAACTGGCCAATGAAGCCATATTTGTCACAATGTTTTGGGGAATGCAATACAAAAATAACCAAGTGGTTTATTTTAGCATGATAATATTTGATATTAATTATAATCATTGCCTTAAGATATTTTTATTTGATGAACCTGCTACTGATAAATTTACCTGAAAAATCTCTTTATATACTTGATGAAATTATAACACAATAGTACTAGAAGTTAATCTCAAGAAGATCTATCCAAACAATCTGTCTTCAGCATGCATAAAAATCTCTGGGATGCTTATCGAAATGCAGGTTCCTAGGCCTCAAGTCAAACGTTTTTACCCCCTAAGGTCTGGGATTTTGTTGTTGTTAGGTGCTGTCAAATAAGTTCTGACTCACAGTGACCCCACGTACAACAGAGAGAAACACTGCTCAGTTCTGCGCCATCCTCACAGTCTTTGTTATGCTTGAGCCCATTGTTGCACCCACTGTGTCAATCCATCTCGTTGAGGGTCTTCCTCTTTTTCGCTGACCCTCCTCTACTTTACCAGTCATGATGTCCTTCTCCAGGGACTGGTCACTCCTGACAACACATCCAAAGTACATGAGACAAAGTCTTGCCATCCTTGCTTCCAAGGAGCATTCTGGCTGTACTTCTTCCAAGACAGATTTGTTCATTTTTCTTGCAGTCCATGGTATATTCAATATTCTTCACCAACACCATAATTCAAAGGCATCAATTCTTCTTCGATCTTCTTTATTCATTGTCCAGCTTTTGCATCCATGTGAGGTGACTGAAAACACCATGGCTTGGGTCAGGCACACGTTAGTCCTTAAAGTGACATCTTTGCTTTTTAATATTTTAAAGAGGTCTTTTGCAGCAGATTTGCCCAATGCAATTTGTCTTTTGATTTCTTGACTGCTGCTTCCATGGGCATTGATTGTGGGTCCAAGTAACATGAAATCCTTGACAACTTCAACCTTTTCTCCGTTTATCGTGATGTTGCTTATTGGTCCTATTGTGAGGATTTTTGTTTCCTTTATGTTGAGGTACAATCCATCCTGAAGGCTGTATTCTTTGATCTTTATCAGTAAGTGTTTCAAGCCCTCTTCACTTTCAGCAAACAAGGTTATGTTGTCTACATACTGCAGTTTGTTAAAGAGTCTTCCTCCAATCCTGATGCCCATTTTTCTTCATACAGTCCAGTTTCTCGGATTATTTGCTCAGCGTACAGACTGAATCAGTGTAGTGAAAGGATGCAACCTTGACACACACCTTTCCTGACTTTAAACCACACAGTATCTCCTTGTTCTGTTTGAATGACTGCCTCTTGACCTAAGTACAGGTTCCTCATGAGCATAATTAAATGTTCTGGAATTCCCATTCTTCGCAATGTTATCCATAATTTGTTATGATCCACACAGTCAAATGCCCTTGTTTAGTCAATAAAATACAGGTAAACATCTTTCTGGTATTCTCTGCTTTCAGCCAAGATCCATTTGACATCAGCAATGATATCTCTGGTTCCACGTCCTCTTCTGAATCTGGCTTGAATTTCTGGAAGTTCCCTGTCAATGTACTGTTGCAACTGCTTTTGAATGATCTTCAGCAAAATTTTACTTGTGCGTGATATTGATATTATTTGATAATTTCCGCATTTTGTTGTATCACCTTTCTTTGGAATGGACACAAATATGGATCTCTTCCGGTCAGTTGGCCAGGCATCTCTACTCCAAATTTATTGGCATAGACTAACGAGCACCTCTAGCACTGCATGCAATTATTGAAACATCTCATTTGGTATTCTGTCGATTCCTGGAGGCTCGTTTTTCAACAATGCCTTCGGTGCAACTTGGACTTCTTCCAGAACCATTGGTTCTTGATCATATAATACCTCCTGAAATGGTTGAACGTCAACCAATTCTTTTTGGTACAGTTACTCTGTGTATTTCTTTCCTCTTATTTCGATGCTTCCTGTATCATTTAATATTTTCCCCCAAGAATTCTTCAATATTGCAACACAAGGCTTGAATTAATGGCATGTTTTTATTCCCGAAACTTCAACCGCAAGACAAATGCAACTTAAAACAAATTTTTTTCCCATTTCAAAGATTATATAATCATTTATATAAGAAGAGGATTCCCTGTTCTGAAAAACATGGATTTCTCATATTAGAAATTAATTATTCTTGAATATAAGAAAACAATCCCAAAACACAATTTTTGAAGTCCCTCTATTAACAACCTTTTCCTCTTGATTGCCTCATGGAAAGAAGGTGTTAGCCTAAATCTTTGCAGAATTTCCAAGAGCAAAGATGTGACTTTACATGTAGAACTTTCAGCATATCTAAAAAGATTGTCTTTTATGAAACTGGAGCTATCTAGGATTGATACAGAAAGTAATGGCTCACACTTGTACATTTACACCACACCATGCTCTGTAGTCTCTCCTGAAAGGCCAGACAAGTATTTGAGACACTCCAATACTTAGTTTAGAGCTGAACATGAAGTAACCCCTCAGTATTAGTTGAATAAAGAATAAGCAAATGGGCTTCAGTGTAGTTTCAGGGTTTAGACAAGCTCTGTAATAATAATATTACAAACTACTAATTATTGAGTACTTAATCTATGCTGGAATGTATATTACAAAAGTATAGAATTTAATCTCCCTAGCAGTTTAGTCTGACAATTATTATTAATAACCTCTTAGCAAATAAGAAAAATGAAACTCAAAATAGTTTTTTTTTTCTTTTCTTTTTTTTTTTGTATTTCCAGTAAGCCTATCCTTTTAAAGAAAATTAGTCCAGGTGTAGACCCCTTAATCAGGTATTTTCATCATTTTTCTGTGGTTTCAAAGTCCACTACCTTTGGTTGGTGAGGGAGGGGAAGCTACTTGGTGAGAAGTTGTACTAAGAGAATAGGAAAAATAGAAATGATTAAGTGGAGGTTAGTGGCTAGCTCTAAAGTATGCCGTTTTCCATGTGATTTTTTTCCCACTATTCCAAATCCTTCCCACCTGTAGTGTTTCCAATGCTTAGGGCTTTCTGACATTCTCCAGCAATATTCACCAGCCTGGAAGTAGGAATAAAGAAGGTAGTTTGTATAGTTTATCCAAAAGTTTGATGTTTCCAAGGGCAATATGACAGAAAGACACAGAAGCAAGGAGTTGAGGTAGCAAGAGTGTTACCAGTGTCTTACACTTCCCTAAGCTTTTCATCCAGGTAAATTTTGTCCTGACTGTTCCTAGAACAAGATTTATACTTTTCTGTCCCTGTTCATTTGCTTACGACATTCTCTTAATCTGTCCTCCTTACTATTTCAACTTGTCTTATTATTCAAGCCTCATATCAAATGCTACCTTCTCTGAGTCAGTTCTTAAACCTCACTCTTGCCCAAAATTAAAATTTTCCTGTAAATTGCTATCACCTTTAGATTTCTTCTGCACTATTTATTATTTTCTGAACTGCTACTGTCTACAAGCCACCATACTTGTTAATCAGAGAGTACAAAATAGTAGCTAAAATACATAGAGATTACTTATTTCATCTTATTGTATCTTACTATGTCTAAGAACTTTACACTGATTATATATATTCCTATCAACCTCTCTATGATAGAACCTCTATACCTAGTTCAACTTCTGTATCTAGAACCTTTTTTAAAATGAAGAAATGGGCAAAGAGAGTGTAAGCAACTCACCAGCTAGCATGCAATAGCAGAAGGATTGGCTCTAGAAAACAGACTCCAGTGTTTTCATATTAACCAATACACTATACAGACTTTTTAATTCTATTGCCTTGTATTGTAGTTTGGGGGATTATATCTCCTACTAGATTTCAGACTCATGTAAGGCAGGGCTCATGTATTAAATGTTTTCCTTAGCCACTAGAAAGGTTATGTTTCATATAATAGTTTCTTAATAAATAGTTATACAATTAACAAAAGGCTCAGAATGTAAAATCTCACTGAATTCTTGGAATGAGGAGGAGTAATAAAAGAATTTCACAGGTAGTCCCATTGGCTTATTTACCTCCCTTTGAAGTTCTTTCCAATGCTAGTGGTCTCTTTTATGGGCAATTGAGGTTGTTTGGCCCCATCTTAAAATCTGTAGGCCAGGTAGCAAATGTTTCACTTTTTTACATTTTATACTACCATAGTTTTCATTGAATGCCCAGACTTCCAGAGGGGAAGGGAAGTTCTGTATTTTTTTCTTTTTTCTAAAATATTTTCTCAATGGGATATATAACTAAATGATTTAAGAAAGTATATATCCTAATGTTTGAACTTTAAGTTATCCAGTTTAGAAAACCTGCTTTTTGTTTTATTATCCCCACAGCCCAGTGAGAGTCAAAGAATCACCAAAGGACCATACCTACGTGGCCAGCTGCCACCACCTCCTCTGGCCTTCAGGTCAAGATGGATTCCACCACGTCTTCTTCTTCAATCTGGCCAAAGACTTACTCTACCACTTCCTCCTCCTTCTAGCCCAGGGCGCATTCCACCACTACCTTCTCCTCCTTTTGGCCCAGTGAGAATTCCATCTCAAGACCTTCCATTGGTACCTATTAGACAACCTCAACCTTTTCCAAGTTATCCAAATCCACCTTTCCAACTAAAACCCTACCCTCCAATACCTATTATGGTGCCAAGACTTCCACCTCCTTTTATTCTTGTATATCCTCCTACTTCTCTCCTTTCCCTAACCATAAACCCCAAATAAAAACAACCACCACAGCTACAACCACAACCACTACCACTACAGAACTGACCACCACAACAGCAGCTATCACCACTTCTACAGAAGCTACCACCAAAACAACAGCAAGCACCACCACTTCCATAGAACCCACCACCACAACAGCAAGCACCACCACTTCCACAGAACCCGCAACCACAACAGCAACCACCATCACTTCCACAGAACCCACTACCACAACTGCAACCACCATCACTTTCACAAAACCCACTACCACAGCAACAACAGAATCCATCACAACAACATCAGCAGAAACCACCACCACATCATCTGCTGTATCTAATACTCAAATTACAAGCAACTCTTCCTCCACCATATTCCGCAGTACCACTATTCAGGTTACAACCCCTATTCACACTACTTTAAACAGCACAGTTTTACAGAATTTGTGGGATAAATTTCTTTCCATTTTTGGGTGAATATACAATACATTATGGTTTTCAAACTGCTCTGATTTCTTGAGGAAAATGAATTTCAGTGAAGTCAGTGGAACAACCCGATCTAACTAGCACACCAAACAAATAAAGCATTTGAGCAATAAAAATCAAACGAAGCCTATTGCCGTCAAGTTGATTCTGACCCATAGCAACCCTATAGGACAGAATAGAACTGCCTCATAGGGTTTCCAAGGATCAGCTGGTGATTCAAACTGCCGACATTTGGTTAGCAGCAAAACACTTAACCACTGCACCGTTTGAGCTAGGCCTCCATTTGAGCAATAATATGCACCTATGCTGTCATCTCCCACGTGTCTGTCAGTTTGTCATACTGTGGGGGCTTGCGTGTTGCTGTGATGCTAGAAACTATGCCACTGGTACTCAGATACCAGCAGGTTCACCCATGGCTGACAAGTTTCAGCTGAGCTTCCAGACTAAGACAGACTAAGAAGAAGGACCCAGCAGTCTATTTCTGAAAAGAATTATCCTTATGTATAGGCTAATTATAATTATAAGTGAAAACCTTATGAATAGCAACAGAACATTTTCTGACATAATGCCGGAAGATGAGCACCCCCCTCCAGGTTGGAAGGCTCTCAAAAGACAACTGGGGAAGAGCCGCCTCCTCGAAGTAGAGTCAACGTTAATGACCTGGATGGAGTCAAGCTTTCAGGACCTTCATTTGCTGATGTGGCATGACTCAAAATGAGAAGAAACAGCTGCAAACATCCATTAATAATAGGAATGTGGAATGTACGAAGTATGAATCTAAGAGAATTGGAACTCATCAAAAATGAAATGGAACCCATAAACATTGATATCCTAGGCATTAGTGAGCTGAAATGGACTGGAATTGGCCATTTTGAATCAGACAACCATATGGTGTACTATGCCAGGAATGACAACCTGAAGAGGAATGGCATTGCATTCATCATCAAAAAGAACATTTCAAGATCTATCTTGAAGTATAACACTGTCAGTGATAGGATAATATCCATACCCCTACAAAGAAGACTAGTTAATACAACTCTTATTCAAATTTACGCACCAACCACTAAGGCCAAAAATGAAGAAATTGAAGATTTTTACCAACTTCTTCAGTCTGAAAATGATAAAACATGCAATCAGGATGCATTGATAATTACTGTTGATTGGAATGCGGACACTGGAAACAAAGAAGAAGGATTGGTAGTTGGAATATATGGCCTTGGTGATAGAAATGATGTTGGAAATCGGATAATAGAATTTTGCAAGACTGAAGACTTCTTTATTGCAAATAGCTTTTTTCACCAACATAAACGGTGACTATACACGTGGACCTCGCCAGATGAAATACACGGAAATCAGATTGACTACATTTGTGGAAAGAGACAATGGGAAAGCTCAACATCATCAGTCAGAACGAGGCCAGGGGTTGACTGTGGAACAGACCATCAATTGCTCAATGCAAGTTCAAGTTGAAACTGAAGAAAATTAGAACAAGTCCTTGAGAGCCAATGTACGACCTTGAGTATATCCCACCTGAATTTAGAGACCATCTCAAGAATAGATTTGACACCTTGAACACTAATGACCAAAGACCAGACCAGTTGTGGCATGACATCAAGGACATCATACATGAAGAAAGCAGAAATCATTAAAAGGACAGGAAAGAAAGAAAAGACCAAAATGGATGTCAGAAGAGACTCTGTACCTTGCTCTTGAACGTCGAGTAGCTAAAGCAAAAGGAAGAAATTATGAAGTAAAAGAGCTGAAGAGAAGATTTCAAAGGGCGGCTCAAGAGGACAAAGTAAAGTATTATAATGACATGTGCAAAGAGCTGGAGATAGAAAATCAAAAGGGAAGAACATGCTCCTCATTCCTCAAGCTGAAAGAACTGAAGAAAAAATTCAGTCCTCCAGTTGTAATAGTGAAGGATTCTATGGGGAAAATATTAAATGATGTAGGAAGCATCAAAAGAGGATGGAAGGAATTACACAGAGTAACTGTACCAAAAAGAATTTGTCAATGTTCAACCATTTCAAGAGGTAGCATATCATCAGGAACTGATGTACTGAAGGAAGAAGTCCAAGCTGCACTGAAGGCATTGGTGAAAAACAAGGCTACAGGAATTGACGGAATATCAATTGAGATGTTTCAACAAAAGGATGCAGCACTGGAAGTGCTCACTCGTCTATGCCAAGAAATTTGGAAAAAGCTACCTGGCCAATCAACTGGAAGAGATCCATATTTATGCCTAACCCAAAGAAAGGTGATCAAACCAAATGTGAAAATTATCGAACAATATCATTAGTATCATACGCAAGTAAAATTTTGCTAAAGATCATTTAAAAGTGGCTGCAGCAGTATGCCAACAGAGAACTGCCAGAAATTCAGGCCAGATTCAGAAGAGGACATGGAACCAGGGATATCATTGCTGATGTCAGATGGATCCTGGCTTAAAACAGAGAATACCAGAAATATGTTTACATGTGTTTTATTGACTATGCAAAGGCATTTGACTGTGTGGATCATAACAAATTATGGATAACATTGTGAAGAAGGGGAATTCCAGAACACTTAATTGTGCTCATGAGGAACTTGTACACAGATCAAGAGGCAATTGTTCGGACAGAACAAGGCGGGTATTGTGTGGTTTAAAGTCAGGAAAGGTGTGCATCAGGGTGGTAGCCTCTCACCATACCTATTCAGTCTGTTTGCTGAGCAAATAATCCAAGAAGCTGGACTATACGAAGAAGAATGGAGCATCAGGATTGTAGTATCATTAACAACCTACAATATGCAGATGACACAACCTTGCTTGCTGAAAGCGAAGAGGATTTGAAGCACTTACTGATAAAATCAAAGATTACAGCCTTCAGTATGGAATCACACTTCACCATAAAGAAAACAAACATCGTCCCAATTGGACCAATAAGCAACATCATGATAAACGGAGAAAAGACTGAAGTTGTCAAGGATTTCATTTTACTTGGATCTACAATCAACACCCATGGAAGCTGCAGTCAAGAAATCAAAAGACAAATTGCATTGGGCAAATCTGCTGCAAAAGACTTCTCTGAAGTATTGAAAAGCGAAGATGTCACCTTGAAGACTAAGGTGCACCTGACCCAAGCCATGGTATTTTCAATCACCTCATATGCATGCAAAAGCTGGGCAACGAATAATGGAGACCAAAGAAGAATTGATGCCTTTGAATTGTGGTGTTGGTGAAGAATATTGAATATATCATAGACCGCCAAAAGAATGAGCAAATCTGTCTTGGAAGAAGTACAACCAGAGTGTTCCTTAGAAGGAATAATGGCAAAGACTACATCTTACATACTTTGGACATGTTGTCAAGAGTGATCAATCCCTGGAGAAGGACATCATGCTTGGTAAAGTACAGGGTCAGTGAAAAAGAGGAAGACCCTCAACAGGATGTATTGACACAGTGGCTGCGACAGTGGGCTCAAGTATAACAACGACTGTGAGCATAGCACAGGACTGGGCAGTGTTTCCTTCTGTGTGCATAGGATCGCTATGAGTCGGAACCGACTTGACGGCACCTAACAACCACAACATTGCTGTCATAATGGCTACCACATTATCTTATATTTTTCACCCAAAGACAGCTTAAATGCCAGGTTCCCAGAAGGAAAATAGAGACCCTTTATTAAAAAAATATATGTAATAAGGTTCTTTTTAGAGAAAGTTGGCAGGAATAATGAAATCAAAGAGGGATATTGAGGGATTCGGGGGTCTAGCCACAACAGAAGCTTGTACTGTGCCTAGGCTCGATGGGGCAAAGGAAGATACCAGAACCTGAATGAGAGTTGGTACAGTGGAGGAAAGGACACCCAGTAGGATCTGTTTTTGTGAAGGGATGTAACCACTGCCAGATAACACAGCCCACAGCAGGAAGAGAGCAGGGTAGCACCCTTACTTCCTCTCCTCCTATTGCTACCATCAGTAGAACCCTACCAAAATCTCACAGGCAAGGGAACCCATTGAATGTAGTTTGTATGGTCATCTTCTAAGGGTAGAGAGCCAGGCAGAGAAGGATGGACTGCAAATTAGGAATTATCAGCACCTAGCTAACTCTTCTAGTAGGTTCAGCATCTTGAGGCCAAAGAGGTAGGAAAGAGTATGAGGGTTCTAGACTTCCTTCATACAAAGAGGAAGAGATGGCAGCAAGATAAATTATAAAAGTATATCAACCTTCTATTGTCTTTTCCCAGAAAATACACGTATTTATAGGGGAAACTAGGTAATAAAATATATAAGTAGATAATACAAAATAAATTAAAAAATTATAAAATTTAAGTAGAAATAATATATGCAAAAGTATAAATACAAAAATAAATATGAAGTAAAATAAATTTTTTAAAGTTTAAAGGTGCTCTCTTGAGTATAGCAACACAGTGCATAAATACAAATCATGAAATAAGATCTTAATAAATTGATAATCTTACCTCCTCCAAAGACAGCAAAATTATGCAAACTTTTTTTAATGATAGTATCATTGATCTATTCATTTCTGAAGTGGAAAGTCCATTTTATCTATTCTAGCTATCTAAATGAGACATGAGGCTGAATTTATTTTATTAAAATAGAATTAAAGTGATATTTTATTGTAAGAGATGTTTTGGAAGATTTTAGAAGTCTTAGAAAATCGGTAGGAAAATACTCAGGTTTATTATGCATAAACTCATTTAGTTTATTGGAAGGTAGTTCGTAGCAAAGCACGCAAGTGAGACCTCACAACATTCATTTAGAACCAGAGAATCAGAATTAACAATTACAATTACCATGTTAGTTCAATGGTCAAAGTCCAAATCTTTAGACTTCAGGCTTTTACTTTTAACGAGAGGTCTCGAGTGGAAGGCTTAACCACGGCTCAAACTTGGTGGAGGTCCCTCATAGCTAAGGGTCCAAGTTTGGTGGCAGCAGACAGAATCTCAGTTCCTTCTCCACCTTCTCTCAGTGAGTGAGCAGAAATTTAGGGTTTCTATGTGAATTTGTCTTCTTGGATCCACACAACAAGGGCCAATGGCACTTCAAAGACTAGTTACGTCTTTTCTCTAGGATTAGAGTATAGCCTAATGATGCATCTTCTCTTCAAGACAGAAGATTAGGGAGGTTGTTTAGCTTTACATTATGTTTTCTTGTGTCACAGCATGTTGTGTCAAAGTGAACTCAAAGGTTGTTTACATTCTTTACCTACTTCACATGCTTCTGTGTTTCTATTCTAAGATAAGAAAATTTCTAAATAACTTTCTTAATGACTTACAGGTTTCTAATGACATATAGTTAATGTTACAGAGCCTCACAGATGTAGGCAGTCCTTTTTCTAAGTTCATGTCATGAGTACTTATACATATGAAGGCGTAATACTGTCTTACACCCTATGGGATTTGAGCTCATTATAGAAACATACAAAACAAGAGAAAATTGTGTTCCAGAACTAGTTGTTGTTGTTGTTAGGTGCTGTTGAGTCAGTTCTGAGTCATAGAGATGCTATGTGCAACAAAATGAAACATTGCCAGGTCCTGCCATCCTCACAATCGTTGTTATGTTTGAGCCCATTGTTGCAGCCACTGTGACAATCCATCTTGTCAAGGGTTTTCCTGTTTTTTGCTGACCCTCTACTTTACCAAGCATGATGTCCTTCTCCAGGGACTGATCCCTCCTGATAACATGTCCAAAGTATGTGAGACAACATCTTGCCATCCTTGCTTCCAAGGAACATCTGGCTGTACTTCTTCCAAGACACACTTGTTCATTCTTCTGGCAGTCCATGGTATATTCAATAATCTTTGCCAACACCATAATTCAAAGGCATGAACTCTTCTTTGGTCTTCCTTATTCATTGTCCAGCTTTTGCTTGCATATGAGGCCACTGAAAATACCATGGCTTGGGTTGGGGTGCGCCTTAGTCCTCAAAATGATATCTTTGCTTTTTAACACTTAAAGAAGTCTACTGCAATAGATTTGACCAATGCAATGTGTCATTTGATTTCTTATCTGTAGCTTACATGGGTGTTGATTGTAGATACAAATAAAATGAAATCCTTGACAACTTCAATCTTTTCTCCGTTTATCATAATGTTGCTTATTGGCCCAGTTGGGAGGATTTTTGTTTTGTTTATGTTGAAGTGTAATTTCATACTGAAGGCTGTAGTCTTTGATCTTTATCAGTAAGTGTTTCAAATCCTCTTCACTTTCAGCAAGCAAAGTTGTATCATCTGCATATTGCAGGCTGTTAAATGAGTCTCCCTCCAATCTTGATGTCGTGTTCTTCATATTGTCCAGTTTCTTGGATGATTTGCTCAGCATACAGATTGAATAAGTATGGTAAAAGGTACAACCAGCAAATAATGCTACAGAGCTAATTGTTGTGTTCACATCAATATTAATCACGAGCTGTCATTCAAAATTTCATTTATTTCTGACTGTTATTTAATTCTTTGAAACAAAAGATTTCGGCAACTTGCTGTGGAATGTGTGAGTAATCTGGAAGATCCAATCTTCTCTGTATATTTGGCCTATTAAGAACAGCTCAAATTTTTCCTTCAGGACACATTACAGACCTGTCCAATCTCCTAGTCAGTTGATGCCATTACCATAATTTGGTTTCTAAACCTTTCTGGTACTTAACCATTAAAAAGAAAACCAACAACCCACTAATTTTCCAGCATGAGGCCATCAGAGCCTCTGTGCTGTCAGGTCTCTACTGCTTCTCCTGCTCCTCTTGGTGACAACTGGAAAGATTAAGTTTAATCTCCAATTTAATCCTCAATTTGAAGTTCATTTAGTAAATATATACTAAATGCTTTCTACTGTTAGGCACTTTGGTGAAGCATTGGTGGTTCAATGGAAGAATTCTTGCCTTTCATGGGTGAGACCAGGATATGATCCCTGGCCAATGCTCTTCAAGTACAGTCACCACCTGTTTATCAGTGCAGGCTTGCGTGTTGCTATGATGCTGAACAGGCTTCAGCAGAGCATCCAGACTAAGATGGAATAGAAAGAAAGACCTGGAGATCTACTTCCAAAAATCAGCCGCTGAAAACCCTAGGGATCACAACTGTCCAATCTGGAACAGGTCATGGGGATGGCACAGGATTGGGCAGTAGTTGGTTCCGTTGTGCATGAATTACCATGAGCCGGGGGCCAACTCACAAGCAGATAACAACAACAACATTAAGCACTTTACTATGACCTATGCAAACAAAGTAAATATATATATATATACACATATATATATATTTCCCACCATCAAGGAGCTCTTTATCCCTTCCAAATTTGGCAACCATCATCTAATGCTCTTCTCAAAGGCAATCTGTGCCATCTCTGTAATGAGCCATATTTCAGTTGCCAGACTACTGGCCACCTGAAGGGACAAAATTTCAGTAAGGAAGGACACCTGCCCATTCCTTCTCCTCTGTCACATGAGCCCTTGGGAAAATAGTTTACTGAGTGACATCACACTGGCACTCCAGTGGAAAACATGGGCTCACAAATATTTCTCAATTCATGAACATCTGTACCCTCTCTCACTCTCACTGACTAAATTATAAGCCTCCAGGGAGTCTTGAAATATTGCATACATATTCATTTCCATCTGAAAGGAAATAAAATAACAAACTACTCTCATCTTCCCAATTTCTCTTGAAGTACAGGGGAGAATAGATACCTGTTAAACACCACTGCTGTTACAACCAAGCCCACAATTTCTGGGGAAAAGACCGTACCACAGTCATAGTCTGACAGAGCGTATTGACTGAGAATGCCTTTTCAATTTCGTCAGAGTTCCGAACCACTCCAGGGTCTCATCAAATGTAGTGTGCATGCGGGAAGGGGGAGGGTTTATGAGTGTATCATACATTTGTATGTACTTGGCTGGGTGGGGGATGTGGTAGGTTCTGGGTTGCTGTGGCTCCTGGGCCAGGAAGTTCCATAAAAATGAAAAAGAACTGCAGCTGCAATGTTTGGGCTTCAGTGGACAGACCCACAGGGTTAGATACAAATGACTTTGGCAGTCACTCTGTGTCTTATATACGTAGTGCTGCTGTAACAGAAATATCAGAAGTGGGTGCATGGCTTTAAAGAACAGGAATTTATTTTCTCATACTTCGGGAGTCTAAAAATCCAAATCAGCGTTTCAGTTGTGTGGAGTCCTTCAGTGGCCTCTCTCCTAGTTGCTGGTGTCTATCGGCAATCCTTAGCATTTCTTTGCTTGTAGACAATCTTCACATGGCATCTTTCTTCCCCGTGTGTCTCTGTGTCTATTCTGCTCTTTTTAGAGCTCAGAAGTGATTAGGTTTAGGACTCACCCTGCTCTAGTATGACCTCATTAACATAACAAAAGAAAACCCTTATTTCCAAACAGGAACAGAGGCCAGGACTTCAATATATATTTTCAGGGTACACAATTTAATCAATACATGATACAAGGTTGTGGATGGAAAGTGAAAATACTTCATCTAAATAAAACGCTCCATTAAATGTAATTAGTTCAATTCAACAAGTGTTTACTGTGTACCAGGTTTGATGTTCATAGTGTATGGAGTTGCTTCTCTAACAGATCTCAATATTTGGTTAGGAATACAAACATTAAATAAATTATTGCAAATGTTTTACAAAAGAGCAACTGCATGGGGCTGTGGGATTAAGTAGGAAAGAAACACACCTAGTCTAGGTGAAATTACCAGATTGCTAGCTGTCTTAGGCTGGGTTCTCTAGAGAAACAAAACCAGTAAAGCATATAAATATATATATAGAGAGAGAGGTTTATATCAAGGAAACAGCTCATGGGATTGTACAGCCTAGAACGTCCCAAGTCCGTGGATCAGGATAGAGGCCTCTCACAAGTCACGCAGCCACAGAAGCTGGAGAGCCCAAGATCAGCAGGTCAGAGAGCAAGGTTCCACTCACAGGCTGTGAAGATCGACAAATCCCAAGTTCGGCAGATAAGCTGACAGCTCAAGTGCCAAGAACGAGAGACGAGATGACAGGAGGCAGCCACAGGATCCAGAGTGAGCAAAAAGCAGGAACATCTGCTTATATTCAGATGCAGGCCACACCCCCAAGGAGACTCCCTTTCATCTGATTGACTACTCACAGTATATTCAATCGTTGGAGTGATCACATTAAAACACTGAGAACCATGGCCCAGCCAAGCTGACACACAATCTTAACCATCACGCTGGCCCAGAACAGGGAATACATCACTTAAATAATTCGTAAAATCAAGGTCCAAGAACTAAAACATTGTTGATCACTCAGAAAACTCTGTCCACATTCAGCCTTGGAAGCCTGAGCACCTCACCTGACACAGATAGAACTTGGTGCCAATGAACTAGGATTCTATTGAAGTGGGAAAGACTAAAAATCTTAAGCCACTTCACAGTACAAAAAAATAAATAAATAAATAAAAACCAAACCCATTGTTGTCAAGTCAGTTCTGACTCATAGTGACCCTACAGGACAGAGTAGAACTGCCCCATAACGTTTCCAAGCAGTGGCTGGTGGATTTGAGCTGCCGAACTTTTGGTTAGCAGCCTGAACTCTTAACCACTGCACCACCAGGGCTCCACTTTACAGCACAGTTTGTTTTATTTAACACTTGTATAGTTCTGTCAAACACTATTTTAAGAACTTTATGAACAATAACTTGTTTAATCCTCAAAACTCTTATCCTCCATATTACAGATGAAGAAACTAAAGCACAGAGATGTTAATTGTCCGGCTAAAACTGGACAAAGCCAGGATTTGAATCTACGTAGTCACATTTTTTTATCCAAACTTTTGGTGAGTCATGAATGTATGGGAATTAAAACTATGAAATGTTCACATGCTATATTATTAGTCCCAGGCAAAGCAATTAATAAAGCTGAATGCCCCTTACACATACACACACACACACAACACACACATACACAGAATCTCACACACCTCCTACAGTGATTAGACAAGCATGGACAGTTTATCTTTGTTTACAAGTTTTATTCATTAAGTAGTAGTAGTTACACTTAAAAATCTTGAGTGCTTGGTTATGTCATGACATAGTTTATACCTAGGAGAGACAAATAATAGCTTAACTCAGAATTTGATGCTGTTACTCAAGGGAAGATCCAGGTTTCATAGGGCCTGAACCTTATACAATTTGGATGTTCCCCTTCAGGAAAAGAATATGAAATTAGAAACTCAAAATTAGGCAAAAATAAATAAATATTTCCATTTATTTATAAAAACATAAGAAATTTCAAAAAATTGGGGGGCAGTGCCAACAAGGCAATATAGACAGAAGTACATGCTGTCCTTCTACAGCAAAGACCCAAAAAACTAAGTAAAACAGAGACAAGTGTCAATCTTGGAAGCCTAAGTGTCAAATGAAGCAATAAAGAACTCAACCAAGAATTGAATAGAATAAGAAACTGACAGAGAACAGACAGCGAGGAGAGTTATCAGAGGAGGTCCCTATCAGCTAATGGAGCACGGATCCACCATCTCAGACTCCTGTTGGAGACTGGCGGACAGGGAGTGCAGGAAAGCAGATTCACGAAGCTCCCAGCAGGAGCCAGAGCACCTGGTAACCAGTGATACATGCTTTCCCATCCCCTACCTTGCCTCCCCCTGCTTGTCCTTTGCTGCTTCCCAGCTGGCTTATCAGGCACTTCCCACTGGGCCACGACTGCAACATGGGAGGCACTGGTTCTGTGCCACACAGATTCACCCCACTCGCGCCAGCTGGCTTCTTCACTGCCATTTCTTTGTTGCTAGTGTTGCTTTTTTTGGCCTCTTTTGGTTTCTTCCCTGCATGTGACCTCCTTACCCTCCTTTCGCTCAAACACCTGATGCCATGTGCCACCTTTGCTTCTTCTTGGCAGGCTGTGAAGTGCCACTCAGCTGGGAAACTGCTTCCTTGGTTCCTGTCATCACATTGGTGGGATCCTTGACGGTTTTGCAGGAGATTTTTTGTTTGTTTGTTTGTTTGTTTTCTCTTTCTTTTTTCCTTTTTATTTTTCTTCAGTCTCAGTTTCTTGCCTCTTTCTACTTACCTTCTTTTCCTGTCTCCTGAATACCTGGCGCTGTGTATCATCTCCATCCTTTGTAGCTGGACTGTACTGCACAGCTTCAGAGTCACTTCACCAGTCTGAGCAGCTGCACTGGTGAAATCTCTGGGGGCATTTTTTTTTCTTCTTTTTCTCATTTTTCCTTCTTGTTTTTCTTCATTTCTCAGCTTCTCGTCTCTCCACTCCAACAGTGGGCTCCCACAGCACATTTTTTTTTTTATTTTGACTCCTGTTTGTCTCTCTTCTTTCCCATACCCAAACTAGGAAACCTTGTCCCCCTCCCTCCTGCCTATCTGCACCATGTGGTGAACATTGCACTCTCAAGCAGCATATGCGTGGCCTACCAGCCGACCAGAAGCTGCCCTGAACTGATCCCCGGTTCACCTTGTTGGCCCTGGTACATGCCACAAACAATCCAACCCAGTCCCTCCCCTTCAGTTGGACCTGCCCTGCAGCATCATAGCTGAGCAATTGGCCCTGCACATTGGAAAAGGAGGTGAAAAATATCATGTCAGCAGATGAGAAAACAACAAAGAACGCATAGCCCACCTATTCAGGCATAACTAAATAAAACAAAAAATCAGGACAAAACAAACAAATCTACGATCAATAAATGAAGAAAATAACTACTGAATGTCCCAAAGACAGAAGACAATATCAAAACATATTAAAAAACAGAATAGGATAGTTCCAGTAGGCATCCAAAATAAAACACCTGATGACTTTAAAGTAGAAAAGAAGGCACTAGAACTACATGATAGGGAATTCAAATCTCTAATATTCAGAGCTGTCCAAGAATTGAAGCAAAAAGCAGATACAAATAGAGAAACTCATGCAAAAGGCAGACAAATTCATGGAAAATACAGACAAAAAAATGGAAGAATTCAGGAAAACCATACAGGAGCAAAACACCAAAATAAATTCACAACTAGAAATCATACAAAAATAGCAATTAGAAATCCAAAATATAAACAATCAGATTTCAGAAAAGGACAGTGTCATAGAAGGACTGAAGAGCAGGATTGAAACAGTGGAAGACAGGGCCAGTGAAATTGAAAAAAGCACTTGGATACAACTTTGTTTGAGGGACAAATCAGAACAAAGAAAGAAGAAAAATGAAGAAACCCGGAGAATTATGTGGGATATAATCAAAAGCAAATAATTTGCAAGTGATTGGAGTTCCATAACAGGGGTAGAACAGAAAACACAAACAGGATCATTGAAGAACTGCTGACAGAAAACTTCCCTAATATCATGAAAGATGAAAAGCTAACCATCCAAGAAGCTCAATGGACCCCATATAAGATAGACCTCAAAAGAAAATCATCAAAGCATATCATAATCACATGCGCTAAAACCAAAAACAAAGGATCCTGAGAGCAGCTCAAGAAAAACAAAAAGTCACATGCAGAGGAGAAACAATAAGACTAAGCTCAGTTTATTCGGCAGAAACCATGCAGGCAACAAGACAATAGGATGACATATATAAAACCTTGAAAGAAAAAAATTGCCAGCCAAGAATAATATATCCTGCAAAACTCTCATTCAAATATGATGCTGAAATTAGGTCATTTCCAGATAAACAGAAATTAAGGACTATGTAAAAGGCAAACCAAACTCACAAGAATTATAAAAGAAAGTCCTTCGGTCTGAGAACAAACAACGTCAGACCACAGGCTTAATCTAGGACATGAGATTGTACCAGTCAGATACCAACCTAGGAAATGAACTCTCAAGGACTATCCACAACCAAAAGAATTACAACAGGGAACCAGAAAGGTTAATCTGTAAATGACAACACCATCAGAACAATAAAAGAGGGAATAAACAGTGTAGGTATAGAACCTTCTAATGGAGAGGAAGGCAAGGCGATACCAAGTAACAATAGACTGGTTCAAACATATGAAGACAAGGGTAAATTTCAAGGTAACCACAAAGAAAGTTGACAAACCTACTCATCAAAATAAAGAAGAAAAACATAAAATCTCAGTAAAAACAAAACCTACAAACACAAAAGAAATGAAAAAAAAATCCACAAACAAAAGGAATTCAGCACTGGAGTGTAAGAGGAACAAAGAAAACGTCAGCACAACAAAACAAAAGCACTACAAAATGACAGCAGTAAACTCACACCTATCAATAATTACGCTGAATGTAAATGGCCTAAATGCACCCATAAAGAGACATATAGTGGCAGAATGGATTAAAAAAAACAGGATCCATGAATATGCTGTCTACAAGAGACACACCTTAGAAATAAAGACATAAATTTATTAACAATCAAAGGATGGAAAATATATGTATTAAGCAAACAGCTACGAAAAAGAGCATGAGTGACAATACTAATCTCAGATAAAATAGACTTTCAAACAAAATCCACCATAAAAGACAAAGAAGGTCATTATATAGAGATTAAAGGGGCAATCCATCATGAAGCTATAACTATAATAAACATCTACACACCTAATGACAGGGCTCCAAAATACATAAACCAAACTCTAACAGCACTGAAAAGAGAAGTTGACAGTTCCACAATAATAGTAGGAGACTTTAACACACCACTTTTGGTAAAGGACAGAACATCTCAAAAGAAATTCATCAAAGATACAGAAGACCTAAAGGGCACAACCGGCCAACTTGACCGCACAGACATATATAGAACACTCCACCAAACAGCTGCAAAGTACACATTCTTTTCCAATACACACAGAACAGCCTCCAGAATAGACCAAATCTTAGGCCACAGGGCAACCCTTGACAAAATCCAAAACATTGAGATAATACAAAGTTATCTTCTCTGACTACAACACAATTGAAGTAGAAATTAACAACAGAAAGAGCAAGGAAAACAATCAAGTACATGGAAACTGAATAACACCTGCTTACACATCACTGGGTAACAGAAGAAATCAGAGATGGAATCAAAAAATTTCTAAAATCAAACAAAAATGAAAATACATCATATCAAAACCTTTGGGGCACAGCAAAGACAGTCTTCAGAGGACAATTTATAGCAATAGATACACACATCAAAAAAGAAGAAAGGGACAAAATCAAAACATTAACTATACAACTTAAACAAATAAAAAGACAACAGTAAAAGAAAGCCCACAGCCAATAGAAGAAAGGAAATAATGAAGATCAGAGCAGAAGTAAATGAAATAGAGAATAAAAAACAACAGAAAGAATCAATAAAACTAAAAGTTGGTTCTTTGAAAGGATGAACAAAATTAGCAAAACTCTGGCCAAACTGACAAAAGAAAAACAGGAGAGGATGCAAATAACCCAAGAAAGTAATGAAATGGAGGACATTACAACAGACTCAACTGAAATAAAAAGGATCATAACAGACTATTATGAAAAACTATACTCCAACAAATTTGAAAATCTAAAGGAAATGGATAAATTTCTAGAAACACATTACCTACACAAACTAACACAAAATGATGTTGAAAATCTTAACAAATCCATAACAAGAGAAGAAATTGAAAAGGTAATAAAATACTCCCAACAAAAAACAGCCCTGGACCAGATGGCTTCACTGGAGAATTCTACCAAGCATTCAGAGAAGAGCTTACGCCAGTACTACTCAAATTATTTGAGAACACAGAAAAGGAATGGATACTTCCAAATTAATTCTATGAAGCCAGCATAACCCTGATACCAAATTTAGGCAGAGACACCACAAAAAAAGAAAATCATAGACCAATATCTCTCATGAATATAGATGAAAAAATGCTCAACAAAATTCTAGCCAATAGAATTCAGCATCCTATCAAAAAAATAATGCTTCAAGACAAGTAAGATTCATACCAGGTATGCAAGGATGGTTCAACATTAGAAAATCAATCAACATAATCCACTACATAAGTAAAAAGAAAGAAAAGAATCACATGATCATCCTAATTGATGCAGAAAAGGCATTCGACAAAGTTCAACACCTATTCCTGATAAAAACTCTCAATAAATTAAGTAAAGACGGGATATTGCTCAACATAATACAGGGCATCTATGCAAACCAACAGCCAATATCATTATTAATGGAGAGAGACTGAAAACACTCCCCTTGAAAATAGGAACAAGACAAGGATGCCCTTTATCACCACTCCTATTTAACATTGTGCTGGAAGTCCTAGCTAGAACAATAAGGCAAGAAAAATAAATAAAGGGCATCCAAATTGGTAAGGAAGAAGTAAAACTGTCCCCATCTGTGGATGATATGATACCATACATACAGAACCCAAAAGACTCCACAAGAAAACTACTGGAACTAATAGAAAGATTCAGCAGAGTAGCAGGATACTAGATAAACATACAAAAATCAGTTCGATTCCTATACACCGATAAAAAGAACAATGAAAAGGAACTCAGGAAAACAATACCATTTATAATAGACCCTAAAAAAATAAAATACTTACGAATAAATCTAACCAGATATGTAAAAGACTTATACAAAGAAAACTACAAAACACTACTGCAAGAAACCAAAAGAGATCTACATAAATGGAAAAACATACCATGCTCATGGGTAGGTAGACTCAACATTGTGAAAATGACAATTCTACCCAAAGCAATGTACAAATACAATGCAATCCCCATCCAAATACCAACAACATTCTTTAGAGAGATGGAAAAACTAATCATTAACTTTATATAGAAAGGGAAGAAGCCCCGGATAAGTAAAGCACTATTGAAGAAGAAGAATAAAGTAGGAGGACTCACATTACCTGACCTCAGAACCTGCTATACAGCTACAGTAGTCAAAACAGCTTGGCACTGGTACAACAGATACATTGATCAATGGAACAGATTTGAGAACTCAGATGTAAATGCAACCACCTATGGTCACCTGATCTTCGACAAGTGCCCAAAGTCCATCAGATGGGGAAAAGACAGTCTTTTTAACAAATGTTGCTGGCAAAACTGGATATCCATCTGCAAAAAAATGAAACAGGACCCATACCTCACACCATATACAAAAACTAATTCAAAATGGATCAAAGGCCTAAATCTAAAGCCACAAACTATAAAGTTCACAGAAGAAAAAGTAAGATCAACTCTAGAGGCCCTAATACATGGCATTAACAGGATACAAACCATAACCAACAACACACAAACTCCAGAAGATAAGCTAGATAACTGGGATCTTCTAAAAATTAAACACTTATGCCCATCAAAAGACTTAACCAAAAGAGTAAAAAGAAAACCTACAGACTGGGAAAAAATTTGGGACTATTACAAATGCAACAAAGATCTAATCTCTAAAATCTGCAGGAAAATTCCAAACCTCTACAACAAAAAGACAAATAATCCAATTTAAAAATGGGCAAAGGAAATGAACAGACACTTGACCAAAGAAGACATTCAAGCGGCCAACAGACACATGAGAAAATGCTCGTGATCACTAGCCATTAGAGAAATGCAAATCAAAACTGCAATGAGATACTATCTCCCCTGGCATGACTGGCACGAACAAAAAAACTAGAAATAACAAATGCTGGAGAGGCTAAGGTGAGACTGGAACTCTTACGCACTGCTAGTGGGAATGCAAAATGGTGCAATCATTTTGGAAAACAATATGGCACTTCGTTAGAAAGCTAGAATAGAAATACCATACAATCCAGCAATCCCACTCCTAGGAATACATCCTAGAGAAATAAGAACAGTCACGCGAATAGACAGATGCACTCCCATGTTCACTGCAGCATTGTTCACAATAGCAAAAAGATGGAAACAACCTAGATGCCCATCAACAGATGAATGGATAAACAAACTATGGTACATACACACAATGAGAGAATGAGAACGAATAATGATAAATCTGCAAAGCATGTCATAACATGAATGAATCTGGAGGTCATTATGCTGAGTGAAATAAGTCATTCACAAGAGGACAAATATTGTATCAGACCTCTACTGTAAAAACTCATGAAAAGGTTTATATACACAAAAAGAAACAATCTTTGATGGCTATGAGGGAGCGGAGGGGGAAAAACGCTGAACAGACAATAGATAAAATGGTAACTTTGGTGAAGGGTAAAACAGTACACAATATTGGGGAAGCCAGCACAACTTGTACAAGGCAAGGTCATGGAAGCTCCACAGACACATTCAAACTCCCTGAGGGACGAAATTAATGGGCTGAGGGCTGTAGGAACCATGGTCTTGGGGAACATCTAGCTCAATTAGCATAACATAGTTTATAAAGAAAATGTTCTACAGTCTACCTTGGTGAGTAGTGTCTGGGGTCTTAAAAGCCTGTGAACAGCCACCTAAGATACTCCACTGCTCTCACCCCTTCTGCAGCAAGGGAGAATGAAGAAAACAAGATACAAAGGAAAGATTAGTCCAAAGGACTAATGGACCACAACTACCACAGCCTCCACCAGATGGAGTCCAGTATAACTAGATGGTTCCCCAGCTACCACCACTGACTGCTCTGACACGGATCACAACAGAGGGTCCCAGACAGAGCTGGAGAAAAATGTAGAACAAAATCCTAACTCACAAAAAAAGACCACTTACTGGCCTGACAGAGACTAGAGAAAGCCCGAAAGTTTAGCCCCCATACACACTTTTAGCTCAGTAATGAAGTCACTCCTGAGGTTCACCTTTCAGCCAAGATTAGACAGGCCCATAAAACAAAATGAGACTAAAGGGGCACAACAGCCCAGGGACAAGGACTAAAAGGCAGGCAGGGACAGGAAAACTGGTAATAGGGAACCCAAGGTCGAGAAGGGAGAGTGCTGACATGTGGTAGTGTTGTTAACCATTGTCATAAAACAACATGTGTACTAACTGTTTAATGAGAAACTAATTTGTTCTGTGAACCTTCATCTGAAGTAGAATAAAAAAAAAAAGAAAAAAAAACAAACCAATCAGAAAAAAGAGTCAGATCAATTTTATTAAGCATAAACAAACTGGATGCTCAAACTTAAGCCAAAAGCATCTCCCCAACAGAAAAACAAACAGGTAAAATATCGTCAGATACCTCTCCAACCACGCCCATGACGTCCTTATCCTGGCCAACCAAAAGTGCCTTCGCTACGGCATCCTGCAATACAAAAACATATTCTGTTCCACTGGATCTTCTTCCACATAAATCTAGTCAACACCTGGCACACAAAAGTATTGCCCAAATTGACCCAGTAAAAACTCAAACCTCACCCACATAAATATTGCCAAAAGCCACCACTTAAACCTAGAGTGGGCCCACATCATCATCACCCAGTAGTGCCCCATCCACTTTGGCATGTGAAGTTATTAGCAAATTCAGTAACTTCTAAATCTGTATCTTGCACCACTACTAAACCTGAGACTGAGAGCAACAAATCCTCTACTACTATTAAGATAGTGACATTTACAAATCTTCTACCACCACTATACCTATGAATGTCACCACTGAAATGGCTACAACTACACTCCTACCAACTCCCACTAACAAGAATGTGAGTGCCACCACCAACTTCACTACCATCATCAAACCAGTGGCTGATACCAGATCCACCATTTTATCCACAAATCCCACTATGACCATCAAATTTATCCCCACCTTCCAAACTCTGGCCAACAACAGAAAATTTTCTGTATGTACTAGGACACCTATCATCAATACTTCAATGTCCTCAATCCATACTACCTCATCAATTGCCCCTAAGGCTACATCTGCTGCCAACACATCATCAGATACCACCCATAATCAAATAACCAACATGAATTCAGTTTCCTCCATTACTTCCCAATCCATGACAACCACCTCCATCCCCACTGCCACTATCACATCCACTTCCACATCTACTACCAGTCAGGTCAGAAGTACCTTCAAAGGTGTCAAGGCTATCAGCACACTTGCTTCCACAAATGTCACCACAGCTGTCAATCTGAAATCTACAGGAACCACATCTGATTCCACAACCTTATTTGAAAATCCTACCACAGAGTACAATAAGCACACCTGTTGCCTCTACTTTGGAAGCTGACACATCTGAAGTCTCAACATTTACTGCTTTATCCGCATGTGAACCTACTGACCACACATTGGATGGTGCTACTCCACCAGCTGTCTCTGCAACACCTGTAACCCCCACTGCCACTAGCATATCTGAAACCAAACTTGCTACCACTACCACACCTGTTATCACCACATCTTTTGCCACTATATCAGGTGACACTTCCATTTCTTTGACTTTAGCTGCCTTTACACAAGCAGCATCTAAGTCTGCTGGCACAACACCTGTTTCTACTACTACTGCCACAAGTACCACCACGCCTTCTACAACATCACTCCTTACTAGCATATCTGCTGCCACATCCACCATACCTACAACATTTCTTACCACTAACAATTTTCCTCTGAAGACAGCTGAAGTCATTATTTCTGCCCCTGCTACCACTATAGTCACTGCTACCAACACACTACCTTGGACCACTATCAAGTCTTCTACTTCTTCATTGGCTGGCATTCCTACCATCCCAACTGACTCAAACTTTCTAGATGTTTCCACATCTGATATCATCGCAGCAGATGACACCTCATCTGTTGATGTGTTTACTTAAATAACCATACCTGATTCTACATCAACTGACATTTTTGAACTTACTAAAACTGCCGTGCTTTCCACCACTATGTCTGATTTTTCTACAATAATCCCTGCTTCCACTACATCAGATGCCAGTATTATGGTCACCGTGACCAGTGCCCCTTTTGACACAACAGTGACTCTCACTACAGCTTCCACTGTCATCAGAACCACACTTGCTACTACAACCATCTCCCTTTCTGATACCACTACACCTTCTCTTTACACCAATCAATCTACCATTTCTGGAATCCCTGCCTCAGCATGTGTTAGCACCATATCTGAGACCATACCAGCTTCCACTAACACACAGCCTTCCACAATCACTATTACTTCTTCCAACACCCAGGCTGCCTCCACCACATATTTCTCTTCAACGTCTGTTGCTACCAGCACCACACCTGCTGCTATAACTACGTCTCTTCCCCCTACTACCATCCAATCTTCCACAACTGCCTCCGTTGCCAACATGATTGCACCTACTGCACTTACACCCATGACTTATACTTGCACTTTTACCACCACTTATCTTGCCTCCACCCCAGCTGCTCGCTCATCCACCTCTGCTGCCACCAGCACAACATCTATGGCCACAATTTCAGCTTCCTCTACCACCACACAAACTATCGCTACCGATTCTGCTACTGCCACAACTGCCCCTACTACTCCTAATCTTATAGATACTTTTACTTCACTCACTTCCGGGGCTGCCACCACAGCTTCCTCTGCTATATCTGTGTCCACCACAACCACATCTGTTTCCATGACCACCCTGCTCCTTTAACCATCACCCAGACTTCCACTGCCACTTCTCCTACAACCTCAGCTATATCTGCTACACCTGCTCTTAAAACTTCTTCTCTTTCTCCTACAAGCACATCTGCCCTACCAGTTCCAATCCTACAGCCACATCTACTTCCATTCCCACAGAGGCTGACATAGCTGCTCTCTGCAACATCAGCCTCCACTACTGCTTCTGGTACAGGAGCTTTTTCTACCACATCTGGAACATCTCCCCTAGCAAGAACCACTCTGTCTGCCATTACCACACTGGCTTCCACCACAATTCCACCTACCACCCCTGCACTTACAAACACTACTTATCTTTCTACCATCACACAAGCAGCCACCAATATAGCCACCACCAGCCCTTCATCTACTGTTTCCATCACTGCTACAACTAATACTTTGTCTGAGCCAACCATATCTCTTAGAATTTCATCTGCTTTCATCACATCTGCTGCTTCCAGCTCACCAAGATCGACTGTGACCATCTTTGATTCCACAGACCCTCCTACTTCCCTCTCTCTCAACTGCTTCTTCCACAGTTTTTTATTCTACTGCAATTGAAACTACAACTTTGTCCACTTCCTCTACAGGCAATATGTTGATCACCACAGATGACATGGCAACGTTTTACACCAGCAGATTTGATGACATTACACTCGATATGAACCTGATGCCACTGATCTCAGCACGGACACAACTGACTACATTGATCCTTCCGATGATTTTACTAGTCTGATATTACACCAACCACTTAACATTTCTACATGCTCAGAAGCTAACTTCTGGTTCCAAACAGTCTATATCTGTTGCTTTTCTATTCATTACTTTGTTCTAATAATTACTACTTTATGTTAATCTTGAAGTTAATATGCAGAGTTAAAGCAAACTACTAATAGATCCAATCTGGCACCAAAAGTTCTGTAATGATTTTTTTTCTCACAAATGTGTTATATTATATGCCAATTAAAATATAGTTTCATTTGCACACTTGACATAAAATAGAATTGTCATTGCACAGGTGCTATAGAATTGTGGAGGAAAACATCTCATTTGAAGAAAAGAACAAAATTGTCAACAAACTATAAAATTGTCTGCTGTCCCAGTAACTGAAATTAAAGAGATAAACTAATCTCTCAGCTAATAGATAGTTTTACAAAATAGTCAAGTAGAGAAAAGGGTCCTTTTAATGTTCAAAATCAATGTAACCCCTAACTTTCCTGCCACTGGCTATACTCCTGCCCTTGTCCCAAAGCATAAGAGCACATACAAGACATTAAATGAATAACTGACCTTATGACAACTCTTAAACCAGAATATATTAGAGAAATATTCAGAAAGTAACTGTTAAAATCTTTTTCCATGCAGATATAAGTAGAAGAAAAATAAAAAATAAAATACAAAAATGGGTGCATGGTACATAAGTGACTAATAAAGTCTTCATATTACTTTCAATATTCTTGTCCTCTAAAAAAATCACGTATACACTTTTAAAGTAAAATATTATGACTGGCACAGAGCAGTCTCTGTTGATTAAATGAAGTTGACCCATCACTGGACAATTATATCGTACAGGAAAATCCAGGGCTCACATCCAAAGAAATCCTAGTCCATCTCTAAAAGCCTGATAAAGGTGTTTACCAAAGTTTTCTTAAAGGTCACAGACAGAAATTTCACATGTCATGTAACATAGAAAACTTTATAGAAATAATGCCACTCTATCTCACTCTCTTCCTCCGTCCCTCCCTCTCTCTCTCTCTCTCTCACACACACACACACACACAGACACACACACACTTTCTCTCTCTCTCTTTCCCCAAGATTTCCTAATCCTGGCAACTACTCAGATTTCTCCTTCGATCTCTTACCCCGTGGTGATCCACGCTGTGGCTGTGGAAGCTAAACCCAACACAGAGGCCTTTGTGCCATGCCAGAAGAGCATGGCTGCTACCTGGTTTCACAGGGCAAAGGTTTAAGATGGTAAGTAACCTAACTTGTAGAAATAGTAATTAGCCTGTTTCTGTAAATTTATGTATAAGCAACAGTTCTTGCTTTTTAACTTTTGCATTCCAGACAGGCAGACGCCTGGTTATCTGCCTCCTCTCAGCAGGCATGGGATAACTCCCCTTAAAGAAAAAAAAAAAAAACTATAGCATTTGCCTTCTTAAGCAAACTAACATTTCAGAGAAGAAAGGATTTCCAAGGGCATTTTAATGAACCTCTGAAAAACCGCCCAGACTTCCAGGACTCTCTTTGTTCCCCTCTGACTACATTAACTGCAATACTGCCACGTTTCTTTGAATCACATGGTTTAGACTGTGTGTTCCCCAATTCGTGAATCGTTGATTGAATAATAAATCTCTAGTATTGTTTTTAATTTTGTTTCCATTCTCAGAAATTCTTTTACAACTCCCTTCCTATCTCCACCAATTCTCCCCATGCAACCCCCTCCAATTCTATAGTATTGACTCTGGACCAAAATACCCAGGCCGGAAGTTTCACTTGTGCCATCCTCCCTCACTCTCCCTAGAGGGGAATTTGAAGTCTTCTTCAAAATGTAGTTCTCTCTACTTTTAACTGATTTTTTTCTTAAAGAATCATCTCATTACACCCCCCACTCTCACACTTAATCCTAGGAGCCATAAGCAAAATATTTATTAGAATCAGGGAGGCTTTTCATATTTATATTCCAATCCCACCTTTCTTTTACTGGAGTGAAAAGGGTTCTTCTGGGAACCCTTTATAGTCAAAGTCAAATTTTCTTCCTGTAGATCTTGGATCTAGCATTAGGAATTGTCCCAAAGAAACAATGATTCAGCATTTCCCAAAGAAACAATGATTCCACATTAGGCTTGCTTGCTATAGTTTGTGTCTCTGGTAGGCAAAAGAGGATAGGGTATGGAGGTAATCAGTGATTTGATGTCCCTTGCCAACACCACTGAAGCAAGGGGGGGGCCATCACGCCCCCTAAAGTTCTGGGCCATTCCAAGATCAATAGTCGTCTCTGTTCCTCCTCTAATGAGATAAACAGAATTCCAGGAGATGGGCATCTGAGGGATCACAGTGATCCTACCTGTGCCATACTCAGCCACTTTGGAATAAAGTTAAGTTTCCTATCTAAAATAGGAGCTTCTCAATCTGGGTTGAACAGTCCAGTTATCACCACCATCCCGATGTTACTTGTCAAAGATCCACCTGCAAAGATTGGGGTCCCAGCTTCCTCACCACCAGCCCTGGCCCCAAGTCTATTCTGAGAGGTTCAGTTCTCAGTCGTATTAATCATATTCTGAGGGCAACCCTTAGCTCCCTCTCTCTCCTACTCAATCCTGATTAGTTTTTCCACAAGCCAGAAATCATGGGCCCTTCAGGGAGGTTAAGTGTTAAGTGTGAATTTCTTCTCCAAAAATATGATTCAAATACTTCAAGACCTTGAAGTTTTGTTCTACTCTTTCAGAAGTAGGTTCATGAGAGAATAAGACTGATAATTTTATGTGTCTGAACGTGTATAAATAGAAGAAAAGAAACATACCAAAGTTGACTAGACTTTAATAACAACAAAAAAAATTATTTCAAGAAATGGCAATGATTTGAAAATTTAAACCTAGAGGAACTTCTAGTATATGTTTTTGACTGCAAAATATATATTTCAAGTCTATAGATTGCTCACAAGGCTCAAAACAGTAATCTCAGTTGCCTACTGAATAATTCTACCTGACCATTGATTTAGAAAATGATATTGAAATCATTATTCCCTATCCTTGAGCATAGAGAATGTGACCCAGTGGGAGCTGGGCTAAGAATAACTCCAAACGAGAACAAATAAAAATACCAGGAAAAAAAAATATTTTTCCCAACATAAGGTCTTAGAAGTAATGAAACCAAGAGTATATGTAAAAAATGTTTTCACAAAAGACTTTCTTCTTTGTATTGTGGCAAGTTTTGAAAAATACTTCTTTTCCTGATTTACTACTATATCTGAATTAAGCCATGGAAATGAGAGGTGGATAATCTGGGATTCAAATTCATATTCATTTACTTAGGAAATCTCTGGTCTTGGATAAGCCACCTTTTCCTGTCTGTGTTGTGAAGATAATAATACCATCCTCATTTGTGCTGCATCATGATTAAGTGAGGTCATTTATAGAACGCACAGTCTGGCAGGGAATTAACAGTCTTACAGTTGGTGGCTCTTTTTGTGAAACACCTAGGGCAGCTAGGTTCAAGTGAGGAGATACCCTTACTGTGCTAAGGTGAGATCTTATCATCTCCTAACCCTTCCCAAAGATATCGATATATGTTTCTAAAATTCTGAGTTCAGTGGGAAATCTTTTAATTATACCAACTCTTGAAAATATTCCATAATAAAAATGAAGACAGATTTAGACTAGTTAACCCTCAGAAAATTCACAAGCCATTTATATTTGATTCATAAATGCAGTATATCATTGCATTTGAACATGGAGTTATTTCTTGAATCTAATATGATTTAACTATTTATCTCCCATTAACAGTCACCGCATATTTTGGAAATTTTTCATTAACCATTTTACAAAAAATTCAGTAGTACCAATTCTATCATCAATAGAGAAGATGACAGATAAGTAGATAGAATTATATTTCCTAGCATTAATAAGGAATTCAAATGTACTTTTATATTTCATATACTCATATGAGTACATTCTTCAGCCACAATTCTAATGAGCATGTCTCAAAATAATTACTTTTTAAACTATATTCTGAATCACTTAGAAGGGATCTTTTACAACAACTGAAATGGACAATCCATGTGCATGCTTTCAAACAACAGCCGAAAACAATGAGAGCATCTTACCTGATCCTGAGCCTATTGGCTCTTATGGCATGCTTCTCGGTAAGTACTCATGAGCTTAATTGATCTTCCTTTTTATTTAATTACAAATAAGAAATAATTACCACGGACATTTTTACATATGCATAACTACACTTTTTGCAGTTGAACGAGAACACAAACACAATCTTCTCTGGTTTCAACTTTCATTTTCTTAGACTTAATATATAGGTGTTGAAATTTCTTAGAGAAAGAGAGTAGGAAGGGGACCAGTGCATGTAACATTTTCCAGGTGGTGGTAAGAACTTTGGGTTTCATTCTAAGGTCAATGAAAAGCACTGGGAAGTTTAAGAAGGTAATTCTGTGCCTGACTTTTGTTTTTAAAAGTACTTTGCCTTTAGTGTGGAGAATAGATCATAAGGGAACAGAATGGCAATAGGGAGATTATGTATGGATGGAGGGAAGCATCACTGAGTCTAACATGTCTGAATTGAGCTTCATATTTCTAAATAAAGGTACATAAACATTCAGTGAACCCCAAAATACCATGTTATGGTGCTGTTCATACTTTTGGTCAATATCTCCATGATTCTGTTCCACAATTGTTTCTTGCCTCAGTTCCAGTAATTCTATATTCATTATTTCAAATAAGATCATACGTATAAACCAAAGTGAAAATTAAAAAGCACTATACAAATGAAAGCCAGATATATCAATTCCCTTAACTAAGTACTAGGTCCCTAGGTGACCCAAGTGGTTTGCACTCAACTACTAACCTAAAGGTTGGGGATTTGAACCCACCCAGCGGTACCACTGAAGAAAGTCCTGGTGATCTGCTTCCAGTAAGAGTACAGCCAAGAAAGCCCTATGGAGCAGTTCTCCTGTGTAACACATGGGGTCACCATGAATCAGAACTGACTGGGTGGCAACAAATATGTGTATATGTATACTAAAATATTTCAATACATGTAAACGTTTTAACAATTGAGTCAAATTTCACCATATTAGGAAATTTTTGTAACGATGTAATGTCATGTGTGGCTCATTGGTTAAAGCAATTGACTGCTAACCGACAGTCTGGCGATTCAAAACTACCAGTGGCTCCGGCTCCCTGGGAGAAGATGTGGCAGGCTGCTTCTGTAGAGATTTACAGCCTCCGAAGCCCTAAGGGATCGCTATGAGTCGGAATCTACTTGACAGCAGTGGGTTTGGTTTTTCTGTGTGTGTTTGTTTGGTTGGTTTTTAAAGTAATAGTTCACTTTCACAACATAACTATAACCAGCAACTCTAATTTGATAAATGAGTGAATTATTAGTTTTACTTCCAAGATAACATAAGATTTATTCATTTGGTAGTCCTAACATATATAAAAAGAGGCCACTTGATATGTCATTTCAAACGTAAGGCATGCACATATACAGAAAGACTTGTGTTAGTAATTTAAAATAATATTAATCATGGTTTTATATTGCTTCCTTTTGTTTTTCTCATGCATGTTCCATAGACTATTATATCTAAAATACATTATAGCTATTAATCAAAAAAAGTTATTTAAGTCAAATAACTTTAAAAATGATAGGTTAATCTCGGGGAACATCTAGCTCAACTGGCATAACACAGTTTATAAAGAAAATGTTCTACACTCTACCTTGGTTGGTAGCGTCTGGGGTCTTAAAGGCCTGTAAGCAGCCATCTAAGATACTCCACTGGTCTCATCTCTTCCGGAGCAAGGGAGAATGAAGAAAACAAGATACAAGAAAAAGATTAGTCCAAAGAACTAACGGACCACAACTACCATGGCCTCCACCAGACTGAGTCCAGTGCAGCTAGATGGTGCCAGGCCACCACCACTGACTGCTCTGATAGGGATCACAATAGAGGGTCCCGGACAGAGCTGGAGAAAAATGTAGAACAAAATTCTAACTCACAAAAAAAAAAACAACACCAGACTTACTGGCCTGAGAGAGACTGGAGAAACCCCGAGAGTTTGGCCCCTGGACACCCTTTCAGCTCAGTAATGAAGTCATTCCCGAGGTTCACCATTCAGCCAAAGATTAGACATCCCATAAAACAAAACGAGACTAATGGGGCATAACAGTTCAAGGACAAGGACTAGAAGGCAGGAGGGGACAGGAAAGCTGTTAATAGGGAACCCAAGGTTGAAAGGGACAGTGTTGACATGTCGTGGGGTTGTTAACCATTGTCATAAAACAATATGTATACTAACTGTTTAATGAGAAACTATTTGTTCTATAAACCTTCATCAAAGGTACAATAGAAAAATATTTTTTTTAAAAAAGGTAAAATACAAAAGTTGAATGAATCAATTTTGTTTGAGGTTTTGTTTAAGCTTCAGGATTTTTCAACATCTTTAAAATGTCATATTAATTCCACTTTACAGTGAAGGAATATTTCTCAATCTCAATACTAGATTGTAAACCCCATGAGCATATGTGCCACATATCTTTGAATACAACATATATCATACTACCTGGGACATAACTGTCACCAAAACATACTCTGTGATAAAGTATGGAATCAAGAATGGAGGGATAAGGAAGTAGGGAAGAAGAAAACAAAAGAAAAAGTGAGTGGCGGGCTGAGAGAAATGTGTTTGTCTCTTTGGTAAATGCTATTATTTTCTATTTACTTCAAGGCTATCATATCTTGGGTCCATGTATACTCAGTTCAAGCTCCCAGATAGCATCAAAACACTCTGGTAATTTTCATTTTGTGCTTTTCTTGATGAAAGTAACACAAGTTTATTGCAGAAAAATTAAGGAAAAACAGAAAAGTACAAAGAGGCAAAAAAAAAGGCCATAATTAGCAGAAAAAAACCCACCATTAATATTAATATTTTGGTATATTTTATCTTCTTCTCTGCTACAAATTTTTTACCTAAAATTATATTGTATCGGTGATGTTTACTGATATAGCCTACTCTTTTAAATTATAATTTAAATTAAATTATAATTTCTTTAAAATCTATTAATATAGTTTTAAAGGCTTTAATTTTTTTCCATTTTATGAATTCTCCATAATTTATTTTACGGATACATCATTTGGATATTTATTCCTAATTTTTAGCCATTTTATCTGATGAGATGACATTTCTGGAGTATTGGATAAACTCTAGGAATAGTGAAAAAAAAATCAAGTTCAATGGAAGGAATTCAAGCTAGTGAGTGTGGCAAATGAATGTTTGAACCAGTCAGTGATACTTGTTATGTTGTTAGTTGCCATCAAGTCAATTCTGACTCATAGTGACTCCATGTGTGCAGAGCAGAACTTCTCCATAGGGTTTTCAAGGCTGTGATCTTCCAGAAGCAGATCATCCAGCCTGTCTCCTGAGATGCTGCTGGGTGGGTTAGAAACATTACCATTACCAAATTAACCTTCTCAAGGACCAGCCTCACTTCAGCAGGTACCTTTTTCAGTTAAAACTTGTCAGATTTGACTTCAGTGAATTCTATCCAGTCAACAAAGCTCTGTCGTCTTCCAAACTCATTTAAATCCTACCTCTTTTAGCCTTTTGCCTAGTAGTCAAGTGCTTAATAGTTTGTGCCACCTATATATTAGATATAATCAAATACTTGCTCAATCAACATAGTTTGAACACTTCATAAATGGAAGCCAGAGTGATTAAAACATAGATACAAACCGTTAATAAAACATTCTCTCTAGCTTCAAGAAGTTAAGTTCTATTGGGGGAAAGACATATATGTCCAAATAACTAGAGAAAACCTAAATGTGACATATGCCGAGAGTGACTTGCAAACTTATATGTGCTTAATGCTTTTCTTTCTTATTTCTGCAGTCAGCAAGAACAAAAGACAGACATAAGCCAAAAAATATACCATTACCAAAGTCACCTTCTCAAGGACCAGCTTCACTTCAGTGTGTAATTTATTCAGTTAAAACTGGTCAGATTTGACTTCAATCAAATCCATCCAGTCAACAAAGACCTGCTATCTCCCAAACCCACTTAAATCCTACTTCTTTAAAGAGATCTAAAAAGGTAAATCTTAGTCAAATCTCCTCCATTCGACAAGGTAGTCTTCATCCCCAAAGTTATGTGAATTTACCACCTAAAACAAGTTCTAGGTCTAAACCTTATCCAGTAAAATCTACACTAAGTTAACGAAAAAATCTAAAATACATTCAGTTGCTTATATCCAACCTAAACTAGATCAATCCAAATCTACTTCAATTTCAAAGAAATATTCAAACTAAAGTTAAACAAAATTCATTAATTCAGCCAACAACAAGATCTGAACAGCAGTGAAATAAAAATGTAAAAGAACAACCTAGCAAAAAAGAATTTACCTAAAACTGGGCCAACAAAATCCTAAGCCAAAATATTCAGCACAACTAAGTGGCCACCAACACCTAAATTAAAGGAAATTGACAGTTAACAAAAGATCCAGCACTGTTAAATATTACCCATGCAAAACTGCTATCATATTACCAAAGAAATCTCAATCCAGTACCAGCAGTCAACAAAATCCACACCAACCTAAACTTCCTTCAACTTTAACTGGCAAACAAAATGGTCAGCCTCAAAATAAGTCAAAACCACAGGAAACATCTAAACAGTCAAAACTTAATATGAATACAAACCTGAAGAAAAAATCCAGGCAAACAAAAATCTGTCTTCCACAGCAAATTAACCAAAGAAAATATCGTATCAATAAGACTAAAACAATCTAGACACTCAAAAACTCAGGCGAAAACATACAGACTAAAAGTTATTCAACATACAAAACAACAACCTCAAAAACAGACTTGTCCAGAAAAAACCTGACAAACCAATATCTTACCTAAACCGTCTTTCACATTGGAATCCTAGTACACTAAAATTTTTTCCACAGAAACCTGGTTCATACAAGCATCATTCAAATCCATCTAAGAAACACAAATCTCTCTCTCCAAAACGTCACCCAAAGCCTTCTTGTAATCCCAAACCCAGTGGACATGAACCTCATCCAGTTCCACTGCAGCCTGCATATCCAGAGCCACCCTCATTTGGCACCACACTTTCCAAACCTGCAGTCACTACCACAAAACTAACTGCATCCACTTCCACGAATATTGCCACGTCTGTTAGTGGTAAATCTTCTGCAAGGCCCCTATCTGCAGCCACAGCCACCTTATCTGACGCTCCTATCACAGATGAGATTCCTACCAGCTCATCTGCTGACACCACGTTGGCACCTGAGAAAACACCTGAAAATACTACATTTGATGCTTTAACCCCATCAGCTTCCGTACTTATTTCCACTGAGAATTTTGCCTCTATCTCCATTCCCATTTCTTCTGAAACCAAATCTGGGGAAAGAACCACAACATCCATGGTCACTACCATAGTTAAGATCCCAACCACATCTGCTACATCAGATGCCACTTCCATTCCTTCATCCACTACTTTGGCCTCCAAACCCACCCCATCATCTCAATCTGTTGGCAAAATATCTGCTTCTACAATTCAGGTTGCAGGTATGACAACAGCTGCTGTAATATCTGTTTCATCCACCATCATAGCCAGCACAACACTTACTACCACTAACACTATTACCATCAAGACAACATAAGTCACTACTTTCTCTCCTGCCACCTCCACAGTAACCACTACTAACTTACTCCCCACAACTATTACCACACCTCGCTCTGCTGCTCAGTCTTCTGCTGCTTCCCTATCTGCTAATACCACCACTGCATTTGTAGCCACTATCCAATCTGACCCAACCTCCCCATCTAATACTGAAACGGTCACCTCGACCCATACTACAAATGATGATACATCATTTTCAATAACTATTGATAATCTTGAGCCTGGAACAACCATGTTTTTCACACCTATTTTAACATCTGCTGCCACTGACATCATACTCGTAGCCTTAGCTACTGCCACCACTACTTTATCTCCTTCCACAACAACAGTGACCATTTCATCAATGACCACCACTGCATTTGACACCGCTTCACCTTCTGTTCCCAGCACAGCCCCCACCATACCTACATCTTCCACACTTTATGCTAACACCCTTCTTGAAACTACAACTTCATCAACTGGCACTACAACCAGTGTACTAGCCACAACTGATGACACTATGACAATTATCCCTAGCACATATTATGACACTACCTTTGATTATGAGATTGCCACAGAAGATTATGAAAGCAACACAACTGATTACAATTACCCTTGATACTATTTTATCCACCATTTATTCAATATGGACCATGTTACATCTATACTTCCCACACCTAATAATGTCTCCTCTGTTATACTGCTTTATTTTTATCTGCCTGCTAACATCATGATAATAGATTACAGTAATCATACAACTGATAATTTAACTTGCTGTCAATATTTCTTTAATTTTTAATTCCTTCTGTCAACTAAATATATTTTCATTTCCATAGTTGGGATCAAAAAGGAATTTTAATATGAATATGCAAAAGTATCACGGAATTATAGAATAAAATATTCATTTAAATATGAAGATGAAAACCATCAGAAAACAATCATTTCTAGTGAATGTGAAATTATAAAAATAAGATTTTAATCAAAATTTTGTTTTTAAAGATCTACACATAGGAGAAAGACAGATCAAAGAGATACATCAAAATTTTACTGATGATTATCTTTGGGTTGGTTAGATTATAGGTTATTTTTTCAGGGTTTTTTTTCCTACGTTTCTGTGTTTTCCAACTTTTCTTTAATGAGATTCCATTTATTTTAATTCAAAATTAAATGATCATCCTTTTTAAAACGTCAACCATGCTCTTTATTATTTTATTCATCACTACTATATGGTGGACTCCACTATCTGCACACACTGCAAGCTGAGAGAGCAAAGAGTAATGATATCTAGAGACTACTGCCCATTTTTCACAGTGGCTTAGAGGAATCAGATAACATGAGGTCAACCTAGAATTAAACCCAAGGAGATAACCTCCGTAAATCCCCCAAATGTCATCCTTACTCAAAAGGCCTTCAGCCCTGTCATGGATTGAATTGTGTCCCCCAAAAATATGTGTATCAATTTGGCTGGGCCATGATTCACAGTATTGTGTGATTGTCCACCATTTCATCACCTGATGTGATTTTCCTATGTGTTGTAAATCCTATCACTATGGTGTTGATGGGATGGATTAGTGGCAGTTGTATTGATGAGATCTACAAGACTGGATTGTATCTTGGGCCAGTCTCTTTTGAGATACAGGGGAGAGAGACAAGCAGAGAAACATGGGTACCTTATACCACCAAGAGAGCAGTTCTGGGAGCAGAGCATGTTCTTTGGACCCAGGGTTCCTGCGCCTGAGAATTTGCTAGTCCAGGGGAAGATTGATGACAAGGACTTTCCTCCAGAGCCGACAGAGAAAGCCTTCCCTTGGAGCTAACACTCTAAATTTGGACTTCTAGCCTACTACACTGTGAGAGATCAAACTTCTGTTTGTTAAAGCCATCCACTTGTGGTATTTCTGTTACAGCAGCACTAGATGACTAAGACAGAGTTTGGTACCAAGAATGGGGTTTTGCTGTAACAGATACCTAAAATGTGGAAGCAGTTTTGAAACTGTGAATGGATAGAGGACTCAGAAGGAAGTGAGGAGAACCGTTAACAATGGAGATGGCACAGATGGTGAGAAGCAGCAGCAGAGGACCAGCCACAGCAAAGGAACAGCAGTCTTAGATGACTAAGACAAGCCCCCAAGCCACCAAGAAAATATACCGAAAGTCCTCTAGACTAGGGAAAACCACATATAACTGGAAAATGTATGGAAATAGAGTCATTCTGAAAAACACATTCACATAAATCCAACTAGTCTGAATTCATTTAGAAAAGGAAATTTGCCATTACTGATCAGTGGTACCTAAAATTAACTGAAACGTCAAATGATTTTGAAAAGCTTATAACATTTAGAGGGGAAATCAAATTTATTCAGATAATTAAAATGGAAGTGTATCTTTTTTATTATTGAAAATAAATGTGAAGGTAGTTTATGTCAAGAAGCAAATAACACCCTTCCAAAAACTTTCTCCGTATACCAAGTAAACGTACCAAATATCCTCTAGATTCAGCTCACCCCTTATAACTAAATATCTTTCAGAAATAGAGTCCCAATGTGAAAGTTATCAAAACAAACCCTATCCCAACTGAAATTATGTTCTTAAAGGCAAAATTTCTAACATTGACAATAAAATTATAATTTTACCAACACATAAGGTGAGAAATGAGTCCTTTTGTTGATAATGAATGGATGAAATGTCAGACAGCCGGTCATGCTAGAGTCGAGAGCTTCTTTTAAGGGAGGCTAGACATGGAGTTTTAAATTCATATGCATAATCCAGAGCTTAATGTTACATAGTTCGGACAGCTATCTGCTTTAAAAATATATTTTACAAAAACATGTAGATGGAGGGTGTAAGAGAGCATACCCACTGGCAGACACAGGTTTGGTGGTGGACATTTCTACATACATGACTGTAGATGCTCCTTATATATTAACATAGATAACAGACCACACAAGGGGCACAGTAAGGGAAACCTCTTATACCTAACCAAACACATTATGGGATGAAGTTTCTAGGCTCAAAGGCAAAGGACCATAGACTCAGGGGGACATCTAAGTCAACTGGCCCAACATAGTTCATAAACACAATGTTCTGCATCCTACTTTGGTGAGTAGCATCTGGGGTCTTAAAAGCTTGAAAGTGGCCATCTAAGACACAACGATTGATCTCTTCCCATCCTAAGCAAAGGAGTGTAAAGAAAACCAAAGACTCAAGGGAGCAATTAGTCCAAAGAACTAACAAATGACATGAACCACAGCCTACACAATCCCGAGTCCAGAAGAATAGATGGTACCCAGCTACCACTACCAACCACTCTGACTGGGATCACAACAGAGGGTCCTGGACAGAGTGGGAGAAAATGTAGCACAAAAAATCAAATTCACAAAAAAGACCAGACTACTGGTCTAACAGAGACTGAAGGAACCCACAACACCATGGCCGTAAGACACCCTTCTGACCTGGAATGAAGCCATTCTCGGAGACCACCTTCCAGCCAAACAACAGACAAGCCCATAAAATAAACAATAACACTTGAGAGAAACCTGCTTCTTAGAACAATCAATTACACGAGATCAAAAGGGCACTATTTGCCCAAAAGCAAAGATAAGAACGCAGGTAGGGGTAAAAAATGAGGATGAAAGGAAATGGGTAACCCAGGATGGAAATGGGGAGAGTGCTGACACACTATGGTGAACAAAACCAAGGCCATGAAATGCTTTATGAACAAACTATCCAATGGGAATGGAATTTGCTCTGTAAACTTTCAACTAATAGCTCAATAAAAAAAATAAATAACATGTTAGAAATAAATATATATATATATATATATATATATATATATATATATATACACACATATGTGTGCTCATCTGTGAATACATATATATACACACACACATGTAGTGGGAAGCAATAAAAGCTATTTATTGATTGAAGTACTGTGGAGATACGCCATCAGGCTGGGAACAAAATAACCATCCATAAATCTTTGTTTAATGAGAGAATTTAACCTTTCACTAAGAAATTATAAATTCCTTTGGAGGTTTTGATGACAAAGACACAACAATTTGACTTAAGACACCAAATAAATAGTGTAGGTCTTTTCTGCAACTTTTCATAAGCAGCGTAGTAAATGACACTTCTCTTAAAAGCTTCCTAAAGGTCCCTTTCAGATGTTTTTCACTCTCTTAAATTTTCATATGCATTTATTAAACAAGATATTACTGTTCAATAAAATCTTTCTCACTGACTCTATATTAATGAAGTTCTAGTTTCTGAGTTGAGAATAGAAACTTAAAGGATAGAGTAGAATCTGGGTGCCCAGACAGGAGACCACTGCAATAATCCCAGGGAAGATACATTGGTGGCTTAGATCAAAATGTTTTCAGAGACGATGGTGGGAGATTGTCACATTTTGTCTAGATAAGCTTTGAAAGAAAAGTTGAAATCTTGCATATGAATATTTAAAAAATAAAAAAGGAATTAAGCTTAACTCAAAGCAAACTGAGGTTTTTGGCCTGAGAAACTGGAGGGATATAAAGGGAAAAGTTTAGTCATTGCTTTGGGGTTTTTTGGAGCCCTAGTGGTACAGTGGTTAAGAGCTTACCTGCTAACCAAAAGGCTGGCAGTTTGAATTCACCAGCCACTCCTTGGAAACCCTATGGGGCAGTTCTACTCTGTCCTATAGGGTTACTATGCATCAGAATCAACCCCACAGCAACAGGTTTGGGTTTTTTTGTTTTGGTTTTGGGTTTTTTTGTTTTGGTTTGGTTTTGGATTTTTTTTGTTTTATGGAGTTGTTTAATAGCTCAGTTTTAGACATGTTAATTGTGAAATGTTAGATATCCAAGTGAAAACTGAAAAAGCGTTCGGATATTCAAGTTCGGAATTCGGGAGACAGTCCAGGGCTGAAGTTGTTAGTATATAGATAGTATTTTAACTAAAGACTAGATGAAATCATTAAAACAGTGATCATACATAGAAAAGATAAGTAATTCAAGAATTGTCCTAAGTTACTCTGACATTCAGAGGTTGAGGGTAGGAAGAAAAAAATTCAAAGGAGAAGAGGAAGAATTAGCCTATGTGGCAAGAGGAAACCAAAATAGTGTAGTCTTGGAAGCCAAGAAAAAAAGTTCCAGAAATGAGAGAGTGAAGTGATATTAAAAGATTAGTGACAATTGAACTTAGAATTTTGATTTTCATTGGCTATATTGATGTAGACATTGATGGAGTGGTGGGAGTAAAAGCCTGATTCAAGTGTGTTCAAGAGATAATGGGAGCAAAGAAATTGAAGACAGTAAATGTGTACAACTTGTTTAATGAGTGTTGCTATAAATGGAAGGAGGGGGATGGAACATAACTGAGGGTTGGGGTATTTTGGTCAAGAGAGGTTTTAGGATGGGAGAAATTGTAACATGTCTATGTGCTGATAGGAAAATTACAATAGAGATGAGAGAATTGCTGGCATGATGTCCTTAAGTAGGCAAGAGTAGATGGACTGTAGTCCATAATGGGAAGTGTAGTTTATTGCTATGAGCAAAGAGTTTATCCACAGTAACAGGAGAGAAGACAGTGGATGTGAGCACAGATGCATATGTGAGTAGGTGTGATAGTGGGAACATGTTGAAGCTCATTTTGATTGTTTAAGTAAAAACTATAAAACTTCTGAGAAAAGTGAGACATGTATGCAAGAGTCATCTAGAAAAAGAGAAGAGTGAAAGGGTTAGCAAACTACAGTGTGCAATGAAAGGATATGAAGGTCTCTTCTGGGATGGTGGTAATGTTTTTTTCCTGATTTGGGTGCTGATACATCGATGGACATTCTCACTTTTCAAAAATTCATCAGGTTTTATATCTATGAATTGTACACTTTTTTATCTATGTAATATATTTGAAACAAAGTTTACTCAAAATTAGTCCAGTTGTAATGGTGGTGTGTATTTCTCCAGCCATACCTGGCTTCAAAAATATAGGCATGAGCTAAGCAGACAGTTGCATTTAACTAGGGTTGGGGTCTTGACAAGTGAATAAGGCTGAGCAAAGAAGAAACAAGAGAGTTGGGGGTATGTGCAAGGCAGTGATTTTAATAACTGACCGTGAAGTTTAAACTGGATAAAGAGGGAAATGAAGGGATGGGACTGATAGAAGTGTGGTACAGTAAAATGATGATGGGATTCGTGGATAGGTAGGTCATTGTGGCCATGTTTGAAAGATTACTAGTGTCAGATACTAGAGAGAGTCAGAAAAACAGAAGGTGGAGGTCAGACACTATGATTGTTGAAAAATAGATTATTGAGGGGTTTCAGTAACTGGTACTTATAAGAGTTATACAATATCCACAGGAATGAATGGTTGAGGCAAAGTACAGGGCAAGAATGTTGGAGGAAAAAAGTCAAGGAATTGACCACAAGACTGTTAAAAAGAGAATCTATGTGGACATTGAAATTATTAAAAATGACAATATATGGAAAGTACTGCCAGCCTTCAGTGCGGATTACACCTCAACATAAAGAAAACAAAAATCCTCACAACTGGACCAATGAGCAACATCATGATAACTGGAGAAAAGACTGAAGTTGTAGAGGATTTCATTTTACTTGGATCTACAATCAACACCCACGGAAGCAGCAGTCAAGAAATCGAACGATGTACTGCATTGGGCAAATCTGCTGGAAAAGACCTCTTTAAAATGTTAAAAAGCAAAGATGTTACTTTGAAGACTAAGGTATGCCTGACCCAAGCCACGGTGTTTTCAATCGCCTTATATGCATGTGAAAGCTGGACAATGAATAAGGAAGACCAAAGAAGAACTGATGCCTTTGAACTGTAGTATTGACAAAAAATACTGAATATACCATGGACTACCAGAAGAAGGGACAAATCTGTCTTGGAAGAAGTATAGCCAGAATGCTCATTAGAAGCAAGAATAGCAAGGCTTCATCTCACGTACTTTGGACATGTTATCATGGAGAAGGACATCATGCTTGGTAAAGTAGAGGGTCAGCGAAAAAGAGGAAGACCCTCAACAAGATGGATTGACAAAGTGGCTGCAACAATGGTTTCAAGTATAACAATGATTGTGAGGATGGCATAGGACCAGGCAATGTTTCGATCTGTTGTATATAAGGTCACTGTGAGTCAGAACTGACTCGACGGCACCTAACAACAACAGTAATTCACGAGCAAGGAGAAATGATCTAGGTTTACCAGATTACTGTATGATGAAGTATAGTTGTAGTGAAATCTGATGACATTAGATCCAAAGATGAAAAATTTTAGGAAGGCAAGAAGGAGAATATACAGTGGTTGCAATGAAGAACATGGAGGGCACCTACCCATTTAATGTGCTGAGATTCAAAATGTATGGGAGAGAAAACAGCCTCCACTTGAGACGGCTATGGGGAAATAAGCTTCTTCATGGGACAGCCATTTTTCAGTTGAGCCATAAGATGAGGGGAATGATTATCGAGTTAAAGATACAGAGAATATTGTTCTTGACTGACCATGAGTTCCAGAGGCACCCTGGAAGAATTTCAGAATTAAGGTGTAGGGGCTGGAGATGAGGTCAAAAAAGGAGAATGTGCAGTACCATACAGAGATTGTTGTTGTTAGGTGCGCTCAAGTCTCTTTCGACTCATAGTGACCCTACGGACAACGGAACAAATCACTGCCTCGTCCTGTGCCATCTTCACAATCGTCGTTATGCTTGACTGCATTGTTGCAGCCACAGTGTCAATCCATCTCGCTGAAGGTCTTCCTCTTTTTCACTGGCCCTCTACCAAGCATGATGTCCTTCTCCAGAGACTGGTCCCTCCTGATAACATGTCCAAAATATGTGAGACGTAGTCTCACCATCCTTGTTTATAAGGAGCTTTCTAGTTGTATTTCTTCCAAGACAGATTTGTTCATTCTTTTGGCAGTCCATGGTATATTCAATATTCTTCGACAACACCATAATTCAAAGGCATCAATTCTTGTACGGTCTTCCTTATTCATCAACCAGCTTTCACATGCATATAAGGTGCTTGAAAACACCATGGCTTGGGACAGGTGCACCTCAGTCTTCAAGGTGACATCTTTGCCTTTTGACACTTTAAAGAGGTCTTTTGCAGCAGGTTTGCCCAACACAGTACAATGTTTGATTTCTTGACTACTGCTTCCATGGGTGTTGGCTGTGGATCCAAGCAGAATGAAACCCTTGACAACTTCAAACTTTTCTCCATTTATCCTGATGCTGCTTACTGGTCCAGTTGTGAAGATATTTCTTTTCTTTATGTTAACATGTAATCTAGACTGAAGACTATAGTCATTGATCTTCACCAGTAAGTGCTTCAAGTCCTGTTCACTTTCTGCAAGCAAGGTTGTGGTCATGTGCATAATGCAGGTTGTTAATCAGTCTTCCTCCAATCCTGATGCTTCATTTTTCTTCATATAGATCAGCTTCTAGGAATATTTGCTCAGCATACAGATTGAATAAGTATGATGAATGGATACAACCCTGACCTACAACTTTCCTGACTTTAAACCTCGCAGTATCCCCTTGTTCTGTTCACATGACTACCTCTTGGTTTATGTACAGGTTCCTCATGAGCACAATTAAGTGCTCTGGAATTCCCATTCTTCCTAATGTTATCCATGATTTGTTATCATCCACACAATCTAATGCCTTTGTATAGTCAATAAAACACAAGTAAACATCTTTCTGGTATTCTCTGCTTTCAGCCAGGATCCATCTGACATCAGCAATGATAACCCTCATTCCACATCCTCTTCTGAATCTGGCTTGAATTTATGGCAGTTCCCTGCTGATGTACTGCTGCAGCTTCTTTTGAAAGATCTTCAGCAGAATTTTACTTGTGTGTGATATTAATGATATTGTTCAATAATTTCCACTTTCAGTTGGATCACCTTTCTTGAGAATAGGTAAATAAGGATCTCTTCCAGTTGGTTGGCTGGGTAGCTGTCTTCCAAATTTCTTGGCATAGACAAGTGAGCACTTCCAGTGCTGCATCCATTTCTTGAAACATCTCAGTTGGTATTCTGTTAATTCCTGGAGCCTTGTTTTTTTGCCAATGCCTTCACTGCAGCTTGGACATCTTCTTTCAGTGCCATCCATTCCTGATCATATGCTACCTCCTGAAATGGTTGAACATCAACCAATTCTTTTTGGTATAGTGACTCTGTATTACTTCCATCTTCTTTTGATGCTTCCTTCATTGTTAAATATTTTCCCTGTAGAATCCTTCAATATTGCAACTCCAGGCTTGAATTTCTTCTTCAGTTCTTCAGCTTGAGGAATGTGGATCATGTTCTTCCCTTCTGGTTTTCTATCTCCAGCTCTTTGCACATGTCCTTATAATACTTTACTTTGTCTTCGTGAGCAGCCCTTTGAAATCTTCCGTTCAGCTCTTTTGCTTCATCATTTCTTCCTTTCACTTTAGCTACTGGATGTTCAAGAGCAACTTTCAGAGTCTCTTCTGACATCCATTTTGGTCTTTTCTTTCTCTCCCGTCTTTTTAATGAGTTCTTGCTTTCTTCATGTGTGATGTACTCGATGTCATTCTACAACTCATTTGGTATTCAGTCATTAGTGTCCAATATGTCATATCTCTTCTTGAAACGGTCTCTAAATTCAAGGTCATACTTTGGCTCTCATGGACTTATTCTAATTTTCTTCAGTTTCAACTTGAACTTGCATATAAGCAATTGATGATCTTTTTCACAGATGGCCGCTGGCCTTGTTCCAACTGATGATATTGAGCTTTTCCATCGTCTGTTTCTACAGATGTAGTGGATTTGATTCCTGTGTATTCATCTGGTGAGGTCCACGTGTATACTGACTGTTTATGTTGTTGAGAAAAGGTATTGGCAAGTCGTTAGTCTTGCAAAATTCTGTCATGTGATCTCTGGCACATCGTTTCTATCACTAGGGCCATATTTTCCAACTACAGATCCTTCTTTGTTTCCAACTTTCTCATTCCAATCACCAGTAATTATCAATGCATCCTGACCACATGTTCAATCAGTTTCAGACTGCAGAAGCTGGTAAAAATAAATACTCAGTTTTTTAATCTTTGGCTTTAGCGGTTGATGCATAAATTTGAATTATAGTCTACTAACTGGTCTTCCTTGTAGGAATATGGATAATATCCTATCACTGACAGCATTGTACTTCAGGATAGATCTTGAAATGTGCTTTTTCACTATGAATGCTACACCATTCCTCTTCAATTTGTCCTTCCCAGCATAGTATACCATATGCTCGTCTGACTCAAAAGGGCCAAACCAGTCCATTTCCACTCACTAATGTCTAGGATATCTATCTTCAAGCATACCATTTCATTTTTGACAACTTCCAATTTTCCTAGATTCATACTTTGTACATTCCACATTCTGATTATTAATGGATGTTTGCAGCTGTTTCTTCTCATTTTGAATCATGCCACATTAGCAAATGAAGGTCCCGAAACTTGACTCCATCCACGTCATTAAGGTTGACTTAAGGAGGCAGCTCTTCCTCAGTCATATTTTGAGTGCCTTACAACCTGAGGGGCTCTTCTTCCAGCATTGTGTCAGAAAATGTTCACTGCTATTCATGAAGTTTTCACTTACCAATTTTTTCAGAAGTAGACCACAAATCCTCCTTCTTAGTCTGTGTTAGTCTGGCAACTCTGCTGAAACCTGTCCACAGTGGGTGACCCTCCTGGTATTTTAAATACTGGTGGCACAGCTTCCAGCATCACAGCAACACCCAAGCCACCACAGTACAACAACCTGACAGATGAGTGGTGGAATATTAATATTAGGATATACTATTAGGATATCGCTAACAAATAAAAGGCGAGTACAATTAAAAGAATTTTTAGAAAAGAGAACTCAAAATGAAATGCATTAAATAGTACAGAGACTGATATTTTTGTATTGTTAAAACTCACAATACACCTAAAAATATAATACTGTGAACTTCTAAACACCTAATAACATAACTAAAATAAAAAGACAAATTGTTGAAATAAAATGATAAATTAACCTACCTACAATCGTAGGGAGAGTCTTTAATACATCTTAGAGATCATCAGATCAAGTAGACAAAAAAAAGAAAGAAAAAAGATGGTTTGAAAAACATATATAAAAAATTTTATACCAATGGATATATAGCTAAAGAATACATATTATATCAGACATCTGTGTCATATTTACAAAGATTGTCTCTCAGCTGAGAAGCAGACTAAAAAGAAAAAGACTGAAAATCCTAATGAGCCATTTACTACAAAGTACGAATCGTCTAACCTTTCTGAGATCAACACTCTTACAGATATTGTGACTATAACAACAACAATTTATGACTAATTGATACTCATAGAACCTTGTCGAGAAAGATGAATGCCCCACAGTTACCCCACAAATATCTAACCAACCCCAAAAGCCAATTAGATACAGGCTGTGTCATTTATTTCATCTGTATTTTGGTTAATTGAGGAATACTAACATATCTGAAACATTGAAAATCTGTACTCATTTGCTAACTATATATGTTGCCTTTAGCAGGAGTCACAGGTGCCAGAATACAATGGCTTCAAAAAATATAAGCTACTATATCCAAGTTTTGGACACTACAAGGCCCCTGTGAAAATATACGTATGTACATAAACCCTATCTATGATTAGTAATCTATTGTTAGCTGCTGTTGAGTTGGCCCCAATTTATGGCAACCCCATTGCTCAACAGAATGAAATGCTGCTGGATATTGTGCCATTCCCATGTATGGTTGCAGATCAGACTGTTGGGATCCATAGAGTTTTCATTGGCTGATTTTCAGAAGTAGATCACCAGGTCTTCTTCCTAGTCTGTCTTAGTCTGGAAGCTCCACTGAAACCTGTTCAGCATCATAGCAACACACAAACCACCACTGAGAGATGAGTTGTGGCTGCACATGAGGTGCATTGGCTCCGAATCAAATCCAGGTCTTCCGCATGAAAGGCAAGATTTCTACCACTGAACCACCAATGTCCCCAGAAATCTATAGAAAGAGACAAAAAACAGTAGGAAAAAAAAAAAAACACAAGAAAATACGACACTATCTAGTCTTCACTAGCTGCAAAATAAAGATCAATAAAAGGACACAGTGGTGATGAATGTCTTCAGGAGGGCATATGATTTGAGAGGTTCAATCTAAGACGATATGATGGGGTGTCAGGAAAATGAGAAGCTGACAAATAAGGGGGAATTCTCTACTGAACAAGAAAACCATAAATGTAATTGAATTAGAATAGCTCCAGAGTTTGAAAATAAAGATAAAATTAGCAATGATGAAAGAGTGCAATCATATTTTCAGGCCTGGAAATACACGTCTGGAACTTGTGATCTCCTTCTCTATCACATGAATACACACACACATACACACTCCTCTATCTCAATTAAAGGTAATTCCAGCCTTCCAGTGAATCAAGCCAAAAATCATAACTCCTCTCTTTCTCTCAATTGCTTCGTTTAATTTATTCGCAAACCTCATTGATTCTACCTTCAAATATATCTAGAATCTCACCGCTCTTGCCACTCCTGCACTTTGTCTAAATCATTGCCATCTCTGCCCATATTGTAGTGACACTACATGAAGGAAAGCTGCCCACTGACATAGAACACCAGTCTTGAAGCAAATAAATAAATCTCTCTCGAGTATGATCCATTAATCACTTTGGGATCTATTTATTCTAGCAAATAACTAATAGGTAGAACATCTACCTTGTGCCATAAAGTTCTATGCAAAGTGCCACAGAGGACACAAAGATGAAAAAGATATAAAATCTGTCTCAAAATTAGTATGAGAAGTAGACACACATACATTACCAAAGGCTAAGTGTGATAAGTATCATTAGTGGACATATATCATTTTTAAATAAAAGAGAGAATACTATAAGATGATAGGAGCTGAGTTGCTTTTGATATGAAATCTTAGGAAGCTACTTAAAGCATTATGTATCAATTATGTAAAAGAACTAGCATGAACGATCTCACAACAGGAAGTTTTATATGTAGACCTTTAATCACAGGACAAACTGAAAGAAATGCTATCAACTAGCATGCTGAGTGAAAATATGATATACCCAAAGGTTGGAGCCCTGTTGGTGCAGTGGTTAAGAGCTATGGCTGCTAACCTAAAGGTCAACAGTTCAAATCCACCAGCCACTCCTTGGAAACCCTATGGGGCAGTTCTACTCTGTCCTATAGGTACTGACTGGCCCATAAAAGTATGTCATTAAGTGCTCGTTGCATGAATGAAATCAGTTTTGATATCCCTGAACCATTTTTTGTGGCTGTATTTTAAGTCAGATTTTACTGATATTAAATAATAACTTGGAGCAATTGAGCAGCTCTATAAGGAGTCTGGCTGATAAAGACAACAATATCTCCATCAGAAGAGAGGAGAGGTTGGTATTTCAGACACCACCAATTACCTAAAAGTATTAGTGCATAAAATAAAACCTGAATGCCAATATAACTTGTGTACTCCAGCCAATCCAACTCACTGAGTGTGGTTCAATTAATTATTTTTGTCTGTGGCCTTTCTAGCCGTGATCTTGTAACTCCCATCCAGGTGACTGAGCAGGACTGTGTGATACAGTAATTGTGGCCCTCCAAGGGGATTGGTCAGTTTAGCCTTAAAAGAGAGCCAATTCCAGAGCAGAAAGGAGGATCCTACCACCACCAAAGAAGAAAAGCCCGGAGCAGAGTGTCCTTTGGACCCAGGATCCCTGTACTGAGAAGCTCCTAGAAGCAGGAGACAGAGAGAGAGAGCGAGAACGAGCAAGCTGTAACCCTGAAGACAGTGAGAAATGGTGTGGCAGGAGAGACCTAGCAGCAGAGACGCAGCAACAGGAGACAGTGTGGTGGGCTTCCCAGCCCATGGAGAGAGAAAGCTGAGTGCCTTTAGGGAGAGGCCTAGGGCCAAGGAGAGGCGTGCCTTTGAGCACTGCTGGGAAGAGGCTGTCTTGATGGAAGAACTGTATCCTGAGTGTTCCTGAGCCTGAATTGTAACCTGTTACTTCCCTAATAAAGTTCATGATGGAGAGTATGGTCTGTGAGTTATGTGTGGCCACTGCAATGAATTATCTAACCCAGTAGAGAAGTAGATAGTGCTGTGCGAGGGATGGTTGGTGTCAGAATTAGTAAAGATGACAGAGAGAGGAGGCTTGTCTGGCTTCCACTTCATGGGAGTTAGCCTTGCATCGTTGATCTTGGTTCTCCTTCCCCCTTGTGGGGTTGGAGGAGGACAGATACTGCCCCCAAGCTGTTTTTACACTAAGTCACAACTCAGTTCTTCCGGAAGAATGGATGTGTAAAAATAACTGCCAAGTTCCGTCAGAAGGAACTATCTATTCTTTGTCTGAGCAAAATGCCTCCCTCCAGACACAACCTTTCTCCTACGTCCATATGAATCAAGTAGAAGGGCTGTAAGAGCCATCTATCCTCTCCTGGCCCCTCACTTGCCTCCTTGTTGTTCTGTGTCTCCTGGGTTTGAAGATGTCCAAGCACAGGGGCTGATGGGACTCTTTCTGATAAGTGATCAGGGAGAAAGAATCCCACTCAGGTAGGGTCTTGAGATCCACATGTAGATGATTTTGAATACAGATCCAGGCTCAAACCCTTAAGCTTATTATTTTCAAGGGTTAATGAGTTGATGATGTTATTTTTCTTTCAAATCACATATATGCATTTGAGTATGAAAAAGAAGAACATTCTAGAGAAAAGCACTCAAGATCTCATGGGGGTATTATTTGGAAATGTTGGTCCCTACTTAACGTGTATCTCTCATCATCTCTTCCTAAACTTCTAATGTCAAATAACATACTTACTACTGACCACATGTATTGACTACCTGTCCTAATGGAATGGGGGAGTGTTGATTTAGACTTTACTTTTTTCTGAAGTCAAAACTATTGTATCAAGTTTATCTGTGTTATAATTAAGAGTAAATATAAATGATATTTACCCAAGCCATGGTATTTTCAATCTCCTCACATGCATATGAAAGCTGGACAATCAATAAGGAAGACAGAAGAAGAATTGCTGCCTTTAAACTATGGTGTTGGTGAAGATTATTGAATATACCATAGACTACCAGAAGAACGAACAAATCTATCTTGGAAGCAGTACAGCCAGAATGCTCTTTTAGATGACGAGACTTCATCTCTTGTACTTTGGACATGTTATCCAGAGGGACCAGAGCCTGGAGAAGAACATCATGCTTGGTAAAGTAGAGGGTCAACAAAAAAGAGGAAGAACCCTTGATGAGATGGATTGACATAGTGGCTGCAACAATGAGCTCAGATATAGCCACAATTGTGAGGATAGCGCAGGACCAGGCAGTATTTCTTTCTGTTTACATAGGATCACTATGAGTTGGAACCGACTTAATGGCACCTAACAACAACAACAACATAAATGATAAAAATAAGTGTTGAATATCCCTTATATTATTGCCTAAATCTTGATCTTCAGGCAAACACTTTACCAGGAATAACATCTTAGATGGCTTGTAAACAAGTGCAATTGAGAAATATGTTCCAGCATGCCTTTTTTTTCAATGTTGTGGAAAGTACAGGGTTGGGAAGGGGGGAGGGGGTAAGAAGGGTGGATGGAAGGATGGGAGGGGACATCCTTTCTAAAATTACCACCAAGTCAAATCAAGCCATTTGAGAGGAAGTACAGAAATCAGGGCTTTGAATTCCTAGGTTCATATCCTGGCTGTGCTACTAATAAGCTTTATTACTCTTTCAAAGTTACTTAAACTCTCTTCTTCAGTTTATTAATAGATAAAATGGGATAATAATAGTATTTTACAGAGCTATTGAGAAGATTGTGTGAGATAATCTGTATGAAGCACTAAATCCAGAACTGGTCCATGATAAAAAACAAAAACCCTATCACCATAGAGTCAATTCTGACTCATAGAGACCCTATAGGACAGAGTAGAACTGCCCCGTAGGATTTCTAAGGAGCGGCTGGTAGATCCAAACTGCTGACCTTTTGGTTAGCAGCCTGAGCTCTTAACCACTGTGTCACCAGGGCTCCGTGATAAGAACTCATTAATTGTTGGCTCCTATTTATAAAATGGTTAAGATTATCTTCTGGGGAAGGAGATGCCTTTATATCACACTAGATACACAGAACAAACCTGATAATAACTTTCATTCCTTCCAGTTCTCATAAGCTATGATTATACTAAACAAAGGATTCTCAATTCAGGGGAAGTTTTTTAATTACATCAAGGGTCTTGATAATACAACCTAATAATAGAGTGGTAATTTTTTTACATAGTACTGAAGACTTGCCAGGCACTATTCTAAAGTGCTTTAAATATGTTACCTGATTTAATCCTTCCAGAAACCCAGGGAGGCTGGTAGAAATGCAGATTTCAGGAAAGCTAATAATGTTTCATTAGAGGCCCTAGCAATGTGTTCAATGGTCATATATTTTGAGAATTTCTAAAAAGATATTTTATGTACCTTTCTTAAAGGAAGCTCCCAAAATTATATAAGCTTTAGGTCACAAAATCTGGATCCATCCTTGGATAGGTACTAATATTACCCCCATTTTACATATAAAAAAGCTGAGACACAGAAAAGGAAATCAAATTAACCAATGTCACTTAGCTAGTTTGTAGGAAAGCCAAGCTCTCTGGTTCCAAAGTTGATGCTCTTAACTACGCTGCCAAGGAAGTTTGATTTAGACCATTAAATGCTGGAGGAAATCCACATATCTTTTATATTTGATTCTGAAATAATGTTTATATTACATTTGAAAACGATGGATACTTTTTAAAATTTAAAAATTCAACCAACCCATTTTCCACTAAAGCAAAAATACCTACTCTCAATCTATGAACAATATATTATAATCATAATGGTGATTCTTTCCATTTATATTTCATGTCTTCCTCAGTATTCAGAAGCTCTTCAAATTTTTGTAGATATATTCTCCTACCAGGATTTTAATAATCATGATTCATGCTGATTTCTGAATTCTTTCTTCTATGAAGACAATAATTCTTGGTCGAACCCATAGTATCTTCCACCACAATTGAGAATGGGCCATCATTGTGCCTGTTTCCAAGGAACAGCAGAAAGCATGAGGGCACTGTGCCTGCTGTTGGGTCTCTTAATGCTGGTGACCTGCTTCTCAGTAAGGATGGTTAGGCTCTCTATGTTTATATTGGATTTTAAATCATAAATTGTTTCTGAACTCATCCAAAACTTATATGCTGTATATCAAACCACAATACATTCAAATTCAATACTCAATTATTTTACTTCATTATTAGCTTTGCATTTCCTTATCACTTTATACTTGACATTTTTCAATATTATTGCCCTATCTGTTTGCAATACTTTCTCAAGTCTGTGAGATTATACGTGTTCCACTGGTGGACATTGAACATCTAAGAAAAGTTTTGCACATATTCTTCTCATTACTTCACAGAGTCTGGTGTCCAATGGTATCAAGATTTGTTTGGGGAAATTAAGACAGCACTTACAGTAAAATTAGACTCTTCTATTCATTCTCATGGAATCTCTGAAATATTCTTTGAAAAATTAAGAATTAATATTTTTAATGCAAGGATAAAAAAGCATTTGTGGAAATGGTTTTCCACAAAAAGAGACACCACTACCCTCCTTTGCTTTTAGTAAGAACAAGAAAAGAGTAATACCTTACATTTCCTATCTAGGCTGGTGCTTTTGGTATAACCACCAGAAATCCAAAGTCCTTGATCTCCCTCTCTCCCTTGCTGCCTTTGCCCCAAGTAGTTTATGATCCAGTATTCAAGGAGGCAGAGCAAGTGAGCTATATTAAGTGCTTAATGAACAACCAGAATATTGATCTCTCTTTAATCTTTTCAAGGACTAAAACATCTTAAAATTTTAATGAAGAAATTTTAAATTATTTAGAACTATTGGATTTTATTTCACTACTTTTTATACAAAGCAAAGTTAATACCCCCGAAAGTATGAAAACTTCAACAAACTTTTTAAAGACTGAAATGTTACATTAGAAAAATAATACAGTTTAGGAAAACGGTACTTACACTGAAAATATTTTAACGTGACTGTGGTGAGACTTCTCTGATGACAGTGCAAGAGAAATAGTTTGTTTACTGAGTTAGTATTGCCACTATGACCAGGCTTAGTATTGATAAGAGTATGAGGGAACACAGGATCAATTTTGCAACTCATTCACTCAACAAAACAGGGAATTATTTAATAGCTATGAAACTTTGTTTAAATAAATGTTTATAAGTTCTAAGAGAATGTGAACTTATTCTGTTTCATTTATCTAGAAGATTGCCTAAAAAAATTACATAATTAAAAAATATTTGTTGAATGACTGAAATTTTTTAAGAAAAAGAACTTAACAGGATATATTATCAGCATTTTATAAAATAAGTTAGCATAATTTATTTCAAATATTAAAGAGACAAGAAGAGACCACATAAAAAAGGACATAAAATATTTCAGATTTAAAATATTATTTAGCATTTACTAAAATGTTATCTGCAGCATTTTCTGAAGGGCATTTCATAGAATACTGGGTCTATATGGTTTGTAGATGATAAAAACAAGAGGGATTCCTGTGGTTAAATAACTTTGACACCTTCAGCTAGATAAATTTAATTTCTTGTGTGGGACTTATCAGAGCCTTTATTTAAAATAATAACATGAATTAATATGTCTCAAATGCACGACTGAACTGTAAGTTCTTCAAAAGCAGTGTCTTAGTCAGGGTTCTTTAGAGAAACATAACCAGTGAGATGTAAACATATATATATATAGAGAGAGAGATTTATTTTAAAAGATTGGCTCACATGATTATGGGGGCTAGCAAGTTCAAAATCTGTAGGCCAGGCAACAGGCTGGGAATTTCTTTAGGCTCACATCCCAAAATATGTAGGTCAGGCAATGGAAAGAGTAAGGAGGGGGGAGAATTCTGGGAAAATGTCTATTTATAGTATGAAGGCAGACTATATCGTTGGAAAACTCTTTTTTGGTCCTAACGCCTTCAACTGATTGGTTGAAGCCCAACCACATTATTGAGGATAATCTGCTTTACTTCAGGCCAAATTATTTAATCTGACTCAACGGGAACTGACAACAACAACTACTACTACAGCAACTAGTGTTTGACCAAACAACTGGGCATCACAGCCTAGCCAAGTTAAAGCATAAAATAAACCATCACAGAAGGCTACAGGAATACTCAAGGCAACAACTAATAAGGACCTGAACAGGGCAATAGTAGAAGCAATATGATCCGGGAACAGTCTAACAAATAGTTAAGAGATAACAGCTAGCCCAGGGTAACCATCTGGTAAGTGACAGAGCCAAGCTTTAAATCCAGGCAGTGACTCTGGGACCTGAGCTCTTAACCATTGTATCATATTGTCTCCCAGATAGACAAAAAATCTTAGTTCTAGGCAGCATGTTAAAGTGCAATTAACAAAGTGTTAGGAGATTTCAGCGGATCACTTCTGACAGGAAAGCTCAGAATAGCATTACAGAGGTTGTAACATTGAAGTTAGATCTTGAAAAAAAGTATAGGTTTTGACAGGAGGAAATGAGAAGTAACAGGATTTCAAGCAAAGGAAATGGCATAACGTAAGGAAAAGAGTAGCATTATAAGACACAGAATATGTCTTGAGAATGGCATGTGGTTTTATGTAGTTAAAACACAGTATAAGGTTAGCAAAACTGAAGGAGAGAAGACAAGATTGAATTGTTGAACACGGAGAAATGAGCAAGTTAGAAATATGTTCTTTATTCAAGAAAAGTGAACTATTCTAAAGGAAACAGTGAGATTGGTGACAAAGAAAAGATAAATTTGTTTCTGAATAGTCTATGGGATACGCTGGGAGACTAGTAAAAGCAGTAGAATAGAGAAAAAAACAGGCTATTGGAAGAAAAGGGATCATTTGTTTCTTTATATAACCATGTAATGAACACCTGAACAAAATCCTAAGACTGTAAAGAAAAATGAATCTCAGAAAATTGCAAATCAGCAGAATAATGAGTCTCAGGTTAATTACTGGAACATTGTTCGTGTTAGTTGCTGTTGTGTCAGCTCTAACCCATGGCGACCCTGTGTGTAACAGGACGAAATGTTGCCTGGTTTTGTGCCATCTCCATGATCTTTGAAATGTTTGAGCCCATTCTTGAGGCTATTGTGTCAACCCATCTCATTGAGGGTTTTGGTTCTCAAAGTGATGTCCCAAAACCAGCAGCAACTGGGAACTGTTTAGAAATGCAAATTCTTAGGCCCAAACCCAGATTTTCTGAATCAGAAATCTAGAGTGGGACCTAGAAATCTATGTTTTATCAAGTTCTTCAGGTGACTGATCCATGCTATAGTTTGAGTACGATTGATATCTTCTGGTCTTTATTTGGAAGTCATTACTGGGAGCAATATTAGGGATATGTAGATCTTTTCTCAACCAAATATATAAGCCCAGTAAAATAGGCAAATTGAAAAAGTGAGAAAACTATATACATTGTTATTAAATAATACTGGCGTTCTACTTAATCAGGAAAGAAAATTTCTCACAACTTTCTACTTGTGAAAAATTAAATGGTAATATTACACATGCTTATTGATTTCCCTCTTGCTTTTTACAGTCTAGGAGGACCCAGGAAAGACAAAAGCTGAAAAGCAGAGCACAAGTGAATTCATTTCCTCAGAATGCAGTTTTACCTCAGCTTGCAGCGTCCTCATTTAAAGCCAGTCTAATTCCAATGCAATCAAATCCATCAGCTCAACAAAGATCTGGTGCTTCCCAAGCCTGCTTAAATCATACCACATCTAGGAGATTGGAAAAGGCAAAATCTAGATTAAGTCCTCCTACCCAAGAAAACAGCGCCCTATCACAAAAGAATTTGAACTCATCAGTGAAAACAAGTTCTAGTAATACCAAATTAGACACAATCCAGGTTGCTCAAAAGTTACCTAAAAAATCAAGAGCCCACAAAAGTACCTACAGTCTCTCTGAAGTTGACAGAACCAACTCCTTTTCATTTTATCAAAGAAATATTCAGCCCAAAATTAAGTCAAGCACGTTAGTTGAACCAAAACCATTTGGACAACAAAGGCCTCAAAGGAAACGATCTGTATTTACGGGAGCAAAACCTACAAATGAAAAATCTGGTATACAATGGCCTTACCTCACTGAGCCTAGACATCAGCAACCTGGCCAAACAAATCTTGGTCAAAAATCTTCTGCAGAAAGAAGAGCTACCACTCCCTAAAGAGTAAGATTTCAACTGGCAGCAAAAGATATAGCACTACCAAAATTCTCCCTGTCAAAACAAAAGAGTTACCAAGGGAATCCCAATCTCCCTATGGTATTGACCAAAAGCAACCCAACCCACCAGCTGCTTCAACTGGTAAAATTAAGCCACAAGCATTAGATCAACAGAAAACATCAGAACTTCATAAAAATTTAACCATGAATAAACAATCTAATGAAATGAAAACTGCTGTACAAAAAAAAAGTAAAGAAAATATCATTTAAATACTAATAAAAAACACAAAACCTAACTATTGCAAACAGACAAAACAGCACTAAAAAGGCAAAACAACAACCTAGTAAACAGAGACCTGAATAAACTATGCAAAGGTATCAGACATCTGGCCAACAAAATCCTCCTCAACAAAATAGCCACCAACTTCCAAATCATAGGAATTCAACAGCTCATAAAAAACACAGAAGCAAATCTCACTGTAGCAAAATGGCTAAAATGTTATTTCAGAAATCTAAATCTCACTCTGGCACTAAATTTCCACAAAACTTAAAAGTACCAAAACCATCATTAGCACTGAATCATTACTGGAAAGGTCAAAGCCAAACAAAGTCACAAGCACTAGGTTCACAGAATATCCTGGATCACTCAAAGTCACATGAACATCCTCCTTTGAAGCAACAACTCATTCAAATGAAAACTCACCCAAATGTTCCCATACATCATCAGACTGGCCCCTCAGAACAAAATTTTAATAAACCCATAAGTAAACTATCTATTCTAGGAAATCCTAAGGCGAAAGCAATTGCAAAACAGAGAAATAAAAAGGTAAAACATCAATTTCATCATCTGAGACCTCACCAACGTAGCTATTGGCATCATCATCCTGGCCAACCAAAACTTCTTCCAAAGATGCCTTCACTCTGGCATCCTTCTGTACAAAAACTGTATCCTGGCCCACTTCATCTTCATCATCAAAAACCTGCTCAAGCCCTGGCTCACACAGACATCGTCCAAGTCAACCTGGTAAAAAGCATCAACATCACCCACACAAAATTCATCAAAAGTCAGTATTTAAACCTAGACCTGGCTCACACCATCATTATTGTCCAGTGATACTTCATACTCTTTGACCTGAAAAGTTGCCACCAAGTCTAAATCCAACAACCTCTAAACCAGTATCCTCAGCACCAAATGTATTGACTACTGTCAGAGTATCAGATGCCCTCCACACTCAAGCAACTATTGAAGATTCACTTTCCACAGTCACATCCCTACCCATAATAACCACCGCCACACCTACTACTGGTATTACAACCTCTATTACAACCAGGAAGTCTCCAAGCATTACATCTTCAATCATTGCTCCCTCCCAGACTGGAAGTGCCTTCAAACCTCCTACCACAGGTGTCACTACAGCAACTACTCTTACATATTCAACTTCTTCTGCATTCTCATCCTTATCTATCACTCCCACCACAGATGAAATTCTTTTCAATACATATTTACCTCTGTGCCTTGGACTCTGATGCTTCTGAAGTTGTGACATTTGATGTTATGACCACAAATGAGCCCTTGGATAGTACAGCAGTTACCGCTACCCAGCCATCTGTCACTATAACACCTCCTGCTACCTCTTCATTCCCCTCAGTCATTGTATCCCTGACCACATCTGAAACCAGTTCTGCTGAAAATGAAACATCTCTGGCCATTACCATACCTAATGTCCCAATCCTCTCTATAAACATTACGTCAGAGGCCACTTCCAGTCCTTCATTCATTACTTCCACAACCATTGTATCAGTAGCTTCCAACTCTACTAACGCCTATTGCCACTATTTCTTACCACAACTACTCTAACACATGCTGTAATACCTGCTTTTATCACTACTCTTATGTCTGCTATCTCTACAATAATCCCTGTAACAAATAAATCTTCTGCAAGTATTCTACCTACAGACAGTACCAGCACTACTGTTGCCAGTTCACAGTCTTCATTTACCAAGTCTTTCACCAGCCCTTCATCCACAGTCATAAACACCTCAGGCTCTTCAATAACCACAAAACCTGCCATCACATCCGCTGTCCCTACTGCTGCTGCTCCTACAACTACACCTATAGCCACTTCCACCACACTGAGACAGCCAGCACTGCAGCTTCTGCCTCTGCTTCATTAGCTACCATTATGACTGCACCTCTTCCTCAATTACTGCACTACCACTACTTCTGGATCTTCTTCATCTGTGCTCACTCCATAGGCTACCGCAACTGAATCTGGCACCACTTCATCTGCTACCCCCAGCACATCAGCCCCTACTGTGACCATTCCTGATCCTACCAACACTCCTCTTTCCACCGCAACATCTGATTTCTCCACAACTCCACAAACTGTCATTATAACAGATTCACACATCACAACTGATGACACTATGACTTTCAACCCTATCACATTTTGTGATGCTACCATTGATTATGAGACTGGCACTGATGATTGCATAAGTAACACAACTGTTATTATGACTATGTGGCTCCTTAGAAGCACTAAGATTACTCCAACACTATTCCTTAAAAAAAAAAAAATCTACAAATTCCCTACATCTAGAAGTAGACATACTCTTATGCCAGACCTACACTCTACTTGCAAATATCTTGTTGTTATTGTTAGTTGCCAGTGAGTCGGCCCTGACTCACGACAACCTTATGTATAACAGAATGAAACATTGCTTGGTCAGGCGCTGTCTTCATGATTATTGGTATGTTTGAGTCTTTTGTTGTGGCTATTGTGTCAACCCATCTCATTGAGGAGTTCCCTCATTTTTATTGAACCTCTACTTTACCAAACATGACCTAGCATTTAATGCATAAATATTACATCTTTACTCACACTCCTAGTAGAGTCTTTGCCTAGCTGACAATTTATTCACATCAGCTTGCCAACATCACTACAAAAATTGCAAAATCTTAACCAGATGCCAGAAAAATCATAGCTGCTATTCCTCCTTCAAATATATAAAATTTTCTGCCAGCTAAACTTTACGCTCATTTCCATTCTTTGCTGTCAAAAAAATTGTAAGCATTATGTGATTTTATGGAATTATAGAAGAAAATTGCATTTATGCACAAAAAAATCATTAGCTTATTAATATATCAATTCTTCTGGGTATAAAATTATAAAGATGAACCTACAACAATTATCTTCTGGTTTAAAGTGTTTGTAAACTTACATATAGAAAATACTGTAAGAAAATATGCTAAAATATTAACAATGTTTATCTTTGGGAGGTTGGAAAAATTGTGATACTTAATTCTTATTTCTACATTACTGTATTTCATGTTAGAATTTAAGAGGCCTAAAAATTACATCCTTGGTTCAGGCCTCAATTTAGAACAAATTAACAGATTCTGGAGTCTGAAACATAAAGATCAAAATACCAACTTTACTAATAAATTGGCTAGATTGGAGAACATGACTTAGGGAGGATTCCTGAACCTGGCCCCTAGAATTAGATAGTCTGAACCACCACAGGCAACGCTGGACACCATATGCCTCCATGTTGGGCAGAGCCTTGCCCTGTGAAACTTATGTTGCAGAGGGGCAGAGAAGAATAGGAGCCTTCTGAAGGTAGGCTGGCTCCAAAGGGAACAAAGGAAATGCTGTAACATGAATGCTCGTTTCCTTCTTCTTGCCTTAACAATCAGTCACGCCACAGGGAAGGATATGCAGAGGTAAGGCGTGAGACCCTAATGAATATCCCTTCCTTGAGATTAAGACATGGGAAAAGAGGTTGTCTTATATACACAGTCAAGACCCTACTCCCATCCCCCACCCTCACAACATTTTTAATCTCTTCTTTGACTCATATGTCATTTATTTTTATACTTACAGTGCCCAACATACAGTAGGTGCCCAATAAAGGTTTAATTGAATTGTGAAAAATTATTTCTTCTGAGGTAGATATATTTACATTAAAATGCATTTTTATGGCCATATAATTCTTTTAAAAAACTAGGCCTAAACCAAATTAAAATTATTTTGAAAGTTTATTACTGAAAAATTAAGGCCAGGGAAGATAAATCCATGGAGAAGAGAAGCAAGTAGTCACATAACAGTGAAGTCTATTTAGTTACTTAAAATTTTCTCTAGGCTTCCTATGAGCTAAAGAAAAAAACAGAAGCATATATATGCAGTCTGTAAGAAAAACAAAGCATACTATTTCTTCAAGAAAGGAAAACATTTTCTCCACAAATTCTGAAAAGTATTTTTAGTATGGGCTTCCTGTCAGAGTAATTATGTAATACGTAAATGGCATTCTTGAAAATAAACCTTTGGGAAATTCAGAACTGGTGCCATTTGGTGTTTCTAATCAATGTCCTGAATGTAAACTGTAGATACAAAACCAACCTACTGTGACAAACCCATAGGGTTTCCAAGGCTGTAAATCTCTATGGAAGCAGATTGCCACATCGTTCTCCCATGGAGCCACTGGTGGTTTCAAACCGCCAACCTTTCTGTTAGCAGTTGATCACTTTAACCACTGCACCACCAGGGCTCTTGTAGATATAATGATCTAATTGACAGCTGGTTGAAGACATTTCTATGAGAAGGAAGGACAGCATAATCCAAATGCGCAGTTCTTTCTAATACCAAAAAAAGCCCAGATGTTGTCAAGTCGATTGCAACTCATAGCAACCCCATATGTATCAGAGTAGAACTGTGCTCCATAGGGTTTTCAATGGCTGATTTTTTGGAAGTAGATCACTAGGCCTTTCTTCTGAGGTGCTGCTGGGTGGACTCATACTTCCAACCTTCAGTTAGCAGCCAGCCAGGGACTCTGTTCTCTCTAATACCCAAAAGCCCGTTGCCATTGACTTCACTCCAACTCATAGCGACCCTATAGGACACAGAAGAACAACCCCATAAGATTTTCAAGACTGTAGTCTTTACAGAAGCAGATTACCACATCTCTCCCCCACAGAGCAGTTAGTGGATTCAAACTTCTAACCTTTCAGTTAGCAGCGAGCACTTGACCATTGCTGCCACCGGGGCGCCCTGTTCTCTCTAATAAACCAAAACCAAACCCATTGCTACTGAGTCAATTCTGACTCACAGCAACTCTATAGGACAGACTAGAACTGCCCATCAGGTTTCCAAGGAGCGGATGGCGGATTCAAGCTGACAACCTATTTGTTAGCAGCCTTAGCTCTTAACCACTGCACCACCAGGGCTCAGTTCTCTCTAATAGCCTACTTAAGCCGAGGATGAAATATAGTAATGTAAAAACTGAATACCTTGTTTTGTCATTGGACATTCTGTCATGTATTTTTCTCCCTAAATTTCTTGGTAACAGGTAATTGTATTCTCTGGTAAAATACCATAAGAGCACCATCATGGGCATTGAAAAAGTAAACCAAATCAATAGTAAAGCCAAACCCCTTTTGTGAAAATTAAGGAGTCTAACCAAGTCTGTCTCTTGAATAGATGGCCATCAGCAACAACAACAAATGCAAGAAAAAAATTTAGCTGAATGAATATTCTTTCTAAATCATTCACTATTCCAAATTGTCTATGCTCCAGCTAGTTTCCATTCTAAAAATAATTAACAATTCATTATAAAATTAATAAACTTCTGTTCACAAAGCAGGATGCTGTCATTAATTTATACTCTTATTAATACATTAAACGATTCAGTCAAAAAGTTTACTATGTTGTTTATCTTTGCCAGTTACTACACCCTCTACTCTGGTTAGAAAGATATGAATGGGAAGTGCAATAAAGTGTTAAGTATGCTTTAAAATTCTCACAGTTGGACCAATAAGCACCATCATGATAAACAGAGATAATACTGAAGATGCCAAGGATTTCATTTTACTTGGATTCACAATTAACTCACATGGAAGCAGCAGTCAAGAAATCAAACGACTCATTGCATTGGGCAAATCTGCTGCCAAAAATTCTCTTTAAAGTGTTAAAAAGCAAAGATGTCACTTTAAGGGCTAAGGCATGCCTCACCCAAGCCATAGTGTTTTCAATCGCCTCATATGCACGTGGAAGTTGGACAATGAATAAGGAAGACTGAAAAAGAATTGATGCCTTTGAATTGTGGTGTTGGCAAAGAATATCGAACACAGTATTGACTTAGGCTGGGTTCTCTAGAGAAGCAAAACCAGTAAAGTGGATAAATATATATAGAGAGAGCGATTATATCAAGGAAACAGCTCACGTGATTGTAGAGGCTAGAACATCCCAAGCCCATGGATCAGGGTAGAGGCCTCTCCCGAGTCACATAGCTGCAGAAGCTGGCAAGCCCAAGATCAGCAGGTCAGAGAGCAGGGCTCCCGCTCACAGGCTGTGCAGATCGACAAATCCCAGGTTCGGCAGATAAGCTGCCAGCTCAAGTCCCAAGAACAGGAGATGAGATGATAGGAAGCAGCTGCAGGATCCAGAGAGAGCAAAAAGCCAGAACGTCTGCTTATATACAGATGCGGGCCACACCCCCAAGGAGACTCCCTTTCATCTGATTTGCTACTCACAGTATATCGAAATATGGGAGTGATTACATTCAAACACTGAGAATCATGGCCCAGCCAAGCTGACACACAATCTTAACCATCACAACCATGGACTGCCAGAAGAACGAACAGCCAGAATGCTCATTAGAAGCAAGGGTGGTGAGACTTTGTCTCACATACTTTGGACATGTTATCAGGAGGGAAAAGACCCTGGAGAAGGACATCATGCTGGTAAAGTAGAGGGTCAACAAAAAAGAGGGAAACCCTCAATGAGATGGATTGCCCCAGTATCTGCAACAATGGGCTAAAGCCTAATAATGATTGTGAGAATGGCGCAGGACCAAGTAGTGTTTCATTCTGTTGTATATAGAGTGTCTGTGAGTTGGAAGAAAGTCGAAGGCAAGTAACAACAATAACAACATGCTTTAAAAACTGTGAGTGCCTTTATGCCACGTTTTGTGAAAAAACAAAACATGAAAGACTTAATTTTATCTTAAAAGTTTCAAAAAGAGCAAGTAGGAGTTTGACCCTAAACAATATAGTAGAACTGCCCCATAGGGTTTCCAAGGCTCTAACCTTTGCAGTGAGTCAGTCAACGGCAATGGGTTTGTTTTTTTTTTTTTGTTTTGTTTTAATCTTTACAGAAGCAGACTACCGCATCTTCTTCCCACAGCGCAGCTGGTGGGTTCAAACTGCACACTTTTCAGTTAGCAACTGAACGCTTTAACCACTGTGCCACCAGAGCTCCTTGTAGGTGCTCCACAGAGAATAAAATAAATAAGTTTAGACAGAGAAGTGTATAGCATTGTACAGAAAAGAATTAATATAGCAGACCTGAGGATGTTGTCTTTAGAAGAGCCTGTTTGCAAGGTTGATCTGGGAACCTGAATTTCAAGAATGCTCCTCCTTCAATTCCCTAACAAATAAGGGTAGCTCACTGTGCCTAGACTGTTTGTACAAACAATGTGACTTATGCTGAATACCTACTTTCCTTCTGAAATTCTGGATTTGGGGGACATGCTAGACAGAGGTTGCCTACATGACCAGCCCCCCAATAAAAATCGTGGGCACTGAATCCTCCATTGGACTTCCATGGGCAGAAACACGACATACATGTGACTGCATTTTTCATTGCTAAAGAAAGGATCATACTAAAAATGTGCTCTCTTACAGGAAAAAGAGAACATAAAGAAGCCTGCGATGTGGATTTCTCCAGACTCCACTTGGTTTTGTGTTGTTGTTGTTTTTTTTTTTTTTTTCCCATCTGATCCTATCATTTATCCTTTTGCTATAGTAAACCTTAATATTAAGTACAACTATATGTTGAGTCCTGTGAGTCCTTCTAGCAAATCACTAAGCATGTGGGTGGTCTTGGAGACACACAGACAGCCATATTTAAGGAACTGTAAGTAAATTAAGGGTAGGATAGGTGGAATGGCAACCCCATGTGTTTCAGAGTGGAATTGTGCTTCATAGAATTTTCAATGGCTGTGATCTTTCTGAAGTAAGTTGTCAGGACTTTCTTCTGAGGTTCCTCTAGGTAGATTTAAACTACCAATCTTTCAGTTAGTAGCTGAGCCCTTAACCATTTGCACCACTCAGGGATTCAGAATTGACTCAAAGTCAACTGGTTTGTTTCAATAGGTGGAACAGGAGGCAGTGATGGCTCAGTGGTAGAACTCTTCCCACAACCCATCAGGAGGAAGGTGTGGGTCTGGGCAGTGTTTTGTTCCATTGTGCACTGAGTCATCATGAGTCGGGGGCCCACTTGATGACCCCTAACAACATAGGTAGAATATAGGAGGCATGTGAAACGGTGATGGGAAATTAGGCTGGAAAATTAACTCCTTTTAAAGGAGATTTATGTAAAGAATTTTTAGAAGTCAATATGGAAAAGACAACTCAATAGAAAAAATAAACAAATATATGAACAATTAATTCACAAAAATGAAATACATATGCCTCCCTATATTAGTTTTCTATTTCTGAATAATAAACTTAGTGGCTTAAAACAACACCTATTTATTAGCTCACAGTTCTGTCTGTTAGATGTCCAACATGAATGGCTGGATTCTCTGCTCAGGATCTCACAAGGCTGAAATCAAACTATTAGTGAGGCCACATTCTGAAGAATCCTTCCCATGCTTAGGATCTCCGACTTCACCCATCTCTGACCTCTAGACTCAAATTTAAAGGGCTCGTGTGACTAAATCAGGTCAGGTCTGGTCCACCTGGATAGTCTCCTTATGTTAAGGTCCTGATTTAAAAACTTGATTATATCTACTTAATAACTTTAGCCAAATAACATAACATAATCAGAGGAGTGATATTTCATCATATTCATAGTTTTTGCTCATGCTCAAGAGAAAGAGATTATACAAAGGTGAAGGTCATGCAGAAGGGGTGTCACCTGAGAATTCTGCCTACCACACCAACCCAAGGAAATAAAATTAAACAGATGCCCTAATTTCTGACTTAGAAATTCTATCAGAGACACTCTTGTACTTGTGATCAAGCAGGCTCAAAAGAATATTCATTGTGGCATTGTTTATAATTGTGAAATATTGGGGAAAAAGTAAGGGTGTATGAACAGAAATTTTATTTTTAAATCATTTTTAAAAAATTTTTTTAAAATGGTGTTTTCATACCATGAAATACTGTATTAAAAAAAAACAAACAGATCCGCTAACCTTGTGAAATTCTAACTTGCGATTATCTTGTAGTCACGTGTAATTCCAAGTCCCCATGACTGTGGTCACATACTCCCTTCCCAACTTTTCTGTATAACAGCTCACCTCTCCCCCAGAGTGTGGGAGCACTTTATGATCTTGCATTCCATTGTGTTGCCCAGATCGAGCTGCCCAAATCCTCCAATAAAACTCTTTGCTTTTACTTAAAAAAAAAAAAAAAAAGAAAGACAGAAACCCATTGACATTAAATTGATTCCAACTCATGGTGACTATACAGCAGTTTAAAATGAACAGACTATAACTATGCATTTCACCTGTATAAAGCTGAAAACTCAAAAACACAAAATTGAGTAAAAAGAACAGAATACTATCAATTTTATAAAAATTTAATATATAAAACAATACTATATATTGTATGTAGATGCATACAGACCTAAAGTATAGAATATTGATAAGAATGAGAAACACCAAATTTTTAGGGTAATGGTTATCTTTGGGAAGGGAGAAAAATTAAATAAGGTAAAATAGAATAACATGACTTTAAACCAAAACCCAAACCCACTGCCATTAAGTCAATTCCTAAAAATGTCCCAGAAGAAGACAATAGAGAAAATAGAGAGGCAATATTTGAAGATATAATAACTGAATTTTTTCACAACTAATAAACTATATAAACCTACAGTTACAGGAAGAACAATATATGCCAAGAAGAATAAATAAAAAGAAATCCACATCTAGAATATACTGTATTATAATTACAAAATACCAAAATTAAACAACTGGTTATTATACTTCATATATTCTTTTGCATATATCAAATGTTACAGAATTTTAGTTTGCATAAATAGTATATAATTTCTGATTGATTTCTAATGTTAGCTATTAATAGCAATGTTAATTTCTAATATAAATAATTAAAATAATACTAATAAATTATAAAATATTCAAACCCATAGGAAAGAAAAAACTTAGAAAGCTTAATTATTCCAAGCAAAAATAATTAGGAAAAAAAGAAACAAAACAGCCTGGGAAATAAAATATAAAATAAGAAAGGGAATAAATTAGGACATAGCAGTAAACAGAGAAAATACAAATAGCTTGAATTCCATACTAAAGACAAAATTTCGTATGTTACTTTTAAAAATACAGTTGCATGTTATTTGCCAGAAACAAGTTATTTTAAAAAATAGACAAAATGCCTAACAGAAAAGAGAGAAAAAATATTCAGGAAAATATTACAGAAAGAAAGTGATCATGATCATATTAACGAAAACAACTCAAAATGAAAAAAATTTGAGTAGGAAAAACACAGAAATTTTATAATGATAAGAGTTATAGTCTATCTAGAAAATACAAGACTCATGAAACTTTGTGCACTTAACTACGGAAAACTTGAAATGTAAAAGAGAAATATGATAAATACAAGAAAAAATTGATAATTCCAAATACTGGTGAGAAAATTTAACACACATTCTCTCAAAACACACACCATCAAAAGAAAAAGTAAGGATAGAAAGAATTTGGAACCATGATTTTTATGCTTAATACTAGTAGGTACCCAAAACAAGAAATAAACATTCTTTGTGTGTGTGTGTGTGTGTGTGTGTGTGTGTGTGTGTGTGCGTGCGTGCGTGCGTGCGCGCGCGCGCGCATGCACGCGTGCATGGTTTAGGTGAAAGTTTACAGAGCAAATTAGTTTCTCATTAAACAGTTAATACACAAACTGTTCTGTGACATTGGTTGCCAACCCCACAATGTGTCAACACTCCCTCCTTCTCTACCCCAGTTTCTTTGTTTCCATTTGTCTAGTCTTCCTGTCCCGTCCTTCCTTCTCATCTTTGCTTTTCGACTGGTGTGCCCATTAGTCTCGTATACACAATTGAACTATAAAGCACATCCCTCACATGTGTTATTTTGGGCCCTGGTGGTGCAGTGGTTAAGAGATCAGCTGCTAACCAAAAGGCTGGCAGTTTGAATCCACCAGCTGCTCCTTGAAAACCCTACGGGGCAGTTCTACTCTGTCTTATAAGGTCGCTGTGAGTTGGAATCGACTTGACAGCAATGGGTTTTGGGTTTATATCCTACCCTACCCTACCTACCTTTTTGTGTGTGTGTATTTGAATTCTGTTCTACATTCTTCTCCTGCTCTGTCTGGGACCCTCTACTGCGATCCCTACCAGAGCAATCAGTGGTGGTAACGGGCACCATCCAGTTGTTCTGGGCTCAGTCTGGTGGAGGTTGTGGTAGTTGTGGTCCATTAGTCCTTTGGACTAATCTTTCCCTTGTGTCTTTGGTCTTCTTCATTCTCCTTTGCTCCAGCCAAAATAGGACCAGCACATGTGTCTTATATGGCCAATCACAGGTTTTTTAAGACCCCAGTCACTACTCACCACAGTCAGATGTAGAACATTTTCTTTATAGACTATGTTATGCCTATTAAGTTAGATATCTCCCCAGACCATGGTCCTCAGCCCTCAGCCCAGTAGCTCAGTCTCTTATGGCGTTTGGATGTGTCTGTGACGGTTCTATGATTTGCCCTGGTCAAGTTGTGCTGACTTCCCCAGTATTGTGTACTGTCTTACCCTTCACCAAAGGAAATAAACTTTCTTTACAAACATCCATGGAAGCTTTATGAACAGACAGTATAAGTCAACAGAGAAATAAACCCAAATGGAAAAGACTGAAAATGCCAAATGAACCATTTGCTGCAAAGTACAAATTGTTCGTCTAACCTTCTTACGATGTACATACTTACGGATATAGTGAATGTAACAATACCAACTTTATGTATTGTGAATCCTCAGTGAGCCCTGATGTTATTAAAAATTAATGCCTGACAGTTACCCTGGCATACAAGAGTTTACTACCTTCTTATAACAAGCAATTTAATTAAAATCTTTTGATTTACTTCGTGTGCATTTTAGCTGGTTGACTAATAATCTTTGATTAATAAATGTTAACATTATTAAAACAAGGCAAATCCATAGGCTAAACTTACAAGTTTTTGTACGCATGACACCAGAGTTCATACACTCCAGGATAAAGAGACTTCATAAATTAAAGCTTCTGGGCCCATTTTCGAGCAACTCTGAACCTATCATGGAAACAGAAGATAAAGTATCACACTAGATACTTCACTACTTTAGAAGACAATAGTAAGACACTCAACATATTTCAAACCATAAATGGCTAGATGCAAGGAAAGGAGAGGTAGACTCAGAGGGAGACGTATAACAGAGGACTAAATTTGGAAGTACTATCCAATAGTCCCCCACACGTCTGTCAGTTTGTCGTACTGTGGTGGCTTGTGTGTTGCTGTGATGCTGGAAGCTATGCTACCGCTATTTCCAATACCAGCAGGGTCACCCATGGTGGACAGGTTTCAGTGGAGCTCCCAGACTAAGACAGACTAGGAAAAAGGACTTGGCAGTCTACTTCTGAAAAAATTGTCCAGTAAAAACCTCATGAATAGCAGCGGAACACTGTCTGATATAGTGCCAGAAGACGAGACCCTCAGGTTGGAAGGCTCTCAGAATATGATCTTAATGACGTGGATGGAGTAAAGCTTTCAGGACCTTCATTTGCTGATGTGGCACGACTCAAAATGAGTAGAAACAGCTGCAGGAGGGACTCTTACCTGGAGAAGGACATCATGCTTGTTAAAGTACAGGATCAGTGAAAAAGAGGAAGACCTTCATGAGATGGATTAACGCAGTGGCTGCAACAATGGGCTCAAGTGTAACGATCGTGAGGATGGTATAGATCGGCAGTATTTCGTTCTGTTGTATATAGGGTCACTATGAGTCAGAACCAACTCAACAGCGCCTAACAACAAGAACCTCAGAGAAATGAGAGAGAATAAAAAATTAATGATACTGATAATCTCATCAAGGGTGGCTTCACAAGGGAATAAACCAAAACTAAACCCGCTGCTATAGAGTCAACTCATAAGGTTTCCAACGCTATAAATCACTGTGGAAGCAGATCGCCACATCTTTCTCCTAAGGAGCGGCTGGTGGTTTCAAACCCCCAGCCTTTCAGTTAGTAGACGATCGATTTAACCTTTGTGCCACCAGGGCTCCTTTATAGGGGAATAGGATTTGAGAAACTTAGTTTTGATGAATATGTAGCCAAACATAACTGGAGAAGCAGAGGCAAAAAGAATGGTGACAGAGCTCCAAGAGGGAAGTAAATGACGTTCACAAAAATTATGAACGCTTTCTATTTTAATTCTGAAACTCATATTTCAAGTATTCCTCTACATTCTTTTGAAATATAGAAGGGTAGAATGCAGTAACTCCATACTGCCTCAAATTATATTTTCCATTTCTAAAATCCATATCGTCTGTAAGATATGAAAAGATCAAATTCAACAAGCATGTATTGAGTGCTTGATTTGCACAATGTTCTATGCTAGGGACTATGGCCAGTACAAAGAAGAAGACACCAAACTTTTGTCTAACCAAGTGAGCAAGTCAGACAAATGTATACATTACAATGATAAAAGGCATACTGAGGTAGGTGCAAAAACAGATAAAAAAAATACAACAGATCGATGAGATTTATAGAAAAAACAAACGATATACTATTGTCATGCCTTTAATCTTTTTTATTGGTCTTTTTCCATTTGCACACTACACCTTGGATTAATTAAGCATGACTATAAGAGGCATTTTTTTATTAAGACCACTAGGTTTTCTTAAGAATATGGAATCCTCAGCTCTTGGTACCCCAATGGCCCAAAAGTTACCAAAACCTCCAGAACACTTAATGTAGGCACTTGAAAAAATTTGACGTGTTGAATCACAGCACAACTGTTCCTCAGGAAGGAATACAAAGGGCAACTGTCAAGTAAATGACAACTATCCTTTTGTTTAATCCAGACATGACCTTCTCTTTCACTGCAATATTCCCTATCTCCAGAAAGAACTCAACAGGAAAATAACAGGTTATAAAAACCATTATAGTCTCATTGGTTCTTACTTGTCCTTAGTCTTCAATTACTCCTAGATCGGGAAGATGCCCAAACACAGTAGCTGACAAGAATTCATTTAACAAGTAATTTGACAACCTTGGGAAAGAACACTGCAAACAAAGATATTGGTAATTTTCAGCAGAGGCTTTTAGAAAGCAATTCTGGCTCATTCTGTTACCATTGGATCTTTCAGGTTAATTGGTAATGCATTCTGACTAGATGAAACTTTGATATGCATTTAATAAAAGTGCAGTCAATGATGCTGCTTTTATACATTTGCAAAATACATGTTAGGGAATGTAATAATGAAGAGTAGTCATTAGGCCCTTTAGAAGAACCAGGACCATCTAATACGCCATTTCAAGGACTTCTCTTCAAAACTGTTAGTGACAAATAACATTCACTCACTTGACCACAGCATAAAATTAATTGAATGCTTTTCCTAACATAGTGGCTGAATGTTGAGATTCATATTATTTCTACTCAGAAATCAAGCTGTGTCATCTACTTCTGTATCATATAGGTAATAGTAAATGAAAAAATTAATTCCCTGTGCTATTCCAATTATTACAGTTCTGCAGTTTAATTAATTTCCCAGATAAGGGCATAGAATTAACAAATATAAGTGCAAGTTAGAGAGACATTGCAAAGACAAATCTTTCTTGTGGAATTTTTTTGAGGAAAATATATTATCTTTTAGACTATCTGCTAAGCATAACAGATAAATTCATTGTCTTTTGAGTCAGAGTGGTGGTTTCAAACCCTAGCTTTGTCATTTACTGGCTTTATGACTTTGAACATATTGCTTTAAACTTTTCTTAGTTTTCCTATCTGGAAAACAAAAATGATTATATCTACTTCCTAGGGCTGTTGCCAAAATCAAATGAGTAATGTAAATAAAACACTTAGCCCAGTTCGTAGAACATATTAGCTCAAAAAATGATGCCCACTCTTTATACAGTGGCTAGAACTGTTTTCTAGACTGGAAACTGTGTCCTTATGACACACTGTACTCACTGGTTACAGGATATTATCATCTCTCCGATCCTTAATAACTCTCATGTTCCAAGACTTGATTAAATGGATTCCCAATACAATGTTTCAATCATGCTAACTCTTGATACTATACAACAGTAAAGGGCAACTGTGACTTACCCATTGTCGTTCGAGTCGATTCCGACTGATAGCAACCGTATATGACAGAGTAGAACTGCCCCATGTGGTTTCCAAGGAGTGGCCAGTGGATTCAAACTGCTGACATTTTGGTTAGCAGCCAAACACTTAACCCCTGCACCACCAGGGCCCCAGTTGTAACATAGATAATACAAAATTCACAAAAATCTGTAAATTATTTATACTCAATGCTGAAATACAGTTTATAGCAGCATTTGAATAATGATGAATAGTCTAAAATTACTGAATGGTTTAATATTTCTACTTTGTCTTCTACATACTTACTAATTTTTAAAATTTTAAAGTGAAAAACAAATGCCTGTTTTCCAAGTATGCAAATGTGCTAAAACATTAACTGTAAAATGTATTTAAACCATAATGGTATTTTTTGGCACTTATATTTTGCCTCCTTAAAAGATTCCAAATTATTTTTTAATTACTCTTAGCAATTTCCTCAACAAGAAATAGTTTTGTTGATAATAAAATAATTTTTGTATATGTAGTCACAACAAAGAGTGAACAATCCTCGTGCCTTCTTTCAGAGACCAGTGGGGAAGAATGAAAGGATTCTTCTTGACCCTGGGCCTCTTGGTATTCATGGCTTGCTTTTTGGTAAGCATCAATGAGTTCAGTCTACTTTCGTATCTGATTTTAAGTTATTAATATGTCATTTAAATCCTTTTTATATGTGCCAGTTAGCTATTTCTTCCATCTGGATGATGAAACAAGTCACCATAAAATCCCTCATTCAACAGTAATTATTGAGTGACCACCAAGTACCAAAGGAGCCCTGGTGGTGCAGTGGTTAAAGAGGTCAGCTACTAGCCTAAAGATTGGCAGTTTGAACCCACCAGCCACTCCAAGAGAGAAAGATGTGGCAATCTGCTTCCGTAAAGATTTACAGCCTTGAGACAGTTCTACTCCGTACTATAGGATCACTGTGAGTTAGAATTAACTCAATAGAACACAATAACAATATTTAGCTTGCCTCTTAAAATTTCTGACTGCTTTCAGTTATAACAAATCCATATTAGATGGACTACTCCATAGTACTCATAAGAGCTAGGGCATTTAGAATAAACTAAAACATTTTTGTGTGCTATGTGTACTTGTGTAAACTTTCCACAAACCTCCAAAGACTGTTTATTGATATTTTAACCGATAGAATTTCCACAGTTGAGTTTAGCAAGCATTTGTCGAGGCGTGCCTGTTTCTAAGCACGGGGCGGGGAGGAGGAAGAAGAGTAAGACATGGTACATGCTCTCAAAAGCTTGTGGTTGGTGGTAAGTTCTCACAAGATTTACTTCATCTCAGCAACACTGGGATTGAGGGAACATCTGAAAGCTACTGTCTTGGAAATTTTTGAGGAAGTGTTTCTAAAACATTTTAAAATACCTGAGTCATTTCAATCTGTTTGAACAGAAGAAATGTATAAGTCTTTTTTAAAAGAATGATTGTCTAATTTTACAATGTGTTCCTTTTTTAAAAAAAAAAACATAATTTTTATATTTTATACATTTATTTTCGCCTGAAGCATCTTTTTAGTCTTTTAGAAGATGTCGTACATAGCACCAGCCTTCAAACTATCAAAGTAAATTTTCATTGTAAAATAAATCAGTTCTTTATGCTTGCTGGCAACTCTTTATAAGGCTGTAACGTATGATAAATTACTTCTTTATTTTATTTTTTACATACTTCAAGTACCTTCCACTCTAATTACATAGTTGAGGATGGTACACTCTGATATGTATGAAATTAGTATTTTCAAATAAGCAATCAGTCTCTACTACTATCAGATTATAGTAGTTTTTTATAATATTTTAATACATATGTATTAATGTATTATAAAAAAAACCTAAAATGTTAATAAATATTTTCATCTAGTAAATATATATGTATATATATTTACAGCCTTGGAAACCGTATGGGGCCACTCTACTCTGTCCTATAGGGCTGCTACAAGTCGGCATCAACTTAACAGCAGTGGGTTTTTTTTTTTTTTTAACCAAGTACCATACATTATTCTAGGCTGCAGAATATAGGAGTATGCAAAATAATAAATAAATAAATGCTAATGGTGATAAATGCTAAGGGAAAAAAAAATAAGCAAGGAAGCATGAGTAACAGCTTAAATTTTTTGATAAGGTGGCCAGGAAAGGAAGTCTCTGGAAAGGTGTAATTTGAGGGAAGAACTTTAGCAAGAGAGAAAGCCAAGTGCGAGGCTGCTTGGGAGAAGAATGCTCCAGGCAGATGGAACAACAAGGGTAAAAACACTAAGGAAAAGTGTGGAACAGCCAAGAAGTCAGTATGATTGGAGTAGAGTGAACGAGAGGGAAATTAATATGAGATGATATCAGAAAGGTAATGGGGACCAGATTATATAATGCCTTAGAAGTTGTAGTAAAAATTATTTTACTCTGAGTGAGGTGAAGAGTCATTGGAGGGTTCTGAGAGAAAGAATGACATGATTTATGTTTTAAATACAATAGATGCTCCGTTGAGAATAACCTATGTTTTGTATTGGTCTGACATATTTTAAACACACTAGCTATTGTAGTGAGAATAGGAGAATACACTTAAAAGTGGGGATGCTAGTTAGGTAGCTATTACAGTAATTAAGTGAAAGATGATAACTTGGAACACAGTGGTAGCAGTGAAAATGATTAGAAGCCATCAAATTCTGAATATATTTTGAAGTAGAGCCGACAGGATTTCCTGATGGATTGAATGTGTAGTGTTAGAGAGAGGTCAAGGATGACTTCAAAGTTTTGTCCTTAGCAACTAGAATGTGACAGTTGCTATTGGGAACTGAGACTGGGAAGGCTGCATGTGGAGAAATTTTGGAGGAGATGATCAGAAGTTCAGTTTTGCGTGTAAGTATGAAATCATGACTACACAAGGCAAGTGGAGATGTCAAGGAGGAAGATGAATATGATTCTGAGTTCAGTGGAGAGGTCTAGGGAGAAGTAATAAATTTGGGTGGCATAAGAATGACAGAGATCACCAAGGAAGTGAATGTAGATAGAGAAGGGGAGAGCTTCCAAGAATGATCGATGCTGTTCTTCAAAATTAAGAGGTCAGGAAGGGGAAAAAAAAAAAAACAGCAAAGAAGATTCAGAAGGAGTAGCTAGGAAAATATGAGGAAATCCAGGAAAGTGTGATATCTATATATCTATGAGACCAATCAAAAAAGAAAAAAAAAGTTCCAGAGGAGAGAGTGATCAACTGTGTCAAATACTGTTGACAGATCAAGTAAGCTGAGGACTGAGAATTAATCACTGGATTTGGCTACATGAAGGTCACTGATTATCTTGACAAGAATGGTTTCTGTGAAATAGCGGAGATAAAAGCTTGACTGGAGTGAATTGAAGTCAGAATGGAAGAAATTGAAAAGCATGAGAAAAGACAACTCTTTCCTACAAAGGAAAGCAAAAAAAAGAAAAAGAAAAAAAATGGGTTGGTAGCTTGTGGGGAAAGTGGGTCAAGAAGTATGTTTTCTTGTTGATAAAAACATTCTAACAGGAGCAAAATATCGACGCAAGTTAAGTGCCGGAGTGCCGTTTTTAAGAGGAAAGAAGTCATAGGACCTAGAGCACAACAAGTGAGCAGACTGGCTAAAGTAGGCATAGATATACATCTGGTCACAAGTGGGAAGGTAGAGTAGGTAGTTACAGACGCTGGTAGGTGGGTTGATGTGGTGATGGGAGTTTGCAGAAGTTCCAATTTTCTTGGTAAATGAGGAAGCAAGGTGAATCAACTGAGAGTGAGGACGGAGTAAGTTTGGGGGATTTTAGGAGGGAAGAGAGGATAAGAAGTAACCATGCAGAAAAGAGTCAGAGTGAGAGCACTAGGGTTATGTGATTGTCTTGCCAGCCACAAATAACCACCTAGGAGTGAGTAGAGACAGAAAAGAAGAGAGGTCCCAGGTCTAGGTCCGGGGGCACTCCACCATTCTCAGATGCTGAGACTTCTAATTATAGCTTTCTTGGGAGGTTTATTAACTGGAGATTAAATTTTCTTAATATGTTCGTTGTATTTTAACTTTTCAAATATTGACGTCCAGTTAGCAAGCCATATCAGTTTTTTGTTCTGTGTGTTTTCCCCTAGTGTTCTGAAAAAAAGTATTGAAGAAGGCCTTAGTATGCAACTTTTTATATACATTTATTCATCCACAATTCATAGAGGCTGGTGTTCAGTGGTATCAAGGCCTTGTTGCTGTTAGGTGCCATCAAGTTGGTTCCAACTCATAGCGACCCTATGTACAACAGAACAAAACACTGCCCCGTCCTGCATCATCTTCACAATCGTTGTTATGTTTCAGTCCATTGTTGCAGCCCCTATGTCAATCCATCTCATCCGGGGTCTTCCTCTCTTTTGCTGACCCTCTATTTTACCAAGCATGATATCCTTCTCCAGGGACTGATCTCTCCTGATAACATGTCCAAAGTATGTGAAACGAAGTCTCACCACCCTCGTTTCTAAGGAGCATTCTGTCTGTACTTTTTCCAAGACAGATTCATTCGTTCTTCTGGAAGTCCATGGTATATTCAATATTCTTCACCAACACCATAATTCAAATGCATCAAGTCTTCTTTGGTCTTCTTTATTCACTGTCCAGTTGCATGCATATGAGGCAACTGAAAATATCATGGCTTGGGACAGGCACACTCTAGTCCTCAAAGTGACATCTTTGCTTTTACAGCAGATTTGCCCAATGCAATACATCCTAATGCAATACATCCCAATGCCCAATGAAAGGCCTTATGTCAGACATATAATGTTCGTGTTAGAGCACACGGACAAATAAACCTTCCAAAGAATCCTGAAAGGGTGTTGGAAATCTAGACAGGGGGTGGGGTTAATTTTTGAAGCAGATGGTAGGAGAGAAAGGGTATATACAGAATATATGTCACACAAAAAAAGCAGCCCTATATATTTTTAACCACCAACAAGGAAGGAGAAAAGGCTAATGCTTTAGGAAAATGATTGCAGCCAATGATGGCAGCCACAAAAAATTAAACAAAATCACCCCACAGAAAAACATGCAAACTGTATGTTAAATTCTGTCACAAAGAAAACCATTCATTTAGGCAGTCTTAATCAGAGATAAAGGAGTCAGACAGCGTGCAGATCATGGTATGACTTGCTAGCAATAATAAGGATTTTGAAATTAATTCTGAATGAGATTAGAAGCCATTACAGCAGAAAAAAGATGTGATCTGACTTCCACCTTAAAAGGGCCACTCAGGCTACTATGTGGAAATACTTTGTAGGAGAGAAGGAAGACACTTAGGATACCATTGCCATAATCAAGGAAGAAGGTAATGGTGGCTTGGACTAGGGTGATAGCAGTGGTCGGATTCTGGATATATTCCTTATTTAATTGTATATTTTTGTTGTGAAATATATATACATGGAAGGTTGTAACAGCACATACTTCCATTCTAAAGGTCAAGAACAGAAGGTGCACCCATCTAACCACCAAACAGATTAAGAATTCTGGCATTACCAGTCCTTGGAATCTACCTCCTTGACCACATTTCCCTCTCTTACCAACTAGAGGTAATCACTATTTGATCTTTGTGTTAGTTATTCCTTTTCTTTGTTTGCATTGCTTTCCAACAGTGGATGTATCCCTAAACAATAACTTGTTCAATTTTGTTCTTTTTGATTTCATATAAATGAAAGCATCCTGACTAGCTCTTTCCCTTAATATTGTGTATATGCGATTCAGTCATAATGAAGGCCTGCCATTATATTCATTTCCATTACTGTATGATAGTCTTTATATGAATATACCAATACATTTAGGCATCCTAAATGTAATTTTTATTTTTAATTTTTTTAAAGTTATTAGATATAATGAGCAATGTGACTATTAACATTCTTGATTGTGGCTCTTAGTAAACCTAAGAAAAATTTTCTAGGTTATAAGTTCTAGAAGCAGAATTCCTGAGTCTATGAAATGATAACAATTGTTTTCAAAATTACTATACTGATTTATATTCCCACCAACAGTGTAAAGGAGTTCCCCATACCAACACTTAGTATCACTAGATATTTAAATTTTGCTAATCTTTTCAGTATGTGATGGTATCTCAAAAAGGTTTTAATTTGCATTTATCTTTTTAATAAGGAAGTTGAATGTCATTTTAACTGGTTTATTGGCCATCAAGTTTCCTCTTTTATGAAATGCCTTTTAATTCTTTTTCCTGTTTTTTATTGGTTGTTTATACTTATTAGTTTATACTTCTTCCCAAGACAGATTTGTACATTCTTCTGGCAGTCCGTGGTATAGTCAATATTCTTCACTAACACCGTAATTCAAAGACATCAATTCTTCTTCAGTCTTCCTTATTCATTGTCCAGCTTTTACACAAATATGAGGCGACTGAAAATACCATGGCTTGGGTCAGGCACATCTTCATCCTCCAAGTGACATCTTTGCTTTTTAACACTTTAAAGAGGTCTTTTGCAGCATATTTGTCCAATGTAATGTATCGTTTGATTTCTTGACAGCTGCTTCCATGGGCATTGATTGTGAATTTAAGTAAAATGAAATCCTTGACAACTTCAATATTTTCTCGGATTATCATGATGTTGCTTATTGGTCCAGTTGTGAGGATTTTTGTTTTCTTTATGTTGAGGTGTAATCCATACTGAAGGCTGTAGTCTTTGATCTTCATCAATAAGTGCTTCAAATCCTCTTTGCTTTCAGCAAGTAAGGTTGTTATCATCTGCATATTGCTGGTTGCTGATGAGTCTTCCTTCAGAATTCTCCTTAGAAGTGAGGATGGTGAGACTTTGGACATGTATCAGGAGGGATCAGTCCCTGAAGAAGGACATCATGCTTGGTAAAGTAGAGGGTCAGCAAAAAAAAGTAAGACCCTCAATGAGACGAATTGACACAGTGGCTGCAACAATGGGCTCAAGCACAGCAATGAGTATGAGGATGGTGCAGGACCAGGCAGTGTTTCATTCTATTGTACCTAGGGTCGCTATGAGTCGAAACAGACTCAATTGCACCTAACAACAATATACTTATTGATTTATAGAAGTCCTTTGCGTATTTTAGATATTAACTCTTTGCTAGTTATAGGTGTCACAAATACCTTCTCTCAGTTTGTAGCTTGTTTTTCACTCTCTTAGTAGGGTCTTTTGATGGAAAGAAGCTCTTAATTTTAATGTAGTTAAATTTATCAATCTTTTCCTTTAAGGTTAACTCTTTTTGTATCTTGTTTAATAAATTTAATAATTTAATACAGTCAAGAATTATTTTCCTATATTGTTTCTCCAAAAGTTTTATAGATTTTTCTTTCATATTTAATTCCACTTGGAATTTTTTGTGTATAGTGAGAGAGAGATATAATTCCTTGTGTTTTGTTTTGTTTTCCTTACGAATCACCTATTGTTAACTCATTTATTGAAAAGTCCATTCTTTACCCATAGATCTGCAGTACTACTTCAGACCTATATTAATGTCCATATATTAGTGAGTTTCTATTCTGTTCCATTGTACTTCCCTATACACTGTTTTAATACCACAGTGGATTTATAAAAAAATTCTGATGTGGGTCAGGTAAATCTTATCACCTTATTTTTCTTTTTCAAGAGTGTCTTAGTTATTTTTGTCCATTTGCACTGCCTTATACATTTCATGATTAGTTTGCTGAGTTTCACCAAAGAATCTCTAGATTTTATTATTATTTATAATTATTATTATTGAATTTAATCTATAAATCCATTTGTGAGAAGTGAAATATTTATAATGTTGAATCTTCCTATCCATGAACATAAATCTCCCCATTTATTTACATATTATTTAGGTCTTTTTAAAAGTGACTTTAAAATGTCCCTTAATAAAATTCTATGTATTTCTCTATAAAGTTCATAGATATAATTCTAGTGCTTTGCTGTTATTATTAATAATCTTTTTAAATATCATATTCTAATTGCTTGTTAGTACATAGAAAAGCAGTAGCTTTGTATATATTGATATCATTTTTATTTATTTCTATATTGATAATAAGATTACTTATTATTTCTAATAATTTATCTATATAGTCTTTTGGATTTCCAACTAAAGGACAGAGTAGAACTGCCCCATACTGTTTCTAAGGCTGTAATCTTTACAGAAGTGGACTACTACATTTTTCTCCTGAGGAGCAGCCAGTGGGTTCAAACCACCAACCTTTCAGTTAGCAGCCAAGCTCTTAACCACTGCACCACCAGGGCTCCTTTTGGATTTCCTACATACCCAATTGTCTGTGCATAAAGAGTTTTATTTCTTTGTTTCCAACCCTCGTATCTTTTCTTTCCTTGCATTATTTTTTTTTCTTTTTTTTTTTATTGTACTTCAGGTGAAGGCTTACAGAACAAATAGCTTCCCATGAAACAGTAGTACACATATTGTTTTATGACATTGGTTAACAACCCCAACCCGACAACATGTCAACCCTCTCCCTTTTCGACCTTTTTTTTTTTTTTTTTGGTGAAAATATACATAGCCAAAGATACACCATTTCAAAAATTTCTACATGCACAGTTCAGTGACATCGACTACACTCTTCCAATTGTGCTGTTATTCTCACTTTAGATGAAGGCTTACAGAACAAAATAGTTTCTCATTTAACAGTTAGTACACATGTTGCCCTATGACAATGGTTAACAACCTCACAACACATCAACACTATCCTTACTCAACCTTGGATTCCCTAACACCAGCTTTCCTGTCCCCTTCTGCCTTCTGGCCCTTGTCCCCGGACTGCTGTGCCTCATTAGTTCCATTTGGTTTTATGGGGCTGTCCACTCCCCGGCTGAACGGTGAACCTCGGAAATGACTTCACCACTGAGCTAAAAGGGTGTCCGGGGGCCATACTCTTGGGGTCTCTCCAGTCTCTGTCAGGCCAGTAAATCTGGTCTTTTTGTGTGTGTGTGTGAGTTAGAATTTTGTTCTACAACCTTCTCCAGCTCTGTCCAGAACCCTCTGTTGTGATCCTGGTCAGAGCAGTCAATGGTGGTAGCTGGGCACCATCTAGCTGTACTGGACTCAGTCTGGTGGAGGCCTTGGTAGCAGTGGACAATTAGTCCTTTGGACTAATCTTTTCCTTGTATCCTGTTCTCTTCATTCTTCCTTGCTCCCGATGGGATGAGACCAGTGGAGTATCTTAGATGGTCGCTCACAGGCTTTTAAGACCCAAGACACTACTCACCAAGGTAGAATGTAGAACATTGTCTTTATAAACTGTGTTATGCCAACTGAGCTAGATGTTCCCTGAGATCATGGTCCCCACAGCCCTCCACCCAGTAATTCAGTCCCTCAGGGAGTTTGGATGTGTCTATGGAGCTTCCATGACCTTTCCTTGTACAAGTTGTGCTAGTTTTCCCTGTATTGTGTACTGTCTCACCCTTCACCCAAGATACCACTTATCTATTGCCTATTTAGTATTTGCCCCCCACCCCTCCCATCCCTGGTAACCAACAACGATTGTTACATTTTGTGTGTGAACTTTTTCATGGGTTTTTACAATAGAGGTCTCATACAATATTTGTCCTATTGTGATTGACTTATTTCACTCAGCATAATGTCCTCCAGTTTCATCCATGTTATGAGATGCTTCACAGATTCATTGTTGTTCTTTCTCGTTGCATAATACTCCATTGTGTGTATGTACCATGGTTTGTTTATCCATTCATCTGTTGATGGGCATCTAGGTTGTTTCCATCGTTTTGCTATTGTGAACAATGCTACCATGAACATAGGTGTACATATGTCTATTTGAGTGACGACTCTTATTTCTCTAGGATATATTCCTAGGAGTGGAATTGCTGGATCGAATGGTATGCCTATTTCTAGCTTTCTGAGGAATTGCCATATCATTTCTCAAAATGGTCGTATCATTTTGCATTCCCACCAGCAGTGCATAAGAGTTCCGATCTCTCCGCAGCCCCTCCAACACTTGTTATTTCCAGTGTTTTTGATTTGTGCCCGTAATGCCGGGGTGAGATGGTATCTCATTGTGGTTTTAATTTGCATTTCTCTAATGGCTAGTGATCTCGAGCATTTTCTCATGTGTCTGTTGGTCATTTGAATGTCTTCTTTGGTGAAGTGTCTGTTCATTTCCTTTGCCCATTTTTTAATAGGATTATTTGTCTTTTTGTTGTAGAGGTGTTGGATTTTCTTGTAGATTACGGAGATTAGACCTTTGTCTGACTTGTACTGTCCAAAAATTTTTTCCCAGTCTGTAGGTTCTCTTTTGACTGTTTTGGTGAAGTCTTTTGAAGTGCATAGATGTTTGATTTTTAGAAGATCCCAGTTATCTAGCTTATCTTTTGGGGTTTGTGTGTTGATGGTTATGGTTTGTATCCTGTTAATGCTGTGTATTAAGTCCTGAAATGTTGGTCCTATTTTTTCTTCTATGAACTTTATAGTTTTAGGCTTTATATTCAGGTCTTTGATCCATTTTGAAGTAGTTTTTGTATACGGCATGAGGTATGGGTCCTGTTTCATTTTTTTGCAGATGGATATCCAGTTTTGCCAGCACCATTTGTTAAAAAGACTGTCTTTTCCCCATCTGATGGACTTTGGGCCCGCCTTATTTATTTTTGTTGTTTAGTTCCAAACACCTTCTAATTTTCATTAAAATTTCCTTTTGGCATACCGATTATTTAGTAATGTACTTTCTAATTTCAAAGCAAATGAGGTATTTCTACTTTATTTACTTATTAGTTTGCTTTTGTATTTATTTATATTCTTAATTTATTTATAATGTCATTGCATTGTAGTGAGAGACCATGGACTAAACAACTCATATTCTAATCTGCAGCGCACAGGTTATGGTCAGTCTTTGTAACTGTTCTGTGTATGTTTGAAAGAAGTACACACTGTGTTTGTTAATTGAATTCTGCATTTGTTGGCTAAATTTTTCTGAAAATATGTCCATTAAGTAAAGAGTTTTACTAGATCTGCTATTCAAAGTGTTCTGTGTTTTCAGTAAATTTTAATAAAAGCCATTGAAAGCTATCACTTATTGGGAGAAGTATATACAATTTCCACTATTATTTTGGATTTGTTTATTGCTTCTTATGGTTTTGTCAATTTTTGCTTACTATACTCTCCCCTTTCTTACCATCTTTTGAATTGATTATTTTTTCTCGTTCCATTTCTTCTGGGAAAAGAATATTTATATTCTTTGGAAGAAATGATTGTGTTTTTATTCTTTTATTACTACCTAGTAATTACAGTATACTTACCTTAGCAAAGCCTAAAGTTACTTAGTATCTTTAAACTCCTCTGGATGATGCAAAAGGCATAGAATAGTTTAACTCCTTTCAGTCCTCTCCCAGTTTATATACCATTGTTTTCATTTTTTTTTTTCCATCTTCTGAAGTCCTTTGAGGGTTTATTTCAGCTGTTCATTATTTCTACTGATTCTCATTGGTGATGACTTGTTTTCATGTAGGATCTGTTATTTTTGACTATGAGTTTCTCATTCTTTGGGCCCTAGAATAAAGGTGAGTTCCTTCAGTAAAGAAATCTACATTTGCTTCTGTAATGTGCCTAGGCACACTGCTGTTCTAAGATTACTCTAAGCTAAATTCTTAAATTGAAAGTTGAGAATTGCAGGTTTAAGGCTACAAAACCACATGAGAAATAACTTGTTTTCCAAATTCTCACCATTAATATCCTCACTTCACTCAGCACCAAGTTTTCAATCAGCTGATTTTTCTTGCTGATTTTACTAGTTCCATTCTAATACAATTGTAGCTTCATAATATGTATGTGTCAGGTAGGGATAATAATCCCAATTGTGTTCATCATTCAAAAAAATGTAGCTATTTCTATCCTTTTTCAAATCACAGATCAAAGGTTTTATTTTCTGTAAAATATTTACTGATTTCCTCAGTCACAAATAATTGGTTTTTTTGTCTACCTTTGTTCACTGGCTCTCTCACCTTATGCCTCAAGGTTTTGTTCACAATACCTCTCCTTTATTTCCACAATCTCCTTTTCTCACAACATTAACAGTGTCTCTTTCAATACATGAACTGTGAATCAGACAGCCACCAGAACCCAAAAGTGCTCAAGCTGTCCTGAAGGAGAAAGGTACAATAAATGTGGATACTATAAGGATATTTATGTTCAAAGGAAATTCTAGGAGCATTAAGGATAGGCACCAAAATCAGTGATTCCTCTAGCACTCCACAGATTTATCTATAACTCACTCTGCTTTGCCCAGTCTCCTCAAGCAAAGTGTTGCTATGTCTTTTAAAAAAAACCCAAACCAAACCTGCTGCCATCAAGTTGATGCCAACTCATAGCTACCCCGTGGGGTTTCCAAGGCTGTAAATCTTTATGGAAGCAGACTGTCACATCCTTCTCCCATGGAGTGCCAGTGATTTCAAACCGCCAACCTTTTGGTTAGCAGTCAAGTTCTTTAACCACTGCACTTTGCCATGTCTATAGAGGCTGGACAATAGACCAGAACTGAAAAAATGTAATATGCCAGAAAAAAAATCAATAATAGTAGCTAGCTTTAGTAGCTAGTTTTTGTGGACCTCTTACCATATTTCCGACTACATACTAACTAGTTACATATATTATCTCACTTAACTCTCAAAAGAACCTTAAAAATAGATATTATGATCCTAATTTCATAATTTATATATTATGAAACTGAACCTCAGATAAGTTTAAAAAAAAAATAAAGGACACATAGCTGATCAGCAGCAAAACCACAACGTTGAGCCAGGTCTATTTGACCCTAAAGTCCATGCTCTTAAGCATTGTCATACTTGGTATTGTCTCCCAGTAAGATATAGTTCTCTATTTTGGTTATTAAAAATCAACTTAAAGGGAATATAAGAAATATCTTAAACTGTAATCATATTTTTCAAAAAGACTTAAAGTTGACTGCAAATTGACTTTAATGAATAGTCAATAGTGAATCAATAATGTGGGTAACTGTTCAAATCGGTAAAGTAAACTGAGTCTGTGTCAAAAAGCAGCTGAGGTCTGCACTGAGCAAAACATACCACCTCACAGGACTGTGATGACAGAAGATGAGTTAATAATAAAATGTGCTTTGAACTGGTCCTGGCACATAGTAAGCACTCAATACACATTAGCCTCATTATAAAAATTAAAAAGTAATAAAATAGAGGAACATATTCCTGGATGTATAAGACAACATGTCCTGCTCAACCATGCTGTAACTGTAAGACAACACTCCAAATCTGTGTGGTGCTCACATGTTGTACCCAATTTCTACTAGCCAGGAGGCCAATAGAGAAAAGTCATCCATAACTAATATGGATTGCTACATAAACATCACGTCCTTCCTATCAGAGCCTGAGCACACATTAGCATATGGGAAGTAGCTTTTATTGCTTACAAGAATCACACAGCATACAACAGGAAAAGTTCCATAACCAGCAGTCCCCCCTCGAAAGCTATCTGGGCAGAGATGGTGACTCTTCCTTCACATCCCACTTTGTGCCATGGGTGAGGAGCTTAAATGGGACCCTACTTACTGCTGGTCTCCCCCGGCCAAGCAGGCCCACTTAGGTGGACCGTAAGCTTACGCTATGTGTGCCCCACCTCCATCAGAGGTGAAGAGACTAGAACTTCCTCTCTCAGCTGTTTTATACCCTCAGCCTACGTAACCAAATGTATCTTTTTAAACTTGCTAACAAATATCCTGCTGCATCATGCTCCCTGACTTCCTAAAGCGGCAGGATTGTTAGCCCAAAATTATCTTTTTAATCTTGCTAACAAACATCAGGCCTCAATGGGGTGTGACTTGCTCTGAGGCCTAAAGATGCCAGCAGTGGAAGGAACAGAGGAAAACCTGGCCGCCTGGCTTGTCCAAAGGATTTGCTCCTCACAATGGGAAACGCTGAAAAATCTGAAAATGTTCAGCAGAAGAATTTGAAGCAAGTGGATCTTGAAATTGTTTCATATGGCACACAAGTGGTAAGGAAGCAGATGATACTTAGACTAAAGCAGAAAAATCTTAAGGGGGCTCTGACAGAAAATGTTAAATACTTGTTCAATCAATGAGTATTTTTGTGGACTTTTTATAAGGAAGATACTGTAGTTAATACTAACAAAGAAAAAATAAATAAAGGGTAACCTCTGTTTGCAAGGAGCTAAATTTTAGTGATGTAGAAAATAATATTTGCAAACTATATATTAAAACAGAATAAGATAGATGACACTTCCAGGATTAGAATTCACTTTTGGCAAGAAGGATCAGGAGGTTTCTATAGTAACAAAGGGTGTATAGGATTTATGGCATTCAGAGATGTGAACCATTTCAAACCCAACTCACTTAAAAAATATACAGAGCTAATAAATCATGTCAGATGGTCTGCTTTGACAAAAATTAAGATGATGTGAGGTCAAATTTAAAAATTCAGATTACAGACTGGGATCAAATCATGGACAGCTAAAAATGATCAGTTCATGACTCTAAAAACTAAGTCCACTAAAGCAAATTGTTTAATTAGGAACCAAATCAAACCTATTGCTGTAGAGTCAATTCCAACTCATAGCAACCCTATGGGACAGAGTAGAACTGACCCATAGAGTTGCCAAAGCTATGAATCTTTACAGAAGCAGACTGCCACATATTTCTCCCGCTTTAATTAGGAAGTGGGTATTTTGTGTCAGAACTGAAGAAATTAGAGGAAGCTTTATGACGATTAGTTAGCAAGTTGTTTGATGGATGTGCTGAGACATATGTAAGAAAAGTAGTGGATAAAAATTAGTTGGCATGCTATTGTACAATGGAGGCTGTTTCTCTTTTTCAATAAGCATATATTAAGTATCTAAAATGGGCACGTCCCTTAGTTAAAAGATCTAAATATAATTATGTACTAGTTCCTCTATGAATTTGAAGTACTGCAGTATAATAGGGAAACCAGAGCCTGCAGTCCTTATTCACAGCATAACGAAGGGTGGGGAATGCGGCTGTCTCTGTGACTCTGTGCTGGTAGCCACTATGTAATATTTGAAGAGGGCTCCTGAACCAGAGCTCCATGCCCAGCCACTAATTGTTTCAGAAAAAACAGGATTCTTCCTATCATCCAATAACAAGTTTTACCACATGCAGAAAGAAAGCTTACTCACTTGAGATTTTTAATCTGTGAAGTTTTCATTTAACAGTTATTCCTGCTAAATACTTTTTCTTTTTCTTCCTGTAGACAAGTAGGACACAAGAGAGACAAAGTAGGCTGAAAAACAGACTACGGGTGAATCCAGCTTCCCAAGCATCATCTTCACTTCAGCATGTACCTTCCTCAGGGAAAAGTGGTCGGATTCCTATTCAGCCAGATGCATCTGCTCAACAAAAATCTGGAGGCTTTCAAATGCATTTAAATCCCACTGGTTCAAAGAGATCTGAAAAGACAAAATCTGGTCAAAATTCTGCAGTACAACAAAGTCACCAAAAATCCCCAAATTATCTGAATTTACCAGTTAAACTAAGATCTAGCACTACCAATTCTAAAGCAGTTAAATCTACTCAAAAGCTAATTAAAAGTAATAAACCTCTCACAGGTATCTATAGTCATTCAAAACTAGATCAACATAAATTTCCTTCATTTCAAAAAACCATTAAACCCAAAACTAAGTCAAACCTATTAATTAACCCAAAAGTAAGTAGCCAATCAAAATCTCAGTTACAATCATCTGAACAAAATCAAAATGTCCATCATTCCCCAAATCAAAGAAATTCAAGAGCTCCCCCACAATTTAACAAAACCAAATCTCAGCAAGGAAAAACTTTTAAAAATATTTTAAGAAAACCTAATCCCAGAACCAAAGTTCAACAAAATCTAAAAAAACCCAAGTCACTTGCAGCTTCAGTTGGTAAAAGAAATAGTCAACAGCAAACTAAGCCACAAGCATTAGGTCCACATAAAACACATGTCCATTCAAAACTTCATAATAATGTAAACAAGAAACAAATCAGTCAAACAAAGACTCTTGTAAAAAAACAAATTGGCCAAAGGAAAAATCATTTAAATACTGTTAAACAACCTGGAAACTCAAAAACTATTTCAAATAAAACAAACAAAACCAAAATGGTAAGGAAGCAACCTGGCAAACACAGACATCATCCATCCAGCCAATTAAGACCTCTTCAAAAATCACCTGGGCAAAAACATCTTCGCCAATCCCCAAATCACCGCAATTTGTCAGTTCCTAAGAAACCTAGAATTATCAAATATCACACAGGCAAAACTACTAAAAACTTAGAAAGGAGACCTAAAACTTACTCTGGCACCAAATTTCAACAAAACCCACAAGTACCCAAACTACCTTCACTTCCAAATGGTCCAAAAGGTAAATGTCAAACTAAACCACAAGCATTAGGTCCAAGGAAAACACCTGGACAAGCAAAACTCCGTAAAAATCCAGTCACAAAGCAGCAAACAAGTCAAGCAATGACTAGGCCAAATGTGCTCAAATATAATCAGACTGTGTCTTCAAAATATCATTTAAATAAACCAATAAGAAAACAGCCTAGCCAAAGAAAACCTAAGGCATATGCAACCACACAACGGGGAAACAAAAAGACAAGGTATCCACCTTCTCATTGGAGACCTCACCAACCACGCCCTCTGCATCATCGTCCTGACCAACCAAAACCTGGACCAAAGGTGCCTTTGCTCTGGCATCCTGCTGTACAAAAACAATATTTCAGTCCATTGCATCACCATCCATATAAACCTACCAAGTGCCCTGGCTCAAACAAACATAGTCCAAGGCTACCTCACCCACACAGACCTTCTCAAAAGCCAACATTGAAACCTAAACTTGGCTGTCACCATCATCATTTTCCGGGAGTACGTCCTCCCCTACAACCTGGAAATTTGCAAAAAAAATCTTAATCCAGCAACCTCTAAACCTATATCCTCGGGACCATCTTTACAGACCACCAAAGCTTCCATGACCGTTCAACCTGCATCAACTACCAGAAATCCCATCACAAACTCTGTGGACTCTATCACCAATTGTTCCCCAAATTCCAGTCTCACAGTTACAATAGCCACTACTTCTAAGAAACCTCTGGTTAATACCCCCAAATCTTCCACTACTGCCAAGGCAGGGGCTCTTACCACCAAATCCTCTACCACTAATAAACCTGCCACAACTATTACTACATCCACTACCACAACAAAAGCTGTGACCTCCACCACCAAATCCTCCACCATTTCTAAGCCTACTACCTTCACCACTAGTAAATCTACCACAATTATCAAGCCTGTGGCTTCTACCTACAAGTCTAGTACCATCACCAAGTCCACCACTTCTCCCAAATCCACCACCAATTCTAAGCCTGCTACCTTTACAACCAAATCCACCACAACTATAAAACCTGTGACTCCTACTATAAAATTGACTACCTCTACCAAGCCTCAGACAACCATGATTGAACTTTCAACTAGAAGCAATACTGTAGCTGACACCAATTCATCTGCCATTGTATCTCTCAACCCAACTGAAATTACTAGTTTCTTGGCCACTGCTAAAAACTCTGCTCCAACAACCAAATCTGTGGTGAAAACCACTAAATCCCTCATTACTACTACCAAAATTGCTCAATCTACTAGCTCAGTATCCATTGCCACTACAACAACTCCTGATTCTAATTTCTCAACTATTGTCTCAGAAACTACACTGCCTACCACCAGAAACTCAGCTTCTCAGTCTATATCTACCACCACTACACCCACTGCTACCACTGCTTCAACTGTCAATACAGCCATACTATCTTCAGTAACTACCTCAACCCTAGGTGGAAGCACCTTAAGAGCTGCCAGTACTACAAAGTTGCCAGCCGCCACCAAAGCTTCTCTCTCTGCAGCATCAAGAGCCACAGCTGCCCCTATCACATCTGCTCCCATAGTTACTTCAATCTCTCTCATCACAGAGGTTGCCCCCACCAGAGTGGATCTCTCTACCACATCTGTTGCTTCAATCACCCCCACTCCCTCTACTACTTCTTCAGCTTTTTCTACCTCCACAGCTGAATCTTCTCTGTCCACCATGTCTTCTGAGAGCAGTACCACATCCACTGCTGTGACCACTACAGCTCCTTCTACCACATCACAGGCTTTCACTAGCACCTCTGCTGCTACAACATCTACCTCTACAACATTTGCACCGACAGCCAGCTCTACACCTATCACTTCAGAGGTTGGTTGCAAGAACACTGCCACTGCAAGTACACCTGCCATCGAAACAACTACAACCAGAGAAGCAGCCACCACTACAGATACTCTGTCCACCACGTCAGCTGCTCTTAGCACAGCAGCATCCACAGTGACCATCCCTGAAACAACCACAAACCTTATTTCCACCACTACCGCTGTCTCTGATGTACTTCATTTGACTACTGGAGCAGACACCACAGCTTCACCCACTGATACTATGGCCACAACCCTGGTCACTGTAGATGGTACGTCAACACCTCACTCAACCAAATTTTTTGACACTACACATTATTATGAACCTGACACTAATGATTTCACCTCTACTTCCTCCTATACATCTCCAGTGACCACAAGCACTTGGGCCTCTTCTAGCAGCACACAGCCCACCACATCCACAGATGTTCCCACTGCCACCTCAGCTAACTCCATCACAACTCTTGTCTCCAAAACCACTTCTACTCATTCTATCACCACACAGCCAGACACCACCACAGCCATTCTCGCTCTCTCATCTGCAATAGACACCACACCTGCTCCTACCACACCTGCTCCTACAACTCTCACTACTTCTATCACCACAGAGGCTTCCACCCCAGCAGCAGCACTGTCCACTGCATCGGTTGCCACCATGGTAGCTGAGGCCACCAATAAATCTGCTTATTTAACTACATCTGGAGCATCTCCCTCAGCATCCATAAGTACCATCTCTGCTGCCACCAACACCTCTGCCATGACCACAGCTGCCCCTGCCACAGTGGCTACCACAATCACGTCTACTTTCTCCACCACCTTAGCAGAGAACCCTTCCTCCTCTGCTGTCAGCAGTGCCGCATCTGCCACTACAACTATTTCTTCTCCTTCAACAGCCAGACAGAGTGGCAATAGCATCTCCTCAGGCACCACACACATTTCAGCCTTACCTGCTAGCTCAACTCCTGCTACCATCAATAATTCACCTGGCTCCACAACATCTCCATGCATTTCACCAGCTTCCATTGAAACATATGCTGCCCCCAGCATAACATTATCCACTGTGACTGTCCCCAACATGACCACAGGTCTAACTTTAACTATGACACCTGCTTCTTCCACACTTACTGCTATAGAAGACACTACAGCTTCATGAGATGACACAACCACCACAACCTTGGTCACTGAAGATGACATGTCAACATCTTACTCTAGCACATTTGACAGCATTACACTTTCTTATGACCCTGACACAACTTATTTTACTTCTGATGCCTTCTATACCTCATCTGCCACCACACAGACCACCCCCTTCATAGATGTTCCCTCTGCCACAACTGCTTCCACCACAGATGTTCCCACTACTCTTTCTACAACCTCCTCTGCTTCTACTATCACAGACACTGTCACTACCACACCTGCTACCCCAAACACTTCTGCTCCTTTCAGCACCACTCAAGCTGCCACTTCCACAGCTGAGGATTCCATTACAGCTGCTACCACTGCTGTTTCTGGTGCTACTAGTCAATCTGCTTCATCCACCTCATCTGGAGCAGCAGCATCCTCAAGTATCACCTCTGCTGCCACTAACACATCTGCCATGACCACAGTAGTCCCCACCACAGCTGCTTCCACAGCCACTTCCCCGTCTGCTGTTCCTGGTACCACACACACTGCCACAAGCATATCTGCCCCTTCAAGCACCACACAGATAGTCAGAGATAATCTGTCCTCTCTGTCTCATCCACCGCAGGCACCAGCACCATTCCTGCTATCACGATCACTGCTGCTCTCTCCACCACCCCTCTGGCTGAAGCTGTCATTTCTCCATCCACTACTCCTGCTGCTTCCATCCCTGCTGTTTTGACCCCTACTACCACCACCACTTTATCAGCTTCCTCCACATTTTCTAGCACTTCACTATCTTTTGTCACATCTCCTGCCCCCACCTCACCATTAACTACTGGGACCACCCCTGAGATCACCACAAATTCTATTTTTACTACTACATCTGACTCCTCTGCTCTTTTTTCTACCATCATAGATGACACCACAGCTTCATCTCCTGACACTTTAGCAAGTATTGTGGTCACCACAGGAGACGTGACATTTGAGTCTACCACATTTGATGATGACAGTATTTTTGACTATGACCTTGACACTACCACTCCTGACACTGTCACTACTATTACTGCCACCAACTCTTCAGCTCTTTCTATCACCACAGAGCCCACCATCACCACTGACATTACCTTCAGCTCCCCTTTTGCCACAACCATTTCTTCTCATTCTTCTTCTATACAGTCTGTCACTACCAGTTCTCTCACTACCACTGCTGTCCCTACCACACCCGCTCCAACAACCACAACATCTGTGGCCACAACAGTAGTTGAGGCCACTGTTAAATCTGTTTCTTCCACCACATCTGGAGCATTTCCAGCAGCACCCACAAGTACCACATCTGTGGCTACCAACACCATCACTCAGCCTGTCACCACCACATAACAGGTCTCCTCACCTGCTGCCACAAGTACTTCTGCCCCTTCCAGCTCCTTACAGAGTGCCACTACCATAGCTCTTCCCTCGAGTTCATCCGTTGCAGTCACCAGCACATCCCCTGCCACTACAACCTTTTTTCTTCAACCACTGCTCAAGCTGACACCACCACCTCTGCTACCACCGCACCTGTCTCTACTGCTCTTCCCACAGCTTCCTCCACATCTACCACCTCTGTGCCTGTCATCACCACAGCTCTGGTCTCCTCCTCATCTGCTGCCATGTGTATTGCACCTTCCAGCACTTCACAAGATGCTACTACTACATCTGTTCCCTTGAGCTCATCTGCTGCAGCCACCAGTACAGCCCCTGCCACCACTACTTCTTCCCCAACCACCATGCAAGCTGTCTCATCTATCACATCTGCTTTTACCACCACGCCTATGTATAAACTACCACTGGCACCACAAAGTCTTCCACCTTCACAGCTGAAGTGTCTTCCTCATCAGCTACCACCATCACCCTACCTTCAGCCAGAAGCACATCTGCCTCTTCCAGTACCACACCCCCAGCCAGAAACACAGCTGTTCTATCTACTTCATCTGCTGCAAGTCCCAGCAGCACCCCTGCTACTACAACCATTTCTTCTCCCTCAACCACACAGTCTGTTTCTACCCCTTCAACCACCACAGCTGTCCCTACCACATCTACTCATACTACCACCACTGTCACCTCTGAGACAGTCACTACCACAGCTTTTCTTTTCTACATCAGCTTTTCTACATTAGCTGTCACTACAATTTCTGAGACCTCTTCCATCATTGCTGTTGAATCTTCCTCAGCATCTGCAAGCACTACATATGCTGCTACTTGTACTGCCACAGCTACTGCAGCCAATTTTACTACACCTGCCTCCACAACCACTTCTGCCACGTCTACAAGCACACAGCCTGCTACAACCACACCTGGTCACACTACTACATCTGTTACAACCAGTACCACACCTACACCCACAATGATTTTAGCCCTCTCTACCACCACATCTGATGCCTCAAACACTGCTTCCATTAGTACCTCATCAGCCCTCGCCACACCTGCTACCACTGCATCAGCTACCAGAGCAGCACCCTACAGCACTTTAGTTGATGCACTCAGCACATCTGTTTTCATCAGAGATAGCCTCTGACACCCCCATGACTCCCACACCCACTACCATATACGCTTCTTCCACACTTGATGTCACTACCCCTCTTGACACCACAACTCCACCTACTGACACTACAGACAATACTGCCATCACTACTGATGACAAGCCTCCACTTAGCCCTAGCACATTTTATGACACTAGACTTGCTAGTAATGATAGCACCACTGATAGTGACACAGCTGAGTCTACATCAGATGTCTTTACAGAAAGTACGACTGAACCTGAATTATCTTCTACACCCTCTCTACCATAGATCCTGATTTACATAAGAGTAACTTCTTAATCAATCTTAAGCTGAGCCCAAAATCTTGTACCTTCTACTCTTTCTAGCATTACCACTCTATTACTTTCTACTCTTACTAAATTTTCTTCTAGCTATTTCTTTTCATACATGAATTAAAACAATCTGTTGTATTACCTGTGAAACTGTAAAGACTTATTGTTAATCAATGGACAACGTGATTACTTTTTTCTAAAACCTATACCTAAGAGAAAGATTTTAAAGAATTAAGTCAAAATGTTAATGTTGTTTGCATTGGAGATAAAATTATAGATGGCATGAGGACTGAAACAGGATGGAATCAGACTGTGACCAAAGAAATCCCTTTGTCTCCCTGTCCAACACCCCTTTCTGAACTTCCCCAACTCTCCATGTCACCCAGAAAATGCTACAAATGCCCTCTGGATTTGGTAGCATACACACACACACACACAAATATAAATCCTTAAGAAATACAAACAATTAGAAAGTTATCAAAGTTAACTGCAAGCAAGACAATTTAGGAAGAAAGGATAATACTCTATTACTGATTAGGACAGTTACCACTAAGAAATCCTAAATTAAAACAGTTCTTATCAATTAAAGCTCCAACAATCCCCCTTTGTAAATTAATCCAAAGAATGTAGCTTTTTTTTTTTTTTTTGGTAAATCAATATGATTAAAGGGAATATCCTAGAGCAATCTGAGCTCCCATCACGTGAGACTGAATATATACTAACATGTGGCTACCTCTTATCCAGGGTTTTTTGTGTGACAAGACTACCATTAATAAAATACTGTCAAGAAACATTAAGCTAGAAGCAATGAAAAGTAAATAAAAACAAAAGTTAATGTTAGAGAATTGAAGATAAGTTGTAAATGACATTTTCATTTTATTCCAGTAATTCCTGGCTGATGAAAAGATGATTTTATCCCTTTGAAGTATGTCAAGCACAGATTAGTCTAGTCATTCAAGACATGTTTTGGAAATGAGTAAGGCTAACCTTTCACTAGGTGATGATATGGTGCTAAAATAAAAGAAAAATTCAATATACAATATAGCATTTTTTACTGCAGTTGTGTTCCTCGAAGTTTTATGTAAGCTGATTATTTTTAATCAAATCATATTAAAAGTACTAAAAATGTCTACTATATTGTATCTTTTAAATTGTAATAAATACTTATAATAATAAAAAGAATCACTTTTTGTTTTATCTTCTGGGGAATTTTGAATTTTTATTCATGGAATTTGCTTAAATAATTATGAAGAGCACTTAACAAAAAAAATTCAGAAATTTATTTCTGGGGCCTATGATTGCGCATTTCTCACAAAGCATACACAAGCAAGCACTGACTAATTTATTTCCAAGTACATATGATTGTTTCAGCATAATGAAATCCTCTTTGGAGTGTGTGTTATTAGTGTTACCAAACAGAAGTAAATGCCTTCCACTGATGCAAAATCTACAACAAAGAAAATCCCTTGATGATTTTTTCTAGCTAATAAATGTTTGAAATGACTGCCTTCTTTTTGTGTGTTATTGTGCGTAAAGGAATCTGAGAGGCCCTGGGCTTCAATTAAAACAATGTGTATGATAAATTAAGTGCAGTGATTTAGAACTAGTCACACATGAAAGAAAGCACCTTCAACACTTTCTGTATATGCTTATGACTCTTCAATCTCCACATATATTTGACCAGAATATATACTTGGGTATAAAGCAACCTGAGTATAAGTCAATCCATATATTTTCCAGATGAGAATATAGCCAAAAGTTTTTAAATTTATAAAGTGAATATACAAACTTCTAGAGATGCAGATGAAATTGTCACTTTCTATTTCTGATTGGAGTTCCTTAATGGCACAAATGGTTAAGAGCTTGGCTTCTAACCAAAAGGCTGGTGGTTCAAATCTACCCAGAGGTTCCTCGGAAAAAAGCCCTGGTAATCTCCTTCTGAAAAAGGAGCCACTGAAAACTCTATGGAGCACAGTTTTTCTTTGACACACATGCAGTCATCATAAGTCTGAATCAACACAATGATTAATTTATTAGACTGCATACGTGTTTAGAATCATATATTAGATAAAAATGTAATAATTTTTAAATAATGCTCTTTTATACTGTCATATTCTGTAAAATCATTTTCTTCAAACTCTTCGTATTCATCTTTGATGTACAATTAAAACACATCTCCCATCATACACATACTATCTTTAAATTTTTTTAAATGCTAATAATTTACCACTAACATGCCACTACCCACAGTTTAGCAAAACACAGCCTTACAAGTTGCAGTTGGGCTCAGCACATGATTTATTCAATGAGAGTGGGTCACAAGCAGCAGGAGTCATCACCAAGTTGGGAATTGGTTTTCTGAAAACTTACTCTCCTCTGATGCTCTCCTCTTTCCATCCATGTTCCAGCTTTGAACCTGGACTGGGATGCTCATTCCCCTTCCACTGCTGTCAGTGCTAAGCAAATCTGACTCCACTTTTCTCTAGGATTGACCTACCACTATAACACCAAGACGATTTCTTCTAGATTCCAAATTCGTCATATTTTATTACATACTTTTCAACTACCCTCCTGCTCCTAATAGCTTCTTTTGTCTCATGGTTAGTTGCTCTTGGCTGTAAATAGTGCCTGGACACCAACTAGCCTTGCCCAAGCCAAGAACCTCTTCCCCATTCATGACAGAACAAAGTAAACCAATAGGGCAACAGAGGTTAGGGGGAAAATCTGATCTACCTGAAATTAAAAAGCATTCTTTTAAATAACCCTTGGAACAAAGAAAAAAATCAAAACTGCAATTACAAAATTATCTAGAAGTCTGGGGAGAGTTGAACTGTTCCTTCTAAAATCAAAGATGTGATCTAAGAAAAATTATAGTCTTCAGTGGTTTACTATTAAACTGTTAGTATTAAAAAATAAAAACTAAAGTAAATAAGCTGAGCATTCAACTTTAGAAACTGAAAGGATAATAAAATAATTTCCTTTTAAAGTAAGAAATAAGATTAACAAAGATAAAGACTGAAATTAGTAATATTTTTTAAATAATAGAAAGAATAAATAAACCAAAAAGATAATTATTTGAAATGACCAAGAAAATAGATTAATTACTAGCAATCCTGATTAAGGAACAAAAGCAGAAAATAGAAATATGCAACATTAGGAATTAGACAACCATAAATACAGATGAAGTCATTAGGAATTAGACAACCATAAATACAGAAGAAATCAAATGAAATAGTAAAGAAAACTGTGTACATCTCTTTAAAACTCAATTTGATGAATCAACATCAGTGGATGGTTTTCTAGCAAAATATAAACTATCAAAAACTGATAGAAATAGAAATTTCATAAGGTAATTAAAGATTTACCACTTTGAATATCATGAGGCACAGATGGTTTTTGAGTTCTAAATACATAAACTGTCATGTTTGTTAAATAGAAAATATACTATCATTGAAATTGTCAATTCTTCCTGAATTAATATATAAAAAATAGTGCAGCAACAATCAGAATTCCAGTGAGGATTGATTGGGGGTCATTTTGTTTGATTTGGAGCCAGACAGCTCTGCAGAGCTGCGGCAAACTAGAGCAGAATGTTAAAACCCAAGTAGCATGAGGAAAGAATCCATGAGGGGTGGCATAGCCAGAATGAGATGAAGAGGGTTTCCACATGAGCCAAGCACGGGAGTCAGGGCCTGTTATGGATTGAAATGTGTCCCCAAAAATATGTGTTGTAAATCCTAACCTCTAAACCTGCGGTTATAATCCCATTTGGGAATGGATTGTCTTTATTATGTTAATGATCAGAATTAGTCTAGGGTGTATCTTGAGGCAATCTCTTTTGAGAAATAAAAGATTAAACACAAGCTAGCAAGGAGAGACAGGGGAAGAGAGATGCCAAGCAAAAGAAGATCGCCCAGGCGCAGAAGAGACAAAGATCTTTCTCCAGAGCCGACAGAGAAAGCTTTCCCCTAACCATCTAGCCTCCTAAACTGGGAGAAAATAAATTTCTGTTTGTTAAAGCTACCTATTTATGGTATTTCTGTAACAGCAGCACTAGATAACTAAGATAGAGCCCAAGCAGGATAAGGAGGATGTCTATGTCTGGGTACAGCCCAGCACAGGGTATCAGAGACCATGCGAGGAGAGAAGAGTACCACACAGAGGCAACGTGAGATGTCATTGCCTAAGAAGAATGATAAAGGCATGTACGTTGGGGCCAATGTGACAGGTGGTCAAAGCCCAAGAAAGGTGAGGAAGATGACCTCATAGGAAGGTTGTCTGGGGTAGGGTGTCGGAATCCAGGAGAGGTCGGAAGAATGTCCACGCAGGAGTCAGCCCAACACACAGTGTTGGAGCGTGAGCAGGATGACAGCATGTCACAGCCCATGTGAAGAGAGGAGGGCACCCACATGGGATGCTGGAGCCTGAGAAGAGTGAGAAAGGATTCTATATGAGGAAGGGGATGGGGTGTGGTCCAACACTGGATATTGCAGCAGGGTAAGAGGGCTTCCAGGGGGCAAGAAAGGGAGTGGTAGCCAAGAACAGGTACCACAGCATACGTAAGAGTATGAAGGGCTTCCTTTTATTATCAAATAGTACAGCAATAATCAGAACCCCAGTCAGGATGGATTGGGGTTACGACGTTTGATTTATTTGATAGACCTATAATGGTAGTTCAATCTTCCAGGGAAATTATCAAATAAGTATAACTGTTAGAGAAGGCAGTTTGAAATATGGGGGGAAGAAAAGAATTAACCCTGTAGGTTTGGGGTGAAATTGGTGGTATTGGTGTGTAGTCATGCTTTTCAATTTATATAGGTAGATGTAGAAATAAAAACTGAGGTGCACACACACTTGTGTGTGTGCATGCATGCATGTACACATAGATATATCCCCTAACTTTGTTCACAGAGAGGGCCTGGGAGCAACAATCCCCCATAACGGTGAGCACATGCACAGCCTAGATCTTGACTTCTAAATTCTTCACTAAAACTAGTCAGGATTTTTTGGAGAAATGGTTCATCCCAGCCCTGGAACAGAGAAAGTACAAGAAATGCCTGGAACATCTTGTCATGTCAGAAATCAAAGAAGTGGATGTTTAAAAAATGATGGGTATGTGCCAAAACAGAACAGAAGCCAGCTCGAAGGACAAACCTAGGACAGTAGGAACATCAAAATAAATAAGGATAGTAACTGATTATAACAATAATATTATAAATAGAGAATAGAAAACCATGCAATATAAAGAGATAGTTTGATGAGAAACAGATAGTTACATAGTTTCAAAGTACAACCCCATAAAATACTCATTAATTACAAAAGGAAAGAATATAACTTAACAGTGGAGATGCTAACAGACCGTACCTTAATCAAGTGATCAAAGTGAACACTGCCAGTAGGGACAAAGCATACCATGTGCCACCTCAGACACTGCAACGAGAAGAACCAGCATCACTTGTGAGATATTCCTGCCAAAAGGCGCACAGCCCAAATCTGGTGATGAGGAAACTTCAGACACCTCAAGCTGAGAGGCATTCTACAAAATACCTGGTATTTGAAAATGTCAAGGTCATCAAAGACTGAAGAAATGATCCAGACTGCTGGAAACTAAAGATATATATATGTCAACTAAATGCAACCCCGTGGTCTTTTTGCTACAAGGGACATTTTTAGGATAATTGGTGAAACATGCAAGGGATCTGAGGATACAGGAGAGTAATGTATCAATGTTTATTTCCTGATTTTGATAGTTGATTATGATTATTATAAAAGAATGACCTTCCTGGTAGAAAATAAATACTAAAGTATTCAGCCGTGATAGGCTATCAGGTCCACAGCTTGCCCTCAAATGGTTCAATGAAAAAAAAAGTTATTTGCCTGATTTGCAACTTCTCTATAAATATGAGATTGTTGCAAAATAAAAGCATTTAAGTTGCAGAATAATAAACAGTGTCATTCCTTTTATATTAATTTTTTAAAGTCTACATAGGTATGAATATAAAGAAAAATATGAATGGTTAAACATCCCATCCAAGTGTTAGGTGTGGTCAAAGGAACAATGGGGAGCATATAACTAACTTTTTCATTATAACATCTCTGTATTATTTGATTTGTTACCGTGAGCATTTATTACATTTGAAATCATTAAAAATAAACCTAATAAAATACGTAAATGTTCATAACTAAGACCAAGGAGATAGCACAGGACTGGGCAATGTTTTGTTTTGTTATACATACATAAGGTCTCTATGAGTCAGAGCTGACTCAATGGCAACTAACAAGGCACAGGAGGCTGGTTAAGAAGAGAAAATTGATGTTACATATGAGGCAGGGATTGCATAAAAAAAAGAAGAAAACTGAGCCAAGTTTGAAAATCTATCATCAAGTCATAAGATCTTAGCCTAAGAGGGTCTATCAGGGATCATCTAATCCATCCTTCCAGGAATTCCTTTGTTGCATTAATGGGAAGTAGTCTTGCAAGCTCTACTTAAATTACTTCCAAATGAAGAGCCTATGCTACTTTAACATATAGTTCATATTGTCATTGAACATCGCTAACTGGTTAGAAAGTTCTTTTCACTATTGTGCTAAAATGTTCTGCCCAATAGCTAACTCAATGGAGCGTTTCATGGTGCAACTGTGAATTAATATTAATTACTTAATTCAAGTCAAACTGTTAATGACTTTTAATAGCTCAGAGTGCCTACTCTCCACCCATTTTGTATATATTTTCCATATTCCTTCTCTGGAAAATCTGTAACATGTGCACCGTATCCACAGTCTCTGAGTTTTTACTGAAGCGAGGGAAAACGATGTCATCAGCAACAAAACTTGATAAAAGGAATGTAGTACATATTGTAGGGAAAATACTTAAAACTCCAGATCTTGTCTAAGTGTAGGATCCTAGAGCTCAGCCCAGAATGCGCCACCCTGGGGCTCACAGAGTTCACTCACCTACTCCCTGCCAGGAACTACACTAGGTGCTAAAGACACAGAGGGGTCTTTGCCCCTTGGGATTAGCATCCTGCCCTTTGAAGTTTGTGATCTGGTCAGGAAGATGACCATGAAGCAAATTACATAATGTTTTAATTCCACTGTAATAAGAACTGCAAACACATGTGAATTGGGGACCTAACCTGGTCTGGAGCTACCAGGAAAGACTTCTCTAATGAAATGATGTTTAAGCTGAACCCTAAATTTTAGGAAGAAGAGCCTTGCAGGCACAGGGAACAGCATACTGCCCAGCAGTCTACTAATTTGAAGGCTTTTCCTATACATTAAAAAACCAAGCAGAGGGCCACTCCCAGGGCCACCCTGTGAAGTTGCATTGTGTCACTACAATATGAATCAAAATGGTATGGAGGAGCCTCTTATCCCCTCTGGGGTCACAGAACCATGAGTGCCAGACACACTCACTATTTCCAAAGTCTTTTATGCATGACACAAGGACATAACAAGCTTTTTTCTGCTGCAAACTTACGTACAGAACAGCAGTACAAATGCAGTGTCACACTGCCAATCTCTATGATTGAAAGCTAAACACAGTGGTGTTAAAACAAGGAAGGACCTCCTGTAACACAGAGGAAATTGGGAAGAGTCTGGTTTCGGGAGATAGCTGTAATCAGTAGGAATACTTCAACAACTGTATTGTCCGTGGTTTTGAACACTGGTGTCTCTTGGCTAGAAGTTATCCCTCTTGAAGTTAAGATACATCAAGCAATCTTGAAATAAATAAATAAAGCTGGCCATTGTTCTCAAGAAAATATATTAAACCTTACTCATACCTACCTTTAAGCATTGAACTCGAATAGGTATTTTAAGTATAAAATAGCAATTATTAGATAATAATTGTCATTGGTTTTACTTTGATCAGATTTATTTATGAATTAATGGAAGAAACAGAAGAACAAAAGAATAAAGTAAAATCTTCAGAGAATCTTAAATTTCACTTTTAGATCAAATCCTTTTAGTTAATTTATTTGTTTTCCTGTTTTTTGTTTTATTGTTTTTTAATCAGAGCAACTTAAAAGGTGGTGGCACAACAGAACAATTAACAGACTAAAATCTGAATCAATGGACCAGGGCTCCAGTCTTGTTTCAGCCACTAATTCACTCTGTGATTTTTACATGTTTCCTTACAAGTAAAGTGATTAGTAGACAAGGTAATCTCCAAAGTTTCCTTCCTCTTTAGGGCTCTAAGGTGATCAAATAGAAATTCACTTACTTCCTCTTCATATCATCTCTAATGATTAATTAATTAACCTAAAGCAGCACTGCTATTTCAAAAAATATATAGCTTGCTAGACAGCCAATGAATCCTCCTACTGGAAACAACCAAATATGTTGTTTCCACTGCCTGGAATTACTGACCAGATATAATTAGGCCAAAATCAAAGATAGGTCAGTTCTTTGATTTATCGATATTAGATGTAAGTTAAACACTAAAAGTGGTTTTTCCCAGAGAATGTTGTAAGCCTGGAAAACTTGAACTTCGGTTTTCAAACCTTCCAAATTTGTAGGCAGAAAGTATAGAAGACAAGCATCCAAGTAATTTGCACTATCAAAATACTAACACCCTCAGAATAATGTGAACCAGAAACATCTTACTCCACCTACCATCACTACCAGAGGACTGCAAAAAAATATGTATCTTGATGTTGAAGATAGCACAGGGAAGAAAAAATTACCCCAGAGAAGTTGTGACTACAAGCTTACAATAACAGCTTAAATTTATGTGACTCGTGTGATCTAAAACTTCATCTCAAACAACACTTGATAGTTGTTTTTCACCTAACTGACATGTATACAAGAATACTCCACCAAGCAGTAACAGAACATTCTTTTCAAAGGAAGCTGAAAAAGTAATCAATATGGACCATACGCTGAGAAAGAAAAAGCACAATAAAATTACCAGAATTGAAATCATACAAAGTATTTTTTCTAACCCCAGAAGAATTAAACTAAAATTAAACTTAACAGCAATATAGCTGAAAAATCCTCTAAATATTTAGAAATTAAATTATTTTATACTCTTAAATAACCCATAGATTAAATAATAAATCAAAAAAGATATTACAAAAAAATACTTAAAACTAAATGAAAATGTATCAAGTTTGTAGGATGCAGCTAAACCAGTACTTAGGGAAATTTTATAGCATCAAATGCTTATATCAAAAAAGAAAAAAGGTCTCAAATCAATGACATCAGCTTCAACATAAGAAACAAGAAAAAGAAGAATTAATTAAATACAAAATAGGAAAGAAAATAATAAAAACAAGAACAGAAACCAATGAAACAGACAACAAAAACATAGAGAAAATCAATGAAACCTAAAGTTGCTTCTTAGAAAATATTAATAAAATCAATAAAGTTCAAGCCACTCTGAGTGGAAAAAAAAAAGACATAAATTTCCAATATCAGAATGAGAGGGGAACACCACTACAGACTCTACATAAACTGCATAGATAATAAGGAATGTCTGAACAACTTGGAGGAGCCCTGGTGGCACAGTGGTTAAGCATTCAGCTGCTAACTGAAAGGTTGGTGGTTTGAAACCACCAGCCTCTTGGCAGGAGAAAGATGTGGCAGTCTACTTCCATAAAGATTTACAGCCCTGGAAACCCTATGGGGCAGTTCTACTCTATCCTATAGGGTCACTATGAGTCAGAATAGACTTGAAAGCAATGGGTTTTGGCATGAACAAACTCATGTCAATAAATTTGACCACTTGTATGAAATGCAACAAATTCCCTGAAAGACACAAACTACCAACCTTACACAGGAAGAAGTAGATAATCTGAATAGTTCTATATCTATTTAAAGGAATTAAGTTCACTGTTAAAATTTTTTTCCACAGAGAAATTGCAGGCCTAGATGACCTGACAGAAGAATTTTACTAAATATTTAATAAAAAATAATGCCAATTCTACATAAATTTATCCAGAAAATAGAAGAGGAGGGAATCCTAACTTATTTTAAGATATCAACATTATCCTGATACCAGAGCTAGGCAAAGGCATTATAAGAAGAAAATTACAGATCAATATCATTTGTGAACTCAAAAGTTCTTAATACAATGTTAGCAAACCAAATCCAACAACATATTAAAAGACTAACAGATCATGATCAAATGAGGTTAATACTAGAAATGCAATGCTGGTTTAGCATTCAGAATTAATCAATGTAATTTACTTTACTGAAAGACTAAAACAAAAACCATACGGTCATCTCCGTGCATGCAGAATAAGTATCTGGCAAAATTAAAAATTTATGACAAAAACTCTCAGTAAGAGTTGTTGTTGTTGTAATTGTGTGCCATCAAGTTGATTCCAACTCAGCAACCCTGTATGACAGAGCAGAACTGCCCCATAGGGTTTCCTAGGCTGTAATCCTTAGGGGAGGAGATAGCCAGGTCTTTTCTCCCACAAAGCTGCTGGTGGGTTCGAACCTCTGACCTTTCAGTTAGCAGCTAAGCACTAAGCCACAGAACCACAGGGCTCCTTTCAAACTAAGAGTAGAAGGAAATTTCCTCAAACTAATAAGGAGAGCATACAAAACAAAAAGTATACCTAATTTCATACTTAATAATGAAAGCATGAATTCTTTCCCCTAAAATCAGGAAAAAGGCATTAAGGGCTGCTCTCACCACTTTTATACAACACAGTACTGAGGTTCTAGCTAGTGTAATAAGAAAAAGTAAAAGGTATACATTTTTTAAAGAGAAAAACATCTTTCTCATCTATGTAGGAAGTCCGAGGAATGGGCAAAAAAAAAGCTATTAAAACTAGTGAGTTTAGAAAGGTTTCAAGATACATGATCATTATACCAAAGTCAATTGTATCTTTGTATACAAGTAATGAACAGTTGAAAACTGCAATAAAAATACTATTTATAATAGCATCAAAATATGAAATATTTAGGAATAATTTCATAGAATAATTTGCAAGATTTATACACTGCAAACTATAGAACAATGTTGTGAGTAATAAAGGAAATACAAATAAATGGAGTCAGATACCTTATTCAGAAATTGGATGAATCAACATAGTTAAGCTTTAAATCTCCCCAAAATGATCTATAGTCTAAATATAATCCCAATGAAAATTCTAGCATGAATTTTTATAGAAATTGACATGCTCATTCTAAAATTTACATGGAAAGTTAATTTTGGAAAGGAAAAACAAAGTTGGAGTATCTACACTTTGTAATTTTAAGACAATATGAAGCTATAGTCATCAAGACAGTGTATTGTTGCTGTAAAGAAAGACATAAAGATCAATGGAAAAGAATAGACAGTCTAGGAACAGACACACACATATACAGTCAATTGATTTTTTTTATAAAGTTACCATGGAAAAAAAGAACTCTCTTCAATTGATTGTGCTGGAACAACTGAATATCCGTATGCTCTGTGTGTGTGTGTGTGTGTGTGTGTGTGTGTGTGTGTGTGAGTGTATACACCTTTATATCACACCATACACAAAAGTTAACTCAAATGGATCACAGACCTAAATTTAAGAAGTAAAACAATAAAACTTTTAGAAAAAAAGATAGGAGAAAATCTTTATGGCCTGTATTAGGCAAAGATTTCTTAATTAGGAGATAAAAGCTTGAACCATGAAAGAAAAATTTGATATATTGTACTTTATCAAAATGAAAGTTTTGCTCCTCAAAAGACATCATTAAAAAATGGAAAGGTAAGCCATAGACTGAGAGAAAACATATGCAAAACATATATTTCATAAAGGTCTTGATGCCATAATATATAAAGAACTCATACAACTCAAAAATAAAAACAATCCTAGAAAGGAATATTGGCTATAGAATTGAATATGTACTTCACCAAAGACATACAAATGGCAAATAAGCACATGAAAAGATGATCAATATCGTTTGTTATTAGGAAAATGCAAATTTAAACTACAGTAGCATACCACTACACACCACAAGAATACAAATTATTGGAGATAATATGAAGCTACTGGAATTCTCATACAGCTGATAGGAATGAAAAATGGTGCAATCACTTTGGAAAATAGTTTGACAGTTGTTATAAAGTAAATGATCTATAAATCACACTTCTAAATATTTGTCCAAAAGAAATGAAAATTTATATTCACACAAAGATTTGTATGCAAATATTCATAGCAGCTTTATTTATAATAGCCAAAAACTGGAAACAATACAAAAGTCCATCAAGTGGTGAGAAAATAAACAATCTGTGGAATATCTATATAGTTAAAGTCTAGTAAACAATAAAAAGGAATAAACTACTAACACATGCAACAGCATGAATGAACCTCAAAGGCACTAGTTCAGTTTAAAAAAAAAGATACAAAATATTATATTCTGTGTGATTCACTTTAAATGAAATTCTAAAAAAGGCAAAACTATACTGATAGAAAGCAAATCAGCGGTTACAAGGCTCCGGGATAAATGGAATAGAATTGACTTATAAAGCAGCACAAAGAAACTTTCTAAGTGGTAGATATGTTCTATATTGGATTGTAGTGGTGATTATACAACTACAATCATTTGTCAAAATTCATCTAATTGTATACTTTAAATTGGTCTACTTTATTTTATATAAATATATCTCAATAAAGTTGATTTAAACAAACAAATAAAAAATCAGACTTCAGCTCTGATGTTGGTCCCAGATTGGGAGTGACCCCAGGCACATATTAAATCCAAATCTTCTCTGGACTATACACCTTCCTCCTAAACCTCAAAGAATTCCCACAATAATCCTCAAAGGAAACTTAAAAGTTCACAGTCAAAAATAATTTAAAATGCTAGGAATTCATTAATAAGAACAGGAAATAGAATCTACACACACTTTAGATATTGAAATTATCAAACACAGATTATAAAATACATATGATATCCATTTTTAAAATTTATTAAAACAATCTTGACATCATCTGTAGGGAACAGGAAGTTATTAAGATCTGAAAAAGGAAAAAATAGCAAATAAAACTTCTAGATATGAAAAATATCATTGCAATGTAAAACAACGGACCTGTTTAACAGCAATTGCGTCCATTTAAAGAGAAAATTAGTGAACAGGAAGATAAATCAGAAGTAAGTACTTAAATTCTAGTACAGAGAAACAAAAATATAGAAAGTAGAGTGCTTAAGAGACATAGAGGTTGCAGTAAAAAGGTACAATCAGGGTTCCAGAAAATTATGAGAGAAAAAATACGGCAGAAAATCTATTTAAGGAGATAATGACTAATAGTTTTTCAGAACTGATGAAAGACTCCAACCCAGTTTTCAGAGCCCTAAAATTCCCAGGCAGGAAAAATAAAAAGAAGACCACAGCTAGATAAATACAAGTTATTGAGATAACATTAGTGACAAAAGGAAGAGCTTAAAAGTTGAGAGAGAAAATAGATTACATTTAAAGGAGTAACAGTGAGACAAACAGTTGACTTCTCAATAACAATGAAAGCAAAAAGGAAAAAAAAAACCACAATGATATCTAAAATTACTTTCAAACTAGAATTTCTTCAACTCAGAAATCTATGTACAGAAAATTATTTCCAAGCTAGAAACCTATGTACAGAAAATACCTTTCAATAATAAGAGTAAATAAACAGAATTCTAGATTTAAAATAATAATAATAGGAGAGAATTGTCACCAGCAGACCCTCAAATTCTCAAGTATATGCTTCAGGCCAAAGTAAAATGATTCCAAATAGAAGATTTAAATGCAAGAAAGAACAAAGAACATGATAAATATGCAAGTATATCTAAATAAATATTAACTGTTTGTCTTATGTACACCAAAAATAATCTGTAGGTCAGAAAGGGAATAAAAGTGGCTAAAATGTTCTAGAGTCCTTACATTGTCTAGGAGTTGAGTAATGTTATGGATTCAATTTTTATTCTGATAAGAATGTAAAATATAAGTTAGGGTAATAACTAAAAGAATAGAAAAAGTAGGGAGGGGAAAATGGAATAATAACAAAAAAATTGATTCAAGAAAAGACAAGACAGGAGAAAGAAAGAAACAGAATAATCAGGGTAAATAAAAAGCACAAAATAAAAAACCAGATAAAATCCCAAATATATCAATAATTGTATTAAATATAAAGGAACTAAATTCAATTATGGGACAAACATTGCTAAACTGGGTTCTCAACAAGCTATTTTCTGTTTACAAGAGACACATCTAAAATATAAGGATACTGAAATCTTGATAATAAGAGGATTGAAAAACTTATGTCAAGTAAATACAAACTAAGGAAAACCTGCTGTTAACATCAGACAAAACAGACTTTAAGGCAACAGCATTATTAGAGATAAAAAGGATTACTTTGAAATAACAAAAGTTCAAGTTAGGAAGAAATATTCTAAAGCAGACTTCCGTAAGTAGAAATCGAAGGAAGTGACTAACAGGACGTACTGGTTCATCAACTTCTGCAGCACTTCTCACTCCACTGTGGAGGTTCCTGGATACCTAGCCAGCCCTCCTATGGGCTAGAGTCAAGACTAATAAGGAGATGGGCTTTTAGTTCAGCTTTAATCTCATGCCTCAGATTTGAAAATAGGCTTTTAATTTTCTTTCTCTGTCTGAGGGATATGCCCTCCTTCTCCCTGCTCTTACTGTACCTCAAACACAGCAGGCACACTCTCTCCTTGGAATTTCACTCTCAAGTATCCTCTGCCTGGGATGTTCTCCCCCCCAAATATACAGTAGGCTTTCTCCCACACCTCCTTCAGGTTTTGGCTCAAAAATAATCTTCTCAGAGATACTCTCCCTGGGCAGTCTATCTAAATTTCAACCTCACACCCCAAACATTGCAATGCTCCTTCCTGCGCTGTCTCCTTAGCATTTGCCACTATGTTACATGTTGTTATTAGGGGCTGTCGTGTCAGTACCAACTCAGGTGACCCTATGTACAACAGAAGAAAGCACTTCCCTGCCTTGCTCTATCCCTACAATTGTTGCTATGTTTTAGCCTACTGTTGTAGCCACTGTTCAGTCCATCTCTTTAATGATCTTCCTATCTTTGGCTGACCCTCACTTTACCAAGCATGATCTCCTTCTCCAGCGACTGGTCCCTCCTTGTAGCATGTCCAAAGTATGTGAGAAGAAGTCTCATCATCCTTGCTTGTAAAGAGCATTCTGGCTGTACTTCTTCCAAGACAGATTGTAAGTTCTTCTGGCAGTCCATGGTATATTCAATACTCTTCGCCAACACCATAATTGAAAGGTATCAATTACTCTTCAGTCTTCCTTATTTGTCATCCAGCTTTTGCATGCATGTGAGGCTACTGAAAACATCATGGCTTGGGTCAAGCACCCCTTAGTGTTCAAGGTGACATCTTTGCTTTTTAACACTTTAATGAGGTCTTTTGCAGAAGATTTCCCAATGCAATGTGTCTTGATTTCTTGACTGGCTGCTTCCATGGGTGTTGATTATCCAAGTAAAATGAAATCTTTGACAACTTCAATCTTTTCCCCATTTATCAGGATGTTGCTTATTGGTCCAGCAGTGATGATTTTTGCTTTCTTTATGTTGACATGTAATCCATACTGCAGGCTGTAGTCTTTAATCTTCATCAGTAAGTGCTTCAAGTCCTCTTCACTTGCAAGCAAGACTGTGTCATCTGTGTAATGCAGGTTGTTAATGAGTCTTCCTCCAATCCTGATGCCCTGTTCTTCTTCATATAGTCCAACTTTTCAGATTACTTGCTCAGCATACAGATTGAATAGGTATGGTAAAAAGATACAACCCTCACACACACCTTTCCTGACTTTAAGCCACAGAGTACCCCCTTGTTCTGTTTGAACACTGCCTCTTGATCTATGTACAGGTTCCTCACAAGCACAATTAAGCGTTCTGGAATTCCCTTTCTTCACAATGTTATCCATAATTTCCTATGAGCCACACAGTCAAATGCCTCTGCATAGTCAATAAAACACAAGTAAACATCTTTCTGATAGTCTCTGCTTTCAGCCAGGATCCATCTGACATCAGCAATGATATCCCTCATTCCACATTCTCTTCTGAATCAAGCTTGAATTTCTGGCAGTTCCCTGTCGATGTGCTGCCGCAGTCACCTTTGAATGATCTTCAGCAAAATTTTACTTGTGTGTGATATCAATGATATTGTTCAATAGTTTCCACATTCAACTGGATCACCTTTCTTTGGAGTAGGCATAAATATGGATCTCTTCCAGTCAGTTGGCCAGGCAGTTGTCTTCCAAATTTCTTGGCGTAGACAAGTGAGCACTTCCAGCAATGCATCCGTTTGTTGAAACATCTCAATTGGTAGTATGTCAATTCCTGGCACCTTGTTTTTCACCAATGCCTTGAGTGCAGCCTGGACCTCTTCCTTCAGTACCATTGGCTCCTAATCATATGCTACCTCCTGAAATGGTTGAATGTCGACCAATTCTTTTTAGTATAGTGACTCTGTGTTCCTTCCATCTTCTTTTGATGTTTCCTGTGTCGTTTAATATTTTCTCCGTAGAATCCTTCAATATTGCAACTCTAGGCTTGAACTTTTTCTCCATTTCTTTCCGCTTGAGAAATGCCAACGGGGTTCTTCCCTTTTGTTTTTCTAACTCCAGGTCTTTGCACATGTCATCATAATACTTTACTGGTGGCATAGTGGTTAAGAGCTGCAGCTGCTAACCAAAAGGCTGGCAGTTCCAATTCATCAGGCGCTCCTTGGAAATCTTATGAGGCAGTTCTACTCTGTCCTATAGAGTTGCTATGAGTCAGCATCAACTCAAGGGCAACAGGTTTGGTTTTTCAGTTGTCTTCTCTAGCCGCCCTATGAAACTCTTTTTCTTCATCATTTCTTACGTTTGCTTTAGCAACTAGACATCCAAGAGCAAGTTTCAGAGTCTCTTCTGATATCTATTTTGGTCTTTTCTTTCTTTCCTGTATTTTTAATGACTTTTGCTTTCTTCATGTATGATGTCTTTTATATCATTCCACAACTCATCTGGTCTTCGGTCACTAGTGTTCAAAGCATCAAATCTATTCCTGAGATGGTCTCTAAATTCAGGTGGGATATACTCAAGGTCATATTTTGACTCTTGTGGACTTGTTCTAATTGTTTTTAAGTTTCAACTTGAACTTGCATGTGAGCAATTGATGGTCTGTTCTGCAATTGGCCCCTGGCCTTGTTCTGACTGATGATATTGAGCTTTCCCATCGTCTCTTTCCACAGATGTAGATGATTTGATTCCTGTGTATTCTATCCAGAGAAGTCCACTTGTATAGTCGCCGTTTATGTTGTTGAAAAAAGATATTTTCAATGAAGAAGCTCTGGTCTTGCAAAATTCTATCATGTGATCTCTGGTATCGTTTCTATCACCAAGGCCATATTTTCCAACTACTGATACTTCTTCTTTGTTCCCAACTTTCGCATTCCAGTCACCGGTAATTATCAAAGCATCCTGATTGCACATTCGATCAATTTCAGACTGCAGAAGTTGGTAAAAATCTTCAATTTCTTCATCTTTGGCTATGGTGGTTGGTGTGTAAACTTGAATAATAGTCGTATTAACTGGTCTTCCTTGTAGGCGTATGGATATTATCCTATTTCTGGCAGCTTTGTACTTCAGGATTGATCTTGAAATGTTCTTTTTGACAATGAGCACAACACCACTCCTCTTCAAATTGTCATTCCCAGCATAGGAGACATATGACTGTCTGATTCAAAATGGCCAATACCAGTCCATTTCAGCTCACTAATGCCTAGGATATCAGTGTTTATGCATTTCATTTCATTTTTGACAATTTACAATTTTCTTAGATTCACACTTCGTACAGTCCACGTTCCAATTATTAATGGATGTTTGCAGCTGTTTCTTCTCATCTTGAGTCATGCCACATCAGCAAATGAAGGTCCCAAAAGCTTGACTCCATCCACGTCATTAAGGTCGACTCTACTCTGAGGAGGCAGCTCTTCCCCAGTTGTCTTTTGAGTGCCTTCCAATCTGGGGGGCTCATCTTCTGGCACTATATCAGACAAAGTTCTGCTGCTATTCATAAGGTTTTCACTGGCTAATTCTTTTCAGAAGTAGACCACCAGGTCAATAATAGCAGCCTTAATATATTTCATGAACTTTAATAATATAGCGAACTCTCAATTTCAGATGAACATGATTTGGTTGGTGGATTAAGTATTCCAGGGCATATCTAGGCATGGCTCACTTAGATGGCTTTAGTGATTGTGAGGAATGGGAATTTGGATTTGATACACTCACTGGGATGGACATCTTAAGGATAGAGCCAGCTGCAGTTCCTTGGAAGTAGCTCTTTATAGCAGGCAGGACATGGCTTTTGAAGGGTACAGCCAACAGAAACTATATTTAAAACTGTAGAGCAGCCGGCAACAAGTGCTCCAACCCAGTGTGTCTCCTGACAGACACATGAGAGAGACCAGTACAAAATCCAGAAGGGAACAGGTCATATTTAGAAATGAAAGCAGACAGAAAGGCAGCAGCAAGACATGGAATCTCAGTAAGAATTCAACCTATTGGACTAGGTTAAAGAGCAGACAGTGGTGAGCGCAAGTCAAGGACCTGAGTCCTAACAGAACTAGACATTAGGCAGTTCATTCAACATATTTGTTCTCTTCTAGGCACTAAAGATACAGGAGTGAATAAAATAATGTCCTCATTTAGCTTTTCTTCTAGTGAAGGAGACAGAAAATAATCAAGATAAGTAAGAATATATACATTAAAGTACGTTACATGATGAAACAGCTTACTAAGAGTCAGAACCAACTTGACGGTTCCTAAGAACAACATCATGTAGAAGGCTCCGTCTTTAAAACATCTGGCTAGCGCGGGCGACGCTGGCGGTTGAGGGGCCGGAGCGGCGGGGCGGGCGGCGGTGTCAACTTCTCGGAGTGACCGCACATTGCGACGCCAAAAAGCTGGTGCGCTTCCCGAGCAGTATAACGGTTCCCGGGGGTGTGTGAACCAGCTAAAGCTGAAGGCCGGGAAGACGCATAGGCCAGCTAGAGGCCTGCGGCTGCGTGGCTGGCCGCCGTGCACAAGGCTGCCGAGCAACTCTAAGAATCACGGGACCAGTGACCCCGCGCGTGCCCAGTGGCAGCCGACGTGGGACGAGGGCGCTCCCCTGCGTGCATAGCGCACAGCGCGGGTCCTGCAGCGCTGGGGTCCGTTCAAGTATTTGGACGAAGTGCTCGCTTGCCCAATGCAATATGTACACAATTAATGCTTTCAAATCTCACGTTTTACAGTGTGTATTATCTTGCTGATACTTAATTGGGGGGGCGGGAGACAGAGTTGTGCTACTGCTTACCTACTTTTAGCACCACCCTGCACCTTGTTTTTGAGTTCCCAGGTTTACTAGAAGGTTCTGCCCATCAGTGTTCACTAACTTCCACAGAAACCATTTGGGCAGGGGTAACTCAGGGTTTTGCGTGGTATTGGAACCTGTTCCGTCTTTAATATGCCAGTTTACAGAGTCTACCTTGCCTATTGTCTAGACTGTGCATCTACTGTGTCACTAATTTTGGGCTTTGAGCAAACTTTTGATACATCCATCACTAAGGGAAAGGCGCCAGCTTCATGTTTTGTACTTCTTGCTCTTTCACTATATTAAAATAACTGCACAGCAATTTGTATATAAAGCTTATGATTAAAATCTATTTTGAAAATACAAAAAAAAAAAATTGACTAGTTACAAGGCAGGAGCCTTTGATACTGGGAAAAATCCCACACTTGCCTACTGCCTCTTAAGTGTGGCCATGAGCCAGGCAAGAAATCACACCTCAGAGCTTGTATTTTCTCTTTCAGGAAGGAGGAGTAAGCCAGGGAGAGCCACTTTAAACTAGTTGAAGACACCTAAAGTTCACTTTGGCTCATTAAGTGCCTCATAGATATTAACATTTCCTCCCCTAGGAGGTGTTTAACCGCCACTTTCTAAACACTCATCCTATGAAGTTGTATGTAACTCCTACTGGGCAGGTGTAGTATGATTTAGAATGTTGGTGGTGTAATTCACATGATCTCCTTGCTTGTAAGCTCTATAAAAGTGATTTCCCTAAACATTATCCTTGAACAGCCTTGGAGGCACCAGCCCTGACTGTTCCTTTCCTTGCACAATTAAATAAAGCTGCCTTTCTGATCTCCCACCTCAGCCTCTTGTTTATTAGCTGTGACAAGCCATGCCAAGCTGGACCTGCAGTTCCTGGCAGCAATTACTTTCTCCTTCAATGACATAAGCCCTTAAACATCTCTCATCCCAAAATGCAAAAAGAGGAGCTTCTCTGAAATACCTCTGTAACTTCATTGTTCTTATCCTAAACTAATCTGGGCTGTGGATGTGGCTTCTTGCTTCAGATATCTTCTTTTCAGTTTCTGCTTGTGTAATGGTTCAAAGTTTGTCGGGTATAAATAAAAGCAGTTAGTTCTTCTAGCAATCTCTATAAAATATTGGCTGTTTGCTTTATTTAACCTGAAAACAGTTTTGCTGTGTGATCTTTAGGGTACTGTGGTTCTCTACTTTGAGCACTGTACAAAGGACTCCATCCAGCTGCAAGGGTTTTCTGCACACCTCTGACAATGTTATGAGTTAATTTCCACAACCTTGGATGGGAATAAAAATATTTACCTCTACTCCTCATTTATAGACTGTCTCATTATCCAACATTTTGCATTTACAACAATAGTAAAAAATCTACTATCTGACTGTTTTTTGCATTAATGACACGTCTGGCAGTAACAAACACTGGGGTGCAAGGTGAGAGTAACACTGACTGTGATGGGTAAGGTTATGTGTCAACTTGTCTGGGCCATGATTCTCAGTAGTTCGGCAGTTATGTAATGATGTAGTCATCATCCATTTTTGCATAATGACAATTTTCACATAACGACCTGGTCTTTGAAACCTAACCATGTCGATAAGTGAGGAGTAAGTGTAATTGGGTTCCAAACTGAAAATGAATTTCCCTGTCAGGCAGAAATATAAATGTCATGACTAACACTACCTCTATAACTCTGTAAATTTGCTTCCTTGTTGCCAGAATTCAGAAATGCTTATATCTAACAGTTCACAAGTAATACTAAAAAAAAAAAACACTGCTGTCAGTCGATTCCAACTCATAGCAACCCTTAGGACAGAGTAGAACTGCCCTAAGGGTTTACAAGGCTGTAATCTTTACAGAAAGAGACTGCCACATCTTTCTCCTACGGAGCGGCTGGTAAGTGGAACCTCCAGTCTTTCAGTTAGCAGCTGAGTGCTTAAACACTATATCACCAGTGCTCCTCCACTAGCTAACATTTATTAGCCATAAATGTCAGACTCTGCTAAGCATTAAATACTCATATCCCATATAATCTTTAAAAAAAAAAAAAACCCACAAGGTAGATCCCATAATCATACATTAATTGCAAGAAAACCAAATCTCAATGGAGTTAAATAACTTGCATAAAGTCATACCTCTAGTATGTGAGAGGGCAGGGCCCAGAAAATTGACTACAGAGCCCCAGAGCACATCAATCACTGCAGAGATACGGCAATATTTTCTAAGAAATATCCCTGCTTTATTTTTTTAAAGAACTTTAAAAAGTACTCAAATTCAAACATTAAATGGTGAAATAGATTGTTTTCCTTGGAAAGTTTCTCTAGTCAAAACTGAGATCAGCAAACTTTTTCTATATAGAACCAGATAGTAAATATCTTATGCTTTGCGAGTGCTGTTGCATAGTCTTTGTTTTGTTGTTGTTCTTCTTGTTTGTCTGTTTTTACAACCTTTAAAAATTTAAAGCCTATTATTATTTTGCTGTGTACAAAATCAGGTGGTGGGCCTGCATACCATAGTTTGCCAAATCATGCTCTAGTAGTAAATTTGGTAACTTTTTCACTAAACTTTAATTATAATATGCATTTCAGCCTATAATTTTTAACAGTCTTGATAAGACGTTTCTTTATTATTCATTCTGTCTATTTAGAGTGCAAAGTCTTTCCTAAGGCATATTTAGGGTCCATCTTTCTATGAGTTCAGGGAAGCAGCCTCAAAAATCACAGCAGGTGATTGTAGTTGCCAATGATATCTTTCTCTTTCATTTTTATTGTTCTCAGGTAATCAGACAAAGGGTTTTTCCACATTCAGGGCTTTCCTCTTGCTTCATTTCCTACATTTAAAAAGAAACAGAAAAGTTATGAATTGCCAGTATTTCCATGCAACTTGCCCAGTGACTCTGTCTTTTGTTGTGGTTTGCTTTTGGACTAGTTTAACTGGGAAGCAGTTCTGAGAGTTCCCCCTTTCCTTTGTGCTCCTTTCCTAATTGCTTGTTGCTGTTGTTGTTGTTATGTGCCATCCAGTAGATTCTCACTCATAGCGATTAGGGTTTCCTAGGCTGTAGTTTTTACAGAAAGGAGCCTTGCTGGTGCAGTGGTTAAGCGCTCGGCTGCCAACTGAAAGGCTGATGGTTCAAACCCACCAGTGGCTCCATGGGAGAAAGATGCAGTGGTCTGCTTCCATAAAGACTGTAGCCTTAGAAACCCTATGGGGCAATTCCACTCTGCCCTATAAGGTCATTATGACTCAGAATCTACTGGAGGATGATAGTTTTTGTTGTTTTAAATTTTTATGGGAGAAGATTGCCAGGTCTTTTCTCCAACCAAGCTGCTTGTGGGTTAAACTGCTGACCTCTTGGTTAGCAGCCAAACACTTAATTATTGTGCCACCAGGACCCCTGATCTGCTTCTTAGATCAGGTGAAATTTAAACACAGTCTTTTTCTCAGCAATTATTTAGACACAAGATCAGAAAAAAGATGTTTTATATTAAATAGAAGTTGAGATTACAAACATTTTATCACAGTCTATACCATTGTCTTTTAAGTTTATTAACCTTTCCTGGGAGGAAAAAATGATGTATAAAGAGAAAATAAAGTTTTCAAGGAAGTTTTGTAAATGGCTATACCACATTTAAAAAACCATTTTACACAGACATCAATTGACTTTCCTCTTGTGCTCAGAAAATGAGACTCTCTCTACCCTTTACAAAAATTCACAGCAAAATAGAATATGCCAGAAAGGTAATTTCCTCCTCCAGTACTGTTCTATTTATTTCACATCTGCATTGAGATGATATAGTAATGAATACAAATGCTGTTAATTCCACAACTCAACCTGAGCAGATCTTTAATGGGGAGTCCAAACCAAGGACAAATGCAAAGAATTCCCAGCCCCTCCTTGCTGTGAGTGCCCATTTACACTTCCCTACGTTGCAACATGACATGTTTCTTTCCCTGCCCTTTTAAGTCCAAGACCTCTTTATCCTGTGTCTTGTCTGCTATTCCGACACAAAATGCCATCTTTAAAGTAAGCCTAAAAGCTTCAGAGACAGACAGCGATTACAGAAATAATTTTTCTCAATGAAGAAGAGCCTTACTCAATGGAAAGGCACAGGGCTCTCTGCTTAACCTTCTACGATCTGTACAGTTAGCTTAGGTTTTGCTGAACCCAAGACAGAAGGAAATGATAAAGGTGAAATCTTGAAATCACAAAAAAAAAGGAGGGAAGGGGAAAGATCTCCAGGCTAAAAAAAAAGGTCAGTTTTAGAAAACTGAAGCCAGTAGGGCACAGCTGACACAAAAGGGATAGACATAATGAAGAAAGATTGACAAGCTAATGTAAGTGGGAGGAATGGAAATACCAAATGAGTCATTTTACTGGAAGGTACAAACTATTTATCTAACCTTCCCCTAATAAACATACTTAGAGAAAGCAGAATTAAGAAGATTTCAATGTCACCATTATCAATTGTTAGTCCACTGGCACTGCTGTGTTAAAGTGAATGCCCTCACAGATTCCAGAAAGATATACTTGCTTGTAATAATTGTTCTAGATTGTTGGTAGCTATGAAGTTTATCAGTATGGAATCACTTTGAAAATATAAAGAACTTAGGTGAATTTAAAATATTGCATAGCATAATAAGAGGTCAAAACTAAAGAAGATGCATATCAGTCCCTTTTCTTTTTTCTTACACACATAGACATAGATTAGATTATATAATCCCTGACAAGATTAGTCAAAACTGAGACACTGCTCTCCACCACTTTTCCAAGACAATCTTCCCTTGGTACCATTGCCAAATTCTCTCTCTCTTAATTTCACATTGTTGCCCTCAACCTGGCAGTGGATTTTATGGACTCTCTCATCCTGCAAAGCACCTGTCAAAATTCTTGAAGAAGTCAATTCTCATCTAACTTCACTCTGTAAAACCAGAAAATCCATTTCAAACTATTCAACTAGTTCAAGCTATTTCAATTAAAAGTAAATCCTAAAAAGCTACTGATACAGTAAAACCTGTTTTAATCAACTGATTGAAAGAATCAGTGTTCTCCATATGCTAATAATGTTTCACAGAGGAATTAGAAAGCACAAAATAATCTGAAAAATCAGTGTTGGGAGTGAGTTTAAGATAAAAAAAGAATTATGAATTCTACTTTAATGAACTTTTTAATTAATCAGCCAAGCTCTTGTTCTGATTGAATCAAATTAGAAACTTCCACTATGTTGTCTTTTTTTGTTTGTTTGTTTTCTGGAACTATTAAGCACTTTTGTGGGAGAGAGGCACACTGGGGTGTAATGAGGAGTAGAAAAGCAGTAGGGAGGTGTATGATCCAGAATAGCAGAACTTGCCTACTATGCAGTTAACACATCAAACCCCATATCACAACAACCTGTGATAATATAAAATATTGTATAATGGTGATTTTTAGCCTACATGTCACTTATTTCCACAAGTTCTTACTAAAATTAGTATAAATAATGTAAACTAGTATACAATCATGATTCCCTGAAAATACCCAGTGGTAAGAACTTGAAAAAAAATAAATTATACTCATTGTTTCTTGAAAAATAAAACCTGAAAGGTACTGTATGAGCTCATATTATGTCATTATTCTTGTGCTTTTCTAATATTTAAAGAAAATTCAATCAGTTACTTTCAGATACGAATCAGGACCAGAAATAATTAGACATTCCTGGAAATCATATTAATTTTTTCAGGTCATTACAAATCATTTCTAAGTGGGCAATAACTTATAAGGTGATTTGAAATGTGAAGCCATGGTATGGACTCAGAAAACCTTGTTTTTCACATCAAAAAAAATTTTATTCCACAGTTAATTTTTACCACAACCAGCATCTTGTAAATGCACATCACTGGTTACTAGCCAGAAAGAGTGAAATGATTTGACATTCTAAACTCGTAGCCACTAAGTCAATGCTATCTCACAAACAGTCCCTAACTTTCCACTGAGGTCAGTTTAATAGCTGAGACCCTTTACGTAAATTACCTAATTTTATTGTCACAACTACTTTATAAAGTAGCCAAATATTACATAGCTACTAACTGGAGAAGCAGGGAATCAAACCCAAACGATGTAACTTCTGAACCTTCCCTCAGAGACCATATGTGAAAAAGAACAAACTAGCTGGCTAGAAGTGGAATCACAGTTTCAAAAGTATATTCCAGGTTGATAATTTAATAGAGTACAAATATCAGATTTTTTAAAGCCTTTGTAAAAACAGTACTTGGGTTTCATTCTAAAAGTAAATGTTTATAGGGTACTGGTGTAGCCTTTGAACAGGTTAATATCACGGAGACAAGAGAGGAAGAATATTTTATAATAAAAGAGACTTAGAAATAACAATGAAATGTAATGCATGGACCTTATTTGGATTCTGGCTAGAGTAAAACAACTATGAAAATACTTTTGGCAAAATTTGGGAAATTTGAATATGAACTGAGATTTAGATGATGTGTGTGAATTATTAGTATTATTAAGTATTGATGATATTGTGTTTATAAAATAAAGTTCTTTTTAAGAGATAAATACGGTAATAATTAGAGATGGAATGTCATTTTAGGTAATTTACCTTGAAATATTTCAGCCAAACACTGGAATAAGTGTGTGTAGTAAAATGTTAGCAATTGTGAAATCTAGAGAATGGGTATATGGTTTTACATTACACTCCTTACTTTTATGTATTTTTTCAAAACACAGAATCATAATTTTAGAAATTACTGGTATTAAAAATTCAACGTTTATTTTTCAGCTCTGAAGAAATCGTCTTTCACCAGTATTTAGCATCATATTATTTTTTTTAATAATCTGCCCTTTACTGAATCATGCTTCTTGACAGGAAAAAGAAAAGGTTGCTCCATCACATTAACTGTCAGAAAGCAGTCATTCTACTTATTTTTAGAAGACAACAGGAAAGAATGGAATATCTGTTTCTGCTTGGAGGACCTGGCCATGGTTGCTCACATCTCCTTAAGTGTCATCAATCACCATCACGCTTCTTATCCATCAAGTAAGTTATTCATTGAGAACCTTTGATTGTCACCAGCTTCATCAGTAAGAAATCAATGCACAAAAGACTACTGTCAACCTCAGCAAACTATAATTATCCTTTCTTTGTCTTTGAAAGTAAATTTCTTAGCAGAAGTGACCTTATCCTAAAACCAACAAATTTCCTATTTCTGAAAAGCTCAACTAGAGAGCTATAAAGCCTGCAACTTCCCTTGTTCTTTCTCTTTCTTTGCTCCCAGTTACCATCCTAAAGAGATTCGCTAGAGGTAATTAGCTGAATTGACCATCCTAAGAAGAAAGATTCACAGCAGGCCAGGTATGTGGATATTTTAGATATATATATTGGTGAATGATATATTCTAATTAAAAAAAAAAAAAAAACCCAAACCCATTGCTGTCAAGTTGATTCTGATTCATGGCAACCCCATGTATTACAGAGTAGAACTGCTCCATAGGGTTTTCTTGGCTGTAATCTTTATGGAAGCAGATCTCCAGGCCTGTGTTCCGAGGTACCAAAATGCACCCCTCAGCCACAATATCATAACAAATAGTAAGCCGCTTTTCTGCTTTTCCCAGGAACTAAAGAAAAAGATGAAAACTCTGCCACTGCTAGTGTGCATCTGTGCACTGACTGTTTGCTTCTCAGTAAGTATCCACCCAAATACCTTTTATCCTTCTATATCAATGGCAGACCTTTAGTGCATATACGTAATAGAGACTTCAAAAGTTTAACATGCAATTCCTATTTCCAAGAAGCTTGACATTTTTTATTTTTGGTGAAATATAAGAAAATAGATAAAGCATGGGAAATAATTTATTTCATTTAATCCATATTTATAGAGTACTGTACCAACTCTGGAACACTGGTGGCACAGTGGTTAAGAGCTCAGCCACTAACCAAATCCATGAGCCAGTCCTTGGAAACCCTATGGGGCAGCTCTACTCTGTTCTATAGAGTCTCTATGAGTCATGATCAACTCAATGGCAATGGTTTTGATTTTTTTTTTGGTTTGGTATCAACTTTATAATGAAGTGTGATGAGATCTGACAGATCACATAGGGCCTTGTAGACCTTGGTGTGGAATCTGGATTCTATTCTAAGTACGTTAGGAAGTCCCAGGATAAAATAAAGAGACCAGTTATGAGGCTATGGCAGTGTCCAAATGAAAAATGATGGTGTCTTGCACTATGAGTTCGCAGTTAAGATAAAAAATGATGTGGATTTAGGATATATTTTGGTGACTGAGTCTACTGTACCTACTTCTGGATTAGATGAGAGGTAAAAGAAAGAAACAAACAAAAGAGCTATGTTTTAGGCATGTTAAATTTGAGATGGCTATTAGACTTCTACATGGAAATGTCAAGAAGGCAGTTGGGTATACATAGTATGGAATTCAAAAAAGAAGTCAAGGGGTGACATCTATATTTAAAACATATTTGAAGCCCTGGGACCTTACAAGTTCATCTACAGGAAAAAAGTAGAAAGTTTGGATATGGATAGAGAAAATGGAGAAACAAAAAAATTTGACTGACAACAAATGGTCAAGAGGGTATAGTTTCTGAAATGAAGAGAAGATTACAAAGTGGACCCTATGTTTAATATAGTCAGAGTCTACTGGGAGAGGAAGATTAAAATTACTAGTGATCCAATGTGATACATGATACATTAATAACCATATTTGTTTTAAGGTTATATACCTATATGTGTTTATTCACTTTTATTTTGATGGATTTGAAAGGATAGTCAACAAGTGGAATGTAACTTTATTGAAGAAGACTGGGCATCCTCATAATATTATGACTAATAAAGAGGATAGAATTTACTGTTGGATGTTTTCATATTCCCCACTTACCACATCTTATCCCCCCACAAAACCATCCTTAGGCTTTTTTTCTGGAGTGTAGTGCCAACTTCTATGATTGTAGCAGAAAAAGCACTTAATTTGGGGTCAGAAGATGTGGGTTTAAGATCATCTCTATCGGTGTCCATCCAGATGAATCTTGAACAAGTTACCATCTATTTATAGGGCCCCATTTTCCCCATATATAAAATAGTGGTAACAGTATATGCTTCACAAGATAATTGAAAGTAAATGAGAATACATGTATTTATAAACTGTAAAGCACAGTTTAAGAATTATAACTATAATGTTGTTATAATACTTATTTACATGCTAGTTGATACGGATTTAAGGATCCCTGGTGGTGAGGTAGTTAAGTGCTCAATTGCTAACCAAAAGGTTGGTGGGTTCAAACCCATCAGCTGCTCCACAAGAGAAAGATGTGGCAGTCTGCTCCCATAAATATTTACAGCCTTGGAAACCCTATAGGGCAGCTCTACTCTGTCCTATAGGGTCATTATGAGTCAGGATCGACTCAACAGCAACAGGTTTTTCATGGGTTTTTTGATAAGGATTTAAGATCTAGACGTGCATAATGCTATTTACGCATAATGCTATTTACAACTTAATAAGGAACCCCTGGTTACCAAATGGAAACCCTGATGGCATAGTGGTTAAGAGCTAAGGCTGCTAACCAAGGTCAGCAGTTCAAATCCACCAGGGGCTCCTCGGAAACTGTATGGGGCAGTTCTACTCTGTCCTGTAGGGTCACTATGAGTCGGAATCAACTCAACGGCAACAAGTTTGATTTTTTTTTAGTTACCAAACACCTCTAGATTGAAAGAAGTGATGTTCCAATCAATAAAAATTATTGTGTTATCATGAAGTGACCAAAGATGGGTTGATATTTTAAGGAAGCCCTTTATGGATCTTCCCACAAATCCAGACACCTAAAAAATTATGTTCTGAATGCTCAGGGTAAACAAGACTCTTCAAACTGGCCACAGCTCAAAAAGCTTCTAGTGAGAGTAAGAATTTCACAAGAACTTGAATATGGCAAGGTAGCACAGGCATACCTTGACCTGATGCTTAGAAAATACCTGAATGTACCAAGAAGAGGCACCAAGCCACAGCCAGAGGAGACAAGCACTGGAGTTCCAGCAAGTACCTGTTCTGCTTTTGTGGCATGATTTCAGGAAGGAGATAGTCTGGCCCATAAAAATATTGAGTGAATGTATTCTGCAGTCAGATAAGGAGCGCCATTAAATATAACATTGTTCAAACATACTGGTTCCTTTGGAAGCGGACTACAGGTTTTCAAATTGTCATAAACATGTAACCTGACATAAAGAAATTTAGTGTGCTTTCTAATTTCAAGTAAACGCATTTTTTTATTGTGCTTTAAGTAAAAGTTTACAGTTCAAGTTAGTTTCTCATACAAAAATTTATACCCACATTGCTATGTGACCCTAGCTGCTCTGCCTATAATGTGACAGCACGCTCCTCCTTTCCACCCTGGATTTCCCATGTCTATTCAACCAGTTCCTGTCCCTTTTTACCTTCTCATCTCACCTCTGGACAGGAGCTGCCCATTTAGTCTCATATATCTACTTGAGCTAAGAAACACTCTCTTCACAAATATCATTTTATGTCTCATAGTCCAGTCTAATCTTTATCTGAAGAATTGGCTTCGGGAATGGTTTCAGTTCTGGGCTAATGGAGAGTCCATCATCCATGTCATCTGGGATCCCTCCAGCCTCAGTCAGACCATTAAGTCTGGTCTTTTTACTAGAATTTGAGTTCTGCACCCCACTTTTCTCCTGCTCCGTCAGAGACTCTCTCTTGTGTTCCTGTCAGGGCCATCATTGGGGGTAGCCAGGCACCGTCTAGTTCTTCTGGTCTCAGGCTGATAGCATCTCTGGTTTACGTGGCCCTTTCTGTCTCTTGGACTAATATTTTCCTTGTGTCTTTAGTGTTCTTCATTCTCCTTTACTCAAGTGGGTTGGGACCAACTGATGTATCTTAGATGGCTGCCCTAGCTTTTAACACCCCAGACGCCACTCACCAAAGTGGGATGCAGAACATTTTCTTAATAAACTTTGTTGATCTAGATGTTCCCCAAAACCATGGTCCCCAGCCCTTCAGCCTTGCTACTCTGTCCCTTAAAGTGTTTGGTTGTATTTAGGAAACTTCCTAGCTTTTGGTTTAGTCCAGTTGTGCTGACTTCCTCTGTATTGTGTGTTGTCCTTCCTTTCACCTAAGATAATTCTTATCTACTATCTAGTTAGTAAATACCCATCTCCCTCCCTCCCCACCCTCGTAACCATCAAAGAATGTTTTCTTCTGTGTTTAAACCATTTCTTGAGTTCTTATAATAGCGGTCTCATACGATATTTGTCCTTTTGCAACGGACTAATTTCAGTCAGCATAATGCCAACCAGATTCATCCATGTTAGGAGATGTTTCGCAGATTGATTTTTGTTCCTTATCGTTGTGTAGTATTCCATTGTGTGACTATACCATAATTTGTTTATCCATTCATCTGTTGATGGGCACCTAGGTTGTTTCCATCTTTTTGCAATTGTGAACAGTGCTGCAATGAACATGGGTGTGCATATATCTATTTGTGTGATGGCTCTTATTTCTCTAGGATATATTCCAAGGAGTGAGATTGCTGGATAGTATGGTACTTCTATTTCTAGCTTTTTAAGGAAGCACTAAATCAATTTCCAAAGTGGTTGTACCGTTTTATATTTCCACAAACAGTGTATAAATGTTCCAGTCTCTCCACAACCTCTCCAACGTTTATTATTTTGTGTTTTCTGGATTAATGCCAGCCTTGTTGGGGTGAGAAGGTATCACGTTGTATTTTGATTTGCATTTCTCTAATGGCTAATGATCATGAGCATTTCCTCATGTATCTGGTAGCTGCCTGAATGTCTCCTTTGGTGAAGTGTCTGCTCATATCCTTTGCCCATTGTTCAATTGGGTTATTTGTCTTTTTGTTGTTGAGGTTTTGCAGTATCTTGTAGATTTTAGAGATTAGACGCCAATCAGATTTGTCGTAGCCAAAAATTTTTTCCCAGTCTGTAGGTTGTCTTTTGACTCATGATGAAATCTTTTGATAAGCATAAGTGTTTGATTTTTAGGAGCTCCCAGTTATCTAGTTTCTCTTCTGGTGTTTTTGCATTGTTAGTAATATTTTGTATTTTGTTTATGCCATGTATTAGGGCTCCTAGCGTTGTCCCTATTTTTTCTCCCATGATCTTTCTTGTTTTAGATTTTATATTTAGGTCTTTGATCCATTTTGAGTTAGTTTTTGTGCATGGTGTGAGGTATGGTCTTGTTTCAGTTTTTTGCAGATGGATATCCAGTTGTACCAGCACCATTTGTTAAAGAGACTGTCTTTTCCCCAATTAAGGGACTTTGGGCCTTTGTCAAATATCAGCTGCTCATAGGTGGATGAATTTATGTCTGTATTCTCAATTCTGTTCCATTGGTCTATGTATCTGTTGTTGTACCAGTACCAGGCTGTTTTGACTACCGTGGCGGTATGATAGGTTCTAAAAGGCCTCCCACTTTGTTCTTCTTCAGCATCGTTCTTGGAATTTGGATCCCGATTGCACTGTATCTATAGATCGCTTTGGGTAGAATTGATATTTTCACAATGTTGAGTCTTATTATCCATGAGCAAAGTATGTTTTTCCACTTATATAGGTCTCTTTTGGTTTCTTGCAGTAATGTCTTGTAGTTTTTTTTGTATAGGTCTTTTACTTCTTTGGTTAGATTTATTCCTAAGTATTTTATCTTCTTGGGGGCTATACTAAATGGTATTGATTTGGTGATTTCCTCTTGGAAGTTTTCCTTGTTGGTGTAGAGGAATCCAACTGATTTTTGTGGGTTTATTTTGTATCCTGATACTTTGCTGAAATCTTCTATTATTTCTAGTAGTTTTCTTGTGGATTCTTTGGGGTTTTCTGTGTATAAGATCATATCATCTACAAATAGAGATATCAAGTAAATGCGGTTTTAACATTGTACTCTTCTACTTCCTTTTGGGCTAACACTTTTTCTATTTCTTTCACTGCCTATTTTTTTCACTTCCTCCAACTCCCAAAATTTGGCATTCCTCAGGTTGTCCTCTGCTTCCTCTTAGCAGTCCTTTCTTTCTCCATGTGGCATGTGTCTCTTTCCCCTCCCTCCCTTCCTTGTCTCCCTGCCACTCTCCCTCCCTCCTTACTCCTTTTTCTTCTCCTCTCCCCTTTTAAATTTGGTATACACATGGAGACACATTCTTCTAAAAGTTATTTAATCTCTCTGGGATTCAGTTTCATCATCTGTGTAATGATTATAATTATAGTACCTACCTCCTGGTGCTGTTAAGGAATTAAATAAGTTCATATTTGTAAACCACTGAGAATAGGATTTGACATAAAATAAGAGTACAGAGTAAGTGATCTTAAACCCATATTAAAAATAAGCAAAAGTTGTGAGCAGGCAGGCAATAATTGATATCTCTAATATGCTCTTCCTGATTTATCTATATTTTCTGCAAGCACCTCTATACTTTAATCATCTAAGCTTAAAACTTTAGAGGCATTTTCAACTCCCTCCCCTTCTCAAACTTCCCCAAACCCAATTCCAATCAACAAGTTTCATTAAAGTCATCTGTAACTGATAGTATTAATAATTAGTCAACACGTTTTCAGTAAGGAAGTCAAACTGAACATTTGATGTATGTTCTATGCTAAGCAACCATTCCAATTAATAGATTTTCAATTAATTTGCCTTCTTACCAAAATGCCATAGGTATTATTTTGGCCACCCTAAATTAAAATGGCTGAAAGCATTTTGACATCCTAATAAGCATTTTGTTCAATGAGAAAAAATTTTCTTTATGATCAATTCCATGCATTGGTTCATTCAGTAACCATGTAATTAGTGTCTGCTATGTGCCAGGCATAGTTCTAGGTGTTAGTAATACAGAAATGAGCAAAACAAAATCCCTGCTCTCATGAAACTAATCATCCTAATTAAGGAAAGGAAGGCTTAACTATTTCAAAATTAAAGCATTAAAAAAAAAACCCAAACCCACTGCGGTCAAGTAGATTCCAATTCATAGTGACCCTATAGGACAGAGTAGAACTGCCCCATACAGTTTCCAAGGAGCACCTGGTGGATTTGAACTGCCAACATTTTGGTTAGAAGCTGTGGCACTTAACCACTATGCCACCAACGTTTCCTTCATAAAATCAGAACTTGGGTTTAAATTAATTTAATCTGAATCTCTCATTTCATCAACGAGCAAACTGAAATTCAGTGAGATAAAGTGGGTTGCCCAAAGTCACTTGGTTATCTAATGGCAGACACAGGACAGCATTCATCTGTTCTGTGTTCCAGTCATGTTCAGCTAAGATATGGAGCATCTTAACAGCATCCTCAGAGACCACTTCAGAGAGGGGGAGGCTGAACTGGTGGAATTTGAGGCCCTCACACCTGCTTCAATCAGAGTAGTTCCATGGTTATTTGGATTGCATATTGAGCCTCCAGAGAACAATTTGCTTGAACAGAGTGACCTGTTTGATTTAAATTAGAAAGCTACTGCCCTCTAATGGAGAGGATCTCTTGAGAGGTTCCATGATCAGGGGGAGCATGCCTGAGTTCTGCGTTACGGATTCTGGGATTCTATGCTCTTCTAAAAGAGATTAATGCAAAAACATCAAAGTTATATGGACCAGAGTCCATTATTTTAACTTACTGACTTTCTCAGTTAGGAATTGAATAATCCTGGATAATTCAATTTTTTTAAACAAATAATGATTTCCTAAACTACATTTGAGGCTGGGTATGTTAGTCTCTGGAGCCCTGGTGGTACTGTGGTTAAGAGCTTGGCTGCTGACCAAAAGGTCAGCAGTTTAAATCTACCAGCTGTTCCTTGCAAACCCTATGGGGCAGTTCTACTCTGACCTATAGGGTCATTATGAGTCGGAATTTACTCAATGGCCACAGGTTTGCTTTTTTTGTTTGTTTGTTTTTTATGTTAGTCTGTGAGCAAGTTATTTTAGCTGTATCACTCTACTAATCTGCCTTTACTTGCTCTACACTTTGTCTCTGAAAAGAACTTCATAATGTGGAACTAGAATGATTTATCCATTTGGTGGTCTATAAAGACTTTCTGTGTAGAGGGCCATCGAAAAAGAGAAAGACCCTCAGTGAGATGGATTGACATGGTGGCTGCAACAATAGCTCAAACATAACAACAATTGTGAGCATGGCGTAGGACCAGGCAGTGTTTTGTTCTGTTGTACATAGGGTCGCTATGAGTCAGAACCGACTCAACGGCACCTAACAAAGAGTTTCTGTGGAACTTATCAGGAGGAAAAATTTCATCTACCCTTGTCTGGGACTTCGAGGTGTGCCCTTTTATCCTTATGTTTATATTTATCTTCTCCAATTTAAATTAATGTAATTGATCATTTAAAATTTTACCATGAAATAGAATTCAGAAAAAAGGATATAAACAAACTGCAGTGCGTTTACAGACAAGAAACTGACAGTGATGTTACTCAAACTCAAATAATGTAAGCAATAGCTAAAGAAACTAAGGATGTTAATCTTGCAGAATTGAAGACCCAGAATGCATAGTACGTATTTTCAAATTTTGAAGGGCTCTGGGATTAGCCAAAGCACAGAATTAGGACCAAAGAACAGGAATCCAAAGAAAGAAATCTTCACTCAGTATCAGGAAGAACTTTCTACAAGACCAACTTGGGAGATAGTGACTTTCTGGTCAGAAGAGGTCGTCAGGTATAGATTTGATGGTCATTGGGAGGCATACTGGGAAAAGATCAAGTATAGAATGTACAGTTGAACTGTATCAGTGTTATTTTCAGAGGTGAACATCTTTGAGAAATCATGAAAACTACAGGTTCTCTATCCAGACAGAATGCATATACATGCAAAATTTTTCTGCACTATTAGAGGATTCATAGACCCCCTGAGCTTATATAATTCTAAAATATACTTTTTTAATGATAAAGCTAAAAAGTAATGACCAAAGTCCTTCCTCCAATTTATAAAATTGGAAAGCTAATTTTCCTGGGATATGAAGGATATGAAGCTGGAGTCAAGAATTTTGTCTGTTTAGTAAGTTGATTGCTTTGGGTTTTGTTGTTATGTTGTTTGTTTTGTCTTTTGATGATAGGGGATAAGGGAAATGTGATTCAGAAAGGCATCTGGGATCGCAGCTGAATATATATGGCTGAAGTTTTGTGAACAGGATGCAGCAAGCAGGAAGCCCTTTCACTCGGGGGTCAGGGAGTAACTTGACCATTTTTCACCAGAGGAAGAAGAGAGAAACTGCAAGCACAAAAAAGCTGATTTAGCTAATCCTTAAGGCTCAAGATGACAGGAATATATCCATCCCAACTAGCTAGGAAGTAAACATTTGACAAAAGAAAACTCTCTAATAGCATGACTTTCTTGAAACTTAGTGAAATTAGGGAGATAATCACTCAACTCACTGCAGTTGGGTTTCTGTCTTTATGCTCCACTAATAGTGTTCTTTGCAAGATCAGCAATAATTTCTTAATTGATAAATAAGTGGTCTTTTTCAGTGCTGAAATGCTTTCTTTCTCTTCTACAGCTAAGTGAAGGTCACAGAAGGCATGGGGAAAAACATCATTCAAAGAATGGTCTCTATCAACACAGAGTTGGTCACAACTCACCATCTCTTCACAGATTCCCATCTCACCAGCATCCTTCAATTCAAGGGCCTTCCCATAGAAGACCTCGTAGGCCTCCACATCCCAGACCACCTCATTGTCCAATTAAAAACAACACCAGGGTCAACAATAATACCACAGACGCTAACGCCCAAGTCCCACCTCTGAATTACACATCTGCTTTCCTGCAAGCGTGACTCTACCTGCTCAAAATGCTGCCATCACACCTGCAATAGAAAATAATGCCATCACTTCAAAAGCTATTTCTCCAACTGCATCCAAAACACCTTCCCCAACCACATCAGCACCACAACCTTCCTCAGCTACGACTTCCCCACCCATACCTGCAACCACAGCTCCACGTAACACCATACCCAGTCCTTTTCCAACCACTCTTGCAACTGAAACTACAGCTGCATCTACAACCCAAATTACTCCTTCAACCACTACTCAAGGTACTACTGCTGAACAACCAACCACATCCGCCAGCACCTTCCAAGATGACAGTAGGCAACTTATTTTAAGTCTTGAGGGATTATTAAGGGCATTTTTTGGATAATATACATGGTGAAGTGTTGTGTCATTTATTAGATATGAGATGTGGTTATGAATGCAGAACTGTAGCTTTTACTCTCATTACCAATCCAAAAGTGAAATCATAGCATTACTCAAAGTTAAAGCACTATCACTAATCTTTGAATCTTTAACTGTTCACTCCACACAACCTAATAAAAAGAGGAAACACCTATATCTCACAAACCAGTATATGTCCATTATTCAAGATCACTTTGTGAAACCTACAGAGATAGCCAACTGCGGAAAGAGAGAACCATTAGATAAAGAAAGAACATTATGTGGGTCAGCAACCATTTACTTTTCCCTAATTATTGGAAACTACATGGTCTCCATCAAAAACCCACTGAATAATCTAATCCTACAAACATAAAGAAAGAAGTTTAGGTCTCTCCAAATGAACAATACATGACAGGCCATCACTGTCTTGCTGATTAGAGGAAAAATCCATTGTAGAATCATCCTAAAACATTAAATGAAATTGATTCCATAAAACATAAGCCAAGAAAGGGGAAAGATCACGTTTGGTTTGAAGTGATGATTTCAAGTGAGTGAAGATGTATGAAATCTGGCAGCCAAGCACAAACCAGGACTCTGGCACTCTGTTTTTGAGAACATTAATTGCTTAGACTTCGTGATTGACATTTATTGTATTGTAGCTAAGTTAATTTAGACATCATGTGCTTGACTCTTATCTTCTGTAAACTACAAGGAGACTTTTGTAGTTTGCTCAGTGGTGCTTATGTTACTATTAATTAAATTCATTCAATTTACTATTAATTCAATGTAAATGTATTTAACAGTGGAATATTTTTGAGAACATTTGCCCATATATTTAAATGTGTTTTAAAGCAAAGGGTAACAGACTATTGCCCTGATGTCAAGTCTTCAGAATTTTTTCTGAAAATAACCCTGATTTAGTCAGTAGAAAAACAAAAACTAGCTACCTGATATACACAGAGGAAGTTAATTTGGGGCGTGGAGATAATTTTATTTTCTGTCAATACCGCTAATAACTCTACTGATTGTATTTAGACCTTGCTAACTAATAAAATCTTCAAATAGCAAACTATTTTCATTGTATGTGTTTGGAAATTCCTTGTCTCTCTTAGATGCTGAGATTGGTAAAAAGAGGCTTAGGTGAAGATTTACATTCTTACTAGCTCTGCCACTAAATCAGCCAAGTGTTGTGGGTAAAGCATTCAATATCTCTGAATACAAGTTTTCTTCATCCTTCAAACAAAGGGGTTAATTTTCTTAGATCAACTTAATCTTACTTAATCTTTAATATGTGTTTCCTGTCCAAATCCTGTTATTGCCCTATGCTTCTCAAACTGACAATAAAAGATCCCATCCCTCTCACTAAACTGTTCCTGACAGTCTCATCTTGAAGTAACTCAGTATCTTTATGGATTTTTTTTTTTTTTTTAAGCATAACAGCTAGTCCTTTTCCTGGGAACACTCTCTGATTTTAGAATGGCTGATATGTTTTCTTAACACTGAAGCCTTTACCATTATCAGTAAATACTTCATTTCTTTTTGAGGTGATGAAAATGTTCAAAAATAGATTGTAGAAACTGTTGCACGATCTGTAAATGTACTAAAAATGATGGAATTGTACCCTTTAAATGGGTGAATTGTATGATATATGAATTATATGTTAATAAAGCTGTTTCATAAAAAAAAAAAGAGAGAGAGAGAATAAGTCCAGCATGAGTCACTCTAAGCTAAAATCATGTGTCAGCATAGCTGTGATCCTTTTGGAGGCTCTAGGGGAGAATCCATGTTTGTGCCTTTTCCAGCTTCTAGAGTCTCCCTTCCTCCATCTTCAGAGACAGCAACATTGCATTCTCTGTGCCTTTCTTCAGTAGTCACATCTCTCTCTGACTCTTTTCTTCTGCCTCCCTCTTCCACATTCTAGGACTGTTGTTATTACACTAAGGAGCCCTGATGGCACAGTGGTTAAGCGCTCGGCTGCTAACTGAAAGGTTGGCAGTTCAAACCCATCAGCCACTCTGCAGGAGAAAGATGCTGCAGTCTGCTTCCATAAAGATTTAAAACCTTGGAAACCCTATGGGGCAGTTCTACTCTGTCCTATAGGGTTTCTATGGGTAAAAATCAACTCCAGCAACGGGTTTGGGTTTTGGTTTGTTATTACACTGGGCCCACTCAGATAAACCAGAATACTCTTTCTATTTTAAGATCAGCTGATCAGGAAATTAAATTCCATATGCAACCTTAATTCCACTTTGCTGTGTAACTTAAAGTATTCACAGATTCCTGGGATTAAGACATGTACGTCTTTGGGATGATTCTGCCTATAATATGTGTCAAAGGTAATAAATGCTATACAAAAAAGAACAAGGAAAATAGAGCGAAGGCTGAAGAGGGAATATTGCAATTTTAAATAGGGTGTGAAAATAAGCCTCATTGAGAAGATGACATTTGAGCAAAGATATAAAGACAAATGCACTTCAGCCATACCAGTCTCTTTGTTGTTCTTCAAACTAGACACTCTCTGACCTAAGAACCACTGCACAAGTGTTGTCTCCTGGCCTGGAAGTCCCTTCACCTAGATATCTGCATGGCTGACTTCCTTACTTCCTTTACATTTTGCTAAAAGATAGTTGGAGAGTTGAGGACATACCGTGACCAAGCTTGGAAGTCACACACATGTTCTCTGCCCATGTTCCATGGGCCAGAACAAGACATGAAGCCCCTAGATACAAACAGGGTGAAAAATTCCTTTTAGCTGTATTCCCAGGGAGCAAAAATGAGTTTAGTGAACATCTAGCCAATGTCTTCCATGCCGTTCCTGTACAATAGGACAACACATGGAACTATCCTGTATACCTTTGAAAGATTCAGTAAATATTTTCCAGAGTCCCTGGCTATTGAGAGGGTAAATTAAATCTTATGGGAATAAGCTACCATAAATCATTAGGTATATTATTATTAGTAGCAGTGGGTATCCAATAACCCAGAAGAATTTACACAGCTTAATCCCAGGACATAAAATTTACTGGGAGAATGTGACTCAAAGAGTCATAGTTATCCTTGTAATGAATAGATATGAAAAAATCTGCTGCCAAACATAGTAACTACCATTTCTTTGTGTGGATAAAGATTATCAATCCAGAAATGACCTTCCCTTTCAAGAAACCTTTCTGCTGTATCCAATAAACATTGACAGCTATAAAAAGTAGTGTGTCTCATTAAAAGCTCTTCTCATCTAATTCAGCTGCCATTCTAAGGGAGCCATAAGATAGCAACTGATCACCATCAAATTTCACCAAAATTCTGAGCTGTACTTAAGTAGCAGCCTTCTCCCCAGGAAGGTAGGTACTGGGAATTCTGGATTTGAGACTACTGAATTCTACTCTTACTCAGATCTTGACAAATCTTGCAGCATTATATTGTTATCTTAACTTTTTTTTATTTTAAAAATATGGAAATTTTATCCTAAACAGAAAGTTTTGGAACAGAAACTCAGTTTTCTGTCTTTGTTTGGGAGCCAAGATAAGAAGTTCATTTTCTTTGCAGGGATACAAAGAATTCCTAGAAGGAGAACTACAAACTCCAGATATTAAGGGAGGATCTAGTCACCTAAAGGAGTCCTGGTGGTACAATGGTTAAGCACTCAGCTGCTAACCAAAAGGTTTGTGGTTCAAACCCACCCATTCTGGCTCCACAGGAGAAAGATGTGGCAGTCTGCTCCTGTAAAGATTACAGCCTAGGAACCCCTATGGGGCAATTCTCACTCTGTCATATACAGTCACTACAGCTGGAATCAACTCAACAGCACTTAACTACAACTAGTCACCCAACAGGGTTGTATGAAAAGGAAATCCTCAGCAGACAGAACATATCTAAAGCTGACCTGTGCAAGGACCTTGAAAACCTACCTCTGTTTCACCTCTATGATAATCATGTTTCCTTCTGCTTTTATTACAGAAAATCTTATACTCCAAATTTAGGTACTGTCCTCCTTTCTACAGGAAACTTGTTTTAGGTATTTCTGTACCCCTACTGTGACATGTAATGAGCCTGGCTCAGAGAAGTCATGCAGCAAACATCTATTAAATAATCTAAGAAGCTGGGGATTTGAGAATTGAGGCATCTGACATGATCATAATCATATAAGGGCCACACAAATGGAAGTTAGTTTACAGCTTTCAAAATGTTTTCACATTATTATATTGTGTACTTCTTACAGTGACTGCGAGAAAGTTGTCATCTTTTTTTTCCTTTTACATATAAGGAAATGTTTCAATCCTCACCTGTCTCCCACACTGGAGGATAGGGAGTAGCAGGAGATTGTTCTCCTTTGCTGCCAGGGATATCTATGCTCCAGCTCTCTCAATGCCAACTCAAGTACCAGATACTCCAAGAATGACTTGTCCAATTTCAGAGCAGTATCTTCCTTCTCTGAAACCCTACCCTAAATATAATATACATTTAAAATCTTTAGAAAATCACAATTCAAAATGATTTTGAATGGACAATATCCCTTCCAATATTTTCTATTTCCTTATATCAATCTTGATAAGCAGTCTAATTATTTTACAGAATATATCTAGAAGCGATGAAAGAAATAGACCAGTATGTCAAGAGTTCAGTCTGGTGCTCCATAAAACAAACCAGTTGCTGTCAAGTTGATTACAATTCCTGACAACCTCATGCGTGTCAGAACAGAACCATGCTCCACAGGGCTTTCAATGGCTGATTTTTTAGAAGTAGGTCACGAGGTCTTTCTTCCCAAGCACTTCTGTAGACTGAAACCACCAATCTTTCAGTTAGCAGCCAAGAGTGTTAACCATTTGCACCACCAAGGGACTCCAGTCTGATGCTCAGAGGAGAGTATATCTTGGGTGACTCTCTCCTTAGTGGTGGGATATGGAGGATATGAAAATGCTTTAACATTGAGGTAAACTTTTTTCTCAGTTAGTAAGACTCTTATGGAATAAGAAAAGCTTTTTTCAAGAGAAAATAAATAATTTTTAAAGAGATTAGTTCTTACATTATCTGAAAATAGGGCAATTTTTTTGTTTGTTTTTAATTCATGCATAAGTTTCTAGGAAAGACTGTGATTTAAGTACACTATGCAGGACAATAATAATGTCCTAATCATAAGTTTATCAGAATCTTTATTATAATTTTTAAAAGAAATCACACTAGTATCTATTTATACTGTGACTTTATTGCTTTTAAATTTGCTCATTTCTTTACATATAATTCCTGAATGTTTTCTCATCATCATTATCCAGAGGGCCATGTCTCTTAAAGATTATATATAAAAATGCAAGAGGCACTTTTCAATTAAATAACTTAAACCTAAACAATGTACGCATCAACGTGGCTAAGGGAAATAACTCTTCTGACCATTTTCAGGGCATAGAAATAAAAGATGAAAACATTGCCCCTGATCCTCGGCCTTTGGGTTTTGACTGCCTGCTTCTTGGTAAGTCCCATAAATCACAATCCTCAGTCCTTCATGTTTTATTTAGGCCATTTTACCCATCTAGAGTGAAAATTCTCAACCTTGATTGTGTTCCCTGAACTTCCCAAATGCTAGAATTATTGACCACACATTTAGCAGGATTGAATTGTACCTATATATTAAGCTGTTCACTTGTCATCCTTCTGTTCAGTGTTGTGGTTTGAGTAAAACGTATACAGCCCTGACCATTCTCTCTTCCCAAGAAGCAAAGGTATCAAATGTTCAAGTAAAATATCCATCTTCTTTTGGTGTTAGTTTTAGATTATTCCATGTCTCCTCTATTACTAGAATCAAATTGCACTCAGCTCTATATGGCATCGTATGACAAACTTGTCATGTTGTTCAGAGATGGTAGGGGTTCTCTCAAGGGTTCAGATTATGCCATAGTACCACTGGCAAAAATCACGGACCAACGGTGTGATTCTTCTTAGAACTGAAAAAATGTGGTTGTAATTTCCATTCTCTTTGCCCTTTCTTATTTGACTGAAGTGTTTGTCTTAATAATTTAGACATACATTTTGGTGTTCAGGTGTGAATCAACTGTCTCCCCAAAGATTCATGAATAATGTGTGTTGATTTATGTTGAATCTAGTTATAATACTGATTGGGTTAGTAACATCATGATATCTGTGCTTGTCATCTGAACATCTAGTCCTTCTGGAAGATGTATTCCTATTGTTAAAATAAATTCATCAAGCTATCATGTATCATATAAGAATTTGGTTTTGAAAACTTTTCATTTTTACCAAACAACTATCTGATAAGTCAGCCTCCCATGTCTATGAGGAGCTAATGTGTTGGTCAAACTGACATAAGCATATGGGTCTCTGTATATTAAAAAATGCCATTGAGTTTCATAAAAATAGCTTTTTTAGAATTAAAAGAAATAACTGAGGCAAAACAAATGTCTTTCATCCTAACAATAGGAAAAGTTTCCAATTTGCTGATGATGCCAAGAGAGTCACAAAAAGATCTGAAGACGTGGGACAATCTAGGCTTATGAATTCTGTAAACTGACCAGGCAAAGCTCCCTTCCAAGTAAAAGAAGGCCTGTACTGAAAAGAAAATGTTGGGAGTAAGATCTAAATTGAGAAGGAAAGAGAAAAGCAGAGGCAAAAGAAAGAGAATGTCCTGATGAGAGTAGGGGAGAGGAGCAGAGAACACAGATCTCCAAAATTTTTAAGGCAGTGTTTTGTTAACACTTCATAATAAAAATAGAAGAGGGAATCCATCATATTTTACACTCTTCTTCATAGGATAAGAAAATCTATCCTACTTAAGAAAACAGAGAATAAAATTTCAAATTCTCATAGACTCCAGACTGGAGCCATGGAAGCTGGATGAACCTCTGAAACTATTGCCCTGAGATAATCTTTAAAACTTAAACCAAAAATATCCCCTACAGTCTTCTTAAAACCAAACAATAGTTTAGCATAACTAGTAAAAAGTGTCTGCCTTGAATACTATACTCTTTCAAGATCTATCTATATGGGATCGAAGTGACAACAGCAACTAGAAGGATTAGACAGGAACCTTATATTAATGGAGGAGGAACAACTCAGAAAACAAGGGTGAGTATGGTGGCACAAATCAAAGAATGTAGTCAATGTTACTGAATTGTGCATATAAAACTGGTTGAATTTGTGTATGTTTTGTTATGTGTATTCTCAATAATAACAAAACTAACTTTTTTAAGTAAGAAAAAAGTCTACCTCACTTAAAAATAATTGTGGCATAACCCCTGCAAAAGTATTTTAAGAAATAAAAGAAAATAATGGACAAAATAATAATCCTGCGCATAAGGAAGGCATTCCAGAAATAAATAGCCAAAAACAGATTAAAATTTTAATTTTATATTTCAAAACAAGTTAAAAGAGGAGCTATGAAAGAATTGCATAAATCAGAAATAGAAAAACTCAGAAAAAGATTATTGGACAAAATGAATTTTCAAAAGAAAGACACTTCATAATGCTAACAGCTATAATTATCAGTGAAGATATAACAGTTATTAATATTTATGCAACAACTTTCATAAATCAGAAACTGGAGAAGATGCCAGCATAAAAGGATAGAGGCACACCAATTATAGGAGATTTTAACACATCTCTTTGAAGACAGATCAAGTAAACAAAGACTTAGACAATAAAAGACCTGAAGTAACTTAATAAGATAGATCGTATATATGTATATAAATATATACATAATTTTAAATCTTCATAATAAGAGAATATAATTTATTTTTAAGTACACATGAAACATTTACCAAAATTCACCATACCTTGGGCCAATTTCTAATTCTAATTCAATTTCTAATTTCTTTAAAAAGAAATTGTATTTTAAAAATTCAAAATAATACACATAATACAAACCTAATAAGCTGACCAAAATGCAATGAAACTAAAAATAAATAACAAAATCGAAAAACAAAACAAAAAAAATCCTTCCACCTAGGTATGAAATAACAAAAATATTAGGCATTTCTGGGGCTAAAACAGACAATATAAACTGAAATTTCAGACTTTTTTAAATAAAATAATAAAAAAATATATATATTAGAATCCATGGGATAAAGCAAGAATATTGCTTAAAGGAAATGTGTAAACCTAAATATCAATACAATTGAAAAATAAAAATAAATTAATTAAACTTCCAACTCAAAAAAGCTAAAAAAGAAAACAAAAAATCAAAAGAAAAGAATTAGAAAGCTAAAACCAGGAATTAACAATAATTAAATAAAATAAAAACTAATACTAAAAAATAAACACAAAAACTGATTTTATGGGAAAAATAATTTTAAAAAGACAAATCTTTAGCCAATCTCATTAATAATAAAAGAAAAAAATACAATGATGCAAAATCAGGAATAACAAGGATGAAATAATGTCATAATAAAAAAATTCTTTTAATTAAGAAGCTATTTTATACAAATATATGTAAATAAATTCAAATGCATTGATTAAATGGATACTTTGCTAAAACAAATACAAGTTATCAAAACTTACCCCAGAGACAGAAAGTCTAAATAGACCAATAACAATAGGTGGAAAAAAAATGTAAATAGCATTATTGAAGAGCTCCCCTACATAAAAACACTTTTTCCAAATGAGTTCACAAGGAAATTCTCAATACTTTAAAAAATTAGATGATCTCAAAGCTACTTAAAGTATCAAAGAGCACAAAAAAAGATAGGCCTCCAAATTATTTTCACTGAATAAGTATATTGATTCCAAAAGCTGAGAGATTCACCAAAAATAAAACTATAAAGCAATCTTAATTTAAATTTTAAAACCAGATCCTAAAAAAAAATTAGTAAATAGAATCTATCAGCCTATTACATATAATCTAGCATGACAAAGTAAAGTTCAGTTCAGGAAATGTATTCATATAATCATTCATATTAACAGAGTTAAAGAAAAATTTATATGGTCGGTTCCATGGATATAGAAAGACTGCTTGAAAAATGTAACTCCGGTTCATGTTAAAAACTCTGAATAAAATAGGAAATGATGGATAGTTCCTGGATATGGTAAAGTACATATAACTAACCCCAAGCGACAGCATCTTACTTAATGGGGAAATACAACAGGCTTTCCCGTAAAAGTCAGGCCCAAACAATATTACCAAGCTATATAAAAATAAAACCAAATGAAGATACTTCATATTAAAGCTTCTTAAAACAAAAGATAAAAAGAAAAATAAATTTTTTAACTGCTGAGAGGTAAACATATAAATTTCTTCTTCAGTTACCCAGACTGTATTCTCTTTTCCCTCAACAAGAACTTCAGCTGTTTTGTTGCCTCATGGAGTGAGCAAAATTTTCATTTCTAAGGAATCAGTGATAGTAACAGGCTTGCCTCTATTGAGGTGGTAAAATTTTTCATTAATTTTAACATAAGGCATGGGAACACAAAGAGGCACCTAAGAAAATCTATGAAATACATGCAAGGTTTCTACTTTAAAAGCTATAAAATGATATTAAGAGAATTAAAGACCTAAGTAAAGGAACATATAATGTCCATATTGTACATAGACTCATTATTGTAAAGATATCAATTCTTTTCAAAGTGATCTATAGATTAAATACAGTAACAATTAAAGCCCAAGATATTTTTGTGTGTGGAAATCAACAAGTCAATTATGAGAGTTACATGAAAATACAAATATTTAAGAATAAACAAGATACTCTTGAAGAGAAAGGAAGGAAGAAGGGAGGCAGGCAGGGAGGCAGGAAGGAAGGAAAGGAAAGAAAGAAAGAAGATGAGTGGAGATGCTCTACTGATTATTAAGACTTAATATAAAACACCAGTAATTACAATGGTGTGATATTGGCAAAGGATAGACAAAGAGATCACTGGAACAAAATAGAAAGCCCAGAAACAGACCCACACATATATGGACACATAATTTATAACAAAGATGGCATTGGGGAAAGGATACTCTTTTCAGTAAATAGTACTGGGTCAATTAGATATCTAAATTGGAAAAAAAAATTAAATCTGACTTCAAATTCATACCATTCCACCTCACCCCAACCAAAAAAAAAAGACAAGTGAATTATAGATACCAAAATAACACACAAGACATTAAAGTATTAAGAAAATAGTAGAATATCTTCAAAATCTTGGTCATATTCAAGTAGCCAATAGGTATATAAAGAGATTCAACCTCGTGCATAACCTGGGAAATTCAAATATAAATCACAATGAGATGCTACTATACACTCATAAGAATGGCTAAAATTAAAAAGGTTGACAGTATCAAATGTTGATGAAGATTTGAAGCAATTAGAATTCTCATACACTAGAAGTATAAGTTAGTACCCATCACTTTGGTAAACAGTTGGGCTTTATATACTAATATTATATATGTATTTATTTATATGTATGTATACACAGTATATTCAATATATCTTCATAAGGTATGGTTATATTCAACATTACAGCTACATACAATGATACAGATGATCTCACAAACATAATATTGAGAAAAAGAAGCCAGACACAAATGAGTGAGTATATACTGAATGATTCCATTTATACAAAATTGAAAAATAGTCTTACAGTAGTATTGGAAGTTATGGCAAGGATTAACTTAGAGGAGGAGAGAGAAGGTAAAAATTGGGAAGGGGTCAAAGTAGTCTTCTGGGGTGATGGCAATGTTTTACTTCTTTATGTGGGCTGTGGTGACACAGGTATTTGCTTTTTTAATTCATTGAACTATACATTATATTTTATATTCTTTTTTATATGTGTGCTGTACTTAAAATAATAAAAAGATACTTCCAAATTTAGATGTTGTTTGGATCATCTAAATTTAAGTAATTATCTTATTCATGAATAATATTCTCCTTTCTCTTTTACAGACTACTGAGAGTAAACATGAACTGTTCCTTCGACAGAAAACTGGGCCAGCTGCTCTTTTTCCTTTCTCAAAACATGGTCCTATTTGTAAACCTAGCACTGTTCACCATCACACATTACCACACAATACATGCAGATATCATGTAAAAAAATCTGATTTACAGAGACAAAAACATATACCAAAACAGCATCCTGTATGTGGAAAAATTTGTAAGAAGTCACTTCTATTGTCATTTTCATACCATGTTCTTTGTTCTGATCACCTTGTCTCTCAAAATCGATTTAAAATGATCCCTTCAAAAATCCTCTCAAAGGCAACCACCACCTCTTTTCTTTCCAACCAAATTGCAATTAGCACCCTACATAAACCTAACAGCATTCCAATTATTATTGAATACACCACAGAAGCTTCTTCAATCACCACTGAACCCCAAACACTCTCAGCAGCTACCTCAGAACCAGAAATTACTCCAACAGTTACCACTGAAGACAAAACCACCATAGTCATCACCACTGAAGCTGAAACTACTCCTATGGCCATATCTGAACTGGAAACAACTCCAGTGACTCCATCTGTACCTAAAAACACCCCAACAATCACATCTAAACTCAAAGCAACCCAAGCAACAATACCTGAACCTGAATCCATCCCAATGATCACCACTGAGCTTGAAAACAGTCAGACAAACTCTGCTGAATCTGAAACCACTCCAACAATCTCCACTGAACAGATCACCCATGAACCAGAAATGACCACGGCAATCATCACTGAAGTTGAAAAAATTCCAGTGACCATCACTGAACCTGAAACAATACCAGTATCTACCACTGAACCAGGAAACTCCCCCAAAACCACCACTGAATCTGAAACTCCAGAAAGCACTGCTGAACACAAAACCAGCCCAGAAATCACCACCAAACCTGAAACTACCCCAGAAACCACTGATGAACTCATAACTACCTTAGAAAGCAATGCTCAGCATGAAACCACCCAGGAGATCACCACTGAACCAAAAACTAAACCTAAATCCACTCCAATGACTACAGTAAACTTGAAACTACCCCAGACACCACTGCTTAACTTGAAACTATCCCAGAAATCACTGCTGAACTCGAAACCACCCCAGAAAGCAATGCTCAACATGAAACTACCCAAGAGACAACCACTAGACCCAAAATCATCCCAGAGACCACCAATGAATCTGAAACTACCCCAACAAGCAGCATCAAACTTGAAACTACCCATAAACAATTGAGACCACTGCTGAATCTGAAACTACACCAGATACCAGCACCTAACTTCACACCACCCCAGAAAAAACTGCTGCCCCAAAATCAACCCATTAACAACCATTGTACCCAAAGACACTCTGAAAACCACTGCTGAACTCAAAACCACACCACAGGACATCAATGACATGAAACCACCCCAACAACTACTGCTAAATGCTAAACCACTCCAGAGACCACCGGTGAACTTAAATCCACCCCCAGAAAACACTACTGGAAACAAAACCACTCCAGAAACCAGCAGTGGAACTATAACCACACTAGAGACCACCACTGAATCTGATACCACCCCAATGACCACAAACTCAAAACCACCAGAAGCCACTACTGAACCCGTAACAACTCCAGAGACCACAATTAAACCTGAAACAACTCCAGCAAACACTGCTATGCTTAAAACCACCTCAGAGAACACCACTGTACCTAAAACCACCCCGTCAACAGCTCTTTAACTCAAAACAACTCCAGCCACTACTGCCAAGCCAGAAACAACCAGTGCTGGACCTGAAATATTCACTCCCAAAACTACAGCTTTCAAAACCTACTTCTTTTCCCAACTTAAAGCATTACTGTTAAAACTCCTGGGTAAAATGTTTAGTTATGAAGTGTTTAGAGCTTTTAGTAGAAATTATCTATAAATACAAAGAGTAAACTACAATTTATACTATTGCCATCATAACTAATCATGAAATTTAAGCATTCGTATATCACAATTACTGACAGAAAAATCACTCACAACTTAAAGTAATGCCTCTATTTACCTGCTATAGTCACTGTATCCCAAACCATATTGCCAATAATCACAACTGAGTAACTTCTTTTTAGAAAGTCAAGCACAGCCCCACGATGAAAAGCTGTTGGGCTAAGTTTCAAAAATAAAACTTTACTTATGAGTTGTCACTAATAATGTGGGTTAGACCAAACCAAAGGAGCCACTCAGGAGGAATTATCTCTACCCTCCTAATTCCTAGAACAATCAATCAAGGCTGAAGACTATTAAAAATATTACTGAATTCCCTCTTAAGTGTTTTTATTTTTCTGTAAACTCAATGAGAAATAACCAAAATCTCTGGTTTCTGTTAATAAGGCTTCCATTAAGGTGGTAAAAATAGAATATGCATATAGGGGGAATTTAATGGAAATCTGACAGTGAATGGCTTCATGACATCCTAATTGTTGATAGTCCAATCTTCATTAATCACAAATCATGTTTCAATAATCTATTTTTTACTAAAATTGTTCAAAAATGTTTGTGAAGAATATTTGCTGAACAATGCAAATTTCTATAGGGTGTTTGCATAATGCTAAGAAGCATTTCGTCAATAACAAATCTAACTTACAAAATTAAAAAGTCAAGTAATAGTATGTGTTCAAATCTTCAAAAAACATCTAATTCTAATTACAAAATTATCTTCACACATACACTCTGTCTCACAAATCTTCGTCAATCCAAAGCACCAGATGTGGAATTCACTTTTAAAATTTCAACTTGCTATCAATCCTCCAAAAACTAACTATAAATTATATATCTTAGAAGAATAAATGTTATCTTCCGCTGATATGGCAAAAACAACATTATTTTGAAGAACGTGCAGACTTTTTTTTCTGTTAACACTTGTGACAATTATGCAAGTCTTAGTTTTAATTGCTCTCCAGCTAATAAATGCTTTAAAAGAATGCTGTGTGTGTGTGTGTTTGATAGATTTAAAACTATGAATGAAGGGTGTAGTAATATTATCTCTCAATGACAAATAAAAAATCAAATTTTTTGTCCAAACTTCTTTGAGCTATTATGGAAAAATCAATTCAATAAACTGAATTACATGTGGTATTTAGAATTTTCAGGGAAAAAAAATTAAGGAAGAAAACCAGACTTAGTGCTCCAGGAAAAGTACCAAATGTGGAGCTTCTAGTCATCCCCTCCCCATGTCATTTTTCAGGTACTGATGTGTGATAATACCTATGGAGTATTGTCAGCCAGGGAAGCTCACTGAAGCCTAGGTGTTCAGAGGTTTTTCTTGGGGCTCAATCATACAAACATTGATCTTAGGCTCCACCCTCCAGCCCCTCTAGAGGTCAACTGATACCATATACTCAAAGCCTCCTAAATCATACAGTTTGTGTCTGGTACGGCCAGACCACAGTGTAAGACTATCTGGTGTGGCCATCGTCCCCTTAAATCACATTGTTAGACTATCCAGTGTGACCCAAGTCCCCCAGGCAAATAAAGACACTACTAGCAAGCATGAGAAAAGCTTCCAGAAGCCAAGGACCAACACCGTATCTATTTTTGGGTAAGTTTAAGTTCTTTACTACACACTTATGTTTTCACTTTTCATATTTAAATGGTTAATTCATTGTAAAATGTTTTATATTTTGTGTAAGGGAAAAAGATAAACTTTTTTTTTTTACTGATAATCAGAAGTTAATCCAACAACTTTGTTTAAAAAAAAAATCCATCCTTTCATCACTGATTCAAAATTCCACCATTATCACTGGAATAATTTCTGTGGTGTGTTTCCCCGTGTATTCTTTCCAATGTATAAATTTGGACACTTCCCTACTTAAAATCCATCTGTGGCTTCCCTTAGCTTTCAGGATTGCCTCAAAGAGGAAAACTAAAGGCCCATGGGACAAATACAGCCTACAGACATATTTTGTTTGGCCCACAGAGTGTTTTTAAGTGGTTTTTTAAATTAATAATTTTTAAACACCAGATGATTTCACATAAACATCCAAATTTCTGACTCCACGATAAGACCTGGCAACACTAGACCAGCATTCCCACAGGGCAGCCACTAGCTGACTTTGAATACATCTCGTCTCTTTAGACAAATTGCACCCTCTCCCATTTGTCACAATCCACATCCAGTCTACTGTACTCATTTATGATCCATATCTCCTTACATCCTGTGGTCATTTACATTTTCAATACTTCCTCTATGTCATTTGCCCTACCTAACCTTCCACCATTCCTAAAAACATATTCTTTGCTCCAAGAATACTCAAAAGTCCTACAACATTTATTGTATACACACCATGTGTCAAACACTGGAAAATAAAGGAATAAATAAATAAGGTTGTTACTAGTGCTAAGAAAGAAGTAAACAGACTACTGTGATGAATAATAATTGCAGAGAGGGGAACACTTTAGGCAGAATGATGAAGGAAAGCCCCTCTCAGGAAGGGTGTATAGAGTCAAACAAAGGACCAGAGGCAGGAAAGATCTTGGTGTGTTTTCAGAATTGACACAGGCCAGGATGAAGAAATGTATGAGATGAAATGAGAGTGAGAGACAAAGGAGAGATCATCAAGATCCTTGTAGGATAGGCTTAGAGGTTTTGGATTTAATTCTAAATGCATTGAGAGGACAAGAAAAGATTTTAAGGAGAAGGATGACATAAAGTGATTTATATTTTTTAAAGATTACTTTGGCTGCTAAAAGGAGCCCTGGTGGTAGAGTGGTTAAATCACTCGCTTGCTAACCAGAAAGTCAGTGGTTTGAACCCACAAGCTACACAGGAGAAAGATGCAGCAGTCTGCTTCAGTAAAGCTTGCAGTCTTGGAAACCCTGTGGAGGCATTCCTACTGTGTCCTATAGGGTCGCTATGAGTCAGAATCTTTTCAATGGCAACAAGTTGACTTCTATATGGGAAACGTGCCAGACCAATATACTGCACTAGCAACTGTGATTTTCTCTCTCAAGATCCACCACAAAGAAACGACAGAAGAAAAAAACACTAACAAAGGAAGAAAACTGGGAAGTTCAGAATGAAGGGAGGCAGGGCAATTGTTTAAACTGGTTGTGAGCTGGAAGATTTTGATGTAGGCCAAGACAGCTAGGCCTGGCTGTGGGAAGAAGATAACACAGGAAAAGAACTGTAGGGGTTCTGTGATTTCTTCTCCCCTACGTCTGCCTTTGGACTTCTTGTTCAGATGTCCTGAGGAGTAAAATCAGGGCAGCACCAAAGCACTGTGGTGCAACGCCCAGATCATACCTTCAGGACCAAGGCACTCACTCATCCCTCCAGCTGCCTAGTGTTGGCTACTGACAGCCCACATCTGAGTCCCTCTCTAGGAACTGAATGGAGCCAAGTCTTGACCCCTTGCCAGGAGTAGCCTGCCTCCAATTACAGGTCAATAGGGAAGGGCTTGTGCAAACTTCCAATACCCTTGCCTCAATGTAAGACAAGTCTGAAGGGCTCTCCTCACTCCAGAGTTCCTTGTGGGATTAGCTGAAACCTCTAATTTGCAATAGCATCACAATTCAACCTCTCCATCTGCCCAATCCTGCTTTCCTCTCTCCCTGTATTAGTTTCCTAGGGCTGCCATAACAAAATACCACAAACTGGTAGCTTATAAGAACAGAAATTTATTACTTCACAGTTATGGCTGGTAGTCCAAATTCAGGGTGTTGGCAGGGCCGTGTTCTCTACAAAGTTTCTAGGCGAAGTTTCTTTCCTATCTCTCTTGGCTTCTGGTAGCCCCAGGTGTTCCTTGGCATGTAGGTGCATCTTCACCCAGTCATTTTTCCTCTGTGCACCTCTCTATGTCTATTTTCCTCTTCTATAAGGATGGCATGCAGATTGGATTTGGACCCATTCTACTCTGACATGACCTAATGTTATTTTAACTGATAATATCTTCAAAAGTCCCGGGGGATTATAACTTCAACATATATTTTTGGGGGGCATCATCCAATCCATAGTACTCAATGGAGGTCATTTTTCAGAATTATTATTGCTATTATTATTATCTTATTCTCCACCGCCCTCCCCAGCATGCACACATGCACATACACATATACATTCTCTTTTAGCTTAAGGATTACCTGGATGGTACCATACTTGGCAATACACATCCCAAAATGTGCAATGTAATTTTTCAGATTACTAATTACATGACTTGTTGATTTTGTTAGTAGTCCTTAATTCCAGCTCTTCTGCAAAATCCTGTTTGTGTTTTTTCCATAAAATTATCATAAAATAAATCTGATTAATAAAATCGGTGGTCTTGTAAAATTTGTCCAGAATCCACAAAACAAAATACAAGGGAAGTCAGCACAACTGGACTAAACCAAAAGTTAAGAAGTTTCCTGAATACCACCAAACACTTCAAGGGACAGAGTAGCAAAGCCGGGGCTCTGGGGACCATGGCTTCAGTGGACATCTAGGTCAATTGGCATAACAAAGTTTATTAAGAAAATGTTCTTCATCCCACTTTGGTGAGTGGCATCTGGGGTCTTAAAAGCTAGTGAGCAGCCATCTAAGATGCATCAATTGGTCCCAACCACCTGGAGTAAAAGAGAATGAAGAACACCAAAGACACAAGGAAGATATTAACTCAAGAGACAGAAAGGACCACATATACCAGAGACTCCATCAGCCTGAGACCAGAAGAACTAGATGGTGCCTGGCTGCCACCAGTGACCACCCTGACAGGGAATACAACAGAGAGTCCCTGAAGGAGCAGGAGGAAAGTGGGGTGCAGAACTCAAATTCTAGTAAAAAGACCAGACTTAACGGTTTGACTGAGACTGGAGGGACCCCAGAAGACATGGCGCCCAGACTCTCTGTTAGCCCAGAACTGAAACCATTCCCGAAGCCAACTCTTCAAAGATTAGACTGGACTGTGGGACATAAAATGATACTCGTGAAGAGTGTGCTTCTTATCTCAAGTAAATACATGAGACTAAATGGGCAGCTCCTGTCCAGAGGTGAGATGAGAAGGCAAAAAGGGACATAAGCTGGTTAATTGGATGCGGGAAATCCAGGGTAGAAAGGAGGACTGTGCTGTCACATTATAGGGAGAGTAGCTAGGGTCACATACAATGTGTGTATAAATTTTTGTATGAGAAACTGACTTGAACTGTAAACTTTCACTTAAAGAACAATTTAAAAAAATAAAAATAAATTGTCCAGAATCCATCTTCTGAACTTATTTCTCTCCTTATTGCCTGTTCTCCATTGCTGAAACTTTGCTTAAGCTCCTAGTCTTGCTTCCACACATCTGACTTTTTAGATATCTATTATCTCACTACAGGTACCTTAGCAGTCAGCCCGTCAACTTTCTTCTGTGAGTTAGGCTCTGTTTTTCCTTTTACTACACACAAATGCATACTGGTACATCAAGACATCAGACACAGCTCCAGAGACCTCAACACAAACGAAAGTCTTGGCCATGCTCACTTGGGATAGGAGGTCAAAAGGTAGCCAGAGCTGAACACAAGGCAAAAAGTGTGTAAATACAAAGAAATGAGTCTGGATTGGGCAAACAGGAGACTTGAAGTAGGCTGTATATCTGGAGCTGATGTAATAACCCCAGTGTGTTAAAAAAAAAAAAAAAAAAAAAACCTACTTGAAGGCATTTTATACCTTGGTGATAGAATTTATTTTTTTATCTGTTCAACCTTTTCAATCTGAATAAGGCTTTCTCTGATATTCTATGAATTCAGAACTCTTCAAACATAACTTTAAGTCGCATGTCACACTATCCTTTACTATAGCATCTCGTCCCTGGCCCCCTGTCTTCTGACCACTAATTTCACATGCACTCTTAGAGGTAACCGATTAGTCCAGGCTGTTAGAGTCAGGAGGCATGTTTACCATAAATAGCAAAAATCTGTCCCACCATTGCCAAAAAATAATCCCACGTTATTGTGTCCTAATGATGTGGTAAGATTTACATTCAATACCTTCTGACTAGCTGAGAGATACTCATCACTGTGCTAGGCTGAGTCTTCCAGAGTTTCTGCAGTCCACTGCCCATTGGGGTGATATGTAGAAATTGCCATCAACGAGTACTGCTAAGGTAACTTTACTGAGAGTAATAAACCAAGTATTTTGAACAAAAAAAATCCAGTTAGGTCCTCATTTGGAGCATAAAGAATGAGGTTGTTAGTTGTATTCATCTTACTTTTTTCTCCAATGCCCCACTTTCAAAGAAAAAGGGTGAAAACTGCTTTTGGTGAGAACTTTTTCCACAAAGAAGTCACAATTTCAGCATAAGGATATCTATGTAGTGTTCTCTCACTTTATTTCTGCTCCCTTATTTAGATTAAAAAAGAGAGAGAAAGAAAGTTTGAGTGAAAGATATTGAAATTTGGTGGTGGTTGCATAAGCAGACAGGCTATGATGAGGAGCAATCATGGGACATTGCTAAACCAAATTGGACATCAGTAACCACTAGAAGATACAGCAAGAAAACTTCCACAATGAACTAACCTCCAGGTCAAAAATAGAATAGTTATAAAAATAAATAAATAAATAGAGTAGATATAAATTTCTAATTGAGAAGTTCCAGAAAATTTGATTTGTTAGAAGTCAGAAACCATTACAGAATGTTGATAAAAGATGACCAAATTGTATCTCGGAAAGCTATGAAGCTCTTAAACATACTCGTTATTTACAAGTAGTCTGACCACTACTGTTTTCATTTTGACTTCCGGGATAATTTTATTTCTGACCAATGGCAAGGAAACCAAACCAGTTGCTGTGGAGGCAATTCTGACTCATAGCGACCCTACATAAAAAAACAAAAACAAAACCCATTGCCATCAAGTTGATTCCAACTCATTGTCGTTCTTGTTGTTAGGTGCTGTCAAATCGGTTCCGACTCATAGCGACCCTACACACCACAGAACAAGACACTGCCCAGTCCTGCACCATACTTAACAATCATTGTTATGCTTGAGCCCACCGTTGCAGCCCCTGTGTCAACCCATCTCTGAGGGTCTGCCTCTTTTTTCACTGACCCTGTACTTTACCAAGCATGATGCCCTTCTCCAAGGACTGATCCCTCCTGACAACATGTCCAAATTATGTAAGATGTAATCTTGCCATCCTTTCTACTAAGGAGCATTCTAATTGTACTTCTTCCAAGACAGATTTGTTCGTTCTTTTGGCAGTCCATGGTATATTCAATATTCTTCGCAAACAGCACAATTCAAAGGCGTTCGGTCTTCCTTATTCATTGTCCAGCTTTCGCATGAATATGATGCGATTGAAAATACCATGGCTTGGGTCAGGCACACCTTAGTCTTCAAGGTGACATCTTTGCTTTTCAACACTTTAAAGAGGTCTTTTGAAGCAGATTTGCTCAATGCAATGCATCTTTTGATTTCCTAACTGCTGTTTCCATGGCTTTTGACTGTGGATCCGAGAAAAATGAAATCCTTGACGACTTCAATCTTTTCTCCGTTTATTATGATGTTGCTCATTGGTCCCTTGTGAGGATTTTTGTTTTCTTTATGTTGAGGTATAATCCGTACTGAAGTCTGTGGTCTTTGATCTTCATCAGTAAGTGCTTCAAGTCCTCTTCACTTTCAGCAAGCAAAGTTGTGTCATCTGCATATTGCAGGTTGTTAATGAGTCTTCCTCCAATGCTGATGCCCCGTTTTTCTTTATATAGTCCAGCTTCTCAGATTATTTGCTCAGCGTACAGATTGAATAGGTATGGTGAAATGATGCAACCCTGACGCACACAGTTCCTGACTTTAAACCACGCAGTATCCCCTTGTTCTGTCCGAACAACTGCCTCTTGATCTGTGTACAGGTTCCTCATGAGCACAATTAAGCGTTCTGGAATTCCCATTCTTCACAATGTTATCTATAATTTGTTATGATCCACACAATAGAATGCCTTTGCATAGTCAATAAAACACAGATAAACATCTTTCTGGTATTCTTTGCTTTCAGCCAGGATCTATCTGACATCAGCAATGATATCCCCGGTTCCATGTCCTCTTCTGAATCTGGCCTGAATTTCTGGCAGTACCCTGTCAACATACTGCTACAGCCACTGTTGAATGATCTTTAGCAAAATTTTACTTGCGTGTGATATTAATGATGTTGTTTGATAATTTCCACATTCAGTTAGATCACCTTTCTTGGGAACAGGCATAAATATGGATCTCTTCCACTTGGCTGGCCAGGCAGCTGTCTTCCAAATTTCTTGGCATAGACAAGTACTGCATCTGTCTCATAGCGACCTTGTATTTTCATGTCAGAAAACACACTTAACCATAGGAAGTCTTACCACATGGCAAAGGCACCCCCAGGTGGCAGCCTTCCTGAAGTTCAGACTCTGGTGTCGGTGTACGGGTTTTCTGATGCTATTTTGCTTATTTTGTTTGAAGACTGACTGAATAAAAGCTAAGACTTAAAAATCTGGGGTTTAGAGGTGTCAGCAAATGCCACAATGCATCACATTTTAAGTTGCCGTGACACAGAATATACTTTAATGTCATGTTTTAACTTGCCATCTATGTTACCAGTATACAGTAGCGTGTACATAGAACACAGGAGAGAGTGAACATGGTAAACTTAAAAAGAAAAAAGTAGTCATCATCAAGGGCTCAGAACAATTAAAAGTCATTATCTGGTCCTGGTTTCTGAAGATCAACTACCTTAGAAGAAAGGTTCTCTTCTCCAAGATGAAAGCATCTGGCCACAGCTCAGTCTTCCAAAGCAAACAGATCAGCTACCTGAAGGTAAAAAATACTTTTTTTAGCAGGGGACTACAAGGAACAAGAAACAGTAAAAAGCATCCTCACACAGGATCCCTGGATGGATACTACAATTTTATCAGATGACTTCCAAGTAGTTCTCAAAGAACACTTCGATATCTTACTGTCTTTTTATCTATATATCCACTTTATATCATTGTTGAACATATATTAGGGACAGCAATTCATTACTGATTGATTAATTTTATTTCTCCACTGAATTATAAATGCAGAAGAAAATGATATATTATTTTTAAAGCTGGCTGCAGTTTGAGCCTTAGAGGGTGTTGCATTCATTTTAGGGAGAGAATTGCTCTTTGATTTAACTATCATTTGATTTATGCAATGATAGAACTAATGGTTAATCTGTATAGTCGGATGTGAACAAAAAAATGACAAAATAACTGCATATTAATATGTCAGAAATATTAGAATTTTCTAATAGCCTAAAAGAGAGAGAGAGTGTGGGTCCAGAGTTGGGTTATAGAAACTGCTCCCAGTCCCATCCAACTGCATACATTCTCTAGTGAATTATTGGGTCCAGGCAATACAGGAGACCCCAGTACAGTTGACTGGTGATGCTGACAGTCCTTAACCCACATATTCTGAGAACACACACTTGAAGTCAAGAACCTGAGAATTGGAGGCTGAGCCAGCATGGCACCCCAGACAGATGCACCTTGCTGTCCCTCTGCAGCAAATACTCAAAAAGCTAAGTAAAACAGATACAAACATCAACCATGGAACACTAAGCATCAAATGGATGAAAAACTAGATCAAACACCAAATGGAAGAAACTGAAAGAAAACAGAACAAGAAGAGATACAGAATGGAGGTCCCCTGGCAACTAACACAGCATGGTGTCGCCATCTTGAAGCACAGCCAGCAACAACCCCGGACAGGGAGTACAGGAAGACAACTTCACAGAGCTCCCAACAGAAGATAGAGCACCCAGTAACTAGAGAAACACGCTTTCCCACCCCTCACCCTTCTGCCCCATACATCACCTCCCCCCTTGCCAGACCCCAGGTCCACCTTGCCCTCACCAGGTGGCTACTCACTTTTTTTTATCCTTCTCTTTGTTCTTAATCTCACCCCCCCACCTAGCCCCATACACCACCTCCCTACCTTTCTTCCAGCCCCCAACGTGATGCTGCAGCTACAGCATCCCTTTTACTCAGGCCCTTCATCACACTGGGCCAGCACTGCCCCTCCCCTCCCACCACTCAACCAGCTGCTGAACAGTGGGAAGTGAGCCCTTACTACTGCCTGTAAGGCACCCTTGCCTGTCTGGTGAGGGGCTATGAATGATCCCACACTACTGAACAAACATCGGGAGGCACATAGCACACACCCAGTCCACCCTCAGCCACCCTGCCAAACCAGTGTACAGCAAAGCAGGCTCACCCAGACTGCTGCTGCCCTGCTCACCCAGACAAGGTGGTGAGAGCTATCATACCCACAGACTAACTAAAAGCAAAGCCGGCCCACTCACCCTGACATATCAAAACAAAACAAAAAAGTGGGATGAAACAAACATACAATCAATAAATAAAGAAAATAATACCTTAATGTCTTATAGACAGCAGACAATATCAAAACATATAAAAAAGCAGGACAAGAGGGCTCCAGCAAGTGCCCAAAACAAAGAATCAGATAACCTCTGGTAGAAGAAAAGGCAATGGAACTACTTGATATGAAACTCCAAAGACTAATATTTAGGGCTCTCCAAAAGATTAGGAAAAAGATCAAGGAAAACACAGACAAAACCAAGAAAAAAACACACAAAATCAAGGAAAACACAGACAAAGCAATAGAAGAATTCAGGAAAATAATAACAGAATAAAACATCAAAATAAGTAAACAATTAAAAATCATACAAAAACAGAAATGAGAAATCCAAAAGATAAATAACAAAATTTCAGAAATGGACAACTCAATAGAACATTTCAGGAGCAAGTTTGAAACAAAGGAAGACAGAATCAGCAAGACTGAAGACAGAGCCATGGGTGCAAATTTATTTGGGGAAAAATCAGAGAAAAGAATGGAGAAAAATGAAAAAAACCTAACAATTATGTGGGACAGAATCAAGAGCAAAAATTGCTTGTGATCAAAGTTCCAGAACAGGGGGAAAAATGGAAAACACAGAAAAGATTGTTGAATACACTGGCAGAAAACTTCCCAAACATTTTGAAAGATGAAAAGCTGACCATCCAAAAAAGCTCAATGAATCCCATATAGGATAGACCACAAAAGAAAGTCACCAAAACATATCATAATCACACTTGCAAAACCAAACACAAAGAAAGAATCCTGAGAGCAGCTTGAGAAAAACAAAGGGGAAACAATAAGACTAAGCTCTGATTACTTGGCAGAAACTATGCAGGCAAGAAGGCAATGAGATGACATACATAAAACCTTGAAAGAAAAAAACTACCAACCAAGAATAATATATCCTGCAAAACTCCTTCTCTCTAAAATATTATGGCAAAATTAGAACATTTCCAGATAAACAAAAATTAAGGGAATTTGTAAAAACCAAACCAAACTTACAAGAAATATTAAAGGAAGTCCTTCAGTTAGAGAACCAACATCAGCAGACAACAACCAGAGTCTAGGACACAAGACAGCATCAGCCATATACCAACCTAGGAAAAGAATTCTCAGTAATACTGGGGTCTTAAAAGCTTGGAGCAGCCATCTAAGATTCTCCACTGGTATCACCCTGTCTGCAGCAAGGAAGAATGAAGAAGACCAAAGACACAGGGGAAAGATTAGTCCAAAGGACTAATGGACCACAACTACCTCAGCCTCCACCAGACTGAGTCCAGCATAACTAGATAGTGCCCGGCTACCACCACTGACTGCTCTGACAGGGATCACAACAGAGGGTCCTAGACAGAACTGGAGAAAAATGTAGAACAAAACTCTAACTCACCAAAAAAAAAAAAAAAAGATCAGACTTACTGGTCTGAAAGAGACTGGAGAAACCCTAAAAGAATGGCCCCCAGATACCCTTTTAGCTCAGTAATGAAGTCACACTTCATCCAAAGATTCGACAGGCCTATAAAACAAAACAAGACTAAATGGACACACCAGCTCAGGGGTAAGGACTAGACGGCAGGAAGGGACAGGAAAGCTGGTAATGGAGAACCCAAGTTTTGGAAGGGGAGAGTGTTGACATGTTGTGGGGTTGTCAACCAATGTCACAAAACAACATGTGTATTAATTGTTTAATGAGAAACTAGTTTGCTCTGTAAAACCTCATCTAAGGTACAATCGAAAAAAGAAGGTTTACACACAGAAAAAAAATCTTTGATGGTTAAAGGGGTGGGGTAGGAGGAGACATCACTAGCTAGATAGTAGACAGGCATTAACTTTGGTGAAGGATAAGACAACACACAATATAGGGAAGTCAGTACAACTTGAACAAGACGAAGTCATAGAAGCTTCCTAGACATCCAAATACCTTGAGGGACCAAGTTACTGTGGCTGAGGGCTGGAGACCATGCTCTCAGGGCATAACTAGATCAATTGGCATTACACAGTTCATAAAGAAAATGTTCTACATCCTACTTTGGCTAGTAGCATCTGGGGTCTTAAAAGCTTGTGAGCAGCCATCTAATATACATCTATTGGTACCATCCCATCTGGAGCAAAGGAGAATGAAGAAAACTAAAGACACAGGAAAATATTAGTCCAAAGGACTAATGGACCACATGAACTACAGCCTCCACCAGCCTGAGCCCAGAAGAACTAGATGGTGCCCGGCTACCACCACTGTCGGCTCTGACAAGGATCACAATAAAGGGTCCCAGACAGAGTGGGAGAAAAAATGTAGAACAAAATTCAAATTCACAGAAAAAGACCAGACTTACTGGTCTCACAGAGACTGGAAGAACCTCCAAGATTATGGCCGCCGGATACCCTGCTAACTCAGAACTGAAGCCACTCCCAAAATTCCACCATTCAGCCAAGGATTAGACAGGCCTATAAAACGAACAATAACACATGTGAGGACTGTGCTTCTTTAGTTCAATCAAGTATATGAGACCAAATCTGCAACACCTGCCCAAAAGGCAGGAAGGGACAGGAAAACTGGATGAATGGACAGGGGAAACCCGGGGTGTAAAAGGAACGGGGGAGAGTGCTGACACGTTGAAGTGATGGCAACCAATGTTACAAAACAATTTTTGTGTAAATTTTTTGAATGAGAAACTAATTTGTGCTGTAAACTTTCACCTAAAGCACAATAAAATTTAAAAAAAAAGAATTGGAGAATCAAGCAGTGACAAGGGAGGAGGGAGGTGAAGACCTTTACCTTTTGTGAGGTCATGACCTATTGGTGCTTAGAGCTATAAGGAGAGAAACAGTGAACATGTCCCTCCCAAAGATAAGAATCTGCTTGAACTTAGCCTTTCTCCCAAGACAGAAAATATTGAGTATCTACTAATGTATAGGGTCGTTATGAGTCAGGATCAACACAATGACAATGGGTTTTTGGTTTGTTATGTACCAAGCAGAATGCTAAGTGTTCCTGGTCATTCCAGTTGCCATCAAGTTGATTGTGACTCACGGTGACCACATGTGTGCCAGAGTACAGCTGCACTCCATAGGCTGATTTTTCAGAAGCAGACCACCAGGTCTTTCTTCCCAGGCACCTCTGGGTGGACTCGAACCTCCAAACTTTTGGTTAGCAGTCAAGTGTGTTGACTGTTCACCACCCAGTGACTCTTCCCATCCTGTAAGGTGAAAATGAAAATGTCTATTTTACAGATGAAGAATTTGAGGGTTAGAAAATCTCCTTAATTTGCCTGAGGTTATGCAGCCACTAAATAACAAAGTCAGGATTCAAGTGCAAATGTGTCTGATTCTAATGCCAGTGTTCTTTCTACTACACCAAGTTACCTCATTTATTCATTCAATAAATGTTTATCACTTGTTTATTATGTGCCATGCACCAAAGAAGAGAGAAAATGTCCCTGCGCTCATGAAACTTGTGTTCTAGTTGGGAGAGCCACACAATATGCAACTATATAATAGATAAAGAAGGTAATTAGATGTGGTGATTAGTACTATGAAGGATATAAGCAAGGTGTTATAATGAAAAGTAACGGAGAGTGCTTCCTTGGGTACTACGTGTTCAGGGCCTATGTAAAGAGAGAAATATCTAAGCCAAGTCCTGAAGGTTGAGAAGGAACAGGTTATGCAGACATCTAGAGGTCAAGGATGTCAGAGAGAAAAGCCCTGACATGTTTCAGAACAGAAAGGAGTTCAATGTAACAAGAATGTAGCGAGCTATGTGCTGGTACCAGATGCAGTTAACAGAAACCAAATTATTTTAAGATTTGTAGACCATAGTAATGAGTTTGCGTTTTACTCTAAATTTAATGAAAAGTCATTAATTATTTTAAGTAGGGCAAGACATTATCTGATTGACATATTTTACATGGTGAGTGGATGAAGAATGAACTGTAGGAGAATCAGAGTGGAAGCAGGGGATTCGTTTAAAAGCTATTACAGCAACCCGTGCCAAGATAATGGTATCTGGAACCAGGAGGGCAAAGTAAGAGCAGAGAGATTAGTTTGGAGGCTACTGAAGCAATCTGACAATTTTAAAGAATTTTGTGAATTTAGAAAGTCAAGTAAGTATTAATTCAATTCAACTCATATTTATTGATTATCATATTCAAGGTACCATGCTGGGAGCTACAGAGAATATAAAAATGAGCAAGACACAGGGTCTTCCTCGAAATCTAATATCTCAGAACAGAACACAAGTAACAATAAAATCAGCCAAAAGTAGAGTAAAATAAATGATAGAGTCATGAATTCCAATAGGGTTGCAGGGAAGGAAAAGATTGACTCCAAATGAGGGGAAAAAAAGCCTTAACAAAGATAGTTAACATGAAGAAGAAGATCTTTAAGGATGAGTAGACTGTTGATAGCCAGAGATAAAGGGAAGGACTCCAAGCACAGGGAATATAATGAACTAAAGCAGAGAAACAAGATGAAAATGCATAAAGGGTTTTTTCTGATCTCTTGTACATAATTCCATTTTACCTGCACCATATTATATTGTGATCAGGTACTTTTGTATCTCCCACGAGAATGTAAGCAGGGAATTTATCTTATTCACTTTTGTACTTTAGCACAATGCCTAACCTGGCACAATTTAGGTTTATGTTTAATAGGTATCATTGGAATTATGATGCATCAGGAAATGCTGGCCATCATTTCCAATTATTAATTCACTTAATTTAGTCATTATAGTGATAGCTGTCACTATAACTAATAGCACTCATGTGTCTCAAATTCTCTTGATGATGGGATTGAGTTATCAGCTGGTGAAAGGAAAGATAGAAATTTCCAGTCTACCTTATCCTTTCTTTACCAAACAGATCCTCTTAGAATGGGATTCACAAACAAGTAGTGCCTTGGGGTCTGAGTAATTCCAGACTTCCCATAGTCATTGGGTGTGATGGGATGGGGAGAGGGTAAATAACTTGACTTGAGAGATCCTAGAAAATTCAAGAATCACAAAAATCATTACAGGATTCCACCAATTTCCTCCATAAACCAGAGATTCCTTATAGTTGGGCTTTCAGGAGATCCATGAAACCTCTGAGGTTGTCTGGTACACGTTATGTTCAAAGGTATATGTGCATTTTTCTGAGGAGATGGTGCATATAGCTTCATCAGGCTCTCAAAAGCTTCCATAAGGAGTTCCGGCAAAATGGCACTCTAGGCAGAAGCACCACATCGTCCCTCCACAGCAAAGATCAAAAAAACTAAGGCAAACAGAGAATACAACAATCCTGAAATCCTAAAACATCAAATGACGAGATAAAGAACTCAGCCAAGCACCAAATGGAGTGAGAAAACTGACAGAAAATGGAGAGCGAGGAGAGATTCATGCAGAGGTCCCCTACCAGCTAACATAGCACAGATCCGCCATCTTGGACTCCTATCAGAGACCAGCAAACAGGGGGTACGAGAAAGCAGCCTCACGGAGCATCCGGTGGGAGACAAAACAACCAGTAATTTGTGATATACACTTTCCCACCCCCAACCCTTCTTCACCCTGACTCAGCCTCCTCTGCTTCCCGCGGCCACAATCTCTTGACCAGGAATCACCAGCTGCTTGGGTTCCACACACCCAAACCGGCCGGCTCTCTGACTGCCATTTGTCGGCCGCTGGTGTTGCATTTTTCCGCTTCTTTTGATTTTTTTCCTTGCCTCTCACCACCTCCCCCTCCTTTCGCTCAAATACCTGGCTCCATGCGCCATCTTTGCTTCTTCCTGAGGGGCTGCAGAGCTCTGGTAGTTTGTGATATACGCTTTCCCACTCCTTACCCTTCTTCACCCACACTAGGCCTCCTCTGCTTCCCATGGACACAGTCTCTTGTGCAAGAAACACCAGCCCGCATTAGCTGGCTCTCTGAGTGCCATTTGTTGACTGCTAGTGTTGCTTTTTTTCCTGCTTCTTTTGATTTCTTCCTTACCTCTTACCACCTCCCCCTCCTTTCGCTCAAATACCTACCTCTGTGCGCCATCTTTGCTTCTTCCTGAGGGGCTGTGGAGCTCTGTTCGAGTGTGGAGCTGCTTCCTGGTCTGGGCTGTCGCACTGGTGGGATCCCGGGGCTTTTGTCCCTTGTTTGTTTTGAATTGTTTGTTGTTTTCTTTCCCTTTTCCTGAGTCGGGAGCCCTTTCTGGCCAGGTGGTGCTGCGTGGAAATGACACTACCCCATCGGCTTGCACAGACGTGCATAGGGATCCCTGAGAGCATTTCTTTCTTCGTAGGTTTTTTTTTTTCTGTTTTTTGGGGGGCCTTTCTTGTTCGTTTCGTTTTTTTAATTTGTTTTGTTTTCTTTTTCCTCTTTTTCCCTTTTTGTCTTTCTTCATTGCTCAGTTTCGTGTCTCTCTATATCTTTCTTCTCTTTCTGTTCCCTGAATACCTGGCATTGTATACCTCTACGCCTTCTAGCCAGGCTGTACTGCAACACCTGAGAGTGACGTCCCCAGACGTCATAGGTGCACCAGTGGGATCCCTGGGAAATTTGTGGTTCTTTAACCTTTCCAATTTTTATTTATTCATTCTTTTCTTCCTCTTCCCCTTTTTGTTTTTCTCCATTTCATAGTCTCTCATCTCTCCACTCCAACGGCAAACTCCCCTAGCATTCTGTTTTGTTTGTATGTATGTTTTTGGCTCCTGTTCCTCTCACCTCTCTCCCATATCCATCTTGGCTACACACATAACAATCTCCCTGCTACATCCTGCCTACCCGCACCATGCGCTTGACATCAAACCACCAAGCAGCACAGGCATGGCCTACTGGAACCTGACCTGCACTGATTACCGCTCTGGTGGCTGTAGTAAGTGCCACAAACCACCCATCCGAGTAACTCCTCTTCAGCTAGACCTGCCCTGCTGTACCATATCTGAGTGAATGACCCTGCCAATTGGAGAAGGAGACAAAAAGTATTGTGCCCATAAACAAGCAAACAACAAAGAACACACAGTCCACCTGCTCAGACATAGTCAAATTTAAAAAAAAAGGGGGGGGGGACAAAACAAACAAAGCTAAAATCAATAAAAGAGAAAAATAAGTACTGAATGCAGACAATAACAAATCATTTACAAAAACAGGACAGGATGGTTCCAGTAGGCAGCCAAAATAAAACACCAGATGACTCTCCAGTGGAAGAAAATGCACTAGAACTACCTGATAAGGAATTCAAATCTCTAATACTCAGAATTCTCGAAGAGCTGAGGCAAAAAACTGACAAACATGAGGAAAAAAATAGAAAAATTCATGGCAAATACAGACAAAAAATTGGAATAATTCAGGAAAATAATGCAGGAACAAAATGCCAAGATAAATTCACAACTAGAAATTATACAAAGACAACAATTAGAAATCAAAAGATAAACAACAAAATTTCAGAAATGGATGGTGTCATAGAACGGCTGAGAAGCAGATTTGAAATGGTGGAAGACAGGATCAGTGGAGTTGAAGACAGACACTTGGATTCAACTCTGTTTCAGGAAAACTCAGAAAAAAGAACAACGAAAAATGAAGAGACACTGAGAATTATGTGGGATACAATCAAAAGCAAAAATTTTCAAGTGATTGGAATTCAAGAACAGGGGGAGAAAACAGAAAACACAGAGAGGATCATTGAAGAACTGCTGACAGAAAACTTCCCCAATATCATGAAAGATGAAAAGCTGACCATCCAAGAAGCTCAATGAACCCCATATAAGAGACCCCAAAAGAAAATCACCAAGGCATATCATAATTACACTCGCCAAAACCAAAGACAAACAAAGAATCCTGAGAGCAGCTCGTGAAAAACAAGAAGTCACATGCAGAGGAGAAACAATAAGACTAAGCTCAGATTATTGAGCAGAAACCATGCAGGCAAGAAGGCAATGGGATGACATATATAAAATCTTGAAAGAAAAAAATTGCCAGCCAAGAATAATATATCCTGCAAAACTCTCATTCCAATTTGATGGTGAAATTAGGTCATTTCCAGATAAAGAGAAACTAAGGGAATATGTAAAAGTCAAACCAAACTAACAAGAATTATTAAAGGGAGTTCTTCGATCTCAGGACAAACAGCTTCAGCTCACAGGCAGAACCTAGGATGCAGGATCGTTCCAGCCAGATACCAAACTAGGAAATGAACTCTCAAGGACTATTTAAAACCAAAAGAAATACAACAGGGAATCAGAGCAGTTAATCAGTAAATGACAACAACATCAGAACAATAAAAGAGGGAATAAACTGTGTAGGTATAGAACCTTCTAGTGGAGAGGAAGGCAAGGTGATACCAAGTAATGGTAGACTGCTTCAAACTTAGAAAGAAAAGGGTAAAATTCATGGTAACCACAAAGAAGGTTAACAAACATACTCAGAAAAAAAAAACAGGAAGAACATAAAGTCTCAGCAAAAACAAAAACAAAAGAAATGAACACAAAATCCACAAACAAAAGTAACTCAGCACAAGAGAGTAAGAAGAACAAAGAAAACTTCAGCAACTCACAAAAAAGCACTACAAAATGACAGCAACAAACTCACATCTATCAATAATTACACTGAATGTAAATGGACTCAATGCACCCATAGAGACAGAAAGTGAAAAATGGATAAGAAAATAGGATCCATCAATATGCTGTCTAGAAGAGACACACCTTAGAAACAAAGATTTGAATTTATTAAAAGTCAAAGGTTGGGAAAAAATATATCAAGCTACCAACTACAAAAAAGAGCAGGAGTGGCAATTCTAATCTCAGATAAAATAGACTTTAAAACAAAATCTACCATAAAAGACAAAGAAGGACACTATATAATGATTAAGGGGATGATCCATCATGAAGACATAACCATAATAAACAACTATGCACCCAATGACAGGGCTCCAAAATACAAAAACAAACTCTAACAACACTGAAAAGAGAAATTGACAGTTCCACAGTAATAGTAGGAGACTTCAACACACCACTCTCAGTAAAGGACAGAACAACTAAGAAGAAACTCAGCAAAGATACAGAAGACCTAAAGGGCACAATCAGCCAACTTGATCACATAGACATGTATAGAACCCTCCATCCAATGGCTGCAAAGTACACATTCTTTTCCAATGCACATGGAAAGTTCTCCAGAATAGACCACATCTTAGGCGACAGAGCAATCCTCAACAAGATCCAAAACGTTGAGATAATTCAAAGTATCTTCTCTGACAACAATGCCATCAAGGTAGAACGTAACAGAAAGAGCAAGGAAAAGAAATCAATTACATGGAAACTGAATAATACCCTGCTTTCATATCACAGGGTAATAGAAGAAATCAGAGATGGAATCAAAAAATTCCTAGACTCAAATGACAATGAAAACACATCATACCAAAACCTTTGGGACACAGCAAAGGCAGTCCTCAGAGGACAATTTATACCAGTAGATGCACATATCAAAAAAGAAGAAAGGGACAAAATCAAAACATTAACTACAGAACTCAAACAAATAGAAAGAGAACAGCAAAAAAAGCCCACAACCACCAGAAGAAAGGAAATAGTAAAGCTCAGAGAGAAATAAATGAAACAGAGAACAGAAAAACAGTAGAAAGAATCAACAAAACCAAAAGTTGGTTCTTTGAAAGAATCAACAAAATCGACAAACCACTGGCCAGACTGACAAAACAAAAACAGGAGAGGACACAAATAACCCAAATAAGAAATGAAATGGGGGACATTACAACAGACCCAACTGAAATAAAAAGGATTATAACAATATTATGAAAAACTATACTCCAACAAATTTGAAAACCTAGAGGAAATGGATAAATTTCTAGAAACACACGGCCTACCCAAACTACAACAAAGTGATGTTGAAAATCCGAACAGACCCATAACAAGAGAAGAGATTGAAAAGGTAATAAAAAAAACTCCCAACCAAAAAAAGCCCTGGCCCAGGTGGCTTCACTAAAGAATTATACAAAACATTTACAGAAGAGCTGGTACAAATACTACTCAAGCTATTTCAGAGCGTAGAAAAGGAGGTAATACTTCCAAATTCTTTCTGTGAAGCCAGCATAACGCTGATACAAAACCAGGCAAAGACGTCACAAAAAAAAAAAATTACAGACCAATACCTCTCATGAATATAGATGCAAAAATTCTCAACAAAATTCTAGCCAATAGAATTCAGCATCATATCAAAAAAATAATGCACCACAACCAAGTAGGATTCATACCAGGTATGCAAGGATGGTTCATCATTAGAAAATCAATCAACGTAATCCACCACATAAATAAAAGGAAAGAAAAGAATCACATGGTCATCACAATTGATGCAGAAAAGGCATTTGACAAAGTCCAACACCCACTCCTGATAAAAACTCTCAATAAAATAGGTATAGAAGGGAAATTTCTCAACATAATCAAGGGCATCTATGCAAAACCAATGGCCAACATCATTCTTAATGGAGAGAGGCTGAAAACATTCCCCTTGAAAACAGGAACAAGACAAGGATGCCCTTTATCACCACTCTTATTTAATATTGTGCTGCAAGTTCTAGCTAGAGCAATAAGGCAAGAGAAAGAAATAAAAGGGCATCCAAATTGGTAATGAAGAAGTTAAACTGTCCCTGTTTGCAGCTGATATGCTATACATAGAAAACCCTAAAGACTCCACAAGAAATCTACTGGAACTAATAGAAAGATTCAGCAGAGTAGCAGGATACAAGATAAACATTCAAAAATCAGTTGGATTCCTATACACCAATAAGGAGAACGATGAAAAGGAAATCAGGAAAACAATACCATTTTCAATAGCCCCCCAAAAGATAAAATACTTAGGAATAAATCTGACCAGGGATGTAAAAGACCTATACAAAAAAAACTACAAAACACTGCTGCATGAAACCCAAAGGGATCTACATAAATGGAAAAACATACCATGCTCATGGATAGGCAGACTCAACATTGTGAAAATGGCAATTCTACTCAAAGCAATTTACAAATACAACACAATCCCGATCCAAATACCAACAACATTCTTCAAAGAGATGGAAAAACTAATCATTAACTTTATATGAAAAGCGAAGAAGCCCCGTATAAGTAAAACACTACTGAAGAAGAAGAATAAAGTTGGAGGACTCACACTACCTGACTTCAGAACCTACTATACAGCTACAGTAGTCAAAACAGCCTGGTACTGGTACAACGACAAATACGTTGACCAATGGAACAGAATTGAGAACCCAGGTGTAAATCCATCCACCTACAGTCACCTGATCTTCGACAAGGGCCCAAAGTCCATCAAATGGGGAAAAGACAGTCTTTTTAACAAATGGTGCTGGCAAAACTGGATATCCATCAGCAAAAAAGTGAAACAAGACCCATACCTCACACTGTATACAAAAACTACTTCAAAATGGATCAAAGACCTGAATATAAAGCCTAAAACTATAAAGTTCATAGAAGAAAAAATAGTACCAACACTTCAGGCCTTAATACATGGCATTAACAGGATACAAACCATAACCATCAATGCACAAACCCCAAAAGATAAGCTAGATAACTGGGATCTTCTAAAAATCAAACACCTATGCTCTTCAAAGGACTTCACCAAAAGACTGAAAAGAGAACCTACAGACTGGGAAAAAATTTTTGGACAGTACAAGTCAGACAAAGGTCTAATCCCCATAATCTACAAGAAAATCCAACACCTCTACAACAAAAAGACAAATAATCCTATTAAAAAATGGGCAAAGAAAATGAACAGATACTTCACCAAAGAAGACATTCAAATGGCCAACAGACACATGAGGATATGCTCGCGATCACTAGCCATTACAGAAATGAAAATTAAAACCACAATGAAACACCATCTCACCCCGGCATTACGGGCACGAATCAAAAACACTGGAAATAAAAAAAGTTGGAGGGGCTGAGGGGAGATCGGAACTCTTATGCATTGCTGATGGGAATGCAAAATGATACAACCATTTTGGAAAATGATATGGTGTTTCCTCAGAAAGCTAGAAATAGACATACTATTCGATCCAGCAATTCCACTCCTAGGAATATATCCTAGAGAAATAAGAGTCGTCACTCGAATAGACATATGCACACCTATGTTCATGGCAGCATTGTTCACAATAGCAAAACGATGGAAACAACCTAGATGCCCATCAACAGATGAATGGATAAAGAAACTATGTTACATACACACAATGGAGTACTATGCAATGAGAAAGAACAAGGAATCTGTGGAGCATCTCATAACATGGATGAAACTGGAGGACATTATGCTGAGTGAAATAAGTCAATCACAATAGGACAAATATTGTATGAGACCTCTATTGTAAAAACCCATGAAAAATTTCACACACAAAATGTAACAATCTTTGTTGGTTACCAGGGATGGGAGGGGTGGAAGGGGGAATACTAAATAGGCAATAGATAAGTGGTATCTTGGGTGAAGGGTGAGACAGTACACAATACAGGGGTAACTAGTACTACTTGTGCAAGGAAAGGTCATGGAAGCCCCATAGGCACATCCAAACTCCCTGAGGGACTGAACTGCTGGGCGGAGGGCCGTGGGGGCCATGGTCTCGGGGAACATCTAGCTCAATTGGCATGACACAGCTTATAAAGACAACGCTCTACATTCCACCTTGGTGAGTAGTGTCTGGGGTCTTAAAAGCCTGTGAGCGGCCATCTAAGATACTCCACTGGTCTCATCCCTTCGGGAGCAAAGGAGAATGAAGAGAACAGGATACAAGGAAAAGATTAGTCCAAAGGACTAATTGTCCACAGCTACCAAGGCCTCCACCAGACTGAGTCCAGTACAGCTAGATGGTGCCCGGCTACCACCACTGACTGCTCTGACCAGGATCACAACAGAGGGTTCTGGACAGAGCTGGAGAAGGATGTAGAACATAATTCTAATTCACAATAAAAGACCAGATTTACTGGCCTAAAGGAGACTGGGGAGGCCCCGAGAGTGTGGCCCCCAGACACCCTTTTGGCTCGGTGGTGGAGTTATCTCCGGGGTTCACCGTTTGGCCTGGGAGTGGACAGCCCCATAGGGCCAAATGAGACTGGCAAGGTATAGTAATCCGGGGGCAGGGGCAGGAAGGCAGAGGGGGACAAGGAAGCTGGTGATAGGAAACCCAAGGTTGAGTAAGGATATTGTTGATGTGTTGTGAGATTGTTGACCATTGTCATGGGGCAACATTTGTAGTAACTGTTGGATGAGAAGTTATTTTGTTCTGTGGGCCTTCATCTTGAGTGAGAGTGGCAGCACAATTGGAGGGGCGCGGTCGATGTCACTGAGCCGTGAATGTAGAGGTTTTTGGGGTGGTGTGTGTCTGGCTATGTGTATTTTCACCAAGAAAGGGGGTTGAGAGGTTAGAGGGTTGGTATGTTGTGGGGTTGTTGACCAATGCCATGGAACAGTGTGTGTGCTGCTGTTTTATGGGAAACTATTTGTTCTGTGGGCCTTCACCTGAGGTGCAATAAAAAAAAGAAAAAGAAAAAAGCTTCCATAACCCAGTGAAGCTTAAAACTGAAACAAATGAAAAAGATCAAGGAGTACTGTCATAGACTGAATAGTGTTGCTCAAAAATATGCGCATCAATTTGGGTAGGCCATGATTCCCAATATTGTGTGATTGTCCACAATTTTGTAATCTGGTGTGATTTCCTGTGTGTTATAAATCCTACCTCTATGATGTTAATGAGGTGGAATAGGTGACAGTTACGTTAATGAGGTATGACTCAATCTACAAGATTGGATTGTGTCTTGAGGCAATCTCTTTTGAGATATAAAGAGAGACGTGAGCAGAGAGACTGGGGGTACTTCATACCACCAAGAAAGCAGTGCCAGGAGCAAAGCACATCCTTTGGACCCAGGGCTCCTGCTCAGAGAAGCTCCTAGACCAGGGGAAGATTAATGAGAAGGACCTTCCTCCAGAACCAACAGAGAGAGAAAGCCTTCCCCTGGAACAGACACCCTGAATTTGGACTTCTAGCCTATTAAACTGTGAGAAAATAAATTTCTCTTTGTTAAAGCCATCCACTTGTGGTATTTCTGTTATAGCAGCACTAGATAACTAAGACTAGTACCTAGATCTACAGGGCTCAGAGATGTCACCTGTAGTTCATAAAATACTTTAATGAGTCATTTCAGCAAAATAAATTATGTCAGTGTTTTTGATGACATCTCCTAGTTTTGGAATGGTTTAGGAATTTTTTTTCCATTTTATAGTGCATTCTTCTTGTCAACCAACTCCATAATTATATTATTGCAAATTACCTACTTTCAGACTTAAAATTTCTTGTCTAAGAAATTACTCAGCCTTCTTAATTTCCCTTGTTTATTTCAGTGTAATCCCACTGACTGCTCAGTTTCCTAGTAGGGGCATGTCTCATTCCAGCTTGGGGTTGGGGGCATGTCTGTAATGGACACTCAGCTCACTCTCAGGTTCCTGAATCACTTGCTGCCCAGACAGTCACAGCAGTGATTCAATTCGAATGAGCTATTCAACAGCACCATACTCTAGGCTAGTTATAGAACACAGGTCTCCTTACCTAAGGCCAGGAACAAAACTGGCATAAAATTCAAGTCTGTCTCCACCGGTTTTGGGGGGTGGGGGGGACAAAAATTAAAGGAAATCCCTCCCCCTGCCCTTCCACTAAAAAATAATGCCTGGGAAAACGGGACTCCCTAGGGTTATTGGCTTTCTCCCCCACAATGAGGCTGCTTGAGTATTTATGTTCCCCACCACGATCTCCGCCAAAATGTAAGCTCCATGAAGGTGTGGATTTTTGTCTCTTCCACTCACTGTTTGATCACCAGGGACTGAAATAGCTCCAGGGAAATACAATGTATGCTATATGTTAAGTGATGGACTGGATGAATGGATTGACTGAATAAAAGAATGAATTTGTCTATGAAAACCCATGAGAATTTAAATAAAGTTGCTTCCCTTCCACGTACTTCACCATTTATGTATGGTTGCTTCTCTCACAATCACAAGCAACAAAAACCTTTGCCATGCTATTCTTTCTGTCTCTCCAATAGTATTTCCTCTTCAAGTCCAGCTAAAACCGCAACCCTTCTCTGAGCCCTTCACTGAATTCAGACTTGCTCCAACTCCCTATAGAATATATCTACACCATTAATTCATCAACATGTGGTGACCATATGGTATATTGCAATGTTATAAAAACATAGAGGACACTAAAAAAATACAAGACAAGGTCCCAGGAACTCTCTACCTAGTTCAAGAGAAACATGTTGTTGTTGTTAGATGCTGTTGAGTCGATTATGACTCATAGTGACCCTATGTACAACAAGAACAAAACACTGCCCAGTCCTGCGCCATCCTCATGATCATTGTTATGTTTGAGCCCATACAGCCATGAAATTATGAAGCAGCTATAAAAGATAATATTTGATCTAATGACAAAATGAGTAAGGCAGACCCTAAAAAATGTTATAACCAAAAAAACCTATTGCCATCAAGTCAATTCCGACCCTTAGCGACCCTATATGACAGAGTAGAACTTCCCCATCGAGTTTCCAAGGCTGTAATCTTTACAGAAGCAGACTGCCACGTCTTTTTCCCCTGGAGTGCCTGGTGGGTTCCAACCAATGACCTTTCGGTTAGCAGCCGAGCACTTAACCACTGTGCTACCAGAGCTACTTCAAAAGAAATGCTATAGGTAGTTAAAAATACGTATCTCTCTAACTTTATCTCCCACTACTACCCATCCACCCTCATTTTGTTCCAGTGATAGAGACAATAACTCTTCAAATCTTGACTCTTGCTCTGCCTGGGTGTTCTCCTTGCATTATTTTTTTTTTTTAATAATTTATTTTGTTTTTGCTGTTGGTGAAAATATACACAGCAGAACATACACCAATTCAACAATTTCTACATATACAATTCAGTGACACTGATTACATTCTGCAAGTTGTGCAACCATTCTCACCCTCCCATTTCCAAGTTGTTCCTCCCCCACTAACACAAACTCACTGCCCCTTAAGTTTCCTATCTAATAGTTCTAGCTGCTGTTGTCAATTTGATCCCATATAGATAGATCTTTAAAGAGCTCAGTGCTCAAGGCAGACATTCGTTAATGTTTGTTTTTATTCTCAAAAATCCAGCTCAAGGGTCACCTCCTTTATCAAGTCTTCCCTGACCTTCTGCCCTTGACAAAATTAATCACTCCCTCCTTCACACCTGTGTATACTCCTAATTATTGCATTTCCAGACATGTAATTATTTGCTAACTTTTGCGTTTCTCCTCCTAGACAGTGTATTCCACACTCCTAGCACAGTATCTGACGTGTAGCAAAAGTTGACTGCGTAAGTGAATTGAATAGTTAGAGAACATTTAGGGAAAGCCTCATCATGTCAGACAATTTTCCATTTAACAGACACTCCATAGTTTAAAGAAACCAAACCTAAGACAGCCTTCCATGGGACATCCTGGCATGACACAGATTTATCGTTGGTTCTTTTTCTCAAAAACTGTTGAACAGACACTCACCTCTCCTTGTAAATACATCATTAAAGGAGATGGCATACCTCAAAAACTCCAGGTGAAGCACAGGCCACACTTAGCTATTTTTCTGTGTGTGTGTAAGAAACCTCAATGCATCCCCTGTGCTCTGCTTAGGTCGCAATATCTTTTCCCATTTCAAATAAAGCAGCCCATTCAACATTTCTGGAAAGTAATTTTACATTATTTGTTGAAATTTGAAATGTACCTATCTTTTAATACAGCACTTCTAGGAATAATGCTTACAGAAATGCTTCCGAGTGCACAAAAAAAAAAAAGTATAAGGATGTTCATTGTACCATATTTTTTAAAAAATATTTAGAGCACTTTTAGGTTTACAGAAAAAATTATGCAGAAAGTACAAAGTTTCCATATGTCCTCTCTCCCCTCTGCATACAGTTTCTCCTGTTATTAGATTCTAATAAAAATTAGATTATTAAATTATATTCGATTTGTGTGGTATATTTGTTACAACTGATGAACCAATATTTACTATTATTAAGTAAAGTCCATACTTTACATTAGGGTTCATTTTTAGTGTTGTACAGTCCTTTGGGTTTTGACAAATGCAATGTGTCCACATTTACAATAGCTTACAAAGTAGTTTCACTGCCCTAAAAGAAGAAAAGCACTTTTAAGGTAGTGAAACTATGTTGTACCATTTTATAATCATAAAATAATATGGAAATGAATTATTAAACATCCCTCAAGAGAAAAATATAATGTAACATAATGTAACCATTAAATAAATGAAATAAATCTATATGTAAGTTGCAGAACAATATACCTAATAGGCCTCATTTTTTAAAACCATATAGAGAGCTGTATATTTTTGTGTTTGATTTATATGCTCATTGTTGTTGTTGTTTGTAGGTGTCATCAAGTCAGCTCCAACTCATAGACACCTTATGTATAACAGAACAAAAATATACAGGTTAAAACAGGTACATCTGGGAAATTGTTTGGGAAGGAGATGGAAGCGAAGACAGATTTCAATTTTTTTATTTTCGACACTTTTTTTAATTATACAAGTCTTGCCTTCCTGAAATACCCTCCATTCAAATGGTAGACATTGGGTAATATGATGTCTGCATCTAATAACCCACCTAATGAAGTGTTGGGAAGTGAAAGAAACCAAATGATTTCACATTGGTAGCTAACTTCTGATTGGTCTCTCAGTTGCCAGTCTCCTGCAACTGAGTTTAAATTCCTTCTACGAACTATCACAAATCAAAGGATAATATTTTTCACCAGAGTAAACTGGAGAAATCGACTGGACTTTGAATATTACGTTTCCTGTACATTTTGTCTGCTGTACATAAAGGTAACATTAATTGATCATGTTTCAAGTAGAACATTCATTCTTTTTAAGTATCTTCTCTCAAAAAGGAAAAAAATGGAGTAAAATAGTAACCCTATTTTGTTGTTATAGGTAGCAATTTGAAACATGAAGACTATGATTCTACTGTTTTGTCTTCTAGGATCAACTCAGTCATTACCGGTAAGCACAGCATGTTTATTTTATGTACCAACCAATTTAGCAGCATATCTACTGATAGACCTATCTCTATTCCTACCCTCTATCAAAACTCTTTCCTGTGATCCATTCCTTTAGTTTTCTGTTTTCATTTTCCAAGGTGAAAAATTATAAGCTAATTTATGCTACGGTCTTAATGCATATTCCAATGTATTCTCATTTTTAAAATGTATCCACACTATCATGTAGAATTTCAATCATTTTGGCAGAGCAGTAGGTAGAAATTCAGGAGAAAAGAAATGCCTTAGGTTGTATCTGTTCAAAGCCCTAGTAGACAATTATTCTATTTTCCAGGAAGAATTTAAGATTTTCTTGGCTACTAGTTATTTGTTTGTGGCTAAAGAGGTAAACTACATTTTCTGAATTTTCTGATTGCAAGAACAAAACACCTAGGTTTTATAAACTCTAAAAATGGTACCAAATTACACAATGCGAAGGGAATGTTAAAGTTCCCCAGCTGCTAACCAAAAGGTCAGCAGTTTGAACCCACCAGCCACTCAGCAGGAGAAAGATGAGGCAGTCTGCTTCCATAATGATTTTCAGCCTTGGAAACCCTATGGAGCAATTCTACTCTGTTCTACAGGGTCACTATGAGTCAGAATCGACTCAAAGGCAACATAATGGGTTTAAGGGAATACAGCAAAGTGGTGAACACTTTTGACTTAGAACATTTCATCACAAAATATGTTCACATATAACAGGCTTTTGAAAGAAGGATCACTAGTGCTTAAACATATATACTCCCATGTCTTCCATTGTTTTATAGACAGAGATGGGTGCTTTGGAGCTCTAAGTGGGCTGCTCTTTGACTGTTTGAGATACTTAAGTGTGGACAATTGAGAAAAAAATTAGGCTATATTTGATATGAAATAGCAGAACAAAAATATTCCATCCTTAGTTGAGCTTCCAGCTCACTTGACACTTTTATAGTCATTCATACAATCAACAAATATCTACTGAAACCTCTTTGTATGCTAGACACTATGCTAACAGCTGAATATACAATGGTAAGCAAATAAAAAAATCAAAAAATAAACCATGATCCCTCATGGTGTTCAGAAGGAATATAGGTATTAATCAAATAATTTTTTAAATTGTTATTGTTAGGTGCTGTTGAGTCAGTTCTGACCCTACATACAACAGGACGAAACACTGCCCTGTCCTGGGCCATCCTCACAATCATTGCTATGCTTGAGCCCATTTTTGCAGCCACTGGGTCAATCCATCTTGTTGAGGGTCTTCCTCTTTTTCGCTGACCCTCTACTTTACCAAGCATGATGTCCTTCTGCAGGGACTGATCCCTCCTGATAACGTGTCCAAATTACATGAGACAAAGTTTCACCATCCTCACTTCTAAGGAGCATTCTGGCTGTACTCTTTCCCAGACAGATTTGTTGGTCCTTCTGGCAGTTCATGGTATATTCAGTATTCTTCACCAACACCATAATTCAAAGGCATCAGTTCTTCGGTCTTCCTTATTCATTGCCCAGCTTTTGCATGCATATGAGGCAATTGAAAATACCATGGCTTGGGTCAGGCGCACCTTAGTCCTCAAAGTATCATCTTTGTTTTTCAACACTTTAAAGGTCTTTTAGAACAGATTTGTCCAATGCAATACGTCATCTGATTTCCTGACTGCTGCTTCCATGGGTATTGATTATGAATCCAAATAAGATGAAAAATTTTTTGTAGAAATGTTAAATTATAACTGATTAGTTCAATGCAGGAGGTAAACAGGGTGAGCTTGCAGGGGGTGGAGCAAGACATGAATAACCAACCTCTCTCTTATTTCACTCCAAATATGCACTTGTCTGACTTGAAAGAAGTTGTCTATAAAAATTTAAACTTCTAAATAAGTTAAATTAGGAAATTAATTTTTTTATAAAACATAATTTTTCACTTCAAATAAATTTATCAGAAGATTCTTTTAAATAGGATTTTGCTAGTGTTTTTAAATTAACAGGAAATTTCAAGATAAATAAAATTTTCCAGGAGCACAATTATCATTCAAGGCGGACTGAGGAGTAGAGAGCAAGCTAATACAGATTGCTAATAGCCAGTAATATGAGAGCAGCTAGACAGGTTGTAGGGGCAGGGAACGGGGGAGATGACACTAAAATGCAATTGTTATAGGAATAATATTCACCAAATGAAAAATCAGATCACATGAGCAAGGTAATTTTTAATATTTGCAAACAAATTCATTGAATTATCATGAAGCCATAAAAAAAATCTATTTGTAAATGCAGACACATGTATCAGCCTAAAAATTTTTTTCAGTAGATCAGAAGTTTAGGGACAAGTTCCAGAAGGAGAATACTATGAGTAGTAAGAGAGAAAACATGTAAAACGAATCAAAGTCACAGGAAGTGGGTCTCTTAGAAGAAACTAGGATTTTATTCTTTCAACAAATATTCATTGAGCACTGACTGCATGCTAGGCACTAACATATCTGCTTGGGATGTATCAGTGAATAACACATGAGGTTTCTGCCCTTGTGAAGCTTGTATTTTAGCAAAGGAGACAAATGATAAATGTTATCCTAAATCAGTAGGTCACATAATAAGTTAGAGAGTGATGAGAGCTATGGAAAAAAGAACACAGAGCAGAACAAAGTGGACCAGGCTTGTAGACGGAGTGACGTTGGTGATGAAGCAGGTTGCATATTCAGGAGTGGTCAGGGTAGGCCTCAATAAGAAGATGAATTTGAGCCAAGACTTGAAACAGATGAGGGGGTGAGCCAACCAGATATCTGGGAAAAGAGCACTCAGGCAGAGGGAGCAGGTGAATGGGAGGCCTGAGACAGGAGTAGGCTTAACCTGTCCCAGGAACAGCAAGGAGCCTGGACGGTTGCAGCAGAGTGAGCAAGAGGGAATGAGGTGAGGCAGAAGGTCAGAGAGGCACTGGAGGCCTAGTTCATGAAGGTCATTGTAAGGTCTTGTTTTTCCTCTGAGTGAAATGGGAAGTCAATGCAAGGATTAAGCAGAAGAGTGGCAAAATCAAACTTTTGCTTTCAAAGGTTCACCTGGCTGCTGTGCTAACAATAGATTATAGAGGGTGAAAAGACTTATTTAAAGGCTCTACACTTACATAGGAACCCTGGTGGCACAGAGGTTAAGCTTTCAGCTGCTAACCAAAAGATTAGCAGTTGGAATCCATCAGCCACTCCCCGGAAACCCTGTGGGGCAGTTCTACTCTGTCCTATAGGGTCACTGTGAGTCAGAATTGACTCCACGGCAAAGGGTTTGATTTGGGTTTTTTTTATACTGACATAGTCTTAAAACTTAAAGAGACCTCCAAGCACAGATAATGTCAACCACTCTTTTTACAACTGAGGGAAAAAATCCAAAGTCAAACCAAGAGTCAGCGGCAGCGCCAAGGTAAATCCAAGGCAACCCAAGTACAGGTCCGGTGCTTGAGGCCCATGTCACACTACCCTCTGGGATAAGGTCAGGAGCAAAGGCCGACTGGGATCATCCTGTCCAGAATGCTTCTACCTGATTGCAGAGGGTGTGCTGAGAGACACAAATGGAAGAATTTATTTCTTAAAGCCCAAGAGCACTTGCAGGGATTCTAGTACTGGCTCTGCTACTACTAACCATGTCACTTTGAGCAAGGCACTTTGCTTCTCTAGGCCTCAGTTTCCTCATCTATAAAACTTAACCATACAATTAGACCATAACAATAGCAAGGACGTTTTCACCTAAAAAATTCTGTGATTCTTAACACACCAAGGAAATACCCTAGCCAAGAAAAGAACTGAACTTCCATTACAGGAAGTGAAGTGTAAGGCATGAGGCAAAAGAAAATGCAATCAAAATTACAGCAATTTACCCTCAAGCATTAGATTAAAGCAAATGTGCACAGAGCTAAACTGCAGATTATATATTTCGTGTCCTGACAAAGGAGGACGGCAGTTACAGAAAAGAAAAGGGAACTGGAAAATACCACCAGAAATCCCATGTCGCCTGCCAACACCCGATCCCCCTCCCTACCCTCCCCACCCTACCCCACCTGCTCTGCCATTTTTCTACTCCACAATTCCATCTCCTGTCATGCACAAAATGTTCCATTCCAACCAGGGAATTAAAAGTGTTCTAAAACACGGGGACCCTAAAGAGAGACATTTTTGCATTGGGTGATGACCTGTTAGCTCCTGGACTTAGGTGGATTCAAAACCTCAAACACAGTTCTGCTTCATCAAATATTTGTTATCACAGACGCAGCTCAACACAGCTTTGGGACCTCCTCCAGAAAAGCTTGTTCCGGATCAAGCAACACTACTAAACCAACAGCAGCCAAATCAGGTAAGTGTCCTTTAACAGAGAACATTTACAAACCAGGAAAGAAAACATGTTGAGACTAATAGATTTAAAACCAAGATTTATACAGCCTCATGACTGAACGAGTGTGAGGCTTTCCGTCTGAGAGGAAAAATAAGAACCAAAGCTTTTTTTTTTTTTCATTTTTGACTAGGAAAAGCAAACATTCTCATTCTTTTCTCTTTTGTCTGAATAATAATTTGGTTTAGCAACCAAATTAAGTAAACTTTGAAAAGGAATAAGTACATCTATTTATAAAAGTTGGTCATCTATGCCCTTGACATATATATGATATCTGCCGGAGTTAACAAGGATTAAGAGGTGCCCTATACAAATAACTGCAGATTTCCTTATGTTTTTATTAGAATTTTGTTGTTGCTGATGAGCTATATGTTGTAAAATCTGTTTCTTTGAAACATATTTAAATACTTTTGAAAACTGCATCTCTTGGCTACAAACCTTCTTCTCACTCCAACCATTCCTCTACCCAAAAGACCTTCTCCTTACCTACATCGAGACTTTAGGAAATAGCATAATCAGATAATGCCAGAATCTAGAATTCTCTTTTTAGTTCTATGAATATTATAGAACACTCAAGTCAGGAGCCAATCTTACTCTATAAGGGACATGAAACTCATACAATTTGAAGCCCCTCTTTAAGAAAAAAAAATATAAAACTAAATATGTAAAATTAGGTCCTAAGTTGAATATTGGAGCCCTGGTAGTGTAGTGGTTAAGAGCTCAGCTGCTAACCAAAAGGTCAGCAGTTAGAATCCACCAGATGCTCGTTGAAAACCCTATGGGGCAGTTCTACTTTGTCCTATAGGGTCGCTATGAGTCAGAATCCACTCGACAGGAACAAGTTTGTTTTTTGTTTTTTGTTTTTTGTTTTTTGTTTTTTTGGTTTAAGGTGAATATTTATTTAGAGTGAGAAAACAAAATACAACGTTTTTAAGCTGATAAATACCATAACTTGACACATTGCTAGGGTGCCTCCCAGGGCCTTGGAAGAGGACAATGCAAGTAAGATGCCCTGAAGATTCATCTTTATTTACCTTCACTGTCAATTCCCCTCTGACTTGAGTATAGGTTAGTTGAGCATATCCACCTTTGACAGGTTAGAGGGCACAGACATCCTCTTCTCTCATACATCAATTTCAATGCCCTACAGGTCTTCCCTTCTTTGAGTCTAATACCGCTGCCCCAGCTGCTCACACTGGGGTCAGATCTGCAACTGGTAAGTACTCTTTTATATCATTTTCATATCCACTGTTAAACATAATACCTAATGTTGAGCATATATATACATACACATACACATATTCATTGTAGATAAGTTGAAAGAGAGAAGACAGTGGAAATTGAAGGAGAGTTGGATGTCAATCAGTACATTATAAAAAGATTTTCCTAGAGAACCACCAAAGAAATTAATCTAGTTTCACGTCTTTACTTCTCTAATGCTTGTCTCTTCTCTGAGCTCCTCTCCCAACCCCACTGCAGTAACTCTTCACTGCCCTCTACATCATTCAGATACCCACAGAAACACTATGACTGACTCATAGCCCCAACAATAAGAACAAACTAGAAGGCATAGAAAGATCTTCAGTCTTCTCATAGAATCTCTGCATAGTTCAGTTGGTTTGAAGGAAAAAATAATAAGTTCCTTTCCTTGACAGAGTGGATTTTATTTCCAGTCATCTAGTCCATATTCCAGACCAGATATTTTATTCTGTCCCTCAGTTTTCATGTGGCTAACCATGAAGGAATTCAATTCTTCATAAGAAAGCCATCAGAGAAATTCCAGGAGCTGTTGCTGTTATATCCAAAAGGAAAAAGTGAGAATAAAGTTACCTAAGTAATTTTCAAAGAGAATGGATTAAATGACAAAGAAAAACTTGATGTAGGGAAAATTATCCCTGGATGTTATGGCTGTATGCATTAGTACACTTCGTACTTCAACTCTATATCTAATCCATATGAAATAGGATTCTATGTATTTACATAGCAAAGTCTCCCTTTAAACATATTTTATATTTAGTAAATACATTTTAGCTTTCTGAATGTTCAAATTGAAAAAAATACAATAAAAATTTTCTTTATTGCCCAACAGCTAAATACTGCTACAGGGGTGGCACCTGGTGCCCAGACCCTCCCACTGAACTTGGAGGGGTTGGCTGTACAACAGCAGCTGCAATCACAAGTAAGTTCAACAACTGGACATCAGATTAACATTAAGGAGCATTTTCTCTCAGGTAGAAGTCTAAAGGGAAGGAAGAATTTTTTTCAAGCTTCTTTTAAATTTTACCCTGATAAAATTGGATGTTCTACTGGAAGTAGAACAGTCTTTGGCAATTTTGTTCTTGCTGAAAATCTGTGAAAAAACCCACCCAGAAAACAGAGCACGCTAACCCATAACTTCTCAATAATACATTTTTGAGGAGTAAGGAAAATGTAAAGAGTTGGGGGAAATTAAAAAGTGAGGAAGGTAAGGGGGGGAATTGAGAGGTATCATGATTCTTCTCTAGCCTATTCTGTTTTCTGTTGAAGACTTCCTGGATGACCATGATCATTCCAAAGAAAAATTATGAGGCTGATAAAGTCTATCTTCAGCAAATCGAATCTTCCCTCTTTCTGTGCCCTTTTTCCATGCTTCCTCTCAAGTCTCCAAGGACTTTCTAGTTCTTTACCAACTCCCGTTATCACTTGCTTTCAGGAAAAACTCTGGAAAACCCACTTACACTAAGATGTAATTACATGCTTACAGCATCGCCCGTTTCAGAAGTGTATGTATTTTAACTACAAAATCCAAAATTTTACCTTCTTGAAACCTGTCCAAAACTTTATAGGCTCTGGAGGAAAATAAAATGATCCCTTTATGGCTAAACTAAGTACTTTTGGATAGCTTATTCTCCCCAGCACCCTCATACCCACATACTGGCCTGATTTTTCATAGAAATGTTTTTGTTTGCTATTACATAAGTAATATATGTTAATTACAGAGACATTAGAAAATACAGATGAACAAAAAGAACAAAATAAAATCACCCATAATCCTACCACCCAGAATTAAACACTGTCAACATTCTAGGAAATGTCTTTCCAGTCTTTCTTCTATGCATTTTAAGCACATTTTTAAAAAGAAAATATGTTCTTACCATACATGATGTTCTAAACCAAATAAACCAAACCAATTGCCACTGAGCCAATTCTGACTCATAGTAACCCTATGAGTTGCAGGGTAGAACTGCTTTCCATAGTGTTTTCAAGGAAATGATCTTTTGGAAGCAGATCACCAGGCCTTTCTTCCGAGGTGCCTCTGGATAGATTCAAACTGTCAGTCTTTTGGTTAGTAGTCAAGTACTTAACCATTTGCACCACCCAGGAGCTCCAGCTAATGTCCTAGAATGTAATTTTTTCTACTTAATACATTTTGAATAGTTTTTACTTTTTTAATATTCAATTATAACATCGTTTTAAGTGATTGCTTAGTATTCCATCATCTTCTAAGTCCTCTATTGCTGAAAATTTAGGGTATTTTTCTTTGGGTCTATAAACAGTGAGATAGTGGATATCTTTATAACTCCTTAAAACTAAGTCAATGATCAGCTTCATGATTATTCCTTAGGATCAATTCTTAGGAATAGAATTTCTGGGTCAAAAGGTACACAAAAGTGTAAGACTTTTGATACATAGTCTGAAATTATGAGGCATGAATATATCCCAACCTTTTGCCTGTCACCAGGGATGCCACAGAAACCCTGGTGGTGCAGTGATTAAGAGCTACAGCTGTTGACCAAAAGGTCGGCAATTCGAATTCACCAAGCGCTCCTTGGAAACCATACGGGGCAGTTCTACTGTGTCCTGTAGGATCACTATGAGTCGGAATCGACTCAATGGCAATGCGTTTGGTTGTCTGGTTTTTTAGGGATACCACCAGGTTTCAATAAGAGCAAGCTTGTATCAATTAGTAATTATAATCAAAGCTGATTTTAATTACAATATAATGTTAATTAAATTGTACATCACAAATAAGTGATGTTTTCTTCTGTACCTTTATTTTTCCAAAATAGCAACTCAAGAAACTGTACTACTTCATTTATTCATATTTGTGAAATTCTGTAGCATTATAACTAATTTTATTTCTTTTTAATATTGAGACACAAACTCGACTATCATCCAGTACTTATTTCCTACAGATACATAGAACCAAACCAAAACCAAATCCATTGCCATCAACTTGATATTGAGCCTTCACTTAAAATATTTCCTGCTTATTTATACCTTGATAATAAAAGTTACCCTCTGACAAGGACTTGAGAAACATGCAAATAAAATCAGGATCTCTTTACTGCATGATCCTGGTGTAACCCATATGCTGACTGCTCAGCTTTAGTCTCAATTGTTTCTCTGTTGTAACCTTAAAGCCAGACTCAGTACACCTTCATCTTCTCCAGAATATCCATCTACTCGTACCAAAGGCATCAGTGGGCACAGTAGATGTTACTGAAATTTTGGAAAGGTTTGACATATTGAACACTCCTCAACAGACAACAATATATATCAATTGCCATTCTCCATCTCTAGGCCATGCCACCACCAAGGGTCCCCACACCTAACCTTTTCTTGTGCCCCCCTAGTCTCTCCCACCCTTCCTCTCCCCATGGAAAATGACTTCTTCTCTGCCAGAACTCTGGGCATCTGTCCTCAGCTCTCATTTATCAAAGCAATGCCAACATGGTTAAGAGTGAACTCTAGAACTTCGCAGCCTCCAGTCAAATCCCAGCTCTCCACTTAGTATGTGATACTGGCCAAGTTATTTAACTGCTCTGTGGCTCGCTTTCCTCATCATTAAAATAGGGATTAAAGTAGAACCTACCTCTAGAGCTATTATAAGGATTAAATAAGTAAATACAGGCAGTCCCTGGGTTATGAATATCCAGCTTATATACAACATGTAGTTACGAACCAACCCCCGTAAAACCTATTATATTAAAAATTCAAGGTACATACAATGGTTCATAATAACAAACTTTTCAACACACATCAAAACATTATTATTATTGTTGTATTATATGTTAAAGATGTTTTAGTGTATCTGGAAGTGTTTCTTTGATGTTTTTATGCATAGAATGTTACACTACATATTATATACTAAGACAAACATTTGACTAACTGATGTTAGATACGAACCGTACCTAATTGTTCTGACTTACATACAAATTCAACTTAAAGACAGATTTAGGAACAGAACTCGTTCGTAATCCGGGAACTTCCTGTATATATAAAACATTTAGAATAGTGCCCATCACATAGTAAATGCTCCTAAGTATTAACTATTATTATGTCAAATCATTTCTCCAGCAACAACTAGGAAGAAAATTTTTATCCTTATTATTACTTGATGAACAATTAAATTACCTTTCATCACAGTTTTACTTAGACATATTTGGTTTCTTCCTTGTATCTCTTTATCCCTTCCACCCCAACTCACCTTTAAAGAGGAAATTTCAATCATTTTTTCTCCCAAATACCAAGTGTCCTGTGCCCGCAACTTGCTTTCCTGTTGCTACCCTGTAGGTTGTTTTTTTGTTAGTAACCAAGGACCTGATTAACTGAGTGTAAGACTCTTTCTCAAATGCATGAATTTTCTACCTATTGGCATTATGGATATTGCTGTACAATATGTCTTGGGAAATGATAAGGTAAGAGTATATTTCATAAGACTTCACAGCCTTTACATTGGTTAGTATATCCATTGTGATAACTTTCCTGACATTGTGAATATTCTATAGAGATAAAAACAAATCTTTAAAATCCTAAATTTCTTTGACCAACTCTAGGCTAGTTGTTGAAGTACAAGAGAGTTCTAGAGCACACCAATACACCACCAAAATCTTTTTCAGCTATAAATTCATAACATTTAAGGAGCTGTCAGTGATAATTAAAGTATTTCTCATCTAGTTCTAAGAGTTCTGCCAATACCGGGGATTACTGAGCAATATCGCCCATTATTTACTACCAGTGATCTATTTTAACAGCAAAATATTTGGGCAACCATTACAAGATTAAATATATATGTTTGAAAAAATCTTTATTTCAAAATATCCATTAAATATTTTGATGTCTCTTCTGAGAGGCCGCATAAAAGAAACATGTGCATTTTATTATAATTACTACTTTGGAATAATTTGTGGTTTGGAGATAATTTGGGACCAAAATTATTTTTGTTCATTCAAGTTACTAACTTCCACCTTCTAAATATGCAGACTTGGACAAGTTTCTAAATCTCTCAGGGTCTAACCTTCTTAATTTAAAAATTGGATGAGTTCTAATTCCTATCTGGTTCTGAGTCTGTATGTATGATTAAAGAAGATACAGAAACAACAAATATTTTATCTTTTTAAGTCTTTTCAATATTTACATCTTTGAATATATTTTTATGTGCCAGAACTTATTTTTGAATATATTTTTTATTGAATTTTTCTGTCTTTTTTCAGTTGTTACCAATTATTATAGCTCAGCTTGGAGCCCAGGTAAGATTACTTTTTTAATATGATATTGACTTTAAATCACCTCAGCGTGAAATATTTATCTTGCCTCAATTTACTGGATATTTACAAAGTTTCCTGTTTAATTTTGAGTCTATAAATACTGTAATAACAAGAGCTAACAATTATTGAGCACCTACTACTTGTCAAATACTGTTCTAAAAGTACTTTACCATATTATCTAATTTAATCTTCACAAATTTTTGTAGATAATATTTTTATTTTCAATTTGAAGGTTTGTAACTGGAGATGTTTACAGTCAAACAGTTAGTAAATGTCACAGATGAAGCAACCAGTCGACCCTTTAAACCAAGCTGTTAAGAAAAAAATGAGTTAATAGGATTAATTTAATGACTCTTGGGATTTATTTTTTAATTGTCAATATATTTTTTAACTGTATGTGTTCTCCCTAGAAGTGTTACACATTTTCTCTCCTCTCTCATTTATCTTTAAGAAAGGTCATTCTTGAGATCATTGATAAAATTACCAAGGTCCAAGATCAAACATCTGTATCAGATGACAGCTTTTACTTCTGAAAACAGAATCACATGTAAGATTCATGTCAACTCTTAATTCTACATCTAGGAACACATCCCAAGAAAATGAAAAGGTTTATATACAAATGTATCATCAAAATAATATTTATAGTAGAGGAAAATATTGGGTGCAACTTAAATTTACAGCAAAAGGAAAATGGTTAAGTAAACTGTGCAACGTAAGAGCAAATACCATAGGGCCATTCAAAATTACACGCATTAAAATTCTCAATAATGTGGTGAAATGATTGTTGTGTAATCTTAAAAGAAAAGACAAAACACAAAATGGTATAAATAACATGAGTTCTATTATGGATGTAAAAAAGAAATGTGTGGAAAGCATCTGAAGAAAATACATCAAACTCTGCATGGTGGGCTTGTGGCTTTTAGTTTTGCTCTTCATTGCTTTCTGTATTCTTGAAGTTTCCTATGATATACATACATTATTTAATAATCAGAAAACGTATCATTTTTAAAAGGCATGTGACCTCACACCACTCGGGTATATATGTTAACAGTCCAGTATCATATGTTGACTTGACTTTTGTGATACAGATCACAAAGGAAGTTTAAGATATTGTGGAAAATGCAAAATCTCTTTTTATAAACCATGAAAGTATTTAAATTTTTAAGTTATATGTTACATATCTTGCCTACAATATGTTAAAATATCTCTAATATCTTGTATTTATCATTTTGCTTCTAGGGTTCTATCCTAAGCTCAGAGGAATTGGTAAAAAAAAAAAAAAATTACTAACATTTCAAATTATTTTCATTTGTACCACAATTCTGTTTTCGGTCCTCACATAGTCCCTCTTGACCACAAACCCTGAGTTCGGTGCACCTTACAATAGACTGACCCTTGTTATATGTCCTAGCGTTAGAGTACCCTTTCTCTAACCGGGCATTGCATCCTCCTTCTCCAGCTACTTTCCCATTAACGTGACTTAACTTTTTTCCCATATATTGCTGTCAGAATCAGTTCATAATCTTTAAACTTCATATTGATTAAAATTCAGAATTCTAAAATATTTAAATGTATACAGATGTAGAATAATAATATAAATACTGATACTTCTTACAGAAAAGATTCATTCTCTTGAGTTGGAGTTTTCATTTTTAGGAGAAAATATGTTCTTTTTCTAGTATCTGATAGTGATTAATCCACGCTTTCCTATATGCATATAAATAACTAAAGGGCCAAAGCTAAATAAAACTTATCTTACCATTATTGGGCACTTCTATGCATTCCCTCATTTTTAGGGGAAATAGCTTGAATTAACATGGTATCTAAATATGACAACAGAACTAAAGTATTGAAGAAATATCTAAGAGCACAGTTTTTAAACAATCTTTTATTATGAAAAAGAAATTTGAAATGTCTAAAATAAAACATATTTTAAAGAAAAAAAAAGAAATTTGATAGATTTTCCATAAATAATAATCAAGTAATGGGCCTAGTGGCTATTTTGCTAACATTGGTACATTAACACCTATATCTACCAGTTTATTAAGCTTCTTTTATATAATAAAACCAAAACACCAAACTCATTGCCATCGAGTCAATTCTGACTCAGAGCAACCCTATAGGACAGAGTAGAATGGCCCCATAGGGTTTCCAAAGAGTGGCTGGTAGATTCGAACAGCCGATCTTTTGGTTAGCAGCCAATCTCTTAACCATTGTGCCACCAGAACTCCTTTATATAATAAGCACCTCAGCAAATCTTTTATGTGCATTACCTTTAACCTTCACCAGACTACATAGTAGAGATTTTTAACTCAGCTTTACAGACAAACTGCGGCTCAGAGAGCTTAAGGAATTTAGACCCTAAAACAGTAAAAGAGTGGATTCAGATGCAAAACCATTTTTCCATCCATTATATAAGTGCTTTTCAAACTTTTTTTAGTACAACCCACAGTAACAACTACATTTTCATGCAACTTAATACACACACACACACAAACACATACAAGTTTGAGAAAAAATATCTTTACTGTGTGAAATGCATTCTAGTAATTTATAGTCTCTTTATTTTTAATGATGGTCATCTCCCACTTTTTTACTTCAAAACTGTAGCTGTCACACCACTGATTTGAAAAATTCTGAATACTACTTCTGTCTTTCATCCAGTATAAGTCTAATTCTGGTTTCAGTACCTCTTAAATCTAAAACAGGGCTTCCCAAACTTCAAATTGGACCACCAAAGCACCATCCTTTGGAGTACTAGTTAAAAATGCAGATCGCTGGGTCCTGCTCCAGACCTGCTCATCAGAATCTCTAGCAATGGAGCCTGGGAATCCGCCTTTTTAACAAATTCCTCAGATGGTTCTTATGCAAACTAAAATTTAAGAACCACATGCGAGGAAACTGATCTAAATCTTAATTACGGGCCCTCAACACTTTTTACTGTATGAGAACACAATCAATAGTGCTAATCCCAGAGAACTGGCTCCTGTCTGTACTCTCTCCACACCCAACTGATATCAAATTATTTCATCTTAGGAGGAACTTTTCACAGTAATATTTTTCCAGGGGGAAAAAAAAAGTGTAGGCAGCAATAGCATTCATTCATTTAAAAAAAAAACCAAACCCGTTGCCATTGAGTCAATTCTGACTCATAGCAACCCTATAGGACAGAGTAGAACTGCCCCATAGGGTTTCCAAGGCTATAATCTTTACGGAAGCAGACTGCCACATATTTCTCCCTTGGAGCAGCTGGTGGGTTCAAACCGCCTACCTCTCGGTTAGCAGCTGAGCTCTTTAACCGTTGTGCCATGTGCAAATCATTGATAGTCCAGTAGAGAGGAATTCCTTAAGTAACCTCAAGGAATGTACAGGTGGCCAAATTGCCGAGAGAAATATATTTCTGACTCAATATTTCAATGCTTTTGAAAAATACATCGAAAGAAACTTGGAGGAATACAAGCTATGAGGAAGAAGACTGATTAATCTACTTGAATTTGTTTTTCCATTAATATTTAATCCCTTTTATTACTTTTTTTATGGACAATTTTTATGGGCAAAAGAAAGGCTGTGGTTTAGGTAAATAACAGAGCTCACCACCATAACTTTATGGATTTTTTGCCTTAGTTCTATTTACAGACATACCTGATAATAGAAAATTATGGATTATTCCTTTTCCTGTGACTAGCTTGATTTTTGCTTCCCGTTTCTGAAGGTGATTCAACACAGCAAGGACTCCCAATAATGAAACCAGCATCAGACTTGGGTCAAGAGAAGTAAGCATTTCCTCTGAGGAATGCCAAACCTTTGTTGCTTTCTCTGACTTTACCCCTCTCATCCTGCTCTTCCTACACAAACTTGTTACCCTCAGAGGAGAAAATGTGGGTTGATCAGCCTTAAATGTGCTCCTTTTGACTTTGTTTTCTGTTTCACTCCTTCATTATAGGCAGTGGCCCCACAAATCTTCGCATGTCTCCTTATCCAGCCCTTGCTCCCAGGAGCCATCCTGCCTACCAGTCAGGCAGGGGCTACTCCAGAAGTCCAGGAGGGAATCCTTCCTGCAGGACAAGCAGGAGTAAATCCTGCCACCCAGAGAACCCCAGAAGGTCACCTCCCTACTCCCAGTGGCACAGACGATATGTTTGGAGTGACCACCCCTTCTGGCCTCCAAAGGGGCATGCATACCACTGAGGAAACCACCACAGATTCACCAGATGGTAAGTTCTCCGAGGCTGAAAAATGCCCAGGTCCATGAAAATCATTTGAGGAGTAAGAGAGGGGAGTGTTTTGTCTTGCCTTAACAAATACAGATCCAAAGAAAATGAGGAAGCCCTTCTACCCATTCACAGTTGATTCCAGCAACAAGAGGGAATGTTTTAACTGAGCTCTAGGTTTGAGGATGTGCCACCAACTCTACTGTATTAACCCTGAAAAAAAAGATATTTAGTTGCTGGCATAACATACTTTCCATATTAGGTCAAAGCAGGAAATATTTGGAAACAGACTGTTCTCTTCCCATTCCCTTCCCCCTCAACAGTGGCCCATAGCAGATGCAGTTAATCAATTATAATATTCTTTTTCACTCACTGATCCTGGATGAGCCTCAGAACCTTCTTAATGTAGTGCTACAACCAGGCACTAGTAATAGACTGGAGTTAGCCCAGTAGGTGAACTAGAACTTTATGCCAATATCCTCAGATGAGCCTAATAAAGTATTGCAAAAATAAGCTCTTCTAGCACCAACAAGCAAAGATAATCATTTTACCTGTGAGGATGTCTAAAACCAAGTATCTTTGGAAATGACAAAAAAAAAAGTCTTGATATTGATATTTCTGCTCAGGAGGGGGACTTTGATCTTAGGTCAAAAAGTAAAAATTAAATATGCTTTTCTCTGCATTTAAAAGGTGTTTTATTTTCTTCCAGGAATTCAGTGAGCTGTTTATACTGTTTTCAACCAAACCACCACTAAGATTTAGTGATACATGTGAATCTTTTTCATTGACTTTATTATGGAATAGTTTGAGATACACTGAAGAATATCAGAAGATATTAATACTTATTTTACCTGAAAACTTTCTTGAAATTTCAGAAAATATATTCTACTAGAGAGTGCAGATTTCCAGAAAATGTAACCAAATGGAAAAATTTGTCTTTGAAATATAATAGTATGCCACCTTTGGCCTGAAAGACATATATATTAAAAAGCATTTTGAAAACTCATTCTTTTTCGTCTTTGGGGATGGAAGAAAATTGGGTGCTTCCAGAAACTACACTGCCTCAAGACACTTAAATGGTAATCTATATATAGGGCTTTCTTTGAAAGTAGGGAACATTGTGGTCAGGGAACGGACACCCAGCCATGTGAGGACAAGTTCGGATTTTCTCACAACCACCTATATCCCACTGTCTCCTAGAAAGCCACAGATTTAATTTTCAACAAGCAAAGTATTTTTGATCATCTAAAACATACAGTAACAACAAAGAATTATAAATCACATTGCCTGTCCTCAAGTCGCTTATATTGAGAGCCAGAGATTAGGGCATTTGATGTTTAATTTTGGTATGTTTGAGAGTGGAAGATGACACTGAAAAAAGTAATCACAAAAGCAAACCAAGGTGATACTCTTTCTCCACACACCTAAAAAGTAGAATTTTATGTAATTTAAACTTATAACCCAGACCACTGCAATTTGTTCATAGTGGGAGGGGTCAGGAGAAATTAATGCAAATGAAAGAAGATATGGACAGGGTTAATAACATTTCTCACTATATTCAATTCAGCCCCAGCAGTATGGAACAAAATCCAAATATGCACCCATGAAATATATTCCATGTCAAGTTTTCAGTTGGTTGAAGATTTCTTGTGGAAGAAGCCATAGCGTTTCTGTCTTAGTTAGACTTCTAGTGCTGCTATAATAGAAATACCACAAGTAGATGGCGTTAACGAACAGTAGTTTACTCTCACAGTTTAGGAGGCTAGAAGTCCAAATTCAGGGCACTGACTTTAGAGGAAGGCTTTCTGTCTCTGTCAGCTCTGAGGGAAGGTCCTTGTCATCAATCTTCCTTGGGTTTAGGGGCTTCTCATTGCAGGGACCCCAGTTCCGAAGGACACACTCCACGCCCAGCACTTCTTTCCTGATGGTATGGGGTCTTTTCCCTCTCTGTTTGATTCTCTCTTTTACATCTCAAAAGAGATTTACTCAAGATACAACCTAATCCTGTAGATTGAGTCCTGCCTCATTAACATAACTGCCTCTAATCCTGCCTCATTAACATCATAGAGGTTAGGATTTACAACACATAGGATAATCACATCAGATCACAAAATGGTGGACAACCACACAATACTGGGAATCATGGCCTAGCCAACTTGACATACATTTTTTTAGGGGACACAACTCAATCCATAACAGTTTCATGTTTTCAAAATCTGAATGGCACATTTATGAATTGTCAAGGTATTTATGAACAAATGAGAGTAAATTAGTATTCAATTTTCCAGAAATACTTTGGCAGTAATTAGTATCATGAGATACTAATTAAAACTGCTATCAAAACTTTTCCTAGGTAACCCTTTCTCAAAAGCAACAATCTTTCTGAGCTTGATTTTTCTTGTCTGTATAATGGGGCAAAAATCTCTGTCACAGATATCCCACAAGGTTAAGATGATGATCAAACTAGATAATAACATGAAATACATGAAAGTGTTTTTTCCAAACGCCAAACCACTATAGAATTTAATTTTGTTTATTATCAATATGCTTCAAACCAACTGAGATTATCTGTCCTTCTGGCCGCATATATTTCTTCCTGGGCTCCCACATACGTATCTCCATGATAGCACTGACATGTTACACTTTGATTTATATCAATACACTTAACTATTGATTTATATGTGTGATTACAAGCTAAACTATTTAGACCAGGTGTCTTCCAACTGGGGAATACTACTCCTGGGAGGTCCTGAAGACTTCCCAAGGGGTACAGCAAACAGACTGCTTTAAGGACTCAATTTCCAGATTCTCAATTTCCATATATGTAATTTCCTAAGATGACACAACCTAGCTTGCTGAAAGTGAAGAGGATTTGAAGCATTTACTGATGAAGATCAAAGACTTTAGCATGGATTACACTTCAACATAAAGAAAACACCTCACAACTGGACCAATAAGCAGTATCATGATAAACAGAAAAGATTGAAGTTGTCAAGGATTTCATTTTACTTGGATCCACAATCAATGCCCACGGAAGCAGCAGTCAAGAAATCAAATCATGCATTGCACTGGGCAAATCTGCTGCAAAAGAGCTCTTTCAAGTATTAAAAAGCAAAGATGTCACTTTAAGAACTAAGGTGCACCTGGCCCAAGCCATGGTATTTTCAACCATCTCATATGGGAAAGCTGGACAATGAATAAAGAAGGCAGAAGAGGAATTGATACCTTTGAATTATGGTATTCACAAAAAATACTGAATATACCATGGACTGCCAGAAGAACAAACAAATCTGCCTTGGAAGAAGTACAGCCAGAATGCGCCTTAGAAGCAAGGAAGGGGAGACTTCATCTCATGCACTTGGACATGTTACCAGGAGGGACCAGTCCCTGGAGAAGGACATCATGCTTGGCAAAGTAGAGGGTCAGCAAAAGAGAGGAAAACCGTCAACAAGATGAAGTGACACAGTGGCAGCAACAATGGGCTCAGGCATAGCAACGATTGTGAGGATGGTGCAGGACAGGCAGTGTTTTGTTCTGTTGTACGTAAGGTCACTATGAGTTGGAACCAACGGCACCTAATGACAACAACAACAAAGACAGTTCTGCCCTACAACATGTTCTCCTTTCCCATCTCCTCTTTCTCAGGCACTCTTTTCCCACATTACAAGAGAAAGACCGAAGTCTCCTCCATCATTCATCTTACTGTGGAAAGCTTCTCTGTTAGAGAAAACCTCCAGGGCAAAAAAACAAATGGAAAATTTGAAATATTGGTGTTCGTGTTGAGAATGCTAATGGCCTTTTACAATGCAGGTAGTTTCTCGTTCTTAGCTGTCAATAAAGTTAAATGAAGACCTAATGAAATTGTCAGGTGATTCCTCATTAAAAATAATTTTTGATGGTAAATCACCATGGAATTTTCAACATATAATAGGGGAAAAGATTTTAAAATATACATATGTGATATTGCTCAAAGCTGATAAAGTTTGATCTGAGGATCCTCAGGGGTCCCTGAGATCCTTTCAATGGGCCAGAAAGTTAAAAACTTCTTTAAAATAATACCAAGATTTTATTTCCTTTTTCATTCTCACTCTCTAAAGAGTGTACGGTGGAGTTTTCCAGCAGCTGCATATGTGATACTGTCACAGACACAAATTAAATACAGAAGCAGATATGAGGATCCTATTATCGTCTATTAAGTCAGACATTAAGGACATTTCAAAAAGAAAACAATTCTTCTCACTCAATCTTACCAATTAAATTAAGCATTCTTCTCCCCAAAATTTTTAAAATATAGTTACTTTTCTTTTAAAAATACATTATTTACAGTAACATATAATGGGTTTGTTGTTATTTTTAATGAATTAATAATTAAATATTTTTAATTTCTTAATTTTAATTTTTGATTCATAAAGAGTGATAGCTACAACCCACATAAACAAAAGCAAAATTACCATCAACACAGCAGGATGGCCTGAAGTGCTCCAGTGGCAAAATTCCTACATGTATTAACTTATTAAGCCAATGTTTATAGCTTGAGAGTAACTTGAAAGTATCATGAGAAGTACAGTGCTTTATCTTTAAATTTCAGAGTAATGTAACATTCCACTCCTAAAATATCCGTATTTGTTTTAATATACAAATTATGTTTTGAATTACTTGCCGTCGAGTAAATTTCATCCTGTAAGAAAACATGCTGTTCCTTGCCCAACAATACATTGGAATGCATAAAATAGACGTTCTCATTGTTTATTGTACTGCTACAGGTTTGTGACCTACAAACAGTGATTCTGATAAAATCTATTTCACTCAGTTTTCACCAAAAAAAAAAAAAACATGGTGAATTTATAATTGTATATGATGAAATATCAAATACACCCCTGACAGAAGAGAACTATCCTTTAAATGAGGCTTCAGTGAAAACTGAAACCTCTGCTACCAGTTTTACCCTTCTGATCATTGGTAGAATTTTCCACAGGCTAGTTTCTGGTTCCAACATTATGCAACTTTTTTCTCTTCCATTAACCACACACTTCTGCCACCAGGCAACACAAAACACATTCAAATGGTGATACTGTCTCTGACTTTTCTCTCTGATATCCCAATACTTGGAGTTGAAAGAGTGTAGAATAGTATTCCTGTAAGTAAATTCTAAACTGGAACAACCAAAAACACTTTAACTATTCACAAACCACATAAGCATATTCCACTAAACCCAAACTAAATGTATTCCAAATTCACCCTTTCTTAGGTAGATCTCAAAAATGTCTGCAATCACACCAATGCCATTTGAAGAAAGACAAAGTACGATGAAGCGGAGGTCAGAGTAGAAGGAGACAGATCTTAACTAATTGTGATCAAAATATCTTACTTTTTTCAAATGCTACAAAAACCTAGGACCCTGAGAACACGTTGCTAGTCTTCTTCCAGGTCCTTGGAAGGAGCCTGTGCAAGTTAAGGACCCTGCAGCTTAAACTTAAACTTCATTAGCTTCATAATAAATCCATCTCTGCCTCCACACATTTATCCAGTTCAAGACATTCTGTTTGCCCTTCCTCACCTGAATTTTGTGTTATTTTCACAACAATCTTATTTATGGCATTACAGAAGCCAATAAGGCCATAATAGCATTTACCTTGTTCTAAGTGACAAACACTACTTGGAGTACAAAGCAAAGGGAAATAATATATACTGAGAGCATTCCGTGTGTAAAGTGCCCACATTACTCTTCTAAAGCATGGTATAAGTAACATGCCCGTGGTCACAAAGGCATGAGCATTTGGTGAAGATGGGACTTGAGCTTAGGCTTGCATAACAAACTGTGGAGTTGAAAAATATTTTTGTAAACTACCAAAAATAAAAATCATTTAATCAATAATGCTAGAAGAAAGACTGAATCATCTTTCTCTTCTATCTATAGAAAATGATACTATAAAATCACTGACATACGAAGAGATGATCGAAAGCCAAAAAATTTTAAGAAATAATTATTATGGAGATGTGTCAGGCTGTTGGGGCCCTGGTAGTACAGTGGTTAAAGAGCTAGGCTACTAACCAAAAGGTTGGTAGTTTGAATCCACCAACCACTCCTTGGAAACCCAATGGGACAGTTCTACTCTGTCCCATAGGATCATTATGAGTCAGAATTAACAGCAACAAGTTTTTTACAGGTCAGGCTGTTAAATAATGCTAATTGTCTAGGTTTTGTGATGTTTATGTAAATTGTCAGCTTTTTTTAATTTATAATTTATTGTGGCCTCTTTCTTCATTCAAAATAATCATTTACTCTCTTACCTAAATTTATATTCTTAATTTTGTACTTTCTCCCCCCCACCCCCCATACTCATCAATCCCCACTGACATCACTGAGACATTCACATTCTACCTGACCGTTAATCCACTGGATTACTACTGCCTCCCCTCCCCCCACCCCCACCGGGTCTACTTCTCCCTTTGTCCTCTAGGGACACTCCGTGATCTGCCTCTGGTGTCTCTGCCTAGAAATCTCTTCCAGGACTGAAACTCTCCTGCTCCCAAAATGCTGTCTCAGCAAATATTGCTGCTTCTTGGGCACTTCCAGGAAGCAGGGTAGAGGTTCCCTCTCTTCCCTTTCAGTTTACCCTTACTATCTGTCCTTCTGTTGTTCCACATGCTGACCCCTTCTCCATGTCATGGGACAAAGGACAGGGCACAGGGCACTTTCTCTGCAACACAAATTCTAAGATCTTTCTTCTCCGCTGCCATCCTCTCCCTCTACTGTGTATAGTCTTTGCCTTGGAACTACAGGGAAGGGTCAGAAATACTGGCACTGAGGATGTTATATTCTTTCAAGTCTATGTTTACGGCATTTATTTATACCAAGTGCATCAGGTCTTGGCTTTTGAAACCTAAAACCACTTTTCTCACAAACTATTATCTCTACCGTAAATTTCTAAAGTTTGAAATCAAAGGTCAAGGATGGACTAGTTTCTATCTTTCAAGAATTTCTGTTCTTCCTTCTCTACCCTTAGGTAATGGAAACCAAGGTCTAGAGCAGTGTTGTCCAGTAGAAATATAATGTGAGCCACTTACGTAGTTTCAAATTTTCTAGTAAAAAGAAGTAGGTGAACTTAATTTTAATAATATATTTTATTTAAAACAATATATCCAAAATATTATAATTTTGACATACATGGGTATAAAAGTTATTGAGGTATTTTGCATTTTTTGTTAATAACTACTTGATCCGATGTGTATCTACATTTACATCTCAATTCAAACTAGGCATATTCAAGTACTTAATAGCCACGTGTGGCTAGGGGTTAACTTGTTGGATGGTGTAAGTCTAGGTGGAAGAGGGGAAGAGCCACAAGGTTGAAAGTAACAACTTGAAACAAAAGCACATTGGTTATTATTTTAAAATATTAGCATGCTGGTATGCAAATTGGTATGTTGTTTTTATTGTTAGTTACCATTGAGTTGCCTCTGACTCGTGGCCACCTTATGTAGAACAGAATGAAACATTGCCGGGTCTTGCACCAGCCTCACCATCTTTGGTATGTTTGAGTCCATTGTTGTAGCCACCGTGTCAGTCCATTTCATGGAGGGTTTCCCTTGTTTTCACTGACGCTCTGCTTTACCAGAGATGATGTCCTTTTCTAGCAATTTGTCTTTCCTGATGATGAGTCAAAAGTAAGCAAGACAAAGTCTCATCATTCTTGCTTTTAATGAGCATTCTAGCTGTACTTCCTCCAAGACAGATTTATTCGTTCTTCTGGCAGTTTGTAGAATGTTCAATATTCTTTGTCAAAACCACAATTCACATGCATCAGCTCTCCTTCAAACTTCCTTTTTCACTGTTCAATTTTCACATGCATATGAGGCAAATGAAAAGACCATGGCTTGGGTCAGATGCAGCTTAGACATCAAAGTGACAGCTTTGCTTTTTAATATTTTAAAGCGGTCTTTTGCAGCAGATTTTCCCAATGCAATATGTCATTAGACTTTTTGAACAGTGCTTCAATGGGCATTGATTGTTGATTTAATGAAATCTTTGACAACTTCAACCTCTTTCCCATTCATCGTGCTGTTGTTTGCTGGTCCAGTTGTGAGGATTTTCGTTTTCTTTATGTTCAGGTGTAATCCATACTGAATGCTGTGGTCTTTGACCTTCATTAGTAAGTACTTCAAGGAGTCTTCACTTCTGGCAAGCAGGGTTATATCATCTGTGTATTACAGGTTAATGAGTCTTCCTCCAATCCTGATGTCACATTTTTTTCATATAATCCAGCTTCTTGGATTATATGTTTAGCATAAAGATGGAATAAGTAAGGTGAAAGGATATAACGTAAACAGGCAAGGATATGAACACACTTCACCAAAGAAGACATTCAGGCGGCTAGCAGACACATGAAGAAATGTTTGCGATCATTAGCCATTAAACCAAAAAAAACCAAACCCATTGCCATCGAGTCAGTTCCAACTCATAATGACCCTATAGGACAGTGTAGAACTGCGCCATAGGGTTTCCAAGGAGCAACTGGTGGATCAAACTGCCAACCTTTTGGTTAGCGGCCAAGCTCTTAACCACTGTGCCACCAGGGCTCCATTAGCAAAATGCAAATCAAAATTACAATGAAATAGCATCTCACCCCAACAATACTGGCACTAATCAAAAAAACATAAAATAACAAATGTTGGAGAGGTTGCGGGGAGATTGGAATTCTTATGCATTGCTGGTGGGAGTGTAAACTGGTACAACCACTATGGAAAATGAAATGGCACCTCCTTAAAAATTTAGAAGTAGAAATACAATACGATCAGCAATCCCACTCCTAGGAATATACCCTAGAGAAATAACAGCCATCACATGAATAGACATATGCACACCCCTGTTCACTGCAGCACTATTCACAATAGCAAAAAGATGGAAGCAACCTAAGTGCCCATCAATAGATGAATGGATAAACAATTATGGTACATACACACAATGGAATACTAAGCAACAATAAAGAACAATGACAAATCCGAAAAACATCACACAACATGAGTGCACCTGGAGGGCATTATGCTGAGTGAAATAAGTCAATCACAAAAGGACAAATATTGTATGAGACCACTATTATAAAAACCCAAGGAAAGGCTTACACACAGAAAAAAAACAATCTTTAATGATTATGAGGGTGGGGAGGTATGATGGTTAAGATTGTGTGTCAGCTTGGCTGGGCTATGATTCTCCATGATTTAAGGTAATCACTCCCATGACTGAATATACTGTAAGTAGCCAGTCAGATGAAAGGGAGTCTCCTTGGGGGTGTGACCCGCATCTGTATATAAGCAGACGTTCTGGCTTTTTCTTTCTCTGGATCCTGCGGCTGCTCCCTATCGTTTCGTCTCCCGTTCTTGGGACTTGAGCTGTCAGCTTATCTGCCGAACCTGGGATCTGTTGATCTGCACAGCCTGTGAGTGGGAGCCCTGCTCTCCGGCCTTCCGATCTTGGGCTTGCCAGTTTCTGCAGCTGTGTGACTTGGGAGAGGCCTCTACCCTGATCCACGGACTTGGGACGTTCTAGCCTCTACAGTCACGTGAGCTGTTTCCTTGATATAATCTCTTTCTATATATATATACACTTTACTGGTTTTCCTTCTCTAGAGAACCCAGCCTAAGACAGGAGGGATGGGGAAGGCAAATCACTAACTAAATAGTAGATAAGTATCAACTTTGGTGAAGAGAAAAACAACACACAATATAGGGGAAATCAGCACAACTTGAACAAGACAAAGTCATAGAAGTTTCCTAGACATATCGAAACACCTTGATGGACCAAGTTGCTGGGGCTGAGGGCTAGGGACCATAGTCTCAGAGGACATCTAGGTCAATTGGCATAACACAGTTCATGAAGCAAATGTTCTACATCCTACTTTGATGAGTAGCGTCTGGGGTATTAAAAGCATGGGAGTGGCCATCTAAGATACATCTATTGGTCCCATCCCATCTGCAGCAAAGAAGAATGAAGAAAACCAAAGATACAAGGAAAATATTAGCCCAGAGGACTAAAGGACCACTTGAACCACAGTCTCTAACAGCCTGAGCCAGGAAGAACTAGATGGTGCCTGGCTACTACCACCATTGGCTCTGACAGGGATCACAACAGACAGTCCCAGATAGAGAGGGAGAAAAATGCAGAACAAAATTCAAATTCACAAATATAAACCACACTTACTGGTCTGACAGAGACTGGAAGAACCCCCAAGACTATTGACCCCAGACACCCTGCTACCTCAGAATGGAAGTCACTTCTGAAGCCCACTTCTCAAAGATTAGACAGTCCTATAAAACAAACGATAACACATGTGAAGAACGTGCTTCTTTGTCCAATCAAATGTACAGATCAAATTGGAAACTCCTGCCGAAAAGTAAGATGAAAAGACAGGAAGTAACAGGAAAACTGGATGAATGGACACGGAGAAACTGTGGTGAAAAGGGAAAGAATGTTGTCACATTGCAGGGATTATAACCGATGTCACAAAACAATGTGGGTAAATTTTTGAATGAGAAACTAACTTGAGCTGTAAACTTTCACCTAAAGAACAATGAAATTAAAAAAAAGAAAGAAAGAAATGCTATAACTTTGCTGCACACCTTTTCCTTTTTTAAACCAGCAAATTGGCATTGTGTGCTAGAAATAATGGGGCTAAGAGATAGAAAATATCACCCTCTAGTGGTCCTGAGGCAGAAAAAATAAAAGTGGTGAACCAGCTGGATCCAAGAAAAGGCCCGTAACAGCCGCATTAGGAGGACATGGTACTATAAAAACGAATTAAGTCTCCAATCTGATAGCTATCAAATAGGGTATTCCCAGAATTTATGTAGTCTGGAAGAAGATGATTAATGATATTTTAAGGAAAATCAGGATATGTATAAGCAAAGTTTGAGGCATTGGTAATTCAGCAGTAGAATTCTTGCCTTCCAAGTAGGAGACCCGAGTTCGAGTCCCCACCAATGCACTTCATGCGCAGCCACTACCCATCTGTAAACAGAGGCTTACATGTTGTTATGATGCTGAACAGGTTATCAGCAGATCTTCCAGATTAAGTTGGACTAGGAAAAAATGCCAGGTGATCTAAAAATCAGCCAATGAAAACCCCATGGATCACAATGGTCCAATTCCAAATCAGTCATAGGGATGATGCAGGACTTTCTTTGTTCAGTAGGAAGAAAGGCTTGGCAATCTGCTTCCAAAAATCTGCCAGTGAAAACCCTATGGATCACAATGGTCTGATCTGCAACCAGTCACAGGAATGGCACAGGATTGGGCAGCATTTTGTTCCCTTGTGTATGAGGTCACCAGGAGTCGAGAGCCAACTTGATGGCAGCTAACAACATAAGCAAAGCAAATAAGTAATTGATGCCTATGATAGCACAGGAGAGAGTGAGAAAGAAGGAAACCAAATCCTGTAACTCTTTCAACTGTCTATTATGCCTTGGGTAGGAAGGTCCACATGGGCCAGGTAGTGAAGTCACACTAAAAGGACCATAAGAAATTGGGGTATGTATGAACACTGATCGTACACAAAACGTACCAGGCTCGTTTTCTCAATCAAATATTGACAGGTCTGATCACTAGACATCCAATCTAAGATGTAAGAATCAGGATTCAGGTAACTTAATGGAACTAAGCAAACACAAGCTTTCATTGTTAATTCATGAAGACTTTAAATTTGTAAAACTAAAACAGGTAGCTATATACCCGGTATGAAGTTGATGTATGATAGATTTTAGACCTATACATAGGACAAAAAATTGCCACAATTATTCAATTCAGGTTAATTAAGGAGAGTAGAATTAAAAGGAACAATTAGTTTGAATTAAAGGTCTTTCCAATATATAACAGCAAGAAAATATTAATATAAGACCGTCTCAACAAATAGTGCAATTATATTCTTTCCAGAATATATTAAGCATTTTTTAGGGCCTAAATAGTCTACTGAATTATTTCAGTGTCCCTGACTAACTGAGAATAGAACAATTAGAGAAGTAGTAGAAGGAAACTATCTAAGATCACTTTCTGTGCAAATATTCACACTTTCTCCAGGCTGCCATTCCAGCTGGATATCCACCACTGGTTTTGGCAAACACATTAGTGTTACGAATTGCATCCTCAGTATTTTGGATGCAACCTCTTGAAGGCCGGTTTATATTGCTAAGGACTTTTACTGTCATCCTTCATCCTAACGTTCTGAACTCTTTTTCACTCAATAGTTCTCTCTTCCACTGTGTCTAACATGCTGTTAAATCCACCTATGGATCTCTTAGTTTCATTTATTGTCATTTTCAGTTCTAGAATTTCTGTTGACCCTTTTCAAATCGTCTATACCATTTTTTAATGGTTTCCAATTCCCTTTCAAATTTTTCAAGCTTTGCTTTTATTTCCTTGAACACTGTCATGTTGTTGTTGTTAGGTGCCATCCAGTCCATTCCGACTCATAGCAACCCTCTGTACATCAAAACAAAATACTGCCCAGTCTTGCACCATCCTCACAATCATTGGTATGCTTGAGTCCATCATTGTAGATACTGTGTCAATCCATCTCCTTGAGGGTCTTCCTCTCTTTCACTGACCCTCTACCAAGCATGATGTCCCTCTCAGGGACTGGTCCCTCCTGATAACACGTATAAAGTACATGAGATGAAGTCTCGTCATCCTCGCTTCTAAGGCGCATTCTGGCTGTACTTTTTCCAAGACAGATCTGTTTGTTCTTCTGAAAGCCCATGGTATATTCAATATTTGTGGCCAACACCATAATTCAAAGGCACCAGTTCTTCTTCAGTCTTCGTCATTCATTGTCCTGCTTTCGCATACATATGAGGCAATTGAAAACACCATCACTTGGGTCAGGTGCACCTTAGGCTTCAAAATGACATCTTTGCTTTTTAATACTTTAAAGAGGTCTTTTGCAGCAGATTGCCCAATGCAATACTTCGTTCGATTTCTTTACTGCTGCTTCCATGGATGCTGATTGTGGATCCAAGTAAAATGAAATCCTTGACAACCTCAATATTTTCTCCATTTATCATGACATTGTTTATTGGTCCAATTGTGAGGATTTTTTTTTCTTTATGTCGAGGCGTAATCCATACTGAAGGCTGTAGTCTTTGATCTTCATCAATAAGTGCTTTAAGATCTCTTTTCTTTCAGCAAACAAGGCTGTGTCATCTGCACATCTCAGGTTTTTAATGAATCTTTCTCCAAACCTGATGCCCCATTTTTCTTTATATAGTCCAGCTTCTCGGATTATTTGCTCAGCATACAGACTGAATAAGTATGGTGGCAGGATACAACCCTGACATGCACCTTTCCTGATTTTAAACCAGGCAGTTTCCCCTTGTTCTGTTCAAATGACTGCCTCTTGGTCTATGTACAGGTTCCTCATGGTACAATTAAGTGTTCTGAAATTCCCATTCTTCATATTGTTATTCATAATTGTTATGATCCACACAGTTGAATGCCTTTGCATAGTCAATAAAACACAGGTAAACATCTTTCCGGTATTCTCTGCTTTCAGCCAAGATCCATCTGACATCAGCAATGGTATTATTACCCAAATAGGGTCCGTACCCTGGAGCAGTCAAGCCAATGAAATGTACTCCAAATCAGAAACAGTGAGAAAGTTTTATTTTAGGAGGTGTCCACCACCAGGGATCCAACAGCAACACAGGCTGTCTGTATGGAGTCCCAAAAGGCATTTTTACATTAGAGCTTGAATATGATTTTTACAAAGGTTAGAAGTGTCGTTGTTCATTACAAGGTAATTACAAGGGACACTTTATCATACTAAAGAGATACATGCCAGACATTTCCTTATCAGGCTAAAGATATACATATCTGACATCTGGGCTCTAATCTTCCTATGGGAGGTGTAAGCCACAGGTGGCTAGACAGAGCATAACAGAAGTATGTGAAAAAGGAGAAGGCAAAGGAAGAAAAACCTTACAGGTTTATCATGGCATTAGTTATGTCAAGCTCTCAGTCGCCCATTTTGAAAAGGATAAAACACGCTGGGGAGTATTAGGGTCACAATATCCTTTGTTCCACGTTGTCTTCTGAATCTGGCTTGAATTTCTGAAAGTTAGTTTCCTATCGATGTACTGGGGCAACCGCTTTTGGTCAATCTCCAGCAAAATTTTACTTGTATGTGATATTAATGATATTGTTTGATAATTTCTGTGTTCTGTTAATTGTTTTAATTGTCAGAATTTTTTTCAAGTCATGGTTGTTTCAAAATCAACTATAATCATAATATAAATCCCAATGGGTTTGTTTCTGTTGTGTTTTTCTTCTCCTTCTTCCTGATGGGATCTTGTCTTCTCTTGAATCTGTTTATCAGAGATAGTATGTTCAATGTTATTTCTAAAAAAAAATTTTTGTTGAAATAATTAGGGCCAGAGAGGATTTTTGTTTATTTCTGCCAGGACCCAGAGGCACAGAAATCTGGCTCATCTTAATCCAGTTTTAGGTTTGATATTTTTCTGGACCACCCAGATACCAGAAAGTCATCCTGAAGTCCCCAAGCAGGCTGATTTATTTCTGGTTCACCCTTCCTATTACCCTATTACCTAACCTAAAAAAAAAAAAAAAACCAAACCCATTGCTGTCGAGTCAATTCCAACTTATAGAGACCCTGTAAGATAGAGTAGAACTACCCCATAGGGTTTCCAAGGAGCACCTGGTAGATTTGAACTGCCAACCTTTTGGTTAGCAGCTGTAGCTCTTAACCACTACACCACCAGCGTTTCCATAAGCAGGTAGTAATCTTCCAAGACTCCCAGGAGCCTTTAGTGGGCTTTAGCTCCTACTTCTGTCTCTAGCCCAGCTAGCCTTGCAACAATGCATTTCATCCCCTTCCATATCAGTAAACAGCTCCAGAGCAAAAATGGCCCCAAATGCTGGGCCCTCCTCTCTAGATTTCCATCTTCACCTAGATCCTGACCTAATATTCATCACTATCTTATTAGTTCTTTGATGATATTAAGAATTTTTTATATATCATCCAGCTTTTTAGTCATCTTGAGAAGGAAGATATTAATCTACCATTACTGGAACCAGAAGTCCATTCCTGATATTTTAAGGTCAAGTCTCATAGCTCCTAACCTACTCCACAGCATTTTTGGCAGAAGAATGGTCCATTAACAATCAAAAGGTATATAGCACTCAAGGAGATATCTGGTCCCAATACCTGATGGTTTCCTGAAACAAAGAATGTGGACACTTAGCACCTGTTGTTCTCATCTGGAGCTTACCTGTTAATTCTGATAAAGTAGGAACATTGCCACAGGAAACCTCACAGAGCCCTGTAACAAATAAAAAGTGATTATTCATTAAAAATGCAATTCATCTAAAGTTCTCAAAAAGTAAACATTAATGTCCTCCTCTTGTTCTGAATAAATAAAAAATTAACAGATATGGAGAGTGTGTTTATGTGTATGTGTATACTGGTCTCCAAAATAATATACTAGTTATCTTATTATTTTGAACATGTACAAAAGTTTTCATTTAAAATGTAAAACAAATTATTATACCAGGACTACAAAAATATCTTCAAATGATGTTTTTTGTTTTTTTTTTTTTTTTTTTTTGGTGTCTGGTGAGACCCTCTGCTGGGACCCTGAGGAATAGTTTTTTTTTTTATTGTACTTCAGGTGAAGGCTTACAGAACAAATAGTTTCCCATGAAACAATAGTACACGTATTGTTTTATGACATTGGTTAACAACCCCACAACATGTCAACCCTCTAACTTCTCAACCTTTTTTTTTTTTTTTTTGGTAAAAATACACAGCCAAAGATACACCATTTCAAAAATGTCTACATGAACAGTTCAGTGACATTGACTACGCTCTTCCAATTGTGCTGCTATTCTCACTTAAGATGAAGGCTTACAGAACAAAATAGTTTCTCATTTAACAGTTACTTCAAATGTTGCCCTATGACAATGGTTAACATTCTCACAACACATCCACAATATCCTTACTCAACCTTGGGTTTCCTATCACCAGCTTCCTTGTCCCCTTCTGCCTTCTGGCCCTTGTCACTGGACTACTGTACCTCTTTAGTCTCATTTGGTTTTACGGGGCTGTCCACTCGCAGGCTGAATGGTGAACCTCGGAGATAACTTCACCACTGAGCTAAAAGGGTGTCTGGGGGCCATACTCTCGGGGTTTCTCCAGTCTCCTTTAGGCCAGTAAATCTGGTCTTTTTGTGTGTGTGTGTGAGTTAGAATTATGTTCTACATCCTTCTCCAGCTCTGTCCAGAACCCTTTGTTGTGATCCTGGTCAGAGCAGTCAGTGGTGGTAGCCAGGCACCACCTAGCTGTACTGGACTTAGTCTGGTGGAGGCCTTGGGAGCTGTGGACCATTAGTCCTTCGGACTAATCTTTTCCTTGTATCCTGTTCTCTTCATTCTCCCTTGCTCCCAAAGGGATGAGACCAGTGGAATATCTTAGATGGCCACTCACAAGCTTTTAAGACCCCAGACACTAATCACCAAGGTAGAATGTATTGTCTTTATAAGCTGTGTCATGCCAGTTGAGCTAGATGTTCCCCGAGACCATGGTCCCCACAGCCCTCCACCCAGCAATTGAGTCCTTCAGGGAGTTTGGATGTGTCTATGGGGCTTCCATGACCTTTCCTTGTACAAGTTGTGCTGGTTTCCCCTGTATCGTGTACTGTCTCACCCTTCACCCAAGATACCACTTATCTATTGCCTATTTATAGTTCCCCCCCACCCCTCCCATCCCTGGTAAAAGATTGTTACATTTTGTGTGTGAACTTTTTCATGGGTTTTTACAATAGAGGTCTCATACAATATTTGTCCTATTGTGATTGACTTATTTCACTCAGCATAATGTCCTCCAGTTTCATCCATGTTATGAGATGCTTCACAGTTTCCTTGTTGTTCTTTCTTGTTGCATAGTACTCCATTGTGTGTATGTACCATAGTTTGTTTATCCATTCATCTGTTGATAGGCATCTAGGTTGTTTCCATCGTTTTGCTATTGTGAACAATGCTGCCATGAACATAGGTATGCATATGTCTATTCGAGTGACAACTCTTATTTCTCTAGGATATATTCCTAGGAGTGGGATTGCTGGATTGAATGGTACTTCTATTTCTAGCTTTCTGAGGAAGCTCCATATCATCAAATGATGATACTTTAGTCTTACCAAATGATTATTATAACGCATTTTTTTAAGTAGAAGCAGATAGAAAATTTTTTGAATACAGAAAAGTATAAGAAAAAATTAAAATCACCCATAATCCCACCCTTCATATATTACTACCATTACTACTTCGATGACTATTTTTCTAGTCACACTTTGTGTGTATATTATATGTGTTTTTCCTCCAAAACTGATATCATACTGTATTATGTATATACTGTTATATAACAGGAGCCCTGGTGGTGCAATGGTTAAGTGCTACTGTTACCAGCCAAAAGGTTGGCAGTTCAAATCCACCAGCTGCTCCTTGGAAATCTATGGGGCAGTTCTACTCTGTCCTATAGGGTCGCTGTGAGTCAAAACTGACTCAACAGCAATGGGTTTGGGTTTTTTTGTTGTTTTTTTGGCTATGTAACATGCTTTTTCCAATTAATATATATCATAAATATTTTCTCATGTTATTGTTTTTCTAAAACATAATTCCAATGTCTAAATTGTACTCTACTTTACTGATTAAACATAATTTACATAACCAATTTCTTAAGACTTATAAAAGAATTTTGTAGAGTAAGAAAATCTCAAATTACTCTGCTGATCAATCTATACAAAAGGTAAAATTGAAATTTACTGTCACTGTGTACATTTTTTTCCTTTTTCTTCCTTCCCAAAGTAATCACTGAGATGGTTTGGTGTTTTTTCCTTCATTCCTCCCTATTATTATAACCTGATATTTACTAAGGGTCCTAGGGGGAGAATTTGGTAATGTGATTCAAGATAAGGCAAGAGATAGAGAGTATTTAGGAATAATATCAAATGGAAGACAGGCTAAGAGGTGGTCCATTTGGCAGTGCGAAAAGTCTGACAGATTCATAGACACTCCACCCACAGGATGAGACCTCTTAATCAGCCCCATCCAGTGGAGAATCAGAAGGAACTAACAACTTGCCCTGGAAACCTGAGACAAGAAAGTGTGGGACCATCTGAGAAAGGGGAAAAAAGAGTTTAAAGGCATCTAGAGGCCATGGAAAAATTTAAGGCCAAAGGGAAGATTTATTTTTTTTCTCCTACAAACCATGAGAGATGGAAGGATCTTGTTGGTGAGGATCCAGTGAGCATGAGTGACTGTACCCACCCCTCTGTGGAGTCTCTGTGGTTTGGAAGATATCACTCTACCCTGAAGGACTGCTTTTTACATTCCTGTGGGCTTGTGTGTGTGCTTGACCAGCTGATGTAAGGTTGCTTAATAACATACTATCGCTCCATCCTCTTCCACTATGAAGGATGTAGTTGTGGAATTACAGATATGGAAAATCCATATACTGTAATAAGTATAGACACATGTTTCTTTATCACTGCTCAAATCAGACTTCGTGTCAGCAAGCTTCTCCTAGTTAATTACCATTAATTTATTTACCCCCTCCACACCCTGTCTGCCTCACATACTGTAACTGTAGCTGATTTGGTTTTCAAAGGAGTGTCTCATCAGCCTAATTGAAGCTAGTTACACCAGTCCAATCTGTAGAGACATGCCGAGGGAAGCTTTCACACCGTGGCAAATAAGTGGCTATTAGATGAGGCTGCAGAGGTTATGAGCTTACATTCTTATATTTGATCAAATCTCAGTCTCAAGACAACCTTGAACCATTACAATAACAATCACATTTAATTTTTTTTTAATTTGGTAAATTATTATAACTGCTTTAAAAAAGTCAAATTGTGGGCATATTGTAGAGCTTGATAGTACACACATGCGTATTCAAAAATGAAATCATCTTCCCTCATGTTCCTCTTTCTGCTCCCCCTTATTTTTGTTAATCGTCCTACCATATTCCATGGTAGGACTATATTCACCAAAGCTCGTAAATACATTATGAAACGTATAAGAAACACTCTTCTCCTGTCCAGCACATTCTGTCGAATGTCAATCATCTCTGTTTCAGCCTCCTTGTAAAATTGTAAAGAAATTATCTATTTTTAAAGCACTTGGCAAATTGCCTAGCATACTCTAAGAATGCAATAAGGGTTCGGTATTATGACAGTTTACTATTATTGTATTTATAACATTGTAAGTATTATCCCCTTTTCTAAGCTATGAGAGCAAAAGAATTTAACTTTCCACTTTCATTTTCAGAAATTATAGGAAAGTTTCAGTGAAGTAGGAAAGAGTACCAACCAATAACTAGCTCCATGATCTTAGACAAGTTAATCTCTCAAAACCTATGTTTTGAAATCTGTAAAATAGGGAGGCTAATAATTTACTCTATCTCATAGGACTAGTGAGGGTAAAATGAGATCTAGATTTAAAATTGCTTTGCAAAGTGTAACGGAATGAATTGTGTCCCCCAAAAATGTATTTCAACTTGGCTAGGCCATGATTCCCAGTACTGTGTGATAGTCTACTGTTTTGCCCTCTGATGTGATTTTCCTACCTCTACGATGTTAATGAGGCAGGATTAGAGGTAGTTATTTTAATGAGCCAAGACTCAACCTACAAGATTAGATTGTATCTTGAGTCAATCTCTTTTGAGATATAAAAGAGAGAAGCAAGTAGAGAGACAGAGGGACTTCATACCACCAAAAATGAAGAACCAGGAGGTGAGCACATCCTTTGGACCTGGGGTCCCTACACTGAGAAGCTCCTAGACCAAGGGAAGATTGATAACAAGGACCTTCCCTCAGAGCCGACTAAGAGAGAAGGCCTTCCCCTGGAGCTGTCACCCTGAATTTGGATTTCCAGCCTCCTAAACTGTGAGAGAATAAACTTCTCTTTGTTAAAGCCATCCACTTGTGGTATTTCTGTTATAGCAGCACTAGATAACTAAGACACAAAGTATAATGTAATACATAAACTATTATTTCTATTCTCTTTTCACAACCGTGGCTAACAAGTGGCTGCTAGATGAGGCTGCTGAAGGTTAAGTACACAATGAGAATGAACAGATTGAACTAGATGATGTCTACTGGTTGTAAAGTGAAGTTCACAAATGCCCATGCCAAGAAAAATTCTGCATAAAAAGTAATTTTCATATCACACGAACAATGCTTTGCAGATCTTCTGACAATGGAGATGTGACTGTATATAGCCAAGGCTCCTTCTGTATTCTGTAATGAGACGATGATCACTCTTTACCCAATGACTACTTAATTACTTATATATTTTTTTTCTTCTTTTTCATGAGGATGGTTAGGGCTGTGATCATATGTTGAAGACTGAACCAAGGTAAAGAGGTACAGTTAAACTTTTTATTTTGTAGTATAAAGGTTTTTTTTTTTTTAATGTTTTAGCTTTATATTTGGGAATAATTTTAAACTTATAGAAGAGTTGCAAAGATAATACAGAAAGTCTCCATACACTCACTCTTCACCCAGTTTCCCATAATGTTAACAGCTTAGATAATCATGGTACAATTATCAAAACTAAGAAATTACCATTACTACAAATTTTTTTTCTCCTACAAACCGTGACAGTCTACCAGTTGGCTCTGGAGCCCTGGTGATGAAGTGGTTAAGAGCTATGGCTGCTAATTAAAACTAATCCACCAGCCTGTCCTTGGAAACCCTATGGGGCAGTTCTGCTCCATCCTATAGGTTTGCTATGAGTCGGAATCAACTCGACCACAACAGGTATTAGGGAAAACACAGACTATATTCTGGTTTCACCAGTTTTTCCACTACTATCCTCTTTCTGTTCCCAAATCAAATTCAGGATCCCACATTTCATTTAGTTGATGTGTTTCCTTAGCCTCCTCTACCTGTGACAGTTCCTCAATCTTTCCTTGTCTTTCACGACCTCGACACTTCTGAGGTGAGGTTTTTTGGAGACTAGCTCTCAGTTTTGGTTTTTCTGACTTTTTTTAATGACTAGATTGAGGTTATAAATTTGAGGGAAGAATACCACCGAGGTGACATGCCCTTCTCAGTACATCATGTCAGGGGGTAAACGATAGTTGAGATGGTGTCTGTCAGGTTTCTTCACTGTAAATTTACTACTTTTCCCTCTGAAATTAATAAACACTTAGGGAAGATAATTTTAGGCTCTGCAAACATCCTGTTTCTCCTTAAAATTTTGACCACTGATTTTTACTTTCATCCATGGATCTTGCCTGCAGCAATGATTACTCTGGGATTCTAACAGTGATTTTCTATTTCACTCTTTAACATTTATTGATCAGAATTCTTCTATAATTAAAAGTTGTCTCTTCTCTCCAAATACTTTATTTGATTTGTCACCAATAGCAATCATTCTTCAACTCTTGGTGTTTTAAAAATTGTCCTGTCCTAGAGAGTTGTCAAGATAATTGTTAAGATAAGACACACACATGGAAGGCACTCGATAAAAGTGAGTTCCATTCCTTCTGCTATTTTTGTGTGCCGTCAGTGGATTCCAACTTATAGTGAACCTATAGGACAGAGTAGAACTGTCGCATAGGTTTTCCTAGGCTATAATCTTCACGGGAGCAAATGGTGAGGTCTGTTCTCCCATGGAGCGGCTGTTGTGTTTGAACCACTCTGACCTTTTGGTTAGAAGCCAAGTACTGTAACGATTGCTTCACTGCTTAGATGACCCCAATATCTGAGCCATTCGATTAGCATTCAATCAACCATATCAATAAAACATCTTATCATTAGTTAATTTTGCATTCATGTAACCACACCAAATAGATTGTAAGTTTCTCAAGATGAGCAAACAAACTTATTTGTGGCCACATAGATTCACAGCATTAGTACATATGAGTTAGAGAGACAAACAGAAAATGTATTGAATGAATAGATGACTGAGTATTTGATTAAAGCTAAGAGGACTAATATATTCCACTCTTAGGTATATATCCAAAAGACTTGAAAGCAGGGACTCAGGTACTTCTACATCAGTGTTCATTGCAGAATTGTTTACAATAGCTAAAAGGTGGAAAATAACCGAAGTGTTCATCAATAGGTGAATGGATAAACAAAACAGAAGACAAACATAAAAGGAAACATTATCCCATCATAAAGAGAAATGAAATTCTGATACATGATACAATATGGACATACCTTGAAAATATTATACTAAGTGAAATAAATCAGACTTAAAAGAACAAATACTGTATGATTCTACTTAAATGAAATATCTAGACAGAAAATGCATAGAGACAAAAGTTTATCAGTGGTTACCAGGAGTGGAAATGGAAAGTTATTGCTTAAGGGGTACTGGGTTTCTGTTTGGGGTGATGACAGATGTTTGAAAGTGAATAGTGGTGATGACTGCAGCAGATCGTAAATGTGCTTAATGTCACTGAATTTTACAACTAAGACTGGCTGAAATAGCAAACTTTTTGTGATCTATATTTTACCATAATAAAAAAAAGGTGACTAATACAAATGTTAAAGGCCCTAAATAATGTTCAATCTACATATTCTTCCTTTGTATGCCGTATTCTCCCTCCTTTGTGTCATTTGCTTCAAACCACAATATCAATAGATCTCTGTTTCATAGTTCATTCATGTCCCTTTTAAAACCCATCATTTTTTTCATATCTTCAAACATCTGAGAAAGTAGGGTTAATTTTAAAACAGGTAAAGGGTAAGAATGGATAATTCAGAGAGCTACAAATGGATAATAAATATATGAGGAGAAAACTTCAACCTCAAAAGTTGAACTTCTGCAAGTTCAAATAAAAGTAGGATACTATTTTTGCTTTATCAAGTTAAGAAAAGTTATTTTAAATCAGAGATTCTCAAGCACTAATATGTGTTCAAATTACCAGGGGAACTTGTTAAAATGTAGATCCCGATTCATTGGGAATGAGAAGGGACCAGAGATCCTGCATTCCTCACAAGCTTCAGGTGGTAGCAATGCTGCTGGACTGGGGACCACATTTTGAACACTCAGGCCAACTGTAACCATAATGACGAGCATTAGTGAAAACAGGTGTATGTTATACGTAGCTGATTCTGTTGTAAATCAATATAATCTTTATGGGAAGTAGTTTGGCAGTACAGCTTAGAGTAGTGCTTTCCAACCCTGATGGTACACTGAAATTTCCTGGGGAACTTTACAAAATATCTAGTCCCAGACCCCATCTCAGACAAATTAAATCAAAATCTCTGGGGTGGACACAACCAAGTAGATTCATACCAGGTATGCAAGGTTGGTTCAACATTAGAAAATCAATCAATGTAATCCACCACAGAAATAAAAGGAAAGAAAAGAATCACATGATCATCTCAGTTAGGCAGAAGAGGCATTCGACAAAGTCCAACACCCATTCCTGATAAAAACTCTCAATAAAATAGGCATAGAATGGAAATTTCTCAACATAATAAAGGACATCTATGCAAAACCAACAGCCAACATCATTCTTAATGGAGAGAGGCTGAAAACATTCCCCTTGAGAACAGGAACAAAACACATATGCCCTTTATCACCACTTCCATTTAACATTGTGCTGGAAGTCCTAGCTAGAGCAATAAGGCAAGAAAAAGAAACAAAGAGCATCCAAATTGGTAACGAAGAAGTTAAATTGTTCCTGTTTGCAGATGATATGCTACTATACACAGAAAACCCTAAAGACTCCCTGAGAAAATTACTGGAACTAATAGATTCAGTAAAGTAGAAGGATACAAGATAAACATACAAAAATCTGTTGGATTCCTATACACCAATAAAGAGAACAATGAAAAGGAAAACAATACCATTTATAAGAGCCCCTAAAAAAATAAAATACTTAGGAATAAATCTAACCAGGGATGTAAAAGACCTGTACAAAGAAAACTACAAAACACTACCGCAAGAAACCGAAAGAGAGCTACATAAATGGAAAAACATACCATGCTCATGAATAGGCAGACTCAATGTAGTGAAAATGACAATTCTACCCAAAGCAATTTACAAATACAATGCAATACCGATCCAAATATAACGACATTCTTTAAAGATATGGGAAAACTAATCATCAACTTTATAGAGAAGGGGAAGAAGCCCCGGATAAGTAAAGCACTATTGAAGAAGAAGAATAAAGTAGGAGGACTCCCACTACCTGACCTCAGAACCTATATACAGCTACAGTAGTCAAAACAGCCTGGTACTGGTACAATGAAAGATACATTGACCAATGGAACAGAATTGAGAACCCAGATGTAAATCCATCCACCTACTGTCACCTGATCTTCAACAAGGGCCCAAAGTCCATCAAATGGGGAACAGGCCGTCTTTTTAACAAATGGTGCTGGCAAAACTGGATGTCCATCTGCAAAAAAATGAAACAGGACCCATACCTCACACCATATACAAAAACTAATTCAAAATGGATCAAAGACCTAAATATAAAGCCAAAAACTATAAAGTTCATAGAAGAAAAAATAGAATCAATGCTAGAGGCCCTAATACACGGCATTAACAGTATACTAACCATAACCAACAACACACAAACTCCAGAAGATAAGCTAGATACCTGGGATCTTTTAAAAATCAAACACCTGTGCTCTTCAAAAGACTTCACCAAAAGAGTAAAAAGAGAACTTACAGACTGGGAAAAAATTTTTGGACATTACAAGTCAGACAAAGGTCTAATCTCTATAATCTACAAGAAAATCCAACACCTCTACAACAAAAAGACAAATAATCCAATTAAAAAATGGGCAAATGAAATGAACAGACACTTCACCAAAGAGACATTCAAGCGGCCAACAGACACATGAGGAAATGCTCGCAATCACTAGTCATTAGAGAAATGCAAATTAAAACTACAATGAGATACCATCTCACCCCAGCATTACTCGCATGAATCAAAAACACCAGAAATAACAAATGCTGGAGAGGCTGTGGGGAGATCGGAACTCTTATGCACTGCTAGTGGGAATGCATAACGATACCATTTTGGAAAATGATATGGCACTTCCTTAGAAAGATAGAAATAGAAATACCATAAGATCCAGCAATCCCACTCCGAGGAATATATCCTAGAGAAATAACAGCCGTCACACGAATAGACAGGCACATCCATGTTCATTGCAGCATTGTTCATAATAGCAAAAAGATGGAAACAACCTAGAATGCCCATCAACAGATGAATGGATAAATAAACTACAGTACATACACACAATGGAGTACTATCCAACGAGAAAGAACAACGATGAATCTGTGAAGCATCTCATAACATGGATGAAATTGGAGGACATTATGCTGAGTGAAATAAGTCAATCACAAAAGGACAAATATTGTATGAGATCGCTATTGTAAAAACTCATGTAAAAGTTTACACAAAAAAGTGACAATCTTTGTTGGTTACGAGGGATGGGAAGGGTTGGGGGGGAATACTAAATAGACAATAGATAAGTGGTAACTTTGGTGAAGGGTAAGACAGTACACATTACTGGGGAAGCCAGCACAACTTGTACAAGGAAAGGTCATGGAAGCTCCATAGACACTTCCAAACTCCCTGAGGGACTGAATTGCTGGGCAGAGGACTGTGGAGACCATGGTCTCCAGGAACATCTAGCTTAATTGGCATAACACAGTTTATAAAAACAATGTTCTACATTCTATCTTGGTGAGTAGCATCTAGGGACTTATAATCCTGTGAGCAGCCATCTAAGATACTCCACCGCTCTCACCCCTTCAGGAGCAAGGGAGAATGAAGAAAACAGGATACAAGGAAAAGATCAGTCCAAAGGACTAATGGACCACAGCTACTACAGCCTCCACCAGACTGAGTCCAGTACAACTAGATGGTGCCCGGCTACCACCACTGACTGCTCTGACTGGGATCACAACAGAGGGTTCTGGACAGAGCTGGAGAAGGATGTAGAACAAAATTCTAACTCACCAAAAAAGACCAGATTTACTGGCCTGAAAGAGACTGGAGAAACCCCGAGAGTATGGCCCCCAGACACCCTTTTAGCTCAGTGGTGAAGTCACTCCTGAGGTTCACCGTTCAGCCGGGGATTGGACAGCCCCATAAAACAAAACGTGACTACTGAGGCACGGCAGTGCAGGGACAGGGACTAGAAGGTAGGAGGGGACAGGAAAGCTGGTGATAGGGAACCCAAGGTTGAGAAGCGACAGTGTTGACATGTCGTGGGGTTGTTAACTATTGTCATAGGGCAATATGTGTACTAACTGTTTAATGAGAAACTATTTGTTCTGCAAACCTTCATCTAAGGTACAAAAAAAAGAAATATCTATGTGAGATCAAATTGAAAACAGCAACTCAAAAGTTTTGATGGGAAGCCTAGGGAACAGTGAGTTGAAGATAATGGTGATGGAATAATTTGGAAAAGGATAGTGAGAATAGCAGCACAGCTAGAAGAATGTAATCGATGTCACTGAATTGTACACGTAGAAACTTTTGAAATGGTGTAACTTTGGCTATGTATATTTTCACCGAAAAAAAGGTCCTCAAGATCGAGAAGGGAGAGTGTTGACATGTCATGGAGATGTTAACCAATGTCATAAAATAATATGTGTACTGACTGTTTAATGAGAAACTATTTGTTCTGTAAACCTTCCTCTAAAGTGCAATAAAAAAATTAAAAAAAAAAAAGAAACAATCTTTCTTCGTTACAAGGGATGGGAGGGGTAGGGCGGAAATACTAAACAGACAGTAGATAAGTGGTAACTTTGGTGAAAGGTAAGACAGTACACAATACTGGGGAAGCCAGCACAACATGTATAAGGAAAGGTCATGGAAGCTCCATAGACACATCCAAACTCCCTGAAGGACTGAATTGCTGGACAGAGGGCTGTGGGGACCATGGTCTCAGGGAACATCTAGCTCAATTGGCATTACACAGTTTATAAAGAAAATATTCTACATTCTACTTTGGTGAGTAGCATCTGGGGTCTTAAAAGGCTATGAGCAGCCATCTAAGATATCCTCACTGGTCTCACCCCTTTGGGAGCAAGGGAGAATGAAGAAAACAAGATACAAGGGAAAGATTAACCCAAAGAACTAATGGGCCACAACTACCACAGCCTCCACCGGACTGAGTCCAGTGCAACTAGTTCATGACCGGCTATCACCACTGACTGGTCTGATAGGGATCACAACAGAGAGTCCCAGACAGAACTGGAGAAAAATGTAGAACAAAATTCTAACTCACAAAAAAAAGACCAGACTTACTGGCCTGACAGAGGCTGGAGAAACCCCAAGAGTATGGCCCCCGGATACCCTTTTAGCTCAGTAATGAAGTCACTCCTGAGGTTCAACATTCAGCCGAAGATTAGAGAGCCCCATAAAATAAAACGATACTAATGGGGCACAACAGTCCAGGGACAAGGACTAGAAGGCAGGAGAGGACAGGAAAGCTGGTAATAGGGAAACCAAGATTGAGAAGGAACAGTGTTGACATGTCATGGGGTATTAACCATTGTCATAAAACAATATGTGTAGTAACTGTTCAATGAGAAAATATTTGTTCTGTAAACCTTCATCTAAAGTAAAACAAAAAAAAAAAGAAAAGAAAAAAATTATGTATTGAAAAAATTAAGACAGGCAACAGAAGAAAAGAGAAATAGAATGCAATGGAATAGAAAATATATATAGATCTGGGGGTGGAGTCCAGTAATGAATATCTTTAATCAAAGAATATAAAGGAAATGTTATAAATTTTAAAAAAGTGATTATACGGATAATTAATGAAATAAAATATAGACATTAAAATATAATGTAGAAAATCTTTATAATATACTGTTATATTAAAAAAAGATATAAACCATATGAATAGTATAATTTTAATTATTGATACATTCATTCAACAGTTTAATTATTGAGTGACAATACCATTTAGACTCTTGGGAGAAATTAGTAAACAAAACAAAATCACTGCCCTTGAGGAGTTTACATAACTCTATAAATCTAAAAACAAAAGTATAATGCACCCAAATGTGAGTCAAAGTTAGTACTGGATATGATATGATAAGTAATCTTCATTTTCTCCTTTAAACTTTTTGGTGTTTTTATCACTCTAAAGGTAATATTTTAGTGAAAGACTTAAACGTCCTCTTGGCAATTTCAGATTCATCTGTTTCTTTTTTGACACTTGCAATTCCAACTGGAAATATCCTCCTTTCTCTTATTTTGTTCTTTGATCTTAAGGTGGCTCTTCGACTCCCTCTACTGGCCAGAGAGCATCAGGAGGAGAAGACTGAACAGTGAGAATAAGCCTGGAAAATCGGCAAAGTCCAGCAACCACCCTACATATTTGTCCCTCATTCAATCAACAGATACTTACTGAGTGCTTATTATGTGCTAGACACTATGCTAGACACTGGGAATACAAAAGATAAGACACAACCTCTGTTCTTGAAATCAGGGTATACTTTCTCTGGGAAATCACCAAGTCCCAGAATGTTTGTTGGGCCTGGGACTCAAGAAAAAGGATCAACTATCTGCCAAAAAAGGATGATTGGTATGTATTCACGCTGGGCTATGAAAATAACTTATCTTCCTGTGAAAAATAGGGAGAAATCTTATAGAATGACTCCTGAAAGTTACTTAAATATTTAAGGTTCAAATTGTCTTAAACTACTACAGACAGCATAAGGCAGAGACCTAGAAGCGACCCAAAACTAATAGAAGTCTAAGGTAAAAATATGTTCAGTTGTCCCAAGAAAATTCAGGTACATTCTAGATTCTTTTCCAACTTAAATGTGATTTAGAGATTCACACAGAATTTCACAAAACAAAAATTCCATCAGACACACAATCTTACCCCCTTCATTACACGACCAGCAGTTATCTATTTGATGCAGGTGAGCAGGCATGATATTCCAGGAATGATATCCCTAAAATGAACATTCCCTACAATTGATGGACAGACACCCTCATGATGTTTTAACCACAAATACCAATGACAGACATCTGGAATTTGAACTCTGTTTAAACAACATCTACCAGTGAGTCAGTACAAGCTGCAAACTCACTGTTTTTTTGATCAGGGGTTTGATCCTTTTGAGCCGTGATAGTACAAAAATTACAAAAACTTCAGAGGCGTGAATTTTAGACTAAGACATTAGAAATTTCCAATAGCATCTCAACACTTTTGAATAAACTCTACAGTCTTGTATTTAAAAGTCTCTGCCAGTTGTCCCTGAGCCCTGGTGGCACAGTGGTTAAGCACTCGGATGCTAACCAAAAGATCGGCAGTTTGAATCCACCAGCCACTCCTTGGAAACCCAATGGGGCAGTTCTACTCTGTCCTATAGGGTCGTTATGAGTCGGAATCAACTCAGTGGTAACGGGTTTGGTCTTTGGTTTACCAGTTGGCTGTAACCAACAGAAGGCCTCTTCTCTCTCCTTCAAATATTCTGTAATACACTGTAATGTGTTCATTTTACAGTGTAACTTAACTTGGTCTATCATATTTTCACACAAATAACGCGTGCCTTTTACCTTTGTTTGCCCTCTCCCCTGCGAGGTATTCTCATAAGTGCCACTATGTCAGTTTTTTTGACATGTTGATGCAAAAAAAATTTAAAATAGCACACTTAGGAAAATACCTCTAGGAGGGGTGCGGTTGGCAAACAAACATAGAAGGTGCACGATAGTTACATAAAAGTACAGTAAGCCTTTTTCATTTCTCTATAGTAAAAGGAGGTTGCTGGATAGCACAAACAGTTTGCACTTGACTACTAACCAAAAGGTGGCTGGTTTGAACCCACCCAGCAGCAGAAGAAAGACCTGGCAATCAGCTTCTCTATGGAGTTCAGTTCTACTCTGTAATATATAGGTTGCCATGAGTAGAAATTGACTCAACGGCATTGGGTTTGGCTTTTTGGTTTATAGTAAAAGGACTTCATGATGGATATGGGATACTCGTACATGAACATTTTGGCAATTTTGTGCGTATCTTTGGCTGTCACAATGACTGGGTACTACTGACATGCAGGGGCAGGTAAACTTCCTGCAATACATAGGGAGTGTCAAACAAGGAAGATTTGGTTTACATCCTATATGACTTCCAAATGTCCCACCAGATTTTCATGTAGGTAAATAAAACAATCTGTTTATATGAGCCTAGGATAGAACCCTTTTTGATACATAATGCAATCCATTTTTTTGCATGATACTAATATACATGGAATATTTTAGGCCTGCAACTTTCTTTTAATAATGGGAAGATGGGACTTTACTTCTGTTCTAACTTTGCCAATAGCTGCTGATCATTTTGGAAGAACGTGTCCCCAACAGCAGCACCACTCATGGCATTTGAGCCAAGAGCCCACTTTTGTATCATCTGCATTTGAAGTTGATGCTAGAAAATATTTTACAGTGAAGATCTGCGACACCATTAATGGTAATTGAGATACATGAAATGCAGAGATTTTACCACATTTTATTGGTAATTTGATTTTTTTTTAATTTTGTAACATAATGATAAGAAACCTGCATTTTTAAACTATACAGTCATGTGTTGCTTAACAACCACAATACATTATGTGAAATAGGATGTAATATGATTTGGACATTGTGCAAGCACCATATTATATACAGGTAGTCCCCGGATTATGAACAAGTTCTGTTCCTAAATTTGTCTTTAAGTTGACTTTGTACATAAGTCGGAACAGTTAGATATTTAACACCAGTTAGTCAAATGTTTATCTTAAGTATATAGTGTACTTTTCTATGCATTAACAAACATTAAAGAAACACTTCCAGATACACTAAAACATTTTTAACATAATAATACAGTAATAATAATAATAATGTTTCTATGCATGTCGCAAAGTATAGCGCCCATTTGTTATTATGAACCATTATATGTACTTCTAATTTTTAACATAATAGGCTTTATGGGGGTGGGGACCACAGATATATATGTGGTCAAACGTTGCCCAGACTAATGTTATGTGGCACATGACTGCACCTGAAGTTGCCTATAGCTCTTCAATCTCACTTTTTCTCTTTTAAATCTTACAATTCCAGAGGTCTACCTATCACTTTTCTATTGTCTCTATTGTATTGCTATTTCTTTTTTCAATATAGCTCCAATTTCCTGTTGACTGTCAAAGCATATGGTCTCTGTGGTCCCTTTAGGAACTAGAAGTTGAATATGTACTTAAACATGTGGTTTCAAGAAAGGATTTGTTGGTGTCACTGAATTGTACATGTGAAAAATGTTGAATCAACAAATGTTGTTGTATGTATTTTTACAACAATTAAAAAAAAAAAAGATAGGATTTGTTTTCTGAAATACTCTGTCTTGTCTCCATACCATGCAACGCAGGGAATTATTTTGACACAGTTATAAAGTCCAGCTCATTTGCAAGAATATCATACTTCCTTATTTTCTCACTGAAACAAACTGTAATTTGTCTTTGCATGTTAACCCTACTGCAATTAAGGTTATTTCCCTCTTTCTCTTATCATAGCTAGAGAGGTCTAGTCTGTCATTACTTATCCTAGCACTGGTTTTAATTCTAGTGTCCACTGCACCTCTGCTCTTTCATTTTCCTCTAGTTCTTGTTCAGCATGACTTTTAATCTTACTTCTCCTAAGTTCTTAGTCATTACAAGCAGATGCAAACATTTGACTTTTTATTTTGGCTACTTCCATAGTCACACTCAAGCATTATATATTGAAATGCACACCATTCATTATACTTTGTTTTCTCCTTTAAATTACAGTAAGGACATTATATTTTTATTTAATGTCATTTTTTTATTATGTGTGCAAGTAAATTATGGCATAAATTTAATTTCATAAAAACCACAAATCAAACCCATTGTTGTCAAGTTGATTCCGACTCATAGCAACCCTATAGGGTTTCCAAAGGAGTGGTTGGTGGATTCAAACTGCCAACCTTTTGATTAACAGACAAACTCTTAACCACTGCACCACCAGGGCTCCAAATTTCATAAAAGGAAATATTTATTATAAAAAGAGGACTTCAGGTCTGATGAGAACAGAAGTTGTATATTGTTTTGCCATCCCACCCTCAGACACTTCCTGCCTCCTTCTGTCCTGTAGTCCACTCTGCTCTTCAAGGCTGGTTAATTACGGTGCTTTGCAATTAGTTTTTTGCACCTGCTCCTGCCTCTGAAGACCTCCTATCTGAAATCCCACAGTTCTATTTGCTGGAAATAATTGGCACTTACCACCCGTCTGGCAGTGGAGACTTGCATGCTTCTGTGATGCTGAACAGGCTTCAGCAGAGCTTCCAGACTAAGACAGACTACGAAATGTTGTTGTTGTTAGGTGCCGTCTAGTTGGTTCTGCCTCATAGCAACCCTATGTACAACAGAACAAAACACTGCCCAGTCCTGCACCATCCTCAAAATCATTGTTATGCTTAAGCCCATTGCTGCAGCCACTGTGTCAATTCATGTCATTGAGGGTCTTCCTCTTTTTGCTGACCCTGTACTTTACCAAGTATTATGTTCTTCTCCAGGGAGTGATGCCTCCCGATAACATATCCAAAGTTCATGAAACAAAGCCCCGCCATCCTCGTTTCTAAGGAGCATTTTGGCTGTACTTTTTCCAAGACAGATTTGTTCGTTCCTCTGGCAGTCCATGGTATATTCAATATTCTTCACCAACAACATAATTCAAAGGCGTCAATTCTTCTTTGGTCTTCCTTATTTGTTGCCCAGCTTTCGTATGCATATCAGGCAAATGAAAATACTATGACTTGGGTCAGGTGCACCTTAGTCCTCAAACTGCCGTCTGCTTTTTAACACTTGAAAGAGGTCTTTTACAATAGATTTGCCTAATGCAATATGTTGCTTGATTTCTTTACTGCTACTTCCATAGGCATGGATTGTGGATCCAAGTAAAATGAAATCCTTCAATCTTTTCTCCCTTTATCATGATGTTGCTTATTGGTCCAGTTGTGAGGATTTTTGTTTTCTTTATGTTGATGTGCAATCCATACTGAAGGCTGTGGTCTTTGATCTTCATCAGTAAGTGCTTCAAGTCCTCTTCACTTTCAGCAAGCAAGATTGTGTCATCTGCATAACGCAAGTTGTTAATGAGTCTCTAATCCTGATGCCCCATTCTTCTTCATATAGTCCAGCTTCTCGGATTATTTGCTCAGCATACAGATTGAATAAGTACAGTGAAACAACACAACCATGACACAGACATTTCCCGATTTTAAACTATGCAGTCGTTCTAGTCCAACGACTGCCTCTTGGTCTATGTACAGGTTCTACATGAGCACAGTTAAGTGTTTTGGAACTCCCATTCTTCACAGCGTTATCCATAATTTGTCACGCAGTCGAGTGTCTTTGCATGTCAATAAAGCATAGGTAAACATCTTTCTGGTGTTTTCTGCTTTCAGCCAAGATCCAGCTGACATCAGCAATGATATCCCTTGTCCTGTGTCTTCTTCTGACTCTGGCTTGAATTTCTGGCAGTTCCCTATCGGTACTGCTGCAACTGCTTTTGAATGATCTTCAGCAAAATTTTACTTGTGTGTGATATTAATGATATTGTTCGATAATTTCCACATTCAGTTGGTTCACCGTCCTCTGAAATGGGGACAAATATGGATCTCTTTCAGTGAGTTGGCCGGGTAGCTGGGTCTTCCAAATTTCTTAGCATAGACAAGTGAGCACCTCCAGTGCTCCATCCATTTGTTAAAACATCTCAATTGGAATTCCATCAATTCCTGGAGGCTTGTTTTTCAATAACGCCTTGAGTGCTAGGAAGTAAGGCTTGGCAATCTACTTACAAAAATCAGCTAATAAAAACTCTATGGATCACAACAGTGCAATCATAGGGTTGGCAGGACCAGGCAACATTTCGTTCTGTTGTGCATGGGGTCCCATGAGTCAGGAGCTGGCTGACTCAACAGCAGCTAATAACAACAACAATTTCTGCCTAAAACAGCCACTACTGATCCTGGATGTGTGTATGTATGTGCATTATTTTCTGCCCAACTAGACTGTAAGCTTTTAAAAGGCACAATTATTTCCCATACCTTATACTAACACAAAGTTAGAACTCAGTAAATTCTGATTGAGTAAATAAACCAACTTATAAAGTTTATATGGTAACAGTTCTTTGCCCATCCCTCTACTATAACACTTGTCAGACCAAATTGTAGTTAGTTCTTTATATGTTGGACACACTCACAGACCATTGCCATTGAGTTGATTCTGATTCACAGTGACTCTATGGGAAAAAGTAGAACTGCCCTATAGGGTTTCCAAGGCTGTAATCTTCACAGGAGCAGGCTGCCACATCTTTCTCCCATGGTGGGGGGCTGATGAGTTCGAAGAGCCGATCTTTCGGTTAGCAGCCAAGCACTTAACCACTGCGCCACCAGGGCTCCTTCACAAACTCTTAGCTCCTGAGAAAAGGAACCATGATTACTCACCTTTGTAATCTCAGCACAGAGCAGACTGGCTAGTTTATAGAAATCATTCAGTAAGTATTTATGAATGACTAGGTTGATACATTAATTAATGAGGATTCTGACATAACTATAGATTATAGAAACAATCTAATAAGAATGCATGCAATTAAAATCACTGCAATGTAGGAAATCCCAGAAGGGAAGTTCCTAGATTTTTACCTTCAGATTCACATTGTCACTTTTGTTCTGACTTCATGTTTAATTTTCATTTCTCATCTCAACAGAGCTTTTCTATGCAAAAGATTTCTTTGCAAGAGTTCTGAAGAAAATAGAGGTGGAGAAAAAGATTAAGCCTCCCTGGGAGAGAGCTTTTTAACTTCCTTTGAAAACGGGAGCAATTTTAATCAAGGACTAAATTTTTATAGAATTGCAAATAATCTTTAATGCCTGAAGAAGTTTACTCTAATCTATTTTAGCATACACACGTTACCACAGAACCAGCATTCTCTTTGTTCTAAATTACATCTAATATATTATTTTAATACTGAAAGAATTCACTTTAATTGTAGGAATTTTGAAAGTAAAGCTATAAAGATGCAAAATTTAAATCATTTGTGACTCTAACAATTCAAGATTATCACTGTTTAAGTACGTTTCTTTCTGGTCTTTTTTTTTTTTTCTAATGCATCTATACATCTGCAGGAAACCCTGCTGGCATAGTGGTTAAGAGCTATGTCTGCTACCCAAAAGACTGGCAGTTCGAATCCACCAGGCACTCCTGGGAGACTCTATGGGGCAGTTCTACTTTGTCCTATAGTGTTGCTGTGAGTCGGAGTCGACTCGACGGCAATAGATTTGGTTTTTTTTCGTATATATCTACAGTTTCACAGAATTGGGATCATACAACATTAACAGTTTTTTTTTTTTAATTTTTAAATTATGCCAATGGTAAATAAATAAATAACTTACAGCAGATGTTTTCAAATGTTTTGATCTCAGAACCCCTTTCCCCTCTTAAAAATTATTGAGGTCCCCAAAAGACTTTATGAGTTAAAACTTTATTTTATGTTAAATATTTATTTATTAACTATTTAAAAATAATAATAATAAACCTCATAAGTCCATAACGTGCTAGCATAAAATATTTGTATGAAAAATAACTATATTTTTCAAAACAAAATAAATGTTTACTAAGAAGCGTGACATTGTTTTTACATACATGAAAATCTCTTTAATGTCTGGTTTAATAGAAGATAGCTGGATTCTCATATCTGAGTCTACATTCAATTTGTTGTTATAACACACATCATATTAAAAAAAGAAAATCCATTGTCATCAAGTCGATTCCGACCCGTACATTATATAGCCTCTGGAAGAGTCCACTGTTCATTCATGAGGAAATGAGAGTGAAAAGGACAAATAAGATTTTAGTATTATTACAAAAACTGTTTTGACCTCAGGACACCCCTGAAAGGGTAATAGGGACCCCAGTGTCCCCATACCTATAATACTGGATGTGGTTGAGAAAATATCAATGGGCCTTTCAAGAACAGAGTCTGCACAATACACTTCAGGAGCTCCACATTGGTTTTGTCACCCCAGGCTGAACCAAGAATGTGGGTGTCAGTCGTAGGGGAAAATAATTTGCACATGGACCACTGTACTTCAGGTGCCACAACCACAATGTCACAGGAAAAGACAAGAGACTGATCTGGCTGGTCAAAGTCTAAGACTGAAAATAACCAAGGAAGACCATGTGTTATTTTTACTGTAAAAAATAATAAAATATTTTAGTTTTAAAAAAATAATAATTCTTTACCTTAAAAACAAATAAATAAACACCATCCTTATAAAAAGGGGCATCTTAGGTAATGTCTAGCCAAACACCATGTACTGAAAGAACATTTTCCAGTGAACCTTCAAAATTCTGAACCATTTGTAAGCTCACTTCTAATATGAGAATGAAGTGGGAGATTGTAGCTAAGGAATTCCATACATGCCAGGCCTAGTGGCAAATCCATCCCTATTATAAGCTATATGTATCAGGCCATTTTGCCTTTTACCACCTAAGATCTGTGTTCACAAAGAATTACATGATTATGATTTAGTTTTTGAGATAGATCTTTCTGTGAGGAGATACTAGAGCAATCATGAATAGTCTGACCAGAGGGATAGCTCTGCTGCTCATTATAAAGTAATACAAAATAGTAGTCTGATTTTAGCTTTTTTTTTAATACTGCCATTGTGTCAAGATGCTTATACCAAGAAAGACCATATATTATTTTTTCATTTTATTTCATTTCACAGGCCAAGAAAGGTGTACGGCAGTCATACTCTCTTTTGGGAGCTGCAGAATGCCTGCCAGGCCCACATGCCCTTCTAGAAGTTTCTTTAGTCATGCCTCATGCCATTTCACACTGCCTTTCTGGGCACAACTGATTGGACTAGGGATGAGTACTTTTTCTGGCCAACAGCCTTTGCGGTGCTCTGGCTCAAAAGTTCTGCCCAGTAGGGGCCACCTCTTATATTGAATGGTGACTAGTTGAATGAGTCAGGTCTTCACTCTTAGGAAATTCAAACTGAAGACTTAGGAAGAAGTAGTTAGCAGCAGCAGGATCATTTGAAGCAGAGACAGAGAATAGCTGTGTCTCCATAAGGGTGGCTGTCACTAAAGGAGAAAGCCACAGTGCCTGCTAAGCCACAGAACTGATGGCAGACTACCAGAACAATTATAAGGTCTTGAATGATATCCAATCTCCATAAGGCCTGCATTCATCTGTTCTTGTTTTTCTTTCATTAATTACAAAAACTATTTTTGTTCTTACCATTTACTGCAGTGTAACCCACATATTGTTCTCTGAGAAAGTGGGGAGACAATTTGGCCATACTTATCCTACATGCTGTTCCAAAGAACAGTGATCCAACAGAATGTGGAAATTATCGAACAATATCATTAATATCACATAAAAGCAAAATTTTGCTGAAGATCATTCAAAAGCAGTTGCAGCAGTACAACGACAGGGAACTGCCAGAAATTCAAGCAGGATTCAGAAGTGGACGTGGAACCAGGGATATCATTGCTGAGGTCAGATGGATCTTGGCTGAAAGCAGAGAATACCAGAAAGATGTTTACCTATGTTTTATTGACTATACAGAGGCATTCAACTGTGTGGATCATAACAAATTATGGATAATATTTCAAAGAACGGGAATTCCAGAACACTTAATTGTGCTCATGAGGAAACTGTACATAGACCAGGAGGCAGTAGTTCGAATAGAACAAGGGGATACTATGTGGTTTAATATCAGGAAAAGTGTGTGTCGGAGTTGTTTCCTTTCACTATAATTATTCAATTTGTAGACTGAGCAAATAATTGAAGAAGCTGGACTATATGAAGCAGAAGTTGGTATCAGGATTGGAGGAAGACTCATTAACAACCAGCAACATGCAGAGGACACAGCCTTGCTTGCTGAAAGTGAAGAGGACTTTCTGAAGCACTTACTGATGAAGATCAAAGACTACAGCCATTAGCATGGATTACACCTCAACATAAAGAAAACAAAAATCTTCACAACTGGACCAGTAAGAAACAACATGATAAATGGAGAAAAGATTGAGGCTGTCAAGGATTTCGTCTTACTTGGATCCACAATCAACACCCATGGCGGCGGCAGTCAAGAAATCAAATGACACTTTGCATTGGGCAAATCGGCTGCAAAAGATCACTTTCAAGGGTTGAAAAGCAAAGACATCACCTTGAAGACTAAGGTGCACCAGACCCAAGCCATGGTATTTTCAATTGCCTCATACGCGTGTGAAAGCTGGACAATGAATCAGGAAGATGGAAAAAGAATGGAAGCCTTTGAATTGTGGTGTTGGCGAAGAATATTGAATATACCACAGACTGTCAAAACAACAAACAAATCTGTCTTCGAAGAAGTACAGCCAGAGTGCTCCTTAGAAGTGAGGATGGTGAGACTACGTCTTACATACTTTGGACACTTTGTCAGGAGGGATTAGTCCTTGGAGAAGGACAGCATGCTTGGTAAAGTAGAAGATCAGCAAAAAAGAGGAAGACCCTCACCGAGATGGATTGACACAGTGGCTGCAACAATGGGCTTAAGTATAATAATGATTGTGAGCATGGGTAGGACCGGGCAGTGTTTCGTTCCTACATAGGGTCGCTATGAGTGGGAACTGACTCGACGGCACCTAACAACAACAACAACAACAACAACCCGGGCAAAGCAGGTAATATAAATGAGTGGAGGAGAATGCTTGCCCTGTTCAAGGGAGGAGTTCCTCCCCAGCTTCGTCCATAGTTATCATGCGTAAGGATAGTCCCTCTTTACAAGAACTTTCAAGTCTTAAATGAGATAATGCATGTCATATATTAAGTTGAATACTTAATATATCCCCAGCACATTATGAGTTCATTAATATTTTTATTGTTTAATCTCATTTATAATCATCATCACCTATTGCCATGGAGTCAATTCTGACCCATGGCGACCCCGTGTGTTACAGAGTAGAACTGCTCCATATGGTTTTTTCGACTGTAATCTTTTCAGACGCAGATCACCAAGCTTTCTTCTGAGGCACTCCTGGGTGGGTTTGAACTACCAACCTTTAAGTTAGTAGTCAAGTGCAAGCCATTTGCACCACCCAGAGACTTCGCAATCATCATTAGCAGTCACATATCTATACAGGTCGTCTGGAGAAATGAAACTACTTGGTAAATTTATGATTTTGTCTCACTTTTCCAATACCTTAACACATATTCCACAGATATTTTTTGGTTATGCTCTTTAAAATGTCTGTCTAGTTCTGATTGGCTTCCTAATTGATTCATGAAAGCCCTAAAATTTAAGACATGCTGACCCTACTGGTTTACTTTCTGCTAATCATTCATTTCTGTGGGTTTTGGAAGAAAGATAGTCTACCCATTTCTTGTTTTTTCTGGCCTATATTTTCACTGGGTAATTATCCCCATAGGCGCCTTCAGACATTGCCTATGAGACAGAAATGTTATCTAAACATAATATGATTCTCTAAATTGGTTTAGACCTTTAATCAGACTGCCAGTTCTGACCAGTTCTTCTAAAACAAATCAGTAACTTTTCTTGCCTTTGAAGGATTTGTACAAACAATGAGGTTCAGCTACAAAATGAACAAGGAGATAGTATCTAAAAATGCAACCTGATAACACAACACACAAACATGCATAGAGCACACCCTAACTTACAACTCCAGGCTTAAGAGTGGTGAAACTGACTTATCTGGGGGGGTGGGGGGCGGTGTTTGGTGTTTTGTTTTGTTGAGAAGCCCACAACCAAAATGAAGGTAAATGAGTCAAATCTCTGGACTTCCTTCTGTTTTAACAACTATTATGAACTGCTAGCTACAAGATATTTAAAGCATCTCAAAGCCTCCAGGAAAGTAATGCTGTATTAATACAATCTGTTCAAATCCAATTTCCTACCTAGGAGGCAGTATGACTTGAGTAATGGGCATGTACAGATTTCAAAGTCAGATGGACTTGAATTCAAATCCTGATGTACTTAGAGATATGTGTCTTTGGCAAGTTCTTAACGTCTCTGAGCATATCATCTCTAAAGAAGGAGACAATAATACTTTATAAGGCTAATATGAACAATTAGTGAGCAGAGAAAAATCCATTGTCTATCTTTTAGCAGACGTTGAATAGATGTTACTTTCTTTTTCCATCCTTCATCCTCCTGTACAATGTGAGCATCAAGCAAGTCTCATACATATCTCAGAAGAAATAGGGAGAGATGACTTAAATGTTTTTAAACTTGATATGAGGGATGAAAGATCTTCCCTCTTATGCCTTGAGTAAGCACACATCTGTGGTGATCCTTCATCTCAGGTATATCTGTCTGGTGTGGCTAGAGTGAGATATATCATTCATTCACTTATTCATTAAATCATTACTTAACAAATACTAAGACCTTGTTGTGTGCCAGGCACTGGAGACACAGAAGGTAAAAAATGATAACCCCTAAGGAGCTCACATTTCAGGCTGTGATAGATATACCGTATTTAGCATTTCCTAAGGTACGTTCCACAGAACACCAGTTTAACGGATTAACAAGTTTTATAAGAAAATTAGGGAGCATTGGTAATTCAGTCATAGAATTCTTGCCTTCCATGAGGGAGATCCAGGTTCGACTCCAGGCCAGTGTACCTCAAGTGCAGCCACTACCCGTCTGTAAGTGGAAGCTTGTGTGTTGCTATGATGTTGAGCAGGTTGTCAGCAAAGCTTACAGACTAAGATGGGCTAGGAAGAAAGGCCTGTGATCTACTTCTGAAAATCAGACAGTGAAAACCCTATGGATCACAACAGTCAGATCCATAACCAATCATGGGGATGGTGCAGGACTGGCAGCATTTTGTTGCATTGTGTATGGGGTATCATGAGTCAGGGACCAACTCTTCAGTAGCTAACAACAACAACATATGAAAACAATTTTGGGGAAAAGATTTTAAAGTTTCTTTACTATGGGATTTTCCAGAGCCAGTAATGTGCTTGGGGACATAGAATGCAAGGTTGACCACAGAACCTTTTTCCAGTGAGCATCTTAAAGGCTAGTAGTGTTCTCAGAACATACTTGGGGGAGAATAGACCTATAACTGTGGGAGTTGTCCCATCCAGCAGGATTTCAGGGGACGTGGGGCAGGATTTTGCCCCTAATGCTGTTGAGCAACCACTATTTCAACCCTACTTACTGGCATAGTGCATAGTACGAGAGAACTACAGGGTTTGGTCCCAGATCTGGCTCTACAGCTTAACTGTGTGGCCTTGAGCAAGTTGTTAAAGGTTTGTGCCTCATTTTCTTATCTAAACAACAGGAGTCGTAATAATACCTATCTCCTAGGGTTCTTGTGAGGAATAAATGTGATAATAGAGGGAAAGTACCAGGGCAAGAATAAAAGTAGAATGTAATAGATTGTCTTCCCCTTCCCCCCTTACTCTACGCTACATTTTATTATAGTCTGGAAAGTGCAGCACAACTAGTCAGGAATAAATACATCCTGCTGGCTTAAACAGCAATTACATACATATGCTTCTTCATCTGTACTTCCTCTAATGATTTTTGCTTACAGTTTTGTACCTCACTGCACTTCTGTGTTCCAGACAGAAATGCTGAGGCAACAGAAGGTAATCTATCCAGACAAGATCTTCAGCTTGCCTAAAAAAGAAATCCTGATTGCCTTCTGGGAGAAGTAGTTCTTACATTTGTAGATCAATTGGATTAGATTCTTACATTTTAACAACACAAACCAAATATGACCTTGCCCTATCTAAAATTAATAAAGTCTTCCAAACTCTTCAACTCTGGGACTCTTGTGGTCAGGAAATTCCCAAAGAAACGTGTTTGATGATGTTTAATCCAACCATTTCATACACTCTGTGAAACGCATTGTCTCACAGCCCCAATACAGATTCCTCAGTCTTTACTGTAATCCATGTCTGTCTAGAAATAGTTGAAATTTACTTCTCAGTGATAAAATTAAATCTGAAAGAAGCATTCATGTGAAACATAAGTCCTCATATACAATATAGAGATACAATCTATAACCAACAATGCTCCACTCATTTGGCTTGTAAAAGAATAACTATTCCAAATAAATGAATTTTCCAAATAAATGAAGTTTTCAATTGGCCCACTTCCACCCCAGTCATCCCAACAAAAAAGTAAACAGAGAAAGAACAAATATCCACATTAAGAATGCAGAACAGTATGGACAGCATGACAGAAGATTAGGAGACAGAGTCACACCTCTGCCCAAGGCAGGAAGAGATGCTAAGTTCCTCTCCTCTCCAGCCTGCCTAGGTGCAGATATCACACAAAAGGCATGAGCAACAAAAGACAAGGCAGATAAATGGGACTTCATCAAAATTAAAAACTGTTATTTGTGGAAGGAGTTTACCAACAAAGTGAAGAGACAACCTACAAACTGGGAAAAAAATTGAGGGAACTATATATCTGATAAGGGTTTAATATCCAGAATATATAAAGAATTCCTACAACTTAACAACAAAAAGACAAATAACCCAGTTAAGAAATGGGCAAAGAACTTGAACTGACATTTCACCAAGAAAATATACAAATGGCCAACAAGGACATGAAAAGATGCTCAAGGTCATTAAAGAAATGCAAATCAAAACCACAGTGAGATACAACTTCACCCCCACTAAAATGAGTATAATCAAAAAAAAAGAAAATAATAGATGTTGTCGACAATGAGGTGAATTGGAACCCTCATCCATTACTGGTGGGACTGTAAAATGGTACAGCCACCACAGAAAACAGTTTGGTGATTTCTCAAGAAGTCAAACATAGAATTACCATACAATCCAGCAATTCCACTCCTAGGTATATTCCCAAAAGTATTCAAAGCAGGAACACAAACAGATATAATTCTTCTAAAAGACAAGACTTACTGGACCAATAGAAATTAGAGGAACCCCCAAGACTACCACCCTGAGATACCCTTTAAGCCTTTAACTGAGACTTCTCCCAGAAGTCACCTTTCAGCTAAATAATAGATTGGCTCATAAAATAAACAATATTACCCTTGAGTACTGTGCTCCTTTTAAAAAAATTGTCTACAAGAGACCAGTCAATATTTACCCTAAAGCAAAGATGAAAAGTTCAGGGGACGCAGGGAAGCTAGATTAATGGAAACAGAACAACCAGAATGAAAATAATAAGAATGTTGACACAATGTGGAAAATGTAACCAATGTCACTGAACAACATGTATAGAAATTGTTAAATGGGAACCTAATTTTCTGTGTAAACTTTCAACAAAAACTCAATAAAATATTTAAACACTGGAGAGAGAAAAAAAAATACAATTACACCAGTGTTCATTGCAGCACTATGAACAATAGCCAAAAAGTGGAAACAACTTAAACGTCCACCAACAGACGGAGGAATAAACAAAACATGGTACAGATACATGCTACAACATGGATGAACCTTGAAAACATTATGCTAAGTGAAAAAAGTCATAAATGGACAGATATTATATGATCCAGTTCATGTAAAATATCTAGAATAGGCAAATGTATAGAGACAAAAGTCTATATGTGGTTACCAGAGGTAGGAGATAGGGGGATAGAGGAAGTCTTTGTTTGGAGGGCATTGAGCTTCTGTTAAATGTGATAGAAAATTTGGAAATGGATAGCAATGGTTGCACAACATCATCAGCATGTTAATGTCACTAAATTTTACAAGGAAAAAAATGTTGAAATGACAAATTTTTATATATATATATATATATATACTTCACACAATTAAAAAAATAGAGATCAGCAAAAAATAATAGAAATAAAGAAACTGTGGGGTATCATCCTGGTGGGAGGGTTAGAGCTGCAAATGGACAGGCTAAAGAGGTTTGGAAAGAAAAACTTTGAAATTAGAGATTTCTTGGATTAGAGATGTCGCATTTTAGTCTGTAGTTATTGAAATATAGAAAAGACTTGAAGAAATCTGGTTTTAGGATGCTTTTGAGCTTGAGAGCTTTTGGGGCATCTGTAGGCCTTTGGAATGTGTCAAGCACAGTCCCAGGGGAAAAAAAAAGAAAATGTGGAATTTGCTGGTGGGGATTTCTCTAGGTTCCAATTTTTTAAGAGGAGGGGTAAAAAGAGCCTCTACACGGTCTTCTAGATTGTTAAAGCAGTTCTCCAGGGTAGGAAGGGAAATCTTAATTCAGGACCAGAGCTGTGTGCATCTCCCAAAATATTGGCAGTGCTTGCCCTAGACATTGATGAGGGTGAGGAAATCCAACACATTTCATTCTTTTAGTGGAAAAACATAATTTTACCTCTCTGCTTTCTTGAATAAATGATAAAAAACATAGTCTAACCTTATTTTAATGGCACAGTGACCATTGCAAATACTCATTCCTGTTTTAACAGAGACTTATAAAGCAGAGAGAAATGTTAGCTTCTATACCAAATGTCCTGGGGCTGTCTGTTTTTTATGCTTTTGTTCTGTTTGGTTTGTTTACTTTATCTTTATCCCTGTTATCACATATTATTTCTGGTGCCTATAAGTGTTTCTAAATCTGCAAATACTTCTCTGTCCTTTCTGGCTTCCTGGTTCTAATATCTTATGATCTTAAAATGATAGAATTATGACATTTATTTGAACTTTAACTCAGATAAGAATAAAAAGGAACTGAGAAAGTCTCTTGTGAGTAAAATACATGCGTTTTAGTGCTATATGCTCTTTGTTTTAGTGGCTTTGAAGAGACATTTTTGCTTATTTCTGAGTTCTTGAATATGTTCCAGATAGCTGCATTTAAAAATGAATGGCATCCAAATTAGTGAGATATAAATGCTCTTGGAAAATATTATGCCATCCTTGACTCCTTCTTTCTCTCACAACCCATGTATATTCCATCAGCAAATTCTACCTGTTTTACACTGAAGAATAACCAGAATCCAGTCATGTTTCACCACTTCCACTGTTAACCATTCTGGACCAAACCATCATAATCTCTCACCTAGATTCCTGCAGTCCCTCCTAACTCATCTCTGTACTTCCACCTTTGTCCCTCTTCAGTCTATCAAGCCCGGGTAGAGTGTTCCTATTCAACGTTAAGTCAGATCATCTACTTCCTCTACTCAAAACCCTCCAGTGGCTTCCTATCTCTCTCAGAGTAAAAGCCAAAGTTCTCAATGTTCCCCGTGAGGTCTTACACTCATCTCCCAGAACTCTCTCATTCAATCCTCACCAACGACAGGCCTCCATCACTGATCTCCAAACACACCTGGAACAATCTCTCTGTAAATTAGCTGTTTCCTCTGTTTGGGATGCCCTTCTCCCAGATAGCCACATGGCCTTCCACTCACTTCAGGTCTTCACCCAGACGTCCCCTTCACATTGAGACCTTCCATGGCCTCCTACCTAAAATTTCAACACTCAACATTTCCTATCCCCTTTTCTGCTTAATGTTTTCTCCTTAACACTTATCATGCTATATAGTCTATATTTTTATATATACTTACGTTGTTTGTTGTCTGTTTGCTCAACTAGTAGGTGATCTCAGTAAGCGGTTCTTGTCCATTTTGGTCACTTTTAGTTCTTTTCAATACCTAAAACAGTGCCTGGTACATTTCAGATGCTCATTTGTTTAATGAGTATGTGAACAATTTCAACTTCTTGTTTAAGTTGCAGTGAAATGCAAACATCCAATTAATAATAACTCCGTTTATACATTTAGCTCCTTTCTGCTGAGAAATTTAAAATCTCTTGGTACAATTTAGCTCTAAGTTAGATAGATCTGGGATGAATCCAGACTCCACTTACTAGCTATGTGACCTGCTCAGTTCAGTTTCTTCTGTGAAACACTGACGATAATAATAGTACGTGCCTCATGGGGGTGAAGTGAAATAAAAGCCCAGAGCCTAGAACGTTTGTTGCTGTTAGTTGCCATCCACTCGGCTCTGACTCGTGGCCTCCGTATGTATTAGTAGAATGAAATGTTGCCTGGTCCTGCGCCATCCTCATGATCTTTCATATGTTTGAGCCAGTCTTGCTGCTATTGTGTCAATCCATCTCACTGAGGGTTTCCCTCATTTTCGCTGACCCACTACCAAACATGATGCCCTTTCTAGTGATTGGTCTTTCTTGGTGACTTGTTGAAAGTAAGCAAGACAAATCTGCCAACCTCGCTTCTTTTGGTGGTCCATGACATATTCACTATTCTTCACCAACACCGCAATTCAGTGTATCAATTCTTCTTCTGTCTTCTTTTTTCATTGTTCACCTTTCACAAGCATATGAGGTGATTGAAAAGACCACGGCTTTGTATCAGACTTTTTTTTGGAGTAGGGCTGTGAAAAACAAATTGTGAAGAGGTGAGAAAAGAGTCCAGGCAGAGAGAAAGGCTCAAGCAAAACCCCATGAAGAAAAATTCCACTGCGTGTTCTGAGGGGAGTGAGTAAACAAGTCTGGCTGGACCAGAATGTCAAAAAGGACAATGTGTCAAAACAAAGCAAAAACCAAAGTCCTTTTATAACATAGAATCTACACACCCATAAGCAATCAAAACCGTTCCTACACTGAATAGTAGTTATGGTTGCCACGGTTGGCTGGAATAGGCACAGCCAAGCCACATAGCCCAATTTGAAGCAGATTTTCAACATACATGTTTATTTTAACACAAACAATACTAATTTACATCCATTGAACATTTTCTGTATACAGATAGTGTGCTGAGCACTTTATAGTCGTTATTACATTGAAATTACATTACATTAATGCTGATCCATGGTAGGCCACATTTCACAGACGAAAGACTAAAACTTAGGTTGAATAGCTTACCTGACATCCCATAATCAGTTAGTGTCTGAGAGGGGATTTAAACAGCTGTGCTCTCAGCCACTATAATATTGCCTTCCTCAGGATTTTTTTTCTTTAGAGTTTTCTTCATAACTTTTCCAGTGGTATATGACCCCTCATGTGACTCAGATCTTCTGTAACCCTGAGTTATTTTATTTTTGCAGCACTGTAGGCACGAGCATTGTTGTTATGCGTGCTGTGGTTGTTCTTCATGCAGGTACAGTCTTGATCAACATGAACATGGTTTCCATCAGCTTCCGTAACTTCCTTAACATCCTTAATTACTATCAAACACTCATTCATATACTCATACTATTTTCTAGATGTCTCTATAATTAAAACCCTTTCTGTAGGATGTTCTAGGATTATATTTACTAACTTTACCAGTAGGATACATCACATAAGGCAAGGCTGAAGAACTGTTTACTTGATGCACAATGAAACCCACTTCAACTGATCGCAAAATTCACTGCTATATGAATGCATAGTATTTCACAAAATGTGGGGGATAAAACTGGAAAGGTGAATTGAAATGCTAATTTGACTGCCTGGTTAGAGTGTGAACTTTACCTTAAAGCTTTAGGGATCCTGAAAACTTTTTGAGTGGGACAGTGAAATGCTGAAGCCAGTATTTTAGGAAGATAATTTGGCATTGGTATGCAGGATATTGGAGGAGAAAGAAATTAAATGGTAAACATCTGAAAGATGATAATCCGGGATTGAGTGTGGAGGACATTACATTAAAAGAAGGAAGAAGCAACCAAAAAAAGGCCAAACCCATTGCTGTCGAGTCAATTCCGACTCACAGCGACTCTATATATATGATGTTCTGGATATTTGGGATAAGAGCAAGGGACAATATATGAATTCCACCAAAACATTACTATTAGCATGTCATAATCATGCTCATCGAAGTCCCTGTCTGGCTTAAACAGTTAAAGTTCTTGGCTGCTAACAGAAGGATAAGAGGTTTGAGTCTACCCAAAAGTGCCTTGGAAGAAAGGCCTGGTGATCTACTTCCAAAAAATCAGCCGTTGAAAATCTTATGGAGCACAGTTCTACTCTGACACACGTGGAGCTGTCATGAGTCAGAACAGACTTGAGGATAACTGGGTTTTTTTTAACCATGCTCATAAACAGTCAAAGATACCCCATATTTCCCACTCTAGCAGTCAACTGGGATTCAGCATCAATGTCCACACAAATAAAATGCCTTCCACACGTTTCCTCCTTTACCCTCCTTGGAGCTCATGGACCTTACTGTCAGCATCCCTCCTCCTATACACACACACACACACACACACACACACACACTCACACACATGGTGTCCTTGTGGTCCCATGTTTCATGTAGTTTCTCCCACAAAAGGATAATCAACTCATTTACTGAGCACCCACGGTATGCCAGCTGCTACATCGTCATCATCTTATCTAATCTTCAAAATAAGCCTGTGGTAGTAAATGACTATGTTTCTACTGCAGAGGAAGAAACTAGGGCTCAGAGAGTTTAAGGAACCTGATCAAGCACCAGAGCTGGCATAAAACAAGACGAAGAGAGAACAAGGGACAAGACAAAAATAATACTTTCATTTCAATAACATTTTACTGTTTACAAAGCATGTCCTCATTCTTTATTTCTTTTCATTCAAAAGATAATTCTTTTATTTATGGGAAATGGAGATTTTCAGTGATAGCTTCTTGAGTAACATCATTTGAAGGTGTTAGGTCAACATTTGAGTCTGGAACGGTCTTTATCCCAAAATGCCAGATTCCTCAATGTTCCCTGTAATTGGCAAGATTCCTACTTCCCTAAAGAGTGTACTGACTCATCTTTTCTTAAGAAACTGATCTTAAAAAACCATGTCTGAAATCACACCTTTGGAAAGACAAGGAGGGGCAAAAAATAACAAAAGGGGATAATCTACATTCAAGACATTTTTTTCTGTTCACAGAGAAAAATCCATCCATATTGATGGTAGCCTTTCAAGTGACCCAAATATAACTTCCAAACCTGGCTTGACACTAAATCCCTAGAAATGGACCTATCTAAAGAGTAAACTGATAGTGGTGCCCATTGATTTGACTGTTTCATGGAGAATGTTCTGATTTATGCCGCTCCCCCACAAAGAACACATACTGAAGGTTTACTTTAAGTGCACCTTTCATGGGGTCCAATTCAAATTTCTTAACTATCTTTAGTCTATTATCCTCAGATATTAAAATATCTAGGAAATTCTGAGGGAAAAAATTACAACATATTCATTATCTATCTAACATTTTCATCCTCTCTTTCAACCCCAGAAAGTTATTTAAGTGTTTCCTTTTAGACTATGTGTGCTGAGGGGAGGGAAGGGAGTTACTTCTACCACAATAAAAATGAGGGTGAAAATCTTGAGAACACTAGCACCAGGTCACTAGCTTTATCTGCAGATAAAAACCTGTATAATGATTTATTTCCACCTATTTTATATATTATTTCCCCCCTGCCATCTCACCAAAATGATTGTCTTCAGAACCCATGTCCATTATTCCTTTTCTGTCTCCCCTGCAACTGAGTTCCCTGAATAAATATAGGGGCTGAGTTACAATTAAAAATAATAAGACTCTACCAGGAAAATGCCCTTGCATGCAATAAAAGGGTGTGGGTAAATTGCAGGAGCAGAGGTTTTTTTTTTCCCCTTGTTTTGCTTCATTTTGATTGGTGGATTGGTACTTTAAATAAAGGCTTCTGATCTTCCCTGAGTGAGAGGTACAGAGCAAGTCCCAGGCACAGTCCAGAAAAAATTTAAATCTTCTTTTCTTAGCCTTAACTTGGTTGGAATCACCAGGCCGAGAGCACAGTGCATGTCCGCATTGAAGGTAAAATGTGATTTTATGATTTATATGTGCTTCCTGTAAGTTCTTTTTTCTTATATCCAGGCAGCTTTTATAAAGAGAATTTATCATCACGTATTAACAAAAGCTGAATAATAATTTATTGTAAGCCATTTGCATGTCTCAGAGTAGACATGCCTAATAACCCTCCAGCTAAGCAAAAAATATTTATCTATAGACTTTTTTTTTACTATTTGTGATTAGTGCCTAATTTAGAAAATTATTAGAGAGAGTAAATCTCTTGAATAGTCAGATATCCATTGATGTAAGAATAAAGAGCCTTTGAATTCATACAATAAATTTTGTAAGCCAATTCATTTTAGAAATGTGTGGAAAATCAATTTTGAGACAGATTTTCCACTAGTATCAAAGGAAATTAAAATATTCAATTTATTCTCATTTTTAAAAGATAGATTTTGGCATGACTATCTGGGTAACCTAAATACAGAATGATATTCCTTATGTGTCTGTAAATAAAGGTTTGTTATGAAACAATTGTTGGTTATATTACATAACACACTTCAAAATTTGCTCTGGAGGAAAAACAAAGTATAAACTTCTATGAACAATACTTAATAGACTAATGTCTCATTTAGTAGAAGGGATTTTAAAATTTATAATTCATTTTACCAATTAAAACATAGTATTTAAAGAATACATATGAAATAGCAGCAACTCGAAAGGTTAGATGAGAAGCTTAGGGGGCAGTGATTTTATCTTAGTGGTGATGGAAAAGGATAGCAAGAATTGGTATGCAACTTAAAGAATGTAATCAATGTCACTGAATTGTACATGTAGAATTGTTGAATTGATGTTTGTTTTATGTGCATATTTTCACCAAAAAGAAATAAAAATAAAAGAATATGCATGGAGGTTATTCCTACATGTTCATTTAGATTGTAGCTCCATAAACAAAGGGCTTAGCTCTTTTTTAATTGCTTGTCAATTAAATCGCTTGTCATTTCATTTCCAAAAAAGCTGATAAATTCGGCAGTAAAAAAAAATCAAATCAATTGTTTAGCAACGTTTAGGTTTTTTTTTTTTTTAACCTAATTATTTTTGGAAGAGGAGATACTCAGGCTCATTTAAAATACTATCTTTTAATCCTTCTGAAATAAAAATTCATCTGATTTACTTCTCCAACCCAATTCTGTTTTAGATCCCACTTTTCAAAATGAAGAATCTGATACTGATCTCGTGCCTCTTAGGAGTGAGTTTTGCAGTGCCGGTAAGTCAGAGTTTTCTAGAGTGTGCCCTAGGACGGGCTCCTGATTGCTGGACACGAGACAACACTGGAGGGACATTGGCTGAGAGAGTCTAGACCTAGACTCATTTGCACTAACCCAGTGGCTACTTCCTACTGACTCTAAAGTCTGATTACTAGAAATCTTTTTCCACATAGATGCCCAGACTTTAGTCTTACCATCCAAGAGCAACAGGTCAAACCTAAACACATAATTTTTCTACTCAAAAAGATTTTTTAAATAGTCCAAAAAATTTTTCTAAGCCTCATTCCACTCATTCAAATTTAAAACACTTATGGGGGTCTCCACAATGATGGCATAATCTTATTATCAATTACTTGCTATCAGAAAAAAATATAGTATTTTTGAGCAAGTTATAATCAACCACTTACTCAACTACTGTGAAACTGAACTAGAAAAATAAGTTAAGCACGTTTTCTTTGTTTTTAAAAAGGACAATATTAGCCAGGTTATCATGATTACAGAACTGAGCTGGGTAACTAGATTTGAAGCTAGTAATTAACCAACAGTGGGCTCAAACATAGCAACTATTGTGAGGATGGCGCAGGACCAGGCAGCATTTCATTCTGTTGTATGCAGGGTGCTACAAATCGGAACCGATTCCACAGCACTTAGCAACAACACAATTAACCAACAAATCTACATCGTAAGGGTGAAATTGTGTGACTGAAGGCTGAAGTTTCCTAAATCAAAACATGTCATGGCATTGGGCTAATTGTATGTTACAATTCCACACCTGATCCACTCTGTTATATACTGAAATAATCTCATACAAATACATAGACAATATTTTTAGCACTGAACTACTCTAGCATATAGCATGTGATTTTACTTCCATGAAGACCTTACTCAACTGCTATATGCATTCAGCAAATATTTACTGAGTACCTGCCCTGTATCCAGCACTGTGCTAGGTACTAGGGAGAAAGGTAAATAAGACATGGTCTTAGTCTTGAGGGTCTCATAGTCTGCCTGAAATAAACCCTAGAATATTTTAATTCCTTGAGAGAAAAAGTTAGCTATTAGGGCTTCCTAAAGGTAAATATTTTGGAGAAAGAGGATGAAAATATCTATAAGGATGAAAACTGTAATTCTGCAAACAAAAATAGAGTTTCTGTTCCAGTACTCAACATGAATTTTAAATAAAAGAAATTTTAAGTCACTATAGGGTCTCTGAGTCAGACTTGACTGGCTGGCAATGGGTTTTGTTGTTGTTGTTGTTTTTATCTTAGCTTACCTTCATATGATACTGACATCAGGATCTGCCTCAGCCATCCACCGTCAGTCTAATACCTTGATGCTCTTTGAACCTCCACTGGTCCACACCTGAGTCAATCAGGTCCGTTCTGAGGAATAGGACGATTGCCTATGATAGTCAACTGTTTGCCCACCAAATCAGATGATTTGTCCCTTTTACTTCTGCATGAGATATGTATCTCCTATTTACATATTGGTCTTTAATTTGTGACTTGGAACAGATGGAAAGCAAACTAGACTTTGTCTAGTAGTTGAATCTGTCCAAAATGTGTTATCTGTATACTGGCCAATGTGGAGGAAGAGGGCTCAGCTCTCAAGGTCCCTTCAAATCCTGGACTATATGCCCACCACATACACACGATCACTCTTCTGTCTACACCACTAACTTTTTTCTCTATCCTGGAGCTTTTGCTTTACATTCATAACTACTTTCACTGTATCCATTTCCAAAACTGAATAATCTGGAGAAATTTGCACTATGACTCAAATTGTGGGGTTTTACTTATATGAAAAAGTGGGGAGGGGGACATATGCTTAGGAGAATATTCCTTAACTTTTTACTTATAAAAGAAAAATAACCCCAGTACATTTAGTGATCACTTCAAAAATATCTGTGGTGTAAATGAAGGAAGACATTACCACCCCTTGACCCTACAGACAGAATATCCAAAGAACTAGGGACCCTCCAAGTCCAGATATTATTTTAATTTCTACTCTTCCATTATCCATTTCTTTCTCACTGGTATTTGTGCATATTAATAAGTTTTGGTTTACAAATGAGACTAACGAGGTACAGGAGTCCAGTGACAAGGGCAGAAGGCAGAAAGGGACAAGGAAGCTGGTGATAGGGAACCCACGGTTGAGTAAAGATACTGTTGATGCGTTGTGAGATTGTTAACCATTGTCATAGGGCAACATTTGCAGTAACTGTTAAATGAGAAACTATTTTGTTCTGTAAGCCTTCATCTTAAGTGTGACAGCACAATTGGAAGAGCGTAGTCAATGTCACTAAACTGTGCATGCAGAAATTTTTGAAACAGTGTATCTTTGGCTATGTGTAGTTTCACCAAAAAAAAAAGGTTGAGAAGTTAGAGGGTTAATATGTTGTGGGGTTGTTAACCAATGTCATAAAACAACAAGTGTACTACTATTTCATGAGAAACTATTTGTTCTGTAAGCCTTCACCTAAAGTACAATAAAATATATAAAAATAAATAAATAAATTTTGGTTTAGGAAGGAAAGTAAAAATAAAAAGCTAGTTGCAACTATAGCTATATTTTTGAACAAGTTTTAAACAAACACACCAGGAATAGTACTTGATGCTATAATGTATCTTAAGGAAAAAAAAAAACCTTTGATCTGATGGTGCAAAAATGTAAACACAGATCAACATTTTATACATAAAATAATCTTTCACTTCAGATGATAGAGGATTTTTTGAAGCCCTTGGAATGGAAAGCAAGTTAGGTTTGCACACATGATTTTGCTTAATACCATGATCCCATGCCACATTCTGTAAGCCAGAAGTGTGGAGGTTTGTTAAAACGCATGTGAAATTCAGCTCAAGTTTGTCCCCTTTGCTTTTATATGTAATATTTTTAAGAATATGAAGCATTTTTAGTTTTCTTTTAGATAGTATTTCTTTACTTCTCATTTATTTTTAATGCAACTTTTAAATAAAATCAAATTTTGCTTTTAAAGCAACAGAGTATTAAGATGCAGACAAAGACTATGTTAATTATTATGTTAATTTCTCAGATACTTTAAATTGTGCTTTATCCTGCCCAGAAACTCAAGTCAATTGAGTAATATACCAAAAGACGTTCTCTCAGTTGGCCATTAGGTATTGGGATGACTTTTATTCCCAATGCGCATTTAAGGAAGTTTCTCCCAAAAGAGAACTCAAGATGACTCTTATTTCCATTTAGATGTTTCCTCAGCAACCTGGGACCCGGGGCATGGCTAGTTTGAGCCTTGAGGTATGTTTGCATATGCTCTTGACATTGGTTATTTTCCTGACAAAGGAGAAACATGATGGCCTGCTTCTCAGTTCTCCTACTTAGAAGTCTGTGGCTGGCATCCTATGTAGCCTTGCAGAAACTTACAACATTTGTTAGAGCCTCATCTTATAATTGTACTGCAATTTTAAACTCAAGTGCTTTAATCTTTAAAACGTCATCTATATGTGAATCCAAGTAATACTAATAATTAATACCTAATAGACATTAATATATATTATATATGTCAGTATAATTACTACCTTAATGTAGTTACTACATTAATTAAAATACATTTTTCTGTTGTCACAAATGGTTTCTATTTAATTACTTCTCCTTAAAATATGGAGCCCTGGTAGCTCAGTGGTTAAGAGCTACGGCTGTTAATCATAAATTCGGCAATTGGAATCCACCAGCCTCTCCTTGGAAACCCTATGGGGCAGTTATGCTCTGTCCTATAGGGTCGCTATGAGTCGCAATCAACTCAATGGCAACGGGGTCCTTATAATATCAAATATGATAAAGTTCCAATGAAGAAAATTTACATGTATAAAGTTCTTAATTGTTTATAGGGACTCCTGTAAAGAGCTCTAACATTGTACTATGTGATACCTGCTGCATATCCTATATTTGTCTTATTGAAGTTCTCATAACTGATATACCTTATGTTTAGAAAACCCAGAAAAGTGGAAATTTTTTACAAATATCAACAGGAAATATTGACAGTTATAAACAGAAAAATAGTTATAAGATTACAAATTTTTCACAAGGCCTTGCAAAATTTCCCTGTACCATGCCAGTCGGAGAGCAGTCAATACCTGCACTGGCTAGATGTTGATTTCACATGGAAACTAATTTCACCATTTTTTCACTAATTTTTCTCACTTTGTAGATTAAATTCAATCCAAAACATTCTAAATCTCTTCCCGTTAAAAGTGACATTGACTTTCTGTTGCATTGGTGGCTTTCTTGACAATCTATCCACATACTTTACCATTTTTCCCAATGTTTTCTATATTTACTATTTTGATGACTATTTGGGAAAGAGGCTGAGTAGTTTTTGTTTTTGTTTTTTTTTCCCCCCAAATTTCTCTTTGGGCTGAATTTGTGAAAGGCAAAGTAAGTTAAATGAGAGGGAAGAGGACACAATGAAGCAATGTCTTCACAATCACATTTATATTTCAGTTGAATGAACTATTTTCTTGTGTTTCAGTGTGACCCCCACTTAAGTGGTACTATTTTAATAGTAATAATAACAATAGTAACAGAATTGTTGTTACCGTGTACAGTATTTAACACTTTCACTTTTCAGTGGTGATTTGTGTCTACTTTTATTTTATTCAAATTGACCCACTCCAAACTTTGTGCTGATAATGAGATATCAGTTCAGAGTCACAACAGAAAAGAAAAACACATGGCAAACACTAATCCACTTTTTTCTTGACAGACAATGAGACAGTTGGGAAGTCTGCAGGGATTAAACATGCTTTCTCAGGTAACCTTATTTTCAAATATTTCTTTTTACAAGTATTCTTGGTGGTGGTGGCAGCCATATTAGCAGCAGTATTATAATTCATAAAATTTGTTTGTTAACAGACAATAACCTAAATACTGAAAGAACAAATGAGTAATTGAGGTAGCCTAGAATAAAATAAGATCCTGGGGTGAGGTGGCAGGGGAAAATTAAAACCATATTAAATTTTTTTTTGTAAAAAAATAAAATCCTTTCTTGGATTATCAATTTTATTATATGGCCCAAAATGTGAATACTTAAACAGCTAAATTTCAAACAACCTTATGGGAATATTGCAACCTGGCTCAGAATAGAACATAAAACTCTTAAAAGACAGCATTTGCCTATCTATGTAAAATTGACCGGTAACACTCTTACTTTTCCTATCTATACACTTTCTGTGAACTTTTGAGAAAAAGGACACCACATTTAAGCCAATGCTGAAATATAAGCATGTCTTCCTCCCCCTTACCCCCACCCCATGTTTTTAGTATTCTAGATTTGGCTTTGGGAAATCTTTTAATTCTATGTGGCTGCATGGTCTCCTCCCACCACATTCCCCTTTCCCATGGATGCGACCAAGGGAACATGAAACTCAACAGGTATATTTGCATCAATGTGTTTGAAACTTCAGACTTTAAAATCTCCCCCTATTTGCCTTCTCTTTATTTGTGGTTCAGTGGTAGAATTCTCTCTTTCCATGCTGGAGATTCCAGGTTCAATTCCTGGCCAATGCACCTCATGCACAGCCACCCCTCATCTGTCAGTGGAGACTTGTGTGCTGCTATGATGCTGACCAGCTTTCAGTGGAGCATCCAGACTAAGACTAGGAAGAAAGGCCTGACAACCTACTTTTGAAAATCAGCCAATATAAACCTATGGATCACAAAAGTCTGATCCACTACCAATCAAGGGGATGGCGCAGGACCTGAGTAGTGTTTTGTTCCACTGTACACATGGTCGCCATTTGTCGGGGGCCAATTCTACCGCAGCTAACAATAACAACAATGTTGTCATATACTAGCATAGACAGGTAATAGTAATTAACAGAAAATAATTCAAATACCAGAAAATCAAAGCCTGTAACTGGGGGACAAATACTTACAACAAATAATTTGAATCCAGTGAGAGAGTGGTAAAACAGAGATACATACAGCCTGCTAGAGAGCCTAGAGGAGGAAACAACAAACTCTATCAGGAAGTTCAGGTAGCATCCCATCTTCATGAGCAAGAGTAGTCCTGAAGGAGGTCAGGGAGGTGGACATACGCAGACCTCCCCAAATAACATGGTGCCTCTGGGTGGACTCCAACCTCCAACCCTTCCATTAGCAGCCAAGCACATTGCCGGGGACTCCCCAGATAACATAGACTCTAAGTAAATGGATGTTTTCTACATAAACACAGCTCCAAGGCAAGTCCTCTAGCCCCTCTTCCAAGTAAAAATCACCCCAAGACCTTTTGACTGAGAAATTCTAGACACCACAGTTCAATGAACCATCCCTTCCTGACCCTCTTTTAAAATTTCTCTGCAGTATGAATATTCTTTGCCTGTTCATCCCCCACCTCTACCATCACAGCAGTCCCTGCAACCTCAACAACCCGGGCAGAAACTTTTTCCCCACCCCACTGCTCCAACCGCCATCCAGGGTACAGCCCAGAAGAGCCTCCTGCAGCCTGCAATTTACCAGGGACAGCGGCCCTTGCAGCAAAATGAGTCTCCGATGATTCTGCAGCAGGTGGCACCATCAGATAAGCCACCAAAGCCTGAGGTAATGACTTTCTCTAATGGCAGATCAGAACCACCTGCTAACTAAATGAAAGAGAAACAATTTGCCAGATAAACGTAAATAATCACAGCCCTCAAGCATAATGCACAAAAATACAAATATGTTATTAATCAGTCTGACATATCTTGGACTTATTTTTTGGGTAGAACATAAATATTCATTCTGTTTTTTGCCACTGGAAATAAGGCATGGATTCTAAAAGAGCCTGTGCTTGTAAAACTTGGTTTCTGAATTGAAAAAGAGGATAGTTTTCAGAGGAAACAGGACAGACTAGGCTTCCTATTATCAGTCTCTTTCAGTGTTGGAAAAACTGAGAAGAGTGATTGCTACCTCAGCACAGCAACTAGTGTTTTGTATTATTATTTCTCTGCCTGACCATAGAGAAGACAACCATGCAGAAAGTACCTTGTAAAAATGTAGAGAAAAGAACAATGGTCAGAAAAGGAAAGTACCACCTTACGTTGCAGGCAATTCACATTCAATTCCCGTGTATCATCCTGACTACAACCCTGTAAAGGTAGATATTATCATCCTTTTTATAAAGGATAAAACTGAGACTTAGAGAGGTTACAAAATATGCTCAGGGTTACACAAAAATTTAGGAGCAGAACCAGGATTCAAGTCTAGAATGTTTTAATTTCAAATTGCATGTCTTTGCATTCTACAATGGCAGGTATGCCCCATCTCCCTGAGTCATGTCAGTAAATAAAAGACAATTGTACAGTTAAGTTATAACTCTAGGGTCATACCCCCAAAAGACTAAAAGAAAGCAAAATAGGGAAACTCATTCTAGATTTTATTGTAACTTTATTATAATCATAAAATAAGAGTATGCTCGATTCACTTTGTCTATTTTTACTGGTAATTTTAATATTTGTCTGTGATATAGTTGCCAGGAATGGATTTTGCTGATCCACAAGGTCCACCAGTAAGTACAGATCTCTATACTTTCTTGGAAAAAGATTTCTATACTTCAAGGAAGCAATGAAAAATTAAAATTATTCCATTTTTGAAGTATAATGGGTTTCTTTGCTTTTTAAACCTTAAATCCTTATTTTTCATACTAATCCATCTGAAAACGTGTTTTCAATAACTCTTAGAAGTTAGTATAATGGAGATTTGTGTGCACTATGACAAATATGAATTACTTAATCAATTTTCTGTTACTTAAAGATATTCCAAATTGCCCGTTTGATATCTCGAGGACCAGTGCCACAAAATAAACAATCTCCAGTAAGTTTTTTCACACTACTTCTCTGTTTGCAATTTACTTACAAGTTTTCCCCCCGGAAAATGCATTTTGTGATGACTATTGTCTTTATATTTAGCTTTATCCAGGAATGTTTTACATGTCCTATGGAGCAAATCAATTGGTAAGTGTATATTCTATTTAAAATGTCATTTTTAATTAAATGTTTTCTTAAGAGCTAAAAGTATAAAATCCAGGCCTCATACAATATATCGCAAATGGATATGCTCTTATAATGCCTAAGTTAGCAACTTGAATGGCAAGGAGGTACAGTTCCTATTTGAATAATTCTAGCCAGATACATTACACACACACACACACACACACACACAGAGAGAGAGAGAGAGACACACACAAAATGGTATTAAAATTTTTTTTATCTGAATTATACAAATTGGCTGCATTTACTCAACAATCATTCACCTCTACTCTTTTCTGTAACATGCATTAATATTAAGGCTTAAGGGAAAACTAAATGACTTTTAACTTTGTTTTGAGTGGCTAAGAAGGTAATAGAAGGCAGCTGATTCAAAATATGATGCAATGTTTCTCCTTTAACAGAATGCCCCTGCCAGACTTGGCTTCATGAGCTCAGAAGAAATGGCGGTGAGTAAATGTCTTCAAACTCTTCTTCTTAAAATAGTAGCCAGGGAAGAACAGTCACAGACTGCTGGCTCCAAGAGATATTGGCCATGAATGTAGCCAATATAAAGCATGAGATTCAGATTTTTCCACTCCAAAACCAAAAACTTGATTCCAAAGCAGCATCCAAAGATTTCATCACATTTTCTGTAGAGTCATTTCAAAGTGATGACCATTCTTGAACATAAACTTAACATTGAGAAGAATCCCACAGAACCTCAGGACTTATACTCTGGATAATAGATAAAAGAAGAAAGTCTTGTTTTTTTTATTTAAAAATAAAGCTTCTCATAAGCAGTTTTCAGCCTATTAGATTAAGAACAGTAAAGCCCATTAGTTGACAACCGTTTGTCCTTCTTTGTGTTGTGCTGCCTAGAAATAAAATTGTATAAGGTGTAGCCAGGACTGGTTTTGCCCCATCTTTGTACATGATCACAAAAGAAACCTCTCCTGATCAGCCATCATTACTAAACTGTAAAAGCTTCAAACCCGAAAAGGATATGCATAGTGCACACAGAGTTCCCATTCCTTCTCAGGCCATTTAACCCCTCAGAACAACACATTCAACAGTGCTGCAAGTAACTCAGACTTAAAAATTTAGAAATTAACCAAATTTAAATTTTGAGTAGTGTAACATTCAAGATGCACGATAAGTCCATGATAGTATATTCTTATTCTGTTATCATTATCCATGCATATTACAACTTTCAAACTTGAGATCAATAGACTCCCACAACTTTTTTCCATCAGCAATTTCTATCTGTTACACATCTGTTAGAGCACAAAACAAAACAAATGAAGAACCATACTGAATTAGCAAATTGCTATCAACTAAAAATCCTATCAAATTAATAATTAATAAATAGACAAACATACTATCACTGGAAAAAAAAAACCACATCTCAACCTTTTTAAGTGTTTTTTGTATGCTCGACCCATAGAAAGATACTATGCAGACAAGATAAATAAGTTTCCTGTTTTCAAGATGCTTAGTCTAATCCATGGAAAAGATAGACACAAGGACAAAGAGGGTCAAAATCATGTGATAAGGGTAACAATAAAGCTAAGAGAAGGAGGGGCAATTAGCCCAGCCTGGTGGTTCACGGAACCCTGGAAGAAACAATGCAAAAACTGAGATGTGAAGTGTGAAGAGCTAGGCGAGTGTAGAAGGAAAGATTATTGGATCTATGTTTAACACTAACACAACTGGATGAAAATTCAGAATTCAAGTACATGGTGATTACCACCTTGTAATTTTAATTTACTTATATTATGCCTCATACTCAAAAGATTGTGGGGTAACTTACGAAAAACACACAGTAAATATAACAAAAAAAATTGAATATCTAATTTACAATGAGTCAAAATTACAAGGAAGTAAGAATACAGATATACAAGTCACAAAGCCCTGCACAATTGCTGTAAATAGCTTACACATGATTTTTGTTCCAGAATTTCTGGCAGTAAAAAGAAAGAAAACATGATCAGTTCTGGAATTTTAACTGTCCGCAGGAAGAAAATATTTCATTTCCTCCAGAGAAATTAAGCTTTAAACAAGCTTTTTCTAATACATAGTTCTAAAAAAAAGAAAATTCTTACATGGGGGTTCGTTTGAGAGATACTGAGAAATGCTATTGCCAGGGTCCTCCAAAGCATCTCTCAACAAACTTAGTCATGGATTTCAGGTTTTTTTTTTTGTTTTATAATGGTATTACCCATTTCAAATGCTAATTATTTTCTTAAAATTAAATTCACACTGGGGTGGGAAGGAGGGGTGTGCTGTCACAGTATAGGGAGAGTGATTAGTCACATAACAATGTATGTATACATTTTTTGTGTGGGAAGAAATAAAAAAATCTTTTTAAAAATTAAATGCACACTAACTTTTACCTGGAGCCTTGGTTCTGCCCTGCTGCCCCATTGCTCCCCTTCCCTCCATTCCAATGAGACATGGTGAAAGGTCTCCATTTCCCTTTCACAGAAGTGGCCTCCCACACCCATTAAAGTGCAGAATCCTCTCCATTTAGATTGCAAAGCCAATTTAAGGCTATATGTGCCAACACAGAGCTGTCAGCCAACTCCCTGTTCTTTACCAAGTTTCATGGTTTCTCAGTGAATCTGACCACATACAATTGTATGGTATAGTTATCATATGTGATAATGGTGTCTTTAATGAATGGCTTTTTTCTAGGGAGGAAGAGAAGGCCCCATGGCCTATGGAGCTGTATTCCCAGGATTTGGAGGCATGAGGTCTGGCTTTGGAGGAATGCCCCACAATCAAGCCATGGGTGGTGATTTTACTCTGGAATTAGACTCCCCGGTCGCTGCAACCAAAGGCCCTGAGAAGGGAGAAGGAGGTGCACAAGGCTCCCCCATGCCAGAGGCCAACCCAGCCAATCCAGAAAACCCAGCTCTCCTTACAGATGTAGCTGCTGGCACTCACGGAGGGCTTCTTGCTTTCCCTAAGGGCAACATTCCCAGCTTGGCAAGGGGCCCTGCAGGGCAGAGCAGAGGACCCCCCAGGGTCACTCCAGCAACCGCTGACCCACTGGTGACCCCCGGATTAGCTGAGATTTACGGAACCTACAGTGCTGACATGACCACACCCCTAGGTCTCCAGGAAGAAGCCACTACTGATACCACAGTGACCCCAGACACTCAGCAAACATCAATGCCAGGAAACAAGGCCCAGCAGCCCCAGGTTATGCATGATGCGTGGCATTTCCAAGAGCCCTGAAAGCCTTCAGATATTAGTTGCGTCCTGTACGCACAAGCTTCTCAGCTTTGTCCCTATAGTGTATCTTTTTGCTAAAACACTTATTAACCTTCTGCAGCAAAGGTATTACCAGCACCAAGCGTATATTAATAAATAAAAGTGGCTAGCAGCAGTGTAGGCCCCCTTCTTGCTTTTATTCTCTTATCAAAATAGATGTTTGGGTTGCCTCTGTGATTTAGAGATACTATCAGTAACATCGGAGCAAGTCTAAGGGTCTCTGAATTTGATAACTACTGTTGTTTAGAATTATACAATTGCTCCTACTAGCATGCCACTGTTATATCCAGGAAATGTGACACTGCTTTGGAAGGTTTTCCCTAAGCAAAGACACATATTCTCAGAATTATAAGCTATTTCATTCAAACTTTATTAAATGGGGATTGGTGGAAAACCCTTGACTGATATTACTGGGTTTGGTACACTGGATTTAAAAGTCTCATTTGTATTTTATTTAATCTAGTCTAACCTATTTTAAATAAAGAATTTTTCTCACTGAAAAATATCAGGAGTTGTATGCTTATTATTTATATATTTAAAAGGTTAAGAAAAGCATACTCATCCCCACTTGCGTTACTCTTTTACTCATTTTATTCAACTCATTCATTCCTTCATTGAAAGGCATTGGGGATATATCACCTTTCCTCACAGAGCTTACAATGGGGATGATTGACAAGTATACAGACAATTACAATAATAATAATAACAGCCACTCTAGGCCAGGCTCAAGTACTCTATGTGTGTTATCTCACAAAAACACTGCAAAATAAATAACCCTAAGGCCACAGCACATGTGAAAAATACCATGAAAAGGCCACATACAGGGTGTTCCTGAAACCACAAGTCTCCTAACCCAGCCTAGGGGGCATTGTAGGAGCTGGAAGGAATCAGACAAGCTCTCTCAGAACAGTATTGAAGGCAGCTGCAGGATGAGGCCTCCAAGAGGAAGAAACACAAAAAGAGTCATATGGGTGCCATGTGAGAATTAGCTCATCCCTATGAAATATAAGGTGGGAGAAGGGAACCCAGAAAATGATCCTTGTTTGTCACCAAGACTAGATATGTATCAGCCTGGGCCATATGCATAAATTAAGAGGTTCCAAGCCTAGATCTGGTCACCCCTGAAAAGTAGCCTCCTATTCCACTTTCACTACCTCTTCCTAAATTGCCAAATCCAGGTCTTCCATATTGTTTCCAAGTCCCTAATCAATCTGGTACTGACCCCAAGTTAGTGTAGATCTATATTTCAGGACATCTCTCCTTCCACAAAAAGTAGACAACCAGAGGTACCATTTAAAGTTCTGCCTACTGAGTGGGATTATAGTGCATTGACTGTCCATTGAACTCGGATTCCCCTCCATACCCTGATTGAAAAATTCTGGGTAGCAGCCCAAGAGAAGATTCCTGAGATTCCACCAGACCCAGGATACATCAGGAGCCTTAGCAGGAACATGTACCCACCACCTATTCTCTCCCCCTCTCCAGGCAGGCTTCTGTTCACCCCTACCCCACAGACTAACACTTAAGAAGACACGCAGGAGATAAAAAATCAGTTTACTGCCCCTGGTGGCTCTGGCAAAAGGGGGGGGTGAAAGAATGCCCTCCAAAGTAGCCAGTAGATACCTACTGAGACCTACTTTAGCACTGCACAGTCTCCTAAAAAGCAGGATGGTAAAAGACATACAGACTGACCTGGATTCAAACCTTGACTTACCATCTATGAGACTTCAGATGTGAGACTTAGTTCTCTGACTCTGTGTTTTCTTCCCATAATGGGGCTACGACCTAACTCACAAGGTTGTTGTGAGAACTAAATGAGATAAAGTTCACAGATGATATTGCTCAGTCATAGCAGTTTCCTGCTTTACCAACTAATTTTTTCACAAAGAGAACTTAGCAAACCAACAACAGTTAACAACTGAAGAATGCAGTTGTTCTACTAGTCTAATGAATCTATGCTTTTTCATTCACACTCCACACACTGCCCTTCTGGTCCTTCTTTGTAATTCAGAGCACGTATTTGTGAGACTGTTTCCCCTGGTGAATGCTGCCCAGTCAGGGGCTCAGAGCTGGCCTTTGCTATTAGCAGTCTGGGCACTTGATAGTGGAGCAACTAGATCATCTTTGGCGCAGGGACTAGCATGTTGTTGAGACTGTGAATAGCCTGTATCCCTATCATCAGAACCACTTTGAAACTGGCTCTCAAACACCAAGGTGACTGGGGAAAGAGGCTAAATGTCACCCATAGCAGGGGGTCATCTTGATTACTGAGAATTTCCTCCACTCTGGCGGTCCTCCAGAAGGCACTAACATGAGATAGAAATATCTTCATACTATATCCTGTTCTGAGAGGTCTATCCAAATACCCTGTATTCTATTCTTCTCTATCACCAGTCTTTCAATTTTATTCTTTCCAAGCCCCTGACCAGCTGACTAATCTGGAACTGACCCCAAGAAAGTGTATATCTATATCTCAGGTCATCTCTCATTCCACTCAAAGTGGACAACCACTTTGTGGTTGTGTACACATTTAAAACTCCGCCTACTGAGTGGGATTGTAGGGCATTGACTGTCTACTTCCAGCTGATACCAGAATACCATGCATAAATCCATGGACCAGGCCCCTATTTTTTCCTCTCCATTGATTGGACTTAAGTAGGGTAGCTATATTGGTTAAGTACTCAGCTTACTAACTGAAAGGTTGGTAGTTCCAACCCACCCAGAGGTTCTGAGGGAAAAAGACATGGTGATCTGCTTCTATAAAATTTACAGCCAAAAAACTCTATGGGGCAGTTCTACTTTGTCACTTGGGGTCATTATTAGTCAAAATCAGTTCAATGGCACCTAACCACAACAACAGGGTAGCTATATAATTCTCCTCCAAACTGGGACAGTTTGACAGTGAAAGCATATCTTTAATGATTATGTGGGACAATAGGTATAAACCAGTACTACCTATGGGAAACCTGGACATATGGTTATTCTAGTCATATGCAAAATCTCATGAGGCCAAATGCATAGATTGAGGGAGAAACATCAAAGTTATACGAAAGGAAGTACATGAAAGTCTGAACCACTTGCTTGTGCAATTTGAGCCCTCCAAACCTGTATAAGCCTGGTGCCATACGTACCATTCCCATTTACAATGGAATGCTGCTGTGTATGTTCAATTTTATATCCAATGGATCATATATCACCCAGTTCAAGATGGGCAACTCAAACAGCACAATCACTTGGCATCCGATAGTCGGTCACACTCTCTGTCAAGGCCCACCAGCAAGTGAGAGCTACTTTTCACAAAGAAAATCCTACTGTCTGTGCTGTGATTCTCCTACCAAGGCTCTCTATATAGTATCTCTGCCTGCCATATACTGTATCTACTTCCAGTTCCTCTGGGTTTGCTGGGTCATAATGCCCAAGTGACAGGAAAGCTTACACTATAGCATGGACCTCTTATACTAAGCATCACTCAGAACTGGAAGCTTTTCAAGATATCCAATATGTGGCATATGTAGCCTTCAAAACACAAAGAAGTCCAACAAGCATTGTGCTTCTGCCTTCTATTAGGGCGGCACAAGCTGCAGTAACTTTTCTTTCACTTTATTAGGCTGTTGTTAGGTGCCATCAAGTCGAACCCAACTCATAGCAAACTTATGTATAACAGAATGGAACGTTGCCTAGTTCTGTACCATCCTCACAATAGCAGGTATGTTTGAGCCCATTGTTGAAGCCACTGTGTTAATCCATTGAGGGTCTTCTTTTTTTTTGCTGACCCTCTGCTTTACCAAGCATGATGTCCTTCTCCAACGGTTGGTGCCTCCTGATGATGTGCCCAATGTAAGCAAGGTGAAGTGTCATCACCCTTGCTTCTAAGGAGCATTCTGGCTGTACTTCCTCCAAGACAGATTTATTTGCTATTCTGGTAGTCCGTGGGGTGTTCAATATTCTTTGCCAATACGATAATTCAAATGTGTCAATTCTTCTTCAGTCTTCCTTTTTCATTGCCCAGCTTTCTCATGCATATGAGGCGATTGAAAATACCATGGCTTGGGTATCCCAATATGCCCCAGACAACTGGACCCCATGAACATTTGCGGTATTAATCTTCCACCCTCTTGCTTGCTATTTTCATGGTGTACACATGAGGCCACACTGCAGGTTCCTTCCTCATAGAGACTTGGTCTACCCTCAGTTGAGGAGCTCCAGAATTGGTATCTAGATAAGATGCTGTGAATCCCACTATGGCAACTTGAGTTAGACTCAGTGAACCTAGAAATTTTTTGTCCCTTTATGTCAAGCAGTACCTTAACAGAATGCCCATCTACTTAATTCCTAGAGACCCATGATCAACTATCCAACAGTACAGATCCCTATTGGTCAAAGCACTCTGACTACCGTTCCATCCTGTGGCTTATTGTGGGGATTGCAGCCTCTTTGTCTCTGAGAGATGGGCACCACCACTGCCCTCTACTATCCCAGAATCCTATTATTCTCACTGAGATCAGGGAGCCCAATTCCAAAGCAGCATGGCCCACCATCATATCTGGTGTACAGAAGATAAAACCACAGAGCTCTTCATTTCTTAATGTCTCCATGGAGGAAGTGTTTTCTAGGCCCTTCTGGGTGGAAAAGGGTGGAGAGTGGATCTGTAGGGGCACACTTACCAATGGAGTAAGGGTAATAATTTTTAAGTAGTATATGAGTAACTTATTTTATTTACAGCAAGTAATGCTGGTTTTCTGTTTACAGATGTGATACGGAGTTTCCTTTTAAAATAAATTTTATTTTTTAAGTGTGTAGATCAAAGAAAAAATATTAAGTAAACAGTATGAATTGTAGTAGGATATGACAATAATCACAAAGACAGTACAAAAATGACTATGTATATAAAGTTGGGGGAAACTCTGATTTAATTCACACTTCTTCTTTATAAATAAAGAGACTAATGGTGAGAAGAGTAATGTCTTTATCAAGTTCTAGTTGTTATTGGGGAGCCTCTGGGTGGTGCAAAGAGTCAAACTGCTCGGCTGCTAACCAAAAAGTTGGAGGTTCAAGTCCACCCAGAGGCACCTCAGAAGAAAGCCCTGGCAATCTTATTTCCAAAAAATCAGACATTACTCTGTGACACACACGGTCAGCATGAGTCGGAATCAACTCAACAGCAACTGGTTAAGGTTGAGTAGCTATTGGAGGCTAAAGAATCCAGGTTTTCAGATTTCCTCTTCAGCACTCTCTCACGGGGATTGTCCACAGCAGTCAAGCATTCCTTTGGGATCGTAATCAGAGCTGTGAATCTTCTTCCACAAAGAAGTAAATGGGAAGAATGCAAAAATTCTGCCTACGGTTGCAGTGATTACTCACACCACCTGAAGCCCATCCAGGTTAAGGAACCCTGATCAAATCATTTAATTACCCACCATTGTATGACATAGTACAAGTTGTAGCAGATATTTAAACTGACCGAGACTCAGTGTCTGAATTTTATTAGAACTAGAAAACACTCTCTTTGGGAAAATAAGTTTCAAATACATAAAAGCTTTGATCTTCGAAGTATGTTCCTCTTCCATTCAAAACCGCTCAACACTAAAAGGTTGACTTCCACAGACAACATGTGGCTACCAGGCAGATGATGTCAGCAGACAGACTGAGCTCATTTTGCAAAGAGGGAGAACAAACTAAAAGTTTAGGCGATTCCTTTCTTGCATAAACATTAGATACTGGGGGAAAAGTAGAAGCAGCGGCAACCACACTCCACAGAAGCCAGACATTAGAAACGAAAATTCCCAGCTTTAAGAAATGATCATTATGAAGCTGTTTGTCATAATACCTTTTGCTGATGCCTTCAGCTCTCTCCCTGCGCTTTCATCTTTCTCCAGGGTTCAGCAGCTTTTCACCCAGAGGCTCACCTAACAACCGGTTTGGTAATTACTTAAAGACAAGCTATAGTGAGCACAGTGAAGGAAATGACTGTGGGTTTTCCAGAGTGGATGAGGATTTGCATTCTAATTTATTCAGAAACTAGAAAAGCATAGGTGTTATTTAAAGATATGTTTTAGAAAAACTAATGTTAAAAAAGGTCAACCCTAGAGTTATCTGTCTAGCACACAATTTGGATGCCCAGGGCTGTGCTACCTCCCTGAAGCAAGGAAGGCAAATTTCCAGGAAACAGAGGCTGCAACATTTCCATGAGTGCAAGCTACTGTGACTGCTAGCTTGGTTAAAAAGAAAGAAAAAAAAAAAATGGAAGAAAGAAATAAATACACTTCTCAGGCTTTCTTTCATATCCACTCAATGTCCAATTACGCCAAGTCAACTACTTTCAAGCCAAGTTCATGAAATGTAGTCGTCCCTTTAATGACAGACTCTAAAAGACACAGGCTTTGCCTTATTTTTTGCAGTTTCAGAAATGTTAGTGTGAAGCACATATTTTTGTGCAAGATCCATGCTTGTTCAAGGGTTGCTACCTATCCAGGTCTCCTGGAAAACACTTTTGTTCAGCAAAAGATTCATCGAGTGATCACTATGCACTAAGCAATGTTCTAGGCATTGGGAAAACAGGAGGAAGTAAAACATGTCAGGTGATAAACCCCATGAAGACAAATAAAGCAGAGTGAGGGAGAAAGGGAAGGAGCGCTCTCTAAGGAGGTGGCATTTGAATGTGATGGTTTCTAAATGGAAAGGTGCCTAGAGAACATCTAGTTAAACATACATATTAAAAATAAATAAATGAAAGTTGAATACTAAATAGGATATATAACTTGCTCGAGGTTACACAGAGAGGACCCATGACAAGCAGCCGGCCTGATGCCTCCCTGAAGGAAACATTCCAGTTGGCATCTGTGTGGTAGTCTGAAGCACCGTCTGGGTCATGATGTTATACAAGAGAGAAAAAAATATGTAAAATAAATCCCAGCCCCACACCTGGGTCTCATTAAAACTTGGAAATATCCCTTCTTGCTCTAATACCATCTGGCCATATAGCACAGTAGTCTAAATCTCACCTCTGCCCTTCCTAGTTTGTGACTCTGTTAATCTCTTTGTGCCCTATCTTCCTTATCTGAAAACAAAACAAAAAAACAATAGAACCCAACACTCAGAGTAAGGGAAGTAATAAAATCCAACACATAAAGAAAACTTGGAGCAGTGACTTGGTACACATTAAGTGCTCAATAAATACTAGGCATTGCTGTGTTTTTAGAGCTACTGATGTATACTATCACCTGTCATTACAATTGCAATAAATTATTTGTGTAATATTTGTTTAAGACCTGCCTGATGTCAGAGAGGATTTGTGGTTATTGTAGGAACCGGCTTTAACTCGGGCTGAGATAAGAAGCCACTGGAGGAAGGGTGGGATCTGACATGTTTCTAAAGTATCACTCTGGCTTCTGATTTGAGAATAAACTGAAGAAGGGCAAGAAGCAGGGGGACCAATAAGAAGATAAGATTGTGAAGATGGTTTGGACCCACGTGGATGGAGGTGGTACAAAGTGGTCCTATTCTGGATGTATCTTGAAGTTATAGCTGACAGAATTTGCCCAGACATGAAAGAAGACAGGAGTCAAGCATTGCTCCAAGGTTATAAGTCTGTGGAACTAGGAGGACAGAGGCACATCCTTTCAGATGATCATTAAGGTCTCTTCTGACTATGAGAGTCTTTGGATTTGGAGAAGCTTTTTCTCTTTCTTCATAGTGAAACCTTCCAGTTATTTAGAAACTAGTTCTCAAAAAACTGGATAGCAACAGGTTTGGTTTCTGGTTTTATTATGCTATCTCTTTTAAATTATTTTCTCTCTCCAAACAGCTTTAAAATAAAGGACAGTCTGTAATAGAAACCTTTTTTAAAAAATTTCACTGAAAGAAAGACACATATTTGTTTTTTAAAAAAAAATAATCTTCTTTTGGCTAAACACTAAATTGTGCTGGATTCCTAAATTTCTTGTAGATACGGCAGGTATTGAATTGCTGTTAGACTAGAGATGATCTCACCACAGGAAGGCAGAAGAACAAAGATGGGCCCAAACTCAGACTCTAACTACTATTTCTGGTGGCCCTGGTCAAGCAGGACTTCTTGTGCTGGCATTTGCCTAGCCCTGTTATGAAGGCATTATGGCAAATGGAATGTGGAGTCAGGCAGACCTCAGTGTCAACCCAGGCTCTGTCTGTGTATCCTGAACCCATGTTTGTTACTTAATCACCCTCAGCCTCAGTTTCCACAACTGTTAAAGACAACATAACTCAAGTATGCAACTCCATCCCTAGAACATGTGCCAAACAAATAGTTGGCAGCATCTTGGAGTACAAGTAGACACCAATGACAGGGCAGATATCCTGAGGGTGGGCTTATGAGATCCATTCCCAGTAAATGGATCAATGAATTTAAGAGGCGACTAGTGGGAAAGGGAACCCACACAATATAAAATCCATAAATAGAGGTCTGTATCCTCATATATGGACCTGTTTAGGAATAGAGATTTGAAATGTATGCACCATTTCAATGTAGGCATGCCAGTGTAGATGCTAGCATTTCTGGAAAAAGTGATTAAATGATGTCTGGTAAGAAATGAGGTGATAGACTTAAAAAGTTTCAGCTCACTCAATTATCTAGTCTGCACTAACTGTTCATTTAAAAGTTGATTCATCCTGCCCAGCATGCACTACACTCCCCAGACCTAGAGTCATGTTGGGGCATTGGTGTTTTTAAGAGGAGCAGAATTTTTTTTTTTTCCTTTCCATGCAATTGGGTTTTAAAAAACCATAATTCATGTAAGTATTTGGGGCTGAAGTTTCACAAACCCATTTCATTTACATTCACATCCCACTTTATTTTAACAGATAAGGACTTTATCAAATCATGGTTCTAGTGTCCTGATACCCCTGGTACAAACACACATACTGTGCACTTTTAAACTATTTATAATGTAATGCTTAACCCACAGCCTGACCTAGGTTCAAATCCTCATTCTACCGCTTGGCCTTGGGCAAGTTATTAACTTCTTTAAGATTCCATTTCTTCAATGATGGTGAAGAAATCATAGTACCTACCTCACAGAGTTTTTGTGAATATTACATAAGATAAATCATCTAAAGCCCTTAGAACAGTACCTAGCACATAGTAAATGAAGTTATTATTGTTATACATTTCAAAGTTCTTATAAGAGTATAGTAATGTAGGTAGGGTTTATTGTTACTGTTTTGTTTTATAAATTGAATTGTTTACACCTATCTCTTTTCAAAAAGGATTTTAGGTGATTCACAGCAAGAAATTCTAATAAGGTTAATAAAATTAGAAGGTCAGGCACAAGCAGAAAGTTCACAGATAGACTCGTTATAAGATCAGAGGCAGAGACAATAACGAAGCTTCAACTTCAGGACTCTATATTCCACACCCTAGGAGGAGTACAGGCAATGTGTTTCCATGGCCATGAGTTTTTGTAAAATTTGCCCACAACTGGTTAAGACGGTTGTCTCTTTCCACTCCTATGTTCCCTCTATCATAATTCTCCTAAAATCAAATGGCACTGGAATAGTCATGGACATTTTGAAGTCGAGATGGGGATACATTTACTTAGGTTTAGTGGGATATATTTATTTAATTCACTATCACCTCTGTGTATAGTCAAAATATTGTTTGCCATCCCCATGTAGGGGTGGTTTCCAGGAATATTCCTACCTCCCATGCCTAACTCCCAATGCCTACTCATCTGACATTGTGACCCAAAGGTGTAGGGTTAGAATTCATATTGCAAATGTGTCTTTGGCACCTGGCACTATAAAGATGTGGGTAATGGAGGGGAAACAAGGCTTGAAATGTATAGAATCAGAAGCTACTATACAGGTGTGTCAGGCAGTTAACAAAAATATTGTTATTTTTCTGGATTTTGTGATGATTATGCTATTTATCAGTGTTTTCAATTCTCAAATTTGTTGCAATTTCTCATCTAAACAAATATTACTTTCTTACTTAATTTGTATTATTTTTCTTAAGAGGGGCCCCTGACATTGTATTATCTTAGACTTCATATTACCAGAATTCAGTGTTGTAAGGGTGAAAATATCTGCTAGAAGTAAGCATTGAATTTAGCTCTGAGTTTCCTAGCAACCAGTGTGATAAAGAATGTTATATACTTCTCATTATGGCAAAGGAGAAAATAAACCATAACACTGATTGTAAGAAAATAGATTGAAATTCCCTAGAAACAAGATGAAGGATAGAAAAAGCACTGGTCTGGGTTCCCCCAACTAGCAATATGACTTTTGTTGTTAGCTGATATTGAGTTGGCCCCCAATGCATGGTGACCCCACGTGCAACGAAACAAAATGCTGTCCGGTTCTGCATCATCCCCATGATCAACTGCAGCTCAGACCTTTGTGATCCAGAGGGTTTTCATTGGCTGATTTTCAGAAGTAGATTGCTAGGCCTTTCTTCCTAGTCCATTTTAGTCTGGAAGCTCTCCTGAAACCTGTTCAGCATCATAGCAACACACAAACCTCCACTGACAGATAGGTGGTGGCTGCTCATGAGATGCCTTGATAGGAAACTGAACACAGGTCTCCCACATGGAAGGGGAGAACTAAACCACCAATGCACCAACATGACTCTAGGAAAATAAATTAATACATGTCAAGGAAAGAAATGTTTTCTTCTAAAATGAAATTCTGGAAGAAATTTCCTCTGTAGGGTTTTATATAATAAATATTAAGTGATGAAGTGCAGCCTTCAACAATGTCTTATGGAAAGGTCTTTTACCTGGCCTGAGATTCTGTGTGACTAGCCCTGCCCATCTCTCCATCTGCATCTTTCACCACTCTCTGTCCCTGAGTTCTTTTCTCCAGCCATTCTGGACATCTCTCCCATTGCCGTCAAATCCCAATGACTCATAGTGACCCTATAGGACAGAGTAGGACTTCCCCACAGGGTTTCCAAGGCTGTAAATCTTTACTTTTCAACTGCCACATCTTTGTCCCATGGAATGACTGGTGGGTTCAAACCACTGACCTTTTGGTTAGCAACCGAATGCTTAACCACTGCACCACCAAGGCTCCATATATAAACTGATCTTGAATATGTATAAGAGAGTTCCTATAGCTCAAAGCTTCAAGAAGTAAACCTACCTCTGAGGGTGGTGCAAATAAATAACCATCCACCAATAGCTAGCTACTCACTAACTTCACAAAGTCACTTTGGTATCAGTAGATCAAAAGCTGGATTTAAACTGAATAGAATCTGACAAGCGACATGAACCAGTTTGTTTTTTCTATATTCTATTTATTTAGAAGTTTGATTTCATCTCTGGGCATTTTTTTCTTTGCTTGTTTTCTGCTGTTTTTTAACAAACAATCACAATTAGGTGAAACATTCCTCAGAAATCTTTAGGAAATGTGCCAGTGGCCAATAATAAAGCAGCTATTGAGCAAGCCCTAAAAACAGATAATGTTTATTTAATGTTGAGCTATGTGCTAAGATAGCTTTAAATGAATTGTCTCATTAAAGTTTCAACAAATCCATGAAGGAAATACTATTAGCATTGCCATTTTACAAATAAGAAAATTGAGGCTTAAAGAGATTAAGCCACTTCATCAAGGTCTTCAAACAAGTAAATTGTGGAAGCCAAAATTTGAATCCACTACTGAGCTCTGACTCAAAAAATTTTCTATCCCTGTATCTTGTGCAGGATGGATGAGCACCTAAACCAGGGTTTTGTATGAAGAAGCCGTTTAGGAAATGTTTGTGAAATGAACCATTATTAACCATGTAATACGTAGGGGACTGAACTGCACAGATTAGACTGTCTGTGAGACAGTTTGTCACATTTAGGGCCTGAGAATATGCTACACCAATGGTTTCGAGAGAAGTCAAGATTGTGCATTCTTAGACACAACTTGCGCACAAATAACAGAGCCTTTAGACACTACTTTATTTCGAGTGCTTCATTCAGTGATCTTGCAGTGCTGGAGTGCTGTGCTAGTAATAATTCCTAGAACTTCAGATGGAGGCTTTTGCTGAGAAGAGGATCTATTTGCTCTGGGAACTATGACTGCATTTATTACTCTTAAATCCCTAGTAAATCCCTGTAAGGTGTAATGTAGAACCATAAAAGGACCTTCATGTATCGATCAGTCAATTATTAATTCAGTGCCTGTGAGGCGCCAGGCAATTTCCATACTTTATTTATTTCTTAGAAGGACCTTAAAAAAAAAAAACTTGTTGCCAGTTGAATCTGTTGCCACTCAAGGTGCCCTCATGTGTTACAGAGTAGAACTACTCCACCGGGTTTTAAATCTAGGGCAACGAGAGAATCTTACCTATTGGAGGCAGGGAAAAGAGGAAAGGTCACAGATCCCTGGAGGATATAGATTCTCTTTAACGAAAAAAAAAAAAGTGCACTTATATAGAAACACACAAATCTAATATATAATTTAATAGTTTGGCAAACCCCAAGTTAAGAAGCTATGTTTTAGGAACTAGAGGGGGGATATAGAGAAAAGGGGAGGGGCAGAGAGGTAAAGTTAAAAAAAAAAAAAAAAGCCAAATCATAAACATGTTGTAATTGCTTGGAGGGAAAAAGAATTGATGAAATAAGTAGAGATGATTGGAGTAAAGGAGGAAAAGTCACAAAAGATTTTATGGAGTTAAGCACTTTTTAGTGGTTTATTAAGAAAAATGAAACGAGTTTTTTTTTCCCCCTGTCATAATCCACCACCTCTAAGAGTTCACTAATTCAATAGTTTTAGTAACGTGGATTATTTCGTGACCACTAACCACTCTTGTGGCAGAGGGAACATGGGTAAGTAGAGAAAGCGGTCAAAAATGAGGTTTAGCGGCAACTCCCAATAACCTGTACGGCTAAGGCCAAAATCAAACGTCCGGCTTTGACTTGAATTGTCACAGGCATAGGCCATAGTCGTCCAGTATCATAACTCCCATTTTACCTCCCAGCATGCGCTGTTCCCTAGGTGTGTTACCACTTGGAAATTCATCTCAACGTACGTACAGTATAACTACACACAGTGTTATTATAATTGTTACTTAGTTTCTACAAAATCAGACCAAGATAGCCAGGCATTTTGAGCAGATGTACCTTTGAACATCTTAAATACATACACTTAAGAGGTATTTCTAGCTTAATTTAAAGTCAGATTAAATTCTGGTGCCATTTTATTCTTCGTGATACTAAGTGGAGGAAAAGCTAAGAAACACAGTGTTACTTGGCCCAAGAGGAAGGGCATGGTAGCCTTCATCACCTTGGAAGATGAGTAACCACTGGATGACCTGATATACACAGTCATACTAAGTAGGAGCCAACTTTTTGCATCAGATTCAAACACTCTTAATTTTAAAAAGTGAACATTAAAATAAGCAAACAGTACTACTACAAATGTTTCCTCTTGAGAAGCCCTAAGAGAACAAGAGAATCCAAGTTCAGCAAAGATAGCAAAGCTCCCTTTTGTCAATGAAAGTATAATTTTCCCACCCATTTAGAAGTGAAAACCTTTATTATGGAAAGTCATATTTCAGGAAAAAATCCATATCACAACCTCTTCAGTGAATTTCTCAGCTCATATTTTCATATGGTTGTACTAGCATGAAGAGCTGAGAGTTTGCAATTTTATCCAGTTCTTATAAAACTCTGAATCTCCAGTGTCTGAACTACATTTGACTTCAAAAAAAAGAACACTATGTTTGGGTAGTCTTATGTAATATAATACAAATGAAATCTAATCACTGACTTGCCCATGGATATGACATTCCAGTTAATTTTAATTGTATATATTATATAATATTAAATTTAAAATGTACATATTGACCTGCCTCTTGCTGATTGTCAAAGACTTATGACAATAGCATATAGTTAATATTCACCTTTTGTTTCCTAAATGTCTTTGTATAAACAAAATTTCTTCATTTCAAAAGCCCCAAACTTACCAGGCAAAGCATCTTCTAAATCTTACTGCTGTAAGCTCATTTTCCTGAACTGTTATTATACATAATAAGAGACTTGATCTGACAGCTCCTATAATAACACATTGTAAATTTTACATTGAATATGTTTTCTTTTTTTTTTTTTTTTTACCTTAAACTCTTGTGATGGCAAAACCGTTTTCCTCAAAGCTGATTGGTTGTGCAGGTCTACAACAGTGCTTAAATGTGACCTTGCTAACCCAAGCTTTCTGACAAGCAGGAATCCTTTTATTTTAAGCCTTTTTAGTTCTGAACATGACACCCGCATGAAGAATTTTTGTTTTCCTTGAAGAAATAAATGTGTCTTGCTCCTGGAGATCTCCCTGACTTCAGATATTTGTAGTCATTTCTACCGTAGACCATTAGAAATATATTTCAAAGATAGGCTAACAAAGTCAAGTACAAGTTATTCTATGTATATTACAGCTACTAACTGGCATTGGGTGAGTATTAGAGATTATCAGCATCAATTATAAAGTACCAAATAATGAACTTAATTTCACAGATGCTGGATTTCCTTGTTACATTCCTTGATAATGGTTGTATAATGAGTATCTTCAAACTAATCTTCTGATAAAACTTAATATTCCTCGGTTTATGTGATGTATTTGTTTTTCTTATACATTTCCTTACAACTTATTGAGAACTCATTGCATACTATGTTTTGTGCATTTCCCCATAGAGCAGTCAGGTTTTCTCAACATTGTACTAGAAGGATCTCAAAATATTTTGCCTGCTGTATCATTTTCTCCCTGATTTAGCTTTCATCCAACTCTTAAAGCAACAGAAGATTAAACTTCATTTGGGGGACTTAAGAGTATGGATAAAATAATTAGCATGACATGTGGTTCCTTAGTTAGAGCTGAAATTTTGTTATTCATTTTATTTGTTTGATTTCTATATTTGAGTTTCTTATTCTTCTAAACCTATATATTTGTTAAAGGCTTATGAAAATTTTGGTGAAAAAATGCTGCTGCTGCAGTGCAGGCATGGAGCCTCTTTTTCTAAACTAGATAACTTGGTGAGTATTTTCATTCATTTTTTTCCCAATACATAAGGGCCCCATATTAAGCTAGATGTTGTCAGAAGTACACTTGAGAGGGAAAAACACTATTTAAATATGCAAGAAGAATCGCAGAGCATCTGAGTTCACAGATGGAATGTAAGTAGGAATGTACACAATTATTATAACCAGTAAACAATCATTATGAGTGTTATTTTCAATTCAAAAAAAATTAGCCATAGATTTTCATCTAATTATTTGACTTTATATTATATATTATATATTTATTATTTGACATAATATATATTAATTTTACAAAACAGAAAATGATTGGCATTTTATATTTGCAAAATAAAAGACCATATACTCCTACATGAGTGTGTACTATAATAGAAACATTATCAAGAATCTATATGACATTGCTGCTATAGAGATGCAATGGCTGATTAAGCAGAGAAAAACTGAATGCCAAAAAAACTTGGGCCATAATCTTGGAAAGTAGAAAGGAAAGCATTCGCCAGTATTCTTTTTATTGACTTAATTGTGTTGTTATAAGCCAATACTAAACCCACTAGTTTCAATTGTTGTTATTTTTAATGCTCTGGGATGTTAAAAGTAGTCCTGGTGGCACAAAGGTTAAGAGCTCAGCTGCAAGATTACAGCCTTGGAAACCCTATGGGGCAGCTCTACTCTGTCCTGGAGGGTCCCTATGAGTCAGAATCAACCTGACAGCAATGGGTTTTGGGTTTTTTAGGATGTTCAGATTCTGAAAATCTTTAATTAGCAAGAAATACATTTACATACTACAGCTTCCTTTGTCTAAAATTACACCCGCTCAATTTCTCTGATACACAAAAGATAATTGATTGCACCTACTTATGTTATTCAGAAAACAAATTAGGAAAAAGTAGATTATAAAAAGCCAGAGCATCTCTTAATTATATGTTCCCATGGGAAGCAAACAAGGGGGAGCATTGGTTCAAATCACTACTAGATGTATTTCATACCCTGAAAAAAAAAGAAGGAACAAAAGGAATGAACAAATACTGGGTGTCTATATGCTGGTTAGGTGCCCTGATGGCACAGTGGTTATGCTAACCAAAAGGTTGGTGGTTTGAACCCCAGCCACTCCGCAAGAAAAAGATGTGGCAGTCTGCTTTCATAAAGATTATAGGCTTGGCAATCTTATGGGGCAGTTCTACTCTGTCTACTCTGTTTGATAGCATCACTGTGAGTCGGAATGTACTCGACAGCAACGGGTTTGGTTTTTGGTTTATATGCTGGTTACTGTGCTAAGACTTGGGTTGTATCTGATATGTCATGAAAATAAATCATTTGGATTATAACATTCATTTTCCTCTATTGTATATGCAAATAGGAACAGATTTTTCTTAAGGAATTACCTAAATAATTGCTTCAGAGTCAACCTTGTTCAAAGATGTAAATAAAAGTCTTAATTATACAAGACTTGTATAATTAACTAGAGTGAGATAAATGAAATTCATAAAAACAATCTCCAAACTTCTCATGTCTATAATTTCAACTTTTTCCTGTTTAATCAAAGTATCTAACAAATAGATAAGTTTACATTTCTACCTATTTCCCTGACTAGCCCTGGAGCAAAAGTGATTTTTTAAAAGATGAAATAATAATAGTACATAATGATAATAATAGAAAAAACAGCAAGGGATCTAGAAGGAAAAAATCTGTTGCTGTCAGTTGCCATCAAGTCAGCTCCAGCTGATGGTGACCTTACATATAACAGGACAAAATGTTGCCTGGGATGTTTGTTTCTTTAATTAGCCTCTGTATAAGGGAATGTTGTCGATAGATCTAAGAAATTAGTGTAAAGTTCTGATTTTGGAGTATGCCTTCATTAAAACTGAGATTATTCTGTACGGTAAATGTAGATGAATATCACTATGCCTTTCTAAACCAACCTAGCAACTAGAAACTCAAAACCATCAATACCAGATTCCTGTTTTTTAGGAAACCTAAATTTCCTCTAATTTCCTCATTCTAGTGCTAACTTCACAAGCATCAATGAAATCTCTCTCTCTCTCTTTCTCTCTCTCTCTCTCTTTCCCTCTCTCTCGCTCTTATCTTTCCTCTTTAATCTGACCCTTTTGGCAGCTTGGAACAGTATCAGGTACTAACTAAACAACTACCAAATAGATTTTTGACACAAAACAAAAGTGTCAGCAAACGCCTCCATTGTTCTCTATTTCTATACTCTCCTTGACAGGCAAGTAGGCTAGTGCCGAAGTAAGTGCATAGTGCCCTAAGCATAATTATCTACCAGCCTAAAAATAAAATTCAACTTGTATTCCAGGTATCAAATGGAAAAATGGAGATTCTCCTGGTCTTTCTAGGTCTGCTTGGTAATTCTGTTGCTATGCCAGTGAGTATTTAAAAAAAGAAAAACAAAAATTAAGCCTTTTCTTTGTGGTCTATTATTGCATAACTTGGGGACAATAAGTTAGCTCATTTCAGTTGATATTCTGCATTTCTCACTGATACTCTCTCACTTCCAGATGCAAATGCCCCGAATGGCTGGATTTAGCAGTAAAAGTGAAGAGGTATGCATGTTCGGTCTCTTCTTAAAGTACATTTTCTGAGTGTAAGGAGGATTGGGGGGAAGTATTCCAGGGCCCTAGCCTGCAAGTTCACAAAGAAGACTGTCAAAAAACATTCTGGTTTATAAAATTTCTTATGAAAAATGTAGAAGGAGGGAGAATTGAAAGATTTAAACTCTCAAATCAAGGCAAAGTAGCAATTCCCCCTCACCCACACCACTGTCATCCTATCCGAGTGCTTCAGTGATTCTTTTTAAGGCAAATGTGGATTTGTGTTGAAATCTAGTTGACGTTAGCTTCTTTACTAAGTTTGCTAGCTAGCAAATGTAGCTGTTTTGTGCCGAGGACTGTTAGAAGGTCGATGCTTATGCATATAATTATCCCACACCCAGAATCACTAGCCAAATTCAATATACACTGGAAAAGAAGAATTATCTTTTCATATAATTGTCGCATCCTCAAATCCTGAATTCCAGAAGAATGAATTGGAATATTCAAAAACTTCAAAGCAGATCAGAATTTTATTCTCTATTATTTTATATTGATATTTCTCAAAATAAAATTCTGGCTTAAAAATTAAAGCACCCTGGAAGTTTTGTTTTTGTTTTTTTTTTAATTGCATGTTTGTTTTAAATCCATGCATAACTAGTAAAAAGAAAAAAACTATGAATGTTGTACTTTGAAATCAGAAATTCAATTTTTTTTTATGATTTGTGGGTTGATTTCATAAAAAAATCTCACTTTGTGTAACATTAATGGATTCCTTTGGTCACAGATGATGCGGTACGGTCAATTCAACTTTATGAACTCCCCACATGTAAGTCCTTTTCATATTATTTCTGATGATCTCTTGTTTATATACAGATAGCTACATTATAAAGGTTTATCTTAGATACACCAAAGGCTAACCACATGTTTTAATTACAATATAATCCTTATAAGAGTTTCAAAGTGTGGAGAGGATCATCTCACTGTTTCCACAGTCCAAAATTTCTCCTTACTCATTACTACTGTTCTTTCACACAAATCGAAATCATTTACTAATTCAAGTGTTCTTTACAGACAAGGAAAATTGGTTCTGGAAAAAGATCATATGAGATTACTCACAAATAATGAGAAAATAGCAAAAAAGGCAGGGCTGCAGATTTAGGAAATCATCAGTAAAATTCTTTAACTGAAATTTCTCTCCTACTCTGCTTTTTGGTTAGTTTGGTTAGTTGGTGTCCTAGAAGTCTGAAACTGATTTCTGTAAGATAACACTTAAACTCTAGCTAAATATTTTTTAGCTTCCATTGTTGAATCAAATTTCACAGGATTCTCAAGTACTTGGGGAAGTTTTACAGGCTGACATTATTGTGGGGAGAGCCTGAATCTCAGCCCTGGTGTGATTTCACTGTTATTTTCTTCCCTTTTAGATGTCACAACTCGGTCCCTTGTATGGAAATGGACTGCAACTCCCTCAGCCTTTCCCGCAGTACCAGATGCCCATGTGGCTTCAGCCACCACCAAACACATGGCGTTCACAGAAATCCTCATTTCCCTCAGGACTCAGACGCCGCAGCCAGACTGATCAAGTCCAGGAGACTCCTAAACACGACCAACCTCAGCCAAAAAAGCCGCCACCAAAGCGGCCTTTAAAGCAGTCTCCACAGGACCCACCTCAGCCCACAGAGGAAACCCAGCCACCTCAGGTGAGGCTTGCCCAGAAACATTCTAAGTCAGAGTAATAAATAGCACCTCAGAGAGCTTTGGAGGGCCATGCCACCCCTACATACATACTTTGCTCAGTGCTCCTGAATATGGGCACTGCTATGCAGGAACCAAAGAGCCCTGACAGCCCAGTGGTTAAGCGCTTGGCTGCTAATCAAAAAGTGGGCTGTTCAAACCCTCCAGACACTCCAGCTTCTGGCTTCCGTAAAGATTAAACCTCTTGCCATCGCGTTGATTCTGACTCATAGCAACCGTGTAGGATAGGGTACAGCTGCCCCAAAGGGTTTCCTGGGCTGTTCCACTGTGCCACCAGGTCTCCTTGGTAAAGATTACGGCCTTGCAAACCCTATGGGGCAGTTCTACTCTGTCTTATAGGGTTGCTATGAGGAATCAACTAGATGGCAAAATGAGTTATGCAGGAACGTGGGTGGTGCAGTGGTTTGCGACTGGCTGCTAACCTAAAAGTTAGTGGTTCAAACTCACCCAGTGGCTCCATGCAACAAACACCTGAAGAACTGCTTCCATAAAGATTATAGCCAAGAAAATCCTATAGAGCAATTCTACTCATAACACATGGGTTTGCCATGAGTTGGAATCAACTCAATGGCAACAGGTTTGGTTTTGGTTTTTTATGTACACAATACCATCTTTAGTTATGACAATTTCTTTTAAGGTAATGTCATAACCACCTATCCAAAACTACCTGGTGAGTCAATTCCAGCCTCTGCTTGGCTCAAAATTACCCAAATACTATTATCTTTAAGGTACCAATTGCTGTCAAGTTGATTCTGACTTATGGAGACTCCATGTATGTCAGAGTAGAACTGTGCTCCTTTTAAAATATAGAGGCAACATAACGCAGTAACATGAGCAGTACTGTAATCTGAGAGTCAGGGAACAAAGACACAAGATCTACCCACAGCCCTTATTAGTTGTATGACTTTGAGCAAGTCACTTCATCTTTCTAGACACCAGTTTCCCTAAGAGTGATAAATTAAATGGTCTCTAAGTCCCTTCCAGATCTATGCTTTGATGATCTAAATATTGTCCTGAAAGTTAACACTGGAATATACTTCAAGATAATGTAAGTGTAGCCCAGACCTAAAACAAGGGGAAGTACAGAAATACTTTCTCAAGATTTCATCCAGTGTGGAGCTTCTCAGATACTGGCTTTCAGTCAGTTAACAGTTATTACCAAACACTATTATAGACGAAGGAAATAGAAAATTAAATAAAAAGACACTCCTGCATTTGAATCCTGCCTTCAATCATTTACCAGCTACAAGATTTTGGGCAAGTGACTTAACTGCTCTGAACTTCACAGTTTTAAGTAAAATGAGAATAATAATAGCATACTTTCTAGGATTGTGTGAGGATTAAATGGTTTACCAATGTAAAAGGATGAGTACAGTGCTAGCACATGAGTGTTCAGTAATATGATTATTATTGTCTCTGCTGTAGAAAAAAAAAATCAGTTCAATGGGAAGGAATATGTAGACCACCAGGTTTCAAATAATTATGTTTAGTTTTTCACCTACTCTTCACACTTCCATACTACTTTGATTCTTTCTATCTCGCTAGGCATTCCCACCATTCCATAATGGGCTATTTCCCTACCAACAACCACCATGGCAAGTTGCAGAGGTGAGAATTATTTTCTTTACACTAGATGTGAAAAATAATATTAGCATGTTATATCTCAAACTAATATGAGTACATATGCTGTAATGGAATGCCATATACCAATCAGAAGAGAATAAGAAACTAACTCTTCACATCAGTAATCATGTAGGGGAAAAACGGCTTTTTTTAAATAAGTTTTTCACTCGAACAGATTGGTGACATGAACACAGCCTAAATCACTAAATCACTACTAATAACTTAATTCATTAACTTTAAAGACTTGTGCTCAATACCTCATTACTGTTCCTCACTTCCCTGAGAGATTAGAAAGTACCAAGATTATTCTCCTTTAATTTAATGTGGAATTAAGAAAAAATGGAGTTTGAAAATCATAAGGTAAGCTATGATTAGACTAAGGTCTTTTTTCTTATTATTTTTAGCCACAAATACACTGTTATAAAGAATCTTGCAAAATAATATTTGTAAGAATCCTCAGTTGAAAACCATTAAAATAAAGCATAATATTGAGATTACACCATAGGCATTAAAAATATGACTAGCAAAATAAACTATTTGAATTAAAGAAATATTAAATGTCAATTGCTGTTAAACTAACAAGAACAACAACAATTTAAAAACTGTTTATTGAGCTATGGCATTGGTTTTTCTGGTCTACAATCAAGAAGGCTTCTTGTTAACAAGAAGGCTTCTCGTTAACAATTCATTTCAAGGTATGAGAGTTTCTTAACTTCTTTTTTTCTTAAAAGAGGGACTTCCTTCTACTGGCCATACTCAATTAAGGAATCTAAGACAGTACCAGGAAAAGATTTTCAAAGCATATGAACATGATTTTCCTGCAAAGTAGCTAGAACTTTTTGAGAGTCTGTGGAAGCTGGAACTGATTTTCTAAGCCCATCCACTATAGAGCAATCTCCGAGCAGAAACTCAGTCTCTAAGTTTGATTGGGAAAATTAACCCTGGTAAAATAAAAATAATATAGTAATAACCAAAGAAGGATTGTTAGTTTATCACCCTAAGCGTGAAGTACACATATAAAAATAACATCATTATTAATTTCCATTATTAGCTGCTTCAATATGGATGTTTGGGTTCCCATGACACCCAAATATTTGTTTGCATGTGTGAGTTTGCACGTGTGTGCGTGTGTGTGTGTATGCGTGTGTGTGTGTGTATATGTTGGAAATAGTAGAGTGGGACGATTGTTAGAAGATGCTGCCATACAAGGTCTTTTAAACAGGATAATCTAGGATCCATCTGAGGCCTTTGTATTTACCAGTATTCACTGATGGATTATGTTATAGCTATTAATAGCTAGATTGTAGGAGCTAATGACTCAGAAGCTAAAAACTAACATTGTTAACACCCATCCCCTGACTTTGGCTATTTTAAGACACCTTGAGTCTTACAAATAAGTGGCAGCATAGAAAGTGGTTTGCTGTTGTGTTTATTGGGTTTTTTTTTTATATTTCAGAGGATACCACCAGGTTATGGACGCCCACCAAACAGCAATGAAGAAGGGGGAGTAAGTATAAGTAAAACTACATTTTCCCATTAAGAATTACAATCTTTTAATCTCTGCTTTTTTGATCCCCATCTAATAAGGAAGTTAAAACTCAGCACATGAATCTGTAGCTCAAGCACCCAAAATTTAAAAAAAAAAAAAAATTATAAAACAAATCAAGCCAGGAACCTAAAATAAAATGTGATATATTATTTCTCCTCTACATGTATGGAAACTTCTTTCTACATGTATGGAAATCTCCCCCTCAAAGAAGGCTAATAAGCTTTGCTCCAGGTTGATGCTGGAACCTAGACAGTGATGAAGCAATTAGTAAACAGAGAAAGAAGTAAGAGCATCTTAGGATATTACGCCTGGAAGGGAACTTAGTGCTCATCTAACTCCTTCACCGTACAAATAAAATGAAGTCCTAACAAGTTTCACCTACTAAGTTAGTGGCTTATCTACCTTAGTAGGTGAAACTTGTCTTCTGACTCCCTATCCACTGTCTGTTTTACTGTACCTCACTAGAAGAGCCAAATGCATATGTCACAGAGTGATCTACTGCTGAATTATCCTAGCACTATGTCATCAGAAAAGTCATTTTTGTGATTGTGGCACAGCACGCCACCATGGTATTACTTTCTCTTTTTCCCTAAATATGTGATCTGTCTTCGGTGAAATGCAGAAACCCAACAGCACTGGAGGTTATTGTCATCAAAGATTTCTATGTCAGTAATGGTGTAAGGTGCTTTTAAAAATAGCATGGTGAAATAATCCCAAATAAAAATGATAAGGTAGTTGTATTCAGCTTAGAAACTGGCAGCTTAAATTTTTACAAACATAACATGAAAAAGTGAAACAGAATCACTCAGGCAGTTAGCATAGGCATTAAGAAGTCTGTATTCCAACTCCTGGGGACACTCCCCAATTTCCTGCATGATCATGGAGATATCTTTTCACCTGTTTATCTCATCTCCATCCACAAATGGGAATAAAAACTTTTTCTCTATATTGTATTTTTTCAAGAAAAGCTAAATGATCTAAATGCCTCACAAATGTCTTAAAACCTACTGACTTGACAAAGCTCATGATAATTAAATCATTTATTAAACAAAAATTTATTAAACACTTCCCACTGTGCTAGGTGCTGGACAAAGATGAGAAGCATAATGTTTTCATGCAAAAACTTCACAATCAAGTGGGAACTCCTAGGAAAATAGGCAATTGAAATCCAATTGCACAATTGTTATAACAGATGTCTGTACTCGCTGTGGACATCTGGGTGTAGAGCCTAATGCTGCCCATGGAAGTCAGGGAAGCTTCACAGAGAAGGCATCATCCAAGCTGAGTCCTGAAGGATGAGTGAAGTTTGCGAGAAAGGATAATGTGTAGATGGGGAAGGTTCAGTATGAAGAAACCATGTGCAAAGGCATATAACATAGAATAAATACTCAGAGAACTAGAAGTAGTTGTGATTTGCAACTGCATAAAGTGCAAGGGGGAGGAAATAAAGTTAGATTATTAGTCATGGGCCATATGATGATGATGGCGATGATGATTTTATAATACGTAACACTTAATGGGCACTTACTAAGTATGAGGCAGTGAGTTAAGCCCTCTACATGTTATCACATATTGTCACTACCCTCATGACAATTATGAAGTAGACGTTATTTTATTATCTCCATTTTACAAATGAATAAACTGAGGTTAGCCCAGAGTCATACTACTAATACTACTGGAACAAGGATTTTAACCCAGGTCTGTCTAGATCCTCACTCTTTAGCATCATGCTGTACTAACTTATGTTATGCTAGGAGATTTAGAGTTTATCCTATAAGGTAAGAACTACCTAAAGACATAATTAAAGAGGAAAGTGACAAAATTCCCAACCACCCATCCTCAACCTCCACTACTCTAACGGCCAGTGTGGAGGCAGGATTAGAGGAAAGTAAGAATACATAGAGAGCAACCGGTAAGGAAACTATTGCAACAGTTCAGGGGTTGTTGTTGTTAGGTGCCGTTGAGTCAGTTCTGACTCATAGCGACCCTATGTACAACAGAACAAAACACTGCCCAATCCTGCGCCATCCTCACAATCATTGTTATGCTTGAGCCCATTGTTGCAGCCACCGTGTCGATCCATCTCATAGAGGGTCTTCCTCTTTTTCACTGGCGCTCTACTTTACCAAGCATGATGTCCTTCTCCAGGGACCGATCCCTCCTAATAAATGTTCAGAGTACGTGAGATGTAGTTTCACCATCCTTGCTTCTGGTTGTACTTCTCCCAAGACAAATTTGTTCATTCTTTTGGCAGTCCATGGTATATTCAATTATCTTCGCCAACACCGCAATTCAGAGGCGTCAATTCTTCTTTGATCTTCCTTATTCATCGTCCAACTTTCACATGCATATGAAGCAATTGAAAATACCATGGCTTGGGTCAGGGGCACCTTAGTCTTCAAGGTGACATCTATGCTTTTCAACACTTTAAAAGGTCTTTTGCAGCAGATTTGCCTAACGCCATGGGTCTTTTGATTTCCTGACTGCTGCTTCCAAGGATGTTGATTGCGGATCCAAGTAAAATGAAATCCTTGACAACTTCAATCTTTTCTCCACTTATCATGATGTTGCTTATTGGTCCAGTTGTAAGGATTTTTGTTTGCTTTATGTTGAGGTGTAATCCATACTGAAGGCTATGGTCTTTGATCTTCATCAGTAAGTGTTTCAAGTCCTCTTCACTTTCAGCAAGCAAGGTTGTGTCATCTGTATATTTCAGGTTGCTAATGTGTCTTCCTCCAATCTTGATGCCCCATTCTTCTTCACATAGTCCAGCTTCTCAGATTATTTGCTCAGCATACAGATTGAACAGGTATGATGAAAGGATTCAACCCTGACGCATAGCTTTCCTGACTTTAAACCATATAGTATCCCCTTGTTCTGTTTGAATGACTGCCTCTTGATCTAGGTACAGGTTCCTCATGAGCACAATTAAGTGTTCTGGAATTCCCATTCTTTGCAATGTTACCCATAATTTATTATGATACACACAGTCAAATGCCTTTGTATAGTCAATAAAACACAGGTGAACATCTTTCTGGTATTCTCTGCTTTCAGCCAGGATCCATCTGACATCGGCAATGATATCCCTGGTTCCATGTCCTCTTCTGAACCCAGCTTGAATTCCTGGCAGTTCCTTGTCAATATACTGCTGCAGTTGCTTTTGAATGATCTTCAGCAAAAGTTTACTTGCATTTGATATTAATGATGTTTTCAATAATTCCCACATTTGGTTGGATCATCTTTCTTGGAAATACACATAAATATGCATCTCTTCCAGTTGGTTGGCCGGATAGCTGTCTTCCAAATTTCTTGGCAAAGACGACTGAGCACTTCCTGTGCTGCATCCATTTGTTGAAACATTTCAATTGGTATTCCATCAATTCCTGCAGGCTTGTTTTTTGCCAATGCCTTTGGTGGAGCTTGGACTTCTTCTTTCATTACTATTGGTTCCTGATCATATACTACCTCCTGAAATGATTGAACATCAACCAATTATTTTTGGTATAGTAACTCTGTGTATTCCTTCCATGTTTTTTTGCTGTTTCCCACATCTTTTAATATTTTCCCCACAGAATCTTTCAATTCAACATTGCATCTCAGGGCTTGAATTTTTTCTTGAGTTCTTTCAGCTTGAGAAATGCCGAGCATGTTCTTCCCTTTTGGTTTTCTATCTCCAGGTCTTTGCATATGTCGTTATAATATTTCACTTTTTCTTCTCGAGCCGCCCTTTGAAATCTTCTGTTCAGCTCTTTTACTTCATCATTTCTTCCTTTCGCTTTAGCTACTCGACATTCAAGAGCAAATTTCAGAGTCTCTTCTCGCATCCATTTTGGTTCACCGTACTAAGGATAAAGGAGGAGGGAGGGGACAAAGATGAAAGTTTGGGATTTATAGGACTTGGTCATTAATTGTCTAGGGAAAATAACAGAGAGATCAGAAACTTGAGAAACTGGGTAGATAGTGGTAAATGTTGCTTAGATATAGAATATTGGAGTAGAAGGTTTGGGGTGAGATGAGCCCATTTCTGGATACATTCAGTTGGAAGTACTTATGAGATCTTTAGTAGAGCAGTCTTTTTTTTTTTAATTTTAATTTTTTTCCCCATACAAAAATTTATACATACCTGTTATGTGACTCTAATTGCTCTCCCCATACTGTGACAGCACAATCCTCCTTTCCATCCCTGATTCCCCATGTCCATTCAACCAGCTCCTAACCCTCTCTACCTTCCCATCTCACCTCCAGACAGAAGCTGCCCATTTAGTCTCTTGTATCTACTTGAGCTAAGAGGCACACTCCTCATGAGTATCACTTTAGTCTCACAATCCAGTCCAATCCCTGTCTGAAGAGTTGGCCTTGGAAATTGTTTTAGTCCTGGGCTGATAGAGAATCCAGGGGCCATGCTTTCCAGGGTACCTCCAGTCTCAGTCAGACCATTAAGTCTGGTCTGCTTACTAGAATTTGAGTTCTGCACCCCACCTTTCTCCTGCTCCATCAGGGACTTTATTGTGTTCCCTGTCAGGGTGGTCACTGGTGGTAGCCGGGCACCATCTAGTTCTTCTGGTCTCAGGCTGAGGAATTCTCTGGTTTATGTGGCCCTTTCTGTCTCTTGGGCTAATACTTTCCTTGTGTCTTTGGTGTTCTTCATTCTCCTTTACTCCAGGTTGTTGGGACCAATTGATGCATCTTAGATGGCCACTTGCAAGCTTTTAAGACCCCAGACGCCACTCACCAAAGTAGGACGCAGAACATGTTCTTAATAAGTTTTGTTATACCAGTTAACCTAGATGTGCCCTGAAAGCATGGTCCCCAGGCCCCTACCCCTGCTACTCTGTCCTTCAAAGTGTTTGATTGTATTCAGGAAACTTCTTAGCTTTGGTTTAGTCCAGTTGTGCTGAGTTCCCCTGTAGTGAGTGCTGTCCTTCCCTTCACCTAAGATAATTCTTATCTACTCTCTAGTTAGTAAACAACCCTCCCTCTCCCTCCCCACCCTTGTAACCATCAAAGATGTTTTCTTCTGTGTTTAAACCTTTTCTGGAGTTCTTATAATAGTGGTCTTATACAATATTTGTCCTACTGTGACTGACTAAATTCACTCAGCATAATGACTTCCAGCTTCCTCCATGGTATAAGATGCTTCACGGCTTCATCGTTGTTCTTTATCATTGCTTAGTATTCCATTGTGTGGATATACCATAATTTGTTTATCCATTCATCCGTTGATGGGCACCTAGGTTGTTTCCATCTTTTTGCTATTTTGAACAGTGCTGCACTGAACATGGGTGTGCGTGTATCTATTTGTGTTACGGCTCTTATTTCTCTAGGATATATTCCAAGCAGTGGGATAGCTGGATCATATGGTACTTCTATTTCTAGCTTTTTAAGGAAGCACAAAATCGATTTCCAAAGTGATTGTACCATTTTACATTCCTACCAACAGTGTATAAATGTTTCAGTCTCTCCACAACATCTCCAGCATTTATTCTTCTGTGTTTTTTGGATTAATGCTAGCCTTCTTGGGGTGAGATTTATCTCCTTGTAATTTTGATCTGCATTTCTCTAACAGCTAATGATCATGAGCACTTCTTCATGTGTCTGTTGGCCACCTGAATATCTTCTCTGGCACAGTGCCTCTTCATATCCTTTGCCCATTTTTCAATTGGGTTATTTGTCTTTTTGTTGTTGAGGTTTTGCAGTATCTTGTGGATTTTAGAGATAAAACGCTAATCAGATTTGTCCTAGCCAAAAATTTTTCCCAGTCTGTAGGTTGTCTTTTTAATCTTTTGGTGAAGTCTTTTGACGAGCATAAGTGTTTGATTTTTAGGAGCTCCCGTTTATCTGGTCACTCTTGTGGTGCTTGTGCATTTTTACTTATGGTTCGTATTGTGTTTACGCCAGGTATTAGGGCTCCTAGAGTTGTCCTAATTTTTCTTGCATGATCTTTATTGTTTTCAATTTTATATTTAAGTCTTTGATCCATTTTGAGTTAGTTTGTGTGCATGGTGTGAGGTATGGGTCTTGTTTCAGTTTTTTGCAGATGGATATCCAGTTATGCCAGCACCATTTGTTAAAGAGACTGCATTTTCCCCAATTAACAGACTTTGGGCCTTTGTCAAATATCAGCTGCTCATAGGTGGATGAATTTATGTCTGGATTCTCAGTTCTGTTCCATTGGTCTATGTTTCTGTTGTACCAGTACCAGGCTGTTTTGACTGCCATGGCAGTATAATAGGTTCTAAAATCAGGTAGTGTGAGCCCTCCCACTTTGTTATTCTTCTTGAGTAATGCTTTACTTATTTGGGGCCTCTTCCCTTTCCATATGAAGTTGGTGATTTGTTTCTCCGTCTCATTAAAAAATGCCATTGAAATTTGGATCGGGATTGCGTCGTATCTGTAGATTGCTTTGGGTAGGATTGACATTTTCACAATGTTGAGTCTTCCTATCCATGAGCAAGGTATGTTTTTCCACTTATTCAGATCTCTTTTGGTTTCTTGCAGTAGTGCCTTGTAGTTTTCTTTGTACAGTTCTTTTACGTCTCTGGTTAGATTTATTCCTAAGTATTTCATGTTCTTAGGGGCTATTGTAAATGGCATTGATTTGGTGATTTTCTCTTTGAGATTCTCTTTGTTGGTGTAAAGGAATCTAACTGATTTTTGTATGTTTATCCTGTATCCTGAAACTTTGCTGAAATCTTCTATTAGTTCCAGTAGTTTTCTTGTGGATTCTTTGGGGTTTTCTGCATGTAAGATCATATCTGCAAATAGAGATACTTTGACTTCTTCGCTACCAATTTAGATGCCCTTTATTTCTTTTTCTAGCCTAACTGCTAGAACCTCCAGCACAATGTTGAATAAGAGTGGTGATAAAGGGCATCCTTGTCTGGTTCCCGTTCTCAAGGGGAATGTTTTCAAAGTCTCTCCATTTAGGATGATGTTGGCTGTTGGCTTTGTATAAATGCCCTTAATTAAATTGAGGATTTTCCCTTCTATTCCTATTTTGTTGGGAGTTTTTATCATGAATGGATGTTGGACTTTGTCAAATGCCTGTTCTGCATCTATCGATAAGATCATGTGGTTCTTGTCTTTTGTTTTGTTTATGTGATGGATTACATTGTTTTTCTAACTTTGAACCATCCTTGCACACATAGTATGAATACCACTTGATCATGGTGAATTATATATTATTTGATACATTGCTGAATTCTATTGACTAGAATTTTGTTGAGGATTTTTGCATCAATGTTCATGAGGGATGTTGGTCTATGATTTTCTTTTTTTGTGGTGTCTTTACGTGGTTTTGGCATCAGGGTTATGCTGGCTTCATAGAATGAGTTTGAGTGTATTCCCTCCTTCTCTATGCTCTGAAATACCTTTAGTAGTAATGGTGTTAACTCTTCTTTGAAAGTTTGATAGAATTCTCCAGTGAAGTCAACCAGGCCAGGGCTTTTTTTTTGTTGTTGTTGTTGGAGTTTTTAAATTACCTTTTCAATCTCTTCTTTTGTTATAGGTTTATTTAGTTGTTCTACCTCTGTTTGTGTTAGTTTAGGTAGCTAGTGAGTTTCTAGAAATTTGTCCATTTCCTCTAGATTTTAAAATTTGTTACAGTACAATTTTTCATACTATTCTGTTGTGATTCTTTTAATTTCAGTTGGGTCTGTTGTGATATCACCCATCTCATTTCTTATACAGGTTATCTGCTTCCTCTCCTGTTTTTCTTCTGTTAGTTTGGCCAATGGTTTATCAATTTTGTTGATCTGTTCACTTTTTTGTTGATCTTGTTAACTCTTTCGATTGTTTTTCTATTCTCTATTTCATTTAATTCTGCTCTAATTCTTATTATTTCCTTTCTTCTGGCACCTGTGGGCTTCTTTTGCTGTTCTCTTTCTACTTGTTCCAGTTGTAGGGTTAATGTTTTGATTATGGCCCTTTCGTCCTTTTGGATGTGTACATTTATTGCAATAAACTGACCTTTGAGCACTGCTTTTGCTGTGTCCCAAAGGTTTTGGTATGATGTGTTTTCATTCTCGTTTGATTCTATGTATTTCTTTATTCCATCCTTACTTTCTTCTATAACCCAGTAGTTTTTGAGCAAGGTGTTCTTCAGTTTCCATGTGTTTGATTTTTTTCCTTGCTTTTTCTGTTGTTGATTTCTACTTCTATGGCTTTATGGTCAGAAAAGATGCTTTGTAATATTTCGATGCTTTGGATTTTGCTAAGGCTTCCTGTATGGCCTAATATGTGGTCTATTCTGGAGAATGTTCCATGTGTGTTAGAAAAGAAAGTATACTTGGCTACCATTGGGTAGAGTGCTTGGTATATGTCTATGAGATCAAGTTGGTTGATTGTAGCACTTAGCTCTTCTATGTCTTTGCTTAGCTTCTTTCTGGATGTTCTGTCCTCCACCGAAAGTGGTATGTTGAAGTCTCCTACTATTATTGCGGAGCTGTCTGTCTCTTTTCAGTGCTGTTAGGGTTTATTTATGTATTTTGGAGCCTTGTCATTGGGTGCGTAAATATTTATTATAGTTATGTCCTCCTGGGGTATTGACCCTTTAATCATTTTATAGTGTCCTTCCTTATCCTTTGTGGTAGATTTTACTTTAAAGTCTATTTTGTCAGAGATTAATATTGCCACTCCTGATCTTTTTCGAGTGTTGTTTGCTTGATAAATTTTTTTCCATCCTTTGAGTTTTAGCTTGTTTGTGTCTTTAAGTCTAAGATGTGTCTCTTGTAGGCAGCATATAGACGGATCGTATTTTTTTATCCAGTCTGCCATTCTCTGTCTCTTTATTGGTGCATTTAGTCCATTTACAGTCAGCATAATTATTGATAGGTATGAGTTTAGTGCTGGCATTTTGATGTCTTTTTTTGTGTGTTGTTCACAGTTTCTTTCTTCCACTTAATTTTCTGTGCTGAGTCATTTTTTTATGCATTTTCTTTTCATCTTTTTCCTTTTTGTTGATTTTGTCTGTTTTCTGAGTCTTTATATTTTTTCTAGTTTTTCATTTTAATTTGTAGGATTGTCAGTTTCCTTTGTGGTTACCTTAATACTTACCCCTATTTTTCTAAGTTTATACCAGTTTTTTATTTCTTTATATTGTCTTGACTTCCTCTCCATATGCAAAATCTATGTCTACATTTTTTAAGTCCCTCTTTTTTGTTTTAATATTGTCATCTTTTACATATTGACATCTGTTTCCCTATTTTCAGTGTTTTAGCCTTGGTTTCCTTTTGTGACTTCCCTATCTGGTATGGTATCTGGTTGCTGTGTCCTGTGTTCTAGTCTTGGGCTGTTATCTGATTTTACTGATTTTCTAAGTGGAGGACTCCATTTAGTGTTTCTTGTAATTTTGGTTTTATTTTTGCAAATTCCTTAAACTTCTGTTTATCTGGAAAATCCTAATTTCACCATCATATTTGAGAGACAGTTTTGCTGGATATATAATTCTTGGCTGGCAGTTTTTTTTCCTTCAAGGCTTTATATATATCATCCATAGCCTTCTTGCCTGCATGGTTTCTGCTGAGTAGTCCAAGCTTATTCTTATTGACTTTCCTTTGTAGATGACTGTTCGTTTATCCCTAGCCGCTCTTAAAATTCTCTCTTTATCTTTGGTTTTGGCAAGTTTGATTATAATATGTCTTGGTGGCTTTCTTTTGGGGTCTACCTTATGTGGGATTTGATGAGCATCTTGGATAGATATTTTGTCATCTTTCACACTATCAGGGAAGTTTTCTGCCCACAAATCTTCAACAATTCTCTCTGTATTTTCTGTTATCCCCCCCGTTCTGGTACTCCAATCACTCGTAGGTTATTCCTTTTGATAAAGTCCTACATAATTCTTAAGGTTTCTTCATTTTTGTTGAAACCTTTTATCTGATTTTTCCTCAAATAAGTTGGTGTCAAGTGCTTTATCTTCAGTCTCACTAATTCTGACTTCCATTGCCTCGATTCTGCTCCTATGACTTTCTATTGAGTTGTCTAATTCTGAAATTTTATTGTTAATCTTCTGGATTTCTGATTGCTGTCTCTCTGTGGATTCTTGCAGCCTGTTAAGTTTGTCATTGTGCTATTCTCTAATCTTTTTAATTTCCTCTATTGTATGTTCTGCGTTTTGATTAATTTCCTTCCTAATTTCTTGAAGACTTCTATAGATTAATGTTTTGTATTCTGCCTCCAGTAATTCCAAGAAATTTTCCTCCTTTGGAAAATTTCTAGATTCTTTATTTTGGGAGCTTTCTGAAGCCATTATGGATTGCCTTTTTATGTGATTTGATACTGACTCTTGTCTCCAAACCATCAATAAGTTATTATATTTATTTATTTAACATTTGCTTACTGTGTCCTAGCTTCTTGTTTTGATAGGCTGCTTGTATGAGCTAGTTTGATTATTGGCAACTTTGAAGCTCCAATGTCCTGTCACCAGGTGGTTAGATCTGTTACTAGGTATGTGAGCTCAGGAGTCCACCCACTCCTCCTGTATAAATTCAGCTCAGGCACCCAGGTAGATAGCCCAGTGTGTGGTGTAGGCTCTCACTTACAGCCCTAGACAGGCATGGGTGATTGGTGTAGGCACAGACATCTGGCTGCAGCAGGGGACACACTCTGAGCAAGGCAGGCAGCTGACAGCCACCTCCAAGTGTCCAGGAGGAAGGCGTGTCCCTGTTCCCTAGAGCTCTTAGGTGGGGTGGGGGGTGGTTTGCAGCTGGACTGTGAGTACCTACTGCTGTTGGCTGTAAGGACTAGGGGAACCTCTTATTCATGGGCCCTATTGCAGGTGGCTGGGTGGCATGGGTGGAGCCACCGGTCCTCAGACCCCTGATGTGGGTAGGTGAAGACCCTGCTTAATGGGGAAAGCAGTGTCAAATGTCAAGAACCTACCACTTCACAGCTGAAACAGTGGAAGTTAAACTTCCAGTATATACCCTGTTGTATTGTGGTAATGAGGGCCTATGCTGCTGAGATGGGCCCACACAAGTCTATGCAGGAGGAAAGGCACTCAAAGTCCGTGGATCCCTTATGCCTATGCCTAGGCAAAGGAGCTGTGCCTACCCTGGGTTCCTGGCTTAGGGGAGCCAGCAGTTTATTTTTTCCCGTTTGTTAATTTGTTCACTCTCCAAGGCAGGGAGAATGGCTCTGGGTGTGTGATGGATCCTGCTTCTGGCCCAGGGGACTTGGCAATTGCTGAAGTCTGTCCAGGACCCAGTGCAGAGCAGGGAGCAGGAAGGTAAACAGAAGCGAGGTTTTTCCCTAAGGGGGGTGTTTTTGATCCGCGCAGTAAGCCATATGCAATTACTTATCTTTTGCCAGATCAAGGGTTGCTTCTTACTGGTTCTGGGTGGCCTGTAGACTCTCAGCAGCTGGGTCTTCCCCCAGTGTGGAAAACATTCCTCCAGCGCGCAGCTGCGTGCCTGCTTCACGGCTCCATCCTGAGCTAATCAAGCCTAAAGGGCTCAGGCTCTTGCCAGATCACGTATGGCAACTCCTCACTGCTTCTGAACCGTCTCTCCCTCCCTCTGCCACTCAGTGCAGTTCCTCAACTCTGCCTTTGATGTTCAAGGCTCCCACATTGCCATATATAATCGAATCACTTGTTTTTTCGGGTCTTTGTTGTAAATGTGTCCACTGGAAGCATCTGACTACTCTGCTATCTTGGCCCCGCCTCCTAGTAGAGCAGTCTTGTTGCCTCAACCTCAGCAGAAGGTGTCCTGAACCAAGTTTATGCCTTTTTGAGTCACTGGCACGTGTTCATATTGAAGATATGAGCCTGCAATAGACTTCAAAACAGGTGTGTGAAGTGATAACAGAAGAATGAGGAGGATGGAGGACACAACCCCTTTTAAAAAAAACAAACAAACTCAGATTTAGGAGCTAGGCATAGAAAGAGAAGGCTGAAAAGAAGTGGTCAGAAAGCTAGAGAACCAGAGGGGAGTAGGGTCATAGAAACCAAGGAAGCATCAAATTTCAAGAAAGAAAGCATAGCCAATAGTGTAAAAGAAATATGTGGCTGATAGAATTTCCTTATCACACTAAAAAATTCCAAACAATACCACGGTCAGAAAAAAGAGTAATTACTGATTCCCATCTTCTTTCCTACAGAATCCTTACTTTGGATATTTTGGATATCACGGATTTGGGGGTCGCCCTCCTTATTATTCAGAAGAAATGTTTGAACAAGATTTTGAAAAACCGAAAGAAGAAGATCCCCCTAAACCAGAGAGTCCAGCTACAGATCCCACAGTTAATTCAACTGCTCCTGAGACTAATTCAACCCAAACGAATGTGCCTGGTTCTGGAGGGAGTCAGGGAGGAAATGACACCACCCCAACAGGAAACAGTCATGATCTAAACCCGGGGAGCAACCGTACAGCTCAAAATGGGGTCATTTCTCCCTCTACAGTTAATGTTTCAAACCAGGGAGCATCAAGAATTCAAATTCCATGGGGACAAATTCACCCAAATATTTATGAAAATTATCCACATCCTAGTGTCCAAGGTTCTCCTACAGGAAGACAATGGCGTCCCACTGGTACTGCCATGGGTCACAGACAGAATGGGCCTTTTTACCGAACTCAACAAGTTCACAGGGGTCCTCGGTGGAACTCCTTTACTTTGGAAGGCAAACAAGCAGCTCGTCCAGGAAATCCAGCTTATCGCAAAGCTTACCCTTCCATTTCAAGAGGTAATTCTTTCAATTATGCAGGAAACCCTGCAAATTTCAGAAGAAAGCCTCAGTGGCCAAATAAATACCCTGTAGGAGCCAATGTTGCCCCACTGGGAACCAAACATGGTACCGTTGACCTCAGTGAAAAAATCCAAAATCCAAGAGAGAAGCCAATAGGTCAAAAAGAAAGAATAGTCGTTCCTACACAGGATCCAACTGGCGCCTGGAAAAACTCTCAAGATTACGGAGTCGATAAAGCAAATTATAAACTGCCTCGTTCTGAGGGAAACATGCAAGTCCCAAGCTTTAATTCCATCGATCAGCATGAAAACTCCTATTACCCAAGAGATTCCAGGAGAGTCCAAAATTCTGATGGACAAACTCAAAACCAGTATTTGCCCAAAGGGATTGTTTTAGAACCAAGAAGAATCCCATATAAACCAGAAACTAATCAACCAGAATTAAAGCACAGTACATATCATCCCATATACCCTGAGGAAATTCCTTCTCCTGCAAGAGAACATTTTCCTGCTGAAAGAAACCACTGGAATGACCAAGAAATCTCTCCAACTCTTGAGGAAGATCCTAGAAGGCAGGAAGGACCTTTGCCGCATCCTTCCCATGGCACTAGAGGAAATGTTTTCTACTCTGAATATAACCCCTACGATCCCAGAGAAAACTCACCGTATCTTAGAAGCAATACATGGGATGAGAGAGGTGATTCTCCCAATACCATGAGGCAACCAGAAAATCCACTGTACCCCGTGAATACGCTAGACCAGAAAGAGACAATCCCTTATAATCAAGAGGACCCCAATGATCCAACTGGAGATGAACATTTCCCAGGACCAGGTAGATGGGGTAAGGAAGAGTCAAGCTTTAAAGGAAGCCCAACGGTTAGGCACTATGAAGGCCAACAATATGCCTCAAATCAGCCAAAAGAATATCTTCCCTATTCCTTAGATAATCCTTCGAAACCCTGGGAGGATTTTCCCTATGGTGAATTTTACCCCTGGGGCCCAGATGAGAATTTTCCATCATATAATACAGCTCCTACTATACCACCACCTGTGGAGAGCAGGGTCTATTATGTTAATAATGCTGTTGGACAAGAAGAAAGTCCTCTATTTCCTTCTTGGAACTCCTGGGACCACAGGATTCAAGCTCAAGGACCAAAAGAAAGAGGGCCATATTTTAACAGAAATTTCTGGGATCAGACAACTAATTTACACAAAGCACCAGCTACCCTACCAGACCATAAAGAGAACCAGCCCTATTCCAGTAACTCCCCAGCTGGGCTTCAGAAAAATCCAACCTGGCATGACAGGGAGAATTTCAACTATGGCATGCAAATTACTAGGTTAAATTCACCAGATGGGGAACATTTGGCTTTCCCAGAATTAATTCCTCAAAGATACCCAGCTGATCAGAAAGAAGCAAATTTATTTCACCCAAGCCAAAGAGGTCCCTGCTGTGCTGGTGGCTCCACAGGGCCCAAGGACAATCCACTTGCTATACAAGACTACACTACATTGTTTGGTCTTGCACCAGGGGAGAACCAAGACACCAGCCCTCTATATACAGAAGGTAGTCATACTAAGCATGCAAGACATATCATCTCCCCTACAAGCATCCTACCTGACCAAAGAAACAGCTCAGAGAAGAGGCTGCCTGGGGAAAGCCAAAACCCAAGTCCTTTTAGAGATGACGTGTCCACTCTGAGGAGGAACACACCATGTTCTATAAAGAATCAACTGGGTCAAAGGGGAATGATGCCTTTTCCTGAAACCAGCTCCCTTCAAATGAATACGCCATGTCTCAAAAGTGATCTTGGCGGAGATGAGAACATTATGAAACAAATATTTGAAGACAACCAACCCAATGAAAGAACTGTTAACCTCACGCCTGAGCAACTTGTTATAGGTACCCCTGATGAAGATCCTAAACCAGAAGCAATGCAAAGTGAAGTCCTAGAAAACAAGGGTGAGAGGCAGCAACAAAGGCCACCTAGCATCCTACAGTTACCATGCTTTGGCAGATTAGCAAAGCATCACTTCTCTGGCACTGGAACTCCATCTAGCAATGGAAAGCGAGGCCCGTTTGATAGGGATTCAATCATGCCTACTGAAAATCCTAACACATTGGCTGAGTTAGCTACTGGGGCACAATTTAATAGTGGGAATGTAAACACACTTAATGCAGGTGAGCACACTCCATTTGAATCCAATCCACAGGACCAGATACAAGACTGCTTATTACTTCAGGCTTAGGGATCATCTCAACCAAGCATTTTTTAGGGAAGGAAAATAACTGATATTCTATACCAGTGGTTTCCAAACGTTTTCCCCTAAGACTCCGTTAAGTACTTGACCCTCTTGGTGATCCTTAAGTTTTTCCTCATCCCAGAAAATTAACAGTAGTGGCCCATGTGGTGCTGATGAGGTTGGACCTCTGGGGGTCATTGGATCAGGCATTGTCATAGATTAGTACAGAATTTAAAAGCAGGAAACCCATGACCACCACTGCCTTAAAACTTGGAAGCCACTTTTCTGGGTTAGTTTCCCTTTACCTGCTGACTCTTCCTTTTTCTCTCAAAATCCCATTCTTGCAAAACTGTCTGCTTTTGCAAGACTGAAAGGCAAATGAACTTTCCATTTTATGTATGGAAGTCTATACATCATTATAGTCGTGAAGTGTTGCACACTTTTTTTCTTGTATTGGTCTTTGTCAGAGTTGTGTTTTTTTTTTTTTTTTCTCCCCTAATTAATATTCTCTTTTGGCATTTTTTCTTCCAATTCCTCTCTCTTTTCCTTTATCATTTCTTTTCTTATCTTCTTTGCTTTTTTCTCTCTCTCTACCCTCCTATGTCTAGCTTTCCGTTTTTAGTTTCCCATCTTCTCCCTCTCTATCAACTACTTACATATTAAACTATCTTTGACCATCACTAGTTTTTTCATTATATCTACTTTCTCTAGTATGCTTTTCTCTCTTCCCACCTTTCTATACTGTCTCCTAATATATCACTTGTCAATCATTCCTTCTCTTCTCTGACTCCTCTCTTCTCTTTGATTTATCCTTTTCTCTTGTTTTTGTTGTTAAGTGCTGTCAAGTCGATTTCAACTCATAGTGACCCCATATGACAGAGTAGAACTGCCCCATAGGGTTTTCTAGGCTGTAACATTTACAGGAGCAGATCATCAGGTCTTTCTCCCACGGAAATGCTAGGTGGGTTCAAATCGCCAACCTTTTGGTTAGCAGTTGAGTGCTTAACTGTTGTACCACCGGGGCTCCTTCTCCTTTTCCCTGCTACACCATTTTCATACCTTAACATGCCTTGTCTCTCTCCCTTCTTTTGTATCCACTCTTTAAATTCTACCCTAATTTTTTTCTTGACCCAGCCTAGAGACAGCTCAGCAAGAGGAATACATTCAAGGAGAAATGCAAAGGGAAGACAGGCTACTTATCCAGAATTAGCAGCCTCGGGACAAGGCTTAGGGAGGTAGGCAGTGAAGGATTGAAGAAATTGCCACTCTGGGACTGAGAATTCATAAAAATATACTAGGACTTGCCAGACCCTGTCACCAACTCATAATCTGCAGGATCTGGAGAGTGTATTTTGGGAAACAGTGTCCTAAACAAATAAATGCTCAATGGTTAGTTTTCTTTGCTAGTACAGTATAAGTGGTTCTGCTGGCATAGAATCACTACTACTAACACAAAGACTTATTCTTCATGTCCTGGTAGAATTATTTGACAGACACATTTTCTTGGTATATGGATTAAATAGTGTAAATTATTTTGTAAACTAGATATTTCTATATTGCCTTGTTTAGGATACATATCTTGTTGTTTTTTTGTTTGTTTTAATGGCATTTTAACCTATTATCTTGATAGTCCTTGCCTGAAGCAGAAGAATTCTCAGAATTATCTAGAAAATTACCTTCTAACTCTAAAGAGTTTCTTAGGAGAAAATTTCCTGGGGACAATTTCATAAGAAGATCTCAGAAATTTGGGGAAATACAATTTTGAAAATGTCTTCAGGAAAAAATCCTTGTTCTTTGAATTCTCTAAAGTGCCAGGCACAGTGTCTTGCAACAGAAGGTACCCAAAAAATATTTATTGACTGATTTAAAAATGGCTGTCAAAACTCCCAAGAAAATTCTGTAGTCTGCTTTTCCTGCAGGTGAACTGTCTGGGATACGGAGTGAGCCACCACACTCTGTAGCTTTACGTATTCAGCATCATTTTCATCATAGAATCTCAGGGTAAGAAAGGATCTGAGAGGCAAGTCTAAGCCATGCGTTAGTTGCTTAAAAACCTCCCTACTCCCGCAGTTGTATATTTTAATCGCACATGGAAAAATCATTAACTTATTCTGTATAAATTATCCTCATCAAAATAAAACTACATTATGTTTCACTACTTCTTTTTCAAATGTTTTTTTTGAAATCTAGATATGAATACTTTCATTGCAGAGATATTCATTCACTTTATATGTCATCAAAATATATAGGTCACATAATTGTTCTGGCATATATGTTGACACATCTGAATGTGTGAGTACAGTGTGACAAAAACATCTACTGAATTTGAGAACAGAATAACAAAAGAAAAGAACTCTTCATCTCATCAGCACCAGTATCCTGCAGCAAGCCTGGATACCAGATCTGAGTTCCTTACAGTAAGGAAATTAATTCTTCTGTATGCCCTTGAGAACTTATTGATAAAGCTTTTAAAGTCTGCTCTAATGGTTGAGGTACACATGGGCAGAGATGGGAGACTGTGAAACTGATCCCTGTCCTTGTCTCTATCATCCCCATGACACCACCACTGCCCTACTTCTCGCAAGTTCCTATGTCTAGTGGTCATCACCTGCTGATTCTAAAATGGGTGGATATATCCTATGATGTCTTTAGTTGACAGAGTATATAAAGAAAAATGCCTAAGGATGGCAAACACAGGAGATAATCCAGAAAGGCTAGCACACACCTTTCTTATAAGCTTTTTTGTCTCATAGCCTAGGATAGACTTCTAGAGAGGACAGTCAGGATCCCATTGGCTGGGGGAAATTTTGCACTTTCTCACTTTAAGTGGGAAGCAAGGTAGGATGATGAAACTAAGCCACCTCTGAAACTAAGCCTAATGGCCTAAATTATCATGGGGATTCTTCCTCTGACTTTTTGGAGTCCCTGAAGACATCGATAACAGGCTGTAGTTTAGTCACTCACATTAATGTCTTATCTTTATACATTGTTTAAAACAAAACTCACAAGACGTGAGCTTGGAGTCATTTTTATTACTTGTTTAGACATATCTCTGCCCACTCGTTTTCTCTTCCCTCATTTAATCCAGTCCCTTCAGTCAATTCCTTAAGGAACCTAAAGAAGATTCATCTTTCTCTCAGGAAACCAAACTTCATTTCTGAAAACCAAGAAGGGAACCAAAAATCTTGGATTTAAAATCAACAGCTCTGCCCCTCCTTCACAAAACCTCAAAGGTTTCACTGTGACTTAGGCCAATCACCTAATTAAAACTCTGAAGAAAACCACGCTTGATGGAAAATGGATGGCCACCATTTCACAACAGAACATCGGATTTGATTTTGTCCCCCTATAGTTCCTTGCCTCTCTGCCTCACCCCTAACCCAATAGCATCAGCCACTGGGCCTTTATTTTCACTTTGAATTGATAGCCAATAAGATTTAGAAACAGGATTCGGCTGGTAACAAGCAAAATTCCACGCTGGCAGAGAATTCTTCAAATGAAGAAGCGAAAAGGAGGCTGGGCTGTAATGCGACACAGACATAATTGTGAAATAAAAGAAGCTGCCCTCATTGCTTCTCAGCTCCCCAACCAAGGGTTGTCTGCTCTCCTAGTGCCCCATTTCATCTTCCTGAGGATCCAGCACCCTCCATTTCTGTGCTTCACCCGAGTTTGAACATCAATAACACTGAGCTTACCCAAATAGCCACATCTCACTTTTTTGCACAGTACAAAACAGGTATTTGCTGTGGTTAACTTGGTAAAAAGATTCTTGCTCAAGTGCTGGCTAATATGCAGTCCTCCCAGGTCATCCATCATCCCCTCAGAGAGTGAGTCCTATCATAGCACTGTCGGGGAAGGATAATAGCAAAAAATTTTGTTTGGGGAGAGCCTTGTCAGTCCTTCAGTTGTTAAACTACACTGCGGCTGCCTCCTTTACCTGTGATTCAGGCTGTACGACAGTGTTGCATATTATACCAGTGTTTCTCAAATGTTAATGTGCAATGAATCTTGTAAAAGTGATGATTTCTATTCAGTGGGTCTGAAGTAAGGCCTGCGATTCTGTATTACGTACAAACTGCCTGGTGATGATGATGATGCAGTCAGTTGGTGAACCAACCTTGGAGTGGCAAAGTAGTAGATTATTTCCTGTAAATAAGGGACAACTGTACACTCACCAGGGAAGGAATAAGACAGTCTTGATAACTGAAAAAGACAGTATCACCAATTTCAGGGGATGGTTATAAATGAAGCATATAAGTGAAAGACTGGATAGAGAACAAAAACAGAAAGAGGAGCAGGCCAATCCTGTCTCCGTTTCCATATTTATGTTATGCTTCTTCCTGTCTCTTTGTCTAGCTCATGTAGTTCTAGAAGGTTCTACTCTCTATCAATGAAGGCCCTATTTAATTAACGTCTCCTCCAAGGTTACCCATCCCTCACATCCCCAACTTCCCTGAAAGCTTACAACACACCTTTTACATTTAATCACACATTGTCTAATATGTAATTTTCTCCTGTGTTAGTACTGCCTATGGGAGAGGCAAAACTCCTAAAAAATGAAACAGTCTTTATTCTTCTTACTTACCCCTCATACCAACTGACACCATGCTGAGCACAGAGTAGATGCTCAAAAATTGCCACTTTCTCTTTAAATACATTTTGTAAATAGACAGAAATTTAGAATTTACCAAAGAAGAGTGTAAGGAAGTTTGTCGGAAGGTTGAAAGGCCTAGTTCCTCTTTCTTTAAAAAAAAAAAATTAATATTTTTCTAAGTATAAAATACACTCATAGAATGTTTGGCAAATACTGAAAAGTAACATGAATCACAAATAACACATCCAATGTTAACATTTTAGTCCAGTTCCCTAAGTCTTTTCTCTTGTGTGTGTTGGGGGCGGGGGACAGTTCTTAAAGTCATTCTTTTATACAATAGCCTGCATTTTCTTCTTCACATTATATAAGCAATTTCTATAAAATTAAAATACTTAATAACTTGAATGCACTTGCTAAATCTTTTATTAGTTGAGGCTTGATGGGAGACATTTTTTAAGGTCATTCAGCTAAAATTATAAGAATAAAAATAGGTATTTAGCATCATTTTGTTGTTTCTGAAATATTCTGAAGTGTAGCTATATCGTCATTCCTTTGATGATGAGTTAAAGTTTCTTAGGAATTTCCACTATCATAATGTTGTGATAAATATCATTTTGCCTAACTGTTTATCCATGTTTCTGATTATTTCCTTAGAAGTGGAATTACTGGGGAAGATGGTCTGAAGATGTGTTTTAGACAGGATAACATATAGAATGGGAGCATTCGCTTCAGAGTCTGACAGTCAGTCTGGGATCCAATTAGCAGTTCTCCATATATTACTTGCAAAATTGAGCAGATTACTTCACCTCTTATCATCTCAAAATCATCCTTTTCAAAATGAAGACTGTTTTCATTTCATTAGAACAGTTATGAGGATTAAAATGAAACGTGTGTCAAATGCATACTCACTGTAATTCCTATTTCAACCACTAGAAGGAGATACAGGTTTACAAGTCTAAAGCAAATGGTTCCCAAGCAATTTCCACAACAACAAAACCCATTGCAGATCAGTAGATTCCAATTCACAGCAACCCTACAGGACAGGGCAGAACTGCCTCATATGGTGTCAAGGAGCGGCTGGTGGATTCGAACAGCCAACCTTTCAGTTAGCAGCCATAGCACTTAACCACTAGCTACCAGGATTTCCATAACGACAGCACCTGGAAATTTGTTAAGACTTGCAGTTTCTCCAGCTACACCCCGGAACTACTTAATTAGCATATCTGGGGTGGAGCTCTGAAATCTGTTTTAAGGAGTCCTCCATGGGATTCTGATGCACGCTTAAGTCTGAGAATCACTGATCTAATACATGCTTATGGAACCCTGGTGGTGCAGTAGTTGGTTAACAGTTCAGCTGCTAACCCAAAGATCAGCAATTTGAATGCACCAGTGGCACCTTGGAAACCCTATAGGGAAGTTCTGCTCTGTCCTGTAGGGTCGCTGTGTCTGGGAATCGACTCTACGGCAATGGGTTTGGGTTTCTTTCTTTCTTTGTTTTTCTGACTTGTTGGCTGGGCAGAGGGAAGAGCAAAAGAATTAACAGATGATAACAACTGCAATTTCCTGAGTGTTGCTGAATGCTACAGCAGCTGTACTGAGTGATATACATGCATTATGGTATGCACGCTTATTGTTATAAAACACTATGAGATGAATCATTTTACTCTCATTTTTCAAATGAGGAAACAATCTTAGAGAGATTGAATTAATTTGCCCACTGTCATTTAGCTACTAAGCATAGAGTCCAAATTCAAACCTAAGTCTTGGGTTTACCCTCTATACACACTGCCACCTCAAAGCCAAGACCTGGAAAGTCCACTAAAGGCTCATCGTCACATCCCAGTGCTCTCAGGTGAGGGAGTGTGTGCATGTCCGTTTATAAATGTGCATGTATCTGTGCATTTGTGATTGCAGAAGTATAATTATGGTTCATTTTGAATATCAAGTTACGTAAAACCATTAAAAATGACAATAATCTTCACACGATACACATTCAACTCCAGTGCACATGGATCATTCTCCAGGATATAGATTATATGTTAGGTCACAAAGCAAGTCTTGATAAGTTTTAAAATATTGAAATCATACAAAGTATTTTCTCTGACCACAACAGAGTGAAGCTAGAAAACAGTAACAGGAAAAAAAAAACAACTAGAAAATACACAAACATACGGAAATTAAACAACACACTATTACCAGTGGGTCAAAGAAGAAATCATAAATTTCCTGGAGTTAAATGAAAAGCATAACATATCAAAATAGGATGCAGCAAAGGCAGTACTCAGAGGGAACCTTATACCAAGAAATGCCTACATGAAAAAACAAGATCTCATATCAACAGCCTAACTCGACAACTCCAGGAACTAGAAAGAGAAAAGTAAACTAAGCCTAAACCTACAAGAAGAAAGGAAATAACAAAGATCAGAGTAGAAATAAATAAAATTGAAAACATAAAAACAATAGAATCAATAAAACCAAAAGTTGGTTCTTTTAAAAGATCAATAAAATTGACAAACCTTTAGCTCGACTGACAAAGGGAAAAAGACAAAAGATGCAAATACCCAAAATAAAAATGGAAGTGGGGACATTACAACCGACTCAACAGAAATAAAGAGAATTATGACAGAATATTATTAATAACTGTATGGCAACAAACTGGATAACCTAGATGAAATGGAAAAATTCTTAGAAGGACACAATCTACCTAAACTCACTCGAAAGAAAATAGAAAGTCTCAACAACAGACCCATAATAAGTGAAGAGATCAAATCAGTGATCAAAAACTACCCAACAAAAAACAGTCCTGGAACAGATAGCTTCACTGGTGAATTCTACCAAACATTTAGAGAAGAATTGACACCAACTGTTTAAAATCTTATAAAAGATAGAGAAGGAATACTCCCTAATTCATTCTACAAAGCAAACATTACCCTAACACCAAAACCATATAAAGACACCACAAGATTGAAATGAGCCACCCCAGAGGCGAGAAAGAGAGGATCCCACCACCACCAAGGAGGAAGAGCCAGCCTGTCATTTGGACCTGGGATCCCTATGCTGAGAAGCTCCTGGAACCAGGAGACAGAAAAAGAGAGAGCCTGAGAAGTGGCAGGAGAGACTCAGAGCAGGAGACAGTGCGGTGGGCTTCCTGGCTCACAGAGAGAGAAAGCTGAGTGCCTGTGAGCACAGCTGGAAAGAGGCTGTCCTGATGGAAGAACTGTATCCTGAGTGTTCCTGAGCCTGAATTGTAGCCTGTTACTTCCCTAATAAACCCCATAATTGTGAGTATGGTCTGTGAGTTATGTGTGGCCATTGCAATGAATTATCGAACCCAGAAAAGAAGTAGAGAGTGTCATGGGAGAGAGGGTTGGTGTCAGAGTTGATAAAGATGGCGGAGAGAGGCGGCAAGTCTGACTGCTGCCTCATAGGAAACAGCCTTGGGCTGTTGATCTTGATTCTCCTTTCCCCTTGTGAAGTTAGAGGGGGTCAGGCACTTACCCTATGCTGCTTTTACATATATGTTAAGACTACAGCAGAATGGTTAAGAGTTTTCATTGCCATTTACTACAGCAGTGTTTTATCAGTCAAATTGTTAATTACCCACTGAGTTGGTTTTCTCGTTTATGAGAGTAATACCCAAAGAGTTACTGTAAAGATTAAATGAGATGATACAGGTAAATCACCTGGCATGTGAAAGGTGTTCAATTTATCATCATCATCATTAAATCAGATAGAACATAATTGGCTACTGTGTTAATTCAGGTTCTCCAGAAGCATAAGCCAAGATAACATTAGAGATGCAAGAGATTTACTAGGGAAAACACTTGTGAGAGAAAATGGGGCAGGAGCTGAAGGAGGCTGGGAGAGCCATGAGACCGCATTGCAGGTCTGAACCCTCCGAGGAGAGAGGGAAGGAAGGCTAGTAGTGATGTCTGATGGTAGTGCAGTGCTAAAAATTTTCAGCAAAGCCAATGGGCAATCCTCGAGCCAGTCATCCAACAGAGGAGTCCTGTGTCTCTAGGAACAGGCCTGTCTTCATAACTCTGCCACACTCAGTCATTGTTGGCTGGGAGCAGCCCATGGGAATTGGAACTTCACATCAACACGGTATTGATTATCAGAGCCATAGGTCAATTACACTCCCTTTAGGCATCTGAGACATCCCCTTTCACAGCTGCCACAGTATCCTATTGTATCCCTGGATTCTTACTGTAACCCTGCTAAATTCTCCAATAATATAAGCAAATGTATGAATGTAACTGGAAGGCATTAATCTTCCTTCAATAACCCTAATTTAAGAGCCATCAGCTACTCTGGATTTAAATTAAATGAATTCTTTTAAAAACACTTAGATTGGTACCTAGCACATAGTTAAGTGCTCAGTAAGTGCTGGCTATACTATAGTTTTAATTATTATTATTGATAAAAGGAGTCCTTGGGTGGCGCAAACAGTTAAGTGCTGGGCTACTGAACCAAAAGGTTGGTAGTTTGAACCCACCCAGGGGGGCACCTTGAAAGAAAAGTTCTGGCGATCTACTTCCAAAAGGTCAAAGCCTTGAAAATCCTGTGGAGCACAGTTCTACTCTGAACAGATGGGGTCACCATGAGTCAGAATGGACTCGATTGCAGCTAGGTTATGAGATCCCTGGGTGGAGCAAATGGTTTGCACTTGACCGCTAACCTCAAGGTTGGTGCTTCAAACCTACCCAAAAATACAACAGAAGAAAGGCCTGGCGATCTGCCTCTGTAAAGATTACAGTCAAGAAACCCTAAGGAGCAGTTCTACTCTATAACACATGAGCTCACCATGAGTTGGAATCTACTCACTGGCAACTGGGTTGGTTTTTTATTATTATTATTATTAATATGATGGTCTCAGAATATAACCGAACTTCTGGCAAAAGACCTGCATGCCTATAATTTTTCAGTCATCTTCCAACTAGATATAATGAGACAATAATGCTGGAATAGGGATCTTTCATACAAGAATCTGCAACACAATAACAAAATTTTTCTGTATTGGGTTCACAGAGAAACTAGGGAGAGATAGGCAAAGATAGGGAGAGAGGGGAGGGTTCTGTTCAGAAGCAGTCTCCCATAAATTCTCATAATACTTCATAACTTTCTTTGCCTTTAACAAATTCTACCAAATAATTGTAATTATTTATGCATGTATCTGTCTCCTCATGTTCATCTGTCAACAAATACATATTTAGTGCCTCTGTGTGCCAGGCAGAGTCCCTGGGTGGTGCAAATAGTTAACACACTCAGCTCCTAACCAAAAGGTTAGCAGTTCGAGTCTACCCACAGGTGCTTCAGAAGAAAGGCCTGCCAATCTACTTCTGAAAAATCAGCCACTGAAAATCCTATGGAATGTAGCAGGGTTACCATGAATCAGAATCAACTCAACAGCAATTGGTTTTGATTATGTGCCAGGCACTGTTCTCAGGGCTGGGGATACAACAGTGGACAAAATAAAGACACCTGCCCTTGTGAAGCTTATATTCTAGTGGCGGGGAGACATATCATAAACGGGTAAGTAAATTATATAGTCTGCTAGAGGGTGATAGATACATGAGGGGAAAACACAAGATAAGGGAATGAGGTTTGAAGTTTTAAAAAAGTGGTCAGGATGGGCCTCACAGAGAAGATGACAACTAAGCAGAGTTATAGGGTATGAGTGGTGATAATGACTTTTTTATGAGACAGCTTAATCACCAAAGAATCTAGCATAGTTCCTTGTGCGTGGTAAAAATTCAGTGAATGTTTACTGATTAAGTGATTAAGTGGAAGTCAAAGACTTGGCCAAAACCATGTGCTAGACTGAAGATCATTTAAGAATGGATGTATCTTTGGTACATCAAAGTTATGATTTCTACTAAAATGCCAGACTGTCCTACAATTATTCCTCAAGAAACACTGAATTCGATATAAATGCAGAGGAAGTTATTCAAAATGACTGTCACGATTTAAAAAAATAAATAAATAAACAGAACAATGCCTCAAGAAACTAACCTTTACTCTCTTCTTTCAATCCGGAGTCAGCATTTACTTTCCATAGACACTTACATCAGTTGGTCTTGATTCCTGCCATGAAGAAACTTTACCTGCCATGATGAATGCTATGTTTATCAGGAAGCACCTTGCCTTTTTATTTAATTTTAGGCCTAAAATGACAAATCCACCTCAAATATGTACTTATACATACTTCAAACTGTTCACCAATACTAAATTATATTTTAACTTACATATGAGAAAGTTAACACAGACAAATTTTTTTCCAATAAACTATTTCACACAGGTATATGCTTGTGAATCTATTTAATTGATCAAACTGTGCTAGAGAATGCATATTTTGGAATACAGATTTCATTAGATTCAGTTACAACATCGGTGGTTTTTCTTATACTAGCCTGATTATCAAAATGAAATTTTTACCAAAAAAAGAAAAATCTGTATCATCTGCTGCCAAGTCTATGTTATATCAAAATATATTTTTCAATTATGCATTTAAAGATGTCAATTTCTGCAAATCAGTTTCATAAATATTAGAGCTCACATTTTAAATTATTTTTATAAATAGTTCCAAATATGTTCTCCAATTATTATCTTCCTAATGAAGACACAGATTAACCTATGTTTATACATAAATTTTCTCTACTCAGTAATACTTTTCTTAAAGAGAAAAGAATGTGTGAAAGCAGTGGCTCTCCAAGTCAAAGCCAAAAAACAAGGCAAAATTTAATTATGTCTCCTTATTTTCACTCTTTGAGTTTTATTTTCTCCCCTTGTCTATCTTTCTAAATGGTAGAAATTACATTCTTAAGGAGGTGTAACCTTTCAGGCACGCTTGATAAGTGAGAAATTTAAACACTTAGTGTGAACATATTATTAAGAAGGAATTAACCAATAAATGTAAGAATAATGTTACTATGTCAATTACTTTTGGGGAAAAGGTAGTTTTACATTATCCAAAAATATGATTTTAATTTCCTTGGTAGTAAATGTTTTAGCTTTCTGGATTGAAATGGAGAGCCTTTCAACTTAAGGAGCTGTGCAGTCAGCAATGGTGTAAATCAGTCAGGATAGCAGGAGTCCGGCGTCAGGGCCGTTGTCACCATTTTGATCGCACCACCGTACGTCAGTGGAACCGTATTAGTGTAGCACTTGTTTCTGTCGTAAGTATAGCAGGTCTCACTGTCGTCATTACAGAGATTGCTCTGGGAGGCAGTAACCACCTGATTGTCCAGCTCCACTTCTACAGGATCACATTTTTTACAGCTGAAAAACAAATACCTGCATTAAACACTCCCTATCCAATGCTGTCTCAAAATCTGAGTGACCACACATTTCTATCTAAAATCAATTAGTCCTTCCATCTCTGACCTGACAACTGGCAAAAGCTGACTCCTTTCAGACCTCAGCAGCTCGACAATACAGAATCATTTATAAGATTTTTCAACCTTTAATATATAATATTTAGCCAAAGGGTAAGCAATATAATCAGTATTATGATACTGATCTGTCTATACATATAGCAACTTCTATTGTGTTAGGTTTATTCACAACTGCATACATAGTTTAAATTTATAGTGACAAGGAAGGCATAATTTAAAAAAAAAACTGTTGGATGCTGGCTTGTATAGTTGCCAAAGAAACATCTTCATGTTCATGTCTGAAATTCACTTATTGAACATGTAAGATGAATTGGCCCTTTCTGTACTAATGACAATTTCTCCTTTAGAATAAATCTATGATAAAAATCTATGAATTTATAATACCTAATAATTGAAACAGGAATGAATTATTCAAAAGTTCCAATTATATTTGCAATGTTGATACATCAATATATTGTCAAAAACACTAACAAGGTTAATCAAAATTATTAACTTCCATGTCTATATTACTATGAAGGAAAATTTCTTACACATCTGACAGATGGTACACAAATTCGGTTCTCAATGGTGAGGTAGGATCAGAGATATTCTCCCTGCTGTTCAGAGGAACACTAAAAAAGAAAGAAAGAAAAGAAAGCAAAATAATTAAACTAGCAGACATTAATAGTTTTGGTAATAGCTATATCACTAGAACTGAACTTAATATTTCATTAAAACAGTACTTACCATTACATTAGCACCCTATAAACAGTCTACAGTAATACTATTACTCAGATTTTCATGGTAATTTACCACATTTTAAACATTTGCCATTCAAAATAAACCTCACAGCAACTTCTCTGTCAACTATATGCTTACTTGGACAATCCCTATTTTTCCTTTAAGAATCAAGTCAAGTTAATATGTCTTCTGTGATTACCCTGACCTCACCAATAAACTCCTTCCTCTGTAGTCTCATTGAAGCTTATGTATCTTTATTACAGTAAATGCCATGTCATAATTTCTTGTCTATAGAATGACTGTTTCTCTAGAGTGTACATTCCTTGAGGCAAAAAAATCTTTTCATTGATTTATTTTCAGTGCCTAGCTGGATGTGTGACATGGGTCATATGTTCAATATTTGTTGAATGAATGGACAGACATATTATTGTAGGGATGCCAAAATTAGAAATCAAAGAGGCTAGGTGACCTATCCAAGTTCATACAACTAATAAGCAGCAAAGCTAGAACTAGAATCCAGATCTCCTGACTTGGTAATATCCCATGAAAAATTAGATAATGCTTAACAACCAATTCAGGTGATCTCATTGACTTTTAAGTGCTTTCCTTTATGATATCATTTCTCCCCATATGTACGCCTCCCTATCAAAAGAAACAAACAAAAAGTGTGTTTTCTAATACAGCAACATCATGCACATAGGCATCCAGCCAAAACCTGGATATTATCCCTGAATCCCCCCTCTCTGACCCTTCCAATGCATTAGTCACATTTGTAGTCAAAATAGCCTTTCTAAAATACAAACCTAATTTCCCCCTCTGCTTAAAACCTACAGTGTCTCCGCACACATAACAGGTTATCCTCAACATGTCATAGAAGGCACTTCTCCAGCCTCATCTCTCACCACACTATCCTCTTCCCACTACATGCCATCTGTAAACAACTTTTCGCCACTCCACACACTTAACTGTTTTTTCATCTCCAAGTCTTAAAAATAACAAAAATAATAACAGTTCTAACATTTATTCAGTACTTACTATGTGTGTGGTACTATGTACAGCATGTTACACAATGATCTTATATAATTTTCACAACAAGCCTGTTTCCTTTCCTTGAAATGACTTGCCCCACCTATCAACCCTATCACTTGTCATGCAATTTATGCAGTTAACTCCCATTCACCCAGAAACAGCCATCATCCTTCATGTCAATCATTTATTCCAAACACCTTTCTTGCTTCCCATTGCCACTCCACCCAGGATTGGATTGAGTACCCTTCCACAGTGCTCCTATAATATCCTGTGCCTATTCCTGTCATGGAGCCCTGATGGCACAGTGGTTAAGAGCTTGGCTGCTAATCAAAAGATCAGCAGTTCAAATCCACCAGCTGCTCCCTGGAAGTCCTATGGGGCAGTTCTACTCTGTCCTCTGGGGTCACTATGAGTCACAAGCAACTCGACAGCAACAGGTTTGGTTTTTATCCGTGTCATAGCATTTACAATACTGTATTGTAATTGCCTTTTTATTTGTTTAAAGTTCCCTACTACAGTGCGAACTCTTTGAGGACACGGGCTGTGTTTTATATAAATTACTGTGTCCCCAACTCTAACCCTCAGTATTTGGCATTCATTAGCCCTCAATAAATATTTGCTGAATGAATGAATGAACCTATTCCTTATTAGATTGTAAAGGCTCTAATAATATCAGAAAGGTTTTAAATAATGAGAAAGATAAGGGAATAAATAGTTATATGTGCCTACTGTGAGCCAAGAAGCAGCCCTGGTGACACAGTGGTTAAGTGCCCAGCTGCTAACCAAAAGGTCAGCAGTTCGAACCCACCTGCCGCTCCACAGAGAGAAAGATGTGGCAGTCTGCTTCCATAAAGATTACAACCTTGGAAACCCTATGGGGCAGTTCTACTCTGTCCTATAGTGTAGCTATGAGTCAGAATCGATTCCACAGCAACAGCTTTGGTTTTTTTTGTTTACTGTGGGCCAAACACTGTTCTAGATGCTTTAATACATTTTTGTATTTAATCCTCACAATCCTATAAAGTGTATGTATATGTATATTCACATAATAATTTTTTTCCTCTTTTTTTAAATTGTGCTTTAAGTGAAAGTTTACAATTAGTTTCTGATGCTAGAATTTATACACACATTATGTGACCCTGGTTGCTCTCTCTATACTGTGACAGTACACTCCTCCTTTCCATCCCAGATTTCCCATGTCCATTCAACCAGCTCCTGCCCCTTTCTGCCTTCTCATCTCGTATCCAGACAGGAGCTGCCTATTTAGTCTCATGTATCTACTTGAGCTAAGAAACACACTCTTCATGAGTATCATTTATGTCTTATAGTCCAGTCTAATCTTTGTCTGAAGAGTTGGCCTCAGGAATGGTTTCAGCTCTGGGCCAACAGAGAGTCCGGGGGCCATGTCTTCTGGGGTCCCTCCAGTCTCAGTCAAACCATTAAGTCTGGTCTTTTTACTAGAATTTGAGTTCTGCACCCCACTTTTCTACTACTCCATCAGGGACTCTCTGTTGTGTTCCCTGTCAGGACAGTCACTGGTGGTAGCCAGGCACTATCTACTTCTTCTGGTCTCAGATAATAGTTTATATAGTATACACTATTTTACCCTAGGAGTTATGTTGAGTGATGGAGTCAGGAATGATGCCATAATGACACAGCAGCAGATGTTAACTTCAATACTAACAGAATTTTTAGAAATTAGATCAAGGAAACATCAATGCACCTCAGGTAAAGTGACATGAAGGATGAATTATCTGATTTCAGTAAACAATATATCACAAAAATTATCATGGCATAGAAGAAAAGGATGAACTGGAGAATTTTGGAGGGTCATTTGAAAATTTTGCCTTTGGGGATTTAAACATGAAGATAGACACTCCTCTTCAGCATGGTTTCGGTGGTGATGTTATGGATGCCAACCCTTCAAGTTGCATGCTTTTCAAATTATTCTATCTCTAACAGAGAACTAAGGGCAGTGTTGGTCGAGTGGTAGAATTCTCACCTTCCATGCAGGAGAACTAGGTTCAATTCCTGGTCAATACACTTCATGTAAAGCCACCACCAATCCCTCAATGGAGGTTTGTGTCTTGCTATGATGCTAAACAGGTTTCTGCAGAGCTACCAGACTAACACTGAGACTGACTAGGAAGAAAGGCCTAGAGATCTACTTCTGAAAATCAGCCAATGAAAACCCTATGCATCACAACAGTCTGATCCCCCAACCAATCATGGGGACGGTGCAAAAGTGGTTGCGCATGGGGTCTCCATGAGTCAGGGGCCAACTCAGTGACAGCCAACAACAACAGGAAGTTGTTGTGGAGAGAGTCTGAGTAGTCAAAGAAAATCTGCTAGCAGAAGTGATGTTTAAACTAGAACATGTAGGTTGAGCAGGAGTTAACCAGGCTAAGATGGGTGAGAGGAAGAGTACTTCAAGCAGAAGGACCAGTGTGTGTAAAAAGAGAAGAGGAGGAGAGTACTGTGAGTTTGAGGGGATAAAGGTACAATACTGCTGGATTTTCAAACATAAAGTGAAAGAAAAGCGGCAGTGGATGAGCTCGAACATTATGCTGAGCTTTGTAGGTTACGTTGAGGCATTTGTAATTTATCCTAAGAATAATGTTGGGAATACCATCAAAGCAGTTTTAAGCAGGGCAGTGATATAATGATAGGCTACAGAGGCACACAGGTTAGGTGAATAAATAATAGCCAATATTTTGTTAACTATGTGCCAGGAACTTGCCAAGCTCTCAAGGGAATAGATATTATCAATTTATATTTACAATAACTCTCTGAGGTAGACACTATCTTTCCCCTGTTTAGAGATGAGAAAGCTGAACTTTAGAATGGATAAGTAACTTGTATACAAGATCATACAGCTATTATGTGACCCAGCCACATCTACGTCAATTGGCATAACAAAGTTCATTAAGAAAATGTTCTGCATCCCACTTTGGTGAGTGGCGTCTGGGGTCTTAAAAGCTAGCGAACAGCCATCTAAGATGCATCAGTTGGTCCCAACCCACCTGGAGTAAAGGAGAATGAAAAACACCAAAGACACAAGGAAAATATTAGCCCAAGAAACAGAAAGGGCCACATAAACCAGAGACATCATCAGCCTGAGACCAGAACTAGATGGTGCCTGGCTACCACCAACAACCACTTTAACAGGGAACACAACAGAGAGTCCCTGATGGAGCAGGAGAAAAGTGGGGTGCAGAACTCAAATTATAGTAAAAAGACCAGACTTAATGGTTTGACTGAGACTGGAGGGACCCCAGAAGACAGGGCCCCCGGACTCTCTGTTGGCCCAGAGCTGAAACCATTCCCGAAATCAATGCTTCAGACAAAGATTAGACTGGCCTATGGGACATAAAGGGATACTCGTGAGGAGTGTGCTTCTTAGCTCAAGGAGATACATGAGACTAAATAGGCAGCTCCTGTCCAGGGGCAAGATGAGAAGGCAGAGAGTGCTCTGTCACAGTGTCAGGAGAGTAATTAGGGTCACATAGCAATGTGTGTTTAAATTTTTGTGAGAAACTGACTTGAACTGTAAACTTGCACATAAAGCACAATAAAAACATAATAATTTTTTTAAAAAGTGACCCAGCCAGGACTTGAAAGAAGATTCTTAAACTCATACTTCCCCTACTGACTGAAGGGGATTGAATGCTAGGTTCTATTAGAAGTACTTGACTGGAGGAAAACTATTCATGGTAGGAGTAGTTCATAAAGAAGACATTACTGACTAGATACAACAGGAATTTCATTTCTCAAATATTACTAACATTGAATAAGAATCATACAGCATATAATTCTGGCCTATGTGTGAAATGAAATGAACACGTGAAGTTCAATCTAAAAGTAAAGACTGAATCAAATTAGTCAATATGATAAGTCTACCTTATCTTTATGCAGACATTTGAGTACAGTGTAGAATAAGCAGTAGCCCAAATATGGTATAAAATAATGCTTTTAGAGTTATCTGAAGTTTCAGTTTGAACTGATCAAGGGCAACTGGAAGTTCTGACTCAAACTGAAATAACTTCATATAAATAGGACATGCTGATGACTAGATAAGAACTCTCAGTTATAGTTTGTTCTGGCTGACTGGTTTGAGACTGCCTGGGAGCCCCTGGTCTTGAAACCTTTGTTCGTGACCTCTCCCTAACTTCTATAAAGTTGTCTTCTGTCCATTAACCTGATTCAACCTCATGTAAGGTGCAACACCCCGTAAAGGTAGGAGAGATATAGGTATTACGTTCAGTGCTTAATATCAGAAAGTATCCCTGCTTACAACATGGAAAACAGGAACTATGGAATGCCACATACATAATTCGGATGTTTCTTTCCACAATATCCTGGCTAGGATCTTCTTTAGAAGGGATGATTCTGGAAGTGATCCGGACACACTTACACTTGTTGTCAACAAGAACGGTCCTTTCATCTTCATCTTGGGCTTGAAAGATAAAACATATTAAGAAGAAAGGGAAACAAAACTTTATTTATATACTCTGTATTAATTTATCTTTCTTGCCTTCACAAAAGAAAGTTATAAGGTTGGTCAGTCTCAGCTTTCTCTTTATGTTCTCTTTCCTAACCTAAAACAGCTAAAAGTGGACATTCAAATGTGTAGAGACCAAAAGTTCATCAGTGAATACAAGGTGCAAGCATGCGGGCAGGAGGGGGAAGTGTGGAGGTATTTCTTCAGTGGCGCTGAGTTTAAGGGTGATGGAAAATTTGGAAACAGATACTGGTGATGGTTGCATGACATGGGGAATAACAATAATGTCACTGAATTGTACACGTTAAAATGGTTACAGTGGGAAATGTCTTGTTATACATATTTCACCACAATAATAAATAAACTGGAATCTTCTATCATAGTGAAAGAAATCCAAATGTACTCTACAAGGAATTTTCTTTTTTTTCCTCCCCCCACCCCCACCCCTTGATATAGTCTATGGACACCTAGGCTGGGTGAATTCTGGTTTTTAACTATTGTTTCTGAGGCATAGCTTCTGATTAATGTAGCCTTGGAAAAATCACTTCCAAATGCCAAAGTGAGAGAGAAAACAGAAATCAACATTGGATTTCTCCCATACCCAAAGCAAATTTATTAACAAGTAAACAAAAATAGTTTCAACCTTTATAAACCCAGTTCCAAACATCACATCCTTCTTTAACTCCCATTATAATTGTTTTTCTTAAATTGTATTAGAGCTAAGAACAAACATGTTTTTCCTCAAGATAACCTTATTTTATAAAACTTAAACAGTTGCCAACAAAATTTTCCTAAATCGAATTATATTTCTCTTTTTCATAATACCAATCAGGTTATCATGGTATAATTATTCAATCAAATAAAACATAAGTGCTATATTTATTAATAATTCTTATGATGAGAATTATTTTAAAAGATGGAGTATATATAGATGTAAAGTATTGTAAATTTGCAAAAGCAAATTTAGAAAATATTCTGAGGAACAAAGTCTGTCCCTATACAGAAAAAATGAGTAAGTGAATGGTACATAGATGAGCATTAAAACTTTGAGTGTCTAATCTTTTTGTCAAATTTGAATATTAGACAAAGAATAAACAAAGAAAATTTCTTATTATCTGACTTATATCAGTTAGTATTCAGATGTTTGAAGAGCTAATAATAGCTTTAGTTTAACAGTACTAATTAAACAACTATAATGATATTAAATATCTTTATCTGCTCTTATAATTTTAAAATTTAAAAATTTTATATAACCTCTTATAAACTTTAAAAATTTCTCTCATCAAGCCTCAACTAATAAAATAAATATTTAGTACATGCACTCAAATTATAAAGATTAAATAGTCAGGATAGAAAAAATTGTTTGTAACTGGAAGTCCAATTATTCCTGAGAAGATTCCCAAAGTAGAGAGTACCTAATTGCAGTATTTCAGTCTTAATGATAACAGCCATTACAAAGACATTTTAAAACCACTGTTATTGTACTTATAATTGTTTGAAGTACTTTATAATGCATCATTATGCCATTATTCATAAGTTCTTAATAAATCTTCTGACGAAAGTCCTTATAGTATTGGAGAAGAAACATTATAAAGTCAATTCAAGATAATGATATAACTCTTATTAATGTTCTGAAAGCAATAAGATGACTTGAATGTGTCATCTTCCTTACTCCTGTATCCTCTTAAATATTTTAAATATCTTAAATATCCCTCTTAAATATTTTTCTCAATAAAATACAAGTGAACATACAATGCCTAACCAAAGTCTTAGATTAATAGTTGAGTAAGTGACTTGACTATAAAGTCTTAAACAGAAAATGTCTATATGTTTATTATGACACATAATTTATCTCCTTACCAGGACCCAAAGGAGAAACTATCTTTACTGTTATTATATAAAATTAGGCAGCCTAATATATCTACTAGGAAATGTACAACTCCTTTCAATTCACCAGGATTTATGGGACTCTGACATTCTCCCTCACAGATGGGCCAATATTTTTCCTAATAAACCTATTACTGTGGACTGTACCTTACTTTATTCCCAAAGAACGTGAGACATAGTAGGTGCTCAATAAATACTTAATTCAGGTCAAACAAACAAGAAAATAGACTTAACACATGCTAGATATGACCATAATGAATTTATTGGAAAATGATTCCCTTATGCAGGCAGAATAGGATAATGGTTAGGTATACGAGCTATAGACTCAGGTTGCTTTGGTTCTACCTATCACTTCCTTGCTATGTGACCTTTGATAAGTCAGGAAGTCTCTTAACTGGCTCAACTATACACTGGAGATAGTAACAGTACCTATCCTCACAAGCTACTGTGAGAATTAAATGGAATAGTATATGTAGAGCAGTTAGCACAGTGCCTAGAACATAACACGTATTCAATAAATGCTAGCTTATATGTACTTACATATATTTTTTCTAACAAATGTTTATATACATATAAACAGGCTTATAATAAATATGTTTATGTATGTATATATAGATGTTTTACTACTAATCATTTAATCTTATTAAAAAGTTATGACTCTTAATGATAAGTTAATATAAATATATATAACTATTCTTAATTAATTTCTATCATGCTCTGTATTTAAATAAGAACAATATACCCAGAAAGTATTAGAAATGATTAATCCAGCCACATTATACCTCCTCTGATTTATGTGCCCTTCTAAATAAAAATGATTTAATACTGTACTTCTATATTCAGGATGTATATACCATTTTCTACAGTTGTTTGAAAGTTTTATACACAAAATAAGCAAAGGTCAGCCATCAAGTTATAGACAACCTGTTTAACATTAAACAATTTTAAAGGGACATAATAAATCTGTGGGCTCAGATCCAGGAAAATTGTTAGAGTTAATGTTAGTCTCTCTGGGGAAATAAAATCTCAATGCATTATATATCATATCTACTGTAATTATTCATTTCTCCAGAGTATTAATTTAAGAGACCCAAGGGGAGAATTACTGATTTTCAAGACTCAATATAGAGACTTATAAATATGTCTATCTACAGTTATCAAGAAACATCTATTTCCTTATACTCCAGGATGGAGTAGGCAAATAAATAATAGAAAAAAGGAATAAAAAAGAATCACATTGAGTCATGTTTGTGTAAAGATCACTGCCCATATAAAGATTAAGACATGTTAGAAAAAAGTGACTAGCTGGTCAAGCAAAGCACAAAGATAAATGCTTAAATCTGAAGAACAGATCTGCACTATATTTTTCCTTTTTTCTAGGCTCATTTTCTAAATACCACATACCTGTCACAAGAACAGCCTGAACAAAAATGGCCAGGACGCCCCCGAAAAGCAAATGTTTCTTCATTTTGCCTTCACTTCTTTTGAAAAACTGGAGCTAAAAGGTCAGGGTTAAGGTGTGTGATCTATAATGAGCGTGCAAATGATGGTGCTTCTGCTTTCTTAAAATAACGCTCCAGGCAACTAACAAACTAAAAACAGTCACAACTGCGGTTGAAGTCTAAAATTTAAATGCTGCTTTGGAAAGACATGTACTGCTTACATTTAAGTATTCTCTTCTAAAGCAACCCCAATAACCTATGCTTTGATGCAATCTTTCTTTATTTTGCATTTACTCTATATACTTAAAGCAGAAGACAAATAATAATTTCAAGGCAGGAGTTCATTAAGAATGTTTAAACAGGGATTTTCAACTTTATTACCGAGATAGATTTGTATCTGTCTTCAAACCAAATGTCTGAGGCTTGTTGTGCCTGGAACAATAAATGAAGGGGAGGGAAAGATGAAGAATGAATTAAAATCCTTTAAGGTCTTCATTGTATCTTATGTCATTTTTTTCTACTATTCCTTAATTAACCAAGCTGATAGATGAATGAAGGTGTATATATATGTGTGTGTGTGTGTGTGCGTGTGTGTGTGTGTGTGTGTGTGTGTATGTATTCTAATATTCTGTTTACTTCAATTATTTTATTATATAAGCTCAATATGGAAATGGCAACTTCATCTCACACACTTTGGACTTGTTGTCAGGAGGAATCAGTCCCTGGAGAAGGACATCATGCTTGGTAAAGTAGAAGGTCAGTGAAAAAGAGGAAGACCCTCAACAAGATGGATCGACACAGTAGCTGCAACAAATGGGCTCAAGCATAAGGGTTGCAAGAATGGCGCAGGATCAGGCAGTGTTTTGTTCTCTTGTACACAGGTTGCTATGAGTCAGAACCAACTCGACGGCATCTGACAACAACATGGAATTGGAATTAGAAACTGGTGCATACTAAATGTATCAGTTGCCACCTTTTAATCTGATGGCAACCTTAATTAAGGCAGACTTTGTGTTTGCCAATCCATTAAGACTGTTCAGAAACGTAAACTCATGAGACGATTTTCATTTCAAATGCCTCAACATAAAACTGATTTTTTTATGTTACATTGCATATTTCTTGCAATTTTTTTTCATTTATATTAGTATCAATTTTTTTTAATCTGAGTGTTTAGACAGAGCATCCCGCATCCCCTCCCCAACATGCTAGAATTTCCTGTCTCTTAGGTAGGTTGGTTCCAAGACTATGTTGGTTATATTTAAATGCAACAGTATCCAACCTATGTACTTTTGGTTCTCAGGTCACTAATTTTTGAAGGATCTCCTAAAATTTTAAAAAGAGATACTAAAGAAATACTTCATGATCATAAGCAGGCAAGCTGATTTCATAAACTAGCAGTAGAAAATGGCAGAATGAAAGAAATATTAAAGGCTAGCACATAATTTCAATAACGCTGATTCAATAAATATGTATTCAGTACCTAGCAAGAACAAAGTGCCAGGCATTAGAACAAACAATAATACTATACTGTCAGACTTCACTCTCATTTTTTTTTCTACTATCAATAGGACTTAGACAGTACTTAGGTTTAAGGAAAATATACTGGATTCACATGGACAATTATATTTATTAGAAAGAGACAGATCTGAAAACACATTATTTTAGTTTGTGGTCAGGATGTTGAAACTAATCTCAACCACTGCAAAAGCTTCTCACCCCTAACTGTAGTTTCTAAATAACTGATTTATTCTATTACTTAAAAAAGAAAAAAACCAAAGTAATTAGAAATTGCTGTTTTTTTGTTTTTTTTAATTGTTATTTCCTTAAAAATAAACTCAAGACCAAACTGCTTCCCTAAAGCAAGTTGGACAAATCCCTGGTGGCAAATTAAAGCTTCCCAAGAAGTTTCTTTTTTAAAAAAGCATAAATTATTTAATTAATAATTACTAAACTAAAGAAAAAGGTCTCTGAGTGACACAAATGTTTTGTGCCAGTCTACTAACAGAAAAATTGGTCTGGCAATCTGCTTCCATAAAGATTACAGTCAAGAAAACTCTATGGAGCAGTTCTACTCTCTAACACATGGGGTCACCATGAGTCAGAATCAACTCGAAGGTAATTTTTTCTTTTAACCTAAAGAAGTGCTCTGTAGTCGGTGTTTCTGTTCTTTCAACCTTGCAGTTTTTTATTTCTACTATGCAAATTATGTATCCAAAACAAATTGTTTTAATAAGATGTGGAAATTCAATTGGCTCTTTTACCACCAGCAGTTGCTTATGCCTGCAGTATAGAGTCAGAACCAACGTTTTGCCAAGTGAGGTCCAGGGATTTAACAAGATCATCTGCCCCAGAATCACTTGGAGTACTGCACCCAATCAGAATCTGTAGGAGAGGGCCTTGGAATCTGCATTTCTAAAAGCATCTCAGTTGGTTCTGATACACTAAAGTTTGAAAACTGGTAGACTAGAAGCATGTGGGGGGAAATAACTAGCAGTGTCAGTAAAGGTAATTTTTTTAACAATAGGCTTACACAGAAAACAACTTGGCTGAGCTTTCCATTTTTATAGTTTGGTGCTATAGATGAATTGTTTCATATTCTTTTTTTTTTCTAAATTTTATTTATTTTGTTGTTATTGTTGAGAGTATAAACAGCAAAACATACACCAATTCAACTGTTTCTACATGTGTAATTTAGTGACATTGATTACATTTTTCAAGTTGTGCAACCATTCTCACCTGTTTCATATTCTTTTTATCATTAAACATGTACATACATATAATGGTCTGGGTTTAATTTTTAAACCATTTTTTCTCTAGTTTATTTATGTTCTTCCCACTTAAAAAAAGAAAAGGTAAAATGTGAATAGCAGAACCCTTTACATGGCAGCTAGTTACCTGCTTGAGAGCATAGTCACATGTTTCTAAATTCTCCTTTAAACAAAGGCTTATTTTTCTACATTCATATTTGAGGTTCATGTAATAAGAGGTTCAATGATAGAGTCATCTGGATGAAAGAGATCTTAAAGATAATTTGGTCTCACCTTCCTCACTCCCACTCAAGCTGTTTTGACTTCCTGTACAACAGACAGCCTGAGTTCAGCATTTGTTTGAAAACCATTTGAAATAGGTTGATGCTTCACTCCTTCTGGAGATAGTTTATTTTGGGATACTCAAAGCATGACAAACACTTCATTGTTTTGGGACCTAGAGAATACACTCTCCTTGTTTTCCTCCTATCTCACTAGCGACTCTTTCTTGGTCTCTTGCTAAATTTTCCTTTGAATATTCAGGGTACCAAGACTTGATTCTCAGTCTTCTCTTTCCTCTCATCTTCTCCCTAGTAATTTTATCAAATCCCATAGCTTTGAACATGGAACATGTTAAGAACTCTCAAATGTGTAACTGTAGCCTTGGCTTACACACTGAGACCCAAACTTCTAACTTTCTAGTTGACATCACAACTTGTCTGTCTAGTGGGTATCTCAGACTTAACCAGGCAAAACAGTACTCTTGAGTACTACTGAGGAAAGTCACTTCTGAGTATACTACCTAATGCCCCATGATTTATGAGGATTTCCAGTGTGGCTGGTGGGAATAGACACTACTCTCAGCCCTGTGTGAGCGAGCTCTATGGGTTATTTCCTCTAATCCTTTCAGGTGGTTCTTCCTCTGGCCTCAAGCAGTTTCTTCACACACATGCACTGATCAGTCTACTCTCCAGAATACACAAGAGAGACCCTCTGCAGATCTTTGGACTTTCCTCTCTGTACAGCAGTCTTCTCTGTGGTACTCAGTCCTAAAAACTCTAGCAACTTTGGTCTCCCCAGACTCTCTGCTCCTCTTCAACTCAAGAAGTTCCCTGGGCTCAACCTACTTTCTCCCTACCTGTGCCATGGACAGAAAACTCAAAGCAGTAAGCTGGAGCAATTGCAGGGCTCTCCTCATTGTTTTCCATCTCTCAGGGATCACAGTCCTTCATTGCCTAATGTCCAATGTCTAAAAAAACCACTGTTTCATATATTTTGTCAGGTTTTTTTTTCCTAGTTGTTTCAGGTAAGAGGGTAAATCTGGTCTGTTATTCCATCTTGTCCAGAAATGTAGGTCAGAGATTTAAAATTAAAAGGAAGTTAGAGATACAAGTTTTTAGGCTGAACTAGATTTTTAATAATAGAAAACTATGAGAATATGATGGAATCTTCTCAAAACATTCTCAAGGGAGGACAAAGAAAAATGTAAATATAGTAAGTGAGAAACAATAATTGAGAAAAAGAAAATGGTATCATGTTTATACTTATTTAAACTGTTCACAGCTCCAGAGTTTCCCTATATCCAGTCTTGCCCCCACAACTTACTGTCCACTTAGCAGACACAGTGATCTTTTTAAAAGGTAAATCAGGTTGTATCTGACTTAAAACCCTCTACTAGCTTCTCATTACACTTAGAACAAACTCAAACTCATTACCCTGCCTAATTTCCCACCACTCTCCCTTTCACTTATCACTCTCAGGCTACTTCTGCTCAGTGCCCTTCCATTTTCTAGTCCCTTTGCTTGAAACCCTTCCCATATCCTTGCATGCTTAGGGCTCCTTGTCATCATTCAAGTCTCAAGTCAAATGTCATTGCCTCAGAGAGGACTTCCCTGATTGCTAATACTGCTAATCAATCACCAGTCACTGTCATATTACCCTGTTTCATTTTCTCCACAATACTTATCAATGTTTGGAATTCTTAGTTTATTTAGTATTTGTCTCCTCCTTATTAGAATAAAAGCTCCTTGAAAGCAGCATCATGTTGTTGCTTATTTCTGCTTAAAGGATCTAACACAGCAATGTTTAATTATATGGATTGAATGAAGTATTAATGAATAGAGGAACAATTTTTACAAGGAGTTGAAATCTGTCTCCAAGTTTAAGTCCTCTAACAATATTAGTCTCTTTGTTAGATATGCACGATATTGCCAATGTCCCTTTTTTAATGTAGTATCCACAAACATATACAACAGTCCACGTGTTAACTGACCAATACAAAACGCAGGAGAACTGTAACATTTTTCAGTACATGGCACTCAAGAGTACAGTATCTCTTTTTGGAAGCTGTGCTATACTACTGGCTCCTATTAAGTGTAGATACAACTAAAATCTCCCCTTTTTAAATGTTTCTGTACAGTAATAACTAATACCACATCTAATATTTAAACAGTTAGAATCTGGGTATGAGATTTAACATTATTACCTAAGTTTTATTTTGCTAAAGTCAGGCCAATATTACCACCTGAGAAATTCTTTATGAATCTAGATTCCGAAACCTAAACCATTAGCTACTTCTCTCACCTTCACAGCATCTACAGACTTGATGTGTATGCCATCAGAATCCTCATTTAAGTCATTAAGAAAAATGTGCAATGGAATAGTGCTAAAAATAGATTCCTGTGGCATACATCTAGAGTCATACCTCTAAGCTAACACCAATCCATTAACAAGTACATTGTGGGTATAGTAGTTTAACTCCTAAATCATACTATCACACAGACTGTAATTCTCCATTTCATCCATAAGGATAGCATGGATACCTATCATAAAAAATAAATCTCTCCTTTGCCTCCCTCTTTAATATCATCTGATTCCTCCCTCTGAGTCTCTTCACTAACAGAAAAGGATCTTTGATAGTAGCCTGGCATTTTGCCACTTAAACACTTAAAAGGGATGATGATATTTTTTAAATAGCCTTTTTGGCTTTAAATCCAAGATACTAATCACTTGAATTTCCTTTTAATGGATTAACTTCTACATTTAGTGTAATAACTTATAGTTACTATTTGTCCTTGAGCATTATATGATAAACAGTTCGGATGGTGTAAATCAGCTCTAAAAATCAGGAAAAAATGAGGTCCATATTCAAACTTGAATTAAATGTCAATTTGTAAATCTCAAATAATCTAAAAATCTTTCAATTTTAGAAATAATTTCTTAATGCTCCCAAAAGTTCAAGAAAACAGGAAATATATTGTTGTATGTTGTTGTGCTCTAAACATATTTGGCAACATCTTTACTGTAATTATAAGGGATAAGTAAAATGAAAGAGAATCTTCGTCTGGAATCCCCCTAAAAATTATCTTCTTTCATTTCCTCAGTGCTCTCATCAATAGATTCTAGAGGCTCCAGAAGGAAAAGAAGTAATTTTAAAAGAATACTATAACATCTGTACTTGAGAAAATGATTTTTTATCTGTCAAATTCACAAAGTCTACTATAGAGCAACTCTATGTCTGCTTATACAACTAGGTTGCCTATACAACTTCAGAAACCCAGAATTAATTGACACTCTTGCAAGGAAGATAGCTGGGGGGAAAAATGATCTGAAGGATTTCCTTTCTAAAAACGTAACTTCTAAAATATGCTGCAAAGTCATTAGAAACACTGCCTTTGTACCTTCTCCATCTATATCTTTACCATCTATACCTTTGAGGCACTAGACAATACAAAAATAATTTTTGAATCGACTCAGAAAAATAAACAGAGGGAAGATACTACTAGCATTGAAGGAACACTCTTTGCCAAGAGAGGTCAACTGCAAAAAAATCTCCAAGAGAAATGAAGCGAGATAAAGCATTCAAAAGTGGAGAATTTATTATGTGTATCTATGTATACATATATAATAAGAGTATACATACATATTATACACATATATACATAATTGTTATCATTTTAATATTAAACATCCTAAAAGTACCAAAATATCTCACAATCACTCAAAGTTTCACAATTCTGTTGTACATAAAGGTACTAATAAAGGGTAAAGAGAGAGTCTTTCTATGACAAAGCTGAGCTAAAGCCCTTGATCTGACTAGCAATCTGTTCTTCCCACCAAAATCCTTGCTGGACTTCTCCGGGTCCCCCTTTGTAGGGCACTCTAACTCTAAATCCACAAGAACAGACACAGTTTATCAAGAATCATTATTAATAAGAGCCTAAACGTATGCTTCAAAATGTTAAGGTGTACACAAGCGATTACAACTATATTTGTAATGTTTTATTTCTTAAACTAAGTAGTAGTATATGGGTGTTTGTTGTGTTATCATTCCTTACCAAAAAACCAATCCAAACCCGTTGCTGTCGAGTCGATTCCAACTCATAGCGACCCTACAGGACAGAGCAGAATTGCCCCATAGGGTTTCCAAGGAATGGCTGGTGAATTCGAACTGTTGACCTTTTGGTTAGCAGCTGAGCTCTTAATCACTGAGCCACCAGGGCTTCTATTATCCCTTATGACTTGTATATAAACAATCAAGTAAAGATAATTAAGAATCACCATTTTAAAACAAAAAGCTATTATCAAACAATGCATGCCTATCCTTTTCCTTTCAGAATCTTTCCCTCGATCTATTCTGTTTATAAGAATTCAATAATGGCTCTATAGTTTGCATATTATACATTCTTCTCACTTATGCACTATCTCGTTATCTGACATTTCTCATTTATGACAACAGTAAAAAAATCTACTATCCGACTATTTTGCACGTTAATGACACATCTCTGGCATTAACAAAAGCCGAGGTATGAGGTGAGAGTAACACTGACTTTGATGGTTAAGGTTACGTGTCAACTTGGCTGGGCCATGATCCTCAGTGGTCTGGCAGTTATGCAATGATGTAACTTGGAAGTTAGGTAATGATGTACAGGCATACCTCGGAGATATTGTGGGTTCTGTTCCAGACCACCACAATAAATTGAATATTGCGATAAATAGAGTCATATGAATTTTTTGGCTTCCCAGTGCATATAAAAGTTATATTTATACTATACTGTAGTCTATTAACTGTGAAATAGCATTAAGTCTAAAAAAAAATGTACATACCTTAATTAAAAAATACTTTATTGCTAAAAAATGCCAACCGTCATCTGAGCCTTCAGAAAGTTGTAATCTTCTTGCTGGTAGAGGGTCTTGCCTCTGTGTTGATGGCTGCTGACTGATCAGGCTGCTGAAGGATGGGGTGGCTGTGGAAATTTCTTAAAATAAGACAACAATGAAGTTTGCCACAGAGATTGACTCTTCCTTTCATGAAAGATTTCTCTGTAGCATGCAACGCTGTTTGATAGCATTTTACCCACAACAGAACTTCTCTCAAAACTGGAGTCAATCCTCTGAAACCCTGCTGCTGCTTTATCAACTAAGTTTATGTAATATTCTAAATCCTTTGTTGTCATTCTAACAATTTTCACAGCATCTTTACCAGGAGTAGATTCTACCTCAAGAAACCACCTTCTTTGCTTAGCCATAAGAAGCAACTCCTCATCCATTAAAATTTGATCATGAGATTGCAACAATTCAGATACATCTCAGGCTCCACTTTTAATTCTAATTCTCCTGCTATTTCCACCACATTTGCAGTTACTTACTCCACTGAAGTCTTGAACCCCTCAAAGTCATCCATGAGGGTTGGAATCAACTTCTTCCAAACTCCTGTTAATGTTGATATTTTAACCTCCTCCCATGAATCACAAATGTTCTTTATGGCATCTAGAATGGTGAATCCTTTCCAGGAGGTTTTCAATCTACTTTGTCCAGATCCAACAGAGGAATCACTGTCTGGCAGCCACAGCCTTACAAAATGTATTTCTTAAATAGTAAGACTTAAGAGTCAAAATTATTCCTTGATCCATAAGCTGCAGAATGGATGTTGTGTTAGCAGGCATGAAAACAACATTAATCTCCTTGTACATCTCCATCAGAGCTCTTGGGTGACCAAGTGCATTGTGAATGAGAAGTAATATTTTGAATGGAATCCTTTTTTCTGAGCAGTAGGTCTCAATAGCGGGCTTAAAATATTCAGTAAACCATGTTGTAAACAGACATGCTGTCATCCAGGCTTGGTTGTTCCATTTATAGAGCACAAGCAGAGTAGATTTAACATAATTCTTAAGGGCCCTAGGATTTTTGGAATGGTAAATGAGTATTGGCTTCAACTTAAAGTCAACAGTTACATTAGCCTCTAACAAGAGAGTCAGCCTGTCCCTTGAAGCTTTGAAGCCAGCCATTTACTTTTTCTCTCTAGCTATGAAAGTTCTAGATGGCATCTTCTCCCAATACAAGGCTGTTTCATACACATTGAAAATCTGTTTTTTAGTGGAGCCACCTTCATCAATTATCTTCACTAGATCTTCTGGATAACTTGCTGCAGCTCCTATATCAGCATTTGCTGCTTCACCTTGCACTTTTATGTTATGGAGACAGCTTCTATTCTCAAACCTCATGAACCAACCTCTTCTAGCAACAAACTTTTCTTCTGTAGCTTCCTCACCTCTCTAAGTCTTCACAGTACTGAAGAGAGTTAGGGCCTTGCTCTGGATTAAGGGAATGTTGTGGCTGGTTTGATCTTCTACCCAGACCACTAAAACTTTCTCCATATCAGTAATAAGTCTCTTTCACTTTCTTATCATTAGTGTTTTCACTGGAGTAGCATGTCCTTCAAGAACTTTTCCTCTGCATTCACAACTGGGCTAACTGTTTGGCACAAGAGGCCTAGCTTTTGGCCTAACTCAGCTATAGACATGCCTTCTTCACCAAGCTTAATCATTTCTTGCTTTTGATTTAAAGTGAGACATGTGTGACTCTCACAATACGAGGTATGCATGTAACCTGGTAGTTATGTAATGATGTAATTTGGCATTATGTAATGATGTAGTCATCCTCCATTTTCACATAACACCAATTTCACATAACAACCTGGTCTTTGGAACCTAACCATGCCGGTAAGTGAGGAGAGGGTATACTACAGATTAAGCACATGCTTTGATTAATTTCAGAATTAAGAATACTAAACCTTATTTCCAAAATTAACTTTTTTAAAACACTATGAAAATGAATTTTGCACAATTATATTTCTGTTCAAACTGTTTTGTGTTCTTTTTTGTCACTTGTATATTTTATATACCAATTTTCAAAAACTGTTATAGTACAGGGGAAGTCAGCACAACTTGACTAAAACAAAAGCTAAGAAGTTTCCTGAATACAACCAAACACTTCGAGGGACAGAGTAGCAGGGCCAGGGGTCTGGGGACCATAGTTTCACGGGACTTCTAGGTCAACTGGCATAACAAAGTTTATTAAGAAAATGTTCTGCATCCCACTTTGGTGAGTGGCATCTGGGGCCTTAAAACCTAGTGAGCAGCCATCTAAGATGCAGCAATTGGTCCCAAACCATCTGCAGTAAAGGAGAATGAAGAACACCAAAGACACAGGGAAAGTATTAGCCTAAGAGACAGAAAGGGCCACATAAACCAGAGACTCCATCAGCCTGAGACCAGAAGAGCTAGATGGTGCCCAGCTACCACCAATGACCACCCTGACAAGGAACACAGCAGAGAGTCCCTGACACAGCAGGAGAAAAGTGGGGTGCAGAACTCAAATTCTAGTAAAGAGACCAGACTTAATGGTCTGACTGAGATAGGAGGAACCCCTGAAGACATGGCCCCCAGACTGTTAACCGAGAACTAAAACCATTCCCAAAGCCAACTCTTCAGACAAAGATTAAACTGGACTATAAGACATAAAATGATACTCATGAAGAGTGTGCTTCTTAGTTCAAGTAAATACATGAGACTAAATGGGCAGCTCCTGTCTGGAGGTGAGATGAGAAGGCAGAAAGGGACAGGAGCTGGCTGAATGGACACGTGAAAATTGGGATAGAAAGGGGGAGTGTGATGTCACATTATAGAGAAAGCAACTAGGGTCACATAACAATGTGTGTATAAATTTTTGTATGAGAAACTAACTTGAGCTGTAAACTTTCACTTAAAGCATAGTAAAAATAATAATAATAAATGTCATAGAATACACGTTAACCTTTGAAGTGATTATGCAGTAGTCCATCACTGTAATATACCATAGTCTGTTACAGATTCTCTATTACCTCATTTGGTGACTTTAAAGTTATTTCCAACTTTTTACTATTATATCAAAAACTATTTTTCAGCAAATACTTACTGAAGACCCAATATATGTCTGTTATTTTGTGCCCTTGGTGCTAAGATACAGTGATGTACATGACCAACCAGGCCCTTCCCAGAGCTTATACTCTAGTGGGGAAGACAGATAAGGAAAATAAATAAATAAAACAATTATAGTTTGTGTTAAATGCTACAATGAAAATAAACAATAATGTGACCGACAGCATTTGTTGTAAGGTGAGGGTAGTCTACTTTAGAAGACATACTTGGGAAAGACCTTTCTGAGGAGGTAACATCTAGGATAAAACAGAAAAAATAAGAAGGAGTCTTTATTAGTTTTCTATGCTACCATAACAAATTACCACAAACTTAGTGGCTTGAAACAATAAAAATTAATTATCTCACAGTTCAGTAAGTCAGACGTCCAGGTGGGCTAGGCTAATTCCTCTGTTCACGTTTCACAAGGCCGAAATCAAAGCATTAGCCAGCCTGACTCTGGGGAAGAATCGACTTCAAAGATAATGCAGGTTGTTGGCAAAATTCAGTTCCTTGTGGTCGTTGGTCTGAGATCTCCATCTCCTTGCTGGTTGTCAGCTGGGGGTACTCAGCTTCTAGGGGCTGCAAACATTCCCTGGCTAGTACCCTCCTTCATCTTCAAAGCCAGCAACATCCTTCTCATGCTTCAAATTTCTCTGATTTTCCCTTCTGCTTCATCTCTCCTGCTTCCAGCCAGTGAAAGTTCTCTGCTTTTAAGGGCTCACAGGATTACCTGAGGCCCATCCAGATAACCCAGGATAAAAGCTTGTTGCCACCGAGTCAATTCCAGCTCATGGCGACCCCATCTGTTTCAGAGTAGAACTGTGCTCCATAGAATTTCATCGCCATGACCTTTCAGAAGCAAATCGCCAGGCCCTTCTTCCAAGGTGCCTCTGAGCGGATTCAAACCACCAACCTTTCAGTTAGCAGCCCAGTACTTAACCATTTGTGCCACCCCGGGACTCCATTCCAGGATAATCTACCTATTATAAGGCCCACATCCTTAATCACATCTGCAAAGTCCCTTTTGCCATGTAATAGTTAACACATTCACAGGTTCCGGGGTTAGAAAATGGATATTTGGGGCTGGGGGAGCATTATTCTCCCTATCTCAGAGTCAGACAAAGACTGTTCCAGGCAGAAAGGAAATGGCAAGTGCAAAGGCCCAAGACGGGAAAGAGCTTGACCTGCACAGGACAAGGGGCAGGAGGAAGCCCTCTGTGGCTGCATCAGAGTGTGGGGGAGAACCACAGTAGATGACACCACTATGCACTTCTTTATAAGAGTAACTTTTTTCCCAGCTGATCTGTAGAAGTTGAGAATCTATTTCAAATTTTAGAATCAATCTTAGTCATTCTAAAGCTAACAGTAGAACAGAGGCCTCCTAACTTCCAGTCCATTTCACTTCCCCTTGTACCAAACAGCCACTAATTTTATTTTTCATATCTATACGGAAACACTTCTTCTGACATTCTTAACCCTAAATTTTTTGGTTTGTGCATGCAGAATTTCTTCAAATATTGACCTCTATCCAGGCACAGTATGTGCAAAATTTACATTTAGGTATCAGGAGGCAAAAGCTAGATTTAAAAAGAACTGACAACATGAGGAGAAAACCTCATCCTAAATTCTTTTAAAAAATTAAAAATTAAGACGAATTAAAAACTAAAGCTTTTTTTCCCCCCAACGGCTTTCCACATAGACTTTTAGGGTAGTTTTTGTGGTTAAATGTTTGTCAGGAGAATTGCACCTGTGTTGTGGTCTGTTTTTAATTAAACCTGCACCTGCAGTGACTTTTCATAGAAATGCTATTTGGGACGTTACATGTCCGTTTTTTACCATCATGCAGAGCTCTTTCCCTCATCATGCTACCCTCTGGGCAGGACCTAATTTACAAACATCCTATTTCCAAAAATTCATTTGAGAAACAACTGTTTAGATTTCATAATAATTTTTCTAGGGACACAAAAATAAATGAGAGCAAGGTTCCCAGAAAACCTAACAACAATAATATGCTCCTTTTAATTCATGAACTTCAGTGGTCTGGCCCGTCTCAGCTTTAAGGAAACTTCTAATCTATTTTCAGAGGGAGGTCTCTGCTCTAGTCAAATATGTCCACTTTTCTTTTCCTGTATAGGATTTGCTAATTCCTGTTTCAGAATCTTTTTTTATTCTGTCTTTTTCCTCACCATAAATTTCTTTCTCCTTCCTTCTTGGCAATCCTTGTCAACAATCCTAAAATCTTTAAAACTAATTCTAGTAAGTTGTCCCTGACTAATTCATTCTATTCCATTCATTCCTTTGTTTCTTCATTGCTAATAAATTCATGTTATATCTTCATATATATTTTCACTGGGTGACATATTACATTTTTTATGACTTTTCTTCATATATGTTATAATTTATCTCCTACACTAAGCTAGATGCAGAAAGAGGTTCATGAGGAACAGTACCAAATGGCACTAGAGAAAAGGGTATGAGGAGACACCAAAACAGGACTACAAAGACTCAATTAGGAGAATAGGTAAGAATATAAAATTTTTCTTGTTCTAACTCTTCTATTCAATTTTCACATCATATGTACCAGCACACTAAGTTTGTTTTCCCTAACAACAAGAAGAAACATAAATCCATGGTGGGGAATATTCAGTCAGTTATTTTTAAAATCAGCTGATGTATTCTCTTAAGACAATCAAAGCAATTATCTGGCATCCCTCTCAGAGTTTCGGAGAAGTTGCTTTGCCCCAGAAGATGGTCAGTAATTGCTTATTTCACAACTAACTTTGAAACTTTATAGTTATAAATGCATCTTATATTCTAATAATTTACAATATCTCGAACAACATAACACATTACACTCTAAAGATTAATCTTAACAGAGACACATCTACTATCTTTCTACTAAAACAAAGAACAAGGGCTCTGGAGTCAGGTTGTCTGGGTTCAAATGAGACTTTTGCAAGTTATTTAACCTCTTTGTGCCTCAGTTTCCTCATCTGTAAAGTGGATATGACCATAGTACACACTTCATAAAACTGCTGAGGATTCAATTAATAAATAAATGTAAAGCACCTAGAATATGGCTGCCACATGTAAACACTCAATTATTTCTAGTACTTGTTATTTTATGTTGAGAAAAAGCATCTTCTTTCAGACTGATATAAATGTTGAGCTATTATGATAGACAAAATAATGAGCCCCAAAGATATTCACATCCTAATCTCTGGAATCTGTGACTATGTTGTAATATGGCGGGGAGAATGAAAGCTGCAGATGGAATTAAATTGCTAATCAGCTGACTCTCAGATGGAGAGATTATTCTGGATTATCCAGATAGGTCTAATGTAATCACCAGGGTCCTTGTAAGGGGAAGTGTGAGGCAGGAGACTAAGTGTGAAAATCAGAGAGTGATTTGAAGATCCTACTCTTTGAAGATGAAGCAGCCACAAGCCAAGGAATGCAGCTTTCTCTAGAAGCTAAAAATGGGTATTACAATTTTCCAGTTTTCTTTTGGAGCCTCAGAAAGCATGACTGTAGCAGATATGTTTAGAGTGCAGGCAAATAAACAAAAAATATAATTAGAGATACCATTTAGAGATTGGCGTGTTGTTCCTTGATTGATTAATCTTGAGTAGATTTATTCTTGTTTGTGTGTGTGTGTTTGCTTCTGCAATTTAGATAAAATTATACATTCACTATAAATTTTTTTTCAATTTACTTTTGTCTATGCTATTTGCCATATCAGACCATTACTTCACACTATGACTACTAACTACTACAAGTAATAGTTCTATTATACAATATTTAAAATAACACCAAACATATTACTTAGGTGTTTCCTTTCAGATAAATGTAAATCACTAATAATATTTGATATTATATTTGAAAGCTTATTTCATGTTGCTAAGAAACTGAACTGGATGAAGATATTCAATAATCAAGTATAACATTATAGTTATCTATAAAAAATCACAACTCTGCAGCAATATCATATAATAATATCATGTAATAATACCAGATTTATCCTCCATGTAAAATATTTTAATTTTGCACAGCACACAGCACTGTATTAGGTACTTAAGGGTAGGTATGCTTAAACATATAAAATATATGGTCTCCAGATTCATGCTGCCATACTTAAACTTTCATTTCTTCAAACTGTCATGTTTCGTCTCAACTCCAAAAAGTCAATGATGTTATATTCTCTACCTAGACCATATTCAACCCTTCTTTGCCTGACTTCTGCTCATTCTACGATCTCAGCTTTGATATGACTTCCTTTGGTAAGCTTTCCTTGACCTTTTCTGCCCACCCCACCCTCCATGTCTGTGCTCCTATGGCACACTGTACTTCACCATCACATAAATGCATATTTTCATTTTCTACTAGACCATAAACTCATCTGATCAAAGGTTATACCTACATTGTTCACTTGTATCTCTGCCATGTGGAGTCTTGCAATTTATTGAAAGAAAGAATAAATGGATGAATGACCATTTGAATTAAGGATCAGATAAGCAGCATTTACCTTATAGGGTACCATCACTCACTCAGTTTTCCAAGTAAACCTAGGAGCACTGTAACTCCTCATCCCTCATACTTAATCAAACAATAAGTCCTATTAATAATAATAATAGTAGTAAGTTACCACTGAATTGATTCTGACTCATGGTGACCCCCACGTGTGTTAGAATAGAACTGTGCTCCATAGGATTTTCAGTGGCTTATATTTTGGAAGTAAATCACCAGGGCTTTCCTCCCAGGCACCTCTGGGGGAAGTGGAATATCCAACGTTATGGAGCACAGTCCTATTCTGACATACCCGGGGTCACCATGAGTCAGAGTTAACTTAATGGCAACTAGAAATCCTATTAATACCATCTCCTAAATAGTTCCTGAATCTGTCTACTTTGTATCCTTCCTCCCAGGGCCCTAGTTTAGGTTCTGAAATTTATCACCTAGATAACGGTGACAGCTTCACACTAGTTCCTTACCTGTAGTCTTGCTTCCATCCCTCAATTTGCCAATCTTTCCCTGTTTAAAATCCTCTAATGGCTTCCCTTTGTTCTTAGCATTAAGTCTAAATTATTTCATAATAACCAAAACTAGATATATATCAATGTCACATTTGCAAACAGCTTATTAAATTCTTAGGTTGTTTTTAATAACTTCTAACACCTTATTGAAATCAAAAGGAGCTCAATTTAGTCTATTTGATCAGCAATTTATCAACATTTAATATGTATAAGTAACTGTATTAGACATTGTAAGGGTTACAAAGATGAACAAGGATATATCTGGCACAATAAACAAGACAGGTATATAAATAGTATTAACACGGGTACATAAATAGTTTTAACACAATGGAGAAAATGTTTAGAAATTCGACAATAAACCGAAAAAAACCAAACTCGTTGCCACTGACTCAATTCCGATTCTACAGGACAGAGCAGAACTGCCCCCCATAGGGTTTCCAAGGAGCACCTGGTGGATTTGAACTTCCGACCTTTTGGTTAGCAGCTGTAGCTCTTACCACCATGCCACCAGGGTTTCCAAATCCTACATAGGAAGAGTTAAAAAGCTTCTAGATGTTAGTGAAAAGAAGCTTGTCAGAGAAAATAACCTAGAGAAAATATGATTTCAACTAGGCTTTAAAGAACATGTAAGAATTGAGATATGGGCCAACATAAGCAAAAACCTAGAGACAAAAATCTCAAAAAGAGAATCAGAACAGTGAGTGTTTTAGTTTGCTAGAACGTAGAATTCTGAAGGGAAGTAGTAGGAAAGAAGTTGGAAAAATAAGTTGGGGCCAAATCAAGGCAGGCCCTGAATATTAGGCTAAGAGGTCAAGACTATGATGAATGACTAATGAAAAAAATCTTACATAAGCTATTTTCCAAAAGACTTTCACCATCCAAGCTATAATTATCTTTGATCAAATATATCAACAGTTAATATATAAATAATTATGTCTACAAGATTCCCCATAACAAAGGGGAAAAAAAGGATTAAAATAATGTTTAGAAAATAATTATAGTTTTCAATTGGATCAGAGAATGGGAGGGAAAGCAGTCTCACAATTTCATTAGAGTAAAATCTTCATTTTTGCAGTTGAGGCTACCAAACCGAGTCATTTGTAATTAAAAGTTTAGAAAGGTTAATATTTTCATCCCGTATTTCAATAAAACCAAAACCAAACACATGGTCATTGAGTCAATTCTGACTCATAGTGAAGCTCTGTATTTCACTTCCAAATCACTTTTAGAAGTCTTTAGATACTGACCTTATTTGTAAAAATAGCATATTGAATGGTATCAAAATAACTGGTTTCTGACAGAAATGAAAGCAGATGGCAACTATATTGCTTCCATTTTCTTTCTTATACCTAAAAATAATCCTTCTTTCTTTTTGTACCCCAAAATAGTTCAGGGAGTTTCTATGATTATATTAAGTCATCTAAATAAGTTGACTGCTATCAATACCAAGAATACATTTTCCCATTATTGCTCTCATATGATAATTATTATATTTACTATCTCTCTGAACATAAAAGAAAAAAGCTATTTATACACTTGATCTTATCCAAAAAGCCAAGAAGCAATATAAAACCCTTTTTTTTTTTTTTTTTACATCTTCAGTTATCCCAACCTAGTTTGTAATGCCTGAGATAAAAAGCACATATGCATTAGCTATTAGCTTAAGTTCACAAAAGCTATAAATTAAATATGTTCTCTTTTAAAAGTTCGTTACTTTCAAATTAAAAAAAAAAATCCATGTTGATGACACTCTAGCACAAAAGACATTGTAATTTGTTAAAGGCTCTATTCGGAGATGCTAACACTGAATATAGAAACATATTACTTGGATTGGCTGCATCTTCCACCTCCCTTCCTCCACAAAAAAGATTATTATACATAGTGTGTATCTTAGAAATCATAGCTTTTGGAGTCCAAATTTGAACTTGGCTGTGGACTCACTCTTTAACTTGGGAAAGACACCATAGAAAAAGTGACTGTCCACCTGATCAACACAATTCAGGCGGGGATGAAGTGGTGTGAATACACGTTGGGTGGCCCTATATTACACAGTAACAGAACCAACTGGTTGGTTTTTTGGTTTTTGTTTTTCTGTGCAGTCAATCAGACTGCCCACACACAGTTTTTTTAACGTAAGCACTGAAGGTGGTATAAATCAACAAATTAATTTGCCCATGTTGTTTGATGTTTAAACACGACCAGCAAGAATTGCAAAGAAATGTCAGGAAAATGTTTGAAACTGATATCCTATTACAAGAAACATCATGATAAATGGAGAAAATATTGAGGTTGTCAAGGATTTCATCTTGCTTGGATCCACAATCAATGCCCACAGAAGCAGCAGTCAAGAAATCGAATGATGTATTGCACTGTGTCAGTCTGCTGCAAAAGACCTCTTCAAAGTGTTAAAAAGCAAAGATGTCACTTTGAGAACTAAGGTGCACATGACCCAAACTATGGTATTTTAATTACCTCATACACTTGGGAAAGCCAGACAATGAATAAGGAAAACCTTTAATAAACAAATTGTTACTGATTACCTACTACCTGCATAACAGAACACTAAGTAATATAGGAATTTATAAATTAATATGACTTGGTCCCTAAATTCTAAAAGTATACAGCCTATTTGGAGAGGCAAGATGTATAAACATTATTCCTTAACTCAAATACTGACCTAGATACTGACTATGTGACCCAGTCTTAGTGAGGTTCATGGACTTAATCAAAAGAACCCTAATGGCACATTGGTTAAGCACTCGGCTGCAAACCAAACGGTCAGCAGTTCAAACCCACCAGCCACTTCACAGGAGAAAAGACCTGCTGAGCCGCTCTTATAAAGATTTCAGCCTAGGAAACCCTACAGGGCATTTCTATTCTGTCCTATAGACTCACTATGAGTCAGAATCAACTAGATGGCACACAACAACAGGCTTAGTGGAGGGAAAGTAGCTAAGCATAATTGAGATGTGTATGAAATATTTTGAGAATGCAAAGAAAGAAGTTCTTCACCTTGTCCGGGGAGTCCAGAAAAGGCTTTCAAGGTGACATGTAAATTTAGTGTTAAGGGATGAATAAAGGTTCTCCTTAAAGCAGAGAAGAAATAAAACATGGAAAGGAAAGGCGGCAAGAAAGAGCACAGCCTGCATGAGTCACTACCTATTTTCTCATAGCTACTTCACATGCCAGAGTGAGAGTGTGGTAAGACATGAAGGCCCAGATATATGCAGGGTAGGATCTCGATGGACCTTATAAATGTATAAACTATAACAAATATGATCTTGATCCTTTAGATTTTAGAAAGCTTTAGAAGGATTTTAAGTTAGGGATTGATACAATCACTTTTTGGTTACATATTTGTTCTTTAACTGAATCTGTGATACAGGGAGTTAATTTATTCTCCTCATTTCCCTGCATGTTATCATTATTGGTCCACGCAAGGTTCCTATCTTATTTTCTCTAATCTCCAAACCTCATCCCATTCCCCTCCCCTCTATACACAGCTGTTGTATTTAATGTATATTATTTTGTTTGTATATGTTCTTACAAAATGTGTCTCATATTGTATGCATGCATTTTTAATTTATGTGAATTGTATTGTATTACATATCTCATTCTATTTTTTACTTTTTTCCCTTAGCACAATGTGTTTAAGATCCATTCATGTCATTATGTGTATATATAATTCACTGCTCCAATTACTGTGTAATTAAGATGACCAAATAATTTATCATCTTAATTAGGACCCTTGAGAGTAAAAGGCCCTATTAACAATTATATTGAAATAACAGGTTAAGCAGGACATCTTGGGCAAACCAAGACAGATGGTCACCCCATGCGCCTAAACTCCATGCTGTTCATCCATTACATTTTATCCATCTGTTCTTCCAGGGATGGACATCCAGGTTGTCTCCAACTTAATGGCCTAACTAATGTCAGAATGTTCTCCAGAATAGTAGCACTAAACTATACTACCACAAGCAAGAGGAAGGTTCCAATGCCTCACATAAAACATTTGGCTTTATCCAACATTACCACTTTTATATTTTAAAAACATCACTCTTGTTGAAATATGGTAGACTGGCTTGAGGAGAGAGTTGAGGAAGACTGGAGAGAAAAATGACTACTTAGGAGTCTTTTGCAATTGTTCAGGTAAGAACTGATGAACAGTAGTGAGAATGGAAAGAAAGGGATAAATTCAAATCATATTTCTAGAACTGGCAAGCCTTTTTAGCCAAAAAAGATATGTATAATGATTTGCAGTTTTTTGACAGAGGTTAATTATGTGAACACTGAAAAGATGAACAAAGAGACTGAGGAGAAGCAATGTTTGGACAATAAACAGTAGTAGAGTGCTTAGGTTAGAAGGAAAGGCTTTAAGAGGGTCCCAGACAGAGCTGGAGAAAAATGTAGAACAAAATTCTAACTCACAAAAAAAGAACAGAATTACTGGCCTGACAGAGACTGGAGAAACCCTGAGAGTATGGCACCCAGACACCCTTTTAGCTCAGTAATGAAGTCCTCCTGAGGTTCACCCTTCAGCCAAAGATTAGACAGCCCCATAAAACAAAACAAGACTAATGGGGCACAACAGCCCAGGGACAAGGACTAGAAGGCAGGAAGGGACAGGAAAGCTGGTAATAGGAAACCCAAGGTTGAGAAGGGAGAGTGTTGACATGTCGTGGGGTTGTTAACCAATGTCATAAAACAATATGTGTACTGTCTACTGAGAAACTGTTCTGTAAACCTTCATCTAAAGTAAATTAAAAAAAAGAAGGAAAGGCTTTCATAGAGGAATAATGAAAGGTATGGATGGAAAGATTATTTGAGGCCAGACAGTGGGAGGGTCATGTATACTGTGAACTTTATCTTAATAGTTCACTCAACTGAGAGCCACTGAAGGTTTCTGAGCCAAGGTGTGGGCTGATGGAAAGAGCACTCTAAGAAGATATACCTGATGATGCTGGATCAAATGTACTACAGATGTACTGGAAATGTGAAGCACTATTAAGGGAATATTTGAAAGCCAATATGGTATGTAGTTAGTTATAACACAACGTGAACTCTGGAGCCAGACTACCTGCATTCAAAACTATTTCTATGACTTACTAGCCTTATACCCTCATTTAAGCTCTGTGTTCCTTAGTTTCCTCATCTCTAAATTAGAGATTACCATAGTACCTTTCTAGAGAGTTGAATGTCAAGAGTTTTTAACAGTGCCTGGCATATAATAACCACTCTCAGAGTTAGCTACTATTATTGTTGTTGTTTCAACAGTCCAGGGAGAAATAGAGATCACTTTAAGCTAATGTGGTGGTGGAATACCTTCATCACCCAGAATACATGTCCTGAAGGAAGCATCCTAATAACACCTAGAGTGCCATTCGCAGACCCTACTTCCACAGTAAGAAAATCCCCTAAAAGGCTTCTCGTTGTTGTTAGGTGTCTTCAAGTTGGTTCTGACTCATAACGGCCCTATGTACAACAGAACAAAACACTTGCCCGGTCTTGTACCATCCTCACAATTGTTGCTACGTTTGAGCTTGTTGTTGCAGCCACTGTGTCAATCCATCTCGTTAAAGGTCTTCCTCTTTTTCTTTTACGTTTACCCCCTACTTTACCATGCATGATATCCTTCTCCAGGGACTGGTCCCTCCTGATAACATGTCCAAAGTATGTGAGACGAAGTCTCATCATCTCACTTCTAAGCAGCATTCTGTCTGTACTTCTTCCAAGTCAGATTTGTTCGTTCTTCTGGCAGTCCATTGTATATTCAATATTCTTCACCAACACCATAATTCAAAGGCATCAATTCTTCTTCAATCTTCCTTGTTCACTGTCCAACTTTTGCATGCATATGAAGGAACTGAAAACACTATGGCTTGGGTCAGGCACACCTTAACCCTAGAGTGAGGCACACCTTAGCCCTAGGCTTAGAGTGAGGCAAAAACCTGTATTCTTAAAAGAACCTATTGGCCCCTTTTATGTGTAACTTGCTAACTCCTGAAACAGCATAACAATAATGTAATAAGGATTCAAAATGATGATAAATTGGAGTTTCAACAAAAATGATAGTTAAATGTCAAATATTATTCAATAGTTGTTCATTTTCTCTGGGGACTCAGCGTTTTTCCCTTTAATTGGCCTAGGCTTATGATAAAATAAAGCTATTAATTCATCTTTTCAGCAATACGAAGTTTCAAGAAAAAATTTTCCTAAGTGGTAAATCATTTTAAGATTAAACTATGAAAGGGTATATAAAGGAGCTGCTAGAATTGAAGAACTGACTTCTGAACTGTTCTTTATCGAAAAGATCTGAGAATGTTAGAATAAAACCCTCTCTGAAAACATAATGCCTATTGCAACTCTATTCTGAATAGGATAGAAAAACATAGGAAATGCAATGATTAGTATAAACTAACAAAATAATATTAGAGCAATGTGATCATTCCCATTGAAAAATATCTAAAATATTATTCTAACATATCTATAATAATATATGCATTTTGGTCCTGATATATGACTCTAAATTTTCAAATCATATGCAATGAACACAAATAATAACTGGTGTTTGCTTTGTACCTAAATAAAACTTAATATTTAGGTATTGAAAATGCAATACATTTAAAACAGAGATATAATTACAGTCCTAGTTTAGATGAAACCTTTGTCAAATATTCCCAGAATAACAATAGAGAAGTGAGCTCTTACTCCTCTGATCTCACAGCACTGGATTTATGTCTTGTATTTTTGTACTCTATATGCATCTTTTTTCTGCCTGAGGATAAACTGCTTGATGGGATAGACTACAGTTAATTCATCTTTAGATCAGCCACAGTATGTAGTATTCTGCTACAAATTTTGTTGTTGTTAGCTGCTGAGTCAAATACAAGAGGACTTATCTAAGGCTGACTGTCACATCTTCTCCAGTTTATAAAGGTACCAAATTACAGTTACATTTACACACTGCATTAGAAATGAAAATCTGTATTTTCAAACCATACATATATATACTAGTTGCTGTCAAGTCAGTTCCAACTCATGGTGACCCTATGTGTGCAAAGTAGAACTACACTCTATAGGGTTTTCAAGGCTGTGGCCTTTCAGAAGCACATTACTAGGCTTTTCTTACCAAGTGCCTCTGGGTGGTTTTGAGCTACCAACCCTTTGGCTAGTAGTCAAGCACTTAACTGTATGCGCCACCCAGGGACTCCCTGCTACAGATAGAAGAATATTTGCTGAGCAAAGACATCTATTAAAATTGATATTCAGAAACGAACCTCATGCTTAGCATCAGAACCTAAGGCTTTCACCAACACTTTTTTTTAATCATTAAATTGTATTTGCTAAATATCTTGTGATGGCTTTAAAATGCTTAAGTTTTTGCATCTTGAAGATATATATAACTGAGTTCTTCTAAAATTTCTTAATCTACCATATAGGTTTTACCAGTGAAACCCACTTGAAATTGTTCACTACAGATTAGTGAACAAGCACAAGTAAGCCTATGCTTACCTTGCTTACTGGGTCATCCGTCCCTGTCAGGGATCATAAATTTGAAAAGAGGCTTTAATTCTGTAAGAAGGTGCTGTGGGGTTGGGAGAGACAGATGCCAGGCATACCAAGAGGCAGAGTCTTTGATGTGGTGAAAAAAACGTGAACTTGTTCACTACAGATGATCTGGTAAGCAACCTGCTTACCTTGCCTGTTGGATTAATTCGCCCCTGCTGTCACCCCTCGGGGACACCTAGAAAATACAAATCCCCTGGAGTCACTGAGCCCTACAGGCAGGGAGATGAAGATGCGCTAACATCACCAAGACACTACCACCCCGCCCCCCCAGCAAGCGCTCACACCTGTACGCTAAAGCCTGGATTCTAGGGTCCAGCGGCGGCGCCCTGCCTTCATTCAAACTGTGGTCCGCAGAAACGTGGTTATTGGACGTTGGGGGGTGGGGGTGTGTGGGGGGTGAGAAAAATAACCTGATTAACTTCAAGACTGATAGGGAAGGAACTAAAACAAATCCAATAAGCAGGTACATTATACATACCAGGACACACTTCTGACAATCAGAAGATCCCCGTACATGCGCAGTATAACTCACTTGGCTACCCGCCCTTCTCTCCCGGGCCGCGCCTAGGCGTAGTGGTAGCGCGCCCTCTACGGGCCTCCGCGTTCTCGCCTTGCGGTTCCGCCGTGATCCCACTCCCCGCCAGCCACGCCCAGGCTCGCGAGAATAAGAACAGAAGCCTCCGGAAAGGACTCTGTGGAACGGAACTTTCTACTCATATAGTTTCTACACGGAGAGTTTTAATTCACCGGAAGTAATTGTCGTTAAAAGCCACAGCAAAAAAGAAGGCGCCCTTAACATACTAGGTCTACGGAACCGAGCGGAAGTCTTGGTTCACACGCCTCCCGAAGAGCACCCTGGGAGCCTGAAGGATTCGGAAGCGCCTGGAGCCGACGGGAGAGCCTGGAAACTCGCGTGGCCGGCGAGCACACGGCGTGTCGCTGAAGCGTGTGGTGCGTGCGCCAAGATCAAGGTGGCCGAAACCCCAGCGTTGGTATAATAACTGATACCGCGTGTGAGACATGGTTGGGAGATCCCGGCGGCGTGCAGCGGCCAAGTGGGCAACTGTGCGAGCCAATTCAGGGCGCACTCCGGCGGACGAAAGTGAAGACGACTGCGAATTGCCACCCTCACCTGGCGATTCCAGCTACTACCAAGATCAGGTAGATGATTTCCATGAGGCACGATCCCGGGCCGCCTTGACTAAGGGCTGGAACGAATTAGACAGTGGGGACGACGAGGAGGATGGTGAGGAGGAGGAGGAGGAGGTGCTAGGCCTAGATATTGACGATGAGGACGACGAAGATGGTGAGAGTGTGGGAGATGAGGATGGCGATGATAATGATGGTGGTGGGAGCTCCGTGGAGAGCGAGACTGAGGCCTCTGTGGATCCCAGTTTGTCGTGGGGCCAGAGGAAGAAACTTTACTATGACACGGACTATGCCCCCAAGTCCCGAGGCCGGCAGAGTCAACAAGAGGTAGAGGAGGAAGAAAGAGAGGAGGAAGAGGAGGCACAGCTCATCCAGCGGCGCCTAACCCAAGCCCTTCAAGAGGATGATTTTGGAGTCACTTGGGTGGAGGCCTTTGCAAAACCAGTGACCCAGGTAGATGAGGCCGAGACACGGGTCGTGAAGGATTTGACGAAAGTTTCAGTGAAAGAGAAGCTGAAGATGCTGCGGAAGGAATCACCAGAGCTCTTGGAATTGATAGAAGACTTGAAAGTAAGGTTGACAGAGGTGAAGGATGAGCTGGAGCCATTGCTACAGTTGGTGGAACAAGGAATCATTCCCCCCGGAAAAGGAAGTCAATACCTGAAGACCAAGTACAACCTCTACTTGAATTACTGTTCCAACATTAGTTTTTATTTGATCCTGAAAGCTAGGAGAGTCCCTGCACATGGACATCCTGTCATAGAAAGGCTTGTTACCTACAGAAATTTGATCAACAAGCTGTCAGTTGTGGATCAGAGGCTGTCCTCCGAAATTCGTTATCTACTCACACTTAAGGATGATACTGGAAAGAAAGAACTGAATCTAAAAGTAAAATCCACCAAGGCCAAGCCAAAGTCTGTTTCAGAGACTTCTGCTGCTGCCTCTGATGTTACAGATCTTTCTGATGATTCCAATTTTGATAAAGAAGCTACACTGAAATACTATAAAGAAATAGAAGACAGGCAAAAGTTGAAGAGAAAGAAAGAAGAAAGTAGCACTGAAGAACAGGCTCTTGAAGATCAAAATGCAAAGAGAGCCATTACCTATCAGATTGCTAAAAATAGAGGACTTACACCTAGGAGAAAGAAGATAGATCGCAATCCCAGAGTGAAACACCGGGAGAAGTTCAGAAGAGCCAAAATTCGCAGAAGAGGCCAGGTTCGTGAAGTTCATAGAGAAGTGCAACGTTATAGTGGTGAATTATCTGGCATCCGTGCAGGAGTTAAAAAGAGCATTAAACTTAAATAAATTTTTTTGCTTAGCTTAAGCTTTTTGGCAATAATTTTGAATCAATAAATTTTTTAAAAAACTAGCGAGGTGCTTGTATTAATATATAATAACAAATTTTTAAAAATCTTATCAGGGAAACAGTTGGGTTATTGCTCAATTTGTCCTTATATTAAAGTCATACTAAGAACTGTGGGAGCAATATGAAGGTACTTGGGAAAGGTGGTTTTCAAACGTTCTCTAATATACTCCCAAGTACTAGCCTAGAAGAATTTCACAGCTGGTCGTGGAATGGTAATCAAATGTACAACACTTTTATAACTTTTTCACCTAAAGTGAAGAAACTGCACCTTTGGCAGTCATGTTATTTGTAAGATAGCCTATAAAGTAATTGTGATACATTTCACCTAAACATAATGCTTGGGTAGGAGACATTAATAAATGGGTTTAATATAACATGGATTTTTTTTATATTCTGTGTGGTAAAAACTTAAGAGAAACTTTGTTAAAAGTGGGAAAAGAAATATGCCTTAATTATTTTTGAATATTTTCTAATAGTCCATAATGTAGTAAGATAAACATTCCATTTTTCCTTCTGTACTACTGACCTGAAATAGTTTGTACACATACTCCATTGCTGAAAATTTCTGGTATGATTACTACTAGGTAAGTGGCAACTTCAAGTGATGACAACGTTATATTTTTCCTTAAGAGTCTTCCTGGTATTTATGTAGGGGGAGGATGTTGAGATGGTGAACTTAAAAATATTTAGGATGACTAGTATGCCAGGGAAGAAAATGAGAGGCCTGGGTGAAGGAGAGAACAAAAGAAGTCTTACTGTTTTATTCTTAAATACTTCCCAGGTACCAGTTGTGTATTACTTCATTTAATCTTTACAATAACTTTGTGAAGTGATACTGCTCTCTGTTTCACAGATGAGGATGCTGAAGCACAGACGTTAACTTTCCTCAAGGACACATGCTTGGAATTTGTATCCAAGCTGGCTTAATTAGAGCATTCATTCTCTTAACCTCTGGGCTACAGCTGCTTTCTCATCATGGCACGTACGCCAGATTATCTTTTGTTTTCTTATAAATAAAAGAGGTAAGTTGGAAATAAAAGTGAACATTTATGAGTGCTTACTATGCAGTATACTTCCACTTACTTCCTTATTCCTCACAACAACCCTATGTGGTAAATTCTATTGTTACATGCATTTTAAAGAGGAGGAAACTGGCAAAGTGAAGTAACTTTCCCAGGGTCATGTGGCTGTTAAGTGGTAGAGCCAGGATACAAACCCAGCCTTTCTGGATTCAGAGCCCTATTGTATACTTCCTCTTCCGAAACAGTTAAAAAGTGCAGGTTTTGAAGTTAACTCACCAGGGCAATTTTGAATTAACTACTTAAGCTATGAGTTTAATTTTTCTTCATCTGTATGATGCTGTTATATCTACCTTAGGCAATATAGTAGTCGTTAAGAAGAACATACTCAGTTGATTACCTGGGTTCCTAACCCACCTCCATCACTTAGTAACCATGGCTTTGTGCAAGTTATTTGATTTCTCTATTCCTCAGTTTTCTCACCTAAAATGAATAATAGCTGTACTTACTTCATACAGAAGTTATGAGGATTAACTGAATTAATATATTTAAAGCACTTCGAATACTGCCTGGTATATAGTACTAACGTTATTAAGTTTTAGCTGTTATTACGGAGTTGTGAGGATGGATTTCTGTTGACAGATCAACATCTGGCACATAAGTACTCAATGAACTGCAGCTAGTATTAACAGTGATTCTATTCTTTACAGGAACAGAATAAAGTGAAGTGGGAGAGCATTGAGTGAGCACATGAAGGGACATAGAAAAGGTGGGACAGGACAAAAAACAAGGAAATGAAGTTGAAGGCTGTGTTTGTTCTATGTCAAACACCTGCCATATAAAGTGGAAAAAAAATGTTTTACAATTTCCGAGGCCAACTCTTCAGACAGGGATTGGACTGGACTGTGGGACATAAAGTGATACTCGTGAAGAATGTGCCTCTTAGACAAGTAGATATAAGAGACCAAAGGGGCGGCTTCCGTCCAGAGGTTAGAAGGGAAGGCAGAGAGAGTTAGGAGCTGGTTGAATGTTCATGGGGAATCGGGCGGAGGGGAGGAGTGTGCTGTCGCAGAACAGGGTGAGCAGTTGGGGTCTCATAACAATGTATGTTTAAAAAAAAAAAAAATTCTTATGGGAGACTAACTTGAAATGTAAACTTCATTTAATTACATCAATTAAGAAAAAATGTTTTAAAGGAAGAAAAATTTTCCATTTAGGAAAGTAGAAAAAATAAGCCCGTTTTTATATTCCTTCAGAGACCTCATGGCACTATAAAAGTTAACCATCCTGTAATAGCAAGGATGTAGATACTATCCTATTTCTTAAAAGACAGATGCCTTGTCTGATGTGAGTTAATAGCAAAAGAAGGAACAAGTTGCTGGGTTTAATATGTACATCCTCCAAAATTTTTTATTTAACAAACATTTAAAGAGTACTGAGATGTATTGGGTACTGTGTTACGCACGAATAATAAATTGATAATCGCTCAATATGATAATTTCTCACAGAGGCTCACTTTATGAACTCGAGGGAGATTCATAGATGAGTTCCAATAAAGTTGATTACTGGCATCAGGCATCAATACAAAGCAAAAACCTGTTTGCTTTACGTCAGTATATTAAGCTATGGACAGCTATGGAAAATATTAAAAATTAAAGTAGAAGAAAATATAATGGTTAAGGAGTGACTTAATTCTGCAGCTAACTGCCTTTGAGTCACAGTTTCTTGTCTATAGCATGGAGTTAAGTAAAATGAACATGTACGTCCCTTTAATTTTTTAAGTAAGTTTTCTTTGTTTATCAGACCTCTAAAACTAACGGTCAGATTTTTTGGCAAACACCGGAAAATTACTTTTCGTGATCGTAAGGATAAAAATTAGCTTACATAACTTGAATAATTATATTTGCATATCTGATATACTGAAAATATTTGAGAGAAATGGCTGGAGTTGCTCGTTTTTCTTGCCAGCTGTATGAAGTAAAATAATTTTAATGTGCTAAAGTAATACAAGTTAACATCAAAATAATTTAGTTATGAATTACTGTAGAAAATCAGTGTAACTATGATCTCGGGGATCACAATGATGAACATGTTTCTTTGAATAGTAGATAATCCAAAAATCAGGCAGGATTCAACCAGAAATTCAAACTGAAAAAATGCTGCTTCAGGTAAGTTAATCCAATTATAAACTTTTTTATTGTTTAGATATTCATTCTCTTAAAAACATTTGTATTTTGCCTTCAAAAGTTTAAAAAACAAACACTATAGAAAATTTAACATCACCCAAATTAACAAATAATAACATTTTGTGAATTTTGCTGCAAACATATTTTTATAATTTAAATAAAATATTACAAATAAATTCAAAATTCCTTTTGTTGATCTCTCCAGTATCATTCCCCTCCCTGGAGATAGACTGCTATCATGAATTATTATGTATCATTCCAGTCATTGTTTTTGTACTTTACTATATACATATCTATAAAAATAAATAATACCCAATCATAAAATTGGCAAAGTACTTGAATAGACATTTCACCAAAGAGGACATTCAAATGGCCACCAAACACATGAAAAGATGTCAGTGTCATTAGCCATCAGGGAGATGCAAATCAAAACCACATTAAGATACCATTTCACTTCTACAAGGATAGCTAAGATTTAAAAAAAAAAAAAAAAAAAACCCATAAAATAACAAATGATGAGGATGTGGGGAAGTTGGAGCCCTTACCCATTGCTGATGGGAATGCGAAGTGGCACAGCCATTATGGAAAACAGTATAGTGGTTTCTCAAAAAATTAAAAAATAGAAACACCATATAACCCAGCAATTCCACTCCTAGGTACATACCCAAAAGACTTGAAAGCAGAGACTCAGAGACTTGTACGCCTATGTTCATTGCAGCACTATTCACAAGAGCCAAAAGGTGGAAACAACCTAAATGCCCATCAACAGATGAATGGATAAACTATAGCACATACACACAATGGAATACTATCCAACAATAAAGAACAATCAGGAATCTGCGAAACATCTCACAACATGGATGAATCTGGGGGGCATTATGCTGAGTGAAATAAGTCAATCACAAAGGGGCAACTATTGTATCAGACCACTTATAAAAACTCATGAAAAGGTTTACATACAAAAAGAAACAATCTTTTATAGTTACCAGGGAGGGGAGGGAAAAACACTAAGTAAACAATAAGTATTAACTATAGTGAAGGGTAAGACAGTACACAATACTGGGGAAGTCAGCACAACTTGCCCAAGGTAAGGTCATGGAAGCTCCACAGACATTCAAATTCCCTGAGGGACCGAATTAGTGGGCTGAGGACTGTAGGGACCATGGTCTTAGGGAACATCTAGCTCAATTGGCATAACACACTTTATAATGTTCTACATCCTACTTTGGTGAGTAGCATCTGGGGACTTAAAAGCTTGCAAGCAGCTATCTAAGATACTCCACTAGTCTAACCCCATCTGGAGCAAAAGAGAATGAAGAAAACCAAAAACACAAGGGAAAGATTAGTCCAGAGGACTAATGGGCCACAAGTACTACAACCTCCACCAGACTGAGCCCAGCACAACTAGATGGTGTCCAGCTACCACCACTGACTGCTCTGACAGGGATTACAATACAGGGTCCCGGACAGAGCTGGAGAAAAATGTAGAACAAAATTCTAACTCACCAAAAAAAAGACCAGACTTACGGTGTGACAGAGACAGGAGACACCCCAAGAGTATGGCCCCCAGATTCCCTTTTAACTAAGTACTGTAATAATCCTGAAGTTCACACTTCAGCCAAGGATTAGACAGGCCCGTAAAACAAAATGAGACTAAATGGGCACACCAGCCCAGGGGCAAAAACGAGAAGGCACAAGTGGACAGGAAAGCTGGTAACAGGGAACTGAAGGTCGAGAAGGGGAGAGTTGACGTGTCATGGGGGTGGCAGCCAATGTCATAAGACAATATGTGTATTAATTGTTTAATGAGAAATTAATTTGCTCTGTAAATGCTAATCTAAAATACAATAAAAAAAATACTCTTAAAAAAAAGTTATGTGGTAGATATATTTACAACAACAACAAAAAGTAGCTGCTGAGGCTGTTTATATACAACCAAAAACCTCACGGGATTTGGTTTCGTTTGGAGGTTTAGAGTCATGCTTTCATGGGACATCCCAGTTAACTGGCCAAATAACATATTTAGTGCTTCTGTTCTACCTCCTAGTTCGTTAAGTAGTGCCTGGGGTCTTAAAAGCCTGCAGGTGGCCATCCAAGGCACAACAATTGCCTGGAGCAACAAAGGAAGGAGAGTCAGGAATAGGAGGAAGATGTGGAATGTGTTTCTAACTGCCTCCATGAACAACTGTCTCCTTTGCCATGAGACCAGAAGTGGATGGTGCCTGGCTACCATTACTAAATATTTTGATCAAAGATTCTATAGAAGAATCCTGATCAAAAGGAGGAAAATGTAGGACAGAATATCAAATTCTCATGGACTACAGACTTCCTGGAGCCATGAAGGTTTGGATGAAACCCTGAAGCTTGCCCTGATATAATCTTTAAAACTTAAACCAGAAATATCCCCTGAAGTCTTCTTAAAACCAAACAATAGTTTAGCTTAACAAAAAATGTCTGCCTTGAACATTATGCTCTTTTTAGAACTGGCTGGTGAAGTGGTTAAAGTGATTGACTGCTAACCAAAAGGTCAGTGGTTCAAAAACACCAGCAGCTCCTCAGGAGAAAGATGGGCCAGTCTCCTTCCGTAGAGATTTACAGCCTTGGAAACTCTATGGGGTAGCTATGAGTCAGAATCAACTTGATGGCTGTAGGTTTGGTTTTTCGTTTATATGGGATCAAATTGACAATGCAACTAGAAAGATTAGATAGGAACCCTGGGGGCAGGGAATTTATGTTAATAGGGGAGGAAAAATTCAGAAAAGGAGAGAGGGAATGGTTGCACAACTCAAACAATGTAATTAACATCACTGAATTGTACATGCAGAAATTGCTGAATTGGTGTATGTTTGTATATATTCTCGACAACAACAAAATAAATATTTTAATTAAAAAAATAGTTGTTATATTTTATCAATTTTGGTCTATGAAATCAAGTTATATTCTGAAGCTTTACTTGAATAAAAACACACTTTTGTGATTGTTCCATACTGGTAAAGATCTACTTCATTCAGTTTAGCTGTTATATGGTGGTCTATGACAGGAATATACCATAATTCATCCACTTCCCTATTGATGAACAGTTAGGTTGTTTCCTTTTTCACTTTTACAAGCACTACTTCAATGAACTGTTCTTTGACCATAGCTCTATGCACATGTACAAAAGTTTCTATAGAAAAAATTTTTCAAGTAGAATTTCTGACTTCCTAGCCTCTGCACAGTTTCACTTTTACTAAATACTGTCAAATTGCTTACAACCGATTTGTCAGATTTAATTTTTTAAAATACAACAGGTGTGAAATTGTATCTTATTTTAATTTGCATTTCCCAATTCCTTCGTGAGATTGAGCATCTTTTCTTATTTTTATTGGTTCTTGGGCTTATTTAGCCAAATTCTTTAAAAGGTTGATTGTCTTTTTCTTATTGTCCGATTTTTCTTTAATCAAGTTACTAATGCTTTACTATGTAAATTTTTTACCTTTGTATAAAATGTATTTTCTCATATCAAAGTTTTCAACTGTGATGTAGTTACTTTAGTTATGCATTCCAGATGATATGTTTTCTTGATTCTTTCAGCTATGTATTATTGAAATAGAAAAAAAAAAAAGCCTTTATAGTTGCTTCAAAGTGAAGCTCTAAATGATAGTAAATATTAAGAATTAACATTTGTATACTCTTGAAGAGACTGCTTCTTAGCTCAAGTAGATACATGAGACTAAATGGGCAGCTCCTGTCCGGAGGTGAGATGAGAAGGCAAAAAAGGACAGGAGCTGGTTGAATGGACACAGGAAGTCCAGGGTGAAAAGGAGGAGTGTGCTGTGCTGTCACATTATAGGGAGAGCAACTAGGGTCACATAGCAGTGGGTGTATAAATTTTTGTATGAGAAACTAACTTGAACCATAAACTTTCAAATAAAGCACAATAAAAAAAAAAGAATTAACATTAGTAAACTACTAAACAACAACAACAAAAAATACAGAAAAGTAAAATTATAATAAACTAGTAAAATGTTCTGCCTTCAAATGGATAAATTTCTAGAAACACACTACCTACCCAAACTAACACAAAGTGATACTGGAAATCTGAACAGACCCATAACAAGGGAAGACACTGAAAAGGTAATAAAAAAAACTCCCGGCAAAAAAAAGCCCTGGCAAGGATGCCTTCACTGGAGAATTCTATCAAACATTCAGAGAAAAGCTTATACCAGTATTACAACTATTTCAGAACACAGAAAAGGAAGCGACACTTCCAAATTCATTCTATGAAGCCAGCATAACCCTGATACGAAAACCAGGCAAAGACGCCACACACAAAAAAAAATTACAGACCAATATCTCTCAAGAATATAGATGCAAAACTTCTCAACAAAATTCTAGCCAATAGAATTCAGCATCATATCAAAAAAATAATATACCACAATACACCAGATATGCAAGGATGGTTCAACATTAGAAAATCAATCAACATAATCCACCCCATCAATAAAAGGAAAGAAAAGAATCACATGATCATCTCAATTGACACAGAAAAGGCATTTGACAAAGTCCAACACCCATTCCTGATAAAAACTCTCAATAAAATAGGTACAGAAGGGAAACTTCTCAACAAAAAAAGGGCATCTATGCAAAGACAATGGCCATCATCATTCTTAATGGAGAGAGGATGAAAACATTCCCCTTGAGAACAGGAACAAGACAAGGATGCCTTTTATCACCACTCCTATTTAACATTGTGCTGGAAGTTCTAGCTACAGCAATAAGGCAAGAAAAAGAAATAAAAGACATCCAAATTGGTAATGAAGAGGTTAAACTGTCCCTCTTTGAAGATGACATGATACTATACATAGAAAACCCAAAAGACTCCATGAGAAAACTACTGGAACTAATAGAAATATTCAGCAGAGTAGCAGGATACAAGATAAACACACAAAAATCAACTGGATTCTTATACACCAATAAAGACAATGATGAAAAGGAAATCAGGAAACAAATACCATTTATAACAGCCCCTAAAAAAATAAAATACTTGGGAATAAATCTAACCAGGGATGTAAAAGACCTATACAAAGAAAACTACAAAACACTACTGCAAGAAACCAAAAGAGATCTACATAAATGGAAAAATATACCATGCTCATGGATAGGTAGACAACATGGTGAAAATGACAATTCTACCCAAAGCAATTTACAAATACAAAGCAATCCCAATCTAAATAGCAACGACATTTTTTAAAGAGATGGAAAAACTAATCATTAACTTTATATGGAAAGGGAAGAAACCCCGGATAAGTAAAGCACTATTGAAAAAGAAGAATAAAGTAGGAGGACTCATACTACCCGACCTCAAAACCTACTATACAGCTACAGTAGTCAAAACAGCCTGGCACTGGTACAACAACAGATACATAGACCAGTAGAACACAATTGAGAACCCAGATGTAAATTCATCCATCTACAGTCACCTGATCTTCGACAAAGGCACAAAGTCTATTAAATGAGAAAGTCTTTTTAACAAATGGTGCGGGCAAAACTGATTGTCCATCTGCAAAAAAATGAAATAGGACCCATACCTCACACAATATACAAAAACTAATTCAAAATGGATTGAAGGGAGGCGGTGCCAAGATGACAGAGTGGTCAGACGTTTCGGTGGACCCTCTTACAATAGAGACCTGAAAAAACAAGTGAATCTATTACATATGTCAATCTGAGAGCCATAAAAATAATAGGCTGAGTTGAGGAACCAGACTGAGTGGCAGGGGGAGGGAGAGACAGTTCGGAAGTAGCAAGGAGTTGCCAGACCTGACCCGGCGAGGGCCTGAGCCCTTCAAGCCTGATCAGGTAGGGGATGAGTGGTGAGGCAGGCAAGCAGCGGTGCTCAGGAGGCATGTTTTCTGCACGGGGAGAGACCCCAGCACCAGAGAGCCTACACAGCCACCCAGAACCAGTGAGAAGCAGCCCTGGATTGGTGAAAGATAAGTACATGTGTACAGCCTACCACACAGATCAAAAACATCCCCCTTAGGGAAAAACATCTCTCCCATTTACCTCCCCGCTCCCTGCTCTACACTGGGTCCTGGATTAGCTTCAGCAATCGCTGAGTCCCCTGGGCCAGAAGCAGGATCAATCACACACGCGGAGCCATTCTCCCTGCCTTAGAGAGTAAACAAATTAACAAACAGGGGAAAAAATAAACTGCCAGTTCCCTTAAGCCAGGAACCCAGGGTAGGCACAGTTCCTTTGCCTAGGCACAGGCATAAGGGATCCATGGACTTCGAGTGCCTTTCCCCCTCTGTAGACTTGTGAGGGCCCATTTCAACAGCATAGGCCATCATTACTGCAGTACAACAGGGTATATGCCGGAAGTCTAACTTCAACTGTTTCAGCTGTGAACTTGCAGGTTCTTGACATTAGACACTGCTCTCCCCATTAAGCAGGGTCTTCACCTACCCACATCAGGGGCCTGAGGACTGATGGCTCCACCCATGCCACCTAGCCACCTGCAATAGGGGCCCATGAATAAGAGATGCCCCCTAGTCCTTACAACCCACAGCAGTAGGTGCTCATAGTCCAGCTGTAAAACCCATCCACCTACGTGCTCTAGGGAACAGGGACACGCCTTCCTCCTGGACACTCGGGGGTGGCTGTCAGCCCCCTACCTTGCTCAGAGTGTGTCCCCCTGCTGCAGTTAGATGCCTGTGCTTACACCAATCACCCATGCGTATCTAGGACTGTAAGTGAGAGCCTACACCGCACACTTGGTGGCTATCGACTTGGGCACTTGAGCTGAAACCACACAGAAGGAGTGGGTGGACTCCTGAGTTCACATACCTAGTAACAGATCTAGTGACAGGACATTAGAGCTTCAAAGTTGCCAATAATTAAACTAGCTCATACGAGCAACCTATTTGGGCATATCAAAACCAAACAAGAAGATAGGACACAGTAAGCAAACATAAAATAAATAAATATAATAACTTATTGATGGCTCAGAGACAACAGTCAATATCAAATCACATAAAGATGCAATCCATGATGGCTTCAGCAAGCTCCCAAAATAAAGAATCTAGAAATTTTCCAGAGGAGGAAAATTGCTTGGAAATACCGGAGGCAGAATACAAAAGATTAATCTACAGAACTCTTCAAGAAATTAGGAAGGAAATTAAGCAAAACACAGAACATGTAATAGAGGAAATTGAAAAGATTAGAGAAGAGCACAATGACAAATTTAACAGGCTGCAAGAATCCATAGAGAGACAGCAATAAAAATCCAGAAAATTAACAATAAAATTTCAGAATTAGACAACTCAACAGAAAGTCATAGGAGCAGAATCGAGGCAATGGAAGTCAGAATTAGTGAGACTAAAGATAAAGGACTTGACACCAACTTATCTGAGGAAAAATCAGATAAAAGGATTAAAAACAAATGAAGAAACCCTAAGAATTATGTGAGACTCTATCAAGAGGAATAACCTACAAGTGATTGGAGTACCAGAATGGGGGAATAAGAGAAAATACAGAGAGAATTCTTGAAGATTTGTTGGCAGAAAAATTCCAATATCGTGAAAGATGACAAGATATGTATCCAAGATGCTCATTGAACCCCACATAAGGTAGATCCCAAAAGAAAGCCACCAAGACATATTCTAATCAGACTTGCCAAAACCAAAGGTAAAGAGAGAATTTTAAGAGTGGCTAGGGATAAACGAAAAGTCATCTACAAAGGAGAGTCAATAAGAACAAGCTTGGACTACCCAGCAGAAACCATGCAGGCAAGAAGGCTATGGGATGACTTATATAAAGCCTTGAAGGAAAAAAACTGCCAACCAAGAATTATATATACAGCAAAGCTGTCTCTCAAATATGATGGTGAAATTAGGATTTTCCAGATAAACAGAAGTTTAGGGAATTTGCAAAAATCAAACCAAAATAACAAGAAACACTAAAGGGAGTCCTCTGGTTAGAAAATCAGTAACATCAGATAACAACCCAAGACTAGAACACAGGACAGAGCAACCAGATATCAACCCAGATAGGGAAGTCACAAAAGGAAACCAAGGCTAAAACACTGAAAATAGGGAAACAGACGTCAATATATAGAAGATTACAACATTAAAACAAAAAAAAAGGGACTTAAAAAATGTAGATTTTCCATATGGAAAGGAAGTCAAGATGATATAAAGAAATAAAAGACTGGTAGAAACTTAGAAAAATAGGGGCAAGTATTAAGGTAACTACAAAGGAAACTAACAATCCTACAAGTCAAAATAAACTAGAAAGATATAAAGACTCAGCAAACACAAAATCAACAACAATTAAAAAGATGAAAAGAAAATACATAAACAAAAACGACTCAGCACAGAAAATTAAGTGGAAGAAAGAAACTGTGAACAACACACAAAAAAAGACATCAAAATGACAGCCCTAAAGTCATACCTATCAATTATAACGCTGAATGTAAATGGACTAATGCACCAATAAAGAGACAGAGAGTGGCAGATTGGATACAAAAACACGATCTGTCTATATGCTGCCTACAAGACACACACCTTAGACTTAAAGACACAAACAAACTAAAACTCAAAGGATGGAAAAAAATATATCAAGCAAACAACACTCAAAAAAGAGCGGTAATCTCTGACAAAACAGACTTTAAAGTAAAATCCACCACAAAGGATAAAGAAGGATATAATGATTAAAGGGTCAATGCACCAGGAGGACATAACTATAATAAATATTTACACACCCAACGACAGGGCTCCAAAATACGTAAAACAAACCCTAACAGCACTGAAAAGAGATAGACAGCTCCACAATAGTAGTAGGAGACTTCAACACACCACTTTCAGTGAAGGACAGAACATCCAGAAAGAAACTCAGCAAAGACATGGAAGAGCTAAATGCTACAACCAACCAACTTGATCTCATAGGCATATGCCAAATACTCCACCCAACAGCAGCCAAGTATACTTTCTTTTCCAACGCACATGGAACATTCTCCAGAATAGACCACATATTAGGCCCATACAGGAAGCCTTAACAAAATCTAAAGCATCAAAATATTACAAAGCATCTTTTCTGACCATAAAGCCATAAAAGGAGAAATCAACAAGAGGAAAAACAAGGAAAAAAAATCAAACACATAGAAACCGAAAAACACCTTGCTTAAAAACTACGGGGTTATAGAAGAAATTGAGAATGGGATAAAGAAATTCATAGAATCAAATGAGAATGAAAACATATCCTACCAGAACCTTTGCGACACAGCAAAAGTACTGCTCAGAGGTCAATTTATAGCAATAAATGAACACATACAAAAAGAAGAAAGGACCATAATCAAAACATTAACTCTACAACTGGAAAAAGTAGAAAGAGAGCAGCAAAAGAAGCCCTCAGGCACCAGAAGAAAGAAAATAATAAGAATTACAGCAGATCTAAATGAAATAGAGATTAGAAAAACAAAAAAGAGTTAACAAGACCAAAAGCTGGTTCTTTGAAAAGATCAACAAAATTGAAAAACCAGTGGCCAAACTGACAAAAGAAAAACATGAGAGGAAGCGAATAACCCATATAAGAAATGAGATGGGTGATATCACAACAGACTCAACTGAAATTAAAAGAATCATAACAGAATACTATGAAAAACTGTACTCTAACAAATTTGAAAACCTAGAGGAAATGGGCAAATTTCTAGAAACTCACTACCTACCTAAACTAACAGAAACAGAGGTAGAAAGACTAAATAAACCCATAACAAAAGAAGAGATTCAAAAGGTAATTTAAAAACTCCCAACAAAAAAATAGCCCTGGCCCAATGGCTTAACTGGAGAATTTTACCAAACTTTCAGAGTAGAGTTAACACCACTACTACTGAAGGTATTTCAGAGCATAGAAAAGGATGGTATACTCCCAAACTCATTCTATGAAGCCAGCATAACCCTGATACCAAAACCAGGTAAAGACACCACAAAAAAAGAAAACTACAGGCCAATATCCTTCATAAACATAGATGCAAAAATCCTCAACAAAATTCTAGCCAGTAGAATTCAGTAACATATCAAAAAATATGATTCACCATGATCAAGTGGAATTCACACCAGGTATGCAGGGATGGTTCAAAATTAGAAAAACAATCAAAGTAATCCATCACATTAATAAAACAAAAGACAAGAACCACATGATCTTATCAGTAGATGCAGAAAAGGCATTTGAAAAAGTCCAACACCCATTCATGATAAAAACTCTCAACAAAATAGGAATAGAAGGGAAATTCCTCAATATAGTTAAGGGCATTTGTACAAAGTCAACAGCCAACATCATCCTAAATGGAGAGAGTTTGGAAGCATTCCCCTTGAGAACCAGAACCAGACAAGGATGCCCTTTATCACCACTCTTATTCAACATTGTGCTGGAGATTCTAGCCAAAGCAATTAGGCTAGAAAAAGAAATAAAGGGCATAGAAACTGGTAGGGAAGAAGTCAAAGTATCTCTATTTGCAGATGATATGATCTTATACACAGAAAACACCAAAAAATCCACAAGAAAACTACTAGAACTAATAGAAGACTTCAGCCAAATTTCAGGATACAAGCTAAACATACAAAAGTCAGTTGGATTCCTTTGCACCAACAAAGAGTACCTCGAAGAGGAAATCACCAAATCAGTACCATTTAAAATAGCCTCCAAGAAGAAAAAGTCCTTAGGAATAAATCTAACCTGAGACGTAAAAGACCTATACAATGAAAACTACAAGGCACTACAGCAAGAAACCAAAAGAGACCTGAAAAGTGGAAAAACATACCTTGCTCATTGATAGGATAACTCAACATTGTGCAAATGTCAATTCTACCCAAAGCAATCTACAGATACAATGCAATCCTGATCCAAATTCCACTGGCATTTTTTAATGAGATGGAGAAACAAATTACCAACTTCATATGGAAAGGGAAGAGGCCCTGAATAAGGAAATCACTACACAAGAAGAAGAACAAAGTGGGAGGCCTCACACTATCTGATTTTAGAACCTGTTATACCACCACTGTAGTCAAAACAGCCTGTTACTGGTACAACAACAGATACACAGGGCAATGGAACAGAATTCAGAATCCAGACATAAATTCATCCATCTATGGGCAGCTGATACTTGACAAAGGCCCAAAGTCAGTTAATTGGGGAAAAAACAGTCTCTTTAACAAATGGTGCTGGCATAACTGGATATCCACCTGCAAAAAACTGAAACAAGACCCATACCTCACACCATGCACAAAAACTAACTCAAAATGGATCAATGATTTAAATATAAAATTGAAAACGATAAAGATCATGGAAGAAAAAATAGGGACAAGGCTAGGAGTCCTAATACATGGCATAACATGATAACAACCATAAGTAACAATGCACAGGCACCAAAAGAGAGGCTAGATAACTGGGAGCTCCTAAAAATCAAACACTTATGCTCATTAAAAGACTTCACCAAGAGAGTAAAAGGATAACCTACAGACGAGGAAAAAAATTTTGGCTACGACAAATCCATGAGTGTCTAATCTCTAAAATCTACAAGATACTGCAAAACCTCAACAACAAAAAGACAAATAACCCAATTAAAAAATGGGCAAAGGATATGAATAGGCACTTCACCAAAGAAGATATTCAGGTGGCCAACAGACACATGAAGAAATGCTCATGATTATCAGCAATTAGAGAAATACAGATCAAAACTACAATGAGAGATCATCTCACCCCAACAACGCTAGCATTAATCCAAAAAACACAAAAAAATAAATGCTGCAGAGGTTGTGGAGAGACTGGAACACTTATACACTGTTGGTGGGAATGTAAAATGGTACAACCACTTTGGAAATCAATTTGGCGCTTCCTTAAAAAGCTAGAAATAGAAGTACCATACGATCCAGCTATCCCTCTCCTTGGAATATATCCTAGAGAAATAAGAGCCATCACACAAATAGATATATGCACACTCATGTTCATTGCAGCACAGTTCAGGATAGTAAAAAGATGGAAACAACCTAGGCACCCATCAACGGACAAATGGATAAACAAATTATGGTATGTCCACACAATGAAATACTACGCAATGATAGAAAATGATGAAGCTGTGAAACATCTTGTAACATGGAGGAATCTGGAAGGCATTATTCTGAGTGAATTTAGTCAGTCACAGAAGGACAAATATTGTATAAGACCACTATTATAAGATCTCAAGAAAAGGTTAAACATAGAATACATTCTTTGATGGTTAGGAGGGTAGGGAGGGAGGGTGAGGGTTATTTACTGACTAGATAGTAGATAAGCATTATCTTACGTGAAGGGAAGGACAGCACTCACTACAGGGAAGTTAGCACAACTGGACTAAACCAAAGCTACGAAGTTTCCAGAATACTATTAAACAATTTGAGGGACAGAGTAGCAGGGGTAGGGATCTGGGGACCATGCTTTCAGAGGACATCTAGGTCAATTTGCATAAGAATGCTTATTAATAAAATGTTCTGTGTCTTACTTTGGTGAGTGGCGTCTGGGGTCTTAAAAGCTTGCAAGCAGCCATCTAAGATGCATCAATTGGTCCCAACTTATCTGGAGTAAAGGAGAATGAAGAACACCAAAGACACAAGGAAAGTATTAGCCCAACAGTCAGAAAGGGCTACATGAACCAGAGACTTCATCAGCCTGAGACCAGAAGAACTAGATGGTGCCCAGCTACCACCAACGACTGCCCTACAGGGAATACAACAAGAGTCTCTGATGGAGCAGGAGAAAGGTGGAGTGCAGAACTCAAATTCTAGTAAGAAGACAGGACTTAAAGGTCTGACTGAGACTGGAGAAACCCGGGAAAGCCTGGCCCCTGGATTCTGTATCAGCCCAGAACTGAAACAATTTCGGAGGCCAACTCTCCAGACAGAGATTGGACAGGACTGTGTGACATAAAGTGATACTCGTGAGGACTGTGCCTCTTAGCTCAAGTAGATACAAGAGACTAAACGGGCAGCTTCTGTCCAGAGGTGAGATGGTAATGTAGAGAGGGTTAGGAGCTGGTTGAATGGACATGCAGAATCAGGGGTGGAGAGGAGGAGTTTGCTATCACAGTATTGGGAGAGCAATTAGCGTCACATAACAATGTATGTATAAATTTTTGTATGGGAGACTAACTTGAAATGTAAACTTCATTTAAACTACAATAATAAATAAATAATTTTTTAAAAATTGATCAAAAACCTAACTATAAAGCCAAAAACTATCAACTTCGTAGAAGAAAAAATAGGATCAACGCTAGAGGCCCTAATACACGGCATTAGCAGGATACAAACCATAACTAACAACACAAAAACTCCAGAAGATAAGCTAGATAACTGAGATCTTCCAAAAATTAAAAACTTAAGCTCATCAAAAGACTTCACCAAAAGAGTAAAAAGAGAACTTACAGACTGGGAAAAAATGTTTGCACATTACAAGTTAGACAAAGGTCTAATCCCTAAAATCTACATGAAAATCTAACACCTCTACAACAAAAAAACAAATAATCCAATTAAAAAATGGGTAAAGGAAATGAACAGACACTTCACCAAAGAAGACATTAAAGCAGCCAACAGACACATGAGAAATGCTTACAATCACCAGCCGTTAGAGAAATGAATATCAAAACCACAATGAGATACCATCTCACCCCAGCATTACTGGCACGAATCAAAAAAACTGGAAATAACAAATGCTGGAGAGGCTGCAGGGAGATCAGAACTCTTATGCACTGCTGGTGGGAATGCAAAATGAAACAACCATTTTGGAAAATGATATGGCACTTCCTTAGAAAGCTAGAAATAGAAAGACCACAGGATCCAGCATTCCCACTCCTAGGAATATATCCTAGAGAAATAAGAGCAGTCACATGAATAGACATATGCATACCCACATTCATTGCAGCATTGTTCACAACAGCAAAAAGATGGAAACACCCTAGATGCCCATCAACAGATGAATTGATAAACTATAGTACATACATACAATGGAGTACTATGCCATGATAAAGAATAATGATGAATCTTCAAAGCATCTCACAACATGGATGGCACTGGAGGACATTATGCTGAGTGAAATAAGTCAATCACAAAAGGACAAGTATTATATGAGACCACTACTGTAAAAAACTCATGAAAAGGTTTGCACACAAAAAGAAACAATCTTTGATGATTATGAGGGATGGGGGGGTGGGAGGGGGAAATACTAAATAGACAGTAGATAAGTGGTCACTTTGGTGAAGGGTAAGACAGTACACAATACTGGAGAGGCCAGCACAACTTGTACAAGGAAAGGTCATGGAAGCTCCATAGACACATCCAAGCTCCCTGAGGGACTGAACTGCTGGGCAGAGGGCTGTAGGGACCATGGTCTCGGGGAACATCTAGCTCAATTGGCATAACACAGTTTATAAATACAGTGTTCTACATTCTACCTTGGTGAGTACCGTCTGGGGTCTTAAAAGCCTTTGAGTAGCCATCTAAGATATTCCACTGGTCTCACCCCTTCGAGAGCATGGGAGAATGAAGAAATCAAGATACAAGGGAAAGATTAGTCCAAAGGACTAATGGACCACAACTACCACAGCCTCCACCAGACTGAGTCCAGTACAACTAGATGGTACCCAGCTACCATCACTAACTACTCTGAGAGGGATCACAACAGAGGGTCCTGGACAGAGCTGGAGAAAAATGTAGAACAAAATTCTAACTCATAAAAAAAGACCAGAATTACTGGCCTGACAGAGAGTGGAGAAATCCCAAGAGCACAGCCTCGGATACCCTCTTAGCTCAGTAATGAAGTCAATCCCAAGGTTCACCCTTCAGCCAAAGATTAGAGAGCCCCATAAAACAAAACGAGACTAATGGAGCACAACAGCCCAGGGACAAAGACTGGAAGGCAGGAGGAGACACGATAGCTGGTAATAGGAAACCAAGGTCAAGAAGGGAGAGTGTTGTTATGTCGTGGGGTTGTTAACCAATGTCATAAAACAGTATGTGTACTAACTGTTTAATGAGAAACTATTTGTTTTGTAAACCTTCATCTGAAGTACAATAAAAAAAAATTTTTTTTTAAATAAATACATTTAAAAAAAAAATGTTCTTCCTTGAGAGGCAATATAAGGTAGTGATTAGGATCTTGGCCTCTGGAACCAGACTGTGTTAAAATCCCAATTCTACCACTTATAACACACCTTTGTTGTACTTAATTAACCTTTCTATGCCCCAGCTTCCTCACATGGGCTAACATATGATTGTTAATCCATATACAGTGAAACCTGTGAGAGCTGGAACTTGAAGGGACTGTCTTGTTTTTTTGGGTCTAGCAAGTTTTCCATCCTTGACAGGGTGCAGTCTTACCACTTTTCTATCACCCTCTGTTAGTAGAAAATATTTGAGTTTTCCTTCTCTGACATGTTTTCGCCTTACACAGGTTCTGGCTTTCACAGGTTTTACTGTGTATTTAGAACAGCGCCTGTCAGGTAGTTAGTGCTTAGTAAATGTTAGTTACTATTAATTTTTTTTTAAAAAGCTAGTTTAGTCCACTTGAAGAATGACTTCAATTTCTCCAAGTTTCTATCACAATAGTTTAAACTGGAGTGCCTAAGAATTCATCGGTAAATTTAAGATGCATATTCCTGTGCCCAACATCCAGAGATTCTGATTCAGCCAGCCTGGTGTGGGGCCAGAGGTCTGTATTTTTAACAGGCACCCCAGATGATTCTGATCCAAATGGTCTATAGAACACACTTCGGGAAACATTCCCCTGGGCACATTGATTTTTGGTTTCTATTAGCTGATAACATACACATATGAATGAAGTTAATTACAAAAATGAAGCATGGTACCATAAGACTACAAAACCTCAAGAGTTCGTTCTTAACCTTCTTTTGGGCCAATTAGTCCCATGAGATCTGTTGAAAGCAACAGACTCTTCTCCCAGAACAATAACAGTGGTCTAACTACAGCATTTTACATACCACTTCAGTGGGTTCCCGGACTCCCTGAAGTCAGGCAGGAGTCCATGGGTCTTAAGAAACCATACATTAGGGGAGTGCCACTTTTACCCTTAATGGCTATACATGGCTGGTGTTAATATATTGCTATTTTACCATGGGTGGGGAAGGGATGATTATTCAAATAACTAAATGACTGATTAGAACCGAAAGAATTTTATTAGCAGTTTTTATATTGAATAAACTCTTTAGACGTAGATTTTTACATCATGCAAAAACATACGTAGAGCTGAACGCCTTCAGGCCGAGGCTTACAGGCAGAGTGGGGTGCCTCTGGGCACTTATGGGTGGAGTTGAAGAGCTTTGTAATACTTGCCTGAGCAGGGCATAGGCGGGGCTGGGCCATCACTAGAAGAGAGAGAGAGAGAGAGAGAGAGAGAGAGAGAGAGAGAGAGAGAGAGGACCTGCCTGAGGGCATAACTGAGAAGTTATCCTGACTGAAGAACTGTATGCTGAGTCTTCTGAGTTGTTTCTAATCCTGAACTGTAACCTGTTATGCCAAGACACATGGAAATCTCCAAGGAACACCAGGCCCACAGACGCTAAAAGAAGACAAGGACCTTCCCCCAGAGCCAACGAAGAGAGAGAGCCTTCCCCTAGAGCTGGTGCCCTGAATTGGGACTTCTAGCTGCCTAAACTGTGAGAGAATAGATTTCTGTTTGTCAAAACCATCCACTGGTGGTATTTCTGTAATAGCAGCACTAGATAACTAAGACAGAATTTGGTGCATTATAAAAAGGAGAAGCCTAAAGATGACAACTTTGGGAATAAAATCAGGAAATGTAAGCCTTCATTAATTCATTTAGCAAACATTTACTAAGCACATAAAATGGGCTATTCAGCAGGAAGGTAAAAAATATTAAAATATATTCCTTGCCCTTGAAGTAGAGGAGATAGACACATAGCAATTAGAACGATTACTGCTTAAATAGTTAGGATGATGTAGGACCTCAGAAAGGCATGTAGCTCTCAAGTATGGAGGGTCCCTGCATGGCACAAACTGTGTGCAACTGGCTGCTAACCTAAAAGTTGGTGGTTTGAACTGCTTCAGTAAAGATTACAGCCTATGGAGAAGTTCTACTCTGTAACACATGGGGTTGCTGCGAGTTGGAATCCACTCAACAGGTTTGCTTTCTTTTTCTCTAGTAGGGAGGGCAGAGAAGGTCTCATAGAAAATGTTTGAACAGAATCTTGGGTGAAAGGAGTGGGGATAGAAAGGTGAGGAAGGCCAAACGTGCTTAAGTTTATCCAAAGGCAACAAGATTTCAGTGGAAGTACTTACAAGGTGTTGGTAGGGGTGAGGCACGGTAGGAAGATAATAATGGAAAGGTAGGGCTCCACAGTGGTTAAGCACTTGGCTGCTAACTGTAAGGTTGGTGGTTTGAACCCTCCAGCTGCTCCCCAGGAGAAAGATCAGGCAGTCTGTTTCCATAAAGATTGCAGGCTTGGAAACCCTATGGGGCAGTTCTATATAGGCACTCTGTCCTATGGGGTTGCTATGAGTCAGAATCAACTAGATGGCAACAGAATAGAGGGAGGGGTTACATCATGAAAGAATTCATTGGATATTTAAGGGGCTTAGATTTTATCGTAGACATGGAGAAGTGAACCAATGTTTCTAAGAACAGTATGACATTATTAGTTCAACATTTCAAAAATATAAATTACCCAGTCTAACTGTTGTATAGCAATAGAACTGGAATGGATTAAAACTAGATGCAGGGAAACCAGCTAGGAGTCCTTTGCAATAATATAGGCAAGAAAAGATGAATACTTAAATGAAAACAAAGAGGACAAATTAAGTGACAGATTTTGAGAGAAATGTAAGAAGCACAGTTCAAGAATTTCAGGAAAAGACCAAGTAAATTAGGACAAACTGTGAGTAAAGTCACAAAAGTTAAGCATTTAAGATAGTAAACATTCTAAATAGACATAAAATGAGAAGCTCCTCTAGAGCCAAAAAAAAGTGATGGTTGAGTCAATTGTAACTCATGGTGAGCCCATATGTTACAGAATAGAACTGACCTCCATAGGGTTTTCTTGGCAGTAACGTTTACGGAAGCAGATTGCCAGGACTTTCTTCCACAGCACCACTGGGTGGGTTCGAATAACCAATCTTTAGGTTAGCAGTCGTGCCCAAACCACTTCCACCACTCACCTGAATTCTACTTCCCATGGTATACACAAGGAACACAACTTTGCCGATAGTAGATCTTCATAAAAAAGATACCATTATCAAAATAAACCATTAATCAAAATAACCCCTCAATATGCTTTATTTTCTATTATAAAAGTAGCACATATGTTATAGACTCTGCAAATAAAGATGAAAAAATATGTCCATATCTCTACAACTCAGAGAAGACTGCCATTAATAGTTTTAGACTATACACAGTGCTTATATTTCTTAAGAGTATCTACAATATACATGGAAAGGAAGTATAAATTTATTATTTTGGTAATTAATGTTTTGGAAAAATAAACCAATAAGCCAATAACAATAGTCATCAAAGCCTAATAATTCAGAAGTAAGGAACAGCGGATTCTTAAGTGAGCTTTCATAATGCGGCATTATACTAATTAATGTAAATACTTGCATTTATTAAAATCAGCTTAACATGACGTCTTAAGAAATTGACTTCTTGTTTTCACATAGGACTTTTCCCAAGTACTGCACATTGTAAAACAAAGGGTTCAAGAAAACCATTACTTTAGAATCACAACGAACACATGTACTATACTGAAAAGAATCTTCACCCTTCCCAAGTGGTATCTTTCTCTGATCACAGCTCCAAGAAGCTTATGCTGTAAGCACATTATCATCCATGACATTGACCTCTAAAAAGTTTTGTAATGTATTCTAAGTATTCATCTTTAAGCTCACCAAAGTGTTTCAAAACAAGCAGGGATAACTAAAATGAAAATGTAGGTAAGACAGCCTATATGACCCTGAGACCTGAAAAACTAGATCGTGCTCAGCTACCACTCCTCTGACTGGGATCACAACAGAGGGTCCCAGACAGAGCGGGAGAAAAATGTAGAAGAAAAAATCAAATTTACAAAAAAGACCAGACTTACTGAGCTGACAGAGACTGGAGGAAACCCCAGACTATGGCCCTAAAGACACCTTTCTGACATGGAATTGAAGTAATTCCCAGAGACAATGTTCCAGCCGAACAACAGACAAGCCCATAAAATAAACAATAACACCCAAGAGGCACATGCTCCTTAGAACAATCCATTATACAAGGTTAAAAGGGCAATATTTGCCCAGAAGCAAAGATGAGAAGGCAGGAAGAGGTAGAAAATCAGGACGAAAGGAAACCTGGAATCCAGGGCGTAAATGGGGAGACTGCTGACACATTGTGGGGAGTGAAACCAAGGCCATGCAATACTTTCCATACAAACTATCAGACGGGAATCTCATTTCCTCTGTAAACTTTCACCTAATGCACACACACACAAAAAAAAAAAACCACGTACATAAGAGTTAAAAAGCATCACTGTTTGATTTCACAAGAAAATTAATGGAGCTTGATTCTTAATTATAGTGGCTTGGATTTTACTTTAAAACAGCATAGAAAGACGCTCCATGCATTTTCAAAAGGAACAGCATGTTTAAGCTTGTTTTTATAATCTTGGCTTCCATAAATGTGTGTAGCAGCTGAATCAGCCCTTTATGTCACTAGATCTTGTGCAGAGCTATGATTATCTTATTGATCCAAATGCTAAAAGCATAAGACGCTAGGAACTTGGAGTACTATCCACCTTTAAAGGAAAAGCTCATAAATAACCTTGCCCGTAAGTTTTAAAGGACTCATATTTCGGCTGGTTTTCTGTATTCATTATACTGCTACTTAATTAATGACATAAAGCATAAATACAATTGTTTTTAAAAGTGGAGAGGCACAAAACGGCCAATACATTACAAGATTCCAGAGCATGTCAATATTTATATACAGATGGCAAGACTGTCTCATATACTTTGGACATGTTATCAAGAGGGACCAGTCCCTGAAGAAGGACAGCATGGTTGGTAGAAGAGAGGATCACAGAAAAAGAGGAAGACCCTCAATAAGATGGATTGACACAGTGGCTGCAACAACGGGCTCAAGCATTAACGATTGTGAGGATGGCGCAGGACCAGGCAGTGTTTCGTTCTGTTGTACACAGGGTTGCTTACAACAACAACAAGTTTATCCTGACTAACAAGAAAAGAGAAAGCTGGCAATTTAGACTACATAGCATTTTGTACTTTGTTAACTTGGTGACTCTCTTGGTTGATTATGGTCCTTTCTGGAGAATAATTTGTGAAAATTCTGATCTGGGCCCTACCACTCTCTTTTCTTCTACCTACGATAGGAGAAGTACATATTCTTGTAAAACATCTCTGTGAAGGAATCTGACAAAAATATAACGATCCTTAGAAATTTCTGCATGCAAAAACATACTAGGAGATCCATTAAGAACAGGCATTGAAACCATGATACATCTGGAAATTTTTAGGTTTTCTCTTCAAGGTAGTATATGATATGCAATTCCTAAAAGGCCAAAAAAATTTTTATTTTTCTTATTTTTATTGTACTTCGGGTGAAGGCTTACAGAACAAATAGTTTCTCATGAAACAGTAGTACACATATTGTTTTATGACATTGGTTAACAACCCCACAACATATCAACCCTCTAACTTCTCAACCCTTTTTTTTTTGGTGAAAATACACATAGCCAAAGATACACCATTTCAAAAATTACTACATGCACAGTTCAGTGACATTGACTACGCCCTTCCAATTGTGCTGCTATTCTCACTTAAGATGAAGGCTTACAGAATAAAATAGTTTCTCATTTAACAGTTACTACACGTTGCCCTATGACAATGGTTAACAATCTCACAACACATCAACAATATCCTTACTCACCCTTGGGTTCCCTATCACCAGCTTCCTTGTCCCCTTCTGCCTTCTGGCCCTTGTCACTGGACTACTCTATCTCATTAGTCCCATTTGGTTTTATGAGGCTGTCCACTCCCAGGCTGAGCAGTGAACCTCGGAGATAACTTCACCACTGAGCTAAAAGGGTGTCTGGAGGTCATACTCTCAGGGTTTCTCCAGTCCCCTTTAGGCCAGTAAATCTGGTCTTTTTTTGTGAGTTAGAATTATGTTCTACATCCTTCTGCAGCTATGTCCAGAACCCTCTGTTGTGATCCTGGTCAGAGCAGTCAGTGGTGGTAGCCAGGCACCATCTAGCTGTACCGGACTCAGCCCGGTGGAGGCCTTGGTAGCTGTGGACAATTAATCCTTTGGACTAATCTTTTCCTTGTATCCTGTTCTCTTCATTCTCCCTTGCTCCCGAGGGATAAGACCAGTGGAGCATCTTAGATGGCTGCTCACAGGCTTTTAAGACCCCAGACACTACTCAGCAAGGCAGAATGTAGAACATTGTCTTTATAAACTGTTATACCAATTGAGCTAGATGTTCCCCGAGACCAAGGTCCCCACAGCCCTCCGATCAGCAATGCATTCCCTCAGGGAGTTTGGATGTGTCTATGGGGCTTTCATGACCTTTCCCTGTACGAGTTGTGCTAGTTTCCCCTGTATTGTGTACTGTGTCACCCTTCACCCAAGATACCACTTATCTATAAAAGGCAAATGTTTTTACCAACTAACACTCACCAAGACCGAAAAGACACAACAAACCTCCGAATGCTGAAGATAAGATGAAACATTTTTTTCCTCAATTAAGTTTGCTTTTATTAAAGTTATACACTAGCTATTTTGCCAAAATAAAATGGCTAGTAATAATTATTAAACAATTGATTTAACTCTACGCCAGGCCGTTTTAAAGGCTTTACTTACATTTCTTATTTAACCTTCACATCTCTGTTTAAGTAATATGGTCCTCATACTACAGAAGAGGAAACCAGGCTCAGAGGACAAATAATGTTAAGTTAAGCACTGGTGCTGGGATCAGCAGGTCAGTAAATTTCAGAAACTGAAAAGCTATTAAGAAAGAAATGCTCTAAGACTGCTTAAAGTTAGTGTCTTGTAAATATCTTCCATTTTAATATTTCTTGTTTTAAAACATTTGGTGAAGGATAGATTTGGTAATTTCTGGTGGTGATTTCAAAAGTGATTTACAGAGAATAACGACAATACAAACGTTTTATCTTCCCTTCCGATAAGTATAACTTCCTCTACAGAAAAGAACACAGAAAGCAAAAAGCAGGCGGGCAAAATGTTACCCGCACACAACAGTGATTTTGAGTCAATGTGGATTCTACGCCAGCATTTTGCAAGCTGAACACAAGACTAATCAGCTAGGAAGTATGGGGGCACGTTCACAGAATCCAGGGTAAAGAATAACGATAGTGACTGGAAACTGTCTTTGAGAGAGAAATGTTTACTTAAGGGAATTCCTGGATCAGTAATCATTGATTCAAGTAGTCAAAATAAAGCAACGGTGGTCAATTACGAGCGAAGCACAAACACTATAAAAGTGAAAACTGCCTACCGGTAATAGACACTTGCATATATTCTAAGCTGTTTGGTTTAAAATGCACTCATGCACACTCGGAGCACTGAAAAACCAGGGAGTTAAAGTGAAAGCAAATACAAGATTTCTATACAGCGCACATGACAGAGAACAAAAGAGGTGGGAGAAAGAAGACACCCACCTCTGGTTTCTCACATAAAAAGCTCATGAATCAAAACCGTGAATCAACGGTTGAAGTTCCAGTACTTGAAACGCAAATTGTACAGTTTAATACACTGAGTGGGGTGGGGGAGTAGTTCTTTTTTAAAATTATCTTTCGCCTCCTCTTCAACCCAGATCTTTGTGCTTTCGTGCTACCGATGAAGTTAGACGATTACAGACAAAAACATCACTAGGTGTACTCCAGGTCTCCCACCTTTCAAGCACCAGTGGGGCAAACACACCTGACAGCCTAAGAAGGCCGTGCCTCTGGGGGCGGGTAAGGACGCAGCAAAGGGTACCGTCTCTTCCCCAAGATCAGGCGGGAGATCGGCTGCCGGAGGGAAACGGAAGGTGGGGAAGTGGGAAGAGGAGGACTCTGCCACCTAGGGAAGCCAATTCGCAAACGGGGGGCCGGGGCGGGAGGGGCAATCGAGAGGAAGCTGCTGGTTGCGAGGCGCGCCGTCGGGCGGGGCTGGCCATCCAGCTGGCTCGGACCCTGGCGGGGCGGGCTGTGGACAGTGCGGCGGAGCTAAGAAGCCGGCCCGCGGTCGAGAAGAAAGGTGGCGGCGGCGGCGGCGCGGGCCGGACGAGGGGGCGGCTCCTAGCGGTGACTCTCTGCTCCCCCGCCCAGGCCCGGGCGTTAGTCGGCGGCGGCGGCTAAGAAAGGACCCAGCATGGCTGAGACCCCGTCGCCGCCCAGCGCCAGAGCGGAAAGTTACAGTGAAGAGCCGGCGAGGGGCGGGGAGCGGCCGCTGGAGGAGCCGCGCCGCGCTCCAGCCGAGGGCGCGGATCGAGAGGGCGAGGCGGGACCGCCGCTGGCCTCCCCCGCCGGGCAGTCGGAACCCGACTCGCCTGTAGCCGCCCCCTTCTTCCTGCTCTACCCCGGCAATGGAGGCGCCGGCTTCCCAGCGCGCCCGCCGCAGCAGCGCGTTTGGAGGACCCCGCCGTCGCCGGGCTCCCCGCTGCCATTCCTGCTGCTGAGCTACCCGAGCGGTGGCGGCGGTGGCGGCGGCAAGCACAGTGAGTGGCGACTGGGGTCCGGGGACGCCGGCAGGGCAAGAGGACTCGGCGGGGAAGGGCCCGTCCGGCCCAGCCCCCGCGGAGCTCCGCCTCTCGCGGGGTCCTAGGAGGCGGGGGGCGGGGAGAGTGGGGTGTGCAGGGGGTGGGGTGCATTGGGCAGCCGCCGTCCCATCGCCGGATTTTTTACGTCGGTGTCTTCACAGGCCTCTGGCTCCCGCCGGGCCCGGCCTCCCGCAACCTCCCAGGCTGGGCCGAGCGCTCATTCCCTCCGGCCTCCCGCGTGCTCCGGCGGGGGCTGCGAACAGTCCGCCCGTCCCCACCCGGGCCACCCAGCCTCTGCCCCAGGTCCCCGGCTAGGAACCTTCCCGGGAGGAGTCGAGGAGGGGGCGGCGCCCAGAAACCTGGCAGTCCCGCAGACCCGTCTTCTGCGGGCCCTAGGTGCCGCAGCGGCCAAGTAGGTGTGGCTGCTGAGCCACCGTCCCGGCAGCCTCAGTTGTACTACGTGTTTTTTTTACGTTCTATCACTTCGTACCAGTAAATAGGACAGATCCGTCCCGCGTAATGGGAAGAGAAATCTCGGTGTGCAAGATGACGAGAAGAAAATGTGTGGCTTTGGAAGGACACTTCCCCAGGATCATTTGGCAAGAAGAGGCCTCTGTCTTTTAAAGCCACTGTCACGGAAGCCCTCTGAATACAGCGCACCCCCCTCGGTGCTGTATCAACCAACAAATATTTATTGCTACTTGTAATGAGCGAGGCTCTAGATTAGGCAATGTATATAAAAAGAAGTCTCTTGGAGCAGTGTTAATCCGGTTAAAAAGACAAGATTTTATGCTGTGAAAATGTAACTGACGATACAGAGGATGAGAAAGTGCCAGATACTTTGCTGTCTGAGTTCTGAAAAGGGAGAGAAACTTGCTTGAGGTGATGAGGGAGGAAATCTCATAGAAATTTTCTCATAGATTTTTTTTTAAAGCACCGAACCAAATCTTTTAACTGCTTTGCGCTGCTCCCCGATCCATCGCCTAGGAAAAGGTGAACATTTGTTGAATATCTCCTATGTGCATGTGCTGATTATCATGGCTAATCCCTCACATCTTTGTGAGCCAAATGTGATTCGAGCTGTTCAGTTGAGGACGTTGAGGATCAGTATGATTAAGTGATTTGTCCCAAGTAATTTAACATAAGAGAAGGAATGGAGTTGACCCAGATTGCAGGCCTACCAAGTCCATTCCCTTTAAGTGCCAAAACTGTGGGATGGTTCATCACAGGTTAATAGTAACAGTCCACTGGATTCAACTGGAGGTAGTCAAATTTTACTTTTTTTTTTTAAGTTTGAATTTTGAGGGTTTTTTTTTAAATTGTACTTTAGGTGAAAGTTTACACCTCAAGTTAGTTTCTCATTAAAAAATTTACACCTGTATTGTTTTGTGACGTTGGTTGCAATCCCCACAATGTGACAGCATGCTCCCCCTTTCTACCCTGGTTTTCCCTGTGTCCCTTGTCCAGTTCCTGTCCCTTGCTCCCTTCTCATCCTGCTTTTGGACAGGAGCTACTCATTTGGTCTCATATATTTGATAGAACTAAGAAGCACATTCCTCATGTGTATTATTTTTTGTTTTATAGGCCTGTCTAATCTTTGTCTGAAGAGTGGGCTTCAGGAATGGTTTCAGTTCTCGGTTAACAGAGCGTCTGGGGGCCATAGTGTCAGGGGTTCCTCCAGTCTCTGTCAGACTGTTTAAGTCTGGTCTTTTTACATGAATATGAATTTGAATTCTGTTCTGCATTTTTCTCCTACTGTGTCCAGGACTCTGTTGTGTTCCCTGTCAGGGTGGTTGTTGCTGGTAGCCGGGCACCATCTAGTTCTTCTGGTCTCAGGCTGGTGGAGTCTCAGATTCATTTGGTTGTTTAGTCCTTTGGGTTAGTATTTTCTGCCTTTTCTTTATGACCCAGAAAGTAAGCCAACTGATTAAAAGTCTTAGTAAAACCGTAGTTTGTGTCGAAGTCGTCTGCCCTAATCTCAGCATGTTTAACATGTGGCAGAAATGAGTCTATAATAGCAGAGGAAATAAAGATCAGAATAATCTCATTGCCACTTTTCATCTTCTAAAAAATTTGCTTTCTACTTTGTACTTTAGCACAGCCTCTTTTTTTTTCTCCTTCAAATTTTCTGTTTTCTGTAATCTGTGTATTAACCACGTCACTATAGAATGAAGGCACTCCTGTCAGTTCTTATAACTGTTTTAACAGTTATGGTACAAGATTTGATGTAGGAGAATATTTAAACTGTTGGCCAATATAGCTGTAGGGAATATAGCTGTGAGGGTTATGTGAATTTCAGTTATTTACTTGACTCCTTTTTCTTATTTTAGGTATTACTAGGAAATGAGGGCCCAAGTGTGATCAAGATCAGGAATGAAAGACTTAAAGCTAAAGTTTTGTAAGTGTGTGTGATCACTTGGTCCCTACCTTACGACACTAGCAAATGTATGATGTGATTTATTAACGCATAAAGGTCCAATATTCCCTCGTTATCTTTATTTCTGAAATAGTTTATTGGTGTGTAAGTGCTCAAAAAAATTACTGGGAAAATACACATGTCCCCCTTCCAACGCTTTTAAAAGACCACAGCCACTAAAGACATTTCACATTAAGAAAATATCACTGATGCATATTTTATTCTGATATGAAGTTGACTTAAAGTAGTTCCTATTCTGGACTGTGAGCTTTTGTTCTTACCTATTATTCTTATGGAGCTCTGGTGGCACAGTGGTTAAGAGCTCGGCTGCTAACCAAAAGGTCAGCAGTTCGAATCCACCAGCCACTCCTTGGAAACCCTATGGGACAGTTCTACTCTGTCCTCTAGGGTTGCTATGAGTTGGAATCGACTTGATGGCAACAGATTTGGTTTAGGTTTAATATTATTCTATATGTACTTTAGAACCCAGGCATACTTGGAAAAAGGAATAGTCTAGATATTAATAATAATAATACCTTCATGTTGCTGCATTGCAAAGTCAATGCAATATTGTCTTCTGTTATGTACCTGGTTATCGGAACTCTGGGTTACCTGACAGTTCATCTGAAAAATCTGAAACCAGTTTAATAAAGTCTTCTCATTTCAATTACCGGGAGCATACTTGGACGCAACCTCAACACCTAATGAATATTATAGCGACTGGAATGTACCTCCTCAGCACCGACTTTTAACTCTTGCTAATATATTTATCAAAAGTATAATTTAAAAAAAAAAGCTATATACTGAGGTAGTATTATCTTTTTAGTTTAGAATTCCTGACCATACTTCAAGGTTTAAATAATTAACCTTTACTTTTGAGTTCAAAAGATTTGTTAAATGACAGCAGTGAAGAATAGCAAAAATGTGTACAAACAGAGAACATAGCCTAACCTTTTCAAGGCTAAGGATAAGTACTGCTCTGGTGTAAAATTTTGAAGCTTATAATGTCCGTAAAATATTAAGCATGCTTAAATGCATTGTGAAAGAAGAAGGCTTCTGATGTGCCTTATTGGATTATGTACCTTGCTGAGTCTTCGAGTGCTAGGAATCTGCTATAGTTTTATGCTCGTAACTTTTAAATCTCATAAAACTTCCTAGCATGCTTTTCATTTTAAAATTGATTTTATAAAAACTGAAGCAACTCATGAACCATTCTTACTGTTTAGATATTTTATAAAATAAAAGTACATAAAGTAAAAAGTGAACTTTCCTCTTCATGAACTCCACACTCCCTCTTTCTTTATCAGAGGATACCAGTGTTTGACTTTGGTCAGTTTTCTTTGAGAACTTTTTCATGCATTCACAGACATGTATATGTTTATATTTCTTGGTACTTTTTCCTCCTTGGTATGAACTTCATCAGCTATATGAGAAGGAGCTACTTGCATGCCATAGTCAAATACTTTTAATGCCATCCTTTTCCATCCTGACTTTAGAATTCATCTTGCAATGGAGAAGATGGATGAGAGATGGCATCTTTCATTGCTGAAGAAAAGAGGCACTTGTGACATTTGCATGGTTACCAGCTGCTACTTATACTCTTCACCTCTTCCAACTCCCAGAGCTACAGCAAACATGAAAATAGCCCACATCACCCACTCCCTTGTCTTTTCTTCTTTAGTCAGAGCAGTCTACCAGAAAGTACCCCATTTACCAAGCAGCAGCTTTCTTTCTATGTGTGTTTGTGCTCTTTTGAGGTGGGAGGAGGAGGGCTAGAAGAAGAATAGAGAGAAGAAAAAAACCTTGGGAAGGACTGACAGTGTTAGTATACTGCCCACTTCAAAGTGGAATGTACTTAACAGTGAGTCCATGGTTGAGCCCTGCCTAGTACAGAAAGAGGCATCTAGAAGCGTTTGACCGTTTCTCATAGATGCACTTAAAGAATCCATGGTGTAGGAAAAGAGCTTCCTCATTTACATTTAAACCCAGGAATCAGTGTGTAAGGGGAGAAAATTAATTTTATATTCACAGATATATATATATGGTACATATGCAAATCTTTATGTATGTATATAATAGATATTGTGTGTGTGTATCTATTTATTTTAGTGTGTTCTCCATGGACATTTCTGTTCTGTTTTTTAATTATTTCATCATATTCTAAAAAACATTATACTTGGTCAGGAGTTGAATATATATCAACAAGTTTGTCTGCTATATGCTTTGTAAAATTTAAAAAGACAAAAATATTTTATTCTGTTTTGTAAACATAGAGGCATTTGTCCCTAGGTGGTGCAAACGGTTATGACACTCAGCTGCTAACCAAAAGGTTGGAGGTTTGAGTCCACCCAGAGGCACCTCAGAAGAAAAGCCTGAGGATCTATATCCAAAATATACAGCCACTGAAAACACTATGGAACACATTGTACTCTGACACGTGGTGTCACCATGAGTAGGAGCTGACTCCACAGCAGCTGGTTGCCCAGGCTGGGAAGTGGAGAAGGGAGAGGTTGAGCCATCAAGGTCCAAACGTTTTGGGCATTCGCCTTCATAAACCCAAAACCCGTAGCCATCAAGTAGATTCCAACTGATAGCAACCCTTTAGGACAGAGTAGAACTGCCCCATAGGGTTTCCAAGTCTGTAATCTTTATGAAGCAGACTGCCACATCTTTCTCCCACAGAGCGGCTGGTGAGTTCAAACCACTGATCTTTCAATTAGCAGCTAAGCGCTTAACCACTGCGCCACCAGGGCGCCTTATTCACCTTCATAACCGTACTTTTTGTAACCACAGATTACTTTAGGTGGCCTTTTAAAATAACAGCTCTGATATGTTCAATGTAGAGCAGTGCACCCCATTTACAATACTGTGATTCATGAACTTGTTAGCCTTCATCTCTTTTCCAACTGTGTTAAGAATGTAAAGAGCCATTTTCTTTTCTGATTCATTAAATACTTTGTGTTAAATGGCAGATATAAGCTCTATACAAAGAAAAGAAAAAAAGAAAAGAGAGCCCTCAGAAATGCAGCATCTTCCAAGAATGTGTAATTGTAGATAAGTACTAGAGAACTGGAGTTTAGCCGTTAAGAGGGTCTAAGCGCAGGTGGCTCCTTTCCATGCAGAGCTGAAACGACCTGAGATGTCCTCGGCAGCTACTGTGGCGCAAGTCGCTGGGTCATGCCTCTGTTTCCTTCCTCAAAGCTGTGACTGAAATATCTACATCTGTTGCTTCCCTTCCTGCTTCTGCATTTATTACCACTGCTGCCTAACTTACAGGTTTGATTTCCTGGCCAATTTCTCCCCTTCTATTCTGCCTCCTTTTGTTTCATCGACTGTTCTGGTCTTGGCATTACCAAAAAGTGAGAACATGCTTCTGATTGACAGAGAAATGATTTCAGGATATTGGATGTAATCCTTGAGTCTTTGACTTTTCTTTGGCTGCTCTGTCTTGATATTTATAGGTTCATTCTTTGTAAATGGAGATGCGTTTTCTTTTTTCTTGCTTCTGAACTTAGCTTCATTCTGGATACTAGAGAATCCTGGAAGCTTCTTCATTAGATAACAGATGTTTACTATAGTTCTGCAATCCGAACAATTATGAATAAAAGAATGGGACTAGCAAGATGATAAAAGCATTAGTGGTTACCATTTATAGAATATTTTTGTGTGGCAGGCATAGGACTAAGAACTTTACATGAATCAGTACTTCTTAAATTTTTTTTAACTGAAGGACAGAAAATGAGTTCATATCCCTGAATAGTCTGACTCCTAAGCTCATGTTCTTAGTCACTGTGCTCCCTTGCCAAGGCGTAAAGTAACTGGTTTGGGTAGAGGGGAACAAGTATTGCTGGGTAGGAAGTATAGCAGAGGAAAGGTGGTGAAGAAAGCAACTCCTGAGACTAAAAGACAGGTATTGGCCTAAAAGCATGTTCACCTTGCATCTTTTCCCTTTTGGTTTGACTTTCCACAGAAATCTGTATGTTAAAGAGGTAGAATTTTATCCAGAAGCAAAAAGAACGTATTTTTTTAATGTAGGCTATAGGTAGTAAAAAGTCCAGAGGTAGCAGAATTAAAACCAGTTGCCGTTGAATCAGTTGCGACTCATGGCAACTCTATGTGTGTCAGAATAGAACCATGCTCTGTAGGGTATTCAGTGGCTGATTTTTTGGAAATTGATCACCAGGACTTTTTTCTGACATGCCCCTGGGTGGACTTGGACCTCCAATATTTTGGTTAGCAGCTGAGCACATTAACTGTTTGCACCATCCAGGGACTCCTGTGACAGAATTAACTGGATGAAATGATGATTTCTCTTTTTTGGGTAATGTTTTTGAAAATACCTTAAATAAGATGCACTGCACACTGGGAAACTTGTATCCAACATAAATAAGAACAGAATCCCATTTTAATAACTTTTTCATGACATCACAGTTGTTACATTTCTACCCATACTTTATTAATACTGAACCTTCTTTCTACAGTGCAAAGTGGCTCATGAATGAGCTTTAAAATTTGCTTTGGGGCGTCAGTAGCGTACAAGGAAAAACCAGTTGCCATTGAGTCGATTTCTGTGTGTTACAAGTAGAACTGCCCTCCATAAGGTTTTCAATGGCTGTGACCTTTCGGAGGTCCCTGGGTGGCACAAACAGTTTGCCTTTGACTGCTAATCTAAAGGTTGGTGGTTCAAAACCACACAGTGGAGTTGTAGAAGAAAGGCCTGGTGATCTGCTTACCTAAAGATTACAGCCAAGAAACCCTATGGAGCAGCCCTACTCTGTCACATATAGGGTCACCATGAGTTGGAATTGACACGCCAGCAGTGGGTTCGGTTTTTGGTGACCTTTCCGACGTAGATCACCCAGTACCTCTGGATAGATTCAGACTGCCAAACTTATGGTTAGTAGTTGAACCTTATGATCCCACCCAGTGTACTATAAGCATTAAATAATTGGTTTGAAATTTTGTGAAAGGAAATGTTCTTAGAGTTATGAAGCAGTGGTGCTTGAGAGGGTATCAGTATGGTTATGCCCTCGGTTGTTAAGTGCTGTCGAGTCGATTCCGACTCATAGCAACTTTACGAATGACAGAACGAAACACTGCCTGGTCCTTCACCATCCTCACAATTGATGTTATGCTTGAGCCCATTGTTGCAGCCACTGTGTCAGTCCAGCTTGTTGAGGGTCGTCTTCTTTTTCGCTGACCCTATACTTTACCAAGCATGATGTCCTTCTCCAGGGACTGATCTCTCCAGACAACATGTCCAAAGTATGTAAGACGTAGTCTCGCCATCCATGCCCTCTACCACAGCTATAGTTGAATAACTGTGAATAGTTCTATGTTGTTGTTGTTAGTTGCCATCAAGTTGGTTTTGACTCGTGGAGACCCCATGTGTGCTGACCTTCAGAAGCAGATCACCAGGCCATTCTTCCGAGTCGCCTCTGGGTGGGTTCAAACAGCCAACCTTTTGGCTAATAGTCTAGTGCTTAACCATTTGCATCACCCAGCGACTCGGAATAGTTCCATACTCTTCCTAAAACTTGACTTATCTGTAGTCGAGCGCTACTGGCTTCTATGGTATTTCTGTTCACAAAGCTAATCTTAGTAATCATCTGACTCTAGACTTGCTGTATACCAAGCGGTCATAACATTCACATGTGCCAAAGGGAGTGGTGTGGGGGATGGGGCAGAGGCAGGAAAGTTTGAAAGAAAGTTATGCTGTTGTTGTGTGTCCCTGAGTCAATTCCAACTCACAGTGACCCTATAAGGCAGAGTAGAACTGCCCATAGGATTTCTTAGGATATAATCTTTATGGGAGCAGATCACCAGGTCTTTTCTACCACAAAGCAGCTGGTAGGTTTGAGTCGCTGACCTTTCAGTTAGCAGCCAAGCACTTCACCATCACACCACCAGGGATCCTTGAAGGGAAGATGTGGGAACCTCATAATACTTAGGGAGATGTTGGCAGACCCTGACAGCAAGAGACACATAATAAACAGGAGAGGTTGTTTTAGCATGTTGCCTTTTAGAATATGATTCCTCTAATTTAGAGTGTGTTTAGGGAATCTCCACAGCTACTCTTCTGCTTCTACAGTCTTTTATGAACTTAAGAAATCTGATCACCTGATGTGAATGCTTGGTAAAACTGCTATTCTGACACATTGCTCTTTTTACCTTCCTAAAGGCCCAAAAGACACTGTATGGCTTTTGCTCCAATCTCCTTTTTACTTTACTCTGCCTGTGTTGCGTAAACATTTGACCCTTACTAACTTTTCACTTCAGGTAATGATTGCTTTTTTTTTTTCTGAACTATCAAAGGCATGAGCACTTAAAATAAAGATTGATAATGGGTGACACTTACTGACTGCTTACTTTGTGCAGAGGATCAAGCTTTGTATTTTATTTACATTACTTGATTTAATCCTCATGACTCTGAGGTAGTTAATGTTATCAACTTCTTTTTACCAGTGAAGAAACCGGCATTGAGACAAGTAATTTGCGAAGATCGGTCAGCTTCTAAGTGGTGGAGATAGGATTCACCCTAGGTTTTCTGACTCCGGAGTCCATGTGCTCTACTACGCTCCTTCACTGCCTCACATAACTGGGATTGGACCCTAGAATAGAGGCTCCTTTTTAGACAATAACCTTCTAGATTCTTGTTCTACTCACTAAAGCCCTTATTTATTAAAAAATAAGTGAATGAATGAAATTCACAAGTCACCAATTTGATAGAGAAAAATAGTTATATTTATAAATGGCACATGAAAAGGCCATCTTTGCCACAAGGACTTGTGAATTTCTTTCTTTTTTTTTTTATTGTTGTGCTTTAAGTGAAGGTTTACAATTCAAGTTAGTCTCTCATGCAAAAATTTATACACACATTGTTATGTGACCCTAGTTGCTCTCCCTATACTGTGTCAGCACACTCCTTTCTACCCCGGATTTCCTGTGTCCATTCAACCAGCTCCTGACTCCCTCTGCCTTCTCATCTTGCCTCCTAACGGGAGCTGAACATTTAGTCTCATGTACCTACTTGAACTAAGAAGCACATTCTTCACGAGTATCATTTTATGTGCCATAGTCCAGTCTAATCTTTGTCTGAAGAGTTGGCTTCCAGAATGCTTTCAGATCTAGGCTAACAGAGTCTGGGGGCCATATCTTGTAGGGTCCCTCCAGTCACAGTCAAACCATTAAGTCTACTCTTTTTACTAGAATTGAGTTCTGCACCCTGCTTTTCTCTTCCTCCATCAGGGACTCTCTGTTGTGTTCCTTGTCAAGCCGGCCATTGGTGGCAGCCAGGTACCATCTAGTTCTTCTGGTCTCAGGCTGATGAAGTCTCTGGTTTATGTGGCCCTTTCTGTATCTTGGGCTAATGCTTTCCTTGTATCTTTGGTGTTCTTCATTCTCCTTTGCTCCAGATGGGTTGGGACCAATTGGTGCATCTTAGATGGCCACTCGATAGCGTTTGAGACCCCAGACACCACTCATCTAAGTGGGATACAGAACATTTTCTTAGTAAATTTTGTTATACCAGTTGACCTACATGTACCCTGAAAGCATGGTCCCCAGACCCCTGCCCCTGCTACCCTGTCCCTTGAAGTGTTTGCTTGTATTCAGGAAACTTCTTAGCTTTGGTTTAGTCCAATTGTGCTGACTTCTCCTGTAGTGTGTGTTGTCCTTCCCTTCACCTAAGATAATTCTTGTCTACTATCTAGTTAGTCAATACCCCTCTCCCTCCCTCCCCACCCTCGTAACCATTGAAGAATGTTTTCTTCTGTGTTTAAACCTTTGCTTCAGTTTATAATAGTGGTCTTATAGAATATTTGTCCTTTTGTAACTGACTACATTCGCTCAGCATAATGCCTTCCAGATTCCTCCGTGTTATATTTCAAGGATTCATCATTGTTCTTTATCGTTGGATAGTATTCCATTGTGTAAATATACCATAATTTTTTATCCATTCATCCGTTGATGGGTGCCTAGGTTGTTTCCATCTTTTTGCTATTGTGAACAGTGTTGCAAGGCACATGGATGTGCATATATCTGTTTGTGTGATGGTTCTTATTTGTCTTAGTCATCTAGTGCTGCTCAAACAGAATTACCACAAGTGGATGGTTTTAACAAAGAGAAGTTTATTTCCTTACAGTAAAGTAGGCTAAAAGTCCAAATTCAAGGTGTCAGCTGCAGGGGAAGGCTTTCTCTCAGCCTTCTCATCAGTGTTCCCCCAGACTAGGAGCTTCTTTGCTCAGGGACCCCAGTCCAAAGGACACGCTCTGCTCCTGGCCCTGCTTTCTTGATGGTATGAGGTCCCCCTGTCTCACTGCTCACTTCTGTCTTTTCTATCTCAAGAGATTGCCTCAGGACACAATCCAGTCTTGTAGATCAGGTCCTGTCTTACTAACACAACTGCCACCCATCCTCCCTCATTAACATCATAAAGGCAGGTTTACAACATACAGGAAAATCACACAGTACCAGGAATCATGGCCTAGCCAAATTGATACACACATTTTTTGGGGGACGTAATTCAAACCATGACAGTATTTCTCTAGGATATATTCCAAGGAGTGGGATTGCTGGATCATATGGTACTTCTATTTCTAGCTTTTTAAGGAGGCACCAAATCGAGTTCCAAAGTGGTTGTACCATTTTACATTCCCACTAACTGTATAACTGTTCCGGTCTCTCCACAACCTCTCCAATATTTATTATTTTGTGTTTTTTTGATTAATGCTAGCCTTGTTGGGATGAGATAGTATGTCACTGTAGTTTTGATTTGCATTTCTGTAATGGCTAATGATCGTGAGCATTTCCTCATGTGTCAGTTAGCCACTTGAATGTCTTCTTTGGTGAAGTGCCTGTTTATATCCTTTCCCTATTTTTTAGTTGGATTATTTGTCTTCTTGTTGTTGAGGTTTTGCAGTTATCTCGTAGATTTTAGAGATTAGACACTGATCAGATTTGTTACAGCCAAAATTTTTTTCCCAGACTCTAGGTTGTCTTTTGACTCTTTTGGTGAAGTCTTTTGATGAGCATAAGTGTTTGATTTTTAGGAGCTTCCATTTATCTAGTTTCTCGACTGGTGTTTCCGCATTGTTACTTACAGTTTGTATTCTGTTTCTGCCATGTATTAGGGCTCCTAGCGTTGTCCCTATTTTGTCTTCCATGATCTTTATCATTTTCGATTTTATATTTAAGTCTTTGATCCACTTTGAGTTAGTTTTTGTGCATGGTGTGAGGTATGGGTCTTGTTTCAGTTTTTTGTGGATGGATATCCAGTTATGCCAACACCATTTGTTAAAGAGACTGTCTTTTCCCCCATTAATGGACTTTGGGCCTTTGTCAAATATCAGCTGCTCATAGGTGGATGAATTTATGTCTGGATTCTTAATTCTGTTCCACTGGTCTATGTACCTGTTGTTGTACCACTATCAGGCTGTTTTGACTACTGTGGCGGTATAATAGGTTCTAACATCAGGTAGTGTGAGGCCCCCACTTTGTTCTTCTTCTTGAGTAATGCTTTACTTATGCGGGGCCTCTTCCCTTTTCATATGAAGTTGGTGATTTGTTTCTCCATCTCATTAAAAAATGCCGGTGGAATTTGGATCGGGATTGCATTGTGTCTGTAGATTGCTTTGGGTAGAATTGACGTTTTCACAATGTTAAGTCTACTGATCGATTAGCAACGTATGTTTTTCCACTTCTGCAGGTCTCTTGCAGTAGTGTCTTGTAGTCTTCATTGTATGGGTGTTTTACGTCTCAGGTTAGATTTATTCCTAAGTATTTTGTCTTCTTGGGGGCTATTGTAAATGGTATTGATTTGGTGATTTCCTCTTCGAAGTTCTCTTTGTTGGTGTAGAGGAATCCAACTGATTTTTCTATGTTTATCTTCTACCCTGATACTTTGCTCAAATCTTCTGTTAGCTCCAGTAGTTTTCTTGTGGATTCTTCAGAGTCTTCTGTATATAAGATCATATCATCTACAAATAGAGATACTTTGACTTCTTCCCTACCAATTTGGGTGTGCTTTATTTCTTTTTCTAGCCTAATTGCTTTGGCTAGAATCTCCAGCACAATATTGAATAAGAGTGTTGATAAAGGGCATCCTTGTCTGGTTCCTGTTCTCAAGGGGAATGCTTTCAAACTCTCTCCATTTAGGATGATGTTGGCTGTTGGCTTTGTATAAATGCCCTTAATTATATTGAGGAATTTCCCTTCTATTCCTATTTTGTTGAGAGTTTTTATCATGAATGGGTGTTGGACTTTGTCAAATGCCTTTTCTGCATCTACTGATAAGATCATGTGGTTCTTGTCTTTTGTTTTATTAATATGATGGATTCCATTGATTGTTTTTCGATTGTTGAACCATCCCTGCATACCTAGTATGAATTCCACTTGATCATGGTGAATTATTGTTTTGATATGTTGTTGAATTCTATTGCCTAGAATTTTGTTGAGGATTTTTGCGTCAATGTTTATGAGGGATTTTGGTCTGTAATTTTCATTTTTTCTGGTGTTTTCACCTGATTTCGGTTTCAGGGTTATACTAGCTTCATAGCATGACTTTGGGAGTATTCCCTCCTTTTCTATGCTCTGAAGTACCTTTAGTAGTAGTGGTGTTAACTCTTCTCTGAAAGTTAGGTAGAATTCTCCAGTGAAACCTTCCAGGCCATGGCTTCTTTTTGTTGGGAGTTTTTAAATTACCTTTTGAATCTCTTCTTTTGTTATGGGTTTATTTAGTTGTTCTACCTCTGTTTGTGTTAGTTTAGGTAGGTGGTGAGTTTCTAGATATTTGTCTATTTCCTCTAGTTTTCAAATTTGTTAGAGTAGAATTTTTCATAATATTAATTTATGATTCTTTTCATTTCAGTTGGGTCTGTTGTGATGTCACCCATCTCATTTCTTATACAGGTTATTTGCTTCATCTGTTGTCTTTCTTTTGTAAGTTTGGCCAGTGGTTTATCGATTTTGTTGATCTTTTCAAAGAACCAGCTTTTGGTCTCTTAACTCTTTCAATTGTTTTTTTCTCTATTTCATTTAAATCTGCTCTAATTCTTATTATTTCCTTTCTTCTGGCACCCGAAGGCTTCTTTTCTGCTGTCTTTCTACATGTTTGAATTGTAGGGTTGATATTTTGATTTTGGCCCTTTCTTCTTTTTGGATATATGCATTTATTGTTATAAACTGACCTCTCAGCACTGCTTTGTCTGTTTCCCAAAGGTTCTGGTAGGATGTGTTTTCATTCTCATTTGATTCTATGAATTTCTTTATTCCAGCCTTAATTTCTTCTATATAACCCAGTAGTTTCTGAGCAAGGTGTTGTTCAGTTTCCACGTGTTTGCTTTTTTTCCTTGCTTTTTCTGTTACTGATTTCTACTTTTATGGATTTATGGTCAGAAAAGATTCTGTGTAATATTTCAATGCTTTGGATTCTGTTAAGGCTTGCTTTTTGGGCTAATATGTGGTCTATTCTGGAGAATATTCCATGTGTGTTAGAAAAGAAAGTATACTTGGCTGCTGTTGGGTGGAGTGTTCGGTATACGTGCATGAGATTAAGTTGATTGATTGTGGCATTTAGATTTTCTGTGTCTTTATTGAGCTTCTTTCTGGATGTTCTGTCCTTCACTGAAAGTGATGTGTTGAAGTCTCCTACTATTATTGTGGAGCTATCTCACTTTTCAATACTGTTAGGGTTTGTTTTATGTGTTTTGGAGCCCTGTCGTTGGGTGTGTAAGTATTTATTATGGTTATGTCTCCTGGTGTATTGACCCTTTAATCATTTTATAGTATTTCTTCCTTATCCTTTCTGTTAGATTTTACTTTAAAGTCTATTTTGTCAGGGATTAATATTTTAATATTGCCGCTCCTGCTCTTTTTTGAGTGTTGTTTGCTTGGTATATTTTTTTCCAGCCTTTGAGTTTTGGTTTGTTTGTGTCTTTAAGTCTAAGATGTGTCTCTTGTAGGCAGCGTATAAATGGATCATGTTTTTTTATCCATTCTGCCACTCTCGGTCTCTTTACTGGTGCATTTAGTCCATTTACATTTATCATAATTATCGATAGGTATGAGTTTAGAGCTGTCATTTTGATGTCTTTTTTTGTGCGTTATTCACAGTTTCTTTGTTCCATTTAATTTTCTGTGCCGAGTAATTTTTCTTTATGTATTTTCTTTTCATCTTTTTCATTTTTGTTGATGTTGTCTTTGCTAAGTCTTTATGTTTTTTCTTGTTTTTTATTTTGATATGTAGGATTGTTAGTTTCCTTTGTGGTTACCTTAATGTTTACCCCTATTTTTCTAAGTTTAAACCAGTCCTTTTTTTCCTTCTTATGCCTTGATTTTTCTCCATATGAATATCTATGACTACGTTTTTAAGTCTGTCTTTTTTGTTTTAATGTTATCATCTTTCACATATTGACATCTCTGTTTCCCTATTTTCAGTTTTTTAGCTTGCATTTATTTTTGTGACTTCCTATCTGGGTTGATATCTGGTTGCTCTGTCCTGTGTTCTAGTCTTGGGTTGTTATCTGATGTTACTGATTTTCTAACCAGAGGACTCCCTTTAGTATTTCTTGTAATTTTGGTTTGGTTTTTACAAATTCCCTAAACTTCTGTTTTTCTGGAATTGCCCTGATTTTGCCATCATATTTGAGAGACAGTTTTGCTGGATATATAATTCTTGGCTGGTAATTTTTTTCCTTCAGAGCTTTATATATGTCATCTCATTGCTTTCTTGCCTGCGTGGTTTCTGCTGAGTAGTCCAAGTTTAGTTTTATTGACTCTCCTTTGTAGATGACTTTTTGTTTATCCCTAGCCACTCTTAAAATTCTCTCTTTATCTTTGGTTTTGGAAAGTTTGATTATAATATGTCTTGGTGACTTTCTTTGGGATCTACCTTATGTGGGGTTCGATGAACATCTTGGATAGATATTTTGTCATCTTTCACGCTATCAGGGAAGTTTTCTGCCAACAAATCTTCAACAATTCTCTCTGTATTTTCTGTTATCCCCCCGTTTTGGTATTCCAGTCACTCATAGGTTATTCCTTTTGATAGAATGCCACATAACTCTTAGAGTTTCTTCATTTTCTAAATTCTTTTATCTGATTTTTCTTCAAATAAGTTGATATCAACTGTTTTATCTTCAGTCTCACTAATTCTGATCTCTGTTGCCTCAGTTCTGCTCCTATGACTTTCTATTGAGTTGTCTAATTCTGAAATTTTATTGTTTATCTTCTGGATTTCTGATTGCTGTCTCTGCATGGATTCTTGCAGCCTCTTAAATTTGTCATTATGCTCTTGAATAACTTTCTTAAGATCCTCTGTTGCTTTGTCTGTATGTTCCTTTGCATGATCTGCGTTTTGCCCGATCTTCTTCTTGATATGTTGATGAGTTCTGTATGTTAATCTTTTGTGTTCTGCCTCTGGTAATTCCAAGAAGTTCTCTTCTTCCAGAAAATTTCTTGATTCTTTATTTTGGGAGTTTGTTGAAGCCATCATGGTCTGCTTCTTTATGTGATTTGATACCGACTGTTGTCTCTTAGCCATCAGTAAGTTATATGTATTTATTTTATGTTTGCTTTCTGTGTCTTAGCTTCTTGTTTTGTTTTATTTTGATATGCCCAAATAGGCTGGGTGTGTGAGCTAGTTTGATTATTGGTGCCTTTGAAGCTCTAATGTCCTGTCACCAGGTGTTAGCTCTGTTACTAGGTATGTGAGCCCAGGAGTCTGTTTACTTTTCTTATATGAATTCAGCTCAGGTGTCCAGGTAGTCGGTCACCAAGTGTGTGGTGCAGGCTCTCACCTACAGTCCTAGACAGGCAGGGGTGATTAATGTAGGCATAGCTATCTGGCTGCAGTAGAGAGTCACGTGCTGAGCAAGGCAGGGGCTGATGGCTGCCCCTGAGTGTCTGGGAGGGAAGCGTGTCCCTGTTCCCTAGAGCACATGGGTGGGTTTTGCAGCCAGACTATGAGTGCCCAGTGCTGTTGGCTGTAAGGACTTGGGGGCACCACTAATTCTTGGACCCCTGTCGCAGGTGGCTAGGTGCTATGGGTAGAGTCACCAGTCCTCAGGCCCCTTATGTCAGTAGGTGAGGACCCTGCTTAATGGGCAGAGCAGTGTTAAATGTCACAAACCTGCCACTTAACTGTATAGCTGATACTGTTGAAGTTAGACTTCAGGTATATATCCTGTTGTACTGTGGTAATGAGGGCCTGTGCTGTTGAAATGGGCCCACACAGGTATATGCAACGGTGAAAGGCATTCAAAGTCCGTGGACCTCTTATGCCTGTTCCTAGGCAAAGGAGCTGTGCCTACCCTGAGTTCCTGGCTTAGGCGAGCCAGCAGATTATTTTTTCCCTGTTTGTTAATTTGTTCCCTCACCAAGGCCGGGTGAATGGCTCAGGGTGACAGGTCCTACTTCGGCCCTGGGGACTTGGCAGTTGCTGAAGCCAGCCCGGGACCTGGTGCAGAGCTGGGAGGGTGCAGATGAATGGGAGAGGTTTTTCCCAGAAGGAGTGTTTTTTGATCTGCATGGTAGGTGAGATCCAAGTACTTATCTATTGCTGATTGGGCACTGTGTTTCACCAGTTCTGTATGCCCAAGTAAACTCTCTGCCTCTGGGTCTCTCTCGATGTGGAAAATACCTCCTGAGCACCACTTCTTGTGTCACTGCACAAGTGAGCCAAACTGGCCTGAAGGGCGCTGGCTTCCACCAGGTCAGGTCTGGCTACTCCTCGCTGCTTCTGAACCATCTTTGCCTCCCCCTGCCGTTCAGTCCAAGTCCTTAACTTTGACTTTGATGTTCAGGGCTCCTAGATTGTCATATAAAATCAATTCACTTGTTTTTCAGGTCTTTGTTGTAAGAGGGACCACAGGAAGTGTCCAGCTACTCCGCCATCTTGGCCCTACCTCCTGAATTTCTTAAATACCTATAATTTATTTCTGGTCTATCAGCTGGTTCTTCTCTATTCCCTAGTACTTAGCACATAGTAGGTGCCCTATACATGTTAAATGAGTAAATCTGCTATGGACACATGAATAAAGCCTGCGTTAGAATGACCTGTTTATTGGGGCATAAATGTAGCTCAATTTTATAGAACTTGGGGATTTTTGTGGTTGAAATAAAACAGGAGGGTGGAAATACACCACTGCAAGAATATAGAATGCTTTAACTAAACAAGCAAATATCTGTTTAGAGTCTGGTATTTGCTTGTTTTTTGTTGTTTTTTTTTTAATAATTTATTGCATTTATTTTTGTTGTTGAAAATATACACAGCAAGACACACTAGTTCAGCAGTTTCTACATGTACAATTCAGTGACAGTGATTACATTCTTCAAGTTATGCAGCCATTCTCACCCTCCTTTTTTGAGTTGCTCTTCCTCCATTAACGTAAACTCACTGCTCCTTAAGATTCATATCTAATCTTTAGAGTTGCTCTTGTCAGTTTGATCCCATATATATAGATCTTAAAAGAGCATAATGCTAAAGGCAGACATTCTTTACTAGTTAAGCTAAGCTATTGTTTGGTTTTAAGAAATCGTCACGGGATATTTTTTGTTTAAGATTTAAAGATTGTCTCAGGGCAATAGTTTCAGGGGTTCAGTCAGCCTTCATGGTTCCAGGAAGTCTGGAGTTCATGAAAATTTGAAATTCTGTTCTGCATTTTCCCCCTTTTTATCAAGATTCTTCTACAGAACCTTTGATCAACATGTTAATAATGATAGCTGGGCAACATCCAGTTCTTCTGGTCTCTTGGCAAAGGAGGCAGGTTGTTCATGGAAACAATTAGCCACACATTCCATTTCCTGTTCTTATTCCTGATTCTCCTTCTTCCTCTGTTGCTCCAGATGAATAGAGACCAATTGTTGTGGCTTGGATGACCACTTACAAGCTTTTAAGACCCCATGCATGATGCAGCAAACTAGGACGTATAACAGAGCCACTGAACACATTGTTAGGCCAATTAACTGGGATGTCCCATGAAACCATGACCCTGAATTTCCAAACCAAGAAACCAAATCCCATGAGGTTTTTGGTTGTACATAAGCAATCTGGGCATATATCTTATCTATCTCACAACTTTTGCCAGTTCAGCTTTTTACAATTTATTGTGCTACCCTACCCTTAATCAATGTGATTTTTCCGTCAGCTAGGTACTGTTTTGAGCTGGTACTATAGTGTTGTGCAAAGCAGGCAAAGTTTTCCTCATGGAGCCTTTGTGAAACTCATTATTTAGTTGCATTTTATAGTTGAGGAAATTGAGATAAGAGAAGGATAAATTTCCCAAGGTCATCCACTAAGTTGTTTGTGGCTTTCCATTTGTAGATCATTGCCTACTGCCACTGAGCCATGAAACAGGTTTTATGTAATAAGGTAGTTATTTTTGTCCCTTTGCTGGTTAACTTTAACAAATGAAGAGGAGATTATGCATTGTAATACTCCTGGTGGTTGTTGTTTCTAACAAAATAACAATAACTCAGCTTCCCAGTTACACTCATTTCATAGTTACTTATCATCCTTGGTTAATATCTACAAATGGTACTGAGCCTGCTATACGTACAGCTCTAAATTGTAGAAATCTCAGAATCAGGCACAGACATAATAGATTTTGGTTATAGGAGAGGCCAGGAGAGGCGGGAGGGAGGACTGGAGCATGTGAAAGAAACATGACAATTCATCAAACCCTTTCTTGCTAACAGCAACTAGTGAAATGAGGGGAAATGATGTTTTTCTTGTAAAATTGTGAAATTATTTGGGAAACATTAGGGAACAAAACTTGTGCCCTTAAAAACTGATTTAGTTGCAGAAGTTGACAAATTTTAAGAAGCACCCAGTTTCTTATTTTGTGCAGAATAGGAATTGTGTAGTAAGAGGCGACAACCAACTATAAAAGAAATAAATTACATGGACTCTTGCCCTCAAGTCTGTTAGAAACTGAGGTGACACACATGCAAGAAATCTATTTAATAAAAGTATTTAAATAATAATTAAAATGAAAAAATTGGAAATAACCCAAATGCCCACCCTCAGGAAAATGGATCAGCAAATTGTTTATTCACACAGTGGAATATTACATTATAATACAGCAGTCAAAAAGTGATGACTCTTAGAAAACATGATGCTGAGTGAAATTAGGCATACAAGCCCTTTCTATTAAGTGAAAAAACAACAGAAACTAAATATATTATTTAGGCATCCATATATTGGTAATAAAATTTTAAAAATAATGATTTACACAGAATTCTGAAGTGGTTGTCTTAGAAGGGAAGGCAGGAGTTCAGAAGGGGGAAGGAACACATAAAGAATTTTAAATTGTTTGTCTAGTTCTCCATTTGTGCAGTGGTTTCATGGATTTTGATTATATTCTTAAAAAATTAATCAAGTACAATGAAGCTTGCTATTTAAGGAAATTCTATAATGTCATTTTAGAAAATGAGTACCCACCTCATTTATCTTTTCCTACTCTGAATGGATCAAGTGTTCTTAATATGTACAAATGAGTAAGTAAATGTGAAGGGGAACTCCGTGAAAAGTTTTTTTTTGTTTTTTTTCTTTTTTCAGCTTTCTCTGCAGAGTGCTAATAGAGTGAACCAAATGTCAAGTACCTTTCATGATGGTGAGGAAGAATTTGGTTTACCCTTTGCAAGCACGTAGCAGGAAAAATCCATGCTGGGTTCTTAGTTTCTCAGATGCAGTTGAGAGGAGCACTAAACAGAAAATGCTCACTTATTAAAACCTGAGCTAAATATTTAAGTCAAGGCAGCTAAGTGAGAGATGTGGTTTGTGAAGCATTAAAATGTAAAGTGTGAGGAATAAAAAAACTTCCTTTTCGTTAGATGTCAAATCTGTTAATACTCGTTTAGGAAATTTCATGCGGGCATTTCCTGTGTTACTTGTTTTTGTTTTGTTTTATTTTATGTTCTCTGAGTAAAGTTTTATTTTGGGGGAGGACTTGGGATGAAGTGCTGAAGCTTTGGAGTGTAGAAGAAAACAGATTTTGGGTGCATCTAGACAGAAGCAGCTTAGTTAGAATCCCAGATCTGCCACTTTCTACTTGTGTGATCCTGGGTCACTTCACTGAACCTTGGTTTCTTTGCATGTGAAGAGTGCATAAGTGGATAACAGTATCTGCTTACAGGGTTCTTGTCAGGGTTTGATATGGTATTTCTAAAGCACCTGTTGAATAGAAATTCAGTGAATGATAGCTGCCTTAAGTAAGTAATGGAGCCCTGGTGGCGCAGTGGTTAAGAGCTGCAGTGAGCTACAGCTGCTAACCAAAAGGTTGGCAGTTCAAATCCGCCAGCTGCTCCTTGGAAACCCTATGGAGCAGTTCTACTCTGTCCAATAGGGTTGCTATGAGTCGGAATCAACGGTGACAGGTTTGGTTTTTTTTCGTTTTTTGTTTTTTTTTTGTAACTTAAGTAGTAATTTTTGCATGTTGTTAACAGGGACATTGGACACGCAAATCAATCTTTGTCTTATAATAGTAGCAACTCAGTACAAATTTACTTTAAGAGAAATGTAACTTCTAACTTTTGCATTGTGAGTCTCATTTGCTTTGAAATGACCAAACAGTGAAAAATTTGGGTTGTTTAAGCAGGTAGAACATAATACTATTCAGATAACATCTTGGATTTGAATTTCACATAGGCTTATTAATTCTGTTTTATGGCTACAGACTGCACCTCAGCAGTCCTCATAACCATCTTACAAGTATTTGCCATTATTCTCAACTGGAATCAAATGAGAAAATAGTTCAATACAGCTTATAATTAGTGTATATGAGAAAAAAACTGAAGATTTGTATGTCTTACTAATGACTTAATATTATCTTTGTATTCTAAGCTAATACATTTACTTACTAAAGACCAATATGTAAAAAAAATACTAAGCAATATTTAGTATTTTTATTAATCTTATACAAATAATGCTTGTTTTCATGGTAAATCCATTGCTTACAATGAGTAACTGCTCTTATTTAAGATTCAAGGGTATTTACCTGCAGAACAGGTATGACTTAGATAGTGGAAGTACAGGTTTTCTTACCCACCCATAATTCTTATTTTTGAAATGACTGCTAACACCTCCTCAGACTGACAGATGTGGAAAACTCCACAGTAACCAGTGAAGGCATGTTTTTTTCTGTCCCTGCCGAAAGCTTTAGTTGTTTTGAAATTCCCTCCCTGTGTCTTCTACCTGGAGCCCTGGTGCCACAGTGGTTAAGAGCTCAGCTGCTAACCAAAAGGTCAGCAGTTTGAATGAACCAGCCACTCCTTGCAAACCCTATGGGGCAGTTCTACTCTGTTTTATAGGGTTGCTATGAGTCAGAATCGACTCTATGACTCTACAGCAACAGGTTTCGTTTGATTTGTCTTCTACCTGGAGAGAAAGGGGCTGTATATGACCTTTGGAAGGAATGTTTCTCTGCTCATTAACCTAGATGTTCTTGTTATGCTGGTATGTTGTAATCAGTCCAGATCTCCTGTTCAGGGTTATTGTTGCTATCAAGCCAGCTCTGACTCATGGCAACCTTATGATTAACAGAAGGAAAACGTTGCCTGGTCCCACGCCATCTTCATGATCAGGTATGTTTGGGTCTGTTGTTTCAGGTATTATTCAGAGTTAGCAAATGCTTATTGGTTGGTGGAAAGATTGTCATGGTTTGTGACAAGGCAATCACAGAGCATTCATATTTATTCATTGTTCTGTATTTTAAGAATGAGTCAGTGACCTGGAGCCTTTATATCACAACCACAGATAGCCAGAGCTGTTAGGATTTGTGGTTCTAGGAACTCTTCAATGTTAAATTTAGTTTAAAGGTTTTTAATGACTGCTTACGGAGCCCTAGTGGTGTAGTGATTAAGCACTCAGCTGCTAACTAAAAGGTTGGCAGTTTGAGCCCACCAGCCGCTCCTTGGGAGAAAGATGTGATAAAGATTACAGCCTTGGAAACCCTATGGGGCAGTTCTACTCTGTTCCCTGGGGTTGGTATGAGTCAGAATCCACTGAATGGCAATGGGTTCGTAATAACTGCTTGGTATGTTTTGAAGTATTGCATGGCTTAATATGAAACTATAAACTATTCAAGTTTTAATGTGTAAGATGTGAAATATGTGTGACCAGAAAGGAGTTGAACTGAATTAAATGTAAAATGCTTGTTCATCACTTGACAATGTAAACTGTGCCTCCTTGAAAATGTGGTCCTATCTTCCTCATTGTGCAAGCCAGTGCCTTGGATTACTAGTTAACATGTGGAAGGCTCTCAGTAAATGAATGATTGAATGAATAAATGAATAGCTCTGAGTCCAAATGTAGGCTAATGTTGGGAGAGCTTGAGATAGAAATAAATAAACTTGATGTATTTTATTTTCCTTAGTAACTTGCCACTTTTCCTCCTGGTTATAAATAAGCATATATGTATGCACATTCTTACAATGTACCAGCTAACCCTCTCTCTAACAATATGAAAATACCTGTTTACCTATAGAACTTGGTTCTTGGCATTTTTGCTTTCAGCTGAATCACAAATTAGGGTAAAGTAATTTTTGAATTGTTAATAATGGTCAAAGGGAATTTTTTTCTTTTAATTTTCAGAATAAGATAAATCAGGGTATCCCTCTGATAAGAAATCTTAGAATGGAATAAGTAATCTTGGAATAAGTATCTTGAAGTTGTATGTTTGCCTTAAAACCAGAGCTCTTAGAAAACACACTCATCTTCAGTTGTCTAACACATTAAAAAAAAAAAAAAATCCTTATAATCCTTATCTCATTATTGTGTAGCTCAGAAAGCAAGTATCTTCCCTTTTGCTACCAAGGTATAAATGTCTCATTGGATAATATAGATAATGTGTTGGTTTATTTGTGTAAGAGAATGTCATAATACGTGCTCAAGATGTTCCAGCGTGGGAAATATTTTATAATATAACATGGTTTTATTTTCAGATTAGAAACATAATGCATACTTAATACAGAAACTTGATAAATATAGTAAAACTAAAAAAGGGAGAAGTTGCCACTAATCAGGAAGGATTTTATTTTTTTAACTTCAGGTTTTTTCTTTCACTTCTGTCCGGTCTAAAAAGTAAATCTCTGAACTATAGAGACGGAAATTATAAATACTTGAAAGTAAAATATTTAAATTGAAAATCTGTCTTAGTTTTTCTTAAAATACCACTCCAGCAGAGTAAAGAATTTTAGTAGCTGTCTTGGTTATCTGGTGCTGCTATCACAGAAATACTGCAACTGGATAGCTTTAACAAATAGAAATTTATTCTCTCACAGTTTAGGAGGCTAAAAGTCTAGATTCAGGGCACTGGCTCTAGGGGAAGGTGTCTTCTTTCTGTTAGCTCTGGGGGAAGGCCCCTGTTTCTTCAGCTTCTGTTTTCCTGGTTCCTCAGAGATCTCCATGTGGCTTGGCATGAGTCTTCCCCCATCTCGGCTGCTCACTTGCTTATTTAATCTATTTTATATCTTAGAAGAGATTGACTCAAGATATACCCTAATCTTGCCTCATTAACATAACAAATATAACCTAATCCTCAATATCATAACCTAATCTTGCCTCATTAACATAACAAACACAACTTGTTCACAAATGGGATTATAACCACAGGCAGAGGTTAGGATTTACCGCACATATTTTGGGGAGACACAATTCAATCCATAGCAGTAGCTATGTAGGTAAAAATAATAAAGGTGAATTAAGTGCTGATAAAATAATCTGCTTCTTTTACCATTTTTGCTATTATTCCAGTATTAATTTTCTTCCTGTTACTCAGCTCTTCTATCCCAAAGTGAGGGAATTGATGAGGGTATGTGCATTGTGTGATGTCTGATCACAGTTTGACTAGCACAGTCTGGAAGTAGGTTGTGCAGGATGAGAGAGCGCAGCCTAATTGCTCTCCCTGCATCAGCAGCATCTATAAAGCATCCTGGGAATTGCTCGCCCTACGTTCAGAGCAGCTGGTCACATGAGCCTGGATTTTCAGTTCAGTTCATTAGTCAGCCATTTTGGTCAACACCCTGCTTACTGCGCACAACCAATCCTATTAGAACTCAGCATCCCGGCTTATCTGAGCAGATCCTGGAAGTGATTTCTGCAGTTCAGGAATTTTTTAAAGCTAAATTGAAAATTTAGGTTTATTTTCCATTTGCTTTTTTTCTTTTGCATTTTTTTCTGCACAGAGAAGGAGGATTTTTCACATGCAGAAGCCAGTTTTCTGAAGCCAGCTAAGGCAGCATCGTCTGTGCAGGATTTAAAGCCTGTAGCTCAGCTGAATAAGAGGTAGGGAAGAGAAGAGAAAAGGAGAGGAAGCTGGGAGAAGACAAGCATCATTTTATTTTGCTGTGTGGTAGGAACTGTGTATGAGAAAAGAGAGTATAGAATTGTTTATTTTGACCAGTTGGTTCTTAAACCAAAAGATTTTTTGTTGGCTTGTTTTTTGTTCAAACCTCCCCCATCTCTTTTCCTAAAAGCTTTGTTTCAGAGCTTTGGGCTTGGGATTTTTTGGTGAGGAGGTTTTATTTATTTCTGTGGGGGGGGGGGTGTGTGTGTTTGTGGTGTGTGTGTTGTGGTGCCAGCTGAGTCATCATGTCTGCTCTGACGCCTCCAACGGATATGCCAACCCCCACCACTGACAAGATCACACAGGCTGCCATGGAGACCATCTACCTTTGCAAATTCCGAGTGTCCATGGATGGAGAATGGCTCTGCCTGCGAGAGCTGGATGACATCTCACTTACACCTGACCCAGAACCTACCCATGAAGGTATGGTCGGATCCCCCCGTCTGCTGGTATCTCACAGCATCCTCTTTGTTACAAGGAGGCTAGGAGGGTCAGGGAAACGTAGGAAGAACCTATAAAACTATTAACGTGCCTAAAAACCTTTCATCCCTAACTACCAGCCAGCTCCCCTTCTCTCACTTCCTGGGAAAAAAATTCTTTTTCCGTGCCCCCTGACATAGCCTTTCAAAAGATGCTGGTGCTTATTTAGAGCTCTTTGTCTTTAAGCCTCTAAAGAGAACAGCGGAGGTCATTTATCACATCTGATCCTAATCGCTAATGAAAAAGCTACTAATTTTGCTCATATATTAAAATTTTGTACAAATCGTAATGAATCTTAACAGTAAGTAAACATGACTATAATTCTAGGATTATACATGATAAATACAGTAGAAATGCTAAAGAGGTGTCCTGTCATCAAGATACAATATTAAATTGGCTATAACTTGTAGAAAATATATGGTAAAACATTATTTTTTAAAAAAAATTAATATGGACTGTTAGGTTAAATGAGAAAGCAGTTTTACATCCAGTTCTTACTTAATGAATATGAAATCCAGCAAAAGCATAACGTCTTGAAAAGGGTTAAACCTGACTGATATGGTAATCCTTATCCTTGGCCGTTGCTTTTTATAAGTTACTTGTGGTGACTATTACGACCCATTTGAAATTTCCACTGTTGGTACCTTTGAGGCCTTTGTGGTAGGACTTTTCCCCAGAACCTTCCGAAATTAAGAGGGATTTTCAACTTCTGCCCCTTAATTCTCTTCACTCAATACTACAGGAAGAGTTTATTTGAATCATATCTGCAAATTGTTTTGTTTAATATAATATGGTGGCTTTTTACTAGTGTTTATTCTCCACCCTTAAAATAATGAAGACAGAAATGTCCAGATATGAGGAGAAATTCTTTATAAACATCTGCCTGATGTTTAGGCATCTCTGTAAGGCAGAAGGCCCTAAGCTGCTGGGTCAGGAAAAGTGCTTTTTTTTTGCCCTTGACCTTGTGTTGCAATCTTATCATGACTCAGATTTCACCCTTTGTGTCTGTTAAGGATTTTATTTTCCCAGTCATACTTAACCTTGAGAAAGTTTTAGAGAGGGTTAACATCACAGAACCCAAAGCATTAGTTTGGGGTGTGTCTTGAGGACAATGTTTAAGTAGTTTTTAAGACCTTTTGAACCTTTTAACAATTGGATTGTCAGTTGGACAACTCCTTTCACAGTAAGCTTCAGAATGTGCCAAAGGGTCAGAAGATATCAGCTGAAATTCCATACAAAACCAGTATTGTTTACTACACTCCCCAAAGCTTTAAGAATCACCAAGGAAGAAAAATACATTTTTGGAAGGCTACCAAGATGTGTTTAGCAAATGCCTCAGTTTGCATATTTTGCTATAAAAAAAAAAATCCCTGTCCATTTTGAAAGTCATACAACATGAAATATTCTCTTAACCCAGTTTGTTGATGTCTCAAAAATAATTTTAAACAATTTTTAGTACCTTGGATGCTCTTTGTTTTTTGAGCAAGATTCCTATGGGTAAGCGAAAGTGAGCTCTCTGGCTCACATGAGCATTTGCAGCAGGGCTGTTTGAATTCTTCAGCAGATTTCTCAGTAATATGGAACATCTATGAGGGCTGCAACCTGAGGTGTGACACATCCTTTGCCTAAAGAGAACAAATAGGAAGTTTCCAGGACTTTGGAATCCACTATAAGAGGATGTGGAGAAAAATAGAGAAATGCAAACGGTGAATTTGGAATTTTGCCTTAAATTGACAAGAGAAGCAATTGTTTCACGTGATTAGAAGTGGAAATTAAAAAAAATAAAGAATAAAAAAATCACAGGCCCAGGAAAGCATGTATAGGGATAGTGATCTAGGAAACCAGATGGAGCTTTACATGGATTTTTATTACCTTGCCCTACTGTCTAACTATGAATGTCTAAACAGTCATTTGGACTCAAGAAATGTGCATTTTCAGGTTAATACCAGTGACAACTGTTAGACTTACTTTAGCTATAAGTACTTAAGTTGTGGTCACCAGGCCAGTGATGATGTGAATCTCAGCTTGTTGACCTAATGGAGAACCTAAACACATAGAATAGTCACAGAATACTTCTTGGCTGATCCTAGAGGGAAAGACGTCTGACCACACAAATCCTGCAGTGAGGCCCTGACTCCCACAGGAGAACGTGGGCAAAAAGCGCAAGATGATGATACAGACTGACAGCGTGCGCTCTCAGCAGTAGAAGCTTTGTGGTTTCCAAGTTTTGTTTTCTGAAAACAAAGTTCCTGCTCTTCACTGAGCAACACACAGTGGAGACCTAGACGTGGAGTTTCTGCTTGGCTTCACTCTTCTATAGAAATAAAAACATTCACTTAATTATCTGAATGCTTATTGATGGTCAGTGAGGTAATCTTTTAAAAAAAAATACACTTTTTCTTAAACTAGCATGTGCAAAACTACAACTTTTGTTCTAAGTAGATTTTCCCTAAAGACAAGAGTCTAGGATTCTGAAGCAGAGTGGTCAGGAAAGGCTTCACTGAGTAAGGGAGGCTTGCACTGGACCTTGAGAGATAACTAGGTGATCATGCGGCAGAAATGGGGGAGGGCATTTCAAACAGTGCGCAGGGAACAGCAGACAGCTAGAAGGACCATAGCATCCTGTGGTTGGCACAACAGGGCGTACACCTGGAAAGATAAGTAGGGCCTCGATTGTGACAGGCTTCCCGTGACATATGGAGAAGTCTGGACTTGATTCTTATGCCTAGGAGTAACATGAACCAAGATTTTTATTGTGGGCTGATCACTCTGGCAGCAGTGTAGAGGATGGATCAGAAGGGTATAAGCCTTCTGATGGTCCTAGTAAGAGATAATAATCCCAAACTAAAGCAGTGTGAGTGAAGAGAGAACAAAAGGAACAGTTGTCTGAGAAATAGAGTGTACCAGATGCCAGGTGGCTGTGGGGCTAGAGGATGAAGGTGAGGAGGCAGCTAGGATGACTCCCAGCTTTCTGGATTCCAGTCCTGGGTTCCACTCACCAAGAAGGAGTACAGAAAGAAGAGTGGGTTTGAGAGGTTGGGTCCCTGATAGTAACAGATTATGATTTAACTATAGGAACAGTATCACTTTATCAGATTAGCCTTCCACATAACCCCACAGAAGCATAAGTCAGGTTTTCTCTTTTCCAGATTATATACTCTGGGCTTAGTCTGTACCCCAACTTCCATTAGGAATTGGAATCCTCACATTTAGTTGAAGGGTTCTGGTGAGTAAGATTTAAATGGACATTCTGATTTGAGAATATGACTCTTTCTTTTTGTCTTGTCAGCACTAGAGGACCAGCTTTGTTTATATACAATTCATTTTTCATTTTCCTGATGCATGGAAATGACCTCTCAGATTCTGAGTCGATTTTGCTTGTTTTTAGTTTCTGAGAGCATAGTGAGCATAGTGAAATTTTAAGGTAAAAGAACTTCTAAACCCTAAAACACCATGAAATATTTAGAGAATATAGGCCAGTTGTTTTTTCTCAAGAATGGAAATGAAACCACCTCAGTTAGACTTTTAAGCATCATTGTAGTAATTTCAGAATGATTCCATTACTGAGGTGATTTATATTTATGATTTTTTAAAAAACATTCTGTGTTAATTTGTTATAATTAGCAATTTCTGTGTTGATTAAAAAGATTGGCACTTTAAGAAAATCTTTAAAGAATGAAGTCCTGAGCCTTTCAAGGTTTGTCTCCTATGTCATTAAATCTGAATTAGCTTAAAAGACGGCAGTAGTTGTATTTCAAAAGAGCAAATAGCATTTTGTATATACAGTGAAACCTGTGGGAGCCAGAACTCACCCAGACTGCCTCGTTTTTCTGGGCCTCGCAAGTTTTCCACCTTTGACAGGTTGCAGTCTTACAAATTTTCTATCACTCATTTTAGTAGAAAATATTTTAGTTTTCGTTCTCTGACAGCTTTCCACTTTACACAGGTTCTGGCTTTCACAGGTTTTACTGTATTACCTTTACTCAGTAGAGTGTTTTGTAGACAGACTTTTGCATAGGATTTAGCTCTAAGATTGCTCACTTTTTCTTAAACTAAATATCCCATTTTTTAGTTCATTTTTCCCTTTTTTCCCACATCCCTACACTCCTTTATCATTTTTGGAATATTTATATGGCTTGAATGACAGGCAAGTTAAAAATTATTTAAAGTAATTCTTTTTTCTTACGTGTTTATTAAAATGGGCCTAAGTTGAATTTTTTTTTAAATTTTTTTATTTTTTCCCCATACAAAAATTTGTAATACATTGTTATGTGACTCTGATTGCTCTTCCCGTACTGTGACGGCACACTCCTCCTTTCCACCCCTGATTGCACATGTCCATTCAACCACCTTCTAACCCTCTCTGCCTTCCCATTTCACATCCAGACAGAAGCTGCCCATTTAGTCTCTTATATCTACTTGAGCTAAGAGGCACACTCCTCAGGAGTATCACTTTATGTCCTACAGTCCAGTCCAATCCCTGTCTGGAGTTGGCCTTGGAAATTGTTTTAATTCTGGGCTGATAGAGAATCCAGGGGCCATGCTTTCCGGGGTTCATCCAGTCTCAGTCAGACCATTAAGTCTGGTCTGCTTACTAGAATTTGAGTTCTGTACCCCACCTTTCTCCTGCTCCATCAGGGATTCTTTGTTGTGTTCCTTGTCAGGGGGGTCATTGGTGGTAGCCAGGCACCATCTAGTTCTTCTGGTCTCAGGCTGATGATGTCTCTGGTTTATGTGGTCCTTTCTGTCCCTTGGGCTAATACTTTCCTTGTGTCTTTGGTGTTCCTCATTCTCCTTTATTCCAGGTGGTTGGGACCAATTGATGCATCTTAGATGGCCGCTTGCAAGCTTTTGAGACCCCAGACGCCACTCACCAAAGTAGGATGCAGAACATTTTCTTAATAAGCTTTGTTATGCCAATTGACCTAGATGTCTGCTGAAAGCATGGTCCCCAGACCTGTACCCCTGCTACTCTGTCCCTCAAAGTACTTGATTATATTTAGGAAACTTATTAGCTTTGGTTTAGTCCAGTTGTGCTGACTTCCCCTGTAGAGTGCGCTATCTTTCCCTTCACCTAAGATAATTCTTATCTACTATCTAGTTAGTAAATAACCCTCCCCCTCCCCCACCACCCTCGTAACCGTCAAAGAATGTTTTCTTCTGTGTTTAAACCTTTTCTTGAGGTCTTATAATAGTGGTCTTAAACAATGTTGTCCTTCTGTGACTGAATAAATTCACTCAGCATAATGACCTCCAGCTTCCTCCAAGTTATAAGATGTTTCACGGCTTCATCGTTGTGCTTTATCGTTGCATAGTATTCCATTGTGTGGATATACCATAATTTGGATATGGATATATCCATCTTTTTACTATTTTGAACAGTGCTGCAGTGAACATGGGTGTGCATATATCTATTTGTGTGATGGCTTTTTTTTCTCTAGGATATATTCCAAGGAGCAGGATAGCTGGATCATATGGTACTTCTATTTCTGGCTTTTTAAGGAAGCTCCAAATCTATTTCCAAAGTGATTGTACCATTTTACATTCCCACCAACTGTATATAAGTGTTCCAGTCTCTCCACAACCTCTCCAGCATTTATTCTTTTGTGTTTTTTGGATTAATGCTAACCTTCTTGGGGTGAGATGATATCTCATTGTAGTTTTGATCTGCATTTCTTTAATAGCTAATGATTGTGAGCATTTCTTCATGTGTCTGTTAGCCACCTGAATATCTTCTTTGGCGAAGTGCCTGTTCATATCCTTTGCCCATTTCTTAATTGGGTTATTTGTCTTTTTGTTGTTGAGTTTTTGCAGTATGTTGTAGATTTTAGAGATTAGACGCTAATCAGATTTGTCCTAGCCAAAAATTTTTTGCCAGACTGTAGGTTGTCTTTTGACTCTTTTGGTGAAGTCTTTTGATGACCATGAGTGTTTGATTTTTAGGAGCTCCCAGTTATCCAGTCTCACTTCTTGTGCTTGTGCATTATTACTTATGGTTCGTATTGTGTTTATGCCATGTATTAGAGCTCCTAGCCTTGTCCCTATTTTTTCTTCCATGATCCTTAATTTTTTTATTTTATATTTTAAGTTTTTGATCCATTTTGAGTTAGTTTTTGTGCATGGTGTGAGGTTTGGGTCTTGTTTCAGTTTTTTGTGGATGGATATCCAGTTATGCCAGCACCATTTGTTAAAGAGACTGTCTTTTCCCCAATTAACAGACTTTGGGCCTTTGTCAAATATCAGCTGCTCATAGGTGGATGAATTTATGTCTGGATTCTGAATTCTGTTCCATTGGTCTGTGTATCTGTTGTTGTACCAGTAACAGGCTGTTTTGACTACCGTGGTGGTATAATAGGTTCTAAAATCAGGTAGTGTGAGGCCTCCCGCTTTGTTCTTCTTCTTGAGTAATGCTTTACTTATTCGGGGCCTCTTCCTTTTCCATATGAAGTTGGTGATTTGTTTCTCCATCTCATTAAAAAATGCCAGTGGAATTTGGATCAGGATTGCATTGTATCTATAGATCACTTTGGGTAGAAAGGACATTTTCACAATGTTGAGTTTTCCTATCCATGAGCAAGGTATGCTTTTCTACTTACGCAGGTCTGTTTCGGTTTCTTGCGGTAGTGTCTTGTAGTTTTCACTGTATAGATCCTTTATGTCTCTGGTTAGATTTATTCCTAAGTATTTTGTCTTCTTGGGGGCTATTGTAAATGGTACTGATTTGGTGATTTCCTCTTCGAATTTCTCTTTGTTGGTGTAAAGGAATCCAATTGATTTTTATATGTTTATCTTGTATCCTGAAACTTTGCTGATATCTTCTATTCGTTCCAATAGTTTTCTTATGGATTCTTTAGGATTTTCTGTGTATAAGATCGTATCATCTGCAAATAGAGATACTCTGACTTCTTTGCTACCAATTTGGATGCTCTATATTTCTTTTTCTAGCCTAATTGCTCTGGCTAGGACCTCCAGCACAATGTTGAATAAGAGTGGTGATAAAGGGCATCCTTGTCTGGTTCCTGTTCTCAAGGGGAATGCTTTCAAACTGTCTCCATTTAGGATGATGTTGGCTGTTGGTTTCTATAAATGTTCTTAATTATACTGAGGAATTTCCCTCCTATTCCTGTTTTGTTGAAAATTTTTATCATGAATGGGTGTTGGACTTTGTCAAATGCCTTTTCTGCATCGACTGATAAGATCATGTGGTTCTTGTCTTTTGTTTTATTTATGTGATGGATTCCGTTGTTTTTTGAATGTTGAACCATCCCTGCATACCTGGTATAAATCTCACTTTATCATGGTGAATTATTTTTTTGATATGTTGCTGAATTCTATTGGCTAGAATTTTGTTGAGGATTTTTACATCAATGTTCATGAGGGATATTGGTCTGTAATTTTCTTTTTTTGTGGTGTCTTTACTTGGTTTTGGTATCAGGGTTATGCTGGCTTCATAGAATGAGTTTGGGAGTATTCCATCCTTTTCTATGCTCTGAGATACCTTTAGTAGTAGTGGTGTTAACTCTTGTCTGAAAGTTTGGTAGAATTCTCTAGTGAAGCCATCCAGGCCAGGGCTTTTTATTGTTGGGAGTTTTTTAATTACCTTTTGAATCTCCTCATTTGTTATGGGTTTATTTGGTTGTTCTACCTCTGTTTGTGTTGGTTCAGGTAGGTAGAGAGTTTCCAGAAATTTGTCCATTTGCTCTAGGTTTTCAAATTTGTTACAGTACAATTTTTCATAGTATTCTGTTATGATTCCTTTAATTTCAGTTGGGTCTGATGTGATATCACGCATCTCATTTCTTATGCAGGTTATTTGCTTCCTCTCCTGTTTTTCTTTTGTCAGTTTGGCCAGTGGTTTATCAATTTTGTTGATCTTTTCAAAGAACCAGCTTTTGGTCTTGTTAAGTCTTTCAATTGTTTTTCTCTTCTCTATTTCATTTAAATCTGCTCTAATTCTTATTATTTCCTTTCTTCTGACACCTAAGGGCATCTTTTGCTGCTTTCTTTATACTTGTTCCAGTTGTAGGGTTAATGTTTTGATTATGGCCCTTTCTTCTTTTTGGATGTGTGCATTTATTGCTATAAACTGACCTCTGATCACTGCTTTTGCTGTGTCCCAAAGGTTCTGGTAGGATGTGTTTTCATTCTCATTTGATTCTATGAATTTCTTTAATCCATCCTTAATTTCTTCTGTAACCCAGTAGTTTTTTGGTTTTTTTTTTTTCTTTTTTTTAATTGTACTTCAGGTGAAGGCTTACAGAACAAATTGTTTCTCATGAAACAGTAGTACACATATTGTTTTATGACATTGGTTAACAATCCCACAACATGTCAACCCTCTAACTTCTCAACCTTTTTTTTTGGTGAAAATACACATAGCCAAAATACACCATTTCAAAAATTTCTGCATGCACAGTTCAGTGACATTGACTACGCTCTTCCAATTGTGCTGCTATTCTCACTTAAGATGAAGGCTTACAGAACAAAATAGTTTCTCATTTAACAGTTACTACGCATGTTGCCCTATGACAATGGTTAACAATCTCAACACATCAACAATATCCTTACTCATACTTGTGTAACCCAGTAGTTTTTGAGCAAGGTGTTGTTCAGTTTCCATGTGTTTGATTTTTTATTTCCTTGCTTTTTCTGTTGTTGATTTCTACTTTTATGGCTTTATGATCAGAAAAGATGCTTTGTAACATTTCGATGCTTTGGATTTTGTTAAGCCTTGCTTTATGGCCTAATATGTGGTCTATTCTGGAGAATGTTCCATGTGCATTGGAAAAGAAGGTATACTTGGCTGCTGTTGGGTGGAGTGTTCTGTATATGTCTATGAGATTAAGTTCGTTTATTTTAGCATTTAGCTCTTCCATGTCTTTGTTGAGCTTCTTTTTGGATGTTCTGTCCTTCACCGAAAGTGGTGTGTTGAAGTCTCCTACTACTATTGTGGAGCTGTCTATCTCTCTTTTCAGTGCTGTTGTAGTTTGTTGTATGTATTTTGGTGCTGTCATTAGGTGTGTAAGTATTTATTATAGTTATGTCCTCCTGGTGTATTGACCCTTTAATCGTTATATAGTGTCCTTCCTCATTCTTTGTGCTGGATTTCACTTTAACGTCTATTTTGTTAGAGATTAATAATGCCACTTCTGCTCTTTTTTGAGTGTTGTTTGCTTGATATATTTTTTCCATCCTTTGAGTTTTAGTTTGTTTGTGTCTTTAAGTCTAAGGCATGTCTCTTGTAGGCAGTATATAGACGGATCGTGTTTTTTTAATTCAATCTGCCACTCTCTCTCTTTATTGGTACATTTAGTCCATTTACATTCAGCGTAATTATTCATAGGTATGAGTTTAGTGCTGTCATTTTGATGTCTTCTTTTGTGTGTTGTTCAGTTTCTTTCTTCCACTTAATTTTCAGTGCTTAGTTGTTTATGTATTTTCTTTTCATCTTTTTCATTGTTGTTGATTTTGTGTTTGCTGAGTCTTCATATTTTTCTAGTTTTTTATTTTTACTTGTAGGATTGTTAGTTTCTTTTGTGGTTGCCTTAATATTTACCCCTAGTTTTCTAAATTTATACGAGTCTTTTATTTCTTTACATCACCTAGACTTCCTCTCCATGTGCGAAATATGTGTCTACATTTTTTAATCTGTCTTTTTTGCTTTAATGTTGTCATCTTTTTATATATTGACATCAGTTTCCCTATTTTCAGTGTTTTAGCTTTGGTTTCCTTTTGTGACTTCCTGTCTGGGTTGATATCTGGTTGCTGTGTCCTGTGTTCTAGTCTTGGGTTGGTATCTGATGTTACTGATTTTCTAACTGAAGGACTCCCTTTAGTATTTCTTGAAATTTTGATTTGGTTTTTGCAAATTCCCTAAACTTCTGTTTATCTGGAAATGCCCTAATTTCACCATCATATTTCAGAGACAGTTTTGCTGGACATGTAATTTTTGGCTGGCAGTTTTTTTTTCCTTCAGGGCTTTCTATATGTCATCCCATTGCCTTTACATGGTTTCTGTTGAGTAGTCCAAGCTTACTCTTATTGATTCTTCTTTGTAGATGACTTTTTGTTTATCCCTAGCTGCTCTTAAAATTCTCTCTTTATCTTTGGTTTTGGCAAGTTTCATTATAATATGTGTTGGTGACTTTCTTTTGGGATCTGCCTTATGTAGGGTTCAATGAGCATCTTGGATAGCTATATTCTCCTCTTTCACGATATCGGGGATGTTTTCTGCCAACAGATCTTCAACAATTCTCTCTGTAGTTTCTGTTATCCCCCCTGTTCAGGTACTCAGTCACTTGTAGATTATTCCTCTTTAGGGTTTCTTCATTTTTTCTAATCCTTTTATCTGATTTTTCCTCAAATAAGTTGGCGTCAAGTGCTTTATCTTCTGTCTCACTAATTCTGACTTCCATTGCCTCAATTCTGCTCCTGTGAGTTTTTATTGAGTTGTCTAATTCTGAAATTTTATTGTTAATCTTCTGGATTTCTGATTGCTGTCTCTCTATGGATTCTTGCAGCCCGTTAAATTTGTCATTATGCTCTTCTCTGATCTTTTTAATTTCCTCTGTTACGTGTTCTGTGTTTTGATTAATTTCCTTCCTCATTTCTTGAAGAATTCTGTATGTTAATCTTTTTTGTATTCTGCCTCCAGTAATTCCAAGAAATTTTCCTCATCTGGAAAATTTCTAGATTCTTTATTTTGGGGCTTGCTGAAGCCATCATGAATTGCCTCTTTATGTGATTTGATATTGACTGTTGTCTCTGCACCATCAGTAAATTATTATTTAATGTTTGCTTGCTGTGTCCTAGCTTCTTGTTTTGTTTCAATATGCCCACATAGGCTGCTTGTATGAGCTAGTTTGATTATTGGTACCTTGGAAGCTGTAATGTCCTGTCACCAGGTGGTTAGATCTGTTATTAGGTATGTGAGCTCAAGAGTCCGCCCACTCCTGTATAGATTCAGCTCAGGCGCCCAGGTAGATAGCCAACTATGTGGTGTAGGCTCTCACTTACGGTCATAGACAGGCATGGGTGATTGCTGTAGGCACAGGAATCTGGCTGTAGCAGGGGACACACTCTGAGCAAGGCAGGTGGCTGACAGCCACCCCCGAGTGTCCAGGAGGAAGGCGTGTCCCTGTTCCCTAGAGCGCTTAGGTGGGCGGGTTTTGCAGCCAGACTGTGAGTACCTACTGTTGTTGGCTGTAAGGACTAGGAGGCACCTCTTATTCATGGGCCCCATCACAGGTGGCTAGGTGGCATGGGTGGAGCCACCAGTCCTCAGGCCACTGATGTGGTAGGTGAAGACCCTGCTTAATGGGGAGAGCAGTGTCAAATGTCAAGAACCTGCTGCTTCACAGCTGAAACTGTTGAAGTTAGACTTCTGGTATATACCCTGTTGTACTGCGGTAATGAGGGCCTACGCTGTTGAGATGGGCCCACACAAGTCTATGCAGGGGGAAAGGCACTCAAAATCCGAGGATCCCTTATGTTGTGCCTAGACAAAGGAGCTGTGCCTACCTTGGCTTCCTGGCTTAGGGGAGCCAGCAGTTTATTTTTCCCCTGTTTGTTAATTTGTTCACGCTCCAAGGCAGGGAGAGAATGGCTCTGGGCATGTGAGGAATCCTACTTCTGGCCCAGGGGAGTCAGCAGTTGCTGAAGCCGGTTCAGAGCCCAGTGCAGAGCGGGGAGCGGGGAGGTAAATGGGAGAGAGGTTTTTCCCTAAGGTGGGTGTTTTTGATCTGAGCGGTAAGCCATATGCCATTACTTATCTTTCGCTGGATCGAGGGCTGCTTCTCACTGGTTCTGGGTGGCCGTGTAGACTCCCTGGTGCTGGGTCTCTCCCGGTGCGGCAAACACGCCTCCGGAGCATGGCTGTTTGCCTGCCTCACAGCTCACCCCCGAGCTGCTCCAGCCTGAAGGGCTCAGGCTCTCGCCGGCTCAGTTCTGGCAACTCCTCACTGCTTCCAAACAGTCTCTCCCTCCCCCTGCCACTACATCCCTTTCCTCAGCTCTGCCTTTGATGTTCAGGGCTCTCGGATTGCTATATATAATCGAATCACTTGGTTCTTCGGGTCTTTGTTGTAAGAGGGTCCACCAGAAGCATCCGAATACTCTGCCATCTTGGCCCTAGCTGTAAGTTGAATTTTTAAAATAAGATTATTTTTTTCCTGATTATAGAAGGTTGTTAACTGTGGGAGATTTGGAAATTTGTAAGTAGAATTTTGGCATAAAATCCAAATGATCATGAAGAAATCTGCTAAGTACCTCATGAATCTGTTTAGAATTGGGTAGATGTTAGACTACGGAAAACTATTGCTCTCGGTATAGGGATATATCTGAAAACTCATGACTTGGGTCTGAAATGGAGTTATTGTTTTATATAAAGGATTTAGTTTGAAATGCTAGTGAGTTTTGGCATAGAAAATTCAGTTACAGTAGTATTAATGCAGTGTAACAAAGGGCAAAATAGGATTTGTGATAAATGCAGAGAAGAGTCATTTTACCAATATCTTACGTCAATTTAGGCATCTTGTTTTGTAGCTCCGAGTTTGGGGTTGATTTAGCTGTTGGTGCTTTCAGCTATTATGATGGTCATTAATTTAGAGCTAATGTACGATAGTGGCTAAAAGCATATATTTTGTATCTTAGATTTGGAACTAGTCCCGTTCCCTACTACTAAGCCATGTGACCATGGAGGAGTTACTGATCTCTCTATGCCCAAGTTTTCCTCATCTTTTAACTATACCTGCTTCGTAGTACCTACTTGATGGTAGGCTGGAGGGATTAAATGAGATAATTTATATAACCCATTTTTGTCAAGTCGATTGCTACTCATAGTGACCCTATAGGAGAGAGTAGAAGTGCCCCATAGGGTTTCCAATGAGTGGCTGGTGAATTCAAATTGCCAACCTTTTGGTTAGCAGCCAAACGCTTAACCACTGTACCGCCAGGGCCCCAATTTATATAAAGCACCCTGTAAATGTTAGCTGTTCTTATTAACAGTTATTCGTGGAGCAGTAGTTTAAGCTACAATAGTTTAAGCCACATTCTCAAATATATTAACATTTTAATTTACATTCCTATTTTTGTATCTAACCTTCTGGAACAGTCTAGTTGTTTACCAGTGTTCCACAACGGTGGATATTAGTAGCTTAAATTCAAGTTTTAACATTGTCTTTTCCTGTGCCTTTATAAACACAAAAATAATCAATTAAAAATAAAATTCAGTTATCAAAAATGTGTGCTTTTCTGTTAACCTTTCAGGGATGGAAAATCCAACACTGAGAGGTGAGACACTGATGATAAGCTTGATACAAAAATAAACTGTTTGGTCACCAAGGCAAATATAATCTTTGAAATTACTTTTTTGACTTAGCAGATTTCCTTCTCTTATATATGTAGTAAGAAACAGACTGTGAACAAATGACATACTGAACAGACGCATTGAGGAAAGAACCTTTGCTCACATCTTTGATTTTAGGATTACTGTCGAGAACTGCATGTGATGATGCAGGATTCAGACATGCTGTTATTACATCATTCTGCAGTTTTTTCCTGGTAGTTACATTGCTTGGTGTTCATTTAGAATAGCTGGCATTTATACTGTACTGTGTAGAGAGACAGCTTGTATGAAACATCTATGGGTATAGTAATTGCAGTGTACTATATGCAAGGAATGTGTTTTGATCTATCAAATATTGGTCAGGAATATTTATTGGGCATCCCTTAATATAAAGTCCAATCCTAGGGCCTAAGAAATAGACAGCTCTTGCCCTCAGTTAGTTCACGGTCAATGTAGAGAAATGAAACAAAGATGTCAGAGGCTGCTGTACAGTTAAGTGTGGACTATTTAGTTGCCAAAGGACAGTCCCATTTCTTAAGTACTGGGACATGGAATTCGAAGCAAGATAGCACTTAGAGTGACCACTTTTCCTAAAGGATAGTGTGGGTACAGATTTGGCTCAGGTTTTTCCATTTAACAGCAAATGCTCTACTGTATAGAGACATAATAAGCAAGGAAACAGCCTCTGAAGATGAATGGAAAGTCTTTGTCATTCACTGACTGTGGGAGATGTCTGGTGCAGAGAAGATCACTACTGACATTTACTAACGTACTTTTAGTCAGGAATGATCACTGCACACTAGTACAACCCCGTCCTGCCTGGGAACTGCATGTTAAAGGTGCACATCCCAGTGAGCATGTTGGCAGGGGAAGCCAAATGGTTGTCTACCAAGAGACTTCGTAGCATGAATTCATTACAGTCTAGTACAGGGCTTCTAAACGTGGGATCCACAAACTCCCAAAAATTATACATAAAATTTTGAATCTGTGCGTTTTTTTCTGAGGAAAGAAATCCTTAGTGTCTTTTAGAATTTCAGAAGAAAATAAGGACTGTTTAGTAAAAATGCAGTTTTTGTCATTATAAGATCAGACACCTCAGCCCTTGATTCAACAAACATTAAGTATCCTGCTTTATGCCCAGCACTTTAGGTCCTAGGATTACAGCACAGTGAACAAGCCTGGTCCTCTGTATTTTCTGAGCTTACTGACAAGTACAGGGTGGGATGTTTCAAACAAGTAAAATGTCAGTCCTGTTACAGTGCAATGATTACAGGAGGGAAAGTCCAGAGTGCCATGGGAACGTAGAGGAGGGGCAACAAATCTTGTCTTGGGGGAGTGCAGGGAAGATCTCCAGTTGACATATGTTTGAGTTTAAGACAAGACTTGAAAAATGTACAGGTGTTACCTAGGCATAAACTAGAAACTGAGAAGTGGGAGGGAGGGGGAGAAAACAGCACAGGCAGAGACCCAAAGGCCAGAACTGAAAGATGGTCAGTATGTATTTTCAGCCCCTTTCCTTTCCAGTAAATTTTTACCTTTGTTAGAAATATTAATAGAGCCACATGCTCTATTAGGGACAAAATATTAGGGGTAGTGATGAAATAGCAGTGTTTTCTTCCTATCCTAGTTGTGTACAGGAGTCCTGCTGGCACAGTTGTTAAGCACTCAGCTGCTAACCGAAAGGTCCTTGGTTTGAACCCACCAGCTACTCCTGGGAAGAAAGAGGTGTCAGTCTGCTTCCATAGAGATTTACAGCCTTGGAAACCCTGTGGGGGCAGTTCTGTTCTGTCCTATTAGGGTTGCTATGAGTTGCAGTCGACTTAAGGACAATGGGGTTTGGTTGTGCAGAGGAGTCCTGGTGGTGCAGTGGTTAAGCACTCGACTGCTAACCGGAAGATCAGCGGTTTGAACCCACCAGCTGCTCTGTGGGAGAAAGATGTGGCAGTCTGCTTCTGTAAAAATTTACAACCTTGATAGGCTGCTAACCGAAAGTTTGGCAGTTCAAATCCACCAGCTGTTCCTTGGAAACCCTATGGGGCAGTTCTGCTCTGTCCTACAGGGTTGCTATGAGTCAGAATCAACCTGGTGGCAGTGGATTGTTTCGTTGGTTGTGCAGAATGGTCACTTTTTAACACTAAAAATCTGAAGTATTTTAACTGTGATTAATTTCATTATGCAGTAAGTTCAGCTTGTGCATTTCTGTAGTTTAATAAAATAAGCATATAGTAAACCGTGTAATAAGTATATTTTAATAGACCTCTTAAATAAGACTTAATAAGAACGGTTTTTCCCTGATCAAATAGAAAAATGAAAACAACTATTGATATTGAATAGCATAAATGTGTAAATTTGTGGTTTGAATTCTGTTTTCATTTGTGTGTAACTCTTTCCTTATCCTTTTGATGATGAGCATATGTTTCTTATTATAGGCATGCAATGCTCAGAAGTTCTTAATGAAACCACTTAACTGAAGTTGATGAAAAATCAAGGCTTCAGTTGTTTTCGTAAATAAACGTGTTAATTGTATCAGAAATACCACTTAACTATAAATGCCCTTTCTGTGTTTAATAAAACACCTGTGTACACACGAAGAGGTGTGTGTGTATATATAAAATTATGTAAAACAAATTCAAGACATCTGGTTATTATAGTTTTTCTGTTATGATTAAACAGCAATCATAGGTGTTTAGGGCCTACATACATGTTTAGGGTGTAAAGAGGTATATGTGTTTTCCATTTCCCAACAAAGCCTCCATTATGTCTTTCATTTTCATTTCCACAACTGCTAGGATCCGATCATGTCACCCACTTTTCAGCTTTTCTCCAAACCCATGTCTTCCCTTTACTGGTTCATTCTTCATACACTGCCAGATGAGTCTTCATTAAAGTAACCGTTTTATTCTAGCACAAGAGCCCAGTTTCAGGCTACCTTCTGTATTGAACATGGTTGTTGTTAATTGCTGTCAAGTCAGTTCTGACTCATGGCAACCCCGTGTGTTGCAGAGTAGAATTACACCATAGGGTTTTCAAGGCTGTGACCTTTCATAAGTAGACGTCCAAGCCTGTCTTCCTAGGCACCTCTGGGTGGGTTCAAACCACCAACCTTTCAGCTAGTAGTCCAGCTGCTAGTTTGCACCAGCCAGGGACTCCATTTAACATAGAGTATTCCCGAAAAAGTGGTGGTGGTGGTATAGCAGGAGGAGAAGCTATCAGTTATTGAGCAGTTACATGGTACCAGGAAGTTTGCTGTATCATTTAATCCTCACAACAACCCTTTCTGAGCCTGGGTACTCTTATTATCATCAATTATTAATAAAGAAACTGACATTTGGGGAGCTAGCAAGTGGTAGAACAAGGATTCAAACTCAGACAGCCATAGCTCATCCCATACACAGCACTCATACCAGAATTCAGTGAACATAAGTCCAATAATCAACTTGCTTGTAATAAGGGAAGTCTTCTCCCCAGTCTTTGGTGACATACTTCCAGCTGTTTTGTGTGCAGTTGAACATAGCATTGGAAAGCTTAAATCCAGTGAGCATCCAAACAAGGCCAAAAAATGGATTGTCATCAATTAAATGACCTGACCTTTTTATGTACTCATTTTCTTTTTCCTCTTTCTGCTCATTTTTATAAATATGTGAAAATACATAAATAATTGTGCAGACACAGCCAAACAGCAAAAATAGTACGGAAAATTAACCTGTCTGACCTCTATATGCTAAATGTAAAATGTTTCTCAAACTGATGTACAGAAATGAGGTGAAAAGCATTTTGTGGTAGCAGTGTGTTCGTAATTAGGGATTGCTTGAAATAGTAGTAACATTGAATCCTTAACTCTTTAGCCAAGCATTCCTGTACCCTCCTTTAAGTGACTTTATATACTCAGTGTTTTTTCAAACTCCTTTTCAACATACAACAGCTCGCCAGGCTATTGATTCTGTACTTAACCGAAACCATGATGATTCTTGTTATACTGTTCCCTCTTGAGATTCTTCACACCAACATTATGGTAAATCAGGAAAAGGAAAGGACCCCTGACTCCCTTCATCTCCCAAATCATTGGGAACTACTGTCTGTGTCACTTGTTTAAATGTACTTGGAATTATTCTCCAGTTATTTATTTGATCCTTCATTTACAAAAGTATATAGGAAGTTCTCTGGAGCATGACTTTTCTTTTCCTTGCTTCTTAGGGCCTGTTAGTACTGTATACTGTTTATGGTCTGTGCCCAACAAACTCTAGATGAACTCAGTAATGCCCTAACCCAAAAACCAAACCCATTGCCATTGACTCGATTCTCACTCATAACAACACTATAGGACATTGTAGAACTGCCCAGGTTTCTGAGGAGTGGCTGGTGGATTCGAACTGCCGACCTTTTGGTTAGCAGCCAAACTCTTAGCCACTTCAGCACCAGGGCTCCAATAATGCCCTATAGCCACAGAAAATAGTTGATTTTAAAAGATTATCAAAATACCTTCTGTAGTTATTTTTAATTAGTTACAATTTAATTTATGGTTTTTGTTTTTTCAACAAAAGAACATGTGTAAAAAACTCAGGAGCTCTGCTAGTAGGAGTGTAAATTGGTACAGCCTTTTTGGAAATCACTCTTTCAGTGTGCATCAGAGCCTTAGAAGTTAATTCCCGGTGGTTATTCATCCTAAAAAAATAATCAGTGACACAGGCAAAAAGTTCATGTATATATATTTGTCATAGTATTATGATTTATAGTAGCAAAACCTTGATGGCAATTTGAATAGCCTCACATGGAGATTGTTACATAAATTGTAGACCATCTATACAGCAACCATTAAACATTGTCTTATAGAAGAATATTGAATGGCACGGGATAATGGTCAGAATATAAGTGTAAAAAGCTGGCTCCCAAGCCACGTATACACTATGGTCCTAATTTTATTTAAAATGTGCATGAGTAAAAGGAAATATACCAAAAATGGATCATGGAATTACAGGAGATTTTTATTATCATTCATCATATTTCTTTACATCTTCAAAATAGTCTACAAGAGGATACTTAAAAACAAACAAACAAACAAACCTGTTGCTGCTGAGTCGATAGCAACCCTATAGGACGAAGTAAAACTGTTCCATAGGGTTGGTTTCCAAGGAGCAGCTGGTGGATTCGAACTGCCGACCTTTTAATTAGCAGCTGAGCTCTTAAGCCGCTGCGCTACCAGGGCTCCACAAAAGGATTTATTACAATCATTGAAACAAAATGCTATTTTTTAAAGAAAAAAGCTTTATGAAAACTATAGGTACAATCATCCATCCATCTGACTCACTAAGTACCTTCCATGGCAGAGTTTCACATATCCACAAACCGGAGCAGTCACTGGAAAATGGAGCTTCTGCTTTGGAGTGGATTTCTGGTATACTTTCCCCACATTTCTATTAGACGTCTAGAGTGTTTCCAGGCCACAGACCTGTGTTTGTTTACCAGCATGCTTTGTTTTCTTAGCTGTTGCAACACTGCGTGCAGTGCAGAGGTGGCTCACAGTGCCTAGACTTGGAAGCAATTGCTCCAGCATTTCATTTTTTCCTTTCCTAAGAGTTCAGAAAATAAAACCTGGATCACCAGGATTCTCCTTTTCACAGAATCATGTTATTGTTCTTTGCTTTTGCTGTGGCATGTTCCCTTTAATAATCTGCCCTTGGTGAGATTATTGGAACATTTGTTGCCACCAGTCTGGCTAGACTGAGATTTATATTGTCAAGTTCTCTGGGTCGTGATTATGTTCGCACAAGGCAGTCTTTGTGAACTTCTCAAAGTGAGAAGGTTGTAGCTTTTAATACCATCTCAGAAGCCTACCAAGCAAAGCTCTTTGGACAAAATCATCCCTTCTTGTTTCTCTCCCCTGGCAATAACCTGGCTGGCCACCCTTTCCAGGTAAGTCTTACCCACCTAGCCTCCTAGGATTTTATAAAATCCTAAATCTGGGTGAGAAGTATCAGCAGATACTGATACCCTAATCTCTATTTAAAACACAAAAATAGCTGCATTATGCCTCTGAGACTGATCGTGATGTGTGCTGCCTAAACCAGCTTTCTCCTTTCCAGTTGAGGGCTACTCTCAGTTTCTTCCTGACGCCGTGATACTCCTGACCCATGCGTGCCCTGTTTGTGCTAGTGCACTGCCATTAATCGCAGTGCACTTTGCTCTCTATTGGTGAGCCTTTTCTGGACCTTTCTTAAAACAGAGCTTTTGCTTTAACCTTTAATTTGTGCCTTTCTTAACAGAGTTCATATTAACTACTCTGAGTTATTAGTTTCTTATGCCCAAAAGTCATTTGTCCTAAATGAATCTCTGAAATATTAATCGTTTTCCAGCTGTACCCGATCAGATAGCTACTACTTAGTGATGGGGCTCAGATTAGATTCGGGTTGTCAGGTTCCCAAGCCTGGGTACTTGTGGGACCTGGCTGGAAAGAGAACAAGTGCTGTCATTGGAGAAGACCCACAGTATTCCCTGCTCTTCGGTTACAGTTTTGATTTTTTTTGTTTTTTGGTGGTATAAGTTTTTAGGGGGAGGGCAGTGGCGGGGGGTGGAGAGTATGATGGAGCAATTTTTCCCATCATGGTTTCTTCAACCTCCACCAGTCCATTGTGACTGCTATGCAGCGCATTTGTGGAGAGTAAATACTAAAATCTGTTCCTTTGCAATTTTTGATTTTTGAACTTTTCCAAAGAACAAATAGAAGGATTTGGTGAGCCTTGGAACTCATGTATAAGGAACAGTGATACAAACTTACTGCCAAATGGCCACTAAGTAAATTTTTTTCATCATAATTAAATCTTCCCCAAACAAAATATATCAGTATGGTGAAAATAATTTTTTTAAGAAAATATCTTTAGCATTGTTACATATGTATTTTTAATGGAAACAACTTTATCTTTCTAGTTAGAAATGATATATTTGCGTCTCAAATCACAGTTCCTTTTACTGTGTGTTATAATCATCTAGACTTCCACAAGGGCAATATATATGAATATTTCACCTTTGCAAACTTCATTGCCTTTGATCACCATAGGCACTCCTTATTTATTAAATGGCTCAAGTATTGATAATGTGTTACTTTTTCTTGCTGATATTTTTATTTTTAATACGCTGTGGGAAGAATGTATGTTAATATAATGTGTTAGTCCAGGCAAAGTATATTGAGGTCCACAAACTGTTAACCCTCCAAAAATGAAAGTGCTGGGAAAGAGGCAAGAGTTGTCCATGCCACCATCCATTTCTTTGACTAACGTATTAAATAATATTTTTTCTTTGTTTAATTTTACTTTGGTAAAATATATATATAACAAAACATTTTATTTTTTTAAATAATTTGACTTTATTTCAGAGGGCACAATTTTTATCTTGTATAAATCCCTCTTTGGGGTTATAAAAGAACGGCATGGTGTCTATTCTTTATTGTAACAAAAGGTTAACCATGCCAAGGTGAAGTGGAAGACGACTTCAATAAAAAACACACCTTTTACCTTTTGGAGGAGGAGTGTTCTCTTAAATTAATTTCATCATTGTGAAACCTGTGTAACTAAAGGGCCCTTCATTTTAAAAACAAAACAGAAAAGATGTCTGGTTGGAACAGAAAAGTGCTCTGGATGGGACACGCCAAGAGGATGCATGCCTTGTATCCACCACCTATTCCTACCTAAAAATGTACCTTCCAGAGCTTTTCTCTCCCCAGATCTTGGAGGATTTTTATATTTTACTTTTTAATAAGGGAAGCTTTATCTTATTAGGTAATAAATACATTTTCTAGTGAAAGAAAATAAAATATAAAAGAGCAACATTTACCCTGTTCATTTCCTCAAGATCACATAACAAGTCTATAAAGCAACTCTATACTGTTGGAAGATTACATTCTTGTGAATCTATAATCCTACATGATATGTAAAAATCTATAGCATATTATCAGAAGATTATATAACACAGTAACATTGCAGATATATCGACATATAATGTATTTTAGCACCAACTTACTGTAAAATAACAGTGTTAACACTTAACATTGTGGTTTTGCTGTGTGAGATACTTTTCTAAGTGTTTTATGTATATAGGTCCACAATTTCAAAATCCAGAAAAAATCTGAAAAAAAAAAAGCATTTTAAATAAGTTTGTCTGAACTCTTTTGGTGGTAAAACGTGACCAAAACAGACTTGAAGTTGTGTGTGTGTGTGTGTGTGTGTGTGTGTGTATCAGTTTAATCTGAATATTCATTTGTTTCCCTGCAGGAATATTAATGTACTTGATTATGGGGTGCTGGCCCAGATCCTGCAAGGGGATAAGTAATATTTATATGTGCCATTTTCCCTTTTTAAAATTTAAAAAATTATGAATTTAGAGTACATTTGGCCAGAAAATATTCAAATAAAATATTTTGGACCTGAGTTCACGCTTTTATTCTTCACAGCAATGCTGTAAGGTAGGTACTATTTTTAGCCCTGTTTTACAGATGATGAAACTGAGCAAAAGGAGATGAAGTAACTGGACTGAGGTCATACAGCTAGTAAGGGCTGGTGCTGGGATGCCAGCCTAAGTTTTCAGGCTCTTAAGTTTGTTCTCTGAACCATCATGCTCTTCTACCTGTTTATAAAGTGATTTGCTTGGTATGTTGACAGAAGTTAGGAATTTAACCCTGGTTTTCTGTGTTGTAGTCTTGTACTTAGTTTTTTAAATTGTTAATTTCTAGAATTTTGAATTGGGGTAATTTTAAAGATTAACAGATAACCTGCATTCTTTTCACATTACCAGTCCTCATCCTGGAGCTCTGGTGTGCAGTGGTTGCTAACTGAAAGGTCGGCAGTTCGAACCCACCAGCTGCTCCATGGGAGAAAGATGTGGCAGTTAGCTTCCATAGAGATTACAGTCTAGGAAACCCTCTGGGGCAGTTCTGCTCTTTCCTCTAGGGTCGCTATGAGTCAGAATCAACTCGACAGCAATGGGTCGGGTTTTGGATTTTCATCCTCATGTCCGACCCAACCAGATAATCTATGTATATCTAGTTTTCAAAAAAGTTCAGCTTTAATCAAACATCACATTACTAAATCCCCATCTGCTTCCCTGTTTTCTGAATTTAAAATTTAACCTTTTTTATATATTTGTATTTTCTTTGTGCATCTTTGTAAGATTACCAGAGTGTATCCTTACAGCCCACTTGTAAATCACTATACCACATCAGAACTAAAAATTAACCAATCTAATTACAGTGATAATAAACCAATGAGAGTAGGACAAAGGGCAAATTCTTTTCATGGATGATGATTCCAAGTTATTAGTCACTTCAGATTCTGTGATGGCATCTGTGACAAATTGTTCAAGAAGGCATGTCCTGGACAAAGTATTCTTCACCTATTTTCCCTTTTTTGTTATCCTTTACTTTTGAGAACTTCCCTTTATTCAGTACAAATTTACAGTGTAAACTTCACGTAGCTTTATGAAATTATTACAGTTGTGTAGTATAATAGGTTCACAGTTATTAGAGGATGAAGCTCATCATTTTTTTGAATTCACATTTGTTCTCAAAATCTATCACAGAATAGTGATCTTGTATCTTTCAGAGGAGAAAATGTCTGTTATGTTTGTAACCTTTGCATTCTCTCCTGTCCTTTTGCCTTACATGGAATATCCTGTGTTTAAGAACACTGAATTTATAGTAGGAAGAGACAGACCCATACCTAAACTGAATAAACATTTGGCTTTATTGAATTATAACTGATTTATCTGTCTTCAAAGCAGCATCCTTTCCATTATTTTTTGGTTCGGAAAGGAGAATTGGTGGTGGGGGGACAGGAAAGGTGTTTGGATTTTTGGTTATTTTATGAAAAGTCACTAGTTTGCATCATGATATTTATCCTGAGTCTAAAAAATATCCCATGTTTTTCAGCTTCATTGAAGTGATCAAAATAAATCTTGAGTGAGGTTAATGTTACAGTACACTTAGAATACAAAGAGCCTAATTTTCATTTTCGGTGGGAAATAAAACTTCAGTACTCTTTTATGGGATGTACATCTTTATTTCCTTTTATGTGAAACTTTGAAATGACTAATTGTGATTTTGAGACATCTTTAGTATTCATAGTTGCTATCTCTGCTTAGTTAGTGTCCTGCTTCTCCTTGGGCATATTACCAGTCCTCTTCACTGTTAATTTCTGGATTAAGCAAAAAGAGTTTTTAGTTCTAGGAACCTCCCTTTCAGTTATCTCTTTTGAAACCTTGTTTTTAATAGCACTTTTCTTTCTTGGCTTGCATGACATTTTATCTTTCTTTTCCTTTCTTTTTGCCGTTTGCAAAGACTCTTGGGAGGATTTGACAGATTTGGTGGAGCAAATGCGTGATGATACAGAAGGTGCGTGCCACACCAACATCTTTCAGCTTTTTTTCTTTTTATCTTTAATTTTCTAACTGCTTTTTGATTGTTTTCCATAAGAGGGAATGTCAGCTTTAGGTTTTGCTTCCCATGGCAGTAACTGGAGTAAGCACATTTGCCAGATTTTTTTTATACGAGTACTTTATACAGGTTAGGTTTTTTCAGAGTCCTGCATTTATAATCTTTGTACCTGTGATTCCTGGTAAAGTAGCATTAACGTATGTTTACGATGCTCCTTTAGAATACTTAAGTAACATGTTAAAAGGGACATTCTATCAATTTTTTTCTATGGCTGTTTTTTCATTTCCTGGGAAGGTATAAATGTTTTTATCACCCATGTGAAAAAAATAGACATAGTTCTGTGAATTTCACAGCACTCAAAAACAATCAGATCCCAGGAATCTAATGTTTTGGTGTGGAATGTTGCTCTGATTTGTAGATTTCCATAACATTAAAAGCTTTGTCATATAAGTAGCCTTCCTTTCTGGTGGAATTACATTCCTTTCTGATGGAATTAGTATTTTGAAAAGTAGCACATTTATTCTAACATCTACAGGTTGCCCAAGCCAATCATTGTTTCTTCAGTAATTGGCACCTGAGGTTTCAGAGAGTGCAAGGTGATTTACACATTTTATAATAGAAGTAGAAAGATTGGCTTCACTTTTCTATATTATTTTACGTCCTCCCATTTTCCCCAGGCAGCTGAAGTTATCCCTGGCTTTAGCACGCACTCCCCTTCCACAGAACATATCTATCACCCTGCCTAGTCTGGCCTTTTCACTATCCTTCTGTGCATGAGCCACCTACGTTCTCCTCTCCTACTTTTTCCTGTGTCATCCCACCCAGTACACACACTTACTTTCCCTCCCGCTTTGCCATGCCCAGCCCTTCAGTCTAGGTGGGAACTCCGCCAGGTGCTCTCTGACCACCTTGGCTCCATTCATTTCTCCATTTGCTCAAGTCCTGCAGAACTTGAAGTTTAAGACTTTTTACATGTTCTCTAATTCTTGTGTGTTTATCACCCCAGTAAAATTGTAAACTCCTTGAGAGCAGAGCTTGTCTTAAACTTCTTGGTATCCTTATTAGTTCTGGGACGGTACTGTCCTCAGTAGATTTGGTCACACTAGGCAGAACCTAAAGGAGTCCTGGTGATGTATTGGTTAAAGTGCTCAGCTGCTAACAGAAAGGTCAGCTGTTCCAACCCACCAGCTGCTCTGCAGAAGAAAGATGTGGCAGTCGGCGTCTGTAAAGTTTACAGCCTTGGAAAGCCTCTAGGGCAGTTCTACTCTGTCCTATACCATCGCTATGAGTCAGAATTCGACTCCATGGCAATGGATTAGACAGAATCAAAGCAGTTGTCTCTCTCTAATGATGCCCAGCAGTACCTTCTTCTTCAGCAGTATCATTGAATAAAGGTTCAAATTATGATCCTAGGTTTCATCTCATTTCCTGTATGCAGGCTAACTTTTTATCCCATGTTTGATTCTGCTTTTAATATAACTGATTACATATAATTCGGTGAAAAAAAAATCAGTATTACCTATTTGATTGACAGTCATTAAAAACAAACAACAACAAAAAAGGAAGAGGGAATTGATTTATTAGAGTGTTAACTGTTATGTTCGCTGCTATCATTATCATCATCATCATCGTCACCATTATTTATCAGGCACCATACAGGTTTAAGACTTAAATTTCATTGCTGTCTAGGACAGTAGAGAAAAATGCTACCTAAGAGCCAACATAGTCTATGCCTTTAAGGATTTCTTCTCCATCACTCAGCCCAGGCAACATTTCATTTGTTTAATTGAAAGTACTAATGCAAAAGTTAAGCGTATTGTGAGAGTCAACCTTCTCTTTAATTTTGTTTTTGCTGGAACTTTTGTGAATGGTTATTACAGTTGAAATCAAAGGGAAATAAGATGAACACGACAGTATAAAACATAAAATACGTAGAAGATGTGAATTGAATCAGTACCTTGATGATCTTAGCAGATTTTGAGTCAAGTGGGATATTCTAATGTTGTTTAAGAACTTGTTTACAGAAGTTTTTTCTGGAATGTGGTTTCAAAAAAAAAATCAGAATGGGGGCAGGGGAAAGGCTTTTACTTATTAACTTTTTTGAGTCCTTATTTCATGTCTTTTTTCTCTGTCATTTTTTACTTCTCTCAAGTCGTTTGCTCAATCACAGTTATGTGAAATGCTGTAATTTTACTGTATTGTGTAACTTGGAAACTTTGTAAATGAGTACTTGTAACAAGAATAAATATGGGTTATGGAATATTACACACACATAACAAGAGTTGAGGGTCTGGGGAGGATCCTGGTTTCAGACTCTGAGAAAGCCAATGATATACGTAGGCTCAGATCTTTTCAGGACACTTTCACAGCTAAACTATTTCAATTCGGTTTCCTATCTGTTGTTGTCATAGATATGCCAGAACAGTTGGCCTTTTTACAGATGAAGTATTAACACTGGCTTCTTATCTCCTGAACAATTACTTTTAAAAGTAAACTTTAGGAATTTGCAGATTTGAACTGTTAACTTTTTTTTTTTTTTTTTTTTTTCATTTTTGACAAGATTGAAGCTTTTTCTGGTGAACTGATTTCTTACAGTGATGCAGAAAAGGCTGTTATTTGATTTCACATCCAGTGTGTCTGTAACTCGCTGCTAGAATATGAGATGTCTTGTTAGGGTGGAATTGTTTCCTGCTTACAACATTGGTCAATTATCTTATATCTCACTTCATTATATGCTCTTAATTTCTGTCTAAAAAAGTTTCGAGACTCACTAGAAAAATTACGAAGATTAAGTAATGAAAAGCAATTGTTTTTACTACCTTTTGTTTCACAGTAAATAGTGAATTTCTTTCTTCACCTATTACAGGCCTTTAAAACAGGTTCTGTGAATTTGCAGTCACCAAGATTACTATCCATCTCTCTGAAGATTGAAATGATCTAGACATTACTAGAATTGAGGAAATATAATATACCTATGTGAAATATTACTTGCTCAAGATTGCTTACTGGTTCCTTGCCATACTTTATTTTGAGTCAAGGCTTGATGACCATCATCTCAAAAAATAGAAGGAACATATCTAAGAGATTTTCTTAGCACCTAATACTGTGCCACATAGTCATGCAGTAAAGGTTTATTAAATAAAGTTGTTGCATTTATATTTATAAAGGATAATAGCCAACATTTATTGAGTTCTTACTATGTCCCAGGCATTTCTAAATTCTTAACATATATTAATTTGTTTAATCTTCACAAACTTATCATTTTATAGATGAGGAAAGTGAGGCCTAGAGGTTAAGAAACTTTCCCAGTGGAATACTACTCAGCAAGAAAAAGGAACAAACCATTGATACACTCCTGGATGAAGCTCCAGAGAATTATGCTTAGTAAAAAAAGCCAATCTCAAAATTTTATATACTGTATGATTCCATTTATTTAATATTTTGAAATGACAAGCCTATAGAAATGGAGAACAGATTAGTGGTCACTAGGGGTTAAGGAAGGAGCGGTTTGGGTGGAAGGGAAGTGGTTTTGGCTTTAAAAGAACAACATAAGGGGTCCTTGTGGTGATGGAAATGCTGTGTGTCTTGACTGTATGAACATCAGTGTGCTAGTTGTGATATTGTAGTATAGTTTTGCAAGATGTTACCTTTGGGGGAAACTAGTAAACTCTGTATTATTTCTTAAACAACTGCATGTGAATCTATAGGTATCTCAAAATAAAAGTTAAAAGAAAGAGAGAGAGAAACTTTCCCAGGGTTGCACAGCTAGGAAAGAATTCTAGTAGAGTTCAGACTCTAGCAGACTAGGTCCAGAGCTTGTGGTCTTAACCACGACATCAAAATTCTTCAAACCTATTTGATCCAAGCTCCACTGTAAAAATATATTTTCATCAGAACTCAGTACACATATCATTTATTTTTATATATGAAAAACAAAAGGTTTCTGAAACAATCCATAACCTTACTATATGGAACCCACTAAGCCAATAGAGGAGCCCTGGTGGCTCAGTGGTTAAGAGCTTGGCTGTGCAAACCAAAAGGTCAGCAGTTTGAATCTACCAGCTGCTCCTTGGAAACTGTATAGGGCAGTTCTACGCTGTCGTATAGGGTTGCTGTGATTAGAATAGACTCGATGGCAGTGGGTTTGGTTTTTGGTTTGGGGTTAATGGGTTGTAACTTGCAGTTTGAAAGATACTACAGTAGCCTGTACTGTGCCTTTGGCATATATCCATTTGAGCTCTAGCCACTAAGTTAGATGCAAAAGAACCCTTCATGAAATGTCCCTGTTTTAGGTTCTGTTCCCAGCCTATAATTGTTGGCCCCCTCTAAAGTCTGGGCCGGTAGCCATACATACTTCTGTTTCTCTTTAAAACATCTCCTCTTGTACAAGCCTCTTTTCTCATAATTGCCACTGTAATCCCTATGCTGGTGATTCTCCAACCCTAAACTTTAATTTGCATTTACAACTATATGATGATAGGGATGTAGTGAAAATTATGTTGAGAATACTTCCACATAAATATCCTTCACCGTATACAAAACCATATATTGCCCCTTACCTCCAGAACAAGCCCTGGTGATGCAACGGTTAAGCACTCAGCTGCTAACCGAAAGGTTGACAGTTTAAACCCACCCAGCAACTCTGAGAGAGAAAGACCTGACAATCTGCTTCTGTAAAGATTACAGCCAAGAAAACCCTATGGGGAAGTTGTCCTCTGTCACATGGGGTCACTATGAGTCAGAATTGACTCGAGGGCACCCAACTGCAACAACCTCTAGAACAGTTACTCAGCTTTCTCATTTCCATTAATGGCACACTGTTCTCCCAGTCTCCCAGGGCAAAAACCTTGCGTTATTCTTGAATCCTCTGTTTCTTTAATGGATACTCTTAGATCCAATCCTTCCCTTTTTTTACTAATATCTAATCTCTCATGCCATGCTTGAGTTACTATAGCTCTTCATGACAGGCCATTTTGATCCCTCCCCCAAGTTCATTTTGCATAATCTTCCCAGATTAATCGTCCTTAAAATGTTAATCATACTGTGCCCTTGCTCAGAACCTACAGTGATTCTCATAGCGTGCTTCATTAATATACAAATCCAGTTTTAGAGATCTCTGTCATCTGACTGTACCCTAACCAAAACCAAACCCACTGTTGTCGAGTTGATTCTGACTCATATCGATCCTATAGGACAGAGTAGAGCTGCCCCATAGGGTTTCCAAGGCTGTAAATCTTTACAGAAGCAGACTGCCACATCTTTCTCCCACGGGGCGGCTGGTGGGTTTGAACCACCAACCTTTTGGTTGGCAGCTGAGCACTTTAACCATTGTACCACCTGACTATACCCTGCCTAACTGTAGTTTCCAGTTCTGCCCAGCAAGAATTCCCTATTCCATTCTTATTTTCTCTGCCTTACTTCACACACCCACTCCCATCATCTGGAATACTTTTTGCCATATTTTCTGTGATTTCACAACATTTAGGGTCTGACTCAAGTCCCACAGTATACTGAGATTTGTCATGCTTTTATCCATGTTGCTTTTCCTATTGTCTCATTTGGAGCACAAGCATACACTATTCTGGGGGTTTAAGGACAGAGATTATTATTTGTTTTTTTGGTCAGGTCTGAGGTATACCCTCCTTACAGGCTAATAAATTAACCTGTTAGGAATACACAGAGTCACTGTACTAAAAAGAATTGGTCAGTGTTCAGACACTACAGGACGTAGCATATGATCAAGAACTGTGACACTGAAGGAAGAAGTACAAGCCACACTGAAGGCACTGGCGAAAAACAAGTCTCCAGGAATCGATAGAATACCAACTGAGAAGCTTCAACAAATAGATGCAGTGCTGGAAGTGCTTACTTGTCTATGTCAAGATTGGAAGATAGCTACCTGGCCAACCGATGGGAAGAGATCCGTATTTGTGCCCATTCCAAAGAAAGATGAACCAACTGAATGAAGTTATTTAACAATATCATTAATATCACAGGTTAGTAAATTTTGCTGAAGATAATTCAAAAACAGCTGCAGCCATACACTAATAGGAAACTGCCAGAAATTCAAGCCAGATTCAGAAGAGGACATAGAACAAGGAATATCATTGTTGATGTCAGATGGATCATGGCCAAAAGGAGAGAATACCAGAAAGATGTTTACTTGTGTTCTATCGACTATGCAAAGGCATTTGACTGTGTAGATCGTAACAAATTATGAATAACATTGCAAAGAATAAAAATTCCAGAACACTTAATTGTGCTAATGCAGAATTGTACGTCGATCAAGAGGTAGTTGTTAGAACAGAACAACGGGATACTGCATGGTTTAGAATGAGAAAAGGTGTGTGGCAGGGTTGTATCCATTCACCTTACTTATTCAATCTGTATGCTGAACAATCTGATAAATTGGGCTATATGAAGAAGAATGTGCCATCAGGATTTGAGGAAGACTCACTAACAACCTGAGATATGCGGATGACACAGCCTTGCTTGCTGAGAGTGAAGATGACTTGAAGGACTTACTGATGAAAGTGAGAGACTACAGCCTCCAGTACGGATTACACCTGAACATAAAACAAAAATCCTTACAACTGGACCAGTAAACAGCAGCATGATAAATGGCAAAGAAATTGAAGTTGTCAAGAATTTCATTTTTCTTGGATCAACAATCAATGCCAATAGAAGCAGCAGTCAAGAAATCAAATGACGCACTGCACTGGGCAAATTTGCTGCAAAAAACCTCTTTAAAGTGTTAAAAAGCAGAGATGTCACTTGGAGGACTAAGGTGTTGCCTAACCCAAGCCATGGTATTTTCAGCTGCCTCATATCCATGCGAAAGCTAGACAATGGAAAAGGAAGACAGAAGAAGAATTGTTGCATTCAAATTGTGGTGCTGGCAAAGGATATTGAATACACCATGAACTGCCACAAAATGAACAAATCTGTCTTGGAGCAAGTATAGCCAGAATGTTCCTTAGAAGTGGATGTCAAGACTTTGGCTCGGTTACTCTGGACATGTCATCAGGAGGGACCAGTCACTAGAGAAAGACATCGTGCTTGGTAGAGAGTCAGCGAAAAAGAGGGAGCTCCTCAGTGAAATGGACTGATACAGTGGCTGCAACAGTGGTCTCAAACATATCAACAGTTCTAAGGATGGCACAAGACCAGGCAATGTTTCGTTCTATTATACAAAAAGTTGCTATGAGTTGGAGCCAACTTGATGGCACCTAACAAGTTTCTTGGATGCTGGTAGAAGACACAAGACTCCTACATCAGAGATGAAGGATTTTATTACTTATGACACTGCAAGCAGCCTGTGCATCAGCATATTTATGTCAGTTCCCCTTGCCCTGGAGTCCCATGGGTATGATGCTTATGTGGCCCAGCTAGATGCTGTGCACGTGATGAGTTTCACAGCTGAGGAGCACTGAGTTTGGAGAATCCACTACTATAGGAAGCAATAGGAAAGCCTACTGTTTGTTTAGGGTGAGAAATTATCGCATCTCTCAAGATTATCAGCTGCATAAACAACCCTGAGGAATGGCTTGGGTAAGAGAGTTACCAGGGCCCTGTAGTCTTGGCATGATCCAGTAAGACATGTAGGAACACAGAGGTCCAAGGAGGATTGTCTCCCAACATTTTCCAGGTGAGATTTAGAGGAATTTAGGAATTTCCCCAACATGACTCAGGGAATATGATAGAAAGATGTCTAACTCTTCTATAAAGATCTAACTGTTCTAGGTCACAGTGTTTCCCTCTAACATCTATTTCGATTATTTTCTTGGAGTAATATTTTCAGAGTTCATCCATGCATCAGAACTTCATTCCTTTTTATGGCTGAGTAATATTCCACTGTACAGGCATACCAAATTTTGTCTATTCATTCATCAGCTGATGGGCATTTGAGTTTGTTCCACTATTTGACTATTTTGAATAATGCTGCTATGAACATAACTGTATAAGTTTTTGTGTAGACATATGTTTTCAGTTCTCTTGTGGATATGCCTAGGACGATTGTTGGGTCATGTGATAACTCTACATTTAACTTTCTGAGGAACTGCCAAACTGTTTTCCAAAGCAGCTGCACAGTTTTACATTCCCAACAGCAATGTATGAGGGTTCCAGTTTCTCCACAGCCTCCTCAACATTTTTTATTATCTTTTTTTTTTTCTTATAGCCATCCTAGTGAGTGTGAAGGAGCCTGGGTGGCACAAGCAGTTTGCAGCTGGCTGCTAACCTAAAGGTTGGTAGTTCAAATCCACCCAGCGGCTCCATGAAAGAAAGCCCTGGTGAACTACTTCCATAAAAGATTACAGCTAAGAAAACCCTATGGAGCAGTTCTACTCTGTAACACATGGGGTTGCCATGAGTCAGAATGGACTTGACAGCAGCTAGTTTAGTGAGTGTAAAGTGGTATCTTAGTTTAGTTTTGATTTGCATTTCCCTAATGACTAACGGAGCAGTGGGTAAAGCGATCAAGTGCTAACCTTAAGGCTGGTGGTTCGAATCCACCAGTGGCTCTGAGGGAGAAAGATGTGGCAGTCTGCTGCTGTGAAGATTTACAGCCTTGGAAGCCCTATACGGTCACTATGAGTCAGAATCAATTTGATGGCAGTGGGTTTTTTGGTTTAATGACTAATGATGGTCAGCACCTTTTAATGTGCTTTTTGGCCATATTTATATATCTTGTATGAAGAAATGTCTATTCAGATCCTTTACCCATTTTTTAATTGGGTTATTTGCCTTTATATTGTTGCGTTGTAAGAGTTTTTTATGTACTCTAGGCCCTTTATATAATAGAGTTCTTTATATTCTAGACCCTTAGCAGACATCTGATTTGCAAATATTTTCTTCTGTTGTGTGGATTATCTTTTCACTTTTTTGATGGTGTCTTTCAAGTGCAAAAGATTTTAGTTTTGATGAAGTCTAATTTGTCTATTTTTTTCTTTTGATTTTAGTGTCATATCTAAGAAGCCATTTTCTAACCCACAGTCATGAAGATTTACCTATGCTTTCTTCCAAGAGTTTTCTATTTTTAACTCTTATGCTTAGATCTTTGATCCATTTTTAGTTAATTTCTGTAATATGATGTGAGTTGTCCAACTTCATTCTTTTGCATGTAGATATCCAGTTGTACCAGCACCATTTCTTGAAAAGACTATTATTTCCCAATTGACTTGTCTTGGCACCCTTTTCAAAAATCAGTTGACCATAAATGTATGGTTTTTTTCTAGACTCTCAATTCTGTTCCATTGATCTATGTGTCTATTATGCTAGTACCATGCATTCTTGATTACTGTTGCCTTCTAGTAAATTTTAAAATCAGAAACTGTGAGTCCTCCAACTTTATTTTTTTTCAAGATTGTTTTTGACTATTCTGGATCCCTTGCATTTCCATATGAATTTTAGGATCAGTTTATCAATTTCTCATAAAAAAACAAAAACAAAAAAAGCCAGCTGGAAATTTGGAAGGGATTGGATTGTGTAGATCAATTTGGGGAGTATTGCCATCTTAGTAATTTTAAGTTTTCTAATCTTTGAACACAGGATATCTGTCCATTTCAGTCTTCTTTATTTCAGCTATATTTTGTAGTTTTCAGTGTACAAGTCTCGCACATTTCTGTTAGATTTATCCCTAAGTATTTTATTCTTTTTGATGTTATTGTAAATGAAATTGTTTTCTTAATTTCACTTTTGGATTGTTCATTGTTAGCGTATAGAAATACAGTTGGTTTTTGTATATTGATCTTGTACTCTACAACCTTGCTGAACTCATTTATTAGTTTCAATACTTTTTTTGTGAATTCCTTAGGACTTTCTATATGCAAAGAAAGACATTTACTTCTTCCTTTGCATATAGATCTAGATGCCGTTTCTTTCTTTTTCTTGGCTGATTGCCCTGGCTAGAACTTCTATACAGTGTTGATTAGAAATGGTGAGAGTGACATCCTTGCCTTGTTTCTGATCTTAGGGAAAGCTTTTAATCTTTCATCATTAAGTATGATGCTAGCTGTTGGTTTTTCATAGATGCTCTTTATCAGGCTGAGGAAGTTCCCCACTCCTAGTTTGTTGACTATTTTTGTCATTAAAGGATGTTGGACTTTGTCATATACTTTGTCTGCTTCTATTGAGATGATCATAGGGTGTTTGGTCTTTATTCTATTAACTTGGTGTATTATGTTGATTGATTTTCATATGTTGGACCAACCTTACATTCTTGAGATAAATTCCACTTGGTCATGGTGTATAATCCTTTTTATATGTTGCTAGATTTAGTTTGTGAGTATTTTGTTGAGAACATTTGTGTCTGTATTCATAAGGAATACTGGTCTGTAGTTTCCTTAGGATATCTTTGTATGTCTCAGGGTAATACTGGCCTCATAGAATTAATTGGTCAGTATTCTCTCCTCTCTTCATATTTTGGAAATGTTTGTGAGGGATTGGTATTAATTCTTCATTCAGTGTTTGGTAGAATTCAACAGTGAAGCCATCTGATGCTAGTCTCTTCTTGGTTGGAAAATTTTTGATTAACAGTTCCTTAGGTCTATTCAGACTTTCTATTTCTTCTCAAGTCAGTATCTTCCAAAGAAATTGTTCATTTCATCTAGATTATCTAATTGTTGGCATATAATTGCTCATAATTTCCTTATAATTCCTTTTATTTCTGTAAGGTCAGTAGCAATGTTCCCTCTCTCATTACTGATTTTAGTTATTTGAATCCTCTCTCTCTCTCTTTCAGTCTACCTAAATATTTGTCAATTTTGTTGATCTCTTCAAAGAACCAACTTTGAATTTCATTGATTTTCTCCCTTCTTTTTCTATTCCCTATTTCATTTATTTTTGCTCCAATCTTTATTATTTCTTTCCTTCTGCTTGCTTTGGGTTTAGTTTGTTCTTCTTTTTCTAGTTTCTTAAGATGAAAGGTTGTTATTGATTTGAGATCTTCTTTGGAGCCCTGGTAGCACAGTCGTTAAGTGTTCAGCTGCTAACCATAAGGTAGGCAGCTGGAATCCACCAGCTACTCCTTGGAAACCCTAGGGGGCAGTTCTACTCTGTCCTGTAGGGTCGCTATGGGTCGGCATTGACTCAACAGCAATGGGTTTGGTTGGTCTGGTTCTTAATATAGGTATGTACAGCTATAAATTTCCTCCTAAGCACTGCACTCACTGCATTCAGTAAGTTTTAGTATTTTGTGTTTTTGTTTTCATTCACCTCAGAGTGTTTTCTAATTTCTGTTGTGATTTCTTCTTTGACCCATTGGTTATTTATGAGTGTGTTTTTAAAATTCCATGTATTTGTGACTCTCACAGATTTTCTTCTGTTAATGATTTCTCATTTCATTCCATTGTAGTCAGAAAACATACTTTGTGTGATTTTTAATCCTTTTACATTTATTCAGACTTGTTTTATAGTGTAACATATGATCCATCCTAGAGAATGTTCCATTTGCACTAGAGAAAAATGTTTATTCTGCTGTTGTTGGTTAGAGTGTTCTATAGATGTCTGCTAGGTCTAGTTTGATTATAGTGTTATTCATGTCATCTATTTCCTTGTTGATCTTCTGTCTGGTTATTCTAAATGTGGGGTATTTAAGTCTCCAACTATTGTTGAAATTTCTATTTCTACCTTCGATTCTGTCAGTTTTTGCTTGATGTATTTGAGACTCTGTTGTTAAGTGCTTAATGTGACTCAGCAGTGCAATATGGTTAATTTAAGTACATTAATGGAAACACGAAATATAAGGAGTGTGTGGTACAGTCCCTTTGTTTGGGCAGACCATACCTGGAGTGTTGCTTATATTTCAGCATCATGCTTGAAAGGGTATTTACTAATTAAGAGCACTCTAGAGGTAACCAACATGGTTGGCAGGGCAGTATGAAGAACATTGGAATATTTATTACTTGACAAAGATTTATGCGGCATCATAGAGGTCTTAACACATTAATGTGGGAAACAGATTTGTATGCATACTACAAGTAGGTGGAAACTACAGGGAGACAGACTTTAGTTCTGTGTTCAAATTGAGCTATCCTAAGGAAGAAGCTAAGTGTGGCAGTGAGTTCTCACCATCTAAGGGTCAAGCATAGACTGATAGACTATTTAAGTAAAATGCTGTAACAAAATGAGATAAGGTCAAGGCTCCTTCCCAACCCTGACATATGTTTTTGTGTAACACAGAGTTCTACCAAAGTAAATGTAGTCTAGCATGTTCTAAGGACCAGTAGAGTTTAAATTATGGGAACTCAGTCTGATGTGACTGATAACTGAAGGAGCAGAAGAGTGTGCATGGAGTTGCCCACTGAGGGATACAATATGATACAATATGACTGATTTTAATAAATAGAACAGGATGATTAGGACAACATTTTCTGTGGACCTTCCAGAGGTTTGTGCCTCTAGCTGTGTGTGCACATCAGCAAATGAGAATCTTGTGTGTTGACTATCAAGTTCTAGGAACATTTTTGGCCATCTTGCCTATTGAACTTTTCAGCCACAGACATCTGTAGAAAATAGCATAAACAGAAGCTTGGCCTGGGACTTTCTACTGATCTGTATATTTATTAATTGCCCTTGAGGAAGCCAACTGTGAAGGCATGTAATTATGACATGCTAAAACTAGAAGAGTCATCTAATTCAGTGCTTCTCAAACTTTAATGCAGATTCAGATTGTCTGGGGGCCTTGTTAAAGTACAGAACCTCATTCACTAGGATCAGTTGAGCCTAAGGGTTCCCATTTTTAAAAGCTTCCAGTTGATGACAATGCTGATGGTTCAGGACTGCCCATAGAGTAGCAAGGATCTAGTTCATTGGGTATCAGAGTCATTTGTGAGGTTTTCTAAGCCCATGGCAGGGATTTTGATGTGCTCCTCCCTTGAGAATCAGTGCTGCGGTGAGTCACTATGACTTAAATGGGTGTGTGTTGTTTCCATCGGATAAAAGGGAGCCACAAAAAGAACTACTGAACAAGTCCAACCCTCTCATTTTACTGATGAGGAAATTGAGGCCCCAAAGAGGTGAGATTTCTTTCATAGGAATCATATAGTAAATTAATCAACACAAACAGATGATTAATATCAAGAAGATTAAAAACAGGTAGGTGGAGATAGTCTTTCAGAATATAAGGACTAATTTTAGCAAAAATTATCTTTGATTATCTTGTTAGCAAGAAACAGGAGCAATAAGGGTTTTTTTTTGTGCGTGTGTGCGCGCGTGTGTGGTGCCTGTCTGTGTAGTTAGATTTTCTGGACTAACTCCTTTAACAGATTTCTACAGAGAGAAACATTACTTAAGTGGATTTCTCTTTATTACTCTTGAGTTGTTGTTGTGTGCCGTCAAGCCAATTCCAACTCATAGTGACCCTCTGTGACAGAGTAGAACTGCCCCATAGGGTTTCATAGGCTGAAGTCTTTACAAGAGCACGTCACCAGGTCTTTTCTCCCATGGAGCCGCTGGTGGATTCAAACCACTGACCTTTCGGTTAGCAGCCAAGTGCTTAACCACTGTGCCAGCATGGCCCCTTTACTGTTGTGTAAAGCTAAAACCCACTGCTGTCGATTCAATTCCAACTCATAGCGACCCTATGGGACAGAGCAGAACTGCCCCGTAGGGTTTTCAAGACTATAAATCTTTAGGGAGGCAGACTACCACATCTTTCTCTCATTGAGCAGCTGGTGGGTTTGAACCACCAACCTTTTGGTTAGCAGCTGAACGCTTTAACCACTGCACCACCAGGGCTTCTTTACTCTTGAGTGGAAGTAAACTGATTTCTGAAATGGCATATCGATGCCATCTATATTATATAGACATAGATAATCAAAGGGTTGTTTAAGACTGCTGATTCTTAGTAAATGAGGATTGAGTAAATGTTCATGATACTCTTGTACAAGTAAGTGTCATCATACTAGTTAAGTGGTGTTTTATCACAAGGTCATTTGAGTACTTTCGGTAATTTCTTTCACAATCAAGAACAACTCATTTCATGTCCATTTTATACTCTAGGAGCTATTACGGCAAAAAGTGCAGAATAGACTTATGTATGAGTTGTTGGTCTCAAGTCATTCCCAACATAAAGTAAGCTTTCTTTTATATAGGTTTCTGTTAGTTTTGTTATTTTTAGTCTCACATTAAAGCTCTTAGGTATCACTGAAAAATCTCTGTATGAGAACTGGTTGGGTTTTTTGTTGGTTTTTTTTTTTTTTTTTTGGTAAAAATATAACATTTGCCAGTTCAGCACTTCTACATGTACAATTAGTGACTCTAATTACATTAATTATGTTGTACAACCATCACCAATATCTGTTGCCGAATTTTTCATTGAACAGAAATTCGGTACTTCCTAAACAGTGACTCCCCTTTTCCCACACCCTCCCACACGTGGTAGCCACTAAGAAACTTTGGTGTATGACAGCTCTTTTGTTTCTCATATAGGATAAAAGCTTTGCTCTGTCAGAAAACCAGGAAATTCTGAGGTAGATTTCTACTTTCCCCAGAATTAGGTGCAGTGTAACGTAATTAACACTAAAATAATGTACTTTTTCCTTCACTTATTCAGGAAACATTCAGGGTTCTGCTGTATGAACATTAGTCATTTACTTTAGAAAGATAAACCGTGTCTTGGTCAGATGATTGGTTTACAGAGCAGAGTGACTCACTGTCACTCTGAGCTATATGACTTCGCTATCACTGTTAACTAAAAGAACCACGTGTCTCTGAAGTTTATTAAAATATTCTCACGTGGGAAATTAGCAGTCTTGAAGAGTTATAATCAAGAGTCATGTGCTTTTGAAAGAACTTTGATTTGAAAACCAATTAATATAATCATTTTTACTGTAGGCACCCACATGGTTTCTTTAGTCCAGTGCTCTTGCTCTCTTCCCCACCAAGGGGATTTGCATCATGATCCATCTCATCCTCCAAACCAGAAATGTGGACGTCTCTTGCCATTTTCCTTTCTACCTCTTTCCTTGCATCCATTTAGTTATTGAGTCCTAAAATTCTGACATTCTACCCCCAGGACATCTCTCAAAGCTGACTCCTCTACTCCATACAGTAGCCATTGCTCCATTTCTGTCCCTTATTACAGTGAAACCCACGAAAGCCGGAACTTGTGTAAGGTGGAAACCTGTCAGAGAAGGAAAACCTAAATATTTTTCACTAAAATGAGTGGTAGAAAAGCAGTAAGTGTGCACCCTGTCAAAGGCAGAAAACTTGCAAGACTCAGAAAAACAAAGCAGTCCCACTGAGCTCCGGCTCTCACAGGTTTCACTGTGTTTCTGTCCTCAACTGTTGCAGTAGACCCTCACTTGTTGCTTGGCTTTGAATTTTCACACCCTTCTGATCCATCTTCCACAGCGCTGCTAGAATGGCTTTTCTAAAATTGGTCTCTATACCTTTGGCTACTATAGATAGTTCATATGTGGGATCATACGCTATTTGTCCTTTTGTGACTGACTTATTTCACTTACATAATGTTTTCAAGGTTCATCCATGTTGAAGCATTTATCAAGACTTCATTTCTCCTTATGGCTGAGTAATATTCTATTATATGTATATACCATGATATTCTGTTATATATATGTATACCACATCCACTCATTTTTGTTTATCCGCTCATCTGTTGATGGACAGTTAGATTGTTTCCACCTTGTGGCTATTGAGAATAGTGCTGCAATAAACGTTGGTGTACAAGTATCTGTTTGGGTTCCTGGTTTCAATTCCTTAGGGTATATACCTAGGAGCAAAGAACCAGCAATGTTACCCACCATTGCTTTCACACTGTCAGTGCAAATGTCAACACAGTGAAGTTATACTGAATTTTAAAATGTGCTCTTTCCAGTAACCAGTCTTTATCTTCTCCCCATTTGGCTGCAGATCCTAATTATCTCATGGCTAACGAACGCATGAACCTGATGAACATGGCCAAGCTGAGTATCAAGGGCTTGATTGAATCAGCTCTCAACCTGGGGAGAACTCTGGACTCTGACTACGCACCTCTCCAGCAATTCTTTGTGGTGATGGAGCATTGCTTGAAACATGGCTTGAAAGGTAGGCCATAGCCCCAAAATGTAAATGTGCATGCAGCTGCTTCCTAGCAATATATACTCGTGAAGGAAAGCATTCTTTGGGAGTCAAAGAATAAGAGGATTGGATTGGTAATATTAACCCATGGGAATGCAACCTATGTGGAAGGCAGGATATTTGTCTGTTTTTCTTCACTGCTGTGACTCCAGCACCGGCTACACAGTATAGGCTCGGTAAATATTTGTTGAATTAGTGAGTAAGTGCTCAGTGGATACCTCTTGGATATATAATTTAAATGATTCAGGTAAAACATGCTCATCTTTACTGAGATTACAGAGGACTTTCTACACTATACACTTCTTTGTTGTATTCCTTTTGTTATTCAAACTTTTTTTTTCAAAACGACATACAAGTAGTCCCTGACTTACAACAGGGTTCTCTTCTGATGACACTGTCTTAAGTCGGTTCTGATGTAGTTGAATACCTTTTTTTTTTTTTTAGTTTTCTTTATTATTGCCTTTTATTATCAGTATCTTTATAAATCCAGTCTTTGAACATCTATGAGTGAACATCTGAGAATGATGACATCAAAAAATTATGGTAGTAAGTTAAGTGTGGTTGTCGTAACTCGAATATGTCGTAAGTTGGGGACTACTTGTAATTTTTAAAATCATGTCTCCATATTCAAGTTATAGGTAGTATCTTAGTGATTTGGACATCTAATGTGGAATCACTGACTTTTTTTGTTGTTCAACATCCTAAGGTTTAAAACCCCTTGTTTCAGACTTCTAGATTGTTTCGACATGTCTAATAGAAGCTCTAATTTGAATAATGCATATGGAGGATATATTTGCTTGCTTATCTGCTACTCTCTTGGGTTAAGAGGAGAAATTACAGAAAATTTAGAAAATAAGGATATTGCTACTATCGTGAATTGACCATCATGACCATTTTTTTTTACCAGCCGTAAACCAGGTGTTTGGTAGTGATCAGCGAGCCTTTTCTCCTCATTACGTAGTTATACTCAGGATGCAAACACAATCTTACCTTCTGTTTTTCTACAACAAGCATTTAGCATTTTCTTTGTTGCTACAGTGCACATAACTCTTACTTTCAGTGTCTCATGGAATAAATATACTATAATTTTGATTCCCCATTATTGCACATTCAGGTGGGTGTGGATTTTACAAGAAATTTTTTTCATTTGAATTATTTACTAGATATCTCAGTTTATTTATTGATGACTCCTTTCATGTCATTGATCTTTTCAAACAAAAGCTTAGATATTTATTCTTTAAGGAAAACGTGGAATCTAAAAATCTGATTTAAAAATTTTATATGGATGTCAGAAGAGACTCTGAAACTTGCTCTTGAGTATAGAGTAACTAAAGCAAATGGGAGAAATGATGAAGTAAAAGACATGAACAGAAGATTTCAAAGGGTGGCTCGAGAAGACAAAGTAAAGTATTATAATGACACTTGCAAAGACTTGGAGTTAGAAAACCAAAAGGGAAGAACAAGCTCCGCATTTCTCAAGGTGAAAGAACTGAAAAAAAATTCAAGCCTCGAGCTGCAATGCTGAAGGATTCTATGGGCAAAAAAATTGAACGATGCAGGAAGCATCAAAAGAAGATAGAAGGAATATACAGAGTCACTGAACCAAAAAGAATTGGTTGACATTCAACCATTTCAGGAGGTAGCATATGATCAAAAACCAATAGTGTTCAAGGAGGAAGTCCAAGCTGCACTTGAAGGCACTGGTGAAAAACAAGGTTCCAGGAATTGATGAAATACCAGTGGAGATGTTTCAACAAATGGATGCAGAGCTGGAAGTGCTCATTCATCTATGCTAAGAAATTTGGAAGACAGCTACCTGGCCAACCAGCTGGAAGCAATCCATATTCATGCCTATTCCAAAGAAAGGCAATCCAACGGAATGTGGAAATTATGGAACAGTATCATTAATATCACACACAAGTAAAATTATGCAAAGGATAATTCAAAAACAATTGCAGCAGTACATCAACAGGGAACTGCCAGAAATTCAGGCCAGATTCAGAAGAGGATGTGGAACTAGGGATATCATTGCTGATGTCAGGTGGATCTTGGCTAAAAGCAGAGAATACCAGAAATATGTTTACCTGTGTTTTATTGACTACACAAAGGCATTCGACTGTGTGGATCATAACAAGTTATGGATCAGATTTTGAAGATTGGGAATTCCAGGACACTTAATTATGCCCATGTGAAACCTGTACATAGACCAAGAGGCAGTTATTCAGACAGAACAAGGGGATGCTGTGTGGTTTAAAATCAGAGAAAGTGTGCATCAGGATTGTATCCTTTCACCATACTTATTCAATCTGTATGCTGAAGAACGCAACATTACAGTTAGAGGAAGAAGACTCATTAACAGCCTGTGATTATGCAGATGAACACAACCTTGCTTGCTGAAAGTGAAGAGGACTTAAAGTACTTACTGATAAAGATCAAACACTACACAGCTTTAATATGGGTTACACCTCAACATAAAACAAAAATCCTCGCAACTGGACCAATAAGCAGCATCATGATAAACGGAGACAGTATTAAAGTTCTCAAGGATTTCATTTTACTTGGAAGCAGTAGTCAAGACATCAAGTGATGTATTGCATTGAGCAAATCTGCTGCAAAAGACCTCTTTCAAGTATTAAAAAGCAAAGATGTCGCTTTGAGGACAAAGGTGCACCTGACCCAAGCCATAGTATTTTCATTCACCTCATGTGCATGTGAAAGCTGGATAGTGAATAAGATGACCGAAGAAGAATTGATGCCTTTGAGTTGTGGTGTTGGTGAAGAATATACCATGGACTGCCAGAAAAGGGAACAAATCTATCTTGGAAGAAGTACAGCCAGAATGCTCCTTAGACGCGAGGATGGCGTGACTCATCTCACATACTTTGGACATGTTATCAGGAGTGACCAGGCCCTGGAGAAGGACATCATGCTTCGTAAAGTAGAGGGTCAGTGAAAAAGAGGAAGACCCTCAACAAGATGGACTGACACAGCGGCTGCAACAATAGTCTCAAACAGCAACGATTGTGAGGATGGTGCAGGACCAGGCAGTGTTTCGTTCTGTTGTACACAGGGTGGCTATGAGTCAGAATTGACTTGACAGCACCTAACAACAAACAACAACAAGAGGTTATTATTTACTTTACAAAAATATTCATCCTCCAAATGTATATTAACAGCAAGTTCCATTAATTTGTTTCAAATATACCATTTTTTCACATTATCAGAAACACATTTTTTAAAATGACATGAGGTACACATTAATGATGATGATACTTAATATTATTTTATCAGATTTTAAAACCATGTAAATCTCAAATGTTCATCACAAGTAAAAAGATAAAAGACAAAAAGTTGGAAACTGCTTGTTTTAAAATCACTTTACCAACTACCTTGGCTATACCTACAGTCATTTGTCTTAGACAAAAATATGGTTGATATTACAGGACTTAAAAAACAGATCATTCAGTGTTAGAACTGGAAGGGCCATTAAAAGTAATCTAGTCCAGTACGGCAGTTCTGTTTTACAGGTGGAAATAGGCCTAGGACCTTGACTTGCTCAAGGTCACACAGCAGGTTGGAGCAGAGCAAGTGCTAGAACTCAGATCTCCTGATTCTCACTTCCGTGCACTTTCCACTTAACCATAAGCCTTTTGAGGGGAGGACATGGTCTTGTTTGTCTTAACTTCCTTTCTTCCTCCCTTCCCTATATTTGCTAGTCTATTTCTGGATTACATAATCTCTTCTATTGGACTGTCTTCTTCACTAATACCATATGGTTTTAAGTACTATATTGTTACAATGGTTTAGTCCACAAATTCTCCCTGAAAGTGGAAGGATTGAGTCTTAAGAATTAGGGATTTTTTTTTAAATTTTCACAGATGTCATCTATTTTGAAAGCGTGACTAATTTTAGTATTGTCTGATATCTAGGGTTAGTTCCCTAAGAAGGTCATTGAATAGATGGGAAGTATGTGTGTGTATTGAGGAGATGTTTATGTTGTAAAGAATATTGAAATAAAATATTGCTTTGTTTTTGTTGCTTTAGCCAAGAAAACTTTCCTTGGACAAAATAAATCCTTTTGGGGGCCTCTAGAGCTGGTAGAAAAGCTTGTTCCAGAAGCTGCAGAGATAACAGCAAGTGTTAAAGATCTTCCAGGACTTAAGTAAGTTTAAGGTTTAATTCTATTTCTTAGGAAAATCAAAAGAGTAACTGTCTCCTTGAAGAGTGAGACTAAAGATAACAATGATTGCAATAGTTTATTACATAATAATAAAAAATGTATAATAATATTATTAATAGACAGTTATGAAAGAATTGGAAATATTAAAATATTCAAAAAAGTATGCCCTTGAGGGATAATTAATTGTTAATCTAAGAGAGGTTGTCTTGTTGAAATACCAAGCATTTCTTTCTTTTTTTTTAAGGTACTAGAGAGAATTGGTTAGTGAGTCTCAAGAAATTAGATCTAGGGAGGTGGCCTGCTGGACTGGACTTAGGAAAAACGATATTTTAGGTGTGGTTTGAGAGCCAGAGTAAAACTGTTGCCGAGTGGACCTCAGGAATTAACACCTAGAACTTACCTTAGAACTTGAAAAGGAGTTTAATCAGATAGAAGTGTAAATTGACTGTGTCTGCATTAGTGTCTGGATATTTATATAGAACATTTTTTGTTGGGCCTTCAGGAGATCTTGTCTTCAAATTATAGTCTCATTTAGTAGTTAATTCTCTGCAAGAGCATTTGTCCTGAACACACCTCTGGGTCTTGGCAGCTGACAGGGAATTCCTCATGTAGGAGTATTGTTGGAAAGGTGGTGAGGAGCCCCTCTGGGTGCATGTTACACTGGGAGACCATTAGTCAGAGTAAATGAATCCGTATTTCACTGTGGCCTCTGCCTCTGTTACTTGTATTTTTAGTTGTTTAGTTTCTGTACTTTTATAGGACGCCAGTAGGCAGAGGAAGAGCCTGGCTTCGTTTGGCATTAATGCAAAAGAAACTCTCAGAATATATGAAAGCCTTGATCAATAAGAAGGAACTCCTCAGGTAAGAATGACTTCTTGTTGAATTTTCTTCTTTTTTTAGTATGTTGTTCATACCAAACCATATAAAACTGCCATTTTTATAGGTCAGAAATAGTTTAATAGTGACAATTACATATATTTCAATCCTATATATTCTCTCATACTTCACACACTCATACTCCTGAATGATGTCTTTATATTACTTATCATGCCGTCTGTCACTGTGACATATACATAGCCCCTTTTGCAAAGAGACCAAAACTTAACACCTCCAGAAAACAGTAAAGACTTTTGACCCTTAGCATGTGCCCAGGCTCAACAAGACAGGACATTGGCATATAGCATTAAATTCAAATAGCACACACAGCTGTGTGTTTTTATGAATACAAATGTGGAAAGTAAAACAATGAAACTTTTAGAAGAAAACATAGGAGAACATATTTATGACTTAGGATAGGCAAAGATTTTTTAAGCAGGACTCAAAAAACACTAACTTTAAGGGAAGCAATTGATGTTAGTCCACATTAAAATGAAGAACTTCTGTTCATCAAAACCACTGTTAAGATTAAGAGTGAAAAGATAACCCAGAGATATTTGAAATATCTGTATCCAAAAAGAGACTCATGTTCAGAATATATAAAGATCTATAAACCATTTAAAAAAAAGGCAGACAAGCAAATATAAAAATGGATAGACTTGAACAAGCATTTTACAAAAGAGGAAATCCAAGTGACCAGTAAACATGTAAAAAGATACCCAACTTCACTATCCATCACAGAAATGCAAATTAAAAAAACAATGTGATACCACTACACGTGCATCAAAATGGCTAAAATTAAAAAGATAATACCAAGTGTTGCTGAGGATGTGAAGTAAGTTTAGTGCTCTACTGATGGGAGAATTAAGTGGTACAGAAACTTAGGAAAATGTTTGGCATTATCAAAGTTCATCACAAGCATACTTTATGACCTAGTAATTCTAATTTCTAGTTATTATAACCAATAGAAATGCATGCTTATGTTTAACAGAAGACATGAACATGAATGTTCATAGTATTACAATGTTGTAGCAGTCCCAAATAGCAACCCAAGTGTCTGTCCACAGTAGAATGGATAAGTAACTTGTGGTATATTCATAATGAAATACTGTATAGCAATTACATTTAGCGACATGGATTAATCTCTCAAACATAATACTGGGGAAAAGAAATCAGGCCCAAAAAGTATGTAGTTTATTGTTCCACTTACATAAAGTTTAGAAACATACAAAACTAATCTTTGATGTTAGAAGTCAGGAAAGAAGTTACCTTTGGTGGGGCAGGGGTGGGAAGTAGGAATTAAATGGAATTCTGGGGGTCTTGTTTCTTAATCTGGGGGCTGGTTACATGGGTGTGTTCTCTTTATGAAAATAGATCTAGCTATAATTTAGGATTAGTGTACTTTTATATATCTTATGGGTCATTAAATTTTACCAAAAGAAACTTAAATATAGCAGATGGTCTCGGAGAATAACATAAGAGGAAGAACAAGTAACAGAGAATTTAAAGAAAAGGCTAGGTTTGAAAGAATCTAGTCTTTGTGAGAAATTGTACTGCAGGTCCTAATGGAGCATCGTTTTAATGTTACTGCAACTGCATATGCCATTGGTTGCTATTTTTTGGCCTGAGAAAACATTACAAACCAGGAGAATGAGAAATAGGAACCGTTCAGGGGAACTTTTTTATTTTCCCTCCACTTTCCAGGGGTTAAGCCTGAGGGTCAGTAGGGTCTAATGTTCAAGCTTGTAGGTGACTGCAAGGAAGTGTCTCTGATCAAAATTGTGTGATGCAAATTGGGGTCTGGAAAATTAACTCTTAGCCCAGCAGAGCACCAGAGTAAATGGATTCAGTCTTGTGATCTAGGCAGATCAGTTCTTTGTATTCAGTTTCACGCCTAGGTATGTTTAACAGAAATGCATATGTATATGTACAAAAAAAATATTAAAAAATATTCAGAGTAGCATTATAGCCTGCATGTACTGAAAACAACCTAGGTATCATCAGCAATAGAATGGCTACATTGTGGTATATTCCTATCATGAAATACTCTCCATCAGTGAAAATGAATGAACTACAACTATATATGAATCTCACAAATAAAATATTGTACAAATGAAGCCAGACACAAAAGAGTATGTACAGTATGATTTCATTTATATAAAGTTCAAATATAGGCAAAACCAATCTATGGTGTTAGATAGTGATCGGGGGAGGGCAAGAGTGAATTCTAGAGTTCTGGTAATGTTTTCTTTCTTGATCAAGATAATGATTACACAGGTGGATGTATTATCTTGTGAAAATTCGTGGAATGGTTCTTTTAGAATTTGTATATTTTTCTGTATTTATATTAAATATCAAATTAAAAAAATTAAAATGTAGACTGTGCCATCAAGGAGCTCATAGTCTGACATTTTGTTTTTGGAGTGTTTGAGATGTGTAATGTTGGGATGCAGTCTTGCTCATCTTCTAAGCAGGTACCCAGACAACTTTTTAAATGAGACTTTTGGGAGAATGAACTGTTAAAGAAGCTTCATTCCAGTTCTACTCAGTTTCTTTCAGAGGCTACCAAAGAACAAAAATATTCAGAGAAATGGTAAATGTGGAAATCATTTCATATGCTGTTGCTTGTGTGTTTGAACTGTTTTACCAGTTGTTCATATCTTTTATAGAAAATCAAAAAAGAAAGGAGAGAAACTAAAATCAGTGAGTTGTACTGATTGTTATCAATGATTGAGGTTAACCTTGAACAAATCCCAGTTGGCTTTGTGGAAAGCAAAAGATTGAAGTGCTGTGTCAATCATGATGTCAAATTGGTTGGAAATGAATATTTAAGTCACTGGATTTTTTGTTGTTTAGTAAGTTTGGTACATCTTGGAACAATTTTTAATCATCTGTGGGTCTTTTAAGAATTTTTATCCAGAAATCTTCAAGTACTTTGTTCCTCTTTTGCATTTTTATTTCTAAGTCATTTTAAACCTGTTACACCTGCCGTGTGGGTCTATAGTGGTAAAAAGACAAAACAGCCTAATTGTTCATCAGAAAGGGAGTAGCTAAGTAAATTTACAGTACATCCATACAGTGGGATGTAATCAAGCCAGTATAAATGAAATGCAGTTGCAGAAAATTATCTATTGAAATAAAAAGATATTCAAAATACTGTTAAGCCAAAAAAAAAAAAAAATTCAAAAATAGCTTTAATGGTATAATCCCTTCTTAGTGTCTCTCAAAAATACATATGTTGTTGTTGTTACTTGCTGTCGAATCGACTGCAATTCATGGCAGCCTCATGCACAATGGGGATCAGACCTTTGTGACCCATAGGATTTTGATTGGATAATTTTCAGAAGTAAATTGCCAGGTCTTTCTTCCTAGTCCATCTTAGTCTGGGAGCACCACTGAAACCTGTTCAGCATCATAGCAACATGGAAGCCGCCAGTGACAGAAGGGGTGGCTGTGCATGAGGTACATTGACCGGGAATCTAAATGATCTTAAAGGTTATATACCAGCAGGTCATGGGTAGATGGAATTATAGAGTTTCTTGTTTCTTTTTACTTGCCTGTATTATATTTACTTTTTTTTTTTTCTATAATGGAAAATGATTTTATTAAATAGTAAAAGAAAGTAATACTTTAACATTTTAAAATTATCTTAAGTCTATTATACATGTTGCTTTTTAGGCAACTTTTGCTAATTAGTCAAAGATAAATATATGTAATTTAACTGTTCATACTTACTGCTAAAATGTTTGTTCACTGTTTTAAAAGAATGTGGTACTTAAATAGAATTTAAATTAAAGCAAATCAGAAATAAGGCAGTTTTTTTAAAACTAACAAAGAAAATTTTAAAGATATATAAACGGTTACAAAATTCTGCCAGGGTACATAACATACAAATATGTGAAAAAAGAATGAGCAGAAATACTCACTTCCAACCAAAATACTATTCTGATTTTCTTTCAGCCAGACTGTTTGTCATCTAGAAAGTCTATTCATGTACCTGTTATCTAAAGTATTTATCCAAGCCATTCTTTTTTTTTTTTTTTTACTTTTTCACTGTTGCCATAGATGATCATATTCAATAATGAGGCAAGCCTTTTTCCCCTTGTCTCATGATTACATTATTAGATTACAGAGGTTTTGTCACTACCACAGAGCATTTATGGATTACTCTTACAGTGAATTCTATGAACCCAATGCCCTCATGATGGAAGAAGAAGGAGCCATAATTGCTGGTCTGTTGGTGGGTCTGAATGTCATTGATGCCAACTTCTGTATGAAAGGAGAAGATCTGGATTCTCAGGTATGGGAAGGATACTCAGTTACCAAGTGTGTCCCTCTGAGTTCTGTTGTTACCAGAATTTGGATTGATTTGATCATAACAACCAAGTTAGCGAAAACTTTGTGAATCATAAATAGGGTTTCCTTTCATTTTGAGGTGCACATGAAAAATTAGATTACTTGTTTTTCTTCCAGCTTGGCATATTTATGTGTTATGAATATTTTTAAAATTCTAGTCTTTACTGTGACCCCTGTAAAACATACATATGTATAGGCTAACATGTATGCACAGACTGAAATACACGCACAGGCTAAATACCAAAGCCAGTATTGTATAGCAGCTAAGAATGGATGCTCTGAGGCCAAACTGCTTGGGTTCAAATTCTGGCTCTTCTCATTTTCTAGCTGAGTATATTTTGCAATTACTTAATTTCTTTTTGCTTTAGTTTGCTTGGCTGTAATACAGGGATCAAAAGAGTATCTGTTTCATAGGGTTATTGTGAAGAATGAAAGATTTGGTACATGTAATGCATTTAGAACAGGACCTGACACATATTAATTGCTCAAAAAGTGAAGCTTCTGTTTTCACTATGAGTATTTCTCACCCCTTCTGTATGAAATAACAATAAATTTCTGTTTTACTCTGGGAAAGTGGAAAAAGAAGTATGATATTTTGATCTGGATTTATTTTTGTAATTTAATTTTTAAAACTTATTCCTAAAAATGAATATAGTAGGAGAATACCTGAAATAGGCAAATAACATGAAAGAAGCAAGAGAAAGACATTTAGATCTTATTTGTACTAAGTATTCTGTTGACCATTTGCCTTAGCCATGATCTAGTCTTCTATTTCTATTGACTTAAAGAAACTTTAGATCTTATTTATGTTAAATATTCTGTTGACTGTTTGCCTTAGCCATGATCTGCTATTCTTTTGCTACCCTGGTGGTGCATTGGTTAAGCGCTTGGCTGCTAACTGAAAGGTTGGCGGTTTGAACCTACCAGCCACTCCACAGGAGAAAGATGTGGCAGTCTGCTCCTGTGAAGATTTACAGCCTTGGAAACCCTATGGGGCAGTTCTGCTGTGTCCTACAGGGTCACTGTGAGTTGGAATTGACTCAACCACAGTGGGTTATTGACGTTTAATCTTGATTCTTTTACTTACTTCTAACCCTTGTCAATTCTTGATTATATTAGAAGTAAAACAGTTTTTCATCACAAATTTCTAGAATTGTCATGATTATATTACTATTTTGAGTGGCTTAAAATAGATATTGTGTTATGCCTTAGAAAACTTACCAGTTTTTATACTAAATTCTGAAAATTTTCTCTATAGGTTGGAGTTATAGATTTTTCAATGTATCTCAAGGATGGAAACAGCAGTAAAGGTAGTGAAGGGTATGTAGAAAGAAAGCTGGATTTCTTTTTTTTTTCCTCTGATGTCTTTGGTAGAATTTAATTATACTTTATAAGACTTGCTGAAAGAATTTCTGACAAAGAAGCTTTGCTAATGTCTTGCCAAAAATATCTGAGTACTATGCCTACTACTAAACTCTAAGAGGGTTTTCAGTTGAGTGATTTTCCTGTTATGCAGTTCAGGTGCAAACAAAAATAAAAATTTTTATAAAAGGAATTCAGTTCTCACCTCTTAAGGTAGTGTCTGGAAAATGAAATAAAAGATCTTATTCACCAGAGGGATTGCATTCTCAATTTGCTTAAAATTCTTAGTACTAAATATGCATCATCAGGTTATGTACAATGTTAACATTAGCGCAAGCTGAGTGAAGGGTATATGAGAACTCTCTACTGCCTTTAAAACAATTCTGTAAACATTAAAAGTTTCAAAAAATGCATTAGAGTGCTTAGAAATTAGAGATCACAAATACACTTTATACCCTTTGTATAAATTTAGCAGTTGAAAGCATAATTAGTTTGATATTTTTAACACTGGTCATTGAGCTAGAGATGATATCACTTGGTATTCTGGTAGTTGTATGGGTAAGTGGCCTTGATTTTATCTTTCATTTTTGAAATGTCTGACCGTTTATTACAGATTAGTTAGTTCTAAAAGTAAACCTTGTTTTTCCACCCTTTATCTTCTCATTTAATAATAAACACGATCTTTTTGAAAACTTTTTTTGCTATTCACTTTGAAATGTAAATGTCATTTAAAGGCAAATATATAGCATTTGAGAACAACTGTATTACACCAGAGTAAGCTTAATTCATTTCCTATGACAAATGGAAAATGGTTACTATAAATAATACTAGCAAAGCTGAAAAATCTATCAACTGCAAGAAGAAATTGTTTGTCTTTTAAATGCATAGGATATATTCTTAACTATTATTCCTGTAACCTAAGTTATTAAGGTGTGTAAGCTATAATGAGGGCTTTGTTATTGTAGGTTTTTAAAAAAAAGGTCTAAACCTCCAAGTCTTCACTATTGGTATGTTGAGGGTTATGCATCAAGTCTGTCTTCTGGTTTAGTGTTATCTGTGCCACCGTGTCTTTTCTGTGTTTTATGAAAAGATGGGGGCGGGTGGTATTTATGTTTCTAATGTTAATTATTGTATTTCTATTTCCTTTCTTTTTTATCCCCCAGAGATGGTCAAATTACTGCAATTCTGGACCAGAAGAACTATGTAGAAGAGCTCAACAGACATCTGAAGTAAAGACTGAATAAATAACATTACTTTAATGGTGGTTTTGTTGGGGAAGAGAGGAGATGGCAAAATGATAGGCAGTGAGGATAAATTCATGCAATACTCAACCAGTATATGTAGAATTCCTGCATGGCAGGGACTGAACTCTTGGCACTGGATAAATGGCATTTAACTCTTTTAGTAACTTTTGGTGAAAGGCAGTATAAGACCAGTATGCGATTATAACTCTAGTGATTAAGTAAAAGGATTCAGTTAAGAATTTAAAAATAGTATGAGAAACTAGCTTGAACTGTAAACTTTCATTTAAAGTATAATAAAAAAGAATTTAAAAATATGTGACATAAATATTCTTTCAGGAGGTTCAGACACATACTTCAGAACTGATCTTGGATAAACCATTCATCACCTTAGTAACTTTAGATTACGCATATCTCTCTGGTTCCTTGCATTTCTTATTTATACATTGGATTAATAGTATTAATCTAACCACTCTTCACCATCACTGCCATCAGTTTAGCGGCTACTCACTGAGTATTTATCAGAACCATCCAAAACTTGAAACAGTCTTCTCTCTCCTGAGGAGAGCTATCCAAAAGCTATTGATATTCTCAGGTACTTCAATGTTCTTGTTAAACTAAAGACTAAATAAGTTACTGTTGAATAACTCAGAAAAAATAATATATCCACTAGTTATCATTTTGTTTGTAGCTCTCTTATAAAAAGATAGTGATTTTTAAATTAAGTAATACCTATAATATACATATATAAATCAATATAAATTTTGAGTATTCCTGGTTTCAGCTAGAAAATTTCAGAACAAATTCAGTGCATTATCTCTGAGGACCAAGCACTAATAATGATTATACTGAAGCCAAATAGAGATGTCAGTCAGGCAAAGAGGTAGTTACAGTTGACAGTGAAATATAAATATGACACTATTATTTAATCTTTCTATGTCTCAGTTTCTTCATCTATAATTGGAGATACATAACACATAGGGTTGTTGAGTTAAAAAAATTTAGTAGAGTGCTTGGCGTATGCCAAGAAATTAATTCATGTAGGCTGTTGTAATTATATATAATTAAATCTTAACATTTACTATATAGTAGATAAGCTCTTTTACTTCATTCAGCAAATGGTTACTGAATACACCCTTCAGTGCCAAGGATACAGCAGTTTACAAGATAGACACAGCCTCTTGTAAACTGTCTTAGAGCTTTCAAGTCTCCCAGGGATTGGAGACATTAAACAAATAATGATAAGTGTAATGAGTGTTTAAAAAGGGAGAATACCAGGTGTGTTCTGTTTTTCAAGATAGACATGTTTTTTTCTTCTCTTAATAGTGCTACTGTAAACAACCTTCAGGCAAAAGTGGATGCATTAGAAAAATCCAACACGAAACTGACAGAGGAGGTAAGTGTTTTGGAAATTATCTTTCTTGATTAGATTATAGAATTTCCATTTTAAGACATTAATGTACATTAGTAGAGCCAATTTTTTCTAGGAAACCTTGGAATGGAAGGACTTCACTTTTTAGTTGAGGCATATGGCCACGGACCATATAGCCTCAAACAGCTTGGTGATTTGATGGTCACCTGGTGAAAAAGAGATCACATTCTTGATATCCAATAATGGGCCCATAAATTTTTTTTTTTTATTGTACATTAGATGAAGGTTTACAGAAAAAACTAGCTTCTCACTGAACAGTTAGTACACACATTGTTTTGTGACATTGGTTACCAACCCCATGACACGTCATCACTCTCCCTTCTTGACCTTGGCTTCCCTATCACCAGCTTTCCTGTCCCCTCCTGCCTTCTACTCTTTGCCTCTGGGCAGGTGTGCCCTTTAATCTCATTTTCTTTTATGGGCCTCTCTAATCTTTGGCTGAAGGGTGAACCTCAGGAGTGACTTAATTACTGAGATAAAAGGGTGTCCAGAGGCCATGCTCTCAGGGTTTCTCCAGTCTCTGTCAGGCCAGTAAGTTTGGTCTTTTTTTGTGAGTTAGAATTTTGTTCTACATTTTCTCTAGCTCTGTCTGGGACCCTCTATTGTGATCCCTGTCAGAGCAGTCAGTGGTGGTAGCCGGGCACCATCTAGTTGTACTGGACTCAGTCTGGTAGAGGCTGTGGTAGTCGTGGTCCATTAGTCTTTTGGACTGATCTTCCCTTGTGTCTTTCAGTTTTCTTCATTCTCCCTTGCTCCCAATGGGGTAAGACCAGTGGAGGATTTTAGATGGCCGCTTACAAGCTTTTAAGACTCCAGATGCTACTCACCAAAGTAGAATGTAGAACATTTTCTTTATAAAGTATGTTATGCCAGTTGAGCTAGATGCTCCCCGAGACCATGGTCCCTACAGCCCTCAGCCCAGTAATTCAGTCCCACAGGAAGTTTAGATGTGTCTGTGGAGATTCCATGACCTTGCCTTGTACAAGTTATGCTGGCTTCCCCAGTATTGTGTACTGTTTTACCCTTCACTAAAGTTACCACTTATCTATTGGCTATTTAGTGTTTTTCCATCCTCACCCCATCTCTTCCTTGTAACCATCAAAGATTGTTTCTTTTTGTGTACAAACCTTTTCATGAGTTTTTATAATAGTGGTCTCGTACAATATTTGTCCTTTTGTGACTGACTTATTTCACTCAGCATAATGCCCTCCAGATTCATCCATGTTGTGAGATGCTTTGCAGATTCATCATTATTCTTTATCGTCACATAGTACTCCATTGTGTGTATGTACCAGTTTGTTTATCCATTCATCTGTTGATGGGCATCTAGCTGGTTTCCATCTTTTTGCTATTGTGAACAATGCTACAGTGAACATGGGTGTGTGTATGTCTATTCATGTGATGACCCTAATTTCTCTGGGATATATTCCTAGGAGTGGGATTGGTGGATCATATGGTATTTCTATTTCTGACTTTTTAAGGAAGTGCCATATCGTTTTCCAAAATTGTACCATTTTGCATTCCCACTGTTAGTGCATAAGAGTTCCAATTTCCCTGCAGCTTCTCCAACATTTTTTATTTTCTCTTTTTTTGATTCATGCCAGTAATGCTGGGGTTAGTTGGTGTCTCATTGTGGTTCTGATTTGCATTTCTTTAATGGCTAGTGATCGTGAGCATTTCCTTATGTGTCAGCCGCTTGAATATCTTTTTTGGTGAAGTGTCTGTTCATTTCCTTTGCCCATTTTTAATTGGATTATTTGTCTTTTTGTTGTAGATGTATTGGATTTTCCTGTAGATTTTAGAGATTAGACCTTTGTCAGATTCGTCATAGCCAAAAATTTTTTCCCAATCTGTAGGTTCTCTTTTTACTATTTTGGTGAAGTCTTTTGATGAGCATGTGTTTAATTTTTAGAAGATCCCAGTTATCTAGCTTATCTTCTGGAGTTTGAGTGTTGTTAGTTATAGTTTGTATCCTGCTAATGCCATGCATTAGGGCCTCTAGCGTTTATCCTATTTTTTCTTCTATGATCTTTATAGTTCTGGGTTTTATATTTAGGTCTTTGATCCATTCTGAATTAGTTTTTGTGTATGGTGTGAGGTATGGGTCTTGTTTCTTTTTTTTGCAGATGGACATCAAGTTTTACCAGTACCATTTGTTAAAAAGACTGTTCCCTATTTGATGGACTTCAGGTCCTCGTTGAAGATCAGTTGACTGTAGGTGGATGGATATACATCTGTGTTCTCAATTCTGTTCCATTGGTCAATGTATCTGTCGTTGTACCAGTACCAAGCTGTTTTGACTACCGTAGCGGTATAGTAGGTTCTGAGGTCAGGTAGTGTGAGTTCTCCTACTTTATTCTTTTTCTTCAATAGTGCTTTACTTATCCGAGGCTTCTTCTCTTTCCATATAAAGTTAATGATTAGTTTTTCCATCTTTTTAAAGAATGTTGCTGATATTTGGATCGGGATTGCATTGTATTTGTAGATTCCTTTGGGTAGAATTGTCATTTTCACAATGTTGAATCTACCTATCCATAAGCATGGTATGTTTTTCCATTTATGTAGCTCTCTTTTGGTTTGTTGCAGTAGTGTTTTGTAGTTTTCTTTGGATAGGTCTTTTACATCCCTGGTTAGATTTATTCCTAAGTATTTTATTTTCTTAGGGGCTGTTATAAATGGTATTGTTTTCCTGATTTCCTTTTCGTTGTTCTTTGTATTGGTGTGTAGGAATCCAGCAGATTTCTGTATGTTTATCTTGTATCTTGCTACTCTGCTGAATCTTTCTATTAGTTCCAGTAGTTTTCTTATGGCGTTTTCTATGTATAGTATCATATCATCTGCAAATAGGGACAGTTTAACTTCTTCATTACCAATCTGGGTGCCCTTTATTTCTTTTTCTTCCCTGGTTGCTCTAGCTAGGACTTCCAGCACAATGTTAAATAGGAGTGGTGATAAAGGGCATCATTGTCTTGTTCCTGTTCCCAAAGGGAATGTTTTCAGCCTCTCTCCATTAAGAATGTTGTTGGCTGTTACTTTGGATAGATACCGTTTATTATGTTGAGAGATTTCCCTTCTGTACCTATTTTATTGAGAGTTTTTATCAGGAATGGGTGTTGGACTTTGTCAAATGCCTTTTCTGTATCAATTGAAATGACCATGTAATTCTTTTATTTATGAAGTGGATTACGTTAATTGATTTTCTAATCTTGAACCATCCTTGCATAATTGATATGAATCCCACTTGGTTGTGGTGTATTTTTTTTTTAACATGATGCTGAATTTTATTGGCTAAAAGTTTTTTGAGAATTTTTGCATCTATGTTCATGAAAGGTATCGGTCTGTAACTTTTTCTTTTTGTGGTGTCTTTGCCTGGTTTTGGTATCAGGGTTATGCTGGCTTCATAGAATGAGTTTGGAAGCATCGCTTCCTTCTCTATGTTCTACAATAGTTTGAGTAGTACTGTTGTAAGCTTTTCTCTGAATGTTTGGTAGAATTCTCCAGTAAAGCCATCTGGGCCAGGGCTTTTTTTTGTTGGGAGTTTTTTTTAATTACCTTTTCAATCTCTTCACTTATTATGGGTCTGTTCAGATTTTCAACATCATTTTGTGTTAGTTTGGGTAGGTAATGTGTTTCTAGAAATTTGTCCATTTCCTCTAGGTTTTCAAATTTGTTGGAGTTTAGTTTTTCATAGTACTCTGTTATGATCCTTTTATTTCAGTTGGGTGTGTTGTAATGTCAGCCATATCATTTCTTATTTGGGTTATTGTGTCCTCTCCTGTTTTTCTTTTGTCAGTTTGGCCAATGGTTTGTCAATTTTGTTGATGCTTTCAAAGAATCAACTTTTGGTTTTGTTGATTCTTTCTGTGTTTTTTATTTATTTATTTTTTTTTTATTCTCTGTTTCATTTATTTCTGCTGTGATCTTTATTATTTCCTTTCTTCTGGTGACTGTGGGCTTCTTTTGCTCTTCTCTTTCTGTTTGTTAGCGTTGTGTAGTTAATGTTTTGATTTTGTCCCTTTCTTCTTTTTTGGTGTGTGCATCTGTTGGTATAACTTGACCTTTGAGCACTGCCTTTGCTGTGTTCCAAAGGTTTTGGTATAATGTGTTTTCATTCTCGTTTGATTCTAGAAATTTTTTGATCCCACCTTTGATTTCTTCTATTACCCAGTGGTTTTTAAACAGGGTGTTATTCAGTTTCCATGTAATTGATTTTTTTTCCTTGCTCTTCCATTTGTTAATTTCTACTTTGATGGCATTGTGATCAGAGAAGATACTTTGTATTATCTCAGTGTTTTGGATTTTTTTGAGGGTTGTTTTGTGGCCTAAGATGTGGTCTATTCTGGAGAACATTCCATGTGCATTGCAAAAGAGTATATACTTTGCAGCTGTTGGGTGGAGTGTTCTATATATATCTATGAGTTCAGGTCGGCTGATTGTGGCATTTAGAGCTTCCATATCTTTGTTGAGTTTCTTTCTAGATGTTATGTCCTTTACCAAGAGTGGTGTGTTGAAGTCTCTTTTCAGTGCTGTTAGAGTCTGTTTTATGTATTTTGGAGCGCTGTCATTGGGTGTGTAGATATTTATTATGGTTATGCCTTCATGATGGATTGTCCCTTTAATCATTATATAATACCCTTCTTTGTCTTTTATGGTGGATTTTGTTTTAATGTCTATTTAGCTAAGTTTAGTATTGCCACTCCTGCTCTTTTTTGGTAGTTGTTTGCTTAATATATTTTTTTCCATCCTTTGATTTTTAATAAATTTATGTCTTTGTTTGTAAGGTGGTGTCTCTTGTAGACAGCATATTGATGGATCCTGTTTTTTTATCCATTCTGTCACTCTCTGTCTCTTTATGGGTGCATTTAGGCCATTTATGTTCAGTGTAAGTACTAATAGCAGTGACTTTATTGCTGTCATTTTGTAGTGCTTTTGTTTGTGGTGCTGACATTTTCTTTGTTCTTCTTATTCTCCTGTGCTGAATTTCTTTTGTTTGTGGATTTTATTTTTTTTAATAGATTTTGTGTTTACCGAGACTTTACATTTTTCTTCTTTATTTTGATGAGTAGGTTTGCTGACTTTCTTTGTGGTTATCCTGAAAGTTACCCTTATCCTCCTATTTTTGAACCAGTCTTTTATTACTTGGTATCGCCATGCCTTCCTCTCCATTAGAAAGTTCTGTACCTATGCTGTTTATTCTTTTATAGTTATGATGTTGTTGTCATTTACAGATTAACCACTCTGATTCCCTGTTGTAAATCTTTTATTTTTGATTAATACTTGAGAGTTCATTTCCTAGGTTAGTATCTGGCTGATGTGGTCTTGCATCCTAGATTGAGGCTGTCATCTGATGTTGTTGGTTCTCAAACCAAAGGACTTCCTTTAATAATTCTTGTAAGTTTGACTTGGTTTTTACATATTCCCTTAATTTCTGTTTACCTGAAAATCTCCTAATTTCACCATCATATTTGAACGAGAGTTTTGCAGGATATGCTATTCTCGGTTGGCAGTTTTTTTCTTTCAAGGTTTTATGTATGTCATTCCCCTTGCCCTCTTGCCTGCATGGTTTATGCTGAATAATCATAGCTTAGTCTTATTTTTTCCCCTTTGTAGGTGACTTTTCGTTTTTCTCAAGCTGCTCTCAAGATTCTTTCTTTGTCTTTGGTTTTAGCAAGTGTGATTATGATATGCCTTGGTGATTTTCTTTTGGGGTCGACCCTGTATGGGGTTCATTGAGCTTCTTTGATGGACAGCTTTTCGTCTTTCATGATACTGGGGAAGTTTTCTGTCAGCAGTTTTTCAGTGATCCTCTCTGTGTTTTTCGTTTTCTCCCCCTTTTCTGGAACTCCAATCACTAGCAGACTTTTGCTTTTGAGTGTATCCCACGTCATTCTCAGGGTTTCTTCATTTTTCTTCATTCTTTTTTCTGATTTTTCTGCAAACAAAGTGGTATCCCAGTATTTGTCTTCGATTTTGCTAATCCTGTATTCTATCGTTCCAGACCTGCTCCTCTGACCTTCTATGACACTGTCCGTTCCTGAAATCCTGTTGTTTATCTTTTGAATTTCTAATTGCTGTTTTTGTAGAATTTCTAGTTGTGAATTTATTTTGACATTTTGTTCCTGTACTATTTTCCTGAATTCTTCCATTGTTTTATCTGTATTTTCCATGATTTTGTCTGCCTTTTCATGATTTTGTCAGTTTTTTCCTCGTTTTTGACTGCTTTTTCCTACAACTCTTGGATAGCTCTGAATATTAGAGATTTGAATTCCCTAAGAGGTAATTCCAGTGCCTTTTCTTCTACTGGAAAGTCATCTGGTGTTTTATTTTGCACGCCTACTGGAACTATCCTGTCCTGTTTTTGTATATGTTTTGATATTGTCTTCTGTCTTCGGGCCATTCAGTAGTTGTTATTTTCTTCGTTTATTGATTGTAGGTTTGTTTGTTTCATCCTCCTTTTTTGTTTTATTTGGCTACGTCTGAGCAGGGTGGCTGTGCATTCTTTGTTGTTTGCTTATCTGTGGGCATGATACTTCTCACCATCTTGTCCAATGGACAGGGCCAGTTGCTCAGCTATAGTGCAGCAGAGCAGCTCCAGTGGGTGCTCTGTCTCCTGCTGGGAGCTCCCTGAAGCTGCTTTCCCATACTCCCTGTGCACAGATCTCCGACAGGATTCCAGGATGGTGAAGCCGTGCTGCGTTAGCTGATAGAAGACCTCCACTCCATATCTGTCCTCACTCTCTGTTCTCTGTCTTTATGCCACTCGGTGCTTGGTTGAGTTCTTTATCTCTTCTTTTGATGCTTAGGTTCCAGGATTAGCATTTGTGTCTGTTTTACTTAATTTTACAGGTCTTTGCTGTGGAGGGACGGTGTGGTGCTTCTGTCTATACCGCCATATTGGCACCTCCTCCCCTCATAAATTTTTTTAACTTTATTTAAGTATAATTTACATGCAGTGACATGCACTATATGTTCTGAAAAATTTATACACTTGTGGAGCCAACTCTCTTGTTAAGGTGCAGAACAGGAATTAGCAAACTGTGGCCCATGGGCCAAATTCATCCTGCAGTCTGTTTTTGCATGGCCTGCAAGCTAAGGATACTTTTCATATTTTTTAAGAATTAGAAAAATAAAATATATTAGACAGAGACTATATATGGCCTGAAAAGCCTAAAATATTTACTGTCTGGCCCTTTACAGAAAAAAGTTTGTGAACCCCTGATATAGAACACTTCTATAACCCCCTCAAAATATATTCAGTTGCCTCCCAGTTTTCTTTGTTCTAGAACTTCCTATAAATGTAATCATAAATAGTACATACTCTTTCGTGTCTGGCTTCTTTTGTTCAATATAATGTTTCTGAGATTCATCCATGTTGCTGTGTATATCAGATGCTTTTTCTTTTTGTATCTATTGAGATGATCATATGCTTTTTTTTTCTCCGCTCTTTTTCTGTAAATGTGGTGAATTATATTGATTGATATTTTGGACATTAAAGCCGTCTTGCATTCTTGTGATTAAGCCCCATTTGGTCAGAATGTATTATCTCTTTTATTATACGCTGAATTCTGCATGGATTTTTGTGTCCATGTTTAAGAAAGAATCTTAGTCTTTTTTTTTTTTTTTTCATTGTGATGTCTAATTTTAGTATTTGGTTAAGGCTGACCTCATAAAATGAGGTCTGCAAGAGTTTGTGCAGGATTGGTATTATTCTCTAAAAGTTTGTTATAATTCACCTGTGAAGCTATTTGGACTTGCAGTTTTATTTATGAGAAGATTTTAAATTACGAATTAAATTTCTTAATTAGTTATAGAATTATTCACATTTTCTATTTCTTCTTGTGTCAGTTTTGGTAATTTATGTCTTTCAAGGAATTTGTCCATTTAGTTATATTGTCAAACTTATTAGCACAGAGTTTATTCATAATATTTTCTTATACTTTTTAATAGCTGTAGGATTTCTAGTGATGCCCCCTCTTTTATTCCTGATATTGATAATTTATGATTTTATAATTTATTTTTACTTTCATTTGAGTCTTGTCAGACCAACTATTTATGCCAGTTAAATGTCTCCTTGGCTTTATCAATTAGTAATAAAATTTATAGAAAACTGCCACGGTATGATGAGAATATATCAAGTGATTAAAACTAAGAAAATATTTAATCCAGTATTTATCCATTTTTTCAATCAAATTGTACATATTTTATTCATTATTACATGTGTCCTTCTGGACCAGACTGGCCTGTGTAATTAATCTCAGTAGTACAACTCAGTATAGTTCTCCCCTTTTATTATAATGGATGGTTCTTTACGGCAAGGGCAGATCTTTTCCATAGTGAATTCATCCCAACAATATAGAAAACTTGTGTCTGACCTTGTGGTGGATGGATGGATACATATAAAACATATTTTAAAATTATTTTTAGATATAAAGTTGGTAAGAAGAAAGGCAAGCATGATTAGGGGAGGAAGGAGAACTTAGGTGTTGACAGTACAATAAAGAATTTTCTTATTTGCTCACTGAGATATCAGAAAACATTTATTACAAAATATTCTGCCTTGGTTCCCAGGGTTATTATGACCAATATTGTTGTCCACAATACTTTGAATGGGTAGCACTAACTCCTTATGAATGGGTAGTAAGGAGAGAGAAATAAAAAAAACCTGTTGAAGATACTGCTAATATTGACACTCTTCTATTCAAAGTATTTCCTTACCTTTAAAATTCACATTTTACTTCCAAGTGGAAGAATGACATGGTTTGCATTTGTATGGGTTTTTTTTTTAAGTGAGATTATTTTTTAACTAAGCATAAGATTAGCATATGGTAAATACTGCAGGATCACTGTGTTTTGCTAGAAAGTAGAAAAAGAAAAATTATTTTTTCATTTATTTTGAGAACTAATGACAAGTGTGATGACTATATAGTAATAATAGCCAATACTTACTGGTACTTACTATGTGTTGTCTAGTGTCCATTGTGCTTTACATTAATTTTCTCTGTTTTACTGTTGAGAAAACTGAAAATGTAGGGTACATAACTTACGCAGGTCACATTATAAATGGTACAGCTGTAGTTCATACCCAAGTTTTCTAGCTCACAACCTAGAACTCATAGCCACTAGGCCATAGAGCACATTACTTACCAGCAAATGCTTTTCTGTGCACCTACCGGGGTCCAGCACCATCTGTAGGCATAAGGGATAAAGAGATATAAGACTTGGAACCTGCCTCAGGGAAGTCACAATAGTGTGCAGAAAAGACAAAGAGATGATTATAAAACGATGTGATAAATGCAGTTATAGAGATATGCATACGGTATTATGGATAAAGAAGATCCTAATGGGGGAGCAGGTCAAGGAAGGTTCCTGAAGATGACACGCGCTAAGTCTTAAAGGGACTAAAGAAAGGGGAGGTGACAACATGAGCAACATCACACATGTGAGAAATAGCATAGTGTCTGCAGGATTTGGTATGGAGTGCAAAGGAAGAAAAGGCTGGCCAAAAAATGGGGCTGAGAAGGTTGACAGGGGCTAGATATGGAGAACCTCATGTGGCAGTTTAAGGAGCTTGACTTTAACCCTCTAAACATGAGTAGCCTTTGAAGATTTTTAAGCAGAAACATGATTTGGTCATAGTAGCATTTTAGAATGATTATTTAAGAAACATTATGAACTGTCCATAGTCTGGCCAGAAAGTCTAGAAGAGTGATAAGGGTCTGAACCAAGAGCAGTGAGATGGAGAAACCTGCATTGGTGTGCCAGACCTAGCTCTCACCAGCTCAGAAGAGCCACTTATTAGAATTTTCAGGAATTTGAGAGCTAGTTGATGTCAAGCTGGTAGAAATTGGCTCTGCTGGGAGCATTTACACCATGGAATTTGGCAAACACTACAAATCAGGACTTTTTCTGTTTGGGATGCTGGTTGTTAAACATTTACCACATACCACCAGAGAAGGTGACTGAGAAATATGTAGTAGGTAAATTTGGCAGCACAGGTAGTTCACTAGCTGAAAAGGATGAAAGAATCCAGGATATTGTTGTCCAGGTGTTTCTAGTTTTGATGACTCTTTGAATAGTTGTCCTAGGAACAAGAGAAGGAACCATTTTAATCCAAGAAACAATACATCAAATTTACCTTTTGATCAGTCAGTACAGCCAGATTACTGAAACAGAGTTGGTAGTCAAAGCCATTTCTAAGTAAAAATAGTTTATTTCTTCCTACAGAACTACATTGAGGTAATGTCTACTATAGCACATAACTCTTTGTTCTGACTGAGAATGGCTTATCTCAGATGTGTCACTTATCTAGTTGGACTGTGTAGACATAGAAGCTGGACTGATAAAATACCTGTGTGGGCTAGCTGAGAGTTAATGTTTAGCATTTATGAATGATAATCATTTATTCATTCAACAAACTTTTGTGAACTGCCTATGTGCTAGAACTAGCAAAGATTTATGTGTGCCAAGCATTGATTTGTATATGCCAGATTGGCAAGATTCCCACCCCCATGGACCTTATTTACTCCTTGGGATGGTGGGGAAGAGAGACAGGTTGTGTAGGTAAGATATAGAGGCCAGGTCATAAGACAATTAGTTCCTGTGCAGCTACTTGTAAGTCATGTGTGCTCCTGAGCAGTAAGTCGTTTGAACTCTAAGAGACCCAGTTCCCTCTCTAGCAAGTGAGGGTTATTTATGCTTCCCCTTTCAGATTCACAGTTACTTAGAAGATCACATAAGACTATGTGTGCAAAAACTGTTAGAAAAGTCCCTAAAATAACAGAAAAAGCTTCATGTTTTACTTCTAATTAATATATTTTTTCGTAATTTGTCAAAGACTACGTTACAGTTTTTTTTTCTTCAGTGGTGTTAGATGTGTCTATGAAAAATCTTAATGACAAGACTTTATCTTCTCTATTTATAATTGTCCTGTTACAGTGGGATAAATTTGGTTTAATAAAATCAAATCACACTAGTCAGCAAGATGCTACTTTATAAGTTTTTCTTTAGAATGAACATTTTTATTGTTATAACTTTAAAAATCTTCTTTACTATTCAATTCTGTAGGCTTCATTTTTGAAGATAGATTCTTAAATATATTTTAAAACTTTATGGTGATGACCCTCAGAATTTTAAACCACAAGGCTTTTGGAGTATTCTGCATAGAAATTTTCTACTGAGATTCTGCTGCTGCTGCTCTGCTGAGGCAGTATGGTATAGTGTTTAAGAACAGGGACTCTTGAGAGCATCATCTGTCTAGAGCTAGGCTACTTGGGTCCAAGTCCCGGCTCTGACATTTACTAGCATTCTAATCCTGGATCAATTACTTAAACCTCTATTCCTTGGTTATTATCTATAATAATAATAATAATACCTGTTTTATGATTGTTGTACAAAATTAAGTGATTTAATACATGGTAAAGACCCTGGAACAGTCTTTAACAATTTTTAAGCACTCAATAAATACTAGTTGCTAATTTTATTCTGTCTTTAGAGTTATCCTCCTGACCTAGATTTGTTTTACTAACAGTATTTATTTATTCATCTATTTATTCATTTATTTTACCAATAACATTTATTTTCTTGAAATTTTGAACTTTTAGAAATATAGGTAAACACTTTGTATAGACTTTATAGAAAGCGACAAGGTTAATCAAGTCTGCCTTTTCTCATTTCCATATATGTTGGATTTTAGAGGGTCATTTGGAAAAAAAAAAAGACCTATTTTCCCTACCTACGTTCTGAACCAGTATGACAGAATGAGAAGAATTAACAGATGAAGATATAAATACCTACTTTATTATTGGTAAAGCTGGATTAGAAAGCCCACTTGAATTTACAGCCATAATCAGGATTCCTAATACTTTTTCTTAAGTCTAGATCTTGTGATAGCCTGTCTGGGGAAGTCCTTGGGTCTGTACATATAGAGTAGAACCATTTGCCCAGAATTGCTTCTGTAGGTATTACCAGGCCCCAGTGGAGCAGAGGGAGAAATGGGCTTCCAGATTTGCCTCTAGAAAGCATGCCTGATCTGTGTACAAGCATTACTTAATACTTACTGTACACAGGCATTATGCTAGTCACTGTAAGAATAAAAAACTAAACAAGCAGCACTTGTTCTTAAGGAGCTTACAGTCTATTAAGATAACAGTTTTTGTTTTTATTTTTATATGAGACTATAAATAGACTTTGGTAATGACATAAGCAATACAAGGTGCTTTGAGTAATTTAAAAGTGGAAGAGATTATAGCTGGGTTAAGACCAGAACAGGCTATAAGGAAGACCGGCTCAGAACAGGGAGCTAGCTGCGCTGAATTCATCTTTGCATATCAGCTAAATGAATAAATGATTTAAATAAACATTCACTGAACATCTGCTATGAGCCATGCATTGTAAAAAGTCCTGGATATACGAAGCTGAATAAGACATACACCCTGTCCTTGATAATCTTAGAGTCCACTTGAGAAAAGGAGGAAGGAAAGATAAACAGCATTTGGGCACAAACAGACGAGGAGCAACATGAGGGAAATTTTAGTCACAAGAAACGATATTAGTAAAGACACAAAGGACCATCAACAAGTAGTGAAGCTGGCTGGAGCCTGGGACAGGTATATGACAGTGGAAGATAAAATTGAAATACTGAATTGATTTCATACTGGAAGGTCTTGAATGTTAGACTGAAGAATATGAATGTGAAATGATGGGAGATTTTTAAACGAAGTCCTGTGGTACATAGGCTGTGGCTTAAAAGGACTGATCTAGCAGTGTTTCATAGGACCTATACACACTGACATAAAAGTAATGGCCAAGTTGTATTTCACAAAAAGAACAAACTGCAGAACAGTATGCATAATGTGGCCCCATTTGTGTAAAATATGCATAGAAAATGACTCTTCACAGTGTTTGCTCTGGGGAGGAAAACTAGGAGTCAGAACAGAGGGAAAGAGAGTCACTTAATTTTCACTTTAGCCATCTGTAAGGCTTTATTTTAACAGAAAACAATGTAAAAAGAAGCTTGGCTATGAAAGGAAGATGGGAAGCTGTAGTGATGTTGGGCTGCATAACTGTGGAATTTAATTCTGATATATACATACACATCAAACACAAAGGCCGGACCCATTGCCGTCGAGTCGATTCTGACTTGTGGCAACCCTGTGAGACAGAGTGGAGCTGCTTAGTGGCGTTTCCGGGGTGCGCCTGGTGGATGTGGGCTGCTGACCTTTTGGTTGGCGGCTGTGGCACTTGGCCACTGCACCACCAGGGTTTCCATACATACACACATACATAAATATATCCTCTCTTCTTTTCACCAAACTTTGTAAAAGACTATATATCCACTTAATCTCTTTTTCTGGTCTGTCATGAGCACAAGGCTTTTCAGTCAAGCAGAGTTGGTCAAACCATAATTCTGCCACTTACAACCACATACTAATTACTATTGACCTTGATGACTTGACCAAGTATACCTGAACACACGTAACACTTGCCTGTTATACCAACATTGTAAAAAAAAAAAAAAAAAACAGATAAGCTAAAAGAAAAAAAAACAAAAACAAAAACTTGCTATCCAGACAAACTACTGATAAGATTTTTATATATCCAGAATGACTAATTTATTTCTCTCCTGTTCTCTCTTCCCATGTTTTAGGGGGAAAAAAGGTAAATATATATTTACAAAGTGTTTTGTAATCTGCTTTGATCATATAATACTCTTTTGTGAACATTTTCCATTTTATTGAATATTCTTCCAAGATGTAATTTTTAGTCACTCCATAGCAGTCTCTAATTTTATAGATGTTCTGTCAATTATTTCCCACCAATCTCATTTTGATGAATATTAGATTGTTTCCAATGCTCAGTTCTACACAATACTGCAATAGGTATCTTCGCATATAGGTATCTGTCCATTAGATAAATTCCTAGGGGGAGAATTACCAAATCAAGAAGTATAAAATTAAACTCTTGGCACAAAATGTCAGCTTGCTTTCTGGAAAGCTTGTACTTTACCAGCAGTGACTTCCTCGTGTCATTTATCAAACATCTACTTAGTGTTCTTCTACTTTTAAAATCTGTCTTTTCTTTCAATTTTGAGCTTCTTAAGGTTAGGGCTGGAAGCCCTGGTGGTGTGGTGGTTGGCAGCTATACCTGCCGGCCGGGAGGTCGGCAGTTCGGGTCTGCCGGGGGGGGTGCTCCTTGGAGGCCATATGGGGTGGTTCTGCTCTGTCCTTTGGGGTCACTTTGGGTTGGAATTGACTTGATGGCAATGGGTTTTTTTGTTTGTTTGTTTAAACGTTAGGGCCATTTTACCCATTTTTGTATCCCTCATGGTATCTAATTCAGGGCCTGGTACTTCGTAACTACTTAGTTATTTTGGGGTATTTATCTTTTTTTAAAAAATACATTTTATTTTTTAGAGCAGTTTTAGACTTACTGAAAAATGATACAGGAAGTACACAGTTGCCATATGTACCTTCTCCCTACTGCATACAGTTTGTCCTGTTATTAATCTCTTCCATTCATGTGGCACATTTGTTAAAATTGATGAACCAGTATCAATATATTATTATTAACTAAAGTACATAGCATGCACTAGGGTTCACTTTTTGTGTTGTACAATTCTTCGGGTTTTGACAAATGCATAATGTCATGTATCAATTTTAATTCCATCTTTTAACTCTGATATTCTTAAAAGATATTGAAGAAAAGTTTTCCTTTTAAGTATTGGCATTATATCTTGATTCCTTGTTTATAGTCTCCTTCTCCAATTACAGTTTACAATAGGCCTGGTGGGCAGTTGCATATTTTGGTATCTTCACCTGCACTGCTGGATAAAATAGTAACATGCTTACCTCTTGTCTCTGCCTTCTGTAGAGTTTGGTTTATAGTTCGGATATTTATCTTTTATCCAGCTACTTGCTAGCACTTTTACTGGCCTCTTACCAATTTTAAAATTTTTAATAGTTTTCAGTAGACTGTTATGTTATTGGCAAACAACGACAACTGTGTCTTCTTTCCAATTGTCTCTGTTTTATAGCTTAGGTATTAGCCAGGACTTTCAGAACAATATGTTTAATAGTAATGTGAATTGTACACAACCATGTTTTCTTTCTGACTGTAACAGGAATAAACCAGTATGTTACCATTCAAAAAAAAAAAAAAAAAAGCAAGCATGCCTGAGCCCTAACCCATCTGTACTTACCACATTAGGGCAGGAACCTAGCAGAACCTGCACTCACTGCTAGTGAGGAGGTAATAAAAAGGGAGCACTAGCCTGGCTGAGAGCAGCCTGCTGGGTTCCATCTCTCAGCCTCATTCAGGTACTTCACATTCTCTGGGAGAGGATTGAGTTTAGTAGGTGCAGAGAAGTGTTTCCACCTTACTTTTCCCCCAGTGGAATGGGGGAATTAATGTTACCCCTTAGCAATATACTGTTAATGATGTTACCTTGTCTTTTTTAAATGCCGACATGAAAAGCCTCTCCCTATATATCTTTTAAACTCATCTATAAAAGGTCTTATGGATGGCTCATAAAATGGGTCCCATGGCATGAGGAGACCTCTTTATCTAACCAACTTTTAAAATATTTTCCCTAAGTTATCTATAAGAACATTTTTATGAGGTTATCAATAGGTTTCTTTTCTTCTGAGACTATGCAAGCCTGAAATTGTCTTATCAGATCATGAATTATTTTATACTGTTAATAAAAGAAAGATAAAAGGTCTTTTTTTTCTTTTAACAGCTTGCAGTTGCAAACAACAGGATTATTACCTTGCAAGAAGAAATGGAACGAGTTAAAGAGGAGAGCTCCTACATACTGGAGTCCAATCGAAAGGTTACTGTTACTGTATTTATAAAATATTCATAGAGAGTATATCAATGTGTTGGTAATAGGGGGCGTGTTTAGAGAACTGTTTTGAAGCAGCAAACATTTGACTACATCAAGCACAGTGTTTTTACTTAAACCTCACGTATTTGAGTGAATGATGAAGGTTTTGGGAAGGTGATGCCCCTCTACAAAAATGCTCCTTGGCTTCACTGCTCCTTTTAAGGTCTAGAGACCTTAAAAAACAATCTAACCAGTCTCTTGTTTTTATGTACTAATGATTTGCACTGTATTTAAATGTTATATTTGTTATATTAAATATGCCATCATTTTTAGGCCATGTAAGGTTTTGTTCTGTAAAAAGTGACATCTTATTTGTCTGATACCACTTGAAGTTACCATATAAATGAATTTTTTAGATAACTCAGCACCTTAAGGAGCCCTGGTGGTTCAGTGGTTCAGAGCTTGGCTGTTAACCAAAAGGTCGGCAGCTCAAATCCATCAGCTGCTCTTTGGAAACCCTGTGGGGCAGTTCTACTCTGACCCGTAGGGTCACTATGAGTCGAAATCAACTGGACGGCAACTGGTTTGGTTTGGTTTGATCAGCTCCTTAAAGCATCAAAGTTTTTATAAACATCTAACCAGAATTTTTAAAATCTTATATGTATTACACAATTCCAGACCTTCTTAATTAGAAGTCTAATTAAGTTTAGCACATTTAGCACTTTTTGATGACTGAAGATCATAATTATCAGCATTGGCAACCCTGTACTAAATAACAATGGTGCTACTTAACTGGGCTACTGAAATTAATAGAGCTTCTAGCATCTATGTTTAGATATTCCCAGATTGCTGTGGGTGTTCTTATACTTCTTTTTCTGCCTTTTATGATTTCACTGACATCTCTTACTTCTTGCTAATGCTAGTGTTGTTATCTAGAAAGATATTCTCACTCCCTTTTATCTTCATGCTTCTAATCTACTGTGGCCTAGGAATCCGAATATCCACAATTACTAAAATTGTTTTTAAAGTAAGAGTAACTAGGCTCTGAGCGGGGACTAAAGCAGTTTTCTGTGAGTAAAGTATTTGACTTTAATGCACGGACTTTGTGAAAACAACTGTGACTGCTCAGAAGAAGTTTCCGATTACCTTCTTATTTTCAGCTGTGATCTTTCTAGATTAGATGAGGTGTGAGATCTCTGAAGAAGGAATGTATTACTACCACTTGAACCTTTGGCCCAATTCATATTTTACAGTGAATGCTATTTTGTTTTTAGAGGCTGATTTTTAAAACTTCTGCCTCCTCCGGCGGCACCTAACACCACCACCTCCTGGTTTGGTAACTTGTCTTAGGATTGTAAACAAAATGGCAAGAAATCCCTAATTCAGCTGAAGAATTTATTTAAATTTACTAGGCTTCTTTAATTTCTTTTTCTTATTTTATTATCACACTGCTTAGGTATGATCATGTTTTCTTACTAAATAGCTTACAAGTGTCAGCTAACTCTGTATAGACTTTTTAAATCCTATTGTTGTTGTTAGGTGCTGTTGAGTTGGTTCCGAGTCATAGCAACCTTATGTACAACAGACGAAACAGTGCCTGGTCCTGCACCATCCTCACAATTATTGTTATGCTTGAGCCCATTGTTGCAGCCCCTGTGTCAGTCCGTCTTGTTGAGGGTCTTCCTCTTTTTTGCCGACCATCTACTTTACCAAGCATTTTGTCCCTCTCCAGGGACTAGTCCCTCCTGATAACATGTCCAAAGTATGTGAGACGAAGTCTCACCGTCATCGCTTCTAAGGAGCATTCTGGCTGTACTTTCTGAGACAGATTTGTTCATTCTTCTGGCAGTCTTATGGTATATTCAGTATTCTTCACCAACACCGTAATTCAAAGGCATCGATTCTTCTTCAGTCTTCCTTATCCATTGTCCAGCTTTCATGTGCACATGAGGCGATTGAAAATACCATGGCTTGGGTCAGGCACACCTTAGTCCTTAAAATGACATCTTTACTTTTTAACACTTTAAAGAGATCTTTTGCAGCAGATTTGCCCAATGCAAATCCTTACATATGTGCTATTTTGTTTATCTTTTCAAGGCTCCTAAGCAAGACAGAACTTCAGAAGGGCAAGCACTGAGTGAAGCAAGAAAGCATTTAAAGGAGGAGACACAATTACGACTGGTAATCTCTGCTCAAGTTCCGATAGTTCAGGAGCACATTAAAAGTTATCAGCCTGCTTAGAGGTTTTATCTTACAAACCAAGACCAGGACTATCAGTACTGCTCTAAAAAATTTTTATGGCCCCTATAAAACTGTTTCTCACTCTTTTAACTCATATTCCCCATACTGTTTTTCTCTATCCATTTTCTGAGTATTCTAAACAACCAGTAAGATTTTGCCCTTCTTTTTTTTTTTTTTTTTTCCTTTTATAGTTTGCATTACAAGAACATTAGGTATATGGAATCTACTTTTTTTTAAACTATGCAATCCCCACTCCTACCTCAATCCTCACCCTTGCAAAGATTCTGATATGTTTCCTTGGAGGGAGTGACTCCTTTTCCTCTTACTAAGAGTCATTGATGTAGAATTGTACTCTGTTATTTTTTGCTATTTATTCTGAATTTATTCTTTTTCCTAGACATAAATGGAAAAATGTATCATCTGGTATTAGTTTTAAGGAACTTTATAAATTATATATGAATTTATAGTGAGGAGTAATACTTCTATAATAGATTTTATCCAAATATTAGTATCAGTATATTAATAATCCCCTAGTATTAGTATGGAGTCTTTGGACAGTGCAAATATTTCAGTGCTTAGCTACTAACCTAAAGGTTGGCAGTTCGAATACAGCCAAGGCAACTCAGAAGAAAGGTGATCTACTTCCAAAAGGTCACAGCCATTGAAGACCCTATGGAGCACAGTATTAGTATATTAATTCTTCCTGCAATTCAGATAGTATGACAAAAAGATACCCTACAATGTGTAAGAATAGGGAGAAGCCTGAAAATAAGGGGTAACTTAATTTGTACTAAAAAGTTATTACAAATTAACAGTACATGGAACAGAACTTCAGGTTTTTGAAAATACATTATGTTAATATCCCTGAAAATTTGCCTTCTGTATATTTGTGAATTAGATCTCAGATACTTTCCATAAGGAGAGTTCTAGAAATAATATATGTCAATATTTTCAAAAGCAGTATGATTCATTTTCTATTGCACTAGTCATGTGCAGAGGAGAGTCACAATTAAGCAGCACATAATAAAAATCTTAAAATTTTCTACATCATTTTGTCAGAATAAATGTTAAGAAGGAAAGAAACCAAGCAAGTAGGCAAGGTCCATCCTAGGTGTGCCCTGGGCACCGCGTAGGTGCAAAAGAACCTCAGGTCTTTGTATCTTTGTCCAGTCACAGTTGATCATCCAAATAATGTTGCTGGGGCACAGCAGATCCTTGTCAACAAAGAACATCTTCTCATAAAGCAGAAAAGCGAAGAAAACTTCCTTATTCAGAAATATTTACAGTACTAATGGCTGAAACAAGGCTTCACATTAAGTGAATCTAAAATTTCAGTTAGCCATATTGACCATTCCCAGTAAATTGAGATGTTAGCCTGGTAACCCAGAGGATCTTCAGGGTTCCTTGGGCTCTTGAATATGTTAAAACATCAAATTTAAGAGAACTGCAACTACTTCACTTTGGGCTGGCTACTTCAGCACTTTGTAGCTATTTCTATAATAGGACATGACATCAGTTGTGTTAATGAGATCTAATGAGATGCCTCAAGTATGTGCATATTTTAGACATATTAAATAGCACTGTCTGTGGCCTAGCACGTTTTATGTTAGATTTGTTTTTCAGATGTGCAAATGTTGTTGTCATTATCTTAATTATGTTTGTTAATGTCTCTGAAAACTAATGGTAGCCTGTAGCCATTTTGCCAGAATATTCAGATAAGAGTTTTGATCTACCTTTTCCTATGAAATTTTATGGTTTATACTTAGTCAAGGGAAGACACTAAGCAGTTTATTTGCCTTTGGGGGCAGGATGTTGAAAAAGAGCTGGAGATACAGATTGGCATGAGACAGGAGATGGAATTGGCCATGAAGATGCTGGAGAAGGATGTCTGTGAGAAGCAGGATGCCCTGGTGTCTCTACGGCAGCAGCTGGATGATCTCAGGGCTCTCAAGCATGAACTTGCCTTTAAGCTGCAGGTAGGGGAAATAATGAGGAACAGACTCACTGGCTCTCTAAAATCCTAGCAGGGGAGCCTCCCTCCCCATTTTTCCTAAGAATCACACTAAATGCAAGAGGAATGAGTTGCATCTGACTTTGAGGCTAGCTGCCAATAAACCACTTTAGAAATCAGACCATCATAGGGTCCTGTATTACTGTTCTGGAAAGCTATAGTCACTGTTCAGATTGTAATGGGGGAAGAGGGTCTTTTTTATCCTAGAGAATTTCTGCTTTCCTACCTAACATGCCAGCTGAGTCATAGATTCCATTGACGTTTATACTGGAATAGGATAAATTGATGAGCCTTGTGATGTTGATTTTTGTGATAAGGCTGCATATAAATAATAGTAAACAAATTGCATTTTGGTTTTTCTCCATTTGGGAATTAAGTGTTACACAAATGTATGAGCATTTCTAGTTCTTGCATACTGTTAAGCTCAGAAGGCAGCTGTGATTCGTTTCAGGATTTTATATAAATCACTCATAATTCTTTTCTGTAACAGAGTTCAGACTTAGGAGTAAAACAGAAAAGTGAACTAAATAGTCGCTTGGAAGAGAAAACTAATCAGATGGCTGCGACCATTAAACAACTGGAACAAAGGTAAAAGTGCTGTTTCTTTAATGAAATACTTTGGGCTTTCAGGGCTGAAAGTGAAAAGAAGATAATATACATTTGGTAAATAGAAAATATATAAAATTCTTTCAGCTTTCAGGCATGCTGGTGAGAAGAAATTCAGTTAAATTTTATTTGGGTTTTCTAAGATGTCACTGAAAACATTTTTAAGAAACGTCAGCCTTTCATGACTATTTTGTACAGCAGAACTTGAACTCTTTCCCTTAGCTGTATTTCAGTATCTTGTGTTAGAGGAAGGATACTTACAACCAGGATGAATTTTGAAAGGACCTTTAATATGTGTTTGTAATTCTGTAAGTGTATTGTCCATCACTAAAGTCTCTGAAGGCTTTGGGACTAGATAGTGTAGGGATATTGAAATATAGGTGGCCTCTTAAGATCTATTCTGGATCTTTTCCTCCCTTCTTTAGCCTTAACCTTTTCTTTCTTTTCCCCCATCTCCCTTGTCTGTCTTCTTTCTCCTGAACAGTTCTGTAGCTTGCACTGTCACCTACCACCCCCAACTCTTAGATCTGTCTTTGCCCTGCTCGGACTCCATCTAGAGACCAGTCTACAGTTCACTGTGCCCAAAGCAAATCCTCTTCCTATGCCACTCTGTTGTTTTTCTTGTTTCTCTGTTTTTCTAAAACCACCATTTTCTTCCTGGTAACTGAGGCGCCAAGAGAAATGACTGAGACTTCAAGATTGAATGAAGTATGGCATCCAGCGTTAGTTCAGTGTTTCCAGCCTACATGGCCACCTTTAACACCCACCAATCACCCTTTTTGCATTTGAGCAAAACTAAACTACTCACTGGTCCCTGGACATTTCTCCCATTTATTCCTTTCCTAACAGTTCCACCAATTAGAAATCCCCTTCCTTTTCCCACTCCCTAACTCTTCAAGTACATTTTTACATTCAGGCTCAAATGCCACCTCCTCAAAGCCTCCACTGACTCCTCTTCCCAACGAAAAATACTCTGTCCTTGTTGGAGCTCCTGGAGCCTTATATCCATACCAATTATGGCACTTGTCACTTTCTGCCTCATGTTACAGTCCTTTACATATGTGTCATCTTTCTGATGAGAGTATAAGCTCCTGGAAGTTAGTTAACTAATGTTTAAGTTCCCTCATGGGATCTGTCACAGTGCCATGAACACACAAGGCATTTAGTGGATATACCAATGAATGAATGAACGAATGAATAATTTATTTCATTTAGATGATTCTTAACACAGAACTGTGTATTAATGTTAACTCAAAAGTTTATTGCAGATTAATAAATAAGCTTAAAACCTCTGGTTTGGCTGATGAATAAAATGATACCACTCTACCTAGAAAAGAAAGTTATCTAAGGAAATACGTACTTGTTCATAGAAGTTATGTTTATAGTTTAACAAATCAATTTTAGTGTTCATAAATTGTGCTTTTGATGTGTTGTATTAAGTTATTTTTCAGTGATTTTTTGACTTGGCATTTAAAGCAGACAAAACTAATTACTTATTTCTTTGAGTATTAAATCGCTGACTTGGTCTCTTGCTATTTTTGTCTTTCCTTTTTATCCATTTTCTCATCCCCTTTTCACTCCATTTTCATTTTCATTTTATTAATTTAGTGAAAAGGATTTGGTGAAACAGGCAAAAACCTTAAATAGCGCAGCAAATAAACTGGTCCCAAAGCATCATTAGACATTTTGCATCTGGTCACCTCGGAAGTCTGATATCACAACTTAATTGTAAAAGGAAGAAAACTGAAAGTTATTATGTTTAAGCTCTGGTTCTATATAAAATGTCACCAAAAGTTGACTTGGAATTTGCTGGACTTTAAAAAAAACAGTTGGATATATAGGTTGGGGTTTGTTTGTTTGTTTCTATTTTATTTTCTCCCCAAAATTAAAAAATTTGGTATAAGTTCCCTGACTAAATGTCAAATAAACTTGGTGAAATTACTTCTGAGTTGACCAGTAAATAAATCATTAAAAAGAAGAAAAAGCCTAGGGAATTGAAGCTGTGTACATATTTATTGAAGCCTTTGCAACCCAGTCCTTGACAATATCAGATTATAGGTGCACTGTTCATGTCTATATCAGCGAACCTGTTTGGCCTTTGCAATATAATGAACTAGAGGTGAATACCATGTGGACTTCGACCCTTCTAAAGTAGTTCTCTGTGTCTTAGGCCATGACCCCTTTTCATTTTTGTTACATAGGTTTAATCCCCAAGCCAAAGATAACTGCTTAGTATTTCACTACAGTTTTATTCTCAGTAACCAAGATTGCTTGCAACTTTTCTGCCATAGTGATTTTGGGGAAAAAAGAACAGCATCTTTACGTTTCTTTAAAGTACATAGAGATAAAGCTAGCGATTAGGTAACTTAGGATAACATAATAATGTGGAAGCTTGGGTATACCCACCTAATATTTTTCATCTTCTACCTCTGCCATTTTTCCTGCAATTCCACTTCCTATTTAGATAGCTCAGAGAGAACAATTTTAATAAAAACATTCTTCTCCTTTAAAAAAAAAGCTCCCCGTTTTTCCTATTCTGCTTTTCCTTTTAGATGAAAGAGGACAGGGTGTAGACATGAGTGATGATTTCCTCCCTGTCATTCCTTACCTAGAAGCGTTTATTTAAGAGTTTCTGTTACTTTTTGTTCAGATGAGAATTTTGCTAAAGTTTCTGGGAAACTAATAATCTAATTATTAGAAAAACATTTCAAAGTAGAAAGTAGATAAATGATAAACTCATATTCTTTGTTATTATTTAGTCTAAAAATAAAGATTCCCAGTGGATATATTAGCAATATTAGCAGGGCTTCTTTTTCTAAGTGACCACAGGTCTGACCTTTTCTAGGCTTTAGGTTGTAAATTATCCATAAATACTTTGATTATTTTTAATGACTTTTGATTTTGGGGAACAGGCTTCACATAAGACTTTATTCCTTCAAAAATCTTGGCAAAATATTTGCTTTTTCTCTCATTGCGGTGTGATTTGCAGCATTTCAGCTGCTTAAGTGGGGACAGAGATAACCCCTTTGCTTCCAGCTCTTGAAATCCCTTATCACCTTCTTGGCAAAACCAGAATAAAAGAGTAAGGTAGATTGTATGTGTGTTTTTTTTTGCCTTGCACAGACTTGCACCAAAGTCAAGTCAAGAACATATGTTTAGACAAACTTTATGGAAGATCCTATGCTCTTGAATTATTTTAGTTCTTATAATTTTACACCTATACAAATATATCTCTTACTGTATTCTTTCATCAGCCTTTAATGGTAATGAGTTGCCTTTCTGTGAGCATTTAGGAGTGCTCAAACACCAAAAGAAAACTTTTTTAAAGACTACACATAGCATGCTTCCAAATTCTACAATAGACAGCCCGAGATGTTTCACCTTCTAGAACATGCTTCTTTATAGGTGCAAAGTTATAGGATATGCAGAAGAAAGCATTCATCAGAATCTTCCGGAGAATATGGTCAGTAATCTTATGCAGGCCCAGAGCCACACTGTTTGTCCACTTAGTCACACACCACACGGCCAAACTCTGACAAAGGCTTTTCCTTATATAATAACCCAGAGCCTGGGTGAGGGTTGACGTATAATGTCCTATGATTTAATATAATATGTGGTTTGGGGAAAGGACCAGAGAAATGTTCTAGTTCCACATATAAGAAGGTAGTTGTCCATTTGCAAATTCCAGTTATGTGTGTAAAACAGAAATGGAAAGTACTAAACCTGTTAGGAAGTGAAAACAAAAAAGTGGATTTACCTTAAATTACTGTGTACTTGAGGTTGGCTTCGGATATGGATTTTCTAAAACGTGATGTTTTATTGTTTATCATTTAATGGCTGTAAACTGTAGTAATAGAATAATAAAAAAAAGTGGAAAATCAGCTTTTCTTCTGCCTGGTTCACCTTCATCTTGCTTTTCTTTAGAATTTGTTTCCTCACCATCTTTTTTTTCCCCCCTCCCATAATTTCTTCCCCTTTGTCCTACAAACATTTTCTGTCTGTCTCTCCCTATCTTCTTCCTTGGGTTGTTTTATTTTTGTTATGAACTCGGTCTTCCTCCCCACCATGGCTTTTGTTTTTTATCACAAGTTCATATGGCTCACATCCAGATTGCGCCAGGCTGAGCGAGGCCGCCAGTCTGCCGAGTTGGACAACCGGCTCTTCAAGCAGGACTTTGGAGACAAGATCAACAGTCTGCAGCTGCAAGTGGAGGAGCTCACCAGGCAGCGGTGAACAGAGGGCAGCTTGAGCTGACAGGGTGGTGGTCATGGGTAATGCTAAAGGCTAGACAAAGAAAAGGAGAGTCTCATGACTTCCAGCCATCTCCGCTCACTCTCCGTAATGTCCTTTTTATGGAATTAGGGTTCAGAAAGCTTCACATATAACAACATTCCCAATATCCAATCAGTAATAGTTTATTGAACTTACGCTGTGTGCCAGATACTTTACGAAGCACTTCACATATATTCTCTCCTAGTGTCTTCATATCAACTCTATTAGTAGGCGATATTATTACCCCCACTTTCCGATGAAACTAAAGCTTAGAGGGGTTAAATTTCTCTGTATTCACACAGTTAAGCTAATGAGTGGGAACACTGTTATTTGAAAGCCTGCCTCTCTGGCTCCAAGCCCTTAACCACTCTTCTATATTACCTCTCAAATGAGACTCACTTCCATGTTGAAGCAGCTGACTTCGAACAAATAGAACTCTGTATTGAATACAAAGCACACAGCTATGAAGGACATTAGTGGATGAAGTTGTAACTGGGAATTGAATACATAACTGTAAAGAGAGACCAGCTAATTTATATGAAATGGGGCTGTAGTGTCGGTACTTCAATATTCTGTCTTGCTGAGAACTTGTAAATACTGCCTTTCAGTTATAGTAAATCCTCGTATTTGTCATTCATTTGACCACAACTCTTAAGAGTTAATATTAAAATACTGATATTCCGAGTGGTGACTCTTGGGCACTATGAGATCCTAAAGTGCATTCTTAATCATCCAAGAAAGTTTAAGCATATTTTATGTCTTTAGTGTTAAGCTATTGGTTTTCTTATATTGTTACTTTAATACTTTAAATTTTGGTTTTCCTTGTATATCTGCTAACTTTTTGTCAGTCAAGTATTAAAATTTACTTACTGAACTTTAAGAAAAGGACCGGCATTCTTTAGAGAGTGTGAATACAGAAATCCAAATTTTCATCCAGTTCCTCTCCCACCTACCCCAGGAACCAGCTTGAGTTAGAACTGAAACAGGAGAGAGAGAGAAGGTTACTGAACAACAGGAATGTCCCAGCAAAGGGTTCACAGAAGACCGAACCCAAAACGGTAATACTTATTCCCTTTTTCATTTACTTAATTTTAATTTTTAGAAAGGGCCTTGATAGGCCCTACAGTTTTCTTTCGTGGATCATGTACTTACTTGCTGTGGTCTTGAGTATGTAATGGCTGGCTAGAGATGGCAAGAACACAGGAAAGCTTGATTTTGAGTCTACCTCTAGGAATCTCTCTGTAATTTGATTCTGTTTGGAAATGGGAATTTTAATAACCATGATTTTTGTGGCCCTTTTATCGCTTTTAAGTAAGATTATTTTGGTATCTTAATAAAAATTTTTCAGACCTTGCTGACTAAAATATTTTAATAATATGATATAGTAATCCCTCCCAACCCTCAGTTCCTCCTTAACAGAATTTTCTTAAATGTAGATTTGCTTCTGTATACACCTTTTTCAAAATCATAAAAATTTCAGTTTGAATATACTCAGGTATAACAATAACTAGAAAAAGAAGGAACTAGGCTTGAGAAAGGGAAAAGTAATGTAGTTGGTTGAAAGTACAGGAATAGAGATTTCTACAGAACAATCTTGGGAAAGAGACCTCCAATAACTATAATAATGAGGGAGCTAAGATTGTGTAAGATTGTCTCTGGAACTCAGGAAACAAGAGTCAACCTCTTCAAGTAGTAGAATCAGAAAATCCAGAAATTCTTTTTCTGTCAAAGACCAAACATGGGGGAAAATTGCCTCCTTCATGTGCATGTTATATATAGCAAAGAAGGACAAATTTATAAGCTCATTAAAATTCCAGGACAGTGAGCTGCTAATTTTCCTGAGAGTAGAAAAGAATGATAAATGGAATGTTAGTGTATAGTATCCATTACTAACAATTTGGAGCCCTGGTGGCACAATAGTTAAGTGCTCGGCTGTGAACCAAAAGGTCGGTAGTTTGAACTCATCCAGTGACTCCATGGGCGAAAATACCTGGTGATCTGCTCCCATAAAGATTACAGCATAGGAGACCTTATGGGGCAGTTCTACGCTGTCATAGGAGGTCGCTATGAGTCAGAATCGACTGGACAGCACACAAAAACAACTAATAATTTAAAGTGTGCCAAGTCTCACTCTGTAGGTGTCTTTATTGTTTTTGTGAACATAAAAAGCCCTTATAAGGGCTTTCGGAAGTTTACTTTAAATCTTGGCCTATCTTATCCCATTTTTCCCAGGAGGCCTTAGGTTTCTCAGTCTTGAATTGCCCTGCAGTGGAAGTTTCCAAGAGGATAATATCCTTAAGACTAGAGGGTAAATACTGCATTGACCTCCCTTCCTTGACCCTTGAGTGGTCTGAGAACACACATTCCACTTCCGGAGGCAGCTGGGCAGCAGCAGTTCAAGGCAGACAGCAGTGCTCTGCGCCACAGAAAGAATTTATCCCTCAAGACTGCTCAGGCAGGACATAGAGCATTGGTACAAATGCAGTTTGGAACTTTACATTGGTCCTTCATAGTAGAAAACTCCCTTGAGTTGTATAGGCTGTAGAAGTTGTCATGACATTGAGGCATCTACTTGATTGCGTGTCCAAAGGATTACACAGTCTGCTGGATGTGTCTTTGGCCATGCTCACTTTGACCAGTTTTTCAGAGCTCAACCGGGGGGAAAATTATTTCTCCTAAGAAATAACTGGTATTTTGAGCCTGCTTTGCAAGTAAATAGGATACGTTCTAAATTTTAATCTCGGGAATTAAAATCTCTACTCTGAAAATTAAAATCTCTGTTAGAATAGTTTGTTAAGAAAACACTTGGAGCAGAATGAGGAAACATCCTTGAAAGTTAAATCTCTTCCCTTTAAAAAAAAAAAAAAAAAAAAAGCTACTTAGCTTTATACCCAAACTAAGACCATGCAGAAAATGTTTGCAACATCATCGTTATAGCATTCTGAATAATTAATAAAATGGGCTGTTTTCTTTTGGCAGGTTGGGAAGCACAAAATTCAAGAGGAAAATGTTAACCTAAAAAAGCCCTTGGAAGAAAGCCCCAGGTGTTTGCTAATTAAGTACTGACTAAGATATGAAGTTATTTTGGGGTGGTGGGAAAGAGGGAGTTTTTGATGTTGACCGGCCTTTACACAGACCAAGTGCTGGCTTTAGTAATATTAATATGCCAGAAAGACATTTTGAAGGGGAAGTGAATAAATAACAAAGTAGGTAACACATTAAACCAAACTCATTGGTCCATTTCACAAGCTAATAAATCTGACCTTTGATTCTTCCCTGATTAATCCCCAAACTCAAATTATCACTTAAAAGATGATTAATAATCTCTACTGGATTGGAATCCCCAAAGAATGAAGCACAAATCATAGCATTTCTTAGGCTCTTAAATGTAGAGTCTGGCTAGTTTCCACGTTTGTGCTGAGTGAAGAGCAGCTACGTTTCAAATAAATCGTCTCATTTCCCATATCTCTTTTCTCTTAAGGGAAAATACAGCTTAACTTGATCCCTTTTTCTTAACTCTTCATCGGAGTTGCTCACTGTGAAAAGCACAGGATCTGTTGTGAGGAAGTTTACTTTTTTTTTTTTTTTATTTTTTTTTTATTTTTATATATTTTATTGTACTTCAGGTGAAAGCTTACAGAGCAAATAGTTTCTCATGAAATAGTAGTACACATGTTGTTCTATGACATTGGTTAACAACCCCACAACGTATTAAGCCTCTAAATTCTCAACCTTTTTTTTTGATGAAAATTACAGATGGCCAAAGATACACCGTTTCAAAAATTTCTACATTCACAGTTCAGTGACATTGACTACACTCTTCCAACTGTGCTGTTATTCTCACTTAAGATGAAGGCTTACAGAACAAAATAGTTTTTCATTTAACAGTTACTACACGTTGCCCTGTGACAATGGTTAACAATCTCACAGCACATCAAGAATATCCTTACTCCACTTTGTGTTCCCTTTCACCAGGGGGCTTCCTTGTCCCCTTCTGTCTTCTGGACCTTGTCAGTGGACTATTGTACCTCTTTAGTCTCATTTGTTTATTTATTTATTTTTTTATTTTATTTTATTTAAACACCATTTCAAAACTTTTTACTTACACATTTAAGTGATATTGACTATGCTCTTCCAATTGTGCTGCCGTTGTCGCCCAAGATGAAGGCTTACAGGACAAAACAGCCTCCCATTTAATAGTTACTACAAATGTTGCCCTATAGCAGTGGTCAACAATCTCACAATACATCGACAGTGTCCTTATTCAATTTGTGTTCCTTATCATCAGTTTCCTACTCTCCCTCTGCCTTCTGGCCCTTGTCACCGGACTCCTGTACCTCGTTAGTCCCATTTAGTTTTACTGGGCTGTCCATTCCCAGGCTTAACATCGAACCTCGAAGGTAACTTCACCTCTGAGCTGAAAGGGTGTCTGGGGGCCACACTCTCGAGGTTTCTCTAGTATTCTTTAGGCCAGTAAATCTGGTCTTCTTCTTTTTTTTTTGGGAGTTAAAATTATGCTCTACATCCTACTCCAGCTCTGCCCAGAACCCTCTGTTGTGATCCTGGTCAGAGGAGTCATTGGTGGTAGCCGGGCACCATCCAGCTGTACTGGGCTCAGTCCCGTGGAGGCCTTGGTAGCTGTGGACCATTAGTCCTTCGGACTAATCTTTTCCTTGTATCCTGTTCTCTTCGTTCTCCCTTGTTCCCGAAGGGATGAGATCAGTGGAGTATCTTAGATGGCCGCTCATAGGCTTTTAAGACCCCAGACACTACTCACCAAGGTAGAATGTAGAGCATTATCTTTATAAGTAGTGTCATGCCAATTGAGCTAGATGTTCCCTGAGATCATGGTCCCCAGAGCCCGAGGAAGTTTACTTTTGACAGCTATTTTAGCAGGTAGAAATGTAGCAAATATTGCATAGTGCTGCTAAGTTAAAAAATAAAGGAGGTTAATAATGAGGAAAGATGCTGTGGAGAGGTTTTGAGAAGAGTGTTCAGTACCCATTTGGCACCTGTCCCTGCCCAGGCTTTGATGCTTTAAGAATGACGTAGTTTGTCAACTACAGCAAAAGTAGCTGCTGGAGAAGAGAAATCACACAGTCCAACATGTAGGCTGATTATGCAGCTACTTAGCTTAAACATCCCTTCCTTGCCTCCAGGGCCAGAATGATTCCATTTTTGCTCTGAGAGGGTAGTCTGATCCAGGGCTGACCTTGAGCAGCAACCCATCTAACACTACACATTTGCACTGGCACGTGGAAGGGCACTAAAAAGGCTGTGAAATTAACCTGAGCTTCCAAGTGCTTTCAGGGTCAGCCTAGTTCCAGATCCAAATCAAGTCATTTACAATCAGGAGTGTCTGTTAAATACCAGGATCTGATTTAGACCCTGGGAATGTAAGACGATATTACCTTAAATCTGTATTGTGCTTTACAGCATTAAAAGTGTTTCACAATCATTATCTCCTTACAAATTTAATTCTCCTTACAAAAGCATAATCTTCTGTCCCTACTTTACAGATGAGAAAGCCGAGGAGCACAGAGAGGCTAGGTGACATACTCAAAGTGCCTCAGCTTACCATGTGTTCTGATTCTCAGCCCTTTGTCTCTGCACTATAGAATAGCTGCTTCCAGGACCTATCCTGGCTAGAACTGCAATCCTAAAACATAGGTTTCCTGGGATTGTGGTCCAAGGAACATCTGAAAACCTTGTCATACCATGGGTGCCACTCACCCAAAGAGAACAGAACCACTGTAGATCTGTGGTACATTTTCCCCAGAACTGAGAATGGGCTCAACTTCTTTCATTTAGGTCTATTCCAAGTTTGGAAAATCAGGGTTAGCTCAGCTTAACCTGATTGGGCTCTCACGTGGTAATCTCATTCATTTCCCATTTCCTGGTTAATTTGCTTAAGTTCACATTTTAAGAATATTTGGGAGAGGGGAATAGCATGTGACATATGGTAAAGAACAGATTTCCATAATTTCAGATAGAAAAAATGCTATTAAAGATACTGGCCATTGAAGTTTTACATGTAGAGAAACATAAATGTTAACTGTTTTCTTGGTAGCAGAAAGAAGTAAAATATAATTCTGAATCTATTAGTAAACAGGAACCATAATAAGGTAGGCCAAAGGTCAGATTCTAGTAATAGATTTAACAGCAAAAAAAAAAAAAATTTTTCCATGGAGTCATGATTAGTAAGTACGTTGCTCCCAGCAACATTAAAAGAACTGTAGTACTGCTTTTTTGGCAAAATACTTGTTTTCTAAGCTACTTTTAATTAAGATGATATAAATGGAAATAATAGTAACTGGCTGTCTGTTCCTGTTTTTATTTCTCCATTTTAGGCTGCAGTCCCACCCCATGGATCAACAGGTAGTTGAGCCTACTGTTCTAAAGCATCTTGTATAAATTATGAACTTGGCTGGATCATGCCTAGCCAGTAAAGAAGGTAGCATGGGAGGTGAATGAATGAATGATTCCAGGCCTTTGCTTACCGTCCTTTTACAATGTGCTAAGGAGCCGGAAGCTCTCACGGGAGTAGCACAGCTTCAAACAAGTTTTAAGTCAACAGACATTATCACTTCTCATTTTAAAGTATCTGATACACTGCGGGACCTGGCAGAGCTCACTTTACCTCCCTTTGCCTTGGTTTCCCCATACATAAAATGGAGAGGGAAAAAAAACCTTCTTGATTACTTAGAAATAAGTAAAATTAAATAGTAGTGAAACATTTTGCAAATAGAATAGTGTATGATAACCCCATGAGAAAGATGATAAATGCTACTATGCCAGAGTCACCCTCTAATTTAGTTGTTAGGATGTAAAATGAAGCCTTAGTGCTTTCCATTCTCCACAGAAGAGGGAAACAGAAGGGATGGAGCAGTTTTACCTTTTTTTTTAAACTTTCCATTTTATACTTCTATATGCTTTAATTTTCTTTTTATAAATAAAAATCACATTTTACTTTATTATAAAAATTAGAAGAACTGGAACAATGATGATAGAATTACCAGAGTTGTATTAAGGTGGTGGGACTATATGTAATTTTTTTCTTCAGTTTCCAGATAGTCTGTAGCATGGTTATATTAATTTTGTAACTTAAATGCATATTCTGAAAAATATTAATGTTTCTGGGGCTAAGGGTAACTAACTTGCTGCCTGTGTGGTTTAGGCTCAACCTCTGCTCTCTGAAAAGCCACAGGTGTGTCAGCTATGCCAGGAAGATGATGGCAGCAGAAAAAAGGTAACTGAGCAATGAGCAGGTTCTTCATAGTGATGTCCATTGTTACCCCTAGCCCCTTATCAGGAATAATAGACTTTGCCGGTGTACCTCATGACTCCTCATTGTGCAGAAAGTAGGGAGAAAAGCAAAGGGAGCCACCATTCATTGATTAGCTGTTCTTTTTCAGTCATAATAGTCTTATCAGTAAATCAGTAAATCACCATAAAATACATACATGATTTGAAACAAACAAGCAAACAGAAATGTATAAATAGCTAAAAATATTTATTGCGTGCCCTATGTGTCATGTGCTATTCCATGTGCTGTAAGGAGTAATGAACAAAATAGACCAAGTCCCTGTTCCTGGGATGCTTATGACCTTTGTGGCATCATTTTATAAATGAAGAACCATGGGTTCAGGGAAGTTGAGTACATTTCCCAAAGTTACACAAGTAGTAAGTGGTAAAGCCTGCATTCCAACCAGACTTTGGCTCCAAAGTCTGTGCTCCTTCCAGGACTCCATCTTGCGTAGAACAGAAAAGATAGGTTTGGGGAAGAAGGTTCTTTTAGTTATTTGGGGAGATTGACTCTGAAAGGGAAGTGAGCTCCCCCCACTGGACCACTTGTTTTCCCCACGAATCCTCACATGAGCACCTTCCTGTGTGTTATCCTGGAGTAAGAAGAGTAGGAAGCATTCAGAAAGAATGACTTCCTTTGATAGCCACAACTATGTCTTGCTCACAAAAGTCTTCCCCATATCTGGTACAGTGCCCAGTAGATAGCAGATGCTTAATGAACCAATGAGTGTAAGAAACAAGTACTTTGAAGAAAAACAGGAAACATACCCAAATTCAGGATTATAACCACTGCCACCTTCTGTGATCACGCTGAATATTAACAAGCAAAACTATAAGATGACCTAGTCTTACATTAGCAGAATTAGATAACAGATGAACTGCTTTTATAGAAATATGTTCTAAAATAGAAGAAACCACTAATCTAATTCTGGCTTTTCTTTTCAATGCCATGCAGACTAACTTCAGTATGTCAGGGGAAGATTCCTCCCAGGCCTTCAAATAAAAGTGACCCCTTACTTTCATCACATCCTCAGGAACTGTTTAGGATGAATTCTTTGGGATCAAATTTCACAGGGGAAATTACTCCTTGGGGCCTTTTATGTAGGGGCCCTTGGAACTGTGTCTTGTCAGTGACACTGTCATGGTGACCCACACGTTCTCCTAGCTCTTGGCCACTAAAGATTCAAAATGTTTAATAAAGAGGCCAGTTTCCAATTATCAGCGTACAAGAAGCTGTGCTCTTCTTGCACTGATATCCCAAAGGACATGCGTATAGAGCATCACAGGAAAGCATTAAGCACATTAGGAACCGTACTCAGCAAATTTTTTAATCCTAGGCTGTCCACTCAGTCCACTGCTACGTCACTGCCTGCCTTATTTAGAGTACGCTTCCAAAAAAAACCAAAGCCATTGCCATCGAGTCAATTCCGACTTATAACTACCCTATAGGACAGAGTAGAACTGCCCCATAGGATTTCCAAGGCTATAAATCTCTGTGGAAGCAGACTGTCCCATCTTTCTCCCACAGAGTGGCTTGTGGGTTCCAACTGCTGACCTTTCGGTTAGCAGCCAAGTGCTTTAACCACTGCGCCACCAGGGTTCCAGAGTATGCTTAGATACTTTCAAACTAATTTTGTTGTTGATAGCTGCCATTGAGTCTGCTCCCAACTCATGGTAACACCATGCACAACGAGATAGGGCCATTGTGATCCATAGGGATTTTTTTCCACTGGCTGATTTTTGGAAGTAGATCACAAGGCCTTTCTTTCTAGTCTGTCTTAGTCTGGAAGCTCCACTGAAACCTGTTCAGCATCATAGCAACACACAAGACTAACAGACAGTGGTGGCTGCACTTGAGGTGCACTGGCCAGGAATCAAACCTGGGTCTCCCTCATGGAAGGCAAGAATTCTCCCACTAAATTGCACTGCCCTCAATTTTAGAATTAGTTCCAAATTAGAAGTGAATATAGTGAGAGAACAGAATATGAAATGTATTCCAAAGGCAAATAATTTGTGTAATATTTGTTCTTTTGAATTCTGTTAACACTGGTGCTTCTCTTCATTTAGATCTCAGAACTAGATTGTAAACTTCTTTGTACACAGGACTGTGTTTGGTCAGATACTATCTGACACATAGTAGACATTGAATGAATACTTGATTAGATTTTGAGCGTTTACCGTATTTGCCCTTTTATGTTCCCTGCAACCTTATTCCTGCCTCCTCTTCTGTTCCCCACCCACCTTCCTCTTCTTGTAGAATGTGTGCGAGAATTGCAAAGGAACCTTCTGCAATGCCTGTTCAACAAATGAACTGCCTCTTCCTTCAAGTATCAAGCCTGAGCGAGTTTGCAATCCCTGCCACAAGCATCTGATGAAGCAATATTCCACCAGCCCATCATAAGACAGGAGGCCAAGGCCTGGACCAGAACTTTCATGCAGGGCCAGTCTCTACCTGTGCTAGATGTCACAATCCCCTAGAGCCCAGTCCTTAGAATTAACTAAAGGGTTCATAGAGAGGAATTATTTACAGACCCCAGGTCCAGGGAGAAAAGGCAGTGGTTGGGGATGCTGGAGATTTTGCTCGTTTTTCCTAATTACTGTAAGAATAAAAGTTAGTCTTCTAAATCTAAATAACCCCACTTTGAAGGATTTACTATATAGCATATTTTTGAAAGGGCTGTTCATTTTTATGAATAGTGATAATATGGGGGTAGACATAATAGAAGAGAGTGATCCAAGCAGATGAGAATAAAAAGGAAATTGATAATCTCCCCCTTACATTTGCATATTCAGAGGGGAAAGATAAGATAAATGCTGAGATCAAAATGACCGATACTACAAATTTTCCCAGGTGCTGCTAGACATAAACATTATTTCCTCTTCACCCCCCACTAACTACCTCTTCTTTATCTCTACCAAACTGTGAACCCAAACTCAGGGGGAAAAAAAAAAGAAGTAATATAAATTCTGAGTGTACTTGAAACAATATTGTAATATAATTTCAGGGCCAGGTTTCTGGTATTGGCCTACAAATGTTTTCATTATCAAAACAAAAAGGCATTTGCAATTTTTCTACTTAATGACTTCAAAAGTGTAAGTATCTGCCCTTTTCAGAATCTCCTACCACAAAGCAAGCCATCTCTCCTCCCAAAGTCATAAAGGAAATTTTAAGGGGTTTTCAAGATAGGGTTTGACTTTTGCAGATAGGGAATATTGATGAGGACAAAGCTAGTTCACGTATAGAGTAAAACAAATTTAATTTGTCCATGGCTGAGAACAATTAGCTCAGAAATATTTGTTTTAATATAAGGAATCTCTTACATTTTGAGTGAAAAATTAAGAGTTGGTAGACAGGTTTCTTGGAAAGGGCCATACTCAAACATCTCTTAGTAAGAAACCCTTTGGGGGAAAGAGGGGAAGTGCAAGGGAAGGAAAGAAACAGACTACTATTTTGATTATGTAGCATGTGTCTAGACCGATACCAATTAAGACTGAAGAGATACAAATCTGCAACTGGCTTAGAATTCTGGGGTGGAAACATCCTGGAACTGAGGTTGTTTGATAAATCCTGTCTCCTGGGAAGGGTTACAGCCTGGGAAAGAGTTGTTATTCCAAAAGTCTGGCCTGTTAATTGGTGAAGCTGAGGCTTGAGTCCTAGGAACAAATAAAATTTAATAATTGTAGCTTTGTCATCTTTTTTCCCCTTTAAATATTTTTTTTGTGCTTCTTTATTCTCATTTTTTGGCCAACTGCATGTACCTGTACTATTCTAGGTATTAAAGATAACAGCAACAAAAATGGACAAAATGGGAATTATCCTAACATAGCAAAAATTATTGTATAATTAATTTTGATTTAAACTAAAAAGAGGCAGCTCTGTAACATGGAATGTAAGAATAATAGTCACTGTAACATGGAATGTAAGAATAATAGTCACTTGAGATTTTATTGGAGCCCTAGCGGTGCAACAGTTAAGAGCTATGGCTGCCAACCAAAAGGTCAGCTGTTCGAAGACACCAGCCATTCCTTGGAAGCCCTATAGGGCAGTTCTGCTCTGTCCTATAGGGTAGCTATGAATTGGAATCAACTTGATGGCAACAGGTTTGGGTTTTTTTGAGATTTTATTGAGATTTGCACACAAAGCCCCAAAGATCTATCATTATTAGCGCAGCTGCCCACAAAAGCAAGAGGACCAAGTCATGAATACCTTAGCTTAATGATACAGCTGCTTTAAAACTCTGCTTTCCAGGTGGATACAGAAATGATTAAATATGTATTGGAAACATGGGTTAGTACACATACATGTAACTGTCCACTGAGAGAAGATAGAAGCAGTGACATTGCCTTACCAACACCCAGGTCTTTATTTCTATCATTCTCCAATAAAAGGAAGCAAGGCTCCTTGGCAAAATGGCTGATTCTCAGTTTGGGGCACATTGTAGTGACAGAAAGGAAGTGATCTAAAAACAAAAGGATAGGGGCATGTCAAAGGGACACAGGAGACAACTGAAAGAGCCCCCAATGGCCAAAGCTAGAACAATCTGAGCCACAAAATAATGTAGTGCAAGATTATAACCCAAAGTATAAATGTCCAGGAGTCCACATTGATACGTTTGAATAAATGAAGAAGTGAAATCTTTCCTACAGAATTTCCAATAATTTATGTACATACTCTGGTTCAAGGAGAGCGAGCATAACTCCCCACTTTTTAAGTATGGGCTGTGTTTAGTAACTTGGTTCCTAAGAGTAGAATATGGAAAGAAAAAGTTTTTTTTTACAGTAGAGAAACCTGGCAAACATCTTGGCCAGGTGATGTAAGTTAACACCAGCAGTGGTAGGTCATGTTGACAGCACACACCCTTGATATGTGATGAGCATGGCACTTTACACTCGCAGTCTTACTCCCAAAGACCCATAATCATCAGAAAACCCAAGTGGAGGGATGTTCTACAGAATACCTGAACAGTACTTAAAACTGTCAAGGTTATGAAAAACAAGGAAAGCCTGAGAAACAGGTCATCAGAAACAGCTGAGGTGGCTTAGGGAGACATGATGACTAAATGTAATGTGGGATTCTGAATCAAAAAAGAACATTGGGGGGGGGGGGAATTCATCTGAATAAAGGGTGGAATTTAGTTAATAGTGTACCACTGTTCCTTAGTTGTGACAACTGTACTGCAGTAATGTGTCAATAATACAGAAACTGGGTGAGATGTTGGAACTCTATTATTTTTACAACTTTTTTGTAAATAAACCTATTCTTAGTTTATTTAAACTGTGCTTTCATTCATAAAACTATAGGTCTAACTTAACAGAACCTTGCTGAACTCCATAAATGAGTTTGACTTCTTATTTCCAAATACAATCTGAGGATTCTTCCAGGGTAGATAAGCAGATGCTGTGCTATGAGAAGGCCTGTGGTTCGTTAGTTACAGACAAATTACAAATACATGACAAAATGCTTGAAGGGAATTTAACTATTCTGCAAAAGGTATGGTCTGTTAATTTCAAAGTTGTTTTCAGGGCCATTGTCCATTACAGCCTCATTTCACCTTTGTTCAAGAGTAAATGTAGGCCTTTTTAAAATAATTATATTTCAGTAGTATGTAGCTCTGTTTTGATTTATAGTCTACTATTTCTTTCAATTAACTTCACCCAGTACATCCACAAATGTTCTCCCAGATCAAATTTTAATCATTTTTAGACTTTTGCTGGCTTGAGAATTATAAATTATTGAGGTCTTCTATTATCAACATTCCTGAGGACAGCTGATTTTGTTGTAACTGTTATTTTTGTATAAAAATTTTGCAAGCATGTCAATCTATCAAATCAGAAACCAAGTACTGCCAATTTATACACCTAAAATGCAAACTTCAAAGAATGTGTTATCTTGAAATACAGTTTACAAATAGAACCAGTAGCCAGTTGTCAGCATTTGCTGAGGATATCAAATTCCTAAGAGTTAATTACCAGTTGCCCTGGAGTCAATTCCGACTCGTGGTGACTCCGTGTTATCACTATAGTATCATTTGTATCCCCCCATTTGCTTTCTTGAGGGGGCAGGAAATGGATGGAATTATAGCCAGCCTATCAGAAATTGTAACTCAGTATAGCTCTTGGGTCTTTACTCCCAAATGTCATTGCCAAGTGGCAGGGAGAAAGACTCAGAGCCTCTTTTCTACTTCAGTTAGAACCAGGTATGTTTTGGGGATGACAAGTCTTCAAATATTCATATGAAGTTTCACCTGTGAACTTCAAATTTAGTCTACAGATCATCTGAAAAGCTTATTTATTCTTATATGTATATATCTTGCTGACTGGAAAATTCAGGCAGTAGTAGTAGTATTAGCATTCTCTGAACCTATCTAACTTCACGGGGTATAATGTGAAATCAAGATCATCCCAAGGCTGATCCCTATGAGGTGGAGGTCAGGCATACCTCCACCTTCTAACCTTTTTACCAATTCTGACACCAACGGTCCCTCTGACAGCGCTACTTCTTTTCTGGGTTCCATAATCCACTGCAATGGCCACACAGCACTCACATACCATACCTGCAGTTAAGCGGTTTATTAACGAAGTTAACAGGGTACAACTCAGGATTAGGATCAACAGGCTACAAAACTCAGGATCAGGAAGCATGTAGGCAAAGTCGCCCTTCTTCAGTGCAAGACAGCTTTTCTCAGCTCCCGTCTGCTGTGCAGGCCTCTTGGCCCTGAGGACAGGCTCCTCTTGGCCCTGCCATCTGTTGCTGCCAGCTCTGCCGCCGGGCCCCTTCCAGGCCTGTTGCCAACTTTAGTGTTACAGTCATTGACCCATGTTACAGCTCATTTAGGAGGTTCCTTGCCTCCTCTCTACTTCTTCCTGTTGCTTCTCTCAGAAAAACCTCTACATAGTAGGCTGCTTATACACACAACTTGTCACGTTCAAGGCACAGCCCCTCCCAGTGAGAGCCACAAATTTACCAATACCCTCTCAGTAGGCCACAAACACTTCATTTGCATAGTAGGCTACAACTCACCTCATTTGTACAGTCTACTGACCAATCCCTGCAAGGTGCATGCCAATCACAGGGCAGGCTGCAGCCCAGGACCAGACAAAAAGTATCAAACCAAGCTGTTTACAACTTACCCAGGAAATGTCAATCAACCTGGCAAAAGTAACAAAGCTTCTAGGGTAGAAACCTAGGGCAAAGGTAACTCCTCAGGGCTTAGGAGAAAAATCTCTCAAGTTGTTTTTCCAAAGAATCGAGGCAAAAGGCCACATAAAGGAACTCACTTCACCACAGTGATCTTTGTCACTTTCACTGAGTTACTGACTGGTCCGTCCATATTTTAGAGTGTACCTAGGCGATAACTTTCATTCTTAATACTAGGTGCTTTCAAAATCATTTCACTGGGATGTCCTAATTCTGACACAAACCCCAGAAGCCATAAAAGGAGACTTACAGTTCAGCCACATAAAAATAATTTCTGCCATAATAAGCCAAGAGACAGATGACAAACTGAAGAGGGAACTACTTAAAGCTCACTGCAGGAATAAAGGGCTCCTGCAAGTAAGACCACATTCAATAGAAAAATGTGCAGTATCACAAGCAATCAAAATTCAGACTGTGAAAATCTTATTTCTTCAACAAAAAAGAAGGAAAAAAGAAAACAGGAGGGGAAACCTATAAGAGAGTAAGAGAGAAGAAACAGGCCCTTCACTAAGGAAGATATTTGAATGGCTAATAAGCATTATGAAAAAATGATTAACATCATTTATCATCAGGGAAATTTAAATTAAACCTATGAGATACTACTACACACAGGATAGCTAAAATTAAAGGCTGTCAACACCAAATATTGGTGAGGATGCAGACCTACTGGAACTCTCACATATTGTTTGTGGGAACATAAAATACAATGACCAGTGGGGGAAAAGCCACGTCAATTTCTAGTAAAAATTAAAATATACCAACCCTGTAACTCAGATATTTCATTCCTAAGTACTTGCCCAAAAGAAATTAAGATGTCCACTAAAAAGGCTTGCACAAGATGTTCGTATCAGCTTTATTCATAATAGCCAAGAACTGTAAACAACCCAACTGTCCATTAACAAGTGAAAGGTTAAACCCTGGCATACAGTGGACTACTACTCATCAATGAAGAGGAACAGCTGAAACACAAGGAATCTCAAAACATGCTGAGTGAAAGAAACCTTACATAAGATTACATACTGTATGGTTTCATTTATATGAAGTTCTAGGATAGGCAAAACTAATCTATGGTGAACTAAATCAAATCCTAAGAGTGGCTGCCTGTGAGGGAAAGGCAGAGGTGACGGGAAGCGCAAGAACAGACTAGATGAAGAAATGTTCTGATGTGACAGAAATGTTCTACAGATGGCTAGGGGTTTGGGTTACACAGCTGTACGTAGAAATTCATCACACGGCACACTTAAATGTTTCTTCACTAAAAATTATACTTTGGGGGGGGGGTGAACAAAACCTCTGGTTGATGGCATCCTGAAAAGTTAAGGGTCAGTAAAGATGTCTACAACTTAGAAATACATAAGCACTGTAGAATCTAAATAGTGGGTATAGGGGTGTTTTTAATTCATCTTTTCTGTATGCTTGAAATTTTTTATATTAAAATGTTGCAAGGAAAAAGCAGCAGCATAAGTAACTATTTGAAATGTGTGGGCCATTATTTGGACCCTGATTCAAATAAACTTAAAAATAATGACATTTCAGATATTTGATAAGAAATTATTAGTATGTTCAGGAACAAAAGTATTTTTTCTTTTTTTTTGTTTCTTAAGAGATGCATACTGAAATATTTACAGATAAAAATAATGCTATCCCCAGCTTTGCTTTAACCTTAATATGGGGGAAATGAGGTGGATGGGGACATAGATGAAACAAGATTGTGAGCTGGTAACTGTTGATGAATATATGGGAGGTTTGTTATACTTTTCTATTTTGTATTCTGTAATTTTAAAGAATAAATTTTTTTAAAGGAAAAGAAAACCAGAAGATATGAAGACAGTTTTCAGAAAAGGAAATCCAAATGTTCTTAAACACAAAACAATGCTACCTGATAAGAAAATACTTCTAAAAGAAAAAAAAGAAAGAAACCCTATCACATTGGCAAAGAACAGACTGATAATACATTATTAATGGCAAGGCTATGGGGAAATAGATGTTGCTGGGGCAAACTGTGGAAGGCTATTAACAATTTAAGGTATAAATTTAATTTTAGATATAAATTACAAATGCACATACTCTGACCACTTCAGGGAATTTATCCTACAGAGAATTTTATATATGTACAAAATGATACATGTATTAAGTTTATACAAGGTAATTCATTTCAGCATTAAAATAGCAAGACTGGGAACAACTTACATATTCATCTGTAAGGGACAGACTAAATTACATACATCCATACTGTACAATCATTAAAAAAGTGTGAGGAAGGATTTTATATACTGATATGGAATGATATTTAGGATATATTAAATGGAAAAGAAACAAGGTAGAAAATAGCATGTATAGTATGCTATAATTTATATTAAAAATGAAAATATATCCTAATATTTTCTTATATATACAATAAATATCCCAAAATTACATCAGAAACTGACAGGGATGCCTGAGAAGCAGAACTCAGTGGCTGAAGTAAAGGATGGCAGGGAGACTTTTCAAGTATAACCCTTTGAATCTCTTCAATAAATTTTATTTCCTTCAAAAAATAATACATAAACAATTTTTAAATTGTCCCACTATTTATTTTTGTATCATCAAGGCTTAAAAATCAGATTAAACCTTCCTTTATGCCTTCCTACAGACTTCAGAGACTATTTTGTAATCTGCTGAATTCAGGGGGAAAATATATTTCTACTACATTAGAACAACTTGATTTTTTTCAAGGCCCCTGAACTAGCACCTGCCCCTGCTTTACTTACTCTACAGTACAAGATCCACCTATTGAATGTGCATCCTTTCACATATTTTAGGGGAAACTCTCAACACAATGGAGTGTATTTAATGATAAGATGAGCAGGATGTCACCCAGAGAAAAATAAATCTCCTAACGAGAATCTGCTAAGACTCTTTAGGGCAGAAAACGCTAGTAACAGCATGTTTACTAATAACCAGTCAACGCGTAAAACTGTCACCCACATGGAAGTAGCTTTCTTATTATTCTTCCTCCCCACACTGCAAAAGTAGTGAGGACAACTTACAGCCTTCCGCCCTAGAGCAGACTCACTCTCTTTTCCTATCTGGCTGAAGCTCCGGTCACTCAGGCATAGACGACACTCTGGCTTCCTGTTTCTACTTCATTTTCTGATGCTGGTGAATGTATTACATCAACTTACACTCTTTAGCCATATCCTCCTTGACATCTACATATATATCAGCATTCTCTCTTGTAATTCCTTGAGAAATAGTGAGGCCAATAGTGAGGATATGGGTACCCTGCATATATACTCCAATACTCCCCGTTATTTTTGATAAGCTTTACCATAAAGATTACAAAGACATAAGGGACCCAAATAGCAGAGAGAGAGTCACTGTCATTACTTCCTTCAATGGCAAATGGTGATGCACAACCCACTTTTGTCAACTAGGGAGAGAGAAACATTTCTGAAAATATTACTCTTTAACTGCATTATGTACTTTTCTACCTCTCTCCTCCAGTAATACCTGCCATCTCTGCAATCATTCATTTACTAAAGTATGAACAGTAACTAAAGGAAGTAAAGTATATGAATTCATAATATAACTTCCCAGGCACCAGCCACCTTTTGTACTGTGAACTCAGCCACCAGCATGGCATGAAGTCGCATCCGTTCAAGCTCACCTATCACACAGCATTTTAATGCTTTTGCTCTCATTCTTTTCCCAGAGAAATGAATTTAAAATAACTGCAAATGAATTAATTCCTCACCCACCCCACTCCCACAGGGCCCTAAAAGATTTTTCCCACAGCAAATCAGCTACCTACTTAAGGAAGAGAAATAAATCACATTTTAATATATCATACAACTATAGACACCAGTTCTCAAAACTTAGTACGCTCAACCATGTATGAACACATTACCATCTACGGAAGATATTAAGCTGGTTGATTAAACTGTGTTCTTACAGGTGATTAAAAAAACCATACACTCACTGAAAATTAACCATTATTAACCATTTATGTTAACATACCTGGACTTGATGTAATAAAAATATATTCAGTTGACTCACACTCCAATAATAAATACTCTCAAGTAGTTCTTCAGCCTAAAACAATCCTTCATTTGTTGACTACTTACAGTACAGTGATTTCATCTTAGCTGGTAATCAAAGATGGTTACATATTAAGTGAGAGAAGACAATCTCTCTTCCAGATGGCATCTCTCAGAAATCTGGGCTAATACATTTTTAAGAACTAGAATTGCATCTCCTGGTAACTACATGGCAGCTGTCACCCTGAGAACAGGAACAAGGCAAAGAAAGTATACAGGACTTTAACTCTCCTAGACAGGTGCACATAAAGTTAGTTTATTAAGGACTATATTTTGAAGCCAGCCATTTTGATCCAGCATTTAAATAACAAGCTGTTTAATATTAAAGCAGAAGATACTGCCACAATGTGACAAATAGAGCTTTACCTATAAACCCTTCACACAATTAATACATTAAATGTTATTTTTATATAAGCAAGGCACCCCTACCTGTTCTAAAATATGGGATGTGCTACCCCACTGAAGAAAGCAAATGAAGAGATTTAAATTTTTTTCCTATCTAGAGCTGGTTTAAATTTCAAGTGAAGCCATTCATGGTCCTTACCAGTCTGGACTGTTCTGACATGTTACTTCAGAGTTTTGAGACAAACACATCATTAATGTTTACCAAAAATTTTTTTTAAGAAGTGATGTGGGAAGCCTTTTCAGACAACTTTTGAGACTAGAATTTCCTCCTTAAGTAGACAGGCTCTGATGTTAAATGCCTAACATAAGACTTAGGAAGTCAAAACATTTCTAAAGGCATGAAACTCTGCCAAATTACTATCATTTACACTTATCAACCTGTGGCATTTTTGTTTTGATTCATTTTGTTTAATTCCTACCCTTATCTAATTAATCCTATACACTTAAAATTAAAATTACCCCTCACCACCAAGCCACACTAGTTCGAAGGTTTAAAACCTATCCTTGCTTTGGTATTTGGTTAAAATAAATCATCAGTATTTTATTCCATGAGAACCTGCAAACCAAGAGTTTTACATCAGCGCTCTCAATTCATAGGCAAAGAACAAAACTTTGAACAGATTATTTTTTAAATGGGAGAAGGATTTTAAAAGACAGTGCTAAATAAAAATATGTAGTCTTTACACTGCATAATATCCTCTATGAAAACAAACTGATCACACAAAATAAAGACCCGATTTTTAAATCAGATCCTAGACAGGATGTTTAAACAAACATTTAAATTTGTAGTTTATTTCATAATACCAAACTGAATCTTTCCTTCCCCTTTCTAAACAGTCCACTGTAGAATTTTTCTTAGAAGCAATTAGCCCAAAACTCCAAAATCCCTTCGCTAGCAGTTGCTGCTAATAAACTGGAACCTTGTATCCCATGTCCAATAAGATGTGCAAATGAAATGCTTCTTGCTTCATCCTGGAAAAAAAACAAAAAATGTACATTTCCTGAAAATAAAAAGATTGCACATATTCCCATGCCATCTAAAATCACAAGTTCAGTATTTTTTCTTTTTCTAATTTAGTGCAGGCTATCAACAAATCAATCAAAGTTAAGGCAAGAAAAATTATAGTTACACATTAGTGTTTGTATCCTGGTACAAAGACTGCAGGCTTTCAAAGCTGCGCACAAAATACATTTTAAATAGATTTTAGCTGATATAAATATTTAACATCACAGGATCATGGGACTTTATAACTTCTCATATCCAAAAATAGCTTATGACCTGAATGCAGTAACAGAATGCCTCCATGTTTTCAATGAAGAAATCATTAGTTAAATGTCTCAAAGGAATGCATCACTGCATGTAGAAAATGACTACAATACGTTAAAAGACTTTACGGGGGAAAAAAAGACGCCATTTAACATTTAGTCAAAGGAAGGGACATCAAGACATATTTAGCAAATTCTTCAGTTAACACTATGAACCTATGTACCTCCTAGGACCGTTTTCTTAATACTATTTTAGGAAAGGAAACCCTGGTGGTGTAGTGGTTAAGGGCTACAGTTGCTAACCAAAAGGCCGGCAGTTTGAATCCATCAGGCACTCCTTGGAAACTCTATGGGGCAGTTCTACTCTGTTCTACAGGGTCACTACGAGTCGGGCTCAACTTGATGGCAACAGGTTTGGTTTTGGTTTATTTTAGAAAAAGAAACACCCTGATTTCAAATGTTATCATTGTAAGCATTTTTAAAGTATCTCAGAACAGAAAAAATGCATTTGAACTTTAGTGGAAAGAAAAATGTGAGGCAGGTTTTCAGTGTATTATCACTTACAGCTAACAAAGGTGAAAAAATCACTAGGCACATAACCTGATGAATGCTGGGAACAATGCAAAAAGATTCTATACGGGGCACTGGTCTAAGGCACTCTACAACCATCCTGAATTCTATGTCCCAGCTGAGTTTTCATTCCTTTACTGATGCTTCAATTACGATTGATTTGGTCTTTTTTTAAAAAAGAGAATGGCTTCTACATTGTTACCAATTATTGAGTCAAGGATTATTAATTTATCAATTAGAAAAAATACGCACATTTACACCTCTTAAATTTACCTTATTTGGAGTCCCTGGAAGTCTTATTTTCCTTTTGGACATGAATTCAGGAACAGTTCAATATACCTATGATCTGAGGATGACAAACAAAAAATAGTTTAAAAAAGAGGCAAAGTGAGAAAAAACACTGGTGCCCTTTTTCTCAGAGCTCAGACAGCAAGTCAAATCCTTTGCCCCTTCCTTTCCCTAACTAAAAAGAATAAAATAAACCTACCTAACTCTGGACAGAAATATGTAAGATGATTCACAAATAAATAAATGCTTTTCATTATAATATAGCATTTTACCCTCTTTACATTTAATTTAATATTATTAGGAGTACAATTTTTCCAGGGGAAACTTCTAGGCAAACCCCAAAGCAGACTAAAGTATCTGTAAGCAAAGACAGGCATCAAAAATGGCAATGAAAACTGTGAGTGGCACTTACGAACATGGGACCGATCCTTGAGCATAGCTGCAACAGCATCCTCATGGGTATCGAAGTGCACATCAGCTTCTCCAGTGGCCTTCCCACTGGAACTGTATTCCATGGTGATTCTAACAGGCTTCAGTGGAGCAAAAAACTAAATAATGAACAAAGGAAGCCAAAAGGAACACAATGGAACCAGATACACGTTCCAAAAGTCTGGTGGCTTTCCGTTTTTCTCTGACTTTGATTCATATACCTGATAAATTGGTTTTTAGGAAATCTCCTTAAGCAACCAAATAATTACATATTTATTATCTCTTCTGGCTTTTTCAATTTTGTCCGAACTCAAGGTTACATCTCAAACATTTCTTCACAGAGAACTAAAAGCCATAAGTATAATCACTATACAAATGGTTCTCAGACTTTTTTTAAACCAAGGACCAATTTTATTATTCCTCCCATACACATCCTTCCCTGTTTCTAAAGACTGACCATCAAATAGACTTCATTTCTTAATAATTTGTTTTTACCATTTTTAATCAGACATGTACCTCAAAATCAGTTTCTTACCAGCACTACATGAACAGAGCTACCACCCTAATTTATTATCATTCCAAACCAAAGCAACAGAATGTAATGCTTTAATGTGAATGTACAGCCTTTGCAAAAAGCCTATTAGGCTTTTTGAAATAATGAACACAGCTCTGAGGTCCCAATATTAACTGAAGACTCCAGATTAGAAAATTAATATATGCTGTGAAGTTCATAAAGTCAACTAAGATATTAAGGACTTCGCTGCTGTTGTTTTCATTTCATACAATATTTATTATAAAATAAAAACATATTTAAAATTCCTTTTCTTAAAAATTAAGGAATCCTAATACATGGTCTAATAAAAGTTCTACACTTGGTATTCAGGAGAAATGGATTCCTGTCTAGTAATAACTGCTCTGTGACCAACAACCTCTGAGTCTCAGTTTCCTAAATTAAAAAATGAATGGGTTGAATCAATTTATTCTAAAAGCATGCTTCCTTACTTTGAACACTAAACCTACACCATATAATCTGGCAGCTATAAAATCCTCTCCTCTCTTAACCTTAAAATGTAATAAAAATCCACATTTTTCAGCTACAGAAAATGAAACAAGCCTCTAGAACCATGCTGATAACATCTTACTATTCAGATTCTCCAGAAATACTGTATTTTCTTCTCTAATTAATTTCCCAAATTAATAGAGGCTCAATTTTAAAACTTTTGTTGAAATCTACTGAGACTAGATAATATCTTACTGCCACACACATTTATAATGTCTTGGGCGTTAGCTTGGAAAGGCAATCCTCTCATATGGACAAAATGTAGTGAAGGCGTAGTTCCAAAATCAACAGCCTCTGGAAGCTTCTCTGCCATCTCCTTAGGCAATTCTGAAAGGCAGAACAAAAGCACTGACAAGAACATAAGAGCTTCAAAGATTATTAATAGGTCTTAATTAGGTATGGACTTTATGTCAAAATCCTCAATCCCTTTGAACTAGTAAGGAAGCCAAAATGATCAGAAATTTCTGCCATCTAACAATTACCACCTGAACAGCCAAAACCACTGACTGTCTCAAACCATTATTAAGACCTTATCTTTTCGTAACAGCACAGAGAAACTAAAACAATTATGAATAAAATCATAAAAGAGAAACTTTCTGGGTTATAGGCACTAAAAAAGAATATGCTGACAGGATAATCCCAGGGCACCAGTTAAAAAAGGATTTATCAAATTTTAAAGATTGCAAATGTTGTTTTGGGGTTAAGACTCAAAGGCATAATTAAATCCAGAGGCAAATGAAAAGCTTTACTTCAGTAAATATTCCTGCTCTCTACCTAAATCTTTCTCCACCTTAAAGTTTACTTCCTTTTATTATATTTCTACTACCCAGCTTTTAATAAAGAATCTACAAAAATGACTAAATTAAGAAGTCTAACAAAATAACTTAAGTCCTTCTCAGTATATTCAAAGAACACACTACGCTAAACAAACAAAAAAATTGCCATCAAGTTGATTCAGACTCATGGCACCCTATGTGCAGAGTAGAACTGTGCTCCATAGGGTTTTAAAGGCTATGACCTTTCAGAAGCACATCACCAAGCCTTTCTTCCAAGGTGTCTCTGGGTGAGTTCCAACCACCAACTTTTCAGTTAGCAGTTGAGTGCTTAACCATCTGTACCACCCAGGGACTACCATACCGCACTCAAAGACACATTACATCTTTCTTTGCAACTCAATTCCCTTTTCCTATAATCTTACAAGTTCATACAAAATGGTCCTAAAAAATATCATTGTAACAAAAATCAAAACATACAAGATAGACCCAATCTTGTATGTTTGGGGCAAATTAACCAGTAAGCAAGGTATGCACGGGCTTACTTGTGCTGACTTACTAATCTGCAGTGCACAATTTCATATGGGTGCACTACAGATTAGTAAGTAAGAACAGGTAAACCCATGCGTACCTTGCTTATCGGGTAATCCGTCCCTGAGAAGAGGCACATCCTTACCTAATTCCTTCTCACTTTCAAAAGTTGTCATAGGTCGAATATCCTCACTTACTTCATGCTCTTCAAAGACCATTTCTGGCTCAGTTATATACTTAGCAGTAGGAGAAGATGCCGTTTTCTTTCCCTTATGAGAACCAACATGTGTTCGAACTTCATTCCTTCTGCTTGGAAATATCTCTATATACCTATGTCAAAGCAAAAATGAACAGGCACAAATGATACAAAGCAACTTTGAACCCATATAAAACAAACATGATTATGTTATAAAGCCAAAAGCTTATATGAAACACAGATGTCTAAAGATAACAGGTGGATGGATATAAATATCAGCCTATAGAAGAGTATTCTCACTAGTCACTGATTTAATCTTCCCCCTCCCAAAATAATAGTGCTCTTCATATACATTTAACAGTATCTCTACTCTGTTTTTCTTCACGAAGACTATTATGTGAAGATTAACTGTGTGTACAGAACAGAAGTAACCTGGTAAGAAAGGGTTTTTCTTTTTACAGTTGGATAACAATTACTTGAAGCCTTGTAGTTCAATTCTGTGGAAATTAATCACACTGGTATAGATGTTAAACGTCACTGTATCTGTAGAGCTAACTTTCCCATAACTTCACTAAGCATCTGATGAGAATTCAAGAACTAAATGTCAATTCTGACTCATAGAGGCAGTGAAACTATCAAATTCAAGTTTCTGAAATCAGTTTCTAACCACTGCTTTTCCAAACTAGGTTATTAAATTTGAGCTACAAAAGTCATTTGTATTTTCAGATCTATAAAGATTAGATGGAAACTACTTCTGAATTTATTAAAAGATATTTGTACACTGCTTTAATGTTCCCACATAAAAACAGAACACCAGTGGTTCCAAAATACAAGAAAATATGAAGAGTGCTGGAAAAAAGTTGGGAGGGAGTGCTCTGCATATACTTTCTTCATCTAAAAAAATTCAACGAAGATCTTTTAACCAGTTTTATAAATAGATCCAGAAATACAATGTTTTTTAAGCGGAATCTTTTTAACTTCAAAAGAGCTGAAAAAAGGCCAGTGAGCAGTAAAATGGTGATTTAAAATTTAACACTACTTTGACTGCACTTCCAAAGTCAAAGTTAAAAGCCCACCCATCATTCCATACATCCTGATGTAATGTGATATGCAGTATAGAGGATCACCTATAGAGTATCCTTAACAAAATGTTAACCTGAACCAATTCAAAACTTTAGCTCTAACTTCCAATTTCCAGAAACTAATAAAGGATAATGAAACAAGTCAGATGACACCATGAAGAAACAATCAAACAAATACAGAAAGTAAGACACTGTACAAGAGAAGTGACCAGATTCTTCAAAAGTCAATGGCATTAAAAAGAGTGAAGAAATAAAAATAAAGCCAAAAGGGATTTGCTCTAATTTAAGAGAATCAAATATATAATAATCAAATGCAATGTTTAGACCTTGTCTGGATTCTCACTCAAACCAACCAACTGTAAAAAGGCATTTTGGGTATAACTGGCAAAATCTGAGTATTGACAGGCATTAAATAATGCTAATTTTGTTAGATGTGGTAATGATACTGTGATTATATGAGAACACACTGGTTTTTTAAAAGATGTATACTAGAAAACAGATGAAGGCAATATAAAATGTTAATAATTTGTTCATCTAGGTAATACATTCATCATCCTACTCTCAAACTACTTTGTGTTTGGAAACTTTTACAATCATATTACAGTACATTCATCAAAATGATCTGATGTGTGATACTTCTGCATCATCAGTATCTGCTTCACTCACCGGTTACCAATTTCTTCCCTGTGTTTCAACAGGGCTTGGTCGGCCATTTCTGGTTCTTCAAACTGCACATAGGCTTCCCCTGTTTTTCTTCTCCCTCTATAGTCCATGACAAATGTAATGTCTACTATATTCAGTCCTAGGACACCAAAAAATTATTACAAACGAGTACTGCCAACAGGAGCTTTTTCCCCCTCAGTGTTAACACAGTCACTCAGTAACAAAAAAATTTTTCTGCTGTTTTGTCCATCCCAAAGCTGGATACATGCCTAATGAGAAGAAAATTATTAAACAGCCAAAAGGTAACAATACCTATATTTCCAGAATGAACAAAACATTTAGAGTCCAAGCAGCCCATCTAAAACACACAACTCTCACCTTTTGCTTTTTTTTTTTGGGGGGGGGGGGGTCATTAATTATGTATTAGGGGACAACAGAGATTTAGACTAAGATCACTACTAGTGGTGCATATTTTATGGCTAGAAATTGGGTAATAATTCTTTTAAAGCAAATAAATTTGTTACTGCCTTAGACAAACATGATCACTAGCATGAGGAAAAGTTTCTTCAATAGTAAAATAAACCCACATAATATAGTTTTGAAATCTGATCTCCTCCAGAGATCTGCCCAACAGGTCATAACTTTTACATGATCTATAATACTGGAAATTTGAATCAGAGCTCTCCCCTGAAGAACCTAATATAACTGTATGCTGTTACCTAGAAAAGGTTCATCTAAGGTATAGAAAAAGACAACAATAAAGGGAAAAAAGATATGAGGTCCCAAACATGTATAACTGAAAAGCACCTGCAAAGAAGTCTACAATGTCTTTCTCATTGCAACTGTAAGGAAGTCCTCTCAAACGAACCACGCCATCATTTACCACAGGTGAAGGTTTGACCTGCAGGCTCTTCATTAAGGCATCCACATCTTCATTGTTTATCTCATATACTACAATGAAAAAGCACAAAAGGTATGCAAAAACCCTATCCAAGAAAAACCTAATTAAAAAAAAAATCAAATATATCTCCAATTGATACACTGTTAAAGAATTAAAAAACTACATGAAAAAGCAAACAAGGTATGAAAAAAAAGACCCTAAAAAAAAAAATGTAACACCACTTGATAGGTTTTCAATGAATTCAATAACTAGCATTTTTATCTTACTTCTCAGGAGAAAATAATGACAAATGACATGTACTATTATGTGACCAGCGTAACTCATCTAATTCTCACAACTTTTGAGATAAGCTTGGTCAACATGCTCATTTTATAGGTAAGAAACTGAGACTCTCTCTCTGTGCTTAGTTCTCACAACTCATAAAATGGTGTGCTCCTAATATCTAACTATTTCACTATTGTTAGTGATCAAACAAACATGCCCCTGAAAAGTATGAAGTGTGAATGCAATGATCCCAAAAAGCCAGAATCTGGCTTCACGTACCTTCCACATACCGCTGACCCATGTACATGCGGTGCTTTTCTAAAGCTTTCTGCACATCCTGCTCCGACTCCATTTCAATTAAGGCATCACCCCTTCGTTTCCCATCTCTATTTAAGAGGAAATGTATTCCATTCTCACCATTGCGGATCCTGCAGTCTAAATACATGAGTAAAATCAATTAAGAACAGAAATCAAACTTTTAGCTCAATTATACAAGTCACTAAGAACGCAATTTTCCAACAGGAAAACAAATCATGAACCAAAATGCCTGTTGTATTTTTTACACAAACCTCCATCACTGAAGCCACCCAAATGCTGACAAGGTGGTAGTCCCTAAAATGTTCCAAGTGTAAAAAATAAGCAAACCTTAACACGTAAGCTTATGATCTCCTGGCCTTTAAATAGTAAATCAGGGTAGACCCATCACGAAATGCATTATGTCCATCCCAATGTTTCTACAACTAATTTCAAATCACTTAAGGAATTAAGATATGGTTAGGTTTATTCATAACTATCTTCCCTTGTTAAAAATCATACCCATAAGTATTCTAAATATCTCCTATAAGAATAATTTTGCTATCATAATTTAACTTTTCTCCCTTTTCATTACCAAGCAAAGACATCTCGTATAATGGAAGTTGAAGGTGTAAGCAGTTTTATAAAATGCTTGACCTGTACAATGACATGCACATTAAGATATTTAATATATTCAGTTAAAGTGTTTTTCAACATTTTAAGGCAGCATCTTCTAAAAGCCTTTTAAGAGGAAAATTAAAAAATCATGATCAGATATAAAAAACTAACCACAGATTGGTAAACCTTCCAAACATGTTTTTAAGGCAACTTTATTACTTGACACAGAGTGATTCTGTATTATAAATGTATGTATTACATAAACAGCTAATCTTAACCCCATATTTCCACTAAGAGGTTCAGCTTTTTCCTATGTACCTATTAAAACTTCGAAGAAAACTGGTTTCATACTAACACTAAACACTTTTTGATGCATTCCAAGTCTTTAAATCTGGTATACCACAAATGGTACTGCACGTGGTGTCACTTGGTATGAATACGTAACCAGCTGGAATGAGGCAATTCCTAATAATCAAATAGGATATCTATAGCATAACCTGACTTGTATTTCGTGGGACTGTCTTTTACTCAGAAAAAATTACGTATTTAAAGCATACATAAAATATACCTGAGAAAAAATTAAGCACATCTTCCACAGTACATGACCAGGGCAATCCTTGAGCTCGAATGAGATAAACATCATCCACTTCCTCTCCTAACTTGGACGGAGCCAGCTCATACTCAGGGAGTGGTGGAAGGTCTTCCAAGTAGGTAGTTCTGGACTCCTTCCAAGATAAATGAAGAAATGTAAAAGCATTTCTTTGACAACCTAGAGAACATTTATTTCCATAAACTAATGCTCTAGATGTTATTCTTTAAAAGAAAAAGCAAACTCAAAGCTGTCGAGTAGATTCTGACTCATGGCGACCCCCCGTGTTACAGAATATAACTGCTACATAAGGTTTTCTTGGCTAGAACCTTTACGGAAGCAGATCTCCAGGCCTTTCTTCCACAGTGCCACTGGGTGGGTTCCAACTATTATTTCAGAGGCAAGAAGTAAACTTCATAAATCTAACTCATCCTGTTCTGGCCTAGACTGTACATCCTAAATCAACAGCCAGGTATAATCTAATAGTTTGGCAGGACATACATCTTATACAGGGTTTACGTTCATCAGCCCCAAATTACACCTAATAATAATGTTTAGTTAAGACAGTACAAGTAGAGGTTCCTTTAATTCGACAAATATTTGAGTACCTTACATAGATAGTACACCACATTAGGCCCTAATCCCAAAGAGTTTATCATCTAGAATAAAACAGGAATCATACAAAACAAAATGCTTTAAGTGTTATAATTAAGATACAAAGTACTATAAAACCCACTGCCATCAAGTCAATTCCAACTCATAGCAACCGTACAGGACAAAGTAGAACTGCCCCAAAGGGTTCCCAAGGAGCAGTTGGTGGATTCGAACTGCTGACCTTCTGCGTAGCAGCCGTAGCTCTTAACCACTGCACCACCAGGACTCCATAATTCAAAATAGATTAACAGAAGAAAAATCAGGACATGAGATGGGCCCTGAAGGACGGATAGAATTCTGACAGGGGTATACAAAGGATAAGACATTCCAGTTTCAGAGATGAGGGGAAGAAGGCATATATACAAAGGCCCACCTGGAAAACATCAATTAATCCCAGTTGGCTAAACTGTAGGGTACAATTAGGAGCCAAAGAGGACGAGCTGGCAAAAAGAACTTGGTTCCATGCAGAGAGGGCCTTGAGTGCAAAGCTGAATGTGTGTTCTTAACTTGGTAGGCAAAGGAGAGTGGGTAAATCAACAAGACAGCAGGATGCCTTGGAAAGATTAAGCTGTCAGGTGATATTATCAGACCACCTGAATAAGAGAAAGATCATAAACCAGGTTTAAGGGCAGTATGAGGTCAAAGGAACCTGAGCCATACTTAATTCTATTTACAAAACTAAGCAAACAATGGATTTAATAAGAATCCAACAAGCACTACAACCTGGGAAGAAAACTCAGGCCTTAACACTTGCACTTTATTGACCTAAAGACAGAAATACTACATTCCTTTGTACCCTTCCATCATTTTCATGAACTTACAAGTAATTTTAAGGAATCAATAAATCTAAGCCTACAGCACAGCGTCTAGCACGTAATAGATGCTCAACAAATGGTATCTTTACAGCCAATTTCACAGAAAAAAGAAATCGAGAAGCCAGTTCACAAAGGTTTATTAGAGATGGTTTTAAAAAAAAAAGGACTTTCCCCCATTTTCCCAGAATTCTATAAGTATCACAAGCTTTTACAGAAAAGGGCAGAAGAAAGTATTGGGCCAAGATTCAAATCAATTAGCTCAGCCACTAGCAGACAGAAGCCATGCTAATTAGCCTCCCAGTTTCCTTAAATTCAATGAGAAGCACAAAATGAATTAAGATAAATATGATTCAAGGCATCAGGGGTGGGTAGTCAAAGAAATGTGCAGACACTTCTCAGATGCCACGTAAACAGCAGAAAACAAAGCTTCCTACAAGGCAAAAAATATATGCAATCTGAGTTCCTCAAGTACACACTGACTGACTTTAAAATAAGGGGAAAAAAACAAAGGAGAAAACATTGTAGATTCACACCTGAGTCCCCAAACTGTGGCCTCAGCCCTAGACGCCCCCTTCCTTCGCCCTTCCCCCGCCCCGCGTATCAGTCTCCAAACTGTTCTTCCCCGTCAGAGGAAGTGGTGGTGCAGAGGTGACCTTCAGTAAACTGGGGCAGCCCGCCTTTCCCTGGCGACACAGGGAAGCGGGGCGTGCCAGGGAAGCGCCTCTTTCCCCACGAACCCAGCCTACGCACTACGTGCGTGAACCTTTTTCTCGGCGGCTGATCGCGAGGAGAGCCAGGGCCGCCCAGGCCTACTGCTCTGGCTGCACGCAAACTCCCAACCCTCCGCGAGGTCTCGCCTCCCAACTTCACAACCACCGGGTGGGGAGCGAGAAGAATGCGGGGTGGGGGCATCAACAGCCTCACAAAACCTACCATGGGCCGGCGGGAAACAAGGCCTCAACATTCACCCCCGGCCACACTTACACTGCCCAACCGACCAGACAGTCGAGGGGAGAACAAAACAAGGAAAAACCCGTGGCCTAAGAGAGCGTCCCTTGTTCCCGGGCCCAATAGGAGGACGCGGGGGAGCAGGGAGGCGGGTGTGCGGCGCGTGCCACGGATCCCCGGGCGCGCCCACGAGGCACACGCGGAGGGCGCGGGGGTGTGTGCGCGCGACCGGAGCGGGGATCCGGCGCGCGGCCCTTCGCCGCGCTCACGTACCTGGCTGTAGCTCCGCGCCGGGCCCGCGGCCGCCGCCAGCGACTGGGGTAGCAGAGGGGCGCGCAGGGCCGGGTAGGAGGCAGCAGCCGCGGCAGCGGCAGAGGCGGCCGCGGGAGGAGGCCCCGCCAGCCTCCCGGCGGGCCCAGGCCCAGTATAGAGGCTTCGCGTCTGGGAGGCGGCGGCCGCGGCGGCCCCGAGCAGCAGCAGCAGGCGGCGGCGGCCCGAAACGCCCGAAGGGAAGGAGCCGGCGGCCGAGTAGAAGGGCAGACAGGCGGCGCCCGTGCGCCGACAGCTGCTGCAGTTACAGCCGCAGCCCCGGAGCAGTGCCCCGAGCACCCAGCGCGTCCCGGCCATGGACTCCGGAGACGGCGCGGGGCCTGCAGGCGGCTGCCGCTGCAGCGTGAGCGGAGAGGAAGCGGAATCCAGGGCCGGGGAGGGGGCGCCGGGCACATGCGCCGCGGGCACCAGGGGCAGCGGTGAGTCGCGAGGAGGCGGACGAGAGGCGCCGCTCCGCCCGGTCTCCGCCCTCTGGGCGGGGCCTCCGATTCCCGGCAAGACCGTCGTGCTGTTCTTTCACTGGGGGAAACTGAGGCCCGAGGAGTAGGAGGCAAGGGAGCTCCTGATCTGGGCACAGTATTGACCTGCAATACCCGGCTACCGACGACCTGCACGGTTCCCCTGAAACGCGTGACGTGAGGGGCAAAAGGGCCGTTTCTGGAAGGAATTATGGGACCCTGATGACAAAAAGACGTTGGGATAATATTTAAGGAGATTTAGTATCCCTAAGCCTGAGAAACGTGCTGAGAGCCAAACTTTCTTTCTTTTAAAATGAAATTTATAGATACTTACTATATGCTGATAATGTATATAGCAAAGATAAAGCCTCCCCTAATGAGACTGTGTATTCACAAGTGGGTATGCAGAGGTTTGCAAAAATAAGGACTGGAGTTCTTAGAGTAAAAACATGGAAAAAGCTAATATATTTTAATGTTCCAATTGTGGAAAAGTTCAAAAATAGAAGAGTTTAATGAACGTCAGAAATTATAAGAATTTTTCGATCTTTTTTCATTTATCCCATTCCCCACCACCACCCGCCCAGTTTTTTCTTTGCTGGACTATTTTAAAACAAACTCCAAGGATCATGTTAGTCACCTTTTCAGTATCTTAAACTGATAACAACTTGAAAAAAAAATTCCTCGCTGTTTTGATAAGTTGTTTTTGAGGTATTTGAGATTATCCAGTTTAAAGTTTGACTTGTTCACCATGATCTAAGTCTCTGGATGGTACAAATACACTGCTGACTGAAAGCTTGGAAATGGAGTCCATCTATGGGCACTTCAGAAGAAAAGCCTGGCAATCTGCTTCCAAAAAATCAGCCACTGAAAACCCGATGGAGCCCAGTTCTGCTTTCACACACATGGGGCTGTCATGAGTCGGAATCATCTGCACAGAAACTGGTACATTAGGCAAAGGAAAGCTAAATGTTTTTCAGAAAACCCTTCTCCCACCCAAAAAACAAAGAACAGAGAAAAAGTTAAGTTGGCTCTATGTACTTGAATATCAAAGAGAAGAGGGCTTCATCATCTGGAAGGTTTAGGAATTCTAGGAATTTTTTTTTTCCTTAAACCTCCCTTTTAAGAAGAAAACTGTGGTTAATCCTAAGTAAGGGTTAGTCCTTCATAACAGTTTATCACTATAAAGCATACCCTGTAGCAGATGTGTTGGGAGATTCTGCCTAAATTTATTCTTGCCTGCATTTTTTTTGTAACAGCAACCATAGCCCATAATGTGTAAATCTGAATGGGTTAGAAACCTAAATGTTTAGAAAGGAAAACTTGTAGTTTATAATCAGGGGTAACACCTAAGCATTAAGATAGAAAACTTTAATTTTTACCAAAGAGGAAGTTGGAGAGAATATAAGGGAAAAAGAACTAACTTTGAACATGTATTCATCCGACAAACATTTGTTGTTTGTGTGTGTGTTTTCAAGGCACTGCTATGCATGGTGGATTCAAAGATCTACTAGGCATACATACAAATAACAAAGTGACATTTGGAGTTATATGTCTAGATTTACAGAAAGAATAGCAAGTTTTGTAAGTTGAAACTAATGACTTACAGAACACTTGGTTTTAAAAGTGGTAATGTTAGTAAAAATTATTTTAAACCCAAATAAGTATAGCTCTCTCTAGCGCTAGGTAGTTAACTATTTTATTGTGGAAATAAAAAGGCTCCCTTGTTTTTGACTAGGATGGTGGCAAAGGAGATGAGGAAAGATTTGAGAGATTTTTTAGCAGACAGAATCAACAAGACTTGAGACTTGGAGGGAGGGAGGGATAGGTATTTTTCTATTGTTTTGTTGTTATCTGGAGTTGAGAGGGCTGAATGAGGAGGTCTTTTCATTCCTGGTGTCTTAGGCTGGGTCCTCTAGAGGAGCAAAACCAGTGAAGCATATATATATAAACCACCCAAAACAAACCCGTTGCCGTCGAGTTGATTCCAACTCATAGCGACCCTATAGGACAGAGTAGAACTGCACCATAGGGTTTCCAAGGAGCGGCTGGTGGATTCGAACTGCTAACCTTTTGGTGAGCGGCCAAGCTCTTAATCACTGCACCACCAGGGTTTGTGTGTGTGTGTGTGTGTGTATACATATATATAACAGATTTATTTCAAGGAAATGACTCACGCAGTTGTGGAGGCTGGCAAGTCCCAAATCCATAGGTCAGACATCAGGCTGGAAGCTTCTGACTTATGTGGTTGGAGGGGCTGATGAACCCCAAATCAGCAGGTCAGATGGTAGGCTGCTGGCTCACATCCCAAGAACCAGAGGTCAGAGAATGATGAGTAAGATGCAGGATCCAAAGAAGGCAAGCTTTACCAGAACAGCTATATATATTGGGTGCAGGCCACACCCCCAAGGAAACTCCCCTTTCAACTGATTGGCTGCTCACATCAGATCACAAAATAGAGAGTGAGTACATAATATCTGCCAAACCACTGAGAATCATGGCCTAGCCAAGTTGACACATAACTTTAACCATCACACCTGGGAAGATTTAGAATTAAATATAGAGATATTGGAAGTAAAGGAACCCCACTTTTATGGTAAATTCACTTTGTGTTACATCAGAGAAGTCTGACCTAAAACTGTTTATTTGGGATTTGTCAGTACAAATGAAGTCATAGTCTTAGATGAGATTGCCTAGGACCGAGTTTAGAGTGAGATAAGAGGAAGATCTAGAAAATAGTCTTGAGGTACTGCAACATTTACTGCCTGTAGAGGAAAATGGAGTCCGTGGGTGGTGCAAACTGTTAACATGCTCAGCTGCTAACTGAAAGACTGGCAGTTCCAGTCCACCCAGAGGTGTCTCGAAAGAAAGTTCTGGCAATCTAATCCCACAAAATCAGCCATTGAAAACCCTTTGGAGCACACTTCTACTCTGACACACGTTGGGTCGCCATGAGTCAGAATCAACTCAACAGCAACTGGTTTTTGGTTAAAGGAAAATGAACCTACAAGGAGAGAGGAGGAGCAGCAAGAGACAAGAGGAAAATTAACAGAAGCAAACAGTGTTTCCAAACGGAAGTTTCAACACTGTCAAGTCCTTACTGAGATCAGTACTTCCTCATCAAGTGAGATGAGCACAGAAGAAATGTCTATTGGATTTAGTGATGTGGGAAGGCTTTAGTAACTTTATCCACGTTTGTTTGGAATAATGATAGCAGAGGCCACAATAAGGCAGAAGTGAGGAAATGGAGATGGAAGTACAAGAAAGTTTGATTCTATAGATAATGAAAGGGATAAGGCAGTAAAAGAAGTATAAGATCGAGGTGGTATTTTGTTTTGCTTTGGTTTGATTTAATTGTGTGAGATTAAAACCAAAAGCTGTTGCCATCGGGTCAATTAGGACTCATAGCAACCCTGTAGAACAGAGTAGAGCTACCCCATAGTTTCCAAGGAGCAGCTGGTGGATTCAAACTGCCGACCTTTTTGGTTAGCAGCTGAGTTCTTAACCACTGGGTCATCAGGGCTCCTGTGTGAGATTAGAGCATGTTAAAATGATGTTGGGAAGGATTCAGCTGATAAGGACTAGTTGAGTAAACCTTGAGAAAATAGGCATAGTTGATGTGTGGGGTTCCTGGAAAGGTGGAAGAGGATAGGCTCAGGAAGAAAGATTAGCTGTAAATAGGAGAGAAATCCTTCAATGGAAGTAAAACTCACCTTTTCTGGAATAAATCATAAAGCATACTGTCCTGTTATGGTCATTTAGTATCTATTACAGTGCTATAAGCACAGTAGCACTGAGAGATTGTACTCTAATTCTCTCACAAGAATTTCTGAGGTAGAGCTAGTCTACATTGGTAGAAAGAAACACTCCAGATTTGGGAGAGAAGGAGAAAAACAATCACCCCCCATCCCAAGGAAAGAATGTTCAAAAGAAGCTCTCATACCTCTAAAGAGCACATTATTATGAGCTGGGAGAGGAGCTGGAAGGGGATCACTACTCTGATTACTAATAAATGAAGGAACTCATTTTATTGTCTGTGCCCCTCAATTCTTAGAGGCGAACGTACTCTTCTGATATGTAATGAAGTTGCATTAATCTCAAAGGGTACCACCCCACAGCCTTCTTTGCATTTGAAAGAAACTAAAAATCATGAACCATGGATGTCAATAAGCATAGGGTGGCAAAAGGAAGAGGAACTGAAGTGCAAGTACCATAAAGAAATGGTGCCCATTTGTGTGATTAAGGTGCTATTTGTCATCCAAGATTAAAGGCAGAAGTTTATTAGGTTGAGTAGGTACAAGAGAATGTCAGGAACTGGGGCTACCAGTTACTTCTAAGAAAAGACAAAGAGATGCATTTTATCACCACAATCACTGCCTCATTCTTTTATCTGACAACAAAAACTGATCCACAAGAACCACAAGCTCAAAGATAATTGACTGCACTGTGATGTTTTTCTTAGATTAGCTTTGTCAATTGCCTATATTCAGTTTTAACAAGTCCATGCTAACCAATTTTTTTTGTATTTGGAAAACTCCTTAGATTGGATTGTAGGTTGTATTTGGAAAACTCTCTGTGAAGGAATAAAGTGTACCTGTTTTTGATTGTCATATGGCAGACCAATAAACCTCGAAATACTACAGCTTCTTCATTTGTTAAAATTAGCTATTAATAAATCTCCAGGAAACAGAGTAGCTGATTAGTTATTTAAATGAAATGTTCTGTCTAGAAATAGCGATTTCAATAAAAATAGAGGAATTCTTTTATAATAATAGTACACCTCCCCATGGCAAATTTTTAAAAATGAACAAGAATGGAAATGTGAACTGCATTCCTGAGTTTGATTCCTGAGAACTCTAGAATAAGAGTAAATAGCACAATGAATCAGTTCTTTATAATAAACATCTGTTCTCAGGACACCATGTTTATTATAAGGAACTGATTTACTCCAGATAGATGAGGCAGTCACAAAACTCTGAGTTCTCTATGATGCTGAGTAGGTACTATTATGTGAAGCTCCCACTGAGGATATTTAGAAAGTGGAATGGTACGTTATGACATCTTCTGGCCATCTGCACAAAGATAAGGTGGTAGTGTTTTTTACTAGTCAACTTCTGAGCTTTTCCTGGGAGGGCAAATAATAGGGTGCAACCAGGGCCCAAGGCCCAGAGCAACAGCTGACATACAGGGTACAAAATAACCAAAAGCCTTTATTACTAGGCATCATTTTGAATTGTCATCTCTTTTAGATAGGTAATACATAAACCTGGCAATAAAAAATGTCAAACTGCAAAATTTTACAAATACTACACACACACAAGTAATATTTGACTCTGGACACTGTCCTCCAGCCATCTAGTTCCCTTCAAAGACAGACATGGTTACCAGTTTCTTGTATATCCTTTCAGAGATGATCTGCACAGTGTTTCATCACTTTTAAATTTGGTAATTCCACTGTACTTGGGATTTTGACAAGTTTTCCACCTGCTGTGAAAGGATATTCTGAAGTCAATGTGTTCCTAAGTTGAGAGCAAAAGGAAGAACAATAAACAAAATGAGATCCTGGGTCACAAGAAACACAGGACACCAGGAAAAAGGTATGAGAGGAAGTAAACTGGAGGAATACAGTATACATTTTTTTAGTCTTTAGCAATACAGCTTAGTTAGGAAAAACATAGACTTCAGAGTCAGATACCTTACTAAAATCCTTGCTGTGTCACTGTCTTAACTGCATGACCTTGGTCAACTTACTTAATCTCTCTGCACTTTGTTTTCCCAAATTATAAAAATGGAGTTAATATTAACAATCATGAAGAGTTGTGAGGTACCTGGCACATAAACCAAAAATTAAACCAGTTGCCATCAAGTCAATTCCAACTCATGGCAACCCCCATGTGTATCAGAGTAGAATTGTGCTCCATGAGGTTTCCGATGGCTGACTTTTCAGAAGTAGATCACCAGGCCTTTCTTTGGAGGCATCTCTGGGTAGATTCAAATTGCTAATCTAATAGTTAACAGCCAAGCGTTAACCATTTGCACCACCCAGACACTCCACCTGGCACACAGAAAGAACCTAATGGTGATGATTATTATTTTCTCAAGTATTGTTTAAAGGAAATGCTGATTTCACCTCAATATTTTTCTGTTTATAATATATCTTGGTCCAAAAAGAATTTCGGGCAACTTCTTCCCCAGAAAAATAAAAATTTTTTAAATAAATTTGTATCCTATGGAATGAGAAAACATCAAGCTGAAGGTTACACTATAAGAGGCCTGTTCAAGCATATCTTAGGGTCTAGGACAGAAATATGAGTCAGAATCGACTTGACGACAACAGGTAGTGGGTAGGACAGAAATATACCGATCTGAAGGACATCAGAGGAATAGGAATTATTACTGTGAAAAGATCTTGGAAGTACCTATTTCTTTATATCTTGTGTATTATATTTAGTCTGTCTTCCCCCCTTAGATTTAAAACTAGGCTCTGTATCATAATGAAATCACAGTATCACATATATATATACATATATATATGTGGTATACACTTGTATGTATATACCATCACAATGTTTTGCTCTTAATCAGAATTTAATAAATGTTTGTTGAATTTAAATTTATTGACTATTTGGTGTGTGTGTGTAGGTGTGTTTATATGTGTAAGTTAGAGATAGAGAAGTTATCCTGATTGCTGGCTTTATAAATAATACTTCTGCTTAGCCAAGAAGTAACAAAAAAATAAAAAGGAAAGAAAAATACCAATGGCAAGTTAGACATTGGATACGACATTTTTTCCAGTAAATATGAAAATTTATATTATCTAATAATCTCCATGTTTATTTTTAATTTGAATGAATTTTTAACTCCACTTATAACAAAAGACTAGAGGTTACTAGAAATACATGTATGGTACCAGTCTTAGGCTGGGTTATCTAGAGGAGCAAAACCAGTGACACGTATATATACTTTAAGGAAATGACTCATGCAGTTGCGGAGGCTGACAAGTCCCAAATCCACAGGACAGGTGTCAAGCTGGAGGCTTCTCCTGACTCACATGGTTGTAGGGGCTGATGAACCCCAAATCAGCAGGACAGACAGCAGGCTGCTGGCTCATGGGGCTGTGAGAGCTGGCGAATCCCAAAATCTGCAGGTCAGGTGGCAGGTTGCTGGTTCACATCCCAAGAACCAGAGGTCAGATGATGATGAGTCGGATGCAGGATCGAGAGAGAGAGACAGAAGAGAGGTTTGTCAAAACATCCATATACAGTGAATGCAGGCCACACCTCCAAGGAAATTCCTTTACATCAGATCAGAAAATGGAAAATAATTGCACAATACTGAGAATCATGGCCTAGCCAAGTTGATGCATAACATTAACCATCATAACACCTAATTCATATTAAGGTCACTTAAGCAAGTATGATATCATTTGTAGGGTAGCATGGGAAATATTTCACCTAATATATAACTCTGTTATGATCACTCATTACTGTACTCCATTTACACAAAATTAATTATTTCACCTACTATTGTAATTGCAAACTAATGCTCAAAAGTTCAGAGAAAAAAGGCCAACTGTAATCTGTAGGGCCTTCTTTATAAATTTTGTCTTCAAGTAGGAACATGTCATAGTTAGAGTCTCAACTATCACAGGAACTATCCCTAGAAAAATGTTTAGGAAAGAAATTCCACCTCCCACCCACTCCACTCATTCTATGCCACTTCTTACAACTTCATGGATCTCTGTGATGTTCTGGGTCTCCTCCCCATTCAGAATTTTCATGCTGGCCCGCATTCAATAGCATACTCTCCTCCAATGTGATCTGGCCTTTTGGGGTATTCCTGTGCAGTTGTTTGTTTGATTCATTACAATTTCTGTTGGTAACAATTATCTTGAAGACCAATCATGTATCCGACAGCATGAGTTACTAAGGTCACGGAACTAGGAGTCATCTATTCTGAGGGTCATTAATTCCAGAAGTATTTGTTATATGCATTCTTTGTGCTAGACACTGAGAAATATGTAAATGAGAGCAGTCCTACTTTCAAGGCTGTCACAGTCAAGTAAGGAAGATGGATAAGAAAATCATCAATTGCGTGAGTTCCAGCAAAATGGCGCTCTAGGCAGAAGCACCACACCATCCCTCCACAGCAAAGATCCGAAAAACTAAGCCAAACAGAGAATACAACAATCCTGAAACCCTAAAACATCAAATGAAGAGATAAAGAACTCAGCAAAGCACCAAATGGAGTGAGAAAACTGACAGAGAACGGAGAGCAAGGAGAGATTCATGCAGAGGTCCCCTACCAGCTAACACAGCACAGATCCACCATCTTGGACTCCTGTCGGAGAGCAGCAAATGGGGGTACGAGAAAGCAGCCTCATGGAGCATCCAGCGGGAGACAAAACAACTGGTAATTTGCGGAGTGCGCTTTCCCACCCCCACCCCTCTTTGCCCCGGCTCAGCCTCCTCTGCTTCCCGCAGCCACGGTCTCTTGACCGGGAAGTGCTGGCTGCTTGGATTCCACACACCCAAGCGGGTGGTTCTCTGGGTGCCATTTGTTGGCTGCTAGGTTGCTTTTTTTCTACTTCTTTTGATTTCTCACTTGCATCTCGCCACCTCCCCCTCCTTTCACTCAAGTGCCTGGTTCTGTGCGCCATCTTTGCTTCTTCCTGACGGGCTCCAGAGCGCCAGCAATTTGTGATATACATTTTCCCACTCTCTACCCTTCTTCACCCACACTCGGCCTCATCTGCTTTGTGCGGACACAGTCTCTTGTCCAGAAACACCAGCCTGCACTAGCTGGCTCTCTGAGTGCCATTTGTTGGCTGCTGGTGTTGCTTTTTTTTTTTTTTTTTTTCCTGCTTCTTTGGATTTCTTGCTTGCCTCTCGCCACCTCCCCCCTCCTTTCACTCAAGTGCCTGGCTCTGTGCACCATCTTTGCTTCTTCCTGAGGGGCTGCAGAGCTCCATTCGAGTGTGGAGCTGCTTCCTGGTCTGGACTGCCGCGCTGGTGGGATCCCAGGGCTTTTGTCCATTTGTTCGTTTTGAGTTGTTTGCTTGTTTTCTTTTCCTTTTCTTGAGTTGGGAACCCTTTCTGGTCAGGCAGTGCTGTGTGGCAAGGAACTTCCCTTCAGCTTCCACAGACGTGCAGAGGGATCCCTGAGAGCATTTCTTTTTTCATTGGTTTTTTTTTTTTTTTCTGGGGGGCCTTTCTTGTTCTTTTTTTTTTAAATTTGTTTTGTTTTCTTTTCCCTCTTTTTCCCTTTTTGTCTTTCTTCATTGCTCAGTTTCTCGTCTCTCTATATCTTCCTTCTCTTTCTGATCCTTGAATACCAGGTGTTGTATACCTCTACGCCTTCTAGCCAGGCTGTACTTCAACAACTGAGAGCGACTTGCCCAGACCTCATAGCTGCATTGGTGGGGTCCCTGGGAACTTCACAGTTCTTTAACCTTTCTGATTTTTATTTATTCATTCTTTTCTTTTCTTCCTCTTCCCCTTTCTGTTTTTCTCCATTTCATAGTCACTCATCTCTCCATTCCAACGGCAAGCTCCCCTAGCATTCTTTTTTCTTTGTTTGTATGTGTTTTGGCTCCTGTTCCTCTCTCCTCTCTCCCATATCCATCTTAGCTCCACACGTAACAGTCTCCCCGCTGCATCCTGCCTACCTGCACTGTGCACTTCACATTACACAACCAAGCAGTACAGGCACGGCCTACTGGAACCTGCCCTGCACTGATTTCCAACCCGCCCTGGTGCTGTAGTGAGTGCCACAAACAACCCATCCCAGTAACTCCTTTTCAGCTAGACCTGCCCTGCTGTAACATATCTGAGTGACTGACCCTGCCAGTTGGAGAAGGAGGTGAAAAGCATTGAGTGCACAGACAAGCAAACAACAAAGAACACACAGTCTGCCTGCTCAGACATAGTCAAAATTTTTTTTTAAAAAATGGGACGAAACAAACAAATCTACAATCAATAAATGAGAAAAATAACTACTGAATGCCCCAAAAATAGCAGACAATATCAAAACATTTACAAAAACAAGACAGGATGGTTCCAGTAGGCATCCAAATTAAAACACCAGCTGACTCTCCTATGTAGGAAAATGCACTAGAAGTACATGATAGGGAATTGAAATCTCTAATACTTGGAATTTTCCAAGAACTGAGGCAAAAAGCTGACAAACGTGAGGAAAAAATAGACAAATTCATGGAAAATACAGACAAAAAATTGGAAGAATTCAGGAAAATGATGCAGGAACAAAATGCCAAAATAAATTCACAACTAGAAATTATACAAAAACAACAATTAGAAATCCAAAAGAAAAACGACAAGATTTCAGAAATGGATGATGTCATAGAAGGGCTGAGAAGCAGATCTGAAAACCGTGGAAGACAGGATCAGCGGAACTGAAGGAAAACACTTGGATACAACTCTGTTTCAGGAAAACTCGGAAAAAAGAACACAGAAAAATGAAGAGACCCTGAGAGTTATGTGGGACACAATTAAAAGCAAAAATTTATGAGTGATTGGCATTCCAGAACAGGGGGAAAAAACAGAAAACACAGAGAGGATCACTGAGGAACCGCTGACAGACAACTTCCCCAATATCATGAAAGATGAAAAGGTGGCCATCCAAGAAGCTCAACGAACCCCATATAGAAGAGACCCCCAAAAGAAAATCACCAACACATATCATATTCAAACTCGCCAAAACCAAAGACAAACAAAGAATCCTGAGAGCAGCTTGTGAAAAACAAGAAGTCACATACAGAGGAGAAACAATAAGACTAAGCTCAGATTATTCAGCAGAAACCATGAAGGCAAGAAGGCAATGGGATGACATATATAAAATCTTGAAAGAAAAAAATTGTCAGCCAAGAATAATATATCCTGCAAAACTCTCATTCAAATTTGATGTTGAAATTAGGTCATTTCCAGATAAACAGAAATTAAGGGAATATGTAAAAGTCAAACCAAACTTACAAGAATTATTAAAGGGAGTTCTTCGATCTCAGGACAAACAGCTTCAGCTCACAGGCAAAACCTAGGATGCAGTATCGTACGAGCCAGATACCAATCTAGGAAATGAACTCTCGAGGACTATCCAAAACCAAAAGAAATACAACAGGGAATCACAGCAGTTAATCAATGGATGACAACACCATCACATCAATGCAAGAGGGAATAAACGGCATAGGTATAGAACCTTCTAATGGAGAGGAAGGCAAGGCAATACCAAGTAATAGTAGACTGCTTCAAACTTAGAAAGATAAGGGTAAAATTCATGGTAACCACAAAGAAAGTTAACAAACATACTCGTAAAAATAAAGATGAAAAACATAAAGTCTCGGCAAAAACAAAACCTACAAAAACAAAAGAAATGAAAAAAAAATCCACAAACAAAAGTAACTCAGCCCAAGAGAGTAAGAAGAACAAAAAAAACTTCAGCACCACAAAAAAAAGCACTACAAAATGACAGCAACAAACTCACATCTATCAATAATTACACTGAATGTAAACAGACTCAATGCACCCATAAAGAGACGGAGAGTGACAGAATGGATAAGAAAACAGGATCCATCAATATTCTGTCTACAAGAGACACACCTTAGAAACAAAGATGTGAATTTATTAAAAGTCAAATGTTAGAAAAAAATATATCAAGCTAACAGCTACCAAAAAAGAGGAGGAGTGGCAATTCTAATCTCAGATAAAATAGACTTTAAAACAAAATCTACCATAAAAGACAAAGAAGGACACTATATAATGATTAAGGGGCGATCCATCATGAACACATAAGCATAATAAACATCTACGCACCCAATGACAGGGCTCCAAAATACATAAAACAAACTCTAACAACACTGAAAAGAGAAACTGACAGTTCCACAATAATCGTAGGAGACTTCAACACACCACTCTCAGTAAAGGACAGAACAACTAAGAAGAAACTCAGCAAAGATACAGAAGACCTAAAGGGCACAATCAGCCAACTTGACCTCATAGGCATATATAGAATACTCCATCCAACCACTGCAAAGTACACATTCTTTTCCAATGCACATGGAATGTTCTCCAGAATAGACCACATCTTAGGCCACAGAGCAATCCTCAACAAGATCCAAAACGTTGAGATAATTCAAAGTATCTTCTCTGACCACAATGCCATCGAGGTAGAAATTAACACTAGAAAGAGCAAGGAAAAAAAATCAACTACATGGAAACTGAATAATACCCTGCTTACACATCAGTGGGTAATAGAAGAAATCAGAGATGGAATCAAAAAATTCCTAGAATCAAATGAGAATGAAAACACATCATACCAAAACCTTTGGGACACAGCAAAGGCAGTCCTCAGAGGACAATTTATAGCAATAGATGCACATATCAAAAAAGAAGAAAGGGACAAAATCAAAACATTAACTACAGAACTCAAACAAATAGAAAGAGAACAGCAAAAAAAAAAAAAAAAAAAGCCCACAACCACCGGAAGAAAGGAAATAGTAAAGATCAGAGCAGAAATAAATGAAATAAAGAACAGAAAAACAATAGAAAGAATCAACAAAACCAACAGTTGGTTCTTTGAAAGAATCAACAAAATCGACAAACCACTGGCCAGACTGACAAAAGAAAAACAGGAGAGGGCACAAATAACCCAAATAAGAAATGAAATGGGAGACCTTACAACAGACCCAAGTGAAATAAAAAGCATTATAACAGAATATTATGAAAAACTATACTCCAACAAATTTGAAAACCTAGAGGAAATGGATAAATTTCTAGAAACACACGGTGTACCCAAACTACAACAAAGTGATGTTGAAAATCTGAACAGACCCATAACAAGAGAAGAGATGGAAAATGTAATAAAAAAAACTCCCAACCAAAAAAAACCCTGGCCCAGATGGCTTCACTGAAGAATTGTACAAAACATTTACAGAAGAGCTTGTACCAGTACTACTCAAGCTATTTCAGAGCGTAGAAGAGGAAGCAACACTTCCAAATTCATTCTATGAAGCCAGCATAATGCTGATACCAAAACCAGGCAAAGACGTCACAAAAAAAAAAATTACAGACCAATATCTCTCATGAATATAGATGCAAAAATTCTCAACAAAATTCTAGCCAACAGAATTCAGCATCATATCAAAAAAATAATACACCACGACCAAGTAGGATTCATACCAGGTATGCAAGGATGGTTCAACATTAGAAAATCAATCAACGTAATCCACCACATAAATAAAAGGAAAGAACCACATGATCATCTCAATTGATGCAGAAAAAGCATTTGACAAAGTCCAACACCCATTCCTGATAAAAACTCTCAATAAAATAGGTATAGAAGGGAAATTTCTCAACATAATAAAGGGCATCTATGCAAAACCATTGGCCAACATCATTCTTAATGGAGAGAGGCTGAAAAAATTCCCCTTGAAAACAGGAACAAGACAAGGATGCCCTTTATCACCACTCCTATTTAACATTGTGCTGGAAGTTCTAGCTAGAGCAATAAGGCAAGAAAAAGAAATAAAGGGCATCCAAATTGGTAATGAAGAAGTTAAACTCTCCCTGTTTGCAGATGATATGATACTATACATAGAAAACCCTAAAGACTCCATGAGAAATCTACTGGAACTAATAGAAAGATTCAGCAGAGTAGCAGGATACAAGATAAACATTCAAAAATCAGTTGGATTCCTATACACCAGTAAGGAGAACGATGAAAAGGAAATCAGGAAAGCAATACCATTTTCAATAGCCCCTAAAAAGATAAAATACTTGGGAATAAATCTGACCCGGGACTTTAAAGACCTATACAAAGAAAACTACAAAACACTACTGCATGAAACCCAAAGTGATCTACATAAATGGAAAAACATACCATGCTCATGGATAGGCAGACTCAACATTGTGAAAATGGCAATTCTACCCAAAGCAATTTACAAATACAATGCAATCCCAATCCAAATACCAACAACATTCTTCAAAGAGATGGAAAAACTAATCATTAACTTTATATGGAAAGGGAAGAAGCCCTGAATAAGTAAAGCACTACTGAAGAAGAAGAATAAAGTTGGAGGACTCACACTACCTGACTTCAGAACCTACTATACCGCTACGGTAGTCAAAACAGCTTGGTACTGGTACAACGACAGATACATTGACCAATGGAACAGAATTGAGAACCCAGATGTAAATCCATCCACCTACGGTCACCTGATTTTTGACAAGGTCCCAAAGTCCATCAAATGGGGAAAAGACAGTCTTTTCAACAAATGGTGCTGGCAAAACTGGATATCCATTTGCAAAAAAATGAAAAGGACCCATACCTCACACCGTATACAAAAACTACTTCAAAATGGATCAAAGACCTGAATATAAAGCCTAAAACTATAAAGTTCATAGAAGAAAAAATAGGACCAGCACTACAGGCCTTAATATAAGGCATTAACAGGATACAAACCATAACCATCAACCACAAACCCCGATAGATAAGCTAGATAACTAGGATCTTCTAAAAATCAAACACCTATGCTCTTCAAAAGACTTCACCAAAAGAGTGAAAAGAGAACCTATAGACTGGGAAAAAATTTTTGGACAGTACAAGTCAGACAAAGGTCTAATCTCCATCATCTACAAGAAAATCCAACACCTCTACAACAAAAAGACAAATAATCCTATTAAAAAATGGGCAAAGGAAATGAACATACACTTCACCAAAGAAGACATTCAAATGGCCAACAGACACATGAGGAAATGCTCATGATCACTAGCCATTAGACAAATGCAAATTAAAACCACAATGAGATACCATCTCTTCCTGGCATTACTGGCATGAATCAAAAACACTGGAAATAACAAATGTTGGAGGGGCTGCAGGGAGATGGGAACACTTATGCACTGCTGGTAGGAATGCAAAATGGTACAACCATTTTGGAAAATGATATGGAGCCTCCTCAAAAAGCTAGAAATAAGCATACCATTCGATCCAGCAATCCCACTCCTAGGAATATATCCTAGAGAAATAAGAGTCGTCACTCGAATAGACATATGTACACCTATGTTCATGGCAGTGTTGTTCACAATAGCAGAACGATGGAAACAACCTAGATGCCCATCAACAGATGAATGGATAAACAAACTATGGTACATACACACAATGGAGTACTGTGCAACGAGAAAGAACAACAATGCATCTGTGAAGCATCTCATAACATGGATGAAACTGTAGGACACTATGCTGAGTGAAATTAGTCAATCACAAAAGGACAAATACTGTATGAGACCTCTATTGTAAAAACCCATGAAAAAGTTCACACGCAAAATGTAACAATCTTTGTTGATTACCAGGGATGGGAGGGTTGGGGGGGCAATATAAACAGGCAATAGATAAGTGGTATCTTCGGTGAAGGGTGAGACAGTACACAATACAGGGGAAACTAGCACAACCTGTACAAGGAAAGGTCATGGAAGCCCCGTAGACACATCCAAACTCCCTGAGGGACTGAATTGCTGGGCAGAGGGCTGTGGGGACCATCGTCTCGGAGAACATCTAGCTCAATTGGCACGACACAGCTTATAAAGACAATGCTCTACATTCTACGTTGGTGAGTAGTGTCTGGGGTCTTAAAAGCCTGTGAGCGGCCATCTAAGATACTCCACTGGTCTCATCCCTTTGGGAGCAAGGGAGAATGAAGAGAACAGGATACAAGGAAAAGATTAATCCAAATGACTAATTGTCCACAGCTACCAAGGCCTCAACCGGACTGAGTCCTGTACAGCTAGATGGTGCCCTGCTACCACCACTGACTGCTCTGACCAGGATCACAACAGAGGGTTCTGGATAGAGCTGGAGAAGGATGTAGAGCATAATTCTAACTCACAAAAAAAAGACCAGATTTACTGGCCTAAAGGAGACTGGAGAAACCTTGAGAGTATGACCCCCAGACACCCTTTTAGCTCAGTGGTGAAGTTACCTCCAAGGTTCACTGTTCAGCCTGGGAGTGGACAGCCCCGTAAAACCAAATGAGACTAACGAGGTATAGGAGTCCAGTGACAAGGGCCAGAAGGCAGAAGGGGACAAGGAAGCTGGTGATAGGGAACCCAAGGTTGAGTAAGGATATTGTTGATGTGTTGTGAGATTGTTAACCATTGTCATAAGGCAACATTTGTAGTAACTATTAAATGAGAAACTATTTTGTTCTGTAAGCCTTCATCTTAAGTGAGAATAACAGCACAATTGGAAGAGCATAGTCAATGTCACTGAACTGTGTATGTAGAAATTTTTGAAACGGTGTATCTTTGGCTATTTTTCACCAAAAAAAAAAAAAAAAAAAGGTTGAGAATTTAGAGGGTTAATATGTTGTGGGGTTGTTAACCAATGTCATAAAACAACATGTGTACTACTGTTTCATGAGAAACTATTTGTTCTGTAAGCCTTCACTTGAAGTTCAATAAAATATTAAAAAAATTAAAAAAAAGAAAATCATCAATTGCACCACCTTGTAATTACTACTATCATGAAGGAATGCCAGGATACTACTAAAGGAGAAAAGTGATATAACAGATTACATTTAGAAATTCAAGTCAGGCAATAGTTTGGAGGAGGATTTGTAGGACAAGAGACCAGAGGTAGTTAAGAAGTTGCTACAATAATTCATAGGAGAAAAGTGGAGGATCTGGACCATGACAATAATTTCAGAGCTCTTTAATCTGCCTTTGGAAATACTACTATCCTAAAAGTGTCCTCTATAAGTCTTATGGCAGCCCTTTGCAGGGACTGCCAGTTAGAACAGGTCAAACTGAAGTAGCTAACATAAATGTATCAAAAGTAAAGGTCTTTAATCTTACTGATCACAAAAACCAAAACCAAATTCATTGCCACTGAGTCTATTCTGACTCATAGTGACCCTATAGGAGAAACTGCCGCATAGGTTTTGCAAGGCTGTAATCTTCATGGAAGCAGACTGCTAGATTTTTTTTCGGAGGAGCAGTGGTGGGTTCAAATCGCCAACCTTTTGGTTAGCAGCCAAGCGCTTAACCACTGCGCCACCAGGGCTCCCTCTACTGATGATAATCAGGGGAAATACTTGACTAAAAAATACCTCTTGTATGTCAGCAGATCATAAGATCTTTGGGATAGAAGAAATATTAATAGGAAATTCTAATCCAATGTTTGAATCCTCTTTACAACATCCCTGTCAAGTAGTAATCCAGCCCATGTGGAGTAACTCCAGGTAGAGCAACTATCTACTTCCTAAGAAAACCCTCTCACATTTGGTCTAATTAAAAAAGAAAAGAAAATATGGAAGATTTGTTATGTAGGGACTTGCAAGTTAAGATTACAGGTTCTGTCAAGGTTTTTCATTGACTTCATTTGCTCTCTTCCTGAAATTCATCTCTGTATAATGATGCATAATTTATATGTAGGGCTGTGTTTATGGGTAGGTAGTAAAAGGAATCTGTTACCTAAGTAATTTGTTTTGTGAGGCCAGGAAGCACAGCTTCTGCTCCCTCAACTACCCTCACCCCAACCTATCATAGAGTCTCAAATCCCACTATTAGCATTTCTGAAGAGATAGCACGTTAAACTAAGTTACACTAGGGTGTTAATGACATATCAGATAGATTTCATCCTGACATTGGAGTCCCTGGGAAGCACTGAACCACTAGTAAAGGAAAGAGCACTAAAAGCTTAGAAGAGGGAAGCCACAGGAAGGCAAGGTGAGCTACAGGTTCCCAGGGGTCCACAGACAAAGATGCTTGGTTGCTTGTATAAGAAGGATCTGGACCTTGTTAGAAACATTGTTTCCAGGACTACTCATAGTATTAATTTTTTCAGTAGATCTGGTGTGGATTCCTGGGTAATTCTGATGTGCGGCTCAATTTAGGGCCGTTTAACTGCAAAGCCACATTAAAAAAAAAAAAAAAAAAGAAACAAAAAACAAAAGATACTAATCCCACACCAACACACAAGGTCAATGTCCCCATCCTGCTTAGGGCCATGTCAGTTTGTTCATAAGATGCTCTCTGACTCTAAAATCTCTAAGGAAAAGGTTGTGGGAAAAGTCAGTGGCATATTTCATTAGATATCTTTAAAAATCTTCTAGGTCTACTTCAACAATAGCAGTTTTTCAATGAGCAGAACTATGCTAATAAGTACAGAACTAATAAAAAAAACCACAAGGGCTTTTAAAACTTCTTTTGGAAGTTGGAGTGTCTGTGACTTTAGGATGACAATTTTATGAATTTGTACCAAATATTAGGCCATCAGTCCTCATGATATCCTTTTGAAATAAGTGTCAAGTTTTCACTCCAATTTTTCTTTAGAAAATGCACAAGAGAGTAAAAATGCATGGAGGCATAACACTACAGTGACAAAAAAAAGTTATCATAATTATAGTTGAGGAATTCAGATTGAAGATATAAAAACAGTTAACTAGTATTTGCTTAGCACTTTACAGTTCATAAAATTTGCTCACATATTTGATTCTCCTAATAATCATGTGATATAGGTAGGATGAATGTTGGAATACTAGTTTTATTGATGAGGACCTTTCAAGATTCAAAGTTTGAGGGACTTGCCAAGATTTATAAGAGTATCCTGATTTTCTTTTTTAATCCAGCTATGTGGCAGAGTGTCTATTTTCTAAATGATTATTGTTGTTGTTAGGTGCCATGGAGTCGATTTAACTCATGGCCACCCTAAGTGACACAATAGAACTGCCCCATAGGATTTTCTAGGCTGTAATCTTTATGGGAACAGATCACTAGGTCTTTCTCCTGTAGAGCTGCTGGGTGGGTTGGAACGGCCAACCTTTTAGTTAGCAGCTGAGCACTTAACCATTGCTTCACCAGGGCTTCTTAAATGATTACAGTAAACTCAATTAATTCATATGTTTTAATAATTCATACAAGGACTTGGGTAATTACCCCTGGATACATGTAACAAATAATAAGAGGAACTATCTTTTATTGAGCACCTACTCTAAGCTAACAGAACAAGGGGATACGATGTGGTTTAAAATTGGAAGAGATGTGCAGCACGGTTGTATCTATTCACCTTACTTATTTAACTTGTATACTGAACAAATAACCTGAGAAGATGGACTGTATGATGAAAAACACAGGATCAGGACTGGAGGAAGACTCATTAACAATCTGTGATATGCAGATGACACAACCTTACTTGCCAAAAATGAAGATGACTTGAAGCACTCACTGATGAAGGTGAAAGACTAGAGCCTTCAGTATGGATTACACCTGACTGTGAAGAAAACAAAAATCTTCACAGCTGTACCAATGAACAATATCATGCTAAATGAAGAAAAACCTGAAGTTGTCAGTTGTCAACAAGTTCACTCTGCTTGGATCAGCAATCAATGTCCATGGAAGCAGCAGACAAAAAATCAAAGGGCTTATTGCATTGGGCAAATCTGCTGCAAAACACCTCTTTAAAGTTTTAAAAAGAAAGATCTCACTTTGATGACCAAGGTGTGCCTGACCCAAGTCATGGTCTTTTTCAATCACCTGAAAGGCATGCAAAAGCTGGACAATGGAAAGGAAAGACAGAATAAGATCGATGCATTGAATTGTGGCGTTGGTGAAGGATACTGAATATACTGTGGACTGCTAGAAGAATGAACAAATCAGTCTTAGAAGAAATATAACCAGAATTCTCCTTAGAAGTGAGGATTGAGAGACTTTATCTTACTTCTTTTGGACACGTCATCAGGAAATACCAATCACTAGAAAAGGACATCATGTTTGGTAAGAGTCAGCAAAGACAAGGGAAACCATCAATGAGATGATTGACACAATAACCACAAGAATGGGCTCAAACATTAAAGATCATGGAGACAGCACAGGAATGGGCAAAGTTCTTGTTATTCATAAGGCTGCCAGGAGTTTGAGCTGACTCAACAGCAACTAACAACTAACAACTCTACGCAAAGCACTGTATCAGGTGTATAAACTATCTCTAATCCACACAACAACACTGTAAGATGTTATCTCATTTTGAAAAAAAGGAAATTGAGATTCTGAGAGGTTAAGTGAGGTGCCAATAACTAATAACTTTGCAACAATAAGTTGCAAAGCCAGCATTCAACCCTCCATCTCTCTGAGCTAAAATTCCTTTCATTACACCTTTCTTAAATAATTATAATGCTATTTACTTATGTACAGACATCAATTTAGAATTACTCATTTATATATATGAAGTGTTAGTTCATTCATTCATGTGACAGTATTTACTGAAAATGTATTTTTCCCCCCAGATAATGTATTTCTAGGGCCTGGACACTAGCTAGACACTGGATATAAAAATGAGAAAAAAGATGCTTATATGGAGTTTGCAGTCAAGTCTGGAAACTAGATCAGTGAACAAATGACTATAAAATAAGGTGATAGGTCATACCTTAGGGATATCTACAGAGGGCTGTGGCAGCTAACAGGAAGCCATCACTGGCTCAGCTGTGCCTTGATATGTTAATTTGAATATTTAAACATATCAAAACATTTAGTGTGCAACATTTAGTTGGTTTATTTTAATATTTTTGTAATCTGCTTAAAGATAATGAAAATGTAGACTTTTAAAAATTTGTTTTCCTTTTGGCCAGAATAAACTCCAAATCCAAAACCAAACCTGTTGCCATAGAGTTCATTCCAACTCATAGTGTCTCTATAGGACAGAGTAGAACCGCCCCAGAGGGTTTCCAAGGAGTGGCTGGTGGATTCAAGCTGCCAACCTTTTGGTTAGCAGCCAAGTTCATAACCACTGCACCACTAGGGCTCTGAATAAACTACTGTAGTAGGTAAATTCTGTAAAGCATTCAGAGGTTATATAGTGACTAATTTGGCTACAGCAATTTTCTCAGTTTAATACTTATAGCTATTACAGTCCTTATTTTTACTACTGGTCACATGGTCATAGCTGGTATATGTACCTACTTTCTTCCACTATCCACCCATAGTTCCTTTGCCCTCAGCAGGTACTACGTCTTGTTCATAGCCTAGTAGGGTGATCCAAACCTTCATTCCTAAAGACTAGCAGTCTTGCCTGAATTGGGTTGTTGTAATTTTCCCACTCACTTTAATTACAGGACATGGGAGTACTAAGAGCACTTCAAAGGATCTCTTATATTCTAGATATACTTCTTCTTATCTCTATTATGTAGTACCAACCCAATTTCCCCTTGATAATCAGAATCAATTACCCCAGCAAGTAGGTAACTCCCTTCCTTTCCTATTCTAAATTAACAATAGAGGCAACTAAGTTATGCTTTGTGAATCTAAATGGGGAGATTACAAAATAGAAGTAAAGTTTCTCTTATTTTAATTCAAAGTACTGGTGGTGCAGTGGTTAAGAGCTCAGCTGCTAACCAAAAGGTCAGCAGTTGGAATCCATCAGCCGCTCCTTGGAAACACTATGGAGCAGGTCTACTCTATCCTATAGGGTCGCTATGAGTTGGAATCAACTCTCTGGCAATGGGTTTTATTTTAATACAATTTATCATTACAGTTAGCTTTCTAAATCTTATCAGTAATCAACTGCTTAACACCAGCTCCCTTCCATGGTTCCCCACTGGTTATCAGATCATGCTCAGATAAATACCTGGGCTACAAAATTGGTTGTGGCTTGATTCCAAGTAGATCTGAATAACCTCATTTGCTACTGATCTGCACTATGCACTTACACTCCACCTGCACAGAACTTTAAATTGCTTCTTGAAAAGATTCTTCTTGTTATAACTCCCTTTTTTCTTATTATAAAAGTAATACATGATCCATAAGAAAATGCTGTAAACAAGAAAATTAAAATTGTTTCCATAATCTCACCACAGTTAACAATGTGGTATTACACTTTCCAACGTTATGAGTATCATTCTGGCTGAAAAGCTTTTTCTCTTTTTCCATACCAGGTGAATTCCCATTAATTGTTCAAAATCAAGCTCTAGTGTTATCTCCTCTATGAAGTCTTGGCCAACTCCTCAAAGCAATTATTTGCTGTCTCTTCTCAGCTCCCAACACCTTTCACATTGCAAAACTTATCTCGTTGACTATGATTACTTGTTAATGCGACTGTCTCTTTAGTAGATTATGAGCTGGTAGAGAGCAAGGTTCACTTCTTATTTATTTTCGTATACCCAGAAATGAATACATGATAGGTATTCAGTAAACACTGGTTGAAAGAATTTAGATTTGAATTTGCCCCAAAAAACAAGAGATCCTAACAAAGTTTATTATTTTCATATGTAAGGAATATTAAATTAGATATTTCATAGATGTTGTTAAAACATGCTGCTGCATCGTATTTTCTTATTTGTATAAGATCAGTTGCTTCTTTGAGAGAATTCCCTAATTTATTTTCCTTTGTCTTGGGAGTAAAACGTAAATTTATATCACTTGGTCTTTTTTAAAAAATATTTTTTAAGAGAGAGAAAATATATTTGAATTTTCAAAAATCGTATGGTTGTTACAGAAGACTTCTCAGTTTTCCTTCCCAGCATTGTAATGCATTGATTTTTTTCTCATATAGTGTCTTATCATGATAAAAAAAAAAGTGCTCATTGTTCAAATTTTGAAAAACATATGTAAAACAATAAGGACATCATTTTATTCTTACAGTGAGCAGGCATAAAAATTCCTATTTGAGACAGCATTGTGTTTGTTTGGAAGAAACACATTGATAAGTGGCTTGAATGATCTCCTAAGAGAAATGATCAAAAGATGGTCAATAAACGGCCTTCTAAGGAAAGTAGATCCCGCCACAGGAAGGCTTTTTAATTTATTCAATATCAGTATTGTGATAAGTCTGAGTAAGTTTTAGGATGGGAATTAAGGCAGGACTGGAGAAAATAAACAAACAAACAGAGAAGAGCCAGGAAGATGAGGTACTGCAGACGGAAGCTAGCTAAAGAAAAGATATTAGAGATTATTAACGTCTAATATGGCTTCTTAAATAGATGTGCATGGCATGATGTAAACACTCTCAAATCCCACAAAAATTACAAAATGCTTGGTGAGACTGGATTTCTTGTTTAAAAAAAAAAGAAATGTAAATGTGCTGAGTTCAGGAAACAGGTAGACACAGGGTTGTCTCAGCTGAGGTCTGAATTATAGAAAGAATAGTATAAAAAATAAGATAGTAAAAAAATTATAAAATATTTTCACCCACATAATCTAAATGTTAGCTGTCCTATAATCCATATTTATCTTTATCATCAGTTATAACAACTGTTAAATTCTGACATATTTCTTTTCAGTCTTTTTCTATTCATATGTATATTCCTATGTTTTTTCTATTCATATATGTTTTTATATAATTGAGATCATATGTATAAACTATTTTCTGTCTTTTAATTTTTTCATTTAAAATTATATCAGAAGAATTTTAACATGTCATTAGAAACTCCTTAAGTTCTGGAAAGGAAATATTCAACTTTTAATAGTGATGGCAATCGGTTCGGTTTTGGATTAGGAATAGTGGTGGAGGAGAATAACTTTAATTTTCTAATTATATATGTCTATATTATTTTTTTTCACAACCAGTCTCTGTTACTTTAAAAAGTTAAAGAAATTAACTATAAAATTTTTTCATAAACAATTTTAAATAGATACATATACCATAATTTATATAGTTATTGTCACATTGAATATCACTTTCAGATTTTCATGATTACATATATCCCAGCAATAATTCTCACTATGTACAAATTTTTATCTGAATTTAGGATGCTATTATTTAAAGGTAGATTCTGATTAGCCAAAGAAATATACTGCAAACCTCTAAAAACTTTGAAATATAGTATGTTATAGTCCAATAAGGGAAATAAAATGGAATCACAAAAAAAAATACTCAATTTATTTAAACCAAACCCATAAAACCATTGCCGTCGAGTCGATTCTGACTTATTTCGACACTATAGGACAGGGTAGAACTGCCACCATAGGGTTTCCAAGGAGCGGCTGGTGAATTCGAACCGTCGACGTTTTGGAGAGCAGCCAAGCTCTTAACCTCTAGGCTACCGGGCCTCCAACTTATTTATTTAAAAGAAGGCAGAAAAAGAGGGGAACATAAACCAAGAACAGATGGAAGAAACAGAAAACAGTGAGCAAGATAATAGATTTTACTACAATCATATCAATAATCATGTTAAATATAAATGGTCTAACCATACCAATTACAAGACAAAGATTGTAAGTTTGGATGAAGAGGATGAAAAGGCAAGACCTAGCACTATGGTGTCCACAAGAAATCTACTTTAAATATAAAGATATAGATACATTAAAAGTAAAAGAATAGAAAAGGATATACCATGCAAACACAAATGGAAAGAAATCTGAAATGGCTATATTAATATGAAAGTAGATTCAGAACAAGGAATATTACCACCAGGGATAAATTCACCAAGAAGATATAACAATTTACAGACATATACTTACATGGAAACCCTGGTGGCATAGTGCTTAAAAGCTATGGCTGCTAACTAAAAGATCGGCAGGTCGAATCCACTAGGCACTCCTTGGAAATCCTATGGGGCAGTTCTACTCTATCCTATAGGGTCACTGTGAGTTGGAATCAACTTGACGACACTGGATTTTTGATATACATACATAAAAACCAAGCTTCAAATTACATAAGCAAAAAACAAAAAACCAATAGAAGCAATATTTCTTTGTTTTCTGTTCTTTATTATTTCCTTCTGCTGAAACAACTGAAGGAAAAATTCAGGCCTCAAGTTGCAATACTGAAGGATTCTGTGGGCAAAATATAGAACGACACAGGAAGCATTAAAAGTGGATGGAAGGAATACACACAGTTATTGCACCAAAAATAATTGGTCAATGTTCACCCATTTCAGGAGGTAGCATATGAGCAAGAACCGTTGGTATTCACGGAAGAAGTCCAAGCTGCACTGAAGACATTGGCAAAAAACAAAACTCCGGGAATTGATGGAATACCAATTGAGATATTTCAACAAATGGACACAGTGCTGGAGGTGCTCACTTGTCTATGCTAGGAAATTTGGAAGACAGCTACCTGGCCAACTGACTTGAAGAGATCCATATTTGTGCCCATTCCAAAGAAAGGTGACCCAACAGAATGTGGAAATTATCGAACAACAAGCATTAATATCACATGCTACTAAAATTTTGCCCAAGATAGTTCAAAAGCAGTTGCAGCAGTACATTGACAGGGAACTTCCAGAAATGAAAGCCAGATTCAGAAGAGGATGTGGAATGAAGGATATCATTGCTGATGCCAGATGGATCCTGGCTAAAACTAGAGAATACTAGAAAGATGTTTACCTGTGTTTCATTGACAATGCAAAGGGATATTTGACTGTGTGGATCATGACAAATTGTGGATAACATTGCAAAGAATGGGAATTCCAGAACACTTAATTGTGCTCATGTACATAGACTAAGAGACAGTCATTTGAACAGAACAAGGGGATACTGCGTGCTCTAAAATCAGGAAGGGTGTGTGTCAGAGTTGTATCCTTTCACCATATTTTTCAATCTGTATGCTGAGCAAATAATCCAAGAAGCTGGACTATATAAAGAAGAACATGGCATCAGTAGGACTTGAAGTACTTATTGATGAAAATCAAAGACTACAGCCTTCAGTAGGGATTACACTTCAACATAAAGAAAACAAAAATCCTCACAACTGTACAAATAAGCAACATCATGGTAAACGGATTGAAGATTGAACGGTAAAAGATTGAAGTTGTCAAGTATTTCATTTTACTTGGATCCATGATCAATGCCCATGGAAGCAGTAGTCAAGAAGTCAAACGACATAGTGCATTGGGAAAATCTGCAGCAAAACACCTCTTTAAAGTGTTGAAAAGCAAAGATATCACTTTGAGGACTAAGGTGCATCTGATCCAAGCATGATATTTTCAATTGCCTCATATGCATGCAAAAGCTGGACGATGAATAATGAAGACCGAAGAAGAATTGATGTCTTTGAATTGTGGTGTTGGTGAAGAATATTGAATATACCACGGACTGCCAAAAGAACAAACAAGTCTATCTTGGAACAAGTACAGTCAGAATGCTGCTTAGAAGCGAGATGGTGAGACTTCATCTCTTGTACTTAGAACATGTTATCAGGAAGGACCAGTCCCTGGAGAAGGACATCATGCTTGGTAAGGTAAAGGGTGGGAGAAAAAGAAGAAGACCCTCAACAATATGGATTAACACAGTGGCTGCAATAATGGGCTGAAACATAGCAACAATTGTGAGGATGGTGCAGGACCAGGCAGTGTTTCATTCTGTTGTACATAGGGTCACTATGAGTCGGAACCAACCCACTGGCACCCAATAACAACAACAACAATGGATAGTAATGAAATTAATTTAGAAATCCATCACAGAAAGTTATCTGGAAAATCCCCAAATATTTGTAAATTAAGCAACACACTTCTAAATAGACTATAGGTCAATCTAATATACAACTATTGGTCTCTACTAGTTTAGAGAATGAAGAAAACCAAGGACTCAAAGATGAAACTAGTGTGCAGGACTAATAGCCCACATGACCACAACCTCTTCTAGCCCGCTACAAAAAGAACTAGATGGTGCTCAGCTACCACTACTGATCGTTCTGATCAGGAACACAACAGAAGGTTGGAGAGAATGGGAAAAAAATATAGAACAAAATTCAGACTCCTAAAAGAGGCCAGACTAGAGACTAGAGGAACCCCAGAAACTACCATCCTAAGATACCCTTTGAACCTGGAACTGAAGCTACTCCTGGAGATCACCTTTCAGCCAAATAATATATTAGTTTATAAAATAAACAATACTACCCATGAGTAATGTGCTCCCTTAAACAATCAACTATACAAGACCAAATGGTCAACATTTACCCAAAAGCAAAGATGAGGAGGCAAGGAGGGGAAGGGAAGCTACATCAACAAAAACAAAACAAATAGAATGGAAATAATGAGAATGGTAACACATTGTGAAAATTGTAAGCTGTGTCATGGAAAAATTTGTATAAAATTTTTTAAATGAAACCTAATTTGCTGTGTTAACTTTCACCTAAAACACAATAAAATATTTGAAATAAAAGAATTCTGTGGCCACACAAACAAAACACACACACACAAATAAAATAAACAAATAGTTTACAGGTCAAAGAAGAAGTCACAAAGGAAATTAGAAGATATTTGAATTGAATGAAAATGGAAAAATAAAATAAACAAAAACACCCAACATATCAACATTTGTGAGCTACAGCTAAGGCAGTGCTTACAGGGAAATTTACAATATTTAATACTTATATTAGAAGAAATACCTCAAATCAAGCTTCTTCCTTAAGAAACTAGAAATGAGCAAATTAAAACCAAGCAAGCAGAAGGAAATAATAAAGAACAGAAAACAAAGAAATATTGAAAACAGAAAAACAGTAGAGAAAAATCAATGAACCCAGTAGGCAGTTCTTTGAAAAAAATGAATAAAACTCTAGGCAGACTTATCACAAAAATATGAAAGAAGACACAAATTACCATATCAAGAATGAAGGAGGAGGTATCACGACAGACCCCACAGTAAGAGGATAATAAGGGAACACTACTGCTTTCTATGGTTTGGAGTCCCTCAGTGGTGCAACTGGTTAAGCCTTGAAAACCCTATGGAGCAGTTCTACTCTGCACACATGGGCTCGCCATGAGTTGAAATTGACTTGATGGCAAGTAACAACAACAATAACTCTAAAGATTAGTTTTATATGTCAACTTGGCTAGGCTATATTATCTAGTTATTCAATTAAATACTAATATTTTGTAGATATTTTGTAGATGTGATTAGCATGTACAATCAGTTGACTTGAAGTAAACGTTATCTTACATAATCTGGGAAGGCCTGATCCAATCAGTTGAAAGGCATTAACAGCAAAATCAAGACTCCTGTAAGGAAGAGGAAATTCTGCATAAAGACTGCAACTTTAGCTCCTAAGAGTTTTCAGTCTGACCTATACATTTTGATCCTACCAGGCCTCAAAATCAGGTAAGCCAATTCCTTGAAATAAATGTGTATGTGTCTGTATTATATATTTATATCCTACTGATTTTGTTTTTCTGGAAAACTGGCTAATACAATTATGAACAACAACTCCATACCTTACATTTGAAATAGACAAATTTCTTGAAAGACATAAATTATCAAAGCTTACTTAAGAAAAAGAGATATCCTAAATGAAATTGAGTTTGTAGTTAAAATCTAGTAAAGAAATTGAATTTTTAGTTAAAAATATTTATCAACAAAAAGATCTCTAGGCTCAGACAGTTCCATTGGCAGATTCTACCAATCATTTAAGAAAGAAATAATGCCAATTCTACAAAAACTATTTCAGAATACAGAAGAAGAGGGAGAGATAGTGCTACATGTTCCTAATTCATTTTTATGAGGTCAGTGGAAATTATTGAACAATATCATTAGTATTATACATAAGTAAAATTTTGCTGAAGATCATTCAAAAGCAGCTGCAGCAGTGCATCAACAGGGAACTGCCAGAAATGCAAGCCGGATTCAGAAGAGGACGTGGAACAAGGGATATCATTGCTGATGTCAGATGGATCCTGGCTGAAAGCAAAGAATATTTGTGTTTTATTGACTATGCAAAGGCATTCGACCTATGTGGATCATAACAAATTATGGATAACATTGGGAGAATGGGAATTCTAGAACACTTAATTGTGCTCAAGAGGAACCAGTACTTAGAGCAAGAGGCAGTCATTCAAACAGAGCAAGGAGATACTCCGTGGTTTAAAGTCAGGAAAGGTGTGCTGCAGGGTTGTATCCTTTCACCATACTTATTTAATCTGTATGCTGAGTGAATAATCCGAGGAGCTGGGCTGTACGAAGAAGAACGCAGCATCAGGATTGGAGGATGACTCATTAACAACCTGGGATATGCAGATGACACAACCTTGTTTGCTGAAAATGAAGAGGACTTGAAGCACTTACTGATGAAGATCAAATACCACAGCCTTCAGTATGGATTACAACTCAACATAAAGAAAACAAAAATCCTCACAACTGGACCAATAAGCAACATAATGATAAATGGAGAAATGATTGAAGTTGTCAAGGATTTCGTTTTACTTGGATCCCCGATCAACGCCCATGAAAGCAGCAGTCAAGAAATCACATGATGCATTGCATTGAGCAAATCTGCTGCAGAAGATCTCTTTGAAGTGTTAAAAAGCAAAGAAGTCACTTTAAGGACTTAAGTAAGCCTGACCCAAGCCATGGTGTTTTCAATCGTCTCATATGCACACTAACGCTGGACAGTGAATAAGGAAGACCGAAGAAGAATCGATGCCTCTGATTTATGGTGTTGGCAAAGAATATTGAATATACCATGGACTACTAGAAGAAAAAACAAATCCGTCTTGGAAGAAGTACAAGCAGAATGCTCATTAGAAGTGAGAATGGCGAGACTTCATCTCACATACTTTGGACATGTTATCAGAAGGGACCAGTTCCTGGAAAAGGACATCATGCTTGGTAGAATAGAGGGTCAGGGAAAAAGAGGAAGATCCTCAATGAGATGGGCTGACACAGTGGCTTCAACAATGGGCTCAAGCACAACAACAATTGTAAGGATCACACAGGACCGAGTAGTGTTTTGTTCTGTTGTACACAGGAGCACTATGAGTCAGAACCAACTTGATGGCATATAACAACAGAATTACCCTGATACCAACCTGACAAAGAAACTATAAGTAAAGAAAACTGCATGAATATAGACAAAGAATCCTCTACAGTATACTAGCAAATCAAATATGTTATTGTTAGATACTGTTGAGTTGGTTTCAACTTATAGTGACCCTATGTACAACATAACGAAACCCTGCCGGATCCTGCACCATCCTCACAATCATTGTTATACTTGAGCCCATCGTTACAGCCACTGCGTTAATCCTTCTTGTTAAGGGTCTTCCTCTCTTTCGCTGACCCTTTATTTTACCAAGCATGATGTCCTTCTACAGGGACTGGTCCCTCCTGATAACATGTCCAAAGTACATGAGAGGAAGTCTAGCCATCCCTGAATATAGCCATATATAAAAATAATACTATATCTTTACTGTAATGGAGTGAATATTGTCTCCCCAAAATTCACGTCCACCTGGAACCACAGAATGTGACCATATTTAGGAATAGGGTCTTTGCATATGTAATTAGTTAAGATGAGGACATACTGCATTAGGGTGAGCCCTAAATCCAATGACTGTTCTTATAAGAAGAGGAGAAAACACAGAGAGAAGAACAGCATATGAAGATAGAGACAGAGATTGGAGTTATGTTGCCACAAGGCAAGGAATGCCTGGGGCCACCAGAAGCTGTTCGAAAGAATTCCTCCATAGAGCCTTCAGATAGAGGATGGTCCTGCTGACACTTTGATTTTGGATATCTAGCCTCCAAAATTGTGAGAGAATAAATTTCTATTGTTTAAAGCCACCAAGTTTTTGGTAATTTCCTAGGGCAGCCCTAGGAAATGAATACAATAACCAAGTGGGGTTCATCCCAGGAACCCAAAGCTGGTGCAATATTTGAAAATCAATAAATACAACTAACAATATGAAGAGACAAAAGAAGAAAAGCCATATGACCGTCTTAATATATGCAAAAAAGCATTTGACTTAATTCAGCATCCATTCAGGATGAAAACTTGCAGCAAACTAGAATAGAAGGGCTATACAAAAAATTGTATAATAAATAAAAGGCATATACAAAAAAACTACAGCTAACATCATACTTAATGATGAAATACTGAATGTTTTCTCTTAAGAGTGGGAACAAAACAAGGAATCTGCTCTTAACATTCTATTCGATATTGTACTAGAAGTCCTAGCCCGTGCAGTAAAACAAGAATACTGTATGAGACCACTATTATAACAACTCATGAAAATGTTTGCACACAGAAAGAAACAATCTTTGATGGTTACTAAGCATGGGAGGGGTTAGGAGGGAAAAACACTAACCAGGCAATAGATAAGTGATAACTTTGGTGAAGGGTAAGATAGTACACAGTACTGGGGAAGTCGGCACAACTTGATCAAGGCAAAGTCATGGAAGCTTCATAGACACATCCAAACTCCCTGAGGGACCGAATTACTTGGCTGAGGGCTGTGGGGACCATGGTCTCGGGGGACATCTAAGTCAACTGGCATAACATGGTTTATAAATAAAAAGTTCTACATCCCACTTTGGTGAGTAGCGTCTGGGGTCTTAAAAGCTTGTGAGCGGCCATCTAAGATACTCCACTAATCCCAACTCGTCTGGAGCAAGGGAGAATGAAGAAAACCAAAGACACAAGGACTCATGAACCACAACTACCACAGCCTCCACCAGAAAGAGTCCAGAATAATTGATGGTGCCTGGGTACCTCTACTGACTGCTCTGACAGGGATCACAACAGAAAGTCCCAGAAGGAGCTGGAGAAAAATGTAGAACAAAATTCTAAGTCACAAAAAAAGACCAGACTTACTGGTCTGACAGAGAGGGGAGAAACCTCGAGAATATGGCCCCCAGACACACTTTTAACTCAGTACTGAAGTCACTCCTGAGGTTAACCCTTCAGCCAAGATTAGACAGGCCCATAAAATAAAACGAGACTGAAGGGGCACACCAGCCTAGGAGCAAGGATGAGAAGGCAGGAATGGTCCGGAAAGCTGGTAACGGGAAACCCAAGTTCGAGAAGGGGAGAGAGTTGACACATGGTGGGGTTGGCAACCAATGTCACAAAACAATATGTGTATTAATTGTTCAATAAGAAACCAATTTTCTCTGTAAACCTTCATCTAAAGTACATTAAAAAAAATAATAAATCCTTCATTTCAACAGGCTGAACAGAATGCTACTTGAAATTCATTCCAGCAGGTTCAATTGAAGAAATGAAAGGATTCCAAAGAAAGAATATTCTCTGGACATTTATCATTTGATTTTCATTTGGATAAATTTCCATTTGCTCCAAGAACTTGTCTTAGGGTTTTGTTCTTCTGAGACAGAAAAAGAAGTGTTGATAGCCACATTTGACTGTGTTTACTTCCTCCCTTATCCCAATTGTCTACTTGGTTGTATTGACAAGAGAGTATGGCCTCATACTTGCAGACACATTTGCAGTGATTGATTATACAAGAAATGCTGATGTTAGTCTACTCGCCTTCATCATTTTATGCACTAGTTGACTCTGCTGTCTAATTCTCATTCTGTCACAGCCCAGTATTTCTTTTTCTGTGAAGCTTTTTATTCTGCAGGGGAGAAAACGTAACTTTAATCTAGAATTACATCACAGGTGGGAAAAACAACTATCAAGTATCTTATTTAGTGTGCACTATTCCATGATATTTTAGCTAAAGATATCACTCACTTTTATAATTTAATAAAGTTATTTCCAGCCAAAAAAATGAGAATAGATGCAAAAAAAAAAAAAAAGAAAAAGAAAAAGAAAGAAAAATTACAAGGACTAATCGGTAAAGTTTGGGATCAACTCTGGGGTGTAAAGTAAAAGTTACAAGTCCAAGTAAATACCATTACAAAGATTAATAAAGTAAGATTTAGGGTGTGAATCATCAAATGGAATGTGGATATCTAATTTTGAGAGAGATTACTACATTGTGCATCATGGAGATTGAACCTATTCCCAACATCAATAATGAGAGTTGACCAAGATCCTTATCCTATCTGCCCTTTTCTTTTTTTTTTTTTTTGTTATCTACAATGTAAAAATAAATCCCACTCCCATCAGTGATGTGGTAAAACTTAAATTTTAAAAGTCTTCAAGCAAAACGGAAATAGTTACCATTAAAGTATAAGGTGTATTACCTGGTCAAAGATGATTTAAGAGAAATCTGTGATTTGTTAAGCCCATGTTGCTGCAACTGGACTATTGGCTTCTCAGTTGTGCTCTAATTTCATAACTATAAACAACATACCTGTGGTAGGTAGAATAACGGCCCTCCAAAGATGCCCATGTTCTAATCCCCAGAACCTGTGTAAATGTTACCTTACATGGCAAAAGGGACTTTCTAGAAAGCATTATGTTAAGGATTTGGAGATGGAGAGATTATTTAAGTGGCCCGGTGTAATCATGAGGTGCCTTATAAGTGAAAGCGGGAGGCAGGATAGTCAGTGTCTGAGTGATGTTCTGTAACTGGTCATTGCTAGCTTTGAAGATAAAAGACTGGAGTCAGGAGCCAATGAATGCAGGCAGCCTGTAGAAGCTAGAAATGAATTCTCCTCTAGAACCCCCAGAAGGAACACAGCCTTGCTGACACCTTGATTTTAGTCCAGTGAGACCCATTTTGGACTTCTGCTCTCCAGAATTATAAGATAATAAATTTGTGTTCTTTTAAGCCACCATTTTTGTGGTAATTTTTACAGTAGCAATAAGAAACTAATATAATATCTTGTGAAATTTAAAGCACAGCAGGATAGCATAACATATGCCTATACAAAAATATATTTCAACACTAAAATCCAATGATTATATTTGCCCCCCACCTTTTTTTACTGTGGCAAAAACGTATATAACAAAACATTTCCTGTTTAAATATTTTCTACATGTATAATTCAGTGACATTAATTACTTTAATCATGTTGTACAACCTTCACCACTATCCATTTTTAAGTTTTTCCATCACTCTTAACAAACTCAGTGCCCCATAAGGAATGATACTCCACTACCTTTCTCCCTATCATCCCTGGTAACCACTAATAGACTTCAAGTCTCTATACCTTTCCCTGTTCTAGATATTTCATGTAAGTGGGATCATACAGTATTTGATCTTTTGTGACTGACTTATTTCACTTAGCATAATGTTTTCAAGGTTCTTCCATGTTGTAGTACGCATCAGGATTTCATTTCTCTTTATGGATGAGTAATATTCCATTGTATGTGTTGTTGTTGTTGTTAGGTGCCATCCAGTCAGTTCCAACTCATAGCAACCCTATGTACAACAGAACGAAACACTGCCCTGTCCTGTGCCATCCTCACAATTGTTGTTATGCTTGAGCCAACTGTTGAAGCCACTGTGTCAGTCCATCTTGTTGAGGGTCTTCCTCTTTTTCACTGGCCCTTGATTTTACCAAGCATGATGTCCTTCTCCAGGGACTGATCCTGCCTGATAACTAACACGTTCAAAGCATGTGAGATGTAGTCTCGCCAACCTCGCTTCTAAGGAGCATTCTGGTTGTATTTCTTCCAAGACAGACTTGTTCATTCTTTTGGCAGTTCATGGTATATTCAATATTCTTCACCAACGCAACAATTCAAAGGCTTCAATTCTTCTTCAGTCTTCCTTATTCATCGTCCAACTTTTGCGTGCATATGAGGTGACTGAAAACACCATGGCTTGGATGAGGTGTACCTTAGTCTTCAAGGTGACGTCTTTGCTTTTTAATATTTTAAAGAGCTCTTTTGCAGCATATTTGCCCAATGCAATATGTCTTCTGATTCCTTGACTGCTGCTTCCATGGGTGTTGATTTATTGTCCATTTATCACGATGTTTTTTATTGGTCCAGTTGTGAGGTGTAATCCATACTGAAGGCTGTGGTATTTTGAATACAAAAGTTGGAAACAAAGAAAAAGGATCGGTAGTTGGAAAATATGGCTTTGGTGAAAGAAATGATGCCGGAGATTGCATGATAGAATTTTGCAAGACCAACAACTTCTTCATTGCAAATACCATTTTTCAACAACATAAACAGTGACTATACACATGGACCTCACCAGATGGAATACACAGGAACCAAATCGACTACATTTGTGGAAAGAGACAATGGAAAAGCTCAATATCATAAGTCAGAACAAGGCCAGGGGCTGACTGTGGAACAGACCATCAATTGCTCATATGCACGTTCAAGTTGAAGTTGAAGAAAATTCGAAAAAGTCCTTGAGACTCAAAGTCCGACCTTGAGTATATCCCACCTGAATTTAGAGACCATCTCAAGAATAGAATTGATGCGTTGAACACTAATGACCAAAGACCGGATGAGTTGTGGAATGACACCAAGGATGTCATACAGTAAGAAAGCAAAAGGTCATTCAAAAGAAAGAGGAAAGAAAGAAAAGACCAAAATGGATGTCAGAAGAGACTCTGAATCCTGCTCTTGTACGTCAAGTAGCTAAAGCAAAAGGAAGAAATGATGAAGTAAAAGATCTAAACAGAAGATTTCAGAGGGCACTTGGAGAAAACAAAGTGTAATGATGTGTGCAAAGACTTGGGATTAGAAAACCAAAAGAGAAGAACACACCCGGCATTTCTCAAGCTGAAAGAACTGAAGAAAACATTTAAGCCTCAAGTTGCAATATTGAAGAATTGTATTGTGAAAATATTAAACGACACAGGAAGCATCAAAAGAAGATGGAAAGATACACAGAATCATTACACCAAAAACAACTGGTCAATGTTCAACTATTTCAGGAGGTAGCACATGATGGGGAACCAATGGTACTGAAGGAAGAGGTCCAAGGTGCACTGAAGGCATAGGTGAAAAACAATGCCCTAGGAATTAACAGAATACCAATTGAGATGTTTCAACAAATGGAGGCAGCACTGGAAGTGCTCACTTGTCTATGTCAAGAAATTTGGAAGACAGCTACCTGACCAACCAACTGGAAGAGATCCGTATTTATGCCTATTCCAGAGAAACGTGATCTAACCAAATACAGAAATTGTCAAACAACATCATTAATATCACACACAAGTAAAATGTTGTTGAAGAGCAATCAAAAGTTGTTGCAGCAGTACATTGACAGGGAACTGCAATAAATTCAAGCTGGATTCAGAAGAGGATATGGAACAAGGGAGCTCATTGCTGATGTCAGATGGATCCTGGCTGAAAGCAGAGAATACCAGAAAGATATTTACTTGTGTTTTATTGACTATGCAAAGGCACTCAACTGTGTGGATCATAAATTACAGATAACTTTGCAAAGAATGGGAATTCCAGAACACCTAATTGTGCTCATGAGGAACCTATACATAGATCAAGAGGCAGTCTTTCAAACAGAGCAAGGGGATACTGTGTGGTTTAAAGTTAAGAAAGGTGTGCGTCAGAGTTGTATCCTTTCACCATATTTATTCAATCTGTAGTCTGAGCAAATAATCCAAGAAGCTGGACTACGTGAAGAAGAACAGGGCATCAGGATTGGAGGAAAACTCATTAACAACTTGCATTATGCAGAGGACTCAACCTTCCTTGATGAAAGTGAAGAGGACTTGAAGCACTTACTGATGAAGATCAAAGAGCGCATCCTTCAGTACAGATTCCACCTCAACATAAAGAAACCACAAATCCTCACAACTGGACCGATAAGCAACATCATAATAAATGGAGAAAACATTGAAGTTGTCAAGGATTTCATTTTATTTCAATCCACAATCAACACCCATGGAAGCAGCAGTCAAGAAATCAAAAGACACATTGCATTGGGCAAGTCTGCTGCAAAAGACCTCTTTAAAGTGTTAACAAGCAAAGATGTCACCTTGAAGACTACAGTGTGCCTGACCCAAGCCATGGTGTTTTCAATCACCTCACATACATGCAAAAGGTGGACGATGACTAAAGAAGACTGAAGAAGAACTGACATCTTTGAATTGAGGTGTTGGTGAAGAATATGGAATATACCATCGACTACCTAAAGAATGAACAAATTTGTTTTAGAAGAAGTACAGTGAGAATGCTCCTTAGAAGCAAAGATGGCGAGACTAAATTTCACATACTTTGGGCATGTTAAAAGGAGGGATCAGTCCCTGAAGAAGGACATCATGCTTGGTAGGGGGTCAGCAAAAAGGAGGAATTCCCTCAATGAGATCGACTGACACAGTGGCTGCAACAATGGGCTCAAGCATGACAATGATTGTGAAGATGGCGCAGAACCGAGCAGTGTTTAGTTCTGTTGTACATAGGGTCACTATGAGTTGTAACTCTCCTGAGAGAACCTAAAAACAAAAACAACATGGTAGCTCTGTGTTTACTTTTTGAGGAACCCCTGACTGTTTTCCACAGCAGCTGTACCATTTTACAGTTCCACCAGCAATGGACGGTCTTTGCACCTTTCATTGTATTACTTCGCCTTATTTTCTGGAGCAGCCATTTGAAATCTTCTGTTCAGCTCTTTTACTTCATCATTTCTTCTGTTCGTTTTAGCTACTCTGTGTTCAACAGCAAGTTTAAGAGTTTCTTCTGATATCCATTTTAGTCTTTCCTGTCTTTTCAATGATCTTTAACTTTCTTCATGTATGATGTCCTTGGTGAGATCCCGCAGCTCTTCTAGTCTTTGGTAGTTAGTATACAGTGCATCAAAATTATGCTTGAGATAGCATCTAAATTCAGGAGAATGTATTCAAGGTCATACTTTGGCTCTCTTGGACTTGCTTAGATTTTTCTTCAGCTTCAACTTGAACTTGCACACAAGTAACTGATGTTCTGTTCTGCAGTCAGCCTCTGGTTTTGTCGTGGCTGAAAATATGGAGCTTCTCCATTGTTACTCTCCACAGACATAGTCGATTTGATTCCTGCGTAAACCATCCAGTGAGGTCACATTTATAGGCATCGTATGTGTTGTTGAAAACAAGTATTTGGATGAATAAGTAATTGGTTTGCAGAATTATGCATAAAAAATAATCCAAGAAGCTGTACTATGCAAAAAAAAACACAGCATCAGGAATGCAGGAAGACTCATTAGCAACCTGAGATATGCAGATGACACAAACTTGCTTGCCAAAAGTGAAGACAATTTGAAGTGCTTACTGATCAAGGTAAAAGACGACAGCCTTCAGTATCGATTACACCTGAACATAAAGAAAACAAAAATCCTTACAACTTGACCAATAAACAACATCATGATAAATGGTGAAGAAATTGAAGTTTGTCAAGGATTTTATTCTTCTAGGATCAACAATCAATGTCCATGGAACCAGCAGTCAAGAAATCAAACAAGGAATTGCATTGGACAAATGTGCTGCAAAATAACTCTTTAAAGTGTTAAAAAGCAAAGATATCATTTTGATGACTAAGGTGCATCTGACCCAAGCCATGGTCTTTTCAGTTGCCTCATATACATGTGAATGCTGGGCAACGAAAAAGAAAGACTGAAGAAAAATTGATGCATTTAAACTGTGGTGTTGGCAAAGAATATTGAATATACCATGGACTGCCAAAAGAAAGAACAAATTTGTCTTGGCTGAAGTACAGCAAGAATGTTCCTTAGAATATCAAATGGTAAACCACTTTGGAAATCAATTTGGTGCTTCCTTAAAAAGCTAGAAATACAAGTATCATGTGATTCAGCCATCTCACTCCTTGCAATATATCCTAGAGAAATAAGAGCCATCACATGAGTAGATATATGCACACCCATGTTCATTGCAGCACTGTTCACAATAGCAAAAAGATGGAAACAACCTAGGTGTCCACCAAAGGATAAATGGATAAACAAATTATGGTGTATGTCACACAATGGAATACTAGGCAACAATAAAGGACAACAATGAATTTGCGAAACATCTGATAACATGGATGAATCTGGAAGGCATTATGTTGAGTGAAATTAGTCAGTCGCAAAAGTACAAATATTGTATGAGACCACTATCATAAGAACTCAAGAAATGGTTTAAACAAAGAAGAAAACATTCTTTGATGATTATGAGGGTGGGGAGGGAGGGAGATGTGTATTCACTAACTAGATAGTAGATAAGAATTATCTTAGGTGATGGGAAAGACAACACACTATACAGAGGAAGTCAGCACAACTGGACTAAACCAAAGCTAAGAAGTTTCCTGAATACAATCGAACACTTTGAGGGACAGAGTAGCAGGGTCAGGGGTCTGGGTTCCCTGGTTTCAGGGGATATCTAGGTCAACTGGCATAATAAAGTTTTTTAAGACAACGCTCTGCATCTCACTTCGGTGAGTGGTGTCTGGGGTCTTAAAAGCCAGCGAGTGGCCATCTAAGATACATCAGTTGGTCCCAACCCACCTGGAGCAAAGGAGAATGAAAAACACCAAATACATAAGGAAAATATTAGCCCAAGAAACAGAAAGGGCCCCATAAACCAGAGACTCCATTGGCCTCAGACCAGAAGAACTAGATGGTGCCTGGCTACCTCCAATGACTGCCCTGACAGGGAGCACAAAAGAGAGTCCCTGATGGAGCACGAGAAAAGTGGAGTGCAGAACCCAAATTCTTGTAAAAAGATCAGACCTAATGGTCTGACTGAGACTGGAGGAAACCCAGAAGACATGGCCCCCAGACTCTCTTTTAGCCAAGATCTGAAACCATTCCCGAAGCCAACTCTTCAGATAAATATTAGACTCCACTATGGGACATAAAATGATACTCGTGAAGCGAGTGCTTCTTAGCTCAAGCGGAGACAAGAGACTAAATGAGCAGCTCCTGTCCAGAGGCGAGATGAGAAGGCAAAAAGGGACAGGAGCTGGTTGAATGGACATGGGAAATCTGGGGTGGAAAAGGGGAGTGTGCTGTTACAATGGGACTAGGGTCACATAGTGTGTGTATAAATTTTTTGTATGAGAAACTAACTTGAACTGTTGTTGTACCAGTACCAGGCTGTTTTGACTACTGTGGTGGTATAATAGATTCTAAAATCAGGTAGTTTGAGGCCTCCCACTTTGTTGTTCTTCTTCAGTAATGCTTTACTTGTCCGGGGCCTCTTCCATTTCCGTATGAAGTTGGTGATTTATTTCTCCATCTCCTTAAACAACACCATTGGAATTTGGATCGGTATTGCATTGAATCTGTAGATCGCTTTGGGTAGAATTGACATTTTCACAATGTTGAGTCTTTCTATCCATGAGCAAGGCATGTTTTTCCACTTAAGTAGGTCTCTTTTGGTTTCTTGCTATAGTGTCTTGTAGTTTTCATTGTATAGGCCTTTTACGTCTCTGGTTAGATTTATTCCTAAGTATTTTATCTTCTTGGGGGCTATTGTAAATGGTATTGATTTGGTGATTTCCTCTTCAAGGTTCTCTTTGTTGGTGTAGAGGAATCCAACTGATTTGTGTATATTTGTCTTGTATCCTAAAACTTTGCTGAAATCTTCTATTAGTTCCAGTAGTTTTCTTGTGGATTCTTTGGGGTTTTCTGTGTATAAGATCATATCATCTGCAAATAGAGATACTTTGATTTCTTCCTTTCCAATTTGGATGTGCTTTATTTCTTTTTCTATCCTAATTTCTCTGGCTAAGACCTCCAGCACAATGTTGAATAAGAGTGGTGGTAAAGGGCATCCTTTTCTGGTTCCCATTCTCAAGAGGAATGCTTTCAAACTCTCTCCATTTAGGATGATGTTGGCTGTTGGCTTTGTATAAATGCCCTTAATTATGTTGAGGAATTTCCCTTCTATTCCTATTTTGCTGAGGTTTTTATCATGAATGGGTGTTGGACTTTGTCAAATGTCTTTTCTGCATCGATTGATAAGATCATGTGGTTCTTGTCTTTTGTTTTATTAATGTGATGGATTACATTGATTGTTTTTCTAATGGTGAACCATCACTGCATACCTAGTATAAATCCCACTTGACCATGGTGAATTATTTGTTGATATGTTGTTGAATTCTGTTGGCTAGAATTTTGTTGAGGATATTTGCATCTATGTTCATGAGGGATATTGGTCTGTAATTTTCTTTTTTTTTTGTGGTGTCTTTGCCAGGTTTTGGTATCAGGGTTATGTTGGCTTCATAGAATGAGTTTGGGAGTATTCCATCCTTTTCTATGCTCTGAAATACCTTTAGCAGTAGTTGTGTTCACTCTTCTCTCAAAATTTGGTAGAATTCTCCAGTGAAGCTGCCTGGGCCAGGGGTTTTTTGTTGTTGGGAGTTTTTTAACTACCTTTTCAATGTCTTCTTTTGTTATGGGTTTATTTAATTGTTCTAGCTCTGCTTGTGTTAGTTTAAGTAGATAGTGAGTTTCTAGAAATTTGTCCATTTCCTCTAGGTTTTCAAATTTGTTAGAGTACAATTTTCCATAGTATTCTGTTATGATACTTTTAATTTCAGTTGGGTCTGTTGTGATATCACCCATCTCATTTCTTACTTGGGTTTTTTGCTTCTTTTCCTGTTTTTCTTTTGTCAGTTTGCCCAACGGTTTATCAATTTTGTTGATATTTTTAAAGAACCAGTTTTTGGTCTTGTTAACTCTTTCAACCATTTTTCTATTTCATTTAATTCTGCTCTAATTTTTATTATTTTCTTTCTTCTGGTGTCCAAGGGCTTCTTTTGCTGCTCTCTTCCTATTTGTTTGAGTTGTAGGGTTAATGTTTTGATTTTGGCCCTTTCTTCTTTTTGTAAGTGTGCATTTATTGCTATAAATTGGCCTCTGAGCACTGCTTTTGCTGTGTCCCAAAGGTTCTGGTAGGATGTTTTCACTCTTATCTGATTCTATGAATTTCTTCATTCCATCCTTAATTTCTTCTATAACCCAGTAGTTTCTGAGCAAGGTGGTGTTCACTTTCCACATGTCTGCTTTTTTTCCTTGCTTTTTCTGTTATTGATTTCTACTTTTATGGCTTTACGGTCAGAAAATATTCTTTGTAATATTTCAATGCTTTGGATTCTGTTAAGGCTTGCTTTTTGGGCTAATATATGTTCTATTCTGGAGAATATTCCATGTGTGTTAGAAAAGAAAGTATACTTGGCTGCTGATGGGTGGAGTGTTCTGTATATGTCTAAAAGATCATTTTGGTTGAGTGTGCCATTTAGATCTTCCATGTCTTTATTGAGCTTCTTTCTGAATGTTCTGTCTTTCACCAAAAGTGGTGTGTTGAAGTCTCCTACTATTGTGGAGCTGTCTGTCTCTCTTTTCAATGCTATTAGAACTTGTTTTATGTATTTGGAGCCCTGTTTTAGAGTGCATAAATATTTATTACAGTTATGTCCTCCCGGTGTGTTGACTCTTTAATCATTATATAGTGTCCTTCCTTATCCATTGTGGTGGATTTTACTTTAAAGTCTATTTTGTCAGAGATTAATATTGGCACTCCTGCTGTTTTTTGAGTGTTGTTTGCTTGATGTATTTTTTTCCATCCTTTGAATTTTAGTTTGTTTGTGTCTTTAAGTCTAAGGTGTGTCTCTTTTAGGCAGCATATAGACAGTTGTTTTTTTATCCATTCTGTCACTCTCTGTCTCTTTACTGGTGCATTTAGTCCATTTACATTCAGCATAATTATTGCTAGGTATGAGTTTAGTGCTGTAATTTTGCTATCTTTTTTTTTTCATTGTTGACAATTTCTTTGTTCCATATAATTTTCTGTGCTGAGTAGTTTTTCTTTATGTATTTTCTTTTCATCTTTTTCATTGTTGTTGATTTTGTATTTGCTGAGTCTTTATGTTTTTCTCGTTTTTCATTTTTAGGTGTAGAATTTTAGTCTCCTTTGTGGTTACCTTAATACTTACCCCTAGTTTTCTAAGTTTAAACCAGTCTTTTATTTCTTTATATTGTTTTTTCTTCCTCTCCATATGAAAGATTCATGACTACATTTTTTAGCCCCTCTTTTTTGTTTTAATGTTGTCATCTTTTACATATTGACATCTCTGTTTCCCTATTTTCAGTGTTTTAGTTTGATTTGTTTTTGTGTCTTCCCTATCTAGGTTGAAATCTGGTTGCTCTGTCCTGTGTTCTTATCTTGGGTTGTTATCTGATGTTACTGATTTTCTAACTGGAAGACACCCTTTAGTATTTCTTGTAATTTTGGTTTGGTTTTTGCAAATTCCCTAAATTTGGTTTATCTGGAAATGCCCTCATTTTGCCATTATATTTGAGAGACAGTTTTGCTGCATATATAATTCTTGGCTGGCAGTTTTTTTCCTTCAGGGCTTTATATATGTCATCCCATTGCCTTCTTGCCTGCATAGTTTCTGCTGAGTCGTCCAAGTTTATTCTTATTGACTCACTTTTGTAGATGACTTTTCGTTTATCCCTAGCAGCTGTTAAAATTCTCTCTTTATCTTTGGTTTTGGCAAGTTTGATTACTATATGTCATGGTGACTTTCTTTTTGGATCTACCTTGTGTGGGGTTCCACGAGCATCCTGGATAGATATCTTGTCATTTTTCACAATATCAGGGTAGTTTTCTGCCAACAAATCTTCAACTATTCTTTCTGTATTTTCCATTATCTCCCCCATTCTGGTACTCCAATCACTCGTAGGTTATTCCTCTTGATAGAATCCCACATAATTCTTAGGGTTTCTTCATTTTTTTACATTCTTTAATCTGATTTTTCCTCAAATAAGTTGGTGCCATGTGCTTTATTTTCAATCTCACTAATCCTGACTTCATTGCCTCAATTCTGCTCCTATGACTTTCTACTGAGCTGTCTAATTCTGGAAATTTTATTGTTAATTTTTTTGATTTCTGTTTGTTGTCTCTCCACAGATTCTTGCAACCTGTTAAATTTGTCATTAGGCTCTTCTATAATCTTACTAAATTCCTCTATTGCTGTCTGTATGTTCCTTGGCTTGTTCTGAGTTTTGCATGATCTCCATCCTGATATCTTGAAGAGTTCTGTGTATTCATCTTTTGTATTCTAACTCTGGTAATTCCAAGAAGTTCTCTTCCAATAGAAAAGGCCACATAAACCAGAGACTTCATCAGCCTGAGACCAGAAGAACTAGACAGTGCCCCCCTACCACAATGACTATCCTGACAGGGAACACAACAGACAGTCCCTGACAGAGCAGGAGAAAAGTGGGGTGCAGAACTGAAATTGTAGTAAAAAGACCAGATGAGATGAGATGAGAAGGCAGAGAGGGTCAGGAACTCGTTGAATGGACACGGGAAATCCAGGGTGGAAAAAAAGAGTGTGCTGTCACAGTATAGAGAGAGCAAGTCGGGTCACAAAACCATGTATGTATAAATTTTTGTATGACTGACTAACTTGAATTGTAAACTTTCACTTTAAATCACAACAATTAAAAAAAAAGAAAAGAAAAGAAAAAGTAGAAGAAGAAGAAGTTCTCTTCCTCTGGAAAATTTCTTGATTCTTTGTTTTGGGAGCTTGCTGATGCCATCATGGTCTGCCTCTTTATGTGATTTGATATTGACTGTTGTTTCCAAGCCATCAATAAGTTATTATATTTATTTATTTTACATTTGCTTACTGTGTCCTAGCTACTTGCTTTGTTTGTTTTGGTATGCCCAAATATGCTGCTTGTGTGAGCTAGTTTGATAATTGTCATCTTTGAAGTTCTAATGTTCTATCATCTGGTCGTTACATCTATTATTAGGTATGTGAGCCCAGGAGTCCATTTACTTTTCTTGTATGGATTCAGCTCAGGTGTCCAGGTAGTTGGTCACCAAGTGTGTGGCGCAGGGGCCCACTTACAGTCCTAGATAGACAGGGGTTATTGGTGTAGGGACAGGTATCTGGTTGTTGTAGGGGGTCATGCACTGAGCAAGGCCAGGGGCTGATGGCTGCCTGTGAGTGTCTGGGAGGAAGGTGTGTCCCTGTTCCCTAGAGCGCATAAGTGGGTGGGTTTTGCAGCTGGACTGTGGGCACCCCATGCTGTTGGCTGTAAGGACTCGGAGGTACCACTTAGTCTTGGACATCTGTCACGGTTGGCTAGGTGGCATAGTTGGAGCCACCAGTCCTCAGGCCCTTGATGTGGGTAGGTGAGGGCCCTGCTTAATGGGCAGAGCAGTATCAAATGTTACGAACCCGTCACTCCACCATATAACTGATGCAGTTGAAGTTAGGCTTCAGCTATATACTTTGTTGTTCTGTGCTAATGAGGGCCTACTGTGCTGAAATGGGCCCACACAGATCTATGCAGGTGTGAAAGGCATTCAAAGTCTGTGGATCCCTTATACCTGTGCCTAGGCAAAGGATCTGCACCTACCCTAAATTCTCAGGTTAGGGGAGTTGGAAGATTATTTATTCCTGTTTGTTAATTTCTTCCCTCTCCAAGACCAGGAGAATGGCTCAAGGAGTGTGATAGGTCCATATTTCCAGCCCAGGGGACGTGGCAATTGCTAAAACTGGCCCACAACCCAGTGCAGAGCAGGGAGGGGGCAGGTATTTGGGAGAGAGGTTTTTCCCAAAGAGGGTGTTTTTTGATCTGTGCAGCATATTAGATGCATGTACTTATCTTTTGTCAATTGAGCACTGCTTTTCACTGGTTCTGGAGGCTTGAGTAGACTCTCCTCTGCTTGGTCTCTCCTGATGTGGAAAATGCATCCCAAGTGCCACTGCTTGCCTCACAGTGTGCGCCGGTTGCAGGGTACATGTTCCTGCCAAGTCAGGTCTGGCAAGTCCTCCCTGCTTCTGAACCATCTCTCCCTCCCCCCGCTGCTCAATCTGATTCCTCAACTTTGCCTTTGATGTTCAGGCCTCCTAGATTGTCATATATAATTGATTCACCTGCTTTTTTGGGTCTTTGTTGTAAAAGGGACACAGGAAGCATCTCATTACTCTGCCATCTTGGCCCCACCTCCTCACCTCTTTTGATTTCTTGATTGCTGCTTCCACGGGTGTTGATTGTGTATCCAAGTAAAATGAAATCCTTGACAACCTCAATCTCTTCTCTGTTTATCATGATGTTGCTTATTGGTCCAGTTGTGAGGATTTGTGTTTTCTTTATGTTGAGTTGTAATCCATACTGAAAGCTGTGGTCTTTGATCTTCCTCAGTAAGTGATTCAAGTCCTCTTCACTTTCAGCAAGCAAGGTTGTATCATTTGCATAATGCAGGTTGTTAATGAGTCTTCCTCCAATACTGATGCCCCTTTCTTCTTCATATAGTCCAGCTTCTCGGCTTATTTGCTCAGCATACAGATTAAATAGGTATGGTGAAAGGATACAACCCTGATGCACACCTTTCTTCACTTTAAACCATGCAGTATCCCCTTGTTCTGTTTGAATGAGTCCCTCTTGATCCATGTACAGATTTGTCATGAGCACAACGAAGTGTTCCAGAATTTCCATTCTCTGCAATGTTATCAGTAATTTGTTATGATTCACACAGTCCAATGCCTTTGTATAGTCAATATAACACAGGAAAACATCTTTCTGGTATTTTCTGCTTTCAGCTAGGATCCTTCTGACATCAGCAATGATATCCCTGGTTCCACGTCCTCTTCTAAATCTGGCTTGAATTTCTGGCAGTTCCGTGTCGATATGCTGCTACAGCTGCTTTTGAATGATCTTCAGCAAAATTTTGCTTGCATGTGATATTTATGATATTGTTTGATAATTTCCACATTTGGTTGGATCACCTTTCTTGGGAATAGGCATAAATATGATGTCTTTTAGAGGCCTCAATACATTAATCAAAACAGGCATCCCACTGTTTAATCTGGGAGCCTCAGTTCTCCAAGTTACTGCAAAGAAAAACTAATTTAGAAAGACAAAAATAACCCCAAAGTGACCACAAATTTTCCAGACTATCTCTGTTATGGTTATGCCATGCGAACAGGAAGAAGCACATTAAGGGGCCAAAATGCTTGTTCTCGGCATTTCCCGTTCTAAACCAGAGAGACAGTAAAACAAACCTGTAGGTATAAAATAAAACAGATCCTAGGAAACCAGATCCAACAATAAAACTTGAAGAGCTACCATGCAAAAATGGCAGAGCTCAAATCCGAGAAGTTATTTGCCTTGTGGCGACTCCCAAGAAGCCATGGAAATGGATTTCCCAAATGGCTTGGCTGGTACCCGAGGCTGGGTCTTCGGTGCCTCAGAGGTCACAGAAAATAATGCATTTTTGAATCCCTGCTTCTGACACCAGAAATGTCAAAGAAGAATTTCCAAATCTGTTAGGAGAGAAAGCAAAGAGTTTTATTGAAGGAATAGAACAACTGCAGTTAGGCACCATGAAGTGGATGACAAAATACTCCATCATTCGAAGGAAAGGTGAACTTTTTATATGGTAAAATGGGGAAGGTAAGTGAGTGATTGTGCATGACTATCAGTAAATGGCGGGGGGGCGGGTAGCAAAAGACCAGCAACATCATAATATTTCTTAACATCAGCAAACCCTTTGAGAACAATCACATTCCTATCACCCTTGTTTATTGAAATTTTACAAGAGTTCAGTTACAGATTATATATTTTGAAAGCAGAAATAGGGACTTAGGACAAACTCAATTTTTATTCAAAATGGAGTTTCATTCAGACCTGGACCAACCATTTTATTTATGTCAAGTGCATCAGTTTTAGGGTGCTTTTACACACACTTATAAAACAAATATAATAATAGTACTTACCACATGGTAGAAAGGATCAAATTGGATAAGTAAAACAAAAAAACCCAGTGCTTGGACATAATAAGTGTTAAATAATACTAGTTTTCTCTTATTGATTACCATTATTATTACCACTTATAGACTGAGAAACCTTAGGAAAGTGACTTCATTTCTCCAAAACTCATTTTCCTAGATTACCATACATGATGGTAACAAAAAATCAAGTAAGATATTGTATGTGAAACTATTTTTAAGCTGCCAAATATTAAATACTTTTTTTTTAGGAACAAATTATTCAATACTCTTTTTTAACCCCGAGGAGCTATAGCAAAACAGAAAAAAAAAGGGGGGGAGGGTGATGTTTTTATTAATTTTGAATCATCAAATACATTTAACTAATTTCATTCATTTAGTCAACTAATGTTTACTTAGGTGACTCAATATGCTCTGTGCTGAACCGGGCCCTGTTGGTCTTGTATCCAGAGACTTTTCAGTCTGATACAGAATACTTCAGATACTTCAAACACAACATAATAAATGCTGTAATAGATCAATAGAAGTAGAAGAGAAATTACTATACATAATGAATTTTTTTATTGCTTATAATAATTTTTCAGTTGATTCCCTTAGGCTGATAAATTTCCCTGGTGTGGTAAGCAAAATAATGGCCTCCCAAGATGTTCATATCCTAATCTTGGAAACTGTGTCTGTGTTGTTACTTTACGTTGAACATTTTATGGGACTCATAAAATCGCAGAGACTGAGTACTAGACTCAGAAAACAAGTGAAAGCAAAGAGCTTCCTTGGGTCAAAAAGCACAAAGTACAATAGACATCTTTTAGTCAGAACACACTGGCTGAGATGCCACCTCCACCACGTGGGATGCCTCTGTGGGTTCCTGTCAATAGATCTAAGTCTCCCTTGGCCTCAGTGTGACTACCTCCAGAGTCAATGCCCTGGGCAAGAGGATCCAATTTCTTTCTACTTCAGTTTCCATAGTAAAAGATGTGGCACTGAGTTCTACCAAAACCATACACAATGACAGATTCCCCAAAATAGGAAAGGGGAGTTAGATAATAGACAGAAAAAAAAAAAAAAAAAGACCAACTATCTGCTAATTCAGTATAGAATGTTAAACAGGCAGTGACCAGATCAGATTCACATTTTACAAAAGATGGCTATGAGATGAGTTACACTGTTTAAAAAAAAAAAAAAGAGAGAGAGAGGGATACATAGAAAAATAATTCTTTCTTTTACTTCTGATCGTTAACTAGTAGCTGTTTTTCTTCCTCAGGGACAACAATTTTTATTGTTTTCTTGCATAATCAAAAACAAATATAAATTGCTAGATGGATGGGATATTGCTGCTTTGTACATTAATTTTATATCCAGCCACCTTAACGAATTCTTTTGTTGCTTACAATAATATTTCCTTTAATTGTCTTAGGCTGATAAATTTGCCTAGTGTGGTAGGCAAAATAAGTGCCTCCCAAAATGTTCATATTCGAATCCTGGAAACTGTGACTATGTTGTTACTTTATATGGCAAAAGGGATTTTGCAGATGTGGTTAAATTAAAGACGTTGAGACGGATTATCTGGGTGGGCACAGTCTAATCAAATAGGACTTTAGAAGATGGAAGAAGGAGGCAAGAGAGTCAGAGAAGAAGGAAAGGTCAGAATGATATGGGACCAGGAGCCAAGGATTGCAGGCAGCCTCTAGAAGCTGGAAAAGGCAAGGAAACGGATTATCTCCTATAGCGTTCAGAAAGAACACAGCCTTGATGACAGCTTGATTTTAGCAAGCGAAACCCATTTTGGGCCTCCAGAACTGTAAGATATTTAATAAATTTGTGTTTTTTAATCAACTAAATTTGTGGTAGTTTGTTACAGCAGCAACAGGAAACTAACACACCTGGTCTTTCGAATACCTCCTCTTCCCTTATTTTTTTAAAGCAAATGATACACTGATACATTATTTTTCTGTACCTTGTTTTCTTCTCTTACTACTATATCTGAAAGATTATTTAAAATCAGTTTGAATAGATATGCTTCATTCATTTTAACAGCTGCAGAGTATTCTATCATGTGGATATGCAATGAATTATTTAATCAGTTCCCTACTGATGATTATTTGTTTCTTGTCTTTTGCTATTACAAACAAATCCATACTAATATCTTTCTTATATACATCTTAGCCCACATAGAAAAGAATATCTGCAGCATAAATTTCTAGAATAAAAATACTAGTTCAAAGGATATGTTTATTTAAATTAAAATTTAAAAAAATTAAATTTTGATAGCGGCAAATTTTCCTTCCAGGAGGTAATACTCCTGGAACAATATGTAAGAGTGTCTGTTTCCCTACATACTCATCTATGCAGTTTATTTTCAAATTTTTTGACCTAAGACAATTGGATAGGTGAGAAATATCATCTTAATTTTAGTTTGCAATTCTTTTATTATAAGTGAACTTGAACATATTTTTATATACTTGAAAAATCACATTTTCTTTGTGTATGTATTTTGCTATTTTTAAAACTTTTGTTGTGGTCTTTTTCTTATTGAATCACAGAAGATGTTTATTCAGTAAAGAAATAAGTACTACATCTATAACATGTTGTAAATATTTCCCTCAATTTGTTGATTTAAAAAAATTTTGTTAATTTTTTTTTTTTTTTTTTAAGTTATCAGTATCTGGTGTGTGCATCTGTGTGGATTCTTGAGTCATGTCAAGGTTAGAAAGACTTTCGCCCGATGAGATTATTAAAAAATTCATGTTTTTCTAGTATTTTTCTGGATTCAATTTTTTTATGTTTAAATATTTGATCCATCTGGAATTTAATTTGGAATAATAAATTGATGTGGGGATTCTAGATTTTTCAGATGACTATCCATTTACTGAATAATCTATTCTTCTTGCATTGTCTTTCTTTATGTATTTTTGTCTACTTTTGTTCTTTCTTGTGTGACACATGCAGGTTGTCTCAGAGCTCAAGCAGTCACAAGACTACTAAGATGAGGACCCCAACCAGCAGCAGTAGCATCAACCCCTCTACAGGTGCTACATCCATCTAGTCTGACAGAGACACATACACACACACGAGACACTCAAAGTGTTGGCAAATGAAAGCAGTTTAATGTACAAAGTGGCAAACAGAAAACAGACAGCAAGTAACAGGAACAATTCCATGATGAGCAGCCCCCACCCCGTTTGGAAAGGCTGTGTGGGCAGAGATGGAGACTCTTCTCTGCGTGCCCACTTTGCACTGTAGGTGAGGGACCTCAAAGTCCCTCCCCCAATCAGTTTTATAATCCATGGGCTACATAACTCACTTCACAGAGCATAATTGTAGATTTTCCGGACTGATTACCCTAGGAGAGGGTGATTAGACATTTGGGTGCCAGGTGGAATTTCATCACTTTAGCTCTGCTAGTTATCTGAACATAACATCAGACTTCTGGGTGGGCTGTTGTTTGTCCTGAATCCTAAGAATATAAGCAGGGGGAGGAGTGGGGAGGAACCATGGCCAATGGGCCATCCAAAGGCCTGCCTCCTCTCATTTTCATTCTATTCCATTGATCTAGCTATCTTTTCAGGCTTTTAAATGTTGTAACTTTACAATGTTTGAATATCTGGTAGGGTTATTTCCCCCTCACTACCCTATTTTTTAGAATTATCCTGTATGAACTTATACATTTCAGCTTTTCTAAAAATTCTATCCTTTTCTGAAATCTATATCCTATTGGTATATTTGTTAGGTAGGAATTGAATTAAATTGATAGAGTAAATTAGTGAGCACGGGTATTTTCATATAATAGAAATGTCTTCTCATTTATTCAAATCAACCTACCTCTATAACTTGTTCAAGAACACACTGGGCAGTGTGAAATGAGAGTCATGTAGGCTTTGAAAGACATTATTAATCATGAAGACTAAGAGCAGTCTCCTCACAAGCTAGCCTGTGGCCTCTAACATGGCCTGGACAAAAAAATGTTAAGAGTTATTAGCTAAATCAATCAGATTCCCCATCTGAGCAATTTAAATTACAAACGCAGGAATAATTTGCCAGTTGGGATGGAAAGAAGTAGAATCACCTATTATAGGCAGGTCATATCAATGCAGAGCACAATAGGGTCCAAGAACTTCGTTGCTGAGTTCTCCAGAGCTGCCTTGATTTACCAGATCTCCTTTCCCTGAGAACTGCTTGGCCCTATTAAGGCACCAGTTTGGGGGTTCTTTGACATTCACTCCTTTTTGTCATTTTATGAGCATCTATCTGTATAATTAACCCTCATAAATGACCTAGTTAAGTAGATCTATTACTCTTTAAAAAAAGAGAGAAAAAAGAAGTGCCTTCCAAAGAAAGATATCTTACAATTATGTATCAATTTACAAAGTGCTTGTTATCTCATTTACTCTATTAACAACTCAATAAGCTAATGAACTTCAGAGATAGAGTTTTTCAGGTATATAATTGTTAAAAGGAGTTCCTGGGCGATGCAAATGGTTTACCCGTTCAGCAGCTGACCGAAAGGTTGGAGGTTCAAGTTCACACAGAGGCGCCAAAGTCCACTCAGAAGCATACCAAAATCCTATGAAGCAAAGTTTTACTCTGACCCACATGGGTCGCCATGAGTCAGGAGTGCATTCGATGGCAACTGGCAACTGGTATTCATTAAAAGCAGATAATCTACACAGCTGAATCAACTGAGGCTGGATGTGAGGTCCAGAACTGCTGTACACCATCCACCACCAAGCTGAGGATGAAGCTGGTGCACTGAGGAAGAAGGAGTAAAAAAAATGGATCGGGGGCCACTGAATTAAAGCAAATCTGAAATCTCTACAGCCTCTGAACTTCAGTTCTGTGAACTAATAAATTTACTCACTGTTTCAACAAGTGGTTTTCCGCTATATGTAACTGAAAACATACTAACTGAAACAATATCAATTACATTCTTACACACATTCAAAAAACAGGGTATGAGCCTTGGGAGAAGAGAAGATCACCCTTGACTGAGGAAGGAGCAATATGAGAAAACTAGATGTAGGGTGTTGCTTAGTCAGTTCATAGGTAAGTGTGCAGACAGGGCCCTGGTGGTGTAGTGGTTAAGAGCTTGGCTACTAATCAAATGGTCAGAAGTTTGAATCCATCAGCTGCTCCTTGGAAACCCTATGGGGCAGTTCTACTCTGTCCTATAGGGTTGCTATGAGTTGGAATCGACTCGAAGGTGAAAGTTTTTATTTTTATTTTTTTTTTTTGTGCAGACAGGGTTATGAGGGCAGCAGACTGATGGGAAGAGAAGACAGGAGAAGAAAAGGGAGATAAAAGAAAAATAAAGATGAATTTTATGTACCTAGTAGCCCAGCCCCTTTTTAAGTTGTTGGAATACTTTTAGCTTTTTTTTTTTTTTCAATTGTGATTTAGGTGAAAGTTTACATAGCAAATTAGTTACTCATTAAACAGTTAATACACAAATTATTTTGTGACATTGGTTGTCAATCCCACAATGTGTCAACCCTCTCCCCTTCTCCACCCCAGGTTCCCTGTTTCCACTGTAAAGTTTTTCTGTCCCTTCCTGCCTTCTTGTCTTTGCGTTTGGGCTGGTGTGCCGATTAGTCTCATGTACATGATTGAACTATGAAGCACATCCCTCATGTGTGTTATTGTTGGCCCTATGTTGTTGGTAAGTGCCGTTGATTCCGTTCTGACTTATAGTGCCCCTACGTACAAGAGATCGAAACACTGCCCAGTCCTGCGCCATCCTCACAATCACTGTTATGCTTGAGCCCATTGTTGCAGCCATTGTGTCAATCCATCTCGTTGAGGGTCTTCCACTTTTTCGCTGACCCTCTACTTTACAAGGCATGATGTCCTTCTCCAGGGACTGATCCCTCCTGATAACATGTCCAAAGTATGTGAGATGTAGTCTCGCCATCCTTGCTTCTAAGAAGCACTCTGGTTGTACTTTTCCCAGGACAGATTTTTTTGTTCTTTTGGCAGTCCACGGTATATTCAATATTCTTCACCAACACCACAATTCAAAGGTGTCAATTTTTCTTTGGTCTTCCTTATCATTGTCCATCTTTCCCATTCATATGAGGCAACTGAAAACAGCATGGCTTTGGTCAGGCGCACCTTAGTCTTCAAGGTGACTTCTTTGCTTTTCAACACTTTAAAGAGGTCTTTTGCAGCAGATTTGCCCAGTGCAATATGCCGTTTGACTTCTTGACTGCTGTCTCCATGGACGTTGATCGTGGATCCAAGTAAAATGAAATCCTTGACAACTTCAGTATTTTCTCCATTTTTCATAATGTTGCTTATTGATCCAGTTGTGAGGATTTGTGTTTTCTTTATGTTGAAGTATAATCCACACTGAAGGCTGTGGTCTTTGATCTTCATCAGTAAGTGCTTCAAGTCCTCTTCACTTAGCAAGCAAGGTTGTGTCATCTGCATAATGCAGGTTGTTAATGAGTCTTCCTCCAATCCTGATGCCCCTTTCTTAATATAGTCCAGCTTCTCGGCTTATTTGCTCAGCATACAGATTGAATAAGTATGGTGAAAAGACACAACCGTGATGTACACCTTTTCTGACTTTAAACCACACAGCATCCCCTTGTTCTGTTTGAATGACTGCCTCTTGATCTACGTACAGGTTCCTCATGAGCACAGTTAAGTGTTCTGGAATTCCCATTCTTCACAATGTTATCCATAACTTGTTATGATCCACACAGTCAAATGCCTTTGCATAGTCAATAAAACACAGGTAAACATCTTTCTGGTATTCTCTGCTTTCAGCCAGGATCTATCTGACATTAGGAATGATCTTTCTGGTTCCACGTCCTTTTGCGAATCCGGCTTGAATTTCTGGTAGTTCCCTGTTGATATACTGCTACAGACGCTTTTGAATGACCTTCAGCAAAATTTTACTTGCGTGTGATATTAAAGATATTGTTCAATAATTTCTGCATTCAGTTGGATCACCTTTTTTTGGAATAGGCATAAATATGGATCTCTTCCAGTTGGTTGGCCAGGTAGCTGTTTTTCAAATTTCTTGGCATAGACAAGTTAGCACTTCTAGCGCTGCATCCATTTGTTGAAACATCTCAATTGGTGTTCCATCAATTCCTGGAGCCTTGTTTTTCGCCAATGCCTTCAGTGCAGCTTGGACTTCTTCCTGCAGCACCACTGGTTCCTGATCATATGCTATCTCCCGAAATGGTTGAATGTCGACCAATTCTTTTTGGTACAGTGATTCTATAGACGCTATAGACCTATTTAATCTTTGGCTGAAGGGTAAACCTTGGGAGTAACGTCAGTACTTAGTTAAAAGGTGTCCAGGGACCTTACTTTCAGAATTTCTCCAGTCTTTCTCAGACCAGCAAGGCTGGTGTTTTTGTGTGTGTGTGTGAATTTGAATTTTTTACATTTTTCTCCCACTCTGCCTGAGACCCTCTATTGTAATCCCTGTCACAGCAGTCGTTGGTGGTAGCCGGGTACCATCTAGTTGTTCTGAGCTCAGTCTGGTGGAGGTTGTGGCAGTTGTGATCCATTAGTCCTTTGGGCTAATCTTTCCCTTGTGTCTTTGGTCTTCTTCATTCTCCTTTGCTCCAGTTGGAATGGGACCAGTAGATGTAAAAACATGGAATGCTTCACAAATGTACACATCATCCTTGCACAGGGACCATGCTAATCTTCTCCATATCTTTCCAATTTTAGTATATCTGCTGCCGAAGCAAGCACAGAATACTTTTAGCTTTGACAGGAAACTTGAGCATATTCATAAACTTGCAAATAAAAATAGAAATTTATAAATTTTAGAATTATTTTTCAAATAAGAGGGACTCAGAGCTGAGTTTACCAAACCTCAGCTTTTCCCCAAACACCTTTAGATGCTGTCATAACTGAGTATGATTTTTACCTAATATTTTCCTTTAAATCAGTGGTTTTTAACAGCAGTAATTTTGTCCCCCCAGAGACATTTGGCAATGTCTGGAAACATTTTTGTTTGTCATAACTGGGGAAGGGGAGGTACTGGCATCTAGTGGATACAGGCCAGGGATACTGCTAAACATCCTACAATGCACAGAACAGCACCTCTCCCCACCCCCCACAACAATGAATTATCCAGCCCAAAATGTCAGCAGTGCAAAAACTGAGAAATCTTGATTTAAATAAACCCAGTTTCTTTTAAACTTCATAATAACTAATACTTATTGAGCAACAGGCATCCTGGTGGCGCAGTGGTTAATCAACTGTTCAAATCCACCAGCCACTCCTTGGAAACCCTATGGGCAGTTCTACTCTTACTATAGGGTCGCTATGAGTCAAAATAGACTCAATGGCAACAGGTTTTATTGAGCAACAGTATATTATAAACGTTGTTCTAAGAGCATGATATGCAATATCTCATTGAATCCACACATCAGCCTTATGTGGTGCAGGTTGGGCAAATTTTTGTTTTGTTATACTCACTTATGAGTCAGTGCTGACTTGACAGATGGCAACTAACAACAACAACACAAATGAGGAAACAGAATTAATTAACTTGTCCAAGGTCAAACATCTAGTAAGTAGCTGAACTTGGGTAGTATGACGCTAGAGCTCTTGAGCTTAACAAATAAAAGCCCACTGCCATTGAGTCAGTTCAGACTCATAGGGACCCTTTAGGACAGAGTATAACTGCCCCACAGGGTTTCCAAGGAGTGGCTGGTGGATTTGAACTGCTGACCTTTTGGTTAGCAGCTGAACTCTTAACCACTGCACCACTAGGTCTCTGAGCTTAACAAATAGGCTATTCTTTATATCACTGCTATAAGTGGAAACCAGTATCTCAGGTCTAATGTGGAAGAGAAACATAAAAATAGGTACAATATGAGCAAGATGTTATTAAGTTCTAGATAGATATTGTTGCCTGCTGAAGTCTCTAGGTCTAAAGTCTGTGCTCTGTGGGTCACTAAGTATTAGAGAGGTGCTAAAGGCATACTAGGTCCCTGGGTGGTGCAAATGGTTTGTACTGGACTACTAACCTAAAGGCTAGTGGTTCAAACTCATCCAGCACCATGGAAGAAAGGCCTGGCAATATGCTATCATAAAGATTATAGCCAAGAAAACCCTAGGGAGCAGTTCTACTCTGTAATACATGGAGTTGCCAAGAACCAGAATCACTTGACAGCAACAGGTTTGGTTTTAAAGACATGGTACCATAAAACCAAGACTTTCTTCTTGATATAATCAGAAGAACTGAAATAAATTTAAAAAGGAATAACTTTCCTAACTATTTAATATTATAATGCTGTGTTTGTGTACTAACTTAAAATCCCAACTCTTAAATAACATAAAGCCCTGGGATGGTTTAATTTTTCCTGAATTCGATAGATCTGGGTTCAAATTCTGGATCCACTACTTCCTGTTGGGGCTGTAGTAGATGTGATTTAACTTCCTCATCCATAGAAGTGAAACAACAGAATCTGCTTCATAGGGTTGTCATGAGGATTAAGTGAGATGTAGTCTTGTAAGATTACTGGCAGAAAATTACACAGCAGAAAATAATTACTAGTTTCTCTCATATCCTGAAGATTCTATGGTCTCTTTCCAGTACTGGCTTAGATTTGCATATGCTTCCGTGATGATTCAAGCTCTGTATGGGCCATGGCAGGTAAGGCAGCTACAGTTGGCCCCTGGGTATCACAGGGAACAAAAAGTAGCTTTCAGTCTTATCCAGAGTAACCACATAGGCCTCCTGGGAGGAACCTGCCATTTGAGCCATGCTTTGTAGTCTGGTGAGGGTTGTTGGTGATCCAGGCTAGATTTATGGAGATTACAAGCATGAAGGCCCTGTGACAGAGACTCTGATAGATGACCCAAGTTCCTGGGGTCTGCCAGAGGGAAGAAGGAGGCAGGGGACAAAGGGGAGGCTTTGTTCCTAACAACAGAGTAATGGTTCCATTTTAATTTCCTTACACACATGTATACACACAAAAACACACATACTTGCTCCATTTGGCCATACAGTCACTGAGTTTATGGCTAAACATTGTAATTTAAATTTTCAGAGCACCTCCTATAGGACTGGATTTGTGATTCTGTTCGAGTTCAAATGAGCAATGGAACTATTTTCTACTTAGATGTCAGAAAGTCTTTTGTCTTCATGCTGTGATTTCAAAATTTCTTTTCTACTTGATTCCTGATACTTTATTATTATTTGTTTAGACATTAACAAGGCTTGAGACTTTCATGCCATAATTCGGAATAATTAAAATGCAAATACAACTAGAGAGTTAATACATTGACTTAAATTCAGAATTATCTTCTTCCTGCTAGAATGTAAGCTTCTTGAGATCATGGACTTTGTATTGTACCCTATTATATGAGTCCAAATCAACTTGACTGACAGCATTGGTTTATATCCCTGGTGCTTAGATAAGTAACTGGCATATAGTTGGTGCTCAATATAAATTTATTGAATACTAAAGTATAAATGGCTGATAGCAGTCAACATTTCCTTTGCCTATTCATGTCTTTTTTTCATGCCTCTGGGCTTTATACGTGTTGCATCTTCTTTCTGCAATGCCCTCTCTTTGCCTTTTACTCCTCCATCACCTTCTTCCTCACCTGGAGAAAGTCTACTTAACTTTTAAGACTCTGCTTATATGTTACTTCTTTGGTAAAACTCTTCCTGATATTCATCTCCCTTCTCAAATTAAGTTACATTCTTTTACTGGTTAGACTCCGGTAGCCCTTTGCATATATTCTTGTTAAAAGAGGAATCATCTTGTGCTTAATTATTTGTTTATACACCAGTCTCTACCATTAGACAGTGAAACCCTTGAGGGTGGTGATGGACGTTGTCTAATTCTCTTGTATCCTCTCCCTTTGCATGGTGCCTGGTTTATGTTAGATCTTCAATAAATGTTACTGATTGACCCATTGACTAAATCTTGCAAATGGTCCTTTATCCTGCAAGGCTCCAGGAAGGTCTTAGATAAATAGGAGTGCTTTACAAGATAACTTCTTTTAAAAGCCCTGTTTTGAGCAGGAAATCTTCCTGCTCACTATGGTTTTGTTTTGCTAAGTCCTTTGATTCTGTACTAAAAAAGGAATGATTAGTGTCGAAACACAGAATATGGCTTATAAACAAGGGATTTGGAAATAGCTGGTCAAATTTCAAGCTGGGATTGATTACCTTATCTTCTGTGGATGCTTCCTGGTTACTCTGATACCATGGAGATCTCAAGAACAATGGTGTTTTGGGGGGTGGGGGATTGGTATATTTCTCCTGAGGATAAACAAATAGTTTGGCTATCTGGGACCAAATTCCTGTTGCCGCAGGGCAGGGGAAGTATGTCATGTAAAGCAGTATCTCACGTCTCTAGCTATAAGAGGATTGTGGTTTGCTTCGGTTGTTATAGTTGTGACTATGACAACTATGAAAAATATTAGAAGAGATGCCAAGAAGAGGGTGTGTTAATGGTCACGGGCAAGAGAGCACAAATGGCCAAGACTAGGGACTACCTAATGTTCCTGGGGGTACCTGCAGCCCAGTGGCTGTACGGGCAGGGATTCAAGATCAGATATTTAAAGATTTGACTTCCACATTTTGTTAATTACATTGATGCAAGCCCTACACTGCTCAAAATTGATCCATTTCATGCATCCATCCTGCTCTATCTCACTCATTGGAAGGGAGTGCAGTAGCGAGAAGCAGCCTAAGTGCCTAGGGGCTGTAGCTCTTGAGAACAGGCACTATTTAATTAAGACAACTGTGAAGTCCTGTGGGTGAAAGTAACAGCTGCTGATTCCTGGGATATTTTTAAATTGTACCCAGTTGGGATACTCTCTGTGTCTATATACGGTCCTCCACAGTAAAGGACCTTGTGGAGGTGGAAGGGCGAGAAACATAGACTCCTTGAAAACTACATTATCACCTCTTAATCCCTGACAGCACATCCGCAGGCTGCTCTCTGGGAAACTTCAACAAGGTTAAAAGTTAAGCTGTTCATCTGACAAACCAGCAGTGATTTCTCCATATCCCCCACATTATTGCTAGGCTTTTCTGAGATTGAAGGAGAGACTTATTTGTTTAGTTCCTGTATACTTTTAAGCTGCTTAGTTACCACATCTTGTGCACAATATGCACTCCAGGCAAACAAACTTTTAAGAGCACAGCAGATTGAAGCAGCAAGCTAGCCTAGCAGATTGAGCCCCCTGAGCCCATGTGCTATATGCAGCAAAGCAAAACACAGCTGGCAGAGTTAATTTTAGGCTTTCCAACCTTGGCAATGTCCTATCATTTGGGAAAAACAGCTTTGAATAGACTTAAAAAGAACCCTCACTCCTTCTCTCTATGCAGATTACTGGAAAAGTGGCTACCTGGTTTAAGTTTAATGGGAAAAACAACTAATCATGGGCAGGGGTAAACTTGACAGATCAAGAAATTCAATCCAACATTTATTGAGCAAGCACAGGTCCATGCAAGAAATCTTTTATAACTTTTGTCCTATGGACTAAGATCTTCAACTTTATACTTTAAGTAGCACCTTACAAAAATTTCTAAAAGATTGGCTTCTCAAAAGAAAAAAATCAATTTCTATATTTTGGTGCTACAAAATACCCAAAGTGGGTTGGCAATGATGAGTGAGGTAATAGAAGTCTATTTAAAAAATGCTGTATATAAATGTAACAAGAATTAAAATGCAAGGAAAACATATCAATGATCATGAAAATGGCGTGGACCAGGCAATGTTTTGTTCTGTTATACATAAGGTCACCATAAGTTGGAGCTGACTAGATGGCAACTAACAACAACAACACAACACATTGATTTCTGAGTCCCTGAGTGGAGCAAGTGTTTAATGTGCTTGGCTGCTAACCAAAAGGTTGGAGGTTCAAGTCCACCCAGAAGCACCTTGGAAGAAAAGACTAGCGATCTACTTCCAAAAAATCAGCCATTGTACACCCTGTGGAGCACAGTTCTACTTAGATACTTCATGGGGTTGTCATGAGTAGGAGTCCACTTGACAGGAACTGGTTTTTATTCACTTTTGAATACACAGGGTCGAATTATTCTCTAACACTCCAAAATAGGTCAGATCCCCTTAATAATACACTCACATAACAGCACAGACCTTTCCTTCATGACACTTATACCACTTACAATTCTACTTTTATTTATCTGATTGTCTGTCTTCCCTAAAGACCTATATGATTCATGATGGCCTCTGTGTTTATTTTTTGCTCATAGAGGCCTACAGTAAACATTCAATAAATATTTGTTGAGTGAATGAATTATTTGAGCCTTGCCATTCCCTAAAATCTAGACATTCTATTGCATAATCTCAATTTCAAAAGAATAACCAGCTTGAAGGGAAGGAGACTGGGTTAAGGTTTGGGTCAACAGAAGATTCATTCTTCCAATTTAAATATTCAATAAGAACCTTTATTATTATTTTATTAGGCTTTAAGTGAAAGTTTACAATTCAAGTCAGTTTCTCATACAAAAATTTATACACACATTGCTATGTGACCCTAGTTGCTCTCCCCATACTGTGACAGCAACTCTTTCTTTCTACCCTAGATTTCCCATGTCCATTCAACCAGCTCCTGACCCTCTCTGCCTTCTCCTCTCACCTCTGGACAGGAGCTGGCCATTTACTCTTATGTATCTACTTGAGCTAAGAAGCATACTCCTCACGAGTATCACTTTATGTCCCACAGTCCAGTCTAATCTCTGAAGAGTTGGCCTTGGGAATGGTTTCAGCTCTAGGCTAACCGAGAGTCCAGGGCCATGTCTTCCGGGGTCCCTCCAGTCTCAGTCAAACCATTAAGTCTAGTCTTTTTACTAGAATTTGAGTTCTGCATCCCACTTTTCTCTTGCTCTGTCAGTGACTCTCTGTTGTGTTCCCTGTCAGGGCGGTCATTGGTGGTAGCCGGGCACCATCTAGTTCTTCTGGTCTCAGGCTGATGGCATCTCTGGTTTATGTTGCCCTTTCTGTCTCTTGGGCTAATATTTTCCTTGTGTCTTTGGCTTTCTTCATTCTCCCTTACTCCAGGTGGGCTGGGACCAATTGATGCATCTTGGATGGCCACAGAAGCTTTACTATTTTTTAAAATTTTCTTATGCTTTAGTTGAAAGTTTATAGTGAAAATTAGCTTCTCTTTAAAAAATTTATACACAAATTGTTTTCTGACATTGGTTGCAATCCCCACCTCCATTTCTTGTTTTCCTGTCCCTTTCTGCCTTCTGGTTTTTGCTTTTGGGAGGTGTTGTCCATTTGATCTCATATATTTGATTGAACTAAGAAATATGTTCCTCACGTGTGTTATCGCTTGTTTTATAGGTCTGTCTAATCTTTGGCTGAAAGGTGGACTTTGGGAATGGCTTCATTTCTGAGTTAGCAGGTGTCCAGGGACCATAGTCTGCGGGTTCTTCTAGACTCTGTCAGACTAGTAAGTCTGGTCTTTTTTTTGTGTATTTGAATTTTGTTCTACATTTTTCTCCCACTCTGTCTGGGACTCTTCATTGGGATTCTTGTCAGAGACATTGGTGGTGGTAGCTGGGCACCATCTAGTTCTTCTGGGGTCAGGCTGGTAGAAGCTGTGGTTCATGTTGTCCATTAGACCTTTGAAGTAATATTTTCCTTGTGTCTTTGGTTTTCTTCATTCTGTTTTGCTCCAGACAGGATAGAACCAATGGGTGTGTCTTAGAAGGCCGCTCACAAGCTTTTAAGACCCCAGAACCTACTCACCAAAGTAGGATGTAGAACATTTTCTTTATGAACTATGTTACGCCAGTTGACCTAGATGTCCCCTGAGACCACGGTCCCCAGCCCTCAGCCCCATTAACTCAGTCCTTCAAGGTGTTTGGATGTGTCTAGGAAGCTTCTATGACTTTGCCTTGGTCAAGTTGTGCTGACTTCCTCTAAGAAGCTTTATGGGTTTTAGTGATAAATGAATGCACTGAGAGATGCCAACCTTCATAAACCAACATTTCATGCTTCTACACTTTTCTATGATGTCAAATGAATATGTTCTTGAGAAGTTTTTATGACTGTACATATGACATAGAATTAAAACCTACAGAGCATTGATAAGGGTCAGGTTGAATTACTAGCTATGTTAAGTGGGATTGTGTAGCATGCCATAATTAACTTAGAATATATTCAATCTAATTTAGGCCATTCTGAAGGGGAAAATGGATTTTGCTGAATTCAGATTGTACTTACTAGGTGAATGATCTTTAGCAAGTTACTTAACCTCTCAGCATCAGTTCCTAATCTATAAAATGTGGGAAAGTAGAGGCAGTCCGTGGGTTAGGAACAAGATCTGTTTCTGAGTGTGTCTTTAAGAATTTGTGGGTAAGTCAGAACAGGTGCATACAGTTCTTATTTAGCCTTACTTTAGTTCAAGAAGTGGGAATCGACTCGAAGGTAATGGGTTTGGTTTTTTGGTTTTAGTGTAAGAAAGGCTCGAAGCCTTTTCAATGATTTAAAAGCTGCACGTGCAGCAAGCGAAGATGATTGAGATGAAGAATTTGTTTTGAGTAGGAGTTGGTTCAATCGTTTCAAAGTAAGGACAAATTTACGTAATATTAAAGGGTAAGTACCAGTTGTCCTTAAGTTGGACGTTCGTAACCCAGGCACTTACTGTAATACCTAATATCAACCTCATGGGGCAGTGTAAAGAGAAAATGAAATAAACATAAAACATATGAAAAGTTTAGCACAGTGACTATCCCATCATAAATATTCTATAAATGGTAGCTATAACAACAATCTTACATAACTGAACCAATTAGAGGAAATAACTAGCACACAATTTAAATATTATGCAATCAAAACACCCTACACAACAAAATGCATTTCAACAGGTTACTAAGGATTTATTGCCCAGGTATAGCTTTTCTCATATTTGTTGTTCAGGTATCTATTCTTCCAGAGTCAGATCACATTATTCAATCAGAAGAGAACAGCTGCTCAAGAAATACTAATGTCCAGATTAAGTCACAGGGTTTGAACTCAGCATTTCTTTGCTCCAGCATTGATAGCATCTGCTTTTAGTTGTATAGGTAAAAGAATATCTTTCTATATAGGCAGAAAAAGCTGTCTAAACAGATATTGGTGAGGGTTGCACAAGATGATTAATGTAATTATTGCCACTAGATTGTACACATGAAAAATCTTGAATTGGCAAATGCTATGTTATCTTTACAACAACAAAATAAGCTCCCTAATGTGAGGGCAAGGAAAGAACCCTCTAGTCCAAAACATCATCTTCCATATCAGCTCTTTGTAAAGCCCCATCAATTTTAGCACTTTTTCTAGGTCTTTTCAAAAGGAGATCCATTTTTGTTTGTTTGTCTTTTTATCACGGAAGATTTAAAAACTAAACAAAAGTAGACAGTACAGTACTGTGACTGCCTCCCTACCCGTGTACCCATCAACTGGCTTCAACAGTTAACAACTCATGGCCAATCTTGTTTCATCTACCCTTCTGCCCATTTCCCTCTCCCATGTTATTTTAAAGCAAATCTGACAAAATTATTTCATCTTTAAATCATTTCGGTACGTATTTCTAAAAGATAAAGGATCTTTTAAGAAAAAAACACAACCACATCATTACCACAGTTAACAATAAATCCTTAATGTTATCAAATATCCAGTGTTCAAATTTCCAGTTGTATCATAAATGACATAAACATTTATTGTTGTTGTTTTTCAGACTGCTTGTTTGAATCAGGATCCAAATAAGGTCCACACATTGCAATTGGTTCATATGTATCTCACGCCTCTTTTAATCTCTAGGTTTTTCTTTCAGTTCTATTTTTTCCTTGCAATTCATTTGTTGAAGAAATCAAGTCTTACATAGCTTCCTCATAGTTTGGATTTTGCTGATTGAATCCACGTGGTGTCACTTAGCATGTTCTCTTACACATTCTTCTGTTCTCTGTATTTCCTGCAAATTGGTAACTGGATCTAAAGGTTTGATCAGGTTTTGTTTTCTTTTTGCAAGACTTCTTCATAGGTGGTAATGTAGTCTTCCATCAGGAGGCACATAAAAAGTCTGGCTGTCTTTCTTATTATGATATTAGTAACTGTTGATGATCAATGCCTAGATTCATTAATCTGTTAGCGGTTACAAAAATGTTAATAGTCTAAATAATAATTCAATCATTCCTACTTCAGTTTTTAATCTGAAATACTTCTATAGGGAGAAATTTCCCCTATCTACTGGCTAGAACTAGTATTATTTCATTCAGGAAAGGTGACATATTAATTAGCACCTTGGAAGTGATTAACTTCTCTGAAAAAAAGTACTATGAATCATCTTCTTTAAGGTAGTAGAAATCTTAACCTTGGCAGAGAGGGAGAATGTATGTATATATATGTCAGCTGTTAAATCCAGGCAACTCTCCTTAGCAGGTGTTTTTGCAGATTCTCTCCTCTGCCAACCTTTCTCCTGATTCAGTGTCATAGGATTCACCTAAACTGTGTCAGAGAAAAAGTTAGGTTACTTAAGCCAGCCTACCAAATCAGGGAACAGTTGGGCATTATGTGCCAGTCATTTGAAGAATGCCCCTGACATGACAGAATTTTAGAACTTTAAAGATATTTTACAGATCATGTAATAATCTGATGCCCTCATTTTAATTTTAAAGGAGGTAGAATGGAGGTTCTGACAGATTGACTTGCTCTTCCCAAATAATTCCTGAACCTGGTAATTCACGTCTTATCTTCAAAAGACCCGAAAGGAATTAGTATGCTAGTATCATATCAGGATCTGGAACACAGGGCTTTTATGTCATAAATCCATCATGTTCATTATATTAAGATAAATCCTTCTGTCTTCCCTCCTTTTCTGCATCTTTTGAGTCTTGAAGTCTTCCCAAATTATTCCAGTAACCTCTGCTGGTCTTTAGGTAAGTGTCAAGATCCCAATATTTTCCTTATTTTTTATTTTTTTTATGGCTTGCTTTACCAAATGCCAAGCTAATAATGCATGAAGTTGTTAGCTGCCTGGAGTCAGCCCCTGACTCATGGGGACCACATGCACAGTGGAAGGATACACTGCTCTGTCCTGTGGCAACCCCATGACCATTTGGGGATCTGACCATTGTGATCCACAGGGTTTTCATTGGTCGATTTTGGGAACTAGATAGCAATGCCTTTCTTCCTGGTCCATCCTAATTTGGAAGCTCTGCTGAAATCTGTTTAGCATCACAGCAACATGCATGCGTCCATTGACAAATGGGCGGTGGCTGCACATGAGGCGGATTGGCCGGGAAATTCAATCAAATAAATTTCATATTTGCACCCCCTTGAAATCTGCTATGCCCTTTGGAACGATATGCCAAAAACCATTGTGACTCATAGTGACCCTATAGGACAGGTAGAACTGTCCCATAGGGTTTCCAAGGAGCAGCTGGTGGATTTCAACTGCAACCTTCTGGTTAGCAGCCATAGCTCACTGTAGCTCTTAACCACTGTCCTACCACATTAATTTTTGTTCTGCTTCTTTGAAAACCTATTTGTAGATTTGATGATGTTGTGAGTAAAGAACATGGACATTTCTTGTAAATAAATTTCTTGTAAAATAAATGGGTACCCATACTCCACCCCACCCCCAAAAAAATCTGTCTTGGAAGAAGTACAGTCAGAATGTTCCTTAGAAGCAAGGATGGTGAGACTAGCCTTACATACTTTGGACATGTTATCAGGAGGGATCAGTCCCTGGAGAAGGACATCATGCTTGGTAAAGTAGAAGGTCAGTGAAAATGAGGAAGATCTTCAATAAGATGGATTGACAGTGACTGCAACAAAGGGCTCAAGCATAACGATTTTGAGGATGACGCAGGACAGTGCAGTGTTTCGTTCTGTTGTACATAGGGTCGCTATGAGACGGAACCCACTCAATGGCTAACAACAATGTATCTTCCCAGCAATTGATAATGCTGTGGTGACACATTCAAGGAATGTGGACCATTCTTAAATACATACATTTGCCCCATGCCCGTTTACTATGTGAGACTGAAAGGGTCTCCTTAAGGGGGGCTGAATGCTTTCGGGCCTCTAAAATGTTTTGTGTGTGAGTGCACAGCGGTTATAATTGACCTCAGCCCACACATGCTTAATCATTATTGCCACTGCTGATCAGCCTACCACGCTGGGACCCATGATGAACTGACCTCAGCTCTCCCCCTTGGCGCCTTCAGTTTTCCCAGCTGCTGAAGACAATCTAGCTTGCTTGTTCAGACAGTGTTGATGGATGTTGACCTCCTCCTAGTTCAGGGTTTTAAAATATACCCACAAAACGATCAAGATGTTGAAAATGTAGTCTCTTGCCTCTCCTGTGGCAGAACCACACCCAAACCATTCCAACCAGATGAAACTGTTTTTAAATACTAGCAGAGAAAGAGATTCCATAACCTTTCGTCGTCCTTTGCTGGGCACTAACCGTGGGCAGAACTCTGGTGGCAACTGCATCCCTCACTGCTGGGCCCTAACATCCTAGAGTTGAAGCCCACTTCCTCCCAGACCGCTGAAACCCAGCACAGCAGCCCGGAGCGTTCTGCCGCGACTCCCAACCGGGTAGACAGGCCTCAGTGGGTCCGGGATCCTTGCGCACACGCCGAGCGTGGTCTCTGGCTGCAAACGTGAGCAGAAAGTGAGGGACCCCAGGCCACAGCCAGAGGGGGTTGGGCGCGCGTCGCTCTCGCGAGAGCTGGAGGAATCAGAGGTGGCACCGGGCTGAGGAGGCCACCGGGGATGGTTGGAGGAGCGGAGAGGCAGTAGCCGTCGCGTTCTCTGAGGAGCTGGCTGGCTGCCCTTTCCCCGCTTCCCTTTCCTTCTCCCCGCCTCCCTTTCCTTCTCCTCCCACTAAGTGATTCAAGCCGTGCGCTTCCCACTTCCGCCCCCTCTGCCTGCCATTGGAACTAGTAAAGCCGAGCAAGTTGCTGCTGAGGAACAGTCGACACACCCCACCTCCTTCTCCCTCCCGCCTGCCCTCATCCTCCCTGGCCGCCGCCGCTGCCGCCCCGAGGCCCTGCGACCGTTGAGCCCGCAGCCCACGCCGCGGCCGACATGAGCTTCTTGTTGTGAGTAGCCAGGCCCCGAGACCCGGCTTTGTTCGGGCGCGACCTGGGACGCCGGCCCCGCGCCCGCTGCCCGCCCTTGGTATGGCCTGGCCCGAAGCGGACCCCCTCGCTCGGCGCTGCCTGGGCAGGCGTTCCCACCGAGCAGGTCTCCGGGAACCTTCCTGGAACGCTGGCGTTGCCTGACCGCCACCTCCTCCCCGGCCGTCTTCGAGCGCGCGTGGACCCCTCCAGCCCCTAACGAGGCTTTTCTCCCCGAACCCCAAGGTCCAGATTCACTCTGGTGCCTGCGCCCGGGTTTCTCCATCACACCAGCCTTTCCCTTCGTTATTATCCCGTTTGTATGCGCGCTCTTCATAGATACATCCCACTCTCCGCCAAGACCCTTATCCAACGCGTGCCAGTCCGCTGTCCCCGTTCAGGCTGCCCATTTTTTTCTGGTTGTCGTGCACTACGATAAAGCTTTGTACTTTCCGTGTCACTCCAGGACCCTTTTAACTTCCCTCTAAGGTCTAAAGGAGCCCTTGTGGCGCAGAGGTTAAGCGCTCCGCTACTGACCAAAAGGTCGGCGGTTCAACCCACCAGCTGCTCCGCGGGAGAAAAAGATATGGCAGTCAGCTTCCTTAAAGATTACATACAGCCTTAGAAACCCTATGGGGCAGTTCTACTCTGTCATATAGGGTCGCTATGAGTCAGAATCGACTGAACGGCTGTAGGTTTGGGTTTGGTTCTTAGAGATGCGAAGCTGGGGTGACGAGTCCTGTGGATGTAACACCGAAAGGATGCTGCTTGCTGCTCAGAATCCCCTGATGGCAGCTTGGGTCTTGGGGGCAAGGATCTGGAGCAGCTTCTTGCTTTCGCTAGGGGCCCCTTCTCCCAGAGTGCTTCCTTGAAGTGTACGGGCTTTTATCTGTTTAGACAACCACCAAATACGGTCTGGGTAGTGTGCCCTAGGTTGATTAGGTCCACTGGGGAGTTGTTTTGCAAGTCATTTGTAAATGCAAACTTTAGCGTCACATTTACTGCTTGTCATTATTTCACTTACTTATTGTTTATTCCAGAGGAATTTGAGAGGGGAAGGGCAGTAAGATGGGATGGTCAGATGGGGTTAGGGAGGCAAAGGACAAGCTTCCAGTCATCCTAAAACAAGGGATTACGCCCTGAGGAATTCATCTTTTTACAGCTTCGTTTCACTTAGAAAACTCATTAAAAACTGGAGGTTGAAACCCACTCCATACTGTCCTTTAGAGTCGTGGAGAAAATAGCATTTAAAAATTACTTTCTGTTCCAATTTCTTTTTTCCCCCCACATCCCTTAATATATTAATTATCAAATTGGCATTTGAATTTTGACACTTTAACCCACCCTAATTTTCACACGTAAGAATGTTCTTTTTAGTGCATGTAAGCAAAACTGAGTGGTCACAGAAGGCTGACCACCAGGACTTGCCAATATTTCTAATAAGCACCGGACACCTGGCTGATGTCAACCTGCCTGATGTGTTTGATCTTAGGAAACCCCTTTGTTAGGCTCATCCTAGAAGTTGATTTTGAGTTTGTCAGATTGAAGTAGTGCTAGATGAGAGGCCAGAGTGACTTTAAAGAAGTCTTTGTTTCCAGTTTTAGTTTGAATCAGCATATACAGGCATCTCAGCTTGAAGCTTGAGTATAATTTAATGTTGCTGATGTTTGATTTTTTTCAAGATTTAAAAAACTATTTTGGAAATAGTAATGTAAATGATGTCGGTGACTGCTGTTGGTGGGCTTGGATCTCGTGGAACTCATAAGCTAAATTGGTCCCAGCTGGGAAGAGCCATATTTGGCTGAAACTAGGGGGTGGAAAAGGTCCTGGAGCTATTTTCTGAATACAAATACAATAGGTTCCTATTTTAACATGGCTCAGTGTTGAATAGATTTAGAAGTCTTGTGGATAAGTTCCCTTTTTCCTGAAGCACATCAGCTATGTAAGAAAAATCTTGCCATAACTGACTGTGTATAGCACATTAGAGGGTTTGCACTCTTTGAAGCACAATTTTTCAGTCAGGTCACATATAGCAGTTAGAATATTCCCAATATATTCAGCCCATGTGCTGCACAATACAAAAAAGTTTATCAGACATTTTTAGATTTAGTCTTTGTCCACCAGTAGTTTAAAATCTGAAGTTAAGACCACATAGATCACTATTGGAAGTGAAAGAGGAAAGTTTTGATTATTTCATCTGTTTGTTATTTGGTATAGTTTCCTGAATACTATTTCTGTACTAAAAGATAAGCAGAGAAAAGAAGAATTACAGTTTAAGAGTTAAATAAAAATATTTTCCTCCAGTTCTTAGAAGCCTGCTTAGAAGGCTACTATAAGTGGACCAAGCAGAGGAAGTGAGGGCAATGTGAGATAGGGTTCAGAAAGTGATGATCCATGACTCAAGAGGGGTGTAAGATAGAAGGAAAGAATTTAAAAATTATTCATTGTGCTAGGCACTGATCTAGGCACTGGGCATCATTAATGAGTAAAACAGACAAAAATTCCTGCCTTAGTGGAGCTTATGTTCTAGTAAGCGACCATAAACACTAAACATCAGTAAATTATATGTGTGTTAAAACTGGTTGCCGTTAAGTCGATTCCCACTCATGGTGACTCCATGTGTGTCAGAGTAGAATTGTGCTCCATAGGGTTTTCAATGGCTGATTTTTTGGAAGTAGATTACCAGGGCTTTCTTCCGAGGAACCTCTGGGTGGACTCGAACCTCCAACATTTAGTTAGCAGCCGTGAGTGTTTTAAGAGTTTGCACCAACCAGTAACTCCTTATTAGGAGGTTGTGAGCCATGGAACAATCTGAGAAGCTGGACTTTATGAAGAAGAATGCAGCATCAGGATTGGTGGAAGACTCATTAACAGCCTGCGATATGTACATGACACAACCTTGCTTGCAAAAAAAAAAAAAAATAATCCACAAACAGGCAATACCCACTGTCTTTGTTTTTAGGCAGATGAATTAACTGATTTTAGTACTTGGGCCCTGGGTGGCACAAACGGTTTACTACTCGACTGCTCGACTACTAACCTAAAGGTTGGTGGTTTGAATCGCCCCCTACTGGCGGCATGGAAAAAAGGCCTGGCGATCTGTTTCTGTAAAGATTATAGCCAAGAAAACCCTATGAAGTGGTTCTACTCTCTAACGCATGGGGTCACCATGAGTTGTAATCAACTGGACAGGAATGGTTTTTGGTTTTAGTACTTCAGCATCCTCACCTGTAAAAAAAATTAATAGTAATAATAATAAAATAATAGCTTGCTGAGTGCTTACTATATGCCAGGCACTAAGTGCTTTAAATAATTAACTCAGTTCAGTAACTAGCAGGAACCTCATTTTATAGATGAGGAAGCTGGTACAGAGAGTGTCTTAATTACCTAGTGCTGCTGTAACAGAAATACAACAAGTGGGTGGCTTTAGAGAACAGAAATTTATTTTCTCAGAGTTCTGGAGGTTAAAAGTCCAAATCAGAGTCTCAGTAGTGTTGATTTCTTGTTTGTCCATAGCTCTGGGCATTCCTAGTTTCCTTGGCAGTCTTCACATGACATCTGTTTGCCACTGTGTGTACATTTCTCTGTGTCTGATATGTTCTTTTTATAACTCAGAAGTGATTAGATTTATAACCCACCTTACTCGGGTATGATCTAATTAGCATAATAAAGAAACCCTGTTTCCAAACAGGGTTACATCTACAGGTATAGAAGTTGGCATTCCAACACCTGTTTTGGTGGAATACAATTTAATCCATAACAGAGAAGTTAAAGGAATGACTCAGTATCGTGTAGCCAGTAAGTGGCATAGCTGATATTTGAATCCTGGTAATCTAGATCCAGACATCCTGCCTCATACTTCCTTGTGTATAACTGATAAAACTATAAGAAAGGTGATACTAGAATAGGCGTTATTTTTAAGGGAGGTCTTATATTACCAGGTATTGATATATGGCTCAGCCTGTTTTCTAAGGTTTACCAAGAATATAATGATGACAGAGAAAATAAAAATTGAAGTTTAAGTAATACTTTAAAATTATTTTTACCTCCCATTTTTAATGTAAAAATAGTACGTGTTAGAGAAATCTCTAGGTTAAGCACTTGACTGCTAACCTAAAGGTCAACTGTTTGAACCTACCCAGAGAGGCCTCAAAGACAGACTTGGTAATCTGCTTCCGAAAGGGCACAGCCACTGAAAACTCTATGGAGTGCCATCCTACTCTGCACACATGGGGTTGCCTTGCGTTGGAATTGACTTGATGGCAACTGGAACTGGAGAGAAATCACAAAATACTCATAAGAAAATGAAGAAATAAAAAACACTCATAATCACACCTTTAGAGATAACTATTGTTAGTATTTTGTGATATAATTTCCTATTTTTTCTGTTGCAATATTGTTTATATATATTTTAAAATATACAAATGAATCCCTACTGTACATAGACCAGGTTTTTCACTTGTGAATCTTTTATGTCAGTAAATAACTTCTACTATATCATTTTGAATGGCTGTTGACTAAGTATTATTTTATACTTTTGTAATCTGACAACCTAGTTTAATGTTATACTTTTTTTTGGTGGGGGGGAGTAGAAGTAAGCATATAGTGCATTGGTGGTTCAGTGATAGAATTCTTGCTTTCCATGGAGCAACCCGGGTGGGCAACCTGGATTGATTCTTAGCCACTGCACCTCATGTGTAGCCACCATCTGTCAGTGTAGGCTTGCATATTACATGATGCTGAACAGGTTTCAGTGGAGCTTCCAGACTAAGATGGACTAGGAAGAAAGGTCTGACAGTCTACTTCCAAAAATCAGCCAGTGAAAATCCTGTGGATCACAACAGTTCAATCTGCAGCTGATCATGAGATTGATGGCAGGACTGGGCAGCTTTTTGTTCTGTCGTGCATGGGGTCGCCATGAGTTGGGCTGGACTTGACGGCAGCTAATAACAACCACAACAACAGAAGTAAGCATTATCATCTTTTCAGAACTGTGGTTTTGGGGTTATAGATACTTGGCTGGCCTTAGTTTACTTTTCTCATTTGTATAGGATTGCTTTTATTTTACATAAATGAGTGCAAAATAATAGCCATGTGATTACTTACACCTTTAGTGACGTTTTTTCGCTAGGTGTGGTTACAGAGTTTTTGTACCTTAGGGGTTTCTGATATGTGAAAGAACATGTAGTGTTTTCTTCAGTTGTATATTTAATTAGGAGATATTCAGGCAAAATAGCTATGTGTTAACGTCTTAAAAAATATGAACAAATGGTACCTTTTACGAGTGTCAAACTATGTCCTATAATTTATTTTTGCTACAGATTTTCTTAAAAAATATTTATTTTTGTTGTTGAGAATATACACAGCAGAACATACACCAATTCAACAATTTCTATATGTATAATTCAGTGACATTGATTATGATCTTCAAGTTGTGCAACCATCCTAAATTGTCCCTTTTCTAAATTGTCCCTTCTCTATTAATATAAACTCACTGCCTTCTCAGTTTCCTGTCAGATTTTCCCAGTTGCTGTTGTTAATTTGATTCCATATAGATATTCTTAAAAGAGCACGATGCTTCAGATAGACATTGTTTACTAATTAAGCTAAACATATTGTTTGGTTTAAAGAAGACTCAGGGAACATTTTTGATTTAAGATACACAGTTTAAAGATTATCTGAGGGTAATAGTGTTGGAGGTTTATCTAGCCTCTACGGCTCCAGAAAGACTGAATTCTATGAGAAGTTGAAATTCTGTTCTGCACTTTACCCCTTATGATCAGGAGTCTTCTATCGAATCTTTGATCAAAACATTCAGTAATGGTAGCTGGGCACCATCCAGTTCTCTTGGTCTCATGGCAGAAGAGACAGTTGTTCTTGGAGGCAATTAGCCACACATTCCATTTCCTTCTCCTGTTTCTGACTCTTCTTTCTTGTTACTCTAGGCAAGTAAAAACCTTATTGTACCTTTTATGGCTGCTTGCAAACTTTTAAGACCCCAGGCACTACACAGTAAACTAGGAGGTAGAACAGAAGCATTAAACACAATAATAACCTGATTAACTGGGATGTCCCATGAAATCATGACCGTAAATCTCCAAACCAAGAAACCAAATCCCATGAGGTGTTTGGTTGTACATAAGCAGCCTCAGCAACTACTCTTATTCTTTTGCTGTTGTTGTAAATGTATCTATCACACAGCATTTGCAATTCAACTTTTTAGAGGTGTACAACTTATTGACGTCAGTTACATTAATTAGTCATGCAATCCTTCCCCTTAATCAGTGTGATTTTTCCATCACTGCAAACTGAAACTCAGTACTCCACAAGCAATAACCCCTTCCTCTCTGGTAACCGCTAATAAACTTTGGTCTGTATACAATTGCCTCTTCTTGTCTTTCTATGTAAGTGAGGTCATACAATATTTGTCCTTTTGTGATTGACTTACTTCACTCAGCATGTCTTCAACCTTCATCCATGTTGTAGCAATATACAGGAATTTTTAACCATCCCTTTTTTCCCCCCACACTTCTAGTTTTGTTTCGTATTAATTAACTTAAGGCCGTCTTTTATGATAAGTTTAGTTAAATTGAAAGTGTAGCTATGAAATCTTTTAATTTGCAGTAGTGTTTTATAAAGTTATTTTGAAACAATTTCAAGCTTACAGAAAAGTCTCAAAGAATAACACAAAGAACTCCCACATATTCCTCATCTGGAGATGCCATTGAGTTTCTCAGTTGCTCCAATAATGTCATCCTCGGCAAAAGGATCCAGTCATGAATCACATATTGCATCCAATTATTATATGTGTGTGTATTTTCTCAGGCTTTCCTTGACTTTCATGATCTTTACATTTTTGAGGATTACAGGTCAGTCATTTTGTATAATGCCCCTCAATTTGAGTTTGTCCAGTGTTTTCCTTGTGATTAGACTTGTTTTTGCTTTCGGGGCAGGAATATAACAGAAGTGAATGGTGTTTTTCTTACTGCATTTTATCAGGTGGCACGTGTGCTTATTTATCCATTATTGGTGGTGTTGATTTTAATCCTTTCATAAAAGGTGCCTACCAACTTTTTACACTGTACAGCTATTTTATCTTTTTTTCGCTTTGTAATTAATACTTTGTGGGGAGATATTTTGAGACTATGTAACTGTCCTGTTCCTCATTCCATTTTACCCACTAGTTTTCACATCCATTGATGTTTATTTTCTAAATTATTACTGTGATGATTGCAAAAGTTATTTCTATTCTGTTATTCCTTCTATATTTATTGGTCGGCATTTCTACTGTAAAGAAGAACTTATTTAGAACTTACTTATTTTTTTGTATCAGTGTTGACATATGGATTCCTGTTTTATTCAGTGGGTTTTAATCCATAAATATCATTATTTATTTTGGTTCTCAAATTGTCCCGGTTTTGGCTAGTGGGAGCCCTAGTCTACTGGGCTTCTGTGTCCCTTTGACTTGTTCCTGTTTTTCTCTCTGAGCACTTCCTTACTTTCTGGCAACACAAAATATTCCACGTTCGTTTTCTACTTTCTCTGCCCCAGCTCTGATTTATGTTTGTGACTTCCCTATCTGAGTTTACATCTGGTTGCTCTATCCTGTGTTCTAGTCTTGGGTTGTATCTGATGTTATTGATTTTCTAACTGGGAGGACTTCCTTTAGTATTTCTTGTAATTTTGGTTTGGTTTTTTACAAATTCCCTAAACTTCTGTTTATCTGGAAATGCCCTCATTTTGCCATCATACTTGAGAGTCAGTTTTGCTGGATACGTAATTCTTGGCTGGCAATTTTTTTTCTTCAAGTCTTTATATATGTCATCCTGTTGCCTCCTTGCCTGCATGGTTTCTGCTGAGTAGTCCAAGCTTAGTGTTATTGACTCTCTTTTGTAGATGACTTTTCGTTTATCCCTAGCCGCTCTTAAAATTCTCTGTTTATCTTTGGTTTTGGCAAGTTTGATTATAATATGTCTTGGTGACTTTCTTTTGAGATCTACCTTGTGTGGGGTTTGATGAGCATGTTGGATAGATACCTTCTCATCTTTCACAATATCAGGAAAGTTTTCTGCCAACAAATCTTCAACAATTCTCTTTGTATTTTCTGTTATCTGCCCCTTTTCTAGTATTCCAATCACTCGTAGGTTATTCCTCTTGATAGAATCCCATGTAATTCTTAGGGTTTCTTCATTTTTTAAAAATTCTTTTGCCTGATTTTTCCTCATATAAGTTGATGTCAAATGATTTATCTTCAGTCTTACTAATTCTGACTTCCATTGCCTCAGTTCTACTCCTGTGACTTTCTACTGAGTTATCTAATTCTGAAATTTTTATTGTTAATCTTCTGCATTTCTGTTTGTTGTCTCTCTGTGGATTCTTGTAGCCTGTTAAATTTGTCATTGTGCTCTTCTGTAATCTTCTTAAGTTCCTTTGTTGCTTTGTCTGTGTGCTCCTTGTCTTGTTCTGCATTTTGCCTGGTCTCCTTCCTGATCTCTTGAAGAGTTTTAATTCCAAGAAGTTCTCTTTGTCTGGAAAATTTCTAGATTCTTTGTTTTGGGAGCTTGCTAAAGCCATCATGGTCTCCCTCTTTATGTGATTTGATAGTGACTGTTGTCTCTGAGCCATCAATAAGTTAATATACTTCTTTATTTTTATGTTTGCTTACTGTGTCCTAGCTTCTTGTTTTGTTTTGATATGCCCAAATAGGCTGCTTGTGTGAGCTAGTTTGATTATTGGCGTCTTTGAAGCTCTAATGTCCTGTCATCAGGTGGTTAGATCTGTTACTAGGTATGTGAGCTCAGGAGTTGGTTTACTTTTTTTGTGTGGATTCAGTTCAGATGTCCAGGTAGTTGGTCACCAAGTGTGTGGTGCAGGCTCTTACCTGCAGTCCTAGATGGACAGGGGTGATTGGAGTAGGCACAGGTATCTGGCTGCAGTAGGGAGTCATGCGCTGAGCAAGGTAGGGGGCTGATGGCTGCCGCTGAGTGTCCGGGAGGAAAGCATGTCCCTGTTCCCTAGAGTTTGTAGGTGGGTGGGTTTTGGAATTGGACTGTGGGCACCCAGTGCTCTTGGCTGTAAGGACTAGGAGGCACCACTTATTCTTGGACGCCTATTGCAGGTGGCTAGGTGGCGTGAGTGGAGCCACCAGTCCTCAGGCCCCTGATGTGGGTAGGTGAGGACCCTGCTTAGTGGGCAGAGTGGTATCAAATGTCACGAACCTGCCACTCCACCACATAGCTGATACAGTGAAGTTGGGCTTCAGGTGTATACCCTGTTGTACTGTGCTAATGAGGGCCTATGCTGTTGAAATGGGCCCACACAGGTTTATGCAGGGGTGAAAGGCATTCAGAGTCCATGGACCCCTTATGCCTGTGCCTTGGCAAAGGAGTTGTGCCTGCTCTGAGTTCCAAGTTTAAGGGAGCTGGCAGATTATTTTTTCCTGTTTGTTAATTTGTTCTCTCTCCAAGGCTGGGAGAATGGTTCAGGTCTGCCCCAGCTCTGAAATGGGCCATTTTACCAAGGGCTTTAGTTCAATTAGGTGGAGATGGTATTTTGAAACTAAAATATAAGTAATAGGTGTGTTCATTACTAAAAACGTGTTGCTCATCCCAGGACTTCTCAGTGGATGGTGCTGTAAAATACACGCTCACCCCCACATACATTTACATGTACATATTTTTCCTCTATCTATTGGAGCCCTGGTGGCATAGTGGTTAAGAGCTGTGACTGCTAATTAAAAGGTTGGTAGTTCGAATCCACCAGTTGCTCCTTGGAAACCCTGTGGGGCAGTTCTACTCTGTCCTGTAGGGTCACTATGAGTTGGAATTGACTTGATGGCAATTGGTTTTGGGTATCTGTATATATTGAATAAGTTCACACAAATACTGCAGTTCCAAGTCAGTAGCACAGGATTCATTCATACCTTCCCAGTTTCCATATTTTTTTTGTCAGTGAGAAAGCTGGCTCCCATCATCCTCATTATACTTATTTGCCTAGTCCCTTGTATGCAGCCATTCTCTTGACCTTGCCTGGCCACCTCCTTGCAACTGTTGTCCAGCCACCATTATTGCCCTGCTCCTCTCCTTAGGGCATGTGTGGGCCCCTACTGCAGCCATTTTAAGGATGAAAGCACTCTGAGACTGCATCATTGTGTATGCCATGTGACAGTAATATGTGGTGTCTTATAGGCCATTAAACATTAAAAAAAATTTTTTCTGTGAGCCTGTATTTAGGATCAATATCCCAGGGATGTTGGGAGTATTAGAGATACTGAATATAAAAGGCCTAACTCAATAGATTGTAGTTATGTTCAGCAGTGATAACTAATCTAGTTCATTATAGATATCTCAAAGTGTGATTTTTGCTATTAGATGCTATTAATTTTATAAACTTAATCACCATTTCTGGTTACCTAAATCATAACCAATTTCTGTACATTTATGATGATATGTATCACTGCTACTTTTGATTATCTGAGTAACAAAAGCAGGACTTTGAAAGTAAGCAAACATTATTTGGGTAATAGTCTACCTCACAGCCAAGCAGTTTTATTATTATTATTATTTGTAATGGAAAGCTTAAATTTCCTTTTATTGCTACTCTTGTTTTATCTTTCTGCCTCAATTCTTTTTTTGGTCTCAAATTGAAATTTGATGAGAATAGTTCAGTATAGTCTTGGGTACTGGTATTGGGTATTAAAAAGAGTATTTTTTTATGTAAGTGGAAATAGATTTTTATGTTTGTGGAAATAGATAATGATGTAACTTAAATACTTTGTTAGCATTGAGCGCAAACATAGAATAATTAAGTGGAAATGGAGCAGAGGGGGGTGGGTGCATATTATTTTATAGGAACTATCCTGGTATCTCGGTACTTTGGGTCATGTTCCAGATAGATGAGCAGTAGCATGACCCTCCTGCTCTTCAGGGAACTGTTTCTTTGCTAGGTCCCACAGCGTTAGATTTAACTACTGAAATAGCTCTTTGTTTAAAAACTACCTTCGTTGTAGTTTTTACTCACATATGCCTGGTTCCATTCTCCTTTCCCCTGCCCCACACTCTACTAAATATTCAACTGGCTCTCTTATTTTCAACTCTTAGAAATTGCCGCTTTGAGTCAGTGAACAATAAATTTGTCAAAAGTGAAGTCTCTCAACCTGAGCACAGCACTGTTTTGAGGACTGGTGCTCATGTCTCAAGGAGCCCTGGTGGCACAGTGGTTAAAGTGCTTGGCTGCCAACCAAAAGGTCTGTGGTTTGAACCTACCATGTACTCCTCAGGAGAAAGGATGTAGCGGTCTGCTACCGTAAAAGATTTACAGCCTTGGAAACCCTGTGGGGCAGTTCTGCTCTATCCTATAGGATCTCTATGAATCCGAATCGACTCTACTTGACAGTGGGATTGGTTTTGGCTTGTCTCTCTAACCTATTGTTAAGGACTCCCAAAGAGGTCTTCTCTCTCAGAATGCTCAGCCCTTTAATCAATCTTTTGCCAACCTTGTCAGTTTTAAATTTGGGAAATGGCAAGCCATCAAAGACAGTTATTTAAAATATAGTATTTGTAATTATACCAAAATATAATTTTAAATGGCTAGACATTTGGGAAGCAAAATATGCCTCAGTTGAGCTGAATTGATTTTAGCTTTTGCTCATGTGGGAAGGTATTTGTAAGGTGTTGGGACTGTATTGTTGAGTGATAACTATAGTTGCCTAAGGATATCTTCCCAACTTTTTTTTTTGTTTTTGTTTTTTAACGTCATTGAGGAAACCCGGATGGCGTAGTGGTTAAGAGCTTCGGCTGCTAACCAAAAGGTTGGCAGTTCAAATCCACCGGGCGCTCCTTGGAAACTCTGTGCCGCAGTTCTACTCTGTCCTATAGGGTCTCTATGAGTTGGAATTGGCTTGCCCGCAATGGAATGTCATTGAACATTAAAAAAAAAACATTGAGAAGAAGGTCTGCTCTTGGTCCTCCGGTGATAGTGGGGCAACCTCTAGGACTGAGATCAGTATCTCTACGTACTTATATATATATATATATATAACCCTTGAGAAGTCTGCTTTAGACCCTTAGAGTATGGAGCTTTGGCCTTACGTTGGAGCTTGTTAGAAATGCAAGATTTCAGGCCCCAATCCTTGAATTAGAATTGATTTTAATAAGATCCCTAGGTGATTTGAAAGCTTATTTAATCTTGAAATGCTTTGGACAATAGTGAACGGATGCCTGATATGGAGTTAAGCGATTTGAAATAAGGTAAAGAAGAAAAATCCTTGGAATTCAGTATAACACTACCTCTGTCCCTGAGAGACTCTGTGAGGTCCTCAAGGGGGTTAGGATCCCTTGTTGTCTTTGCAGCACTTTACACATCTATAATTATTTAATGATCCATAATTATTGTTTAAGATCTTTTTTCCCTTTTGGGCTGTAAATTTCATGAGGGTTTGTTCCTCATTTTATTTCCCAGCATGTTAGCACATTGCTTGGCAAATATGTTTTCAGTTAATTTTGTTTTTGACTGACTGAAGGTTGTCATGGAGAGAACAGTAGCCTAGGAGTGAGGAAATCTCAGTTTTGGTCTTTTATCTGTCAGTAGCCATGTGACCTTGGGCACACCACTTAATTTCTTAGTCTCTATTTCCTTTGATTGGGGCTCTGGTGGCGCAGTGGTTAAGAACTCAGCTGCCAACCAAAAGGTCGGCAATTTGAATCCACCAGCCACTCCTTGGAAACCCTGTGGGGCAGTTCTACTCTGTCCTATAGGGTCGCCTACTAAAAGGGGTGGTGGTGGTGGGGAATACCTATTCCATTGGGTTAATGTAAGAATTGAATGAGACAATATATATGGAAGCATTTCATAAACCAGAGAGTCCTGTACAAACACTGTCATTATCCTTGCTCATGAAATTCCCAAGCCAGTATATCAACTCTTTCCTCATTCCAAGGTTTGTTTAGCTACCTTACAAATGCATGGCTTTATTGCATAATACAATATACATTTATTGAACACCTCCCCTGTGTAAAGCAAAGTGTTAGGTGCTGGGGTAGGGGAGAAAGGTAGGAGTTCAGAAATAAACAAGATGTGGTCTGTGCCGTCATGAATCTTAAAATTAGAGAACCACATGTTATGTGGATACGTTAATAGTTTTTAACTAATTGATTCAAGTTCACTGGCTAATGAAGATTAAACATCATGAATGTTGCATTGAATATACAAACTTCTTTGAGGATAAGTGTGGAATAGTTGGAGTCTGTATTTATAAAAGTTATAAGATGTGTGTTATGAATTGTTCTCCTCCCAAATCCTGATCCCTGTACCTGCAAATATGACCCTGTTTGGAAATAGGGGTTTTCTTTTCTTATGTTAATGAGGTTATACCGGTGTAGGGTGCGTCCTAAACCTGATGACTTCAGAGTTATAAAAACACCAGAATAGACATGGAGACATAGGGGGAAGAGAGAGACAGATGCATCTACAAACCCTGGAAATCAAGGATTGTTGGCAGCTGCCAAAGCTGAAATAGACAAAGAGTCTCCCCCTAGAGCCATACCCTGAATTCAAACTTCTAGTCTCCTGAACTGTGAGAAAATAAATTTCTGTTTTTTAAAGCTACCCACTTATGTTATCTCAGTTATGGCAGCACTAGGTAACTTCAGACAATGCATATAGTATGTTTGGATACTCAAAACAGCAAGAGTTTCTCAGAGGCTGTCCCTATTGGGTGGATTGAGGTTCTGCCCAGCTTAATTTTGGTTCTGCTGCAATTGTTGCTCCACTCTCAACTCCTTGTTTTTTAATATGGAAATCCTTTGGCCCACCCCTTCCTATTGCTCACTGGGGCTTTTCATGTAGAGATTGGAGTGGGCTGGAAGTGGCTGATAAAACCCCAAAGCATGAGTGCCTCCATGATATGGTGTTTGTTTACTGCTCCAGTGTCATCTGTGCCTTCTCACTGCGCCCTCCCTCCACAGACTCAGCCATTTTATTTGCATTTCTTTCAACATGCATTTCTCTGGTGTCTCCCTGCCTTTGTAAAGCCCTTCCCACTATTCTGGCTGGACTGCCGTTCTCCCCACTCCCTCCCTTTAGTCTAGGGGCCAGCTCTTTTTCCCTGACCTATGCCCTCTCCCAAATTTGTTAGATACTATTTCAGTGCCTTTTATAGTCCTCGTTTTAGCTTTTATCAACAATATATCATACTTGTCATTTTCAGGTCCTTCTTCCCCATTAGACTGTGACCTTCTTGAAGATGGGCAGTTTTAAAAACCATTCCCATCAGGGTCGGTATAAATAGGTGGCCACAGTGTACAGCAAGGTTGGAAGGTTTGAAACTCTTACTTATTGAATCTTTATTTCATGGTTTTGTAGAGACCTTTTTGTCCTTTTACCCTTGTTTCAAGGATTGCACATGACAAGGACACATTTCCTACCTGCCAGCATGTCCTGTAAATTGTGTTCCCAACAGTAGTGAATGCAAGTGCCCATTTCCCTGCATCCTCACCCACCAGTGCATCATTAAGAATAAAAATTATGAAAGCTTCTTGGGCTTTTTATGTTAATGCAAAGTAAACAAGTTGTTAGTAAAGATTCTTTCTAACAATTTCTGTCCCGTTTATTTGTAATGGCACAGTTATCGTGTGTGCATCCTCTGCCAACCTTCTTCCTTTTATTTTGAAAGGGAAAGTAATATATCTTTTAGGTTAAAATTTAGAATGGTGCTAATAAATGAAATAAAGAACAGTCATGTAAAAGTAATGATTGAATATCCTTTAAAAATTCTTTGTGTGTTTTATAATTACAGAATGAAGTTTTAAAATACTAATCACTTACTAAAAAATACTGTTTTTCTTAAAGATCAGCATGCGTTAGTCTGTAAAGGGGGATTTACAAAGAAAGATAGTTAACTCAAATTGGATTTTTTGTTTCTTAGTTACCTTTCTGATATTTTAATGCAGAGAATAAACTGATGATTTCATGCAAATAATAAACATGTTTTAGAGGCAGATGGCATAATTGGAGCTGTAAAAATGACTTGTTTCCCAAAGTATAAGTAAATAGTAGTATCCAAATGCTAGTGCATGTGCATGTGAAGAATATACCTTTATGGAATGGTTACTGTTTTTGAACATTTATGAGTTGAACTATGATAAGCATGAGTAAGTTATACGTTATGACAAACTCAGGACACTACCATTTTATCAGTAAAAACTTTGCATAATTAGTGAAATGTTGCTAGCCTAACAAATTTGTTTCTTTTTGTGTGTGGCATTTCTGATACCTATATTTCAGTTAATTCAAAAAGAAACTGGGTGGTGAAATATACAGAATAGTTTATAGAGACAGAATGCAGATTGGTGATTACCAGAGGCAGGGGGGCTTGATAGTGACTACTTAACAGATATGGTGTTTTCTTTTGGGGTGATGAAAATGTTGTAGAAGTGGTGGTTGTACAACATTGTGAATGTACTAATGCCACTGAATTGTTCACTTTAACATGGTTAATTTTATGTTTGGTGTATTCCACTCAAAAAAGTTAAAAAGAAAGACAAGGTCCCTGCAATAAAGGAACTCACATTAAAGACAAGAGAGGGAGAGAGACAAGGGGGAGAGGGGGAGAGAAAGGGAGAGGGAGAGGAAGAAAGAAATCAGGAGGAAAGGGGAAACTTTTACATTTAGTTTTAGGCCTTTTTAAAAATTTTTCTCCTCTTAATAATGTAAAAGTTTCTTCTTAAGATTTCTTTGATAGTTCATTCTTGTGTTATACTTCCTTTGTGTTAAACTTTCTTAGATTTAAATGGCTTGCAGTTGAAGCCCATTCCAGGCAGGGAGCATTTGCTGAGTCTCAGATAATGTAAAATATCACTTTTGTAGTTGACTGTTTTAGGATCAAAAACCTTTCCTGGGGTTTTTATACAACCCTTTCTCTGCCTTGTGCTCCCAGGTTTGATTGCATTTGTGTATTATTTTCCTACTGGGGCTTTCCTGACATCACACTGACAACCACAAGCTGTTCTTGTTATCCTTCCTTTAAAGGAATTACAATTTAATTGTCTTTTGTTTGGGTATGGTAAGCTCGTGCTTATCATGATCTGAAAGATGGAAACCTTTGCTTCTCAAACAGAAAGGGAGAATGAAAAGATCTTGAATAAAAGAAATGTTTTGTGTCAGTTACTCTATAGAAGGTGCGGTGCAGTGAATTACTTAATATGGCCTTTCTAGCCATAGTCTTTGTGACTCCCACACAATGATTGGGTGGGACCACGCAAATAAGGTATATGGAACCCTAATGAGATGTGGTGATTGGTGTTGTGTGTCGGCTTGGCTAGGCCATGATTCCTGGTATTGTGTGGCTGACCTTCATTTTGTGATCTGATGTAATTATCCTAATTATTCTCCATTTTATGTGTCATAAATCCTAACTTCTGTATGTTAATGAGGCAGGATTAGTCTGGAGGGCATGCTAAATCAGGGCCTTTCAGGAGAGCCTGAGTCAAGTCCTGCCCTTATTCAAGTCACACCCTTACCTGGGGTGTGGCCTGCATCCAGTGTATAATGTGGGTACTCTGGGGGAGAGGGCTTTCTGTCTCTGTATCTGCATCCTGTGTCCAGCTTGTCTCATTGTCTGACCTGTGGTTCTTGGGACTTGAGCCAGTGGCCTGCCATCTGACCTGCAGATTCTGTGATTCGCCAGCTTCTGCAACACATGGGCCAACAGCCTGTTGTCTGATTTAATTCGTCAGTTTCCGCAGCCTTTGAGCCAGCAACCTGTCATCTGGCCTGCTGATTTGGGTTCGCTGGCACCTGTGGCCCACGTGAGTTAGGAGAAGCCTATGCCTGACCCATGGATTTGGGAATTACCAGCCTCCACAACCACACGAGCCATTTCCTTGATATGGTTCGTGAGTTCTGTGAGATGTTGCAGCGAATTACGGGACCCAAAGACAGTACGGGACCCAAAGACAGTAGGGAGAGTACTGAGGAGAGGAGGAGTAATTGATGTTAGAGATAATGGAGTGGTACAGGAATTTGGAAAAGTTGGACATTTGGGACATCTTTAACCTCCACCTCATAGGAACCAGCTTTGTGCTGATTCTTATGAAATAAATTATTCATTTAGAAGGATTCAGGTATTCTTATGATTTGTATTCATCCCATAAAATAGTATGTCTAGAGCCTATGTAGGCCCCTGTAAGACAGATGTGAAGAGGTAGGACTTGGAAGTTAGGTAGTGGTAATACAGAACTTTTGTAACTTGGGCAAAATCATTACACTTTTGTGCCTCTTTTTCTTATTTATAAAAGAACAGTTTTTTATTTGATAATGTGCAATCTTTCTTCCTACTGGTGTTTGAGAAGATTCTTGGTGCCTTGTGAATTGGTAACAATGAGCTCAAACCTCTGGATAGTTTACATTAAATAATTTTAGGGTCAGAAGAGATTATAGAGGTTAGTCCAATCCCTTGTTTTGGATGAGCTAGTTGATGCTCTGGGATCTTGTGATTTTCCAAGGCCACACTTTGTTAACTGTAGAAACAAATTTTAATAAGATTAATCTTGATTATAAGGAGCTCTGGTGGCACAATGGCTGACCAAAAAGCCTGCAGTTCGAGTGTGCTGTCATAGTATAGGGAGAGCAATTAGGGTCATATAACAATGTATGTATAAATTTTTGTATAAGAGATTAGAAATGTAAACTTTCACTTAAACTACAACAATAACCAAAAAAATCTATAATTTGTATTTTGAATAAGAATGATTATTGATAGTTGGGTTGAACAATACCCATTTCTGTCATTAAATCCAACTCATAACGACCCCATAGGACAGATTAGAACTGCCCCATAGAGTTTCCAAGACAACTATAGGAGCACACTTCCACATCTTTCTGCCCTGAAGCAGCTGATGGGTTGGAATCACCGACCTTTCAGTTAGCAGCCAAGCGCTTTAACCACTGCACAGCCAGGGCTCCTTGGGTTGGACAGTAAAGGGGTAAAAATTAAGAGTAATGATGGATAATAGTGTTGAGGTGGTAGGAAATGGCTTGTGAGATTTAACCTAGCTGTCACTCTGGGATCTAATCTATTCTTTAGTATCTCAGAGGAAATAAATGAAGCTGTTGAAATTTACAAAAAGTAGATTAAATTGGAAGACTAATTATAAAGGATGTGTGTTCAGAGCCTTCCCTTGGGACTCAATTTACTAGTCAAACTGTTCTGTCTTGCTCTAAAAATTGATTTGCTGCCATACGTGAGTATAAGAGGACTGGGGAAGACAAACTTGAATCCTGGATGTTTATTAGAAGAAAGAAAGCCTCAGAGTAATGCTATTAATGATTAGTACAACACTTCCCGATATGTTAATATCAGAAAGCTCTAAGTTCTTACATAATCATGATGCTGTGTTAGGAGCTGTACAAAATAAATTAGCAATCTAATCCTTGTTCTCTAAGACCTAAAATAAGTGTGTAGCTACTCTCATACATTGTTAGCAGAGTTGTAAAAGGGTACATACAGCTTATTCGAAGGAAAAAAAAATAGGCAGTTTATAAAATTTTAAAATGCACATGCCCTTTAGTACAACAATTCTACTTTAGGAATTTATCCTTCATATATGCTTACATGTGTATAAAGGCGTATGTATAAGGGTAATTAATGCAGATAATTAGTGCAGAAGATTGAAAACAACCTTCATGCTTATCGATAAGAGACTGATTTATGTTATTGTATATCCATACAAGCAAACACCGTATAATTTTTCAGAAGAATAAGGTAGATCTGCTTGTACTCATATACAACAGTCTCCTGGAAATATTAAGTGAAAAAACATTATGTGGTATACTGTAGTATGTCACCATTGTGTAAAGCGAACAAAAATAGGCACAAGCATTCTTAGGCTTGTATAGACATAGGCTCTGCACAAGATACACAAGATAAAGATATCAGTAACAGCAATTTCTTCTGAGGAAGGTAGAGGGGAGCAAACTTTCTGTTTTGATTATTTTTGAACATCTGCATCATGTATCTTAAAATGCCATGTGAGATACATGCATTTGGCCATACATTGTTACTATACAAACTTGTACTTACTGATGAGAACTTGTGTGTACATGCTTTGTGTTTGTGGTTTTGAACCCACGGACTGACAAAAGTCAGTTGGTCTTTTGACCTAGGAATACCTAGGAATGAGGAGCAGTGTTGTTAACTTTACCACCCCTTCCGGGGTAGGGTGGATACTGGTAGGAGAAGTTTCAGGTAGCAGCTGAAGAAAAAGCTGAACATAGCTTTTGAAAAGAGTATGGAGTTGTTAGGGTGTTCTGCCTGAACGAAGCAGAGGGGTTGGATACAAAAGATGGAGGATTTGAAAGTATGAATGTACATGGAAATGGTGAACAGAGAGAGCCGACAGTGTTCAAGGAACTGATAATGTTTTACAAACATTATCTTGTCTCCAAAAACAAGTTATTTTCCAGACTTTCAAAAACGAAATAAACTAGTTGAAGCCTGATGATAATGTGTGGTTGGTTTCCTAAGAAACTTAAGAAGAAAATAGCAAAATGAGGAATAGAGCCTTGTTTTCTTGATTTCCAGCCTAGCTCTGAGATTATTCTGAGATCACCTGAACCGTGAGGTGAGAGTAGGGAATAGCACAAAATAAAACATTTTTAAAAATTCTGTTTTCAAGGGGATATGTAAAAGCATTTGTTTTGAAAGTACAGTTCTATTTCTCCTCATCCAATCTCAGGAGTAAATCCATCTTTGGGCCCTATACTACCTTTTCTTTCTTTATTTTGAGACATTCTGGTTCTGGAAATGGAAGGATAATGAAAATGTTAACATTTGCACAGCAAATGTTTTAAAAGCTTTTTCACGGATATTATTTCCTCATCTTGCAACTGTTTTATCGTTTTTATTAGACTCTCATTGTTAAAGGAAACATAGGCTCTGGAAAATTAGGTAATTTGCTTGAGATAACATAGCTGATTGTTACCAAAGCTGGCCTTCACAAAATCTCAGATTTTTTTTCCCCACCAAAGTATAAGGTTTTATGAGATAGATTTACTTAGCTTGGCTGAAGACCAGCTGTGGGAGAGGCATTGAGCAGCGAAGCATTTGGAAGCCTGAAAATTGGGGCAGAGTGATTTGATTAGTAGATGATTTGGGGATGATGTAGCAAGTGAGGCCCTGACCCTCCTGAGTGCAGCCACCAAGAAACCAGACTAGTTGCTGTTGAGTCGATTTCAACTCATGGCGACCCCATGTGTATGTCAGAGTAGAACTGTGCTCCATAGGATTTTCAGTGGCTGATTTTTCAGAAGTAGATTAGCAGGCCTTTCTTCTAAGGTGCCTCTGGGTGGACTTGAACCTTCAACTTTTCTGTCAGTAGCTGAGTGCATTAACCATTTACACCACCCTGCTGCTATCTACGTAGTTCTCATGCAGTTTGCCAGCCCTTTTCAGAGCTTCTTGTCATATCCTCAGTTGCTACATTGATCTAAGCAGTAGACTAATTAGAGAGACGGTTTTTAACTTACATCCTGCCTGAAGATAAGCACCACGTTAGTCATAGGAGAACTATTTTTGTAATTAATAATACATAAATTAATAATAAATCATTTTGTGAAAAAATATTGGTCAAGTATGTTCTCTTACACTAAATCTTGATATCAAAGGGTAGGAAGAAGCAGAAAAATAAGTCTCAAGCTCAGTAGTTGTAACGATCTTTTCCAACTGTGTATATATTAGGGATCCTAAGAGAATAGGAGCCCTGGTGGTACAGTGGTTAAAGCTCTAGACTGCTAACCAAAATGTTGGCGGTTTGAAACCACCAGCAGCTCCACAGGAGAAAGATGTTGCAGTCTGCTTCTGTAGAGATTTACAGTCTTGTAAACCCTACAGGGTTGTTGTGAGTGGGGATCGACTCGACGGCAGTAGGTTTTAAGAGAATTTCGTGTTTAATATATTATTGGATTAAACTGAAGAAAGTTTCCCCACTCTAGTGTGAGTTCAGAGCCTACTCTGCGGTAATATTTGACTTTTGGATTTATTCAGAGTGTACTGGAAAGACATTGGTTTTTAGCTGGTTTTTCTTTTTAAAAAGATCCCTTTGGTTATGGAGTAGAGATATGTTGTGCGGTGGGGGTGGGAGGTAGAGTTGAGGAGCATCAATTCACTCTAACTAAACACCTGAGAAGAGATCTATATTTAAAGGAGCATGACAGTCAGTATATTAGAATGAAAATGGCTGTCATTTGAATTAGATATTTGGATCTGTTGTTAGATATTTGGAGCCTTAATGACATAGTGGTTAAGAACTGTGGCTAGTAGTTAAGAACTATGGCTGCTAATTAAAAGGTCAGCAGTTTTTTGTTTTTTTTTTTCAATTTTTCAATTTTTTCCCATACAAAAATTTATACATACATGGTTATGTGACCCTGATTGCTCTCTGCATACTGTGACAGCACATTTCTCCTTTCTATCCCTGATTCCCCATTTCCATTCAGCCAACTCCTAATCCTCTCTGCCTTCCCATCTCACCTCTGGACAGAAGCTGCCCGTTTAGTCTCTTGTATCTTCTTGAGCTAAGAGGCACACTCCTCATGAGTATCACTTTATGTCCCACAGTCCAGTCCAATCCCTCTGGAGAGTTGGCCTCAGAAATTGTTTTAGTTCTAGGCTGATAGAGAATCTAGGGGCCGTGCTTTTCAGGGTTCCTCTAGTCTCAGTCAGACCATTAACTGTGGTCTTCTTACTCGAATTTGAGTTCTGTAGCCCACCTTTTGCCTGCTCCATCCTGGACTCTGTTGTGTTCCCTGTCAGGGCGGTCATTGGTGGTAGCCGGGTACCATCTAGTTCTTCTGGTCTCAGGCTGATGAAGTCTCTGGTTCATGTGACCCTTTCTGTCTCTTGGGCTAATACTTTCCCTGTGTCTTTGGTATTCTTCATTCTCCTTTACTTCAGGTGGTTGGGACCAATTGATGCATCTTAAATGGCCGCTTGCAATCTTTTAAGACCCCAGCCGCCACTCACCAAAGTAGGATGCAGAACATTTTCTTAACAAGCTTTTTTATGTCAGTTGAAGGTCGGCAGTTTGAATCCACCAGCCGCTCCTTGGAAACCCTGTGGGGCAGTTCTACTCTGTCCTATAGGATTGCTATGAGTTGGAATGGACTTGATGGCAACGGGTTTTGGGTTGGTAGGTACTTACGGAGCTCTGGTGGTGTAATGGTTAAGCGTTGGGCAGTTCAAGCCCACCAGCTGCTCTGCAGGAGAAAAATGTGGAAAGATTTATAACCCTGGAAACCAATGAGGCAGTTCTGCTCTGTCCTGTAGGGTTGCTATGAGTTGTCAAATCAACTTGACGGCAATGAGTTTTTTTTCCAAAAGGTTAGATACTTAGTTTATCTCAGGATCCTTAATACTTTTTTTTTTTTTAATATTGGTAAAGTATATAGAATAAAAATAATTGCCATTTTAACCTTTTAAAAAATTTATTGTGTTTGAGGTAAAAGTTTACAGTGCAAATTAGTTTCTCATTCAAAAATTTATACACAAATTGTTTTGCGACATTGGTGGCAATCTCTGCAACGTTATCGGCACTCTCCTGCATTCCCTTTCCACCCTGGGTTCCCCGTGTTCATTCATCTAGGTTTCCTGGCCCTTCCTGCCTACTCATCTTTGCTTTTGGGCAGATGTTGCTCATTTGGACTCGTATACTTGACTGAACTAAGATGCATGTTCGTTGCGTGTGTTGTTGTTTGTTTTATGGGCCTGTCTAATCTTTGGCTGAAAGGTGGAGTTCAGGAGTGGCTTCAGTTCTGAATTAGCAGGGTGTCCAGGGGCTGTAGTCTCAAATAGCATTTTTTTTTTTAAGTTAATTTTGGTGAAAATCTACATAGCAAAACCCACTCCCATTCCAGTTTCTAGACATAATAATCAGTGACATTGGTTAAATTCTTCACATTGTGTCAGCATCCTCTTATTTCTGTTCTAGTTGTTTCAGTTCCATTTACTTAACCTGCCTGCCCCCCGACTTTCTCCTCTATGCTTTAAAATAGCTGCTGACCTTTTGGTGTTATATAATATATATTTTAAAGTAACATAATACAAAAGGGTGACAGGCTTTACTTTTTGGACTAAACTATTATTTTAAAGGTGACTTCAGGGGATAGTTTCAGTTCAGGGTTTGAAGAACAACTTAGGGCCATAGTCTCAGTGACTCCTCCAGACTGAATACTGTATTTTTATGCAAAAACATACACCTTCCATGTTTGTTTGCCAACTGCGCACTCCCCCTGCGAGGTATTTACTTAAGTGCCACTGTGCTAATTTTTTTTTTTTTTACATATTGTTGTAAAAAAATTAGCATAGCAAGCTTACTGAAATACCTCACTCGGGGAGGGTGCAATTGGTAAACAAACGTAGAAGGTACGCATTATTTGCGTTAAAATATGGTAGGTCCAATAAGTGTGGATTCTTTAAGAATTTGAAGTTCTGTTCTATATTTTTCTCCCTTTTTATCAGAATTTCTCTGTTATTTTCCACAGCATAGTGTTCAGTAGTGGTAGCTGCGCACCATCTAGTTCTTCTGGTCTCAAGGTGGAGGAGGCAGTGGTTCATGTAGACAATTAGTAATTTAGTCCAGTTCCTTCTCTGATTCTTGGGTTTCCTTTTTTCTCTTTTATTCCAGATGACAATGATCAATAGTTTTATCTTAGATGGCCACTCATAAGCTTTTAAGACCCTAGACACTACTCACCCTACTGGGAGTTAGAAAATAAACTTTAAGAACTATATTACAAGCTATTTCAGAGCATAGAAGAGGAAGCAACACTTCCAAATTCACTCTATGAAGCCAGCATAACGCTGATACCAAAACCAGGCAAAGACATCACAAAAAAAGAAAATTACAGACCAGTATCTCTCATGAATATAGATGCAAAAATTCTGAACAAAATTCTAGCCAATAGAATTCAGTATCATATCAAAAAAATAATACACCACGACCAAGTAGGATTCATACCAGGTATGCAAGGATGGTTTAACATTAGAAAATCCATCAATGTAATTCACCACATAAATAAAAGGAAAGAAAAAAATCACATGATCATCTCAATTGACGCAGAAAAGGCATTTGACAAAGTCCAACACCCATTCCTGATAAAAGCTCTCAATAAAATAGGTATAGAAGGGAAATTTCTCAACATAATAAAGGGCGTCTATGCAAAACCAATGGCCAACATCATTCTTAATGGAGAGAGACTGAAAACATTCCCCTTGAAAACAGGAACAAGACAAGGATGCCCTTTATCACCACTCCTATTTAATATTGTGCTGGAAGTTCTAGCTAGAGCAATAAGGCAAGAGAAAGAAATAAAGGGCATCCAAATTGGTAATGAAGAAGTTAAACTCTCCCTGTTTGCAGATGATATGATACTATACATAGAAAACCCTAAAGACTCCACGAGAAATCTACTGGAACTAATAGAAAGATTCAGCAGAGTAGCAGGATACAAGATAAACATTCAAAAATCAGTTGGATTCCTATACACCAGTAAGGAGAACAATGAAAAGGAAATCAGGAAATCAATACCATTTTCAATAGCCTCTAAAAAGATAAAATACTTAGGAATAAATCTGACCAGGAATGTAAAAGACCTATACAAAGAAAACTACAAAACACTGCTGCATGAAACCCAAAGGGATCTACATAAATGTAAAAACATACCATGCTCATGGATAGGCAGACTCAACATTGTGAAAATGGCAATTCTACCCAAAGCAATTTACAAATACAATGCAATCCTGATCCAAATACCAGCAACATTCTTCAAAGAGATGGAAAAACTAATTATTAACTTTATATGGAAAAGGAAGAAGCCCCGAATAAGTAAAGCACTACTGAAGAAGAAGAATAAAGTTGGAGGACTCACGCTACCTGACTTCAGAACCTACTATATAGCTACAGTAGTCAGAACAGCCTGGTACTGGTACAACAACAGATACATTGACCAATGGAACAGAATTGAGAACCCAGATGTAAATTCATCCACCTACAGTAACCTGATTTTTGACAAGGGCCCAAAGTCCATCAAATGGGGAAAAGACAGTCTTTTTAACAAATGGTGCTGGCAAAACTGGATATCCATTTGCATAAAAATGAAACAGGACCCATACCTCACACCGTATACAAAAACTACTTCAAAATGGATCAAAGACCTGAATATAAAGCCTAAAACTATGAAGTTCATAGAAGAAAAAATAGGACCAACACTTCAGACCTTAATACATGGCATTGACAGGATACAAACCATAACCAGCAACACACAAAACCCAACAGACAAACTAGATAACTGGGATCTTCTAAAAATCAGACACCTATGCTCTTCAAAAGACTTCACGAAAAGAGTCAAAAGAGAACCTACAGACTGGGAAAAAATTTTTGGACAGTACAAGTCAGACAAAGGTCTAATCTCCATAATCTACAAGAAAAGCCAACACCTCTACAACAAAAAGACAAATAATCCTATCAAAAAATGGGCAAAGGAAATGAACAGACACTTCACCAAAGAAGACATTCAGATGGCCAACAGACACATGAGGAAATGCTCGCGTTCACTAGCCATTAGAGAAATGCAAATTAAAACCACAATAAGATACCATCTCACCCCGGCATTACTGGCACGAATCAAAAATACTGGAAATAACAAATGTTGGAGGGGCTGCGGGGAGACGGGAACTCTTATACACTGCTGGTGGGAATGCAAAATGATACAACCATTTTGGAAAATGATATGGCGTTTCCTCAGAAAGCTAGAAATAAACATACCATTCGATCCAGCAATCCCACTCCTAGGAATATATCCTAGAGAAATAAGAGTCATCACTCGAATAGACATATATACACCTATGTTCATGGCAGCATTGTTCACAATAGCAAAACGATGGAAACAACGTAGGTGCCCATCAACAGATGAATGGATAAACAAACTGGTACATACACACAATGGAGTACTATGCAACGAGAAAGAACAACAATGAATCTGTGAACCATCTCATAACATGGATGAAACTGGAGGACATTATGCTGAGTGAAATAAGTCAATCACAAAAGGACAAATATTGTATGAGACCTCTATTGTAAAAACCCATGAAAAAAATACACATGCAAAATGTAACAATCCTTGTTGGTTACCAGGGATGGGGGGGGAATACTAAATAGGCAATAGATAAGTGGTATCTTGGGTGAGAGGTGAGACAGTACACAATACAAGGGAAACTAACACAACCTGCACAAGGAAAGGTCATGGAGGCCCCATGGACACATCCAAACTCCCTGAGGGACTGAGTTGCTGGATGGAGGGCTCTGGGGACCATGGTCTCGGGGAACATCTAGCTCAATTGGCATGACACCACTTATAAAGATAATGCTCTACATTCTACCTTGGTGAGTAGTGTCTAGGGTCTTAAAAGCCTGTTAGCGGCCATCTAAGATATTACACTGGTCTCACCCCTTCGGGAGCAAGGGAGAATGAAGAGAACAGGATACAACGAAAAGATTAGTTCAAAGGACTAATTGTCCACAGCTACCAAGACCTCCACTGGACTGAGTCCAGTAGAGCTAGATGGTGCCCGGCTACCACCGCTGACTGCTCTGACCAGGATCACAACAGAGGGTTCTGGACAGAGCTGGAGAAGGATGTAGAGCATAATTCTAACTCACAAAAAAAAAAAGACCAGATTTACTGGCCTAAAGGAGACCGGAGAAACCTCAAGAGTATGGCCCCCAGACACCCTTTCAGCTCAGTGGTGGTTACCTTTGAGGTTCATTGTTCAGCCTGGGAGTGGACAGCCCAGTAAAACCAAATGAGACTAATGAGGTACAGGAGTCCAGTGACAAGGGCCAGAAGGCAGAAGGGGAGTAGGAAGCTGATGATACGGAACACAAAGTTGAGTAAGGATACTGTTGATGTGTTGTGAGATTGTTAACCATTGTTATAGGGTAACATTTGTAGTAACTGTTAAATGGGAGGCTATTTTGTCCTGTAAGCCTTCATCTTAAGTGAGAATAACAGCACAATTAGAAGAGCGTAGTGTACGTAAAAAGTTTTGAAATGGTGTATCTTTGGCTATGTGTATTTTCACCAAAAAAAAAAAAAAAAAAAAAAAAAGCTGAGAATTTAGAGGGTTAAAATGTTGTAGGGTTGTTAACCAAAGTCATAAAACAGCATGTGTACTACTGTTACATGAGAAACTGTTTGTTCTGTAAGCCTTCACCTGAAGTACAATAAAATATTAAAAAAAAAAAAGAACTATATTAATGCCAGTTGACTGGATAATCCCACGGGACTATGGCCTTAAGTCCCCAAACCAAGAGAACTAATCCCATAAGGTATTTGGTTATGTCTAATTGGTATCAGCATCTATAGCCGCCCCCCCCTTATTTTTATTGTTGCAAAACATTTTAACCATTTTTAAGTATACAATTCAGTGGCATCAATTACATTCACTGTCTACACCCAAAACTTTTTCATCATCCTAAACAGAAGCTTTATACCCATTAATTTCCCATTCCCATCTCTCCACAGCCAACCACCAGTTGCTGTCAAGTTGATAACGACTCATGATGATCCCTTGTGTTGCAGAGTAAAAATGTGCTCTGTAGAGTTTTCATGGTTATGACCTTTCAGAAGGAGATGGCCAGGCCTTTCTTCTGAGGCACCTTTGAGTAGATTCAGACTGCTAGCCTTTTGGTTAGTAGCCCAGCACTTAACCTTTTTTGCCACCCAGGACTCCTTCTCTCCTTCCAGCCCCTGGTAACCTCTGACCTTTCTGAATTTGCCTACTTTAGCTATTTCATGTAAGTGGAATTACATACTATTTGTCCTTTTGTGCCTGGCTTATTTCACTTAGCATAATGTTTTCAGTGTTCATCCATGTGGTAGCATGTATCATAACAATTCTTTTTATGGTTGAATTTTGTTTATCCTTTCATCTGTTGATAGACATTTGGGTTATTTCCACCTTTTGGCTATTGTGAATAAGGCTACAGTGAACATTGGTATACAAATATCTGTTTGATTCCCTGTTTTGAGTTATTTGGGGTATATATCTAGAAATGGAATTTCTGGGTCATATGGTAATTCTATGTTTAACTGGGTCATATGGTAATTCTATGTTTAACTTTTTGAGGAACCACCAAACTGTTTTCCACAGTGGCTGCACCACTATGCATTCCCACTGGTAATACATGAGTTCTGATTTTTCCTCATCCTTGCCAACACTTGTTATTTATTTGTTTTTTTTTTAAATAGCCATCCTAGCAGGTGTGACGTGGTATTCCATTGTGATTTTGCTCCTCAGTACTTTTCAAAAGCTCCTCAAGTGATTACCACCAGGGTGGATACCCGCCTCTTCATCTTGTTAAAAATATCCACTAGGGACAAGAGGGAGGGAACTTGGGGAGTAAGCTTGGGAGAAGGAGCTAGTGAGTGAAAAGCTATGGAAAGCTTGGAAAGTATAATTATTGTTTATCTGTTCTTTTTGGAAATTCACTTTCATATTCATATATTCAAATGTCTGAACATTTTTGGTGGTAAGAATTTAGTGACATTAAACTTTATAGAGCGTTCCCATTTACCCAGCCTCTTCTAATTCTTTCTTTCCCACCTGTTCCTCTTTATATGAAGAGAAGGGACTGTTGAGAAGTAGTGACTTATAACAATACAATTTGACAAGAACATGCCAGCACAATGGAAGAATTCATCTCCTAAAAACTCTTAAAACCATTTCTAAGCCTAGTTTCAGTTGATCCATTAAAATGTGTGTGTGTAGTGAAAATTTATAAAAACATTCAGAAATTTCAGCAAAGCAACCACAGTAATGTCTAACCACTTATCTGTTTAGCCAGAATTCGGGATTAAGCTTGCTTCATATAATTATAGGCGCTTCCTATAATTGGGTAGAAGACTGTGTAAATTCTTTCTTGCTGTAGGATTTATGTGTTTTTTATTATATCTTTATGCTTCTTATAAGAAAGAAGCAGATTTGTTTGTGTTAGTAAAAGACTTAGAATAGGGGTGAAAAGGAAAGAAAATAACTAAAAATCACAGAAGTACTCTTGTTTTTATAAATTATAATCTGTAATCATGAATAATTAATTTACTGTGAAAAGCTGAATTAGTTACAGGCTGCTGAAAATGATTTTTCCCCTTTGAAGTTACAGTAGGGGATGCAGAAATGGTTTGTAGGCATTTTAGGTACTGAACACCATAGCCACTACAATTATATTGCCGGGATTTAAAGTAGCTAATATAGCTTCTGTCTGATGCTGATGGGGATTGGAAGTATATTTGCTGTTTATTTGGGGACATTGACCATCACTTCTGTTTTATTCAGTAAGATAATATAGTAGACTCTGTTGAAGGTCATGCCTTAAATATTGAAATGCCTTTTTTTTCTCTCTTTTCTATTCATAGTGGAAGTCGCTCTTCTAAAACTTTTAAACCAAAGAAGAACATTCCAGAGGGTTCTCATCAATATGAACTTTTAAAGCATGCAGAAGCCACACTTGGCAGTGGCAACCTCCGGATGGCTGTCATGCTTCCTGAGGGGGAAGATTTAAATGAGTGGGTTGCAGTGAACAGTAAGTGGCCTTTTTATTTCTCAGTAGACTCTGAATTAGGTCAAGAGCCTCATTGGAGGTGAGTATTGGGGTACCATCTATTTTAGGATCTACAACCTAATATCACAGTATAGTGATGTCCTAATCCAATTTTAGCCACTGTGTTATTTTTTATCGGAATATGGATTTTTATGAAATTCTTGTCTCCTGTTACAATACAAAAGAATATATTTATTATCTTAGTGGAATAATAACAACTAACATTTATCGAACACCATGTGTCTGTCACTGTGGTATCCTTTCTACAGGGACTATTTTATCTTCACAGTCTCATGATGTAGGTACTATTATTATCTATAATTTTATAGATAGGGAAGCTGAGAGAGAGATTAGTAACTTGCCTCAGTCATATAGCTGTGAATGGCAATGGCAGAGCCTGTGCTCAAATATATAGAGCTATAGGAATTCAGAATCTGCACTTTTAATTACTATGCTAAATTGCCTCTCTCAGTAGTATACTCTGTTATTTGTCTAAAATGTGCTTTTTAGAAAAAAAGAAAGACAATTCAGTAGTAATCTTACAAAATTAGCAAAATGTGTTTATAGGCATTTTAACTACTAGGAGAATAACATGTAAGTTAAAAGTAATCCTTTTCTTAGGAATTGAGCCAGGAAAAGTTGGGGAATAAAAGTGATACCTTTAATATTAAGGATTTTCTAGCATTAGTGAAACAATTAATAGAATTTTATAATTGATGGAAATTTATAAGAATCTAGTGAAAATAAAAGGAAATTTAATCAGGCTTTGATTAAGGGAAAGTGAAACAGTATTTTTCTTGTAATATTTGATGGTATCTTACTATAATTTGAAATATGCCATGGGGTTTGTAAATTGAGCTGTCACCCACGGATTACTTTTAGGAACCAGGAGGATTTTATTGAGATGTCTTAAAACCTTATTGTGACAGCATTTGTAAAAGAGCAATGTTTACTATAATGTGGATATCTTCTTGGATCAAGAGAGTTTAGTTACTAAAGAAATAAAGTGAAATTTGTTTGCTTTATTGATGAGACCCATATTACTTATAAGGTGGTTCTGTAGCACCTCATAGACAGTGTTCAGAAGAAATTTCCAGTGTATGTAAATATTCTTTTTGTTTTGTTTTTCTTTATGCTGTTCTTGTATGTGCCTTTTAAAACCACTTATTTGAACTCACTAATTTAAAAAATCTAAGGAAGGCAGCATAGAGCTTTTGTATTACATGAACTTTTGACTTTTAAGTATGAAAGGAGATTATCATCTTCTGATTGTATTCCCTTTCTGTCTCAGTTGCTAGAACTCAGTGTCTGTCTGTCCTACTGAAACTACTGGAATTTTGGGAACTTTTAAAAGTTCACAGGCATTCCACAATTCTGTTATAACCGGACCAAATTTACTCTGGATTTAAGCATTAGAACATCTCCTTAGAACATAGAATTCTGCCTTGAAAATATAGCATCTGAATGTGTTGTACTCTGAAATTTTCTTTCTTTATGGCAGTCTTCCCAAATGACACTAGATGAAGTGAGAATAGGATTTGTAACTGTACAAATATTCAGTTGGCAGTGATGAAGTAAACATTTTGGGTACATAAAGAAGTAAAGGCAATTTGATAAGATTGGCATCTTAATGGCCCTTTGGCTTCAGTACACTGGCCAGATGAAGATAAATGGTAGAAGATGGGAAATCTTTTACAAATTCAACAACTGTTTTCACATCCAGAAACCAGATCCTGGTTTTGAACATTATGCTTAAAAGAAGACAGAAAGAAGGTTCAGGGTTATGGAAAAAGCAGCGTGGGTAGCTTGTAAATAGTTTATGTGGCACAGAATCCTGAGGCCATATATTGTTTTGGAGAAGGAAACTAACATTTACGAAATGTCGACTTTATGGTAAGTGTATATTTTTTTAGCCTCCATGATAAATGCAATGTTAAAGGTTCAGGGAAGTTAAGTAACTAGCAAGTGTAAGATTTGGGATTCAGATCTGTCTCATTCAAAAGCCATAGATTTTCCTCTATGTTATGTAGAGGACAACGTAAGAATTATTATTGCAAAGTCATTACTTAAAGAATCTTGACTCATTGAGAGATGAGAGGGCAGAGGAAAACTTTTAGGATTAATTTAGTATATAACTCATTCCTGTTCTACTTTCATCAGTAGTTAACTTTGACTTTTTTTTCCTTCTAAATCTATTTATTTATTTTGTTTATTTATTTTTTATTGTGCAGTTTACAGAGCAGATTAGTTTCTCATTAAACAGTTAATACACAAATTGTTTTGTAATATTGGTTGCCAACCCTGCAAGGTGTCCACACTCTCCCCTTCTCTACTCCGAGTTCCCTGTTTCCATTTGACCAGTTTTCCTGTCCCTTCCTGCCTTCTTGTCTTTGCTTTTGAGCTGGTGTGCCCTTTAGTCTTGAATACATGATTGAACTATGAAGCACATTCCTCACCTATGTTATTGTTGGCATTATAAACCTGTCTAATCTTTGGCTGAAGAGTGAACCTCAGGAGCGACTTCAGTGCTGAGTTAAGAGGGTGTCTAGGAGCCATACTCTTGGAGTTTCTCCAGTCTCTGTCTGACCAGCAGGCCTGGTCTTTTTTTTGTATGTGTATGTGTATGAATTTGAATTTTGTTCCACATTTGTCTTCTGCTCTGTCCGGGATCGTCTGTTCTGATCCCTGCCAGAGCAGTTGGTGGTGGTAACCTGGCACCATCTAGTTGTTCTGGGCTCAGTCTGGTGGAGGTTGTGGTAATTGTGGTCCATTAGTCCTTTGGACTAATCTTTTCCCCTGGGTCTTTGTTTCTCTTTATTCTCCTTTGCTCTAGCTGGGATGGGACCAGTAGATGTATCTTAGATGGCTGCTTGCAGGCTTTTAGGACCCTAGATGCTACTCACCACAGTCAGATGTAGAACATTTTCTTTATTTAGACAATGTTATGCCAGTTGAGCTGGATAGCCCCCCTGACCATGGTCCCCAGCCCTTAGCCCAGTAGCTTAGTCCCTCCGGGTGTTTTGTGTCTCTGTGAAGCTTCTATGACTTTGCCCTGGTCAGGTTGTGCTGATTTCCCCAGTATTGTGTACTGTCTTACCCTTCACCAAAGTTACCACTTATTTACTATCTAGTTAGTGTTTTTCCCACTCCACCCTTGCCCTCCCTGGTAACCATCAAAGATTGTTTCTTTCTGTGTGGAAACATTTTCATGAGTTTGTATAATAGTGGTCTCATACAGTATTTGCCCTTTTGTGATTGACTTATTTCATTCAGCAGAATGCTCTCCAGAGTCATCCATGTTGTGAAACATCTCCCAGATTCATCTTTGTTCTTTGTTGTTGTGTAGTGTTCCATTGTGTGTATGTACCATAATTTGTTTATCCATTTATCTGCTGATAGGCACTTAGGTTGTTTCCATCTTTTGCTATTGTGAATAATGCTGCAATGAACATGGGTGTGTATATGTCTATTCATGTGATGGCTCTTATTTCTCTAGGATATATTCCTAGGAGTGGGATTGCTGGATTGTATGGTATTCCTATTTATAGGTTTTTTTTTATTTTATTGTTGTGCTTTAACTGAAAGTTTACAATTTAAGTTAGTCTCTCATACTAAAATTTATACATACATTGTTATGTGACCCTAATTGCTCTCCCTGTACTGTGACAGCACACTCTTCCTTTCCACCCTGGATTTCCCGTGTCCATTCAGCCAGCTCCTGGCCCTCTCTGCCTTCTCATCTCACCTCTGGACAGGAGCTGCCCATTTAGTCTCATGTATCTACTTGAGCTAAGAACCACACCCTTCACAAATATTATTTTATGCTCCATAGTCCAGTCTAATCTTTGTCTGAAGAGTTGGCCTCGGGAATGGTTTTAGTTTTGGCTAACAGAGAGTCTGGGGGCCATGTCTTCTGGGGTCCCTCCGGTCACAATCAAACCACCAACTCTGGTCTTTTTACTAGAATTTGAGTTCTGCACCCCACTTTTCTCCTGCTCCGTCAGGTACTCTCTGTTGTGTTCCCTGTCAGGGCAGTCATTGGTGGTAGCTGGGCACCATCTAGTTCTTCTGGTCTCAGGCTGATGAAGTCTCTGGTTTATGTAGCCCTTTCTGTCTCTTGGGCTAATACTTTTCTTGTGTCTTTGGTGTTCTTCATGCTCCTTTGCTCCAGGTGGGTTGGGACCAATTGATGCATCTTAGACGGCTGCTCGCTAGCTTTTAAGACCCTAGATGCCACTGAACCAAGTGGGATGCAGAACATTTTCTTAATAAACTTTGTTATGCCAGTTGACCTAGATGTCCCCTGAAACTGTGGTCCCCAGACCCCTGCCCCTGCTACTCTGTCCCTTGAAGTGTTTGGTTGTATTCAGGAAACTTCTTAGCTTTGGTTTAGTCCCGTCATGCTGACTTCCCCTGTAGTGTGTGCTGTCCTTCCCTTCACCTAATTCTTGTCTACTATCTAGTTAGTGAATACCCGTCTCCCTCTCTTCCCACCCTTGTAACCATCAAAGAATGTTTTCTTCTGTGTTTAAACCTTTTATGGGGTTCTTATAATAGTGGGTCTTGTACAATATTTGTTCTTTTGTGACTGACTAAATTCACTCAGCATAATGCCCGCCAGATTCCTCCATGTTATGTTTCCTGGATTCATCGTTGTTCTTTATTGTTGCATAGTATTCCATTGTGTGACTATACCATAATTTGTTTATCCATTTGTCTGTTGATGGGCACCTATGATGTTTCCATCTTTTTGCTATCGTGAACAGTGCTGCAATGAACATGAGTGTGCATATATCTATTCATGTGACAGCTCTTATTTCTCTAGGATATATTCCAAGGAGCAGGATTGCTGGATCATATGGTACCTATTTATAGCTTTTTAACGAAGCACCATATCGTTTTCTGAAATGCTTGTACCATTTTGCATTCTCACCAGCAGTGCATGAGAGTTCTAATCTCCCTGCAACCTCTCCAACATTTGTTATTTTCTGTTTTTTTGATTAGTACTAGTAATATCGGGGTGAAATGGTATCTCATTGTAGTTTTGATTTCCATTTCTCTAATGGCTAGTGATTGCCAGCATTTCCTCATGTGTCTGTTAGCTGCCTGAATGTCTTCTTTAGTGGCGTGCCTGTTCATATCCTTTGTCCATTTTTTAAATGGCTTATTTGTCTTTTTATTGTAGAGGTGTTGGATTTCCTATAGCTATTAGAGATTAGACCTTTGTCAGATATGTAATTGGCAAAATTTTTTTCCCAATCTGTAGGTTCTCTCTCTTTTTTTTTAATTGTACTTTGGGCGAAGGTTTACAGAACAAATAATTTCTCATTAAACAGTCAGTACACATATTGTTTTATGACATTGGTTAACAACCCCACGACATGTCAACCCTCTCCCTTCTTGACCTTTTTTTTTTGGTGAAAATATACATAGCCAAAGATACACCATTTCAAAAATTTCTGCATGCACAGTTCAGTGACATCGATTACGTTCTTCCAGTTGTGCTGCTGTTCTCACTTTAGATGAAAGTTTAAAGAACAAAATAATTTCTCATTAAACAGTACACATGTTGCCCTATGACCATGGTTAACAACCCCATGACATGTCAACACTGTCCTTACTCAACCCTGGGTTCCCTATCACCAGCTCTCCTGTCCCCTTCTGCCTTCTAGTCCTTGTCCCTGGACTGCTGTGTCTCATTAGTCCCATTTTGTGTTATGGGGCTGTCCGATTCCCAGCTGAACGGTGAACCTCGGAAGTGACTTCACCACTGAGCTAAAAAGTGTCTGGGGGCCATAATTTGGGATTTCTTCAGTCTCGTTTAGGCCAGTAAATCTGGTCTTTTTTTGTGTGTGTTAGAATTATGTTCTACATCCTACTCCAGCTCTGTCCAGAACCCTCTGCTGTGATCCTGGTCAGAGCAGTCAGTGGTTGTTGCCGGGCACCATCTAGCTGTACTGGACTCAGTCTGGTGGAGGCCTTGGTAGCTGTGGTCCATTAGTCCTTTGGACTGATCTTTTCCTTGTATCTTGTTCTCTTCGTTCTCCATTGCTCCCAAAGGGATGAGACCAGTGGAGTATCTTAGATGGCTGCTCACAGGCTTTTAAGACCCCAGATACTACACACTGAGGCAGAATGTAGAACATTGTCTTTATAAACTGTGTTTTGCTAGTTGAGCTAGATGTTCCCGGAGACCATGGTCCCCATAGCCCTACACCCAGCAATTCAGTCCCTCATGGAGTTTGAATGTGTCTATGGAGCTTCCATGACCTTTCCTTGTACAAGTTGTGCTGGTTTCCCCAGTATTGTGTACTGTCCCATCCTTCACCAAAGTCTTTTTAGTCTTTTGATGAAGTCTTTTGATGAGCATAAGTGTTTAATTTTAGAAGATCCCAGTTATCTACCCCATCTTCTGGTGTTGTGTATTGTTAATTATGGTTTGTATCCTGTTTATGCTGTATATTAGGATGCCTAGTGTTGACCCTATTTTTTCACCATGATCTTTATAGTTTTTGGTTTCATATTTAGGTCTTTGATCCATTTTGAATTATTTTTTGTGTATGGTGTGAGGTATGGGTCCTGTTTCATTTTTTTACAGATGGACATCCAGTTTTGCTGGCAACATTTGTTTAAAAGACTGTCTTTTCCCTGTTTAATGGACTTTGAGCCTTTGTCAAAGATCAGGTGGCCGTAGGTGGATGGATTTACACCTGAGTTCTTGATTCTGTTCCTTTGGTCAATGTGTCTGTTGTCGTACCAGTATCAGGCTGTTTTGACTACTATAGCTGTATAGTAGTTTCTGAGGTCAGGTAGTGTGAGGCCGCCTCCTTCTTCAGTAATGCTGTACTTATCTGAGGCTTCTTTCCATATAAAGTTAATGATTTGTTCTTCCATCTTGTTAGAGAATGCTGTTGGCATTTGGATCGGAATTGCATTGTATTTTGTAGATTGCTTTGGTTAGCTTTGACTCTTTTTAAAGTCTTTAATTTTTTTCAGTTGTCCTAGAAAGCCTGAATTAAAAAAAAGCACAGCCTGAAGTTCTGGGGCCCCCAGCATCCCGTCACTTGTGACTGACTGTCTACAGATTTAGGGATTTCCCCTCTCCCTTCAGTATACCAGCTATAAGCTTAGAGGTCTCCAAGATTCCCACTCACTTTTGACCTGTTGGCTTCGTTACTCCCTTGGGTTCGATAATTATCTAGAACAACTCACAGAACTCAGGAAATCACTATACTTACGATTATAATTTTATCAAAAGGATATAAATCAGCACCAACATAAAGAAGAGGTCTGGAAGGGTCCCCAACATGAAGCTACTGTTTCCTACAAAGGGTGCATCACCCTTCCAAGAACAGATGTCTTTTGCCAGCCAGGAATCCCATGGAGCCTTATCTCCTTGCATTAGGTAGGCATGATTGACTAAATCATGCCCTCTCCTCTGAGGTCAGCTGATATGCAGTGTGGGTCTTTCTGGCATGGTCAGCCTCTACCTGAGTCAGTTCATTAGCATAACCTGTCAAGTCTGTTCTGGAGCCCTTATAGATAAAAGACACTTCAGTCACTGGGGAAATTCCAAGGTTTTAGAGGTTATCTCTGAGGAACCAAGGACAAAGACCAGATTCTTTCCATTAAGTTAAATTCTTTACTCCACACTTCCACAACAACTTAAATACCTCCTGTTTTAAAAAAACTTAAGAGACATCTGTTCTCTATTAGCCTGTAAAGTCAGTGAGGACAAGGGATTATGTCAGTTTTGTTTCTTATTGTATTCCTAGAGGCTAGCATAGTTTCTGTCATATCTAAAGGCCATGCATTGTCTGGGAAGAGATAAAAGTATTAAATGTTGTTTGGCTTTGATAAATTAAGTTTGCATGATCTACACTCTAGGGCAAGGCTGATAAACCTTTTCTGTAAAGGGCTAGATGGTAAATTTATGCTTTCCAGACCATATGTATCTATCGCAGCTATTCATCTCTGCTATTATACAACAAAAACAGTCACAGACGATATGAATGGATGTGGTCATGCCCCAATAAAACTTTATTTACAAAAATAGGCGATGTGCCAGATTTGTCCTCTGGGCCAAAGTTTGCCTACCCTGTTGTAGGTTCACCCTTACTGAACCTATCACTAAAATAATAATAAATGCATGTAAAATTACTTAGCTAATTGAGAAGAAGAGTGGCTAAGACTCCAGTAAATTGTTGAGTAGAAGTGGTGGTGGATATTCTTGACTCATTCCTAATCTGAGAAAAAAACAAATCTAAATGCTGCTTCCAAGAGACATACTTTAAATATACTGATACAGGAAGGTTAAAATTAAAAAGTGAACCACTAACCCCCCCTAAAAAGCTGATATAGTCATGTTAATATCAGGTAAAATAAATATTAAGGCAAAAAACATTAATAGAGAAGGCGATTTTAAAATGATAAATAGTTCAATTCACAAAGAATGTATAAAATTCTTAATTTATATGTCTTTAACATCCCAAAAACATATTAGAATTAGTTGACAAAACTAAAAGAAGAAATAGAAAATCCACAGTTAAAAAGGCAGATTTTAACTCTCCTTTCTCAGTAACTGATAGACAGTGTAGAGCAAAAAACAACAAGGAATTAAAAGCATTTAGGCAACATGATAACAGATTTGACCTGAGGGACACATGACCCAAGCACTTCAAATTACACACATGTACATTTTCAAAAACTGAAGGGATTGAAATCATATGAAATATGTTCTCTAACCATAATGAAATTTAGCTAAAAATCAATAACAAGAACTAGAAAATCTATATACGTTTAGAAAGGCTATATCTCGATGGAAATTAGAAAATATTTTGAACTGAAATATACTGAAAATACTACATATAAAAACGTGTGGCATGTAGCTAAAGCTGTGCTTAGAGGGAAGTTTAAAGCCTTGCGTATATATATTTGAAAAGAAAAACTATTGAAAATGAATGATCTAAGCATCTTATCTCCAGAGGTTAGCAAAATAACAGCAAATTAAATGCAAAGAAAGTAAAAAAAGAAGTCAGCAAAGATAAAGGCAGAAGTTAATAAAATAGAAAGCAAACATAGAATGAAGAGAATCAACAAAGCTCCTCCCTCACCCCCCCCCGCAAAAAATTGGTTCCTTGAAAAGTCTAATGAAAATTATAACCCTTGACAAGACTGATCAAGAAAAAATTAAAGTAAAGCACAAATAACAAATACGAGGAATGAAAGAGTGGGTATCACTGCAGATCACAGCATTAAAAAATCATAAGTGAGTATTATGAATAAATTTTAAATTATATCGATAAATTTGGAAATTTAATTGAAATGGACAAATTCCTAGAAAAATTCAACTTAGCAGAGCTGACAGAAGAATAGAAAATCTAAATAGTCTTGTAACTATTTTAAAAAATGGAATCTAATTAAAAACATTCTTATAGTAGAGATTTCTACCAAACATTTAAGGAAAAATTAATACCAGTTGTCTTAGTCATCTAGTGCTGCTATAACAGAACACCACAAGTGGATGGTTTTAACGAAGCGAAGTTTATTCCTTTACAGTAAAGTAGGCTAAAGTCCAAATTCAGGGCGTCAGCTCCAGGGGAAGTCTCTCTCTCTGTAGGCCTTCTTCTCTTCAGGGTTCCCCCAGACTAGGAGCTTCTTTGCGCAGGGACCGGTCCAAAGGATGCACTCTGCTCCCGGCACTGCCTTATTGATGGTATGAGGTCCCCAACTGTCTGCTTGCTTCCCTTTCCTTTTCTCTTGAGAGACAGAAGGTGGTGCAGGCCACACCCCAGGGAAACTCTCTTTACACTGGATCCAGGATATGACCTGGGTAAAGGTGGTGTTATAATCCCACCCTAATCCTCTTTAACATAAAATTACAACCACAAAATGGAGGCCAACCACACAATTCTGGGAATCATGGCCCGGCCAAATTGATACACACATTTTTGGGAGGACATAATTGAAACCATGACATTCTACCCTTTGGCCCCTGAAAAATCACATCCTTGCAACATGGAAAACATATTCATCCCATCATATCATAGCAAAAGTCTTAACTCCAAGTCCAAAATCCAAAAATTCCTCTTCATCTGTGAAATCTAGAATACAAGTTATTTGCTTCCAAAGGTACAATGACAGAACAGGCACAAGCTAGACATTTCCATTACAAATGGGAGAAACTAGAGGAAAAGAAGTGATAACCAGCACCAAGCAAGTCAGCCGAACACATTACATTAGCCCTCGAGGCTTTGAAAATAATCTTCTGTTCTCTGAGACAGTTTACACAATAGCCCTGCCCTCCAGACTCTAGGTATTGGCCACAGTCTCTGGATTTTGAGTGGAGGCCCCTGGGCCCTGGGCCCTGAGCCCTGGGCTTCAGCTCCACCTTCCAGGCCCACTGGGACAGCAACCTTGCTCCTTTGGCTTTAGGCCTTTAGGCGCACCATTCTCCTACTCCATCGGGAGTGACAGCTCCACCCTTAGAAACACCAGAGGCTATGGCTCCACCCTTTGAAACCCCTGAGGTCATGGCCAAGCCTTTTGAGACCGAGGCAGCTCAGCTTCTTGTGTATCTTGTCTCTTCAGCTTGTTTTCTGGTTTCTTGGCCTCTCGGCTCCTCGGGCCTCAGGCCCGCATCTGCCCTGCTGGGGCAAGTGTTCCAAAGCTCTGTAGCTCCACCAATAAGTGCCCGGAGGCACCCCACTCCACCAGAAAGCCTTGTGCACACAGGCACTCAGCTCTCTCACTCCGTGGGTTGGCAAGCCTAGCTCCACCAGTAAGTACCCAGAGGCACCCCACTCTGCCAGGAAGCCTCCTGCGCACAGGCACTCAGCTCTCTCGCTCTGTGGGTCGGCTCCAGTGCTGGTCTCTTGGTTCTGCTGCTGTTGGTTCTCTACCCCTGCCGCTCCTCTGCCACTGCAGATTCCCTGCCACTGCCTCTTCTCTGCTGTTGCAGGTTCTCTGCTGCTTCTTATCCTTTGTTGTTGCCACTACTCTATCCATTGACAGTTTCAAAACCACTTCCACATTTTAGGTATCTGTTAGAGCAACCCCACTCTCTCGGTACCAAATGTTTTAGGCTGGGTTCTCTAGAGAAGCAAAACCAGTAAAGTGTATAAATATATATATAGAGAGAGATTTATATCAATGAAATAGCTCATGCAATTGTAGAGGCTAAAACGTCCCAAGTCCACAGATCAGGGTAGAGGCCGCTCCCAGTTCATGTAGCCGCAGAAGCCTGTGAACCCAAGGTCGGCAGGTCGGAGAGGGGCTCCCACTCGCGGGCTGTGAAGGTCAAAGAATTCCAAGATCAGCAGACAAGACCGCAAGGTTTCTCCTGATTCACGTAGTTGCAGGGGCTAGCGAACCCAAGGTCAGCAGTTCGGGGAACTGGACTCTTGCTCGCAGGCTGAGAAGTTTGATGAATTCCAAGATCAACAGGTGAGCTGCTAGCTCAAGTCCCAGGAACCAGAGGTGAGACAACAAGAGGCAGCTGCTGAGTCTGGAACAAGCCAAAAACCTTGGCAAGGCGAGCAGGCAGAAGGTAACTGGCGGGAGGCAGAGGGATGAAACTGAGAGGGTGGTGAGCTGCCACAGGCCCCGCCTCCACCAGTACCACTCGGCAGATTCCATCATGGGGGTGATCACAACGTTATACAACTGCTAAAACACTGACAGTAATGGTCTAGACAAGTTGACATACAATCATATCCATCACACCAGTCTTTCTCAAGCTCTTACAGAGAATGGGAAAAAGGCTGTTTTATGATGCCTTCATAGACACTATGAGAAAAGGAAATAAGTTAATCCCATTTATGAACCTACTTGTAAAAATCCTTATAAAAATATTAGCAAACAGAATCCAGCAATATATAAAAAAATATAGCACATCATGACCAAGTTGAGTTTATTCCAGGAATACAAGATTGGTTTAACTCTTGAAAAGCATTCATTGTAATCCACCACATTAACTCAGATAAAGGAGGAAAAAAATTCTGTCATCTCAATACATGGAGAAAAGGCATTTGGTAAAATTCAAAATCAATTCATAATAAAAAACTTAGCAAATAAATAATTGGTTAGCAGTTTCTTCTGATAAAAAATAGCTATATATTCCCAAAAAAGACTAGCAAACATCATACTTAATAATGAAATGTTGAAGTTTTTCTCAGATTAGAGATGAGTCAAGGGTGTTCACCACCACCACTTCTGTTCAGCTTTTAACTGGGGTCTTAACCAATGCAGTAAATCAGGAAAAATAAATAAAAGATATAACTACTGGAAAGGGAGACCGAACACTTTCGTTCACAATCAATAGGAATTTGTATGTAGAAAATCTAAAAGAAACTATATCATAATTAGTATTATTAATAGATGAGTTTAATAAGGTTGTTAGTTCTGAGGTTAATATAAATAATTATGAATAGCATAAAAAATATAAAAACCTAGGAATAAATCAAATGAAAATGAATGGAAAACTATTCCTAAACTAGTGCTTTTTTGTGGCCTTCTTAAGAAATATATCCATGCCATAGGCCATGAAAATATTTTTCTGTACTATTCCTAGAAATAGCCTTTTACATTTAGGTGTGTATGGCATGAGTGAAGAGTCAAGTTTTTTTTTTAAAATAGAGATAGCCAGTTGACTTAGAACTATCTGTTGAAAAGACTACCCTTTTCCCATTGTTCTGCAGTGATGACTTGTTACCGGAAACAGATGCAAGCAGAGAGGAAATACTTGTTACAGTAAATCAAGTGTTTTCCTCTTTACTTGCATCTATTTCTGGTGTCTCTATTCTGTTCTATTGGTCGACAAAGACCACACTGTTTTTATTCATCGTAGTTTATAAGTCTTGATATGGCAGTCCTTCTACCTTATTCTAAGAGTATCTTGGATGTTCTTGGCCATTTGTATTTTCAAATAAATTTTAGCCATTTTGATGGCTATGGAATGACATTCCACTGTCATTTTAATTTACAATTCTATGATTGCTAATGTGGTAGAGCATATTTTCATATGCTTTTTGACAGTCTGGAAACCTTTTATGAAGTGCCAGTTGAAGACAGTCTCACATTTTTCTTTTGGACTGTCTTTTTGTTGTGGGTGGGTGCTTTTGAGTTGATTCCAACTCATGGCGACCCCATGTGACAGTAGAACTACCCAGTAGGTTCTTCTTGGCTGTAATCTTTATGGAAGCAGATCGCCAGATCTTTTCCCTGCAAAGCTGCTGAGTGGATTCAAACTATGAACCTTTCGGTTAGCAGCCGAGTATAACCCAGTGTAGCTACCAGGGCTCCAAATTTTTGTTGGTTATATGTGTCACAAATTATTTCTTCCACTCTGTGATTTGCCTTTTTGCTCTCTTAATGGTATCTCTTGATGAACAGAAATTCCTGATTTTAATATAGTCCAATATTGTGGTTTCTTTATGTGTTTATCACTGTTCCTTGTTGAAAAAAGAATACCGATAAACTTAGGATCATGCTTGAGTAAAATCAAAATTTAGTTTTTATTTTAACCATTCTGTTCTACTAATAGCTTATATTTGCTTTGCAGCTGTGGATTTCTTCAATCAGATCAACATGCTTTATGGAACCATCACAGATTTCTGTACAGAGGAGAGTTGCCCAGTGATGTCAGCTGGCCCAAAGTAAGACATGGTTAATGATCAGTTCTTACTTTTACATTATGTCATGGTTCTTAGATAAGAAGAAGGTTTCTGACCATGTAGTTTCTCTTCTTAGCAGCTCCTTCTGTGGTTCACCAGTGATGAATATATCAAGGCCAGATTCCTTAGCCTGAGCTTTATGGCCTTCCCTGTATTGTCTTCCATTTTACTTTTTTCCTGTTTGCTTATGTTACTCCTCTGGTGTATCCAAACTACATTACCGAAAATACGCTGCTGGTCCATCCATTACCTTATAATCTTTTAAGATTTACTCATTTTGTTTTTTCTCTCAGATATTTTTCTTCTCTTTTCCATCTCCTTCCTGTTATCTTCTGCTAATATCTTAAAAATCTTACCTATCTTCATGGCCCAGATCAAATCTTTCCTTCTGCATGAAGCTTTCTAATTTCTTGAATAGATGTGATCTTTTCGTTCTTTAACTTTTTTTTATCTTTATAATGGTTACATTTCTTTGTTACATTATACTTCTTATCCTATTTATACTTGTCTTGTTTAACTTGTTCTTTAGAATCCAATATGCTTTAAACTCTCCTGGCAGTTTCAAAACAGAAGTGTTTAAATGATTTTGAACATTACTGGAATGTATGCCTAGCTTCCTAAGGTAACTTTTTTGAGAAAATAACTTATTTTGAAATAATTTTAAGGTTACATAACTTTACCGTACACAACAGTACAAAGAACTCCCGTATCCCTTTCACCCAAATTCCCCATTTTGTTAACATTTTACTGCATTTGCTTCATCACCCTTTCTCTGTATGTATACTCATTAATTTTTTTTTCTAAACCTTTTGAGCAAATTGTAGACAGGATGCTCCATCACTCCTAAATATTCCAATGTGCATTTTTCACAAAGATACTTTTCTACATAACCAACATACAAACCTTCCAAATCACCACATCTAGTCTACAGACCCCCACGTGTCTGTTAGTTTAGCGAACTCTGGTGGCTTGTGTATTGCGTGATGCTGGAAGCTATGCCACTGGTATTTCAAATACCAGCAGGGTCACCCATGGTGGACAGGTTTCAGCACAGCTTCGGACTAAGACAGACTAGGAAGAAGGACCTGTCAGTCTATTTCTGAAAAAATTGTCCAGTGAAAACCTTATGAATAGCAGTGGAACATTGGTGTAGTGCCAGAAGATGAGCCTCTCAGGTTGGAAGCACTCAAAATACCACTGGGGAAGACCTGCCTCCTCAAAGTAGAGTTGACCTTAATGATGTGGATGGATTCAAGCTTTCGGGACCTTCATTTGCTGTTGTGTCACGACTCAAAATGAGAAGAAACAGCTGCAAACATCCATTAATAATCAGAACATGGAATGTACGAAGTATGAATCTAGGAAAATTGTAAGTTGTCAAAAATGAAATGGACTGCATAAAAGATCAATATCCTAGGCATTAATGAGCTGAAATGGACTGGTATTGGCCATTTTGAATCAGACAATCATATGGTTACTGCTGGGAATGACAAACTGAAGAGCAATGGCATTGCATTCATCATCAAAAAGAACTTTTCAAGATCCATCCCGAAGTGTAGTGCTGTCAGTGATAGGATAATATCCATACACCTACAAGGAATACCAGTTAATATGACTATTATTCAAATTTACTTACCGTGTTGGGCAGATCTGCTGCAAAAGTCATCTTTAAAGTATTGAAAAGCGAGGATATCACTTTGAGGACTAAGGTGTGCCTGATCTAAGCTGTGGATTTTTAGTTGCCTCATATGCTGGACAATGATACAAGAAAGACCAAAAAAGAATTTGCACCTTTGAATTACAGTGTTGGCCAAGAATATTGACTCTACCATGAACTGTCAGAAGAATGAACAAATCTGTCTTGGAAGAAGTACAGCCAGAATGCTCTATAGAAGCAAGGATGGTGAGACATCATCTCACGTACTTCGGACGTGTTAACAGGAGGGACAGGACTCTGGAGAAGGACATATCATGCTTGATAAAGTGGAGGGTCAGCGAAAAAGAGGAAGGTACTGGATGAGATGGATTGACACGATGGCTGTAACAATGGGCTGAAGCATAGCAAGGATTATGAGGATGGTGCAGGACCAGGCAGTATTTCCTTCTGTTGTACATAGGGTTGCTATGAGTAAGAACTGACTCAATGGCACAAACACCATTCACATTTCATCAGCTGCTGTTCTCAACAGTGTCTCAGTTTTTCCTTTCTGTTCCAAAATCCTATCTAGGATGCGTATTGCAGTTATTTGTCGTATCCCTTCGGGTACGTTCAACCTGGAACAGTTTCTCAGTCTTTCCCGTATTGGCTTTTGTGCAGAAAAGAGTTAACATAGCAGATCTGATTACTGTCTCTGGAATGGCATGCTTACAAGGTTGGCCTTTGGATTTCAGAAGGGCTCCTACCACCCTAACTGGTAAGAGTGGCTCACTGCCTAAACTGTTTGTGCAAATGAGATGGTTTATGGTGAACACTGCTTTCCTTCTGGGAGTCTGGAATTTTGGTAGGTTCCAGGCAGAGGGTGCCTCCTTGACTATCTTGCAGTAAAAACGCTGGACACTGAGTCTCTAATGAGACTGATAGATGGCATTTCTCATATGTTGTCACAACTCAACTGCTGGGGGAATTAAGTACATCCTGTGCGACTCCACTAGGAGAGGACTTTGGAAGCTGGTTTCCTCTGGACTTTCCCCTTTGCTGATTTTGGTTTGTATCCTTTCACTATAATAAATCATAGCCATGAGTACTACTATATCGGAGTCCTGTGAGCCCTCTTAGCAAATCATCAAACCTGGAGATATCCTGGGGAACCCTGACCCAGCCTTACATTTTGTAGGATGACCGTTATCCTGGGTTCCTTTGATGTTTTGTTGTGGCCACATGCAGGCTATGCTTTCTTGGCAGGAACACCACAGAAATGATACTCTACCTTTCCCAGTGGATCACATCAGGAGGCACATAGTGTTGATGCATGACATCACTGGTTATGTTAACCCTGATTACCTTGTCATGTTGGTGTCTTCCAGGTTTCTTCACCATAAATTCATCATTTTTCTCTTATATCTGAACTGATATATTTTTTGGAGGTATTCTGAGATTATATCAATATCCTGTTCCTGTGAACTAAGGAAACTGTGCTATTTAAAATACTGCCCTGACTCCTTCCCCCACAGAAACCTCTAAATAGCTGGTCCAGGAAGAACTTAACTAATTCTTCAAAAGTAACAGCCATATGCCCGGCTACCACCGCTGACTGCTCTGACCAGGATCACAACAGAGGGTTCTGGACAGAGCTGGAGAAGGATGTAGAGCATAATTCTAACTCACAAAAAAAAAAAAAGACCAGATTTACTGGCCTAAAGGAGACTGGAGAAACCTCAAGAGTATGGCCCCCAGACGCCCTTTTAGCTCAGTGGTGAAGTTACCTCTGAGGTTCACTGTTCAGCCTGGTAGTGGACAGCCCCGTAAAACCGAATGAGACTAACGAGGTACAGGAGTCCAGTGACAAGGGCCAGAAGGCAGAAGGGGACAAGGAAGCTGGTGATAGGAAACCCAAGGTTGAGTAAGGATATTGTTGATGTGTTGTGAGATTGTTAACCACTGTCATAGGGCAGCACGTGTAGTAACTGTTAAATGAGAAACTATTTTGTTCTGTAAGCCTTCATCTTAAGTGAGAATAACAGCACAATTGGAAGAGCATAGTCAATGTCACTGAACTGTGCATGTAGAAATTTTTGAAATGATGTATCTTTGTCTATGTATATTTTCCAAAAAAAAAAAAAAGAAAGAGGTTGAGAATTTAGAGGGTTAATATGTTGTGGGGTTGTTAACCAGTGTCATAAAACAACATGTGTACTACTGTTTCATGAGAAACTATTTGTTCTGTAGGCCTTCACCTGAAGTACAATAAAATAAAAATAAAAAAAATTTAAGGACTTAAAAAAAAAAAAAGTAACAGCCATAGGATCTATATAAATATACTATAAAAACAAAAAATTGATGAATGAAATAATCACAGATGAAGGACATTTACAAGAAAAACATTGCCATTGAATAAAAGAAACTTTATTCAGATAGAATTCCATGGACTCAGAGAATTTATTGTCAAAGGCTTGAAGAACTCATAGCAGAGATACAAGAATGAATGAAAAGCTTAGTGGTACCATATAAGGAGGTAACAAGTAAGGTGGCAGTTTTCAGGAAAGGTGTTTAAGAGAAATGAAGGCCACACTAGAAAATGCACAAAGGTAGCACTTTATCTTATTTTTTGCTCAGAGACACTGGTGTCTCCTAGTTTCATCAAAGATAGAGCGTGCATTTCTGTTTTCTCTTGTTTTGGGATGATTTCTTAGAGGAAAAGGGAGCATTTTAAAATGAAATCCTGTTTTAGTACTTTTTAATTCTTATTAGTATTACTGGTGTTTAACTTTATCGCATGTGAAAATAGATGTTTTTAATTTTGCAATTTATATGGTTAGTTTTGCATTTAGAAATTTACTAGCACCTGTCTTCTAAGAAAGCAAGTTCCTCAGGCTTTGAGAGCTGTGTTTGTCTCTCTGCTTGTGTTTATGTGTGTGTTTAACCTTAACTAAAGCTACATATAACTGATTTAAATACATTATTTCCAGGAATAGGCATGGATTTTTTTCCATTTCTTCTCTCCCTCTGCCCCCCTTTCCTTCTCTTTTTCTTTTGTTTTGAGAGTCTTGGCTTTTGTCTGTCACTACTGCTACAAAGATATAATCGTGTTTATGGTTTGCCATCTTTACCAATAGATGCAGGATTGTACCAAGGAGAGGCATTTGTGAATAGCTTAGCGCTAGCCCCTTGCTAAATGGTATTGAGTGATGACTCACAGGACTTTGTTACTATTTATTATCATTATTAATAAAGAAATGGTGAGTATTTTGGCATTTGCAGTTTAAAAGTTAATACCTTATTGACAAACAAATTTCAAAGAGAACGGCCTGTCAGTGGTGGAATAAAAAAAAAAATCAGTGGGGAAAAATAGAGTTACAAAATAAAATAAGTTATCTTAGGTGTAAACATGGCAAAAGAAAAAGATCAGGGAATCATAGTTATAAATGCTAGAAGTATAAGCTATATACTTATTTTTCAAAAAGGCTTAGGATACTGAAAGTTAATATATTTTCAAAAGCTTCAGGATATTGATGTGTAAAAACAAGAAAATGATTCTTTGGTTTACTGTGTCTGCTTTTGATCTTTGTATTTACAAAATGAATATGAAACACCTGAAGAAGATCATGAGAAAATCATTTACAAGAAGAAGAACGTGATTTGTGAGGGAAAGGTATTGATGTTAGGGTATCTTAACATGGGTGAGTTCCTGCTTTAAGTGAAGAGTAATGATGACTCAAGTCCTTCCTTCATGGTCTCTATCTACAAGGGGATCAAACAAGAAGAAATAGGCTTAAATCAAAGTAGGACTTCAGTTTTATATTAGGAAGACCCTCTTTACTGGCAAGGTGATTAAACAGTGGAACAAGATACCAGGAAGTTATTTGGGAAATAAATGGATGTGACAGTCATCCCAGTTGTCCAGAGTTGGCAATAGAGTGCGCTACCAGAATGTTTACTTGGGTGTATCTTATTTTGGATTATTGTTCTCAGGTGTAAGTGGCTATGCTTAAGTAGAAACCATCCTTGTTTATCCAATGTCAAGAGAATTTTTATCTTTTAAAATACCCCATAGTATTTTTCCGTATTATATTCTGTAATCTCCTTTGCTAGGCTCACTGACCTATCATTCAGTCAGTCCAAAATCTGAACCAGGTTAGAAAAGAACAATTGATTCAAAGAGAGAAGCTAAGTGGTAGAAGTAAACTTTTGGAAACTTAAAAATTAAATGCTAGTTTCAGTTTAGAGATTTCTTTACTTTGGTGTTTCAGCTGCTTGCATATTAAGATTCAGATTCCATGTATATGTTTGTGTGTGTGTGTGTGTTGTAAGTGCATGTGTGTGACTCTTAATAGGATTATCATATTAGAGTTTTTACATGTTCATTTACATATCTGTATTCTGTATTAGTCTATTCTATGTGTTAGTCTATTGAGGATAGGGAAAATACCTTTCATTTTTATATTCCTTTTTCTTGACACAGTATCTCTCACATAGTAGGTGCACATTAAATGTTTATTTAACTAGTGGATGGTGTTCTGTTAATACCCAAAACCTGTAGGCATCTTTGTGTGGTTACCAGTTTTTTTTAAGGCATATTTAGCTCCTCAATTAAATGTACTCAAATATAGAGTAATTCTCTTCATTGCTTTGGAGATTCCTGTCATTCTCTTAACCTAAAATTTAAAGTCCCAAAATAAAAAGAATTGTACTGCATAAGGAGAAATGTTTTTCAAGGAAGAAAAACAACCATGAAGTTCAAATATGGTCATCATAAAACTGGGAAGTAGGCTAGTTTTTCAAGTATGGCATTGTATGATTCTAAATGTTATATATGAAGGAAAGCTAAGTGAGAAAATTGAGACATGTGACGAGAGCATGTTGTTGTTGCTGGGTGCCATCGAGTTCATTCCAACTCATAGCGACCCCACGTACAACAGAACAAAGCACTGCTCAGTCCTGCGCCATCCTCACAATCGTTGCTATGTTTGAGCCCATTGTTGTAGCCACTGTGTCACTACATCTCGTTAAGGGTCTTTCTCTTTTTCACTGACCATCTACTTTACCAAGCATGATGTCCTTCTCCAGGGACTAGTCCCTCCTGATAACATGTCCAAAGTACGTGAGACGAAGTCTTGCCATCCTCACTTCTAAGGAGCATTCTGGCTGTACTTCTTCCAAGACAGATTTGTTCATTCTTCTGTACTTCTTCCAAGACAGATTTGTTCATAGTGTATTCAATATTCTTTGCCAACACCTTAATTCAAATGCATGAATTCTTCTTTGGTCTTCTTTACTCATTGTTCAGCTTTCACATGCATAGGGGGCAATAGAAAATACCATGGCTTGGGTTGTGTGCACTTTAGCCCTCAAGGTGACATATTTGCTTTTTAATACTTTAAAGAAGTCTTTTGCAGCAGATTTGCCTAATGTAGTATGTTGTTTGATTTCCTGACTGCTGCTTCCATGGGCCTTGATTGTGGATCCAAGTAAAATGAAATCCTTGACAACGTCAGTCTTTTCTCCGTTTATCATTATGTTGCTTATTGGTTGAGTTCTGAGGATTTTTGTTTTCTTTATGTTGAGGTGTAATCCATACTGAAGGCTGTAGTCTTTGATCTTCAACAACAAGTGTTTCAAGTCCTCTTCACTTTCAGCAAGTAAGATTGTATCATCTGCATATCGCAGGATGTTAATGAGTCTTTCTCCAATCCTTATGCAGTATTCTTCATGTAGTCTAGCTTCTTGGATTATTTGCTCAGCATACAGATTGAATAATCATGGTGAAAGGATACAACCTTGATGCACACCTTCCTGATTTTAAACCATGCATTATCTCCTTGTTCTGTTTGAACAACTGCCTCTTGGTCTATGTACAGTTCCATACGAGCATAATTAAGTGTTCTGGAATTCCTATTCTTCACAGTGTTGTCCATAATGGATGTTTGCAGCTTTTTCTTCTCATTTTGAAACATGCCATATTGGCAGATGAAGGTCCTAAAAGCTGTGTTCCATCCATGTCATTAAGGTCAACTCTACTTCGAGGAGGCAGCTGTTCCCCAGTAGTCTTTTGAATGCCTTCCAACCTGAGGGGCTCATCTTCTGGCACTGTATCAGACAATGATCCCCTGCTCTCCATGAAGTTTTCACTGGCCAATTTTTCAGAAGTAGATTGTCCTTCTTCCTAGTCTGTCTTAGTCTGGAATGTCCACTGAAATCTGTCCACCCTGGGTGACCTTGCTGGTATTTGAAATAGTGGTGGCATAGCTTCCAGCATCAGAGCAACATGCAGGCCACCACAGTATAACAAACCGTCAGACGAATGGTGGGAGGAGAGCATAGAAACATAAAAAAATGAGTTTGGATCATGATAAATGCAAAATAGCTCACTGGCAGTTTAAAAGTGCATCTTTATTTGGAAGAGCAAATGGCTTAAAACATGTCTGTGTATATATTCATATATACACATACATAATACAAAAATATGAAACATATATATATATATACACTATATGTAGGTATATACTGATATTCTGTGTGATTTTTATCTTTCCAATGCAGATATGAATATCATTGGGCAGATGGAACAAACATCAAGAAGCCTATTAAGTGCTCTGCACCCAAGTATATTGATTATTTGATGACTTGGGTTCAGGATCAGTTGGATGATGAGACGTTATTTCCATCAAAAATTGGTATAATTATTTTGTACTGTTGGGATCCATTATGTTTTATCTAATTGTATGTGTTTCTAGAATTGTTCTCCCTGTCCACCCGACTCTTGGTTCCAGTTGGAGGGGTTCTCTAAGGCTGTGTGTATCTGTCTTAGTCATCTAGTACTGCTATAACAGAAATACCACCAGTGGATGGCTTTAGCAAAAAGAAGTTTATTCTCTCACAGTCCAGTAGGCTTCAAGTCCAAATTCAGGTTATCAGCTCCAGGGGAATGCTTTCTGTGTTGGCTCTGGAGGAAGGTCTGTGTCATCGATCTTTCCTTGGTCTGGGAGCTTCTCTGTGTAGGAACCTCAGGTCCAAAGGATGCACTCTGCTCCCGGCAATGCTTTCTTGATGGTATGAGGTTCCCGTGTGTCTCTGCTTGCTTCTCTCTCTTATATCTCAAAAGAGATTGCATTAAGACACTATCTAATCTTGTAAACCTCATCAGTTTAGCCTCATCATAGTGATAGAGTTTACAACACATAAGGAAATCACATCAGATTTACAAAATGGTACACAATCATACAATACTGGGAATCATGACCCAGCCAAGTTGACAGATGTTTTTGGGGGACTCAATTCAATCCATGACAGTATCTTATGCAGTTCCCAAGAAGAGGCACAAAAGTTCTTTTTCCCAGTGGTAAAATAAGCAAGCTGTCCTATAGGAATTGATCCTTCTCCTCCCCCATGTCACTTAGCATTTTTAAATGCATACTTGTTGAAAAATAGGTTTATAGAAAATAATGATCTACTTTTCCTGACTTAAGATAATCATTTTATTTTGTTAAATTTTTGGCGCTGTCTCACATTAAAATAGCATTATTTTATTTGCAATCAAAGAAGGTTTCTTAAAGAAAATAATTAAGATCATGAAGTTAAGAATAAATTTATTTTCCTGTTGCTTAAGCCCTTTCAGTAGATGTTCTACATAGAGGTTTATTGGCTTTCTGTTCCAGGAACCATACCAGGTCCATACCTATCAAAAGAATTCTAACTGTATACATTTAAAAATGTCCTATCTTTTTCACACTGTTTATTATGAATATTAAGGTAAACCTCTGTATTATTTTAAACAATGAGAAGAACAGTATATGGAGGATAATAAGAAAATTTGGCCTGTGTTATTGAAAAAAGAGAATGGATATTGGGTAGGCAGATAATAACATTTGCTACATTCATATATTTCTTATTCAGGGAAAGAGTTTATGTGGCTTCTGTCACATTTTACATTATATATGTGGCAAAGAGGGAGTTTGACTTTATGACCCAGAGTCAATCTAACATATTCTGAAATCAAGCTATTTGGGAAGAAAACAAGATTTGGGGGGGTTGGCGTATTAGGGACTAAGGGATTTTTCTTTTTTTAATATTGCCTTTAAGGGCATACCTTACATGTAGACAGTTCTTATGTTCTTACCTTGTCAAACTTCTTACAACTCTGTTTTCTGCTGCCTTCTTTTGAAAAAACAAAGAACTTGGTCTTCTAATGATAAAAAACTTTTTGACTACAATTTATGCTTTTAGTGTTTGAAAGAAAGGTATGGTGGAGGAGAGAGCAATGTTTGTAGTTGCTGTTATTATGGCTATTTTAAACACGTTTATTGAATGTTTTACTACTTAGGAGCCTTTGTCATAAAAGGACTATTTTTTTTAGGACTGAAAGACTTACATACTTCATAGTGGTTTTGGATGAGTGTCCTCACCTTATTTTTATCTCCTACAATATATATTTTTTTAACTTTTAATTTTTATTTATAAATTTAACTCAATCTTAGGCTTACATGAAATTTGCAAGCATTTTACAAAGAATTCCTGTATATCCATCAGTTTCTTCAGTTGTAAACGTTTTACCACATTTGCTTTATCTTCTCTCTCTTACACATACATACATACATACACACACACACACATACTGCCAGTTTTTCCTGAGCTGTTTGAGATGTAAGTTTTATATATGATGCCCCTTTACCTGTAAATACTTCAGTGTATATTTCCTTAGAGAATCATAGCATACCTATCAAAATCAGGAAATTAACACTGGTACAACACTGTTGTCTAATCTGCAAATCTTACTCAGATTTCTCACATTCCCGCAGTATCTTTCACAGCAAAAGAAAATTTTTGGTTTTCATTTTCATTCACTTGTCATGTCTTTGGCCTTCTTTAGTTTAGAATGTGGGTAGTTTAGTCTTTTTTGGTCTTTCATGACATTGATACTTTTGAAGAGTACAGGTCCATTATTTAGTATAACATCCCTTCATTTTGGTTTATCTTATGTTTCCTTGTGACCTATAATATTTTTTAAATGAGCAGTAGGCTGTGTGGTGACTTTGAACTCAATAATACCAGTATTTGGAGTCCCTGGGTGGTGCAAATAGTTAACGTGCTCGACTTCTGATGAAAACCTTTTGAAAGGTTGAATGCTTCCAAGTCCACCCAGAGGGACCTCAGAAGAAAGGCCTGGTGATCTACTTCTGAAAAATCAGCCATTGAAAACCCTATGGAGCGCGGTTCTACTCTGACACACGTGGGGTCACCATGCGTTAGAATCAACTTGGTGGAAAAAAAAAATGTGTCAATGTTTGACTTGTTTTGCCAATCTGGGTCAGTTAGCCATTTTAACAAAGGATATGGGATTTTATATTATTCTAGTTTCATATTTGTTTAGTGCTATAGATGTGCTCTTATTCAGAAAACCAGCTCAATTGAGCAGAGACTATAGTTAATTTCAGAACAAATATAGATCTAGAGTAGTAATGGAATAGAAGAAGTATAAAAGTCTGTTGGAAGCATTTTAAATAAAACTGAACATGGTTAATGCATTGTGTTCAGCAAATATTTGCATTCAGACTTGATGTTAAGAAATCTGAGGATCTGAGGATGAGTTGTAGTTCTGCTACTACCTTAGGCATTTATCGGTTTCTTTTTTAGTAAAGTGGTGGTTTATGTTAGAAACATAAAGGGCTGTAATGAAGACTAGTTCTTATTCCATAGAAACTGATTCACAATACATTGAGAACTTCTAAAAGATACATTGGGTATATAAAGCTGTAACTTCATAAATACTTCCTGTTTTCATCCTTGTCTTTGTAATTTGTTGCCATTTACTGACAAACTCATATTATCTTGTTTTCATCTCTTGTTAATAGAGGGGATTGTTTATCTATTTACTAGGTGTCCCGTTCCCGAAGAATTTCATGTCTGTGGCAAAAACTATACTCAAACGCCTCTTTAGGGTGTATGCTCACATTTATCATCAGCATTTTGACCCTGTGATCCAGCTTCAGGAGGAAGCGCATCTCAATACATCTTTCAAGCACTTTATTTTTTTTGTCCAGGTGAGTTGGATTAGGAGGTCTTTGGTGCTTAGTGTAAGTAAGCATTTGTCCACAGAGTTCTGAGGTGAATACTGCATCCACACTGTCAGGATAGAATTTGCCCTCTCTCCCTCTAGTCTGTATCCTCCCCTACACTTGCCATGATGATAAGAATCTGGCCTTTTGTTTCTGAATTCCATTAGTCTCCAAGCACGAGGCATGAATCTGAGAAATCTTGCTTTGGATTTGCTTCAGTTCATAGGCCATAACGGAAGGGCTGAATAAGGAGTGTGGCAGTTCGGCAGGTCTCTTGAGAGCTTTCTGGCGCTCCTCCAGCTCCCCTCAGCCCCTGCTATAATATACTCTTTGCCATCAAGTTGATTCCAACCCATAGCGACCCTATAGAACAGAGTAGAACTGCCTCATGGGGTTTCCAAGGAGCGGCTGGTGCCCACCTTTTGGTTAGCAGCCAAGCTCCTAAGCACTACACCACCATGGCTCCACTATCATATAGCCTGGGTCTTTTTTTAGTTGACTCTGACCTGGAAATGGGCTTTGAATATCACACCTTTTACTCCTTCTTTTTAAAACCACACTCTGAACAATTTTTCAGTTAGGGGCTACCCATCATGTCTGGAGGAAAAAGAAATGTCCAAAGGCGTCCTCTCTTCCAGAGATCCATTAGGCTTTGATCTGACTTCCTAGCTGACCTCCCGTTCCTTCTGTCTTGTTTAGTCCTCATTGAACTGGCCTTAGAAATGGAGACTAGGAGGTGGGGAGGATATTCCCATCCTGCTATAATAATTAGAGAAGCAGCAGGCAGGGGTCAAAAAGAGTTGGAAATGAATGAGCTGACACTGACGTTTTTGTTTGTTTGTTTTTATGGAGGTGGGGAAGGGAGAGATAGGCAGGAGAAGCCCAAGGCTTGAGTCTGTGTTGTTTTTGTGTATCTGTGGGCATATATTTATAAATCCCCCCCTACCACAGCATCCCTCCCCACTAAAAAAAAAACTGTCCATTTTCTTTCTGTACACCTTCTCAGATGGAAGGCAGACATTTTATGTCTCGATTACACATATATAAAAATATTGTAGGAGGTAGTAACTTGCCAAAACTATTGCTTTCAACAATGACTTCAGTAGTATATCGCACGTATAGACACTAGTAGAGGCAAATGTAGTCTAATGTTTGCATCTGTGCTTTGATCTAGGCAAAATATGATTGCTAAAGTTCAGGTTTTGGTGGTTTAGGAGAGGATGTTTTCCTACCTGTTAGTTTTACCTTACTATATGGTCTTAATGTAGACTGTATTCTCTAACTCTTAGCAAATAACGGAAGAGTGATGCATAGCATTTACACATCTGATCCTATTTATATCTCAGGACACTGAGCTCTTTAAAGGCAGATCCATTAGTTATACAGAATCACCTTGTGATTGGGCAAGAGGGGCCTCTGCCTTGAGCCCCACAATTTAGAGAATCCTGCTCTGGCCTTTCTCCAGCTGCACCTCCACCCATAGGGTGAGGAACTCGCAGGGCCAAGACATACCTACCCAGAACCCTTCTGATGCATGCTTGGGTACCTGAGACCTGGAATTCCTTGTCCACACGTCCCTAACTCCACATTCAGGGTCTGCATGGATTTTTTTTCCTTGGGTCCCTTCTCTTGAGGGCAGGTCACATCTGCACATCTGCTAGTATGTATACCTCCAGTATGTATAGCCAAGTGACAGCTCTTTTACAGAGGTGGAGTGGTGGTGGATATGGACATTGCTTAAATGCGCCAGCTAGGATGTCCACATGCATGCAAGGCCCCTTGAGGTGCCGGTTGGAGCTGGGGGTTGAAAGAGCAGGGAGGTGTGCTGAGGGCTGGTTCTCCCCATGTCACTACTTTTTAGCGCAGAGTTCAAGCAGTCTGCGTATTGTAAATTTGAATCGGCTTTCCTGGTCATTATGAAAATATATATTTGTCAAGTTAAAAAGACAGAATGTATTTAAAATTTATTAGCTTAATGTATAAATTAAATATTTAATCATATAATATGTATCCATTTGTGTTCTTGGCCTGCTATTAAATGTCCCCTAATGTTTTTTCCCAGTACATATTGGATGCTAATAAATGAATGAAATTGGGAATCGAGAATGCCACCACCATGGCAGAATATCAAAAGATAAATATATAGACAGTATCTATTTATTAGCCTTGTAATTTATAGTTCAGGGGAAATCTTTTCAAAATTGAACTTCAGAATGACAGGGGTGAAACTTCTGAAGAAGCACAAATTAAATCAAGGTTTTCTTACTTGAACTTTGTTGTTGTTAGTTGCTGTCGAGTTGAGTCCAACTTATGGTAACCCCATGTGTCACAGAGTAGATCTGTTCCATAGGGTTTTCTTGGCTGTAATCTTTACAGTAGATCACCAGGCCTTTTCTTCCACAGTACGGCTGGGTGGGTTTGAACCATCAACCTTTAGGTTAGCATTCCAGCACAAACTGTTTGTGCCCACCTAGGGACCTTAGAGAATTTAATTTATATTTGTGGTTTCCCCTACTATTCATGTTATTCTCATGCTACACAAATTTCAGCTATGTTAGTTGATAACCAGGCTTTTGCCCTTCATATGATGCTGAAGGTATGCCTGTTTTTTTTTTTTGGACCCTACTTTGTTGACTATATTTAAAGGATGCCCAGGTTACTCCTTATAAAGTAACTTAGTGGTGGGGGTGTAGCAGCAGCAGCAACTACTGCTAGTGAGTGTTTGCTTTCTTCCAGGCATTATATGAAATGGTTAGCAGACAATATCACATTGAGCACTCAATAATTTTATAAGGGAGATGGATTTATCCTAATATTACAGATGAAAAAACAACATCAGGAGTGGTTAAGTGATTTGTTTAAGACACAGAGAAAGGGGGTAGGGAGAAAAACAAATCTGCTTTTATTTACTTCAAAAGCTAATTGTCTTCCAAATGTTAATGGAAGTCTGCTTTGGAATGAGATGCAAATAATATGTTTTGCTATTTTTTCTACTTTTATCATGCATAGGAATTCAACCTTATTGATAGAAGAGAACTTGCACCACTCCAAGAACTGATTGAAAAACTCACCTCAAAGGACAGATAAAAGGATGCAAAGCTGTGCAAATTGTTCCTCAAATCGAGCTATGTGGAATATATTTGGTTCTTTTTTGATCTGGTTTGTTTTTGTGTTAGGTTTGAAGGCTTGTTTGGGTTCCTTTTTCTTTATTCTGAATAAATTATATTCCATTGCTAGAGGCAGCCAGGAACCATTGATAGGGATAAATTTTGTCTTAGTGATGTAATATCTTTTTTGACTTAGTTTTGTTTACTTGAGTTTTTTTTTTTTTTTTTTTTTAATTAATATTGTGTGTTGAAATCAAGTACTTTGATTAAACTGCTGATGGATGGGGTTCTGTGCTGTGTAAATTGTGGCTGACTTATGAAGTTCCCAAAAGACTTATGTTTTCAAGTGCCTTGGCAGGCTCACTTCTGAGGTGCAAAGCACAGACATAGAACTGAATAGGGCTCAAAACAATACTAGAATTAGTACCCAGGGCACTTACTGATGCATGTTTTAAAATATCTACGATAAAAGCCATAGCTTACCTAAATTGGTGATCTCCAGCTTTTACTACATTGAAGAAACACAATTTATAAAGGTGTGCATGTAGAACATAAAAAATGAGTATTTCCTAATTATTTTTGATAGTGATGGTAATATATTCTGTTCTACAGATGCTTAAAGTTCTACAAGCAAGTCTTTTTCCATCTCTTGATATCTGTGATATTGAAACTTGAGGATGTTGGGATGCAGTATTGCATTTTAGCTCCTTTCTACATGTTAACTGCACTGTAGGTGTAAAAAATTCAGGTTGTATATAGGATTGCCATCTTCGGAGGTGATGCTGAACTGTGAAGTTTCTTAGCAATTGCCAAATGAACCATAAGTCTGAATAATCCCCTTGTACTCTGAAGAGGAGAGAATAGAAGTGTGTGTTTGATTGGGAGGGTTAGTTTGTATGGGGAGGGGATAAAGGGTGGGACCGAGTATGGAGAGTCACGTTCACAAATGTCCTGTCTTAAAACCCTTGAATAGAATGGCATGAAGATTTTAATCAATTGCTTATAAACAAAGTCTTGAAGACTTCCTTTTAGGCATCAACTTCCATGAGAAGTTAAAAATAAATTATTAATTTTTAGGTGGTTGTTGTTAGTTGCCAATGAGTTGTGATTCCAACTCAGTGACCTCTTGTGTGCGCAGTAGAACTGCTCCATAGGGTTTTTAAGGCTGTGACCTTTCGGAGGCAGATCTCCAGACCTGTCTTCCAGGCCTGGTTTGAACCACCAACCTTTGGGCTAGTAATTGAGTGCTTAACTGTTGTGGTACCCAGTCTAACCATTAAAAATGGAATTTAAGGACAGTTTGGGAACATGGATCACTTTTCAACATGTCCATTCGGTGAATGGAGCTGGTGTTTGCCTATCATTTTAAAATGATGCTCTACATTGTTTGTTTATTATAGACCCAACTTGAAGCATTTTGACTTCTGATCATTTCATTGGGAAAGGAAATCTTTTTCTTTGCAATGATATCAAACAATGATAAGCTAATTCAGTGTTAACTTTTAAATCTTATTTGCCATGACTTTCTAGTGAATTATCTCCCCAGTAACAAATCCAGAAATTTAGTTTTTAAAATATAAACATTTTCACTTCAGTTTTATTCCTGAGAAATACTTCCAATTTTGTCATTTCTGATAAATCTGCTTCTTTCAATTAGAAATACTCACTTTTTCTTTGTAGAATAGAAATGCTTGCTATAAAATTGTGTAGCAGTAATATGATTTAATGCCATCACAATTATGATCACTAGGAACTGCCTTTTTCTCCATTTCATTTCTAACAATCATTAAGTACCACCAATAGAAAGTAGCAGGAGAACCCTGACAGAGGCAGATATATTGGGTATTCATTGGTAATGCTTATTCATAAATTGTAGTGAGAGCTAGCTGATTTCTTTGTAACAGATCTTTTAGTATCCATATAGAAAGTATCAACCACTACGGAAACAAATTTGGAGTCAAGTGATTTTTGGTCCTATCTATATAGGAAAATGAAGCACTTGATTACTAAGATTGTCTTCCGTACTGCATTTGGTTTCACATCAACCTAGTAACAGGGGTTGCAATAGCCAAGTGTAGAGAGAATAGTGAAAAAAATTGTCCTTGCTCTTGTAAGCCTTATACAATAGTACACTGTAAAAATGGAAAAATGTTTCTGTAAATATTTAGAAGTAGGACCTACTTTCCTACAGTATGTAGACAGGTATTTTTCACTGTGCTAGAATCTCAGGTGCCTGCCTCTGAGTATTCCTTTCATCAGAGTTATTGGGAGTTAAGGAGATACACAATGTGTGTATATATGGTAACAGAGTATAGAAGTTGTCACCAGGGAGGGGCCTGGCATTGTGCATGATGTTACATGGCTACATGAAGGGAAACACTGAGAGCATATGAGAAATAACAATCAGTTGCTTTGATTTGGATGTTTCCCATGGGAGTTACTAAGATGCCCTGTATAAAATAAGGATCAGAGCTTTGTTTTGCAGCAGAGCTTGCTTATAAATGTCTATTGGATTCTCTTCAGATCTCCTTATTTAAGTAGCCAAGATAATTATTTCCCCCGTTCTTTATACAGGGATATAAAGAAAAGTTGGTTTTCTCATCCTCTGATAAAAGCATCCTATAAAAAAATAAAGTAGTAAGTTAACACAAAATTATTGTCACTCACAATGCTTTGGTTAAACGTTGATATGAAGCAGGCTTCAGGAAGTAACTTTAAATGATGGAGTACTGGTGGTGGAAATTGAAAACAGGAAGAGTGAAAATCTTTCAGTTAGCAGTAGATGGTGCTACTGGCTTTCATTTGCCGACTTACTGTTTCCCATAGCATTAGACTGCAGTAAAACAGTAAGCAAGCATGTGTTAGCTGGTAAAGGCCTTGAAGTTCAATTTACCTTAAACTGAAATATTTTAGATTGCTCTCTTACTACCTTTCCTCTGTCATTTGTAAATTCTAAATGGTCAGCATAAAATGTATTAGGGAGGAGACGCATTGAGTGTATTTCTCAGACTGAGTTACTGCCTGGCTTATCAGAAAAGATAAAGCACTACAATCTTTTATATTCAGGAAACAGAAATGATGTGGATATTTATATTTTACATATAATCACGACTCCATTTTATCAACTACTAGCATTTTCCTTGCTTCAGGGAAAATAGCAAAATGACAGATTTCTTTTATACCTTTGTCTACTCCCTCTCTGAGAGAGGTTTTGATAACCACTGAATGATAGAATACCTGAGATAGAATCATCAAGTTTTAGGAGTTTCTTTTAAAATAAATGTATCATACTTTAAACATCCAATTGAGAGTTGATCTTCACATTTGTTCCCCTGGGGGCAATGCTTATTTCTGCTGTGGGGCAGAAGTAAAATGCCTTGAGAATCGACTTATGACTATGCAAGAAAAGTCAATTTTATCATTTTAGTTACACCAAAATTGTTTTTGCCAGATTAAGATGACCTAGTTTATTCACCAGGCCAGCTCTAATGACTTGGCTGTTTTACAAAAACTAAGTCTTTAGGACAGTTCAATAGAATGTTCCATAGGCTCTGGATTTGCAAAAGAGAATGTTTTGAACAATGGTAGCATCATTGAATAAGGGAGTAGTTTCCTGTCACTACTATACATTTGGATGTATAGGTTATACTTTTTCTTTTTTAAATGCAGTTTTATTACCTTACAGTTGAATATAATAATAATTTAAAAAATCAAGGTCTTTCTCTAGAATTTGTTTCTATTTTTATTCCTTTGCCTAAAAACTTTTGAATTCTATTTTGACTACTATAGGATAGTTTGACTGAGGGGATAGAATGTAAAAATGAAGATCCAATATTTAAGATAGTAAAGAACAAACATCCTTTACTGCCTTTATCCTTATTTCCCATGGTTGCTTTCAAAAATCTTTTTGTTCAAATGAACCATTAGACTTTAATAAAAGACTAAAGATCTTGTATAAAGAAATTTGAATACATTTTATATATTATGTAGAATTTTAAGCTTACATATCACAGTAAAATATGTAGAATTATATAACCATTTCATATGTCATTTGTAACTTTCAATTTTTAATGTCTTTTGAGAAGATGTGGGACCAGAAGTATATTTGTAATTTGAAAATGTGACTGCATAGGAAACTTAATCTTATTTTGAAACTTAACTGGGATATTAAGAACATATCCACTCTTAGAAACACTAGTCTACATCTATACTTTAAGGACCATGCCTAAAATAATTCAAATATCAAGAGTTTTGTCATAATGTTAAAACTTACCATAGGAATCACTGTTGTCCAGCTATCAGTTTACTATATATGAGATGGTAAATGTTTAGAGGTAAAGCTATCTCAAGATTTAATGGAAAAGTTTAAGACATAACAAAAATTCACACTGCAGATGATTTGAATTTTTTTTAAGGCTTTCCTAATTAAGCTAATAACAGAGAAGAAGTCAGTAAAGATTTTAATCTGAAGTGTGATGCCACAGATTTGAATTTTAGAAAAGCCATTCTAGCAGCCTTGTGGAAGATGGATCAGAGGGTGTGAAAACTCAAAGCTGAGGAACAAGTGAGGGCAGATACAGTGAGAGCCAGAACTTGACAGGACGGGCTTGTTTATTTGGGTCTTGCAAGTTTTTGCCTTTGACAGGGTGCAGTCTTACTGCTTTTCTACTGCTTTAGTGGAAAATATTTTGAGTTTTCCTTCTCTGGACAGGTTTCCACATTACACAGGTTACAGCTTTCATAGGTTTTACTGCGTAAAACTGCCCCTGGTAGTTGTAGCTGTACTGATACTTAACAAATTCTGACGAAAGAAAAAATACAGATTAAAGTTCTGAGTACTCTCAGTTTTACAAGTGTGATGCAAGTTTCTTTTTCTCCACATAGTACTATATAATAGAAAACTCTGGACTACAGTTCTCAAAGATAGTAAAATCACTGGCCTTTCCAGCTGTGGTTTACCTGCCACCTCCTCCCTGGAGGTAAGTTGCTTTCTTTTAGCTGTTGACTTTCCATTTCTGCCCATTCCTTTCCCCTCACCCTCTGAAAATAAAACAGGTTGATCATGCTAGTTTTCAATGTTAGTGATTCTGAAGTACTGTCGATATATAAGTTTAAGTTGGAAGATGGAACCTACATAAGCATTTTTGGCTTGTTTTAACTGACAGCTTTTTAAAGATCGGGTCACTGAAGCTGAGTCTGTTAGTGATAATTTTTGTTAATATTTATCTTTCATATATTTTTAATATTAAATTCTTATTGGTGGGTGTTTCTTACAGGTTTGCACGCTTTTTCATTTTTACTGTTTCTGAAATACTTGTGTAGGTTGTAAAATAAATTAGTGCATTTTCATTTTAAGAACACTTTTCTCATATTGTTCTTCAGAGATGACTATTTTTAGGGGAAATAATTTTTACAGCCACTAAACTGTATTTGTTATTTTTGTACATGCATAACTAGGGCAGTTAAGGGCACTAATCTTGTAGGGAACACTTACTTTTCTGTTTGAGCTTTTCCTCTATCTTTGTTACTTAAAATTACCACTAGGAACAATGTCAGCAAATCTACATTGAGAGAGAATACAATAAATATGAGAACACTTAGAAAGTCTGAATAGAAATGATTTCTAAGGACAAAAACAGAAGAAGACTGCCAGTGCCATGAATTGGATGCATAAGGGCAGCATTCTTACTGTGCAGGTATTGAAAAGAATGCATAAAGATGGGCATCCTGCTCTCATGGAGATAGACAATTTTTCTTTACATTAAAGTAGCTGGAAGTGGAAAAAACAGTCTAAAATATGAAATACAACATGGGACGCTCTATTGTAAGCTAACTGTGCCAAGATATTATTACTCAGATTGTAGGTATTATTGATTAAAGTTTAACCAGTTCATTTTAAGAGGGGATACTGAATGTCAGAAAATCTGTAATATGTTTTATTTGAGAGATGTAAATAATGTATACAGACTTGTATGTGATGGGATGGGAAATATTTAAATTCTAGGTTTTTGTTTTTCCTTTGTTTTTAAAGAAGAAACTGAATGATGTTGATAAGAAAAAATTAATAAATAGTTATATTTGGCCATGAACCCTGACTTTGTATTACCGTTTATTTTTGCTATAGGTATGTCTACATTGAACACATTTCTAGAGAAGCACGGAAGGTATAAGGAATATGTTGAGCATTTAAAATGTGCTAGGCATTATTTTCTGTAGTGTTAACAACAGTCCTGGAAGTCAGTATCCCACCGTTTTATACACTAGAAAACTATAGCTCAGAGACTGAACAAGTGACTGATTGGACTAGGATTTAAGCCTAAGTATGCCTGTCTTTGAAGCCAGTGGGTTTTTTTTTCTTGCTTTTGTCACTGTTCTTTGCTTTTCACATATGTACTAGTATCGTGAGCAAAATAATGAACTAATATTGTTGACCTTCCTATCAAGCTAAGATGTCTAATATTTTGTCTTGATTATAGACCATTAAAGAATATTAATAAACAAAATGTAGGAGATTATAGGCTGATGCCTAATGTCTTAGTCATCTAGTGCTGCTGTAACAGAAATACCACAAGTGGATGGCTTTAACAAAGAGAAGTTTATTTCCCCACAGTAAAGTAGGCTAAAAGTCCAAATTCAGTCCCAGGGGAGGGCTTTCTCTCTCTGTCGGCCTTCTCATCAATCTTCCCCACCCCCACCCCGACTCCCCAGACTAGGAGCTTCTCTGAGCAGGGATCCCAGGTCCAAAGGACATGCTCTGCTCCTGGCACTGCTTTCTTGGTGGTATGAGGTCCCCCTGTCTCTCTGCTCACTTCTCTTTTATATCCGAAGAGATTGCCTCAGGACACAACCCAGTCTTGTAGATTGGGTCCTGCCTTACACAACTGCAGCCTATCCTCCCTCGTTAACATCATAGAGGCAGGATTTACAACCTATAGGAAAATCACACAATACCAGGAATCATGGCCCAACCAAACTGATACACACATTTTTTGGGGACATAATTCAGTTCATGACACCTAAGTTCTAAGAGGAAATGTGTATTTTACAGTATTCTCAGAGTAGCATTATTTAAAAGCATTTGTGTTTAGAGGCATTTGTGTTTGGACCTTCAGATTGAGAATATTTTGATAGTAGCCCACAGTCGCCCTATGTCACTAGTTGGTATTTGAGGACAAGACTAGGAGTCAAAACGCCCATGCTGCTGTGGGTTGTGTCTGCATCCTTTAAAAACACCTTGTTATTCTGCAAATTCTGTATTTACAAAAACTAACTTTATATTTTGATAGGCTGATTTACCTCTATTGTACTAAATTTAAACTGTTAATTCTTCACTATATAACATCGTCTGGAATGAGGCATTTTAGCAACACAAAGGTTTTAAATAATTATTCCTTTAATGCTTAAACAACAGTCGTGCTGGGGCAACAGGCTGTCCACATGCAAAAGAATGATGCTGGATCCCCACTTCACACCATATACAAAAAACAACTCAAAATGGATCAAAGATTGAAACGTAAGAGCTAAAAGTATAAAACTCTTAGAAGAAAACACAGGCATTAATCTTCATGACCTGAGTTAGGCAATGGTTTTGTAAGATATTATACTAAAAGCATGAGCAACAAAAGAAAACTGACAAAGTGAACATCAAAATTCAAAACTTTTGAGCATCAAAGGACACTATTTAGAAAGTGAAAAGGCAGCCTACAGAATGGAAGAAAATATCTGCAAATTATATATTTGATAAGGGTCTAATATCCACAATATATAAAGAACTCCTAACTCAATGATAAAGGCAAATAATTAAAAATGGGAAGGATTTAAATAGACATTTCTCCAAAAAAGATATACAGATGGCCAATAAGCAGTGAAAAGATAGTATCATTAGTTATTAGGAAACCGCAAATCAAAACCACTTTACACCCACTTTGACTGAATGGCTATAAAAAAGTGGAAAATAACAAGTGTTGATGAGGATGTGGAGAAATGGAAACCCTCATACATTGTTGGTAAGAATGTAAAATGATGTAGCCACTGGAAAACAGTTTGGAGGTTTCTCAAAAAGTTAACATAGAATTACTGCAGTGTGATGAATTATTTAGTATGGCTTTTCTTGCCATGGTCATGTAACTCCCACCAAGGTGATTGGGCAGGAAATGTGCAAATAAGGTAACTGTGGCCCACCAAGGGGATTTGTCAGTTTTGGCTTAAAACAGAGCCAATTCCAGAGCAGAGAGAGGAGCCCACCACCACCAAGGAAGAACAGCCAGGAGCTGGCACATCCTTTGGACCCGGGATCCCTGCGCTGAGGAGCTCCTGGAAGCGGAAGACTGAGAGAGACAGCAAGTGAACTGTAACCCCAAAGGCGCTGAGAAGCTGTGGCAGGAGAGACTCGGCAGCAGGAGATGGTGCGGTGGGCTTCCTGGCCCACAGAGAGAGAGAGGTGAGTGCCTTTGGGCACAAGTCTAGGGCCAGGGAGAGGCGTTCCTGCCAGCACAGCTGGGAAGAGGCTGTCCTGATGGAAGAACTATGTCCTGAGTGTTCCTGAGCCTGAATCATAACAGTTACTTCCCTAATAAACCCCATAATCGTAAGTATGGTCCTTGAGTTGTGTGGCCATCCATTGCAATGAATTATCAAACTCAGCAGAGAAGCAGACAGTGCTTTGTGAGAGATGGTTGGTGTCAGAATTAGAGATGGCAGAGAGAGGAGGCTTGTCTGGCCCCCACCTCACAAGAATCTGCCTTGGGCTGTTTTTACAATTACCACTCCTAGGAACATGCGCAATGGAACTGAAAACATATGTTTACACAAAATAGTATACAGGAATGTTCATATAGCATTATTAAAAACAGCCAAAAGGGGAGAAACAACCCAAATGCCCATCAACTGATGAATGGATAAGTAACCAGGTGGGAACAGTTTTGTTTGGGAGTCTTGGTGGCGCAGTGGTTAAGAGCTCAGGCTGCTAACCAAAAAGTCGGCAGTTTGAATCCACCACCCACTCACTCCTTGCAAACCCTATGAGGTAGTTCTACTCTATCCTATAGGGTTGCTATGAGTTGGGATTGACTTGATGGCAACGGGTTTGGTTTGGTTTTGGCATGTCCATACAATGGAATATTATTCAGTCATAAAAAGATGAACCTTGAAAACATTATGCTAAGTGAAAGAAGGCAGACATAAAAGGCGACATATTATACAATTCCATTTATATGAAATGTCCAGAATAGGCAAATCCATAGAGACAGAAAGTAAATTACTGGTTGCCAGGGATTGAGGGGAAGGAGGGTTTCTTTTGTGGTGATGAAAATGTTCTATCCCAGTTGTACAACTTTGTGAATATCCTAAAAAAAACAAAAAACACTGAATTGTATACATTAAAATGATGAATTTTGTTATGTAAATTATATCTTAAAAAAAGGGAATGAGTACTGATACATGCTATAACTTAGATGCACCTTGAAATAATCATGGTAAGTGAAAGAATCTAGACACAAAAGGCCACATATTGTTATGATTCCATTTATATGAAATGTCCAGAATAGGCAAATCCATAGATAGAAAGTAGATTAGTGGTTGCCAGGGGCTGGGAGGGAAGGGGAAAGGACAGTGACTACTAATGAGTATGGGATTTGTTTTTGGGTTAATGAAAATGTTGGGGAATTAATAGTGGTGATAGTTGCGTAACTTTGTAATATACTAAAATCCACTGAGTTGTATGCTTTAAAAGAGTGGGTTTTATGGTATGTGAATTAGATCTCAATTTTGTCAATATTAAAGAAAAATCCTTACTATTAAAGTAAGAAGTAGCCTCCAATTAATGCTCTTCACCACCTCAGGAGGTTAGTTTATTTCATCGATTCATTCACTCTTGCATTTGTTCATTCAGCAAGCATATTCTGGCCACCTACTATGTGCCAGACACTGTTCTAAGCCCTGGGACCCAGCACTGAACAAGAAAGACATGGTCCGTATTCTGATGAGGGGAGAGGGGGATGACAAAGAAGAGGAAGTGGAAGAAAAAAATAAAGTCAATAAGGAACTACTGGGTAGTGACAACAATGATGTGACAAGATAAGGCACTACATTAGACTGGGTAGTCAGAGAAGCCTCCCCAAGGCCAGAAAGACAAGAATAAGCCATCAATTTGTAGATATGGGGGAAAGGGAAGAGCACAAATAACTAGTGCAAAAGCAATTTTTTCAGGAACGGGGAAAAAAGATTAATTGTGGCTAGGGCATCTTGAATGATGGCAACAGTAGTATGAGAAGAAATTAGAAAGGCTGGTAGAACCCCACTAGCTAATATTTTAGGGGCTAAGGCAAGGGATTTTAGATTATCATTTTAAGTGTAAATGGGAAGGCAGTGGAGATTTTTTAAGGAAAAACAAGTAGTGACATGATTTGACTTAAGGTTAAAAAAAAAAAAACGACCATGTGCTCGCTTGGTAGCACATACACTAAAATTGGAACGATGCAAATTAGCATTGCCCCTGCGCAAGGATGACACATAAATTCATGAAGCATTCCATATTTTTATAACATGGCTGTACCTGGAGGGCATAATGCTAAGTGAAATAAGTCAAGCATATAAGGACAAATATTCTATGATCCCTCTTTTATAAGATGACAAGAACAGATATATATGGAGAGACCAATGTTCGTTTGTGGTTACGGGGTCTGGGGGAGGGAGGAATATGGTTTAGATAATAGACACTTGTTATTTCTGGTGATGGGAAAAGTGGCACTGAAGGTGGTTGTACTGAGCACAGCACAACTACGAGCACAGCACAAGCAAAGTTAAAAACGAGTGTTTGAGCACGTAGGGATGGGTACAGGCATATTGGTACACGGGTAGGTACCGGTGTGTATATAGCTGAGAGCTGACAGAAGTATCTATAGGTACGTGTAAATACAAATATGTCGGTGCAGGTACATACATTCATTAAGACACAAATATGGGTACTCCTCAAACATAACCAAACACCTTCCAAGATTGGTTTTCTGGGTTTGAAAGCTTAGGACCATGGTCTCACGGGACAACTCAGTCAACTGGCATTAACAGCTCACAAAAATCATGATCAGCATCCTAGTGAAGCAAGCAAGAGTCTGTGGTCTTAAAAGCTTGTGAGCGGCCATCTAAAACACAATTACGGGTCTCTACTTGCCAGGAGCAAAACAGTAAGACAGTAACCAAAAGGTTAGAGAAGAAACAAGTCTACAGGAGCCACAACCTCGTCTACTTGAGACCAGAAAAGCTAGATGGTGCTCGGCTATCATTGACCATTCTGACCAGGGTCACAATAGATGGTCTGGGACAGGATGAGAGAAAAATGTGGAGCAGAAGTCAAATTCTTAAAAAAAAATAAATAAAGCCACAGAAACTAGGAGACTCCCTGAGACTATTACCCCGAGACACTCTTTAAACCTAGAATCAAGTCTATCCCGAGATCACCTTTAGAAGAGTAGCACACAAAATAAAGGGTATTTCATGCAAGATCGAAGCTCTACTTAAAAACCATCTGTATTAAACCAAAAAGGAGCCCTGGTGGCACAGTGCTTAAGCACTCACTTTCTAACTGGAAGGTCGACAGTTGGAACTCACCAACAGCTCTGTGGGAGAAAGATGTGGCAGTTTGCTTCCATAAAGATTACAGCCTTGGAAACCCTATGGGGCAGTGCTACGCTTACAGGGTTGCTGCAGGTTGTAATCAACTCCACCGCAACAGGTTTGGTTTTTGTTTTTTAAACGAGTCTTCTAGCATAGTACATGGTAAACTAGCAGGCACTCAAATTCAACATTTGCGAAATATGTGTTGTCAGGGGCTGGGCATGCAAAGTTAATTAAGTCATAGTCACGGAGAACAGAATCTTACTTGATGTGGTAACTTACACACAGCACAGACATGCATCGAAATCAAATGGAGAGGGAGATCAGGAAAGGCTTCTTGGAGGTGGCGTCTTACTACCTAAATTCTCATCCAGGTTCCACTTACTGACATTGAGATTTTGAACAAGTAGCCTCTTAGTGCCTCTTTCCTAACTTGTAAAATGGGGCCAATGGGATCTCCGCACCGTACTGCTAGTTAATTCCTGAAAAGCGCAGTAAGAGCATAATAAATTTCCAGAGCGTCGAGCTGCCCAGCGGCACTTTGCCTGGTCCTCCAGACTCCCAACACGGGGGAATCTATTTAATTTTTCTACCAAACAGTGGCTCTCTGGTAAGTTAAAAATGTCAAGTCCAACCAATTCGGCCCAAACAATTCTGTTCAAGTCGCAGTGGACAGACTAGCGCTCCAAAGCCCAGCTGCACAATACTCGTTTTCCGGCTCATTCTGGCAACCGGGAAAGAGGCGTGCCACCGCGCGTACGGCCCCGCCCCGCTCCCGCGTGACTATACTTCAGGGGCGCGCACGCTGGGGCCGAAGCCCGAAACGACGAACGGTGAGGGGCCTAAGGAGGGATCTCAGGCTGGGGCGAGGGAAAGGCGTGGCTTCCCCGCTGGGCGGGCGTCCACCACGCAGGCCCCTCCCACATCGGCAGCTGTCTCCGCGCGCCAAAATCAAACCCCGAGGCCCACGGGCCGGGAAGCCAGTGAACCGCTTGACTGCAGCGGGCAAGTCAGCCTAGTCCTGGAGGCGGCGCGAGCCCCAGCGCACGCACCTGCGGCCACCTCCCAGCCCTTCCTGCCTAACGCGCTCGGAGCCGCAACAAGACGACAGAATGGCTACCCCGCCCAAGAGAAGCTGCCCATCGCCCGCGACCAGCTCTGAGGGGACCCGCGTCAAGAAAATCTCCATCGAAGGGAATATCGGTAAGGAGTCCCCGGAAGTGTTGGGGCCAATGCAGGGAAGTCATGGTTGCGGCTGCTGAAGCACCGTCTTACCTACATCTCTCTCCTGCTCCTCAGTGAGGACGTTCGTCCCAGCCTGGCTGTGTGGACGCAGCCTCGTCTAACCTTCCCGCCCGCCCCAGTTCTCCCGCGTCCCGAGCCCTGCGGCGCCCTCCCTGGCGCCAGGCGGAGCACTGAGATCCGTGGGCTTTATGAGGCGCCCTTATGGGCCTGTTTCAGCGTCTTGGTTGGGAACGCCCAAAGGGAAGGATTTTTGTTTGTTTTTTGTATTTTTTCTTTCCTCCCCTCAGCTTTCTTGAGGTGTAATTTAAATAAGTTAAATTCACGTTGTTTAGGTGTACTCTTCTATGAGGTGTATGAGATATATAAGGTCGTGTAACCGCTACCACAATCACCACAACAGAGAACATTTCTGTCACCTCAGAAAGTTCCCTCCAGGTGCTGCATTGTCAGACCGGTACTCCATTCCTACTTCCTGGCAACCACTGATCTGACTTTTATCTCTACTAAAAAAACAAACAGTTGCCCGCAGGTGATTCCTACTCATGAAGACCTCGTGTGTGCAGAGTAGAACTGTGCTTATTCCACAGGGTTTTCAAAGCTAAGGTTGCCAGGCCTTTCTTCCAAAGCACTTCTGGGGTAGGTATGCCTCTAATCGTCAACCTTTCTGTTATTAGTCAATCGCTTAACCGTTTACACCATCCAGGGACCCTTTTATATAGTTATGCCTTTTCCAGAATGTCATATAAATTAAATCATAGCATATGTAGCCTTTTGTGTCTGGCTTCTTTCATTTAGCATAATCCTTCTGAGAATCATTCATGTTGCTTGTATCATTAGTGTGTTCCTTTTTGTGTGCTGAGTAGTATTCCACTGCATGGATATACTGCTGTTTTTTTATTCAGCAGCTGTGGATATTTGCGTTGTTTCCAGTTTTTGTCGATAATCGATTAAGCAGATTCCTCACTTCCTACCCAGCATCCAGGTAAACATTGGGTTATGATTCAAAGATCACTAATGTTTCTGTTAAGCCAGATGGGGGCAGACGGCATACACCATGCATGTCATTTTGCAAGATACAGATGAACTCCCTACTCTTCTCCACTATATTGGCATAACACAGGAAACCTATGCCAGGCACTTCCTGTTTTGATAGATTTTTTTTGCTCCAGGTGGTACTGGCTGTTCATGCATACAGCAAAAAAAGAGAAAAAAAAATTTAACAACAACAAAAAAAAATTCTTACTACTTTTTACCACATTCTGAGCACTTGAACCGTCCTGAACAAAGCAAGGCAAACAGATGTTTTAACGGCATTTAAAAGAATAGAAAAAAGCTCAACACAGCTTCAAAGAGGCCTTCTTGTTTCATTGTTCCAGTATTAAGGCACCAGGGTAAAAGACATATAAACAGGCCCTCATTTCTTCTTAGCAGTTTTAAGGCACCAGGGTAAGAGACATATAAACAGGCTCTCATTTCTTCTTAGCAGTTTAAGTGCTTTGAAAGTGAGTGTTCACTAGTATGATTCCTCACAGTTATTTATTTATGTCAGGGCAGGTGAAAGTAGTTGAACAAAGCAATCCCAAGAGTAAATTTGAATGAACAACTCCTCAGATCAATATCCCAATGAATTCATGTCTTTCCTTTTCCCAAATCCAGTTAGGCATCATATATCTAGATACCTACTTTCCCCCAGCATCTTTAATCTTCTGAGCACTTGAAACAATTTCCTAATAGGTCAGCCCATCTCCAGTTTCTCTTACCTATTTCCAGAGCAGCCTTTCTGTATACAAGTGTAATTGTGTTACTCTTCTGTTTAAAATTATTCACTGACTTCTCCATTCATTACCTATGCTGAAACAGGAGTTGCAAACTGATGGCCTGTATTTGCACAATGTTGACCTATATAGCTTTGAAAACATTTTTTTGAACTAATTGCCTGTGTTTAAAAATTGAGAACACCTTTTTGAATTAATTGCCAGCATTTAAAAATTGAAAACATTTTTTTGAATTAATTGCCAGCATTTAAAAATTGCGATTTCCCATAAACATCTAGATTCTTGGCTTTTCTTGAAAAATCTGAAGATCTGGTAACACTGGACCTGCATTTCTATATGGCAACAATTGATATTTAGATGGGGCGTGTTCCTTACCACTTATTGACTTCCTGACACTGAGGCATTATCAGTTGCTGTTTATTATTGCTCTTGCACTGTTGTTTTGATTATAAAATTAATAGGAAAGAAGTATGCCCAGCTGTTTTGATCATTTACTTTCCCTTCTGGCCCATGATGACATTTGCATTTGAGACTGCTGGCTTAATGGCTAAGGATTTAATTAGTATGGTATACAAGACCATTTAAGATCCTTGGTCTCTTTGGTCCTTGCTTCCCTCTACTACCCTAACTGTGAATATTTTTACATACCTAGGATATGCCGTACTCCTTCACGTGGTTTCTTTAGAGTGACTTATTTGCTTGACAAAACTCATCCTTTAAACTTCACTTTTCTTATCTGTTCCCTCATACATTGTATTATAGTTGCTTGTTTCCATGACCTTCTATATGCCAGACCCATCATCTTGTGGGCTAGAACCTAACATTTTCATCTTGTCCCTCCGTCTTATTTGCCCAACACAAGTAAGCTGTAAACGTGAATCTGAATGTAGAAGACTATTTTTCAATTTCTCTGTTCTTCCTAGAATATTTGAACTGTAAGTTTGATACATATGGAACCCTTCTTCTCATGTCCTCTATTACTAAAATAGTCTCTTATGTTAGATTTATGGAGGCCTTATCTCCTTTTTCCGATCTTAATAGTCTGTACAGAATGACTTTTGGCATTGTAATGCCTATTTGGCATTAGGAATTGTTAGTTTCTTTGGCTATTTAAATTGTTAACCTCAGTGTCCTTGGTTCTGGTCCCCTTTGTATTCATAGAGCATTAATTTATCCATTAGCCTATTTTCTAGACTCGTACCCCTATCCCCCAAATTAAGAACCTAGATATTAGTCTCACTGGGTACTAAAGGTAAGTGTTGTTACTCTGCTTGAACTATATATAACAATTATTACAGGGACACCTGTGAGGGACAGCACTCACCAGGACTGCCTTGTTTTTCCATGTCTTGAAAGTTTTCTGCCTTTGGCCGGGTATAGTCTTACTTTTCTGTCGCTCTCTATTAGTGGAAGATGTTTAGGTTTTCCTTCTCTGACAGTTTCTGCCTTGCACAGTTCTGGCTTTCACAGGTTTTACTGTATTTTGAAATTTGTGCTTGTAAGCAGTATTACAAGAAAAAGCGAACGGCTTTCAGACTCCTGCTGATGCCTGATTTTTTAATATTTCCCTTGGGCTCTCTTTCTGAATACCAAACTCTCCTTTCCCTCTTCCATCTAGCTTAGTGATTGGTGGTCATTTTAAATGTTTGCACTTACTCTTCTAAATGCCATACAGTCCTTCTACATGCTTACCTGCTGCATGTAAATCTGAGGTCACAAGTGTCTTTACCATAATTAAATCTAATAATCATCCAGTTTTGCCTTGAAAGTTTTTCTCCTTTCCTCTGGAGATAATAACTTTTGTACTTTGCTTCTCAGCTGTTCTCTCTGTTGTCACCTTTCTATTTACCCATACTTTTCTTTCTCTGTTGTGATCCTTTAAGGTTCTTCCACTTTTTTCTTCTTTTGTGTTACCTTGTATAAGATCATAGGTTTTTGTATAGTTCTGCAAGTCGAAGGTAAGCTCTTTTTATGTTGTTGGTTCCAGGTAAGGAGTCCTGGTGGTGCAGTGGTTAAGTGCTTGGCTGCTAATCGAAAGATCGGTGGTTGGAACTCACCAGCCATTCCATGGGAGAAAGATGTGGCAGTCTGTTTCCATAAAGATTTACAGCCTTGGAAACTCTATGGGACAGTTCTACTCTGTCCTGTAGGGTTGCTATGAGTTGGAATCAACTCTGTGGGAATGGGTTTGGTTTTGGTTCCAGTTTATAAGGAAGAGGAGGCTTGGCTTATAAATGTACCAAAGTTGTTTATTCATATGTTCATTTACTTAGAGATAGAAAACAGACTTTATGCTGATCAGTAGTGATGTCTAATATAACCACATCTGGTGACTTCAGATGGAAAGGGTATGGTAGTCATTAGAAATAATTGCTGCATCCTGTTGGATTCTAGGTCAGTACTGCTCTTACTATTGAATATAATGTATTCCTAGGTAACTTTAGAACAGTGAACATAATATGAACTATTTTCTTTTTTTCCCTATAGATATCTCAGAAATTGTTGAATAATCAGGGAGAAGTGAAGCGTGTATGTTGTTTGTTTGTCTTTTTTTTAGGTTTGAATAGAGTGCACGGTGACTGAAAATGAAGCAGAGAAACCGGTGTTGCTTGTAGGAAGTGCTTTGCAAAAAAATGTTTCTATAGTTTCTGTTAACGAACCAGTTGCTGTCGAGTCGTCTCATGGTGACCCCATGCATTGCAAAGTAGAACTGTGTTCTGTAGGGTTTTCATGGCTGTGACCTTTTGGAATCAGATTGCTGGGCCTTTCTTTTAGGAGCGTCTGGGTGAGTTCAAACTGCCAACCTTTAGGCTAATAGTCGACCATAAGTTCAAGCACTTATATAATAATAATAATAATAACAGTAACAACAGTCTTTCTCATTCTGAAACTCTAAGCATTGAATACATCTTCATGGTGATTTTATCATTTATTTGGCTGTTTCTTAAAAAGAGACCTGAGCTTGTTGGTAGACTGAGTGGATGGAGCCAGTAAAGAGGAAAATTTTGAAAATGCAAGAGCCTGGAATGACTCTCTGTAATGATAGTTTACTTGTTTATCACGTTTAATCTTCACAAGTTTCCATGAGGAAGGTACTCCTTTGTATTATGAAGAAATAGCCTCAGAAAGATTAAGTAACTTGCCCCGAATCCCACATCTAATAAGTGGTAGAGTAGCCTTAACCACTTCCCACAAAGTTACCTGTAATTGGTTGGCTAAGGAAAGTGAATCTAGGACTAGGATTTTTTTCTGCCATAACATCTTGCCTAAAAATTTCCCAGGTTTTAAATTCTTCTCTCCTACAGCATTGCTAACCTATAAAACAATAACAAACAAATGTACTTAACACAGTTGGGCAGAGACCTTTTCCGTTTTCATTAAAAAAAGAAAAAAACTAGAGAAAAATTCAGGAAATTGAATTTTTTTTTTTTTTTTTTTTGGTGAGTTAACATTTCTGTAATAAATTTTGTAAAAGCCAGTCATGATTCTGGCCTTTTTTTCTGCCAAGTTTCCTTGTGTAATTTTACCTCTTACTCTCATAACAGCTGCAGGGAAGTCAACGTTTGTGAATATCCTCAAACAAGTCTGTGAAGATTGGGAAGTGGTTCCTGAACCTGTTGCCAGATGGTGCAATGTTCAAAGTACACAAAATGAATTTGAGGTATGAAAATAAAATTTAACTAAATAAACTGAAAATCTTTTAGTTTAGAGGATCAGTAATATTTAATCTCTTGGCCTTTTTCTTGTTTTGTTTTTTTCCAGTACAATTTTCAAATCTAGCTTTAAGTCATCTGGGTGGTAGTTACATGAGTGGATTGTATGTGTGTATATATATAACCCAAAACCAAGCCCATTGCTGTCGAGTTGATTCTGACTATAGTGGCTCTATAGGACAGAGTAGAACTGCCCCATGTAGTTTCCAAGGCTGGAATCTTTACGGAAGCAGACTGCCACATCTTCCTTCTGCTGGTGGGTTCAAACCACCAACCTTTTGATTAGCAGCCCAGCGCTTTAACCACTGTGTCACCAGGCCTCCATGTGTATATATGTGTGTGTGTATATGTAGACGTTCAATGAACTATATATACTTAAGATTAGTACAGTTTATCCAGTAAAGTTAATGAGTTTAAAAAGTTTTAAAATATCAAAAAAATTTTTTAAAAATCTAATTGTAATTAAGATTCCTTGAGTGACTTTTTACAAACAAGAAAAAAAAAAGTAACTGAATTTCATTTGTTTACCGTTCAATCTTTTTGTCTTAGAGAAAACCATTTATCTCTCATTTCTTTGTAATTTCATTTTTGTAAGACTTTCACCCTGAGTACAGCAAGTTTTAATTTCCTAGCACTTTTCCATTCTACATTGCAAATAAGAAAGAAAAGGGATAGCAATTAAATTTTATTTTATAGCAAAATCTTTGATTCGTTGGGTGTGTAAGAGAGAGTGAAAGAGAAAAACAGAGTGAGTTTGAGTTCATTGATTTATATTTCACCTAAGATTTTAATTTCTGGAGAAATGAGAATTGAAAGAAAGCAGTAAAGACAAACCTGAATTAAAAATAGAAATGTGTGCTAAAAACTTCCATTGTTAGATCTGAGGATTGAAAAAAATGTCTGTTTTTATTGCTTAGTTGTTGGTATGAAGGAAGGCTGGTGTCTTAGTTATCTACTGCTGCTATAAGAGAAATGCCACAAGTAGATGGCTTTAACAAACAAATTTATTCTCTCACAGTTTAGGAGGCTTCAAGTCTGAATTCAGGATGCCATCTCTAAGGGAAGGCTTTCTCTGTCTGTTGGCTCTGAGGGAAGGTCCTTGTCTCCTTTCAACATCTGTGGACCCGGTGTTCCTTGGAGATCTACCTGTGTCTTGGCCTCAGTCTTCCCCTGGGGCCTAGGAGGGTCTCAGCACAGGGACCCCTGGTTCAAAGGATGCAGTCCTCTCTGGCTTTTGTTTCTTGGTGGTAGTCAGGTCCTTCTCTCTCAGCTAGCTTCTCTCTGCTTTTATCTATTGTAGGGTGATGACTCAAGATACCTCCCACTCTACCTCATTAACAGAACAAACATAACTTAATCCTCATTAACATGACCTAATCCTGCCTCATTAATGTAAGGGACAGCTCACTCACAAATGGGACCATAACCACAGGCATAGAGGCTAGCATTTATGACACATCACAAAATGGAGGACAACCACACATTACTGGGAATCATGGCCTACTCAAATTGGCAAGTATTTTTTGGGGACACAATTTAATCCATGACATTTGGGAACAATAATTGAGTATTTAAGATGTAAATCACATATACAAGGAGCAGTCACTAGCATGATATTCTGTAATCTTTGAGGATATTTGGTTTTGAATAACCAAAAATATTTTCACATACAACTATTTGCCAGTCATAGTTAACTTTAGTCCTGGGACCCAGTTTAGTATACTCAAGCCTTTGTAATCTCCAGGACTAAATCTTGAAGGGACTTCCTTCCCATTTGGACCTCATTTTCTTAAGAAATTGATGTTTTACATCTGATTTTTTGGAGAAGGCAGGGTAAGCCTTAAGTAGAATTTTAAAGTGGGTAGATTTATTAATTTGCTTCTTTGTTTCAACATTTTAAATTTACATGTAATATACCTCTAGAAAAGTATATGTGTAGAGTTTGAAGAATAATTTTAAAGCCAACATTTTTATAACTATCATCCAGGTCAAGAAATAGAATATTACCAGCATTCCAGAAGTCCCCTGTTTGTCCTCTGATCACAGAATCTCCTTCCCTAGGGTAATTATTCCTCTAAGGTTAATCACTCACATAACTCCTGTGATAATAATTTTCCTGCTTTTTAAAAATAATTTTACCACACATGAGCATATCCCTAAGCAATAAAATTAGTTTTGTCTATTTTTGTATGTAATATTAATGAAAACATACTATTTCCATTCTTATTCCTCTTCTTTCACTTAGTAAATAGTGTATGAAATTTATCCACATTGTATGCAGCTATTGCTTGCTCATTTTCATTGCTCTGTAGTATTCCATTGTATTCATATATCACTGTCCATTTTATACTTTTGACTGATTTTTTGAGTGGTTCCCAGTTGTTTGCTGTTATAAACAATACTGCTGTGAATCATAGTACACATGTGCAAGAGTTTCTCTAGGAATAGGAAGTAAAATTACTGGTTTTTGTGGTATGCATATAATGCTTAACTGTTTTACCAGGTACAGTCCCCACAGTGTACTCAAACTGTCATTGGCCCATTTAGTATTGTCTTTCTGATTTTTGCCATTCTGCTAGGTGTTTAATGTCTTTTATGCTTCTAATTTGTATTTCTCTGTTGTGAATGAGATTGCACTCCTTTTCATATGTTTATTGGCTATTTAGAGTTCTTTGTGAAGTGCCTGTTAAGGCTCTTTTGTGCATTTTCCTTTGGGTTATTTTTCTCCCCCTGGATTTTTGAAGCCTTTTCCTGAAGTGTCCTATTCATGTTTGCTTACCTTTTAAAATGAGAGACCTATTCTAAAAATTCCTCTCTTTCCTCTCATTTCTGGGGTCAACTGTCAATGCAGTTATTTTTAGGTGTTAAGTAGAAAGGAACATGATTAAACCAATGGCAGAAATACATTCTTTTGTTGGGAGAGAGTTTGACTAGATCAGACGAGGTGACCTCAATTTAGGGTCCATTATAACTTTAGTTCATAGGCTCCTCTTATTAAATATGGATAACTGGTTTGTTGGTACATTAAATGTCTCTTCCTCTTAGAATGCCTCGCATTAACTAAGGGCACAGAAGCTGATACTTAAAAATCAAAATGCCAGAAATTTTAATACTAGAAATGTAATCATCATATTCACTGAATACTGACCAATCCATTCTTCCTGTGTAGTCTCATAATTCTTAACCAGTGGAAGGAAACACATTAAGAATCTCAAGTGTTTGAGGTGCTTTTTTAAATAACAAAACGTCCCCTGGGGCCAAAATGTTGATGTAGATTGAGTCTGCTCACTCCGGCAATGTGATTGCTGAGAACATCGCTCTTACTTAAGATCCTGGTGAAGAACCAGGTGGTGTCCGGTGGAAAACCAGCACTGTGAGTTTAAAGAGCCTGCAATGGCTGCCATCTAGGAGTGCCACTAAGTCCAAGTACTGATCATTGATGTGTTATCTCCAATCTTTGATCACAGTGAGGGGTTGATTTAGAAAATAATATTTGGAATCATTATTCCCTGACCCTGAGCATGGAGAAATATGACCCAGCTGGGCTGGGCCCTCACAGACTCACAAAGACACATCAGCTGGGCTCTGAGATAGACAATAGATGGGACAATCTCAGAAATTATCGTAAGGAAGTTTTCACAAAAGGGCAATCAAACAGAACACAAAAGACTTTCCACTCTTATCTTTTTCTATTAGCATTCAGTGAATAGAAATTTGTTGGACCAGTGAAGACCCTCCTGACTGTCATTACTGAAACCTGTACCAATTACTGTTAAGAAATACAATTCAAAAGGTAGGATCACAAGTTTCTAGCCAATCTGAAAAGGCTAAGCTTTCAATGGTTTTTCCCATTAGTAATGTTAATATACACTGATGGCTCTGTAACTGCTCTTTGAACTCAGGCAGACATGGCTGTGGCAGCATGCTTGTCTGTTTTCCCATTCTTGCCTATTGTGTAATGTTCTCTGGGCTTGGGCAGACGAGGCTCTAGCAGCATGGTTGTCCGCTTCCGACTTCTGCCTTTTGAATATATGCCAAACAAAACTTTCTTTTTGCTTTACTGAAAAAAAAAAAAAAAAAAAAAAAAAAGTCCCCTGGGGTTTCATTTGCATGGAATGCCTCCTAGTTAAAAATCACTGCACTAGTGAATCACTGTTAGCATTGGAGTGTATTGAACTCTTTAGTTATGTTGGAGAGAAGTTGAAAAATATTGCTCCTCAATATACATAGGAAGATACTTTATAATTAGAGTTTAGAATTAGAACCAAGAGGAATTAGTTAGATAATCTTAATGAGTGGTATCATCAGACTATGACACTTTAATGCATCTGTCTCTGTTTTAAGACTTTATGGTTTCATATATCTGATACTCCAAATTTGTGGACTGGTACATTTTCTTCCCAGATATTAGAGTCAGAATGCCAGACTGACCTGTCTTTATAGGTACCATGCAGATGCTCTTTTAATTACTATTAATATATTCTTTTATTAGAGAGAATTCGGTGCAATTCAATTATGTCTCCATGAGATCACAATATGGTGACCTTCATTGGGTTTTGGTGTATATTCTTAGAGGGTAGCTTTAAATTTTTGTGTGTCGATCGAGGACTACTAGCTTGTTAGTTATCTGTACTTCTTTTAGGTGGAATTTCAGACAGTGTAGGGTATTTGGAGGATAAGGTTATGGAGTGTGAGGGTGGTGGTGAGTGGGTGGATTCCCTCTGTATTTGGAGAGTTTTTCCTTTTTTTTCCCCTAGTCCTTCACTTAACTTAAGAAATGAGATTTTCTTCCTTCATCCTGAATCTCTTCTTCCGCAAACCTGTCCCTGATCTGTATCTTGGGGGTGATATTATGAATCACCCAATGTCCAAATCTCTTTCTTAAAATACGGTCAACGATGAGAAGTGAACTCTTTTCAGACTCAACTCTGGCAAGGCCCAGTCCTGCTTTGAGTGTGCCCCATTTGATCAGACTCCTTGGCAGTTGCTGCAGAATTGGAAGAGTGGAGCTGTTGGTACCTCTGGTCTCTTCCCCTACTCAGTAACTAAATTTTGTACCTGTATGCTCACCCTTCTTTTTCTTTTTTTTAAAGCTCTTTGTTTAACCTGCCACCTAGTGGCTGAAAATATTAGCTACCATCAATTTTGGCAAAATATCAATGGGCAAAATTTATGTAATGGTTTCCCCTCCCATCCTCTTCCCGCCTCCTTTAAAACATATCACCCAGATAATTATCCATCTTTGTATTGAAGGTTTATTTTAAGTAAGAATGTGCTTTATTTGTTAATTTTTGATATTGTTTAGACCCAAAGCTTTAATTACTTCCTTTAAGCACATTTTTGAGATATACAGAATGTTAGAGAGATATCTCTGTTCTGCCTTTTTCTTTTTTTTCCTCACTGGGCTCAGTTCTTTTGGGGGAATCTTTGTTACTAATTGTAAAGTTTTATTTTACTTTCATCCAACACTTCTTCCCATTAAGAAGCAACTGAAAATTAAGTAATTTTGAGAAAGAAGGGGTAGAATATAGCTGTCTGCAAAACAACAGCATATTCTCTGACTTTTGAAAAGTCATTCTTGAAAATTAAGGAATGCTTGATAACGTGTTTCCATTTGTACCTTCTGAAATCACCTGATTGCGTTTGTTTGTCTAATTATGCTTATCTTATTTGGTAAACTCTGATCTTCTTTGATTGAACTTACTAATTCACCTCCTTTACAGTGTTTACAAAAGTTTGACAAGAATTAAAAGAAATCATTTTATGTATATTTGATGTTTCTATTTTTTACTTAACTCAGCGATAATCTATACTTTCTGTTAAATAATGAAGTGATTTATGGATATGAATTATAGAAAAGAGAAAATTATCCATAATCCCATCCGTTTTATGTAGTTGAGATAATCATTTACATTATCCAATTTGGGGTGGGGAGATAAATAATTGTTTTTAATATTTTAAAAGTAATATGTGTCTACTGTTGGCATTTAAGAAAATACAGATAACCTAAAGAGGAAAGTAAAACTTCCCTATAATCTTATCTCACAGAAATAACTACAGATCATGTTTGGTATAACATATATCATTTTGTACTTAAATTAGCTGTTCCCCCCATAATATTTATGTCAAAGGCAATTAAAAATGCCTTTCAAAACAAAATGTCATTAAAAAGTTATTGTAAACAATTTTTAAAAGCAACATACTGTGAGCATGTACTATGATTTATTTAATACAAATGCCCAGTAATAGTGGAATGATAATCTCCTATTTTAATAGTACTGTGATAAACATTTTGTGTTTAAATATGTATTTTGATTTATTTCTTTAAGATAAATTCCCAAAATTGCAATTACTGGTTCAAAACATACAGTTCTTTTTATGAATACCGCTAAATTGCCTTCTAGAAATGTTCTACCAATGTTTACTTCATGTAGTTTAACTCTGAGACATTTACATTTTTTATCTGGGTACTTTTTAGAGGGGAAAAACTAATAATTAACACTTAGTTTTGTAAAGATGACACATAATATTTTTTTGCCAGGTTTCTAATATGTATTTTATTCCTAACGCTTATAATTGCATACAAGAAAAACAGCTTGTAGTCTCAAATCTTTCACTGCATAGGATTAAAAGAAAACATTTTGTATGGACTTTTAGATTATCTGGAAGAACTAGAAAATGATACCCTGGCTTACTGTCGGTTTTCTAGTTTGGTACATTGTTAGTCGAAGAGATAAAAACTAACACTTGACCTGTAAAATTTTAAAAATATGACTAATTTAAGCTGAGTCCAGTGTTCTTTAGCATCAAATGAAGTGTTTTTATCTTCTACTTCATTATTGAATTACTGTAGCCTCAGATAAATTTCAAATTTCTGCCCGCTATGGGGTCACTATGAGTTGGAATCGACTCAACGGTAATGGGTTTTTCTGGTATATAACAAGGAGCCTTGATGGCGCAGTGGTTAAACACTTGGCTGCTAACTGGAAGGTCAGCAGTCCGAACCCACCAGCTGCTCCGCAGGAGAAAAGACCTTATGATCTGCTCTTGTAAAGATTACAACCTAGGAAACTCTAAGGGGCAATTCTACTCTGCTCTACATGGTTGCTATGAGTCAGAATCAACTCCACAGCACACAACAACAACATCTATATAACAAGCCTATTTAATTTTACATGTGTACAGAGGACTCCCTGAGACTATTTACTCTAAGATACTCTGTAAACCTTGAACCAAAACTATCTCCTGAGATCACCTTTTAGGGAAATAACAGAGTGGAACACAAAATAAAGGATGTTACCTGTAAGTACAGTTCTCTACTAAAAAGCCATCTATATTAGACCAAAAGGTCAACATTTATTCTAAAGCAAAGATGAGAAGGTAAGGGGGCAGGGAAACTAGATTACTGGAAATGGAACAACTAAAACACAAAGAATGTCGACACATTGTGAAAAATGTAACTACTGTCAGTGAACAATTTGTATAGAAATTGTCAAATGGGAACCTAATTTACTGTGTAAACTTTCACCAAAAACACAATAAAATATTATTAAAAAAAATTAACATGTGTGCCTTAGTTTGTTACCTCAGTATTATTTACAGTGCATAGCAAATTAATGATGTGTTTTTCAGATGAACCAAGTTCACTTCTTAGAGATTTCATTAAATGTATCTGATAGGTAGATTGTAGGTAATAACTTGGTATAATGAACTCTAAAATCTCCTTGATTCAAAACAGTAAACATTTATTTCTCAGAGAATGGTTCAGTATGGTATTTGGTGGATAGCATACCATGCAAGCCCCTTTCAATTTGTGGCTCATCCAATCTCTAGAGCAGTGTTTCAAACTTTAGTGTGCATTAGAACACCTGAAGACTTGTTAAACACGGATTTGGGCCCTACCCCCAGAGTTCGTGGATCAGTAGTTCTAAAATTTGCATTTCTAACAAGTTCCCAGGTGATGATACTGCTGCTCTTACCAATTGCCCTTGAGGATTCTGACTCATAGCGACCCTATAGGACAGAGTAGAACTGCCCCTTAGGGTTTCCAAGGAGCACCTGGTGTATTTGAACTACTGACTTTTGTTTAGCAGCCATAGCTCTTAACCACTACGCCACCGGGTTTCCACTGCTGCTGTTAGGGGGACCATACTTTGAAAACCCCTCTTGCCTTAGAGCTGAATCGCACTGTTCTAGGGCAACTAACAACAACAATAGATCCTTTCTGAGACTGCTACTGGCTCTTTGGAATTTGGAGAGAGAGAATAATAGGAAGTGAGAGTAACTGGTAGATAAAGAATCATCACATTTGAGAGATTTTTAATGGGCCAAGCCTGGAAATGGTATACATTGCTTCTGTCGTCCTATTGTTTAGAACTGAGTCACATGGCTATAATTAACTGCAAGGGAGACAGAAATACAGTCTAGCTGTGTGTCCAGGAAGAAAAGCAGCTGGGTTTTGGGGAACACATAGCAATGTATGCTACATATATGTTTCTATATAGAAACAACCTTAAATTTATCTTGTTAATGTAATTTAAACTCAAAAGTGCTGTGTTTAATTAATTTCTGTGGAAATTGTTGAAGTTATTTTAAAGTTAATCCTTGTGTTGGACATAGGTATTTGTGAAGTAAAGATAGACTTAAATAGTGTTAAAAATAAGTCAAACTCAAAGAAATTGAAACATAAGGTTTATTCTGAGCAGCTATTGTGTATTCACATAGGGAGACCATTCTGATTCCAGAAAAAAGCAAAATGATCCAATGTAAGCTAGTTACAATGAAGCTTATCAAAAGGAGGGAGAAGAAAGGAAGATCAAACATTGGCTAATCTTAATGTGATTGAATTCTGCCTTCCCCCTTTACTGAGATCAACTGATAGGTTACTTCTGGCCTGGCTATTAATAGTTTGGTCTCCATTCACCTGCAGCCATGAGACTTATTGAGATTTAAATTAGGAGCTGATGGTTTGTTGACTATTCTTTTCTAGCAGGATAAGACATTTATATTTCTGCAGAGCAGTTTCTGGCAGGCTTTTGCATTTTGGATCAGGCTTTTTATGGTTAATATTTGGTTTCTTGGGTAAGAGAAACCTTAAAAGCCCAGACAATGATAATAAAACCAAAAATTGTTCGTTTTGTGATTAGTTTTCTTTTTTAAAGAACTCAAATGTATTGTCGTCATTGAATTTGCATTTATATTGTCATTGTTGAGTTTCCCATTCCTAAGATAAAATTATTAAAATATTCAGAGCACTAGTTAATCGTCCACATAGTATCGGAGTACCTCCCTTCACTAAATCAAATGTAAGCTCTTTTATAAAACATTTTCTTCTTTCAGGATGCTGAATAAGTGGAAGCTCATTATGTAATTAAATTAATAAAAGCCGTTTAATAAACTCTAAAAAATAAATTTATTTAAACAATTTGGTAAAGCAACTAACTACAGACTTACTCAGTTTAATTATCTCAGAGTATCTTCTAAACTGATTTACGTTGACTATTAGCCTCTTGTCATTTTCTGCATTTTGAGGTAGAGGGGTAGATGGGAAAGAAGATTTCCCTAACTGTGTAGTTGGTGATATATAATTTAAATTCTTTGCCTCAGAGTGCCATGTGTTCCCATAATTCTTCAAGTTCTTAACTGAAACTTTGAGACCAGTCATATTATTTACACTTCTGGATTTTTTTTCCAAGGAAAAACCATCTACTTTGAGCATGACTTCCAGGAAGTGTTCAGGGGTATTGATTTGGACTAGGATTGAGAAAAGGATTTAAGCAATCATATTTTATTCCTTGAAAGTTAGTATGCAAGATCAAAGATGTTATACATCTTTACATGGACCTTTATTTGGCTCTGAAATAACAGAAAAGGGCTGATGAAGTATCCCTATGAAAACAGCTGCCTGTCCTTCCTGTTGTCTGAGGATATAGAATCTTTGACCTTACAATCCAGATGGTAGATACTGACTTTTTTTTTTCTTTTCCCTAAAGACAGTGATGTTCAAGATAATACAACAGGGCAGAGCTTGACCTTGGTTTTCTGACAGGCTAGGAAATGTCATTCCTAGTCCCCAGAGGGAACACTGTACTTGTCTCCTGGGATGGTTTACCTTCTGCTTGAGTAAAGGGAAGTACTCACTCCCCTTGAAGTACTCAAAGAATGAGTAAAGAGGAGTTGTTTTTGGCTAAAACAACTGCAATTGAATTAGGAATAATTAGGTATGTGTTCCTATAAATGGAGGCATTAATTTTATGGACTTTATTCGAGCATGTTTAGATCCTTTCACAGGAATCAAATCGACTACACCTGTGGAAAGAAACAATGGCGAAGCTCAATATCATCAGTCAGAACAAGGCTGGGGGCTGACTGCAGAACAGACCTGAATTGCTCATATACAAGTTCAAGTTGAAGCTGAAGAAAATTAGAGCAAGTCCACAGGAGCCAAAATATGACTTTGAGTGTATCCCACCTGCATTTAGAGACCATCTCAAGAATAGATTTGACACACTGAACTCTAATGACTAAAGACCACATGAGTTGTGGGATAATATCAAGGACATCATACAGTAAGAAAGCAAAAGGTTGTTAAAAAGACAGGAAAGAAAGAAAAGACCAAAATGGACGACAAAAGAGACTCTGAAACTTGCTCTTGAACGTAGAGTGGCTGAAGGAAATGGAAGAAATGATGAAGTAAAAGAGCTGAACAGAAGATTTCAAAGGGTGGCTTGAGAAGACAAAGTAAAGTATTATAACAAAATATGCAAAGACCTGGAGTTAGAAAACTGAAGGGAAGAACATGCTGGACATTTCTCAAGCTGAAAGAACTGAAGAAAAAATTCAAGCCTCGAGTGGCTACATTATTACTGAAGGACTCTATGAGGAAAATGTTGAATGACACAGGAAGCATCAAAAGAAGATGGAAGGACTACACAGAGTCACTGTACCAAAAAGAATTGGTTGACCTTCAGCCATTTCAGGGGGTAGCATATGATCAAGAACCGATAGTACTGAAGGAAGAAGTCCAACCCGCACTGAAGGCATTGGCGAAAAACAAGGCTGTAGGAACTGATGGGAATACCAATGGAGATGTTTCCACAACCACTGCAGCACTGGAGGTGCTCACTCGTCTGTGTCAAGAAATTTAGAGGACAGCTTCCTGGCCAACTAACTGGAAGACATCTGTATTTGTGCCCATGCCAAAGAAAGGTGATCCAACAGAATGTGGAAATTATTGAACAATATCATTAATATCACAAGTAAAATTTTGCTGAAGATTGTTCAAAAGTGGTTGCACAGGGAACTGCCACAAGTTCAAGCCAGATTCAGAAGAGGATGTGGAACAAAGGGTATCATTGCTGATGTCAGATGGATCTTCGCTGAAAGCAGAGAATACAAGAAAGATGTTTACCCGTGTTTTATTGACTATGCAAAGGCATTCAACTATGTGGATCATAACAAATTGTGGATAACACTGAAGAATGGGGATTATGGAACATCTAATTGTACTCATGAGGAACCTGTGCACAGACCAAGAGGCAGTCATTTGAACAGAACAAGGGGATACTGCCTGGTTTAAAGTCAGGAAAGGTGTGCCGCAGGGTTGTATTCTTTCACCATACTTGTTCAGTCTGTATGCTGAGCAAATAATCCAAGAAGCTGGACTATATAAAGAACACAGCATCAGGATTAGAGGAAGGCTCATTAACAACCTGCCTTATGCAGATGACACAACCTTGCTTGCTGAAAGTGAAGAGGACTTGAAGCACTTACTGATAAAGATCGAAGACTATAACTTTCAGTATGGATTGCACCTCAACATAAAGAAAACAAAAGTCCTTGCAACTGGACCGATAAGCCATGTGATAAACAGAGAAAAGATCGATGTTGTGAAGGATTTCATTTTACTTAGATCCACAATCAATGCCCATGGAAGCAGCAGTTAAGAAATCAAACGATGTATTGTAATGGGCAAATCTGCTACAAAAGACCTCTTTCGAGTGCTAAAAAGCAAAGATGTCACTTTGAGGACTAAGGTGTGCATGATCCAAGTTACGGTATTTTCAGTAGCCTCATATGCATGCAAAAGCTGGATAATGAATAAGGAAGACTTGAAGAAGAATTGATCTATTTGAATTATGGTATTGGCAAAGAATATTGAATATCACGGACTGCCAGAAGAACAAACAATTCTGTCTCAGAAGAACTACAGCCAGAATGCTCCTGAGAAGCAAGGATGGCAAGACTTAGTCTCACATACTTTGGATGTGTTATTAGGAGGGACCAGTCCCTGGAGATAGACATCATCCTTGGTAAAGTAGAGGGTCAGTGAAAAAAGAGGAAGACCCTCAATGAGAATGATTGACACAGTAGGTGCAAAAATGGGCTGAAACATAACAATGAGTGTGAGGATGGCATAGGACTGGGCTGTGTTTTGTTCTGTTGTGCACAGGGTCGGTATGAGTCAAAACTGACTCAATAGCCCCTAACAACAAAAACAACAGATCCTTTCTGAGTCCCCAGGTGGCGCAAATTGTTACTCATTCGACTACTAGCTGAAAGGTTGGCAGTTTGAACCCATCCAGAGTTACCTTGGAAGACAGATCTGGTATTCTGCTTCTGAAAGGTCACAGCCTTGAAATCTGGATGGAGCAGTTCTGCTTTGCACGTATGGAATTGCCATGAGTCAGAATCAATTTGATGGCAACTAAGAACTAAAGCAATAAATCCTTTCTGGGATTATTGCTGTGTCTTTGGAATTTGGAGCGAGAAAGTATTTAGTGAGAGTGAATGTTCTATTCCAAGGTATTGTGGGTATGTTCTTCTTAAAGATAAAATCAGAATTTCTTTTTTTTTATTCCTATAATGGGACTTGTTTAAAAAGGGCAACATATGCCTAATAAGAATACAGGTGAAATTTAGTTATAGCATATGCTATTGCAATAAAATTTTACTATATATTGAGAACATTGGTTGTTGTTAGTTGTCATCAAGTTAATTACGAATCATGGAAATTCCACATGTGCAGAGTAGGACTGCAGTTTTCAAGGCTGTGATCTTTCGGAAGCAGATCACCAGGCCTGTCTTTCGAGGTGCCTCTGGGTGGGTTTGAACCACCAACCTTTGGGCTAGTAGCCGAGCACTTAACTGTTTGTGCCACGCAGGGACTCCTTCGAGAGCATTTTTAAGCTCTAATTATACTATGGATTATACCTCAACATAAAACAAAAATCCTCACAACAGGACCAATAAGCAACATCATGACACACAGAGAAAGATTGAAGTTGTCAAGGATTTCATTTTACTTGGATCCACAATCAACAGGAAATCAAAAGACACATTGCATTGGGCAAGTCTCCTGCAAGAGACCTCTTTAAAGTGTTGAAAAGCAAAGATGTCACCTTGAGGACTAAGGTGTGCCTGATCCAAGCCATGGTATTTTCAGTTGCATCATATGCATGTGAAAGCTGGACAATGAATAAGGAAGACCAAAGAATTGACACCTTTGAATTGTGGTGTTAGGGAAGAATATTGAATATACCCATGGACTGCCAAAAGAACGAACAGGTCTGTCTTGAAGAAATAAAACCAGAATGCTCCTTAGAAGCGAGGCTGGCGAGACTATATCTTACATACTTTGGATGTGTTGTTAGGAGGGATCAGTCCCTGGAGAAGGACATCATGCTTGGGAAAGTACAGGGTCAGCGAAAAAAGGGAAGACCCTCGAGATGAATCGAGACAGTGGCGGCAACAGTGGGCTCAAGCATAACAATGATTGTGAGGATGGCGTAGGACTGGGCAGTGTTTCGTTCTGTCGTACATAGGGTCGCTATGAACCGGAACTGACTCAACAGCACCGAACAACAACAGCAAAAACAACAATTATGCTACTATTTAGCCATGTGATCTTAGCAAGCACCTTTACTCTAATCTTTGCTTTCCTTATCAGTAAAATGGCAATGATAATAGGATAAATCAAACTGTTGTGAGAATTAAATAAGAAAATGAAATTAAAATATTAGAAAGACTATAAAAAGGTAAGAATTGTATATTAAGTAGGATTGCCAGTTAAACTACATGCAATATTTGGGACATACGTATACTAAAAAATAATTCATTTTTATCTGAAATTGAAATTTAACTGCGGATCCTGGGCTTTGTTTGTTTTTAATCTGGCAACTGTTAGTATTAAAGCTATTCTAGTATATTCTATCACAGTGCAATCAATTATAATTTAAAAAGGAAAGAAAATCTGTCCCATAGAAGAAGAAATTTCAGTGGCCCCTTTGTACTCATCTCATTATTTTAACTTTGGAAACCTAAAATGGAATGGCTAAATTTGCTAATTTCGGCCTATGCTAGTGAAGATGTAAAGGATGGGTTTCAGATGCTCAAGATTGTCTCTTTTATATATTTTATACATTCATTAAGAATACCAAGCTACTCTTTTTAAAAAAGAAAAAAAATCCATGTATTAAATCCCAAACATAAATTACTTTATTCAGGCTATGTAAAACTCTAACAAAACAAGAAATGGGCTATCTAGAATATTTAGTAGAGGCTGTGACTGGACAGAGACTAGCAAATAAAAAATTTTCTAGGTATCTTAGTTTTTAAGTGAAAGGAATACAGGAAGGGGGACTTAAGGTAACCTTGCCTATTTAAATACTCAACAAATTGCACTTTGTCAAGAGTAGGTGCTAGGTTAGAAATCTGAACAAAGCAGTGGAATTCGTTAATAGTAAACTTTTGTGGTAGGAGTAATATTAGTAAAATTTTGTAAGAACAATAAATAATATTGGTGTTTCCAGAGATACGAGAAAGTAGTGTAGAAGAAATTTAACATTTATAATTATAGAAGACTATTCATGCATATCTGTTTTAAAAGCTTGAGCTATTTTAAAAGGCATAAAGTAATCCCATTTAGAGTTTGAGCTAACAATTTTCAACATAAGAATTTTATCTGCTTGGTTAGATCATGATTAATTCTATCCAGTATTTGACCTGCAGTATGATCAGTGTTACATGGAAATGTGTGCTTGCCTTCCTTCAAAAGTCTAGAGTGGTACTCTGAGTACAGTTACATTTATCAACATGAATTTATTTAGTATTTTTGAGAACTTGTTTAAGCTATGAATGTTTACTGATAATGGAATAAAAGTATACTTTAACATTTTAAGTTTGCAGTGCAATGAATTACTTAATATGACCTTTCTAGCCAAGCATGGTCTTGTGACTCACACAAAATGATTGAGTGGGACTATCCAAGTAAGGTGCATGGAACCCCTGTTGGGGGGTGGGACCATGAAAATAAGTTGCGTGGAACCCTAATGAGGGTAGTCAGTTTTGCCATCCTACTAGGCTTAAAAGAGAGCCAGTCCCACAGCAGAAAAGGGGACCTCACTACCATCAAGAAAGAAGAGCTATGAGTGGAGCACATCCTTTGGGCCCAGGGTCCCTGCACTGAGAACCTTGTAGACCCAGGAGACAGAGCTGTAACACTGGTGACAGCATGAGACAGCAAGAAGCAATGGCTGAGAAATGGTTGTAGCAGAACCAGGAGACCGGCGCAAGACAGCGCAGTGGGCTTCCCAGCCCACAGAGCAAGGCAGCTACAGTGGGCATGCCAACTCTTGGAGTGAGAGAGCTGAGCGCCTTTGGGCTGAGGCTTACTGGTCGAGTGAGGTGCCTCCGAGTACTTATCTGTGGAGCTAGAGAGCTTTATAACACTTGTCCAAGCAGGGCAGAGTCCAGGACAAGGGGCCAAAAGAGAAGCCTGCCTGCAGGCACAACCTAGAAGCTGTCTTGACTGAAGAACTGTATCCTGAGTCATTCAGGATCTGAATTGTAACCTGTTACATCCCTAATCCCACAACGTGTCTGTCAGTTTGTCGTACTGTGGGGGCTTGTGTGTTGCTGTGATGCTGGAAGCTATGTCACTGGTATTCAAATACCAGCAGGGTCACCCATGGCAGACAGGTTTCAGTTGAGCTTCTAGACTAACACAGACTAAGAAGAAGGACCCGGCAGTCTACTTCTGAAAAGAATTGGCCAGTGAAAACTTTATGAATAGCAGTGGAACATTATCTGATATAGTGCTGGAAGATGAGTCCTCTTAAGGATATTATTCTGAAAATAGGTTTTTCCTTTTGGACTCCCGAAGGATCTCAGGGACCTCTGGCGGTTTCTTTATCACACTTTGGGAGCCCCTGTCCTAGAAAATATATTACTTCATCTGTAGAAAATAAAAACTTAAAAAAAAAAATGACTCTAGAACATAACAATCCTTTAAAAAAAAACATCTAAAAAATCAATTTTTTAAGCATATCCAGTCTGTGTTCAGATTTCCTCATTGTCTCATTTTTTTTTAAACAATTTGTTCAAATCAAGGATTAAACAAGGCCCACTTATTATATTTGGCTGATTTATCTTTTAAGTTTTAATCATTGGTTCTCTCTTCTTTTTTTTTCTCTGCAATTTTATTTGTTGAAGAAATGGTTTATTGTCCTGTACATTTTCTCTCATTTTGGATTAGGCTAAGTGCATTTGGCTGAGTGTGATTTAACATGTTTCTCTATTCTCTGTATTTCTCGTAAATTTGTAGTTAAATCTAAGGCTTGATTAGATTTAGCTTTGATTTTTTTTTTGGGGGGGTGGGCGGCAGGATTTCCTAGGTGATGCTTTTATTCCTTTTGCATTATATTAGGAAAAATATAATGTCTTTTTTTCTCTTTTATTGTTGTTAGCTACATTTGAGTAGGCCCCTGACTCCTGGTGACCCCATGCACAAAGGTACCTGCACATGAGGTGCACTGACCGGGAATCAAATCCTGGTCTCCCAATGGAAGGCGAGAGTTTTACCACTGAACCACCCCTCTATGCCTTCCTCTTTTAGTGATGTTAATCAGTCAGTTCAGATGTTGTCAGCCTAATCCATCCGTTATAAAGTTCCCTATCAACTTTCCTCTAATGATTTTACCAACTATTGTTAATATTGAATGTCAATGCTATGTTTCATTAGGTGTTGTAAAAGCTGATAATGTACTTCTTAAACTTTCTGAATTTATTAGCTGGAATTCTTCTTTTCCTCATCAACTACTTCATTACCCTGAAATAGCATTCATGCAGAATGGGCCAGGATAAAATGCTTAATTTTTTTTTTCTCTCTTTATCTACAAATTTACAGAATAACTAATCGGTGTTCTAGAAATCTCCAAAGATAACTAAAGTGTTGTGTTTTTTTTTTTCTTAAATCTTAATATTATGAACGCATGGATTTTGCATTACAGTCTTTGTTTTTGATGTTCAAATTGTCTCATCTTTGACCAGTGGAAGCCCCTTCATTTTGGCTCCTTTGCCCTTGACACAACCCCAGTAGTCTTTGATAGCTTCCTTGTTTTCTGGAATAAGATATGCCAGGTGACCTTTACATTCCTTCCTCAGACCTGGTATCAGCTATGGAATTCTATTTGCCTTCACTGGAAATGGTACTTGGAGATCAGATAGATATGTTAGATATGGTAGATATGTTCATTGCTACTGAGTTGTTATTGTTTAAAGGCCTTTTTGGTGGACAGAGCTGGGAAAACTATATATGATAGAAAAAAAATTTATGCTTCTTTATGCTATTTCCAATTCAGATGTAAGATTACACGGTTTTTACTTGATTTTTTTGTTTTATTTTTGTGTCTTTTTTAACACTGGAACTATAGGTTTTAACAATATGATTACTGAATTGCAAAATATTGGGGGGAATCTATTTTGTTAGAAGATTTGGGGTCATAAATTCAAATGCTTTAGGGCCAGGCAGCTAACATATCAGTGAATTGGGCTTGTTGTGAGATTCAACAAGGAATGGTGGGGGTTGATAAACTGGAGAGCATATGTCCCACCTAATGGGGGCGTGTGTGACTTGGCGGCAGCTAATTTTTGCCAAGAGGAAATGCAGGTACAGTATTGCTTGATATTCTAATTTCTAAAAGAAGGTATAAATCTAGGTATTTTATATGAAATTATTTAGCTTTTAAATATTGACAACTAGTTCAAAGTTTTTAAAAGTCTCATTAATGCCAAGCAAATAATTTCTTCCATGGGCTATCAGTTTGTGACCTCTTCTGAGAAAGATCTGAGAAATTGGTAGTTTGTACCAGCTTTTCAGCATCTTTCAGACCTCAGACAACCTGAAAGATACAGTGGGAAAGAGTACAATGAAGCCGACTTAATCATCCTAGTTTTGCTGATCATGATGCATTTATTATCTGCCTTCTTTTTGAATCATTTTTTTCTTTTTTTATCATTAACTTTGCATTTAACTTTTTTTTCATATTCAAAATAGGAACTGACAACGTCTCAGAAAAGCGGTGGCAATGTTCTTCAGATGATGTATGAGAAACCTGAACGATGGTCTTTTACCTTCCAGTCGTATGCCTGCCTCAGTCGAATAAGAGCTCAACTTGCCTCTCTGAATGGCAGTCTCAAAGATGCCGAGAAACCTGTATTATTTTTTGAGCGATCTGTGTATAGTGACAGGTATTTGTAAGTGGCCTGTACTTGTCTCTTTGAAGTCTTTTGACTAAGAACTAGACATTTTTCTTTTCCTGGAAACCAAATTAATATGAGAGTCTGAGTGGGGAATTTGAGATGGAAAATGATAATCTATACTGGAAGTTCTAGTGTTTATAATACCTAGGTTTCATGGGTACTGTCGGGAATATGGTAGTTATTCAAATTTGCAGTTTTTTTTTTTTTTTTTTAATCTCCATCCCTTTTAAAAGTCTTGTCTGCTCTGGAGATGGTGAGTCAGTCTATAGTCTAGACTTACATGGTGCAAGATCAGAAATCTCTGGGGACCTTAGAACTGCCCTACTTATATAAGGATTTTGTTGACCTCCAAAGTTAGCTCAGAGTAGTGGTTCTCAAGTGTTTTAGTCTTAGGACCTGTTTATACACTTAATAATTATTGAAGAGCCCAAAGAGCTTTGGGTATAATTGACATTTACATTATTAGAAATTAAGATTAAGAGATTTTAAAAATATTTATTAATTTAAAATTAGCAATAATAAACCCATTACCTATTAACATAAATAATATACTTGTGATTTAAAAAAAACTGTATTTTCCAAAACAGCACAAAAAATTAGGAGTTATTTTATATTTTTATGAATTTTTAAAAAATCTAACTTTATACAAAAACTGTATTCTCATACCTGCTTCTATATAGAGCCTGCTGTGATATGTTGTTTTTGTTCAAGTATATGAAGAATATCTGGCCTCTAACATACCCCCTGCAAGGGTCTCCGGGAATTCCAGTGGCCCTCAAACCACGTTTGGAGAACTGCTGGCCAAGAACATATTTCCTGTAGTTGGGGAAACTTTTTTTTTTTTTTTTTCTGTCCAAAGGACTTTCTGGCACAGGTTTAGGAGAATGTTCTGTTCCATTTTCTCTTTTGGATCCAGTTTCTTTTTTTTTTCTTAATACTTTCTTGAAAAGAATTTAAGTGTTGATGTGGACTCCCTTTCAGGTATATTTTTGCATCTAATTTGTATGAATCTGACTGCATGAATGAAACAGAGTGGACAATTTATCAAGACTGGCATGACTGGATGAATAACCAGTTTGGCCAAAGCCTTGAACTAGATGGAATCATTTATCTTCGAGCCACTCCAGAGGTGAGACCCAATAAAGATTTGTTTGTTCTATTACAACTTTAAAGAACACTTAGAAGTCTTTTCAGTAGAATGCAGTAAAGGCAATTTAGTTTAACTCCACTGCCTACCCTCCAGCTCCCCACATCTAAGTTAGAAACTCCTATGTAGATAGAAGCAGTCTACTTTCTCAGCAAACTGGAAGTTCAGGTTTGGCAATCACTCTTAGGTCTTTTTCTCTTGTTTCTCAGTTCTATTTTATTTTTCTTCATTATTTCTTCCTAACTTTTGCTGGCTATCTCATCTGTCACAGGTAGAGCAAGGAACTTGCTCAAGCAAGTCCTAGAATGTAGGCTTCACGAAGTGGGACTTGGAGTATTTTAATTATTGTTGAATTTTTAGCTCCCAGAATAGGGCATGGGCATATAATAAGAACTCAGTAAATATTTGCTGAATGAATGGTGAAGTTGATGGAGGTCTATTTCAAGAAATCTTTTATGGTTGTTTGTGGCTTGGAATGAGTAGGTAGTGGTAGCTGTAGCTAAGAAGGGACTTAGAGGACCTTACCCATTTTCAGTTAACAGAGCTCACTTGAAAATGTGCCTTTTATGATTGGTCGTAACATAGTTATTCTTGTTTACATATGAAATTATATAATGAATCCAGGAAGATCAAGTGAATGCCTTTCATAAAATTAATCTAAATAATAAGAACTTAACACTTAATAAGAAAATTACCACTTTTAGTGCCTGCATTCCTATTGTTTTTTCTGGGTATTCCTATTTCTTCCCTAAGTGACAAAGTAGACTCTGATGAATGTAAATATCATGACTTCTAGCCTGAAAGTAGTTATAATAATGTGACTCTTTAGAAGCTGAATTTTAAAGGTAATTAGCTCTCTAATTCCAGTAGATGATTTGTTCCTCTTCTAACATCAATTAAGCCAGAATCAACAATAATTTTTTTTGAAATTCATTATTTTTAAAAAAAATTTTTTAAATTACAAAAATAGTAAGGGCAAGTATTATTATTTTATGCAAAAAGAACATAAGGAAAACTAAATAACCCCATTCTACCAGAAACATTTATAGTCAATATCTTAAAGCTTAACACAAAACTTTATTTTATTTCATCAATAATATTTGTAATATCTTTTGATTAGAAGGCCTTTTAATTATTAAAAAGAGAAGATTATTAAATTGACTTTGAAACACTGTTTATATGCTGCCATAGTCTCATTATGTACATCCTTTAGGTTGGGAGTTCTTACTTCTTGGGATACATGGATGAGCTTATGAGGATCTGTGAATCCCCGTAAACTATGTAAAATTTTGCATGTGTATTTTCAGGGAGAAAAGATCTAGGGCCTCAGTGTCTAATGTGGCTATTTAAATTAATTAAAATTAAATATAATTTTAAGATTCAGTTTCTTAAGTCACCATACTCCAGCAGTATTTCAAGTACTCAGAAGCCGCATGTAGCCAGTGACTACCTCATTGGCTAGTGGAAGTATAGGGAGGGCATTTCTGTCATTGCAGAAAATTCTGTTGGTCTGTGCTTGTCCAGAGCTTTCTTCACATTAAGAACCACTGCCTTTATATGGGACATAAAGTGATACTTGTAAGGAGTGTGCTTCTTAGTTCAAGTAGATACATGAGACTAAATGGGCAGCTTCTGTCCGGAGGTGAGATGAGAAGGCAGAGAGGGTCAGGAGCTGGTTGAATGGACACGGGAAATCCAAGGTGGAAAGGAGGAGTGTGCTGTCACAGTATACGGAGAGCAACTAAGGTCACATAGCAGTGTGTATATAAATTTTTGTATGAGAAACTGAAAAAAAACAACTGCCTTTAATGGTTTTACGTTATCTAAACAGACATTTTATAGTTAAATTTAGTTAACCACAAAGTAGTATTACTTTGATAGATTGGTATACCTTTTAGCTGCCCTCTCAAAAAGTTAAATAAACATTTAATGATTTTTTTTTCCTTTTTACCAAACTTACATTATGAAGTATATTTCATCTGTAGATGCCAAAATTTATAGAATTTGTTTGTGACTTATTTTTGTAAGTAATGCTTAGTTAGAGGCACCAAATGTCTATGAAAAGTACAAGAAGGGAAAATGAACTACTTTATAGAGGAATTAAATAAAAATTTTGGGCTAGCATAACTAAAAATACACCAAAACCAAAAACCAATTGCTGTTGAGTCGATTCTAACTCATGGTGACCCCATGTGTGTCAGAGTAGAACTGTACTCCATGTGGTTTTCAATGGCTAATTTTTCAGAAGTAGATCACCACACCTGTCTTCCAAGGTACCACTGAGTGAACTTGAGCCTCCAACCTTTTGGTACCATCCAAGGACCCCAAAAAACACTAGGGAAGAAATTTTTTAGATTTACTGGCAGCAGAGAAGAATAGGCAACCGTGGTGGTGTAGTGGTTAAGAGTAACAGCTGCTAACCAAAAGGTTGACAGTTTGAATCCACCAGGTGCTCCGTGGAAATCCCATGGGGCAGTTCTGCTCTATCCTGTAGGGTCGCTATGAGTCTGAATCCACTCGATGGCAATGAGTTTGGTTTTTGGAAACCCTGGTGGTGTAGTGGTTGAGAGTTTGGATGCTAACCAAAAGGTCGGCAGCTGGAATCCACCAGGTGCTCCTTGGAAACCCTATGAGGCAGTTCTACTCTGTCCTGTAGGGTCACTATGAGTTGGAATTGACTCGGAAGCAATTGGTTTAGACAAGAGTAGTTCCTCCCTGCCCTTTTTTTTTTTTTTTTTTTTCCACTTATTGCTTGCTTTTAGAAATGCTTGAATAGAATATATTTACGGGGAAGAAATGAAGAACAAGGCATTCCTCTTGAATATTTAGAGAAGCTTCATTATAAGCACGAAAACTGGCTACTGCATAGAACACTGAAGTAAGACTTAACTTGTTTTTATTTACTATTCACTTTTCATTCCTTTATTGAATTTTAATCTAAGATTTGGAAGATATAAATAGCAACATGTGAAATTTTTCATTTTCAGTCATTTTATTTATTGGTATTGTAATATCTCCCAGAATTAGGTGTGCATTTTCATTCTTTTGATTGCAATGAGATTCTGTTTCCTTAAAATTCTTATAACTTGTATCCCATAGTAGTATTGTCAGCAGAAAGTAGAAAATATACCTGTGTACGTTATTTATATGCTATGTTTTAGATGTATTTTAAGATAATATATTTTAAATTTGTTTCTTATAACATGACGGGAAGTAGTATAGCATTGTTAATAGCATGCACTTTGTCATTACCAGGTTTTGGTTCAAATCCAATCTCACTTGTTAGTATCTGAGTTTGGACAGTCACAGAGCCTCAGAGTGAACTTCTGAGCCTTAGTTGTCTCATCTTTAAGATACAAAATATTACTTTATGGTATGTTTTTGAGGAAAATCACATGTCACAATTCCCAGTTTTCATCTGAGATTTTTTTAGCTACACATAGTAAATCCAGGTGAGAAAGAAGAGGCTGCTAGATGAAATTCTTGCCGGATAACTAGTATAAAATGATTGGCAACATTTTGATTTCCAGTGATGACGTTAGAATGAGTTTTTAGTGTTTCTCTCTTATTTATCACTTTTCTGATTATTGTGTTCATCTCTTTCTTTTTAAACAGAACCAACTTTGATTATTTACAGGAGGTACCTATCTTAACCCTGGATGTTAATGAAGACTTTAAAGACAAACATGAAAGTCTGGTTGAAAAGGTAGATTTAGGCAAAGACTATAAGCTAATACTTATTTTGTCTTGTCTAAAAAAAATGTGCTATCATCTCGTGAAAAAACAGTTTTCTAACAGAAGAGCTTACAAAAAGTTATAGTAAGAGACAGTTAAGAGCTTTAGAGGGCTTTTAGACTATTTAGATTCTAATCTTGACTTCAAATTCTAGCACTGTGGCCTTAGCTAAATTAAGGAGCTTCTCTATCCTTTAGTTCCTCTATCTATAAAATAAGGATAATCACAATAACAAATGTTCTTTTTCACCCCCTTCTCTGTTTTAACCCTTTTTCTTTCCCTCTTCCTCATACCAACAATCTTTAGATATTTTAATGATAAACTACTTGTGCAGTTAAATTTATCTTTTTAAACTAAATTCAGTATGGAGGATATCAAAGTCAGAAGATACAGATCTCATCCATTTTTACCTTAGCTGAAGTAATGAGATTAAGGGACTTTTAGTTTTGAGTTTCACTTGGGGCCGTTGCCTAATCATTAGTCATTGTTTTAATCAACTTTAATCTGTCCCCCCAGATAATTGGGAGTTGACCATATACTTCTATTAAGTGAGTTGTACCCATACTGACTGGGAGAGAATCTGTTGATTTAACACTTGAGAGAAATTAATAATGGGGATTGTATAGCAAATATTCCTATAACCCTTGCTAATTAACAATCTAAGATCTAAAGAAGAAGCCACAATTCTTTTTGTTTAGTTATGAGAAAAAATTGAGATTTCATTTCTTCTGTCACAAAATGTCTGCTGCTTGCTATAATAGATACTTGCCATTCATAAGGGATATATCTCAAGAATTTTGAAAGTCTCAACATTTATAGGTAACTGTATAGTATAGTATATATAGGGCAATGATGGCTCAGTGGTAGAATTCTTGCTTTACATGTGGGAGACCCAGGTTTGAGTGCCAGCCAATGCACCTCAAGCACAGCCACTGCTTGTCTGTTAGTGGAGGCTTGCATGTTGCTGTGATGCTGAACAGGTTTCAGTGGAGCTTCCAGACTAAGACTAGGAAGGAAGACCTGTCGATCTACTTCTGAAAATGAGCCAATGAAAACCTTATGGATTGCAATAGTCCAATCACGTTATACATTGGGTTGCTAATGGCGGCTAACAACAGCTATAGTATGTAGTTATTTCTCCCATGATACAGAGTAAAGCATTGCTGAAAAATTTAAGTGACCTCTTCATGATGTTAAAAATATAAGATAGAATTTAGTTGTGATAATATTAAAATAAATTAAATCAGCCATTGCAGTACTAACAGCCAAACATCAATTTAATTGATTCTGTAAAATCACTTTTTAATTATCTAACACTTCTGTATTTTGACTAAGAATCATCATTTCATATTATTATTTAATTTTATGTTCATAAAGCTCTCAGTTGGCTTTCTCTTTTAGGGTATTTCCTACAGAGCAATATTTTTGTCTCTTCAGGAGAATTACTTTATATTCTAGTATATGTAGAGAACAGTCTTGTTGCACTGTGGTGTTGGTCAGATGACTCAGTTTATTCACTACTTATGTGTCTTCTTCCCACACACTAGCTTAAGAAAAATTGCATATGTATTATGTCTGGATCTTCAGGGTGCTTAAACCATTACAGTTATTAATGTTATTACCATTAAAGCTCCAAATGTCAGTGGTCTATGGTATTTAAATTAAGAAATTGTAAAATTAGTGTTGCTGGTGTTGTAGAACTTTTTCAGTCTTAGGTGTAAATTTAATAGCTCCTATAATGACATTTTAGTCATTTGTTTTTTAGTACTGCAGTATTTACTAATATTTCTTTTCAAAGTAAAGTAAAATGCTATGGCATTGCGATGGAGTTACCTATACAGTAACTTTTGTATACTTTTAAATGAAGGTGATATTAGATATTTTGAATTATTCAAGGAATTAATACTTTTTTTCCTTTCCTCAGGTCAAAGAATTTTTGAGCACTTTGTGATCTTGCTGAAGACTACAGGCAGCCGAATGTTTCCAGACACTTCAGTTTTGTATATCTTTGTAGTTCCATATTCATACACATCTCTAGAAAACCCAAGTTTTTAACCATTTTTACTGCAAGAAAAACATGTTTGTTTGTTTTTTAAGATGAATCCTTTGCAAAAGTTTCTAGCTAGTTACTTAACTGGAAACTTAAATGTTACATAGCAAAAGGTAGCATGTTCTGTGTAAATCAGTGTACTATTAAAAGTTGAAAAGTAAAACTTAGAAACTCTCTAGACTAAGAATTCTGAAGTTTAAAATGTTTTTGATCAAGTGCCTCCCTTCCAACCTAGTTTATCTTGAAGATAAGGCTAGATTTAATAGTTAATCACTTTGTTGATTTTTATTGATGTGTCTATGACATATTTATAGAGCAGCAGGTTAGTAGTGATATCATCTATCTTATAAGTCATTTAATCTTTTCTCTGCCTTTGTTTCTTCCTCTGCAGTATGGATGAGACTTCTTTCATTCTTTTGCATGGAATTCTGGGGATTAAAGAGGAAATGCTTCTATACATAAAACATAACTGAAAGTTGTTACTTGAGCATAAAGATTCCAATTACATGGAGCTTAAAATAGCTACCCGCTTTATCCCTTCTCAGATTATTCTTCTAGGATGGAAAAATAATTATTATAGTTGAAAGATTTTAAAAAAAAAAAAAAAACTATGGTTGTCCTTAAGTCATTTGAGTTGGAAGTACAGTTTTCCCTAAATTTCTCTCCAAAAAGGTAATGTTAGTGGAACATAATGAGAGATTAGTTTTTCCATTTTATTCTCTATTGTTCCTGCTCTAGGAATGAGTGGTCTTTCTTTACCTTAAACTTGGTGATGAGTTAAAAGCGAAACTCTGAAACCAAAGTAGATTATTTTAGCAGTTTGGTCTGTTTAGTCCCAATTCTTACTTCCTACTGCATCTTGCTTTCCCTACTGTCTGAATTAATTAGGCAGCCTGCAATTTTAAAGATTAAATAAAAGCCACACATTTTTACTTTGAGATCACTGTGCTCACTCTTCACGTCATAGTTTGCTTTGCTTCTTTTTGGGGTTTTCCCTTAAGTATTTTCTGCTAATTTAAGGGAAATTACTGATAAAAATTATCTTGCTTTATATGTTACGTATCCTAAAAGTATCATTTTTGTTGAGTTAGGAAATATATATAAAGGAAAGACAGGGTAGAAACTTTTCCATCAATAAGTAATACCAAAAAACCAAACCAAACCCATTGCTGTTGAGTCGATTCCAATTCATAGCAACCCTATAAGACAGAGTAGAACTGCCCCATAGGGTTTCCAAGGAGCGGTTGGTTGCTTTGAACTGCAGACCTTTTGGTTAGCAGCCAGGCTCTTAAACATTGTGCCACCAGGGCTCCAGTAAGTAATAAAGCACACTTAATTACTTACCTCTAAGCCACTTATGGGAGCCCTGGTGGTACAGTCTGAATCCACCAGCTGCTCCTTGGAAACCCTATGAGGCAGTTCTACTCTGTCCTATAGGGTCACTGTGAATTAGAATCAAATTGTTGGCAATGGATTTGGTTTCATTTTTTAAGCTACTTATGTGAATAGTTGTAATTTTAAATATTGCATAGATTCATCTTACGTCTGTATAATGAAAGTTTTGTGTTTTTTTCCCCTAGTTTGTTTAGCTTTAACCAAGGGCTTCTAATTTAATGATTTTTTTTTAATCTGAAGAATTTAAAAAAGTTAATAAAAATGTATTAACTTGTCATGACTCAAAATAAAAGCTCGACTAATGGGGTGGTGGACAGAAAAGAGATGAGCCTACTGGTCTGTCTGTATTATCTCTTGGATTCTATATCCCGTATCATCTTTTGTAAAGAGTATATGTACTACTTTTTAATAGTTCTCTTCTAAGAAGTTAATAAAATGTTCAAAACTTATTTTCCTCAACCACAATTTTTCTATCTGCTATGTCTGATACTTAGAATACTATACACTGAGCCACCTGGAAATTGTTCTTTTTATTAGTTGCTGTTGAATTGGCTTCGACTCATGGTGACCTTATGTATGTCCTTGTTAGATGCTGTCGAGCTGGTTCCAACTTATAGCGACCCTATGTACAACAGAATGAAACACTGCCCGTTCCTGCGCTGTTCTCATCGTTGCTATATTTGAGCCCATTGTTGCAGCCACTGTGTCAATCCATGTCATCAAGGGTCTTCCTCTTTTTCACTGACCCTCTACTTCACCACACATGATGTCCTTCTCCAGGGACTGGCCCCTCCTGATAACATGTCCAAAGTATGTGAGACGAAGTCTCGCCATCCTCGCTTACGTATAACAGAAGGAAATGTTGCCCGGTCCTGTGCCATCTTCATGATTGTTGGTATGTTTGAGTCCATTGTTGTGGCCACTGTGTCAGTCCATCTCATTTAGGGTTGGCCCTCTACTTTACCAAACATCATGTTGGCCCTCTGCCAAACATAATATTCTTTTTTAGTGATTGGTCTTTCCTGATGATGTGTCCAAAGTTGATGAGTTGATGTCTTGCTATCCTTGCTGCTAAGGAATGTTCTAGTTGTATTTCTTTAAGACTGATTTGTATGTTCTTCTGGCAGTCTGTGGTATATTCAGTATTTTTCACTAACACCACAGTTCGAACACTGCAATTCTTTTCATTGTCCAACTTTCACAACCTGGGATTAGGTCTATTATGTTTAAAAGAATAAGAAGTCCGAATGTGTTTTTAAAATAGAGATATAAATCTTATACTCTCCAGAAAAACACTAGATAAGTTGCTTAAAGTGTTTCTAAATCCTGGTGAACAGTTGCCTTCTTTGACAAATCTTAAATCACTTTTTTTTTGGACTTAAAATTAATTTTATACTCAGAAGTAGTTGCAGAAATATTATGGAGAGTTCATGGTTACCTGTCACCTAGCTTCCCTTCATGATAACATCTTAACCATAGTACATTCATCAAAACCAAAAATTGACGTCGGTACACTATTAATTAACTTATAGACCTTATTTAGATTTCACCAGTTGTGGGGTAAAGAATTTAGCTTTACCCAGAGTAAGGTGGCCTTTGTCTTTGGTTCCTCAGAATTAACCCTTGGAATAATTGGGGTGTTTTGGTCTGGGGCTTCCTGGCCATACCTGAGGATTTGTGCTGGCAAATGGGGCTGGCCAGACCAGAAAAGACTTATCTGGGAAACTGATACCAGCTAGCCTCCGGAGACATGATTAGCCTATCATGCAGGACTGGCCAATAAAAGCCAGAAACACAAAGATTCAGAGTTTCCTGGTTGGCAAAGGGAGGGTGATGCACCCTCTTTGAGACATGGAAGCTCTGTGTTGAGGACCCTCCTAGCCCTCATCTGTGCATCCCTTCCTTATGATCATCTTGATTTGTATCTTTTTGCTGTAATCTGGAGTTGTAAGTACAGTACTTTCCATGAGTTCTGTGAGTCATTTCAGTGAATTATTGAAGCAAAAGAAGGGGGAGCCTGCAGGTGAAAATGAGGATGTTGTGTGGGCTCCAAACTTATGACTGTCATCTGCCTATTTGGCAGTCTAAAAGATGGTGTCCTTTTAATTTGTGAGATCTGCCCTACTTCCAGAAGGTTAGGGTCAGAGAGTGTGCCACATGGTGACTGGTGTCAGAAATGATTGAGAAGTGGGATTGGATTCATGATGATTCTTATCCATGAATTCATCCATGAGCCAGTCTTATTTCTTTTTAAAAACTTTAAATGAAAAAAGTTTATTAGGCAAGATAAATCGGTATTTTCAGTTTGAGTTGTGAAATTTGATAAAAATCACTTTACTCTTACCAGTCAACAGATTTCATGTTTGTGCCAAAATAATTTTGTGTTTCCTAGAGGCATGAGCCGTCTAGATTTAGTAATACTGTAGGGGCTTTTATCGGGGGGTGGGGGGAGGAGTCAGATTTATTTGTATAATAAATTTGTTTTTTTCTCATCTCCAGGTAGATATTGGGAAAGGAGGGTAAGTTAGTATAATTAGTTTTTCTCCATATTCTGTGGAGTACCATGGAGTGTTGTCATTAATTAGAAAATGTATTAATACTTGTCATCAAGACAGTGAAGTAAGAAACTCCATGCTCCCATCTCCCCTTGGAAACATCAGAAAACAGAAATTGTCAGAACTAACCTTATTGGAACTCTGGTGAACAGGGGTTCACAGCAACCAAGCAAAAGCTTTTCAAAACTGTAGGAAAGCTTTGTGGATTTTTGATAGTGGCTCATGCCCCACCCCTGCCTCAGCTTGGCAGGAAGCTTAAGGCTGCAGCCCACATTTCCAGTTTGGGACTCTGGTCCCTGATTCTGGAGTGAGCAGCACACAGCTTATTCACAAATTATCGTGTTTGTTTGAACCTGTCAACTGACTACCAAAAAAACTAAAGCAAAGTGCCTGTCTGTTTCATCCATCTTGGAGGTCATTGAGGGCGGAGAAGTGGCAGGCATGGCCTGAGGCACTGTAATGTGAACTGAGGAGCCTGTGACCACCTCAGGCAAAACAGTGATTGAGACATGCACTGGAAAACTTAGGGGCAAGGTCAAAAAGTTGGATAGAGAATTTCTTTGGGAAATCAGGGTATTGAAAGGCACCTGTGTATAATTTGGATAGCTACATGGATGCCCAGTGCAAGATGTATGCATAGAAGACGTGAAGGAAACCTAAGCTTTCACCTTGAGCTGATCTGTAGTCTCATTGTAAGTCTGGCTAAGTGTTGAAGGAGTGCCCCAGTACAGAGCCAATCTGAAAATATTGCAAGAATTTTTTTTTCGTATTGCTATTCTTTGTTATTATTTTGTTTTTCTTTTTAAAAATCTTTTTAACTCCTGGCATTCAGGGAGATCTCTGCCAGAACACTAGGTGAACATGACTGAAGGAACAGAAACTATAGTTAATATACACATCAGGGAGTCCAGTCTTTGTGAAGACAGTTTGGAAAAGTCACTAAACCAGACTATTTCACCCTTCAACAACAACAAAAAAACCCTGGAAACCCCAAGGAAGGGAAAGAATCTGATTTCCAGAGCTATCACATTATGTTATCGGATATCTCATTTCAACAAAAAATCACCAGGCGTACAGAGAAATAGGGAAGGATGGCCTATTAACAGGAGGAAAATGAAACAAAAGCCATCCCTGAGAAAGCCCCACCATTGGACTTCATGCCATGATCTATAAGCCACTGAGCTTCATGCCATGATCTATATATGATCTTATACATAGAAAATTCCAAAGAATCCACAAGACAGCTGATAAATTAATTCAGCAAAGTTGTTGGGTACAAGATCAACATTACAAAGTTCAGTTGGGTTTCTATACACCGGCAACGAACAATCTGTAAAGAAAAAGACTGAAACAACTTTCTTAAGTATGGTCAAAAAGCTAAAGGAAAATATAGGCAAAAGACTAAAGGAAATAAAAATGATCTATGAGAGTATCAATAAAGAAATAGGAGTTAGAAACCAAACAAATTCAGTAGCTGAAAAGTACAATAATAAATGAAAAATTCACTAGAGTGGTCCAGCAGCAGTTTGGAGCGGCAGAAGAGAGTAAACTTGAAGATGGGAAGATTGCAATGACCCAGTCCAAGGAAGAAAGAAAAGTGAAGAGAGCCTGTGGGACCTGTGGTACACCATCAAGCTGACCAATATACACATTAGTCCCAGAAGAAGAGAGAAAGGAGCAGAAAGAATATTTGAAGAAATAAAGGCTGGAAGCTTCCCTAATTTGGTGAAAGACATAAATTTACACTTCCAAGAAGTTCAATGAAGTCTAGTTAGAATAACCAGAGATCCACAATGAGACACATTATAAGTTGTTAAAAGCAAAGCTAAAGAGAATCTTAAAAGCAGCAAGGGAGAAGTGAATCATCACATTCAAGGGATTCTCAATAAGATTATCAGTTTCTCCTCAGAAACCATGGAGGCCAGAAGGCAGGGGGATAACATATAAAGTGCTGAAAGAAAAAACTGTTAACCAAGAATTCTTAATCTGCAAAACTTCAAAAATGAGGATGAAATTAAGGCATTCCCAGATAAACAAAAGCTGAGGGAGTTTGTTACACCAGACCTGTCCTTCAAGAAGTGCTGAAGACTGCCCTTCAGGTTGAAATGAGAGGATCCAACCAAAAAACCAAACCCACTGCTGTTGAGTAGATTCCAAGTCATAGTGACCTTGTAGGACAGAGTAGAACTGCCCTATAGGGTTTCCAAGGCTATAAATTTTTACAGAGCAGACTGCCACATCTTTCTCCTGTGGAGTGGCTGGTGGGTTCAAACAACTGACCTTTGATTTAGCAGATGAGTGCTTTAACCATGTACCACAATGGCTCCTAAGTGAGATGACACCAGATAATAAGTTGGAGCTGTACGAAGAAATAAAGCTCTCCAGTAAAGGTAGTGTTATGGGCAAATTTAAAAGCAGTTTTACTGTACTTTTGTTTGTAACTCTAATTGTTATGTCCTATATGTTATTAGGAGCCCTGGTGGCACAATGGTTAAGCACTCAGCTGCTAACCAAAATTTTGGAAGTTTTGAATCCAGTAGCCACTCCTTAGAAACCCTATGGGGCAGTTCTACTCTGTCCTATAGGGTCACTAAGAGTCAAAATCGAAGGCAACAGGTTTTTTTTTTTTTTTAATATAATATTAAAATCAAGTGCATAAAAAATAATATACATATGTATTGGGAACACAATAGAAAGATGTAATTTGTGACAGCATAAAGGGGGAGGTGGAGCTAAACAAATTTTTTGTATGCAATTGAAGTTAAATTGGTATCAAATAGATTGTTATAACTTTAGAATGATAAATGCAATTCTCGTGGTAAGTACAATGAAAATATCTAAAAACTTTACACAAAAGGAAAGGAAAGGTAATCAAAATGGTTCACTACAAAAAGTCAACACAAAAGAAGGTAGTATTGGAGGAAATGGACAAAAAAAGGATAAGATACAAAAAAATAGTAAAATAGCGGAAGTAAGTGCTTCCTTAACTGTAATTATTTTAAATTTAATTGGAATAAGCTATCCTTAAATTAAAAGGCAGAGTGACAGAATGTATTAAAAAAAATGATCTGTTTGTTGTCTACAAAACACTTCATATCCAAAGACACAAATAAGTTTACAGTGAAAGGATTGAAAAAGATATCCCATGCAAATAGTAAACAAAAGGACTGGGATGGCTATATTAATATCAGACAAAATAGACTTTTAGTCAAAACTGGTACAAGAGATAAAGAGAACATTACATAATAATAAAAGGGCCCATTCATCAAGAAGAGAAAATATGCAATTACAGATGAACCTAACAACGTAGTTCTAAAATATATGAAGCAAACATTGACAATTAGATGGAGAAATAGTTCTCCAATATTTAGAGACTTCAGTACACCACTTTCAATAATGCATAGAACATTTAGATAAAAGATCAAAAAGGAGACAGTATTTGAAGACCACTATATACAAGTAGACCTAACATCTTTATGGAATACCCAACAGCAAAATACACATTCTTCTCCAGTGCATATGGATCATTCTCCCAGACAGACCATATATAAAATCACAAAACAAGTCTAAATAAATTTAAAAAGATTGAAATTATACAAAGTATCTTTTCAGACTACAATTTCTAATTATTGAAACTAGAAATCAGTAGCAGAAGAGAAATGGAAAACCCACAAATATGGAAATACTAGAGATGAATAAAGATGCGCAACATACCAAAACTTACGGGAAGCAGCCAAGGAAGTGCTCAGAGGGAAATTTGTAGCTGTAAATGCCTACATTAAGAAAGATCTCAATAACCTAACTACATTTTGAGGAACTAGAAAAATAAGAGCAAATGAAGCCCAAAGCTACCAGAAGCAAGGAAATAAAGATTAGAGTGGAGATAAATGAAATAGAGAACAGAAAAATGATAGAATCAATGAAAGTTGGTTCTTTGAAAGATCAACAAAATTGACAATTCCTTAGCTAAAGTGGCAAGGGAAAAAAAGAAAAGCACAACTAAAATAAAATGGGGGCATTACTGTTGATCTTACAGAAATTAAAAGGATGACATCTTAGTTATCTAGTGCTGCTGTAACAGAAATACCACAAGTGGATGGCTTCAACAAACAGAATTTTATTCTCTTACAGTCAAGCAGGCTAGAAGTCCAAATTCAGGGCATCAGCTCCAGGGGAAGTCTTTCTCTCTATGTCCACTCTGGAGGAAGGTCCTTGTCATCAATCTTCCCCTGGACTAGGAGCTTCTTTGCACAGGAACCCCAGGTCCAAAGGACACGCTCTGCTCCCAGCACTGCTTTCTTGGTGGTATGAGGTCCCCCTGTCTATCTGCTTATGTTTCTCTTTTATATCTCAAAAGAGATTTGCTTAAGACAAAACCTAATCTTGTACATCTCATCAACATAACTGCTGCTGATCCATTTCATTAACATCATAGTAATAGGATGTACAACACTGGAAAATCACATCAGATGTCAAAATGGTGGACAGTCACAATACCAGGAATCAAGGCATAGCCAAATTGATATTTGGGGGGACACAATTCAATCCGTGACAGATGATAAGAGCATACTATGAATGATACATGCCAACAAATCAGATAATGTAGATGAAGTACAAAATCTCAATAGACCTACAACAAGTGAAGAGATTGAATCAGCAATCAAAAACCTGCAGAAAAGTCAAGGGCCCTTCCAACAGAAAAGTCCAGGGCCAGATGAATTCACTGGTAACTACCACACATTTAAAGAAGAATTAACACCAATCCTTCTCAAACTTCCAAACTCATTCTATGAGCCAGCATTACCCTGATTATTCTACCACAAGGGAATAAAACTGTAGACTAATATCCCTTATGAATATATATGCAAAAAATACTCAACAAAATACTAGCAAACTGAATCCAACATATTAAAAGGATTATATACCATGACCAGTGGGATTTATCCCAGGAATGCAAGACTGGTTCAACATAAGAAAATCAATCAATGTAACATCTCATTAATAGAATGGTGGATAAGAACCATATAATCATCTCAATAAAGAAAAGGTATTTAACAAAATCCAGTGCCCTTTAATGACCAAAAAACAGTCAGCAAACTAGGAATAGAAGGGTTATGCTTCAACCTGATAAAGGGTATTTATGAAAAAACCTATAGCTAACATCATACTCAGTGGTGAAATACTGAAAGCTTTACCCCTAAAATCAGAAACAAGACAAATAATTCTCACTTTCATCTCTATTTAACATTGTACTAGAAGTTTTAGCCAGAGCAATTAGGCAAGAAAAAGGCATCCAAATTGTAATAGAATAAGTAAAAGTATCTCTGTTTGCAGATGACATGATCCTATATATATAAAATCCCAAAGAATCTACAAGAAAGCTACTAGAAGTAAATGAATTTGGCAAAATTGTCAGGTACAAGAACAACAACACAAAACAGTGGGTTTTCAAGGAGTGGGGGGAGGCACTATATAGACAATAGATAAGTGGTAACTTTGGTGAAGGGTAAGACAGTACACAATACTGGGGAAGCCAGCACAACTTGTGCAAGGAAAGGTCATGGAAGCTCCATAGACACATCCAAACTCACTGTGAGACTGAATTGCTGGGCGGAGGGCTGTGGGGACCATGGTTTTGGGGAACATCTAGCTCAACTGGCATAACACAATTTATAAAGACAATGTTCTACATTCTACCTTGGTGAGTAGTGTCTGGGGTCTTAAAGGCCTGTGAGCAGCCATCTAAGATACTCCACTGGTCTCACCACTTCGGGAGCAGTGGACCACAACTACCATGGCCTCCACCAGACTGAGTCCAGTACAGCTAGATGGTGCCCAGCTACCACAACTGACTGCTCTGACCAGGATCACAATAGAGGGTCCTGAACAGAGCTGGAAAAGGATGTAGAACAAAATTATAACACACAAAAAAGACCAGATTTACTGGCCTCACAGACTGGAGAAACCCTGAGAGTATGGCCCCTGGACACCCTTTTAGCTCAATGGTGAAGTCACTCCCAAAGTTCACCGTTCAGCAGGAGATTGGACAGCCTCATAAAACAAAACAGGACTAATGAAGCACAGCAGTCCAGGGACAAGGACTAGTAGGCAGGAGGGGGCAAGAAAGCTGGTGATAGGGAACCCAGGGTTGAGAAGGGATGGTGTTGACATGTGCGGTTGTTAACCATTGTCACAGGACAATACGTGTACTGTTTAATGAGAAACTATTCTGCAAACCTTCATCTAAGGTACAAAAAAAAAAAAAATTGAGATCAAATTGACAACAGCAACTCAAAACTTTTGATGGGAAGCCTAGGGGGCAGTGAGTTGAAGATAATGGTGATGGAATAATTTGGAAAAGGATAGAATAGCAGCACAACTGGAAGAATGTAATCCATGTCACTGAATTGTACATGTAGAAACTTTTGAAATGGTGTAACTGTATATTTTCACCAAAAAAAAAAAAAGGTCCTTCAAGTTCGAGAAGGGAGAGTGGTGACATGTCATAGGGTTGTTGACCAATGCCATAAAACAATTTGTGTACTGACAGTTTAATGAGAAACTATTTGTTCTGTAAACCTTCGTCCAAAGTACAATAAAATATATATATAAAACTGTGGGTTTCTACACACCAGCAATGAACAATCTGTAAAGGAACTTAAGAAAACAATTCCATCTACAATAACATCTAAAAGAAATACCTAGGAATAAATTTAGTCGAGGAGGTGAAAGCTATAAAACATTGCTGAAAAAAAATTCAAGAAGATCTAAATAAATGGAAAGTCACTCCATGTTCATGGTTTGGAAGACTTGCTTTAGTTTAGATGTCAGTACCCAAAGTATTCTACATATTCAATGCAATCCCTCTAGAAATTCCAAAGCGTTTTCTGCAGAAGTGGAAAAGTCAGTCGTCAGATTCATATGGGCTTGCAAATGGCCCCAAAATAGCCAAAACAATCTTGAACAAATTAGGAAGACTTGCACTAATTTCAAAACATAACTATAAATCTACACTAACCAAAACAATGTAGTTCTGGTATAAGGACAGACATAGGGAACAACAAAATAGAATTGAGAGTCCAGACATAAACCCACATATCTATGGTCAGTTGGTTTTCAACAAGGGTCCCAAGTCCATCCAATGGGGGAAAGAATAGTCTCTTTAACAGATGGTGCTGGGACAACTGAATCTTCATATGGAAAAGAACGAATTTGGACACATACCTCACACCATATCTGAAAATTGACTCAAAAGGAATCAACTGCCATCACATAAGAGCCAAAACTATAAAACTTTAAAAAGAAAACATGGAGGTAAATCTTTGGGACCTTGTATTTGGCAGTGGCTTCTTAGATTGCTGTTGTTAGGTGACGCTGAGTCTTCTCTAACTCATATCAACACTATGTACAACAGAACAAAATACCCAGTTCTGCGCGATCTTCACAATCATTAGTATGTTTGAGCCCATTGTTTCCGCTACTGTGTCAATCCGTCTATTTGAGGGTCTTCCTCTCTTTCACTGACCCTCTACTTTACCAAGCATGATGCCTCCTCCAGAGACTGGATCCTCCTGAAAACATGTCCAAAGGACATAAGATGAAGCCTTACCATCCTCCCTTCTAAGGATCATTCTGGCTGTACTTCTTCCAAGACAGATTTGTTCATTCTTCTGACAGTCCATGGTGTATTCAGTTTTCTTTGCCAACACCATAATCCAAAGGTATCAATTCTTCTTTGGTCTTCCTTATTCATTGTCCAGCTTTCGCATGCATATGAGGTGACTGAAAATACTATGGCTGGGTCAGGCACACCTTAGTCCTCAAAGTGACATCTTTGCTTTTTAGCACTTCAAAAAGGGTTTTTGCAACAGATTTTCCCAATGCGATACGCCATTTGATTCCCTGACTGCTGCTTCCATGTGCGTTCATTGTGGATCCAAGTAAATTGAAATCATTGACAACTTTAGTCATTTTTCTGTTTATCAAGATGTTGCTTATTGGTCCAGTGGTGATGATTTTTGTTTTCTTTCTGTTGAGGTGTAATCCATCCTGAAGGCTGTAGTCTTTGATCTCCATCAGTAAGTGCTTCAAGTCCTCTTTCAGCAAGCAAGGTTGTGTCATCTGCATAACACAGGTTGTTAATGAGTCTTCCTCCAATCCTGATGCCCCATTCTTCTTCATATAATCCAGCTTCTCGGATTATTTGCTCAGCATACGGATTGAATAAGTATGGTGAAATGATACAACCCTGACGCACACCCTTCCTACTTTAAGCCACGCAGTATCTCCTTGTTCTGTTCTAACGACTGCCTCTTATTCTATGACCAGGTTCCTCATGAGCACAATTAAGTGTTCTGGAATTCCCATTCTTTGCAAAGTTATCCATAATTTGTTATCCACACAGTCAAATGCCTTTGCATAGTCAATAAAACACAGGTAAATATCTTTTTGGTATTCTCTGCTTTCAGCCAAGACCCATCTAACATCAGTAATGATATCCCTCGATCTATGTCCTCTTCTGAATCTGGCTTGAATTTCTGGAAGTTCCCTGCTGATATACTGCTGTCTGCATCTGGCTTGAATTTCTGGAAGTTCCCTGTTGATATACTGCTGCAGCCGCTTTTGAATGATCTTCAGCAAAATTTTACTTGTCTGTGATACTGATATTACTCAATAATTTTGGCGTTCTTTTGGATCACCTTTCTTTGGCATGAGCACGAATATGGATCTCTTCCAGTCAGCTGGCCAGGTCTCTGTCTTCCAAATTTCTTGGCATAGATGAGTGAGTGCTTCCAGCATTGGATCTGTTTGTTGAAACATTGCATTGATATCCCTTCAATTCCTGGAGACTTGTTCTTTGTCAGTGCCTTCCTTCAGTGCAGCTTGGACTTCTTCCTTCAGTGTCATCGGTTCTCGATCATATGCTACCTCCTGAAATGGTTGAAGGTCAACCAATTCTTTTTGGTACAGTGACTCTGTGTATTCCTTCCATCTTCTTTTGCCTATTTCCAGTATATTAGCTTTGATTTATTTTTGTGACTTCCCTGTCTGGGTTTATATCTGGTTAATCTGTCCTGTGTTCTAGTCTTGGGTTGTTACTGATTTTCGAACTTGAGGACTCCCTTTAGTATTTCTTGTAATTTTGGTTTGGATTTTGCAAATTCCCTAAACTTCTGTTTATCTGGAGATGCCGTAATTTTGCCATCACATTTGAGAGACAGTTTTGCTGGATATATAATTCTTGGCTGGCAATTTTTTTCCTTCAAGGCTTTATATATGTCATCCCATTGCCTCCTTGTCTGCATGGTTTCTGCTGAGTAGTCCGAGCTTAGTCTTATTGACTCTCCTTTGTAGATGACTTTTCGTTTATCCCTAGCCCTTTTAAAATTCTCTGTTTATCTTTGGTTTTGGCAAGTTTTATTATAATATGTCTTGGTGACTTTCTTTTGAGAGCTACCTTGTGAGGGTTTCATTGAGCATCTTGTATAGATATCTTCTCATCTTTCACGATATCAGGGAAGTTTTCTGCCAACAAATCTTCAACAATCCTCTCTGTATTTTTTGTTATCCCCCCTTGTTCTAGTACTCTAATCACTCGTAGGTTAATCCTCTTGATAGAATCCCACATAATTCTTAGGGTTTCTTCATTTTTTAAAAAGTCTTTTATCTGATTTTCTCTCAAATAAGTTGGTGTCAAGTGCTTTATCTTCAGTCTCACTAATTCTGACTTTCATTGCCTCAATTCTGCTCCTCTGACTTTCTGTTCAGTTGTCTAATTCTGAAATTTTATTGTTAATCTTCTGAATTTCTGATTGCTGTCTCTCTATGGATTCTTGCAGCCTGTTAAATTTGTCATTAGGCTCTTCTTTAATCTTCTTAAGTTCCTCTATTGCTTTGCCTGTGTGTTCCTTGGCTTGGTCTGCATTTTGACTGATAGACTTCCTGATATCTTGAAGAGTTCTGTATATTAATCTTTTGTATTCTACCTCCAGTAATTCCAAGAAGTTCTCTTCCTCCAGAAAATTTCTTGAGTATTTGTTTTGGGAGCTTGCTGAAGCCATCATAGTCTGCCTCTTTATGTGATTTGATATTGACTGTTGTCTCCGAGCTATCAAGAAGTTATTATATTTATGTATTTTGTGTTTGCTTACTGTGTCCTATCTTCTTGGTTTGTTTTGATATGCCCAAATAGTCTGCTCATGTGAGCTAGTTTGATTATTGGCGCCTTTGAAGCTCTAATGTCCTGTCACCAGATGATTAGATCTGTTACTAGATATGTGAGCCCATGAGTCCGTTTACTTTTCTTGTATGGATTCAGCTCAGGTGTCCAGATAGTTGGTCACCAGTTTTGTGGTGCAGGCTCTCACCTACAGTCCTAGACAGGCAGGGGTAATTGGAGTAGGCACAGGTATCTGGCTGCAGCAGGGGGTCACATGCTGAGGAAGGCAGGGGGCTGACAGCTGCCCTGGAGTGTCTGGGAGGAAAGCATGTCCCTGTTCCCTAGAGTGCATAGGTGGGTGGGTTTTGCAGTCAGACTGTGGGCACTTAGTGCTGTTGGCTGTAAGAACTGGGAGGCACCACTTATTCTTGGTTCCTGTCATGGGTGGCTAGGTGGCATGGGTGGAGCCACCAGTCCTCAGGTCTCTGATGTGGGTAGGTGAGGACCCTGCTTAACGGGCAGAGCAGTGTCAAATGTCACAAACTTGCCACTCCACCATATAACTGATACAATGAAGTTAGGTTTCAGGTATATACCCTGTTGTACTGTGCTAATGAGGACCTACACAGTTGAAATGGGCCCATGTAGATCTATGTGGGGGTGAAAGGCATTCAAAGTCCATGGGTCCCTTATGCCTGTGCCTAGGCAAAGGAGCTGTTCCTGCCCTGAGTTCCCAGCTTAAGGGATCTGACAGATTATTTTTTCCTGTTTGTTCATTGTTCCCTCTCCAGGGCCAGTGAATGGTTCAGGGTGCGTGATGAGTCCTACTTCTGTCCCAGGGGAAGCCGCAATTGCTGAAGCTGGCCCAGGACCCAGTGCAGAGTGGAGAAGGAACAGGTGAATGGGGAAGAGGTTTTTCCTAAATAGGGTGTTTTTTGATCTGCGTGGTAGGTTAGACACATGTACTATGTTTTGCTGATTGAACGCCACTTTTCACTGGTTCTGGAGGCTTGAGTAGACTCTCCACTGCTCGGTCTCTCCCAAAGTGGAAAACGTGTCCCGAACACCACTACTTGCCTTACTACATGTGCCAGCAGATCCAGCTTGCAGGGTGCCATCTCACACTGGGTCAGGACTGGGAACTCCTCACTGCTTCTGAACTGTCTCTCCCACCCTCTGCCTCTCAGTCCGATTCCTTAACTTTGCCTTTGATGTTCAGGGCTCCTAGATTGACATATATCATCGATTCACTTGTTTCCTCAGGTCTTTGTTGTAAGAGGTACCACCAGAAGCGTCTTGACTACTCCACCATCTTGGCCTCGCTTCTTCCATCTTCTTTTGATGCTTACTGCATCGTTTAATATTTTGCCCTTTGAATCCTTCAGTATTTTGACTCGAGGCTTGGATTTTTTCTTCAGTTCTTTCAGTTCGAGAAATGCCAAGTGTGTTCTTCCCTTTTGTTTTTCTAACTCCAGGTCTTTGCACATTTCCCTATAATACTTTTGACTTTGTATTCTTGAGCTGCCCTTTGAAATCTTCTGTTCAGCTCTTTCACTTCATCATTTCTTCCATTTGCTTTAGCTACTCTTTGCTAATTTCAGAGTCTCTTCTGACATCCAGTTTGGTCTTTTCTTTCTCTCCTGTCTTTTTAATTACCTCTTGCTTTCTTCATGCATGGTGTCCTTGATGTCATTCCACAACTCATCTGGTCTTTGGTCATTAGTGTTCATTGCATCAAATCTATTCTTGAGATGGTCTCTGAATTCAGGTGAGATATACTCAAGGTTGTACTTTGGCTCTTGTGGACTTTTTAAAGTTTTCTTCACCTTCAACTTGAATTTGTATATGAGAAATTGATGTTCTGTTCCACAGTTGGCCCCTGGCCTTATTCTGACTGATGATCTTGAGCCTCTCCAGCATCTTTTTCCACAGGTATAGTTGATTGGATTCCTGTGTATTCCATCTGGTGAGGTCCCCGTGTATAGTCACCATTTATATGGAATTCTTAGGACACAAAAAACATGAGCAACAAAACAGAAAAAGAGATAAATTGAACTTCATCTAAAGTAAAAAAAAAAAATGTACATCAATGAACATATCAAAAAAGTGGAAAGACAACTTACTGAATGGTAGAAAATATTTGGAAACCATATATCTGAGAAGTGTTTCATATCCAGAATATATATTAAAAAACTCTTACAACTTAACAACAATCTAATCCAATCAAACAATGGGCAAAGGATTTGAATAGATATTTCTTCAAAGAAGATATACATTTGACCAATAAGCACATGAAAAGATGTTCAACGTCATTAGTCATTAGAGAAATGCAAAGGAAGACCAAAATGAGATACCACTTCACACCCACTAGGATGGGTATTATCAGAAAAAACAGAAAATAACAAGTGTTGATGATATTGTGGAGAAATTGAAACCCTTGTCATTGCTGGTGGGAATATAAAATGGTGCAACCATTGTTGAAAACTATTTGGTGTTTCCTCTAAAAGTTAAAAATAGAATTACAATATGACCCAGCAATTCCACTCCTAGGTATATTCCTGTTATGGAGTAGTTTCCTACTGCTGCTGTAACAGAAATACCACTTTATGGAACAGAAATATATTTTCTCACTCTTCTGGAGGCTATAAGTCCAAATCAGGGTCTCAGCCATGTTGATTCCTTCTTTGTCAATAACCCTGAGCATTCCTTGGTTTCTTGGTGATCCTCACATGGCATCTATCTTTCTCTGCGGCTTAAATGTATCTCTGTGTCTAATCTCTTTGTATAATTTAGAAGTAATTAGATTTAGAATGCAACCTGCTCAGGTATGATCTAATTAACATAACAAAGAAAACTGTTTCTAAATAAGATGACATTCATAGGTAGAGAGGTTAGGATTCCAACACATATTTTGGGGAGACATAATTTAATCCATAACATGGATTTAATTGTGCCCCCCCCAAAAAGATATGTTGAAGTCTTAATCTCTCACCAGTGAATGTGACTTTGTTTAGGAAAATACAGTTTTTCTTTTCAGATGGTATCATACCGGAGTAGGGCAGGTCCTAATCTTGATCCCTTCTGAATGACATTTTATAAAAAAGAAGGGCAGACAAGGAAACAGTCACTTACAGGGGGAAGACAGTATATGAGGATCCATCTACAAGCCAAAGAATGCAAAGAAATGTCTGGGGCTACAGAAGCTGAAAGAGACAGAAAGAATCTTCCCTAGAGCCAACAGAGAGATAGAGCATAACCCTGCTGATGCCCTGAATTCAGACTTCTAGTGTCCAGAGCTGTGAGAAAATTTCTGTTCCTTAAAGCCACACCCTTTGTGGTATTTTGTTATGGCAGCCCTAGGAAACTAAGACAATACCCAAAAGAATTGAAAACAGATACTTACACACCAGTGTCATTGCAGGATTGTTCACAATAGCCAAATAGTGGAAACATCCCATGTGTCCATCAACAGATGAATGGATAAACAAAATGTGATGTAGACATACAGTCTATTACTCTACCATAAAAAGAAATGAAGTTCTGATACATGCTACCGCGTGAATGAACATTGAAGACATACTAAGTGAAATGTTAGACACAAAGGGATAAATACTATATGAAGTATCTAGAGTAGGCAAATGCATAAAGACAAGTAAATTAGTGGTTACCAGTAGCTGGAGGGCAAGAGAAATGGGGACCTATTCCTTAAGGAAAAAAAGTGAAAATTAAAAACAAAAGAGGGGGGTGATTTTTTCAAAATAAACAAAAAAAACTACTGGAGACCTATTCTTGTGAGAAGCCACAAAAAAAAAAAAAAAAAAAAAAAAAAAGAAAGAAAGAAAGAAAAAGAAAAAACAACAACTCTGTCAGAGTTAAAAATAAAAGGTATTAATACAGGTAGTCCCGACTTACGACGTATTCAAGTTACAATGAACCACAGTTTGACCATCCTTTTTTCTTTTTTCCCCCTTTGATACATCTTATCTGTAATAAGGTTAGTAATGTGAAAAACGTTTTAAGTAAAATTTTCACCCATAAGAACTGTTCAGTTAACAACTTTTTGCCATAATGTCTCTTGAAATTTTATATTGTATCACCATTCAGAAAACCAACTTTTTTTTCCTTTTAGGTATAAAGACTTTTCCACCCCAAAATATACTAAATAAGTTTGTACTAAAATGTAATATTTAAACATTATAGTTTTCAGATAAAAACAGAACTAATTTACTTAGCATTACAGTTTCCAGACAGAGATTATCGTTCCAAACACATTTGAATTGTGCACCAGATTATTTTGCTTTGCCTAAATAAGTCAAATGAGAGGAATGACGAGGTTGCATATAATGACACCAGTCTGTTATGTGAAGATGTTATTTCCGTGTGTTTTGAAGTTCCCTGAAGGCATTTTCTGTGCTATAACTTAATTTTTAAGTGCAATTTGAGTGCAAGATAACCATGAGTCCCCCAAATGCTGGAAAATTGGTGGGAAAAAAATAGTGCAGAAAGCAGAATGTGCTTTCCAAAGAATAATCCTTTATACCTCTCCTCTACCAACCACCACCCTCTATCAAGTTTTCTCTTCCTTACACACATCATCTCATTTAATTATTGCAATAATTTCTTACTGTGATTAGTACCATTTCCTTTACTTACTGATGAAGAAGTAAGAACTTACAAAAGCTATGTACTAGAGCTCAAGGTCACAGGAGTAGTAAATTGGGTTCTAACTCAGGTCTATCTGAATTGACAATAAACCTTTGTTACAATATATTTTATGTGCAGTCTATATTCACTTTTAAATTATTGCTTATAAATTTGCTTTTATCACTCAGTTGATATAATTTTTGGTATCTTGGGATGGTATGTATTATGTTTCCCATTAAAATTAATGGGAATTTTTTTTTTTTAATTTAAAGCTTTTCTCTTAGTGGTAAGATTTTCAGAAATAAAGACATTAAGTGCGGGGTAGGTATGTAATTTGAATTTGGTTCAGTTTTACCTGTTCCCATTGCTTTTTTTGAGATCATTGTGGCTGCATCCCCATAATTGTTTGTTTAATGAAGTATAAATTCTTAATATGGTGTTGATGTTCTCAGAATGAGGATTTGGATTTGGTTCAGGAATTTTACAAAAAATTAACATCAAGTTCTGTTTTGTCAGATTTTTAATTGATAAATATTGAAGTGGTTCTTTATTTAAGAATTGAGACTATCCTTAATGAAGTGTATCAGTGATATGACTACTCTTTGAATTCATCTACTTTTAGTTCTATGCCTAGAATAAAATAAATATTATACAAATCAATGCCCGATGAACTAGAATAAAAGGTGACAGAAGTCAAATTATTTATCAGTACTATGGTTTTTGGTTTTGCTTTTATGATGAGCTTAACAATATTTTTAATAGATTCATGGGGAGCTTAGATATAGAATAATAAGTTCCATAAATAGGATAAAAATGTCATATAAATATAAAGTACTATAAAATGCTTTTAGTCTTACAAGTCTGTGGTATACAACAATTATCACCAATTTACAGATGTGAGAGGCTAAGGGATTTGCTTAAGATCATACAAAAATGAGCAAAGCTGGAACAAGAATCCATATATTTTTATTTTCTAGTATGAGTTTCATTTTACTTTAGTGACTAGCCCTTTTATTTTTACCCCTTCTCTTTATATCTAAATTCATTCTGTCATAGTCATTTTTCTTTTCTTTCTCAACTCTCAGGAGAGTATTTAATGCCCATTAAAAATAGTAATTTTAAAATAAAATAAAAAGTCTATAACAAAAATAGTTTAAGTGCTTGATTAGTTCATAGTTAAAACAGTAGTTACAGACATTTGCCACATGAGGTCATTATGTACTTGATTTCTTTCCTCTGATCCGGATACAATCCAAGCCTCATTTTGATGGTGAATGGTTGGAAAAAGATGATGAGAATTCTTTTGCATTATTAGACCAAAAGCATTAATTGATTACTAAATACTTCATTAAGAGAGATTTTATTTGTATAGATGCAAGGGGAAAAAAGAAAACGAACTGTTGGATTAAATACAGGCAATCAAAAAGGCAGTACTTTTAGGATTATTTTCACGTAAGAAAGTCTCCTACACATCTCCCACCCGCTTCTCTAGATAGTAGGTTGAGTAACACCAATTATTGGGTTTTTATGGAATATACTAGGTTAGCTAATTATGCTTCACAAGTTGCCCCAAAATTTATTGTTCTTGACGGAATCAAGTCAAAATCATATAGGTTTTAATTCTCACTCATTAGACTGGATGTTAAGGGTTATCTTGTAAGACTGATTATCATTTACATAGCAATTATATATATAAAGAAGCTTACAGTTAGTTTTTCTAGTTTATGGAGTTATATGGCACTCAGACAGATAATTATTTTTCCAAAAAGAAAGGTTTACTTAACAAAACCATGATCTAGAAAGTGATTCAGTAACAGAAGTAGGATCTTTGAATTGATCCATCTTCTGAAACATCATTTTTAATGTTATTTGGCTTCACTTCAAAATGTTGGTGAAAATTTTGCTTCTTTGGAGATATTGAATATATTTACATGTGTTTGTATGTATGTGCACATGTGTATACACACAATTTTTACTGTTATCCCCTGTGTCTTAATTATCTATGGCTGCTATAACAGAAATGCCACAAATGGATAGCTTTAACAAAAGAGAAATTTATTCTCTCACAGTCTGGTAGGCTACAAGTCCAAATTGAGGGTGTCAGCTCCAGGGGAAGTCTTTCTTTCTCTGTTGGCTCTGGAGGAAGGTCCTTGTCATCAATCTTCCCCTGTTCTAGATGTTTCTCAGCATAGGGCCCCCAGGTCCAAAGGACGAGCTCTGCTTCTGGCACTACTTTCTTGGTGGTATGAGGTCCCCCTGTCTCTCTGCTGGCTTCCCTCTTTTATATCTCAAGAGATTGACTCAAGATACAACCTAGTCTTGTAGATTGACTCCTGACTCATTAACATAACTACCTCTAATCCTGTCTCATTGACATCACAGAGGTAGGATTTACAACGCAGGAAAATCACATCAGATGACAAAATGGTAGACAGTCACACAATAGTGGAGATCATGACCTAGCCAAATTGATATGCATTTTTTGGGGACACAATTCAATCCATAACACTCTGTTTAATAAGATCCAGTCAAAGGTAAAGCATCTCCTAAAGCTGCCGTTTTGTCCTTGTTACTATCAGCTAGAGTGGAATCCCTTTACTTTGTGTCAAAAGAATAAATTTGGTAACTGGCTAGTGTTGTAAAACAATTTATGTTCCACTTGGCTCAGCAACAGTATTTTGATACCTTCAATATTGCTTAGAATGTTTGACTTAGCTATCAAATCATTGGTTTGGAAACAGTGTAGTCAGTATGGACATAAGTTATTATTTTGCTAGTGGTTGACATGGACTAGTAAAGGAAATAAACTTGTAAAGTATGGTGACTAACTATTTTATCAGACTGACCTTAAACACTCAGTTGAATATTGTTCAATATTCCTTTTCAGAATAGTTACCCTGAGAGACTGTGTGTTTATTCCAAAGGTTCTGCCATTATTCATTATTCAAAATACTCTTGGATCTAAGTTTGGATTTTTAATCTGTGTGTGTGTGACTGGATGTGTTGTTGTTTTATTTTTTGTTTGTTTAAAATGACCATAAATCATTTCTTGACAAGTCTAATGAATAAGATGGGTAGTCAAACTAGAAAAAAAAAGCCATTTTAGTTCATAAAAAAGGGTAATAATAAAGCACTTAGGTCTGTTTTCTTGCTCAATTTATGAAGTATATATGAAGGAAATTCAAATGTTTTTGACTAATGGCAGACTCTAAAATGAACATAAAACCTACCAGTATGGGTACTTTGAAGGCACTACTACTAAGTATAGAAGGTTCTGGTACAATTAAAGGAAGATTATGTTCCTTTATGTTTACAGCAGGTATATACCAGCAGTTGTTGTTAAGTAAGAATTTGTCTTTAATATTTTTAATGTCACAGAGGCAGTAGTGATTAAGAACACAGGCTTCAAGGACAGACTGCTGAGTTCAAATCCTGGCCCTGTCACTTATTTGTATAACCTTGCAAGTTATGTATTTCAATGCTTTATCTATAAAAGGAGATACATACTGTAACCTATTTATAAAGTTGTGTAATGTAAATGTGCAATACCTGTAAAGTGGTTGGAACAGTGCTCAATAAATGTTAGCTGTTACTATTAGTACTATTATTTCCTTTCATTCAATGTTTTGGTTGGTGAAAGTATCTGGAAAGTTGGTAAGTTTCTGTAGTTGTTAAAAAGAATAAAGTGGAGCTATGGACAGATATTCATTGTATTTTTAAAGTAGAAATAGGTATAGCATAATCCGCTTCCTCTCTCCCTCCCTCCCTTATTCCTTCTTTATTTCCTTCTTTCCTTTTCTTCTCCTTCTCCTCCTTGTCTTTCTCTCTTTTGGTATGTAGGGTATACGTCTGTGTGGAGAGAGAGAGTCACTAACTGTTCATTGTGGTTATCTTGGAGAATGGAATTGGATTGTTGAGAATTTTGGGACAAAGCCTTTGGTATAAAAATTAAATGTCAAGCAATTCATTAAATATTAAATTTATTCCACAAATGTTTGTCGATCTGTGCACCACTAACTGGTGAAGGAACAGTTAAGTTGTTAGAAATTTCTCTTCCCCCTGAGGAAACTTGAAGCTGCATAAAGGAGGTTAGATTGCTTCCAAAGTTCTTAGCATTCTTCTTTATTTTTGTTCTCTGTACTTTTATATTGTGAGTGGTGCTGAATATAAACATTTTTAGTATCCCCATTAATGTTTATAAGAGAGTTATAATTTTTCTTTTGTGAATGTAAAAGTTCTGCCAATTTTAAAATATGAAAGTTTTATTGTTTTCAGATTGTAAAGATAATAACTATTTGTTATGAAAAACTCTCAGGAGAATTTGATGCTTGATACTGCTAACACCAAGAGACGTTCCTTCTCTTGGGAAGCAGATGGGATTAATAGGATATGTTTATTATTTATTGTTTTCATCTTTGTACCCCTTCCTAGAAGATAGGTCACAACAAAGAAAACTCTCATTGTCTATAAGGTATCTTGAAAGTTTACTTGCTTAGACATTGCCCTTGCTCTGTTTTTGTAAAAGTTAGAGAGAAGCCTAATACTATTGTCTTGTTTGGGTAAAAGGAGATTATAATTAGTATCATAAATCTAATATTTCTATGCTAGGGGAATAAAAAGAGGCCAGAATATCATAATTATTCCCCACCCTCGCCACAGCAGTTACCCAGATGTTACTGTAAAGGCATGGTTGTAGGCTGCATTGACCACACATCTGGCTAGGACGTCAGAACTGTTCAAACAGTTAAAGAATGCCGTCTTTGGTGGAGCAGTACAGATAATACCTAGGTAATACTCGACATTACTTAATATGTATTAAAGGGAATGTGAATGAAACCGTTTGACTGGTCTCTATCTCTTGATGGCCTGCAATTTCTGTTTTCTTGCAAAGAAAGTAACCAGGTAGAGGGAGAAAGGAAACATTCCTGATTTTGTGGGTCCTATAGCAGTATTTAATATAGAAAATTAAACAATCTGAAAAATTTTAAAGAAAAAAGTATAGTCTACTGGAAATTCCACCACATCTTTCTTGCATTTTGCTCACTATACATGCTCATGTGTGCACATGTGTGTATACACAGACCCATTTTCTGTGTGAATTTGTGATTTTAGAGGACTTTTGTTTACATTCAGAAACCTAAATGTAAAAGTATCATGAATTTCATATTAAAAATATGATATGGGATTTTTAAAATTGAAATTTAATTGTTAGCAAAATTTATTTAAGTTAATCTTTTATGTTAAGAGAGATATCTGTATCTAACTTAATGGACATAAAACTGAAAACTGTATAAATTAGAATTGGTCATATTAAGTATTTTTCCATTGATTTATAATTTTTAATGATTTATCTTTACCTCTGCTTGATATCCAGCTGGCAAAGACAATAAATGAAAACTTTTTTTTTCTTCATAAATGTGCAATATGCCCTTTAAAACCATCTGGAGGTTGCAGAAATGTTCAAATAAGAAAATAATTCCATGGATCCCATCATGCAGAGATAACACTGTCCTAGCAGACTATGGCCTTCCAGCTTTTTAAACTTGCATTTACAATGGAACATTTTTTCTTTTCTTACTAAATTGAGATCACCCTATAGGTTCAATTTTGTATCCTCCTTTTTTCCTCTTTAAACTATATTGTGAACATTTTCTTATGTCTTTAAGTCATTTTCAAGCATGCAATTAAGCCCATAGTTTCGTGATTTTATTAAGTTAGGAAAATACAGAAGGTATGAGAAGGAAAAAAATCTATAATCCTACCACTAAGAGGCAACCACTTACACATTGGTATGTCCTTCCAAGCTTTGAATTTCTTTGCTCCCTCAGGGCTTTTCTTCCTTTAAACAAACGAACAAACTTAAGCGTTTATAGTAACTCCTTACTTAATTTATTTTGTTAGGTAATAATAATTATGTAAAATACATTTATTAAAGAAATTTATTATATAATGTGATTAATAAATTTGTATTTTCACATTTTGTAGAACCTTTACATTTGTAAATGTCCCCCAATCAAAAAATCAACACTTGTTTTCCATTTTTTGTTTTAATTTTTATCATTGTCATTTTAATAGGGGTGAGGTGATACCTCATTGTAGTTTTGATTTGCATCTCTATAATGGCTAATGAATAATGAAGAAAGCAAAAGGTCATTAAAAAGACAGGAAAGAAAGAAAAAGCCAAAATGGATAACAGAAGAGACTCTGAAACTTGCTCTTGAACATAGAGTAGCAAAAGCGAATGGAAGAAATGACGAAGTAAAAGAGTTGAACAGAAGATTTCAAAGGGTGGCTTCAGAAGACAAAGTATAAGTATTATAACAAAATGTGCAAAGATCTAGAATTACAAAACCAACAAGGAAGAACATGCTCAGTATTTCTCAAGTTGACAGAACTGAAGAAAAAATTCAAGCCTCGAGTTATAATATTGAAGGATTCTGTGGGTAAAATATTAAACGATGCAGGAAGCATCAAAAGCAGATGGAAAGAATATACAGAGTCACTGTACCAAAAAGAATTGGTTGACATTCAACCATTTCAGGAGGTACCATATGATCAAGAACTGATGGTACTTAAGGAAGAAGTTCAAGCTGTACTGAAGTATTGGGGAAAAACAAGGCTCCAGGAATTGATGGAATATCAATTGAGTTGTTTCAACAAATCAATGCAACGCTGGAAGCACTCACTCGTCTATGTCAAGAAATTTGGAAGACAGCTGCCTGGCCAACTGACTGGAAGAAATCCATATTTGGGCCTGTTCCAAAGAAAGGTGATCCAACTGAATTGGAAAATTATCAAACAGTATTATTGCTATCACACACAAGTAAAATTTTGCTGAAGGTAATACAGAAGTGATTGTTGCAGAACATTGACAGAGAACTGCCAGAGATTCAGGCTGGATTCAGAAGAGGACATGGAATGAAGGCTATCTTTGCTGATGTCAGATGGATCTTGGCTGAAAGCAGAGAATACCAGAAAGATGTTTACTGACTATGCAAAGGCATTTGACTATGTGGATCATAACAAATTATGGATAACATTGTGAAGAATGAGAATTCCAGAACAATTAATTGTGCTCATGTGAACCTATACATAGACCAAGGGGCAACCGTTCGAACAGAACAAGGGGAGCATGGTTTAAAATAAAAAAAGATGTGCATCAGGGTTGTATCCTTTCACCATACTTATTCAATCTGTATGCTGAGCAAATAATCCAAGAAGCTGGACTATATAAAGAAGAATGTGGCATCAGGATTGGTGGAAGACTCAACCTCAGAAAACACATCCTTGCTTGCTGAAAGCAAAGAGGACTTGAAGCACTTACTGATGAAGATCAAAGACCACCACCTTCAGTATGGATTACACCTCAACATAAAGAGAACAAAAATCCTCACAACTGAGCTGATAAGCAAAATAATGATAAACAGAGAAAATATTGAAGTTGTCAAGGATTTGATTTTACTTAGCTCCACAATCAATGCCCATGGAAGTAGCAGTCAAGAAATCAAACGTATTGCATCAGGCAAATCTGCTGCAAAAGACCTCTTTAAAGTGTTAAAAAAGTAAAGATGTCACTTTGAGGGCTAAGGTGCGTCTGACCCAAGCCATGATATTTTCAGTTGCCTCATATGCATGTGAAAGCTGGACAGTGAATAAAGAAGACCAAAGAAGAATAGATGCCTTTGAATTGCGGTGTTGGCAAAGAATTTCATATATACCATGGACTGCCAGAAGAGTGAACAAATCTGTCTTGGAAGAAGTACAGCCAGAATGCTCCTTAGAAGGGAGAATGGCAAGACTTTGTACAATGTACTTTGGACATGTTATCAGGAGAGACCAGTCCCTGGAGAAGGACATCGTTGTTGATAAAGCAGAGGGTCAGCAAAAGAGAGGAAGACCTTCATCAAGATGGATTGACACGGTGGCTGCAACAATGGGCTTAAACATAGCAACAATTATGAGGATGACTCAAGATTGAGCAGTGTCTCATTCTGTTGTACATAGGGTCATTATGAGTTGGAACTGACTGGACAGCACCTAACAACAATAACAACAGATAACGGAGGAGACTTAGTGGCGCAGTGGTTAAGCATTCGGCTGCTAACCAAAAGTGGACAGTTCGAACCCACCAGCCATTCAGCGGGAAAAAGATGTGGCAGTTTGCTTCCGTAAAGATTACAATCTAGGAAACCCTGTTGGACAGTTCTACTCTCATCCTATAGGGTTGCTATGAGTTGGAATTGATTGGACGGCAATGGGTAATGGCTAATGATGTTGAACATCTTTTCATGTACTTGCTGGGCATTTGAATATTCTCTTTGGCGAACTGTCTTTGCCGATTTTTTGATTGGGTTGTTTGTCTTTTTTGTTGTTAAGTCACCTTTTATCTATTTAACACCATTTGAAACAGCATTTCTTCTGGGCTATGCTTGTGTAATGAAAATGTTGTTATTTTTCTAAAAGTTGCCTAATATAAAATGACTAGCGATAACAACACAGTTTTAACATGCAGAAATTGTGCTAAGTACACTCGCTCTGTAAATTACTTGCTTCCTTACTCTACCCTTACTGTGGGAGATTGAAGTTTGTAATTCAGCAAAATTATAATTTATTATGATTTAAAGACCTTAGGAATTGCCATTCAATAACTGAAATCTTAAATGTTAAATCCTTAAATGCTAGTTTATGTTGGAAATTTTGAAGAGATACTAGTGTGCATATGTATAACAAATGTGGAATTTGAATACAGAAGATATGTCCCTTATTTATCTGTGTGGCCTTGAGCAAGCTTCAACTTCTGTGAGCTTTAGTTTGCTCAGTTTTGAAATTATAATGATAGAATCTTTCCAAGGCACAGACTTATAAGGTGCCAATATCATAAAATCTATGAAAAGACTTTGTAAATTATAAAACATACCAAAGTTAGTAGTTATTATTCAAGGAGTCCGGCAAAGAGAAGTAAAAGGCAATGGCAACTCTTGTTTCCAGCAGGTTGTGGTCATTTTTTTTTTTCAAAACAAATGGAAATTTGGGTACGTAAATCTTTCTGAAAAAATGCAGAATATAGCTTTCACATCTTCCTTAGCAAAACGTACACATTTCCCTAACTGACCATTGCCCTAGATTTTAGGGCAAGACAGAATATAATTCCTTTTTTACTGTTATAATTTTCAACAAGCCGTCTTTGGGGTGCCTAGGAATATGGCATTAGGTTCTTAAAAAAAACGACCAAAGGAGAAACGATGTATCTTCCCACCACCCCCTGCTATTTTTAGATTGGCTAGGAAGCCCAATTTGGCTGCCTTTGCCCCTCTCGTCTGGCAACTCTTGAGCTTGCATCATTCAGAAGACAGAAGCTTAGAAGGTGGAAAACTGGATTTCTTTGTTTTCCCAGACGTCATTGCTGAAAAATCATATCACTACAGACGATCTGAAGGACATTGCTTGTAAGTAAAATAATAAATGTTTTCATTTAAGTGTGGTGGGCATATGCAGCACAAAAATATGTGTTTCCACCTTTCTTCCTTAATAGGTGACAAGGCAGGGATGAACCTGTCCTGATATGATTTTTATACATTATCAAGGGAAATAGAAATTTATTAAAAAGATGCAAATACTGTGCATACACACACAAACAAAATACATTTATGTTCCTAAATTTTTATGGCCTTTTAGAATAAAATCCTTTGAAGAGAAAGGAAAAGAATATGAATGCCAAGGGAAGGAGAAGGCACAGAAACAATCCTGGAAACGACAGATTTTAAGATGACTGTTACGTTAGATGAATTTGAAGCTAAAGGAAATAGAATAAATCTAATTTTAGGTTTAAATCCAATAAATAGAATAAATCTAATTTTCCATTTACCTTGATAAGGGGACATATTATTATATCTACTGATCAATTTTAAATGAGCATAATTGTGGATATTTTGCAGATAATAAAATTTAACCTATTTTATCTGTAGTTCCTATAAAGTGATCTGAAAAGTTTCTGTTATTAGGTATAGTCATTTGCCAAAAACTGTATTAAAAGTCAAGTTGTCTGTGCTATGTATTTTTTTCCTTGGCATATCTTATAGTATTATTTTACTAGCTTCCTATACTAACTTTCCTTTATTGTTAAACTATTATTTTCCCATAACTTAAGAATTTTATTAAATGAATTAATAGATGTAAGTGCTTGATAAATGTTTTCTATTATTATAATTGCATCTGGTATTTTTCATAGGTGTGCTATTGTCTAACAAAATTATATTAGAAAATCAATTTAAAAACAGCCTATTTCAAGCCATGTTAATTAGTTTATATAACTACATATTTAAGATGAAATTCGCTTTCTTATAGATGTTCCAAAGTTGATTTTTTTCTTTCTTTTCCAGAAGAGTTTGAGAGAAATTTACATTGTGAGCTTAGTCTTATGCATAGTAGTACGTAAAATAATTTTTCCTACTAGGAAAAGCTGTAGATACATTGCCTATTTAATTTGTCTCTAATTATGAAATCAGTGATATGTAAAAGAGAATCCATTTAGAGCTACTTAGGTTCAAAGATAAAATTTTCTACAGGTCTAACTTGCTTGCAAAGTAAGTTCAGAGAGCATTTGTGAAGTGCGTTATTGTTTGCAAGGCACTTTATATACTTTATTATTTAGTCTTCATACTAACCCTGTGAGATAAATAATAGTATTCCCTTTTACAGAGGAGAAAACTGAGACTCAGATGTCACAGTTTGTATGTGTCAAAGCCAGGATTTCTATAAGAGATTAAATCACTGAAAGGAATTCTGTAGAAGTGATACTTAACACAGGGAGAGATTATAAAATGTCCTAAGAGGGCCCTTTCAAATCTACATTTCTGTGATTTCTATTTGTTCAGGTGAGAGGAAGCATAGTGTAGTGGGAAACACAGGCGAAGACTTGGATTTATCATTTCCTGACTATGTTACCTTGAGCAATTAATTCAACCTCTCTGAGCCTGAATTCCTCATCTGTAAAACAGGGATAAGTTTTTAATAACTTTTAGTGTTATTGAAAGATAAAATGAGATAATGTGAAAAACAGCCATGTGCTTAACTGCTTAACGGTAGAGCTATCATTAATACGTGTAATTCCAAATAGAGTAATCCTTCCAATCTGCAACAGTTGCCTCATAGACTGCATCACACCTTTGAAGAGGAGTATAATGTTACTGGTTAACAACTGTTTTTTTGGCAAGCTAGGAAAAACAGTGGAGAATGTGTTAAAGATGTTAATAGTAGAGAAGGAGATTGGTAGTGGAATCTACAGAGATATTTTTGATAGGAAAAGAAAATCACAATTGAAAGCAATGCAGATGGAAAGAAGAAGTCTGTAGGAGGAGTAAGAAATAGCCAGGACCTAGTGCAGTGTTGGGAAAGATAATGTGAGAAGCACCTGGCTAAATCCTGGGCACACGGTTTCAGGACCAACAATACATCAGGGAGGCCTCTGGCAACCTCTAGGATTCAGGGAAATGGAAAGTTCCAGCAGTGGAGTCTGAACATGAGCTTTATAGTCTCATAGACCTAGGATAAAATCCTGGCTGTGCCACTTAAAGCTGTCTGACATTAGACAAATTAACATCCTTCATTATCTATTATGTCTGATTTTCTGTTAGACTATTAAGCTCATGGATAGTCTCAGTGCTGCTTGTCCATCATCATCTAGTCCAATGCTATGCTTGTAGTATCACTAGATTGGAATGAGAATATATATTGTGAATTATTGGGCCATATAACCAGGAATTTATACAACAGATTTTTCCAGGTCTTTGTAGTGGAATTAAGCAAAAGCTTAATTTGAAACTTGATAATGAATGATGAAAATATACTTTCTTCAGTTGTCTGACACTTACTAGACATTTGGTATTTGTCAGATGAAAGACTGAAAGCATGATGTTAACATACAAGAAAAAGACAGATCTACATGAGAATATTTATGTTCTAGTCCCAGATCAAAGAGTATATGTTGGTAGATATTTTGAGGTACAGGCAGTCCTCAGGTTATGAATGTCTGACTTACGTACAGCTCTAGAGCACAACCCTTACATACAACCCATAGTTACGAACCAACCCCCATATGATGAACATACGAACATACGAACATACAATGGTTCATAATTAGAAATGGGTGTTACTTTGTGATGCACATCAAAACATTATTATTAATATTGTATTATTATGTTAAAGATGTTTTAGTGTATCTGGAAGTGTTTCTTTAATTTTTTATGCATAGAAAGGCACACTATATACTGTATCCTAAGACAAACATTTGACTAACTGATGTTAGATACGAACTGTACCTAACTTCCGATTTACAAACAAATTAGACTTGAAGACAGACTTAGGAATGGAACTTGTTCGTAATCAGGGGACTGCCTGTATTCTTTGACGAACATCATCTCTTTTGCTTCTGGGGGCTTTGCACATGCTTTTATCTGGAAAATTTCCCTTAGCTCTTCCCTTTCATTTGCAGTTCTTATTCATCTTTCACTTTTCAGCTGATGTTCTTCTGTAAAAGCCTTTACTGCACTAACCTAAGTCTAAATGAAGTGGCCTTCCTCTGGGCGCCCATAGCACTCTATACTTTCCCATTACAACACATATAAAATTATACTGTAATTGCCTATTTATTTGCTTGTGTCTCTGCTAGATGATAACTCCATGAGGACAGAATTTGTAAATGTCTTACTGTCAGTATTATAACTCAGCACAGTGCCTTGGTGTTGTGTGCTGTTGTTGATTCTGACTCATAGCAACACTGTATGACAGAGTGGAACTGCTCCATAGGGTTTCCTACTCTGTAATCTTTACAGAAGAAGATCAACAGGTCTTTTCTCCTGCAGAAAACTGGTGGGTTCAAACTGCTGATCTTTCAGTTAGCAGCCGAGCGCTCTTAACCATTGCGCCACCAGCACTTGCACAGTGCCTAGTACTCAATAAATATTTGTTGACTAATTTAATGAAAAAATGACTAAGTAAAAGGAAAAAAAGAAAACCCCTCAAAATAATAGCTGTCATTTATTGGATGTCTGTTAAGTGACCTGGCATTTACATACGGTAATATTTAATCCTTGTAACAATCCAGATGGGTAATTGAGGTTCAAATAACTAGGAGCCCTGGGCAAATAGTTAAGCACTCAGCGGTTCAAATCTACCAGCCACTCCGAGGGAGAAAGATACGGCAGTCTGCTCCTGTAGAGATTTCAGCCTTGGAAACCCTTTGGTGCATTTTTACTCAGTCCTATAGGAGCTCTCAGATTTGAGAGATGCTGGGCTATATGAAGAATGCGGCATCAGGATTGGTGAAAGACTCATTAACAACCTGCGTTATGCAGAAGACACAACCTTGCTTGCTGAAAGCAAAGTGTACTTGAAGCACTTACTGATGAAGATCAAAGACTATAGCCTTCAGTATGGATTACACCTAAACATAAAGAAAACAAAAATCCTCACAACTGGACCAATAAGCAACATCATGATAAACAGAGAAAAGATTGATGTTGTCAAGGATTTCATTTTACTTGGATCCACAATCAACGCACATGGAATCAGCAGTCAGGAAATTAAATGACGTATTGCATTGGGCAAATCTGCTGCAAAAGACCTCTTCAAAGTGTTAAAAAGCAAAGATGTCACTTTGAGGACTAAGGTGCACCTGACGCAAGCCATGATATTTTCAATCACTCATATACATGTGAAAGCTGGACAATGAATAAAGAAGACCAAGGAAGAATTGATGCCTTTGAATTACAGTGCTGGCAAAGAATATTGAATATACCATGAACCACCAGAAGAATGAACAACTCTGTCTTGAAAGAAATACAGCCAGAATGCTCCTTAGAAGTTATCAGGAGGGACTAGTCCCTGGAGAAAGACATCATGCTTGGTAAAATAGAGGGTCAGCGAAAAAGAGGAAGACCCTCGATGAGATGGATTGACACAGTGCTGCAATAACGGGCTCAAACATAACAACGATTTCGAGTATGGTGCAGGACCCGGCAGTGTTTTGTTTTGTTGTACATAGGGTTGCTATGTGTCAGAACCTACTCAATGGCACCTAACAACAAATAGGGTCTCTGTGAATAGATAAAAATAAAAAAAATTTTTTTTAGATGGCAAAGTATTTTTGATTCACAAATAATAGAAACAATTCTAGATAGATGTATTTTAGCAGGCCTGGATTAAATTCTGTATTTTTGTCTTTAATTTTTTCCAAGAAAAGCAAATTAATATAGGTAGGAATAATCACTATTAATACTACCAAATTCTTTCTCCTTTTTGTTTTCTGGCTTTGTATTGCCATGGGGTCAGAATTCATAGAATTCCTATGGAAAAGCCTACTGTTGATGGGACCAAATGGTGCTGTTGGGTGAATTTGTTACAGCTCTTTCCTACCATTGACACTCCTTCTTGTAGCAGTTTCTCTCTCAGTTACTTTGCCTGTCCCGCACCCCTCAAATTACAGCTTCCGGCAGGAGAGTGATAAGTGGGTTTGTCCCTGAGGTCATTAACTTTGGCCACCCTTGGTCTATGACTTTACTTTGCCCTTTACCCTCTCACCCAAAAAATTAACTTCTGTTGAGAGGTAAGGCGGGTAGGATCAAGATAGCAGGGCAGTGTAGTATTTTTGACTGAAGAAGCAAAGGCCCAGTATTAAGGGAAACAATTCTCCACAACACCTTCCAGAAAGTGGAGAAGTCCCCATATATGCATAGAAAGTAAAATTTAGTGTGAAAAAGAACTCAAATTTATTTTGTTAGTCCTATCAAAATGTGTGGCAGCTGCTTTGACACATATAGGTCACTATACTGTAGGGTAAACTAAATGAAAAATCTCAAAAAGGAAAGGGTAATTATTTCAAAAAACATTTTTTTTTAACTTTAAAAGGTTGTAGTTTTCTAAGATTATAATTAACCAGAATTCTATTCTAGTCTCTTAACAAAATGTTAGATTTAACTGAAAAATTTAAAAACCAATCGCAAATTTGAAAATAAATTGGTGTAAAACAAATATAATTCCAATAGGTATCTTGATTATTGGCTACTTTGCTCTTCCCTGTACTATACTGTAAATGCTTGATGAAGCCACAGTTCATTATTTACTTTTCTTTAATCTCCCCCACCAGCTGAATATATTTGTGTTTCTGTTTTCCTTGTGACTTTGCATTTGTATTATCTGGCATGGGAATTTTGCTGAATCTGTAAGTTGACTGTTTGTAGGGGAGAAGGAAAGAGGAATGTGGATAATCTAGGCCTAAGTAGGCTGTGGCTGAATAGAAGGAAACCCTGGGCTAGGTTTTTTTTTTTTTTTTTTTTTTTTTTAAGTTAGGGTATTATTTATATACAGTAAAGTCCATAAATCTTAATCAAAGATTTTAAAGCATGTATACACCCATTTAGCTACCACCCAGATCAAGATAAAGAACATTTTCTATACTGCAGAAGTTCTCAGGTATGCCTCCCAGTCATAACCTACTCCCAAAGATAGCTACTATTCTGACTTCCACCACCATAAATCAGTTTTGTCAGGCCAGCCATTTTTAACAGTGCTTTTCACACAAGACATCATGAATGGGGATGATTGATATAAAGTTTAGAATTGGGAGTAAGTTCAAATTCTTTGGCATGACGTATGTAACAGTTGTGTTGTGGCCATTGCTTTCCAGAGATAGAGAAATCCCTGACTGGTTTCATTCAGTTCCATATTGGTCAGGGAGTCAAGTTTTCCTTTCAGGTCTCCATCTCCACACAGGATGTCCAAGTTCCACACATAAGTCTCACCCTGTCTTCAAGGGACCTCAACCTCTTTCAAGGTTGAGGATCCAGGTTTGCTGGATGCCTAATGTCCACAGGCAGTGCGGGTCCACACTCAAGAATAACTCATGACTACATCCTTTTCGCTCTGCTCCGCGGCCTTTTTGCCCTTTCCACTTTGATGGATTTCGTAGTCCTGGGCCCCATCCAGTTCAGTTCTCCATCTCTACTTGTTCCTTCTCTCAGTTCCTGGGTTATTTAGTCTTTGGGAACAGAAAAGCTGCAAGCATACATCATTTTTTTTTCCCCTCACACTTAGACCATGTGTTTTTGAGTCTCGGTTTCTACTTTTGGGCTAGGGGAAAATAATAATGAGAAGAGTGGGAAGGATATACACAGAATAGATTAATACTTTGAGATGTAGTCCTGCCTACATGAGAAAATTAAACTCTTTGCTTGTTAAGCTACTGTTCATAGGGGTTTCTGTTATTTACAAATGATTGCATTTCTATTATGTATTTCCCAAATGCAAGGCTTGAGTAAGACCGTTTGAGACCATAGGCACTGAAAAGATTATGTTATTGAAACCATTTTTCTCAATATCTCCAAGTCACTTTATCCCTCTTTCATACACTGAGTTAAATCCAATAACCCTACTTGAAAAATATTTAGCTTCTATTCCTGCTTTGGACATTCACTATTGCTTCAATACTAGAACAGTACCTTTAATCTCCCTAAGTTCTCACATTCAAGCATTGGTTTCTTAACATTTTTGTCTTCCTAAAATACTGTGTATAATTTTCTTAATAAAACTAAGCTAATTTTATTTTAAAAATTGACATAGCCATTTTCAAATATCTGGATGGAAATTCTGTAAGAACAGGAATGGGAACTGTCATGGATTCAATTGTGTCCCCCAAAAATGTGTGTCAACTTGGCTAGGCCATGATTCCCAGCATTGTATGATTGTCATCTATTTTGTCATCTGATGTGTTTTTCCTGTGTATTTTAAATCCTATCTCTATGATGTTAATAAGGTGGGATTAGAGGCAGTTATGTTAATGAGGAAGGACTCAATCTACAAGATTAGGTTGTGTTTTAAATCAATCGCTTTTGAGATATAAAAGAGAGAAGCCAGTAGAGAGACATGGGGCCCTCATACCACCAAGTAAGCAGTGCCGGGAGCAGAGCACATCCTTTGGACCTGGGGTTCAGAGAAGCTTCAAGAATCTCCTAGACCAAGGAAAGACTGATGACAAGGATTTTCCCCCAGGGCCGACAGAGAGAGAAAGCCTTGCCCTGGGGCAGGTGCCCTGAATATGGACTTCTAGCCTCCTAGACTGTGAGAAAATAAATTTCTCTTTGTTAAAAGCCATCCACTTGTGGTATTTCTGTTATAGCAGCACTAGATGACTCAGACAGGAACCAACTGCTTTAAGGATTTGTGTTGTCACAGATAATTCTTATGAATCTGTCATTAGATATGACTATAGGACAAAGAATCAGAAGACTTTCTCATGTTTGTCTTCACTTTAGGAATGGAGATTCTATGAGGGCAGGGATGTATCTGTATTCCTCACTATTAGATCCTTAGGGTCCAGGTAACTAAGTGACACATGGAAGATACTTAATATCTATTGAATGAGTGAATAATGGATTTATTACTGTAAAAGTTATTGTAGTAGATTTCTGTGAATCAATCAGGATAAGTTAGGTGATGTTGCAGTAACAAACACCCCTGAAAATCTCAGTGGCTTAACACAGTAAGGGTTTATTTCTTAATCACATTACATGCCTAATATTGGTCATGGTATCTGTTTAAACAAAGGGCTCTGATTACCATAGTTACTTAGGAGCCTTTAGTTAGTCAGATGATGCATCTTTGCCAAAGGTAGGAAAGGGGATATTCTGATTTGTATGTTGGCTCTTAAGGGCCTCTGCCTGAAAGTGAGGGACAACACTAACATTTTATTGGCCAAAGTAAGTCCCATGGCCAATCCCCAGCAATTGGGGAAGTGAAATACTACCCTGAACTCAAACAGAGAAGAACTAGATAGTTTGAACTCTAATGACTGGGTATGATTAATACAAAAATAGGGATATAGACTTGCAAATTTTGTTTCTGGCAACATAGTGGGTTAGGTATCTGGATTATCCATTTTACTAAAAAAAAACAAAACAAAAAAAAAAAACTGAAAATTCTGCTTTGAATAAAAAACAAAAAACAATTCTTGAATTTTTCTACAAGCTGAAAATAAAATAAAGAATACTCAGGCTAGGGAATGAGTGATGATGGGAACCTAGAGATGGTACTACAGAAAAACTGACTTTTGAATCTTAGTGCTAAGTGGGGTGGGGAAGGTGGGGATCAGAGGCTCTGGTATAGGATCCAGAAATCTGTATTAAAAAAAAAAAAATCCAGTTAAGTGAAGAGCTGCACTCACTTTGTTGCATCAGTTTCTCAATAAATTTGAGAAACTCAATACCTGCATGGAGAAGTTTAGTCAAAAGTAAGTTATCTTGGCTCTAATATGATTTGGTGGAAAGGGCAGAATCTATGAATAAACACATTTTAGCAAGCATATTTATTAATTGTAATCTTAAATTATTAAAATATTTTTGTTATTTTGAATAGACACTGTATGCATATAATAAAAATGTCAAACTATATTGAAAATTAAATTTTCTTCATTTTCTGGTTCCAGTTCCCCTCTCAGAGGCAATCATAGCTATCAACTTCTTAGTTACTCTCCCAGAGATATTCTAAACATATACATATATACGTATATGCAAATATATTTTATATTTGTGTGTATAAATCCTTAAAAAAAAATCCCACAAGTGGGAGCATGTTAAACCCACTATTCCGTACCTTGCTTTCTTTATTTACCTCTATTATCTTGGAGACCATTCCATATCAGTACATAAAGACTTGCTTTACCCTTGGAAGGTTGTATAGGATTCCATTATATAGATGTACCCAAATTGTTCAAATATTTTGATATTTCAAATAATGCTGCATAAATATCTTTGTACATGTCTTTCCTCACATGTATCGGTTAATAAATACATAGGATAAATTAGTAAAGGTGGAATCTCTGAGTTAAAGATATGTTTGGACATTTAAGATTTTAATATTAATAATGTCAAATTGCTCTCAATAGAGGTGGTACCAATTTATACTCCCATCAGCAATGTACAGATGTTCCTTTATCTCTCAGTTGAAAAAAAATTTTTATAATTATTATTATATTATTTGTTTATAATGCTTTTGCCATATGGAAATTTTTTATTTTTATGTATTTGAATTTTTCAATTTTTAATGGTTTCTTGTGTTTTGTGTAATATTTAGTAAGGCTTTCCCTATTGTGGATCTATTAAAAAAAATTCTTTCATATTTTTATTACTTTCTGGGTTTTTATTTTTTAAAACTTTTTTGAACCTAAAATTTATTTTGGTATGAAGGATACAACATATTCTTTTTTGATAGATGGGTAACCTAGTTGTTCCAAAAACATTTACTTAATAATCCATCTTTCCCCCCACTGATGTGCAATACCAGCAATACCACCTTTAAGCACATACTGAATTCCCTAATGCATTTATGTCTATTTCTGAACTTGTATTCTGTTTTGTCTATCACTCATTCAATGGTACCATGCTATTTTAATTGGTGAAACTTCATAATAAAAATAAATATAGTAGTTTGTTCTTCTCTTGTTTATTTAATTTTTTAGAGTTTCCCAGTCATTATGGATTTTTGATTTTTTTCCATATGAACTTTAAATACAGCTTACTATTGTTCCAAGAAAAAATCTATTGATGTTTTTATTAGGATTTTGATATAATTATAGACTTAAGTTAGAGAGAATTGCTATCTTCATGATGTTGAATCTTCCTAATCATGAACCTGATATTCTTTTTCATATGTTACAGGCTATCTTTTGTCTTTCTCAGTGGTGTTTCAAATTTTTTAACTGGTTGCTGTTTATATTTGTACATAAGGAGGCTATTAATATTTAAATGTTAGTTTTGTAACCAGCCTTTTTTAGTTGTAATTATTTTTTCTTGAAGTTGAAGTAATTTATAGATCACTTACAAATTATAATGTTTACCTCCTCCTTTCCCATTTTTATACCTAATTTCTTTTATTGACCAATTTCATTGGCTACTATCTCCTCCAGAACAATGTTAAATAATAACAGTGAAGAGTGGTCATCTTTAAGTTAACATATTTAAATTTGTGTAAGTGATCAAAAAAATTTTAAGAAAGAAATATACTTTCTAAAACTGCTATAGAGACTGTTTTTAGCAACTAAATGACATGAAGTTAAAATGCTTCCTGAAAGGGTGTCTAATATGCTTCTTCCAGGTATTTGTTCAAATGCATGTTTTCATTGAGACCTTCTTTGACCATCGATTTAAAATCACACACCCATCCCCCATCAACCCTTCTCCTCCTTTTGCTGCATAACATTTGCCACCATTTCACAAACTATGTATTTCACTTATTTATTTTTATAATGTCTGTTTTCCTGTACAGAAATACAAACTCTGTTAGAGCAGCGATTTTTACCTTTTTGTTTACTGCTGTGTCTCTAACACCTAGAACAGTGCCTGGTACATAGTAAATGCTCAACACTTGAGAGATGAAACTTTTAAAGCAAAATCCAGGAAAGATGCTAGAAGAGAGATTTGCTTACCTCTATTATATTTCAGTGTCAAATAGGAAATAATTACCTGAAGAACTTGGTGAGATTAAAAAAAAATTTGTGATACTATTACACATTTTATTTCTGTTAACTTGTCTGTTTCTCCATAGTGATGACCAATAAAAGAGAATCTTGAAGTCCCAGTTGGTCTGGGAAGATAAGGATCCACCTGGTGGTAGAAGCTGTAAAGAGGAAAAGGCTGAGAGTTGAGGTTCCACCAACTGGAGTTCCCACATAGCTCCCTGTGGTGCAATGGATTCTCTTATGTGCAGGACTGGATTAACTGGTGTCTTAGTTATCTAGTGCTACTATAACAGAATTACCACAAGTGGATGGCTTTAACAAAGAGAAATTTATTCTCTACAGTCTAGGAGGCTAGAAGTCCAAATCAGGGTGCCAGGTCCAAGGGAAGTCTTTCTCTCTCTGTTGGCTCTAGGGGAAGGTCTTTGTCATCAGTCTTCCTTGGTCGAGGGGCTTCTTAGAGCAGGGATCCTGGGTTCAAAGGATGTGCTGTTCTCCTGGCTCTTGTTTCTTGGTGGTATGAGTTCCCCTGTCTCTCTGCTTGCTTCTTTCTTTTATATTTCTAAAGAGATTGACTCAAAATACAATCTAATCTTGTAGATTGAGTCCTGCCTCATTAACATAACTGCCTCTAATCTTGCCTCATTAACATCACGTTGTTATGTGCTATTGAGTGGTTCTGACTCATAGCGACCCTATAGAGGTAGGATTTACACCCCACAGGAAAATCATATCAGATGACAAAATGTTGGACGATCACACGATACTGGGAATCACAGCCTAGCCAAGTTGACACATATTTTGGGGGGACACAATTCAATCCATAACAACCAGTAAGTGCAGTATGCATTGGCTTACAAATCTTTTCTTTGTACCTAACTCACCATTAAAATTAAATACAGCTATAGATCTTTCATAAAAGCAACATGAGACTTCATCTCTTACAGAGGTGATTTGGGCCTTAAATATAGCCATGATTATTAAAAAGAAAGAAGGTAGGAAGGAAAGAAAGGAGAGAAAGACAAAGAAAGAAAATCGAAGAGAGAAAGTTTATGAGATTTAAACAAATCAGCTGATGAAATTGTGTGTAAGGTCTTGATGTGGGAAAACGAGTTGCTCAGCAGGGGCTGCTAAAAATACAGCAACTAGAAAGACAAGGTTATTACATGCTGGCGTGTTTGCCTGGCTGGCGCTTTGCAGTTGTTTGTTCTGAGTTCTAGTTCGGTACAGGGTCAGTGCCTCTAAAAATTTGCTCACCACAGCCTGGGGATTAGCCTGAAATCGGAGGACACTTAACAAAGCTTAATTCAGGAGCAAAAATTGAGGACATTTAGCTCAAAGATGCTCTTCACATTTGGGCTATTATTAGCCACATGATTATGCTGAATTTAGATCTAGCATTCCTGTTTCACCTGATGGGAAAATAGGCGGTTACTGCATTTAGACTAAGGGAAGTCACAAATGTCAGCCTGCTAATAACAATGTTTTCAGGTAAAAATAGCAAGAGTCACGTGTTATGATCTTAAAGTGGATTTCAAAGCAATTTGTTGTCAGGACAAATCTCTTGGTATTGTGATTTCTGTTAGTGCATTTCTTTCCTTCCTTCCAACTAGATCCTTGAACAGAATAAAATACTGCCTTCTTCAGTAGGGCAAAAGAAATGTAACCCAATTTTTGTATTCTATTTCGGAGACAAGGCAAAAAAACCTTAACTACCTTCTATAGGGGGAAACCCTGGTGGTGTAGTGGTTAAGAGTTTGGCTGCTAACCAAAAGGTCAGCAGTTCAAATCCACCAGGCGCTCCTTGGAAACCCTATGGAGCAGTTCTACTCGGTCCTATAGGGTCACTCTGAGTTGGAATCGACTCGACAGCAACAGGGTTGGGTTTTTTTGGTACACTTTTAGGATACTTCATGATCTGTTGCCTGACTTCCTTTCCAACTTCATTTCTTACTGCTCTCCTTCTTGTTCACTGCACATGAACCATACTGCCCGCTTTGCTGTTCTTGAGCATGCCAAGCACACTTTCCTCCCAGGGACTTCACCCCTGCTGTTCACTATGCCGGATGCTCTCCTCACAGATCTCTTCAGGACTCACTCCAGTACTGCTTTTAGGTCTCTGCTCAAATGTCACCTTATTAAAGAGGCGTTACCTGACTATCCAATATAAAATAGCAGCCCTCCTACTCCTCTGTCTCCCACTATCCCCCCTTAGCCTACATTATTTTTGTTTATTGCTTTTATCACCACCTGACAAATTATGTATTTGTTTATAGTTTGTCTTCCTCCACTAAAATGTAAACTCCACAAGGGCAGGGACTTTGTTTTGTTCACAGCTGTGTTCTCAGTGTGTAGAAGGGTATTTGGAATGAAGCAGATGGTTGGTAAATATTGGTTGAATGAATAAAAGAATCTTCTTTAATCCTTGGCATTTTTTTTTTTTATATATATTTTATTGTACTTCAGGTGAAAGCTTACAGAGCAAATAGTTTCTCATGAAATAGTAGTACACATGTTGTTTTTTTTGACATTGGTTAACAACCCCACAACGTATTAAGCCTCTAAATTCTCAACCTTTTTTTTTGATGAAAATTACAGATGGCCAAAGATACACCGTTTCAAAATTTTCTACATTCACAGTTCAGTGACATTGACTACGCTCTTCCAACTGTGCTGTTATTCTCACTTAAGATGAAGGCTTACAGAACAAAATAGTTTTTCCTTTAACAGTTACTACACATGTTGCCCTATGACAATGGTTAACAATCTCACAGCACATCAAGAATATCCTTACTCCACCTTGTGTTCCCTATCACCAGGGGGCTTCCTTGTCCCCTTCTGTCTTCTGGACCTTGTCAGTGGACTATTGTACCTCTTTAGTCTCCTTTGTTTGTTTATTTATTTATTTATTTTTATTTTATTTAAACACCATTTCAAAACTTTTTACTTACACATTTAAGTGATATTGACTATGCTCTTCCAATTGTGCTGCCATTCTCGCCCAAGATGAAGGCTTACAGGACAAAACAGCCTCCCATTTAATAGTTACTACAAATGTTGCCCTATAGCAGTGGTCAACAATCTCACAATACATCGACAGTGTCCTTATTCAATTTGTGTTCCTTATCATCAGTTTCCTACTCTCCCTCTGCCTTCTGGCCCTTGTCACCGGACTCCTGTACATCGTTAGTCCCATTTAGTTTTACTGGGGTGTCCATTCCCAGGCTTAACATCGAACCTTGAAGGTAACTTCCCCTCTGAGCTGAAAGGGTGTCTGGGGGCCACACTCTCGAGGTTTCTCTAGTATTCTTTAGGCCAGTATATCTGGTCTTCTTTTTTTTTTTTTTTTTGGGAGTTAAAATTATGCTCTACATCCTACTCCAGCTCTGCCCAGAACCCTCTGTTGTGATCCTGGTCAAAGCAGTCATTGGTGGTAGCCGGGCACCATCCAGCTGTACTGGGCTCAGTCCCGTGGAGGCCTTGGTAGCTGTGGACCATTAGTCCTTCGGACTAATCTTTTCCTTGTATCCTGTTCTCTTCATTCTCCCTTGTTCCCGAAGGGATGAGATCAGTGGAGTATCTTAGATGGCCGCTCATAGGCTTTTAAGACCCCAGACACTACTCACCAAGGTAGAATGTAGAGCATTATCTTTATAAGTAGTGTCATGCCAATTGAGCTAGATGTTCCCCGAGATCATGGTCCCCAGAGCCCTCCGTCCAACAACTCAGTCCCTTGGGGGGTTTGGATGTGTCTATAGGGCCTTCATGACCTTTCCTTGTGCAGGTTGTGTTAGTTTCCGCTGTACTATGTACTATCTCATCTCTCACCCAAGTTACCACTTACCTATTACCTATTTAGTATTCCCCCCCCCCCCCATCCCTGGTAACCAACAAGGATTGTTACATTTTGCATGTGAATTTTTTCATGGGTTTTTACAATAGAGGTCTCATACAATATTTGTCCTTTTGTGATTGACTTATTTCACTCAGCATGATGTCCTCCAGTTTCATCCATGTTATGAGATGGCTCACCGATTCATTGTTCTTTCTCGTTGCATAGTACTCCATTGTGTGTATGTACCATAGTTTGTGTATCCATTCGTCTGTTGATGGACATCGAGGTTGTTTCCATCGTTTTGCTATTGTGAATAATGCTGCCATGAACATAGGTGTGCATATGTCTATTCGAGTGATGACTCTTATTTCTCTAGGATATATTCCTAGGAGTGGGATTGCTGGATCGAATGGTACGTCTATTTCTAGCTTTCTGAGGAAACGCCATATCATTTTCCAAAATGGCTGTATCATTTTGCATTCCCACCAGCAGTGTATAAGAGTTCCCGTCTCCCCGCAGCCCCTCCAACATTTCTTATTTCCAGTGTTTTTGATTCGTGCCAGTAATGCCGGGGTGAGATGGTATCTCATTGTGGTTTTAATTTGCATTTCTCTAATGGCTAGTGATCGCGAGCATTTCCTCATGTGTCTGTTGGCCATTTGAATGTCTTCCTTGGTGAAGTGTCTGTTCATTTCCTTTGCCCATTTTTTGATAGGATTGGTTGTCTTTTTGTTGTAGAGGTGTTGGATTTTCTTGTAGATTATGGAGATTAGACCTTTGTCTGACTTGTACTGTCCAAAAATTTTTTCCCAGTCTGTAGGTTCTCTTTTAACTCTTTTGGTGAAATCTTTTGAAGAGCATAGATGTTTGATTTTTAGAAGATCCCAATTATCTAGTTTATCTATTGGGTTTTTTGTGTTGATGTTTATGGTTTGTATCCTGTTAATGCCATGTATTAAGGCCTGAAGTGTTGGTCCTATTTTTTCTTCTATGAATTTTATAGTTTGAGGCTTTATATTCAGGTCTTTGATCCATTTTGAAGTAGTTTTTGTATATGGTGTGAGGTATGGGTCCTGTTTCATTTTTCTACAAATGGATATCCAGTTTTGCCAGCACCATTTGTTAAAAAGACTGTCTTTTCCCCATTTGATGTATTTTGGGCCCTTGTCAAAAATCAGGTGACCGTAGGTGGATGGATTTACATCTGAGTTCTCAATTCTGTTCCATTGGTCAATGTCTCTGTTGTTGTACCAGTACCAGGCTGTTTTGAGTACTGTAGCTATATAGTAGGTTCTCAAGTCAGGTAGTGTGAGTCCTCCAACTTTATTCTTCTTCTTCAGTAGTGCTTTACTTATTCGAGGTTTCTTCCCTTTCCATATAAAGTTAATAATTAGTTTTTCCATCTCTTTGAAGAATGTTGTTGGTATTTGGATCGGAATTGCATTGTATTTGTAGATTGCTTTAGGTAGAATTGCCATTTTCACAATGTTGAGTCTGCCTATCCATGAGCATGGTATGTTTTTCCATTTATGTAGATCCCTTTGGGTTTCATGCAGCAGTGTTTTGTAGTTTTCTTTGTATAGGTCTTTTATATTCCTGGTCAGATTTATTCCTAAGTATTTTATCGTTTTAGGGGCTATTGAAAATGGTATTGATTTCCTGATCTCCTTTTCATTGTTCTCTTTACCGGTGTATAGGAATCCAACTGATTTTTGAATGTTTATCTTGTATCCTGCTACTCTGCTGAATCTTTCTATTACTTCCAGTAAATTTCTCGTGGAGTCTTTAGGGTTTTCTATGTATAGTATCATATCATCTGCAAACAGGGAGAGTTTAACTTCTTCATTACCAATTTGGATGCCCTTTATTTCTTTCTCTTGCCTTACTGCTCTAGCTAGAACTTCCAGCACAATGTTAAATAGGAGTGGTGATAAAGGGCATCCTTGTCTTGTTCCTGTTTTCAGGGGGAATGTTTTCAGCCTTTCTCCATTAAGAATGATGTTGGCTGTTGGTTTTGCATAGATGCCCTTTATTATGTTGAGAAATTTCCCTTCTATACCTATTTTATTGAGAGCTTTTATCAGGAATGGGTGTTGGACTTTGTCAAATGCCTTTTCTGCATCAATTGAGATAATCATGTGATTTTTTTCTTTCCTTTTATTTCTGTGGTGGATTACGTTGATGGATTTTCTAATGTTAAACCATCCTTGCATACCTGGTATGAATCCTACTTGGTCGTGGTGTATTATTTTTTTGATATGATACTGAATTCTATTGGCTAGAATTTTGTTCAGAATTTTTGCATCTATATTCATGAGAGATATTGGTCTGTAATTTTCTTTTTTTGTGATGTCTTTGCCTGGTTTTGGTATCAGCGTTATGCTGGCTTCATAGAATGAATTTGGAAGTGTTGCTTCCTCTTCTATGCTCTGAAATAACTTGAGTAGAACTGGTACGAGCTCTTCTGTAAATGTTTTGTAGAATTCTCCAGTGAAGCCATCTGGGCCAGGGCTTTTTTTGGTTGGGAGTTTTTTTATTACCTTTTCAATCTCTTCTCTTGTTATGGGTCTGTTCAGATTTTCAATATCACTTTGTTGTAGTTTGGGTAGGCCGTATGTTTCTAGAAATTTATCCATTTCCTCTAGGTTTTCAAATTTGTTGGAATATAGTTTTTCATAATATTCTGTTATAATCCTTTTTATTTCAGTTGGGTCTGTTGTAATGTCCCCCATTTCATTTCTTATTTGGGTTATTTGTGCCCTCTGCTGTTTTTCTTTTGTCAGTCTGGCCAGTGGTTTGTCGATTTTGTTGATTCTTTCAAAGAACCAACTTTTGGTTTTGTTGATTCTTTCTATTGTTTTTCTGTTCTCTATTTCATTGATTTCTGCTCTGATCTTTACTATTTCCTTTCTTCCGGTGGTTGTAGGCTTTTTTTGTTGTTCTCTTTCTATTTGTTTGAGTTCTGTAGTTAATGTTTTGATTTTGTCCCTTTCTTCTTTTTTGATATGTGCATCTATTGCTATAAATTGTCCTCTGAGGACTGCCTTTGCTGTGTCCCAAAGGTTTTGGTATGATGTGTTTTCATTTTCATTTGATTCTAGGAATTTTTTAATTCCATCTCTGATTTCTTCTATTACCCATTGATGTGTAAGCAGATTATTATTCAGTTTCCATGTGTTTGATTTTTTTTCCTTGCTCTTTCTAGTGTTAATTTCTACCTTGATGGCATTGTGGTCAGAGAAGATACTGTGAATTATCTCAGCATTTTGGATCTTGTTGAGGATTGCTCTGTGGCCTAAGATGTGGTCTATTCTGGAGAACGTTCCATGTGCATTGGAAAAGAATGTGTACTTTGCAGCGGTTGGATGGATTGTTCTATATATGTCTATGAGGTCCAGTTGGCTGATTGTGTCCTTTAGGTCTTCTGTATCTTTGCTGAGTTTCTTTTTAGTTGTTCTGTCCTTTACTGAGAGTGGTGTGTTGAAGTCTCCTACTATTATTGTGGAACTGTCAATTTCTCTTTTCAGTGCTGTTAGAGTTTTTTTTATGTATTTTGGAGCCCTGTCATTGGGTGCATAGATATTTATTATGGTTATGTCTTCATGATGGATTATCCCCTTAATCATTATATAGTGTCCTTCTTTGTCTTTTATGGTAGATTTTGTTTTAAAGTCTATTTTATCTGAGATTAGAATTGCCACTCCTGCTCTTTTTTGGTAGTTGTTAGCTTGATATATTTTTTTCCAACCTTTGATTTTTAATAAATTCACATCTTTGTTTCTAAGATGTGTCTCTTGTAGACAGCAAATAGATGGATCCTGTTTTCTTATCCATTCTGCCACTCTCCGTCGCTTTATGGGTGCATTGAGTCCATTTACGTTCAGTGTAATTATTGATAGATGTGAATTTGTTGCTGTCATTTTGTAGTGCTTTTTTTTGTGATGCTGAAGTTTTCTTTGTTCTTCTTACTCTCTTGTGCTGAGTTCCTTTTGTTTGTGGATTTTGTGTTCATTTCTTTTGTTTTTGTAGGTTTTGGTTTTGTTGAGACTTTATGTTTTTCGTCTTTATTTTTATGAGTTGGTTTGTTAACTTTTTTTGTGGTTACCATGAATTTTACCCTTATCTTTATAATTTTGAAGCAGTCTACCGTTACTTGGTAACGCCTTGCCTTCTTCTCCTTTAGAAGGTTCTATACCTATGCCGTTTGTTCCCTCTTTCATTGTTTTGATGTTGTTGTCATCCTTTGATTGATTTCTCTGATTCCCTGTTGTATATCTTTTGTTTTTGGAAAGTCGTCTGTAGTTCAGTTCCTAGAATGGTATCTGGTTCATGTTAACCTGCGTCCTAGGTCCTAGGTCCTGCCTGAGGGCTTAAGCTGTTTGTCCTCAGATCGAAGAACTCCCTTTAATAATTCTTGTAAGTTTGGTTTGACTTTTGCATATTCCTTTAGTTTCTGTTTATCTGGAAATGACCTAATTTCACCATCAAATCTGAATGAGAGTTTTGCAGGATATATTATTCTTGGCTGACAATTTTTTTCTTTCAAGATTTTATATATGTCATCCTATTGCCTTCTTGCCTGCATGGTTTCTGCTGAATAATCTGAGCTTAGTCTTATTGTTTCTCCTCTGTATGTGACTTCTTGTTTTTCACGAGCTGCTCTCAGGATTCTTTGTTTGTCTTTAGTTTTAGCGAGTGTGAATATGATATGTCTTGGTGATTTTCTTTTGGGGTCTCTTCTATATGGGGTTCGTTGAGCTTCTTGGATGACCAGCTTTTCATCTTTCATGATATTGGGAAAGTTTTCTGTCAGCAGTTCCTCAATGATCCTCTCTGTGTTTTCTGTTTTCTCCCCCTGTTCTGGTATGCCAATCACTCGTAAGTTTTTGCTTTTAATTGTGTCCCACATAACTCTCAGGGTCTCTTCATTTTTCTTTGTTCTTTTTTCTGAGTTTTCCTGAAACAGAGTTGTATCAAAGTGATTGTCTTCAGTTCCACTGATCCTGTCTTCCATGGTTTCAAATCTACTTCTCAGCCCTTCTATGACACTGTCCATTTCTGAAATCTTGTTGTTTATCTTTTGGATTTCTAATTGTTGTTTTTGTATAATTTCGAGTTGTGAATTTATTTTGGCATTTTGTTCTTGCATCATCTTCCTGAATTCTTCCAATTTTTTGTCTGTATTTTCCATAAATTTGTCTATTTTTTCCTCATGTTTGTCAGCTTTTTGCCTCAGTTCTTGGAAAATTCCGAGTATTACTGATTTGAGTTCCGTATCAGGTACTTCTAGTGCATTTTCTTCCACAGGAGAGTTATCTGGTGTTTTAATTTGGACGCCTATTGGAGCCATCTTGTCTTGTTTTTGTAAATGTTTTGATATTGTTTGCTGTTTTCGGGGCATTCAGTAGATATTTCTCTCGTTTATTGATTGTAGATTTTTTTTTTTTTTTCGTTCTTGTGGTACAGCTGGGCAGATCTAGTTGAGGAGGAGCCACTGGGATGGGTTGCTTGTGGCACTCACCGCAGCCACCAGGACGGTCGGTAGTCAGTGCTGGGCAGGTTCCAATAGGGCGTGCCTGCACCACTTGGTGATGTGATGTCTAGTGCACGGTGCAGGTAGGTAGGGTGCAGCGGGAAGATGGTTATGTGTGAAGCTAAGTGGTAGTTCTGTCTCCGACCAGATGCTCTGCAAGGCTGCTCTCCCGTTTGCTGGTCTCCGATAGGAATCCAAGATGGTGGATCCGCGCTGCGTTAGCTGGTAAGGAATCTCTGCCTGAGTCTCTCCTCGCTCTCCGTTCTCTTTTAGTATTCTCACTCCGTTTGGTGTTTGGCTGAGTTCTTTATCTCTTCATTTGGTGTTCTAGGGTTTCAGGATTGTTGATTCTCTGTTAGGCTTAGTTTTTCGGATCTTTGCTGTGGAGGGACGGCGTGGTGTTTCTGCCTAGAGCGCCATCTTGCCCCCGACCTCGGGCCTGTTTCAATCCTTGGCATTTTAACACACAGGTTATTTGTTTTTGTTTTTTGTTGTTGTTAATACTGAATGTACTTAATTTTGTGGCACATGGGAATGTTGTCATTCAGCATTGATAGACATTTATTTTTTGCAAAATGCATTATAAATATGAACTGGTTTTTAGCAAATGTAATACTATCTACCAGTGTACTACATTCTGTATGAAGTTGGTTAATAAAAATTAGTCCTGGACTTCTCAGGGTATGCACTTTCCATTTGGGTTTCTATTTTCTTCTACCTGTTCACTAGGTAGACAAAGACCAAGATAAAATATTTACTCAACTCTTCATTATCTGTCCTAATGAATGAACAAGCTCCTTGCTGTAACTAATTTTCTTGTGTTTGTTTTTATACTTTCCCTGAGTTAGAGAAGATCAATATTTTGGCTGAGACAGTTTGGCTATAGGCTATGTAGGGGGAAAAAGTAAATAAGAAATAATAAGAATGGTAGCAAATGGCTTTGTTATCTATACTGCTTAATGATGCCTATAGTAATTTGAAAGCAAGATTTGCTATGGATTATCCTCCTCCTACTTTACCTCCCACTGCAATCCACTAGCTTTCCCTCACCAAAAATAGATAAATAAAAGTTTTCTGTACATTAACAGACGAAAGAATCATTACCCGGAAAATATACTGAATGACTATTTAAAATCAGTACAAATATATTTAGATTAATCAAGTGTGAGTCTCAGGAAAATGCTTGTTCATCCCATTTCTTTTCATCCCATTATTTGTACTTGAAAAACCTTGATTAAAAAAAGATGAGATTCTAGAAACTGGAGGAAAAAGAAAACATCTTCCATGTAGGAAAGATAGTATAAGAAAAGATTTGGAGATAGAAGTACTGTGGTTCCTTAAAGGAGTTATAGAAATTGATCAACACACTGCAGGCCTTCAAAATGCATCAGACTATCTTTGAATATATAACTAGCACTCATTCATTTATTCATATTCATTCATCTGTCATTAGTTGAATGCCCACTATGTGCAGAGTTTTTTTTTTTTTTTGCACTAAGAATACAAAGCTGAATAAGAGGGCACTCAAGTTGCTCACAGCCTACTTAGAAATCAATAAATATGAGTTGCTTAGAAGTCTATGCAAGGTATGGGGGGAGGTTAGAGTTTTGGCCCCCAGAAGGGAATTATCAATTCAAACAGGGCAGGATTTGTCTGAGGGGGTGGGGTAGTAGAATCTAGGAAAGGCTTCAATAATAAATCTTACATGGATCAAATAAGACTCGGGATGGTCTTTAAAAAATTAATCCTAGCAACAAAAGAAGGAAAATAGATAATTGAACATTATCAAAATTAAAATCTTTTTTGCTTCCATGGACAGCCTCAAGAACTGAATATAGAACCCACAGAATGGGAGAAAATTTTTGCATATTATATATTTGTTAAGAGACTTGTATATAGAATATATAAAGAACTCCTAAAAATCAATAATTAAAAGACAACTAACCTAATTTAAAAAGGGCAAACGATCTGAATGCACATTTCTTTGAAAAAGATATACAAATGACCAATAAACATTAAAAGATGCTCGACGTCATTAACTATCAGGGGAATACAGATCAAAACTACAAGGAGATAATACTTCATGCCTACTAAGATGGCTATAATAAAAAAGACAGATAATAACAAGTATTGGCGAGGATGTGGAGAGATTGGAAATTTCGTATACTGCTGGTAGGAATGGTGCAGCCTCTTTGGAAAACAATCTGGCAGTTCTTCAAATCATTAAACATAGAATTACCATATGATCCAACAATTTCACTTCCAGGTGTATATCCAAGATAAATGAAAACACATGTCTACACAAAATCTTCTACACCAATGTTCATTGCAGCAATATGGACAATAGCCCAAAGTGAAAACAACCCAAAATGTCCATCAACAAATGAATGAGTAAATAAAATGTGATATAGCCATACAATGGAATAATATTTGACAATAAAAGAAATGAGGTACTGATACATGGCATAACATGGGTTGCTGTAGTTCCTTAGTGCTGTTGTAATAGGAATACCACAGGTAGGTGGCTTTGACAAGTAGAAATTTATTTTCTCATAGTTTAGGAGGTTAAAAGCGTGTACTCAGTCACAGCCCTAAGCAAAGTCTCTGTCTGCTCTGGGGAAAATCCTCGTCTCAGCTTCTGTAACCCCTTGCGTTCCTTAATTCCTCAGAGATCTCCATGTGGCATCTTTCCCTCATTTGTGCTTGCTTGCTTGTGTGTCTAATCTGCTCTTTCTATATCTCAAAAGTGATTAGGTTTAAGACACACCCTACACTGATATGGCCTCATTAATATAGGTTTTTGCCTAGGGATGGGGGGAGGGGGATGGGGTGTGACTGATAATGGGTACAAGGTTTCTTTTTGGATGTTGAAATATTCTAAAATTGATTATCATTGTGAAGTTTGCACAACTTTCTGAATATACTAAAAAACAGTGAATTGTAATTTGAATGGTTGAAGTATATGGCATGTGAATTATATCTCAATAAAGGTGTTACAAAAATTAATATGAAACAAAAATTTATTAAAAAGTTATTTTGAAATAAAAAAATCAATTGCAAAGGGTAAAACATAACTTTACAGTGGGGAGATCTGGTGGTGCCCACCTTAACCAAGTGGTCAAATATAAAATCACTAATAGTGAGAAAACTCAACATAATGTGATTCCTGATGTTACATAATATGAAGGATATAACCTTACCTATAATATTCTTGCAAAAAAAATGTTTAAGTGGCATCTAATTGAAGCTCCTAGACCTACTTTCCAGTTTATGGGTAACGTAGACTATAGAGAAACAAGTTCAATGACACAATAAGGAAACAAACAAATCCAGAATGTGGAGCATTCTATAAGACAACTTGCTTTGTCTCTTAAAAAGACAATGCCATGAAAAAAGTAAGTATGGAGACCATTCTCAAAAAAAAAATGCCAAGGAGACACATATCCAAATGCAATATGCTGGATCTTGATCTGGAAAAAAAAAAAAAAAAGGTTATAAAAGACATTGTGAAGATTAATGTAGAGATTTTTAAAAAATATTTATAAAAATAATGGATTGGCCATTAGATGGTATTAGGGAATTGTTAGTTTTCCTAGGTTAAAGAAGGTTGTTCTTTTTTTTTTGTGCTAAAATATATATAACAAAACATTTCCATTTCAACCTTTTTTACGTGTACAATTCAGTGACATTAATTAGGTTAAGAAGGCTATTCTGAAGAGATGCATGTTAAAATATTTAGGGGTGAAGTGTCATGATGTCAGTAACCTATTTTCAAAAGATTTAACCCAAAAAACTACATCCTTATCTCTCTCTACCTCTATATCTATATACACACATATATATGTGTGTATATATATGGTTATATATATGTATATGTGTGTGTATATATGTACACATACAAGTATATATATTGAAACGTGATCCAACTGAAAGCAGAAATGATCAAATAATATCATTAATACCACATGCAAGTAAAATTTTGCTGAAGATCATTCAAAAGCAGTTGCAGCAGTATATCAACAGGAGACTACCAGAAATTCAAGCTGGATTCAGAAGAGAACATGGAACCAGGGATATCATTGCTGATGTCAGATGGATCCTGGGTGAAAGTAGAGAATATCAGAAAGATGTTTACTTGTGTTTTATTGACTATGCAAATGCATTTGACAGTAGATTATAGCAAATTATGGATAACATGGGGAAGAATAGGAATTACAGAACACTTAATTGTGCTCATGAGGAAACTGTACCTAGGTCAAGAGGCAGTTGTTCAAACAGAACAGGAGGATACTGCATGGTTTAAAATCAGGAGAGGTGTGCATCAGCGTTGTATCCTTTCATTATACCTATTCAACCTGTATGCTGAGCAAATAATCTGAGAAGCTGGACTTTATAAAGAAGAACGTGGCATCAGGTTTGGAGGAAAACTCATTAATAACCTGTGTTAAGCAGATGACACAACTTCGCTTGCTGAAATAGAAGACGACTTGAAGCACTTAATGATGAAGATCAAAGACCACAGCCTTCGCTATGGATTGCACCTCACGTAAAGAAAACAAAAATCCTCACAACTGGACCAATAAGTAACATCATGAAAAATGGAGAAAAGATTTAAGTTGTCAAGGATTTCATTTTACTGGGATCCACAGTCAACACCCACGGAAGCAGCAGTCAAGAAATCAAATGACACATTGCATTGGGCAAATCTGCTGCAAAAGATCTCTTTAAAGTGTTAAAAAGCAAAGATGTCACCTTGAAGACTAAGGTGTGCCTGACCCAAGCCACGGTGTTTTCAATTGCCTCATATGCATGTGAAAGCTGGACAGTGAATAAGAAGACCGAAGAATTGATGCCTTTGAATTATGGTGTTGGTGAAGAATATTGACTATACCATGGAATGCCAGAAGAAGGAACAAATCTGTCTTGGAAGAAGTACAACCAGAATGCTCCTTAGAAGCAAGGATGACAAGACTTTGTCTCATATACTCTGGACATGTTATCAAGAGGGACTAGTGCCTGGAGAAGGACGTCATGCTTGGTAAAGTAGAGGGTCAGTGAAAAAGAGGAAGACCCTTGACGAGATGGACTGACACAGTGGCTGCAACAATGGGCTTAAGCATAACAACAATTGTGAGGTTGGTGCAGGACTGGGCAGTGTTTTGTTCTGTTGTACATAGGGTTGCTATGAGTTGGAACTGACTCAATGACACCTAGCAATAACAATAATAATAACAACAACAACAACAACAACACACACACACACACACAAGAGTCCCTGGATGGTGCAAATTTTTAAGTGCTCAGCTACTAGGTTGGTAGTTTGAACCTACCCAGAGGCACCTCAGAAGACAGGCCTGGAGATTTGCTACCAAAAGGTCACAGCCTTGAAAACCCTATGAAGCTGTTCTACTCTGCACATACGGGGTTGCCATGAGTCGAAACAGATGTGATGGCAACTAACAACAGCAGCAACAACAACAGGTATAAACACATATGTAATGTCTTAGGCTGGGTTCTCTAGAGAAGCAAAACCAGTAAAGTGTATAAATAAATAAATAAATATATATATATATATATATATATATATATATATATATATAGATTCATATCAAAGAAACATGCGATTGTAGAGGCTGAAACGTCCCAAGTCAGTGGATTAGGATAGAGGCTTCTCCCAATTCATGCAGATGCAGGGGCTGGTGAACCTAAGATTAGCAGGTCAGAAAGCAGGGCTCTGCTCACAGGCTGTGAAGATTGAAGAATCCCAAGATTGGCAGATAAGCTGATAGCTCAAGTCCCAAGAACCGGAGGTCAGACAAACAGGAGACAGCTACAGGATCCAGAGTGAGCAAAAAGCCAGAACGTCTACTTATATTGAGATGCAGGCCACATCCCCAAGGAAACTTCCTTTCAACTGATTGGCTACTCATAGCAGATTCAGTCATGGGAGTGATCACATATAAACACTGAGAATCATGGCCCAGCAAGTTGACACACAATCTTTTTTTTTTTTAACTGTACTTTAGATGAAAGTTTACAGAACAAATAGATTCTCATTAAATAGTACACATATTATTTTATGACAATGGTTAACAACACCATGACATGTCAACAATGTCCCTTCTCAACCTTGGGTTCCCTATTACCAGCTTACCTATCCCCTCCTGCCTTCTAGTCCTTGTCCCTGGACCGTTGTGCCCCATTAGTCTTGTTTTGTTTTATGGGGCTGTCTAATCTTTGGCTGAAGGGTCAGCCTCAGGAGTGACTTCATCACTGAGCTAAAAGGGTGTCCAGGGACCATACTCTCGGCATTTCTTCAGTCTCTGTCAGGCCAGTAAGTCTGATCTTTTTGTGAGTCAGAATTTTGTTCTACAGTTTTCTCCAGCTGTGTCCGGGACCCTCTGTTGTGGTCCCGGTCAGAGCAGTCAGTAGTGGTAGCCGGGCACCATTTAGCTGTACTGGACTCAGTCTGGTGGAGGCCTTAGTAGCTGTGGTCCATTAATTCTTTGGACTAATCTTTCCCTTGTATCCTGTTCTCTTCATTCTCCCTTGCTCCTGAAGGGGTGAGACCAGTGGAGTATCTTAGATGGCTTCCCACAGGCTTTTAAGACCCCAGATGCTACTCACCAAGGTAGAATGTAGAACATTTTCTTTATAAACTGTGTTATGCCAATTGAGCTAGCTGTTCCCTGAGACCATGGTCCCCACAGCCCTCTACCCAGAAATTCAGTCCCTTAGAGAGTTTGGATATGTCTATTGAGCTTCCATGACCTTTCTTTGTACAAGTTGTGTTGTCTTTCCCAGTATTGTGACACACAATCTTAACCATCACATGTATATATATATACATCTACATGTATAGATACAGCAAATATGACAAAATGTTAACAATTGGTGAGTATGCAGGTATTCGTTGTACTAGTCTCTCAACTTTTCTGTGAAATTGAAAGTTTTACAATAAAAATTGGGGAAAAATAAATTTGTAGAGTCTAGTACCTAAGGTGATAGTAAACTTATTCAGTGACATATGGTGAAATATGTTTTCCAGGGCTGCTTTCTAAGTCCACAATAAGTCTTCGTGGGAATTAGAAAAAGTGCTTCCTTTGGGCAAATAAATTGCATCCCCTTAGGGTCAACTAAGGAGCCCTGGTGGTGCAGTGGTTAAAGCACTTGGCGGCTAAACGAAACGTCCATGGTTCGGGCCCACCAGCCACTCCACAGGAGAAAGATGTAGAAGTCTGCTAGCATAAAGATTTACAGTCTTGAAAACCCTGTGAGGCAGTTCTGCTCTGTCCTGTAGGGTCACTATGAGTCGTAATCAACTCCATGGCAATGGGTTTGGTTTATTCTGAAACTACATTTATTATTAGTTTTGGGATTCAAAGCAGTGCAAATCAGACTCATACCTCTAAATTTTTTGACATGAATGCTCAGATTCAGGACCATTGATCTCTCAAGTCCTGTGATGATAGGATTCAGATTTCACCAAAAGGAAGTCAACGTGATTGATGTAATTGGTGTCATTGAATTGAATATGTGAAAAATGTTGAAATGGAAAATGGTGTGTTATATATATTTTACTAGAACAACAAAAGTGTTAGCAACCTGCTTCCCCTAAAAAAGCATAAGAGAGATTCATATGTACAGAAGTAGAAAGATGAAGTTGAAGACATTATTTACTGAAAAAAGTTAGTTGCTAATCAGTATTATAAGCACATTTGTAGAGTTTTTAAACGACTTGTGTGCATATGACAATAAACATTTCTGGCAGGAACTTTTAACTCTGTTTACCTCCGGGCAGTAGAACTGATTATTGAGAAGCAGGAGGAGGGACTTTTGCCTTCTCCCTTATATATTTGTCTTCTGTATAGTTTTAATTTTTTCCATGAACATATATTACTTTTGTAATGTAAAATATCGATTAATTTTTTGAAAGTGTTATTGGCAATATGGAGTTCCTGGGTGGTGCAGTCAGTTAAGTGCTTGACTACTAACCAAAAGATTGGCAGTTCAAACCCACCCAGAGGCACCTCAGAAGAAAGACCTGTTGATCTGCTTCCTTAAGGTCACAGCTTTGCAAACCCTATAGACTGAAGTTCTACTCTGCACACGTGGGGTCTCCCATGAGTTGTAATCAATTCAACAGCAACAAGTTTGATTTGTTTTTGTTATAGGTGATATGTGTGTATGTATATATACATATACACACATGACACTGCACCTAGTATATTAAAAATATCAAATGATATGAAACATCAAAGTGCTGATTATGAAAATACAAAAAAAAAAAAAAAAAGGAAGTGCTGTGATTTTCTTATGGGTCATGTTGCACAGAGGCCAGGCTGCCACGAAGTCAGTATACATGACTATCTGGAGACAGATTCCTCTGAAGGTACTGTCTATATCTTCATTGGAAGCAGGAAGAAGGGGTGAAGTATAAGGAGAGTGGGCATGTGTCCCCACAACAGAAAAATGCTGATGGGAAGTTCTCCCTGCCTATGTGCTGCCAGCAACGTCTCTCTCTCTCTCTCTCTGGAGGGATAATATATTGATTGGCCCTCTGGAGGGTAGTGACCTCCCCAGTGGAAGAAGTCTCGCTAATCCCTTAGTTTCTCTGACAGCAGGTCTGGAAGGATCCTGTTGCCAGGAATCGAGGGTAGTTGTTACCTTGACAGCAGGAGTGCAGCATGCGTGCATCTCTTCTGGTCCTCATGTGATTCTTGGCTGTGATGCACGTGTGTTTATACCTGTGCAAGACACAGGGAGGTAGAGGCAGCTTGTGTGTGTCCTCTATGCTCTCTTCAGGAGACAGGGCCAGGCCCTCTGGAGTCAGTGTTCTCTCTCCCTCTGTTGCTCTCCTGGACGTCAACCAATGGGGCCTCTTAAGCCAGAGGGGGATCTCTCAGGGAAGACAGCATGATTCCTGAATATGGGCAAAGTGCTGGGTAAGTGAGGTGCCTGCACTTTCCACAGATTAATTGGCTAAAATGCTTCTCAACATAGGGCACATACATGTAGGAGGATGACTAGCTTCCCTTTCTGAGTGGCCATAGATGTTGCTGGACAATTCTCAACATTGTATAAGAATTATCTCAGGAGTTTCCAACTGCCCCTGTGTTATGGATTGAATTATGTCCCCCTAAAATATGTGTTGTAAGTCCTAACCTCTATGCTTATGGTGGAGCCCTGGTGGCACGGTGGTTAAGAGCTCAGCTGCTAACCAAGGTCAGCAGTTTGAATCCACCAGCCTCTCCTTGGAAACCCTATGGGGCAGGTCTGCTCTGTCGTATAGGGTCACTATGAGTTGGAATCGATTCTACGGCAATGGTATTTTTTCTATGCCTATGGTTATAATCCCATTTGGGAATGGGTTGTCTTTGTTATGTTAACAAGGCAGAATTAGTGTAGGGTGTATTTTGAGTCAATCTCTTTTGAGATATAAAAGAGATTAAAGAAGCTTTGATGTGGTGAAACCCATGTGAAATTGGTCACTACAAATTAGTGAGTAAACACAAGTCAGCCAGTGTGTACCTTGCTTACTGGGTAATCCATCCTTGTCAGGGATTGTACACTTGAAAAGAGGCTTTGATTCTGTAGGAGGGTGCCATGGGGTTGGGAGAAAGACAAATGTCAGCCATACCTAGAAGCGGAGTCTTTGATGTGGTGAGAAAGTGTGAAATTTTTCACTACAGATGATCTGGTAAGCAAGGTAGCCCTGGGTTTACCTTGCCTATTGGATAATCCTTCCATGCTTAGCTTCACTTCATTTCACCTGGATTTACTTGCCTGGGCTTTAGGGAAGCTCATACCTCTCCACTTAGACATACTTTCAGGCTTCAGGCTGAAAGCGATTACACAATGTTTTGTTTAAAACAGGCTCAAGCATTGCGTATTTGTCATTATTTGTAATTGAAGACTGTTATCATGGCATATTGTTAAATGGATATATTCAAATATCATTTTCAGTTTCTTGCTTCCTCCCTTCTCTCTCCCCTTCAGCTCCTTCTTTCTTTCTTAAGCAAAAATCCTTTCGGAAGATTTCATGTCCTAGAGGATTGCGAATATTGGGAAGAATAAACAAATTCAAACTTGTGTTTTATTTTATGCTTTTTTCCTCTGAAGCACAAAGTCTTTCAGAAACATGCCATCTTTCACAGCAGCACGTTACTGTAACTTGAATATCTCAACCTTTTCCACCCTGGGAGCACCCCACCTACCCATTACAATTCCCTGTGGAGTTTCCCCTCCTCCACGTATTTGTAGAAATTCTGTAAGAAGTACTCTTCGTTTATCCATTCAGAACCTTGGCTAGAGCTCTCCACCAGGGCTTCCTGAACTGAGTTACCACAGCTGTCAAAACTGGAACTCTACCATTGCTACTGAAGTCTAGATCCCAGCCAAAGGCTTGGTGCTACAAACCCCCACCACTGCGGCACATTGGTGCAGTCATGCCACGCTACCACCACTGCTGCCTGCCTGAGGTACCTCTTGTCTCAGGTAGCTCAGCCAATGAGCCTTTTGCAAAGTGAGAAAAAGAATGCTCCCTTGATCTAAGTTACAGTTAAGACAAAGGCTTCTAGGACAAAGGTGCTTAGCCTTAAAGCACTGTGAGTTAGATAACACAGTGCTTTTTCTGAGTTGAATTGTACTGCTCCTGCTGCAGCCAGAACAACCACCTGGAACTAATCTAGTTGAAACCAGATGTTGCAGCTGCCTTCGAGCCTGGTAAACTGGGACTTTCTAAACACCTGTACCTTCTCATTGAGGATCCCTGCTAGTACCTTGGCCAATTTTGTTGTTGAAAATGAAAAAATAGGGAGTTCTGGGAATTTCTAAGTTATGAAAACCAAACCAAACCAAACCCACAGCCATTAATTCATACAGACAGGCCTCAAATGTGATGTTGAAGGCCTGGGTCATCATGTGTTCTTCTATGTTTATTGCCCTCCAACCTTTTGCTGAATTTGTTGTACCAGACACCTTGCTCCCTTTGGTAAATTTTCTGTTGTCTCTCCTTATATCTTATTTTATTTAAGATTCCCCAATTAATCAGACATAGCCGTATATGTATGAAACCTCTTTGAGGTAAAAAAACAAACAAAAAAACCTGTTGCCTTCGAGTTAATTCTGACTCATAGTGGCCGTGCAGGTCAGAGTAGAACTGCCCCATAGGGTTTCCCAGGAGCAGCTGATGGATTCGAACTGCCAACCTTTTGTTTAGCAGCCAAACTCTTAACCACTACGCCACCAGGGCTCCATTTGAGGTTAGGGTTTAATTATTTTCCCAAGAGTGCCCGCTGCTCCTGCAGTCTCAGGTAATCCAGTTTATTCCAGTAGATGCTGTGGCTGTAACAAGGATGAAAGGTGGTGGGTGTCTTCTTATTCTCCCTAACTTGGTCGTATTTGAGTCTCAGCTCCAGCCCAGCCAGGACACTCTGCATTTGCAGCCAATTTTATTTCAAGTTTCACTTTATTTACAAATATCCATTCCTTACCGCCCCATAGGACACCATATCCTCTAACCATTTCCCTTTTCCCTCCCACACTCTATCTAACCATCACTTTGACATCTTTCCCTTTCCTAACCTGCTTGCTCAGAACAATCATCAAATTGTTCCATGTTTATAGTGTTTCCTAGCAGTTGTCACAAGGGACTCCCCCATCAGTCTCTTTCCCATGGTCTCCTTTCTTTTTCCTTAGAAAGAGAATAATATATATATATATTTTCCTCAGTACTTCCTCACCCTACCCCCCAAACACATAATTTTCTATTTCTCACCATCTTTTCCACCTCAGCTCCATAGTTGAATTAATAAACTATTTCAAAGTATCAGGAAATTATAGAGAGTAATCTAACAAATACCATGTAAAGGCCACCTATATTGAATAAATGTTAACATTTTGTCATCTTCACTTCAGAGTTTTAAAAATAAATACATTGCAGATATGGTCACAGCCTTGAAAATTCTCTGGAGCACAGTTCTACTCTGAAACAAACAGGGTCGCCATGAGTCAGAATCAACTTAAAGGCAACTAGGTAGTTTGGATTTTTTTAGTATACACGTGTGCATTCATATCAATATATGATATTGTTTTTGGATTTAAAAATAAATGTATACTATCATTCACTGCATATATTTCAACTTGCCTTTTTCATTCAAACTTATGTTGTTCAGATGTTTTCCATGTTGATACATTAGACATGAATCATTTATTTTATCTACCCTAGAGATTACTATATAACAATTGGCTTATTCGTTTCTCAGTTGAAGGGCCAAATAGCTGCTTTAAACTTCTTTCTTTCCCTCTCTTCCAACTCTTGTGTCATTTCTTCTGGAAAATTTCATTATTACATCTTGATTCTGATTATTGGGTTCAATTCTAGAAACCCTCTTATCTTATTTGGCTGATCTTGAAGGAAGTGAATTGACACTTGACCTAAAAGACACAGCAGCTTAAGAACGAGAAAGGAGTATGAAGTTATAAGTTCTGAAATGATAACTTGAAGATGCTCCAAGGGTTTATGTGACATTGAGAAGGATGCTGTGACTGGGACAGAAAGATAAATGGGGCTCTGGGGTAAGACAGCCTGAGTTTGAATTCTATTCCACCCTTTTCTAGTTGTGTGACCTGGGACAATTGGCTTAAGTCTCCAAGCCTCAAATTCCTCATGGATACCGTTAGGGTTGCTTTGAGGATTAAATTAAATAATTCTATAAAGCTTACAGTGTAGTGCCCAGCACATGGTAAATATTATGTTCACCTTCATGAATAATGGTTATTAGCTTACTTGAATGCAGACATTTCTATCCTGGTCTACTTGGGGATCTACCCCTTGCTCTTGGCTGGAGCTCTGTGTAAGTTTATATACATGTGTTCAGGGAGGGATGCAGAGGGAGTTGCTTTAAGTTTCTTCTAACTTTGAGTTTATATGGAAGACTCTACCTCCCATTTCCACTTCAAAGGCATGATGGATTATTTCTTTTCCTTTTTTTAAAATTCTTGCCTCTTAAATTTTCTTTTTCTTTTGGTAAGATATACATAATGTAAGCTTTACTATTTTAACCATTTTTAAATGTACAGTTTGGTGGTGTTAAGTACATTCACAATGTTGTATAACCATCGCCACTGTGTATTTTCAATTTTTTTTATCACCCCAAACAGAAACTGTATACCCATTAAACAACAGCTACCCATTTCTGCCTCCCCTCAGTCCGTGATAACCTTTATTCTACTTTCTGTCATTACGAATTTGCCTATTCTAGATACCTCATGTAAGTAGTATAATAAAACATTTGTCCTTTTTGTATGGCTTCTTTCACTTAGCATAATGTCTTCAAGATTTATACATGTTGTAGCATGTATCAGATCTTCATTCCTTTTTATGGCTGTATAATATTCCATTGATTTATACAATTTTGTTTATCCATACATCTATTGATAGAGATTTCAGTTGTTTCCACATTTTGGCCATTGTGAGTGATGCTGCTATGAACATTAGTGTTCAAGAATCTTTTTGAGTCCCTGCTCAAGGGTATATACCTAGGAGTGGAATTTCTGAGTCATAAGGTAGTTCTATGTTTAACTTTTTGTGGAATGAGATGGACTTTTTGATATGTTGGAAATTCTGTATAACTTCAAGGAAATTGTTTAATATTCTAACATCTTAGCATATTATCAATAATCGGATATTAGGATTGTGTTGAAATATGTTCTACAAAAATAACTTAAATAATTCTACTACATTAAATTTTATATAAAATGGTCTTTTCATATGTATGCTTTAATTTATCTGAGGCCTCTGTGAACCTGTTTGATCTCTTTTTAAACCCACTGCTACATGAATAGTTTTTATAGGAAATAAAGATTTTTATACATAGATAGAGGTAATGAGAGGTTATCAGGCTAAGGGGGAAATTTTGTGGCTTGAGGGATTTCAGTTATTCAGTCTTCATTCTTATAAATTTTGTTTTATGTTCCTGCTCCTTGAAGGCATTATTCAGCCAAACACTCACAGATGTTACTTAAAAGACATAGTTTGTTCTTTGCTGGGAAAAATGCTACGGCTACAGGTAGAATAGGAACCTTCTCAAAGTGTCTTTTTCTTTCCAAGTCTCAAATAATTAAGTAAGGATTGCTCAGAGATTGGCTATTTCAAATGGTGCTACCAAGACAAAACAGTGACTATGATGAATATAGCCAGACCCACAGAAGGAAGCGGGCCAAATAGGGGTGATGAACACAAGGAAAATTCACACAGAAGGCTGTTGACATTGAAGAAATATTTTTAAACAGCAGTGCACTAATCCGTGAAGGAACTGCGAGTGGTGTGTTGGTTAAACCCTGAACTTTCACGTAGCCAGTGATGGGTCACAGTCAGTCAGAGTTAGTGTTCTCTTCAGTCTACGGGAATTCTGAGAATTACATTTTGTTCACAGAACAGAAAGTAAAGTGATAGGGGCTTTGGGAAATAGTGCATGTCCCTGTCAGGACCTGGCTCCTAATACTAGTTTTGTATCTGTTTTCCAAAATTGCATGCATTGTGTGACGACTTCCCTCTCCCAAACATAAAAATGCCTGTAAAAAAAAAAAAAAAAACTACCAAGATAACATGAAAACATTTTACTGCATTTGTACAATAACTATTAGATCTTCCAAGACTGTATACAGAACTTCTCAGTAAGGCATTACAAAGATGAGTTTCATTAAGGGATGCAAGGTAATGTAAACAGGAGCCAGCAGTTTGTTAAGTAAGAATTATCTGGCCACAATATCTATTCTAAGGCTCATTGTAGGTGTGAGTTTTTCATACAGAATTCAAATCCTCAGGGTTGATGGATTTCAGTAGTCTAATTTTCCTACAGAAACTTTCTCATTTTTGATATTTAAAAATGAATATTTATATTTACATATTTCAAATCCCAGTAAGAGGGTAAGAGTAGATAGAAAAGTTCTTGCAGACAGATTTGCTGAGACAAATTTCTTATACCTTTTCTGGGAAGAAACCCTTGATTTTCAGTGTTTTGCTAACCCCAGTTAATGTGAATGCGCACATTATATTATCTCAGCAATAACAGTGCAGAAATCTAAGAATAGAATGCTAAGAATAGAACCTGAAAAGGAGGCAAGAAAAGAAGAAAAGAAAGGATTCTCAGGTGGATTTAACTATCATGAGGTGTCATACTCTCACCGAGACACGTGGGGTTGTTTGAGGTTCATCAAGTAATTGTTCACTTTCCTTTTCACAGATACCCACACTTGTTTCATAACCTCTTTTGGCTGTAAATCTGAGCACCGAAGCTTGACCTATTGTAAGTCAGAAAGTCATGTATGGGAAACAACCAACTTTGCATTTTTACATCATTGCTGTCTTTGCTAAGAAAAAAAAAAAATGATTTAAATCATAAATCGTTAGGAACAGAAAAGCCTTTTTGTTTCTGTAAGCAAATGTTCTGACCTTGTTCTGAATTGAATAACTGCATAGGTCTAGCTTTACTAATTTAAACTCCCAGAGTTCCTCATGTGATACTGGTGGGTGCTCAATAAATCATTGCTATTGTTGTTGATGATGCATATAGGTAATAAAAGAGTATGAGATGCATTTTTCCCTTGTGTGCCTTGGTATGAAAAATTTCCTTTTCAAGCCATTGGAGGGAGATATCTATTTGTTGGTCTTACAATGGTGGGTCATTTATGCAGCTTATTATAATTTGGTTTAAATGCAATAGTTTTTGTCTTCAAATGGAAACAAATTGGAGAGAAGTAATGAGATACCATTTGGAATTGTTGGCAACATTATATGTTCAAAAAGCAAAGTCACAAAGCAGGAGAACAAAAAGCCTCATCCTGGCTGATTTGATGATTTAACCAGCAGTTGGTGTTGGCATCAAATCTTCAGCCAGACTGTTAACAAAAAATAATAAATAAATAAATAAAACCCAAGGGCTGGTAACATTGTCTTCTGTGGGGAAAAAATTTAAAATGTGTCCCTCATTAAGCTTTATGTACACAGATTTCTCTTTTGAATTTCTGATTGGAAGAAAAATGTGAAGATATGGCATTGCAAGAAAAGCCTTCTTTGAATTATCCACAAGCTTAAGTGTTCAGCTTGTTAGATCTTTTCATAGCTAAGTTTTTCTCCTAATACTTATAACGACCCTACTTCCCCCCTTTCCCCACAAATACCCCTTCCTCTTCTGCGGAACCACTCAGATTTATATAAAACGTAGGAGCCATTCAGCAAGGGGTTTTACCTTTGCAGTTTGAGAGGTGGTTGGAGTATCATGTATTATCAGGATGTCTCCTCCTGGCTAGATCTAAGCACCCATGGCTTACATCTTGACGTTGAAGGGAAGAGACCTCAGGAAAAAATGGACTGGAAACATACTCACGTTTGTAGTAAGAAGCCTCTGCAGTGTGGAGTGGCATGTACAAGGTCCTTTTCCAAACATTAGGCAGTATGTGTCTATTTTTGGCACCACATTATAAATAGGACCCATGTTTATTGTGATAAAGAAAAAAATGCTTTCAAGATTTACATTCAGCCCTACCTCGTTATAATATTTAAGGCTGTAGTATTTTTATAGGTTATACTAATTTGTTAGTGAGGCTTATTAGCTTTATGGGTCTGCATGTAAATGTATGTGCTCAGGGAAGCACTAAGAGTTTTCTCTGACAAATGCTAATATGTTAAGTGTGGTTAATGAAGTTTTCTATTACTATTAATTTAGTTTACACTTTTGGGGGGATTACAAGAAGCTGAATGTCTTGTCCTAGGGCATGTGTCCAGCTCATATGAAAGTCTCATTCTCCCAGGACCAGAAAGGTCTCTTTTTTCTCTAGCAGTGTTCAATAAAGTTCACAGAGCCAAGTTCTATGTTTTCCAGCCTAGATTGCCATGATTTGATTCTAAGTTGACCTTTGTTTTATATAAACCCCATTAATTTCCAATGAACAGGCTAAAAGTTAGGCAGTTAAATTTATTTTTTTAGCTTACAGAATTGTATTTGTTTCAATACAGTTCACCAGTAAAACCGTATGTGTTAGTTTTGTACACTGTATAATATGAGCATCTTGTTTGATCAAGATAATCTGTTCAGAAGAGCGTTATGGGCCTAACTGTGTTAAGAAGGGGTTCCAAACTCTTCACAGTGTGCTTTTGGGATATGGCAAACTTGAATCCCTTCCCTACTGCTGTGTGAAGCAATTCTGTACTACCGTTTGAAGAGATGCAATAGCCAGCGAACAGCAAGGAAAATCCTACATTCTGGAAGAGATCAATGGGCAGAGCATTCGATCACAGGAGAGCAGACACAAGTTTCAAGAGGGATGCTCAAGGCCAGATGGCCCTATAGAGGTTTGCCAAGATGTTCAGAGGCCCCAGAACAGCCAAGCCAATGAATGGACTGTGTTTTACCTATTATATAGACAGCACTAGGAAGGAGAGGCCTGGTTATTTAGCAAAAAACCCCCCAAAAAATCAGGATTGGGAAAATTGGGACTTTCTATTTAGTCCTTCCTAATAGTGGCTGAACTTTGTGGTCTTTGCATCTTTGTGACTGCTGCTCATTGACTGCACAGTGTCTGTCTGGATGGTATTTGATTCTCACTGACTGCCCTAACTCCCCTACATAAATATATATTTTTTTATTGTTGTACTTCAAGTGAAAGTTTACAATTCAAAGTTTTGTCTCTCATACAAAAATTTATACATACACTGTTCTGTGACCCTAGTTGCTCTCTCTATACTGTGACAGCACACTCTTCCTTTCCACCCCTGATTTTCCATGTCCATTCAACCAGTTCCTTTTGCCTTCCCATCTCACCTCTGGACAGAAGCTGCCCATTTAGTCTCATGTATCTCCTTGAGCTAAGAAGCACGCTCTTCACGAGTATCATTTTATGTCCCATAGTCCAGTCTAATCTTTGTCTGAAGAGTTGGTGTCAGGAATGGTTTTAGTTCTGGGTTGACAGAGAGTCTGGGGGCCATGCCTTCTGGGAATCCTCCAGTCTCAGTCAGACCATTAAGTCTGGTCTTTTTACTAGAATTTGAGTTCTGCACGCCACTTTTCTCCTGCTCCATCAGGGACTCTCTGTTGTGTTCCCTGTCAGGGTGGTCATGGGTGGTAGCTGGGCACCAACTAGTTCTTCTGGTCTCAGGCTGATGCAGTCTCTGGTTTATGTGGCCCTTTCTGTCTCTTAGGCTAATACTTTCCATGTGTCTTTGGTGTTCTTCATTCTCCTTTACTCCAGGTGAGTTGAGACCAATTGTTGCATTGTAGATGGCCGCTCACTAGCTTTTAAGATCCCAGACACCACTCACCAAAGCCCTATATAAATATTTATTGAGTGGCTGGTATGTGGTGGGCACTGAGCTAAGGCTGGATATATGATAGGGAACAAGAAGGACAAGGCCTCTGCCCTCACTGAACTTATGGTCTGGTGGGGAAAATAGAAAATGCAACAATTAAATATATGTCATGAGGAATATGAAGCAAAATGTACAGATTCCTATAGGCACACAGAGCAGGGGGAATCGAATATAATAAAGAGGTCAGGGAAGGTATCTCTGGGATGGAGATGTAGGCTGAGATCTGAAGGATGAGTAGGAGTTTGTTAGTAAAGTGAGGAAATAGTCTAGATAGAGAGGAAACTGTATAAAAAGTTGGGAAATTGAGAGATATTTTGGCATATTTGAGGAATTGGAGAATAATGTGGTAGGCCTAGAGGTTATGTCCTTCTCTCCCTTCCTACACCTTGGGGTATGAAGCACGGGTAAGGGAAGTGGCAGAAGGTTTGGTGGGTGCAGAGATTTAAATTTTGGCAGGAAGAAGTAGTCCATTGGAAATGGGAAGTATGTTTATCTCTGAAAATATATCACCAGAACAGGAATGGGCCTATACACAAAGACAGAGGATTGGGGTTAGTTTAAGGTTAAGTTAGCATAGTGTGGTTGGAGGATAAAGTGAAGAGAAATCAGTTTGTGAATCAAAAGAATATAGAAGTAGCTGAGATAACCAGAAAAAATCCCGTTGCTGTCTAGTTGATTCCAACTCATAGCAACCCTATAACCGAGATAGTACAAATGAGTAGAGAAAAGAGACCAAACAAACATAAAACAAAACAACCAATACCATTACCACAAGTCAATTCTGACTCATGGTGACCCCATGTGTTTCAGAGTAGAACCGCTCCAGAGATTTTTCTTGACTGTAATCTTTATTGTGGCACAAATGGTTTGCAATCGACTACTAATCGAAAACTTAGTGGTTCAAATCCGCCCAGTAGCATCATGGAAGAAAAATCTGGAAATCCCCTTTTGTAAAGATTATATGGAAGCAGATTACCAGGCCTTTCATCCACTGTGCTGCTGGATGGTTCTAACCAACAACCTTTAGGTTAGTAGCCAACTGCCAACTGTTTGTGTCACCCAGGGATCTTAGAAAAATGAGAGAAGACCTAGAACAGAGCCCTGAGAAACACCAACATTTGTTGACAGGCAGAGGAAGAGCTTCAAAGAAAATTGACGAAAGGAAAAAAAGGGAAGAGAAAAACTAGCAAATTGTGGTATCACAGAAGTGAAGGGAATAGAGTCATTTCAGGGCCTAGACCAGGGTGAGGTGAATGAAGCACTTGCCTTGTGCACGAAATTTAAGGGGCTGCCAAAAAGTCAGTAATAAAGATACATAATATTTTGAAAAGATCAATGTTAATGCAGAAAAAAAACCATGATGAGCAAAATATCAGACTTCCAAATAAAGACAACATCAGAATTACTAAATTTTCCTTTTGCCTCCGGCTCCTATATGACACTATTACTGATCCTGTTTTATATATTCAAAAGTTTGGTATTTTGTTTATATAGAAACAGGGATTGTCAACAGTGCTAAATGTGACTGAGAAGTCTGTCAAGATAAGGGCTAAAAGGAAGTCATTGGATTTAGGGACATGACAGTACTGGTTATTTTTTGTACCTTGTTTTACTGAATCATAATGGAGATTGTCTAAACGTCTCTGCGAAGATAATCACCACCACCTTAAAAACAGAGTCCTTGTCTAAATCAGGACATTGTATAAGCACATATGGTTATAACCTCATGGTATCTTTCATATTAACTTTAAGGTGAAGTGAAATAATGAATTCCTTAATTTTATGAAATTCTCTTTAGAAGTTCTCTGGACAGATCCCTGTTCATTCCTAAGTTCAGAAGTTTAGGCTGGGGGAGCCAGGCACCTAGGTGTGATTGTTCAGCAAATCCTTGAGTACACCTGAGAGAAGTTGTCTTAGTCATGTAGTGCTGCTCTAACAGAAATACCACAAGTGGATGGTTTTAACAAAGAGAAGTTTATTCTCACCCAGTCCAGTAGGCTACAAGTCCAAAGTCAGGGCAGCAGCTCCAGGAAAAAGCCTTCTCTCTCTCTGTCTGTCAGCTCTGGAGGAAGGTCCTTGTGGTGCATCAGTCTTCCTTTGGTCTGGGACCATCTCAGCGCAGGAACCCCAGGTCCAAAGGACGCGCTCTGCTCCCAGCACTGCTTTCTTGGTGGTATGAGGTTCCCATGTGTCTCTGCTCACTTCTCTCTTTTATATCTCAAAAGAGATTGCATTAAGATACTATCTAATCTTGTCAACCTCATCTGTATAACCTCATCACAGTGATAGAATTTACAACACATAAGGAGATCACATATAATCTCATCATAGTGATAGAGTTCACAACACATGAGGAACTCACATCAGATTACACAATCATACAACACTGGGAACCATGACCCAGCCAAGCTGACAGATGTTTTTGGGGGACACAACTCAATCCATGATAGAAGTCAACTAGTGTTTTGTTTGTAGGTCTTTGTGTCTCTCTTGGAAGCATTAGATTCTTTTTAAATAATTTGCTTCCTGATGGTTTCTTCAATCTGAAGTGCTAGTATAATTCAGTGCTATGTACAATACAATACTAGCTCTTCAGGTCCCTCTCTAACAAAGGTGTTTATCTACATTCCTTCTCCAGTGCTCTGGTGCCCTTTATTTAGATCATACTATAAGCCCTTTTAGTCTCAAAAACAAAAAAAAACACAAAACCCATTGCCGTTGAGTCAATTTCACTTTGAGACCCTATAGGATAGAGTAGAACTGCCCCACAGAGTTTCCAAGGAGCGGCTGGTGGATTCAAACAGCTGACCTTTTGGTTAGCAGCCAAGCTCTTTACCACTGCGCCACCAGGGCTCCCTTTTACTCTCAGATGGCATTTTTTGGTCTATCATGTTGAGATACCTCAGAATTTTGGAGGTAAGATGTTATGCCCCTGCCACCTGTCCAAAATCTAGAGATTTCCAACCTCACCTTTCAGTGGGTCAAAAGGTTAATTACATTTACAAGTTGCAAAATTTTCATTTCTACCTCATGACCTCAACCTCTGGTCTTAGGATGACCAGCTATTCTGATTTGCTCAGGACTGTCCTGTTTAGTTTTAGCACTGCAAGTTCTGTGTCTCTGGAAACCCCTCAGTACTGTGCAAACACATACAGTTGGTCACCCTCTTTGGCCTAGGACAATTTCCTGGTCTCCTTTATTAAAGCTACCTAACTCTTCCAGATCGAAGGGTAACAGGTGATTTTGCGAATTTTACACCTTCCATGTTCTAGCTAAATTTCTGGCCAAGGATTGTGAACATGGGTTGCTGGCATTTTAGAGTGAGAAGGGAGTTGAAGGATCCTGTGCTACAACCATCTCATTTTACAGATGACTAAATCTCAACTGCATTGTAAAGTTTTGGCCATCTCCATTCCATTCTGGCTACCATGGTACCAGATTTCTGCAATGTCTTCAAACATCTCCTTTCCCACGAATTAAAACCAAACAATTATATTGGAACATCAGCTACAGTAAAAGAGAAAAGTATCATTCAGTTAGTTTTAAATTGTCCAATAATCTTCTTCTATTACCTCTATTTGTGTCATAGGCATTTTAACTTCACTGATGTCTAAAGTTCAATGTCTCTCATGGATTACTCATATTATCTGAGTGTGAAAATAAATGTGGTCAGGCTAATTAGCATCAATTTTAATAAGTTCCCAAAGTAATGTTATACAATGCTTCCCAGGAAGAAAGAAATTAAACTTGATAAGTGAGAGAATGGGCTCTAAAACAGAAGCAATTCAATGGGCATGAAAGAAAGAAAAGGGAGAGAGATATTATGTGTACTGTGTGTGCAGTGAGGATGAGGTTTTCTTTTCAGAATCACACAATGATTGTTATTTTATTGTTGTTATTTTGCATCCAAAGACAGTCAGAGTCCAGTGGTCTCAAACAAGCAGACTGACCTATAGGAGGCTTGTAGAAAATTCAAATACCTGGCCTCCACACCTGGTCATTCTGATTCAGTAGATCTGGAGTGGGACCTGGGAATCTATTTTCAGTAGACTTCAGGAGTCATTCAGATGCAGTTGGTCAATGGAGTAGTGTCCGCAAACCATTGAGCGAGGCTATCTGAAGAGGATTTTGTATTTTTCACTTTGGGAAAAGTATTTAGTGGTCATTGCTCAGACTTCACTCTTTTGAGGTGACAAGTATCATCCTTCCTTCAAAGAGGAGGAAATTAAAGAAAGGCAGAGTCACATTTTAATGTAAGAATATGAGAAAATGAGGATCTTTACAAAACCCCTAGTTTCACCCTGAAGAGTATCTACACTAAGGTCCTGAAATAAGATGAGCTATAAGTGCAAGGGTGAATTCCTCCAGAGAGCATGTGGGACTTTGCAGAGCCATTTGTACATTCTACACTTTTCCATAATGAAGACATAGAGCAGGGGTGGCCCCCTGAAAACTGCCCAAGAATCCAACATTTATCAACCCTTGTCTGACTTAAGTCCCTCTCTGTTGTTCACTATCCGTGATGGAAGTCTCTTACTGAGTGTATGTTTACATCACCATATATACATACCCACATTCCTCTGGGAAACTAACACAAAACCCCAAATTCTTAATTAGCAGAGTAGATTAGCCAGCCCTGTCACTTAATGGGATAGCAGAAGATGTGTTTGGCAATTAATTGGATGAGCTGTAAAATGGAAACCTGACCACTTGTGGTCATCAAAGATCCCAAGGTATTTTTCTTGTGGCAGGCGGAGTCCTAGACAAGTTCCAACTCTGATAATTAAATTATATTCTGCCCAGTTTTGCTTTACACTTCCCGATTGGACGCTGTTCTCCTCTTTCCATCCTTAACTGCAGTGGGCTTGTACACTAACAGAGAACTATTAAATTTCACAGGTGGCTGTGATATAGTAACAGTGTTCCCTAATGTATAGAATGAGATTTACTGGATTAGTGGTCCACAGGCACACTTGGTACAAAAGGGAATTATTTGGACTGGCAAATAAAGAGACATTGTAACACTATTGAAAAATACAGCCTGTTAAACATTTCTGTAGATAATTAAAAGTGCATGTCCTATTAGCTCTTAGAAGCCATTGCTTTTGTCTTTTCCTTTTATGGAAGGTGTTTTTCTATAAACAAAGTAATTAATAGATATTTTATTAGCAGACCGAGCCCATTTGTTTATTTAAAAAAAAAAAAAAAGTAAAAAAGCTGCCCTTAGTGGTTAGGATGACCATCATTTCAGGGTAGAGATAATGACACTGACACATATTGGGAATCAATTTAATGGTTTGAAATTTGTTGATACGGAATTTGGCCTCATGTTTATTCACTATAAATGAGTAAGTAGTCTGCTTCTCATCGTCTACATTTTTCCAAAGTGCGGAGGCTTGGAGGGCAATTACATTTTGCTGTTACCACAAATTACTTTGTTATTATAAATGTTTTTCAAACAAATGAAAATGGAATAAACTGTATATTTACTGAGTCTAGAGCATTGTTATATAAGTGAACTCCTATAAAATATTATTAAGCCAGTTGTCTATTTCTGGGAACTAAAATTCTCTCTAAAATATTTTTAAAGATATGAATGAGACACAATTTTCTCATTGTGGATGATGACTTTTCATTAAAAAGTATTTAACCCACACTCTGTTCATAGACCAAAAAAACCATCTATTTGATAGATGATTAACTAATGCAGATTCAGGAGAGCAAAATGTGCTTCTCAGTTCATGTGGTTTGTCAACATGATGAAAACTAAGTCCCTTTGGAGATGAATCAAAACACACACACACAAAATTCTTATAACTTGAGAATTTTGTAACCATCTTCTGTGCATTTCTTCTCTACCCCACAATAAATAGTGCTTCATTTCAATTGAGCTAAAGGGAAAAAAAAAAAAAAAGGTAGCACTCAGAAGATAGGCATCAGCTGGTTTTCATTATAAGGAAGTCGGTTTCGTTACCTGGGTTAGATGTGCGGAAGAATTTTTTTTGAAAGTGTATTAATACTTATTGTAAAAATGTGTTAAGTATAAATAGATTACGGTGATGAAAGAGGTGGAATTGTATTCATATCCACCTTCCTTTTTATCTGCCATTTTGAATCTGAAGTCTTTAGGAAGTTCTGCGGGAGCAAATCAAATTTCTGTCATTCTGTGTCCTCTTCTGAAAACACTCACTCAGTTAGCTATATCATTATGTCTATACCATCAACTTTCTGATTCTATAATTTTCTTAAAATCTTTCTGATTTCCAAGAATGAAAGACAAGGGTTTTTAGAGCACCCTTTCAGAGGAGAAAGTAGTTTGGAAGTAACATAAGGCAGAAAATACAATAACTAAAGATGTTAAGTGAAAAGTAACAGATTTTCTAAAGATTTTGATGTAATCACTTAATTACTTAAATGTGCTTGTAAGGAGAAGGACTGTGAGGCTGAGAGGCTGTGGGGGCAGACTCAGCTTTTATTAGAAGCCTTTCATTTAATATTTAACACTATGCGTGTACTACTTTGGAGCCCTGATGGTGCAGTGGTTAAGAGCCCAGCTGCTAACCAAAAGGTTGGCAGTTCATATCCACCAGCGACTCCTTGGAAACCCTAAGGAGCAGTTCTACTCTGTGCTATAGGGTAACTATGAGCTGGAATCGACTAGACGGCAACAGGTTTGGTTTATTGGTTTGGATGGACTACTTCAAAAAAAATTATTTAACAAAAATGAAATAATATAAAAAAGGAGACCTGGTGGTGCAGTGGTTAAGCGCTTGGCTGCTAACCAAAAGTTTAGCGATTCAAACCTCTCGCAGGGGGAAAGATGTGGCAATCTGCTTCCCTAAAGATCACAGCCTTGGAAGCCCTGTGGGGCAGATCTACTCTGTCCTATAGGGTTTCTTATGAGTTGGAATCAACTCGGTGGCAACAGGGTATTTTTTTCTGGGGGGGAGGTTAAATATAAAAACAGTAGTTTAATGATACGGATTTTTCAAATAGTGTGAGATGGTGTTCTCCCTCATTCTATCCTGTCTTATTCACTGCTCCTGCAGATCAACAAGGAGAATGGTCTAGTTCACTGCTGGAGGATCCTTTGCATAAAATCATTCTGCGGATATAAAATTTGGTATGACTTTTGGATACTTCTGATTGAACTGTTCACCAGATGTGCTAAAAAAATTGTTACTTTTTGATTGAAATAGTACATTGGAACAAATCTGAGGGTTTTCACTTTGGATGTCTGATTTGCCGCTTCCTCTGGCAGTCACTGAATTATTACATTTTTAGGCCATTGTTGTTACTGTTGTTTGGTGCCATCGAGTCAGTTCTGACTCGTAGCAACCTTATGTACAATGAAATGAAACACTGCCCCGTCCTGTGCCATTCTTACAATCATTGCTATGTTTGAGCCCATTGTTGCAATCTCATTGTGGGTCTTCCTCTTTTTCGCTGATCCTCTACTCTACCAAGCATGATGTCCTTCTCCAGGGACTGGTCCCTCCTGATAACATGTTTAAAGTATTTGAGACAAAGTCTCACTTCCTTCCTTCGAAGGAGCATTCTAGCTGTACTTTTTCCAAGACAGATGCATATGTTCTTCTGGCAGCCCATGGTATAATCAGTATTCTTCACCAACACCTTAATTCAAAGGCATCAATTCTTTTATTTATTTATTGTTGAAATTTAAAGAGAAAGTTTACAATTCAAGTTAGTCTCTCATACAAAAATTTATACATACATTGTTATGTGACCCTAATTGCTCTCCCTATAATGTGACAGCACACTGCTCCTTTCCACCCCTGATTCCCATGTCCATTCAACCAGCTCCTAACCCTCTCTGCCTTCCCATCTCACCTCTGGACAGAAGCTGCCCATTTAGTTTCATGTATCTACTTGAGCTAAGAAGCACACTCTTCACAAGTATCATTTTATGTCCCATATTCCAGTCTAATGTTTGTCTGAAGAGTTGGTGTCGGGAATGGTTTTAGTTCTGGGTTGACAGAAAGTCTGGGGGCCATGCTTTCTGGGGTTCCTCCAGTCTCAGACCATTAAGTCTGGTCTTTTTACTAGAATTTGAGTTCTGCACCCCGCCTTTCTCCTGCTCCATCAGGGTCTCTCTGTTGTGTTCCCTGTCAGGGCAGTCATTGGTGGTAGCCGGGCACCATCTAGTTCTTCAGGTCCCAGGATGATGCAGTCTCTGGTTTATGTGGCGCTTTCTGACTCTTGGGCTAATACTTTCCTTGTGTCTCTGGTGTTCTTCATTCTCCTTTACTCCAGGTGGTTGGGACCAATTGATGCATCTTAGATGGCCACTTGCTAGCTTTTAAGACCCCAGACGCCACTCACCACAGTCGGATGCAGAACATTTTCTTAATAAGCTTTGTTATGCCAGTGGACCTAGATGTCCCCTGAAAGCATGGTCCCAAGACCCCTGCCCCTGCTACTCTGTCCCTCAAAGTATTTGGTTGTGTTCAGGAAACTTCTTAGCATTGGTTTAGTCCAGTTGTGCTGACTTCCCCCGTAGTGTGTGCTGTCCTTCCCTCCACCTAAGATAATTCTTGTCTACTATCTAGTTAGTGAATACCCCTCTGCCTACCTCCCCACCCTCGTAACCATCAAAGAATGTTTTCTTCTGTGTTTAAACCTTTTATGGAGTTCTTATAATAGTGGTCTTTTACAATATTTGTCTTTTTGTTTTTGACTAAATTCACTCAGCATAATGCCCTCCAGATTCCTCCATGTTATGTTTCCTGGATTCATCGTTGTTCTTTATTGTTGCGTAGTATTCCATTGTGTGAATATACCGTAATTTGTTTATCCATTCGTCTGTTGATGGGCACCTAGGTTGTTTCCATCTTTTTGCTATCATGAACAGTGCTGCAATGAACATGGGTGTGCATATATTTATTCGTGTGATGGCTCTTATTTCTCTAGGATATATTCCAAGGAGCAGGATTGCTGGATCATATGGTACCTATTTATAGCTTTTTAACAAAGCACCATATCGTTTTTCAGAATAGTTGTACCATTTTGCATTCTCACCAGCAGTGCATAAGAGTCCCAATCTCCAAGCAACCTCTCCAACATTTATTGTTTTGTGTTTTTTGGGTTAATGCTAGCCTTGTTGGGGTGAGATGGTAGCTCATTGTAGTTTTGATTTGCATTTCTCTAATGGCTAATGATCGTGAGCATTTCTTCATGTGTCTGTTAGCCGCCTGCCTGAATATCTTCTTTGGCGAAGTGCCTGTTCATACCCTTTGCCCATTTTTTAATTGGGTTATTTGTCTTTTTGTTTTAGAGATTAGACGCTGATTGGATTTGTCATATCCAAAATTTTTTTCCCAGTCTGTAGGTTGTCTTTTTACTCTTTTGGTGAAGTCTTTTGATGAGCATAAGTGTTTGATTTTTAGGAGCTTCCAGTTATCTAGTTTCTCTTCTGGTGTTTGTGCATGTTACTTATGGTTCATATTCTGTTTATGCCATGTATTAGGGCTCCTAGCATTGTCCCTATTTTTTCTTCCATGATCTTTATCGTTTTCAATATTATATTTAGGTCTTTGATCCATTTTGAGTTAGTTTTTGTGCACAGTGTGAGGTATGGGTCTTGTTTCAGTTTCTTGCAGATGAATATCCAGTTATGCCAGCACCCTTTGTTAAAGAGACTATCTTTTCCCCAGTTAATGAACTTTGGGCCTTTGTCAAATGTCAGCTGCTTATAGGTGGATGAATTTATGTCTGGGTTCTCAATGGCAGTATAATAGGTATAAAATCAGGTAATGTGAGTCCTCCCACTTTGTTCTTCTTCTTGAGTAATGCTTCACTTATCCAGGGCCTCTTCCCTTTCCATATGAAGTTGGTGATTTTTTCCCCATCTCATTAAAAAATGTCGTTGGAATTTGGATTTGGATTACATTGTATCTGTAGATCGCTTTGGGTAGAATTGACATTTTCACAATATTGAGTCTCCCTATCCATGAGCAAGGTATGTTTTTCTACTTTGCAGGTCTCTTTTGGTTTCTTGAAGTAGTGTCTTGTAGTTTTCATTGTATAGGTCTTTGATGTCTCTGGTTCGATTTACTCCTAAGTATTTTATCTTCTTGGGGGCTATTGTAAATGGTATTGATTTGGTGATTTCCTCTTTGAGGTTCTCTTTGTTGGTGTAAAGGAATCCAACTGATTTTTGTATGTTTATCTTGTGTGCTGATACTTGCTGAAATCTTCTATTAGTTCCAATAGTTTTTTTGTGGATTCTTTGGGGTTTTCTGTGTATAAGATCATATCATCTGCAAATAGAGATAATTTTACTTCTTCCTTACCAATTTGGATATGCTTTATTTCTTTTTCTAGACTAATTGCTCTGGCTAGGACCTCCAGCACAATGTTGAATAAGAGTGGTGATAAAGGGCATCCTTGTCTGATTCCGTTCTCAAGGGAAATGCTTTCAGACTGTCTCCATTTAGGTTGATGTTGGCTGTTGGCTTCGTATAAATGTCCTTAATTGTGTTGAGGAATTTCCCTTTTATTCCTATTTTGTTGAGAGTTTTTATCATGAATGGGTGTTGGACTTTGTCAAATGCCTTTTCTGCATTGATTGGTGAGATCATGTGGTTCTTGTCTTTTGTTTTATTAATTGATTCCATTGATTGTCTTTCTAATGTTGAACCATCCCTGCATACCTAGTATGAATCCCACTTGATCATGGTGAATTATATTTTTTGATATGTTGCTGAATTCTATTGGCCAAAATTTTGTTGAGGATTTTTTCATCTATGTTCATGAAGGATATTGGTCTGTAATTTTCTTTTTTTTTCTGGTGTCTTTACCTGGTTTTGGTATCAGAGTTATGCTGGCTTCATAAAATTAGTCTGGGAGTATTCCACCCTTTTCTATGCTCTGAAATACCTTTAGTAGTAGTGGTGTTAACTCTTCTCTGAAAGTTTGGTAGAATTTTCCAGTGAAACTGTCCAGGCCAGGGCTTTTTTTTTGTTGGGAGTTTTTAAATTACCTTTTCAATCTTTTCTTTTGTCGTGGGTTTATTCAGTTGTTCTACCTCTGTTCTTGTTAGTTTTGGTAGGTAGTGGGTTTTCTAGAAATTTGTCCATTTCCTCTAGGTTTTGAAATTTGTTACAGTACAATTTTTCATAGTATTCTGTTATGATTCTTTTAATTTCAGTTGGGTCTGTTGTGTTATCACCCCTCTCATTTCTTATTTGTGAATTTTGTTGATCTTTTCAAAGAACCAGCTTTTGGTCCTGTTAACTCTTTCGATTGTTTTTATATTCTCTATTTCATTTAATTCTGCTCTGATTCTTATTATTTCCTTTCTTCTGACACCTGAGGGCTTCTTTTCCTGCTCTCTTTCTACTTGTTCCAGTTGTGGGGTTAATGTTTTGATTTTAGCCCTTTCTTCTTTTTGGATGTGTGCATTTGTTTCTATAAACTGACCTCTGAGCACTGCTTTTGCTGTGTCCCAAAGGTTCTGGTAGGATGTGTTTTCATTCTCATTTGATTCTATGAATTTCTTTATTCCATCCTTAATTTCTTCTATAACCCAGTAGTTTTTGAGCAAGGTGTTGTTCAGTTTCCCTGTGTTTGATTTTTTTTTCCTTGCATTTTCTGTTGTTGATTTCTACTTTTATGGCTTTATGGTCAGAAAAGATGCTTTGTAATATTTCCATGCTTTGGATTCTTTTAAGGCTTACTTTATGGCCTAATATGTGGACTATTCTGGAGAATGTTCCATGTGTATTGTAAAAGAAAGTATACTTGGCTGCTGTTGGGTGGAGTGTTCGGTATATGTCCATGAGATCAAGTTGGTTGATTGTAGCATTTATATCTTCCATGTCTTTGTTGAGCTTCTTTCTGGATGTTCTGTCCTTCACCGAAAGTGGTGTGCTGAAGTCTCCTACTATTATTGTGGAGCTGTCTCTCTCTATTTTCAATGCAGTTAAAGTTTGTTTCATGTATTTCGGAGCCCTGATGTTGGGTGTGTAAATATTTATTACGGTTATGTCCTTCTGGTGTATTGACCCTTTAATCATTATATAGTGTCCTTCCTTATCCTTTGTGGTAGATTTTACTTTAAAGTCTATTTTGTCAGAGATTAATATTGGCACTCCTGCTCTTTTTTGAGTGTTCTTTACTTGATATATTTTTTTTCATCCTTTAAGTTTTAGTTTGTTTGTGTCTTTAAATCTAAGGTGTGTCTCTTGTAGGCAGCATATCGACGGATTGTGTTTTTTATTCCAATCTGCCACTCTCTATCTCTTTATTGGTGCATTTAGTCCATTCACATTCAGCGTAATTATTGATAGGTATGAGTTTAGTGCTGTCATTTTGATTTCAATGTCTTTTTTTGTGTGTTGTTGACAGTTTCTTTGTTCCACTTAATTTTCTGTGCTGAGTTGTTTTTCTTTATGTATTTTCTTTTCATCTTTTTCATTGTTGATTTTATATTTGCTGAGTCTATATTTTTCTTGTTTTTTATTTTGATGTGTAGGATTATTAGTTTCCTTTGTGGTTACCTTAATATTTACCCCTATTTTTCAAGTTTAAACCAGTCTTTCATTTCTTTATGTCACCTTGACTTTCTCTCCGTATGAAAAATCTATGACCACATTTTTAGTCCCTCCTTTTTGTTTTAATATTGTCATCTTTGACATATGGACATCTCTGTTTCCCTATTTTCAGTGTTTTAGCTTTGATTTATTTTTGTGACTTCCCTATCTGGGTTGATATCTGGTTGCTGTGTTCTGTGTTCTAGTCTTGGGTTTCACCTGATGTTTTTGATTTTCTAACCAGAGGACTCCCTTTAGTATTTCTTGTAATTTTGGTTTGGTTTTTGCAAATTCCCTAAACTTCTGTTTATCTGGAAATGCCCTAATTTAGCCATCATATTTAAGAGATAGTTTTGCTAAATATATAATTCTTGGCTGGCAATTTTTTTTCCTTCAAGGCTTTATATATGTCATCCCATTGCCTTCTTGCCTGCAAGGTTTCTGCTGAGTAGTCCGAGTTTAGTCTTATTGACTCTCCTTTGTAGATGACTTTTTGTTTATCCCTGGCCGCTGTTAAAATTCTCTCTTTAGCTTCAGTTTTGGCAAGTTTGATTGTAATATGTCTTGGTGACTTTCTTTTGAGATCTACCTTGTATAGGGTTTGATGAACATCTTGGATAGATATCTTCTCATCTTTCATTATATCGGAAGTTTTCTGCCAACAACAAACCTTCAATAATTCTCTCAGTATTTTCTGTTATCCCCCCAATTCTGGTACTCCAATAGCTGGTAGGTTATTTCTCTTGATAGAGTCCCGCATAACTCTTAGGCTTTCTTCATTTTTTAAAATGCTTTTAAAAAAAAAAAATTTATTTTATTGTACTTTAGGTGAAGGTTTACAGAACAAATAGTTTCTCATTAAACCGTCAGTACGCGTATTGTTTTATGACATTAGTTAACAACCAACGACGTGTCAACACTCTCCCTTCTCAACCTTGGAGGACCTTTTTTTTTTCTTTTGGTGAAAATATACATAGTCAAAGATACACCATTTCAAAAATTTCTCTAGGTACAATTCGGTGATATCAATTACGTTCTTCCAGTTGTGCCGCTATTCTCACTTCAGATGAAGGTTTACAGAACAAAATAGCTTCTCATTAAACAGCATACGTGTAGCCCTATGACAATGGTTAACCACCCCATGACATGTCAACGCTGTCCTTACTCAACCCTGGGTTCTCTATCACCAGATTTCCTGTCCCCTTCTGCCTTCTAGTCCTTGTCCCTGGACTGCTGTGCCTCATTAGTCATGTTTTGTTTTATGGAGCTGTCCAATCCCCAGCTGAACGGTGAACCTCGGGAGTGACTTCACCACTGAGCTAAAAGGGTGTCCGGGGCCATACTCTTGGGGTTTCTCCAGTCTCTTTCAGGCCAGTAAATCTAGTCTTTTTTTGTGTGTGTTAGAATTTTTTTCTACATCGTTCTCCAGCTCTGTCCAAAACCCTCTGTTGTGATCCTGGTCAGAGCACTCAGTGGTGGTAGCCGGGCACCATCTAGCTGTACTGGACTGAGTCTGATGGAAGCCTTGGTAGCTGTGGTCCATTAATCCTTTGGACTAATCTTTTCCTTGTATCCTGTTTTCTTCATTCTCCCTTGCTCCTGAAGGGGTGAGACCAGTGGAGTATCTTAGATGGCTGCTCACAGGCTTTTAAGACCCCAGATGCTACTCACCGAGGTAGAATGTAAAACATTGTCTTTATAAACTGTGTTATGCCAATTGAGCTAGATGTTGCCCAAGACCGTGGTCCCCACAGCCCTCCGCCCATTTTAAAGGGCAAAAAAATACCACAATCAACACAAAATAACCTATAAAGTGTTGCTAAATTTATTGTTAAATTCTTTTAGATTCTTTTCTTATTTTAAAGTGAAAACAAAAAAACCCTATTAACAAAACACTTGCTCTTCATGCTGTAGTAAATATGGCTGAAATAATACATGGAAAGCAATATGATGACAAAATAAAATTAATATTCATGATTTTATTGTCAGAATGGATGTTACTGAACATTTGAAAAATTCCTAGTACAAATTGCTTAGAGCTAGTTGAAAGTAGAGATGTTCTAATGTGCCACAGCTTATAATGTGTTTCAGCTCATAGTGCTTAGAAGATTTGTTTTCAGTAATGAAATACACAAATAACTAACATTTTGTGAATAAAGGAAAGAGGTACTAGAAAAGATATAGTCTAAACAGCAAATACTTTAAAAAATAAAATATGTGAAAATGTAGTCTGGATGGAGGGTCTGCTTCAAGTAGAATTAAAAGACCTTACTGTCACAGCCATGTGAAGTTCCCTGCAGCATTCCTAGATATTCTACTGCTGCCAACAAGTCGAAGCCAGAAGTATAAAAAGCGCTTACATCATGCATGTGGCTATTTTACAAAACTAAGATTTAAAAAATATACCACAATCTTTAAAATACTTTGTAATGAAATGAGGAATGATTATGAAAACCTGTGAACCATGTTTGTTGGTTTTCTAGAGGTAAAGTACTTAAAAAGCTTTTGAACTAGGTAGCAGATTTTTTTTTTTTTTAAAGTAGGCAATCTGTGTTTTAAGGCTTTCAAACAATGAGTGAGAAAGTAACTACTTAAAAAAAAATTGATGCTGAGGAGAGATCATTTTGAAAATTGATGTTTAGAAATATTTATGTAATTACATGATTTTATTACCCAAACTGATGTTGTTCACATATAAAATCTCATATTTGCACATTGTAAAACTTGAAGACAGATTTTTCTAAGCTGTTTAAAAATCTAAATGAAGAATTTGGTGGATGTTGAGCTTATTTCTTAAAAATTGAAATGCTATGCATATTGATTAGTTTATAAGAGCAACTTACAGACATCTGTAAATAATGAATTTAATTGAGCTCATTTCTTAAAAATTGAAATGCTATGCATATTGATTAGCTTATAAGAGCAACTTACAGACATCTGTAAATAATGAATTTAATATCAAAATGTCACCAGAAACTTCTGTATAATCAGTGGATAGAACTGGAAAATAAGTCGCATGATTTAGTAAAAGCAGACAATGATATACTTCATAGATGACAAAGTACCTTTTGTCACTTATGTCAGCCATGAAAATCGACTATTGAAAAGTCTGTTGAGTCAGACTTTTGAACTGTATGTTGCAAAGTATTATCCAAAGATTAACAAAAAGTATATTAAATCATATTGTTCTCACTTAAAATATTAATACTTTTTTTCAGAGACAGAAAAAGGTTTTTTTTTATCATAAATATATAAAATAAAAGCATTTAAACTGTTATTTTACCCTCTAAATATGTAATCTAATCACATAATGTAATTTATTCATACATATAAGGTTGCTATGAGTCGGAATTGACTCGACAGCAACTGGTTTTATACATACATACTTGAGATAAGATGCACAATCCAAAATATTTGGGTATCACTGAATTAAGCATTCAAGAACCTCAAATTTTACCCAGAGGGCCCCATCTCTTCCACTAGCCTAAATTACTCCCAATCCCTAGAACAAGCCTTTATATTCCTACCCTAATGTTTTTATCTGAGTGAAGCCTACCCCAGCTTCCAACTTGGAATACCCCCCTTTCCCTGGCTAAGTCAAATTCTATCTTCAAGGACTTGTTCTTCAAACACTCCCCTGACCTCTTCAGTTTTCAGGATTCTCTCTATCTTAAAGGCATAGCACTTACTGTTTTTAATATGTTTTAGTACTAAGTGATCTCATAGTTCAGGGCGTCTCTTTTACTGAATTATTTGTTTGAACGTGCTTATGTCTTATTTTCACAGCTTCTTGAAGGCAAAACTTCTCTGATATTTTTGTATGCTTAACAGCACCTAATATAAAACTATGCAAATAGTAGATCCTCTATGAAGATTTGTGGAATCCATGCCTTTTTTGGAAAAATGAAGGGAGATATCTTTGCAGTTCACCAAAACCCTCCAAGGGCGGGAGGCGGGTAGGGGTGTGTGTGAAGGCAGTCATAATGACAGCCTTTTTGTTCCCAGTGACACAGTGGGAGAAAGACCTCCCCTTTCAATGCCTGTCCAGTGCTGAGGGTATAATCCTCATGATGGATAGCAAGTAAGCAGTATAAACTGGAATCTCAAACTATGACACTAAAGGCAAAGAATAGCTTTATTTAGAGTCACAAAAGCATTTAATATATTCTCTATCCCAAAAGAGTTAATTTTATCTTCTTAGCAACTTGCTTAAGATGACATTTACTAACAGTGGCGGATGGGAGGGTGGGGGTGTGTCTGTCCATCTCACGCTAGTTGGGCATCTCTGTAGAAAGAAAACAAACCAATAGGAAAGAAATTCTGTTTCCTTTTTGAGTATCCTTCTGGTTGCTCCATTCTGTTTTGCCTTTTTTGAAGTGCAGTTTCATTGACCTCTAAAGATGTTTATTCTTTTTTAACAGCAGAGGTCCTCCTTGCTCAACAGTCCACTAGGATCAAGTAACTACTCATCCTAAAACCACGATAGTTGGGAACTGCGTGACTTAAACAGATTATTAAAAAACCATTGGCTGAGCTGTAGCTGGGTTTCTGATGTCTTTTCGTCTCGACACCTGACAACAGCTCAAGGTTTTTATTAACTGCGAATTAGAGTAAAAAGCTCAGAATAAGCAGCATTGTGACTGGAATTACTGTGTGGAGGTATATGCAAATTACTTGGGTTAAAGATAAGAAAATCTGTACTTTAGAGAAAGGAAAGCTATATTAATCTGGGATTATTAAACACTGGTAAATGTATTATTGACTTTGTCATAATGATGCCAGACAGAATAATGCTATGATCTAGAGGCCAGATTTCCTGGATACTGGTAAAACATGTAGGCCCTGGACTGGCTAGTTTCATTTTAACAGCAGGCAGAGGAAAGAATCAAAACCTACGCTAATCTGAGTGTGTTTGGGGTCCCAAGCCCATGAGATCGGGACAAGCTCTACCCTATGCCACCCACCTTTTCCCATCTGTATCCATCTCCCACTGTGTTATCAGACACACCAAGATGGAGCTTCCTGTGCAATTTTTAATTATTATTATTATTTTTCTCTCTTCATCCAGAGTGTCTCTAAATCTCCTGGCACTGCAACTGTTGTCTTTGTTGGAAAGAGATGATAGCCTTCTGAAATGGTGATGGTGGCATTTCTTCGTGAGCTCTCAGGAGCAATGTGGATACTATTTAAGTTTATAAAAAAATAATAATTATGTCCTGACACTTTAAAAAAGTGAATTTCTTTGTAATTAGTTGTAGTGTTTAGGATTGCTTTGAAATTCACTAGGGTTTTTCCTTTAAAAAAGGAGAAAAGATTTTGCTTGTTTCCCTTGTTTGGGATCCTTTGGGATGAAAAGCACTATAGAAATGTAAGCTATTATTAATCTGCCCATTTTCCAGACACATGCCGATGGGGGCTCTAAAATGTTTATTAGCTGACGGTGTGTCTTGGCTCAAAGGAAGCTGCAAAATTATTTTTAAGCATGTACTTTGAATTTACCCAGAGACTATTTCCATGGAAATAGAAGGGCATCCTGCAGCAGAGGTTCCTGTGGGTTTTAGCTGTTACAGCAGGTTCAGCTGGATGAATGTCATGTCCTGGACAATACCTAATGCTTTTCTCTCTAAGTGTTTTGTGTAACAAGCATTAGGATCTGCCTAGATGCAGTGGAATAGACAGATATTGCAGATATCCTCCAAAACCTTGCATTCCATAATAAGACCTTGATGGCTGTTACCTCTTTTGTAACTGCTTTCTGGCATTCCATAGTAAGAGGAAGAGAAAATCATGTCTTGCACCATCGAGCTTTACTAGCCGTGCACCTAGTTAGAATATTTGAGTAGTACTTCCTTTTCCAGTGTTGCCTTGCAGCTAGTGTTGACTAACTCCAAACAATCCAGGAATCAATATGTCCACTATCATTGTCCTCTATGGGATGTTAAGCACCTGCATATATGTGACTCTGTGCTGGGTGCTGCAAGGCAGTTCAGGACCACCCAGTGCAGATGGACAAGTGGAGAATGTGGGGGGAACTAGTAAATTCTGAACACCACTGGAAAAGATGAGGCTACAGATATGCATTGCATACCAGGAAATGTAAATGAATTTGGTGAAGTTCCATTTTTACCAGGATGAGATTTGTGAAAATTATGACCCCCGCTTAGCTTGATCAAAGGTTTGGAATAGTTACAAGTTGGAAATGTGATAGCACCAGAGCTCTTTCTAGTTCCCTGCCCATAAGTCCTTCAGGGAGAATATTAGGAAGCTTAGTAGCATGGAAAGCATTAAGACATCTTCTCAAGGTCCCACTTGGACCTTATTTCCTGAATAGCCCTGTGAAGCTAAAGCTTCACCACGTGTTTCAGTTATTAGCCACAACACTCAGTGATTTATACAAAAAACAAACAAACAAACACTATTGCCGTTGAGTTGATTCCCACTCACAGCGGCCCTACAGGACAGAGTAGAAATGCACTATAGGGTTTTCTAGGCTGCAATCTTTATGGAAGCAGATTGCCACATCTTTCCCCTGCAGAGCTGCTGGATTGGTTTGAACCACCGACCTTTCAGTTAGCAGCTGAACGCTTAACCACTGTGCCACCAGGACTCCTTAGTGGTTTATACAACACTCTTTTATTTGCTCATAATTCTTCAGTTTGGCTATGACTTAGCAGGAAGAGTGTGGCTCTGCCCCCGGTGGTGTGAACTTCCAAGATGGCTCACTCTTACAGGAGCAAATTTGTACTCAGCTGGGCAATCAGCCAAGTAGTCCTTGGCTGGCAGAATTCCTGGGTTCTCTTCCACGTGGCTTCTGTATGTGACTAGTTAGGACTTTCTCACAGCAAGGCAGTTGGGTTTCTTACATGATATCTAGGTTTCCTCAGAGTGCAAAAGCAGAAACTTCTAGGCCTTCTTAAGGCTTATTCTTGGAACTAGCACAGCATACTTCTCCCACATTCTATGGGTTAAAGGAAATCACAGAGACATCTCAGATTCAAGGGGAGGGGACTTCACAAGGATGTGAATATCCGGAGGTGTGGTAAATTGGGGCTATCGATGTGACAGTCTTTCAGACCTTGGTTTTCTGGTTCTAGTGGCTGTCTCTACCTTGATACCTAGCTTGATACCCTTCTCAAAGTTTTAGGGTTCTGCCTTCCTCTTGCCAGAACTTCCAAGGACTTTGTCCTCATGGAAGCTACGAAATAAATGCCTTGCTGGCAGAATCATTGTTTCCTCCACAGAGCTTTCTGGAGGCTACCTACCAGACTACCTAGGCCTTCACTTATGTTCCTGACTCTCAAACACAAGCCTGAATGCACTTAGTTAGGTATATGCAACAGTGTGCCAAGGAGCATGGGATTGTGAGAGAGAAAAATGAATCACCTTCCCTGAAAGTTGATTTTACTTGAAAATATAGGTTTAAAAGTCTTCATTTAAAAAGATTTTTTTTTATGTAAAAGCTTTTCTATAAAAGCAAATGTGAATATGTTATGGAATAAATTGTGGAGTTCCATTGAAATTTTAGGATAGAACACAAGGCTTCAAGGACATTTAAAGCTTAGTGTGGGCTGCTTCAAACTACGCCCCCAGACTCCTAGGGGCCTGCATTTTTTCTCCTCCAGCATGAAGAGTACATTACTCTGCATTACACTACCCTGTGACTTCACATTCACATCCAGATTTCTCCCCCCATCTACTACTGAAATACTGCAGATCTGTTTAGTCTTTGCAACCAAACACGTTCCATCTAGTCCGACTTATCCTGCCATTCATCCGGGTCCAGAGCACACTACATTATGGCCTGGGACTTGACCATGGTACTTATGATGTTTGTTGTCTTTTACATCAACTTCCCGTAAAAGAACATTCGTGAAGGAGGGAAGAAAAGTACATTGTTCTGTGTATCCTCTTTCTGGGACCCAAATTCTGTTCTAAACATTACTCCATAAAACCAGACCCTGCCACATGCTCTACCCTCCTCCTGGGACTTGCTTCTCCAGCCTCTCAGTATCACTGAAGTTCTAGTATTACTTTGAATGCAAGTGGCAGGAGCCAAGAATTTTCTCCTCTGGTGCTGTCCCTAGCATGGCTGATGAGCTCTAATAGTGCTGTTGAGGACTTCAGCGATTCCTCATTTTTGATTCCCTGGTATTCTGTGAAGTCCCCAAAGTCTGCAATGCCCATATATTGAGTTAGTCACTGTAGATTCCAGTCCTATTTCCCCAATAAGGAAACGGTGATGCCTAGAAGGCTTAGAAGTGAACTTTGAATAGGGCCTTTAGAATGCCAGGAGCTTTATCTCTTCTGTATGGAGCAGAGGCTGGGGACTTGAACTCTCAAAGAGCATGGATGACAGAACCTCCTCCTGAAGGGAGTAACATGAGACAGTGGGCCATGGGCAGTGGTAGTTGGAGATTACAGCTGATAGGTGTCCATTGCTGTGTTCCAATAAGCCTTTAAGCAACTACAGAGAAATGAAGTTGCTTTTTAACATGCCTCAAGTCTTAGCTTAACTAAGTACCTGTGTATTTAAAATCTGTCCCATGGTCACTGAATCCCAGAGGTGAATACTTGTCTACTTTGAGTTGTTGAGTTTTTGAAGCTCAGCTCTGCTCCGCATCCCCCCGTTCCCCTGAAAGACCTTAGTATTTTGGATTCAAATCCTTAGCACTTTTGGTGTTGTTCTGATTAAGTTTTCAAATCCTCAGACCTGCTGAGGATATGGAGAATCAGAGTGTTTCAGAGACAGGCATTAGGGAAACCATAAGATCTTGAACTTTTTCTCCTTTATTGTCCTGTTCCTTTGGATGGGCAGTTTTAGAGCCTGGTACAGCCAAGCCTTCTGTGAGCACTGGGTGAGGTGTTCATCCCAAGCCATGGTTTAATGCTTCTGAAACCAGTGTTTGCCTCATCTCTTGGTCTTTGGCTGGGTGCTCTGAGACTAGGGAACTCAATACTAAATGAGCCAGAGACCAGCAGAACGGGGTCGAAGCCCATCGTAGTTAGAGAAGAGCCCTCATTCATAGCTGAATGCTTTTCTAACTAACCTTAAATGGGAATGCATGTTTTGAGTTATCTTGAGAGAGAGCCAGATGCTTACTTGCTACTTTGAACAGGTCAGAAAAGAGATAATTATTGCCTTTTAGTAACTGTCAAAGAGTCAATGTTAGGTTGGGGTTGCCTATTAACCCCATATAGTGATGTACACCATCCTCTGAGTAGTTATCTGGGAAGAGCCATCTGAGATTCCAAAGTGGACTCAGACTCAGTTGTGGTTTTCATACTTTCAACAATCAGTATATTGTAATAGCTAGGGTTCTGCTGTCATACAAACCCATTTTGAAATACCAGCTCCTCCATTTACAAGTTTTATGACTGTGGACAAGCTACATAATCTCTTGGAGTCTCAGTTTTCTCATTCATAAACATGTAGTGACAATAGTACATACCTCAAGGGATGGTTGGTGGGCTATATAAGATGATGTGTCTGGCATGTAGTAAGCCCTCTATAATCCCTGAAATAAAAATAATGATAACAACAATAACAGCAGCAGCAGAAGTAATACCAATATCAATGGCTAACGTTTTCTGAGTACTTAGTATAGGTCTGGCACTGTACATGCTTTACATACAAAGAGGCTATATTGCCATTCCCAGGCTACTGTTAGCTAATAGAAGAAGAAACTGGAACTGTTGTCTGAATCTAAAGCCTATGATCTTACTCTTGAACAAAGAAAAGGTACTTCTATGTCCTGCTAGCTCCTTCCCATAAAACTTGCTACAGGAACCCTCAAGAGGAAGATTTGATACTGTTTTGGCTCCCTTGCCAGTTCATCCACCAATTCCCTGAGATGGACTAAATCTCCTTCACTTATAAGCTTGGTCTGCCCCAGGCTCCACTCTAATCAAGGAGAATATGATTAGCTATAGGCCAAGAAGCACCTTACTGCTAACTCCATTCTTACTCTATGCCATAGTTGTGGTAGAAACCTCCATTTTGTTTTCAGAGCATTCAAGTCTGGTAACTGAATCCCTGTCATATTTCCTTCTTTCCACCTTATGCTCCATTCTACACCCCTGTTCCTCATGAGTTATCCTCCATTGATTGCCAATCCATGAAAGTTTTTGGTCCTGATCATTTATCTATCTAAAGAGTCTATTCTTTGCTCAGGATATCTGGTCTGTCTATCCAACATTCCTCCTATGGCATAGAAGGTGATACTTCCTTGGCTAGTTTCGTAGCCTGAATGAACCATTTCATCCATCCATTCATTTATTCATTAAATAATTCAATGACTACATTAGAATGTTCCTGCCCTTAAGATACCCACAAAGTCCTTTAACCACTCTCCCCTTTAGAACTATCTCATAGTTTGAACACACCCTCATTCTAATAGCTCCTGGTTCTGCCGCAGCAATATTCTTGCTTGCCTTCCTCATATTTCCTGGCAATTGAACAATCATAGGATAGAAAATTGTCAAGTGGTTGCTATCTGTCCCCCTTGGAACCTTGAGCTCTGTCATGGATTGAATTGTGTCCCCCAAAAATGTGTGTAGCCACTTGGCTAGGTCATGATTCCCAGTATTGTATGATGGTGTTATCTGATGTGATTTTCTTATGTGTTGTAAACTTTACCACTATGATGAGATTATATGTGATCTCCTCATGTGTTGTAAATTCTGTCACTGTGATGAGTTTATACTGATGAGGTTGACAAGATTAGTGTCTTAATGCAATCTCTTTTGAGATATAAAAGAGATAAGTGAGCAGAGATACATGGGAACCTCATACCACCAAGAAAGCAGTGCTGGGAGCAGAGCGCGTCCTTTGGACCTGAGGTTCCTGCACAGAGAAGCTCCCAGACCAAAGGAAGACTGATGACATGGACCTTCCTGCAGAGCCAACAGAGAAAGCATTCCCCTGGAGCTGACACCCTGAATTTGGACTTGTAGCCTACTGGACCATGACGAAATAAACTTCACTTTGTTAAAGCCATCCACTTGTGGTTTTTCTGTTGGAGCAGCACTAGATGACTGAGACAAGCTCTTAGGGCCAGCAAACTCTAATCACTGGTTCCACCTGAACAAAGAAGTTGAGATGAATAAAGGAGCTACAGTCAAGTTATGTTGTTCTAATGCAGCAAAGGAATCTCCCATTTCTTGTTTGTTAGACCCACAACTTAAAGGCAAAGGACAATTTTAACGGGAAGTTTCCTCCGAAAAGCAATTTCATGAAATAGGTGTCAAAGCTATACTTTGGTTGACAAGAGTAGTTTCTAACACACAGAGAAAATGCACTGGGGACTTGGCTCTTTTGATGATGTTGGATCCTAATAAAAAGATTACTTTAAGTTTTCCATAAGGAATACCCCATGGATGTTTATACCAAATTCATTTCTATATTTAACAGTGTCATAGCCAGGCTTCATGCATTAAATCAGTGTGCCCTTGGAATGACAAACCAGGTAGTTAAGCTGATTAATGGAGAATATGTTCAATCACCACTTTAAATAAAATGAAGCCAGAGGGGTCAAGCCAGAACTCTTTCTGGAGGCCAGGGTTATCATCTCTATTAAAATGTTAACACTAACCATTCTCTGGTTCCCTCACTAATCAGTGCTCTTTTTCCTATTAATTTAGTTTGTAGGCAAGGCTCTCCCACAGCTTGCCCAGGCAAACAACATAAATCACAGGTGGCAATCAGATCAAACGATGGGCAGTATTAGCGTCACTCTCTTGCAACACTCTAAGTTGAGTCCGCGGGAGAAAAAATTGTTCTAAGTAGGAAAGGAAAGGTACAAGCGAGGACACATCAAGTCCTTTGTCTTTCCAGATTGAGAAATCAGTGCGTGGTTAAATCTCACTTAAGTTATATTATCTCTAAGGAGCTGTGCAGTTAGTGAACAAAGTTCTCTTGAATAAGCTAATCTCAAGGGTCACAGGTTATCTGAACACTTTCTTTTGTGGCCTGATTGAATCTTTCCACCTTTGTCACAATGATTCACACTTCCCCGCTAGTGAAACTAGGTTTTCTCTTTTGTGGTGGAGGGAAGGAGGCTGGTGAGGTATGCTGGGGGCCAGAGGAGTGGGTACAGGTAAAGAAAGCAGTCAATGAGTGACCCATCTTTCTCTGTCTGTTTAACCACGAGGGGTCATCCAGTTGGGAGGGCAGGAGAGATGAATCTAATTCATCAAGCCAAACTGCTTCTTTTCTAGGTATTCATGATGCTGATTTTCTGTTTCGATCTTCTCCCTTTTCTAGTGAAGTTATTTTAAAATGGCTTGTTTTAGAACGCATCATCTAATGGCAATAAATAAAGTCTCTGCTAGTGACTTCCAAATTTATATCTCCAACTTTGACTTCTCTTTAATCTCTGGACTTCTATACTTAATTGTCTTGGATCTCCACTTGGATTTCTAATAGGCATTACAAACACAGTGTTTTGATTTTTCCCCAAAGCTGCTCCCCCTGGGTGTACCTTATCTCTTTAAATGATACCTTTAAATTTCATTAAGTGGCTCAGGTCCCAAGCCTAGGACTCACTCTTGATTCCTCTCTCCCTCACTTCCACACAACATGGCTATTTGTTGACTTAACCTTCAAAACGTCTACGAAATCTGATCACTTTTAATCACCTCTACTGCTATCACCCTAGTTCCAGATACCATCAGTTATCTTTCACCTAGACGATCACAAGGACTCTGTCTTAGTTATCTAGTGCTGCTATAACAGAAACACCACAAGTGGATGGCTTTAACAAACAGAAATGTATTTTCTCACAGTTTAGGAGGCTAGAAGTCTGAATTCAGGATGCCAGCTGTGAGGGAAGCCTTTCTCTCTGTTCATTCTGGGGGAAAGTCCTTATCTCCTCAGATTGTTTCCTGGTTCCTTGGAGATTTCCATGTGGCTTGGCATCAATCTTCCCCCATCTCTGCTTCTCTCGCTTGCTAGTTAAACTCTTTTATATCGCAAAAGAGATTGACTCAGGATACGCCCTACACTAACCCTGTCTCATTCATGTAACAAAGACAACCCATTCCCAAATGAGATTACAACCACAGTCACAGAGGCTAGGATTTACAACACTTATTTTCAGGGGACACAATTCAATCCATAACATTCCACCTTTTGGACCCTCCAAATTCATGTCCTTCCCACAAGAAAAATACATTTACCCCATCACAATATCCCAAAAGTCTTAAATCAACTCCAAGTCCACAAATCTCATCTTCTGAATCATCTAAATGAAATATGGGTGAGACTAGTTGTATTCCATCCTGGGGCAAAATTCTTCGTCTGTGAACCTGGGACGTCTAGATTACAAGTTATCTGTTTCCAAAGTACAATGGTGGAACAGGCACAAGGTAGACATTTCCGTTACAAATGGGAGAAATTGGAAGGAAAGAAGGGATAACAGGCACTATGCAAGTCCAAAACCCAGCAGAACAATTTATACTAGCTCTCAAGGTTTGAAAATAATCCTCTCTTCTCTGGCCATCTAGGCAATCGCCTTGCTCTCCAGACTCTGGGTGTTGGCCATACTGTCTGGATTCTGAGTGGAGGCCCCTAGGCCCTGGGCTTCAACTCCGCCTTCCAGGCCCACTGAGATGGCAACTCTTCTCCCTCAGCTTTGGGCAGCCCCATTCTCCTAGTCCATCTGACTGGCAACCTCACACCCTTAGCCCTGGCAGGCCCTGTTCTTTTGTCCCTTGAGTGTGGCAGCCCTGCCCTCTCAGCTTTGGACTGTGGCCCCATCCCCCTGGCACACCTTAACGGAAGCTGCACCCCTTCAGAACTGTCTTCTTAACCACTCTGCTGTATATAAATAAATATTTTAAAACTTGTTTACATTGTGTTTGTCCTACTAGGAATTAACTCCAAGAAGTCAGGGACCTTGTCTTCCTTGCTCACTAGCATCTAAAACAGTACCTGGAACATATTCGTGCTTAATAAATATCGAATGAATGAATGAATCCATTTGTATATATACTGACTGGGGACTCAAATGCAAAGAATGAAATGTATTAAAGGCTAGCAAAGCTTTTCAGCAAGGGGCCAATGTTCAGAGAATAGTAGGAGAATAAGGAGGAGGACAGTATTTGTTGCTTAGGTAGCTACTTTCTAACCTTTCCCTTCCTTTAATCAAAAGGCCTAAAATAAAATAAAATAAAAAAATCATTTATTATGTCCAAAATACGGGAGAGGGGAATTCAAAGGTGCATAATACATGATCCCAAATACATATGTGGAGTCTGTGTGTGTGTGTGCATGCACACACAGGCATAAGAGCAACAGGTCTTAATCAAAGGAAAAGCAATGTAACTTCTTCCACAAACCACAGGTTGTCCTTGCTTTATAATCAGACCTAATGCATAAAAATGCTACAAGACAACATGTAGTAAGTGGTACAACTCTGGGACAGAGCTCTCTAATTAGTTTGCCAGTTGCAAGTGTGTCTTGTGAGCAGCATTTTCATTTTACTAAAATTAAATCAAACATTAAAAGTAAAACTAAACACTATACATAAAAAAGAGTGGGAAGCATTACACTAGGATATCAGAGGGGAAAGAGATGTGTTTGGAATCAGCTGAGATAAACTTCCTGGGACTTGGTGGGGCTATTTCTGGCACCTGCTGCACTCGAACTCGACCATGGCTGTTGCTGCCTCTCCGTTTCAGGAGAAAATAGCACTGCTGGGATGCTATTGATGTCATGAACCCACCTGTGACATTTCCTGGAAGAGGCTGCATCCTGCCTGGAAATAGAGGGAATTCACCAACCTGAGTCAGTTTCTTTGTAGCATCTTCCAGTTATTCTCCTTGGAGATGATATTCATCACTTGGAAATACCATAGAGTGAACTCAACTCTTTCTCATCATTCCAAAGCAGTAACCAATTTGTGTGTGTGTGTGTGTGTGTGTGTGTGTGTGTGTGTATGTGGGAGCCCTGGTGGCCCAGTGGTTAAGAGCTTGGCTGCTAACCAAAAGGTTGGCAATTCAAATCCATCAGTCACTCCTTGGAAACCCTATGGGGCAGTTCTTCTCTGTCCTACATGGTCACTATGAGTCGGAATCAACTCAACGGCAACAGGTTTGGTTTTTGGTTTGGTGTGCATGTGAGAGAATTACATGAGGGATTGGGAATGTGTGCGTTTTGCTCTTAACAAGAAGCCTTTCCTTTCCTCTCCTTTCAAATTTCTCTTCTTTACTTACTTTATTCTTCTTACTTTTCCTTTGCTCTCTCTCTCCTCCCCTGCTCGTCTCATCCTTCTTTCATCCTCCTCACCTCTGTCTACCTTCTCTCTGAGTCTTCCCGGAGGTGGTGGTTGATGACATTCAGTGAGTAATAAGCAATCAGAGATATACATTCCAAAGTCAACTGTGAGAAACCAAACCACACACCACAGTGATACTTTTCCTTCCACTCTCCTTGCACTTCTCCCCTGGATGAACCAAGGGCTTGGGTTTTTCTGCCAGTTCTCTATGACAGAGCAGCAGAATGAGGAAATAGGAAACAAATGGGGCTTGATTTAATCACACCAGGAGTTCGTGTGTCAGAACACTAAGTTAATTTATGGTATTACGACTTGGAGTATAGAATTTCAGGATGCAGAATTGAATCGAATAGGATTTTATAGCCTTTCCCACAGGGTTGTTTTTGAGGAAGGGGCCCAAAGAGACATCGTACCACCTGTCAGCATTGTAGCCAGCAAAATAGCTGTTTTCTAAGGCTAGGTTTATTGTGGTTGAACTCTGTGTGCCTGGTAATTTACTGGTCTGGCCTGGGCGTCCTTAGGAAGTGTAGGACACTTACACTAGCAGTGACCCTAGAGGAAACTGGGCTGGCCTCAAGAAAGTCCTGGACCTGACCAATGGGAGATTCAGTTCTTTCTTCCACATCCCTCATTGTCCTCTGCAGTGTGGGTGAGTGGCGAGACTCAGAAGCTTATTTTAGAAGGCTGAGGGGAGACTCATGGAATTACAGAATCTAAGGCCTGGAAAGGGCTCTAAAGGTCATCCACCCCACTACTGACGAATGTCCCGTCTTTTTTACTTCTTCTCAATATGGAACAGTGACAGAGTACTTCCAAGGTCTTGAGACAGCACATCCAATATTTATAATTTAATAGACAGCTCTAACTATTGGAAATCTCTTTTTCATATTTAGTCAACAACTCTCTTTCTCAAGTTTTTCTCATTGGCCTCTTTCAGGGTTATTCTGGGACCCCATGAAACAAGTCTTGAATCAGTCTAACAGGAAGCTACATCTCCAAACTTTCTGAAGGAATTAATATTCTAAGGTCCCCAGTACTAGAAATAGTCTGAGACCCTTGAATCTGGGATTAAAGGAAGTGGTTAAAGCAAGCATACATGAACTCATTGAGTTTAATCATAACTTTGTAATTTTCTTTCATGAATTTTCTCCCTATTCTTAGAAGATAGCATGGAGGTGCTCTTTACTATTATTATTAGTTTAAAACTAAAGACCTAAAAGTGTATTCAGCGCTAAGAAAAAAATTTATATTCAGAATATTCCCCCTCCCGCAAATGGTAGTCTTTTTCTAGGCTCCCTTCTATGACTTAGGGGCATTGGTTAAAAAAATACATGGAAATAAGACACAGCTTTTCTTTAGCAGGGAACAGGAAGCCCTAATTTTTGTATCTTAAAAGCACTAGATGTGAGTATGTGGAATTCCTTTAGCTACTGGATTGAACTAGGGAGGAGACCTCTAATCTTTTAGATCTGAGTCTGAAGTTCTGTAACTACATCTCCCGTAAGTATAGAGGTACTTTCTACTCTGTTTCTCATTTATTTATTTGTTCAACAAATGTTTGTTAAGCTCCAATTACATGCCAGGAACTATACCTGGGCTGGATGGGGGTGGGAATGGAGGCGATGTTCTAGTTTTACCTTCTGAGGCTTAACTTGGAAATAGTTTTATCAATTCTGCAGATAGGTTTGGATGAGGTTCGCTATGCACTGATGGCTTTTCTTTTCCTATCATGATGAAAATACGGGTGGGGCCAGAGTTTTACTGACCTGCTTTCAATGATGGCATTATTTTTTGATGCATCAAATGGAGGCCCTAAATCCAATTAGCTATCTGGCTTAATTTAATCATTCATAAATTTAAGTGTGAATTTTTATTATATAACGTGCTTATAAGGACTCATCTATAGCATAAAACCATTTTTTCATGCTTCAAAATTCTTTAAATTGTATAACTAAAAAGAAAATGCTTTGAGAATCTTGGGTATTATACAAAAATAAATGTTGAGCCCTGATGATCGTCAGAGTGTCCAAACAGTGAGTTTCTGTACACAGCGATGTTGCCTAGGGAAACAGGGTATCTGGGAACAGAGAAACCAAACTTGGGTTTGGCTAGGATGGAGGGTGGAGGGTAGCAACTAGGTTCTGGGGAGAACCAAGAGCCATATGGTGAGACGTGGCTGCAAAACAGATGTCCTTCTCATGAATGAAGATGGTTTGCAAGTCGCCTTCCTCTGGGATCCAAGGTTTAGTTCAGCCAGAAACAGTGGTCTGTAAATACCCTGATTCCCTCATGTGCAGGCAGAAAACTGAGCCAGTAAATACACAGAGCCTTTTTTCAGTCAGCAGAAGGCAAATGAAATCTCAGTTAAGTGTGTTACCTAAATGGAAAGGTAAATTCAATTTGCAAAATGCTGTAAAGGTCCTGACGTTCAGCATGACAAGCAGAAAAAGTGATTAAAAAAATGAAATCCTTTGCCATATCCCATCAAATGCATCCAACTAGCAAACTCTTCAAATAAGTGCCCAGAGATGGAGATTGGACAAGTGCAGGTAGGGGTGCTTAGGGGCTTATGACCTGAATTCTCCTTTTGGCAGCTTGCTTTGTCCTTCTGGTTACTAAGTACTCTAGGGTCACCCTCAAGCTTTAGCCTCCCATGCTTTTCCCTTCAGCAGTCCTCGTTTTTTTGTGTCCCCACTCCTCCCGCCCCATATTTTCATATCACAAGTTTGAAGGAATCTGGGGATAATGGTGGAAGAAGAGTTATGGTGTAAACAGGAATGTTGGAGGGGAAATATTTTGCTCTTTTTGAAAGCTCATGCCTCGAATTCTTGTATGGTTTTGTTGCATTCCTAATTGTGGGAAAATAAGAATACCCTGCATTATCTAATACAGTAAGCACTAACCATATGTAGCTATTCACATTTAAAGTTAACTCAAATTAAATTAAAATTTCAGTTCTTTAATCACATTGGCCATGTTTCAAGTATTCAATAGCCACATGCGGTTAGTGGCTGTTGTATTGGGCAGTGAGTATATAGAACTTTCTGTGAAAGTTCTACTGGACAGTGCTGGTAGATGGGTCTACTATAGACATTGGTTTACTGCTAACCTCTTTCACTTTTCAACATATACTCTGAAAAATCTATCAGTCCATCCTGGGTATATTTAAATGCCAAATGTCACCTCTAAAATTCCTTCCCTTTCAGCCCCTTAAACACACACACACACTTTTTTTTCTGAGTGTCAGGAAGATACAGGTAAACTCAGCCTAAGATGGATTTTTTAGAGTCTACCAAGTTTTAAGTATGTGAGATTATGAAACGCCTCCCCAAGGACTGCTTGAAAATATATTGAGAATTTACATATAATTGAAATATGCTAAGTCTTCTGAAGCATGACTAATATTTATTGGGTGAAATCCTGGTGGTGTAGTAGTTAAGAGCTGTGGCTGCTAAACAAAAAGGTCTGCAGTTCAAATCCACCAGGCACTCCTTGGAAATTCTATGGGACAGTTCTGCTCTGTCCTATAGGGTCATTGTGAGTCGGAATCGACTCGCCGGCAATGGGTTTGTTTTTGGAACTTTAACATGTATAATAGTGTGTGTTTCATTTCTGTATGTTTGGGTTTTCTTCCAGTTTTCTTTCTGCTGTTCATTTCTAATTTTGTATCATTGTTAATGGAGGAAATACTTTGTATGGTTTCAATTTTTAAAAATTTATTGAGGGTTACTTTGTGACCTAACATGTGGACTATTCTGGAGAATGATTCATGTGCATTAGAGAAGAACATATGTTGTGCTGTTGTTTGGTGGCATGTTCTATATATATCTGTTAGGTCTTGTTGGTTTACTGTGTCATTCAGGTTTTCTGTTTTCTTACTGATCTTCTTTCTAGATGTTCTGTTCATTACTGACAGTGGCGTATTGAAGTCTCTCATTATTATTGTGTTGTTGCTATGGGCTGTCAAGACAGTTCCAACTCACAGTGACCCTATGTACAATAGAAGGAAACACTGCCTGTCCTGTGCCATTCTCACAATCATTGCCATGTTTGAGCCCATTGTTGCAACTACTGTGTCAATCCATCTAGTTGAGGGTCTTCCTGTTTTTTGCTGACCCTCTACCAAGCATGGGGCCTTTTCCAGGGACTGGTCCCTCCTGATAACGTGTCCAAAGTACATGAGATGAAGACTCACCATTCTTGCTTCCAAGGAGCACTCTGGCTCTATTTCTTCCAAGACAGATTTGTTTGCTCTGCTGGCAGTCCATAGTATATTCAGTATTCCTCTCCAGAACCTTAATTCAAAGGCATCAATTTCTCTTCGGTCTTCCTTATTCATTGTCCAGCTTTTGCATGCATATGAGGTGACTGAAAATATCATGGATTGGATCAGGTACACCTTAGTCCTCAAAGTGACATCTTTGTTTTTAACACTTTAAAGAGGTCTTTTACAGCAGATTTGTCCAATGTAATATGTCATTTGATTTTCTGACTGCTGTCTCCATGGACGTTGATCGTGGATCCAAGTAAAATGAAATCCTTGACAACTTCAGTCTTTTCTCCGTTTATCATGATGTTGCTTATTGGTCAAGTTGTGAGGATTTTTGTTTCCTTTATGTTGAGGTGTAATTCATGCTGAAGGCTGTAGGCTTTGATCTTTATCAGTAAGTGCTTCAAGTCCTGTTCGCTTTCAACAAGCGAGGTTGTGTCATCTGCATATTGCAGGTTGTTAATGAGTCTTTCACCAATCCTGATGCCATGTTCTTCTTCATATAGTCCAGCTTCTTCAGCATACAGATTGAATTGGTATGGTGAAAGGATACAACCCTGACACACACCTTTACTGATCTCAAACCATGTAATATCCCCTTGTTCTGTTCGAACAACTGCCTCTTGGTCTACGTACAGGTTCCTCATGAGCACAATTCAGTGTTCTGGAATTCCTATTCTTTGCAAAATTATCCATAATTTGTTATGATCCACACCGTCGAATGCCTTTGCATAATCAATAAAACACAGGTAAACATCTTTCTAGTATGCTCTGCTTTCAACCAAGATCCATCTGACTTCAGCAATGGTATGCCTGGTTCCACGTCCTCTTCTGAATTAGACTTGAATTTCTGGTAGTTCCCTGTCGATGTACTGCTGCAACCACTTTTGAATGATCTTCAGCAAATTTTTACTTGCGTGTGATATTGATGATATTGTTTGATAATTTCCCCATTCAGTTGGACCACCTTTCTTCAGAATAGGCACAAATATGGATCTCTTCTAGTCGATCGGCCAGGTAGCTGTCTTCCAAATTTATTGGCATAGAGTGAGCACTTCCAGAGCTGCATCTGTTTGTCAAAACATCTCAGTTGGTATTCTGTCAATTCCTAGAGCCTTGTTTTCACCAATGCCTTCAGTGTAGCTTGGGCTTCTTCCTTCAGTCCCATCAGTTCATGATCATATGTTAGCTCCTGAAATGGTTGAACATTGAAAACTCTTCTCGGTACAGTGACTCTGTGTATTTCTTCTATCTTCTTCTTCTTCTTCTTTTTTTTTTTATCGTACTTCAGGTGAAGGCTTACAGAACAAATAGTTTCTCATGAAACAGTAGTACACATATTGTTTTATGACATTGGTTAACAACCCCACAACATGTCAACCCTCCTACTTCTCAACCTTTTTTTCTTGGTGAAAATACACACAGCCAAAGATACACCATTTCAAAAATTTCTACATGCACAGTTCAGTGACATTGACTACGCTCTTCCAGTTGTGCTGTTATTCTCACTTAAGATAAAGGCTTATAGAACAAAATAGTTTCTCATTTAACAGTTACTACAAATGTTGCCCTATGACAATGGTTAACAATCTCACATCAACAATATCCTTACTCAACGTTGGGTTCCCTATCACCAGCTTCCTTGTCCCTTCTGCCTTCTGGCCCTTGTCACCTAAAGTACCTTGTTAGTCTCATTTGGTTTTATGGGGCTGTCCACTCCCAGGCTGAACAGTGAACCTCAGAGATAACTTCACCACTGAGCTAAAAGGGTGTCTGGGGCCATACTCTTGGGGTTTCACCAGTCTCCTTTAGGCCAGTAAATCTGGTCTTTTTTTTTGTGACTTAGAATTATGTTATACATCCTTCTCCAGCTCTGTCCAAAACCCTCTGTTGTGATCCTGGTCAGAGCAGTCAGCAGTGGTAGCCGGGCACCATCTGGCTGTACTGGACTCAGTCCAGTGGAGGTCTTGGTAGCTGTGGACCATTAGTCCTTTGGACTAATCTTTTCCTTGTATCCTGTTCTCTTCATTCTCCCTTGCTCCCAAAGGGATGAGACCAGTGGAGTATCTTAGATGGCCGCTCACAGGCTTTTAAGACCCCAGACACTACTCACCAAGGTAGAATGTAGAGCATTGTCTTTATAAGCTGTGTTATGCCAATTGAGCTAGATGTTCCCTGAGACCATGGTCCCCACAGCCCTCCGCCCAGCAATTCAGTCCCTCAGGGAGTTTGGATGTGTCTGTGGGGCTTCCATGACCTTTCCTTGTACAGGTTGTGCTAGTTTCCCCTGTATTGTGTACTGTCTCACCCTTCACCCAAGATACCACTTATCTATTGCCTATTTAGTATTTTCCCCTCACCCCTCCCATCCCTGGTAACCAACAAAGATTGTTACCTTTTGTGTGTGAACTGTTTCATGGGTTTTCACAATAGAGGTCTCATACAATATTTGTCCATTTGTGATTGACTTATTTCACTCAACATAATGTCCTCTGGTTTCATCCATGTTATGAGATGGTTCACAGATTCATTGTTGTTCTTTCTCGTTGCATAGTACTCCCATTGTGTGTATGTACCATAGTTTGTTTATCTGTCCATCTGTTCATCTAGGGAATCTAGGTTGTTTCCATAGTTTTGCTATTGTGAACAATGCTGCCATGAACATAGGTGTGCATATGTCTATTCGAGTGATGACTCTTTTTCTCTAGGCTATATTCCTAGGAATGGAATTGCTGGATCGAATGGTATATCTACTTCTAGCTTTCTGAGGAAGTGCCATATCATTTTCCAAAATGGTTGTATCATTTCATTCCCACCAGCAGTGCATAAGAGTTCCGATCTCCCCACAGACCCTCCAACGTTTGTTATTTCCAGTGTTTTTGATTCGTGCCAGTAATGCTGGGGTGAGATGGTATCTCATTGTGGTTTTAATTTGCATTTCTCTAATGGCTAGCGATTGCGAGCATTTCCTCATGTGTCTGTTGGCCATTTGAATGTCTTCTTTGGTGAAGTGTCTGTTCATTTCCTTTGCCCATTTTTTAATAGGATTGTTTGTCTTTTTGTTGTAGAGGTGTTGGATTTTCTTGTAGATGATGGAGATTAGACCTTTGTCTGACTTGTACTATCCAAAAATTTTTTTCCCAATCTGTAGGTTCTCTTTTTACTCTTTTGGTGAAGTCTTTTGAAGAGCATAGGTGTTTGATTTTTAGAAGATCCCAGTTATCTAGCTTATCTATTGGGGTTTGTGCATTGATGGTTATGGTTTGTATCCTGTTGATACCATGTATTAAGGCCTGAAGTGTTGGTCCTATTTTTTCTTCTATGAACTTTATAGTTTTAGGCTTTATATTCAGGTCTTTGATCCATTTTGAAGTAGTTTTTGCATACGGTGTGAAGTATGGGTCCTGTTTCATTTTTTTGCAGATGGATATCCAGTTTTGCCAGCACCATTTGTTAAAAAGACTGTCTTTTTCCCATTTGACGTCTTCCATCTTCTTTTGATGCTTCCTGTGTTGTTCAATATTTTGTTCAATGAATTCTTCAAAATTCCAACTCAAGGCTTGAATTTTTCTTCAGTTCTTTCAGCTTGAGAAATGCCAAGCGTGTTCTTCCCTTTTGATTTTCTAACTCCTTGTCTTTGCACATTTCATTTTAATACTTTATTTTGTCTTCTCGAGCTGCTCTTTGAAATCTTTTGTTCAGCTCTTTTCCTTCATCATTTCTTCCATTCACTTTAGCTACTCAACATCCAAGAGCAAGTTTCAGAGTCTCCTCTGACATCTATTTTGCTCTTTTCTTTCTTTCCTGTCTTTTTAATGAACTTTTGCTTTTCTTCACCTATGATGTCCTTGATGTCATCCTACAACTCATGTGATCTTCGGTCTTTAGTGTTCAATGCATCAGATCTATTCTTGAGATAGTCTCCAAATTTAGGTGTGGTATACTCATTCAAGGTTGTATCATAGCTCTCATGGACTTGTTCTAATTTTCTTCAGCTTCAACTTGAATTTGCATATGAACAAGGCTGCTGGCCTTGTTCTGACTGATGATATTGAGTTTTCCATCATCTCAGATGTATTCTATTTGATTCCTGGCAAGGTCTGCGTGTATAGTTGTCATTTATGTTGTTGAAAAAGGTATTTACAATGAAGAAACTGTTGGTCTTACAGAATTCTATCATGCCATCTCTGGCATCATTTCTATTACTAAGGCCATATTTTCGAACTACATTAGAGGTTTAAATTGAACATATAAAATCCTTGTATCCTGTTGATGTTTTTCATCTATGAAAATGGCAAAATTAAAAAAAAAATGGCATTCTGTTCCAGTTGGAATGTGAATGTTGTGATTCTCATCCTTAACAACTAGAAAAAACATCAGATAAACTAAGGAAATCATATTTTAAAAAATGATACCATTGAGTACTTTGAGCATTGTGCTCTTTTAAAGAATTATCAATGTGAGATCAAATTGACAACACCAACCCAAAATGTTGGGTGGGAAGCTTAGAGGGCAGTGAGTTTAAGACAATTGGTGGTGGAATAATGTGGAAAAGGATATTGAGAATGGTAGCATAACTTGAAGAATGTAACAAGTTTCACTGGATCGTTTATGTAGAAATTGTTGAAATTGTGTATCTTTGACTGTAAATAAAACAAAACAAAAACAAAAAAATAGTCCTTATACTTGCCCATGCAATTATCTTTAATAGAGATCTTTCTTCCTATGTATGGCTTTGAGTTAGTTTGTAATATCCTTTCTTTCCCATATGAAGGGTTCCCTTAATATTTTTGGTAGGGCTGGTCTGGTAAATACGAACTGTTTCAGCTTTTGTTCATCTGGAAATGTCTTAATTTCATCTTCATCTTTGGAGAACAATTTTACCAGGTATAGTACTCTTGGTTGACAGTTTTTTTTGTTTGTTTTGTCTTGTTTTTCAGCATTTTAAATATGTCATTCCATTACCTTCTGGCCTCCAAGTTTCTGAGGAGAAATCTGCACTTTATCTTATTTGGGATACTTTATATCTGGAACCCTGGTGGCACAGTGGTTAAGAGCTCAGCAGCTAACCAAAAGGTTGGCAGTTTGAATCCACTAGCCACTCCTTGGAAACCCCATGGGGCAGTTCTACTCAGTCCTATAGGGTCGCTATGAGTTGGAATCGACTCTACAGCAGTGGGTTTGGCTTTTGGTTTATATGTGAGTGTTCAATTCTCTCTCGCTGCTTTCAGGATTCTCTCTTTATCTTTAGTTTTTGAAAGCCTGATTATAATGTGTCCCAGTGTGAATCTCTTTGGGTTTAACCTACTTGGAGTTTGTTCAGCTTCTTGAATTTGCAGGTTTATGTCCTTCATAAGATTCAGGAATTTTTTTTGCCATTATTTCTTCAGCTATTTTTTTTGTCCCTTTCTCTCGTCTCCTTCTAGGATTCCCATGATAGGTGTGTTGTTTGCTTGATGTTGTCCCACAGTTCCATTAGACTGTGCCTTTTTCCTTGTTGTTCTTTAGCCCCCATAATTTCAACTACCTTATCCTCTAGTTTGCTGATTCTTTCTTCTACCTGATCAGATCTGTTGTTATTATGTATTATGTTTCTCATTTCAGTTATTCTCTCTTTCACTTTCAATATTTTTGTTTGGTTTCTTTTTAGAGTGTGTATCTTTTTTTTTTTTTTTTTACATTCCCATTTTGTTCATGTATCATTTTCTCGATTTCCTTTAGTTCTTACAGTATATTTAATATTGTATTATATTCTTCCCTTATGTTCATTATTCAGGCTTCCATAAATACAATTTCACTCCCTTCATTTTGTTCGTTTGCATGGACCATTGTTTCCATTTTCTTTGTGTATCTTGTGATTTTTTGTTGAAGTTGAGATTCTCACTTCTCCCCTTTATTCAGTGTTTTTGACACTGCTTTCTATAAGGTACATGATCTTTCTTTGGTTACAGTTCCCACCTTTCTTTGGCTATAGCTCTTTCTCCTGCTCTGCTTCTGTGTTCACAATTTCAGTCAGAAAACTCACACTTAAGATCCCCTAAATGGGCTGAGTCCTGTTGTCAGATCTTGCTCAAGGCTACCTTCCCCACTCTGTGAGGGCCCTCTTGTATCTGAGCTGGTGATCAGGGCTAGCACAGGTAGGCTTTTGGCCATGTGTGTACAAGGAGGGAAAAGCATATCAGAACAGACCCCCAGGGAGATCTGTCTTGTTGATTTCATGGGAACAGTCTATCTTGTTGATTTCAGAGCCTGGGGCCTTGTCTCTGTGCTAAGGCAGGGAATGTGTTGGCTTGAGGAGCAGGCTCCTCTGCGGGTGCACTTCAGCCAGACTTTAGTACCCATTGACCAAGACCGACCAGAGTGGGAGGGGAAGGCACACCAAAATGGATCCTTAGGGAGATCTGTCTCCTTGATTTCAGAGCAGGAGCCTACCTTGTTAATTTCAGTGTGTGAGCTCGGGAGCATTTCCATGTGCTTAGGCAGGGAACATATTGGCTGGGGAAGCGGGTTCCTCTGCCAGTGTATAGTTCACAGCAGCCAGCTGACTGCAACAGGAGGGGAGGGGTATGTAGACCTGAATGGACCCCAGGGAGATATGCCTTGTTGATTTCTGAGGAGGAGCTTGGGGCCACAGGCAGGCAGTGCATTGTCTAGGGGATCAGCTTTTCTGCAGGCTCTGCAGGCTCTGCAGATACAGATCTCTAGTTTATAGAGTTCATAGCTGCTGGCAGCCCATGTCTTGGTGGGAGGTGAGGTGAAAAGTGGAAGGGGGAAGGATATGTACAGCGGGAGAAGTGGTGTTCCTACTGTATGTGACTCACTGTGAACTTATTGACTCATGTCCATCTGCAGATCCCCACTGCTGTCCTCTGCTTATTGATTCAAAGTCTTTCAGGACTGAGCACAGTTTTCTTGCTGTTTTATTTTTTTTTATGTATGTGTGTGGAGAGTCAACACCTAGACCTGATAATGTCATTGTCTTCCCAGAATTTCTTGTGTATCATTTTTTTAAATGAAAAAAATTGAATTTCATCTATAGTTTCTTTCATTCTTATGATATGAAGTGCCAAAGACAGGTGTGTAGCCTAGATTCTCAATCTGTAGGTTGTGACAGATTAGTGTGTCATGAGATCAGTTTAGTGGGTCACAACTAGCATTTGAAAATAGAATAGAAATGATCAGTGTGCATTTCATAAAGGGCAATTATTGTTTTGTGACAGTTTTGCTTTTATTACTTATGTGTATGTTTGTGTTCAGTGAGTCTATGGTTCAACAAGCTTGAAAGCTACCAACTCAGATAACTTTTCATGAACCCTTCCAATTCTTGTGCGTAATGATTCTATATGTCAAAAAAATTGAATCCTGTAGATAGAAATTGTTTTGTAGAATTTCAGGTAGCTCTAGTTCCTGATGGGAATGCCCTGGGAATGTCACTAATTCCTTTTGAGTAAAATGAAGGTGTCTCCACAGTGGACTGCAAACAAGAGTGTTTAATTATTATAGAATCATATAAAGAAGAAATACCACTGGTCTCATATTTAAGGCAGTCCAAAGTATGGAGCTGGCAGCCGTAACTAAGGGGAAACTCCATTACAAGAAAATATTTCTTCTACATTTCTGCTGTATACTTTCTTCGTATGAGTACATTAGAATTATTTAATTAACTGGGACATGCTAAGTGCAAGAATTAGAATAGATGTTTGTATAATGTTTTTAAAGTTTGGCATTACAGGTATTAGAAACATTTCTTCACATTTCTTGCTAATAGATGTAGTATTAACTTTGCACGTCATAATTTTTATGGAGCAGTCAGTGCAGAATTTACAAGAATCCACATGATCTCTGCTGGCTTTTCACATACTAATTCAATAAACAGGAGCTTAGTCTGTCCTTTCTTATTAAGTTTCTTTCCTATTATCCATAAAAGCTCAGTTTTAGCCCTGTGGGAATGATGAAGCACTGTCTAAACAAGCCAGATCTGTGACATATAATTCCACAGAGTGTTGCTAAAGACACTGTTGTGGTGGGAAGTGAGTTAGGTTTCCTTATAGTTTATACTGCTCACTCCTTGGCTGGAGATTTTGATGAAACTTGTAAAGGATTCTTGACATCTGACCTCAATTGCATGAGGTAACTGAGGTTTTTTGGATTTGTAGCCTTTACAAAAATTTTGTTACTATGTAGTATTTTCACTCTGCACACAGTTATGTACACACCTCATGTGCACATGACGTATTTTTGCTGTTTTTATAGTCTTTGACTATACTCTGCTCACAAATTTTACAAGTATAAATTATAGTGCATTAATCACAACTGACTCTGATATGATCAAAAATATTGGTATAAAGACAGTAAAATTATACCTCGAGGGACGCTGGCTTATGTCCACGCAAGCACACACACCATGATTCTGTAGGCAGCTGATATAAAAATACCCTATCAAAAGAGAAATATCAGTCTTTGAAACAATCTGTGGCTAATAGTGAAACCATCTTTGCTACCACTAGTATTCTCCTATGGATTTCTCGCATTTCATCAACGGTAGTTTTTGGCCTCATTTTAGCAATGCTGAGGCAACATTTCCTTTCTGTTCCAAACCTGTAACAGCTTTAATTAATAGTACTTAATCAACTCATGCTTAGCAGTTTTATTTTTGCGAAGTGATTTATAATCATATTTATTTGTTATTTTAAATTAAGATGTAGAATGGCATTTCATAAAGAAAATGCTTCATGTCTGATAACGGGACTTATTCCTACCCAGCATTTGTCTTAATAGCATAATTATGGCTGCATTACTCACGGATTGTTTAATTATTTACTCCTTAATCTGCAGATGTAAATACACCACTCCAACCTGCAATTATGGAAGGTCTGCAAACCTGAGTTGTGAAGTTCAACTGATATCTGTAAGAATTCTTGAAGCAAAGTTGAGTGTGTATCTATGGCTATAAGACTATTAAAGAAAAAGAAAGTTGAAGAAATGACATAAATTATTAGACACTAATGATAATCCAAATTTATTAGTGTGTATAATAAAATAATGTTGTTTAGAAATCAAGAGTCTCAAACTAATATTATTTATCACTTTTATTCACATAAAAGTGATACATATTAATGCACTATGCATTAATGTGCTTCTAACAAGATAAAACTGGTAATTGGAAAATACGTTTTCAAGTGATATGAACCAAAATTGCCATTAAAATGTTTATTTTTGAATAGAATTTTCTAGATTTTATATGTGCCAAAAACCAAGCCCATTGCCATCAAGTCTATTCTGACTCATAGCAACCCTATAGGACAGAGTAGAACTACCCTATTGAGTTTCCAAAGCTGTAATTTTTATGGAAGAAGACTGCTACATCTGTCTCCAGTGGAGTGGCTGGTGGGTTAAAACCACTGACCTTTTGGTTAGTAGCTGAGTGCTTAACTACTGTGCCAGCAGTAGTTTTATATCTACCAGGAGCCCTGGTGGCTCAGTGGTTGAAGCATTCGACTGCTAACTGAAGGGTTGACAGTTCGAAACCACCAGCAGCTCGGTGGGAGAAAGCTGTGACAGTCTGCTTCTGTAGAGATCTACAGCCTTGGAAACCCTATGGGACAGCTATGAGTCAATATTGACTTGAGTCAGAATTGGCTAGACGGCAATGGGTTTGGTTTGGTTTTTTATATACCAAAGTGACAAAAATATCAGCATTAAGCAATTGTTACTATTATAATCATTATAGAATATAATTTACAAATTCAAAGCCCTGAAATTAGGAAATTTGTAATGACATATAATATTCTAATTGCATTAACTCAGTACAAAATTTTCAACTAATTTTTTTATAATTTATTTTATTTTTGTTGTTGTTGAGAATATACACAGAACATACACCAATTCACCAATTTCTACTTGTACGATTCAGTGACATTGACTGCACTTGTCAAGTTGTGCAAGCACTGTCACTGTGTCCTTTTCTGAGTTGTTCCTCTCCCATTAACATAAATTCACTGCCCCCTGTTTCCTGTCTAATCTTTTGAGTTGCTGTTGTCAGTTTGATCCCATACAGATATATCTTAAAAGAGCACAATGCTCAAGGCAGACATTCTTTACTAGTTAAGCTAAATTATTGTTTGCTTTTAAGAAGACTTCAGGGGCTATTTTTGGTTTAAAGTTTAAAGATTATCTCAACCAACTTTTGATTATTTCAAAGATCTTCTAATCTTTGGACTATGTGTACCTCAGTTTGCCTTTTGTGCCCGCCTTTTGATATTACACTACAAACCTAAGCATCTTTGTAAGAGGAGGCCTTGAGGAGGGAGAAGGGGTGAAACAGTGACCAAATTCCTCACTTACTGGTATCTCTGACAGGAAACAGAACGGTGAAAAGAGGAAAATACAACCAAGAAATCCTTTACACCAGGGGAACTCCTACCTACCTGATTTAAAGCTGTATTTTCAGAATTAAATCTAATTTTCAGTCTATTAAATGATTAAAAATGGATTTCATGAAAAGTTTTCCTTCTCTGGTTACCATGATGTTTATAAGAGAAAAACTGTAACACAATAACCCAGGTTTATGGGAAAAGGCCCAACTAAAAATCTGAGTGTCAGGCAAACACATCCTTGACTCAGTCTACTTCTATTTTTAGGAACAAGTAATATAAACATGTAGCCACATAGAATCTGCATAGATATTAAATATGATAAAAAGGTTTACAAATGTACAACTGTGACCCGAATGAAAGGGAATATCTAAGCACAATGAACCAATTTTCTGCTTACACTGGCAAAGGAACCAACTACTGTGTCAAAAAAAACCGAGTTTCATTCTATTAGCTAAATAAACAGAAAAATCAACACAACTGATCCCCTGCTTCCACTTAACCCAAGCTTTCTGAAAAACTGGGATGTTTCTCAAAGGCGAGCTGCAGATTTCAAATACACCAAAATTCAAGTAATGGTTTCCATGGTGACCTTCCCTCAGCCACTTACTTAACACTGGACTGAAATAGCGAAGTACCTTCCCTCCAGACATCAAATCCCCAAGTCCCTTTAGCATTGTGGCAATACACTGACAAGGAACAGCTGACGTTGAGGAGGTATTTGGTGTAGTCAGGCATTTTTTGCATCAGTATTGATTTTGATTCTTCATCAGACCTGCTCTGAAACATTCTACTGGAACTCTATCCCTCTGTGCCACCCATTGTGTTTGTGTTCCAGGTCATGGCAGAGGGAGAGTATGGGTAAAGTGTGGGTGGCCCAACAGAAGAGGAGTTAGCTGTGTGTACTTTTCAGATTGCAAGTACCCAAAGAGGAATTTGATGTGAGTTGGACAACAGAGTGCTGAAGTGGTATGTTCCACCATTTTCACCTGGGAGACTTCAAAGTTCCAGTCTTTTTATCCGGGAAGCACCTGGGTGGATTTCACAGTACCTTCTATGTGGCTTATTAAAAAAAATAAATTAATAAATAAAGTAACAACAAAATAAAAACGTGATATTTTATAAAAGGAAATATACAAATTTGTGTATGTGGATGTGTGTGTATCTGTACACCTATGTCTACATAATGGAAATGCAATCATGCTTTGCGTACTCTTCTGCAACATACCTTTTTCTTTTAACATTGTTTTGTGAATATATGAAAGGCTGTTCCATACAGAATTTAACCAATTCTCAGGTATTTTCCAAATTTTCTTATTTTACAAATTCAAGCAATGATACAGAAAGAGTACATCCTTCTATGTATATATATTTTGTTGACTCGGTTAAGTATTTCCTGGAAATGGAATTGCTGGGTCAAAATTGTTACTTTTATTATTATTCTTTTCATTATAATTGAATATATGATGTAGATTCCTGTATTGCTAAATGATGATTAGCACATCCTATCTGAAAATCTGAGTACAGTTTTCCAGTGTATTTGGTTTGATTTTTCTGTAGTGTTAGAGTTCAAAATGAAAGATGTGGACTTTGCAATTTGGAGCCCGTCCATAATAATTGCTAACATTTATTGAATACTTGCTATGTGCCAGAACTTTTAAGCACTTTACATCTGTTTAATTCATGTACTTTTATCACAACCTGATGCCGTTGCTAGCTATTTACTCATGTGTGCCTCTGAGAAGTTAGGTAACATAAATCAAGGTCACACAGCTAGCAAATGGATATGCAGGATTTAAACCCATGTAGTTTCATTCTAGGGTCGACAGTCTCAACCATAAACCAATACAGCCTCTTCCATGTTGATGATCTCCATTTGGAAGGAATTAAATACACTCCCTATTGTTTTATGCCAAGATAAGCGTTAACTCTAGGTCTTTTTGAAGGAAACAGACACAGCCATTAAAAAGGCTAAATTTTGCTCATGCCATTTTAAGTGCTTGATATAATTGTAATTCTTCTACTCTATACTGAGTTGTTCTCATGTGGAATCCCATCTTATTTCTATAACAATTTAATGGGTAGCAATGGAACACCCACCTTATAGATTCAGAAAAGCGCTTAAATAATGAGGAGAGGAAATCAAATATAGTGGTCTATGTATGTAGGGCAAAGGCAGGGGAGGTAATATCATGGAGGTATTATGAGATGGAAGACAGGATAGATGAAGAGTGAGAAAAAATGCAGGAACTTGGGAAAATGGAGGGAGCTGGTAAAAAACAAACAAACAAATCCTGGCCTAGGTAAAACATATCAATGAAGAGAATTTGACTAAAAATATCCACTCAGTGTTTGTGGCTAGGAATATATCTTTTTACCACCCTTGAAATGTCAAAAATGCTGATAATATTTTAAAAAATGGGCTTTGTACTAATTTCTCTTTACTAGCACACACTCCTTTCATTTATAAAGTAGATGATGAAAATGAGGCTTTGATGAACTCTGAAGGAAGATTTTTATTTTGGATAAGTAGGGTGCTTCAATAATAAATATTTACTCTCCAGATAGGTGTAAAAATCTTAGGAGTGCATAAAATCATAAAGAAGCTGTATTAGGGCAGAGGGGTATGTGTCTATCAAGGAGCAGAAAGACAAGAAACTTTCAGTGCTGCCAACCTGGCTTTCTTTTCCATAGAAAGATGAAAACATGAATGAGCCATATGCTTCTGATAGAGACATCACTCTGAGCTCTTCTCCACAAAGCAGGTAGGCCTCTCAGTGTGCATTAAATTAACAATTTGTGTGATTTCCCTAAAGGCAAGTACAGTGTTGTAGAGTGAGGAAAGTGTCATGTGGTAATATGATTATTTCATTAACCTATGCTACAAGAACATTCACTGCTCCACCCAAGCATCATCACCCATATCCCATTGTTGTGTTTTACTGAGGGGATGATGTCAGTGGCAGAGAATGTGGAGATATGAAAGATGTCTCCAGTTGCCACTCCATTAGGTGAAGAGGTGATGGTTCACCAGACTTCTGTAGGGCAGGTCTCCATTTATTCTCTTTCAGTGATGACTGTTGTTTCTCCTTTATTTGTAATTAATGAAGTGCCTACTTACACATTTATTTAATATTTGTCTTCCACAGGAACTCTGCTTGTTTTTCAACACTTTAAAGAGATCTTTTTCAGATTTGCCCGATACAATGCATCTTTTGATTTCTTGACTGCTGCTTCCATGGGTGTTGATTGTGGATCCAAGTAAAATGAAATCCTTGACAGCTTCAGTCTTTTCTCCATTTATCATGATGTTGCTTATTGGTCCAGGTGTGAGGATTTTTGTTTCCTTTATGTTGAGGTGTAATCCATACTGAAGTCTGTGGTCTTTGATCTTCATCAGTAAGTGCTTCAAGTCCTCTTCACTTGCAGCAAGCAAGGTTGGGTCCTCTGCATAACACAGGTTGTTAGTGAGTTTTCCTCCAATTCTGATGCCACATTCTTCTTCATGTAGTCCAGCTTCTTGGATTATTTGCTCAGCATATGGATGGAATAAATATGGTGAAAGATACAACCCTGACACACACCTTTCCTGACTTCAAACCATGCAGTATTCTCTTGTTCTGTTCAAATGACTGCCTCTTGATCTATGTACAGTTTCCTCATGAGCACAATTAAATGTTCTGGAATTCCCATTCTTCACAATGTTATCCATAATTTGTTATGATCCACACAGTCGAATGCCTCAATAAAACACAGGTAAACATCTTTCTGGTATTCTCTGCTTTCAGCCAGGATCCATCTGACGTCAGCAATGATTATCACTGGTTCCACACTCTTTTCTGAGTCTGGCTTGAATTTCTGGCAGTTCCCTGTTGTTGTACTGCTGCAACCGCTTTTGAATGATCTTCAACAAAATTTTATGTGCATGTGATATTAATGATATTGTTCGATAATTTCCACATTTGGTTGGATCACCTTTCTTGGGAATAGGCATAAACATGGATCTCTTCCAGTCGGTTGGCCAGGTAGCTAACTTCCAAATTTCTTGGCATAAAGGAGCGATCACCTCCAGTGCTGTATCTGTTGAAACATCTCTATTAGTATTCCATCAATTCCTGGAGCCTTGTTTTTTGCCAATGCCTTCAGTGCAGCTTGGACTTCTTCCTTCAGTATGATCGGTTCCTGATCATATGCTACCTCCTGAAATGGTTGACTGTTGACCAATTCTTTTTGGTATAGTGACTCTGTGTATTCCTTCCATCTTCTTTTGATGCTTCCTACGTCGTTTTATATTTTCCCCATAGAATCCTTCAATATTGCAACTCAAGGCTTGAAAGACCTCTTTAAAGTGTTGAGAAGCAAAGATAGCACCTTGAAGACTAAGGTGCGCCTGACCCAAGCCACAGTGTTTTCAATCACCTCGTATGCATGTGAAAGCTGGATGATGAATAAGGAAGACCGAAGAAGAATTGATGCCTTTGAATTGTGGTGTTGGAGAAGAATATTGAATATACCATGGACTGCCAAAAGAAAGAACAAATCTGTCTTGGAAGAAGGGCAACCAGAATGCTCCTTGGAAGCAAGGATGATGAGACTATGTCTCACATACTGTGGACAAGTTGTCAGGAGGGATCAGTCCATGGAAAAAGACATCAGGCTTGGTAAAGTAGTGGGTCAGCTAAAAAGAGGAAGACCCTTGACAAGATGGATTGACACAGTGGCTGCAACAATGGGCTTAAGCATTGCAATGATTGTGAGGATGGAGCCGGACTGCGCAGTGTTTTGTTCTGTTGCACATAGGGTCGCTATAAGTTGGAATCAACTCAATGGCACCCAACAACAACAACAATAGGAACTCTACAGTAAGCTCTTTGAGGATAAGAATTGTGTGATATCTTGTTAACTGGTGTTATCCCCACTACCAGGCATAGTGTTAGACACATAATAAACACTAAAAATTTGTTGAATGAACGTGTCTTAGTTATCTAGTGCTGCTATAGTAGAAATACCACAAGTGGATGGCTTCAACGAACAGAAGTTTATTCTCTCACAGTCGAGTAGGCTAGAAGTCCAAATTCAAGGTGTCAGCTCCAGGGTAAGGCTTTCTCACTCTATCACTTATGGGGGAAGGTCTTTGGTTTCACTCTGTCAGCTCTGGGGGAAGGTCCTTCCCCTGGACTAGGAACTTCCCAGTGCAGGGACCCCAGGTCCAAAAGGATCCCTGCTCCTGGTTCTGCTTGCTTGGTGGTAATGAGGTACCCCTGTCTCTCTGCTGGCTTCTGTCTTTTGTATCTCAAAAGGGATTGACTTAAGACACAAGGTAATCTTGTACATTAAGTCCTGCCTCATTAGCATCACTGCTGCTTACCCCACCTCATTAACATCATAGAGATAAGATTTACAACGGTAGGAAAATCACATCAGATGACAAAATGGTAGACAATCACACAATGCTGAGAATCATGGCCTAGCCAAGTTGACAGATATTTTGGGGGGACACAGTTCAATCCATGACAGAATGGATGCTGCAAAACAGTGTAGGGGCATGGTAGAAGATAAAAGACAATTACAGGCTTTAGGTCTAATGCTGTGAGATAGGATAACCTTGTTAAGACCATGTAAGAGATGGAGGAAATACAACATGATACAATGGGAGGGAATAATATGTACCCACATGGATTATTTAACTCTGTTCTTAGAGTTTAAGAAAGGAGTAAAAAGGTATAGAAGTGGATCTGTTCCTCTCTCCTCTAATTCTGACCATATTCCCACCCAATCTAGTAATTGGATGTAAGACCACAGTGAAGTTCGAAATTCCATAATAAACAGGAAATGAATTTAATCATGACTAATCCTGTGCTTATTTCCAAGCCAAGCAGTGACTTTGATTCGATCAACATCTCTGAAGAAATACTGTTCTTCCTTGTCCAGTTCAAGGTAGAATAGAAATTGAGGTGTTCAATGTGTTTGATGGACTAAGATTTTATTTTTATTATTTTGGTGGTTTAATTTTGTCTTTTCTTTGTACAATTACTGAACTTCTAGTGAGACCCCTGCCCCCACACCCAGCACTGCCAGTGCCACCACCTTTATAATAGAAATTATCTAGCAAATAAATAGCAGGATCAAGTTTCAATCCCAGGGTGGTCTGACTCTAGGTTATACTCAAAGTGTAATCTTCATAGGTAGGTCCGCCTATAAAGAATAGGATGGTTACATCTCATTCGATACCACTAGTCTTAGGTATGGGTTAATCAGACAATTCCAAGGTGGAATTGTCAAGACTATGCAGCAGAACACTTGCTGACCTTACCCTGATCCCTTAAGTTCGTTGTTCTTATCTTTTAAATGAAGTCGTAGTTCATGAGAGTGGGGTGTGAATCACTAATGATTGTGGAACACAGGGGAAAGTGGATTGGCTAAAGATTACATTACTGTGAAAGAACATTTTACCTTTATGTTTGATTTTGGACCTGTTGTTGTTGTTAGGTGCCATCAAGTTGGTTCTGATTCACAGGAACCCTATGTGCAACATAATGAAACACTGCCTGGTCCTAGGTGTGTTAAAACTTGAAGAGACTATGCAAAAGAAAAATAATTCTTTAAGACTACTATATATGTTTGAAATGTCATGATGTCAGGTCAGGAAGACCAGATACTCAAACACCCATCAAACACGTTTCTTGATATTTCAATTACATTTATTTTTTCACCTACTCTATAGCTCCTGATTTTGTTGTATACAATTTTGGTAACATTCTTTTTTTTTGTAGCACAAAGTTCCTCAACCTTGGTTATTTATAGTTATTAATCAGTAGTGATTCAATTTTTGGCAGAGACTAGGGAGCCAGGGAGCTAGAAATCAGAATCATTTAGGGAGAAAGGGGGTAACTTTTTAGAAAATGATTTGTAACACAAACTGGGGAGAAAATAAAAATTTCAGGCCAGGTTGATGACATCAGATGCATCATTTGGCCATAGGAATAGACAGGCCATTAAGTACTTCATAAAGTTAATGTTTTATTGGCCACTAACCAAAGGTTGGAAGTTGAACCCACTCAGATGTCTTGGAAGGAAGGCCTGGCAATCTACTCTGAAAGGTCACAGCCATGAAAACGCTATGGAGCAGTTCTACTCTGTGCACATGGGGTCACGATGAATAGAAATCGACAACAACAAAAAATTTTCCACACAATGCCAAGTCAATGCTGCTAAAACATAAGTTAATATATAGATCTACAAATTTACTTTGTTTTTACCTCAAGATGAGAATGCTAAAGAAATATATCTTTATACCATGGTTCAAGTGACTAGGGGCTCTATTTGCTATTTATTACTCTGTTTTGCTTATAATGGATAGGGAGTGGTTATCAACTATTGATCCAATAATTACAGAAGGTAGGAAAGAAAACTGTAACCTTGGTAAGATATATATACCTATATCTGTCTATCTATATCTATATGGGGCCCTGCTGGTGCAGTGGTTAAGAGCTTGGCTGCTAATCAAAAGGCCAGCAGTTCAAATCCACCAGCCACTGCTTGGAAATCCTATGGGGCAGTTCCACTCTGCCCTATAGTGTCGTTATGAGTTGGAATTGACTCAATGACAATGGGTTTGTTTTTTTATGTATCTATATAGCTTCTGTTTTCTGTAGTTTAGCAGCCTTTTTGCATTTGGTTATGATGTGGCCATGATTTTTGTCATTTCAACTTTTATTAGGTTTTTTAATTTAAGTGAAATGAGAGCATCCACTTCATTGTGTACGATGTTAGTGCTTCTGAGGGGGTGTACCTCACACAAGCATGTAATAGATTGCTTTGCTAAATTCGCTGAGCTAGTATTTCCACACCTCTGTCAAACTCCGAAATACCAGCTATAGTACTTTTAGTCTGTTTCTTTCTTCATCGGTGTTCCAGAGTAGCTTTGTAGCATTCCAGTCATTGATGTAATACGATAATTGCCTTATCTCCATATTGCCGCAGTACAGGTGGAGGGGGGGGCTAGGTTGTGTAAGGAGGCATGGTATAGTCTGCAATAAAACAAAACAATAAGTATAAAAATATACAGTCACGTGTTGTTTAACATCCATGATATGTTCTGTGAAATAGGATGTTATGTGATTTGTATATAAGTTGGAACAGCTAGATACGGTTCATATCTAACGTCAGTGAGTCAAATGTTTGTTTTAGTATATAGTAAATAGTGTACCTTTCCATGCATTAAAAACATTAAAGAAACACTTCCAGATACATTAAAACATCTTTAACATAATAATACAGTAATAATAATAATATTTTGATGTGCATCTCAAATTAGTGCCATTTATTATTATGGACCATTGTATGCACCTTGAATTTTTAATATAATAGGCTTTACAGGGTTTGGTTCATAAACACAGGTTGCATGTATGTTGGATGTTGTAACCCGGGAATGATAGAAAATACAGTAGAGTGCATACATAAGCCAGTAGCATAGGTGTTTATTATGACTCTCAAGACATAAGTATTATAGGTTACATATGTACTGTACCAAGTTGGACTATATGAAGAAGAACGGGGCATCAGATGGAGGAAGACTCATTGACAACCTAAGATATGCAGATGACATAACCTTGCTTGCTCAAAGCAAAAACGACTTGAAGCACTTACTGATGAAGATCAAAGATTACAGCCTTAAGTATGAATTACACCTCAACATAAAGAAAAGAAAAATCCTCACAACTGGACCAATAAGCAACATCATGATAAATGGAGAAAATATTGAAGTTGTCAAGGATTTCATTTTACTTGGATCCACAGTCAACATTCACGGAAGCAGCAGTCAAGAAATCAAACAACATATTGCATAAATCAAGCATAATATGGAAATTATTGAACAATATCATTAGTATCACACAAGAATAAAATTTTGCTGTGGTTGCAGCAGCATATTGACAGGGAACTGCCAGAAATTAAAGCCAAATTCAGAAGAGGATGTGGAATGAAGAATATCATTGCTGATGTCAGATGGGTCTTGGCTGAAAGCAGAGAATACCAGAAAGATGTTTACCTGTGTTCTATTGACCATGCAAAGGCATTTGAATGCATGGATCATAACAAATTATAGATAACATTGGAAAGAATGGGAACTCCAGAATACTTAATTGTGCCCATGAGGAACCTGTACATAGACCAAGAAGCAGTCGTTCGAAAAGAGCAAGGGATATTGCATGGTTTAAAATCAAGAATAGTGTGCATCAGGGTTGTATCCTTTCAGCGTACTTGTTCAATCTGTATGCTGAGCAAATAATCCAAGAAGCTGGACTACCTGAAGAAGAATGTGGCATCAGAATTGGTGGAAAACTCATTAATAACCAGCAATGTGTAGATGACACAACCTTGCTTGCTGAATGAAGCACTTACTGATAAAGGTCAAAAACTGCAGCCTTCAGTACGAATTACACCTCAACATAAATAAAACAAAAACCCTCACAAGTGGACCAGTAAGCAACATCATAATAAACAGAAAAGACTGAAGTTGTCAAGCATTTCATTTTACTTGGATCCATAATCAACACCCATGGAAGCAGCAGTCAGGAAGTCAAGGGACTTATTGCATTGGGAAAATCTGCTGCAAAAGACTCTTTAAAGTGTTAAAAAGCAAAGATGTTACTTTGAGGACTAAGGTGCACCTGACTCAAGCCATGATATTTTCAATTGCCTCAGATGCATGTGAAACCTGGACAATAAATAAGGAAGACGGAAGAGGAATTGATGACTTTCAGTTATGATGTTGGTGAAGAATGTTGAATATACCATGGTCTGCAGAAGAAGGAACAAGTCTGTACTTGGAAGAAGTACAGCCAGAATGCTCCTTAGAAGCGAGGATGGTGAGACTTCGTCTCAGGTACTTTGGACATGTTATTAGGAAGGACCAGTCCCTGGAAAAGAACATCATGCTTGGTAAAGTAGAGGGTCAGCAAAAAAGAGGAAGACCCTCAACAAGATCGATTAACACAGTGGCTGCAATAATGGGCTCAAATATAGCAACGATCGTGAGGATGGTGCAGGACCAGGCAGTGTTTCATTCTGTTGTACACAGCGTTGCTATGAGTTGGAACCGACTAGATGACATCTAACAGCGACATACATTTATGAAACATAACAAGGCCTTGAATTCAAACTCTCTAGGAAACACAAAAAGAATTGTTTTGAAGTGCTGCTTGTATAGTAGTACATCATTAAAAAAATGAGGTGACCCCAGTAAGTCCCATAAAAATTTCTATATGGCTTCTGGAACATTCTAAGACTCTAAATACTTAGAAAGAAAGAAAAAAAAGTTAAATATTTATTTACTGGTGTTTAGAGGCTTCTAGGATCTTAACAATCCAAATAGAGCACCATATTGGTATTATCTATAGAGCACAAAATGAAGGCAGAAGTCAAGCCAAGAGCCTGCAGGTTGGTTTACTTAGCCCACAAAAGACCAAAAGTTTTATAAATTTTCTGGATCTTCAAGGGTAATCAAACTTGTTGACTTACTAAGGAGTAAGAGCAGCACTGTCAGAGCCAGGAGGGCAGTGGCTAAAATAAAGATCTGGTGGGGTGTTTATTGTTAGTATCTGCAGTCATTCATATGAAGGAGCAATCAGTCATCGATATTTCTGATTGTTGTAGAGGCAAAATAAATTGACTTTATTCAGCCATACAATAGCTGAATAATTTACTTTCAAAACTTAGTACATTGCGTTAAACCAGTTTTCAAATCAAAGTATTATTTTGAAAGAAATATTCTAATATCCAAGGCCTAATTGTTGTATTTTACATTCTTGTACAGAAGGAAAAGAGAAAATATTGGGTGCCAAGAAAAGAAAAACTATAGAGGACTGTTACTGAAACCAAAACAAGTTTGTGTTCCAACTCTCTGACTGCCATACACAGGAATTTTATCCATATGCAGTTGATTTTATTTGTAGCTGCCACTCAAGTGAACTTAAAGATATCTGCAGAAAACTGCTTATGGAATGTAGGGGAAATCATGAGATTTGAAATGTGCATCAGGGTTTTAAAATGTGTCTTCCTTTGACTCTAGCCTTCATCAAACTTAAATACGCTTTACTACAAGCTTAATTTTACCAAGAAGAATTAAATGCCAAATTTATGTCTAAACTTTAGATTCCTTGTCTGTCTCACAGTTACCAGTAATACGGTTACTCAACCTTCATTTGAGTAACTGACATGACATTTAGTTTAAGAATCTTGTTTGGGGATTTTATGGTCCTCTAGAATGTAGTTGTTGAACTGTACAGGCAGCATATTGGTAGAACTATAGCTCAAATGTATTTATTCCCTGAATATTTAATTAACTGGCAGATCTGTTTCCTACTGCTGCTTAACAAACTACTAAAAAACTTAGTGGCTTACAACAATAATCATTTTATTATGCTCATGGATTTTGTGGGTCAGTACTATGGATAGGACATAGCAAGATAGCTTATTACTGTTCCATAGTGTCCAGGACCTCAGATGAGAAGACTTGAGTGCTGAGGAGGATTTTGTGGCGGGGGGCTGGAATCATCTAGAGGCCCCTTCACTCACATGTCTGGTTGGTGCCTGTGTTGGGAAGATTTGAATACTAGATATGCCAACATGACTGCCTACAGGTAACTTCTCCATGTGGCTGCTCCAAGTGCCTTGGCTTCCTAAAACACAGAAGACTTAGGAAAACTGGGTTTCTTACATGGCAGCTCAAGACTCCAAGTGTTAATGCTCCAGCAAACAAAAAGGAAGATGCATCATCTTTTATGACCCCCCCATGGAAGCCATATAGCCTTACTTCTACCATAGTCTATTGGTCAAAGCAGTCCTAAGTCCATCCAGATTGAAGGAGAAGAGAATTAAGGAGAATTAGACTCTATCTTCTGATGAGGGAGCTGCGAGGTCATATTGTAGAAGATCATATGGGATAGGAGGTGTTGCTGAGACCCTCTTTGGGAAATACATTGTGTCCCACTGGCCAAAGATGAAATGAGCACACAATTGAAAGAATGAAAGTGTTCAGTGAACTGTTAACATTTTTATGATGGTTGCTATCTTAGTTTCCTAGGGCTGCCATAACAAAATGCCACAAGTGAGTGGCTTCAAAAAAGGGAAATTTATTGTCTCACCATTTTGGAGGCTAGAAGTAGAAATCAGGGCATCAACTCTAGGGGAGGGTCCTTTCTTACTGGTAGCTCCAGGTGTTCCCTGATGTTCTTTGGCTTGTAGATGATGAATCCTCACGTGTCTTTTCCTCATGTGTGTATGTGTCTCCATGTCTGTTTTCCCTTTTTATAGGACACTGCTCAGAAGGGATTAGGTTTAGGACCCACCCCACTCCAAAATTAACATAACAGAAAACCCCTCTTTCCAAACAGGGTCACATTTATAGGTACAGGGGTTAGGACTTCAACATATCTTTTTGGGGGACAGGATTCAATCCATAACAGTTGTGTATTAGAACTGGATGTCTAAATGACATCTCAGGCTTACTATGTTCAAAACAGTGTTCTTGATTTTTGTCCCCAAACTTGCTCCTCCTCAGGCATTTCCATTTTAGAAAATGGCACCACCTCCTAGCCAAAACGTAGGCGTCATTCATGATTCTTTCCAGTTTTTCAGCTCTTACATCTAATCTGTCAACAAGCACACTCAGTTCCACCTGAAATATATCTCAAATTCATCCACTTCTCTCCATCTTCAGTGCTCACAGCTAATGCAAGCCATCATCATCTCTCAACTGAAGTCCTGCAATAGATTTCACACTTATTCCTCTCCAACTCATTCATCAGCATTAAGAACGAGCTCCCCAAACCCTGAATTTGATCACGTGACACCTTAGCTTATAACTCTTTAAGTGGCTTCGGATTGCTTTTAGAGTAAGATCCTAAATCCTTTCCAGGTCCTACAAGGTCCTGCAAGATCTGATGCCTACCTCCTTCACACTTCATCTTTTTACCACTCACTCTCTCCTTTGCTCATTGTGCTCCACCCTCACCTATCTCCTTTTGTTCTTCAATCCTCAAATGTCTTTGAACCTGTTATTTTCTCTGCTTTCCCCACAGCTCTTTATATATGTGGCTAGCTTATTTTGAACTATCATGTTTCAGCTCAGGTGTTAACCTCCCAAGGCCTTCCCTGACCACCGAATCTAAAATGTCCTATCTCATTATCTCTTATTTATCATCCTTTTAATTTCTATTATAGAACTTACCTTCTTAATTTATTTGTTAGTTTATGTGTTTATTGCCTCTGTTTCCAACTAGAATTTAAGCTTGCTGAGGGCAGTGGCCTTGTCTATCTTGCTCACCCCTGTTTTGTTCAGTACTGAGCTGGATCTGGTGCATAATTGGCATTCCATAAATATTTTGTTGAATGAATGGATGGAAAATTATTTAAAACAAAGAGAAAAATTTTATGCTTAAGTGGAATTGCTCGTGAAACCTATCCACATTGTACTCAAACCAATGACTGAACATAAAGGATGACTTTTACATTAATAGCAACAGAAAAGTAAACAAGTCTAAAATGCTTTTTGAACTCTATCTGATATCTCAAGGGGGCTGTTATTATATTTGGAATTGTAATTGTCATTAACTAAAGGTAACCTTCCTTTATTAAGTTATTCATTCTTTCACATATTCATTCATTTTTAACAAGTGCTTCCTATGTGCATGGAACTATACTACAGGAGATAAAGAATGTAAAAATGTGTAAGACACATTCCTACTTTCATAGAGCTTACAATTTAATGGGGGAAATAAGGAACATATACCAAAAGCCTCAATACAAAGAGGAGCCCTTTAGGCTGAACTATTTAGGGAAGATTATGTGGAGTAGGTGACATTCAAATCGGACACATACAAATAAGACTTTCAACAGGTGGGGATGGAGGTGGAAGAAAGAAAGACATCTTTGGTAAAAATAAATGGATGAGCAAGGGACTGGGGCCTAGAAAATATAAAGTGTCTTTAGGAAATGATGAGAGGTCCAGGTTGAGTAGAACTTCAAGCTGTGATTGGGATCAATAGCAAAAAATTGGTTGAAACCAGATGCTGGAAGATCACTAATTCCAAGCTAAATAACTTGGACTTCATTGAATAGGTGACAAAGAACCATTGGAATTTTTTTTTTTTTTTTTTGAGGAGGAGTGTGTGAGGAAGCAGAGGCTTAATCAAAACAGTGCGTTAGGAAGATTAACATGGTTTTGCGTGCAGGTAGATTGAAATAAAGGGAGGAGAGCATCTGGAAGTAAGGAGACCAAACTACCAGGGACACATAATCTCAGCCTTCTCCCTATATCTCCTTAAGGAGCCCTGGTGGTGCAGTGGTTAATCTCTCAGCTGCTAACTGAAAAGTCGGCAGTTTGAATCTATCAGCTGCAGATAGATGTGGAGAAAGATGTGACAGTCAGCTTCCCTAGATATTACAGCCCTGGAAACCTTATGTGGCAGTTCTAGGCTGTCCTATAGGGCTGCTATGAGCTGGAATTGACTCGACAATGGGTTTGGTTTCCATACAAGGTTTCCATGGGGATTAGGAAGTACTTGACAAATGGTAGCTATTATTACTTATTGAATGCAGCATGGAATTTATTTGCTTAAAAGTTTTTAGCTTTACACTGGACCGTTTCCATTTACCTTGACTAGTGGTTCTGCTCAAGCAGTTTGTTAGTATAGCACCACCAAACTTAATATGTCATATTTTCTTATATATTCTCTGAAGAATCATCCCCATCTACTTGATTACTCTGCTCTTTTTTCCAAATAGAAACTGCAGCATCAGCAGAAGCTTTTGTATAGTCGTTTCTCTAAATGGAATATCTTTTACTCTTGCCAGGCTAGACAAAGTGTTAAATAAGTACTCAATACTTATTGTATTTTAATTTAATCAAAGGAGCAGTAATAGAATGTGATGTCTATTGGCTGGGCAGAGAGAGTGAGAGAGAGAGCACTCTTCCCTCTACTTTGTTCTATTTGTCCCTTATCCTTTCTTAGTCTTCAGGGTTTCTCGTAGTACCGTCCCTGGACTAGGATACCAGGCTATTTGTTCCAGGACATCCCTAAATCTATGAAGACATATGAGTACTGAGAAGTGAGTTGGGGTTACTTTCCCTGGATCAAAGGTACTTAAGTACTGAAGTGGAAACTTGAGAAGGAATTTTATCTTTCAATAATTTGAAAATCATCTCCTTCTTCCGGTTTCTGACCATTACATACACTAGCACAGATATTTTCTGACAAACGTTTGCTAAATACTAACCTTCCTTAGGTTTAAGCAAGTAAGAATTGCTAAAGGAAAGGAGACACGTTAGGTTGAATTTATCACTAATTTCTATATAATTCTGGGTGAGATATTATTTTTTTTGTAAACAGAGATAAAAATCTCAAAATTTAATTTAGGGATGAAGATTGCCTAGGTACCACCACCACAACAACTGGAACAACATGAAGAACATTCCCTTCCTCCACTTACTTTAAAATGACAAATTAAAGAAGTCAAGGAGGAATGGTACAAGCAAATACTATAGTGTTACCTCTTCATAGAGGGAGTCCTGGGGTGGTGCAAATGGTTAAGCGCTGGACTAGTAGCTGAAAAGCTGACAGTTTGAACCCATCCAGAGGTGCCTCAGAAGACAGGCCTGGCAATCTGCTCCCAAAAGGTCACAGCTTTGAAAATCCTATAGAGCAGTTCTACTCTGCGCACATGGAGTCGCTATGAGTAGGAATTGACCTGATGGCAAACAATAACAACAACCTGTTCATGGAAGGTTATTAATGGCCTTCAGGCATATATATTGTATGCCTATTGTGTGTCCAATACTATTGCTGTTAGGTGCTGTTGAGTCGCTTCTGACTCATAGCAACCTTATGTAAAACAGATTGAAACTTTACTCTTTCCTGTGCCATCATCACAATAAAACATGTTTGAATCTATTGTTGTAGCCACTGTGTCCAACAGGAATGATTTTAGAGAGCACATACATGTGATTGAAGTTAGAACAAAACACTATCAAAAATCTTACTTTAAAAGCTGTGCTAAAAAAAAAAAGTGGCCATGTTAAAACAAAACAAAACCAAAAAAAAGTATAGCATCTCCAACTTCCAACACTCTCTTTGTATAGCTGAGTTCTCAGGAATATATTTAGATGTCCGTATCAGTAGATACGTGCTCTGTCAGGTTGATTTGAAATCTGAACACTGGACATAATTTAGGTGTTGCATTGTGTGGGTTTCCCTCAACAATTAGCTAATTCTTCTGGATTAGATTTTAAAGCTCATAGAGGAAGACAAAGCTCAACTCCAAACTTTCTCAAAACTGGAGAAAATCAGAAACAGAGTTAACCATCTATGAAACTGTATGGAGTTCTGGGATTCATATTGCTTTTTCTGAGGATGGGAGTGATACCATACTAATGATAGGGTTACTATGAAGATTAAATGGGTTAATTTATGTTAAGTATGGAGAACAGTCCCTCGAAGATGGTAAAGGCTATGTAAGTGCTGGCTATTATTGTTATTATTATTACTGGGGCTATCAATATTTTCATTGCCAGAAAGCAGAAACCATCAACAGAGAGCCTATTCCATGTGACTTCATGTAAACAAAAGGGCCATTCTGTAACTGTGCTGAGATGGAAACATGACAGCTGTCAACTGGGTTTAAAAAGATGGAGCGAAATTCAGATTCCTCCCTCCACCTTTTCTAGCCAAACCTCTTAAAACTTGTGTTTTGTGACAAAAGGATTGCCCTCATTCAAAAGTAGCCACAATGACCATACTTTTTTTTATACAATATGACCGATCAACTGGAAACCACAAATCTAAATTATCTGAGGAAGAAAATATGCCAAAATGTGGCAGTACTCTCTGAAAGAGAATTTGTTATCACTGTCATTTTATCTCTTTTTCTGTATTTTAAAAACTTTCTATAATGAAATTACGTTATTTTTATAATGAAAAAAAAGCAACACATAGTAATTTTTAAAAACCAAACAGCTACGATCAAAGGTACAGCAAGGTGCCTGGTAAAATGGTATTTGAAAAATGTGTACTATATTTTTATTTGCCCAGGTTCAAGAAAAACAGCAATATCCTTTGGAAGATCTTTTTTGTCCCCAAGACTCTGGTTTGTACAGAGCCCAAGTGGGCAGTGAGCAAAGACTGTCAGCACTGAACAGCATCCAGTAACCATGAAAGGTATCAGACTTTCCAGTCCTGTCTCTGGCGTCATGGTAGTTACCATGTCATGGTTTGTAAGGATATTAACCTCACTATCTACCAGATGGGTTTCTGCTTAAATTTATACTTACTTAATATGGAAAAATAACTCTAGGCAGTTTAAATGGAATTATTTATATATTTTAAGTTTAAATTTAAATTAAAAAAAAAAGCAATCCATCCACGTGGTTCAAAATTAAAAAATGTACAAACAACACAGCGTAAAGTCTTCCTCCCTATCCATGTGATAATCACCCAGTCACCCCCACCCCCGCAACTTGGAGTCAAGCAGTTCTTTTAGTTGCTTATGTATCCTTCCAAGCATATTTTATATATATGCAACTAAATACATAGTTACAGTCTAAAAGTTATTTTTTATGAAGAATGATGTCTTAAGGAATTTGTGGTAGGCAGAATCTGTCTTATAGAAATACATTCTGGTTAGATAAGTCTCTCTAGTTTTAATGTTTCAAAATGAGTGGATGGAATCAATCATTCTATAAGTAATTATTGAGTTCCTACTATGTGTAAGGTACCATGCTAGATGCTGTTTGTCTTGTCAAGTTGCCTTTTAAATTTTTCATATTTATGCATATTCAGATCTGTGCTCAAATATTACTATTTCAGAGGGGCCTTTCTTGATACCCAGTTGAAAGTAGCTCTCCCTCTCCCTACTTGCTCTATCAAATCACCATATTTTATTTCTTCCAGAGCTAGGATCTTCTACAATTGCTTCCCAAAACCTGGATGCTTACGGGAGTAAAGGGGGGGTTGTTATATTACACAGGGATAATAGGGGTAAACTGGGGCAGGCCTTTGCAAAATGGTTTTGCTATTCATAGCATTTACCTCTTCTGAAATGATCTGGTCCATTTATTTGTTTACTTATAAGCTCCATGAAGCAGGAACTTTGTCTGCTTGTTCTAGGAACCCATCATTGAGAAGAGTGTTTGACACATAGCAGGTGCTTAATAAGTATTTGTTGACTGATTGGATGGCCCAGTCATATTCCATGTTCTGTGTAGAACTAAGCACCCTTTGGTCAGCAGTGGGAAATTGGAAAGCTATAAAGAGCAAATTTGCTTAGAATGTTCCTTTTCTAAAGAGAGGGGAAAAAAGGGCTAGATTTTAATATTAAGATTTCAGTTATCTTACAACATTTGCCATAAAGACATCATCAGTCTGGCAAAGGTGTACTTGAAGCATCAAGTATTTTGTTACTTACAAGGAGACTGACGTGCCGTGGTCTAGAGGGGAGGCTCAGTCTGGGGAGCAGACCAGAGAGACATGAATGGTCACCAGCCAGCTTGATCCAAGGGTCAGTTAGTCCATAGGGAAACCTGTTTTCATGCAATGGAACAGCTGGGTCCACATGACTCAGTGCACATGCAGAAGAGAGGCTTTAGAGCAGTCTGCTATCTGGGCTTATTCATCCCCTGAGGAGGCAAAGAGGTGTGGAGGCCAGTGGGATACAAAGGAACAAACATCTTTCTGTGTCTGGGAGGTGGCTGGTGAGAGACACACACACATTAATTAGCAGAGTCTAAGAGACCCAAGAGTCTGTTCTGGCAGAGAAGTCTGAGGTAATTCTCTACTATCTTACCTAAAACAAGGCCAATCTTTTTAACCAGGAAGCATAGGTCTTGGTGGTTAATAGCTGTTTTAAGTTTTCCTTTTCTCTTTCAAACAGAGAGCCCTGTGTCCTATGTTACGCTGATCCATGGGAGAATTCCTGTAGGAGGAAGAGGCTGAAACACTGGCCTAGGATTAACAAGCAAAGCCTTCATAATAAATGTATCCATACATTTTTGAAAGATTTGCATGTCTGTCACAAACAAATTATTCAACTTTTATCAGAGGAAATTATTCTGGTATCCTATTAGAATTACTGAGTTTTAGGGTAATTATCTTAACTCCTTGATTTTTATAGCTGAGGGAACTGAGGCCCAGGAAGATTGCCTTCCTCAACATTAACAGTGATAGGCCCTGTTTTTAGAAGTTAAAGCCTCTCTTAATATTTGACTGTAGGCATGTGCTTTAAAAATGACAGTTGGATATGGTTGAAAGCTTAGTAGTTTAAGTTGTGAAGCAACATATGACACATGTTTAACCAAATAAAATTATTTTTCCCAGCTCATGCCATGCTGACAGCTTGCCAAAAACTGTTCACCTTCCTTGTTCCCTCATAAAAAAGGGGGCTAGAGCTATATTTAAACCTGGAGTTTAAAGGAGGGAAGGTAGATTATAAATCCAGGTTAGTTGAGTTTATTGGGGAATTTGTCAGACTCAATATGGACTTTCTAGACTGTAAATAAAACAAAAAATGAGGTTGTTAGTGATATATATTTTTTAATATGATAAAACAGCTTAAGTTTCATCTAAGACTGGTTCCACAATGAGAAGAAAAAGTGATTTACTCTTACATATGAAATGGTTGATTAAATTAATAAAGTGGTGATCATTCTGTTGCAACACAGTTTAATAATAAATAACTACAAGTCAACACAAATATCAGCACAAAGAAAATCTCTATTCTGTAGAGCAAAATGTTCATCAAACTTCTATCAATGAGCCAACAATATTTTTACTTTTCTAATAAAATAGGATAATGGAAAAAACAAATCCAGTAGTTGATTCATGGATTCTGCTATTTGTTAGTCAAAGTGCTTCAAAGATAATATCGAGTGACAAACCATAATTCTCTTTATCGTATGTAATGAGGAAACTTAAATACCGAAGTCTTTAAGGACCTATCCAAGTCACACAAAAACGGAGAAAACTCTTAATGGCAATAATCTTAGCTTCAGGTCATATCTACACCTTAATTAATTTAAATAATCAATACAGGACCTATTGCTTGCATTATTTAACCCTCTTGTTTTAAAATAAAGGAGTCCCAAGCTTAAATGAGACCAGGAGTGTCTGGAAACTCTCCTCTTCAGCCTTGGAGACATTATATTGTCAAGAGTTTCATCACTTGCTACCACTAGATGGTGCTTGCCATTGAAACCAGGGTTCTTCCTCCCATCTTTCTGTTTTCTTTTGGTGCCTATTAGGACTTTGTATAGTATGAAGAAACTTGACTGATAAGCTACGTATTTTAGAAGGTCATTTAGTAGAGAGTTATTGATTAAAATATAAATCATTATCAGTAAAGATTATTTATAGTGTTTTTATAATTCCATTTTTTTTTTCTGTTCATTCTTCTTGTCACCAAGCTATGTGAACTTGCAAACAAAAAGAACAAATAAATCTTTCTTTGGGCTCATGAGAATCAAGGGACATAACTCACGTTTTAGGACAGGTGAAAAAAAAAAATCTCAGGATTCATTGTTCTCACCCGGAAAAGCAATAGCAAAGGTGACCACATGCAGAGTTAACAAGAACAGTTAATCAATGACCTTTCAAAAGAAAAACACATGTATCTCAATTACTGGACAATAATCAATAGCAGAGGAAATGGAACATGCTCTTTTAATTGTGGGATAGAAAACATGAGATAATGAGAATGATAACAGAGGGTGTTGGGTCTTGGCCAAAGACAATTCTTTTTCTCATTAATTTGAGATACACAAAACCTCACCCCACAGCACTCCAATTCCTGCCCTGTCTCTCACCTTATGCACCAACTTTATACCCCTTTCTGGGTAAAACCTTGTCAAACTTAACAGTGAAATGCCTTCCAGGGTTACCTGTTTGGTTTGTGTGAAGGACAGTTTGACATATTTTATAGCAGAATGCTAAAAATATATAAGTTTCTTGGACTTCTCCTTTCTCCAAACACTCATCAACACCAACTATTCATGGTTGGCTCACAATATAATAAATTACCAGCTATGTTGAAATACGTAATCTACAGTGTGAAAAACTACTAAATAGCAGTGACAAAATTTCAATACAAAAGTGGCTTCCCTTTGCTGGTGGGCTTACTTCGGGGTTGTTGATTCTTTCTGTGAGTTCAGGGAGTGAAAGTTAATTTTAACATTAGTCTAAAAACAAAATATAACTTTGTAGACAAAAAATTTAAAGCTAAATTTTTGTTTTTTCTTCTGTTTTGAATTTTTCACATCACTGCAGTGGGTCATGTAGAATGTTTTTTCACGTATATGTGCACAATATACAACAACAGCCAGACACATTTAATTTCAGACATTAGACAGCTTCAGGAGGTTCCCAGTGCCTTGTGAGCATTGACTAAGAGTCTTAAAGATGCAAGCTTTTCTAGGATACAATCTCCCTAGCTGTTTCCCAAGCGTTGGTGAGGCATCTAGATATCTTCCAGTTTTAAATCCTGGAAAGAAAAGCCTCTCTCCCCAAATTATTTTCCTCTGAAACAAACAAACAAAATAAAACAACAACAACAAAAAAACCCAAACCACTTTTTTCCCCTAGAGGTCTTATTAGCTATAGCTATGCATTGAAGACAGTTTTGGAACCAGGAGCAGCTAGCATGTGAAATTATTTCTCTGTAGTTTTGTGTTTCGGTGGCTACTGTTGAAAATTATTTAGCCAGTGACTTACACACACACACACACACACACACACACACACACACAAACATATAATAGATTTTATATACATGGTATGTATTAATAGGAAATACACATATACTCACATCATACACTGTGTGGCTCAAATCCATTAAATGGCTATTATCTAGCAGTACTCTGAACATAGATGTGTTTGTGTCGACAGTCTGTTAATACTTTAATGCTTTACTTAACTGATCTTAATGGGGCTGGGTCACTGTTATATTACTATTTGCTTGGCAAAAAGTGTACTTAAAACTTCATTAATTAGCCTTAAACCAAAATCAAAACCAAACCCCTTGCCGTCGAGTCGATTCTGACTCATAGTGACCCTATGAGGACAGTGTAGAACCGCTCCATAGGGTTTCCAAGGAGCGACTTGTGGGTTTGAACTGCTGACCTTTTGGTTAGCAGCCGAGCTCTTAACCACTACGCCACCAGGGCTCCTAATTCGCCCCAGGAACAGATAAATACAATCACTTTGTCCACTCAAGAAGCCCTCGTGGACGGCTGAGAGTGATTCCCTAACTGCCAGCGGAAGACAGTAGCCATCAGTGACATATACAAAGGACAAGTTTGAGAACCGCGCTCTTCCCGGACATCTTTACCTAATGGTGATCGACGACTTAATACTGTATGCCGGCAGCGTTCTCTATACCTGTACACCTCAAGTTTTATAAAGTACCGTCAAAAGTGATCTGGGGCTGGGCAACGCACGCAACTTCAGGACTGCACGGGAAACTAGTCTCTGCTCAGCAGGGAATTCTTGTGAACAGGACACAAAACTTAACCTAGCAGTGCGCTCAGGGCGTGATAGAGAGAGAATCCAAGGAGGCGAGGGCTGCCGGTCCGGAGCGAATCCACCGCCAGCCCTAAGCGGACGCAGCGCGCGGAGTCGGAGCCCCCGGCGGAGGCGGTGCGGCCGAGGCCCCTCCCCGCCGCCACGAATGCCCGGGCGGCTGACGCCGAGCAGCGGCCGCGAGGGGTGGAGGCCGGGCGGGCGCGAGCGAGGGCAGGGCAGGGGGCCGGCCGAGGCCACTCGCGGCTTTAAATATGGATCGCGGGCTCGCGCTCGCGCCACAACCATCGCCGCGGCTGTCTACTCCGAGCCTCTGTCCTCCGGCTCGCTCCCGAGGGGCGTCCCGGCCGGGCACCGCTGCTGCAGTGTTTAGTTACTGGCAGTAACATTGGAGATCCCCATAAACACGCAGGAGCTGCAGAAGGCAAAGTAGAGTAGGCGCCCGCACTCTCACGCACTCACTCCCCGCGTGCCACGCCGGCCGTGTAGACATTCCGCCCGCGCCACTTTCTTCCCCTTCCTCGTGGGCCTTTCTGATTTGCAGTTGTGCCTGCTCCGAAGACCCTCCGCCCCAGCGCCCTCGCCCCGCTCTCCCGCGCTCGCCTCCCTCTGACCCGGAGCGCGCACCCATTCCGGCGGCAAACTTGTGACTACTTGGGAGCGGGTGGCTCGCGCCCCGCTCGCTCTGCGCCTCGCGCCGACAACTTCCCGCGGCTCGGCCCCGCCAAGCCCCGGGCCCGCGCCTCCGGGGAGCCCGCGGGCCCCGAGCCACTAGTCCCGGCGGCGCGCCGGGCAGCGCTTTGGCAGCGGCGGCCGTGGCGGCAGCGAAAGCGGCGGCGGCGGCGGCGGCGGCGGCCGCTGCTGCAGCCCCACACTCCACCGCCAAACTGGAGGAGCGACGGAAGCCGGACCCCAGGAGGTGAGCTCCAAGCCGGGGCAGCAGAGGGAGGGTCGGCTGAGTCCTCCGCCTCACATGGGCGGCGGACGGGGGGCCGGGGCCGGTCCCGGAGGGAACACAGGCGGCCTCGGCGCGCTCCGGGGAGGGCGAGGTCAGCCGCGGGCCAGGCATCCCCCTGGCTGGGCGCTGGTGGCGTGTGACGGCCCTTTCCGCGGAAAAGTGCTTTTTCCCCCTTCTTCTTAACATTAGAGAAAGTTGGGTGGTCTTGTTTCTCCCCCTCGCAAAGCCCCCAGCGCAAAGCTGGGCATTGTTGGCAGGATTGTTGGTCAAGTGTACATAGAGGGCTGGGCTCGGGCGCAGTGACACGTGTGTTCCTGTGAGCCCGGGTGGTCGCGAGTGTGGTTGGGCACCTGCCTGAGGGGAAACATTCCCAAACCTACCGTAGGGGGAGGCCTGGGGAACTCTCGGTGCCACCGAGGCCGCGGTCCCCGGTTGCCTGCCCGCTCCCGGACGGAGCATTCACATCTTTCCCCGGCACACCGCAGGCTGGAGGGAGGGGGTGAGTCAGGCAGATTCTCTGCAAGTGGCACACGCACATTTATTTGCAAGGGATCTGGAAGGGGGAGGCAGAGGTTAAATTGGGATTTCTCTTGGCCAGCAGTAGCAGAGCTCTTCCTCAGGTACTGGGCAGCATGTTCGTCTTGGCAGGGAGAGGTGATTCCTTCTTTCTTAAGTGCATTTTACTCAGCCTTTGCCAGTCCGTTAATAACAGTCACCAAAGGAAGGCAGGAGTTGGGAACTACATCAGCAAACTGCAGCAAGCACCACAAGGAAAAAAAGTTCTTAAAGAATAACAATAAAACAAACCCTGAACTTGACGTGAAAGATGGAGAAAGAAGCAGTTCTAGGTCTATTCTATCAATGTAGACCATTTTTTTCAGTTCCTTGTAAAACTATTTTTTCCACCCCGCATTCGTCTCAAGGCCCTACCTTCTCAGCATAATTGACCGCAGCAAGCTCTTTCCAGGCTTGACACTGAAGAGCCGTAACCACTTTGATTTAAACTCCCCACTTTTCCTATGGCACGTCGATGAAGGGGAAGGCTGCTTCTAATGAGAAATCATGAACGCTGGGCTGTTCTTAACCCATCAGTGTCACCCATACATTGTCTCAAATTCTGGAGTAACTCTTTCCTGAGAGAAACGGCATTGTACTCTGTGTGGCCCCCTCCTTTTTTTTTTTTTTTTTTTAATGTCTCTGGAACTTGGAATTGGAGTATTACCTTATTAGATTAATTAAAGTGTAAATTGGTCATTAGGGTTTATTCTTTTTTCATTCTGATTTGAATAGATTCTTCAATGATGTTAGGAAAGTATTCTGTAGCTTCTTATAGCCAATGTCATGTCTTCTGAAAGTGTTTCTGAATAAAAAGAAGTCTCCCTGTATCTATCACATTTGCATTTAAATAATTTTCATGGTCATTATAGCATGTAGATTTAGGTTATTTGTATAACTTCATTCAAAGGAAGCATGCCTGCTTATTTTTCTATAGCTTTCATAACTGAGAAAGAAAAACTTTTACTTTCATTTTAATGTTAAAAGTAGTGACAGGACTCTGGTCTCTTTATATTAACCCTTGAAATTGACTTAGTTGTTTTAATTTTATCCCAGAGTTTCTAAGTAAGATGACACAGATACGGATACAGGAAAGTAGAGCTTTTATGAACAGTTCAGGTGCAGGGCATTTAAAGAAGCGAGGGTGGAATAAGATGGGAAGTCTTGATAGTTCCAGGCATGCCTACCTTTGAGAAAACAGAAATCTGAGAAACCACCAAAATTCTGTATGTGTTTCTCAAAATAAGGTTTTCAGTATCATTTGCTATTTCAGGGTTATTTCTGGAGGCTTACAAACATATATAAAGCACCTCAGCCAATGAGATTGCCAGAATGTACTCTTAGTTTATAGAGGTGAATCTTCTCTAGTTCATTTTGCCAACATAAAATTGCTTTAACTGTTTGAATGTTAGTGCCATTATTCAGTCTTTTAAAATGATTAGGAGACACTTTGGATTTACAATAATGTTTATGAAAGGAAAACAGGGAAGAGTATTGAGAGAAAATGTGATAGAAATCTGGTAACCTTTGGGACCACTTCCAGGACGCCCTGGTGGTAATTTCATTTTTCACTGAGCTCTGGCAAGTACAATTTTAAGGTTCTGATCCCTTGTTCTGATAACAGGAGAGATAGTCTGGCCATAGTTTGCATCTTAAAGGAAAACACAGCGCTTAAGGAAGGAAATTACATGTTAGCTGGTAAATCATGGAGATAATCAGGTTTCTCTGCCTGCCTCTGAGGGCGCTGCAGTCCACGAGGACTACTATTGTTAGTGGAAAAGACCCTTGAGAGAATTCACTGCTGCTCACGTGTGGTGATACACATCAGCCATGCTTGGTTCTTGGAGTTTCTTTGTTCACTTTTAGTAACGTGAATAAAATCTTAAGACTGGAGTTGATAGATATTAAGATTAGAGGCGGAAAGAACAAACTGAGATAACGAAAATCTTCTAATGATGATTAAAGTTTCTAACTAGTGATTGCTAAATGGAAGGGGTCAAGGTACATGATTTGATGGGAAAAGGAATCTGTAAGCAGAATATATGCCTTGGTTCTCACTGTTGATAGTATATTGAGGCCAACCTGTGAGTTACGAAATTTACGTATTTTTTGGGAGATCATTTAGCAAAATGGATAATTGAGGAACATCCAGTAAGTAAATAAGACTTTACAAAACTAGATTTTGTTACTTACAGGAATTTTTTGCATAATGCAATAGTTTTAAGGAAAGGTAAGAATAATGTTTCTTTCGTGTAAGGTCAGGGCTAAGTTCTATTCCAATTATTTTTTGCATTTCTCCCCGTATTTAAATATTAGATATGGTTGTGCCACAAAATAGAAAATATACTGCTGTCCTTTTTACATGAAGATGATATTTTGTATCCTCAGAATTGTATGCCTTTAATTTTCTAGCAGTGGAGATGGATTGAGGAGCCCTGGTGGTGCCACGGTTAAAGCGCTCAGCTGCTAACCGAAAGATTGTTGGTTTGAACCCACCAGCTGGTCCGCGGAAGAAAGATGTGGCAGTCTGCTTCCGTAAGGATTTACAGCTTTGGAAACCCTATGGGGGCAGTTCTACTCTGTCCTATAGGGTCATTGTTAGTCAGAATTGACTCAATGGCAGTGGGTTTGGTTTGGTTGGTTTTGGAGATGGATTCTCTTAACCCACCCTCTTACTCAGTTCTTCTGTCTGATTTACATTTATACACGTGCAAACACGCACACAGAAGAGTACTACTCATTTGTAGAGGCGGCCTATTTTATTTTATCTAGAGCCTTATTTACTGCTGTCATAATGATTTGGTGGCAATGACTTTTACTGCATTTCTCTAGTCTCAGTATTGCAATGACATTTCAAAGAAGGCATCAAAAGGACTTTGAGGCTATCAGTGGTGATTGGTTTATTTACCTATTGTGGCAAAGAAGAGGTAACAATTTTTCCTCCAATCCTTATCATAATGTCCATAACTTTACTCCTTAGTGACAAAGTCTAACTTCCCTCTGAATTAAGTTGTATATTGGAATAGGTCGGTGGCAGAAATAGTAATGGTGGAACCATGTACATCTGTAGTTTTTTTTGTAAACCAAAACATCATCTTGTTATTCTTCCCTGCAAATTAATAGTGTAAGGGATTATTATGCTCATTGAAAAGATGAGGAAACTAAAACACAGAGAACTTTATGTGCTTGTGTTAAACAGAAGGTTATTGGTGGAGGTAGGAATGAATGCTTTATGTTTTACTAGTGATACATGTTTGTGGAATGACTGCCGTTGAATTAATGAATGTTATTCCAGTCACAGCTGAAGATACTAAAGCAAATAAAGGTTTATCCTGGTTTAAAGTGGTTTGTTGTTGTTAGTTGCTGTTGAGTTGACTCCAACTCATGATGACCTAATGTGTAACAGAATGAAGCTTTTGGTCTTGTGCCGTCTCCACGATCGTTGGTACGTTTGAGTTCATTCTGTGGCTGTTGTGTCGATCCATCTGATTGAGAGTTTCCGTTATTTTTGCTTTTTGCTGACCCTCTACTTGGGTGGTGTTAGGTGTTGTCAACTCAGTTTTCGACTCACAGTGACCCTATGTGATGAAGTAAACTTCCCCATAGGGTTTTTTTTTTTTTTTTTTTTGGCTGCAATCTTTACAGGAGCAGATCACTGGGACTTTTTACCCATGAAACTGCTGTGTGGGTTTGAACTGCCAACCTTTTGCTGGCAGCCAAGTGCTTAACCATTGTGCCACCAGGACTTCTTTACTTTACCTGTTGGTAATTCCACTCAGCAGCAGCTCCTACTTGCCTCATTTTTATTTCAGATCCTGCAATGCCAGAGGGTGTTTCGCTATTGAAGAATTTTCAGTTTGTGTTTACCAATTTTAGCTCCAGTCTTGAGAGCTAACTTTTGTTTTTCATGGAGAAAGAACACAGAAAGAAATTATGTGAAATTAGGATGTTAAAGGAAATAAATAACCATCAACGGACATGATATTTTGGGGCTTCGTTTCTTTACTTTGTGGGTAATTGTATGGGAAAAGGATATCTTAAGTTTAACTTGAATTTCTGTATTCCAAAAAAACTCATTGCTGTTAAGTTGATTCTGACTCGTAGCAACCCTATGGGACAGAGTAGAACTGCCCCATAGGGTTTCCAAGGCTGTAATCTTTATGGAAGCAGACTGCCACGTCTTTCTTCTGTGGAGCAGCTGGTGAGTTCGAACTGCTGATGTTCTGGTTAGCAGCTGAATGCTTAACCACTGGCCACCAGGGCTCCTTAATTTCTGTATTAGAAACCTTAAAGAACATTTTAAATAAAACCCCTAGGATGCTTTTTTGGGGATTTTTAGAATAAAAATTAATAAAAGTACAAAATGAGAAAGGAACATATTGTCTTTAAAACTTAATGACACAAGTAGAAAAGCTGTTCGTAATGCCTTGGAAAAGAAGTTAGCAGTTTCCTTTCTTTTTTTCGTGAGTATATTCACTGACTGATATTCTCTCCTTTATAATATTTACAAATAAGTAAACCTCTGAGGTCTGGAATTTTACATTAGTTAAGTCTAATTTTAGCCTGGATATCTAGTATTCTCTGAAAGGGTCTAGTAACAACTTCATCTCTTTGGAACTCATGTATTTGGCATATTCCCCAGCCCCCCCCCCCCCAAAAAAAAAAAGATCCTCTGAGCAGTCAAAATAGGTCAAAAACACACACATTAAAGTGGATTCACTTTCCTCATAGGAGATCCCTCACAGTCTGTTTACTCTTTTTTTTTTTAATTGTTGTAGAAATATAGATAACATAGAATTTGCCAATGCAACATTATTCACATGTACAATTCACTGAGACCAATTACATCAGTCATGTTGTGCAACCATCACCATAAACCATAACTCACTGCTTCCTAAACAGTACTTCTCCCTCCTTCTCTCCCTCCTGCCATAGGTAAACACTGTTAAACTCTGAACTCTATACATTTGCCTATTCTAGATATTTTGTGTTAGTGAGATCATATGTTATTTGTCCTTTAGTAACTGACTTATGTTACTCAGCATAATGTTTTCAAGGTTCATCCATGGTGTGGCATGCATCAGGACTTCATTTCCCTTTATGGCAGAGTAATATTCAATTGTGTGTATATACCGCATTTTGTTTATCCATTTATTAATGGATATTTGGGTTTGTTTTCTCCTTTTGGCTGTTGTGAAAAGCGCTGCAGTGAACACTGGTGTACATGTGTCTGTGTGCACTGCCGCTTTCAAGTTTCTTGGGCATCTACATGTTTTCAGCCGCCTCATGAGCATGCAAAAGCTGGGTGATGAATAAGGAAGACCGAAGAAGAATTGACGTCTTTGACTTGTGGTGTTGGTGAAGAATATTGAATATACCATGGACTGCCAAAATAATGAACAAATCTGTCTTGGAAGAAGTACAACCGGAATGCTCCTTAGAAGCAAGGATGGTGAGACTACGTCTCACATACTTTGGACATGTTATCAGGAGGGATCAGTCCCTGGAAAAATACATCATGCTTAGTAGAGTAGAGGGCCAGCGAAAAAGAGGAAGACCCTCGACAAGATGGATTGACACAGTGGCTGCGACCATGGGCTCAAGCATAACATTGATTGTGAGGATGGCACAGGACAGGGCAGTGTTTCGTTCTGTTGTACGTAGGGTCGCTGTGAGTCGGAAGTGACTTGACAGCACCTAACAACAACAACAACATACATAAGAGTGGAATTGTTGAGCATATGGTAGCTCTGTGTTTAACTTTTTGAGGAACCACCAAACTGTTTTTCACCATAGTTGTACCATTTTACTTTCCCACTCGCAATAGATAAGATACCATTTTCTCCACATCCTCACCAACATTTGGTATTTTCCATTTTTTTCTATTGTAGCTATCCTAGTAGTGGGTAAAGTGGTATCTCATTGTGATTTTATTTGCTCTTAATTCACATACAGTTCTAACATGATTGATTATAAGATTTTTAATCCTATAGCTCACTGTACCCTACAAATTAGAAGATAGAGATGGGCTGATATTGAAAGTTGCATGGATAACATTGAAAGGGGCCAGAGGACAGCTTGGTAGTAACGGAAGAGCTAGACAGACTACTAAAAGCAAATGTAAGAATTAAAGCAAGCATGGTGGTTGAACTGTAGACCGTGATTGCATCTCTGAATTACACTCCCTTCCTCTTTCTTCCTTCTCACCTTTAGTTTTATCCTTCCTCCCTCCTTCTATCTATCTATGTAAGTTTTTATTGAAATAAAACATATGTACTGAAAAGTGTGCAGTCATTAAACCATAAGTAAACAGCTCAGTGATTTTCCAACCGAACACATCCATGTCACCGGGACCAAGACCAAGATATAGAGCATTGATCCAACATCCAGAAGCTCCCTTTCTTTCCCTGAAATCATTCCTTACCCCAAAGGTAATCTCTCTTTTGGCTTCTGAGTCTACGTTTCACATACTTTGGACACGTTATCAGGAGGAATCAGTCCCTGGAGAAGTACGTCATGCTTGGCAAAGTAGAGGGCCAGCGAAACAGATGAAGACCCTCAGCAAGACCCACTGCCGTCAAGTTGATTTCAACTCATAGCGACCCTATAGGGTTTTCAAGGCTGTAAATCATTATGGAAGTAGACTGCCATATCTTTCTCCCACTGTGCAGCTGATAGGTTTGAACCGCCGACCTTTTGGTTAGCAGTCGAATGCTTTAGCCACTGCACCACCAGGGCTCCTCTGAGTCTAAAGATTACTCTTACCTATTATTGAACTTTTGATCAGTGAATCAATTGCATGTTATGTATGCTTGTGTCCAGCTTCTTTTGCTCAACATTATGTTTGTGAGATTTGTGTTTAACAACAGTTTTCTTTATTCTTATTGCTCTATAGTGTTCCACTGTATGAGTACACCATTTCACTCTTGATGAGTATTTGGGTTGTTTCCAGTTTTGGGCTATTGTAAATGGTGATCCTATGAACATTCTTATGTAAGTCTTTTGGTAAATGTGGGAATTTCTATTGCATGTGTCGTGAGTTGAATTGCTGGGTCAGTTTTAATAGATAGTGCCTTCGTTCAAAAGTGGTACTAATTTACACTCCCACCAGCAGTGTATCAGAGTTTGGGCTGCTCCATATTCTTACAAACAGCTGGTATTATCTGTCTTTTTTCATTTTAGCCATTCTGGTGGATGTATGGATAAAATGAAAAAGACAGATAATACCAGCTGTTTGTAAGAATATGGAACAGCCCAAAGAAGCCACCAGCCACTTCTTGGAAACCTCACGGGGCAGTACTACTCTGTCCTATAGGGTTGCTATGAGTCAGAATCAACTTGACAGCAATGGTTTTTTTTTCTTTTTGGTGGATGTATAATGGTATCATATTTTAATTTTCACTTTCCTGAGTACCTTTTCATATGTTTACTGGCTATAGTCTTTTGTGAAGTACCTGTTTAGGTTTTTTGCTCATAATGTTTTTGTCCAGTATTGCCCCAAGTAAGGAAGATTTTAATACATGGAGCGTTAACTCTCCTTATTTGTTTAGAAAACTCAGCTAACCAGGCAAACTCATTCATCAGTGCTTCCACATAATAAGTAAAATAAGTGGGTAAAGAGGATAGAAACATTTTGAACCTGTAAAAATTATACTGAGAATCTGTGAAACCCTTTCCTTAAAAAAATAAAACAACTTTAACACCACATTCAAGAACATGCAGAACTTGTCCTCTGTGCTTAACATAAAAGTGGAGCATCTTACAACATTGTATTGCCCAGTGACCAGTGGGTTTTGCATTTGGAAGATGTTCTCTATTACTTGGTAATCTCTATGAAGCCTTGTTCCAGACTTTAAATGGTCATACATAAGATAGTTTTTATTATTGTTTTTGTATCCTACAACAGTTCTTATTTTTAAGTTGAATTGTGCCAGTTCCTGGTATATTAATAAATGTTTGTTGGCTGAATGAATGCACGACACATTTAAGCTTCTTTCTTGAGCTGTTACTCTGAGTGGTTCAAACAGTTCTACATTTTTTCTCTAGGATTTTACTTTTTATTGCTAAAGCTGAGTTGGGAACAGGATTTATCAAAACATCAGATTGGAAAATTGAGTCTAATAGGCAGCAGGTTGAGATCACCCATTTCAGTATGTAGTTCATATTAAATTTATGCCCCCAAGTAGCACATACAGGACCTAGAGGACCCTCGAAAATGACAACACTTCTCTTCACCCCATGGGTGATCCCTGGCAGAGCTTATACAATGAATATTTTTAGCTTCTATAATGAAATGCTGGCCCACAAAGTTCCAGATTTAAAATATTGTAGTGGGTTCTTTAGTGCTGATACCTTGGGAACCATGTTTCATGCAAAATTGAATGTTTAAGAATTAATTATATCTGAAAACTGGAGTTTGTAAAGGACCCTGTTAGCAAAGTATGGATAAGGCGTTTCTCAGATGTCTTACTGTAATATTAAAAGCAAACTTGTAGTCTATACCTTATGAATGTTTGCATAAAGCAATAATTCTTAAGCCCTTGAAAGAACTGATTTTCAACTACTGATTTAACTTTGGTATCCTCTTTTTTACTTCAACTTAAAAGAGATTTAGTGACATATATTTATTTTTATTTTTAAATTAAATAGAATTAAAATTTGTATGTTTTTTGTTTTGGAGAATTGCATGATGCTTCTTGAAAAATAGTAGGTATCCTTTTGAAAAATCAGACTTGCAGCAGAAGGAACTTGGATTTTTATATGGAAATCTAATTTAACTGATTTCCCTTTTTCTTACGTTTGAATCTTTCTTTTGAGAGATGATGGTGGTATTGGTTGATTGGCTCTCATTTAAGTATAACTGTTTTGTGGTATTCAGAGTACTGAGCGCATAGCATTACTTCAGAATAAGGTAAGTCAATCCACATTTTATGAGAAGGTTTATAGTTTAGGTATCATACCTCCTATGTTGTTGACTCATATGTAGCTGCCTTAGGGTGATTTAGTGGAAAATAGAATCATTTGGTGTTGCAGACAGTGTTCGTTTTCTGCTACAGACATAATGTTATGGAAAAGTGAAATAAACACAAAATAGTGAATTTCAGAAAACTTTGTCTCCTATTCTGGGTGATTTCATTCCTTTGAGAGGTTAAACTGGGTAGCTTTAAAACAAAAGCATCCAGGCAAGTCTGATTCTTGCTGTATTAAATGCTAGAGGCAAAGATCCTCCCTTTGGGTCCAGCAATCAGCACATGAGCTCCCCACCCCCCCTTTTTTTCCTTAATTGATGCTATGGATTTAGGGAAGAACAACTGTGTAAAGAATAGGATCATGGCAACTATGATGTCTAAACTGCTCCCCAAGGGGATAGGGTTAGTGCTTCCATTTCTTATGTTCTTCAGCATGGAAATATTGTGTATATATGGCCTGATTAGAATATTCCTAATGTCTTTGATGCAAACCAGGTTTTTGCATCCTCCACCCCAGAATGGGGGCCCTGCTGGTGCAGTGGTTAAGAGAACTATGACTGCTATACAAAAGGTCGGCAGTTCGAATCCACCAGCCGCTCCTTGGAAACCTTATGGGGCAATTCTACTCTGCCCTATAGGGTCGCAGTGAGTCGACTATGAGTCGCAATCGACTTGACGGCAAAGTGTTTGGGTTTTTGTTTGCCCCAGAATGATCACGAATGAATCCCTGAACATGTTATTTGATGAAACACGTTTGTACTGAGTGAGGACTCAGTAAGACTGTTAGTCGGATGGAAAGCTTGGCGGGTGAGTGTGGTGTGGATGGCTACGCTCCTGAAACCCTCCGCTCTGTGTTCCATGTTGACTGCAGCTGCAGCAAGACAACGCAGTTGAACTGCTTCACAAATTCCTTCATTCCTTTGACCTCTGGAGACTATGTTCTTAGGAATGTGAGATGAGCACTCATAATGTTAGCAGAAAGAGTAGGGCCTCTTGGTAGGGAGATGGCTACAGTACTGATTACAGTCACCTTCGGAAAATTGCTGAGCGTTAACAGATTAAGCAGGAACACCCAGCTCACACGTTTGCACTTTTACCAGTTGAGCTCCTTTGCAGGGAAAAAAAGCAGAGAGGAAATGTCTCAAAAGATTTAGATAAATGAGATCAGATAATTTCCCCTGAAAAATAAAAAGTAAAACGAAAACACTCGTTCAAAAAATGTCAGAAGAAAATATAATTCAAGTTGTTGATGTTGTTTGTGGCGTTGAGTCAAGTAATCATGTATTTTTATTGCCAAAACTTTAGGCTGTGAATTCTGCACTTTAATTGATCACTTTATTGGTTATTGCTTTGCACTACCCTTTATTTCTCTCATATGTGTTCATGTTGTCTTGCTATACTATATGCTTCTTCCCTGCAAGAGCTGTGCCAGAATATCTTTTGTTGTCCTCACTGTGCCTAGCCTATTCCATAGCAGAAAATACTTATTTAGTGGAATGATACACGATTACTTTAAAAATCTGGACAAGTCAACCAGAGATGCTTAGTCATCTTCCCTGACTTTATCCAAACTCCGTTACTTCTAGAGATATCCCTTCAGTGTAGTAGTTTTGATCGTTGCTCTTAGGGCTTTCAGACATTTCTTGTGAAATCTGTTGTAATGAAGTTTGGAATCCAGTAGCTTTGGGCATGACACTTTGTTATTAGAGTTTGTGATATGTTATAGAGTTCCTTGGAAAAATTACTTTAGCTCTGTATTGTGATATGGTTGTTTCTTACCTGTTCTTCGAATTGGACATGTTTTTATTTGCTTTTTATCTAAGATTAAAAATTAGTTGGCACCACTTTTAAAAAAGCTTTTTATTTTGAAATAATTATAGGCTGCAGGAATTTGTAAAAATAGATGGAGAGGTTTCACATACCCTTCATCCAGCTTCCCCTAATTGGCACCACTTTTTTTTTTTTCCTCTCTTTTTTTTTTTTAATTAAATATTTTATTGTACTTCAGGTGAAGGCTTACAGAACAAACAGTTTCTCATGTAACAGTAGTACACATGCTGTTTTATGACTTTGGTTAACAGCCCCACAAAATTTTAACCCTCTGAATTCTCAGCTTTTTTTTTTTGGTGAAAATACACATAGCCAAAGATACACCATTTCAAAACTTTTTACTTACACATTTAAGTGACATTGACTATGCTCTTCCAATTGTGCTGACATTCTCGCCCAAGATGAAGGCTTACAGGACAAAATAGCCTCCCATTTAACAGTTACTACAAATGTTGCCCTATAACAGTGGTTAACAATCTTACAACACATCAACAGTATCCTTACTCAACTTGTGTTCCTTATCATCAGCTTCCTACTCCCCCTCTGCCTTCTGGCCCTTGTCACTGGACTCCTGTACCTAGTTAGTCTCATTTAGTTTTACTGGGCTGTCCACTCCCAGGCTGAACAGTGAACCTTGAAGGTAACTTCACCTCTGAGCTGAAAGGGTGTCTGGGGGCCATACTCTTGAGGTTTCTGCAGTCTCCTTTAGGCCAGTAAATGTGGTCTTTTTTTTTTTTTTTTTGTGAGTTAGAATTATGCTCTACATCCTTCTCCAGCTTTGTCCAGAACCCTCTGTTGTGATCCTGGTCAGAGCAGTCAGCGGTGGTAGCCGGGCACCATCTAGCTGTACTGGACTCAGTCCAGTGGAGGTCTTGGTAGCTGTGGACAATTAGTCCTTTGGACTAATTTTTTCTTGTATCCTGTTCTCTTCATTCTCCCTTGCTCCCAAAGGGATGAGACCAGTGTAGTATCTTAGATGGCCGCTCACAGGCTTTTAAGACCCTAGACACTACTCACCAAGGTAGAATGTAGAGCATTATCTTTATAAGTAGTGTCATGCCAATTGAGCTAGATGTTCCCCGAGACCATGTTGGCACCACTTTTTAAGATTCAAGGCATTTGCCTACAAATATTTCTAAGGAATCGTTAACTTTTATACCTACTCTTAAGAAATATTTATTTATTAACCACTGATTATATAGTACTCGTTGCCGTCAAGTTGATTCTGACTCATAGCGAACTTATAGGACAGAGTAGAACTGCCTCCAAGGAGCGGCTGGTGGATTCAAACTGCCGACCTTTTGGTTAGCAGCTGTAGCTCACCGTAGCTTTTAACTGCTGCACCACCAGGGCTCCGATTATATACTAGGTATTATAAAAGTACAGAATTAAAACACGGCTGCTGTTTTGTGGGTATTTGTTGGAAAAGGTGTTCATGTGTAGACGAGGAGGAAGAGTCATTTATTCACTTACTTATTTATGTCTCGTACATCTGCTGTTCACTTTATTCAAATCATTTTTTTTTCCATAATGATAACTCTCAGAGTTTTAAATCCAGATGTTGTTCCCATAAAATCTTTGGAAGACACAACACAAATTTAAGTGAGAGAGAGTAAAACTTAGTTATGGTACTGGTGGTACAGCCCCATGATAATAATGGATTTTGTGTAAAGGTGAGAGCTTATCAATGTACTGTACGTCTCTATGTGTAAGGTGTATATTGTTTGCCTTACAGTATATGTGAATGCACAATATATTGAGACATTTTAAAACAAATGTTTTACTAATTATACATGCATAATAATATTTCCAGTGAAATCTCAATATGTTTCAGTATTGTTTAGAATATTGATAAATATTACACTTGAATACCTATTTGAGTTCAATTATTACCTCTTAACAGGGACTTTATAGTGCTGTGTGTATTTGTCTGTTTGTCTGAACCTTGTGCAGTCTTACCTAGAATGCTTCTTTGAAGGTTTGGTCTGGTACTTCAAGACAGACATGAATAGGAAAGGCCAGAGAAATGCACTGCGTATCATGTGTATAGAGGAGTTTAAGAGAACAGATTGAAAGCTATTTGAATACTTATAGACCTGAATAATGCTGTCTGAAAGGAGACCTCACTAAAGCCTGTAATGTCATGAACACTGTCCCCCAAATCTAAGAATATCAGATCCAGAAGCACCATTTATAACTGAGAGAAGTAGGGTTAGCATAAATAAAAGAACTTTAGATTTATGTAGTGAGCATTTATGTGAGCTGCTTTTCACCCCAAGAGGAGAAACTGCCTTCTCCAAGAGGAGAAACTGGCTTCTCCAAGAGGAGAAGGTCCAGAATAAATCTTTAGGTAGATTTAAGTATTCATACAATTTAAAAGAGAAGATGGATGTGCTTGGTAAATAGACCTAATCTATTGGATGGTTGTTCTCTCTTTATCCTAAACTCTCTCATAGAAGTTTGTCCAAAGCACTTAACCGTTTTGTAGAATAATTTCCTGTTCTTTGATCTCACTATAAGATGTCATGGAATGTTGGTCTGAGGATTATGAGTCTGACTCCACATGACATTTCTTATAAAGTTTAGGATCAGCATGTCTTAGCTCTTGATTTTGAACAGAAGGTATTAGTTTAAGTGTATTGTTACAATTGAGGCTATAAAATGAGCGGTGAGTATTTGGCCCTCGTTGTATCATGCCTACACCTTGCTGCTGATAAAATGGAATTGGGCATGATTTCTGAATTTAAACCAATACTCTTGGTTTTGGGTTCATTTGGAATAATCCTACTTATCTGAAATAGGTTGTTTTCCCAACTAAATGAAATATATTTTATTTATATAGGTTTTAAGAATTATTGTGTTGTATAATTTTTTTAGATGGTGCTACTATAACAGAAATACCACAAGTGGATGGCTTTAACAAAGAAAAATTTATTTCCTCGCAGTAAAGTAGGCTAAAAGTCCAAATTCAGGGCGTCAGCTCCAGGGGGAGGCTTTCTGTCTCTGTCGGCCTTCTCTTCAGCCTTCCCCTGGACTAGGAGCTTCTCTGCACAGGGACCCCGGGTCCAAAGGACGGGCTCTGCTCCCGGCACTGCTTTCTTGGTGGTATGAGGTCTCCACTCTCTGCTTGCTTTCCTTTCATTTCATCTCTTGTAAGATAAAAGGTGGTGCAGGCCACACTCCAGGGAAACTCCCTTTACATTGCATCAGGGATGTGACCTTAGTAAGGGTGTTACAATTCCACCTTAATCCTCTTTAACATAAAATTACAATCACAAAATGGAGGACAACCACACAATACTAGGAATCTTGGCCCAGCCAAATTGATACACACATTTTTTGGGGGGACATAATTCAATCCATGACAGATGGAATATTGTATTCACAAAGAAAATGGAGAGCTTGGGAAGTCCAATGCTATTCATTCTTGCTTGGCTCACAGTTTTTAACTTCTGTGATGGATGGACTCTAGCAAATGGGCTTGAACAGCACAGTGTCCTCTGTATAAAAACCAGAGCAGCAGAAAAAAGCAGGCTAGAGCATGTGGCCCAGGCTTCAAGCAGGTTACTGGTAGTAGAATAACTTCTTAGTCCTGTAGAGACAAATCTAAGGTGAGTGTCCAGGGACATGAGATCTAAGGGAAACCTGATGACTTGGGGGGGAAGTGGTGGGAGCATGTGAATGCCTGAAGTGTGGGCAGTAGGTGCTATAAGTTGCAGAGGCTAAGAAATCAAGGAAGGGGAAATAATGTTTTGAGGAGCCTGATTCTGGAAAATTGTGAATCTGTCTGCTTAAATTGCAGGAGTGGTCTATATATCTACTGCCATCAGAGTATATTTACTTTAATTGAATTTTCTGATAGTTGAAGCTTACCTAATTAAGTGTCTAAACTAACATTGTCTTAAAATTTTTTTTCATGTACATCATTCTAAAATGAAGTGCACACACTTATCTCCTTTCTTAACAACACATTGAATATAATTTTCTCTTTTGTTCATCACTCATGGGTCATCATTATATAATTTAGTGATGCTCTGAGGACTGGAAGTGTGTGGAGCTATTTATTCTACACCATGTATTCCTACAGTGCTATGCTTTATACATTCTTTTGATTATTCTTTATGTTGTAAAGAGGGTGTCTTAGCTGTGTCTAAACAGGGATTAAGGATATGGCTATTTGTTTTCATGATGGGCAGCAGTCCCCAAGGTATCTGTTTTTTCATGAGTTGAACATATATGAGAGAATGGAGTTTTGACTAGAGGCTAGGATGAGAGGTGGGAGAAAGAAAGAATGGGGAACACTATGCTGTCTGCTCCTTTGCTGTTCTCTTGGGACTTAGCCATATTGAGAGAGAAGGCTATAAGACAAAGCTGAGGAGCCAGTTTCATTAAAGACTTAGAGAGCTGCTTTCGGATCCAGGTATTGGTGTGTAACAGAGTGTGGCTCTGGGTGGGTGAGGTGGTCGTTGGTTGTGTGCTTTGGTGCCATTAAGGTTTAATGTATTAGGAGACCCAGGAGAGAGCATCCTGGGCAGGAAAGTGGCATTCTCAAGTGGCCAATGGACATCAGCCAAGAGCCCTGAGCAGAAGGACATGAAAGGATTGGTGGTGAGCATTGTTTACAGACTCCAGGAATAACTGGAGATCGTGAGAAGGCTGCTGAAATCCAGCAGTCATGCAGCAAATTTCAGTTATCAACCCATCATGAGATGTGGGCTGCCCTCAAAGAACGGTGTGACCTTGAGCCAGGTGGCTCTCTTTAGTTAAAGCAATTTCCAGAGAAAGAGTCAGCTGAGGGTCCTAAGCCACCAACAATCCCAGCAGCTGGGGAGGCACCTCAGTTCTGAAGGGGCATCTGGGCAGTGCAGTTCAGCACCCAGATCTTTAGTGCCTTCTGACTATGTGCTTCCAGATTTTCATCTGCACCTACTTCTTTTAATTCTCAGCATTTGAGTAAGTTGTTGTTGTTAGGTGCTGTTAAGTCTTTTCCAAGTCATATTGACCCTATGTACAACAGAACAAAACACTGCCCGGTCCTGCACCGCCCTCATAGTCACTGCTATGTTTGAGCCCATGGTTGCAGCCACTTTGTCAGTCCATCTCATTGAGGGTCTTCCTCTCTTTTGCTGACCCTCTGCTTTACCAAACATGATGTCTTTCTCCAGGGGCTGGTCCCTTCTGATAGCACGTCCAAAGTTAAGTGAGACGGAGTCTCGCCATCCTTGCTTCTAAGGAGCATTCTGCTGGCTGTACTCATTCCAAGATAGATTTGTTTGTTCTTCTGGCAGTCCATGGTATATTCAGTGTTCTTTGCCAACACCATAATTCAAATGCATCAGTTCTTCTTTGTTGAGTAAATTCATGCATGTAAAATGCTTAGAAAAGGGCATAGCACATGGTAAGTGTGATTTAAGCACTAGTTATTATCATCATACCTGGGCTGTATCAGCCCCACCTTTCCCTTAAAATATGGTTCTTCTAATACACTATGAGTTTGAAATCTAATGGTCTCATTATTAATTTTTTCTAATTCATTTTGCAGGAGGAAAGCATCTGACAACATCTTAGTAAGGAACAGTTACGTGTTCTGTGTGTTCTAGTGGAATTTGTTTTAAATTTTTACCAGAAGAAAGATTCAATAGAGATAATTACTGATGATGGAATTTGAAGCATAGGGGCTCCTGGTGAATAAAATTTAGGTTAAATGAGCTCTGGTGGCGCAGTGGTTAAAGCGCTTGGCTGCTTATCAAAAGATCAGCAGTTCGAACCCACCAGCCGCTCCACGGGAGAAAGATGTGGCAATCTGCTTCCATAACTATTACAGCCTTGGAAACCCTATGGGGCAGTTCTACTCTGTTCTGTAGGGTCCCTATGAGTCAGCAGAGCCTTGGTGGTGCAGTGGGTAAGAGCTACAGCTGCTAAGCAAAAGGTCAGCAGTTTGAATCCACCAGCTGCTCCGTGGAAACCCTATGAGACAGTTTTACTTTGTCCTGTAGGGTCGCTGTGAGTCAGAATTGACTCCACGGCAGTGGAGTTGGTCTTGGTTTTGGTGTATGTGTTAGTTCTTTGTGTCCTTCAGAGTAACTCAGATAAGCATGACCAGGTGATAGTATCCAGCTGAGAAGGTTCTCACAGTTTTGGTCTTCACCTTCCCTATCACTCTGGTTCTAGATCTAACCATTGCAACATTTCCTCAATAAACATAACATCACCACTTAATTAAATTGTTTCATTTCTTAAACATTTCAGAATCATTCTTTTTCGATGTTTCACTATTTAAATTCCGTAAATATAGAGCAGAGCACCTGGAGTGTTTTAGAAATTTGGTTTTGATTCAAAGTAATGTTCTCACGGAGGCTCATTCTCTGCCAATTCATTTCTCATTCACTTGGGGACATGGCTAATTCCCTTGGACAGTTTTTATCTCCTTCATATTCATATGGATGGAAAGCATTTCATTCGAAATGACTTAATTGCCCACAAAAACAGTAACTATATCATACTAACTTGTTTATTTTTAAAGGACTATCAATTGCTCTGTTAATATTACAACAGTGATAGGTAAGAATGTGTGCCACAAAATACTTCTTTAAAACATAAAGTGTGCATGTTTCTTCTGTTTGTACCAGTATCCCATTATTTGCACACCCTAATAAAGCCAGGGGAGTCCCCGGGTGGCACAAATGATTAAGCTGTTGACTACTAACCAAAAGGTTGGTGGTTTGAACCCACCCAAAGGAACCTTGGAAGAAAGGCTGGGTGATCTGCTTTTGAAAAGTCAAAGGCTTGAAAACCCTGCGGGCGTAATTCTACTCTACAACTCATGGGTTGCCATGAGTTGGAATCAACTCGACAGCGACTGGTTTGAATAAAGCTAGTAGAGCAGAGGGGGAAATAACATGATGCCTCCTTTGAAAGACTTTTTTGAAAAGAAACTTTCCTGTAATCCATTTTCCTTTCCCATTTTAATTTGAATTTCTTTAGCTCTGTGAAATTTTCTTTGAAAGAAATGAGAAGCTTAGGAGTGAACCTTGAAAAATAATTTAGCTGTATATTTATTATACTATGTTCCATAAAAGGCAGAGATTATATAGAATATGTAATAAGCATTGAGTTTCGTTCGGCTGAGTCAGTGAGAACTTCTGTCGTAGCTGTTTTGATGTTGACCTTATATTTCTGAGTTGAGCAGCCTGTTGTGGGTTCCATGCAGAACTCCATAGTTACTTTTGTTATATGAGCCAGGAACCTAAGGGAGCTCTTCACACTTCAGCAACCAGCAGTGTTTTTTTCCTATTGAGAACAGGAACATTTATCACATTTAAGATTTCACTTCCACATTTTTTTTTTGAGGTGGGTAATTTTTGAGAAGGGTGCATATGGATAAAGGATTTGAGGTTGACTAATAGATTTGTGGAATCCCTGGGTGGTGCAAATGGTTAATAAGCTCGGCTGATATCTGAAAGGTTGGGTGTTTTAGTCTACCCAGAGGCGCCTTGGAAGACAGGCCTGATGATCTACTTCGAAAAAAATCAGCCATTGAAAACCCTATGGAGCACAGTTCTACTTCTGACACACATGAGGTTGCCATGAGTTGGAATCGACTAGATAGTAACTGGTTACTGGTTAATAGGTGTGTAAAAGGTATTACTGTTTAAAGTAACAAACCCTTTTTAAAAGCAAGGATGAGTCTTAAAACTATGTATTTTGGGGATTAAAATGCATGAGCCCCTTTTTTAAGAGAAATGCTGTTGAACTTGATCGACTGGGAAACAAATCCGATGTCCAATAAGATTATTATCAGTACAGCTTTTAATTTTTAAAAACATGAAATTATGACATTTGTATATATGATCTTTCGGTGTTGGAGACAGGAAGTAAAAATTAACATTTTGAATAAAATTATTTTCTGTCTTTAAGTTAGTAGAGGCCTCCAGAATGGACAGAGGTGAAAATGATTTGCATATTTAATCCCAAACTAGCCACAATTATTGTGTGATGGCTTGGCATAGTGTGACCTGTTAGTGACTCCCTATTTAAAAACCACTTAATGTCCCCCACCCCACCCTCTGCTCTTGTTTTAGCATGAGTGCAGGTCAGGTGGCTTTTTTGTGGGTTTTTCAATCTCAGTCATTATTTGAGTTTTGAAATGAATATCTACAAACCAGGGTATATTGTAGATAAAGAGGAAGAATTGTCATTCAAAATACTTCTAAAATTTAAATTAAATAGCTTGTTAATCAAGTTAATGAATTCTTTGATCATTCATCTAGATTTGTACATGTAATACAGTCATGGGTACCAGAATAAATGTCTGCTTGAATGATAACTAGTTTAGTAGAAGAACATTAAACTAGGTTTTAATTACTCTCAAAGTTTTAAAAATGATTTAGTAAATTTGCTATTTATTATATTACCTAAATAAAAGGCAGAAGGAGGACATCTAATAAGTTGATCACTGTAAATTCCAGTGAAACCACATTATTAAAATTTACATTTTCTCTGAAAATTAAGGACTAGTATTTTCCCATGGGATACTCACAGGTTGACCAGAAGGGAAGGAAGTTTCCATATAGGTGTTACTATTTGGTCTTTTGGTCCAAGTGAAATGGAAAAAGGAAACATGAACTTATACTAATGGTTCAGTTTCCAACAATAAACTTGGTGAGTTCAGTTTAAGTGCGGGTTGCTGAAAATTGATGCTGATTTTTAGCACTTAGCTTCTTATCTTCCAAATGTTGAATAATTAATTGCTTCAACCCCCCTGTGGGGGTAGAATAGCAAGCGTGTCTCTCTGTTTACCAGGAAGCCATTATGACAGAGTCTGGAAATGTTGATTTTTATTTTTAGAGGTGTCTGCACTTTCCAAGGTGACCAACTTTTTAAAAGCTGTCCTGGTATCCAATCACAGAGTCATGGGACAAATGGCCAATGATGTTGAATGCTTAAAAAGTTTTTCTTCTCGTTTTTGTACAGATTTCACTTCTTCATGTCACTTTTGCCTGCTCATCAGTTTGCAATACTCGTTTTTATTTTTATTTTTTTAAGATAATGGAATATTCAGTATCGTTACCTTTAGTCACTATAATTAGTATAGTCTTAAACCTGGCAAAATTCAGAATTAAGAAACCTGGTAAAACTGAGAGGAACACATTTCAGTGGCAAAGAAAAAAAATCACATTTAGAAAACAGCTTTAATGAATTAAAGAAATGAATCATTCAAACAATACTTTTTCTAGTTAGCTTACTCTTAGGAGCCCCTGGGTGACACAGATGTTTAAACACTTAGCAACTAAATGGGTGGTTTGAATCCACCCAGAGGTGCTTCAGAAGTCAGGCCTGGCGATCTGCTTCTGGAAGATCACAGCCATTGAAAACCCTATGGATCGAAGTTCTACTCTGAAATACATGAGGTAGCCATGAGTCATATTTGACTCAATGGTAACTTCTTTTTTTTTTTTTTTAGCGTAATCTTGGAGTCTGAGGACTAATGAATATAGACCATATATATGCCTAATAGTGTATTATAGACAGTTGAGCTATATGACATATATAGAGGACAACATTAAACAATTAATGAGAGTGAGACAGAACGAGACTAAATTAGACAAAATAGAAAACGCAGCTCATTGAACACTGGAGTTAATAAATCCAAAAGGAGTTTCAGAAGAGGGAGGTCACAGGGAAGGTGTGGCAGGACAAGGGACTTGAAGGTAGGTAGGTCAGAACTTGTGAGATAGGTGGTGACTGTGTCCTACCAGACAGCACCTGCATTAGCCAGACTGATCCCTGGTTTGTTTGTGTTGTTAGCGTCAGGATGTCTCCTGATTAGCTCTCTGGAGAGATGCAGGATGAAGTCACTGTGGCAGACTCAGAAGGCCATCCATCCCTCAGGTTCTCAACCTTTGAAGTAGAAAAGGCCACGACCTTTCTTTGAGAGCAGCTAATCCCTTTGCACTTTGAGAAACTCCCTAGAAACAAAGAGAATGCTGTGGTTATTATTTCTGATGGTGCTGGGTTTCTTTGTTTATAATTAACACCTTTAAAGACAGCAGCCTTGGATTCTTCATGTCATTTCAAGGAGATAAAGTCCTAGAAATCAGATAAGTGTTGGCTCACACTTGTCTATTGAATGCAAGGATCAGTACTTAATATTGAGGTCTGGGGACCATAAGGATCCCTGGTGGCGCAGTGGTTAAGCTCTTGGGTGCTGACTGAAAGGTCTGTCACTTGAACCAGTAGCCACTCTGTGGGAGAAGATGTGGCAGTCTGCTTCTCTAAAGATTACAGCCTTGGAAACCTTATGGGGCGGTTCTACTCTGCACTATAGGGTTGCTATGAGTTAGAATTGACTCAATGGCAACAGGTGTGGTTTTCTTTTTGGTTTAGTTTCCCTGAGGAATGTTTGCTTAGTCCCTCCGAATAACAAACTAAAGTATCAGTTCCCAGGTATCCGCTTCCCTATACTCTGGATGGAAAGAAAATGAGAGACCATCAGCTTCAGGACATCCCTTCTAGAAGTCTAATATTTTTATTACCAGAAAGATCAGAAAATGCAATGATGCAATCAAAACCAGTGAACATGGTTATTTAACATAGTGCATTAAATTTGAAAAGGTGAGGATCAAATCCACCTCATCTGCAATTAGTCATGGGACTTTGTGACTATCAGATCTGAAGAATGTCTGCCCATAAGGATAAGGAACTTCAGTTGTGCATTTATAACTTAGATTATTTTCAGACATGGGGTGCTTTGATAGCATTTTTGTGGGGAACAGCTCATTGAATATGTGGTAGAACTCATATAGGAAGTAGGGGTTGTATGCTTCTTTATATAAGCAGTATAGCAGTTTTCCCGACAATTTGTAGATTAATGTAATTTTTGGAAATAAGATCATGTTTATTGAAAATTTTATAACTAAGATTAGGGTTATAAATCATTAAAGGAAGTTTAATATTTAAAGGAATACTGCAATATAAGATAATCAGTAAATACTATTGCAAAGCAAGACCAGCAAATTAGGATTCTTAACTTGCAATTGGACTTTGACAGGGCACAGGGAGGGAGGGGGTGGTCAATAACCGTATGAAAGTATAGTAACATTTAAAAATATATTAATGTATTCCTTTTCTTTTGAGATTAAGAGCCACAGCTGTCATCAGATTTTCCAAAGGTCAATGGCCCTAAAAAGGTTAAGAATCATTGGCTTATAATATCAGAGTATTATATATACTTACCTAAAAAGAAGCTTTCTGTACTTCTGAGGATTTTGCTCAACTTCAGAAATTTGAAGACAGGTTATTGATAAGGAATACAGTGGTACAGCAAAGTAAAGTTCAAAAATGTTTAGAGCTTATGGCCCCCAGACACCGTTTTAGCTCAGTGGTGAAGTTATCTCCGATGTTCACCGTTCAGCCTGGGAGTGGACAGCCCCGTAAAACCAAATGGGACTAATGAGATACAGTAGTCCAGTGACAAGGGCCAGAAGGCAGAGGGGGACAAGGAAGCTGGTGATAGGGAACCCAAGGTTGAGTAAGGATATTGTTGATGTGTTGTGAGATTGTTAACCATTGTCATAGGGCAACATGTGTAGTAACTGTTAAATGAGAAACTATTTTGTTCTGTAAGCCTTCATCTTAAGTGAGAATAACGGCACAATTAGAAGAGCGTAGTCAACGTCACTGAACTGTGCATGTAGTAATTTTTGAAATGGTGTATCTTTGGTTATGTGTATTTTCACCAAAAAAAAGGTTGAGAAGTTATTGGGGTTGTTAACCAATGTCATCAAACGATATGTGTACTACTGTTTCATGAGAAACTATTTGTTCTGTAAGCCTTCACCTCAAGTACAATTAAAAAAAAAAAGTGTTTAGGGCTGAGTTCTTGATAAATCGATATTAGGTTTGACAGATGTATATAAAGATAGGCCAAGAAAGATCAAACCAATTATCTCTCAATTTATAGGGTTTGGGATTGAATTTATGGGTTAAAATCTGTAGATAATCCATGAGCCTCATTATGACCAGTAGTTGAAATTACTTCAGCCATGACATTCACATTTATTTATTTTTTTAATTGTGTGGAAAATGTATAGGTAACAAAACATTTGCCATTTCAACAATCTTCTGTATAGTTCAGTGACATTGAGTATGTTCATGTTGTTCAACTGCTGTGTGATGAATCATTTTTATGTGGCCTTTCTCTCCATGGCCTTGTAACCCTCACCCAAGTGATTGGATGGGACTATACAAATAAGGTAATTGTGGCCCACCAGGGATTGGATAGCTTGCTAATAATGCAAATAAAGCTCATGGCCCCCATGTGGGTGTAGGACCTTGCAAATAAGGTCTGTGGAACCCTAACAAAGGGATTGGTCAGTTTTGCCATCTCATTAGGCTTAAAATGAGCCACTTCAGGGGCAGAAAGGAGAGGATCTCACTACCATCAAGAAAGAAGAGCCAGGAGTGGAGCCCATCCTTTGAACCCGGGATCTCTGCACTGAGAAGCTCCTGGAACCAGGAGACTGAGAGAAAGAGTTATAACATGGAAGACAGAGAGAGAGAGAGCTGTAACATTGGAGATGGTGAGAAGCAGTGGCAGAGAAATGGTGGCAGCAGAACTAGAAGACCAGCAGGAGATGCCACAGTGGGCTTCCCGGACCATGGTTTGAGAAAGCTGAGTGCCTTTTGGCAGGAGGCTTGCTGGCAGAGAGGGTGCCTCTGGGCACTTGGTGGAGCTAGGTTTGCCAACTCACGGAGCAAGAAAACTGAGCGCGTTTGTGCCAAGGCTTACTTGTGGAGTGGGGTGCCTCTGGACACTTATTGGCAGAGCTAAAAGAGGGACCACAGGGTCAAGGACCAGAGAGAGACCTGCCTGTGGTCACAGCTGAGAAGAGGCTGTCCTGACTGAAGAACTGTATCCTGAGTGTTCCTGAACCTGAATTGTAACCTGTAACTTCCCATAATCGTGAATATTGTCTGTGAGTTCTGTGTGGCCATTTTAACAAATTACTGAACTCATCAGAGAAGTAGAGTGTGCCACGAGAAGGACAGATGGTGTCAAAATTGGCAAAAAGAACTGGTGAGAGGAGACATGTCAGACCCCTGCCTCATAGGAATCAGCCTTGGGCTGTTGATCTTGATTCTTCTTTCCCCTTGTGAAGTTAGAGGAGGTCAGACACCTCTGTCATGCCATTTTTACAGTTGGTGTCTGAAGTGGAGGTATTTGCAATGGCTCCAGACTTATGGAAGCATAGGATTTTTAAGGGGTGTAGGAACTGAAATGTTGATTCTTAGATGGTGTTATGTATAATGGCTGAAAGGATAGTAAGAGATGTTATGCTACAGCTGAGGGGAGAAAGGCTGTAACTGGAGTGGCACGGGTCAAGGGTCAGGCCAGTTAAATTGGATGATTGATAGGGGTCCAAGGTCTTCTGGTTCTACCCAGCCTGAGGCCCTAGGCCGTATGCATATGAATGGGAAGATAGTCAAGGTGTGGAGAAGATGAAACTAGAATGTTTTTAAAAACGGTTATGTGTTTAGGATTATGTGTTTATTTGAAGGTACTATGGATATTGCATGTTTTTCCTACCTAGTCTTGTAAAACAGACCTAAATGTATGATAGAAATGAATATTGGGTATTATAGGTTACAGAGCTTGTAACTCTGCCTTCAGCCAATACTTGAGTGGATATGCTAAAAGGGGAACTAAGATATATAGGAAAGGAACACAGACTGTTCATTTGAATGCAGTAGCCCTGTGTATTCCCCAGCCCCGCCCTAACCCTTTGGAGTCAGGAAATTTTGCATTCGAAAAGGTGTGCAGACCTATCCAGAACTGCTGAGAGAACGGAAGATATGCATTTGAAGAAAGAACCTGCAGGGAAAAAAAAATGACTGCTTTGCTTTTTGAATTTTGAGCAAGCAAGTAGTTTACCTTTGGGGGCATTGAGGCAGGAAAAGTCAATACCTGTCAGAACCCCGTTTCAGGGCTGGAAGTTAAAAGGAGCCAGCGAGTAGATAACCTGGCATGCTCGCTTATGGTGACTATTTGGGTCCACTCAGTGAGTGGAAGTGGGGGAAGTGCAGCAATGAAGAGACAGGCTGAGTCTGGACGTGTTCCGTTGGTGCTTGTTGACCTAGCCTGTGGGGGTAGGGATGAGAGAGAGCGAAAGGGCTGACTGGCCTGATGTGTTAGGAGATGTTTGTAAACTCCTGATCCTAAGGCTGGTACCCACTGTGACCTAGCTTGGATGGCTAGAGATGAGCTGACCAGAACCCGGTAGAATGAAGAGAAAGATGTTTGACACCATGAGCTGGTGTAGATTGCTGCAATTTGATGGCTTGCTGTGGACTGGACTTTGCTTATGGATGCATATGCTCTAAGTTCTAACTGAAACACAAGATCCTTTAAGACCAAGGAACATGCTTGTCTCCTCAGAGTACTGGTTTGATAGGGATGGGCAATTTAAATGTTGGCTGTCTAAAATAGGGGGAGGTAAAGGCATGAAGTGGCTGGCTTACACACTTTTGTGTGTGTGCTTACACTCCAAATGAGGGAAGATCCTCATTGAATAGATCCCTGTGAGGGAAGATGATGATAGGATTATATGATAGTTTTTTTTTTCCTTTATTTATTTTTTATTGTGCTTTAGATAAAGGTTTACAAAACAGTTTCTCATTAAACTGTTAGTGCACATATTGTTTTATGACAGTCGTTACAACTCCACGACATGCCAACACTGTCCCTTCTCAACCTTGGGTTCCCTATTGCCAGCTTTCCTATCCCTTCCTGCTTCTAGTCCTTGTCCCTGGACTGTTGTGCTGCATTAGTCTCGTTTTGTTTCATGGGGCTGTCTAATCTTTGGCTGAAGGGTGAACCTCGGGAGTGACTCCATTACTGAGCTAAAAGGGCGTCTGGGGGCCATACTCTCAGGGTTCTGTGGTCTCTGTCAGGCCAGCAAGTCTGGTCTTTTTTTGTGAGTTAGAATTTTGTTCTACATTTTTCTCCAGCTCCGTCCAGGACCTTCTGTTGTGATCCCAGTCAGAGCAGTCAGTGGTGGCAGCTGGGCACCATCTAGTTGTACTGGAGTCAGTCTGGTAGAGGCCGTGGTAGTTGTGGTCTATTAGTCCTTTGGACTAATCTTTTCCTTGTATCTTGTTTTCTTTATTCTCCCTTGCTCCTGAAGGGTTGAGTTAGATGGCTGCTCACAGGTTTTTAAGACCCCAGATGCTACTCACCAAGGTAGAATGTAGAACGTTTTCTTTATAAACTGTGTTATGCCAATTGAGCTAGATGTTCCCCGAGACCATGGTCCCCACAGCCCTCTGCCCAGCAGTTCGGTCCCTCAGGGAGTTTGGATGTGTCTGTGGAGCTTCCATGACCTTTCCTGTACAAGTTGTGCTGCCTTCCCCAGTATTGTGTACTATCTTACCCTTCACCAAAGTTGACTACTTATCTATTGTATGATACAGTTTTGAGTGTTGATTGTTAACAGGGTTAATTGTGATTATAAACGTGGTAATTGTAGAAGCAGTAACTGTGAAAGAGTGGACTAAGGGGGAAGCACTGCTTAAAAAAAAAACCTTAAAGGTTTTGCTATGCTGATGCCTCGTGAGGCTCCGAGCAAAGAGATAATCTTTCCTCAGTTAAATTTTATCAAACACTAGAAAGTGTGAAGCCAAGATGACTTTTTGAGAACCAGACCAGATCAGATGGACACCTGCAACAGACCTGAATGGCTGGTATCTGAGTAACCTCACGCTGAGAATTCTTTGCCCTATAGAAGAACTAATTGTTAATAACTGTTTTAGATTGGTAAAATGAGTGGGAGTGGGAAGTTATCTTCCAAGTATGAAAAAACCATGGCTGGAAAAGCCAGGGGTTGGCCTGCGGTGTGATGGATCGCTTTAGTATGACCTTTCTCTCCATGGCCTTGTAACGCCCACCCAAGCGATTGGGTGAGACTATGCAAATAAGATAATTTGTCCCACCAAGGGGATTGAATAGCTTGCTAATAATGCAGATAAACTTCATGGCACCCATGTGGGGGTGGAACCATGCAAATAAGGTCTGTGAAACCCTAATGAAGGGATTGGTCAGTTTTGCCATCCCTTTAGGCTTAAAATGAGCCACCCCAGAGGCAGGAAGGAGAGGATCTCACCACCACCAAGAAAGAAGAGCCAGAGTGGAGCCCATCCTTTGAACCCAGAATCCCTGCGCTGAGAAACTCCTGGAACCAGGAGACCAAGAGAAGGAGTTGTAACATGGAAGACAGGGAGAGCTGTAGCACTGGAGATGGTGAGAAGCAGTGACAGAGAAACGGTGGTAGCTGAACCTGGAGACCTGCAGGAGACCATGCAGTGAGCTTCCTAGCCCATGGAGCGAGAAGGCTGAGCGCCTTTGGGCAGGAAGCTTGCTGGTGGAGAGGTGTGTCTCTCTGGGCAGTTGGTGGAGCTAGGTTTGTTGACCCATGGATCGAGAAAGCTGAGCGCCTTTGCGCCAAGTCTTACTGGTGGAGTGGGGTGCCTTTGGACACTTACCAGCAGAGCTAAAAAAGCTTTGTAACACTTGCCTGAGCAGGGCAAAGGCCAGGCCAAGGGGCCAAGGGGTCAAGGACCAGAGAGAGACCTGCCTGTGGGCACAGCTGAGAAGAGGCTGTCCTGATTGAAGAACTGTATCTTGGGCATTCTTGAACCTGAATTGTAACCTGTTACTTCCCTAATAAACTCCATAATCGTGAATGTTGTCTGTGAGTTCTGTGTGGCCATTTCAAGAAATTATCGAACTCAGCAGAGAAGCAGAGTGCGCTTTTGGCGAGACAGATGATGTCAGAACTGGTGAAAACAGCTGGTGAGAGGAGGTGTGTCTGACTTCCGCCTTGTAGGAATCAACCTTGGGCTATTGATCTTGATTCTCCATCCCCCTTGTGAAGTTAGAGGTGGTCAGACACCTCTGCCGTGCCATTTTTATAGCAGCCATCACCATTCCAAAATTTTTCCATCACCTTTAACAGATCATTGCCCCTTAAATGTTGTGTCTTCCTTACCCCCTCCCTTCCCACATTCATTTTGATTATTTAAAAGAGAGAGAAACACACGCATGGTGGGGGATGGGGGGGTGTTTTCCAATTACAGTACCCTAGTAATTGGACTGGGTTTCATTTCTTCCATGGTAATTATCTAAACCAAAACTCGTTGCCATTGAGTTGATTCTGACTCATAGTTAACCCTACAGGACAGAGTAGAACTGCCCCATAGGATTTCCAAGGAGGAGCTGGTGGATTTGAATTGCTGACCTTTTGGTTAGCAGCCGAATGCTTAACCAGCGCTCCACCAGGGCTTCTGGTAGTTATCCATTGAGGCAAAATCATGCAGTGATTAAGTATTCAGGCTCTGGTGTTCGACTGAATGATCATATTGCTTTGCCACTTAAGACTGTGATCTTGGGCAAGACACTTGACATCCCTGTGCCCCTCGTGTAAAACAGGCATAGCGACAATACTGATCTCATAGAGTAGTTATAGAAAATCAAAATCTAGTAAATGTCGAGAACAGTGCTTATCTCATGGTAAGTTGTTACCATGAATAGTTGTTAGTTTATTACTACTTCTGGATTGATGCCTGCCAGTAAGTAAAATACTTGAGGCTGAAAGGACAATAAGAAGAAATGAGGTCTTGGCTGCATTCCAGACACTGTAATAATCCCTTAAATAACTGATAATTGACTGTATATATTATTTACCATAGTCTGAGGTTTCATGGAGATGTTTGATTTCGTATGCCTAGACACACGAGTCTCCTGAATAGAACATTTCTGAGTTTATAAACTCAAAATTAGAAAAATGAAAAAAATCTGTAACCACGTGTGAGGATAAATTTACAGGCTGTGCTTCTATATTCTTAAAGGAAAGTATGTCTACAAATATAAATCACTGTTGACTTCAAAAGTCAATATGTTTGTCATCATTTGTTGGGTATTTACCCTTCTTCTTTTGTTCACCATACTGACTGTGAAAGACAGTTTAAAAAGTTGAAATCAGATCATCGAGGGAATAAACTTATATGATCATTTTTCTGCAATGGTAAAGGAAACTTTGGAAGTGGAAAAGTAATGCAAAGTTTGTTACTGAAAATTTTCCTCCATGAAGTACTTCATGGTCTTCCAAAGAACTTTGTATTTCTAAGAAATGCATGAAAGATGTAGAAAAAATCAGTTCTTGAGTACTTGAGTTCTATTTTTTATCTTCTTTACGTTAACATTTGAGTTTAAGAAATTTTTGGAAGGTTCCTGTCCTTTAAGAAATTAAAATGATATTATTTAACAAGGCTATTATTATAGATTTCCAAATATATTATTGGCTAATCATATCCCAGAATTAAGAAAAAGATTGTTGTAAATAAAATGTGGTATTATATAGTTTATCATATTACCATGCTGTACTCTGTGGAAGCAAACTTGGTTCTTTAATTTTTTTGTTGTACTAAAATCTCATAATCATCTTATGATTCATCAAATATGAGTTTTTTTTTTCCTGTCATAAGCCTTTGTTTTTAATTGTTATTATGTGGACTATATTTTAACTTATTACCTTCCTGTTTATGATTGTGTGAAAAGCAGGCTAACTGATTTAAGTTGAACACTAGGACATCTAAATCCGTTTCCCAGATTATTTGTACCATCTCTTGAGGATCCCAGATGGTACTCAGATGATCTTCAGAGGTGTGACATGAGGTGAATTTTTCTTAAGAGTTTTTCATGAGTTTCCAGACTTGAAATTGACTAGTAATCAATCCAGTTATGAGAAAAGACTTTAGTAACACCAGAAATCTTCTGTTCTTAAAAGTTGTTCTGTGCTCTTTAGGCAATGACAATACCCTTTAAAAAGTCTGTGTCAAGCATTTCCTGCCTTTGAAGTTTATTTGAGGTTATTCTGTTTATATTGGAATAAATATGGAATACGTTACTTTACATAATATGGAAGATACTTATTTTTTAATGCTCAATATAATATGCAAATCAAAAGGCCTCCCTTCGCTGTTTGTGCTATTAGATACTGTATGTAATATTTTTACTATTAATAGTGACATTTTATTTAATAGTCACTTACTGTTTTTCGGAAACCCTGGTGGCATAGTGGTTAAGTGCTAGGGCTGCTAACCAAAAGGTTGGCAGTTCGAATCCACCAGGCATTCATTGGAAACACTATGGGGCAGTTCTACTCAGTCCTGTAGGGTTGCTATGAGTTGGAATTGACTCGACGGCAACAGATCTTTTAAAATTGTTTTTTGAGCAAGGTATCAGGATCTTGGAAGATAGAAGGAGCATGGCTCATGCCCATCCTGATTTCTGACAACCTACTGGAGGGAGGCAATTCAGACACTTATAGAAAACAGAATTCTACAAGGATGCTGTCAGACCAGGTTCAAGAGCATAGAGGGTAAACACAGGCGCCGAGGCAGTTGAAACTTCTTCTTTTGAATATAATATTTAGATCATATAGTTTCAGATAAAGATGTGTCATAAAATATGGTCACTAGTAAGCTCTGTGCAATACATTTTACATGTTTTCATATTATTCTTGCATCTTTCTTAAGAAGAGTGCAAGGCAAGCGTTTTAGCCTGTTAGATAGTATTTCAACAGCTCAGCTTACTGAATCTCTGATTTTCAGACATGGTTTTTTAATTCTAGGTATTGTGGGAAACAAGTTTTCAAGAGAGCTGACTTTTCCCTGATGGTTAATTATGCCAAATGAAAATTTCCATAGGATTGACAAAAAGTTATGGCCTCTTGAAAATGGGAAAATATTGTTTATTTTTGGATTAACTGTTACTTTACAGTTTTCGGGAAATGTCAGTGTTTTATTTTACTATTATTTTAATTTTTTTGTTGGTTTTATATACATGTATATATATGATACATAAGGAGCCCTGGTGGCTCAGGTGGTTAAGAGCTCGGCTGCTACCCAACAGGTCAGCAGTTTGAATCCACCAGCTGCTCCTTGGAAACCCTGTGGAGGAGTTCTACTCTGTCTTATAGGGTCGCTATGAGTTGGAATTGGCTGGATGGCAATGGCTTTATATACATATATATATATATGTTTTGGAGGGATGCTCTAGTGTTGTCTGTGATGTCCAGTTTTGTATTTGGCCATGAAAAGCCTCTGAAAATTGAACATTGATACATTTTCTTCTTCTTTTTTTATTGTGCTTTAGGTGAAAGTTTATAGCTCAAGTTAGTTTCTTATACAAAAATTTATACACACATTGTTGTGTGACCCTAGCTGCTATCCCTGTAGTGTGACTGCACATTCCTCCTTTCCACCCCGTATTTCCCGTGTCCATTCAACCAGCTCCTATCCTTTGCTGCCTTCTCATCTCACCTCTGGACAGAAGCTGCCCATTTAGTCTCATGTATCTACTTGAACTAAGAAGCACACTCTTCATGAGTATCATTTTATGTCTTATAGTCCAGTCTATTCTTTGTCTAAAGAGTTGGCTTCTGGAATGGTTTTAGTTCTGGGTTAAGAGAGGGCCCAGGGGCTGTGTCTTCTGGGGTTCCTCCAGTCTCGGTCAGATCATTAAGTCTGGTCTTTTTACTAGAATTTGAGTTATGCTCCCCACTTTTCTCCTGCTCCATCAGGGACTCTGTTGTGTTCCCAGTCATTGGTGGTAGCTGGACACCATCTAGTTCTGGTCTCAGGCTGATGCAGTCTCTAGTTTATGTGACCCCTCTTGTCTGTTGGGCTTATATTTTCCTTGTGTCTTTGGTGTTCTTCATTTTCCTTTGCTCCAGATGGGTTGGGACCAGTTGATGCATCTTAGATGGCCACTTGCTAGCTTTTAAGACCTCAGACGCCACTCACCAAAGTGGGATGCAGAACTTTTTTTTAAGAAACTTTGTTATGCCAGTTGACCTAGATGTACCCTGAAAGAACATTGATACGTTTTTGAAAATGTGATCATGTTTATTTTTATTTCCTTTTCCTTCTCATCTTACCCACATGTTTTTCATACCCTGCTTTGCTAGAAGTGATGGTATAAATTTCTAGTGCGCTTTGTACTATCGATATGGAGCCCACTTGGATGGCCACCTGAGCACATTTAGGTGCTTATGTTCTAGAGAGAGTTGTGGATTGCTTCCTCTGGGCAAGCAGATGCTGCAAACCTGGAACCCATAATTTTCTAGACTTAAGCAAGGGTATGGTTAAGCATTCTCTTTTCCTTTTGGCTGTTGAATAGCCATTATCTGATTTGAGACATTTAATTAAATTCACAGCATTTACGGAGTCAAAAGAGGGTAATAGCTTAAATGTTCTCAATAAATTGCTAGAGCCGATGCAACAGTTGCCAGGAATGTTTAAAAAGTTAAGTGTCACCTTTGAGCAAGTTTACTTTGTGGTCATAGTATTATATTTTTTAAAATGATTAACCATTATAATTTTTAGGAAAATTTTCCCTAATGTGTTGTTTCTCACAAAAGAATATATTATTTGTGATCCCTTCCTCTCCCTGGGAGAAGTATCGGTAAGGTAAATGTTTTCTTGCTTCTAGGAATGCTGTGCTTGTAGACGGAGAGGACCAAACAAATATCTCTATTAAAATCATACATGAGTATATCTTATCTCTTATCTCTTATTTGGAGCTGTTTTTATGTCTGTCTGCTTCCTTGCTAGCTGAAATGTTGGCAATTCAAACCCACCAGCCGCTCCCGTGGGAGAAAGATGGGGCAGTCTGCTTTCTTAAAGATTTATAGCCTTGGAAAACCTATCGGGCAGTTCTACCCTGTCCTATAGGGGTCACTATGAGTCAGGATCGACTCCATGGCAGTGGGCTTGAATTTTTTTCCTATCTCCCTAGCCTGTAATCTCCTCAAGACAGTGACTGTATTTTATTCATCTTTTATATCCCCAGTATCTGACAACGTACTGATACAGAGTAGGTATGCAATAAAAAGTTGTTTAAGTGAACTGATCTGGAGATACACAACTGCAGTAATAAAGATGAAAATATTATTAAAAAACAGTATTTGATAATCAGAGTTCCAAAGAATTTTCCGAAAAATCTGAACAGACTTCAAACCCAAATGCAACAAAGAAAACTCACATTCAGAATGTTTTGCTTTGTAATTTATCTTGAGAACATTTATTCACTTGCACATCCATATGGTTTTTAGGTTCCTTTCTAATAACATCTTTGTATGCCAGGGTGACTGCATCATATACTTCTACCACAAAAACACGTTCACAAAACAATTTACTTTTTGTAATTACCCTGTCTCTTTTCCTTTGCTTACTCCTACAGATTTTGAGCTTGGTGGCTGATGATTTTAAAAAGAGTTCTTCTATGATTCTACAGTATGGTAAATTTAGATCTGTCATTACTATACTTTATTTAAATTTACAGAAGTTTTAAAGTACTGCCTCTGAAACTCCAAAGAATTTGCAAGATTTAAACATCAAAATGATACCTGATAGCTTACACTGTTCCTGAGGTTCTTTTTCCAGGTGGGTAGAAAGACAGACATTTTGAGTCTATAACACAAAATACTAGCAATACATTTTTGTCTATGTTATTGTGAATATATCAGTTGTTAGCAGTGACCTTATTGCTGCTGCATTGAGTTTTAAAAACACCTGGGCACATTCATACAAGTTTCCTGGTAAATGTGAACTTGAGCCTGAAGAGATGAAGCCCTACCCTAGTTAAGCAGCTGTATTTTTACAAATGTCTATTGCTTAGAAGGTGTAACATTTGTCAGTTTGAAGACCTGTTTTCCACATGTTGGGAGTAGATGCACAGTAGTAGTAGTATCACTTGAATTTATGTGATGACTTTTTCCCTCTGGTATGCTCAGGCCTTAGGCTGTGCAAAAGTAAGCTTTGTCTCTTGGAGGTGGGGAAATAGGCACAAAGAAACCAGGTGCTTGTTTGAAGTCAGCTAAGTCAAGGGTTGTAAGATTTACAGCCACATTCATAGACTTGATGACTGCAGGGCTCCATCATCAAGGAGGTCAGCCAGCTGTCAATCCTGACAGTCTCACTGGCCATTTACGGAGACTATTAAGGTGACATCTGAGAAAATCTAACCTTTCCACCTTTGCTTGTACAAGTGTGTCTGCCCTCAAAGAGTCACGCTAGCTTTCTGTCTTCTATATGAAATAATAAATTCAGGCCTAATTTCAAAAATTTCCAATTTTCCCCTCAAACATTGAGGTCATATTCCTATTGTTGTTATTCTTCGGTTTGGAACCCTTTGACTGTTTCCTGGTGGCCTGTGAACTGAGTTGGTTCAGGAACGGGTCTAGGCAAAATTGTGTCTGACTAGGATGGTAGCAAGGAAGTAGCCCAGCACTCTGGGGTGGGCAGAAGGTTCTTGCTTGGAGCAGAGGGTGGATATGAGTGCTGACCTGCGGTCAGAGGGTCCTGCCAGATGAGTGAGAAAAGCCAGGAGAACCTTGAGGCCAGGATTGGGATTCACAGGGCAGAACCACATTGGGGTTAGAGAACCATAGGACACGAAATTGTGAAGTAGAGACTAAGACTAACTGAATAAGGAGGTGGTGGGCTATAGTCCAACATGGTAATGACATTGCCTCTGTCTTTGTGCACCTGTGTGTGTGTGAATAGGTGACTAGCTGCAGTTTTGGGTAGGCAGATCAAATGAAAGAGACTGGGATGGGATAGGTACCAGGGAGCCAGACAGAGGGATAGCTTTGAGGCTGAAACTCCTCTGGGCCTGAGGAAGATATGAAAATGAGAGATCTAGGTATCAGGCTTGATGACATCTCAGAATTCTCTTATCCTGCATGCACGGTGTTGCTGACTTACATATAACTTGTACCTTCCTTTATTCTCACTGACTCTCCGAGTGGTGCAAATGGTTAAGTGCTAGGCTACTAACTGGAAGGTTGACTGTTTATATCTATTCAGAGGTACCTCAGAAGAAAGGCCTACTGACCTACTTCTGAAAAACCAGCCACGGAAAACCCTATAGAGCACAGTTTTACTCTGATGCACATGGGGTCACCATGAGTTGGAATCAACTTGATGGCAACTGGTTTGGTTTATTCTCATTACCAGTAGTAATACTGTTTTTTTACCTCATAAAGTATTGCCCTGTGAGTGCTGCTCTTGACATGTTGCAAGGACTGGTAAAGCAGAAAAAGGGAGGTGTCTGTTTTTGTTTTGGGGACTGCTGGGCTTCCTGGCTGGTGGGCTTCAAGGCAGAGGCTTCTTTGGCATCACACAGGCCCATCTTACTGTGCTTTTTTCACTGTACACATGTTGCTGTTAATAAACAGGCCATTTCTGTGGCTGTCCTTATGATTGTACTTACTGTAAATTGATAAATACAGTGGAGGATGAAACACAGAGAAGGGAAGTCTTCTTCTCTGCTACCACTCAGGCGGCCTCCTTTTAGTACCTTTGTAATTGTTCAGTAGGCACTAATACCTCCATCGTTTTTCTTGTGGTACTTTTCAGAGGTACTGGAGGTTTCTAATTGGACTGTGTGGAGAACTTAACTGTGTGGGAACTCTGCCTTTGGCATCCGCTGACCTTAGGGTGTAGAAGTGCCTTCAGCTGTGGCCTCCTAACTTGGTGTACACAGTACTTCAAAAAAGTGTGTCATCCTCAGTCTGGGATGACATTGGCCAACATCTGTTAGAAAAATAAAGGCCCTACGGGTAAGGAAGATGATTGAGGGGAATGGTTATTCAAGCCACTTCAAATACATTGTGAATTTCTTAAGATGTTAGCATTTTCCTGATCAAGAAAGTTGGTAAAACGATGGATTCGTTTACTAACGCTTCCAAATCTTTTCCACGTCATAGAATACTTAGAAAAGAATAATATTTGTATGACACACTGGGGTCAATGGTTTAGACCTCTAGTGGCTGGAGGTAACTGACCTGGGACTCTGGTTAAGCCCCGCCCTTCCTGGCAGCCCCAGTGAAAGAATGGATGTCTCAGCCCACCTGTCACTTATTCTCGGCACACTACTTGGGAAGCATCAGGATTCACAGTTGACACAGTAACAACTTATCCAGTGAAATAAGTTCCATACGAGAGATTGGGTTATGATTTTGGTTCTGCTGTGATTTTCTCATGTGCTGAGAATCTCCTCTTTTCAGAATTATCTTAAACTTGGTCATAATATAATACCTCTCTGCTAGTAAGTTATTAGGCACATTGAGAAAATAAATATGTTGTGTGAGGAAACTTTTTGAGCACCTTGAAAGTAATACGCTATACGATCTCAGTAGTATCATGAAACAAATGTTAGAAGTCATTTAGTCTGTCCTCCTGTCCTCTGCTCAATCTTGTTGATTGTATGGGTAGATTAAAACATCACAGATGGACTTGTTCTTTCTGAATTTATTAATTTGCTTTTGACTGTTTTTTTTCGGTTAACTAAGAACTTTGTATTCTGGTCCTGTCCAAGGTGCACATGGTTATGCTTTCAAAACACCTTGTTGTCATAATAGCACCCATCTAAAATAATCAATACCCTGTTTCCAACTTCACCGTTTTCAACATGATTGATTTAGTCCCCAAGGAGAAGGTAATGCTCCTCCAGTGATAACTCTGGGTCTGATCCTCCGAGGAGATTCCGTCCACTTTGTACCTTTCCCAGATTACTGAGGAGGGAGGAGACATCAAATGAACCCTTTGCTGAGCATTTATACATCAAGTAAGGGAGTGTGAATTTCCATTCTTCCGTTTCTTAGGCTCTGTACCCTTGGGTTATTCCCTTTAGGCCTCTGAGACTGGGTTTCTTCCTATGTAAAATGGAGCCAAGAATCACTATGTTGTTGCTGTTATTTGTTGCCACCAAGTTGATTCCAACTCATGGCAACCTCATGTGTGCAGACTATAATTGCTCCACAGGGTTTTCAAAGCAGTAACCTTTCAGAAGCAGATCGCCAGGTCTGTTTTCTGAGGTGCCTCTGTGTGGGTTTGAACCACCATAACTTTCGGCAAGTTGTCGGCAAGTAGTTTGTGCTACCCAGATAACCAGTAATCACTGTAGGGCTGTGGATTGTTGTGAAGATCACAAGTGAAGTATTGAAAGAAACTAGCAAATAGTTGGTGCATAATAGACATGCAGTTAATTATCATTATTGATAATTCTTTATCATCATACAGAGTCAGTAGTTTTACAAAACAAGAGAAATTATTATTGCTCGTCAACCAGATCTGTCATTTTATTTTAAGAAATAGTTAATTTTAGAAAATTTATTCTTACCAAAGATATGTTAGTGAAAAATCCAGGATACAGTTTTTCCCTTCTTTTCTTGCCTCCATCCCTCAGTCACTTCTATTTTTATTTTATTCTGATTTTTAAAAACTGGCATTTTGATTCATTTTCTGTTTTATTTTCCCCTAGTCACAAACATTATACTTGTAGATCTGTATTTCCTAAGGTGACCACCTTTCAAAAATACTCTGCTGGCTTGTTTTCAGTCCACAACCACATTCCCACTCAGTCCTTTGAGTAGTATCAACAAGTTGAGAAATGTGACCTCTGGTATACCAAGAGGTACATGCTTGATGATTTCTTTCCTTGCTACCCCTGTGCTTTACATAAAGTTTAGAAGAGGGAGGCTTCTCTTGTCCTTTATACCTGGCCCCTACTCTAGAACTAATAAGCTAAAAAGACTTTGGAAGAACTACCTGATTTTCCCTCCTACTCCATGCAGTAGAGGCAGCATGGTGTAAGTGCGCTGGCATCAGACAGAGTTGGGTTTCAATGACCTCTCAACCAGTTGCTGGCAATGTGACCTTCAGAACTTGTGCCTGCCTGGGAAAAATGAAGGACTCTGCTGCATAGTAATACTAGTTACATGTATCGTATGCCAGCTTTCTGCCAAGCACCTACCATGCAGTGTACTTTGGTGTATATTATCTCATCATAGCTTCCCAACAATTGAACACTGTAGGTATTACTAAACCTGTTTTACAGATGAAGAAACTGAATCTTAGAGAGGTAGTAATTCGCACTATATTCATTTAAAATATTCTTTACTAGTTTTTTAAAAGAAATTGTATGAGTAGGACAAAGCAGGAAGAATTAGAATTGGACCAGAAATACCACTTTGGATTTGCCCAGGCATCAAAGTATCTTTTTTAAGTAAACTGATCCCTACTGAGGCTGAATAATAAGACATTTCTACTAATGAATGAATCATTGGAGCTAATGACAAGACACTGCAAATTAATAGCAAAACGAAGCCCTAAGTGATTTGACTATTATCAATGAAAATAGTATGCATATAGCTTTGTGAATAGTTTTAATCTGTAAGTGCTTATTATGTGCATGAATTTTTAAGTCCGTTGTAAACAAAAATGATTTGTGAATGTAATAGAAATGGGCAACTCTCAGCTGGTCATCAGTTCCATTTGGTATAAGAATGCCATCATCTGTGTGCTTAGCTACCATTTCCTGGAGTTAACTATTGGTTTCACAGAATTGTAAGCCGAGGCAGGAAGACTTCCAAAACAGACCTCTAGGCTTTGTTAAGGCAAGAACGTGGTAGTGATAGTCTCTTGTACTGTTTTTGGCTCTTATTCCTTTTCAGTTTGGCTGCAACTACTAAGCTGGGAGGACCATGAAAATTAAAATAAACGGAGATTGGAGGGAAAGTAATCTTAACTTCTTCTAAGACTCTTCTTGGCAAAGGGACTTTTCTTCTGATATTTAAATGAAGAAATAATTTTCCTTCTTAACAAGTGACTTGTGAAATTGCTTCAAGCAAGTCCCAAATTTCCAGTTGACACTGAACAGATCTTTAAGAACTGATTGACGTTTTGTGTTGGTCTTTAGCTGTCTTGTGTTTATCTAGATAACTTACTTTTAGTAAGGAGAAGAGCAAAGGAAAAGAAAAAGTTTCCTTAGGAAATTTGTGTATGTAATTTCTTCTTGGAGTAGGCTTGTATCAACTTATTACTGTTAATTTTACTTGTGATTATCCATTAGAGGTAAATCTGGTATTATCTTCTAATTTCTGTTATTTGTTTAATAATCTTTCTAACCAAACAGATGTTGCTTCCAACTTACTTTGGAAATGCCATCACTATATATTTGGAAATTGGTTGTCTGAAACGTAAAATACATTTCATCACAGAAAGCAATATTAGAAATGATACTTTAGGGTTCCACTCTAGCCCCCACAAGTCTGTTTCACACATGGTGTAGCAAAAATAATCCTATTAGCACTATACTATTATTAGTAATTTTGATATTATTAGCCTATGATCTATATAGGTTCTATCACTTAGTAAGCTGTGACTTTGACAACTTGCTTAACACTTTTAAGTCTCAGTTTCCTTATCTGTAAAATGGGGAGAATCATAGTAATAATAGCACTTATTTTGCAAGTTGGTCTGAAACCAAAACCCAAACCTGTTGCTGCCAAGATGATTCCACCTCTTAGCAACCCGATAGGACAGAGTAGAACTGCCCCATAGGATTTCCAAGGCCATAATCTTTATGAAAGTAGCCTGCCACATCTTTCTACCACGGAGCAGAGCAGCTAGTAGATTCAGACCGCTCACCTTTCCATTAGCAGCTGAGCACTTAACCATTATGCCACCAGGGCTCCTTACATGTTGGTAGTGAGGCTTAAATAATTCATGTAAAGAATTATTATATTAGTTTATATTATTGTTACTATAATTTGGCCACATTTTCAGTAAATGGATTTTTTTTGTGAGTTGGCCTTGGAACCTAACCAACAAATGTACTATTATTCCTTTGGGAAAAATGAGTTTCCCATGTTTGATAAGAAGGAAATATGGCATCACTGGGAATATTTTTCTTCCTCTCTTCCCTTGTCCCCCACCAATGTCTAGCATAGAAGGGACTACGTGGGTTTTTCTTACTTTTTGCTCTTCTAGGATTCCAGGGGAAGCCCACCGTCTTGTGCATAGACATGTATTTGAAAGTAAAGGCAGTCCCAACTTTCATAGGTTCAGCTTTCATGTAAGCCATGCTTTTAGATAAAAGAAGACCCATAGATCACCTTTTGTATTTTGACTTAGTACTTTTGTACATCACCCGAGTAGTGGAGGGACCTTTGCTGTGAATTTAGGGTGGCATTGCACACCAGCCTGCAGTTCAGTTTTGTCACACCATTTTATTTGTGCCTCAGTGTTTGTTGAGTGCTCTGCTGCATTTTGCCATGTAATTTTACAGAAATGAGTAGGATAAATGAAAAATGCTGATGCTAATGGTAAGAAGCATACATCTCATAAAGTTAGTTTTGTTTGACCTAAGATGGAAAGCATTAGGCATGCAAAGCCAATCAAATACTCACTAGATGAGAGCTTGTGTATTAAGGTGTGAAGGCAAAGAAAAAAATAAAGATGTTGAAATACTTAATATATATTTTTATTTGTTATGCCTAAAATGAGGACTGGGGTGTGGGTTTTAGAATTTTTATTTCTTTGTGAAGAGAATTATCTACAAAGAACATATTTATATTGTTGTTAGTTGCTGTCAAGGCTGCTGCAACTCATGGCAACCTTATGTGTAACGGAACAAAATGTTGCCTGGTCCCGTGTCATCTTCATGGTTGTTGGTATGTTTGATTCCATTGTTGTGGCTATTGTGTCAATCCATCTAATTGAGGGTTTCCCTCATTTTTGTTGGCCCTCTATTTTACCAAGCATGATGTCCTTTTCTAGTGATTGGTCTTTCCTGGTGAAGTGTCCAGAGTAAGCAAGAAGTAGTCTCACCATCCTCTCTTCTAGGGAGCATTGTGGTTGTATTTCTTCTGAGACTGATTTGTTCTTTCTTCCAGCAATCCATAGTATATTCAATAGTCTTCGCCAACACCACAATTCAGATGCATCGATTCTTCTGTCTTTGTTGTTGTTAGGTGCTGTCGAGTCACTTCCAACTCACAGCGACCCTATGTACAGCAGAACTGAACACTGCCTGATCCTGTGCCATCCTCACAATCGTTGTTATGCTTGAGCCCATTTTTGCAGCCACTTTGTCATTCCATATCATTGAGGTCTTCCTATTTTTGCTGACCCTCCACTTTACCAAGAATGATGTCCTTCTACAGGGACTGGTCACTCCTGATAATGTGCCGAAAGTCCATAAGATGAAATCTTGCCATCCTTGCTTCTAAGGAGCATTCTGGCTGTACTTCTTCCAAGACAGAATTGTTCATTCTTTTGGCAGCTCATGGTATATTTAATATTCTTCGCCAACACCATAATTCAAAGGCGTCGATTCTTCTTTGGTCTTTTACTTGGATCCACAATTAACGCCCATGGAAGCAGCAGTCAGGAAATCAAACAACATATTACATTGGCCAAATCTCTTGCAAAACACCTCTTTAAAGTGTTAAAAAGCAGAGATGTCACCTTGAGGACTAAGGTCAACCTGACCCAAGTGATGCTATTTTCTATTGCCTCATATGCATGAGAAAGCTGGACGATGAAAAAGGAATACTTACATTAGGACTTTTACATTTATAGATACGTTTCTGGAATACATTTGGTGTAAAAGAAAGGGGATACCTGTGTATGATAATTTTAAAGCTTTTAAAAAAAACCTTTTTATTTTCAAAAATTTGAAACATGAACAAAGAGGAGAGAATAGTACAGTGAATCCCCATGTACCCATTATGCCATTTCAACAATTACGAACATATTACCAATCTTGTTTCACCTCTCCTCCTTTTTTTGCTGGAGTATTTTAAAGTAAATCCCAGATCATGTTATATCACCAGTTAATACTTTAAGTGTATGTTTCTAAGAAGTAAAGACATTTAAAAATATAACCTCAAAGACATTTTCATACCTAGCAAAATTAACAACTACTTAATATCATCTAATATCCAATTACTTGAATATTAATGTTGGTTTGTTGGAATTAGGATCTCAACCCACACATTGCATTTGATAGTTATGTTTTGTAGGTCTCTTTTTATTTACCTGAATTAAAGAAGGTATTTTTCAGTGTAGGAGTACCATCCTTCTTAGGGTTTGCCAGTCCTTTAAGTACAAACAAGCCACTGGAGCCAGACAGGCATTTATTCTAATCTTAACAACATTCGAGAATTGACAAGCTCACATTTCCACTCAAAGTGCAATAGGTATAGCTGTGGAATTCACAATCAGCCTATGTCCTTCCTGTTATCTGAAAATTAATCCAGTAAACTCCTAGCTAAAAACAACTTTAAACATATTCCTTTATTATTTAGCGTGTAGATTTGAATCATGTATATTAAAAAAGCCACCAGCAAATCAATACCGTGCTATTCTCATGATGTCTACGTATTAATCATCTGTTTTGGCATCTTCTCTTCCAACACTGAGGTTTGCCATCCCTGGGGCAAATTTAGGTAGGCAGGGATTCAGATGGCAACTGTGTGAGTAATGAACTTTAGGGCTAGCTTGGCAGAAGTTAATGCAGATTATATTAATAAGTTAATACAGATTGGCCCTAGTTTTGAGCACCTGCCCATTGTTCAGCGCCTGCGCGAGGCTGAAGTCAACGGGAAGGTGTTGAACACTGTGGGTTAAAGTCGTCTAAGGTGTGTCGGTCCACACTTTGATCTGCAAACAGAGTGGATTAGATCAGGTTCTGGCATAGCTACTATAGGATGCTGACCCAGCAAACCCTGACTGCAAGCCAGTGCCTCTATGTTATAATAGCTGTGGCCCCTGAAAGACCTTCTGAGGAGGCTCCAGGAAGGACCTTAATGGGAGTGTTTATATAATGACAAAGATTTAAAACAGAAAGAAGCCTGTAAGCTTGAGGAAGCTCTTCTACTGAGAACCCTCCGGTGGCTTTCCAATTGCTTAGGGTAAAAAGCCAAAACCCTTGCAGTGCCTCCAAGGCCCTACACACCCTGCCACTCCTTTACTTTTACCTCTCTTACCCTGTCTCCTACTCTCCTCCATGTTTACTCTGCTCTCAGACACTGGCCTCTTTGCTTTTCCAAGAATATGCAGGGTCCTTCCTGCCTCAGGGCCTTTGCATGTGTTGTTCCCTCACATATCTGCAGGGCTCACTTCCTCACTTTCCTCAGGTCTTTGCTCAGCTACCACGTTGTGAGCCTTCCCTAACTATCTGTTTAAAATTTACACTGCCTTCCTAGTCCCACCGACAAAACCAAATCAAGTTGCTGTGAGTTGATTCTGACTCATGTCAACCCCCTTCTAAGGCACCTCTGGGTGGATTTGAACTGCCAACTTTTCTATTAATACCCCAGCGTTTAACCATTTGCACCACCTAGGGACGCCTCCTAGTCCCAAAAGTACACTCTAAACTTCTTCCTTGTTTACATTTTTTGCATAGCACTATCACCTTATAAGTTGATTATATGATTTGCTTTTATATTTTGTTGTCTATTTCCTACCATAGATTTATGATTAACATCTAGAATATATCTACTTACAGTAGACACTCCATACGTTGGCTAAATGAATGAATGAGTTAACCAGTTAAATATCCTTTGGAAAATTTGATCACAAGTGTACACTGAGAGATTCCTAAATGAAGGATAAACTTTGGATAGTATTGTAGAAAGACACATTTTTATAAGGGAAGATGGACTGAAGAAGTGTTCTCAGTGTTCATGTAGTATTGAGGTATGCTTATAAAGTTGAGATAAAAGTTGTTTTTCTGTCTAGTAGTATGGTGAGTGAGGCACTCTTCTGACTTCTGATATGGTAGATTCTTGGCATGTGTGGCTCTAGCAATTGTGATTTCAGCTGTTTGCTGGCAACACTGAAAGGTCACACCACATAGTAGTTTATGCTTCTGTAGAGACACGTGTGGTCAGCCCGTGGGTCGGTGGTGAGCACAGACTGAGTCTGGTGGATGGCCCACCCTTGTGCACTTCAGGATGACTTTTCTGCCTTGAGAATTTAGAAACTGTCATAAATTTACACGTGACCACATGTTATGGCAGAAAGTATATGCTATAGTGCTATTTGTGAGTTTAGGCATTTGCAAAACAGAGCATGGGAGATGTTTCAGGAATGCCAAGGGTCTGTATACCCTTTAGGTATTTTGACAAGTCTGCTCTTTCACCAAAGGTCTGTTTAATATTTGTTATCTCATGTTCCTAAAGAGTTTGGAATGGATCAATCAAATCAGCTAAATGAGGTAAAGTGGTTAAGAGCATAGACTTTGGAGCCAAACTGCCTGAGTTCAGATCCTGACTTTGACAATTATTAGCTGAACAGAAGATTTCAAAGGGTGGCTCAGGAAGACAAATTAAAGTATTATGATGACATGCGCAAAGGCCTGGGGTTAGAAAACCAAAAGGGAAGAACATGCTCAGCATTTCTCAAGCTGAAAGAACTGAAGAAAAAATTCAAGCCTTGAGTTGCAATATTGAAGGATTCTATGGGGAAAATATTAAACGACGCAGGAAACATCAAAAGATGGAAGGAGTACTCAAAAGAATTGGTCGATGTTCAACCATTTCAGCTGGTAGCATATGATCAAGAACCGATGGTACTGAAGGAAGAAGTCCAAGCTGCACTGAAGGCTTTGTCGAAAAACAAGGCTCCAGGAATTGACGGAATACCAACGGAAGTGTTTCAACAAATGGATGCAATGCTGGAAGTGCTCATTCGTCTATGTCAAGAAGTTTGGAAGACAGCTACCAGGCTAATCTACTGGAAGAGATCCATATTTCTGTCCTTTCCAAAGAAAGGTGATCCAACGAAATGCAGAAATTATCAAACAATATCATTAATATCACACACAAGTAAAATTCTGCTGAAGATCATTGAAAAGTGGTTTCAGCAGTACATTGACAGGAAACTGCCAGAAATTCAAGCCGGATTCAGAAGAAGATGTAGAATGAGGGACATCATTGCTGATGTCGGATGGATCTTGGCTGAAAGCAGATAGTACCAGAAAGATGTTTACCTGTGTTTTATTGACTATGCAAAGACATTTAACTGTGTGGATCATAAGAAATTATGGATAACATTGCAAAGAATGGGAATTCCAGAACACTTCGTACTCATGCAGAACCGTACGTAGGCCAAGAGGCAGTCGTTCAGAGAGAACAAGGGAATACTGAGTGGTTTAAAGTCAGGAAGGGTGTGTCTCGGGATCGTATCATTTTACCGTACATGTTCAGTCTGTGTGCTGAGCAAATAATCAAAAAACCTGGACTATATGAAGAACGCGGCATCAGAATTGGAGGAACACTCATTAACAAGGTGCAGTATGCAGATGACACAACTTTGCTTGCTGAAAGTGGATAAGACTTGAAGAACTTAGTGATGAAGACCAAAGACTACAGCATTCAATATGGATTACACCTTAACAAAGAAAACAAGAATCCTCACAACTGGACCAACAAGCAACATCATGATAAATGGAGAAAATATCGAAGTCAAGAATTTCATTTTACTTGGATCCACAATTAATGCCCATGGATGCAGCAATCAAGAAATCAAAGGATGTATTGCACTGGGAAAATCTGCCACAAAAGACCTCTTTAAGGTGTTGAAAAGCAGATGTCACCTTGACGACTAAGGTACAGATGACCCAAACCATGGTATTTTCAGTCACCTCATATGCATGCGAAAGCTGGGCAATGAATAAAGAAGACCAATGAAGAATTGATGCATTTGAATTTGGTGTAGGCAAAGTATATAAATATACCATGGACTTCCAGAAAAATGAACAAATCTGTCTTGGAAGAAGTGCAGCCAGAATGCTCCTTAGAAGCGAGGATGGTGAGACTTCATCTCAGGTACTTTGGACATGTTATTAGGAAGGACCAGACGCTGGAGAAGAACATCATGCATGGTAAAGTAGAGGGTCAGTGAAAAAGAGGAAATACCCTTGATGAGATGGATTGACACAGTGGCTGCAACAATGAATTCTAACATAGCAATGATTGTGAGAATGGCACAGGACTAGGCAGTGTTTTGTTCTGTTGTACCTAGGATCGCTGTGAATTGGAACCAACTCAACAGCACATAATAACAACAATAGCTCTGTGACCTTTGGCAAGTTACTTAATCTCTCTGTGCCTCAGAGATGATGATGATAAAAGTAGTACATGCCTCATTGGATTGTTGTGAGAATTAAATGAGTTAATGTTTGTAAGGCACTTACAGCAGTGAGTGGCACATAATAAGGTCTACATGAGTGTTTGCTAAACAAAAATAAAGAAATTCATTATGAGATACTCATTAGAGAGTGCTTCAACATTTGCTCAGAAAGCACATCAAGGTAGGGGAAGAAGTAAGTATAAATGACCTAATTTGAAATTATAAGAGGGTGTATTTAAGTCAAGCATTAAGAAAAAAAATTCTTGACAATCCTTGGTGAGCATGGATTAATTAATTTTGAAGGAGAACATTAGAATGGTTCAAATTGTGGACTGCTGAGTTTGACTGTCTGGTCTCCTCTTCATACCTACTGTGTGACCTTCGGCAAATTACTTAACTTCAAATTACAGTTTAAAATGAGGATGTGAACAGTACTTACCTCATGGGTTATTGTGAGAATTGAACTAAATAATCCATGGAAAGTGTTAGCACAGTGCCTGTGTGTAGTAAATGTTTTAAAAATGTAACTTATTCCTGATCAACAGGGTGAAAATGTGGAACAAATTTCAAATTCCCCTGGAATCCAGACTTTCTGGATCCATTGAGGCTGGATGAACCCCAAAACTAATACCCTGAGATAATCTTTAAACCTTAATCCTTAGGTGAAAAACATCCCCTGAAGTCTTCTTCAAAGCAAACAACAGTTTAGTTTAACTAGTAAAGAATGCCTGCCTGGAGCACTGTGCTCTTTTAAAGAAATATCAATATGGATCAGATTGACAACAGTAACTTGAAAAGTCAGATAGAAAGCTTAAGGGGCAGTGAGTTTATGTTAATGGGGAGGAACAATTTGGAAAAGGAGGGAGAGAATGGTTGTACAACTGGAAGAATGTAATCAGTATCACTGACTTATAGTGTAGTAATGGTTGAATAGAGGTATGTTTTGCTATGTATATTTTTAATGACAACAAAAACATAAAATAAATTATTGAAAAAAATTAACTTATTTTTGTTAATAGATGATGAAAGTCTCTTCATTGTTGTTGTTAGGTGCCGTTGAGTCGGTTCTGACTCATGGCGACACTGTGTACAAGAGAACGAAACACTGCCTGGTCCTGTGCCATCTTCACAGTTGTTGCTATGTTTGAGCCCATTGTTATAGCCACTGTGTCATTTCTTGTCATTGAGGGTCTTCCTCTCTTTCACTGACCCTCTACTTTACCAAGCATGATCTCCTTCTCCAGGTACTGGTTCCTCCTGCTAACATGTCCAAAGTCTGTGAGATGATGTCTCGCCATCCTTGCTTCTAAAGAGCATCCTGGCGGTACTTCTTCCAAGATGATTTGTTTATTCTTCTGGCAGTCCATGGTATAGTCAATATTCTTCATCCAATACCATAATTCAAAGGCATCAATTCTTTTTTTTTCTTATTGTGCCTTAGGTGAAAGTTTACAGAGCAAATCAGTTTCTCATTAAACAATTAATCCACAAATTGTTTTGTGACATTTGTCGCCAATCCTGCAACATATCAACACTCTCCCCTTCTTGACCTTGGGTTCCCCATTTCCATTTCATCCAGTTTTCCTGTCCCTTCCTGACCTCTCATCTTTGCTTCTGGGCTGGTGTGCCCCTTTAGTCTCATAGACATGGTTGAACTACGTTTGTTATTGTTGGTTTTATAGGCCTATCTGATCTTTGGCTGAAGGGTGAACTTTAGGAGTAATGTCCAGGGGCCATACTCTTGGCTTCCTCCAGTCTCTGTTGGACTAGTAAATTTGGTTTTTTTTTTTTTGAGTTTGAATTTTCTCCTACATTTTTCTCCTGCTCTCACCAGGACCCTCTACTGTGATCCCTGTCAGAGCAGTCAGAGGTGGTAGCCGAGCACCATCTAATTGACCTGGACTCAGTCTGGTGTAGGCTGTGATAGTTGAGGTCCATTAGTTGAAAGAAGTTAAGTCTTCTTCATTCTTCTTTATTCATTGTCCAGCTTTCGCATGCATAGGAAGCGATAGAAAACACCATGGCTTGGGTCAGGCACACCTTAGTCCTCAAGGTGATATCTTTGCTTTTTAACACTTTAAAGATGTCTTTTGCAGCAAATTTGCCCAACACAATGTATCTTTTGATTTCTTGACTGCTGCTTCCATGGGCGTTGATTGTGGATTCAAGTAAAATGAAATGCTTGACAACTTCAGTATTTTCTCCGTTTATCATGATGTTGCTTATTGGTCCAGTTGTGAGGATTTTTGCTTTTTTTATACTGAGGTGCAATTTGTACTGAAGGCTGTGGTAGTCTTTGATCTTCATCCGTAAGTGCTTCAAGTCCTCTTCACTTTTAGCAGGCAAGGTTATGTCATCTGCCTATCGCAGGTTGTTAATGAGTCTTCCTCCAATCCTGATGCTGCGTTCTTCTTCATATAGTCCACCTTCCAGATTATTTACTAAGCATACAGGTTGAATAGGTATGGTGAAAGGATACAACCCCGATGCACATCCTTCCTGACTTTAAACCACTCAGTATCCCCTCGTTCTATTGGAAAGACTGCTTCTTGGTCAATGTATAGGTTCCTCATGAACACAATTAAGTGTTCTGGAATTCCCATTCTTCGCAGTGTTATCCATAATTTGTTGTAATCCACGCAGTTGAATGACTTTGCATAGTCAATAAAACACAAGTAAACATCCTTCTGGTATTCTCTGCTTTCAGCCAAGATCTGTCTGACATTAGCAATGATATTCCTCATTCCACATCCTCTTCTGAATCTGGCTTAAACTTCTGGCAGTTCCATGTTGATGTACTGCTGCAACGGCTTTTCAATGATCTTCAGCAAAATTTTACTTGTGTGTGATGTTAATCATATTGTTCAAAAATTTCCTCATTCTGTTGGATCACTTTTCTTTGTAATGGTCACAAACGTGAATATCTTCCAGTTGGTTGGTCAGGAAGCTGTCTTCCAAATTTCTTGACACAGCCGAGTAAGCACCTCTAGAGCTGCATCCTTTTATTGAAACATCTCAGTTGGTTTTCTGTCGATTCTTGGAGCCTTGTTTTTTGCCAGTGCCTTCATTGCAGCTTGGACTTCTTCCTTTAGTACCATCAGTTCTTGATCATATGCTGCCTCCTGAAATGTTTGATCATTGACCAGTTCTTTTCGGTACAGTGACACCGTGTATTCCATCCATCTTCTTTTGATGCTTCCTATGTCGTTCAATATTTTCCTCATGGAATCCTTCAGTATTGCAAATCAAGACTTGAATTTTTTCTTCAGTTCTTTCAGCTTGAGAAATGTCAAGTGTATTCTTCCCTTTTGATTTTCTAACTCCAGATCTTTGCACATTTATTATGCTTTAATAATACTTTGTCTTCTCGAGTTGCCCTTTGAAATCTTTTGTTCAGGTTTTTTTGCTTCATTCTTCCATTTGCTTTAGCTAGTCGATGTTCAAGAGCAAGTTTCAGAGTCTCTTCTAACATCCATTTTGGTCTTTTGTTTCTCTCTTGTCTTTTTATTGACCTGTTGCTTTTTTCGTGTAGGATGTCCTTGGTATCATTCCACAGTTCGTCTGGTCTTCAGTCGTTAGTGTTCAGTGCATCAAATTTATTCTTGAGATGGTCTCTAAATTCAGGTGGGATATACTCAGGAGTGTGTTTTTGACCCTTGTGAACTTGCTCTAATTTTCTCCAGTTTCAACTTGAACTTTCATATGAGCAATACATGGTCTGTTCTGCAGTCAACCCCTGGCCTTGTTCTGACGGATGATATTGAGCTTCTCCATCACATATTTTCACAGATATAGGCAATTTGATTCCTGTGTATTCTAACTGGTGAGGTCCATGTGTATAGTCACTGTTTATGTTGTTGAAAAAAGGTATTTGCAACGAAGAAGTTGTTGGTCTTGCAAAATTCTGTCATGCGGTCTTCCGCGTCATTTCTATCACCAAGGCCACATTTCCCAACTACCAAGCCTTCTTCTTTGTTTCCAACTTTTGCATTCCAATCACCAGTAGTTATCAATGCATTTGATTGCATGTTTGATCGTTTCACACTGCAGAATTTGGTAAAGTTTCCTCATCTTTGGCATTCGGCTGACAAACTGCCTAACTCCACTCTTGAAGAGGGGTAATCAGAAATTAGAAGAGTTTAGAAGGGAGCCTTTTTTTCCTATGCCTAACACTTAAAAACTCTGAGAAAACTTTTAAGGGAAAGTGCTTAATTTCTGCTGTAGGAATGAGGCTGCTCTGCCCTACAGTGGAGCACTGGATAGAAGCAACATGTGGTGGTAGTGGAAACACATGAGAAGGCCCATTAAAAAAAATAAATAAAAAAAGAGTGTGAGAATTTGGATATGGGCTAAGTCATAGCAGTGTCCTGAGGGCCTCACATAAGCCTCAGTCCCTTTTCAGCACTTAATTACCTATCCAGCAGTTTCTGCCTTTGTCTGTCACCTCCCCTCAGCCCTTATTCATTTCCTCACTCCTGAGTCCCTGTCTCCACCCTGCTCCCTGTTTTTCAATTGTCCTTTATTGCTGAACCTGCTTCAGCCTTTCAGAGCTCAGTTGGCATCTGAGGTTAGAGGAGACCTTGCCCCAACATGGAGATGGGAGAGGAGAGTCTGATCCTTTGACTTTAAGGGGCTTTTTAATCTCTGGTCTTCCCGATTGACATTCCCATGCATTTGCTCTGGGAGGCAGAATTATGGCGTTAGGGTCCATAGGACTGTTAATAGTCTACTCTCCAGGAAGTCCCTGGGTGGTACAAATTTTTAATGCACTCATTTGCCAACTGTAAGGTGGAAGGTTCAAGTCCACCCAGAGGCACCTAGGAAGAAAGGCCTGGTGTTCTACTTCTGAGAAATCAACCCCTGAAAACCCTATGGAGCACAGTTGTACTCTGACCACACACGGGGTCGCCATGATTCGGAGTTGACTCGACGGCAACTGGTTGTACTCTCAGGCTCTGGGGACCTTTGATTTAAATTCAACTAAAATTCATTGAATTTATTTACTCCAGAAACTTACTTACTACCCAGCCAATTCGTGAAGTGTTCTAGGCTCATTTTAAAGGACACTGAAGTGAGAACTTAATTGTTTTCTCAAGTTTACATAGTTACTGAAGGGCGGATCCAAATTTGTGCCCAGTTCTACCTAATTCTGCATATGCGTTGATGAGCTGCTTATGTACATGACATCATGTAAAATAATATTTCTAGGGGGAAAGTAAAAAAAAAAAAATCAAATTTACAAGTGAATTTTTTTTAAAATTAAAATTTATTCAGATAATTGTAGATTTACATGCAATTGTAGGAAATAATACAGAGAAATTCCTTGGACAGGTTGCCACTTTCACCAAAGGTAACATTTTACAAAACTTTAGTATAATGTCACAACTAGGACATTGGCATTGATAGAATCCACCGAATTTATTTAGATTTTCCTTCTACTCATTTCTCTGTGTGTGCGTATATGATTGTGTGTGTTATAATCTGTGTAGGTTCATGTATCCACCACCACAAGTAAGATACTGAACAGTTCCAACATCACAGGCATTTCTTGTGTTGCCCTTTTATAACTACAACCACCTTTCTCCTGCACCTCACCCATCCCAATCTCTATAATCCTTGGCAACCACTAATCTGTCCATTTCAATTTTTTTTTTGTCATTTCAAAAATGTTGTATAAATGGAATCATACAACATGTAATCTTTGGAATTGGCCATTTTCACTCAGCGTAATCCCCTGGAGATGCATTCAAATTGTTGTATGTATCAATGGTTTGTTCCTGAGTAGTATTCTGTGGTATGTATGTACCCTAGTTTGTTTAACCATTCACCTGTTGAAGAACTTCTGGTCCAATTACAGTTTGTGGCTGTTACAAATAAAGCTACTTTGAACATTCATGTAGAAGTTTTGGTGTGAACGTAAGTTTTCATTTCTCTGGAATAAATGCCCAAGAGGGCAAATGAACTTTTCATACCGTTCATAAATCCAGAATTATGTTTGGCATGACCCTGCTCTGGGTTGCGTTTTCACCTTTTATCCAGTCTACAGCCTGATTTCACGTGGGGCTGTCACACATTTCTCCCTGGCCCAGGGCCTGTGTAAATTTCCAGGCTGATTAGGGTTCTCCTGAACTCGGCAAAGGCGAGTTGCTGTGCTTTGTTGCAAGCCGATCTCCTGGAGTCGCCTCTGCCATTAGTCATGCTTGTCAAGCGTGCTGCACCCATGTCTTTTTCACCCGTGTCTTTTTACACCCATTGTATAAGTCCAGAGCTCCAGCAGTCTCTACAGTTAACCTAACAACTGTGTTCTGCTCCCTTACTTCCTGTGGGAATGAAAGCTTCTCATGGGGCCCCTCTGAAGTTTTGCAGGGAAAGATTGCAGCTTTTCCTCCGCCCTCGCCGTGTGGTTCCCTGTAGTGAGCACATGTTGCCAAAAGATGGCAGTGTACTTTGCAGCCACTGGGATAGCTCTCCCCTGTCGCCTGTGGCTGGGAGAATTAACACTGTTCTTTATGTGTGTGTTGAGAATGTGAACAGCTGATTTTACAGCAAACAACAAAAGCACCCACAAAATTCTAGGAGGCTTTAAAAAGTTTGGAAATAAAAAGTCGTATTTGCAAATGGTTTATAATGACAATGGTTCCCCACCCCTTAGAAATGATTAGAATAGGGAATAGAACTTTAAATGTGTACATGAGTGTATAATTTTATGTGTTAGGAATTATTATTGCGTTCTGTGTAGCTCCTGAAAAAGACCTGTAAAGTGCTGATTTTTGCCCATCATCTGATTGAAGACCAGCCAGGTAGCCAGGACAGCCTGGTTTTGAACTCTGAGTCTTGAGGTTAACACCGCTTAGTCCCCAGATGAAAGCCCTTATGCACACTGTAAATATAATTTTCATGGCAGCAGCAGCTAATGATAATAAAACTCTTCACTTCCTTCATGCATGCGTCACTTTGGTGCGTGTGCGGGCATGTGTGTAAAGAACTGTTTAAACATTTGCTACGCACAGGAAAGCCATTGTAAAGTGAGAGATTATGGAGTTTGCTGGATGTTGTAATCAGATCAAGCTAATGAAGATAAAGTGGAAGGAGTTTATGTATGAGGTTGACTGATAAACTTTAAGCTGTATGCATGGAAAGAAGCAGTGGTGTCAAACTCTAGGATGGATGTGCTTCCTAGGGTGCCATTTCCCTGGTGCCTTTTTGGAAGTAGTCAGAAAGCCCCAGCTATTAATTTGATCCATGTGCGGCTTACTTAAGCAGAGATGCAGCCGGTGGAGGAGAGTGGGCTGGCTCTTCGATGAGGACTGGAAGTCCCAGAGGGGATCCTCTCCACAGTGGCTAGTGTGCCAAGGTTGGAAGCCTGTTTTCTGTTTCCCCTGGGGCAGAGCGCTGCAGTTGCTGTGACCCTAAAGTGTGCACTATAGCTGCAGTCCCAGAGTACGAAGAAAACTGGTGGTTGCACCTTAAACAGCAGCCTTTTTGCTAGTGCATCTTTTGGCAAAAGGCTTGGGTTAGGAGGAGAACTGTGTGGTATGATGTTATTAACTCTGAAACCAGATGCTGTTACTATAGAGACAAGTGAAATGCTACTGTGGGAGGTATAAAACGGGAAAGATGGGAGAAGGGGGGTGGGAGGGCAATTGAGGCAAATCTAAAGGCTAGTGCACCCAAAGACCTTCAACCTTTAGCAGCACTGTGACAGGGACAGGCTTGCATTCTGAAACTTGTGTGCTGGTGGCCTGCCACTTGCTGACTGGCTGAGTGGCAGCTGCTCGTGCTGTGTGGACTAGCTGGTGAGCACGTTGGCAGTTGGCAAGGGCTGTGGGGGTAGGAGCTCAGAGGGGTGGAATGTAGATGGGTGCTCAAGGCCCAGTGGCTGACAGTTTTGCACAAATGTTTCTTGTGCTGGGCTTAAGTCACCCTTGCAAGCCTGCTCAGTGATTAGGACCGGCTGGTGAAAGCCAGCCCGTTTGGCAGCAGAATGGACATGTGTTACAGTTAAATCATTTTATTGTCCCAGAATAACAAAGAATGAGAAAACCCCACTTTGGGTGTGGATCTCTATAGAAGGGGTAAGATTTCTACCATCAGAGGCCCCATTGAAGGAAGTCAGTATTGGCCCTGAGTATGTTTTATACACCTACTATGACCCTTAGCCCCGTAATGCTGATTAGAAGCTTCCAAATCTGTTCTGAACTTTGCCTCATGCTGGCAATGTCAGCAACCCAGGGAGCTGTTTAGAGGCGTGCTTCTTCCCTTCTTTGTTCCCAGCAAACCCAGGCCTTGTGAAAGGGATACTGCAAGAATGGGCTTTGGGGACTGATTAGGGACTAGATGAGTTAATTTCTTCCTGTCGATAGAGGGGAAAACTGTTTGGGTCAGAGGGTCATTTTAAAAGATATTTTCTGCCTTACTAATAATAGCAAGCAACTACTGGGAGGATTTTAGGGGAGAGGGGAAACACAAACCCAAATAATTGACAGTTGTGGTGTGAAAATGGAAAAAGTCATAAAATCCCTATACTTTGTGCACCAGACTAGACTTGCTCTTGAGGATGGGTTGAGGGTTGCTCGGGGGGAAGACCGCTGTGGCTGTGCAAGTTTCTTAGTTTTAGTTTGCAGCACTCATTCCTTTTCTCTCCCTACAGGGAAGAAGCTACTTTCAGATGCTCTGCATTGTCCCTCAGAAAGAACCAAGTTTCTAATTACTTGCGATGTATAGTCTTGGAGGGAATGTGAAATATGCATCAAAGAGCCAAGGAATGCACCAATCATTATTCTCACTCTCTAACTCAGAAGAAACATGGGTGACTGTGGTTCAGCAGGCTGGATCATTTATCTAGTCTATGGAGAGGGCTCTGCGGCATTAACCTTCCTCTCCAGTTGTTACTGGTTTTCTTCCTTTACTTCCCCTTTAACTGTTGTGTGAAGTTTTGGGAAGGGCTTACGCATGAAGGCTAAATATTTTATTTAGAAAATATGTAAGAAGACCCCAAAAGACTTTAGGAGAAACTTGATAAATGGTGAGGTGCAGAAATGATGTTGTACAGGAAATTGTGTTGAATTCTGTAGGCTGATGGGAGTGGAAAGAGTTCTGAGAAGAAATGTGAGCTAAGCTACTCTGTCTTCCAAAGGGGAGACAGTACTATTAATGTACCTGTAGTACTGCAGGACTTTAGGATTTTGTTGTAAATTCTGAGCTCTTTTAAGAAAATTTCCCATTAAGCTGTCATCCCTATCTGTGTCTATGAATCTTGTATTATTGATGGGTTCTTGCACGTTGGACTGACTCTCATGGGTTCCTAGGAGAGGTCTTTGAGAGGCACATGTAATTACACTAGAATGTAACCTCCATGGTGTCAGGTACCCGGTCTGTCTAGCTCATCACTGTATCTCTAGTGCCTAGAAGTGAGTCTGGCACAAAATAGATACTCAGTAAATATTTATTTGAATGACTGAATGGAGGAGGGTAGTAAAAGGAAAGGAGAACTGCTGAATACCCTCTGTGTATCTAGTACTGGGTATATGTTTCAAGTGCTTTTGCCAAGATTGCCAGTGACCTCCATATTGCCAAATTCAGTTTTTACTTCTCTGTCTTCATCTTTCTTACTCTTGTGGTAGGAGTGCTTTCCTCTTCTCTTGCCTTCCTCCACATCTCTCTCACCTGGTTTTCCTCTTATCTTCTTGACTGCTCTTCTTCCTCTGCTCTGCTCGTAAATGTTGGCATTTCCCAGTGCTTGGTCTTAGGTCTGCGATTCTTCTATCTCTGCCTCTCTTCTTGGATCATCCTGTCTAGTAAGAGCTTCAGATACCAGTTTTATTCAACAATTCCCAAATGTTTATCTCCAGCCCTGACCTTCTGAGTTCCAGACTCACTTTTAGTCATGTACCTGATGTCTCCTTTTTCATGTATAAGCATCTCATCCTTAAAGGGGCCAAAATAGAACTCTTGATTCCCTCCCAGCAAGTGTCTCTGGGCTCCTGTGATAGTTTCCTAGTTTCTCTTGTCCCCTGATTATCCATTTTTCACATAGCATGCAGAGTGATCTTTTAAAAAGGTGGAACAGTTCAGGTCACTCCCAGTTTAAAACCCTTCCCAAACCCATTGCCATTGAGTTGATTCTAACTCTTAACAATCCTACAGGACAGAGTAGAGCTGCCCCATAGGGTTTCCAAGGCTGTAATCTTTACAAAAGCAGACTGCCACATCTTCTTCCCGCAAAGTGGCTGGTGGGTTTGAACCACTAACCTTTTGGTTAGCTGCCAGTGCTTAACTACTGTGCAACCAGGGCTCCTTTAAAACCCTTCAGTGGCTCCCATAACACTTACGATAAAATTCTGACTCCTTACCCTGGCCTGCACGGCCCCAATTCGCTCTAGCACTGTCTCCTACCATTGACCCTCTGTCTCTGTTCAGTTACACTGACCTTGTTTCTGTTTCTTGAACATGCTAAACTTGTTCTCATCTTATGGCCTTTGCTCTTGCTGTTCCCTTTGCTTGGAACACTCTGCCCCCAGATCTTCCCTTGACTGATTCTTTCTTATCATCCTTGCCTCTGTCCAAATGTCACCTCCTCGAAGCCTCATCTGAGCCATCCTATGTCAGGTAGCCCCTGCCCCATATTATTTTCTACAAAGTGCTTAATACTATTTGAGACTACCTTGTTGATCTATTTGTTATTGGTTTATTAGGAACCTTGCCTATCTTATTCATGGATGTATTCTCCTCCCTTTGAAAAGTGTCAGGAACATAGAGACACTAAATAAACATTTGCTGAATCAATCAATATGCTGTATCATTTAATTCTCATGGGAAATAGGGTGACATTAGAGCCTCAGAGAGGCTGGTAAATGACCTCTCAAGTCTTCAAGGCATTCTCTTTTCCACTGTAATCTTAAAGGCTGACCTGTGTATTGTTTACATTTAGATTTATATTTTTCATCTGTGAATAGAGAAGGAAACAGGAATATATCAGGATGAGTTATTGCATACAAGTCCCATATCTCTGAAATAGGAAATCCTACCAGTAGTTGGGCATGGTGAAAAAGAAGAAAGGAAGGAAACTTATATTTATTAAACATGTCTGTGCTAGGCACTGTGCTGAGTGCTTTCACTTGTGTCATCTAATTTGAATCTCAAAACAGTCCTGCAAGATTGTTAGTATTGCCCCTAATTTTATAGAAAAGGAGTCCCTGCATGGCACGAACAGTTAAGCCCTCAAAATACTAGCTGAAAGATTGGCAGTTCAAACCCACCCAAAGATGCCTCAAAAGACAGGTCTGGTAATCCTGAAAGGTCACAGCCTTGACAACCCTATGGAGCACAGTTCTACTTTGCAATACATAGGGTTGCCATGAGTCTGAATTGCTTGATGGCAATTAACAACAAAACAAAACAGAAAGGTCCCTGGGTGGTGCAAATCGTTGTGCTCTACTACTAGCCTAAAGGTTGGTGGTTCAGACACTCCTAGCAGCAATACAGAGGGAAGTCCTGATGATCTGCTTCTATAAAGACTACAGCCAAGAAAACCCTATGGAGCATTTCTACTTTGCAACACACGGGGTTGCCATGATTTGGAATAGACTCGATGGAAACAGGTTTTAATTTTATAGATGGGAAAACTGAGGCTTAAAAAGTTCAACAATGTGTACTTGGTTCCAGGTGACACAAGCACTAAGTGGTAGAACTAGATTTTTTTTTTTTTTTTTTAACTGAGGTGTGTCTGACACCAAATTCCTGAATTTTTCACTAAGCTGGTTGCTTTGTGAGATAGATATGCTCCTAAAATAGAAAGGAGGAAAATATGAATTCAGTGCACATTCACGTAGATTATACCAAATATCTAAAGCCCAAAAATAAGTTATGCAACAATATGGAAAACAGACCTACAATATTCAATGTCTGAACATATAATTGGATGACTAGAGTACAGAGTGAACATTTGGTTCTCTGACAGGGCTCATGTATGCTATGACATAGAGCAGCTGTCCCCAGAGAAAGTTCTTTGTTTCTAGACCAGCACTACATAAGCAGCATTTGAGCAATTCAGGATTTTCCTTCTGCTTTCACTATAAATGGAGTTCATGGAATTCTGTATATCAAAATTAATGCCTTGAAAAGGAGCCACAGAGTATGGAAATAAGCATTCACTCATACTATAAACTAGAAACATGCTTGGCATCGGGAGGCCGTGTAAACGCTGTCACTACTTGGATGGATTCTTAGGTCTTATTTAGCATATGAAATTGCAGAGTAGATCCTATTATGTAAGGAAACAGGAGGACAGCATAATGTGGTTACAAAATGAAGAACTTTGTGCCCTTCAAGGAAGAGTTAACAGGGCAGATATACATAAAGAAAGACGTGATAAGAATGTGGAAAATGAATGAATGAGAGGCATGTATACGTGGCTCTTGCTGAAGCTGGGTTGCTGGATAATCCTCAGATGTCAGATTTCCGTAAGGCCAACATGTGACTCAAAGCTTGCCACTCAACACAGAATACTGGGCTGTGCTGGTATTAAGAGGCTGGCTGGAAGCTAGGCTCCCACTGTGCACTAGACTAACGCCCTGTCGTTCTCTGCGTGTGGGTGGGTGTGCATGTGTGTGTGTGAGGGTATACGTTTTTATGCAGTGGGTGTTTAAAGAGCTAAGCACTGAAGCTGAATTTCCACAAACGATCATCACGAGCACTCCAGACACACCAAACTTCCTCTCTTGGTATTTTTTTCCTTTCATCTTTCTTTTTTTTTTGCAAACCCCGAGGGGGAGCTCCCCCAACATTCAGCCTACAGGATTGGGAATTTTTTCTCTCACATATCCAATGTGGGTGCCCTCTCAAGGTTAGACTGAAGCTATGTGGGACCGGCATGTTTTCAAGCACCAGATGAGAGGAGCTGTGTGAAGAAGTAGCAGACACCAAAGGAAGAGTGACTGTGCCCTGTTAACATGAACAACAGCTTGCAGGTTAACCTGCCCAGAAGCTGGGCTACCTCAAGTGGCTCACTCCAGGAGAAGTCTGAGCATTCTTTTTTTCTTTTTTATTACTATAGGATGGAGGATGAAGCTGTCCTGGACAGAGGGGCTTCCTTCCTTAAGCATGTATGTGATGAAGAAGAAGTAGAAGGTGAGCCTTATGGGTCTGGGAAAGTGCATATTCATATACGTATGGTTCTGTGGATGCTGGCATTCATCCGTTTTGTATCTCTTATGTTTTAAAGTTAAAATCCAAAGCCTTTCCATGGTGTTTCATTTATTTCCACATTTGCTTCAACACAGAAAGTAATTTTAAGACCTTTTACTGGGCCATGAGAATCTGAAAATGTGTCCTGCATGTAAAAAAGGGGTATCGCTTTGAAGCAGGTGTCTTGTTAGCTGTGCCTCTCTCTCAAAAAGAAATATTTTGCCAGATAATATGAACCACCTCTAATAAGTAACTCAAGGAAGCTGCTAGCTTTATCTAAATGTATTTGGCAGCACCTTCTCATATTCTTTCTTGTAGCTTGTAGGGTAAGGATGTTACAGAAGGAGATGATAACATTGTTGCAGGAAAAATGGGTCTAAGCTGAGAATGTTAAGAGTGGTAATCATGGATGAGTCTCAGGAAAAGATGGACAAGCACTTTTTACTTAAAAATCCTGTAGGACTTCTTTAATTAATATTCTCTAGTACCCATTAAAAACCAAGTAAGTGTTATGTTGTAGCTGGGGCTGCCATGCTCTGTGTGCCTTCCCTTCCCTTGTCTCTCTCCTTTGTATTGTTGTAAAAATATAGATAAGACAGCGTTTGCCAATTCAACATCTTTGGAGTGTACAATTCAGCGAGAGAAATTAACTGCATCAATGATGTTGTGCAACTATCATCAGTATCCATTGCCACATTTCTCATCACCATAAACAGAAACTCACTGCTTGATGTATCAATAGCATAGGAACAATACTATTTATCTGATAGTGAGAATGCAGGGCTTACTTAATAATATTAAAATCATTATATGAAGGCATCACAGGTTATTCATATTTATAATGAAATTTTAAAGCAGTACTCATAAAGGCAAATTAAACTTGCAGGTGAGCCAGGTGATAAATTCCACTCTTTAAAGTCATCTGGAAGGCAGTTCATAATGTGTTTTGAGGCCATTTGGTAAGCTTTTGCCTACTGAAAACTTGGACCGGGGTGGGGGTGGGGGTTGGGAGAAAGAGGGTGGGCATTGCACATTCTGGAGCGATCTTCAAATGAACTCAACACCAGGTCCTGAGCAACTGATGCCCTTGTATCACCAGAACCGTTTGAGTAGTATGGCTGTTAGATTGTTTCTAATGTTTCCTTAGGAGGTTTCTTTTGACCATGTAGAGTGGTGGAGTTTGGCCCCCCACCACTGCTTCCTCCTCTCCCTGCCCCCGACCTCTCAGCTTCCCACATGTATGCTTTTGAGCCTGACTAATAAGAACCTGATGCCTAAGTTTCTTAGGAAAAAGGAAACGACAGTATTTTCCTTCATATTGTTTTCTGGGTGCCTTGCACTTTTACAGCATGACTGTGGGAAAATGTCAAGTTGGTGAAAACAAAACAGTGGAACTTTCGCCCTAAGATTCTGGTAACCTGTGATGTTAAATCTCTATTGTGGTGAGTCTTGTACTGTCCCAGTGTGAAAATGGGATAAGAGTATTAACAACTGTAGCATATGAATGTAAGAAACAATGTCGGCTTGAGCAAATATCCCATAGTTTTCTTAGGGCAATGAAGGTAGAAAAATCGGTGAGAAAGCTTGGAAACTTCTGGGAATGAGATATAGTGTGTGTGTGTGTGTATGTGTGTGTGCTTTTCTTGAGAATAATGTGCTAGCTAAGTTCACAGGAGATGAAAATCGCTTCTTGAGTTTATAAGGTCTGTAGCGATTGACAGCGCCCCCCTGCAATGGGATATTGTACACAGGTTTCTTAAGTCTTTGACTAAGAAATGTATTTCCTGAAGTATTTCCCTTGATTTTTAAGCAAAAAATTAAGACAATGTAAGTCAATAGAACATAAATCTGTAGCCAGGTCTCTGTAAGGAGAAACAAAAAGAAAACCAAAAGTGGTAGAATTGCCTGCAAAATTTAAGAAGTGTGTTTGGCTTTGTGATGATTAAATTTCCTATGTGGATTTTGTGTGTTTTCCCCAGTCTGATAAGACTTCTATTATGATTGTTTTTCAGTTTATTTGAGCCTGAGCTGATTACATTTATTTCCAGGCGTGTTAGTTGTCTCTTGCTAAATCCTGAGACCCTATAGGATGGTTGCTTATGGTATCATCATTTGGTGGAGAACTTCTAACAGTGGAGACATTTCTACGTTAGAAGTCTTGAAACTACAAGTAGGAACCATTCATGGACCCTCTCAAGTGATTCTCCAGTTTTCTCACCTGGCTGTATCCGGTGGGTGTGGGAACATCTACATTTTAGAGCAGCTCTAGGTGAAAGTGTCAGGAAGCTGAAATAGACATGGGTTTGATGGATGATCATTGCTCCAGTGTTTGAGAATGAAGACTGGCTTGTCAAGACCTTTAAAAAAATTCACATTTTGAGTGGGAATATTTTCCACAAGGCCATGAGTCCATCTCCTACATTTAGTTGCACCCACAAGGGTATATTTGAAGGAAAGCAAACTGTTATCTCTGTTCTGAAGTGGCTGTGTTTCTTCTGCAGTTGTAGCAGACGTAAATACTCCAGTTTAAGAATTAGAAATTCTTACTTCTCTTGCTTCTAGGATAAACATGGTTTGAAGTATATTGTAGCACTAAGACTTCAAGATAATAATCTTAAAAGAAAACTTAGTTTTAAAAAAAATCACACAAATAAGATGCACTCCCAATAAGTGACTATTAAGGTGGATAAGGTCCAGTAACTCTAGTTGCTTTGAATGTTCATGCTTTTAAAAATATTTTTTAGGCCCTCTAATTTGGGGTGGTTGGATTCAGCTCAGCCTGAAGATAAGAGCTAGATGCTCTCTCAGAGTTCCTTTTAGTGCTCTAGTTCTGAGAAAGGAGGAGACTGACACTTCAAACCAAACCTTTAGTTCACCTTGTTCAACTCTTCTCTCTGTGGGTGGCCTGACACTTAATCCATGATCTAGAAACCCAATAGAAAATTGTCAACTGCAACTCACTAAGAATAGAGTGAGTCAGAAGAGGTGTCATCTTCTGTTTAAATAATGGATTTATCTATGTGGTATATATTTAAAGACTTAAACCTTGTTTTCACATAATTTCTCTCTTGTGCATTAGTGTTAATGGTTTAAAGAAATCCTTTGAAAAAGGGAAACCGAGTACCAATTTTAATCTTTAGAATAAATAGAAGGTTTGATTTATGTTCTGTGATTGCTTACCTTACACCACGTGTCATAGATTGAATTATGTCCCCCCAAAAAAGTGTGTATCAATTTGGGTAGGCCATGATTCCCAGGATTCTGTGGTTGTCCTCCATTTTGTGACTGTAATTTTATGTTAAAGAGGGTTAGGGTGGGATTGTAGCTAACGCCACCCTTACCCAGGTCAGATCCCTGATCCAATGTAAAGGGAGTTTCCCTGGGGTGTGGCCTGCACCACCTTTTGTCTCTCAGGAGATAAAAGGAAAGGGAAGCAAACAGACAGTGGGGAACCTCATACCACCAAGAAAGCAGTGCTGGGAGCAGAGCGCATCCTTTGGACCTGAGGTTTCTGCGCAGAGTAGCTCCTAGACCAAGGGAATATTGATGACACGGACTTTCCTTTAGAGCGGACGGGGAAAGGGCTCCCCTGGAGCTGATGCCCTGAATTTGGACTTGTAGCCTACTGGACTGTGAGAGAATAAAATTCTCTTTGCTGAAGCCATCCACTTGTGGTGTTTCTGTTAGAGCAGCACTAGATGACTAAGACACCATGTGAGGCTTAGTAAAACTAGACTTTATGGCATGGAGTAGTTACTGTGGATAAATGCATTTAAAAATTTCAGCATTTCAGATATCCATATTTGTTTCTGGACCAAAAATCTCCAGTCCGTGTACATCCACAGAATTGTTCTGCACTGACAAATTGATATTACCAAAATGACCTAGGACCTTTGACCATGAGGAACATCTACTTGGTTTTCATTTCAAACACACTTAAAGGAAATTGCCAAATTTTGTTGGGTGAATTGAGATATGAATTGAGGTAGGAAGAGTCCCAGGTATCTTTTTCCAAAACAGAAGGAGACCGTATGGGTATTTTATCCTTTAAAAAGTCTGTCAGCCAGGATTTTGGGTCAGTAAGATATAAACAGATTACTTAATATTCTCGTATTTTGCAATGGGGGAAAAGAGCAAACTCCACCTTATCCTTTGAGATAAGGCCTTGGCTCTGCAAGGCTAGGTAACTCCCCAGCCGACCCTGGCAACTCTGACTTCATAAGGAGGGGCCTTTACTTAACATCAAGTCCAACTGACGACTCAGGAAACGTAAGGTACAGCAAGACAATATTGGCCGAAACGTGTCTCCATTTCTGAAGCTCTCTTAAATATGCTATGATGTATTGTGGTGGTTTTCCTCTTCCATTCAAGACCAAGTCCAATAGGAAGTATGCTCCTGTCTGTCCAAATGCAAGAATAATTCTACAAGTGGATGTTAAGAGAGAGAGTATAGTTGAAAATGCATGGAATTTACAGGAAAATTGTTCTTAGGAAAATAAAAGTGAAGAAGTAGGACAGTGTTTGGGACAGAGTTGCTATTCACTAAATATTTGTTAATAAAAGGAATCAATCACTAAATATATAACATGAGCTAAAATGAGGCATATGATATATAGCAATACTTTTATAATCCTCTTAAATCTTTGAAGTTTTAGTCAGAAATTTAGTTCTCTTGCTACTCTTAGTCAAATAAGATGATATAGTCTCAGTCTTATCCTTGACATTGCTGCTGTTTGATTTTGCAAAGATCATTGACATATTTACATCATTCATATATTTATAAGAAAAAGAAACTCCTAAAACATGCCTTTCCTATCCTCTTTCCTTTTTCTCCTCCATCTTTTGAAGAGAGACTAAAATGATGAAATGGTGACTTGTCTTTTTGGAGGTCAGAATCTCGACGTTTTACAGACATGAAATCATAATGACTTAAAGCTATTTTTTGTTAGAGGATATTATGATGCTCTATTCATGTGTATTGGAGGAGGTAGTATTCTTAAACAACAAAAAAAATGTGGGACCTGGTAGACCTTTGTTAATAATTACAATGGTCAAAAACGTCAATTATTGAGAAGGAGTGAATGAAAACCTATCAGATGGGAAGGGAGGGGCTGAGTTGAGGCTGGGGCTATTCTGAGCACAGGATATAAGTGTCCGGTTGCACTTTGCTGACCTCTTCTCTGCTGTTCACGCATATTGCTCAGAAACAGTACCTCAGAGGAGACACTTGGGCTAATGCTGTTGAAGGAAAAGGTTTCTTAAAAGAAACAATGTATCCACACATTGGAAAGCTTTAAAGAAATGCCATGAGGTGTTTAAAGGTGGATACTTGTATAGCAACTTAAGTTTCCCAAATCAGGATGAACCCATATGGGTTTTTTTCCAACTTCCTACGTCTTTTTTTTTCATGGCCTCAGCTGAAAGCTTGCCAGAGGTCCTAAAGCATGCAGGGCTTAGCTCTGTAGCCGCCCAGCACCTCTTGCTGCGTCAGTGAAGTTAAACATTATTTATATACAGATTTCTTTAGCTTTGAGGAAATCTGATGATAATTCTATGGGTTTTTGAAGCTGGAATCAGACATCCCTTCAGAAAGTTTTCCAATTGTAGGGAATTCCTTGGAAGCAAAGTATAGGTATAAGGGTCACTTGGAGCCACTTCTAATCCTAGGTGTCTGTGTTCTTTTAAAAATTGAACTCGGTACTTTGGTTGTGTTTTACAAGGATCCAGAAATTCTCAAATAATACATTTGAAGCAATTTTGGCTGTAGATAGAGTCTCTTTTTAGAAGCTTTTTATCTGGTCACATTTGTGAGACATTTGTTTGATATTTTTGGGAGTCTCTATCATTCGTTTTATTCATGTGTTGTTAAGGCAGGGTGGCTGAGCATCAGTTTGAGAATAAAAGTCCCAAACCTGCTCTATTACTGAATAATTACATAAGTGAAGGAAACAACATAGATTTTGGATTTTGGGTTTCTCAGTTTGTAAAAGGGGAATAATTACATATGCATTCACCATAGGACTATTTTGATAATTAGCAAAAACAACATTGCTGCTGCACCTGGCATTAGGAGTAGGAGTGCTTTGTACTATATCAGCTCTTTTTCTTTCTAATTGATACAGCCTCACCGATAATTTTCAGTGATTATTATCATCCCCTAAATTCTAATAGAGCTCTGGTGGCTAACAGTGGTTAAGAGCTCAGGCTGCTAACCAAAAGGTCAGTAGTTCGAATCCACCAGCTGCTCCTTGGAAACACTGTGGGGCAGTTGTACTCTGTCCTATAGGGTAGCTATGAGATGAAGTTGAATCAACGGCAATGAGTATCCCAAATTCTAACTGGCCTAAACATTTTTTATTTGCTGAATTCATTTCTATCACGATCTATCCTTTCCCTTCCTAACCATGCTTATCTAATAGTGAAATTAAAATGGTCAAGTGAAATTTACTCTAAGGCCTACTCTCAATTTCTCTTTGGACTTACTCTGATTTCCTTCAAGCTCTGGGTGTGAGACCTGCTTTTCATAGTTAAGGCTGCTCTGATACACGTTACCCCTAGTTTGTTAAATTGTTTCTTTTTCCAAGAAGAGGTGTAGTAACTGTAATTGTATATAGGGTAAAATACAAATGCTTGTCCATTGTCTAATAACACCTGTAAAATTGCTTCTTATGGAAAACAGATTCAAGTTTGTAGTGTTTTTCCACCAATGAGGAGAATTCAATAGTCTATTATATGTATATAAACAGACATTCCCCACTCCTCCTGCGTCACAGACTAGAATAATTCTGCTGTTGTGGAGCCCCTGGGTGGTGCAGATGGTTGACTTGCTTGGCTGCCAGTTGAAAGGTTGGAGGTTCCATTCCATCCACAGGTACCTTGGAAGAAAGGCCTGGTAATCTACTTCTGAAAAATCATCCATTAAAAGCCCTGTGAAGCAGTTCTGCGCTGACACACATGGGGTTGCCATAAGTCAGAACTAACTTGATGGCACCTGTTTGGTTTTAATTGGCTATCATGCAGTTTAGTTGTGAATTAAATGAGATTATACAGTAGTATAAAAATAATAACTATGTTCTTCCCTGAGCTAAATGTTTTCTCAATCTTATCACAAGATTCAGAATCATTGGGGGAATTGAGAATTGGGACTGATGAGGGTGAGGAAAGTAAGAATGGACTAAAGATCAGTTGAAGCCTTCCTTTTGCTGTGATGAGCTTGCTGGTGAGATTTTATTTTATTTTACTTTTTGACTTACAGCATGTAGGGGACTGAGGTGAGAGCCTGTCATGAGAGGGGGTCACAAAAGGTTCCAAACATTGTACCCCTGAATCTGTTGATTGCCAGGTGAGATGAAAGGTGAAGGAAGGGAGGGCAGTGAGTGACATCCTTTGAGTCAGCAGTGTCGGTGACTCAAATATTTCCTCTCTGAATAGCTGAAAGGCTTTTAAATCTGGTTAACTGTTTTTACTGTTCCATAGAGTTAGAATTAAAAGTCAGCTATTCTAAGTGCTATGTCCAGTGTGTTTACCTTTCTTTATACTCTGTTGACTTTCAAGGAGAACAATCTCTACATAAACCTCTTGAGAAATTATTTTACTGACTATATTCAGGGTAGAATGCTCAATAACTTTTACCAGGCCAAAACCTCTGGAAATCAAAATAGGTTTTAAATTTTAGTCATATTGGCAAATATGTAGCATCAGTTTTAGAGGGCCAGAATTACATATTTATAGATTGGTTAAATTACCACCCAGCCCCCTCCCCCCAGTTGATTATTACATTTTCAACAAGTAATTCTATCCCTACTGAAAAATAAAGAAAATGTCTTGGATGTAGAATGAAAGCTCCTAATTGAATCCAATGGATACATGCATTTGGCAAATTACATCAGTATCTGATTGTTCAGACTGCTCCTCGCTTTTATTCAGCCTGTGCTGTGGTTTAGAGAACATAGTGGTGATCTAGGAATCTCGGGACCTATTTCTATTCCCGGCTCTGCTACTGCCTTTCTGGATGACACAAGGCAGGTCATTATCCTCTGGTGGTTAAGTTCATTCCACATGAAATGCAGTTAATGATACCTATCCCCTTATCCCCATACTAAAGATGCTCTAAGGATTCTTGGATAATACCTGAGAAGTATTTCAATATTTTCAACAAACCCTTGACAAATTATTTAATTTCTGAATCTCATCTTCTTATTAAAAAAAACCAGAATTTTCCCCTCCCCACCTCCCAGTTTTGCTAGCAGTGTAAGTGAGGTAATTTGAAATTCCCAGGATGAACCCTATAAACTCAAGATATTATCTCCCTTGGATATATTCCCTGCATGTAATTTGTCATTATGCTCGACACTTTCTAGCCAGTGGTTGCTGTGACTACAGAACACTTTCAGACTAAAGCTAATACTGTTATCTGATAATCAACAAATTAGTGGATTAGTACCTGTGTTAAAAACCAAACCCAACCTGTTATTGTCAAATGGATTTTGACTCATGGTGACCCCACGTTTCAGATTAAAACTGCACTCCACAGGGTTTTCAGTTTGGCACAGTGGTTAAGAGCTCGGCTGCTAACCAAAGGCCAGCTGTTCAAATCCACCAGCTACTCCTTGGAAACCCTCTGGGGCAGTTCTGCTCTGTCCTATAGGGTCACTGTGAGTTGAAATTGACTTAACGGCGATAGGTTAGTTTTTTTTTTTCTTGGTTTAATCTTAAAGAAGTAGATTGCCCGGCCTTTCTTTTGTGGCACCTCTGGGTGGGTTCAAACTGCCAGTCTTTTGGTTAGTAGCAAAGTACTTAACCATTTGCACCACCTAGAGGCCTAATACCTATGTTAACTCTTGTATTATTAACTTTAATTATAACTGATGGACACTGCTTTTCTTTTTCTTTAAGCTTATCAAAATGGTAAGAACTGCAGATAAAAGCTTTAATGTTACTTTTCTAGGATCACATGTATCTTTGAATTTGTTAGCATAGTACAGTTAGGGATACAGTTAATGTTTGGTCAGATAAATCAACCATTATTTAAATACACAAGGTTAGTGATATGCTCAGTGAGAGAGTGCATCATGTATATGGTTGAGTTTACATGGGAGAACAGGGAATATATCTCCCATGAGATGATATTGAGAGTTGAAGGATGAACAGAAGTTAGCTAGATGAAGAATGAAGGGAAGCATCCCAGGCAGGAATGTGTGAAGGCCTGGAGGCGAGAAAGAGGTTAGCCCATTTGAGAAATGGAAATAAGGCCAATGTGGCTTCAACATGTGAACTGGAATAGAACGGTCTGAGGTAGATAGGGCCCAAATAATTCATGGTCTTCTATGCCATGCTAAAGATTAAAGTGCAGGGGAGCATTGGTGGTAGAATTCTTGCTTTCCATGCCAGAGACCTGAGTTTAATTCCTGGCCAGCACAGCTCATGACTTGCCGACACCTGTCTGTCACTGGATGCTTGTGTGTTGCTGCGATGCTGAACAGATTTTATTGGGGCTTCTAGACTAAGACAAACAAGGAAGAAGGGCCTGGCGATCCGCTTTTGAAGATTAGCCAGTGAAAACCCTATGGATCACAGCAGTTGGATCCACAGCCAATCATGGGGATAGTGCAGGATCAGGCAGCGTTTCACTTCATTGTGCATGGGTTGTCACCTCTCCATGAGCTGGGGGCTAACTCAACGGCAGCTAACAACAGAGATTGAGGATTTTATCAAGTGTACACCAGAGAGCTATTGAAGAAGGATTTTAAACAGAGAAGTGACAAGACAAGATTTGCATTTTTTAAAAGGCTCTTTTGGCTGCTGGATGGAGAAAGCCTCGCAGGAGGGCAAAGATAAATGGAGAGACTGTTACTGAGGTTCAACTGAGAGATGATTTTGGGTTGGACTAGAGTGGGGACAAAAGAGGAGACAAGTGGGTTGAATGTCACTTGCTGATGGAAAGATGGATGGATGGGGGCGATTGCTTCTGGATTTCTGCTATGAGCAATTGGGAAATTCATGTGCCATTTTATAAGACGCTAAACACTGGAGGAAGAGTGGTGGCGGATGATAGAAGTTTAGTCTTTTGGAAATACTGGTTTTGAGCCATCTGTACTTTACTGCAGGAGCCCTGGTGGCACAGTGCTTAAAGCATTAACCCAAAAGTCCGTGGTTCAAACCCACCAGCTGCTCTTCAGGAGAAATATGTGGCAGTCTGCTTCCATGAAGATTATTGCCTTGGAAACCCTATGGAGCAGTTCTGCCTTGTCCTACAGGGTTACTATGAGTTGTAACCAACTCAACAGCAATGGGTTTTGGTACTTTACTGCACATGTCTGGAGCTAAGAAGAAAAGACAGGGATAGAGATTTAAATTTGGGAGTCCTAGGCATATAGCATGAGGTCCCTGGGTGATGCAAATGGTTTGTTCTTGACTATTAACTGAAAGATTGGCAGTTTGAACCTACCTAGCAGCACCATGGAAGAAAGTCCTGGTGATCTGTTTTAAAACATTTACAGCCAAGAAAGCCCTATGTTGCAGCTGTACTCTGTAACACATGGGGTCTCCATGAGTTGGAATTGACTTGATGGCATCAGGGTTTTTTTTTTTTTTTCACTTAGGCATATAAGCCAATAAACCAAACCCGCTGCCATTGAGTTGATTCTGATTCATAGCGACCCTACAGGACAGAGTAGAACTGCCCCATAGGGTTTCCAAGGAGTGGCTGGTGGATTCCAACTGCTAGCCTTTTGGTTAGCAGCCGAGCTCTTAACCAGTGCACCACCAGGGCTCTGTTAGGCATATAGCTAGCACTTGAAGCCATAGGAATGGATGACATTGCCCAGGGCAAGAGAATATAGTGAGAAGAGAGCTGTACTGAGATCTGCAAGTGCCAACATTCGAAGAGTGATAAGGAGCAATCATAGAAGTAAGAGGAAAGCCAGGAAGAGGGTGAAACCTCTGAGGCCAAGAGAAGTACGCTTTCAGTATGGAGCAAGTGATCAACAGTCTTGAATGCTGCCTGAAAGTTATGTAAAATGTGGATTGAAAAGTAGCCACTGGGTTTGGCAGAAAGAGGATGATTGGTGGCTTTTATTAGCAGTTTGGGTGGCCTGGTTAGGTGGGAGTTAAATTGAAGTAGGTTGAAGAGGGCTCAAAGAGAAAACTCTCATCATGAGAAGTTGGGATGATGGCAGAAAACTCTTAGCCTTCCTCATTATGTGCTCCATTACACATAACCAATTAAAATATTTAGAATCGTTTCAGAATTTTTAGAGCTAGAAAGGATCTTAGAAAAGTAACTCAATGTTCTTACCTTACAGATGAATAGATGAGTCATGGAGAGGTTAAAGTAATTTACTTGAGTTAACACTGGTAGTAATTGGAATAACTAGGACAAGGACCAGGTTTCCTGACTTTCCCAGGGCAGTGCTCATTCCAACAAAGTGTAGTTGAGATCTCTTCCCTCTGGGGATGGCAAGGAATTTAGAAAGGGAGATGGATAAGGACTAGAAGAAGCACCTGCAGTAGGAACTGGGAAGAACTGAAAGGAGAACAGTAAAGGGATTGGAAGAATTTATGAAAAATTGAGAGAGAAAGAGGACACGAGCCTGGCTGTTCTCATTGTTTGACTGGTGATCAGTGGGAGGACTGACATCACAGCCAGATCATCTTCATACTCTAGGAAAGCTTCTGGAACTAAGAGTTGTGGATTTAAAGTTGTCATTCTATAAGAGAGAAAAAATTTCAGAGGATTCCTGAGGCCCACCGCCTCCCTTTTTCCCCTAGAAAATTGTTGTTGTTAGGTGCCATTGAGTCAGCTCTGACTCATAGCGACCCTGTGTACAACAGAATGAAACACTGCCCAGTGCTGCGCCACTCACGATCATTGCTATGTTTGAGCCCATTGTTGCAGCCACTGTGTCAGTCCATCTTGTTGAGGGTCTTCCTCTTTTTTACTGACCCTTTACCTTACCAAATATGATGTCCTTCTCCAGGGGCTGATCCCTCCTGGTAACATGTCCAAAGTACGTGAGACAAAGTCTTGCCATCCTTGCTTCCAAGGAGCACTCTGGCTGTGTTTCTTTCAAGATGGACTTGTTTGTTCTTCTGGTAGTCCATGGTATATTCAGTCTTCTTCGCTGACACCATAATTCAAAGGCACCAATTCTTCTTTGGTCTTCTTCATTCGTTGTCCAGCTTTCGCACACATATGCAGTGATTGAAAATACTGCAGCTTGGGTCAGGCTCACCTTAGTCCTCAAAGTGACATTTTTGTTTTTCAACACTTTAAAGGGGTCTTTTGCAGCAAGATAATTAATAACTTGAAAGAACTAATTCCCCCCCTCTGCCCCCCAACCCTTGGCTGTGTTTTGTAGGTAGTGGAAGGTGGGAGTGATGGTGGGGGCTGGTACTATGGTAGTGGGAAAGTGGGACAGGAAGGCCTACACATCTGGGCACATCAGCATTCCTAGTCTCTGCACATCATTAACTGGTTCTTTGGCTTTGGTTTGTTTGCTAGTAAATGCACAGGTTGAACCAGATGAGATTTAAGGTTGTTTCAACTCTACAAGTATGATTACATATTGCTGTGTCAGCGAATGCAGTTCTCTTCTGTGGGTAAATATGGAGAACCATAAACCAAAACCTGTTACCGATCGAGTTGATTCCGACCCATAACACCCTATAGGACAGATTAGAACTGCCCCATCTAAACTGCTATAATCTTTATGGAAGTAGACTGCCATGTCTTTCTCCTGCAGAGCAGCTGGTGGATTCAAACTATGGACCTTTCAGTTAGCTGCCGAGCTCTTAACGACTGTACCACTAGGGCTTTTTTGGAGAACCATAGCCATGAAAATTCCGGGATTGGCTTAACCAGGTTAAATTAAGTCTCTCATAATACTTCCCTTAGTTCTGGGTCATTGTTATAATCCTAGAATTATTCTTGTCTCATTTACCTATATACAGGTAAGTGAGGGAAGGGAATTATGTGAATTAATATGAAGCATTTGACAGCCGATTAGCCATGAGTGCATTAACTATATTGTGGATTATCTGTCTATAGCAACCAAAGACTATTCTTCCTTCTTGCTCAGCCAGGGCTCAGGCCACTGCAAAAAGAGAAGCCATAATAGAGTTAGAGCTGGGCAGTGTGGTTGGAATGAGAGTATGAATGTGTGCATTTATGTGTCTCTCTAAGCTGTTTCTCTGACTGCATTGCAAATCCACTTATCAATGACCATTGGATTAGCCATTGTTTTGTATCTTTCAACCCTACTTCCCATTCATTTGTGCAAATGGTGACCACAAGAGAAATAATGGAAACTGTCAGTCCCCTGTGTTTGGTTCACAGGTGCATTTTTGTCTGACTGCATGTGTAGTGCACATTAAAATTCTCCAACTCCTTTTGGGGTTCTGGGTGTCAGGACGAGAGGACTCATCTTCTTCTGTTGGGTGGTTTCTGTTCACTCATAGCCCTGCTCTGCCTGACACTGTTTTGTCTCCACTGTACTCCGTTCAGTCAAGTAAAAGGGCTAAGAGACCTAGTTCCTCTGAGCTGGCACCAACTGCGTGAAAGCTCTGGGAGAAACTTTGCCCAGAGCAGGGTGGAGATTTCCCGGCACTTACTTTTGGGCAGGGTGAGGGAAGATTGAGGTTATGGATGGTGTTGACTCTGTTGAGCAGTTAAACTCTATAATGACTAAAACAGCTGACTGAGGGATAAGTTGTACTAGGTCTGATGATGACTGTTTTGTTCTGCTCTGGGTTGAATGATCTGGAGTGGTTTTGTTGAGAACAGAGGGTGTTCCTGAGTTCTCATCAGGGTTCAGGGTGGATGGGAATGAGGAGAAATTGTGCTGTGTTTTCCCTTTCAGAAAAGGAGAAGAAGGACCAAAGTTTATGGTGCACCTGCGTGTACCAGACATGGTGGGAGACACTTTATCAACATTATTTCACTTGGATTGCCCATAAAAATGATGTCTATAGCTCTATATCCATGAGTATATAGATATAAACTATAATTAGAACTATAGTCATAAACTATAATTAGAAAACACCAATTGCTTGAAGAGAACATAATGTTTGGTAGAGAGCCAGTCTAAATGAGGGAAACCCTCAATGACATGAATTGATACAATAGCTGCAACAATGAACTCAAATATGCCAACAAGCATGAAGATGGTGCAGGACTGGGCCATGTTTTGTTCTGATATACATAGGTCGCCATGAGTGGGAGCCACCTTGATGGCAGCTGAGAACAACATAATTAGAACTATTTTGCTAAAGATGAACACTTAGAAGGCAGATGCAGAAGTTTGCTAAGCTAAAGGACAGGAGTCTAGCTTGCCTCAAGTATGAGACCTTTTTCCTGTAGTTGTTTGTTCTTGCCTAGAGATTGTTATCATCATCATCATCATCAAATATTAAATATTAAAAGTGTTGTACTCAGTAAGTACCAGGTAGCAAGCTGAGATTTCTTATCAGTCTTGCTTGGGGAACTTCAGGTTGCCTTACGAATTTCTGGGAGGCTTTCAGTACACAAAACTCCCGTGCAGTTCAGTGGGAAGAAAAGTATTTCCCTGTTTTTCATTTTATTTATGTTCTTGCATGCCTGATCTTAAGTGTAATTGGTAGCATTTATATTAAAATAGACTACTTATCAACATTTATAATTATAAATAAATAATATATGCAATATATAATTATCTGTAAATAAACATATGCATTTTTTTGCATATAAAAAGTTACCCCTATCCAAAATATAAAAATAGAAATCATCCCTTATCTTGAGTAGCAGTATGTGTTGAAAGTCTGGACCTTCATGCAAACATTTCATAAAGGGCTGAATTACCCTCTGTTAACTGCAAAATTATACCATGCCTTATGAAGAGGGTTTTCTTTTCATGAGCTAGTATTTATGCCCAAGTAAATTAACAGTCACTTTGATGATATCTTACTAGAGCTGCTTATGGACACTTATGAATTTGTGAGTAATAAACTAGCAAGTTATTTTTATTTAATTTATTAAAATGTTTAGAATTATACACAGAGGTCAATTTCGTATGATACAAAGTGCCAAACATACAACCTCCATGGTATCTATACTTGATACTGTGATTATTATCTATTTTTTCATATGCATATACTTCTAATTGAGATTTTTTTTTGATCTGAAAAGTAATGTCTTTGCAGTATTTATAATCAGTCACTCATCCATGGTCTCTGCCTCCTCTTCTACATTTTTCTTTTCATAATTAAAAAATAATCCATTTCTCTTAATTTTGCTTTCCCTGCATCTTTCTTGGCAATAGCTAGGACATGTTTTAGGCATTTTGACATAGGACCAGGTTACCTTAGATAAGCCAAGGAAGGCGGTATTTGACTTATATTTTGGGAATATTGCTGATTAATTCTGAAAGAATGATTTAAAGTGCCAAGTCTAGTGGGATCTTTGCTTTGAACTGGAGAGAAAAGTTCAGCTGATTATAGAAAGAGCAAAAATTTGGATAAAAGTCATATTTGGAACATCCTTCAGTGTTTAATTGCAGATGTATGTAGGAGGTAAGGGTAGGGGTGGAGAGGGTAGGAGTGGATGAAGGTGTCTTTGGGAAAGTAGAGTTTCAGGCAAAGATTTTACCCACCCTTTGGTGACCCTTTAGATAAAATACAGTACTGATGTCAGGGTTAAAAAAACATACTGATATGCTATCTTACTCCAGAAGGGTTTAGATTGAAGTAAAAATAACAATTGAAAAGTTAGAAGAATGAGTTTAGTGTTTAAAATGCTTGTCATGAAACTCTAAATACCTACTACAAGTTGGATTGAAATTTGTCTCTTCCCTTTCTAGTCGTCCATAGGAGGAGGGAAACACAATCAGTTATTAGATTTATAGTGTAAGTATAGTACACATTACAAAAAACATCAAAGCAGTGATGAAGTACTCAACTATTCTTGATACCGAGACTGGAGAGAAATTTCTTTATGGGGTTTTATGAGGAAGACACTGGGTTAACTAGTGACAGCATCCTTGACTTTCCCAAAGCTTGATTTCTTCACCTGTACAATGGGGATAATAGCAGTATTTAATTTGTGGCATTGAAAGGACTGCGTGAGATAATGTATACAGAACATTTAGTACCTGGCACATTTGTAAGCATTCAATAAATGATTGATATCGTCTGTATGTACAATAAACACAACATGTTTCCTAGGAAAGAGCGAATAGATCTCTCGCCTATAGAGGCATGTATCATTAACCATCCAGTCGTCTATAGAATTTTTGGTGTGACTGCTGTTAAACCCTTTTCTGGCCTGTCAGTACTGATGGATTTAGTTCTTCAAAGTCCTAAATTATGCTTGGTGGCCAAGGCGTAAACCTCTTTAACTCTAACGGCTTCAGAGTTACTGTCCAAGTGTAAGAGTTCTTTGTTGATCTGAAAACATTACAACAACTATTGAAGGTATGCAGCAAGTTTAGAAATATCTTAGGAATTGGGAGAATTGGACACGATAGTTTCACAGTGTCTAATGGCTTGTTTGAAACAAGAGTGCAGCAGGTGAGGATGGGAAGAAACCAGGATCATGTAGTGATAATTTCTGACATTCAGAGATAACCAGAAAAGCTGTTTTCTTCCCAGTAGTACTGGCAGTGGTGTGGATTGTGAGATATTCCCAAGATATTTGGAGTTTGTTGGGAACTTGCACCATCTGTCAGAGGAAGGCATGCAGCGTATTTATTTGAACACATGATACTGAGGACACTGCCAAATAAAGGACTGAGTGCCCTTTGACTGCGCACCTAAATGCACCACATCAAATGTAGATTCCCATAGTTTTACTTTATAAAATAGCGAGTAGCGAGAATGTAACCTTTATTTTAATAATGTTTAAAACAACCTCTCCTTCCTTATGAATTATAGCTATTTTAAGTTTTGGCTCTTTCTTTTCATGTTTAGTAAAAACTTCTTCGGAAGAAGTTTTTACTAAAATTTCTAGCAGAAAATGGTTTGGAGCCTAAAATTTCCTTATAACTATCCCTGATTCTTTGAGCTTCTCATTGTTTGTAGATTCCTTTTGGGTTGGAAAGCTTGTCTGTCAAGTTTCTCCTTTTCATTTTGCATATAAACTCATATTAGACCTTCAACCTTTGTGGCTTCCCTAAGAGCTTGCTGTCATTTCATGAGTTATACTTTTAAAAAGAGCCATCAGTCTTCATGACATATTTCTGAGACAGGCAGAGGTATTTGAATAAAAATAAATATTTGATCCATCTAGGATATTCTTATCAACACAGGATATTTTCTTTAGTAATATTGTTGTTTCTTTTGATCATAAGGACAGGTATTCTGTGAGACAGCAAAAATGCTTCTATTCCAGCTCATTTTACTTACTTTTGATTATTTTTTTGCTTAGTGCTTACAGCTTACTAAATATTCAGTAATCTTCTGGAGAAAGCATTTTTTTTTTTTTGCCACCATTCCCTAAAACGAGGACATTTTACTTTTCTCACAGGCAAAGTGGAGAGGTTAAGAAGTAATTCATGAAGCAGAAATCACTGTCCCTGAGTTCCTAAAGATTTGCTTAACCTCAGAATGATGTTTCTTATCCTCTGTCTGATCATGAGACAGACAAGGAAAATTTAAAGTTACCTGTCATGTGTGAGAAGAGAAGGAGGATACGTTGAGTTTTGAATTGTCCAGCTCACTGCCATAATTTACTTGGGCAGTTCTTGAAAGGTAATATCTTCTTCACTCAGTGGATATTCCATTTTACCATGCAGTAAGGATCCTCACAAAAAGCTCATATCCATATGGGCACCAGAGAATTGTAGCTTCCCAGAGGCCGTCAATGGCAGTATCAGATATGCCTGAGAGTGGATGCCTGGGGCTACAAGGAGGAACAGAGAATGATTGCAAACAGGCATGGGAGGTTTTTTTTTTTTTTTTTCTTTTTTTCCCTGAGTAGTGGAAATGTTCTAAAATTGGATTATGGTGATGGGTTGCACAACTCTGTAAATATGTTAAACATCATTGAATGGTAACCTGAAAACAAGTGAAGTTTATGGAATGTTGTATCTCAATAAAGCTGGTAAAAATGCCTGAGATTTGGGATATCTTGAAAGAAACCATATTTCTGTGTAATGTTCGGGCACCATACCACTTCCCAGTGCAGCCTAGTATCTAAAAACTTCCCTGCCTGTGTGAAAGTGTATGACAGAGTGAGCAGGGAACAGAGGTGAGGCAGGAGCGGAGATGGGAGTAAGCAGAGTCTGCCATAGGGAGGATGCCTGTGATTAAGATGTGAACATAATGTCACCATTTTTGTGATGATGAACTCAAATTGGGTTCCAAAGGGTAATGTACGTTCCTCTCCAGGCTCACTCTCTGAAAATCTCTTAAGTCTTTCATTAAGTAGATGACAATACCAACTGCTATTTCATAACCAGAAATCTTACCTTAAAATCCTGTCAGCCCATGTAGACTGCCTTTTTAAATGTTTTGATCAAATGTACTGTGCAGATTTGGGTAAATATATTAAAAAGTCTTTCTGCATAACGTCAATATGACTAATGTAGCTTAATTATCATTTTTGCTTAGTTACTGTTATTTGATAAGCAGCAGAAAATATTTAATGTGACAGATTTTTTAAAATTCCAACCTCTTAACTTTTTTCATGTTATTTTCCTAATTCGTGAATGAAGGCAGCCAAGCTTTCAGCTTTTGATTTGCTAAAGAAACTGCTTGGCTTTGCTTACTTGTTGCAACTTGAGATAAAGCTGCTGGCTTCCCTTAGTAACAGGAGAGCAGGAAACAATTGACACTGTTTCTTAATTCCCTTGTTTCTGAGACATTTCCTACTTCCTAGTATAATATAGCTTTCCCATGAGAACAATTTGCTTGCAAATGGTTAGACATGATAACCTTCTCATTGGCACATATTCTGTAGGGGGGGAAGTTTTACTGTGCTTCATAGTAGTTGAGTTGGTGTGTGTGTGTGTGTGTGTGTGTGTGTGTTGAGGGGAGGGAGGGAATCATGCTTTATGTAAAGATGCTTCCAACTTCATTCCAAGCATCAGGTATTTTCAACTCTAAATCATTCACTTGTTATTGTTGTTAGTTGTCATCGAGTTGTCCCTTGACTCATGGATATTCCATGCACAACAAGATCAGAATATTGTGATCGATATAAGGTTTTTTATCGGCTGATTTTTTGAAAGTAGATCGCAAGGCCTTCCTTCTTAAGCTATCTTAGTCTGGAAGCTCTGCCGAAATCTGATCAGCATCACACTAACATGAAAACCTCCATTGACAGACAGGTGGTGGCTGTGCTAGAGGTGCTTTGGCTAAAAATCAAACCTGGGTCTCCTGCATGAAAGGTGAGAATTCTGCCACTGAGCCACCACTGCCCCCCAAACTATTCACTTAGGGTTCTACATTCCTTAGTTGGAACTTCTTTCTTGAAAAGGCATATAATTCTTTTAACCCTGACAATTTAAGGAAACACCCCTGTGAGTTATGGTGTTTTTAGATATGCTTGTGGAAAGTAATTCATAGCATTTTATACTAGATGTACTGCATATACGTGTATTGCATGTGAGTACGTGATATTGTCTGTGATGCTATAAAGTTGTTATCAAGGCATTGTGATTCCAGAAATGTGAAATGAAATCCATAAATGAGATCATGTAATCTAATTCACAGTTAAAAAAATTGTCCACATTACTTCCGAAATGATGGTTCCCACATTCAGAAATTATCTTGTATAAGAAGTAAAAGTAAAAGTTTTCCCAATTGAAGGGGGGGAAAAAAAAACCAAACGATGTAGAACTTTGAATTCCTTTTTTATTCTGTCTTATCAGATTTTGTAAAAATAATACCACTTGTCAGTTTTGCAGCTCCTTCCAGCTAGAGAACTGAAAGCATTTCACAGTCTTTTTTTCCTCATGCCCTTTTCTTCAAGGCAATTTTTGCTGGGCTGGGTTTATTTTTATCATTGCAACAACCAGTTTTTAGAAACTTTTGGAAACTAAAAAAGAGAAACGAGACTGGCACTGTAGCTGACATTCATTTTAGCTGTTTCCTAGTGTGAACGTTTGAGTATTTCTAAAATCTCTCCAAGTATGTCTTATTTTTCTCAGTTTGTCCCAGTTCTAAGTCTCTATTCTGCTGACTGGGTGAAAAAAGAGTTTCAGTGTAAAATCTTATCCACAGCAGAATGACTTCTTGAACTTTGAGTTAGATCTTTATTTTTGCAGCTCTAAGAACTCCTTTCCCAGCTCCATTTTCAGTATAATCATAGACTCATGGAAGGTTAGAAGTGGAAGAGCCTTCTTTAGTGATTACCTAATTTAAGCCTCTCATTATATAAATGATGGGGTTGAAACCCGGAGAGGTTAAGGGACAAGCTCAAGGTTATGTAATTAATTGATGGCACAGGTCTGATCAGAATCATGGACTTCAGACTTCCAGTTCAGTATTCTTTGATTTTCCTAAGCATAGGAGGAGGATATGGAATGTGTGACCAATTGCCTCCTTGAACAGCTGCCTCCTTTGTCATGAGACCAGAAGAACTAGATGGTGTCTGGCTATCATTACTGAGCATTTTGATCAAAGATTCTGTAGAAGAATACTGATCAAAAGGGGGAAAATGCACAACAGACTTTCAGATTCTCATGGACTCCAGACTTCCTGGAGCCATGGTTGGATGACCCCTGAAACTATTACCCTGAGATAATCTTTAAACCTTAAACCAAAAATATTCCCTGAAGTCTTCCTCAAAGCAAATAGTAGTTTAGGTTAACTAGTAAAAAATGTCTGCCTGAGCATTATGTTCCTTTAAGAACTATCTATATGGGATCAAATTGACAACAGCAACTCAAAAGATTAGATAGGTACCTTAGGGGGCAGTGAATTTTATGTTAATGGGGGAGGAACAACTCGGAAAAGGAGGGTGAGAATTGTTACACAACTTGAAGAATGTAATCAGTGTCCCTAAATGGTACGTGTAGAAACTGTTGAACTGGTGTATGTTTTGCTATGTATATTCTCAATAACAACAACAAAATGTATAAAACTATATATATATATATACACACATACGAACGTGTATGTAGTCTACCTGGACAGCACTATAGTGTACACACACACAATCCTAGTGACAGTCCACAGGTTGAATTATACTGTAGATACCTGAATGTTGAGAAGAAATTTTATTTTTCTAGTTTGAATTTATTTGTCAAATAGGGAATGGTAATGTTGAATTCACAGACATTTTCTTCTTATCTGTAGTAGATCTTGTGCAATTTATATGCAGTGAAGAGTGCAATCAGAAATGACTGGTGATTTGTGTTCCTTCCTTAGGCCACCACACCATCTACATCGGGATCCATGTGCCAAAGAGCTATCGGAGAAGGAGACGTCACAAGAGAAAGACAGGGCACAAAGAAAAGAAGGAAAAGGAAAGAATCTCTGAGAACTACTCTGACAAATCAGATGTGGAAAATGCTGATGAATCAAGCAGCAGCATCTTAAAACCTCTCAGTGAGTACTCTCTGAGTGTTGGTGCCTCTCTCTGCCTCACTCCCACATCCTTGGGAAAGACACTTTTAGGATCTTATGACTAAGGTGGAAGGATACAATAAAACTGGGATGGTATGCTCTAAAGTATAATGTCTATGGAGATGGTTTTCTTGTACTGCCAGGTTGATGCAGAAGGTCATCTGTAAGATTCTGAGTTGATCAGAAAAACATCTGACAATGTTTAGCATGGTCATGTATTCTAAATTTTGAATAGTGAAATTGGGTAATCCTTGTTACTCTGTATTTAGCTACAGTAATCAGCAGTAACTGGAAGACCATTAAAGGACAGTTTTTGGATTATTGCTGCTTGGAAATCAGTTCTATTGAGATGGTAGACGAAGAGTTGTTAGTTGCCACCAAGTTGATTCCAAATCATGGCAATCCCATGTATGCAGAATAGAACTGCTGCATAGGGTTTCCAAGGCTATTATGTTTCAGAAGCAGATCACCAGGCTTGTCTTCTGAGGTGTCTGTAGGTAGGTTTGAATTGCCAACCTTTTGGCTCATAGTTGCGCACTTAATCATTTGTGCCACCCAGGGATTTCTCGGTCAAGACAAGAGTGCATATGTATAGTTTTCCAAATGTAAGGGTTTAGGTGACATTTGACCAAGTTGTGGGCCAGGTCAGTGATCCCAAAGGGAGTAGTGGAAAGCGTCCTGTAAGTCAGAGAACAATGTAGAGTGACACAGCATTGAAATGTTGAACATATTAGATACCACGCATTAGATAGAAATTTATTAAAAACAGAATAGCAGGAAGTCAAAGAACACTCTTGGATTCAAGTGATAGGGTGGACTTCATGTTTAGGTGTATATGTATGTGGCTTTTTGTTTCTTTCATTCTGGAGAATGTTTGGCTAAAAGGGTAGCCTTGTGGCTGAAGTCAGAATGAATATGTGCAGTATATGGGAAAAGCTATAGAAACACGTGACAGTTTTGGGAGATTCCATAACAGGAGTTACATAGTGACAGCTTTTCTTGTTGGCAGAGATCTGCACATTCTTTGTCTTATTGCTACAATTGCAGAAATACAGAACTTGCAATAAAATGCATTATGGGTGGTGCAGATAAAGATCAAGTTCACTCATTGTAGGTGATGACAGGCCAAATTAAAATGAACAGCTCAGGGGTGTTTAAAAGTGAATTTACAGAGTTAAATTAAAGTGGGTGTGAAGTGTAGTGAGGTGAACCTTTTATAGTCTCACAGTTGGAACTGAGCAGGTGGCAGGGGAAGCTAGAGAAGTACTATGTTGAGAGAAGCAATGAAGATGGACCACCGAGAATTAAAGATAAAAAGGTTTGAGGAGAGTTTAGAGGTGGACCACCAAACTAAAAGGTGTTGGAATAAATAAAAGGCTTGGAAGGGACTAGAATGCAAGAGACTAAAGTTACGTACTTTTCTTTGCAATGTTTGGGGAAAGCCTTTCTGAAAGTGATCCTTCATATATTGACTGAAATAATGGGATCTGTTTTGAGCAAAGTCCTTGAAATGCAGATAAAAAAAGTCACACCTAATAGTCTGGAGGAACAAAAGATAACATTCCTTTCCAGATAAATTACTACTGTTTATCCTGATTTACTATCTGTTTTGGCAAGGCCTGAACCACAGTCACAGGGGTGCCTTCCCCAGTGTGTGCATGCTCTCTCTGTCTCTGTCTTTCTTTGCATCTCCCAAGTAATAGGAAATCAATATATCAGAAAGGTACTAAGACTAAATGTGCGTCAACATGAGAATATTGTTGCTTTCTGTGGCTTTTGGGAATCAGTTTGAGTGCAGCATGTAAAATAAACAGGACCATCTATTCTTTCCTCCCTGGGAAGTGCTGTGTTACGTTGTATACTAGGTTTCTAAAGGGAACCTACGGAGAGGCAGTTAAGGATCAGCTGGTTCAATGATCATAATGCAATTATTTATAAATTTGCATTTGATAGTTGATTTTTTTTCCTGCTGATCAGTAAGTTATGCTGTAACATGCCTTTGACATGTTTGACATGAGTCAACCCATTTAACACGAAGGTCTTCTTAGAAATGACCACATTTTCTCCACTGTTTATGATGGAGACTAGATGGGTTGGTAGCTGGTTATCTGGTGTGGTTCTATTCAAAAGTCAGAACTGTTATACCAGATATAGAAAGACATTTAACTCAATGGTTTGGGAAAGCCACAGTGTTCTGGTACCAACATGACAATAAGATTCTCATGGGAAAACTCACTTAATGAAATACCTTTCAGGTGCACCATTAACTGTCTCTCAAGAACTGCTGCATACAGTGTCTGTTTTTCTGGGATCTAGAGTGTTTGAGTTACTTATGCCTATAGACCCATAGACCAGATTACCACATCTGCAAGTCAATCACATAGTGCTTTAATTTCTAAAACAAGTATAAATGGAGTAACTTGATGAGATTCATCTTTGCTTCTTTCCTTGCTCTTGCCACCACTTGCAATCCATCAAGGACTTCTGTTTCTCCTACTTCTAAAATATATCTTGCATCTCTCTGCTGCTCTCCAGTTTTGCTGCCATTTTCTGGTCCAGGGCATCATCATGCCTTGCTTAGACAACTGCAACAGGCTCCCTTTTCTAAGACTTTCTTCAGAGAGAGGCAGCATTGACCATCATGAAGTATAAACTGGGTCATGCCATTCCTGTTGCCCTTAGAATAAAATCTCAATTTTGCGTCATGGCCCAGATGTCTCTCCAGTCTTGCTTTGTGTTACTCTCTCCTTGGTCACTCTTCTTCAGGCACACTGATTTTTCAGTTCCTTGGTGCCAAAACCTCTTTTGCCCCAGGGCCTTTGCACTTGCAGTTCTGTTTTCCTAGGATTGTAGCCCCATTTTTGCCCTGGTTAGCTTTTCTCTTCCTTAAGTCCCAGCTTTAAAATACCACCTCTTTAGAGAGACCTTCCCTCACAGCTCTATCTGAAATAGGTTCTCCCATGTTATTCTTTCTTAGCTCCTTGTTTGTTTCTTTCATAATACATGTTTCAACTTGTGTTTTGTGAGCTGATAGTTTTGTTTTTCATGCATGCCAGATTGTAAGCTCCGTGAGAGCAAGGAACTGTTTTGTCGTGTTCACTGGCACCTAGCCCAGTGCCTGGCACATAAAATGTGTTTAACAAATGTTTATTGAACAGTAATTGAATGAATGGATTACTGTAAAGGAAGAGGTAAACCTTGCTTTAATTGACCTAAGTATTTCCCACATTCTGAGTAAAGATTAAACTGATTTTCTTGTTTTCAGGCTTTGCATATCACCTTTATATTTCCCATCCCCGTCTTCCTCCCTTGCCACGTATAATCTGGCCCTAAATTTTAATTATCCTACTTTGGAAAGTACCTTGTTATTTTAGCTGTTTTCTAAGTGGTATTTTAGTCTGGGTAGGTGACTCCTGAGCATGTTGAATTGCTTGTTGTCCACAGATAATGGAAGAAATTGATCCACAGGGCACATGGATTGCTCATGGACACTTAAAAATACTCACTATTCCACACAGAACTCTGGGATCTCAGCTTCAGAAGTTACATTAAAGAGGCATGGAAGTGATAGTAAAGGGAGTTTATATGAAGAAATAAGCCAAATATCTTCCAGAATTTAGGCACATCAGGAAGGTGACATAATTAACAGGTTCATTCAGCTTATGACAGAGATGCTTTTTATTTTATCCATGACTCTGGTGTCAAGACAAGGTTTAAAAAAGTGTGTGCTTTGATTCTTACACATTTGGAGCTTTGAGGAGGAAGCTGGCTAGCTTCATCTCCCTATCTGAATTCAGCAGTGGCTTCAACTCCTTGCATAGCTGCTCTTCCCAGTATGGTATCGGGGCTGGTGGCTCCTCTCAGGACACGGCGGGGGGCGGGGGGGAATGCATGGGAGAAGTGTGGAGGAACGGAGAGAGGGAGGCTGGGGAAGAAAAGTGAAATGGAGGAACAAGCAGGAGAAAAGACAAGGGAATGAGGAGGTGGTGTGCAGTGGGTGGCGGAGAGAAAAGTTAGATTGTGCTCTTTCTTAAAAATAATCCTTTTACCTCCTCCATCGTGCACTTTTTTCCCTCTTAGCAGCTGCTATCATCCGAGGGTAGCCCAGAAAGTCAGGGGGAAGGTGGTTCTGGCTAAGATAGACTTTGGAAACACCATCATAGTTGGTTTTTGGCCTCTGCACCTCTTATTGTTTTAGGGTCTTGGGATATTTATGGGAGACTCACAGGTCACTTTATTACTGCAGAAACTCTGACGATGTGTAAAATATTGGGAAACACAGCTACAAATAGAACATCCTGTTCAGCATATTGATCGCATGTGTAATATATTTCTTGACAAGCTTGAACATGCACCAGTGCTTGGAGGTGCTTACAGCCTCTCACACGCATCTTTTCCGTTGTGGAATCCTATCCCTAGGTATGTGCATGCAAACCCTTCTTCAGTCTTGTAGTACTCTTTTTTAACTCTTTGGATGTGTACCAGACCTGACGGGTTTATGCTAGTGAACATTGTTCTGTGGGCCTGGAACGATGGATGCCAGTTGGTGATCCAGTTATATTCAGGAAGCTGAGAAAGAGTAGTGGGCAGTTGCTTTTGTTTGGTGCTTCTGGGTAAATGAACAGAGTAGCTTTTCCTAAGAGCCAAGAACACTCGGTATTTTGTCATTTGACTTCCCCTTTTCCCAGTGCACCTTGCGTCCTCCCCCCACCTGACCTCATACTTCTTGGTACATTTCTACTTTTTCTTGATTTTTTAAAAAATGTTTTCCAACAAGACCCTTAATTTTAATGTCATAAAGTAAGATTTCTTTAATTTTCTATTTATGGTTTAAATATCTAGAAAATGAGTCCATTTGCAGGAGAGAGATCAATCTTTGGAATGTGTGTGAAATAATATAGATTCTGTCCCTGTTCAAAAACAAAACAAAACAAAACACAAAAGAGCTAAACTGTCTTCTTTCATCCTCCTCTTTATTCTTCATCTTATAGAAGTAGGAGGAAGTATTTTATCTTAAGGTCTGAGAATAAAGACTCTTTACATTAAAAAAATAATTTAAAACTGAAAAAAGTTTGCCTTTTCAGAAGGGGGCACTTGTGATGTAATTTTACTGGAAAGGCAGTATATCACAGTGGTTAAGAGCATAGATCTGAAGCTGGTTACTTGAGCTTGAGTCCTAGCTCATGCCAGCAGGGTAACCTTAGCAAGTTACTTAACCTCTCTGGGCTCCAGTTTCCTCCCTTGTAAAGAGAGGACACTGTGTAACTTAACTCATATTGTTCTGAGTATTAAGTGAGTTAATTCATGTAAAGCACTGCATCTGGCACATAGTAATCACTCAAAGGTTAGCAAATATTTTTTTTTAGTTACTCAGAACACCTTCATGCTCATCTCTTCCCATATACTGTACTCAGGTAATGCCAAAAACTTTAGGCCAAAACTTTGTAGAGATCAGTTCCTTTATGAATACTAGTCATCATCCTGGCAGCGCTTCTGGCATTTTCTGCCACAAATTCTCACTAGATATTCCTTTGCTTTAACTGTCAGCTTGGCTCCTGGCTCCCAGCAGCATCTTTGAGAGAAGCAACCTAAATTCAGTCTCTTAGCTTGCCAGTGAGTGTCACTCTGGATGCTAGCTGGCAGGTAGAGGGACCAAGAAATCAAGAGCTTTAAGGGGCAGAGGTGATATCTATTGTGCTGTTATTTTGTGTGAATACTGTCACTGGCAAGTGGCTCTGCTTAGCAATGTGTCCTTGAATTTAGTCAACAGTTGCAATCTTCTGTTATGGGCCCTTGCTATACATTCTAAGGATTTATGGTGCCAGCAAGTGGTCTGTTCTCTTTCTCATGAGAAGGATTTTTTTCTGGCTCTTTCTTTGTGTGTCTCAGTGAAATCAATCTGGCTGAGAAGGGCTGTTGGGTGGGACAAGTTAGCATTTGGAGGCAATGCTTTGCAGAGAGGAAAAATGTTTGGCATACTTGTGTTTTTGGTGGCACTGGGTTGGCTCAACAATGTTGTGTTTTGCTGTTTACTCTGTGATGCTCACGAATGCAAGAGGACTGTGTCATGGTGCTTCTGCCTTCTTTAGCCAGTTAAATATATATCACTGAAGCTGATTTGAATTTCTGAAATGCAGTTCTCTTAAGTTACCTAGACGTGCCCCCACCATGGCAGTTCTTACACTACGTAATGGTGTCATTCCTTGTTGCCACTGACTATTCTGTTACAGTAGTTATTCCATTTTATCATGCCATGAGATGTTATGAATAGTGTATTTACATGTGTCATGGGAGAGTTGATGTTGTTGCTATTTATAGTGACTCATGAGTTCAAGAGGCCTCAGAGGGTTCCACTGTACTCCAGGTGCTAAGTTAAAAAACAAACAAAAAAAAAACCAACAAAACTGTTGCCATCGACTTAGTTCCGACTCATAGCAACCCTATAGGAGTAGAACCGCCCCATAGGGTTTCTAAGAAGTGGCTGGTGGATTCAAACTGCCGACCTTTTGATTAGGAGCCATAGTTCTTAACCACTGTGCCACCAGGGCTCCCGTGCTAGGGTACTCAGTGCTAAAAAGAGATTTCGACTTTAAGTGGAAAATGAGGAAAAATGAGAATAGTGGGTGGAGTTTAACACATGAAATAAACTTTAATGAAGTTAATGGTATATTACTACAGGCTTTTAGCACCTAAGAGGAAGGCAGGACAGATCCTGTGTTTTGGGGTTTGAGTTTATAAGGCAGGAAGCTTTAGTGTGTCAATGTGTGTGTGTGTGTGTGTGTGTATGCATGCCTTATTGGGATGCACTGAAAGAATAGAAGATATTTGCAAGCATCTTTCTGAATAAAGTTCGGCTTAGGAAATTTATTATATAGAGGGAAATAATTCTTGAAGGACTACTATATGAATTCTTAATACTAGGGATTTAAATGCAGAGCTTTATTAGTGTAAACTGTTGATGTTGAAGTAGTTGGGATGAGGGACCAGGGGTATACTCTATAAATACATTCTCCAGAATTCTTCCATGACCACAATCTAGAGACAGGAATGTTGGGTTCTTTTAATAACTTTCCCATGGACAGGGAGTGCTACTTGGCTTTTCATCACACTTTTGTAGAGGTGTTGTGAACGTGCGGTTCCCATTTATCTTGGTCACCTATACGCTCCAAATCTTAACTATCCTTGATTCTTTCCTTTTCTTTTCCTTCCGTAGCCAGCCACTCACTGATTCCTTTTGGTTTTTCCTTCAAGGTGTCTCTTGTGTCTGCCCCTTCCTTTGAATTCCTAAGGCAACATCTTATTATTTAGGTTTTCAGCCTTTGAGTTCTTCTTGAAATATAAGGGAATTATTTCAGACAAAGCTGCCAGACATCTAAAATATCAATTCTATCTAGTCTCTCCTTAATTAAAGCAAAAACAAAAAAAACTTCTAATGGCTCCTCATTACTGAAGCTGGTGGTTCCTCACTTGGGGTCCCTAGATATATAAGAGTTAACTGACAATGTAATTGAGGTTCCTGTACTATTTTTAATATTTTAAGTAGTTTAGTGAAAATTATAGGTTTACTCTGTCTTAGCAAGGCTGCTTTAGGTTCTTTTATAGCAACTCATGATGACTTCTTCACATTTTGAACTCCTGTGGGGATTATTATCTTTATTACACATTCTAGTACTCAGTCCTATAATGCAGCAATGTAGTGATTTACGTCTTTCATTCAGGTGTGTGTCAACTCTCCCACGGTATTGTTAGGTTCTCAAGGGCAGGGGCAGCATCTCATATTTATTTTGAATCATGTTCTGCAGCAGCATGTGCTTTGAATGCATGAGTAAATAAAATGTCCAGAAATTATGGATTAAGTTGAAATAGTGTGGATAATCTGAAAAAAAAAAAAAAAAAACAAAAACAAAACAAAACAGAAGAAAAAGCCTAAAGAGGAAGGGTTGTGTAATTATTCAGTATTAACAACTGTCTTGGTTAAAAAATGCTACTGCACCAACCTAAATCCATATTGAAATGTGGTTAAAATATTGTCCCACCAAAGCATTGTCCCATAGGGTGAGTTGAATAATGGAGAAAATGAAAAGAGAAAAGACTAAGAAAACTAATCTGTCGCATGGCATAGCTCTACGGCTTTGTTTTGTAGCTGGTAATTTGCATGTAAGTAAACTAGAAAGGTGTCCATGTTGACAAAATAAATAAAAATACTACCCTTTTTGTACTTTTTCTTATGCAAAAAATATTAAAATGTATGAAGATATCCAGGTCAATGTAGGAATGCGAAGTATTATTTAAGATGACATTTCCCTAAAGAAACATATAGCTTGCTGAGCTGGAATAAGCCTGCCTCTTGTTTATGCCTATTTATTTAGAGTTTATATTCCACTTAGATGAGTGAGGATAGTATGTAAAAGAAGCTACTTATGATAGCGAGGTTTGTTAATTACTGAATGTGTCACCAGAGGTGTTTGTGGAGTGCCTTACATAGAACATTGTAAGAATTGCTTATATATATGCATCTGGGATCACAGATTAAAGTTCACATTGCTGCAGAGACGGATTTAGATGGCCATTGTATATCCTTCTCAGAATTTTGATTTAATGATTTTGGAACAAGACCATCCCTGGAATTTTCATTCTTTTGCTGTTTGCCAATTAAGCAGAATTCTATTTTTTAGAAAAGCCTGATCTACTCAGTACACTTATTTAGAAGCCACTTCTGGTGGTGGTGTTATTGTGATCCAGCAATTAGTATTAAAATTATCCTTTGTCAGTTACCAAAACTTTACCACAAAGGCCTCAAGAGAAAGCAATTACATTTAATTGATTCTGCTTTATTTATGAGGCTTTGAGGAAGGAATAATTTAAGTGTAATGGAAAGTGTGACTTCTGAATGCAAATTTCAGTAAACATGTGGACTGTATAGCTAGCTGTGTTTGTTCAAAATTGAAGTTGTTTTCAGCAGAAAATAGGGCGATTTCTGTTACCAAGGCATGGGAATAGCAATTTCTATAACTAGAAATTCACTGCAGAGTCACCCAATATCCAGAGCTCATGCATGAACAACTATGAAATCCTCAGTCGATTCTTTGCCTGACTCAACTTTGTTAACTTCTTGTGAAACTGATGAATGCTTGAAACAAACAAAAACCAAGCAAACAAATGAGCAAAAATCTTGAAAAAGATCTTGAATTATTATTTTCTGTTGATGTTCATATACAGAAACAGTTAATACTCTTCCTTTTTCCCCCAGTTCCTGAATATTGATTTTGAAAAGATATTCTGGTTAAGAAGGACTGAAGGTAGATAACTGGTTATTTCAGTGGCCTCTTCATTTAGATCAATTGCTAAGCAAAGTATTGAAAATAATTAAAATGTGGCTTGAGGAAACTTTTCTGAGCTAGTATTTGCATGCTCAAACGAAACTTGGAAGGTTTATAGATTTTTTTTTTTGTCCCCATGAAACTGACCTTGGAAATACGTTTATGCTACACTCTCTTTAAGCTCTTTCAATCCTATCGTTTTATGATTCTTTCTGACATTTGGAAAAACATGTAAGCAGAGCATATAATGGGATAAATTTTAAGATCTCCTTTGTGTATTATTGTATACAGGCAGAAGTGGTAGAGAGATGCTCTTCTTGATTGGCAGGTGAGGAGAGGGCGCGACGGTTTCAATGACTGAGTGAGGGTGGGAACCTTTATTTGAATAGAAGGCCCATATACAAATGGAGATGAAAAAGAAATCAATCAAGGGCAACAGATGAAAAGCCAACCTGGAGAATGCATTTATTTTTAAATTACAATTGAGTTTAAAAAATGCCATTGAGTTCTGTATTTTAGCAAGTCATGGGGAACAGAGGGAGAAAACTTAAGAATGATAACGAGGCTAAGAAGAGGACAGGAGATGGCATATTCTGAAAAAATAAGGAGAGGAAGTGGAGGGACTTTGCAGGAAACACAATGAAACTGAAGGAGAACAGAACAATCACCGGGTATATGGGAAAGGCCAACATTTCACCCCTCAAAATACCAGTCCAGTTGCTGTTGAGTTGATTCTGACTCATGGAGACCACAGGTATGTCAGAATAGAACTGTGCTTCGTAGGGCTGTCAATGGCTGATTTTTCAGAAGTACATCGCCAGGCTTTTCTTTCTAGTTCCTCTGGGTGTACTCGAACCTCCAGCCTTTCAGTTAACAACTCAGTGCTTAACTGTTTGCACCACCCAGGGACTGCCCCCTCAACTTAGTCAGACTAAGTCTCTAAATGCTCTGCCCAAGTCAGTCTTGGTGGTCTCTACCTGCTTTATCTTTAGTTCTCTAAGAATACTCTTCTCACCATGATCTATCAGGTGACTATAGTGGTTCTCTAACAAGCTTCCCTCCACTCTTACGTTTACATTACTTTTTCCTATTAGTTTTAGAATAATTCCTCCAAGATGCTCCTCCTGCAGGTCACTTGGGCCTTGCTTTGTAGCCATGCTAGTGCTTTGCTTAACACCTGGCTTCTGGATACCAACACACCAAAGGATAAACAACCTTGACTTTCAACAATTCCTTTTAATTATTCCCTAGTCTTATCGTAGGTCATTTATTTTAACTCTGCCATTCAATTTATATTGCTGGTAGAAGATTACCCCTAGGCTTTACTTAGCACAAGACAAAGCTGGACTGAAGTATTGAGTTTTTACCAAGGGGCTCCCCTGAATGTCCACACCAAATCCAAGGCTGGCATTTTAGTAACCTGCCTGATGGCAGAGGGAATTCAGAGTGAGGCACTGGGACTCTTCGCGAAGATAGCTGGGTCGCGGGGTGTTTTTGTAAACAATGAGCCATTCTTTAATTGAAACCACTGGATGTGGTTGGTAGTTTATTTTAAAAACATCATATGTTAGTTTACTCCTGTATACTGTGACAGTCATAGTTTAATCAAAAGCTGCTTGTGACATTTCTGTTTAGTGTTCATAGAAATGTGTCTAGCTTTCTTGAAATCCTGAACTCAGTGCCAAATGCCGACACATTTACAATTATAGTTTGACTTTTAGGCAGTTGTGCAACTTTTTGAGTGTGTGGTAGGGTTTTATTTATTTATGACACTTTCACTAATTTTTCATACTCTTAAGTGGAAAAATATTTTCTCAGTCTTTTGTTTAATAAGTAGTGACTTTTACTCCTTTCTCCATGGTTCCCCTGAGAGAAAACAAGCTAATATAACTGCTTTTTGGTTCTTCTTTTTGGCCAGAAAGCCAGGCTAACGTATGATCTCATAGAGACATGATCTATTTGTGTGAACTGTAAACTTGTAAGCTTGTCATCATTCTTCATGGCACTGGGGCAGGCACCCTGCTCACCACCATTACAGGGCAGGAGGAGGGTTGCAGCCAGATCCCGAGCCTTCAGTGCAGTATAATGCAAGTCATTCAGTTCATTTCAGTTCAATTTTTATGCAGTCCAAGAGATATTTATGGAACACTTCCTCTTTTCAAGCACAGTCCTGGGCACTGGGCCTGCAGAGATGAACATTTCATAAAAACCTGACGGTTTAGTAGGGAAAATGACTCCCAGTCAGACAAATGGAAGAGAATGTGATCATTGCAAGAGTGGAGTTGTACAGTTATGCACAAGGTGCTGTGGGATGGGAGCATAAAAGGAGAATGTCTAAGTTTGGTGGGGGGAGTTGGATAAGGCCTCACAGAGGATATACCACTTGAGTTGAGTCTTGAAAGAGCAGGAGTATGCCAGGAGGTGGAGGATGGAGGTGAAAGGCTAATTATATCTCACTGCCCTTTCATCAGGAATGGATCAACACAGATGGTAAAAAAGTTGAGGTGTTTCTGCCAAAACATACCTTTAGAAGGAAAGAATATGGTCCTTTTCTTTCCGTCCCTAAACTGACCATGACATTTCATTTTGGAATACTCTACTTACTAGTTTTCCTAATGTCCATGCTTTTCTTCTTTCTTATACTCTGAACTCCAGGTTTCATTCATGACAGTAATGTATCAGTTAAAAACCTTGATTTCCCAGGTTCTGTTGTAGCTAGGAGTGGCCATGTGACTTAGTGCTGACCAATGAGATGTAAGCTTAAATGTACCTGGTGGTACTTGGGGAGAACATATTATTTCCTGACAGAAAGGGAATGGTGGTGACATACATTTTCTATGGGATATTATCAATAGAAATTTTAGCTCCACTGTTCTTGTTGTTAGCTGCTGTTCAGTTGGCCCCTGACTCACGGCAACTCCGAGCACAAGAGAATTAAATGCTGCCTGGTCTTGCTCCACTTCCATGATTGGTAGCGGATCACTGTGTTACAGAGGATTTTCATTGGCTAATTTTTGGAAACAAATCTTTAGGCCTTTCTTCCTAGTCTGTCTTTGTCTGGAAGCTCTACTGAAGCTTATTTGGCATCTTAGCAACACGCAAACTGCCACTGACAGATGGGTGGTGGCTGTATATAAGGTGGCTTGTCCTGGAATTGAACCCAGGTTTCCTGCATGGAAGGGGAGAATTCTACCATTGAATCATCAATGCCCCCGTTACTTATTATGACTTACTTATTAGCTCCATTGCTTACTCCATAAATAGTAAAAAAATTGTCGTGTGTTTTCACTTCCAGTGAGTAAGACCTGGCATCTCTTTGCCATTTTTGCTGATGAGGCTAAAGTAACCTCTTACATTCTCTAGGTTGGTCTGTTACAATGTCTGTTCATCCTCATTCTCTTGCAGTACTAAGTAAGGTTATGAGAAGTGATTAGAGTGAATCTGTTTATAAGGTGATGTGAATTTCATTGATAACATGTTGCAAATAGTAATATAAATAAATAAATATTTATTAGCACAAGCTCTGGCCTAGGTGTTATACCAGATGCCAAAAAAATATGATCTTAGTTTTTCTTATCAAAACCCTCTGAAGTTAAAATCCTCTTTTTTGGGCTTGAGGACACTAAAGCTCACAGAGGTGAGTGACTCACCCAACATGGTTGGCAGGTGGCAATGCTGGAATGTAACCTTGGTTTCTTGGACTCTAAGCAAAGGCTCTTACCCGTTGCACTACAATGATTATTAAAAAGGTTAGATTAAGCTTTTTGACAACTTCGTGCTAGAGTGAATGGAATTTGAAAAACATCGTACACATCTAAATTCAATTTGTATTGGCAATATTGATACTTTTATTTACTTTATACTGCACTGCAGAGTGATAAAAAACTTAAACAGAATAGATGAAGAAGGCTTTCCTTTTCTCCCTTGAAATCCTACATGTTTAATTCAGAAATCTCAGTTTAGAATCAGAAGTCATATTTTATGTCCTTTTATTGCTGATTTTCCAATTAATTACATTTACTTTGGGAGAAAGTAAATAAAACAAGCTATAACTAAAATAATCTAAAATTGATTAGATGAAATGTGTAGTGTGGCTAGATTTTGCTATGGATAGATAATTTTCCTTTCTGAGTGAAATATCAACCTATTTATCTTATGTTAAAACCTATTACCTCCCTACCTACTCATCCATCCATCCATCCATCCATCCATCCATCCATCCATCATCTATCATCTGTCATCTGTCCATTCTCCCTCCCTCCCTCCTCCTCTCCCTCCCTTGTTCCATCTCTCCCTCTCTCTTACTTTTTGATTTTTAAAGTTTTAAAACATGGTCAGTTCTCTTGGTTTCTTCTTAGAGGTATATTTTGAAAACACTCAAGTATAAAATGTCTGTCTGGGAAGTCCTTAGCCCTCCAATCTGTTCATGCTGAACAGATGAAATCATGGAAAAGTTATTCAGTCCTGAGGGCTCAAGGGAGAATAAACCCCAGGATCATGTCAGTATCAAGAAAGATGAGATGCCTTATTCATCATCTATCCCTTCATCTGGAATATTTATTGAAGGTCTACTGTGTACCAAGGACTCTACTAGATGCTGGGATATGATGGTGAGCAAAATTAAAGACACTTCCTACCCTTAAAGAACTTGGAGTCTGTTGGGAGAGACACTTACTAGTCAAATACCCATACAAATAAATTGCACCTGTGGTACGTTCTATGGTGGAGTGGTCAATGGTGCTATAAAATCTGATAATAGGCAGGATTTGACCGAATTAGGGAGGTCAGGAAATGCTTCTCTGAGAAAGTCATGTTTGAGCTGAGATCTAAAGGGTGAGAAAGAAAAGAAAAAATGGTGAAGGCTGAAGAGAAGAACATGCCAGGTAAAAAGAAGAGCTAAACACAAGACTCTCCCTGGAGGAAGCATGGTGAGTATATTTGTTTAAGACAAGCCATCAACACTGCCTTAGTAGGGGGAGGCCTCCTCCTTGAGCAAAGTTTGACCCAGAAAATAATATCATTATCTTTGACTATTATTTGAGAAGATGAAAGGCACCAATTTCAAGTGAATAACTAGGCCTACAGGATGCCAAATGCATGGTAAAAGCACATCTGTATTTAAGGCACACAGTAAGTTAAAGCACCAATTTTTACTTGACTTCAAATAGAACTTTTTGCTTACTGACTTCTCATTTTTGTCCTATTGTTGTTTTGTCTGCGCAACCACCTCTGGACTTCTACTACATGTTATTACCTTCTTTTCTCCAAATATTCCTTCCTGCTGTATCAGTGTGTCAAGTAAAGCAATCGTGTTTGAACCAGTAGGAGCCCTGGTGGTGCAGTGGTTAAGAGCTTGGCTGCTAACCAAAAGGTCAGCAGTTGAATCCACCAACTGCTCCTTGGAAACCCTATGGGGCAGTTCTACCCTGTCATATAGGGTCGCTGTTAGAATCAACTCAGTGGCAATGGGTTTAGTGAGTCTTAGGAAAATCTTTTGGTATTGCCATGAGAAGTGTATTCCTACCTTCTCTAGGGACTCCATGATTTTTTCTACTTTGAAGTTAAGGTAATCTCTTTAGGATACTGACCTTACAATTTGGAAGTATAGAAGGGTGGAGGGACACATCTTTCTGGGTGAGTGTTAACAGTAGTGTTGACTTTAAATCACACCCACACCTTCTCTATCTGTGACTCACATGATGTGAGGAAGGGAAGGAGGTTTGAATGACAGGGTCAAGAGAACACAAAATCTCAGCCCTGCTTCTGCTCACTCCTATAGCTTCCTTCCAGAATGACTTTACATATATTACTAGAGCATGGGGTAGTGTTTTACCACCATGATTTATACCTTTGTTTTGGTTTGTTAGCTTTTTCTATCATAGGTGGGGCAAGAAGAGAAATTTCTGATGCAAAGGGAAATTTTACATAGCCAGAGGAATTTTGAAACCTTATGTGTTACGTACACCAGTATTTTTTGTTCACTGTACTTTTCAAGTCTGTGATCAGGAAATTGGTGTTTTCTCTAAAAAGAAATCAGGAAAGGTCCCAGGAGGGCCTCACTGACTTTAACAAAATGCATTTTTAATAGCACTTTTCATGTTTTCACACTTTTTGCTTTTTCCCTCTTTGCTCCAAGTTGCATTTTTCTATCAAAGTTATTTTGCATGGTGTTGCAAGTTTTCCCTGGGCCCTTTGTACATAATTCAAAGGGCATTTTGGGAATTGACTGAGTTGACTATATGTTGAAGGACATTTTATTTTTGTGCAATGCTATATAACATATAGGGATTTTTATATGCAGTATCTAAATTGTTTCATAACCCTTGATGTAACTAGAACAAGCATTATTCCTCCTTTTAGAAATAAAAATCAGAGTTTCTCACAGGCCAGGTGCCTTGCCTGAAGTCACGCATCCTGTATTGGAGGTGTCAAGATAAGGATAAGGTCTTTGGACTCTTAGTTTGTCTCTTTTTATACTATACCATGAAGCCATAATACTGGAGCAATTGGGCTAAGCATGAGGAGCCTTTGATAGGGTATAAAGTCACACATCCTGTATTGGAGGAGTCAGGATGAGGGCAAGGTTTTTGGACTCCTGGTCTGGCTCCCTTTACACTATATCATGAAGCCATAATACTGATACAGCTGGGCTAAGCATGATATGTTGATACATTGCAGTCAGATCCTGGAGGGTTCCATTATTCATATCTCCAAAGCTTGGTATATTCAAAATTAGCAAATAACAGCTATGAATAGTTGTTTTCCACTTGATTGGTCTAAAGTCAACTGAATCCTAGAGAAAACTCCTTTGAAAATGTGTTGCCTTGGAAATGGATGAGCATAGCAGTATAATAGCTTTCACTGTATTTGTAATTCCAGCAGTTTGGGTGGCAGTTGTGTCTTTCTGAAGTACGTGGGCAGATTCTGAGCGGGCTTTTCCTGTTGCTCATCAGCTTGGCTATGGCTGCTCTTATTACAGCAGTCACTCGTTTTCACAGATGTCTTTTAAAAAGTTATTTTTTTTTGTTTCTTTTCTGAGTTCAGAATATGTAGAAGTAACTTCTGTTTCACGTTTTGCATTGCTTGTCCGTGCCTATCAAGTAGCTGGCATTGTTGTTATTGTTAGGTGCCTTCGAGTCACTTCCGACTCATGGTGACCTTGTATACAACGGAATGAAACACTGCCCGATCTTGCGCCATCCTCAGAATCACTGTTATGCTTGAGCCCATTGTTGTAGCCACTGTGTCATTCCATCTCATTGAGGGTCTTCCTTTTTTTCTCTGACCCTCTACTTTACCAACCACGATGTCCTTCTCCAGGGACTGATCCCTCCAGATAACATGTCGAAAATATATGAGATATTGTCTCACCATCCATTCTTCTAAGGAGCATTCTGGTTGTACTTCTTCCAAGACAGATTTGTTCATTCTTTTGGCAGTCCATGATATAGTCAATATTCTTCACCAACACCACAGTTCAAAGGCGTCAGTTCTTCTTTGGTCTCTCTTATTCATTGTCTAGCTTTCGCATGCGTGAGGCGATTGAAAACACCATGGCTTGAGTCAGGGTCACCTTAGTCGTCAAGGTGACATCTTTGCTTTTTAACACTTTAAAGAGATCTTTTGCAGCAGATTTGCCCAATGCCATGCATCATTTGATTTCTTGACTGCTGCTTCCATGGATGTTGATTGTATTCCAAGTAAAATGAAATCCTTGACAACTTCAGTCCTTTCTCTATCATGATGTTGTTTATTGGTCCAGTTGTGACAGTTTTTGTTTTCTTTATATCGAGGTGTAATCCATACCGAAGGCTGTGGTCTTTGATCTTCATCAGTAAGTGCTTCAAGTCCTCTTCACTTTCAGGAGCAAGGTTGTGTCATCTGCGTAATGCAGGTTGTTAATGAGTTTTCCTCCAATCCTGATGCCCCGTTCTTCTTCATGTAGTCCAGCTTCTTGGATTATTTTCTCAGCATACAGATTGAATAAGTATGGTGAAAGAACACAAGCCTGACACACACCTTTCCTGACTTTAAACCACGCAGTATCCCCTTGTTCTGTTCGAATAACTGCCTCTTGATCTATATACAGGTTCCTCATGAGCACAATTAAGTGTTTTGGAATTCCCATACTTTGCAAAGTTATCCATACTTTGTTGTGATCCACACAGTCAAATGCCTTTGCATAGTCAATAAAACACAGGTAAACATCTTTCTGGTATTCTCTACTTTCAGCCAGCATCCGTCTGACATTAACAATGATATCCATGGTTCCACATCCTCTTCTGAATCTGGCTTGAATTTCTGGCAGTTCCCTGTTGATGTACTGCTGCAGCCGCTTTTGAATGATCTTCAGCAAAATTTTCCTTGTGTGTGATATTAACGATATTGTTCGATAATTTCCACATTCTGTTGGATCACCTATTATTTGGCATAGTTGGTATTAGGGAATGCATACTGAGATGAATAGGAAAACTTAATATTTGTGTAGTACTTTAGCCCTGATAAAGGACTGTTACTGCCATGATTTTGTTTGATCCTCGTAATAACCATGTGGGAAATCTTATATCAGTATTATCATTCCCTTATTTAACAGAGGAAGAAAGCAAGGTTTACAAAAGCAATATTGTACAGTGGTTAAGACCACAGGACCAGAATCATAATTGGAATTTAGAACCCAGTATGCCAGTTACTAGTTTTTTAACTGTGGGTAGGTCACTTAACTGTTCTAGGCCTCAGTTTTTGGTGTCTGTAAAATAAGATGTAAAATAAAATAAGATGAAATGGATATACCTCATGAGATTGCCGTGAGAGTTAAACAAGGTATAATGCCTTCAGAGGGCACTGGTAAACAATACAGCTTAGTGTATGTTAGTTATTGTCATTAAGAAACTTCACTGCATTTACACACTAGCAAGGAGAAGAGCTGAGAATTGAAGCTGTGACTTTCAACTCTACCTCCTACCTCATCATCTTTCCAACATACTACCTTGCAGCAATTCCCATCTTTCTCTTTCCACAGGCAGGCAGCTGCTGCTCTAAGCATCAGTGAAGAGGATGGGTTTCTGGAAGAAAAGACTTAGAGATGCTATGAGAGCATTTGAACTCCAGGAATAAGTCAGCAAATTATTCTAAAAATGGAAAAACGCCCACCTTGCCTATTTTTAAGAGCTGCTAGGTTCTAGCCCAAATTTAAAAAATTTTTTTTTAAATCCCCCTCTCTGAATTACATTAATAGTATATGGGTACTTTTGAATGTACCAGTTGATGTGATGTGTTCAGTTCAGGAGAGATGTCGGATTCTCAGATTACAGGACCTTGCCACCCGCAACCTGTTACTGTGATCCTGTGATGGGTGCAGCTCACAGGTTCACTGGGGAACAAGCCATTAGCACTGCCCTCTAAGCAAATCAACTTAGATTAGAGGCCAAGCAACAAATAGGCTTGAGAGATATTTACTGAATTGAGATTGTCTCTGGAGGTGTTTGTGTTCATTTCCGTCATTTCTCTTCTTTTTTCAGAGTCCTGGTAGAGCTTTCCAGGGCACCTAGCATGGTGGCTGTTTCTGGCCCCCATTACTGCACATCTTCCACGTTTGCCTGCAGGGGTCCTCAGTGCTGCGTCACACTCTGTGTTTGCGTACACCTTTAACTCGCTTGACCGTTTGCCTTTTTCTCTAACCTTTATATAATGTTTGACAAACCACACTTGTGTACACAAATGGTTCTGAGAATTCTGTAGAGACTATCATTCCTACTTTATGGAGAAAATAAAGATAAATAAAGGTTAAATGGATTGCCCAAGGACACGGGAGAAGTAAGGATTTGGACATCCCAAACTGGTGCTTTTTTTCGTAATAATTACTTTGGTGTGTTCCCCTGGAGCTGAATTAATCAGTTAGATAGTTTCTAGTACTGTACGAAAGATTTGATATGTCTAGTAATATTAAAATACAGGTAAAAGTAGAAGTCAAACCAGGGAAAACACACACTATGCAGAACACTAGGGCCATTATTGTTGCTAGAGTTGAATTGAATTTGTTTCTCAGCTTCCTGGAAGCCAAGACAAAAAAGGATACACAATCAGTTATATAACTCTTACCAGAGAAGAGAAAGCATGCTAAGGGGAAGTAAAGGTTTTACTAGAACTGTGTTTAAAAAAAAAATGTTTTACTTGAGGCTCTAGGTAAGAGACAGTAAGAATAATTGCAGTTAATGGTCTCAACAAAATTTTATAGCTATACAGTGGCATAAAAATGTGTTATAAAGGGGGTTGACATTTTGTTGGGTATCTGTTATGTGTCAGGTACTCTTCTAGGGAGTCTGCATTCCTTATTTTATTTAACCCTCATAAACATCCTTATTTAATTATTACAGTTAACCATTTTAAGGTATTATTATACCCATTTAATGATAAGGAAACTTGGCCTCAAAGATTCACATAGCTAGTTCAAGGTCACATAGCTAGTAATAGTAAACCTACAGTTGAGACCCAGGCCTTGTCTGATTCTAGAGCCCATGTTCTCTCCACTCTATCAAGCTGCTGTATAATGCTTTAAGGAGCTTAGTTAACTAAATGCAAGTATACCCTGTTTTAGTGGGTTGCTTTATCCAGGGATGTGTTTTTTGAGTACTCAGATTAGAGTGTTCTTCTGTAAATATCACTTCTCTCATCTGGGCATTTGATGGGAAATAGATGGTAGATGCACTCATGTTCTGTGTTGCTGCTTTAGAGTGTTTCCCCGACTAGTAAAAATGACTCTTGTGGTTGTTGTTGAGTACTAAGCACTTTATGTACCTTATCTTTAGTCCTCTCAGCAGCCCAATGAGGGAATGTACCATTGTTATTCTCATTCTGCAGATAAGGAAACTGAGGCTCCCTAACGTTAAATGACTCACAGAAAGTCATACTGGTGGTAGTAAGTGGTGGGATTCAAATACACATCTCCCTGACTCTAATGAGCGTGTACTTCACCACTTCATTACAGATTATAGGGATACCTGCAGGCAAGCCAGAATTTTCTTTAAAAGAAAGCTGGGTTGGCTTCTGCATGTGCTAAAGCTTCAGTCTACAGAGTTGCATGTTGTAAACCATGAGTGACTTCGTAAAATTTTTAAAGAAGGTGTTGCTGATAATTTTTCATAGCCATAGGAAAGCATTAAAACTGGTTTAGTGGATTTTATGGCATTGTAAAATGAGGTCTCAGAGAAATCCACAAGGGTGAATCAGATGTAGTGATACCAAGATTGATATGAACAAGTTGGAGACTGCAGCCAAGGGTAATAATTTTAGTTTAGAATAGTTAATATATAACTATTCTTTTTGGCATTCCTAAATACCATGATCAATTATGCAAATGAGGTCACTCCATTTTGTAGTTATCCTAATAATAATAACCTCCATTTCTACCCTCAACACAATAAGACTAGGTAACGTTCTTTTTACTGAGCACTGTTCTGAGTGCTTGATAAGTATCAGCTGACTTAATACTTATAACTGTCTTAGTCATCTAGTGCTGCTATAACAGAAATACCACAAGTGGATGGTTTTAATGAAGAAAAGTTTATTTCCTCACAGTCAAAGTAGGCTAAAAGTCCCAATTCAGGGTGTCAGCTCCAGGGGAAGGCTTTTTCTCTCTGTCGGCCTTCTTCTCTTTGGTGTTCCCCCAGACTAGGAGCTTCTCTGCACAGGGACCCCGGGCCAAAGGATGCTCTCTGCTCCCAGCACTGCTTTCTTGATGGTTTGAGGTCCCCGATTCTCCACTTGCTTCCATTTCGTTTCATCTCTTAGAAAAGATAAAAGATGGTGCAGGCCACATCCCAGGGAGACTCCCTTTACATTGGATCAGGGATGTGACCTGGGTTAGGGTGGTGTTAGAATCCCACCCTAATCCTCTTTAATGTAAAATTACAATCACAAAATGGAGGACAACCACACAACACTGGGAATCATGGCCTAGCCAAATTGATACACATATTTTTTGGGGGACACATTCAATCCATGACAATAACCCTATGATGTAGGTATAGTTATTAGCTCCATTTTATAGATGAAGAAATATAGAGAGATGAGTAACTCACCCAAGGCATGCAGTTGGTAAGTAGATTGCTCACTGTATTATTCTGACTTTACATATGTGACTGATCAGATAAAGGTACTCATCTCCTTCTTCTCTATTGTAGGTACAGTGCAGCCAGTTCATGTGCAAGTGATTTGAAATCCTTGAAGGTAGAAATGAAAAATAATGGGGGATGAGCACAGATGCAGAAAAAGAATAAGATTGCTAGCATATATATGAGAACATTCCTAACTATTCTGATTCTTGCAGTGGGGCAAATATCAAATGACTGGATATTTCTATTGAGCTCATGTAGTTTGGTTCATAATTGGTTTCAGTCCACAGAGTGGACTCAGTCTAATTACATTGTTATTGATATGTTTCCTGACAAGGTAATGTACATTGTTTCAGTAATTAATAGTAGCATACTTTTGCATGATAAGCTGAATATTGGATTGAGAAATGTATATTAATAAAGAAAAATTAGCATAAAAATGAATAACTGAGTAATTAAGAAGTCTGTACCTCAGAGAAGCGTATGGTTAAGCCTGGGATGCTGGTATCAGATTAATGTGGGTTAGATATGTGGCCTTGCACATGTTTACTAACTTCTTTAAGTCTCAGTTTCCACATCTGAGAAATGAGAGTAATACTACCTAACTCATGGGGTGGTTGTGATGATTAAATAACATAATCAATATAAATTGCTTAGCCTTGTGACTGGCACAGGTTTTCAGTAGATATGTGGTATATAAGATTGCCCAGTAAAAATGGGGCAAACTGTGTTTTGAGTGTATTTGTATAGAATCACACATGAAGCATGAAAACAGTTTGACAAGGATAGAGGCTCACTAAAGAAATTATTTCTGAATACTTCAGGTGTCAGAAGTTAAATTCCCAAATGCAGTTAGTAGCTTTGGAGGTGTTTGAGGCTCTGATTAAGCAAGTTTTATAGAATTTTTTCCCAACCCAAAAGGGATGGGGATGGTCCCATGGTAGAGCAGAGAGAGAACTGGGCTGGCACTCTGGAAGTGGAGTTCTAGTCCACCTGTGCCACTTACCCACTCCTTGACACTGGACACTCCATTTAACATTTTGGGGCTTCAGTTTACTGAGCTGTGGAATGAAGGGTTGGTATAGGCAACCTCTAAATTGTCTTCCAGCTTTCATATTCTCTTATTCTGTTGGTTTAGGTCATATAAAATTAGATAAAATAGCTGCCAGAAAAGAACTGTTCCCAGATAGTCACAAATAAAGCAGAGAGGAAATAAACACAAAATAAAACAAAAACCGCAAAGTAGGTTACTGGAGATTCTGTTTTTATTCTAAAAGGTCCACTTAGTGCCAAAAGACTCTTTATTGTCCTTCATTGATTTCTTTGGAGAAATGTCCCCAGCTCATTCACAAGCCTAGGATCTTTTGATTCCTTCCTTGATTGAAAAAAAAAAAAATCTTTTAAATTCTTTCAGTGCAGCAGCAGGGGTGGACCCAAAGGATACAGGCCCTGGAAATGTCTTTAGCTTTAATTGTTGCCAATGGCAGTACACCCTTTTCTGAGTCACTCTGAGCTGTCACAAGAGTGGATATATGAATGAATCAAATGAACAGGGAAGATCAGTCCAAATAACAGAAGCCATTTCTCCCCTCCTCCCCGCTAAAGAACAATTTTGTCTTGAGTAAAAGGTCATTGAAATTGGAGATGTAGTTGGCATGGTGTCTTGGAAAGATTTGTCACTTTCTTTCTACAATACTTCCTGAAAAGTTTCCCTTTTATATGGGACTATTCAAAGTGGCCGTCATAATTTTCTTTAAAAATGATGATGACAAGGAGTGATGGGTAAATGGAGAGCACATTCCAGAACTGGTTTTCTGCCTTTCAAGAGTTCATGGTAACAAGATTTCTCTCAGATAATTAGCTCTTCATTCTCTCATAGTGTTTGAAAGCAGTTATATTTTCTAGTGGACAGACATATCACAGATTATCTATTAAACGTCTGCATTTAACAGATGAGAGAACTAAGGAACAGTGACTTGGCCAAGGTACAAACGGTCAACTTAGGTCTCTAGTGCTCACACAAGTGCTTTTTCTACTATACCACATTTCCTTCCTGTATTGGGCTGCAGCTTCCTAATTCCTATATAATAACTTCAACTTACCACAGCAGTAACCATCTTCCACCAACATGAGAACTTTAGAGTAGTGGAAAGATTTTTTCCATCCATCTTTCTGAAACCATGCTTCTAAATGAGGTTGAGGGTAATGATTTATCTCTGTCAAATCCCTGAAGATGTGGTTGCCAAACGCCCCTGAAACTGAGACACTAGAATAGCAAAGTGAAAAGCATATGTGATGCAACTAAAGTTTCCAAGACAATTAGAGAACAAGTATGCTTTTAAGTGCAGATAAGGGACCTGTGCAAGGGGAGAGAATGTGGAAACCAGTGGTCTAAGAAGCAGCATCTGTATGGCTACAATTATTCTGGAATAATCCTGTGATGGTGCTAACTGGCATAATTTTTTTTAGTTTTTATTTTGTTACAATTATAGATTGATAGGAATTATAGAAGATAGTAAAGTGTAACCAGTGGTTACATCTTATATAATTATAGTATAAAAATCAGGAAATTGATATTGGTACAATATGTGAGTATAGTTCCATGTCATTGTATAACGTGTAGATTTGTGTAAACAGCACCACAATCAACATATAGAATAGTTCCATTACCACAAAGATCTCCCTGGTGCTACTACTTTATAGTTACACCTTCTTGCTGCCCACTGTCCCTAACTCCTGGTAACTACTAATCTGATTTCCATTTTTTTTATTTTGTCATTTCAAGAATGTTATATACATGAACTTTGAGGGACAGAGTAGCAGGGATAGGGGTCTGGGAACCATGCTTTCAGGGGACAGCTAGATCAATTGGCATTAACAAAGCTTATTAAGAAAATGTTCTGCCTCCTACTTTGGTGAGTGGCATCTGGGGTCTTAAAAGCTTGCAAGTGGCCATCTAAGATGCATCAATTGGTCCCAACCACCTGGAGTAAAGGAGAGTGAAGAACACCAAAGACACAAGGAAAGTATTAGCCCAAGAGACAGAAAGGGCCACATAGACCATAGACTTCATCAGCCTGAGACCAGAAGAACTAGATGGTGCCTGGCTACCACCAATGAACGTCCTGACAGGGAACACAACAGAGAGTCCCTGATGGAGCAGGAGAAAGGTGGGGTGCAGAACTCAAATTCTAGTAAAAAGACCAGACTTAATGGTCTGACTGAGACTGGAGGAGCCCTGGAAATCATGGCCCCTGGACTCTTTGTCAGCCCAGAACTAAAACAGTTTCCGAGGCCAACTCTTCAGACAAAGATTGGACTGGACTGTGGGACATAAAATGATACTCATGAAGAGTGTGCTTCTTAGCTCAAGTAGATACTTGAGACTAAACGGGCAGCATCTGTCCAGAGGTGAGATGAGAAGGCAGAGAGGGTTAGGAGCTGGTTGAATGAACATGGGAAATCAAGGGTGGAAAGGAGGAGTGTGCTGTCACAGTATAGGGAGAGCAATTAGGGTCACATAACAATGTATGTATAAATTTTTGTATAAGAGACTAACTTGAAATGTAAACTTTCATTTAACTACAACAATAAACAAAAGAATGTTATATACATGAAATCATACAGTATGTAATCCTTTTAGATTGGCTTTTTTTTTTTTTTTCCTATCTTAGCATAATGCTCTTGAGATCCATCCAGTTGTGGGGGCGGCGGTGGCTAATGGCACAGTGGTTAAAGTGCTCAACTGCTAACTGAAAGGTCACTGATTTGAACCCACCAGCCACTCTGTGAGAGAAAGATGTGGCAGCCTCCTTCTGTAAAGATTTACAGCCTTGGAAAATCTATGGGGCAGTTCTACTCTGTCCTATAGCATTGCTATGAGCTGGAATTGACCGAATAGCAGTGAGTTTTGGAGTGGATCATTGATAATAATAATAATAATAATAATTCCTTTTTATTGCTGAGTAGTATTCCATAGTATGGATTCATCAGTGTGTTTAAGCATTCACCTAATGAGAACATTTTAGTTGTTTCTAGTTTGGGCTATTACAAATAAAAACTGTTATAAACAATCATGTACAGATTTTTGTGTGGAAATAAAAATTTGTTTCTCTGGGATAAATGCCCTGGAGTGCATTCCTAGGTCAGATGGTAAACGTATGTTTTAGTTTCTTAAGAATCTGCCTGTCAATTTTTGAGAGTGGCTGTACCATTTTACATTCCCACCAGCAATGTGTGACAGACTCAGTTTCTCTGTATTTTCACTATTTTTTTATTTTAGCTGTTCTGATAGATACGTAGTATTAGGTTGCCATGGAGCCCTGGTGGTGCAGTAGTTAAGAGCTCAGCTGCTAACCAAAAGGTCTGCAGTTTGAATCTACCCACTGCTCCTTGGAAACCCTATGGGGCAGTTTTACTCTGTCCTTTAGGGTCGCTGTGAGTCAGAAGTGACTTGATGGCAGCGAGTTTGTTTGTTTTTTTGTTTTAATAGGTTGCCATGGTCTTAATTTGCGTTTCCCTAATGGCTAATGATCTGAATATCTTTTCATATGCTTATATGCCATCTGAATATCCTCTCTGGTAAAATATCTCTTCATGTTTTTTGCCTGTTTTCTGATTGGATATATATATTTTACTTTAGAGTTTTGAGAGTTCTGTTTATTATCTATATGAGTCTTTTGTCAGATATGTGACTTGCACTTATTTTCTCCCAGTCTGTAGCTTGACATTTCATCCTCTTAACCAGGTCTTTTGCAGAGCCCTGGTGGCACAATAGTTAAGTACTTGGCTGCTAACCAAAAAGTTAGCAGGAGAAAGATGTGGCAGTCTGCTTTTGTAAAGATTACAGTCTTGGAAACCTTATGGGGCAGTTTTACTCTGTCCTATAGGGTAGCTGTGGGTTGGAGTCGACTCAATGGCAGTGGGTTTTAAGAGCAAAAGTTTTACATTTTGATGGAGTCTAGTTTATAAATCTTTTTATTTTATGGATCCTACTTCGTGTGTCATGTCTAAGAGAGCTTCACTAAACCCCAGATTTTCTCCTGTGTCACCTTCTAAAATTTTTATAGTTTTACATCTTATATTTAAATCTATGGTCCATTTCTTTAATATCATTACAACTTCCATTCCTTTCTCTGATCCTTCCCTGATCCTCATTTCTCTTTCATTGTCTTAGGAGATATTTTAATGAAAACCCCATTTCCATCTTGGTGTGCTCTTTTATGGCAATGTCTCCTGGAATAGGAGAACAATCCGGGTGCAAAGTGTCTGCAACAGGTCAAGTGTGTGCAGTCCTGATATTTGACTCATAGTGGGAGCTTCTTGTTCTTGTTATCAGAGTCACACAGGGCCTGACTAGTCCTGCCTCAAGTGCTTTGAATGTCTTGGCCTTTATGGATGGGAAGCCAGCAGAGTTTTGGCAAGATCAGGTGTGAAGGCCACTCTTCTCTCATACATGTAAGTCCATAGCCTCATTACCCTAATTTCCAGGGAAGGAAATGTTAGGCTGTCAGGGGAGTGGCTTTTGAGTCAACATTATTGCTATATGACTCCCACTTTTCTTTCCTTAAGACTCACTGCTAGAGATCGCCAAATTGGGTCCATTAAGAATTATTGCTATTTACAGAAATGGGAGACCAAATCAGATTGGATATGAGACTGATTACTTTTCTTCTACAGAATTTCCACTGGTTTTGCATGCCTTCCAGGTCCTAGGGAACTTCCCTGCAGAGTTTAATGTAAGCTGATCCTAGACCGGTCAAGGGTGTCATCCTTTCAGAAACAAGTGCTAGATGATGAGCTTTTTATAGTCCTCTGCAGATCCCTCCTCCTTTTCCTTCCTCATGCTAAATGAGGAGAATGAATGATCCTCTTAGAATTTTCTCAGCAGTTAGCTTTCAGGAATAGAGTCATTTTTTTTTCTCTTTTGTCTTGACTTCTAAACTCTATAAACTTCCGTTGGAAACTTAACCCAGGGTGATAAGGGTAATAGGAGTAATGCTAGTAGTAGTATGATGTCATAGGTAAAAATAAGCCTCTATCAGTTATATTTCCCAGAATGGAAATAAAGGGCTTCTACTTGTAATTTAGACTGGGATCATTTTAGATGTTATAGTCTTGGCCAGATTCATTACTACTCCTTTAATGGTAGAAAAACTTGGTTTCTACCCGAAGTATGTTTCATAGAAGTTGGCACAAAGGGACTTTAAGAGTCAGCTATTCTATCTCCCATCAAAGCAGAAATTCTTGCTGTGATTTTTCTGACTGATCATAATTCATAGTCCCGGGGCCAGAGAGCTCATTGCTTTGCACTGTGGTCCATTACTTTTGTGGAACGTTCTAATTACTAAAATTGCCTTCATTATATTGAATCAGACTCAACCTTCCTGTGATTTTGACCCTTTGGTCTTAGTTGTAACCCTGTTAATACAATTAATTTTTCTTCCACATAATAGCCCTGGAAGATAAGATGAAAAGTATAACATCTCTCAGCTTTGGATGAGTTGATGATTTTGTAAGCTACATTCTGTATAGTTGATCTTCCTTGAATTCATTGCTAACAATGTCAAATAGAACAGTGCATTACTTTTCCAAGCTGATCTTGGTTCACCAGTCAACTCTATTTGTCTTTATGTCTGCCTGAACCTTTGTATTTAAACTAGAATGATGACTTACCTGTGTGCCTTGGTCTTGGGAACCTTACTGGCTTCTACCCTTTGCTTCCACCAGTCCTTTAGCTCCCCATTCTTTTCTGGTATATGTCTGTATTCTGATATGTTGGGTTTTGATTCCTGTTTCCATTTGAATATTGCCTCCTAATCAACTCTGGTTTTCTGGCTTTCCCTGATTTAGTTACTTTGGCTAACTACCTGTCCACCTGTCTCCCTCACTGACAGCTATCAGACTGGTGCCCTCAATGGGGAATTGGATTGTGCCATTATTTAGGGATGGACTATGATTCTTAGGGAGAACTTCCCGACTGTGCCGTGTAGCAGTAGATTTCAGATGTGCTGAGACTTTTATCTCCCCAGCTCTTGGGTAGGTGGGCAGTGCCTCAGTGGACTCAGGTGTCAAGCAGCCTTCTCTGTGTGACATACAAATATCATTCTCTGTGTGTTCCATGATGAGCAAAAGCCTTAAGTATTACCTTAAGGAATCAACATAGAGTACCACTATCTAAGGTACTTTTCTCCACATTATCTACAAGTTAGTCATGAGACAGGGTTAGATATTTTACTTAGCTCAAGATATATGATGCAGTCTTTTAACCAAGAAAGGAAATGATTTCTTGGTATGACATGTTCTTTGTGAACCCATCCTGGCTCTTGGTAATCTTCTGGGTTGAAAGAACTGGTATGTCTGTGAGTGCTATCAGTGGTGTTCTGTGTGGGGATACCCCACACATACTAACCTAAGTAGTAGGAAGACAGAGTGCCTGTATTAATTACAATCCTTTCGATAACTGTGTCTAGCCTCAGAAAATGGGTGATAGTATTTCCAGGCAAGTTCAGTGAAGGCTGATGTTTGATGAAGCATTGGAACTTAGAAATGTTCTGATTTTCCCCTCCTGTTCATCTGACAGGCACAGGAAAGTGAGCAAGTGTTGAGGGAAGTGAAGCCAATGTTTAGAGCACTAGAGAAACCTGACTGCTTAATAATGACCAGTAGCAAAGTTTATCAGTGGCTACCAGGGGTGGGAGGGATGGGGAAAGAGAGAGTCATTGCTTAGAGAGTGCTGAACTTCTGTTAAGGTTGATGGGAAAACTTTGAAAATGGACGGTGGTGATGTTTGCACAACATGATGAATGTAGTTGATATCACTGAGTAGTACATGTAAAAAATATTGAAATGTTTTGTTACACACACACACACCAGTTGCCATTGGCTCATGGTGACCCCACTTGTGTCAGAGTAGAACTGTGCTCTATAGTGTTTTCAATGGCTAATTTTTCAGAAGTAAATCTCCAGGCCTTTCTTCTGAGGTGCCTCTGGGTGAACTCGAACTTCCAGCCTTCTGGTTAGTGACCAAGCACGTTAACTGTTTGTATTACTCAGGGACTTTGTTACATATTTATTTATAACAATTAAAAAAAGGAACAATTGTGAAACTATTCTTGTATTTCTCCATGTCATTGAAAAGACGTGTATGGGGGAAATGTTAAATCTTGATATTTGAATCTTTTCTTTTCTGTTTATTTTAAAATTTATGCTTATCAGATAAAAATTGAGTGTGTGTGTTAGGATTGTATTTCATTCTTTGTTTTCTGGTAAGCAGTTTTCCATAGTAACAATTGCTAGCTATGTCTATGACTTTTCATAGCCCTCCCTAGCAACAAAACTTTGAAGCAGCAATTCTCAAACTTGAGTGGGCATCAAACTCACTTGGAGGTCTTGCTAAAAATTCAGATTTCTAGTTTGAGGGATGAAAAAGTTTTGGAAATAGATAGTTGTACATTTTGGGTGTAATTTATGTCACTGGATTGTATACTTAAAAATAGTTAAAATGGAAAATTTGTGTAATCTATATTTTACCATAGTAAATTAAAAAAAAAAAAAAAAGGTTTCTGGACCTCACTTGCAGAAATTTTGATTACTTAGGGTGGTGCTCAGAAGTGTTTTATAAAAGCACTTCATGTGGATTCTGTTGCAGGTGGTCAGAAGACCAAACATTGGAAAGCAGTGATGTAAAAGACAATGTTTTTCTAATTACCAGTTGGTAAATGCTTTGCGTTATGTTGTCAAAAGATCACTTGCATCGGAGACTTCATAATTCTCCCCTAGCATGTGTGTCTCTGCTGGTGGTGTATTGAAACACAGAAACACCCAATCAAACTGGAAACATAATAAGCAGTTTCTTTAATTTCGTGTAAAGTCAGATCTGTCTTTGGTTATTGTCATGGTTTGAATTATGTCCCACCAAAAATGTGTGTATCAATTTGCCTGGCCATGATTCCCAGAATTGTGTGGTTGGCCTCCATTTTGTGATAGTAATTTTATGTTAAAGAGGATTAGGGTGGGATTGTAACACCCCCCTTACCCAGGTTACATCCCTGATCCAGTGTAAAGGGAGTTTCCCTAGGGTGTGGCCTGTACCACCTTTTACCTTACGAGAGATAAAAGGAAAGGGAAGCAAGCAGAGAGTTGGGGACTTCATACCATCAAGAAAGCAGTGCCAGGAGCAGAGTGTGTCCTTTGGACTGGGGTCCCTGTGCAGAGAAACTCCTAGTCCGGGGGAACACTGAAGAGAAGAAGGCCGATGGAGAGAAAAAGCCTTCCCCTGGAGCTGACGCCCTGAATTTGGGCTTTTAGCCTACTTTAACTGTGAGGAAATAAACTTCTCTTCGTTAAAACCATCCACTTATGGTATTTCTGTTATAGCAGCACTAGATGACTAAGACAGTTATGAAATTCAGAAACCACACATCTTATTAAACTGGATAGAATAATATTACCTTATATTTTTGTATAGCTATACCGTTAAAGATTATTTTCATTGATATTGTCTCAGTTAATCTTTACAACAATCTTGTACACTTAGTGCTATTTTTTCCACTTTACAAATGAGAAAATTTAAAGTTGTGAGTAAATGGTAGAACTGTTATCCTAACCTGTCTTAGGCTGGGTTCTCTAGAGAAGCAAAACTAGTGAAGTATATATATATATGCATTTCTCTCTCTCTATATATATATATCTGTATCTGTCTGTCTATATGTATATATATATATAGAGAGAGATTTATCTCAAGGAAATGGCTCACATGGTTGTAGAGGATGGCAAGTCCCAAGTCTGTGGGGCAGGGGTCAGGCTGGAGGCTTCTCCTGACTCACGTAGCTGCAGGGGCTGATGAATCTAAGATCAGCAGGCAATATGGTAGGCCATTGGCTGAAGTCCCAAGAACCAGACATCAGATGATGATGAGCCAGATGCAGGATCCAGAGCGAGCAAAAGCCAGTGAGCTTTGCCAGAACATCCATATATATTGGATACAGGCCACACCCCCAAGGAAACTCCTCTTACAACTGATTGGCTGATCACATCAGATCACATTATGGAGGTGATTGTATATTACATCACAAAATGAAAGATAATTACATCATTACATAACTGTTGAACTACCTCATCACATAACTGCCAAACCACTGAGAATCACGGCCCAGCCAGGTTGACACACAGCCTTAACCATCACATAACCCATATTAATATACCTCAAAATTAGGCAGGATTTATTATGTACTCAGGGTTGTGTTGTGCATTTTATTCATTCTCTCCTTAGATCTTCCTAAGAACACTGTGAGGTAAGCATTATTATTATTTTTATTATTATCAGGAGCTTTTTTATTTTAATTGGCTCTTGGTGACGGTTAAGTAACAGTAACTTCTCAAAGTAGGCAGCTAGTAAATAGCAGAGCCAAGATTTGAGCTGGGTCTATTTGATACGAAGTTCATGCTCTTAACCTGGGTAGTATGAAGGCAGATTGTCTGGATTGATTACAGCCCTCTAATTAGATGTGTCTGTCCTCAGAAGAATGGGTGGTAGTATTTCTAGACAAGTTACCAGTACATATTACAGCATGTTGCCAGTATACATTGCACAAAACCATACCACAGTTCACTGTAGAAAGAACAGGAAATAAGTTGTATCCAGTGGGAAGGAAATCAGACCTTCAATGTATAAAAATTAATACTAAATGAAAGGAAGTACAATTGTGCATTTTTAGAAAAATTGATAAAAATATTATTTCTCACTCTACAGTAACTGGAAGTACAGAGGGTGGAAAATATGTAAGTTGTAGGACACATACATTCTGATAATGTTAGCCATTCTTTTTGGAGGAGCAATTGGATTGTCCTGTGTTTTATAGGCTTTCTGAGTGTCATTCAGTCTTCCGTTTATTGGATTATATTTACATTACTAATACCAACTGGCATTTGACCTTTCATACTTATGCTCTTGGCAGTGATTATCTTTACATCTTCAGTGGATAGTATGACCTTTATATCTTGAGTCAAAAGTTTGCTTTCATCAGATACATCTTGTGTTGTTGTGCTAGTGCTTTCCCCTTATTGACAGAAAAGTCTCATGGATGCTGTGTTTATGCTGGGACTCTTTACGAAAGTTCAAAATTAAAATTTTTGGTTCTGATAGTTTTGATTGTAATCCACAGATTGCTTTCAACACGGAAGAAATAACAAAATATTTAAATTTTCTTTTGCCGTGCAGCCTACTGTGGAATATGGGTCAAAACAAAGTATTTTCTATTTAGTAAATAGCACCAAGATTCAGTGTGAATAAATGACTCGCAGCATGTTTTTCATCTTAAGTCAAGCTCTTATCATGACCTCATATCATCTGTGACCGATTGTGACAAAATTCTAAGGAACTAATATGTTGCCTTGTTTTGACACCTTCCAATTTTGTATCTGCTAAAGTGTATTTAGCAACTGTTCATATCCATTGACTTTTTAATATTTACCGATAGCGTATTAACGTCTCTTGGTTTGGGCAGTCTGTGGGAATATGCCAATAAGAAGCGACATGCAAAATGGCCTCTTACTTGAGTTGATTCTGTTTTGCATGGTGCCCTACTTGTGAGCCATGAGTGGAAGAGCCAGGATAGATTAATTCAAGCCTGTGTTCTTTAAATGCTTTTCTTTCAGGGAGAGTTCCTGAAAATGTCAGAGGCCCTGCTTTTTGATGGAGAGAGCAAGTACATGCAGCTGTTGATGGTTTTGCCAGAAAGCAAGGAGACAGAGAGTCGATGCAGGGAAGGGTGTTGGAATGACTTTCAAGGGCATCTTGAGCCATCAGGCCAGTGTCTTCACTAAAGACATCTGGTGAAATTCAGTTATTTATCCAATTTAAAAAATCTCCGTGGAACTGATATGCAGAGCTCTGTGCTTTTTTCCTGACTCCATCCTATGAGTAGGAGAAAGTCAATTCTAATTTGCTTTCTTTGTTCTTTGTATGATTAACCTCAAAACGTATTTGATCTTTATGTCTTTCAGTGGAAGCCAAGCAAGTTTCTTGACTTTTAGGATGACTGGTGGACTTCTATTCTAAGTTCTCATACTTTAGGAACTTAGGCTGAGTTCTGGGCTGACCTTGGGAATCTGTTTTGTTATGCCTTTAGTAGCTCTGAGCAAAGCAGGTAGGGGAGTTGGAATTCCAGTACAAGCAGGAGTAAGTAATTAGGTTAGGTAAGAAATTATTCCCTTTCCTTCCAGCAGGTGGACAAGCTAAGAGGGAAATATGGAAAGAAAATAAAGCTCGGCCAGTAAGAAAGGAAGTCTTGATACAGGCTACAATATGGATAGAGCCTGAAGACATGTTGAGTGAGATAAGTCAATCACAAAAGGACAGATATTGTATGACCTCACTTATATAAAAAAGACATGAAAGACAAATGTATAGAGACCAAAGTTTATTAGTGGTTACCAGGGGTGGGAGGAAGGGGGGAAAGGGGAAATTATTGCTAATGGAGTACTGACTTTCAGTTTATCGTGTTGAAAAATTGCATTGATTAAGGGTAGGATTGCACAGCTGATTAATGTACTGTAATTGCTGTCAGTAAGTTGTATACCTGTTAAAAGTTGAATTGGCAAAAGTTGTATGATAGATATATTTACAACAGCCAAAAAAAAAGAGAGAGACAGAAGCTGCTGAGGCTACTTATGTACAACCATGGTTTCTTAGTTTGGAGTTTTAAGGTTATGGTTTTATGGGACATCCTAGTTAATTGACCTAATACTGTGTTTAGTGCTTCTGTTCTAACACCTAGTTTATCGTTTAGTGCCTGGGGTCTTAAAAGCTTGCAAATGGCCATCCAAGCTACAATAATTGGTCTCTATTTGCCTGGAGCAACAGAGGAAGAAAGAGAGCCAGGAATAGGAGGAAGAAATGGAATGTGTGGCTAACTGCCTCCATGAACAACTGCCCCCTTTGCCATGAGACAAGAAGAATTGGATGGTGCTTGGATACTACTACTGAACGTTTTGATTAAAGATTCTGTAGAAGAATCTTCATCAAAAGGGGAAAAATGGAGAACAGAATTTCAAAATCTCATGGACTCTGGACTTTCTGGAGCCATGGAGGCTGGATGAACCCCTGAAGCTGTTGCCCTCAGATAATCTTTAAACCTAAATGAAAAATATCCTCTGAAGTCTTCTTGAAACCAATAATAGTTTAGCTTAACTAGTAAGGAATATCTACCTTCTGCATTGTGCTTTTTTAATATCTATCTATATGGGATCAAACTGACAACAGCAACTCCAAAGATTTGATAGGAACCTTAGGGGGCAGTGAGTTTATGTTAATGGGGAGGAACAGTTTGGAAAAACAGAGTCAGAATATTTGCATAGCTAGATGACTATGATCATTTTCACTGAATTATACATGTAGGAATTGTTGAATTGGTGCATGTTTTGCTGTGTATATTCTCAACAACAACAAAAATAAAATGAATTATATAAAAAGATAAAGGGTCTATAATGGAATAATTTAAACATTTTTATTGAAGGAAGTGGAATCTCTTTGGCTTTTGGTTGAAATATGTGTTGGATATATATTGTTTCTTATAGGGTTTGAGTATAGAATTATGGCTGTAATCAGTCATGCCAGCTACTTTATTAATTAAAAACTAGTTAGTTGACACCCACTGGTACTGTATACACTACTAAAATGAACTTATATAAGAGAAATACCCTGTTCCCAGGATTTTTATATTCTAGTAAGGAAGAGCAATAACATGTACATATGGTACAAGCTGAGAACACTTTCCAAGTAAGATATCAGTAAGTAAAAAAAAAAAAAAAAAACAGTATATATTGAATATGTAGGTATTGAGTATTTTAGAGAGTGGTGCTATAGATACTGAACTAACTGAATAAGTCTCCTTTCTTGGAGGAGCTGAATTTTGAACTGGATCATGAAGGCAGAGAGAAACATAAATTGGCAGACAGAGTGAGGATGGCATTTCAAGTGGGAGGAAAGGTATGTGCTAGGACACAATTTGGAAATGACAATAAAAAAGTTATGCCCGGTGGATGCCAAACACAATGACTTGTTTGAGATGGAGCTGCCATGGCCGTGGATAATTCATAATGAGTTTGGTGGAAGGCCTCATGGCAGATTATTGATTTAGTGCAATTAAACAGTAGGAAAGTACCATAGGCTCTTGAGTACCAGCAATGTGCTGAAAATAATGGGAATTGATAATTATTTAGGCAGCGATATCTAGGAAGGATTGGAGTGTTAGAGCTAGAGGTCAGAGAATGGGAGGGGGCTGTTTTTCAATACAGGTAAAAAGTAATGAGGGTTTCGTGAGAGTGTTGGTAAAGTCTGCTGGGTTGGAAAGAAAATGAGCTCAGTTTTTGAGAGGTTGCATTTCAGATGTCAAGGGTCATAGCCTGAGATAACCAGTGAGTAACCGGAGAGGGGAATCACACCTTGAGAGGTCAAGTCTTGAACACTGATTTCTGAGGCATTTGTGCAAGATGACAGTTCTGTAACGCATGTGATGTATGGTTCATGGTGGTGAATGGTGAGGCAGAGATGCAGAAAACTGAATTTTGAGCCTTAGGCGCTGTTGCCAGCTAAGGGGGTGTAGGAAGACAAAAAAAAAAAAAAAAAAAAAAAAAAAAGAAAAAAATAACAGTCAGCAAATGAGACAAAGAGATGGTAGAAGAATGCAGAGAACACCCGGGGAAACCATGCGAGGAGAGAATTTCAGCAGTGCTAAATGAAGCATAGAGGTCAAAGGAGATTGAAAACTTGAGAAAGCCCTATCGAATTTGAAAGGGAAAGGTCTTTGGAGACTTAGAAAAATTTGTTTCCAGTAAAGTTTCAGTGAAAAAGTGCATCAGGGATTTTGTAGGTACTCTGCATAACAAGGGGATTAATGTTTAATAGATAAATCCCTTCTGTAATTGCTTTGGCACATATGACTGGGTATCTGGGTCTTCAGTATTTCAAGGGAAATTGTGAGGTCACCTCAAGAAGGAATTGAGGTTACCTTTCTGGTATTACGCAAACCAATCAGGTGATTGGGTATACTGTGTGGGAAAGGCTGAGTCTGAAAGAAACTGTCAGGGCTGAGCTGTTGGACTTACTTGGATTCAAATACTGGCTCTGGGGAAAATCTTTGGGAAAATGTGAAAACCAGTCAGTGTTTGAAAGTCTCTTATTGGTACTTTTTCTTGGTGAATGTTAATGGAAGAGCTGGGACAAGTCATGGTTCCCTGCTCCTAGGACTTTTCTATAAAAAAAATCAAACTGTGAAAATAAGGAGTACAAAAGGAGGTCACAAATGTTGAATTGTGAAAAATAAGAAGAATCAGAATCAAGTTTACCAAAATAATTAATATTAATTTACATGGAAATGGAGGCAGTAAAAAAGCTTTTGCTCAAAATTGAAACAAAGCTCTAAATTTAATGATCTAGAATTAATATCATGCCAAAAGTATGTAACTCTTTTGTAGGAAACCACAGTCTGGTTGAATAAATGGAGTTGATGGTCAGAAGGTTAAATATGGTGAAGAATTCAAATTTTACACAGCAAGAGATTTTTTTCTCATGATTCAAGGGGAGACATGTAGGGAGAAAGAAAAGAAGTTCTTCAATTTATCTTCTATTCAACTAATCAGTGGTAAACCCCTTGCAAAAACCAAACCACTATAACATGATCTAACTTAGATGTAATCAGATGAAAATGTAGTACATTTCTGCTGAGTTAAATAGGTGATTTTGGATTTATAATCCAAAACAATGTATAATAAACTAGTTGAAAAGGAATGAGGGTAAGGATGGGATTAAAGTTTTCTTTTTTTCCCCTGTAGCTCATTTTTCTTTATGTTGAAATGGTAGTTGCCGAGAACTGGGTAGGGGCTAAATACAATCTTGTTATAATTGGGTGGCTCAAATGGGTAATGCACTCAGCTGCTAACCAAAAGATTAGCGGTTGGACTCTACCAGAGGTGCCTCAGAAGAAAAGACTGGTGATCTACTTCTGAAATATCAGTCATTGAAAACCCTATGGAGAATAGTTCTACTTTGACACACATGGGGTCACCGTGAGTTGGAATCAACTCAGTGGCAACTGGTTTTAATTGAGGATGTGACTTTAGTGTTTCCACAGATTTTCATGTCTCTGTGGTAAAACATGCATTGTTAATGCTGTTTTTTCTGATATAAGATAGTTTTCTAGTGCTCTATAAAATATAATTGAAATAAGTGAACTTGAAACTATGCATAGACATGGATTGCATGAGATTCTGAAATTTTCATGGTTAATCTACTCAAGTTGATTTTACTAGACTGTTCATGACAGTGTTTTTCTTTTTGGTTTTCCCAGAGCTGCTGTACAGAATAGGATATATATTGAATTGGGCTACTAATTTTCAAAAGTCCTGGAAACATACTGTTAATTTTACTTATTTGAACCCCAGTTTGTTACCAAAAAGATTAAAGATGACATATAGTTATTATGTAAACTACAAGAATACAAAATAATTTAGAAATAGGTGGCAAATGAAAGGGGAAAAAGAAAAGACATGGACTTAAATGGAGTCAAGAAAGAACAAAGGTAAATCATCGAGTAGTTATAGTCATGTGATGTGTTTGGTCCTCCCTTCTGTATTTAAGTTTTCTACCTGCCAGGGCAAAGTACGAATCTTGATTAATTATTCAGTTTATAGAGACCATGACTTAAAATCAAATCACCTGTGTAGGAGAAGCACAAGTATTCACAACACAAAACACAGAAAGAAATAAATAGGACGTTGTATATAATGCAATGAATGACGCCCTTAACAGTGTCTTGACTGGAGACCAGTCAAGTTCCCTGAGTTCCACTGAGCTGGTTCCATAAGTCCGTAAACTAAGGGTGTCACACAAAGATGTCCTTCTGCAAAGTCAATTGGAGATTCAGAATCGGTTAGATAATTCTCTTAGTACTATTTTTCTTTGCACCTCCTGTGTTTTGAACTTTCAGGGCATACATGACAACCCATGACATACCTCTGTCACTGTTAAGTTCTGAGCGCTCATACTGAAAGCATTCACTGTGTGAGCCTGCCACTTACTGTGAATCAGCAGGAAGGGCAGGCTTTCATAACATCACTAAAGGGTGAGGTAATTATTACACAATCCATTTTTGGAATACATGATAAAGAAATTCTGAGGGAAAAGTGTGAATCTCCAGTCCTTCAGTGGATATAAGGGAGAACTTAGCCTGACAGAAATTTCCAGAAATAGTTTTTATGTTCTCCCCCAAACCAGGATATTAGTAACTACCTTAAATTCTTTCTGGAATGAAGTAGAACATTCATAAAAATGAGCTACATAAAATAGCAGTATGATTTCTATTAATTTAAGGGAGAAGCAAATTCTCCCACTTAATAAAGGTTTCTTCTGTCTAGGACTGCAGAGGAACAAATTCCCACTGACAGGTATGAAGTGAGTCTTCTCTCTCTGGAGTGGCCTGTTCATTGTATTTCCCTTGGCACGTGATTTAGATTGTTGGAGACCTTGGTAAACTCATCACATTAGATCATGGGTTGATGTAAGTTCATGTTTGGATGTTTTTAAGTTACATGGAACCTGGCTAGGGGATAATGTATGTCTGCAACTGGCCCTGAAAGAGATTAAACATGTTTGAAATGTTTTTTATGGCAGTGGAGTGGGTAGTAATATTTCTTTTGCAGGGAGCTAGCAAGTGTGCCTGCTAGGAGAGCATTCCTGAACACTTGATGAATCAGAGACTGATTAGCTATAGTTTAAGCAAGGCATCTGGAAACTGCTTGTAAGGGAGATTTTGCCATTAATTATAGAAGATACATACACCACTGATTGAAGGTACTAAAAACAGGAATTACCTCTCACCAAAATGATTTCTACTACATTGTGTATCCTCTTTTAATTTAAACTTTTGGACTTGCTGCCTTAAAAATAGTTGGCTTGCTTCAGCCAGTGATATATAAAGAACAACTGGTTCCATAATTGTTATAAATATATTATTGTATGTAGAATTGTATTTAATTTAAAACATGACCAGTTACCAGTCAAAAAGACACAGTTCATTTAATTTTTTCCTCTGCAGAAAATTCAGTCTTGTTCCATAAAACAGATTCTTTACAACTCATTGCTTTTCTGAAACTCTTTATTTTCCTTTGTGCAATTTCAAGCATTTAGATATGCTGAAGGTATAAGGTATGCTTATTCAGACCTTAAGTTTTTAGGTATGGGACTGAGGGAATAACAATATTAATGATAGAAGAGGGGAATTCCAGGAACAGAGTTCATTTTTGTAGGGAGTAATAATTGCAGATGCAAGCAATTGGAAATTAAGGAATGGTATTTAGGAACATTGTGGTTGTAGATGTGGCCTTAAGAGTTATTCACTTTATTTTACTTTAAAATATTTATCTTATTGCAAAAGTAATACATATATGTATTAGAGAAAAATAATACTGATAAACAAAAAGAAGAAAATAAAAATCACCTAGGATATATAGATAACCATTAATTTTTTAGGTATGTCCTTCTAAGCACATCTATTTTTAACAAAAATGGTACCACATTATAAGTTCTACTTCTGTAACCTGTTGTTTTTTCTAACAGTCTCTCATGCACATGTCACTAGGCCATTGGATTGTTTTATAACCCAGTATCATTTTTAATGACTATTATACATATTACCATAATTTATTTAACCATTCCCTTGCTTTAGGGTGCTTAGGTCATTTCTCATTTGGTTACATTTAGTAGTACTTTGATGAATATGCCTGTAGTTAAATCGTGAGCACATTCATGGCTATATCCTGAGAATAAATTCCAAAAAGTGGAATTGCTAGGTCAAAGAGTAGGCAGACCTTTAAAGCTTCTGCCACACAATGTCAAAATTACCCTCCATAAAGTTTTTTAAAATCAATTTACTGTACAATCAATAGTCTGTGAGAGGGTGTATTGAGATGGCATCTTGTTTAAGGTAAGAGCCAAAGCTTTGCCATCATAAGGTAACTTGGAATGATTGAAGTTTGGCTTCGAGCCTGGGACCTCTTTCTTGGGGGTTGGAGCATTCTTCAGCTTCTACTCTATTGTATCTGGTGACATTTTAGGCTATGGCTTCTTCCTGAGCTGGGACTCCTCCGCATTACTAGATTTAAAACCACATTTCTAGATCAGCCATGGACTGTGGATAAGGGAAAATCTCGTCTTCTCCTCACACTATCTTTCTTTCAGGTTTTTCTTTTTCAGAACAATCCACTGGTTCTCTTGCCCTGTGTAGATTTAGAGTCATTTCCCATCAGCTGTAGCACAGAGAAACTGGGAACTGTTGCTATACCTCTCTATGCTTAGAGATGGGGAGGAACTGTCCCTTGACTGTAGCGGACTAGTTAGACTCTGGAGCTGTAAACCCTATGTGTTTATCTAGCAACTTCTGGACTGGCTCACTTTTGCTTTGGAATACATAGATCCTTCTTAATACCCATGTCAGAGACTTTCAGGGGCTTCTGCCTTAATTTTCCTAAGAGAGGAGGCAATCATAGAACAAAACCCTTTTTCATAAGTCTTCAGAACAGATTGAAGAAAAAAATATTTGCAGTTCCTCCTGCCTTTTCACTTTGAGGAAGCCTTAATAATGTCACTTATGTTAAACAGAAGTTTGCTCATCTGTTGTGGCATCTGTTCAGTCCTCCATTTCTATGGCATTTCATCATTTAGTGGTTGTTCCTGTGTCTCCGTAGGTCTTACCTTGAACTAAGTCTTTTTAATTAAAAAACAAAAAACTTTCTTTCTTTATATCATACAAGTAAAAATTGACAGTATTTTTATTTTCATAATTTAAACAAGATGGAGTTAAAAAGCAATCCAGTCCAATACGATCCAATACGATCCAATCCAATCCAGTCCAATCCAATCCAATCCAGTCCAGTCCAGTCCAGTCCAGTCCAATCCAATCCAGCAGAAAGTCAAAGCCTGCCTTCATCTCTTTGCATTTGATCCCACTACAGGAGTTTCCTTCTCCTCCTTTATCTTTGGATTTACATACAAATAAATGTACATTTGGAAGAATATTAACTTTTTTTTGGCAATAGATAGAAATTGACTTACCTCATGTGTAATGATCAATGAACTGTGAGACTAAAAATCCAGTTTGTACCTTTTAGTGGCATGTAGCATTTCTGTTATAAGAAGTGTCTGGATAAATGGCAAAGCTCTAGGCTCATCGAGTTAATTTTTACTCAGAGTTGAATGCATTTTCTGTTTTGGGGCCATGAGTTACTTTTAGACAGATCTAAATTGTAATGTTTTAAACATCAAAAAAGAATTTGGGGAGACTAAAATTTGATTTGCTACTTTCTACTGATTACATAAACTGTATACTTAATATTTCCTAATTTGAAAAAGTGGCTTATTTCACAGATGACATGACACTGTATATAGAAAATCCGAATGAGTCCACAGGAAAGCTACTGGAGCTAATAAGCGAATTCAGTAAAGTTGTGGGGTACAAGATCAACACGCAGATCAGTTATTATTCTGTATACCAGCAACTAACAATCTAAAAAGGAAATTAAGAGAATTATTCCCTTTATGATAGCATCTAAAAGAATAAAATACCTAAGAATAAATTTAGCCAAGGAGATGAAAGACCTTTACATGAAAACTATAAAATACTACTAAAAGACATTAATGGAGATCTAAATAAATAGAAAGACATCCTGTGTTCATGGATTGGAAGACTTAATATTGTTAAGATGTCAGCTCTACTCAAAGTGAGCTACAGATACAATACAGTTCCTATTAAAATTCCAACAGTGTTTTTTTTGCAGAAATGGAAAAACCAATCTTTATATTCATATGGAATTGCTACGGGCCCCGAATAGTCAAAACAATCTTGAGAAAGAACAGCAAAGTAGGAGGACTTTCACTTCTCACTTTCAAGACATACTACAAAGTTATAGTAAGAAAAAGAGTCTGGTACTGGTATAAGATAGGTATATAGACCAATGGAATAGAATTGAGAATCCATAAATAAACCCATACCTCTATGGCTAATTGATTTTTGATAAGGGTGCCACATCCATTTAATGAGGAAAGAACAGTCTCTTCAACAAGTGTTTCTGGGACAACTGGATTTCCACATGCAAAAGAATGAAGCTGGACCCATACCTCATATCATATAAAAAATTAACTGAAAATGGATCAGTGATCAAATATGAGCTAAAACCATAAAACTCTTAGAAGAAAATATAGGAGTAAAGTTTCAAGACCTTAGATATGATACCAAAAACACAAGTAACAGAAGAAAAATAGATAAACTGGGCTTTATCAAAATTAAAAACTTGTGTATCAAGGGCATTATAAAGAAAGTGAAAAGACAACCTACAGAATGGAAAAAAATATTTGGAAATCATGTATTTGATAAGCATTTAATATCCTGTGTATATAAAGGACTCTTAAAACTTAACAATGAAAAAACCAACAACCCAATTAAAAAATGGGCAAAGTACTTAAGTAGGCATTTCTCCAAAGAAAGATATACAAATGGCCAGCAAGCAAAGAAAAGTTGTGCAACATCATTAGCCATTAGGGAAATGCAAATGAAGACCATAATGAGATACCACTTCATGCCCACCAGGATGGCTATTATCAAGAAAACAAAAAATAACAAGGCGAGGGTGTGGAGAAGTTGGAACAGTTGTACATTGCTGGTGGGAATGTAAAATGGTGTAGCTGTTGTGGAGAACAATTTGGCAGTTCCTCAAAAAGTTAAGCATAGTTATGCAATGTAACCCAGCAATTCCTTTCTGAGGCATATACCCAAAAAACTTGAAAGCAGAGATTCAGACACTTACACACCAGTGTTCATTGCAGCATTATTCACGATAGCCAAAAGGTGGAAACAGTCCAAGTGTTCATCAACAGAAGAATGCATAAACAAAATGTGGTATATACATACAATGGAGTATTATTCAGCTATAAAAAGAAATGAAGTTTTAATACATGCTATCACATGGCTTAATATTGAAAACATTATGTTAAGTGAAGTAAACCAGGCATAATTGGACAAATGTTGTATAATCCCATCTATATGAAATATCTAGAAAAGGTAAATTCATCCAGATAAAAGAAGATTAGTGGTTACCAGGGGGTGGGATGGGAAATGGGGAGTTAAAAAAAAAGTGGTTTACTTAAGTGCATTTAGCATATCTTGGAGTTGATAATCTTAAACAATTCTCCACTTATTACACATTCTTGAAAATCTGCTTTCTCAGGTTAAATGGGAGAAGTGTTTTGTCCTTGTCATTTCACAGACATATCAATTTGCCTAATTGTCTGGCAGATAGAAAATAAAGGTCAGAAAATAAGAAATTATCCTCCCCTGGATATTACTTTGTTCTCTCATATTATCTGGATTTTAAAGTATTATTGCAAAAAAATATCCCCTAATCTTTTATTAAAGATAGAAGACCAGCTCTTAGAAAATATAGGTTGTTTGCCGGCCTGAGAAGTATTGGAAATATGTCTTGGCTTAACTAGCTGGCCACCCTTGAGAGCCAGTAAGACCAAGTGGCTCAGCTTAGTTGCATTCAGTGGCAAGAGATGTTCTGAGGTTTCCCATGTGTTGGGAGGGGGCCCAATACAAAGAAGTCCTTGTAAAACCCAGCTAGAGACTTGGCTGTGGGACAGAGTCCTTGAAGAACCTGCGTTAATTGTGCCCTGCCCAGCAGCATGGTGCTACAGCCCTTGTGCTGTAAAGTATCAGCATCATGGAATGAGTTTGCTTCTCCGGGTAGATACTGTGAGCTTCTTTTGCTTACTGACTCTATTATTACCCTGGCACACTGCAGCTGCCCTTGTAGCATCATATACCTTATCTGTAAAATCATATCACACATTAATTGTGAAAAATTGCCTACTTTTTTTTCTCATGTGTGGTTTTATCTATAGAAGATAATTACTTACCCTTACATTTACCCTTCTGGTTTGATACACACACACACACACACACACACACACACACACACACACAAACACACGCACACACACACACATTTAAATTTATTTTTAAATGTACCAATGCATTAGTTTCTTTTGCTAAGGTGGTAAAGAGCATGGTATTTGAAATCAGAGGAGTTGGGTTCAAGTTTTATTTCTGCCACTTAATATCACTGTGACCTTTCTGAGGCTCCATTTCTGTTTCTCATCTTGGTTGGGACTTATGAACTCAAATGAGCTAATGTATTTAAAAGCATTTTATTAACTGTAAACTGCTTTGCAAATATTAAATATTGTTATTTTAAATTTACTTTTCCCAATATAATCAACAATAGTAATGCCCCGTGAATTATATTAATCCCAGAGAAGATATTTAAACATAATATATCCTCCTTTAGTAGTTAGAAGTCAAATTCATAGAGCTACTGCTCAGTAATGAAAAGCACTGGTGTGCTAATTTCATACTGGGGTTCTGCAAGCAACCTTGGTTACAGAAAGAAGGAGGCAGAGAAAGGAGATCAATAAAGACTTAGTTTCTACACAGCCTGGTGAAAGACTGCATTTTGAAGGATTGAGTCCAACTGTTAAGGTTAATAGTGTTTTATAACTTATACTGATGCTTAAAGAATAGCATTTACGAACTTCTGAAACTATTTTTTGTGAGTCACCAAGTCATAAATATAGTTAAATGTGCATTTTTACACATTTTTCAGATAAATTATTTAGCTTTTCAGGTAAAAGTGAGAGTCCTTTGATTACTCAGTAAACAATATAGGAAAGGAGACCCAGGATTTCCTAAGGTGAGTTTCACATCCTGGAAAATGTGCTTCCTCAGTTTGATGCTGGGGCCATCTTCAGGTTAGAATGTGTCAACAGGAAATAGTTCAGGTTCAGGTATGGGCAGGTTCCGTGTTTCCCAGTTTGTAGAATGGTTTCTGATTATTGATTGGGACTTGGTTTTCATCCATCCAGCTTCATAGATGAGTGGTCCGTTTCATGTCATTCTTTGGCTTCTTAAATGTATTTACTTGTTCCTTCCGTTGGAAACTCCTTTAGCTTTTCTGCTGAAAACGTTCTCTGGGGTACAATTTTAGAGAAATCATAGCAAATGGTATTCACTGGTCTAGATTATCATGCTTATTTTTATAACATATTTTTTGAAGCAGGAAATCTCACACATCTAGATGTTCTTTTTTTTTTTTTTTTTGTCTAGATGTTCTTAATGTGAGCATCATTTCTATTCCCAAAGAAAAGTTTTATCCTGGGTTTGAATGAACTGTTGAATTAGTTGAGCTAAGAGATTCATTTTTACTATTTGTGAGGCAGAAAACTGACAGAAGGATGTGTGGCTTCAGCCAACTGGCTGCTGACCAGCTTCCCTGTTGTCTAGGCCATAGGAAATAGGGCATTTGGAGACAGGTGCTGAGGAAATGAGTAACACTTACTATGATAAGTCTGACACATTTCCAGTTGGGGCCTCTATATTTGTTGTCTGGTACTTTGTTGTATTGGAAAAGATGGTATAGCTGAGTAGCTGTTATTTTATTTTGGTTTCAAGGTGGGAATGACTATTGTAGAAATGGAGAGGAAGCATATATGTAAGTTTGGGGCTGTGTACTTAGTCTTGTGGGCTTAGGAGGTAGTGGTGATTTTTTTCTTTTCAGTCTTTGTGAAGGAAATATTTAAAAACTTTAACAACAGCCAGGCTGTTGATAAAGTGGGATAATACTGGTAGAAAGAACAATGTACTGAGAATAATGAATCTTTTTTTTTTTTTAATCTTCACTTCGCTAGTAACTTACTGAACCTGAACAAGCCCCTTAATGTCTCTGAGCCTCGGTTTTCTTATTTATAAAATGAGATTTCTATACAATTTCCAAAGTCCTCTCCAGATCTAAAATCCTGTGAGTCTGTGATTTTTCTCTATGACCACAATGATTATTTGCTTCTTTCTACAGGGTATGAAAACCAAAAAGACCAAACCCATTGCTGTAAGTTGATTCCGACTCATAGCGACCCTTGGGACAGAGTAGAACTGCCCCAAAGGGTTTCCAGGTAGCAGCTGGTGGATTCCAACTGCCGACCTTTTGGTTTCACAAGGGAGGGAGGAGTAGATAGATTATTCATATGATGCTTCTTTTTGAGTAAAGAAAAGCAGATTGGTCATTTATAATGAAATTTAGATCAAATTGTATTTTCACAGTTGTAAGGCTCATTTTGCAGCAATGCAATGTGTCCATTGGCATTTTGCATACATCTTTCTGTCAGAAGGTTTATAGAAGACTTTGCTGCTGATGCTTAAAGGTACTTTTTCTCTTGTGGCGACTTTCCCATGGACCACCTTTTGGAAAACACTCTTCTGTATACATGGCTAAAACATACCGATTTATGACTCATTTCGTTTCACTTTTTGATGGGCCTCCTAGGAATCACGATTGCCATTACTATTAGCAGAAAAAATAAAATCAAAGACCATAGTTTAACATTGTAATCCTGGATTAAAATCACAGGACGATGTGTGACTTGAAGCCGGCCTGTTCTTTCTCAGTAGAGTTGCACCTAGAAAATCCCACATAGGTGATTTTTTTCTCCTTTCGTTACCTTCTGCTTCCGCTTCCTCTTCTGCTGCTTCTTCACTGCTTCTGCTGCTTCGCAGCTGCTTCTGCTTCCTCTGCCCTTTACTCTCCCTCCCTCCCTCCCTTCCTTTCTTAAGTACTTGGAAGAAAAGAGGCAACACTTTGTTTTGCTGCATCTCCAGAGCTCCAGATTCAGTTTCATCAACATGTATCAAGCACCTATTATGTTCCTGGCTCTATGTTAGACTCATTCCTATGCATTGTCTGTAATCCCTAGACAGTCCTGTGAGAAAACTACTTCATCTCCATTCCATCCATGAGGAAACATTGGCCTGATTCACAGAGCTGGTACGTTACAGAGCCTCAATCTGAAAATAGGTCTTCCAAATCCTTTCTCCTCTGGTAGAAATTCTGTGTTTCAGTTTGAAGTGCTTTTAGAAGAAGAGCCATACCTTAGCATGGAAGCAGGGCAGCTGTGATGGAATGAGTACAACATGAGGCTATGTTCTGGTTCCAGATCCCCAATGACTAGTTGGCCTTGCGTAAGTTTGTTACCTTTGTACTTTAGAGTCTCAGGTTATTAAAGAGGGATAGTAAAAGATGCCCTAGAAAAATGTTAATCTATAGCTATCTGTATTCACCATGGAATCTTAGTTTCATTTACACTCTTGAATTTTGTGGAACATTTGGAGCTCCTTGTTTGGGAGAGAAATCCCATCAGAGTTGTCTTTATTTATTGAACACTTCATTTATCTCTCTCTTTCCATTAAGTTCTAAGTTCTTTGACTCATGTTGGGAACAGAGACCATATCTTAGCTCCTTCTCCAGTGTCTAGATTCTTAGAATAGTGTATCTGGACATACTGCATAGAATTTAATAGCAGTTTTATTGTCTAAATCAATAATTAACAAATGTGATGAATAACTGGGCAGAATTCTTCAGTGAACCAGCTGACATACATTTATTGAATATTGTCTTAGTCATCTAGTGCTGCTATAACACAAATACCACAACTGAATGGCATTAACAAATAGAAGTTTATTCACTCACAGTCTGTCAGGCTAGAAGTCCAAATTCAGGGCACCAGCTCCAGGGGAAGGCTTTCTCTCTATTTTAGCTCTGGGGGAAGGTCCTTGTCATCAATCTTCCCTTGTTTTAGGAGCTTCTCTGTGCAGGAACCCTGGGTCCAAAGGACACACTCTGCTCCTGGGACTGCTTTCTTAGTGGTGTGAAGTCCCTCTGTCTCTGCTCACTTCTCTCATTTACATCTCAAAAGAAATTGGTTTACGACACAATGTAATCTTGTACATCTCATCAACATAACTTCTGCTAATCCATCTCATTAACATCATAGTAATAGGATTTACAACACATAGGAAAATCACATCACATGACAAAATGGTGGGCAATCACACAATACTGGGAATCATGGCCTTGCCAAATTGATACACATATTTTTGGGGGACACAATTCAATCCATGACAGATACCTACTATGTGGCTAACATCTTACATTCAGTATCTTATTTAATCCTTATACCATTCCTGTGAGTTTTCAATCACTAATCTCACAGATGATGAAAATGAAGCTCAGATAAGTTAAATAATTTACCCAAGATCACCTAACTAGTAGGTGGCAGAGCTGGGATTTGTATCTCTGAGAGCACAAAAATAGCACAGGGGTTACTAACATGGAATTTGGAGTTAGACTTGTCTCAGTTTTGTCTCTTACTCGCTGTGTAACTTTGGGCAAGTGACCTGATCTCTCTAAACCTTCTTTTAAAAATGAGCTACTTCAGAGGGCTGGTCTGAAGATTAAATGGAATATTGCAAGTATTTCTTTAACATGGCGTGACACAGTAAGTAAGGTATGCAGTGGTCCCTACCTTCAAGGGTTTGCCATATAAAATGAGACATGAAACATAAAGGTGAAATGTAAACAAAATTTTATGTTTCATAATGTATGATAAAATGCTAAATCATGCAATTTTAACAACAGAGAAGACTAGCGTGGTGCGTATGCTGTATTAGACAGAACATTGGACTAGGATCAGGTTATGCAAACCAACCACCAACCAACCAACCAACCAAACAAAACCTGTTGTGTTGAGTCGATTCTGACTTATGGTGAGCCCTTGTGTTACAGAGTAGAACTGCTCCATAGGGTTTTCTTAGTTGTAATCCTTATGCTTCCTTTCTCTGTTTCATGTGTCATTTCATCGAGCGTCTATTGAGAAACAGTAGTATGTCCAGACACACTATTCTAGGAATCTAGGAACGGAGAAGGAGCTAAAATACTGCCTCTGTTCCCAACATGAGTCATAGAACTTAGAACCTAATGGAAGGAGAGAGAGATAAATGAAGTGTTAATTATAATGCAGTGTGGAAAGTAATAAATCGTGTTTGAGAGGCACAAACAAAATAGTATAGACACCTATAGGTTGTTGTTAGGTGCTGTGGAGTCAGTTCCAACTCATAGCTACCCTGTGTAAAACAGAATGAAATACTGCCCAGTCCTGTGCCATCCTCACAATCATTGCTGTGTTTGAGCCCATTGCTGCAGCCACTGTGTCAATCCATCTTGTTGAGGGTCTTCCTCTTTTTCGCTGACCCTTTACCCAGCATGATGTCTTCTCCAGGGACTGTTCCCTCCTGATAACATGTCCAAAGTATATGAAACGAAGTCTTGCCATCTTCCCTTCTAAGGAGCATTCTGGCTGTACTTCTTCCAAGACAGATTTGTTCGTTCTTCTGGCAGTCCATGGTGTATTCAATATTCTTCGCCAACATGGTAATTCAAACGCATCATTCTTCTTTGATCTTCCTTATTCATTGTCCAGCTTTCGCATGCATATGAGACGATCAAAAATACCATTGCTTCAGTCAGGCACACCTTAGTCCTCAAGTTGACATCTTTGCATTTTAACATTCAGAGAGATCTTTTGCAGCAGATTTGCCCAGTGCAATATATTGTTTGATTTCTTGACTGCTGCTTCTCTGGGAGTTAATTGTAGATCCAAATAAAATGAAATCTTTGGGTTGCTATGAGTCAGAATTGACTTGACAGCAGTGGGTACCCCCATAGGAGAATAATTCTGTCTGGTGTCAGGGAGGCTTTATGGAAGAGTTGACACTTGAATTGAGCAATGAAGAGAAGGAGCTGTGTCTTTGTTCATTTTTGTATTAATATTTCTAACACATAGTAGACCCTCAGTAAGTGAATTGGATGGTGATTTGCAAGCTTGACTTGTTTTGAAGACCCAGTCCTTCCCGTGTTTGTCATAGCTCCTCTGCTTCTCTCAAACACAGTTCAAATCTGTAATTCTCTTCGAGTCAGTACACCAGGGTGGTTGAAAGCATAGGCTATGAAATCAGACTTCCTAATTTCAGTTCCTGTCTCTGCCATTGGCTGTTTAACCTTGAACAGTTTACTTAGCTTCTGTGTGGCTCAGTTTCCTCATTTGTAAAATGGGGATAATGATAAATAGCATTATTAAATGGAAAATAAATAAGTAAATAAATATACGCAAAGAACTTAGAATGGGGCCAGGTACATAGCAATCACTTAATAGATATTAATAATTTTTATTTTTCGTTTACATATATCTTTGCTCAGACTTCATTTATCAGAGCTGCTGCCTCAGAAACACTCATTGTTTACTAGAAAAATAATATTTCCCTGTATAATTTCTGATTGACAGAGAAAAAAGAGAAGGTGACTTATTTTAGGAAGTATGTTGCTTGTTCATGGCCTGCTCTTTCTTTAAAGCCCTGATCATAAGGTCCTGGTTAATGCCACAAGGAGCTCATGTGCATTTTGTTAATTACAAGTTGTGCTTCTTGGTGGCCCCCTTAACTGTTAAAATGACCTCCAGATTCCAGTTTTTCTGCACTCTTTGTTAACGGTTAACAAACTGTTTAATGCGCAGCAGGAAAGCCAAGTAAGCCTGAAGCGTTTAAAAAATGGCATGTGAATTAGTTGTAAACTGTTTCAGTAAACATTAAATGGGTGGCAATTACTTAAATTGATTGCTTAAGTTTTATTAAAGTATTTAAGAGAAAAATATGTGCCTAATGCTGTTTAAATTATAAGAAACTCATTAGGGCAGCTGCAAATTAGGGTTTACCAAACTAGCCTAATTCTTAACCTCACCCAGGGCATCTATAAAAAATAGATTCCTGACACTCTCCACCACCCCTTTCTGAGTAAACTACTGAGACTCAGGAGCCTGGTAATTTGTGTTTTTAATTACCCCAGGTGAATCTGATGAACAGATTCTCAGTCCTGTTCGGAATACACTGCTCAAGTGTTGGCTGGCTCTTTATACTAGCCTGCAAGTTTTGCTTTCAGCAATTTGATAAATCTCTTAAACAAGTTCAGTATAACTGGTTATCAAGGGTTAATAGTGATGATTTAGCATGAGAGTAGCTGAGAAAATGAACATCTATGATTTTTGGATTGCCTTTCTAAACCATCGACGTTAGCAGAGGCAACATCATTTATTGGGCTAAGGCAGGAAATGCTGTAGCTGGGTTTGCCACAGTTAGCTTAGCATTTTTAGGGAGGTGAAGAGTATGGATGAAAATAAGGTAACTTTATAAGATATTGTCTGATAAGTGGAATTGGTACATTTACAAACAGCTGAAAAAGGAATGCTGAGTACACATTTGAAGCAAGGGAGCCTAATCACAGATTGTTGGAAACAAACAGAAGCAGGCAGCTACATTCTCAAGATGTGCAACCAAGAAGACATGTTGAGATGCAAACAGCAGTCAGGTCTGAATAAGTGTCCATGGCTACTAAGCACAACTTTACAAATGCAGTCATGGTGGAAAGAATTGCTGGATACCCTCCTTCCTCCACCCCGCCCTCCCCCCACCAACCCTGGCACTGTCCTAAACAGCTTTCTAAAACACACACCTAATTTTACCACTCCATGCTTGAAACCCTTTAACATGTCCCTATTGGTACTATAGAATAAAGTCTAAATACCTTATCAAAGTATAAGGGCCATTCATAATTTATCTTGTATCTACTTTTATAGTCTCATCTCTCCCTTCTTAACCACCTTTTCATGCTCGGTGCTCCTGCCACACTGAACTGCAAGCTTTTAAAATGCTACAAAGAAAAAAGAAAAGAAAAGTTCTGTTATAACTTCTAGCACAGTGCCCTGTAGGGGCTTAGTATACGGTAGTTGCTTAATAAATGTTGATTGGATGAATGAATAACTCAATAGTGGTTACCGCAATGTACTATAATTATCTATTTACATGTGAGTTTTTCCCTTTTGGAATGTGAGTTCACCCAGAGCACTACAATGTATGCAGAGTTTCTGGCACATAATAGGTGCTGATTAAGAATTTGTGAATCAGTCAACAGTCTGATATGATCACTGACTACATGTACTTTGCATATTCATAGTCAATCCTAGTTCTCCATGCTATTGAAGGGAGAATGGCTAAGTCAAGCATATTAAATAATAGTATGTTTAATTTTCCTGGAATTTATGAAATCATCAAGCCAAACAATGACTATGTGAATCTTGAGAGATTAGAAATTTGGCTGACTTTTCTAGGTTCCTCCCCTTTCCACAGAATTATTTGTTTTTCTCTCTATTCTACGTCCAATAGCATTAAACCTAAGTCTGATGCAAATAGCCAAGATTTAGGCAGAGCTGACCTGTCCAAAATTATTCTCTTAATAGTGCACACCTCACCAAGATTGAGAAGACAATTAAGTGTTTTGAACTGAATAAAGGCCATTAGCTTGGGCTAGGTTTCTTGAGCAAACAAATAGACAAGATATATTGAATAGTCATTACATTATCCTAGTGTGATTTATGACAAGAAACTGAAAGTAATGTATGAGAGTTGGTCATACTCACTTGGATGCACGTCAAGACATTGCAAAGTCTTATTGCAGGTATTGATTTAGACCTTCTTCAATAGAGGCAGAGGCTCCCTTCTCAGATTGGGCTGTAAATACTCCTGCTACTGCGTGGTGTGAAGTACAGGATAAACATACAGTATTTTCCTGAAGCCTCACTTTTACTTGGATATTTGGAAATAAATATTTTTTGTAATAAATATGGTGGTGGTGTTAGTTGTTGTCAAGTTGACTCTGACTCATGGTGTCCTTATGTATAACAGAAAGCAGCATTGCCTGGTCCTTTGCCATCATCATGATTGTTGGTATGTTTGAGCTTATTGTTGTGGCTATTGTGTCAATCTGTGTCATTGAAGGTTTTCTCATTTTTGCTGACATCAAAATGATGTCTTTTTCTCATGATTGGTTTTTCCTGATGACGTGTACAAAGTAAGTGAGCTGAAGTCTCGTCATCCTTGCTTCTAAGGAGCATTTTGGTTGTATTTCCTCTAAAATAAACATAGAACAATTTATTTTAAATGTAGAATTCATGATCTTCTTTAAAATTTGAAAGGAGTTTTACAAAGATATTTTATGGCTTGGTGCATGCCTCAGTTATTCCCTGTGATTAAAGTTTTGCAGAACATGTAAATTAGGCTAAAGGATTGTTATGTAAAATGGAAAACTTAATGACCACAGCCTAGACATTTTACATTTAAATTACACATTTGATAATGAAGTCCTTTGAAGCTCTAGTTTTTGACCTCATAGCTGAGAGGAAAATGTTAAGGTTCCCTTCTACCACTTTTTGAGCATAAAGAACAGTGGTGCCATCTTTAGCTTCACTTGTTGCATGGGAAACCAGTTAGGACCAAAGCTACAGAGAAAGATGCCTTCCTCTTTTTGAGAACAAGTTAAATCATGAACTGCTTAATATTTAGAGCCAGTTGGAGGTAGCATGCTGCTGGTAATTCCAAACCATATAAAAAAACAAAAGTTAACGGTTATTAATTTTGGAAACCACAAAAGCATGAATCAACATTATAGCAGTGTCAGTATCTCAGTATGAACTGGTTTCAACTGAACTGTGGCAGCAAAATAAACGTTTGCAGATTGTTTTGACAGAATGTCATTCGCTGGACTTCAATTTATTTGCCAGCAGCCTTACTTTTGAAACAGAGTTGCTGCACATGAAGTAGTGAAGAAAATCCTCCCGCTGAATATTTCTGGACCTTAGCAAAAAGTCTGTTTGCAAGTATTTGTAATGTAGATCTGCAAATGTTTTCAGTAGGAACTGAATATGTTGCTAAGAGACTTGCCTCTGAACATCTGTTTGACGTTTTTTACCATGCTGGAGGTTAGTGAAATAAGTCCATAAAGCAAAGTGGTCAGTTGGTCACCATGGTGGTACAGACCACCTTAAAACACAGGTCACATATGTCTTTAAAGCTCTATAGACACGACTCTAGAATTGGAAAGGTACCTCTTCAGCCAGGGTACTGAATTAACAAGCATTTATTGTCCCTTGGCAGTTAAATAGTCTTAAAAATTTAGTGTTCCTTGGTTAATTTTTATGGGATTTTTTCTTCTTTTTTTTTTATATTTTTATTGTTGTAATTTAACTGAAGTTTACATTTCAAGTTAGTCTCCCATACAAAAATTTATACATACATTGTTATGTTGATCCTAATTGCTCTCCCCATACTGTGACAGCACACTACTCTTTTCCACCTCTGATTCCCCACGTCCATTCAACAAGCTCCTAACCCTCTCTGCCTTCCCATCTCACCTCCAGACAGAAGCTGCCCATTTAGTCTCTTGTATTTACTTGAGCTAATAGGTACCCTCCTCACGAGTATCACTTGAGGTCCCACAGTCTAGTCCAATCCCTGTCTGAAGAGTTGGCCTCGGAAATTGTTTTAGTTCTGGGCTGATAGAGAATCCAGGGGCCATGCTATCTGGGGTAGCTCCAGTCTCAGTCAGACCATTAAGTCTGGTCTTTTACTAGAATTTGAGCTCTGCACCTCACCTTTCTCCTGCTCCATCTGGGACTCTCTGTTGTGTTCCCTATCAGGGCAGTCATTGGTGGTAGCCAGGCACCATCTAATTCTTCTGGTCTCAGGCTGATGAAGTCTCTGGTTTATGTGGCCCTTTCTGTCTCTTGGGCTACTACTTTCCTTGTGTCTTTGGTGTTCTTCATTCTCCTTTACTCCAGGTGGTTGGGACCTATTGATGCATCTTAAATGACCGCCTACAAGCTTTTAAGACCCCAGACACCACTCACCAAAGTAGGATGCGGAACATTTTCTTAATAAGCTTTGTTATGCCTGTTGACCTTGATGTCCCCTGAAAGCATGGTCCCCAGACCCGTACCCCTGCTACTCTATCCCTCGAAGTGTTTGATTGTATTCAGGAACCTTCTTAGCTTTAGTTTAGTCCAGTTGCGCTGACTTCCCCTGTAGTGAGTGTTGTCCTTCTTTTCACCTAAGATAATTCTTATCTGCCATCTCGTTAGTAAATAATCCTCCCTCTCCCTCCCCACCTGCGTAACCAGCAAAGAATGTTTTCTTCTGTGTTTAAACCTTTTCTTCAGTTCTTATAATAATTGTCTTATACAATATTTGTCCTTCTGTGACTGACTAAATTCACTCAGCATAATGACCTCCAGCTTCCTCCATGTTATGTTTCACGGCTTCATCGTTGATCTTTATCGTTGCGTAGTATTCCATTGTGTGAATGTACCATAATCTGTTTATCCATTTGTCCGTTGATGGGCACCTAGGTTGTTCCCATCTTCTTACTATTGTGAACAGTGCTGAGATGAACATGGGTGTGCATATATCTATTTGTGTGATGACTCTTATTTCTCTAGGATATATTCCAAGGAGCAGGATAGCTGCATCATATGGTACATCTATTTCTAGCTTTTTAAGGAAGCACCAAATCGATTTCCGAAGTGGTTGTACCATTTTACATTCCCACCAACAGTGTATAAGTGTTCCAGACACTCCACAACCTCTCCAGTGTTTATTCTTTTGTGTTTTTTTGATTAATGCTAGCCTTGTTGGGGTGAGATGATATCTCATTGTACTTTTGATCTGCATTTCTCTAATGGCTAATGATCGTGAGCATTTCTTCATGTGTCTGTTAGCTGCCTAAATATCTTCTTTGGTGAAGTGCCTGTTCATATCCTTTGCCTGTTTTTTAATTGGGTTATTTGTCTTTTTGTTGTTGAGGTTTTGCAGTGTCTTGCACATTTTAGAGATTAGACGCTGATCGGATTTGTCGTAGCCAAACATTTTTTCCTGTTCTGTAGATTGTCTTTTTACTGTTTCGGTGAAGTTTTTTGATGAATGTAGGTGTTTGATTTTTAGGAGCTCCCAATTATCTATTGTGGAGCTGTCTTTCTCTGTTTTCAGTGCTGTTAGAGTTTGTTTTATGTATTTCCGAGCCCTGTCGTAGATTGTATAAGTATTTATTACAGTTATGTCCTCCTGGTGTCTTGACCCTTTAATCATTATATAGTGTCCTTCCTTATCCTTTGTGGTGGATTTTGTTTTAAAGTCTATTTTGTCAGAGATTAATACTGCCACTCCTGCTCTTTTTTGAGTGTTCTTTGCTTGATGTATTTTTTTTCATCCTTTGAATTTTAGTTTGTTTGTGTCTTTAAGCCTAAAGTGTGTCTCTTGTAGGCAGCATACTGATGGATTGTGGTTTTTAATCCAATCTGCCACTCTCTGTCTCTTTATTGGTGCATTCAGTCCATTTACATTCAGCGTAATTATCGATGGGTATGAGTTTAGTGCTGTCATTTTGATGTCTTTTTTTGTGTGTTGTTGACAGTTTCTTTGTTCCACTTCATTTTCTTTGCTGAGTTGTTTTTCTTCATGTATTTTCTTTTTATCCTTTTCATTGTTGTTGATTTTGTGTTTGCTGAGTCTTTATATTTTTTTACTTTTTATTTTGACTTGTAGGATTGTTAGTTTCCTTTGTGGTTACCTTAATATTTAGCCCTATTTTTCTAAGTTTATACCTATCTTTCATTTCTTTATATCGCCTTGACTTCCTCTCCATATGAAAAATCTATGTCTACATTTTTTAAGACCCTCTTTTTTTTTTTCACATTGTCATCTTTTACATATTGACATCTGTTTACCTCTTTTCATTGTTTTAGCTTTGATTTACTTCTGTGACTTCTCTATCTGGTTTGATATCTGGTTGTTCTATCCTGTGTTCTAGTCTTGAGTTGTTATCTGGTGTTACTGGTTTTCTAACCAGAGGACTCCTTTTAATATTTTTTGTAATTTTGGTTTGGTTTTTGCAAATTCCCTGAACTTCTGTTTATCTGGAAATGCCCTAATTTCACCATCATATTTGAGAGACAGTTTTGCTGGATATATAATTCTTGGCTGGCTGTTGTTTTCCTTCAAGGCTTTATATATGTCATCCCCTTGCCTTCTTGTCTGCATGGTTTCTGCTGAGTAATTCAAGCTTGTTCTTATTGACTCTCCTTTGTAGATGACTTTTGGTTTATCTGTAGCCACTCTTAAAATTCTCTCTTTATCTTTGGTTTTGGCAAATTTGATTATTATACGTCTTGGTGATTTTCTTTTGGGATCTACTTTATGTGGGGTTCGATGAGTATCTTGTCATCTTTCATAACATCAGGGGTGTTTTCTGCCAACAAACTTCAACAATTCTCTCTGTATTTTCTGTTATCCCCTCCTGTTCTGGTACTCCAGTCACTCGTAGGTTCTTGCTCTTGATAGAGTCCCACATTATTCTTAGGGTTTCTTCATTTTTTAAATCCTTTTATCTGATTTTTCCTCAAATAAGTTAGTGTCAAGTGCTTTATCTTCAGTCTCATTAATTCTGACTTCTATTGCCTCAATTCTGCTCCTGTTACTTTCTATTGAGTTGTCTAATTCTGATATTTTATTGTTAATCTTCTGAATTTCTGATTACTGTCTCTCTGTGGATTCTTGCAGCTGGTTAAATTTGTCATTATGCCCTTCTCTAATCTTTTTAATTTCCTCTATTGTGTGTTCTGCATTTTGCTGAATTTCCTTCCTAATTTCTTGACGAGTTCTGTATATTAATCTTTTGTGTTCTGCCTCCAGTAATTCCAAGAAATTTTCCTCCTCTGGAAAATTTCTAGATTCTTTATTTTGCGAGCTTGCTGAAGCCATCATGGTTTGCCGCTTTGTATGATTTGATGTTGACTGTTGTCTCCGAGCCATCAGTAAGTTATTATATTTATTTAATGTTTGCTTACTGTGTCCTAGCTTCTTGTTTTGTTTTGATATGCCCAAATATGCTGCTTGTATGAGCTAGTTTGATTATTGGCACCTTTGAAGCTCTTATGTCCTGTCACCAGGTGGTTATATCTGTTACTATGTATGTGAGCTCAGGAGTCTGCCCACTCCTCCTGTATGGATTCAGCTCAGGTGCCCAGGTAGATAGCTACCAAGTATGTGGTGTAGATTCTCACTTACAGTCCTAGACAAGCACGGGTGATTGATGTAGGCACAGGCATCTGGCTGCAGCAGGGAGACACACTCTGAGCAAGGCAGGGGGCTGATGGCTGCCCCCAAGTGTCTAGGAGGAAGGCATGTCCCTGTTCCATAGAGCATGTAGGTTGGTGGGTTTTGCAGCCGGACTATGAGCACCCAGTGCTGTTAGCTGTAAGGACAGGTGTGCATCTCTTATTCATGGGCCCCTATCACAGGTGGCTAGGTGGCGTGGGTGGAGTCTCCAGTCCTCAGGCCCCTGATGTAGGTAGGTGAAGACCCTGCTTAATGGTAGAGCAGCGTCAAATATCATGTGCCTGCCACTTCACAGCTGAAACAAGTGAAGTTAAGAGTTCCGGTATATACCCTGTTGTACTGCGGTAATAAGGGCCTACGCTGTTGAAATGGGCCCACACAAGTCTCTGCAGGGGAAGGGCACTCAGAGTCCGTGGATCCCTTATACCTGTGCCTAGACAATGGAGCTGTGCCTACCCTGGGTTCCTGGGTTCCTGCCTTAGGGGAGCTGGCAGTTTATTTTTTCCTGTTTGTTAATTTGTTCACTTTCCAAGGCAGGGAGAATGGCTCCAGGTGTGTGACGGATCCTACTTCCGGCCCAGGGGACTTGGCAATTGCTGAAGCTGGTCTGGGAGCCAGTGTAGAGCAGGAAGCAGGGAGGTAAATTGGAGAGAGGTTTTTCCCTAAGGAGGGTGTTTTTGATCTGCGTGGTAAGTTGTATGCAAGTGCCTATCTTTCGCTGATGAGGGTTGTTTCTCAGTGGTTCTGGGTGGCCGTGTAGACTGTCTGGCACTGGGTTTCTCCCAGTGCGGAAAATGTTCCACCTGAGCACTGCGGCTTGCCTGCCTCACTGCTCACCCACAAGCTTCTCAGGCCTGAAGGGCTCAGGCTCTCACCCAGTCAGGTCTGGCAACTCCTCGCTGCTTCTGAACCGTCTCTCCCTCCCCCTGTCAGTCAGTCCGGTGCTTCAACTCTGGCTTTGATGTTCAGGGCTCCCAGATTGCCATATATAATTGAATCACTTGTTTTTTTGGGTCTTTGTTGTAAGAGGGTCCTCCAGAAGCATCTGACTACTCCGCCATCTTGTCCCCACCTCCTTTTTTTAACTTTTAAAATTGTATGGGTATGTGTGCAGTGTTAGTTGATTTTATTTTTCCAGTGTATGCCCATCGCTGAAGCTTAGGTTCATGGAATATTAAGAGGTTAGTTTATTCCCTGGAATGAATGTCTTTTTTATATTTTTGAAAGTTGTTTGATGAGTTTGTAGAAAAATCATTTTTGAAAGTAATAGCACCCATTTTATACAAAACTCTGCTTGTAATGTGTTTGTGTGCATTTCATCTGACTCTTAAATAGATCTGTAAGTCCAAACTTAAAACTGACAAGTTTATAGGCTAAGTAGCCTGAGCCCTGGAATAAATTTAGACAGCTCTTAAAGCCATTTAAAATCTGAGGAAAAAAAAAAAGGAATAGAATGAATAGCTTGTTGAAAAGTAAAGAAATAATGGCTCAATCTGAAGCTTAGTGTAGGAAAAGTTTAGCAGTTGTTGGAAGGCATTTGGTAATATGTAGTGCTTGGTTATAAAGATAAAAATAAATGTTATCTTCATGATTTTTAACACACCTCATTTTCAAAGAGATCCAGTCAATGACCAGGTATGTTGCTGAGATGTGGGTACTATTGAAGGGTGCCCTGTATCTGCAAATACAGTAGAAATGGAAAGGAAGTGGGAAGCACACTATAATAGAGTATGGATTTTATAGTTATACAAACCTATGTAACTGCATTCTAGTTCTAAATCTATCCATTACTAGATATGTGATCTGGTAATCTAGACAGACCTCCTTGAACATGTTTCATATATGAATATAGAGATAATAGTACTTAGCTTATGGGAATGTTAAAGGAAATAATATAGGTTCGTAGTGCTATTTACAGATGGATATTCATGTTAAGTAATATTTGCAATTAAGTACCCTAATACAAATATTACAGTTTAAACTACTTCCTCTAAAAAGATAGAAAGCAAGCTGAAGACTGTCTTCAAAAAACCCTGTGTTAGTAACTGTCTTTTGAAAATGTTTGCTGAGTGGTGATCAGTTGACAGGAAAAAGAATGAAGCCTTGTGATAGTGGAAAATCGAAATATAAATTTTGGAGGAGAAAACTGCAGCAGCTGTGTAGCTTAGTTTGCTTATGTGTGTTTTTATCCCAGGTGAGATTGTTAGCCAAGTTATTGTTCTCAAAGTCTTTGATCATTTTAAACAGTAATTTCTTTAGGATAGAAGAGAAACTCACTTAAGAAGTGAGATTGATTTCGGTGTTTGAGAGAATATATTCTTTTTACTCAGCTCAGAACATACTGATTGCATAGGCAGAGTAACCAATTGTCATTCATGGCAGGACATGCCATGCAGATATTTCAGAACAATTTTAATTGCAGTTGATGTTTCTGAAATGGATTCTTGGACATAACCACCTAGATGTCTTAGATGACTCACTCTATAGGAGAAAATTTAGTGTCAACTAATTTAGTGACCAAAGAATAAATTTTAATATTTAGGCATTTTTTATATTACCTGTTTCCATCGCGTTTACTCCAACTCAAAAAAAAAAAAAAAATTAGAAAATGACTTTCAGAATTCTGTTCAGCAGAATTAATTTAGCTGAGATCACAAGTAACTGTTAGATAACATTTTTAGTGTGATTTTAAGTAGGATTAGATGAATAAAACATTATGAAAACTAGACTTAGCCAGTTTTTCCTTGAGTGTACAATGCAAAAGTTCAGAGTTTATTTAATAACTATAATTTATTTTTATATAAATCAGTAGTGGAATCTATAAAACTATTTGAGCTCTTCGAAAAATTAAGACTCTTTCAAGAACTTGGTTATAACAGGGCTGATTTACACCTTTTAACATTAGTTTTGTTCTATTATAATAAAAAATTACACTTCCTAAAATCTCTACTAGGCACAATCGTAGAGACTGAGTGGGCATATTTCAGGGTATACCAATCCGAATTTGTGTACATTTGGGTGCAGCTAAGAGATAACCAATACTCTTTAATATTCGTTGAGTGCTTCTTGAGTTGGCAATTCTGTATTTGTTTTAAAGCTAGACATTACTTGAAGAGGAACAGTAGACTGTTTTCAGTAGAACCTGTGAATCAAAACTGTTGGCCTGTGCACAAAATTTCCTGGTTCATTTCAGTAAGTCATCCTTTTGTGTAGCTTAGTTCCTTTTACCACATATCTTTTTATTTGTGAACCATCAAGCATACCTTTCCCATTCTTTCTGTCTTTGGAAATCCCCATCCTTAATCACATGCTTTATTCTTTTTTCCAATGAAGTCTCAGCTTTTTAATTGTCTTAAATACTTAGTGCTTACTAATGTCTCTGGATTGAATTATATGCCTTTACCTGTTCAGGTCACTTTCACTGAGGTCTATTTTTGTTGCCCACAACTGATGATAAACTCATTGAAAAAGTAAGAGTAAATATCTTCTATTTATTGTGCAACTCCTTTATCCCTTTGGGGACCCAGTTATTTTCTGCTTTGAATTTTTTTTGATATCATGTATTTTCATTAATGGTAGCATTCTGAATCATTGAGTGTGTCTGAATTTTTGGTAGGTAGTATGGATTTTTTTTCTTGCCCCCTCCCACAAGCCTACCCTAAATATTTAGTGGTACAAATGACCAAACCCACTGCCGTCAAGTGGATTCTGACTCGTAGTGACCCTACATACCCAAGAGTCCCCACCAGGGTCTATTGATACCTATATGTAACAAAAACTTTCAAAATTTCTATTTTTCCTACCAAAAATTCAGACACCTTATACAATACCCTGTAAAAACAGTAATTTGTGGCACATGCCCGTTTCCTCAGTTTCAAATGGTCATAAAGGCCCCTGCCTTGCAGCAGCACACACTGTCAATGGTACAGCAGCTTCCCAGTAAATCCCAGAAGCTGAAAAAGTTTATCGTTGCTACGTGTTCTGCTGGGCACCGAAGAGTTATGTAGCTGGTATCTAAACACTCCCAGCTAGCACTCATACACATCTTTGACTGACTAAATAACAGGGTAAATAAAATGTGAGAATATCATGAAGGATTAGTTTTTCCCTCTAGGATTGCCAAATTCAGTTTTTTCAGCCTTTGCTTTTGAAAATTTGTTGGTAATACTTCTCAAAGATGAGATCAAAAGTGTCAGAATGAATAGTACATCAATAGATCATTTAATATAATAGCACTGTTTTGTATTTCTGAATAGCTCTTTGTAAGCCAGAAGAGCAAAATTCAGTTCCACCATCCCTGGATGTGCCTTTAGTAATCTCTTCACTATTCCTGCTGTTATTATATATCAGTCACATGGGGAAGCTGAATCAGAGGGAGAAGAGAGGGTTTTCTCAGTCAGAGTTGGAGCTGAGAATGGGACCCATATCTTGTCATTTTGATTCCATTACTCCGTCTGTGATTACTGCTGACTCAGGATGGCGTTACTTGCTTGAATAAGTGCCCTGTGCTATCTCTAGGCAGGACAGCACATGCAGAACCCCATCCTGAAGAATGAATGCGCCTGAAGCTATACAGACCCATTTCCTCTGAGGGTGTGAGGGCCAGCTGCTTCAAACACTTCATTGATCACCCAGGAAAATTTTGCCAATGTCTGTAGCCTGGTTTGGAGGGACTTCAGTTTCCTATGAGTCTACCCTAAAGGTTATTGAAAACAAATGCATCCCCACACTCTCACCCCACACCCAAACAACAGTACTTCTTTCTTCAGTCCATTTTCGTATTAGTAGACTGCTTGGGTATTTATATTTATTGTTTGCCTTGACCTTTTTTAGGTCCTACTGATTCACTTATATGTCAACATCAGATTACTTTTATCTCAGTTTTTCCTAGCTTCTCAGTCTTAATTGGTAATTTGATCTTGATTCCTCCTTCTGGTCCTTTCAGATTTGCTGTTTATATTTGCTGACTCTGGCATATGTACCTTGGATTTCTTTTATGGATTCTGGCTTACCTCATTCCTCAGGCCCAGAGCACCTTCCACATAAGGATTTGGACAATTATCAGGTTAAATCATAGACTTATTTGAGAGCATCTTATCCTGTCTTCTCATTTTATAGGTGAGGAAACTGAGGCCTGTACCAATTAGGGTACTTACAAAGTCAAACAAATCAATTTTCCTGATTAATTTTCTTCCAGCATTACATATACCACAGTGGACATTTTATTAAAAAAAAAAGAAAATATAAATTTAAATGTAAAATAAATACAGTTAAGAAATTCAGTACATATTCTAAGCTCATAGATAATTTGTATAGAAAAAAATTTCAATACAGGATTCAAACTGGGAAGTTGGGAAGGGAAAGAGAGAAGTGACATTTGCTTGGTGCCCACTATGAGCCAAGTACTGTGCTCCATGTGTTGTGCATGTTACCTTGGGTAATGTGTATTCACTGCTTTATAAGGGTGCTAAAGCATTTTATGAGCTTAGTTCCAAGAAAGACAGATTTGGGCTTAGATATGCCTGGTAAAGTGTAGTAAATAAACAATTGTATTTCTAAATTGGTTTAAATGAATACTTAAGAGTCTAAAGAAGGGGTTGTCTGAAGAGGCAAAAAGGCAAAAGGCAAAGGATCTCTAAGTTTTATGATTGATATTTAATTAATTTGAAGTTCTGCACCTAGTTAAGGAATAGTCATGCTTTACACATCACCACAAGCTTTAGAAATGACTAAATACTCTTTCCGTCTCCATTTGGTGGTCCACTTCTATATAGGAAGCTATGTATAATAAATATCTTTTGAAGCAGCACTCATTTACCTCATCTGATCAGCTGAGGTTATCTCCTGATGCCTCAAAGAGTTACAGATGGGTTTCGTATATAAGGGATTAAAAATATTGGCTAGAAAGATTATAGTGAAAACATATTGTGTTGAATAGAACAAAGTTCTTTACTTTTGTTGCTGTTACACTGTGGAATACATGGATTATTCACAGCACATTTTAATAGGAAATTAATGTACCTAGGCAGCCCACATACCTACTCTCATCTGTGTTTTCCATCAGCTTTGTGTGACTTAGCTATGTGTATAATTTAGAAGGAAGTTTATTTCTATAACAAATTACACTTCTCTCCCTTAAAAGACATTTCAAAAAGCTTAGCTGATCCCATTATATTGTTTACTGAACATGGCTTTAGCAAATTCCTATTGATAATTTGAGCATCAAAACTTATTCATTTATATTAATTAGGTTCTTGTCATTTGTATGCCATTTCTCAAGTAGCTGAACTCAGGTTTTACAAGTGCTCTTTTTAGATCCCTGCCTCATTTTGAGGTGTTTGTTGACCAGTGGATATGTGTTACTGCTTGGCTTCCCTAATGCAGGATCTCTTGAGCAGATAAAGTAAGCATTATGAAGCATTATGTTATCTGAGAACAGTGAAACTTTCATGTCAATGTAAGAAGAGCTGGAGAACCCATTATATAATTTTTTCTTTGCTGAGAATGTAATTAAGCTTCAGAGAGGTTGAGGATCACAGCTACTTATTTTGGACTCTCAGTTCAGAGCAGACCTAGATAAGGCAGAAAAGTGTACTGTACAATCTTATTGGCATTGCTGTTTATATTAAAAGCTCTGTCAAAATCTTTACAGCAGCAGTACATTGTAAGAAGTGTGGCCTTTTTTAGAAAGAACCAGCGCCCACATAATGATTCCTTCATGGTTTCATTCCCTGCCTCCTCCCCTTTTTTCAAAGAGGTTATATTTTGAACCACATTTCTAAATATTGCTATCCGCAAGTATAAGTAGAATTTTTGGCCTTGTGAGGATAAAGCCAAAGTCCTAAAGATTCTTTAGGCTTATGCTGCTACCCTTGGTGCCTTTATATTCTTATGCATTTTAAAAGAGAGTCTACAGGAAGGAAGATGTCTTCTTTTGTATGTGGAGGCATCTAATAGCAGCATTAGCATGGTGGTTGTGACACTAATACCAGAGCTATAAATTTAGCTCCTTGTATAGAAAATAGTGGCACTTGAGCAGATCTGTAGAGTTTATTTTGGGAATCTTGAAGATTTCCTAATGTTGATGAGAATTGAATCTGACTTCAAAAACCTTGGGGTATAAATTGTGCTGATAATTGGTCTGAGGTGAACCTGGAGAAAATGCTGATGTGTTCAGTCTTTAGCAGAGTGATTCATCTTTTAAACCTTATCATGGACACCTCTCGCAGAGCAAAGAGAAGTGAAGGAGGGAGAGAGAAATTAAAAGCAAGTGTAAATGGTAGCTATGACATATACGACTAGGAAATTTTAGGTTTTTTAAGAAAGGTTGCTGGGTGGTCATATTCTTTAACATTTTAATTAATGAGTATGTTCATGTTTACAGAAAACATCCTAACTCCCCATGCTACTTGCAGGAACCACCTCCTCTCCCCTGCCACCCCCGTTGTTCTCTGCCGATGGGATTATTTTTAGACACATTTGGCTGCACAGTATAACTAGCTTTCAGAACCATGGCCAGTCCTGTTGCATGGTTCAGAACTGGCTATTCCAGTCTCTAGACCAGTAGAAAAAGCAAGTGCTATAGGATTATGTTTGTGCCGGACTTTTCTTGAGAAAGATAGTTGAGATTCTGCAGTTGCATGTACTGGCACTAATTTTACCTAACTGTTCCAATTTTGCAATTAAAAATACCTTAATGGGTTTGTTTTCCATGTTATAGATATATTAGTGTTAGTTTTACAAAATTTAGAAATTACATATAAGCAAAACAAGGAAAATTAGAATCATCAACAATTCCATCATTTACAGATAACAATTTTAATGATTTGGTAAATAGCCTTCTGGTATTTTTTTTTTTTCTATGCCTACTACATAAATCAGTATTCTTTTGTGTGCAAGTGCAAGAAACCCTATTATAACTGGAATATATGAATTTTTTGACTCACTGAAGGAAGGGTAGGGGTATAGCTGGATCTTAGGGGCAAGTAATTTGTTATGAACAAAAGACTAGAAAGAATTTAAAAACAACCAGAAGGTAATGCTTATCCAGATACTTAAGGCATTAGATCCCTTGTAATTTTAACAAGGCAGATACACTGAGATCGTTAAATGTGGGTGAGTGGACATAGATGTAGGGCTTTCTCTTCCCTATTTGAGTCCAATTTTCTTTTCTTCTGGGAGGAAATTTCCTGTATGTGGTAGTGCCAGAAAACTCAATTTAGGACTCAAGTAGAGGCAGACCAACAACCTGAACTCTGCTGACCCATGAAATCTGTGTTACCTGTTATTTATTCTCTCCAGACTTCTTGGTCTCCTGCTCCCTGCCTCCCCAACACCCCCCGCAACTTCTGTGTTGTTTTGACAACTCAGGCATCACCTTCTTGGGAACTTTGGGAGCTGACATCCTTGACAGGGTATTGGGATTGTCATGCTCGATCCTGGTGACCATGTGTACAATGTGGTGCTCCCTCCAGGTGGTTTTACAGACAGAAGGCATCAATAAGGGGGCTAAAGACAAAAGGAAGAGTATGTGTGAAACACCCCGTGGGGACCCAGGATTCCTTGGGAGATGGATTTATCAGAGGATTCAGTGTTGTGATATGTCACTGGGGGCAAGAGTCGGTGAAATTGGGTATTACTGTTTCTATGAGATCATTGTTATTTGAAGGCTCAAGAATACTGTGCAAATGTGGGTTATATGAAGAAGGGAAAAGGATATCATGGAAAGTAAAGTCAGGAAAAAAAAATTTAGTTTTGCCATTACTTAATTTAGTTAGTTAGTTTAGGTTGCCATTGAGGCTGCTAAAATCCAAAATGAGTAATTTGGATTTTATCTGTTTCTCTGATAGAGATTCTTAATATATTGGAATAATATTAGCATTGAATTGCAATAATCAATTTAAAAATCAGGAGCCCATAATGGCTTTGACCCAATGGTTTTTCAATACCGTATGTCCTGGAATTTCAAAAATCAGATTTACTTGACTGCTAGACAATCACTGGAACCACTTATTTTGTGACTGGTTTAGCAATATTAAAAAAAGACATATATTAACAATGTTGACAGAGAGCCAGGTTTTAATTTTTTTCAACCCATTGTATTGGCAGAAATTATGAAGGGAGAAGATGGAATGAGTTGAGGAATGTAAGGGCTACTACCTTTTTGTTCTAAAGAATTCTGAGTGTCTTATAGATACAACCTGAGTCCTAATAACATTTTGGTAATGTAAACCATAGGTAAATTTTTTTCCTCCATTTTTAATATGAAGGCTAAGATGTAGCTATTTCCCAAAAATGTATTGGAAGACCCCAATTTTTATCAGCTCTTGGTGGCTGAAATTGAACTTTCCCTGTAGGGTCGCTATGAGTTGGAATCAACTTGACGGCAACGGGTTTAAGTAAGATAGTTTGCTAGTGTTCTGAAACCCTTCCAGGCTTTTGGTACTGTTGACTCTTTAAAGCTGAATAATGTCATGACTTATAATTGTGATAATTGACACCTTTTCTTGAGTGGGAGCTTATTAGTATACGGATACATAAGTATTTTCAAAATTATCCATCTTAATGAATGCTATTTGGCTGTTTCAATTTCTTAGCAAATTTGAAACAGAAAAAGTAATCATTTAATTTACCTGTCTGGAGTCTGATAGCATGTAAATTGATAGTCACTTTCTGGATTGATTTAGGTAAAGGCAAGTTAAGGCATAGAGAAAGTCTGAGTGACTTGTACAGTTTATTAAAAAAGTTGGAAGTTATAATAAAGGCTCTTCAATGAAATTAATTTGATGATTTCAATACATGGAAATTAGCTGTACTCTAACCCATTAGAGGGAACCATAGAAGTATATATCAGAATTCTTTTGGTTGCAAGTGACGAAACTATCAACTGACATTGCTGTAAGCTAAAGAAAATTTATTGTTACATATGATTGAAAAGTCAAGGGGTAACTGACTTCAAGGTTTCTGAGTGGCACAAATGGTTTGCGCTCAGGTACTAACCAAAAGGTTGGCAGTTTGAATCCACCAACAGTGCCCTGGAAGGAAAGGCCTGGTGATCTACTTCCGTAAGGTTAATAACAACAACAAAAAAATCCATTGCTGTTGAGTTGATTCCTATTCATAGCAACCCTATAAGACAGACTAGAGCTTCTCCATAGGGTTTCCAAGGAGCAGCTGGTGGATTTGAACTGCTGACGTTTTTTGGTTAGCAGCTGAGCTCTTAAACACTGTGCCAACAGCGCTCCTTCATAAGGTTACAGCCATTGAAAACCATTTGAGGTGCAGTTCTACTCTGACACACATGAAGTCGCCATGAGTTGGAATGGACTTGTTGGCAACGGGTTTGATTTTTGGTTTAATGACTTCAGGCATGGTTGGATCCTGGTGCTTAAATGATGGCATCAGGACCCTCTCTCTGCTCTGGCTTTGAATTCTGTGTTTTCATTATTCTCAGGCAGCTGAGAATAAACTGTAGATGGCCATCTGCACGTCAGAGCTTTTATTACCATCTTAACGACCTTAGCGTAAAGTGAAATCAGGAGGGACCAGTCCCTGGAGAAGGACATCATGCTTGGTGAAGGAGAGGATCAGCAAAAAAGAAGTCCATCAGTGAGATGGATTGACACAGTGGCTACAACAGTGGGCTCAAACATAGCAACAGTTGGAAGGATGGTGCAGGACTAGGCAGCATTTAGTTCTGCTGTACATGTGGCCGCTGAGAGTTGGAACTGACTCTATGGCACCTAACAACAACAATAACAATTTCAGCAAAAGGCTGACACTTACTGACTCTGACTGTCCTGGATTAGGTAAGTATCTATTCAGAAATCAATTGCTGTGGCTGGGAGGTATGGCATGCTCATTATCTAGACCTGGGTCACAGAGGGTAGGTTCAGCTCCAATGAAATCATAAGTATAAAGATGATATTCCAAAGTAAAATAGGATGCTGTTGTCAGAAAAAGTTTAGGGGTGCTGAGTGGGCAAGAGTAACAGATAGCTACTACAGTGTGTGTATTAAAGATTTATATGGTTTTGAAAATCTGTTCATTTAGTTATTTCTCATTTCTTAGAGTTACGAATGTGAAAATAAAGTTTGAGGATTTTAGATATACACAGTTAAGTGTATTTTGAGAGTACTACAGTAGTCTGAAAAAGGGGTAAATTGTGGAAGTTTTAACAACTATGGTATCTGCACACAAACTTTTGCCTCAGGATGCGGAACAGAAATGAATATTTTTCAAATTACAAATATGTAAACCAGTTAGGGTACATCAATAACTTAAATAAATATTTTTGTTTCTGTACTTTCGTTTGAGAGCTAAGACTCTACCAAAATGATAGACCATGCTAAGGAGAAAACACAAAATCCAGAAATCCTCATTTAACCCACTGCAAGGGAATTTGAATGTAGACTTGTCATGATCAGTGTGAATATTCATTATGATCATTATTATTTTTTTTTTTAATTGTACTTCAGGTGAAGGCTTACAGAACAAATAGTTTCTCATGAAAAGGTAGTACACATATTGTTTTATGACACTGGTTAACAACCCCACAACAGGTCAACCCTCTAACTTCTCAACCTTTTCTTTTTTGGTGAAAATACACATAGCCAAAGATACACCATTTCAAAAATTTCTCTGTGCACAGTTCAGTGACATTGACTATGCTCTTCCAATTGTGCTGTTATTCTCACTTAAGATGAAGGCTTACAGAACAAAATAGTTTCTCATTTAACAGTTACTACACATGTTGCCCTATGACAATGGTTAACAATCTCACAACACATCAACAATATCCTTACTCAACCTTGGGTTCCCTATCACCAGGGGGCTTCCTTGTCCCCTTCTGCCTTCTGGCCCTTGTCACTGGACTACTGTACCTCATTAGTCTCATTTGGTTTTACGGGGCTGTCCACTCCCAGGCTGAACGGTGAACCTCGGAAGTGACTTCACCACTGGCTAAAAGGGTGTCTGGGGACCATACTCTCAGGGTTTCTCCAGTCTCCTTTAGGCCAGTAAATCTGGTCTTCTTTTTGTGAGTTAGAATTATGCTCTACATCCTTCTCCAGCTCTGTCCAGAACCCTCTGTTGTGATCCTGGTCAGAGCAGTCAGCAGTGGTAGCCGGGCACCATCTGGCTGTACTGGACTCAGTCCAGTGGAGGTCTTGGTAGCTGTGGACAATTAGTCCTTTGGACTAATCTTTTCCTTGTATCCTGTTCTCTTCATTCTCCCTTGCTCCTGAAGGGATGAAACCAGTGGAGTATCTTAGATGGCCGCTCACAGGCTTTTAAGACCCCAGACACTACTCACCAAGGTAGAATGCAGAGCATTGTCTTTATAAGCTGTGTCATGCCAATTGAGCTAGATGTTCCCCGAGACCATGGTCCCCACAGCCCTCCGCCCAGCAATTCAGTCCCTCAGGGAATTTAGATGTGTCTATGGGGCTTCCATGACCTTTTCTTGTACAAGTTGTGCTAGTTTCCCCTGTATTGTGTACTGTCTCACCCTTCACCCAAGATACCACTTATCTATTGCCTATTTAGTAGTTCCCCCCCACCCCTCCCATCCCTGGTAACCAACAAAGATTGTTACATTTTGTGTGTGAACTTTTTCGTGGGTTTTTACAATAGAGGTCTCATACAATACTTGTACTTTTGTGATTGACTTATTTCACTAAGCATAATGTCCTCCAGTTTCGTCCATGTTATGAGATGCTTCACAGATTCATTGTTGTTCTTTCTGGTTGCATAGTACTCCATTGTGTGTATGTACCATAGTTTGTTTATCCATTCATCTGTTGATGGGCATCTAGGTTGTTTCCATCGTTTTGCTATTGTGAACAATGCTGCCATGAACATAGGTGTGCGTATGTCTATTCGAGTGACGACTCTTATTTCTCTAGGATATATTCCTAGGAGTGGGATTGCTGGATCGAATGGTATGCCTATTTCTAGCTTTCTGAGGAAGCGCCGTATCATTTTCGAAAATGGTCGTATCATTTTGCATTCCCACCAGCAGTGCATAAGAGTTCTGATCTCCCCGTAGCCACTCCAACATTTGTTATTTCCAGTGTTTTTGATTTGTGCCAGTAATGCTGGGGTGAGATGGTATCTCATTGTGGTTTTAATTTGCATTTCTCTAATGGCTAGTGATCGTGAGCATTTCCTCATGTGTCTGTTGGCCATTTGAATGTCTTCTTTCGTAAACTGTCTGTTCATTTCCTTTGCCCATTTTTTAATAGGATTATTTGTCTTTTTGTTGTAGAGGTGTTGGATTTTCTTGTAGATGATGGAGATTAGACCTTTGTCTGACTTTTACTGTCCAAAAATTTTTTCCCAGTATGTAGGTTCTCTTTTTACTCTTTTGGTGAAGTCATTTGAAGAGCATAGGTGTTTGATTTTAAGAGGATCCCAGTTATCTAGCTTATCTATTGGGGTTTGTGCATTGATGGTTATGGTTTGTATCCTGTTAATGCCATGTATTAAGGCCTGAAGTGTTGGTCCTATTTTTTCTTCTATGAACTTTATAGTTTTAGGCTTTATATTCAGGTCTTTGATCCATTTTGAATTCGTTTTTGTATATGGTGTGAGGTATGGGTCCTGTTTCATTTTTTTGCAGATGGATACCCAGTTTTGCCAGCACCATTTGTTAAAAAGACTGTCTTTTCCCCATTTGATGGACTTTGGGCCCTTGTCGAAGATCAGGTGACCATAGGTGGATGGATTTACATCTGGGTTCTCAATTCTGTTCCATTGGTCAATGTGTCTGTTGTTGTACCAGTTACCAGGCTGTTTTGACTACTGTAGCTGTATAGTAGGTTCTGAAGTCAGGTAGTGTGAGTCCTCCCACTTTATTCTTCTTCTTCAGTAGTGCTTTACTTATCCGGGGCTTCTTCCCTTTCCATATAAAGTTTATGATTAGTTTTTCCATCTCTTTGAAGAATGCTGTTGGTATTTGGATCAGGATTGCATTGTATATGTAAATTGCTTTGGGTAGAATTGTCATTTTCACAATGTTGAGTCTGCCTATCCATGAGCATGGTATGTTTTTCCATTTATGTAGATCCCTTTGGGTTTCATGCGGTAGTGTTTTGTAGTTATCTTTGTATAGGTCTTTTACATCCCTGGTAAGATTTATTCCTAAGTATTTTATCTTTGTAGGGGCTACTGAAAATGGTATTGTTTTCCTGATTTCCTTTTCATGATTCTCCTTATTGGTGTATAGGAATCCAACTGATTTTTGAATGTTTATCTTGTATCCTGCTACTCTGCTGAATATTTCTATTAGTTCCAGTAGATTTCTCGTGGAGTCTTTAGGGTTTTCTATGTATAGTATCATATCATCTGCAAACAGGGACAGTTTAACTTCCTCATTACCAATTTGGATGCCCTTTATTTCTTTTTCTTGCCTTATTGCTCTAGCTAGAACTTCCAGCACAATGTTAAATAGGAGTGGTGATAAAGGGCATCCTTGCCTTGTTCCTGTTTTCAAGGGGAATGTTTTCAGCCTCTCTCCATTAAGAATTATGTTGGCCGTTGGTTTTGCATAGATGCCCTTTATTATGTTGAGAAATTTCCTTTCTGTACCTATTTTATTGAGAGTTTTTATCAGGAATGGGTGTTGGACTTTGTCAAATGCCTTTTCTGCGTCATTTGCGATGATCATGTGATTCTTTTCTTTCCTTTTATTTATGTGGTGGGTTACGTTGATTGATTTTCTGATGTTGAACCATCCTTGTATACCTGGTATGAATCCTACTTGGTCGTGGTGTATTATTTTTTTGATATGATGCTGAATTCTGTTGGCTAGAATTTTGCTCAGAATTTTTACATCTATATTAATGAGAGGTATTGGTTTGTAATTTTCTTTTTTTGTGATGTCTTTGCCTGGTTTTGGTATCAGCATTATGCTGGCTTCATAGAATGAATTTGGAAGTGTTGCCTCCTCTTGTATGCTCTGAAATAGCTTGAGTAGTACTGGTACAAGCTCTTATGTAAATGTTTTCTAGAATTCTCCAGTGAAGCCATCTGGGCCAGGGGTTTTTTTGGTTGGGAGTTTTTTTAATTACCTTTTCAATCTCTTCTCTTGTTATGGGTCTGTTCAGATTTTCAACATCACTTTGTTGTAGTTTGGGTAGGCTGTCTGTTTCTAGAAATTTATCCATTTCTTCTAGGTTTTCAAATTCGTTGAAGTATAGTTTTTCATAATATTCTGTTATAATCCTTTTTATTTCAGTTGGGTCTGTTGAAATGTCCCCCTTTTCATTTTTCATTTGGGTTATTTGCATCCTCTCCTGTTTTTCTTTTGTCAGTCTGGCCAGTGGTTTGTAGATTTGGTTGATTCTTTCAAAGAACCAACTTTTGGTTTTGTTGATTTTTTCTATTGTTTCTCTGTTCTCTATTTCATTTATTTCTGCTCCGATCTTTATTATTCCCTTTCTTCAGGTTCCTGTGGGCTTTTTTTGCTGTTCTCTTTCTATTTGTTTGAGTTCTGTAGTTAATGTTTTGATTTTGTCCCTTTCTGCTTTTTTGATATGTGCACCTATTGCTATAAATTGTCCTCTGAGGACTGCCTTTGCTGTGTCCCAAAGGTTTTGGTATGATGTGTTTTCATACTCGTTTGGGTCTAGGAATTTCTTGATTCCATCTCTGATTTCTTTTATTACCCAGTGATGTGTAAACAGGGTATTATTCAGTTTCCATGTAATTGATTTTTTTTTGCTTGTTCTTTCTATTCTTAATTTCTACCTTGATGGCATTGTGGTCAGAGAAGATACTTTGAATTATCTCAACATTTTGGATCTTGTTGAGGATTGCTCTGTGGCTTAAGATGTGGTCTATTCTGGAGAACGTTCCATGTGCATTGGAAAAGAATGTGTACTTTGCAGTGGTTGGATGGAGTGTTCTATATATGTCTATGAGGTCAAGTTGGCTGATTGTGCCCTTTAGGTCTTCTGTATCTTTGCTGAGTTTCTTCTTAGTTGTTCTGTCCTTTACTGAGAGTGGTGTGTTGAAGTCTCCTACTGTTATTGTGGAACTGTCAATTTCTCTTTTCAGTGTTGTTAGAGTTTGTTTTATGTATTTTGGAGCCCTGTCACTGGGTGCGTAGATGTCTATTATGGTTATATCTTCATGATGGATCATCCCCTTAACCATTATATAGTGTCCTTTGTCTTTTATGGTAGATTTTGTTTTAAAGTCTATTTTATCTGAGATTAGAATTGCCACTCCTGCTCTTTTTTGGTAGTTGTTAGCTTGATATTTTTTTTTCCAACCTTTGACTTTTAATAAATTCACATCTTTGTTTCTAGGGTGTGTCTCTTGTAGACAACATATTGATGGATCCTGTTTTCTTATCCATTCTGTCACTCTCCGTCTCTTTATGGGTGCACTGAGTCCATTTACATTCAGTGTAATTATTGATAGATGTGAGTTTGTTGCTGTCATTTTGTAGTGCTTTTTTTTTGTGGTGCTGAAGTTTTCTTTCTTCTTCTTACTCTCTTGTGCTGAGTTACTTTTGTTCGTTGATTTTTTTTTTCAGTTCTTTTGTTTTTGTAGGTTTTGTTTTTTCTGAGACTTTGTTTTTCCTCTTTTTTTTATGAGTATGTTTGTTAACTTTCTTTGTGGTTTCCATGTATTTTACCCTTATCTTTCTAAGTTTGAAGCAGTTTATCATTACTTGGTATCGCCTTGCCTTCCTCTCCATTAGAAGGTTCTATACCTATGCCGTTTATTCCCTCTTTTATTGTTTTGATGTTGTTGTCACTTACTGATTAACTGCTCTGATTCCCTGTTGTATTTCTTTTGGTTTTGGATAGTCCTCGAGAGTTCATTTCCTAGATTGGTATCTGGCTGGTACGATCCTGTGTCCTAGATTCTGCCTGTGAGCTGAAGCTGTTTGTCCTCAGATCGAAGAACTCCCTTTAATAAGTCTTGGAAGTTTGGTTTTACTTTTACATGTTCCCTTAATTTCTGTTTATCTGGAAATGATCAAATTGCACCATCAAATTTGAACGAGAGTTTTGCAGGATATATTATTCTTGGCTGGCAATCTTTTTCTTTCAAGATTTTATATATGTCATTGCAGTGCCTTCTTGCCTGCATGGTTTCTGCTGAATAATCTGAGCTTAGTCTTATTGTTTCTCTGTATGTGACTTCTTGTTTTTCACGAGCTGCTCTCAGGATTCTTTGTTTGTCTTTGGATTTGGCGAGTGTGATTATGATATGCCTTGGTGATTTTCTTTTGGGGTCTCTCCTATATGGGGTTCGTTGAGCTTCTTGGATGGCCAGCTTTTCATCTTTCATGATATTGGGGAAGTTTTCTGTCAGCAGTGCTTGAATGATCCTCTCTCTGTTTCTGTTTTCTCCCCCTGTTCTGGAATTCCAATGATTCGCAGATTTTTGCTTTTCATTGTTTTCCACATAACTCTCAGGGTTTCTTCATTTTTCTTTGTTCTTTTTTCTGAGTTTTCCTGAAACAGTTGTATCCAAGTGTTTGTCTTCAATTCCACTGATCCTGTCTTCCACCATTTCAAATCTGCTTCTCAGCCCTTCTATGACACCATCCATTTCTGAAATCTTGTTGTTTATCTTTTGGATTTCTTATTGTTGTCTTTGTATAATTTCTAGTTGTGAATTTCTTTTGGCATTTTGTTCCTGCATTATTTTCCTGAATTCTTCCAATTTTTTGTCTGTATGTTCCATGAATTTGTCTATTTTTTCCTCATGTTTGTCAGCTTTTTGCCTCAGCTCTTAGAGAATTTTGAGTATTAGAGATTTGAATTCCCTATTAGGTAGTTCTAGTGCATTTTCTTCCACTGGATAGTCATCTGGGGTTTTATTTTGGACACCTACTGGAACCATCCTGTCCTGTTTTTGTAAATGTTTTGATATTGTCTGCTGTCTTCGGAGCATTCAGTAGTTATTTTTCTCATTTATTGATTATAGATTTGTTTGTTTCGTCCCTTTTTTTAAAAAAAATTTGACTATGTCTGAGCAGGCAGACTTTGTGTTCTTTGTTGTTTGCTCGTCTGTGGGCACAATACTTTTTGCCTCCTTCTCCAATTGGCAGTGTCAGTAACTCAGATATGGTACCGCAGGGCAGGTCTAATTGAAGAGGAGTTACTGGGACGGGTTGTTTGTGGCACTTACTACAGCCACTAGAGCGGTTCGGTAATCAGTGCAGGGCAGGTTCCAGTAGGCCGTGCCTGTTCTGCTTGGTGGTGTGATGTCAAGCGCACAGTGCAGGTAGGCAGGATGCAGTGGGGAGATTGTTACATGTGGAGCTAAGCTGGATATGGGAGAGAGGAGAGAGGAAATAGGAGCCAAAAACATACAAACAAAAAAGAATGCTAGGGGAGCTTGCCGTTGGAGTGGAGAGATGATAGACTATGAAATGGAGAAAAGCAGAAAGGGGAAGAGGAAGAAAAGAAAAGAATGAATAAATAAAAATCGGAAAGGTTAAAGAACCGCAAAGTTCCCAGGGATCCCACCGGTGCAGCTATGAGGTCTGGGGAAGTTGCTCTCAGGTGTTTCAGTACAGCCTGGCTAGAAGGCGTAGAGGTATAGAATGCCAGGTATTCAGGGAACAGAAAGAGATGGAAGATATAGAGAGATGAGAAACTGAGCAATGAAGAAAGACAAAAAGGGAAAAAGAGGGAAAAGGAAAGAAAAGAAAAGAAAACAAAAAAAAAAAAAGAACAAGAAAGACCCCCCCAAAAACAGAAAAAACCCAAGAAAAAAAGAAATCCCCTCTGGGATCCCTCTGCACGTCTGTGCAAGCTGAGGGGGAGGTCTCCTTCCCACACAGCACCGCCTGGCCAGAAAGGGCTCCCAACTCAAAAAAAGGGAAAGAAAACAAACAAACAATTCAAAACAAAGAAACGAACAAAAGCCCCGGGATCCCATCAGCACGGCAGCCCAGACCGGGAAGCAGCTCCACACTCAAACAGAGCTCCACAGCCCCTCAGGAAGAAGCAAAGATGGTGCACAGAGCCAGGTATTTGAGCAAAAGGAGGGGGAGGTAGTGAGAGGTAAGGAAGAAATCAAAAGAAGCGGGAAAAAAGCAACACCAGTAACCAGGAAATGGCACTAAGAGAGCTGGCCCGTTCGGGTGTGTGGAATCCAAGCAGCCGGTGTTTCCCGGTCAAGAGATTGTGGCCACGGGAAGCAGAGGAGGCCGAGTCTGGGTGAAGAAGGGTGGGGGGTGGGAAAACGTATATCGCAACTTACCGGTTGTTTTGACTCCCGCTGGACACTCCGTGAGGCTGCTTTCTCGCACCCCGTTTGCTGGTCTCCGATAGGAGTCCAAGATGATGGATCCACGCTGCATTAGCTGGTAGGGGACCTCTGCATGAATCTCTCCTCGCTCTCCATTCTCTGTCAGTTTTCTCACTCCATTTGGTGCTTGGCTGAGTTCTTTATCTCTTCATTTGATGTGTTAGGGTTTCAGGATTGTTGTATTCTATGGTCGGCTTAGTTTTTCGGATCTTTGCTGTGAAGGGACGGCGTGGTGCTTCTGCCTAGAGCGCCATTTTGCCGGAATGCCTATGATCATTATTTTTATTAAAAAAAAAAGGTTTTTTTTTGGTAGCCTGCAGGGTGGGCACAGTGCAGTGCTTCCCAGACCAAAAGTAAAAGAGCACATTCGCAAATTGCCTTTTGGTGGATAATGAACGAAATGTTCAATTAATCTACTTTTATAGGCCGTTGTGATTTCTGCTGCTTCTGAAATCCAGTATATTTTCTGGCTGTATTGTCCATATGGCAGTCTGACTGTGTACTTTTCATTTTGTCTTGTTTTAATGAGATCATCCAATAGAGTTAAAGAGACTAAGAAATGGGCTTGGAAATAACACAGTAGTTTTGAGGTTTTATCATTTACTAGTTGTATGATCTTTGAGGAAGTTTCCTAACCTCTTAATACTGTTTCCTTATCTGTAATAGAAGGGTAATGTAAGAGAATAATAACAGGCTTGTGTAAAATAAACTATGAAATAAATGGGAAGTATTTAACACAATGCTTGGACTGGTGTAAACATTAAAAAAATGTTAGCTATTGCATATTACAGTTTTTATTGATAGTATTTTTTCTCCCCCTTTTTTTATGTTATCATCTCATCTGTAAGTTTCTTGAGGAGAGGGACTGTATTGTGAACATGTTTTGTGCTCTTTTAACAAATACCACAGTTTATTTGCATACACTAAAAACTAATAAATATTAATTGAATTACCAAGCGGAAGTGTGTAGAACTATATTTTAATTAATGCTAAGTCTCAGGGTTTTCATTCTGTTAATGCCATGTCATTGTAACATTTGTACTTAAAAAGAGCCAGATGAAAGGAGCAGAGAAAGATCTCTTCTGAGGAACTGGGGCAAAGTTCATATTGTTTATTCTTTCATTCATTCTCTTATTTATTCATCCATTCCTTTTGTGTAATTTCACTGTGCATTAGGTAGGTGCCATGAGTAGTTTAGGTAAGGGATGAAATAGATGGTTCACTTAGTAAATGTGCAAAGACATAGTACAGTGATAAGTAAAACACAAAGCACCTACCCTGTTGCTGTCAAGCTGATTCCAACTCACAGTGACATATTAAATGTCTTAATAGAGGTACAGATTAGGGATTGTGGTCTCTCAGAGTAGGGAGAGATTGCTTCTATCAGAGGGAAATAGCTGACCAAAGTGATCATTCTTTTATTTGTGGCTTACTCAATATTGAATGGCCACTCTGTTTTGGTCAATGTGCAGCTAATGTGAAGATGAATTAAGGTGAAGAGTAGAATAAGGACAATTTTCCAAACAGATAATTTCTCTTTCAGACTTCTTAATGCTTCCTTTTGCAGATGATTGTGTCTTTATGTACTTGAAAATATCCAGAGTTTATTCAGCCATATCTAATTAATCAATTTAATATTTGCTGTTCTTAAGTGCCATTGAGTTGGTTCCGGCTCACGGTGACCCTGTGTACAAGAGAACAAAGCACTGCCCAGTCCTGCACTATGGTCATAATCATTGTTATGCTTGAGCCCATCGTTGCAACCACTGTGTCTATCCATCTAGTTGAGGGTCTTCCTCTTTTTTGCTGACCCTCTACTTTGCCAAGCATGATGTCCTTCTCCAGGGACTGGTCCCTCATGATAAATTGTCCGAAGTATGTAAGATGTAGTATCGCCATCCTTGCTTCTAAATAAGCATTCTGGCTGTACTTCTTCCAAGACAGATTTGTTAGTTCTTCTGGCAGTCAATGGTATATTCAGTATTCACCAACACTGTAATTCAAAGGCATCAGTTCTTTGTTGGTCTTCCTTATTCATTGTCTAGCTTTCACACGCATATGAGGCGATTGAAAACACCACAGCTTGAGTCAGGTGCACCTCTTGAAGTGACATCTTTGCTTTTTAACACTTTAAAGAGTTTTTTTGCAGAAGATTTGCCCAGTGCAATGCGTTGTTTGATTTCTTGACTGCTGCTTCCATGGGCATTGATTGTGGATCCAAGAAAAATGAAATCTTTGACAACTTCAGTATTTTCTCCATTTATCGAGATATTGTTTATTGGCCCAGTTGTGACAATTTTTGTTTTCTTTATGTTAAGGTGTAATCCATACTGAAGGCCGTAGTCTTTGATCTTCATCAATTAGTGCTTCAAGTTCTCTTTACTTTCAGCATAAAGCAGGTTGTTAATGAATCTTCCTCCAATCCGGATGTCACGTTCTTTTTCATAAAGTCCAGCTTCTCAGATTATTTGCTCATCATGCAGATTGAATAAGTATGGTGAAAGGATACAACCCTGACACACGCTTTTCTTGACTTTAAACCCCCCAGTATCCCCTTGTTCTGTTTGAACAAATGCCTCTTGGTCTAAGGTTCCTCATGAGGACGATGAAGTGTTCTGGAATTCCCATTCTTTGCAATGTTACCCATAGTTTGTTATAATCCACACAGTCAAATGCCTTTGCATAGTCAATAAAACACAGATAAACATCTTTCTGGTATTCTCTGCTTTCAGCCAATATCCATCTGACATTATCAGTGATATCCCTTGTTCCACGTCCTCTTCTGAATCTGGCTTGAATCTCTGGCAGTTAGCTGTCGAGATACTGCTGAAACCACTTTTGAATGATCTTCAGTGAAATTTTACTTGTGTGTAATATTAATGATATTCTGTTGGATCACCTTTCTTTGGAATGGGTACAAATATGGATCTCTTGCAGCAGTTGGCTAGGTAGCTAGCTGTCTTAAAAATTTCTTGACATAGATGGAGTGAGTGCTTCCAGCACTGCATCCATTTGTTGAAATATCTCTGTTGGTATTCAGTCAATTCCTGGAGCCTTGTTTTTCTCCAATGCCTTTAGCGCAGCTTGGGCCGCTTCCTTCAGTACCATCAATTCTTGACCTTATGCTACCTTCTGAAATGGCTGAATATCGACCAGTTCTTTTTGGTACAGTGACTCTGTTTATTCTTTCCATCTTCTTTTGATTCTCCCTGCATTGTTTAATATTTTCCCCATAGAATTCATCAACATTGCAACTCGAGGCTTGCATTTTTTCTTCAGTTCTTTCAGCTTGAGAAATGCTGAGTGTGTTCACTCTAGTATTTAGAGTGACTATTATGTGCATCCCCCATATGTCTGTCAGTTTATTGTACTGTGGAGGCTTTTGTGTTGCTTGATGCTGGAAGCTATGCCACTGGTATTCAGATACCAGCAGGGTCACCCATGGCAGATAGGTTTCAGCTGAGCTTCCAGACTAAGACAGGCTAGAAAGAAGGACCTGGCAGTCTATTTCTGAAAAGAATTAGCCAGTGAAAACCTTATGACTAGCAGCACAACATTGTCTGATTTAGTGCCGGAAGATGAGCCCCCCAGATTGGAAGGCACTCAGAATACGACTGGGGAAGAGCTGCTTCCTCACAATAGATTTGACCTTAATGATATGGATGGAATCCAGCTTTCGGGACCTTCATCTGCTGATGTGGCACAACTCAAAATGAGAAGAAACAGCTGCAAGCATCCATTAATAATTGGAATATGGAAGGTACGAAGTATGAATCTAGAAAAATTGGAAATCGTTAAAAATGAAATGGAACACATAAACATGGATATTCTAGGATTAGTAAGCTGAAATGGACTGGTATTGGCCTTTTTGAATTGGATAATCATATGGCCTACTGTGCAGGAAATGACAGCTTGAAGAGGAATGGTGTTGTATTCATTGTCAAAATGAACATTTCAAGATCTATCCTGAAGTACAGTGCTGTCAGTGATAGGATAATATCCATACGCCTACAAGGAAGACCAGTTAATACGACTATTATTCAAATTTACCTACCGACCACTAAGGCCAAAGATGAAGAAATTGAAGATTGTTACCAGTTTCTGCAGTCTGAAATTGATTGAACTTGCAATCAGGATGCATTGATAATTACTGTTGATTGCAATTTGAAAGTTGGAAACAAAGAAGAAGGACCGGTAGTTGGAAAATATGTCCTTGGTAATAGAAATGATGCCAGAGATTGCATGATAGAATTTTGCAAGACCAACGACTTCTTCATTGCAAATACATTTTACCACCAACATAAATGGCCACTATACACATGGACCTTGCCAGATGGAATACACAGGAATCAAATCAACTACATCTGTGGAAAGAGGTGATGGAAAAGCTCAGTATCATCAGTCAGAATGAGGCCAGGGGCTGACTGCGGAACAGACCATCAATTGCTCATATGCTAGTTCAGGTTGAAACTCAAAAAAATTAGAAGTCCACGAGAGCCAAAGTACGACTTTGAGTATATTCCACCTGAATTTAGAGACCATCTCAATAATAGATTTGACATATTGAACACTAATGACCGAAGACAGATGAGTTGTGGAATGACATCAAGGACATCATACATGAAGAAAGCAAGAGGTCATTAAAAAGAGAGGAAAGAAAGAAAACACCAAAATGGATGTCAGAAGAGACTCTGAAACTTGCTCTTGAATGTTGAGTAGCTAAAGCAAAAGAAGAAATGTTGAAGTAAAAGAACTGAACAGAAGATTTCAAAGGGCAGCTTGAGAAGACAAAGTAAAGTATTATAATGACATGTGTGAAGAGCCAGAGATAGAAAACCAAAAGTGAAGAACATGCTCAGCATTTCTGAAGCTGAAAGAATTGAAGAAAAAATTCAAGCCTCCAGTTGCAATAGTGAAGGATTCTATGGGGAAAATATTAAACGATGCAGGAAGCACCAAAAGAAGATGGAAGGAATACATAGAATCATTATACTAAAAAGAATTGGTCGATGTTCAACCATTTCAAGAGGTAGCATGTGATCAGGAATCAATGGTACTGAAGGAAGAGGCTCAAGCTGCAGTGAAGGCTTTGGCCAAAAATAAGGCTCCAGGAATTGACAGAATATCAATTGAGATGTTTCAACAAATGGATGCAGTGCTGGAAGTGCTCACTCGACTATGCCAAGAAATTTGGAAGACAGCTACCTGGCCAACCAACTAGAAGAGATCCATATTTATGCCTATTCTCAAGAAAGATAATCCAACAGAATGCGGAACTTATCAAACAACGTCATTAATATCACACACATGTAAAATTTTGCAGAAGACCATTCAAAAGCGACTGCAGCAGTATATTGACAAGGAACTGTCAGAAATTCAAGCTTGATTCAGAAGAGGACATGGAACCAGGCATATCATTGCTGATGTCAGACGAATCCTGGCTGAAAGCAGAGAATACCAGAAAGATGTTTACCTGTGTTTTACTGACTATGGAAAGGAATTTGACTGTGTGGATCATAACAAAGCATCCTCACAACTGGACTGATAAGCAACATCTTGATACATGGAGAAAAGATTGAAGTTGTCAAGGATTTCATTTTACTTGGATCCACAGTCAACACCCATGGAAGCAGCAGTCAGGAAATCAAAAGAGGCATTGCACTGGGCAAATCTGCAAGAGACCTCTTTAAAGTTTTAAAAACCAGAGATGTCGCCTTAAGGACTAAGGTGCGCCTGACCCAAGCCGTGGTATTTTCAGTCACATCATATGCATGTGAAAGCTGGACAATGAAAAAAGGAAGCCCGAAGAAGTAATGCCTTTGAACTGTGGTGTTTGCGAAGAATATTGAATATACCATGGACTGCTAAAAGAAGTAGCAAATCTGTCTTGGAAGAACTACAACCAGAATGCTCCTTAGAAGCAAGGATGGCGAGACTACGTGCTGTGTATTTTGGACATGTTATCGGGAGGGACCAGTCCCTGGAGAAGGACATCACGCTTGGTAAAGTAGAGGATCAGCGAAAAAGAGGAAGACCCTCAAAGAGATGGATTGACACAGTTTGTTGCAACAATGGGCAACAGTGGGCTCAAGCATAACAGCAACTGTGAGCATGGTGCAGGACCGGCAGTGTTTCGTGCTGTAGTATGTAGGGTTGCTGTGAGTTGGCACCAACTCGATGGCACCTAACAACAACAACATTATGTACATGGTACTGTGCTGGTCTTTGAGGAGGGCACATAATACATAGATCCTGCCTTCCAGGAGCTTTGTGGTCTAGCTGGAGAGATAAGTCACATATACAAAAGTTAGGTAACATGAGCAGGCTGTATATTAGTTTAGAAAGAAAGGCCTGGTGATCTACTTCCGAAAAATCAGCTATTGAAAACTCTGTGGAGCATATTTCTACTCTGATACACATGGGGTCGCCTGTACAGCGTCTGGTAAGGTGAGGTATATTTGTTGATGCCTAAAAAAGTATTACAGTGTTCATGAAGAATATTGAATATATCATGGACTTCCAGAAGAATGAAAAAGTCTGTCTTGGAAGAAGTATAGCCAGAATGCTCCTTAGAAGCAAGGATGGTGAGACCTCGTCTCACTTACTTTGGACATGTTATCAGGAGGGAACAGTCCCTGGAGAAAGACATCATGCTTGGCAAAGTAGAGGGTCAGCAAAAAAGAGGAAGACCCTCAATAAGATGGATTGACACACTGGCTGCAACAATGGGCTCAAACGATTTTGAGGATGGGGCAGTGTTTCCTTCTGTAGTATATAGGGTCGCTATGAGTTGGAACTGACTTGATGGCACCTAACAGCAAAAATATAGTACAGACACAAAGTGTCATTATGGTTTGAATAAGGAAGAGATCCAACTTACTGTGAATCATTAGCATAGGATATTGGAATAGATAGAATTTCAACCAAAACCAAAAATGAAACCTGTTGCAATTGAGTTGATTCTGACTCATGGTGACCCTATAGTGGGACGTGGAAATTGAGAGAGAGAGAAGAGTATTCTTAGATAGGAAGAATGAAGAGTATCTGAGAATGAGCAGATGTGTTCTCTTGTCAGTTACAAGACAAGTCTGGGTTGCTAATGGGAGGCAAGGTTGGGCACACAGACTGGGGCCAGAGGGACAAGAAAGGCAAACTGAGATGACCCTGTTTAGTAGTCAGGGGTGGCAGAGAGGTTTCATTCATCTCACATGCCATCTCTGATTGATGGATCGTGGCTGTCCAGATGAAGTCTGAGGTCAAGTTCAGGCTCAGCAGGAACGAATGTGATGACGTGTAAATGATGTCTGCTGTGGCTGATGGGAGGTGGGAATGGGGATAGACAGCGTCGCTGCCACATATATGCCATTCTTCTTGTAGACAATGGAGGTTTGGTAGTACTGGATCTCCCCCTAACTCCTACACACCATCACTTTGTCATTCTGCAGGTGGACACTGGTCAGAGGGAACTACATTAACTACATTTATGTAGAATCCCTCCCCCGCACCAAGGAGTTTCTACAACCACTAAAAAAAGCAGAAACACATTCTACCAGAGGACAGAATAAAAAAATCCAAGGCAGATTAGAGGCATTAATTTAGCTTTGATCTGCAGGCCCTCTGTTTGACCAAAGATGGTTGGATTATAATTTGACAGTTTCTTAATCTATCTCTCACTTTCTCTCTCTCTGTCTTTGATTTTTCTGTAGTGTCTCTTTTTATGATGAAACTAAGCTGGTTATTACTTAGAATCATAATCTATTCATGTAATGCAAGTTGATTTTCTGATTCACCGGGTATTAAAGTGAGGCTAAAGGGCTGTCATTCTTTTCCCTTGTTCTTGATTGTCTATTTCCCAGAATATAGGCACACCTGTTTGTTCTCTCTCTGAAGCTACTTAATTCACAGAAGTCACACATGCAGAACTTTTTCTTTTGCATCTTAATTCTCTGACTTTTCAACATGTAGGTGCTCTCAAGACCATGTCTATGAGTTTCCTTTCTTAAAAGCTAGACAGGTTTTGCTAGTAAGTGGGGCAAATCTTTAACTAATTTAAACTTTGTATTGTAGGTACTATAATAATCATCAGTATTTCATTTTTCAGATGGGGAAGTTGAGACACAGAGAGGTTAGTTAACTTGTCTCAGGTCACACAGCTAATTAGTAACAGAGTTGAGATTCAAACCCAGGCAGCCTGGCTCCAGAGTCTATTCTCCTAATCTCAGTGTGATGCTGTCTCGTATTTAGGTCATTTAACTATCAGTTTCATGTTCTGTTGTGCATGGGGTTGCTATGAGTCAGAACTGACTTGATGGCACCTAACAACAACTATCTGATCAAAAGTTATGAGAAAAACAAATTCCAGACCTACTTCATGATGGAGACTCTCGCTCTTTGCATGTCTTTTTGCAAAAGTGATGTTAGCAGTTGAGAAAGGCATTTGCTGTCCCCAGAGAATATTTCTACCACAGGTCCACATTTACAATACAATCACTATGGCTTCTTACTTCTACTACCTGGGAAAGCTGAGGGGAGCAGCTGAAGAAAGAAACTTCCTAGAGCAGCAGACTAGCTTATGACATACGATTTTGGAATTTTATACAGAAATGATTGTGATACTGGTTATCAGGGGCTTGTGTTTAATAAATAATACAACCTATGAAAGGTGATTTAAGGAGCCCTGGTTGTGCAGTGGTTAAGAGCTTGGCTGCTAATCAAAAGGTCAGCAGTTTGAATCCACCAGCTGCTCCTTGGAAACCCTATGGGGTAGTTCTACTCTGTCCTGTAGGGTTGCTATGAGTTGGAATAGACTTGACGACAGCGGGTTTTTTTTATGGGTGGCACAGTGGTTAAGTGCTTAGCTACTAACTGAAAGGTCAGTGGTTTGAACCCACCAAGAACTCAGTGGGAGGAAGATGTGGCAGTCCGCTTCTGTAAAGATTAGCCTTGGAAACCCTATAAGTGGTGGTGGTAGCATAAGTGGTCCTATAGGGTCCCTGTGAGTTGGAATCAACTCGACGGTGGTGCGTTTGGTTTTTGTTTTCAGTTGTGAAAGGTGTCTAGATAGGGTTCTGGAGAGTAAGACCTGGAGGTGATGTTATGCCCCTTTTCCATTTCATTTTTCAGAAGTTACTGTCGAGTTCCTCTCCAATACATAGTAAGTCGTGTTTTCCTAAACTGAGAATGCCAGGCCTCTGAGGTTGCTCCATTGATCAAGCCGAAGAAGGATGTGTGCTGTGTCTATGCAGGAGATTCTGTTATTTAAGCAGAGGAGACATTTTTTCTGCTGTGTTAGTGGTGGGGACAAACCCACATCACATCTTTAGAAATAGGCAAAAAGCTGGTTCTTTACAACCTAGACTTTTCCCTTCTAAAAGCTAGTTTAACCTCAGGGATCTTGATTTTGAATGTTGATGGAAAGTGAATCAAGTTTGTGATTGTCACTTTCAGAACCACTCGTAGTGCAACGGATAAGCGCTCACTGCTAATGAAAGGTCAGTGGTTCGAACCCACCAGCATCAACATGAGAGGAGATGCGACAGTCTGCTTCTGTAAAGATTACAGTCTTGGAAATCCTGTGAGACAGTTCTACTGTCATAAAAGGCCACTATGAGTCAGAATCAACTCGCCTGCACACAACAACAACATGATGAATAATGCAACTAAATTTTTAGCAGTGTGAACACTCTGCTCCTCACAAATATTATCCAGATTACAAATTCTGCCCATCGTTTCTAAATTTTCATGCCCTCCCTGATATCCTGAAATAATTACATTTCCCATAACTTGGCTGAAAAGGCATTGGAAGTGTTTTTACACAGAAGTCCTGAAACTTTAGATTATTTTTTCTCCCAGAGATATTAAGAAATTACAAAGCCATTTTTCCCTAATTACAGATGTAAAACATAGTCATTATATTCTATCTTATGTCTTCAATCACTTCATTTGATTTTCTGAAAATACATAATTAGCAGCTTATTTTTGTTTATTAGTTTAGGTATAATTAATTTCTTCATTTAAGAAATTGATTTAATTAATTAGTTCATTTGTTTCCCTTATTAGCATGTAAACCTAGTAAGAACAGACTTTTTTTGTTCTTTTCTTTACCGTCAGAGCTTGACACTTTAGAAGTTTTTTTACATAGACTTTAGAAGTTATAGAAAAGTGAAAGGAAGGAAATAGAAGTCCTACAGTAAACTGTATAGCATTTAGAAGGTGTGTATACAGACAGTCCTTGCTTTGCATGGTAACGCAAGACCAGAAAAATGACTGTGTAACCTGAAACTATGCAAAGTGATTCTAATAATCAATGGGAAAAATTACCATTGTTCCACGGTCTTTAAAACTTTTTGCCAAATTATTAAAATCTCTCTTGCTGTTGGCTATAAATGTATAGGGAAATGAAAAAATAATAAAGCTAATATATTTTAGTGCATTGCATTTTAAAACCTTAGAAACATTGAGAATTAAACTGGTTTATCAAGATTAGTTTGAATAATGCTTGCCTTCTTCCAGTTATATAACGATACAGAGCAGACATCTTTTATCTTTTAGTTATATATGCCTGTATGAATTGCCATACTGTTTTCTAAGTTTGGATCAGCTTCTAACATTTTATCCTTCATACTTTCAATGCCATGAAATGTCTCCTAGAGCTTCTTCAGTGTGAAGTTTCTTGCCAGCGTCACTTACACTGGAACATCTTCATCTTTTTCTCACAACCACTTTCCTCATTTATATTGATAAGTTCACTTTCACTCAGTTCCCATGGCTACATAGCTGGAGTCTCTCGAACAGCGACAGCATCAACATTCCCGTGGTCAGCTATTTCTTCTGTAACTCCATTTATGTTTAATTAAATTTCGCTTTCAGTGGTATCGCTTTTTTTTTTTTTAATTGTGCTTTAGATGAAAGTTTACAGAGCAAATTAGTTTCTCATTAAACAATTAATACACGTAATATTTTGTGACATTGGCTGCCAACCCCACAACGTGTCAACACTCTCCCCTTCTCGACCTTGGGTTCCCCATTTCTAGCTTTCCTGTCTCATCCTGCCTTCTTGTCCTTGCCCCTGGGCTGGTTTGCCAATTTAGTCTTATTCCATTTTATGAGCCTGTCTAATCTTTGGCTGAGGATGAACCTCAGGAATGACTTTAGTATTGAGTTAAAACGGTCTCCAATGGCCATACTCTCGGGGTTTCTCCAGTCTCTGTCAGACGAGTAGGTCTGGTCTTTTTTTAAAATTTTTTTTGTGATTTAGAATTTTGTTTTATAGTTTTCTCCAGCTCTGTCCGGGACCCTCTATTGTGATCCCTGTCAGAGCAGTTGGTGGTGGTAGCTGGACGCCATCTCATTGTGCTAGACCCAGTCTGGTGGAGGCTGTGGTAGTTGTGGTCCAGTAGTCCGTTGGACTAACCTTTCCCTTGTATCTTTAGTTTTCTTCATTCTCTGTTGCTCTAGATAGGGTAGGACCAGTGGAGTATCTTAGATGGCTACTCACAAGCTTTTAAGACCCCGGACACTACTCACCAAAGTAGGACGTAGAACATTTTCTTTATAAATTATGTTATGCCAGTTGAGCTAGATGTCCCCTGAGACCATGATCCCCAGCCCTCAGCCCAGTAATTTGGCCCCTCAGGGAGTTTGAGTGTGTCTGTCAAGCTTCCATGACATTGCCTTGGTCAAGTTGTGCTGACTTCCCCAGTATTGTGTACTATCTTACTCTTCACCAAATTTACCTCAGTGGTATCAGTTTTTGTTTCTTTGCTTCACTTTCAGCTTTGTTGGTCAATTCCCTCTTTTGATTATTCATTTTTGTAAAATACACAACACAACTACATGCTTTGTTGTCTTTGTGAACTGAATAACAAATATGCAGTGACCAATCACTGACAGTCTTTGAAAGAAATGCTGTGATTGGTCACTGATCGTGATTGCTGTTGTTGTTAGGTGCCATCTAGTCTGCTCCAACTCATGCTGACTTTACGTGTAACAGAACAAAAAGTTGCCTTGTCCTGCACCATCCTCACATTCTATGTTTGAACCCTTTGTTGCTGCCACTGTGTCAATCCATCTTATTGAGGGTCTCCCTTTTATGCTGACCTCTACTTCACCAAGTATAATGTCCTTCTCCAGTGATTGATCCTTCGTGATGAGGTACTTGTCCAAAGTAAGCTAAAGGAAGTCTTGTCATCCTTGCTTCTAAGGAGCATTCTGGCTGTACTTCCTTCGAGATAGATTTGTTTGTTCTTCTGGCAGTATCTTCAATATTCTTCACCAACGTTGCAATTCAAATGGGTCAGTTCTTCTTCTTCCTTTTTCATTGTCCAGCTTTCACATGAATATGAGGTGATTGAAAAGACCCTGGCTTGGGTCAGGAGCATGTTAGCCATCAAAGGGACATCTTTACTTTTTAAGATTTTAAAGAGGTCATGATCATATCTGTTGTTTGTGTAGTGATCTGTGGACTGAAAAGCTAGAAGTGAAGTTAGTACTTGATGCAAGTACTCACACTTAACGTATCATGGTAGTTGAAATTTGAACTGTGTTGTTGGGGGACTGGCGTTATTTAACTAAACTGAGGTAACTGAAATTCACACGTATCGGGAATGGGCAAAATGAGGGAAGGCTGTCTCAATTCCAGACTGTATTTTATGGATATATATATATGTATTTTTTTCTTTACCAAAATGGGGATAACTTTATGCATAAGGTTTTGTAACTTTATTTTTTCACTTAATATTATATATGGTATACATGTCAAAAAATAGAAAACTAGACTTCATTTTTTATTGTATAGTTACACTATCGTTTATTTAACCCATCGTCCTTTTTGGACACTTAGGCTTTTTCTTTTTCTCAGTTATAACAGTGCCATATCTGCAATGTATATAGTGTTCTGTAACTAAATCTTTGAGAAAATAGTTATTATTTATTTGGAATGACTGTATTTCTAGTAGTAGAATTCTGGCTCAAAGGATCCATACACTTTTGGAACATTTTCATATACTTCCAAATTGCTCAACAGAAAAATTTTCTCACTTAGCCTCCTACCTAATATAAATTGAGAGGTGCTGGTGCATGTTTCCTGTGCCCTTGCCAACACTGGCTATTATCAATCTTTTTAATTTTTGCCTCTTTAATAAGCAAAATGTGTATCTTATTTTAATAATTAGTTTTGATTACTAGTTAGGTTAAAATATTTTTCATGTGTTTATTTGTAGTAGAATTTTTGATCTGTGGAATGTTATTCTGGCCTGTTTTCATATAGTAGGGGTTTTCTCGTTTTATTGTTTGTGCACATATATATTTACAAGTTTATATGCATATATGCCTGTATATGTGTGTGTATGTATGTATGTGTGTGTGTATATATATATGTGTATATATATATATATATATATGGATGTATATGTATATATGCACACGGACTCTATTCGCAGATGTATACTATTCTTGGTTTTACTCACAGATTCTAAAGAGTATCTTTGGGCCTTAGCTTTGTAAAGATGACCGTCAGTTTCTAAATGCTTTTTATTTTTTTAAAGAGAATATAACCCATGACCTGGGGGAAATTCTAGTTAATTTTTCATTACATGATTTTCAGGGGATGGGGTCAAAAGGAGCTAGTAGGGCATTCAATTATGTGCTTGAGTGTGTTGGAATTTTTTTTTTTCTTAGGTGTACAATATTTTACTTGGGCTTGTTTTTCACGTGCACTGAAGTGTGACTAAACATTTTTGGGTACTGCCATTATGTAAAGAAGAGGCCCAGTCTTGTTAAATATTCCTTCGTCAACTTTGTAGTTAGCCAGTTACGGGCAGCGAGGAGCCTGCGAGGGCATAGGCTTTAGGTATTGGACAGAGTGAGGGTGGGTGGGAGGCGGGGGCCTGGGAGAATCTCAGGATTGGGGTACTCTATTCCCCACTCCCACTGCTCTAAGAAAAAGTGATTGGTTCAGACTAATTTTTGTTCAAATAATTTTGGATGGGTCATTAGTGGGGAAGGAGGGAAAGTCCTGTGATTGGACCTCCGTTCATCTGAGGACTAAAGGTTCTTTGTCACAAGCCACACAGACCTGGAGTGCTGTCCTGGGAAGCGGTAGAGAGCTGAGATACAGTTTAGAATCAGAGGAATAGAGAAGGGTTTTGATTTCTTTACAGCTTTAGACGGGGGATAAGGGAGGCTCAGGAAGAAAGATGTCCACTGAAAATATGGAAGGGAAGCCCAACAGCCTTGCAGAGGGAGGAAAAGCCCAGAGCTACACTTTTCTTAGGGTTGTCCAGCCTGTATTTAACCACAGTATTTTCACTTCTGCAGTCTCTCCTGCCGCAGAACGCATTCGATTCATCTTGGGAGAGGAGGATGACAGCCCCGCACCCCCTCAGCTCTTCACTGAATTGGATGAGCTTCTGGCTGTGGATGGGCAGGAGATGGAGTGGAAGGAGACAGCGAGGTGAGGCTGGGCTGATTGTGTGTGCTCCTGGCCTGGGGAAAAAAATGCTGAGCAAGAAAGTTGTGTCTGCGAGTACCTTTCTCTAGCCTTACTGCTTTGAATCGTGTTGGGATAAAGACAAAAAGAATTCTATTTCTTTTTCTCTATTACATTGATATGGATGCAAGGCACCCTTTACTTCACTGCTGGAGCACTGTTTCATTGATCTGTGTTAATATTTTGCCCTTTATAAAAAATCAGAAGTAATTCTCCATTCATACACCATTTAAAATTAAATAGCAAAATATTTATTTTAAAAGTAAAATAGTTTAAAGAGATAATAAACTCAAGCACCCAAAGATGACAGCCAAGAGATATATTTCCACAGTCTCCATATACCAGAGTATCATCAAAATCTTGTCTGACTTATTACTCCTTCCCTGTTAGGAGGGAGGTTGCAAAGAAGTTTGTTACACATTAAAGTCACTATTATTTCAAGTAAAAACCTGTCATGATTTAGATGTCCAACTGCAATCAAGAAGGTTTACCTGAACTTGAAGTTTAGAGACCTGAGTTCAATTTTAAACTCTGTTGCCTGTTAGCTGCATGATACCCAGTTTCTTAAGGCTTTGGTTCCATCATCAATAAAGAATGGATAATAAGGCTATATAAAATATATAATATATATGTAAATACAATATTATACTATATATGTAATTATATAATGTATTTGTATATGCATATATATGTATATATACATGTATTTATATATGGAAATGCTTTATGAATTATTGAGCACCACACAAATATCTAAGGTTTTAATAATCTCATGATAACAGAGCTTTTATATATGTTTATGTATGTCTGTGGGTATACATATATATACACACACATATATGTGTATATATACATATATATCTATACACACACATATGTATATATATTCAGGTAAATACTCCAGACAAAATCTACTTCTGCAACATATAATAATTATGTAATATGAAGACCTGGATATTATGAAGCTGTTGATCTCTCATTGTCATCATTACATGGAGATTCCAGTGTATTTCGCTTTAACAAACAAAATAATGTTAAGATATACCTTTTCATCTATAATTTAATTCAAAACAATTTAATTCAACCAGTATTTTCTGAATGCGTACTGTATGCTAGTTTTTTTTAAATATGTACTATATGTTTTAGGTACTGGGAATATAGTAGTGAACAAAAGAAACTTATACATAGATCATTGAATTTAATAAGTTTGGAGTGAGTTCAATATAATGTCTTAAAACCTGAGGAATGAGGCAAACCAAATCAGTATCCCAGCTTTGGGTTTAAGAAAAATAAAGGAAAGGAAGGTGAAAGTTTTCTCCTGTGGTTATAGTTAGAAAAAGGATTTGTATCTGTTGTTCTGTGTCTAGAGAGCTTGATCTGGAGTTAAAAGGAAATTATTTCTTTTTATCATCGTTGATCAGTAAGAGTAGATGATCTATACAGAAAGAAAAACCTAATAGCTTTTCCTTTTTGAGGTGAAGGCGATTTTAAGGCATAAAGGAAAACTTATTTTCTGAGGTGTACCTCGAGAGCCTAATACATTATATCATTTATAATGAAGTCTTCAACAAGTTAATTGGAGTTTTTTTTTTGTTACTTAGACATACGCTTTATAGGTTTATGGGTTTATTTTTATTTCTGCATTTTAAGTAGTATTGAGTGTCTTCAGCTATTTGGGATTGTTAATAGTGAAGAAGCTTCTTCATAAATTAATTCATTTGATAATGGTGGAGAAGATTTTATTTCTCACTACAAATTTCTAGATGATGGAGACTTTTGGAAACACCTGCTTTTAAAAAGTTGGGTAGAATCCATGAATCATTTCATAACTTCTGTATCTTAAACCACGTCCAGAAAATAAAAAATCGTTCAATTTTACCCCTGTCCCTCGCAGTAGTATTATAGAAAGAGTTCTAATCTTTTAATTTTTTATTTGTTGGATAATTCTCTTTTTAATATTAAGACTACTTCTTTAGTGGGTGTGCTTGTTTTAACTTTTCTGTGTGATAGTTAATGGATTTTGTCACCTTCTAATTATAAAAGCTTTCCATAACACATTTCTATTTCTCTATCTCTGATGCTTCTTCTTGAGCTCTTCATTCTTTACTCTTTGGGGCCTCTTTCTACAATGCAGTAATTATCTCTCATTTGCCTCTTTCAGCACCAGTAACCTGTATACACAAATCCTGTATAAGGTACACTTTTAGTCATAAAACATGCTCCTAAAGAAGGCTTCCAAAGTAAAAAGTACAACCAGTATCTCCATTTCATTCGTTTTTACCCCTTTCTTCTGATATGAAAATATAAGGTGAGAATTGTACGTGGTGCAGCCTGAATTAAATGTTGGGAGTCTTTGGTCTACTATTCGTTTTCCTGCTAACTAGCCATTTAACTTTGAGTGAATCACTGAGTCTGTCTCAGCGTGAGTTTTCCGTTCTGTCAGATGAGAGTCATATTCGACTGCATCCTTTCTAAAAACAGGCTTTTTAAAATAACTCTAAAATTCTGTTCCTGTGTGTATACACCCACCCCTCACTTGTTGACTATCTCAATACTCAATATTTTGCTTCTATGACAATAGTAAAAAATCTACTATCTGACTATTTTGCATATTAATGACATACATCTGGCAGTAACGAACACCAAGGTGTAAAGTGAGAGTAATGCTGGCTGTGATGGTTAAGGTTATGTGTCAACTTGGGACTGGGCTGTGATTCTCAGTGGTTTGACAGTTATATAATGATATAATTTGGCAGTTATATAATTATATTATTTGACAGTTACGTGGCTAAGAGCTACGGCTGCTAACCAAAAGGTCAGCAGTTCAAATCTACCAGGCGCTGCTTGGAAACTGTATGGGGCAGTTCTACCCTGTCCTATAGGGTCACTATGAGTCGGAATCGACTTGATGGCAGTGGGTTTGGGTTTTGGTATGTAATGATGTAGCCATCTTCCATTTTGTGATCTGATGTGGTCATCCTCCATTTTTGCATAATGCTGATTTTTGCATAATGACTTGGTCTTTGGAACCTAACTATGTTGATAAGTGAGGAGTGGGTGTATTGGTATAGTCATATGTGAGTAAAAGAGCCACTTTGATTCTTATTCTCATCTTGGAGTTCTATATGAGAAGCTATAATAGGGATAGATCTCAGATGTAGTTTTCTATTTATCTTTCAGTCAAGTGCAAACTATATTTTCATGATCTCTGGGTCTGAGAAAGGTAAAAAGATCACAGTTCATTGTATAGGTAATTCAGTGTTGAATGACATGGACATAGTATTTTCATTTAAGATTCTTAAAGATTAAGATGATCTTGAATACGTAAGTGTTTAAGGATGAGAGCACCCATGTCATTTTGTTTGTCTCAAGAAACTGTAGGAGAGCATGGGTGGTGGGAATACATAGTGTGTCAGCAGGAAGTTAGTCAGGAGCAAAAAATAGTCACAAATAGTCTACATTCTGTAACTTCTCTTATATAGGGCTTGTCCCAATTGGTATTAATTAATCAATCATGTATGTGATTGTTGTTTTGCTGTTTGTCTTCCTCACTACACTGAAGGCAGGGACCACCAGGTCTATCTGTTCACTACTGTATTCCCAGTGTCTCACAATGCCTGACTAAATAGGTGCTCAATAAATATTTATTGAATGTGTGATTAGGTGAGAACTAATTGCCTTAGAAATAACTGCTCCAAATATTATACTTTCTTAGAAATAGTAATTGACCAAAATTAGATTTCTGTGATAATTCATCCCTCTATGACTGATGGACAGCTGTGGAGTGACAGACACACAGTACATAGCAATCCACTGATGAGCTTAGAAGGGGACTTATGTTTAAAATTTAAAACTAATTTATCAATACTGATACTGATGCCACCTACATGTGTATCTCTAGTCCAAAACTGTTTCTTAACTCAATTGGACATCTTCAGCTGAATAGTTGATATTAAAAAAACCCCACCAAACTCATTGCTGTGGAGTCAGTTCCAACTCATAGGATGGTTAATAGGTACATCAAAATCAACATATCCAAAACTGAGCTCCTGATCTATCTGCCTCTCTTCTGCTCCTCCTACAGATTTCCCCATCTCAATAAACAACTCCATTCTTCTCATTCCTTGGGCCATAAACATTGGAGTCTTCCTTGACTCTTCTTTTTCCCTACATTCCTTGTCTGATCTGCTGGCAAATCCTATCTCTTTTACCTTCAGAGATATCCAGATACCCAGAGTCTCATACATCCTACATCTAATACATGCACAACCCTGGTCCAAGTCACCATGATTTTTTGCCAAGATTACTGCAGGTTTTTCCTAATTAGTTAGTCTAACTTACACGTTTTGAGAATTTTCTGTTTTTCTGTGAAAACCCTTATTGATAGACTTTTTTATTCCTTGGCAAGCTAACCCTTCAGACTCCTCCAGTTTAATGTGATCCCATATCCTGCAGAACACAATGCTACTCCTCCCCGTCTTTTAAAATCCTATATTTTTCATTTGGCTAATGATTTTATTTGACCCTTACTTCCAGTACTGACTAGAGCCTATTCTCAACCTAGCAGGCAGAGTAATCGTATTAAAACAATTGTCAGATCATGTCATTTCTTTGTTCAAAACTTTTTAATGGCGTCCCATCTTGGAGTAAATGCAAAAAGCCATGAAACAATCTCTGAAGCCCACATGAGCTATTGTCTGTGATCTGTTTGACCTCATCTCCTGCTTCTCTCCCTCTTGTTCACTCTGCTTGAGCCTCCCTGGCCTTCTGTAGTTCCTTGCACCAGCCATGCTCAGGGACTTTGCACTTGCTGTTCCCTCTGCTTCAACTACCCTCTTTGCCCCATACCCCCACTGGTATCTACATGGATCATTTCCTCACCACCTTCAGGTCTCTATTCAAGTACTACCTTCTCAGTGGCTGTCCTATCTAAAATTGAAACTTTTCCCAATAGTCCCTACCCCCTGTCCTCCATTATTTTTTCTTTACCACTTGCAATCATTTAGCATATTAAGTGTCTTGACTGTCTCTTCCCAGTAGAATGAAAGCTCCATGAGGGCAGGAATTTTGGTTGTTTTGTCCACCACTGTATTCCTAGAGCCTAGAATTCCCCGGCATAGAGTTGATGTTCAAGAAATATGTGTTTATTGAATGATTGGATAGAGAAATAGAACCTAGATTCTTATTTTGTGGTTTCATTTAAATTCTGTTGAGAAGTTTGGAGGTGACTGTGCGTCTAGAAAGGATTCAGATTTTCAGTAATCTTTACCTTCTGCTACATATTCTGCTTCAGAATGTTTTCACAGTAATTTCTGACTGCCATTAGTGATGTCCATTTTCTATGCGTGATAGTTTTTTTCTTTCCTATTAAAAGTTCTCAAGCCTACTAGACTAATAAAAGTTTAGTGCTTAGAAGGGATTCATTTTACATGTGAATGTGTGCCGTGAATCTTTTTTTCTGGTTAACTTATGAATTTTGACAATTCTTTACTTTTCTGTGAAAACCCCTATTGACAGACTATTTATTTCATTGCAAGCTAACCCTCAGGCTCTTCCAATTTAATGCAGTTTCTACTGTGACCCCACACACTACAGAACACAATACTACACCTCCCCTCTTTTAACATTCTATACTTTTCAGTTGGCTAATGGTTTTATTTGACCAAGAATATCCTACATTAGGCCTAAGCATTATTGCTGTTTTAGTTCTACTTTAAGAAATTCAGATTACTCTGTGCATCAAAAAATATGGAGATTGGTTTCGTTAATAAGGAAGATAATGCCATTTAAGTTTTGGAAAGCACAACTGTCATGTAAAACTGTGAACGGGGCAGTCTTTATTTCTATGAAGTTTGAAGTAGCAGCCAACTTACTACTCCCCTTTTCATATCCTTTTCCTGCTTTAAAGGTTAGAACATTGAATTTTCAGTAGCTCTTTCAATATAGAGCACAAGTTCTGTGCGAAAGGTAGAATTACCAGACCTGAGAAATGTATACAATCAGTGGAATGGCAGAGAATGTCACTCTTTTTGAGAGTACTCCTGAATATTTGATTATTAGAACAGTGACTGTAGAAATGATCCCTGAAAGTGTAGTTATCAGCAGGGACCAGTCCCTGCAGAAGGACATCATGCCTGGTAAAGTAGAGGGTCAGGGAAAAAGAAGATCGTTAAGGAGATGGATTGACACAATGGCTACAACAGTGGGCTCAAACACAGCAATGATTGTGAGGATGGTGCAGATCTGCGAAGCGTTTCGTTTACATAGGGTTGCTATGAGTTGGAATTGACTTGATGGCACCTAACGACAGCAACAGCAACAACAACAGAACAGTGACATTCAGTGATATAGCAGTAATTACAATAGAATCATTTGGTATTAGTGAAGAGGCCTTTGCCCCTCATTAAGAATTTCAGGTGCCTTGCATTAGCTAATAGGCTCGTGAAGCAAACTGGTAAAAGAATAAGTCATGGAGTTGTGGTCCAGCTTTGGGATGGCCCAAAAGCCAGGAGGAAGGAACCCCCTACCCTCACCCAAACTGTTTATTATTTTGAGTCAAGAATGTCTCTGCAATAAAGGTTTTTGGCTTTTAGTTTACCTTCAACTAATTTTTAAATGAGTAATTCTGGACTTCACTACTGTTACATGAATATATGTTAAAGATCACTCCCCCAGTGTGATTCAAATTGTACTTACAAACCTGGGGGAAAAAAGAAAGGCATCACAAGTTTAAACAAACACAACAAGCCAACTATGGAAAAGAGCATCTATATTTCACTTCCAGTTAGACAGCATGTCCACTCATCCTGTGGGTTTGGAGAGAGACCACTCTCTTCCCAATCTACATAAACTTTTCTGTCTTTTCTCTACTGGATTACTTCAGAAAATTCCATTTCATACCAAGTTTATTTTTCTGTAGGAAAGACTGCAGGACAAGGAATTTAATCATCTATGTAATTATATAATCATCTATGTAATTATATGTAGTTACATACACTGTTTTGCAATAACTTTCACCCTTGATCTCGAAATTCAAGAATTCTCCTTAATAACACCATTTATCCCAGGTACATAGTAGTATTGACTTCTTTTATGTGTGATGAGGTGCTATTAATTAGCAAGAAAATTTTAAATCATTTTTAATGGTACTTTTATGTAGTTGGATTATATTCTAGTGCAAAGGTCATGCCTATTTTCCCCTGTAAAACTGATATGTTTTTAAGTTAGAGGTCTGGACTTTTCTTAATTACATTTAATCATATGATTGGAAAGTTGCAAAATTCAGCGATTCCCAGTGGGCCTTCTGTTTCTTCAACAAACGAGTGAAATGCTGTTTGGTTGACAGTCAAAGTGCGTTAAACTGCAAAGTACTCTATCATTATTCTTCTAAGACCTTGGAATAAATAAATGTCACCTGATACACTCATCCTCTAAGGTTACAACGGTTTTGTAATCATATGCCTTTAAAAACCAGCTTCTGAAATTAATTTTCTGTAACATGGCAAGTACTAAGACAAAAGGAAAAAAAGGAAACTTATTGCAAATATATGCTTATTCATAGTTATCGTGAAGGGTAGATAGTGACTTTTAGTACAGTCTACAGTAAAAATGTCTTTTTTTTTTTTTTTTGAATGTAATTACATGGTTCTAAAGCACCTTTACAAATTCATTGGCATTTGGCTAGGCTGAACTTTGACACCTTTGCCTTAGCCTTTTCTTTAATGGATTCTGATTTGAGTTAAATAGTGTTCAGTTTTTTTTTTTCTCCCCCAAGTTTGTCCTTGATATGTGAGGAAGATAGACATAGTATGTGGAGTTTCTGGAATGAAACTACCTGAAAACAATCTATTTAAATGAGGAAAACCATTATTTAATGTCTAAAAGCATGTGTTTGAAATATAATTAGTTCCTTGAACAATTAGAACAATATATTTTAAAGAAATTTAATAGGTATTATTATTTTAGAGCCTCCCTCATGCTGTTAGCTCTGCTTTAATATGACATCATCACAACATTCAGTGTTTACGGAACTCACAATGAAATAGATGCTAAATTGAACTATGAGATAATCCTTATCCTTAGGAGCTTAAACTCTAAGGAACTGGCTAGTTTTGAGATTTCTATTTCCATTCCCTTACCGTTAAATCTTGACCTGAAGGGCTAGTGTAATCCAGGAGGATGAGTAATGCTATTTCATAAATCTAAGCTAGTTAGTATTTATGATTTCTGAAAGTACTTTTAAAACTTGTTCAAAGTCATGTTTAAGTCCAGTCAGGTTACTTACAATATAAACTATCGAGAGGAATGAAAAGAAAGATTGGCCACAAAAAAAAAAAAAGCAGTGGTTTTGCTTTTTTTTTTCCTTTTAATTTTTATTATTGCTCGGACAGTTGAGGACGAGGGCTGAAAATAGCCACTGCTGCATACTGTATGTAAGTGAGGCTTAGTATCTTTTGCAGAATGTGTTTGATAATACAGGTTTATGGCAATGGATAGAAGGGAGGAACATATTTAGTAAAGAGAAGAGGGAAGTGAGGTCTGTCTAAAACACCCACCCTTACTGCATTTCTGGCTGGTTCTTGACATTTGTCTTGGGCTTAAATTCTATGACCAGAGATTCTATTCCTCAGCTAAATGTTGATAAGAATAACTTTCTGAATAAAAAAACAAAGAGTTACTACGTTCTTAATAGATGACAGAATTCTTTGTAACCCTGACTTGATTTTAAAAATCATGGAATCTTCTAGTAATGTCTTATCTTGAGCAATACATTATAATGTCAATGCAAAGTGATTCACATAGCAGTTACCAACAAACTTGGTTAGAGATTCTGTGATCAAGCTCGAAAAGAAGATACAGTAAAACCAGCAAAAACAGGAACCTGTGTAAGGTGGAAACTTGTCAGAGGAGGAAAACTCACATATTTTTTACTAAACAGAGGGTGATAGAAAAGTGGTGACTGCACCATGTCCATGGTGGAAAGCTTGCAAGATCCGGAAAAAGAAGACAGTTCCATCAAGTTCTGGCTTTCACAGGTTTCACTGTGTATCTAAAGTTAACAGATGTAATATACTGCAAAAAAGGATAGCTCTCAAATTAACCCCAATTACCTTTTATTGTTTTAGCGAAGCCCCTAGAATTCTTCAAAAAATAGAATGTAAAGTTACCATTTTTCTCCCAGTGTTTTCTATTTCTGTAGTTCTAATTCCAACCAAGGTAAAGAACTACTAATTTAAGTGCGCACACACACACACACACACACACACACACACAAAGATTAAGAGTCTTTCATTCTGTTTTAAAGTGTTTCTCAACCCCTTTTGTAGAAATAAATAAGGTACAGTTCTGAAGTTTTAGAACTTCTTTGGTATTATTGTATACTTTTTTAGCTTGTGAGGAAAATGTAAGTAAAAATCCCACTGCTTATATTTTGGAATTCAGGGAGCAAGAGGGAGGCTTTTAGAACTGAGGGTGAGGTTGGAAATAAAGTTGTCATTGACTTGCAGGAGTTGTTTGGCTTTGAGAAGCTTCCTGAGAGGAGCCTGGAGTCTTTGGATATAGCTAAAGTATTTCTGAATCATATGAGGGTTGGGCTTAATTAAAGTTCTGAATTTTCTTTGACATTGTGGCTGATGTCTTATTCTATTTTCACCCTTGGTTCTACTAATTTTTTTTTTCCTCCTCTGGGGATAGTGAACAGCCTATAAATAATACCTTATGTAGAGCTTCCTGTGATCTCTGCCCTTTGTTCTCCTCTTTAGTGAGTTAGGTGAGTGTTTAGCTTTTCCTAGGAAAAGATTTTTTCAATCATTAAACTTTTGGGTGAAGAGTGTAGAAAACATCTTTTAACTCCCTCTTTCAGAAGGTTTGAAGTGCAATAAAAACATTTTTGTTTGACAGTATAGGAAGGATCTATATGTATACACAAAAAAAACCCCAAAAAAACAAACCAACTCATAGCAACCCTATAGGACAGAGTACAACCGCCCACAGGGTTTCCAAGGAGTGGCTGGTGGATTCGAACTGCTGACCTTTGGTTAGCAGACGAGCTCTAAACTTCTGAGCCACCAGGGCATAGCATGTGTGATATCAAGGCTGTCAAATGTGTTTTGCTCTCCTTCCCGTTAAAGTCATTTATTGCTATATATTTCTAAGTTATCAAAATGCCCAGGAGTCTTAGAAAGCAGGAGCTTTGAAAAGAGAGTTGTTTGTTTTAATGCTAAGGTTTATAGGAGATCTGTTATTATCAGACTGCTCTGTTCTTCTCTGAGCTTTGTATTTTTAAACATATGTAGAGCTAGACTTGAAGGGTAAAGCTTCTATTAGAAACTCCCAGATAGGGGAACATGTGTCAGCTGAGAAATATCTGTTAAAGTAAGACATGGCACAACATGTTGGCCCTTTGTAAGCATTAACAAAGTGATATTTTACATCCATCTGACCACTTCACACATCATGTCTTTCAAATATTTAAGATAAATATTGGTTCACCACTGATATTTCACCTTATATATACTTGCCTTGTGAAATCACAACACAGTTCACCCAACCCTATTTTTACATATTGTAGTTTCTACCCACATGGAGGATTTTGGAATGTGTATATTTTTATACCTTATTAAAAAAATTTAGTTAAGTAATCATTTTAAAAATATGGCTAATATTGAGAAGAATGGGAATTCCAGAACACTTACTTATGCTCATGTGGATCTGTACATAGATCAAGAGGCAGCCCTTTGAAAAGAACACGGGGATACTGCGTGGTTTAAAATCAGGAAAGGAGTGTGTCAGGGCTGTATCTTTTCACCGTACTGATTCAGTCTGTATGCTGAGCTAATAATCCAAGAAGCTAGACTATGTGAAGAAGAACATGGCATCAGGACTGGAGGACGATTCATTAACAACCTGCTTTATGCAGATGACACAACCTTGCTGCGAAAGCGAAGAGGACTTGAAACACTTACTGATAAAGATCAAAGACTAAAGCCTTCAGTATGGATTACATCTCAACATAAAAGAACAAAAATACTCACAACTGGACCAATAAGCAACATCATGATAAATGGAGAAAAGATTGAAGTAGTCAAGAATTTCATTTTACTTGGATCCAAAATTAATGCCCATGGAAACAGCAGTCAGGAGATCAAATGACATATTGCATTGGGTACATCTGCTGCAAAATACCTCTTTAAAGTGTTGAAAAGCAAAGATATCACTTTGAGGACTAAGGTGCACCTGACCCAAGCCATGGTATTTTCAATTGCCTCTTGCACGCCAAAGCTGGACAGTGAATAAGGAAGACTGAAGAAGAATTGATGCCTTCGAATTATGGTGTTGGTGAAGAATATTGAATATACCACAGACTGCCAGAAGAAAGAACAAATCTGTCTTGGAAGAAGTACAGCTAGAATGCTCCTTAGAAGCAAGGATGGCAAGACTTCTCACATACTTTGGACGTGTTATCAGGACAGACCAGTCCCTGGAGAAGGACATCATGCTTGGTAAGGTACAGGGCCAGTAAAAAAGAAGAAGACTTTTGACGAGATATATTGACACAGTGGCTGCAACCGTGGGCTCAAACATAGCAATGATTTTGAGGATGGTTCAGGACCAGGCAGTGTTTCTTTTTGTTGTACGTAGGGTCGCTATGAGTCAGAATCGACTCAACAGCACCTAACAACAGCAATCATTTTTAAGAATTTTAACGTTACATAGCAAACTCACTGCATTGATTCCTTTACAACTCATAGAGAGTAGAACTGCCCGATAGGGTTTCCAAGGCTGTAAATCTTTACAGAAGAAGACTGGCACATCTTTCTCCAGCGGAGCTGCTGGTGAATTCGAACTGCAGACCTTTCAGTTAGCAGCCCAACGCTTTAACCACTGCGCCACCAGGGCTCCTTTGGTTATATACAGTCAGCTGTAAAACCAAGGATTCTTTGGCTCTTCTAGTTTGCTTTTTTCCTCTCTAACATTAAGAGAGAGAGAGAGTCCTAGTGACTCTATTTGGTGTATTTATATAGGTAATGTAATTAATGATATAATAAATTTTTAAGACTCTACAAAGGGAGACATTTTAGAAGTGCTGATGGGCATGGAGGTGGAGGGGTTGATGTTACTATTTCTGGAGGAGGTTAGAACATTTTTAATTGCTAAGCACTAATCTCATCTTTCTAGGTGGATTAAATTTGAAGAAAAAGTTGAACAGGGTGGGGAGAGATGGAGCAAGCCCCATGTGGCCACATTGTCCCTTCACAGTTTATTTGAGCTGAGAACGTGTATGGAGAAAGGATCCATCATGCTTGACAGGGAGGCATCTTCTCTCCCACAGTTGGTGGGTAAGTATGTTGTTTTAACTTCTTATCATCTTTTGTAGCTTTACTAACAATGAATCTGCATCCAAATGACTTTTTAGTGTAAGTAGAGTTGAATATTCTATAACATTTATTCTCTCTTTTTTTATATTATAAAACTAGCGTGGTTTATTGCAGAAAAGTTGGAAAATACAGAAAAAAAATTAAGAAGAAAATAGAAATTTATCCATTGTATCCCTGTCTGTAGTGTGCCTACCCAGGGATTGTGGAGAAGAGAAAGTGAAATGTGACCCTGCAAAAAGTGACTAGGATAACATTCCTCTGTAGTATCAGTTTCCTGCAAAATTTCTTTGTACAGTCAATTCTTGTTATTCGTGGTAGTTATGTCCCTCAAACATTGAATTAGCAAATACAGATCCAACTTGTGCATTGGGTGACTCAAATTTTTTGCTACTCTGTGCATGTGCATGTCCATGAATGTCTGTAGAAGTATTGATTTCAGGGCTACAGATACATTTTAACAAGTAGGTGAATTCACAAAAAAGAAATATGTGAATAAGGAGTCTTGTCTGTGTATCTGTAGGAAGAAGGCTTGTTTATGGCATCTATGTCTTTATAGACAATGACAAAGTTAGAGAATTCGTGTTAGAAAAAAAGATTAGTTGTAAAATGAGGCACATATCTCTTTGACATATATTTATCTGATGCTTCTTCAGACAGCTTGTTAGTTAGATTTGCAAAGAAGCCCCTTGCTTCTCATGCATCTGAGATACTGGGTGGATGGGGGAGAAGGTGCTGGATGGACAGAATTAATTAGGTCATGCATTTATTCAGCAGTGGTGCATGAGCTTCTGCAATGTGTCAGACACTCTTCTAGGCCCTGGAATTAGGTTTGCAAACCTACCATTTTGTAAATGGGATAAGTTACAAATTCACGTCCATACAGATAGTTAGAAGATAATGGAGGAAATACGGTTCTGTGTAGAATTTTTCATATTTAACAAGGCAGGTTTTTATGCTGCAAATTGGAATTTGGTATGTGAGGAGAGCTCTTGGATTACTGTACCAAGGGAAGATGGTACAATATAAAGACAGAGAGAAGCAAACAGAAATAGTGATTTTCTGGGCATTTTATTCCATTAAATTTTTTTATTTCTTAAAAGCTGTAAGAGAGACTGTTATGCAAAAAAAAAAATATGGTTAGCAAAAATCAATCCAGTTTTTTTTGAGTGAGAATTGCAAAGTTTCTGTATTCTCAGACTTTAAGAACTAACAAAGATGTTTGAAATCAGGCAAGTTGAAAAAATAAGTCAGAAATGCACAAACGCAAGGCAAAAGGGGAAAAGAAACTTATGACTAGGCAATGTATAGGCAATCTATAGGGAGATTGTGTGTTGTGCCTTAAGGGTCACCAGAAAGGTTCCCATATTAAAAAAAATCAATCTTAACCATAGGCCATCATTATTACTAGAAATTTTACCATTTATAGATTTCATTGCAATGAGTCCTGGGTTTGTCCTCTGTTAAAATGTATGTCTCTCTGGGAGGGATCATTTATGAATTCCATGAGATGCAGAATGGCATCACAGAAAGAATGCTGAATTTAAAGTTGGGAAGTTTTAGTTTAAGTCTACTCCTTTCTAGCATGTGGGTCCATGGGCAAGTTACTTAACTCTTTGGGACTCTCAGTTTTCTTATCTGTAAAGGCAGGACAGTGGTGTGCTACTACTCAGGGTTGTTGTGAGAATTAAAAGAGGTCATCAGATGGGTTATATACCTATATGTCTGTCCTAGCACAAATTAGTTTATCCAGATATTTCTGCATGTCACCTACCGGAGGGCTGATGGGGATGGAGGGGTCAGATAGAGAGATGCTCAGGGACTTCAGAAGTAGGAAAAAAGATTCTGAAAGGTGAGGCAGACAAAGCTAGAAACAATTTAACAGCATCCTTACTGAGCCTGGGGCTGGTCAACGAAGGAAATGAAAGTTAAAGTTGATTTACATACTTGAGCTTTTCTGTATTCTGTGAAACTGTCCTCGCGATCTTCAACACCAGGAAGGGCTGTCTTAAGGAGCTTCTGGTCCTGAGAAACTGACCCTTTACATGAAGTAGAAGACAGATTTCCACATTATATCGGAGCTGCTTTAGTCGCCGGGCAAAGAAGAGAGAGGTTCCAGTGCTTACTACATTTAGGAAAAGTTAATCAAGCATTTTATATCCTTACTTTAATTTTTGATCACTTTTTATTATCCAGCTTTTTCTCCAACCTCCATGCATTTACTTTAAAAGTTGTGATTAAATTTTAAAATTAGACACCATTAGGTCACTTTGAAGTGTCATCACTCACTAATATGTTTGCTCTCCAGTTCCTAGGGCAAGCAGGCAGACAGCCAGGGCTGTCATTCTGGACCTGGTAATACAGGAAAACAATTCAAAGGCAGATAACACACATCACAAGCAAAACAAAGGAGTCAGTTCCAACTCATAGCGACCCTGTGTACAACGGAAAGAAACACTGCCCGGTCCTGCGCCATCCTCACAATCATTGTTATGCTTGATCCCATTGTTGCAGCCACTGTGTCAATCCATCTCGTTGAGGGTCTTTCTCTTTTTCACTGACCGTCTACATCAAAACGTTACAGAGGATTAAAAAACATGAAGGAAAAAAAAAAAAAGCCCTTATTTTATTTTAAATGACAGAAAATGGCACAGTAACTTAAGAGTTATAGTCATTATTTGGTTAATACAAACTCCTTTTCTCTCGGGATGAAGTCGAGTTGTTTTGAATCACGCTGATAATTCTGAGTTGAGAATTATGCACAGCCTAGTGGTGATGGATCTCCTCCTCCTGCAGCCCCAATTTCTTTTCAACAAGTGAGAAGAAAAAGAAATAATCACAAATGTGATAATATCAAACAAACAATAGCATGATTTTCAGCCTTCTTTGCAGCCCACCTGCTACTCCTTCGCATCAGACTGCCTCTGAGGCCTACCACCCCTACAGGCTCAAAGGCACCTCCACAGAAGGGGCATGAGCAGTGGGACTGGTTAAGCTGGTGTGACTTCTCACACTTACAGAAAAAACTCAGCCCAGTATTGATTCTCCTCAGGACCTCTCCCTTTTGAATGCTAAGACAAAAATTTCATGGATTATTTCAATAGTCTTATTATTTCTGTCATTACTATGATTCTGGTTTAAAGAGTGTCATTCACATATGAAGCCAAGTATGTTGGAGTTTCCTTCCCTCCTAAATAATAAAAAAATAAAATATAAGTCATTTCAACTATTTTATTATGATAGAAAATGGATTTGGAAAATATAGCTCTATTTTTGGAGTTCTCATTTTTGTTTTATTTAAAGGCATTCCTAAGCTGTGCATTTTGGCAGATGGATTATTCATGTTGTTCCTTGCTTTTTTAAAAATGGTAGTATCTCCATTTTTTTAATCACAAAACTAATATATGTTCATTTAAAAATAATAAGAAAAATACAACGCACATACATACAGACAAAAATAGTCGCTAATCTAGTCTTTTAGATCTGTCTTCTCAGAATATTTTTTTTGTAATCTGTTTACACATACGTAATTTATTTTACAAAACGGGATCATACTGTGCTATTTTAATCTGCTTTTTATTACCTTAAAATATAATTTCAATATATTTCCATGTATAAAATATAAAGTGACATCATCATTTTAATGGCTGCAAAATATTCAGTCATCCTCTGTTATTGGGTGTTTAAGTTACTTTCAAACTCTTACTGTAAAGAAAAGAAGTCAGCATCTTCGTTATATTTGTGAAATTGTTTTCTTAGTATAGATTTCTAGTGGTGAAATGTTCGAAGGGTGTAAACATAATAAAGGGTTTTCATATATATTTGCTAAATGGCCTTCAAGAAAGGTTGTACTAGTTAATACTGTCATCGTCAGCATATGGAATTACCTATTGCACACACCCATGGCATTACAGGGAATGGGTGGTTTAAACTGTTAAGTGTTCAACTACCGCCCCAAAGGTTTGATGGTTTGAACTCACCCAGAGGTGCCTTGGAAGACAGGCCTGGTGATGTGCTTCTCAAAGCTCACAGCCTTGAAGACCCTATATAGCAGTTCTACTCTGCAAACATGGGCTCGCCATGAGTTGGAATCAGCAATGAATCATGTCTCATCACTGATTATATTTATATAAGTTTGTTTAGATTTTCTTTGTCTTGAAGTTGAATGTTTCTTTGTATGTTTTTAGCCCTTTATGTTTCTTTTAAGAATGCTTGTTTATAACCTTTGTCCATTTTCTGCTGGGATGGGTATCTTTCTCTTGGCTTGCAAAAGCTCTGCATATATAAATTTTTTTTGTTTTAGAGCTTCCTTTTTAAATAAAGAAAAATATTGTGTGATATGGAAAAACCTCTAAACTGTGAGCCAGAAGACCTGGGTTTATTTTTTTTTTGTGGGGGGGGGGGTTGCTTCTAATTAGTCTATGTCTGTTTGCAAGTTACCTCCTTAGCCCTCTCTCTTTTCTCATCTGTATAGCAAAAGGTTGAATTTGAAGCTCCTTAAGGTTCGTTTCAGCTCTGCTATTATCTATAGTTGGCACTTTCTTTCCTAGTTGGTAGCGGCTGTGGGATTTTGAACACTGAAGACTTAATTTCAGTGTAGCTGTGAAATGTTACTGCCCCCACTTTTTGTTTGAAAGGTTTTGTAGTTTATGCTTAAAGAGTCCCTATAATGTGGGCCATTTTAAAAGAAACTTAATGAAGGGCATAAGCCACACAGATGTTTTAACCTGTTCTAACTGGTGATTTCCAGGCATTAGTAACAGGGTGGCTGTGCATACGTACGGATTGGTTTGAGATTAGAAGGGACGGCAAGAATAGAGGGAGTTTGAGATTAGAAGGGACGGCAAGAATAGAGGGAGGCCCTGCCAACAAGGGTAGATAAGAAACACTTTAATCCACAACCCTGGAATTAGAGTTAAGAGTTTGATAACACTTGCTGCAGTTATGGTGGGGCTGTTTGTTTACTTTTATGGTTTTTCTGTAAAATGGACTTTCCACTTTGAATAAGACTTAAAGGGAAAGTAGAAAGGGCTGTGTTCAGTAGGCGCCTAATTATTTTAACTGTAGAACAGAGGGTTAATTGTAATTATAGGATCAGATCTATGAGTTTTACTGAGTGGGGTTTGTGTAGTTAAAATACACAGAGCTAAAGGCCCCTCTCAAACCAAAACACTCCTAGGGGAGAAACTCTTCCTGCCTTGCCAAGGCTCCCTACCAAGTAGTCCATTGTTATGTGGCATTTATGGCATCTGTCTAAGGCACGTGGTGGAAAATCCTGGATTCAGCCTCTGCCTGGCTCACAAGTAGTTGACTTTATACTCTGTAAATTGCCAGTTTCTAGCTATAGGCTGTGAGGGTAGTTCCTTGAGTGCTATGAAGATGGACTTCTGAGAGCTGTAGTCATGCCCAGGCAAAGACCCTTGAACATCTGTAGTAACTTTTCTTCAATGATGCTGTTATCCTGCCAGTGGCCATAGTTTTCTTGTCAGGCTTTTGGAATAGAATAGCTTTTGTTCTTTCTTCCACTTTTGTATACTAAGAAGTTTGTCCAGGAGTAAAACGTTGACTTGTTCTAGATGTATTTATGTACCAGAAAAGGCGGGCATGGGATTCATCACTCTGGTTCTACGCAGAAGACAAAAGTTCTACCTGCATACAGTGAGGTAGCTTCCTGCCAATACATAGCTTGTATAGATACTATGATGTTTTGTCTTTAGCCACATTCTGGGCTGAGGAAATAGCTGCTTGCTGATGTTGGCATTAGAGTGGGATGCACAAGGCTACATGTATGCCATACTGCTGACATACCACTCATGTGAGAAAAAGGTTTTTTTTTTTTTTTTTTTACTTTCTATTGGAGTAAGAACTTGCACTATGAATTTCTATGAAACAATAATCTGTTTTAGTTAAAAATGAACTAAAAAAGAGCTAATAGAAATTTTATTTTTTTGCATTAAGACCAAGATACTAAAGTTTCATAGAAGATTTTGGTCAGGTTATACTTCAGAATGGCTAATGGAAATGCATTGTAAGGGCTTTAGAAAAAGCCTCCCTTCTTACAAAAGTCTGAGGCACAATTCTGTAGTTTAATCTTCCTTTTATTGTATTAATTGGTGTGCACACAACTTGATGTTGGGAAAAGTATTGTTTTCCTTTACCATACCCTATTATAAAAATTCTAATGTAATACTACTGAAGAATTTGGGAAGATAGATGAATTAAGTTAACAATATCACTACTTTAATTTTGCATATTCTCTTCAAGGTTTTTTCATACCATTTATACGTCTGGCACACTTGCTTTGATAGAGTACATGAAATTTTTGAATCTTGCTTTTTGTACTTAATTGAAAAATGCAAATTACTGACTTGACTGTGTTATAGAAAAATGTAATTTATGTGAATTCATGATGAACTGGGATTGAAAAAAATGAACAAAATTCAATTCTGCCTCTCAAAACATACAATTAGTACTGGAATATTTATAGCTCTCACTAATGCCAATATCTTTGTATCCTTATCCTTCACAGAAAGTGGGGAGTTGCCAATTTGGAAAATAATATGTTGACACTGAATTTGAGGACGGCATTCATAAAGTAACAGTAAAAGATTAACTTTGTTGTCTTGTGACTGAATTTTGTTTTTGTTTTGCTTTGCTTTTGTATCAGAGATGATTGTTGACCATCAGATTGAGACAGGCCTATTGAAACCTGACCTTAAGGATAAGGTGACCTATACTTTGCTCCGGAAGCACCGGCATCAAACCAAGAAATCCAACCTTCGATCCCTGGCTGACATTGGGAAGACAGTCTCCAGTGCAAGCAGGATGTTTACCAGCCCTGATAATGGTAATGCAGGGCCGGCTGGCTGCTGCTTTCGCTTATACTCACCTTTTCCACATCTCTTGTCATCTTTTCTTTACCCCTCCCCATCTTCCCACCTTTCTCAAGTTCATATGCCATAGCCATTTCACAGTGACATGGTTTATCCAATTGGGCAGGTTTGCAGTTGGCTGGAAAGATTTCAGCCATTTTTATTGTAGGCTGCAAACGCTAGTGTGCCTTGCTTCGCCATATACATCTGTTTTGACTGACTGAGGAGATTTGGTAATAACTGTATAATGAAACAACTGAATATTTCATATGAATCAGCAAATTTGTAGATTATTGAGTACGTTAGGGAATACGCGTTAGACATGATGGTTTGTCAGAATTTGGAGGATATATAAAATATGGTAAATGCCCCAGAGCCTCATCTCATGAGGTGTTTGCTTGGTATGTGAGATGATGTCTAGCCTATAGTTGATTATTTTATCAAAATAAGGTTCATTGTTACCATTTAAAAAAGTAATCTGCTTTTTGGTTGTATGATGATGATAGTCAGGTGTAAGAGTAATTATTCAAGGTGAGATGTTAACCCCATTATATAGGGATAGGAAAGGCACTGTGTCCTATTATATTCTACTGCATTTAACAGCGTTTCCTATAAAGTGTCTATCTTCTGTATTATTGTTTCTGTTTTAAAGTTTATGTTGTGATTGGGTGAAATCTGAGAAGGGAAAAATACAATTTCTGTGAAGTATGGAAAATGAAGGCATGGTGGAAAGAGTTGCTAAGCACTGGGCTGGTAGAACCAGGTCTCCTTCCATCCCACACCTAATCTTTTTTTAGCGTTAAGAGAAATCATCATTGCCTCAGCTGCACTGTAAGAATAACGTAAAACATGTTGTCGTGGAAAAGGTGGATTAAGTGAATCGTGATAAACTGAATTCCAACTCATTCAGCCACTTCCCTTCCAAAAATTAGGTTTTCTGAATTATTAAAATTAATAGTGGGCCGGGAGAGAGCTTACTATTAGCAAACTTTCTCTGGTCTATTTTTGGAGCATTCCATTATTATTTCTTAATGTGTTTTTAGTTACTAAATAGAACAAATTGAAAAGTTCAGTTTTACTGGATGATTTATGTATTGATTTAATTGCCTTAAGTCTTTTTCTTTCTTTAAAAGCAAAATAGAATATAAATAAATAATTATAGTTTAAAAAAAAAAAGCTCTGTATAAAAAACATTCACAAAAGATAAAATCTAATCTAGAACATTTCTATTACAATTTAATTGTACCTACCATTACCTGGAATATTATTACTTATGGGAAATGTTTTGGCTTTTGTGTGTCTCCTCTTCTTTTTTTAACTGTATATTTGAAGAAAGGATTTGTTTAATAGTTGGAAATGTCATGGGATAAACAACTTGTTATAAATGATGTCACAAATATTCCATGTTAGAAAACAACTCATGTTTTTGAAGTAGTAGTAATTACTAAAGCTGAGGTCTCCTTTTATATCTTATTTGATAATCCTCTTTCTCAAATAAAATGAAATCCAATTGAAGTTTTTTTTTCTTTTAATCACGGGGTCGGTGGTAGTATAAAGAATTAAGAAAGTATGGTATATTGTTTTCAAATAATGCTGTATTTGCAAAGAGAAGAAGAATGAATGGCAGAGTTGGAATGCTGTCCACCAGTGTGGTGTGAGCTTCATTTTCATCGATGTGCACGCAGGGTAGAAATTAGGAACAGATGGATCTTGGAGTTCATTACTTTGTGCTTTAGGAGAAAGTATTTGGATGTGGAATACAACTAATGGGTTGATATTGCTCAAGTTATTCAATCTTTTATCCTATCAGTAGATCTTTGTACTTCAGAGGAAAGTTAAAATTGCCTTTGCCATTCACCGTTTCACCTGTGAAATGTTATATATGCTGGGCAGAAAGCAAATAGGAAAGGCAGGCTGTTCTTTTCTGGCTCTTCAACTGATCAGCTTGCACCCTGAAGCATGGAATACTGTTAGGCCTTTTAAAACATGTTATTTTTGGCCTTTGCGTTATCTAATTCTTTTTAAACATCCAGAGGTAGGATTTGGCTTTGAGGGGTTCTGTAGCAATCAATTTCATGTGCTTCCAAGATGGCAATTTTTCGGTTTTCTAGAGGTGTTTATTCTGAACTTGCAAGTTATACATTTACCTTTCTCTTTTAGGGTTTAATTACTTAGTGTTTTTAACAACTATGAAATGTTCTTAGAATAAATTTCTAAAATAAAGAGTTATAGAATTATTGCTACTCTTTTAATAAACCAGATTGTCATAACTGTTATAGCTAAAGCTAGATTCTTATATCCCCATATAAAACCTAGGTAAAACTTATGTCTCCTTAATCTTCTATCCTAAGCTAGAAAATAGACTCAGTGACATATCCAGCATTAGTTATTACACCAACAATGCAATCGATAGCTGAAATCTATGGAGATACTACTTTAAGTTGGGAATTTTTTCATTTTTCAGCGGTATGCTAGGGTCAGCTCTTATCTATTTGCAAGAGTCAATTATTATCAGTAATTTCTTGAGCTGTTGTAAAACCTAGCTATTATTAAAAATTAAATTACATAAACTTACAGCTAAATAATTGTATTAAATTATATTAAAACAAAGTTAACCGATACTCAAAGCACACAACTTCCTTATTTTACTGTAAGATATGCTCTTAAGGTTATTTACATACATTGTGTCTCTATGTTGGAAATGCTAATGGTGGGCTCTTGCTACTCTTCCCGACTCCACATTTAATGCCCTCATGTCAATAGCTTGGAATTGGCCACAATGGTAGTATTTATACCACAGAAATTAGCAAGCACTGTGAATCAGAACTTGGTTAATTGATTTGTCAGATGTATCTAGACTTTAAATAATGATGGAGAAAATGCTAATAATGCAGATTAAATTTACAAGTGTGTTGTGTCTATAGCTGTTAAAATATGAATAGCACAAAAAAATTGAGGAAATACTCTTCTAGTATTTGAAAACTATTATTCAGTTTAGCAAAGGAGTCACCCACATCATTGATGAATGAGTGAAGTCTGATATATGTCTTCATTGTTTCACTTTCTTCTTACTCATAAACGTAAGTGAAAATATTAATTAAAATTGATGCTGAAACTATACTTATTCACCATTTGCATCCATAAGTTGGCTACTGATGCATGAGTTTGTCAAAAATCATCAGAAGCATTCTATGAGAATCAACTGGCTATATGAAATTTGCAGTAAAGTATTTTGTGTATTTTATTATTATTTTTACAGTTGTATGCTACAATAAAATTGTGTAGTGAATTTTATTAGTATAATTTATAATATATATTTATATTTACATATATATTTTCTGTAGAAATGGTTGGCAAACATTTGCCAGCACACCACTGTCTTTGTCTGTACCTAAAGACTGACTCTCAGCTTTCAGGGCCCTGGTGTGATTTGGGGTTCAAGATAATTTAGTATTTATTGAAAGAAATGAGGAACATTTTTATTTGTAGTAAATCAAGGGATAATCAGGCTAGCTTCCAAGATGTTAAGTATTGTAAAATTGCCACTTATCTGAGACATCTGTGAATTCTGATGGACATATTTGTTAGGTACTAGATTTTAGGCAAGTGGTATAATTTCTCAATGTATTCACTGAGGCCATTTGTATAGAGTTAGTGTTGCATGAAGAAATTAATGAAGTTTTAGTTTCCTCTGGTGTTAGGTTTTCCTTCACCTACTCTTTATTTTTTCCTCTATTATTTTAGTTTGAACCATATGAAATTGCTGTTTTTGTGGATAAGGTACAACTGACTACTGGCAATTTCATGTGGCTTCAGCTGATAATTTGCTCTAAGATACCTAGATAATTGCTCTGTATTATTTTAGTGTGCTATGAAAAAATAACTTTTAATACTAGAAACATTTCTTGGTAGTATTTTAAAAACCAAGTAAGATATATTTAGTTTGTCTTTTCTTAGGAAGTGAAAGCAAAATTTATGCTCAATTGATATTCATTCATTCAACAAATATTTTATTAAGATGTTTATGACAGGGTTACCCAATAACTTTGTTAAAAATTATAGTTTATAAGATGGTCTGTTTTAAAAATTACATCATTTACCATTTAAACGGACACCTCTGGTATGTATTATCTTACAAAAAGATAATTATCTTACAAAAAGATAAATGAGACCCAATTAAGGACCCAAAACTTTTAGGAACCTTAATTTGAGTATTCAGCTTTCATGGAGTAAAGCCAACATCAGTTTTCCCCTGTTCTTTTACAGGCTTCTTCATTCTTTCTCTAGACTATCACAAAAATCAGTTCCTTACCAGCCTTGGTCTGGGAGTGTAGGGTACCCTTTATCGAGAAGCAGCTTTTGTTGTCCAATCAGACCTAGACTATGAATTTCATTTTTACCTAATTCAATTTCATGATCCTATTTTTTATTTGTGCAAAGGTTTTTTTTTTTCAGTTAAAAATTGGAAAGATAATTTTGTGCTCTATTTAGACTTCTATAATGCAGAGATAATGAGATTTAAATGAGATTATATATACAAGGCAACAAATGTTATTAAAGCATATACAATATGTTTAAGCACAATTTAGGCAGAAGAATCTCGTGTTGAGTAGGAGTGGTTTCTGAAATGATGCCTATTTGCTCTGTAGCTTACTATTTGGAAGAAACTCATGGATAAAGTGCTGATTTATTTCATCTGCCCTTTGGTGGGTGATACCAACACCTTTTCTTTGGTAATGGGAAGAGAGGAAGACTTTTCTCATCACAGCCCCCTTAGTCTGTCCCTTTTGTTGGTGGCACTCTTTGCTAAATGGGTATCAGGGAAGCCCTTGACCATACTGGGAATCTGAGAATTTAAACTCCTTTTGCAGGTAGATGAGCTGGAATCAGTGGCATCTCTGGACCATAGCAATGGCTTCTAGGCCCCACCCTGCTTCCTCCACACTTTTTCTGGCCTCTTCTATATTTATAGGGATTCAGGGCCTGCTTCAGATTGAATCTTGGGTTTAATCTTCAATTTATCAAATTTCCCCGCCTTTTTCTTTCAGTATAAGAATGAGAAATGTGATCCCCTTGCTCCCACCACTTGTCACCACCCCATACTTTCTCCCTGGATTCCTCTTTTCAAAACTACCTACCAGGCAAGATGCTGCTTCCTAGCTCTCTCTACACTGCTGTTTTGACATAAGCACACAAACACCTTTAGGTATTTCTTAAAGTGTAGTCTGTTGCTGTTCCGTACAGGAAAATGTAGAGCATTGGTTGCTCAGTGGTAGAATTCTTGCCTGCCACACGGGAGGCCCTGGTTCAATTCCTGACCAAAGAAACTCTTTCACTTCGAGCCCATAGTGGTTAAAAGCTCATCTACTAACCAAAAGGTTGGCAGTTCAAATCCACCAGCCACTCCTTGGAAACTCTACGGTGCAGTTCTACTCTGTCCTATGGGGTCGCTATGAGTCAGAACCGACTCCACGGCACCTAACAACAACAACAACAGGAGAATAGATAGTGGTTAGCAACTCAGCTAAGGGAAGAAATCAGACTGTTGTGGATTGAATTGTGTCTCCCAAAAATGTGTGTCAACTTGGCTAGGCCATGACTCCCAGTATTGTGTGATTGTGCACATTTCGGCATCTGATCAGCTTTTCCTATGTGTTGTAAATCCTGCTTCTATGATGTTAATAAAGCAAGATTAGAGGCAGTTATGTTAATGAGGTAGGACTCAATCTACAAGATTAGGCTGTATGTTAAATCAATCTCTTTTGAGATACAAAAGAGAGAAGCAAGCAGAGAGACTGGGCCTCATACCACCAAGAAAGTAGTGCCAGAAGAGCGTGTTCTTTGGACATGGGGTCCTTACAATGAGAAGCTCCTAGTCCAGGGGAAGATTGATGACAAGGACCTTCCTCGAGAGCCGACAGAGAGAGAAAGCCTTCCCCTGGGGCTGACACCCTGAATTTGGACTTCTAGGCTCCTAAACTGTGAGAGAATAAATTTCTCTTTGTTAAAGTCTTCCACTTGTGGTATTTCTGCTATAGCGGCACTAAATAACTAAGACACAAGTGTTTGTTAATAATAATTCTAGGCTCCATTGAAATATAAGTGGGATTAGCTAGGCTCTTGTTACCTTGGATCTAATTTGAGATTAGTCTATTTCAGTTATTTGCCCTGGATATTAGATCAAGCTGCCCGGACACTGGCATGCAGTGGATCTGTCTAGTACCACCATCAGGTTTTGTAGCTTACTCAGTCCTTTTAGAAATTCTTAGCTTTTTGCTTGGGATTTGGATCCTAGCTTGTTGTAATTGTCTCTGGCTGGTTGGTTTGCTCTCCTTTGCAGCACCCCTCATACTCTTCAATTCAGAACTAGTCCCTGAATCAATGGGTAAGATAGGCATTTCTCTAATTTCCCCCCACAGATTCTATTTCTTTGAGACAGTCATCGTACTTCTCTAATTCTGAGAGAGGTGATTCTGTATCTTGCCTCTCTTGGACCCATGAGACATTGAGATGAGAGTTATCTTCTTAGGTGCCTTTCTGCATACAGTTAGTTCCCTCCAAAAACCAGCAGCACATCCATCTGTTTTGTTCAGGACTTTAATTCTCAGTTTATTTGCACAGCACGATGAAGGCCTGAACAGAACCCAGTGAATGATCAAGCTCTTCTTAGATTTAATGAGCCAATCCATGTAAAGTTTCAAGCAAAGTTCCTGAATGGAAGTATTCCTTAGTAACAGTAGCTATTATTGTTAGTTGTTATTATATTTCTAATTCATCCATCAGGCACCATTCTTATTTTCCTTACTTTTCTTCTGGCAGATGACTGATTTTCCAGATTTATAATGTCCAAATCTTTAAATAAATAGTAACACATTTTTTCTCCAAAGGTCATTGCCTCCCAGTATTTGCTAGTCTATTCTGCTTTTTATGGCAATGAAGAGTCAGGCTTAATATAGATTAACAGATATCGGATAATGCATGTGACTGTTTAGTTTTTGACGTTAAGGATCTACTTCATAATTTTCTTGAAGACATGGCACCATCTTTTCCAAAGGCCTCATTCTAATCCTGGGCTGATTCTTGGTAGCAGTGTGTTTTTGAGTAGTTTACGTACTCTCCTGAGCCTCAGTTGTAGTATCTATAAGATAAGGATTATATCTTATTTTGTATATATAACCAGGAGTAAATGATATATCTTTGTGAAAAGTATTTGAAGAGTATAAAATGAGATACAACTGTAAGGAGTAACTATTATTCAGAAATATTTTAAGGGGCCAATTTAGTGACTTTCAGTTTCAAAACTGAGGACAGAGCTTCAGTTCACCACCATTATTTTGTATTCTATTATTTTCTGTGGCTCCATTTTTTTTCTCTACCACCCCATATATGAAAAAATTGTTGGAGTTTTATTTTTAAAATAGTGCTACTTTCATTCTCTACTTTACAGATGCCAAATAACACGTAATGAGGTGTCACTCATGGGATTTATAGTATTTTTAATTTAGACTATAAAGATTGATCAGTATGTGTGAGCAATGACGGTTCTTAGCTATCAATACTATATATATATATATATATGAGTGGCAGGATGTTACCATGAAATAAACATATTTTTAAATTTTAATAATTGCCAATCTGTCTTACATAGACAGGGTCCATGATAAGGGAAATGAACTGGAATGATTTTCTTTGTCTTATCCTACCTCACATGAGCACTCTCTCCTCCATTTCACAGCCATGTATTTAAAGGAGCCTGAACTGATTTACTGCTGCCAACCCTGAGTAAATTTTCTTCCAAGGCTGAGATCCTTGGTAGAGCTGTCCCTGAAAAGTCTTCAATTCCCTAGCCTCATATGGTGCTAAGAGCAGCTAGGAGAGTAGGTGTAGCCCTGACTACCTCCTGGTCTCTGTTAAAGAGAAATTGAGAGAAGAGGAAGAGAAAGGGCAGGAAGAGTGAGGAGAGGAGGGAAGGCAAGATAGAAAGATAACATGTTAGTACTATGCCTTCCAAAAAGGAAAATGGGGGAATATAATTAAAGTCTTCCAAGAATGATTAAACATGTCTCATTCTACTCAAACCCTGTTTCTGTAAAAATACAAGAGACATAAAGGTATTCTCAGGTTTGTATACCTAATTTCTAAAAAATTACATTTTGAATTTAAACAAGGTCAAAGTTGATGTCTTTAGTATTTTCTAACACTCTTTGGTATGTTAACAAAGGAACATCACTCCATTAATGATATCGATAGTTGTAACAACAATAATACCTCCCATTTATTGAGCACTTATTATATACCAGGTATTGTTCTTGATGTTGTTTGTAATGTATATGTCATTATCTCCATTTTTCAGATGAAAAAACTGAAACTCAGAAATGTAAAATAACTTGCCCAAGCATATAATAAATGAGGGAACCTAGTGTGCTTAATAATAATATGCTAATTCAACTGCAAGGTATAATGAGCTTCCTTAAACAAATATTTCCAACACATCAGTGAGTCCAGGTTTGTTACTTTGTGTAAGTATATGATGTTGAAGGGTTTCTGGTGGTCATTCTACATCTAGGCAGAGATATAGACCAAACATGGCAGACAGATGAATGTCTTTATTGACTTTCCAAATGGAGATTTCTATGCAACCTGTACTAATGTCTCATGTGCTTACATGTAGCTTAAATGCTGCTATACTCTTGGGTTAAATTTCTTGGCTAAATAGCAGTGTGGAATGCTTGAGTAAGTGCTCAATAACTACTTGAACATTCAATATTGAAGCCTCAAAATATTGTTAAAACTTTAATATGAGTGAAATTTATTTTCTTAATGGGGATTGCTAAAACAGAATTTTGCTGGACAAATTTTTTGGCCTATTTGCAAGATTCAAGTAGAGACAGCCTCACTTGATGGTTTTGAACAAGTTAATTCTCAAGAGGAACATGAATCATTGGGAAAAAAAAGTCATCCTCACAAACTTTTTTTCTACGGTCTAGATATTGGAAACCATCACTCAGAAATTTTTAGAGCCGTATCTTTCCTCATCAAGTCACAGAAATGTAAACCAATTCCTAAATTGTTTATGCCTGAAGTCAGGCAAAAGTGACAGTAGAGAATATATAAGATAGTAGCAAAGCTGTTTATAGCTGAAGCGTAGAAGAGGCACAATGAAAGCATTATTTGGAAAAGGTATACATAATATATCATTATCATGGTATAATTATAGGAAGTTTGGCCCTAGCTTTGGGAAGAACTTTTCAAAATTTGATCTCAGAGTCAAATCTGGAGTAAATTTATGAAGAAAAGAAGGTAACATGAACGGGTTACAGAGTTTGTATCCCTGCCTGCACAGAAGTACATAGTGGGTCCAACAAATCAAAATGTTGGAATTTGCCAATGTAAGTATTGAATGCTGCGAGTTTCCCAGTTTTCATGAGGGTAGATAGACAGATGGCTCCAGTCAGGGTTTGCTAAAACACAGGTGCCAGGTCTCTATGGGCAATTTCATTTTCATGCCCGTCTTTAGAGCCGAGTTCTTTGCTGGTGTGTCCTCTTGAAGGTGAGGCTCAGTAGCAGTGGCGGCTTTATATACAAGAAAGGTGTTTCCAACTTAAGTTCCCAACCAATTACACACTGACATGTTGAGAGCTAGAGGAGAAAGAAGGCACTGAGGAAAGTTAGTTACCAGCACTTGGGTTTTGAAGCAGCTGCAGACATTTTGTTCTCATTTCAGAAGCATGCCATGGTCTCAGTGATAAAATTTGGGTAGCTACATACTCACCAGAAGCTAAAGAATACAAAGACTGTTTTGGCTTTACTTTGCATTACTACTTCTGTCAGTTTTCAGTGATCTGAAATTTGAGCAGGTCCATGCTTGGTCCAAGATCAATGGATGTCAGTTGGCTAGCTTCTTTCTTTTCCTTTTGCTAAGCCTGCAGGAAGGTTGGCGCTTTAAGCAGGTCACTCAGTTGTCAAAAGAAATAGGAGGTGAAACTTGGTCAGTATGATAATGTGCATTTCTAAATGCTTCCCTCTTGACAAACGCAATTTTGGAATAATCTCAACTGGTTCATTTCCCTTTTTCATTTTTCTTAGTGCGATAAAAACTTGCAAAGAAGTTCAATTATGGGAAACAATTAAAAATTCAGATTGCAAAGAGAAGACATCAGATTTGCCTCAAACAGGTGCTGGTACAGATGGCCCGCTCACAAGTCCTGGCTTTATTTACAGCTTTTAAACACAGACAGATAAATTGACAAAAATGTTTCTGGATTTTATAATGTGCTGAATGCCCAAATTTGGCTATAAACTTACATTACTTTGTAAATGGTTCTTTTTAAAAGTTGACTTCCCAAGTCACCAGTGACCTCAAGACCCCATAGTTTGCACACTTGTGTGAATAAATTATCTCATCTTTGCTTCTGGTTGGATATGCTTTAAATGTTTATTGCCTTGATCATTTAATGGCTATATTGTTTATTAAGGAAAAAACAAACAAAGAACCACTCTCTCAAGTCAAATTATATGCAGTGTGATGATAGATGTTTCCAGCCCCATTGTCATTCCTTAAAAGATAATTATGCTGTCCATTTCTTACTAGCCTTGGAGTGTGGCATTTGATAAGAATAGCAAAATAAATGACATGAAGCCCAAATGAAACTCTCTTCAGGTGGAAGTTGATGGCACTACCTGACTGATGAAAAATACCTGGAGGACCCATACTGTGTATTTAACCTGCATCATTGTACTGTCTTTGTTGTGGCCTAAGATTTGGCATGAGTATACCAAATATTAAAATTATAGTAAAATAAGTATTAAAGGGAACCAGAAAATGAGGGTTAATATGCATTTTAAATCTGTTTGTGTTAAGGTATTGCTTTGTCTATATCCTAGTCTCATGTTTCTGAAGGGATGAAAAACAGGAGACAAAGGAAATTGTGAGCCAGTTCTATATTCATCAAGGAAAATATTTCAGGAATGGTAGTGTGACATGTTGCTTTCTGTATATGTGCACAAGATTTATAGAAAGGGCTGGTGGGCGCATTATAAGAAGGCTGCCTACTAATATGACACCCTCCTGCTGCTCTGTGCTTTACAAAACTGTGCAACTTCCCCCTTTGTGTGCTTACGTGATGCAAAATGATTAACGGTTTTGATCGTACATCTTGAGATTAGTGGTCATTATGTAAATCTTTCTTCTTCTGGATATAATCATGTTTTGTGTACTACAGCTGCAGGGCAGATCATCCATTGGTACTTGGAGAACCATAATGATTGAATGTAAATTGTTCTAGACGTTTTTCATTCTGTGTTGGGAGTTGTTCCATCTAAGGGTGAGAGTCATGGGAGGGGGTGTGTCAATGTAATATGTCATTGTTCTCCTTTAACCCGCTGTGTGATTTGCTTTAGTATTTTTTTTTCTTCTTAATTAATGCTTCCATCCTCATCCTTGCTGTGGCTGCTCATGTGTCCTCCTCCTCCTCCTGTCTTCTGCTTCTGACACTAAAGCCCGCAGCCCGCTTGAGAACTCAGTGCCCTGCCTAGCAACCCACACCTTGGACGATGACCCTCGAGTGCGGCGCACTCCCAGCGTGGGATGGCTAAGTAAGTCAATGACTGGGAAAAGGGCAAGGATGGTGGTGGTGGTGGGAGTGGGAAGGCGGGAAGTTTGGGCTCATGGGTACTAAGCTGAGGACATTCCACGAGTGTCTGAAAGAGTAAGACTTAAAGATTTTTAAACTCACTATTAGTGACTTATTCCTTCTACCATCAAAGAGTGTACTAATAACACATTTTCTGTGTGATCTACTATCCTGAATTCAAATTCAGTACCTTGTAAGGCAATGGAAAGAATACTAGACTAAGCGTTAGTCCTGGCATTGGCAGCACTAACTCTAAGCAGCACTTCTCTGAACGTTGGTTTCCTCTTGGGGGTAATGATGCTGGACCTTCCTACTTCAGAGGGTCATGAGGAAGATCATTTGAGATGAGGTCTCTGAAGGTGGCTTGAAAAGCATTCAAGTTCTAGGTAAGAAAAAGAACTTACTAAGTTAATGACTTAAACAAAACAAATACCCATTATGTGCCAAAGGACAGTAGGTGCTATGGACAGTGAAAAAGAAGCATAAGATAGGATCGTCACTTTTTCAAAACGTAGACCTTCGTTAAGGAGACAAGTTTACGTACTTAAAACCAAATGAGAAAAGAGCATGCACAGAAACTGCGTGACTTTTCCCCTCAGTTTTCCAGATGCATTATATGTGATATAAATTCTTTATAGTTGTCAAGAAGCCCATCCTTAGTGACATCATTAGGCTTTTAAGTGCTTATTATTGCCTTTTATGTAATAAGCCTATTGATTTAAGCTTCTTACTATTTTAGCAGGAGAAAATTTCACTTTCTTGGGAAGATGTCTTTCTCAGATAACTTAATGGGGAAGTTTTAGTTCATCCTAAAATAGTGTTTGTTGAACTACACTCTTTCAGGGCTTCTTCTGGAGTAAGTTGGATGCTTTTAACAACTGTGCTGAAGAAATATAAATGTACTGGTATATGTTGTGTATTACTTCATGGCAGGCACTGTACTAGGAACTGGGTATACAGAGATGAATTATGTCAGTCCCTGCCCTCAGGGGGCTTCCTTTCTAATGAGGGAGACAGGCTACAAATGGATAACAATAGTATAAAATGCTAAGTGAAATGACTGAAATACACAGACACACATACATAGACACAAATAAATTATGGAATGTCCACTTGGTCTGAGAGTGGTGGTGGTAGAAGAGGCTTTTGGAGGAGGTGATTTCTGGGCCAAATCTGAAAGGAAAAATAGGAGCTTGATAGTAGAAAAATTGGGGGAAGGGCCCATTACTAAACTATTAACTTTGTAATGATTTCTGCTATAAAGTAGGTCTGAGGAGCTTGAATAATAATTTTTTTTATTGGACAGTAATAAAATTTCCAAACATTAATCAAGCACTTTTCAGGAACTAAGTACTTTTCTTATGTGATATCATTTAATCCTCCAAATAACCCTATGAAGTGGCTATTGTTATTCCCATTTTACAGATGAGGAATTGGGGGTTTAGAAAGCTTAAGTAACTTGCCCCATATCACACAGCTTGTAAGTGCTAGGTACTGGGTATACAGAACTTGAACTTTATCATACAGCAGTTTCATCTATAGCTTTTATGGGGAATGTTTACTGAAGTTAAAATAGAGGAAATTCCCCTGGTTATATCTAGTGACCTCACAAGGAAGCTCTGACTCACATGATTTTCTCTATAAGAATCATGCATTTCTTCTAATAAATTCTTTTTTCATTGATGCTTCTTGGGAAAAATAAACAAATTCAGGTAAGAAGTTTAGTCATTGGAGTTCAGAGTCAGGCAGGATTGAATCTGAATCCTTGGATCTGCCACTTACTGGCTTTTGATTTTGGTCAACTTCTCTAAGAATCAGTTTCTCACTAGTAAAATTGGGTTAATTTTACAAACATAGGATTGTTATGAAAATTAAGTAGATGAAGTGGCACGGTGCTCAACACTCAGTAAATCTATCTTTACTGTTATTAACAAGACATTTCTAGGAATTTCTCAAGAAATTGTAGCTGTTGTTATTATCCTCTGAAATTTTTTATTTATACCATGTCAGACATCTAGACATTGAAGTGTTGAGGAGAAAGCATCAAGGAAATTGACCAAAATGTTCACTTTGTCAATGATATGGAAATATGTCAACTATTTAAAAATCTCCCTAAGACCCTAAGACTTTACCCTGGGCCAGTCTCTGTAAAAAAACACGTTTTAATAACGACAGAGGGTTCTTCTCATTGTTTATTTAAGTGATATTTTCTCTCTCTAAACTGTCAGTTTTGTTGTATAATCTCAATCACTTTTCCTAAGGCTACATATTACCTACCACATTAGTTCAACTAAATTTAATATTCACATATTGAGTAATTAAGATATACCAAAAAACTACCAAAACAAACCCATTGCCGTTGAGTAGATTCCGACTCATAGTACCCTGTAGGACAGAGTAGAACTTTCCCATAGGGTTTCCCAAGGAGTGGCTGGTGGATTCAAACTGCTGACCTTTTGGTTAGCAGCTGTAGCTCTTAATCACTGTGCCACCAGGGTTGGTTCAACCTCCCTATCCAACCTCATTTTCATCTCTTCTCAATATAAGCAGCACCAGTACCAATTGCCATCTAGTCAATTACAGCTCATGAAGACCCGATGTGTTTCAAAGTAGAACTGTGCTCCATGGAGTTTTCAAAGGCTGATTTTTTGGAAGGAAATCTCCACCGTTTTATTCTTAGGTGCCTCTGGGTGGAATCCAGCCTCCAACCTTTCATGTGGGAGCTGAACAATTAATGTTTGCACCACCCAGGGACTCCTCTCAGTATGAACCCCTACTCTGATAATCTTGTCCTTTGTCTTATGTCTCGTATCAGGATTTCTACCACCATGCCTTTGTTAATCCTGTTTGCCTTAGTTGATCCCTCTGCCCTTCCAGGAATGCCTTTCATACCTACCTATCCAAAACCATTCAATAAGACCTGAGTGAAATTCCATCTCCTTGATGAAATCTTTCTCATAAACACATTAGACCTTTTCAAATCTTAAAATTCTATAGCTCCTAATGCCTGTGCCTCACAATGACAGATTTATCATATATTGTTTTATGTTGTCCTCTGATGTTTCACTGTGTATTTTTCCACTTAAACTACCTAAGAAAGCTCCTTTAGGGCAGGGTCCCTCTCTCCTGCTTTTGCCATGAGTTGCTATTGACTCAATGACAACTAAGAACAAGAAGCAGTGCAGTGTAGGTACTTGAAACATGATGATTTTTTGATCCTTGGTGCACCATTATTTCATTGAAAGAAACCAATAGCCCAGTTTTCATTATGGCCCATCTGGGCCACAGTAAACTGTTAACCAGAAGTGAATATTATTACCTGCAAAAATGATTTCCCCATATTCCTGATTATTCAATTATCAGTTTATTACTAATAGTTGACAAAGAATCACTTTTAAAAACACTGCCCAAAATATCAGCTGAAAAATAGAATTTGTAACAAGATTCCTTTAATTTAATCTTCCAGGATTCTTAGCAAGATATTTTCAGTCCTAGTGTAACTTAAGGTAACTAACTAGCTTTAAAGAGCTACATTTAAAGTTGCTTTTGAGGGGAGTAAGTTCCATCATTTTTACATTCTGTGCTCCTTATCTTAGTTGTCACCTGAGGCAGATGTAAGCTTAGAGCTCTTACCATTTTCAAATGCTGCCAAGGGATTGAATTAAAAGTTGGAACAAAACAAAAAATAATTTTCTCTCACAGATCTCACCAACAGGTCTGAAACCAGCCTAGGCCACAGAGTACAAAAGAGAAGCATTCACTTCTACTTTTCAGGACAAGTTAATACCCACCTAAATGCTTTGCCATTTTTAGAGTGTTGGAGCGTACCCTATTTTGGTGGACCCAGAAAGGCTCTTCACTTCTGAGCGTTATTTGTGAATTCAGTTCGACATCTAACAGCGGGCATCATCACAGTCCTGAGAAACACTTGTGTCCTTTTGCAGTTATTGGTAGTTGAGATCTGCTGCTTCAGACTTTTAACGTCTGAACTTCAAAGAAGAAAATGAGGTTTAAAGTTTTTTCTTGTCATCCTCTACACATTCCTGGTGTCTGTCTTCTCTTTGCTTTGTGTTGTGTTTGTCTGTCTGGTTTCTAAATCTAATAGGCAGGAACCTGGTCAAGTTCAGTGTTTTACTTTGTAGGTACTTAGCCAGTGTTTAATGCTATCACTACCCCAAGTATCAATATTAGGTAGTACTGTTTCTTTTTATGAAACCACAGTGGTACAAGTCTGTAGATTTTTGTTGCATTTTACAATCTGATTACACAGTTAACATTAGAATTTAAAGAACTGAATTGCAAGTGGGAACTTTTGCTTTATAAAAAACTTTTTTTTTTCATTTGTTCTTTGAGTATTTCTGGATCTTGGCAATTCAGTCTTTCAGCTTTTGTAAAGTTTACTGACTAAATCAAAATTGCAGTTTTCTCTGGCTCTAGAGTTTTCTCAAAAAGTTTTGGGAGTACTTTAGGAAAGTGTTGAAACCAGAAAGTTTATTTTAACAAGTTCAGTTCAACAACTCTTCATTGAGCTCTTGCTCTGCTAGGTTACACAGTCCAGTCAGAGGAAGGGAGACTAGGGAATTTCACAGATAATACAGTTTGAGAGAGGCTGTAGTAAATGCCACCAGAAGAGTACGAAGGCAGATATGTTTTGTCTACAGTGTCTAACCAGCTACTTGGCATGCAATATTCCCTGTGAGAATGCTAATTAGAATAATGGGTGCTGTGGGCCATAAAAAACAGGAGAATTGGGAAAAGAGTTCTTCTGAGGGGAGATAGGCTTTTCAATGGGCCTTAAAAGATGGGTAGTATTTCCATAAATGGGGATTGTAGTAAAAGCAGAGTGAGACATTAAAAGGTGATGCTAAACTGAAAGAAAAATATAAAAGCAACCAGGTTGTTTAGAGAGTATAAAAAAAGAGTTTATGTGAGGTAGAGTAAGTTGATACATTTAATTAACAGAGAAGGCATGAGAATAGGACATTGGGGAACTAAGGTGGCAAAACAACTGGGCCATTTTGTGGAAGACCTGTGAAAATTTTTTAGCATGGAGGTAGAACTGTCAGAACTGTGCTTTTGGGATTTTAATGTGCCGGGGATTATTTGAATGGAATGGAATGGATAAAAGCTTGAAGCAGGGAGACAGGTAGGAGGTGACTGCAGTAGATTAAATGGATGTAAATGAGGATCTGGGCTAGGATTTTGGCTGTGGAAATGAAAAAGGAGGGAATAATGCAACAGATGGTATACAGATGGCATCTACCGGCATCTACAGGACTTGGCAATTAATTGAATATTAGATGAGGGAGAGGAAGGAATCCAGGATGGCTCAGGTTTTGCACCCACATCCAGGAAAATGATAGGAAACCATCCGTGGAAAAAGATGGGTAGGGTTTACAGAAGCATGACTGTTAAGATTTCTGCCCCCATCATGTATGTTGTGGCCAGATTTGAAGATATATTTCACTAGATTTTTAGGTTATTTACCATGAACCTAGATTCTTCTAGATTTTTGCTTTGTTATCACATTATCATCTTGTTTTTCTGAGCTCCATCTAAACCTACCACTGGGGAGCAAAGCAGTCACCACATCACAGCTATCTTTATTTGCTTTGTGAATAGAGTATTTTCATCTGATTCAGAGCATTGACCTTCTGTCTCTCTATTCATTTCTTCACTTGGTTCAAAATGTGGGCTTGTTCTTGATTGGGAATATTATTTGGGTAACGTTTTACTCCTATAGGTGTTTTTGGTTTTTTCAACAGGCAAAACCAGATCCAAATGCAATTTTAGAAATTCCCTCATTGTAGCTTCTCATAGTAATACTTTTCAAGACTGTGTAGGAAATAAAATTTCTCAGCACTGTTGTGAAAACTTATGTGGTATCCAAGAATGAGCTATAGCATTCTTCAAACACAGACAGTCCTAACCACTTAAAAAAAGGAGTTAGTTACTATTTACTCTGAATTTTTCAGAGGTCTCATTAATTATTTCATTGATATCTAATACTTATTTACAATGGGCTAAAGTGTATGTTGACTCTAGAGGGCTATCAACAGAATCAACATGGAGAAAGAATAAAAACTTAGAAATTATGTTATACTTCAGTATACTGGGAACTTGGACAAGATTTCAAGAGGCATAAATTTGAAGAAACTTCGACAATCTGCTTAAAGTACAAAATATGGTTGCTTCCCAAATGGAGAGTTTGGGATTCATGAGGATTCAAACTTGTACTTGACAATGATAATATGTGGAATATGTTTACCATCAAACTCTTCTTCTCATCCCCAAATCCATCCCTTCTGCTGACCTTTTTGTTTCTTACCACCCTTCTCTCTTCTTTCAGACTTGGAACTGTAGAGTCATCTTTGATTATGTACTTACCCTTCCTCTCTACCTCCAAATAAAAACAAACAAACAAAAAAACCCAAACCCATTGCCGTTGAGTCGATTCAATTCCAACTCATAGTGACCCTATACGACAGAGTAGAACTGCCCCATAGGGTTTCCAAGGGCCACCTCATGGATTCAAACTGCTGACCTTTTGGTTAGCAGCCGAACTCTTAACTACTACGCCACCAGGGTTTCCTCTACCTCCAAAGAACCACTAAATCTGTTGAAAGTTAACTCTGTTATGCTGCTTACCTTTGTGTCCTTTCTAATCTGTCAGTGCTTTTGTTGGGGTCCTTATTTCTTTCCTCTTGCTTAGTCTACTCCAATAGCCTGTCATCTGGGGCCACTGCTCATAGTTGGGCATGTGCAAATGCATCCTAAAGCCCATTGCCCCCAAGTCGATTCTGACTCATAGCAACCCTATAGCACAGAGTAGGGTTTCCAAGGCTGTAATCTTTACGGAAGCAGACTGCCACATCTTTTGCCCATGGAGCTGCTGGTGGGTTCTAACCACACACCTTATGGTTAGCAGCTGAGCCCTTAACCACTGCACCACTAGGGCCCCTCCAAATGCATCCTACATGTTACTTTCGAGTTAATCTTATCATATCTGGCTGATAAGTTACTTCCTCCCATTGAAATGGTCAGTGGTGTCTCAGTACATCTCAAACAACCTCCAAGCTCCTCTAACTGGCATTTAAGGCCCATTACACAATGACCTAAAGTCAATTACTATATTTCTTTTTTTCTACACTACATTTAAGCAGCTGCTTACCATTACTTGAACTTACTGGGTGCTTCCCCCTCTTATTGCCTTTGCCCTGGACAGTGTTTCCATTTGGAATATTCTCTGTCCTTCTGAGACTTTCTGTCAAATTCTGTCCATCCTTTAAGGCCCACATTCTCCTTGAAGCCTTTCAAACCTGAGGTACTATCTATTGACCCTGAACTCTGAAAGCACTTGTATCTGTGGCTTCTCAATATGACACTTATCTCATTCTACTTTGTGGTGTGTGTCTGATTGCTTTTACTAGCTATAAATTTCTTAAGCGTCAGACCTATGTCTAATTATATTGCAAGGATCAGCAAACTTGGATCAAATCTGGCATGCTGCATGTTTTTGTAAATAAATTTTATTGGAACGTGGCCACGCTCATTTGTTCGTATATCGTCTGTGGCTGCTTTTATTCTATAATGGCAGAGTTGTGTACTTGTAGCAAAGATCATATGGCCCATAAAGATTGACATATTTATTACCTGCCCCTTTGCTGGCCCTTGCACTGTAGTACTGGTTCTTAAAGTGAAGATTGGGGACCTCTGAGTATCCCCAAGACCCTTTAAGGGGATCCAAAAGGCCCTAGTATTTTCTTCGTATATTTCAATCAAAACAACGTATCTCAACAGATTAAATGCAAAAGCAGATGTGACACTGCAGCTGTATTCCATGAAGCCATACATCAAAGAGATTTGCAAAAATGTGAAACAGTGCCATTCTTCTCACTAAAATTCAGTAAATGGTAGAATTTTACTTTCATGAAAAGTAAAATATACTTTAGAAATCACAGTTATTTTTCATAAGATACATTATGGTAACATTACTGGGTTTATTGTTGTTTTAAAATGAATTAATAAACAAATATTTTAAAATTTTTGTTTTAATTTCTAATATGGTAGATATTGATAGATACAACTCAAATAAACGAAAGCTCTTAGTTTATAACAGTGTAAATGAGTTCAGAGTCCAAAAAGTTTGACAACTTTTGCTCTGTTTTGTCTAGTAGAATGCCTTATACATAGCAGTAGATCAATAAATGTTGAATGAATCAATGAACTACAGAATCAGATGATTCAAGTGTAAGAGTAAATAAAACACACTGATTAATTGATAGTATTGAAAGGGAAGGATGATAATTAAGAGTCATTAAAAAATGATGTCTAGTTCATGGCTTTGACTCCCCCTTTGCCTCCCAGAGAACACTGCTGGGGTGTAGTGGAGATCATTTTGATGGGATGAGAGGAGGAGCTGGTCTCCCTAAACGTCTTTCTTTGCTGCTTTCATGACAACCAGTAGTCAGGATGGGCTGGGTTTTGCTACAGTGACAAACAATACCAAATGTCTCAGTTGCTTAACACCACAAAAATTTCTTTCTTATTCATGCTACCAGTTGGTATTGAGTCGACTCCAATTCATGGTGACCCTCTGTATGTCAGAGTGGAACTGTGTGCCATAAGGTTTTCAATGGTTGATTTTTTGGAAGTAGATGACTAGGACTTTCTTTTGAGACGCCTCTGGGTGCACTCAAACCTCCAACCTTTTGGTTAACAGCTGAGTGCGTTAACTGCACCACCCAGGAATCCCTTTTATTCATGCTACTGCATAGCTAACGTGGATCCTCAGGAGGCTGTGCTTATCATAGTTTGCTCAGGATCCAGCCTAACCGAAGCCTTATCTCAATACATGCTTCAGTAGGGAAGGGTTATGGTGGCTCACATGCTACCTTGTGATCTTCTGCCTGGAAATGACATGTGTCACTTTCACTCACATTTTATTTGTCAAAGTACATCATGTATCCATCCACACCTAACTTAAAAAAATTACTATCCTACCATGTGTCCAGAATGTGGCAATTCAGAACTATTTGTTGGACAGCAGTAATGACTGGGGGGCAGTGGTTGTTCAGTCATAGAATTCTCGCCTTTCATGCAGGAGACCCGGTTTCTATTTCCAGCCAATGCACCTCAAGCACAGCTACCACCCATCTGTCAGTGGAGGCTTGTGTGTTACTATGATGTTGAACAGGTTTCGCCAGCATTCCAGACTAAGACAGACTAGGAAGAAAGGCCTGATGATCTGCTTCTGAAAATCAGCCAGTGAAAACCCTTTGGGTCACAACGGTCTGATCCTGTTGTGCATGGAGTCTCTCTAATAACAACAGCAACTAATAACTACCACCTAGTCCCAATAGGAACCCTGGTGGTGCAGTGGTTAAGAGCTCGGCTGCTAACCAAAAGGTCTGCAGTTCAAATCCACCAGCTGCTCCTTGGAAACCCTATGGGGAGGTTCTGCTATGTCCTGTAGGGTCGCTATGATTTGGAATCGACTCGACGGCAATGGAGTTTTTTGGTTAGTCATGATAGGAATTGTGCCTTGACTTTGGAGAGTGCCCTTCACTGCAAGGCCAAGAACATTGTGAAGCTGTGCAAGGCCAGTGTACAGAAAACTCCTCCTGCATACTATTAAAGATGGAGAACAAGGGTTTTAGCGCTGGGCTTTACTAATTCAAGGTTTATTAAAGAACCAGTGGGGCTATGGTTTTACAGGGGACTTCTGAGATATACTAGATTAATTTGAAACTGATGGAGAGTCTTTCATGCAAATATACAGTAAAACACTCCTATTAGACCAAACAATGTCTGAATTTAATTATTGGAGACAACTGAAGATGTAACTACTTGAATTAGTATGTCTGTGCGCATGTGAGGGAGAGAGACAGGAGGAAAAGCAAATGCAGTATTCCAGCTGCGGATATCAATTTCAAAGTTAATAATCAAATTTGTTCTTGGCAGCAAACAGTAGAATTTTACTTTGATGAAAATATCTGGCAGAATCTTTAGAAATATCCTTTTTCTCTCTGTGGTAAACTGTTCATGGTGTTTAGAGTTGTTCTGATATTTCAGATCTTCAGATACTCCTCTTAATGCACCCTTCACCTCAGTAGATCCTCCATCCATCCGCTTGTCTGGCCAAAAAGGCCCTATCATCATGGACTCCTCCTGGTCCTTCACCCTCCATATTTCTTCAGACACCAGACCCTTCTGATTTTTTACTTCCTGCTTATTCTTGCCCTCCCCCGGAGTCTATTACAACTGCTGTTGCTCAGGTCCTCACCATCTTTTGTGTGTGCTATTACAGTATCCTCCTTGTTTTCCCAGCCTTCATTCTTCCCTCTTTAAGTGCATCCTTCACAACTGCCAGAAGGACCTATCTTAAGTCACAAATGTGAACACGTTGCTTCTTCTTAAAAGCTCTGCCATTTACAAGCTCATAGCCTGGCTATCATTTGTAAGATCAAGCCCAAGTTCACAAGCCTGTGAGTTGTTCCTTGACTTGGTCTTTGCTTAACTCTTTAATCATCTCTTGACCCTCCCACTCTTGTACTGTAAGCTTCAGTAATATTAAAGTTCCCATATACCTAGATTCCATGTCTTTCAATCTCTCTGACTCTTATTCATACTTTTCCTGCTGCCTAAAACCTTTATTCCACACTTGACCTGACTAAATCCAACCTATTCTTAAAGGCTCTCATTTCTTCTTGAAAACTTTTTTTCACATCTCTCTCTACCCTCATCCAACTGAAGTGCCTCTCCCTCCTTTCTGCTCTCATTACCCCCGCCCGCCTGGCCCCCACGTTGCTCTGTCATTACATTCACCACATTGTAGTGCAAGTATGTTTCCTTTACTGTTGGTAAAATGCCTGAAGTGCCTGGACCATATATCTTTGTATCCCCAGTGCTAAACACAATGTCTCACACGTAGTTGATGTTCAGTAAATGTTAGATTGGACCAAGTCATCCACTTGACATTTGCCATAAATTATTTCATAACCATGGACTGTCAGTCACACGTGTATTCCATTGTCCCCACCAGATCAGCATGAAGAAGATTTGCTCTGACTATCCGTAAGAGCTTAGTCAGTCTGAAAACAAATGAGAGGAAATATAATATGTAGTATGCACTTAACCAGAATGTGTATCTGTTAGCCTGAGACAAGCCTACTGGACAGCAGGTAATCCCATTTTTGTTTTTGACTATTGGGCACGCTTGGAAGGAATGATTATAAATTTCTCAAAATTGTCTTAATTTTCTTATTAGTATGACTGAGGTTTTTTTTGGAGAAGTGGTTGGCTGGGGTGTTATTGGACCATAAACTAGTATGGAGTAGGCCTCTTTTGGAGAAAACTCTGACTTGTTCATTACCCAAGGCATAACATAGTGCCTGATACACAGATACTTCATAAATATTTGTTGATTGAGTGAACACTTAACCTGAAAATGAGAGAAAAGAGAGTAAACATGGATACCTAAAGCAGGAATGAATTTTCTGAATTTGTCAGAGAACAGTCTTCGCATTACTCTAAACTGACTGGCTTCATTGGCATGAGGAGACTCTGCTGCTCTTCTGTGGCTGCTAACAGTAAGTGGTAGAATTTGAGAATTGGATTCCTTCTTGGCCAGGGCCTTCATTTCTTGCTGACTAGATAATTTTATCCTTGGTTAAGATACTACTACCAGGGCAACCATTACTACTACCAGCTGTCATTTATTAAATGTAGAGCTATTTCATTTAATCCTCACAAAACACTCCTATGAAGTAAGCATCAATGACCCCTTGTTGCAGGTGAGGACTGAGGCTCAGTGAGGTTATATACTGTGGTAGTCATTAGTGCTATTCACACATATCCCAGCTCTCTCTCCTTCTGGGCACAAATGAGGACTCTACTTCCTCACCCACTTGAAGTTAGGTGTGACCACATAATTTGCTTTGGCCAATTAAATGTGAGCCAAAGTGATGGGTGTAATTCCCAGGGGAAGCTTTGAGAGCTACCACATGCTACACTAGTCTCTTTTCCCTCAAATCAGCAGTGTTCTAGAAAGTGGCCATTCTATGCCTCTGGGTCCTGGCATAAGAAGAGTGATAGAGAGCCAAACCCTCAGCCAATCCATGATGGGAATGTAGCATAAGTGAGAAATAAATCACTGTTGTTTTAAGCCCTTGAGGTGGTTCTTTTACTGTAGTGTAACCTTGCCTACCCAATAAATAGAGTTCTCAAGATCCTCTAGTAAGTGGTGAGGCCAGGATTTGAACTCAGGTGTGTGGGCTCTGGATGATATGGTCCCTTTTCATCCTCCCTCTGCCTCTCATTCTCTTTGCCTTCAAGTCTCTCTACTTTTAGCCACAGGTACTGCTTCTGTTATCAAGAGGTGTGGACACTGATGACCCAGAATTTTGTTGTTTCAAGTCAGAAGTTGCAATTTCTGGTGTTTCTTAATGAGAGACAATAAATCAGCATTCGGAAGTGTCATTTTCTGGGATGTTTCTTTTTTCTAAGGCTCATTCTTTCTAACCCCAGGAAATAGGTGGAGCACACGAACTGGCTTTGTGAGCAGTGATCACTTTTGCCTCAGAAAAAGCTGTACACTATGATGAGTTCTGCAAATAGTAGCCATGGTTACAAATCAAAGAACAGTCTTGTTAGGTGAGTGCAGTGGAGAGACTGGTATCAGCATCCTTTTTGAAGAAGAGAACAGGATAAATCCAATTATAATGACACATTTTTTCCTCAATAAAAGTCTTATTTCAAAAATCGATTCCTCTAACACACACTTAAGCTGGGGTCTGGGTTTCAGTAATTGCTGTAGGTGCCAAGGTTGAATCATTTCCCCAATTTCTAAAGGACATCTTTGAATAATTTTTGTCTGAATTTCTAGGGAAGTGCCTGGAGCCTGTAAGAAAGTGACATTTCATGTCTCTTACCTAGCTGGTGGCTAGGCTGTGTAGGTTGTTGTTGTTATTGGTAATGATGTCAGTGATAGTTGTAACTGTTGTCTTCAGTCAGACAGATTTTTATAACCTTGTATTGGGAGGGTCTTGTCCCCCTTTATTGGTGATAATTTCATCATATCCAGTTGTAGTGGTAGAGATTTGGGGTGTTACATTAGTTCATTCACTTTACCAACTCATTCATTGACTTAAATATTTTTGTGTACCACTCTTTGCCCAGTATTCATCTAGGTGCTGGAAATACACAGTGAACTAAATAGACACAGTTCGTATCATCATAGAGATACTATTTAGACCATTTAAGATAAACTGATTCTCTTGAGCAGAGTGAGAAGTGCTTGTAGAAAAGTGATTGGAATGGGTCACATCCGAAGGGAGGAAAATGAGAACCTAGAGACCATCTTGGAGAAGATCCGATAGTAAGAGAAGTAGGTGAGGCCACAGGAATGGTGATTAGAAGTAGAGAAATGACAATTAGTTGGTTCATGGGAGCGGGCTCAGTACAAAATATGTAGAGGAGAGTAAAATTTGCTTTGCTGTTCAGAGACTAGAACCAGGTCCTATGGGTGAACATTTTAGGAAAGAAGATATTGGCTTGACACTCATGAAATTTTGGATAAGGATTTGAATGTAAGTTTTAGAGTTCAGTAATTTTCCAAAGGGATAGAAGACCTGATCCAGGTCTTAGTTTTCCCAAGTACAAGCTGGTAAAGCCCTGTTGGCAAGTATGTAGTTCCATTCCTCTTGTATGAGGATGTAGGTCTTTCTCACCAGGGGACCTTTGTACATCAGCTCCTTTGGAGGGAAAGAGGGCTGTAGGCACCAACTCCGCAGTACTAGAAAATTATAAAATGGGGCCAGGGCTTATATTTTTGAAAATCCTTAGTTAAGTCCAAGAGCATATGAGGATGTGCATTATTTCTAAGGCGATGAATGGAAGAAGTTCTGTGTATTTAAATGAAAGCCAGTGTTCTGTGAGCATGTGTGTGCTTTGGTTGGCACTTTGAATGCAATCTACATGCTATTTCCTCGGTCCATCCAAAGACTGCTGCCTACCTGGGAAATTGAGGCAGTTTACCACATGTGAGAAGGGGCTTTGTCACAGTGAAATAGATGGCTTTATTAAGCAAGTTTTCTGTCATCCAAAGTATACAAGCAAATATTAAGAGACTGGCTATGTCTGATATCATAGGAGAAAACCTGGAAAATAATTTGGTTAGATGATCTCTGAATATCCTTTAACTCTGTGATTCTATGAGCCACATCTATAATAACATACCCAATGTTCCAGAGAATCATCCCGTGGGGTATCTAAACTTATTGTAACCCTCTGTATCGTATTCCTGGGCCAGAGATCATGTACAATTTAGACAAAATTCCAGTAGTACTGTACTAGAGGGATTTCTGATGCTAAAGTTTTGATACTGATTTGGATTATTCTTATTATTATATGAGTTTCTTTCTCATTCTTTGTCCTTCCTCTTGGTTCAGCAGAAAATGACTTTTAGAAAGCACCTTTTCCCACTGGATTTTAGCGATCTTTAATCAGTATAACCAGACCCAGTGAAGCATTCTCAGAGTCTGCATTTTTTTTCCTTAAGACTTCGTATATTTTACTACTTATTCCTTTTCCACCCAACTCATATTCCATGGGACTGCAGTTGTAAGTATAGAAAGGTTTATATTGCCCTCAAGTCAGAACGACAGATGCTATAATGAACTAAAGCTACGATCTCCTTGAGAGAACATTAGAAAATACCATTAAAAACTTTCTATCCCCATGATGTACATACATAAGTAAGCAAGGTATATATTGCATAGGTAATTATTGCAAGCAAATAATTACTTAGTGAGACGTCTCTTTTGCTAGAAGCCTCCTAACTTTGGTTTGCATGAAGTGTTCACGTGCCCTGTGCGTGATGAATGTTGCTGTTGTATGCTGTTGAGTCGATTCCAACCCATAGCGATCCTATAGGACAGAGGAGAACTACCTCATAGAGTTTCCAAGGAGCGGCTGGTGAATTCAAACTGCCGACCTTTTGGTTAGCAGCCGAGGTCTTAACCATTTTGCCACCAGGGCTTCAGTGATGAATAGCAGCTACCTTTAGGCCTCAGTTCTCATTTCTTGAGTTGGCTCAGATGATGCAACTCCCACCTTGGGATATGTATTAGGACTGCAGTTCTCTAAATTCATCAACTTAGACTGGAAAATTACAAAGGATGAGTGATTATGGGATCGCGGCCATGACAATTCTAGTTCACAGTTTCCTAAGGATCTTGATTTCAGAGGTGATTTATGCAGGTGATTGTGGGGCAAAGGGAAAGAGAAGAAAGCTAACATGTTTTGAACATCTGTGCAGAACACTTCCTCACGTGTTTTCTTATATAATCCTTATAGAAACTCTGTGAGAGAGATTATTACTCCCTCTTTACAATCTTTTCTCACTGTGGTATTGTCTTTTTTCCGGCCTTTCCCCTCGATCTCATGTCTTTTTAGTCACAAGCCTAGAACAGTGAGGAAAGACTACATTTTTAAGGGAAGCCCAGAGAATGTATCTGATAATCTTACAAAGTTTCATATCCCTCTATCTCTATCTCAATCTTTATATTTATTTGTCTACATATATAAGACTATGCCAAATGACTTGTTTTTCTGCACATATTCATACTTTTTACGTGTATGGGTTTTTGGTGACTAAAGGTATAGTTTGGAATCTTTGATAATTCAGACAGAGCTTTCAGGGAAAATTTGCTGTGTAATTTTTTTTTTTAATTGTGTGAATAGTGTTTCATGGAAAATGCTAAAAGTTTTAATAAAAAAATCGATTTTGAGTGCACTTCAATTTTTTATATCCATGTTTGTATGAAAATTTGACTTTAAATCTCCTAACCTTGACTACTAGTCAATAACATTTTAACTGAATTTTAAAATAGATTTAATTATTTTATCATATGATATATACATGTATTATGTTTTTATAAAAGTATCATGTGCAAATTATTATGAAATTGAAAAACAGAAGGATTTTCAATGAAAAACAAACCCCTTTGCTTCATTCTTACTGTTGCAGGCCTGTCTCATGATAACCACTTTTAACTGTTTCAGTTGTTTCTAACTTTTTTCTTTTAATATTTTTTTTGGTGGTTGTCTTTGTATCTCTATATAGTAAGTTTATCTTGCTATTTCTGATTTATCAGTCTTAGATACTATTTATTAATTTATTGCTGTGATAGGAAAAGTTTTACCTGATTTGTTCAAATATTTTTCCTTTAGTTCCATTATTAATAACATTTATAATTTTAAATAGTAAATCTATACTTTTCTTTCTCTTTCTGGAAATTATTGACAAGATATTTTGATTTCTTACCTTGCAAGAAAAGGATATTAGTACCCCTACTTTTTCTTGCATCTCTCCTCACAGCTTCCACTTACATACTTCTGTCATTGGTATTTTTACTTTCTATTGGTTAAATTTATATTCTCATCTCTATCTATAAATAAATTCTGTGTTTTCTCTATTATTTGATTCTAAAGTTGGAAATCCAGAAATAGCATTTATATTATTGTGACTATGTGAATATAGCTCACTCTAACACTATGTAATCCACTTGCCGTCAAGTCTATTCCAATTCAGAGTGACCCCAGAGGACAGAGTAGAACTGCCCCATAGAGTTTCCAAGGCTGTAATCTTCATGGAAGCAGACTTCCACATCTTTCTCACTCAGAGCGGCTTAACCACTGCACAACCAGGTCTCCCTAACACTACATAATGGGCTATAATTGCATTACTTTCTTGTAGAGTTTACTTATTTATTTATTGAAACCTGGAGTTTAAAATTGCCTTTCTGTGTTATTCAAATTACCTATTGTCACTGCATTCTCAAGTTCTTCAATACCTCAAGGATACCAATAAATCTGTAGGATCCCTTGGTATCTCCTTTCTGCAGGACCTGTCCCTCCCTTCAGATTTCTCCTCCCCTACACCAGCTACCTGCTCCGTAAGAGAATGATTGCTTTCTAGAAGTGTTGCACAGCTGCTATTCTGGCACTTACTTTCATTGTTCTCCTGAGTTGCAGACCACACATCTATCTTTCTTAGTTCATTACCTCATTTTGCTAAATCACATTCTCAGTTAACTTTGTTTGAAAGGGCATATGAAGGTTAACATTTCTGAGGGTTTTTTTTTTTTACCTGAGAGTTTCTTTATTGGTTTTTTACTTTCAGTTGATGGTTTGGATGAGTATAGAATTCTAGGTTGAAAATAATTTTTGTTCAGGTGTTTGAAAGCACGATTCCATTATCTTTTGCTATTTTGTGTTGTTTACAAGAATTCCAAAGTCTAATTCTTTTTATTTTTATTTTCCCTGTCTAGATAGAAACTTTTAGGATATTCTTTTCATTTTTGATGTTGTGAAGTTTCACAATGATTCATCACATACGTAGCTGGATTTTTATTTATTTTTTGTGTTTTTTTGTTTATTTTCCCTTGGGAGGCTTGTGATCTGAAGAAACATGTCCTTTAGCTTTGGGATGTTCTGTGATAATGTTCTCTTTTCCATTTTTCTTGTTCTGGTTTAACGGGATGACTAATGATCATATATTGGCCTTCCTGGATTGAACTTCGATGTCTCTTATCTTTTCTGTCATATTTTCTGATTCTTTGTCCTTTTCCTCGTTCTCTCCACGTCATACTTTTTTTTTATTGTACTTTAGACGAAGGTTTACAGAGCAAAGAAGTTTCTCCTTAGACAATTAATACATATATTGTCTTGTGACGTTGGTTGCCAACCCCACTACATGTCAACACTCTCCGCTTCTTGACCTTGGGTTCCCCATTACCAGCTTTCTTGTCCCCTCCTGCCTTCTCGTCCTTGCACCTGGGCTGGTGTGTCTATTTAGTCTCGTTTTGTTTTATGGGCCTGTCTAATCTTTGGCTGAAGGGTGACTGAGCTATAAGGGTGTCCGGGAACTATAGTCTTGGGGTTTCTCCAGTCTCTGTCAGATTAGTAAGTCTAGTCTTTTTTTTTTTGTGAGTTAGAATTTTGTTCTACATTTTTCTCCAGCTCTGGCCGGGACCCTCTATTGTGATCCCTGTCAGAGCAGTCAGTGGTGGTAACTGGACTAGTTGTGCTGGACTGAGTCTGGTGGAAGCTGTGGTTGTGGTGATCCCTTAGTCCTCTGGACTGATCTTTCTCTTGTGTCTTTGGTTTTCTTCATTCTCCCTTGCTCCAGACAGGACCCATGTCACACTTTGTGAAAGATTGTCTTGATTTTATTTTCTAAGCCTTATATTAAGTTTTTTTTTTAAGTCATACATTTATTTGTTAATATATGTTATATATTAACTGTATGTTAGTTCTAAAACCTTTTACTTGCTTACATTATTTTCATAGCATCCTGGCCATGTTTTATGAGTATGATATCTTCTCAAATCTCTTTACAAACTTAAAAAATTTTTTATTTTAAGTTTTCTAAATGGTATTTATTTTTCTGAAGTGTTTTTTTCCTTCTGTTTTTAGTCTTGGGCTTCCTTTCTGCAGTGTCTAATGATCCTCATTTGTCCATTTTTATTTAAGAAAGAGGATTTATTTTAGAGTGAACAGGAAGGGCTTTCCTGAGTGATCCCCTAAATTCCAGAATCCTGAGGAATTTAAGGTTCAAACACCTGCACTAATTGCCTTGGTCTTTTCAGAATACCAGTTTATCCAGGAACCCTTCTTATTTTTGGCCTGTAGTGTAAATGCAAGGAGCCCTGGTGGCATAGTGGTTAAGCGCTCTGCTGTTAACCGAAAGGTCAGCGGTTTGAACCCACCAGTCACTCTGTGGGAGGAAGATGTGGTATTCTGCTTCTGTAAAGATTACAGCCTTGAAAACCATATGGGGAGTTCTCCTGTGTCCTATAGGGTTGCTCTAAGTTGGAATCGACTCAACGGCAGTGGGTTTGGTGTTTGGTTTGCCTTGGCTGCCGGCAAGTGGTGGTATTAAACCTTGGCTGCTGCTCACTGGGGTGGTATTAAACATTCTGTGTATAGACTTTCCATGAATTCATCACTTTCAGGCTGCATCTTACTCCTGCCTCCATTTTACTTGCATCTTCCAGCCTGGAACTTCTCCAGGTTTACAGGGAGGATCTGCTCTCTCTCTCTCTTTTTTTTTAACTGCATGCCCCTCTGCATATGTTTTACACTACAATTTCTAAATAGTATAAATAACATCAGGTTCTATTACTGTATCTGCTCTTCTTCTTCCAGAAACTTTTTGAAGTTCCTTGTCTGTGCTGGTCTCCTATTCTTTTAATTGATGTGTGTGTGTATATATATATATGTTTTTATATATTTAATTTTTTATCTATCATTTTAAAAGTAAGAAGAGAGACAAGATAAACCCATTTACCAAGTCACGTTCTAAGTTTACCATCTTGAATTGGCAGCCTTCTTAAATATTTTATATTTAGGCACTTCATCACAGAGAATTCCTGTATTAGTCTGAATTAGAGAAGATTTTTAAAAATCTTGGATCTGGAGTCTACATACAGATACAAGAGAGTAGGCCAAACTTGTAAAAGTAGACACTGGTACATGCCCTTGAAAATGTAGCTGCAGGAACCTAGTGAAATCCTTTAACTTAGCTTAGGGGCATTTAGTAAAAATCCGTTTGGGTTAGTAGTACTTATTTGGAGTGAAGGAGGGAGCATGTTAATTTACTTCTATCATAATCCACCATTGATAGGTTTTTCCCACTTACTCTCTTACTGGCTAGTATAGGCTTGTTGAAGATGCTATTCTTTCGCTTTCTATTTCTGTGAGATAAGAAGGTCACAAATTATTTTATATACTTCCACCTACATTTTTTGGAAGGAATAAGTTCTTGTTCATAGCTTGATATTGTGTGTGTGTGTCTCTTTGTATATATGTGCTTATGTATGTGTGTTTGTGTGTGTGTATGAGAGAGAGGGAGAGAGAAACTATTATAGAATCACAAATACTGTAATCAAAAGGACTATCGATTCCTTGAAGTACTTTTTAGTACTATTTAGTAAATTTTCTAGACTTGCTTGTTTCTGAATGCTTCCTCAGCTGAGTAGAGATTTTTAATTGTCTTTTTTATGTGTGCATGTGAAAGAGAATAAAATGCTTTTTAAAAAATTTGAAATACCTATATTAGAACACGGTAAAAATGACATATCCAGTGCAATAATATTAGAATGGGAGTCAGCATAGTTTAGAGCATTTTGCTTTTGCTGGGTGAAATTTAAAAGGAATTAGAAAAAAATGAACCCTGTGTACTTGACATTGAGGTGTCTAAGATCTAATGTGCCCACAGAATAGTCAGAATATTCCAGAACAGGAGAGAATGGTATCACAGAAGTTAAAGTTAGAAAAGTTATCAAGGGAAGTGTGGGCAGGAGAGGTTTCAAAAAGCAGACAATGATCTTTAAGAGAAGAGAATGGTGTTAGTGAGGTCTTAGGAATTTACCTGTGTCTGTTATGCACCTGTTTTAGTCATCTCGTGCTGCTGTTAACAGAAATCCCACAAGTGGATGGCTTTAACAAAGAGAAGTTTATTTCCTCACGGTAAAGTAGTCTAAAAGTCCAAATTCAGGGTGTTAGCTCCAGGGGAAGGCTTTCTCTCTTTCGGCCTTCTCATCCATGTTCCCCTGGACTAGGAGCTTCTCCGCACAGGGACCCCAGGTCCAAAGGATGCACTCTGCTCCGGGCACTGTTTTCTTGGCGATAGGAGGTCCACCTGTCTCTCTGCTCACTTCTCTTTTATATCTCAAGAGATTGCCTCAGGATACAATCCAATCTTGTAGATTGAGTCCTGCCTTACTAACACAACTGCTGCCCATCCTCCCTCAACATCATAGAGGCAGAATTTACAACATATAGGAAAATCACACAGTACAGGGAATCATGGCCCAGCCAAATTGATACACACATTTTTGGGGGACATAATTCAATCCATAACAGCACCTAATACCATCTTGCTGTGATTTCACCTCTGCAGACTTTCAGCTTTCCGTGTAAGGATATCCTCGCCATTGCCTTTGTCCCATACATTAGGAAAGATTTCAACTGTTGGCTAGAATTTTGCTTGCATACTTCGATAGTTATCTGGGTCTTTTGATGTCTTCTCTCTTTCTCTGAATTTGCTCTCCTTCCCAAGCAATCACATTCTTCTAGTTATTTCTGTCCCCCCACCCCCACTCCCAGGCTTTTCTCTACTCTGAGACTCTCCTTTCCTTCAGCTGAGGTCCTGATACTGTCCTTCATTTCCTCTCTCATTCTCACCTCCTGATCCTTCCCTTGCAGGGAGTTGTTCCCTCTACTCTTTATTGCTGCTTACCTCTGTTCCCAGTGCTAGCTGACAGGCTTCTAGCCAGTTTGGCAGAGTCTTAGTTCTGGGCCAGCTACAAACTTCTTCCTTATTTACTTTAAGATTTTCCAAGTCTGAAGGCTCTTGGAGTGTGCACACAGCATCTCCCTCTGTAGGAAACAGACTTCAAACAGTAAGTAGTGTTTATAGTAGTAACTCCAAATGGTGGTAAAATGACACCCAGTTGCTATTATTCATTCATTCACAAATATTTAATAACTGCCACTAGTGCCAGGCTCTAAAGATACAGCCATGAGCAAGATAAATGAAAGGCTTTGACTCTGGGCTCATGGAGTTTATGTTATATTTAAATCATGAACAAGCAAACAAGAAAAATCCTCTGATCAAAACATGTAATAAAAAGTTAAACAAGCAAAAATACCCAAATTGATTTTCTCTTAGTTATGAAATTCCTTCAAAAGTCTCCCTTTGATGATATTTTTAACTTTTCTTAGTCTAATACTTAAATTTTAAATATTTCTGTGTTTAATTTGGGATTGGGGAATGGGAATGGTTGGAGGTCCTAAATGACATGTTTGTTAATATTTTTTGGGGTAGGGACATCTCTTGATATTCTCTTGTCATGGGAGACTAGGGAACTGGTCTGGCAAAATCCAAGCTTATCTTTTAGACATTCCTTTCAGACTTTCTCAATCAAACTCATTACAAGTAACCCAACTGATTTCTTTTTCTTGTTCCATTTTATTCCTGTTTTTAGTGGTTCAAATGGGAAAAAATTGGAGTTGGGGTAAATTGAAGTGTGGAAAACCAGTATGGAAATAATGGAGAATCGGCTGTATGTACACTGTGGAATTTTACAAACACTATGAGGCATTATTGCTTTTATAATTATATTACTATGGCTTTTAAAATCCTTTCTTCTCTGTCATAGAGCTGTGGTTTTCAGCTACTATTTAATCATAGGGGCAAACAGTAGCTGAGCTCTCTGTCTCTTTTTTTCCTTTCTTTATGAAAATGAAAGTTTTCCTTCTTTGTAAAAATGGAAAAAGTAAAGAAACACAAACTCTATGTTTGGAAACAGCTAAGCTGTAAACAAAGAATGTATCTGTGTTAAACATCCTTAACTCACTGTAGTCGAGTCAGTTCTGACTCCTAGCGACCCCATAGGGTTTTCAAGGCTGTAAATCTCTACAGAAGCAGACTGCCACATCTTTCTTCCGAGGAGCCACTGGTGGTTTTGAACAACCAACTTTTCGGATAGCAGTCAATTGCTTTAATCACTGTGCCACCAGGGCTCTTTAAACATCCTTAGTGACATTATATTGCACATAATTAATGTGAAAATAGACTGTATTCTTTGTGGCTGTGCATTAAATTTTATCTTCATTAGAATGATGAAATTTACATGCTTGTTTATGTAAATAATATGGAATGAGGCCAGTTTTTTTTCTTCAGAGGCAAATTATTTGGGTTTAAGAGTTCCAGATTTAAGTCATGGTTTTATCACTTGCTGGGTGACTATGAAGTTAACTTCTTTGAAGTTCATTTTGCTTTTCGTTAGAGTAGTAATAATAATACTAACCTCAACGTGTTGATATGAGGATTATGTAAGATAATGTAAATTAAAGCACCTAGCACTCAATTTAGTTGACCCTTAACCTTGTATATATTTTCTAGCAGGTTTGTTACATCAACAAAGAAAAAAAGATTGTCAGTGAGTCAGTGGACTGCAGAAAACATTAACATGCATTATTCTGAAATTAAGGGACCCTCATGGCACAGTGGTTAAAGCGCTCGCCTGCTAACCAGAAGGTAGTAGTTTGAACCCAATAGTCGCTCCATGGGAAAAAAATGTGACAGTCTACTCCTGTAGAGCTTACAGCCTTGGAAACCATATGTCACAGTTCCATTCTCTCTTGTAGGGTCGCTATGAGTTGGAATTGACTGCACAGTAATGGGTTTGGTTTATTCTGAAACTACATTTATTATTAGTTTTGGGATCCCAAGCAGTGCAAATCAGACTCATACCTCTGAATTTTTTGACATGAATGCTCATATTCAGTTATATGTCTGTTACTTGGTTATTTTCCATGTTAAAATCGTTAATTATTTAGTCATTATTAAGAATAAAAATACTGGTTTATTCCATAGACTATGTGATCTTTGTTTTAGCTTGTCCCTATGTTCTCTATTGGCTCATTTATAGAGGTATGAGGTAAGGGGCCTGGAAGGGAAGTTTATGTGCCATTGTATTACATACATATTTACATTTTTATGTAGTATGTACACATTTAAATATCCTCTTATGCCTAATCTCTGTGTTCTCTCCTCACCCCTTTTTATTGTATCTAATAGAAATAATTGCAAAAGACTTTATGAATTGGTACATATGTGCTAAAGAATGACAATGGTTTTTAAACTTAGTACGGAATGTAATTAATTTTTACAGAAGACAATATGTACCTGCCAAGTGGGTACTTTGAAAATGAAATTGTTTTTGATTGTGTGAAACTGCTTGAAAATGTGATTCCCCAAAGCTTTCTTTTTCTTATATTCAGAAAACAGTGACATGGAAATTAATTATGACTATGCACTTGAGCTGGTTCTTCTTTTTTTTTTTTAAATCAAACTTAAAAAACAAAGTTTCTTTGGGCCAAGAGCAATCATAAGATAGTTGCAGGCCCTGGATTTTAGATGTAAAAGGCCCACTAGTGGTAGCATTGAGTGAATGAATTACCACCTGCACAAGAAGTAACATACTTTAGGGTACCTTTGCATTTCACTTTTTTGGTACAAGGTGGCATTTTTCTCTACAACCTCTACTCCCTCAGGATTGCAGTATAATGAGTTTGCGTTATAGTTCCAAAACCTTGAATAGGAAGTGCTGATTTACTCTGACAATGTTTCTTATTGAATGTCAAGTGCAAAATATCCACAATAGAACATTGTTAGGTACCTATAGTGTAACAGCTTCCCTGGTTTGCTAAAATGCCACTCACAAATTTCAGATTCCCAGATATAATCTGGGCTGTAATCTCTTTTGGCTCTTGTCCTTGTCTTCTTTGATTTGGGTGATATGTTTCTGGAAAAGGCTGATTAAACAGTGAGTTTCCAAAACAAACTTATTTATTTATTGGTTGTGTAGGTGAAGATTTAGAGGAAAAGCCAAGTGTGGTCATTTTAGTGTGTAAAATAGCAAGGATGCTAATTTAATGATTTACTTGAAATATGATAGTTTGGAGCAGTGACTTGGAGGAGGGCAAGGTTATTAGAATTCTCCTTCTGCCTATTCTAACCTATATATGTTTCTCTCAACTCAGGTTCCTCCTGGGCATATCCTTCTCTTAAGATAAGTGGTTTATTTAGGGCATGGGTTCTTAAACTGTAGTGTGCTTCAGACTCACCTGGAGGGTTTGTAAAAACCTTCATTGCTGGGCCCCACACCCAGAGTTTTTATATAGTTGGTCTAGGGTAGGGCCCAAGAATTTGCGTTTCTAACAAGTGCCCAGTTAATGCTGCTGCTGCTGATCTAGGGACTGCACTTCAGGAACCACTGATTTAGACCATAGCAAAGTGGGAAGCATTTGTCTCTGGCTCAAGGCGTTGTTGGTGGTGGGGTGGTAGTTTGCTAGGGAGGGAGGTGGGAAAAGATTGAAGAATGCTGATCTTCTTGCTTAGTTACCTAGAAATGTTGACTTCTGAATTCCTTCAGCGTATTGTAAAGTTAAACATTAGTGAAGTTGTTAATACTAATTACTTTTATTAATGAGAATCAGATCAAGTTAGGAAGGATAATAGATTTTATTGCTTTATAACATCAGTCTCCTTTTTCCTATCAGGTTCCTATATTTTCCTTGGACCCTTGCCTTTCTCTCTCTTCCCCAGTGTAGTGTGGCTATGGATAACCCATTGCTATTGTGTTGATTCTGGCTCATAGCAACTCTATAGGACAGAGGAGAACTGCTGCATAGATTTTAATCTTTATGGAAGCAGACTGCCACATCTTTCTCCCATAGAGCGTCTGGTGGGTTCGAATTGCCAACCTTTCGGTTAGCACCCAAGTGCTTAACCACTGCACCGCCAGGTCTAGCCACACTATCACTGTCTTTCAGAAATGAGAGAAAAAGTGAAGCAGTGTATGAGATTTCCTGGAAAAGTTGTGACATCAATGAAGTTTTCATTGTTACAATAGAAATCTTATTCATTTGATTCCAACCTATTCAGATTTTATAGCAGTTAGGACGTGCTTGGACTGAATCGTACCTTTGCAGTATTTATAAAGGGCTTCCAAAGCAAATCAATGAGTTTAGGATATTGCCCCAGGAAGTTTAAATTACTTAATGAAAAATTGCTTTCAAATTATTTTAATACCACCATTTACACACAATTGATTTGATAATTACAAATGAGTCTTACCTAGTCATTTGCAAAATATTAGTTTAAATTGTAATTATGATTAGGAGTGCTAAAGCTTCATTGCCTTAAGAATATACTTAGATTTCTTCATTAATTCAGACAGAATTTGTGCCCAGTTAGTCCAAATAAATGGCTATGTTTTTTAATATAAAGTGCAAAATTATACCTACTCATCATTTTCTATTAGTTTCAAGCCCAGAATTATTTGAAGGCATTCAAGTATGTACCTGGTGTCTTTTGTATTGAAGGGACATGAGAAACCTCGTATGTGATTCAAAGAGGAAAATGTGGTTTTTAAAGGGGTTCTTTTAATTTTGCTCGCAAAGCAGTTTTTCAGATGTTACTTTCCTTTGGAAAATGTCTATGCTCAAATTTTCCTAGAATAAAATATCCCCACCAGGTGAAGGATTTAAGAGATCTAGGCCATGCTTACTCAATGAAGTGCAGCAGAGTGGAAAATATCCTGTCTTGTCAGCTCAAGAAAATTATGATTATTCTGATCTAGTAGTTAAAAGCAATTATATTATTTAAAAAGCTGCTGTTGTATAGACATTAAATTATTAAGAGTAGATTTTAGTCTTTTGTAAAATTGTGTTTTAAAGTTTCTTTCTGAAGGAACCAAAGTCTGTAATCCAAGGAATTACCTGGAAGCAAATGTGAAGCTGTATCCGAACTAAAGTGCTTATTTTCAACCCTCGTCCTCTAGCCGTGAAGAACAGACTGAGTCAGATCGTTGTGGATTAATGATGAATGCATTACTCAGCACCCTGCAGGGATTGGGTCAAACACCCTGGCTTCAACAAGTTACTCTTTTGCTTAGTAAGCTTAGAAATTTCAGGTCCAACTTCAGAGTGAAAGTTTAGTATTCTATTGATTAACATGGTCTACCTTAAAATGGTCTATCACTCTTTTAGATGTCCCTCCTTTCTATTCTTGTTTAATGATATCTGAAATCATTGGATGGATTGCCATGAATTTTACCTACAGTAGCTGTATTGCCAGGGAAATTGGTTCCCATGTAGTATTCCTGATGAAATCAATCCTTTGACTTAAATAAGAATGAAGAAGAACCAACCAAAACCCATTGCCACTGAGTCGATTCCAACTCATAGCAACCCCGCAGGACAGAGTAGAAGTGCCCCATAGGGCTTCCAAGGAGTGGCTGGTGGATTCGAACTGCCAACCTCTTGGTTAGCAGCCGAGCTCTTACCCACTGCACCACCAGGGCTCCAGAAGGGACATGCTTATTTTACTCTGGCAAATGGAAATAAAAGTAAAGGGTGCCTGTGATAGACCTGTTTTTAGGACAAAAAATAGAGATCCTGGATCAGATTTCCATTAAGGAGAAAGATTTCGGATCATAGTGTCAGCTAGAGAAGGGAACACTGGTGGCTTTTTGAGTTGGTGAGAATGAGTGTTGCTCTTAGAAGGGTGCAGAGGCCTGAATGAGAGGAGGTCAGGCCTGCATTCGGGGGTGATTGGTGCTGAAGATGAAGAATAAGCCAGTCTCTGCAGGAGATAGGAAAAGAAAGGGACACCACTCAGTTAGGATATGTGTAGAGTAGAGGGGAGTGATGAAAGGTAAGGAGTAAATTAATTTTTATTGTCTTAAAATAGAACCAGGCAAGAAGACTTAACAATGTAGTTGAGGTTTTTACATACTTTCCATTTAACTATGTTTATATTCCAACCTGGACTCTGGAAAACCCTCCAGGAGAATCTTCGTGTGATTAAAACCATCATCACCATTCTCATTATCATCTGCTAGTATTTATTTATTATACAACCAGGGTCTTTCTGTTTTTAAAAAGAGCCTTTAATTAGAGTTCACTTTTATTTTCCCAGGTAGCCCAGCCATGACCCATAGGAATCTGACTTCCTCCAGTCTGAATGACATTTCTGATAAACCAGAGAAGGACCAGGTAAGTAAAGAATTCTTGCCTCTTTGAATATATATCTAAGAGATACTGGGAAAAGATTAGAGATGATGGTCTTCACTTAAAATGGACCATTATGAGCAGATGGGGGCTGCACTTTCTCTGAGGGAAGGAGAAGCAGTATCTGAAGGGATTTGGAGCTTAGTAAGACTTTGAGTCTTGACTCCAGCACTAATAGTTGTATCTGCATGGGCAGTTAGAGGTTTATTGTTAGGATTAAATGAGATAATGTATTAAAGAAGTGCTTTGGTAAACTATAAAAGGCTAAGAAATGCTAGCAGTTGTTCACTTTTAGGGGATACTTCAGGTAAAGGTAATGATAATTAAGTTAGTCTCCTAGGCTGTATACTTATTTGTCTTTTAAAACATACAGTAAGTAGCCTTTTGGAAATAAATGAATAGCAAACAGGTTTTAAATCTCTTTATTTGCGTTCTTCTGAAAAGAACATTGTAGCTATGGGGCCATTTTCTCAAATAGCTGGATATCTGTGGAAGGATATTATGTTTTGTGAATATAGTGCATTGATAATTATAAAAGGATGCATCCTAAATAAAAAAGTCTCAAAGTTTCAAAGGAATGAAGAGATATATTTTTAAAATGACAGAAATCTTAACCTGTTCTCTCAGGGTTGTAGGGGAGTGGCATTTATTAGAAAGAGCAAGGAATGTGAAACAAGAAGACCTGGTCTTGGTCTTGATCTAAACCTTCCGGTCTGTGTGATGCTGGACATCAGTTTTCTCCTCTGCTAAATGGGAATGATAATATGTAACTCATCTCAGAAAATCAAGTATCTGATTCTTGCTTTTATAACTTACTGTTTTTGTCCCTTGATATGATAGAACAGTGTGATTCTAGTTGGCTTCATGCTTGACGTGCTAGTTATATATCATTTGCACAAGCTTATTATTCTCTCGTTTCTTAATTTTTTTAAGGGATTTTGATGTCAAGGACACACACACACACACACACACACACACACACACACACACACGTGCCTTTGAAGTTTCCTCTTTTCACACATTGTTTTTTAAAATACAGCCGTATTTACAATAGTATTCCTCTTGAACGGGCAATAGTTGTAACAGTGACAGGGGTTTATAGGCCTTGGTGAATTCTAAAACGAAGAGGAAAGATGAAACTCTGCTCTTTCTTCTAAATGGCTTTTGGATTCGCTCTTCCTTCTTCTCACGAGCGCCACTGTACTTTTGGCCTTCATCTTCTCAAACGAGATTGCCAGAAGGGCCTTTGTAACTAATCTCTTCTTTAATCATTTTCTCTCAAGTCAATGCGTTTTTCCTATTACTGCCTTCTTATTTCTCCCCTGGCTCAAAAACTTACAGTGGCTTCCTACCACATTCAGTTTAGAATTCCCCATCTGACTTTCAAGATCCTCTGAAATTTGTTATTATCTTTCTTATTTTAATTTATATTCCTCAGGAAAGGGACTCTCTGTTTTGGTCTGGTCTAACATTTTTTTACTTTCCTCCCCCGTTATTTTCAGATTTATTCTTGTCTCCCCTAGGCACACCCCCCAAATGCTGTTTCGCTAAGGTGGATTGCTCTCCTCCCTTACATCTGCCACCTCTTGAAATGATAAAGGAGAAGAAAACTTAAATATTGGATAGATTGTAGGTACATACCTATAGTGGAAAAGGAAAAACTCTGGACACTAGAACTTGTTGAAAATTTCACACAGAGCTGTCTTGCACATTTTGGCTCTATGCAGTATTTACCAAACAGTGTTCTGATTATTTGTTTGCTTTCTTTTGAAAGGAACGTGGTAGAAATGCGGCCATTTTCATAGATAGTTGGATATCTGTGGAAGGATATTAAGTTTCATGACTATAGGGGTCTTGATATTGGATAAGGCAGTGTACTAATTAGGTTTAGGGATATCTGGTAGACAGATCTTTTGAAAAAGGCTTTTTTTTTTAATCAAGGGAAGCTTGCCTCTTGTCAGAAATTTGTTGATAAACAGCTGGTAAATGCTGGCTGAGAGAAATTTCTTACTGTCTTGGGTGTCTTCATATCTGGACACATGAAGAAGAAATTCGATGGCTTAAGATGCATATTACATAAGATTTTTATTCTTGTGTTAGAAGAAATATGTTGGAACACTATGTTTTTAAGGTGTTGATTCTAGTATAAAACCCATGTGGTTATGGTCCTTATAATCAGAATCTTTGATGCTGATCACTAGCATTTTATAGTAATCAAGGTGCATGTTCAGATGAAGCCAGAAAGATTTAATTTAGGAGTTTGTTCTTTGTGTTTTCAAAGCCAGCAGATGAAGGTTGTTGAGCATACCATTGTCAGAGGAACTATCCATCTACAATGTATCTATTACAGTAGCCACAGTTAATCCAATGAGCTCTTCCCAAAAGAAGGAAAAATCTCCATCCTTTGCTTTCTCTCAGAGTTTGAAGAGAAGCCTATAACTGATCCATGATCTCTCTTAGAACTGAGTAGAGTAGGAATGCAAACTAATGTTTCTAGTTTTTATACTTAGTATTTTGCTGACTTCTATTCCAAATGTTCCTGTATCATTTTAGGGTGAGAAGAAGAAAATGAGCTTGCAAATAAGATGAAACTATGGACACACACACACGTACATATGCATGGGGCTTTTATTTTTTTAACCTTTTTTTTTTTTTCCTCTGTTTGAGTAGGAAATAAAGGTTGCCAGGCTCAAATTTGTTTTGAAAAAACTTTCATAATTAACTAGCCAATGTCCTGGAAGTAAGCTTGGCAGTGAAGTCTAACTTGTCCTGTATATGTGTCCAAATTGGCCCCAAAAACTTCCATCTGACCAGGATAGAAGTTTCTGATTGACTGGTTATTCTGCCTGGATACAATGTGAATGGTTGTGATGGTGCCTCACAACTTCCTGGAGCTATTTAACTTCCCAGTAGTCCAAGAGATGGGTTTAATGTTTGGAGTTATGAAGGGAACAGAATTTCTCTTTCTGATAGCTACATAGGGGCAAAATTTGAGGGCATATTTTTTCTGAGATTCTGTTTTGGGAAAACAGAAGAAACAAATCTGTGGACTGCCCTTTTTCTTCCTAGCTCTGCCAAACCTACGTACTTATGATTTCAGTAGTGGCTGCTTTATTGAGAAATAGCTCAAAATAGTTAATAGCAGAAGAAGAGCATAGCCGAAATTTAGGTGATTCAATGTTTCAACAATATTCCAACTTGGATGTTGTATTTATTAAGCAAAAAAACACCTGGGGAGAATTAGATTAAAAAAATTCATTTGGACTCATCTATTTATAAATCCGCATACATAATCTCTTTTATTTTGTTGCTGTGAAGGATTCTTTTTTCGTTATCCAGTTATCTTCCCCAATTAGCTGAGATTGATTTATCTCTCCTTATTCCTTTTGTGTTCTTTAAAACATTTACGAGTGCAATGGAGGCTTATCAAAGGTGGTGGGTTCAGTTACACGATTTTCACGTGAATATGCAATCAGCTATGAGGATAAGAAAGTTCATCTTTCTCATCATTTTACCTTTTAGTTTTAACTCTGTTGTTGAAGTATTGTTGGATTGACACAGTGGCTACAATGATGGGCTCAGATACAGTGAGGATTGTGAGGATGGCGCAGGACAGGGCAACATTTCGTTCTATTATATATAAGGTTACTGGGAGTTGTAGCTGACAACAGCAACAACAGAAGTGCTATGCTTAGTGGTGCAATGGCTTTAAAACAGCTTGAATTTTTTTTCCCCCAAGTTTATCAATGATGCAATAACATCTCACAATTACATGTACAATTTTAAGTAAAATTGTAGTTTATAGATGTCATTGGATGTAGTAGATGTAGAAATACCTTGAAGATTCTCAGGGAGGCACTTAAGACTTTTATAACCTTGTAATCTCCTTGTCTGGTTATGACTTCCATGGTATTCATTATTTAGCTAGCTTATCTGAGAATCTATCCCATAGGTCTCCTGGTGGAATTCGGCCTAAGGTTAATTTCTAAAGTGTACTATAATCATTTTTTAGCACCATCTATTGCCTATTATATTAAAATATGCTTGGCTGCCTTAATTCCTATTTTTGAAGTCTTGGTCTTGTGCAGAAATAGAAAACCTAGATTTAACTTTTTTGTCAAAGAATGAGAGGATAAAATTGTTAAGCCGTGTACAAGTTTGAAATTGCTGAACCATGACTTCCTTAAAATAAAATATAGAAAGAAACATTCTGTAATTGAAGACTCCTAATCCTTTTCTTACACATGTATAATATAGGAATGAGTCAAGTAACTTCAGCTGGGATGACTTTTTCATCTTTTTGAAGGAATATTTCTATCCCAGGGCCCACATAAAGCTCCCATTAGCATTAATAGCTATTTCATATTCACAGTGACAGAAAAGTATAATAGCACCTCCTTTTCTTTTTAACAGCTCAGCTAGAAATCCCTGCAATTCACGCTGAGTACTGGGTGGTCTCACTCCACTCCTCAGGGAAGGTGCAGTGGCTAAGAAAGGCTCAGATATCCTAGGTTATAATACTTGTCTTGCACATGTTTTCAGTGACTAGTGAAACACTACTGTGTCAGGAGAGCTCCAAACTGAACCACATCTGTGAAGAATCTGAGAATAAAGACATGTTGTGAGGAGGTGGTTACAGTAGATGGACAACATCATTAGTCAGTACAGTTTTGGTAACTGCAGTGAGCTTCCCTGTAGCTTAGCAGCTACAGCTTTCCTTCAGACTGGCGTCCTTGATGGGAATTTGTACCACCATTGCAGTGATTATCTTCCAGCCCCTTTCAAAGGGGATTAGTTTGCTGTTTAGATAATTAACCAAAACTGATGTTTGTCATCACCTTTTCTTTCTCTACAAGACAATCCTTCTTCCACCTTATGCTGTCTCTCATATTCTTTAAAGCTGTCATGTTCTTAAAGGTTATTTGTAGTCTTTGAGAAGCACTGATATTAATACTGATTTCAAAAACCTGGGCATGTTAAAATTGGGACAGTTGAATTTTCCTGTTTTTATAATGCTAAGCTTCGTTGAAAGCCATTTATCTGGATTAGAAGCATTCGTTTAAAAACAGTTCTGTGTCAGCTTTAAAATGAAGTGGATAAGCTTATGTCAGAAGTAAGCCAAGCTCTATCTTGTGTTTTCAGGTAAGAAAAAGAGGAGTGTTTTATAAAATTTTAGACCTATGGTTTCAAGTCACTACTAAGCTGCTGTAAGTTTGATCTTCTAAATCACTCTATTATTGCCTGCTGCTATGGCTTGAATTCATTCATCATTCATTCATTTATTCAAAAAGTACATTCTATGCTATACAGCATTCTTTTTTTTTTTTCCCCAAGTCAGGAATTTATTGTCTCACAGTTTTGAAGGCTGAATTCAGGGCATCAGCAGGGTTAGGTGCTCTCTTTGTCAGCTCGAGGGGAAGGTCCTTCTTTGTCTCTTTCAGCTTCTAGTAGCTGCCAGCAAGCCTTGGTGTTCCTGGGCTTGTAGATGGCATCTTCACATGGCATCTGTCTTCCCCTTAATGTCTATTCTGCTGTTTTTATAAGACACTACTCAGAAGTGAAAAGGTTCAGGACCTACACTATTCCAGTGTGACCTCATTAACATAGCAAAAGAAAACTCCTTTTCCCAAACAGGGTCATATTTACAGGTACAGGGGTTAGGATTTTCACATATCTTTGGGGGACACAATTCAATCCATAACAGTTTCTTTACCAATAGATAAGTGTACTTTCACCTTGGAATAAATACACTGCATAAGGAGGAACTGAGGCCCCCAGATATTAGGTATTCATGTACATACCTAAAATTCAACAGCAAAATACCCAAGAAGTCTTTTGTATGAAGGATTATTTCTATGTAGCTGTTGTTGTGTGCCATCTCATTGATTCTGACTCATAGCAACCCTATATGACAGAGAACTGCCCCAGAGGGTTTCCTGGGCTCTAATCTTTTTTTTTTCCCAATACAAAAATTTATACATATATTGTTACGTGACTCTAATTGCTCTCCCCATATTGTGACAGCACAGTCCTCCTTTCCACCACTGATTCCCTATGTCCATTCAACCAGCTTCTAACCCTCTCTGCCTTCCCATCTCACATTCAGACAGAAGCTGCGCATTTAGTCTCTTGTATCTACTTGAGCTAAGAGGCACACTCCTCACGAGTATCACTTTATGTCCCACAGTCCAGTCCACTCCCTGTCTGATGAGTTGGCCTTGGAAATTGTTTTAGTTTTGGCCTGATGGAGAATCCAGGGGCCATGCTTTCCGGGGTTCCTCCAGTCTCTTACTCGAATTTGAGTTCTGCACCCCACCTTTCTCCTGCTCCATCCGGGACTTCTGTTGTGTTCCCTGTCAGGGCGATCATTGGGCTAGACCGCATTCTTAGTGGTGGGGTTTCAGAGGTGAATGAAACAGATGCTCTTTTGGCTCATGAACTTTCCATGCTTTTGAGGGAGAGAGAGAAAATCAACAGCAAAAATAAGTAAATGAATAGCATAATTTCACATAGTGATAAATATTGTCTTGAAAATAAAGCAGGAGGAGTACAGGAAAACTATTTTAGGTAGGAAGATTAGCCATGCGGGAGAAGATCCGGGGAAGAGGTTTCTAGACTGAGCAAAAAGCAAGAGTAAAGGCCTAAAGTAAGACATGAGAATGTTGTATTTAAGAAACACGGAGTGGAGTGGGGGAGATGCCAGAATGACTGGAGCAAAGGTAGCAAGTGTGCAGCAGTAGATGAGGTGAGGGAACTAGGTAGGGGGCTTTTCTGTTTTATTTTAATGCAATGAGTGCCATTATAGAATTTTTACCAGTAGAGTTGTATGCTCTAATTTACATTTTACAAAGATCACTGGAGATGCTCTTTGGTTGGAGGGAGGGAATTTGCTAATGGTCTGGATCATCTGGTGTTCTTATGATTACACACTGTATGAGCACCTCAGTGCATTAAACTGAGAGCTTAGCAGACAGTTTCTTAATGTATTTGCAATAGACGTCAAGATCTTACTCCTATTTGCAAAAGAAGTTCTTTTGTTCCCTAGAAGTGTTTGTAAGAAAGAAATTTCCTAGTTAAAATATTTCTCATTTAAAATTGTCTTATTTTTGCAGTAGAAGTGGACAAAGGCCACCTAGAACAGGAGATGGGGCTTTTGAGTGATTGTGGTTGTACCTCCCATCCACTTGTTGATGTTACAGTTGGCTGACGTTAGGCATGCCATGCGGGTGAAACACATGACTCATGAAACCTTCACTGGGGCTTTTCTGAGGAACAGCAACAGTGACAAGCATCTAAGTCTTTATGGTTCAGAAAGGAGCACTGGGGTGTGTAGGAATAGGACAGAGCCCCCAGGAGGGAATCCTGTGCCAGCCTCTTACCTATAGCTATGAAAGAATTGAACTCCTGGAGCACCGAAGAGGTGTTCCTATATTCAGAATTTAACAAAAGGAATTGCAGTTATTCCATGTCTTAAATAATAAACTGGCATGTTTTATATTTGATGTCACCTTTTATTCTCTTTTCAGTATGTAACCTTCTGCCTGTATCCCATTCAGCAAATATCCTTAGGATATATTGCAGAAAGTAGTAGAATGCCGTCAACAATTATTTTTTGGTAGAGGTCTACTCTCATGTCAAAGGTTACCTACCTCTGACCAAGACCTCCTTAAAAATTTTTTTTCCTCTTACGAGTGGCAAATCATTACAATACCAGAAAGCAGCAATACTTTATGATGAACAACAAAACAAAACAAAACTTTTATAATAGTTATAAATATATACATGTAATCATTTGTTACCTGGTATAGTAAAATGCTGGAGCCCTGGTGGCACAGTGGTTAAGTGTTCGGCTGCTAACCAAAAGGTGAGCGGTTTGAATCCACCGACCACTTCTTGGAAACCCTAGGGGGCAGTTCTACTCTGTCCTGTAGGGTCACTATGAGTCAGGATTGACTTGATGGCAGTAAGTTTGTTTTTTTAAATAAAATGTTATTATTTACAATATTTTTTAAACTTTAGTTTTTTAAAATTTTTTCCCATACAAAAATTTACACATACATTGTTATGTGACTCTGACTGTTCTCCCCATACTGTGGCAGCACACTCCTCCTTTTTACCCCTAATTCCCCATGTCTATTCAACCAGCTTCTAACCCTCTCTGCCTTCACATCTCACCTCTAGACAGAAGCTGCCCGTGTAGTCTCTTGTATCTACTTGAGCTAAGAGGCACACTCCTCACAAGTATCACTTTATGTCCCACAGTCCAGTCCAATCTTTGTCTGAGGAGTTAGCCTTGGAAATTGTTTTAGTTCTGGGCTGACAGAATCCTGGGGTCATGCTTTCCAGAGTTCCTCCAGTCTCAGTCAGACCATTAAGTCTGGTCTTCTTATCGAATTTGAGTTCTGCACCCCACCTTTCTCCTGCTCCATCGGGGGCTCACTGTTGTGTTCCCTTTCAGGGCGGTCATTGGTGGTAGCTGGGCACCATCTAGTTCTTCTGGTCTCAGGCTGATGAAGTCTCTGGTTTATGTGGCCCTTTCTGTCTCTTGGGATAATACTTTCCTTGTGTCTTTGGTGTTCTTCATTCTCTTTTCCTCCAGGTGGTTGGGATCGACTGATGCATTTTAGATGGCCACTTGCAAGCTTTTAAGACCCCAGACACCACTCTCCAAAGTAGGATGCAGAACATTTTCTTAATAAGCTTTGTTATGCCAGTTGACCTAGACGTCCCCTGAAAGCATGGTCCCAGACCCCTACCCCTGCTACTCGGTCCCTCAGAGTGTTTGATTGTGTTCGGGAAACTTATTAGCTTTGGTTTAGTCAGGTTGTGCTGACTTCCTCTGTAGTGTGTGCTGTCTTTCCCTTCACCTAAGATACTTATCTACTATCTAGTTAGTAAATAACCTGCACCTTCACTCCCCACCCTCATAACCATCAAAGAATGTTTTCTTCTGTGTATAAACCTTTTCTTGACTTCTTATAATAGTGGTCTTACACAATATTTGTCCTTCTGTGACTGACTAAATTCACTCAGCATAATGATCTCCAGCTTCCTCCGTGTTATAAGATGTTTCACGGCTTCATTGTTGTTCTTTATCGTTGTGTAGTATTCCATTGTGTGAATATACCATAATTTGTTTATCCATTTGTTCGTTGATGGGCACCTGTGTTGTTTCCATCTTTTTGCTATTGTGAACAGTGCTGCAATGAACGTGGGTGTGCATGTATCTATTCGTGTGATGGCTCTTATTCTCTAGGATATATTCCAAGGAGTGGGATAGCTCGGTCATATGGTACTTCTATTTCTAGCTTTTTAAGGAAGGACCAAATTGATTTCCAAAGTGGTTGTACCATTTTACATTCCCACCAACAGCGTATAAGTGTTCCAGTCTCTCCACAACCTCTCCAGCATTTATTCTTTTGTGTTTTTTGGATTAATGCTAGCCTTGTTGGGATGAGATGATATCTCATTGTAGTTTTGATCTGCATTTCTCTAATGGCTAAGGGTCATGAGCATTTCTTCATGTGTCTGTTAGCCAGCTGGATATCTTCCTTGAAAGTGCCTGTTCATATCCTTTGCCCATTTTTTAATCGGGTTATTTGTCTTTTTGTTGTTGAGATTTTGCAGTATCTTGTAGATTTTAAAGATTAGACGCTGATGGGATTTGTCATACCCCAAAATTTTTTCCAGTCTGAGGTTGTCTTTTGACTCTTGGTGAAGTCTTTTGATAAGAATAAGTGTTTGATTTTTAGGAGCTCCCATTTATCTAGTCTCTCAGCTGGTGCTTGTAAATTGTTACTTATGGTTTGTATTGTGTTTATGCCATGTATTAGGGCTCCTAGCATTGTCCCTATTTTTTCTTACACGATCTTTATCATTTTCGATTTTGTATTTAAGTCTTTGATCCATTTTGAGTTAGTTTTTGTGCATGATGTGAGGTATGGGTCTAGTTTCAGTTTTTTGCAGATGGATCTCCAGTTATGCCAACACCGATTGTTAAAGAGACTGTCTTTTCCCCAATTAACGGACTTTGGGCCAGCTGCTCGTAGGTGGATGAATTTATGTCTGGATTCTCAATTCTGTTCTGTTGGTGTATGTATCTGTTGTTGTACCAGTACCAGGCTGTTTTGACTACCGTGGCGGAATAATAGGTTCTAAAATCAGTTAGTGTTAGGCCTCCCACTTTGTTCTTCTTGAGTAATGCTTTACTTATTCAGGGCCTCTTCCCTTTCCATATGAAGTTGGTGATTTGTTTCTCCATCTCATTAAAAAATGCTGGTGGAATTTGGATTGGGATTCCATTGTATCTGTAGATCACTTTGGGTAGAATTAACATTTTCACAATGTTGAGTCTACCGATCCATGAGCAAGGTATGTTTTTCCACTCACGCAGGTCTCTTTTGGTTTCTTGCAGTAGTGTCTTGTAGTTTTCATTATAGAGGTCTTTTAAATCTCTGGTTAGATTTATTCCTGAGTATTTTACCTTCTTGGAGGCTATTGTAAATGGTACTGATTTGGTTGGTGATTTCCTCTTTCTCTTTGTTGGTGTAAAGGAATCTAGCTGATTTTTGTATGTTTATCTTGTATCCTGACACTTTGCTGAAATCTTCTATTAGTTCCAGTAGGTTTCTTGTGGATTCTTTGGGGTTTTCTGTGTATAAGATCATATCATCTGCAAACAGAGAAACTTTTACTATTTCCCTATCAATTTGGATGCCCTTTATTTCTTTTTCTAGCCTAATTGCTCTGAGTAGGACCTCCAGCATAATGTTGAATAAGAGTGGTGATAAAGGGCATCCTTATCTGGTTCCTCTTCTCAAGGGGAGTGCTTTCAAAGTCTCTCCATTTAGGATGATGTTGGCTATTGGCTTTGTATAAATGACCTTAATTATATCGAGGAGTTTCCTTTCTATTCCTATTTTGTTGTGAGTTTTTATCATGAACAGGCATTGGACTTTGTCAAATGCCTTTTCTGCATCAATTGATAGATCATGTGGTTCTTATCTTTTGTTTTATTTATGTGATGGATTACATTGCTTGCATTTCTAATGTTGAACCATCCCTGCATACCTAGTATAAATCTCACTTGATGGTGGTGAATTTTTTTTTTTTTGATATGTTGCTGAATTCTGTTGGCTAGAAATTTGTTGAGGATTTTTATGTCAGTGTTCATGAGGGTTATTGGTCTGTAGTTTTCTTTTTTTGCGGTGTCTTTACGTGGTTTTGGTATGAGGGTTATGCTGGCTTCATAGAATGATTTTGGGAGTATTCCATCCTTTTCTATGCTCTGAAATACCTTTCGTAGTAGTGGTGTTAACTCTTCTCTGAAAGTTTGGTAGAATTCTCCAGTGAAGCCATCTGGGCCAGGGCTTTTTTTTTTTTGTTGGGAATTTTTTAATTACCTTGTCAATCTCTTTTTTTGTTATGGGTTTATGTAGTTGTTCTACCTCTGTGTTAATTTAGGTAGGTAGTGAGTTTCTAGAAATTTGTCCATTTCCTCTAGGTTTTCAAATTTGTCAGAGTACAGTTTTTCATAGTATTCTGTTATGATTCTTTTAATTTCAGTTGTGTCTGTTGTGATAGCACCCATCTCATTTCGTACATGGGTTATCTGCTTCCTCTCCTGTTTTTCTTTTGTCAGTTTAGCCAATGGTTTATCAATTTTGTTGATCTTTTCAAAGAACCAGCTTTTGGTCTTGTTAACTCTTTCAATTGTTTTTCCATCCTCTATTTCATTTAATTCTGCTCTAATTCTTATTATTTCCTTTCTTCTGGTGCCTGAGGGCTTCTTTTGCTGCTCTCTTTCTACTTATTCCAGTTGTAGGGTTAATGTTTTGATTATGGCCCTTTCTTTTTTTTTTGATGTGTGCATTTATTGCTATAAACTGACCTCTGAGCATTGCTTTTGCTGTGTCCCAAAGGTTCTGGTAGGGTGTGTTTTCATTCATGTTTGATTCTATGAATTTCTTTATTCCATCCTTAATTTCTTCTATAACCCAGTAGTTTTTGAGCAAGGTGTTGTTCAGTTTCCATGTGTTTGATTTTTTTCTTTGCTTTTTCTGTTGTTGATTTCTACTTTTATGGCTTTATGGTCAGAAAAGATGCTTTGTAATATTTCGATGCTTTGGATTTTGTTAAGGCTTTCTTTATGGCCTAATATGTGGTGTATTCTGGAGAATGTTCCATGTGCGTTGGAAAAGAAAGTATACTTGGCTGCTGTTGGGTGGAGTGTTTGGTATATGTGTGAGATCAAGTTGGTTGATTGTAGCATTTCGCTCTTCTGTGTCTTTATTGAGCTTCCTTCTGGATGTTCTGTCCTTTACCGAAAATGGTGTGTTGAAGTCTCCTACTACTATTGTGGAGCTGTCTATCTCTCTTTTCAGTGCTGTTAGAGTTTGTTTTATGTATTTTGGAGCCCTGTTGTTGTGTGCGTAAACATTTATTAAAGTCATGCCCTCTTGGTGTATTGACCCTTTAATCATTAAGTAGTGTACTTCCTTATCCTTTGTGGTGGATTTTACTTTAAAGTCTATTTTATCAGAGATTAATATTGCCACTCCTGCTCTTTCTTTAGTATTCTTTGCTTGATATATTTTTTTCCATCCTTTGAGTTTTAGTTTGTTTGTGTCTTTAAGTCTAAGTTGTGTCACTTGTAGGCAGCATACAGATGGATCGTGCTTTTTTATCCAATCTGCCACTCTCTTGTCTCTTTATTGGTGCATTTAGTCCATTTATGATCACCGTAATTATTGATAGGTATGAGTTTAATGCTGTCATTTTGATGTCTTTTTTTGTGTGTTGTTGACAGTTTTTTTGTTCCTCTTAATTTTCTGTGCTGAGTCGTTTTTCTTTATGTATTTTCTTTTCGTCTTTTTCATTATTGTTGATTTTGTGTTTGCTGAGTCTTTATATTTTTCTAGTTTTTTATTTTGACTTGTAGGATTGTTAGTTTCCTTTGTGGTTACCTTAATGTTTACCCCTGTTTTTCTAAGTTTATACCAGTCGTTTATTTCTTTATATTGCCTTGACTTCCTCTCCATATGCAAACTCTATGGCTACATTTTCTAAGTCCCACTTTTTTGTTTTAATGTTGTCATCTTTTATGTATTGACATCTGTTTCCCTATTTTGAGTGTTTTAGCTTTGATTTGCTTCTGTGACTGCCCCATCTGGGTTGATATGTGGTCGCTGTGTCCTGTGTTCTAGTCTTGGGTTATTATCTGCTCTTGCTGATTTTCTAACCCGAGGACTCCCTTTAGTATTTCTTGTAATTTTGGTTTGGTTTTTGCAAATTCCCTAAACTTCTGTTTATCTGGATATACCCTAATTTTGCCATCATATTTGAGAGACAGTTTTGCTGGATATATAATTCTTGGCTGGCAGTTGTTTTCCTTCAAGGCTTTATATATGTTATCCCTTTGCCTTCTTGCCTGCATAGTTTCTGCTGAGTAGTCCAGCCTTATTCTTATTGACTCTCCTTTGTAGATGACTTTTCTTTTATCCCTAGCTGTGCTTAAATTTCTCTATCTTTGGTTTTTGCAAGTTTGATTATAATGTGTCTTGGTGACTTTCTTTTGGGATCTACCTTATGTGGGGTTCAATGTGCATCTTGGATATCTTCTCATCTTTCACGGTATCAGGGAACTTTTCTGTCAACAAATCTTCAGTAATTCTCTGTATTTTCTGTTATCCCCCCCTGTTCTGGTACTCCAATCACTCGTAAGTTATTCTTCTTGACAGAGTCCCACATAATTCCTAGGGTTTGTTCATATTTTAAATCCTTTTATCTGATTTTTCCTCAAATAAGTTCGTGTCACGTGCTTTATCTTCAGTCTCACTAATTCTGACTTCCATTGCCTCAATTCTGCTCCTATGACTTTCTGTTGAGTTGTCTAATTCTGATATTTTATTGTTAATCTTCTGGATTTCTGATTGCTGTCTCTGTATGGATTCTTGCAGCCTGTTAAATTTGTCATTATGTTCTTCTCTGATCTTTTTAATTTCCTCCATTGCATGTTTTGCATTGTGCTTAATTTCCTTCCTAATTTCTTGAAGAGTTCTGTATATTAATTTTTTGTATTCTGCCTCTGGTAGTTCCAAAAAATTTTCCTCCTCTGCAAAATTTCTAGATTCTTTATTTTAGGAGCTTGCTTAAGCCATCTTGGATTGCCTCTTTATGTGATTTGATATTGACTGTTGTCTCCGAGCCATCAATAACTTATTATATTTAGTTTATGTTTGCATACTGTTCTAGCTTCTTGTTTTGATATGCCCAAATAGACTGCTTGTATGAGCTAGTTTTATTTTTGGCACCTTTGAAGCTCTTATGTCCTGTCACCAGGTGGTTATATCTGTTACTAGGTATGTGGGCTCAGGAGTCTGCCCACTCCTCCTGTATGGATTCAGCTCAGGTGCCCAGATAGATAGCCACCAAGTTTGTGGTGTAGGCTCTCATGTACAGTCCTAGACAGGCATGGGTGACTGGTGTAGACACAGGCATCTGGCTGCAGCAGGGGGCACACTCTGAGCAAGGCAGGGGGCTGACGGCCACCCCTGAGTGTCCAGGAGGAAGGCATGTCCCTGTTCCCTAGAGCTCATAGGTGGGTGGGTTTTGTAGCCAGACTATTAGCACCCAATGCTGTTGGCTGTAAGGACTGGGGAGCACCTCTTCTTCATGGGCCCCTATCACAGGTGGCTAGGTGGCGTGGGTGGAGTCACCAGTCCTCAGGCCCCTGATGTGGGTAGGTGAAGACCCTGATTAATGGCAGAGCAGTGTCAAATATCAAGAACCTGCCACTTCACATCTGAAACAGTGGAAGTTAGAGTTGTGGTATATACCCTGTTGTATTACGGTTATGAGGGCCTAGGCTGTTGAGATGTCCCCACACAAGTCTATGCTGGGGGAAAGGCACTCAAAGTCCGTGAATCCCTTATGTCTGTTCCTAGGCAAAGGAGCTGTGCCTACCCTGGGTTCCTGGCTTTGGGGAGCCAGCAGTTTATTTTTTCCCGTTTGTTAATTTGTTCACTCTCCAAGGCTGGGAGAATGACTTTGGGTGTGTGAGGGATCCTACTTCCGGCCCAGGAGACTTGGCAGTTGCTGAAGCCAGTCAGGGACCCAGTGCAGGGTAGGGAGCAGGGAGGTAAATGGGAAAGAGGTTTTTCCCTAAGGGGAGTGTTTTTGATCCGCGGGGTAAGCTGTACGCAGGTACTTATCTTTCGTCTTCTCACTGGTTCTGAGTGGCCAAGTAGACTCTCAGTGGCTAGGTCTCCCCTGGTGCGGAATACACCTCCTGAGCACCAATGCTTGCGTGCCTCACCGCTTACCCCCAAGTTGATCAGGCCTAAAGGGCTCAGGCTCTCGCTGGATCAGTTCTGGCAAACCCTCGCTGCTTCCGAACTGTCTCTCCCTTCCCCTTCCTCTCAGTCTGGTTCCTCAACTCTGCCTTTGATGTTCAGGGCTCCCAGATTGCTGTATATAATCGAATCAGTTGTTTTTTGGGTCTTAGTTGTAAGAGGGTCCACCGAAGTGTCTGACTGCTCCACCATCTTGTTCTTTCTCTCTAAGCTTTAGTTTTTTTCTGATTCAAAATTATGCACAATTGTTATGAAAAGTCAAAGACAGCCAAAATGAGAATAAAATAGGAAAGGAAAGTTCTTGAAATCTCACAATGTTAGCAGTTTGGTGTAACATCTTCTAGACTGTTTTATGCATAAATGTTTATATGTATATGTTTATACATATATATACATACATACATATGTGTGTGTATGTGTATAGATGAATTATATATACAGGAAGGAGCCCTGGTTGCATGGTGGTTAAGCTCTTGGCTGCTAACCATAAGGTTGGTGGTTCAAAACCACCAGTCACTCCACAGTAGAAAGTTGTGGTAGTCTGCTTCTGTAAAGATTACAGCTTTGGAAACCCTATGGGGTAGTTCTGCTCTGTCCTATAGGGTTGCTATGTGTTGGAATCAACTCGAAGGCAATGAGGGGTGTGGTGATATTTATAGGAGCCCTGGTGGTGCAATGGTTAAAGAGCTTGGCAGCTAACCAAAAGGTCAGTGGTTCCAACCCCTAAGACACTGCTCCATGGGATAAATATGTGGCGGTCTGTTTCTATAAAGATTACAGCCTTGGAAATCTTACGGGGCAGTTCTCCTCTGTTTTATAGGGTTGCTATGAGTCGGAACCGACTCAAAGGCAGTGGGTTTTATGGTGGCTCAACGGTTACTTGCTCCACTGCTAACCAGAAAGTTGGTGGTTTGAACCCACCCTGCAGCTTCTCCAGAGAAAAATCTGGTAATTTGCTTCCAGAAAGATTAAAGCCAAGAAAACCCTATTGGGCAATTTTACTGTGTCACATGGGGTCACTATGAGTAGGAATCAACTCCATGACACCCAGCAACAGACTATGAATATTTGTATATAGTGCACATGAGCATTCTTTCCTGAGTATTTCTAGAGGAGAAATTTTTATTCAGTGTAAATTGCTGGCTTACAGTGTATTGCCAATTACCTTCCAAAGAGACTACACCAATTTGTGTCCTGGATCTTTTAAACACTTTAATAAACCCTCCTGCACTGCTAGGAGACTGTTTGCCCATCAGATTTGAGTTTCTCCTTTATGATTCACTCCACTAAAAGCTTATGACTCAATTAAAGTGAAAAGAATCTTGGTAACTAGTATCTGCCACCCACTTCACTTTGAGGACTTTCTTCAGAAGCTTAACATATCTATGCTAAAACTCTGTTTATTCTCCTGGTCTGATTGGATCTCCTGGCTAGCTAAACCCACCCACTGCCATCGAGTCAATTGTAACTCATAGTGACCCTGTAGGACAGAGTAGAACTGCCCCATAGAGTTTCAAAGGCTGTAAATCTTTATAGAAGCAGACTGCTACATCTTTCTTCCACAGAGTGGCTGATGAGTTTGAACCGCCGACCTTTCTGTTAGCACTCAAGGGCTTAACCACTGTGCCACCACCAGGGTTCCTCCTAGCTGGCTAATCCATCCCTATTCTGAGGTCAGGAAGTGAAGACTGCAGTGACAGACTTGGCACCTGTATGTTTCTTACTGCTTCTGCTGAAGGTGTTTGCTGTTCCCAGCTCTAAGAGAAATCCTTGTAGCTTTGTTAGAATTTCCTTGACAACTAAAAATGGCTTCATCTCAAGAACACTTCTTCGTGGTCAGCATTTGGAATAAAAAGGAAAATTGCGAGAAGAGTTGGACAAGTATTCTCTCTAAAGCAGTATTCAACATATTTGCAGCTTGGCCCTGTATCACCCTCCTTCTCCCTCCCTCTGCCTCTCAAGAGAATTTTAAATGAACTGTTAAGGTAGTTAAACAAAAAAAAAATTTTTTTTTTCTAACCTGATCTGGAAATGCTTTATTAGGAGCTTTGAAGGAGTTTTGTCATCTTGTCATCTGGGACAGCTAATAAAAAGGCAAGCCATTCTTTACATGCTGGGGAGTATTTGCAGATTCTGTTGCTCCCCTGTTTCCCTCTCAACAGGGAATCTCTGCAGAGTAGATTTGTGAAGAGGCCTTGTCATGAAAGGAAGCTTTTCTTACTCTTCTTCAGAAAGAAAAGGGCTTCCCAGCTTCCCACTGTTTCCAGCTCACTTACCTGATGGATCCCAGTGGCTGGTTGATTTATTTGCCTCAGCAGAATCTCATGACCTTATCAATCACCAGCAGAGCTTCCTGATTTCTCCATATGGTACCACCAGTGATCTGGTTTCACTCCTTAGAACTGAACTGAAATGAAAACAACCATGCTTCCTGTTCCTCTGCTGCCATGTTAAAAGGGCAGCGGTAATTTTTTTCTTCAGTCTGAGAGCCCGTGGTTAATAATACCAAGGTGACACTCTTGCCTATCAGTGTTGTATGGATATACATACTGGAGGCTAAAAAGTCACTGAGTCATTGCATAAGGGGCCGTAGTATTAGCTTTGAACTTCAAAATTAGTTGCCCTGCTAAACATTCCATCGTTGTACCTGATAGTGTTGAATCCTATGTATATTTTTTTCTATATAAAGAACAATTAATAATAATGAACAATAAGTAACATAGATTGGACACTTACACTAATGCTTTGGGGTTGGTACTATCAACCCTATTTTACGTATCAGCAAATTTGAAGCACAGAGAGATTAAGTTAGACAACATCTAGTTGGTAGAGCTGTATTCTGGCCCTACCGCCTGTCCTCTTAATGAAGATTAAGAATTGTGCCTATATGGATTTGGGTCTATGTTAAGTCCTAAGCCACAGTGAACTATAAATTTTCTGGTCTTCTGTTTGTTTTTGAGACACACATCAATAGGCTAATCACCAGCATTACTATTAAAATTTTTTTTTTTTTAAATTTTTAAGGTTAAAATTGCCACAGTGGTTAAAAGACTTAATGAACCAACTGTTTGTTGTGTGCCTTTTGGGGTACGTACTCTGAGTGGGATTGATGGAAGTCAGTGAGAGGAAAGAATGAGGCCGGCAATAAAAAAAATACATTTATATATGATTATATATGATATGTACAAATATATGTATGATCTCAGATTATGAGTGTATATAGAGCTGGGGTGACCAAGTACACTTTGTAGTGCTGACAGTGAAGCGCAGCAGGAGCTCAGCAAAAGGCAAGATAACTCTGTGGACTGGAGCAGTCAATCGAAAAGAAATGAGGGACTTTAGAAACATCTTTCTGTTTTAGAGAAAATAAATAACAGAAGATAAGAGTTTAGCTATAGTAAAACATTCTTCCTTGGGGAAAGAGGCAAGAAATAGGAGAAATAAAGTGGAAGGTAACTTTCTACAGTTTAACAATACAAATGAATGTCTTGGTTCATCCAATAAAAGGAAAATAAAGTGACTTTTAAAATTCTTTGAAATAACAGCCAAAAAATCCCCAAATTTGATAAAGTATGACAAGATTTCAATGTTAAATTTTTGTTGTTGTTAGTTAGAGTCACTTGTATTAGCCAATTTAGATTAGTTGACTTGTCTACAGACCATGGAAGATACTATCTGTGCTTTCCTGAAACACCTTCTTGTTCCTTGACTTTCAGGCTGTTTAGTATTCACTCTCACTATAGATATAGATGGAGCCCTGGTGGTGCAGTGGTTAAGAGCTTGACTGCTAATGAAAAGGTTGGCAGTTCAAATCCACCATCTGCTCCTTGGAAATCCCGTGGGGCAGTTCTGCTCTGCTCTGTCCTTTAGGGTCACTATGAGTCAGAATTGATTCAATAGCAAGTGGTTATAGATATCGACAGCTGTAGGTCACTAAGTCTGGGTCATAAACATCATCAGAACCTTAATTTTTTTTCTGATAAAAGGGGAAAGCAATTATTATAATTAATAATTACTTTTTTCATTAAGCTAATCACAGGAATAATTTTGAAGATTTAAAAAAACATACTAAATCTTAACTTTTCTGAGTCCCATTTTTCTGATTCATAAAACACATATTATAAGTCCATCTGAACTGCCTTCTCCATAGGGTTGTGTGTGAAAAGGAAAATATTTAATACATTTCAGAATATTATGCAAATCTTAATTATTTTTATTTTCATTATTTAAATGTTTTAATGCTTTTATAGAAATAATTTTGTTTTACAGTAAGATTGGATTAGATGTAATCAGCTATTTTAGATTTTATTACATTGCTTATTTATCTAATTGGGGTTTCATATTCTTTAACTTATGCACTGCACTGTTCTGCCAGCACTACAGTGAAATGTGTCTGATTGTCCTTCCATGAGTATTGTTATTCCATGCACATTTCCATCTGACCCAAACACCTGTTTTCCTCTCTACTTTCAAAGTCCACCTTTTCTTAAAGACCTAAGTCAAGTGCTCCTTTTTCCTTGCATCCGTCCTTGAACATTCCCATTCAAGCTCATTACTTCTGTATCTGAATTTCTACACCACTTACTACTTACTATTTGCATCACTCATTTTTTACTTAACATAACCTCACTTGTTTGCTATTGTTTTTTTATGTACATACCTCATCTTCTCTACTTGGAGGCAGAAGGTCTGGAGAGGAGAAGCAGGAGTCTCTTGAGTTGGTTGTTGGTGATAATGAAGATGATGACTAATTGGAGAGAATCAGCTTCTACTTATCCTTTCTCTCAGGATCTTTTTTTTTTTAAGGCTGTTAAAATGACTATGACTATGAGAGTTTTCTCAGAGAAAGGTAATTTCTCAGAATATTGTTATTGTCTCATCTTTTCATTCTGGCAACTCTTTTTTAAAAATTAGTGTTTCTTACCGTGATCACTGACAGAGTGTTAACCAGTTGCTTGAAATGCACATTGTTGCCCATTTCATACATTTAAACTTTTTTCCCCCCCAATTAGGACAATCGTATAAATGTTAACATTTCAAATTTATTTGCTCTTTCTCCTGTTAAAACCCCATTTATACATTTTTATTTTAATGACAGCTCAATGAACACAGTTAACTGACTGACATAGTTTAAAGAAAGCATGCAAACTTTCTTTTGCTTTAATTAAAACAAAGTGTAGTGTGTTACAAAGACATTGGAAAAACCAGCTGTCAGCAGAGAAAGATGTTCTGTTGCAGGACATGGTGTTACTAAGTTTTCCCAGCTATTAAAAAAAAAAAAAGCTAAACCCATTGCCTTCAAGTTTATTCCAATTCATAGAGACTGTATAGGACAGAGTAGAACTGCCCCATAGGGTTTCCAAGGAGCTGTTGGTGGCTTTAAACTGCCAACCTTTTGGTTAGCAGCAGAAGTCTTAACTACTGCACCACCAGGGCTCTGTAGCACATTTCAAATTATAGACTGTCCAGCGTTCTGCTTTTGGACATGAGCTACTTCATTTTATATGACATGATATAGTTTGAAATTAGGGGTAAAACTGACCAAACATGCAACGAATTTATCACTGAATGAGATTTATCATTGAACCAACGCAACAGCAATGGGTATACATGTTATGAAGCCCTGGTGGTTAGAATCCGCCAGCTGCTGCGTGGCAGAAACAGCCTTGGAAACACTAGGGGCAGTTCTACTCTGTTCTGTAGGGTCACTATGAGTCAAAATTGACTTGACAGCAGAGGGTTATACATCTTCTAGAAGTCCCTGGGTGGTGCAAATGATTAGGTGCTGGGCTACTAACTGAAAGGTTGGTGGTTTAAACCCACCCAGAGCTGTCTCAGAAGTAAGGCCTGGTGATTTGCTTTCCAAAAGGTTACAACCTTGAAAACTCTTTAGAGTGCAGTTCTATACTGCACACATGGGGTTGCCATGAGTTGGAATTGAATATTCTTGGATCTTTACCATAATGCTGTCCTTAGAATCCAAACTGTGAAAAATGTATAAATGAAATAGGATTATAATAATACATGTTTGCTCTGACTCATGGTGACCTTTTGTATAACAGAATGAAACATTGCCTGATCTTGCTATGTCTCCATGATCTTTGATATCTTTGCGCCTATTTTTGTGGCTGTTATGCAAGTTTTATTGAAATAATAAAAAATGAAAATAAAAGGCTTATTAGAAGGTCCTCTCCTTTCTAATGTTATACTTGGGATTATATATCCCTTTGCATGTATATTTTTAATCTGTGCCTTCTTGGTCTAAACCATGCTGTGGTCTATACTGTCTTCATTTAGCTGTGCTTTCTTGGTCTAAACTCCCATATTGTAAAACTTCAGTATAGAAATAATGAGAAAAGGATTAAAATCTAAGGAATAGAAGACTTAGAGCCATTTCTGGATAGTAGGGAAATGTGTTTTTGCTTGATGCAGTAGAAATGCTTGGGTTTTATAATCCTAGAGACGCTGGTTCAAGTCTTGGCCTCCTTCCTTACTGAGTGATCTTGGGCAAGTGCTTAATGTCTCTGAGACTTAAATTTCTCATTGGAATAATGCAGGTAAAATGCAGGTAAAAATCCTGTATCCTCATGTTCTTAGGAGAATGAAATGAAATCATATCTGAAATACCAGGTATGGAACAGGTGCTTAATAAATACTATTCCCTTTCCACACCCTCTTCTGCTCCCTCCGTGTGAATAGGGGAATAGGAGAAAATGCGAAACAAAAAGTAGTCTTGGGAAAATGGGCAAGTAAAACAAGTGAGCTAACATATTTTTAACTGCTGGAGAGGTTCAAGGGGAAATAGCAAAATAGAACTCTGGGGGCATTTTTGTTTTTATTGGAGTAGATCTTAATTTAGAATGATTCTACTTTAAATAGCTTCCATTGGAGTATACAGGTAAAATTTCATGGTGATGGTGTTTTACCTTTCCCCTCTTCTTTACTGAGAATAACAAACCTTTACCAGTCTATGGCCCCCACGCATATCAGTTTGTCGCACTGTGGGGTCTTGCATGTTGCTGTGATGCTGGAAGCTTTGCCACTGGTATTTCAAATACCAGCAGGGTCACCCGTGGCAGACAGGTTTCAGCTGAGCTTCCAGACTAAGACAGACTCGGAAAAAGGACCCAGCGGTCTACTTCTGAAAAGAATTAACCAGTGAAAACCTTATGAATAGCAGCAGAACATTGTCTGATATAGTGCCAGAAGATGAGCACCACCGGTTGGAAGGCACTCAAAATATGACTGAGGAACAGCTACCTCCACAAAGTAGAGTCGACCTTAATGACGTGGATGGAGTCAAGCTTTTGGGACCTTCATTTGCTGATGTAGCACAACTCAAAATGAAAAGAAACAGCTATAAAATTCTTTTAATAATTGGACATGGAATGTACGAAGTATGAATATAGGAAAATTGGAAATCATCAAAAATGAAATGGAATGCATAACCATTGATATCCCAGGCATTAGTGAGCTGAAATGGACTGGTATTGGCCATTTAGAATCGGACAATCATATGGTCTACTATGCCGGGAATGACAACTTGAAGAGGAATGACGTTGCATTCATCGTCAAAAAGAACATTTTCAAGATCTATCCGGAAGTACAACACTGTCAGTGATAGGATAATATCCATATGCCTACAAGGAAGATCAGTTAATACAACTGTTATTCAAATTTACCCACCAACCACTAAGGCCAAAGATGAAGAAACTGAAGATTTTTACCAACTTCTGCAGTCTGAAATTGATCGAACATGCAATCAGGATGCATTGATAATTACTGGAGATTGGAATGCGAAAGTTAGCAACAAAGAACAAGGACTGGTAGTTTAAAAATATGGCCTTGGTGATAGAAATGATGCCGGAGATTGCATGATAGAATTTTGCAAGACCAATGACTTCTTCATTGTAAATACCTTTTTTCACCAACATAAATGGCGACTATACACATGGACTTTGCCAGATGGAATACACAGGAATCAGATTGACTACATCTGCAGAGAGAGACAATGAAAAGCTCAATATCATCAGTCAGGACAAAGCCAGGGCCAACTGCGGAGCAGACCATCAATTGCTCATATGCAAGTTCAAGTTGAAACTGAAGAAAATTAAAACAGGTCCACCAGAGCCAAAGTATGACCTTGAGTATATCCCACCTGAATTTAGAGACCATCTCAAGAATAGATTGGCTGTGTTGAACACTAATGACCGAAGACCAGATGATCTGTGGAATGACATCAAGAATATCATACATAAAGAAAGCAAGAGGTCATTAAAAAGACAGGAAAGAAAAAAAGGACCAAAATGGATGTCCAAAGAGACTCTGAAACTTGCTCTTGATCATCAAGTAGCTAAAGCGAAAGGAAGAAATGATGAAATAAAAGAGCTGAACAGAAAATTTCAAAGGGTGGCTTGAGAAGACAAAGTATTATAATGACATCTGCAATGACCAGAAGATAGAAAACCAAAAGGAAAGAACACGCTCAGCATTTTTCAAGCTGAAAGAACTGAAGAAAAAATCCAAGCCTCGAGTTGCAATATTGAAGGATTCTATGGGGAAAATACTAAACGACACAGGAAGCATCAAAAGAAGATGGAAGGAATACACAGTGTCATGATACCAAAAAGAATCGGTCAATGTTCAGCCATTTCAGGAGGTAGCATATGATCAAGAACCAATGGTACTGAAGGAAGAAATCCAAGCTGCACTGAAGGCATTGGCGAAAGACAAGACTCCAGGAATTGACAAAATACCAACTGAGGTGTTTCAACAAGCTGATGCAGAGCTGGAAGTGCTCACTCATCTATCCCAAGAAATTTGGAAGAGAGCTACCTGGCCAACCGACTGGACGAGATCCATATTTATGCCTATTCGCAAGACAGGTGACCCAACAGAATGTGGAAATTATCAAACAGTATCATTAATATCACACAAAAGTAAAGTTTTGCTGAAGATCATTCAGAAGCGACTGTGGCAGCACATTGACAGGGAACTGCCAGAAATTCAAGCCGGATTCAGAAGAGGACGTGGAATCAGGGGTGTCATTGCTGATGTCAGATGGATCCTGGCTGAAAGCAGAGAGTACCAGAAAGATGTTCACCTGTGTTTTATTGACTTTGCAAAGGCATTCAGTTGTGTGGATCATAACAAATCATGGATAACATTTTGAAGAACGAGAATTCCAGAACACTTAGTTGTGCTCATGAGGAAACTGTACATAGATCAAGAGGCAGTCGTTCAAACAGAACAAGGGGATACTGCATGTTTTAAAGTCAAGAATGGTGTGTGTCAGGATTGTATCCTTTCACCATACCTATTCAATCTGTATGCTGAGCAAATAATCGAAGAAGCTGGACTATATGAAGAAGAACGGGGCATTAGGATTGGAGGAAGACTCATTAACAACCTGTGATATGCAGATGACACAGTCTTGCTTGCTGAAAGTGAAGAGGACTTGAAGCACTTACTGATGAAGATCAAAGATCACAGCCTTCTGTATGGATTACACCTCAACATAAAGAAGACAAAAATCCTCAACAACTGTACCAATAAGCAACATCATGATAAACAGAGAAAAGATTGATGTTGCCAAGGATTTCGTTTTACCTGAATCCACAATCAACACCCATGGAAGCAGCAGTGAAGAAATCAAAAGATGGATTGCATTGGACAGATTTACTGCAAAAAAACTCTTGAAAGTGTTGAAAAGCAAAGATGTCCCCTTCAAGACTAAGACGTGCCTGACCCAAGCCATGATGTTTTCAGTTGCCTCATATGCGTACAAAACATGGACAATGAATAAGGAAGACCAAAGAAGAATTGACACCTTTGAATTGTGGTGTTGGTGAAGAATATTGAATATACTATGGACTGCCAAAAGAATGAAAAAATCTGTCTTAGAAGTACAACCAGGATGCTCCTTGGAAGCAAGGATGATGAGATTATGTCTCACATACTTTGAACGTGTAATCAGGAGGGATCAGTCCCTGGAGAAGGACATCATGCTTGGTAAAGTAGAGGGTCAGTGAAAAAGAGAAAGACCCTCAAAGAGATTGATTGACACAGTGGCTGCAACAGTGGGCTCAAGCGTAACAATTGTGAGAATGGCGTAGTACCAGGCAGTGTTTCGTTCTGTTGTACATAGGGTCACTATGAGTCTGAACAGAGTTGACTGAACCTGACAACAACAATGACAACCAGTCTATAGTACTACCTTAAGAATTATTTTTACATTCACAAATCCTTATGATTTTAAAATCTCAGAATGTGCACAGCTGACAAGACACTTTGGTGTATATAGATTATATAAGATGGGCCCTGCACTGAAAGAGTGTGTCACTGTCTGCTTAAAACCTTTTGATGGCTTCCCATTGCCGTATGATTGAGCCCAGAGTTCTTAGCACGGCCTTTAAAGCCTGTGTTATGCTGCTTAATGTCTCTCTCCAAAGTCATTTTGCAAGATTCTATCCCTTGCTAACTTTACTGCAACGACACAGGAGTTCTTTTAGTCCCACTAACATGTTACTGTCACTCTTGCCTTGAGGTTTTGCATATGCTATTCCTCTGCTGGAAATGCCCTTCCTGCCCAGGCAACTGGTACTCACATTCTCTGCAAATGTGACCTCTTTGGTGAAGTTTTCTGTGACTTCTCAGTCTAGTCATGGCTTGCTTTCCTTATACGTTATGCTTTTCCTTCCTGACACATATACCACAACTGTCATCAAATAATTGTGTATTTTAATTTCTGGTTAAATGTTTGTCTTCGCCAATGGATCATTTCCTCCCAAATTGAAGAGATGATGTGTGGCAAACTATGGCTCATGGGCTACGTTGGCGTACAGCCTGTTTTTGTATGACTCTCAAGCTAAGAGCGGTTACTGTTTCAATGAGTGTTAAAAAAACAAACAAACAAAAATATGCGACAGAGACTATGTATGGCTTGCCAAGTCTGAAATATTTGCTTTAGTCCTTTACAGAGGAAGCTTGGCAATCCATGGTGAAAATCATTGCTGCATGTGTTGAATAGAAGAACATAAGTATGTGTTACATACCCCATTTTCTTTTCTGAGCAGGAAAGTTGAATGCAGTGAGTTATCCATGGTGATGTTTTTGTAAGCGCTTTGAAGAACCGAGGGCTGTGTGACCATCAGAGGACTCACAGTGATTTAAACAACTGTACTCAACATGTGTGGATTAATAAACCTATGTAAATATGGAAGCAGTCCCTAATGCCATGATGCTGTTTAGTTTGCACTGCTCTGCTGAACAAATTTATTAGCAATTTGGATTAAGACACAACGCATGCTGATCGGATTTTCAGATAAAACTGACAAGTTTAACTATCGAAATTTTAAATGACAGTTGAGATGGAAAATGATCTTGACAGGCTGAAACCGTAGGAATTGAACAAGAATAAAAGTAAACTATATAAGTTCATTACATGAAGTGAAGAAATAATACAAAAAACTCTATCTTGACAGAAAGCATATGACTTTCATCAGATTTTCAAAGCTGTCATTACTCAAAACCAGTTGAGGGGATATGATTGTGGCATCTAGGATGGCGAGATGCCTGAACACTAACCTAAGAAGAATAGTTGAAGTAATTCACCTGGAACTTTTAGAGAAGCCTTGAGGAGTGCAAAGTTTATGAAGGTTGCCTTCCAGTGAGAGGAAGTAGATATATTGTCTGTTGCTCCACATGTAAAGTTGTGATAGAAGGTGGATGTTTCATGAAGACAGGTTTTATTTCAATATGAGGCTGTATTAGATAGGTAGTGAGCTTTATTATTAGTTTATTAATGAAGCTTTAAATAAATCCTTGTTTGCACCAAACACTGTGGTAGGGTTTTTTTCTTTTCCAGCTGCCATTGAGTCGATTCTGACTCATGGCGACCCTATGCATGTCAGAGTGGAACTGTGCTCAATTGGGTTTTCAATGCTGGTATTTCGGAAGTAGATCACCAAACCTTTCTTCGAAGGTGCCTGTGGGTGGACTCGAACCTCCAACGTTTTGATCAGCAGCTGAACATGTTAACTATTTGTGCCACCTGGGGACTCCTTGTTAGGGGACCATCCATCCAAATCCAAATTGCCGTTGAGTCGATTCCGACTCATAGCAACCCTATAGGACAGAATTGAACCGTCCTATATGGTTTCCAAGGAGCAGCTAGTGGATTTCAACTGCTGACCTTTTGGTTAGCAGCTGAGCTCTTAACCACTGTGCCACCAGGGTTCCATGTTAGGGGTTAGGACCACAGAAATGAGCAGGATACAGTGCCTGTTCTGAAGGGGCTCTCATTATAGACTGTAAGACAAACCTGTAAACAATGTAGGTGTTAGATTCCCTAACCCAGAGAACCCAAAAAACCAAATCCATTTTCACTGAGTCGATTCTGACTCACAGTGACCCTGTAAGACAGAGTAGACCTGCCTCATGGGGTTTCCAAGGAGCTGCCAACCTTTTGGTTAGCAGCGGAACGCTTAACCACTATGCCCCTAGGGCTCCATAACCCAGAGAAGGGAGTATGAATTCTGCCAGGGCCTGGACAATGGGTAACAGTGACATTTGAATTTGAAAGAAGCAAATGACTCTGTTAGGAATATTGTCATTGGATGGGAAATTGGACTGGATGGCCTTTGGGTTCTTTTAAGATATTCTGATTTGATGAATATCAAGTGAATGGAACATACAAATTAAAAAATAAGAGATAGAACTTTGGGCTGGAGTGCACCCTGAAACAGGGGAGTGAATGGGCCCTCACGCTCAAGCTTCATGCCAGTAACTGGCTGGTGGCTCAGTCAGTGTCACCAGATACAAATGCAGAACTTCTCAGGGAAGTTTTGGTGTAGTTGTTATCTCCCCTTGTGTCAGAACCTTACTCTCTCCTCAATTCCCTTTTTTCTGCTACTTCAGTATTCTCTATTGTTCTAATTTGGTACATGTTCTCAGAGACCTCAGTGAAGGGTACAATAAAAAAAACCTGCTAAATAAATAATAGCATGACTACTACAGATTTAATTATAGCTATACAGCTGCCTGTTTAAAGTGTTCTGCCATGGCCATATGGCCCCTTGTGCACCCCAGTCCTGGGAGGACCTGGTTCAAATGTTTCCCAGCTGACGGCATTGAATTCTCAGAACTGCTAGCAGCCATTTGGAAGTCAGTAGGTGATGTTTTTGTCTTGACTGTCTGTCTGCGATGGACATTTTATTGGCAATTTTTTGTTAGGTACAAAATAATCAGATATTAAAGTACCTACTCAGAGAGAGCTTATGAGTTACATCTAGTTAGTTTTACGGGCTGATTTTGTCACCACAATTGATGTGTTAAGTGAAAAGTATTACTGAATTTAACCACTTTCACTCAACGGCTTTTTAAAAACTGTGTTTTAATACATGATTCTCTTGTTTTCTGTCCCAGGGGTGTGGTGGGAGCAGAAGTGAAGGAGGCCTCAGGAGAGGACTTCTGGTCCTGACCCTGCTGCTTTTCTATGAACTTGACCTTAAACACATATTTAGCTTCTCTAGAGCTCTGGTGGCACAGTAGTTAAGAGCTTGGCTGCTAACCAAAAGGTTGGCGGTTCAAATCTACCAGCCACTCCTTGGAAACCTTGTGGGGCAGTTCTACTCTGCCAAATAGGGTCACTATAAGTTGGAATCGACTCGGTGGCAACGGGTTTGGGTTTAGTTTTGGTTTGGCCCTTGGTTAGGGGAGCCAGGATTGGGCCCTTCTGAGTCCCTTCAGTTCCAAAATTCTTTGATTGAGAATTAGCTGTGCAATAAGCTCTTGCTGGTGACACACATCTGAGGAGAGGGCAGTTTTTCCTTTTCCCAGTCTGATGTTCTGTGTGTGTCCTCCCCTAGTGCTTATAAGGCCGAAATTTTCCATCCCTTGGACCACAGATATCTTTCAGTATGAACTCTATGTAAAGGTCTAAACTCCATGGAGCAAAGGAGTTTGTCCTCTATTGTATACTCTTTAGTTCAAAGCCTGTCTAATGCAGCCATTCTTAAACTTTTTCCAGGTCAAGGACCCATGAGCTTGTGATGAAATTCATGTATCTTCTCACTAGAAAAATGCACCATAGTTAAAACATCGCCAGGAAAAGTTGCATATAATTTCAAGGTGTCCAGGGAACCCCTGGAAGCTCACCAGAGACCTCAAGATGAGACTTGCTGCTCTGTGCTTTGATAAGGTCCTTGCCTTCTCCTTTCTGTTTAGAGTGAAGGGAACTGCAGGCGAGGTTGAGGACAGAGAAGTAGAAGGTGGGAGGCCTTGAAGGGCACCAGGAGGGTGCCAAGAACAGTGCTTTGTCTGGTTCATAAACTGCACTGGGGTGGAGCAAAGTAGGCGGTGGGTGGAGAGGGTTGGGGTGAGGAGATGTGTAGTGAACGGTGTTTTTTTTCAGTTCCTGTGCAAGGAAGCATTCTGTATCATTTATTAAGCCATTAGCTTAACCTTAGACCCTTGGATGCCTGCATTGTCTCTGATGATTCCAGCCTCCCTCCTCTCATCCCTTGAACTTTTTGTTTTTAAGAGAGTCGTCTGTGTTTTTCATTAGCTACCCTGAGTGGGTTGGGTGCAAAAGAGAATGCACAGGAACCATTTCCCCGTAAACTATAATTTTCTCTTGAAAAACGATCCCATGATTGTTAATTTTTGTTTGTTTGCTTCGTTTTCCTTTGGTTGTTCCCTCTGCAACCCTTCTCCTAATGGCAGCTGAAGATTGTGGGGCAGAAAAAACAAAAGAAATGCAATGTTTAGTATCTTTCTTTTTGGGGTGGGAGAGGGAAGAGTGTGTTAACAGATACAGCTTTTTAGATATTCCTAGATAAGGCAAGAGTTAGAAATTAAGCATGTCATGTTTTTCTTTACTGCTGAAAACACAATTGTTGAAGGAGAAGTGTGCCATTCTGAGGGAATACAGATAAAGTAGTGTAGTTGTCAGAAGGATTACATTTGTTTTATAGCTGCATGCTCTCTTTGGTCTTCGGTTTATCCTGTTTTTGTGGCTTTACCAAGGGGAGGACCTTGCAGCATTCTTAAGTTAAAACTCATGCATTCATATACTTGGTAGAGTTAACTTACCTAGGGAGGTACAGACAGTCCCTGGGTTATGGACGAGCTCCGTTCCTAAGTCTGTCTTTAAGTCAAATTTGTAAGTAAGTCAGAACAGGTACATAACGGTTCTTATTTAGCATCAGTTAGTCAAAGTTTGTCTTAGTATATCGTATATGTTTTACTTTTCTATACATATAAAACACTTAAGAAACACTTCCAAATACACTAAAACATCTTAAACATAATAACACAGTAATAAAAAAGTAACTACATATTCACTACTGTACTGAAGAGAGAATATGTGTGTAGGTACACAGTACATACTTTAAAAAAAAAATTAAAGAAACAGTTCTTAAAGCACTAAAACATCTTAAACATAATACAGTACATAATAATAGAATAATAATAAAAGTAACTACATATGTTACTGTACAGAAGAGAGAATCTGTGCATGTATGCGTGTAGGTATACAGTACATACTGTAAAAAAACATTAAATAAACAGTTCCCTTAAAACATGGTCTGACTTAAAATGGCAAATGGTGTTCTCATTCCCTGACCGAACAAACCACTGAAGCCTTACAATATTTTCATGAGTGTCACAAAGTAGTACATGCATTCATTATTACGAACCATTGTATTTAACTCAAATTTTCAATATGATAGGCTTTATGGTAGTCTGTTCTTAAGTATGCGTTGTTCGTCAGTCAGATGTTCTTAATCCAGGAGCTTACTGTACTGTACTATGTGGATATACGTTTTTAAGTTTATGATAACAAACTGGGGAAGAGATTTCTTCTTAAAATTCAGAGGATTTTATATCTGAATTAAATGTAGTGCCAATCTAGGTGTATTTTACTTTGTCCTTTGTAAGAAAAAAAATTTATTTTGCCAATCACCTTCTCTTTCCAAATGCTAGAATTATATTAAAACTTTAGCATGATAATAATGATTGTTACCATCTATTGAATTATCTGCTATTCTATTTCAAGCACTGTGCTCGTTGATTTTTACATATTATCTTTGGATCCCTGGTGGCTCAGTGTTTAAGAGCTCGTCAGCTAACCAAAAGGTTGGCAGTTCAAAATCTGTTGTATATTATCATCAGCTTCACTTTATAGATAAAGAAGCTAAATGCAAAAGTTAATAATTCTGTAGTCTGCTAAGGTTAAAATAAAATAAAACTTTCAGGCACAGATATTTTTCATGCCTAACCAGATTTTCACTGATGTATCTGATATTCACCAGTATTGGTGAAATATTTGCTTTTTATGTTAGGAAGCATCGAGGCATTTGAAGAAATGAAGTTCTGGTATTGTGTGTCATTCTAGACTCTTCCTTCTTCACTTCTTGTATCCAGTCTTTCAACGAATCCTGTACATCCTGCCTTTTGGTTTTTCTCAAATCTGTTTCGAATATTCTGTCCCCACTGATGCTGTATTAGTTCAGGACTTCAGAGTAGTCCTCCATTTAACACATTTATTTAGGGGCATATTACCTGCCCACTACTGTGCTTGAGTACTTCCAACCATCATCTCATTTGCTTCTGTTAATACTATGAAGTAGCGATTTATTATACCCATTTTACAAATGAGGAAACTCAGTTTACAGCAGCTTAATGATTTGCCAAAGTTCCTACAGCTACTAAGTAGAAGAACTGAGATTTTCTTACAACTCTATCTGACTCCAAAGCCCACTCTCTTTTTTTAAATTGTAAAAAAAAAAAAAAAAAAAGTTGCCGTTGAGTTGGTTCCGACTCATAGCAACCCCATGTGTTGCAGAGTAGAACTTCATTCCATAGGGTTTTCAAGGCTGGGACCTTTTAGAAGCAGATTACCAGATTGCCAGGCCTCTCTTCCAAAGCACCTGTGGGTGGGTTCAAACCACCAACCTTTCTGTTAGTAGTAGAACGCTTAACTGTTTGTGCCACCCAGGACTCCTTTTAAACTGTAATTGTCCACAGTTTAAGACAACTGGAGAACAGTTACCAAGCACAGCATGGCAAAGCTTGGACTCTGAAGCCAGACAACCTTTAATTTGAATCCTGGCTCTCTGCCTTTGCTCGTTTTGTGATCTTAGGCATTTTAGTTCTCGAAATCTCAGTTTCCTCATGGGTAAATGGTGAGAATTAAATAAGATGATGCATGCAAAGTTCCTGGTCCAGTGCCTGGCATAAGGTAAACATAAAAAATGCTGCTAATCATTATTGTTCTTAATAATAATAATTAAAAAATTATTGTGGAAGACCTTTGTGCCTGTTGGTAATGACGATGACTTCAGAAAACATCCTTCCAACCTGAGATTCAGAATCTTAATTTAGGAAGTAATTCAGTTGCAGCAGTCGTCCCAAAGGAAGACTCCTCTTCACAACCTCACTGTAGATCCCAGAGAAGGACAGGACATTCAGGCATTCCAGCAGGGATCTTCCCCGCTCCCCCAAACAAAGAATGCGAGTTGCCAAGAGGCTAAAAAATAAATGTCAATTTTCATTGACAGAATCATAAGTTTTTGGAATTAGTAAAAGCCCAAATCTCGCCACAGACCTTTCTCAAGTTTGTTGTCCCCAGATGGAGCACCTTTCCTGGGGCTCTCAGTGCCCTCACTTGTGCTTATGCAGAGAAGGAGCATGCCACAACACAGATGTGATCATGTGGATTTCAGTTATCTGACAAACCTTTCTTGAACACTTATTGCTTGCATCTATATTAGGCATTGGGGAAACAAAACTGAGTAATATGTGGTCTCTTTTTTGTAGGCTACTTTAGTACCCTTTTTAAAGGTACTTATCGTCTAGTAGAAGGATCCCTGGTGGCGCAGTGGTTAAGGGCCGTTGCTAACAAAAAGGTTGATGGTTCAAACCCACCAGCTGCTCCATTATGCTTCTGTAAAGATTACAGCCTTAGAAACCCTATGGGGCAGTTCTACTCTGTCCTATAGGGTTGCTGTGAGTCGGAATCGACTTGATGGCAATAGGTTTAGTTTTCTTTTTTTGGTATCATCTAGTAAGAGTCACAGGCAAGTAAATCAATGAATGCGTCATGATAAGTATAAGTATAGAGGCAAGACTGGGGTCCTGTGGTAGAATAAAGTCAGGGAGAGTTGGGGAAGCCAGGAACAGGCTTACCCTTCGTGTAATGCCTTGCTAGAGTTTGGAAGCGTAAGAGTTTGGAAGCGTAAGCGGAACTTAGCATTCTAAGGGCCAGTGTAGGCAGGGCAGGGCACTCAGGCAGAGGGAATGACCCACTAGATAGATGAGTTTTTCAACCATCCTTCCAGGTGACACATGGAGCAGGTGAGCTGCCTTACAGTGAGTTCACTACATAAAACTGAAAGTGGAAAAGCATGTGTTAAAAAGTTGCATAACTCAGCTAGCACCTAGAATTTGCAGGTTCTTCATTTTCTTTAGTTTACTCCTTTTTGAAGTTCCGTTCTCTGTTGAGTTTTCTCCTTTCCCTCTTTTTCTGACTCATTTTATTTTACTCAGTTAAATCCTGTTAAATACTTGAAGATGTGCTTGTTAAAAAAAATTAAGATTATCTGTACAGAGCATTGGGCTCTGGTAGCGAAGTGGTTAAATGTTTGGCTGCTAACCCAAAGGTTGGCAGTTCGAATCTAGCAGCCACTCCTTAGAGACCGTATGGGACAGTTTGGGTTTTTTTTTTTTTTGGTACAGAGCCTAAGCCATTGTAGATGCTTAACATTGGCTTGCTGTGTAAAAGTCTCAAAGATTTCCGGACAATATCCCCTAAACTTTAGGTAATCAAATATATTCATAAAAAGTGTAATGGTTTCACAGTGCAGCCAAGTGGACAGACGTAGAATGTTTAAATTTAGTCCTGGCTTAGACATTTAGTTATATGAGTTTGGTAAAGTCCCTTAAACCTTTTAAACATTAGTTTTCCTCTTCTGTAAAATGGTGTCATAAAACATTTCTCATACGCTTGCCATAGTGTATGTGAAAGTGGTTTGAAACTATAAATAGCTATATGTATATTTACAATGTTAATTTAAAAAAAAATTTTATTGTGCTTTAGATGAAAGTTTATATCACAAATTAGTTTCTCATTCAAAAATTTATACACACATCGTTTTGTGACATTGGTTGCAGTCCCCTCACTGTGTCAACACTCTCTGCCTTTCCCTTTCTACCCTGGGTTCCCTGTGTCCATTCCTCTCCAGTTTCCTGTCCTTTCCTGCCTTCTCGTCTTTGCTTTTAGGCAGGTGTTGCCCATTTGGACAATTTTTTTTTTTTTTTTTAATAATAAGACACGTAAGAAAATGTGACTAGAGATTTTGACAGGTTGATTTTTAAACTAGGTCAGTTATTGAAATTTCATCCTGTTTAGGAAATCAGAACTGATGGATTGTACTTAATGTTATATTTAGTTTAATAGCCATTTCTAAATGTGCTGCTTTGCAGAATCATTTGCATTAATTGTGGTGAGATGTCTATATTTGGAAGGAAAGATTAGAAAAATCAAATTTTCACCCTCAGGGGACAGTTTTTTCTTTGAATTTACATTTTTTTAATGGAATAAACAAAAATAGAGGAGTGTTCAAAAAGTAAAAAATGTGTAGCCATGGCGCTTTTGGTATTTTGTTTTATTTAATGACTTCATCTGCACTCTTTCATATTTTATACACCCTGAAAATACTAGGCCACATCATAAATGTTAACTACCAGTAACATTATAAGTGATTGTCTAAATTTTGGATTTTGTGGACTATCAAGCAATAGCTTCTCTTTTTAGGCCTTTAAGTAGTTGGGTCAATGGTGTTTAAATTTAGCCATTTCTCCAAATCACAGCCTGTAGATAGCCTAAAGGGCAATCGGATCTTCCATTAAAAACAAAACAAAAAACAATTTTTCTAGTAATTATTTCAGTAGTTCTGTCTATTAAGAAATGACTAAAGAATATCCTTATTCAGTGTAAAGGTTTTAAGATAATTTTTCTTATGTGGGCTTAGACTAACAGGCAGTACCTTATTTAGCTTAGAAAACAGTGATTCTTATTTTTTTCTTCTTCTGCTATTTCCTAGTTGGGTAATCATACACTTTAGAGTAAAGGAGTGAGATTTAGGAATGAAATGTTGGGGTGTGTTTCAAATAGTTTTTGTCCAAGCTATTCGCTAAACACCCAAACCCTGCCCGACACTCCCTATAGAAGATCATTAGGGGAAATGTGTGCCCAGAGAAACAAAGACCAAGGAACCCTTTGTTACCACCTGCTACACTGACTTCAAACCTCAAAGCAGAACCCTAGTGACCAGGCAGGGCCTTCTGCTTCATCTGGGTACCTGCAAAGAGCCTAGAAGCAAAATAGACTCTTTGTGCTTGGCACTCAAGAATAGGCCTGCTCTTTGTACTTGGAACGCAAACCTGAACCATGGTTCTTCTGTTTGTACTACAAAGAAAGGCCAGAATATAGCTTTCAGTGAGAACTGTTTTCCCGATACCTGGGGCAGAGCTGGTCTAGACTACTTGTCTTAGAATTTGGTTAGTTAAGATCAACGTGTTTCTTCTCTGGGTTTGGTATGAGAGGGCTGCTGGAAAGTGGGGGCAGGATGGGTGATAGGCACAGCCTTCAATTAACCATAAAAGCAAACTGTAGGCAGTGCATTGGTTTCTAGACATCATAGTCTAGGATTTCCAGAGTTTAATACTGTAGGTTTACTTCAAGCACGTGTAGTTCTCAGTGGGTCAAATCTATTTCAACAGTGTTTTGAAAGTTAGTTTCAAAAGGCTGTTTTTTATGAGGCTTCTTCATCCGAGCCCTATTGGGTGTTAATTTTAATCTGAGAAACAGATACTTGATTAGTTTATATTACTGTTGAGTAGTGGGATATAAGAGTTTGTGTACCACTGGAGGATAAAGGCAGGAATGCATCACCTCAGATAGAGCCCAGAGCATGTGCTCTCAGGTGCTCTCACCATCTGCACAGTAGGAGGAGAGACTACAGTAGGGTAGTTTAGTCTCCGTGTTGGAGAAACTAAGAGGAAGGGAGGAAATGAGCTCCACATTTTTTGTATCTTGGTAGGGATTTTACATCTCAAATTTTTTAAATAATCTTTGCAAAAGCTTTTAACATATGAGTTAGGACGGGCAGGGGGATATTTAGTTTTTCACTTTCCTGTATTTCCTCCCAAGGGATCACATATGTAAGCCAGATTGGCAATGAACTAATGGTTTGTTAATTAAGAAACTCATTGTAGTAAAATCATTTTAGTAAAATGAAACATACATGTATGTACATATATGTATGTGTGAATTTACAGGTATGCATATATAAAAGAGCACAAATCATAAGTCTTCAACTTGATGATGTTTTGGTGTGAACACATTTGTATAACCATCGCTCAGATTATGAAAGGATCATGACCAGCATTGTACATTTGTTTTCCATTTCATTGATTTATGCTTATTTTTATTATTTACTTCCTTCTAATTTGTGTTTTATTGGCTGTTTTATTTCTTATTCCTTAGATGTATATTTAGAGCATTGAATTTTAGCCTTTCTTCTGTAATATTTGCATTTAAAGCCATGAATTTACTCAGTGTATGTGTTTAGCTGCATCCCACAATTTTTGATATGTTGAGTTTTCATTATGATTCAATTCAAAATACTTTTCAATTTCCATTGTAATTTCGCCTTTGAGCCACTGGTTATTTGGAAGAGTATTTCTTAATTTCTAGACATTTGAACGTTTTCTAGGTATAGTTTCATTATTGATAACTAGCTTAATTCTCTCAGAGGTCAGTGAACATACTATGTGATTTTAATCTGTTGAAAATTTTTGAGATTCTAGTGATTCAGCAAATGGTTAATTTTGGTGAATCTGCCATATACACTTTAAAAGAATGTGTATTATGTGGTTTTTAGATGCATTGTTCTGTTTAGGTCAGTTTGTTAGGTCACATTTGTTAATCCTGTTGCTCAGATCTTCACTGTTCTTACTGCTTATTTGGTCTGCTTTTTCCTATCAGTTTCTTTGAGGAGCATGTTAAAATCTCCTACTGTGATTGAGGATTTGCCTGTTTCTTTTTTGTTCTGTTAATTTTGTTCCGTGTATATATTGGAGCTATGTTATTAGGGACATGCAAATATAGGCTTATTTCATATTCCTGGTGGATTAATCTTTTACTTTTCATTATAAGATGTTTTCCTTTGTCTCTAGTAGTGCTTCTTACTTTAAAGACTTTTTTGTTTGATGTTAGTATGCCTCTATCAATTTTCTTTTTGTTAGTATTTGCATATTTTAACTTTCAAACTTTCTGTACGCTTCTATTTAAGGTAAGCACATTGTAGTTTTTTAAAAAATTCAGTTGTCAATCTGTGTCTTTTTAATGGATTATTTAGTTCATATTTAATGTGATTACTAATACATTTTTGTTTGATTATACTGGCTTACTGGTTGTTTTCTATTTTTTTCACCTCTTCTGTGCTCCCCTTTCCCTCCTTCCTTGCCTTCTTTTTGGTTAATTATTTTTTATTATTCCACCATCCTTTCTTCTATTAGGTTACTAGTTATACATTATTTTATTTTTATTTTAATGATTGTTCTAGAGATTAAAATATGCATCACTGACTTATTGAAGTATAATATAAATTAATACTTTCTCCACTTCTTGGACAGTGCTAGAACCTTGCTACATTTTAACTTTTATTTACTCCCTCCCAACTTTTGTGCTATATTTTTCATATATTTTAAACACTTGATATTTTAGATAGCCAATGTTTATTTAGATTTACACATACATTTACTCTTTCTGTTGCTCTTCATTCATTTCTTTATTTTTAGGCTTCATTCTAGGATCATTTTCCTTCTGCCTAATGAACTTCTTTAGTATTTCCTATACGCAGGTTTCATGATGACCGATTCTCTCAATTATTGTTTGTCTAAAAATGTCTTTGTTTCACCTTCATTTTTAAAACAACTTTATTGGAGTATATTTTACATACCACAGAGTTCACCCATTTTATATGTACAGTTGGACAAGTTTTACTAAATTAATGTAGTTTTGCAGCTATCACCACAATCTAATTTTAGAACACTTCCTTCACCCCCTAAAATTCCCTTGTGCTTGTTTGCAGTCGATTTTCACTTTCACCCTAGCCTCAGGCAACCTTTGATCTGCTTTTGTGTCTGTAGTTTTCATTTTCTAGAAATTTCATATAAAAGGAATCCTATAATACATAGCCTTTTGTGCCTGGCTTCTTTCAGTTAGCATGATACTGAAGAGTGGAGTGGCTTGATCTTACAGTAGATGTACATTTAACTTTAGAAGAAGCTACTGAACTGTCTTCCAACTGGTTGTACCATTTTACATTCCAACCAGCAGAGCATGAAAGTTCTAGTCCTTCCATAACCTTACCAACACTTGATATATTCAATTTTTTCAATTTTAGCCATTCTAATAAGTGTAAGTTCTCCAAGTTTGTTCATTATTTTTGAACTTGTTGTGATTAGTCTAGGTTTTTTTCTTTAACTTTCATATAAATTTTAAGATTAGCTTGTATATTTCTACTGTAGCCTGCCAGAATTTTGGTAGGTTATGCAGTGAATCTGTAGATTAATTTTGGGAAAATTGCTGCCTCAATAATGTTGATGTTTCCAATCATGAACTTGGTATATCTTTACATTTAATTTTTTCCACCAATGTTTTATATTTTCCAAAATACAGTTTTTGCACTTGTTTTTTACACTTAGTTCTAAGTATTTTATTGTTTTTGATGCTATTCTGAATGAGATTTAAAAAATCATTTCTGAGTGTTCATCTTTAATATAAAGAAATACAATTGATATGTGTATATTATGTTTATAGTCTGTAACCTTATTAAACTCATTTATTTCAGTAGCTTTTTTGTAGGTTCCTTAGGGTTTTCCACATACATATAGTGCCTATTACAAGAAAAGACAACTTTCTTCTTCCTTTATAATCTGTATGCCTTTAATTTCTTTTTCTTGCCTTAATGCACAGCTAGGAATGCATGTACAATCTTAAATGTAAGTGATGAGAGTGGACTTACTTGCTCAGTCCTGATTTTTCACCATTAAGTGTGATGTTAACTGTAGGTTTTTATGAGAAAATTCTTTCTCTTTTTAGTTTACGGAGAGATTTTATCTGAGTGAACACTAGGTTTTGTCAAGTGTCTTTTCTTCATCTACTGAGATGATTATAAGTTTGTTTCTTTTAATCTATTAATAGAGTTTACTATGGAGCCCTGGTGGCACAGTGGTTAAGCATTCGGCTGCTAACCAAAAGGTCGGCAGTTGGAATCCACCAGTTGCTCCTTGGAAACCCTATGGGGTAGTTCTGCTCTGTCCTATAGGGTTTCTATGAGTCAGAATCAACTCAACAACAATGGATTTTTTGGATATAGTATATCATGAGAATTGATTTTAGAATGCTAAGTTGACCTTGTATTCCTGGGATAAGTCCTGTTTCAACATAGTGTATAACTTTTGTAATATGCTGATACACTTGAATTCTTAGTTAGAATTTTTGCATCTATGTTCATATTATAATTCTCATTTTAAATAATCCTATGTTTTTAGAATTAAATTAAGAGAACAAAAGAAAATACAAAAAACTATAATATATATATATAATTTTTTATATTTACCCATATAATTCATACATTTTGTTGCTCTTCATTCCTTCCTGTGAATCTGAGTTATCCTCTGGTATCATTTTCTTTCAGCCTAAGGGATTTTTTTGAGTATTTTTTAGTAGGTCTGCTAGCAATGTCTTCTCTCAGTTTTTATTTATATGTTAATGATTAGAATAGTTTCACTAGGTATAGGATTCTTGACTGACAGGTTTTTTCTTCTTTCAGTAATTTCAAGAGGCTTTGGCCTTCCATATTTTCTGATGAGAATTAAGCTCTCAGTCTTATCAGTTGCCTTTAAAGTTAATGTATTTTTTTTTATTTTCCCCTGGATGTTTAAATAATTTTTTTCTTTGATTTTTAAAAAATATTTTATTGTGTTTTAGGTGAAAGTTTACACAGCAAATTAGGTTCCCATTTAACAATTTTTATACACATTGTTCCCTGACATTGATTACAGTCTTCACAATGTGTCAGCATTCTCATCATTTCCATTCTGTTTGTTCTTTCTCCATTGATCTAGTTTCCCTTCCCCTCCTTGCCTTCTCATCTTTGCTTTTAGGTAAATGTTGACCCTTTGGTCTCATATAGCTGATTGTTGAGGGGAGCACATTAATCACGTGTGACTTTGTTTATTTTATAAACCAAGCTACTATTTGGCTGAAAGGTGACCTCTAAGAGTAGCTTCAGTTCCAAGTTTAAAGGGTATCTTAGGGCAGTAGTCTTAGGGGTTCCTATAGCTCTATTGGTTCAGTAAGTCTGGCCTTTTTTATGAATTTGAATTTTGTGCTGCATTTTTCTCCCTTTCTATCTGGGACCTTCTATTGTGTCCCTGGTCAGAATGATCGGTAGTGGTAGCCAGGCATCATCTAGTTCTTCTGGTCTCAGGCTATGGTTTGTGTGGGCTATTAGTCCTGTGGACTAGTTTCTTCTTTGAGTCTTTGTTTCCCTTTATTCTCTTTTGCGCCAGAGAAGTAGATACAAATAGTTGTATCTTAGATGGCTGCTTGCAAGCTTTTAAGACCTCAGACACTACTCACCAAACTAGGATGTAGAAGATTATCTTTATGAACTATGTTATGCCAGTTGTCTGAGTTGTCCCACAAGATCATGGTTCTAAGCCCTTTAGCCCAGTAAACTCATCCCACAAGGTGTTTGGCTATGTTTAGAAAGTCTCTGTAACTGTGCTCCCTGTATGCTTTGCTATATATATGGGTATATATACAGCACATATAAACATGTATATACATATGCCTACAGATACACCTACGCATGCATGTGTATGTACTCGCATATGCCTTCCTATACATATATATGGATACTTATCTACCTCTGTAACCACACACATATTTTTTGGTTTGTTATTACTGTATTGCAAAATTGTAAATGTTACAGCATTTACTGAAATTGTCCCTTTTTTCTTGCGTACTTAGTGTCTTCATTTACCTTGGTCAAGTTGTGCAGACTTACCCATATTTAATATTGCTTTTCCCATCACCAAAAATAACAAGTGTCTTACTATCTAGAAAGGAGCCCTGGTGGAGCAGTGGTTAAAAGCTCAGCTGTTAACCAAAAGGTCGGCAGTTCAAATCCACCAGCCGCTCCTTGGAAACCCTATGGGGCAATTCTCCTCTGTCCTATAGGGTCACTGTGAGTTGGAATTGACTCCACGGCAGCGGGTTTTGGTGCTATCTAGAAAGTGGTTTCTTCTCCCTCTCCCTTTCATCCCTGGGAACCATCAAAGAACATTGCTTTCTGTGTGTATACCTGTTCTTAACTTTTTAGAATGATGAGATAATACAATATTTGTCCTTTTGTGATTAACTTATCTCACTCAGCATAATGTCCTCCAGGTTCATCCATGTTATGTTTCATGGACTCCTCATTATTCATTTTTGTTGTATACTATTCCAGTGTATGTATGTACCACAATTTGTTTATCCCTTCATCCGTGGATGGGCGCTTAGGTGTTTCCATCTTTTTGCTATTGTGAATAATGCTGCAATGAACATAGGTGTGCATGTGTCTATTCGTTTCACTACTCTTATAGCTCTTGGATATATACGTAGGAGTGGCATTGGTGGATCATAAGGTATTTCTATTTATAGCTTTTTGAGGAAGCACCTTACTGTTTTCCATGCAGTTGTACCATTTTACAATCTCACCAGCAGTGTATAAGAGTTCTAATCTCCTCACAACCTCACCAGCATTTGTTGTTTTCTGTTTCTTTGATAAGTGCCATTTTTATGAGGATGAGATGGTATATCGTTGTAGTTTTGATTTGCATCTCTCTAATAGCTAATGATTGTGAGCATCTTTTCATGTGTTTGTTGGCCGCCTGAAAGTACTCTTTGGTGAAGTGTCTGTTCATATCCTTTGCCTATTTTTTTGATTGGATTGTTTGTCTTTTTGTTGTTGAATTGTTGAAGTTTTCCATATAGTTTAGAGATTAGACCCTTGTCAGATACGTCATTGCCAAAGATTTTTTCCTAGTCTGTAGGTTCTCTTTTTTGGTGGAGTCTTTTGATGAGCATAAGTATTTAATTTTTAGGAGGTCACAGTTATCTAATTTATTTTCTGTTGTTTGTGAATTTTTAGTTGTGCTTGATAGATTATTTATGCCAAAAATTAGGTCCTCTAGCTTTGTCCCTATGGTATCTTCTGGGAACTTCATAGTTTTAGTTTTGACATTTAGGTTTTTGATCCATTTTGAGTTGGTTTTGGGGTATTATCTTTGATTTTTAACAGTTTTATTACAAAATGCCTAGATGTTCTGCTATTTATAGAGTTCCTTGCATTTGACCCTTGATATCATTTTGACAACTTTCATGACCAGGATCTCTCTCTCCTCTCTTTCTGCAACTAAAATTACATGTGATTAAAACTTTTGATATGATTTCTTTATTTTCCATATATTTTTCTCTGCTTGAGTCAGTTTGGATGTTTTTCTGCTGATCCTCTTCCAGTTCACTAATCCATTCTTTACCTGTTTCTAATTTCTAGTTAATCCCATCTTTTACTTTTTAATTTTAGTTATTGTATTTTTCAATATAACTTCTAGTATCATTTTGGTTTTTAAATAGATTATACTGAAACACTCCATCTTGTGATTAATTGTCTAGAAATATCAATCAGTTATTGCAAAATCTGTGTCTAATAACTGCAAATATGTAGCTCTCCTTTAAGTTTGTTTCTTTTTTTTTTTCTCTTGGGTTTCAGTCATTTGACCTTCTGTCCTAGTATGCCTTGTAATTTCTGATTGAATGTCAGATATATAATGTATAATAGTAGACATAATTTGATACTCTGGATGATGATACCTTCCTTCAGAGATTATTTCTTTTGCTTTTAACTGGAATTTAGGCTAGGGGCAGGTCACCTTAAAATACAGTCTAGAAGTGAGCCAATTGGAAACTGGGTTTCAGTCTTTATGTGGATTGGCCTATTACCAGTTTGCCTATATGCCTAAGGATCTCAACTGAATGCCTGGCATATTTACCTATCACTTTGAGACTGCTGAAAGCTCCACTCACCTTATGAATCTCTGAAGCTGCTTAGGAATCATCAAATGCCTTTTGTAGAAATTTGGAGCTGAATTTAGCTTCACCTCTCTGTACTTTCCTTCTTTCAAAGATATTGGTCTCTCATGTTTTTGATGCTCTGGTAACTTTCTAATGCCCTTCAACAGATTTCTAAAAAAATCCAACTTTTCAGATTGTTTTTGCTGAGAAGGTTGGTGAGATGCAAGTTCACCATAGCTTCGGCCACCCACGCAGAATCTAAATCTTGGGGTTTCTAGACTCAAAGACACCTATCATGACAGAGAAATACAGTTGAGTCTACTTATCTAACCAGTGACATAGATGAAGATGTCAGGTCTCTTTTATCCATTCAGTTGTCTTGCTGTAAGAGAAAGCAGTCAGGTTGTTTCTTGTCTTAAAGAGCTGTAGCCTTCTCATTAGGGAAAAAAAAAAAAGTCCCAGTGAATTTTTCAAATTCCAACCAAATTGATCATTTTTCCCAAGGTGTAGAGAAAGGGACTGGGTAGAGGCAGAATAATATTAAGGAAAGAAAACATTTTTTTGCTGCCTTAGCAGTTATTATTATTTGTATATAGTAGATGAATAAATTCATACTTAGCATAAATAATTTACTAAAATCCTGGTTTGTTCTAAGGATCTCCTTCATACTCTTGAGTTTTTTGAATCTTAACATTCACATCATGTAATTGTCCTACATTGGTGTATCTTAGGTATTGTTCAAGAGCCAACCTCAGTGATTCAAATGTAGTGTGACCATGTAATTTTTTATGTTAGAACAAGACACTTTTTAAAAAAATTTTTTTTTTTTACTGTACTTCAGGTGAAGGTTTACAGAACAAATAGTTTCTCATGAAACAGTAGTACACATATTGTTTTATGACGTTAGTCAACAACCCCACGACATGTCAGCACTCTCCCTTCTCGACCTTTTTTTTTTTTTTTTGGTGAAAATATGCATAGCTAAAGATATCCCATTTCAAAAATTTCTACATGCATAGTTCAGTGACATCGACTACGCTCTTCCAATTGTGCTGCTATTCTCACTTTAGATGAAGGTTTACAGAATAAAACAGTTTCTCATTAAACAGTTGGTACACATGTTGCCCTATGACAATGGTTAACAACCTCACAACACATCAGCACTATCCTTACTCAACCTTGGATTCCCTATCACCAGCTTTCCTGTCCCCTTCTGCCTTCTAGTCCTTGTGCCTGGACTGCTGTGCCTCATTAGTCCCATTTGGTTTTATGGGGCTGTCCACTCCCTGGCTGAAATGTGAACCTTGGAAGTGACTTCACCACTGAGCTAAAAGGGTGTCTGGGGGACATATTCTCAGGGTTTCTCCAGTCTCCTTTAGGCCAGTAATTCTGGTCTTTTTTTTTTTTTTTTGTGAGTTAGAATTTTGTTCTACATCCTTCTCCAGCTCTGTCAAGAACCCTCTGTTGTGATCCTGGTCAGAGCAGTTAGTGGTGGTAGCCGGGCACCATCTAGCTGTACTGGACTCAGTCTGGGGGAGGCCTTGGTAGTTGTGGTCCATTAGTCCTTCGAACTTATCTTTCCCTTCTATCCTAGAACGACATTTTTGAGAATGGAAGGAGGTGCTATTAATAATCACACTAGGGCAGTGGAGTAAACTGGGGCTGTCATGAGCACATTGGGAATATGGTAACTGTACTTTTATGTGATATAATACAGCTGTTTTATGTAGTGGAAAGAAATAGAACTAGGATGACATAGAAATGATTTTGAGCTTACCAAATGAGTTTGTTTGGAAAAGAATAAGAACTGAAATTCCTAAAGAAAATGGAAGTGGGGAAGCAGCAGGGAGAATAGAAAATAAGCTAAGAAGAAAAGACAAGGGAAAGAACACCAATAAGAATTCAAGACTAAACTCTTTGCCCAGGAAAACAGGTGGATGTTAGCATGTGGGCATGAGGCATTAAGCAAGGTGAAACATACCAATCAATGGTCATGAAGATAGTGCAGGACCCGGCAACATTTTGTTCTTTTATACATAAAGTTGCCATGAGTCAGAGCTGACTGGATGGCAACTAACAAACAACAGATGAGAGGCTTAAAATCATTTCCAAGGAGAGGAAAAGAGAATGCGTGAAATGGAGTAGCAGTAGGTATTATTGTTGTTATTGTTAGGTGCTGTCAAGTTGATTTGACTCAGCAACTACATGTGTCAGAGTAGAACTGCCCCATACGGTATTCTAGGCATTCTTCTCTGGTCTTCCTTATTCATTGTCTGTCTTTTACATGCATATGAGGCAATTGAAATTTGATTAGCAATTACATTGTGGTGGGTGCCATATAGAAAACCTAAAATATGCAAACTGCTTTCATGGAAGATGGCAGGAGAATCTAAAGACCTGAGGGGCATCTGAAAGATTGACTTCTTTCAGTTATCTATATTTGGAGTTCCTGGGTGGTGCAAATGGTTAACACATCAGCTTCTAATTGAAAGTCCACTCAGAGGTGCCTCAGAAGAAAGGCCTAGTTATCTACTTCTGAAAAATCAGCCACTGAAAACTCTATGGAGCATGATTCTGCTCTGACACACGTGGGGTCACCATGAGTCAGAATTGACTCTATGGCAACTAGTCTTTTGGTTTTGAATATATAATGTATATTGCTTGTATATGAATAACCTTCCCCATCATTACACAGAACTGTCATCCCAAGTAAACTACCTCTTTTATAAAAATCAGTCTACTTGTTCTGCTTTATCTATCATAATCTCTAGTTTCTTGTTATGCTAATGAGGTGATCACTGGGTTGTTAGAAAACCACTTAGAAAGTAAGAAAAGTTAAACAATTCTGAGAGTAAACATTAATGGCAGAAAACCCGCTGTATACTTCTACTTAATTCTAGCAAGATCTTATTTTGAAAAAAAGGATACAGACTAGCATAAAAGGAGCCTGAAATGTACATATCTGGATGTACAGAATTGGGTTGTAACCTGGTAAAGACAAAAATGATCACAAAATTGCTGACCTAGCCAAAGTACCTTTTGACAATTGTAGCTACACAGGCAGCCATTTGAAATTCATTTCTCTGAAACCAAGATTGTCTAAAGGTTTTTTTTTTTTTTCCTTAGTTGTATGTGTTCTTGTAGTTGACCCTGCATAAAATGTAGGGTGGGTATCACTTGGAGAAGCAACTAATGATCTATAAGAAAGGAATGTCAAACTTTATCTTTGGAATTCAATCCAGAAGAGTTTATTGGGTGATTTTCAACCTCATCTGAAAGCCTGAGAATCCTTTCTTGTTTTCATTATCTTTTACTGCTCTTTGTAATTCCTGGGTCATTCTTTACCTTTTTGTTTAATCTTTACAATTTTTTCTTAGTATTTTATTATTTTTCACAAATGATTGCATAAACCCAGATTGGTTTTCATATATTGAAGACGTTGCTTTTTTCTTTATTAGGTATTATTGGGGTACTTGAAAAAGATAACACATAAGAATCATTGTTTTATGAGTCCACCATTATGTGAGTGGTTCTTGAAACTTTTACTCAGAGAAGGGCCCGCAGCCTTTTTTGAACGTTGCTGCCTGGTGTGATTGCTGCTTTTTGTGATCAACATTGCACAATGTACCTTTCATCTGGTATCTGTGTTTCTTCTTTCATTATAGTTAATTTCTATATTTTCTTCTTCTCCATTGGACTTCAAACTTCAGGAGAATAGGGTCTTTCTGTTTTCCACAGTGTGTACTACCAGGCCTTGAACATTGTAGGTACCCGTAAAATTTGAAGAGAATTAAATGGAGTTGAAAGTGAGGTTAGATAGAAAGACTAAGAAAATCTCTGTCCAAATCAGCAATTGTTAATCTGTTTTTAAAACCATAATATGTCTTATTTATTTCCTAGAGGGAATAAAGCATTTCTAGGGGCGTATTAAAGGATCTGAGACAGTTTGTGGTGGAGACATTTGCTTAATTTTATTTAACCTGGTGTTAACCAAAATTGTTTGATGAATGCACTTTTGTATCTGGGCTCTGTAGTAAACAGAAACACACCTCAAACTTCTTTAAGCCCAAACAGAATTTAGTGGATTATGTAACTGAGAAGAATTCTTGATGAGCTGACAGAATGGAGAACCTACAGGAACCAGGGCCTTGACACTGGGGCTAGGGACTCAGCAGTCCTCCTTCTCATCCATTTTTCCCTCCTGCTTTTGTTTTTGTTCTGGGTGCTGACCTCATTCTCTCCTCCTAGACAGCCCTGAGATAGGTCCTTTCAACATGATAGAGAATGAATTCAGGGGAAGGGGAGAGCACTGACATTTACATCTAAATATCAATTCTCCAGAAGGGTTTTGTCCCTACTTAAGTCATGCATCTGTCCTTTGGACCAATCCCTGTTGTCAGGGGAGGAGTTTACTAAGGTTGGCCACATGTGTCTTTTCTACACCCATGTGGTCTGGTGGAATGGGCAGAACTTGATACTTTTAAGAAGGAGGTTAGGAAAGCTTGTTAGGAACGGCAGAAGTAATAACGACCATTCATTCAACTAATATTTACTGAACCTCTGTCTGCACCAGACTGTCTTCTAGGCATTAGTGATACAACACTGAACAAAATAAATGGATAGTTCTACCTTCATAGAGCTTATGTTCCAGTGGGTAGGCAGATAATAAAGGAGATAAGTAAAACACATGGCATGTTTGTGATAAATAATAAGAAGAAATAAATAAAGTTAAAAAAAAGGAATAAGAAGTATTTGTGGGGAGAAGGGAGGTTGAAATTTTAGCTAGGGTTTCCGGGGAAAGCCTCGTTGAGAAGTCAACTTCTGAATAAAGATCCAAAGGAAGTGAGAGAGGGAGCCAAGCAGACATTCCATTCAGAGAAAACAAGTATAAAGGCCTTGAGGTGAGAGTATACCTTGTATATATGAAGACAGGCATGAAGGCTGGAGTGGCTGGTATGGATAGGACTAGGAGGGAGCAGTAGGAAACAAGTCAGGGATTATTACTGTCTGGAGAGCCAGATGATGCTGGGGCTTGTGGATTGTCACAAAGACATTGGCTTCACTCTTATTGAAATGAGACCTTTAGAGGATTTTGAGCAGAGGCGTGACATAATCTGACTCCTGATTTGACTGTTGTGGCTGATCTCATGAGTATACCGGAGGCAAAAGCAGGGGACCACCCAGGAGGCCAATACATCTGCTAGAGAGAGATGGTGGTACTATTAACTAAATGGGGAAGGCTGCAGGAAGAACTGGTTTGAAGGAGTTATCGGGAGGGCTCAGTTTTGGACATGTGAGGTTTGAAATGCTTATTAGACATCTACATGGAAATGTTTTTATAGGTCTGTAGTTCAGGGCAGAGGTTCCAGATGAAGATATAAATTTGTGAGTTAGCATCATTTAGACAGTGTTTAAAGGATTAAGACTCAATGAGATCACCCAGGGAAAGTGTGTAGATAGAAAAGAGCAATCCAAGAACTGAGTCCTTGGGTACCTCTAGCACAACACATTTTTGTTTTAGAATAGCTGTTAGTTTCTCTCATAACACTAGTATTTCACAAACTCAGTTTGAGAAGTGTTGACCTAAAGAAACAGTATTTAGAAATGGTAACAAATGTAAATTCTGAGTAAAATGAGCAATAGCATGTCTTTACAACTACCTCTCTTCAGACCATATAGAATACAGTTTATTTCATTTAGCCTTAAGAATATACTCCTAATTTTCCAATATATGACACAGTAATCTCAATAAATAGGTAGCATAGTAGCAGTAAAACATTTTATGGATGTATATAATTGATTGTGAGATATTCTGCATGTGTTGTGAGCCAGGTAGTTGCTTAATGATAGATCCAGACACAGTTATTACCTTCTAGATTGAAACTGAAAATCTCTCTAACTTCTCAGGGCATTTGATGACCTTTTGTTTTGATTTTTGGTGCTACAGAGTCCATTCCTAATATTTATTACACTTCAATTATGTGCAAAGTAGGTGTGTGGTAAAATGGAGACAAATTGGTCTTAACTTCAGACTAAGACACAATAAGAAGAAGGACCTAGCATGCCACTTCTAAAAAAATTAGCTAGTGAAAACCTTATGAATAGCAGCAGAACATGTCTAACATAGGGCCAGAAGATGAGCCCCTCAGGTTGGAAGGCACTCAAAATACGACTGGGGAAGCGTTGCCTCCTCAAAGTAGAATGGACCTTAATGACGTGGATGTAGTTAAGCTTTTGTGACCTTTATTCACTAATGTGGCACAGTTCAAAATGAGAAGAAACAACTACAAACATCCGTTAATAATAGGAACATAGAATGTATGTAGTATGAATCTAGGAAAATTGGAAGTTGTCAAAAATGAAATGTAATGCTTGAAGATAGATATCCTAGGTATTAGTGAGCTGAAATGGACTGGTATTGGCCATTTTGAATCAGATAATCATATGGTCTACTATGCTGGGAATGACAAATTGAAGAGGAATGACATCACACTCATTATCAAAAAGAACATTTCAACATATATCCTGAACTACAACTCTGTCAGTGATCAGATAATATCAGTAAGCCAACAATGAAGACCAGTTAGTACAACTATTATTAAAATTTAGGGACCAACCATTAATGCCAAAGATAAAGAAATTGAAGATTTTTACCAACTTCAGCAGTCTAAAAATTTGATCAGACATGCAATCAGGATGCTTTGATAATTATTGGTGATTGAAATGCAAAAATTGGAAACTAAGAAGAATCAGCAGTTGGAAAATATGGCCTTGGTGATAGAAATGATGCCTGAGATTGCATGATAGAATTTTGCAAGACCAACACCCTATTTACTGGAAGTATTTCTTTCAGCAACACAAAAAAACTATACACGTGGATCTCTCTAGATGGAATACACAGGACTCAAATCAACTACATCTGTGGAAAGAGATGATGGAGAAGCACAGTATCATCAGTGAGAACAAGGGCAAGGGCTGGCTGCAGAACAGACCATCAATTGTTCATATGCAAGTAGAAGCTGAAGAAAATTAAAAGAAGTCCATGAGAGCCAAAGAATGACCTTGAGTATATCCCACCTGAATTTGGAGATGATCTGAAGAATATACTTGACACATTGAACACTAATGACCAAACATCAGATGAGTCGTGGGATAATATCAAGGAAATCACACATGAAGAAAGCAAGAGGTTATTAAAAAGACAGTAAAGAAAGAAAAGACCAAAACGGATGTCAGAAGAGACTCTGAAACTTGCTGTTGAACATCAAGTAGCTAAAGTTAACAGAAAAAATGAAGTCAAATTGCTGAACAGAAGATTTCAAAGGGGGGTGGGAGAAGACAGAGTAAAGTATTATAATGACGTGCACAGACCTGAAGATAGAAAACCAAAAGGGAGGAACATGCTTGGCATTTCTCAAGCTGAAAGAACTGAATCAAAAATTCAATCCTTGAGTTGCAATATTGAAGGATTTGGTGGGCAAAATACTGAACGACGAAGGTAGCGTCAAAAGAACGTGGAAGAAATACACAGAGTCACTGTACCAAAAAGACTTAGTCGATGTTCAGATATTTCAGGAGGTAGCATATGATCAAAAACCGATGGTACTGAAGGAAGACGTCCAAGCTGCACTGAAGACATTGCTGAAAAACAAGGCTCCAGGAATTGATGGAATACCAATTGCGATATTTCAACAAATGGATACAGTGCTGGAAGTGCTCACTTATCTATGCCAAGAAATTTGGAAGACAGCTACCTGGTCAACCAACAGGAAGCGATCCATACTTATGAAAGGTGATCCAACGGGATGTGGAAATTATCAAGCAATATCTTAATATCACATGCAAATAAAATTTTGCTGAAGATCATTCAAAAGTGGTTGCAGTAGTACATCAACAGGGAGCTACCAGAAATTCAAGACGGATTCAGAAGAGGACTTGGAATGAGCGATATCATTGCTGATGCCAGATGGATCTTGGCTGAAAGCAGAGAATACCGGAAAAATGTTTACCTGTGTTTTACTCACTGTGCAAAGGCATTCATCTGTGTGGATCATAACTAATTATGGATGACATTGCAAAGAATGAGAATTCCAGAACCCTTAATTGTGCTCATGCAGAACCTGTCCATCGACCAAGAGGCAGTTGTCCGAAGAGAACAAGGGGATACTGTGTGGTTTAAAATTAGGAAAGGTGTGCATCAGGATTGTATCCTTTCACCATACTTATTGAGTCTGTATGCTGAGCAGATCCTAAAATCTGGACTATATGAGGGAGAATACAACATTGGAATTGGAAAAAGACTCATTAACAACCTGCAGTATGCAGATGACACAACCTTGCTTGCTCGAAGTGAAGAGGACTTGAAACACGTATGTGTATAGTCGCAGTTTATGTTGTTTAAAAAGGTATTTGCAATGCTTAAGTCATTGGTCTTACAAAATTCTATCATGCAATCTGTCACTAAGGCTGTATTTTCCAACTAGAGATCCTTATTCTTTGTTCCTTGCTTTTGAATTCCAATCACCAGTAATTATCAATGCATCTTGATTGCATGTTTGATCAATTTCAGGCTGCAGAAGTTGGTAAAAATCTTCAATTTCTTCATCTTTGGCATTAGTGATTCGTGGGTAAATTTAAATAATAGTCGTATCAACTGGTCTTCCTTGTAGGCATACCAATATTATCCTATCACTGACAGTGTTGTACTTCAGGATAGATCTTGAAATGTTCTTTTTGATGATGAATGTAACTCTTCACTTTGTCATTTCTGGTATAGTAGAGCATATAATTGTCTGATTCAAAATGGCCAATACCAGTCCATTTCAGCTCACTAATGCCTAGGATATTGATCTTTATGTGGTCTGTTATATTTTTGACGACATCCAGTTTTCCTAGATTCGTACTTTGTATATTCCATATTCCTATTATTAATGGATGTTTACAGCTGTTTCTTCTCATTTTGAGTCATGCCACATCAGCAAACGAAGGTCCTGAAAGATTGACTCCATCCACGTCTTTAAGGTCGACTCTACCTTGAGGAGGCAGCTCTTCCCCAGTCATATTTTGAGTGGCTTCCAACCTGAGGGGCTCATCTTGTGGCATTATACTAGACAGTGTTCTGCTGCTATTCATAAGGTTTTCACTGGCCTATTTTTTCAGAAGTAGACCACCAGATCCTTCTTCCTAGTCTGTCTTAGTCTGGAAGCTCTGCTGAAACATGTCCACCATGCATGATCCTGCTGGTATTTGAAATACTGGTGGCATAGCTTCCAGCATCACAGAAACAGCAAGCCGCCACAGTATGACAAGCTCACAGATGCGTGGTGGTGCTGCAACTTACTGAGGCAATAATAACAGCTTTAGATACTTGATATTTTTAGGCCCTTTTCATGGTTGCTCTTTTCACATCTATAAACCAAAAACCTGTTGCCATTGAGTTGATTTTGACTCATAGTGGCCCTATATAACAGGGTGGAACTGCCCCATAGAGTTTCTGTAGGTGTAATATTTATGGAAGCTGACTGCCACATCTTTCAAGATTATCCAGTACCTCCATCTGGCCAAATTCAGCAGTCCATTCTTAGCTCTCATCTTATTTGAACTTTCAGAAACTCTTGATTCAGCGGATTATAGTTTTCGTATTGAATACTTTCTTCATCTGGCTTTTGGGGCTGCACTCAGTCTGGTTTTCCCTCCTATCTCACTGGCTGCTCTTTCTCAGTGTCCTCTGCTGGTATTTCTTCCTATTGCTATAAAAGAGTGGCCCAGGGCTTAGAGTTTATACCACTTCTTTAGCTACACTCACTCTCAGGGTTGTAACATCTTGTTCATGGCATTAAATACTTCTTACATGGTTTTGTCTCCCAAATTTATGTCTGCCTACTCTACCTTTGAACTTGGACTTCTGGTAGGCAATTTATGTGTAAAACATCCCAACTTCCGTACCATGACCTTCAAGGCCCTTACAATCTAGCCTCTGCTTACATATGCAACTTCATTTGCTATTTCCCCTCCTTTGCTCCTTCAGCTCCTGCCATACTTGCTGTTGTTTCTATTCCTCTAACTGCCAGATTCCTTCCTTATTGGAGACTTTGGATTTGCCTAGAATGTTCTTTGTCCAGATCTTTGCATGGCTTGTCCCCTTATTCCAATACCAAATGTATTTTTTCAGAGAGCTTCCCTGACCACCCTGATGATACCCCCTTACCTGTTTTATTTTTTTCTTCTTAGCACTTTTCATTACCTGAAATCATACTTTATTTCTCCCCCACTGGAATATAAGCCCAAGGAGTTTATATTCCTAGGGTTTAGATAAGTGCTTGGCTTAGAGTAGACTCTCAATAAATGTTTGTTGAATAAGTAAATAAATAAATGCATGGAGTCATTCCATACAATGTTTTATTTGTAAACCATGAGTATTTTGCCCTGAATATTCTTGATAAAAGGTACAGAGAAAGTTTATTATAATAGCATAATTAAACATAATAGAAAAGTGGCTAGCTAAGTCCTGTTGCATGTAGACTTAAGAAGGAATTTCCCATAAGGGATACATGGGATATCTCTTTTCTTCCCCCCTCTCTGTAAATAAGTTATGTTCTCTTGGCTCTCTTCACGCAGCTGAAGAACAAATTCATGAAAAAAATTCCACGTGATGCAGAAGCTTCAAATGTTCTTGTTGGGGAGGTTGACTTCTTGGATACTCCTTTCATTGCCTTTGTTCGACTGCAGCAGGCTGTCATGCTGGGTGCCCTGACTGAGGTCCCTGTGCCCACGAGGTAAGCTGCTCCCTGACCTATTGTGGTTTTACCTGGTTATAGAAAAATCAGGGTCTACAGTGTGGTTATAGAAAAATCAGGGTCCACAATGTGGTTATGGAAAAATCTCTCCCACAGACTAAAGACTAAAGAATCAATGTAATGAAGATATAACCAGTGCCAGCATGTAGGAGAGATATAATCTGAAATAATGGCTAAGTCTGACCATGCTACCAAATTACTTGGCATTTACATAGTAGTAGTGACAATAATAATAGTAAAAGTTACAATAACTTATTGGGCAATGTACTGGTTTCTTTTTATAGATTATTCTATTTAATACCCCAATAATATTTTAAAGTACAAATTATAGGTATCTGGATTTTATAGATGAAGAAACTGAATCTTAGAGCTTAAGTAATTTTTCCAAGGTCATACAGATGGTAAATGGTTCAGAAGGTTTCATTTGCTCTATGTTTTATCAGAAAATTGGTTGTGGTTACCTATATACACACACACAAAAATTTTTTAAGCTGTACCCTTAAATTTATACTTTATTTGTTATGTCACAGTAACTTTTTATTTTAAAAGGAAGCATATTACTCTTATGTTACAATCATCTACTCTTTTTTAATTATTCATACACCATGTATTTTATTTATTTCAGTTATATATTTACAGATACTTGCTAATATGAAAATACAGTGGACAGGCAAACTGAACTTTTGAAGCTATGCAATCCTTATTTCAAAAATAGATTCCAGCTCCTTGAGCGTCATGTATTTTCCAAACATTTCCCCAAAGGCTTTAAATATTATGTTTAAAATATTTCCACATTAAAATTATTTTACATTTATATACACAAAGAATAGTAAGAGCTCTCAGTCACAAAGGTGACAAAGAGACATTAGTATCTGTGCTTTGTAGAGTAATCCTTTATTCCATTTCCCCACATGAGCAAGAAGGGCTGTGCATCCTCCTTGGGGATCTCAGACAGTCTGAGCATGTTAACCTGTAGTCACAAGAGGCACAATGTTTGAGTTGAGCCAGGTTAGGAGAAAATTTCCTAACAGCCTCCTAATTCATAGATTATAAGCCATTTTTCCTGATCATATATGTATTTTCATCCGCATTTTTGTATTTCTTTAACACTTAAAAAAGGTAAACAGGAATAATACATGCAGCAGTCACTGGACAAACAGTACTGCAGAGGAGAAGATCATAGCTTAATCAATTAATGAGATTATCATGACTTGTGTTTTCTGTAACTTAGATTTTTGCTTCAAAACATTCCAGCAGAGCCTTGCAGTTCTATCTGAACAATCACCTGGCAAACAGCTGACTCAGATAATGGCTGAAGTCCAGCTCATGTGCCCCTATGGTTTTATTTATGTCTCTTTAGACTAACTTTACTGGGGCTTGAAAGTATTGAAGAAAATTGCTCTTGCTTTTTCATTTTTGTTTTTTCTTTAGAAGCTACAAATTAAAAAAATGTTAGAAAAGTCTTTTTATTTAACAATAATCTGAGCTCATTGATTAGCAAATCATGACTATTCTCGTGCCCCTCTGTCTAGTCTTATCACCTGCTTTTGTCTGGCTCACTCGTCTTTTCCTTCCGTACCAGAGGGTGCTAGTCTAGAGGTGAAATACAGCATCATTTGAATTACAAGAAGAAGCCAAGCAATTCAAGGGAATATAATTCAATAATATCATAAAACTATTTTAGGGCAATAATCCAAGCAGTATGTCCTTGCATGTTAACATTTTCCCAGGAAATTAGTTTTATCCATTTGCTGTCCTCCAACCAGTGCAAGCTATAATCACTGACTAAGGAGTGTCATTAGCTTTTTTTGTGTGTGTGTGTGAGTAATGTAGGGTCATTTACAATGACTGCATCCTGTGAAATCCAATAAAGGAAATCCCATAAGGAATGTGGTAGTCATTGTGAAAAACTGCCTCTGCATTTGACAATGTGCTTTAACGTACATGCTAGTCTATTGTACTAAAGGAAGACCTGTTTCTGTACATATCTTTCTATGATAGCTCTTCCTTTTAAAAGTGGAAGAAAGTTATACTCGTGTCTATTATTATTATTACTATTACTAGTAAACAGTATTACTACCACACACCTTTTAGAAAATGTGGCTCTAGCAGCTCTTCTTTAATGCGTAGATCTGTGTTGGCTTTCTGCTTGCAGTTGGACTACTGCTATGGCTGTCTGTCTCCTTAGGGCCCTCTTGCTGTCAGTTTGGAAGCACGCGTGTCTGTGTCTCTATTCTTTGATCTTCGGTGACTTGGTTGGATTCGTTTATGATTTTCCTAGCATGTTACAGGCACTTTGCTTGCTGTCATCTTATAGTCACATCTGATATACTCACATATACTTGAGCTATTAAAAAACCCAAAACCAAATCCGTTGCCTTCGAGTTGATTCCGATGCATAGCAACCCTATAGGACCTCTCAGAGTAGAACTGCCCCATAGGGTTTCCAAGGAGCCACTGGTGGATTTGAACTGCTGACCTTTTGGTTAGCAGCTGAGCTGTTAACCACTGTGCCACCAGGACTCTCCTTGAGCTATGTAGGGGATAAATATTATTAATTTCCATTGTATAGTTTCAACATGGAGGCAAAGGGAAGATTCACTGTCGGTGCTGGAAATAGAACTGCAGATTTCTAATTTGGAGGCTAGACTCTTAGGAGGGGCCTAAGGACATAAACTGGGAGCCCTGGTGGTAAAGTAGTTAAGAGCTTGGCTACTTACCAAAAGGTCCACAGTTTGAATCCACCAGCCCCTCCTTGGAAATCCTATGGTACAGTTCTACTCTGTCCTGTAGGGTTGCAATGAGTTGGAATTGACTTGATGGCAATGGGTTTGTTTTAGTAAAGACATATCCAGAATGGACTGAAGTAAAATATTTGAGTTTTCCCATGAAGAATAAAAACTCCAGATTACTTTTTCCTTTTCTGATCTTGATTTGCACATATAAGACAAATAATTATCCAGTGAGCTCTAGTCCTCTAAAAAAAAAACTAGAATGTTTACCCTTTTAGTATCACTGTAAATTAATATATAATTTATGTTATCCGTAATGATTTTATTACGAAAGTAGTTTTTGCCTTAAGAAAGTAGTTTGTGCTTAATTATCTAAGCAATTCTTAAAAAAAAAAAAAAAAAAAAAAATTAGGGGGATTGAGATGGAGGTCCTGCTAGCATACTTCTGTCATGTCCACCAGTCTAATTGCTAGCTGCTGTTTACTGCATGAAATGTAGTTGATTACGGTGAGTTTGTGGTCCTCTTGAATTGATTCTGGAAGCTACAGTTTAGCCACATTTTCCAAAGCCACTAAATATGAATAATAGGTTATTTGATTCACTGTTTTGAGAGGAGGGAGTAAAGGATTGGTACATGCTGAGTTTATTCTTGAAATCGCTGTGATATATCAGGAAGGAAAGGGGGTGCACATCATTTATGAAAAAATTGAGTGGTTTAGGAAGGCTGGCTCCTTTTCTGATATTATGCTCTGTTTTTGCCTGGAATTATTTTGTGAATGTGAGTATAGTCCCTTGATTCCGGACACAGATCATCTGGTACTTGTTTTTGTTGTGGAGAATGCCAGCAGCATCATCTCTGTGCATAATTAATTAGTTATATAAAAAAGCTCACAAAAGTAAGGGCCTCATGAAGATTCTCGAGACAGTTTGGTACTATTAAAAATTCTAACTGTGACTTATTTCTAGGTATGAGTTGAATGAAAAGAACTCAGTAACAGACTAATTTTTTTCTGGGCTGTCAACATTAGGCTGTGCCCTTCAGCCACACAAATGTGATGTTTACTCTAATTTGTTAATAAAGAAAAAAAGCTCTGGTTAAAAATAACATCTGTCCATTGACAAAAAAACAGCTTTGGTCATGAAAGGAGTTTTCAGTACATTATAAAAACTGCATCTGGCAGGATGTACTCCTATCATAAAAGTTGTAACAGCTTTCTCTTCTTTGAGGGTTAAGGAGGGGAGAACACATTTCAGGCAGAGGCAACTTCAACTTGCTGAGTTGTTCTGTGCTGCTAGTTTTCCCAGATCTCTCATCCTCTTTTCAATAACACAGTCCAAATTGTTGTTGTTGTTAGTTGTTGTCGAGTCGATTCCAACTGATGGTGATCCCCTGTGCAGAGTAGAACTGCTCTCTAAGGTTTTCATGGCTATCACCTTTCAGAAGAAGATCACCAGGCCTGTCTTCTGAGGTGCCTGTGGGTGGGTTCCAACTACCAACCTTTAGCTCATAGTCGAGCGCTTAACTGTTTGCACCACCCATGTACTCCTGCAGTCCAAATTAGAGGCTTCTGTTCTACAGATGAAGTTTTTGACTAATGACGATGTTTCCTGCTACTTTACAATGGCCACATTCCTTCTCTATGTCATTGTAAGAGGTGAATTTACGAATTGTTCCTGACTAGACTATGAGTCTGAATTGATTCAATGGCAATGGGTTTGGTTTGGTTTTTGACTAATGTGAAAATTTTAACTAATGTGTAACTTTTTTTTTTTTTTTTTTTTTTTGGTATTTGGTGATATTTCATTAAAGGAGAAATATCTTTATCTTTTTTTTTTGATAAAAATTACACTTCCCAGGAAAGGAGAATTGTACCTTTGTATCTAGATTACTGAACCAATATAATTGTCATTTACTGGGTTAGTTGCTATGCTGTATATTACAGACCATTAGACTGCTGCCTCCATCCATTCTTTGACTGGTAACTATTTAGCAGAGACCAAAGAGTATAATATTTTATAGAAAATGTATGCCTTCATCTCATAGGATTTAACTTGGACGTTCCATTACTTTTATCAGCTCTTGGGATAGTTACCCGTCCTCTGCCAAAGTTTTGATTGGAGGACTATCAATGACAGACTGTTTTTCTTGCTCTATGTTGTTGTCATTGTTAGATGCCCTTCAGTCGGTTCCAACTCATAGCAACCTTATGTACAACAGAACAAAACACTGCGCTGTCCTGCACCATCCTCACAGTCGTTGCTATGTTTGAGCCCATTGCTGCAGCCACTGTCAATCTTGCTCTATAACAAGACAGTATTTTGATTTTGTTGCCATAGAGTCAGCCTGATAATTAGCCCATGTGTCAGTTGGTAAATACATTTTTATAATGTATATTTGTAAGCTAAAATCATGATAGAGATGCTAGGGAGAAATTGGAAGGTTACAGAGTGGTTCTGGAAAGGTTTCGGATAGTATGCATTACTGAAAAATTAGGATATAGATACTAGGGTTTGAACTGCCAGCCTTTGGGTTAGCTGCCAAGTGCTTAACCACTGTACCACCAGGGCTCCTTAAAAAGAAAAATGTTAGGCAAAGGAAGTCCATTATTTAAAAATGTATTAAGTGAAGAATCCAGGTGTTAAGTTATTTTCTGTTGCTGTACCGAAGCTTCCCCCTTTTGTCTAAAACTAGACCCTTATTGTCTAGCCTGACAGCTGTCAGTCTGTAGGCAGGCAGATAAGACTGGGAAATATGACTAGTAGGACTGGTGTTTATTAGTGGGATTTATATTTTACTCTAATGGTTAAATACTCTGCATGTGTTTCACTCAAATCAGTGATCAATTAATTCAGAAAAATACTATATATATATATATATATATATATATATATGTATATATGTTATAAAGAGGCTCTTTAAAACAATATGGGTACCAAAAAACAAACAAACCAGTTGCCGTTGAGTCGATTCCGACTCATAGTGACCCTCCAGTAAAGAGTAGAACTGCCCCATAGGGTTTCCAAGGAGTGGTTGTTGGTGGATTCGAGGGGCCAACCCTTTTGGTTAGCAGCTGTAGCATGCTGTAGCTCTCAACCACTGCACCACCAGGGCTACAGTGTAGGTAGTGATATATAATTTGGGGCCAGCTTCTCCTTTGAAGCTCTAGTCTCTAGTATCAATTCAGTTTCAGTGTTAGAAGAACTAAAACTCAATCCTAATATGACTCCTTTACATTAGAATAGACTTTCCTGACTGCTGGTTGCTTTTGCGATTTCATCTACTATGATAGCACTTTAAAGTAAGTGTGCCGTTCCACTCCAGAACTGGTTTCTAAGCAAATGAGTGCTGGATGGTTCTATGGTTACTCTGGCATAAATTGTGAGTATTCAAACTTTCAGATGCCTTCTACCTTCTTAATTTCTTTTCTTTTTTTTAAATCCCTTTTGGATTTAATTTTGTGATAAAAAAAATGAAGTATCTAATCAAGTACATTTTGGAACATTCCTTAACAGTTTGTAGAGCACTTACTGACAATCTTTTTTTTTTTTTAATTCAAAGTAAGATATATAAATAAATAAGTAAAAAATACAATTCTGCTAAGCAAAGTGCTAAACTACTCCTGGTGTGGTAATACCTTCCCTAAGATTTCTTGTCCCCAGCTAAGAATCCACATGTTCTTTCTCTAGAGTGACCTATGAATGCCACTGTTGGATAGATTTTCTCTGTTGAATCCTAACCCTGATGTTTAAATTGGGTGGGGAATATTAGACAGAATTGTGAAAAGAGCAGGAGGTTAGGTGGTTTATCTGCTCTTTTCCATTTTCTAGGCTCATCCATTAACCTTGAGCCTCAGTTTCTTCACCATTAAATGGGAATAGGACATCTGTCCTTAATGTAAAATGCTTTGCAAGCTTTAAAAAGCTATATAAACATATGATGTTATCGTTTTTATTGCCTTCATTATCTCCATGTTAGGTAAGAATATAATCAAGGGATTATCCAGTGTCACCTTGGATTTTTTTTCTTATTCATTTACTTATCAGGTTCCCTCCTTTCAAGATATGCATTTTGCCTTTATGATCAATGAGGGAATCCTTCCAACATGATAAGAAGTGATCTTTAGTGGGGATAAGCTCATTACTGCCTGTTTCAGGACCTACTTGCTACACAGCCATGGTTTGTGCATTACCACGAAAATGAGTTTAGAGAGAGAAGTGAGGATACCCACAAAATAATTTTAACTGTCTGTGAAAGATGCTTTGTTTTGAATTTATCTCATATTTCTTTTTCCTTCCTTTGACTGTAAGCTTGTGGCTAACTTGTAGAGGACTTGGTTTTTGCTGATTCCCAGTCACTTCTGAGTAGAAACATTTCTTAAAAGTATGGAAGGGATCATCTGTCACTGCCCATATTGGGTAAGGAAAAGTCTGAGAAATCTGAAGATATACTAAGTTTTTCTAGTTACTTTGCTTAATGGATTTTCTCCAAAGATTCTGAATCTTCAAAGATGCTCCAAAGATGGAAAAAGAACATTTAAGAAAGAAAAATTTTACAACTTGTAAAGTGAACCTTTCCTGCTCAGTGAAGAAGCTTCTCAGGTTTCCCATTCTTCTCTTTTGCCTCCAAATAAACTGAACACCAATTTGTATTTCCCAATAGTGTAACAGATAATTCTTCATATTGCCAAGAATATTACTTTAGTTTAAAGATTAATTCTAGGCCTAACTTTTTTATGAAGTAAGATAAACATTTCTCAGTTTTATGAATATTGAGTCTAATGAAATGTTAATGTCTTTGCTTCTTTCCTTTTCCATTAGGTTCTTGTTCATTCTCTTAGGTCCTAAAGGGAAAGCCAAGTCCTACCATGAGATTGGCAGAGCCATTGCCACCTTGATGTCTGATGAGGTACGGAATCAGGAAAATGGGAATCCATGAATGTCCTACTTACGCTGTTTTCATTCTTACTGTGAATTGGATGTCACAATTTATTCAATTCAAATAATGTGGTTACCAGGCCTTTTTAAAAAAAATTTTTTATTGTACTTCAGGTGAAGGTTTATAGAATAAATAGTTTCTCATTAAATAGTAGTACACATATTGTTTTATGACATTGGTTAACAACCCCACGACATGTCAACCCTCTCCCTTCTTGACTTTTTTTTAAAAATTTTTTTCCTTTTTTTTAAAATAACACAAGACACAGTCATTTGTGGCAAGTGAGCCGACTTCTACACAGTTTTCCATTAGTAAGTTGATGCATTTTGCTTTTGCATCAGATTCTAAACTCTGTTGGACTAAAACATATTTTCCATTCTTTTTTAAACAATGTTTAAATCATAGAACTGATGTATGTTAAATAGTTCTAAAAAGTTCAAGTTGACCATGTTAACTTAAACTTTATCTCTAAAAATATTTAATATATTCATTCTGGGAATTCAATGGTCCATGTACTGTATTGTTTCAGAAATACTGGATTCAGTTGGAAAATAATGCATAACAAAATGGATAATACATTTTTTTCTTAGGTATCAGAAATTACATGTTTTTATGATGTTCTTATCTTGTGGGAAAGAATGATAGAAATACTAAAATGCATTAGCAATCATTACTGCAGAGTGTGTAGTACTTTGGATTATATCCTTACTAACTCATAATAGTTCAAATGTTGTAATACCCATTTTAGACATGGCAAAACTCAGAGCTAGTCTCATAGTAGGAGAAACAGTAATAGACTACAGAATCACTGATTTCTGCTTCTGTGTCTTTCTAATTTAGTTATTTTTCCAGTTTTTTTGCTTGATTTGCCAGTTTTGCCAGGTGTTAAGTGGAGAAAAGGGCACAGGATAGCTATGCTGTTTTTTTCCCCCACTTGATGGGACTGAGCATCTCAGTGAGTTCATTTATTTATTGTTGTATGTTCATGTATATATAATATATATATAAATACTTCCTCCTGTGATACATCAATTAGAAATACTTTAGGCTGTGACAGAAAATCTGAATTACAGTGGCTTAAAGAATTTTGGGCTTATTTTTCTCACATAACGAGAAGTTTGGAGGTAAGTGGTTGCTGAGGTTGGTTTAATGTACTGCTTATTGCTAAATCAAGAACCAAGGCTCCTGTTTCATGTCTTAAGATTGCTGTTACCGTCAGCCCCAGGTTCTACATCTATTCAAGGCAGAAAGAGGGGGCGAGGTGATGTCAGTTGTTATCTGTTTCTTTTACCAGGTATTCTAAAGCTTTCCTAGGCAACTTTTTTCATCTATCTCATTGGTCAGAGATGTCAGTCCTTATTTGCAGGTGAGGCTGGGAAAGTAACTCTCTGATTCTCCAGTCTCTGTAGTGGGAGGCCCCACATGTCTGTCAGTTTTTTGTACTGTGATGGCTTTGGTGTTGCTGTGATGCTGGAAGCTATGCCACTGGTATTTCAAATACTAGCAGGGTCACACATGGTGGACAGGTTTCAGTGACGCTTCCAGACTAAGACAGACTAGGAAGAAGGACTTGACAGTGCTTCTGAAAAATTGGGCAGTGAAAACCTTTTGAATAGCAGCGAGACATTGTCTGGTATAGTGCCAGAAGATGAGCCCCTCAGATTGGAAGGCACTCAAAAGACAACTGGTGAAGAGCTGCCTCTCAAAGTAGAGTCAGCCTTAATGATATGCATGGAGTCAAGATTTGGGGACTCATTTGCTGATGTGGCACGACTCAAAATGAGAAGAAACAGCTGCAAACATCCATTAATTATCAGAATGTGGAATGTATGAGGCATGAATCTAGGAAAATTGAAAGTCTTCAAAAATGAAATGGAATGCATAAACATTGATATCCTAGGCATTAGTGAGCTGAAATGGACTGTTATTGGAAATTTTGAATCAGTCATATGGTCTACTATGCCAGGAATGACAAATTGAAGAGGAATGGCATTGCATTCATAGTCAAAAAGAACATTTTCAAGATATAACCTGAAGTACAACACTCTTAGTGAAAGGATAATATCCATACTCCTACAAGGAAGACCAGTTAATATGACTGTTATTCAAATGTACATGCCAATCCCAAATGCCAAAGATGAGGAAATTGGAGATTTTTACCGACTTCTGCAGTCTGAAATTGATCAAGCATGCAATCAAGATGCATTGACAATTACTGTTAATTGGAATGCAAAAGTTGGAAACAAAGAAGAAGGATTAATAGTTGGAAAATATGCCCTTGGTGATAGAAACAACACCAGATATTGCATAATAGAATTTTGCAAGTTCAATGTCTTCTTTATTGCAAATACCTTTTCTCAACAACATAAATGACAACTATACACATGGACCTTGCCAGAGGGAATACACAGGAATCAAATTGACCACATCTGTGGAGAGAGACGATGGAGAAGCTCAGTATCATTGGTCAGAACAAGGCCAGGGGCCAACTTTGGAACAGACCATCAATTGCTTATATGCAAGTTCAAGTTGAAGCTAAAGAAAATTAGAGCAAGTCCACGAGAGCCAAAATATGACCTTGAGTATATCCCACCTGAATTTAGAGACCATATCAAGAATAGATTTGATGCACTGAACACTAATGACCAAAGTCCAGATGGTGGAATGACATCAAGGACATCATACATGAAGAAAGCAAAAGGTAATCCAAAAGACAGGAGAGAAAGAAAGGACCAAAATGGATGTTAGGAGAGGCTCTGAATCTTTTTTTTTTTTTTTTCCTGCTGCAAAAGACCTCTATTTATTTTTTATTTTTTTTATTTTTTTTTATTTTTATATATTTTATTGTACTTCAGGTGAAAGCTTACAGAGCAAATAGTTTCTCATGAAATAGTAGTACACATGTTGTTCTATGACATTGGTTAACAACCCCACAACGTATTAAGCCTCTAAATTCTCAACCTTTTTTTTTGATGAAAATTACAGATGGCCAAAGATACACCGTTTCAAAAATTTCTACATTCACAGTTCAGTGACATTGACTACACTCTTCCAACTGTGCTGTTATTCTCACTTAAGATGAAGGCTTACAGAACAAAATAGTTTTTCATTTAACAGTTACTACACATGTTGCCCTATGACAATGGTTAACAATCTCATAGCACTTCAAGAATATCCTTACTCCACCTTGTGTTCCCTATCACCAGGGGGCTTCCTTGTCCCCTTCTGTCTTCTGGACCTTGTCAGTGGACTATTGTACCTCTTTAGTCTCATTTGTTTATTTATTTATTTATTTATTTTTATTTTATTTAAACACCATTTCAAAACTTTTTACTTACACATTTAAGTGATATTGACTATGCTCTTCCAATTGTGCTGCCATTCTCGCCCAAGATGAAGGCTTATAGGACAAAACAGCCTCCCATTTAATAGTTACTACAAATGTTGCCCTATAACAGTGGTCAACAATCTCACAACACATCGACAGTGTCCTTACTCAACTTGTGTTCCTTATCATCAGTTTCCTACTCCCCCTCTGCCTTCTGGCCCTTGTCACCGGACTCCTGTACATCGTTAGTCCCATTTAGTTTTACTGGGGTGTCCATTCCCAGGCTTAACATCGAACCTTGAAGGTAACTTCACCTCTGAGCTGAAAGGGTGTCTGGGGGCCACACTCTCGAGGTTTCTCTAGTATTCTTTAGGCCAGTATATCTGGTCTTCTTTTTTTTTTGGGGAGTTAAAATTATGCTCTACATCCTACTCCAGCTCTGCCCAGAACCCTCTGTTGTGATCCTGGTCAGAGGAGTCATTGGTGGTAGCCGGGCACCATCCAGCTGTACTGGGCTCAGTTCCGTGGAGGCCTTGGTAGCTGTGGACCATTAGTCCTTCGGACTAATCTTTTCCTTGTATCCTGTTCTCTTCGTTCTCCCTTGTTCCCGAAGGGATGAGATCAGTGGAGTATCTTAGATGGCCGCTCATAGGCTTTTAAGACCCCAGACACTACTCACCAAGGTAGAATGTAGAGCATTATCTTTATAAGTAGTGTCATGCCAATTGAGCTAGATGTTCCCCGAGATCATGGTCCCCAGGAGGCTCTGAATCTTGCTCTTGTATATAGAGTAGCTCAAGTGAAGGGAAGAAATAATGAAGTTTTCAAAGGGCGGCTGAAGAAAACAAAGTGAAGTATTATAATTAAATGTGCAAAGACCTGGAGTTAGAAAACTATAAAGGAAAGAACACACTTGGCATTTCTCAAACTGAAAGAACTGAAGAAAAAATTCAAGCCTCAAGCAGCAATATTGAAGCCTTCTACGGGAAAAATTTTGAAAGACACAGTAAGCATCAAAAGAAGATGGAAGGAATACATAGAGTCACTGGACCAAAAAGAATTAGTTGATGTTTAACCATTTCAGGAGATAGCATGATCAAGAACTGATGGTACTGAGAAAAGAAGTCCAAGCAGCACTGAAGGGAATGGCAAAAAGCAAATCTGAATACCAGTTGAAAGATTTTAACAAATGGATACAGTGCAGGAGATACTCACTCATATGTATCAAGAAATTTGGAAGACACCTACCTGGTCAACCAACTGGAAAAGATCCATATTATGTCCATTCCAAAGAAAAGCGATCTGATAGAATGTGGAAATTATCAAACAACGTAATTAATATAACACACAAGTAAAATTTTGCTGACAATCATTCAAAAGAAGTTGCAGCAGTACATCAACATGTAACTGCTAGAAGTTCAAGCTGGATTCAGAAAAGGATGTGGAAGGAGGGATATCATTGCTGATGTCAGGTGGATTTTGGCTGAAAGCAGAGGATACCAGAAAGATGTTTACTTGTGTTTTCTTGACTATGCAAAGGCATTTGAATGTGTGAATCATAACAAATTATGGATAACATTGTGAAGAATGGGAATTCCAGAATACTTAATTGTGCTCATGGGGAACCTGTACATAGACCAAGAGGCAGTCATTCAAACAGAACAAGGAGATACTGCGTGGTTTAAAATCAGGAAAGGCATGCATCAGGATTGTATCCTTTCACCACACTTATTCAATCTAATGCCACTTTCCACATTCTTCTTCTTATAGTCCAGCTATATGAAGAAGAAGATGGCATTAGGATTGGAGGAAGACGCATTAACAACCTGTGGTATGCAGATTACACAACCTTGCTTGCTGATAGTGAAGAGGACTTGAAGCACTTACTGATGAAGATCAAAGACTACAGCCTTCAGTATGGATTTTACATCAACATAAAGAAAACAAAAATCCTCACACCTGGACCAATAAGCAACACCATGATAAATGGAAAAAATATTGAAGCTGTCAAGAATTTCATTTTACTTGGATCCATAATTAATGTCCATGGAAGCAGTGGTCGAGAAATCAAATGATGTATTTCATTGGGCAAATCTGTTGCAAATGATCTCTTTAAAGTGTTAAAAAGCAAAGATGTCACCTTGAAGACTAAGGTGACCCTGACTCAAGCCATGGTATTTTTAATCATCTCATATGCATGTGAAAGCTGGACAGCGAATAAGGAATACTGAAGAAGAATTGACACCTTTGAATTATGGTGTTGGCAAAGAATATTAACTATTCCATGGACTGCCAGAAGAATGTATCCATCTGTGTTGGAAGAAGTACAGCCAGAATGCTTCTTAGTGGTGAGGATGGAGAGAGTTTGTCTAACGTACTTTGGACGTGTTGTCAGGAGGACCAGTCTCTGGAGAGGGACATCATGCTTTGTAAAGTAGAGGGTCAAGGAAAGAGAGGAATACCTTCAATGAGGTGGATTGACACAGTGGCTGCAACAATGGGCTGAAGCATAAGAATGGTTGTGAGGATGGCACGGGACCGGGCTATGTTTCATTCTGTTGTACATGGGGACACTGGTTTGGAACTGACTTGACGGCACCCAGCAACACCTAGCAGCAACATAGTGGGGGAGCAAGGGAAAATGAAGTTGAAGATGGTTGTGTCCACCACAAAGGATATACTGATGCTTTGTAGTGCCTTTATTTCAATCCCACAACCCTCTACTCATTAAATACTATTTTTTTTTTTTTTGACCTTTGAAAATTCTTGTCGAGGAGAAGAGTTGATTCAGTAACAATTGTTAAGAATAGATGAGTGTTCTCTTCTGGAGACTAAAGAATTTTACTTATGAAGTATGAAAAAGTTAGGTTATGTGTATAGAACTTTCAGATCATTGGCTAGATTAGAGGAGTGGAACAATTGACAAAGAGGATTGTGTACATCCTGGAAGCTCTTTGGAGGTACATGAAAGGAATGAAGTGTTTGCTACCTTGGATTCTTTAGTTGCTGCTTTACTTAAAGAACAGGAGCCCTGGTGGTGCAATCGTTAAAGCACTTGGCTGCTAACCGAAAAATAAGCGGTTCAAACCCACCAGCTGCTCTGCGGGAGAAAGATGTAGCAGTCTGCTTAGGTAAAGATTTACAGTGTTGGAAACCCTGTGGGGGCAGTTCTACTCTGTCCTGGGTTCTTATCAGTCGGAATCGACTCGAGGGCTGTGGGTTAGGTTTTGGCTTACCAAAAGATAGACAGATGATCACCTATTAAAAATTCATTGCTTTCTGTGTTGCTGATATAACTCAAATTTTTCTTTCTTTAATCATTAACATCAGTTGTGTGTTTAAGAGCTGCAGTGCTTGGATTTTAACCTGATCTTAACACTCAGCTTGAACTTTCTCTTCTTGATTTACCAGCAATTGTTTGTTCCAGTATTTTTATTTTAGGGAAATGACTTTTCAGTATATTTTTCCAAACCATTTTCATTTGGCTTCCATAGCAACTGTATCGGTTGCGGTACCTACCACTAGCGGATGAAAGACAACGTTTAACAGTATTGATAGAAGAAAAGCATAACTGTTTTCTTGAACCTCTACCTATAATCCTTGGGATAATAATCTGAAGATTTAAATATATTGGGATAAAATGAATAATAGGAAATACGGCAGCATAGCTATAGTAATATTACAGTGGATTATAGATTGCATTATTCAGTCTTGACATAGAGTTAGGCATGTAGAGAGTTCTCTTCTTAGAACTGCACATCTCATATTGTTCTTTAGGTGTTCCATGACATTGCTTATAAAGCAAAAGATAGGCAGGACCTGATTGCTGGCATTGACGAGTTTCTGGATGAAGTCATTGTCCTTCCACCTGGGGAATGGGATCCAGCGATCAGGATAGAGCCTCCTAAGAGTCTTCCATCATCTGACAAAAGGTAAATTACCAGGCAGTTGGCCTTTTCAGTTGCTGGGACATTCCTGGGAAGTGGGTTGTATTTGGAGGAGGAAGTAGGATCAGATTACTGCGCTCATATTTTCAAGTTCCCATTTTACTGGATATATTATCTCAAGTGAATCACATATATGCCTTGGTTCCACATTCTCTTGATGTGTAGAATGGATGTGATAGCTGTGATGTTCTTCAGTAATTATAAGTTAGAGATCTCAGATTATGATATTGAAATGCATCACAGAGACTCTGTGGGGATGTTCTGGGGACTCCCTGTACATGTTGTTGTTGTTAGGTACTATCAAGTCTATTTCATAGCATCCCCATGTGACAGAGTAGAACTGCCCCATAGTATTTTCTAGGCTGCAATCTTTATGCAAGCAGATCTCCAGATCTTTCTGCTGTGAAACCACTGGGTAGGTTCAAACCACCAACATTTTGGTTAGCAGTTTAGCACTTAACCATTGCTCCCTGTACATGTGGAAGGACCAATTTATTCAATATGAGTCCTTACAGATTAAAGAGTTTAAGAAATTGAGTGAGATTGTTGAGGTGAAGCTGTTTTATAGAAATCTGTTATTTCCCAGGTGAAACAGTTTCCCTGTTTTACAATCTACAAGTCCTTCAACTTTTCTTTTCCTCTAGTCATTTGTCTTGGCTCTAAATATAACACATTAAGAATTGTCTGTTAGGATAGCAGAAAGAAATAATCTTTGTCCCAAAGGCTGTTTTTTCCCCATATCTTCTTTAGCTGGTGTATAGTATAGCTGAGAAGCAGATGAATGAAATAAATTAATATTCTCTTGGGCTTGGTTGTCTTGCTTAGAAAGAATATGTACTCAGGTGGAGAGAATGTTCAGATGAACGGGGACACGCCCCATGATGGAGGACATGGAGGAGGAGGTCATGCGGATTGTGAAGAATTGAAGCGAACTGGACGGTAACTGATGGATCCTTTGTCATTCATGATGAGGCCCTCCTTGCATCTAAGTTGCTTCTCATGTTTCTATCAGCATTTTATTCACTGATGTGTTCATTTATTCATCCAAAATATATATGTATATAATTAGTCCCAGGAACTGGGAATACAGCAGTGAACTAAACAGAACTCCCTGTCTTTATGGAATTTACTTTGAAATGGCAGGAGGTAAACAATAAACAGATAATTGTAGTGATGATTTTATGGGAAAAATAAGCAGAAATAGGAAGTTTTGCAATGGGAGAAAGTTTTTAAAATTTTAGATGGGGTGGCAGAGAAGGCCTTATAGAAAAGGTGACTTTTTGGGAAAGCCCTGAAGGAGATGGGAAACAGACGTGTGGAGGCAGAGAAGAGTGTTCCAGGTAGAGTGGACAGCAGCACAGCATGCCTCCTGTGCGCAGGTGTGATGGGAGTATTAGAGAGGGTTGAGAGAGAGTAAGTGAATGTGTGATAGGAGAACTGAGTAATGTGCCAGTCTTCCCCACTTGGCTTTCATGATTCCATCTCTTCCCTGTATATTTACTTAGGAGTAAGTAACATGTTGTAGAAATAAGCAAATCACAGGTAGGTCACTTTTCTGCCTCCTTAGTCTGCAGTTGGGAAGTCAGGGTTCCCAGATAGCTTTGGCTAAATTTCTTTTCATGGCAGTTCTTCTTTCTATACTACCAAGTTCTCCATTTTGTTTTGGGTTAAGTCAAAGTTTAAGTAGGATACTTGTTTTTGGGAGGTATGGCTTTTTTGTAAACATTACAGTTTTTGTTTGTTTTTTGAAAATGCAAGAAGTGTGTCATTTAGTATGCAATTGAATCTGAACTAAATTAGTTTTTTCCCCTGGTAACCCACTCGGATTTCTTTCCCAAACTAGGAGGAAACTTCTTCCTTCCCTTTTATTTTTTTTTAAAGAATAGAGAATATAACCCCCCCTCCTTTATTTTCTGAGTAGTTCTTTACAAACCATTTCCATTAGGAATATCCTTTTCTACAGATCTGAGTTATAGGATTTAATTTTTTTTACTTAATCACAACTTAATTTTATTTTTTTCTGTTTCTCCTTTCATATGTGCATTGTATGCATAAAGCATGCCCAGAACCATGCATGGCCCTGTGCTTACCAAGATAACCAAGATAGGGCCCTGGTACTTGGGTAGAGCTTGGTTCCAGTTACCCGGACAGACAGATAATCCTGACAGAGTGGGATAGCCGGTAGTGGAAATCTGAGTGATAAGTGGAGAGTCAAGACTTTAGGGGGCTGTTGAACTCTGAGAGAGGGCATTCTAGGCAGAAGGAATGACATGGGGAAGGCTGAGATGAGAGATTTGGCTGAGGAAGGGGAAGATGACTAAGATGTAGGATGAGTAGGGTTGCTCAGCTTGCAGTGCTGCACAACACACCTGCATGGCCCCCTCCCTCAATTTCTTCAGGTCCTTACCCCAAAGTCACTTTCTCAGAAGGCCTGCTCCTCCAGCACTTCATAACTCTCTTCCGCACATTATATTTTTTCCTTGGTTTTTATCGCTATGAATTTTACTTATTTTATCTGTTCCTCTCACAAAAAGTAAATTCCACAAAGGCAGGGATTTTTGCCTGTGTTGTTTGCTGCTCTGTCTCCAACACCCAGAAGGTGCTGGGCACATCGCAGGTGTTGAGTAAACATTTGTGGAATGACTGGATGACTGAATGAATGGGGATGGAAAGGAAACTATGGCAAGATTATAAAGGGCCTGATATGATCTGCTCACATGTTTGGACGTTTTTATCTTCAGGCAGTGAGAAACTTTAACTCATTAACACTGAACAGTCTCATCTAAAGACCAACTGGCAGTCTTTGGGAGAAATGTGACACCTAAATTTGTTGACCAAAAAAGAGAGTGATAGAAAAAAATTTATTCCTATGCAGATTCCAGGTTTCATCTTAAGTAGTCAAATAGTATCTTGCCATTGATTCAAGCATTTTAAGTACAGATTCTTTGTGGTCTAGTCAGTTGTCTTTTGGTTAATTTGAGGGTAATTTATTTTACATTGTCACATGTTTGCTTTCTCCCTGCCCAGGTTCTGTGGTGGACTAATTAAGGACATAAAGAGGAAAGCACCATTTTTTGCCAGTGATTTTTATGATGCTTTAAATATTCAGGCTCTTTCAGCAATTCTCTTCATTTATCTGGCAACTGTAACCAATGCTATCACTTTTGGAGGACTGCTTGGGGATGCCACTGACAACATGCAGGTGGGTATGGTTTTGGGGAGGACACAAATAGTACAGCCCAGATTGCCTTCCTCACCCCTACAGCTCAGTTAGAAGCAGATGGCCTTTCAGTTACTCAGCGTGATTTTCTTTCTTTTGCTGGATGCTGCATTTTACTTTGCTTCTGGCCTACTGCTATATTTCTAGCATTTTAGTAATTATAAAAATAGCTCGATGAAATCTGGCTTGAGTCACAAGTGGGGAAGAGAAAAGGGGAAGGAAATGAGGATATATAATTCTGTTTGGGCAAAAGCATATCAGCTGCTTTAATTTTGTGCAGTGCACAAGGTTTAGCTCTTCCACTATTTGGAATATATGGGCCATATACTGTTAAATTTAATGATCATACTCTTTTTGGGAATACATGATTAGCTCCATTTTACACATGAGCAAATAGAATCATCCAACAATTGAGTGATTTCCTCAAGGTTGGGTTTCCATATCAACTGTCTCACATTAGGCTGTAAAGACTAATGACTTGACTTAATTTGTATTTTGTATGAACCAAAATTTGTTGATTTCTTTGCATCTGGCATTTGGTTTCCTTTTGCATCAATAATAGACAGTTTAGTTGATAGAAAGATATTTTTGATACCCAGAAAAATATGTAAAACAACTTTTAGTTGATCTAGTCATTTTAAAAGGAGCCTTGGTGGCACAGTGGTGAATCACTCAGTTGCTAACCAAAACTTTAGCAATTTGAACTCACCAGCCACTCCGTGGGAGAAAGATGTTTCAGTCTGCTTCTGTAAAGATTATAGCCTTGGAAACCCTATGGGGAAGTTGTACTCTGTCCTATAGGATTGCTATGAGTTGGAATCCACTCAATGACAACGAGGTTAGTTGTTCTAAAGAAATAGGCAATTGTGCTAGGTGCTGAATAGAGTGGTGAATGAAGCTGATATTTTTATGAAAACAATCAGATTTGAGCCCTTTTCAGACTCCAACCTCCTACTTTGCTACTTACTACTCTTTAACCTATATGACATTCATAACTAACCAGCCAGTTTATTTAAAAAAAAAAAAAAAAAAAAAAAAGCTGATTCCAAAGGGTTGCTTTTCTTCCATTGCTGTTTTCTTCCCTAGGCACATTCGTGCTCCAGATTTCTGCCTAAACACAAAAATGAAATGGAGAGTATCTATAACATCTATGTTGACCCAAGTAAAACGGGAGAAATTACTTTAAAAATTATATTTTATTTTAAGTGTACTTTTCTCTTTTAGCTTTTATCAATAGCTGCATAACATATTATCCCCAAATGTAGAAGCTTAAAACAGCCATTATAATATTACCTCTCATAGTTTTGGAGGTTGATGGGCTCAGCTGGGTGGATCTAGCATTGGCCCTCATGAGGGTGGAGTCATCTGAGGGCTTTTTTACTCACTTGTCCAGTGCCTGGTCTGAGATACCTGGACAGTTGGGGTCTTGTTGAACATCTCGCTCTTCATGTGACTTTACCACATGGCTAATTTGGGCTTTCTCATAGCATGGCAGTCGTAGGTTAGTAGGGTTTACATGGTGTCGGCTTCTCTTGACCAAGTGTTCCAAGAGACCAAAGGGGGATTTGCAAGGCCTATTTTGACTTAGCCTCAGAAATGAGATAGCGTCACTTGTTCTGTATTCCACTGGTCAACCATTGGAGGACCAGTTTGGAGACTCGCTACCACAGCCCTCCTCCTCCTATTCCGTACAGCTTTGTGTTAAAATTACTTACAAGCAACATGTATTTTGGAACACAGGTCATTTTTATATTACAAAATATTGTGGTTTATTTATAATACATAGATAATATTTTATCATACTCTATTATTATGATAGTGTATTTTACTAAAATATTATCAAATATTATTTAACAGAAACCACTATTAAAAGCATTAAAAAAAATTTAGCTGCATGAGAGACTTCTTACATGGAAGTGATTTATGAACCATTCTAGCAAACACCATTTGGCTTTTCTGATTTGCACGAAATTATATGGACATAGCGTTGGGTAACAATATAAAATACAGACAACCTGGACAACTGAATAAATCTACTTGGTGGACAAAATTCAAAAGGATCAGAGCAAGGGAAAATTTTCCCAAAGCAATACCACAAAAATAGGGTGATAGGTCTGACATGGCAGAAACATATGTGGGGTCATGTTACTTGATTGATTTAAGCCACTAGTGCTGGACTATAGCTACATATAGTATGTATGATACTGCTACTGTATGTAGAAGTAGCGTTGCGTATGTTGTTGTGTGCCATTGAGCAACCCTATATGACAGAGTGGTGTTACCCCATGGGGTTTCCTAGGCTTTAATCTTTATGGGAGCGGATTACCAGGTCTTTTCTCCTGTGGAGCCGCCGGGAGGTTTGAACTACTGACCTTTCAGTTAGCAGCTGAGCACTTAACCATTGAGCCACAGGGCTTCTTAGTGTTGTATATAGGAACCATGAAATGATTATCTTTGTTACATTCTTCATAGACTCTACATTTGTTGGCCCACTGTTCTACAGATGAGCCATGTTATAGAGAATTTGGATACCGTGTAGCTGAAACTGATTGCAATATCGAAATGTAGCACCTGTGAAGAAAGACTAACAGTACTGGGTTCAGTCAGCACAGGGAATGGGTTGCAAACTTAAATGGCTACAGGGGCCAGGTGCCACAAAAAACCCAAAATGAAACAGAACAGTTGCCATCAAGTTGATTCTGACTTGTAGTGACCTCATGAGTATCAGAGTAGAACTGCTCTCCACATGGTTTCTAATGGCTGATTTTTTGGAAGTAAATCTCCAGGCCTTTCTTCCGAGCTGCCTCTGGGTGGACTCAGACCCCCAGCAGTTTGGTTAGCAGCTGAGTGCCTTAACTGTTTGTACCACACAGGGATTACACAGGGGCCAGGCAGGACATATCAATGAAAGAAGAGGCTAGGGTGGGGACTGTGGTGATTCCTGCCTGAGAGCACATGCTCCCTTGGAAGGCTGCAGTTGCCACCCAGCCTTGCTTGTTCCCATGTGAGTGTTAATTTTCAAAGAAAGGCTGAAAATTCAAATCTTATGTGAAATCTGGTGGCTTTTAAGTACTGACAACTGATTAACATTTTAAAAATAGCATTGTGCTGGCCAAAGAATACACACATCAGTGAGTTGCCAGTTAGAGACTGACAGCATGGGAAGTAGAAGCCCAGCATGGTGGGATACAATCATGAAGTATATGAAAAGAGTGTTTTTCCCCCCTTATTTTTTGCTCATTAATGAGATACAAATGAAAAAAAATAGATTGTAACAGTGATGTCAGTGATAGATTTGTAATAAAATCTTATTTGTAATAAAATCAAATCAAGAAGTTATTCTTCATCCAAATGATTGGCATAACAAGTAACTAACATAGATCTTTTAAGAAAACAAGTGGAAAATAAAGCACTGAAGTAGTACCCTGAAGCCCACATTAAGAAGATAAGCCAGGCAGCCACATGTTAAGAAAATTTAAGAAAGCTGTAATTAATAAGATAATAGAAGCTTTTAGGGGGCAGTGGTAGAATTCCATGCAGCAGACCTGGGTTTGATTCTCGACCAATGCACCTCATATGCAGCCACCACCCATCTGTCGGTAGAGGTTTATGGGTTGCTGTGATGCTGAACAGGTCTCAGCAGAACTTCCACACTAAGACTAGGAAGAAAGGCCTGCTGATCTGCTTCCAAAAATCAGCCAGTGAAAACCCTAAGGATCTCCACAGTCTGATGGCATTATGCGCGGGGTTGCCATGAGTGGGGGCCGACTCTAGTGCAGCTGAGAACAACAATATAGACTTTTGAGAGGGTGATAAGATCTTTCAGAGTATATAGGGACTTTCTTGTGCAGATAATTTCTAAACACATTTTTTCATGATGTTCTCTTTGAGATGGAGACATAATGACATTTTCTATTTGTTAATTTATTGCCTTTTTGTAATGGAATTCTTTTGCAACATCCTAAGACTTGGCTTTAGAATATTACATCTGAGACCAGGGGTGATGTCTGTTAAAGTCTTTTGTTGGTCCTTTTTAGGTGAACTAATTTCTATATAAATGAATTCTTGGGAGAGTAAAGGAGTTTGTGTAACATATGTACTAACATGGTTGCTTTTCTTCTTTGTAATAAATGACATGGAGTGTGTCATGCTGGTTGAGTAAGCCTCAGAAGAAACGTAAATGCTTTCAGTGAGTCAAGATGTTAAATAGTCCACTAAAAGGACTTTTCCTGGATGTTACTCTGAGAATTGAGTAAATTCAAAGTATCTAATTCAAATCTATGAAGTTTTTTGCCAGGCATAGTTTAGTTTTTTAATAGATTTTTTTAAATCTCCATTTACAATTTCATAGAAATTATAGATTCATTACTGTTATCGCAAGTTTCTCTGAATGAAAATATTGAAGGACATTTGTCTCTCACTCCTGAAGCCTTTTTCCTTTAAGAAATGTATTGGTCAAGACCTCTTACTGAACTACAGTTTGGTATGCCTATGAGTTACTGGAGCCCTTGTGGCGCAATGGTTAAAGCACTCAGCTGCTAACCAAAAGATCGGCAGTTAGAACCCACCAGTTAGCTACTCAGCAAGAAAGATGTGGCAATATGCTTCCATAAATATTTACAGCCTTGAAACCCTATATGGAAGTTCTACTCTGTTCTATAGGGTCACTATGAGTTGGAAATGACTCTATGGCAGTGGGTGGGTATGAGTCACTGTGGGTGGGAAAAACACTGAAAGAGAGGCATAGAAAACTAATAATCGTTAGTGTATATATTTGTTAAACTGAACAGTCCATTATAAAGTTCTTTGGGTGGAATAATGCTATCAGTAAATGGATTTATGTTTCTAAACACTAGGCTTATAGATCCAAAATAATATGTATGAATAAAAATTGATTATCACATGCACACACACACTCAACTCAGTAGCCATATATTCTAGTAATTTTACATATGAACATTTTTAGATATAAAAAATTCTACATATAGTCATTGTATTAGATTTTCTTGCAATGATAGGTGACATTGATTGGTATAATTTTGACTATCGTAAGAACCAGGGAATAAGGTGGTTTAATGTGTTGAATAGTATGACTGAAAAGGTATGTGCTTTAACATACAGAAGTTTTGATACTCTGGCACCAGAAGTCTTCTTGACTTAGCATCAGAATGACAAAATATTTCATAGATTGGGAGCTAAGGCCTAGATCATTTCACAGGTCTATAGCAAAGGTTGATCCATTCCTTTCCCAGTTTTAGGTGTCTACTGTGTGCCAGATGCTACTTAATGTGTTGGGGATATAGATACGTGAGAAAAATAGGTAAAAATCTCTATGATATTTACAGTCTAGGGTGTTGATTAAAGCAGTCTTTTTCCCATTCCCCCAAGAGATACTGGTAGTGGTAAGTAATGGGCTTATTTAGGGAATTAAGTCCTCTGGCTTCATTGGACTTTCTAAAAATTAGACCAAGACTAGGGAGAAAAGCATCAGCAAAGTCTGAAATAATCTGCAATTATACCACATGCCTTCATAAATGTGGCAGTGGGTTATTCTCAAAAGCGCATGCAGCTCAAATGAGTCAACTAAGAACAGTGTCTTTGCTTTTAAAGGCAGACAGCTCAGAGGTGGTTCACATAGGACCTTTATTGTCAGGTTACAAATAGACATGGGTGCTAGGTGGAAACATGTTGTGAAAACACGGATGAGTCATTGCACTGCTGTTGTCTAAGCAAACTCTTCAGCCAGCTTTTATTCACGAGGTCTTGTCTGCACAAAGACAGAAGTCTACATTTAGGCATCTATTTCAGAGATGAAATATATATTCTATCAGTAGAAAAGAAAGAAAAAGCAACAAAAACCTTGACATCATTAGAAGCAGATCTTGGGAGCTATGTGGATCATTTCATATGGAACTATATTCAAAATAAAACAGTTGAGGTTATGATGGCTCCAAGTAGAATCCAAATTATGATAGCAATATAGATGCCTGTGTGAATTCCACAACTTGGCACAGGCACTTTGACTATCAGATTGCTCTGAAAGGACTCTGGGGATTACAAAATGGATATTAACGGCTTCCTTGTTAAGTGTGGGCAATTAAATTTTTGCTTGGGCTTCTGGGAGACACTGAGCCACTTTGTCAAGAGTTGAGTCATTTAAGATCCAGCCTGGATTGTGGTGGTTTATTTTCCTAGAGCTCAGCGTCAAAGAACTGGAGTATATACTTTTTGAGGTCTGGGAATTGTGCAATACTTTCGTTGTCCTATTCAGTAAGACCCAGTCCTCTGCCATCTACTCAGTAAACAAAGGCTTTTTCCCCTCACCATCCTAAAATGGAGAAAATATTGACGTTTTCAAGGATTTCATTTAACTTGGATCCACAATCAATGCCCATGGAAGCAGTAATCAAGAAATCAAACAACATATTGCATTGTGCAAATCTGCTGAAAAAGGCCTCCTTAGTGTTAAAAAAGCAAAGATGTAATTTTGAGGATTAAGGTGTGCCTGACCCAAGCCATGGTATTTTCGATCACTTTGTATGCTTGTGAAAGCTAGACAATGGGTAAGGAAGATTGAAGAAGAACTGATGCATATGAATTATGGTGTTGGCGGAGAGTACTGAATATACCATGGCCTGCCAGAAAAACGAACAAATATGTTTTGGAAGAAGTACAGCTAGAATGCTTCTTAGAAGCAAGGATGGTGAGACTTTGTCTCATGTACTTGGGACATGTTATCAGGTGGGACCAGCCCTGGAGAAGGATGTATGCTTGGTAAAGTAGAGGGTGGGTGAGAAAGAGAAAGCTCCTCAACGAGATGGCTTGACACAGTGGCTACAACAATGGGCTCAAACATAGCAATGATTGTTAGAATGGGGCATGGGCAGGCAATATCTTGTTCTGTTGTGCATGGAGTTGTTATGAGTTGGAATCGACTCGAGGGCATCTAAGAACAACAACATCCTAAAAACATGTCCCTTCCACAACTAAGTTCTCTGTCATAATGCATGCTAATTCATTCCACTGTATTCATATTACTGGTTGCCAAATAGGTACGCTGTTCTATTCATTTGTTATTGTTAGTTGCTGTTGAGTCACCTCCCACTCATGGTGATTCCTTGTACAACAGAACAAAACGTTGCCTGGTCCTGCACCATCTTCATGATCGTTGGTATGCTTGAGTGCATTGTTGAGGTTGTGTATTTTATGTGCCTTCCAACCTAAGAGACTCATCTTCTAGCACTTTATCAGACAGTATTCTGTTGTGATCCGTAGGATTTTCATTGGCTAATTTTCAGAAGTAGATCACTAGGCCTCTCTTTCTTAGTCTGGAAGCTCTGCTGAAACCTGTCCACCATGGATGACTGCTGGTATTTGACATACTGGTGGCCTCATAGCAACATGCAAGCCACCACAGTAAGACAAACTGACAGGTGATGGTCCATCCATTTAGACACTTCTAATTAAATTGCTAAATGTTGATAAGTTCTTAGTGTAAATGTATATCCCCAGACATTATTACAATTATAGGTTTTTAAAAGTACTGGCTAGAATGGAAACTTTATATATAAAGATTGCTTAGTCTGTGGGCAGGACACTAATATAAGGAACACTTTTTTGATCTTCTTTATCAAGTCTTTGTATTATTAAAAAATTGTTTTTCCTAGTTTTCTGAAGCATGGAAGAGTTTTTTTAATTTAAATATACATTTTCGATTGTGAATGACTGAACACAGTCTAGAGTAGAAGACTTAGTGAAGAAAGTCATTTTGATTTTTTTCTAGGAGTAAGTATAATTCTATTTTAATATACCTTTTAGCAAAAGAATACAGTAAGATTTTTAGAATTCTGTGAAATTTGTGTTATTTTTGGAGTTAACAGAGCACATTTTTAGAGAACTTGTCTCATAATAAGAAATATTTATAGTTAGCATATCCAAATTTGAGGCTTTATTTTAACATATTGCTGTGTTGAGAATATTTTAATCAATCCACTTAAGTTGGAAATGTGTTATTCCTTATTCACATATGATATTCCCTGATAATACAGACACTTCTGATACAAAGCTTATCATGTGCAATTTATAATTTCAGTATTAAAACAAATTAGTAAATGTTTTGCTATTTTGAGGACTGTACAGTTATTTCAGTTTACTTGAGTGTTGTAATTTAGCACCAAAATGCATTTCTTTCTTGAATTGAAAATGTAAGGTGACATGTTAATATGTACCAGAAACATTCCAGTTTCAGAAAGTTATAGAGATGGTTCATTAGAATGATATGACTAGGTGGTTTTGTAGACAAAAATAAATAAGCCTGTTTCTTGACAAAGTAAGGGGTTTTGCATTGCTTAATGAATGACCTCTAAGGAACATTGGCTGTTCCTTCTCCCAGAAAGGGACTTTAATGTTTCATTTTCTTTACAAGTTCTGAATTAAACTTGTTTAATTTAAAGTCAGTAATTTTGTGACCGAAGTTCATTTACCAGAATCTTCTTCTTTTATTTTTTATTTGAAAGACCTTTGTTCTCTAGTTAGTCTACTTTTGCCAACTGTTTTATTTTGATAATCAGAAAATCAGGGTTAGTGATCCCAAATGATGCCAAATTCTAAAATTGTTATGTGTTAGCTTGCAATTATTTTGAAATAGCTTTATTATTTTTTTAATGAGTTATAATTGTAGAAAAGTAAAACATAGAGAAAAAGTATATAGAAGATAATTTTGCCCTTAAATCCTTCACGCAGAAATAGCCATTATTAATATTTTCATGAACGTATTTCCATATATCTTGCAATGCATGTATACACAGCTCTATATCTGGGATTTTACATAAATGAGATCATCCTATATATACACACTGTTTCTTAACCTAACTTTTCCTCAGCAGCATTTCACGAATGTCTTTCCACTTCAATGTGCATGAGTACATCTGTGTATACACATGATGCATGCCCTATAATTTACATAATCAATCCTTTATTAGTGGGGTTATTTTCAGTTTTTCCCAACTTGTTTCTTCTATAAATGATGCTGTGGTGATTAACTGTATTTTCAGTCTTTGTGATTATTTCCTTAGGGTAAATTCTCTGCAGAATGATTGCAGGATATGCTTATTTAAAAAAAAAAAAAATTGTTATCAAATTACACTCCACCAAGGTTTTACCAACTTATACTCTTACTAGTAACGTGCAAGAGTGCTCACTCACCCACACTCTGGAAAAAAACAGGATTTTTCATTCCATTTTTTTTGTTTTGTCATTCTTTGGGTTGAAAATAATGGTTCATTATTATTTAATTAATCTTTTTATTTTCAGCGAGAGTGAATATCTTTCCATATTTTGATTGACTACTTATAGACTTCTTTATAAATTGCCTAATATTTTACTTTTGGGGCATTTGTTTTTTTCTCATTAACTTGTATATTCTGAGTATGCTAAGGATATCTTTGCTTGTCAGAAATAGTGCAAATACTTTTTGTCTAGCTCTATCATATGTCTTTTAACCTTATTTACTGTATGATTTTTTTGATGTACAGATTTTCATTTTCATGTAGTAAATATCATCAATCTTTCCTTTAAAATTTTATATTTTCATGATATACTTAGAGAGACCTTTCCTACATATATATATATATATATATATGTATTTACTGACATATTTTAGTTCATTTATATTTTCATTTAAATTTTTGATCCAACCATCATTGATTTTTGTGCAAGACTATAGTGGCATTTGTCAATGGGTACTTTAGATAACTTAGATACATAGTTACAGCTCTTCAAAGAAACAAACAAAAAAACATATATAGCCTCCCTGTTTTGCCCATCTATTCAATTAGACTTGTAGTTGAAGTTCTTCTAGTAAACTTTTTGGCTCATGCTTCCTCAGGCAGGGAGGTAATTTGTCTTTTCAGGTCTTCCCTCTTTTTCAGTTCCTACTGGGCGATGGAAACAGAAATCCTGTTTATGACGACAAAGCACTTTAGGCAGAGTAGATGCAATAAAGATTTGGCAGCTGTGATCTGTCAGTACAGAAATCGCTGATTTATAGGCTGCAGCTGCACAGGTGAAATAAAAAATGAGGGTTGTGTATCTAGTTTTCTTCCCCAATGTAGATAAATGCTTTGTGTAACCATTAACAATGCTAGCAGGTAGTTTTTATTTTGAAGGAGGAAGTGAGGTTGTTTGAATTGTTTAGATCAGTGTATCTCAAATTTGGGCCACATAACAATCACCTGGGGAACTTGAAAAATACTGATTCCCCAAGACTCATCCTCAGAGGTCTTGATTTAATTGTTCAGAGTGCAGATAAAGAATCAGTATTTAAAAAAAACAAACAAAAAACCTCCCCAGGTAATTCTTGTGCAATCCAAGTCTCAGAAGCACTGGTTTTGATACTTGCATCATTTCCCTGTTTATTTTTGGTCATTGGCTTGGCTTGTTCTAATGATCTGACATCAAAACTCATCCAGGTAATTCAGATCTGATTTTGTATTTCTAATGGCCACGTTCAAAAGGAGTTCAGCTAAATCATTGTTCTTGGCCAAATTTCACATGGGAAGACTCATCTAGAGAAATTTAATTTAATTATTTAACATTCTGCACAGTTCATATAAATCACCACCAACGCTGGCTAAAATTTCTCTTAAAATGGTTAAAAAATACTTTAGGTTAAATTAGAAAAGAATAAGCTTGGAATATAACAGTAATGTTATATGTAATGCTTTCTTAATATCACCAAAATATTTTAATTTTCAAGTTTTACTGTATTGAAAATCGTCAAAGAAGAGGAAATCTTTTCTTTTCCTGAGCAAATGTGCCACTTTTCTCTGTAGCCTTTACTTCTTTCCCTTCTATTATTGCCAAGCAACCTCCCTAAACAGGGTTATAATTATTAATTCATATAATAAATTCATTAATAAAAGAACATAAAACAACAAAAGTTGTTCTTTAGTGTTATGTGAAGATACTAAATTGTAATAATGTCAAAATTGGCAGCATAAATTCAAGACATTTTATCATCTTGAACATGCTTGCTTTGCCTTAGCTGTGACAATCTTGGTGACTCTGGCAGCCCTCATCAAAGTAGCTCAAAGACATAAAATTCTGGTGTTACAAATCATGGTTGATTTTTTTTTTTTAAGTCTTGCCCCTATGGATTAATATCTTTTATGCTTGATTTTACTATTCTGGGACTTGTTCTGATTTTTTTTGTCTGATTTGAAGAAGGGGGACTATCTTTGGCTTAACTTCATTCCCTCATATAGGCAGAAAGATATTCACAAATTGTTTTGGATTTTGACCTTATTGCTGTAAAGTAAAACAAACTATTTTTTTTTTTTTTTTTTGTTGTTGTTATATTGATTCTCTGTGTTTAATAACACAAGGAATGAAAAGAAGCAACTTTAAAGCTTCTGTTGATTTAGAATTTTCCCTGGGAAATGCTGAGGATCTAAAGAGGCTTTTTTGGTTTTTTTCTTTTCCCTTGAGGACTAATCTTCATCTTTTCTTTTTCTGTTACTCGTTTTGAGTTTCTCCCTCCAAGTCCTTTTTCTCTTGAAGAAAAAAGCAATAATAGAGGCAGGCTGAAAAGAAGGGGCTGAGAAGCAGTGAAGGAAAGGGAACTAACATTTTATTGCATCTCTACTTTGTGTTAGATTTTGTTTTTAGGTCTTTTTATATTATCATCTTATTTAGCTCAAGTAATTATCCTGTGAAGTAGATGTTGATTTTACAGAAGAGGGAATTAGGATGTAGAGAGGTTACCCAGCTGGTAACTGGTGGAGCTGAGATTTACACTCTGATATCTCTGACTCCAGACCATGTGGTTTGTGCTGAGCCAACTGGAAGAGACCTTGGAGATACCTAGTCCAAGCTCCTCATTTTATATAGAAAAAATACAATGTGTATGTGGTTACTGTTTATTGAAAACTGTGTATCAGAGACTATTCTAATTACTTCACACACGTGATCTGATCTAATGATACTAACTGAATGACAGTATGATGGAGAAACAGGCATAACGAGGTTAAGTAACTTGCTTGAAGTCATAGATCCAGTAAATGGCACAGTGTAGATTGCCAACTCTGGACTGTCTGACCTCAGAGTCCAATGCTGCACTATATGGTCTCATTTTTTTTTCTCATACATGAAGAAACTAAAATTAACAGAGGCATTCCTAAGATCATCAACTCTCTGGTGGCAGAATGGAGTCTAGACTCAGGATTTTCTTACTGCCAGTTCTTTGCTCTTTCTATTCCATAGTGGGTGTCACCTGATCAGAAGTGGGATAAAATGAAAGACCAACCAAAAGTGAGCTGGAGGACTTTGTTGCGCCTGATTCTGCCACACCTCAGAGCTCAGCTGTCCACATTCTCATGAATTTCTTCGGAGTTCTTCTGAGAAATCAGATGTAGAACTGTCTTTATGAATTATGGTTACTAAAAATACACACATACATGTACTGTTTTCCTTTTCTATATTGAACTTCACTGAATATAATAAATCAGAATAAGGAGTTTCTGGTAGTTCACCTTATAAATTGATTTAAACTATCATTACAGTTAAATTAAAATTATTCATTGCATGAGAATATTTTTAAATTTTTGTATTGACTTGAAAGAGTAACATGTCAAAATGTGGTGAAAAGAGATCTTTTCTCAGAAATGCTGGAAGCATCTCCATGTTTCAGAAAGTTTCCAGTGCAATGTGTATAATAAATCACCCGTCTCTGTTTCAGAATTGTCAGCAACAGCATGGAAACTGTAGCACTTACTAGATGATCAAGTACTGAAATAAAAATAATCTGCCTTTTAACAGTCACATGGCTTCCATAAATCAGAGACGTTTTCTGGAAGAAATTACTTGTTATCTTTACTGAATGAGCGACAACACCTGTTGACTCTGATAGTTAGAGGCTAGTGTGTGATTTGGCCATTTCTTCTTCATTTCCTTTAGCATTTACTGAGTGCCTGCAGTGCACATGGAGGGATACTGTAAAGCCTGATGGGGAGACAGAGAAACATGGATGACACCAAAAGACTCTATTTTTTGTTCTCCTGGAAATTAATAGCTATGTCAAATAGAGTGGAGAATTCTTAATCTTATTATTTCTCCTTTATTCTTACATGTTCTTCCTTATGCCCAGGCTGTACTGTATTTTGATTCTGCAGTAGTGATAAGAAATAGGTGCTCCTCTATGCTTGATAAGAATGAGCAATGCAACTTTGCCTATCGTATGTATCCAGAGTGTGGCTTTTCCTGTCACTCGGAGCATTCAAGTCCCTACTCTTTCATGTTATATATTCACTAAAGTAAGTCATAAATAAGAAAGATATATTACTTTTAAAAAGCCCAGTGCCAATGCACAGAGGGTGAAAAACTATCCAAAAAATTCCAGCCTAATGCACATCTTTTATCCTTGCCAAGGGTGAGGTAGTGGATGGGCGGGTACATGCTCCAAAGACTTGCTGTGCCACAGTAGGTGTCTATCTGTACAAATCATTTAACCTTCCTGAATCTCAATATCATCATGTGTAAAAGATGGAGACAAATAATATTTGTTGGACACAAGGAAATCTCTCTCTTTTCTGCATAAATGCCTCCTGGTTCTGCCAACCTTGCTTGTTTCTGTGAGGAAGAATGAGCTGGACACTCTGATTATGTATGAAGTGGCTATAAAGTAATGAGGTGGCATTCTTCAGCCATATATTGGAACTCACATCCGTATAAGTGGTGTTCCTTTGCAAGACCCTTCTGCCAAACTTCAAGCCTAGACTAGTATGGTTTTTGAGTGCAGATAGAACTTAGTGTGTTTAAGTTCTCTAAGTTGATTTAAAAAATAAATTTCTTCATCATCATTTTGTGTACATTATATTTTCTCTACAAATTTCAGGTGAGTGATTAGTTTTTGGAGAACTTTTGGGGCAGTAGAAAGATGGCTTAGTGAGACTGACATGACAGGTGGGGAAGTTAACTAGGGGGGCAGAAAATAATTGAGGAACATCTGAGTCCCCAGAAATCCACTCTGTTCCAGTCAGGGGTGATTTAGATTAAGAGGTGACTTATGTAAACATAAATCATACCTCTATGAATATGTAATTTGTAGTTTAATTGAAAAAGGAAATCTTCACAGTACCATTTTGTTTTGGTATACATGTAGAGTTACCGATATGACATAATTTCCCTCTACTGTATAAATTAACCTAACACTACATACACTCTTGTGTTTTTTAAAAACAAAAAGTGTCTTTATCTACTTGTTTGAAACTGTTTTATTTTACAAGTGTTATTGTTCAGATTAATAGTCTTATATTTGAATAAAGAGTCTGTTATCTTTTTGTATTTTATAAATAATTTCTTTATAGAATACTGCTTAAATTTACAAATAGGCCTTCCTACAAATAAATACATTTTTCCAACTGAATTCTGAAACAATGAAAAATATAGAAAACAGGCTAGTTTGCCATCATCTGAGGCGTTGATCTTGAATGAGGTGATTAAGAGCAGAACAGTAGGATAATTTTATTAAGTCAGCAATGCTTGCTGATCCATGTTTCTTTTTTCCTGTTATGCTAAAGGAAATAATGGGTTGTATTCTTGAGCTAAAACTACAAGGCTTAGATGTGTCCTTACACATTTATTTCTCCTAGAGATTAAGTTAATAGAAGCTCTTGTATGAGTTTGGATCAATATATAATAAAAACAATTTTTTTTAAATTGATATCTTAGGAATTGCAGAATGGAAGACAGATCACTTTTGTGTTCTCTTTTTTCCCCTTTCCACTTGAAAATCTTTCCTCTAGAAAAAATAGCTTTTGTGCATAAAAATGTATTTGTAAGTGCCTCCTATGAGCAAAAGGGGCCCTGGTGGTGCAGTGGTTAAGCACTCGACTGCTAACGGAAAAGTTGGTGGTTCGAACCCACCAGCTGCTCTATGGGAGAAAGATGTGGCAGTCTGCTTCCGTGAAGATTACAGCCTTGGAAACCCTATGGCGCAGTTCTACTCTGCCTGTAGCATCACTATGAGTTGAAATAGACTCAACAGTTTACCATGAGCAAGGTGAAATCAAGCTAAAACAAACACTGAGGGTAATCACAAAGAGAAAAACATTATCAAAGGTACCAAATCACTTCTACCCAGTTGGTGGGATTGTAGAACGTAATCGTGTGTACAGAAGCCTGAATATTTTTAGTATGGGTCAGGACCACTTTTTGTCTCCCACAGTCAGCCACCAATCATTCTTTGGAGCAATTCAACCCTTGGAGTTACTGGGAAGGGATGATCAAACTTTATGTCAGGTGAAATAAAGGGTGGTGACATTCACCTTGGTAAGAACCTTTGTTCTTCATATTTATTTAGTATGTTTGCTAAGGCCCTCTTTGGCTTCATTCCCCTACTGACAAATGGGAAGAAAAAAGAAGTGTTTTACTTAACACCTATATTTTCTTTCCATTAGGGCGTGTTGGAGAGTTTCCTGGGCACAGCTGTCTCTGGAGCCATCTTTTGCATGTTTGCTGGTCAACCACTCACTATTTTGAGCAGCACAGGACCTGTTCTGGTTTTCGAGAGGCTTCTATTTAATTTTAGCAAGTATGTATATATACAATTATAATTTAGAATTGTTTAATTGTAGAACATTCATAGTCTAGATAGTACACAGAGTAGTAATTAGGTAGATCCAAGAGTACTGGAACTTTTAAGATTTGAAAGTTGAAAGGGCCTTAGGGTTTAGGTCATCCAACACTCATTTTACATTTGACTCAACTGAAGCTGAGTATGCAGTATTATATTCCTGCTCCCTTCCCAGTCATTCTCTGCTCTTCTTGTCACATTTGTGTCCTAGGGAGCTGATCCCTATAGACTGTAACACCCAGGCTCTCTTGCCTGCTGGCTTCCTGTTGGGTTTGGTTAAATGGGAAGTTTCAGCAGGGGATCAGAGTATAGGAAAAGAGAGAGGTCCAGGTATATCCCCCGCCCCACTCCCTTCCTCTCCTTAGTGTTTCTGCTTTAGCACCGCAGTCTGGCAGAGGCTTATCCCTTAGGACAATTGCCCCTGCCAACTGGCCCCTCTACCACTGCTCTACCCCTTACCAGGTTCTGGTAACACTGTTCCTTCTATGACCCTTTTAAGCCTGGAGGAATGTATTATTTCCTACTCTTGCTAGTCCCTGAGTGCCTAGCCATTCTTTGCTACCCACACCTCTGCAAATAGCCCACTCATTATGTTTTCCTCAGAAGCTTGTTTAAATGTACCTGATGTTTCCTGCCATGATTCTGAATGATATACTAAAGAAATTGAATGACTTCTTCAAGGTCACACAGTTCAGTAATGAAAGAGACTGGATGCTCCTTATAGACTATTGCTTCTAACCCCAATTCCATTGTTCTTAACTAAAGATACCTTTCAGGATTCAGCTGAATAATAACTAACATTTATTGCACTTGTCCATGTGCCAAATGCAGTCCTAAGTGCTTTACATGTATTAACTTATTTAATTCTTGTAGCAATCCTGTTAGGTAGAGACCATATTTGTTTCATAGACGAAAAAACAGGCACAGAGTGGGTAAGTAGATAGCTGAAGGCTGGGCTGGGATTTGAATCCTTGCTTTCTGACTCTAGAGCCCAAGCTTTTTACAAAATCACTAGAGACTACTAATGGTTATGACAGTTGTGATATCAATATCTTCTTTTTAAAGTTGATGGATTGTTTTAGGAAGGGGAAAATTGAGTTAAGTTAATTATCCAAGAGGCCACATCAGTACACAAATAGATTCAAAATCAAATTGGGTACTCTGGCCTCTTTGTCTTTGATATCTCTAAGAGAACATTGCCTTTACAGAAAGATTTTATTTCTTAGCTAGATTGCAGAATTTTATTTAGCTTGCTAACACTCATTGTTGAAATTTCGATATTCTTACATTGTTACACATATTTAGAATTTTATTTTTATACATGACATTATGGGAATAGTACCTCATGGACTTACAGGCTCATTTATAGCCTTTCAAACTGTGTGTGTCATCAAAAATGATCAAAAGATACAGGAGGAATGAGGATTTAAAACCAGTGTTTTGAAAACTGAGTTGAGAACATTAGTGAGAGTCTTCTGAGAATTTAAAGGTCCAAATTTTAAATAATGTTGTGAGTTTTCTGTAGGTCATTACTGCAGATCCTCTCTCCATCATAATTCTGAGAGGAACATTGGAAAGAATTCTGTTCATGTCAGTTTACAGAAAGAGTCAAACAGTTTTTATATGTTTAAGAAAACATTGTGTGAGAGAAGAAAGTCTTTGTGGAAAAATTAAACACGCATGTAGTATAAACAGGAACAAACATGCACAACCTTTGTGGAAAGATTTATTGGCTGCAATGTGATCAGAGCCTTAATCTACAGAAAATGTTTGCCTGCCAGCTTGCTTTAGATAATTGTGGGATAGAGATGATTTCCTTCCACTAAGCAAATTTCTTTCTCACTTTTTCTTCTGTTTCATCATAATTGGTAAGTAAATATAGTTCCCAATGATTTATTTGTAAACAGTTTTAAAGCAATAAGAAATATTTGATAAACTGTGCTTTAAATCCATCACTGAGTAATACATGGCTCTTCTGGGGCAAACGCTATTTTATTTACAATGCTGAATCATTTGCTGATATATTATAACAGCAGTGCTAATATTTTGCCTAGATACAGAGCATGTGTATTATTTCCTAGTGTGTTTCATCAATTACTGGTCCCATTAGATGCCTTCATGAAAAAAAATTGTGATCCCAATAAGTCTGAGAAGGACTGTGTATTACATCCCATTGTAGGAATCAGTTTTGTACCTTAGTATGCTAAGGGACCTGAGAAGTAAAGAAACTGTTTTACTTTGTCTTGCCCACATTTCCCCAAATATATTTTACCATTTTTGAGAAATAGCTAAATCCTTCTTTTGTAGCTTGAGTGTACTCTAGCAGTAACTCCACATAATCTAGAGATTTATCTCTGACACGGGATACAGATTTTAGTTTTTACACTGTAAACTGTAGAATTATAAGGGAATAAGAACGCTATGCTGTCACTTCTTAAACTTAATAATAGAATGATAAAAATAAATCACAAAAATCCAAAACACACTTGTAATTTCCTTTCCCAAATTCTGCAGTCTTGTTGATTTATTTTCACACATTGTATCCCAGTAATAGAAAATTAAATTCCTTTTTTCTTTAAGTGAATAATTGAAAGGAGTTTTAACAATGAGTTTTAAAACTTCATGATAAAGTAGGATTTTAACCTGCGTTACTGTCATTTGATCATTCAGTAATTTCTATATTCCTTGAACAATTTGCTTTCAGCCTTAAAATAATTATTTTTTTTTCCTATTGTGTTATTTGATTTATTCCTTCAGTTCAGGGAGTTTATATTTATTTGTCAGTAGCTAAACATTAATTTCTGTAGGATGTTTCAGATGTGAATACTTTGATTTGTTTGTATCGTTGATTTTATCCTACTCATAAACCATAATTCAAAATGCCTGGGAAGACAGAGTGGTAGCATCGGGATATATGTCCATTTTCTCCTTTTAATTCACTGTAGTTTCTTTGGTCTCTGTTATCATTTCCTGCTACTATTTATAACTAAATTGCTGTTTAAACTTGGCATCAAGGGGATTAATAGTCTTACTGGATATAATAATGCCATTTTATTTTAGTCTTTACTGATGATCAACTTGTTTATAAAAGTTTCTTATCTCTTATTCCTCTTTCTTCTTGCTGCTCTAAACATATCACTTCCATAATGGAGTGCCATTGATTTTAGTGACTTTATTTGGGTCATTCTTGTCAAGCTACTCTGGGAGTATGAAAGTTCATTAGAGCAGCTAGTTTGGGTATATTTTTTATGTCCTAAGTTTAAGTTTACATGTGCGTTTTTTTTTTTTCTTTTTTTCCTTTGTAACCCAAACTGATGGTGCTGCTAACCATTAACTAGTTAATGGATTTATTTCTCATCTAGTCCTATAAACATCAATTCTATAAACAACCACTAGCATTCTTAGAACACATCAAGATTACCCTAACTTTCATCTTGTTAGGGAAGCAAAGCTACGTAGTTGTTTAAAACTTCTCTTTTAAGGAAAGAGCCCGTTGGCTCAGCAGTAATGTTTCTTAGCGCTGACTGTGACACTGACTCATTGTTTGATATGTAAATTACCTCAAATTCCTAGAACTCAGCTTTTTCTATAGTCTACTTACCTCACAAAGACATGCATAGGATTGAACTATGGGGTTCATACGTAGGAGGGACTGGAAGGGAATGCAAGACTGTCCTCAGAAAGATTCCAGGAAATCCATGGAAGGTAACTTTTTACCCTAGTGTTAATATTCTGCTTTGGTGATGTATTTCAGTTTGTATCATTTGGTGAGAATAGGAAACAAAGGACAATGCCTTTAGTAACCACCATATCATGAGTTAAATACAACTTGGAGGGAAGAACTATGATGCAATTTCTAAAAGGACCAGGCCACACACAAATCAAGAGATTTGGTTTCTGATCGGGCTCTGCCATTAAAAACTTGACGGATAAATCACTTAACTTCCCTTGTATTTTTGGTGCCCTCATCTTTAAAATAAGGCACATTTGAGTATTGGTATCTAAGGAACTTTGAATTCTAACCTTCTATAATTTTCAGCTATCACAGGATCAGTTCTCTCCTGGTTACATATGATAACTGAGTTTGGTAACTGTCTCAGTCACGTCCCAGGCTGCGGGCAGGTATTCATTAATACAGCGCGTCTTTATTGGGCACTTTCTATGTGCCAGGTGCATTTTTCTGTAGCAGTAAGGAAGCAGTAAAATATGAGATAGAAGTTCAGAGGATGTCTATTCTTCTGGTCTTTACTAAGTAAAGAATTTGAATTTTATTTTAAGAGCAGTGGGAAGTCAATGAAAAATTTTAAGGAGAGGTATCTGATTTACATATAAAAAGAGCATTTTTTGCTCTGGTGTGGAAAATGTCTTTGAGCAGGACAAGCATGGAAGTAAGGACATCAGTAAGGAGGCTCTTATGGTTAGCAAAGACTTAATGGTGGCCAGACTGCATTGGTAGAGCTGAAGGAGATGAGATGATGCTTTAGGGAAAGAATTCAAATACATCCCTATCAGCTACCAGAAACTCATTGTCTAAGAGCAAATCCATAGACCTTTGAGCATGCATCATCCTTGATTGAATTCTTTTTTCTCATATAAAAAATGTGAATGCTGTTATCTGCTTTTTCATCACAATTGATTTTAAAACAAATGTAAAGCACTCTCCACATAGTTTTAAAAGAATCAGTATGAAATGGTAAAGTATCATCACTTGATTCATCTTTTCCTAGTTGTGAATCTTGAACTATTTCACTTCTAAGAAATGGAAAGAGCATCGAAAATCAATAGCTTCTTTCCATGCAGGTGGCCGACACTAAATCCATTGGGGGACAGACACAGAGAGAAAAAGGTTGTCCTGAGATACTGCACACACAAATTCAGCAGAAGGAGATCATATCTGTGGGCAAGCTTCATGAGAAGTGGTAGTGTTACATGGCAGGCATGACCTTCTCAATAGGACTACAGCCTGCATTTCTAATCTCATCTCTTCATGTTGGTGGTGCTCACTTCACAGTGAGCATTACATGTCATCTCAAACCGCAAGCATTTTTATATACGTTTTCCTTTTCCTGGCCTGATCTTTCCTGGTTGGCCTGGAAAGCTGCTACTTATCCTTGAACACTTTGAGTTCTTTTTATTTTACAAACTTCATCTATGCCCCCACTCAGAATTAATTACTCCCTCCTCTGTGACAGTTTGTGTGAACCTTGAGATATCACTTAGTATTGTATAATGTGATTTTTTCTTTACCAACAGTAGACTGTGACAGCTTGGGGGCAGAGAACGTATTTCTTTTAGTGTCTTCAGTAACAAGTAAAACTCACAAATGTTTATAGAGCACATGTTGGGTGCTAGTGTCATGCTTTCAAATTGTTTATAAACTCCATGAAGGCAGGGACCATATTTTTGAATGAGCAAATTAATTAATTAATTACATAGAAATGGTATAAATACTTTTGATGTGCTTTCATCGAACTTCTGGAATTATTTCTGTTTGGTAGCACAATAATACCAGTAAATCAAGTCCTTAAAATTAATACTTTTTGGATAAAATCTAGAATGAGCTTTATATATCTAGTAACTAAACATAATATTTTTAGCAATAATTCTATAGACATTTGGTAGTTTTATATTATTCTTTATGTTCCATGGATGAAGAGTCTAAATACCTTTGTTTATTCTTTCCAGGGACCATAATTTTGACTATTTAGAGTTTCGCCTTTGGATTGGCCTGTGGTCAGCCTTCCTGTGTCTCATTTTGGTAGCCACTGATGCCAGCTTTTTGGTTCAGTACTTCACTCGCTTCACTGAAGAGGGCTTCTCTTCTCTGATTAGCTTCATCTTCATCTACGATGCTTTCAAGAAGATGATCAAGCTAGCAGATTACTACCCCATCAACTCCAACTTCAAAGTGGGCTACAATACTCACTTTTCCTGTGCCTGCGTGCCACCCGACCTAGGTGAGGACACCACATTTTGTGTTTGTACTCTCCCCATTTGGAGGAAGGTGTAGGCTCCATGCTTACAAATTATCAATGTGGTGTTGGGATACTCAGGAAAAGGATTTATTTTGCTTTCTTTGAGAAACCATTCTACTAAATTTGAAGTATCTTAGCCACGTGACTCAATCAGGGAGTGAAACTAGGAGCTCTGGAATATGAACAGCTCAATACTTCGAAATGAACTCAAACTGCAGTTTTTACTGAGAAATTAATGTATATGTTATTCTTAATTTTATGTTATAGGCGAGGAAACCCAGGCACACATATTAACAGATGTAAAGACTAGAAAAACAGATGTCCGTCCTCTGAACTTCTATTCCATATTTTTCTTCTTCCTTATTGCTGTAGGAGGCTCTTCCTTTAAGCAAACTCTAAACACATAATTTTCAGCTTGTAGAAGAAACCCAGAAGATGCTAATTCACTTTATATAATTTGAAGCATGAAATTAAAAAAGAAATTCACACTGGAGTCACCTACTGGTAAAGGAGAGCCTTACAGTTAATTTCTACTAGACAATGTAATTAGGAAAGGGAAGGGAAAGGAAGGAAAGGGGACAGAGAAACAAAAACATAGAAGGAATGTTATGTTCTAGGAGCAGATTTATATTCCAGAGTCAGAAAAGGGCATAAAAATAAAAGTAACTTCTGGATAAAGCATGTGATATCTGTACATCTTAGCATTTTACCATCCATCTTGCCAAACTTGAGTCAACATCAGAACTTTTTCACAAAAAAAGTGTTCCACTTGATCTTTGGAATTTTTTCTTGAAATAATTTATCATCATTTTATAACATGGAAGGCATTTGAAAAAAGGATTCATTTTGAGGACAGTTTCTTTGGATCTCCTCTAGTAAAGTAAGGGTAGATATTTGTACCAATTAAATATCAGCAGTGCTGTGATCCCAGGTTACTCGATTAGCTAAGGGTGGAGGTCTCTTAAAATTGATATACAATCCAAGCTTTTCGACTAAGGCCTCATACCACCAGAAGTGCAGCAGTGTTCTGAGGCTGTGTAAACTTGAGTCATGAACATGGGGCACATTCATAGAATATCCACTCTTAACTTGTAGACTCTGAGGAAAAATTCCTTAATGTGTGCACTAAAACAAACACGGTTATATTATAGACTAGAATACAAAATGCTTATACGTTTAAAAATAAGAGACTACTAAGAATTTTTATGCTTATGGAAGGCTGTGTGAATTATGTCCAGATATTGTATAGGTGTATCTTCATTCTTCTCTGCCACTTCAGTGGAGAAATCTTAGAAGATCGATATGCTTCTTGAGTGGTGAGAGGGCTTCGCTGAAGAGGGCTTGTCTTCTCTGATTAGCTTCATCCAATCAGTCAGTAACACTGATGAAAAGATAGGGTATTGCTGGGCTTTGCACTTGTAGATTCTTTTTGTCTTTTTTAAGGAAAATCAGTACACATACAAATAAAACCCACAGGTGGAAGTAAACCTGAGGGAAGGCTAAAGTGGAAATTTAAACATTCAGGTGAACCTGAATGACATATAACTTTAAAAGGCTATTGTGTTAAGATGTATATGGATTTGAAGTATTTAACAATTTAAAATAGTGCTTCGAACAGAGTAGGCACTCAGTACCCCATACACATTGCTGTTGAGTTGATTCAGACTTACGGTAACCCCGTATTATTAGAATCAATTAAATATATTCCCCAGAGAAAGACAGATGTTACCATTACAACTATGTGGAATTCTTCCCATGAGAGAAGGGGGGAGGGGGGTTGTATAACCGCCTGTGACTTTCAGGGGCAGCCCAGGTTATACATATTAAATATGGATTAACAGACATATTTAATTGTGGGATTTAGAACTTTTTATTTATTTATTTCTCTCTATATGTATGTACGGAAACTCTGGTGGTTAAGTGCTATGTCTGCTAACCAATACGTCGGCAGTTGGAATCCACCAGGCATGCCTTGGAAACTCTATGGGGCAATTCTACTCTGTCTTATAGGGTCGCTATGAGTCAGAATTGACTCAACAGCAGTGGGTTTGGGTTTATATGTATGTATGTATGTATTTATTTATGAAAAAACCCTGTAATCTGACTTCTTAGGCAAGTCTGATTAATCATACACCAAGATTTTCTAAAGGAACAAAGAAAGCCATTCAGCTGTTCTGAGGCTTTGAGGTTTTCATAAAGCCACGTGAAGGCTTTGTTAACACATCCGTCACACAGAAAAGAGATCTACCTAGTATCAGCCCCATACCTGACTGAGACCAATGAAAACTTGCGTTCCTTATGTTATTAATTGGATACTGGCAGAGAAGGTAATATGAAACCAAGGAAAACATCTGAGTGTATTTTAATTGTGAAAATTAAGGCAAAGTTTTTTTTAATTGTACTTTAGATGAAAATTTACAGACCACATTAGTTTCTCATTAAATAATTAATACACATATTGTTTTGTGACCTTGGTTGTCAACCCCGCAACCTGTCAACACTCTCCCCTTCTTGACCTTTGGTTCTCCATTTCCATTTGTCTAGCTTTCCTGTTCCTTCATGCCTTCCAGTCCTTCCCCCTGGGCTGGTGTGCCCATTTAGTCTCATATACATGGTTGAGCTACGTGTGTTATTGTTTGTTTTATAGGCCTGTCTAATCTTTGGCTGAAGGGTGAACCTCAGGAGTGACTTCAGTACTGAGTTAAAAGGGTGTCCAGGGGCTATACTCTCTGGGTTTCTGTAGTTTCTGTCAGACCAGTAAGTCTGGTCTTTTTTGTGTGTGTGTGAGTTTGAATTTTGTTCTACGTTTTCCTCCAGCTCTGTCCAGGACTCTCTATTGTAATCCCTGTCAGAGCTGTCGGTGGTGATAGCATGGCACCACCTAGTTATGCTGGACTCAGTCTGGTGGAGGCTGTAGTAGTTGTGGTCCATTAGTCCTTTGAACTAATCTTTCCCTTTAATCTTTGGTTTTCTTCATTCTCCCTTGCTGCAGACGGGGTGGGACCAGTAAACATATCTTAGAAGGCTGCTGACAAACTTTTAAGACACCAGATGCTACTCACTAAAGTAGGATGTAGAACATTTTCTTTAGAAACTGTGTTATGCCAGTTGAGCTAGATATCCCTTGAGAGCTTTGTGCCTAGCCCATAGCCCACTAACTCAGTCCCTCAGGGAGTTTAGATGTGTCTATGAATCTTCTATGACTTTGCCTTGATCAAGTCGTGCTGACTTGCCCAGTATTGTGCAGTGTCTTACCCTTCACCAAGGTTACCACTTATCTATTGTTTAGCTAGTGTTTTCTTCCTCTCCACCCCTCCCCTCCCTCATAACCATCAAAGATTGTTTCTGTGTGTAAACCTTCTCATGAGTTTTTATACTAGTAGCCTTATACAGTATTTGTCCTTTTGTGATTGACTTATTTCACTCAGCCTAGTGCTCTCCAGATTCATCCACGCTGTGAGATGTTTCGCAGATTCATCGTTATTGTTTATCGTTGCATAGTATTCCACTGTGTGTCTGTACCATCGTTTGTTTCTCCATTCATCTGTTGATGGGCACTTAGGTTATTTCCATCTTTTTGCTATTGTGAACAGTGCTGCAGTAAGCATGGGTGTGCATATGTCTAGCCGTGTGATGGCTGTTATTTCTCTAGGATATATTCCTAGGAGGAGGCTTGCTGGATCATATGATATTTCTATTTCTAGCTTTTTAAGGAAGTGTCATATCATTTTCCAAAATGGTTGCACCATTTTGCATTCCCACCACAGTGCATAAGAGTTCCAATCTCCCCACAGCCTCTCTAGCATTTGTTATTTTCTGTTTTTTTGATTCGTGCCAGTAATGCTGGGGTGAGATGGTGTCTCATTGTAGTTTTGGTTTGCATTTCTCTAATGGCTAATGATCGCTAGCATTTCCTCATGTGTCTGTTAGCTGCCTGAATGTCTTCTTTGGTGAAGTGTCTGTTTATATCCTGTGCCCGTTTTTCAGTTGGATTATTTGTCTTTTTGTTGTAGAGGTGTTGGATATTCCTATGGATTTTAGAGATTAGTCTTTTGTTGGATATGTCATAGCTGAAAATTTTTTCCGAGTCTATAGGTTCTCTTTTTACTGTTTTGATGTTTAATTTTAGAAGATCCCAGTTATCTAGCTTTCTTCTAGTGTTTGTGTATTGTTAGTTATGGCTTGTGTCCTATTTATGCCATATATTAGGGCCCCTAGCATTGACCATATTTTTTCTTCTATGATCTTTATAGTTTTTTTTTTCATACGTAGGTCTTTGATCCATTTTGAATTAGTTTTTGTATATGGTGTAAGGTATGGGTCCTATTTCATTTTTTCACAAATGGATATCCAGTTTTGCCACCACCATTTGTTAAAAAGATTGCCTTTCCTCATTTAATGTAATCTTCCTTTCAGGAAGAATCTTTGTTTTCCTAAAAATATGATTTTGAGCGTTGGACCGATTTACACTTGCATAGCAAGGACTGGCTTAAGTGGTGATAGCTTTTCCTTTGACCTTTTTCCCCCAAATTGTATACATGATTGGTCCTGAATAACTAAGGAGTTGCCCCTCAAGAACTCTGACAATTTCTGCTGCTTCTTTGTGTACCAATAAAGCAGTGTAGCAGTGCTTTGAAGTCACAAAACTTTTATCCAAATCCCAACTTGCCTAGCTAATGGCAAATGTGAGACTTTGGGCAAATTCCTTTGCTCAAAGTAACTTGGCGTCATTTTCCTCATCTGAAAAATGGGGTTAATAATAGTACCTACCTTAGAGAGCTATTTTGACCAAAAAAAAAAAAAAAAAAAAAAAAGAATACAGATAAAGTACTTAGCATAGTTCCTGATAGGAAATAAGTTATAAAATGTTAACTGCTATTACTACTGCTGTTATTATTCATTATAATTTAGTCTTCATCATCCTCCCTTCTAAGTATCTGTTGTTGGACTCATAGCCCATTCTGCAACAAGGCCTTTGATTGCACCCTGTATTCTGGAGTTGTGGAGATAAGTTGCCCTCACAAAAGATGTGTATGTAAATGTGAGGGATTATTTAAACCTTTGGAGAACAAACCTGCTAGTGGTTTGGAAAAAAGGAAAATGAATACTTGCATTTTATTGACAACCCCATGTTTATAAAATCCCCGTAAGATTAATGATTTTATATTTTCTCCATAACCTTAACATTTTTTATCACAAAATGTATATTTCCACCATAACTTTAGTACTTTTTGATAGCCAACTGAAAAATTGCAATTAAAGAGTAATATAGTTGCACGTACAGCTAGAGTGAGTATTCTAAAAACAACAAAAGGCTGGCCTCTCATCACAACATGCACTCCTAGTAAAAGAATTCAATCAATGAGTCAATAATATTTAAACTGGCGGATGACTTGTTTTTCAATGCTGGGGCAGTATGTAACAACGAACTAGCAATTGCACAGATGGAGTCATGATCCTGAAAAGTGAGAAATGATTTTATAGGAATGGAAATAGGGGCCACTTAATCACTCAGAAAAGCCTATTCGTGGACATAACTACTGTGCTTTTTGTGTGCTTTGTGAAGGCAACTTTTCCTTCTCTCCTCCTTTCTGCCCTTTTTTGTTCTCACTTGCTTCCACAAAACCTCATCACTTTCTGATTTTCGTTTTTCTAACCTACTGTGTACTCTCTTCTTCCATCCGCATTAATTGCTTGGTAACCCAAGTCATATACCTACATTATTGTAGAACTAGAGAAGCTCAGTTGCAAGTGATAGGAAGGAAAATTAGCCATGAAGTTTTGACATATCAGTCAGGGCGGATACATGATTTTTGTGCCAAAATTTTCTTCTCTCAAAAATGAGATAACCGTTTAATTAATGTGTTGCCTACTGGTAAAGGCAAGAGATACTGTATTTCCCACCGTGTCCTGATGATTACATAGCAAGGGTGTATAAGGAAGAAGATAATTTAGTTCAAGAGCCAAAAATGAAAACTGCAAAATATCTAATTGATGGAAAATTCACACTACCTCATTTCATCACCAATATTCCAATTTCAAAAATTGTTAAGAACTTGTGCTTTGGAGTAAAGAGAACTGAGTTTGAATTTCAGCTCTGCTACTTCTTAGCAGTGTGACCTTGGGCTAGGCTAAGTACTTAATCTCTTCAAGTCTGTTTCCTAATCTGTGAACCTGGTTAGTAATTGTCCCTACTCTTAAAAAACAAAAAAACCCAAAACTGTTGCCATCGAATTGATTCTGACAGTTGGCAACTCCATGTGTTACAGAGTAGAACTGCTCCATGGGGTTTTCTTGGTGGTAATCTCTACAAAACCAGATTTGCTGGGTCTTTTTTTAATGGCACCACTGGATGGGTTTGAACTGCCAAATTTTGGTTAGTAGCCAAGAGCAAACCATTTGTATAAGTATTAGATGAGATAGTTTATGTAAAATGGACACCTAATAGTAAAAATTTGCTACTTTTCTCATTTTTCACTGATCCTCAAAAGATATTCCATACTGTTTAATCTTTTAGTTGTATTATTTTAAAGGGGCTCAAACATTTAATTTACCTAGAAATTTTCCTAGGAAAATATAACCAGGCTGTAGTTAAAGCCTACCTCCCTCCCCCTGTCCCAAAATCTGTCAACCAGTGTATTATTGTAGATAAATATAAAACATTGAAGCCAAGCTTAAAGAAAAAATATGTTAAGCAGTTCAGCGTATCATAAGTACTTAATACTGTTCCCCTAAATCTCAAGCCTAAAAAGATGTTGAACACTATATGTACATAGACATTTGGAAGACTTCGAAATTCCTGAGGGTGAGATGTTTAGTTCTAAGATGAAGATATTTACTTCACTGAAAAACGTAAAACCTAGTTTGTAAATAAGAAAAAGGACGTGGGCTTTCTTTCTTCCTTTTTTTGCCTCTCTGTCTCTTCTGTCCCTTGCTCTTCTCTTCCTTTCCCATCTTCTTTCAACAAAAATATACTCAAGGTCTACTTCATTGCTTTTTAAGAATTGTGCTACTTGTAATGAAGTAGAATACACATATATACACATGCTTTTTTTAATATAAAAATGTGCTTTTTTAAAAAATAATTAATTTTTGACTGAATAAGGCCAGATTTTCCTTTGACTCAGATTTTAGAAATTAATTTCTATTCTAGTACTTGTAATTCGTTTACAGAATACGTAAAAGTTGCAGTTGACTATCGACTCAAGGGAACATTAACATTTTAGCAAAGGTCAAAGGAAATTTTTCTGACCAGGCGTTGGTTTTGTATCTGGAAGGAAAAAAGGCTTTGCTAAAAATGATGGTAAACAAATTTAAAAAACAAGAAAAAATTGCCTCTAGGGAATAGACACTGTATTGTTAACAGAAGGGACATATTTTATTGATTCATTGTTGACTGTTGTGGGGAGAACATGCTTAATTATGGATGAATGATTAAATGAGAAATAAAGCTTTTCTCAGGCACCAAAAGCATCACTGTATTTCTAGATAAATGATGGTCTTTTTCCCCAGTGTGAAGCTGTGAGACCAAGTCAAGTGATTTTAAGTAGCCATGACTTCCATTTCCATGCTTTCATTTTATTCACAGCATGAGAAGGTTTCCAAGTGCTCTAAAACAGTTGTCCTTAGACTGGAATATCAATATCATTTCTTTCTATATTTTTTCTATTGTCTTAATAAATGTTGTGCGTCAGTGTGCTATAACCATTAAAAAAGACTGCTCGATCGTGTCTCCTGTGGTCCCATATTATAGTCAATATGTGTTTCATAATTAGATAGGCCATTAAAAGAAAATTAGGAAATAAAAAGTAATACTAACTTAGCTTCCATGACCTGAATTGTATGCAATTTTATTTTTATTGCATGTCATTCCCTCTTTAGGTTTTGAAGTAGGTTTAAATCATAGACTAATGGCTAAACAAGGAAACACGAGGACTTCTGGTTTAGCATCCCTCAGGCTTGCATTTGCCAGGATACTTTACCAGCACAGTTGATGTTTTATCATTCATGGTAACATGTTCTTTTAAAAGAAACCATAAATACTTGAAAAATCCATGGTTTTAGTTTTCTTGTTCTGTCCTGACATGTATTTTAGAAGTTTCTACTTAATCCTTGCAGGAAGCAGAAAAGGAGAAGCAATGAATTTAGATAATCATTAGACCTGGATGATTCTCTAGTTTTGGGTTTGTACAAAACACAGGTATAGAAAAGCAACCCTAAAATAATGTCTATAACCCATCCTAAATGTAATGATAGGTAGATATGGAAGAGAAGTTTTTATGAAAATAGTGGCTAAATATTTCCAGCTTAATATTTTGATAGTAGCTCAGCTTTTTAGCTTTGAGTACAGTATCTTAGGTGAACATGTGAAAAGAGTGCCCTTTAATAGCATGGACTGAAGAGTGTCATAATTGAACTTGCTTAGTTACAGTGAAAATCTCAAGCTTCAGGCTTGCTAAGAATAGTTAGGAAAGCTAAAACAATCATCAGAAGAAATAGGGAAGAAAAACTTACTTGTTTTATTTGTTTGTTTTAAAACATAAGTCTGAGATAGTGGTGGGTAATTTCTCTAAGAGATATTTCTACCAGAGTTTTCATAATTCACCTTGTCATACCTACAAAAGCCATTTTGCCCCTGAGTTAATATTGAAATTTAAAGCTTTGTGAAGAAATTTAAACTTTATCAGGAGGCACTAGCATGCGCAAGTTACTCAGGGCCCCTTGATAAATCTGACATGACCATATAGGTAAGAAGCTTCTGCAATTTTATTTTGTATTTATTTTTCCAGGTAGTCAACTTCCTCAAGATGTTGCTTAAATTGAATGAAATAAAACATGAAAATTTTATTATCATGGAGGATATTTTTGAAGTTTTTTTCTAGTTGAGAGCAGGTTAATCAGTTCCATATTATTGTAACCCTAAGGAAATATTTTGAGAGTATAGATTCAGATTAGGCTAACATTTATTAAGCACCATTCAAATGTCAGACATTGTACAAGAGGATTTAAATAAACTGTATTCTAATAACACAATATAAATTATTTAGTTATCACAAAAAGCTTATGAGGTAGCGGCCATTCTTCCCATTCGTAATGTTAGAGTTTTTCAAGGTCATATGTTGTTGTTGTGTGCCATTGAGTCGATTTTGACTCATAGTCACCCAGTGTGACAGAGTGGAACTGCTCCACAGAGTTTTCTAGGCTTTTGTAGACCAATTTCTCAATTGGAATTGATCATTTTCTCTTCTGTGAGCTCCAAGAAATTTACTTTTAATCTTACTTATGGAATGTATCATACTCTGATGCTATGTATTGATGGAAGTGCTTTTTAAAAAATATATTAATTTTGAAATGTGTCTTTTGAAGTAGCTGCTTATAAAAATAAGTAGAAAGTTAGATATATACTTTTTACTGTCCTTTAGATACTGGTATTTTGGGATTTTGAGAGCAATGTTCTTCAATGGCTTGTCTCAGATGAAAACTAAAAAAAAGAAAAGAAAAGTAATTTAGATGATCAGAATTGATGTGTATCTGCATCAATTTTCATAACTTTGGAACAGTTACTAAAAGTTCAGATTGGAATCCTATTTAGTATGCTCCTGGTCTTTATTGTCTGTCATTTCATTTCACAGAGATGGAGACTTGAATATATTTCCCCCTTGCTCCTTACTTCTTGTTTTTATGCAGAAAAGGGTTTTTGCACAGGTTGTTTGTTACAGGAGTCTGACAAAACTGCATTAGAGAATCTAGCTCAGGAAGAGTAGCTTCTCAGATACCATCCAAATGGAGCCTGTGAGTTCACATAGGCTGGTACTTTTTTTTTTCTTTCCCAAAAGCTTGCACCGGTCAGACATCTCAGCTCACAGTGATTCACATCATTTAGCATTACCAGTTACCATGTCACTTTGAAGTCTGTGACTACATAAATCACCTTGATTTTGATGATTGGTAATGCTGGATAGGAGAGAAAAGAATGCTGAAGGAGGTTCTGGTGCCAGCTCTGTTTGTGTTTGACTCTATAATCCTGTGCAAGTAACCTGGCATCCCTTGCTTCAGAGACCCATCCAATATAAAATGGGTATAAAAGTATCCCTATTGTGTGCTGTAGTATATTTTTCACTATGAGTCAGAATCGACTCAATGGCAGCGGGTTTGGATTTTTTTTGGTTAGTATGTTTTTAAATGGACAAGTGGCATAATGTATGAAAATGTACTTTTAGCTCTTTAGAACAAGTATTAATAAAAACCTAGGTTTTGCTGATAATGACTTACTAACACCTTCTTCCTTTTGGAAGTGTATTCATGTTTGGTTTTGTTGTTGGGACCAAGCATCCTTGAGACTATTTTGATTCTCTCTGTGACCTGTAATCAAACAGAGAGAATAAGAAAACATACAGTTTCCACGTGTGCTTGTTTCACTGATCAAATAGGGAAGCCCTGGCAACAGCTAGCTTAATGTTAATAGCTTTATAATCCAGAACCTTCAAAGATCAACACAGATTCCAAAATTGAGAGAAAATAGAACTCAAGCTAAATATTTTCCCCTTTATTTGTTTTCTTTCCTTATTCCTTTGCGTCATCTGCTCTCATTCATTTTAGTCATGAAATATCTCCTTTCCTAGCTTGATAGTAAGTAAATATTTTTGAGGCTCTGTTAGTTAAGTGCCTGGCTCTGGGCAGATACTGGAGAAAAGTAGTGAATAAGACATGTCCCTTCTAATCATCCCTCATGGATGTTACGTTCTAAATTCCAACAGTTAAACGTGTTTGTTTCTCCTGGAAAGTTCAGGGAGGTAGGACCTGAAACACAGCAGACTGAAAAGACAGGTTAGGGGTTTAGGAGATCGTTGGGGAATGAGGAAGGTTAGGTAGGGAAGACCAAACAATAGTTAGAAATCTGAATGTTAAGTGAACAATGTGATCTTCAAAGACAGCAGGTTGATAAGTGTTATTTCACAATATTCCTATAAATTAGAGACATTCTCTGTGTAACAATTTATTTTACAATACATAAAACTTCACAAAATAGGAAAAAGGCTTATCTGATAAAGTAAAATGTTTAAATTTCAGAATATTTACTTTTTTTTTTTTTAATTTCAGACCCCTAAAATAGAAAAAACCTAGTGAAATATTTCCAAGGGAACAATTGATTTAATAAATAAATTAGGTTCCTCTGAAAGTGACATCTTAAATCTGTAAACTATGCCAAATTATTTGAAAGTAATTTTTTCTCAGTAGATAAAATATTCTTCCTCATTATATTCATATTATTTATTCAGTAATTTTTTTGGTTTTTATACATATTGCAAAGATATATTTTCTCATAGGCAGTCCAAATACCCAAAAACTCAAAATCAGGTAGGTAGTTCTTAATTAGTAAAGCTCCAATTTTTGAGATTTTTATGGCACATGAAGCCAAGGATCAACTTACTCAGTTATTAACAGCCATTTATTCCACTAGGCAAAATACAGCAAGTGCCTTTTAGTAACAAGAAAGTTTTTTTTTTTAACCAGAAAATAAAGACATTTTAATATCATCTTCTAATTTTTTTTTACTCTTTTTTATCAGATTAGAGTGCAACAGATAAATATGTTCATATCTTCAGTTATTTTATGTAGGGGAAAGGTGAACAGAATTGTAATTAACTGTGCCATGAATAAATTCACTGTGCCTTTATGTTGCTATCGAAGGTATTTTTAATTACTGGTTCTGCCTTTTTAGATACCTACTTAAATATTTAGGTTGTTTTTAATTCCATTTTTATGGTCAAAATTATCTTTTCTTACAGTTAATATCTCAGTATCTAATGGTACCACACTGGCCCTGGGACATTTACGAACTGTTTCTTCTACTGACATGGTAAGTGATTTAATATTTCAAACCACCTGCATATTACCCTCTATAATTATAATAGAATATGATGTATCCTACCATCTAGCAATTCTGGCATGAACATATATTTAAAAATCTTTGATAGCGGAGTGACAGAAAAAAAAAAAAAAAGACCACTTTCCTTTGCTCTAGCCAGCTGTTTTTTTTTTTCTAAACTGAAGCAAATAGTTTTGAAATATTTTTAGGAATTTAAACTACTGTATCTCATTAATTGTGATCTTGAAATATTTTCACAATGGGAAGTGGGAAATGTTGAAAAATGAGAACATGGTCTCCTCTCTGTTTCTAGTACAGTTAAGAATTCTGACTAATCAAATGGTGCTGTGTTGTCTTCACTAAGGGTGATTGTAGCAGGACACTGCCTAGTCACTTAGAAAGGACCGTGCTTCCGTCACATGATATCCTTTCCCATGGCTTGTAACCAAGGATCTTTAGGGGACTGGAGCTAAGCTTTAAAAATGAGCTGTTTTGTACAGAAGGTCTCACACTGGAAGGGGACTTTTGTGTTGGAGAGAAAGGGGAAAGTGCTGTTTCCAATTTTGTTCCTTCTACACTAATATGGAATCTTACCAAAGAATATCAGTCTCTCATTTATAAAGGCAGAAACCATAGTACCTTGTATTGATAGAGTGCCCATCTCTCAGGAGACCAGAACACTTCTGCAGATATTATGTAATGAGTGTTCACAGCATCCTTTTCAAAGATGATGTTTTGTTTCTTTCCTTGGGCTACTCTGACTTGACCCTGTTTCTCTCTTGTTTTCATATTCCAGGTTCTCTTGACTTCTTTCCTTACAAAGGTTTCTCTGACTTTCCTTAAATCTCTCTATTTCTTTCATCTGTGATAGTGTGTGTGTGTGTGTGTGTGTGAGAGAGAGAGAGAGAGAGAGAGAGTATGCATGTTTTAAAGGTCACATTTTAAAAAGAGTTCAATTTTTAATGTTTCAACCAGCCTGCATGTTGCATACTAGGACTTACATAAGATGCAGCAGAAAAAGAATTTCTTCTAGACATTAAAGTTTTAGTTAAATTCTTATGTTTAAAAAATTAAAAAACCTGGAAGAAATTTAAGTTAATTTGCAGTAAGAAATTAATAAGAAACTCACTTCTTCTAACTTAAAAAGGGATTGTTTCCTAATTAATTCTTTTAGTTACTAATCAAGGAAAGCTTTAAAATTAATGCATTTTTAAGCCCTGTATTTGTGCAAGTTCTGGAAGAGACTCTAGTAATTGATATGTAACTACATATCAATTATAAGATATATAATAAGAGTATTCTGTCATAGTAAGATTTCATGAAAAACAAATCAACTTTCTAGTTGACCTCTGGTATAACTGTGATGGAGGACATAGGGGCATAACGATTATAGTTTAGGTACTCACAGAGCATCTACTGGAGATCAGATGTTTTATGCATATTATAATGATTATAATCCTTAATATGTATTATAATAATTAACAAAACCTACCAGGCATATTTAAGGAGGCTTGGTGGCCCACTGGTTAAGTGCGCAGCTGATAACCAAAAGATTGGTGGTTCAAACCTACCAACCGCTCAGTGGGTGATGGATCTGGCAGTCTGCGTCTGTAAAGATTTACAGCTTTGGAAACCTGGGGCAGTTCTACTCTGGCAGTTATAGGGTCCCTATGAATTGGAATTGACCCGATGGGAACAGGTTTGGTTTGGTTCTTGTGTTACCAGGCATATTTATCCCCCTTTTGTAGATGAGAGAAACTGAAGCTCTGGGAGGCAAATAAACTTTTCTTGCTTCAAGACGCACAACTATAAATTAGTAGAACAAAGATACGAACTGAAGTCTAGGTAGTTTCGACACCTATGCTTTGACTAGTATCTTATGATGCTTTTATTTATGCAGATTAAAGGCAAACATTCTCTTCAGTTGTTATGAATGCTCTAGACTCCAAGGCAACAATCGTCTCATGTGCATATCAATGTTGTTGTTGTTAGGTGCCACCGAGTTGGTTCTGACTCATAGCAGCCCTATGTAGAACAGAATGAAACACTGTACGGTCCAGTGCCTCCTCACAGTCATTGCTATGTTTGAGCCCATTGTTGCAGCCACTGTATCAATCCATCTTATTGAAGGTCTTCCTCTTTTTCACTGATTCTCTGCTTTACCAAGCATGATGTCCTTCTCCAGGGACTGGGCCCTCCTGATAACATGTCCAAAGTATGTGGCTGTGTTTCGTCCAAGACAGACTTGTTCATTCTTCTGGTGGTCCGTGGTATATTCAGTATTCTTTGCCAGCACCATAATTCAAAGGCATCAGTTCTTCTTTGGTCTCCCTTATTTATTGTCCAGCTTTCAAACACGCATATGAGGCAACTGGAAATACCATGTGTTGGGTCAGGCACACCTTAGTCCTCAAAGTAGTATCTTTGGTTGTGTATCCAAAAAAAAAAAAAACCACCTCACTGCCGTCAAGTCAGTTTAGACTCATAGGGACCCCATGGGGTTTCCAAGGCTGTAAACCTTTATAGAAGCAGACTGCCACATATTTCTCCAGCAGAGCTACTGGTGGTTTCAAATCACCCACCTTTAGGTTGACAGTAGAGCACTTTTAACCACTGTGCCACCAGGGCTCCTTATACATATCAATATCACACCTTAATTAAAATGTTACAGTGCTATTTTCAGTATTTCTAAGGAAAGAAGCTATGTGCATGTGTCTGTGTCTGTGTGTGTGTGTGTGTGTGTGTGAGTCTGTGTGTGTGTGTATGTGTAACGTATATAATTATGAAGGTCCACTTTTATTCAATCTTTATTTCTCCTCTTCTGGTCATACCTGTTCCTTTATGTATACTTTACATAATACAGTTTAATGATTCAGAAATGAGCATTAAGGAGGTAATATGATTTATTGCCATCAATAATAACTACCGTTTATTGAGTACTTACTAAGTGTCAGTCTCTTTATATTGTGTATAATTCTCAGATTAACTTTATGTGTTAATTAAATGTTACTTCTATTTTATAGATGAAACAGAAACTTAGAATGTTTACATACTACCAGTAAACAGTAAAACCAGGATTTGAGCTCAGGGCTTTCTAACTTTAAAGGCTGCCTAATTTTCATTCTTTGGGGAAATAGCATAGTGTTTTACCTAGAAAGACATACAGATACTGAGTTGTTGTATCAGACTGCCTTGTTTCTACTGCAGGGCTCCACTATTCACAGGCTATGGAACCTTCTCAGTTTCCCATCTGTAAAATGGTGATGATAATAGTACCTACCTCATAGGTACCATAAGGGTCAAGTTAATAGATAGGAAGGACTTAGCATAGTGGCTGGCACATACTCATCTCTTGATCAATGTTACATACTGTTATTATTCTATTTAGGTATTATTATCATTCCACTAGGCCATGCTACCTTCATAACTCAGAAGGTTAATGGAGAAAAGAAATTGGAAGCCACTGCTTCTGACAAACTACTGAGTCTTCTACCTATTTGGCCGTGCCAGCCCTGCTACCCTGACCCTTTCCTAGGAATACAGTCATCAGGACTTAATTTTCTTCTTTTCATTTTAACCATAATTAGATCATGAGAGAGGGCGCTATAAAAGTGACATGCAGCCCCCCGGGCACCAGCGAGGCTTCTTCTCACAAGGCCCTGAGAATATTCTGTCAGAGGAAGAAAAGCTTTTTGCTTCAGCTTCATTAGCATGAAGACAAGCTTTCTTCTTCCTGGTGGTAGGGATTTCTTTTTAGAGGGAGAAAGCAGGGAAAAGGGAGTTTTAGAGCATTTAGACAGAGATTAGTGTTGTGAGTTGCAGTTGAGTCAGTTCGGACTTACAGCTACCTCATGTGTTACAGAGGAGAACTGCTCCGTAGGATTTTCAGTGATTGTGACCTTTCAGAAGCAGATTGTCAGGCCTTCTTCCCAGATACCTCTGAGAGGGCTTGATTTGATCTGCCAGCCTTTCGGCTAATAGTTGAGCCCTTAATCACTTATACCACCCAGGGACTCCAGAGATTAGAACTCTGGAATAACTATACCTCAAAATCAAATGGAGATTTTTCGTTATTTCTGTTCATTATTGGAATCATATGTCTTTATTTCTTCTCACCTCTGCCACTTTTCCCAGAGATTTCTCACTTGGCATATTCCTTCAACTAGCATCCAAATTTTAGAAGGTCCTTGTATAACTGTGTGACCAGCCACTGTCTATCCATGCTGTATCTGAACAATGAGCATTAAGATGTGTTGACTTCCACTTGCCAGCTCTCGGAGAGAGACCAGATTTCAAAATTTAATGTCTCTTCTGAAGATGTGATTGAATGGATCAGTTAGTATTTACTAACAGTTAGTATTTGCTTTTCAAGTTAGGTTCTTTTTTCTTTTTAATGGAGGCATACAGTTTTTAAGTGCTCAATGCAATGAGTTTTGACAGTGGTGTACTCCCATGTAGTCACCACCCAAAGGAAGACATAGAACACTTCCATCATCCCAGAAAGTCCTATGAAATGTTCAATACCTTACTTTCTGCCCCAGCTTCTGACCCTTGGGAGATCTTTCTTTGCCTTGATGCTATACCCCAGCCTTCAAAGTACAGATGCCTTACCCTCTCAGAAGTTGCTGAATACCTCAGAGGGCAGTCTCTCAGCTCTCCTGTTTTACTTCCCATCTTAGGAACATGGCTTTCTTGCATTTGGGGGAGGCTCTGTGTGTCTAAGGGGGAGAGGATCTCTTTCAGCTCTCTTGTCCAACCTCTAGCCTTTGGTATACTACCTGTGCACTTGGTAAAGACCATAATAAAGGTTGGTGGGTGGATGCAGGCTTGGTCTGTGCCTGCAGCTCCTCTGAGTTCTAATCTGTCACCCCAGTGTACACGCAGCCATTAAAAATTTTTTAAAGATTTGGCTTATTTCTTCTTACCTCTATGTGTAGTGGATCTCTCCTCCTGAAGCTCTGCCAGGGATGAGGCAGCCATGGGTCTCTTCTACTAAGGACTTGTTGCTTTCTGGAGTTTCATTTATTCAGATTTCTTTGCATCTTCATCTCTTTGATGAGTTTTTTAAAACTATAATTTTGTAGCTTATCTAGCTTTTTTTTGTTCTTAGGGTGGGAGTGATGGTCTCTTGCAATGTTTTACATTTTAATCACAGGCAGAACAACCAGATAGTTTTCATATTTCACAATGACATATATGACCACAGACAACTACAACTCAAATACATGCTGTAGATCATAAGGCAAGATTGCAGATCACTGTATTTCTGGCTCACTCACTGAGGGAGAAAAACCTAAAAGAGAACACCAACTACTTAATCTTGAGTACTTAACCTTGAGAATTTTATTTGTAGCATAATCTTCATTTATATAAAAAAGTACTTATTTTAGTTGCTACTCAAGGAAAGTAATGTAGAATCTTTTATTTATTTATTTGTTGCTTATTATATTACCTGGTGAAGCATACCACATCTACATGTAGATGCTGTTAATCATGAGACTAAGAACTATTACAGTCACATCAATTCTGCTTGACAGTCAGACGTGGACACAAAAGTACTTTGATTTGATGTACCTTCAGGGTGGTTCTAGGAGTTAACATTCATTTTAATGGATGGGAAGTGGAATGTCATATTAATTTTCTTGTGTATAGCATCCTTCTGATTTCCTCCCATGGAGAAAGTCAAGTGTAAAAACCATTCTGTCCTTAAATCTCCTTGAAGATTACATGCTCCTTCTTAAAAAAAAAAATATATTATGGAAAGTTTTTTTAAATACACCAAAATAGAATTAGTACAATGAACCCGGGTATCACATCAGTTGGTTTCAATGACTGTCAACATTTTGCCCATCCTGTCACATATATTTCCACACTTTTTTATTTTGGGGAGGATGCTTTAGTATTTAATTTTTTTCAAATTTTATTTTTGAGGAAAATATACACAGAAGATCATACACCCATTAAACAATTTCTTCATGTACAGTTCATGTAGAAACAAGAATGTAACAGGCATTGGTTACATTCTTTACATTGTGCCCCCATTCTTGCTGTCTCTCCCCATATTATTTCACCACTACTGACTACTTAACTACTACTATAAATTACTCATCTATGTTTTAGAGTTACTGTTGTCTATTTGATCTCATATAGATAATTCTTTAAAAGAGCAGCTAAATTGTTGTTTAGTTTGAAGATGACTTCAGAGGATAGTTTCAGTTCAAGGTTCAAATTCTGTTCCACATTTTTTCCCTTTTGATCAGGATATCTATTGAGTCCTTGATCAAAACATTCAGAAGCTGGGCACCATCTAGTTCTTCTGGTCTCATGACAAAGGAGGCAGTAGTTCATGGAGGTAACTAGACCTCCTGTCTGGTTCCTTCTCCGATTTCTGGATCTCCTCTTCCTCTGCTACCCCAGGCTAATACAAACCAGTTGTTGTATCTTGGATAGTGGCTCACAAGCTTAAATTTTAAGATAAATCCTTCAGTATACATTCTATTTTTAAGATATGAAAACAAATCCACTTTGTAAAAGCAAGGTAATTCTCTTAAAAATGAGATCCGGACAGATAGATTGAAATGTTTTTTTGTAAAATTGACCTCAATTAAGATCCTTAGCAACTTAGTGCCACTTCCCTTTAAACCTTATTCCCCACTACCCCTTTACACAAACAATCTGCTTCAGCTCATCTGCTCCACTCACCGCTATTTCCTCCACACAGTGAGCATTCCATAAGTTTTTAATAAAAGACTTATTGATTAAATGAAGAAAGTGTTGTATGTCCCCTTATAAACATCTCTGCTCATGGTATCTCTCTATCTAATACTGTATCTCTTTCTTTCTACCAATACAGAAAGAAACACGAATCTAAATTTGTCACATTTATTCCCTTATCCACTGGTTTTTGTTGCTCTCACTGTCATTCCTTGTTAGTTGTCTTGACCTGCTACTCTTCCTTGAATTTCAGATAGGCAATAAGTACTGTTTTAGTATAGGTAAATGTTGCATAGGATCTAAGAATATTTATTCTTTGTTTATCTGAAATTCAGATGTAACTGGACATCCTATATTATTTTTTGGCAACCCAAAATCGAAAGTTTATTTTACTTTAATTTTGTCCTCCTGATAAAAAGGGTAGGTAAATTGGTGGAAATCTTCCTGGAATATGTCAAATTTTCAGATTTCGATTAAAGGCTTCATTCATTCAATTACCTAAGATTTAGTCGGTGCCTTCTGTATCCTAAACCGAACTCCACTTCCATCTTGATCTGCTCCTTTTCCTCTTTCTTATTTCTTAGTGAACACAGTCCCTTTAGTACTCAGCTTTAAACTTTTATCATTTCTAGCTTATTACCTAGAAACAGTTGCCAAGTCCATGTCAGACTCTTTCTTTCTCCCCCTCTCTCTCAGTCTCTTTCTCTGTTAATCTCTCATCGTCCTCTTTTCATTCTTGGTTTTCCCATTACCCCTTCTGCTTTTTATCCCCATAACTGGATTTTTTACTCATCTACCGCAAGTACCTTAAAAGTCTTCACCAACCCCAAAGAACTTGCCTTGACCTTACCATGCTTGTATGCTCTAGCCTATCCTTTTGCTACTGTATTTCTTGAAAAAATAGTCTGTAATTGCTCTTTCAGTTTTTTTCACTCCCATTGATTCCTCAGCTCATTGAATTCTGGCTTCACTCTTTTCAATGCTCTCTCAGAAATTACCAGAGATCTTCAAGTTACGAAAAAAACGAGTGGTCATTGCTCAGTCTTTATCCCTCATCTTCTCTGCAACATTAGACCTTCTCAACCCTCCTTCATTATTATTTTCCCCTCCTTTGATTTTCATTATTCTCGTGCTTCTTTTATTCATCACTCTCATGACTTTTTCATAACCTTTTTTGGTACCTTCATTTCCATTGTGAGTACCCTAGATATTTTGACACTTTTCTTTCAGCACATTTTCTGTTTGTAGTTTTATTACTGCAGTGATCAACTCTTTGCAGATGACTCCTAAGTCCGTGTCTCCAAACTTAACTTCTCTTTTAGATCCAGGTCTCCAGCCCTGTTAGATGCCTCTCTGATGATTTCTACCATCATAAAACTGATGGCCTCATTGAGGAGAGCTACAATATAATTGCAGTAGGAAATAATAAGCATCATAAAGAAATAGAGATAATGTGCTGCTTTGAGAGTTCTGACAGGCAGAGAGGACTTCTGAAGTTATGTTCCCATTTATCTTGTTTTTAAACTTCTGATGTAGCCATTAAAATGCTATTTACAGAATTTTGTGTAGGAAATAAAGATAAAAGTTATAGGAGTAAATAAGGAGTAAGAAGTAAAGGATGGAAGCAGTGACATGAGTTAAGAGTATATTGCATTAAGCCTGGGGGAGACAGTGGTGGCTTAAGCTAGGGTGGTAGCACAAGGTGTAGGTGACATGTAATCTGCTTTTGAATCTATTTTGGTATAAGGTCTTTGCCATGATTTAACTTGTGAAAAAGAGGGAAATTAACAGTGACATCCGGGTTTTCTGTTCTTAGCATCTGGAGGGATGAAGTTGCCAGAGATGGGCAAGCCCATGGAGGGAGCAGGTTTAAGGAAGAAACCAGGAGTTTCTTTAGAGCAAGTTGAGTTTAAAATGCCTATGAGGATCCAAACAGGGATGTAAAGTAGTTTGCTGAGAAGTAGTTACAAAACAATTATTCTTTTTTTGAATTGGAGAGCATGTGCTTGTGAGTTAACAAGTCATTGTTATCGTGCAATTGTGAATTTTCTCTTACAGTAAATGGAAATTGGAGTATAGAAAAATACACAGAGAATGGCATATTAAAAGGACAGCATTATCTTAGTAATAACAACTCTAGAGCAGTACTTCTTAAATTGACTCCATGGAGGTGCTGATGGCCACTTTTCCCAGATAAATGTACATGTACACAGTGTTTTACATGTGATTTCAGGGGGCTCAGAGATTTCTTTGTTCTTGATGTCACATGACATCTTTTCTGGATATGTCCAACACAGTATTGCCCTCTTTTAGGACTCAGTGTTATTTGGTTGTAAATTTCCACCATGACTCACTGTATGTAGTTTGCGTATGAAGAATACTATTCACTTTAGAGCATTTTCCAGAGTTATGACCACATTGATCTTTATGGCACTCTTTTATAGCTACTCAAGTGAAAAGTCCTATTTGCAATTACACAGGAAAGTGAAGTTACTTTTTTCTGTTTTCCAACTAAATAGTAGTAGAACTGAGATTGAAGCCCATGAGGGTATTTTCCAGTCTGTTCTTTTCACATATGTTCAGCATTTCCTTCAAAATAAGTTCCGCAGTAGGTATATGAATCTGGGAAGAATAGTTTACATCATTTTGCTTGTTCTATGACTTATAACAATGTGAAAATTATGAATGATCAAAACCAGAACTACTTATAATGACTCAACCACTATTAAAAATGATGTTCATGAAATAACAAGTATAAAAGGTTGCCATACAAAATACTGATATTGGCATTTTTAAGCTGATGTAAGCAAGAAAGCATAGCTGTTATTTCATGTACATCTGTATAGTTAATACCTCAACCTGAAACTGTGCAAGACAATCAGTAAAATTGCCCACTGGGATTGTTTTAATTTAGCTTCCTTCTTTGGGGAACTCTGGTTATAACAAGGGATTGTGCTGATATTAAAGTGCTGAAGTGAAATTATGGTAAATTTTTGCTAATTTTTAAACAGAGAAATCTGTTACCTATTATGACCTTTAAACTTTAAATGTGTTCTGCTAAAAACATGCATAGGCAGAAATCTGAAAAATAAAGGAGGCATGATTAATCACCTTTCAGAAGCAGATTTTGATAAAGTAGTAATTATGCAATTCAGCTGTTGATAAGTTGAAGCTAATATAGAAAAAAAAAGTTTCAGAAAAGATCAAAAGTCTATATTTTATTGATTTATATAAGCACTTTACCTTTTGAGCTCTATAAAAATATGAACTTTATCAGGCCAAAGATTCTATGTTCTTGGTTATCTTATTTTCTGACTAGATCATTCACCTAAAGAGAATTCATTGAATAGTGAAGAACGTTAATGATGTATTTGGCGTGAGGTAGAACTCTTGCCTCTGAAGGACAGGAGTAATTTATTTTTTCACACTTATTTCAGAGGTATACTCAAAACTTCTTCAGTTAGTACATGACATACCCATTAGCTTTGAACCCAAGTAGAATAAGGTCACGGGTAATTACGATATTCTCAAGCTGAGAAACCCAGTTCTTACCCCCCACCCCCATCACTACATTGACATCCATTTAGACAGATAAGGTTTTGACAATCTTTCTCCAGGAAATAGCCATAAACTCACAGTGTACAAGAAAGCTCTCTGAATAGGAGAAGAAACTCACTGAAAGGATACATATTTAAGAAGGCTCAAATACCCATATAAAGAAGATCTCTGCAGAAATTTTGTTGAACAAAGGAATGACCTACCAGGAAACTGCTCATCACTGAAAATGTTCAAGCAGAGGATGAATGTCCATCATCAGGTCTATTGAATACTAGGGGCGAGAAGTCTGATAAAATGATCTCTGAGTTTCCTTCATAGTCTGATATTCTAGAAAGAGTTCCTTAGGCTCCTTTGACTTTTGGTTGACCAGTAATTCAAGTAAATTGGCTATTTTAGGTTAGGTTTTATAGAGGCAGAGTCAGCTATTAGGATTTAAGGGGCAAGTAATTTATTGAGGACTTGGCCTCAATAAAAAAGGAGTGAGGGAAGCAGGATAGGACAGGAAAGGAGTTAAAAGGATGTGATCTTAGCCAGAGTTTAGCTTCAGCCTGATCCCATGGGGCGATCTGGAGCATAAATTGTACCATGGAATTGCTCCCACTTTGAGACAGTGGTTTTGGTTAGTATTGGTCAATAGTTGGCTGCAGAGGGCATAGCATTTCATGTGAGGTAGCTCTTGTGTGGCTGAAGGCTGGTCTTAGAGAAGGAGGCAGCTGTGAGCTGTTAGCAGCTAATACTAAGAGCAGCTAGAGGACAGGGGTCCTGGCCCTAGCTAAAAGAGTGTCCTGCTTATTAGAAATAGAAAATTGGAACACCAGTTAGCCACTAGACAACATGACAACATGACAGCACTAAATGAGACAGAAGAAAATTTGAAAATTGACTTGTGAATTTGAGGCCATGTAACATAGAGATAGATATCCCATACACAACTCCACAACCAAAAGACATCACCGCACAGTCCAATAATGAATGCTTACAGTGATGATCTGGAGCCAACAAGAAAAATCACAGTTTATTTAGAATTTGCAATTGAAAAAGCAGGGACCATTTACATATTTATAGGGTTTAATTACTTAAATCACCAATCTCTAGTTATTTAGAAAAGAAACAGCTTAGTAGTGAAAGTACTGGTTAAATGAGTAGCTAATGTACTGTAACTTTTATATCATTGACCAGTAGGGCCATCAGCTAGAAGCACAAGAAACTGTGTACTACAAAAGTAAGTAATTTTTGAACAACAAAGATGCTTCAGAGAGTAAGCGTTTTGAGACTTAAGACATTATTGTGTCTCAGTTTACTCTCGGGAAGATTGACGCGGAAGAAGGACTTTGTGGTTTGTTTCTGTTGAACAAATGGGTGATTGTAAGGCTGTATCTCAAACTAAGTAACAGATTGCATCATTCTCATTGTATTTTCAATAATTGCCAACCTTCTGATCCCCCTTACTTGTTAGTCTGTTAACACCTCATCAAATTTCACTCTTTAATGATTATTCTCAGACTGGTTCACAGAAACTTTTAGTATAATCCCTATAGAGCCCACCAAGTGTCAAAAGCTGCTTTTGATGAGTCAGTGTTCTGTAGAAAAATTTTAATGTTTTAATGTTTTTCTTCTTCAGCGCCATAATGCTACCGTTGACTGGGCATTTTTGTCAGTGAAGGAGTGTTTGAAATATGGAGGGAAGCTCGTGGGGAACAACTGTAACTTCGTTCCTGATATCTCACTCATGTCTTTCATCCTCTTCTTTGGCACTTACACTTCTTCTATGGCACTCAAGAAATTCAAAACTAGTCGTTATTTTCCAACCACAGTAAGTACATGAGTTTTAAATAATTTTCATTGAATTTACACCGTATGGATAATAATAAACTTTTACAAAATGAAAAAAGCACCTGTAATTCTATCTTTCCAATATAATTTTGTGCTTTTTTATATTACTTTCCTATCTTTGTGCATGTGCATACATGTTTAACTATTGTTGTTTAGTGCTGTCACGTTGGTTCCAACTCTTAGCAACCCTATGTACAACAGAACAAAACACTGCCTGGTCCTGTGCTATCCTCACAATCGTTGCTATGTTTGAGCCCATTGTTGCAGCCACTGTGTCATAATTGTAGTGAAGCTTTAAAAAGTCTTCCAAGGATTTTGCTCACATAATTCTGTCATAAATTCTGTCTGTCATATTCTGACTATACTGAAGGGAAAAAGTGGGATGTATTCCATCTAATAATGCATGAGTAAACAAAAACACCTTTTAAATTCATAATGGTTAAGTACATAGCAAAAGCTCATTTCATATTCATCTGGAATTTTAATGTTATAGAATTTCTTGTTTGTCAGCTTTTGTCTTAGTCATCTAGTGCTGCCATAACAGAAATACCACAAGTGGATGGTTTTAACGAAGAGTTTATTTCCTTACAGTAAAGTAGGCTAAAAGTCCAAATTCAAGGTGTCAGCTCCAGGGGAAGGCTTTCTCTCTCTCGGCCTTCTCATCAGTGTTCCCCCAGACTAGGAGCTTCTCTGCACAGGGACCCTGGTCCAAAGGATGTGCTCTGCTCCTGACACTGCTTTGTTGCTGGTATGAGGCCCCCCTGTCTCACTGCTCACTTCTGTCTTTTCTATCTCAAGAGATTGCCTCAGGACACAATCCAGTCTTGTAGATCAGGTCCTGCCTTACTAACACAACTGCCGCCCATCCTCCCTCATTAACGTCATAGAGGCAGGATTTACAATTTATAGGAAAACTACAGAATACCAGGAATCATGGCCTGGCCAAATTGATACACACATTTTTTGGGGGACATAATTCAATCCACGACAGCTTTGCATATAAGTAATTTAATAGTTGAATTGTGGTCTGTGAGAGCAAATTTAAGTTGTGTTGTTCCACAAGCATAGGTACGAGTGTCATGTGATCCATAATGATGAATGCAGCAGTATGGAATAACAGATAATTGAACTAAGTTGTGCAGACAAACTGTCTCCCATTAACATGCTTGGGTGAACTTGGAGTCAAAACTGCGGTTCATTGAGAGACTACAAGATAAGACCAACATTTAGTTAATGGCATTTTGTTTTTTTATCTGCAGGATGAAACTAAGATAATCCTTTGCTTTACAGTTTAATTCTTAGTATTTAGAATGTCAGTATTTCTTAGGTAATCCTGATTACGTCTGATTTATATTAGTGACCTGCGCTATACAGCTGACAGCTCATGACCTCTCTCCTGTGTTTTGTGCAGAAGGAGGAGTGAAAGAACCTTAGAAGACATGAGATGCACTTGATGAAATTCCTTTTTCTTAGAAGAAAATGAAACTTAAAATTAATATATTCACATTTACCCAGGAAAGCTTTTTACTCAGATTCTTGTAAAATTGCAAAAAAAAAAAAGAGGGAAATGTTGCTAATGAAGTGTCTCAAGCTGGCTAGCCCAAGGAATGAAAATTTCCGTAATGTGAAACATTGAAAGAATTTTACTTATCTCCTTAAAAATGGATATCACAAACTGGCAGCCCAGGCTGAATTCAGCCCATTGCCATTCTTTGTGTAGCCTACAATTCATAAAATACACCTACACGTGGAAAAAATTGAGGACTTAGGTGGAACCTGTACTTTCCTAGTAATCATTGTCCTCACAGCTCTCTATTATCTGAGACTTGGCTGCTTCACACATTCAGGTTATCTACCTGTTCCTGAAGACATTTGAGCTTGTAACTCAAGATCACACACAGGGAAATACGCATACTTGAGCTACCTCTTCAACAGTATGAGTTCTGTGAAGAACAGATTCTTGGGTAAAGGTCTTTGAGGATGATATTCAAGTGAAATTCCAGGCCATTGTCTCAACCAAACACCTATGTTTTGATGTTTCTTCTCTATTTAATTCTTTCCTTCTTGATTATTTATCGAGCAGCTCTGTTTATTTATTTGCTTATACTTTGGGAATTGTCATCCTTTTTGATATTTTCCACCTGCCAAAGTCTGCTACTATTTAGCCATAGCAGGTGGAGAATTTATGGCGTATTTGTCTGTCATAATTTGAGATTGGTAGAATCGTTTCAATCATAAAATGAACAGAAATAATTTTAACTGTCTGTGTAGACATAGTCTTTTTCTTCTAGCATTAACTCCCAAATTGATCAATGCTCTTCAGACTTAAATTCTTCCCCTTATGAAAGCCCAAGAAAGTAGTTCGTCAGCCATAGATAAATGTTGTTGAGAAAGGCATGAGCATGTGAAAGTAGAATAGTGATAGGCTTTTAGTTACAATTTCTGTTAGGAAGGTTTGGAATTGTATATACCAAGTAAGGAGCCCTGGTGGTGCAATAGTTAAGCACTCGGCTGCTAACTGAATGGTGGTTTGAACCCACCAACCAGCTGCTTTGCAGGAGAAAAGACTTGGTGATCAGCTTCTGTAAAGATTTCAGGCTAGGAACCCTATGGAGAAGTTCTGCTCTATCATATAGGGTTGCTATGAGTTGGAATGAGGTCACTGTGAGTCAGAAAATACGGCCTTGGTGATAGAAACAACGCTGGAGATCACATGATAGAATTTTGCAAGACCAATGACTTACTCATTGCAAATAGCTTTTTTTTCAGCAACATAAACTGCAGCTATACACATGAGCCTCACCAGATGGAATAGACAGGAATCAAATCAGCTCTATCAGTGTGGAAAGAGATGTTTCAGAAGCTCAATCACATCACTCAGAGCAATGCCAGGGGCTGATTGCAAAACAGACCATCAGTTGCTCATATGCAAGTTCAAGCTTAAGCTGAAGAAAACTAAAACAAATCCATGAGAGCCAAAGTATGACCTTGAGTTTATTCCACCTGAATTTACAGAACATCTCAAACATAGATTTGACTCACTGAACACTAATGACCGAATACCAGACACATTCTGGGAGGACATCATACATGAAGGAAGTAAAAAGTCATTGAAAAGACAGGAAACAAAGAAAAGACCAGAATGGATGTCAGAAGAGACTCAGAAACTTGCTCTTGAACATAGAGTAACTAAAGCAAATGGAAGAAATGATGAAGTAAAAGAGGTGAACAGAAGATTTGAAAGGGCAGCTCAAGAAGACAAAGTAAAGTATTATAATGAAATGTGCAAAAACCTGGAGTTAGAAGACCCAAAGGAAAGAAAACACTCAGAGTTTCTCAAGCCAAAAGAACTGAAGAAAAAATTCAAGCCTCAACTTGCAATATTGAAGGAATCTATGGGGAAAATACTGAACGATGCAGGAAGCATCGAAAGAAGATGGAAGGAATACATAGAATCACTATACCAAAAAGAATTGGTTGGCATTCAGCCATTTCAGTAGGTAGTATATGATCAAGAACTGATGGTATTGAAGGAAGAAGTCCAAGCTGTACTGAAGGCATGTGCAAAAAATACGGTTTCAGGAATTGATGGAATATCAACTGAGATGTTTCAGCAAAAGGACGCAATGCTGGAAACGCTCGTCTTTGCCAAGAAATTTGGAGGACAGCTACCTGAGCAACTGACAGGAAGAGATCCATATTTGTGCCCATCACAAAGAAAGGTGATCCAACAGAATGTGGAAATTATTGAACAGTATCATTAATATCACATGTAAGTAAAATTTTGCTGAAGATAATTCAAAAACGATTGCAGCAGTACGTTGACATGAACTGCCAGAAATTCAAGCCAGATTCAGAAGAGGACGTGAAACAAGGGATATCGTTGCTGATGTCAGATCTTGGCTGCAAGCAGAGAATACCAGAAAGATGTTTACCTGTGTTTTATTGACTACGCAAAGGCATTCGATGTATGGATCATAACAAATTATGGATAACATGGCAAAGAATGGGAATTCCAGAACATTTAATCATGCTCTTGAGGAACCTGTACACAAACCAAGAGACAGTTGTTCCAACAGAACAAAGGGTTACTGCATGGTTTAAAATCCAGAAGGGTGTGCATCAGGATTGTATCCTTTCACCGTACTTATTCAATCCTAGAAGCTGGACAATATGAAGAACGGGGCATCAGGATTGGAGGAAGACTCATTAATAACCTGCAATATGCTGATGACACAACCCTGCTTGCTGAAAACCAAGAGGACTTGAGGCATTTACTGATAAAGATCAAAGAATACAGCCTTCAGTGTGGACTACACCTCAAGATAAAGAAAGCACAAATCCTCACAACTGGACCAATAAGCAACATCATGATAAATGGAGAAAAGATTGAAATTGTCAAGGATTTCATTTTACTTGGATTCACAATCAACGTCTCTGGAACCAGCAGTCAAGAAATCAAACAACGTACTGCATTGAGCAAATCTCCTGCAAAAGACCTCTTTAAAGTGTTAAAAAGCAAAGATGTCACCTTGAGGACTAAGGTCTGCCTGACCTAAGCCATGGTGTTTTCAGTCACCCATACGTATACAAAAGCTGGACAATGAATAAGGCAGACTGTAGAAAAATTGATGCATTTGAATTATGGGGTTGACAAAGAATATTGAATATACCATGGACTGCAGGGAGAATGAATAAATCTGTCTTGGAAGAAGTATAGCTAGAGTGCTCCTTAGAAGTGAGGATGGCAAGACTTTGTCTCACATACTTCAGATATGTTGTCATGAGGGACAAGTCCCTGGAGAAGGACATCATGCTTGATAAAGTAGAGAATCAGGGAAAGAGAGGAAGACCTTCAACAAGATGGATTGACACAGTGTCTGCAATGATGGGCTCAAACATAGCAATGATTGTGAGGATGACGCAGGACTGGACAGTATTTTGTTCTGTTGTTCATAGGGTTGCTGTGAGTTTGAACTGACTGTACGGTACCTAACAACAAAAAAACATGAGTTAGAATTGACTCAACTGCAGAAAACAATAACATATACCAAATCATAAAGTAAACAGGGAGGAGAAAATATGTGATTTCTAAGGGACAATGTGTAAATATGTTGGCTTTCAGCCTGTCATCTTCCCTTACACCCTTACTCCACACTTTCAGCTAATTAATAACAATACACATATACATATGTACATACGTATGTAAATGAGTAACAAGAACATATTTGTGCTCTCTCATTTGCCAAAATACGTTTTCGTTTGCTAACATTTAAAAAGATTGTTTCTAAGGTAGGTAGAGATAACTTCATATGCTTAAAACTGTATAAGAAAATCCTTTATTTCTGTGAAGATAATCAAGGCTAACCTTAATACCGCCTCATCTGCACCAGCAATTCACATGAAACCCCTAAAGCTCCAAATGCTCATACTGGGTGACAGTGCCCTTGCCATGCATAATGTCCTGTTCTCCTTTAGCTTACACAGTGGTTTCTCTTTTATACTCTCATTTCTAAACATCTGTACAAGGTGTTAGTCAAGTAAGACTATACAGTGCTTGAAAACTTCTCTTTTATTCCTCGCATCAACTAACACAAGGTTGGATGCAGACTAGGTACTCAATACTTGTTGGTTAGTGAAAAACTAGTCAAATAGAGATAAATGCTGAATTTTGTGGAAAGAGTGTGGCTGTAGGATCCCAGGAGCTACAGATCCTACAGATCCTACAGATCCTAGATTAACTTTGTACCCTTTGATAGCTAAATCTGTGGACTTTCGTTACCTACAAAGAGGGAGCTTGGCGAGATGACAGTTAACATCCTTTTAAGCTCTAATATTGTATAATTTTAAAGATAATTTCCTGTCTTTATCTCCTAAATTAAATAACTTCTCTGTATTAAACTATTGCTTATAACAGTAATGGGTTCTTAACAAATTTCCAGAAATTAATTATTAGCTCCATCATTATCCCGGAGCTACTTTTGCAGCTGCTCCTAGCCTCTCTCTGTGGATCATCTGCAGTCGTCATAAATAGAGGAATTCAAAATATGCTTTACTTTCTTATTCATCTTCCTATGTTCCTATCTCAGCTAATAACATCACCTATCCTCATAGCCCCTCAAGATCAAAATATTAAAATCATATTTGGTGTATCAGTCCCAGAAGAAAGAAGATGATACAGTCGAATCAAAATAATTGAGAGCTTTAATAAAAACATTATTTACAAAGGTAAGCTTAGGGTATAGGGAAGCCACAAGGTAGAGTGTGGTACCCAGAGGTATTAACAGTGGATTTGTTACTGTCTAAGGCCAAAGGAAAGTGGGGTGGTTGCTGGAACCTTGGAGGAGAGAGAAGAGCAGGGAAGGCTGCCTTGAGAGGTGCAATTATCTGAGTTACCTAATGGCTGCTATAACATAAATAGTACAGGTGGGTGACTTTAAAAAACAGAAATTTATTTTCCCACAGTTCTAGCGGCTAAACGTCTAAATCGGGGCTTTGGCTGTGTTAATTCCTTTCTTGTTGGTAGCCAGGACTTGTGGAGGATCCTCACATGGCATCTGTATTCCCCTGTATGTGCTTGTCTCTGTGTTTAATCTGCTCTTCTTATAATTCAAAGGTGATTAGACATAGGGCACCTCCTGTACTAGTATGGTGCCATTAACATAACATTAGACTGCATTATGGAAAGGTGATTACATTACATCCACAGGTATGTTGTTAGTTGGCCTTTGAGTAGATTTTGAACTGTGCTCCGTAGGGCTTTCAAGGCTGTGACCTTTTAGAAGCAGATCACCAGGTCTGTCTTCTTAGGTGCCTCTGGGTAGGCTTGAACTACCAGCCTTTCAGCTAGTAGTCAAGTGCTTAACCATTTGCGCCATTCGGGGACTCCTCCACAAGTACAGGGATTAGGATTCCAACACATATTTTGGGGGATACAATTCAATCCATAATGTGGTAACCTTGAATTGAGGGATTTAGAGAGTTGGGGGAATTGATATACTGACTTCACTCTCTTCTCTCTGATGACCTGCTCTGGCTGCCAACTGGCCAAACATAATTGGAAATCAGGGAGAAGGCAGCCCATTGTAGACCACACAGGTCAGCCACCTAAGGCAGAGAACAGGGTGGAAGGGGATAGAGAGTGGGTCTGGTGTACAAATGGAAGATATATAGTGCATTTAGCTTTCCAAATTTTTTCTTTATCAAATAAACTTGTCATAGTCTCCTTGAGTATTGTTCTGTAACCTCTTTCCTTTACATGCATGCTACTTTCCCCCTATTTCAGGTCCCAATTTCCTTTATTTAGAATCAGGGTCAGTAAATATACCTAGAACCAATCTCCCCACCCTCCCTCATCAACTATTAATCCATCATTGTAAGCACGTAAGGTGGAACAGATTGTCTTTGCTGGTCTGTCTGTCAGGAATTTCATTTGTATATTAACTACTTTCATGGAGCTCTAGCCGCTCAGTAGAACATGGGTGGAGTACCAGAAGTCCATTGACTGTGTCGTTTGTTCTCCCCATTCTTTTTAGAGGGGCACATCTGTCTGTTACCCATACTGTTACTGGTCTGTTACATAAGCTTCAAGTCTTTAGTCAAAGTCTTTCAACATCATAATTTCCGGGAGGGGCACCACAGCATAGTCTGTGACCTTCTGTGGCAGATGGCTCAGGACATTAACATGAAATGTTCTTCCAGATTCCCACACCAACAAGTGATTATAAACATGAAGAAAGATGCCGTCTCTGCATATGTGGTGGCAAAATGAAAGCAGAGCTTAAAAATAGAGCAGTATTCCGATGAGTAGAAATCATAAAACTATAGAACCCTATGAATTAGGCAAAATTATTGGTACTATAGTATAGACAGTCAGAGTACCTGACCAATGTATGTAATTGGCATGAGAATACCTTTCTTAAGGAACTGCTCAAGTTCGTTCATCATTCTCCACTGCCCTTAAATTAATGACGATTCTAACCCTCATGTGAATGATGAACTAGTAAGATTCTTTTTAATATGACTCCTAATTTGTTATCGTTATTTAAATAAATAAAATTACTAAATTCCAGTTAACATCAACAGCTGTGATACCTTCTATATACTTCATTCAGGAGACATTTCAGCAGAGTGTTCTTTGATATCCTTCTTAAACCTGTATTCTATATCCTTCAATTAGTTGGAATATTCATTAAATATTGAACAAAAGCTATTATGAATCTAACATGTGCTTGACACAATACTAGATGGTAGAGGTACAAAGCCAAGTAATTCATGGGCCTGGAATATAGTAGGCACTTAATATGTATTTGTTGAATAAATCAGATTTTTAGCCTTTTAAATTGGAATGCCTCATTTTAGGCCTTTCATCTCATCCATGCTCATTATCTCCTGGGGAACCACGCTTCGGTTCTTCTGACCCAGGCCAGTTGATGGTGGTCTTTGAGGAACTAGCTTTATGGATGCAAAAAAAGTATATAGGGTTTTAAAAATTTAAGTGAAAACATAATGAGCATTTTAGTTAGGTAATGCATTTATTTGGAGCCACATAAAACACAGGAAGGTCTGCAATTCCAATGCTGTGATTCTTGGTTGACATTTTGGCCTATGAGCATCCTGTTAAAAGTTAAATAAAAAGTTTATAAACAGTTCTTTACGGGAAATCAGACTATATTCCCCACACCACTTTCTTTTTTACCCAAACTTTCTTGGTGAATGGGAAGAACAATCAAATTAAAACATGTAGTGTATCAAAAATGAGAAAGAAATAGTGGTCCCATTCTAGTATTAGTAATACTAGGTGACAGTTGGCTGATTCTTTTGGAAACATCATACCACTTAATGCTATTGAAATTATTCTGAAAACATCTTTGCTGCCAGTGAATGAGAATCAGATTTTCAAATTCATGTGATATTTTGTGCCAAGGAAAGTAATTCTTAAAGTCAAACTTGTTTTAAATCCAAAATTATTTTTATATATCATTTCCTTAAGAACAACAAAGGTATATTTAGTCATAAAATACAACTTAATCTGTTAAACATTTAACAAAGACGGCAAATGTGTCAGTTCTTATGGACACATGACAGAAAATACAGGCAGCCTGAATTAAGCCCTAAGAAAAATAAGATTGGGAGCACTGATTGGCCAGAAGCATTTTGTGAGACCTTTTAAGGGTGGCACAGAGGCAAATTATGGCTGGAAGAAGTAATTTTGACTGTTGTACTCAAGCATTTTCAGCTTACTTGTTGATACAGAAAAGTCACCAACATTGAAATCCATGTATTACCATAAAATAGTCCTTTACCCCATTCCCAGGTTGTCTGATTTATTCATGTGACTTACTAATTGTTATTTTTGAAACTTTTATTCTTGTACCTTAATAAAAATTGTATAACTACCTTCCTGTTTATACCCTGGACCTCCTTATTATAAGGATTTCTTTGTGTTGTATCCCAGAAGATCTTATTAGGGGCTCAAGAAATTTTGATACTGAGTTTATTCATTGAATTTTAGTGTTAGGACTTTGTATACCATCTAGTGCAATACTACCTCTTTGTATAACTTAATTTCTGATGAATAGTCATCTGAGTGCTACTTGAACACTTCCTGGAAAAGGAACATAGTATTTCCTAAAACATTTCTGATAGAAATGCAAATCTGCCTTTCCACAGCCTTTGTACATAGGGTCTGCTGTTGCATCCTAGAGCAACACAGAACAAGTGTAGTCCTTGATTACTAGACAGATTTCATGTATCTGACGAGAGATTCTTCCTACTTCTCAAGGCCTACCATCATTTTTGTGTGATATGTTTTCTGAATCCCCTACTCCTCTGGCTACTCTTCTCTGTATCAATTCAACATTTTCAGTTTCAGTTTAGAATATAGCAACCTGATTGTGACATAATATTTCCAGTGTGGTTTGATCATTTTGCTTCTGGCACACATATACATTTGATTCCTTGTTATACTCAATTTTGAGGCAAGTTGGAAGAAAAGGCCTATTAGGGCTTGATTGCCAAAATCTCCTTAGCATCTGTGATGGTTAAGGTTGTTTGTCATCTTGGCTGGGCCATGATTTTCAGTGATTTGGCAGTTATGATGTAGTTTGGTAGCTGTGTAATGATGTAATTTCACCGTTATGTAGTGATGTAGTCATCTTCCATTTTTGTGATCTCAGGTAGTCATCCTCCATTTTGTGATTTGATGTAAGCAGCTAATCAGTTGAAAAGGGAGTTTCCTTGGGGGTGTGGCCTGCATCCAAAATATATACAGATGTTCTGGCAAAGCTCACTTGCTCTGGATCCTGCATCTGGCTCATCATCATCTGACCTCCAGTTCTTGGGACTTGAGCCAGCAGCCTGCCATATTGCCTGCTGGTCTTGGATTTGGCAACCTCCACAGCCCATGAGCCAGTGGGCCGCTGTCTGACCTGCTGATCTTGGATTCATGAGCCTCTGCAAGTACGTGAGTCAGGAGAAGCCCCAGCCTGATGCCTGACCCACAGACCTGGGACTTGGCCAGCCTCTACAACTGTGTGAACCATTTTCTTGAGATAAATCTCTCTCTCTCTCTCTCTATGTGTATATATATGTAAACCAAAAAACCAAACCCATTGCCATCAAGTAGATTCTGACTCATAGCAACCCTATAGGACAGAGTAGAACTGCCCCATAGAGTTTCCAAGGAGCGTCTGGTGGATTCAAACTGCTGACGTTTTGGTTAGCAGCCGTAGCTCTTAACCATTACACCACCAGAGTTTCCATATATACATACCTACGTAAGTATATATGCTTTGCTGGTTTTGCTTCTCTGTGGGAGAAAGATGTGGCAGTCTGCTTCCCTAAAGATTACAGCCTTGGAAACCCTATGGGACAGTTCTGCTCTGTCCTGTAGGGTCGCTGTGAATCGGAATCGACGCAACAGCAAGGAGGTTTTTTTTTTTTTTTTTTTTTTTTTTTTGGTGGTTTTGCTTCACTAGAGGACCCAACCTAACACAGCATCCCTGCTGAGCCACTTCACTAGGCCAACTTCCCTCCTGTTCCATGCTAGAAATAAAAAGTTTTTTTTTTTTCTGGTAGACTTCCATTGACACCTTCTAAGCCCCACCTAGAAAAATTGCCCAGCCCACTTCTCTTTGTTTCTCCCCAAATCACTCTCACTCTGGAACTTTTGGCCCTAAAATCTCCAAGTAGACTTTCCTAATGTTGAATTCTGATTAGAGCAGGTGGTAGTCAATCAATGTGCAGTGTCTTACAATTGTTGCAGTGACTAATATTAATGCTTATTTCTTTTGAGTGCTTTATAGGATTGGCTACTGGGGAGATCAAATTTCAAAATTCTCTTGATATTCTGTTCCTTTTTATTATCGCCAAAAGGCACATGTTGGTCTGACATAATTTTCTTTCAATCTAGAATAAATGCTCTTTTACACTGTTGTTTAGCGTTTTCCAAACACTACGATCATTAGAAGAGTTAACATGATGAATTAATATTTATTGAGAACCAATGGGGCCCCTGCTGCTGTACTTGTCTCTCTGTAACAGCTCCCTCCGTTGAGAACTGTGCTGTGGGCTAACAGCCTTTCTTCCCCAGTTAATTTAGGAGCAGCTGCAGTTCTTGGAAAGTGAAACCCAAATGTCCTCTGGGGCTTCAGAGCAACCAAATTCATTTTTCCCTCTGTAAATTAACTAGTTTCTCACTGTTGGTGTCTCTATGATCATGACTCTCTCAATAATTTAATGGAGTATCATCCTTCATGAAGAATATGTTTATAATAGATTTATTAGGCTGTTTTTGCCCAAGAACAAGAGAACAGCGTATGTTTATTTGAATTTCCTTTCCCATCCACTTAATTTCTTCTTTGCTTTGGAAGTTTACATATTTAAACTGTTTGCTTCTTATTGATTGAGACATTTTCTAATTAATTCTGTAGAAGACAGAAATATAATTTCCTTTTCACATTTATAATTAAAAAATAATAAACAAAAATAAAAACAAAACCTGCTGACTTAAAAGGGAGATTTTAAAATTTAATATGTAATCTTGAGACAAGTTTTCATTTTTCAAAAATTGAGGGTAGCAATCAAAAACACGGAAATAACAAATGTTGGAGGGGCTGCAGGGAGTTGGGAACTCTTATGCACTGCTGGTGGGAATGCAAAATGATACAACCATTTTGGAAAATGATATGGCGCTTCCTCAGAAAGCTAGAAGTAGACATATCATTCGATCCAGCAATCCCACTCCTAGGAATATATCCTAGAGAAATAAGAGTCATCACTCGAATAGACATATGCACACCTACGTTCATGGCAGCATTGTTCACAATAGCAAAACCATGGAGACAACCTAGATGCCCATCAGCAGATGGATGGATAAACAAACTATGGTACATACACACAGTGGAGTACTGTGCAACGAGAAAGAACAACAACGAATCTGTGAAGCATCTCATAACATGGATGAAACTGGAGGACATTATGCTTAGTGAAATAAGTCAATCACAAAAGTACAAGTATTGTATGAGACCTCTATTGTAAAAACCCATGAAAAAGTTCACACACAAAATGTAACAATCTTTGTTGGTTACCAGGGATGGGAGGGGCGGGGGGGAAATACTAAATAGGCAATAGATAAGTGGTATCTTGGGTGAAGGGTGAGACAGTACACAGTACAGGGGAAACTAGCACAACTTGTACAAGGAAAGGTCATGGAAGCCCCATAGACGCATCCAAACTCCCTGAGGGACTGAATTGCTGGGTGGAGGGCTGTGACGACCATGGTCTCAGGGAACATCTAGCTCAATTGGCATAACACAGTTTATGAAGATAATGCCCTACATTCTACCTTGGTGAGTAGTGTCTGGGGTCTTAAAAGCCTGTGAGCGGCCATCTAAGATACTCCACTGGTCTCATCCCTTTGAGAGCAAGGGAGAATGAAGAGAACAGGATACAAAGAAAAGATTGGTCCAAAGGACTAATGGGCCACAGCTACCAAGGCCTCCACCAGACTGAGTTCAGTACAGTTAGATGGTGCCTGGCTACCACCACTGACTGCTCTGACCAGGATCACAACAGAGGGTTCTGGACAGAGCTGGAGAAGGATGTGTAGAACATAATTCTAACTCACAAAAAAAAGACCAGATTTACTGGCCTAAAGGAGACTGGAGAAACCCTGAGAGTATGGCCCCCAGACACCCTTTTAGCCAGTGGTAAAGTCACTTCCGAGGTTCACTGTTCAGCCTGGGAGTGGACAGCCCGTAAAACCAAATGAGACTAATGAGGTACAGTAGTCCAGTGACAAGGGCCAGAAAGCAGAAGGGGACAAGGAAGCTGGTGATAGGGAACCCAAGGTTGAGTAAGGATAGTGTTGATGTGTTGTGAGGTTGTTATCCATTGTCATAGGGCAACATGTATAGTAACTGTTAAATGAGAAACTATTTTGTTCTGTAAGCCTTCATCTTAAGTGAGAATAACAGCACAATTGGAAGACCGTAGTCAGTGTCACTGAACTGTGCATGTAGTAATTTTTGAAATGGTGTATCTTTGGCTATGTGTATTTTCACCAAAAAAAAAAAGTTGAGAAGTTAGAGGGTTGACATGTTGTGGGGTTGTTAACCAATGTCATAAAACAATATGTGTACTACTGTTTCATGAGAAACTATTTGTTCTGTAAGCCTTCACCTGAAGTACAATTAAAAAAAAAAAATTGAGGGTAGGGATTACCATACATTGTAGCACATCCATGTACCATTAAAAAAAAATGAGTTTTTTTAAAAAAAATATATATGAATTATCTTAATTTGTGTTTCTCTTAGATTGTGAGAGTTTAAGTTCCCAGGATACTGAAGTTTGAGCCCAGAGGGACTTAGCATTTGGTTTGGATGGACATTCACAAGTTATAATGCTTGTCCAAGCTAGTTTTGAAGCCCCTGAGTCCACAGGATGGGGCAAAAATATTGTTAGACCAGGTTTTCTCACGAAAACTTTGGCACTTCAACTTCTGATCATTATCAGCAATAGCTAGTAAGGAATTAAGAACCACAGATTTCTGACTGATTGGTTTATTGATTTATTGACTTACATAAAAGGCTGCTGTTTGGGAGTTTTTGAAAGACGCCAAGTTTGATGAAAATGGAAGGTGAAATGAAAGGGAAAAAAAATGAACTTCATATACTTTTCTTTTTACAAACATGTTTAGAAATGCAAAAAGGGCTTAGAAAGAATAATTCTTATCTCTTAAAGTCACACACAAAGCTCTTTATACATAGGCACCAGAGTTGCATCTAAACCTGTTGCCATCAGGTCGATTCCAGCTCATAAAGTAGCCTGTATATGCTCATTGCTCGACATCTTTGAGGCACTCTCTGGTTCTACTGTGACAGCTTTTCCTAGTTCAAATTAAGAACTAATTTTAGCATGTGTTAAAACCTGCACAGCCTGCTAAAACAGCACCCTTAACCTGCCTTATCTAATTAGAGGATTTAGAGTTGAATACAAAAGTAGTTTGGGAAAAATCAATTTCCTTGACTATGAAGTTTAAACTGGATCCAGTATCTTAGAAATGAACATCTTAACAATAAACACTCTCCAGGAGTGATTTCTGCTGTAACTGAACTGTATTGTACAATAAGGGAAGGAAGGGGAAATAGGAGTGAGTATATTATATGGAATGTATCACCTTAGCTGTGATTTTTAATGAGGTTAAGCAGAATTATTAATAGGTTTTTTTCCTCAAAATTTTAAGAACTGGAATCCTGCAGTATATTATCATTTTTTTAAACTACTTTTGTACCTATATTATGTGTATAATAGTGCCATACTTGACAGGAATGCCATTTCCTAGGCAGTCATTGGAATAGAACAAAGGGATACTGCGTGGTTTAAAATCAGAAAAGGTGTACATTAGGGGTGTATCCTTTCACCATACTTATTCAATCTGTATGCTAAGCAAATAATTTGAAAAGCTGGACTATATGAAGAAGAACACAGCATCACAATTGGAGGAAGACTCATTAACAACCTGCAATATGCAGATGACACAATTTTGCTTGCTGAAAGCCAAGAGGACTTGAAGTACTTACTGATGAAGATCAGTGACTACAGCCTTCAGTATGGATTACCTCAACATAAGGAAAACAAAAATCCTCACAACTGGACCAATAAATAACATCATGATGAATGGAGAAAATATTGAAGTAGTCAAGGATTTCGTCTTAGTTGGATCTGCAATCAGTGTCCATGGAAGCAGCAGTCAAGAATCAAATGACATATCACATTGGGCACTTCTGCTGCAGAAGACTTCTTTAAAGTGTTTAAAAGCAAAGATGTTACTATGAGGACTAAGATGCTCCTGACCCAAGCCATGGTATTTTCAATAGCCTCACAGGCATGCAAAAGCATGACAATGAATAAAGAAGACTGAAGAAGAATTGATGCCTTTGAGTTATGGTCTTGGTGAAGAATACTGAATATACCATGGACTGCCAGAAGAGTGAACCAATCTATCTTGGAAGAAATGCAGCCAGAATGCTCCTTAGAAGCAAGAATGGCGAGAGTTTCACTTACTTTAGACAAGTTGTCAGGAGGGACCAGTCCCTGGAGAAGGACATCATGCTTGGTAAAAGTAGAGGATCAGTGAAAAAGAGGAAGACCCTCAACAAGATGGGTTGACACAGTGGCTGCAACAGTGGGCTCAAACATAGCAACGGTTGTAAGGATGGCACAGAAAGGGGCAGTGTCTCCTTCCATTGTATGTAGGGTTGCTATGAGTTGGACCTGACTTGATGGCAGAGACAGCTTATTAGGAGAGCTTATTATGTTCCAGACATTGTTTTAAGCACTTTCATGGCTTATCTTACTTAATTCTTATAACCAACTAATGAAGTTGGAGGATTATTTTGACTGCATTTGCAGATAGTATAACTGAAGTTAAAAGAGGATAAGTATGCACAGATGGTAAATAATTGAGCTGACGTTCCACAACCCAGGTAATCTAACTATAGAAACCCCTGAACTATATTTTCTTGTAAAATTGATCCCTGCTATCTATTTATGCTTGAAATTATTGTGCCTAATTTTTGTTAACCTACCCCGAAAAGGTCCCTTAAACAGTTAGCCTTCTGTCTCTCTGTGTAAACTTTTCAAGAAAGCTAAACGAGACAGAATTAACCTTCCAAGATGTAAAAGAACTCCTGGCCAAAAAGACCATTTTTGATCCAGCTACTAGTTAGTAGCCAAGACTCCAAACACTATATAACAATCAAGATTGAGTACTATAGCCTTTAGCATATCCACACAACCAAGTAATTCCTGTTCCTTACTTCAATTTCTGTTGAATACTTGACTGCCATAGTCCCACTGCTCTTTCAAGAGACCCTCTGTCCTGAGTACTTTGCAACCACTCAGGCTATCTCTGGTCTCTCTTCATCCATCTAGTAGCATTGGATAAACTGACTTCTCACCCTGAGTTAGCTTGATAACCTCTAAATGAACTCTGATTTTTATTTAGGATAAGCCTTCCTTATTTATGACTTGACTGTGAGCCTCACCAACACAGGGATCATGTCTGTTTTGTTTACTGTTGTATTCCTGGCTAGGTATTGAGTAAATTCTTGTTGAATGATCAAATTGTGTACTATGGTGTATACCCACCTTGTGGGGAGACTTGAGTATCTGTGCCCCTAGAGACCGCAGAGGAGCCTCCAAGCAACTAAATGGTCCAGTGCTGCCCTTAACAATTTATAAATGACTACTTCGTACTCACTCCATGGGAAAGGTCTGGGTTCAACTGCTGTTTCCTATAAAGCCCGGTCCTTGCCCTGACTAGAGAATTCTCAAGTAATGGCGAACCCCCTTAAGGCGTAATAGAGAAAAAATATCCCTTAAACAGGAGACTTTAAGCACTAGCCTGGAATAAGAAATATTTTGACAAAGTTAATGAAACTGTCACATTCCCGTCTTCCATCACTTGATGTTACTCTCCAGGTCTTGGTATTTACCTCCCTCAGTGGAATGGAACTTTAACCCCTTTCCTGCTAGATTCTTGATATTTTCAGGTTACCTTATGGGATTTGTATTGCTGTATATTCACAATCCTACTTCCCAAATGATAAACAGAGTTCTATGTCTTTGTGCAGATTTTCACAATGTGTCCTCAGTTCTGTACAGGAAGAGTGTTTGTACAATATTTCAAGGATATAGTCTATTTGATTCCCTTCCCCCTTCCCTGTCTACGCTTGCCCTTTAACACACCTACACACTATGTTCTGTTCTGTGGGATCAGATTCTTTCCGGCTAGGTGATAAAGTGATACAAAAACAATTAAAAAATTAGTGCCTCAGCAGTGTGACACCTTCTTCCATTTGTTGATGAAGCTGTTACTATAAACTGTTAGCAAATACAGAATTCTTCGTTCAGGTAAATGTATGTATCTCTTATTTCCTTCTTGTTTTTTCCAGGCAAGAAAACTTATCAGTGACTTTGCCATTATCTTGTCCATTCTCATCTTTTGCGTAATAGATGCCCTGGTAGGTGTGGATACTCCAAAACTAATTGTGCCAAGTGAATTCAAGGTAGGTGAAAGACTATCTTTTGGTCATTCCCGGAACTCTTTGGCTTTCGTACTTTTCCCCCAATTTGGTTTATCATACTTTTTGTCTTGTACATTTTTTTCTCCCAGAAGCAGTCCTTTACTAACATCAAATATAAATTTAGTCAATTTATTCACTAAAATATCAGATTAGAATCAAAAGCAAGGTTCACATTGTACTGATTTTTATTTGTAAAAATACCTTATAACATTACAGACTCTGACTTATATTTTTAGAGTATTTTAAATTTTCCAAAGTATTTTCATACACATTATTACCTTGATCCATATAATAATTCTCAGAAATATACAATATAACTATCATCATCCTAATTTTATATAGTTGAGATTGAAGCTCATAGAAGTTAAATAAAATGTCTAGGATCACGGGACTAATGAGTGTTAGGGTCTGAAGTTAGAACCCAAACCTCCAGTCACTTTTCCAGTGCACATTTTATATTACCAAACTATCTGCCACATATATTGGTAATGCACGTACACACACACACACACACACACACACACACACACACACACACACACGTTTATATATAATGTGTATTTTAATTACTACAAATGAAATATATGAATTATTAACCTGTTGGTATTTGCAGGCCCTGTGGATAAAATTTACATTTCAGTTATTCCTAAATATCCCTAGCTAATTTCCATTGCAAGTCTTTCACCTATTTTCTAGAACTGTCCTCACTCTCTTTCCACCATACAGTCATATATATGCCAAAAAGATTAACTCCACTTATAGCTTAATAACTACTTAATGAGGAAGGTATATTTATAATACAGCAAATAGTTTTTTTTTTTTGCATTATCTCTGCTATCACATACAGCAAATGTAAGTTCTCATTTGTGCACTTATTAATTCATTCATCAAAATTTATTGAATGTTTCTTTATTTGAATTGTTTAAAGTTAGGAAAAGGCAGATAGGAAAATATTTTTTCTCTGTAGTGAAGATGTATGATCTGCTGATAGAGAATAGATTGAGAAAGGGAAAATGGTCATGTTTTCCAATTTTGTGTGATATTTTTGAGAATTTAACCAGTTGTTCTCAATCATTTCTCATATGTAGACTAAGAAACACCAGACTGTTTAAATAAGTTCAATTATGACTTACAAAGTATTTGTAACCTTTTTTAAGATTATGAAGATACTACATTTTGGCAGTAGTAGAAACAACTTCAGCTTAATTGCTGAAACTCATGAACAAAATTCATAGTGGTTTTGTAATTTTTTGCTATACCGCTTATTGAAAATTACATTTGGGTATTTCTTCTGACTTCCCCTTAAACCAAAATCACTTTCCTTCATCTTAAGTCCTTTTCTTGAATTATCCCAAATGCACAAAATGGCATTTTCTTCTTTTCCATCAGCCCGTATTATTTCTCTCCTTCCTTTAAAGTATTGCCTCAAAACAGCCCACTTTGGGAACTTTTTGGTAAATAATCTTCTTTCTCCAGCCTATCATATCAGTAAAGCTGTTTCTTCTTTTCAGTATATTGACTCTCCACTGGAAAACATAAAAGCATATTTTCCCCACTGATTTTTCAGCAAGTAGTATGTATTATATTAATTGAATGTTGTCTTGAATGATATTCTCTCTCTTCAAGCCAACAAGTCCAAACCGAGGTTGGTTTGTTCCACCATTTGGAGGAAACCCCTGGTGGGTATACCTTGCAGCTGCTATCCCTGCCTTGTTGGTCACCATTCTGATTTTCATGGACCAGCAAATCACAGCTGTGATTGTAAACAGGAAAGAGCATAAACTCAAAGTAAGTGTTCATGATAATGGTTGTTGTCACTACCTTCTGCTTTCTTCTTAGTACTTGAAAATACTAATTGATTCAAAACCAAGATAGTTTTATGGGAGATGTGCTATAGCTAATGTACCATATGGAGCCCTGGTGGTACAGTGGTTAAGCATTCCACTGCTAACCAAAAGGTTGGCAGTTCGAATCCACCAGCCGCTCCTTGGAAATCCTATGGGACAGTTCTACTCTGTCCTATTGGGTGAGTATGAGTTGGAATCGACTCGATGGCAATGGGTTTAGTTTGGTTTGGTTTGGTTTAATGTACCTTATGGCTTGACAGAGACATGTTCTCAATGTACTACTTTGGGTAGACCTCATTTAAATTCAAAGAAATTATTTCAAATCATATTTCCTTAGCCACCAGAGAGAATACAAACACATTTTTCCACTTAACCAGTGTCATTCTGCATGTGATTTTTAATGTGGCAATTGTCCTTAATGAAGACAGTAACAAAGATTTAATTAATATATCTTGAGCACTTAAATGCTGTATTAAACCAACTTACATTTATTTTTAAAGATTATTAAGATAGTTCATGGTTATGAGCTGTTTGTTAGCATTTCTATCTTTTGCCTTTAAACATTTGTCTCACTATGTTATTGACCATAAAGTATGGAGAAAAATGCTTTATTTTGTGCATGTTAGGTATTTTTTAATCAGTGATTAATTTTATCATGAGTCTAAAGAAAATGCTTTAGTAGCCTGAGATATATTCCAAGAGTACTGCCTTATCTTATATACTGTTTCTCCAACTCTAGTGATTTTTTGCTCACAATGGGTTTGGAAGATACCAGTTGGGAAATTGAGAGATTAATAAAAACAGTAATAAGAGCTATGGAGTCCCTGGGTGGTACAAACAGTTAAAGCACTTAGCTGTTAACCCAGAGGGTGGAGGTTCAAGCCCACCCCGCGGTTCCTCAGAAGAAAGATCTGGTGATCTTCTGAAAAATCATCCATTAAAAACCCTGTGGAGCACAGTTCTTCTTTGACACACGTGGGCTGCCATGAGTCACAGATGACTTCATGGCAGCTAGTTAATAAGATCTTTAACTTAGTGGATGTCAGTTATGAGCTGGCCAAGTTCTAAGCACTTTTTATTATATATTAACTCATTCACTACTTCTCATAACCACCGTATGGGAGAAGCATGAAAGTATATTACAGTCAGTATCCAAGAAACAGGAGAGGGATGGGGCTCAGCATATCAGATGTTATGAAAGAAATATCCAGGAAATATAAGGAATTGTCTAACTATGGAACCCACTGAGCAGAGGGGTAAGAGAGATGAGGAAGGTACTCATAAACTAATGGGAAGGATTTGAAGTTACAGCAGATCATGATGAGGAAGGGACCAGGGGAAGAAGAAAATTAAAAGCTTTGGTCAAAGAGGAGATTTTTAGATTTTGAGATTTTTGTGGGGAGAGGAAGTTGAGAGTAGTGGACTGGTCCTAAGTGTGTGATTAGTTACTTAAGCATATTGGAGATGATGTTCATCAAAGCTTGGAATTTTGGATATTGTGAGTCCAGGCTGTTAAAAGTGTGTGTCTATATCAATATCAAAATCATTAGAGGATGCCATAGAGTATGGTATAGAGGAAGATCATGGAACTATTGGTAAAATAATAAAGGAAGGCAGATCCCTGTCCTGGAGGTCAGTATATTATTAGTCATTGGGAAGATGGGGTGAGAAGGCAGAACAAGAAATAACTTGGGCTCAATAAAAGGCAGTTCATGGAAGCATGAGGGAGAGTGATGTGTATTCCCACTTAATGTGGGGAGTTAGAGAAAAAACTAGCTATCACTGAGAACATCTACAGGAAATCATTAGTACCGAAGGAAAGTACTGGTTTTCAGTTATGATCATAGAAAAAGTTGAGAAATCAGTTGGAAACTTACGGTGATGAATTTCTGCCCTCCTCCTTCCCCCTGCCCCTCATAAGTAGATACTGTACTGCTTTGAGGCATCTGTTTAATTCTAGGATTGTTGTTTAACTTATGCATTTATGCCTTGTTTTCCCAAATAAACTTTAAGTCTGTATTTCATTGAATGCCTTGCAGTGCTTGGTTTTGTATCTACACCTATTCATAAGTATTAGTTCTATGATCAAGCAATTAGTAAGTAGAATGAGGGCAATTCATTTTTCTTCCCATCTTGTTTTCTGCTGCTCAGGATTTTGTGCCTGTGTGGTGTTCTTTAGGAACATCATCTCTACAAAATTAGCAAGTTACTTTTAGCATATTCTGATGCAGTGAGTTTCAAAAATTGTTTTTAAATTATGAGGTTAACGAAGTCCATGCAGTGCTTTCACACCTTAAAAATCCAATAGAGGGTTAGGGGAAAATAGCTAACAAATGACGTTTCTTCTTTATGAGATTGATTTTTAAGTGTGTGTGTTTAATCATCAGTATATTTCTCTTTTCTGTGGAAAATTATTTTTATCATTATTGAATTTTATAGCAAGTAAAATCACAAGAATTTAAATGCTATTCACTAGAAACAAACAAAAAATGTATATACCCCACAAGCTTCCTTAAGCATTTTTTTTTTTAAGAATACTACGGAAGTTATCATATTTGAATGACAAGTGAACGTCTAGTAGATAGTAATAGTACATGTGGCCATTTGTTTACTAACTTAATTTTTTAAATTGTGAAATATATCAATTCAAAAGAATGTATATAATGTATTTCTATAGTTTAAAGGGAAATAATAAGTCTTCTGTCATATATCAATGTACATTGATTATTCTGGCTGTTTTAGGACCTTCTTTTCTGTCCCATTGGTCTGTTTGTGCCAGTGTTTCATGAGCATTTGTCTTTTCTTGGTCCGTTGTTCCACATAACACATAATGCATAAATTCCACATAAATTTTAACATCAGCATGCCCAGTTGTACACACATACATACACACACACAACCCTGTGGGATTTTTACTGGTAACTGCACTGAACCCTTACATCAGTTAGAGGAGAACTTTCCACATTAATTCTTTTATATATCTAACCTTTTATTTAGTCCTTAATAACATTGTATAAAGTCTTACCTGTCTTTTGAATTTAGGCCTTAATAACATTGTATAAAGTCTTACCTGTCTTTTGTTAGATTTACCTAATATATTTTTTTACTGTTGAAAATGGTTTTTAAGTTTCATGCTCTTGCTGGCATACAGAAACTAAGTTGATTATTATATATTGGTCCTATTTCTGTCGCATTCTTACAAAATTTTCTTTTAATTCTAATAATTTTCTATGGATTTATTTGGTGTTTTTCTATGTATAAAGTCATAATAGTTACTATGTTACTTCTTTTCAATCCTCATATCTTTTTTTTTCCCTTTTAAGTTGACTAGGAAATCAAATGCAATATTGGGTAGAAACGGTGATGGGATACTTTGTTTTGTTTTGATTTTATAAGGAAAGCTTTTTAGATTTCACTGTTGAGTACAGTTTCCTTTTTTTAGTATTTTTAAAAATTAAATTAAGAAATTTCCTTAATTTTTAAAAATGTATCATGAGTTGATGTTAAATTTATACAAATGCTTTCTCTGAAACTGAGATAAAAATATGGGTTTTCTTTAATCTGCTGATGTGGAGACACTAATACGTTTTCTAATGTTAACCAACCTTGCAACCTGGTCAGAACATAGTTACTTTTTTTATACATAGTTGGGTTTTGTTTGCTAATATATTTTTGAGGGTTTTTATTTCCTTGTTTAGGTGTGTCATTGGCCTGTCTGATTTTGGTATCAAGAATGTACTATACTTACAAAATGAGTTAGGGCGCGCTTTTCCTCCTACTTCATCCTATCTCATTTCTCAAAAAGAATATAATATTCCCTTCGTTATGTGTAACATGCCAATTACCCTTTCTCTGAATGGTCAGGCAAGCTTGTAAAATTATCTGGACCTAGTGTCTTTTTGTGTAACTTTTAAAGCCTGTGATCTATGTTGTTGTTGTTTTTAAATTTTATTTATTTTGTTGTTGTTGTTGAGAATATACACAGCAAAATATACACCAATTCAACAGTTTCTATAGGTGTCCTTAGTGAGGTTGATTGTATTCTTTGAGTTGTGTAACCATTCTCACCCTTTTCTGAGTTGTTCCTCCCCTGTAAACATAAATTCATTGCCCCCTAAGTCTCCTATCTAATCCTTCAAGTCGCTGTTGTCAATTTGATCCCATATAGATAGTTCTTAAAAGAGCATAATGCTCAAGACAGATGTTTTTCACTAGTTAAGCTAAACTGTTGTTTGCTTTGCAGAAGGCTTCAGGGGATATTTTTAGTTTAAGGTTTAGAGATTATCTCAGGGCAATAGTTTCAAGAGTTTATCCAACCATCCTGGCTCCAGGAAGTCTGGAGTTCATGAGAATTTGAAATTCTGTTTTGCATTTTCTTCCTTTTGATCAGAATTCTTCTATGAAATCTTTGATCAAAATGGTTAGTAATGGTAGCTTGGCACTATCCAGTTCTTCTGGTCTTATAGCAAAGGAGTAAGTTGTTCACAGAGGCAATTGGCTCCACATTCCTTATCCTTCTATTCCTGACTCTCCTTCTTCTTCTATTGTTCTAGGCAAAAAGAGACCAGTTGTTGTGCCTTGGATGGCAACTTTCAAGCTTTTAAGACCCCAAGGCACTACACAATGAACCAGGAGGTAGAACAGCAGCACTAAGCATGTTAATAGACCAATTAACTGGGATGGCCCATGAACCCATAACCCCAAACCTCCAAACTAAGGAACCAAAGCCCATGAGGTGTTTGGTTGTACATAAGTAGCCTCAGTAGCTACTCTTTTTGTATTTTTGTCGTCATTGTAAATACATCAGACAACTTTTGCCAGTTCAGCTTTTAACAGGTATAAACTTATCGACCGCAATTAACAATAATCAGCTGTGCAATCCTACACTTAATCAATGTGATATTTCTATCACTGTTAATCCTCCCACCTTTTGCCCCCTCTTCCACCCCTAGTAACCACTATTAAACTTTATTCTGTATACATTTGTCTTTTCTTGTCTTTATAGAAAATCCCAAAGAGTCCATAAGGAAACTTCTAGAAGCAATAGAGGAATTTAGCAAAGTTGCAGGATACAAGGTCAACAAACAAAAATCTGTTGGGTTTCTATACACCAACAATGAGAAACCTGAAAAAGAAATTCTGGAAACAATTCCTTTTCCAACGGCATCTAATAGAATAAAATATTAGGAATAAATCTGGCCAGGGACGTGAAGTACTTATACAATGAAAACTATAAAACATTTCTATGCTCTGTGTTTTAGTGGTTATAAAACACTCAGATTTCCTTTTTATAAATAACACATTGTAATTTTTTAAAAATTCATTTTTAAAATCTTTGCTTGTAACTAATCCATTTAAATTGATAGTGATGATTGATAGATTTTAATTCTTTTTTACCACTTTTTTTTTTTTTTACTATTTGTCTCACTTTCTCTGTGTTCTTTCTTTTCTCTTCTTCTTGCTTGCCCTCTTTTAGATTGATACAATTTTTTCTTCTTTTCATCATTACACTTGTCTCCCCCTTCACTAGTTTGAAAGTTATGCACTGTATCTTTTCTTTTAGTGGTTATGTTGAATTTAGTGGTTATATTTTAGTATGCATATTTAATTTAACTTTAATGTTTGTCAATAATATTTATGCTTCTCAAAAATATAGGACATAGTATTCTTTAATTTTGATATTCCTTCTCTAATCATGCTAATATTGCCTAGATTTTTATTCCTATTTTACTTTTTTAATCCAATCAGTTAAACATGATTAACGTATTCCTCAGGGTTCTCCAGAGAAACAGAACCAACAAGATATTATATATATCTCCTGTTATATTTATATACCCACTGCCGTCCAGTCAATCCAACTAATAGCAGTCCAGTAGGACAGAGTAGAACTGCCGCATAGGGTTTCCAAGACTTTACGGAATCTTTATGGAATCTTTACGGAAGAAGACTGCCACACTTTTGCCCTTGGAGCAGCAGCTGGTGGGTTCAAACCGCTGACCTCTCCGTTTGCAGCTGAGCGCATTAACCACTGTGCCACCAGCGCTCCTATATTATATATACATATTATATATATACATATTATATATATACACATATTATATATATATATATATATAAAATCTCTGCTAGAGATTTCTAAATCTCTCTTTATGTAAGTCTAGAGAGAGAAAGCTATAGATATTGATTGATTTTAAGGAACTAGCTCATGTGATTGTAGGGGCTGGCACATCCGAAATCCATATGCCAGATATTATGGAAACTCTGGCAATGTTACAGTCTTGAGGCCGAATCTTTCTCCTCTTGAAAACCGCAGCTTTTGCTCTTTAGGCTTCAAATGAATAGATGAGACCCTTCCCCCTTTACTTAGGGTAAATATTAATCACATCTACAAAATACCTTCATAGCAACATCTAGACTAGTGTTTAGTTAAACAACTAGTACCATAGCCTAGCCAAGCTGACACATTAAATTAACCATCACAGCCAATATTTTTAGGATTATCTATAAATTTTCCATTTTCTTTGGTCATTTTTTTCTTATTTGCATTTTCAAATCTTCCTTTTTGGAATATTTTCCTTTAGACTGGATTATTCTCCTTAAATAATACTTATCTATTAGCTTCTTCACTTTTACACATTTAGTGCCCGTATAGAAAATCGTAAGACTGTTATGTCCCCTCCCTTGCTCCTAGACTGTTTGTGGGCTAAGGTGACTGGCCCTTGAACCTCGTAACTCATCTGCTGTCCTTTGGTTGGCAAAGCTCTGCTTTTGAAATTTTTCCCTTGAGGTCTCTGGATGGTAAATGCTTGCATTTAAAATAAAATTGTTGTAAAAATACACATAACACAACATTTGCCAATTCAACATTTTTCATGTGTACAATTCAGTGATGCCAATTAGATCAATGTCTTTGTTTCACTCTTATTCTTGATAGGTAGTTTCTTGGACATATAATTTTAGTTTGAGAGCTGTTTTCTTTCAGCACTTGGAAGCTGTTTTTCCATTGTTTCTGACTTCCATTGTTGCTTTTTAAAAATGAGTTGTCAGTATAATTGTTATACCTTAGTAAGTAATCTGTCTTTTCTGTTTAAGTGCTTTTGTGACCTTCTTTCTTGTCTTTATTCTGGAGTTTCACTACAATTTTTATAGGCATGGATTTATTTTTATTACATATTGGGTTTATTGGGCTTTCTGAAGCTGAATATTAGTGTCTTTTTCAATTATGGAAATTTTTAATTCTTTAGCTTTTTAAATTTCTTGTATACCTTTCTGGAATCCCAAGTAGAAATTTCTTGTACCTTTCCATGTGTACTCTATGCATTCTAGCCTGTTTTTTTTTTTTTTTATTTTTTATTTTTATGTTTTATTTTTATTAATATTTCCTGTCCCTTAGTCTTTGTTATCTATTGAGTTATTTATATCTATCTCTTTGCTAATTTGTTTAGAATTCTTTTTAGAATCTTAAAATATGTTGTTTCTATTTCATTACCAAACTGATCCATTGAATTTTTTACTTCACTTTTTATGCTTTTTACTTTTAGAAGTTTTTTGTTTGCTTATTGTTTTCCCACTGATCAATTTTGATAGTCCCTGACTTCTTTATTATTCTTTTATTCCCTCTTTATTGTTTTATATACCTGCTATTTTTGTGGATCTGATTGTGAATTTTGTTTTCTTCGCTGACTCTTACTCCTGGTATCTTTAGTGATTTATTTTTAATTGCGAGCTAATATTCCTATGAAAATTTTGAAGTTTAAATTTGGAATTTAAAAATACAGTTTTCCAGAGAAGACTTAATATGTTTCTGGGAGGTATCTGAAAATCCTACCAACCCAGGAGCACTTTACGTTTATTTATTCCTGTAAAAAGGTATTTATTATGGGAAGTTTCAGGGATAGACAAACTGATATATTAATTCCAGCTTCAAATTCAGTACCTAGCTTCAACAATTAGGAACTCATGGCCAGTCTTGTTTCAGCTATACCTCATCCTCTTTCTTTCTTGTAATACCTTGAAGTAAGTCCTAGACAGTGTTCCATTTTGTCCGTAAATTTTAGAGAGTATGTATTACTAAAGATAGTCTCTTTTTAAAAACATGACCACAATACCATTTATTTTTCTGATTATGACTCAAATAAGTTGGTGTCAAGTGCTTTATGTTCATTCTCACTAATTCTGACTTTTATTGCCTCAGTTCTGCTCCTATTACTTTCTATTGAGTTGTCTAATCCTGAAATTTTATTGTTATGTTTTGGATTTCTGTTTGCTGTCTCTCTGTGGATTCTTACAGCCTGTTAAACTTGTCTTTATGCTCTTGAATAACCTTCTTAAGTTACTCTGTTGCTTTATCTGTGTGTTCCTTGGCTTGTTCTTAATTTTGCATGCTCTCCTTCCTGATTTCTTGAAGAGTTCTGTATATTAGTCTTTTGAATTCTATCTCTGGTAATTCCAAGAAGTTCTCTTCCTCTGGAAAGTTTTTTTATTCTTTGTTTAGGTGGCTTGCTGAAGCCATCATGGTCTTCCTCTTTATGTGATTTGATATTGACTATTGTCTCTGAGCCATCAATAAGTTATTATATTTATTTTATGTTTGATTACTGTGTCCTAGCTTCTTGTTTTGTTTTGATATGCCCAGATGGGTTGGTCATGTGAGCTAGCTTGATTATTGGCATCTTTGAAGCTTTCACATCCTGTCTCCATGTGGCTAGAGCTGTTACTAGGTATGTGAGACCAAGAATTCGTTTACTTTTCTTGTGTGGATTCAGTTCAGGTGTCCAGGTCATCAGTCACTAAGTGTATAGTGCAGGCCCTCACCTACAGTCCTTGACAGGCAGGGGTGATTGGAGTAGGCACAGGTATCTGGCTGCAGTAGGGAGTCATGTGCTGATTAAGGCAGGGGGCTCACTGCTGCCTCTGAGTGTCTGGGTGAAAGGCGTGTCTCTGTTCCCTAGAGCGCATAGGTAGGTGGGTTTTGCAGCTAGACTATGGGCACCCAAAGCTGTTGGCTGTAAGTCTGGGAGACACCACTTATTCTTGGACCTCTGTTGTGTCTGGCTTGTTGGAATGGGTGGAGCCACCAGTCCTCAGGCCCCTGATGTGGGTAGATGAGGACCCTGCTTAATGGGCAGGGCAGTGTCAAATGTCACGAATCTGCCACTCCCCCTATAGTAGATACAGATGAAAATAGGCTTCAGGTAAGCACCCTGTTGTACTGTGCTAATGAGGGCCTATGCTGTTTGAAATAGGCGCACACAGGTCTACAAAGGGGTGAAAGGCATTCATAGTCTGTGGAACCCTTATACCTGTGCGTAGGCAAAGGGGCTGTGCCTGCCCTGGGTTCCCAGCCTAGGGGAGCTGGCAGATTATTTTTTCCTGTTTGTTCATTTGTTCCCTGTCCAAAGCCAGGAGAATAGCTCAGGGCATGTGATAGGTCCTATTTCCGGCCCAGGGAGCTCAGCTATCTCTGAAGCCAGACCAGACCCAAAGCACAGCTGGAAGGGAGCAGGTAAATGAGAGAGAGGTATTTCCCAAAAGGAGGTGTTTTTTTTTGTTTTTTTTTTTTTTAAATCTGTGCAGTAGGTTAGATGCTTATACTTATCTTTCACCTATTGAGCACCATTTCTATATGGTTCTGGAGGTTTGAGCTGACTCTCCACCGCTTGGTCTCTCCCGACATGGAAAATGCATCCCGAGCACCACTGCTTGCCTCACCACTTGAGCCAGCCGATCTAGCCTGCAGGGTGGTGGTTCCCACTGGGTCAGTTCTGGCAACTCCTCGCTGCTTCTGAACCATCTCTTCCTCCCTCTGCCACTCAGTCTCATTCCTAAACTTTGTCTTTGATGTTCAGGGCTCCTAGATTGTCATATATAATTGATTCACTTGCTTTTTTGGGTCTTTGTTTTAAGAGAGACCACCGAAAGCATCTGACTACTCCACTATCTTGGCCCCGCCTCCCTTTTTCTTTCGTTTTGTTGTTTTGAAAGACTAATTCATTGATGGTGTTGTGGTCTTCCACCTGGAGGCCAGGACCATGTTAAACTACATTTTTGGCTTGGAATTTTTCAAACCACAGAGGTAATGTGAATTCCAGCCTCAAATTCACCTGATTATAGGTATATGGTTAGGAATACTCTTGGAGATTCTTTTTTCTTGACGTTGTATCCAGTGGCAAGGCCAAGACTGGCATGGCCGCTATCTTTCTCTGAAGGGTATTTTTTTTTTCTAGTTGACCAACTGAGTATGCTGTGTTTAGAGTATTCTTGTTTTATTTTGGAAAGTGTCTCCTATCTAGTCACCCTCGCCCATAGCTTTAAGGTCCCTGGAGTTCAGATGGTAATTATAATCCATACCTTATGACCCCAAGAATTGGCAGTTTCCATGGCAGGCCCAGGCTCTAGGGCTTACTGACCCTGTGGATAAACACTTTCTTGTTGCCATTATTTTTTGCCTCTAATTGTTCCCTTTACTTTCCTGCAGATAAGCTGTGGTTTGTAAAAGATGCTTTTTCTATTTTGTCTAGCATTTTTAGATTTTATGTACTGGGAGGGGTATCTGTTGATCTAGCTTACCAGGATACTGAAAGTAGATGTTGCCTAATCTGTTTTTATTCTGGAAAAAAAAAAAAGGAAACAAATTCTTAGTTTTGATTTATGTTTGGCCATATTTGCTATGTATCTTTGGAGGCAAATGGCTACTCTTTTTTGGTTATTTTTTTTATTGATAAAATTCAGAATTTAGAAAATTTAGAATCAATAGAAAATAGAATTTTTTATCATCAATATCCCATAGAAAACATTAGAAAAACCAAGTATATTAGTATTTACCTCTTAAAATAAGAGTTGAGTATATAAAAAAGAATTTTCCTCACATTTGGATTGCTTATTTAAAATCATTCCTTTGAATAAGGTTAGTTACAGAATATGTCCCTGTCTTTTGTCCCAAATCTAATAATACCAGTGGACATTTCATCGTGAAAAAAAGGCTTTTCACTCTGGAAATTGTTTTGTTCACAGTTTATTACGAAAGGAGAGCTAGTGAATGTGGAAATTGGAGATTCTGTCTAAAATTGTAAAGGGTCCTGACTGCTATGAAATTGATTTAAAAGAGAAACCTGTAACAGAGAGATGAAGGCATTGTGATATTAAATGCAGCATGTTTTGGGGTGGCATTTGCTTTGGCACTGTGTCAAGTGGTTCTGGCTGGCTGACTGTTCTGATTGGGATGGAATCTACCTTTCCACTCTGCTGAACAGCCCTGTATTGATGTAGGAAAGCCAAGGCACTTGGCTTTTTTTGGCCATCATTTTGGTTAGCTATGTTCCACGTTATCCCTGCAGAGCACTCAAAAGCAAACTAGATTCAGTGTGGTCATGACTTCTCCAAGGTCATTCCCTGAGTCATTGGCAGAGGCAGGAAGAGAGCTTGAGCTTCTGACCACAAAGCTGGGCACTTCATGAAAGGAAGAGGATTTTTAGAGTATTATATATTGGGTGTGGGAGGGAGGTAGAGTTTAGGATAGGTATCTAGAAATAGGTATTAGGTATTGTGGCAGCCAGTTTTCTCTTATATCCTCTATGGTAAAATTTTTAATTTGTGTTTCCTTAGATAACTCCAAAATCCCTGCCTTGCTTTGTCTTTATTTTTCCTTTCTATTCCTACTCTCACAGGAGCACTGGTGGTGCAGTGGTTAAGTGCTCAGCTGCTGACCAAAAGGTCAGCAGTTCGAACCCACCAGCCGTTGCATGGGAGAAAGATGTGGCAGTCTGCATCTGTAAAGATTTACAGCCTTGGAAACCTTTTTACGGGGTGGTTCTACGCTGTCTCTGAGGATCACTATGAGTGGTGTATTGTGTACAATAGCAGTGAATTTTAGGTTTTTTTCCTACTCTCATAACCCTTTGTTTAATATCTAGGCTATTCTAATGGTTTAGCCATGTGTTAATAACTAAGCTTCCTTGCTTCCCTCTAAAAGCAATATTTTTTTAAAAAACACTTTTCTTATACGCCAGTCTTTTATTTCTAAACCTTCGTTGACCAACCTTTACCCCTTGAACATCAGTGTCCTTAGCCTGGGATTTAAAGGTCTTTGTGATATGTCCACAACCTAAATTTAATTTAAAATCGTTCTCTACACATACTAGCCAATTCTCTAATCACATGAACTGTTGGTTTCTCTTTAGATCTGGCAATTTCTTCTGCTAGTTTATTCAGCTAGAAAGTTCTTCTCCCCATTCCTTAGTAATTACCACTTATCAAAATCCTCTCCATCCTTCAACACCCTACAAATATGAAAAATTTTCAGTGTAGCCTTCACCCATAATGTAATTTATATTGCTCTTCTTTTCGCTTTTAGAGTATATTTTATATTACTCTGTGGCACTGGTCCATGATGTCTTGCATAGTACTTGTTTGGTAGAATAACCTCATCCCTTTTCCTTGGCCAAAATGTTTTCAAGGCAAGGACAATGTTTTATTCCTCTTTCCATCTCTCATGTGGTCCATCACAATGATTTCTATAAGGTAGACACAATAAATACATATTGAAGAATTTTATCATATTTGGCTGCATGATGGTCAGAGGTGTTATATTGTATGAGATGGTTGATAACTGAAAAACATGCAAAGCCACCTTCAGTTCTTATAGTGAGTGCTTGTATTATTCAAAGCCCTGTTTAGACGTCACCACTGCAGAATTTTTGTGGGCCCACTCTAGACATAGCTAAACTCTTCATCCTCTGAACTTTTTTGGTATCTTTTTCAAACCTCTTTGAATCTCTATTTAGAGTTCATTATAATTTGTGTACAGGGTGAGTCCTCTCATCTGATTGTGAACCCCTTAGTGGGAGGTACTATGTTATGGTTCTCAGTGTCCCCATAAATTAGCATATTGTCTGGCTCATGGTGCATTCCTAGGATGAATGTTTATTCTGTGTCTATGCATGTATGTGTACCGTTCTTGACCCCTTCTTTGTTATCATTTATGTACCAGATATAAACTTCAGACTTCTAGGCTAGCCTTTTTGTTTCATAGACTTTGATTACTGTGGATTTATTCCTAAATGATTTTGTTCTCTATTAGCAAAGCATATACAATTTCCAGAGGAAGCTTCACTTCCTGTCCTTGTACTTAAAATAATCTCCAGTTACAGACAGTAGAACATGCTTTGGGTTTATATTCACGAAGGTAGGAGTTTGTTAAACTTTAAAGGACATTCTTAACCTCTTGAGCATTTATAGCCTCTGGGTGGTGCAAACCGTTAATGTGTTTGGCTACTAACCAAGTTTGATGGTTTGAGTCCACCCAGCGGCACGTCGGAAGAAAAGCCTGGCCGTCTATTTCTGAAAAAATCAGTCATTGAAAACCCTATGGATCACAGTTCTACTCTGACACACATGGGGTCGCCATGAGTCAGAATCAACTCTATAGCAACTGGTTGGCTATGTATGGAACAATTAGGTTAGATGTTGAAGATAAAAATCGTTCTAAGTTATCGTCCCTGCCCTGAAGGAATTTTGAGGATTTTCTCTACTCACCCTCTACCCCTATTGCCACTCTGGTTGGAATGGACCTTGCCTTCCTTTGGGCCTTATACATTTGCACATACATTAAATTATTTGTTTTCATATCTGGCTTCACCCAATAACCTGTGAACTCCTTAAAGGCAGGTTTTCTGTCTTACATATTGTTGTATTCAACACAGAGCCTAGCACAGAATAGGTGTTCACTAAATGTTTATTAAAATATAGCTTTCCAAGCAAAGATTTGAACATGTGCAAAGGTCCCATGGTGGGCCTTTCTTGATGTATTGAGGAAGACAGCAGGTCAGTGTGGCTGGAACATAGGGGAATTAGTCATTCAAAATCAGGTCATAGGTGGCAGATAGATCGCATAGAAGGGGTTTCTCAACCTCAGCATTACTGACATTTTGGGCTGGGGAAGTTTTTTGTTGTGTGAGGCTGTCCTGTGTATTGTAGGATGTTTAGCAGCATCCCTTGCCTCTACCCACTAGATACCAGTAGCATCCTTACCCCCAAGTAGTAACAACCCAAAATGTCTCCAGACTGCCAAACAGTCCCAGTAAGAAAAACTAATGTAGAACCTTATAAATGATAGCATAGTGTTTGGGTTTTTTTCTAAGTGAAACAGGAATCCACTGGAGGGTTTGGAGCAGGCAAGTACCATGAAGAAGGGACTTCTGTGACGAGAGCAGCATTGAGGACCGAGGGCTGCTGGGTTGGTGTGAAGGAAGAAGGGGAATTTGAGCTGGGCCTTGAAGGGCGAGGATAGATTTAAACAAATGTCATGGACTAGAAACAGAATGCCAGTTTGTAGAGTGGCATATATGATAGCCTAGGAGTCAGGATGTACATGGCACATTTAGGGAATGGTAAAAGTTTCAGGAAATCATCAGAGGCCTCCATCACAGGACCAGATCCAGGAGCCTCGCATGGTCAGTGAGGCTCTTCATGATCTGCCTTAGCCTGCTTGGTCTCTCAGTGATCTCCACTACTGCTGATGGGACCACAGTTGCATTTTAAACACCATCCTGACAGAAATAAGAATGAATGGGAGAAGTACAAGAGTGGAAACAGGTGGGAGGAACAGTCAGTAAGCTGCCGCATACTCCAGGTGAGAAATTAGGGGAACCTGAAAAAGGCAGTGGCAATGGGGAGGAAGGGTAAGGAATAGATAAAAGATTTCATATGTTATTTTTGAGAAATGGCTGTTTTCTGTGTTTCTTGCTTCTGTGTTATTTCTGTAAAAAAGTGCCAATATTTGAATATTATTTATATTCCATCCAAACCTAGTCATTCAAATATTTTTAGCTAAAAGAGACATATTAGAAGGAGCTTGTTGTTATGTATATAGATTGTTTTGCAAGAACATCTTTTCTGAAATAACCCTTTGGGTTCTGGGATCTTTATGGCAATGGTTGGGGCACCATAAATTTGGGGGTGTAGTTTTTACCATTCTGTTAACAAATATGACTCTTGTGTTTACTGCATGTAGCACATGTTATTAACATTGTAAACCTTGCACACTGAAATTTGGTAAAATACATTTATTTCTTTCTCATTTCAGACTCAATCTCTTTAAAATTCCTCACACTTGCCCATTGTCTTTCCTTAATGCTGCCACTTCAGTTTAACTGCATCTTCTCAAGCTTGGATTATTGTAGTGTTCTCATGTCTTTCCTCTCTGTCTGCAGTTTTGACTACTTCCAATATATACTGCACAAACCAACAAAGCTATCCTTCTAAACAGAAATCTGATTATATCACTTGCCTGCTTAAAACCCTTCAATGGCTTCCCATTGCTCTAACATAAAACATTCCAAAGCCTTTAGCATAAAAGACATAAAGTTATTACTTCTATAGCCTTATTTCTTACATCTGCCATGTCCTGCCATGTACCAAGTCTATTTCATCTTTTCAAAATAGCAGCTTTTTTGCCTAACTTTTCCTCCTGCCTCCCCATACCTCATCTTCCAGCTACCTATGGCTCACATTTTAGGACTCAGCTTACATTCTATGTTCTATGCAAACCATCTCTGATTCTGGGATGAGTTGGGTACCCCTTCTGGGTGCTTCTATGGTACCCTGAGCTCTCCTCTATTGTAGATCTTTAACACTATGGTATTGTGAATGCCTGTTGATTTGTCTGGCTGTGCCACTACACTGTAAGCCATTTGAGGGCAAGGACTGTGCCTTATCTGTCATTTTATTTCCAGGGCCTAGCATAGTGACATTGAATGAAATGAAGTAACATTTGTTCTTTTATCCAACAAACATTTATGTAGCGTGTCCACTCTGTGACAGGCCCTGTGCCAGGTGCTGCGGTTTCAGTGGTGAACAAAAACACACATAGTCCCTGTGCTCAGTGGAGCTTCTGGTCCAAGAGGGAGAGACATTAGTCAAAGAATCACACAAAATATGGCACTGCAATGATGGCTGATGCTGTGAAGGAGAGGAGTTGGTGATTTTTAAGAATCGGTAAGGGAGGGCTTGACCTAGTACAGGAGGTACAGGAAGTCCTCTGAGGCAGAGGAGTTTACACGGAGCTTTCTGAAGCTTAAGTAGGAATTAGCTGAATCAATTGGCATGACACATGCACAGGCGGAAGATGACAATCATCTTGTCATCTTCACTGCTACCATTCTGTTCAAGCTACTCTGGTTCAAACCACCACAGTCTGTTGTGTAGATTATTGCAACAGCCTCCCTGTTGGTCTTAAGTGTTCCTGACCTCCTCCAATCTGCTCTTACGACAGCGGCCAGAATGTTTAGAACATAACATGGCGCTCCTCCATTTAAAACCCTCCCGTGGCTTCCCATTGCACTCAGTGTAAAAGCCTAAGTTGTAATAGTTTTTAGTACTTATTACTATTTAAGATATCATACAGGGAAACCTATGAGAGCAGGATCTTGATGAGACTGCCTTGTTTTTCTGGGTCTCTCAAGTTTTCTGCTTTTGACAGAATTTTTCTATCACTTGTGGTAGTAGAAAATATTTTAGTTTTCCTTCTCTGACAGGGTTCTGCCTTACACAGGTTCCAGCTTTTGCAGGTTTTACTGTATATTTCACTTATTTAAGCTGTTTATTATTGTCTGCCTCAGTAGAATAGAAACTCCATGAGGGCAGGAATTTTTGTCTGTTTTTATTCACGGATGTGGATATCCATTGAATATCACAGAATCACAGAATATGTGATATTCACAAAGTATCACTAGCACCTAGAACTGTGCTTTTTACCAAGTTGACAGTATTTGTTGAAAGAATGAATAACTGAGACCTCAGATCTATCATGGTATTTACCTCATTCGTCACTTTGAAGAAGTTTATTTCAACTCATCCCTACCTTTGCCCTTCTTTCCCCTCCTGTCTCCTACTTCCAATTCAAACCATTATGCTTTCCTGAAAGGAACTGGCTTTATGAATATATATTAACCTACTTGTCTTCCAAGTAGATTTCATTCTCAGCCAAGCCTGCACTAAGTAAATATATGCTTTGCTTTCTTGTGTCATCTATCCTTCCCTGTGATGAGTTCTCTGAGAACATGATTAGACCCATGTGTGCAAGCCAGGGGTGAAGTCTTGGCATTTCAGTGAGAGGAGAGCAGTGTTCTGACAGTAACAGGATCTGAATGATAACAATCACTGGGTTTCTAGTGTAAATCACATTCTCAGTTTTTTGAAGCCAGCCTCTCCGTTCCCTTGGATTGGTCGTATTCCTGCTCTTGGTAATGCTGCTTCCATGCTGTGAAAATGGGCTGCTCTATTTTCACAGGCTCCATAGGGGTATTAAGCATTTGCTTTCTTCATAAATAGAGCAGAGAAATATAACCATAGAATAACATTGTGGACTGGTTTAACAATATTTGCTTAGTGAGTAAAGGAGCTAGACCTTTTGTTACATTGTCTGCTCTTCCAGTCAGTAAATGTTATTGTGACCATTGAGCAATGTTTGAAATCAGTCTATTCTGATTAAGGGTGTGTTAATTACCTTAATGATAATGTTTAATAAATTGTTAAATAGTTATTTTCATATATTAAGAAAGGTAAGAAATGATCTTCCACATACATTCTCAAGACTGCTTTCAGATCTTTAGAGTGCATATACTGAATACCGTCTAGGTGAATAGCATCATGTCAAACACTGTTAGGGAGAGAAGGATGCTTATCTGCTTATGCTGACAACATAAGGTGCTTATGTTCACCACGACCACCAATAACATGACTGTTACTCCCACCAGTTATTGAGTCCTTCTATGTAATAACCACTGCCATTTAAGCTTCTATAAGATGCTTTACCTCTGTTACTTCATTGAATCATCCCAGAAACTCTTCAAGGTAGGCATATGTCTCCATTGTTCAGATTACAAAACTGACTGCAGACAGGTTAATTATCAATAAACCATAAGTGAAGCTGTGACTTACATTTCAGTTTAACAATCTTTCAAAGGTATAGTAAAGGAGATGGCATGTGGCAGCTGTACGTGTCGTTGCTGGGGTGGGGGTGAGGAGAACAAAATGAAGAAGATAAGTTCCCCTCAAGGAGCTTATATTCTAGTCGATATTTTTATCAGGCAAAGTGAGTATTCCACCAGAACAATTGTTAGTTTCTTTTGGTAATCTTAGTTCTCACCTGGAAGCAGTACGGGATGGCAAATATGAGGATTTTCTCCACATGATTTGGTTGTGTCTTTCTACAGAAAGGAGCTGGGTATCACCTGGATCTCTTTTGGGTGGCCATCCTCATGGTGGTGTGCTCCTTCATGGCTCTTCCGTGGTATGTAGCTGCTACTGTCATCTCTATTGCTCACATTGACAGTTTGAAGATGGAGACAGAGACTTCTGCACCTGGAGAACAACCAAAGTTTTTAGGAGTGAGGTAAGTTAAGTCAGAAGAAAAAGGCTCTACCAACATATTGTGCATACATATGTGTTAATCATTAAGGGCATGGGCAAATTTGGAGGAAAATGAGCTGGTGATGATTGATTAATTCCTAAACTTTCTGTTCTAGGAAGGGCTAAATTTTTATCAGAAAGATAGTCTTCAATAATTTTTTATTTCCCTTTTGCTTATGATATTTAAATTTCCTTTGATTAGTAAAAGGCTAAATGAAGCAACATAAAACCACAAGCAGGTCATTTATTTTCTTCATCATGCAGGTCATTTGGGTGCTGTGGCACTTCTCTAGCACGATAGTATAGAGAGGCCAAACCCTTTACATTTCAGCTCTTTTGAGATTCCATAAACCTCTTAAGTCCACTTGTGGTTTTTTAAGATTCCATTATGGGAAGGATTTATTTTTATTTTCTGTCCCCATAAGCACAGAGAAACTTTGACACCCACCCCTGCCGCCCACTGTTAAATTTGGGTAGCCATGAAGGGCAGTGGTACAAGACCTTTATAGTCTATTCAGCACTTTTGCAGCAAACTCTGCTTCTAAGTGTTTCTGAGTGGATAGTTCACACAACAGAACCATCATTTCCCACACCACAACAGTGGATGATTCTTTCTTGGGGGTTAGAGGAGAAGGTGTTGGATGGGAATCATATTTACTAAAAAGTACTCTTGTTGTTGTAGATTTGGAAATTAGACTGATAGGATTTATTGCATTCATGATATTTCCCTGAGCTGTTTGTTAATTAGCATGTGGGACAATGTAATATCTGTCTCCTGTGAAAGAAGGTGTAATTACCCAACAAGAACAGGTTGTTTGAAAATTAAGGGCTTCAAAGAGGATAGTAACTGATGGACTAAGAGCAAGTGATTTTTCTTCTTGCTTCTAAAAGGAGGAAAGGATTTAGCACTTTTCAACAATTCAAATCACATATTGCAATTAAAAAAAAAAAAACTTCATGGTTATGTTGAGTTATATGCTGTCCTCAAGGTATTATTATTTAAATACCTTTGGTGTTTTAGCTAAACATTGATTGGGTCAATGTATAGTCTTTTGAAGGTGAAGTGACAACATGTTTATGAAAACGAGGTAGATTGGTAATTTTTTGATTTGGTTTCAGGGAACAAAGAGTCACTGGAACCCTTGTGTTTATTCTGACTGGTCTGTCAGTCTTTATGGCTCCCATCTTGAAGGTAAATATGTGAAATACTCACCTCTTCCTCCTTCTCAGAACACTGACAGATAATTGGACATGTGAAGATTAAAATTCCTTCTGAAATATTCGCAAGATTATCATAAGAGTTCTATAACACACTGAGAACGGGGTCAGGTAAAATGAGGACTTAAAAAAAAAAAGCTTTTATCTTGACTTCCTTTTCACTTCTTCACCCTTTGCCTTATTACTGTTATTAATTTTTGCAGTTATTAGGTTGAACCATATGAAATTACTCGTATTCAAACTTTTTGACTTGTGAAAACAGCAATTTCATATAGTTCAATCTAATATTATTTCAGAATGATCTTCTTCCTCCCTGAATTTTCTGCTTTCCTATTCTCCCTACATTCCTTCTTTACATTGCCCTACATTTGCTCTTAACCCTGTCCCCCATTAGTCTCTTAGATAACATGAGTGATTCAGGATGATCATGTTGGATATTTTCTCCTGTTCTTAATTATTGCTGTGTTTCCATTTTCTTTGAATCAGAAGGCCTAGTAGTCCACAAAGGGAGATTAAAATTACTGGTATATAATTAGAAAACTTTAGAGGTAAACTTTTGAAGAAGAAAAATTATATAGTAGGTTATTTAAAAAGTTAGAGTCCCTCTCTCTATAAATGTATTTACACAGTGGTTGATCTATGGGGTAAATAATGGCCTAGGTAGATAAAATAACAAACTATATGTGAAAGCATATTTTGAAACAAAAGTAGACCTAAATAAGGGAGTTAGTATCACCTGTGCATGAAATTTCCAGTTCTCTTTTATGATGCAAGCGTTCTATTCTTTTTTTCTATTGTATGAACAATATCAATTACTGATAATTTCTATCTATACGTTGTACCACAGTAGAAAGCACAAAAATCACCTATAGGTCTAAGAGTCATAAACAACCACTGTTAACAATATCCTTCCAGATTTTTCCTGAAATTTTTATTTTGAAACAATTTTAATTTTTAAGGTTTTAATTTTAAAAATGTTTTATTTAAATTAATTTTTATTTAATTATACAGGTAATGGAGCAGTACATTCTCATACAGATCAAAGTTCAAATAATACAGAAGCACAAATAGTAAAATGCAAAAGCCCTCTATTTCTCTTATATAAGCACATTTATATTTCAATTGCCAATCAGATGAATTTGAGGAAAGTGCCACTATAATTCCTTAATTTACAGCTAAGTGTAATTTTGCCTTCAGAGTATTTACATCAATGCATACATTATGCACAGAATAATTGGTTAACAGTTAAAAGACTGAATTCTTCTTCTTCTGTCTTTGGTTTCCACAATGTCAATTAATTGGTCTACTTTCTGACTGGAATCATGGAGGAATATGTATCTTATGTGACACATGGTGAAGTAAGATTAAAAATAACCTTAAAACATTGTTTAAACACCTTAAGATTAAAAACAACCTTACACAGTTGTTTCTGTTTACAAAGCAAAAACAAAAAAAAAGTTGCCCTCGAGTCAATTCCGACTTTGGCAACTCAGTGTATGTCAGGGTAAAACTGTGTTCCACTGGGTTTTCAATGGCTGATTTCTTGGAAGTAGATTACCAGCCTTTTATTCTTATTGCCTCTGGGTGAGCTCGAACCTCCAACCTTTTGGTTAACAGCTGAGCTCATTAACCATTTGCATCACCCAGGACTCCTTGGTTACCACCACCACCAGTTGCTGTCAGGTCAGCTCTCACTCATGGTAACCCCATGTGTATCAGAGTAGAACCGTGGTCTGTCGGATTTTCAGTGGCTGATATTTCAGAAATAGATCACCAGGGCTTTCTTCCTTGGTGCTCCTGGGTAGATGCGAACCTCTAGTCTTTTCAGAGGACCCTAAAGGAATACAGATCTTACACTTTACTAGGACAGAGGGAAGTCTGTCACCACTTTTGCCAGTGCAACACAAATTGTGTAGTAGGTCTGAAATTTTAGTGAGTTTTTCAGCACAGGATCCACTTCCAAATGTTTTATGTTCCTTAGTCGCCCCAGAGATACCAGTACATAAGCTGCTGGAAAAGTACCAGTTGGAGCTTTACCACATAGGCAGCTTGACCTCAACTGGAGAGAGAACTGTGAGAGAGTTCATTGGAGACTGTTATAACCCCACGGTGTGGAAGGCTCTGGGTTCCCTAAAGGTGGGTTAGCATGGCCCAACTGAAAAGTTTCCTTTATGGGGTCTCCTAGTGCTTATCCACTCATGAGGTATAAATGGACAGAAATCTTTCCATCAGTTCAAATTTACTCATTACCCCCACCCATTTTTCCTAATAGATTTTTTTTCATTAGTACAATATAAAATCTGAATTCAGAAAAGTCAGATGTTTTTAAAAGTTCTTTATTTTTTTAGTTACAGCAAATTGGCTTTAATCCTGGAGAATCTGTCAGCTGAATAATCATGTATGACTCCAGAGGGACACAGAGAACAGATACTGTATAAATTGCTATTTTTAGGAATAGATGCAAGACTCACATTTTCAACAACGCCTCTTCCTAACTATTTTCTCACCCTGCACCCAAATATGGTTGCAGAGGAGGTAAAGCTGAAAGCCTTTTTGTTCTGTACAATGATTCCCTTCACCCTTTATATGCAAAGCACCTTAGTAGATACAGTAGATTAGAATACAGAGAAAGGAGAGAGATTTAAGGATCAATAAGCATGGGCTTGCTTTTCCTTTGACATTCGTTAAGTAATTCATGCTTTGGGTCAGACAGCTGCAAGTGTCCATATTTGTGGCTATTTCCACCTGGCAACTTTGGGTCAACCCAAAGAGACATTGTAAATGTTAGTGAAAAAGGCAGTCCAGCGAACATTTTTGTTTGCCCAAAATGTAGGAAATGAAATTGTTTTGTTAATATAGTTTCCAACATATTGTGGAAAATCTAGATTTAAAAACTATTCTGATTTCCTTACTTCAGTAAGTAGAGTTAATCTTTAGGAATCACATCTTCTGATAAAGTCAGCTAATTTCAGATCATGCACAGTTGCCCTTCTTACCACTGAAGTTTGGGGCACTCAGCACATAACTGTTGTTAGCTCATTTGAAAAGTCAATACAGGAGAGAGCAGACATTGAGGGTACAGTATAACTAAAACCTAAGTTATGACTAAGTGAAAGGCAAGATTAACAATTAACCTCAAAATTCACACAGAAAGTGGTGCCAGGGGTCACATTGGAGAAGGAAACCTTTTTTCCCCTCTACCATGTGACTATGCATTATTTAAAGAAGCTGGTGACAACTTCAGAGAGTGTTTTTTCTTAAGAGTCTGCCTTTGAAAGGCA